>OX374616.1:20000000-30000000 GCA_947347705.1 Nymphula nitidulata
CTGCTGGTCTCGATGGCAAAAACAAAGTAAATTCCCGGGAAGGATAAATCAAAATTATATTTCTCGAGCTTTTCCGTGCATTTCGGAAGGCACGTCAAGCCGTTGGTCCCGGTTATTATTCATCATCTTCATCATATCAGCCGCGAGACCGCTGCCCGCAACCATCGTCTTTTCCGCGACCCTGGCTGGGCTGCCACTTGAGGCCCAAAATTCTTTGGGCTATGTCGGCGACTTCTTGCTATTAGCCACGTGGTAGGCCAGCATGTTGGTGTTATGGCCCAAACTCCTCATGTTTATCCCATGTAGGAAGGCCTGTGCCCGGCAGCGGGACGTATATGTACATGTTTTGTGAAAAAAGTTATCTGTCGATTAAAGTTGTCTGTTAAGTAGCCGAGGAAAAAATTTGCTAACGCGAATAATAAAACTTTATTGGATCATCAAGCTATGCACAAATATTTCTCTATAATTATTATTACTATAGTAAATGCTCGCAAAGTGGATACAGCGAGGTTAAAAGCGATTGTAGTGTCATAGTGCCTAATTTTTTAATTAAGTAATAGGAAAAATACCTTCTTGTCCTCAGGTTAAATGCGCCCACGTTTTGTATAGCAAGACTAAAAGAACCAACATGACTTTCCCCGAAGTTGGGGAAGCAGCGATCGCTAATGGACCAGAGAGTTTACGGAAAGGCGCATACGCATTTAAGTAAGTACCTACTTACAAAAACTTTTAAGTATCGAAGTACAAGATTTACTCAACGTTTAGTTTAAGTAGAATAGAAATTTGTATAAACTTGAATAACAAGGGCCTGCCCTTTTCCTTATTTATTTTACAGTTTCCAAACGTGTTTTGTCCTCAATCACCATATTATTTTTCAAAGGAAATCTTTTTACCAAAAATACCATTTTTAATTCGGCACAAAATAAAAATACATAATTATTATAGTATTTAGGTAGATAACAAACCCACCATACTTAGATAAATTAATAAATTATGTACCTACCTCCTTATTTCGATTGTTAGGTATAGTAATAGCTCAACCTAACACCCAAAATAACCTAGTTTTGTGAGGGAAAAACCATCACAGGCATTTGTTATAATAAGCATTGCGCTCTGTTTTCCTTTCTGTATTTAAATTCTAGATTAGTAACTTATTTCATATGTATAGTAATTAGGTATCAATATCAATTTAATACAATTGGTGTTTTCTTTTTCAGGATATTTATTCTCGTGAGCCTTTTCGCAACGTACTTTGGAACTTGCTCCGTGTACACCGTGATAGTCGCCAAGAATATTTTACAGGTAAATTTTAATATTAGCTGCCTTAGTGGATACAGTCAACAGTACATCAAGCGTAACAGTTTGACCTAGACCGCCCTTATTGCTTTTGGAATAGAGGCGGCTTTCGTAGTGCAACTGATACACTTGATGTGTCTGTACGATAATATCATAGATATTTTTCTTTGGTAGGTATAATTTTTCACTGATATCATTAGTAAGTAAAGTCCCATTTATTTTATAGGATGCAAGTCTCTTGACTGTAGCATACAATTAAATTGAATTTTATTTACACTATGAAAATCATTTCTTTTGGCGTGTAAATAGGCCTTATTCCTATTGAAAATATACTGCAATGACAGTTTTGAATGAAACTTTGAATGTCAGTAACTTTGAATCGTAAAGTCTCATAGTAGGTATCGCAATAAGTATAGCAAAAAAAAGTATGTAGGTAAGTAATTAAACCTTACAATTCTCTATTACAGGTTGTGGCTTACTACATGAACACTAAAGAAGAAGACGTTGAAATCAGAATTTTCATCATCGCTCTTTTGTTGCCCCTTATTTTCATGGCTTGGGTCCGGAACCTCAAATACTTGGCCCCTATCTCTATGATCGCCAACATCTTCATGGGGGTTGGTCTTGGCATCACATTCTACTACCTCGTTGGAACCGGAGAGCTGAAAACTGATAATATCAAAAACATGCTGTTCAAGCCACCTGGTGAATGGGCAGAATTCTTCTCTCTCAGCATCTTCGCTATGGAAGCTATCGGTGTCGTGATGCCACTGGAGAACGCAATGAAGACACCTCGCTCTATGCTCGGGATCTGCGGTGTCCTGAACAAGGGCATGTCGGGCGTGACTTTGGTCTACATTCTCCTTGGATTCTTGGGATACCTCCGCTATGGAGAAGAAGTTAAGGACTCTATCACTCTCAATCTGGATGAAACTCAAATGTAAGTTCAAATTATAGTTATTTTATGTTTCAAAATAAAAAATCTACTAGGTACCTTTAAAGTTACTTACCGAACAAAATTAAAAATACTATTAGTAACTACTATCTACTGTAGGTAATGCCAACCTCATTGCTCTTATCAGTTTTTGTTTTCCTCGTCCTCAAACTATTAATAAAGCGCTATTTTATGAGTTTTAGTAAGCATAGGTTTTTCATTTTAAAACCAATTCACTGTCATTAGAGTGCGTGCCCCTGGAATCGATTTAATCCTTATATTTGTGACTCATACTAATTAATCCGGTAGTTTTTTAATACAGCATCAATAGTAACACCAAGTTTACTCTTGGGATTACTACTGTTGCTTCCGCTGTGAGAAAGTTGACAGCATAGTAAGGAGACAAAGTCCGCTCTCCTTTTCCAAAACAAACCTACCTTCTCCGATGGGGTTGCGGTCTGGCAAATTTTCGTCCAGTTTTCTGCTCGAATATACTCTCTCTTCTGCTCTGCTTTGTAGAACAGAAAACCCCTTGTACCCCCAAGTTTTCCTACTAATATTTTTTTGTTCAGGGAGTCCTATCATTACTTTCCCATTTCATTCAATTTTATTATAAAAGGATGGCGCGATCTTTATAGGTAAACGTCTAACGGCCGAATACTGAATATTCAAACGCTTCTTTTTGACGTATCTGTTAAATTTTACGTAGGTACCCATTGAAAAAGTCAAAAATATGCATTGGCAAAAGTCAAATTGAGCACTTACAAAGTTTAAACTCACCTTATTTACATCAGCAGACATCTAATCATTTCTTGTACCTAACGAATAACAGGTAATTACAAGAATATGGTTAGATAAGTTGCTTTAAACAGCTCCGTTAACCGATAAACGATTTTGTTACAGCCCTGCGCAGATTGTAAAGGTCGCCATTGCAGTCGCCGTTTATTGCACATATGGACTCCAGTTCTTCGTATGCATTGAAATTATGTGGAACGCTATAAAAGAGAAGTTCTCTAAGCGACCGGATTTGGCCGATTACATCATGAGAACCATCATGGTCACCGCCTGCGTGCTGCTCGCGGTCGCCGTACCAACTATTGGACCTTTCATGGGCGTCATTGGTGCTTTCTGCTTCTCCATCCTCGGTCTTATCGCCCCAGCTTTCATCGAAGTTATTACCTACTGGGACATCGGTTTTGGACCTGGAAAGTACTTAATCTGGAAAAATGTTCTTGTCCTTATTTTCGGCCTATTCGCACTAATTTTTGGCACGAAAGATGCCGTCATTAAAATCATTGACGTGTACAGTAAATAATTATAATACAACGGCTTACTTTAAGAGGTCTCTGTGTTATAGCTAAGTGTGATAGTTAGCACGTATGATTTAGTGAATTGATTAAGTTACTTCATAGGGTTTGTTAGACCAATTTCGCCACCCTGTTATATACAGAGTGAATGATTTAAACATTACTGATGGTGCTATTTGTTGCGTTATTATGCTCCCCGTTTAGTTAGCATTCACCTAAGTAATTTGTTTAAGGTGTGTGATTCTGGGTGAACTAGACTAATATTTTTTACTACTGCATTCCCGACCCAGGACTGATGAGAGAATGTCTAATTAGAGTACTGAGATGTCGAGTAACGTGACTCTGAGTAATTAATAATTACTGATACCTAATATTTAAAAAATACATTTCGAATTAGATAGATATTAAAATCTAAGTATGATGCCTATTCAGCAAACTATACACACTTACCAAATAGAAATGAACTATTTGCGAATTATCAGAATATTTAGATATAGGTATCTACTTATTGAACTTATGAAATTTTAACTTTTCATATTCAGACGACATAACCAAAATGTTTTAGCAAAATTACTAAACTGTATTCATATTAAGTATTCATTGGCGGAATTAGAACTTACTGATTTTATTTATACCTACAGCTAATGGCTGGGTTATAAACAAGTAGATAAATATAATGGTTATTTTATGGAATTAAGCTGGGATTGAGCGACTTACCGCAATCGTTCCTCCCACCGTCACGGGATCTGAGAGTTGGGCAAAGAATTGGAGACCAGGAAAAATGATTACAGGCCATGATTCGTTGTGCATTTAATAAACATAAATTTAAGATTACACAATAGAGTCAGGTCTATTATATATCAGACTTTTTCATGCTTGGTATCAAGTCCGCGTGATAATGTAGAACGCTCTACAATATTGAGAGATAAACACATAGGTAAATTAATAAATTTTATTCTTTCATATTTTTTTACAAATGTCTGTGTCAAAGCAACCCCAGGAAGTAATTAAAGGTGCCGCGCTTTAAATAGGAGTACAACTAGCGAATTGAATGTATTTTGAGCTCAATGAATAGCCAACGTGTGTAGTAGGTACCTACCTATTAGTAATTAATTAGGTATGGTATGGTGCCACTGAACAAAATGCTTGGTCAGACGCTGTCAATATACATCGGTTTTAATAAAGTCCGCTGAAGTTTTCATATTGAAGTAGCGGGCAGTGGCATAGATACATTACCTACTTATACTAAAAATAACAATATAATGAAATAATTATTCAGAAGGTACATAATATGTAAACAAACAAACTAATAATCGGATACCTACCAAAATGTCCAAAATTAACAAAAGGACGGACAAATTGCAAGTCATATCTACTCAAGTCACAGATCTACGTATCTATATACCTTTTCTTTTACCATGGTTGGCGCACGTCTTTTCTCCAATAAAATTAGTGTTTGTCGGTCTGTCTGTACTCGATGTATGCTATTTGTGCAGAGGCAAGTTTATGTCGTTGGTAGATCTGCGCCTAATAACGGTCGTTGTGGGCTGTTGTTGCATTTAATGTTTTTAATTGTATTCGTTTAGTTATGTGTAAAAGGGCCCTTTAGTAATTTGGTTCTCCGGGAACAATCCTATCCTTGCACTTTAACTATTTGAAATGTTTAGTGCCCGAAAGTTAAATTAATGTTCTAAAGGTTTTATTTAAATCATCAAATTTTATGTAGAGCTAGGTATTCATTTTATATTCCAACTAAATATAAGAATAGGAGTAAGTACCATATGAAAAAGTAAGAATGACAAAATATGTATAGGTACTTATATGAACATTCAAGCCAATTTAAACGTATAGGTACCTAGTAATAGAGGTCACCAAGGGCAGTTATTTATAAAAGAGATAATGTTAATTGAAGATAACATTTGTAAATGTTATTTTTAATCAAACATATAAATGTATGTATGTTATACAACCTATCTGTGTTATTTATCAATATGATATCTTTTGACTAGGTATCTTTTAGAAGTGCCTATAATAAATATAGTAGGTAAGTATAATCAGGAAAACAAGTAAATATCAGAAAAGTGGCCTTATAGATACCTATTGTCTCATAATGTTTCAAATTTGAACATGTATTTTGTAAAATGTTACTCAGTATATACCTAATCATAATTAATAAATACAGAATTAGGTATAAACTTTTACTCTTGAGTGATTGCTAGAATGTTGGTAGATGAGTTGACAATGCGAAATAGATAGGTAAGTATGTACCTAACTAAACTATATCTATCTTATGCCATCTTTACTAGATATTATAAAATATAAATCAGTGCAAGTAGTGTAAGTTTGAATCGAATCGAAACGGTATGTAAAAAGTGATTTCCTATAATTCATAAAAGGGCCGCTGCTGCCGTTGTCATACGATTCGGCAGTATCACGGCGACGAACGTTTTCGTTTCAATAAGGTAGTTGACAACTTTTTTTTTATTTCATAAATAAAAAGTTTATAACTCATGAAGAAATATTGCACAAGAAATAGTCTGTAAGATCAATAATTTCAGAGATAAAAACATTTCGACGCATAAAAACGTCCAAAAACGTTTCATAGAAAATCTACGTTACCTACAGTAAACGTCACATGTTCCTATATACTACAAAATATAATATATGGGCATATTGACAAAATCAATAATAAATTTGTAATATGTATGTTTTTATTCAAAGTGGTCATAATAATATGTACCTACCTATTTGTTTTATTCGGTATGAGCATTCTAAAACCATCAACATTTTTGATAAATTTTGGAAAAACAATTGGTTGATTTTAGAAATTTTCTAAACAGTTTATCTTCATCAATATTCCATATCTATCTTTTAAGTTTGAATTGTTTTTGGGTAACAACAGCGTACCTATATTTTCTGAATTTGTGAAAAATAATGCCATATTTAAACTTAGGCAACATTCCAATTCGATCAAAACTTACATTAAGGGCACTGTTAATCGCCATTGAATTCTGCATACCTTTTAGCGAACACTAGAGTTACCGTACACAGGTACCTACCTAGGTACAATGCGGTCTAAAAATGTTTATTTATACTCTCTGTTACATTGTGTGCAGTTAAAAAAATGCTAAAATGCTAATGTCCGTTTTCACTAACTATTCCCTAGGCTTAGGTGACTCCTAACGACATTTGTCACTTTCTATCTCCTATAGACTGAGATAAAAATCGCTAAAAAACTCTTAACGCTAAGCGAATGTTGGTGAAAACGGGCATAAGTCTACATACTTATTATAGGTACTTTGTAATATTTATAAAGCATCCATTTTTTATAATCAATCTAGTTTCTTTATTTAAAAAATGATACATTTAAATGAAATGCATCTGTTACATTTACCTACTCACTTTACTTTTACACGTTTCTCTAACAGGATTTTTTTTACAAAATAGGTTTTATTTATCCTAGATAACCATCATAAAGCGACCGAATTTTCGTGTGTGAAAAAAATATTTGCTCTGTGTCTAATTAAATTTTATCATCGACCCTGTGACACAGATTTGTGCATGCAAAACATTTTTAGACAAGGCGGTAAACATTTTTAAACGCGATTGTACATAATTACTTGGATAGCACACACAGAAGATACCTAAGTTTTGTAATGTTGTTAATAATTAAGATTAAAATGAAACCCTTCCTCAGATACATTAACTCAATTTTGAAATACGATGAATTTAGTAATCCTTTGAGGTTTTGGTAAGAACCCAGAACTCGATAACAAAAATGAAAGTTCCTATTTGGTCTAAAAATAATTTAACTTTTATTTATTATGTACTTACTTGCACAGACCATTATAATCTCAGATTATAGAAACGATCTGAGATTATAATCCAACCAAACCAATTTTTATATCAACTAATATTATTTGTAGGTAAATATTTTATAAAGTTATAGTATTTGTAATCTATTGAATTATTGCATAATTGTATCTATAATTTAATTAATTTGCAAAAAAACACATGAATATAAAAAACGTACAAGCTCTACTATAAATGTGTTTTATTTTCCATTGAATTATAATTAGTAAGACCTACCCAGAGGACTTTGCTGGCTCTGTGGCACAGACTGTGTTTTGAGCGCGTGATTAAAACATCTTTCGCCATGGTTGATTCCGGGTGGCTGTTCGAACTTATTTAAATATTCGCGCCACTCGTTATCTGTCAAAATTTCTCAACCGTTTTTACTGCATTAACCCACCAACCCGCATAGGGCCAGCATGGTGATGTTATTGCCAAACTCATCATGTGTTTCTCCCATGTAGGAAGGCCTGTGGCTAGCAGCGGGACGTTTATGGGTTGGTGATTATGTTGATAATTACTTTTAGTCCCTCGTGGGTGTCAGTTGATGTTTACTTCTGTCAACTTAGATTAAGAATAAATGTTTTTTTTTGGACGGACTATTGCTGTTAGACGTTGATTGGCCGCCTTTACAGCGTTACCGAGGTTTTAAGGAGGCTAGAACCTTGGTGAGCCCTTAAGCCTTGAGGGGCGAATTCGCCTCTATACGATTTCTAATGCCCAAGCATCCCCCGGCGGAGGTGTCCCGCTGACGCTTAAAGTCTCCAGGGCCCCCAAACCATGAGGGAGTGACAAACCTCTAAAGACTCGGACCTCGGCTCAGGTGAGTCTTGTCATGGAGGGATGGGAGAGAACCGCCCAGGTACATGTCTGTACCTGGTAAAGCGCGACGAGTGTAGACCGAGTCTTCGCACCCTTGTTTGACGAGTGCGGTATACCTATATTACAAAAGTGTGGCTAGTGCGTGATGTGATGTGTGTGCGAGAGCATTTGCGCTTGTGATAGGATCGTCAAATGTCATGGAAGACATTCCTTGGTCAACGTAAACGGGCGTTTACATCGCGGGAGAGTAGTCGGCAGAGCCCATCGGGAGAGCAGGTAGTCGGAGAATAAATGTAAATACTTAAACCACTGTCATTTTTATACATCACTCATACGAGTGATGAGCAAGAAAAATAGTGTATGAAAGGGACAAACCTATAATGACATTTGCTTTGTTTACATTTGTTGTTTAATTAACTAAGCTGGCTTAAGTATAGTTGATCTATTAGATATGAGCTACAATATCATTGTCAATGATTCAGTCTGTTAACATTACTCTCCGGTGGAGATACCACATTCTTGAGTCTCTAATAGGGATAGGAAATAATAATAAGACACAGATTTGAAAATTATCGTTTATTTTGAACAGTGTCTATTCTTGCTACAATCATCAAGATATTTCACTGCAATCTAAAAATAAGTGTAAATAAAAAATGTGCCTACCAACATTCTTGGATTATACAGGATTTACAGGTTGGGTAGGTAAATCACTTAAAAATACTTTTGGATACGGTAACCTAAATTATGTAGCAATGTGTAAACACCCGTTAAGAATCTATTACATAGCGATGATGTGAGATGTGA
This sequence comes from Nymphula nitidulata, assembly GCA_947347705.1. Classification (NCBI taxonomy): domain Eukaryota; kingdom Metazoa; phylum Arthropoda; class Insecta; order Lepidoptera; family Crambidae; genus Nymphula; species Nymphula nitidulata. The sequence goes on from OX374616.1 coordinate 20,009,016, forward strand.
GCACCCACAACTGTTCCCTACTTCATATTTAGAATAAGGTATGAAGTAGGTGCAACACTATCGCACCACCTTTTGTGTAGCAGAGCTTTAGGGCAGCAATGTATAATATGAATTGGTTGAAATGCTTTATTATTATTCGAAGTTTATAATATATTAACATAACAAATATTATATATTAATAAAAGTTTTGGACAGCGTGTGCATGTGATTAGGTATTATCCAAGTCTACAGGTAATTCAATTGATTATTTCGATGATCTATAGGTACCATCTAAAAATTAGCATGATGAAAACATAAATGTAGGTAGGTACCTAATGGTAGATAAATCTAGGTAATTGTAGGTAAGGTTCGTATATGTAGGCAAGTAGGTAGGAATAATACAGAATAATATCGATTTTATTGTTTTTTCATCTCTATTTTCTATAATTTTCGGCATTTTGTACTTTTGATAACATATTATTTTTATCTTTACCGCGTATAGTAAGGGTCTCCGCACATTTATCAACGCAGAGTCGGCTTAAGCCAAGTGCGTATCACCACACTAAGTATTACTCGGCTTAACACCGTTCAGTGGTTGTGGCAAAGTTTTTTACATGCGATCGGCAGTCGACTGCTGCGAAGTTCGGTTGCCGTCGGTTTGCGAAGTTCGGTTGCCGTCGGTTTGCGAAGTTCGGTTGCCGTCGGTTTGCGAAGTTCGGTTGCCGTCGGAGATGAAAGCTTGCGAGCGTCGACTATCCAGCGCCGTTCGGCAGTCTATGGAACCGTTCGGTAATCTATAGCGCAGTTCGGCCGTCTACGAGGGCGTTCGGGTACTTTCAGCGCCGTAAGAATGTGATCAGCTAATAGGAAAACCCGAAAACTACTCGTTTCGCCGTTGGCCGAAGTCGCGACGCATCATCCGAGTCGAGCCGATGTGATGGGCATTATCTAGTAACACTCTCTAATATCGTAGACGAAGATTTTTCCGGCCGACTTACGCCGATTCCGGGTCGATAATTGTGGGGAGAGCCTTATGTAAATCTGGCCCGGGACTGAAACATCGTTATTATAAAGTTTATTTAATTTCTCGTATAGTCAAGTTCTAAAGTGGATTAACCCATTATTACCTACTTAGTCACAGCAACTATTCCGCTCTCGACAATTAGGTAGGTATAATTGCGGTAATACCAAATACATTTTGCTGCTAACATATTGTATGCACAAAATATTTATGCGAGTAAATTATCCTCATTTTATGCTTCAAATAAATAATTAGGTACTACGAACCTAACTAGGACACTAGCAATATTGACAGTAGCAAAATATAAATAGAAACTAAGTTTAAAATCTACCTGCATTATAATTACATTCTTACTATCTTGGACTGTAGAATTTTTATAATAGAGAGAAAATTATTGCCATAAAAACTAATAGTTAAACATCAAAGTTTTGTCCTCGGTGAGCGTGCAAGAGCGCGTAAGAGCAGTTTGCAATACCGCGTATGGGCTTTTTGTATATTTCACACGATGGAAGAAAAAAGTTAATATCTTTGATATTGCTACACATTTCTTTGACTGAACTTGTTTGTGATTACTCTGGGTATTGTTCAATGAGAATCCTAGTTACTACTAGCCTACTGGTGCGAAGTTTCAATTATGCGACTTTTGTAAATACGCGGTATTGCAAACTGCTCTTACGCGGTCTTGCACGCCCAGCGACGTTATGTAGATATGTGTAAAACAATCACATTAATAAAAAAAATTACGAAAGGAATTACGTCATAAGCGAATAAAATTGCCGTGTGATATTTTTTTTACTCACAAAAAAACACTTATTCCAATGGCAATTAAATACGTATCTATCTTTATCAATTTTATTTTATTTCAAATAGTTTAACGTACCTTTTAACTGTAATTTAATTAAATGCCAAATCTGACGAAAGTGAGCAAATTTTTAAATTGGATTAACCCGTCAAGCATCAGCTTCCAGACACAATAAATTTTTCAATTGTCATATACCTCCTGACGCAGCTTGACAGATTAATAAGGTGTAATATCAATGAATTCATGTATAATAAAACAAGAGCAGCCTAGAAATATCACACTTAACACTGATTAGGTATAACTAATTACGACAACAACCTGTAAACATACATGACATAGGTACTTATAGTAATTTACGTCCAAAAAGTTTGGAAGATGCCTATAGATGTAAATAAGATGTCTTTATCACTACTTAGATGAAAATTATTGAACCAAAGTTTAAGAACAAAAACATTACATGTTACACAAAATCTTGTTTTTTTACGAAGACAAAATAATACAAGGTTTGTGCTGATTGAAAAAGAATTTCAAAATAGAGGCAGCCAAAATAAAATAAAAAGTCTATTCCATTTAACTCTCGGTTTCCCTTGTATTTCAAGTAAGTAAAAAAACACTATTTACTACCTTGAGATACAAGGTAAAATCCTAGGCAGTGAATCTATAGGCATCTTTATAAATTATCTCTAAAACGAATACGTACAGGCACTAGTCTCACTGTAGTTTAAAATTTATTACTGGAAGTCAATGTCGAGAAGGTTAGTGAACAGTATTAAAAATCCGTGGATAGGTGCAGTTAACCTTATGGCCGATAAAACATATGGGTATTACATTAGCACATACAATTGGAGCCACATAGGTAATAATATATGTATAATGGTGCCCGATGACCGCTAAAATGCCGGTTACAAATGTGATTTTTAATACGCCCCACTCTGATGTGTATCTACCTACACAATAAGGACCGTTCCACGTTTAGTCACCTAAGTTTTAAATCTGGATTATCAAAGGATATAATAATACGAATACGATCAGCCCCTTAGGGCGTTTGTGCACTACAAGGAATTTTACTGTCCGGCTGTCCGATCTTTTACGGTCCGATATGGCATGAAAAAAGCGGATGATTGGCTTGTGCATTTGTCCGTCTTTACTTACCAAAACCAAAACTGCGATCCGCAGTTTTGGTTTAGGGCAGCTGTCTTTGAAACTACACGCTCGAAACGATGAGTTTTTGGTACGTCGGCAGTTGCTTGCTCTATTACTGCACGTGCGAAGACGTAGAAGACAAAAAGAGTTTTGGGTTCATCCCCTTATAAGTGAAAGATACCTCAGGATCATTTTACCTAAACCACAATAAATTGAGGCCATTCCATATTCAATTTCATAATTGTAATGTACAAAATGTTAACACTTACAATAACCAATAAATAAACTGTATCAATCTCTATCTTTTATTTGATATATTCAATGTTTGAGATTAGTTAAAGAAGTGTATGAAACTGCACATAACTAGGTGTTACACACTCGTGTGATGCTTTTAAAAAACTCGCTTCGCTCGTTTTTTAAACTCACACTCGAGTATAATACCCCTCATTATGTACATAATTTCCAGTTTCATAAACTACTATTTGATTGCTGTCATCTCGGACCGAAAAACTCTCTACGTTTGCCGGCCCGGAATAGTCAAAAGTAAAATTTCGGACGGTAAAATTACGTATAGTGCACAAGCTAGTATATACATTTTATGGTGTGCCATATCGGACCGTAAAAAATCGGAGTGCCGGACAGTAAAATTCCTTGTAGTGCACAAACGCCCTTATTCTCAACTGTCGGATCACGGATTCGATTCGAAAAGTCACATGCCGTCTCGCTTTGACGCATAGCAATACAAAGAGAGGTATGTAGTTTCCGAAATTCGAATATTTTCCGACAGTTGAGAATAAGGGGGCAGTACTGGGTTTAAGCTATGTTACTACATATTTCGGTCGTCACCAATGTTTAGATGTTTTTTTAAATACCTTTTTTGAAGACAAAGCTGGCTCTGGCTACTATTCGACTGCCAATTGATGCGCCATAAAAAAAACAGAAAAACGACACTGTAGGTACTACTGGGAAACGACATGCCACAGCGAATCTTAGGCCCAGTTTATCGTAGGTTACCCATTTGAACGATTTGGTATATTTCTTTTGCCGCTACGAATACGTTGACTTCATGTCTGTCACTATCTTGTCAATTTATTAACCCCTGATGCAAAAGGAGTGGTGTTATAAGTTAGACGTGTCTTATTATGTGTGTGTAGGGTGAGAGTAGTAGTGTAGGTGTGAGGCATCGTAGCTCCTAAACGAATGACCGCTTTTTATTCGGTTTATTTCTTTAAAAGCTGACGTGATTGATTTCTTAGCTATAATTTATGAAGATCTGTTCTGGCATTTGATTACTATCAGCTCATTTGCTACTTGACAAAATGGTCTTACTAACTTTCACAGATCCGATTGATTTGAAATTTGTTTAATTGTTAGTTCCATAGTATTTCTAAGACATGCTAACCTTGAGCTGATCCTATAGCAACAAATAGGCTGCTGGATGCTCAGTTCTTCAGAAACTTATAGCGTGATTGGTCTCATACGAATAGTCTCAATAAGATAGTGTTAGATAGATGATTATTGAGGCCCGGGGTTAGTTAAAATTTTCTATATTATATTATTTAAATTTATATAGGTACCCGTGAAACTTATTGGCGAGGTCAAACTGCACCTAATAACGATTGCTAATGTACAACTATTACAATAAATATTTCATAATTTGCAACTAGTTGTGTCACTTACGAATATTTTAAACGTATGTATATGGTTTTATACGTACCTTAGGACAATAAGTTTTACTTATAAATAGGCCGAGTTAGTATGCTATTGCTCATAATTTTTAAATCAAATAATTGCTTTATAAAATTATCAGTATTTTTTGAATAATTAAAGTTAAAACACCAATTCTTTTAGTCTGATAAAACTATTACTGTATTGCATTAAATACACAAGCAACGATCGTGATAATTAAAATATATAGATATTTAAATGACTTTATAATGAAAACTCGTAATAAAGTTTCAATCTAGTACAAATAAAAGAAAATTGGACGGACATAATCATAATTTAAACTGAAATGTACTTATTTATATACATTAATTATTTTGTCAGAAGCAAATATACCGATAGCATAAATAATAAATACTAAGCCGTCCATCGGTCTATAGTTTAAAGTCCTTATATGTAGTCATATTGTTCTTGCAGACAAAATGCGTATACCACTATTAAACTTCTTTTAGTGGTAGCAAGAACAATACGAATTTTATGTACTCAAAAAATATTGGATGGTCAGATAATTGAAAGAAAAAATCGAATCCATATAATGACTTGCCCTAATCAGCCAATCGGTGGCAAAGACAATATAAACCCAAAACCAATCAAGCTGAAAGTGCTTCCATGAACTAAATACAAGAACCAATCGTTGCCTCCATCACATCAATCATTGTTTGTTAGAGATGTCTACTTCAATAACTCTATGTTCTTCCTCCATACTTTAACCACTACGATAAACTAGAATGAATGATTACACGTAACATATAAATTTCAAGAATATGACTCACCAACCTTTACCCGTCGTCTATACAGATGGCACTCCGTTTGTTGAACATAACATTAGACGTCTATTTATAAGAAATAGGTATCTTAGTATCAAGCTTCCAAACTACGAAATACATATAAAATTTTACGATAACATTTTATTCCTTGACAAATAATTTAGCGTGCCTTTTGAATAATTTCGAACACCTTATCATTATTAACTATATTATTATGTTACATACTTCTAGTATAGTCATTTTCATTTAGTATGCATTGCTGTTAACAATCCATCGATTTATTAAAGTGCATAAAATTATTTTAAGTCTAATAAATCTAACAATATCGGATTACTATTGCTTTCTTTCAAAAGCAACAAAGATGTATAATTTCGTATTTTAAAAAGTTATTATAAAGCAGAGTTGATACAAAATCGTAACAGCTGACATTTTATTATATTATCAGTGAGAATTTAATATAAAAAATCAGAAACAAATACACAATACCTACACGACAACAAAATATATAATTTAGCCCTACATCTCTCTGTACTTTATATCTCAAATAGGTATCTCTATATATATTAGTCTAAATTCTAGAACACTATTATTGAATAACATAGCTTTATGTTCTTATAATCAATGTATGTCTGTCAATTTTATATACATCGGCTTAAAGTACTACCTATATTAATCATTAGTAACAGTTTAACTGACATTATTGCGATTCTCACTGTAGGTTCAGTAGTTTGCCTGAATATTCATAACACTACAACGTACGCAATGCCTAACATTTATACTAATATGAAAAATTCTCTTTTAAGGACATACTCTAAATGATTATAAACTGTAAGAAAATTGATACTATTAATTAGATACGTATACAAAACAACATTGTAATCGTACGACAATTGTAGTCTGACAACTATACTTTGGTGGGACCACGGGATACCACATATACATACATCACTCATCGTCTCCGCAAAAGATCAATCAAAATAATTGTAATAATATAAATTCAATAAAAGTTCATGTAGCTAATTAGGTACTACGAACCTAACTAGGATATTATCAATATAATTCTCCATACATTAATTTTCAGAAAATTCCAAACATTATATTCGTATGCTCATTAAATGCCTATTAAGAAATAAATAAGGATAAACTAGCAATAAACTAAATAGTCCAAGATCCCAGGGCCCCCAGAACTTACTTATTTTCGAATTAACGAAATTTACGAAATAGATACTCTTATATAATATGTGTTTAAGAGTGAGGCATACACTCTTCAACTTCTCAAGTAAATAGTGAACAGTTAAAACTTCTGAAAGAAGTGTTTCAGTTGAAGAGATGATCCGGGTGACTGCTCTGCTGGGTGCTGGATTGTGAGATCGCGGGTTCGATCCCCGCCCTATGTAATTAAGTAAATATATTTTTCACACATTTGTAATGATGTTAAAATAAAATTAAGCATATAATTTATAAATCAGTTGAGGCGTTTAATCAGCTCATTTCCTACTTAACAAAAGGGTTTTACTAACGTTCGCAGAACCGATTGAATTTAAATTTGGTTAACTGTTACTTCGGTGGTATTTCCAAGACATGCTGACCTAGAGCTGATCCTGTACCATCAAATAGTCTGCGAGATGGCTAATTCTTCAGAAACTTACAGCAGATATAGCGTGTTTGGACTCTTAAGAATAGTGTCAATGAGATGGTGTTAGATAGATGATTAATAAGGCCGGGGCTACTTGAAATTTTACATTTTATGAGATGTGTGTTATTAGAGAGAATCTAGTTGAAAAGGGACGGTATTATTTCTTGACATTATCCGCACAGATATTATATGAATTTATTTGAGTAAAGTGCAGCAGCAAATAAAAATAAAATTCAGGGAATTTCACACCGCCTAATTTAGTAAATAAAATAATAAACTGCTGTTGAAAATATACATTTTGTAAGAAAGTAAAATTGATTTTGGGGGATTATTGGAAATTTTGATTGTGATTGTGTCTGGGCGGATATTAGGGACGTTGGGATTGGTCTGGCTGTCCACAGAGGGTATTAATTTAGTCTCCTAAGCATCATATAAAAAATTAAAGACTTCGAATATAAGAAAAGTTCCGTAATTATTTAATGAGATTGAAAGCGTCTGGGGAGGTTACCGCCCAGAGAAAGTCTGGCAATATTAAATATTTATTTTTGGTAATATTCCGTGTAGCATATATAAAAAACAGTACTTCGAATTTAACAACAGTAAGTTATGTTCCTGTCTACTTTTCCTACCTGCTATAGTCCTTTTATCTCACGAAGCGAAGCACGATTCACTTGTGGTAATCTGGTATACAAACACGCTGCGAATGTGTAGGTAAGCACAGGAGCTCAGTACCGTCCGCCGAGACACGGGCATAGGGAAATTGGACACGGGCGAAGTAAGACGTATATTGACGTATATTGTATTCAAGCGTCGCTTCAAGTAGGGTCAGTTTGGAAAGATTGAAAGTCAGCGTCAAAAAGTCGACCATGCATTGTCATAGTGAGTTTGAATTAAGCGTTTTTAAATTTTAGTTTTTTTTTATTAATTTTGTGACAAAAAGTTTTATAATTATTTTTGGTGTTTTAATGTATTTTATTTTATGACAAAAAAACATGGTAATTATATCAGACAAGACATTTTTGAGCTAAACTTTTCAAAGTAGAGCAGGAAAAGAACAATATTATGATTTCAGAATTACTATACATATAATAAATACAAGATGATTCAGATAAAACTGATAATTATTCGAATGATTCTGATTTATTTATTTAAATATAACACAAGTAACACGGTCTTATTTTATTTTGTTCTTATTGTTTAAGAAGCTGCAAAATATCATAAGTTATTTTTTATTTATTTTTCTGCTTATTTTATTTATTACTAAGCTTTAATCAAATAAGTTTTACAGAATTACATTCACATTTGATAATAATAAAATTATTACACCTACCTATTTTCATCTTTTAAAATTTATATGCTAACGCCACTCGTCTTCACGCACAGGTAGGTGCATTCGCAGCGAGTTTGACACTTTGTTACCACGACTAAAGCGCTTGTCAGTGGAACTCGCTTCGTGAGATAAATGACTGTAAATGGGCCGCCTAGCCAAACTAGCGAGTACGCATATACTCTTAAACACATACAAGAGTATCCATCCGTAAATTTCGTTACTTCGAAAATAAGTAACGTATGGAGGCCCTGGGATCTTACAAAAATATATCTATATAGCTACATGAGATTTTTTCAAACTGGACATTTCAGAATACATACTAAAAAAACATGCAACTTCAATCACTTACATAATTTAAAATCAGATTCTAATTTTGACAACATGTCTAGAGATAGATACTAAATTAAAAACGAATCATCTAAACTGGATTCCTATAAAATTACAATAGTTATTTGTTCAACAAGTGAGCAAAAGTTATTTTTTGTTGCGAGTGCAGTGAGTGATTTAAAGACAAGATATATAAAAAAAACTTGCACTCGAGTGAAACATACAACTTTTCACCTCTCCGAGCAAAAAAAATTAGGTTACAATAAAATTAAAATCAGTCAACGTAATACCACGTAATACTTTTTATAAGTGCTCCCTGCGACCCTAACCAGGTCCTCAGTTAATCAAGTGGGATGCTATCCGGTCCGTGATCGCCATTCTAGTCTGCTCAGCGTGATATGTGCCCTGTTCACTGCCACTTCAACTTAATCCTATGTCCTATGTCAGTGACTTTGGTTCTTTTACGGATGTCATTATTTCTGATTCTATCTCGCAGGCAAACAAGACTTTAATATATATCTACGTCAAATAAAACTATTACCTACTTATTAAGAATGTTTGAACATTGTTTAGATTTTTCTGAGCAACTGGTGCTGGACCAAAGAACATGCATCCAGGCCAGTAATATACCAAAAAAGAAAAAATCTACACCACGTAATACTAAAATGCTGTGTTCGAAATTTAAATTAATGAGAACAAAATGCGAGTTTTTAGGCAGCAAAAGCACCCTTTTCGCGCTCGAGAGGTGAAAAATTATATATTTCTCGTTTGAAATGCTCTTTAATTAAGGAAACTTATTCATTTGAAAAATACTGATAGAAATTAAAATTAAGTTCCCATATTAGACAGCTCCTAACACCTCGAAAAGGCTTTCTCTAAATGAGTAGCATCATGAACTATCAAAACTAATCACTTAATTTCCCATAAAGTGAACCATGGAAGAAAAAAGTCCTAATATATTAACTTTTATTAAATGCCTGTAAAAATCGAATTTTGATTAAATTGGATTAAAAATATGAAGTGACGGCTACCTATAAAGCACGACATGTATGTTTAATAAAAATTCTGATAATCGCTTTTGAGAAATACAAGTACCTACGACTTTATAATTTTATAAGTATTCAAAAATATATTTTGTAGATGCAGCTACAGTCCCCATCTTAATCATCGTCATATTTGTATACCTACTGTAGCAAAAAAGCATCATTAGAATGGAATGACTTTGAAAATTAACAGTAATTAAATCATACAAATGATTAGCTCAAAGGTTCAAATGATATTACAATTATAGAAAAATCCGTAATTAATATTCAGTCGTATTATAACATTATACTAGATGTTTTATTTTTAATCACTATAAATATCTAGGATCAATTTCAGAAGGTGCTGATATGGTGCTGGTCTATGTGCTGGCTATCGTGATATAGGATTCCACAAAATGCCAGATAGATTTCATTTAGTACCCTCATATTACAGATCAGATACCACGGTAGCAAACACGGTATTGACCAGCATGTGGTAAAACTAGTCCTTACATATTGTAAAATTTAATATCAAATAATGTATAATGTATCTTTGAGTATTCAAAGTGTGTTTGTAATTCAAAATCTATTATTGTATGCAAATCATGGAAACTTCTGAAGCAACAACCGCTGCAGAGTAACAAATCTTTGTAGAGATAATATTCAGATCAATTTCTACGCACAAATAACAGTGAATATACAGAATAGGTACACCTATAATTCTCGATTGCAACAATCAATAGTTGTATAATAACCCTTCTTATTACTATCCAAAAATGAGTTAACGATTCGAATTGACAGTCATTTGAAGGCTATTTCAGATCGTATAAATCCTGAGATTCAATGTATCTTTGGGTGATAATCCGGCCAGAATCTACGACTGGAGTAAGCAACTCTTCAGACGGTACTTGGATTCTGATTCTGTTGTCTGAAGGGAGATTGGTCGCCCCATTTGTAGTATAGAACCCTAAAGAAAGATGTTTGTGGTGTTCATCATTATAAGATTTGAATTTTGAAGGGCTCACTGGATGGAGACGCGACGGGCTTGCTGCGAGCGGGTTGTATGTAACATGAATGCGGACGACATCATCTGATAGAGGGGATACTGATGGCGGATGCGGGGTTGCTCGAGGAGTTGAATGAGCAGTCGATGGGGCTCTCTGGATACTCAGGCCGCATATGCCAGATCTGTAATTTACACACAAACGTCAGTTATCAAAGTCGGTTTATACTTGTAAAAGTACAAAAATATTTTTCACTTTTATCTCACACTTTTTCCGTAATTTATTGTTAAAACAATTGACGACCTAAGTCGGAGATGTAAATATGGTAAATATATATTAAAAGCGAAGTTGCGGTGGGCAACGTTACTATCAAAAAAGGTGTGGCTGCGGTGTCAATGTTATAACAATTTATTCACATTTAGCAATACACAAACGCCGTGTTCACAAACAGTCCGTGATGACATCATTGAGGATTTAGTTGGTTAGCAGAGTAACCAAGGACTCCGGTCGATTAACGCGACATTACTCAAACAAAACTAGCGTTAAATACAAGAAATAGCAGGTTCATAAGCTAGTGAGCTTTTTAAATACGATATACGAATGCAATTTAACTGTCCACGAGCACAGAATAAGTAAATAATAGCGACGAGTGAGAACGGGCTAAGTGGGTGATGATCTACTCAGATCAACCTATTTATAGAACCAACTTTCACGTCTTATCGTTTAACGTCATAGCTCTAGATCTATATCATTTATTAGATAACAAGGCTCTTATATAAATAAAGAAAAGACAACATACCTACATATTTAACAACCAGACAATCAGATTTAATAGCAAATACTCAAATACTGGATATTCCTGGATACTTTGAATCACCGGATTTAGTTAGTGAATATATTATGTGAATTTTCAGAGGTGATTTTAGAGATACATAACAAGGGAAGGGGTAAAATGTATCATTGTTTTACTTTGTAACTATTGATATAGTTATTAGGCTTACAAAAATATTTTTTCGGACATGATTTATGATGACGTTCCATTCCAACTAAATAAAACGTGCCTCTACATAGTTTTAAAAGACTAAAACTTCATCTTAGTCCAATTTTAGGTAATGTTTTTAAACTAGTCAGAATCTTATGACGTCTCTGCATCTGGTATAGCTGTGTCAATATGTTTAACAGCGATAGAATAGTGACTTTCTTCACTATTTGGACACGTGTTTATTATAAAATTGACCATGATCGTATCAAAATATCATTTTTTCTATATACGCCTTCATTTTCTATATTGCAGGACCACATAATTATTTCTTCTCTTCGAATCCAACCATGTTTAATTTTTCTAGTATAATTCATGAATAATTGTCACATAATTCATAGCAACATTTTTACTGTTTACGTGTCCTTTAATTTCAAACAAAATGGATTAAAATCCAAACAGTCCGGCGTTTGGTGGAAACCTTAAAGTGGTATGATCATGTTGAAATAAAGCGATCACTAGCAAATTCAGTGTGTCTTGCTTTATGTTTTTTAAAGTCTATGCTAATATTATAAAGATGTAAAGTTTGTTGTATTCTCTCCGAAACTACTTGTCTGATATTAATTCGTCATTTGAATAGATCTTCAATGACTTTGGGTTATGACTTTATGAGGAATGTTATTATGCTATGATTTTGTAGTACATATTTGAGTTCGGGGGTTTCACAAATAATTTATTATGGCATTGTGCATTATCTATCACCCAACACTATTAGAGGGTGGGTTTGGTAGGTATTAGCTGACTGCAAGAATTAATTTTATATCGAGCATTCATTGCATCGTGGTAATAGCCGATTATTACGTTCTCATTTAGAAATTAATTTACTTTTACCCATCCAAAGATTCCGTCTAATACTCTATGTGTAAAAATATTATTCGTTCATCAAGGCTCTTATTTATTGAGGAGTATTGTTGCAACTCAAATCTTATCAGGCGAATATCATGCTTCTCCATTAGGACGTCCCTAGTGCTTTCCGTTTCCTTTGTATATCAAACAGAAGATCAGAATATCCGCATTGGATATTCTCAAACAAATATACTTTTAAAGTCCACAAACCGTAAACAATGTTCCACAAAGTGTAAACTAAAATTGTAAATCATCTAAACAACGTATAATAATCATTAAATTTAAAGATACTATTATAGTTGCTAAATAGTAAAGTTTTTGTAACAGGCAAGAATAGTTTGCATTCATAACCTATTTTTAAAATGATAATAAATAACTAACCTTCAAAAACTTATAACCATCATAGAGAGTAGTAACAAGTCTATAATTTTATCTAGACCCAATGGCCGATTACAGTGGAACATTACGAAATTAGAGGCACTATCCTAGTCTTTTACACACGTTTTTAACTACTTTGTTATAATGTAGATCTGCCTGCCAGCATCTTATTCTTTGCAGTAATTATTTAGTGTTTGACTTTGTTTCGCAGCACAACAAATACATTAGTAGCTGATAGCCGTGATCCTTTGTTCCCGTTGAGTCCAACTCAATGCCACTATTTTTCCCCGTATGTGTATGTAGCTGGATCATCCCCTGAAGTACCAGGCTACCATATCTATGTAGGAGATGTTTAGCATACTCTTATTTTATTTACATAATAATCGTAGGGGTACAATAAATAACCTCTCATATACGTATGGTAGCCTGGTACTTCAGGGGATGATCCAGCTACATACATACGAATTTGAACAATGATTTTACCCAAGAAGGTGTTACTTTAACGGGAATACAGCGTTCTGTTTAGTTACAATGTCACTCAACGGGAAAAAAATAGTGGCATTGAGTTACGGTGTTTCTCATCGGCATGGGCGGGGGGGTTAGACCTAGAAGTTGCAGGAATGTTTACAAACCGTAATTTGTTCCATAGTTCATGCAGCATTTACCTTAGATATAATACTTGGTTTGTCTACGCCTGCCCCCCCCCCCCCCCCCCCCTTTACAAATTCCTAGCTACGACCTTGCTCATCGGAATTTCTTTCCCGTTGAGTAGCAGTGTGACACAAAATGGTGTGACTCAACGGGAACAAAGGGCCGTGATTACCGTCATCTACATTCTACAACATAAATCTCACCCATCTGACCCAGTGCCGTCGTCGCTGACGTTGCTGTGTGTGTCCAGCGAGTTGTCTGGCGCGTGCGACCGGCCGCTGGAGAACACGCTCAGGTCTGCAGTACTGGTCACACTGGTGTCGGCCAGCGACCGACGCGAGCCTAGCGCCGACACGGAGTCGTCGCAACGAGCACCGCCCGCTACACCACTATGCTCTGCACAACACCCGTAATTGTCAAAACTATGACAATGTCGTTGAAAAGAAGAAACTAACTAAATCAGCCGGCATAAGAAATAAGGCAAAAAATGAGTCTTGGCAATGTAGAACCCCATGTAATAATGGTATATTTATTATGTATTTTTATTACTAGTAGGTAGAGTCGAACACAGAAGCAGCTTAACAGTTTTGTACCATGTCAGTTCGACTATTGCGCATACCTAAAGTTGCACTAGTACCTAGTAGCGTTAGAAATAAATTTCTTTTTTTTCACGAAAAAAAAAGAACTTTTGTGAACTTTGAAAAAGAATGGATTTGAAACAAAAAACTATTTTCCTGCTTTTATTAACGTTAGTTGCTACCATAATTATGAACGAAACAGTTGTGACATTAATGCTATTACTGAGTTCGACTGTACATACTTCAAAACTATTCAAACACATCATGTGTTCTAATGAAATGTCAAAAATTTGATGCTACCTTAAAAACAGACAATTTTTATATTATGACTATTAAGATAATTGAACAACCAATTCGACTAATTGACATGTGAAACCCGTTACATAACAAAGACTTAAATACAAGGGTGTAATTTTGGGAATAAGCCAACAGAATATAAAAAACATTGTCATGCAATAATAATTGATGGAGTACGTACTTACCCTTCTAAAATATGAAATTTTAAAGCGCGTCCATTTGCACATGCATTTTAATACTATGAATAAAACGGAAACAAAAATCTCTGCTCATATCTCGATAATGAATAGATAATAATTGGATAAATTATTTACATTACGTACAAAAGGCGTCTTCATTGTTTTCGTTTCTTATATTTCATTTGCCTGCGTGGTTTAATGAGGTAACCTTGGTGTTGTTCGGGAAGGGAGGTGAAAACTTGGCTTGGCTTTGGGTCTAGGTGAATGTCAACTGAGGCTTGGGATGTTCGGAGAGGAACGCCACGGGAAGGGTTCTCACCTAAAGTGAATGCAAAGGAATTAGCAAATGAACATTGAAATAGCCAATTAAAAACTTTCAATGTATCTACAACTTTAGTAGCTATGTCGTGTCTTAAAAATTACAAAATGGTGTAAAGGTTCAGTCCTCATATTAATAAGACTGTTATTTTTCTTTGCAACAAGTCTAAAAAGCATAACCTTCAATGATACCACTCTTAAACATATAAACTACATCCAGGATCTGTGCAACTGGACTACTTTCCGCACATTGGTGATACTACGCGGCTAAAACGTACCGTTAATAACTGTTTGGAATGTGTTTGAACGTTATTTTATATTGGGTGTCCTCAAACCACCACAGGCGGCAATACTAAAAATAAAACGATTTAATAATTAAATATATTATCACGATATCCATTATCGTGTAAACATTCACAAACATACTTTTAAAAGGTTTATAAACGGTTGATTAGAAATAGTTATTATAGGTAAATAAGTCCTATTTAATAAAATAAACAGTGCTGATCATTCAATTTATTAGTACGTGGATTGTTTTCAATTTGGAAAGGGTACGTTCAATAACATCGCTTATATAAATAAAATAAGAACAATACGCTATGATTGTAATTGAATACAATAAACAAAAATTAGGTGACAGAGGTGGGTTCATGAGACAATTAAAACGTGAACAAATTGAGCTTGAGCAGAGATTCTTGGAAGCCGAGTAATGACTGTGCGGTAGACAATGTTGATTTTAATAATATAAATGCAACCCAAAAATATGTCACGGTGCGATTAATGTTATTATTTAGGAGCTACTTAAATAAGCACGGGGCTATGGAGTTATATAACACAAGGTTTAAGGAGACAGAAGTAAGAAAATTACTTAATATTAACCCAAAATGAAACGATTAATCATAATCATCATGTATGAAATGTTAGTTTTTTTTTTTTTTTATACAACTAGATGGCAAACAATCTGACAGCCCACCAGGTGGTAAGTGACCGCGCTGGGTGGGCCTCACACCGGGACCGGGCGCAGCTATGGCCGCGACCGGCCCGGGGTAAGGCCTGGTGCCCCGCCCTAGGACTGGCTCTGGTCGGTTCTAGGGTCGGGCTGCCCGGAGGCAGCTCGGTGAAATGCTTCGGCAATCCCCGGGTCGTCTCCATTATGAGCATGGGGAAACCGGAGTGGTTTAGCAGGTATTCCCAGTGCCACTATGATCAGGCGCTGGGCGACCCCTGCACAGGCCCACGTCTAGCCGACGGTCCGCTGGTCCACCTAACCAGCGGTTTAGGGTATCGTCTGTAAGCGGATTCCACTCCGAAAAAAAAAAAAAGGTGGTAAGTGACCGCAGGTGCGTTATTATCCTGAGGGCGAAGATGAAATGCCTTCCCTGTCCAGTAATTAGTTGATAAATTACCCATAAGTTACCAAAAATATTGCAGCTAAATTATTCTTACAAAGATATTGTTATAGTTAGTGTAAAAATCAAGCTGATTTTGATTCATACTAATACTTTTCTTATAATGTAATAATAACAAAATAAGAAAAAATATGTAACGTTAAGTCTCCTGAAACCTCGGATAGCGTGTTAATTACCGTTCATTGTTAATTATGACATAAACCCACCGCCAGGCCACCAACAAACCATGCCAGTGCATAATACTAGGTAAAACTTATTGCTAACTAAGCGCCGAAATTGGACACGTGAAGGTTTACTACTTGGCAAGCAAAAACGCAGTACCTGCTGAGGTATTTTTCTATAGAGTCGTACAAATACTAAATACTGTCGTACGCATTATATTTATAATGTTATTAACTGGAGAACTTATTATTATATGCATGCTACTCAAACAGATAATTAAAGTAAGCACTTATATATTTTTTCTATACGGTTTTACAGTTGATCAAATATTTTGATAATGAAACCCTAACACAATAAATTATCATTTTAAATTTGGGACCAAAATCTGAAAAATTAGAAAAAATATTTTGTTGTATATTGATCAGAAAAACCACGAAAAGTATTATTATACCTTATTGGCATTAACTGTTTCATTTATAGTTATCTGGTAAAAATTTAATTAAAAAATTCTCGCCTTTTTGTCACACTGTGTTGTGTAATCTCTGTCGTTATGTTAATGTAAAAAAAAACTGTCTACGAGTATCTTATGTCAGTATACGTTTTTCTCTCATTTCCGAAATATTAAAAATACAGTAGTAAACATTGAGTGAGTTCAATAGTCCTACACTTTATGCAATACATAACAATAAATAATATTAATTTGAGTACGTATTGCAGCAAAATGTACAGTCGACAGCACATCAAGCGTAACAGTTTGACCTTGAGGCCGCCCTTACTCCGTTTTTAGTAGGGGCGATTTTCGTAGTGCAACTGTTACACTTGATGTGTTGTCGTCTGTACCTTATGATAATGATATCTGTCAATGAATAAATCTATTATTTTCGAATAATATTTTTCTTTACGCTACCATTGTGTAGCAGCTTTAATAATTTTTATTTTATTTTAGGAAAACTTTAAAAATCAGTAAAAGCCAAAAAATATATGACAAAAATGTTTTTGAAAAATTACAATCGTCATCAATTCCAAATTAAAAATTGGATATTTTTCATCCAAAGTTTCGTTATCTTCTAGATGTGAACGGAAAGTTCAAGAGAAAACGTATACTCTAAACATTCATACAAGTTAACTGGGCAGCCCCTCAGCTGTTGTTAATATAAATAAAAACAAAACAAATCTACATCCTACAACTTATTACCTAGAAGTAGTATAATTTTATTATTATTCAACTTGGCAATAAGTCCGAACATTACAATATCGAGACTTGGCAATTACTAAAACAATTAACATTAATAAATACTGAGACATGATACTTACATTCCTAAATGTTATTAATAAAATAAACTAACACATCATAGTTATTAATAATTGTATAGATTACTAATGACTATTATTTACTTTACAATTGGAATTATACTAGCCCTCAAATAAAAATGTGATTGTATATACAGGATGTTTGGTACAAAGCATAACAAGCGGGCAACAAAAATTCAAAATAGTTAAAAAAACACATTTCGTCATACATCGTTCAGTCAGTAAAACAATTATATGATATGATGGGTATGTGCCCGCATGTTACACTATGTACCAAACAACCTGTATAGTAGTTGCTTCTGCAGACCTTTTTTGGGGCTGTCACTTCAATAGGAATATCATGACATGCAATTCGACATCCATTGCTATTAAAATTTCACTGTGAGAACAGCATTTATTAGCCAGCATTGGATACACACAGAATGTCAAATGTAACCAATTGCACTTGAGTTTGTAGTTACAACCGAGCTAAACATTTACTAAATCATTCGAAATTTTACTTTTTAATGAGAAAACGTGAGCATTTCCCAGTTTATGAAATATTGTGGTGAAAGTACTACAAAATCTAGGTGGTGGAACTGCATTTGTACTCAGAAACACCTACATGTATATCACATTGGTGGTATTTAAATCTATTTGTGTTGAGAAAAAAAATATGTACATAAAATGAAATGAAACTTGAAATCAATCAAAAAATTAAAATAATAATATCAGTATGCAATTCTTGTATCATGTAATAACAGATCAGTCTCTTTTTAAGTTAAAAAAATATATCCTCATTGTAATGATGATAAAGTGGGATGATTTAGTTTTTATTTTAAATATACATTATTTTTATTAATAAGAAACTTCTTAAGTAAGATCACAAAAGAGACCCACAAAGCGTCGAGCCCACCACGATTAATTGGAAAGGTAAATAATTTTAAAAAGGCGCATGTGTGTAACAATGTCCTTTTGTAAATTTAATATTAACTAACTGGCAGTAACTTTATTATATGGTTTAGCAGATAAATGCATAAAATACAATATATTAACGAACAATATTTACACATCAACCAACACAACATCATATCTAGCAAATCACAAAAAAAAATATGATTGCAAAACAAGCATTTTGAAACATGCCATAAATACAGTATAGTGGAGTAATGTGAACTATTATTATTGCAAAAACTTAAATCTTAGGCAGGAAAGGAAACAAAACTATATAAATTAACCAAATTCAATTTTACCGACCATGCACTTTGATAAAATGTGGAAAATAAAACTTTACAGCCATGATAGATTATGTATGATTCATAGAAATGGCCATCAATAAAGAAATTCATCTACAGGTGCGTGAATTCATCGGAGTCTAAACTCTCTCCTGAACTGTAACGTGAGGGTAGAGATGACGCGTCCAAATTACCTGAGACTGTATCGCTTTGTGACACACGAAGCTCTTGCAGTTCCAGTGCAGCCTTTTCACGTCTGAAAATACGAACATTGTTAGTTGATTTAAAATTAAGAAATCATTGCTTTATGGAACTCAATGTAGAACAAACGATTCATTGTTAAAATCAAATGCTGCGATCGGCCAAGAAAATTATGCAAGAAACATAGATTTTTTCTATATAGGTTAATCGAATTGCATTAAATAATAGATTAAATAAACTGAAGTCACCATTATTGCTACTTATTTATTATTTGAATAGAAATGATTCAAAAAATTGAAAATGCATAGATTGGAAAATTACGAGTGGTAATATGATTCCACGTTTTACCGACAAACCCTGTCATCACTCTTCCAATTAAGCGACTTTTTTTAATTCTGTCTCCTTGCTAAGCCAATTTCTGGACCGGCTGTAGAGACAAGAGCAAACGGAGCCAAATGATAATTTTTAGGCACTATTGGCATGTCAGATTTTGATGAATTGTGAGTTTATTAGTTCCATCTATATAAACACTGAAGCGATATTAAATATCGAATTTACTTAGTAATAGCCGTCCAGGATAATTTTCAAAAATAGAAAGCTATTACAAAACACTGAATGCAAAAAGTACAGGATGTTCACCGCCACTAGTATCACGGCGGTGAGATATTAAGGCCCTAGGTAGAAGTTACGAAATTAAAGACAGCAACACAATACTTACCTTAATATCACAGTTGCTCTAGTCTGTTTCTCTGTGTCAGAAAAATTCTCAGCCCGTTGACCAATTTTCGACTTTTTGTCTGGCTCCACGAAGATTCCCAGCTGTCGCTTCGGCAGCTCATTGGGCGGCGGCACTCCTGGGTAATCGAGCTTGGCCCGCTTCAACTCATCCATCGAGCGCTCTAAATGGTAGATGACTATGTCATCTTCATAACCAAAGTCTTTGTGAAGTTTTACCTAAAATATTACATTCATATAGGCCGATTGCGTTTTTAATTTTAGTTATAAACATTTTCAAGTACATAATCGAAAACAGCTATAATTGACCGCGCTGTATTAGTTATTGCCTAGGCAAGTAAGGAGCATTAATATAGGGCGGGGCGAGTGCAAACAGCGCTTTAGATAAAGATTTTAATTTGTCAAGCCACCTCCGGAGGTCTTAAGACAATTAAAAACCAATTTTGTCTGGAATCTCTGGCTGGACAGGTCAAACCGCCCGGAAAGGCTACACCAACGCGGACGAGATAAACTACAGGCAGGCCCCGCTCGGGTACTATCAGAGCGATTCCATGTTCAGCTGTAATTCGTATAAATGGGCGAGGGTAAATTTGGTGAACAAAAAGGTTGATGTACAGTCTACAGCACATCAAGTGTAACAGATCGACCTTGAGACCGCCTTTACAGCTTTCGTAATAGCAGCTCTTACACTTGCAATGCAACCAAAAACTCCTGAATTCTTCCTCGTTTTATAAATTTCAATATTCTATCGATTGTGTCACGCATCTTATTGACTTTATGTAATGTTGAACGTCGTGTAATGATTATTGGCAAATTACAAGACATTTATTTAGTTTTCACTGTGTTATTACCTGAATATAATTAACAATAAGATCCATATCATTTAACTTCATTATAGCTTTCTTATGAAGCTTGAGTATCGTATAAGCCATGGCAGTAACAACTCTTTCGCCATCAAGCAAGTAAATGTCCCACACCCTCAAACATAAACTAAAAGGCACCCGCTCCACAAACACAACAAAGAACCTGTAATCAGACATAATATATTGAGAAAGTTAAAACACGATTTATTATTATGTTTATTTCAAAACAAGCAACTCACCACTTGAGAGAATAAAGTATTGCATCTAATCCAAACTTATCAAAATGGTGTTTCAATTTGGGCATAAATTTTGTGAGTATTTTATCATGATGCTCAAGAAATCTTGTTAACTTCGGAAATCCTTCTATGTACAATCCATGCATTAGGTACTTCTTGTCAGATAACAGTACAACGAGCGCCCAAAACGCATCTTCCTCATCCATATACATGAGCAAAACGCCAGCCAATCCAGACATGCCTTGACAGTAACCGACTTCCGAATTGTACATGCTATAAGCACATAAAACACTGAACAAAGAGCACTGCTTTTCTGAATATCTTTCTCTATAGAACTGGTGTTCACGAAATTGCCTGTTAACATCAGAATCAATCTGTCTCACATCTGTAGACCATTGTTTAGCTAGTTTCAACATTTCGTGATATTTCCCGGGGTTATCTGATTTTATTCTATTGACATCTAGCAGTTTGCACCATATCTTAATCCTTAGTGAATTTGGAATGCCCTTGTAAATACGTCTATGTAGTTTTTCTTTGGTAGCAGACGAGTTCCAGGTGCCAAGCATCTTGACCCATTTCTTCTCTCTTTCAACCTCGATGTTAATCTTTTGCGGCGCCGTCTTTTGCGGCAACCGCTCGTCATGTATAAAGCCATATCTGTAAATAATAGAAAGCATGAGTGAGGCAATTCAAATTCTCTCCACGACTCCAATAATAGACACATATTATGCAGTTTCATTATGGGTGAATCACAACCCTCAGCGATAAGAAACACGACACTAGGAAAATGATATAGGACCGCACAATCCTGGAAGGGTCAGGACATGGTCAGGACACGCTGTCGCACAGTTCTACAGTTCTGGTGTGTTAACGATTTGGTCATATTATCAAAGTTTGATATAGGACTATTAGGTATACAGGTTGGTGCCGTCAATACGACAATAAATTAAAACATGGGCTATATTAGTCCATAGAAATGGTTTGGCACTTTCAAAAACATCTTATTCATTTGATAATTTCATGACATTTCTATGAAATAATGTAGTCAACGTTATATTATTTCATACAAATGTCAAGAAATTATTAATAGAAGGGCCATTCATAATTAGCCTCTAAAGTTTTTGTACTAATTAAAAAGTAGTGGTGTATATTTTTATTTCACATTTTTAGTGATAACTTTCTAAGGTCAAAGCAAGATAGGAGACCGTGAGCATATATTGTTTCCTACTAGCGTATAGTTTCACTAGAAAATCATAGGAAAGCAAAATTTTGCAATTTCGCATACATAAACGACTTAATTATTCTAGACATTTTGATTTAAAAACGAAACGATTATAAATAAATTATTATGTGACAAAATGGCATTCATTCCGCATCGAACAACAAAAGAATCACTTAAATCGGATCAGAAATTTTGGCGTAATCGGTGTATATGTAGCCGCCGTCTGGTTAAATTCGCCGCTTAATTGGATTGCTAGCCCGTTGATTAAACGCCGGCATCCAATTGAATGCTTAGCCCGATAGTTAATTGAACTAGACTCACATAACGTTTAACGACTTGGCGAATTGAATGGATTGTCTTGTACCGAAAATTTTTGGTTTTATTGGTAAGTTCAATGTTATTTTTATGACCACTTATAACCGACATCGTTTTGGTTCCAAGTGGTCATAAAAAAAACCTTGAACTTACCAATCACTCAAACAGCCACACAAAAGCTCTTCGATATAAATAAACGACCTGCCTAGGCGTCCAATTAAATGGATAATTTAAACCAGACGGCTGACATGACGTCGAGCCCTCTGGTAAAACGTTGCACTCAATAACTTGGCTAGTTGTACTTCAGCCGTTTCATTGGATGCAGGCGTTCAGTTAATGGTCTAAGCGTCCAGTTAAGCGGCTGATTTAACCAGACGGCTGCGACAATACATATAAAAACTAACTAAATTGAGAACCCCCTCCTTTATGAAGTCGGTTAAAAAATCGTACCACATATAAGCATGAGGGGCTACCTGTACCTACCTATATGCCCTTGAATAAGAAAATAAAATAGCACGAGAACACAACCCCTATTTGATAAATAA
This sequence comes from Nymphula nitidulata, assembly GCA_947347705.1. Taxonomy (NCBI): domain Eukaryota; kingdom Metazoa; phylum Arthropoda; class Insecta; order Lepidoptera; family Crambidae; genus Nymphula; species Nymphula nitidulata. The sequence continues at coordinate 20,032,271 of OX374616.1, forward strand.
CCATTCAAACGATTTGAAATGAGATTGAATAACATCCACTATTTTAACTCCCGACGCAAAAAGAGGGGTGTTATGAGTGTTATGTTATGACATGTATCTGTGTCTGTGGCATCGTAGCTCCTAAACGAATAGACCGATTTTGATTCGTTTTCTTTTATTCAAAGCTGACGTGATCAGCTATAATTTATGTAGATCTGTTCAGGCGTTTGATGATAGTCAGCTCATTTCCTACTAGGAAAAAGGGTTTCAGTAACGGATCTCTGTAGATCCGATTGATTTGAAATTTGGTTTACTGTTACTTCCGTGGTATTTCCAAGACATGCTAGCCAGCTAGACATGCATGCGAGCTGATCCCGTACCATCAAATAGTCTGCGGGATCGTCAGAAACTTACTTAGCAATTATAGCCTATTTGGGCTCAATAATAATCTCAATAAGATAGTGTTAGATAGATGAGTAATGAGGCCGAGAATTACTTAAAACTTTTAATTTTATATATTTTTGACTGTTGAAACAAATTTCATGAACTAGTTTTAAACAGACAATGATTACTTCGTAAAGAATAAATAAATAAGAATCGCCGGCCTAATTAAATTCACAATTAAAATATTTGTGAAAATAAAATAATCTTTCTTTAAACGTTATGTAAGGTAAGATACTGAACATATAAAACCTTATTGACTGCAAAGGGTAATTCACAGATTAATATTATCTAGGTAGTATCTAGGTATCTTCGATTCTGTCAAGACCTGGGCCGTGCTTCAGTCACTCCAGAGATGCCAAATAGACTATCGGTACATCCAAGTGCTGTTCGAAAACACTGTACGAAAACGCCACAATGTCAGTCCGCCTCCAGGACCAAAACTCGCAACCAATACAACCTCGGCGAGGTGTGAGACAGGGCGATGTTATTTCGCCAAAACTGTTCACAGCCGCGTTGGAAGTTGTGCTTAAGCTTTTGGACTGGAGAGGACTTGGCATCAACATAAACGGCAAGTACATGACTCACCCTCGTTTTGCTGATGATATCGTAGTCATGGCTAAAAACCTGGAAGACTTGGGCACAATGCTCAACGACCTCTGTAGTCTCCCAACAAGTGGGTCTTAAAATGAACATGGATAAGACGAAAATTATGTCCAATTCCCATGTCGTACTCACTCCTGTAAAGGTTCGAAGCTCTACACTGAAAGTTGTCTACGAATACATTTACCTGGGACAAATAGTCCAACTTGGTAAGTCCAACTTCCAGAAAGAGGTCAATTGACGGATCCAACTCGGCCGAGCAGCGTACGGGAAGCTTCGCAGCATATTCTCGGCCCAACTACCGCAGTGTCTCAAGACGAAAGTCTTTAATTCGTGTGTGTTGCCAGTGAACTGAGACGTGGCCGCTTACAATGGGCCTCATAAGAAGGCTCAATATCACCCAAAGGGCAATAGAGAGGGCTATGCTCGGGGTTTCTCTGCGTGATCGAATCAGAAATGATGAGATCCGCAGGAGAACTAAGGTCACCGACATAGGCCGAAGAATTGCGAGCCCCAAGTGGCAGTGGGTAGGCCACGTTGCAAGGAAGACTGACGGCCGATGGGCGTAATGGTCCTCGAATGGCTGCCGCGTACCGGGAGATGCAGCGTTGGTAGGCCTCCCACAAGGTGGACCGACGATCTAGTGAGGGTCGCGGGAAGCCGATGGATGCGGACATCGGAGAACCAATTAGTCTGGAGATCTTTGGGGGAGTCCTATCCCAGCTGTGATGATGATCACGCCCACAGCTGGGATACCTATTGTGAAGAGGAAAATAAATACATATCGCTAATAAAGGCATGTACTCTTCGTACATCATGCTCCCCTCTTAGTCACTATCCGTCTCTATCTCTGTACCACTGAGATAAAGCATCAGCCCACTTATTCTTATTCAACCGCATTACTTGCAAACATCAGCACCATAATTGTCTCTTTCTTATGCTTCTCTCTATTATCTGGCCGAGTGGTCTGTACCCCAGGCTACTCGGTCAAGAGGTCCCGGGTTCGAATCCCGGTAGGAACAAATGTTTGTATGATGAGTACGAACATTTGTTTACGAGTCATGGATGTTTATATGTTTATTTAGTATATTTCTAATATTTATATACATATTATTATCATTATTTCTCCGTTATCTAGTATCCATGACACAAGCTCTTAATGATGCTTACTTTGGGCTAGTTAATAGGTGTGAGTGTATAAATATTATTATTATTATCTGCTGGCAGGTTTTCAACGTGTTATATAAAGAATATGTGCATTATTTCCTTCATTGACCAATTTGTTAATATTGGGCTTAGCTATTTGCGGTTGGCCTTTGTACCTACTTTGTCATCTGTTTGATTGGCGATATTAGTTGACCCAGATAAAAATATTCACTGACATTTTTATATTTGATTACTACTTATTTCCAATTTTACACTATCGTTATTAGACATAGCTTGTCTTTTCATTGTTTACTGTGAGGCCCGACTTTTCACTGTCTGTTGCTAGTTTTTTAGGATAACATGTAGTGTTTGGATCTTCGGCAAATATAACTAAACCTAATATTCGCATCTTAGGTGCCGTAATTTATGAAAACCTTGTATAGTGTAGTCAGTCACACTCCCTGGCTGTCTTCTCTATTTTGTATTTCAAAATCATCCCCCTCACTCTCCACTGTTCTTTAGAAGTAGTATCGCTGCATGATTGTTGTATTCTGCTGATGTACTTTCTATGTACGGGTACAAAGAAAGTACATCAGCTGAATACAGCAAAATAGTTGTGGTGTAGGGAATCGACAATTTCGGCATAGTTGACAAATGAGATGTAAGTACCTAGGTAGTATACCTACTCTACCATATTCATAGAATCTTTTCCATTATATGTTCGATTAAATACATGGATAATTAGTCTACGCACTGTTTACGCAATTTGCAAATAAGTGATTTTATTTTTGCATCAAATCTTTGTTTATTTTTGTTTGTTACAGTTTTATATTTTTGTAGTTTACTAGTTTTGTATTTGCTCTGATGAATTTTGATGTCACAATGGATGGCTTCTTTTCATTAACAATGCCGTAAATCTGCATATCTATATTATGTTGGAACGAAATTTAGCTTTAATTCTGCGATGCCACCCTTCTAACGCACTCGTCATGAAATAACATTCAAATAAATACAAATAGCCTGCATATCAGCCAGTATGAACACTGTTTACTTATTGGCAATAAAGGTTTAATATATTTGAAACTCATACCTTACGTATGACCAAACCAGAACATGACTTAAGCAGACTATGACTAGAGTAAAATATTACCAGAACAGAATATGACTTAAAAGGACTTTTACCATGACAAAACAAGAACTTGACTTAAACAGAAGATGACTAAAACAGAATATGGTTAAGGCGGAATAAATATGACCAAACCAGAACATGACTAAAGCCGAACATGACACCCACCTAACAACCCCAACAACTAACTAAATACAAACACTCTTTGTTTACATTACTTTGTGCAACAAAAATGAAATTATGAAGATGATGATGTTGATGATGTTTGGTGATGACATTACAAGCTGTCTAAATATAAAATGTCTCTGTTGAAAGCACATCAGAGTACTGACAATTACTTTCAACTTGAATATTATCTCACTGTCTGTCTTAGTCATACCCACACATTTTTATAATGCTATCCTTATCATAAGTTGATCACAATTCACGAGATGGCACATGAAAAATATATATTCGTAACAAAGAGATAGCCCCACCAGTAAGTATGGGTATAATAACTCATAAAATTACGGCATGCTCATTTCAAATGATCATAGGGCATGGAACTGCAATGATGACTCTATGTGTGATAATTACAAAAACCATTTCTTTGTTATTAGAGCAATTGCACATGTAATAATAACACAGTGTGTCTAACATTGAAGTTGATAGTTAATTATTATTTCAAAAGGGAAGCTGACCGGAATCGTGATATGGTGACGTGACCCCTCACCACTGGTGGGTAGCACTTTACTAGCAATCTATGAAACCTAGCTTTACAAGTATCAAAATATTTATTTATTTATTTACACCCAAACTTACAACTATCATTACAGAATAACCTAATATTGAAGTGACGACAATGAAACATTCCTTATTTAAATATTTAACCTATGACTACAAATATAGAGAGCGACCATTGTGTGTTCATTCAAGGAGCACGGGAATAGGTCTAGTTCCTCGTCAATTAAGTTAATGACACGAGTAGCGCACGAAAGCAGTGCCTCCCTCAACAAGTTGGTGCTGGCGTGGCACCACCAGCAGCCGCGGCCGCCTTCACATACCAATCTGGCACTCGTAAAACTAATATTCTGCAGCAATTCAGAATTTTCAATGTTTCCTCTTAGTACCTTAAATATATAAGATACTAACCCTATGTCTCTCCTAATTATGCAAAAAAAAATATTTAAGCAAAAACATACCAATTAATTTATTTAAAGAAATTGATTAACAATAAATAAAAATATAATGAATAAACAGTGAAAATGAAGTGTGACACTGCCACTGCGCAATAAACATGATCTAGTAACAAGTTTTGTAGTTAATCAGTAAAATTATTCGATTCTATCTATAAAACAAAAAGCTCGCTGGAGGCTCTTAATAATTACTTTATTCTAAAGAAATTCGCTAGCTTAATTGCTTATGCATAGTAAAAATGGATTATTAATGTTTTATGAAGTTCATTTTATTAGACAGATAATTTACTGCTTTGGTGTTTATGATGATCACAAATTAGGTCAGTCTAGATATTGTATCTCAACAGCTCATGCAGTATAACAAAAATATGTTAAAATAAAATATGATGCGACATCTAACTATTTATTCATAATATTTCGCAAATTAGCAGAGAACATGAATATCGTACCTGTCTGTTTTGTGATACTCTTCGAATTCAGGGTCTTCCCAAGGATCTATCTGCCCAGCGAGATTCTCTCTGCCTCTCTCGTACCTCTGGAAGATGCGCTCCCGCTCCTCGGAAGCCCGCGCCAATAGAGCCTCCTCATTCATAACACGGCCTGAATTTGCCACATACCGAAAGACCTACGCAATCTTCTTTAACCACCTTATTCTATTCAAAAAACATACGCCTTAGTTTCCACAATACGCCCTTCAAGCCACAACCTGTCTACAGCACATTCGCATACACCCATTTTCTTTTTACAATAAACATCACGCCCTAAACTTGTAAATTATCGGACGCCAGGTACCTACATTTTGACATTCCCAATCATGTTACAGAAATCGGGCAAGGACTTTATCGAGTATAACGACTATAATCTCACTATGAATCAATAAAATAATTAAAATTTATTGGAGTGGTTCTTCGCAAAAGTTCTTGACACCATAAAATTAAATAGCATAGCTCTATCTTCAAATTAGACTGGATAAATTCGTAAATTACGAAACGAAAAAATTTTGGATCAGTTTGGATAACCGGTTTACAAAGTAATGATGAAACGAAACGCAAATTATAGATATTTTTGTTCATTCTCCATAAAATTGGAAGGCAAAGGGAAGTAAGGACCATACAATTATGTCTTATGTATTATTTTATTTCTTTAATTTTTGCTTTAAAATGCTAATGTTACACATTTCAATGCATCATGGGAGAATTTGACGCGCCTACGCAGACCGGGACGGCATGGCAGAGAATTTTGCCGTGAGTCCGCAAGTCAGCGCACACTAGCCGCTTAGATACTGCGGCATTCAAGCGCCTTACCACGGCGTGCCGTGTCACGACAAAGCACGCCTCGGCAACTCCTGCTGCCCGATACACTTTTAGTATTCAGTTGTCGTCGCCAAACCCCGCGGTATGTCACAACGAGCGCTGGAGTCCGTGGCATGCCGTTGCTTACCGCAGTACGCCACGGCATCTCGCTACGGGAGTCCGTGGCTCGTCTTTTAATGCTGTGAAATGAAATGCCTTTCGATGCCACGGGATCATTTTAAAGCATAGCAATTTATGTCGTATTTCTGTATCGTTACGTTTGAATTTCTATTACTAAAAATTTTAATCTCTTGCCATGCCGTCCCGGTCTGCGTAGGCCTTTAGCGCTTGACGTCACATTGCCCGACCCCTAGTCATTGCTCGTTCGCGTGCCGTTTCTCATTGCATTGTTTTTGGTTTAATCTCCTTACTTTAGTTTATTATTAAGTAAAATAGGCTCAAAAATACCAAACAGATAGGTATTGTATCGTACCTTTGTGTACCTAAATAAATATTTGAACAGTACACATTTTGTATATTTCATCGAATAACTTTTAATCGCTGAAGATTAGTAAAGTTATTCGATGAAATATACAAAATGTGTACTGTTAAAATATTTATTTAGGTTTCGATAAACTGTTTCATTGATATAATAATAGTAATATGACATATTAATTCTATGAATCGCTACTATGGTGACCAACGGATAAAAAATCGTGGCATAGTTTCTGTGGAAGGGAATTCAATGTGAATATATTTTATTCAAATACAGACAGTTTCATAGTAAATAATTAAGGGGGTGAATTTATTCAATTCGATTCGGCTCGAATCGGAGCACCCAGTAGACACAGGGCTTTAGGGGTGGGCGTTTTTAAGAATAACGATGCGCGATAACGATGCCAGGTTTATGATGCGCGCATCCGATGTGACTTGGTACCGTTATTGGATGCCGATGGATTGGATGCCATTTAGTTTTTCTCAATGTAACTAATCTTCAAGTCATGATTCATGCATCTAAAAGACACACACACAATACAACTTATTTCGTATCGCATCCTATGATACTATGATACTTGGCATAATACTACGATACTCACTTGGCATCGATGCCGGCATCGATACGCGTATCGGATGCGATATATCTGATATCGATGCGCATCGATATCACTGTTGTGAAACCTCCATGAACTATAATTCTTTTTTGCCTTTGCAATTTCATGTCAAGTTTTTAGTTGTTGTTGTCATGGTGATTTAAGTTGTTATATCTTTTGTAAAGTTTATAGAAATACATAATATTCCTTTTGCCATTTTTATAACCTTTTTTTAATATTATTTCTTTTGCGTCTAATCCACAACATTTGGCGACCGTGAGGGTAAATTATGGAGAGAGCGAAAGAAGAACGGAAAGCGAGACGACGGTTATTTACGATGAGGGCAAACTGGTTAGAGGAATGTATTCATAATAACGAAATAAGCTCAGCCATGCAAGCGTACGAATCTTTGGTTGACGCTTATCAAAAGTTGGAAGTTATTAACAATAAAATACTGGGACTATGGTTGGACATTTTGAACCGGAATGAAGAGGAATTCGAAGAAGACTTAGACAATACCGAAACTTATAGTTTAAAATGGTTTTCAATGAAATTTGCCTTTCTTGGTTTTATTGAAAAATCCAATAAAGGACAGAATAACGACATCTCTAGAAACCTAGGAAAAGGGTCATGGTGCAACGATAGAATGATAAAGGACCCAGAAAGAAATTTTCGGTTGCCGAAGCATGATTCTCCGAAAATTAATGGAAATGTTAAAGGCTCTAGAGCAGTGGAAGAAGGAGAACCATGCTGCAGTCCTACAGTACTGCAAACTATTAGATTTGGCGCTGACAATGTAGCAGATAAGTTCAACGTTAGTTCTCGCGTCGATTCTGGTGCTCAGAGATCATTTATTGAAAAGGATACGGCGGAGAAGATAAAACTAGAACCTTATGCTCAAAAAGAGACCACACTAAATGTGTTTGGAGGCATCGTAACTAAAAAGGAAATGAGGCATTCGCTTAACCTATGTCTGGATGGTATGGGGGAGAATATTTGTTTCGGATTGCAAGCATTAGAAGAACACGTCATTTATGGATACTTGCCGACAAGTCAGCAGCCTGTATTTTTTTCGGAGTTACGGAAGGAAGGGGTTACCTTGAATGACACTGCAGAAGGCACAACAGCCGAAGGCATAAGAGACGAAGTAGAGGTGAAGCATAAAAAAGGGTTAGAGAAAGAAGTAATGAAACTTGTCAAAGAAACAATAAGAGTAGATAGTAAGAACCAGAATGAAGTAAGGCCTGCTTATAATGATGCAGCGGTGAATCAGTCAGACAATTATAATATTGCTGTGAAGATACTTTTTTACACAACGAAAAGGAAGAAAAAGAAAAGAAGAGAAAAGGGAAAGAAGAAAAGGAGGAGGAGGAAAGAAATGAGTAAGATAAACAAGTAGAATCCGTCTTCGAGTGTCGTAAATGTTGACGAGACAAACTCGGTATGGTCGGCAGATCGAATGCCAGGTCGGCTTGATTTGTGACTTGATAAGTATAGTGTACGTGTGTTTTTTTAAAAGTTCTATTAAATTGTTTTCATTTTTTCTTGTGGTGCGCAGTGTGTTGTGAAACCTCCATGAACTATAATTCTTTTTTGCCTTTGCAATTTCATGTCAAGTTTTTAGTTGTTGTTGTCATGGTGATTTAAGTTGTTATATCTTTTGTAAAGTTTATAGAAATACATAATATTCCTTTTGCCATTTTTATAACCGTTTTTTAATATTATTTCTTTCGCGTCTGCTTCGCACGACGAACCCCTTAATAATCCACAACAATCACCAAAATCTCGTAACGCCCATCTCTAGAGGGCTTTACTTAAAGATGATGCCATTTTAATGCTAGTACTGCGCTCTAGTGATGCTAAAGGGACAACTTTTGACTTAGTTATCTGTCCCAATTGGTTAGATGGCGCTTTGTGCGTAAATAAATGTTCTGTGTAATAATAGTAGTTCTTCGTCATAGAATAATGTATGAAAGTTTCACCCTCCTGGTAGTAGTAGTAGCTAAAATAGTTCTGATTATATCCCGACTAGTATTTCTTCGTCATAGATCCCCACAGGGCAAAAGCGTCGCCAAGGGGGGCAAGGGGGGGGGGGGGGGGCTGCCCTAGAGATTCCTAAATCAAAAAATATAACCAACAAAACTCCAACGAATTCGCTATTATTTTTACCAGTAACATTTTATAGGCGGGCTTAGAATAAAATTTACATTCATAAAAATGTAGTCGAGAAAATTACGTTTTTATTAAAAAAATCTTTTTGTTCGATATTTTTAATATTTTAGTAACTTTGCTGTCAAGAGCTGCTGCTGAAGATACACATTGAACTTTCAACCGTTCTTATTATAATCATGCTCTTGAGTCTTGACTGTACCTACAATTTTTTTTATACCACTAAGATGGCAATCAAGCATACGGCTCACCTGATTGTAAGCGGTCTCCGTAGCATATTGACGCTTGCAATTGCAACACCATGGGTATCACTTTTGCGTTATCGACCCTTGCAATTGCAACACCAGGGGTATCACTTTTGCGTTATCGACCCTGCAAAAACCTTTTTAAGCTCTTTTTAAAGAACTTCATGCTGAACTTTATTTTATACAACAAGATGACAAACAAGCTGGCGGCCTACCTGGTGGTAAGTGGACCACCAGGTGTTCCCCCAGCTTGTTTGTCTTCCGATATACACACCTATAGACACCTGTAACAACGAGGAAAAAATCACTTGTTATTGCATGTGCGTTGTCATCAGGAGGCCTAAGATCAAATGCCTTCCATGCACAGTAATTACACTGGCTACATTGCCCTTCAATCCGAAACACAGCGAACTGTTTTACGGCTAAAATAAGAAAGGCGATGGTACTTGTTCAAACAACCTCAGCAAGGAGCTCATTCCAAAACCTGAGCGGCGTACGCTGGAGAATGTTTGAGAATCTGGAGAATCTGAAACAGTACAGTTCGGGACCACTTTCAAACGGTTCAAACGTGTGAGGCATTTCGCGTCAAGCGTCGGGAAATTCCCTACCAATAGCGAGTGGTGTGACGACAGAAAGAGGCCGTGGGCATCATATCGAATGATTTCTTAGAACACAACTCGCTATAAAAACAGTAGAATCCTAAGGAGGCAAAATCTCTCCTTACGCTTAAGGGTCCAATATTTCTCGTGAGTTAAAGATCATCGACAATTCTCATAGCGCGTCTTCGAACCGCGATAAATGGTCCTAGTGAGTATCGAGGTGCGCCCGCCCATAGGTGGCAGCAGTATTTCAATAGGGCCTTTTTTAAACGCGGGGAGAGGCGGTTACAGTTTCAGAGGCCCCCAAAGCCCGGGGGTACCCTGACGACAAAAAAGTCCGTCCTACCCACTAAAATCCACCACTAAAACCCTCTTCCGTCATCATGGGGAGACATGGGAACGAACAAGCAGTCAACTCTGCCACTCCGAACGTCAGCCCGCACAACTGCGAACCTCTTCCAGCTCCACTCCGTTCATATTGGACGGGCCATTTTATTCGGCGGTGAGGCCCCTTGACCTTACATCTAAGGCACCAATACAACGGGAGAAGCAAGTGGACGTAACGCCTTCTTCCCCGTGGCCGTCTGCAACTGATCGGGTCAGCTAAGGGCGACCAGCTCCGCAGTCTCCTAATTCATATAGGACTTGAGACTAATACCACACCAAGCTACTGCATGCTAGCTTGACGTTATCCTCTAAATGACTGCTGAACTGAACGTCACTTGGAATATCCCGGAATCCCGTTACTCTTAGACATGTAAAGGGTTGCTAAGAAAATGTGGAGCCACAGTTAATGGGGCGAATTTCTTATTAGGGGTATTGGCACGAGCCGCATACTAGGTGTCTCTAGTACTGTCATCCGCATAACAATACAGTCTGTCAATAGACAGCTTATCATTGATATGTATCAGAAACTGTTGGAGACAGCACCCAGCCTTGCGGGACGCCACCATTAATGTCAATGCTATCCAAGCAACTGCCCTCAACGGCTCTAATGCATCTGCTGCACAAAAAGCTAGCGACCCATTAGCACAAGCCGTCAGGCCGCTCGTAAGTTGGTAGCTTCTACTTACTTTTAGCACAGATTAATAACAGGACAGATACTTCACTCTAATACAAATGGTGAAATAATTTCGTTATATTAGCCTACTAGGATTATTATTATTAGCCATTTTAGACGATGCGAGAAGAAATATACTCTACCAACGCGTGGCGAGAGTCGAGAATCCCGCGTACACCGCGAGATTGCGTCATCGAGAGAAAACGTAAGGGTTGTGCCACGACCATAAATTAAATAAAATGACTGAAGAAGAACTAATTTTTTTTATTTATACATCTAATGCAATGAAGTAAATGCAAAGAAAGCTGGTCAATTAAATGTGATTTAATTTTATAAAATGATCAATGCTCTTTTTTCCATCTTTGTATTCATTCGTTAATATTCTAAATCGTGTAAATAACTTTTACAAGTAATCCTTTGGAAAACAGGGGCAAGGTGGAATAAAATCAATTTCTTGTAGTATATTCATTGCAGTGCTTCCCGGCTGGTTCGTAAAGACTTTATCAAAAATTTTCAAAAATGTTGTTACTAATTCTTCCATGTAATTGATAAAAGCCTCCGGCGGGACTTTCAGCCCTCCGTAAAACGAAGAATTTTTATCGTACTATTTAAAATGAATGTATAGTCTGGTATCGTCCATATTAGGTTCATCGTTTAGTATAGAATTAAAGACTACAGTTATGTTTCTTGCCACATTTATATAGTAAGTATTCCGCTACATATGTTAACGCATTTTTTGCCGGTAAGTCAAAACGGTAGTCGACATTTAGAGCTACTTCTGAAGGTGTTTTAGTGCAACGTGCAACTAGCACTAGCCCGAATCGTATTTGTAAATCGAGCTCCATAACAGTAGTACCCTTAGATTATTATTAATCTGTGCCCCTAGTGGAAGGTTAAATCGAAACGAAAACGATTATCGTCGTGTTCACCTCTTAAGTCCATACTAATATTATAAAGCTGAAGGGTTTTTTTGTGTGTTTGTTTGGTTGAACGCGCAAATCTCAGAAACTACTGATTCATATTAAAAAAATATTTTTGTGTTGGATAGTCCTTTTATCGAGGTATTATATAGGCTATATAACATGACGCTACGACTAATAGCAGATGAGCATCAATGAAAAATATTGCAGAAAAGGGGGAAAAATATTCCTTTTCAGAGCTTTAGTTGCGTGCGCTGCGCAAATGGTTAAAGTTAAGCAAAAATCATTTAAGTAAGAATTGTTCTCCTTTAAAAGTTCTAAAAAAAAGTCCGCTACAGCATATGGCTATCTTTCAAAATTGGCTCACTATAAATATTTTTTGGTAACCAAATTTATTCTAAAATAATGCATTTATCTGCGAAGGTGTTTTTATAGACATGATATTGTTCCTTTTCAAAATGAATGCATTATTCACCACAAGTATTTAATTGTGAACAAAATTGTACCTAACATTATTTGATTTCAATGGATATCTTAAAAAATGTCATAGTTTTAAAATAACTCCGCTACAAAGTAACCGTGAGCCGTGAGTATCGTTGCGTTTTGCGCGGGAAACATTCAACGGGCGTGCGTTCAATCTCGCTTGCGGCGGCCCCAAAGAGTAATGTAGGGCGGCCCACTGCCGGTCGGATCGCCAGATTTCCACTTAGCGGCCGGCACTTTTAACGCTGCATTTCGAGAGTGACGGGGGCCTGCTTTTAGCCGCAATTTTTCCAGTATGATGGCACGAGTAAAAATAAGAGGTGACAAAGTTGAAATTCGGAAAAAACACATCAAAATCTATAAAATTACTTTAAAACTCCCGGAATAATTTACGGGTATAATATCACTTAAGACTGTAATATACAAGGTAATTCGAAATCGAGTTTTAGCTAATCTCAGCTAAAATATTTTTTGTCAAACGATATTTTGTTGTTGTCACGTTGTAATTTATAAGTTCTTTTGAAATTAGCCACGTAAACTGACTTACTAAAGAAGATTCTTATATATACATATATTCTTATATATATATACATACCTTCATCCAGTTTTTAAATTTTATATCGACAACAACAGATGCACATAGAGAGTTACAACACTTAAGAGGCAGCCATCTTTAGTGGTCCAAGAAACTTTATTGTAGGCACGCGAAGTAGGTAGTTGGGGCCAGTCCATAGTATTTCTTCGTCATAGATACCATATATATTATCTCTAATCTATGACTACTACTGTCAATTTAAATTATTTGATTGACGCACATTTGCCACATTTGACGGTCCATCGCTAATCTTGGTGTCGGTCTGGCTTGGCATTGCCAGTGTAGGTCCAAAGTCCTCTGAAAGTTTAAATAATTATATATTTGGGACTATTCTTTATTGTTTCTAAGTTTAACTGAAAAGATGAACCCCATTTATCAGGTAAGTACTTTATTTCTATCAAATAAGTTTATTTTACTCTGTTTTTATTTCTGTTTGATAGGAATATTTTTTTAATGATATGAATGTTATAAAGTGATATTTGTTTCTTATTATATTTGATTTCAGGTCTACTAACTGTATATGTTCATATATCAGTAACGAAATTACTATAAATATAATGTTACGTGTTTCATTCTAACATTGTTTGGACTTTCTATGAGTCCAAAGTTCAGTTACTTTAAAATACAGATAACGTTAGGCTCTTTGCGAAATACTCTACATTAGAGCATATTTTAAACATGTTTTTATGTTCATGGCAAAGCAGCAATTACAATTATTATTTAAAAAACTAATTTTAAAAAGTGCTTGGTTTTTATGTTGTTAAGTATTTTATTTCTATGGAGGTTAAGGCTACATTATTTATGGCTAAAATATATTTATCTACTTAATGAAATTAAGTATATAATAAAACCTTTCCTTTGACGAAAAATACTGGTTGTACTGATACATCTTGAATATACTCTGTATCAGCATTTTAATTTTTAAATTTACTAACCCCTAGCCATATCAGGAAAAGTTTCCATGCAAAAAGGCGTGTTAAATTTGTTGTTTGCGTTAATAATATCATAATGTATATACTTGTAGAGTTCTAAATTAAGACTTATGTGATAACTTCATATTTAGCTACCTCCATATTTTAGGGCTTAATTAGATAAGATAATGTATAAGTGTCACTAATATAGAGTACTGATATTGGGCCTGATTCAGAAGACACACCAATTCTAAATTTAAGTACAGTATATATCTTTCTCATAATATGTAATAGGAAAAAAATAGCATGAATTCGTTTAGAGCTGTCAATTAAATTTAGATAGATTTCAAGGAAACCATAGACAATTTTAGACGGCATGTACGAGGTGCCTCCTAAACACTGCATTTTAGCACATTCAATAACGTCGAAAATTAAACGCACCTTTCTAAATGTCAATTTATGTGACAGCCATCCTTTTCGTATTCATTTTGAGAGAAAGAAATAGACTGAACTTAAAGGACATGTTCTGAAAATGTATGGGGGCTGGTACTCAGCTACCCCCCAGGACAAAAGTTATGTGGGAAGAAAGAGTATATATTAAAGAATATTATGATATAAAAACTTTAATTTTAAATGCCTGCATATAAATAAAAAATAACATTATATTCTGGTCAAAAAACTGTTATCCAGAGATGTAAAATTCCATTTTAAAAAATGTGACTCATCCCAGACGCGTAGCATCACTATAACGTCTGTGTCCCAGACATAGTATAAAACGTCAAATGTCGTCTATTGTCTGGTCAAATATTTTTTTAATAACTAGGCATGGGGTTGATTTGGTTCAGCCTACGACTATTTTGCAATTATATTTTATTGTAAATGCTAGAAGAACATGGCAAATTAGTTTCTGCACTTTTTTCTGACTAATAATAATGATTTCAATTTATTTTTTACTGTATTTTGTCAGAGAAACTTGGATAAGAAGCTTAGAATTCTTGCATACACTTTTCAAAATTACTCAAAAATGCAGGGGTATTAAAATGAAAAAAGGATATATTCAAGATCCTCTGAGCATAAGCTTTCGCATAATATATAATTTATCGTGGGGGGCTTTCGAGTACCAATATCGAACATCTCCTTTAGCATGTGTTCTCCAGAATTAGGGCCATTTTTGGGAATAGGGCAATGTACAGTATCAACAAGCCGCCTTACTATAAAATATGACAAATTGATATTATTTGATTGATAGTATTGTTCTCCCCCGGTCAATATATTGTAATACACATGATATAAATCTTTATTCATTGTTAAATTACAGTTAGCTAGAGCAACCCGGCCAATCTTCAGGTCACTCTCTACATCTGCACCAGCTGCAGCTGCTGCTAAACCCATTCCCCCAACTGGATTATGTTTTGGTAAGCATGCAATATGTGAAACTAAGTCTAAGTTCTATTTACTTTTGAACCAAGTGCAGTCAATTTACTAGCGACTTCTCATAACATGTATTTACATATCAGGTGCTTACATGTTTTGTATCAGGTTACATATTTCACTTCAGAACTGAGCGATGAGCAAAAGGCACTTCAAGATTTAGCCCGGAAATTCACAAGGGAGGAAATTATTCCTATGGCAGCTCACTACGACAAAACTGGAGAGTATCCATGGCCTATTGTTAAAAAGGCTTGGGAGCTTGGTCTTATGAATGGGCATGTTCCAGAACACTGCGGTAATGTTATCATTCACTTTTTTATGTGGTATATCTAAAAAGAAATTATTTATTGTCAATTAGCAACAACAGGTATATTATCCGCAGGCGGTATGAATCTAGGCGTTCTTGAGGCTTGCCTTGTCTGCGAAGAAACAGCATATGGCTGTTCCGGGATTATGGCGGCTATGTATATTACTGAAGTTGGAGTGAGCATATAGAAATGCGAGGCTTGCACTTAGCATTAGTTCTGAGAATGTCAAATTGTTAACTTAGATTACTTTTTATTTATAGCTATTCTAGAGACTTTATAATAATACTTTTACGTGTCAATTTATTTCTTTACTTTTGTACAATCTAATCATATAATATTTGCTAAAATCTTGAAATATTGGTTTTTTATATGATTTAAAAATTGACACTTCATAATGCAGTTCAATCCCTTTTAAACATTGTAAAATATCTGTAAAGATAATCTCAGAATAAGTTCTAAGTGCTAGCCACTTATATTAATAATGATGACATGGTGGTTAGAGTTGGTTTTTCCTATAAAACATGCAAACATAATTATGTTGTGGTTATAAAGATTTGGAAATGATTTGCTTTTGAGATGGCAAAACATGGTATGTGGACACTGTATGGAGTGTTTTCCATGGTTGGTTATGAGGGTCATATTTTTAGCCTCATTTTAAAACATGTCATTCTTATCATGTTTTCTCACAGGACAGTCTTAAGTCATAAGCAATATCTATAAATAACATAAACAAAGGTGTAAATGATATTCAAGCAAATATGTAGTTCCTTTCATACTTACTGGCCATGGCGATAGCTTAGGCGTGAATGTAACGGTACGTGCAGCACTTTTGTTACAATTGATAATATTTTAGGGTCAATCAATAATGTTTTTTCAACTAAATGGAAAAGTTTTATTTAAAACCTAAGTCATAAACAGACGTGACGTAAATAAAACATAAAATAAAAAATAAAAAATTTTTTTTTAAATAGGTCACAAAGAAGCACTTTCAAATCGCGACTATTTACTTATTTTTCATATGATGATTATGAAAAATGAGTAATAAATTAAGGTTACATTGTAGATACAAAAGTTTTATGGTGAGTGATCCTAATCTTGGTACTTTTGTCGATGTGGCAATGCTGCGTGTTAGTAGAATGAACACCATTATGCTGGGTTGAATCTAATGGCAAATCATCCTCAGTCTGAAAATGGAAAAACATTATTTTTAAAGACTGTTGATGTTGTATGTTTTCACGAAGGTTTTTCAACATGTTTTGCTAACATATTAGATATTTTCAGGCGGTTTGGGTAATTTTGGAATATTCGAGGAGTGTCTCATGGGCGAAGAATTCGCGTTCGGATGCACCGGTATTACGACGGCCTTGGGCTCTTCTAATTTAGGAGTGAGTTTGAAAGAGCGTAAAGTTACGATTACCGACGTAAACCGTCTGGTTTAGTGGTCAGTGACCTTATCTACTAAACCAGAGGTCCCGGGTTCGAGTCCCGCTACGGACTTTTCGTGAATTACAGTAGTTTTTATGTTTATTTAGACATATTTCTGTTATATTTATATATTTTATTCACTGTCTAGTATCCAATCCAAAAAATAAGTTCCCAGTTATGCTTAATTTGGAGTAGGTAATTGGTGCGAGTTTAATAATATAAGTTTATTACAACTTATTATTTTCAAACTAGCATTTATATTACACGAAATAAAACAAAGTCTGCCTTATGGATGATACCATTCCATAAGCCAGACTATGTTTAATTTCGTGTATTTTAAATGCTAGTTTGAAAACGTGTGTTGTCGTGACATGAATTAGGTAATAATATATGTCCGTCTATTGTAAGTGTTGCCTTATAAATGTTACATAACATTATCTTATCAATTTCATTGATTATCACATTAATATCCTTTTATTACAGCCAATAATTATATGTTCGTTTAATCATTAGAAAATATTTTATGCCCCTACAGTATCACTTACAACTGTTAGTTAGTACCTGATTATAAATTAATAACTGTTTATGATAATTGAAACAATTCGACCTTTATAATAATACGCACATAGGGCTGGTTGCACGCATTGAAACTATTTAATAGAACAGCCTTACTCTGATCTGTCTGACGCAATATCTAACAATAACTTTTATAGTTGAACAGCATGCAAAATTAACAGATTCACACCTAAGCCATGGGTGAAAGAAAATGTATGCGGTTTGATGACATTTAGTTGAATTGCACTTTAAACACAACAGCACCCTACAATAACCTTCATCTTTCTTTGATGTATGAATGAAATATATGAAGGTAGGACATTGTAGGGTATATGTTAATTTTAACTTAAATATAGGAAGGTAGGACATTGTAGGGTATATGTTAGCTCCTAACGCAAATAGAGATGGACTAGAGAAAATTCTCAGGGTCCTAGGTAGCTCAGAGGGTTAGAGCAGTCACCTGGATTGTGAAAGGTCGCAGATTCAGTCCCCACCTAGTTTAAATATTTTTCTAATTAAAATTTGACCCAGAATTTGTTTGTGAAAACACAAAAAATTTAGGGTTACCGTTGCTCAAATTTTTGTATCTATACTTGTCAGTCATTGTTAAATACTTCGCGTATTTTCGTGTTATCTTAATATTATGACTAGGTTTGAATATGTCAATCTTTGCCCTATTAAGTGCTTTTCATCCTGTCTATAGGTACCTACCATCAGCAGTTAACACACTCTCTGAAAATGATAGTCGTGGACGTGGTTAGTTTTAATATGAAATAATAAGTTTCAATACATTTTATTGTGAAAATCAACAAGAATAGAAATATCTATCAAAATAAAAAATCATTGACATTATTAAGCAGTGGAAATACAGTGATGGTTAAATGGCAATAAAACTTCAGTGGTCATCATTTTTGGCTATAATGTTTTGCTAACTTCTTAGATATTTCCAGGCGGTTTGGGTAATTTTGGAATATTCGAAGAGTGCCTTTTGAGCGAAGAATTAGCTTTCGGATGCACCGGTATTACGACGGCTTTGGACAGTTCTAATTTAGGAGTGAGTTTGGAATAATATGAACCAATAATTAATATGTTATTCTGCTAAAGTGTAATATATTCATCCGCTTTAATAATAAAATAAAAGTTGTATTTAGCAAGTGGACTCGGTTTTTCATAGTGATACTGGATCTGGAATCAAACATAATCCGGCTGTAGATTACCCATGAGTTTTGTTTCAAAATGGTGCCTATTTACTGTCATTTGTTTGTCTTTTTGTGACTGGTGTCCCATAGTTGTTGTCTCCTTATCACTCGCGTCGTCGCTCACTCGGAAACCACATGCCACTGTCACACTCCGTAACTTTGTCGTGTTTCTAGTGGTGTATCTGTTATTTTTAACATAGCAGTATAATAATAAAATATAGAAGTCAAAAGTGACAAATTCAATTTACAAAAACGTTAAACTAAGTTTAGACGAAGCCAGTGCTTTGCCGCCAGTACTACAGACAAGCCAGCGCAGGCCCGGCCCGTGTTGTTTAGACGAGGCCAATACCAAGCCAGTGCTGGCAGCTAGCGCCAGCCTCGTGTAAACCATACATTAGGTAAACGAAAACGACAAAAAAATATTTATGGAGTTGCCTTTCTAAATGAAAAATCAATTTAAAACAATTTATTTTTTATTTTTTTACAAACAATAATTTCATTTAAGAAAAAATAATAGTTCAATGAAATTGATATAATAATATTTGATTCGTGCTATTGTGCAATTTTATTGTTTAATTATTATCAACCCTCTGCTATTAAAATTGCCAGGCATTTATTTCACTAATTATGTATGTATGGCATCGTGTTATTAAAACAAAACCAGATAGTATACTTGAGTAATAAAACTAATTTAATTATAAATTATTTACTAGGTGGTAGACCCATATGTAGGGTCGCCTGGGTAGGTACCACCGCCTTTCTTATTTCAGCCGTGAAACAGTTCGCTGTGTTTCGGATTGAAGGGAAAGGTAGCCAGTGTAATTACTGGGCATGGACGGCATTTCATCTTAGGCCTCAGGATGACAACGCACCTGCAATATCAAGTGCTTTTCCTTGTTATTGCAGCCCGCCTAGCATGGCCACCGAAGCGCGATATGGTAGGGCTATTTGTCGTTTTGGATTGTCAAGAATCATTGGATGTAGCCGCTATCTTGAAATTTTATCGAAGCTGCGAACATGTATAGTTCGTAGACAATACAAGTTCGCAGTTTCGATAGGGTTTCGGGATGGTGGTTGTGTCCAGTGATTTTTGACAGTTCAAAGCGATGAATGGCTTTGTCATGTCGCGTTTCGGTGGTCATGCTGGACGAGCAGGTGTCTATAGGCGGCGGTAACCGCTTACCACCAGGTGGGCCGTCAGCTTGTTTGTCATCTAGTTGTATAAAAAAAAATAAAAAAACTTTTTATGCGATACGTATTTTTTAGTACCTACGTTGTACTAAGTGATTATTCTTACATTGTTTTAGTTTTTAGGATGTAGGTAATAAAAAAGAAAGAATCAATTTTAATTTTTTACTTATGGCCATGCGATTGGAGAACTTTCTGAAATCCTTAAAAGATTTATTATTAGAATTAGAACGTAATCTTATGATTAGCCTCTTGCTAGCTGCAACAGAACATTTGTGTAAGTAATACGTATTAAAATAGGCCGTAGTAATCATTTTAGTAAATTAATAAATAATGCTGATCAAAATAATATTGTATGCATAAAGACCCATTTACACGATGCTAGTTTCTTGCCTGTAACAATTAAATTAAAGCCATTCCATAGTAAATGTGTAGTTTAGACCCTGCAAGTCATTTCTTGCTTGCATGCTTCAATTTAATTGTATGTTAAATTCAAGAAAATTGCGTCGTGTAAATGGGCCTTAATACTTCGATGTGTAGATAAAATATTGAAACCGCCCGTAAAAATTTTATCTACAAATCATCATCATCATCATCACCAGCCTATATACGTCCCACTGCTGGGCACAGGCCCAAATCTACAAATATTAGGTGACAATTCTGTGTCTTTTACTTTCATTTCATATTTTACTTAATCGTTAATAGCTGTATATTTTAATAAAAATACCGTCTTTTTAAACAACATTGGTGATTTGTTTTCATAGGCGGGATCGATTTAGGCGTGTTTGATGAGTGTATGGTGGCGGAGGAGATTGCTTTTGGATGTACTGGTATCATGACGGCATTGGAGGCTAGCGGACTTGGTGTGAGTTACCATGAACTGAATCATTTTATTTAATTTATGCTGGAATAAACCGAGCCGATAGTACCTACCTACTTAATTATCAAAAATCTAATCTCGGGCAACAAATGCTATCCCCGTTTGAAGATTTAGTCTTTGCCCGATGCAGAATCAAATAACTTGCGTAGGACTGTTCTTGATGTTGTAATAAATTAGACATGTGTTATATTATTCACTTTCAGAAAACCGGGCCTAGTTACACAAACATACGGACTTATGTCGTTTTATTCTAACATCAACTAATATTATCAACTGCAGTTGGAGTGCAATTTGAAGTTTAGTTTATAGTTCCAAATTAAATTAGCCAAATTTATTTTAATTCTTAAAATATCAAGTTAAATTCCAAATGCTGTCGATTCTCTTTATTGCCGATGCGGAAGCAATATCAATAAAATAATCATTTATTGATTTAGGGAAATTGAAATTATTAAAATTTAAACAATAATGTGTTTTGTAATATGCTAATTAACAGCATGTGCATGTCTCCTCCCGGGGATTTTAAAATTAAGTAGATAATTAGATACACGTAAATACATATCAGAAAGACTTCACGATTAAAATATTTGTAGCTACATCCCCCGTTATCACTATTTATTACACAATTCATAATTTACATTATATTATAATCTTAGGTAACTACAAATACGGTTAAACCAAATAAAACTTCATTGATTACAGTAAATTTAACTTTTTCGAGATTTCACTATAATCAAGTAATTTTGTCCTGTCGAATTCTATCAAATTCTTTATTTACCATTGTACCTACCTATGCAACATTAAATGTATTGTACACAAAAGATAAATATTATTTTAGACCATCCATGCCAGTAGGTAGTAAAAATTACTAGTAGATGCAAATGTATGTATTAATAAAATCAAAAAAGGAAATCTTTTTATTTTATGTTATTGATGAAAAACCACTAAGTAGGTACTTTTTGGTATAATCAAAATATTATGTAAATATATATTCAAAATGAAATTTTTCAAAAATATTAAAGATGCATGTTCCGAGTAATGGATTTGTGGAAGATATTGTAAGTAGTCTTTAATTGGTTCGTTTAGATTGCGCCATTCATTCGATTAATCGTTATCAATATACACATTAGTTCATTTGGATAGTCTGCGTCCCAATTCAAGTTGGTGATTTTTCATAAATTGATTATTAAATGTTAATTAGGTACCTACCAAGTACTACTTATATTAAAAAGTAGAACTATGTCTCCTTTAAATTAAATTTCATATCATCAATATTTTAAGTACCTTCTCTTCATACTGCTATGGGTCACCCACCCTCATAACTTCATAACACCATAGAAACCATTAAAAGTCACGGATTACTAAAAAATATTTCACAAAGGTTAAAGTTCGTGTCCATTTTTGTTGCTTAGTTTACTTTTGTCTGGCAAGATGTATGTGCTACTTATATCATATATTATTTATTTAATTATTACTATAACATAATCGTTTTACATATTTATTATACTCAACATTGTTAATTTTACTCAACATTTTTAATATTAAAATAAAGGACACCTGTACTATGGGCAAAGTACTGGTATAAATATTTTTATGTCTCGATCAAAATACCTTCATTTGAATACTTACATAATCTTTATTATTGATATGTACCAAGTTTTATTGATTTCTGTTTCCGAGTTTCAGAGATATTAAAAATCAAACTCATATAAGCAAAGCCTAATGTCTCAAAAATTTGTATCGAAATATTAATTAGACGGTGCTATCAATATCGAAATAAAAAAATGGTTTTATCCCATACTTTCGCGTCGTAGCAGTCTCACTATTGTGCGCTTAAAACATTTTTCTTCGGAGTCATCATCAATTCCCTGTCTCCACCTCAACATCACGCACAAAGAAATTTAGTACCTCGTTTCTCTGTCTTTGCCAGTACATGTGTTCCCTCCTTCCTATAACATGGGTTCCTTAAAAAAGAGGCGTGAAAAAGCACCTTTTAAGCCGGCCAGGTGGAGGCGGCTAGAGCAGTGTCTGAACTGCACTAACTGTCTTCGCATGTGGACTGTTCTTACCGCTTCACATCAGGTGCTGTTGAGTCATTTGTCGTGCTTTGTATATAAAAATAAAAACTACGTGGCGTCACTCTGCTAGAAAAAAATAAAAGAAATTGTAAGATATTTTTTAAGCTGTCATGCTTCTTTGCCGTAAAACTATAAAATTAAGTAATAATTGTATAGGTTGTGGAAACATATTTTTTTTTATTTATCAGGACGATTAAACTTATTATAAATAATAGTCGGCTGTGCGGTTACAGACCTTTTGCTTATAAAAAGTATAGATTCAACACGGAGAGCTATTTGTCGATCGGAAATACTAAAATGGCTCTTTATTTTTTATAAACTTTAGAAAATGTGTGAGAAAATTTAGGATATTTTACAAAAATCTCATACTTATTATGGTTTTAAAATGATTGAGACACACGAATATTTTTAAAAGTACTGTCCCTTGCCAATTTCCTTTGTGCTTAAAATAAAACATATAAACATAATATAAAACTTAACATACTTACACCTATCTTCATAATATTACGACTGTAATAATTCTTGCTGAATTTTCACTCTGGGCTCTTCTCAAATCAAAAGAGGGTACCATTATGCACCTGTGTTTGTTACACAATCTTACCAAAATGCTTCGCTTATATAAATTATAGGTCATGTACCCGCGACCGCGACCCTTGCTCAGATGGTTAGAGCAGTCACCCGATCTGTGAAAGATCGCGGGTTAGATCCCCGCTCCGGGACGTGAAATATTTCTAATTTAGATATTTTTCTATGTAAATATATTTTTCTAACATTTTAACAATGTTAAAATCAAATTAAGAATATAAAACAATTAGTTCAGTTTCTAGTTGTATTTATGAAGAAAAATGCAAAAAAATATATTTTCTAAAACAAAGACCCACACACAGTAAAAATTCGTCGGTACTTCACTGATTATAAATTTTCAACGATGTAGTATGTCACGCAAAATCGAAAGACTAAGACAACTCATAAGATTAGAAATTTAACTTTATTGAGTGTTGAACTATTGACGTATACAATATATTTTAAACCAACTTATGATATTGATAGACTTTTTTTTATGAAAAATGCCATTTGTATGAAGAGTGGAAATTTTAAAACCAATTCTCTATAATAAATACAATAAATAATTATTTTCACTTTTATTTAGTTGTTGGTAAATAATGGGCCTAATTCTGGGGGCACGCTCTAAGTTTAAATTTAAGTACAGTATATCTCTTTCTCACAATATGTAATAAGAATGAGATAGCAAGAATTTGTTTAGAGCTGTCATCTAAATTTAGACAGATTTCATACGAACCATAGACAATTTTCGACTGCATGTACGGAGGTGCCTCAAAACACTGCATTTAATCACGTTCATTAAGGTCGAAAATTAATTGCATGTTTCTAAATGTCAAATTTTATGACAGCGATCCTTTTCGTATTCTTATTGAGAGAAAGAGGTAGACTGAACTTAAATTTATGCATGTGTTCTCCAGAATTAGGGCCAATGTTGGTAAATAAATGCGATAGTGTAAGCACAAGAATTTTGGTAAAATGTACATTTCTTTTGAGATAAGCCCATTTAGGAGACCTGTATAATTTTTATATCCATCGCACAATTTGATACACTGCACACAGTTGATTTGATCTTTTATTACCAGCAGTTCTTATTGGCACCAATTCTATTAATTGTAATAACAAGTTAGCATATTAGGTGAATTATTAGATGAATTTTCTAACTAATACGAGTATATTCTATTTAAGAAGTAACCTTTTAGTTTCGTAAATTAAACAATAGAATCGGGGCCAATGCTTTGTTTTAAAATTATTTACAAAATTAATAACTAGTTTTCTGATACATATTTGACGTGTCATATAAATATTTTCTAGCAAACACCCGTAATCATTGCTGGTAACAAGGAGCAACAGAAGAAATACCTTGGAAGGCTGATTGACGAGCCTCTCGTGGCTGTGAGTATTTTAGATGGCCGGGCACCAATAAGATTTAACGCATGACCGCATAGTTTTACCCGATGATCATAGAAATAAGGTTTTACCCGATGCTCGAATCGATTGACAAAACTTAGCCACAAGTTTTGTGTCCGCCTTTTATTCCGCGGGCTACAGTTGGGTCTGGTTTAAACTACACTAATTAACAATAAAATAGATATTATTTTTGAATGCTACGAGCAACCTATCCATTGCAGAGTTACAAGATTAGATATGAAGGCCCGTTTACACGACGCAAGTTTCTTGCCTGCAGGGAAAGTGCACGAAAATAGGAAAAGTGCACGAAAAAAAATATACTGATTTAGTACATATTAGAAAGTACGTATAGTTATACGATACGATATATCTGAATTAGAAATTACAGTATTTCGGTATCTTTCATAAACAACTTTTATACGAAATATGTATGGCGGGTGTGGAATGAATGTGACGTCAAATTTTATATCGGATCCCCTTGTCTAACACGCAACTTTATGTTGTAGTAAGGTGTTCATCAACATTTTTCTAAAATTCTTTCAGTTTTGTAAATTGTAACTGTGTAAAATTAATTTTAAACCTAAAAAAATGGTGCATATTCGCCATTAAATTGAAGCAAGAAATGACTTCATCGCGATGCGCCATGCAAATGTTTTGTTTAGACGATGCATCCGTTCAGATTCATAATGTCCCTTCTCCATAATGTCCCCTGGTTCCAAAATGGCCCCTCTCCGTAATGTCTCCTCCCCAAAATGTCCCTTCCCAGAAATGTCCCTTCGAAGTCATTTCTTGCTTCAGTTTACAGGCAAGAAACTTGCATCATGTAAATGGGCTGTAGCCGTGACGCTATTGTAAACAAGCTGTAGATTCGCAATAAACTTCAGATGAAGCTTAAAGTTCAAACTTTTTTATTTGCTCACTAAGTGTACATTGGATTGCTTGTTGCCATCACTATTAGAATTACGTAATTAGGGTCTAATGTTCACCACCTGAAATCCCATTTTGTAATAACCAATAAGATAGGATGAGCTCAACTTGGGTGTAGCAAGCATTTGAAATTTTAACGTGTTTTGAGCATGAAGATTCTTAATAACTGTAGTTTATCAAATATACTGGATTGTTTGGTAAACTCATTGTTATGATTTTTTAAGGCATACGGCGTAACCGAGCCCGGTGCGGGATCCGACGTCGCTGGTATCAAAACTAAAGCCGTCAAGAAAGGAGATGAATGGATTTTGAACGGACAGAAGATGTGGATCACCAACGGTGGAGTCGCTAACTGGTACGCCTTTTTTTTATTGAATTCTTCCTATAAAATAGAACGCAAATGGTCAATCCCACACAGCCATGTCTGTTGTATTTTGTAATTAATCAAAAACTATTTTGTATTTTTTTTTGCATTCTGTAGTTTACGGCTTAATAAATCAAAAGCCAATTAAATATTGCTTTCACCAACAATGTAATACCCTATTTATCGCAAATAAGGCAGGTACTTAAAGAGCAACTTTCGAACCTGACCTTTAATTATAATATTCTCACATGTAAAACTAGATAAAATATAAAGAGACGGTTACCTTCTAGGTACTTCGTGCTGGCACGAACAAACCCAGACCCTAAATGCCCCGCCAGTAAGGCATTCACCGGTTTCATTGTCGAGAGGGACTGGCCCGGGGTCACGCCTGGTCGCAAGGTATACAATAATATTTATTTTTCTAATACGTAATAAATTAGACCTTAATCTATGAAGTACACACCTACCTTTATACAAAGCAGGCAATAGAAAATTTCATTTTGTTTTGATAGGACCTGAGTTAAAAACATTTCTGAGTGTGAAAATCTATATTAATACGAAATCTCCATGCGAAATTTTATCTAACACGGTTACCCGTTTTAGATAAAATTTCGTATGGAGATAGATTGAAACCCTGGTAAGGACATGGGATATTTTTTGGAGCGTAGTGAACGCAAATATCTTGGAGCGATACCCGACAAACACGCGGGCGAACTACAGCTACTTCTGTGGTTGACCGTAGGTGACTACCGTAACAAGAAAAAAATCACTTGGTACTGTAGGTGTCTTATCATTCTGAGGCCTGTGAATCTGTGCCTGTGGTGCTTTCCATTCCCAATTAAGCTGGTTACCAATCCGTGACACAGCGAACTGTTGTAGGTACGGATGAAATTGGAAAGGTGATAGTATAGTCAGCAACAAACAATAGTAGATTGACACATTCTAGTTTACAAAACGACAGAGATCTATCAATATAAATAATTAAGTAGCAAAGAAACTAAAAATCAACCAACATCAGGGAAATTGGAATAACAGTGAGTCATCACAATAATATGATGAAATCGATCTGTTTCTGTATAGTGTTTTGTTATTTCAGATTGTACCTGCCAGACTAACCTACATAAAGACTTACCAACTAGTAAATTCACTAAAAATCTTAGTTCTACATGTATACTTCAACTATTTAAATTTAATTTAATGCTAATATTAAACAAAAGAAGATCGATCATATTTCAAACAGGCTGGACCTGATATTTAATGACGTTGAGCATTATCAATTTTGTATGGATTAGTTACTTATCATTATTTCAAATTTAGGTGTAGCAAAATATTTATGTTCACTAAATCATAGGAGATATTCTAATAAATACTTTTGCCATTACGAACAACATTTTAACGATTTTAAATCCTTGGTTTAGGTATATAAACTTATCTTGTTATTACTTTAATAGTGATTAGATAAATAAATGTATGTAATAGTGTTTGAAATAGAACTAAGACAATGCTTTTATATTAAATGAAACAACTATGAACATATTCGCACAGTACAAAAGCGAAATAAACACAAATATCGACATAAGTCCACAGCCACAGATGACCGATATCTGTCATTCGATTTTAACATTGTTGTTCCTTTGCACGCAAATCTAAAAACCAAACCCCTAAAACACACTTTATTATTGGAATTAAAACATATAAAATCGAATTAATATTTTTTGGCATGCTTTAAGTGTACGATATTAATGCAAGAATGTAAAACAGAACTTACCATCTTCGTCAAGAGTCACTTCGTCACAGTCAGGTGCGATTTGGCCATTGTTTTTTAAATAATTAAAGAAATTGTAATCATTTGACATGATGCCCACAGCCACGGCCTCTATCTATGTTCGGGCCTCTCGCCGCTGGCAGGGAATTTTCCTCACACGTTGGAACCAAAGTAGTCGTGTACTGTACAATTTAGAGAAAATTCTCCCGCGCACGCTCGGGTATGGAATGAGTTCCGTGCAGAGGTTTTCTTGAACGGGTACAACATGGGGTTCCTCAAAAAGGGCTTGAAATGTTTTTACAGAGTTGGCAACGCGCATGTGATATCCTTGGTGTTGTAAGCGTCAATAAACTACGGTGATAGGTCATCAGGTGGGCCGTAAGGTTGATTGTAACCTTAATAGTACAATAAAAAAATCATAAAATCGTATTATAGGAACAAAACATGGGTCAGCGTGCTTCGGACACCCGAGGCATCACTTTCGAGGACGTTCGCATCCCCAAGGAGAATGTACTCATTGAAGAGGGCGCTGGCTTCAAGATCGCCATGGGAGCTTTCGACAGAACTCGTCCCCCGGTAACTATTTATTAATTTATATAAAAAAAACTTTAATATATTTATTTAAGTAGCCTCCTAAGAAGCTCTTTCGAATCGTCATAAATGGTCTCACAATGTCATATTGTCTATCTCTCTGTCATGTCTGAATTTACACGGGTTCCAAAAGTTGAACTACTCTGACTCCGGGTCTATGTATCAAGTTACCTAGACCCAAAAATCTCAGGTCAATTTGAAATTGGTAATCTCAAGCTCCCCCGTGATTCGGAAGGCACTAAACCTATCGGTCCCGTTTGTAACTATAACCGCTTTAAACCCAAGAACCCGCATTGGGCTGGCGTGTTGGTGTTATGGCCCAAGCTCCTCGTGTGTTTCGCCCATGTAGGAAGGCCTGCGTCCAGCAGTAGGACGAATATAGACTGGTAATGACGTCATCATGACGTCACGACTTTTTTACGTCGCTCGTAAAAAAATAAATTGTACATTTGACATTGACATTTTATTTTTTTTTCAAAATGTCAATGCCAAAAGGTAGACACCTCTGTTTTAATCAGTAATTTTTTACAGAAACTTGGAGATTTTGGAATTTTGTGCAAAAATAACTGTACAAAAAATATTGTGCTCATGATCCTTTTAATAATAGGGTAGTTGACAACTTTTTTTATTTCATAAATAAGAAGTTTATAACTTATACAGTAATATTGCAAAAGAAAAAGTATGTCTAAGATCAATAGTTTCACAGATATAGTGGTATGTTTGATGTATTGCGGCGCGTCGTCCAAAAACGCTCCATAGAAAATCTACGGAACAGGTGATGTCCCAAATGTTCTCATATTACTAAGAAATGTATGGGCATACTGACAAAATTGGTAATAACTATGTATTAAGTGTGTTTTTATTAATAGTTGTCATAATAATAGTTGTTTAAATTGATGTCAGCAATCTTATATCATTGACATAATTGATAAATTTTGAAAAAAAATGACCATTTTTTAAATTTTCAAAACAGTACAACTTAAACAATATTCCATATTTTTTAAGTTTGAATTGTTTTTATGGGTAACAGAAGCGTATATTTTTAGAATTTGTGAAAAATAATCTCATAGAAACCATAACCTTTTAATAATTGCAGGTGGCGGCTGGTGCGACCGGTCTGGCCGCTCGTGCTCTCTATGAAGCCACCAAGTACTCCCTCGAGCGTAAGACCTTCGGGGTGCCCATCGCTTACCACCAGGGCGTGGCGTTCATTCTTGCTGACATGGCCACTGGTGTCGAGACATCTCGTCTAGCCTGGCAGAAGGCTGCGTGGCAGGTGGACCATGGTAAGTGGACCTATTTTTTAAGGAAGTTTACGCTGAGCAGCTATAAAAAAAAACAGGTCGAAAGTATTGGAAACGATAAACCGAATCTAATAAGACTTTATATGCATGCAAGTTTATTTAGTTCGTGAGAATTTTCCGAAAAGTCAATAATTGAGTACGAGCAGTTTTCGATTTTCATACAAACCAAAAATCGCCAGTAAATTCTTCGAAAAATACTCTTACAACTAACTAGACTAGCCTGACTTGTTTATGCAAGGCAAGTTTTGTTAGAATCGTTTTGTTCAGGAAGTGTTTGGCAGGATTTGGTGGTGTAAGACAATATTTTTATTATAATTATTAAAAATTGTGTCTGAGCGAACGTTGTGTTATAAAATTAGTGTAGTTGTGGAAGATCATTACAATAAAAGTGATTATGGTGTGAAAGTCGATGTTAATTTTATGTCGGTTATTCACCTCATCAAAGTAGCATCATATTATGGAGACTATAATCATTTTGCGTCAAATTCTCCCAAGATTCATTGAAATGTGTAATCAGCATTTCATTGCAATAAATATAGAAATACTAAAGACATGGCTGTATGGGAATTGGTTCTCTTTGCCTTTTCATTACAGAGAGAATGAACAAAAGAAGTCGGTTTGTTCATTTCCAATATTTAGGCGTAAAGAGGGCGTAAGCCCTCTCAGACTATAATTATTATGTGTTTGGGGCATCCTCAGTTGACGACTGCCTGTTCGAGTGGTTTGTTTCGCTTACTATACAGGCTACTCGGTCCGGGTTCGAATCCCTGTAGGGGAAGATGTTTGTATGATGAGTTCGAGTATTTTTTCACAAGTCATGGATGTTTGTGTGATATTTAGTATACAGGGTGTTCCGACAATACGACAAATTAAAACATGTTCATGAAAATGGTTTGCTTTGCTTTAGTGCGACCTCTGGTCGCCCTATTACGGATACGACGTGCATCTTTGACATCAAAATTTCCGGATTGAAAACGCTTAAACCAAATTTGTGCTACTCTCACAGAGACTGCACTAGGTCCATAAACATCGCAAATTTTTTTCGCGGCTTGCGTTGCATTTTTACCTTTTTTGTAGTAAAATTTTAAAATATATCAAATTTCTTATTAGATTCACTCATCTTGACAGTACGAAAAACAAATAAAAAACACACATTTTTCTAATTAGCATTTGGAATTATCTTATTTAAAATCTAAACTTTTAATGATACCAAAACCAGCCAGATACAAATAGTACAGCCAAAGAGATTTTATTACAAGTTCATACATACTATAATGCGAAAAGACTTTTTCCCCAACCTAATATGTAAGACTGTATTTTTAAACTTATTGAATAAGATTTTTATTATGTAAACTAGCTTCTGCGCAAAATTAGTTATCCAGTAGCCTATTTTTAGCAAACTAAATTATAGCGTATATGTTATTCTGATGAATGAGCTATATTATTGTAAAGTTTCATTAAAATCCCTCCAGTAGTGTTTGCGTGACAGAGTAACAAATATACATACATCCA
Source organism: Nymphula nitidulata (assembly GCA_947347705.1). Classification (NCBI taxonomy): domain Eukaryota; kingdom Metazoa; phylum Arthropoda; class Insecta; order Lepidoptera; family Crambidae; genus Nymphula; species Nymphula nitidulata. The sequence goes on from OX374616.1 coordinate 20,063,601, forward strand.
GACATTTTTTTTTTTACAGCATATTATAAAATCTTTTTTTAATATAATATAATCTATTATTTTTATTTATATTTATTTATTTATTTATATTTATATTTATACACTCACACCTATTATCTAGCCCAAAGTAAGCATCATTAAGAGCTTGTGTTATGGATACTAGATAACGAAGAAATAATGATAATAATATGTATATAAATATTAGAAATATACTAAATAAACATATAAACATCCATGACTCGTAAACAAATGTTCGTACTCATCATACAAACATTTGTTCCTACCGGGATTCGAACCCGGGACCTTTTGAGCGAGTAGCCTGGGGTACAGACCACTCGGCCAAGCGGTCGTCTGGACCGCGAGACATTCATACAAACTTTCGCGTCTATAATATTAGTAGGAGTAGGATTGATTGTAGTGTGGAATCTCGATGTTATTTCTGTGTATCCTGGACCTTACAGCGGCGCGGGTTAGATAGAGGTAATAAAAATTGCTTTTTTTCAGGTCAAAAGAACACGACACTAGCTTCCGTGGCCAAGCTACACGCGTCAGAGGTAGCCAACAAGGCAGCTTCCGATGCGGTTCAAATTTTCGGCGGCAACGGCTTCAACACCGAGTATCCAGTAGAGAAACTCATGAGAGACGCCAAGATTTACCAAATCTATGAGGGAACCTCCCAGATCCAGAGAGTTATCATATCTAGGGAACTCCTCTCCGTTGCTAAGCAAACAAATTAATAACCACTACAACATCAATGATATATTTGGAGTATATATTTTGAAGATGTCTGTCCAGCTTTATGTATTCGGTGTTAATATATGTAAGACTGTATTTTGGAACTTATCATATTAAACATGTTTTAATCTTTGTTTAATGAGTTAGTTACTTATTTTACCTATGTTTTTTATAAGAAAACAACATTCAATACAAAACAATTTTCAGAATTTCACATAACACCAGTGATCACGTCAAAACTTATAATAGAACAAGAGGTAACACAGTACACTTCATTCACACATGTGTTAGATTTCAACAAATGTAATAAATACTGTCTCTCCACTAATATAGAATTGAAGATTTTAAGTCACTTCAGCCTCATTGATCATCTATCTAATACTATCTCATTGTGACTATTCTTATGAGCCCAATCACGCTATATATGCTGTAAGTTTCTGAAGCATACTGAATTGAGCATCCCTAAAACTATTTGATGGTACGGCATCAGCAGAGCTCAAGGTTGACATGTTTTGGAAATACCATTAAAGTTTAAAACTAAACCAAATTTTAAAAAAATCGGATTTTTGGAAGTGTGTGAGGGTTCACAGAACAGTAAATTTATCTGTTCTGTGATGATGCTTTTGTCATGTGGGAAATGAGCTGATACTCATCAAGCGCCTGAACAGATCTTCATAAATTAGAGCGACGAACCATCTCGATCATCTCGGCTATCAAACAGAAAACCGTATTAAAATCGGACCGATTTTGATTTGGATCACAGATTAGATATTTGTAGCAAGCTAATTTGGATCTACGATGCCACAGACAGACACGTCAAAGTTATAACATCCTCTTTATGCGTCGAGGGTTTAAACTAATCTCTTTCTTTTTCGCTGACATTTTTTTTAATGCAGGTATCGGTGTTAAATAGTTTATAGGATTATCTGTTTGCAATATTTACTGAAAGCTTAAAAGTTGAAAATGTAAATCTTTCATTTCTAATATAAAGGTACTTTATGTAATAAAGTAAGTTTTATACTTACACTTATTTTTAATGACAATCCAGAAGGCACCTACTATTAACCCCTGAGTGACTCCCTAAACACAAACAAGTGTGAAAGTTTGTACAACTACTTACTTGTAATCAATCGAATATATAAAAAAACATACAGTGGAACATATAACCTCTTTTTTTTGAAGTCGGTTAAAAAGGAGTGCTTGGCGTGTTTTTGTGGCGTCAGTCAAGATTTTTATTACAATAATTAAAAATTGTGTCGGAATGAACATTGAGTTATAAAAGTGGCGTAGTTTTATTATTCAAGTGTTTGTGTTGACGTGCAACTAAAAGATTATTAGAATAAAAGTGATTATGGTGTGAAAGACGATGAGAACTTTATTGTGGTTATCCACCTCATAAAATAGTATCATATGGAGACTGTCATCATATATTTGGCGTCAATGTGCATTGAAATGTGTAACACCAGCATTTTAATGCAATCAATGAATAAATAAAGAACTACTGAAGACTTGGCTGTATATATATATATATTAGTTCCCTTTGCCTTCCCATTACAAGGAAAAAGAACAAAAAAAAATGAGTGTTTGGCGGGTTTTTGTGGCGTCAGTCAAGACTTTTATTACAATAATTAAAAATTGTGTCGGAGCGAACATTGTATTATAAAAATGGTGTAGTTTTATTACTCAAGTGTTTGTGTTGACGTGCAACTAAAAGATTATTAGAAGAAAAGTGATTATGGTGTGAAATACGATGAGAACTTTTTGTGGTTTTCCACTTCATCAAGTAGCACATAAAGTGACTGTCATCATATATTTCATCTCAAATACTCCCAAGAAGCATTGAAATGTGTTACGCCAGCATTTTAATGCAATAAAAGAAGAAATAAAGTAATACTGAAGACTTGGCTGTATGGGCATTAGTTCCCTTTGCCTTCTCTTTATAGGGAGAATTAACAAATAAAAAATAAAAATAAAACCTTTTAAAAATGCAAGTCTTTGACTATTGCCATTTGTTTTTGTTTACGGTTTGGCGGCAAATTGAAAATTGTCTGCGTCACGTCTAACGCTACAAAATTTTCGTGCAATGATTTTTTATAACTTTAGATATCATTTACGTCAACAAAAAAGTTGTTGGCGATAATCGTAACAAATGTTTGCCACTTGTCTTGAAAAAGTTCGGGATAAACGACTTTGTAGTAGGATCCTTTTCCACCACAACAACGCTTCGTCGCACACCGCCAGGCGAACGATCAAAAATAAAATAAAAACTTCGAGGAAAATGTTTTATGGACGCCGAGGAAGCAGGGCAAAGTGCTTTTCTCAGTGGATTGCTTTATTGATATGAATAGACACTATTTTCAAAAGATATAGGTAATAATAATCTATCTAATAACTTGCGAGTTTGCTCTGTTTTTGATTTTTCGTTTCACCAAGTGAAATCTAAAATAGTCATAGAAAGCCCTCAACTAAATGTATAATGTAGCCCATCCCATTACAATCAAAGTTGCGTATAGCCGCCATAATACTTGAGTCATTTCTCATTATGAACTAATTAGGTAGATACTCGTTGTACATGGCTGATACCTTCATAGATTATGGTATTTCTGATGCCTCTTTAGGTAGATGCCTCATTAAATAATTTCAAGTTCACTCATAGACCACTTTAAAAAGCAGTATTGAGTTTAATTTATGTTAAATAAATTGCTCTTTCCGCCTTTATTGGGAAATTATTAGAACATTGTGAGTAAAATTCTCATAATATTTCTTAGTCCTCGTGTCATCTTTTCGAATAGCAATTTGTTTATCTACTTGTTTGAAGTGAATATTTTGGAATAGCTTTGAAAGAAAATAAAATCAAAATTTGGCGGGAATGTGTTTGATAACCACAGAGTACACAGATTACATTTCAGCACAGCGAGTCGACTTAATACGATATAGATAAGAACCCGGGAGCACTAGATGACGCCACTTGGCTGTATGATTAACCAGCTTTAATTAAGAATATTTTACTAAGCATTAAGACCTTCAATTGATTTGATATTACCATCATTTGGTTATATACGTATTAAAGAGAGTCAAATGACTAGAAGTCTAAAATATTCTTAATTTTATAGATTCAGCGCCATCTATTGACATTTCAAAAGACTTTGTTGTAAATATTTCGCGTAACTCAAATAGCGCTGTGTGCACCGGATATGATGAAACAAGAATATCTACGCTTTATTTATTTTTTGCTAAAATTTTATTTCCAAAAGTATTTTATAACTAAAATAGTATTCAATTAATTAAGCAGGGAATTAATTATACTATGTACATTGAAAAGTCTTGTCTTAAGTCAAATTCAACAGCCATACTTATAAAGATTGACCTACATTCGGAGCCCTTGTGAAAGGATTGTGCAATAGAAACGGTCATTTATTACACCACAGAGCGTATTCATAAGTCAACCCAGTCATTTTGCATCATTGGAACATATTTTTAGGTTTCGATGGACTATTTGTAATAAAGATACAAAAGTACTTTTTTTTATTTTCCTTATCTAACTACAGTAATAATAGCTTAATTCATCATTAAATAATATTTATCATATTTATACTATACAATGCATATATATTTTTATAAATAGGTCATGACACAGATTTATTTCGAATTAGGTTAATTTCTTGCTGCCCTTTACCGACTTATTTCAATGTCAGTCATGAGTATGGTAGCTCCACTGAACCCGAATTATGTCGGTCGGAATATCAAAGTGTAAGTGAAGTGGCCTAGAGACCTACATTTTGTTCTTAAAATTTAATATCGCTTTTATTGGCGATTTTTGAAATAGAATAATTGACTGAATCTTGTGGGTGACGTTTTACGCATATTTTGAGCAACAAAATCGTGTCGCCTCGTCTGATTACCGTGTTTATTATGCACGAAGACGCTCCGAAAATGAGCGTAACGCAGAGTTTGGCCGCCTCCACGAGCCAGCCAAAGAGCGATGTAGTCACCAGTGTGCCTCTGGAATATGACATGATCTCTGTGGAGCCCAAGCAGTCGGAGACGATCGAGATTGACCTCAAAATTGCTTATGTCGACGTTAACTCCTCCAATGGTACGTACACGCTCTACTATTTACTGGACCAATTATCTCTACCTATAAGTAATAATGTTTTTCATTCGAACCGGATGTCCTATTTTTCTCTAAAACATTAAGATTTTATTTAGATGTATACGGAATAACTGTCAGTTATGTAGATAATTGGTAAAGTGTTTAGAGGCAATTAAATAAGATTAACTATGTGCGCTCTTTCTTATTGCATATTGGCGTATTTCGCAATTTTTAATTCGAATTAGAGTCTGATATGACTGGGACATAAGGCTTGTATGAAAACAGTCATGCTAATAATGATACTCTTTACGAGGAGACACTTATTGTATAATATGTGTAGAATCATGTTGTGTGATGTGTGTGTACAGTGCGGAGGCTACCTGCTCGTACTCGCACGCGCGGCTGCACGGTGTGGCAACGCCGCATTGGTTTTTTCGCGCTATTCAGCGCTGGAATTGGCTGTGTGAAATAGTGTTTAGAGTTCTGAACAGTAGTCACTGACGGAACGTATTTTGAGAATTCAAACTGAATGTATAATTAGCTCTGATCTTGCCATGCCAGTAGTCACTGGACAAGTATTGTCATATTGTATTCAGCGGGCTTTACATTTTGATTTAATTTGGTGTCAGTGGGGCAGGTTTGTTGTACCCATCCATGTTTCATGTCCATCTTTCGTGAAGCACCGCACTTGATTGAATGCTATAGAAAAGTTATGTGTAGGTTTGATGTTTCACAGATCGCCTGCTTTCATAATGACGCGTTCGTACGAGTGGTCCGGGTATTCTTGGAATTAGGTTGAACGATGATTTCGTTTGGAATCCGACAAGTGGACTGCCTGCAAAGTAGATGTATTAAGTATATATAAACCCAAGAACCTAACTACAGAATATAAATTTGATTTCAAAATACCTAGGTAGGTAAGTTACATTGAGATTAGATACTTTATTAATCGTGGTATATTAAGGAACGCACCTATTTCCTTCCCCACTAAAATGTTTTTCTTAGTACCTACATATGAGTAGTACATAGGAAGGTAGAGCTTCAAGAAATTTAAGCTATAATTATTTTTTTTGGTCTCGAAACACTCAGTAAAGTAAAGTATGTATTAAAAAAAACAGTAAAGTATTGCGGCAAATAACGATCATAATTAATGAGCTAAACCCTGCTAAACCCCTTTTCTCATTGAATTATGACATCTCCACTGTTTTGCTCCTCGAGAATATTTTCGTTTTGAACTGAAAAGGAAACCTTGTTACTGTACCTACGTAATTAATAAAAAAGTAAAATTTTTTGAAAGCACCACGAAAACGCCTCCACTTTAGCAAAACTAATTTTTGCGGTATTTCGAGGGGAAATAAGGAAGTTGGTTTTGTTGCAGTCCACCGAACTTGATTATCTGATCGCTCAAAAAATTGCTAAACCATAATCTGCCGACCTTGAATAATAACAGAACAGAACTTATAATAACTAACTGTAATTACTGGGCAGTGACGGCATTTCATCTTAGGGCTCAGGATGACAACGTACAATGGCAGTATCAATCAAGTGATTTTACCTTGTTATTGCAGATGTCTATTGGCGGCGGTAACCGCTTACCATTAGGTGGGCCGTCAGTTGGTTTGTCCTCTAGTTGTATATAAAAAAACAGAATACTTTAAATATTTATGTTTCCACACAAGACCACCTCCACTACTAGCAACCGCCAAAATGAGAATTCATTTTTGCAACACTTTTCTCCACCTGTGTACCCGTAGATCAAAACTGAATTTATTAGGTGCCGGGAATGTTTCTAATCGGGATTGGCCTATTGATCATATCAGCCTATGAAGTCCACTCTTGAACAAAGGCCTTCTCCGTCGATTTTCAAGCGGATCGGTTTTGCGCTGTCTGCATCAAACGGCTCCCCGCGACCCTGACCAGGTCGTCTGTCCATCTAGTAAAAGGCCTATTTTGAGCTTTCCGGTACGTAGGCACCATGCTAGAACTTTAACGCCCCATCGGACGTCCGTTCTGCGTGTTATATGTCCTGCCCACTGCCACTCCAACTTGCTAATTCTGTGAGCTATGTCAGTGACTTTTATTCAGAAAACATGTCTAATCTTCAACGTCATATATACGACAGTTCTACCTATGAATTGAGACCTAAAAGTATCGATAATATGTAAGTATCTACTTCGAAAGTCATACTGTAAATTATAAATTAGGTTTTCGTTTTGTTATCATTCCTTTACCATTTGTTTTTATTATAACATTTTTGGAGTTTGATAAATGGCTTTTCGACTATTCTCTTTAACTTCTTCAGACACTTCTGTTTCGGGCTCTGGGCTATCATTTCCTTATTTGATGAAAATGTTTGTCGGCCAAACCATTTCCTCATTTTTGGGACGAGGAAAAAGTTGCAGGAAGCAAAGTCTAGCAAACACGAGGGACGGCAAGAATTTACATGGTAACTCGACAAGTTTTAATTTTGCGGTTGCAGATTTTATATATTTTAATTTTAATAAATTTAAATTAAAATATAAAAAAAATAAACCAAACTCAAACTAAAATGTCACGGAATGATTAAACCTTAGTTTTTTTTACTCTTCCTCTGGGCTGAGCTCTTCATAAGTTGCTGTTCCAATTTTCCTTGATGTTATATATATAATACATAATATATATTATCCTATAAGTGTTCCTCCTGTTCAGGAAGGCCTGTACCAGTTATGTAAAACATTGTTTTATTTTACTTTGTTTAGGTATATGTTATGCCATAGCAATAACATTAGCAATATGTATATCAATTCAATCTAAGCACAAAACGCGCCGCCTGCCGCTTTGGATTGTCTAACTGCAATCTTTAAAAGAAGAAATTAAAAGAAGATATTGTAAGAACTCAAATATATTTATTTTATAACTATGTAAGTAAGTAAGTAAAGTACGTACCTAGTTCCTGAAATATCCTTTGAAGAAGTAAGTTGTTGACTGTAAGCTATATTTTTCCCAGCAGTTATCGTCTACTATGTAGCTTTCGAAGTGTTAAATTAGTAAGTGCTTACTTAAAAAAAATGCGAGCAACTTTAGAAACGTAGGTACCTAACAAATAGGAACTTGCTGTCTGATCGCCAGGATTCTTATAAGAGACTAAAGTGTACAATAAGTCTGGCACTAATTGGTTCAACGTTTAAGTGGTCCAAGGGTTCAATGCGTTAAGCCGTTGAGCCAGGGCACTAGGGTACCAATGCAGTAGTGGTTTGCCGTTGGTGGCTTACGCAAAATAAGGCAAAATACGCCAATACACGATGACGCCTGGGTCGCCTGGCGACTGGCGTACCTTCCTCTGTTACTGATGACATGTGATCGAAATACGCAGTGTACATAGAACACTTTCTTCTAAGTCCAAGAATAAGTAAATGCCGTTTATATACCGGAAGCTAGATTTTTATCAGGCTGTGAATAGATTTACAACAACACAATTAGGATAAATTGTATTTTAGATTTAATTGTTTATTTTCTGAACAAGAAATGTTACACTAGGTATGTGTTATTATATTCGCCAGCTCTTCTGGGGCTCCGCCTCAACTTGTAAGCCGTCCCCTTCTCCGTTACCGTTTTTGATCGTTACGGGGGTCCTTTATAGACGGGGTATGGATAAATCAGTTTGCGGCACTTCTACATGCAGCAGGGGCGCTAGGGGTGGAGGCAATCCTTACTTAAGCCCTCCCAAGCTTCTTCTCCTGCGGTGTCTGAGGTGCAGACAGAGGTCCCCAACTTGTGTCGAGGTCGGGGTTGGTGGGTCTACAAGACCAGCCGTACACGCAACGTGGTTCGAGTGGGTAAGCCCCGGGATGGGCATCTCCTATTGTCGCTCTGCTGTGACCACGTACAACGGAGTGGAATGTCTGTAAACCCTCCGAACCTAAGCCCCATCCCCGCCAAGCCTCGGCCCACATCCTCGTTTTGTGTTGTACAGGGACGGTGACCCTTCGGGGTCAGGGGATGGCGGGCCTTTAAAGCCTGCAGCATGGCAATGCTGTAGGAGCGCTAGAAGTGAGGCCACCTGTCCTAAGTCCTCCCAAGCCTTTTCTCCTACTGTGACAAAGAGCACAAGAGCCCTTATCGGGGCCAGCGGAGCTGCGACGTGTGGCTGCAGCTCGTGGATTGCCGGACTGCTAGACCCGCGATGCATCTATGGTTAGGGCTCCGGGCATGGTTAGGGGACTATGTGCGGCTTGAACAGCCCGGTCTGTGCGTCAATGTATCGGCGTGCGGATCAACCGTAGTTTAGGGGGCTAGCCCCCCACGAGTGGGGACTGACAGTCGTTGGTCGTCAGCTTGTGACGGTATAGCGGATGTCATGCTCTTTGCGGCCCACGCAACACCGTCATTCCGCAGCAAGATGGGTACATCGCTGAGGGGTTTAGTGGGTGAGAGCCTCACACCTCTTCCATCTCCTCCCCCGGGAGTTGGAAGTAAGGCAGGTAGAGCTACCCCTCAGCGTAAAAAAGGTAAAGGATTATAACTTTCTTTAAGCTTAGGCTAATTATATTTTGCCTGAACCTACCGATCACTGCTGATGACAAACATAAAAATATGGGGATTTTTTAATACATATCACAAAAAAACATCTGGCACCCTTAGATCAATAACGCCTGGAGCCACATTTCCTACATTAAAGAGTCTGCAACCTGAGGCTCGAAACGAGCAACCAGTTTCTTTTATTTAATTATAATCAAGAATGTAGAGCAAGGTTGTGTTCGACTAACATTAAGATAGAACAAATAACTTGAGCCACGCACACTTGAATGTTTACAATAATCGAGTTAACTGATTCATAGAACTTAAAATAGAGCTATTATAGTTATAATTTTATGAAAATGGAACTATGAATACGTTATAGTAATGCGCACTCGTTCGACTAAATAATTATATAGAGTTCTACTACTCGTAGTTTCATTTCATACCTACTTACCTATTTTTTTCGCATAGGTAATAGATACTGCTTGCATCACAGACAAAACAATGCCTCGTTAGACCAAGAAACTACATTATCAGTTAAATATATAAATTACATACTAATGTAAAATAAATTATTATTTCCTTACCTAAATCCTAAAGGCTAATCTAATCATCAAAAATTGAACTCCCACAAATCAAAGAAGAACATACTTAATGTTCTAGTAGGCACTTATAGGTGTATAGTAGAGATGTGTAACTCGTGAGTGATTGGTTTAAAAGATGTACATCCGTAAAAAAGATTGATTAAATCTCTAAATCACTTGGCTTCCAAATACATCTTTAAATCTTTTAAATCTTTGATTCATTTCATTCTCTGATACATTCAACCCAATTCAACCAATGAGTGAAAGAATGAACGGATTGTTATTTTTGTATTTTTTCTCTATTACAGAGAAGGCAAAAGAAACAAATGCCTATACAGCCATATTTTAAGAATTTTCTTTAAATCTGCAAATATTGAATCGAAATGCTGGTTTCAATGTATCATGAGAGTTTGGCGCGAAATATATGATGACAGTCTCCATGATAATACTTTGATGAGGTAGATAACCACGATAAAACTCTCAACGTCTTTCACATCAAATTCACTTATATTACAATGATCTTCCAATTGCACGTCACAATAAACACTTGCTTCACAAAACAATTTTGCGAGTCATTATCATCATCATCATCGCCACCACCAGCCTACATACCTCCCACTGCTGGACCTTCTTACATGAGAGAAACACATGAAGAGTTTGGGCCATAGCATCACCACGCTGGTCCAGTGCGGGTTGGTGGGTTATGGCGGTTTCAGTAAAAACCGGGACCAATAACGTGGCTTAAACCTTCCGAAACACGGAGGAACTGTAGATTATAAATTTTGATTGACCCATCCCGGGATCGACCATGGCGAAAGTTGCTTTGTTTCCGTAATCGAAATAAACGTTTACTTCAATGATTGCACCAATGCTAAGACAATATCCAACCCAAAAAATTGTAATCATTTTTATATCTACGTAAAATGTTACGTAAGTAGGTAGGTAGGTAGGTCTCATTAAAAAACTTCACATAAAAATATATAAAATTCACTAAATTGTATTGTCATTCAAGTGTATGATCAGGACCCGTGAAGTAATAAATCTTTCACAACACAATTCAGTGAAATAGATAATTGAAAATATTGTGTCTTGATAAACTGATTTGCAAAAGATTTAAAGATTTAAAAGAGTGATTTGAAGATGAATGGAAATGATGTGTTTTGATCAACTGAGTTACTAATGATTGAAAGATTTAAAAGAGTTAATGTAAAGGTGATTGAAATTACGTATCTTGATCAACTGAGTTACAAAAGATTTAAAGATTTAAAAGAGTGATTTAAATCTTTTCGTCAAAAGATTTATATAAATCTTTTCTTTTTAAAGATTTATATTGCGCATCTCTGGTGTATAGTCTAGTGTCCTCTCCTTTTTAGGAAGAGGACACTCCAGTGTGGGACTCGACTAAAACCCCCGACGCACCCTTTTTCTGCTACTGACATCGATATTGGACAGCCATGGCACCCTACAAATTTTTTTGACGTTAAGATTTATCATTAGACGGCAATGAATCGGTTTCAAAGTCCAAAAAATTTTAAAGGGAATTGTTCAGTTTACTAGGGCGCTTTGGCTAAAAATGAACATTAACCAATATTATCTAAAAATGAAATTTTTAATTCTTTGTATAGATAAAAAAGTAATTATAGCAATAAGAAAGTAATTATAGCAATATAATCGCTGGAAAGTTGATGATGTGTCTAAATGGGCAAGTATAATATTCCTTTAAAAAGTTGCAAATATTGCTGAATTTATGTCTGTATTAATTAATAACGTAATTATTATTGCTAAAAATATGTAATTATGAAACCATAATAAATTATTAACAATTGTTTAATGAATTTTTAATATATACCTTGGTTATTTCTGAGGTAATGCTATAATATGAATGAACAGTCAACAATAGCATTCATAGTACACGAAGGAAAAGTGAATACTTTTTTTTACAAGCGTCATGAAAGTGACATTTTAATATTCTTTATTCATAACCTGGATACAAGTCCTTCAGTCGCATACATTTTACTTCATAAAATAATCTTAAAAATATAAACACTACATCAACGTGACAGGCACTGGTGTTGTCATAAAAAAAAAGAAAATAAAATCGATACAGGAATAATCGATTTCTTATAATTGTTACTCAAACGATTTGCACTAAAACATAGTGTTTTGCAAGTTTAAGTCGAATTGAATGTAAATTATTAATGAATTTGTGAAAGATTGCTTAATTGTATATGTCTTAGGGAAGTATATTTTATTTTTATAATCGGTAATTACATATCGATCACTTAGTAGCGATTAAATATTTTTATAGCGCATTTATAGCTATAGCAACACAGGATACAATGGCGTACCTTCTAAAATACTTTTAAAATTAATATATTTTGATATTTACTTTCCGGTAAAGAGAGTATCAAAAATATTTTAAGGACATTTAATTAGATTATACTGTAAATATATTTTTTTGAAAATAGCTTGTTCACGAATAGCCAATACTGAACAATTCCCTTTACACATTTTCCGCCAATTTGGTTATTTGAAGTTTTTTTTTCTGTGTAATTTCACAATAACTAGAAGGCACCTATCCAGTCGTCAACAGATTACCTAACTTAAAGATAAATGCACTCAAAATGCTTTTTAATATCACCGCTGCCAGTTGATATAAATAAATCATGAATACTCATGATCCATGGATACAAGTGATATAAGTGATGATCCATATTTTATCATATGTATGTATCATTATAAGTATGATGTACGGATTGAGTTTTAATAAACTAAGTAAGTACCTACTCTACCTTAAGTTGGTCGAGTATTACTCGTTGACTATCTGGCACCGCATTATTGGCTGTAATAATCATATTAATTATCATTGTAATTCCGTTATACAAAATATGGACACTTTCGTGAATACTCTTCAGATACTATCACATTTCAGGGTTCTTTGTTTAGACCTTATAATAGAACTGGATTGTGAGATATCAAAATAAGATCTTCTAATCTATCTTATTAAATATTTACCACTTTTCATACGACCAACCAACCAAGTGGACTTTCATGCACTGAATCTTGATCTGCACAACCACGGGTGCCCATACGCACACGCACTGTCACGCAGCCACACACACACAATACATACACACACATACATACACACACATACATATACATACATACACATACATACATACACATACACACACACACAACACAAAATCCCAAATCCTAATCCAATGTTTATTTAATTTTTCATTTTTGGTTGGTAAAGGACACTCACATAATATAACTACGTAAATTAGTCAGTACGAATGTTTCTAGCTCATCCATGCTAATTAATTACTACCTATATGAAAATATTTCTGCCCGGAAACTAATTTATTCTTTGGGTGGAATCAAACAGTGACAATAGGTGACAGTAAATTGAATTATAATAGTTGATATAATCTGAAGATTCAGATAGGAGACAGAGTTTATAAATATCATTTGTGCTCATCTTTACAAAGGTGAATTAGGATCTTTTCTCGTAAAAGAAAAAAAAACAAATTATTTGAAAACGTATCAGTTTGGGAAACAGCAGCTTCTCGCTATCAGTGGACCTCGTCTGTGACATACTGACCTACTTGTAAAGTAATCGCCGCACCGTCCAACAGTAGGTATTCAGTCGCTCACGTTGCATAGTACTTTGAGACATAAGCTGGTTTCTATTTATAATTCGTTTTGATTTTAGACAAAAATATATCGGCTTCACCTTCTTCGGAAGCGAATCAATGTTTCATTCGTCGGATTATGCAATCATAGTTTTATTTCATTTTTATGTCACGTTATTTCGTGATCGAAAAGGGTCGCATATTATCGCATAGCTCGCGGTAGTCTTTTTGGTTGACTTGATTGTTCTACTAAAATAACACTTGATAAATAATTCTATAACGAAACTAAAACAATATTTATATATCGGCTTAACTGAAATATGTAATCGAGAAAATATTTATCAGTAATATGTATCAGTATGTGTATGCTCAGATCGGAGCCGAATACTGCAGGGAAAAGTATGATAATTAACAATAGCAAACCCTGCAGACAAAGATATATAGCTTTTGTCGCATTGGGGTTTACATAGCTAATTCTCCTTCGATAAACAGTTCGAAAGCATAACTTGTGTTTATCTGATCGGTTCCCTCAGCAAATAAAAGTAATATATAAAATATACTCCGGTTACTGATTCCATGACCTCGTTTTGTTTAGTTTAAGTATTAGGTATAGAACACTGCAAGACGTTTTAGTATTCAATAATTATTACTGGAGAGAAAAGATTTTTTTTTATAAGTTGCGTACTGGCGCGTTGCGGTTTGACCTACTATAAATAGGTATGTGCAATTCTTTTTCAAAATAGGTCAGCTATATCTAACAGAATTAACAAATAAAACGATATTTCAAGTTGGGACACATTCTAATAGGTTAATAAAAATAATTCGGGCGACACTTGGACACGGTGACCTGACTTACTAAAGTTGTTGACGACCGACGCGACGGCTGCGGCACAGTTTGTTTTCAGATTGGTTGGAAAAATCCACGCTCTCGCCCAACTCTCGAATTATATGAATGTATATTACGATTACAATGACAAAAAAGCGCGAATTAATTGTCAGCAGGAACATATTTGCGTCAAATTAGACTAGAAAAAGATCGGTCCCCCAAACTGTGAACTTTTGGGTTCGCAATCACCTCAAGACATGTCCTTCTGCTAATCCACACATTTTTAGAAATAACTTCCTTTTAGTCCTGAACAGCTTACCAGCGTCATCTCAACAGTAAAATATTCCGGTTCAGTTTTATAGTTTCATTTCTCGTATGCAGTATTTTCCATAAATACCTATTGGTGTAGGTACTTACTGTGGCAATTAGCCTCATTAATAAATATATTTTTTAAAAAGGTTTTGAGTCGGTAATTTTTATTTTACTTCCTTATTAAATTTTGTGGACTAACCGACATAATTTCCAATTTAAATAATAACTTATAACCCACCTAGTTACCTCTTTGTGACCGTATAATTACTTAAATCTGAATAATGGTAAGTACTTGTAGAGTTGTAGAACAATATTTTTCAATTTCCATTTGGTGTATGTATTTACTGTAGGTAAAATATTGCTGTTTCTCACTCGCACACTAAAAAACCTATTGTGTCTGATCTGATACACAGATTTGATCTGTATCAGTACCCACGCGTTCTTCATTCGCATACAACAGGGGTGGAGGCCAACTTTTATTAAGGAGGTTTACGCCGCCAGCTTTCCATACAAATTTTCAAGTCCAAAATATTGGAAATGAACAAACTGAATCTAATAGGACTTTACATAAGAAAGTCAGGCTAGTCTAAATAGTTAGAAGAGGATTTTTCGAAGTCCTTGTTTTGAGTTGTGCAAGATGACCTTTCAGGATCGGGGGATGACAGCAGACCTCATGGCGATACTGTAAGAGCGAGGTGGAGGCAGTGTCAAAGTGAAATGAAATGAAAATTCAGTGCCAAAAAATAATAGGTACAAAATAATGCTAGGTGACATAGACATAAAGAAAATAACAATAATTAGTAAACATTAACAAATATTACATGCACTCATTTTTATAAAGTGTGTGTAACTTGTGCCACACGCCCCTTGCCCTTTTCATGATAAGCGGGCTGCATCTCGTGGGTAGCCGATCTGCTAGACTGGCGGTTTCAAGACTTGCACAGCCTGATCCATATGTGCATCAACGTGCGTACCAACCGAAGGTTAGGAGGCTTGATCTCCCAAAACATTACACTGACAGTGGCCTGTCATCTCCGTGCGATGGTGTAGCGGATGTTTTTTATTATTATTATTATTATTATTATTATACTACTAGATGACAAACAAGCTGACGGCCCACCTGATGGTAAGCGGTGCCGCCTATAGACACCTGCAATAACAAGGAAAAATCACTTGATATTGCAGGTGCGTTGTCATCCTGAGGCCTAGGATGCTTCTACAGCGCCCTACACCGTCGTTCCGCAGCAAGATGGCTGACATTCTTAGGGATTACTCCGTTTTCTATGAACAGTAGGTGAATGGTGATCCCCACATCCCTCCTATCTCCGCCCCCCAAAGTTGGGAGTAAGGCTGGTAAAGCTTTCCCTTAGCGACAAAAAATGGTTTGTCTGGCCTTACGTCACCACAGCCGATTTATTTCGACATTTTGTAGTTAAAGTGTATTTGTTTGTAGGGCTTCTATCTACGTAGCAGCAGCTATTCATACTAGGTATACATACCTCCCTTGCAGTTTAGAAACTATTAGAATATTTCATAATATTTTGAAAGTCTACTATGATTGTTGGAACCTATTTAGAAATATCTTCATTTCCCCACCTCACATGCGACTGATTATCAAGTAACTAAGTATGTAAGAGAAAAATAATTTGAGCAGATAGCGACATAAAACAGAGGATAAGCCAAAACCAGGTAGAGATCGCAAAAATACAAAGTTATCTAGTTATTGGACACTGGACACCCGTTACAGAAGAAAGTACCTTAAAAGCAAGTCGAGCAAGTATTCTCTTTAATGATACTTTAAGCAGCGCTTAAGCTGATAATGTAACCTAAGTTAATTTTCTCAAATTTAATATGAACGCTCCTTAATGCGTGATCGACATACGACATCCGGTTTCTGTGATGATTCCACATAATTATGTCAGAAGTATTAAAAACGGATTGTTTTAGAGTTGCATGAGATATTTATAAGGATTTTCTGATGCTGAGCCGCCTGGAGCAGAGCTTTGGATTGCGAAGGCAGAATAAAATAAAGCAGACATCTTAGTGATTATGGTACGTCCCATTGTTTTTAATTAGCATAATACAAGGGCTTGTGCTCCTTAATTTTGGGGTCAGATGTTTTCTCTCATATATTATTCTGAATACTTCTTCATCCCAATTTTTTTTAAACATCCTTTTCATCACGCAACACCAGTTCACGTTACACTATTCCATACAAATGTCATGAAATTATCAAATGAATACGATATTTTTGAAAGTGGCAAACCATTTCTATGGACTAATATAGCCCATGTTTAAATTTATTGTCCTATTAAAGGTATTGTCGTCACCATACTGTATATACTAAACGATACAGATCCGTGACGGCAATTATACAGCCTCACTGTGCTACTTGGGCTGTGCCCTGTTTCTATAAACTGGTGTTGCGTGATGAAAAGGATGTTTAAAAAAAATGGGATGAAGAAATATTCAGAATAATATATGAGAGGAAACATCTGTTACACTATTCCATACAAATGTCATGAAATTATCAAATGAATACGATATTTTTGAAAGTGGCAAACCATTTCTATGGACTAATATAGCCCATGTTTAAATTTATTGTCGCATTGACGGCACCACCCTGTATACTTAGTGGTTTCCTATGTGTTCACTTAAAAACCAGTAGATATCATGGGAACTGACTGAGTACCGTTACTTGAACTAACCTCAACATCCATTTCTTTTTATGTTTAATTTACATAGGTTAGATGAACAAAATTTAGTTTACAGTTAATATGAGCAAATCATAATTTATTGTAAGTATTATATGTAGTTAGGTCACTTAAATGTTATCTAATAGGTACATTGTTGTTATTTGAAATTAAGATGCATTGCTATAACCATGTTAACGTAAGAAAACTCGTGTTTCAAATTATAGATATTAGCAAAATTGCTTAAATTCTATTGAATAAAACAAAGACTTACTTACTTATGATGACTAATAATATGTACCTACGTTACGCAATAATGACATGAAATACAAGTATTCATGATGATCCATTCATAATAACGTACATTATAAGATTGTATCTTTATCTGAAGCATCTAAAACAATATCAATTGTTGTACCATCGTGATGGTAATTCTTTCTTGAAGCTTTTAAAAAGTGGAAACCCATCTAAATTTAAATTTGAAGAATTCTGGAACATCATGGAACACATTCAATAACTAACACTGTTAAATTATTAGTAATTATATTATGCCAATATTTTCCACCTTTAACTAATCGAACATGGCAATGGTAACTATATTCTACCTACTTACCTACGGAACGTCTAAAAGAATGAAATAAAATAAAATAAAAACCGTTTATTTCAGACTGGGTGTATAGTGTTAGTAACAGTTATTAACTTAAAATTATGTTAGTAATGAGTACAGTATGAATTATAGCTTATTTTAGTGTCTTTGACGAGATGGACGCGGGTCCAGTGTTGCATAATGGGACTCTCCACGTCCAGTCTCGTCACGACTGTCTTTATAAGGCTATTGGAGCTGCCCCGTATCCGATGCAGCAGGGACGCAATGCGCTTTCTAATGATAGCTGAGAGGCTATCAACTTCAGCTGCTGCTAGCATCCCTGAAGCACTGCAGTGTCGAGGCAGCCCCATCAACCCCCTGAATGCGTTGTTATATTGGGTGCGCAGGGCCTTGAATGCTCCTTGTGTATAATTCATCCAACTAATCAGATACAACTCACTTTGCATCACAATAACTAACATGTATTTGATATAAAAAATTGTTGGATGTCAGTCGGTCTTTAAAAATGCAAGCATCACAAGTTTATGCTGCACTAGGCTTTTACTTACTTAGAAATGCTACTATACTTACAACCAAAGGTACTGAAAACGGGTTAAGAGCAGTACAGCGAATTTACGCAGCATTATATTGGTTCAAGTACTAAGCGGCATTAGGAATTACTACATCAGGCCCTCCAGGTGAGGGAGGATGAGACAGTGAGAATATTCGTCGCTAAAACAGCGGCAATCAAACCTAAGTAGGAGACCCCATCTGGTCTGGCAGTAGGTACTCCACCCCAGCCTATTTATTTCGACATTTTGTTGCTAAAGTGAGATTCTTTGTATGACTTCTTCGTGGTAAAAGTAGCAGCTAACACGTGCAAAACTTTTTTTCCATTTTAGCAGTCAGCAACAGTTAGTTACCGAAATAGGGCACGGTAGCTACCATCGCTTTTACTATGTGTAGCGTTCTATAGCAATATGATAAAAATAAAAGAGATGTTTCAAAAATGCATGGAGTGGAGACCCGGCTACCGGCCGGTACACTATACTGAAAAATAGGTAAAAATATGCAGAACAGTGTTCAATTGTCCATTTTCTTTTTAGTTGCTTTATTGCGTGGAGAATTTTCATAATGATATAAAAAACTGCAACACAGCCAAATATTTATTATAGCGCCTGTGTCACTTTGTTGACATTTAGTTGACTTCTATGCGCCCACCATATTGCCATAGAGTAAATAACTGTGAAATCAACGAAAAATTTTAACTTTTGTACAAACAAACAATGCATGAAAACGAATTAATAGTATTTTTCGCGAGTTCAGAAGATTTTTCCTGATTTTTTGAGATACTGTATAGGTATATTTTGCCGGATATGAAGCATCTCCTTTCCAACGTTGATGCAACATGTGCATGTATTGCGCTCTCATGGGTCTGGTAGAGTTCTAAAACTTTTTTAAAGTAGCTCGGATGAGTCTTTACACCGCCCTTACTCCTTTCGTAATAAAGATGGCTTTCGTAGTGCAACTGTCACACTTGATGTGCTGTCGTCTGTGCATACAGGGCAATGAAAGAATGCCTAGCTTGCGAAACAATGATTGACAACTATATGTAAACCAAACGTTGCATACGGCACAAAAATGCATAATTTTTTAGATTATTGATACTCTGTCTAGGATTATTAATACTACATACACTGCCATTTGGCGGACTTAATGCCATTAGGCATTCTCTGCTAGTCAATCGGAAAGTTTAGTCCACAATAATTAGTTAGGTAGTGCAAAAACAACTTTTTACAAATCTAAATATACAATAACATGTGAATACACACATATATACATAATAATGCAAATAAATATTGTTTACATGTATAAATATGGATAAATACACAATTAATAAATACATATTCCATGAATAAATATTAAATAAATACAGAAATAATAAGGATAAGTATATCAATTGGATAAAGGTACTCCAAAAAAAGACTGCGAACTGACCGCTTGAAAGCCAGTTTGTTTTTGGATTCTTGGATATGGGGAGGTAGTGCGTTCTAGAGCCGTATTGCATGACATTGAAAGGAGTTGGACATGAACCCAGTGCGGTGAGAAGGAATATATAGAGTAAGTTTGCTGCTTGAATGCAGGATACGGTTATGAGAAGCACCCAGAAATTTACATTTCAGATATTCGGGAGCATATGGATCATTTAGTATAAAAAAATAGCGTGGACAGGATTCTAAGATCCCTTCGTTGACGAATTGTCAGCCAATTTAAAACTTTTCGACATGAAGAAATATGGTCATACTTACGAAGATTGAAAATGAAACTTATACAATTGTTGAGTAAGCGATCCAATTTGTTTAGAAGTTCTTCAGTCAAATCAGCATAACACACATTAGAATAATCAAAGATTGGAAGAATGGTTGTTTAGACGAGGGGAATCTTTGTAGTTTTAGTTTTTATCTCGGGCTCTGTCCTTGTAACAGCTGATCGCATTCGTACGGCGCTGAAAGTAGCCGAAAGCCCACGTCCGTCGGCGGGATTACCCAAGTTTCCGACAGCGGCTAAAGGGCGCCGGAGACGGCCAAACGAATCTGAAGACAGCCGAACGGCGTTGGACAGCCGATCAGCAGATCGCCCGTAAGTCAACAGCCCGTCACGCGCGACGACCTTTCGCAGGAGTCAACTGCTAATCGCATGTGAACAGCCGTCACAACCACAGATTAGTAAAAGAGGTGAACGGATAATACAATTAGTATGGTGATACGCGCTTTGCTTAAGCCGATTCCTCGTCCATAAAAGTAGGGAGACCCTTAGACGATTTAATTTTTCTCGCATCGATGAAACAAAGAAAATAAACTGTATTTTATATTAGGTATTTAGACGTTTCATTCATCTACCCACCCAAATGTTGGAAGGCTCTACAGAGGTCGTCGGGCATTGTGCCCAATCCAGGTCTTCCAGGGTCTTGGCCACGACTACGATATCAGCAGCAAAACGAAGGTTTGTCATTACTCATTACATTCGCCTCGTCTCGGTCCGCAAGTAAAAGAAACTTTTGCGTAGACAAATTACTGCAATCCATTGGTTAATTTTTTAAAACGTTTAAGGTTTTGATATCATAGCTTGCGAATTATTTTGTCTTCATTCGCTTTTTTTCTACTAAATAGGTACCAGGACACAATTACCTACCTAAATAAATTAAATTTAAATTGTAAAACGTGTGCAAGATGAAAATTTTGTTATGCTTTTCATTAGAATTAAAAACATGTAAGTAGGAAAAATAAAATTTTATGAAAAAGAATATTCTATCGGTCTTTAGATACCAACTGAGAGGTAGGTACTTATTTCGCAAGAACGCAATTTATCTCAAAATATAAAAAATACTAACAAAAAATCTGCCTCATTAGCAAAATCATATTTTCTAGAAAAAAAAAAATTCGAATGTCTGTTTTGAACTATTTCAAATACATTATTTATTAGTACAATAAAAAGTTACTCGGCCTTGCTAACGTCGAAAAGCAAGGTTCAAGTATACAAACTACAAAGTAATATGTAAAACTTTTTAGTGCATACTATGTATTAGATTTTTCGAAGGGTCTCACTAAAATAGATATCGTTGTTTTAGTTTTTTCCATCCATTAATCAAATGGGTTTTTAGAATATAATTGTTTTAGTATGGACTGATAGAGAACATTCGTAATGATTTTTTTTTATACGAAGCATGTCAAGTGAAATGACTCAACAGCAAACCAACAAAACCAAGTTCAAGTTATTTTATTTGCGAATATGGGTAGTACATTATTTTGTGATATAAAAAAATATATTTATGTGGCTATTTCCATATTCAGCCAATGACGTGCAAATTTTATACAATTAGTTATCATTATCTATATAAAACTTAATTAAGAATTTAATTATAACAATATTACAACAATAATAGAAACATAACTAGAATTTTTAGTCTTTTTTTAATATTACAAAAAATTATGTCAAATTAAGTACTGCAATAAACATAAAAATTAACAATTTGGTTTTCTTAAAGATTAGAAGCCACCGAGATCATATTATCATTGCAGTATTCGTCAATTGAATAATAATAGTTATTTTCTAATAATGTACGGGCAAATAAGGGCAATTTTAAATGTCTTTCCTTCAAGAACCTGTATAAAACTTGGAAGTCTATTGTACAGTCGAGATGCCATACCAATTGCGCTTTTTTTCATTAAGCCAGTTTTACATATGTTATTATCTACCATTGGTTTCCTAGGGCGAAGACACAGACTAGTTACTGGCGTTACTCCTTTAAACTTGTCAGTATTATTTTTAACAAACATGCAACATTCAAAAATGTATAAACTTGGAAATATTAGTAATTTGAGAGATTTAAATATTGGCTTACAACTATCTGTAGGTTTAAGATTGCAGATGGCTCTAACACATGATGTTAAGCAGTAAGAAGAGTCCATAGACTAGTGCAGCTTGAACCTAATGAACGAAATAATGGGATTTCAAAAAAATCTTATTACTTACTGAGTAAACACTGAATCCTTTAACAATTAAAACTTAATTGTGTCTGGTTTATCGGGCTTTGATGGGTTACCTGTATGTAAAATAATATAAACATTAAATGTTCAGGAATAGCTGAAAAGAAAATTATCTTCGTCAGGCTTTCAAACTCTAATATGGTAACGATAAATGTCGTCGGTGATAATGATAACGGAAATAGGTACGACTTTGAGTCTGAACAGTTTCCAAAATAATAGTGGTTACGAAACTATTTGCGACGGTGGCGGCCGTAGTTGTTTTGTTTTCTACCCTTGTTTAAAAAACATTTACTTACCTACTAAGGCTGAACAAAGCTAACAACTTGTCCAAGTGGTGTTTCCCATTATTCAAACTTCCACGGTCGTGGTTTTGTTTCCATTATACGAAGCGAGAAAATTATGGACAATAGATGAATAAAGGGGAAAATTAAGAACACTTATAAAAGCAAGTGTTAAATAACGATAATATAATAAAATATTATATTGCTTAAAGCCCAAGTCATATAGTAGGTATCTATTTAAAAAAATTCTTCAATATGAACTTAAAAGAGGTAGATATTTGGAGGTATTTGGAGTTATTTTAAGTACAAGAAGCCTCTCGGCAATCGCTATCCGGAAAACATTTCTGTTCGAAAAGATGATAGATATCCTAATAGCTAAGGCTTTCAAATCCCATACTTTTTGAAATATGGTTTCAGGATTTTAATACGGATTTCTTGTAAGAGAAAACTTGTACAGGCCACCTGCAACTTTGTGTGTACCTACCCTGTTAACAGGACAAAAATCTTTTACTTAGTAACAGGGTTTTAAAATGTCAGCTACACAGCTGACAGAGAAAGCTCACACGAGCTTTATAGGTGTTAGATCAAAAATTTTGAATTCACTTGACGGCGTGATTAAATATACAATTAAATAGAATGAATCACAACATGATCGCGACCATTAACATTTTCTAGTGTTTTATAATGTACTTATTAGGGCTTTCAAATACCGGATTTTTTCGATACCGGTATCAATACCGGTATTAGCATGTTCAATACCGTGATCACGAGATCACGGTATTGAATATGAACTCAAAATCAAAGGATATTAAAACGCCCGTTTTATTTCTAATCAGTCTTTATTTCTGTTACATGGGTACATAGTCATGAAAAACAGGCTAACAAAATATTAAACATTCATTATTGTTAGAAACAATAATGTAATATTTTGTTCCTTCCCTTCCCGGGTAGTCTTTTATAAATAGTTCGGCGAGACTAAGAATTAAAGACCCAAAATTTTTTATCTAACAAAAGATATACTATTAAAATATAAAAAAACAACAAATATACCTTCCCATTAATTAAACTTCGCAAGGCAATGAACATTAAAAATAAATATTATAGGTAGATTACTTAACAATCATCTATTCATTTATTTATCTATTTATTATAACATCTTAAGATTTTGGCATTTTTCGCAACTGAAAGTGTTATCTTAAAAAGGACAGCGCGTTTAATGACTTGTCAGATAGCGAACTTCTCAATTTGTTGCATAAAAAGCTGACCGAAGAAAAAGCTCGCACAGCTTCTACACTTGTAGGTAGGAAATATTTGTAAGCTGCAGATAAAAATATTTCCCGACCACCGCTACCGGTTTCGAAGACACACATCTCTACTCTTATTATTGATTCAAAATCAGTGCCTGCAGTTGCAGCTGTAGTTTTAGGTAATTTGGATATTTCCCTCTCCAGTTGTTTCTGGATGGACACATCGTCATCTTCAGCACTTGTATTTTACAATGACGTCGAAGTAGAAAGTTCTTCTGTAGCACCCATCTCAGTAACTGCATGCTGGAGTATTCAGTTGTTTATTTTTATATTTCAAACGAGTCAGTAAGTTAACGATAATGTCATGCAATTCATCAGATGTTAGTTTTTGAAAATGTCACCTTCGCTATCATTATCACTAAAATAAGCTTCAGGGTCATGTAAGTATTGTAACACTCCAGATAGAGAGACGTCGTTCTTTTATTGTTTTTCGAAGAGCCTATGCAAGGTTTTGGCTTAACTTATTAGCCTGTCCATCTAATTTTGTTAACAGTCATTCGAGGCTGACTAACTAACGGTTAAATATTAATATAACTCTAATAAAGAATTGTTGATTTGTAATACCGTGAAATCACGGTATCGACTGATCAATACCGGTATTGAAGAATACCAATAAAAAAAACGTGATTACGGTATTACGGGATCCCGGAATACCGGTATTGAAAGCCCTAGTACTTATTCAGTTTGTTTGCTACCGAATTTTTTAACTTTATTTCTCTTGACATAAACACACCATCTGAGCAGGATTATGTAGTCTGAGTGATTGTGTATTTACCTCCACAGAGTACATCCACAAGTCTACACACATACCTACGTAATACTTCGTATGACCACGTATGGCTTCCCAATGTAATTTAGAACCTATGTCCTTGATATTTTGTAATGGAACTCGCGTACAAGTAGTTACCTACTGCTGCTCTGATTTGTTTAACGTATCCCATTAATCTCAAGTTTCAATTTTAATTGGGTGAGTTTTTCAAATCCGAAATAACATTTAAGCGGGTGTGTTCCTTCTCAAGAGTTACCTACCTCTGAAAGTTTTACACCTTTCAGACCACATTTATTTTCCGAATTAATTAATAAAAACATGTCACACCAGCTCCCTTATTCGCAACGGATCACGGATTCGTTTCGAATAGTCACATGCCGTCTCGCTTTGACGCACCGTGATAAAAGTGTCAGGTATAGACTTTCCGAAATACGAATATTTTCCGACAGCTGAGAATAAGGGGGCTGCTCGTGACAACCCTAAAAAATACGTACATACCATCTTGTATCGTAGGTGCACTACAGTTAGGTATAAAATTATGTAACACCCGGTATTAGTGGGGATGCCGAAACCACTCCTCTCCCTCTCATGAGATTTTAGTAGCACCGTATTTAAAACTACTCTTAGCTCTTCATACCCGACATAAGTACCAGACACAATTGAATTTCAATTTTTTATCTCATAGATTTATGACGTCAGGTCGTTAAAGGATTATAAGCACTCGCTTTAAGCGAAAGATAAGATAACTAAGTCGAGCAAGATGAACACGAGAAAACCAACGAAGTTTCTGGTACAAATACAAGGATTGGCGACTATTGTTTGACATCGCCTAACAACAAAATGTATACATATATCTTAATTTTGATTTTATCTTTTTTTTTGTGTTTTGAATTATTAATAACCGCCCGTGGCTACGTCCGCGTGGTTATCGGCTATCACACCAAAAGGTAGCCTATGTAGGTATACCCTTTCTCATGATGCACGTAATTTATCTCTATACCAAATTTCATCTATATCTGTTCAGTGGGTTCGGAGTGAAAACGTAGAAGACAGCCGGACAGACAGAGTTACTTTAGACTTTATAATATTAGTTTGGATGGTGACCCGCCACGTGACTTCTAAGAGGAATGTCGAAACAAAATCAGGCTCATGCGCTTTGTACTCTTGTTTTTATTAAAATTTTAGGTTCATGCTTCATCGTCGCGTAAATAAATTTGGACATCGCTTAATATTCTATTGAATGGATACGAAGTGAGGTATACCTACTTATATAATTACGAACCATTAATGACTTAGGTACTTAGAGAATAAAGCAGCTGTTTACTTATTTTTAAAGTAAATATACCAAAGACCTTAAATCTGAGTCTATGATAAGTCCCAAAATACACGACACTATCACAAAGCTGACTACTTATTTGATTATGAATCATAATTCATAATGCATCAGTCTAATTAATTTACTTTTGAAACTTGTTTCTTGGAGCCTGAAACTATAAACTTGGACGTAACTCTTGGCAGTAAATAATACCCAGACTGTTTCGCAAAGACAATTATTCAATCATAAATATTATTCAAATACAGCCCGGCTTAAAATATAAAATAACTTAGAAAACTTTTCAGAAACTTATCAGTATTACGAATTTTATAATGTCATTCGGCAAACCTACCAAAAAACAGTTTAATGTAGAGATGTGCCGGATCGTTCAACTTTTTTTTTTTTTTAGACAACTAGATGACAAACAAGCTGACGGCCCACCTGATGGTAAGCGGTTACCGCCGCCTATAGACACCTGCAATAACAAGGAAAAATCACTTGATATTGCAGGTGCGTTGTCATCCTGAGGCCTAAGATGAAATGCCGTCATGCCCAGTAATTACACTGGCTACCTTTCCCTTCAATCCGAAACACATCGAACTGTTTCACGGCTGAAAAAAGAAAGGCGGTGGTACCTACCCAGACGACCCTACATACGGGCCTACCACCTAGTTACTTATGTAGGTACGCGCGATAACGGATACGAAATACGGATTATTTGTGTCTAGATCCGCAAATACGATACGGATACGGACCTCAACTTTTTCAGTCGGGTGTCGGTGCAGGTGACATTGAAACGACAGTAAGTTGACGCTTTAAGTTTGTAGTTCGTCGGAAAATAGCCCCATAATGGCCTTCGAAATTTCTTAGTCCTATAAGTGGCTGCTCTTTCCGGCCTCTGAAACAAAGTCCGACGGAAAATATACAAGAAAAATACCACTGGCCTGTTCACACGAAAATGTGTCCATAGTTTCTGAATTTTTAGTCATGGTTAGACTCCCCCAATATCTATTCGTGTTTCATAAAATAACCTTTCACGCCAACTTTCACGTTCATATACCTACTCGTAGTTTGGTTACCACTATATTTTACGATCGAAATTGGTGTGACATGGCTCTAAAGTCTACTTTTGAGATCGACGTTCCTTGCCAAAGTAAGGTTTTTTTTTTTTATTATTATTTTTCAATAAATATTTTATATTCTATAATACTCAAGTATGTGAGTGGATCGATCATCGATAGTTTTATAATTTTTATTTCAGACATAGATTCTTTGGCTTGTATTGAAAAACAATTTTATTCTCAACAAAAAAATACCCCTGTAACTGGAGCAAACAGAAAGTCTGCCCGCCTAGCATGACCACCGAAACGCGATATGATACGATATGATAAAGCTATTTATCGCTTTGAACTGTCAAAAATCATTGGATATAACTGCCATCTTGAAATTTTATCGAAACTGCGAACTTTTATTGTATATAAACATGTTCGCAGTTTCGATAAAATTTCAAGATAGCGGTTATATCCAATGATTATTGACAGTTCGAAGCAATAAATAGCTTTATCATATCGCGTTTCTGTGGTCATGCTAGGCGGGCTGGGCTGTGGCTGAGTTTTAAACTACTGTTGGATATTTATTATGAAATTTTTTCGTCATACAAAGGGATGAATAATAACGGAAAGCTATCAAACGGGAAATTATCAAAACATTAGGATCAAGAATTGGGATTTACTGGTTATTCCTAGCATTTACCTGGTAGGTTACTTTATAATCATAATCATAATCTTTATTTACTAAAATATGGTACAAATAGATGTCACAATGTTATATAACCACGACATAGTCTATTGATTTAAATCAATGTGTAAATAGATAATAATAATTGAATTGTATATATTGAAATTACCTAGTCAATATCCATTAAATTACAATGATAAGTCACTTTAGCAAATCAATAATTAATAAATTGAAATAGTAATTCAGACAAAACAGAAAAATAAATAAAATAAAAAGTCATAAGCAAATTCATTACTTACACAAAATCATAAAAATGTCAATCTAAAAATAAATAATGTATTACATTTACAATTTTATTTATCCATTAACCTTATAATTATTATGTCATTCTGTACCTTAATCATTAATTATGAAATTATGATACTATTTTCGGACATAAATTCTTGGACAGAATAATAATTTTCAGATTCAGCAAATTAAATAACCCTTTTTTGAACCTATTTAATGGCAACATGGTAAGCTCATTTGGTAATTTATTATATATTTTAATGGCCATACAGTAACAATTCATTGATGATACCTTTAACCTCTGACAAGGTATTTGAAGTTTGTTGCCTCTCCTACCTCTATAGTTGTTGTAGCTGCTGTTTGTTTGGAATAAATCAAAGTGTTTTTTTTTACAAATAACGAGATTTCCAAAATTTAAAAGACTAGGCATCTTATCTCTTCCATGTTTATACATGGAAGAGATAAGATGCCTAGTCTTTTAAATAATGGTTTGCAACTATCCAAATATCCTGCACCGCATATAGCTCTTATGCACTTTTTCTGAAGTCTGAAAGCTAAAACCATATCCACCGAGTTTCCCCACAACACAATCCCATATCGCAAAGAACAAGCAACATACCCATGATAGGCAGTGATAGCCGCATCCACAGACGCCACCCTTCTAATTCTTCTTAATGCATATACAAATCTATCGAGTTGAGCTACAAGTTTCTTTATATGTGCTTTCCAGTTACAAAATTTATCTATAGTTATGCCAAGGAATGAAATATCATCAACTTCAGCAATGATCCTACCACTATTATGTTTTATGTTTAGTTTTAGGTCTGGGCTGTTTTTTGTTTGGAAGGTGATAAATTTTGTTTTCTCCACATTAATGGACAGATTATTGTCTTGTAGCCAGACATTCAGGTTATTAAAATTTATGTTAGCCAGATTTTCCATTTCTTTTTTGTTTCTATTCTTTAAATTAAAGTCGTATCATCAGCAAACAGAATGCATTGCTGATCTGTGGCACTTGGCAAATCATTAATGTAAATAAAAAACAATAGTTGTGCTTTAGCTATTTATTCTTTTTTTTATATACAACTAGATGACAAACAAGCTGACGGCCCACCTGGTGGTAAGCGGTTACCGCCGCCTATAGACACCTGCAATAACAAGGAAAAACACTTGATATTGCAAGTGCGTTGTCATCCTGAGGCCTAAAATGAAATGCCGTCCATGCCCAGTAATTACACTGGCTACCTTTCTCTTCAATTCGGATTGAAGCGAACACACAGCGAACTGTTTCACGGCTGAAATAAGAAAGGCGGTGGTAACAATAGTTGTGCTTTAGCTTGTTATTCGTTAAATTTACAATACCTCGAGCTTTAGCTTAATTAGCCTAGACTACGTATCTGTCTAGTCCACTAACAACTTTTCGTGGTAACCTGGTAACATACCGACGGGTGCTATTTTGCAAATAACTTTATTTACTAATAGGGTTATCTGCAAAATAGCTATTTTATAGGAGAACGTGTAGAAGACAAGGAGGTCGACTTAACTATACATATTTTCTCTTACTGTAATTTCATTCGTGTTTTGTTTTTTTACTAAGCATTTTTTCTCTCTATGTACTACTGCTATCGATTAAACTACAATTTTATTTTTCCAATGGTTTTATG
The DNA here is from genome assembly GCA_947347705.1 of Nymphula nitidulata. Taxonomy (NCBI): domain Eukaryota; kingdom Metazoa; phylum Arthropoda; class Insecta; order Lepidoptera; family Crambidae; genus Nymphula; species Nymphula nitidulata. The sequence goes on from OX374616.1 coordinate 20,093,476, forward strand.
TAATTAAGATTTGCAATAACACTAAGTTTCCTTGAACAAATGTTTTATTTCTATGTACGGCATATCACACAATTTACAGAGCGAATAATCGAAGTAATGTGTTATTTTTAAAATTAATCAATCAAAGGACACGGTCTTTATGGGGCTTTTATTCCGAATAATTTTGGACAGCAATGTGATATTACCTCTTAACAAAGTTAATTGAATAAGCTAAGTACTCTATTTTAAATAAATCTGGTTTTTCGAGATGTCCGTTTGTCTAAAAATGTAAAAAATGTTTCAGCAAAAACAAAACGCAGATTTGCTTTTGCCCCCGTTTTTTAAGTGGTAACATGTCAAATGCACTTATTGCTGCATTATCTATTAAACATTTAAAGGTTTTCCTCTGATTTTAGCTACAGCTCTATATTTTAAAAGTAAAAAGGATAGGTTGCTATAGTAATACAATAACAAAACGCAAAAAGTATCTAAAGTCTGGCATTTTTTATGTATGTTTTAAAAATTAACGGGGGGCTATAAAATATTTTCTAACGCACTTAAAATTCTAAATAATAATACCTTTTCCCCCTATAAGTATAGATAGGCTTTTTGTTCATAATTAAAATTAATTTAAGCCCAGGGTTCATACATTTTGTGGTATACTTATTTTGTGCTAATTTCTTCTAATTTTACGAGATTTTGCAGGGAATGTATCCTCACACGTTTTGGAACCAAAGTAGTTACGAACTATACTGTTTCAGGGAAACTTTTTCCCGCGTACGCTTTGATTCTGAAATTTTCATTGCAGATGTAATGCAATGTTCCTTGCAGAACCTGCGAGTTCTCCCAGCAGAGTTCTCTCTTCAATAACCTCCCAGAACTCCCAGCAGAGGTTATTAAAGATGTTTACCTGGTCGGCAACGTGCAAGTGATACCTCTGGTGTGGCAAGCGTCCATAGGCTACAGTAACCGCTTACCATCAGGTGGGTCGTAAGCTTGATTGCCACGCCACCTTAGTGGTGTAAAAAAATAAATTATACAATATTTAATCGCATTATCTACAACGATAGCGAAGCAGAAAGAGTCAGATGGATTACGCGTCGGTACTTTAAAAAATAATCCATGTTACAGATTTATTATTCTACAAACAGCAAAACTAAGAATTTATGATTTTGAAAATTTACTAAATAAAATGAATACTATTAGCAGTTTCATGGTTATTATATTTTGTGGCCTATTCGAGCTGTTATGTTTCCTATGACGATTACAGCTTGAAGCACACACGACAGCAAGTTATTTTCTTGTTCTACCAAATTAAACCAACAGTTTGCGTAATTCTTTATTAATTTAAGTTTAATTTAATTACTAATTCCAATGAAAGCTATGATAATCTCTCGAAATATTACCGATATTAGCCATAAAACCTTATTTATCTTATATATGTAAGCTAGCCGGCGAAGCAATAGAGTAAATACCTTGGATTTTGTAGATAGCTGTATTTACTTTGCACCCGTTGAACATAGCATAGATAGCTAATAAAACAACTATTAACATTCAATATAAATAGTAATTTATTTTTTTTAGACAGTACTAGTTTCCACTCGTCATCCTATATGATCATATTTCTAAAATAAAAAGTAGCCGATACTTATGTGCTATTCCAGACAAATTTTATCCAGGTGCGTTCAGTAGTTCTGGAGTGATTGAGAAATAACATTCATGAGACATAAGTAACTATCGCACTTAGGATTAGTTCTTACGGTTGATCATTTCGATCGGCACCCTGTCGGGACACGTTTTCGATTCGAAAGATGACAGGGGTTGCCTGGTTGGGCCATTGACGGGTTTTACGGATACTTACTACTGACAAATTGACGACAATAACGGATAGAGGATACCTGATGACTGCTAGTACGTACCAAACATACATTCAGACTGGTTTTTACGGTTCCTTTTAGGAACGGAATCCCAAAATTAATACTCACTCGAAAGTATTTATTACAACATAAAAAAAGAGAAAATCACCCGAAAGCCGAAATCTTCAAAGTCTGACAGCTAACAATACATTCAATTTCAGAGAATCCTTACAAAAAGCATAACTTTTTAAAATTAAAGGTACCTTTAGACTTGCGACTTGTTTCGTCAGCTTCCACTCACGCAGCATGTTTTCTTGCGAAATAGTGCATGTGAAAACGTACGAATTATTATCATTTCGTAATCCCATAGTGAACAAGGTCTTTGTTAAACGGCTGTTGTGTAGGTAACAAACATTGTAGTTCAAAAAAGATGTGTTTCTTTTGATAATTATGGGTATAATGTTGGTAATTGCTACGTGTAGCTACAAATTGCCCTCCTTTCTAAGCTTTATATTTTAAAAGTAGGCCTATAGGCACTATGTCAGATTTTTATTTAACGTTTGAACTAATGAATGCATTGAAATCGATGCGGTGTAGCGGCGTGCAGCATCCATAATAATAATAATATAACGCGGTCTATATTTGCTATAATTATTATTTTGCTATCACAATTTCAAGACGTTTGTACTTAATATACTTAGAAATGTAATCGCAGCGGGATAAAACGTATACACTTTTAAACACTACCTACCTAACATGAACTCAATTTACAATTCTTGTTTATAGAAACTCTTTTTTTATAATGGAATTGCATGGCAACCAAGAAGAATTATGACAGTATTTATTAAATTTCAAATCCAATGAACAAATGAAATGAAGATAGATTCAGAATTTACTTTTAAAAACACAATATGTTCTTAATCGAATTGCAAGGGTTGCAATCGAATGGAAACTTAGACAGAGCTTTATAATAAAAATTAAACTTTTTACGATTCCAGACACAAGAAAGCAACTTCAAATAGATATTTCTGTCTGTTATAATTTGAAATTCGTTTTTCGAGAAATATCTATATGAAAATTAAATTATTACCTATATTAATTACGTACTTGAATTTAGGTACTTAATAATTATAGTTACTAGAGGTATATATTTGAGCACAATATTATGTCAAACTATATAATGTAACGTCTGGTATCGTGGTTACTGCATTTGTGCATGAGTTGTAGAAGTGAGTTTAAAACAACGTTGTCCGGTTTTTGTGTATTCAAAACGACAGTTTGAGCCGTATCTGTGTCAAGGTGCGGATCGACTCTTGCGCAAGAGGTTTTTTATACACGCCCGGTTGCGAGGTAATTAATTCGATTCGGAGTGTCGCAACATTTGTGTATTTAAAGCATTATTGTTGAATTCGAGGATCACGCTTCTCATGGAATATGGATTAAATAAAGCTTTACTTCGAATGAAACAACACAAAATTATATTGTTGATATCTTACGTTCTTAGAATAAGCTCTAATTGAAGTGTTTACTTATTAAACTAATTGGGGATAATCTTTCTGTTATTATCTGCACAAATAACAAAACGTGAAATAATATTAAGGGCCCCATAGATGGTGCAATTCGGCGTAACAATCCGTCGTTTCAGACCGATTGAAACGACTAATTGACAGTATATCACACTATATGGCTCTTTGCGATCTATTATTCGATTTTTGTCTCAGTCTGTGCACAGAGCACATCCTTTGTACGGATACAGACACATCATTCGAATGTATTAAGACTGTAAGAAGAATCTAAACCGGTAAACTACAGGTAATTCTTTCCAATAATAAAACTTTTTTTTATAAGAAAATGTAAATAAAACAACAGTTTTGCTCAAAAAATGCATTTACGAAGCCAGTATACATTGTTCGAAAGTTAAATAATACGCACTATACCTACCTACAACGGAGCGTGCGGTAAAATAGGGACTCACATCCATTCCGACGCATACTGCCAGAAACGCAAATTACCTGATGCGCAAATGACCATGCTTTCATTCGTGAAGTACCTTATACGCAATGCACAATGCAAATGACCAGAATTTCTTTCGCAAAAGACCCGATACGCAAATGACCTGAATTTCTTTCGCAAAAGACCAGATACGCGAAAGAGCCATAGAATTACTTTTATCAAGGAATATGTTGAATTTCCCATCACCCTACAGTTGCATTTTTAGTACATCGTTAATCGGTAGTCGATAAGTATATCGACTACCGATTACCTACTCTTTATTTGAAAAGTATGCGTCGAAACGCTCACATCACACCTTAATACCTGTTACCGCACGCTCTGTTGCGTGCGCCATGCGTAATCTTTGCGTTTTTTATTATTTCCTTAAAAAACATATAAGGATTCCACCAAGAAGTTTCACATTATAAGATTAAATAGGCTAAATGATCGGCTTAGGTCTGAAATATGCGTTTTCATATGTATTTTTCCCAAAATGTCTGTTTTCCATAATGTCAGCACGTCTTTTACATAATGTCAGCTTCTTATAATGTCTGTCTCCAAGAATGTCAGTTTTCATATAATGTTCGCTTTTCAGAAAGTGATTTTTCTCAAAATGTCTGCAGCTTCAAAATATCTGCCTTTTTACAATTTTTGCATTCCAGAAAAGTCTTATTCCCAAAATGTCTGCAATCATGAACGCCACATTTACCTAAAATATCTTTATTATTTTAAAGCGAAATTTTGATAATTTGCGTCCTTGGCGGGGAAAGGGTTAGATACAAGATAACTACGAAAATAAAACGATATAATTATAATTTAGTCCTATAAATTAACCCTTTCCATTTAGAACATTCATGATTTGAAATAAAGCAGACATTATAGGAAATCAACCATAATAAGACGATAGCCTATATACAAAAGTGAACACAACGGAAAAGCAAAACTTATGGTATTGCTAATATTTTGAGAAAGTTGACAAAATAGAAGTGCTAACATTGTGAGAACGCAGACGTTCTGCCAATTGTACATTTTAGGAAAACCCATATTTCAGGCCTGAGCTGAATGATCGAACCTTTTTGGAAGCGCTCTAACTCAATACAATTGTCTCATTTTAATGCTGAAGAGAAAATTACATGAAATATGTAGTTCTAATTTTCAACACGCACACGTGGCGCCATTTGAAATTGTGTGCCATTTTCATCTAAGGAACCTCAAAGATCTGTTATTTATAAACAAAATAATATTACTTTTGTACTGTTTTCTCGCAAATCTGCTGAAAACGGTGTATGACACACGTGCGGATATTGGTCTTTACAAACTCATGACTATGGCAAGACCTCGACTTCATCTCGGCCTTACATTCGTCTACTCGTTTGTAAAAACCAACTTACCACACTAGTATCATAAATAATGACTATTATAATATTTACTTTGTTTTATATTGATATTGAAAAAAATCGCTCTTTTATAAGTAATGTCATACGTTGCTGAAAGATCTTACGAATCTGAAAATCAAATATACGTTACTTCATATCCTTATCTAGATACGAGTAGAACGAAAACACGATTAAAGGAATTTGCCTCGATACATTTTATTTCCGAAAATACCTCTTATAAACAAGAAAACTTAAGATTATTGGTGAACGATAATTTGTATTCAATAGGAAATTACTTTATATAGTAGGTATCATTAATATTCAGAATCGTGTAGAAGCGTTTTTTTTGAGTCCATAAGGTTATTTTTAAATAAAATAATTTGTGTATTTCGATTACTTTTCACGCGCGATCGCTGTTTTGTCTTTTTTCCTCCCGCCGAGCCAGGCATATCTCTATCCCTATCGGTCTTGGCCGAAACAACGTTTCGATAGATCGTCTTAATAATTTATACCGCCAATTAGGTAATGAAATGAAGTTCGTTTTCCGTTTTTACAATAGGGTACGCACGGGATTATTTGGGTCTCTGACTGCGATAGCACGTCTGTGTTTAAACAAAGCGATCCGTTGATCGCATCGACGGATCGCATCGCACTGTATTTATGTATATATATATATATATATATATATATATATATATATATATATATATATATATATATACGCGTCCCTTTACCACAAAGGCTTAACAAAAGAAAATTATTTAGCTACCTATTATTTACCTAACAGGATTCTGAAAAATATTACTTTGTGCGTAGGTAGGTGAGACCTTTGTTTACATCTGGTGAGACGTTTGTTTACATTTTATTTTCACATAAATTTTATACGAGTGGTCGGTACCCCATTCGTTTACAGAGATGCTGGGTTCGAATCCTGATACCCTATCGAGATTTAAACTAAGAACGTAACCTACAAAATTATTTTTTTGTGAATTCGTTACCTAGTAAGTATCCATCATAACACAAGTTTTTAATGGTGCTTAATTTGGTCTAGATAATTAGTATATGAGTGTAAGATTACTATTATTACACTGTTTTAACTGAAATAACGTATGTTATCTAAAGTACTCCTCTGTGCTACGTGAGCGTGTTCGTTTCTTCCATGCCATCCGCTCCATGTGTACCTACCTGCCTACAAAAGTTGCACAATAAAAATGCACTTAATTTTATAAATGTGCCGAGCGTTTACGCAATTTGTCTCAAAATCTACACTTTTAGAGCCAATTATTCCCAAGTATTTTTACTTATTCTACTAATATTCTTGTCTGAATAGTTTTGATCAATACCTACAGTATTTCTAAATAATAACAGGATATCTGTTTTTTTTATATTTTTCACGTATAGGTAATAATGATTCAGTAAAAATAAAAATATCACGTGACGGGCAATAACCCTAATAAATTAGTTATCAGATAAAAGTGTTAAATGTTAAAGGTTTTCTGATGAAAAAATAACATCTAATTAACCTTTAAATTTTGTCATCGTCAGCCTATCTATTTATTTATGAATGGCAATTTTCTAAAAATAAAAGTTTCTATTTCAAACAAAATGTAGACGAGCAGGCGATAAATTGTACATACCACCTCAAAAATTAGTGTTATAATCCAGAAACGCATTTATATGTCTATCTATACGTATACTTATTAACAATAAGCTTCCCAATGTACTGGAGGATTTGACATTATCTTCAAAAGGAATAATGAATATTTGAACGATAGATTTAAAGTTTAATACTTCCTTGACATTATACCTACTTATTAAAAAAACACCTAAGAATTCGACAGCAATACGGCATTTTAGTACTTGACATTAGGTACTTTTTATTTTAATTTTGATGATTGAAGAAACTTATTGAAACCATTTAAGATTTTATTTTGTTTCTTTTAAATTAGATAATGATAATATTTTTTTAATTAACATTTTTGTACATTTATAATTTTGTATAATATTAATTGTAATGCACTAATTATTTTTTTTTAGATTTTTATTTGACGAAGGAGATGTTCGATATTGGTACTCGAAAGCCCCCTACGATAAATTATATATTATGCGAAAGCTTATGCTCAGAGGATCTTGAATATAGCATTTTTTCATTTTGATACCCCGGCATTTTGAGTAATTTTGAAAAGTTTATGCAAGAATTCTAAGCTTCTTATCAAAGTTTCTCTGACAAATTATAGTAAAAAATTATTATTAGTCAGAAACAAGTGCAGAAACCAATTTGCCGTGTTCTTCTAGCATTTACAATAAAATATAATTACAAAATAGTCGTAGGCTGACCCAAATCAACCCCATGCCTAGTTATTAAACAATATTTGACAAGACAACAGACGACATTGACGTTTTAGAATGTGATGTGTCACATTTTTTTAAATGAAATTTTACATCTCTGGTTAATAGTTTTTTCACCAGAATAAAATGTTATTTTTTATTTATATGCAGGCATTAAAAATTATAGTTTTTGTCTCATTATATTCTTAAAAATATACTCTTTCTTCTCATATAACTTTTGTCTTGGGGGGTAGCTGAGTACCAGCCCACATACATTTTCAGAACATGTTCTTTGTACACTGATGTTATCTGTAGAATATGAAAAGACCTGAAATGAAATGGGCTGAAATGTATGAGCTGTTAATGACTTCTCTTATACATATTACAAAAATTCAATTTCTAAATTTGATATTTCCAGCACTAAATATTGCTTTATGGAAGAAACTAAGTACCGGTGCATGTGCTTAAGTTTATTTGAATATAAGTCAGAGTATATTTTTCAAACGCTTTCAAATCATTCTGGCAGCCAACATTTTAATATTTATAAAGAGTTTCTTTCAATAAGGTCGTCTCACGGCCTATTCCACACATATTAGTTAAAATAAGTATATTAAAAAAAAGTGGCTCTAAAAGTGCAAATTTCAAATTAAACCACGTAAACGCCCTTAATTTTGCTGTGTTAGACCTCCGGAAGTCTTTATATCAATTAAAAACTAATACTGTCTGGATTCTGTGCCTTGACGGGATAACAGATTAAGTACTTAAACCAGTCCATTTTATATAAAGAATTCAGTTTGAAAATGATATCTTACGTGCCATGTACGTGAATATCAACAAGTCTATTGGATTGCTCACCTCTAGTGCATGGAAGTAGGGCGGGAGTGCGATTCTGATCTGACCTAGTTGAAATTGGCGATATAGATACATCCCTTGTAAAGGTTACGACAATAACTACAGGAAAATCATTGCGTTTAGCTAAGATACAAGATTTTTCCTGCCCCCTGCAATTTTATAAATGTAGAAGAAGTATTTTCGGGACTTTATTTCCATCTGTTTGTGTCACTTTCAACTAACTAAAATATATTATACGATAAAATTATTGATATTTCAAAGAAATGTCTTGCTTTGAAATTGAAACGGTCGTTTTAGATCGTGTCGATCATTTGATGATCATTTGAATAAAAAAGTGTATTTTGATGGATCAACCTAACAGCCCCCTAATGACATAGTTAAAATGTACTTGTAATGGCAAAATTTAATACTTTCACAATATTGTTTGTAAATAAATGCGAATAAATCTTACGCCTAACAGCTACTAAACATCCTTAGGGACTTTTAAAGAATAACATTTATAATACCTAAATACATTTATAAATTAAGCTGAAGGTACTGACCACTCGCCCAGCTGCCGACTTATAAAATGTTAAAGTTTAACTTTAAACCTAAATTTTTAGGAGTGGTAATTATTTTTGCCTATTACACAATGTTTCATTTCAAGTGCCCAAAAACATAAAAATTCCAAAAAAATTTCATACAGACCAATGCTGCAGCCCATCAAGTGTAATTTATCAGTTATAAATTGACTATTAATTACCAATGCGAACTTCGTTTTTAAGATTTAGAGCAAACCCAACCCCCAACACCGCGGCTGTCCGATGCTGATATATCTTTTCATTATACGAAAACAAAGCAACTTTCGCCATGGACAATCCAGAGATGGGTCAATCAAAATTTATAATCTAGAGCTCCTCTGTACTTCAGAAGGCATGTTAAACCGTTGATCCCGGTTGTTATTGCAACCACTTTAGCACACCAACCCACATTGGGCCAGCGTGGTGGTGTTATGGCCCAGACTCCTCATGTGTTTTTCCCATGTAGGAAGGCTTGAGCCCAACTGTGGGACGTATATAGGCTAGTGATGATGATGATGGTGTATAATAAATTGAGAAACTAAAAGTATTAGGTAAGTAAAAAATCATATTTTTATACAGGGTGGTGCCGTCAATACGACAATAAATAAAAAGATGGGCTCTGTTAGTTTATAGAAATGGTTTGCCAATTTCAAAAACATGTTAATTATTTGATAATTTCATGACATTTGTATGAAATAATATAATATTGACTAAAAGAATAAGATGTTTTTGAAAGTGGCAAACCATTAGAATACTGTAGATAGTTTATTGGACTTAGTATTTTTGTTGGTTAGATTCAGTAGTTATGAGGTCCACACACACTTTTTGCCGGAGCTGACGGATAGACCGGTAGAGCTTCCACTCAGTGAAAAATAAAGTTAACATGATGCTCAGTTAAATACATGCCCCCTAAAATTAGATTTTTGTAGACTTTATTCGGCAGCGCTGTCAATTAAGCTAAAAAGTTTTAATGCATTGTTCTAGAATTCTGACCGAAAAAATATCTTTCCTGCGCAACAGAGAAAGATAAAAGTACTTACTTAAAAGTGCATTGAACAACAATTGGCCCTCCCCCCTTAAGAGCTTGGTGGCCCTGCTCTCGATAACTCTCCTTAGATGGCTCAGCACCAGACTAGGTCGAGGAGAACAACTGTGATGTCAGTGTCATAACACGCTCGACGATACGATACTAACCGCAGTACTTTATTCATTGCTGCTTATCCCCTTCTAATAATGTACTTCATAAAACAAAGCCAGAATTAGATGCCAATTTCCAAAATCAATCGATGACGCGCCATGTATAAGTTGCTTGATAGTAACGGGCATACTGTGTGGTCAGGCGTATATTCAATATGTACGTATTGTATTTATTCACACTGTATTTGCGTAGATGGCCTTATGAAACCAAAAACAGTAACTACGCCTATAGAAAAATTTGAAAACCCCGTAATAAAAAGAAAAGGAAATGTAGGTAACGTTTCCACCGAAACCGTAACGAGTTGAGCGATGAATTTCTAAAATCTAGACTACAAACAGATCAAAACTGGAAATGAGGACGAAGCGGCGGCGTTCCCATATCGTGAAATGCCATACCTACTTCACAAAATTGCTTTTCTTTTTGCCTGCCTTTGAATAGGGAAGTTGACTTTTTTTATTTCATAAATAAAAAAATTTAGGACCCATTAAGAAATTTTCAAAAGAAATAGTATGTTTGATATCATTAGTTTCACAGATACAGTGGTATTATTGATATGTTGCAGCACATCGTCTAACAATCGATTGGTTCCTTCTTCGCCGGAGTCCAAGTTTGTCGGATATATCATTACTTTTTTAAATCTGATAAATAATGTAATAAGTGTAAATAAATTTAATCTGATAATGTAATAAGTGTTATTCTTGAAATGCGACCGTCTGTTCTTAAAAGTACCTAGCATGGATATTTTTTTAAAAACCTTAGGTAATACATTAAAAACGCTTTTCATACAAACTTCTAAGCGGAAAATATTGGAATTTGGAAACGAGCAAACCGATTCGTTTCTAAAATTTCTGACTAAAAAGTTCTCTACACTACTGGTAGCATAAGAGACTGGTTATTCACAAAAAACTTCCGCGATACAAACTTGTAAAATTGAATATTTTTTTCATTTAGATAACGGTGACGAACTGGCGACCGATATTCTTCCTTCATGATGGAATGGATGGATGGATAATATTTTTTTTTTAATCAAAAAGTTTATCCTTCAATCCGCTTAGGTAGGTCTTTTGCTTTGTCCAGTTTTTTAATCAAAACATTAACAGTTGGGTAGTATCACTATAGGTACTGTAGGTTTTCACTTTCTAGGACTGTTTTTTCATGTTCAAAGTACATATCTGATTAACTGATCATGTAAATTGCTGCGTGCCGTGGTGTGTCCATAGTTTTGTTGACAAATGGATTCCCCTACCCAATTTTGATTTCGCTATAAAGAAAAGACAAGTATCGGTATCAAACATTATTTATGTTACGTTTATAAACGTAACATTATGGAATAAAGGTAAATGTGTACAAAGTAACACGATGTTTCACAATGGCTTTCACTCGGACAAAGCTTACACTATTGGATCGACACAGACTTGTGTTTTATTAAAGCTCAAGTTACAGTTGAACAGCTCGATACACTGTCGCCAACCTGTGATACGTTGTGACTTGTGACAGGTAGAACAATACCTAGCTGTGGGCCTTTTATATCATTTTGTTATCTTGTCACCGGTATGATATTATAAGTAGTTCCCCCGCTAACACACAGGCTTTTAAGTGGAGTGATCGGGAGTGATGTTTTGTTAAATAACTATTTCATATAATACACTTTTATAGTTAGTGCGTTGCGGGGTGGCGTTCTGATGATATGGCACGTACGATACGTCAGTAAAAAGAATATTGTGAGAAACTTATAATTTTTTATAAAAAATTTATACTTACTTTAATTACAGATTCACCATGTCCATCTGTCTGTTTATCCGTAGTCCGTACACTTACGAAGTGTACTGCGACATTAATATTTTGCCTTACCAGCCCTCCGCAATCACTTCAATAATAGAAACAAACCCTATAGGTAGCGCTGAAGTTTTGTATAAGTATCACGAGATATTGCAATGAAAAATGAAATAGGTATAAAAAAATATGTTTACTTCGAGTAGTAATTGTGCCTTGTAATCTTAACTTTTAAAATATTTTTGTAACGTCGTTATGATGGAACAGCAAAAAGCGGTAGTTTTATGTTACAAGAGCAGCCTCTTGTAACATAAAAGTACCGCTTTTTTCGTTCACGTCGAGACAAAGAGAAAGAATGGAAGAAAAATGATTATTTGTTCTTTTTTCTTTTCAAGAAAACATTACCATAACACAATAACCGTAGATCATTAAAATATTAAATAATTACAAACCAGCGCTATGACATCAAAAAACGTATCAGTCTTTGAAAGAAAGAAATAGGTACATTTATTCAACGCCATACAAAGTAGGTATATTAATCTTTGCATGATACCATAGCTTGAAACCGCCATATCCTGAGCCATGACGCTGTTTTAAGACGTCGTCGTGTGTCGTAGCGCGAAAGGGGGGTTTTGCAAAGGTTTGCTCTATAAAATTGTTTTTTCATATAGTTGAAATAGTATACAGTAAATAATAAGGACATTTTCTAATATAAAAGAGTTAAGCGGTATGATATTTGTGCGAGTAGGGACGTTGGCGGTGTTAGTTCTGACACCGCTAGACAGTTCGCTAGATAGTTCTAACAGTTAGACAGGGGTTATGCTTGTTTGCCAGCTGCATTGCATTAAAACTAAACGCTTTTTACTCCGATAAACTCGTGCAAAACTCTAACAAACAAACCTAGATAGGTACTATTTTCTTTGTTTCATGTTGGTGCTTGTTGCTCTCAAATTATTACTATTGTGGTTATTAGGATTGTCGATAAGATTGTTGACATCAAAAGTCAACCCCCCCCCCCCCCCCCCCAGATTCATGCAACTTCAGCTTATCTCGGTGACGTCACGGACTGTGGCGCATGGCGCACGACCTTCGCCTACTTACCCGCTCGTTTGGATCGTACCACTCGCGCTCGTGGATCTTTTTAAAAACGTCTGCTAGGTACTCTTAATATTTACTGTCCCAATTCAAATATTCTTTTCTTTAATTCCTAGTGTTTATGAAGATTTTCATTTATAAACATTTATACTTGGTAGACACCTAAATTATCAAAGCCGAATATTTTATTCGATGGAATTATTTCAAACGTTAAAAACTCAAGTTTTATCTATAAATCGTGTTTTATGAACGCACATGACAATATCAGATAGCCATTTCCTAATTTATTAGATCGGGTGTCAGTAGTGTAGGTACTTACTGAATGTATTTGCAAAGTACCCATTAAGTATTTGTTTATATCATCAAAAGGTATTTTTGGAGTAGGTGATTCACGTTCATTTTTTTTGGAAACAACCACCACCACCTACACTAATACCTTTTTATAACACTCAAGTACTTAAATATAATTATTTTTGCCTTTTTGTGTTATAAAGTCGGTTTTTATTTTCGTGCCATTTTTTTCACAATTTTTTAGGATAAAGGAGATGGTAAACATTTGGTCCAGCTCATGACCCCGTTTCAGTTTGTAGAGAATAATGTTCTAAATAACATGGTTTCTATTAAATAGCACAAAATCTTTTTTATTATTTGCAAAAAAATAACGAAATAAAATAAGTACCTATTGTATAACATAGCAACGTAGAAGTCATAAAAGTGCCCAAAATTGCATAGGCCATAGTCACAATAACGCTGTTAAAAAGTTTAATGTCATATAGACATTTATTAAAATTGACATTTCGTAATGAACGTAGTGATTACATTACATTCTCTTTGTTTCGTATTCTCAAGCGTGAATGTTTTAAGTGCGCTTGAAGAGTTTTTATTGCTCTGAAAATTGTTTAACCCTGACTATAAAGAAATAAAAGGAAAGTATTCAACGTAAAGCTGTAAAAAACGAAATTGTATTAAGACATTGACATTTTGTTCTTTTTCAAAAAGGCGACTTCTGTGATGTTTTACAGCAAATTTAAATATTTTTGGCCGCTTCTATCAGTCAAGGTTTATGGAAATGATAAGGTAAGGTGTATTCTTACAAAAATAACTGCACGAAAAAATTGTGCTCATGAGCTCGCCCAAGTCCTATAGAAACTTTTACTATATCCTTTCTAAAGCTAGGTGGGAGACCTTTCTCTGATAAACTCTAGTTGAATTGAATGTCAACTGCTCATATTTTGTTCCAAAATGCTGCTTTTTCCGGTGCAGAGACGTTATTTGGTAAGGAGTTCTCCTGGTACATATTTCATCATCAGTTCCACTTCACCATATGCAATTTGCACGAACAAAGATCTCTTATGAACCATATTAAATTAAACGTATCGCACCTGTGAATTAGTTTCGATGACCATCTGTTGTCTTTATCATCAGTTTCACTTCACCAAATGGTGCTTACCGCAAGCATGCACGGTTACTAAAGAAAACACTAAAATCGTTATAGGTGTGCTTCTAAAATTTTGCATAGTTCCCTTGATGTCTTCAGAATCTCATCGTCAGATTAGGACTTGATGACAATAGGACCACCTGGGGAGTATAAAGCTTTCAAACAAAAAAATATTATCGAAATCGGTCCTGCCCTGCCGTCTTCAAGTAATCGATTAACATGGGTGCATCAAATAAAGGATTGTAACGAGCTGAGAACCTCCTGCTTTTTGGAAGTCGGTTATAATAAAGTATTTGCTTTCAAACATTGTTCATTGAGTCAATCCAATGCGGGGAGCATTGGATTGACTCAATGAACAATCAAGGAAAATATCGTAAAATATTGAAGTTATCAAATAATACTTCAACGAAACATTCCTTTATTTTAGAAATAACATCTGCGTTCAAAGATTCATTAAAAGTCACTTACTTGAGCCAGTAATCGAACCCGCTAAATGTAGAAAATTACGTGTATTATTATGAATATTATGATATCAATCGATAGAGTCCAATATAAGCAACAAATTCAACACTACCTATCTGTAAAATCATAGGAAGACCATAAAATCTAACAATCCAAACTCTTAAGGGTTTTACTTTTATTACGTAGGCAGGACTTCATACGAAAGGAGAAACACGTGAATACAGGAGTAGGACATAGGATGTATGACATTAATAATACGGTCTGGTAGACACTGGTAACTACCTATAAAGGATTATTACCTACTTTACAAATTAAGACATATTTCTATATAAAATATACCAATAGCGATTAATTCCTATAGAAAAATATTGCATAGGTATGTACCTGTTAATACCTTATATACGGTAACAGCATAATAAACTTTTCCTTCGTAGCGATTTTATAGATCACGTGTTGACATCTGGCTGGTATTTGAAAAGCAATCAAAAATGGCGTCACTCTGATTGGAAAATTACCTTTTCACCGTAAGTCTCTTTCCAGTCTCTTTAAATACATAGATGTACATTTGAGTGCGCACATAAGTTAAAGTATATAGGTATCATCATAATCCTTTATTTACTGTAATCGGATCAAGGGTATCCTGAGCGTGTCCTTAACGAATTCTATTCAAAAAGCTGTTTTCTGAATAAGCCCTAATGATCTAACCAACTGAAGATTGTCTGGTCAGATTTCTTGCTTACGGATTATGAAATTATACAACTTAATTATGTTACAATATCAGTATATCCTCAGATCATAGAAATAAGAGTATATCTAAGATATTCGCTCATTTTATACTTATTTAGTCGTTGTCACATTACCATCCCCTCACTATTGCTTATGGTTTATTTATAGATTTCATTGCCCCACATATAATATTTACCTAATTATGCCCTGAATAAATTAAAGCTGTGTATATAGATAGACTTTTAAGGAAAAATTTATGACCTCAATGTTATTTACTCCAAGTGTTGGTGGTCGATATAAATAATGTATCTACAACTTTGTCTGACCTACGCGTAATGTCAACTGCACTTCTGTTATCCTCTGTCCTGGTTTTCGTAAACTTGACCCACTTACAGCAATATGGTTGTATAATTTGTATAAACAACCTACATGAATGCACTGTTAAGTAGTGGAAACATGATCATGCGTATGCAGACCATGTGCATGAGACACAATCTCGTTTACATCAAGGATATATGAGTATTGCGATGCCCCTACTCGGCCCTATAATAACCGACGACCACTATAGGTACAGACACTCACATATTCCAATAAAGATAACGAGAAAAATGGCCTACTTTAAAATAGTTAAATCATTTAATATGCAACACAACCAATTAAAAAGTTTTGTACTCTCGGAAAGTGTGTAACATACCAAACAAATCACATACATAATAGCAAAACAATGTTAGTTTGTCTAATTTATTATTTATAATAAACAGCGCTGATAATGCCCACTGACTTGTACAAAAGAAGTCTGCAAACATAGATTTCTGAGGACGTTGCTAACTAATTTAAATCATAAAAATTGCCCGTACAACGCTGACAATGTATGCAAATTGTATATTATTAGGTTATACGCAAAATAATATAATGAATGAGTAATGACTGAACTTATGATGTGGTATTATGACTTGATTAGTGCACCAAGCACACTTGGGCCCGCCCGGGTGACGCGGGCAAGGGCAGTCCAGCCAGTCTCCTCTCCACCCGCCCCTCCTGCACATGAATACGATTCCCTCTGACCTAATTTACCGGCGTGATCTTGACCCGCCTGCCCCAGATTTGTAATCGCGTGATCGAAACACACACATATCATTCGTTCCATTACCTGTCATACATAACTATGCCAACTTATGATTATAGGTGGCATTTTAAATATCGTTTGCACTTTATATTCATTTTCAAGTTACTGACTATTTCACTTCTGAAATGCCTTGCAGGGCATGTTTCCCAGGGAATGTGGATGATAATGATGTGTAATTTTTTTCAAGGTGGCCGTCATACGATCTATCTTTGCATCAATTGAACCTCCTTAGTGACAAATCATTTGCTATACATAATATATACTTACTTTCATTAGCTTTCTTTGTTGATAATGCCACGTTATTGTAATTTTCTTACTTAAATAGATACTATATTTGCGAAAAGATAAGTAATAAGTATCTAGTGAGGTAATTACTCAAGATCTCAAAATGTAGTGTAATTTAGAAAGCAGGATAAGCATTTTATAATGCAGGATTCCTTGGAAAATTTCAAGTTGGATTTATGAAATACTATTGAAAGCAAAAATTCGTGCCATTACTGTTATTTTGTGAGACGGATCTAGCTCCGCAAGTATTATAAAATGGGGTGCTCCTTTCTTTCGAATAGCAAATAGATTTTTAATATAATTTTAGCTAACCGAGTCTGTGGTCTAGTGGTTGGGACCACTTACCTCACTTCGATTCCTGTGGGGCCAGAAATTTTCTGCTCGGTTTGGTTGGTGGTAGGGTTTTTCTAAATTCTACTGGCTACCTACCACCATCTTACCTAAATCTGCCGCCATAATAATGATAATATTAGCAGCATTTTTGTGTTCCGGCAGTTAGACGTAAGATACTTAGCCAGTACCTCTTAGGTTGAGGAAACTGGGTGTAACTCACTTTAACAGTCGGCCTTATCTTCACTTACCATCAGGTGAGATTAAGGCCAAGAGTTACCCCGTTAAGATAAAAAAAATCGTATAAAATCAGTTGACATAATTTTATTATTCATTAGACCTCATATTTATTCAGAATAATCTCTATAACATCTCTGGTGTTACAGATCAGGGATGTTGCGGATGCAAAAATTTTGACGGAATATTAGAACATGCGGAATATTAAAAGTTTACATCCGCGGATGCGGAAGAATTTTTAAAAATATTTTAATTTAAAGTACATAAATTCTTTAGGAACTTGTCGCTAATATGTGCCTTCCTATTGGTCAGTTAGCTAACGAAGATAGCTACTAGTACTCTGGCACCGCCCACTTTCTATGTCATTACTTGGTGTACATATTAATTTGGGGATTTGCGAGTGCGGATATTCGCATACGCATCCGCAATTGCGAAACATCCGCATCAATTAATACGTAGCCTTAACGTATCCGGATTCTGCATTATTAATAGAACTATTTCTTTTTAATTATATTAGCCAATTTTTAAGTTTAATAATTAGGTAAACAAAGATTTTCATTAGAAAACTCGGGCTTTAAATGCTAAAAGTTGGACTAAAACTGTTTTAGTTTTATTCTCTAAACATAATTAAATAAAATTAAATCGATATTAATTTTTATAAATACTTAAAATTTAAGTTTCTTTTTATATCCGGAAATCCGCATCCATTTCCGCGGATGTAAATCGCATCCGCAGATGTCAGAATTCTTGCATTCGTAAGCAGCGCTTCTTGTTTGGTAACCGTGTCCACCTCGGGCGAGCACTTTGTGGTCACAGATCTAACCTTTTTTTAAACTGAGAAAATACATTTACGTCTAGAGACCGAGACTACCCACCAAAACAACCCCCGTGTTCCTACTTCATTAGCGTACAGGCTAAAGCTAACTTTCGCTCCTTTTGCCTGTGCACGATTTGCCTGAATGGGCACTCTGGCGCATATCCGTGCGCATATTGTACTCCGAAACTCCGAACATAACCCAACCCAACCCAGAAAAAGTGTACATACGCGCAATTCGAAACTAAGATATACATACAGGGTGTTAGGGGGACGCTTTCGGAAACGAAGGCAGATAGCAGTGCTCGTCACTATAAACACGATTTGTTGAAAAATAAATTTTAAAACCCAAAAAAAAATCAGCAGTTCCATACAAACAGGCCGTGTAGATATTACAATTTGTATGAAACAGCTTTTTTTCGCGATTTCAAATTTAATTTTTAGCAAGTCGTGTTTAAATTGACCAGCACTGCCACCTGCGTTTGTTTCCGAGAGCGTCCCCCTAACACATGTATAGGTTGCCTTGGACAATAACAATGGCCACCTCAATGTATCTACAGTAACCCACGCCATACCAGACCCAATAATATGAGAGAAAAAAACATACCAAACGACTATCCGATAAACATTAGACCAAATGATTATTATAATAAATATAAATTTCCTATTACTTAACACACAGTTGTTATATCAATCAAATGTCATATGAAACCTAAATTGTGACACCTACTTAAAAATTATACCAAAGGATAGTGATAGGTTAGTAGGTAAGTACTAAACGTTGAGTTCAAGTGAAATAATATCAAACGTTGTTTTGCGAAACAAAAAAGAGCCATAAACCGGAAATGCAGTTTTATGGTGTTCACAGTACTAATTACCTTTTCCCTTATATATTCACACATATTCTCATAAATGTAGGTAAGTATAAAACCAAAGTACACGTTAATTGTATTGTTGGTTAACAACAAAGTCAACACACGCGCAACAGTTGCGATTGCGACACTACGTACATAAATACCCGTAGGTAGAGGTAGGTGCGGGATCAGACCCCGTTGCACGTTTTCCCTGACCTGGATTCAGTTGAACTTGTCCCATATTTGAGAGAGCTCTGACGTAGATTTATAGAAATGGTTATGTAACGTTAAACAAATCGCGTTTTCAGACACATACAACAACTGGCTTAACAAGTAAATATTTAAATCATTTTTTGTGTAACCCAGTTTTTCCACTCGGCACGTCTATTTTAAAGTATAATTTTCTGAGTTTTCTTAACCCGCATGGGCAAATTGTAATAATGTTCGGCTTCTAAATAAATCGGTTTCATTATTTTGTTTTATACCTTTATTTTGGTAACAAAAGCTTTTTATTAAATTTTCGTACAGGTAATCGTAAAACGGTAGGTAATATTAGAATAATCAACAAACAATCCTATTTTCAGAAGGCCACTAAACAATACTAACATTAAATAGTTAAGATTGAGCACATTTAATTATTTGTTTCATGGGTATTTAAGGCATGGTATAAACCTTGACACAATCTTGACGGATTCAGAATCAGAATGCAAGGGAAGTACTCTAAGGAAATTCTAGTTTACAATGGAAAAGCAAGATAACAAACAAACCTTGCTTTGCTTCTATTGTACGAGGAGAACCTTGGTAACAGCTACTCGTATACCTACCTACAAATAAATTAACAGTAAATAATTGTCGGATAGTAAATAAGACATTCTATATGAAACCTTTTTGACGGATTTTTTATTTACTGAATTAATAAAAACGCAATGGCAGATGATGAAAGTGTATATCTATCTCCAACCATATACTGTTATTTTGACAATATTATTATATTTTCATTTACTTACTTATTAATTATTATGAACTGGTTATTCGAATAGGTTGTACCTACCAATGTTTTCAATACCATTTACATTACATTTTATTTTTAGAGTTGGCTTCTCTGATTGAAATTGCAATAACGTAGGTAAAAGAAAACTTAAGGAAAATGTCGATAGTTCTGCAATTTTTTTGTGTCGAGGTCGTACTTCTTCAGAATGGATCAATACTGTAAAGGTGTGAGTGAGCGCCTTTTGCATTATTTACCTGTTTGCCACACTGAAATGGGACAGCGCATGCATCATATGTACAAGTTAACAGTCACTCAGCGATCTATGGAGCGAGCTGTTAGGCGTTTCATTTCGAGATAGAATCAGAAATAGGATTAGCAAGTTGAAGTAGCAGTGGGCAGTGCACATAGCACGCAGCTATGCGATTCTCTAAAGTCAGCGCCTTGAATTCGTGATTGTGGCAGCGCTGTCATACCTTTTGGGGTTTGTTTGTCAACCATTGGCGACACTAGCGTTTCGACGATGAGCACAGCGTGAGCCAAAAACTAAAAAAGTTGTTTGTTTTTATATCTATAAGTAAAACATTTTAAACACAAGGAAAACTAAATCAAAAAAATAAGTCGTATCTCTAAAACAGCGACGTCAAAATCAATGGCAGCTCGGCGCCGTCGTCTTGTCACACGTCAACATCGATGTCGAATATTTCTGTTAGTGAATCGCACTGCAGAACGGACGGCCAATGAGGCGTTAAAGTTCTAGCATGGCGACCAACGGCACCGACCGGAAAGCGCAAAGTAGGACGGTCTCCCACTAGATGGACAGTCTTACTGATCTGGTCAGGGGATCCATTAGATGCAGACTGCGCAAAATGGATCCCTTTGGAAATCGATGTGGGAGGCCTTTCTTCAGTAGTGAACTTTAAGTTTATAGGCTGTTATGATTATGAGGTATCATATTGACCTCTACAAAATGGAAAAAACTTGTGTATAATCGTTACTAAGTAGAATGCCAGTCATATGTGTATTAACATTAGATGATTCTACTAAATGTACGGAACTAAGCAACATTTTTATAACTCATACATTCGTTTAAGAAAGGGTGTTTGTATTGTTGCGTAAGGGGTACTGAAATAAATTTTATTTTGTTTTTCTACAATCTTATTTTCTTTTCTTACTCTTATTATTTGTAAAAATTCCCTTCCGTTTGCACATCTGCATTCGGTTGACCACAAATTAAACTTTTCGTTTTATATAAGATTTGTATAAAAGCTAGATAATTTCAATGATTGATTTTCATTATTATTATTATTAATCTTCACATTTCTCAGAAAAAATTGTTACCTACTTAACAATACAACAGAATGACTGTTACTTGATTTGTTAATTGTGATCGATGATTACCTGTTTTATTCGCCTACTTAGGTAGATACTAGATACAAAAGTATCGGGGGATAATCTGTGAAAAACACCAAAGTAAATGGTTAGACGAGTGGTTTCTCAACTGAACCCCATAGTTTTTATTGTGTTTTTATTTTATTTATCACAAGAACTGTAACAGAGTATCAGGATATGACAGTGAGTAGGTTTCTATAAATGATTCTATTGTTGGAAAACCTCTGGGGCATCCCACAATACGTTATGTCAAGGTCGAGGGCCCTGGTCCTCATAAGGAAGAACATATTACCACTTAGAGGCTGCCATCCCTGAGGAACACGAGAAATGATGGACTAATCAATGACTAGAAGATTGTTTCCTAATAAAGTTTGAACGGTTCAAGAGATGTCCTTGTACTAGACATGTCTTTAACGTAATAAGGTTATTTATTAGATGTTATTATTACTTATTAGCTGAATATACAATTAAATAACATTAATTTTATTCCTCTAATACACAACTGGGTAATGGGATATGTGTCCATAACTCCACATATCTACATGCAAACAAACTTTAGTATGAATATATATATATAGGATAAAGTATGTGTTATTAATAATTAATATTAAAAATTATGATTCTCTATCTATGATATAGCTGTCAACAAAAGATCAATTAAGCAGGTACCAGTTGGAAATGCAAACCACAAGTGTCCCAACTTTTTGATGATCAGATATTTTTATTGTATAAAGTATAACATCGTTTGATTTAGGTATGAGTTTATGATCGCAGGTTGTCAGGACGCCAAGATTATTTTTGAATAAAAATTTCGACTATCACGTAACTACTTGTACAATATATCCAAACGTTCATTTTGCCTAAATACAACACCAACACCACAATTTCTACAGTTCTTTGAAACAATTATTTTTAACCGACTTCAAAAACGAGGAGGTTCACAATTCGGCCGGTATGATTTTTTTTTATTTATGTACACCGATTACGCCGAGATTACTGATCCGATTTACGTGATTCTTTATTTGTTCGATGCGGAATAGCTGCCATTTGGTCCCATAATTTTTTTTTCAAAATCAGTTGGGTAGTTTGGTTTTTAAATAATAAAAAAATTAAATCAGTAAGTCGTCTACGTATGCAAAATTGCGGATTTTTGTTTTCCTATGACTTTTTAGTGAAACGATACGATAGTGGGAAACAATAGAAAGTTAACACTAAAAATTGAGAAAAAAATAATAAATAATAATTAAAACCGACTTCAAAAAACTGAAAAGGATAAAATAATTAAATTGAGTAGGTAGGTAGGTACTTATCCCCTAGAAACATATTTTCTGGAGTTGGTGCTAGGTTGTCTTCAAAAACAATAGAAAGTGAAGCACCGACTCCAAAAAATATTTTTCTAGGGGATGAGTACCTACCTAGGTACTCAATTTAATTATTTTATCCTTTTCATTTGCTACTATATCTATGTAGGAGATGTTTAGCATACTGTTAATTTTATTTATATAATAATCGTAGGGGACAATAAATAACCTCTGATATACTTATGGTAGCCTGGTACTTCAGATTGGAAATATACATTTATTAGGTGCCAACGGATCAAATAACTCAACGGACTGAATTACTTTCTCTTTGTCGCATTGTCAGTTTAGTTTAATTAGAAACAATTATAAAATAAAAAAAGAATCATGCTATTAACCCCAGGTTCGTAATATTTGGAAAAACAAAACCTGTAAACATATAGTGCACCGCACTACGGTGGTATGGTTCAGTCTGAAAGCGGAAACTGAAAGCAGTATGTCGTCTACGTATGCGATATTGCGGATTTTTGTTTTCCTATGACTTTTTAGTGAAATTGTTAAACAAAAAACCTGAAAAGGATAAAATAATATAATTTTTGGTACTCATCCAAGGGGTGCTTATCTTATTATTCATTACGCACATTCGGCACATTGAAAATTATGTGCTACGAACTTAGAAGAAAAAATATAGTTAGCAACCACCAAAGGGTCCTTATCTAATTATTCATTACGCAAAAATAAATGTGCAACGAACTTAGAAGAATAAATATAGTTAGCTACCTACAAACATAAAAACACTCTTTTTATTACTTTCAGCTATAGATGTTGGATATGTAGTACTCAGTGGTATCGTTTAACATTAAAAAACCCACCGTACCACGGGTCTGAAGTGCTGACGATTATTCTGTTACATTCTTTAAAAGTCATTGCCGATGATTTAGTTAGAGTCTATCTACGTCGGAAAAACAAATAAATTGTGGCAATTTAAGTTAATACAATTCCATAGTGTAATGAATGACGCTTACAACGTCGTAAATAATTTGATTTAATAACGTCCGAAGTAAAAGTCTTTTATAATCTTATTATCACGTTTCACTTATTTCTGATATGTGTTTTTAATGCTCAGTTAAAAAATTATGTCTTGTATTTTCCTATACTTTCGCAAACACTACACATTTAAAGCAAAACCACTTGACCGGATCACATTTCAATTTTATACCTGACGCCGACGATTCGATTACTTTATAACGAATATGATCACGGGAGGCCTGAAATCCCGCGGTGGTCTTAAATATATCTAATGTTAATTACACTCTGCTTCATTTCAAACTACCTCGAACTTTTCTATTCCTCAAATATTTTATGTTGAATAGCTCTCACCTTGACCTACCAGCATAGCACGTTCGTCGTCGCAGACTTGCGGTCGAGTTAAGGCGATATATTGAAAAAAATAGCACTTTTATAAGTAATGTTATACGTTGCTGAAAGACCTTACGAATCTAAAAATCAAATATACGTTACTTCATATCCTTATCTAGATAGACTTTAATATAGATAGACTTTATAGACTTAAATATAGATGAGAGACTTAATATAGACTTTAATATAGATGTTTCCCAAAAAAATCCAAAAACTAACCAATTTTTAAATTTAATGCTAGAATACAGACTAAAACAATACGTTGAAACGCCCACCCATATAAATAAAAATACATCAACCTGCATTGACCTTCTGTTTACTAATTTCATTAATAAAAGTTTAAATTTAACAGTAAAAGAATTTGGCTTCTCCGACCATATGAGAATTGAGTTACATATAAAAATACCTAAGCAAAAACAAAATACCATTTGGTACATTGAGAAAAGGCTTTTTAATAACAATAATATAATTAAATATAAATCTAAACTACAAAAAATAAATTGGCTTAATATACTAGATCCGGACAAAAATATAAATCAAAATTATAACTCTTTCCATGACACTTTAATTTCCACTTTAAATGATTGTATACCTAAACGTACTATAAAATTAAAACAAACATTAAAAAAACACTGGCTTACAAAAGGCATCAGGTGCTCATGTAAAAATAAGCGATTACTTAAAATACTTTCATCAAAATCAAATAACCTAATGCTTACACAATACTATAAAAAATATGATAAAATACTCAGGAAATGGGTAATTATATAAAAAAAACTACAATATGTAAATAGAATGAATAGCTCAAACAATAAAATTAAAACAATGTGGCAAATAATAAATGAACGTACCAATAAAATATCCCTAAAAGAAAAACGCAATATAAAACTACAAATTAATGATACAGTATTGACAGACCCAAAACTAATAACAAATGCTTTTAATAACTTTTTTGCATCAGTAGGCGAAAAAACCAACGGCCTAACTACCCCATGCCCTGTTCTATATCCGTCTGAAAATTCCATGTATTTGAGTCCAGTTGATCAGAGAGAGGTAAACAAAATAATCAAAAACCTGAAAACAAAAAGAAGCCATGGCATAGATGAGCTCCCACCTATATTAATTAAGACATGCGCTGATGAACTGACCTTACCTTTTTCCTTATTGATAAATCAGTCTTTTGCGGAAGGAGTTTTCCCTGATCTATTAAAGCAATCATTAATAAAACCAATCCATAAGAAAAATAAAAAGTCCGATCCGAATAATTACCGCCCCATTGCCCTTCTGCCTACCGCATCAAAAATCATAGAAAGGGCCATGTGCGACCGTGTCTATAAGTTTTGTGAAAAATATAAAATATTTAATAGTTGCCAAAATGGCTTTCGAAAAGAACGTTCTACTGTTCTAGCTACATATCAATACATACAAGAAGTATATAATATAATAAATGGTAAAAAATACGCAACAGGATTACTCTTAGATCTGACTAAAGCTTGACACAGTTCAATATAATATATTATTAAATAAACTACATGGAGTAGGAATACGTGGAACAACATATGATTGGTTTAAATCTTATCTAAGCAACAGATCACAATTAGTAGAAATAGAATATTTTGATATAAAAAGTAAAAAAATAGTAAATATCCGATCTGAAAGTAAAATTATAAATGCTTCAATACCCCAAGGTAGTGTCCTGGGATGTATACTTTTTCTTCTATACATTAACGATTTAGCTACAGTTGTTCAGGATCATTGCGTCATGTTTGCAGACGACATCTCCATACTTACATCTAGCTCTGACATATCCAAACTGAATGAAAAACTTAATAGTATTCTTGACAAAGTTACTGACTGGATGGAAAAACACAACTTGCAAATAAATTTCCAAAAAACTAAAATAATACCGTTTTATCCATACCAAAAAGCACCAATAAAAGTCCACTTTTCTTATAAAAATTTACCAATACAAGCTGTTCACGACTTCAACCTGTTAGGCATAATTATCGATACCCACCTTAATTGGAAATCCCACATAGAGAAAGTACGCAAAAAAATGTCGAGCTTTTCCTTTGCATTGCGTGAAATTAAAAAAACTACGGACTTACAGCGTTAGTTACCTATTACGCATATGCATACGCGTGGCTAAGTTATGGGATCATCCTGTGGGGAAACAGTCCTGTTCATCTTGCAAAAAAAGCTCATGAGAATTATAGTTAACATAGAACCTACTGAGACATGTAAACCACACTTTCAGGAACACAATATCCTTACTTTACCGTGCCTCTATATCTATGAGATCTGCAAATTTGTAAAAAAGCATCCAGATTATTACAAAAAACGCGAAGACCTATCACTTACTTACCAATTACGCCATAAACTTAGACTTCTGTTCCCGACCTCACACATGAAACTTCACTCTTCTAGTCCGTTTGTAATGTCGATAAAAATTTATAACAAACTACCTGAAGTAATAAAACAAGAAAAAAGTGATAAAATATTTTATAAAATATTAAAACAGTTGTTAACAGATAAATGTTATTATAGCATAAGTGAATACCTGAATGATAAATTTTAAATTTAGTTTGATATGTTGAATATTGAGTTGTGTTTAACCATATGACTGGTATATTGAGAAATTCTTATGTTGCAAAATTAATAGACTTTTTACCTAAGTTAAATATAATATATATATATGTGAAATATTCATACAAATAGCTGTAGAAACTACTTATATAGAGAAAAATAATGTAATTAGAGTTAAACAGCGTCATCATAATGTATTTATAAAATGTTTGCAATGCCTTACAGGGCCCATAATTGTTACCTTAAACCTACTATAATATTTTACCATCTGTATGTACATTATGGAGCATTAAACAATTTGATTTGATTTGATTTGATTTAGATACGTGTAGAACGAAAACACGATTAAAGGAATTTGGCTCGATACATTTTATTTCCGAAAAGACCTCTTATAAACAAGAAAACTTAAGATTATTGGTGAACGATAATTTGTATTAAATAGGAAATTACTTTAAATAGTAGTTATCATTAATATTCAGAATCGTGTAGAAGCGTTTTTTTGTATTCCATAAGGTTATTTTTTAATAAAATAATTTGTGTATTTCGTTTACTTTTCACGCGCGATCGCTGTTTTGTCTTTTTTCCTCCCGCTGAGTCAGCCATATCTCTATCCCTATCGGTCTTGGCCGAAACAACGTTTCGATAGATCGCCTTAATAGCATACGATGGATTTTTTTAAACAGCTAGATGACAAGAACGCTGATGGCCCACCTGATGGTAAGTGGCTGCCGTCTTCTGTAGACAACAATGAGAAAATCAATGTGTAGCTTGTGCATTGTCATCCTGAGGCCTAAGAAATTATCTAAGCTGACGAAATGCCTTCCATGCCCATACGGAAAAGGCGGGTAACTACCCAGACGCCCGTACATACGGGCCTACCACTTAGTGGGATGGGACTATCGTCGCATTGAACTGTCAAAACTGTCAAAAATCAGGTGGACCACCTAATAATAGGTGGTACTGATAACCCTCACCTGTAGACTACTGCAATATCAAGGAAACACTCGATTTGGTAAGTGCTTTGACATGCTGGAGACGAGAGATTTTAATGCCTCCCCTTATGTCATGTACTCTGACTACCTTCCCCTTCACACCCAGATAAACAGCGAACTGCTACACTACACGGCTGAAATGGTGGGCGGTGGTGGTAATTAACAGTACTTACCCATCGGTACATCGCTGTCAGTAGTTTAGTACCATATTTCACAGCATTTAACCACCAAGTAAAAATGGTTAACGGACTCTTGAAAGCCCAAAGAATTGCGAGCCTCAAGTGCCAGTTCATATTGCAAGAAAGACTGACAGCCGTTGGGGCGGAAAGGTCCTCGAGTAGCGGCCGCGTACCGGGAGACGCAGCGTTGTAAGCTCCACACAAGGTGGACCGACGATCTGGTGAGGGGCACGGGAAGCGGATGGATGCGGGCAGCGCAGGACCGATCGACTTGGAGATTGACGCTCGAGCTGATAATAGTCGATGAGCCTCGGGGTCATGCAGTATTTGACATTTAGAATTTAGCCGTTTACTCTATCAAAGAGAGTATAATGTACTTAGTTATAAACCTCTGTTGTTTTGTCCCGATTTATAGCAGGAATGACACAATTCACTCATATCATCTATTTTATTTTATATTAGCGTATGTGTGTGTAATCTCAATCTAATTATTTATTTATCATTAAAATAGATTGCTAAATAAATATTCGGCAAGGTTATTCGAATTACTATGTAGATTTTTTCCTTTCATCTCTACGCAACTCACGAGACCTTGACACAGAAATGTTTCGTCAATTAATAGAAATTGCAAGTATTTTAACGCTGTATTTTGTGTCTATTTCATTCGCATATTCGTTACGCAACCGTAATTATGGTTTTGGCATTGAATATGTTTTCAAACGTTAAATGTTTCTTAAAGTTTTAATACTTACTAATTCTTTGTTTATTTTGTAAAAAAAAATTGTATCTGTTTGTTTTATTATTACAAAATTGTAGGGATGAGCCCAGATTCTTCCAGAGTTCATCGGACTTTCCGTTGTCTATGATGCTAGAGAGTGACCAGGCACCCATCTCAGAGTGATTGTTGTTGAGCCGAGTATATTTAATTTCCCCACGCAGTTTGTTACTGGTTTTGAATGCAGTATATTTGCAATAATTTGCAATTATAGCATTACGCGCTGCTTGGCTGTCAGAGTAGATGTAAAATCTTTGGTTAGCATAGTTCCGGATCGGAGTAAGAAAATTTTCTATTTTGTAATTAATTAATACATGTATTATTATCTAAGTGGGTACCTGTCCAGTAGGCCTAGCATGACCACCGAAACGCGATATGATAAAACCATTTATCGCTTTGAACTATCAAAAATCATTGGACATAACCGCCATCTTGAAATTTTATCGAAACTGCGAACATGTTTAAATACAATACATGTTCGCAGTTTCGATAAAATTTCAAGATGGCGGTTATATGCAATGATTTAAAGCGATAAATGGCTTTATCATATCGCGTTTCGGTGGTCATGCTAGGCGGGCTGGTGGGTTCTACAATACTACAATTTTTGAATACCTACGGCTATTGACTGAAGAACTTAAGTCGAGACAAGAGCAGACTAAGCTTAACAAGACTCGTACTACAATCACATAAATAAAGTTTACGTTAGATATATTGTGTATCTTGATCTCTCTACATGAGGAAAGTTTATTTTCACATTATGATTTGTACAAAAATAATAACAACTGTAATTTATAATCGATTTATGAAATTTATCACTAGCTTCTTACTAAATTTTATCAGTTTACCCATAACATGGTAACACATTGCATCTTGTTCATAGATATAGGTAGATAGATGCATCGTAGCGGCCTCGACGGACCAAAAGCAGTACCACTGTCACTAGGTAAGTGTGTCAGTGGGGCAGTAGGTCGCGCGTCATCGGCGGCCCTGTCCCCCCCAACCCCACACCCCGGCCCCGCTCCAAGGTCCTCAGAGACTGCACTTGACTAATACTAACATTAAATCAATTTCTAAACACAATTAATTTCGATACGTTTTCCTTCCTTCCTAAACCTTAGGATATATTTATTTTAAGTACCTAATTGAAATATTAATACCCCATTATCGTTAATATATTTATATTAAACGCTGACAACAATTATCACAAAATTTGCAGTAGTTTCTACTAAACGCAAATAAACTGTGATAGGTATCATTTGTTTTTTTCGGCACCGTCATTTGTTTTTTATGAATTTGTCGACATTCCAAAGACAAACGAATTAATAAATTAACCACTAACAATAACAATTTTTTTAAAACAATTTTTAACACTAACAATTTTGCCACTTGTGAGGACCTATAATTGGCTTTTTGTTATTTATTTATATCACTTAATTTGTTGTAATAGCTGTTGGTCTTCCGAATAAATAAATAAATAAATAAATAAATTAACAAACCCCGATTTGTGACCCATTATAAAAATAAATGATAATTGAAAGAACATTTATTCGGGAAATCCCGATTTACCTAAGTATAAACACTTTTCACGCCCATTGTCGAAGTATTTTAGATAGAGCGCACTTCAAAATACTTCAAAGTTTAAATATTCTATGCTACATTCGCTGTAGAATACTCTGTATTCGCCGCAAGGTGTTCATTTCATAACCATATATGCGAAAGGAAGTTTCTCTGAAACAGCACGGCAGTCCGAGAGCACTTTACTTATAATGTTAGAGAATGAATTCTTCCATCTTCCCATTGCGAGCGGTGGGATTGTAGAAAGAGCCGTGGGCATAATAACAAACAATTCCTCAGAGCACAGACTTCCCTGAGACAAGCGGCAGATCATTTATGGATATTTATAGAGTCAAAATATTTCCTTAGACTAAGATTTCACCGTGCTCTAGCTTTTAGAGGATAGACGGATGTGCGGGGAGCGAGGCGCGGGTGGTTAATTAAAACTCACTCCTTGCACATAAGTTATTTATTTTTAGGTTTATACAATGTCGTCACAATGAAGATATAGCACTTCTTATTTGACTATATAAAGTAACTTAGTATTATATTTGCGATTGCGACAATAGCCTGCACAACGCCCTTGCCTTTTGAGTGTCAAGGCAACAAGAGGGAGAAAATCACATGTACCAACCTAATTATACAAAATATTTGTTCTTGTATAATAGTGATGTGTATGTTCGCTTTGTATCGAACAGGATGGAATACGGACGAAGTGGCATTTTCTACCAGAATTAGTGGTAGTGGTAACTTTCGCCTGTAGACATATGCAATACGATATTAACAGGATGGGCAACGCGACGCGTGAGTAGTAGGTAGTACAGTAATTGATTAACCGTCCTTATCAAGCGGGCCGAATGTTTGCCACCCGTAGGTAAAAACAATACTGCTCATGATTGTCGAAAATTTTCATGCCCCATCTGTAAAAAACAACAAAAATCCCAAGCTGTTATTGAGCCCCCTACCCATGACCACTCTTCAATATATGGTAGCTACTACCAAATTATACATAATATTGTATGCTTGTTTGTCGTCTAGTAAGAAGTATTTAAAAAAAAGTAAAACGGGCGTGCTTAACGATAGTGTTAGGTTTTTAGTGAAACGTTATGATAGTAGGAAACGGACAATCAACCGGCTATAAAGTTGACTGAAAATTCTAGGTTTCACGGTAGGTCGAAACACATAAGACATCACTTTGGCCGGGATGTTGTGAATCAAAAGTAATTAAGCATTGTTTTTGTAACGACTGATAAAATGACCGCAGACATTTGAACAAAACCACTTTTGGTTGAGAAACATGTGAGGTTTGTTAAAGATCTAGGTTTAGTTTGCTCGGTATACTTTATTTAACTTTGTAGTATTGTAGTAGAGTTTAAGGGCTGGTGTTAGATATATGTAACTCTATTGTATTCGAAAGTTGCTATGCAACCGTTTTTCGGAAAATAACATTAGTGAAAATATACTGTTGCTCCTGAATTCCTGACTCTTCATTTTCTCTAATATGCTGACGGTCACCCATCTAGCTTTGACCTTAGAAAGTTATCACTAAAAATTTAAAAAAATCTATTATATAATAAATAAAAATACACAATTAAAAATTTTAAGTAACCCCTGCCCCGCTGTCATTAATCATCTATCTACACCATCGCATTGAGACTATTCATAAGAGCCCAAACACGCTATATCTGTTGTAAGTTTTTGAAGATTAAGCATTTCGCAGACTTTTTGATGGTATAGGATCAGCTCAAGGATAAGTATGTCATGCGAATGTCACCGAAGTGACAGTACACCAAATTTCAAATCATTCGGATCTGTAAATGTTAGTAAAATAATGTAGAAAATGAGCTGATAGTCATCAAACGCCTGAACTGATCTTTATAAATTATAGCTTAGAACCATCGTAGTTACATCAGCTTTCAAACAAAAAAAAGTGAATCAAAATCGGTTCATTCGTTTAGGCGCTACGATGCCACAGACAGACACACAGATACACAGTCAGACACGTCAAACTTATAACACCCCTCTTTTTTCGTCGGGGGTTAAAAATTAAAACCGACTTCAAAACACTAAAAAACATAAAATAATTAATTTTAATATGTATGTTTCCAGGGTATAAGTACAGTCACGAGCACTAAGATGTATATATACACTTTTGACTGTTAGTCTCTTAATGCAAAGAGAATAAGGCATAGGAGATGTCAAAAGTGTATAGTGCACGTGACCGTAGGTACCTACTTAAATTTAATTATTTTATCCTTTTTAGTGTTTTGAAGTTGGCTTTAATTTTTCTACTCCCATTTCCACAGACAGGCAAACAAGCAAGCAAGCACCCACCATGCAAGCAGGCGTGTAGCATGCACATGCAAGCAATCATGCAGCATGCAAGCTAGCAATTTGACGCATTATAGCAGGGGCCTCGCTGCCTCAGGCTCGCACCCAGCACCCCCCGGCAAGCATCTTGCAAGCAACTTGAATTTTTGATATACGGGTAACCGTTCTTCTGGAAAATGAAACTTACGTAAAAATAGTGGCCCTAGTTCTGGCGAACACATGCTAAGTTTAAATTTAAGTTCAGTCTATTTCTTTCTCTCAAAATGAAAAAGAAAAGGATGGCTGTTATATAAATTGATATTTAGAAAGGTGCGTTCAATTTTCGACTTTATTGAACGTGCTAAAATGCAGTGTTTAGGAGGCACCTCCGTACATGCCGTCTAAAATTGTCTATGGTTTCTTTGAAATCTATCTAAATTTAAGTGACAGCTCTAAACAGATTCTTGCTATCTTTTTCCTATTACTTATTGCGAGAAAGAGATATGCTGTACTTAAATTTAGAATTAAAGTGTGTTCCCAGAATTAGGCCCAGTATTGTCTTTCATTTTCGCGAGCACTACACATTTGAAATAAAACCAATTTTCCCAGATTTATGTCGCGTTTAATTAGTTGTTACATTTTTATTATACACCCGACGTTTCGATTACTTTACAGCGATCTTGGTCACGGGAAGACTTAAGATGTCAATTGTCTTTGATAAGTTTTAAGTTGACTACCGTCATTTTGTGTTATATTTTGAGCGGTCCGAAGGCAAATTATTTATTGACCAAAAAGCGAATCAGACAACATGCTATAAGGCAAATTACCTATAGGAAAAAATACGATTATACATAAAACACACGTGACAAAACACGATCGTGGCAAAATGCGATTATGGAAAAAATCCTTCCAATGAAAAATGCGTTCGAGACACCCATCTACCAAATCCGTACGCACTACGCATACGGAGCTCACGGTGTCAGTTTTTTGGGCAGTACCGGCTTAGGGACTTTATTATTCGCATGATGGGATCCCAAGCTAGTAGTACACTCCAACCATCTTCTCTATTGAAATCAGGGTGTTTTTTGATTTCAATAGCCTCACGTCACATTCTAGGAATGAAACGGTGTTCTTCGGCGAAGATCTGGAGCTTATCAAATCTGATATAGTGATTGGGTCCGTCAAGAGCGTGTTCACACGTTTAAGCTATATGTTCTTTCACCCGGGTGCCTATGCTTCTCTTTGTTTGACCAATGTATAAGAGGCCGCAGTCACAATCTAACTTGTGTATGCCTGCATCTTGTAAAGGAATGTTGCACTTGACAGGTGGTAGGAATTGGTTAATCTTTTTCGGCGGCTTGAAGTAAGTTTTAATTGAAGCACGCTTCAAGATGTATCGATGGTCGTCGAATAATAAGAAGTTTGCAACTCTGCATAGGCAGCGAAGAGAAGTACCTACCGCCTCGCTCTGTCGAGCATTAGCAGACCGAGCTTCTTAGATTTGCTCGACTTTATCCTCGTGATAGTTTTTTTTATGCAATTATGAATAATAAATAATGCCCAGAAATTCCACAATTTCTTGACGAGTCAAATTGATTTCAGTACTCAATGTTGTATTAGAACTTTTCAGTGTTGACAAGCTTGATAGAAAAATAAAGAACGTCACTTGATTGACAGACCTGACTATAATGGTTGTATTATTTTGTGTTTCTATTTATTAATTTCGCCCATTTAACATGGCGCAGTCGGTAAAGTGATAGTTTGGATGCATATTTAAATGTTAAGTATAATGCAAAGTAAAATTTGGTGATATCAGTACTCGCGAAGTATAATATAGTGATTTGTCGGAATGGCTCATTCCTCGCGACCAGCCGAAGGGAGCGGTAAGATAGCTCAGTTGCCACATATTGGCCTTCCCTCATATCTTTCCTGGGAAGGTAGTTTGGCAGATAATTGGGTGTTTTTTAAGCAAAAATTTGAAATATATTTGCTGGCCTCGGGAAATAATGTAAGTGGCTCTAGCATAAAAACAGCTTTACTATTGAGTGCTGTAGGTGATCGCGCGTTGAAGCTTTATAACACATTGGTTTTTGAGAATGATGCCGACAAGAAGGATTTTACCAAAGTTGTACAAAAGTTTGATGAGCATTTCTGCCCTGAAAAAAATTTGACGTACGAGCGGTTTTTGTTCTTCACTCGCAATCAAAAAGAAGGTGAGACGTATGAAGATTACGTAATGGAACTTCGTGACTTAAGTGCATCTTGTGAATTCGGGTCTTTGACTGAAAGCTTAATTAAAGACAGGCTCGTTTGCGGTATTTTAGACGTGACCGTCAAAGATCGCCTTCTTCGCACTAGGAAGTTAACATTAGCAATGGCACTTCAAGTATGTTGCACTTCCCAGCAAACAAAGCAGCAAGTGGAGGCTATATCATCGTCGGTTTCGGCCTTTACCACAGTCACTCAAGAGATGTCGTCTCAAGTTGACAAAATTAACCAACAGAGACCTAGTACTTTCGTTGGCGGTAGGAACAAGAAGAATATCATTCCAACGACCTCTTCAAATATGACACGTCCAGACACAAGACGTCACTCTATGTCGACACAGTTTTATAACCGCACACAATTTATTTGTAATAATTGTGGTTACTCACATCAGAAGTATAAATGTCCGGCATACGGAAAAACATGTTTGAGGTGTGGGAAACTAAATCATTTTTCTGTGAAGTGCAGAAGCATAAGAGAAGTGCAGGAGAATAGGGAAGAAATTAATGGAATTGACACACTTTTCTTAGGTGCAGCTTTTGTCAATTCTATAAATAACATTCGTGACTGGTCCATAAGTTTAGGCGTTGATAACTTTCCGTTGCAGGTTAAAGTGGACACTGGAGCGCAAGCTAATATACTATCTGAAAATACGTTAATTTCACTAGGTTTGGACAAAAACAACTTGTTGCCAGTTAAGACTAAGCTTTCTACTTACACGGGCGAGTGTATTCCATGTTTAGGTAGTTGCCTTCTCTCATGTAAGTACAATGACAGAATATTTAATCTTAGCTTTTATGTTGTCTCTGGGTGCTATACTGATATACTTGGATTAAAGTCAGCTGTTGATATGCAACTTGTAACGCCTCTTCGTGAAATAGCAAAAAAAAAAGTAGACTTTCGTGATGAATTTAGAGATATTTTTGAAGGGCTAGGTAGTATTAAAGGGGAGTATGATATTAAAATGAAAGAAAACTCTGTACCGGTCATCCACGCCTCTAGGAAAGTACCATTAGCTGTACAGCCTCGCTTAAGGAAGAAACTTAGCGAAATGGAACAACAAAATGTTATCACGCGGGTGACACACCCAACGGAATGGGTAAACTCCTTGGTTATTGTTTATAAGCCAAATGGGGATCTGAGGTTATGCATAGACCCGAAAGATCTAAACCGGGTAATCATGAGGCAGCATTTTAGCTTGCCAACTTTTGATGAAATAACTAGTAAATTATCAGGTGCGGCTGTATTTAGCACACTTGACGTCAAAAATGGGTTCTGGAATATTAAACTATCAGAAGCTAGTTCTGATTTATGCTGTTTTAATACGCCTTTTGGTAGGTATAAGTTTTTAAGAATGCCTTTTGGCTTATGTAGTGCGTCTGAAGTATTTCAGCAGAGAATGCGTGAAATTTTAGAGAATTTGGAAGGAACTGAAGTTTTTATCGATGACATTTTAATTTGGGGAAAAGACCAGGCTGAACATGATCGAAATTTAAGGTTAGTTTTAGAGCGATTAAGAAATGAAAACGTTAAATTAAATAAAGATAAGTGTAAATTCAATTTGGAAAGAGTTAAATATTTAGGTCATGTAATAAGCAAAGAGGGTTTAAAATTGGACGAGGGGAAGATTAAGTCAATTATTGCGATGAGAAGCCCTCAAGATAGGAAGGAGTTAGAACGCTTTTTGGGCATGGTCAATTATGTTTCAAAGTTCATTCCCAATTTTGCTGATTTAAGTTCTCCTTTAAGAAATCTTTTGAGAAAAGACGTCGAATTTTCTTGGTTAGACGTTCATGAGAATGTTTTCCAAGACTTAAAGATAAAACTATCTTCAGAACCGGTTCTTCAGTTTTTTAATGAAGTTCTTCCTGTTACACTTTCTGTGGATGCTTCGAGGGATGGTCTTGGCGCGGTTCTTTTACAAAATAACCTTCCTGTCGCGTATGCTTCTAAAGCTTTAAATGACTGTCAGAAAAGATATGCTCAGATAGAAAAGGAGCTTCTTGCAATTTTGTTTGGCTGCGAAAAGTTCAATCAATTTATATTTGGTAGAAAAGTAACCATCGAAACTGACCATGCTCCATTGATTTCTATTGTTAAAAAACCATTAAACTCTTGCACCGCACGCATTCAGCGAATGTTGCTTAAGTTGCAGAAATATAATTTTGAGTTAGTTTACAAGCGTGGCAGAGAATTATACTTAGCTGACACTTTATCTAGATCATTTGATAGCAGTGATTCTGTAGAAATCGACTTGGACAGTGAGGAAATCGAAGCTCAGATCATGTTCGTTGTTACTAATATTAATGCATCGCAGTCGCAGTTAAACAATATTAAAGAACTTACTACTCTAGACGAGGAGTTGATTGTTGTTAAAAGGTATATAGCTGATGGTTGGCCATCTCACAAGAACTCATTGCCAGAACCTGTTAGGAAATACTGGTCTATTAGAAATGATTTGACTTTGAAATCTAATATTTTATTTAAAGGAAGCAGTGTTATTATTCCGGTAAAGTTAAGGCGGGAGATGCTACATCGTTTACACTTCCCGCACTTAGGTATTACAAAAACGTTGTTGAGGGCTCGAGATTGTATTTACTGGCCTGGCATACAAAATGACATTTATAATTTAGTTTCTTCTTGTGAAACCTGCAGGCTGTACAGTAATAGTAATCGGCGGGAGACATTGATACCACACGAGGTTCCGAATTATACTTGGCAAAAGGTTGCAGCTGATTTATTTGAGTTGAACGGGAAAACATATTTAATGATTGTTGATTATTTTTCTAAATTTCCGGAGCTTTCATTGCTGTCCAGTACAACCAGCGAAGCTGTGATCAATGTATTGAAACGATTTTTTAGTCGCAGTGGTATTCCGGAGATTTTCATGAGCGATGGGGGGCCTCAGTTCGCCAGCGAAAAGTTTGCATCTTTCTGTAGAGAGTGGAATATCAAGCATGAGTTTTCCAGCCCTGAGTATCCTCAATCCAATGGTATGGTGGAAAGGACCATTCAAACTATTAAGAATTTGCTTAGGAAAGCGATGCATGAAGGGAAAGACCCGTATCTGGTTATGTTGGAATTTAGGAATACTCCCATTTCTCATGAAATTCCTTCTCCTGCTCAAATTTTTTACAATAGAAAGCTAAGAGGTATTCTGCCATTGTGTTCAGAGAGCTTAAAGCCTAGAATTTTTCAAAATTTAAAATGTAGTTTAAAAATGAGGCAAGATAGAAGCAAGGTTTATTTTGATAGAAATAAGAAAGACTTAAGGCAACTAGTGATGGGTGAAAAAGTAATATTCAAAGTTGGCAAGCAGTGGAGAAGAGGTGCAGTACTGTCTCAAATAGATAGACGAACATATAAAATTGATTCTAATGGAGTATGCTTTGTTCGGAACAGAATATATATCAAGCCGTTAGCTTTTGTTCCGTTTTATATACATGATAATGATTTACACACTCCTTCTAAAGTAAATGATTCTTCACAAGTAGAGTTAACGGGTAGACCAACGAACAGGAATTCTCAAGGGTTCTTGGTAACTTCATCAGGTCGTGTGAGTCGTCCACCTGATCGCTTTGGATACCCTACTAGCTAGTTTTGTTTGTTTTGTTGTTGAAACAATTGTTTTTTTGTTTTGTTAAGAAGGAAGATGTTGTATTAGAACTTTTCAGTGTTGACAAGCTTGATAGAAAAATAAAGAACGTCACTTGATTGACAGACCTGACTATAATGGTTGTATTATTTTGTGTTTCTATTTATTAATTTCGCCCATTTAACACTCAATGCTTGTTTAATTGGTAAAGCCGCAGTAAGCCTCTCAGGATTTAATGATAGAAAAAAAGCTATTGTGTCTGGAATGTGTAGCTTGACAGGTATAAACATGAAAATACATAAAAGACCTTTAGTATAATGTTTCGATACTTCGGGGAAAATAGAGTAATCTGGAGAAAATAGGTTAACTTCGTAATACACAAGACCTTCGTAGACAAAAGACTCAATCATGTTTCACGATTAGACGAAATTAACCGTTTGGTGGACGCGATATGGGCTTATTCAAACATAACCTCTCTCTTAGCTAACCTTAATCGACAATATTAACGAACATAGCAACAACCTAGTTTGTATGTGTTAAAGATAATTATCCACATACATTTATAACTGTTACGTATTTAATCAATTTTACTTTATACGTTTCATTTTCTCCGAGTAGAAAAAAGCTCCGTGGGCACAGCATAATAATAGTACCGAGGGTACAAAGATAGGAGCCCAATCTAGAAGAACGGGATTCAATTCTCTTGGGGACAGAAAAAAAAAATTACTCGTTTTAGATGATGGTAGAGCTTATCTAAGTCTGCCTGACTATATAACTACCACCATCTTACTTAAATCTGCCGCCATAAAAATAGTGCTATAAAAGCATTGTTGTATTTTGGCAGTTGAAGGGATTGAGGAATCCGTGTGTAGCTCTCTTCCTGTGTGTAGCTCGCTGCCTTTTGATCACTCATCATCAGGCGAGATTGAGTCCAAAAACTACCCCGTCTACTACTACTTTGTCTAGTAATATTATGATTCATGATGCTCGCGTAATTTAATGTATCTTATTATTATTATATTATGTAACTAAAATACAGCAGGTGCTAAATCTTTGTTTCCCCATATTATAATTACTTAGCAATTTTTGAAAATTATTTTGTATTATTTTGAATGGAGGTAACTACCTACTTGAGACGCCGCTATATTTTTTACTGTTGCTATATTACTTTTATATAGGTACTTAGCTATGTCGGCGACTTTGGTTTTATTCTTGTTTTACTGCTTTTTTGAGCGTTGCTGTATATTTGATAATATGCTGTTTACAAATACTGGTAGAGTTCCAGCCTACATTTTTACTGTTAATGTCGAGTCTTAAATTATTAAATCATAATTATTGTTGTAACTGTTTTGTGTAGGTAACTAATAAAATAAATTTTACCTACTTATTTGCTCTTCTTATTCTATTAAACTCTACCAAGCACCTAAATCAATTTGCGTTGTATGGATTCATATGTAATTAAACCAATCAACCTAGTTAAACGGCTTGCGACTGACTTGCATTATGCACGGACATTTTCTATTAGGTACAAAGGCAAGGCAATATCTATTCAGTGCTGCTGCGCACGTCATAACATAATATGCAACGAATGTTTATGAGAGACGTTTAAACATGTAAATAATACCTTCCATCGTGTATACATGTTATTTTTAGGATTCAGTTTTTGAACTATACAGTTTGTATGTGACAGAGACGAATTTATTTATAAGTAGATTTTTAGAGCAATCCCTAAAGTCTGTTTTATTATTTAAATTAAATAAATAAGCGGTAAGGTAAACAGTACCCCTAGCACGAACATTTTTAAATTTCGAATCGTAATCGTATCGTTTACGCACGCTTCTTATCTACTCAACGTATTGCAACGTATCTACTCGATACGAGGGCGATTCGAAATTTCAAAGTGTTCGTGCTAGGGATACTGTATTGCGTCGCTTGTCGAACTCGAAACGCAAATTATCCTTTTATAAAAATTGCGTGAACTAATCTCGTTTTCAATATGGCGCCGGCCGGTGGTAGTTTATTGGCGTTGCGTCGGCGTTGAAGCGTAGCGTGGGTTGATTATCCACGATTCTTTTCCATTCCTAAAGCAGGCCGTACACACTACGGTATTCTTACCTGAACTTAAGGCTGAGTAGAGTAGAGACCATACACGTAGCGATAAACCTTTACAAACTCTCAGTTGATACCATGGCCTTCTTCGTCGTGCGGGCGGTTTCCGCAAATCGACGTCAGTTCCGCCTGTTTGGCGTAACCATG
Organism: Nymphula nitidulata; assembly: GCA_947347705.1. Lineage (NCBI taxonomy): Eukaryota > Metazoa > Arthropoda > Insecta > Lepidoptera > Crambidae > Nymphula > Nymphula nitidulata. The sequence goes on from OX374616.1 coordinate 20,134,366, forward strand.
GCCTTATATTTTTTTTAAATTACATCGTCCTTTATGGCATTGGGCTCCAATTCGTTTTATTTTATCTGTCAGTTTTTCATAGGTTTGGAAACCTGCACAGTTGTGAGACTCCGACATACACGCTAAGGGTAATTACATACAATTAAACAGTACAGCCAAACTGTTCCTACCTACCTACCTACTACTAACTAAACTGTAAGTGGATTCCAATTGGAATATTCGGCTTTGATGTTTTTGCTCTTTCATAAAAAAAAGAGTACCCGTTTCACATTTCCCAAATATCAGTTGCCGGTATTGCGTTCAATAGAAAAGCTTATTATCGAAATCAGTAGAGATAGCCTCAAAGATATTTAAACGAAAAGTTGAAGGAATGCTTATCGTTTTCGCTGAGACCTCAGAACATGATGGCTTCTCAGCCACACGGTCAAAAACAGTCTCCCGTGTTTTGTGGATATAATATCTGTTACCTATATACATATACCTTCATTGTGTATGTAGAGTATAAGAGACACCACACGGACTAATTCAATAAGCTCCATTAATTAGCCTTTTAGACATTCATAATCGCAGCCCTTGACGCGTCAGTCTTCGGACATAGACCTCTGTTAACACGGCAACGGCTTTTGTTCTTTTACCGGATCCACTCATTTCTCTTTCGATCTATCAGGATTAATCCAAACATTTTCCGCTCCATCAATCATTTTGCAACGTGAAACTTTTTGGCAGACTTTTCTGTCAAGGTGGTGGTCTCCATTCCACATTTGAAGGTAGGACACACTGGTTGAACACTTTGGTCTTGAGATCTTTAGGTTTTCTTGAATCTTTCCAACATTCCTAAGTTAGTATTCCAACCATTCTCATAAAACTTTACGCAAAGTATAGTAAAAATTAGAACTTTCAAATTACTTATAATTAAAGGTACAAATAAACACATGTTTCTAAATGTCAAATTATTTAGCAACTGTCATTTTGCAATAATTTTGTAAGGGCGAGATTTAAGCAACTATGCGTTTGATTTAATTTTAGAGTACCTACTCCAGAATCAGATCCACATCAAAATACAGAGAGAAAGAGCGAGAGAGAGAGAAAGAGAGTTTCCACGGCAAAATAATTTGGATATCTCTAAAGCTTATGCAAGTAAATACACAGGCAGCTTCTATCGAAGCAATCATACCTAATACCTTTTACACTATCGTAAGCTGCAACGTCACTTCTTGAGATTGTGGCTAATTAATGAAATTAAGTAACATATATTTTTTCAATATGATCATAAAGAAGATTGCAGCTAAATAACACTACTTACTTTGTAATTGTTGTTTTTTTACTGCAGAGAATAAGTTCGCCAGAGCTCATTGAGTAAGATGTTGGCAGCAGAGGGGCTCGTGTCTCCTATGCTGTCAACTAAATGCTTTATCTTGATTTTTACAAGGTAGCTAAGGCACGAGTACCTACCTAGTGCCGCAAGGTGCTAAGTGTCTTTAATTCTTTATCATGCGGTGACCACTTACCATCAGGCGGGCCGGCCCTACACATGTTTGCCATCCCGGTTTTATTTTAAAAATGCTTTTTTATTTGAAATTTAAACATATTTAATTACATAGGAGTAGGTAAATTGTTAATTTATGGTAATCTAAGTAATTTTACTAATCAACTCTTAGGATAAAATAATTTTGTTTACGATTATAAAATTTAAAAGAATGGTTTGACATACATCCATTAAATGTATTTAAATCTTAAATACTTAATATTCGGAGTGCGCGTACGACTGGAGCCCTTTAGCGAAATTGAATTTCAATTTATCTTGGTAAGTAGGACGCGGCGCGAGCGCATGGCGCAATGCGCGTACCAATACCAATGAGTGTTTCGCGGAGACATCACTGCAAAGGACGCTGCGCACAAAAGGCTTTCTTGTAATCTCAATTGGAAAAAATAATTAAAACTGACTTTAAATACTAAAAATGATAAAATAATTAAATTTAAGTACTTAGGTACTTATTCCCTAGAGACAATTTTTTCATTCTTGGAGTTGGTGCTTCACTTTCTGCTGATTATGGAAACAACTCCAAAAAATGTGGTTCTAGGGGATAGGTAATCATTTAAATTTAATTATTTTATCGTTTTTAGTATATTGAAGTCGTTTTTAATTTTTGTTTTAATTTTTTTCTCAATTTTTAGTGATAACTTTATAAGGTCAAATTTTAATAGCTACATGGGCGACCGTCAGCAAATATTGTTTCCTTCTATCGTATTGATTCACTAAACAGTCTTACGCAAAGAAAAATCCGCACTTTCGCATACATAGACAACTTACTCATTCCAGTTATTTTGATTTAAAAACCAAACTACCCGATCGATTTAAAAAAAAAAGAATTACGTAAATCAGAACGAGGTGAAGAGATAGTTTACTCCGACTAGTGATGAACAAATAATTAACTACCGATACTGTGTGTAACTTTTGTAATGTGTAAAATTATTCATAGAAATAGCAGTACCTAGACTACTAAGGGATCAGCCCAATAGGTGACTATAATATCAAGACTTTTTATTATGACCCATGTTTTTTATATGGATATACATTAACTTCGGCGTATGACTCAGTATACCAAACCAAAGCAATATTTTTCCTCGTAGCTAGTCCGTAGTCCGCTGTTATTATTATTATTGAGCATTTGTCTAATGTAGGTTACATTAGACAATATCCATTATTATCTGAAATGCTACACATAGGTACACTGTAGTGCTTTTATTAATTGAAAAATCTATCGAATATCATTCTTATGTAACACAAAAATATCATCGGATTTTTTTTTGATATTCATTCAACCCCCAACTTATTAAACTTATTACTTTGATTAAAGACAAGTCCATGAAAATGGCAGGTTTTTTTCAGACAAACGGTATACAAATGTTACATTCAAGACATTTCATAAACACACCTTATTTCTTTATATTAGTGTCGTTTCTATTAGTGCTTAGAGAATAGCACTCAGGCAAGTAGTCATTTTACTTTGCACGCACTTTTTTCATAAAATAATTTATTATTATCTTAAAATAAACATTGTTACATTATCAGCGATGAGTGACGCCCACTCCTCAATCGTAACCTTGTATTGTTGGGCAACCACGGCGCAGCGCAGCACACAGCGGTTAGCATCTTGAATTTGTTATACTTACTTACTTAGGTACTAAGTTATTGAAAATACTTTTAAGGCTTTGCCAGACAGAACGCGTACTAAGCGCCGCGTTAGAGCGTCAATAGCGTTGCGTTTTAACGTCGCGTTCTTTTATGTCACACACACTAGATTGATTAGTTAGCGGAACGCTCCAACTCAGCGTACCCTTCAACAGAGCGCAGTGCAGATCACTACCAGTCTTTGGAAAGTTGATTCAGATTTGGAAGAATTATACTTTTATATCCTTTAACACGAAAAAAAAGAGTATGTGTTCACTTTATTAATAAAAAGAGAAAGGAATTAGGAGAATATCATCGTTTGGGTCGCGAACTTTCATCACATGAAGATCGTTTTTTTACATACTTTCGTATTGATTGCTTTTCCGATTTATATTCACATTTTTGCCTTTAATGTTACATTTTAATAAGTATTATCCTTCGTATTATATTAGGTTGGGGAAAAAGTCTTGTCGCATTATAGTATGTATGAACTTGTAATAAAATCTCTTTGGCTGTACTATTTGTATCTGGCTGGTTTTGGTATCATTAAAAGTTTAGATTGTTAAAAAGATAATTACAAATTCAAATTACGAAAATGTGTGTTTTTCATTTGTTTTGCGTACTGTCAAGATGAGTGAATCTAATGAAGAAATTCGATACATTTTAACATTTTACCACAAAAAGGTTAAAAATGCAACGCAAGCCGCGAAAAAAATTTGCGATGTTTATGGACCTTGTGCAGTGTCTGTGAGAGTAGCACAAATTTGGTTTAAGCGTTTTCAATCCGGAAATTTTGATGTCAAAGATGCACGTCGCTCTGGTCGCCCTATTACGGATAAAATTGATGCCATTTTTGAAAAACTGGAGCAAGATCGGCATATTAGTAGTTACGACGTAGCTGAAGAACTGGGAATTGACCACAAAACAGTTATGGCGCATTGAAAAAAAAATGGGTACACACACAAAAAAGCTCGATATTTGGGTACCCCACGAGCTCACTGAAAGAAACCTAATGAACCTTGTACTCATTTGTGATTCTTTATTACGACGTAATGAAACCGAACCATTTTTGAAGAAGCTGGTAACTGGTGATGAAAAGTGGATCACGTACGACAAGAACGTGCGTAAAAGGTCGTGGTCAAAGGCCGGTCAGGCTTCACAGACTGTGGCGAAACCCGGGTTAACTCGCAACAAGGTGATGCTGTGTGTGTGGTGGGATTGGAAGGGCATTATTCATTATGAGATGTTACCACCAGGCAGGACCATCGATTCTGAACTCTACTGCGAACAACTGATGAGATTAAAGCAAGAAGTTGAGAGAAAGCGGCCGGAATTAATCAACAGAAGGAGTGCGGTTTTTTATCATGTTAACGCTAGACCTCACATATCTTTAGCCACTCAGTAAAAATTAAGAGAGTTTGGCTGGGAGGTGTTAATGCATCCGCCGTATTGTCCTGACCTTGCACCTTCAGATTTCCACCTGTTTTGCTCTCTTCAGAATTCTCTAGGCAGTGTCAGGTTAACATCACGAGAGGACTGCCAAAACCACTTATCGCGGTATTTTGATCAGAAGCCCCAAAATTTTCTATAGCAATGGGATCATGTCTGTTATGGATAGGCATAAGACCTTTTCCAACCAAAACTGGACAATTTTTTTTTAATATAGTTTTACTGTCAGTGTGAGAAAATATATGAATGTATGACTTTATGTGAAGCCTTGCTTTACAATATTAATTGAAATAAACTATTAAAAATAACGAAGAAACTTTGCTTTCACATGTGGCGACCGTGAAAAAAATAAAGGAAGATGTCGAAGTTAGAAAAAAGAAAGGCAGTAGTGAGGAGAATTTTTACAAAATTGGCAAATGGATTAGAAAATATATTAGATAATTTGACCGAAGTAAGTCTCGAGATTGAAATTTCTCTCAAAAATCTACAAGATTTCTATGAGAAGTTGCTTGAATTAGATAATAAAATAAAAGAATGTTTATTGGTCGAAGTAAATAAGGAGTTGTTATAATCGGAGTTAGAGGGAGCATTAGAATATAAGACTAGAATGTTGTATATAGATGCAAAATATAAAGAGAAAAAACGTTCACACAATAGAACAATCGGTCAATCAAATATAGCTAAAAATAATATCACACTTCCTAAGCTACAGTTACCGACCTTTGATGGAGATATTAAAAATTGGTTAACATTCTGGGGGCAGTTCTCTAAAATAGACGACGACGATAACTTAGATATAATAGACAAATACCAATACCTAGTACAGTCAATGAAGGAAGAGTCCGAGGTAAAACACTTAGTAGAAAGTTTCCCCGATTCAGCTTATAACAAATGCTTAGATGAGCTTAAGTCAAGGTATGCTAGAGAAGATTTGCTCATACAGATTTATATTCGGGAAATCCTTGCAATAGTACTTTCAGACAAGAAAGGTTCAGTTACACAGCTATATGACAACCTCAATGCACAATTACGAGCATTAGAAACCCTGAACGTAACAAAAGAGAAGAATGCGGCTTTTTTATTGCCTATGGTGGAGTCAGCTTTGCCGCATAAAACGCTTCGGTGTTGGGAAAGAAATAGACAAAGTACCAAGGACGTAGCGGACGAGTTTGCCAAGCTTTTAGATTCCCTTAGGAAAGAGGTAGAGTCAGAGCAACGGATAGAAATCACGCGAAAAACTTTCAATGAGCAATATCCAAAGAACAGTCGTGAGAGCGAAAACAGAACTGCGACAGCTGAGTGTTTGCTGACTAATGTTAGGCAGAAGAGCAACAAGTCCAACCTGTATATGGTGCGATAAAGAAAGTCATGCAAGTCTAGAATGTTACAAGATGAGAAGACTTACGATAGAACAACGGAGAGAGATCCTGAAAGAAAAGAAAGCCTGTGCAATATGCCTCAGAAAAGGTCATCATGCAAAGATTTGCAAAACTCATGTTAAGTGCCTGAACTGTGGTAGACGTCACTCGACTGCACTTTGCACAGAAAATAAAAAGGAGGAGAAGATGGTGACTAGAGCTAATTCTGAACCTTCATCATCACTTTCTACTCTAAACAGAAAAGAAGAGACGCTGTTACAGACAGTAGTCATAGAAGTTGAGTATGAAAACAAGACTATGCCGGTTCGTGCGCTATTTGACTCGGGTTCTCAACGCACTTACATAAAAAGCAGCATTGTAGAGAAGCTAAGTATTTCAACAACTGGAAAAGAAATATTGACACAATGTTTGTTCGGCGGAGTAGAAAATGACTCTTAAGAATACAAGCTGTACGATGTTAAATTTAAATCCTTACATAACACTTTTAACTTTGTAGTATCGGCCATCGGTCAAAATAATATCTGCAAAAATATACCTAAGATTAATACGCGTGACTTAAACATAACACGTTTTTTGCGCGATCGTAAGATTACATTGTCAGACATGGGTAATAACATAACAGATATAGGTATACTAATCTTTGCAGATTTCTTAGGTTACTTCTTAACAGGTACCATGATAAATTTAGACAACGGACTTGTTGCTGTGAAAACTAAGCTTGGATGGACGCTGCAGGGAAAACAGGTGAGAATACAAGTAAGTACGTTTAGCAATCTCACTACGATAATGCAATGTACATGTGATGACATTTTGGCAGGTTACTGGTCACTAGAAACACTTGGTATCAGAGATCCTGTAGAAGTCAAGAGCAAAGCAGATACGGAAGCAGAGAAGTTTATTGAAGAGGCTAAGGAGATCGTGATGACATCCAAATTCAACCCAAGAATGTGGGTGACCTCTAATGGCTATAATGAGACAGGTAAGGAAATAGTTTCAGTGTTTAAGTCTATTGGAAGATTTTCATCCCAAGATGATTGACGTTGCCAAGTTTCTTGTAGTATTCATTTAGGTATCAACATCACAGCTGATGTGAAACCAATCGGGTCGAAAACACTTTGAGCTAGTGATAATAAACCTCTCTTTGTAATGTTCTGTTGATTTTCAAATGAAAGTAAGTTACTACAGTTACAACTCAATTCATCAGTGGCTGTATTCCAATTCAAACCTAACACTGAAACTATTTTCTTACCTGTCTCATTATAGCCATTAGAGGTCACCCACATTCTAAGGTTGAATTTGGCTGTCATCATGATCTCCTTAGCCTCTTCAATAAGCTTCTCTGCTTCCTCATCTGTATCCAAACTCAGTACTGAACTATCAACATAAAAAGATTTTTTTAATTTTTTAGCAGTTGAACTGAGCCGCCCATCTTGTACTTTATTAAGATGGTTCCGTATTGTAGCAGTTAAGAGAAATGGGCTTGAAGTCAACCCAAAAACGACTCTGCAATGCCTGTAAGTAACTAACTCTTCTAGGGTATGGTCTTTGTACCATAGAAATTTAAGATAAGGCCTATTTCCCTGATTTAGACTTATCTGTAAAAATGCCTTTTCTATGTCAGACGTAATCCCAATCATTACCTTACGAAAGTTATTAATTAAATCTGGAATGAGTTCGATGAAATTTATGCCTTTTTCTAAACAAGCGTTCAAACAAAGACCGTTTTTGTCTTTCGCTGAGGCTTCGAAAACGGGTCTGATACTGGTAGTCAAACACTTCCTTTATTACTGGTCATGTGGTAAGAAATGACCAAATTCCGGATCATTGCCAGTCATTTCAATTATACCTACATCTAGCCAATATCTTAATACAGAATCATATTCTTTAAACTTGCCAACAGATATCAATTTTTTAGTCATTGTTTCTACTCTTTGTCTTGCTCTATCATAATTTGGTAATAAGTCACTATATGTGTTTTTGAATGATAACTCTACTTCATACCTGTTATCCTCCAGCACCTTCATATTCTCCTTGAAGTTCACCAACATTTCTGCTTCCGTATCTGCTTTGCTCTTGACTTCTACAGGATCTCTGATACCAAGTGTTTCTAGTGACCAGTAACCTGCCAAAATGTCATCATATGTACATTGCATTATCGTAGTGAGATTGCTAAACGTACTTACTTGTATTCTCACCTGTTTTCCCTGCAGCGTCCATCCAAGCTTAGTTAAACACTAAATTTCTCGAATGGTACAGATACATTGCTTACTTGAAAGAATGTAAAATACCACGTAGACTCGCCACTTACAGTCTCAAAGAAACGAAAGCGAGTTTACACTTGTTTGTTGACGCCAGCAAAGATAGATACGCAGCATGTATCTTGTTACGAGCCGAGAAGAGAGCTAATGTTTCTGTTCAAATGATAGCCGCAAAGTCTAGAGTCACACCAACACAGAAAGTGACAATACCCAGGTTAGAGTTGATGGCAGCCTTGATGGGATCACGACTTCTTTCACGTGTAAGACAAAGCTTAGAACTCAAAGTTTGTACTGAATATTGTTGGACTGACTCGGGCGTTACGTTGTGCTGGATTAAAAGAGAACTTCCGTTAAAACCTTTTGTGAGTAACAGAATAAAAGAAATAAGGGAGAATACTGATATCAAGAATTGGTATCATATTCTAGGTGAAGCAAACTGGGCAGACGTAGCATCGAAAGGCTACAATGCGAAAGTGCTTTATGAGTCTCGGTGGTGGGAAGGGCCAAACTGGCTCCGGTCACCGATAACGCAATGGCCAGAATCAGATTTGATCGTCGATGAATGTCAAATAAACCTGGCAACAAGGAAAATGGTTTGCAATGTAAATATGTGTAAATATCAAGATTTATTACAAAGAATACAAAGATACTTTTCTAAGTATACGAAAGTTATAAGAATGACAGCTTGGATAATAAGGTTTATAAATAATTCGAGATGTGTAAATAGAAAACGGAATGGAGAAATAACATATGAAGAATTTGATAATGCAGAGAAAGTAATTATCAAGCTTGTACAGTTAGAGAATAGGGATTATATAGATAAAATGAATAATACAACTAAGTTCAAGGACGAAGACGGTTTGGTTAGAATAAAAACCAAACTAACACTTACGAATTTTTCTGAAGGTATGCGGACTCCATATTTACTTCCTGGTAAAAATCCAATTGTTACTTTGTTAGTCAGACAAAGACACGAGGAACTTCAGCATGTTAGAGCAAGTCAATTAATAGCAGATATTCGATCTCGATTGTGGATTATAGGAATACGTAGAATTGTCAAATTGATAATAGCGCCTTGTATTGTTTGCAAGAGGTACAAGGTGAAGGCTGCGACAGCACCGACAGCGCCCTTACCTCCTGAAAGGATATTGTGTTCTGCGCCGTTCCAGACAACCGGCGTTGATCTTGCTGGGCCATTGTACTTAAGAGATGGACAGAAGTGCTAGATCGTTTTGTATACTTGCGCCGTGTACCGCGCTGTTCATTTAGAAGTTACGAGGTCACTATCGACAGAGGATTTCCTTATGACATTGAGAAGATTAATAGCACGCCGTGGTCGAGTGGAAATGTTGAACTCTGACCAGGGAACCAATTTTTGCGGTGCGAAAAATTTATTTTCTACTCTTGACTGGGACGAGATTCAAAGAAAATCTTCAATAAAAAGAATGACATGGAAGATGAATGCACCAACGGCTGCCTGGTGGGGTGGTTACTGGGAGCGACGAATAAGAATCATGAAAGATCTTCTTCGTCGGGTGTTAGGAAAAGCCGCTGTGACTTATTATGAGTTAGAGACCATACTGTGCGACTGTGAAGCTGTAATGAACGCGCGTCCCTTGACGTTCATAAATAATGAGTCTGCAGAATATCTTGAGCCCTTGACACCGACTTACTTCATACAGCCCATACCAAGCACTGATGTTACGGATCTCGATAAAATAGATTCAACTAATCTAAACTGAAGACGTTTCTTCAGTACTTGCAAAAGCTCAGAGAACAGTTTAGTTCGAGATTTGAGGTAGATTATCTGGCCTTTTTAGTACAGAAAGGCAATGAGAAGAGACATAACATTGAAGCAGGTGATATTGTGTTACTTGAGACAGAAGACAAAAGAGTTAAATGGCCGTTGGCTATTGTTAAGGAATTGATTGCAGGTAGTGTCCCTACCTACAAGATGGCAAAAAGTTATCGAACAAAATGCTACCTACATACTTTAGTTAAATGTAAATAAACTATATTAAAAAAAGCTTTGAATTTTCTTAAAAAATGTGAAGAAACTTTTTCCCCAACCTATTAAATACATAGGTATTTCCGAACCAATTCTATTAGTTTTTCAGTCATAATTGCAATATTTTAGCAAACGAGCAGTCGGGCGTTAAACACAATCTGTAAAAAAATACAACGCCTGGCGTCAAAGCGTCCTAGCGCCGGTGCTCTGTTTGACGGCTAGTACCGTTCATAGTACAACACAATTTGACGCTATAACGCGGCGCCAGCGCCAGACTACCGTTCTGTATCAAATCAAGACGTTACTTTTTTCTACTCTAAAAAAAGTGGTATGGTATTTTAACTTTCATAACTTAATTCGGCCAAAGACAGAAACTTTAAAACTTAACAATTTTTTATGCACTTTCATCGAAAATATTTTAAGTAACTAATATTACATATGTTTTTGTGATAAATCTTTACTTTCATAAACTTTATTTATTGTTTGAAAGATAGTATTGTCTTATATTCCCGCGAGCCTTATACAGTGTGTCTGGTCACCAGTGTCCGATCCGTTAAGGCGAAGCAATATGATCAATTTTATCGACAAATCCACCATAATAAGGCATTTTGCCCCTACTGTTTTGAAATGGCGGCCATTTTAATTTTAGTACGGTTGGGCTCATTTATTTTGTTATATCTACCGATGTAGAGGTCCTATAGGCGTAAAAGTGGTTTCGTTCGATAGCTACAAAAAAAGGCAATAAGTTACCACTTAAAAGTATATCAAAAATTCTCCATAGAAACCTTTAAAAAATACTTGAAACTTAAAAAGTGTCATTCTTCATTTCACTCCTAAACTATTTGACTTAGAGCTTAGGTCTTCACATCAGTTTATAGGTAATACCTTAGTGTATCTAAAAAAGTATAAAACAAGGTATGTTATGACGCTAGTTTTTTGGAAAACAATTAAAAAGTAAAAAAACTACCATTTTTTTAACACTTTTACCCCTATAGGACCTCTACATCGGTAGATATAACAAAATAAATGAACCCAACCGTCGCCATTTCAAAACAGTAGGGGCAAAATGCCTTATTATGGTGGATTTGTCGATAAAATTGATCATATTGCTTCGCCTTAACGGGTCGGACACTGGTGACCAGACACACTGTATATAGTAAATCATAAATGCGTGCATTATATTTTAAAACTATGATATCTCTTCAGGTATTCATTGAAATTAAATACTTTTAGTGAATAATTAATATTTCGATAAGGAATAATATCATATTTACAAAAACACCTTCGCCGATAGTACATTATTTTAGAACAAATTTGATTACCAAAAAGTGGTTCTCGAGAGTTAATTTCAAAGAATAGACATATGCTGTCGCGGACTTTTTTTTAGAACTTTTAAATGAGAACAATTCCTGAACACATGATTTATACGTAACTTTAACCGTTTACGCAGCGCACGCAACGAAAGCTCTGAAAAGGAATATTTTCCTACCGTTTTTGCAACACTTAATTAATGCCCAGCTCCTATTGGCAGTACTAGCGTGATGTTATATAGCATAATTATAATACCTCGATACTTGGACTATCCAACACAAAAAGAATTTTTCAATTTGAATCAGTAGTTCCTGAGATTAGCGCGTTTAACCAAACAAACAAAAAAACTCTTCAGCTTTATAATATTAGTAAGTATAGATTATTTATTACCTATTCATTCAACTAAGCGCGATTGAAATCTGGAAATGTTGCTTTATTTGTAGTGAATGATAGAAAGATATTTTTAAAATAACTACTGAACTACTTATAGGTACTAAAAAAAAAGTCCTGGGATGCTAACTTGCGATATTTCACAATCCGGGTGAGCTCGCTCGAACCACTGAGCTACCGAGGATAAGGGAGAACTCCTTTGAATTTGTACGAGCTGCTGCTGCACAAACTTTAGACTGATACGAAATGATAAAATAAGAATTTGGTGACGAAAATGTATTTATTGATACTTGATATTTATGCTAACTGATACATTGATTTGATATGAGTATACACCGCGACGATCGAATGCGTACTAAAGTGATGACATTAAAAATAATATACAATGGAGTGAAATGCTGATTATACAATTATTATATTGTGCGGTGTATGGACCGTACATGCTGCGGGCGCGAGAAAGAAAAACTGATAATTAACAACATAATGTAAAGAAATGTAAAACATAAAATCGTTTAAAAATTGCATGCTTAGAGTCTCTATACCTACTTATAAAATTTTATGGACACAAACTTTAGCACAACACTATTCACATTCACTAAAGTTCTTGCATGTTTCTGGTGACGTCGACTTGTCGAGTACACGCGCACTTGACGTGCTTGTTGTCGTTATGATTTTGTTCTTGTTGGGCGATCGTATAATATCGTCAACTCGAGACAGTTCGATTCTGGGCTCCATGTTTGTAAAATGAGCGCTTAGTCCTAGTGATCGCTCGCTTAAGGGGGCTGGAGGTAGTTTTCTTGAGCACCTTCGTCGCAGACGCCGTCCCGCGTACAACATTACCACTACAATGAAGGCTCCCAAAATAGTGTACATAACTGCATATTGATGTATGTCATGATGAGATATTTGATCTGATAACAGAGTGTCGACATCAATGTTCTTCATTTGATCTACTTGCTGACCGACACGAAGAAGACGTTGCTGGTTTTCCTCGTGCTCAGTTTGGTCCGTCTTCTCTAGTAGCTTGATAGGTATTGAAAGGTTGATGACGTCATTGATAGGAGCGATGTTTATTTTGTCTAGGTCTGGTTTGATGTTAAGATTTGACAGCTGCTGCTTATGTGCCAATATTGTAAAGTTTTCGTCCTTGATAGTACAGCCATCACCGAGAGTAATAATGCCGGCCTTACTAAGCTGTTTTGCTGTAACTTCCTGCTCGCATTTTATTCTGATAGTACACTGCTCGCAGCAGAAAAATAAGTAAGTATTTATTTTGCTAAGTTCAACCCAATTATTCTTACAGGGCTTGGTGTCTACTTCACATTGATTCTGGTCTTGATTTTTAATACATAAATGATCATCTGATTTCATGTGAAAAATCGGTTTTTTAAGAGGGCAGAGGTGGGTTTCTGTATCGTATATTGTACACCTCCGAACTTCACTTTCTGATAAAGGAATGTATGAGTCTTTGAGAATGCTGATTGCCAAGTGGTCGGCTGTGGGCTTGATGCTGATCATATCCCTTCCAACTTGTTGTGGCACGGCGATAAGTTTATACATCTCATAGTTATCTCTGCTTACTAACGGTATTTTGATTTCAAAAATGAAATATTTATTTGTCATTCTGGCCTTGACCTTGAGTAAGTGGAATATGGTAGGTAGATTTGTTTGAATATTATCTATCGGAAGGGCTAACTCTTTTGATAGCTGGCCAGATATGATATTTAACTCTTGGCGCAACTGATCTGGAGTCAATATGTGAATATTAAAATTTTCATATTGTATATTGCTTATAGTTTCCAATAGGGTTTCTTGTATATTTTTTAAGTTGGCTAAAATGCTATTTGCTATGAAAGATGATAGCATAAATTCATTGTAAATTTCCACATCTCTTACTTCTTTTGCTAGTGTGTTACTTGTCTTTTCTAATTCAATAATGTGTTGATTAAATAATTTTTTCTGTTTAGACATGGATTCTTCTACTCTCTTTAATAGATTGTACTCTGCCTCTACTACGGATGTCTGATTTTTCCACAGCAGAGCCAGATGCTTCTGATTTTCTCTGATTGTAGTGATATCCTTTTCATATTGTTGTGCGAAATGCTCGTCTAGAATTCCAAACAAGCTACGCGTAAGATATCCGACGCCATTGATAAGGCCCCGTCGCCGGCGCATCGAGCGTGTGAGTTGCTGACCAAGTAAAACGTTGTTATAATATTCGAGCTCTGTAGCTTCGTGACGTAGTTGGTGTAATATTACTTTGCACTTTGTTGGTTTTGTTGCACATGAACATATGTTTTCAAGGTTTTTAAAGTATTTATCTAACAAGGTTAGCCCTTGCCAGTATGGGTCCATGTCGTAATATACGATCAGTTTCCATTGATCTCTGATGAGGTGCATGTTTGATAATTTGTCTAAATAAATGCTCTGATTGGAATTTAGACTCAGTAGGTTGTAAACACACTGAGCTGGCGATATTAAAGTGAGCAAGAGCATGATAGCTAATGTGATGAAACTGCATGATTTCTTGCCACCTGTTCTTCTTGTTTTGATCCCGTCGGCTGTGTCAGGTGTTTCAACTTTTTTCGTGATATCTGTATTTGTAGTTGGTAAGAGAGCTGATATTTTTGTTATAGGTCTTTTGATAATTCCGTTTTTGGTTTTGATTGAAACCACCCGTACTAAGTTGTCCTTGCCAGGATGAAGCTCGATAATTCGCCCCAGCGCCCATTTTCCAGGAGGTAAGTTGGCGTCATGTATAATGATGACGTCATTTATTTGTGGATTTTCTTGTTTTTGCTGCCATTTGCTCCTTGATGATAACTGAGACAAATATTCCGACTGCCATCTTTTCCAAATATCGTTGTATATTTTTTGAACGAGTTGCCATCTTGTGCGCTCATCCCTTTCTGTTTCCACGATAGTCAATGTGGGACCGCTTGCTAGAAAATGTGATGGTGTAAGAAAGTTGATATCGTTTGGATCTTCACTCAGAGCGCAAAGTGGCCTTGAATTAAGGACTGCCTCTAGCTGGGATAACAACGTTGAAAATTCCTCATATGTGAGTTTCTGATTTCCGATTACTCTTCGAAGATGAAATTTCAGGCTTTTCACTGACGCCTCCCACAAGCCTCCTGCACTAGGCCAGGACGGGGCATTGAAGTGCCATTCTATTTCCATATCTGATATTGCAGAGAAGAATTCGTCGTCGAGGCTGCTTTGAATACTGCTAAATTCATTTTTCAGGAGTTTGCTGGCGCCGACAAAGTTGGTCCCGTTGTCACTATACATGTGACATGGGGCTCCCCGACGAGCTGCTAGTCGGCGTAGAGCTGCTAGAAATGCTGCTGAGCTGAGATCTGATACCAGCTCCAGGTGCACAGCTTTTGTCACCATGCACACGAAAACAGCCACATAGCCCTTCGTGGTTTTGATGCCACGACCTTTATTCGACTTCACTTCAATAAATCCTGTGTAATCAACACCAGTGTGATAAAACGGTCGGCTCGGGTTACATCGCGCCGACGGTAAGTCTCCCATTAATTGACTTTGTTTTATAGGTTTGTGCTTTCGACAGATGACACATTCGAGAATTCGTTTTTTGACAGCCCTGTTGCCACCTAATATCCAATACTGCTGCCTCAATTTTGATAGAGTTACTCTGGGACCACCGTGGAATGTCTTCATATGAGCGTGATCAATTAATATATTTATGAAGTGTCCACTATGAGGCAGAATCAGAGGATGTTTCATGTTCTTATCAATATTAGCGTGTCTTATCCTGCCGCCTACTCTCAGGAGATTTTCTTCATCAATAAATGGATTGAGTGATAAAAGGTTGCTGTCATGCCGAACACTTCCTTTTTGCTTGATGGCAGATATTTCCTTCTGATAATGTTGTTGCTGTATATATTTTATGATAATATTGTTTGCTTTCTTGATTTCATTTGTAGTTAAGTATTTTTGCTTACCATCGCAACGTGACACTACACGCAATACCCATGCCAGTATGCGCGTCACTCGCGATAAGCTGCTGTGTTTGTTTATCAAATCGCTGATTACGTCATAATCGTGACGTTGAATAGTGACGTTTGATTGATGTGATTTTTTAAGGTCTTGATCTGTAGTGTAGCTTATCAAGGAGTCTTCCTTTTGGTATTTAGGTAGCCATGCAGGACCTTGCCACCAAAGTGTATGATTTAATAAATTGCTTGTTGAAATTCCTCGACTAGCACAGTCTGCTGGGTTTTCGGCTGATTTCACATGGCGCCAACAATTAGCCGGAATGATGATTTTGATTTTTTGTACTCTGTTAGTAACAAACGGTTTCCAACGGTGGATATCACCTTGTATCCAACCGAGCACTGCTGTGGAGTCCGACCAACCGAAGATTTCCATGTTTTGATTTGATAAGCTGCGTTGAACAGTTTGCATTAGCTTTGATAGTAGTAACGCAGCGCAGAGTTCCAATCTAGGCAATGATATGCATTTAGTTGCTGGAACTAATCTTGATTTAGCTGCTACCAGAACTACTGATGCTGATTCTTGATTTCTGCCTTTGACCTTGCAGTAGATGACGCAGGCATAGGCGCTCTCTGAGGAATCACAGAACCCATGGAGCTCGAGTTCATCTTGGCCTTCACTGTGCAGCCACCTTGGTACTTGTATTTTATTGATATTTTCAAGGTCCTGTTTGATAGAACACCATCTTTCAGCGATGTTTTCAGGAAGTTGATCATCCCATTTCAACTCATGTTGCCATACTGATTGAAATAGCAACTTAAGTCTTGTTGTGACAGGACAAAGCCAGCCTAATGGGTCAAAAATTTTTGATACATCAGATAAAAGTGAACGTTTGGTAGCTGGTTTTGTTGTCTTTGTGTCAATTTTTAATTGAAACGAAAAAATATCCTTTTCTGAGCACCAATGAAGTCCCAAAGCCTTGGTTGATTCCTTCTGCTTGAATTCATATCCCGCTTGATTGCTATTATCACTGTTTGATTCTAGTAACTCCTTGCAGTTCGAGTTCCACTTTCGGAGATTAAATCCACCTGCTTTTAGTAAATTGAGAAGCTCTTGTTGAACCTTTTTAGCCAATGTAATGCTGTGGTGCCCGCTCAGCAGGTCGTCCATGTATATATCTTGTTCTAAAATTTTTGCTGCTTCTGGGAATCTATGACCTTCATCGCGAGCTAATCGTTTCAGTGTGTTCATTGCTAAGAAAGGCGCTGCCTTTGTTCCATACGTTACTGTTGATAGCTGATATTCACGTAATGTTTTATCAGTGCTGTCGCGCCAGACAATTTTTTGATATATTTGATCTTTTTCATTACAAAGAATAGCTCTAAAAAATTTCTCAATGTCAGCTGAGAAGGCGACCTTGTATTGTCGCCACCTGATGATAAGTGACAATAGGTCATTCTGAAGATTGGGCCCACTGTACATCAAGTCATTAAGGCTGTAGCCTGATGACGTTCTTGATGACGCGTTGAATACGACTCGTAGCTTCGTAGTCGTAGAGTCGGCTCGTAGCACGCAGTGGTGAGGTAGATAGTAGCCAGGTGTCATATTGCTGTTATGAATACATTGTTGCATGTGACCTAATTCAATGTATTCCTTGATAAATGTTTTGTATGCATCTGCTATATTTTCATTTTTATAAAATTTTCGTTCTAGTTGATATAATTGGGCAACGGCCTTTTGCTTTGATTCACCTAACTTGTCCTTTATTTCAGGCTTTAGAGGAAGCCGAACAACATATCGCCCATCACTTAGTCGTTTAGTTTCTGATTCGTATTGCTGAAGACAGTAATAATCCTCTGATGACATATCGATAGAGTTGTTAGCAATATCTTCTATGGCCCAAAACCTTGAAATGTCTTCTATATTGTGTAAAACCACGTTACATTGATATGATGACTTCAAGTTGCCACATATGATCCAACCGAGGCGGGTCTGTTGTGCTATCGGTTGGTTTTCGTCTTCTCTGATGATTCCACTCAAAATGATATTTGAGTAGATATCTGCTCCGAACAGCATATCTATCGGACGGCTGATGTTGAAGTCTGGGTCTGCTAGTTGGATGCTTTCCAAGTGATTCCAGGTAGGTTTACTGAACGTCCGATTCGGTAAGTTGTTAACTAGGCTTTTCATAATGATGACGTCAGTATTAAAGCTGTAATCAGTGTGAAGTGATGATGCTAAGATATTGATAACTCCTTTACAGTTGTTTTCCTTTGTGCCGATTCCGAAAATAACTCCTTTGCAGCGCTGTCTTGGTAAGCCAAGTTTCTGAGCTGCATTCTCTGTGATTAGCGATGTCTGTGACCCTTGATCGATCAGAGCACGCATAATGATGAGGGTACCATCAGCTGCTTGCACCTTGATTTGTGCTGTTGCTAACAGAATTTCGGCTACATTTTCTTGTGACACATGTGAAACGTGTTTTTGCTGAGGTAGTTTTCCATTGCTTGTTGCCGGGCTTGCTCGGTAACAGGATACGTATGCTTCGTGTAACAAAGTATTATGGTTCTTATGGCATTGAACGCATTTTTTGTCAGATAAACATTCCTTGCCTTTATGATTAAAAAGACAATTATCACATAAACTCAATTTTGACACTGTTTTTCTTTTTGCTTCTGGTGACTGTTCTAAAAATGTTTTACAATGATAAATTCCATGTTGTTCACTGCACAATGGGCACGGTCTCTTATTACGTGGCACTGATTGGAATGTTTTTGCACTAGTATGATTAATGAATGCTCTACTTGATACTCCCGGGTTTGCTTTGGAGTTATTTGATTTCTTATAGTCATAAAACTGAGAATGCTGATTACTTTTTGGTGTTTCTTGCTTGCGTCGAGATGACTCCAATGCAGTAAATCGCATTTCCAGGAATGTTAAAAAATCTGGTAAGGTTGGTAGCTCTCTTGGATCTTCGAGATACTCAAAATAGTCATAATGTGTTTCGGTATCCACTTTTTGTATTAGGATGTGTACTAATAGGGCATCCCAGGTGGAAATGTCAACGCCGAGATTTTTTATAGCGTGTAGACATTCCTTAGTGGTGTCGTGTAGTTTTTTGAGAGCTGGTGCTGATTGATGTTGAATGACCGGTAAACTGAGGAGAATATTCACGTGAGAGCTGAAAATCATGCGTTTGTTGTTATAACGGTGGTTTAGGATTTCCCAACATGTTTTATAATTTTCTGAACTGATTTGTAAGTGCTGAATCAATTTTTCCGCTTCTCCCCTGACCTTGCTTTTTAAATATTGCATCTTTTGTGCATCTGATATTGTTCTGCTTTTGTGAATTGATTCAGTAAATAAATCCTTAAAACATGTCCACTGCTGGTAACTCCCACTGAAAACAGGAATCTCCATTTTTGGTGTAGCTTGATCTTGATGTGAAACAGACCACATTTTGCTATTGATAGATTTTTTAATCTGATTATAATTGTCTTCAAACGAATAGTACATATTTTCGTAAGGTAAATCTTCTGTAGTGAGTTCACTGTCGATCTCCCAATGTAAAGAGTCCACAGCGTTCCAACGACCTTGAACTGTGCGCAGTGCGTCGTCGAACTCCCACTTCTCAGTAAGTATTTCAAGATTGATGTTCTTAATTGCTCTTTCTAGTGCTTTAAAGTTGCTTTTTTGCTTACGATACATTTCGTCTAATTTGCTTGGGTTACCTTTATCGACCTTGCTAGATGACGATAAAAATTTACTTGCATTTTCAGCTCGAGATGGTAGCTGTTCTTGAGGAGTTATTGCTGCAGGTAAGGGTGACTGCTGACGCCTCTCCGTTTGCTGCCATTCCATGCCACCTAGCGGAGTGGCAGGTCTTAACAGTGACTTGGCGTCCTGATCCGTAGATTGATATTTTTGAATGATTTGTCGACTTTCAATATAAAAGTCTGATGCTTGTTCATACTGCTTTTCAGAGAAATACGTATAATCACGTATCTCGCTTTCGCACAACTTGATATGATTTCCCTGAAATTCTCGCCAATATTGGTCTAGAGTATCCAGGCGTCTCTTGATATAAGAAGGTGTTTTTCTTTCTGAACCATCCTTCTTAAAGTTAGTGATAAGTTGTCGCATTGCATCCATTAGCTGATGCTGAACTGCTAGTAGATCTTCCATGCTTGATTCTCAGTAGTCAATCAGTTAAAATATGTGAAAGTGCTGCTATGACGTGCTGATGCGACGCGCTAATGCCACGTGCTCGTGCCACGCGCTCAAGTGCCCTAAATGTGATATATGCGCCTTCTCAATCTCACCGGTGAGACCCGCTGGTGGGAGGCCGATTTGACCGATTCGCTACCACACGTTGGACCCAGGAACACTAGGCTCTGATGATTCACTGTTTTGATGATTGCTGATATTGATCACTGTTTGACACTTGATGATTATTATGATATAACAGGAGTACTTTGCTGTTATTCTTGCTTCTTGATATCACTGATACACGTGTAAAATTTGATGAACGAGCGGAAAGTCACAGGATACGCGTACACAAGTCACGTTGCCGAACCGCGTGGTCCCGCTTTTGACCTTCCCGTGCTGGGTCAAATTGCTCGAAGGACCATAAAGATGTACGAGCTGCTGCTGCACAAACTTTAGACTGATACGAAATGATAAAATAAGAATTTGGTGACGAAAATGTATTTATTGATACTTGATATTTATGCTAACTGATACATTGATTTGATATGAGTATACACCGCGACGATCGAATGCGTACTAAAGTGATGACATTAAAAATAATATACAATGGAGTGAAATGCTGATTATACAATTATTATATTGTGCGGTGTATGGACCGTACAGAATTCCTTCGTGTTTTTGCTTTTTTTATGTTATTTAAGCTGCAGGCCTAGCACGGGCCGTGGACAAAATCTCTCTCCACCACTTATGAACACATAAGAGAAAAAATATGTTTTATTTTTCTTTCTTTTGTTGGACGAAGATAGAGACCAACTTTCATCCCTGAAACCATAAACATTTATTGGAAAAGTATAAGCCTCAGATGTATAAGCATTAGCCTAGGTCAAAAAAAATTGATTTATTTTTAGGGTTCCGTACCCAAAGGGTAAAACGGGACCCTATTACTAAGACTCCGCTGTCCGACCGTCTGTCACCAGGCTGTTTCTCATGAACCGTGATAGTTAGACAGTTGAATTTTTTTACAAATGATGTATTTCTGTTGCCGCTATAACAAAAAATAGTAATAAACAGAATAAAATAAATATTTAACGGGGCTCCCCTACAACCAACGTGTTTTTTTTGCGTGTTTTTGCTCGATATTGATAACAGCAACAGGAAGACGCTTGTTTATAGATAATGTTACGGAACCCTTCGTGCGCGAGTTCGACTCGCACTTGGCCGGTTTTTTCTTACTTTGACTGCACAGCACAGTGGAAATCACAGATATGTAAGCACTTTGGAACTTAATTAAATTAATCTTCTTAACTTATAGAATGCTTTTTTTTAATAAATGTCTTAGGTTCGTAACTGTGCACACCTTGGCAATGCAATGGCCTAAAATTTTATGGTTTTTTTTATACAACTAGATGACAAATAAGGTGACGGCCCACCTGGTGGTGAGTGGTAACCGCCGCCCATAAACACCTGCAATAACAAGGAAAAAATCACTTAGTATTGCAGATGCGTTGCCATCCTGAAGCCTAAGATGAAATGCCCTCCATGCCCAGTAATTTTACTGGCTACCTTTCCCTTCACTCCGAAACACAGCGAACTGTTTCACGGCTGAAATAAGAAAGGCGGTGGTACTTACCCAGACAACGCTACATACGGGCCTACCACCTAGTGAAGTGTTATTATTTTATTTGAAAATTTACAGAGTTTATGAAGACACAATTTTTATACAAACCTTTGTTTTTCGTTACAGGCAAATCGTTGCTTTCCGTTGTTTATTTGCCGTTTCTACAGCCTTGTGCCGCTTCCACATTCAAATAGTAGGTATAAATTGTATTATATAATCAAGTTTTAGGGTTTCTAAGTGGTTTTAGTGGGATGATCTTACGAGTGACTTTATCCCTAGAGGTAATTACATAACTTTTTGGTAAACAGCTCAGATTTAATTCCTCCCAGCCTCTGCTCGGCTCGCTGTGGCTCGGTTCGCTGTGGCTCGCGTGGAGTTTTTAAATAGGGCGCTGTAAATGAAACTTAGGAGATGACATGTCATGCCATCGCAGACTTTTGCTGTAGGCCTTTTACAAAAAATTTCATTACAGGTACATACTAGCGTTTCTTGTTTAACATATTCATTTCATTTCACTAATGGCCACTATACACCCGTCATTCTGACCCGCACTGAACTCTGCGACGTGGTATGATTTTTTGGGGTAATTTCATATATAATAAATTTATTTATTTATTTTACAAAAATAATCTTAGTCACTATTTTAATGAAGCACTATTTCAGGAACAATGTAATGTGTAACTCTTCGCAATGTAGAGAGACTAAGTTCCCGAATAGGTTCCAAACCAACCTTGTGCTGTGCCACTCGGCCCCTCCCGCAGATTAATTGCCTAAGAGTTGCCCTTACAGAGACAATAATACTTATATTGCTTAGAGCTCAAAAGACATATGTAAGAGCTGTTTGTGGTTTGAAGACCACAGACAGCTGCCGACCACACTTTCAATCCTTCAAACTATTAACATTGCCAATTGCCATGTCTTTATATCCTGGAAACATGTATTTTTACAACGACTTATTCTGATTTATTTGATGTAAGCTGCCACAACATTGCCTTCGCCTTAGGAACTTCGAACTAAGTAGGTAAGCAAGCACTAACTTATGCAAAACTGCTCTTGAGCAAAAGTGCAATTGAAATAGGATCTAGAAGTTATCATAAATGAACTACCAGACTAGTTGAAACACTTTAATATACCTACTTACATAGTTTAAAATATAATTAATCAAAATTGTTAGATAATATTTAGATAAAAAGATTTTCGAAAAATCGAATAAAAAAGTGTTCGGCCGAGTTTTGGGTCTATATTATTATTATGGAATAAGTAGAGCTAATAATTGCTCTCTTTTAGCTAAAATACTGTTTTTCGAAAAATTATATGACACCTATTTAGACAAGCTTATCTTTCTTATGCCCGTAAAAGTGTTATTAGAATCGGTTTCTTCATATCAACTTAAAAGTTTGTATGAAAAGCCGTGCTACGAAAAGGCTCTTAAAGCTTTTCACTCCGAGTCGATATACGTAATACAAATACCGGAATCGGCTGCAAAATACAAATCGATGTGACCTTTTCTCTTTTCTGTGGACGTGACAGACGAGCAGACGGGCATGACAAAATAAATGTGCAGTCATCCGGCTGTTTGAAATTGCAGTGTGCAGTAAAATCAGTAATCAAAATAATGATCTAGTAAGCTATCCATGCCTATCCATAAATAAACTAGTATCAGTATTCAAAAAAATTACGTACATAATACAACGAGATAGATTATTACCTTACATTATAATATGTATGAAGGACCGAAAGAGATACGTGGTGTTGTTGGTATTACATACAATAAAAACCAAAACATTATTCTGGTTTTGGTCATTGACTTATACAGGGTGGTTAATCACCACCTAATGCATATATTTTGAAATCATTGGTTTTGGTGAGGTTTTGGTGCTGTTTCTGGTGACTCTTACTTAATTCTTTAGAGCACTAGCCAATAAGAATTAAGCAATTGCATAGGTTTTTCACTGTGTAGGGTACATGCTGGTGAGGGAAACTATTTTTTTTTTATCTTCTAATATTATAAAATAATTAGGTAAGTAAATAAGGCAGCAGCGTAGCTGTTTCAACTTACCCTTTTTTGCGTACTTTTATGTTTGAAAAAAAAACACTTCTTTCTTACCAGCATTAAATGTTTTGTCGGACATTGCGTAAATTCTGACATCGATACATACAGCGCGTGAAGCTGACTGCTCATTGGCGTGGCAACAATCTTGGATTTAGGGTGAACGCTGCCGCTTTTGCGATTATTTCACCTCACTCACACCTTAGTTATCTAACTAAAAGCAGAAATTAAAGGCCCTAAGGGCTGATTTTTCAATCCTCAGATAATTTTTATCTAGAGAATATTTTTGACGTTTTGACAGATTTTCTATAGAATAACTGTCAACTTGTCAAAGTTATTCTTTGGATACATCTTGTCTGGGCATTGAAAAATCAGCCCTAAGTGACTTTAATGTTAACATGCTCTTATTATCCCTGACTCTGTTGCGCAACGACTAAATCTTAATTTAGTTATTGTAAATTTGTAACTCTTTTATTACCTAACCGCCTCTGTGGTCTAGTGGTTGATTGAGACCACCTATCTCAGATCTAGAGGTCCATGCTTCGATTCCCGTGGGAACCAGAATTTTTCTGCTCGGTTCGGTTGGGAGGTAGGGCTTATCTAAGTCCGTCTGACTAGCTACTGCCATCTTACTGAATTCTGCCGCCCCATAACAATAATGTTAACATCATTGTTAAATACCGACAGTTGGAGGCAAGACAGGCAGATAGATCTTCAAAAAGAAAAGGCCACATGGCATGTGATTTGATGTTTTAAAAAAAAATTGCCGATCTTTTTTCTAAAACATATGGTCTAAAATCCGCTAATTCCCTTTGTGGCCTGTTGCGTACTAACAAATAATTGAGCACCTGACACATAGCCCACATTTAAATCATAATTTAATATTGTTAACAAAAGTCCTTGTAATCTAGGAGAAACATCTCACAAATTCTTAAAAAAAAATTCACTCTTAAACGGAGTCAGAGTTTTGTTATTCTACTTTAGTACCTTTTCCTAATAACATATTGGCACACTCTTGATAATTTGTATGAACACTGTGAATGATGTTTGGTAACAGGTGACGTCACAGCGGTCATAGTGAATCTGATTCTGACACTCAAAGAAAGAGTCAGTGTTTATTTTAAAGCTAACAGAAGGAGTTAATGGCTGGCCCCGGGTTACCTACCTGGGTAGCCGAAATAAAGACGAGAGATGGTGGTATACTCGTGACATGAGGCCAATTCAGCGCCTGTTTCCGCTCGATCTGAAGCGCCAAATTTTACTTTTCGCTGTTTTTGTGTTTTTAGAATTGATAAAAGGGAAGGCAATTTCAGTTTTAGAAAATGTAATGAAACAGAATTGACATCAATGACGCCGAACTGCCGAAGCTAACAAATACCACCGGCCGTCAGTCAGCGGCCGTTCAAGTGTAGAGCAAAATTTTTTAGCGCGACTGCCAAAATGAAAATGTTGCTCGTGTATTAATGTATATTAATCTGTGCTCGCGTGCGTTGTACACTCCAAAACAAAACGCCTGGCTAGACGCGCAACTGAAGCGATAGTCGCCAATGGCCTGGCAGCCTTATTGTGCGTAACCCCACTCCGTGTTCGGCCTCGCATCACTCGACTATTTTGTAATACCGCTGAAATCGTGGTAACTAGGCCAAGGCTTATTTTATTTACATTTACATGTACGTGAGAAATAGCATTCGCATTATACATACTTAATACATATATTTTATAGCACCGTGCATAATATTATAGCTTCAAATAGTGTGAGTCGTCTTTCGTCTATTGCACTTGGAACCATTTCACCTCTGACCATGTCTAATTCTTACCTTGACCTGAGTTGGGCAACATTAAACATTAATCAGTAGTTGCCAATTATCTACTACGGCATTGTTGATTAATAAAAAAATGTGCTCGTGTCTACTGATATTACACATTAACGTTATCAGTATCTAGTATTGCTTTGTAAGAGATAGCGATATGATAGCTCTAGAATTGAGGTAGTGTGTGAACTCGTTTATCGGACGATTGCAGATGTGTGGCCCTGTGGGTGTGTGCGCCCATGCGCCAGCGCCGCAATACAAACCAAGCTTTGATAAAAAAGTAGGTCGTCGCCTAATTATGCTTAATGCTGTGCCAAGTAACGCGTATCGCTTCTGGATTTATGGTAATGCATGCAGTACATATTGTTGGCGGCGAGGTGGAGGCGATCGTTCCACTAAGTACATAATGTGGTCTATTACGAATGAGTCCAGCCAGTCCAGCCTAGGACGTATAGTTTCGAAATACCGTTGACTGACATTGTGACATAAGAAATATAGGTTTTTGAGAATATGCTTCATCTATGACATCTATGCAATTGGTTTTAAAATAAAATCAAAATTTGAAAGAAATAAAATCAACATTACCATCATACACTGAGTAATCAACCCCACGGACCATGAGCTCTTAAATTCATGTTGTTTATAATTTTTTCATCGAAATACTGGCCTATCAGGCAGTACGATGACTAAGAATTCTAAAAGAGCACATAGTTCAACACATTATTAGACTTTTCAGTCTAAAACACTGGTTTAAAACTGCGTTCTTTTTCTTGCTTTATATTTTTCCTCCCAAACCTCTCCAGAAGCTAGTTTTTTTGAAGCACCTCAGAAAGTGTTGGCCTAAAAGAGATTATACTCGCTATAACCCCCCAAAATCTATGTACACCCTTGCTAACACGTACTGAAATATAGACTGTCTAGCTAATATTGACGCGGCTTGACAAATTAAAGAATCCTACTTGCCAAATTTATTTTTTCCCGTTATTAAAAAACATTCTTGTCCATCAAAAGAAGAAGGGCAAAAGCCTTCCTACATGGGAGAACCACTTGAGGACTTTGGGCTATTTTGGGTTTTTAATGTTATTCATGTTGTATTGATTTTCACGAAATTATAAAACTTATTTTAGCTAAAAATTCTGTTAAAACGTGTCTTGTCTTTTACATTTTCTTACTTAGAGGTAAGTGAGGAGAAGGAAAATATTTTTAATGACTGTTTATGATGAGACTGATTATGATATTACCTACTAGTGGCCCGCGACTCCGCTCGAGAGGATGTCGATTATCGCGCCAAAAGGTATAGGTAAGTATAGCCTTTCTCGGGATATAATCTATTTTCATACCGAACATCTAAATAAACTTTGTCTAAGTTTATTTTCGCATTTTTTAAGTTAGTATCGACAGAAAACCGGCTCAAAAATTAAAGTCTCAATCAGTTGAGCGTTAACGTCGCACTCATTTTCATACAAACTCTTCAATATTGGAATCGAACGAACCGACTCTAACAAGACTTGCCATGTAAACAAGTCAGAGGGTCTAGATATTAGATGCCTTGCGATAATCGCCATCGCAATCGCTAAGCCGAAAATGTACGGAATTTGACATACTTACGCCCTTGAAAGACTACGATCACAAATGTCAAATCCCATACATTTCCATTTCTCGATATCGATAGCGATTGTCAAATGGATTCCTAGGACCTCAGGGCCCCAATCGCGCTAATTTATAACGTATTTACCAAAGCAAAACCAAAAACGTTACGTTGCGCACAATTTGTATTGCGCTTAACATTTGAACGGCAACCAATAAGCTTTTTTTTCGGAACATACGAGTACGTTGATGTCTTTGACTATAATTATATTAAATACTAGCTGTGCCCGCGACTTCGTTCGCGTGGATGTTGAAAAATAACACCGGTGGGGTAGTTTATATGATTTTACTTGAGCATTCATTTGGCTAAGGATTTAAATCCCGCGCCCGCCCGCCTTAAAAATCATAAATGCGTGCATGACATTGTAAAACTATTATTTCTCTAAGATATTCATTGAATTTGAAATCGAATGATATCAAGAACAATTTTGCTCCAAATGAATGAATACTTATGGTGAATAATGTATTTATTTCGTTAAGGAATAATATCATGTTTACAAAAACACCTTCGCAGATAGTGCATTACTTGAAAACTAATTTGATTACCAAAGAATGGTTCTCGAGAGTAAATTTTAAAGAATAGTCATTGCTGTCGCGAACTTTTTTTTTGAAGATTTAAAGGAGAACAATTCCTGCATACCTACATGATTTATACGTAACTTTAACCGTTTACGCAGCGCACGCAACGAAAGCTCTGAAAATAATATTTTCCCCCCGTTTATACAACCTTTTTAATAAATTCTAAGCTCCTATTAGTGGTAGCGCGATGTTATATAGCCCATATAATACCTCGATAAATGGACTATCCAACACAAAAAGAATTTTTTATTTGAATCAGTAGTTTCTGAGATGAGCACGTTCAACCAAACAAACAAACTCTTCAGCTTTATAATATTAGTATAGAAGTATAGATATAGATTTATTAAGTTTCATTTTTTTCATACCACTAAGGTGGCAATCGAGCATACGGCCAGGTGGGCCGTATGCTTGATGGTAAGCGGTTAAGCCGCCCATGGACGCTTGCAACACCAGGAGTATCACTTGCGCGTTGCCTTCTAAAACCTTTTCACGCCTTTTTTGAAGAACCCCATGCTGTACTCATTCGAGAAAACCACTGCAGGGAGCTTATTCCACAACCTGAACGTAAGCGTGAGAAAGTTTCACTGAAACCGTTCATACGCGACCACTTTAGTTCCAATTTGTAAGGATGATCTCCCGCCGGCGCCGATGGCGAGCGATGGGATGATAGAAAGAGGCCGATAATTACATGAATTATTAAAATAAAAACTTTCTAAATTGTGCAAATATATCGAACGGTTTTTACAGCATTTGGTACAAACACGTTACTATGGCAACCATCTATGGAAACGTATTTACCGCTGTCGGACTAACATTTCTGATTTAGTTGGTGCCTAGCAACTTTTGTTGGCATTACAAACGTTTAGAAAAAACGTTAAAATGTTTGCTGGATAGCGCAAAAATTATATGGTTCCCATAGTAAAGTCTTTGGATTTAAATACTGTGTCAACAAGCGCCTTACTATTTGTTCTCAACGAAACTTTTTTGCTTTTGGTTTGGTAAGTAAATATGTTGTAAATTAGCGCGATCGGGACCCACGCTAGTATAAAAAGTAGTTAGAGGATTTTTTGTTTAGAGATGAGTTATGAGAATGTCTAGTTTGTAAAGTAAAGTAAAGCTGGCGATTTTTGTTTTATATGAAAAGTTTGAAAAAATCCTTTCACAACTATAAAGACTAGCCTGACTAACTCTGCGTGGAAAGTCTTATTAGAATCGATTTGTTCGTTTCCAATAGTTTCGACATAAGATTTGTATTATGAAAAGATTTGTTTGACCATAAACAATGATTTGTATGAAAAATGAAAACGAAAAAAGAAATTGAACTTGGAACCATAAAAAATTATTTGTTTATGGTTCCAAATTAAATTTTTTTTTAGTTGTTAGATTGGCACAACTGTTTTCCATTTTGGCGCGGAGTTTGAGTGCATCTGTTATTTATATTATATACAGTGCTGTGTTTTTAGTTATATCATATCTAGTGTGTATTACGAATTTCATAATGGACAAAAACATCGAACTAAGAGTTTGTCTTAAATTTTGCATCGTCAATGGAATTTCGTGTTCGGAGTCACTGAAAATGTTACAGAATCTTACGGCTTACGAGGCTTACGGTGAATCACGTGAAAAACACGTGCTTATGAGTGGTACAAAGCGTTTAAAAGCGGTCGAGATGTGATGGAAGATTTGCCTCGCTCTGGTAGGCCATCAACGTCTGCAACTGATTTTAACATCGCAAAAGTGAGGGAAATAGTGACTGAAAATTCTCATTCAACTTTGAGAGAGATAGCCGGCGAACTTTCTGTATCTCACGAGTCGATTTTGCCGCTCGGCTAGTTCCAAAAGACCTGAATTTTCTCTAGAAACTCAATCGCATGAGAGTCGCCGAGGACATGCTATAACGACTCAATTCCGACCCAACATTCATGAAACGCATTGTTACTGGTGACGAGACGTGGGTTTACGAGTTTGACATGCAAACTAGTCAACAAGCTTCGGAGTGGCGCCTTCCAACTGAACCGAAACCATAAAAAACCACGTCAAAGTCGATCAAAAGTTAAAGTCATGTGACTGTTTTCTTTGACTCTCGCGGTGTTGTGCACTCGGAATTCTTGCCGGAAGGTCAAACGGTAAATAAAGAATATTATTTAAGCGTTATGCGGCGTTTAAGAGAACAAATTCGACGAAAAAGGCCAGATTTGTGGAAAGAAAATTCTTGGATTTTGCACCACGATGATGCGCCTTCGCACAAGGCCATCATTGTGAATGAATTTTTGACCAAACACTCAACGACCAAAAACTCAATACCATCGAGCAACCACCATAATCACCAGATATGGCTCCAGCCGACTTCTTTCTTGTTCCTAAACTCAAATTACCACTTCGTGGTACCCGTTTTTAATCAGTAGAAGACATAAAGGAGAATTTGCGGCGAGAACTGAACTCAATTCCGGAAACAGCGTTTGTAAAATGTTTTGATGATTGGATTATTCGTTGGCGTAAGTGTATCGTTTCTAAAGGAGCATACTTTGAAGGTGATGAAATAAATTTGGATGAATAACTTTGTGTATTATTGATCTTTTCCCGGTACTTTCTTGACAAAGTAGTATACTGAGATATAAAATTAATTTAATTAATTGGTAATACCCACAATTATTCTATTCGAACGTAGGTACAAACAGCAACACTCTTAACGGCAGTTAAGAGTGTTGCCGTTGCCGGTTGCCGGTCCGAGACGCAACAGACAAAACAAATAACTTCATCATCATCATTTATCATTTCATCATTCATTTTTTCATCATTTTCATTTTTATTTTCATTTTTTTATTTGTACAAACAATTTCATCTCTTTCTAACTTTCTGTCTGTTGCGTCTCGATGCTGTTTGTACATGTACCTAATACTCTGCCAATCTAACAACAACAAAAAAACAAAAAAATAATTTGTAAGCAAATCATCCATTCCCTATACTTATTTGACTGAATGTATGTCATTATGTATTTTGTTGAATATTTCATATTGTGTAAAGACCTTAGTACCTACTCTTAAAATGATAGTAGCTACGCACTTAGTGCAATCACTACCCCAAATGCATAATCTTAGTTCGAAGTAGAAATATTAATTGTTATTTATTGTTCCTATCGTAAACTACTAATGTTTATGCCATTTTCCCAACGCAATACTAAGTATTTTATTTTAATGACCCAGATTTCGCGTTGAATAAGTATATTTTTATGACTTTGATAAGCCTGTGTCACATCACATGGAACCTAATTGTAGTACTTACGAGCGGAACAACACGCATTAGGTACACGCATAATCTGCTATTCCACATTCGGATATTTTTCTTCGTCGTCCAAAAGTTTTTACAAATATTTTCAAGCACACACACACATCACAATTATACGTTCCACTGCTAGGCACAGGCCTTCCTACATGGAAGAAATCAAGAAACACATCCGAAAATGTGGTCTGTTTCCGAACTTGTTAGAGAGTAGCCCACCAGTGACCAATACCCCTAGAGTAACTTTAAAAATGTCAATCGAATAATAAACGTCTCGATAAAAAATATACAAATAGTTGCATCCAATACTTCACAACAGAGACGATGCTGTCATTTTTCATACAATTTGACGGCTGAACGCAAACGCAATCGAGACGTATCGGTTCGATGATACTTACACTAAGTAAGCTTAGCGTTAAGAGTCTCTTAACAATTTTTATCACAGTCTATCAAAAGGAGATAAGTGTCGTTAAGAGTCACCTAAACCTAGGGAATGGTTAGTGAAAACGGACATAAGTCTTAAATTATTAACAAGCAATAATTACAATAAAGCGTCGTAAATCTTTGATCGTTAGGACGGTAGGTACCTACATATTAGGTTGGGGAAACATTTTCTTCGCATTTTTTAAGAAAATTCAAAACATTTTTTAATATAGTTTATTTACATTTAACTAAAGTATGTAGGTACCATTTTGTTCGATAACTTTTTGCCATCTTGTCGGTAGAGACATGATCCCATTACTATAGAAATTTTGGGGCTTCTGATCAAAATACCGCGACAAGTGGTTTTGGCAGTCCTCTCGTGATGTTAACCTGACACTGCCTAGAGAGTTATAAAGAGAGCGAAATAGGTAAAAATATAAAGGTGCAAGGTCAGGACTATAATGCGGATGCATTAACACCTCCCAGCCAAACTCTCTTAATTTTTGCTGAGTGGCTAAAGATGTGTGAGGTCTAGCGTTATCATGATGAAAAACCACACCCTTTCTGTTGATTAATTCCGGCCGCTTTCTCTCAACTTCTTGCTTTAATCTCATCAGTTGTTCGCAGTAGAGTTCAGAATCGATGGTCCTGCCTGGTGGTAACAGCTCATAATGAATAATGCCCTTCCAATCCCACCACATACACAGCATCCCCTTGTTGCGAGTTAACCCGCGTTTCGCCACAGTCTGTGAAGCCTGACCGGCCTTTGACCACGACCTTTTACGCACGTTCTTGTCGTACGTGATCCACTTTTCATCACCAGTTATCAGCTTCTTCAAAAAGGGTTCGGTTTCATTACGTCGTAATAAAGAGTCACAAATGAGTACACGGTTCATTAGGTTTCTTTCAGTGAGCTCGTGGGGTACCCAAATATCGAGCTTTTTTGTGCACCCATCTTTTTAAAATGCGCCAAAACTGTTTTATGGTCAATTCCCAGTTCTTCAGCTACGTCGTAACTACTGATATGCCGATCTTGCTCCTGTTTTTAAAAAATGGCATCAAATTTATCCGTGATAGGGCGACCAGAGCGACGTGCATCTTTGACATCAAAATTTCCGGATTGAAAACGCTTAAACCAAATTTGTGCTACTCTCACAGACACTGCACAAGGTCCATAAACATCGCAAATTTTTTTCGCGGCTTGCCTTGTATTTTTACCTTTTTTGTAGTAAAATTTTAAAATGTATCGAATTTCTTCAAGATTTAATCATCTTGACAGTACGAAAAACAAATGAAAAACACACATTCTCCTAATTTTAAGTTAGAATTATCTTTTTTAAAATCTAAACTTTTAATGATACCAAAACCAGCCAGATACAAATAGTACAGCCAAAGAGATTTTATTACAAGTTCATACATACTATAATGCGAAAAGACTTTTTCCCCAACCTATTAATTAAGAAAATTATATTTGCTCTACTTTTTTGCTGTTTGTAAATTAATACCTATGCCTATCTTCTATTTAAGTATAGTCTTATTAGTTATTCGGTCACGTACGCACATATCAGATACAATAGATTTTCCATTATGTGTGAGCGCCTGGCTTACTGTAAGCTTCACAGTTTACATAACATACTTGTCTTGTAACAGTATTTAACCCTTCAGTTGATGCGTTCCCCGACACCCTCAACCCCTAATTCTCATTATCGCAGACATCATATAGGCTACGCACGGTATTACCTAAAGGCCAGAACCCGCGCTCTGTTTTACTCCAAAAGTGCGGTCTACCGCCTATATGCTATTGATTATAAAATTGCTATGGCTCATAACGTCATTCCGTACCGCCGCACTATGGGACCAAACGGTAGTTTCCATCTCAAAAATCGATAACTTCTCTGCATTAATTCGTTTTGAATTTTTTTTCACACATTTGTGAATACATGAACTAATAAATAAATCAAACATCATCATTTTAAAAAAGAAATCTATTTATTAAAAAAATTTCAAAACTAAAGTTTTGCAAAATTTCATACAAAAAAGCATACTGTTTTATCAAAATAGCAATATACGTTACAATTTTGCTTATTTAACGCAATAAACGTTACACTTTTGCTAGTTTAAAAATAAACAATGGGTATATAAACACTTACATGATTGTTTTTTAATTTTAATTTTTTTTAAGTTATTGCCAACAATTCTTTAGATTTGTCAAACAATTCTTTGGACATAAGGAAACTTGGTCTATTCAAGCTAGATATATAGCGATCAGATGTATATAACAAAATATGCATAACGTCTTCGTTTGTTGCTGAACTGGAAGACTTTCTAGCGTGATAATTGTATGTAACCTATATTTCTTATAATCTTTATTTCGTGAATCCTGGGCATCTTTGGAGAAATAGCAATACTGCATAATGCTGCTTGTTAACCAACACCAAAATAAGAACGAACTTATATGTTCCACTGTATGTATTTTTTTTATTTAAGCACCATATATATAAGTATTTTATAGACTGAAGATGGCATGTTGTAAGTACCAGATAAATTTGCTTACATAGAATTGCGTGGTTGTTACTATCTAGCTACTGGCTAGTTGGTATTGAAAAGAACTATCTGAACACTTTGATGAATAGTATGCTGAAAACTCAGGTATATGAAGGTCCCATATTTTAGTACCTTGTCCAAAAACCATGGATCAATTGATAAAAACAGTTCTCATTGAAGTAGTGTAATCAATACTGATTGTAACTAATATATAACACTACCACAGTAGATAAATAGTACTTCCGCAACAATAGTTTAACATACCTGTGGTCAAAGTGATCACCGCAAACAAAAGTGCCATGGGAAGATTTTTCAATTATAATAGTAGTTTATAAATTCGTTGATAAATGCTTTTATCTTAGAAGTGGTAAAAATAAACAATAAAGCCGTCAAAATACAATAATTAGAGAGACAAAAGAATATTCGTAATTTTCTGAGATTTCTTTATTTTTCCCTCGGTTGACATTATGACTTTTAAATCACTTTGGCGCAAAAAAGGCGCAAGAATTTTTTTAAGTCTCGTATTACTGAATAGGCAAGGTCTCTAATAGAGTGATTAACTAGACACCGGCAACTTTCCGCAAGAATGAAAACTCCAATTAAAATAATAAGAAACCAAAATATTCTTTACTTCACAAAAAAAAACATAAAAAAATAATTAAAAATATTTATTGCAAAAACTCAACGTAGTTGCAAAGTGTACATTCTAAGCTATCTAATGGTGTATAACACTAACATACTTCTCTGGAACACTTCCGAATAATTTTGCGTTGAACTTCCGTAACGACATTTTAATTGGCATGAAAATATTGAAGTCCAATGTTTGAGGTTCATTTTATAAATGTAAGACTAAGATATTTTAAAGTTTTAGTTATTTATTTGAAAGCTTCATTCTTAAAAAGTATAACACCATAAAGAACTTTATAGAATTATGACTTTCGTCGAAAGCATTTTCGAGATGGAAAATACAGTTTGGTCCCATAGTGCGCCGTACAGCCTACGAAAGCTTTAGTCCATTGTATTCGAAATTATCTTCATCTATGCATAAAGTACACGAACGAAGCGTATAGGTAGCCCTTTTTTCCGAGGAGAAATCTGATTGCAGGGCTACTCGCCGCTGGCTAGGCGACAGGTGTGTGTGGGGGTCGCCCAGCGCCAATGACACGGGCCCTAGCGCCCCAAGCTATATAGGCGGTACGGAACTACGGAATGACATTATGACGTTATGAGCAATTTTATAAGCAATGTATTTAGGCGGTAGGACCTCACTTTTGGCGGAAAACGGACCGACCCGAACTCTTCATGTGTTTCTCCCACGTAGGAAGGCCTGTGCCCAGCAGTGGGACGTATATAGGCTGGTGATGATGATGAGACTACTCACAGTCACAGATAATGAGCCATATGAACTTGTTAGAGAAGGTAGCAGAATCGTTAACAAGAGTCGATAGTAATCGTCGAAAAATAATCACAAAAAGCCTGACGTATTTGGTTGGGCACTCATATACAATCAGCTAAAAGTAATATTTACTTGTCACTTAAACAGTAAAAAGTATTTGGGCTTAATTTTTCGGAATCACGAAAGACAAAGTAAAGGCTGTTAACCAAAATAAATGAGAAAAAACAATTTACTTAATTTTATTTGGCTATGGAAAAGACGTTTGTTATATTTTAAAGAACATCGAGAGAATCTTGAAAAATAATTTGATAGCTTCTTTTATTTTAATTTGAAAATATAGTACTTAGTCACTGACCGAATTAAATAAATAAGCAATGAATAAGACTATTCGGGCACTACACCGTAAAGTATACAGGGTGGTGACGACAAGACGAGAATTTAAAACACGGGCTGTATTAAGCGCAGGCCACACCGCCAGCGAGCGGGCGAGCGAGCTAAGCGGGCGGGCGAAGCGAGAGAAGGAAACTATACAAAATACGCAGAATATTGGCGAGCATACTATGGGGTTCACATCAAAACCTACGAACGGGCCAGCGAGCGGGCAAGCGAGCTAGGCGGGCGAAGCTATTCAAAAGACGACTATGTTTTTCGGACTAGTCGACGCTTGCGACTAGTCCGAAAAACATAGTCGAAACGAAACGGAGAGGACGGGTTAACTAACCAGGCGAGCGGGCTGAGGGCGAGCGAGCTAGCGAACCGGGCGCGCCTAACGAGGTAAACGAGTAGATTCGCTGGAGTCGTTGGATATTTCGTTCTCTTCGTTCGCATCGCTGACGTAGCTTAGCTCTGTAGTTCGCGCCTTCGCGGTGTGAACCAAAGTATGAAAGCCTAGCATGCTCGCCCGCTCGCTGGTGGTGTGGTCTGCGCTGTAGTTCATAGAAATATTTTGCAACTTTCAAATAGGTAGGTACTTACATCTTATTCATTTGATAATTTCATGACATTTCTATGAAATAATATAAACCTTGGCTGCATTATTTCATAGAAATGTCATGAAAATAGCAAACCAATAAAATGTATCTGAAAGTTACAAAAAATTTATATGGACTTATATAGCAATGTTTCAATTTAATGTCGTATTGTCTTCACCACCCTGTATATGACTATAACTAAACCACGGGTTTAGATTAATCAAAAGCCCCTGATGATAACTTAACGGTGAATTCCCAAGACAAAATGACGTATCTGGTAGATGCCACGTAATAATATTGATTGACCTAGTTTGAAAAGGTTATGTGAAATTGAATAATTTATTAAAATATAACTGCCTCTACAGCCGAGCGTAATATAGCCTAGTTAATCATAACATTATAGGATTGAATAATTGACGTTGCAAATTCAATGATTTGCAAAGTTGTTAAGGCGATACATTGAAAAAAAAACGCACTTTTATATGTAATGTCATTGATCGCTGAAAGATCCTACAGATATACGATATACTTCAATCTTTACCCAGACACGAATAGAACAAAAATACTAAAGGATTTAGCCTCAATACATTTTATTTCCGAAAAAACCTCTTAAAAATAAGAAAACTTATGGTTATTGGTAAACGATAATTTGTATTCAATAGGAAATTACTTTAAGTAGTAGATATCATTAATGTTCAAAATCGTTTAGAAGCGTTTTTTTCGCTTACTTTACACGCGCGATCGCTATTTTGTCTTTTTCCGCCCGGTGCGTCACCCTATTTGTCTCGGCCCAAACAACTTTCGGTAGATCGCCTTAACAGTCCAATTTTATAAGAAATAGGTAAATAAGTACCTATGCATCATATTATACTCCTTTATATACTATCAATCTCAAAAGAATGAAATGTAGTTTCACAACCACAATAATATCTGGTGACGAAATTAAATATTCCTTAAAATTGAAATTCAAATGAACCTAGCGTACCAGAAACATTTATCACGCCGATTCATTGAATTTATTTGAAATTTCAAAAGGTGTTTTGACACCGCGAGAGCAATTGTCCATATTTCTATATTAAAAAATGAATGATTTGGAGGTCGGCAGGTTTATGTAAAAAAAATATTCAAGGGAGCCACACGTGGCCACACTTGAATATATATGTAAGTAGTAGGTAATACCTTGAAGGAAAATAAACAAAAAAATTACAAAATGAATGTATGATTTGGAAAAGGTCTTATTATGTATATCAATGTCCTGAGTGACGGACTGAGTTATATGTATAGGAGTAGGTATCAACGCACAGCCTAAACCGCTGAGTTATTCGCCATCTCGCCCGACAAAAACTTGCCCGATAGGGCGACTTGGCACCTTTCGAATTTACCTAATATTTCTGTCGTCAACTCGCCCGACCATAAAAATGTGAGGTAACGACCATAAAAATGTACAGTCAACTACTCAATAATTTTATTTTAAGATTTAATACAATGTCGTTTTATTCGAAGTCGTTTCTGAAATTTTAATTCGAAAAGTGCCAAGTCGCCCGATCGGGCGAATTGTTTTCGGGCGAGATGATGAAAAACCGCTACTTCTAGAGACCTGAAATTTGGAGGGTGTGTTCTTTGCGAATTTTAGGTATCCACTTCAAAGGTTTTTCAAAATTTTACCCCTAGAGGGTGAAAATGAGGGTTGAATTTTCTATGAAACTTTTGATTCCGGAGTCGATTGACTCGAAAATCAGAAAATCAGAACGGTCTTCAATTAAAATTATGAGATAGGTGTATCACCGTTTTTCGAAAATCATTCCTCATCAGAGTCAAATAGGGTTTCTAAAATCCTACATGGCATGGTAGACGGATGGCGCACAGTACGGGGCAGTGCCAAAGAGTATATTTTTTACACGGGTAGGCAGAGCCAGGGAGTGTGGGGGAGTGTGCTGTTAGGGAGCTGGGGAAGCACGTGGGCGTATTTAGGGAGCGGGGGAACACGAGGGGCGCTTGTAGGGAGCAGGGCAGCGCGGAGGCGCTGTTAGGGAAACGTGGACCGCGGGGGCAGTTTTAGGGAACAGGGGAGCGCAGGGATTTGCCATGATCATAAATGAATGATTTTAAGGTCTCTTAATTTAGAAGAGGTAAACCTATTCAAGAACTGTCATGTCAGTTTTAGAGTACCCAAGCTCATTGAGCAATGTCGTGATTAGCACCTGAAGGAAAAACAAAAAATATTGTTTACAAAGAAATACTGTGGAAGGTATGGTATTTCGATGTAAGCAATATTAATTATTTATTCTCCACCTATTTTTGAGTTCTATTTGAGATAAGTATACTACTCTCATCCCAGAGATTAGTTAAGTTTTACTACTCTGTGGTTAAACGAAGAACTTTGTCCTTATTGCTTTGTTTGGATAAGTGTCGTCATTTTTTATATTCAATAAAGAAGGACAATTCTTGTTTTTTTTTTAAATATAAAAATGACATATAGGTAATGTGTAGGTTTCGCCGGCGAAGCCGCGGACTGAAGCTAGTTTGATGTAAGAAAAAGTTAAAACGAAACGTCAGAGCGATTTTTGCAGTAGTTACCTACTAGTACCTACCTAGTAGTACCTAATGATTTTGTCTATTTAATTTTAGGTTAGATCCGTACTATAAACGTCAGGATAATAACACTTTTTTAGATTAAGCTCTTATATAAAGACAATCACAAAATATCGTGGAGTAGAAAAGACTGCGCGAACACTTTTTCATTCGAGATCAATTCTTAAACAAAACAGACATGTGATTTAGGTCCATAAAAATAATAGACTTTTAATCCAAGACATTTCTCTATTTCTGTAAACACGGTAAGTATATGCATGGCGGTTAGTTACATGACGCTTTATTAATTTATAGTGTTATATTTCATGGACTTTTCCAAGAATTTAAAAGAATGCAGTGCCGCTTTTGTCTTTTGTTCTCTTATCTTTCTCGGCAATAGTTACTTAAAAAAGATTTTGAAGTTTGTATGTTTGTTTATTGTATGCAATTAATTCATAACGGTACACTTGGGGTCTCAACCAACAGTCTAGCTGACTTCAGTTTGAACCAAAACTAATATAAGTAAGACGCTTGAAATTTCTTTTAGCAAATATGTGTTAAGGTAAACGTCCCAATACTCGTCAGAAATTGAACTTGGCTGACTTTGACGACTTGTCACACAAACATCATTGCTCTTACGAAGTTGTAGTTACACCATGAGGTACAGAATTTATTCCTCTATTAGACATAATGATTCGTTTTATAAAGAAGAATAAGGAAAAAATCAAATAAATAATAAATTGAAGAAACACCCATTTGTACCAGTATTCGACAGATATGTCCTAATTATCGGCAAATGGTACCAATACTCGACACATTTTAAGCATAATGTAATTTGAACTGTTTTTATGTATATTTAAGGTTCATAATGATTTTATTTCGTAATTGAATATCCTTAGACGTTGTTTTCACGGTGTTTGTAGTCGCTGTGTTTCGAATTAAAGGGAAAGTTAGAAGTATAATTACTGGGCATCAAAGGCATTTCATTTTAGGCCACAGCATATCGGGGGTGGACTAGTGAAATTGCTTCGGCAGAGCCTAGGCTACCCACGCGAAGGGCAGTGGACTTACTGCAGTGCTTAAGTGTGTTTAGCATCATCAGCGCTGAGCGACCTCAACACATGGAACAGGCGAAGTCTGTTATTAGATTTCTCCCCGAAAAAAAGGAGTAAGCATGACAACGTACCAATAACAGGTGATTTTTCCCTTGTTATTACAAGTGTCTATAAACGACGGTGGCAAGTTGTATATAAAAAATCACACATTGGTATAGATGCAGTAAAGTCTACCATAACTGAGTTAGATAAACTGCTCCTAAAACTGGAGAGCAGGAAGTACTGAACCAATGGAGGACTGGTTGACTGGAGAAGGCAGCAGAAATCTGCAGAGTGGGAATTTCGTCGTACTTGTTATGACTAATGGAGCCAAAACGAGGACCTTCATGTCGCTTAGCAAATCTCTCTATTGCTTGCTGAGCGACATGAAGTTCCACGTTATCAATTCAATGGTAGAAATATTGCTATTCGCCTAAAGATCTAAGCAGTTGACATTGGATAGATGACGGTTACACTCTCGTACAACTGATGATCGGTGAAGTAAGTAGGTCTCGAATGGAGACCACGTTTCAGCAAACGTAGTGTAAGGTATCCCCTGCCAGGTGGACAGAAGGTGGTGGATGGATCCTCTTCGAAGACGAAGAGGGCCGCATCCAGTCATGGACAATAGCGGCAGGTGTGCCCTAGGGCCCACGTAGTAGGCCCATTACTAAGCTACATACGTCTGGGTTCTATGCGGCGCGCTTTTGCCGCAGATGGATGTCGTCTACTTAGCGGATGACACGCTGGTCGTAACAAGGGCACGTGAATGGGAGAAGCGGTTCACCATGCGTTGGT
Organism: Nymphula nitidulata; assembly: GCA_947347705.1. Lineage (NCBI taxonomy): Eukaryota > Metazoa > Arthropoda > Insecta > Lepidoptera > Crambidae > Nymphula > Nymphula nitidulata. The sequence goes on from OX374616.1 coordinate 20,175,286, forward strand.
CGGTACGACCGTAGGCGTCCAGCGCATCGTTGTGCCGTTGATTTTACCTCGGGGTGGTAAAGTGTATGGTACTGTATGGAACTTCGATGTGGGCAGAGTGCCTCTCCCTCCACGCACGGGCCCTCTTGCGGCAGCCGCAGAGGGTCATCGCGATCCGTGCTATGTGGACTTACCTCAAAGTTAGTCGATGCCCAGATTGATGCCCGGGTGCTGGCCAGAGTGCATCAACACCGCAAACACGGTAGCAGCAAGAGAGCGGGGGGAGCGATCTGACCTCGATGAAGCGAGGTAGATCCGCACCCTGGTGTAGAGGGAGGCTCTGTGCCAATGGGACGAGGCTCGTGTCACTCCAACAACCAGCTACCGGATGATTGATTCGCACGATATTGGAGGAGTAGGTTGGGCGCCGGCTGTGCAGCCTCACTGACAGCATTATACAGTTACTGACGAGAAATGGTTGCTTTGGTCACTAACTGTACCGTATCGCCCGTCAGAAGGAAACGCCGCATTGTCAACACTGCCACTCCCCCGAACGATACGGCCGAGCACAATCTTGTGAAGTGTCCGGCTTAATGACACCGCCAACTTCGTGTGGCCCTCGGTCGCGGTCTTTCCTCGCTGCCAACCATGGTAAGGGCCATGCCACATTCTGCGAGACTGTGCACGCATAACACAGGCTGCCACGGTTTGAATTATCCTAGTGACTCTGGGTCTCCAACGGTGCGAAACCTTAGCCGTAGGCAAGTTGCCTGGGGGTGGGCTGGTGAAATTGCTTTAGTAGAATCTAGGCTACCCCGCGAAGAGCAATGGAGTAACCGGGGAGTTTTAGCGGGTAGATGTTCCCAGTGTGATTAGCGCTGGGCCTAGCCAGCGGCGGATAAGTCTGTATTCAGATTACTCCCCGAAAAAAAAGGATAAAGATTAAGGCACCCCACGGGCTGGCAATGGTGGAGGCGCCTAGAATTGAATGTTTATGCTCCACTAGCTGTCTCAGCATATGGACTCTTCTATCGATTTTTATCAGGTGGTTTTGAATCATTTGATATGCCGAAGAAAGGTTTGTGCCCTGAAGAGAGGGAAGGGGACATTTTGGCTACAAACAAGCACTCCTGTGTTTTTTAACTCAACAATAATAGATCCCCATTCAAGTATAAGGTTCAACACCCTGTTGAGCTGAATGCTAAGTTTCATTCTTCTCCTCTCGGTTTTAACGCAACTGACTCCTGGGCGGTCATAATATTTCTCATGCACTGTACTGTTATCCGCATGGCAATGATTGTCTCCTAAAAGAAGCATAATATGTGATTGTTATGCAAAACTTAGAGTGAGGGGAATAGGAAGGAGACCAGCGGTACATTGATAAGCGTTCACTGATAAGAATTATCTGCGAGGACATGGATTCGACGCCCATGCAGGAAGCCAGCGATACAGTTGCATAGCTGAGTGTAAAGAGGCTTGTACCTTACCCGATCAAAGGCTTTGGCAATGTCAAGGATAACAGCACCTGGCTGACTACGTTTGTTAATAGCTGCACTCCAGAGCCACATTAAATACGCTAGAAGATCACCCATTGTCTGTTTTATCCAAAAGAAACCCGTATTACAGATCATTAATTGACAAACTTTTTTCTAGGTATTTAAGATTCATTCCTTGATCTTGCAAAAAATTTAGTTGTCAGCTGTTAGAAGAGCAAAAGAAAGACGGTATAGCTGTGTTAAAATGGGAGAACTGCTAGCAAGGGCAGTTCAGACCACTGCGCATTTTTTGAGAACTATCGCTGCGATGCCATCAGGTCCACTAGCTTTTCAAACGTCAATTGACATATTTTTTGGCAGTGGTATAGAGGTGGTGGCTATGAATTTCAGTCATAGATTTGAGAGTGAGCTGAGTGAGCAGCAAAGAATTTTATCAAAAGATCCGCTTTATCTTGCGGCTTATGAGCTAGCGTTTAGTCAGAACATCTTAACAGGGGCAGCGAGAGTTGGTAGAAGTTGAACTGCATGGCTTTGGATAAACGACAGTAGCTACTGCTTTCCGTGAATTCTGTGGGATTCGATGCGTAAGTAATTATTGCTCAACTCGTGAAATACGCTGTGCAAGCACTCTGATGAAGGCCATTTTTGCAGGACTTGAAAGCATTGTTTACACTGAGTCAATATCTGAATCCCGACAAGCTCGGCCTCTGATCCAAGCATGGAATGTCGATTATTTTGCCTCAACATCTAAGAGACACTCGCGAATAAACCAGTTACGCCTACCTTTCCTGAGGAGATCGGTTGCGGGATGTGTAGTATCTCATTTCTAATAAGGCGACGCCCATGACACCTCGTCGGTTATTAGGCTGTGGTCCGATGTTTCCAATGCAGCTCAGACTTCTATCCGATATACAGCCAGGCAAGTTCTCAGCAGATGGTCCCGCGCTTACGACAATATCTAGCATCCTAGTGGGCTGGTTAACCAGTTGAGTTAGGTGACGCGTGATAGCGAAAGATTGGGCTGCTCTACCAGCATGGTCTGTTTTAGAGAAACTAAACCACAATTCGTAGTGAGCACTGAAGTCCCCCAAAAATACCAATTCCGCGGTTGATAACTGCTCCTGCGTGACATTTGCCTTCTGACTAAAATGTTCAAATAGTCGATTTGTCTTCATGTCACCGTCGTGGGATCTGGTCCACGTGCACCCCAAGTCACGCGGTCTCAAACCTGCACGACGGACCACTCCAAGATATTGCGTCATATGGTGGAGAGAGAGCTCCACGAGCTGTTTAGGTTAAATTGGGCCCCTATAGTGTGCTTTCAGCGGACAGCGGAGCAGCTGTTTCTTGGGGTCTTCCTGCAGGCGAGTCAATGCATTCCACCTGGCACTGTCAGACGGAAGGCATCACTGACCGCATGCATTGCGGCAAGGTCTCTTCAAGCTTTGGTTTTAACCTATGCGTATGGTGGTCACCAACAAGATGGTGTTCAGACCCTACCACTACCAGAGAAGCAGTTGATAGCTTAGTCGCCCCTTGCGAGAGCCACGGGAATAAACGGGGCTTGGAATTAAAGAGTATATGTGTACTCATATATGTAAATAAATATACCTAGTCTTACGCGCGTCTACATACGCGACATGGTTCTAGGTGCTATCTTCATCTCCCGAAATAAAATCGTTTGATTTCGGACAGGATTTCTTCGAATTCTTTCCCTTACTGCTTTGACCACCTTTTTCGCATGAACACTACGTGGACGGCCAGATCTTTTTCTGTCACAAATAGAGGAGGTCTCATTGTACCTATTAATAGCCCAATACACAAACATTTTACTAATACCAAGCGTATGGAGAGTTTTAAAAATTGCATATGGCTCCATACCTACTTTGTGTAATGCAATCACAGCGATTCGGTTCTCTTTATCACCCCACTCCATTTTAATATCGCAAAATATTTTACAATGTGTTGGCGCCAAAATGAGAAAACTCAATGAACAATCATATAAAAAATGACAGATTCCAAATTCAAACGTAATATTTATTTATTTTTAATTGTAACAGTATTTATGGCCAGACTAAATATATAAAGCCAAGGAATCATATTTCACTCTAGGAATTTGCACGAGATACTATCTTACGACCTTAGCTTTATGAAGATAAAGGCGAAATTTAACGAAATGGCGGTAATTGGTGCAGGTTTCCACGCTAGGCCCAGTAACCGTCAATTATTGACGAGGATTGGGTCACTGAGGGATTTTTAGGTACCAATAAATGTCACACAGGTAAATACCACAAAATAAATAAAAAATATTAATTGAAAGGTTAAAATTCATTAGATACTTCACTTGACTACATTAGGGATAATCACTATCATCGAACTGTCGATAGATTCTGCAAGATTTAGAATCTAATGTACTATACTAGAGTTCACTTTCAGTACCTAAACTAGCAAAAAACATCAAAATTTGGGAGTGTTATACTTTGATGCAATTTTTTTCCGTCGCCATTGCTTTTTTAATTAACTGTTGTGGTTCTGATTTTGTAGTATATAACAAAGATTATGATGCCATAGAAAGTTCTTACATTGCCACGGGAGAAAAAGAAATATTCGTTACTTTTTATAAACTGACGGGTACCGGGACACTGTCGATATTACCAGCGTTTACCTTATTAGGTGTTTACTTTCATAACGCTATGCAAAAATATTACTGTTTTCGAAAAATACTAGGATATCATGGGTAAATTTGTGTTTTTATGCAATAAATACGAAAAATGGCCACTTTACATGTTTACGTACTGTAACAATAAATATATTTTGTGAATTTAACAATATTTCAAATAGGCGTGAAATATACAAGGTATTTGGTACCCGGTATAACAAGTTATTATTTTGAAATTTCCCGTATATTGCGCATAACTGATCGAACTATGTACTTATTTGTCTAAGTATAGAAAATTAAAATTTATTTTACACTATAGAATATAAATGACTATGTTAATATAAGTAGGTGCCCACTTGTTATGGTGAGGTCCAAACAGCCTGTAGGTATACCAATGATATTATAAATAAAAATAATTATTTAAATCACACAAATATTTTATAGATTCTTACTAACTGCAAGAGGTCCTAAGAATCTATCTTAAGGCTTTTGTCCGTCTTAAGATAGATTCTTAAGACAGAATGCATATAAATGAAATTCATTTTCTTAAACTAAAATTATATATTGACATATTTTGTAGGGTAACCACTAGGTAAGTACAGTGCTTCTGTTCTCTTCATGTCCCTCCAACATGTTCATATTTCCGAATGTACCTAATATTTCCAATTTCCATGGGGTTCCCTATTGCTTTCTGTTTTCCTATATGATCCTCGTCGTATTTACCTCACAAATGCATATTAAAAAAGTGGTTCACAATAATTCACAACAGAGGCGCTGCTGACGTTTTCATACGATTCATTCAGTTTTCACCTCGACGAACGTTTTCGTTTCAATTCGTTTAAAGATTACACTAGAGCGACTAGGGGTACTGGATAGCTAAACTCAATGAAATACGAAACAATGTCCAAAAACGTTTCGATCGTGGTTGCGTTCATCTGCAGAATCCATGTATAAAAGTGGTTTTCAATTTGATTGTTACCTTTCGTCTTGTTTGTATAAATAGTTTGATGTTTTCACTTTTCACTCTATTCGCTAATGTAAAAACGCGGGACGGCGGTTTACAACTTGTTTCATATTCGGTTTTTCCGCCATACTTTTTTAAAATTATTGGCTTAATTAAATAATAACGTGTCAAACTAAGTATGTATCGAACGTAAGCGTAGATTCCATTGCACATTAAGTTTTTATTTCACGGAATCCTTGTGAAACTTAAATTATTATGTACCTAACTACTGTGTTAGCTTGAATTGTTCGCATTATTTTAAATTAAAGTGACTCATTTAGACCCTTTCGCAATGAATGTCGGTGTGGTGGTGATGTCACTCCGAAAACGAAGCCTTACCAACAGATCACATTTTCATATAGCTTATCTCATCAATTATTAATTTATTGAAAAATGTTCTATCCGAGTGATATCAGATCGCATCTCAGAATCAGGTCGCCTGTTTCTTTGCAACGATTGGGTTGAGCAACCTAATTTGTAATTCCGAGCATCTGTATACTAATGTAGAGCATACATACATATATATCGAAAGTATCTATTGATGTCGATGATCTATGTGCTATAAAGCTTGATAAAGTAATATTTTACAACAATTAAACTTTTATATATATTCTTCTATAAATTACAGTTTCCTTTTCGTAGGTAGGTTTCTATTCTTAAATCCAAAATAAAGTAAAAAAATATCGCAAGCATCAGGCACGTTACTGATAGCATAAACCAACATCTATCATCCTTGCTAACCGCTTCCTTGCTTTTACCTAAATAGTAAAATTTCACACTATTAAGTAATATAAGTTGCAAATAAAAAAAAATATCTCACATATTTTATCATAATTGTTACTGATTATAATCAGTATCACATCTGTTTCCTTTTTTGTGTAGGTAATAGGTAACTACTACTATTAAAACTGTATCATTGTATACAAAAATCAACTATAAGTTCTAAAGAATAATTAAAAAATATAATAAACCTACATGAAATCAAACACTGAAAAATACCTTTTTAAATAATTTTAATTAATCGACGCACAAGCTCATATTATAGGTTATAAATTTACAGTGAGTTTCATATTTTAAAGGAAAAATCTATCTGATATTGCAGAAATTAATTCTTTAATTTAAAATCTTAATTATCTCTAGAGATAATTAAGATTTTAAAGAAAGTAAATATGAAACTGATATTTAATTATTAGATGTAACTATTGTTGATAACATTTATATAATCGGTAGTAAAAATACCAAAACGGTGTCTACCTACTTACATAGGTAAATACAGCGGATTCAAAATTCAGCTGACTTCCAGGTATAATTTAATAGATTAAAATTATAGTATCGCACGGTATGATAGTATTTTATTACACATGTGAAGTACATAAGTACACAGATAATAAAACAATGGAAAATATAGACATTTCAGGAACATTTTTTCAAAGATGTTCCAGCAGCTCTACCAAAGAAATGAGAAAAAAAAGAATATGTATGAATATTATACTATAAATATAAGTAAATAAAAAAAATTACAACTATGCAAAATGTGTTTAACATCTTATTTTATTACAAATTTTATTTTTAATACTAATATAAAAGTTTAAAAACTATAATAATATTTAACTTACTTAGAAAATTTTAAATTGAATATTTCTACATTGTAACGGTAAACGTTAGCTTACAACGGAAATACAGATAGACTAGAAGAATATCATAGGTTAATCCTTGGTAGCTCTGGTTAGAGCAGTCACCCGGGTGGTGAAAGGTCGCTAGTTTGATCTCCGCCCCAGGACGTGAAGTTTTCTAATTATTTTACAACATTTTATTTTATACTTTATAAAAAAATATGCTATAAAATAAGAGAATATCTAAAATAGAATACTTACCTACTTTCTCATAGATCATCTCGTTGTGTTTTTTCACATTTATCATTTCTTATCTGGTAATTTCAAAATAGCATATATATAAGTAGCAAGTGGTAACCATCGCCTACAGACACCAGAAATATCAAGGAATCAATCATATAATAATGCAGGTGCGTTCATATTAGTCTGGAGATAAGAGTTGGTAAAGCCTTTCATTTCCCTGAAGTGCACTGGCTTTATTTACTCTGTATTTTAGTATGGTAACGGCGTAAGTCTTTATAAAAAAAATCTGTTTCAAAATGATGGAATAAATTGTAGTATGGAAAGAAGGCGTAATAAACTAGACTGCACAGAAGATGGAAAGTAAGACTTCACAGAACAAAGGTTATAGCAATGGACTTTATTCAAAAGGGTTAAACAAATAATAGAAGTCTTGTGTGTGACCATCAATGGATCATTCATAGGGGATTCAAATTTAGGTCTTTAGGAATTTCATAGGATTATTTTTATGCTTTGATTGAATAGACTTGTGTGCATTGCCATCAATGGATCATTCATAGGGGATTCAAATTTAGGTCTTTAGGAATTTCATAGGATTATTTTTATGCTTTGATTGAATAGAACCTAACTACTGACTATAAACTCTATGACAATTAAAAAATCAATTGTGTCTGGAATCTGATGCTTGACGGGTTAATGTTCCATCGAAATACCTAAGATCTTATTAAGAAAAAAATTAATAAGTAATAAGTCGTTGCAATATTGTCTAAAAAACAAATAAAACTACTTATAAGATTTTTTATAGTAATAGATAAATAATCAAAAAGAACAAGTGTTCAATATTTATCAAACGATCTGTGGACAGAGAATGTAACATTTAGGTCAATAATGTTTATGATTATTATATCTGTATACAGAACAGGTTATCATTGACCCACTGACCCATTGCACTTGCTCCAAAACCCAAAATGGCCGCCGCCCCTATCCTGAGGGGGCTCTCCATGCCACCCTGTGACACCCTTTCCCACGCACAAACACAAGTGAACGTTATTGCAGGTTTAAACTGACTCTATACCTTTATATCCTTTTGTTAAACGTGGAACACGTAATGTCAAATAATACCTGCTACTTGTTTTACTGAATTATTTATTCCAGTGTTTTACTTGTAGATATATTTATTACTTTACAATAGAGAACTACCTGTTACGTTATTCGTTTCAAAATTGTATCACTTAACTTTGCTCGTAACACAAAGTAACCAAGTACTTAACCCCTTTCGTGCCCTTACCCCGCATTCAGGGACGTAAGGGCTTGATTCGTGGCAGCAGCCTGACATAATTTATGCCCCTATGCCGTACCTACCTACCTTTCTTACCAGCGAGTAGTGAAAGTAGCCTACCTTAAAATAAAATCTAATCACCATCAGAGATATCTACCACACCAAATTAGCTTATGTCGTGGTACTATCGATGTTACTATTTCATGTTTATTTTATATCAATTTAAATAAAAATCAATGTTTGTTTATTTGTCCGAAATCTTTCGTCAGATTGTAATAAAACTTTGGTAGGTTGTTCTAGGGATTCGCAAAGATTCCTGTCCGCCTAGCATGACCACCGAAACGCGATATGATAAAGCCATTTATCGCTTTGAACTGTCAAAAATCATTGGATATAACCGCTAACTTGAAATTTTATCGAAACTGCGAACATGTATATATACAATACAACTTCGGAGTTTCGACTTTGTCATGCTAGGCGGGCAGGATTATAAAAACTTTCTTAATTTTTATTTAAAAGCTAACAGTTTTCTCTCTTTACGGGCATTGCAAATTGCAAAGCATGCCGCGTGCAGCTAGTATAAAGTATAATATACTTAAGTACTTATCTTAAGTATATTATACTTTATACTAGCTGTAGGAAAACTAACCAGATTTACATAATAAGTATTATTTACCCGACATACTCATCATCGCCATACCCTTAATGGTAGGTTAAAAATACGATTTTGTAATGTTAACGTAAAATATACGGTCAGTGTTCTTCATAGTTGAACAGCGAGAAAAGTGCAGGGATAGTATTAAACCCGTATTAAAGTTTATTGCACCGAAAAATAAATGTAGGTATTATACTACAGTAGTCTGCAAGGGAGTTCTTATCTCAATTGCTAATAAAAATTCGCTAACGCTAAAATTAAATAGGTAACCGATCGGTTAGGTCAATAAATACCTACAATTTATAAGAAGAGGAACTGATTATGATTTAAATGTGCTAGAAAGGTCTAGGATTCTATAATTTATTTAATTAAAAGGGGAAATTGAAGGACTATCCTGTATAAGCCTATTATTCCACAATATAGCAGCATTAACATATAAAGAGTGGAATTGGTGCTACTATTCGGCAGCTGTAGCACAGATTAGATCTTGTATTTCTTCTTCTCACTGTGTCGTCCCAGCCGTTCCGTGCCGGCTGGGACGACACAGTGAGAAGAAGAAATAGTTGATAAGGAAGATAGGATGCGGAATTGAATCTCTGAATATTTTATATAGAGTTGTAAGAATGTGCACATTACCACGATCGCGTCTTGAAAATCATTTCAACTGTGCGCGAACTTGGAAACAGGGTCGAATTCGTGAAGTCTAAAAACAATACATATCGCTAGGTTCGGCTTGTTAAGCAAATTTTTAGTGATGGCCATATAATAGACGTCGTCGATTGAGCGAGCACGTATAAGGGAGGTGGAAGAAGTTTTAAAACTGTATGTAGGCGCTTGAGGGTGTTGTTTCTTACCCCTTGGCCACGACATCACCGCTCGGGCGTCCCCCGTCCGCGACCGCAGGCCGCGGCGAGAACAAATCTATGACTATTTTTTTTTATAAAAAGCACGACAAATGACCCAACACCACCTGATTTGAAGCGGTAAGAAGAGTCCATATGCGAAGACAGCTAGTGCAGTTTAGACACTGCTCTAGCCGCCTCCACCTTGCCGGCCCGAAAGGTGCTTTTTCACGCCTCTTTTGAACGAACCCATGTTATAGGAAGGAGGGAACTCATGTGCTGGCAAAGAATTCTAAGTTCTGGAAGTAAGACAAAGAAACGAGGTACTAAATTTCTTTGTACGTGATGTTGAGGTGGACAGTGAATTGATGACTCCGGCACGCGTGCTCCTGAGTAGGAAGGGGGAAGGTGGGGTAAGATCAAATAGCTCTTCAGATCACTCTCCACGATATAGCCGACAATCGTAATCTGTCCAGGGCCTCGAGTAGGTACTTGGCGGAGCCATCCCACAAGTGCGAGCAATATTCCACGCAAGGCCGGACCTGTGTTTTATTTATAGAGCAGGCATAATTGGTCAGGCCGAGGCGTGAAAAATCGACGCACCTTGTTCAGGACACCGAGCTTCCGTGAGGCTGTTTTGATCACGGTTTCGATGTAATTCCTTGAATTCTGATCAGATATGAAATTGTATTGAGTAATTAGAGCATTGGAGCGTCTTGCGGAGAGGCGAGAAGCGCGGAAAGACCCTAGCGAACGCCACCGGCGGCGGCGAGCGGTGAGAACAAATTTACAGTTGACAGCACATCGAGCGTGGGCGAATTCATTTGGCCTTAAACTTAATGCTTCCAAGACCCAGGCATCAATCATCGGCAGCAGACACTTTCGGAACGGCCTGGACTCGCTTTCTTTGCCTCCCTTGCTATTGGACGGTGCTTCTATCGCTTTCTCTGAAACTGCGAAAGATCTAGGAGTTCTGATCGACTCAAACCTTTCTTGGTTTGTCCATGTCAATGAATTGAGTCGTAAGGTGCACTTCTCATTCCACTCCCTTAAGTGTTTGCAAAAATTTCTGCCCTTAAAGACTAAGATTACTCTAGCACAATGTTTAATTCAACCTATAATTGATTACGCTGATGCTTGTTATTTGAATGCCAATGAGAAGGTTCTCGATAGGCTTAAACGACTGCAAAATATATGCATCCGTTTCATATTTGGATTGAGAAAATTCGATCATGTTTCTCTGTTTCGCAAAGAGCTTAAATGGCTGCCAACTGCCAATTCGCCTTCGTAGGAACACTCGGCTGTTATGTCTACTCTTCAATATCCTACATGATCTCTCTTATCCCTCCTATTTGCGTGTGCGGTTCTCTTATATTCGTCCTCCTGATTCCGTTTGTAGATCGCATACCAAATACCTACTTTACGTTCAACCTCATAAATCCGATTTTTATTCCTATTCTTTCACCATCCACGCTGTCAGATTGTGGAACGCACTTCCGGCTAATATACGTGAATTTCAAACTATCGCTTCTTTTAAGAACCGAGTTAAAGAGCATTACTTGTTCTCACTTACGTAAGATCAATCAACTTTATTACTATATTTCTTTTAACATCTAGATGTTTTTTTTAATAGTTTAATTGATATTTTAAAATTTATAATTTGGTTAGTATATGTGTATTATTATTATTATAGTATATAGTATTATTACATTTTCTTGTTAGGTATTTTAAACTACACATTGTGTCCACTTTTATTTTCCCGTCTCCCGTAGAAATCTCTACCAGCAGATCTGCGACAGGTCGCAGATCTGCTGGTAGAGATTTCTGTAGAAATAAGCAGTGCCTTTGTACTCAACTGTTTTATGTGTTTTATTTTTGAGTCTTTTGTGTGTACATAAATTAATAAATAAATAAGCGTAACAGTTTGACCTTACAACAACAACATAAAAAGTATATTTTTATGTTCTCTCTAATAGAGAGTATAGAGAGAACGCAAGGGAAATTAATGCCTATACAGCCAAGTCTTAAGTATTTTCTTAAATTCAGCAAATATTGCATTGAAAATTTGAATTGCTGGTGAAACATATTTCAAAGTATGTTGGCGTGAACTATATGATAACAGTTTCTACGATGGTAATAGACGAAAAATTCTCATTGTCTTTCACATCAAATTCACATAGGTATTTATATTCCAATGATCTTGATCTTCCCATTGCACTTCAAAACAAACACGTGCTTCACAAAACTACATCAATTTTATAACACAACATATAAAAAGAAGCTAATCAATAGATATTTTTCCGGTATCAGTTGTGTCTAAGTAGAAAATGTGGTATAAAAAAGGTCTAGTTTTGTGTGACAAGTATCTGTGTTAACGCTTGACATTCAGACAGACAACACATCAAGTGTAACAGTTGCACTGCGAAAGCCGCCTCTATTACGAACGTAGTAAGGGAGGTCTCCAGGCAGTCGCCCAGGCTCTAGGCGATCGTAAATTCGTCCGCATAGCAATGTATGTTTCCTATGGAAGCATGTCATTGATGAATGTCATTGCTCTTTACAATATTACGGTACACACCCAGCCATATAGGCGGAGAGCCGCTAGGCGCCCTATCTAGAAAAACTGTATAGCTTATTACGATACAGACGCTATGGTAAATAATTAAATATTTCCTGGCTCGCCTTAACATAATACGTGCGCAGAGTTAGCGAGAGTGCTCGGCATGGGTGCCTGGGGATACACTCTGCGCCCTGAACGCTGCACCATAGGTAAAGCCAGCACATATCAACATATTATATGGCGGTCGGTTTGCGCCGTCTAGGACTCTGCGCCCGGGTGCAGCGCCCCATTACACCCCCGTGAAAAGGCTAAATAATAATAGTGTCACAGAGTACTTTATGATGAATAGTGTCAAGCGTACCTAAGTTTGTATTTTGTAGTGCCAGGTCACGCTTGGCGTAAAGCGCTTCGTCGCGGCCGACATAAAATACCCGTACCTACATTAGGTAGGTAAATGAGTATCATGCACGGAACGTTATTATAACAAAAAGTTTCTCCAAACAAATGACCTATGTAAGTAGGTATACTGCTTAGGCGGAGCTAAAAATAGTCTACATTACAAAGCGCCCACTATCCATCCTTTGCTCTCGAAATCTAGACCTTTGACGCAAAGATTCACGATGCACTTAACCGCTATAATCACAAAACAGTAAATAATTAACAACTTACCAATTAACAACTAAGAAGAAGCTGTAGTTAACGAATAATAGTAATAAAAAAAAATTTAAAGATCCTAGAGTTAGGTTGATAACTGAGTTGACAACAGAACCATTGTCATGCATGACACTCTTATTAAATAAAAGATAATTTGAATTTTGAAGTTTTATTAGAAGGAAGTAAAATAAATCGTCGCACAAGGGAAAGATAACACTTAGGGGAGGGCGCGTGGCAGACGCGCAGCAGGGGCGCGCGGAAGATGCGCAGCAGGGGCCCGCGGCAGGCGCGCGAGGAGGGCCCGTAGAACAGCGGAGGGCACGGAGAAGAGGCTCGTGGCAGACACGCAGAAGGGTGGCCGAGGCTCGCAGCCCAGGATCCACCCGACGACCTCGAGACTGCTTGATGGGGACTGCTGCTACCACTTCTTGAAACCATTCTAAACTATCTTTTATTTACGAAGAGCCTAATGACACCATCTCTTTGACAGTATCAAAATAATTATTTCTTCCTAGTAAACAATATTTTTTTATTTTGGCAAGTCGCTAACTTCGACATGACACTAGTTCGACCACCACTTAGATAGCTTAAACAGAAAACATATTGGACTAGAGAATATTTCGACTACACGTGTCTTCGAAAGACCCCTGCGTCGACAGTGCATTTATAGGTTCTTGGCGGATCACTCACTACCTACTCTGAGAGAATGTACGTTCGCCAAAATAAAATAGCCTACTGAATTTGTAACCGTTGTATAAACCACGTAAGTCTGTTATCGGCTAGATACAAGGGTCAAGCTGAAAGTTCTTAGATAATCTAAAACTAAGCAAACTAGCAAGTTATTAGTTTTATTATATCTTTTCAAAAGAGAGTCCATTCACATCAATACATCGCATCCGATGAAAGCGCTGAGAAAGGCACTTTGCCCACTCGTCCTAAGGGGTCTATTCGACGGCCTTTTGAAACACAGCCACTGCTTCCTCTACGTCCATAAAACGTTTTCGTCGAAGTATTTCTTTATTTACGGGAAGAAATAAAAATCGCAAGTTGCGAGGTAGGGGCTATACGGCAGGAGATCCAGTAATTCTACGTCTGTTGTCACGAAATAGTCGATCGTATGCCTAGCGGTGTGCGACGAAGTGTTGTCGTGGTGAAGGAGGATCCTACTGCGAGATCGTTTCAATCTGTCCTTCCAAAGAACAAGGCCACCATCTTTTTTCCCACGTTTTGTCCTCACTTTACTTTAGTTGGTCGTCCACGTCGAAAGGAAACACTCACTGAACAGACTGACTTTTGGTTTCGGGGTGATAGCAGTAAATCCAGCTTTCGTCACCTGTAAGTAAGTCGAACACAGGATTTTAGTCACCCCCGTTAAATCGGTCAATTTATGAGGTATAACCGGACAAAGCTTCTTTACAACTGTTCATTAGATTTTTTGCACTTGACTCATACTGATGCCTGAAGAGTGACCTCCTATCGAACAAGCTTGCTCGAATCTGCTGATAGGTCACTCTTGTCAGTCTCTATCGAACGCCGCACAATACTGATGTTATCTTCAGTCGTCGCAGTAGAAGGCCGTCCCTAACACAGATCATAGGTAAGATTAGTGCGACCACGTTTGAACTCATTAAACCTGTAGTAAATAGTGGCATGTGTGCCACTTCGATTGCTCTTTTATTTTCATAATCGGAATCGAAGTCTATCATAACTTTTTTGTTTACTTAAATGACATCGAAAGGATTTATTCTTCGTTCGTCCTGAAATTTCGTCCCACATTCCAATATACTTCAATACTGATTTAATCAGTATTAAAGTTGTGTTTCGTCCATATTGCTAGTACCTACTAAAGCCAACAAATGAGAATTATGTATTTGAGATTTTTATAACATTAGTTGTTTAATAAAACAATTCTAGACGTTTAAGTATAAATCATATTTATTATCCAGTATCACAATCAAAATCACAAAAATAACTTTTTTTATGGTTTAACTTTTTTTATCAATCCAACAGTTTCAATATACAGAACAGTGGAACTGAATTGAATTACTTACTGAAAAATGCAAAATAAAAAAATATTATTCCAACATAATTCTAACCAACAATTAAATGAGAATATCAAATGGTACAAAAAACAAAAATTTTTATACTCAAAAATTTTATGTAATCAAAAAATTAAAAAGATGTAGCTAATTGGAATTTGAACTTCAGATGGTTTTTAAAATGAAGATTTTTGGATTCGCTGCGATTTATTTCGCGCACTGTAGAAGTCTCTACAGACTGCTTGCAACGTTACATAAGTTTGGTAATTTTTTTACAATGGGCCTAATTCTGGGAATACACATTAATTATAAATTTAAGTACAGTATATCTCTTTCTCGCAATAAGTAATAGGAAAAAGATAGCAAGAATATGTTTAGAGCTGTCACTTAAATTTAGATAGATTTCAAAGAAACCATAGACAATTTTAGACGGCTTGTACGGAGGTGCCTCCTAAACACTGCATTTTAGCACGTTCAATAAGGTCGAAAATTGAATGCACGTTTCTAAATGTCAAATTATATGACAGCCATCCTTTTCGTATTCCTTTTGATAGAAAGAAATGCACTGAACTTAAATTTAGACTTAGCATGTGTTTACCAGAATTAGGGCCAATGTCGGTTCCGCTATCCTATAATCTTCTTAAACTTATATTAAAGATAGACGGGATCTTGGTATGCAAACGTTATGATTTAAAACCTTTTGAAGACTGTACCACCACGGCATTTTCTGTTTCATCTCTAAATTATTGAGCCATTTTTGTTCTTTCGTTTTTGTGTGTGTTATATAACCATCATAAAGCACCTTAGTTTGCAAAGTGGTCCAGGTGGACCCCTAGGGGTCCACGAGAGACTCGGCGGGAGTCTACGTTGGTTAGATTAAATCTTTACATTTTCTGTCGAGTTTTGGGTATATGCTAGAAATGTAGCTGCCACCGGAACCAGCAAAATTTTGAAAGTGGACCATGAGAAAAAGTCTGAAAGGCATGAAAGCCTCTGATTAGCAGAACAGCCTTACCTCTTCTGGATTCTAAAATGAGACTAGCTGACCCAGCAAACTTCCTACGGCTTCAAAATTATTAAAATAATATAAAATTGATAGATTTAAGTAATCCCCGGCCTCAATCATATATTCTAACACCATCTTATTGAGACTATAATTCTTATGACCCCAAACACGCTATATCTGCTGTAAGTTTCTGAAGAATCGAGCGTCCCGCATACTATTTGATAGTACAGGATTAGCTTAAGGTTAGCATGTCTTGGAAATACTACCAAAGTTAAGCAAACTTACAGCAGATATACCTAATTTCAAATAAGTAGTATCTGTGAAAGTTAGTAAGACACCTTTGTTTAGGAGGAAATTAGCTGATAGTCATTAAACACCTGAACAGATCTTTATAGCAGGGGTTAAAAATCAAAAAAATATGAAATTAAATGTTGTCTCAACTTTTGAAGTGTTGATGGAAGTTTGTGTTGTTTGTAAGTATTGATCAATGTAATATATTTAATAATACGCGTAACCCTTTTGACTGACTGTACAAAAAAGTAGATTTGGCATATACAAAACATATAGGCCGTAGGTACAAGGAATATGAAATGGGACAAAGCTGAAATAATTTAAATTATATTTTAGGAAGCGTACTGTTTGGGACGACCCGAGATTTTTTTATGTGAGACAAAAGTCAGTGGGCCAAACGAAGAATAAATCATCGAAAGTCATATAAAATCATTTCACGAAAACGTTCTCGTGTTAAATTCATGCTGACGTGACTCAGAAAATTTTCAATTTGCCGCCAAATCGTAAATCAAATGACAAATGAATGTAATACATACTCAATAATATTGGCAGAGTTTCATTTTTAAATTTTAAACACTTTCTTACTGTATTGTTTAAAAATTATCAGTTTTACTAAAAACTTTTTTTTTAAACAACTAGATGACAAACAAGTTGACGGCCCACCTGGTGGTAAGCAGTTACCGCCGCCTATAGACATCTGCAATAACAAGGAAAAGCACTCATCCTGAGGCCTAAAATGAAATGCCGTACATGCCCAGTAATTACACTGGCTACCTTTCCCTTCAATCCGAAACACAGCGAACTGTGTTTCACGGCTTACCTATCATTAACTTTTAGTGTTAGTTCTTTTATCTCACGAAGCAACTTCCACTGACAAGCGCTTTACTTGTGGTAACCAAGTGTCAAACACGCTGCGAATGTGTGCGTAATACGAGTGGCGTTAGCATATAAATTTTAAAAGATTGAAATAGGTAAGTATTATAATTTTATTATTATCAAATATTAATGTGAATCTGTAAAACTTATTTTAGTAACTTAATAATAATTAAAATAAGCGAATAGGAAATCAAAAATAAATGATGATCTTTGGAATGTTCTTAAACAATAAGCACAAAATAAAATAGGACCATGTTACTTGTGTTATATTTAATTAAACAAATCAAAATCACTCGAATAATTATAACTTTCATTTAAAGAATCTTGTTATTATAATAAAGTTATTCCGAAATCATAATCTTGTTCTTTTCTTTCTCTACTTTGAAAAGATTAGCTCAACAAGGTTTCGTCCTTGATATTCACCATGTTTTTTTATCATAAAATAAAATAAATTATAACACCAAAAATAATTATAAAACTGTTTGTCACAAAATTAATTTATTTTATATAAGTCCCCGTGTAAAAATAAATTAAATGAAATAAACAAAAATTCAAAAATAATCAATCAATATGACAATGCATGGTCGACTTTTGACGTTTACTTTTCAATCTTTCCATACTGACGCTACTTGAAGCGACGCTTGAATACAGTTGCAATATACTTACACGTCTTACTTCGCCCGTGTCTCGGACGGCACTGAGAGCTCTTGTGCTTACCCACACATTCGCAGCGTGTTTGTATACTAGGTTACCACAAATTTAGCGCGCTCCGCTTCGTGAGATAAAAGGACTTACATACCATAATTAAAAATCGAATTCTGCTCTTAGAGATAGACATATTTATGAGATTTTATTTAGAGCAGTTACCTATCATTAAAATACCCATTAAATAAGAGAAACCATTTAAGTTCGTTCTACATTACTAAAGTAAATAAATATTAATTGAATCGCGACGCAAAGCATTTCCTTTCGGGTCGTATAATGTACGCGACACCGACTTTGCGCACGCGTCTATTACTACATAGTTACGATGCGTTACATCAACACGCGTCACTGGACGGAGAAAGTATGACGTAGTTGCGCGTGCGAAGAAAGCACTGCGCGCGCGATTCTACTAACCACTTTTGATTTCGCACGAGGCCGCGACGTCTGCGCGATAGCGAAAATGACACACTTTGAAATACCCTACCTTTACTGTCGCTTTTTCATGTGGTATTCAGGTCTCTGTTATGAAACTGAGGCTTAAGTCACCACCGTTACTTATGGAACTCGATATAACGTGTGGGTTTTTTGTAACCGTTTTAAGGCTAGCTGTTGGTAGAACTTGTTTGCAATATCCAGAAATAATGTCTGAGACGAATCCATGCAGAACATTTATTTATTTTTACGAAAAATACTAGATTAAGAATTATTTTATTGTACAGTCGACAGCACATCAAGCGTAACAATTGACGTTGACATCGTCCTTACTGCGTTCGTAATAGAGGTGGCTTTCATAGTGCAACTGTTTCACTTGATACCTAAGAGTAACATTTAATTCAGCACCAGCCACACCTATTAACTTAATATCTAAATAGGCTTAACATTATGGATCATTGCATAAAGATCTAAAATGACTAGATCACTTTTGGTTCTAGTGGGAATACCTAAAATGTGGGCCAGTATAAATAAATGATGATTCTTTATATTTATACAAGAGGAGCGAGTAACTTACATTTTAGCAACTTTGAGAATACTGGTTTATCTCAAAGTAGAAGTATACCTTTAAGCCTGGACAGCATCCTTAACTTTCTGCCGCTAGCGGTAGTTTTTAGCATGATAGAACAGCAGAAGGGTTTCTTTTAATTACTACTAGTCTAAAGCATTATAGTACAGGTAAAGCTTGTGGAGGTAGGTATTCTTTTGTGTGGGGAAACCTGTGCATCTTCAATCGCAATTTTTTAAGTAGATACCCACAAACATAAATATTTTTCCATACGTTCGAGTTCAGTTTCATTGAGGGTCGCATAATATAATGATAAGGGTAGTAAGAGTTCGTTGGCGTAGTGGTTTTAGCGCTCCGATTTTAATTACGAATTCCGATCCCGGAATAGGTTTATAATCTCGAGCTCCTCCGTGCTTCTGAAGGCACGTTAAGCTGTTGGTCCCGGTTGTTAATGCAACCGCTTTTATCCACCAGCCCTCATTGAGCGACCGTGGTGATGTTATAGCCCAAGCTCCTCGTTTGTTTCTCCCATGTAGAAAAGCCTGTGCCCCGCAGTTGGACGTATATAGGCTGGTAATCAAGGGTAGTAGAAGTTAAGTAAAACCATCGAGTCGGTGGTTTAACTATCTAAGACAAATTCTACAAGATAAAATAAAATAATTTTATTACCAATGTGTTTCTATTGGACTGAATAAATAAATTTCAATTTCAAAAATGTCATTAGAAATACATACAAACATTAAATATATACATAAGTATACAATACATATACATATATATGTATAAATACAAACATTAAATAATTGGACAACGTCCGTCAATATAGCAGACACTTGCATTAGTCGCAGTTCAAGTATGAATCAAGGCGTTTAGTACAGTAAGAAATGTGTTCATAACTTCAAAAGTGTCGTCTGTTATGCGAACGGTGCGTAGTCACGGTTCAGTGGTCTTATCACGTTTGACTATGTTTAAATTTGATTAAAAGGCTCATATATAATATAATAGAGTCGACCGTGCAAGGCTGTTACTGACAGTCGCTCGTTCGTGACCTGTTGACTGATTTAAACAAAAACCGGGTCATGATCTTCAATTCATTACGCCTTTGAACAGTAGCAATTGTATTGCAATGCAACTGAAATTTAGATATCTGAACATAAGTCTAGTTGGAAACAAGTAGACAAAACGTAACAAGTTCTATTGCGTTATTTTGATTTAATAGAAATACGTATTGTTTTTATTTAGGTTATGTATATGTCACCCCTATCTAGTTAAATTCGCCGCTTAATTGGATATCTAGCCCGTTGATTAAACGCCGGCCTCCAATCGTATTCCTAGGCCGATAGTTATTTGAACTAGACTCATTCATAGTTGAACAACATGGTGTATTGAAAGTCCGCCCAATTAGATGCCTAGGCGGATCGTCTTGTACTGAAAAGTTTTGGTGTGATTTGTAGGCGCAAGGTTATTTATTACCACATATTACCAAAACGTCTTTGGTTGTAAGTGGTCATAAAAAATAACCTTGAACCTATCGATCACTCAAACAGTCACACAAAAGCTCTTCGATTTAATCAAACTGCGTAGGCGTTCAATTGAATGGATAATTTAACCAGACGGCTGACATGACGTTCAGCTGTCTGGTTAAAGTGGCGCTCAATGACTTGGCTAGTTGTCCTTCAGCCAGTTCATTGGTTGCCGGCGTTTAATCAACGGCCTAGGCGTCGCCACTCGCAGTTGAGTGGCTAAATTAACTAGACGTCTGCGTGATACACACTCTGTAAAATAAAAGAAACCAATCAATATTAAGTTGTATAAAAATAACAATCATGTGAATTGATTCCGTAATAATAACAATTTCATTATTTTAGAATTCCACATAATTATGATGACGAAAAAAATGGTACAAGAGCTTTGTTTTTTGCCCACAATGAAATGTTATTTTATCACCAATGTATTTTACTTCAGATTCTGTTGTGCACGGACTAAAATTTTATTTAAGTTCTGTGCTACTTATCCATTACAGTCCGATACACCCGTACAGAAAAGGACAGAGGGTCTGTGACATCATCCGACGTTTCTACAATTTGATTAGAAGACATAATCTAAAAATATGTGCCGAATAAAATAGGTAAGAATGTCGAAAGTGTCGTCAACTAACTTGATGTTTCTAAAAGTCATATTTCACTAAGAAAACGATTAATCCATTTCTTATTGCTGTAGAGCCCAATATAGGAACAGCATTTAATTTCAGTTTTAGAGAATGACAACAGAATTGACACCGTCGACATCCAAGTTAAAGATAACGAATGTAGGTGTGATAGATTTGGAATGGGGGCAGGAAAACTAGTAGCAAGTTGATATTATGTAGGTCGAGGTTCAGCTAAGGAATCAGTTACTATTGATGCCCAGGTTTTCTCTTTTATTGCTTACAACATCTGGTAGCATTTTAGTAAAAAGACACTAAAACTTTTATTTGGGCTATTTACACTCTAACAATTATTTTAAAGGGAACTCTCAGTAATGTCTTCTTGTCCTAACGGGACCTTAATCCAAAACGAGACATTTATGGGTATTTTATGGCTTCCAGAGAAAGTTTGGGTTGTTTTTTTTCGATGCTTACTTGCGTCGCGGGTAATTTTATCAGTCTTCTTTTCTTTTATTTATGTCAATGTGAATATACATATATGTATATTAGGATTCTTCAGAAACGGTGTAGGTACTTATTTGAAATCTTTGTTCAGAAGCGACTAACCTATTATTATTTTTTTATATCAAGACTTCATTCTGTGTTATGTAAGTATCTACATAACTACTTACATGGAGGTTTGTCAATGTCAGTGGGTAGGGATAGAACAGAAATCGTCATCAGTTTAGAGTCTGATAGTTTTCTTCTATAAGTTTTGACTAGGCTGGCCTCTCGATGTCGATGCCGTTGCTGTAGCTGTCACATTCGTACTGAAAGCCTACATACTACAAGTCATATTCGTGAACGTAAACATTAGCTCGTTGTTCGCGGCAACCCTGCCCTGCTGCGGCACTGCGCGCAACTGGGTCACTGGGCCGCCCCCCCCCGCGCCGCCCCCCGCCAGCGCGGTGGCGCAACCGCGCGAACGCGCACTAACATAGACCTGGATCGCGGGAAAGTGGGTCACCGACTCACTTTCACTTATTACATGGGCTCCTAATCGTTTTCCATTGTGCGAGCGGGCGGGGGCTCGCGGGTGGCGGCGGGGCGCGCATGCGGGAGGCGCCGGCACGCGCGCTGTTGTCGCCGGCCGGCCGCCAGCCGCCAGTCGATCGCGGAACGTCTCTTGAGCGGCACGTACGCCGCCGCCGACATAAACTCTCCACGCGATCGTAACATCACTCGCGTTGTAAACTCTTGCACGAACAGTTGTCGGGTCGGTCAGCTGTTGTCACCGGTGCCTTTCAAAACTACCCTTAGGACAAAATGTTCTGGATTTATGTGTCTCCTTCAATAGTGATTGAACAGGTGCAGCCCGCGAGCGGCAGATAGTGTTGCGGTCAGACCGCTAGTGAACTCGGTGACTGTGTGAACGTTGTCGCGGTTGAACGCCGCTGTAGGGAGTTGTAATAAAATAAGCAGCCGCCAAGTGCGGCCGAGCATGACGATGGACCAGCAGACAGGCCTTATGTCCCTCAATATGTCCCCGTTTGACTTGAGCCCGGGTCCGGAAGGAACTGGCTCAGGCGGCGGGCCCTCGGGCACCTCTCAGCAATACGTGCCGCAAGGTGCCGCTTACCAGTGCGCGCCTGAACAACAATCTTTTGGTTATGCCAACTTGGACCCATCATATCTATTTCCGACAGGAACCGGCGGCGAGCCGGGAGCATATTTGCCCCCAGCTGGCGCAGTTTGTGACCAGACCGACACAAAAGACGTGATTGAGGAGTTGTGCCCAGTGTGTGGTGACAAAGTAAGCGGCTACCACTATGGACTGCTCACCTGTGAGTCCTGTAAAGGATTCTTCAAGAGAACCGTCCAGAATAAGAAGGTGTACACGTGCGTTGCTGAGCGGGCCTGTCACATAGACAAAACACAACGGAAACGTTGCCCATTTTGCCGTTTCCAAAAGTGCCTGGACGTCGGCATGAAACTCGAAGGTAAGATTTGTATCCATAATTTTTACTGTTAAATTGCTCTCTGTAATTTGAGGCATCAAAAAACCCGGCCCTCACGTCATTGCATCCTATTTCAAAATAGTTAAAAAAGGAATAATAATATCAGACAAACTGGCCATTTAAGGAAAATATGTAAATTGAAGTTACGTCTATAAGATGCCGTGTAATTATTTTAGCACACACAGCTTTTGGGTCGTGTCGGCGTATAACACGTTGGAGTATCTTTTTGAGGGGAAACTAACATTAACGAAAGCACTCGACTCTACACGTCTACTAAGTCTGTTAAAATTTCAAAGTGCAAATGTAGGTTAAACAGCATGCTGCACCCAGCTCAGATATGATTACATCATTGAGTTCGGCCAAAATGCAGTTGAAATTGAAAGTTTGTTGGCGTAGAGGAGAGCCGGTTCTTGTAACTGTGATGCCAATGTATACATATGTTACTGCAAGTCGTTGTCGACCTTCACCTACTTCCATCCAGTTGATGATTGACGATGCCCTTCGCGACAAATGATGTCAAAAACGAGAGAAGTGTAGATTACTTTTCTTTTACTGGCTCTATTTATTGTTAAAATTTTAAACATCTATTTTTAGAACAACTGCTCTTTAAGAGATTAGATTTAAATTACTGGTATTTAAAATCATAATTACATCCCCATATAATGACTTCGCCACAAATATAATTGCATCTTTCATTGAATAATAAAAAAAAGTCATATTAAACTCATAATTTAATGCAGTTAGTAGTTAATGTAACCAGCTTGCCACGTTTATAAATATCTTTCAAGGTTTCCATTAGAAGCTTGACGGAGGTGTTCTTTAAATGTAGGTTAATCTTTGGTCCCTCCCTTGCCAGCCCTCTAGCGCCGTCACTCAATAGAACATCTGATAAGTCGTTAGGTCTTTCACAGATGAACATATCGTATGATTTTTTTAACTTTATTATGAACATAAAAATATATTAAAGTATTAATACATACATTAATGTATGAGTCTAAATTGGGCACTTTTAGCACTTTACTGTATGTATACTTGGTAGGTTATTAACTTATTATAGGCGAATATAAAATCTTCTGAAAATCCTAGACAGGCAAACACCCGTAACAAATAACAGTTAGCTTATAATCCTTTTTAGTGAATAATATATTAGTCAATACCACTGCGGGCGCCAGGTTTCGTGGGTGTACAGCCTTAATATTAATATTAGACCAGGGAATGTCATTTAGTCTATTCCGCGGCATTTGTTGCACTATCGCTTATGGTTCAGTCAACTATTTTTTGTTTCTACTATGACGGTATAGACAGACATTTTAGACATGACAAAACTTTGGCCCACTTTTACTCTGAAAATAAAAAATCAAAGCAATGTAATTTTAAAAATTTGCAAAATTTGCCTACTGCCTTTTACTTAATTACAAAACTATTTCATAACGCATGAATCCTTTTAGTCACAGAATAGAAGTATTAAAAATATTATATTTTTTTCAATGGGGAATATACTTAATTTTTTTCAGGTTATGAAATCAATTTGACATAGTCACAATTTACAAAACTGAAAGAAATTAAAAAAAATGTTGATGAATACCACTTACAACCACTAAAGTTGCGTGTTAAACAAGGAGATCCGATATGAAATTAGCCGCTATACATATTTCTTATGAAAAAGTGGTTTTAGAAAGAAACACGAATACTGCAATTCCCAATTCAAATATCTCAGGTATTTTTTTTATAAATATACTAAACCAGTATATATTTTTTTATGCATATTCCCAATGAACTTTAGTAATTAGTACTCAAATGAGTTAACTACCCTATCAATTGTAAAGTGCTGGGCAGCAATTCTCATGCATTCGAAGTAGTGTCGAATTCGAGATAAAATTAAAATTTATATAGCGTATAGCGTAGATTTCGAATTCGAACCTCCATAAACGTCTAATTCGATTAGTGGTGAGAATAGATCGCACAAAAAGGGATCGATGAGATTTTTTCGAACAATACGAGAATTGCGTCCCAGTGCTAAAGAGGTATTTGTCGCATTGACATGGTGTAGGTATATGTCGAAATGACGTTTTATTTTGGATGAAAATCTTATTCTGGGCGACTGCCAGTGTGAAGGTAGCTTATCACAGCGAAGCCGAATTAATTCTGATTGATCCGTTTTATGTGCTGTAGGTTTTCAGTCTGTTAGTTATTAGTACGCATCATAGATAGATACTCCTTTCTTAACATTTACCTAAGCAGATAATAAAATATAAATACCTAATATCGTCACGTTTTTCGTAACTGATGGATTACAGTGATGACCAATTACTTACCTAAGTACCGGCTGTAAACATTTTTAGAAAAAACACTTTTTTAAATACAAATATGGAAGTTTGTCTTTATCATAAGTAAGTAGTATTCAACATCAATAATCAACCACCGAGTCAACTTAACGTTGAGATTTCGCTAAGTGGCTTCTTACATCGTACTGGTTTTCTCGTTTTTATTCCTGAAATATTCCAGATACCAGATATCATACTTGAATCTAAATTCAGACTACGTTGTTTGATAAATATCACTTCCTAAATATGACACCTTTATTTTATTTCAGTGAAGGAAGAAAAAAGAAAGAAATATTGCAAAAGAAATAGTATGTCTAAGATCAATACTTTCACAGTTAAAGTGATATGTTTGTTGTGTTGCGGCGCATCGTCCATTTAAACGCTCCATAAAAAATCTAGGGAACAGGTGAAGTCACATGTTCCTATATTACTAAGAAATGTATGAGCATACTGACAAAATTCATAATAACTATGTAAAAATGTATGTTTTTATTCATAGTCGTTATAATAATCGTTTTTTTAATTGATGTTAGCAATCTAACATCATTAATATTTTTAAGTTCAACAATATTCCATATTTTAAGTTTGTATTGTATATATGGGTAACAGTAGCATATATTTTCCGAATTTGCGATAAATAGCGCTATATTAAAACTTAGGCAACATCCCAATTAATTTTTCATTTTATCAGCATTATGCAAACAATATAAGAGGAAGTAAAAAGTACATTGTCATTATAGTAATATCAAAGAAATTTGAAAAAACGTTACAATAACTTTTTCTTTAAGTAATTATTATTGTAGAGGCCTTCGGGTTTATTTTCTTCGATAGATATTCATAATGTTTTATAGGAACATGACTGTGTGAGTTTTGATGGTAAAATATTAACTTGTAGTTAGGCGATTGCGTGGGGCGGAGCTTGAAGCGCAGATCGTTCTAAATTTAAAATGCGCGCGGCCGCAGAGCGCCCTGACCTACTTGCGAGCGGGGCCGCGATGCGGCGCGCGCGCTGCTTGTTTGTGCGTGTGAGTGCGTACGCAATACGACGCCCCGCTCTTGTGTGCGTAAGCCACTCGCCATTCCGCGTTTCGCCAGATGCTGTGATGTTTGCAACATCTAGATAGTACTCTGAAATTCGCATAAGCAATTGTATTAATGAAAGCTGACTCTTCTTTTATAATATTCAGCTCGCCACGCTAACCTTATTTGTTTGACATACTACAATATTTGCCCAACCAAGCAGCATCGGTTTCAGTATTGATCAGCACTATTAGAATCTCGAGAAAAACAATACAACAATTTTCTATGTCGGTCACTAGATCATCACATCACACATCAGCAAATAATAATTGTAAACTTGATTGAAACAGAGCAATTTTACTGACTAAAATTACCGAAGAGACCAAAATAATGCGATATGATAAGCCAGTATTGTGATTCTAAAATTGTTTACTGCATACCTACATAATACATAATAAGTTATTTTAGTCATTTTCCACAATTGTAATTATAAATTATAAAAAATACAGTGGCGCTTCGAACTTATATTTTTATTAAACATTTATGCAGGCAAGTGTTCGAAAAAATTTCAGGTGACAGCTCTCTTATGTTTATACATTAGAAGGGATACTGTCTGTATAAACGCTGCGTATAAATCATTGCAAACCGATTGAATAATCGCGTAATAGTGAATAAAGTAATTTGATACATCTAAAACTTCTTTGATAGGTACATCTTATTATTAATTGTAGGGATCAATTTAAGTCCGTAAATTAAATCTAATGAATTGGTAGGTACATTCGTAAAGGCACAACCGATACTAACTCAATTTGCATTGAATGACTAGTGCAGATTGTTAAAAAATAAACAAACGTCTTAATACAAAGAGCAGCGTTTGCAACAAGCATATGTCAGATGACACAATTCACACAAATCGTTGGCTGACCCGAATAGCGGGTGTTGCGAGAGCCTCGCACCGCCTGCCCGACCCGCAAGCCTTGTGCAATGCCACCGTTAAAGCAGCGCCCGTTGTACTACCAACGTACAATGCATATTTTCATACACATATCTATCTACATAACGTTCCACGAGAACTTCTATACCTGCAAACAAAACGGACTCGGCATAATTCTAGAAACTTCCTTCATCTGATCATGAGTAGCACATTGATAAGAAGACATACAATATATTTAAAAATCTTTACAAATAACTGTACATAATGTGTAATATATGAAGTTATGAACTACACATTAATTGTAATCATTAGTTCATAAATTTCTCCTAAGGATACAGATAGTCCTATTGAAACATAATCCTTTAATTACCTTTAATTTTGTAAAAACAAAAACCATTATGCCGCCACGGCAGATCAAACGTCCCGTTTAGTCAAACTGCTATAATAATAGCACATTACTGAGCGTTATCTGCGCAAAACTACCCATTTGTTGTGTAAGCGGTTTTAAATGAACACACAGTATTACCACCGACACAATGGTCCTAAAACATAGTTCTTTAGGAGGCTTTTTTAGCATATAAATAAAAAGGTAGATCTACTATTCATATCATAATGTATAATATCTGTAAGTCTAAATGATAAAAATATTTTACGGGTTATTAATGGAGTACCAACCAATCGAATTTAGGCTTGAATATCATTCATATGGCAATGAGTGGGGGTTGTGAATCAGGCGCAAAGCGAGACTGTATCGTGCGTTTCGACACAATCAGCCGTCGACGGTGGGGTGCGCTGCGCAAGAGTCGTTTCACAAGACGCTTGCTCGACCTGTCGCAACGGACTACCCAAATGTGACCTAAACACGTATCGCATTACATGTCCATGGATATACGTGCCGAATTTATTATGGTGACTGTCGACACATCTCATTGGAAATTCACAAACCTTCTGACTACAAAGTTGACATTGTACCAATGGCGACGATCACGATATAAGTGTGAACTGAAAAGTATGACTATTGTAAACCAATGTTCGATTTATTTAGATTTAAGAAGAAAGAAATTGCTCAGATACTGATGGTTCTTCTCACAGGGCACTTGTTTCTGACATAGGTTGGTAACTAAAGAAAGAAAAGGAAGAACAAAATACTTTTAGATTTAGAACCGTCAAAATAGGACATCCCTACAAAATTTTAATCGCTGTGATTGTTGATATCTATATTTATATATTTATATTTACAGCGACAACAATTTAACCAAAAATTACGAATTCGTCATTTTACAGACATAAACTAAGATTAATTTGTCTGTCCTTTTCTAGTTAAATTAGAAAGAAATCGAGATGTGTTGCACCAACCAATGAAATAATTGTTAGTAAACACAACAAAAAAATACAAATATGGCAACAATGTCATTACCTAGTTTTGTTATGATCGCGGCTATGTAGATAAAGTAAAACGGTTTTATAATATCAAATAAGCAACAAAGGTTTAAAGTAAAAAAATATCTCTAGGATCAAGCTTAAAATATACATCAAATAATATTGAAGCTACAAGAAACGCAAGGATCTGAAAGTAAAACGTTTATATTTGCACGTTTGTATACATTCAAAAGACTAACAAGTTTATGCATAATTTTGAGTATCAAACATAATCCCAAAATACAAAGAATTTTTCCTTTTGATTTGAACATGGTTTCTTGACTTAGCTTATCAAGTATTAGTAAATAGCGGAGTAGTAAATTGAAATTTTACTATTTTTAAATCATGTTATTCGATTGAATCCGGAAACAGAAATAAAAGATGGTGTTTAGAGAGTATCCAGTGAATGTTATATTATGGAAACCAGCTTATTATTACGTCCCGTGCAAGTAATGGTGCGCGCCACCATAGTCACTGCTACACTACGATCGAACGATAATTATTGTAGTTACACGGACCGCTGCCCGCAGTGTGCACACCACCTTACGTAATGAAACACGGCGTTCGGCTGTTTCGTGTTTTATTGGATAAACACAATGCCCGTTTATATTAATGTCAAAATAACTTATACAAAATAACACTTTCTATCATCATTCATTACAATACGATTAAAATATATAGGCAGGTACTCTTATTTAGGTATCTAAATAATAAAACAAAAAAATTAAAAAATAAACTAGAAATAGTTTACTAAGTAATGTAGGTACGATACATATTTCTACATCTTGGGAAAAAATATGCTCTATTGCTTTAATACTAGAAAGAATAACCTAGATATTCGTACTGCACAATGATAATAGGAGTATTATATCAATTGAGCATTCAACGATATTGCAGAATACTTATCTCGTATCACGCGAGGTTTAGAATCTGATTATAAGTCTTATAAGCAAAACGAGCTACAAACAGGCAATCTTATTTGATTTGATTCTTATTGGAATTACCTAATAAGAAAATTTTAACTTTAGTTTGAACTTGATAAGACAGTTACGGTAACATGATTTGATGGTTTATGTCCTGAGTTGTCACGGTCGTTTTGACAGCGAAGGGACCCAAAAAAGCGCGGAGGCCAGGCTCCTGCGACAGATGTT
The DNA here is from genome assembly GCA_947347705.1 of Nymphula nitidulata. Lineage (NCBI taxonomy): Eukaryota > Metazoa > Arthropoda > Insecta > Lepidoptera > Crambidae > Nymphula > Nymphula nitidulata. Next base: position 20,205,174 of record OX374616.1, read on the forward strand.
AGAATACAACAAAAACATGCGCGCCAGCCGACTATTTCGGCGCACTGCCTTGACCCAAATCGAGTGTTTCGACAGAACGGCCTCGTACACCGGGCCTTTCTATTTTTTAGGCATTACCTGTCGTATTATTACAACAGTTCTACGAGCGCCGCCATCTTGGAAGGATTTTGGTGCGCAAGCGCTTCCAGTCAAATCATAGCCCCGCCTTCGTGAATCGTGACTCAAACCGGTTCCAATACGTAAAATCTATTATTCTGGGGTCGCTACAGCCCATAAAGGAGCGCGTCAGCAGCCATCATATAATGATGACGAATTTGTACTCCGACTGTAATCTGGTCGGAGACCATGTCAACCAAAGTTACTACGATTATTATTATTATTGTACACTAAAGTCACAGCGTGAATAGGTACATCATTGTACAAGATGGGATCTTGACACAGTTCGGTGGATGATCGCGGGTGATGATTTATCGTGGTTGTGTAACGAGTAACGACCGAGGTATCTGAGCGCGCGATCGAGTGCGAGCTCCGGCATTCGGTAGTGCTCGGATAGCTCCGGTGCCTCTCGGCCCGACGCGGGTGAGGGCGCGGGTGGCGGGCGGCACACGGTGCTGCCAGCCTTGACCAAGTTTCATCGGCTCGTCGGCACAAGGAGCGATCCCCACCTCTTCCCGTCCTTTCGGTACATACTATTTTTTATCTTGTTGACACGATTACTTAATTTGATGGCCCTGACCCATGCTCCAAGGTCGCATCCAGCTAATGACGAAATATAGATGAATATCGAATGCACAGCTTTCTAACCTGTGGTTTCTCACATTTATCATATTATCAACGTTTAAGACTTGCTTTACACACAATTGGATTGCTTGAAAAATTTTCTTGACATCATAGTTTAGAGTAGCATTAAAAAAGTGAGAGCAAGTGTAGAACTGTCGAAAGATGGGCAAATGTCAGGATGTATTCATATTCCTGTGACCTCGTCGCCAGGGTCGACCTTGACCCATCTCCAACAAGTGGGGCATAGGCTACAAATAGCAACAGAATGCGAGGTGAAGTAACAGATACCTATTTCTGCACACTCCATCTATTTGTCACGGAGACGTATGTTTTTGATTTGTAAAAATGACCTTGACCTTGATCTAGTTTAGTGTAATAAACAGTTGACCTCGTTTACCGCATTATCGACTAGTATCGAGTGCTCATTATAATAACATTACATGATTAAAATCACGCTCTTTAATTTATCATATTTAACTATTTTAGTTAAATATTGTTCGAATCGACTGAAGACTACTCAAACTAAAGCCCAGTAAATAAAACCAGAAAAATGTAATTTATCTTCATTCGAAAGAGAGACTGTTCTTGGAACTTAAGTTAGTCATAATATCCGGCTAGAAAAATACCTACCGTAGTAAAATAATCAAGTCATAAGAAAATTACAATTATATTTAAGATCTTATAGCACTTAGAATTGAGGAAAACGTTTACAGAAAAACTGTTGAAAATAACAAAGAACCGAAACACAATGTCAATAATGCCAGAATGTAAATATTATTTTAGTTTATTAATTTTTACTTAAAAATAAATAAACAGAATATACTATTTCTTCTTGCCTTAAATTAGGTATTTTAACGGGCACTATCAAAACACTCGTACTAATATGTATGTCAAGGTAAAATATGTATCCACTTACTATCTAAAAGCATTACTTACAAAGAATCAGGCAATTTAAATGTGGTGAACGAATAATTACATCAACCTACGCTGCAGAATTATTTAAATAAGCATGTATTTCGGAATCCAACAAGAGAAAACGAAATATGAATAAGGAACAGAAACTAATGAATGAAGAACTAAACACGTAAAATAGAAAAATGAATCTGTTTACGATAAACAAAAAAATTAAAAACAACAAAATTGATTAATGAAAAAAGGATAAAAGACAAAGTTTTTAATTAAAAAGAAAAATACAAGTGTTCACAGGAACTCTACCTGTCCTGAAGGTACTACAAGTAAATAAACTGGTTATAGAGGAAAAATCTTGCACACACTTACTTAAACGCTTGTCGTCAAACTGAAACTTTTAAACCAAACAATAATACTGGTTTAAACCAGACGCAAATTCACATATTATTAAACAGCTTAATCGCAAAACTTTAGAAGAGTTATGTCAAAGAAAATATACACTAACGGTTTTGTCGTAAAACAATAATTTAAAAACTAGGTTTAAAATTTCTCAATTCAAGCACAGACTGATTTATTTATAACCCTAGCTAGAGTATGTGAAAATAGTTTGTTTAAAATGCAGAACTACGTATTGTGCATCTTTTCTTTCATGCCGTGTGGTTAATGCTGTGCTTCAAATAAACTTGAAAATGACATTATTATAGTTCCTCCTTGAAGGCGGAATTTGAGCGTAATAAAATAATAGTCGGTTTACAAATCCGGCATCCAAATTCTTTTAGATTCTGATAAGAAAAACGTTTAAATATCAAATATTTACATCAGTCGTCATAGCGTAAAAGAACTAAATACAATCTAATAAGAATCACGAGAAAACTTAAAAATCACTGTATTTTTATAATTTGAAAGAAAATAACTAAAACTCAAGTATTTCGCCACAGGAAAACGTCTGAATTGCACACAGCACCGTTACGCTTGCTGTCTCTTTTAAACCCTTTATGAAGCCCTGTAAGTCGTTCCTTATCACACCGAGCTGCGTTGGCTACAATAAAAACTGGTTGTTATTTTTAACTCGTGGGCTGGGCGAGCCGGCAACTCGCTGAAAGCCCCCTTCCGTTCCAGGTTCAGTTTTGTTTATTTACGGCGAAGTATTTCTTGATAAATTGCCTATTCCCAATAAGCAAAACAACCGCCGATTTCGATATTCACTACACTCTATGTAAAACCTCTTACAAAAGGCTCATCTGTAGGTACCGAACGATGTAATTGTATTTTATGTTGAAGTTGAACTGCATAGTACAAAAGCTATTCTTCTGAAAACAGACGCATTATGGAATAGTGTTCTAAAATGTACAGTCGACAGCACATCAAGCGTAAGAGTTTGACCTTGACTTCGTTTGTAATAGAGGCTGGTTTCGTAGAGCAACTATTACACTTGATGCGTCGTCGGTAATAGTTTTATGTCGCCGGCGTAGGTTGTGTTGTACGTACCAATAGCTGTATTGTAATACCACAGAGGAAAGAATAATACAGAGGTCCGAGGAGGCCGTCTAGAAAAGGAAATTGTGCGGTAAGTGCGGGGAGAGATTTCATCGTCTAAAATATAATACAGTTTAGATTTAATGTCAATTTCTTCTTCCTTTCTTCATTACACATGATGTACAGTACCAACTACACAGTAATTAGATAATAAGCATCTATCTGTTCATGTACAAAGTCAATTTTAACATACTTATTTTTAGTGAAGATTCTCTTGTTGTTTTTTAAACTTAAACCCTTATATTATAAAACGCGAACTACAGATAGTACGGGACTAAAACTGATGGCGTCACTTTCTTTCTTTTCACCAATATAAGTGACAGCATCAGTTTTAGAGCAGGACTAACTTTAGTCCGCGTTTTATAATAAGGGGGAAAAGTTTCAAAAAGGACCGACACCAAAAATATGTTTCAAATTATTGTTGGATGATTGCAGCAAGAATCTAAATACATATTGTCAAACTATTTTATCATGGATTTTCTAATATTTTTAATCGCTCCGTGTCGGTAATGTCTAATAAGTCTAGACAATTGTTGAGACAGTATTATTTTGACTTAACCGGTTTGAATTCTTGATATCTTATTCTTGTATAATTTTTGAAATAATATCTCCGATACCTCGAGTTGCCGTCATATTCTCGATGCGTGTCGACTTTATCTGATTGCTTGATCAAAAATTTTAAAGCATAAATCTCCAATACTATGGATCGGCAGACCCATCATGAAGGAACTTGGCGTCTCATGGCGTCTATGTGACCACGTGATCAAATCTTTAATATTGCGTCATTTCCTAGACGTTGTCGGCATTTCCCGCAAGAACACAGGCGTCTGCCTTCTGTGTCTCTTTATTCTGTGGCAATACCGTATTTGCGTACAAACCAATAAAACTATACATATATTTTTTCTGCATTATTATGTAAAATATAAAGTGGATTTGCTGATAAAAACTGAGCGTAAGAATTTATCAAACAGTCATTATTGATCTTTGCTTAAATTTTGTTTCAATATTATAAAAACTATATATTTCAAAACGACTAAACTAGATAAAATTTAAGCTACCGAGGACTTAGCAGAACCCTATGATTTTTTTTTCTAAATATGTTACTAACTCCTCGTGTGTTTCTCCAATGTAGGAAAGCTGTGCCCAGCAGTGGGACATATAAGCTGGTGATGATGGTGTTCCAAATATTTAAAATACCGTTAAAATATAAATCGTCGGTACTTGTAATAATACTCGTGTGATGTAATATAATAATTTTGCACGCTTAAAACTTAGTTGAGAGCGTAGAAGCAGAAAGACCAGTAGAAAATCACAGGGTTCTCCCAAGTCCTCAGTAAATTACAACAGTCACCCAGATGGTGACAAGTCGCGGATTTTTTTCTAGTCTAGACATTTTTCTGAATATCTATGATTTAATCTTATTTGTAAAAATATGTAAAGAATCAATAATACGTAATCCACTGAAAGTTTAAAAATTAATTCAAATTATTGGATTTAGTTATAATAATGCAAATCTGCTAATGATCAATTATATTTTTTTATCTATATTCATATTATATTTTTAGAGTATCCATTAAAAATACTAAAGCCACTGCTTACACTTGATTAATAATAATAAACAACTTAAATGCATTAACATTTTTCCACACAATCAGAACCGACATTTGTATTTGGGGGAGTGGTAGAATTAATTTGGAATTCAGCCAGAGTCATAAAGAATGGCTGAGTACGCGTGCGTTATGAGGCTGGTGGCCTAAATTTCAAATCTAAGTTATAAAATATTCATGGAGTGGCATACAAACCTATCTACAGTCAAACTACTTATTGCATTACATTATATTATCCAGATTTTAAATGTATTACAATGCAATACAGAGCAAGCTGATAATTTGTTAGGAGATAAAATCTGAAGACTAAATGAGTTATCTGAAGTTACTGTTAGAAGTCTCATACTGGAAAAAAATTAGGTGAAATTGATAACGAAACACATAATCCAGTTTCTAATGTATTATCGAAAATTCTGTTAGCAGGCTGGTACATTTCGTAGTAATAGTTTAAGCTATAGGTGAAAATTATTTAATAAATATTTTAAATTATGAAATTGTTTGTTCTAGCTGTTCGAGCGGATCGCATGCGAGGTGGTCGGAACAAATTCGGACCCATGTACAAGCGCGACCGCGCCCGCAAACTGCAAATGATGCGACAACGACAAATCGCTGTGCAAACGCTACGAGGCTCACTCAGCGACGGGGGGCTAGTGTTAGGCTTCAGTTCGCCATATGCATCAGTACCCGTGAAGCAAGAGATCCAGATTCCTCAAGTGTCATCACTAACTTCTTCGCCTGAGTCGTCGCCCGGGCCGGCGCTGCTGGCTACCCAGCAGCAACAGCCGCAGCCGCCACCACCTCCGGCCCATGATAAATGGGAAGCACACTCGCCGCACTCAGCGTCGCCAGATGCTTTCGCATTCGACGCTTCCGCTACTACCGCTACACCATCCAGCACGGCAGAGGCTACCAGCACTGAAACGCTCCGGGTCTCGCCTATGATCCGTGAATTCGTCCAAACTATCGACGACCGCGAGTGGCAGAATTCTCTCTTCGGACTCTTGCAGAGCCAAACCTATAACCAGTGTGAAGTCGATCTCTTCGAATTAATGTGTAAAGTTCTGGACCAAAACTTGTTCTCCCAAGTGGACTGGGCGAGAAACACCGTGTTCTTTAAGTATTTAAAGGTGAATTTCCAGATAAGTATGAAGATCCTTTCCCACATTCCTGAACCCTCTCCGGTGTACACCATACTGCTTGCGAATGTGACGCATTGCGCTGCTAAGCGATATTCATTTTCTCGGTTATACGAGAACTGGGCTGTGCGAATTTTATACATATAGTTTAGTTGCGTGCAGACACTAGTTATGATGATGGTTGTGTGAGTAGGGGCGCGTGTGACGCAGCGGACGACGCGGTGCCGTTCGCAATCGATACGCCGCGCCGCCCGCGCCGCGCCTCACCAACTGGGTCAAGTTCCCACGACAAAATTGTACCTTCTAACTCTGCCGTCGTTTTTCTGATCGCAACTTCAGACAATCCTTCATTACCCTTTCGACAATCGTGCATAACATAAACTAATTCTAAATCTTGCAAGAATCTTTGTAATACAGTCTAGCAAAATCATTTACGTAGAATAATCTGGTAAAATATGAGGCGCTAATTAAACTGTTTCCGATCGTCCGAAGTTCAATTAGGTGAATTTCCATACGTGCCCAATCAATAAGCAGGGTTCAGTCGGTAAGGAACGGGAGCAGCGGCGGTGACCACCGCATCGTGGTCGTCGTACGCTTACGCAAGACCCGCAGCCGAGTCACGTGGGCGCGCGTGGTTGCCGCTCCGCCCTCGTAGCCTTATCTCACTCTAGCACTACGTCTCTATTCCGCGACTAGCAATTTTTGTTTGTTCTAAAACGACGCGACTTATTTACAAAACCAAACTCGGAATTAGGACAACGTTGAACACAGATAGAAATATCTCTGGTAATATATGCGTCTTTGTGAATTGGAAGTAACTATTATGATTATTAATTTTTTGTCAAAAAATAGGTTTTATAAAAATCTCTGTGAAGAGCGATAGACATTTTTCCCGTACTTAGATCGTAATACAAATTCGTCTGTTGACGTAAAACTTTGATAGGGTTCCAGTTTCGTCGCCGTGTTGATGACCTACGCTTTCTCCAGACGGATGTGATGTAACGGTTCGGCATGCGGAGCGGCAACGCTGTACTTTCATCGGCGCACTTGACACAGTGCCCGTGGCCGAGTTGCCTCGAGAAAGCACTTTTTACCGCGGCGTGGCGCGTAACCGCCGGTAATAGCGACGTAACGAGTTGCGCGGTCTTTCTTCGCTTTCTCTTACGTAATATTAAACAGGCACGATTAGTCACATAACAGCGTGGTGATCTTGAGGCTGCCGAATATTATTGATGTAATACCTAATGTTTCAATGTCTTAGAAGTTTTCAAATTTGGTTATACACACTAGTAACTATTTGTAATATTTCGTTATACTTTTTCAAACTTTTGATAAACTTATGTCGATTCGTTATAATCAGAAGATACGACGCTGTATTAGAATGTCAAAAGTACCAGTACCGATTATGATACAATTCTATTACTATTTTGGCATTTAGCCGTTCACTTTCGTCATCAGTTCTGTTCTTCTGAGGCTTAGACAAGACATTAGCCAAGCCTTCGTTGCAACATGTCGTCAGTAACGACAACTTAGTATCTAAATTTAACGCTCTACATAACATAACCCGATAGATACACTCGAGTTTATTCGATATTTCGTTTAGATTACGTTATACCGGGTCAACATTTAGGTATATTGTTATCTAACTCTAAATTACCAACCAAAGTAGGAATATAAAATAGGTACGTAAGTTAATTTTACTTACTTATACGAGAAGGTAATTCGGATTCAATATTGGTTTGCATAATTTGGGGTACATATAATTAGAAATTCACTAGTGTTCATATAAGAATTGGTACAAAGATAAGACATATTTACATTTGGATCTGTTTATAATCACATCTATTCTGTTATTTGCCTATCCCGGCGATTTAACAGTTTAATGGTTACTACAATTAAACCATTTATCTGCTACACGTGCCACTATCTGTACATATCTAACTAGGTCAATTTAGATGTTTTATGTAAAGATAATTTGAGTTCTTAATTTTACACAACCAAAAATACGAATAATGCGAAAATTATTAGGCAAATTCAATGCAGCATATCTCTATACGTATTATGAACTTCTAGAGCTAAGTTTATAGGCACGCGACAACACAAGATGACTTTGACCTACTTCGCCGCTACCTAGTACCGACAACTCAAGCCAAGATGGCCGACCAAAGGGAATTCTTACTAACCGCTGTCTCCAAAAGGTCACATATCTCGCGCTCCAAACATTCCGATATCCACGTAATTTTTATGTGTATAGAAACTCTTTTTGAGAATATGATAAAGTATCTCTATCGGAATGAGCAGTGGCATATTAGGTTAGATTATTCTAGATCATTACGTGTTACAGCAATGAAATGCTTCCTTTGGAGGAAATCCTAGAGCGACAAAAGTGGACAGTTCCTAAGGATCATTATTCGAAGACCTTTTTAACCTATTTATTGTTACGTAATACAGTTTCGTTTATAAAGATTCTGCCGTTCAGTTTAGTATAAATATCTAGTTAAAACTATAATGCAATCTCGCCACAGAACATAGAATTTGACAGTAAGATTTCGGTGATCCAATCTTGATTCACTGTTGGGCAAACAGTACGGTTAAGCAATGGCTTTGAGCTCTAAAATTTAGTTGTAACATTTCGTAAAAGGCAATTTTAACGCGTTTGCGCACCGTCCAGTGTTTTCTAATGCAACTCAATAAAATCTAGGGCAACTCAACATCGCAAACCGGTTATGACTTATGTGTTATAGGGTTTCAGTCAAAGATAACGAAAATGGCAAATTTGAAGCATAAATAAATAGCTTAAAAAATCCTGAATTTCTGACCCAGATAACACACGACTTTGCGATCACAACCATTCATTCATTAGGTAATCCGGTCCTGACAATTGCCATCTTCATTTAATTATTAAAGTTATATTTTAATTCTGTGACTTATCATGACACCCGACGAGATAGTTATTTTTCAAATATATTTTTACTAATTACTAACATTTTGTAAAACAATATTGTGTGTTTAGATTCCTAAGGCTCCGCACTAATTATTTCGTTAGGATGTCTTTTTGGAGATGGCAATTATTTAATCTCAGCTGAGTAGACACTTGATCTTCATCTGCTGGGCAGATGTTGCAATGCGGCTGTTATTTGTTGCAGGTTGACGACCAAATGAAGCTGCTTCAGCACTCGTGGTCCGACATGCTGGTATTAGACCATCTCCACCAAAGGATGCACAATGGTTTACCTGACGAAACCACGCTGCATAACGGACAGAAGTTCGATTTGCTGTGCCTGGGGCTTCTGGGCGTCCCTTCGCTCGCAGAACACTTCAACGAGCTCCAGAACAAATTAGCGGAACTCAAGTTTGATGTCCCGGATTACATTTGCGTTAAATTCTTACTTCTTCTGAATCCTGGTTAGTATAACTTCATTATCTGTTTTCTAGCTTAAGTATGCACCCGCTGCGAATGATTTGCCGATTATTGGTTTTAAGTTGTGATTACTTTTGTTTAATTTTCCAAAAATTCCTTGCACTTGAATAAAACTAATTGTTATTTATTTTCAAGATATTTCTTGGGGTTTCAGAGGTGAGGGGAATTGTAAACGTGAAATGTGTCCGAGATGGCTACCAGACTGTACAAGCTGCCCTTCTTGACTACACGCTTACTTGCTACCCTACGATACAGGTAATAATGCTGGCATACTTTTGTACTGACTTAGGAGTTTTTAGGAGAATGTCATCCAAATTGATAACATTTATACTGGGGGCAGATGTAATAATACGTGCTCATTATATTATATGGTAATTTCCAGGATAAGTTTGGCAAGTTAGTGATGGTAGTGCCAGAGATCCACGCACTAGCTGCACGAGGCGAGGAGCACCTCTACCAACGGCACTGCGAAGGACAAGCACCCACGCAGACGCTCCTCATGGAAATGTTGCACGCTAAACGCAAGTGAGTATCTAGCATTATATTGTAATCTAAAGTGACGTCTTTTTATACTAAGGCTTTACAAGTAAGGATGAGGACCAAAAAAATGTAGTAATGTCTCTCGTTCTAGGCCGAATGGAGGAGATATGGTTAACCGGAGTGCTGACCACACGTCGACTCTTGACAGATTGTATGTTATCAATATGAACTTATATATACCGGTCATTTTATAGCACCATTAGATATTTTTTTTACGCACGTAACATGATAGAGTTGCCAGCTTAAGAAAATAAAAAACCGATTACTGACAAAGTGCTACGTGATTTAAAAGTTCAACAAATTGAAAGATGTAATCGTTAGTAAGTGTATTAACGACAGTTAGTAAGTGTATTAACGACAGTAGGTACCTGGCAACTCTATTATATTAAACTCATAATAATAATCATATCATTAAGCTTTCACGGTATTCCCATAGGTGTATCGTTAACGTAATCCTTCATAATTATGCTTCTTGCAAATTATTTTCTGTTCTTTATTAATTTTCTTTGCACTTACTCATTCACTAAAATATAGCGTTGAATTGACTGTTGTGATGGCATACGAAAACGTCTAAAGAAGATGATCGCGGATTCTAAAGTTAACACAGCACGTCATTAATAAACCATATAAATATAAATGGAATTACAATGAAATTATTTAAAAAAAAATGACAATTAACTAGTACAAAAAGAGCTTACCTAATACAAACTTTTTACACAGCCCCCAGCCCAGCACATAAATTATTTTATAAAATCTCTATAAGTCTAAGAATCTAAATAAGAGTAAATAGTGTGAGAGTGTCAATAGATTATTTTGATATTCTCAAAAACTAAAATTGAGTTTTCTTTCTGCGTTAATACGAAAGAGACAGATTGACATTTAGAAATGTTGAGTTAGTCAACTCTCCGCCGAAAAATGAACTTTTTACTTATTTTAATCGGAAAGGTTTCAGATGTGTTTTAAAATATGTCTAAAATGATTTGAAATTGTCATTTCATAAACGTCAATGACGTCACCGGTCCATCCGGTCCTGTGTTCTTTAATGATCTGACTATAATTAACTAGTAGTACTGAAATAAAATTTATTGTTAGAATATAGATTGTCATTTTTCAAAACGTTAATTTATTACACTTACATTGTTTTTTTACTATAATCAAATATTAGATAATACGTAGCTTTAAAAAAAAGAATAATAGGCTTAACCGCTTGCCATCAGGCGAACCGTACGCTTGCTTGTCACCCTTGTAGTATTAAACCAACTGTTTTATCGTCAACTCTCACGCGTTTTAAAGTATTCGATAGAATGACCCAATTTTTTATCGGTAGCTATTTATATTGTACCATGTATAATTTTATCAACAACGTTTTTGTTATCACCATCAACTTTACGCTGAAAACACCCAACGGAATAAATAACTATTGTAAATTTCAATTAACCGGGTAAACAATTTTTTTAATAATGTCAAGCCGCAGAATACACTCGGCGGGCTTATGACAACTGAAAACCATTTACGTTTGGAATCTGTGGTTTGTCAGGTTACAATACAATAGGGTATTTGACAACATTTTTTAATTTCACATAATAAAAATAGTATGTCAATTGTCAATAGACAATAAATATTATAGAAGCAACAAAATATCTGCAATCAATCGTTTCTTATCTCATAGATATACCGACTTGCTTGGGGAGATGTTACAAGTTCTTAAAAACACTTCATAGAAAATGATGTCGAATTGTGACGTCACACCTCAGTAGTGGCCACCGAATTGGGCTGTGTGGGCGCATGGACAAAATTAATGATATTTTTGGAATTTTAAAAGTTGTTATGTTAAAAGTTATTACATTCAAAGTGGGTAAAAAAATTGTAAAAATGGTTTAAAAACATTTTAATATATTTATTTTAGCCATTTTTTTAAAATACCTGGCACATAAGATCTATATCAAACAAAGAAAAATACTTTGTAAAACTTTATATAGAACATAAATCATATTTTCTGAAATACGAGTATGTGAATACCCTACTTTTTTACTTGTTGTCAACATCCCAATTCAACTTGATCATAAATGAGAGCATTAGGGAACACCTCACTACATGTCTTTTAAAATTGTCTATATTTTTTATAAAATTTAAGTATTTTGTTAATTATATTTGTTGCTATCCTTTCCTTATACTTACTTGATAGAAAGTGACAAACTTTACTGTAGTAAAGGTACGGGCCAGCTCATGGGCACCATTTCAGATTGTAGACAGAAATGTCCCTAATACATGGTTTCCTTTAAATAGCAAAAACTCTTTTATTGTAGTGCAAAAAATAACAAAATTAAAATAATTATTGCTTAAAATGTCAACATAGAACATATGAAAGCGCCCAAAAGTGTACTGTCCATAGCTATAACGACGCTGTTAAAAATTTGAATTTAATGTCCTAATGATGTTGACGATGCCTGACTCCACTTCACAAATATTATTCAGGTGGTCGCCTGGAAAAATACTCCACACATATCAAGAAAAAGAAAACAGACATAACTCCCTTGACATCCAAAATAAAAACATCGCCAAGAAGAATCTGGTAACTCACTAGAAATCCAAGCGACAAAACGGCTTTAAACTGTGCAGCTAAACAATTTAAATCCATTATTAAGGAATCAGAAATATTAACAAATATGACTCTTGATGGCAAAAGCGAACAAAGAAAACCTCAACAGTGCTTACCCTCAATTAGATCTCTAACGTCCACCTAGACGCGAAACAACGACGAGAAAGCAAAGGCCTTGTCATCGGTATTTTTTCCTAATTCTAGTCATGCTGTAGAAGACGATATTCATGACATTTTAAACCAAGACGTACGTACGATAGGCTTTCCAATAAAACAAAGCTTGCCCAGGGCAGTTGCCTGCCAATGAGATCAAAATGCTGAGTGCCAAAAAAGCCCCTGGATTCGATCTAATCTCATCAAAAGTGCTCAAGGAGTTTCCTAAAGAGTGTGACCTACATTACTATTCTGGTAATGTAATAGTTACCAGAATAGTAATGTAGTAGTAATGTATGTTCTAGTTCTAGTGCAAGGAAAACTTGCCCCTGAAATATCTTCACATCGACAAATTAGCTCGACCCCCAATTTTTTCAAAACTGTGGGAAAGGATTTTAATAACCAGGCTGCGAATCCACATTGATGACTTTGAAACAATTCCAACACACCAATTTGGGATTAGAAATCGCATTCAACAATAGAAAAGATGCATCGAGTCTACCAGGCAATGAGACTAACTTTTGAAAGAAAGCAATTTTACTCAGCGGCATTCTTGGACGACCAACAGGCCTTTGACAGCTTCCCCACTCTACCTACTATCATATAATTTGAGTCATAATTACAAGGAAGACTGTTTCGAGTTAAATAGGGTAACGCTTGATCTAGCTTGCGTATTAAAGCTGGAGTGCCGCAGGGATAGGTGCTGGATCCATGAAGATGATATAGCCTACTTGGTTAATGATCGAACCTGTAGGTTAGGACCCAGGAATGACAATTGACGTATGCGTGCAAGTGCGCAAAAGTTTAGATTTTTAGACTTTAATGATTAGTCACTAAAGTAATTTGTGACATTTGGACATGTGGTTTAGAAATATGGAACGCCGTTGCTACAAGCACATTGTCAATTCTTCAACGAGTTCAAAACAGCATCCTACGTACTATTACAAATGCTCCATGGTATACTAGAAATAATGAAATCCATGACTATCTTGCTGTACTCATCGTAGGTTCGGTAATGACGTATGCAAACGCCAATCTCCTCAGCGCCTATTTCACCATCCCAACCCACTTATATTGCTGAATTAACCAACAGCATCCACATTGACTTAAACAAGGCAATGTGTTGTAATATATGGGTGGCCTTGGCATTGGTCATCGGCCCTGTTTACGTCAACTCAATCGCTAACTCATTTGCTCATAGTTCCCCGACTGATTGCAAATCTTCAATAACAAAAAAATAATATAGACGACCGGCTGGTCGAGCGGTCTGTACCCCTTACTATGCAGGCTACTCGGTCAAGAGGTCCCGGGATCGAATCCCGGTAGGAGCAAATGTTTGTATGATGAGTACGAGCATTTGTTTACGAGTCATGGATGTTTATATATTTATTTAATATATTTCTAATATTTATATACATATTATTATCAATATTTATCCGTTATCTAGTATCCATAACACAAGCTCTTTATGATGCTTACTTTGGGCTAGATAATAGGTGTGTGTGTATGAATATTATATTATTATGATTAATAATATTTATAAAAGTTTTTATTCTGTTTTTCTAGCTAGCGTGAATGTTTTGAATGCGCAGGAGAGTTTGTGTGAATTTACAGAATTGTTTGACCTTGTCCATGAAGCAATAAAACGACAATATTCAACGTAGTCATAAAAAATAAAAAATGTATTTTGACATTGACATTTTGTTTTCTTCAAAATGGCTACTTCTGTGATGTTTTAAGTAAATGAAAATATTTTTTCACCTCTCCAGCAGCCAAATAGCTCTTTTGCTTCATAAAATCTCGAAGGAAAACCGGTTTTTGCAGCAAGCGTGAGGCAAAGTAAGTTTTTAAATAAATTTGAGATAGGCAGTAGCGCGTTCCGAAACTCAGGACTAGCGCTAGTCGCACAACTATGTAATTTAATTGTTTTAGTTTATAAGCTTAACTATTTTAATTTATGGACTTTTTCTTGAAAAATAATAATAACCATATAATTCATTAAACCTTACATAAAAATATAATTAGTATTGACTTTTCAAAAAAATGGCATGCACTGTAATTTCGGAACGCAATTTAAAAATAATCTGTGGACAAAGCGGGAAAAATAAATGCAGATTGTTTTGATTTTTTGACTTCGTGTTTATAATTAATTGTGACTATTTTGTTAATTTATTGACAAAAATGAGTTCATCGAGTGATGAAAATGATTGTTTAACGCCTGAATTAATATTGTTTGTGTATCTTACTTAACAATATTCTCGCTCGACAGGTGAAAAGTTGTATGTTTCACACGAGAGCATTTTTTTTGTCTCGTGCCTTTAAATCACTCACTGCGCTCAGAATTCTAATTGTAAATCACTCGCTATGCTCGTGTTTCAATTTTAGACTACTTCGCTGGTTCGTGATTTAACATCAGCACAAATAACTATTTCGCCGCTGTAATCAGTTAAGTTTTATGGAAATGATAAGATTAGATGGTTTCTTACAAAAATAACTGTACAAAAAAATGGTGCACATTAGCTGGCCCGAATTCCCTACTACTTTTACTATCTCCTTTAGAGTATGAGTTCAGAATCGAGCCCAATATATTATTTATTACTACTTATTAAAACGCAAGCAGGTTATATTAATATAATAAAACAAATAATTTTAAAGTTAAAAACTAGGCTGAAATCCTTAATATACATTTTTTTAATACCACTAAGGTGGCAATCAAGCATACGGCCCACCTGATTGTAAGCTGTTACTACAGCCGTTACCGTTACACATACATACCTACTAAGTCCAATCCAATGTATACAATAAACGGAAGGAAAACTGTAACAAGATTTAAAAATAAACTACAATTAAGAAGAATAACAAGTAATATTATTTTAGGTGAGCTATTTTATAACTTTTTTATCATAAACTTTTTCATTAGAACAGTGGTTAGGAAAAAAAATGAGAATTAAAAAGGCTTCTAAAATCCGATGAAAATTTCTGGCATTGAACTAAAAAAAGACTGTGTCCGATTCTATTTTTGAATAGCTTTTGAAGTTTCTTTTTTTTATTGAATCCTTAGCAGTTGAGTGATAAAACGCGTTCTGTAGTAGTATCTCAATGTTAATCTTTAGTATTGGATGACCGTCAATAATTGTGTTATGTGCCGTTAAATAAATAAAAAGTACAATTCAGACAAATTCACCTCATACCAGTTCCTAGAATACAGACGTTTATATTATTATTCTTGAAATATTTATATACATGTAAATATTTCAAGAATAATAATATAAACGAAAAGGAATATTTAATTTTATATAATAAATATTTTTAACAAAACATCTTTATAAAAATACGTATAAATTTATTTGTAAACACTTAGTTTAGAATATAAAAGTTATAATAGGGATCGAAACAGCATTATAATTGCTTGTAATGCCATTGAAAAGCCCTTATTTTTTTATTTCATTACTACTATCTCAAAAATGTACACTTATATTTTCGTTTATTCTGCACTTCATACTTTCTTTTCATCTTATAATTTTTAGGCTTACGATTTGAACAACGTGGATTCTAAACTATTAATTTACTATTTATAGTAGTGTCTTAAGCACCTGAAATACGAAAATCACTGAATCCAGTTGCTTTGAACGAATTATTATAAAACTTTTGGGATGTATTATTAATAAGGTATAGGTATTACAAAGTTTACCCACTATTTGTCGCTTTTAGAACTGACTCCGAAAAATGATGATGTTCTCAGTTAGTCGGAATCTTTTAATTTTCAGCTTTGGTTACTCGGTTACTCGAAGACGGCAGGACAAATTGTCCAGATCAGGATCTGATGATTGCGTCATAGAGAAATCAAGGGAGCATTTAAAATATTATAGGCATGCCTTAACGATTTGGGTGTTTTCCTTAGTAGATCGCGCATTTGGTTTCGGAATGCACCACTTGGTGAAGTGGAACTGATGAGGTACGAGGGGAAATTATGAACAATTAACGTCCCTGCACCGATATTATTCAACTAGTGTCTGAGAGACATACAAGTAACTTTTATCACCCAACATTGCGAAATAAAACATCTTCAAAATACAAAAATCGCATAAAAATATTGAAAATAATACAAATTTTGGGCAAAATTATTTCGTTTTACGAATATATAGATATATTTTTCGCGATAGTATGACACATCAAAGTAAAATACACATTAATTTTCATAAAAAGAAGTTTATAATAATTATAAATGTATTTTGCTTATAATAAATAAATATAATATTCATATAATTCAACGTTTAAAAGCTAGTAAAATTTAATTAGATGACTTTAAGCAGTTTTTTCTACTTACTAATTTTTATATTAAGCTAGCTGTACCCGGCATGCTTAGCAATGTCCGTAAACGTAAAAGAGGAAACTGTTAGGTTTAATAGTAATTAAAAAATTGATTTATTTTATATTCCAGGAACATTTTTGGGCGTACCCAGAACACCCTACCTAAGTTTTATCTCTATCTTGATCAATGGTTTCGGAACGCATAGGAGACAAACATACATTGATTTTTATTTACATAGATAGGTGATGCATTGAAACAACTATTACCATTGCACTGTGAGCACGCTGCAATACAATCCCACCAACCTTCCTGTACCCACTTAAATAAAAACCGTCCTTCTCCCGTCAGAAGGTTGCATACGAAGCTCGGGCCTAGGAAACTTGGTAGTTGTCCGTATCCAGCCCTGCAGCTCGACCATCTCTGGTCAATGCTACTCCCCGGCGGGATGGAGTACTGGCCTGAACGCCTTTCCTCCTACAAGAGGACATACAAGGCAGCAAGGATCCCGATCCTTATCTTTAGTGGGGGAAGGCCAGGTCCTAACTTAGAACCGCGACGTATTATGCGCAAGATTTAGTGGGGTTTGGGGCCCTTCCTAACTCGACGAACTAGCGCTGCCCTACACGGCCGCACTAAGCGGTTTTCTCTTGCCTTGGAAGCCAGCTGACCACCGATCTCAGAGAGCCCATTGTCCCCAAAAATGGGCTAGCAACAAACAGGTGTATAGCACCGAGAGTGTCTCGCCACCATCATCCTGGTTAAGTGCGACCCACGAGCCTTAGGAGCTCCACCCCACAACCAAACTGGTGCCCTACACGAGGCATCAGACTTCAATTGAAATTGGCGCCTCTGCCATCCACCGAACTATAAGCCGAGTTTTAGAGGAACCGTACTTCCCGCCAGCCTCAGCGGTCAGCCAAACCACAATCCGTAGATCCGCCGAACCGCGCTGCATGAGGCTGCGTACGAAGAGCACACCCTGCCTGACATGACCTCCAGTTGCCTCGAGCTTAGTGCGTTAAGAGTTCGCGCTGCTCGCCGAGGCATCGCTACCACCACCTTAACCACCTGCATCACCACCTGCAGGCGGCACCAATAGACCCCTACCTCAAAGCTCCCCTGGCAGAAGTGTAAGCCGCGGCCCGCTCGCAGACGCTCAACGGGCCTTGACTAGGGATGTTATGGGGCTCCGTAACCGTAACCGAAACCGATATAAAAGTTTCGGATAAACGCGGAGTCTAAATGACAAGTTACGACCGGTATTTGTTTGTTTGGTCACAATATACTCATTCTAATCTGTGACTGAGGCAATACTTGTTACACCGCCACGCGTGTCTCTTACAATTTGCATTATTTATGATTTATTTTGTGATTGTGGGTGTGAAAACATTAAAAACTTATTATTTACTAGTGCCTACTTACTTAGTTTTAAAGTGTTGTGTAAGTACATTGTTAGAATCTTGACAAAAGGCAAAATGTGTCCTAAGTAAAACCTTCTTCGATGCCCTGGACAGATTGCAGCATCGTGCTGTCCGTATCGTTGGCGACGTAGAGGTCGCGAACAACCTTGAGCCTCTGCAATTGCGTCGAGACATTGCGACGCTTAACGCTTTCTATCGGCTATCTATATCATGGAGAGTGTTCTGAAGAGCTTTTTGACCTTATTCCACCTTCCCCATTTCTACTCAGGAGCACGCGTGCCGGTCTTCGGAGTCGTCAATTCACTATCTCCACCTCAACATCACACATGTGTTCCCTCCTTCCTATAACATGAGTTCCTTCAAAAGAGTCGTGAAAAAGCACCTTTTGGCCCGGCAAGGTGGAGGCAGTTAGAGCAGTGTCTGAACTGCACTAGCTGTCTCGCATAAGGACTCTTTTTACCGCTTCACACCAGATGGTGTTGAGTCATTTGTCGTGCGCTATATATAAAAAAAAGTCTAGTTTAATCTGAACATTTTCGATGTAATAATGTAATCACATTTAAAATGTTTGATTTTACGCGTTTATACCGCCTACCTATTTGTGATTGTTACAATGAAATTAATGTAGGTTGATTCTGCAAAATGTAAACAGTGCGGTAAAAAGTTTTCACCCAAAGGAGGCAGCACTACTTCTCTGGAACTTCAACTTAAATTAAAACACATTGTTAAATATGAAGAACTGTTGTTACTGGAAAAGGATACTCAATTTCCTACTATACATAACCGAAGTTATCCGAAACTAGCGGATAATCCGAAATAATTTCATATCCGTAAACGTAACCGGTAAAATATTATTCCTATATCCGTATCCGTATCTGGATCCGAAATTTCGTATCCATAACATCCCTAGCCTTGACCAACGTCAAATCACCTGTGGGGCTGACCGCGCTGAGGGCTTCGCCTCCTAAGCCGGGGTCGTAGCACAGGGGCGAAGAGGGGGCCATCGCCGAAAGGCGATGTCCGATTACCGGTGAGCTAAAAGCTCACCGAGATGCTACTCGGGCAAAGAGCTTTCGCTCGAAGCCCGCAACCCCGCCAATAGGCGAAAAGAAAACCAGACGACGAGCATAGGGGCGAAGAGGGGGCCATCGCCACTAGGGCGATGCCCGATGACCGGTGAGCGTTAGCTCACCGAGAAGATGCCCGGGCAATGACCCTATGCTCGAGGCCCGTAGCCGTGCCAAGGCACGATGAAACCCAGAGGACGAGATCCGCCGGCCCCAAAAAGGGTCATTTCCGATATGTTGGACAGACACGGCCCTGGCCCAAGGCAGTAATTCTCAATGTTTATTTGAGTTTAATTATGGTTAATATAACGAAAATTTTGTTTTTTTAAAAGAACGAATAAATGGGAAAATATTTTAGTATCTATAAAACATATTTACGAAGGTTTTACATTAATGCATTCAAAGTAATTGGATTTCGAGGTCATTAGTTTACAACTAGCCCGATTAATTCCTTTTTCGATGAAAGACCCATTCCATTTAGAATCCATATCAGTAGAAAAAAATTTGAAATAACCTAATCTAAACGTACGTTAGTAACTATTTTTCATCCAAAGTAGGTAACTAAGTTATTTGGTGACACCTGTATTAAATAATAAAAAACTTCATAATCCCTTTTTACGGCACTTGTTATAAAATAATGCGTTATTTCATCTCATTAATATCTAGTTTAAAGAAACTGGAGATAACCTACATAAAATAATCTATATTTAAGGTACATTTCGCCAGATTACTCACAACCACAGAAAAAGAACACACACACATCACACAACACAATATACACACATAAATCCACAGCTAATCGTAAGTAATGATATATTTTAAAATCTTCTCTTTAAAAATAGCGACATGTAGCGATTTTCGAGATGTATTATTTAACACAGGAGGTACAGTAAAGTTGTTAGAAAAATTTATGGATTTATTTGTTCCGTTTAGATTATGTTACCGATATTTAAAAATAGAATTATGAAACTTAAGGTGTGTCTACAAGTGCAGATGCTATCTCATTTATATTAGGTTATGAAATCAAATAGACCAAGAGTAAATAATACTCGGGCATACCTGTTTCCGTTTTTGTTCGCAAGCATGTGCGAGATGTTTGACGTCTGCATGTGTGTGAATGAGTTAGTAGCAATTAAATTTAACTATTGAGAGTTGTCAGAAAATTCTTGAAGCAATAGAGCTCTTAATAGAAATAGTTTTAATTCATTATACAGGTATTAAATTAAACTCTGTGTGTGGCAGGTGCGGATTCCTGCCAAGTGACACGATTGAGCCGCATTCGCCAATCTAGAGTAAGCATAATAGATCAAGTCCACTACAGCACTATACTTAGTAACTCTTCACCTTGGCACTTTCATACTCTATTCTGAAGGTCATGAAGCTGATTTTTTTCAAAATACAAGAATGCGGCTGAATCTAAATTTTACTTTTGTATATAATTTAAATTGGCGTTTACAAAATTATTAACACGGGGCTGAGAAAGAGTGCATAAACCTAACATCAGACTCATAATTGCACAAGCATAGTTAGCACCTTGAATGTAGTTGCTTTACTCACACACAACACTTTAAATAAAATGGTTCGCCCTTTAGCAAATTCTGAATATAATTTTTAAGTCATATACCGGTTATATGTAATATATTGATGCAATTAATTATTGAGGAGCTCGGTGGCGTTGTGTTTTGAGCGCTCGTTTTTAAGCAAAAGTAAAGCAACATTCGTCATGGTCGATCCATGGGTCAACCAAAATTTCTCATCTTCGAGCTCCTCCGTGCTTCGGAAGGCACGTGAAGCCGTTGGTCCCGGTTGTTACTCACCAACCCGCATTGGGATGGCGTTTTGGTGCTATGGCCCAAACTCCTCATGAGTCTCTCCCATGTAGGAAGGCCTGTGCCTGTGTGAATTAATTATTCAGATTAAACATATGACCTGTTTACATTAAAAGCGGTTAACAGTATAAATGCTGCGCGTTTTTTATATGTTAACGTCACAAGTAGCTGTAGCGGTACCAAAATATCCGCGTTTAGAAATTTTGTTCAATGTTTTGAATAATTACATTTAAGAAAATACAATAAGAATTATAAACTTATTTAATATTTAATACTACCCCGGGTTGATAAAAATAGTATTCATTTTATTTACTTAAATCAGTTTTTTTTTATATTTCGTTTATTTTAACCCGATAATCGATGTAACATTACATCGAAAATAATATACCAGCATTTCCTAAATGACATTATTTTTATTTAGTTATTATTTTACTGTACACAAACATCTTTTGAGCATTTTAAAATTAACTCAACATAGCAAAAAAGAGCACCAAAGATAATGGGGTGTATTTTAATAATAATAAAAACACTAAACACACCTGTCAATAGAAACTGTGCTTGGAGAGCACTAGCAACAATAATATTTACTTTTAATTTTAGTCTTATTTAATAAAAAATCAATAATTAAGAAAATTAAAAGATAAAAAATTTAAAAAGTAAATAATGAAATTAAACCATTAGAGTATCTTGTTTATACTGGTTTTGTGATTTGTCCGAAAAGGAAGCCTAATGTGCCGCCCGCATCCTCATGACCTAATCTATTTCTTATTTTATTGTGCATCAAATTAAGTACCTTTGCACTTTAGGCAGGTGATTAGGTTGCAGTAAAAAAGTTTAAATATAATAATTATTTTTTAAAAAAGGTCAGTTGAAATAAATTACGATTTAAATCAAGTGATATACCAAAACTCTGCTTATACCAACCTAAAAATATTTCAAAATCATAATCTTAAAGATTGGTGAGTCCGAAGGTTCAAGTTTAGTATTTCGCTGTATCTTACACTTAAAGCGGTTTCGCACTACGTCCGATCCGAACCCGTGAAAATATGGTGACCTATTTTTATGGTAATTTACGCACTAGATCCGATCTCCGCTCCTGAATTGCTTGGATTTGTATCGGAGATCGGAGTATTGCGTATGCAATATCCAAATTCGGTCAGAGTTTTCGAAACCAATAATTTTCACGGGTTTGGATCGGATTCGGATCAGACGTAGTGAGAAACCGCTCAGGGTTTTATAAAAAAACAAGGAATTACAGTATTATTTTGTCTGTTATAATTATGTGTGTATTGTATGTATTAATTGTGTATTGAAATTAGTACATAGGTATACGCTACCTAAAAAAAGGATGTAAATCTTTTTTTTTTTGTAAATATGCATAGACGAGGGAAGTAGTCATTTTACATTTGGACCCGTAATCTCGAAAATATGAAAACATCTGGATGACTAGAATATACTCGTACTTACTAAACTTACTTTAGTAAATAGTTTCTTGTTTTTATCTTTCGTGCTCTTTGCCATTGCTAATATATTTTAATGATATAAAATAAAAGCAACCTCCTTTTTTTTTGAAGTTCGTTAAAAAGAACTATTTAATAGCGATTGGGCGATTTTTGTTGAATGAAAAGGAATTGACAACAATTGTAATCCGACATAGTTCGATTATTATCAGGCGCGCGGCTATCGATACCGTAACTCCGAGCGGCCCTGTGCCTACGTTACTTTGATTGCGGTTTTCGGTTGGCTGGTAGCTATGCACCCGTTTGATGACAATTGACCTACTATCGATCATGTCTGTTTGATTCGATTGTAACCATTATACAGAACAATCAAATATTCAGACTTTTTGTAGTAATTACCCATCGTTACTTTCTACTACCATAGTCAAGTATGTAGAACTTTTAGTTCTATTCTCCTGTATCATAGCTTTAGCCACGAGTATCTATTATATTAGTAAATAACATTAGCCCTTAATTCTGGACAACATACGCTAAATCTAAATTTAAGTTCAGTGCATCTCTTTCTCTTCATATATATGAATACAAAAAAGATGGTTGTCATATATTTTGACATTTAGAAGCGTGTGTTCAATTTCCGACCTCATGGAACGTGTTAAACTCCATACATGCCATCTAGAATTTGTCAATGGTTTCTTTGTAATCTATCTAAATTTTGTTCACAGCTCTAAACATATTTTTTTAAATATGTATTGCGAGAAAGAGATATCACTGTACTTAAAGTTAAGATTAAGAGCGTGTCTTCAGAATTAAGTCCTTTATGATATTTTCTGTCAACCGTGATTTAAATTCGTAACTTGAGTTGATGTTGGTAATGATAACTTACTAAGTAGTTGTGTATAAATACTAAATAAATGGAAACTTTTACTCACTACAATATTTACCTTTTATTAATTTCGCACTTGAATGTTAACAAGGGTGTAATATGCGATTGTGTGGTATCTGGTTTTTGGTATATTTCAAATAATTGGATACTGATTATTATACAAATAATTGTACATACTTTTGGTAAGAGGTTGTCAAGGCACTTTTAGTGATACAATGAATATTAAATAAACATTGAAATAAATATGACTCATTTTATGTTTTCAGATCTTGAAATCCCAGTGAAGGTTAAAATGAAGACCGAACATGCGCCAAGCGCTCCCGACACCACATCAGATAGTATATTACAAATATTACTTATTAATTAGCTTTAGTTGTTACTTGGTGTGTGATTACATTTATTAAGTTATTGCGCGTAGCGCCGGCCGCCGGCGCCCGCGTGCCTAGTCTGAATACAGATAAAACAAATATTTATCTGTAACATATACAAAAATAATAAACACCAGTCTGTTTAGCTACGGTTAATTTATTTAGCAGTTTATGTTGCGTTATTTCAAAATTATGTAAGTACCTAAATTGAGTACTAGTTTCAGTCCGGTGCGTAAGCGGGAATTACAATACATACTTTAGGAAAGCGTCTGTGATTATAAACGAAGAAATTTGATGAAAGCAGTTTAAAATAAGCGGAAGTTTTGTGCATAATATTGTTAGTTTATTGTGGTCGGGTCGGCGGCGACCGCTCTCGATACGATGTTACTTATTAATGTACGACTTATCTTCTTTTAATATTTAAGCACTTTGAATCCAATGTATAAACCTTGTTCACTGATAATGTGTTCCCTTGCTTATTGTCTTCGCGCGCCACCTAGAAGGCGCACGCCGAGATGGCTTAAGGTGATTCAGAATTTATGGAGAGTTGTTATAATGGATGATATTATCTTTATATATATATTGTAAAATAAGAGCGATTGAGATCATGTTTCAAATTTACAGTTGTTTCCTAAATTATATATCTGGGTGTTGTATTAAATTGTTCAATGTTATTTTATTGGCCATACCAGTACAAATCAAATATCCTTGTAAATAACATAGTAGCACATTTTACAGTGATTTAATTCTACGTATATTGTAATTATGTAAAATATTTTCAACAAAAGTGCAAGAAGCCTTAAAAATCATAGATTTTTAAAGAAATATGGGTACTAGCATCTACCGGCCGTCGGTCGAAAGAGATGATGTATTTTTATAAAACATATTGTTCTTTATTAACATATATAATATGTTAACTGAAAGTACATGGTTTCGTATTTTTCTAACATAATTAAATATAGTAGCGTATTTAAACAATTGTAAAGAACAACTTTTAAAGTGGAAATTATTATGTATGTAACATAATGTTATCATTATAATATGTATGTAAATCACGTAATAACGTAACAAATTTAATTTGAAAACGTTTATTTTTATAACATTTAACGTCAATTGGTAGCATTGAAAGCCCACTCCATAAGCCAGTACATATTTCATTTATATATATAAATATAATAAAGCACGCGGAATAATTAGCGGCTACCGGGATTATTTACGCGGATACCAGTGTACATACATCGAATGATAAGCATCCCGTTTACATACTTATACTGCTTTATGCATTGGGCTTTGTTTTTAAAATAAGTACACTTGAGTACGTAACGAATGAATTAGTTTAAAGTAAAAAGTGATTGACGGTTTGTGTTTCAAATTGAATGTTTATAATTATTATTAATTAAAAGTATGATAGTGTCATTGCACCAAGTGCTAAATTATAGTGAAGTAGGCCACATCAACGATTGTAAACATGACGAGTGATTTTCCTTTCCATTTACCTACTTTGGCTTAGCTCTTAACTAGGCTTGTACTATATGATAATTATAAATTATGGCACCGTGTTTATACTGTAATACCGTCCAGTGAACACAGTAATATTATCATCATGACATTTTATGACGCTTCGTGAATCTGATTCAAAATTTGTTTTTAAATGAAACAATCAACAAAGATTGATTGCTTCCGTTTGCTTAATTAAATTTAATTTTTAATAGGCGTGCTTTAGATATTTAAAATTAAAGACACAATACACGTTTGACAATAGTATGCAAAATAATTTACGCGTTAATTAACTGTCAACTTTAACAAAGTTCCTCCAAATGTTGTTGTGGTACAATTTTTAAAATATACAACATAAAACTTGAATTTGTTTCAACAACAGCTAAAATAGTTTTATAAAATTTTATTAAATGTAAGAATCGTCGTACATACTCTTATTATTATTTGCTATTTTTACTGTATCAATCATATCATTGCTTTTTCTCCTTTTGTAATTAATTATAACGTAAATTATACATATATTGTAAATAGCAGTTAGAAGCAGGAGTCATAAACCCCACGTCGTTTTATTGTGTTAAAAATCTTTATATTATTATTATTATTATAAATAATTAATATGTGAAGCTGCGGACACGACACCTATTGTAATAAGGATGTACGCCTAACAAATCGTAGTAGTAAAGATCGATAACTAGAGGTATGTTTCATAGAACACATTGTATTCTGTGTGTTTATACAATATTATATATATAACCTAACATCCTTAGTTCAGATAGGTGTGTAGGTCGCTCTCGCTTCAATTCTACGTTTATTTCAAAGAGGTTAGCCCGCGTGACGAGTTGAAGGAGACGTAGCTTCACGCGGTAGACGCTTTATCGAAGGCAAAGCTGATCTGTGATGGTATGACATAGTTAGGTACATTAGGCTGTGTGGGTCTTATTTGTCCGTACTCTTATAGATGGGCACGTGTCGATTGCGTGTGACCAATTAGAGAGATCACCACTTTCCACTGCAGCTTTAAAAAGGAATTATTTTAAATAGAGTGGTTGATAAAAATAAAAGTCAATGAATTCATAGCGCTGTAACAAAAATTAGCACCGCTCGTTCAGACGCCATTTTACCTCAACTTTGGATTCCTTTTATTAGCCCTGTGAAAGATTGTTTACCAAACGCATGTTACCATTTTAGGCAGTATTTCACGATTCTGTGAATTGCTTGTGAAAATACTCGACAGTATTATTTTAATGTTTTACCATTTTTCTTTTGCAGTACTCACATTACTAATACGAGGAATCAAGTTATAATGATGCCTCAAACTGACTACGACTATATTGGAATATATTATACCTATTTAAAACTATAGTAGCATATTATATATTTATAAGCAAAAGAAATGATATATACAGGACACAATTTTTAACACTACATATATAATTATTTTTAATATAAATTAGTTTGTAATACCACAGTCAGTCACCATTTGCATGATACCTATATCGAATACTTAGTAACTCGATACTCGGTGCAATACATGACGTGGCACATAACTGTAAAATTAATTATGTCTATTATTTTATTCTGCGACTTATTCATTTGTTTTGTAATAAATCTATAATATTGCGTAGTCGTTCGGCGGAGCGTGGTCACGTCGCGAGGTTGCAGAGTCGTGTGCCATTAGTTAAGTGTTCGTACAGGGTTAGTAGGTAATCGCCGGCTCTACGTAATTACGCCCACATTAATTTGTTCTGTGGTTATTGGCGGTACAATAATAACACTTTCTCTGTACGGTGTAGACAATAACGAATGGATTCATTTTAAGGTGCCAGTGTTTAAGTCGTTTGCATTACTTTATAGTAATGCTGGTTCATTTCATGTATCGTTTGCTTCACAACATTGTCTCTAATCCAAATCCACGTTCAATTTAAACATTTAATACAATTCAAGGTATCAATCTATACATATATGTAAAAAAAACTTAACTACTATTTACTTTTTAAGTCTAGGTTGTAATATACAGCGTACAGTTGTAGGTATTTAAGTGTTTGTGTAAGTAAATCTATATTTATGAAATAAAATGATAAGTATTTTTAAATGTTAAGATACACGATGAGTGTTCTATGTAAATGTACATTTTGAGTTCAACTAGATAGTAAGTGAGGATAGATAGTGATACCAAGTGCGCGGGTGGGCCGACTCGCCGGCGCGGGCGGGTGCGATGTCGCCCCACCCGCCGCTCCTTCCTTCGCTCAGATTCGCTCGCAGGCCGGCTCGCCTCACCTCGCGGCCCCGGGGGGAGGTACGTACGCGTCGCACACATTCCAAAATAACACTATTCGTAACGCTAAGCGACCCGCGTCCACAACGCGTTACATTTTGTAAGTTAACCACTTTGTTGTTCATTAACGATAAGTTAGGTTTAATCTCAGTCGATGTTGTTTAACTTTAGTCTGTGTATAGTATTCTCTCGGTTAAGTTTATGTGAGGATGTGAATTTGAGCGAATCGACAGGCTTCAGTCTGAAGGGTTCATACTAGCTATAAATCTAAAGTACCTAAGCGATTATTCTGTTGCACCATAACTTTATTTCGCGAGCCGTGTTAGTTATATTTTAATTATTGTACATATAGGTAGGGCGAGGTATACTGTGTTTTCATTCAATCTAAAAGGTTATTGTTGAATCTAAAATGTGGGGATGGCAAATATTAATGCAATGATGCATTTTGCTGTTGATAAATTTAAATAAATCTTTATCTGATACCATAGGTTTACGGCTATTTATGTGTAACTGTTGTTAAGACAGTGGTGAGGTGACAGGTGCGGGCCCGGGCCTCGCGTTAGGCGCGCGCCCGCGGTGTGCGGCTCACTCCACGCCACTCGTGGAACGAATCCCTCGCATCTTGGTCTCTCCCATCTCGGTCGGGCCGATATAAATGTTATTATAAAATGTAATACATAAGTACATCAAATTAGTTAAGCCATACAGGCTAGTTGTGAGGCTGCATCCATTTTAACTGAAACTAGTTGCCTATATTTTTATAAACGGCACATCACGCTACACATCACGAGAAGTAATTATAAAAGGGTTGCATGTTGCATGGCATCTGTCAGCGTAACCTGCGAGTTTATATGTTATGATTTATTGATGAACTGTATACATTACATTGACCTGTTTACAACTTTCTTGGTTGTGGAAAATTTTGTAAAAGAATTTGCGCTCTATTATTGTCATGATTTAACTTATTCCACTATCTGGAGAGTTGTGATCGGCGGACATGAACAAATCTTGTCAAGGTACCCCCGGTGAAGATACTATATTTTATTCTCAGATATCAGAATGCAAAAGTAATATTTTTTCATATTATTTATCACACACACGACTAGAAAGGCTGTAAAGGCTAACTTTTTGATGTCAAGACTTATTTATACTATTATGAAATATTCAGTCATCGCTATATCCCATATCACCGCTATTGCAATATTTAACCATTATCCAGCCAATCGCATGATAATATGATTTATTCAATTCTTGTAGTTTGATATTTGTTTGAAGCATTTGATCATGCGATCATTACCAGGAAATAAAAGATATCATATCTGAAGAGATTTAGGGAAGATTAACATCAAGATAACAAAAGTTAAACGAAACAAATGGCATGAAATAATATTTCCAGAGGATGTCGATTAAACTTGTAAACGGTGTAAAATCAGGCGGATTCTCACATGAATCTTCAACCACTTGCTAATATGGGTTTTGTGCAAGGAAAATATAGGTAGGTAGATATAGTAATAAAAATATCTAGCGGAGCTGGTTGAAGCGTAAATAGAAAAACCATAGGATCATAAAATTATTTATTTAGACACATACATATATAATCGCCGGTACGCATGTAGGTAGTTGTATAATTTTCCACCATAGTTAAAATTTACTTCGGCAGCTAGTCGTGTGTGGAGTTTAATTTAAATGTATGAGTAGTGAGCGATATTATTTTATATGCATATGTTTAAAAGTTTATAGTATTTTCGCCGTGTGCGATAATCTACATCCTTAGTTCAGTTAGAGTGGATCATCCGGTATTGTTTACCACAGCCACATTTGTACCGTGTCATTACCTCACATTACATCTTTTATACATTTTAAAATAGTTATTGTTGTCGCTAAATCTTTAAACTTATTTTTATCGTGAATATTGTTTAGAAGTTTTTTTAAGTTTTAAAGTGTCAACACGAGGATCTATTGTAATAGATGGCAACATAGATACATGTATATGGCGGTGTGAGATGACGCCCGTGCATCGTCAGTGTATTTATTTTCATGGTGATTAATAAATATTGTGAGACGCACGAACGCGCCGGCGGCGGGGGCGTGCGCTCGCGCCGCCGCTCGTTATTGTAGAAATAAATGATATTTTCGTTTAAATAATTGCGTCTTTATTTGTATAATTATTCCTATTTATTATATCATTTTCACATACTAAGCTTCTCTTCACTAAATCTAGACTGCATGTGCAATTTGCACTGCATCAGTTTCCAGAATTGTTACAGCCATTAGCCACCTCCAGACACAAAGAGGAACATCGATCCAAATACGACATCAACATATTATTATTATTATAAGAGCGCAAATGAATATTTGAACAAGGACTGTTCTCTCCAACTTAAAGTATTGTCGAGAATTAGTTCTAAGTACCTGATGATGTTTATTTAATTTTGATACGTACAGGAACATATTGTATCAGTGTGTGTCTTATGCCTTAAATTTTACTTTTACTTGAGAGTTTTCACTTGTATTTGTGCCGGCCATCAATGTTAGGTAGATCTTTGAGATGACAAAAGTCTCCTTATGGTTGAATATGATGGACGAATTATAAGTAATTTATAGAGTTCATAAAACAGCCCATTCTGTGCGCACTTACCACACAATAGAAATTCTAATGTGTCCGATATGTGGGTACTATACAGATATAAGAACGTAGTAGGTGGCTTTCAAGACCCGTTATACCATACTCAGTTAAATTTTGAATAGCTAATGGTTTATTTATTTTTATAATGGTATTATACGAGCATTGGCTCTGTTCACGACTTTAGCGCCATCTTGTTGGCTCTAACGCTTTGATTAATCGCGATACCGTAATTTAGGTGGACAAATGGCTGTGAAATAATTTTTGGTCATTTAAAATTTAATGTCGTAAGTAAAACTTGTTCAAAGTATGTTTTATTTTGGTTACGACAGGGCTTGTTTACTTTATTTTTAGTTGTAGTTTTACTGTAAAACAAGAAAATAAAGCTACTTTTAATGGTTTCATAAAATAATAGTAAAAATGGTGAAAACAGCACGAGTAACAGATGACAGAGCCGATATTATTTCTACTGTTGGCCACTGTTAGCGCTGCAATAGATTATAATACCCTTCCTAGTACTACGCACCCAGCGAATATTACTGTGCGTTGAAGGGTTAATAGGGATGTTGACAAAAGAGATGTTTCATATCCGCCCAACTATATATGTACACTATCCAAAAAATCAGGAAGTCTCCTGAATCCGGGAAAAATACTAATAATTCGTTTTCATGCATAGTTTGTTTGATTCAATATGACAATATGGCGGGCAAGATAGAAGTCAAATAAACGTCACCAAAGTGACACAGGCGCCATGATGAATATTTGGCTGAGTTGCAGTTTCTTTAAAAATTCTTCTTTAATTCGGCAAATATTGCATTGAAATGCTGGTATAACACTTTTTAATGCTTCTTTAATGATGGCAGCCATGATTTCAAAAGGAAGAATGCGTCCCAACGAACATTTTCACAGTATAAGTTTTAATACATGCAAAATTAGTGCCATCTGTTAGAACACGTACGAAATAGACTAGACTAGCCTAGACTTACGATGTGATCTTGTCCGTGAATTCGGGAATATAACACGTTTTTGTCATAATAAGGCGATACTTCGACAGAGAGGGATAGAGATATGACTTCTATCGACTACTCAGGGCGCAACGAAAAAGACGACATTAGCGCTCGCGCGCACTTTACACACGTTAAAATTATTTTAATTTCAATACAGTCAACATCCTTATTGCGTTACTCCACTAAAATAAACTTTTTGTGTGCGAATCTTATTTTTTTTTTACTATACTACAGACACATACTGACTATTACCACAGAGGAATGCTATTACTGTTGGAGATGGCTTTTACAACGACAGATATTATAAGACGGCGGAACCCTGGTGAGTCCGCCGCCATCCTATAAGAAGGATTTGTCTGGAAGATACAATTAGCGTATCAATTTGCCAACCAAAAATGATCTAAATTTAAAAACGATTACACTACGACACTCCAACAATATTATAATATATTGTGTTTACTTTTTGACGTGTAGAAAATATATTGAAAAGTTCTATTTATTTATTAATTTCTATAGCTCATCGAAATTTGACATTTTTAATGAAATCAAAAATCCAAATGTGGACTTCCGACAACAATCATATTTTAAATATCTGTTCTAATTTTCAAGATATGACGGGTCCTGCCTGCTTAAAACCGTATTGCATTCGATCTGTCTTAAAAATACAATGCTTTTACAAATTTTATTTTTTATTTACATATCTACATTAAATGCAACAATCGTTTCTAAGTAATGTTAAGTTAAGGCTGCATCCTGAGGGACCCATCAAGTCTTATAGTCTCCCCGTTCAGCATGGGGTTTTGGATGATGCTCTGGACTAGTAAACCAAACTCCTCTGGGTGACCCAGCCTTGACGGGAACGGAACCGTGGCTTCAAGCTGCTTGATGGCTGGCTCTGGCAGCATCGACATCATTGGAGTACGGAAAAGACCTGGAAATATTGGGGAAGTATGAAAATAGTTGATCATAAGATTATATCTGAGATATTTTTAATTTGTAATCAAAATTAACAGGATTAAGTGCCGGTTTCAACAGTGGCTGATGATGCCAGACAGCTTATCCCAAACTTGACCATGTTTTATAAGTACTTAAATATAATATTACAGCTCTTAAAACTGAAAATTACTATTTAATCAAAAAAATAATAATAAGATCAACCTGCCCGTCAAATTTCTTCTAACTTTTAAGTCGGCTTGTATTGTTCGAAAATGGCTTGGTAGCTTTATTCATGAGTAAATTTTCTCTTTGATGGGAAGTCTACCTCATTTATCAGAGGAACACAACACTGTTCTTCAACTATGTTCGTCCAAGTGTTTTTTTTTCCAGCGAGATATTCAGGAAGAATAAAATTTTATAAACTGATATTTATACTGGCGCAAATATGCAATTAGGTTTCACGTCACATCAATGTAGAATTCTGTCTTCCAATGAAATTGGATGTTCATTTCTTCAAACAGTGATCTTCCAATAATTTCTCTTATAAAGTAAGTAAGTGTTCAAATATTAACTATCAGATTTCATTATAATTAAGACTGCAGAAATCGTTCTACCAGCGTAAAACAAAATTGTTTAGTATTCCTATTACGGTTTTTTTACTAAGTTTAGGTACCTTTGACTTTTTCATTTTTGCAAATAAGATAAAATAAAATAATAAGACTTATAAAATGCTTTTTTACAATTAGATAACCTAAATAACAGTTTGTTGGCTGTTATATCAACTGTTATGTTTTGATGATCCTGTTGGATTAAACAGAGACCCTGTAACAGAGGCCCCGGCTTGTGCTTCTGTGATGAAAACGAACATGAGTGTGAGGCGTGGTGGGATATTATTATTATTATAATGTTTGTCGTCAAAATAATGTTCGCTGCACTCGGCTTTTTGATGCTATTTAAGATTTTATTGGGGTCTATTGTTTATTGGGAATTGCCATATTAGGCATAACCAAATAAGAACTAGGTATACTAACCCTATTAGGTAATACCTATATAATTTGAGTACAAGTCAAATTGGTAGCTAGAATTGTCAAATGAAACTTAAGTATGTCAATTATACACAATCTTAAAAATACTAATTAATCTGTGAAGTAGACACATACCTAATATCTCACACAATAGATTTTCATTTGTATGTGAGCGAGGCGGACTGGCGACAACAAAAAATTAAGCCACTGTCAAAATTAAATTAATGAGCGTTTATAAATACTGGATTGTGATCGGAAGGTAGACACATGTTATGTTGTTTCATATTATATTTCAAATATTTACCTATAGATTTTCAGATTCTTAGGCAAGTAAACAAATAACTGATTTAAATCAATTTGATATTTTAAAACCATGTGAAGGATGTTGAATAAGAATTCCAACGAGCTTTTTAAAGAGCGACATTCTAACATATCAGTGTAGCAGGAAAAATAAATGTCGCAGAGGCATCTTCTCTTCTACATAATGTTTATATAGCTCACCTGGCGCAATAGTCACGACTCTGATTCCCTGCTTGGCGAGGTCCCTGGCAACAGGCAGAGTCATACCAACAACGCCTGCTTTCGACGCGGAGTACGCGGCCTGACCGATCTGTGTATAGGTAGAACAATAAATTGTAAATATGAACATATAAGAAATGAAAAGGGGAAATACTTAGACCACATATGAGCAAAAATGATTATGCTAATGGGCCTAATTCTGAAGACAATCTAAATCTAAAAGTACAGTATGTATATCTCTTTTTCTCAATAAGTATAGAAAAGAGACAGCAAGAATTTGATTAAAGCTGTCAAATAAAGTAAATTAGCTTATAAAGAAACCATAGACAACTTTAGACAGCGTACACGGAGGTGTTTCCTAAATCACCATTTTTAAAACTTTTTGGTACAACTTTTTGGTATTCATATTGAGAGATGGACTGAACTTAAGTTTAGATTTAGAATTAGATACCTTTTTCGAATTGTACAGAATTATTAGTAGCCGATACTGAGAGACCCAAATTATTTTTTGGCATGAATCTTAAGTAGCGGTGTATATTAGATGTTAAATTTATGTAACTTACTGTATAAATACAATAGGGTAGTTGACAACTTTTTTTTATTTCATAAATAAGAAGTTTATAACTCATAAAGAAATATTGCAAAAGAAATAGTATGTCTAAGATCAATAGTTTCATAGATATAGTAGGATGTTTGATGTGTTGCGGCGCTTCGTCCAAAAACGCTCCATAGAAAATCTACGGAACAGGTGACGTCACATGTTCCCATATTACTAAGAAATGTATGGGTATACTGACAAAATTTATAATAACTATGTATTATGTATGTTTTCATTAATAGTTGTCTTAATAATAGTTGTTTTAATTAATGTCAGCAATCTAATATCATTAACATTTTTGATAAATTTTGAAAAAAAAAATGTTATTTTTTTTAATTTTCAAAACAGTACAACTTAAACAATATTCCATATCTTTTAAGTTTGAATTGTTTTTATGGGTAACAATAGCGTATATTTTCCGAATTTGTGAAAAATAGCGCCAAATTCAAACTTAGGCAACATCCCAATTCTAACCTGTCCATCAAAAGCTGCGACACTTGCTGTGTTGATTATGACTCCTCGCTGTCCGTCGGCATCGGGTGCATTTTTTCCAATGAGACCTGCTGCTAGCCTGATCACATTGAAGGTACCTATTAAATTTACCTGTAAAGTAAATAAAAATAATACTTCTTATACAAGACTGCCTTATACATTCGAGGGTCAAAATGAATGTACTTTGAAAATCAATAACTGGGCAAACTAGCAAGTAAATCGTTTTATTATATCTTTGTAAAATAGTGTCCATTCACATCAATACATCGCAGCATCCAATGGAACTACGGGGAGATAAAATAGGTTGGAAAGGTGTGCGTAGAGTATGACTAAACGGTTACACTTAGTTTTCCCGAGGCCTATAGGCATTTAGGCTTTTTTTAAGGCTAGCCTATGAATTAAGGGGCTACAGCGGGATAAAAGCCTAAAAAGGCTTGTAGACCTTAGGCTAGGCCTTTTTCATAGCCTTTTTTTGTCTACCCGAGGACTATAGGCTTTAAGCCTTTTTGTAGGCTAGGCGCATATTTAAAAGCCTTGAAAGGCTAAAAGCCTATAAAGATTTTTAGTCCTCTAGGCTAGGTCTATTTTATTTATTGTTCGAGTATAATAATCGGGAACTCACTTATACGATTTTAAATATTTTTTCAAAAATATAAGATCTTCAATGTGCTTGATTTTTGGCAAAATTTTTTTGGGAATAATATATAACAAGTACTTATAATTTCCAATTTCAAATAATATTCGTTTTCATTAAATTTTAAAATCAATAAAAATAAATACAATACAAAAATAAATCTTGTTTAATTCATACTAAGTCATAATCTGAATAATGGCTATAGCCTTATAATAAGCCTACTACTTGAAAAAGACTTTAAACGCAAAAAAAGCCTAAAAGGCTTTTTTTAGGCCTATAGGCTTTTTTAAACCTATAGGCTTTTTTATACCTATAGGCTTTTTAAAGTGAGTAGCCTTTTAAAAGCCTACTATTATATCATGGCCATAAAAAAGAACAAATAGGCTTAATTTTAGGCCTAAAAGCCTATAGGCCCCGGGAACACTAGTTACACTTCATTCATACCTACACGGAGTCGTGTTTCGAGTAGTGTGCATTGGTGAACGAAGCTCCAATAAAATTGCTTGTAACGCCGTCTTGTGATATTATTCATCAGAAAGTGAAAAACTGGCAATCAACCAATTATTTGTCAAAATGTAATGCTCACTATGAAATTTCAAAACTAAACGATAATGCTAAAATAAGCCCCACATTTCAGCCTGTCCCGTCATGTCATTGCCGTCGCCCGTGTACCTACATTACGTGCTGTGGTGTTCAGTGGTGTTCAAGTTATCGATACTTTTTTGTATTATGATTGATAGATTCGTTTACTTACATGTTTTTTATATTTGTTCCAAACATTTTAATTTAAACTATTTTTATGATTTTTTATATTGTTTGATATTGTTAAAAGTAAAATAAGGAAAAACTACACTGACCAAACCAGGAGCCATCCCAAGAAATAGAGATTGTGTAGTATATTTGTAGAAGAGCATTTGACGTTTATTACCTCAAAGTTTAGGCGGTTATAGGTACTACGTATAACCTCCTAAACTTTGAGGTAATGAGTTCTCGGTCGACCTTTGCTAATTTGTACTGATCAATAATTTTAAAAAAGACAATCAATTCTCGACTAAATATGGCCGAAATTCTGGGTCATGTCATAACCAAGACATTTGTACGGTATGGGATTCATGTTCGTCGCTGGGTGTCAGTGCGGGAGTTCGCTGTCGATTGGGACTTGGTCGATGAGTGCCTCAAACGCATTTTTCATCGGTAGGATTTTTTCCCTAATCGCATTTTTCCACTATCGTGTTTTCGTGTGCTTTATGTATAATCGATTTTTACCTTAGTCTCCCATTTAATAATCTCAGTTTTTCTAGCCGCATTTAGTCATAAACGCATATTCAAGAAAATAAGTGTGTGCCAATATTTTTGAGCTCTTCGTCTATATCTGTAGGTTAAAATGACGAAAAAAATATAAAATTTTCATTTTCATGTAAAGTAACTTTAATAACCCAACTATTTTTAAACATTTATTATATTTTACATAAAGAGAAAAACAAATTGCAATCTTTCAATTTACAGTAGGGCAAAAAGCATATAAGACTATTCTGTTAGGCAAATTTTTTATAGACCAAAAAGCGAATCAGACAACATGCTGTAAGGCAAATTATCCATAGGAAAAAATACGATTGTACATAAAGCACACGTGACAAAACACGATCGTGGCAAAATGCGATTAGGGAAAAAATCCTACCGATGAAAAATGCGTTCGAGGCACCCACCCACCAAACCGTCGATTGTGACATTATGCAAAAATCTTACTATCAATATTATAAAAAATTTGATTTTTCCACGATTTATCTATTATCTGTCTCGGTTCGCGGTCGCGGCCGAGATTTTACTTTTTTCTCGGTCTCGGCCGCGAACGAAAATCAGGTCTTACCTCTTCCGGTCAACCCTTACAAATTAGTAGAAAATTTACGTTTATTTATTTTTCTACTAACTTTTGCCCGCGTCGTCTGCGTAGGATTATTAATTCGAGAAGCCTAATTTCTTTTTCTAAGTCGTATCCATCTATGCTTATACTAAAATTCATCAAAAGGACAGACAGAGTTACTTTAAGTGGCCCTTGTTCTATGTGTAATGTATGTAAATCGAAACCAAAAGACAGTCTGCACAGAGGGTGTTCCGAAGTAGAAACCTTCACCACGCCAACGCTTTGTCGCACACCGCCAGACGAACGATCGACTATTTGGGCGACGTCTGACGTAGAATTACTGGGCCAGCTGCCGCATAGCCTCAACCTTGTACCCTGCGATTTTTATTCCCAAAAATAAAAGAAAAACTTCGAGGAAAACTTTTATGGACGCCGAGGAAGCAGTGGATGCGTCTCAAAGTGGGCAAAGTTCTTTTCTCAGTGGTTTTATCGGATGCAGCGATGTATTGATTGATGTGAATGGACACTATTTTGAAAAGATATAGGTAATAAAACTAATAACTTGCTAGTTTTCTTAGTTTTTGATTTTATAATAACTTTTAGTTGGACCCTCGTGTATATGATTAATTTGTTTAATTATATTGCATTGAAAAAGTATTTCTCATAATCATAATAGTTATTCGTAACAATTACTGCAGAAATGTTATGGGAAATCTATAGGAAACAATGACTAAATAATAAGAATGTTTATTATCAATACTGACTATTATGAGAAAATCCTGAGAAGAATCAACAAGAACAATAATAAATTAAATATTAAAGACAAGATAATTTAAAATAAAAGCATTATGGTCAAGATCTACAATATTATGAATCATAAATCATAATATACATCTAAAAATATATAATCAAAATACTTTTATTACCCAATATCGAAATAATACAATTTGTTGAGACACCCCAGAGAGTAACAACACTTGTGTTGGGGATGCCTCGCTCTTTCTATTTACATAATACACATACATTTTGGAGGAGCAAGCCAGCTTATTATTTATTAAATTTCTAAATACTAACACAGATTTTTTATAAGTTACGATATTCGGAACATATGAAAACGTTATTTGCAGAAAAAGTGTAACACTTCACCAACGAATTTGATGAACACCAACAGTGATCAATTGCCCACTTTATTTTTATTTGCTTTGTTGTGTGGTACAAAACAAAAATATTTATAGAAAAAACTGCAAGACAGCCAAATATTCATTAAAGCGCATATGTCACTTTGATGGTGTTTTGTTGACTTTTATGTCGCCCGCCATATTGCCATAGTGAATAATGGTGAAATCGACGAAAAATTTCAGCTTTTGCATAAACTATGCATGAAAACAAATTATTAGTATTTTTTGCAGATTTAGGATTTTTTTTTATTTTTTGATGAAACATCTACTTTATTACAGCCACATTAAGTTATTATCTTTACCTCAATCGTTTTTTGGAACAGCTTAAGATCAAAAGGCTGCTCTTTTTTGAAGTTGTATATCCTCGCCGCAGAAGCAATACCAGCACAGTTAACACCTACATCCAGACGACCAAACTTGTCTAATGTGATTTGCAAGGCATTCCTGATATCTTGTTCAGAGGTCACCTGTAATAAATTGTGTTATATATATAATACCGGCCAATCACATTCACACAAATATACAAACCCGCAAGGGCAGGGGCAGTTTGTATGGGGAAACAAACCGAAATATTTTATAGCATTTACATTATCTACATTATTATCATCTTTATTTATCCACTTAACTTAAAATTTTTATTTACCTAATTTTTGTATTTTTTAATTTTGTCACTTAATACTTCTCATTCTATTTATTTATAATAATTATAATACTAATGAAATCATCTTCATGGTTCATACTTTTACATTTACAAAAATAAAATAAAACAAATTGATAATAAAGAAAAAAGGTACTCCCAATCAAGACTGAGGCATTCATTAACAGGTGTAGGTAGAAGGGTAAATAAATGTGTTAGCATATTGAGTATGTGATTACATTTGCATATCCGCCAAGCTTGCGAATGAATGTCTAATGGCCCAATATGCATACAAACATTTGTACATTGTATGGATGTTTGCTTGTATCTGAGTGACCAGGGTTAGGGTATAATCAATGATAAAAAACTTTTTAAAAAGTTTCAGAAATACAATGTTAAAGTTCTCTGTGTATACAATTTAGAGTTGGCATTTAATTGGTGGCAGTCAAGATTTTTATTTACAGTGTTTCTTTTAATGTTGCAGTGGATCTTGAGTTATAAAATTAGTGTAGTTTTGTGAAACAAGTGTCTGTGTTGACCATGGTCTTCTAATAATACAAAGAGTATTTACATTTGTGAAGACTAATATTTTTTCTATGGATTTGGCATGCGTAACAGAGGTATCAATTTTATTATTAGTTTCAGTTATCAAAATATTCTGTATCAATTATTAGTTTGATTTTCATACCTTTACCAAAAATAATAAACAGTTAGTTATTGATACAAGAAAGTTATGTTGCCCCCTATCACAGAAGGACACTTCCATTGAAATTATTAAATTATTCTCAAAAATTAAAATCAAAACCAATAAAATTATTAGTCAAAAATATAAAGTATGGCCTTGATCTGTTAGTTCTCCTTTTCACAGAAAGAGTTCAAGTTTTATGTACACTATAAAGTGACTACTCCACACGACATGCACAATTGGCTGTAAAATATAGTTGCTTAGCCTATTTAACAGCATTAATGCATCTGCATCAATTAATGCAGAGCTTTTACGGATGCTGGTAAAATGGCATATGCTCTGTGCAGGAGTGTGAGATATTCGCATCAGCATAAACAAATCCAGAACATTCACATTAATTAAAACATCCTTATTCATGGTATCTGTGTCAAAATTTTTGATGAAAAGGGTACTGTTAGAATTGATTATCGCCAACATAACTATTTCAACATATATGTTTGCTGCTGAATAAAAATAACATGTTGTAACTTACATCCACTGGCACAAATGCAGCATTTTCGCCAAGTTCTTTTGCAGTTTGTTGTCCTGAACTA
Source organism: Nymphula nitidulata (assembly GCA_947347705.1). Lineage (NCBI taxonomy): Eukaryota > Metazoa > Arthropoda > Insecta > Lepidoptera > Crambidae > Nymphula > Nymphula nitidulata. Next base: position 20,245,755 of record OX374616.1, read on the forward strand.
GAAGGCAAATCACACACTAATACACGTCCACCTTGCTTAACGAGCTGTTCAGCTGTTGCACGTCCCAATCCGGAAGCTCCTCCGGTTACTAAGCCAACTAATCCCTGGAAAAATGAGTAGGCATTACTGTTAATAGTTTTGTCATTGAAAAAAATAAATTGTAATTTTTGTAACACAAACACATTTAAAATAGCTTCGACTTTATTTACTTATAATAAAAGAAAATAAAGTAAAATACAAACCTTGAACATGATATTAGAGAAAGAGCAGGTAAGTATTATGAATGATGACCTTTGATTCTTGCACTATGTACTAGTTTCACTTACGTAAGAATGAGGCTGATTAAAGTAAATTAACATTTATTATATTTTTAGATAACAGCTTGATAAGGAATAAGGAATTCATCGATTGTTTACTCTGTTAAACATAACCTCAGTTAATTATCATTCGGTCGCCGGATAGACAGATTATAAAGAAGAAAAAAAAAACAGTTATTCTCTCACGGAATTTGTAGGCTATACCATACTACTGAATGAATTGGTATTTTGTACCAACATTAAGATTTAAAAAATATGCCCACAAATTAAAGAGTGTACGAGTTACGACGCACGCACGTGTGAAAGTTCACATCATTTATACAGACGTATTAAACTATCGATTTCTAATGTTGATAAATAACATGTCTGTTGTCCAATGAGGAAGGATTTTAGGAGAATGGAGATGCTCTAATGCTCTATACATATCGTGAGTATAGAAATATCTATCATATCGACATAAAACCGTCAAACGTCATGTTGTCTCTTTTTAACCAAGCAAATGTTGCATTTGAAAAGTGGGATAAATATTACTTGTTGAGTACTTCTTTTGGCAATTCTTTTTTGTGACGTCATTAGCATGTACCTTTGAAGCTAGTCTGCGCCAAGTCACGTGGTACATTTGCTGTCACACACAATAACATAGTACGGACTTTACGATCTTGAAGTATCGATAGAATAAATATTTTTTTATTTGATAAAATATAATAGATGAATGATGATGATGTATGTACTTAAGATGGAGTTAAATAATATGTTTTGTGTGTATCGAATATATTTCACCAAAATAATGGTGTACAAATGTTGGTTAGGCTTAAGATGTAACTTATCTATTATAAATGGCTTATGATAAATATCAATTGAAATACATCGATACTTCTAAAACATCGATGTTTTTCGGTAACAAATCAAATTGTCTATTATATTTATGAAATGTGTTTATTATTATTATTGCAATCACAAAAGTTTACGAAAAAAATTAAGTAAATTATATTTAGTATATTAATTACAGTTTTTTTAGGCACACTTTGTAAAAAAATTAACTTTGATATTTGTTGTTTTTATTGTTTTTTCAGTGTCATCTAGTGGAAAACAGTTGAACTTGATAGTCATCTGATAACGACTATCCTACATTTAGTTGAAGATAGTACCTAGTTGACGTTTTGATATTTTATTCTTAAAACATCGATGTGTCGATAATATCGAAGTCAACCTATCGATGTAAAAACATCTATGTTTTCCAGTTAAACATCGATGTTTATTCAACATCGATAAATATCGATCATCCCTATAGGAAAGTGCTTAGTCTTGATCTGTGATTCTGTTGACTATGACCACAGATCATTAATAAAATTATGACGAAGAAATACTTGTCACACGACACAGACCATAGATTAGATATATACTGCTTTGCCAATTATTGCCATGCCTATGTCCTTTCTCGATAGTCAAAATATCTCTGAACCAAATTTCATATAAATCGGTTCAGCGGTTTAAGCGTAAAGAGGTAACAGACAGACTGACATACAGATACACTTTCGCATTCATAATAGTGGTATGGATTCAACGATTGATTAGTAAAAATTATTGAATTTCCAGGACTGATTCCAAAATCGAAAAACTCAGAATTAAGCCTTTTATATTGTGATGCTGCATGAACAAAGTTTTATTGTATTCCTTTCTATAATAGCAGGCCGGGTCTTATTACTTATCTACACTGGGTCGAGCACTGTGGACTTGGGTCTGGACGAGGTGGTCCACCTCGTCGGTCGGAACGACCATGGATGGCCGTCCAGCACATCTGCCTCTAGTGGCTAGTGGTAACTCTCACCAAAACGCCCTTAGACTTAGATAGAACCCCACCAGTGTCGAGGTCCAAGTAGAGAGGGGGCGGATACCTGTCGAGGTGCATTTAAAGTACCTCGGCCTGGTCCTAGATTCTCGATGGAGCTTCGAAGAGTAATAAAAGCTCCTCGGCTGTGCGCCGCCGCAGCCAAGTTAGATCGGGTCTTCCCGGTAAGGCCATTGGCACTGAACGGAGCCGCAGTGTACGCAAAGTGTCCCTCCCTCCGCTCACGGGCAGCCGATCAGCCGGGTAAACTTCGCGCCAATAGGCCGGCCATAGGACGATTGAAGCCATCCATCTGACGGGGGCTATGAAATTGCTTCGGCAGAGCCCAGGCTACCCCTGCAAAGACCAGTGGAGTTACGGGGAGTTTTTGTGTATATTTCCAGTGTCGTTAGCGCTGGGCGGCCCCCACACACACCTCTGTTACTTAGCCAGCGGCCGGGCCAGTAGCCAATAACGTTATAGGCTAATCCATTGTGATGGTATATGTATGTGGTATCGCCAGAATAAAGAATTAGTTATCTAATAGTGGCGAACTGTAGTTAATTCGGATTTGTCATATTATAAAATTTTTAAGTTATGGAAATTGGTATTTTAAGGTAGGGAATTGCCCCACAATGACCCCGGCTACGGTCCTGCTCAGAACAATACTTTACTGTTATTGTACGATACGCGATTTTTAGGGTTGTCACGAGCAGGTGCCACAATGTTTTATAAATTGAATCGAAAATAAATGTGGACTGAACGGCACATACCTACTCTTGACAAGGTACAGAATCATCCCCTTACATTTTATTTCGGACTTTTGTAACATACTGTATATTACCTACTTTACATTGGATTCCCTCATAATGGCTGTGAGCCTGTGAGGGAATTTTACCTTAAAATGACGAAACGAGGTTCTCGCAAGTCCTCGGTAGCTCGGTGGCCAGAGCACTCGCTCGGATTGCGAAATGTCGCGAGTTCGCCTCCCGAAACAAGACATGAGTTTTTTCTAGTTTAGATTTTTTTTAAAGTAATTTGACTGAATTATTCGCATTTTTTGTCAACTATGCTAAAAAAATATTCGCGGCTTCATACGAATTTATGGAGTTGCGGTTACAGTAACTTTTGCTATTAAACTAAGGTAAAATAAAATATTGTTAAACCGAAACTATATAGGTACTTAAGTAGGTCATTAGGTATCACGTCAACATAGGTGAGGTAGGTACTTAGACAACAGTATTATTTGTATAAACTTAAATTTTCCCTCGACCTGAATGTTTAAAAACTCTTCATGAACGATTTTAAATAACAATGGTGTAACTTGAGTTCAAATATTTTTATTTGAAACACATGGCATGAGCACTTCATTAGTTTGAAAGCTGTGAAAAGGAGCACTTGGTTCTGTAAGATGTGGCTTAAGCAGAAATTTATGATCGCGTTAGTGCTGACTGTGGTATTGGCTAAGAAAGAAGGATACAGAGGACAGGGCAGGAACCGTGAAAGGAAGCAGGATGGAGAAGATATGTTATATTTTTCAAAAAACATATCGTACATGCCGACGACTACTATGAGGCCGAAAGGGGAGGCTATCGTTGAGAAATTTGTGGAAACTCTGATAACTAGCGAGAAATATTTGAAAATGATAGAGACTATGGAGCGGAGGATACATTACCTGGAGGCGTCATTTCACGAAAGGACGAACACTATTATGAAGTACTTGTCGGAGATACTGCAGCTGGTGAAGACGTCACCTTCGAATATGCTTAATATGGCACTAAAATCCTTGAAATCTGACTTGGACAAGTTGAAGACGGCGGTGACTGAACGGGCTGTTCAGCCTAATTTGCGAGGTAAATAAGTAACTAATGATTAATAAATAAGTAAATAATGATCAATAATTGTTTTCTAAAAAGGGTTTTAGACCTATGAAAGTAGTTTTAAAATGCACCAATAATGATTATTGGCATAATTTATGCTCTTTTCATCAGTAATTACCACAACTAAAAAATAATAATAACAAATATAATTAAGTACCTAAGTAGGTCATATATATCATGACAGCTGAGAGCCGCCGACTGCTGGGCATAAGCCTCCCACAAGGATCTTCAAACTGATCGGTCCTGCGCTGCCATTAACCATCGGCTTCCCGCGACCCTCACCAGATCATCGGTCCACCTTGTAGGGGGGCCTACCAACGCTGCGTCTCCCGGTACGCGGCCGCCACTCGAGGACTTATCCGCCTTAACTACCGTCAGTCCTCCTTGCAATGTGGCCTGCTCACTCCCACTTCAAACTCGCAATTCTTTGGGCTATGTCAGCGACCTTAGTTCTCCTGCGGATCTCCTCATTTCTGATTCAATCACGCAGAGAAACACCAAGCATAGCCCTCTCCATTGCTCTTTGGGCCACTTTGAGCCTTCTTATGAGACCCATTGTAAGCGGCCACGTCTCAGTTTCGTATGTCATCATTGGCAACACACACGTGTTGACAGTGACGGATCCAGGGGGGAGGGTCATGGGGGTCATGACCCCCCCCCCCCCCCCCGGGCTGGTTCCATGACCTAGGTGGACCACTAATTAAAAAATTTAAACATATGTTTTTATACTTCGCCTGGCCATAAATACCTACTGTTACAATTAAAAATAAACAAAATATTACATGAATTTGGAATCTATCATTTTTATATGATTGTTCATTGAGTTCTTTCATTTTGGCGCCAATAAGTACATTGTACAATATTTCGCGATATTAATATGGAGTGGGGTGATAAAAAGAACCGAGTCGCTGTGATTGCATTACAAAAAGTAGGTATGGAGCCAAATGCAATTTTTAAAACTCTCCATAAGCTTGGTATTAGTAAAATGTTTTTGTACCGGGCTATGATTTGGTACAATGAGACCTCCTCTGTTTGTGAGAGAAAAAGATCTACTGAGCCGTCCACGTAGTGTTCGTACGAAAAAGGTGGTAAAAGCAGGAAGGGAACGAATTCGAAGAAATCCTGTCCGAAAGATTTTATCTCGGGAGATGAAGATAGCACCTAGCACCATGTTGCGAATTTTAAAAGATGACTTAGGACTTGAAGCCTATAAGAGACGTACTGGTCATAAGCAGTACGCAAAGGGAGGTCACAGAAAAATTTTGTTTACGGATGAGAAAATTTTTACAATTGAGCAACATTTAAACAAAAAAAATGAACGTATTTATGCTCAAAGCTCTAAGGAAGCTTGCCAATTAGTCAACAAAATGCAACTTGGGCACTATACGACTTCAATGATGGTTTGGTGGGGTATTAGCTATGAAAGAGTGACTGAGCCATACTTTTGTGAAAAAGGTATCAAAATATCGGCACAAGTGTATCAAGATACCATTCTTGAGAAGGTAGTGAAGCCCCTTAACAACACCATGTTCCATAACCAAGAATGGTCCTTCCCGCAAGTCTCGGCGCCGGGTCATAAAGCTCGGTCTACGCAGTCTTGGTTGGAAACGAACGTTTCGGACTTCATCAGAGCTAAAGACTGACCGTCGTCTAGTCCCGATCTTAATCCGCTGGATTATGATTTAAGGTCAGTTTAGAGAGTACGGCTTGCTCTAAACGGCATGATAATTTAGAGTCCCTAAAACAATCCGTACCATTGGCAGTGAAGAATTTTCCCATGGAAAGAGTGCGTGATTTTATTGATAACTGGCCTCAACGTTTAAAGGACTGTTTTGCAGCCAATGGAGACCAATTCGAATAAGCTTTGTAAATTTCAAATTGTTTTATGTTTATGTATTAAACTAACACACTGTAAAAGTAATAAATATTATTTGCAATAGAATTTTTTTTTCTTCTTTGTTTCAGTATTTATGGCAAGACTAGGTATATTTTTTGTCACAATATAGATTTTATTTAAGTACTTTCAATTTTTAGTTAATTTAATAGATATAATATACTTTGTTTGACGGCAAACGCATTATTCGGAAACTTACGCATAAAAAATTAGAATTTTTCCGCGCCACTATTTTTTTTACGGCCGGAAAATGCTTTACGCATACCCCGGTGCCTGTAAGCGACTCCGAGGTTATGTGGGACTCCTACACCATAAATCACGCAGTGACTGCGGCGGCCCTATCCACTAAAAACCGTCCATTCTTCTGTCAGGAGGCTGCTTACAGGGACCGGACACGAGGAACTTTGTAGTCGTCCGCATCCGCCCCCGTAGCTCAGCCATTTCTGGATGTCGCCACTTTCCGTAGGGATAGGGTACTGGCCCAAAGGCTTCCCCCCGCATGAGGACTTTTGTGAGGTGACGAGGTGCCCACCCCTTGCCACTGTCCTCTGCAACCCTAGAATGCTTGCTATCCTACGACTTCTTCATAGAGGGGAGTCCGCTGGTCCTGAGAAGGGACAGCAGAGAATTAGCGCTCAGATTTGCCGTCTATGATGGAGTCTGCTTGTGGCCCGCCTAGAACCAACATTCAAGCATACCCAACAAGGCCACATAAGGCCGCCCACCGGCCTTGGAGGCCAGCCATCCACCAACCCCGAAGTGTCCGCTGCCCCTGAATGCGGCTTCAGCAAAGGCGCTGAACGCCACCGGCAGTCCACACAAGGCAGACTGCCGTCCGCTATCCGCAAACTTTGGACGTCTGCCGTACCACCACACCACTGCGAACGTACAGTCCGCCATACACCGAGCCACAGAGCCCCCCGTTCCTGAGAATGACCTTTCTTCCCGCCGGCCTTGAAGGCCAGACATCCCACATTCCCAAAGGGACCTCTGCTGGGGCGACCAATAATGTCATGTAGGGTTGAGACTCAGCGGGGCATTTGCCCGGTGCTGCCCATTTCATGACCGGTCCACCCTAGCACGTCACACACCACTGGACAAGGAGGGCCACGGAGGAGTTAGGTCTCCTACGGGTCTATAGGCCGGTGCCATCCAGCCGCGATCAGTCTAGTGTCGTCGCCAACCTAAAGTCATTCACCGACCCCGAAGTGTCCACTGCGTTTGACCTGCTAGACAGATGTGAGCGGGGCCTAGGCTGATAAAGAGAGGGCTTAGGAGCTGGAAGAGTAACTACGCAAACCTCTTCCGAGCGTTGCTCATGCCAGGCTTTCCCCTTAACCATCACGCCGCAGCAGGTCCATGATCTTGGAGGTCACAATGTCCTGCCCGTCAGAGAACACCATCCCTAACGGACAACTCGAGCGAACAAACCATCGCGACTTTTCAGCCCGTAGGGATTCGGAGGTGACGGTATTTAGAGGTACACCTTGATTGACATAGGGCGACTAACATAAGTAAGCAGTGACCCGGGACAATTCAACGGGGGTTGCTTACCCACCGCACCCAAAAAACTGGTTCGCCCTCGACAGGACATGACACCCGGACACTTAGGACAAACAAACCACCGCGACCTTTTGGTCCGGGGGATTCGGAAAAGAAAAGGCTTAAGGGAAGACCCACCTTACCCAGCCTAGAGACGGGTTCGCCTAAGCATACCGAGGACATGCACTATCCCAACCTATAGAAGGTTCTCCAACCGCCGCTATCCTTAGAGGTCAGCCATTCTCCGACCCACAAACGGGTCCACTGGCCCTGAAAAGAGCCTTTCACAAGGTGGGGCAAGAATCACAGGACACTCATCCCACCCGGCAGGAACCCACAAGGGCTGATTTGAAGAGCCTACTCTAGTAACCTACCCTAAAATCTTAGATAAATTCACGCAGTGAAAATAGGTCTACCTTCGTGACTATAACTTCTTGTGACTTGACCATGACTATGTGACCCCCCCCCCCCCCTGGCGCCAAAGCTGGATCCGCCCTTGCGTGTTGAATACTTTCGTCTTAAGACACTGCGGTTGTTGGGCCGAGAATATGCTTAGAAAGCGTCCCGAACGCTGCCCACCGAACCAGTCGATTGACCTCTTTCTGGAAGTTGGAGTATTTGTGCCAGGTAAATGTACCTATTCGTCTACAACTTCTAGTGTAGAGCTACCAACCTTTACAGCCGTGCTATTCTGTAACAAAACTCGTATTTCACTTCGCAAGTCACTTCGATTTCATCTGTCAAAATGTATGAAAATTCGCTTTATGTGACAGTTAAATTCGAAGTGACTTACGAGATGAGGTGCGAGTTTTACAGAATAGCACTGCTGGAGTGGGTACGACATGGAAATTCGACACAATTTTCGTCTTGTCCAATTTCATTTAAAGACCCACTTGTTGGGACAGTCTACTGAGGTCGTCGAGCATTGTGCCCAAGTCTTCCAGGTTCTTAGCCATGACTATGAATAACATCAGCAAAATGAAGGTAAGTCATGTACTCGCCGTTTATGTTAATGTCTCCAGTCCAAAAGCTCAAACACATCCTCCGCGAAATTAGAAACCCGAGTTCTCTGTCTTTAATTTATCAAGTAGGTATATAACTATATACACCACCCCGGTGGTGCCGTCAATTCAACACGACAATTAAGTTCATAGAAATGGTTTGCCACTTTCAAGAAACGTATTCATTTGATAATTTCATGATATTTTTATGAAATAATGCAGTCAATGTTATATTACTTCATACAAATGTCATGAAATTATCAAATGAATAAGATGTTTTTAAAAGTGGCAAACCTTTCCTGTTCATAGGAGTGGTTTGCCACTATATAATATAGCCTATGTTTTAATTTATTGTCGTATTGACAGCACCATCCTGTATTTAGTTTGGTGCCGTAACTAATAATTTAATGTAATAATTTAAAACAAGCATTATTTCATACAAATGTCAAGATGTTTTTGAAAGTGGCAAACCTTTCTTTAAACTAATTAAGTATAGACCATGTCCCATGATTTAATTTATTGTCGTCCATACTGTACTTATATTATTCGAGTTCAAATAAATATATTCCGTTTTTTCAGATTTTATAGGAGCTATACCAGAACTCACAAAAATAAAGCCTACAGCAGCTGCATCCGTAGCACGGACCGTAGACAAAATATCTCTTCACCACTTATGTCCACTTATTCGAAGACAAAATGTGTTTTAATCTCTCTCTCTCTTATTCACCTCTCTTTTCATCCGAGAGAAAGAATGATACATATTTAAAACTTTTAAGTCTCTTTCCTTCTCTCGGACGAAGAGAAAGACAGAAGGGAGTTTGTCATGCTAAGGGAGCTAGTTATAGTGTAGGTATTGTCAAAGAAAAATAACACTACGTTTAGGCATAGTTACTAATATAAAGGGCTATCATGAAAAAAATATCCGAAACTTCGGAGACGAATGAAATAGTGAACACGGAGATGACTTTGAGCTTTTAATATTTCATTTGAACTTATAGCAGAACATTCAATTGCCTCAGAATGACAGTACACACCTGCTGCACCCAGTGATTTTTTCCTCGTTTTCGGCGACGTTAGCCACTTACCACCAGGTGGGCCGTGAACTGCTTTTCATCTAGTAGTATAAATAAAATTCGCTAGGTAAACGACAGAATAAACATGAAACATCTATACTGGGTGTAAGGGGAACGCTCTCGCAAACGAAGGCTATGCCCCAAGTCCGCTGAGGAGAAGCTTCACCAGCCGACCCCCTTATCCCCGGGGGGAGGTAGGGGGTGTGTGTGGGGCTCTCACCCACTAAACTCCTCAGCGACCCACCTAGCCGCTTTCCATCGACAGCACGGGATGGTCCGGAGACATTTCGCCGTAGTGTCGATGGGGCGGCCCAACCGTATGTCGGTCCCATCTCAGAGTACTTTGCGGCCTATATAAAAAGGGAGGGCCTGTAAAGAGGACCCTCAAGGTGCCAATAGTGTAAGTATTCATCGAATTGAAACGAAAACGTTAATCGTCGTAACATGACAACTGTCAAATTGGCTTCATGGTCAACTGGGGCCTTACCACAATCTTTATAAAAGCGATTCATATTCCGCTCGGTTCAGTATTGGTTCCTAAACTGCACCGCTGTCATAGTCGTAGATAACGTCGTAGTACGAATTAACGATTCTACTCAGTTTAGGTCCTAAACTGGATCGAGATAAAAGATGGTGGTACGGGTGCTGATCCCACATAAAAATCATCCCGCGGGCTGAATGACCCCTTTCGGTTTTTTGGATGGGTGAGTGCACTTGACTCAACCTGCGGGCTCAAATAAACGGCAGCAGCGCCTCTGTTGTAAATTATTAGAAACCACTTTTTTTAGGTATTATGGATTTGAGAGGTGAAAATTTTACTTAAGAAGTCGTGCTCAGGCACGTCAAGCAGACAAGTTGTGCTTAGGCACGACTTGTCAAAAATATGAAATCGCGAAAAACAGCTGTTTCATACAAACAGATCGGTATATGATGACCAGCACTGCCATCGAAAACGTTTCATGTCAGGCCTACTTACCGTTCGTAGAAATGCAGAAATATGATTAAATGTTTGTAATCAATTTAATAGGAGCGTTAAATAAACAAAAGATGATAAAACTTGTGCGCGATTCAACACGACCGCGGAGTCACGGCATAAGCATTCATCGTTAATTGTTTTTGTTTAGCTGTCACAGAATTTGTAAACTCAAGTTTCATACAAGATTCAGGTATACGCAGTGCAGTAGGTTCGCGTGAAACGGACCGGTCACACCTCGCGATGGTTACCTTAACTCTGGCTATTCTTCTTGTACTAAGTACAGCTTTTTGCGACTTACGAGTAAAAAGGTCAAGACGCAAAAACGATTACCCCGATAAATCATTATGGAAAAAGGAATATGAGGAGGAATTGACAGATGCTATGCTATCCACTAGAAAGAAGGACAATATTACAAGAGTGGTACAGTCTATTTCGTCAGACAACGAGGCTGTGATCGACAAGCTCATGGAGACCATCACGTCCAGTGAGAAGTACTTAAAGAAAGTTGACAGCATCGATTTCCGGTTAAATAGACTAGACATAGAAGTGCACGAGAAGACAAACAGCATTTTGAAACAATTAACCGAAATTTTAAAGGCTGTGAAGACAGAGGGTTACAGCGATAGACAGGAAAGCGTGGTAGAAAATTTAAAGAATGTGGTAACTCAAATGAAGTTCATGATGGAGAAGAGTTCTAGAACGGGAATCACTGCTAATCAGGATCCAGGTGATGCTACTTAGATGTTCTCTCGCGTACCTACATATTTAGCATTCTGTATAAGTAACTAAGTAGGTAGGTAGAGTTAGTAATAACTAACTATTACGTTAACCCTAGATAGCTAAACTCCGTCGAATCGACGGGCAGCGCAAAGTAATATCGCTGTATCTTTTTAACGATGCATCCGAATAGCGTGCTTCGGCTAGTCAATTCAGTCGCCGGTGAGGTCATTTTCGTGGCGTACACACCGAATCGATAAGTGTCTTGGTTTTTGAGATACGTAGCCGTTTCCCGTCGTTTCGACGGAAAAGCGCAGAATGTGGTGAACACAAGTTGGTTTATTGTGTCACATGTTCTCAAGAAAAGTAGTTTATTTTATATTGTAATTATGTTTTATATTCTAATGTCCCATGTAACGCCAAAAAACTGAGTGTTTTGCTGTTTTTTTTTGTTGATTTTGCACAGCCTAGTCGGCGGATCAATGCACCGGCTCGCCGACTTTAAAAAGCGTATTCGGATTGAGGGGGGCCTTTCTCAGAGGCCTCCCCACAAGACGGGACCGATTCAGGTCACACTGCTCTGTCGGCAAGCGGATGTGTGTCTGCGCCACTCTGCGGTCAATACCCGCACGCTCGACAGTAAGCAGGAAAGGGGTGCATGGTGCATCGCTGAGGGGTTTAGTGGGTGCGAGCCCCACACACTCCTCCCTCATCTCCCCAGGGAGAGGGCGGATAGGCTGGTAGAGCTTACCCTCAGCGATAAAAAAAGGTAGGTATGTAATGAGTTATTATTATTATTATTAATAATAATAAATAGTTTAATCCTCACCATAATCTGACAAGGAACATAACTTACATGGGTTGTAATAACAAACTTGATTATGGCAGGTTGATTCCTATACTAGTCATATGCGTAAGATTTTTGCCCCGTGTAATTACCTACGTCGATACATTGAAAGAATTCTTAATTTATATGTACCTAATGTTATAGGCCGCTGAAAGATCTTACGGGTCTAAAAATCAGATATATCTACATTCCTTCATATTTTTATCTAGACAAGTGTGGAACTAAAACACGATTAAAGATTTTGCCTCGATACCTACTTTTAATTTTCGAAAAGACCTCTTAAAGATTAGAAAACTTAAGATTATTGGTAAACGATAATTTTTATTAATAAGAAATAACTTTAGGTAGTAGATATCAATAATATTTACTATTGTGTCAAGCGTTTTTTTATAATTTGTGTATTTTTACTTACTTTACACGCGCGATCGCTTTTTGTCTTTTTTCCTCCCGCTAAGTCAATCATATACTATCTGTATCCAAAACAACTTATCGATAGATCGCCTCGGGGGTTAAATAAAATAAACTTTTTTTGTACAGTGGAAGGACAGGAATACCACGTGGACGCGGCGTTGGATACGCGGCTCTCATTCTTAGAGAGCAATGTCAAGAGCCTCGTGGCTGGCGTAGACTCCATCTTGGCGACCATTGCCGAGGTGAAGAACAGGCAGTACACGAGGACTTTCAGCAAGTATGTGTAGCAAAAAAGTTAATATTTATTAGCTACAAGCTTTTGCCCGCTGCTCCGCCCGCATGGATAGAGCCGAAAAGTAGTATCCTATAGATGCTCTTTCCAGGGTCACACAAATTTCATCTAAATCAGTTGAATGGTTTAGGTATGGGTTTAGGTGTGAAAGCTTAAACAAACAAACAAAACAAACAACTCACTTTCGCATTTATAATATTAAATTAAGATTAGGTTGAAGTCACGAAAACAGATCGAACATAATTTTGTGGCTACCTTTTGTTTGTAAGGTATTTAACTTCTTTTTTCCTCGCTGTCTGAATGTCCGCCATTCTCACCACCCCGTCACGTTGGGTCCAGGTGGGTTTGGGGATGGTGCGGACGACTAGTAATATATGTTTGAGGAGTCTGACACAGATGACATCGCAATATTTTCCGTAGCTATGTAAGGTTACATTGGATGTAATCAGCGATAGCGCTCTTATAAATCAGGGGCGAAAAATGACATGACGACCTCTTTAATACCACTAATAGTCTCAATGTACCCTTTGGTCATAGCATGATACTCTGATCATACATGACCTTATAACCTTTCTGATGGAAACCTCTACCATTCCTACTCTACCCTCTTAGTCCAATTTATGCTCGTTTTCAGTAACATTGGCTCACGTTAAAAGTCTCTTAGCAATTTTTATCTCAGTCTAGCTATAGGAGATAGAAAGAGACAAATGTAGTTAAGAGTCACCTAAGCTTAGGGAATGGTTAGTGAAAACGGTCATTAGTTGTTCTTAAATTCTAAGCGTAAGTGCAATCAAACAGGTTCAACTTACAATTAAAACAAATAAAAAAACAAGTCAAATAGTCTTTAGTGCCTTTCCGTATTTTTTTTTATGAATTGTTCGTTGTAGGTCCGATGCCAGTATCCATGGGGCTGTGGATGCCTTGACTCTGATTAACGAATTTCGGAGAACATTGCATGAACAGAAATCAAGGAAATGCGAGTGCAAGTAAGCTTTCATAACATTCAAAAATTATTGTTATTGTGACTTGAGATAAATGATTAGTCTCTGATAGATGTAGATACAGGAGGCGAGTGGAAATACGAACATATACTAAATTGGTATCAATGGGATACGAACTAAGTACTAGCCTAATTTTCAAAATTAGAAATGTGTCTTATTTTTGTAATACCTAAACCTAATCCGTGATCCCGCGGGACCACTGATTTACCTAGTAGACAGGGTCTCCACCAGACAGTGGTCGATTAACAACACTCAATGGTCATCAAGATTACCTATGTAAACAATTGATTAAAAAGGTTCATTTAATTCAACCTGAAAAACCAACAATTGTATTAATAACAAATCTCATAACAGTAGATTATTGTTTTTAACTAAATATGGCTGCCCTATAGAAAAACATTTACTTTATTTAAAAGCAGGTTTGTTTTCTATTGATGTTGTCGATGTTTTTAAATCAGTAATGCTCATTTACTATTGGCTTCTATTATCATAACCCTCAAAACTTGTCTGTTTCTGCTCATCGCATTTTTCATACTAGGTCAGGGAGATTCGACCGTACGGAGCGCTACCCCACAGACTGCCATGAGATTCAAATACAAGGATTCAATGTCTCCGGGATATACAAGATAAAGCCAGATGATATGGAACCCTTTTATGTCCTCTGTGACTTGACCACAGCTGGAGGAGGATGGACAGTAAGATATATTGATATTTAATAAATAAGCAAGTTTCTGATTTTCGTTGGTGTCTAATTTAATGCTTAAGGCTAAAAACGGCCCGGCTGGATATTCCCGAATACGATATTTTTTTATTTTGACTGAACCTGTAAACCTACCTTACCAATAAAGAAAGAATTGTGTCCAATTTTATCTTACGTACTTCAAAATTAGATTTATTCAAACGCTGCTCACCTAACCAACATTATAAGTACAAAATTTTTCCTTAGGTCTATCAAAACCGTTTCGACGGTTCCCAAGACTTCTACAAAGGTTGGCCCGACTACAAGCATGGGTTTGGTAACCTCGCAGGGGAGTTTTGGCTAGGGTTAGAGAAACTAAACTACTTAACCAATCAAAAGTTGTACGAGTTGCGTATAGAAATGGAGACTCAACATGGACAGGAAGCGTATGCTGGCTACTCGGTCTTCACCGTGGGGCCGGAGCATGAAGGCTACAGGATCAGTACTTTGGGAACATATTATGGAACTGCAGGTAAGCCGTTGCATTCATCGTCTTAATAACATACAGGCGACAGCACATCAAGCGTAACAGTTTGACCTTGAGACCGCCCTTGCGTTCTTAATAGAGGCGGCTTACGAAGTGCAACAGTTACACTTGATGTGCTGTCGTCTATACATATTTACCTATCAATTAAGTATTATTTTAAAAATATAGGTCATTAATTATGAATACCTAAGACAACATATTTTTTTGTCATTCTAAGGTGATTCCTTGTCATATCATGCGGGTCAAAAGTTTTCTACGGCGGACATGGACAATGACGAGTGGAAAGATGGCGCGTGCGCAACCGAGCACGGTGGTGCTTGGTGGTATAAGGAGTGTGATAAAAGGTATGTTAATGCATCAATCGATAGGGAAATGCCTGCTCGGGAATTCCTGAACGAGATAGGTACAGCGACCGCAGAAGTAGCATTAAACTTTAGTGCCATGTCATACCGACTATAATATTGCGCTCGTAGATAGCTACCGCACTATATTCACGCCGTAGTTATTGTGACATGATACTAAAGTGTTCAGCTACTTCTGTGGTCGACCGTACTACCTACATGATGAGAATAAAAATGGAATACCGACCGGTTTTATAAGTTTGGTGGTTGGATTAATGGGCAGTTTCAGAGAGCAACCATAAATGACTCCAATCGTAAAGTTTCACATTCTTTCTACACTTCTACAGCGTTTCGCACCGGCGCGGCGGCAGGTAGACGTAGGATAAAAGGATAAGTGTTATAACTAAATTAGGTTTAATTTGCGTTTGTAACCGTTATGAATTATGTCAGGTTGGTGCCGTCGATACGACAATAAATTAAAACATGGGTTGGCTACATTAGTTCATCGGAATGGTTTGCCACTTTGAAAAATATCGTATTCATTCGATAATTTCGTGACATTTCTATGAAATACTACAGCCAATGTTATATTATTTCATAAAAATGTCATGAAATTATCAAATGAATAAATAAGATGTTTTTAAAAGTGCCAAACCATTTCTATGCACTAGTATAGCCCATGTTTCAATTTATTGTCGTATTGACGGCACCACTCTGTATACCTTATAAGATTGTGAAGTGCTTATAGCTTTTATTCTAAACTCAGAAGCTGGTCATAATTCTTTTATCTAGAGGATAGGAAGACCTGTGGCCAGCAGTGGTAAATGGGGGTGTAATGATGATGATGAGGATATACATACATAGGTAATATTTGGGTTGCCATTTCAGTAACCTGAACGGCCGGTATACGACGACAACAGACGAGCAACGAGGCCAAGGTATCTACTGGATTTCGTTCAAAGGGCCCAACTCGCCGCTATCTAAGACCAAAATGATGATCAGGCCGCTGCCAGCCAGCAAACCCATTGACTTCTCGGACAATAGGGTAGGTAATCTAATTTTACTGTCGTTGTATTAAACGTCAAACTTTTTTTAGAAAAGCGTGGCTTAAGCCATAGGATTTAAATTACGTTTTTTAAAGCAGAATCTGTTCTGAATAGCACACTAAGAGCTAATTTGTAAAAATAATCTACAAAATATTACAGGGTGTCTAATAAGGGATTATCTTGTCTATGTAGGTACATACACTAGTCTGTAATGTTCTCGACAACTTTGTTTAGTAACGTCAAAATATTGTTTCATATTTCCGCTTTCACGGCGGTTTACTTATTGTGGATAGTGTCAGTTGGTCTTTTAAATCACAATTTATGGTCTTTTATCTACATTTTAGATTTTATCTCGATTGTATCACGTCATGAATACATACTAGACAGAAAACACGATCCCGTCGCGACGTTCAGAGACGTCAGGGAATACTCGAGGTCCAAGGATAGTATGTATACTAATAAGTAGTTACAATAGTTTTTAAAGTCAAAAGCTTGTATTACTCGAGGCAAACACGTGGATAATAACGCCACTGTCTACTATGTTTCAGAAAATCTTGGAAAGCCCAAAGCTTCGAGGCTCGCACGATTCACCAAAAAGTAGCCGAACGAAGGATATGAAGTCATCGTATGAAATCGGGCGCGCACCCTACAGGTACGAAGAGCCCGTGCACGCCGACGCCTTCTTCCCCAATTACGCTTGAGTTGAGTTACTCCTGGACCCAGACGCTTACCATATGACCAAACTTCCAAGATTAAATTTCAAGAACAATTTGGATCCCATGAACTTTTCTATTTTTAAGGCGAGCATGTAGGTAACCAGAATCACCCCTTATTCCCAACTGTTGGAGAAGATTCGTTTTTTTATACCTGTCAATTTTTATCACATTTTTTAGGTTTCTATCAGAGTTTCTGAATAAGGGGGCCGCACTCCTGCACTCCCACTACGAAAAAAATCTAAAAGACACGAAACAACCATGAAGTTAGTTTCGATATTGATTCTTTTTCTCCAATATATATAACATATAAAACATTAGGTAATTGTGAACTTCGGAAAACGCTACAATAGTAGACCTGCCGAGATGGCGATGTTTAAACAAAATGTTTAATATTTACTCTCATCAGTAATAATTATGTAAAAACCTAACTGAAAAGGGTTGTGCCTTTTGAAAAACGTAAATCTCAATGTTTCCCAATATTAGTGGAGGTCGTATGGAGATGAAAAGATCTCGTAATATATAACATAGTTAGACGCAGAATCACTTTATGTAAACAAAACCTACGCAGTACTAATAAAGTAGTCAAAATCCAATAGTAAGATTACGTTAGACGTCTAGAACATTAAAATGTAAACGTTATCTTGCTTAAAAATGACTAATGCATTTGAAGGTAAACCGAACCTATCTATTTGTCTATGAATTTGTTAATTTTAATACCTACATGTACGAGCTTTGTTTACTCCACTTATAAGCGGATTGAATTTGTTATACTTAATTATAGTAAGTTGTATTCGATCAGTTCCACAAATCACAGTTAGTTCGACGTCGAACGCTTTACGAAATCTGGCAAACACCTCTGACGATTTAGCTACTGAGAATGTTTTTCGAAGTTTGCAATAGGTATGTTCCATTGATGTTCTTTTCTGGTAGGAGGTATGAAGAACCAGGTACTCACTGAATTGCGTAGCGAGATGAGGACGTGTGAGGGGGAGGTATCGCTCAACTCCACAGAAGCGTAAGTTGGGGTACTTACTTTAAAATCTGAATCCTTGGAATATAATTAAAGATATCAAAAATACCACAATGCACTTTTACTTTAGAAAATCTTTGTTTACACATATTTTGTTTCAATAACTCACTGTATAACTTTTGACGATTTTGTCCTTGTTATGAGTTCGATTTGTATTGTGTTGGTGTAGGTAGGTATTCCTATATATGTATATTTTATGGTTATGTACAGTCGACAGCAAATCAAGCGTAACAGTTTGACCTTGAGACCGCCCTTACTGCGATCGTAATAGAGGCGGATTTCGTAGTGCAACTTTTACACTTTATGTGATGTCGTGTGTACATACAACATATTATACTTTTAGGTAATTGAAACTGTATATCAGAAAATTACGTTTTTGTTCAGTAGACCAAATTTTTCTCCCTACTGTTACATATTTTTTGTTTTAGTCCATATACTTTATCCAGAATATTTTCCAGGGGATATGAAAACAAAAATATTGGGTTTTGATTTTTAAATAAAGCGATAACCAATATTGAGTATGTTCTCTAAGAGGTAAATAAAAATTTAAAGGATAATGGACTAAATTTACAATTTTGTTATTTATACCCAAATGGCAGAATATTGCTATTTATTTTAAGTCAATTTTGTTATTATAATTAAGTGATTTCAGCTAAATGGTGGTTAACACTGTGTGTAAAAGATTTTATTACAATTTTTTGCGTTATATTGTTACCTTTTATTTTTTGCATGGTTTCAAATAAAAAGAATGTAATCAGTCTCATTTGCTTTATTTTTGTTATATAGACGTGAAAATTCAGTATTTATTTGAGCAACGTGTAGAATACATTGAATATTAATTACAAAACTGTTTAGTCACGTCTGTAAAATGATTATTAAAAAATACCTGGAATATTTCAATGTACGAACAAAATAATCTCTCAAAATTGTTGATAGGCAATAATAGAGAGTAACATTTAATTTCGTTATGTAAAATATGCTAATGATCACAATTAAAATGTTATTTTTTATTATAC
Source organism: Nymphula nitidulata (assembly GCA_947347705.1). NCBI lineage: Eukaryota > Metazoa > Arthropoda > Insecta > Lepidoptera > Crambidae > Nymphula > Nymphula nitidulata. The sequence continues at coordinate 20,264,909 of OX374616.1, forward strand.
ACGTGTAAAATATTCTAAGATTTAAAATATCTTATAAATTCAATGAAATATTGCAAATGCCTTAACAGATGACGAAATACAATACAGTATCGCATTTTTCAATTCACAGACGGTACGTCGTTAAACTATGTATTATTTTGTGTCATATGTAAAGCAAAATTATTACTCTTTAATTCCATCATATTTACAGATGTGACTATACTATTTGATGTGGCAGTGCTTAAGTTTAAAGTCAAATAGTACACATTATCTAGTAATGACGACTACAACATGCAACTTCTACATTAGATACTCAGTTGGTTAGGTATAACATTAATGAAACGATTACTATTGGACAACATTTTTGTATGTCACGATTCGAGTCCCAACAAACGGAGAAATTTAAAAAGTAAATAAAAAATGTACACAGCTTAACAATGTCAGAATTAAAAACTAATTACAAAAAGTCTTTATGTAAAGTCCTTAGAAAATACGTAGAAGGTATCTAACTTTACCTAAATTAGTTTATTCCCGGAGCTTATCGTATGATATTTTACTGACCTGTTTTTGGTATCTAATTTACTTAAACGAACTTATATACAAAGTACTAGAACGCGTGTAAAACAGCGTAACATTATAATTCCAATTGCCTAATATTTACATCATCCGGGTAGGTATACGACTGCCAACGTTTAGAACATTCCTCTAGAAAGCTGGAGATTACGAGCTTAGTAAGGGTTTCGTCTAGTTTCACATTTGAATATGAAATGTATAATCATTGCCATTATTATAAACGACGAGTTATTTACACTGCGACCAATCAAAACTAAATATATTATACGCCACGAAAATATAACTAATTAGCACCATAGATTTTAATAGTTTTATGATCAAAAAATTTGTGAAAAATAATTCATTAGAATAGAAGTCAGATCTTCATTAGAATGGTGATAGCGTAATACAAATTAGTTAAGTAATTGCACCCCACCTAATTCCTAAACAACCCAAAATGTCATACAATACATAACAATTCTAAATGATACATTATTATCAAAATAACAGTAGACATTCCGGCAATACCTAAAATTAGTCTTACAAGTATAATACGTGTATATATACAAGAGTAATATGAATAACATCTATATAATTAGTTATACACATCGACACCATAATTATTAATAAATAATACTACGCTTCTTCCTACCTTGTTATTCGTTATGCTTATGCCAATATAATAATAATGAACATTTATTTCACGTTTATAATTTATTTCGCGCTGTCTTATCTCGGCAATCAAATAGAATACATGGTAAGTGTAAAACTAACTGAATAAAGAACAGCGATTAAAATAACTATTCTTTTTCAGTAGTTTTTTAAACAAAAAAACAGCTCGTTAGACGCATGCTCCTTTTACTATTTACCGTAGACTCCAAAAGGGCCTTGCCTTTTTATTTTTCGAATGAAATCATCTCACGTATCATGTTGATGCAGACATATAACATGGCGACAAACACACAGACATTTTGCTCTTCATACAAGTCTATTAAGTGGACGGTAGCAGTTTAGCCCCGATTACACTGAGAAAGTTGTTTAGTCAGTATGGCTAAAGAATTATCTTTTATACTTTACTTTATCAAAAGTAAAAGGTTAATGCTTTTTCATTCCAAGACCTTGGCCTATACTGTCACGTAGGGTGAAGTATAATTAAATAAATATTTAGACAAACAAGTAGTGGTTAAAATAAATACCAAATGTCTCTACCATACATATAAATATAGCTATCGAAATATGGTTATCGATCGAAGACATGAATCGATTTCTAGTGGGCCGATGATAGTACTAAAAGTACGGTCGGTGGCACTATGCTTTAAACGGGCTATGGTTTATGACTTCATTTGTCTACCGCCTACAGTCACAGCTAACTGAAACGGCACCGCTCCTGTGTTGTAAAGTCCTGTTTCGTAGATACATTTAACAATGACAAAGCAGCCAGCGACAACGGCTCGCAGAAGTAATACATATCTACAGAGCACGGCTTTGAGCCTACATTTGAATGTTCGATCAGTTGCTGTGCCGAAACGGAATCGCCTAGGTGAGCTATGACCAATACTAAAGCAATATCGCTTTCGTTCATTACTTTCAAAATTGAGCGTACGAAAAGAACGTGCCAAAGCGATATTGCTTTCGTAGGCCTTGAAGTGACATAAACCGTAGCAAGTTTGAAAGAATTGCATTTAGGCATTAGGGCCGCCAGTTTACAAAGTGCCTCCCTGGACAATATGCCTTTCGATAATCGCTTTAGCTATCACTAATCAAGAAATTAATCTCATTTGACATTTGAACACGAAAAGGGGATCGCCGCAGCTAATGTGAAATCAAATATTTTACGTTTCTCTTTGCCTGATCCTCCATAGGTATCTGTTCAGATTTCACGGAAACCTGCTAATAAATATTGACCCTTATGTACCCCAGATTTGTTGAAATTACACAAAATATGCAGTGCCCATACTGCCGTTTTGATATTATAATATTTAGTTATTAGGAAAGTTTTTTAGTTAGTATATTGATAAAAATCATTGCAAGAAAGCTATAATAAGCTCTTTTTCTGTGGATAGAATATGAAACCGCCCTTAAAATATGATTAGTTGATGGATTTTACGTGTAAAACGTATATATGTTAAAAGAATATGCACACGCAAACTATTTCATTTAAATAAAAAATAGACGATTTAATATAAATAATAAGTATAAAACAAAGGATTGAAAATAACCTCTTTGCTAAATTTGATTATAAAAGTAAAATTTAAAAGGTAAATAAATGTAACATAAAACATAAATAATAAACTACTTTGGTCCACTGGTGTGAGCTCTATTATAGTGACCATCAAAGCCGAGCTATGAGATGCACATGTTAATGAACAAGCGACCACACATGAAGTTTGAGGAGACACGTACAGACGACAGCTCATCAAGTATAACAGTTGCAGTAAGAAAGCCGCCTCTATTACGAACGCAGTAAGGGCGGTCTAAAAGTCAAACTGTTACCTGTCGACTGTACCCTCTCTTCTAACTATAAGGTCGCTTTAACGTTACAATTGTCACAACATGTCGCGTCATCTGCAGCCGTGACTAATGGTTTCACAGCTCTGGTTCGACGGTGTATAGCCACGGACAATTAAATATACCCACTTTTGACAGTCCGTATTAACTCTTCTTGCTAAGACAGTAAGGTCTCTAAAATGTGAAAGTAAGTATAAATAATATCAGTACCTATACTCACATCAAACTAGACAAATCATGGGACTCAATGCACACGTGATTTATGCTGCACACACCCTGAAGTTGTATTAATGCAAGCTACGGTCGACAGCAAATCAAGCGTAACAGTTTGTCCTTGAAACCGCTCTTACTTTGTTCGTAATAGAGGCGGTTTTCGTAGTGCAACTGTTTCACTTGTTGTGCTGTACACACGTTATAAATGAATTTTTTTTGTGAACAGTAACATTAACAACGGGGCCATGTATTATGTAGCTGTACTTCGAGTGTAAGTTTTGATCAAATCGAAAAGTCACGGTAGCGTTTAGTTGTCAAATCGAATGGGAACGATAGCAGCGCCTCTGTCTATAAGTATTGGTAGCCGCTTTTATGATTGGGGTTGACTGCTGAACGCAAACGCGATCGTGACGTTTCTATTCGATTGAAACTTACAATAGGAACAACGTTAACTGGTAGCCGAAAGCCAAGTCTGGGTACTTATTATCCATTTTTGCAATTATCGGGAAAAGTATTTTCAAATTATTTTAAGAAATAAATATTATTTATAAAATATGTTACGTCATATTTATGGCGGTACAAGTGCTTCTCAAAGATCGTGAAAAAATCACGTCAATATTCTATAATATTTATTCCTTATAATTCAGAAAATATTACTTAAAAAGCAAATATTTGTAGGTGACCAATTTAACTTAGCGGAAGTAGAAATAAGTATGACATTTAGTACTTGATTATGAATAATCCAAGACTGTGTAACTTATATCTAGGTAGGCGGAACTTTCGACATTTGTCCGTAGTACATCATTATGCGGTTATATCCTCAGGGTAGCACCAGTTAATTTACACAAAACAACGACTATAAGTGCGCTGACATCACTATAGTAATCGTGTCGGTAGTATTTCTTTCGTCTCTCATGCAATTAAAAATATTTTACATTGTGAAGAAATTGAAATACCGCGTTACTATCGGCATATAAATTAATATGAATAATTATCACAGCATAAATTCAGTAAAACAGTATAGCCTTTAATTCAGTTTTAGGAAATCGTGCTACCTTGAAACCGACTCGATGTAAGACGAATCTTTATTATAATAATATTATAAAAAGATCTTTGAGATATTACTGGTGCATTCGTTCAGCAATACTACAAGGAACTTCACACAATATAAGATAAGCAACTAAGTCATACCTAATATACTAACAAACTAATTTGCTAAGTCATATAAATAATAATTCTAAAATAGTAGAAGAAATAATGTGAAGCAAATTTATGAAAAAAAAATTCATCTATGTGTTGATGTATGTCTCATGATATTTTTTTAATTAAAAGTGTACAATGTAAATCAACACATTCTATTTGCAGTAATAACATGCGCTATGTCAATTTCATCCTCTAACAAACCCGAAAATTGGCTTTACGTGCCGATTCAAACATAGTTGTAAGACTCGGCGAGATATAATAAAGAAGCGTATAAATTGCTCAGTGATAACAACAGCAATATACATATAGTAATACCAAAATAATAGTATTGCTACACGGTACTAAACGCGCGATTCAGTGTCATCTTATACTTGACAGGTTATTAACACTAAACTAAATATTGTTAATTCATTATAATACTCTATTTCACTGGGGAATTAATAAAGGTATATTAAATAACTTATTGCCCTATCAACAGTAAAGGTAACTCTAAGAGACCAAGAATGAAATACGCAGCTTGGAGTTTTATGAAATTGAAAAATGGAAAATATTCTTTATAATAAACTTAAGAAGCATGTAGTCTTTATAAGTTGAGAGGGAGCAATATTAACAATCTATGTTAAATAAATTCATAAATAATAAACTTAAAGTGATTTCAGCAAAATTATTGTTAATATTTGCAATTGGCGTAGCCACTAGGTGCGTAAAAAATATCCTTAAAATATCATGTAAAAATATACAGTAATGAAATTAATATTATAATGACTTAAACTAAGTATACTGTTGGTTTTGATTCGACGAAGTTAACAATTAAATGTGAATCCCAAATACTATTCGTTTTAGTCATCGGTTGTGTTATGAACTATTTATTCCCTGATTATTAGTCCTGCCATTGTAGACAAGATAGAAAATCTGAAAAAGAAAATATTACATAAATAATTTGACCAAACGTGCACTTAGAAACACGACCGCTTATTTGCTCATCACCAGCCTATATACGTCCCGCTGCTGGGCACAGGCCTTCCTACATGGGAGAAACACATGAGGAGTTTGGGCCATAACACCACCACGCTGGCCCAATGCGGCTTGGTGGGTTAAAGCGGTTGCAGTAACAACCGGGACCAACGGCTTAACGTGCCTTCCGAAGCACGGAGGAGCTCAAGATTATAAATTTGATTGACCCATCCAGGGACCAACCATGGCGAAAGTTGCTTTGTTTTCGTGATCGAAACCAGAGCGCTCAAACCAATACGCCACCGAGCTCCCCCCTTATTTTATTTGCTCAGCACGATTAAATTAAGGCGCTAGCTAGCAAATACTTAAATTTTTTAATAAGAATTTCCCTACTTCTGAGTGTAATCAATTCTCTTTATAAAAAAATAATCCTATTACATTTTTGTTTTTTTATATAAACAAACTCCCGATTATTTTAAACCTAATCTAAGTTTATTAGAAGGGCAATAAACTATTTCAATTACGACCCAGTAAAGCTTAACAAAATTCATCCCACTTAGTATTCACATTGTTCTTTGTGACATAAGAACGGTATATTTTTTGAAGTATCCAAATCGGTCCATTAGTAAGGAGATATTGAGTATCAAACTTAGCCCGCGCCGACTCATTTCGTTTTTTGATAAATAAATTATTTCCTCTTTTCTAGTCATTTCTAGTCATGCTCCTAAGTCTAGAAGCACGGTGGTGTGGTGGTTTGAGCGCCCTGATTACTTAAACAATGCAACTTACGCCATGGTCGAGATTACGAACTGCCCCCCAATTCTGCTATTGTATTTTGATCTGAAACGAATCGTAAACGCTTAAGTTACAACGTTTTTATATTCTGACAACTGAACGCAACCGAAACGTAACCGAAACGCATCAGTTTGGTATTCTACTAACAAACACGTAACGCGAACCGTTCGGTTCAATCATTGTTTCGTATTCTGCTAAATATTTAACATTTGTGGCAGCCGAAGCGCAACGATAGTTCTTTGTTTGAACTGTCCAAAATTAACAACTGTCTAGTCACTAAGCCAAAATATATTTGTTTCGTGCAATATTCCTAACAATTATCGAGCCGAAATTGAACCAACCGAGTGTTTCGTTAGCGTTCCGACTTTATAAGCATTGTTAGTGGAATACCTTTTTGTATTTCAACCGCATTGGTAACGATACCGAACCGCAGCCGATTCGTTTAGGAAAGTAAATAGCAGAATTGACCCACTGGATTGACCCCAATCCCGTTTGTAATCAGCCGTTGGTCTCAGTTTTTATTGCAACCACTTTAACCCACCATTTGGACCAGCGTGGTGGTGATACAAGATAGTACGCATTCTTTAGGGTTGTCACAAGCAGAGACTGGTTTTATTAATTTCATCGGCAAATAAAAGTGGCTTGAAAGGTGTCAATCTTTGAAAGGTAACTAACTCTCGACGAGGAACACAACCACCCCCCAAAATTTCACTAGGCGGTAGGCCCGTATGTAGGGTCGTCTGGGTAAGTACCACCACCTTTCTTATTTCAGCCGTGAAGCAGTTCGCTGTGTGTCGGATTAAAGAAAAAGGTAGCCAGTGTAATTACTGTGCATGGACGGACATCTTAGTCCTCAGGATGACAACGCACCTGCAATATCAAGTGATTTTTCCTTGTTATTGCAGGTGTCTATATGCGGTGGTAACCGCTTACCATCAGGTGGGCCGTCATCTTGTTTGTCATCTATTTGTATATGTTACAGTTAAAACTAGTTTTTAGATAGAACGCGTTATTCCTAGTTAGAACTAGTTTTACTGTATGCCTTTATTAATACTAGAATTAACAGTTAAAACTAGTTCTTACTAGACAAAACGCGTTTTTCCAAAGCGAGTCAGTTAAAACTGTATCACCTCATCATCGTACACCCATATATTTATTTTACCTATCAATTTCTAGCAATACTAGCTGCCCTACTCCTGTAGGTGATAGGTTAGAAATTTAAGACTCTTTGGAAATTTTTGCTTTCTGATGTCTAATTTTTTTATTAGACAACAGAAAGCAAAAATTTCCAAAAAGAAACTCTTTCGGTTGTCTAATAAAAAAATAAAAAAACCTATCACGTGACCTACAGGAATTCCTTTAGTGTTAGATTATTATTTGGTTCTCAGTGTCTTGGATCTTTTCAATAAATATATTTAAAACTATATCTTGTTTTCAATCCCAAATAAGTTTTTCTAGTGCTAGTTTTAACTACAGCTCGATGTGACAACTAGTTTTATCTGAAAATCAAATGTCTCAGTGGTAAATTCTAGTTTTAACTGGGTATTTCTAGTTTCAACAAAGGCATTACGTAAAAACTAGTTTTAACTGTAACATATGTAACACGGCTGATTCGACAGCCCTAATTGCAGTTTACATATTTGCCATCCTTAATCTTGCACGCTTGCACAGAAAGGGAATCGTGGAGAGTGTAGTAGCCTAGCAACGGTTTTATATATATATATATATATAAATCGGTGTTTTGTAACACACACTGTATAGGAGGATACCTCAGTCGTGGTCGTGCGCCGGTTGCTCGGCCTCCGGGCGCAGGGAGTCGATGCAGGCGACGATCTTGAGCGCGGGCCCCAGCTTCATGGAGAGCGCCATGACCAGGTGCTCCGGCCGGATCAGCAGCAGAGCCTCGCCGTCCACCTCCTGTATCAGGAACTCGTCCGCGTACCCAGCGCATCCCGGTATGTTGCGGATGAAGTCGCACACTTCTGCCACCTAGTTTATAAAAGTTCCCGTTTAGTTCAAAAATTGACCGCCATTTGAAGTCTTTCATTATTATCTTAAAATGTGGATGCGACACGGATAAAACCCCAGTGCTAGATTAAGCCAGAGAGGGGCCCGTAATAAATGTGAAGAATGGCCCTTATTTTTTTAAAGTTTAATACTTTTAAAAAATATAGGCCGTTAACACATTTAAAAAATTGAATAATTCTTTAGACCTGCTCCTAATTACTATAATATGCATAATTTGAAATCAATGGAACGGAGCAGAATTAAAAAATACACATTGTAAAATGATATACCTACAATATATAGTATTTTTTTAAGTTTAATACTTTAATAAAACTAAGGGCCATTCTTCATATTATAGGTATGTCTAGGATATTACATTATATTATCTAGAATGATCTGGAATCTAGAATTATATGGATAAATTACTCGTGTCTCGCTTTGAAAAGGTTGAATGTAATAAAAATCTAATAAACCTGAAACATTTACACAATGAGGTAAACCAATAATTACACCAAAATCCTAAATGATATATAGCTGTGGCCATTTCTTCTAAGGGTGGGTGTCTAAGTAAAGCTGCCAAAATGTTTGCTCTCTCCCAATTTGCTATCCTTGCGAAATAAAAGCGATAATATTGCTTGTGCGTATTAGACAAGCGATTTTTTCATATCGCTTTAACCAAATCAACAAAATATGCACGTTTTTCCACTCGTCTAGTGTCAAACTGTTCAACTGTCGGTTGCAAACAGAAATAAAATACAGGCAGATCGATACTACATAGGACGGGAAGGATTCTTCACTTACACTCCACTTGTTAGCGTTGGGTATCTTCGGATGTGCGTCGGCGTCCGTTGTGGCGGTGCCGGCAGCCTCGTTGGCGGCCCCGGATTCGGCTTTCACCACGGCGGCCTGCGCCCCCTCGCTTTCGCTACTAGAGCTAATGCGGGGTAGACTACACCCAGTATCTAGCATTTGCTTCTTGCCTAGTGGTGAGAAGATAAAAAAATAAAATTTAAGTAAGACTAGGAACATCATCAAACAAGAACACGTGTGTAATACACATCGAAGCAAAGGATATACCTGAAAGTCGCCCTAAAAGATGCACAGATTACACCAATATCAAGACTATCAAAACTAGAAAAAAATGTCCCGCAGCAGAGCAGTCACCCGAATTGTGAAAGGTCGTGGGTTCGATCCCCGTCCCAGGTCGTGAATTTTTTTATAGTTTAGATATTTTTTCATTTAAATATATTTTTCACACATATATAATGTTACAAATAAAATTAAGAATATTAGAAAAAAAAAGTTATATTCAGGTAAATGTATAAATAATGCTTGGCATCAGAACTATCATAAAATGCGACGGATTAAAACAACTATAGACAGAAGAACAGAAAAAAGTTAACTTACGCGGAGGTTCGTCTGGTGATGGCAGTTTGTTTTCTTTGTCCTGCTCTTTATCGGTCGTGCCCCATTCCCGGAGAGGGCGATTTACCTGAAAGTTAATAAAATACTTTTAAAACTTTTTTCAAATTAAACGTTTTAATCAAATAATGATTAAAAAACGACGGAATGATCATAATATTTTTTCCAACGTAAATAATATAAATTCTTACTGCAAATGGTTCCCCGGCTTCTTGGATGACGTATCCTTCTATAACGTGAGTAAGGATATTCGGTTTGACCATCGCTTTGGGAAGGCCTTTATCTATAAGAAAACATACTTTTTAATAAAATAGAACTTAAAACTAAGTGTTGTACTGTGAATATAATTAACAAAGTCTGCCGCATTTGCCAAAATATGATTGTTAGCAACAGTATTGGATGGTACAATATCGTGGGAACCGTGTATCCCACAGTCTTGCCAGGAATCGAACACAGAATAAAATGAATTATTAGCGTCGAAACAGTATGTTCAGCACAAAAAACGTTTATTCGTCGGAAATATAAAGTAGTATTATAAAATTAGTGTAGTTTTGTAATCCAAGTGTTTGTGTGCAATCGGAAGATGATTGTAATGTAAGTGAATTTGAAGTGAAAGACGTTGAAAATTTTATCGTAGTTATCTACCTCATCAAGTAGCATATAGAGACTGTCATCGAGTATATATTTGGCGCCAAAATCTCCCAAGATTCATTGTAATGAGTTACACTAGCATTTTAATGCAATATTTGCAGAATTAAAGAAAATACCTAAGACATGGCTGTATGGGCTTTATTCCTTTGCCTTCTCTATACAGGGAGAATTTATTTTAAAAAAGTAAAGTAATACGGCGTAGGTGGCCAGCGCGATGCAACCTTCTTGGTAGGATGCCACAATGTTAAAGATGCTTTCTTTTGTTAAATTCTCCCTATAATGGGAAGGCAAAGGGTACTAATGGCCATACAGCAATGTCTTTAGTCTATATTTCTTTTTTTCTTCATTTATTGCATTAAAATGCTGGCGGAACACATTTTAATGCACCTTGGGAGTATTTGACGCGAAATATATGATGACAGTCTCCATATGATGCTACTTGATGAGGTGAATAACCACAAAAAAAATCTTATCGTATTTCACACCATAATCACTTTTATTCTAATAATCTTTTAGTTGCACGTCAGCACAAACACCTGATTTATAAAACTACACCAATTTTATAACACATAGTTCGCTCCGACACAATTTTTAATTATTGTAATAAAAATCTTGACTGACACCACAAAATCCCGCCAAACCCCGCCAAAATCAACAGGTCCGATTCCCGACTAGGAGAATCGTATTTCGAAAATCTAATGACGCCGTTTTAGTTTTCCATTAATAGATAAGATACAAAAAACATTAATTTACATAACAAACCATGTACAGCAGTCTGACTCATGTGTCTCGGGGCGCACTGCGTTGATTTGAACAAGGAGCCGGTGCCTCCGGACGAGACGGGCGCCGTGATGGCAGCCGTCATCGTCGACAACGACGTCGACGACGCTACTGTCGTCACCACCTGTCAGTACCATTAGGTATGAGTGATGGGGCGTGCCCGATGCCCGCATTGGTGGAGTGAATAATAAAATAATAATAATATTCATACACTTACACCTAATATCTAGCCCAAAGTAAGCATCATTAAGAGCTTGTGTTATGGATACTAGATAACGGAGAAATAATGATAATAATATGCGTATAAATATTAGAAATATACTAAATAAAAATATAAACATCCATGACTCGTAAAAAAATGCTCGTACTCATCATACAAACATTTGCTCCTACCGGGATTCGAGCCCGGGACCTCTTGACCGAGTAGCCTGTATAGCAGACCACTCGTCCAGCCGGTCGTCAATAAGAATATAATAATACTCCCAAAGAATACCTACGAAAGAATACCTTACGATACTACGGCGATTACTGTGGAATTGTTATTAATTACGGTACCAGAATTCTAAGTAATTTAACTTAAACGTGCTTTGTTGAAAATTTCAGTAACTTTAGTCAACCCAATATCAAAGCCAATACTTTGAGTTATTATTTATTAAGGAAAATGGTTATTCCCCTTGCACTCTACTTCTTCACTAACTATTCTTCCTCCAATAAGTTGTTTTAAGACCAGTATGATGATCTTTTTTTTTCAATTTATTGAAAGAGAGTTTTATCACACAGTGATAATGCCACTCCCACTGTTACAAAAATATTAAACACAAACATAATTGAGCTAGTTTAGAAAACATTTTGGACTGCCCAGATAAAGGAAAGGATAAACACTATGTTACAAACAGTTGCCCACATCACAACCATGATCAGTTTAATTGTCATACCTGCGGAGCTACAGGCGTTGTTTGCTGCGCACTGCTCGGCACAGGTGTGGCTGAAGTTCCCCCACTGGTCGCAACCGAGGCCTGTGTGGAATCGTTCGATGGCGGCTCAATTTTAGCCGGACTTGGTTTCGCCTCCGAAGCCGCTACGGGGCCTGTGAAGTGAAGAAAATTCAACAACGATTAGGCAAACGGACGTTCGATTATACCAGAGAAGCTACAAGTACTCGGCGGGCTCGACTAGTCGAGCTAATATCAGCTAGTGAGCGATACTAACTAGCATTAATATGTCTGTCTGTTTGTTTGGTTGAACGCGCTAATCATAGTTAACTTCGGATTAAAATTGAAAAATTATTTTTGTGTTGGATAGTCCATTTATCGAGGTATAATATAGATAGGCTATATAATATCACGCTACGATTAATAGCAGGTGGGCATCAATGAAAAATGTTGCAAAAACGGGGGATTAAATCCTTTTCAGAGCATTTGTTGCGTGCGCTGCGTAAACGATTAATGTTACGTAAAAATCATGTATGCAAGAATTGTTCTCCTTTAGATGTTATAAAAAAAGTCCGCGATAGCTTATGTCTATCTTTATTTGACTCATTATAGCCATTTTTTGATAATCAAATTTCAAGTTGTTATTATCCGACATACACGCGAACGAAGTCGCGGACACAGCTAGTACTGTAACGTATGGTGGTAAGGTTGGGAGGGTCCGAAGAATAAAAGCACCGGCGTCACTTATGATATATTAAAATTGTAAAGTAAAGGCACAAAAAGTGCCTTGAGATTTATTTCAGACAAATTAATAAATTTAATATGCGGACTGTTATTTGTTAATGTAATAATAATATATCGCCTAAGCTTTATTAGCAGGCGTCGAGAGCGAGACACTGATAAGTTAGGGAGGTATGCCTTATCTCGCGGTCAGCAAAATATTAAACCGAATTAAACGCCAAGTATGAATTTGAATTTATGTTGATTTAATTGCCAGTAAATTTGGAAGGAGGAACGAGGTGCTATAACATCGCAATGTTATAGTACCACGTTACAGTACTCAAATAAAATCGCAAGTGCTCTCACCGACGGTGGAGGTGCTGGTGGCGACGGCAGCCTCTGTGGCCGACGTGGTGGTGGTGGCGGCGGAGGCGACGCTGAACGCAGCGCTCGATGCCAGCTCGGGCGCCGGCTCACTCACCATCTGCTGCTGCGGCGCTATTTGCTGGACCACCGGCGCCTACCGACGAACATGCTCATTAACAAGCCTATTTCATTACAAAAGAGATGTTCCAAAGAGATGTGCCTCGATCGCGCTAATTTACATTGTATTTACCAAATCAAATGTGAAACGTTCCCTTGCGCACAATTTGTGTTGCGCGAAACATTTCAACGGCCACCAATTAGGTTTTTTTTTCGGAACATACGTTGATATCTTTGATTATAATTATATTACATATTTATTAAGTTCGAATAACATCAATTAATAAAATAAAATCTTTCTAAATTGAGAAAATATATGGATCGGTTTTTGACAGCACCTAGATACAAAGACGTTACTATGGCAACCATCTAAATTCTAAGGGAACGTATTTTCCGCTGTCGGACGCACGTTTTTGATTTAGTTAGTGCCTAAGCAACTTTTTATAAAACGTCAAAAACGTTTGTTGGACAGCGGAAAATACGTCCTCCTAGATGGTTGCCATAGTATTTAAAGTACGCGCGTATCAAGACGCGCGTCGTCTACTCGTTTGAAAAACTCTCTGACTATGACGGAAGATTGATGAGCAGAGGTTTCGGTTCGGGAAACATGCTCTTCAACGCTGTCAAAAGGAAAGTCCTATAAATTATATCAGAAATTTGCCATTGGGACACATTTTGAAGACACACTCTAAATCTAAATTTAAGTATAGTATATCTCTTTCCCTCAATAAGTACAGGCAAAAGATAGCAAGAATTTGACTATAGCGGTCAAATTTAGATAGCTGATACAAGAAATAGACAATTTTAAAGAGCGTTTAAGCGTTTATTTATTTATTTAGGTAGGTGCTTCATTAAGGTCGAAATTTGAACACAACTTTCTAAATGTCAAATTAAACGACAGGCGTCCATTTTGTATTCATATTGAGAGAACGAGATGCACTGAATTTAAATTTAGATTCAGCGCATGTTCTACAGAATTGCCATTTTGGAATTAAATTTGAAATGGAATTAAACAAGCGACTATTTAAAAATCATGATAAATATTTGAGCCTATATTAGGGACTTTTAAAAAATAAAAGGGTCGTCAATTTCATAATAGGTAATGTTTCAAAATATTACCACGCTGACAGGAGGAGGCATCTGTGAGCCCTTGTCATCCTCACTCTTGACGTGAGCCAGGAGGGCAGGCTGTGGCTGCAACGGCAGTACAGGATTCTGGACAGGCGCCGCTATTAGTCCAACAGTGCCTTGAGCCGTCTGTAGTGTCAGTTGAGGCGGTGTAAGTGTGTTAGCTGCCACCTGCTGTATATGAACTTAATTAAAAATGTGAATTCTTGTATCTGAATTTAAATATCCTAGCTTGAATCTAATAAAATTTTTGATCACATACAATGTGATTTTCACAATGCCCAATTTTCAATGTCGAATAAATCTTTCAAAATATAAATTTTACATTTAAAACTTAACTAATATGTAACAACATTGATGTCAAAATAATAAGTAACTGTAACATCAACATGCTTTTAAAATACTTGTATGCATTAACAATAAATAACTAGCCATCACAATAATATCGTGGACCAAATAATTCTGTCATCCTTGAAAATGTGTAGAAAAAAAAACACGTTATTTCTACAAAACGGTAATTTTCAAAACAGACTTATTTATATAGGAACTTTGAAACATATTTTATTACCAAGAATACGTAGTATTTATTAATAATAATTATTTTCTAAGAATAACCATTTGATGCTCATTGAAAATTAACAGATACTTAAATCAGGATCTATTACAGTTTGAATTGATAAAAAATCATGCAGATCTTTTTATAATGAATAGTCATTCAAACGATCAGTTTTATTTAATGGCAGTTATGAGATCATGCATTTTATATAAGACAATAGGGAATATGCATGAAAAATAATATTGTTTTAGTAATAGTGAAAACAGAATTGAATTTCGCCAAAGATATTTGAATTGGAAATTGCAGTATTCCTGTCTCTTTCTAAAACAACTTTCTATATGCGATATTGCCATAGTAGGATTGTAATGTGACGTCAAAGTTTATATCGTATACAAAATCTAAATTGATGCATATTCCCCATTGCAACAAAGTTTGAATAAATGGCCATGCAAATTATGATTACAATATACGACATAAATCTTTCGCATTGCTATAATTATTAAACACTACAAAACTCATACGACCTTTCTTTCATTTTTCAATAGCATAAATTATGCGCTTCATTGCTACGATAACAAATATCATTATGAAAACTGTCCTTTAACCGGTTTCAAAAGAAGAGGAAGTTAACAATTCGGCTGCATGTTACAAATTATCCCGCTGTTTTGTAGTATATAATAAAATTATTATATTTTTTTAATACACCATGGTAGAGTGTCTACTCTACCATCTATGACTCCATTACAGCTTAGTACAAATGAATATCCTTAAATAAAAAGCATAGAAACATGTATGCCTACTTTGAACAAGGCAACAACGTATCATGGCTTAGCAACACGAAGTATTATTGTGATTATGGACGATACTTGCCACCACGAGAAGGTAGAAATTAGAAGATAGAAGTGTCCGTCCTTCGTCACTTCGTGGAAATTTCAATCCTCTTATAGCTCCTGAAGCGGCACGTGTCTGTTTGAGTCATTGAGTAATAATGTGTAGGACATTAGTACTAGAGCAGTCACCGAGAAACACGAGTTTTTTATGCCACGAGTTGGAGTCCACAGGTAAATCATCTGAGTCAGCTTAGGTAATTTTTTCTACGTACCTACTACAAAAAATAAACTAACTGTGGAAATGTTTTCCTGTGTACTCAATGACTGCTATAATAACTCAAGAAAATGTTAAAGATGCCAAGGAGTGAAATTCCATTAAACACATTACTCTCTTAAACTTAATATGTGCAATCAAGCCTAATCCTCCTTCACGTTCCTGGCGGCAGTATATCAAAATCTTTTTCTTCATTCTTTTTCACTTTGCGCAGTTCTGGAATAGTCTTCCTACTGTAGTCCTCGAGAGCCCTACTATCGAGTCTATTAAAAAAGGGAAAAGAACCTTTATCGACCACAAGTTTTATCAAAATCATTGCAAGTTTATTGTATTTTACTTTAGTAAAGGTAATAGAATAGTTTAGTTATCTGGGTTTTAAATAATAATATGATTATTTACTAGTTGTTTTTCAAACAATACAAGGATTAATTTGGTTTTGCTTTGTACAATGAATTTTGGTACTTATGTGATTTGAAATTATTGAAAATAAATGTTTTTAATTCCAAATACACATACTAAATAATATATCTTATACTTAACACAAATAGGAAGAATATGAAAGATAATATGATACTTTATAAAGGGCAGGCGGCATGGCGCGCAAAGTTACAGCATTAGTTGTAACTATATAGAAATATCAAACGTAACAGTTCGTTCCTTAGTGCAACTTATACACTTGATGTTTTTAAAAAAAGGCGCATATTTTTTAACTAATAAACACAAATTTAATATTTTAATATAAAGTATTTACATAAAAATACTTACAAGTATTAGTACCAAAAAAATACTATACGTTTTTCTATACCTACCCTAATCAATACAAATCAGTCTAATGAAAGTTGGCAGTGCAGGAAGACGCACACTTTTAAAATTATGCGCACTTATACGAACTCTATGTATAAGAAGAAATTTAATCATTCCGAATCCATTCCATATTGTTATGCGGTATGATGTTATATAATAAATTACAAAGGGGGTTTTACGTTCTTCCAGTTTTCCTATAAAAGTTTCCTGAGTGCACAGCCTTCCCAGATTATCAGTGAGACGGCTGCATGGCTTTTAGTGATTGGCGTAAAACTTTCGGTTCATTCATAAATCTTCCATCACAAATTTTGGACCTCTGCAGTAATTGTTGTGCCAGGCCTCAGGTAATGGATAATACCGGCACGGGTCAACCACACTGATAAGCAGCACCTTTTGATTCTGATTGCTTTTAGGACATGTTCAGTCTCTCCTAGGTCCAACAATTACGGCAAAAGTTTCCGAGCGTCATACTTACACGATCCGATTCACAACTCCCTCACTCATGTGGCGATTCAACAAGTTAAGGCAAGCTTAAAACGGGACAATGTTTGTCATTCAGTAAGTTTATACGGCACCGACTTTCCGAGCCTGTTTATCTGTACCATTTGGCGTAAAAGAATCAGAATCGTATTACGCTCTCTGCTTCCACTGGTATTTTTAACTCATCCCTATCGATTTTTGTCTCCGGTGATCCACGAGCTTCGTTGTTGTAATTAAAATTTCTGAATAGATAATCAGACCAAAAATCCATCAAATTCAGTGTGCATGATTGTATGGTGAATAAACACAGTTATTTATGAACGCACGCTAATCGGAGGCGGTAGGATAGGATCGAGCCAGCGCCGTTTCGCGAAATCATAAAAATGTAACTAACTTCACTTAAGTAAGTTGGGTATGGTTTGCTAAATTAATAGAGGTATTAGTATTATTAAAAAACAAACCTAATCAAATACAGAGTTTTATTTAAGTTTGTCGAAATTATTTCTTGAAACCTCTTTCAACATTCATACCAAATGTACGTTTACTTAAATAATATCAAACACTAATTGTAAAAATTGTCCACTTCTATACACAAACAAACATATAGATAAACTTAAAATTTAAATAAATATTGATTACGTTTATTGTTGGTGAAAAGATATACCGTAATCTCGTTATATTTTTTGTAAATATTATGTAATATTGCGAACAATTTCTTTTTGTGAATTGAATTTATTTTATTTTCAAATAATACTATGCTTTAAGTCAAGTTTATTATTGGGATTATTTTATTGGCATTTAGGCAGGTCTAGACTAAATAAGACCCCATTATACAAGTAAATAACCACAGTGCTATTGGAAAACCCTGTACAGTCTGCATCTGAATCATTAGAGTTCTCAAAGTGACTAAAAATAAATTTCGATTAGGTTCGAATCCCGGTAGGGGCAGATGTTTGTACGATGAGTACGAACATTCGTTTACGAGTCATGTAAATGTCTTATTTAGTAAATTATCTGATATTTATATACATATTACTATCAATATTTCTCCGTTATATACCTCCTTAATGATGCATACTTTGGGCTAGATATTATTATCTAAATATATATAACTCAGAGGTGACTGACTGACTGACATAGTGATCAACGCACAGCCCAAACCACTGGACGGATCGGGCTGAAATTTGGCATGCAGGTAGATGTTATGACGTAGGCATCCGCTAAGAAAGGATTTTGATTAATTCTACCCCCAAGGGGATAAAATAGGGGATGAAAGTTTGTATGGAAAAAGTCAATATTCCACGCGGACGAAGTCGCGGGCACAGCTAGTTAATATTATATGTATTACACTGTGAAAGCTCAGATGATTCTGATTATGACTGTACCATTAACTTCAAAGCACACTATAGTCAACTTCCTGAATTAAAACGTTTGCATGTTATGTGATACTCGCCTAATAAGTTCCACATATTTTAATGGGCTGGCTATTTTGTCTACTTTATGTAACACAAAAAATCTTGTTTTAAATGATTTCTACGTTCTCGTGGTGCGGCTACTAAGTTATCTACTATTATACGAATGTTTTACCAAAAATAACACACTGATATTATAAGAAAATAACATGTAAAGTATCTAGGATACCTATTGACATGATTTACTAAACAATGATTAATGATTTGTTAGTCAATATACCTACTTTGAGAGATATTATTAATTTTTTAAAAAATGTAATTATGCAGCGCGAGGTACAGCCACAAACATAAATATGCCAACTACTTACACACATATTAATTTTACAATGTATTTGTTAGAATAAAGTGAAATAAACATAAAATATATCTTAAAGTGTTTAAATTAATTACGGTAGTCAGAAGCATAATGTGAATTTGGTATTATTTATAGACATGACTGTTATAACGTACAACACATTGATTATGTGATGATCATGATTGTGAAATGAATACGAGTCTGTTGTCTACCTCGTGGTGCAATATCGCCGATGACACTTGCACGAGGGGCGCGGATAGCAGAGATGCACCGTCGAGCGCGAGCCCAGACTGCCAACCACCATATCAACAGCATAGGTACATACAATACTTATTATACGTGAATCTTACATTGCATAAAATATACACGTGCCGTTATTATTACAAGCATATTGTGATAGATATAAAAGTGACATTGGGCCTAATTCTGAAAACACACTCAATATATCTCTTTCTCTTCATAAATAGAGGAAAAACATAGCAAGAATTTGTTTAGAGCTGTCAAATAAAAAGAGATGTTTCAGAAATGTCTCGGCTAGATCTATGTACACTACTGAAAAATAGGTAAAAATATGCAAAACAGTGGGTCAATTCTGCTATTTATTTCCCTAAACGGATCGGCTGCGGTTCGGTATCGTTACCAATGCGCATGTAATACAAAAAGGTATTCCACTAACATTGCTTATAAAGCCGGAACGCTAACGAAACGCTCTCGGTTGGTTCAACTTCGCCTCGATAATTGTTACCAATATTGCAAGAAAGAAATATATTTTGGCTTAGTGACTAGACAGTTGTTAATTTTGGACAGTTCGAACAAAGAACTATCGATGCGTTTCGCCTGCCAGAAATGTTAAATATTTAGCAGAAGCAATGATTGAACCGAACGGTTCGCTTTACGTGTTTGTTAGTCGAATACCAAACTGATGCGTTTCGGTTACGTTTCGATTGCGTTCAGTTATCAGAATATAAAAACGTTGTAACTTAAGCGTTTCCGATTCGTTTCAAATCAAAATACAAAAGCAGAATTGGAGGGCAGTGTTCAATTGTCCGTTTTCTTTTTATTTGCTTTGTTGCGTGGCAAAACAAGAATATTTATAGAAAAAATTGCAACACAGCCAAATATTGTTCATGGCGCCTAATATCGCTTTGGCGACGTTTAGTTGACTTCTATGTCACCCGCCATATTGGCTTAGGTAAAACTTTGAATATCGGTGAAATTGACTAAACTTTTGTACCAACTAACTATGCATGAAAACGAATAATTTTTTTTTTCGGATTCAGGAGATTTTTCCAGACTTCTTGTGATAGTGTACATATACCTGATCGGATATAAAACATCTACTTTAGATAGGTTATATGAACCATAGCCAATTTAAGAAGGCGTTTAAGGAGGTGCTTCCTAAAACCTGCATTTTATCGGTAAGGTAGAAAATTTAACACCTACTTTTTAACTGTCAAATTATATGACTGCCGTCAATTTTGTATTCATGATGAGATAACGAGATGGACTTAACTTATACCTATTGAGATTTAGCGTGTGTTTTACAGAATTAGGCCCGTTATTAGAATAATACAGATAAAATATTTAATGCTAAATTAAATATTAAATAAATCAATTATATTTACTAGGCAGAAAACAGTAGGTACTGTTTTCTGCCTAGTAAATATAATTGATTTAAAACGTCATTATTTTTACACACTTAGGTTGTTAATAATAATCAATTAAGTAACAAATAACTATCACAGCAGTTAAAATTCGTTTAGAGTATGTGTTGGCATCTGGCTGGATCCTGGATCATACCACGGTTTAGCAAACAGCCGTGTTTCACTGTTATACCATTTTACCGTGTTTTATTATAGCGGCGTGATATATTATTATGCGTCAATAAGCTTTCTTTAATTTTTTATTTCGTAAAACATAGTCAACTCCTTTGATTAGGAACGTTTAAAATGTTCATAATATGCTTTCATTTTGTTTCTTGATAAAATTTAGTTTTTACAAACCGACTAAGATATTATTTTTATATCGAAATTAATACTTTGTGTTGATTTCTTTTTTTCTGCTATTGAAAAGCTTTAAAAGCAACCCTACAGTGAGGCCAGCTAAGCTTAAACTTCTACGCCCTAAGCTAGAGTGGAAAGTATTCACGTTGTGCACTGAAGAATGATGAAATGATGGGTCGTGCTACATGAGATTAGTAGTTTTATTTTATAGCACGGTATGCATTTACAACTGAAACAGCTGTTCCAGGCGACCAGTATTGTTTATTATGATCCCGAGAGTACTATATAGTATTACTAATAATTATTTCTGGTTTGAAACTGTCGTAAATATGTTGCAACATATTTTATTGAGGTTTCAAAAATATACATGGTAGAAACAACAATAAAAATGTTGAGTAACTCTAACCAAAAACTAACTTATCTGGTTAAAGGTTAAAGTATCCATTGTATTCCATTTCAATCAAACGCGCTTACACACATACACTCACAAAAGGACATCTTAATATTACTAGCACAAGCTAATGTTAAGGCACACTATTATTTATAATTAACGAGATTACGGATGGCGCTAATGATGGTAATTTCATAAATATGTAAGTATTGGGTGTATGAACCATGATAATTATGCAATCGATCAATGTGATCGATCCAATATGTAATCAGCGGGTTTATTTTGTAGCTTCAAACAATAGAATTAAGTTTGGCATCTATTACTATAGTATAAATATCACTGGGAGACAGTCATATCTAGGCCAAATTGAATGCCTAATTTGAAAGACTGCTATTGATGTGTCATTACAAAATAAGTCCGCAGGATCTGAAGCATGTCAAAACATAATATTCATTCATTATACAAAACCTGCCATTTTTACCTGCCTGTATTAAAATAAATTATGACATCTTCATTTTCTACCAGGTCGAACTTTAAATCACATCTTGGAATAAAGCGGGAATAGTTTAAAACATTTATATACAAGAAACATCCCTCATGTAAGCCCGAGTGTTTCGACATTAGTTCCATTAGTTCTGTTTGTCACGGAACACACAATGATTATGTTTTGACAAATGATTTTGATAAGTTATAGTAGGGACGATTTTCCAACTCATAGATAGCATTTATCCAGAGAATAACATAAACATGTTGACAGTCTATCAATCTATATAAATCTAGATAAATAATTTCTTTGTATTGAGAAATCTTCCCTTACTATGTGCCAACACTATTTAATTATCTTAAGTCAAGCTCGGCGCACAAAAATCGACCAGGCATTTAAAATCTCGAAAACCACCAAAAACCAAAACAAATGTTTTCTTAACCGCAAAGAATGTAATCAAACAGTATTATCTTTACCAACATTAAAACTTTGGCATAGTTTGGGAAATTTAAGAATTCTCTTTGGATATTGGGGCATTATGTTAAAATAGGATATTGTAAAAATTAATAGAGTAATTAGTTGTAGTATTATTTCCAAGAATCTGTAATCGAGTAGAAAACTAATGCTGAAGTCGAACAAAAATAGTATGAATTCGTAACTTAGTGGAATCACAACTTCTGATATTAATATGTGTCGTGGACAGCAAAGGAAAAGGCGGATTGGGAAGAGAAGGGTGTATATTGATAAAACGGAAATACAGAAAAGATATAAAAAAGACCGAAAACTATAGTACAATATGGTTAGGAAACAAGAGCAAGATACAAGAATCGATAAAGGAGCTAAGCACATAGACTATTATACAGATATATATACAAAAGGAGGTCTGTCCTTCACAATATGAGTCCACCTTTGCTAACTTATGTTACCGACATGAATTATTTTTTGTCATTTTTAAAGTGCAGTAAAGAATATATATGAATATACCAGGTGTAATCGTACTATGTGCTATGTGCGAGGGTTTTGTATGTGAGTATGTGTATGGTATAACTGTAGTTTGTCGTACGATACGCGATAGTACGTATTTACAACCTTTCAGAGGTAACTCTTGACAAGGAGCAACCCTTAATATTTTTTCGTTCTTTTGAAACTTACTGTATAATATATAATTTAAAATACTCTTTATTTTCTGCGCTGATTATGACCACTTCATTTGTCATAATGAAATTTTCCGGCTAATCGTATCAGTAAGACAAATTACAATACGACAGTAAGGCGAAATCACCTAATAATGTAATTTATTCATAATTTAATTAAATCTTATAATAAATAAGACAATTTTATTTTAAACGAAAATGATAAATATAAAAAAAGAAGTTTTGTAAATAAATAGCTCAAGATAATAATAGTTAACTATCACAAGATTGTAGAATTTTGCAAATTAGAACTCTTAAATACCTCAAACCTACGTAAAAATTATTTTTGCACGACCCGATTTTCGAATATATTTTTTTTAATTGCCCAGCCGTTGTTACTCTAAAATATTACTTTACCAGCACCAATAAATGTTACTTACCGTTTGCATGGGAGCAGTGTGAGCTAGGCCGGTAGGCTGCACAGCCATGCCCACAGATGTCTGGACGATTCCGTTGCTCACTATAGTCTATGAAATGGAAATGCATCGTCACAACCAAACCAAAAAATGAAGTAACAATAAAGAATTTTCATAAGAGAACTTTGCACTTTTTCACTTCGCTACGTTACCAACGTTTAATAGATTAATATAAAAATGTGTTAAACTTGGATAAGTGAAGCACATACTGATCAAACTTTTTATAAGTAATGTGGGTCACGGATATATGTACCAATATTACATTTCCTGTATTTTTGTTAACATTTTTATAGATCCAATACAGTCTACAATAAATTATATAAGAAATAGGATAAATAGTAGTACTATTTTCACACTTAATTCAGTTATCGGAGAAAATACTTTAAGATAAAAATTGTATTCGTTTAATATCATTTGATTTGAAATTAGATATTTAAATTACCTGTGGTTGCTGTTGTATAGTCTGGACCTGCGCAAGAGACACATTCTGCGGCTGCTGTGTGGTGCTGATTTGCCCGACTAATGTCCCAGGTTGTGCCATTCCACCCAACTATAGTTACATAAAAGTATGCATTGAAATTTATGTCTAAAGCGCCAAATTAAATTTAAGCGTAAGTTTTAATGGTTATAGTCTAATCGCAAAAAAAAGAATTAAAAAAAATATTTTGCGTTGTAAAGATATTTACATAACAACACATAAAAACAATAGATCGAGCTTATATTGAAAAATGTCTGATAAAACCTTTGCCTAAAAGATACGCAAATGACTATTTGTGTGTTTAAAATTTTAAATTAATATTTTGTCTTCTTATTCATTTATATCGAATAAAAAGACATACCATTATGAGTATGACAGTGTTTTAACTATAATAGGTTTTATGAGCGTTTATTTGAAATACCGTACTTCACTGCTTTTTTAGAAAAAGCGTTTAAATTTTGTTTATTTTTAGCAAATATAATTTCACTACACTATTTATATGATTTGGTTATCAATATAACGGTTTTGCAAACAACCATAGCACAATACTTTCTATTTAACAGAAATTAAGACTTCTATTTGCGGGCTACTCAATTCCTAACCAAAGACAAGAAAGATAAAATGCCAAAGTATATAACGTGAGAAAAGGTATTAACCAATCGTCCTGCGGATTCGATGTATGCGCATTTAAATATTGAGCTTGTTTTGCATTGCCAATTCGGGATCGCAAAATATGTCAACATGTCAATATCAATCATTGTTCAAGGTATTCAGATACTTATAACAGATTTTTCAATCCCCGAAGTGTATTGTATAATCAAAATAATATAGTCTCCATTGACAAATATTTCTCAATTATATGTCATAGTAATCGTGAAACAAATATTTCTTAAGAGCGGCCTCATGATACTGAGAAGATATTAATTATCGGATCGGACCAACCAACAGGCTGCGGCGACCGCTTCTTTATTTTCTTCTGGCCTTAACAGTGACCTGTAGATTATATGGGTTCTTTCAGGTGTGTCCAAAGAACTTAACAGTCCAACGCAGCAGACGGCTGCTAGACTATTGGTGATTTGAAGTTCCCTGAGTATTGATTCTTTGGTTCTTAGATGTTGGTGTAGAAAAATAACAACTATGGGAAAGCTTTTATAAGTTGTGAAACTAAATTCCATCGCAGACGGCAGCTATACTCGTAGCGTATATTATATCCCGCCGGGATACAGAATTGATATACTATAGCTATCGTGTGCATGTGGTCTCCAGAAGAGCCTTATGGCAAGATGTATTGGAATATTTGGTTTCTACATCTTCGCTGGGGTCTGTGACAACCTAACCTTATTAGCTCTGTGTGTCAGATTAACAATTGTGTATGTACTCACCGGATGTATCTGTGGCACCATCGATATAGTCTGTGGCATGCCAGCCATTGGTATGGTTTGGGCAACAGATCCCACGGGCAGGGCTCCTTGTTGCATACCAAGCGTCATACCTAGAATAAAGAACGAAATACGTCAATATTTAATTGTCAAGTATCAGTAGCAATATATTTCCTACTGTTTCCGCCGGCGGGCTGGTAAGTTACGAAAGGTTATTGTGAAATTAGCTATAAAAATTTGTTACTGACTAACAAAAATCGATATTAATGTAAATGTTTTCTCAGATAATATACAGTGTTTGGTACATAGCGTAACAAGCGGGCACCTACCCATGTTAACATAGTCATAAATACAATGATATTATCAAAAATTCAAAATTGTAAAATAAATTTCTAATTTATTCATAGAAATAGTTTAGTCAGTAAAACAAAATGTATGGGAAATTTCTAAATTAATTTTACAATTATGAATGTTGTTGAGTTTTGAAGTATTAATATGACTAGCCGCTTTCTACCTCTGGAGGTCTATGACAATTAAAAAATCAATTGTAATCTGATGCTTGACAGATTAACATGGGTAGGTGCCCGCTTGTTATATGTACCATGATCCAAACAATTGTATAGATTTAATATACAAGTATTTAAATGGAAGAAGTATCAAGTTTACATTTTACAATTTCGTTTTTGTTATCTTCGTAGGTCTTTGGCATAAAATTTGATTTTGTTGTGATACATGAACTAAAAACTTTCTTATTTGTTATTACTGTATCAGATAAACCGAATAAAAAATGCAATCTCACCTTGTTGTTGATAGTGTTGAACCATCTGCTGCGTCTGTTGTTGTTGCTGGTGTAGCAATTGTTGTTGCTGTTGTTGTTGCTGCTGTAACAAAATTGTCACGTGTTTGGGTTGAAAATAAAATATGTTATTTATTGTGATGCCTTCAATTGACTACATTTAATGCCGGGTACTGGCCAACCTATAGAGAGCCAGCGAATACTAACGACCGAACAAACATAAAGGAAATGTTCTGAAAATGTATGGGGGCTGGCACTCGACTACCCCCCAGGACAAAAGTTATATGAGAAGAAAAAGTATATTTTTAAGAATTTTATGAGACAATAATTATAATTTCAAATGCCTGCATATAAATAAAAAATTTGCATATGCATTTCACTTTGGTAAAAAAAATAATTGTTATCCAGAGATGTAAAATTCAATTTTAAAAAAAGTGACACGTCAGACAAAGTATAAAATGTCAATGTCGTCTTGTCAAATATTTTTTTAATAACTAGGCATAGGGTTGATTTGGTTTACCCTACAAGTATTTTGCAATTATAATTTATTGTGAATGCTAGAAGAACATGGCAAGTTGGTTCCTGCTCTTGTTTCTGACTAATAATAAGGATTTCAATTTATTTTTTGCCATATTTCGTCATACAAACTTGGATACAAAGCTTAGAATTCTTGCATACCCTTTTCAAAATTACTCAAAAATGCCGGGGTATCAAAATGAAAAAAAGGTATGTTCAAGATCCTCTGAGAATAAGCTTTCGCATAATATATAATTTATCGTGGGGGCTTTCAAGTACCAATATCGAACATCTCCTTTGTACAGTCAATACAGCGAAAGCAAGCTAATGCGTTGGTACAAAAGATACGGTACAAAAAAGTACCGCACGTGGTATGAAAGGGTGGGTAAATTCATTTGTTTCTTAAAAGTAATTTTATTAAAACATACAGCATACACGATAAAGCCTGTCAAAATGTCGACGAATAGATCAACAACAAAAACATCCTACTGGACCTGATTTAAAAATGAGTAAATAAAACAAAATGCTCGTGCAGTAGGACAGTTTATGGTGTGAGAAGTGCGCAGAAAGGGGACGAGAACAACTGGTGACGCCGATAGCCCGCTCCACGGATAGTTTTGTGATACACACAGATTATAATATGACAAGCTTAAAGTATTTAGAATTATCTACATTACTTCACCTGACTCAGACACTTTTCAATTTACCGCCAAATGGTCAAATAAATGAAAAAATAATGTAATGTAATGCAATGCTCTATAATGTGTGCAGAGTTCCATTTTCAAAATTGTAACTTATATTTTTTATTATATTGCTTACAAGTAACCAGTTCTAAAACCTTTCAGTATTGCTCTCGTACATCGAGGTTATGAAACAAGACTAGAGATGATAATTTAGGAAGAGCCTCATATTAGTCGTTTTATATGATTAATTTTATGAAACAGGCCCTGCCCTGGTTAAGGCTGTCTCATTTTTGTTAATACAGGCAGACGAAGAGCACTAGCTTACTCACTTTTGTTAATAAAGACAAAAGAGACGGCATCAGGTTTCAACCAGAACCATGTTACGTAACTCATAAATAGTGGCGATTGGCTTCACCTGTAGTTTTATTCAAATCCACTGCTACTTTAGTACGACGTCATTGGGTTATCTGGATTTGTAACCTAAATGGATATGCTTTAAACTTCACATAAAGCCCACTGTAGTACGTAATCAGGGAGCTATTGTAATTTAAAATATCAATGATTGATAAACTGTTAAAAAATCCTTTACTAAAAAATAGTAATAATATAAAAGTATTTATTTCAGTAAGTAAATTAATAGCCGCGCTGAGGAAAACTTTTTATTGTTACAATTGCTTGACAACGTATCTGGCCTGCATTAATGAAGTACGGTCATCGTTTAGAAATACTTTTCTGAAAAGGTTTAGGACTAATGGCGCGTCAATTGGTGACAAAACCTGAATTTTGATTTATCATTTACATATTTTTAGACTGCGAAATGAAAATAACTTATTATAATTATTTTTCGTGAGTAACATTTCTTTTATATTTTTTCATTAATATATATCAACTAAAACCCAATCTCTAACAGGTCAACCCATTTATGGTCGTCCTTCTTTATAAAATAATAAAATTTTCCGAACATAAATATTTTTACAATACGCAAACTGGTATAGTTTGCGTATTGTAAAAATATTTATAATACGCAAACTATGCAAGGACAAATTACAATATGTATAATACTATGAATGATTGGGAAAAGAAACTAAGCTGAGAAGACAAATTAAATACCACAAGCTTATTTTGCGAGTTGTGTATAGTTTGCGTATAGGACACTACTAATCTACATTACCTACCTGAAGAGCTTGTTGTTGCAATAATGCTTGATGTTGGATAGCCTTGTTGAGTGGCTGTTTGTCTGCTACGCTTGCTATCTGAGTCATCTGGCCCGAGGAGTTCATCACGAGAAGCCTGCTCAAGAATAATAGCAGTCATTGTAATAACAGTTCTTAGTGCAGAAATATGTAAAACATTAGAACAGATAATAAATAAAAAATAAAATAATAGGGCTGTTTTTCATATTTTTTTACAAAGAAATCAAACTTTTTAGATACTCACTGTTGTTTAGGTTGTTGCATTTGGTGTTGCATTTTGTTAGTCTGATTGGCGGCATCTTGCTTGGCAGCCGGCGCCGGCGACCTAATACCTGGTTTGCCTCGATGTTTTGCCTGCCAATAACATAAGCTTCATTAATCTTATGACAATATTTACTAAACCAGAAATAGATACACAATTAAGTAAAGTAGCAATCAAGAGAGGGAATATTGCGCGAATATGGGTAGGTAATTATAACCAGTTATATTATAGCATTACTAAATAATGTTTCTTGGTTTTTCATGACTAAGTTAAACGTTAAGTCACGTCGTGGTAAGATAGTAGGTCTTTGAATTTTACAACTTCGTTGTGCATCTTAGTCGATCTAGTCAACATGGGTCACGTTTGTCCACTGCTTGCTTGGTCTGCACGAAGGTCCCGTGAGAACAGATGTTCTATTAGCGACAGTAGGAAAGTAGCACCAGCTGCTTTCTTCATACTATCAGCGAATTCAAAAACTATCCCATTTTGGCGATCTTGCTTTAAGTACACTGATGGACTATTAAAGAAAGCTAGCTGCCACGCTGGTAACTTTCGAAATTCAGATACATACAAAGAAACTATGCACTTTTTGTGCAACAAATGACAACCTTATTCACCGCAGATATATGTAGGTAACAAATTGAGTTTACTTTCCAGTTACGAGCTATACACCCCTTAAGCTTTGCTCTACTTAATGATCTTCTTCTAAGTAACAGGGCAGAGTTACAAGACTAATAATATTTAATTTTACGTCGGGCCTTCATGATCATACCTGGTTCTGGGCCTGATTCGCGCTGGTTTGCGTGGAGACTGAAGAGGCCGGCCGTATACCACTAGAAGGCAGTATGTTGGAAAGAGGCCGCGGAGTCTTCGAAAGGCTATCAGATGAGGCCCGGGGCTTCGTCGCTGTACCCGTCGCGCACGCGACGCTAACATCTGTACAATAAAACAAATTCTTATTACTATGGTGCTATTAAAAAGTGTGTGCACCCAGTTTGTTTTAATACTTAGAAATTGTAAAAGTCCTCCAAATTGCGTTAGTTGCAATAAAAGTTTAAATAAATAAATTCGCTTTAATAGCTTATGAGATATTGCTTTGCAATAAAAGGGAATCCACACTATATGGACATGTTTTAGGGCTAATGACTATTTTATAGCGACCAAATTTGCGAAAATGTTTGTTGTTATTAGTATTAAATAACGTTGATTCACTTGAACTACACATTTCGGTGTATTTGTCGGTGTTCGGTTTATAGAAATAAAACCGAAACCAACAGTAATATAAATGAACACTTTTAATGAAAACAGTTGTTTGTAGGTTACATACAATAATTATCGAAAGCTTTGCTCGGCTTAAAGTATTTCGCAAAATGTAGCACACATTATAAATAAACATATTGCTTAGCACACAAGACATACGCATCCGACACCAAAACCGTTAACACCGATTTGGCTAAATTTGCCCATTAACAAATCAAATTAATACTAACTGGTATGCTGCACGTTGTTCTGTGGCGAGTGCTGTATGAACATGGATGGTGGTGCGTCGGGCTGTGTGCCCCTTATGAAGATAGGGTTGGGGGCCAGCAGCCCCCCGGCGGGGAGGGGGCCGGCCTGGAGCCCCCCCGTCCACACCTGCGGCAGAGCCCCAGACAACTGCCAAGGCGCGAACTGCATCGTTTGACCACCGGTCTGCGAGAATATCATACATTAAACTGGTATATTTAACAAAAGAACAAAGTTGTCAAGACAGAACACTAAAGAATGAAAATGAAATGAAAATTCAATTAGCCCTCCCAAAACCTCTTCTGAATCGTTAAAATCCCCATATGTAAGTATGTCTAATCCAAAAAAATGTAAACTCATATGTCATAATGTATGTCTGTCTGTCATGTCTAAATTTACGTTTACTAACAACGTCTCATGCACTAATGGGCGCTTTTATAATTTGTAACGCGACGATATTATCGTGGGTACAACGATAACACAGTTAAGTAAAGTATATCGTGAACGTGCACGATAAAGCGTTACCGTCGACGGAAATTTAAAAGCGTCTTAATATATTTCCATACTATTTACTTCCCTGTGTTATCGTTGTAAGTCGCCGTCCACTATAAAATATCGTCGGGTTACAAATTATAAAAGCGACCAATAGGCGCTTTTATAATTTATAAATATGAAGACGCTTCCCAGTGTTATCGTTGTACCATGGCCGTCCACGATAATATCGTCGCGTTACAAATTATAAAAGCGCCCATTGTCTAGAAAACTGAATTCGCTAGGTAACACACTCGTCTACTCCAACACAGGAAACGTGCTATGTTTATGTCATAAAACGAAAGTCGATGTTAGATGTCTTAGTTTTAATAGGACAAAAGGCGATATGAGAATTTTGCACTGGTAAGTGGGCGCCAAGGAACTCGCGTTTGTTTTTCTAGCCTTATCTAATTACTAAAATATAAGACATTGAATTATCATCTATCGCTTGAACAAATGGAGAACACATTGATTTCCTCTTTATAATTATTCGGTTTCAAGCATGAGACCATTTCTTATTTCACACGATTCACTTGGTCACTCGGTTACTGTTCAACAACTAGGTATTGCAATAATAGTATAATATGGTGATATTAAAACTAAAATCTGGTGAAAAAATGAACCAGTAACAAAGGTTACCATTGCTCTATGGATCAATTACCTGTCATCTTGATGTCTTTAAAAATCCTTATTTATTTTTGATATAGAATGATTTTTACTTTAATTTGGTTGGTTAATTGTTATGTAGCATTAGCACCATAGATATTCTACACAATATAATAATCACATTTTATACCAGGTTTGGACTATGAAAGAAAACATTTTATCAAATTTATTTAATTATATTAAGTATCAATCTTATGAAATAGGTTGACCTTATTTTTACAAATACAAACTTGACAAAATAAACAGATAACAACAACAGGACACAAAGTACATCAGCATATTCGCAACGCGCTTGGGCATTTGTATTCTAATAAAAATTCGCTAAAGCCAACAAAAACTGACAGTAAAAGATTTTATATTCGGCACCATTGAACGTGTAATTAAATATTTATTTCATAACAAAATTAAATAAACGATGACCCAGATGTTCATAACACTCACTTTTCTTATGATTGTTTATGGAAACGTCGGAAATATTGTTAGAGGAATAATATCATGTGTGTATGATAATTTTCTTTAGCTGATAAATTCTATTAAAATAAAATGTTTGCAGATAAACTCGACAATTTAGTTTCACCTTTGGTAATGAGTTGACTTATCTATATTTGTGTAACTATCTATTGGCGCCAACATCAAATTATCAAAGATTGAAAACTAAGAAGAATGAAATAAGACACAAACTAACATTAAAATGATTAAAATTGGTGTTGACTTTTGTAAAAGTGATGCTTATCAAGCTTTTGTTTGGTTAAGAAAGTTTATAAATATTACAAATACAAGCAACGACCATTTTCAATCAAGAAGTGAAAAAAATAATTTAAAAAATTTAAACCAACTTCAAAACAATAAAAAGAAATAAAAGTTGGTACTAAACTGTTTCCACAAAGAACAGGAAGTGAAGCACCGACTTTTTATGAGATAAAAAATACCTACCTACTTCATTTCATTATTTGTTTCATTTTAGTGTTTTGAAGTCGGTTAAATTTTTTAATAAAATTTTTCATTCATCATTTTTTTAGTTTCGTTTCTAAATAGAGCCTATTTGTAACCTTTCCTACATGGGTGTATTCCCATTTAAGAAGGCCTGTGCCCAGAAATGGGACATATATTATTATAGGCTGATGATAATGATAGCCTAATTGCATGCACCCTTGAAAAAAACATGCATTTTTGAGAGATGACATGTTTGAGAATTACGCTGTTAAGCCATCGACACGTTTTGTTAGTGAATGATACACACATAACTGTCTATCTCAAAAACTACTAAACCGATTTTAATGAAACTTGCACAGTTCTCCAAGTTGGACTAATACGAGTAATATAAAAGAATTATTGCAACCTGATTTATAGTTTTTGAGATATGCGCAGACAAACATACATATATACACACATGAAATTTAGCACCTATGATTAGAAGCTGGTATAGACTAACATATACAAAACCTTTGCAATTCTGACAATACATACATATGGATTGTATTATAACAACCTCCTTTTTTGAAGTTGGTTAAAAATATTTCAGTTCCAATAGACAAACCTGTAAAGGACTGATGATTTGCGCCTGAGCTGGTTGTTGCGCGCTGAGTACGGGCTGAGAAACTTGCACGCATTGCGCTTGAACTGGCACCGTTTGAGCTCCCGATGCCACTGCCACTTTCGCCCCTGTTACCTTCCCTCCACTCATCACCTATAGATCGAAATTAAATCAATTTTATAACTAAATTCAGCCCTCCACTGGTGATAATGAAAATTATTCATTTATATAAATTAAATTTGGTTACATCATCGTGAACGAAGTTCCTAGATACTAGTTTTGAATTTATGTCAATGACGATACAGAAAAAGGATAAAAAAAACCTTCTATGATTTGACTTAATATAGACGATTATAAAAATATACATCTTGTTCACCTTGTGCATTTCTCCTGGTTTTTGCTGTTGTCCAATTCCCGATACGGTGGCTTGAGAATGGTTCGGAAGGATGTTTGGCTGAGAATTAATGACTCCCAGTGGGCTGAACACAAATGTTTGGTTCTGGGTAGTCGGGATCGCTGGGATGGTAGTGTATCCCGGGAACGGTGCTATAATACATAAACATTTAATCATACAAATAATAATCACATTGAAGGCTGTTACATTAGAAATTGCACAAATCTATGATCACAACTACTCAACAAAACGCATTCACATTAAATGTAAAGAATCGATGTGGCTAACACATAAAGTTCGCGTGTTAGGTATATGTACGTTGTGCAATTTCTATTGAAACTCTATCTAATGTAAGCAATATTAAAAACATCTACAACTACAACAAAAAATGTGTTCTCATAAGAACAAACTAATGTAATGAAACATCTAAGTCAACATAAATTAGACATACCCAGATGTTCCTAACTATTATCCTAGTTTATGTATGTTTTGGTATATGACAATAATAACGTAAATATGATTTTGAATGTACTTTCATATTTAGTGAGATTGTATGTTATTATTATTTTTCTATAAATTGAGAGTTTGCTGGACAACATATAAATATTTTATTAATATTATTTTATTTTTAATATTTATAAGAAATCCACTAATACATTATACAGAGTGGTAATGACAATACGACAGTAAAATTAACATTGAATATATACTAACGCTTATAATCACCATACAAAAAATCTAATTGTTTAGCCACAGCGTTAGTTTTTCATTTTAAATATTTTCTACACGCTTAATACATTATCACTGCCAGTAGTGCAGCAATGAACTTTTATACATACTTTACTGCACTGTTTAACTCTGAAGCAGTAAAGTGCTTCTTTGTTCTCGCTATTTTTGTTAGTTATGATGAAATTATTGCGTAGTTGGAAGAAAATTGTATTTAACGTTGACAAACGAAAAAAATGTTTTTCAATTCACGTAAATCACACCAAAGTATACCTTACGCGTAAGGCATAAAAATCATAGCGCTGCGCATTATTGCGCTTTACAGCCCTAGGTTAGTGACCCGATATTTCCAAATGGTTTTTTTTCCATTTCTGAGTAATTTAGTTTGTGTGATTCATTTTTATATTGAATCTAGAATTTTATCAATAGTGTATTATATTTCTATGAATTGTGTAGCAAATGTTTTATTTTATTGTTGTATTGTCGTCACCACCTTGTATATATGGCATGACTATGATAGAGTTCGTCAATATTCCAGTATTTAATATAAGAATGGCAATATCACTAAATTTTATATTCAGCAAATCACTACTTTACTGCAATATTGATTTATACTTTACTGCAATAGGTTATATGGTTTATAATAGCCTGACATTATTATGCTGCATTCAGCTACGCAATTTATATAGAGTAGCTAAACGTACGTGACGAACTCAGGCAGTATTATGCGTCGTAAGCCGAAAAAATAAAAAGCTGCAAATGGCGATTGATAATGTGATAAATTATATTTAAACAAGCCTGCGTGTTGCACCAAAACCGTTTTCATTGTTTCAAAACAAAGCTCGGAACAATCTATCACCGAAATACCAATTAAACATTAACGCTTGAAACAAATGTACAAACAAAATTTTAATTTCAGAAAATTAAATCACATTCACATGATCCATTCACGAGACGCGAAATAAAAATAAATCATTTTGATAAATTTGTATAAACCTTGTTCCTGATATGCAGTGAGACCTGTAAAATTTACTGCAAAACTAAATAGTGTTGTAGTTCTTAGGCTTACGGCACACGTGAGCTAAAATGTCAAGTTATTAACATATTAATATTAGGTACTAAAGCCTAAAGCATCGGAGTTCTCGAGGTGGGAATCCCTATTTTTGACGTATTATATAATATCGTTTGCGAATTATTAAAATGAAATCGACTTTTTATAAACAAGACATTGTGGTGAAAACGGTCAAGCCACACATTGCAGAAACTATTGTTTTTTTTATTGTCATAGATCGTACCGCGGCTTCACCAAATGGGCGCTTTTATAATTTGTAACGCGACGATATTATCGTGGACGTCCACGGTACAACGATAACACAGGGAAGTAAATTGTATGGAAATATATGAAGACGCTTTTAAATTTCCGTGGACGTTATAACGTGCACGTTGTACCGTGGACGTCCACGATAATATCGTCGCGTTACGAATTATAAAAGCGCACATTATCCAATTAAATTTCACATTGGCTTATTTAAAAATTGCCATTTTTAATTAATTAAAATAATTCAACGCAACTTTATTATACCGGTTATAGCATTATATCCATTATCTTAAGAGTGGATGGGATAACAAGTGCATTAAAAGAATGCAAAATAATCAAAATTATAGTTATTATCATAATATTGAAGAAAGCATTGATAAGTGTTGCGCTAATGTAGTTTCGTAATCTGCAGTGATTCTGTAATGTAAAATTGTACAAGTCGGAACATATGAAGCTAGTGGTTTTTTTTTTGTGAAATATAGTTATTATGTAATGCCTAAACGTAAAATGATTCCTACACAAGCTGTGTCATTAAACTAATTATACTACAACTTAGTCTTAAGTCTTACATCATTTATTATGGATCACACTAATAATACATTGTGACTGACGTGTTCTCCTTTTATAATATCAAGCATTTACTCATCTATAGTCTT
Source organism: Nymphula nitidulata (assembly GCA_947347705.1). Taxonomy (NCBI): domain Eukaryota; kingdom Metazoa; phylum Arthropoda; class Insecta; order Lepidoptera; family Crambidae; genus Nymphula; species Nymphula nitidulata. The sequence goes on from OX374616.1 coordinate 20,301,072, forward strand.
AAATAGTTTTCAATATACGACAAGTTTTCAAAATCGCACGGAAGCCTGATGGTTAGCAGTTACCGTAGCCTGGGCCTCGATCGCGCTAATTTACATTGTATTTACCAAAGCAAAACTGAAACGTTCCGTTGCGCACAATTTGTGTTGCGCGAAACATTTAAACGGCCAACAATTAGGTTTTTTTTCGGAACATAAGTTGATATCTTTGATTATAATTATATTACATATTTATTAACCAAAAATTACATAAATTGATAAAATAAAAACATTCTAAGGGCCGATTTTTCAATCCTCAGATAAATTTTATTTAGAGAATAATTCTGACGTTTTGACAGCTTTTCTATAGAATAACTGTCAACTTGTCAAAGTTATTCTCTAGATAAATCTTATCTGGGGATTGAAAAATCAGCCCTAAATTGAGTAAATATATCGATCGGTTTTTGGCGGCACCTAGATAGAAAGACGTTACTATGGCAACCATCTATGGGAACATATTTACCGCTGTCGGACGAACATTGGTGATTTAGTTAATGCCTAAGCAACTCGTCATAAAACGTCAAAAACGTTTGTTGGATAGCGGAAAATACGTTCTCATAGATGGTTGCCTCAGTAACGTCTTTGTATCTAGGTGGTGTCAAAAACCAATCGATTTAATTACTCAATTTAGAAAGTTTTTATTTTATTAATTCATGTGATTTGAACACAATAAATATGTAATATAATTATAATCAAAGAAATCAACGAATGCTTCGAAAGAACAGCTAATTGGTGGCCGTTTAAATGTTTCGCGCAACACAAATTGTACGCAACGGAGCGTTTCAATTTTGCTTTGGTAAATACAATGTAAATTAGCGCGATCGAGACCCTGTTCATAGCATCATATAGGCACTCATCACTAGTTGCCTTTACTAGAAATATCAAGACAAAGCGTTATATTGACAGCACAGGAGAGGAGCGACCCCGCTCTCTACATAACGCTTTCTCATAAGCATTCACCGTAGGAACACAACACTATAACACTACAAAGTAGTGTCATTTAGCTGCGATCATCTGTAAGGTGTAGGTACGGCCAACACCAGAAGTCGATTAACACTTTAGTACCGTGTCACACTACGCCATTCAGTGTTCATAAAAATTGTTAAGATTATCTCATTATGAAAAAGTACTAAAGTGTTAATCGACTTCTGTTGCTGACTGTACTACCAAAGACGAGCGCTCGAAATTCAAGTGGGAAAATCCACTACGCCCTTCCTGTCTCCACTCTAAAAACGTCCGTTACATTTTATCGAACTCGTTTTTGATATTATTAGAAAGTTTTCGAGACACTTCTTTGAACCCATAACTGATTAGCAGTGTTGCTATTTATGAATAATCACGGAGCTATTTATATAGAAAGGTAAGGTTATAAAGAAGAGCAATTATGAATAAAATTTGCAGCAAATTGCCAGAGCAAAAGAAATATTAAATAAAAACTATAATCAATTGTATTTCTAAACAACACAGCTCTTCCTTAAAGGACATACATGATAAGGGGCCGGACGACAGCAACAAATCAATATTACCGAAACTCACAGAACCATAAACTAATCAGGATAGTGTGAGCACATGCATGAAGCCGTCCTTCATAGAACCACATAGATATGGTGCGAAGATTTTGCTATATCTATAACTGCAGGATGCAAGTGATATTGTTATGAAATAAGGTATTAAAAAAACAAAAACAAAAACCAACAAGAATTGCTGAAGAATTAGTTAATTTTACTGAAAGGTTTAAAAGGGTTGGCTTATTACTTTGTTTCTTTAAATAAAATATTTGTACCAATGTCCTTGGCGTTTGATACAGCGACCGTATTTTGTAACGCAACAACTAACTGTACTGTATCTATGTTCACAAACAAACCATTCTCAATCCTATTATTCTCTGAATTGTGTTTCTGAAGCCTTCTTAGGCAGTAACGCTGCCTTTCCTTAGATGTTCTTATATAAATTGCTGCCCATGGAATAGACAATATGTTATTGTTATAGAACCACTAAAGGCAGCACCAATACCTATCAGTTTTAAGTACAGAGAAGTAACTCCCATCGAACAACATTCAAGACTAGATCAATAGCGCTTAAATATTTGACTTTTAAATATAGGCTTTACCAAAACAGGTAGTTTGTTACTTAAATTCTAGTGAATAGCAATGCTGTGTTTTAGATCGTTACAATGTCAATTGCTGTTGATTAGATCACTTAAGTTATTTATATAGGTCGTAGAGCTTTCACTTACCAGCCTGACCTTGTAAGACTTGTTTGCCCTGCGTGGTTAGCATGTGAGGTGCTAATTGGTTACCCTGGAATGGCTTGCCAGCGGCTATAACCTGCGCATAGAGAGGTGAATTCCATTATATGTAGCTTAAATAAAAGTTACATAAAATGATAAATACTTTGTGTGCGAGTAATAAAGAATTGCGAGGTCTGCAGTTAAGAAATTTACAATACAAAGAATTTGATTGTTATGAACGACACTATCGGTGGGTGCAAATACCAGTCGTTTAATTTTTCTAAATAAACGGATTTCCAATCTGAGAAAATCTATTTTTAAAAATATAATAGGTTGGGGAAAAAGTTTCTTCGCATTTTTTAAGAAAATTCAAGTCATTTTTTAATACAGTTTATTAACATTTAACTAAAGTATGTAGGTACTATTTTGTTTGATAACTTTTTGCCATCTTGTAGGTAGGGATATGATCCCATTGCTATAGAATTTTTGGGGATTCTGATCAAAATACCGCGACAAGTTGTTTTGGCAGTCCTCTCGTGATGTTAACCTGACACTGCCTAGAGAATTCTGAAGAGAGCGAAACAGGTGGAAATCTGAAGGTGCAAGGTCAGGACTATACGGCGGATGCATTAACACCTCCCAGCCAAACTCTCTTAAATTTTGCTGAGTGGCTAAAGATGTGTGAGGTCTAGCGTTATCATGATGAAAAACCACACCCCTTCTGTTGATTCATTCCGGCCGCTTTCTCTCAACTTCTTGCTTTAATCTCATCAGTTGTTCGCAGTAGAGTTCAGAATCGATGGTCCTGCCTGGTGGTAACAGCTCAAAATGAATAATGCCCTTCCAATCCCACCACACACAGCATCACCTTGTTGCGAGTTAACCCGGGTTTCGCCACAGTCTGTGAAGCCTGACCGGCCTTTGACCACGACCTTTTTCGCACGTTCTTGTCGTACGTGATCCACTTTTCATCACCAGTTATCAGCTTCTTCAAAAATGGTTCGGTTTCATTACGTCGTAATAAAGAATCACAAATGAGTACACGGTTCATAAGGTTTCTTTCAGTGAGCTCGTGGGGTACCCAAATATCGAGCTTTTTTGTGTACCCATTTTTTTTAAATGCGCCAAAACTGTTTTGTGGTCAATTCCCAGTTCTTCAGCTACGTTGTAACTAATTATATGCCGATCTTGCTCCAATTTTTAAAAATGGCATCAATTTTATCCGTAATAGGGCGACCAGAGCAACGTGCATCTTTGACATCAAAATTTCTGGATTGAAAACGCTTAAACCAAATTTGTGTTACTCTCACAGACACTGCACTAGGTCCATAAATATCGCAAATTATTTTCGCGGCTTGCATTGAATTTTTACCTTTTTTGTAGTAAAATTTTAAAATGTATCGAAAATCTTCATTAGATTCACTCATCTTGACAGTACGAAAAACAAATGAAAAACACACATTTTCCTAATTTGAATTTGGAATTATCTTTTTTGAAAGCTAAACTTTTAATGATACCAAAACCAGCCAGATACAAATAGTACAGCCAAAGAGATTTTATTACAAGTTCATACATACTATAATGCGAAAAGATTTTTTCCCCAACCTAATATGAAGGGGGTTTACGCCGCACGGCTTATCATACAGACTTTCAGGTTGTAAATATTGGAAACAAAGAAATCGATTCTAAAAAGAGATTACATGCATAAGCAAGCCGTGCTAGTCTAAATAGTTATCTGAGAATTTTTCCAAAAACAGTTTTTTAGTCGAGTAAGAGCAAAGCTTTACAAACAAACCAAAAATCGATAATAATTTTCGAAAATTCCTTATGCATGGCAAGTTTTGTTAGCACTGGTTTGGTTGTTTCCTATATTTCCGACTTGCAGTTTTGCTTTTCATCAAAATCTTCGCCTGATTCCTGTTTACCTGATTTTTCTCTATTCCCTATTGTTTCGCATTTAGCAATCCATATACACTTCAAAAAATCAATCTGTATAATCTTTAAAACTATCTGCACCTGTTAACACAAGTTCGATTTTTAATTGGGGCGCTCACAGTAATTTTTCTACTAACTACATGCTGCACGACATACCTCTTTCCTCAGCACAACAACGTTGAGCATGTGATGAGTGCCAGGTATCAATCATGCACCTCTTGTGATGATCTGGCTATAATTAAATGAGTCTACTGACACATTGAAAGCCAGAAGAATACAGACTTTCTGCCCAGAGAAAGAATAAAATCAGCGGAGAAACATTAGTCCTCGCCCCATATTTAAGTAAAATAAGATTTGTACCTGTATCTGCTGTGAATTGATCCCTGGATGCAACGCAATATTCCCTGGCATCAGAAGTGGGCCTTGGGCGTTGTAAAGTTGCTGTAAATAAGTGCTGTTCTGAAGCGGTTGTTGGATCACTTGCACCCGACTGTGGCCCCATTCGGTGCTGGAAAGATCAGAGCGTTAGGAAATATGGCCCTATAATTTTTTAACGATATTGGAACTCGGTGGCCTGCATCGGGACCTACTTTTTTTTTTTTATACAACTGGATGACAAACATGTGTATTTCCTGTTAATTTTTTTTTATTAGATTTATTGTCCATACTATCTAAAATTATAGTTTAGGAGTGAAAATGTAACAGACAGGCAGACAGAAAGACAGAGTTACTTTCACGTTCGATCAATAATTGATGTAACGCCCAAACAAAATCTTTAGCCTTTCAGACTTTTTGTCTTAAAATAGTTTGGGACTCTACACATGTTGTCACTAAATGATACAGAAACAAAAACCTTTTCCGAATGTTACATTTTGAGAGTGAGCCATTAAGTTGTAGAAAGACACGAGAATCTTACTTGCGAGCTAAGTTTCTTTAGAATATTATACTATCAAGTGATAATGATGACAAACCGAGGATTTCAATATACAGACCTGATTTGCTGTGGATGTTGAGTATTAGGAGGCAAGCTTTGTAATGGCGGCATTGTCGTAATGCCTGCGCTGGCTTGCTGCTGTATGCCAGCCGCATTTGCCTGCTGTTGTTGGACCTGAGCAATAAAATATATATTTTTAAAAATAGCTCTAAGCACATAATAAATAACATATTATTTGTTATACAATGAGAGTGAGAGTGTCTATCTATAGTATGCACATATGACATTAGGCTTATTTTACCAAAGGAAAAGTATAAATGTAAATGTAACCTGCCCTTTTACCGATTTTTAAAAAAACGAGGTTGTATGTTCTACTGTGTTTATTTTTTTTTGTTTGTTTACCGATTTCTCTGTCAATTTTATTGTGAACCGATTTTCCAAATTATTTTTTTATTCGATAGAGTTTACTCCTGAATTGGTCTCATTGTCACCAAGTCAGGATCTGATGATGGGATCCATGGGGAAATCCATTTTTTTTTCTTTTTTCTTTTTTGATGAACTGGTGATGGAAGGTACAACTCATTAACGGTTAGGAGTTGGAAGATAATTCTTTAAATATTATAGGTATGTATTGAGGAATAGTTCTATTCTATCGGGTTATTTGGGTGAACTGATATTTGGGTGAACTCATTAACGGTTTGGAGTTAATACTCGCCATCACTATTGTAGTCATTACTACAGTAATTGGGCACTTTTATAATAGCTTGATAGCTAAAGCACAAGCGTGAAAAGCGCTTAAACGTCTAAGGCGCGTCTAAGGCGTATCGTTTTAAGCGCAAGCTATAGCTTGAAAGCTATGATTAGCTTTCTATTCTATTCTATTTTTTATTTATGGCTATATGTCTAGCTCAATACGTCAAATACTGTCAAACGAAAATCGACCATCGTGAAACAAATGAAATATGAACTGAGAGCAGTTGCGAACGCACCGGGATTCGTAAAACTTCTCTTCCCAGTGACTGCTACGCTACGCAGTACTAGTACGCAGTAGGTATATTAACTCAATAACATAGAATTACCAATCAGGTACAGCTGTAACTTAGCTAAACGTATTATCTTAAGATTTTAATAAATTAGCATTCGTTTTCAAAAGTTTCAGACTAGTACGTGTGTTTCGTGCCATGTGCCATGATAGATGTTTATTGTTATTAGTAAAAAAAAATATAATAGCTTCGTGTTTCGTATTTTATTGTTAGGTTCCAAATAGATTTTTTTTCGTGATACCAGTGCGAATTTATAAATATAAAATGTATTTTCACATAAGAATATTTTTAGGTCTATGTCGTTTGCTGTTAAGGCGCTACCAAGCTTAAACCTTGGCTAAGGTTGAGAAGCCGACTAGCCGACTGAAAACAAAATTCGATTTTCTTGGCAGAATTGGCCATCGGTTTGTAAGATACGCTTCTGGGAATCTGGATTTCTTATCGCTCGCCAAAGTTGTTGAGGGAAACTGTAACAGGTCGTTCTTGCCACCACTGCATAAGCTGCCACTCTCTCGGGTGACCTCCTAGTGTACCTCACGCACCGTTGGGCACTAGCCATTGAGAGTCAAGGTAAGATGCATAAGATCCGCCGTTGACCTTATCGCTGGCGGTATGTCGGTGCTGTCTCCAACAATGTTTCTGCTGCATATCGATATGCTGCCTATAGACAGACTACATTGTTATGCGGATGAACCCCATTACACGGGTCGTGCTAATACCCATCCATTTACAATAGAGGAAATGGTGGAAAGTTGCGGTCGACTTGTGTCTTAAATCGAGAGTCCTCTTATCAGTCTCCGAAAGGGGACTTGCCCCACTAAGATATCAGTCTACGTGTTTGCCGCTAAAAACCCATTTGCTGTGGCTCCAATTACTTGACACTACCCTTTCCATCGCTAGCATAGGGATCCGTATTAATTACTACACATCCACGTCTTTCTATCATCACACCACTCGCCACCAGCAGGGAGTTCATCCTCACAACGAACCAAAGTGGTCGCGTACTGTATGGTTTTAGTGAAACTTTCTCCCGCGTATGTTCAGGTTGTGGAATCAGCTCTCTGCGGAGGAGTCTTCGAATGAGTACAGCATTGAGTTCTTCAAAAAGGGCGTGAAAAGGTTATATAGGGTCGGCAACGCGCAAGTTATACCTCTGGTGTTGCATGTGTCCATAGGCTACGGTAACCGCCTAGAGTAGCGTATGGGCGCTTGCAACACTGGTGGACTGTATGCTTCATTGCCACCTTAGCAGTATAAAAAAACTGCAAGCTTCAAGTTTCATTGGTTTGAGTTAATAATAAAATACTTCAAAGAAAATTTCTGTTCATAGAAAATTAGGCAGGCAACGCAACACTTGTCGTGAATTACGAACTAAACGTAATCTGCAGCTGTTTGTACACAAAAAACTTCTAGTTTCCTTGGCTTCAGTCATTTATCCAATAAAGTTTACAAAAATTCGAAGAAAAATTTAAATAAAAAGTTGGGTTTAAAAGGCCGATAACGTAAGACTTGTCATAATAATTGCAAAATAAACGAATTTGCAATTGTTTCTAAACAAAAAACTTTGTTTCATTGGCTTCAGTCAGTAAATTAATTTTAAACGAGTTCGACGAAAAATTTAACAGAAAAGTTGGGAATAAAATCATGCAAGGGTACGTAAAACACTTGTAAATTTCAAACCAAACGAACTTAGCAATAATAAATCATTTCAAATAAATATTTAATATCTTACTTGCGAAATGTACAATCGACATCAGTCATAAAAGTTTGACCTTAAGACCACCCATTCGTAATAGAGGCGGCTTTCGTAATGCAACCGTGACACTTGATGTGCTGTCGTGTGTACATGGAAAGTCATATTTACAGGCAAACCACGTTTAAGGTGTGTACTTAAACTTATATTTTGGAATATTAGCTACAAATCTACTCTGAATCGGCCAATCAAAGCACACCATAAAAGGTTATTCCTTGAGTTTCTTTTCTACGTTCAATAATACCCCAATATATGTGAATGATGTATAATAATTACCTACAGTACAAACTAGCATAAAAATATTATGCGAAAGGGAGTGGGTTTGACTGAAACTAATCCATCCGCTGAATCAATAGTGTCGAATGCATCAGAGGGTTGGGGCAGAAAGTATAATAAAGGTATAGTAACAAATATCTACAATGCGGGTAATGCTTAAATTTGCTCCTACCGGGATTCGAACCCGTATAGCAAGGGGTATAGACCAATCGGCCGACCGGTCGTCTCAATGTATAATCTGATGTTCAATCTGTCGGTTCAATTTAATTTCATAACCAATAGGTATACGTAACTATATTTAGTTAATTAAAAACTTTTCTGGTATAGTGGAATTTAAAACTACTGAATAAAAATTACCTGCTTCTTATTAAACTAAGTGAAACGATTGACTATGGTATCTTTTATTTTAACACTAGAAATTTTGAGAATGACTCTACCTATCAAAATTAAAATTAAAAATTTTAAAATGAGACTTTACATTTAATATTAAGGCTTGATAATAAATCATATTAGCTAATAAGCAGATTAGTTAGGATTTATCAGTGGCCTGTGATTAACTAATGTATATTACCTGGTGTGGGGCTATGGAGCTTGGCATGGAGGAGACCACCGTGACCGTCTGATGGTGCTGCTGCGTTGGCTCGTGCTGGGCCATGCTCATCTGCTGCTGGACTACTTGGGTTTGACCGTCTACTATCTACAAAACGTAAAAATAAGCTACGTTAAAACTATTACCAGTAGTCACCGAACTACCTAATTAGTACCATGATAAAATGTAGTAAAAGTAAACATATTTGTATCAAAAAGTAGTTTGAGAACAATAAAATTTCATGTCTGATTTGTATTTTTTACTTTTAAGAATTCATCTGCATTACATTCAAACTTATTATAATTTTCTAATATCGTTTGACTTTGCCGTTAAGCTTGACAATTGTTTGTTGAGGGGTTAAAGCGGAGATTGCAAAATAAAGAAATACTTTTTTTCATCAGCACTATTATGAACGTAAATAATTCGTTATAAAACTTACGGCTGAACACTGAAACGTTACTTCAATTGTATAATCTTAGTTGTTAATTATTTTTAGTTTCCTGATACCCATCTTGTTTCGATATAAAAGATTTATTTATATCATGCTGTTACCTGTTAAGCCACAGATTCTAGACACGATTGGTTTTTATGTCATAAGCTCTCCGACGGTATTCTGAGGCTTGACAGATTACTGTGATCTTGTATCTAGGTGTTACAAATACAGATAGACTAGAAGAATTTCACAGGTTTATCCCAAGTCCTGGATAGCTCAGATGGTTAGAGCAGTCGCTCGGATTGCGAAAGGTCGCAGGTTCAATCCCCGCCTCAGGACGTGAAATTTTTCTAGTTTAGATATTTTTATTTGTAAGTCCCAATTAAATTTTAATGAGTGCTCAATTCAAAGTTTGCCAATACAAATTTTTAATTTAAAATATTAAAGAGTATCTCAAATTCGAAAAGAGTTTCAGTATTGGGCCGTTCTTGTGGAATTTTTAAACCTCTTATTTTTTAAATCTCCAACAAAATCAATGACGATGTACGTTTCTGGGATCATATCTAAAAACCATACCTAGTCTGTTTCTGAAATATTCAACACCAATGTAGTAACTGATTAGGTTTGTATTTATCGATAATAACATTTTTATACAAAAAGGATGGCAAAAGTAATGGACACGCCCCACGTTTAAAGACCGCTACTGTGGTTTGTTTACATTTCTTCTTTATCTAAGTGGGCTGAAGTGAAGTGTAAATCTAGAGTTACATGTGAGAATTAAAATAAAGAAGAAGGCATGAAAATGTTGTGATTTATCATTTTTAAATTCATTCACTTCAATGCCTCAATGAATTGAAATGAGGGGCGGACACAAAAGTTATTCATTGTACCACAAAAGATATAAGGTTTCAGCTTGCCAAGCGAACGCGTCGTTTAAGCGAAACCCTTACACTCCAAAACTTCCGTACGAATGCATTGTTTATACAAGAAAGGCCTGGAACGTTACATCTCGGATTACACCTCCTGAATTAGATTTCTACATCTTGCTTTCCTATAATGGCATTAAATTGTTTCGAGGATCTTCAAGATTACAACATACATAAGTAGATTATAGGCATGTTGATAAATTTTTGGAGTCATGTTTAATTTAAGTGTACTTATGTATATGTCCCTTATACTTATAGCCCCCAATATTAATCCTAATTTTTCTAATGCAACTAATGCTTTAAAAATCATTTAACTTAAATTCCGTTTAAAATTTCGCTCCAAAACGCCATTATGTAATGTGTCACGAAACCACCGTGAGTCACCTGTTACCAAACACTAGGCAAACTGCTACGAAAAGTTCTCTAATTTTATTTTTTTTGACAGCGTCTGATGTTTGACAACAAGTGACGTCATACGTTGAAATTGGGGTTACTTTTTACGTGACCTGAGAATAGTTTAATTGCTTTTTGTTTATTATATATTATCTAAATTTCATAATAATACTATACAAATATATTGTTTTTTGGATTTATATTATAAAACTACCACGCGTCCTGTCAATTCATGCCTTAGTAGGTACATTTTAGTGATAGTCACGTCACGAGCGAGGAACGCTGTGTAAACGCTTTGTAATACGTATAATTTTATATTGTAACTTAAGGCTAAGAGTATGTGATAATTACAAAAATATTGTAACGTAATAAGTAGGCATGTCAATTTGACACATAATCTCTGACAAACTTAAGGTCTTTTCGGAAAAAAAATGTCGAGGCAATATCCTTTAATCGTATTTTTGTTCTACAGGTGTCTAGATAAAGATATGAAGAAATTTAAATCTGATTTTCAGATCCGTAAGATCTTTCAGCGACATATCTACATAATTACATTTAAAAATGCGATTTTTGAATGTATCGCCTTAACATTATTATTATTTTCTAATATTGTTATTAAGAAAACAAACAATGAAATAAAAACGCAGTAACACATTAATAAGTAAAGTCCGCACACTGCATTATGACATTGTTAGTTAACTTTTTTTGTGATAGACACATAATTTAGTACTATGGAATTTTAGACGATTCGAAAGAGCTTCTTGCATATTTGAATAATATATTTTTTATATTATTTTACAATCAACAGACAACCTACGTCATAGATATGTAAACGGATGAAATTTATTAACAACATTATAACTCATTTAAATTATGTATTTAAATAAAAATAGAACATTATAAGTAGGCAATACCTCCATAAAATAAGTTGTTTACTTGTTGTTCAAAAACCAATCCATTGCTATGAAAAGTATCTATCAATTATTAAAATAAATATAATCATTGCAAGATCTAAAGATAAACGTTCTTCCTTGGTTAGGAGCAAGGAAGTATTTGATGAAGCAGAAAATAATTTAAATGAACCGGAACTGGTTCTTTATACACAAATTTTGCAAAAAAAGAGAGTCTATTTTTTCTCATTTTTTTTTTGAAAAATATCTGATCTCTTGCTTAGCGCAAACAGATCAGCCATGAAACAAACGGTACCATCTGGTTACTACTCTAAAATTAAGCTCCTTTTCCAATTTTATTGTAACTCTCTTAGCCTACCTGTACACCCCGTATTGGGGATTCCAAACAAACTTGACCGAACACAATAATAATACAGAAGAAAAAGAGTACCTACCTGAAATATTATTTATGGTTTAAAGCCTCTACATGTCCAATGCCTGAGAGTCGGAAACATTTAGAGGTTATAATAACACCCGCGCCCGTCTCTTGCTACAGTCACTCTTTTAAGAATTTCGTTATTAAACTTGTATTTAAGTATTGAACATAGATTTAGACTAAATATCACTAGGCGCTAGGATCGGGAGTAACGTTCCGTAGCTATTATCTTTCAAGAGTAAAGATTTGAGTACCTAAAGTTTGTATGAATTTAACAGCATGTTTTTAAATGTCAAGAAAGTTAAAAATTGTCAGACAAGAAATATCGGCTAGAAAGAGATGCATTCACAATACTGTCAATGAGATAACACCTCATGTTGGGGGACAGCATTAAACTAACAGCACACAAGCATCTGATCGATGGAATGCTTTAAGAATTTTGCATAAAGATAGATAGATAAAATGTATATTTAAATTCTTCAACACACACATACAAATTCTGAAACATTTAACTTAACCTAAACACAACTTTAAAAAAAATTAAAAAAGTAATTAAATTAAAACATATTAAGTAGGTAGGTAATATGTGTGTAACATAACTAACCGACCCCAATTGGTGTTTAACCACCAGCCTATACGTCCCACTGCTCGACACAGACCTTCCTACATGGGGACAAATATGAGAAGTTTGGATCATAACACCACCACGCTGGCCACATGCAGGTTGGTGAATTAAAGCAGTTGCAGTAGCAACGGGAACCAACGGCTTAACGTGCCTTCCGAAGCACGGAGGAGATCGAGATTGTAAATTTTGGTTGACCAATCCCGGGATCGACCTGGCGAAAGTTGCTTTGTTTTCTCAAGAGGAGAGCTCAAAGCACTACGCCACCGAGTTCCTAGCTGCCACCGAGTTGATTTAATTACTGTTTATAAAAAATATTAGCATTTATTCTCTGCTCTTAACGTTGATAATATGTCTATTATTCTTCATTGTAAAGGCATATTTTTCAGAATGCTGCCGTACTTACTTGTTGCGGTTTAATATCGGTACTCATTCCGGTCTTCTGGTTCTTGTCGAACAGTAAGTTGACGTTGCTTTGTTGGGGCGACGCCAAGAAGCTGAGGTTGATCTCACCTATACCAGGCACGTTGAACTGCTGAGTATGCACTGGCTGGTTATTAACCACCTGCACAAATAATTGTAATATAAAGGTAACCCATTTCAACGCCACCACCAAATATTTTAAATATTATATGAGTAGTCATTAATTCAATCTGAAAAAGTTAAAGAATCAACTTACTTCATAAACATAATTTGATGCCTAGAAGTTAGAGATATTTTTTCACCTGCAAAAACTTTTGTTGTTGAAGCTCCTGTTGCTGTGTAACTTGTTGCAACTCAGGTTTTGGTTGTTGTTGCTGCTGTTGCTGCTGCTGTTGTTGCTGTTGTTGTTGCTGCTGCTGTTGTTGTTGCTGTTGCTGCTGATGTTGCTGTTGTTGTTGCTGTTGTTGTTGTTGCTGCTGCTGTTGCTGTTGCTGCTGCTGCTGCTGTTGCTGTTGCTGCTGATGGAACTGTTTCTGCAACTATAATAATATATTTGGTTAGTCAATGATTTAATTTGTTTCCATAAATTTAAAAAAAATATTTTTACCTATCCAGCACGAAAAGGGTACTTAAAAACTCACTGCAAAGTTGCATTTTGCTCACTGTCTTACTGGTATGAATTCATGTCTTTTAGGCCAGCGCAGCTCAGAAAAATTTAAACTATGTTCATAAATACTTAAAATGTGCCTGGTTTTAATTTTAAGTCAATTCTGTTATTAATTGTAGATATAATTACAAACGCTACAAATGCAATTTTGAGAACTATATTATAAAAGTATTAAAATGTTTCAAAATTTCAGTTAGGTACTTCACTTATGACTTATAAGAATATTATTATATTGTTTATTGGTATATTCAGTTTATTGCTTTGTTTCCTACTTATGTTTCGTATTAAGTTAAACGGTTTTACTTGTGGTAACCAATTTTTTTCTTGCTGGGAGAGGTAAAAAGTTTTAAGTTTCACAAGTGAGCAAGTTTTATTTATTGGTTGTATGTTGCGTGTCTTTAATTCACTCACAATGCTCAGTAGTCTATTTTACTATTCTAGACTACTTCGCTAATTTGTGATTCCAAGTCAGCACTCGCAACAAAAAATAACTTTGCTCACTTAATGAACAAATAACTATTTTCTTACTAGTTCTTGCTGATCCTGTTGGTTTTTAATGTGTTGCTGTATAGCTTGTTGATGTTGTCTCTGCAAAGCTTGTTGCTGCAAATGCTGCAGCTGTTGTTGTTGTAATTGTTGTAGTTGTTGATGCTGTAGCTGCTGCAACTGTTGTTGTTGCTGCTGTTGAATTATTTGTTGTTGTATCTGGTAAATAGATGGTTAAATCAGTGTTAATACTACTTTGTCTTTCAAGTAATTTTATGGCATAACATAAAATCTGACCTGTAATTTATCATCCTCTTCTTTTTGATTTCTATATCTATATTCTTCGCCAGGGCTATGGTTGTCAGGCTCCGATTTTGGCTGTTTCAGTTCAGGTCTTCTGTATGTATTATTTTGCTTATCTAACGCGAGTAATGTATTTGCAGCTTCGTATTTATCTTCAAAAGTTATACCGGCTTTCTCTGCAAGTGTTTCCAAGCACTGCAATGGTCGCTTCACTGGTTTCAGCGGAACTTTGGGTTTATCAGACTGACCTCCAGGCGACTGCTTAGGTACAGTTCTAGTTATTGTTATACTGTTTTTATTACAATCATCCTTTTTGTCATTTTTTGGCTCTAATGTAAAATAATTTTTAGGATAATTATTGTCTTTATCTTTATCCCCGTTGAGATTTCCGTTTTCTATTAATGTTATTGTCGTGGAATTAGCTACTTTTATAGTTTTGTCTTTTGGCTCATCTTTCACTTGGGCAGAATCCCTAGTAGTAGCATGTGTTGGAGACAGTAGTTGTTGAGTGGGCACATGCTGTGTTACAGAAGCATTAACATTTTGTTCCGGGGTAGTACCTGTTTTTTCAGAACTTTTACTCAACTGTTGTTGATAACTGGGGCTTTGGGGTTCTTTTTCTTGTTCTTTCTTCTTTTGGATATTATCTAGTATTTCGGACCTGAAATACAAGGAGAATATCTCAATACTTATACTTATTTTGGGTTAGGCATTGTTAGTAAGAAAATTAGCACAGAGATTCAAGCTAAAGAAAGGAGACGATCTTTTTTGGGCTTTTAAACGAACAGTAATGTGATTTACCTATTTACAAAGATGTTTAAATTAGTGACCCAATGTAAAATCAATCAGATTGTTTGAGCCCTCATTGTTTTGAAACCTCGTTTTTCATGTCGTAAAATATGTCGACAAATGTACCTATTCTTGTTCTATTGTTGCAGTGTTTAAAGCGATACCTCTAGAACTTTTTTCTATAGAGACAGAGAAAGATAGTAATAGTGACATGTACGCGTAATATGCAACAAATTGGAAATAATTTATTTATCTAAGATTAAACTGATTTTTAAAAAACAAAAAAATTGTCTTGAAAATCATCTCAACAGTTTAAATCCTTTTTAATCAACTTTCTTTGGGTTTTAAATATTCATTTTCATAAAAAAAGGGAAAATAGAGAATGATTGATGAAATGAAGGATAATCTCGAAAATTGTTACTGTTTACGATTTGGCTGTTATACACTTTATTAATTATAACAACTGTAACATAATTGACGAGATAATTTGTAGTGGGAAATAGGTACCTTTAAGAATAAATCCTTATATATGTAATATGTTCAATGATATTCTGTAAAATATATTATTGCTGTTCTATATATTTAGTATAATTTGTGTGAAAAAGATTCAAAAAAATAATGACTATTTACAATGCAGAATATTCAAAAGGTATTGCCTTAAATTTTTAAGTTTTTCTGTCATTCTAGCTGTAACTCCATATTTTAAGGGTAAAAGTAATGGTTGAAGTAATGGTTATTATGATCTTGCAATAATAAAATGTGAGTAGGGCATATTTGATATGGTCACACACAATATTTAGGTAGCATAACCAGATTAAGCCCATTTGTTCTGTATCCATTCTTATAAACAGGTTGGTGACAACAATACGACAGTAAATTAAAACAGGGGCTATATTAGTTCCTGGAAATATTTTGCAACTTTCAAATACTTACATCTCATTAATTTGATTATTTCCTGACATCTAAATGAAATAATATAACATTGGCTGCATTATTTCATAGAAATGTCATGAAATTACTATGATGTTTTTGAATGTTGCAAGCCATTTCTAAAAAGTAATATAGCCCATCTTTGAATTTACTGTCGTCACCACCCTATATAACTAGATGACAACAAGCTGACGGCCCACCATAGGATAAGTGGTTATCATCGCCTAAAGACACAAGGTAATAATCACTTGGTATTGCAGGTGCGTTGCCATCTTAATAATTTGTAAAGCATAACAAAGTTACAAGCAGTGGGTAACGATGTTGGATAGATGTATGTGGCTCAGATTCAGATCTTTTTCTATTATAAAAATCCTTTTCCATTATAAAAATAAATGGGAGCTGTAAAATATTTTTTAATAATAATAATACCTACTGTTTTACTCTTGAAATAGGTAGAATTCCTGTTCAAAATTGAAATTATTTACAACTATTTATTAGAATCTCCTTTAAAGTATAATATTTCTAAGCTATACCTTTACTAATTACTTATCAAAAATTAAATCAATAGACAGCACACACTATAATATATAATAAGCCACTTTACAAAAAAGAGAATTTACAAAACCTCCATCATATAGAATATGTATCAATCTCAACACAGGCTTTTAATGATGCTATGCAATATCATAGTAGGAAAATACATTTGTAAAACATACTGTACATTAGAAATATTTTAATGTTAAAATGTAGAGGATGCTAAAGAACAATTTTTAAAACAATTAAGCTCAGCAACTATTGTGGTGCTACATAGTACCTTTAAATGTAAACAAGAGACAATGAATGTCTAAGGCTCTATGTGTGCTAGCATTATTTCTTTTAAGTGCACACCATTGAGGTAGGTATACATACAAGGTGTTTGGTAGAGTATGCTTCTTTCAGCAGTGTCTAAAATGGCTGCTAATATTAATTCTAGTGGGCATATAACATAAGTATTTTAGTTTTTGTATTAGAGTAAGGTATTTCAAAATTATTTTATAAATATAAAGTTGTGATAACACTTTAGTACCTATTTATATGATTAACATGGGAAGGTCGTCCCATTTCAGCAAGACGTCCCGATTTTTAAATCAAAATTAAATATCCCGCGCGGGACAGGCCCAGTCCCGCTTTTCGGGGATAACTCCGCCGTGCGTGCAAGTGCTGAGGAAGCACAAAAACTCAACCACCATACAATAGGTTAATCTGATTTAAAATATCATATTTTTATAAAAAATACATTTTCTATGGCTTGTTTTGTCTATCTATTTTACTAAAACTAGTAAAATTAAAATAAAAAGATAAATATTTAAAAACATCTGATTATATACGTTTTTTTACTATGTCCCGCTTTTGACAAAAGAATCCAACTTATTACACCCAAAAAGTTTCAAAATCCAGACTTGCCAAGAAAAAAATCTGGCAATGCTGGTAGGTGCCCATTTATTTTGCTATGTACCAAACACCCTATTGTATATACATAATTGCATGCTTATATAAGCAGACATAATATAAAATCCCTGACTTCAGTGGATTTAAAATTGTTGAAAAAGAGATGTTCCAAAATAGTACATGAAAACTTTTTACTTTAATTATAATAATAACAAAGAACATCAGCCCAAGTTCTATACAAGCTGGACCTGATAATGCAGTCGGGTAATTTATATTGCATTTCATAGTCAAATACAAAGTCAAAGTCAATATTTTACAGTCTGTAAAATTTTTTTAGAATTCATATGTTAAAAAATATTATGAATAATATTTTCAAGAATCTGTTTTGAACAAAAGTTTCTCCTTTTAATAATTATCTCATATCTATAATTCATTAAGCAATGTGTCTCTCGTGATCTCTAGACAAACTCAAGTGCATTTAATTTAATGAAACAAAGGCAATTTTTATGAAATCTGTTATAAATATAATATTAGTATGATGTATAGATGGTAAGTTCCTAATGCTTTTAATTTGTCATTATTATATTCGACCCGTAAAGACTATTAACTAATACATGACAATAATTTCCATATGTATTGCACTGTAAAACTGAATTTATCATAAAGTAGAGACGTTCCAAACTCTGGAAAATTTTCCACTGCAATGGAATGCTTTTTTATAATATCTTATTTATTTACCTACAAGTTTTAAAGTCCTTTAGATTTAGTTTTCATAAGGTATAAAAAATACTACAATTTATGGTTTAAGTGCCATTTTGTTTTATAATCAGGTCCACTTTGGCCAACCTTCCATATTTTGTTGCTTTTTGATTATTCAAAAACTATGTTTTTAGATGATTTAACTAAATAAAATCAGTTATAGCAAGACAAAACTTTGCTGAAAATTTCTATTCTAACTGAGTTAAGCCAAACCTTTGCTCAGTAATAAGAAATAATCAGAGATGAGATTTCTTTTAATACAGGTATTGGATTTTATGGTGTTATCTCATATTATAACTCCCTACTAAGTTTCATATTCTCTCATAGATTTATTAACATATTGTTCCATTGTGATAAAACAAGGATCTATATTTATAATTATTTTTTCAAACATTATTTAACACTATTATCTTTTTTTTTATCAATATCTAGTCTTGGAAAGAGTTCAAGCACCTGTTTCCCGTACATTTCATAACATATCCTTTGGCTAATAATAAGTACCCGCTATTCATGAAAAAGTACATAAAATTAATAACAAGCAAATTACAGTAACTTTTCTGTAACTAGTTAACTTTACGATCCCAATAAAAACACTTCTAACTTCATCTGTTGTAGGAATGGGAAATAGCAAACCAATGTAAGCTAAGGACTACAAATAATACTAGTCATATCTATTTTCATAACATTCAATCTTTGAAAACAAATAGAAACGGAATTTTTCATTCAGCATCATCACTTCAGCCGAGATACACCCACAGCTGGGCATTTAAGCCTTCATGTTTCATTATTTTATAAAAAAAAATGGCTTTTTTATCTATTTTGTAAGCATTGCAGCTGTGTTGAGAATTGTTAAATAGGTGTAACTACCACTGTCTATTGTATAGGTACATAAGTACATAACTCTTACTTCACAAAGCTTTTATAAATGTTTAACTGGATAAATCACAATAGATAAATTCTAAATGGATGTTCCACTTCCATTTAATTTAAAAAGACTGTCCAAACTCATGGCATATATTTTGTACCTGCAATAATAACCTGCCATTATTGATAAAAACTATCGTATCAAACCGAACATGTAGGTACTGCTATAATAATAATAATCTTTTAAAAATTACGTTCAACACGTTTCACACAAGAACACAAGTAAATCACTTTATCAGTATAATTTATACATGAATAGTTATTGTAATTCTATAGATTGGTTTAATAAATTGTAAAAGCCACAAAAAAAAAACACAGTCAAAATAAAATAATGTACACCACAAGTTTGTGTAATTTAAATAATTTGATAAACTAGAAATTCCGTCTTGAAATAGACTTTGATGTCAAGTCATTGTCATTGTCAATTGTCAATGTCAATTATTGTCATATGAAATTTGTCTATGGTTGAGTAATTTCTTTTTTTAGGATCGATTCGGGAACTAATAATTAGAACGGTGCACACTGGACATCAATAGTGGCCATTAAAAAAGCTGCAATATGTAAGTGTTTGATATTAAGCTTTTTATTTTTTATTTCAGTAGGTAATGTGTTTTATGTAGTACGTAAATGTAAGAATACGTGTTATATGATTACGATCATTACTTAGCAATAATGCATTTTATTGCGGTTTCACGAAATCAGGATTTTGTCTATTTTGTAGGGTACCTAAGTAATGCCATTTTTCTCAGCTTGAAGCTAACGTAGGTATTCGCTTTGGACTAAAGTGTGGAAATTGAAGTCTGACCCGAAAGTTATATTATAACATTTCGTTATGATGTCATACTACGCGTGCAGGTTTGTATTATAACTGACATGCATATTTCGGTTTAGTATTATTCAATAAATAGATTAATCAACAACTTCTTAAAAAAATAAGTCTATGATGTAATTTGCAACCATGCCCATATGTGTATTTTGTTTGCCCTTACTTACCATTGTAACGTACCTATATTAAAACTTTATGCATCTACTTTAGGGCCTAATATGCACCTATATAAAAACTGCTCGTCTGGCAATATTTCACAAGGGGAAGCAAAAAAATAATGAAAACGTGCGAAAGAGAGGGCTTTATGCGGACGCGTGTGGCTTGTGAAAGAGAGCATTAAGCCCACTAGGGGAGTTAGAGCGCAAACCGGTTCTGCATGTGTGCAGACAGACGGCGTCCTCCCTCCCCTCGGCTGTCGACCCTCGGGTGCGAGGCCCCCACATTGTCGGCTTTTCTCCGACCAAGGCATAGCAATAATAATACCAACTAACTAAGCCCCTATATTAATACCAGATCATTAATGTGATTGGACTAAAAAAATATTATATAGTAAGTGCAGTGTCAAAGTGTGTTGAAATAATAAATATTGATCTATTACATTTTTTCCCTCGAGACACAGCGTTATCCCTTCCAAGAATATTGGTTAGGTCACTTTGAACTTCTGAATAAATATATCCGTTATAAGGGCAAGTCGGATCCTTAGCCCATCACCTTTAGTACTATAGCATGCCACACGCGAAGCATTCACCCAACGTCAGATCGCAATCGTAAAGTAAAAAAATAACATAAAATACCTTTTGGTGTAAAAACCATAAGAACAACGTTCCATCGTTTCAAAATAAAGGGTTAACTGAAACGTAAGCGCCGTCCCATGCGGCAGTGATTAAAAGAAAAAACAAACAAAAAAGTAAGGATCGAGACATTCGCACGAGTGAAAGTAAACACAACACTTATTATCGACGAAAACGACATACAAACACACTTATCGATAGTCCGGCGCCCGTCTCATTGTAACAATAAGCTTCTTTACGAGTGGCGAACGAAACACGACTGTTGTAGAATGAGCGCGAGTTCGTTACCGGAACGCCGCACCCATACCCCGCTCTACCCCGCTTCGCAACGCTCTCTCTCTCTATCAGTCGTCGCCAATGATACGCCCGCCACAATCCGTAGCCTCTCATTGGTTAGTTCATTTTACTACCGTTCCACAAACAAAACCGGTTGCCAAGAACGGCACGAAAGGGCGCGAGGGACGAAATTAGCGTTTGTGCGAGTATTATTATTGCTACTACTCAATGCGTCTCGTTCGTTTATTATGTGACATAAAAAGGAGACAGCATGTGTAAAATATTGGTTGAAATTGGTATCTTTATATTAGCCCACTATCACCTTTTTTAATTTTGATCAAAATGAGTACCTACTATTTTCTCTAACATATTATAACATTATTATAATTTTGTCATAGAGTGATATATTTTTAATTTCTTACCGTAAAAATCATCTTACTGTATTTATTTGAGTAACAAGAAGAAAATTGGCATATAAACTCTGTATTTATTAATTGTCAATAAGTCTCATCGTGTGCTTCTCCTATGTAGGAAGGACTGTGCTGTGCCCACTGCCCTCAAATGTGCCCATTGGGACTCAAATAGACTGGATTATATTTTTAAGTATTATCACAGTAATAAGTAGTATTACCTATGATAATATACTAACAGTACTAACAGTAGGCAGATAGTGTAGGTAGATTAACATACTTAGTTTACCTATAATGAAAACGACTCTACCTTACTGAGCCACACTGATTTATGATGAATATGGATAGGGAGTTGAAACTATACCTAAAATAATTTAAAAAATATAATGAGTAGTAATAAATATTCTTTATTGCACAAACGATACAAAAAAGGCACAAACATAAAAACAGTGTAATATTTATTTGACCAATTTTTTTATTACATTTTTAAGTAGCATGCAAAGAAACAATCAATATTGCAAAAAAAATGTATTAAACCTGCGATCAATAGTTTCTTAGTAGCCCGTTGTTTGAGGATTTGTCAAAAAAGCTCCATCGAAAATGATGCTGGCTTGTGACGTCACAACACCGTAGTGGCCTGGCCACCGAATTTCTATGGGCGCATGGACTAATTTTCTTTCTTAGTAATTAATAATTGCCGCATGATTCTAAATCCATCATGGCGGAATACCCAGGATGGCGCACTAGTTATTTAAATGCCCTTCCTGCAATATGAGCATATTTAAATTATTATTAACTTTTAATTTTTATAAGTAACTAGGTATTAAAATGACTTTGTTGGCGGCATTTCCCGCAAGAACAAAGGCTTCACCGTTCTGTATCTCTTTATGGTCATAAGAACTGAAATGACCGATTTTCTAATTATCTAAGATATTTTTTAATCCTACTATTACTAAACAAGATATTCCTCAGATATTTTTGTCTATTACTACACCTAAGATATTATATTATTAAGTAAGTAGGTACCTAATCTAACTATTGTACCTACCTAGGTTATTTTTTATCAAACTGGTTGTAAGTTAAAAACAAAATATTAAGGTAGTAAATTTTAATTAAAATATAAAATTGTATAGGTAATGAATATGAGAGAGGGGTGCCTATCGATGAAAAAAGCGCAACAGGGGGCTTTAGTTGACTACCCCAATGGCTTCACTGTTCCACCCCTATAATCTCAACCCAGCCGCCATTACTAGGGTAGCCCGCCCAAGGAGGTGATTCTACTCTATGTTTGTGTAAAAAAGCATTGCCATCGTTTTTTAATGCTTTACCTTATGAAAGCAAACTATTTAATTACCATGTAGACGCTTCCTACGCAGGAAGGTACTGCATCATAATAACATAACAGATTTCTGTATAATAGTCCTGACCTGATTTCTTTGAATGAAAATTATAATGAAAAAGTTATCACAAACTATACCTTAGTTAGTAGTTAGTCATATATTATTTTTTTAATATAATTAGCTACATTTAGAATAAATACCTTTGTTTATTTCTTATTTAACAATATCAAATTGTTTTTAAGATACAGCGAAGGGCAAAAGTTGTGAGAAATTAGGAAAAATAGCAACATGGGTTATCATTATTATAATTCCACTTACTTAATGTTTATTAAGATTATTATGGGCCTAAACCAGTAATATAATAATAATAAACATGCACTCCCATCACTTTTACAAAAAAAATCAATCCTAAGTACATAATTTATTTATTTTTGCGAACAACGCCATCTATCGGCGGAACCCTTTACTTGTTGTACTATTACGAAGGTAACACCATCTACAGATAAGGTGAAAAACTAAAGTGTAACACTTTGCTTTGCTTTTTATACTTTTAGTGCGCACGAGCATGAGTTTTGATTCAATGCTTTAGTAATATTATGTATATTGTATTTGTTTATTTATAGCAATAGAACAGGTTAAATCGGGTAATATTTTACATGAAAGTAAATTAATTTATCCATTAAGTTTTGTAATTCACTACTCAGATTAATTATTATTATTTCTGTAATGTCTTACAAATTGATATTTCATATAAGTGCTTATTTTTGTGTGTTTTAAAAAGGATAGGTAATTAATTACCAATACCCTATTTTTTTCGCTTGGGCGCAAAATATGGCGACTATGACCATCGACTAGAAATTTAAACTGGTATAGTCAGTCAGTGTAATAAAAAACAGTTGAAAATGTCATAACATAAATCACCATTTTATTTATTTTCAGACCTTAAAATTAAATTTAGTCATATTTTATCATCATTTTAAACGTACGGGGGGATGGGGGGGAAGGGAGGTATTTAGTATTTAGGTTTACTTTAACTTTTTAAACTCGGACTACAAATGAAGCCCCGCCCGGACGCTCCCCGGATGCCCCTCTAAACTAGGACAAATCCGGGGAAACCCGGACGAATGGCGACCCTAGGTAAGACGTCTATTATTTTATAGGAAAAAATGTAAGAAACAGGTACCTACCTACTTACCTACTTACTTATTTACATATTCTATAATTTAATTTATTTCACCCATCCGGGATTAATCATAACAAGATGAAAGCTGTAATCAGGCAGGGAGCAATAGACAGTAAGCATCAATGGTGTAAAGAAAATTAAGTGAATTTCTTGAAAATTTGACGGTCCGATTGAGGACAGGACTGGGTGGTTTTACGCCGTACCTACTTAGGTATCTGAAAACGGACTATTGCTGTTGGCCGCAGATGGCCTTTACAGCGTAACCGGGGTTTTAAGGAGGCGAGGACCTTGGTGAGTCCTCAAGCCTTGAGGAGCGAATTCGCCTCTGGAGGATTTTTAATCCCCAATCATCACCCCCGAAAGAGTTGTCCTGCTGACTCTTAGAGTCTCCAGGGCGCTCGAGCTATGATGGAGCGGCAAACCTGAGCGTGCCTCTGAGGGCATTTGCGCTCGTGATAGGATCGTCAGGGTCGTGGAGGACATTCCTTGGTCTACGTAAACAGGTCGGAGCGTTTACATCGAGAGAGTAGTCGGAGGCTCTTACAATGAATGGGTTATAGTGGTGAGGTGCTTTGTCAAAGTAGTGCCTGGAGGCGTAGGCGTCTTTCATGTCCTGGTTGGGAGGACGAAGTCCCTATGGAAATCGACATTGCGCATGTAAGTACCAGGGGCACCCAGTGGCCATGCGCATGAAACGGTTCTGGCACCGGCATACGCGGCGCCTCTGCGCTGATCACGCAACCGCGAACCACAGCGGACGAACGCGGAGCATCGTCGCGACCTTAGATCATAGAAAGATTTCTATGATCTGAGGTCCCGACCGATCGTGTGAGACTTCGGCACCTACTACGAAAAGGGTACGCCCAGCAATGTAACGGCTACGAAGACTCCAGTCCGATTGCATTTTTTGAGATAAACAACTAGAACACTAGATTTAGTGTTATGTACCAATGACGGAAGTTTTTCGCGCGAGATACAAATGCTTATTTTATGTACTCTAAATGATATTTTTTAATTTTGTTTACAATTTAAACTAGAATAAGATCACATTTTGGAGCATATATTTTTTCATAGTTTTCTTTTTTTAATTTGTAATTGTTACTAGGATAATATATATCAATTGAGTATAAAAAACTTATATTTATAATGCTAACCTAATATTTACAAACCTTAAAACGTGACATTATTAAATATATAAATAAAAAGCACCACCCAAATCCTGAGAAACTGAAAGTGTACCAATAAGTCTGGTCACATTACCTCGCTGAATTGCGAGGCTAAATCTTTGTGCAAAATATATTATTGTGACTTTAAGTTTCACATAGACGATCTGCAATGTCCCTGGTAGTCAGTGTGTTCCTGGACCCCAAGATCCTAAAGTCTCAACCCCAAACGGCTCAAATACGTAATCCCTAGAAAAACTAACATCCTGGTGTCAATGAGCTGAAAACTGAAAGATGGAACATGGCTAAAATGTCGACACAAGTAGCGTCCCACACCAAAGACTTACCCATCTTCCAAGGCACAAGAGTCATCCCATCAGGCCTCTTCTCACCATCGCGCGCTAAGCCGTTAGGCTCCAGAGCAGCCGGAGCCCCAAAGATAGCAAGAGCCTGACGAATGATATCATTTATTTCGGCATGGCTTCTCTAGTATAGTCGATGGACCATACAAATGGCAAATTGACAACACAATGGCAACGGTGAGGGACATTGCAGACGATTCCTAAACGCAAACAGGTAGCAGTACGAAATGCAGTGCGATCAAGGAGTGTACCTAAATTAGCCGAAGGCAAAGCCTGTATGTAACCATAAACCAGATTCCCACTGTCCCACAGCCAAGAGACGAACTTGATCCGCTAAACTGGTTGACGTGTTTAAAAGATTGCCCCGCACCAAATCTAAGAGAGGCCCTGGGAGCAGGGGGAAGTGGGAAAGTCCGTGTTAGGGCAGCCATCAACTGACCAGCTAGATTTGGCTTCGGTCAAGTGGGACACTTCTGAAGTAGGTAATTAAACATTCACTCAAAATATTTTTCAATTACCTAAATTACGCGTACTATGAACAGAGGATAAAAAGGTTAAATAGTAACCTAAACCACCGAAACGTATTGGCATTAGCAATGAAGAATGAGACCAAGAACGATCCCAAAGATTAATATAGACCACTTAAAGGAGTTTCTCTCATTTAACTCGTCCGGTCCGTCCAGATCCGAAAGAAGGTCAGGAAAATTCCAAATTTGACAGGAATACATAAATTTGGGAACAAAAAGGGGAAAACGGAGAATTAAGTACGCCATAAGTGTTAATTTTGTGAAGCACATATACACACATATACGCACATATACAGACACATATATCTGTAAAGGTTAGAATTTTTTCATTTACAAAAAAAGGTATAGAAGCGTCTAATGTTGGTGGACAGAGAAGACGGAGCGATTTCTTATCAACAATAGAAATATTAGGAGCCAAGGAATTAAAAAAAAATGATTTCATCCCGATGCGAACCAATGATTTTATCTGAAACTACATAGCTGACCCCGCAAACGCCGCAAAGCAAAAAAAATAAAATAGATACACACAAGTGTATCATGATACCATTCTTGAGAAGGTAGTGCAGCCCCTTAACAACACCATGTTCAATAACCAAGAATGGTCCTTCCAGCAAGACTCGGCGCCGCGCCCCGGGTCATAAAGCTCGGTCTACGCAGTCTTGGTTGGAAACGAACGTTCCGGACTTCATCAGAGCTGAAGACTGGCCGTCGTCGAGTCCCGATCCGCTGGATTATGATTTCTGGTCAGTTTTAGAGAGTATGGCTTGCTCTAAACGCCATGATAATTTGGAGTCCCTAAAACAATCCGTACGAGTGAAGAATTTTCCCATGGAAAGAGTGCGTGCTTCTATTGATAACTGGCCTCAACGTTCTAAGGAATGTATTGCAGCCAATGGAGACCACTTCGAATAAGCTTTTTATATTTTGAATTGTTTTATATTTATGTATTAAACTAACACACTGTAAAAGTAATAAATGTTATTTGCAATAGATTTTTTTTTCTTTGATTAGGCAAGACTAGGTACTTACATATAAAGAGAGATTTTCTCCATTTGGCCAATGTCGTATATTTTTTGGGGCTATGCAAAAAATAGACGAATTTTTTGGTACCTGGGTATGTCCATATAATTACTTAGTTACATAGTTAATAGAACCATAATTATAATGTCGACAAATTCTAAATCTTGTTTCAAGCAGAATTAAAGATTATTACTTTTAAAAAACACTATTACCTATCACGATTCACGACTCCTCGATACGTCTCTTTTCATCTCCAAAAGCATAGAACTGTGCATTTGTGGGTACATACATAAATCCGATAATAATAAGACATCAGACATAATAACTTTCAAATTCAAATATTAAAACTGGGTACTGATAAAACTTGAAGCATTTTTTTTTCATTACACAAAACAAATTAATTTTTTGTTTAAAATATTGGAAGTTTTTAAAATATGATTAGAATTTTTCTTAGAAAAGCGAATCATAATTCTAATTTATATGGATACCCATAGAATTATGATTTGTTTTTCTAATTTTCTAATTGAGAATATTCTCAGAACAATCAAAATTTATATACAATTACAAATAAAGAAAGAAAACGATAAAAAAACTATATGCTCCAGGCGGGATCCAAACCTGCGTCTCCTGGGGTCGTAGGTGGCGTAAAGGTGCTGCCACACTGTTGTTAAAAATGTTTGCTAACATTTTCTAACACTAAAACATTTACTAACGAATGTTAGGAATTGTTACATTGTGTTAGGAATTGTTAAATGTTTGAAGTGCTCCTACACTGATGCAAAATGTTTACAAACATTTATAACATTTGAAAAATCGCGTGCTGCCACACTGCCGTTTAAAAATGTTTACTAACATTTTCTAACACTAATACATTTACTAACAAATGTTAGGAATTGTTACATTCTGTTAGGAATTGTTAAATGTTTTAAGTGCTCCTAGACTGATGGAAAATGTTAACAAACATTTATAACATTCGAAAAATCGGCTCGCTCGCTATACAGGCTATCCCTGCACACTGTTTGTATACATATAATGTTTGGATTATAACGTTATTATAAATGTTTGAAAAATTACTTAGTAATTAAAATATATAACTAGAAAAATTTCACGTCCTGAGGCGGGACTCGAACCCGCGACCTTTCGCAATCCGGGCGACTGCTCTAACCAACTGAGCCACCCAGGACTTGGGATATCCCTGTGAAATTCTTCTAGTCTATCTGTATTTGCGTTTATGAACTAACGTCCACCCAACAATGTCGAAATGTTCTATTTCAACATCCGAAACGAGTATTCGAAGATTGCGAAAGTTCGCGGGTTCGGTTCCCGCTTCAGGACGTGAAATTCTAGTTTTTTATTTTAATTACTTAGTTCAGAAATGTTTACTAACATTATCTAACATAAAAACATTTTCTAACATTGTGATCGTATGTTTCTTAACAAATGTTTACTAACTTTATACATTTTTCAACAGCAGTGTGGCAGCACCTATTGTTTACAAACAAAATATAACAAATGTTTTATTTGGTTACAATTTGTTAACTAGTTCAGAAATTTTTACTAACATTAAAACATTTTCTAACATTGTGATCGTATGTTTCTTAACAAATGCATAACAAAAAAAATTTTAACAGCAGTGTGGCAGCATCTTAATAGTAAGCGTCTGATCGGACTCGGAGACGCGGGGTCGAATGTAGCATATATAATAATTTTTTCATCATTTTCATTCTTTATTTGTAATTAAATAGGGCGTTTTAAACGTACAGAATCAAACATTGAAATGAAATTTTATATACCATAATTTAAAAGATTAATGTAAACCATAAGTAAAAAATAGAAAAAGGTAACTTGACAAGATTTTTGTGAGGTAAAAATTTTAATTTTAATTATTGAAATGAAACTGAAAATAAAAAAATCTTTTTTCAATTAGGCCCCCTAAAAAGCTCTTTCGAAACGTCATAAATCTCTTATGTCGATCACAAAAAATAACTAATTAACAATTTCCAAAAGGTGAACTACCGAGAAGATTCCGGCAACAAACTCTTTTCAATAATTAAGTTACAATGTTAGCAGTTACGGTGCGGTATCGCACGGAGAAAAAAAAATAGAATTTAAAAAAAAAGAAAAAAATGCTTTTATTTAAATGTTCTAAAAAGAAGAAAAAAAAATCTTTTCAATTTTAACTGTAAACTAATAACCTCATTCTACACAATTTACACGATACTAAAAGCTTGTCGCTCAATTAAATAGGTACTTAAGTTTATTTACACAAGTAAATCGCGCGACAAGCTCTTAAGATCATTCATATAAATTGTGTGAGGTTATTAGTTTATAGTTGAAATTTTAAAGGAAAATTTTATTTTCTTCTTTTTAGGGCATTTAAGTACAAGTTTTATTTTTTTTATTTTAATTTATTTTTTACTTTTTAGTTATCGCTGGCTAGGTTTCTGACTCTCGGCAAGCCCTTTCATTTGATACCCATATTGCAGAAGTGCATAATAAATAACTATTCCGCCATCTTGGAAGTTCAGTTATATAGAAGGAAAAGTTCAGGATTTAGAATGACGTCACACAGCTTATCGTGTATTGACATCCAGACTAAACGTGTAGGTAAGTATACGAAATTTCAGCTCAATCGTTTAAAGATATCCTGCTTCAAAATCGAGAAGCAAGATTCCAGCAAGTTAAATAAAAGCTTTTAAAAATAGGTTTATTAATGTAAGAAAGTAAGACAAGATTATTAACTTTATTTTAAGACTGTCTGACATTGCACAATTACAACATAGGTATATTATAATACACAAAGGTTAACGTTAACACCCATAGACCTAATTTTAATAATTGTGATCATGAGGTCAAAAGTTTATGAAATGGCCTCCTCACTTTCAACATTTTAATTTGTTGTAGGTATTTACTAAAATTTTAAATGTTGTTCAGAGCGGAGTGTCGCTCGCTTTGAAACAACTAGAGTTAATCAAAATTAGTCATTTAAAAACTTGAGCAAGAACAAGACTTACGTTATGTATAGTTTGCAAGAACCTTGCGTCTTGAGATTTGGGTGAAAAAATGCTGTTTCCTCCCGACCACATTTTAAGAGAGGCTCAAAAACTATAATATAGTGACAGGTGACGAAACATGGATTTAGACCTACATGGAAACAAAGCAGTAATAAGCTGTTTAGGTCTCTCCAGGTCAGCCCAGACCAAGCAAAGTGGCTAGAGAGTGTGCGCACTGTCGCTAAGCGGATCATCTTCTTTTTTTTAAGACAACTGGACCCGTGACCCTGTTTGGAGAGTCGACAATTCGTCATACAGTCAATAGCGATTGCTACACGACCGGTTACCGGAAGCTATTGACGAACTCCGTACAAATAACCAAAAACGCCGTATCATTAGCATCTGATGACAAGCCAGCTTAGCTGTCACTCGTCCACGATTTTCATCATCAGAAGAGGTTTTTTAAAGAGTTAAATAACATTTCACCACGCAGAAATGGCATAAATGTTTTATAAATTTGTTTATTCGTATAAAAAGTATATTGAAGCTGAGAGAGACTATTTTGATAAATAATCTAGGGGAACCTGTTGAACCTTGGTACTATGTGTACCTAGGCCACTAAGCTCGTTTCAAATATTCGCGCGATATTAAATTTTACTGTCTATGGTATTAGGTACATCACTACCGACTATTCAATGTGAAGTTAGTCACGATCGACGTTAAAACTTTTTTTTGGCGAAAAAGTAAGTATTTGTAATATATTTTGAAGTCTGATAGTTTTAAACGTCTTATAAAAGTCAATTACTTTTTATATGCTATGGTTCTTTTATTTAACAAGTGTCCAAACAATAAAAAACTTACGAGATAAGTAACCTCAAAACTATTTAAAATCTATCGTTTTGTTGAAGTTGGAGTAGTGTTGTACCTCGGTCACTGTCGATCAGTTGTTCCTTGGTCAGTGGCCAAAGGTACAACCTGGTTGTACTTTGGCCTATTAGAATATTTAATTAAATTATTTCACACTCATGTAATGTATTCCTAATCAAATATCTTTATTATTTTACAAATCATGCCTAGAAGTAAAGAGAAGAAGAAAAGGACGCTTATTAATGTGAATGATCTGACAATTTTCGCAATATCAAGCGAGTCTGCGAGTAAAACCCTGCCCCTAGCGATTTCCTCATCGGACTGAGTTTTAACCCCCCGTATGGCGTCGATAGTGGAACAGTTCTCCCTGAAACCGAAACACAAGATCCGGACCCACCCGGCTGAGATGATTAATCAGTCTACGTGCCACGATTCGCTTCAGAAACTTTCCGGCCTCGTCCAGCAGTACAATCGGCCTATAGGCGGAAGGACTGTGTGCTGCTTTTTCCGGGCTTCCGGAGCAAAACCAAATGTCCCAGCTTCCACTTTCGTAAAACCCTACCCTCTGCAAGGCAGCGGTCGTAGATACTCCGAAGACGAGCCTCCAAGGATCTGAGAGAGAGTGCCAAGACACGGCCAGGAACTCCATCAGGCCCGGGAGCTGTATTTTTGCCTTTGAGCCTATTAACGGCAGCATCGAACTCCTCATCACTGATTGGCAGAGGAGGCAGCGATTCAGACTCACGTGCCACCTGGCCAAAAGTCATCACTGGAGCATTAAACTCTTCGCGCTCAGGGAATAACCTGCACACCACCTCACGTAGAAGATAAGGGTGCATTGACTGCACGACCGGGGGGCCTTTAGTAAACTTCTCGCGTACTGCGTGATAAGGCCGACCCCAAGGGTCCCTATCCAGATTTTCTAACATCTCAGCACGGGCTGCGACGTTAGCACGGCATATTGCCAGCTGCAACTCCTTGCGCGCAGCCCCGAGAGCCTCATATAGGATATCCTTCTCAGCCTCCATCCGGCACCTTCTGCGTCGGTAGTGAGTGAGTAGCCTTGCGTTTTCTAAACACACTTGGCGAAGCTCAGCAATCGCAAGACTCCACCAGTAATCCTCCCTTTTAGGGGGACGAAGATGGGACCTAGGCATTGCTTCGTCGCAAATGCGTCACATAGCCGCTGCAAAGTGATCCGCATCGTCATCAACCCCTGTTGACATTGGGAGAGGATTCCACTCCTCAACTAGAGCCTGTTCCACTGCCAGGTCCCTGTCAAGCCTGGTAAGTGCCCACCTAACCACAAAAGTTGTGCTCTGCCAGAGGCATTTGATTCGACCCGTTGTCGCGAAGGGGAAACTTCAAATCTGATCATTTGTAATGATCAGAAAGTGTATCATCCTCCGTGAGTACTCTCCAGTTGAAGACTTGGTCAGCTACGGCGCGGGACGCGAAAGATAAATCCACTATGGACTTAGCCTGCCGTCTGACACAGGTGTTTTGGGTGCCCCTGTTCAGGAGTATAAGCCCGAGACTCGCTGCCCACTCAATAACGAGAGCGTTTAAAAAGCAAAAAGAAAAAGAATATTATTTTGGTTTTGTCCAGAATTTCTAAGATGTTTTGTTAAATAATGTAATAGACCGAATAAAACGATTTTAGTTAAAAGAAGTTAATAATTTACTTAAATTACCTCCAAATTCTCAATGTGTCCTAGGTACACCGTAGTACTGGCCCAAGTACATAGGGTATGATGTACCTTGGCCTTAATTACCATTTTTTTAACTTTAAAATCTATGTACTAAGTCTGAAATATACATTTCTGATAATTTGGTGGTGAGTACCCAAATAATTGACCTTTCAAAATATGCAATTTTGATTTGTGGGCTGTACCTACGTCAAATCACAATGAAAAATATATATCTAAAAAACTGTCCTAGGTACAACAGGTTCCCCTATTTATTTTTGACCAGAAACGGTATTTTGTCCCGCGTATCTAGTTTAGGCCTACTAGATTAAGGTTCATTGGAGCTGTTAAAAACTACGAAGTTAAGTTTGTCTTTCAATCCGACTAATCTTATGATTTACAAACAATATGAACACCCGATGGTACGGAGCCCTCGGTGCGCACATCAGACTCCCATTTTCCTGTTTTTTATTCTTCTTTGTATTTCATCTGTTTCATCCCCACGCGGCACAATTTGCTGTGCGTCTATCTTCTTCCCTCACCCGCGTGGGTGTGGACCCATAGGACAACGAACCCTAGTAACAGCTGTTTTGGTCAAAGAATAAATATTAAATAACTACGCAGAGGGTTCTAATCAAAAACTGCGGTGGAAATTAAAGCAAAGTTATTAATTAATTACCAACCTATGCTTCATAATGTTATATGAATAATTTCATATTGTGTAGTCTAGCGAAAATATAAAACTGAAAATTTTCAGTAACCCCCGGTGTCATTAGTCTATCTATCTAATACCATCACATTAGGAATATTCTTAAAAGCCCATACACGCTGTAATTTTCTGAAAAATTCCCGCAGTTTATTGATAGTTATGGATCTTTATTTATTTTATACTGTTTATTAGTATTTTTGTTATTATAGCGGCAACTGAAATACGTCATCTGTGCAAAATTTTAACTGTATAATTATCACAGTTCATGAGATACAGCCTGGTGACAGACGGACGGATGGACGGTCAACGGAGTCTAAGAAATAGGGTCCCGTTTTACCCTTTGGGCACGGAACTCTAAAAATTTACTGCCCACTTAAAAATGCTGGGTTGGGCAGTATTTAAATTACTTGTAATTAAAATACGTAACTGAAATACAAATGCGTATTGGTACTTCAAATACCGGACGCTGAGGTATTTTGTAGCCTTTGTTCCCGTTGAGTCACACCATTGTTCATTGAGTTTTCTCATTTTGGCGCCAATACATTGTACAATATTTTGCGATATTAAAATGGAGTGGGGTGATAAAGAGAACTGAATCGTTGTGATTGCATTACACAAAGTAGGTATGGTCGCGTATTTTTAAAGATGACTTAGGACCTGCAGCTTTTATGAGACGTTGGTACTGGTCATTTCTTAACTGATAATTTAAAAAAGAATAGGGTGGTAAAATCGAAACAACTACTGAAGCGGTACGCAAAGGGAGGTCACAGAAAAAATTTGTTTATGGATGAGAAAATTTTTACAATTGAGCAACATTTTAACAAACATAAAAAGATAATAGAAAAAAAATTCAAAATCAAAAATTTTGAGTAACCCCCGGCGTCATTAATCATCTATCTAATACCAGCTCATTGCGACTATTCTTAAGAGCCCAAACACGCTTATCTGCTGTAAGTTTCTGAAGAATTAAGCATTTCGCAGACTTTTTGATGGTATAGGATTAGCTCAAGGATAGTATGTCATGGGAATGTCACCGAAGTGACAGTACACCAAATTTCAATTCAATCGGATCTGTAAAAATTAGTAAAACCCTATAATCATGTAGAAAATGAGCTGATTGTCATCAAACGCCTGAACTGATCTTCATAAATTATAACTAAGAACCATCGTAGTCACATTAGCTTTCAAACAAAAAAAATCCGAATCAAAATCGGTCCATTCGTTTAGGCGCTACGATGCCACAGACAGACACACTGATACAGACAGACACGTCAAACTTATAACACCCCTCTTTTTTCGTCGGGGGTTAAAAATGACTGTATTTATGCTCAAAGCTCTTAGGAAGCTTCCCAATTAGTCGACAGAGTGCAACGTGGGCACTATCCGACTTCAGTGATGGTTTAGTGGGGTATTAGCTATGAAGGAGGGACTGAGCGAAGGTATCAAAACATCGGCACAAGTGTATCAAGATACCATTCTTGAGAAGGTAGTGAAGCTCCTTAACAACACCATGTTCAATAACCAAGAATGGTCCTTCCAGCGAGACTCGGCGCCGCACCCCGGGTCGTCGTCTAGTCCCGATCTTAATCCGCTGGATTATGATTAATGGTCAGTTTTAGAGAGTACGGCTTGCTCTAAACACCATGATAATTTGGAGTCCCTAAAACAATCCGTACGATTGGAGTGAAGAATTTTCACATGAAAAGAGTGCGTGCTTCTATTGATAACTGGCCTCAACGTTTATGAACTGTATTGCAGCCAATGGAGACCACTTCGAATAAGCTTTTTATATTTTAAATTGTTTTATATTTATGTATTAAACTAACACACTGTAAAAGTAATGAATGTTCTGACCACTGAGCCACCCAGGACTTGGGATATCCCTGTGAAATTCTTCTAGTCTGTCTGTATTTGCGTTTATGAGCTAACGTCCAGGGTGGACGTTGTCGAAATATTCTATTTCAACATCCGAAACGAGTATTTTACAAATACCGACGATTCGGTTAAGTTGGGGCAGTGCTTTCAAATATTCTTAATTTTTGATTTTAACATTATTATAAATGTTTGAAAAATTACTTAGTAATTAAAATGTAATAAAACTAGAAAAATTTCACGTCCTGAGGCAGGAATCGAGCCCGCGACCTTTCGCAATCCGGGCGACTGCTCTGACCACTGAGCCACCCAGGACTTGGGATATCCCTGTGAAATCGATTCCTGCCTCAGGACGTGAAATTTTTCTAGTTTTATTACATTTTAATTACTAAGTAATTTTTTAAACATTTATAATAATGTTGAAATCAAAAATTAAGAGTAATGAATGTTATTTGCAATAGAAACATTTTTTTTCTTTTTTTTTCAGTATTTATGGCAAGACTAGGTATATACAATTATATGACATACAATCTGACGGTCCATCAGTGATCAGTGGGACCACCTGGTGTTAAGTAGCTATCGTCGCCCACAGAACCTGCTTTTTTATATAATTATGTTATAGTCAATCCTCGAAGCTCCGGCGCTCCTAGGTTTGACTAGCCAATCCTCAGGTCTGTCTTGAACTTTTAATCAAAGCCTAAACAAACGAAGTTTTTCGGCCTCTGACTAAAGAATTTTCGTCCTAGGAGAAACTAATTTCGTCAGGCAAACGTCAAAACTCAATTTAATGAAATCGGGGTTTGACCAGTCAAACTTCAATTAGGTATTAGAAAGTCTTAGTTTGCTAAATTAGGTGTGATAAAACATTTTTATTTTTATTTTAATGTTTATTGTTGTTATATTTTCCTAGTTTTATACCTTCTTCGTGCACTTTTTCAGTAACACCACTATTTGATTCACTCATCTTTAATCTTACACACCCGGAGAGTCCCGAAAATGTTTCCGAAAACCATTTTGAAACATGAAATGATAAAATAATTTACAGAGAAAGCATAAACTTGCTTGCATGAACACCGCAAGTATAAACTTGTTTATACGTGTTACAAGTACAGTCGATGTTTGACCGAGTTTGCCAGTCGCTTCTAGGATCGACTAGGCAAAGCCCGAAACAGATTATTTTACTTTCGACGTTTGACTGAAAAGTTAGGAACTTCTAGGTTTGACTGAAAATATTTTAATCAAAGGCCGAAATCGGAATTCATTTCGGGCTTTGGTCAAACCTAGGATAAACCAGTCATTCCGCGAAGGGACTGCATATCGACCTTAGACTATGACATATATGTATACAATTACATGACATACAATCTAACGGCCCACCAGTGGTCTGTTGGCCCACCTGGTGTTAAGTGGCTATCGTCGCCCATAGACACAGGGGAAAAAGCCTAGGTATTGCAGATGCGTTGTCATCCTGAGGCCTTAAATATTTATTACTAAATATTGTAAAAAAATAAATTTAAAAAATATAAACTGAAAATTTTAAGTAGTGTACGTAATAATGCTTTACTCATAAATAGGTTAGTTTTGGAGTCGATTTTTATTTTTATTTAAAGAATGTTATTTTACGCATTTTTAATTTTTCTTGTAAAGAAAATGTAAATAAAACAACAGTTGTATAATTTATTTATTTTTATTTTCAAATCATTTTTTTCTCTCGCCAGGTTTAGAACCCGTGTCGATGCTCTTAGTAATTAAATTAATGATTTAGGTACCGACACTTAAGTAGAGAAAAGAAGTTTGTTTTCCATTTTCGCAATAATAGGGCACATACTAAATTATTTGGGTCTCTGTCCGCGATGGGAGGTACTAACTTTAGCACGTAGGTAAACACGTGTCTAACTTTAGCAGTAACATCATATCTTAAGTAAGTAAATATACATTCTATGAGGATAGAAAATGCTATTCAGCCTCATAGAGGCAAACCTCAAGGCAAACAGACCTGACCAGCGGGCCGTGGACTAAATCTCTCTCCCTCACTTATGTCCACCTATAAGGAGACAAAATGTTTTTAATCTCTTTCTTTCTCTCGGGTGAAGAGAGAGAGAGAAAACTTTTGTCCGCTCACCAGGGAATTTGCCATGCTAGGGGCTGGGGACGTGAGACGAGACTAGAATCACTCGACGGAGAGTGGAATAAAATGAAGTATTTATTACCGACACTCGATATCTCGTTGTTCGTTCGCTTTGATTTGTGAAATATCCACAAACCATAGGCACGGTAGGTTTTCAATTGTTGTGGAGAAGCCGATGGTATGGGACGAAATTTTATGATAGGATATGAGGAAATGAAAGTACCTACACAAAATAAATAGGTATTTGGGGAAACACCCTCACCTCATAATAGAGGTTCGCAGCCAGAGAACATTTCACTGTTAATCTGTGATTTCGCAAACAAATAAACTTGTCAGTGAAGGTCGCCAAAACTTGTCAATAGAGCGCTGCCGTATTTTAGGTTATTTTTTTACATTGCCTGGCTAACTGGCTTAGAAAAATTAAAAAACAAACAAAATTTCCTTCTTACTGTTTTGTGTGTAGTTAGTTTTTTTTTACTTTGATAAAAATAAAATATTTTATTCTTAACAAAGTCATAAATGAAGCATTTGAGTTACCTACATAGGTATGTAGGCACTTCTGCATGGAAATGGAAAGCCAATGAATGTTAGAAACACACTGAAATCATTGGCTTTCCATGCACAAGTTTGTATGTTTGGTATTTAAGCGCAGTCTACAAATTGATGACGGTCAACTTACACCTTAATGGCTAGTTAGCCATATCGTCTAAGACGGTCGCGTAGTCTAGTGGTCAGTACTCAGTACCCTGTCTAGCCGTCTTAC
The DNA here is from genome assembly GCA_947347705.1 of Nymphula nitidulata. Lineage (NCBI taxonomy): Eukaryota > Metazoa > Arthropoda > Insecta > Lepidoptera > Crambidae > Nymphula > Nymphula nitidulata. The sequence continues at coordinate 20,339,195 of OX374616.1, forward strand.
TGAAGCCAGAGGTGCACCGGAATCGAACTTCGAAACCGGTACTGCCAGATTTTTATATAATAAGTACCTTTTTTATTGTAGGGGGACAAAATGCTTTACGCATTCCCTGCATTTTGGGGTAATGCCGGGATATGTGGGGCTCCTCTACCTAACATGTTTACGGCTGAGCCTACCCACTAAAAAATACCCCCATGTCCCTTACTTCTCGCATGGACAGATTTGGGCGACAGTTTCCCTTATCCAAAAATTCTGTTATGCGTGTGCCCGCATGTCAGGCTCATCTCTAGCACGATTGTGCAGACACTGCTCTGTAACGCCACAACAGGACACACATGTAGCGCCACTATCACTCAACAGGCCTGGAAACTTGAGTGACGGCTCCCCCAGCCGTTACTCAAAGGCCTACTCATGGAGCCATGGCCCCAGCGAACACCCTGCGCCTACGGCCTGTTCTTCGTCGTCTTATTGAGTCCGCAAAGGGATCTTCTTTCTTCACGAGACCTCTCCTCATCCTCCTTGCCGCTAATCACCATTCCGCAAGATTTATGGAAGGTTCTCCATGCTCCGTCACTGCCAACTATCGATTTGACAACAGCGGGTAGCGACAGGTTACTGCCAATGGTTGCTACTAGTGCAACTCTTTCTCTCTCCCAAACGGGGCACAACTCTAATGTGTGTTGCGACGTGTCTTCCGTTGCACCACATTAGTGGCACATCGGAGTTCGCTCTCTCTTCGCTATCTTAAATATACCTTCCAAAACATCCGTGTCCTGTAAGGATTTGCACCATGCGAAATGAGAGCAGGCCCCTCGGCCTATTAAGCCATTCGTCCAACACTGGTCGGAAAGCCTCAACAGTGAGATGACCTGCACTTGGCGTATTTAGTCTGTCTAGCCATTTATTCTGCGCTACTTGTTGCGCGTCATTTCTCCAACCCTTAATGATCTCTGGCAGAGGTTGTGGACCCCTGGCCTTAACATCAGCTATTTTAAAGTATACGGAAGCCAGGACCTCCGCATCCAAATCCCATGGGGGACTCTTTGCCAATAAACGCGCTACCTCGAACGAGACGGTGCGGTAAGCTCGGGCAATTTTGATTGTTATGACCCGTTGCGGGCGACGTAGCTGAGCTCTGTTCCGATCACTTAAACTAAAGCGTCAGCCCATATGGGCGCTCCGTATAAAGCTGCTGACCGTACCGCTCCAGCGAACAGTCTCCTACACCCTGCGCTGGGGCATATAGTACCTATGAAAATTAATTTGTTGTCTTATATGTAAGGAAGTAATAAATTATAATTACAAATGTCTACAGTAGGTGTGTATATTATACTGTTTCTGGTATCTATAGGCTAGATAATTGTAAAGTTCCCACTAGCCTATAGATAATACGAGAGAATATTCAAATTAAAAACAAAATTAATACCGACTTGAAAAACCGAAAACGAAAAAATAATTAAATTTAAGTAGGTACATACTCATACTCATCACTTAGAAACATATTTTTTGAAGTCGGTGCTTCACGTTCTATTATTTCTGAAAACAACTTAGCACCAACTCCAAAAAATATGTTTCTAGGATTTTTTCCTTTTCAGTTTTTTGAAGTAGGTTTTAATTTTTATTTAAAATTATTTTTTCACAATTTTTAGTGATAACTTTCTAAGTTATTTCTAAAGTGGGAACTTTACAATTATCTAGCCTATAGATAATACGAGAGAATATTCAAATTAAAAACAAAATTAATACCGACTTCAAAAAACTGAAAACGAAAAAATAATTAAATTTAAGTAGGTACTCATACTCATCACCTAGAAACATATTTTTTGAAGCCGGTGCTTCTCGTTCTATTATTTCTGGAAACAACTTAGCACCAAGTCCAAAAAATATGTTTCTAGGATTTGTTCCTTTTCAGTTTTTTGAAGTAGGTTTTAATTTTTATTTAAAATTATTTTTTCACAGTTTTTAGTGATAACTTTCTAAGTTCAAGGCTAGATGGGTGACCGTCAACTTACATTGTTCCCTACTATCGTATCGTTTCACTAAAAAGTCATAGGAAAGCAAAAATCCGCAATTTCGTATAAGAAGATGACTTTCTAATTTCAGTTTAATTGATTTGAAAACCAAACTATCGAACTGATTTTTTTTTTAAATATGGGTCCAAATGGCAACTATTCCGCATCGAACAAACAAAGAATCACGTAAATCGGATCAGAAATCTCGGCGTAATCGGTGTACATACATAGAAAAAAAAACATACCAACAGAATTAAGAACCTCCTCGTTTTTGAAGTCGGTTAAAAATCATCTTACTCAAGCACTTGTTGACGTCAATTCTTAATATTAATATAGTAACTTATTACTATACTTATAAACTTATTAACCCAAAGATGTATTAAAAGTCATTCAGTGCCCCTACTACTAGTTCAACAACACAGCATCTCCTTTTTTCACAGATAGAGTCAACTAGCCACGGTATACGAATTCTAAGATTAATTCTGAAATTAATCCGAGTTTTTTTGCATCATGATTGCTGCACCATTCCATTTCTTTAATTACCTTTCGGAAAGGGGAAGCCACAAGATATCCATATTCCTGAGTTCGATACACTCCGCTGGGGCAGGAGTAGAGTAGGTATCGATCGCGTCACCCCGCGCCCCGCGCGCGGTTGCGTGGTACGTTACGTAATCATGTCTCGTAAAATGACGTAGCGGACATTGACCAAAGTTGTAAGATGACTTTGAAAGTTCGCGCACTGTCTGTGAATAAACTAAAGTTTTGATAGCTATACTTACGTGCGTAGAGGCAAAGAATATTATTACCTAGTAAGCGTTTCCTTTACCAGGCAGATATTTAAAATTGTCAACTTTTTTTTATCTAAATTAGTCTAATTTTACGTAGGTACGTAATTACATAATTTAGATAAAAAAAGTCTCCCCTATTATACCTAGTAACGTGTGTAAATGGTTATTAGCACTTAGTTATTAGTAGGTATTATAATGAAATCACTTTTTTGCCGACTTCAAAAGAAAAGAGGTTGTATGTTTCACTGTATTTCTTTTGTATGTATGTTCACCGATTTCTCTGTCAATTGTAAACCGATTTTAATAGTTATTTGTTATACAAGAGTGCAAAGTTCCTTTTAACCGCGTGCTCAATATTGATGCCTGAACTAGCGAAGGATTCTAAAATTAGAATCCTGGTCGTTAGCGAGGGTATCAAAAGAGCACGAGGTGAAAAAATTTTGCACTCGAGTGTAACACGTAACTTTTCATCTGACCTCGGCGAGGAAATGACCAAATGCAAAAAAACACATTTGCGCATTATTAACAGTTTTAGTCAATTCTGTTGGCGTCAAATAAACTTCTTCGTTACTAGAATTACGAAAAGGTATTTCACTTGATTTCAAGTTTCTTGTTTTTAACCAAAGGTTTTAACAATATGTCGTGAAAAAAAAATAGCGCGCACAAACCAAATTAAAAAAGGTACACTAAGAAGCTGCCGAGTCCGAGTTTTTAACAAGTTAAAAAATACGGCAATAGGTAGAAGTAAATAGGTTTAATGAGGTTTTGAATTCACAAACTTAGTGCACACGATGTTCTAAATTCAAATTTACTTTATCCTCTAGCGGATAAAAACGGCTTTTGCACTCAGATATTGATGGGCGGATGAAAAAATTCTTTTTCATCCCCCCATCTCGGAAAGAGTGTTTCAAAACATCATTAAACCTATTTACTTATACCTCCATGGTGCCGACTTTATCATACAACCTTTTCTAATTTTTTAAAAACTCAGACTCTGAACCTTTTTGGTGTACTTTTTTTAGACCGATTTAGTCATTAAAAGTTACGTGTTGCACTCGAGTGCAAAGATTTTTCACCTCGTGCTCTTTTAATTTCCTCGCTGACGCTCAGAACTCTAATTTTAGAATCCTTCGCTTGCTCGGTCACACCCGTTTAAAATGCAACTTTGCACTCTTGTATAACAAATAACTATTTCATCCCCCCATCTCGGAAAGATTATTTTGAACAAAACCGACTTCAAAACACTAAAAAGGAAAAATTAATTAAATTTAAGTACCTAGGTACTTATCTCCTTGTATTTTTTTTTGGTGGTGCTAAGTTGTGTCCTGAAACAATAGAAAGTGAAGCACTACACCAAAAAAAATTAAATTTAGGAAATAACTACCTAGGTACCTATTTAAATTTAATTATTTTTTCCTTTTGTAACTGTCTGTTAGTTTGTTGTCTGGTTTTTAAGAAAATTATTTTATTATTATTGGTGTTGTTGTTTTTACTTTGTATACTGTTGTCTCTGTGCTGGTGCCAATAAATGTTTTTCTTTCTTTCTTTCTTTCTTTTTATTGTTTTGAAGTCGGTTTTATTATTGTTAAAAAAATTGCGAATTCAAATTCAGCGTTATGTTTGATTTTTTTATTGTCATGATCAAAATATTATGGAATGGAGGTAATGACAATGGTCTGATATTATATGATGTTGTTTCTCCATTATTAAAATTTTATTAGATTTCTTTAAATAATGCTTTCATGAATGAATATCATAATAATATGGGTGTCATGGGTTTCATGTGGTCCAAACTAAAACCACAGATGGAGGTTTCTTAGTTTTCTCAAGGTTTTATCCTAAACAGTCAGGAACAGCCTTGAAGGGACCACTGTTTTTGATTAGGTTGAATAATTTTTTGAAGAAAAAATTAATAGGATTAAGTAAGTATAGTACCTAAGTTAAGCGGATTTATCTCCGAAAAATCACATATGAAGAAAGTGGAGACCCATTCCTAAAAGTTCTCTAATTATGACCAAAAAACCTGCAAACCGGCTACGGTTGTACAAGTTGTACACCATGAAAATCTATAACTCAAAAAGCTACAACTTCATCGAAAGGGTAAAAATTAAAGTTACAATCAAGAACACGTAGACTGGTAGGTAGCTTTATGCCACGCTCGAAATAAAGTCGACACTACCACAAAATTTCATAGTGTGACCTGAGATTAAGTGTACCTACTACAAGTAGAGAAACGTCGTATTTTTTAAATAATTTTATCAAAATGCATGAATTTTCAATGCAAAATATTCGCATTAAAAACCTTCTTCAGCTGTTATGCACGCACGACAAAATGTGAAGATTAGGTACATTTTGTGATTGTGATATCAACTCTTCAAATATTGAAATCCTTTCCGTTTCAATAATAACATATATGTATATTTTACATGTCAGCTGGTTGTTTTGCAGCTTACTGTGAATTGGATAGAAAAGGTTTCAAAATATGTCTCAAATTTTTTGTCAAAAAGATCTTGTTTTTTTCCCAAAAATTATTTGTCCGAATTTGAAACTGTGACAAAATATAAATCTTCTGTCTCTGACGTCTGAGTCTCAGACGAACTTATTCATTCATTGTTCACATTTATAAAAAAACCGGGCTTGAGTCCTAATAGCTTAGAACAATTTTAAAAATTCTTGCAACATTCAGGTACATATACCATTGAAAGAAAAAGAAAAATGTCGAAAACTAGGTATGACACGTATGCTAAGATTTTATATGATCAAAGGATCTGTGTAAAAAATATGTGTCCAGCTTGTGATAATGTTATTTAATGATTCCCAATGAAAGGAAAATTTATAGTATAAATTATATTTTATTAAACCCGCGACTTTTCGCAATCCGAGCGACTGCGGCTCAGTTGGTTAGAGTTGTCGCCCGGATTGCGAAAGGTAACGGGTTCGATTCCCGCCTCAGGACGTGGATTTTTTTTTAGTTTTATATTTCAATTACTTAGTGTAACTTTGTTCACTTCCTCCGACTCATTAGTTCTATTTTAAATAAATACTTATATGTATATAAAATATTTTTATCAGTATTATCAATATACAAGTTAACTCTTTTAAGCGGGCACGACTTGACCTTGGCTTGACAGCGAGTGGGCTAAGCCGGGTCCCGGCGGCCCAGGCCAGACGGATATTAAAGTTTTTAGGAAGATGGCTTAGGAACCCATCAGATCGTGGTAGGAAAAAAATTCGCTTCCAATTCGAAATTCCGAATACGAGTTATGATTTTTTATTTCAAAATTTGGAAATATTTTAAAAACTGTAATAACTTGTGCTCTTTCAATTGACATAACAATAATCTTATGTGAAAAAAAGTTATTATTTTTCAAAAATGTTGTTAGGTTATGTGTTATGTGTTGGTAAAACATTGATTTCCAAATTATTTTTTTGTATTGATCCTTTTACTTAGAAACTACGTTTAGGCTTAGCTAGGATACATTCGTCATAAAAAAATAATTCCTTAATCGTCTTTAAAAATGCCAATTATTGTTTGGGGATAACCCATACAGCTATCTTTTGACGTAAACACAATGATATTATAATAAACAAGCGTAAACTGATATGTATCGAGAAGCCTTGATACGACGTGGTGGGCCGCAGCCAGGGGCCTTACCACCATCTTTATAAAAAAGATTCATATTCCGATCGGTTCAGTATTGGTTCCTAAACTGCATCGCTGTCATAGTCGTAGATAGCGCCGTAGTACGAATCTAACGATTCTACTGCAGATGTCTATCACGACGAGTATCCCAACTATCGGGTAATTCTTCGGATCCATAATACGTATTTCCCTACCGTTTTGTAATTTCGTAAAATTTTGACCAAATAAACATCTTTTCCTTCTTTCTATTTGAAATGGCAAACCATTTTTATGAACTAATATAGCCCATGTTTTATTTTATTGTCGTATTGACGGCTCTCTTCTCTTTTCACTCTTTATATGGTTTTGAGCGGTGAACACGACGATGATCGTTTTCGTTTCGTTTTGATTGAAACTTACACGTAGAATTACTGGGGCACCCGCCGTTTCCCGACCTGTAATTTCCAATTTTTATTTATTCCTGGAAATAAAAGCATTACTTTAACGAAATTTTTTTATGGACGCCAAGGAAACAGTGGCTGCGTTTCAAATGGCTGTCGAAGAGACCCCTTAGACCCGAGAGGGCAAAGTGCTTTTCTCAGTGGTTCCATCTTATGCCCGCGATGTAGGTATTGATCTGAATTAAATCCGGTTAAAAATAGTGTCATATTTTTAACCGACTTCAAAAACGAGGAGGTTCTCAATTCGGATTACGCCGACATTTCTGATTCGATTTATATGATTATTTTTTGTTCGATGCGAAATAGTTGCTGCCATTTGGTCCCATATTTTTTTTTCAAATCGATTGGGTAGTTATCAAAATAACTAGAATGAGCAAGTCGTCTGTTATATGCGAATTTGCGGATTTTTGCGTTCCTGGACTATGATTTTTTAGAGAAACGATACGATAGTAGAAAACAATATAAGATAACGATCACCCATCTAGCTTTGACCTTAGAAAGTTATCACTAAAAATTATAAAAAAATAAGCAAAAATTAAAACTGACTTTAAAATACTGAAAAGGATAAAATAATTAAATTTAAGTATCTACTTATCCCCTAGAAATATATTGTTTGGAGTCGGTCTTCACTTTCTATTGTTTCTGGAAACAACTTAGTACCAACTCCCAAAAATATGTTTATTATAATGGGATAAGTACCAATGTTCATAATAACTTGCTTTTGCTTAGTTTTTGAACTTTCAGTTTGACCCTCGTATGTGTAGATACATAAGATATATCTACATAGTTATAGCTTCATAGTTAAATAGGTAGTGTAAGTAATATATTCCTCTTTAGCTTTGCATTTTCTAGAATCTAGAACATCAATACTTGACAGCCAGGTGCGTAGATCGTGACAAGTTTATGTAGGTAATATCTATAGGAATTTTGGACCGTTTATACTAAGTAGGTTTTAAAAAACCCTACAGATATGTAGGAATGGTTCTAATTGTAACTTTGTTACCAAACTGACAGTAGACTAAGACAACGAAACAAAAGAAATGATTACAAACTTTTTCAGCTAAATGGCGGTTTAGTACCTACCTTACAAAACTTATTCTTTAACGAATTCCCAAAATGCGTATACCGGAGATAATAATAGCAGAGCAGGTAAAAAGGGAACAAGAGATCTTTGGTCTAGCCACTCACAAAATTTGTTCATTTGGCAACGTCGCTAACGGCGTCAGGGGTGTGAAAAGTGGCAACGTCGCATTGATGTCATGTTTGTTTCGAAAAGTATACAATTCTGTTATTTGACGTGTCACGATTTGTGTCAAAGTCAGCTGTTTCAGCTGTAGTCGTTCGACGACCGACGACGCCGACGACGACGGGTTAAATTGACAAGTTTTCTTTTAATTATAGATACATTGATGACGGAGCTTTTGGCCCTATGCACAGAGGTATGATAGCTTCAGTGACTTCGAAGAAATGGTTGGATTTGATATACGTTAGTTATCTATAAAAGAATGTAACAATTACCACGCTTCAATTAGGTAAGTAGGTAATTAAAATGTTATTCATTTGTGTGACAGGTACCTACTTACCAACTCGTACTAGTTATGCAAGTACCTTTGTACATTCAGTACAGAAAACTAAAGTGAACCTCACAAATAATACTGGGATTCCTAGTTTATATGTATAGCGACAAGATTGAAAAAAAAAACAAATATAAAATAAAACCCCTCAAATAAGAACATCAGGATATATTAAAATTCACTGCTCTTTTTTATACAAACAAAGATAAGAAATATCATTAAAAAATATTTCGAAAATTTGGATCACTAAAGTTGTATGCTTAGACCATAAGAACAAGGTTGTAGGTAGCACAGATTAGAAAATAGGTTGTAGGTTTACTTACTTAGTGTGAAGTCCTTATACTTAGAACAATTAATAGACATAATAGATTCTCTATTGTGTGATTGTGTGTGAGTGAACCAGTAGCGGGCTGGTTTTTAAAACTTGATCTATGCTTATTTGATAAATATTTTCGATGCTATTTACTACGTCGAAAAATATTAATCATGTTGTTCAATCTGTAACTGACTGGGTGGGCTGATAAATACACTTACCTACCTATAACATCTAAGTATAACATTTTTTTATTGGAATCGTATCTTATGTACCTATTCTATACTCAGGTGAAAATTGTGTGAAATTAATTTTGTGTCTTTCTTTACTTCTTCATTGGTTATCAGTTTAACAATCTGCCAACTCGCACCAAATACATATCTACTATACCTACATACATACTTTTAAATTACTTACCGTACATTACAGATCACGTCTCGTTCAAACCAAGACATTCCAGTTTCAAATGAGGTTCACGTCAATTATAATCTGAGGTAGGGAGTATAGTTACTGAATATCTCTTTATTAGAAAAAAAATCTGTTAAGAGTTTGAATCGATATTGATCCTTAGCTGTTAACAGATTTATTTTTGTTGAGGTTTATCTGGAGTGGTTAGTAGAACCACTGATAAAACTTTATAGAAAGTATGTAAGTTATAAAAATCAAACGTGGATTACATTATGTATCACATATTTTAGAGATCGATTGATCAAGCTATCAAGTCAATTTTAGAAAAGAAACACTGTCGCCGAACTCATCATCATCATCATCACCAGCCTACATACGTCCCACTGCTGCGCACAAGCCTTCCTACATGAGAGAAACACACGAGGAGCATGGATCATAACGCCACCACGTTGGCCCAATGCGGGTTGGCGGTTGCAATAGCAGCTTGGCCCAGCAGCTTGTATATCAACATTTTTCTTTTTTAAGTTCCCTAAATTGTTTGAACCCTCATAGTAATTAAGTATACATCCGAGTATATATCATTACTGATTTCAGCATCCACAGGAGGAAATATTCAACACTAGTAGACGCCTGCGGCTCCACGCAGGCTCACGCAGATGTCTGTTGCTAATAGGTAGCCTATATCCTTTCTCAGGATGTAATCTATCTCCATGCTAAATGTCATATAAATCGATTCAACCTGGAAACCGGTACTGTATGCCCTAGTCACTACCATCCAGACGTATACTAACAGAATCCTAGTCTTGATCAGCGGAGATATATTTTTGGAATAAGAACACAATTTAGTAGTTGATGGTTCACAATTTTTTTTACAGTGCAGCTAAAGATTTTATTAAACTTTCATACTACTACTTATTACTTTGTATGATAGCTTTCAAATAGTTTTTAAAAAACCTTTGGGGCTTTAATACATAATTTATAAAGCGTTTTCTTAATTTCAAGAGTTAATGGAAACCTTTCCGTTAGAAAAGCGATGGGGGAGGCCTTTGTTTAGCAGTGGACATATGGAAATTAAAACACAGGCTGAAAGTTTCTTCGAACATATATCTTAGTTAGTTTCTCAATTTCGAAAGTTGTCTAATAAATTCTAGCCAATTTGTAACTATGTACAGATACATATAGTGTGTTCCTGTCAATTTTATCTAGGGAGCGCTGTATTGAGCTCAGGATCGGGGGTCTGGTCCGTTCGTCGTCCCCTATACGCTGCCATGACAACGGCTCCTCTAATCTTTTCAGAGTGGGCAATGCGCGAGTATTATCAGGCGAGCTATTCACCACCCTTACCACAATACAGCTTTGTGCTTCAATTTGATTGCAAGCAATTATAATACTAATTAAGTGCAACGTCAACACGATTATTGCTTAAATTTTTAAAGCTTTTAAGGTTTTTTACGTAGCCATTAGAAAAAGTTGCAGTGGAGTTGAAGATTTTCATCAAGTTTCCCGATATGAAAATACATCAGAATGAAATCACACCAGAAAATCCTTCCCACCTAAATATATTTAGTCAGGTATCTAGCTATGAGTAATACTTATCTTATTTCACATCAGACAATACCTACTTACCTACTTACTTTTTATTTCTATCACAGCTCAAAATGCGCGCTATGCCTATACCTATAGGTTAATAGACTTAAAAATATATGCTATAGTTATACTGCAGCTAAATATAGAATATCACTAGCTATCTCATGTCATGATATCATAGATAACATAGCTGAAAATTTAGGAGATTTATTATTATTACTCAGTGGGCTCGAGTCTAATTGATTTTTGTTTCAAAAAATGACATTTATTTATTCATTTGTTTGGAAGACCAACAGCTATTATAAAAATAATAAACAATAAAAAACTAATTATATATCCTGACAAGTGGCATCATAATTATTAACTAAGTAATATAGGTACACACTGCGACAATACGCACATGCACACACACTCAATCAGCGTATTTAGAACAAAAATAAAACAGACTTCAAAACACTAAAATGGAAAAATAATTAAATTGAGTACCTACCTACGTCAGGGAAGGCGAACCTTTACGTATCAACGTGCCATTTTTCCAAAGAAATGTTTAATGAGGTCATAGACGTGCCATCAACTTGTGGTTGCTGGGAAAATAATAGTAATAAATGCTATCAACTCACAGCTCTTTATTTATTTCAGAAAAATAGTAACATTTTTAAATGAATCAATTGTACGAGTAATTTAAATTAAAGTAAAATAAGTGTGACTTCTGTTGTTGCAGATTAGATGACAAATAATAAATATTAGGGTTGTAAGATGTTACTTTTAGCAGAATGCATGATGAATTGGAGTCATCTGTCAAACGGTTTCTAACCGGAGTCTTTAATGTTATTCTTCTTTAATGACATCCCAAAATCTACTCATCATAGAATGATTCTGTTTGCGGATGACTGCACAGTTGTTCTCAATGAAAAAAATGATATAGCCAATAGCCTCTCTTGTATAGTCGAGTGGCTACAGAATAATAATTTAGTTTTTAATGTAGAAAAGACCACAATAATGGGATTCAAGCAGAGAACTATCCAAACCTTAACATTACCAATAGAGCATGAAGGTAGAAGGATCAAACTGACGTCGACAGGCAAATTTTTGGGTCTATTGATAGACGATAACTTAAAATGGCAGAATCACTTAGACTTTGTATGCAAGAAACTTTGCCAAGCCTCCTACAGTCTCTACCATCTATCTAAAAAAGTAGGCATCGATACACTGCAGACATCCTATCATGCGTTTGCAGCTTCCAGGTTGAGATATGCAATCATTTTCTGGGGTAATGCAACCAACTGGGACAAAGTTTTTCGATGTCAGAAGAAATGCATTCGTGCTATGTGTGGCTTAAAAAGAACCGATAGCTGCAAACCATATTTTCAAAACTTAAAAATATTGACAATGCCCGGTCTCTATATACTTGAGATAGCACTTTTTATTTTAAAAAACCCAGCCTTATTTAAAAGTACTGAAAAGTCCCGTAGCAGGGTTGTTCTTTATACGGTGGATACGGTCCCACATAAAACAGCTCTTTATGACAAGAGTGTTTTTGCAATGGCACCGCGAATATATAATAAAATTCCAAGCAGCATTCAAAAACTCAATGATCTTAGTATATTTAAGCTAAAACTATTCGATTTTTTTATTGTTCACTCTTTCTACTCAATTAATGAATTCTTACAATTAAAATATTAATTAAATTACAATTTAATTTTGTAATTCTGAATTTTTTTAAATTAGTCTGATTGCCTCTATATTTTGATCTGACTACTCCTTTATTATTAATTTAATTTAAATGTTGACATTTCAATTATTCATATTTATTATTTAATATTAATTATTATAAGCTATTATTGAATTTTAATTTTAGTGATTATGAATTTAAATTAAATGTTGACCTGGCTACTAGCTATATTAATTGTAACATTTGTATGCCGATAAGGCTGATCACAGCTTGCACTGTCTGCTTCACATCTTAATTTTACCTGTGTATCACCAATAAATAAATGATTATGATTATGATTATGATCTTCTCTGAATAGGTTGTCGGCATAGGTTGACGAAAAAATTGCTTGCCAGCTTTTTCAAACAATTAAATGTGTCTGGTGCCCAAAATATTGTGTCGCGTGCCATACGCGTACCATTGGTTCGCCATCCCTGACCTAGGTACTAGGTTGGTTAATTTTTTTTTTCTTACTTTTAAGTGATCCTTAGTTCAAAGCTAGATGAGTGATCGTTACTAACTACCTACTATCGACTTGTCTGTCTCTAAAAACAAAAAGAAAACCGACTACAAAACAAAAGAAAAATAATAAAATTTAAGTACCGGTACTTAAATATGATTATTTTCCTTATTTTTTTTTTCTTACATTTTTAAGTGATTTTATAAGGTCAAAGCTAGATGAGTGACCGTCAGCACTATCGGCTTGTCTGTCTCTCCGTCTTTGGTTGAAATACACACTTATTATTGTTTCATATTATCGTATCGTAGCACTGATAAATTATTATCTAAATCCAAACCGTTACGGAGTTTTACCTTCCATCATCAGTTCACCCTAATAACCCGATACAATACAACAACAATTTTAACAACTATTCGTCAATACGTAAAATAATTACCTATCTTTCAACTCCTAACCGACAAGGAGTTCTACCTTCTACCACTATCTCATCAACATAAGATGACAACTAACAGAAGCAAATACTAGAATAGCTTTGGAAAAAAGTGAAACATGTCATATGTGCCTGTAAAATTTGAGGTTTGCCCTCGATTTCCCTGGGATCCCATCATCAGATCCTGACTTGGTAACAATGGGACCAGCTCAGGAGTATAGTCTAACGAATAAAAAAATAATTTTGAAAATCGATTCACAATTGACAGGAATCGGTGAACGTACATACAAAAAAATACAGACAGTAGAACAAAGGACGTCCTTCTGTTTTTGAAGTCGGTTAAAAATCTCTTTAATAGGCTCTAAAAAGTTCCTGCTCATTAGACGCTTCGCCAATAAATCTACGTACAGCGTTTTAAGTTCTAACTAAACACCGCATTGAAGCCTGTTAGGTGCACTGCACGCCATAGATAAATATTCTGCCCATAATTCTAATTTACACGGGGACGGAATAGGGGCGGATGGAATCAATTTGATTGAACTGAATATAAAAACGCTGCATTTTCAAACCTATTCATACATTATTTAACGGAGTGATTGTGCAGTATTTTTAACAGTTGTTACAAAAAAATACTTTAGGTTGTACCTTACCTAAAGCACCTAAAGTAGCAATGAAAACTTTTTTAAATATGTCTTGCAGTTCCAAGTCCACATCATGAGAAATTGAGTATTACTTGAGCTTAATGTTATCGAGGAAGTTTTGAAGTGTAAGATAACGTAATGTAAAAAATGTGTCTATAATAAAAGTCTTTCACATCTGCTATGTCGAAAAATCAACCACTTAATTTTCTCAAAAACTAACCACTTAATTTCGGCAAGATTATCTTAACACAAAATGTATCACAAATGAGCTCTACATTGACAAGGGAATATATCGAATTTCTTGTAGCACTGCATTTATATTAAAGGCTGCGAGGGAGTTTATGACATAGTACGACACACGAATTTCTAACCCAGTGAAAACAATGGATGAAGCGGTTTGTGGACAGCTTATACAACCAGTACCGTTTCTCCCAACACAATTTTTCTCAATGATATTATCAGATCGAAGCTAAGTAACATTTCTGTACAGGAGGTGCCAAAATTGAAGTCAAAAATACTATATGTCCTGCCTCTCGGATGGTATCTAATTGGGAATACGAACGCACCGATTCTAACAAAACTAGCCACTTCAAAGGATTATTGGCGTTTTTTTGTTATTATGAAAACCTAAAAATTGCTCTTACTCAACAATAAGACTGTTTTGCGAAAAATCAACTGATAACTACTCAGAATAACCTGACTTGCATAAGCGTATAGTCTTATTAGAATGCGGTTTATTCGTTTCCAATATTTTCGACTTAAAATTTTGTATGAAAAACGGTGCGTCGTCAACACTCTTAATAACTTGAAAATGGGTTGCTGTGTATTAGGGTACCTTTAACCTGTCAATTTTAATTGTCATTTCATTATGTTCTTAGTACTCCTAGTGTAAGTTATCATCGTGTTTACCTCCCGAATCCATATCTTATATCCATATTAGTTCATAGAAATGTTTTGCAATTTTCAAAAACATTTTCTTCATTTAATAATTTCATGACATTTCTTTGAAATAGTAACACATTGCTGCATTGTTTCATAGAAATGTTATAAAATTATCGAATAAATTAGATGTGTTTGAAAGTTTCAAAAAATTTCTAAAGACTAATGGAGCCTATGGTTTCATTTATTGCTGTATTGAGTTAAGTGCCAAGCTGAAGGAATGTAACCAACCGTTATTTCACCGCCTTCCCCAATGTATTCTGCATAATCTCAGCTCAGATACTGTTTTACGGGATTTCCAGTGGGCTTTTAAGACCGTCAAGTCAAAGAAAAAAAAAGTCATCTGCCTAACCTATGTGCACAGCAGCAATATTTAATCTAACCACTCAGAAACCATCACCAGGCTCTACCAACATTACCAACCACTCAGAATCAATTACAAGGCTCTACCAACATTACCAATCACTCAGAATCAATCACAAGGCTCTACCAACCACTCAGAATCAATTACAAGGCTCTACCAACATTAACAATCACTCAGAAACAATCACAAGGCTCTACCAACATAGCCAACCACTCAGAATCAATTATAAGGCTCTACCAACATTACCAATCACTCAGAATCAATCACAAGGCTCTACCAACATTACCAATCACTAGGAAACAATCACAAGGCTCTACCAACATTACCAATCACTCAGAATCAATTACAAGGCTCTACCAACATTACCAATCACTTAGAATTAACCACAAGGCTCTATTTATTACAATGTGTAGTAAAATAAAGCACCACATATCTCCTATGTGGTTCTTTCGTTTTCGTTTTTTCGTTTTTTAATCAAAATTTTTAGATAAAAAAGTAAGTAAATATGGCTAATACATTGTTATTTGAAATTTCGAAGAAAACCTTCCAACATCATCGAGTTTTGTTTGACGTGGTACTAAAATTTTTTTCAAAGTGTTGTGCGTTTTTTATTATTTTTAGGTAAAAATATCATCAGTTATCTTACGAAAACACTTATCTTATGTCAGTCCGCCTCCAGGATCAAAACTCGGAACCAATACGACTTCAGCGAGGTTTGAGACAGAGCGATGTTATTTCGCCGAAACTGGAGAGGACATGGCATCAACATAAATGGCGTGTACATGACTCACCTTTGTTTTGCTGATGACATCGTAGTCATTGCTAAGACCCTGGAGGACTTGAGCACAATGCTCGATGACCTATGTAGAGCCTCCCAATCCCAACAAGTGAGTTTTAAAATATCCATAGACAAGACGAAAATGATGTCGGATTCCCATGTTTTACCCACTTCTGTGAAGGTTGGAAGCTCTACACTAGAAGTTGTTGACGAATACATATTTTACCTGGGACAAATAGCCCGACTTGGTAAGTCCAACTTGCAGAAAGAGGTCAATCGACGGATCACGGAAATTGCCTAAGATCTTCTCGTTCAAAATTCCTTGTGCTTGAAGTCGAAAGTCATTACTGTGGGCTTTCTGTGTAGGTTTGCAGTCACACAACGAGCTATGGAACGAGCTTGGCAACATATTCTCGGCCTAGCTTCCGCATCGTCTCAAGACGAAAGTATTTAATTGGTGTGTATTTCCAGTGACATACGGAACCGAGATGTGGCCGCTTAGAATGATGGGCCTTTTAAGAAGGCTCAAAGTTATTCAAAGGGCAATGGAGAGGGCTAGGCTCAGCGGTGCTCCAAGTGATCGAATCAGAAATGGGATCTGCAGGAGAACTGTTGTTGACATAGTCCAAGGAATTGCTAATTGAGGCCGTGGTCATGCCATATTGCAAGAAGGACTGAAGTTCAAAGCTAATCGCGGTCATTAAGCTTTGACCTTTTGAATTTATCACTAACCATTAAAAAAAATTGTTACAACAAATCTAAAAACCGATTTTAAAACATAAAGACAAAAACAATTTAATTCAATTAGACAACTACTTTAAAACCCATTTTTGTGCTTAACTTTATATTTAACTCAATTACCAATACGACAGTATTTTTGTCTGTCTGTTACGCAATATGTACGTTAAATCTGAACCGATTTCGATAATGTTTACTATACAAACCTACTTTCTCAGGCTCCGTTTTACCATCATAAGAAAAAGTAGAAAGTTACGTATACCATAAGCAAGCTTTTTTCTGATATTTGTAGCTTTTACGTCTGTTTTTCCAATAAGAAAGATAAAACATCCAATTACATGTTACTAGTAGGAATATCTATAATTATTATCAGAAGCAGAACGTCTTCCAATGTGCAGTTAGTGTTGAACAATTATGGATACTAAATAGGTGTCTTGGTCTATGATAGCTCCCTTCGCACCGGAAAATGTTTCTCACTTAAACTATATGAACAAGTTTCTTATGGAATTGAAGCCCTTTCAACAGCATGTGGTCTGGTCATAGTAGAGATGTGCCATGCCAACTCGGAAAAGACACAACTCGATTTAACTCGAGTTAAAACTTGAAATTCATTTAACTCGAATCAAACTCGAGTAGAGTAACTTGATCGATGAAACTGAGTGAACAATTTGTTTTATATTTATATTTACACTGTTTACCAATATACCAAATATTTAAAAAAATGACAAAATTAAAAATCAGATCCGATACATATTTAAATATGTATTGAAGCTATAATGTATGGAAGTAAGTAGGTAGTGCGAGTGGGACTCACGCACAAAGGGTTCCGTGCCACTATCAAAACAAGCGTCTACCTGTTGCCGTTATCAATATCAAGCAAAAACAAGCAAACAAATCACGTTTATTGTATGGGAGCCACCTTAAATATTTATTTTATTCTGTTTATCAGTATTTGTTGTTATAGCGGCATCCGAAATACATCATCTGTGAAAATTTCAACTGTCTAACTATCACGGTTCATGAAATACAGCCTGGTGACCACGGTGACGGAACCCTAAAAAGAAATTAATTGTGTGCAATCAAATATTTTTGGAATAAATCATCTTATTATAAAGTATTTACATTAATTAACAACAAAACTAAACTAAACTAATCTTGTAACAGTGGGTACAGTCACAAAATAATATGTCTTATTTTATGGTGTGGGTTTATTATTTATTCATTAATAAATTATTGATTCGAGTCAGAGAAAATTCAACTCGAGTCAATTCGAGCTAAGCCCAATTCGAGTCAACTCGAGGAGCTAAGCCCGATTCGAGTCAACTCGAGCTCGAAATCGAGTTTTGTTTGACACATAATTAGGTTATAGATTAGATTACATTTCATTCATACTGAATGTAAGGTTTTATTTAGAGATCAATTTTAGGTTTTAAAAAAAATATTGGTTACCTAATAGTTAATAATCAACCGATAATGATCTTTTCAACTGAAATTATAGACTATTAATGTACGTCTGGAGAGCACATCAAGTGTAACAGTTGCACTACGAAAGCCGCCTCTATTACGAACGGAATAAAGCCGGTCTCAAAGTCAAACTGTTACGCTTGATGTGCTGTCGACTTTACTCTACGCCTATATGTATACAGCATCTCTTTCTAATTTCAATGGAAAGGCACTAACTAACTTTTTATAGATATCTTGGTAAGTACTGTCAAATAGGGAAATGCTACCAACTACAAGATAATTGTTGGTACCTACAATAAGGACTCATTTTAATGATAGTTCTTAAACATAGTTTATGTCCTCTCTTTTCTAGCTGAATTGGAAAGAAAGTAATGCAAATACCTACCTACCTACACTAAATTTTGCTTTGTTTTAAACTGTAATAGGTAGGGGTATAAACATTTGCTCGTAGGTGTACCATTACTAATAAACAATTTCAGTTAGCACAATGTGCTCTAGTGTAGTACAGGTATAGCTACTTACTCTTTTTTAACTTAAATGTGTAATCTTATGGTGTAAGTCTTAGAGTATAATCTTGTTTGAACAATGTTAACGAGGCAATACCGCCTATAGGTAGTTGTGCTAATTCAGTGCTTAGTGGTGTAGTTACTGTAGCATTTGACAGAGTGTAATTAATGATATGCATATTGTTGATGCAGCAATCATTTAGCTTGGTAGACAAAATCGATACGTGCGGTAGGTATCTAGGTACCTATATTAGTTAGCGTTTCATATTCTTATCGCCCGGCTGGCTGTGTCAGCTGATCGACCCAGTGCCGTGTGCCACTTGACAGTGTCGTAACGTAACCCAATTTGGAGTAAGAATAAAAAGCCCTTTCGTATAAGAACAAACAAACAAAGTGCGTGCTCTTGGAATAAAGGTCGACGCACACAGCCGCAACGATTACAGTACAACGGTTCAATGACACGACCCTCCGGGAAACCTCTAGCGCCATCTATTGTCGTACTAACGAAACAATAATTGTGTTAGTAACAAACTACTCACGTGAAAACTCTAAGTTGGCTTTACGTGACGCATCCGTCGTTCCCGTTTTAATTGGAATTGTACGCACGAATAAACACATTTGTTGACAAATAAGCGACACATGAAAATCGCGCCAATAGCGCGGTCCTAGCAAGGGCCCGGGTCGGACTGTCCGGGCGTCGGTATTGTCCCTTTCGCTGCTAGGCTCGCAGCTCGCCTGCTCGCACATTGGCTACGGCGCGGGCCAATAGAAGCGCTCGTGGAACTTCTCCGCCACTGGTTGCGACTCAGCAGCGGAAAAAGCGGTGGGGAAAACGTCCGACGATATCGCCCACGCTCTCTTGCAGCTAGCAATTCTCCCGCCATTCGTTTCACACACAAATTGTACGAGGCCACACCGCTCTATGCAAAGACACCAATCAGCTGCAACGATTACTTAGCAGATGATGAAATCTCAGTCGCAAAACCGAGCTGATTAGTCGTTCCACTCAACCCCCGCCAAAGCCTACTGTAAAAACAGCTCTATATCCCTAAACAACAATAATATAAGAAAATCGTTGAGCTCTATAAATCTCTCTCTTACCTACTTACATTGATCATCTCACACAAAGACACTAATAAGTTCCAATCTTATTAGTAGGTAGATGGTAGAACGGGTCCACATAAACTTAAATTGGAGTGCAATAAAACTAAATAGGTAGGTAGGTAGTTAACAAAATAGAGTAAAAAATCAACAGACAAAGGAAAGCGAAGCCAGTCCATATGCGTCATATTATTGTATTGTTACGTACAATAAAGATCATAAAGCTAACTGAACTTGTAGATACCCGTTCAGAATTGTCCCTGATAGCGTTTATCAACATTTCGATAAACGCTACCATCAATATGCAGTACTCAGATTAGCAATTGCTTCGTTTAGTTAGAGCATTTGTTCCCAAAGTGGTCCAGGTGGGCCTCCAGTTGCCCACGGGAGACTCGACGCCTACGTTGGCGTGACAAAAATCAATTTTTTTCTACAGTTGGGAATATGGTAGAAATGTAGCTGCAGTGCTCCACCGGAACCAGCTAAATTTTGAAAGTGGTCTATGAGAAAAAAGTCTGGGATCCTCTGGTTTAGAGCATCGAGGTTTCACGGTACTCGAAAAAACATATATTGTAAGATATTTATAAATAACTACAGATTTGCTTATAAAATAGAACTGATACCTAATTTGATTTGCTAATTTGCTGACCGGAAAAGTCGCAAGTCGTATTTCAAGTAAGGTAACGAAAAAAATCATTGTTTTTATTATAATAACAAGGTTCAGGCATTTTATGTATGTTTCGTCTGGTACTTAAGCAAATATTTTAAATGAAATCTCAATTTCAAAATCGAGATTTCTTTTGTATATGTTCCTAGATTTTATCGCTTAGGTAGATAATTTCTTAATAGGAACGACTTTACCAAAAATTCATAGTAGAGGCACAGATTAATAATGGTAGTAGAGGACTCTAAACTAACAGAAGCTACCTATATGTATTATCTAGGTACACGGCATTTAAAACCTTTTTACAGAAAATGTTAGCGTTTTAGTTAAGAAAGTCAAGAACTACGAGTCTACTAATAATTCATAAAAGATCTTTTAAGAATTTTTTTGGTAGAGTTTTATTACCTGTTCCATAAATATTCGAATATTTTATGAATACTCGGTAGAGTCGTTCCTATGGTTCTGGACTTACTTCACATTTTATGTAAATAGGTCTACAATACTGTGTATATAATGTAGCATATACATATTATGTTACTTTAGAGACGCAAAACCTTATCTACGATAGGTTGTCAGCAGAAAAAAACTCTCAATTTGAGTTTTTACAGAGTAGGTGTATCTTCTGTTTCTTGCTGGTCCTTTTAGTAAAGGCCCTGTCAAATTTCCGAACCAGTGGTAGAGTTGAAATTTGAAAAACATTTTATAACTTACCATCACAAATAAATAATGATATTTAATTTAATACTGAATATATATCTGGTTGAAAATAGGTTCTAATAATCAATGAACATGTGGTAAGACAAAAGTATTTAAAAATAGTGCTACTCTCAACCGATAATACTCTCAAGCGTTGCCGACCCTCTGAATATCAAGAGGTAGCCTTAGATAGCGTTATTTGACAGCGTACGAGTGTAGTACGAGTATCCTTTTATTAGATAGGTTCTCGGATTCGAAATGTATCAAGAAAGATTTGAGATTTTTATCGACTTCATAGTTTCAACAACAAAACAAACTTCAAATAACTACAAATACTTCAATCTGTTTTCGAGGGTTATAACGAGGGGATAAACACATGTAGAGACAACCTGCAATTATGCTTAGTGTTTGTGGATTAGGAGAAAGTCTGTTGAGTGAGACCTGTGCTGTGCTTCAGTCACTGAAGAAATGCCAAATTGACTATCGGTACATAGGTATACAAGTACTGCAGTCGCTGTACGAAAACGTCTTAGATGTCAGTCTATTTTTAAGACCAAAACTCGAAACCAATACAACTTCAGCGAGGTGTTAGACAGGACGATTTTATTTCGCCGAAACTGTTTACAGCTCCATTGGAGTATGTGCTTAAGATTTTGGACCGGAGCGGAATTGGCATCAAATTAAACGGCGAGTACATGACTCACCTTTGTTTTGCAGATGATATCGTAGTTATCGCTAAGACCTTGGAAGACTTGGGCAGAGATCTTAAAGACTCCACTCTTGTGCACACATCCGCAGAAGAACTAAAGGTCACCGACATAGCTCAAAGAATTGCGAACCTCAAGTGGTTGTAGGCAGGCCACATTGCAAGGAGGATGACGGCTGTTAGGGCGGAAAGGTTCTCTAGTGGCGACCGCCTAACGCCTAACGGGAACCCCACAAGGTAGACCGACAATCTGGTGAGGGTCGCGGGAAGCCGATGGATACGGAGATTCTTGAGGGAGGCTTATGCTCAGCAGTGTGCGTCCCTCGGCTGATATTATGATAATGACTACTACTTAATTATTTAGCAAGAATAAAACTGTTAAGAATTTTTGTTTTCTGCTCATAGGAATTGATTGAGATCAAATTTTAAGAAGATTAGCTATAATTCTGTCGGTTGCTAGAGTAAAATAGTCAGCAATGCATCCACGACACAGCACAGCCGTCTCTAGGTGAGATGGGGTTGTATGTATCACGCTACTTTTAGTACAGGTATACGGTAACTGGTAGTGATACATGAAGTTGTGACACTTTAGTCACTTTTAGCCCGCCATATTGCCATATTGAATAGTGAAATTACAAATTATTTTGAACTTTGTACAAGTAAACTATAAAATCACAGGATAACTAATAGTCGTGAATCATCGCATTGTTACGTAGTATTTTTTCCGGGTTCAGCAGATTTTTCCTGATTTTTTGAAATAGTCTACATAGGTACACTTGGCCGGATATGAAACATCTCCTCCGACTTATTTAATAAACATGTTTTGATTGCCTTCAAACATTTTTTATTAACTTCCCTTTCAATGGCACGCTTTTATAAAGAGGACCTGGAAATACCTACTTGATAGGGAAATTCGGAAAGGAGATTTGGAATTGGAAATTCAAAACAATTTTTCAGATCAATTTCGTAAACTCGTTATTTTATTGTTGAAGTCATATTTTCACAAAAGCCTCTTTTTCCTATAAATAATACCTCTAATGTAATTATATTAATAAGTGAAAGTAGGTGCGTATTATCTTCCTGTTGTTGTTTTCTTAGGATTTCCTAAAAGCAGCCTTTTTTCATATTATAATTTTTATTAATCTATTTGTTTACGATCGTGTTTCGGAGCAACACCGCCTAAATTTCAACAACTACATAAATATACACCTACAGCTGCTATCCTGTTTTTAAGTATTACAAATCGTATGTTTACGAGATAGGGAAACGCTTTCGAAGTATAAATACTATCCCAAATGCAAATCCCAAGTGCTTAAAATATTTCAACTTATGGTATTCTCATTAATCATTAATGATATAGGTAGAGATCACAACTTAGTCATAAACGAGTATGTATGGTAGAGATAGTACGTTTATCTGTTAGGCAAATTGATATTATGCCTTGTGTTGGTTAGATTTATTGACAATATACAACGACGACCAGCTGGCGGAGTGGTGTGACCGCTACTTGGTCAGGGTTCCCGAAATCGAGTCCCGGTGTTAGCAAATGTTTGTATGATGAGTACGGGCATTTGTTCACAAGTCATGGATGTTTTAAATGTTTATTTTTATTTATCCCCTAGAAACATTTTTTTAGAGTTGGTGCTAAGTTGTTAATTATTTTATCCTTTTTAGTATTTTGAAGTCGGTTTTATTTTTTGTTTATTTTTTTATTATTTTTCAAGAATTTGTTGTGCGGGCGACATAGAAGTCAACTAAACATTGACTCTATGTCGCCCCTCACACGTCACTAAAGTGACTTATGCGCTATGATGAATATTTGGCTGTGTTCCAGTTAAAAACACAGTGACAATTAACGATAACAAATGTTAATTACAACGTCACTTACACTGACTAACTCCTACCGGGATTCGAACCCGGTACTCCTGACCGAGTAGCATGTATATAAAAGGGTACAGACTAGGCCAACCGATCGTCAGATAAGTAAATTATATCTTAATTTATCTTGGATGGTTATTGTAATAATTGAACCAGTTTTTGTAATAACATGGCTAAGGCAGTAAAGGTTTACTTACTCTGATTCGGTTTTAAAATAAAACAATGCATTTCTTGTTAATATTTTCAATTATTTATTTTCATAATATTCAATTTCATCAATGGTCGCTGAGTTGCTGTGTGCATTTATGTACAGAACCCTACCCTTCACCATTCTTAAATGTATTTAAAAAAAAATAATCAACAATATTTTGAGATATGTGCACCCAAAGCCCCAGGGGCCTTACCACCATCATTATAAAAGCGATTCATATTCCGCTCGGTTCAGTATTGGTTCCTAAACTGCATCGCTGTCATAGTTGTAGATAGCGTCGTAGTACGAATTAACGATTCTTCTCAGTTTAGTTCCTAAACTGGATAGCGATAAAAGATGGTGGTACGGGTGCAGAACATTTAGTTATGTGCGTTAATTGCCGCTAATTCGGCTTCTGCCTCTAGAAAATTTGCTCTTTGATAATCGCTATTGCTATGATTAATTGGAAAAGGCTTTGTGATTTGACATTGTAAAAAAGCCTTTTATGCGTTGACGTGTCTTTGATAACTTTATATCACCATGGGCAGCCGTCTCACTGTGGGGCACAGATAAGATTGGGGAGAAACAAAAATGAGGAGTTGGGTTAGATCAGTAAGTGAAAGCAGGTAACGTAAGAACCGGGACCAGAGACAATGTGCCTGTCGAAGCACGGAAGTTGACTATATTAACTGATTATTTACTGACAAAATCTTGTCAAGGAGGACTAAAAGATAGCCGAAACTGATTGAGCCTTAGATCATAGAAATCTTGCCCATAAAGACACTATTAATACTTTGCAAAACCTACTATTTTAGGTACAATCAGTAACCATAGTGCCGATGCCGCTCCCATTATTAAATAGAAATCATAGAATGCGACACACCGTGAGCGTAGTATAATGCCGTCCTATGCAACTACTGGATAAGGGGTATTCATTTGCAGTTAGTGACCAACGCGAAAGTACGCCCCAAAAACTCTATCTACGCGTCTCGAGTAGCTGGTCCAGCGAGTAAAGGGGCTCATTAAATTAACGGCCCGGTCGAGTCGTCTGTATGAGTGGTGCCCTCCTCTGCACAGACGCAGTTCATCTTCTTCCTCTCGGCAGCGGTGGCAGCTTCGCCTGCGGCGTTGTTCATCTCCCACCAGATCGCACCGCCGAGCACGTTGCGGAAATACGGCGGTACGCTGCCTTCACGGAGGAGGTACCTGCGAGTAAGAAGTAAACTCCATTATTTTAACTTTACTAGGTGGTAGGCCCGTATGTAGGGTGTAGGGTCGTCGGAGTGGGTACCACCGCCTTTCTTATTTCAGCCGTAAAACAGTTCGCAGTGTTTCAGGCATAGCGATTTGATCTTAGGCGTCAAGATCACAACGCACTTGCAATAACAAGTGTTTTTTTTTCTTGTTATTTCAGGTGTCAATGCAATAACAAGTGATTTTTTTCCTTTTTATTGCAGGTGTCTGTAGGCGGCGGTAAACACTTACCACCAGGTGGGCCATCAGCTTGTTTGTCATCTAGTTGTTTAAAAAAAACTCTAGTCAGGAGCTTTTGTACTTCTTTATACAGGGTGGTGCCGTCAATGCGACAATAAATTTAAACATGGGCTATATTAGTTCAATGAAAAGCTATGCCACTTTCAAAAATATCGTATTCATTAGATAATTTCATGATATTTGTATGGAATAGTGTAACGTTGGCAGCATTATTTCATACAAAGGTCATGAAATTATCAATTGAATACGAAATTTTTGAAAGTGGCAAACCATTTCTACGGACTAATATAGCCCATGTTTAAATTTATTGTCGCATTGACGGCACCATCCTGTATAAACATAAATTCATTAATGAAATTAAAAGTAAGTACCTATGCTAGTAGCTCCTGCATATGAGAGGAACGGAAAAGAAAGTTGGCCAGAGTTTTTTTTTTCTAATTTCTCACAATGCCCTTACTTGTAAAACTGCTCTTCTTTATACTCTTCAGCTCTTCGGCGCCAATACCGTTTCAGGTTGGGGCTCATCTTCTCAGCAGCTTCTACCTGTTTGACTAGGCTCTCTCGTTCCTCCTCCAGCTGTCGTTGTTTGCAGGACTCTTCTGAAAAATATTATTTCTACATTTAGATAGACAGGGCATAATAGTATGTTCAGGGGTCCCCACCTAACAGAAAAATCACACTACTAATTATTTTGAGTTCCTGTTGTGAGTAAGGTCGCCAGAGCTCATGGAGGAAGCGTCGTGTTGGGCTCAGGAGGGACTTGTATCCTATGCTATCAACATAACGTCTCATCTTGATTTAGCGGGGTGCAAAGTATTAACGAATAGATCAGATGCACAATACAAGATACTTTACCTAACTCAAAATTATTCTAGGTACCTAATAAAATTCGTCTAAAAATACATAGATATTCATATACCTTCTTCTAATTCGCCTTTAACAGAAACTACCGAAGAGACCGGCATGGCTTTAGTTGTGACGGTTGCTTTGGCGCGGCCCTCAACGTCTTCGGAGAGTCGATTCTTCAAATCTTCATAAATTCTAACAATCATTAATTCAAAAATCATTAATTACTTATTATTGTTAGTGTTTATAGTGTATAATAGAACCTGCTGATGAAGTAAGTATCATTCGATATGCGATAAAGCTAGCGTAAAAAACAGATTTCAAAATACTGCCTCTGAAATGTCAATCAAAGATGCAAAGATGCACTTTACCTTTGTCCCAGAGCTTGTATGATGTCGTCGGTGCATCTCTCTGTGTCTGACCTGGTATCCTTGATGGGCACGTGGAGTATAGTCTCACTGTCCGACTCCATAATGCGGCGGTAACGCAAGATGGCTGCTAGAAGTTCTCTAGCGCCTTTGAAGTCCTGCCTCTCAGTTTCTTTCCATTGTTGTTCTAACGTTCTGACAAAATCTTAATAATATTGCAATGTCCAGATCTCTGACAGAAATAAGTGGGATACAGAAGCAGATTTTTTTTACGCGATACTGATTACACCGCTACTTATTAGGAGTTGCGTAGGAGATTTTATTGTTTCTGGAAACAGCTTAGCACCAACACCAAAAAAGATATTTTTATGAGATAAGTACCTAGTTAGGTAGGTACTTAAATTTAATTATTATTCCTTTTTAGTGTACTTATTGAAGTCGGTTTTTTTTTCATGTTTTTAGTGATTTTTCTAATGTCAACGATGTGGAACCGTCAGCATTATCAAGGATATTTGGTCTATGGCTTTATCAACTTGTCTGTATGAATGATGTATGTCTGATGTATGTCTGTATGTCTGTATGTGTCTTTGGTTGAAATACATAATATTGTTTCATATTATCGTATCGTCCCACTGATAAAATATTATGTTTCTCTAAACCGTCACGGAGTTCTACCTTCCATCATCAGTTCACTCTAACAAAGCCGATAGAATACAACTATAGGTCTATACGTACCTATAATATTTAAAGAGTTATCTTCCAACTCCTAACCGTTAAGAAGTTGTACCATCACCAGCTTATCAACAGGAGATGATGACTATCATGAGCAAATACACTATTATTTTTTTATCAAACTACTTCGGTTACATTTGTAATTACCCAAATTTTGCGAGATGTAATTACAGTTTATTTGATTTAACATAAACGGTGCATCTTGCAACTTTATTTTTGGATAGGTGTTACCTTAGGTTATGTCGTCACTTTTTTAAGCTACAGGTAGTCAAAAGTTTAGTAGTCATTTTTTTCAGTGTACTTGAATGGCTTTAGAAAAAAACACGTAATTTGTGCCTATAAAATTTAAGGTTTGCCCTCGATTTTCGTGGGACCATCAAATCCTGCCTTAGTGACAATGGATTTCCAAATGGAACGGTTCTGCGCAGCCTGCATCCAATGGCTCCCCGCAACCCTATCCAGGTCGTCTATCCATCTATTAGGAGGCCGTCCTACTGTACCCGTACCACCGTCTTTTATCGCGATCCAGTTTAGGACCTAAACTGAGTAGAATCGTTAATTCGTACTACGACGCTATCTACGACTATGGCAGCGATGCAGTTTAGGAACCAATACTGAACCGAGCGGAATATGAATCGCTTTTATAAAGATGGTGGTAAGGCCCCTGTACGGCTGCGAACTTGCACAGAAGGCCCTTAGTAAGCGACCATGTTTCACAGCCGTATGTCATCACTAGCAACACACACTGGTCAAAGGTTTGGCAGTATTTTCATAGTTTTTGGCTTAAAGCTAGACGCACATTTAACACTACAAACCTTAAAACGAAGGCCCTAGGTAGCCTCGGCAGCAACACCTTATCCGGCTTCATCGATTTAGGCGCGAACCTCTCGTAGGGCCTCATCCAATGGTAAAAACCTTTACCATGGTCTTTTTTCAAATCCTTGTAAGCCAGATACTTTGGTTTATCAGCTAATTTAGACGCCATCAGCCATTTCTACGTACAGTAGTGTAGAAAGGAAAACCTTTAAAATTTCGAAGTTATGTCGTTGTCATAAGTGCGACTTTATCCGAGTTGAATTTATATATTATTTTGGTTTAAAGTCAAGAGATTAGTATCTCTTGACTTTACACCAAAGGAATTAGTACTCCAAAAAACATTATCTCAGGAACATAATCATCATTAGCGAACCACGCCACTGCAAGGGCAAATCAACAAAAAGATCTTATTATTCCTACGCACATTCATAGCTAACCTATGGCATATTATTGTGGGGAAATAGTAAAGGATTGATTAAACTATTTCGAATTGGGAAATTTATGTGTCATGAACAGAAGTCGGAATTAGGTAGAGTTATTTATAGGTACTTACACTGATTTCATACAGCGAAAGATGAAAGTGGATGTGCCTCAAATCCCGAGATTAATTTTAAATAGCAGAAAAATACCGTGATTTATTAAATAAAAAAGTTTTTACTTTTGCACAATTTAAACCACTGCACGCGCGAAGTGAAATTATTGAACGAATAACATGTTTTTGAAAGTGCAAACCATTTCCATGAAGTAATATAGCTCATGTTTGAATTCATTGTGCTTATTTTCTATTTCTTAATAACTTTGTTTTCAAAGTGGCTGTGTTATCTATCTATTAAATTGATAGCGTGGAAAATAAAAATAGTTTAGGTTTTTTAGGTACCCAGATTTAATAATTTTTATAGTTGCTGTGCCCTTGCAGGGCTTCGTGTTTGTTTGTCACAACATCTGTACACAACATGAAAAGTGAATTAAAGAACTTTGACTTTGACTTTTGGCCTTCCTACACGGGAGAAACATCAGGAGTTTGGGCCATAGCACCACCCACCACGCCCGCCTAATGAGGGTTGGCGGGTTAAATCGGTTACAGTCACAACGTAGGAACATAAGTATTGCTGAACAAATAAAAACTAAATTGGTTATAGATTTTTCATACTCACCTCGCTTTCAGTGAGATGGACTGGCGTAAGAATTGAAAGTAGACATCGGTGGTCGCCGAAGGTGTCGTGCTGACTAATGGAGCACCACGGTTGCCAGCGACAGGTCTTTTTGTACTGGTCCAGTAACACGCGGTGGACCAATTCAGAGCAGGAAAGTTCACTGTCCCCAATAAAGTTTTATTTTAGTAGTAAGTTGTACTTTTGGTAGGTTACTTACTGCGAAAATAGTAGTACACCAGGGGATACTACGGATTAAAAACTTCGGGCCGAGTATTGGGCAAGGCAAAAAGATACTGGGATTTAGAAAGAAATTAATAAATAATGATTTACTTAAAATAATTCGGTCTTTTTTTCTAATTATTTAGCTAGTAAAGCGAAATGTTTCACCTTCATAGACTGAAATATAATTAGATTAGATTAGATTATTACACAAACGATAATATTACAAACTTAATATGGAAGACGCAAATTTTTAGCGACTGAAGTGTAAAACTTAACCAAAAGTAATTCGACTCTATTTTTTTTCCTTACAAAAGAAAAACTTACATACTAACTTACCTAGACTGTATGTTACAAAAGTCAGGAATAAAATTTATGGGGATAGTTGTGATCTAAAATTTATGGGGAAGAGATACCTCTGGAAGTTTGACACCTTTCAGACTACTTTAATTTTTAGAAGAAATTAGGAAAAACAAATTTCGTGACAACCATAAAAAATAGTACTATCGCGTATCGTACGACACGCTATAGTTATACCACACACACACACAGAGACTCACACACACACCCACACAAAATCTGCGCACATACTACGATATCAACCCTCCTCAATTGCAAATTTTATTTTTGAATTTTGTAACACCTGGTAACTAATTATAAAATAATGTAAAAAAATCATTCAAGATCCGCAAAAAAGTAACGGATACAGACCTTTCTTCTCTCTAGGATATCCACGGATATTCGAGAAAGAAGAACATCGGATACGGATACAGATTCGAGCGCGTCACTACTTGTAAATCTTGTAATACATATTACTTGAGCGTGTTAGAATCAGAAGCGTATTTAATTTTTTTATAGAAAATTAAGCTACTTCGTTATTTTAATTCACTTACCGATTTAGAACAAAGAATCTCATATTTTTAGCTTGGTACATTTCTCTACATTTCCCATGTGAAATTATTGAAATTTCAGATTTGGTATCACGTTGTTTCACAAAAGGGTCTTCGTTACAATCCTCGATATTTGTCGCTTTCTCAGTATGATACATTTCTGTTGAACATAGCTCTTCTAATATAGAAATATGACCTTCTTCATTCACTACAATCTTTTTACCAAATGAATCTTTCATCTTTAACCAATGCTGGTGCATTTTGGTTACGCTACTCATTTCGTCTGTAGCAACTTTAACTGAAGTAGTTGTAAAAGAAGAGCATTCAGCGCATGCTTCATAATCTATTTTTAGGGTTCGCCCATCGAAAGTAGCAATAGTAGCATCATCAAGTTTAATATTATAGTTATTATTCATATCCATGACGACTTTTGTATTATTGGGCGATTCCATTGTAATTTTTTTACTAGCTTTATCTACTGTGACCGATGTGAAATTTTCATGTTCTATAGTAAATATTATTTGGATAGATATATAGCCATCTGTTCTTTCAATTTCTTTAAATTCGTCTTTTTGAATCATTGAATTGAATCTTGTTGAATAAGTACTGGCCGCACTAGTACTGTGTGGGTATGTCCCACCGACATAGCTTTTTTGAGAAACGGATAATTTTGATTTTAATGTTTCCGTGTCTATTGTATCCGAATCTAACATATCGAAGAATTCTTTTTCTTCATCTGTCCATTCAGGATAGACTTCTTCTACCTCAATAACATACTGACTAATTATTCTCGTATTATTTGGAAATGTAACTACTTGGACTCCATCTTTATTACACAAAATATTTGTTCCATCCATGCGTCTAGTGTATACTTCTCGCAAGCAATAATCTGTTGCTGTTCTAATCAATAACTTTTCAATAATATATGGTATGTCGTTTATCCATTTTTGTCTCAGTCCGTTGGAGTCAATCGTTTCAAACTCATCTATGAATAATTCATATTTGGGCGGTTTTACTTCCGAAGCATTATCATTAACAACATTTTTTGAAGATTTCGAAGAACTTTTGCTTATCTTATCTTTTTCTTTGGGTTTTCCTTTCTTGCTTTTGTCCGAACTGGTTTCACTTGCCATTTCTTCTGGTTGCTCTGGCTGGATTATTCTTTTCCCATATTTGATAATTTTAATAAAAGAGCCATCTGGTTGGAGCACTTCAATGATACCAGAGGGTCTAAATATTATAACCTCACCGTTTAAGCTAACGCATCTCATTTCTTCATTAATGTGCGGAAGGGGATTGATATAAAATTGCTTTATATGTGAAATATCTGAAG
Source organism: Nymphula nitidulata (assembly GCA_947347705.1). NCBI lineage: Eukaryota > Metazoa > Arthropoda > Insecta > Lepidoptera > Crambidae > Nymphula > Nymphula nitidulata. The sequence goes on from OX374616.1 coordinate 20,371,075, forward strand.
AATTATCTAAATGTACCGACTCTGTTATTAGTCCATTTGGCCAAGTAATTGAGAGTGCATGGAAATATTTATGTTGAAATATTTGTAAATTTTCATTATGAACTTTATCTGGCGTAGACTTCATGTTATCTTTAATTTTTTGACTCTCGTCAAATGACGTTTTTAATAATGTTCCCGAGACTTGATAATTTAGCTTGTTTATATTAATCAGCAAGTCATTTTTACTTGTTATTCTGAAAGACTGACACATATCTGTAATTTCAGATGTAACGTCTTCACCTAAAGCTCTATGCAACCAAAATTCATTAACATTATTCCCTGGTATGACATTTAAAATAATATACTCCAAGTTATTAGGTATTGTTAACATATATTTACTTATAACACGTGTACCATCATCAGAAAAGAATGTTGAATTATGTCCAAACACTTCAACTCTTCTATTACCTAAATCGTAACCAATAAACGGTTTTCTAGGGATTTGTATTGAGATATCTGAATCAGGTCCATCGGCCATAAATGAATGTGTCAAATGTTTAGGAGTGGATGGCTGTGATGATTTAGGTTTTCTACTACTTCTTGAATCTTCCATAGAAGTCGGAGATGTGGTAGTTCTTTTGGATGTAGTATTAGTTTCGACTGTTTCCGGGTTATCATCTTCAAGGTCTGTTATTTCCTGATGTTTAAGTGAGCCTTCTATCAAAAGTTCTATCTCAACATCCATATTTTCTATACAAGACGTACCGGCAAATGGATTGACAGCTTCTTTACATACTGACTGTGTGCTAATAAGACAGTTTTCGTTATAAATTTTTTCTTCATTTTGAATCCATTCATAATTTTCTTCAAGAATAAAGTCAAAAAAGTCCTGTAAGCATAATGGAGTTGGTATATGACTTCGCCACTCTTCTCGTGCTATACCATCTTTGTCATGACTATTGAAAAACATTAATACAAAACAATCAGTAACTTCGCAATATTTATAATCAACACAGTTAAAGTTATTAAATGCTTCAAGGAGAATCTGAAAAGCGCTTACTCCTAAAAAATCCTCAAAATGTTCATAATCGTCGATCATATGACTAATCGGATAACCATTAGCAATTTCTGCCGCTGATACCAATTCACTTATATCAGGACAGTCAAAAAGAAATTTTATACGATTTGTTTCAGGATCTTCCCCGTATGAATAGTTAGATATGTTTTCACTCTTTGTCATTATTGGAAAAGATTGTGTCATAGAACTGGTACTTTTCACTAAGGAAGGGCACTGCGGTAGAGGTTCGGCTAAGACGCTACGTTTTAAATAAACTTTTTTAAACTCAAAGATTGTCGAAGGCTGCAAATGCTTTTTTTTTAACGAACTTCTATTATTATATAATTTACGACAAGCTAGAATATGCATTAATCTATTAATTTCTGCGGTTTCCACATCGTCTCTTTCAAAACAAGATAGAAGAACATTTACATGTAAATTTATTTTAGCTTCAAGTTCTCCCTTAATCCTATTTTGTTTGCACCAAAAATAGTTGAAAGGCATTCCAATGAGAGTGGTCCAGACAATATTATTTAAATCAATATCACCTAATTGAAAAGTTGTATACTTAACTATATCACCGTATTGGATGATTACAGGATCTTTGTGATGTTCGTATTCTTCGCCATACGTAATACGATAATATTTTTTATTTTCATCAGTTTTACAAAGGGTATTGAAAATATCTTTTACAAGTTTTTCTGCCTTTGTAATTTTTTCATTATCTTCACTAACTTGATGTTTTTGGTCTATAGTTAAGGCAGATGTTAATGAATTTGTGCTACATTTTTCTTCCGATGCCTGGTAATTTGATACAGTTTGTAAAATGCAGTCTAAAAGGGAATATATAGTAACACATTCTAAGGGCAGATCTTGTATTTGTTGGTGATAGTATTTAAAATACTTATTGAGCTTGCTCATATCCTGCGGTACATTAATGATATCCATATTTTCTATGTAATGAGAATGTTGCCTGGTCAAGTCCTGTATGTCGTACATAAGATAACACAATTCATCATATATTTTAACTGGGTTTCCTGTCAAGCTCTCTGAATCCCAATAAGGAGGAGAAAATACAATGAAAGCCGTATTTTTAAAAGTATCAGCAGTATCTCTTTGAATACGTAATTGTTGCAAAGTTCCCCAAAACTTCATTGATTTTTCGGTTAACATTTCGGTTTGACTTTGTCCTCTCTTGGTGGAACGTAGCAAACTAGACGGCACGCTTGTTGTGGTTGAATCAATGCGAACTTGAACAATAGCTGTCAAAGGTATGCCAATCTTAACTAGGCATCCTGCCAGAAGTGGTTCCACAAAACCTGTTATAGCAACGTAGAGATTGGGTCCATCTTGAGGAAAATCATCAATATAAACTTTATCTCTCCATTCCTCCCCCCTGACTCTGAGTTGAGTATTGTATTTTTTGCCTTCTGTCGGTTCTGGTGTTTGTAGAAGGACTTCAGCTTCTCCTTTTTTGCCTTTTCCTTTAGGAGGTGGCGTAGGTTCAGGTGTTTCTGGTGGTTTCCCACTTACAGTTCCTCTTACCTCGACTCTGTCGATCATCGTTGAAGATTCCCTTCGCATGCCTTCTCTTACTTCAAGTCGTTGTCGCTTAATGAAAAGGTATTCTTCTTTCATTTTTAAAATGAGATGCTTTATAACTAAAGCTAGTACGTCAGGTGGTATGTCCTTTTTATCTTTCAAATATGCTTGCCCTTCTTCGAAGACTCTAAGATTATCATCTTTTACTTTCTTCTCTCCGCCTAATTGATTGACCATAAATGTTGTTTCCGTTTTACATATGTTTTTTATTATAAATCTTTTTTCTTCTGCTGCGAATATCTCAAATTTATTTAAATAAATGCGATCTTGGTCACTTCCGGCAGCTTCAATTATGATCACTTTTACTTTCCAGTTTTCTTCGTCAAGAGGCGCATCTTCGATACATATCCGCCAGTAATTCTCATCAGCACTGAGGTCTCTACCTTTCTTAGGGCCCATTTTGAACTAGGATAATTTATACTTTAAACATGTAAATGAATCAGCCCATTCAGACTATATTAACAATATTCGTGGTTGCTATTGTTTATCTTCATGTGGGTACGACGTCGAGCTGACATAAGGATACGATTTTGACATGTTTTTGAACGACAGAATCATTGAACTACATTAGCTTTGCAAAAGACTAAAGTATTTTTCATAGTGTTTACATTCTCTTTGGTATCTGATCTGTCTATAATACTGATACTGATACTGATAACTGAGAAATTATTAAAATTAGCCGCTTTAATTGGATGCCTAGCCCGTTGATTAAACGCCGGCATCCAATTGAATGTATATCCCGATAGTTAATTGAACTAGGCTCTGTTAACGTTTAACGACTTGGTGTATTGAATGGATCGTCTTGTACTGAAAAGTTTTGTTCTGATTGATAGGTTGCAGGTTATTTTTTATGACCACTTATAACCGACATCGTTTTGGTTCTAAGTGGTCATAAAAAAATAACCATGAACCTATTAATCACTCAAACCGTCACGCAAAATCTCTTCGATTTAAACGACCCGCCCGTTTGATTGGATATTGTTTAAAATAGTCAAGACAATAAAAGGTTGTGCAAGACAAATTATTTATAATGATTTTCTAAGGTGTTCAGCGGAATATCACAAAAGAAAACTTCTGAGTTAATGGAATCAATATTCCATTAACTAAGCTAACTGAGTTACGTGGTCTACGTAACTCAGTTAGCTGAGTCTCACCCGGACCACTAACTAGGACTTACTAACCACTGGGAACTAAGTCATTAGACCTAGAGTCTGTATCGAGACAATAAACGCGCGTCGTCTGCTGGCTAGGAAGAGCCGAAGAGGCAGTTAAGTAGGTACCTACTCGTAATATTTTGCAGGGTGTTTCAATTTCTTTAGTCTTTCACATCAAGACTGTATAGGTATTAGGTAAGTACCTACGCTGTCGTAAAAGTTTATAGACAAAAACGAATCTGTTTAAGAAATCATTCTTAAAATCTACCGAAAAGAATGCGTTCAAGGAAGGTTCATTTATTGAAGATAGTAAAATTAAATACTAGGTAGGTAACTAAAAATAAAAAGATTGTTTCAAACATTAAAAATTTTACTAAAATTATCACTAGGTACTAATTAACAGGCAGGTCAGAAACAATAATAATTGAATGTAGGTACGACACACTCCACTTTACTACAAATAAACAACCACTTAAATATTAGGTACTTAGGTAGGTACATAAAGTTAAGAAATAGATCCGCTAACCATGATGTGGGCTGAATGTTCAATTGCCAACTTAGTGGTATAAATAATGCCTAATCAATGTGTAGAAAAGCATAGTATCCATTGCCTTCAATAAAAATGGTCTAAATTATAAAACTAAACTATTGCCACAATGGGCCTAATTCTGGGAACACACTTTAACTATAAATTTAAGTACAGTATATCTCTTTCTCGCAATAAGTAATAGGAAAAAGATAGCAAGAATCTGTTTAGAGCTGTCACTTAAATTTAGATAGATTTCAAAGAAACCATAGACAATTTTAGACGGCATGTACGGAGGTGCCTACTAAACACTGCATTTTAGCCGGCGACCGATATTTTAGCACGTTTATTAAGGTCGAAAATTGAACGCACCTTTCAAATGTCAATTTATATGACAGCCATCCTTTTCTTTTTCATTTTGAGAGAAAGCAATAGACTGAACTTAAATTTAAACTTAGCATGTGTTCGCCAGAATTAGGGCCACTATGGGTCTAATTATGCAGAATACACGCTAAATCAAACTTTAAGTGCAGTGCATCTCTGTCTGGTTTAACTAGCCGATTTACTGGACTTCTAGACCGTTGATTAAACGCCGGCTTCCAATGAAACGGCTGAAGACCAACCAGCTAATGCTTTGAGCGCAACTTTTAATCAAATGGCTGAACGTCATGCCGTCTGGTTAAATTAACCATTCGACAATTCATAACGAAATCGTTTTGGTTATAAATGGTCATAAAAAACCCTTGAACCTACCAATCACACCAAAACTCTTTAGTACAAGACGATCCGCCTAGGCATCTAATTGAGCAGACTTTCAATAAGCCATGTTGAGTATAGGCTAGGCATTTAATTGAATGCCGGCGTTTAATCACAGGGCTAGGCATCCAACTAAGCGACGAATTTAACCAGATGGCGGCGACATGAACACAATAAAAATCTGACTTCAAAAAACTGAAAAGGTTAAAATAATTAAATTTAAGTAGGTACTCATCCCCTAGATACATATTTTTTGGAGTCGGTGCTTCACTTTCTATTGTTTTTGGAGACAACTTAGCACCAACTCCAAAAAATATATTTCTAGGGGAGGAGTTTTTTGAAGTCGGTTTCAATTTTTGTTTTAATTTTTTTTTTCACAATTTTAAGTGATAACTTTCTAAGGTCGAAGCTAGATGGGTGCCCGTCAACTTATATTGTTTCCTACTATCGTATTGTTTCACTAAAAAGTCTTATGAAAGCAAAAATCCGCCAATCTCGCATACGTAGACGACTTAATAATTTCAGTTTTTTTTTCTATAAAAACCAAACTAACCAACTGATTTTGAAAAAAAATTTATGGGACCCAATGGCAGCTATTCCGCATCGAACAAAAAAAGAATCACGTAAATCGGTTCAGTATTCTCGGCGTAATCGGTGTACATACAAAGAAAAAAAAACATCCCGGCCGAATTGAGTACCTCCTCGTTTTTGAAGTCGGTAAAAAGGACGGATGTCATATAAATTGACAATTAAAAAGTTACATTTAATATTCGACCTTTACGAAATTGATAAAATACACGTTTTATGAAGCACCTTCTCAAATTGGCTATGGTTTCTATTAAAATTGAACAGCGCCAATTTAATTCTTGATATCTTTTCCTATACTTACTGAAAGAAAGCGATAGGAAATACCAAATAGGTACCGAACTTAAATGTAGATTTAAAGTGGGTCTTCAGAATTAAGCACAATGGTCCTAATACGCAGTACTGAAATACTGCTTTTAGATTAATAAATCTTCAAGTTCAGCAGTCCTTTAAATGTAACCCACTCATAAAGTCCTTTGAATGTAAGAGTGGCTGACAAATTATACGAATACGGCAGCAGCGCGTCTGTTGTGAATTGTTGGAAGCCTCTTTATCATAAGAATTTGAGAGGTGAACACGACGATGATCGTTCCGCATTTCGTTTCGATTGAATCTTACACTTCGTACTTTTTTACCGTAATGTTCTTTTTTTTTAGTGTAAGTTCCATTAGAATTGTAATCATATCATATCATAATCATATATTCCGTGCACATAGGTACACGGAATAAATGATTACCGGCGCTCAGCTTCAAATCATAAAAAAAAACGATAGCAGCGCCTTTGTTCTAAAGGAAACTGTTATACAGGGTGGTGCCGTCAGCGGGACAATAAATTTAAACATGGGCTATATTAGTCCATAGAAATGGTTTGCCACTTTTCAAAATATCGTATAGGTAATACGATATTTTTATAAAACGATATTTTTGAAAGTGGCAAACCATTTCAATGGACTAATATAGCCCATGTTTAAATTTATTGTCCCACTGACGGCACCACCCTGTATAACATTCTATTGAAACTTACACTTGCGGTAGTAATTGTAATTTTACAAACTCGTATTTTTGAAATATTTTAGCCTTTTTCTTAGCCACATCTAAAAAAATGCAAACAAAAATAAATTGTCGTTTCTAACAGTCATTCTTTCCTTTTGTTAATTAAGTGGAAATCAGCAAATTTTAGTTTTGGAGACCCCAAAATGATCTAACTAAGGAAACCAAGTACAGATTAAAGACTTTAAAGTAACACACAGATTTTACAGTCATCAAAATTAAATATATTACTCAATTAGCAACTAGTTTGTATACACCTAACACATCAACAATCAATCTTCACATCAGATGCAACTATCATATCTCTGGTAAAAGTTTTTCTATCCATTGTTTTATGATATTTATTCCTCTCTTATTTATAGAATGACCAAGTCTCTCCATAACATGAAACTCGCCGTCTACTCCGTGATCCTTCAATTTCATATAAGAAGATTTGCCCCAGCTTACATCCACCAAGTCATCACTGTCTCCGTGAATTTGTAGAAGCGGTGGCACTGAAAAAAACCACATCAGTATTGAATCTCCACTTATTCTGGTTTCGGCAACTTATTAAATTTCTGTAACACTCGTTAAACAGACGTGGGTATATGTTATTGGTCATGCATGCATGACTGTACATGGATGTAGACCATTCGCACTTTCACGGTAAATTGTGCCAGTACCTCTAGTGTACCAAGTTTAATCTAATTGAAATGTCACTCACAATTGTGGTAATGAAATCTGAGCGCAACCGCGTTTAGGTGTAAAATCATATGTTATCAGATAACTTCTTTTTTATATATAAAAATAGATGACAAACAAGCTGACGGCCCACCTGGTGCACCGCCGCCTATAGACACCTCCTATTCTTGGATATGGATTTTACAGCTGAACCCAACCACCATCAAAATGTTTCTATTCAATTGAAAGTTATACTAGTAAAGCTATACAGTTGAATTTAAGCTATTCATTTAATATTTCTACTTTATTTTCTAGTCTCTAAAGCTTTTATTATTAGGTAATTCTAACTTGGAGCGCCTTTACACTAGCGTTTGTCCAGCGTAGGCGTTTGATGAACGTATGCGCAGCGCAGACGCCGCGACAACGTAACGCACGCGTCGCGTTGTCGCGACGTCTCTGCTGGAGCACATGAGTACGATGCGCTAGCGTCGCAGGTGCGCGACGTATGCGCCGCGTTAGCGCAGCGTTGAATTAACTGAAGAAGATCACTGCTGAACAGACTTCCACAATCGATTTGCAAACATATCAGTTTAGCACAGTCTGGATCCAACTCCTTGCGACCCTGGACAAGGTTGTCTGACCATATGTTGTTTATTATGTAAAATGCTTGCACCTAGTATTTATTTTTTATGTAATGTTCCATATACAAAACAATTAGCCACAGGTTTGTATGGTATCATAAAAAAATACCTTTTCCTCCAGGCATATTTTTCAGATCCTCATAAACTACCGAGTTGTCATTTAAAAAGGACCCAAAAGCAAAAACTCCAGCTACATTGCGGTCCCACCGATATCCAGTGTGAAAGGCTAAGCAACCTCCCATAGAAAATCCACCTGAAATGTTTAAGATGGTGTGAAGTGGTAATACATCTAGTAAATCTCATAAAATGCCCATTACAAGGAATGTAATAGGGATGTTGACGACAAATAAAAAAGAAGGTTTTTCACATACATTTCAAAAAGTTATTATTTTTTATATAAATAGCTCTTAAAAGTATATTTTTTTGTATGATATAGATTTTAGTGGCATAAAAATGGAGTAACTAATAAATATTACAAAATTCATTTATACTATTTGTTTACTCACATAAAATGTTAAACAACTTTTAAGATACTAACTGTGCATGTATACATTAATTGGGAAGATATCATTAATTTTGTCCAATATGTATAGGTATATATATATACTTATTCAGTTGCCACTACTGAATTATGATATCAAAATACAACATCAGTTTCTATGGAGCGTATTTAACAACTTGTACTAGTTCCTTACCTTTTCAAACCCGACATACCTGACACAATTAAATTTTATTTGTTTAGGACCTAGATACACAGGACCACAGCTATATCTAAGAAACTTGATTGCAGATATACTATTGCTTCTACATTTGTCTATTGCCATACTATTTCTAGATGCCATAAAAAAGTTGTCAAATATCCTAATAACCTAGTTACCTAGCTACTAAGAAAAAATCATAATCACATCATACTTAAAATAAATTAGTTAAATTTTTCAGCAACTAATGGACTATTCATGGTTAAAGACAATGGTTACTGCTTACCATAATGTGGACCATACACTTGTTTGGCACCCTTGAAATAGTATAAAAAACTAATCAACAAACTAGTATGATTGGCTACATTAGGTCTATATTTAGACATTTTTATTATTAACATGAAACATCCTAACTATGATAACAGAATCAGATATGAAACAGATAAAATTAAATTTATTTATTAATTTGCGAAGCTTTTAAATATGAAAAATTGACCATCATACATAACAATACTAGAACAAAATTATTTTATCAAACTACAGTATATTATTACTTTTGTCCTCCCCGCCCGCACTCGCGCCTCTAGATATTACACGGGCACTCGCATGTACAGCATTTTGCTCACGTTTAAAAATGCCATAAAATGCAAGTTTTACCAAAAAAATACATATATTTTTATTTTAATAAATTAAATACACATTATTTATTCTCGAAAATATATATTTTAAAAAGTTAACAGTATTAATCTTTTTTATTTTAATCAACAATCATAGGGACTAATTTGGCAGTCTTAGGAAAAAAATTTAACAAAAATATATATAAAAAAACTTTTGTTTGGTGTTAGCCTCGATCGTTTTCAATATCATCGGCTCTAAACGACGGGTCCTCAATGTCTTCCACATCTTCCGCCATCAACCATGTGAAGATGCGTTCATCCCTTTGATCACGATCCATCTATAATAGAAATACGTAGAATAGATTGTCACTTTAATTTCGTAAAATCATAATATTGCATAAAAGTAGCGGTAAAACTGAAATAAAAAAAGACATTAGTAAAAAAAGTACTTACTTCGATACCCGTGCAATGAGCAAAATGCCGCTTGATGGTACATCACACAAGAAACCACCTCATCCGCGCGACTGTGGCACACTGGCGAGATGGTAATTCCATGCAGCGGTGGGGGACAGAACAAAACTCAGCTACTGAATGAATGATGTATGTATGCATAATATTGACAAAATGGCGCATGATTGAAATTTACTGTGAGCAAAATGCTCAAAGCGCGAGTGCTCGCGGGTTAAAATCATTAAGTAACCTTTTCATTTATAGAATGATGCATTCAGCACCAACCTACAATTATTCTGCTGCTGGGTATGCCAGATTCATTTTCCTTCTGTATAAGATTTCGAACTTCCTTCTCAATGTTTGCTAAGGAATCCAGTTTTTCAGGCACATGTGGAGACACATCTGCACGATCGAACCATACATTACTCATCATACCATCAGCAGGAGTGTATGGTTGCAAGGGAGCTGTTGGGTACATTACATTGATATGTGAAAATGCAAAGTTCTTCAGCATCAAACGGACCCATTCTTTCATGTCTCGCCCCGAGGAACCTGTAAATTTTTAATCGGAATATACTTAGTTGAACATCAATGTTATATTTTTTATTAACAGTTTTAGTAAATAACTTCTGTTTTTGTTAACCTACAAAACTTTCATAAATCAGTGTTTTATGTCATAATAAATGTTAGATGTAGTTCATAACAGTAACTTATTATGTCATTAGAAATAGAAAGTAACTTTAAGGTTAATGTAAGTATGCATACCTGAACCGTGAAAAAATATGACTGTTGCTGAATGTTTAGCTCCAGCGTGTTTTGTAAAATGCAATGCACCGAGTTTAGACATTATTCGTGGTTTTGGTGGTGGCTCAAAAGGAAAGGAGTATCGGAAATAAATAAATAAAATAGATAGACAAACAAATGCAAGACTAATGTAACTATGGATAAATGACGTTCTTTTTTTTTTTTTTTTTGTTCTCCCTTTTCAGGGAAGGCAAGGGGAACTAAAGCCCATGCAGCCTCGTCTTTAGTAATTTTTTCCCTATTTTATTTAAATAATATTTTATTTATTTTAAATATATTTTTTTTTCAAACTAGTACGAAAAATTTAATGATCGTCATAATGACAGAAGAAAACAAAACTAAGATGCAGCACAAACATTCAACAACGACGTCCATGTGAAGTGCCATTCACCCACATAAACATAACCAAAAATCAAGTCATAAAAATTGAAAGAAAACATTTGAAGACTTGCTTAAGTATTTAAAAAGACAAAACAAAAATTGAATATCATAAGACAACCTAAAATTTTAAATTTGCCCTACAGTACTTGTAATAAATTTAAATAAAGCTAAATAAGTACAGCTATTTACAAGAAGATCCTGAATGGAGCGCGGTACCATGTCTGATTGGCCATATATTTCGATAAGCGCATCCATCAGCACAAGGCGCTGAATGCCAAAGGATGAGCAAGAAAAGAATATATGAGATAAAGATTCCTCTGATTCAGAGTCACAATAATTACAATGCGGACTCTGGACCATTTTTAAACGAAAGAGATGAAAATTTAAACGACAGTGTCCAAAGCGCAACCTAAGAATAGTGGTATAAAATTTCCTGTTGATGTAGCTAGGACTTTTGCAGAACCATGGAGTAGTTCCAATAGGGACATTGTATACAGCATACCACAAACCTTTATTTTCAATTTGAATAGCATAATTCCAATGCCTTTTCCATACGTCAATGGCCCTTTTCTTTAAAACAGGTACTATATCTGTACATGGTACAGAGATATTGAGATGAGAGCTAGAATCAGGAATAACATTTGAGGAGTTGGTTATAGTTGTTGCTAAAAAGTCAGCTCTTTCATTTCCTATCACACCAACGTGCGATGGGACCCACATAAACAAAACATCAAAATTATACACAGAAGATAAATCTGACCAAAACTCTTTTATCAGTGAAACAATATAATTTGTGTTAGCATTAAATCTATTATTTTTTAAGTTTTCTAGGACACTCATAGAATCAGTAACTATAACCCATTTAAGACATCCATTACTTTTTTGTTTTATGTGTTTTAAAGCAGCAAGAATAGCCACAGCCTCAGCAGTGAATATACTTAAGCTTGAATTTACTTTGTAACCAACACCAGTCTTTAACGACCCATCAAAAACTGCAAATGAAACCGCAGACTCCGTTTTAGATCCATCAGTATAAAGAAATCTATAACCAATATATTCAGAAAATTTAACATAAACATCTTCTTTAGAGGATAGCTTATGATCAATGATAATGTTAATTGCAGGAAATTTGCTGTTAAAATCTCCCTGATAACAAGGAAGAAGGGATGTTTTATGAATTTCTAAAGATTTAAGAAAATTTAGATACAATGTGAAACCTTGTAGTATGTAAATAGAATGATGCATGGATATAGGAGCATTTTTCAAGTTTAGAAACAGGTGATTATTATTTCGACTAAATAATTTCAATAAGAATTTTTCTTTTAAGTATGAAAATCTAATTTTTAATGGCGAAAGATTACACTCAACCTGCATTACATTAATGGGAGTGCTTTTAAAAGCTCCTGTGATGAGTCGCAAGCTTTTGTTCTGTAATTTATCTAAAATATCTACCAATTTATTGTCGCCAGCGTAACATAGGAAACCATATTCAAAATGACTACGCATCATAGATTTATACAAAAGCAATAAGATTTTGGGATCAGCTCCCCAAGATGTTGTACAAAGTATTTTCAGAATATTGAAAACTTTATTAGCTCTTAAACAAATTAAATCTACATATTTTTTCCATGTCAAGTTATGGGTAAAACTCACCCCCAAAAACTTAGCTTCACAAGAGACCGGTATGCAATCACTGTTGTAATATATAGAGGGAATTACTAAATTTTTAGTTTTGCTAAATACTACTACTTTTGATTTTAAAGCATTTATATCCAGATTTAAATAAGTAAAATATCTGTTTAAGCCCTCCAAGGACTTATTAAGAGTGTTAGTAATGTTTACCAAATTATTTCCAGATGCATACACAACTAGATCATCAGCAAATTGAAGACTTTTTACTTTGGAACCCAAAATTAGATTGAGACGACGAATATATAGAATAAATATTAATGGAGAAAGAATTCCACCTTGACATACTCCAACAGAAGCAAATCTGGGACCATATAATTTACCATTATACTTGGCATAAACTTGCCTGTTAATCAAAAAGTTATGAATCCAGAGAACCATTTTATCAGGAATTCCTACAGACTGCAATTCAGAACAAAGTATGTCTATATTGACACTGTTAAAAGCCCCAGCTACATCAAAGAAAACAGATGTTAAAAAAATCTTATTGTTTAAACTATTTTGAATATCCAGCTGCAATTGACAAATGCTTTCACGAGCAGACATTCCCCTTCTAAAACCAAACTGATTATTAGGTAAGATATTATTTTGCTCTACATAAAATTCCAACCTCTGTTTTAACAATTGCTCAAAGACCTTTCCAACACATAAATGACGTTCTTTCATTGACATATTTTTTCTTGGTTCATTCCAAATATTGGGAAAGTAAAGGGAACTAAGGCCCATACAGCCATGTCTTAAGTATTTCTTTATTTATTGCATTGAAATGATGGTGTTACACATTTCAATGCATCTTGGGAGAATTTGACGCGAAAATGATGAGTCATATATTTCGCGTCAAATTCATCATTGATGACAGTCTCCATATGATGCTATCTGATGAGGTGGATAATCACGAAAAAGTTCTCATCGTCTTTCTGTATACATACTTGGCCATCACCAACTATATCAGTTTTTTATTCTTATTAATGTCATTTTAATGTCATATTTATTGTCATTAGCTGTGCTAGTGCTAGCGACTGCGTTTGCGTGGATGTCGGAAAATAACATCTTGTGTAGGTAGGGTATGTCACATTATTTTACTTGAGCATTAATTTATAATGAATAAGCCCTATGGAGTAAATAAGTATACAGTTCCTAAAATTCAGACTTTGGTTTCTTTTTTTTTTTAATTGTTTCGATAAGGGGTTGTGTTGCAGTTAATTTGTCCAATAAGAAAATATGTTTTGGAATTGGGTGTCACCCTCTTTACTTATGCGATTTTTCGGAGATAAATTAAACCCATACAAAATTATATTAAGATATCAACCGAATATATAACCTTTTAGTTATTTTCTCGTAAAATTTTTAGTGAAAAATTAGAAACTGTTTTTTGACGGATTTATTTTTATTTTGCTCATAATCTCAGAACAATAACTAAAGCACTCTAATCCTCATACTTTGTAAAAAAAAAAAAGTTTGTGAATCGCAAACTTTTGTTGGTTACTTATCTTAATAAAGACAAATGAATTGATGCGTAAGTATTACTTTTTTCTTAAAGCTCGAGTACGTTAGATTAGGTATTGCGGTAGTTTTAAAAATCGGCTTATTTTCGTGTTTTATTCTCGTTTGAGTAAGCGAACTAACTAGTCCTCATAGTTTAAGAGAAAATAAAAAAAAAATCATAAATTAAAAACTGAAAAGTATAAAATATATACGTAGGGCAAGGTGGGGCACAGTGTTGCATGGGGTACACTGTTACAATGCACATATTTCCGTTTCTGTCTTTCACTTTTATGATGCTTTTATCAAGCTCACAAGCAGCCATCTATAAACAACTGTCTATGCCGCAGTTTATACCGTACTTAAAAAATAATAAACAAAAAAGGTTTTTGTGTGATCAAATGACAAAAAATCATTTCAAATTTTAATTTCTTTCTGGACGTATAATCTTTAGATAAGTGATGTTAGTTTTCCTGTATTTAGTGTATATGTAGTTACAAATCACGGTTAAGTAGTTCTTTGTAAACATAATTTAAAAGACTCACTCGGTTTTTTTTATTCGGTTTGCCTCTCCGGGGCACTATGATACGGGCCACTGTGTGACACTGTAACTGTAACAGTCAGCATTCCAAAAACCTGGGCCCAGTTTTTTGGATTGGAAGAGAAGATGGCAGGAATTGGCTCTATAGGCTCAGAAAACGAAATACCGATTTCACATTAAGAAAACCAGAACCTTGCAGCTTGACATGGGAAACATATTACAATTTTACTTCCTCTTGTAAATGTTGCAGCAAGAAAGGCCAAAAGTCAGACAGATGTATTACGGTTGCAAAGAATATTATAAAAAAAAATATTTGTTATAAATGTTTACTTTTTCTTTTAATGTTACCTACTTTTTCCATTATTTTGATGTTGTAATAGTGTGCCCCTTACCCTGTAACAGAGTACCCCAGATACGGGGCTAAGTGTTACAAGATTGTAATTTACTGATTTAATAAAGTGCAATTTAAATTAAGTAGTTGCTAATAATGGTCACGTTTGAATAATTGCAATTAAATAGAGATTTTTATAGTTTACATCCATGCCGAACACAAGCTAAATAAAACAATATTTTTGTCACTAGATTCTATATTGTTTTTTTTGTAACACTGTACCCCACCTTAACCTACTCATCCCCAGAAACATATTTTTGGAGTCGGTGCTTCACTATGTACAGTCAACAGCACATCAAGCGTAACAGTATGACCTTGAGACCGCCCTTACTGCGTTCGTAATAGAGGCGGCTTTCGTACTGCAACTGTTACGCTTGATGTGCCGTCGACTGTACTTATTGTTTCTGGAAAGAACTTAGCACCAACTCCAAAACATATGCAAATTAAATCATTTTATCCTTATCAGTTTTTTGAAGTCGCTTCTAATTTTTATTTATTTTTATTCGAAATTTTTAGTGATAACTTTCTAAGGTCAAAACTAGATGGGTGACCGTCAGCTAATATTACGTTTCACTTAAAAGTCATACGAAAGTAAAAATTACTCATTCCATTTATTTTGATCTAAGAACCAAACTACACAATCGATTTAAAAAAAAAATTATGGGATCAAATGGTAACTATTCCGCATCGAACAATGCAAATAATCAATGATATCGATTCACCCAGTCGAAAGTTCTAAGGCAACAAAAATAATAAAAATATACAGTCGAATACTATACAGTAGAACTTCCTCCTTTTTCGAAGTCGGTTAAAAACTTGTCAATTGCAACATTTCGGGTACCATCGAAAAAAAAATCTGTGCCCCTTTAAAGTTTCTATTCTATCGAATTGAAACGAAAACGTTTGTCGTCGTGATAACTGTCCAGCAGCGCCTCTGTTGTGAATTATTGTAAACCACTTTGTAACCCCCGACGAAAAAGGAGAGGTGTTATAAGTTTGACGTGTCTGTCTATGGCATCGTAGCGCCTAAACGAATAGACCGATTTTGATTCGTTTTTTTGTTTGAAAGCTGACGTGACTAGGATGGTTCTTAGCTATAATTTATGAAGATCAGTTCAGGCGTTTGATGACTATCAGCTCCTTTTCTACATGATAAAAGGGTTTTACTAACTTTCACAGATACGATTGATTGGAAATTCGGTACTGTAACTTCGGTGACATTCCCATGACATAGGTACCTGCTTACCTTGAGCTGATCCTATACCATCAAAAAGCCTGCATTTCGCAGGCTTAATTATTCAGAAACGTACAGCAGACATAGCGTGTTTGGGCTCACGAATAGTGAGGCCGGGAGTTAGTTAAAAAATTTAATTTTGTATTTTTATCTATATGGATTTGAGAAGTGAAGATGACGATGATCGTTTTCTTTTCGATTGAAACTTGGATATAGCAATCTGCGGAATCTGGATATAAGAAATATGTATGTACATGTATCCCGAATAATAACTATTATTTATTTATTTATTATATGCACAGAATGCATAATAGAACAAAGAGCAAGTAGATTTATGGAATTAGTTGGATAAAGATATATCCAACTAATTCCATAAATCTACTTGCTATAAACCTAAGTTGACCTGCCCCCTTATTCTCAATTGTCGGATCACGGATTCGATTCGAAAAGTCACATGGCGTCTCGCTTTGACGCACCGCGACAAAAAGTGACAGGTAGGTATAGAGTTCCCGAAATTCGAATACTTTCCGACAGTTGAGAATAAGGGGGCTGTTAGATATAATTATGTTAATATAGACAGTAATTTTAATATACATATAGATACAATGTAGGAGATTTTGCTTGACAATTATTTAAAAGCTATTTTAAAAAACATGCAGCGAAAAAAATCAGGCCATCGACTTAATTATTTGTTTAAGTCCATGGGTATAGCCACAGAACATAAGAGAGAGGTCTCTATGTTCTGTGGGTATAGCAGATATACCCCAATCTAGCCAGATCTCCGTCTCGCTTACGCATGCAGCGATCGATATGTAGCTAACTATCCGTGATATATGTATTTTAAGATAAAATATTTTTTTTTAAATCTAAGCTGAAATGAAAAACCCGTTGTTTCCAGTCTCAATGACATGTTGAGAGTTATCTCACAAACAATAGAACAACCATTTACCTATTATTGATCAATAATTGTTTAACATAAAAGCCAGGTGTTACAATAACAATATGTGGCACCCGCGTTGGCGTTCACTTGATGACACGTAGCATTACAACGCCACTGATAAAAATCGTAGTGATAAGACCTTACTTTACAGTTTAGATAGTGTATATGGTATTTTATCGATATTGCATTGTCGACTGTGACCAGCGAATAAAGTAAACCTAATTCTAGTAAACCAAACCTACCATAAGTTTACTAGATGCAATTTACCTACCTTACCTAATTATGTGCAATGATTTACTGTTAATTAATATATTTTCTATCTTTTTATACGTGTTTGCGGTTATAAATTTTGTGTTACACCAACACATTTAAAAACATGACTTAAAAGACTTACTTGACTTGCTTAGAGAGTGAGTAATTGCATGAAAACAATACCTTAACAATAGTTAGTTAATATCTACATGAATCATGTTACAGTGGTTTATGTAAGTACAACCATGTCTAAAAAGATGTTTAATAGGTTGGGGAAAAAGTTTCTTCGCATTTTTTAAGAAAATTCAAAACATTTTTTAATATAGGTTATTTACATTTAACTAAAGTATGTAGGTACCATTTTGTTCGATAACTTTTTGCCATCTTGTAGGTAGGGACATGATCCCATTGCTATAGAAATTTTGGAGCTTCTGATCAAAATACCGCGACAAGTGGTTTTGGCAGTCCTCTCGTGATGTTAACCTGACACTGCCTAGAGAATTCTGAAGAGAGTGAAACGTGGAAATCTGAAGGTCAGGACTATACGGCGGATGCATTAATACCTCCCAGCCAAACTCTCTTAATTTTTGCTGAGTGGCTAAAGATGTGTGAGGTCTAGCGTTATCAATTATCATGATGAAAAACCACTCCCCTTCTGTTGATTAATTTTGGGCGCTTCCTCTCAACTTCTTGCTTTGATCTCATCAGTTGTTCGCAGTAGAGTTCAGAATCGATGGTCCTGCCTGGTGGTAACAGCTCATAATGAATTATGCCCTTCCAATCCCACCACACACACACCACCACCTTGTTGCGAGTTAACCCGGGTTTCGCCAGTCTGTGAAGCCTGACCGGCCTTTGACCACGACCTTTTTCGCAAGTTCTTGTCGTACGTGATCCACTTATCATCACCAGTTATCAGCTTCTTCAAAAATGGTTCGTTTTCATTACGTCGTAATAGAGAATCACTAATGAGTACACGGTTCATTAGGTTTCTTTCAGTGAGCTCGTGGGGTACACAAATATCAAGCTTTTTTGTGTAGGTACCCATTTTTTTTAAATGCGCCAAAACTGTTTTGTGGTCAATTCCCAGTTCTTCTACTACGTCGTAATTACTGATATGCCGATCATGCTCCAGTTTTTCAAAAATAGCATTAATTTTATCCGTAATAGGGCGACCAGGGGCCATACCAGCATCCTTATAAAAGCGATTCATATTCCGCTCGGTTCAGTATTGGTTCCTAAACTGCATCGCTGTCATAGTCGTAGATAGCGTCGTAGTACGAATTAACGATTCTACTCAGTTTAGGTCCTAAACTGGATCGCGATAAAAGATGGTGGTACGGGTGCAGAGCGACGTGCATCTTTGAGATCAAAATTTTCGGATTGAAAACGCTTAAACCAAATTTGTGCTACTCTCACAGGCACTGGACTGGGTCCATAAACATCGCAAATTTTTTTTAGCAGGCTTGCGTTGAATTTTTACCTATTTTGTAGTAAAATTTTAAAATGTATCGAATTTCTTCATTAGATTCGCTTATCTTGACAGTATGAAAAACAAATGAAAAACACACATTTTCCTAATTTAAATTTGGATTTATATTTCTTAAAATCTAAACTTTTAATGATACCAAAACCAGCCAGATACAAATAGTACAGCCAAAGAGATTTAATTACAAGTTCATACATACTATAATGCGAAAAGACTTTTCCCCAACCTAATATATTTAAGTCTGCAAAAAGTGTTACAAATCTTATAGCTATTAAAATAGAGCCCATTTACACCATTGTTATTTTTATGGGCTCTATTGTTGTAGTATTGCTTTCCTACTGATAGTCAAACCATATCATTACCGCGGTCAAACCGTCCGTTCGCTAAACGTCTCTAATAACCTTGTTAAGAACAATGCTAAGAAAATACAGGGCGCGCGCTTACAGCCAAAATTTCGCCGTACCTTTCCTTTTCTCTCTTTAACGTATTTCTCTGTCGGCACAGAGCTCCCAACGGAGAGCTCGCTCCATAGCGGGACTGTGTCTGGAGCTATGGAGATATGAATCAAAGGAACTATACCGAAACCGTGATCAAAACAGCATCACGGATACTCAGTGTCCTGAGCGAGGTGGGTCAATTTTTCACGCCTGACCAATTATGCCTGCTGTAGAAAACTCAGGTCCGGCTTGTGTAAATATTATTTGTGGGAGGGCTCAACCAAGTACCTCCTCGATACACTGGGCAGAATACAGCGGTGTTTTGGTTATATCATTGTCGATATAAGGTCACGAACAGCCCTGAGCCTCCACAATTGCGTCGCTTAGCGCCTTCTATCGGCTATGTCATGGAGCACTCTCCGAAGAACTTATGGACCTTTATCCCAACTTCCTTTTTCCTAACGAGGAGCACGCGTACAAGTCTTCAGAGTCGTCTCCATTTCAACATCACGCATAAAGAAGTTTATCAACTCGTTTCTTAGTCGTACTTCCAAAACTTGGAAAAGAATTCCAAGTTTTGGAAGTACGACAAAGCCAGCACATGTGTTCCCTCCTTATAATATAAGTTTCTTCAAAACAGGCGTGAAATGATACCTTTTGGGCTGTGTTTCAAGCTGCAGTAGCTGTTTTCGCTTAGGGACACCCTTCTTACCATTTGATTAAAAAAAGGACTAGAAATCTTGGCAAATTGATATAATTACTGATCTACACCAAGGTATTTACTAAATCTAGTTATCTTATTTTTGATTATTAGGGCTTGGGGTGTTTTATCTGTATAAGCTCCGTGTAATCGTGGACATATTTTCTGGTAGCAGAGCGTGGTTTCTCGGTTAACGTGGTAGTTAATTTGTGGGTTAATTCATGACGGCTGTCAAAAACGCCGTATCACAGCGCCGTATTATCGATGTTCGTCTGGCCCGCCCAACCCCGCGGCTTTGGAAAACGAGATTTACATCAATCCTATGTACTCTTTTACCCAACCATATGTACAACTTTCATTTTCAATGTAACGCTAATATAAATAAGTTAGAAGCATCACTGGTGGCCGGGCCAGCCTGACGTTTTCAGCCCGGCCCCTTCTCCATCACCACTACTACAACAACTAGTGACAATTAATTGTTAGAAAACTAATGTACTACATAAAATACATACATTCAAGCCTTTATTTCATACTAAAATGCAATATCTTAGGAGATATCAAAGTAAGGTGGGGCCGGGCTGAAATTATTGAAATACCTAATAACAATAAAAATACAAAACCTAAGAACCCATATTCTATGTGTGTGTAATCTCCCAGAGGTGCAGTATATATGTACAACTTTATTTTTAAGTAACATTATTTAAATATAAAAATATGAACACTAGAAATTATTTCAGCCCGGCCCCCTACAATCGTTTATATCTTTTTAGCTATTGCATCAATCTGCACAAAACGACAATGTGTGGACTCGTATACAGTAGTACTTTGATGAATTTTGGCTCATGAATTTACTAAGATTATATAGAATATCAAGATAAATATTAACAAACAGATCCTAAATTCTTGAATCTTAAAAAATCAAATGACTGTTTCTTACACATTTTTATTATAAATGTATATATCTTATGACGGGGTAGATGCCCGTCATAAGATATATAATATTTGTAAGAAATATAAGAAAATTACTAATAGGCAATCAATTACTGGTCATTGTTTAATGACGCTTGTATAATATTAAATTTTTATAACAACTTTACCGGATCTTCACGTGACCATAATAATTATATGTAGATACGCTGTAAAGTCAAAATATTTGGTTCTTAAGAGTTACCCCGTTAAGGTTAAAAACATGTTTTTTTCCTTGTCTGAACCTCATAAAATCAATTTTATTATAATTATAATTGTTGATAGTAAAAAATAAGAATGTTGCTGAATTTCACAAATCTTAAAAGGTCTTCATAATTTAAAAAAACCATACCCACCGAATTGGCAATCTCTTCGATTTTGAAGTCGGTTACAAATCCTCTAATTATAAATTGTATTATTCAATAAAAACATGTTTCCTAGATGGTAGGCCCATATGTAGGGTTGTCTGGGTAGGCCTTTCTTATTTCAGCCTTAAGACAGTTCGCTGTGTTTTGGATTGAAGGGAAAGATAGCCAATAAAGTAATTGGAGGGCATGTACGGCATTTCAACTTAGGCCTCAGGATAACAACCGAACTGCAATATCAAGTGATTTTTCCTTATTAAAGCAGCTGTTTATAGGTGGCGGAAACTGTTTACCACCAGCTGGGCCATTAACTTGTATATCATCTACTTAGATAATTAAAAAATATATCCTGAAATTAGCACGTGCCTGATGGTCACTCCACTAGTACTATCTTAGATTTTAATTATCTCGTCGAATATAATCTTATTAAATTCATGAGCCAAAATTTATCAAAGTACTACTGTATACGAGTCCACACACTGTCGTTTTGTGCAGATTGATGCAATAGCTAAAAAGATATAAGCGATTGTAGGGGGCCGGGCTGAAATAATTTTTAGTGCTCATAGTTTTATATTTAAATAATGTAACTTAAAAATAAAGTTGTACATATATTCTGCACCTCTGGGAGATCACACACACATAGAATATGGGTTCTTAGGTTTTGTATTTTTATTGTTATTAGGTATTTCAATAATTTCAGCCCGGCCCCACCTTACTTTGATATCTCCTAAGATATTGCATTTTAGTATGAAATAAAGGCTTGAATGTATGTATTTTATGTAGTACATTAGTTTTCTAACAATTAATTGTCACTAGTTGTTGTAGTAGTGGTGATGGAGAAGGGGCCGGGCTAAAAACGTCAGGCTGGCCCGGCCACCAGTGATGCTTCTAACTTATTTATATTAGCGTTACATTGAAAATGAAAGTTGTACATATGGTTGGGTAAAAGAGTACATAGGATTGATGTAAATCTCGTTTTCCAAAGCCGCGGGGTTGGGCGGGCCAGACGAACATTATTATCGGAAATAGATTCTTGGTAATCGGTGTTGCTAGTGTAGATAAATAAAGTAGTCAAATATTTCGGGAAGTCGAACGGAGTTTATTTATTTCGTTAGGCCACACTTAGTTACGGTGATACACTGATAGGTACATTCGTCTATGTTTACGTGAAAACATTTTTTTGTTCGGTACATTGCATTGGTTCCAGTTGAGCCCAAGGACTGTTGGGGCTTAGAAGGCTGGAAGAAAGGCCTAAACCTATTGATTAGGTTTAGGGTTAGATTAGTTATATTTGTATAGGGTTTTTAATCAGTTGGTAGTGTTGGTACTGATTGGGCGGGGGTATGTTCGGAATAGATGCTTAATCTTTATCAGATTTTTTAAAAACCCTATGATGTGGAATGTAGTAATGTTTTTCCCCAGAATTTACATTAAAGTTCGAAACTGACATATGAACCATATCTAAATATTCCCGCATAAACTCAATATATTTATTTCTAAGTTCCATGTTCTTCATCAAGCGCCATTACCATGGCAAAAACTTGTTTTTCTGCCATAGGTACCCCGAGACTGACCTAGCAATGCCCGATTCGTCAAAAATGGTAATCGAGTCATAAGACGACCGTCATCTAACCGAACCGTATTATTTTTATAAAAAATCTCACACTCTTCATCTTGAGGAGTAGACCGAATAACCGATGGAAGTTCCTCCACCTCCCAGAATTTTTGCAACGCATCCGATAATGCGACCCAGAAATAATCTGTTTTTTTCCGAACTTTTAACTGTATAGTCTTTACATTCTACTGGCCCCAAAAGAACATAACCAACAACCGACCGATACGCAGTGAAACCATCCGAATTTCAATTTATTTTATCCCCGTTAACTAATTTACCGAAAACGTCTGAACCGAGTAACAGGACCTGTTACTCGGCCTGGCCTGGACTGATAAAAAATTGGATCCTACAAATCCAAGCCTCTGACTAAATCAATAACCGAATCTGACAAGTCGAATGAAGGTTGGTTCCCAAAGAGATTTGACAAACAAGTCACGCGCGTAGTTATAATGGAAAACTCATCATAAACTGGAGCAAACGTAATAAAAGACCGACCAAATTTTAAAATTGCCTAATATTTCGACACGACTTAGCGAACTTCGGTCTCAGTTTCTCAATCCGCTAATCATGGCAGTCAATTCTTTGGAACTGCTCGGGTTCCCTGTGTGATTAATATTTATAAATACTAATCATTATGGCACTTGCTTATATGGTTTAGGAGAGTTATGAATGGATACGAAATTTTTATATCATGGTTTTTAGTAAATGACAAAAGTGCAGAGGATTATGGCAAATGAAATAATTGCATAAATTTTTTTGGGAAACAAAAGAATACCGTACGGTAGCATCGTCTGGTGGTCTAGAATTGCCATATACTTACATAAATTCGAACTGGTAACTTGAAACACTGAAATAAGTTACAGACATGTCTAGTGATCACCAGGATGTTTTCCTAAACATCCTGGTGATCACTAGACATCTCTCTCCGTTTCATTTTCAGGGACGACATTGATATGATCCTTCAATATCAATGTCGTCCCTGAAAATGAAATGTCCGAGGGACAGAACCAAACTAAAATTTGCAATCCCACTAGCATATGGAATGGAAATGTAGGCCACCGTCTTTAGAAAGAGACATCTATGTATAGGTGTACTAATTGATCCAAAAAAGTAAGTACAAAAATACCGGGGTTAGAACTTAGAACACATAATCCTTCCTAGGGAATGACGGAGTAAATAGCTGTAACACAGGGTTGGTTCCTAAACGAAGCTCTCTCTAAGCAGTTTGCCACTAATCCCAATGCTTTTATGTTATGTAACATTTAGCATATGATACGACAGTTATAAGGTGCAAAAATAAAAGTATGAAATCCTCAGTTACAATGGCCGCACAAAGCAAAAACAGCACTGCACATCTGCGTTGTTGCTAATAGGTACCTAGAGCCAGCAAATATGAAACATCAGAATCAAATTCTGATACTGGCTGAGTCGGGTCTGGGTGTAGGTATATACCTAATTTTGTGTTCCGTTAACAGAAACCTAGGAACTAGTGTTTCCTTTCCACCCTCTTGATCAACCGATCAATCTCAAATAATTAGGTGAAGTTTTCAAAACAACGTGTTCCTAAACAAACCTATATTTTGTTTAAGACATTTATACAGGATGGTGCCGTCAATACGACAATAAATTAAAACATGGGCGATATTAGATCATAGAAATGGATTGCCATTTTTAAAAACATTGTATTCGTTTGATAATTTCTTGACATTTGTATGAAAAAATATAACATTGGCAGCATTATTTTATATAAATGTCATGAAATTATCAAACGAATAAGATTTTTTGGAAAGTGGCGGATAATTTCTATGAACTAATTATAGCCTATGTTTTAATTTACTGTCGTATTGACCTGTATAATTGAAGGCAAAAGACATAATTGCAAATTCTATTTGTATGATGAACACACCATAATTTTTACAGAATAGTCCTATCATGATGATTCTTTAGTATTTTGGATACCTTAAATCTGCTCCCGTTATAATTTAAAAAATAAATTGTAGACGCTAACATTTTTTTCAAAAGTTCAAACCGAAAAAGAAACTGGAAAACTAAAAACAAAACTTAATTATTAAGACTAAAAATTATCATACCTAAAAAATACAGTTTTAGATACTTTTAGTATCTGAAACTTATTTTTTTGTGCTTCTGTAAGAAGAAATGTATAAAATTTACTTCATTATTCATAACATTAATACCTGACGAGACGATGAATTAATTTCAAGTTTACTTAGCGACTCGTAGGAAAAAACCAAAAATATAATGCTTTTTAGAATATATCGTGATTTTCTGAAACTTAGTTTTTGTACAGGCAAAAACTAAGTTTCAGAAAATCACGATATATTCTATAAAGCATTTTTACAAATTATATCTATTGTACCTATCTATACTTATTTTAGGTACTATTACAAAAATGTAACATAATAGGAAAAAGCCGCGCCCCCGCCTGTAGCTTTCAATCGATAAATAATTTTACCTATACGCATCACTACTGCTGGAATTTGTGACCAATTATTTTTAAAATTCAATTCAAATCATTTCGTCGCTAGCCGGCGCGCACGCAACTCGAGATGGCAACTAATACGATAACGGTACGTAATTATTAATCTAATCTTTTTAAAGATTATAATTAAGAAAACACTTAACTTTTTGATCGATTTAATTTCTTTGCTTGCGAATTGACTAAGTAACATTATTTTGGAGTTTAAGGCTCAGCGACAACCATACTATGTCATTTTAACCAGACCCGGCCTCTCCTAAGTCCTCAGCAATAAAAAATCAATGTGTCTGGATTAGAGTTAGGTACTTCGAAAATAGCACATAAGATTGATTATTATGCGAATGCTGCTGCTGTACCACCTACTTATTGACCTCTTTACGTATGTAAGTAAACTGGGTGACCTAATTCAGTGCGAAAGTAGTTGATTCGATAATACGTTACTAACGATAAGTCAACAGCATCATAGGACAAGAGTAAGGTTTCTTTGAGTCATATTTGGTAGATAGTACAGTCAGCTATGAAAGTAGGTGCGTATACAGAGAATAATGAAATGAAATAAAAAGTATTTATTTGTACGGATCACTTGTTGAATAATTCAGTGATTAATAGTATAAATTTCATTTTATAATAAAAACAAAGTTTT
This sequence comes from Nymphula nitidulata, assembly GCA_947347705.1. NCBI lineage: Eukaryota > Metazoa > Arthropoda > Insecta > Lepidoptera > Crambidae > Nymphula > Nymphula nitidulata. The sequence goes on from OX374616.1 coordinate 20,397,276, forward strand.
CATTATAAAATGTTAACGTAAGTTAAATTACGTAATTATGTATTAAACATGATCAAATCTCGTTATGTTAGTTGATAATTATTATACCTAATAATATAAGGTATAAAAAGTAACCTTTTGTGTGTATGCGTGTATTTTTCATATTTATGAATATTATAATCTTGATTTAAAGTTATATTACCCATTCATCCGCAAAACTCATCCGCATTATTTTACTTCCCCACTCATCCGAATCTATACGCCCTACTCATTTGAATTTAAAATTAAATAATAATGTGTCTTTAGAATTAGGCCCAATTACTCATTTATCCGAAAAGAATTCCTTATTCATCCGGCATGTAGCTGTCCTAAACACAACAAGGAAAAGGTACAGATAGCCCAAAAATATACTATATTTTGCGGTATTGAATTAGTCAGGCAGGACCCCGACACAGGTTTACAGGTTAAGTCAACCTTGATCCAGGTCGGTTGTGGTTTCCATCATTTCTGACTGATTTGTCTGTGAAACACAAACACTTTAACCCAAACTTAACTATTTTCAAGATATAGTAAGTACCTACTTACATAACTACTTTTTTTTTATCTATGGTCCATTTATTTTGAACTGATGTTGTAATGCCTCTAATTAATATTTTTTACATTTTTTTTGTAGTAGATAAGTTGTAGATGTAGATAGTTATAAATAGTAGATTGCTTTATAAGGGTGGAAAGGAGTCAATCCCTACGAGGTTGTTTGTTAGACGCCCGAGCGCAGTGAGGGCGGCTATAGCACAGATTAATAACAGTCTATAGTCCGACTAGGGTTTGATTTCCTCCCAATACTCAGATCAAGAAAACGCTACTTTCCGAGCATGAGTAATAAAAAAGTCATTAGATAATTTGTAAAAATATTTTTTGCTTTCGTGAATATTTTATAAAGTAATATGGCAGTTATGTTGCAGATGTGCTTTGAAAATTGCGATTTTCATCGATCTAACAAGGTTTGACAGTTAAGGGTAGGTACTATAAGAATTCATAGAATAAACTTAGACGAAAGGCTCCCATGTAGTAGTATAAAATAATGGTGGTCTACCTAGGTGTAAAATAAAACAATCTAAATAGGCACATAATGACATATTACTCTTTTGGCGAGTGCGCGTTCTGCTTGCTACTTTTTATTATACCCGTCAAGCGTCAGATTTTTCAATTGTTATATAGACCTCCAGAGGTATAACGCCGCTTGATAGATTAAAAATCCAAGGGATAGTAGCCACGTGTCCAGCTCTGACGCTTGGCTACTGTCGCTTTGGAAAATCGTCGCGTCGTAGGTTCATTGGTACAAGACCATTTGTTTAACAGAAGTTATTATCGAATAGAACTCCGTGAAGATAACCAAAAATCGCTGTATCATCGCAATGCCAGCTCTCACGCGACCGGTAACAAACGAATTTTTGAGAAGGAACAAAGTAGATGTTAAGAGTCGTCGTGCGTAAAGTCTCAGCCGGGCACCATGTGACGAAGCAGAAGGCGCTGTTGAAGAGTCAAGTAGTTTTATTATTATAAGCTAACCTTACAATACTTTGTTTATCAAGCACGCGGATGAGTGGGGCATACGTTCTGATCTTCGGATGCACAAATCATTTATCTGTTCTGTGTTCGGATGATTAGGGGAATTGTCGTAGGTATTTCAATATTTATTAATATCCACTCGCATGAGTAGGTAATAAACCGATTTAAAAATCTATTTTAATTTTATACAGTGTGGTGCCGTCGATGCGACAATAAATTAAAACATTGGCTATATTAGTTCATAGCAATGGTTTGCCACTTTCAAAAACATCTTATTCATTTAATAATTTCATGACATTTCTATGAAATAATGCAGCCAAAGTTATATTATCCAATTTGCGAGCAATACACGCGGTACACGATTATTAGTTTTTTTTTAAGTTTGCTTTTATCCCACTTCTAATTGAAAGATATCAATCGGAATATCTAAACCACCAAACACTTTGCAACATTTATTCTTACATCATAAACAAACTGAAGTCTATAATGACCATCCTTGTAATAACAATAAGCGGATTGTCATAGACAAACTTTAAAAAAAAAATGTCTTGAAGTTATTTTATGTTCTGCTTAAAATCTTTAAAGATTTGTTTAACGAAGTGCGATAAATGTGCTAATCAAGTCAAATAGTCGGAATAGAGTCAAGCGTAGCTATTGTATTGTCATTAATAATAATTTAGTTTCGTTTTACTCCTAGAAACTTATATAAATAATATTTAAAAAATCTATTTCAAACTAAGTACTCATAAGATCTATCATTTATGTGGGAGTGAAGATTTTTTATTAGATTCTACCTTACCTATAAACCTTGACCGTTGAGAAACATTAAATAAGGAAGAGTTATTGATAAGGTGTCAGTTAAGAACAACATAAATAGTTATTCAGCAGCCTAGACCTTATGATAGGCTAATATCAGGTTTCGATGGCTGAGGAGAATAAGAACTTTTCTGAGTCAGTTGCACCGTATGCCCTTATTTGAATATAATAGAATGTTGTTCGGCTTGGTAAACACATCGAGTGTTTTCCGATGTACAATTAACATAATAATATAATGTTAAAGGGGTCTGGAAAGCGTTAAAAATAAGCTTATATAGATGACATTTTGGTCTTTTCTTCTTAGCCTAAAAATCGATCTACGCTAACCTTATTTTTCAACGCTTATTATGAACTTTTTCGATTAAACTACTGTAAAAAGCTGGGCTTCGAAGGAATATTAAGAAATAAATTATTAATATTATTTGTATTTATTTTATATATCAATCATACAGGGTGGTGCCGTTAATACAACAACAAATTTAAAGATGGGCTACATTAGTTCATAGAAATGGCCTGCCACACGTTCTAACTTGTCCATGCCCCTTTTTATTTGTCTTCAAATAAAAAGGGAATGTTAGAACTAGTATTTCATTAATTAAAATCTAATGCAAAGGGATTGGATAAAATCAATCTGGATATGGTTCTGTTAACGCTACCGCATACGCTGTCTTATATCACGCACATTATTAACCATTCTATTGTTAGTAATACCTTTCCTGAAGTTTGGAAAAGAGCGAAAATTAAGCCAGTGCCCAAGATTCCTATTCCTGAGCAGCTGAATGATCTTAGACCAATAAGTATTCTACCATGCTTGTCCAAGCTACTTGAGAAAGTAGTTTATTTGCAGGTTGCTTCCTACCTGGAGCAGAATAATATTCTTCCTGTACATCAATCAGGGTTCCGTAGGGCACGCGGTACTACAACGGCTCTGGTCGATGTTGTTGATAATTCTTGTTCTCCTGGATTTCACGCGCGCATTTGACTGTATTTAGTATTCCCTTGTTGTTGTCCAAGATGAGCTACTACGGTTTTGACAGGAACGCTGTGGCATGGTTTGCCAGCTATTTACAGAATCGCACACAGCAAGTTGAGCTCTGTCACAGTAATGGTTCGGTTAGAATGTCGGTTAGTAAAAAAATTCACAGGGGCGTACCGCAAGGATCGATTTTGGGCCCGCTACTATTTATTTTGTATAGTAGTGATGTAGCTAACAACATCATTAACTGTAGGTATCAGATGTACGCTGGTGATATCCAAATTTACATCTCTTTTGATCCACAAAATACTTCTAATGCAGTTCACAAGTTAAATGAGGATCTAAATAGGATAAAAACTTGGGCCGATCAAAATTCTTTGGTTCTTAACCCAAAAAAATCCAAATTCTTAATACTTGGATCAAAAAAACAGAGAATTGAGACGGAACGTATGAACCCAGTGATAAGTATAGGACTACAACCTATAGACAGAGTATGGATAGCACGAAACTTGGGGATAAAGATGGATGCTGAACTTCGTTTTGAGGATCACGTAGCAGAAGTGGCTAGGAACTGCTTTTATAAACTGAAGGTCTTATATAGAATTCGGTATCAGTTATGTGAAAGACTTAGGATTAGGCTTTGCGAGGCTCTTGTTCTCTCAAAATTAAATTACTGTCTCCCTATGTTTGGTCCATGTCTGTTGGAGCGCACAAAGAAAGTTATACAACGTGTGCAAAATGCTTGTGCGAGATTTTGTTTCACCGTTCCACCCAGAGCGCATATCACGCCATTTCTTAACGAGGCTAACTTATTAAAGATGAAGGCAAGATGTGACCTGCACCTTGCTAGCTTACTGTTTGACGTGGTAGTTAATAGGGTGCCGGAGTATTTGGCGGACAAATTGGTCTGGGCAAATTCTAATGTGCGTCTTAAAAAAAAAGCGTCTCGTGGTGCTTCTTGGAAAATGGTAATGCCTCGACACAAAACTTCGGCCTTTCGTGGTAGTTTTAGGTATTTAGCGACTAAGTGTTGGAATAATCTTCCACCGCCTATTAGACAGGCTAAGACTAAGGGAGCTTTCAAGGCTAACCTTAGAAAACATTTGATCAATGTACAGCGCAATATGCCATGATCTAACTAAATACCAACGACTTCGAGAAAATTTGGTAGGCAACTCGTTTTGTGCATTTCGCTTTCATTCTAATTCATCATTCAATTTTAATTGCATTGATTCTAAATAATTTAAAAGCTAAGATTTTATTATGATCGTAATCTATCTATTTATGTCTTTTATCTATATTTAATTTAATGGATATTTTTTATTGGATGGAATATGGATATAAGCAGAGATACACAGGAGATTCCGAAATAAACATGTGTTTAAGGTATATATCCATAAATCGTTTGTGGGTGTATCCTTGAGCATACTAGCCTCCGTCTGAAAACCAGCGTCACGGCTACAACACCTCGCCGTGACACTTGCTGAGACGGGGACTTTTTAACTGCTGCAGCACTGCTCACATTATTAATATTATTGTATAATTTAATTTGTATGATATTGCTTTTTTTTTGTGTGTAATGTTATAAGCATGTGAAATAATTATTTTTCAATTTCAATTTCAATTTCCATTACGTAAATCATTCATTACATAATTCAAGGGCGGATCCAGCTTTGGCGCCAGGGGGGGGGGGGGGGGGTCACATAGTCGTGGTCAAGTCACATAGTAGTCGTCAAGTCACAAGAAGTTATAGTCACGAAGATACGCCTATTTTTAACCGACTTCAAAAGAAGGAGGAGGTTATCAATTCGCCTGTGTTTTTTTTATGTTTGTTACCTCAGAACTTTTGGCTGGGTGAACCGATATTGATGATTCTTTTTTTGATCGATGCGGAATAGTTCCCATTTGGTCCCGTAAAAAAATTTTGAAAATCCATTGGGTAGTTTGGTTTTTAAATCGAAAAAACTGGAAAAATTAAGTCGTCTACATATGCGAAATTGCGGATTTTTGCTTTCCTATGAATTTTTTGTGTAATGAATTGATACGATAGTAGAAATCATTATAAGCTCACGGTCACCCATCTAGCTTTGACCTTCAAAAGTTATCACTAAAAATTGTGAAGAAGAAAATTGCTAAGTTGTTTCCAGAAACCATAGATAGTGAAGCACCGACTCCAAAAATATGTTCCTAGGGGATGAGTACCTACTAAAATTTAATTATTTTATCCTTTTCAGTTTTTTGGAGTCGGTTTTAATTTTTGTTTAAATATTTTTTTCACTGTGTGAATTTATCTAAGATTTTAGGTTAGGTTAATAAGCTTAGACTCTTCAAATGAGCCCTTGTGGGTTCTTGCCGGGTGGGATAAGTGTCCTGTGATTCTTGTTCTACGGTTGGAGAACCTTCTATGGGTTGGGCTGGTGCATGTCCTCGGAATGCTTAGGCGAACGTTTGTCTGTCCTTACTGTCCGGTTGTCATGTCCTGTCGAGGGCAAACCAGTCTCTAGGCTGGGATGATTAGGAGCACCAGTGTTTTGGGTGCGCTGGCTAAGCAACCCCAGTTGAATTATCCCGAACCACTGCTTACTTATGTTAGTCGCCCCATGTCAATCAAGGGGTACCTCTAAATCCCGTCACCTCCGAATCCAAGTTTGTTCGCTCGAGTTGTCCTTTAGGGATGGTGATCTCTGACGAGCGGGGTATGGTGACCTTTAAGGTCATAGACCTGCTGCGGCGTGATGGTGAAGGTGAAAGCCCGGGATGGGCAACGCTCGGAAGAGGTTTGCGTAGTTACTCTTCCAGCTTCTAAGTCCTCTCCTTATCAGCCTGGGCCCCGCCCACATCTGTCTAGCAGGTTAAACGCAGTGGACACTTCAGGGTTGGTGAATGGCTGACCTCTTAGGTTGGCGACGACACTGGACTGATCGCGGCTGGGTGGCAACGGCCTATGGACCCGTATGAGACCTTACTCCTCCGTGGCCCTCTTTGTCCAGTGGCATGTGACGTGCTAGGGTGGACCGGTCATGAAATGGGCAGCAAAGGGCAGATGCCCTGCTGAGTCTCAACCCCACATGACATTATTGGTCGCCCAAGCAGAGGTCCATTTGGGGACGCGAGATGGCTGGCCTTCAAGGCCGCCGGGAAGAAAGGTCCTTATCTCAGGACCGGGGAGCCCTGTGGCTCGGTGTATGGCGGACTCTACGTTCGCGGTGGTGTGGGCGCTAATGGGACTGGATGAGGCTAAGGACCTTGAATTCCAGTTCCAAGTGGAGTTTCCGCTCTCAACATTCCTCCGCTAAGCGGAAGAGGAAGAGGAAGCAGCTTGGTGTGGAGGACCCACTTGGACCAGTGGACCGTCTTTGATGGTCGTGGTACGGCAGACCTCTAAGGTTTGCGGATAGCGGACGGCGGTCTGCCTTGTGTGGACTGCCTGTGGCGCTCAGCGCCTTTGCTGACGCCCCATTCAGGTGCAGCGGACCCTTCGGAGTCGGTGGATGGCTGGCCTCCAAGGCCGGGGTCTTTATGTCGCCGTGTGGGTATGCTCGATAGTCGGCTTTAGGCAGTACCCTATCCCTACGGAAAGTGGCGACATCCAGAAATGGCTCAGCTGCGGGGTTGGTTGCGGACGACTAGAAAATTCCTCGTCCCCGTAATCAGCCTCCTGACTAAAAAACACAGGAGTCCTACCTAACCACGGAGTCGCTCACAAGCACCGGGGTATCATCATCATCATCATATCAGCCTATGATGTCCACTGCTGAACAAAGGCCTCCCCCATCGATCTCCAAATAAAACGGTTTTGCGCAGCCTGCATCCAACGGCTCCCCGTGACCCTGACCAGGTCGCCTGTCCATCTAGTGGGAGGCCGTCCTACTTTGCGCTTTCCAGCACGCCATCGCCACTCCAGAACCTTAACGCCCCACCGGCCGTCCGTTCTGCGTGCTATGTGCCCTGCCCACTGCCACTTCAATTTGATAATCCTAAGTGTTATGTCAGTGACTTTGGTTCTCTTACGGATGTCCTTATTTCTGATTCTATATATATAGCTCGTTCCATAGCTCGTTGTGCGACTGCGAACTTGCACAGTAGGCCGTTAATGAGTGACCACGTTTCACAGCCGTATATCATCACTGGCAACACACACATCTTAGGCCTCAGGATGACACCGCACCTGCAATATCAAGTGCTTTTCCTTGTTATTGCAGGTGTCTATAAGCGGCGGTAACCACTTACCACCAGGTGGGCCGTCAGCTTGTTTGTCAAAAAAAAACACACACTGGTCGATGTACTCGCCGTTAATGTTGAAGCCGAGTCCTGTCCAGTCCAGTAGTATGAAAACATCTTCCAACCCAGCGGTAAACAGTTTCGGAGATATTACATCTCCCTGTCTTACACCTCTCTGCAGTTGGATAGGTTTCGTATACTGGTTCTGTACACGGACCGACATGGTGGCGCTCCCGTACCTCATCACCTCGATATACCGATAGTCAATGTGGCACCTCTGAAGAGACTGAATCACGGCCCATGTTTCGATCGAATCGAAGGCCTTCTCGTAGTCCACAAACGCCGAGCAAAGTGGCCGGTTATACTACTCAGTCTTCTGTATAACCTGCCGCAGCATATGTATGTGGTCTACGGTACTAAAGCCACCGGAGTATACGTAAACGCATTTCCCATCCATAAAAAAATTGCCGTCGAACAAAGTATATTATATTAAATTAATTAAAAATTGAAAGTACCTACATAAATAAAATCTACATTGTGACAAAAAATATATAAAAACATTATGTTTAACAATTTTAATTAGTGGTCCACCTAGGTCCTGGCCACTGTCATAATTGAGTGTTGAAATACTTGTCAAAATTAACTTTGAAATGAGAAAATCGATCAGACTTGCGTTAATTACCTAGGTTTTTTTTCCAGAGGTATTTTTTTTATTGGCTTCGCGAGTTATATTAGACAATTAATAAAAAATCAGTCTTTACGAAGCCCTCTCACAAGCTTATGAGAATAAAACACGTGCAATAAAAATACCGGCGGGGAGACCGCTTAACTTTATTGGTATGCACGTATGGTTTATGGCGTCACTTTATCATATTGAATTCAAATACGAGATTCACACGTCAGTGAACTGAGAGTCTGTTAAAACTAAATTTTAGCTTACTTAGCTAAGTAAGATCTGTGGCTGGCATTGTTATTTGTAACAGCGACAGCCAATACCGCTGAATAGGTTGTTTTGATTTCAATATTAATTGCAGTGGATGCAATGGCTGGTACATGTCAACGATATCAAGCAGTTGTGGGCGGCCCAACCCACATACCTCATCTCCCAAGGCGTCTACCTTCTGGCTGGTCTGATTACCCTCATACACGGTAAACCATTTTATTTCTTTGCTTTTGACATTAGTTCTTTGAATGGCCATTACCTATTATAATTATTGTAAATTTTATGGTAGTGACAATTTAACGTGAACGTGTAGAGTACTGAAGTTTAGCTTGAAAGTACGATACGTGGTAATATTACGGGAAATAAAAAAATAAAAAGTACAATCACACAAACCACCAGCCTATAGTATGTCCCACTGCTGGGCACAGGCCTTCCTACATAAAAAAAACACATGAGGAGCTTGGGCCATAACACCACCACGCTGGTCCCATGCGGGAGCTTGAGAACTTAAATTGACCCATCCCGCGATCGACAATGGCGAAAGTTGCTTTGTTTTCGTAATCGAAACCAAAGCCCTTGAACCACTACGCCACCGAGCTCCGCTTACTGTTAAGATTACTGAGTAACTGTTAAGATTTCGACTTTTTAACATAATTAAAAAAAAAAACAAATAAAGAAAGCAAGTAATTTTTACTTACAATAAAAATCAAACATGTAAATGTGATAATTTTATAAATTTACAATATAATTAGGTAGGTAGTTAATTTAGATGTTACTTTAAAGATACAGCATACAGGGTAGGCAACGCGTGAGTATAATAGGTTGGGGAAAAAGTTTCTTCGCATTTTTGAAGAAAATTCAAATTTTTTTTTAATATAGTTTATTTACCTTTAACTAAAGTATGTTGGTACCATTTTGTTCGATAACTTTTTGCCATCTTGTAGGTAAAAATTTCTATAGCAATGGGATAATGTCCCATCCCATTGCTATAGAAATTTTGGGGCTTCTGATCAAAATATCGCGACAAGTGGTTTTGGCAGTCCTCTCGTGATGTTAACCTGACACTGCCTAGAGGATTCTGAAGAGAGCGAAACAGGTGGAAATCTGAAGGTGGAAGGTCAGGACTATACGGCGGATGCATTAACACCTCCCAGCCAAACTCTCTTAATTTTTGCTGAGTGGCTAAAGATGTGTGAGGTCTAGCGTAATCATGATGAAAAACCACACCCCTGCTGTTGATTAATTCCGGCCGCTTTCTCTCAACTTCTTGCTTTAATCTCATCAGTTATTCGCAGTAGAGTTCAGAGTCGATGGTCCTGCCTGGTGGTAACAGCTCATAATGAATAATGCCCTTCCAATCTCACCACACACACAGCATCACCTTGTTGCGAGTTAACCCGGGTTTCGCCACAGTCTGTGAAGCCTGACCGGCCTTTGACCACGACCTTTTTCGCACGTTCTTGTCGTACGTGATCCACTTTTCATCACCAGTTATCAGCTTCTTCAAAAATGGTTCGGTTTCATTACGTCGTAATAAACAATCACAAATGAGTACACGGTTCATTAGGTTTCTTTCAGTGAGCTCGTGGGGTACCCAAATATCGAGCATTTTTGTGTACCCATTTTTTTTAAAATGCGCCAAAACGTTTTTGTGGCCAATTCCCAGTTCTTCAGCTACGTCGTAACTACTGGTATGCCGATCTTGTTCCAGTTTTTAAAAAAATGGCATCAATTTTATCCGTAATAGGGTGACCAGAGCGACGTGCATCTTTGACATCAAAATTTCTGGATTGAAAACGCTTAAACCAAATTTGTGCTACTCTCACAGACCCTGCACTAGGTCCATTAACATCGCAAATTTTTTTCGCGGCTTGCGTTGCATTTTTACCTTTTTTGTAGTAAAATTTTAAAATGTATCGAATTTCTTCATTAGATTCACTCATCTTGACAGTACGAAAAACAAATGAAAAACACACATTTTCCTAATTTGAATTTGGATTTTTTTTTTAATCTAAACTTTTAATGATACCAAAACCAGCCAGATACAAATAGTACAGCCAAAGAGATTTTATTACAAGTTCATACATACTATAATGCGAAAAGACTTTTTCCCCAACCTATTGCCTTAACACTCTTCTCGTATAAAAAAGCAATATTTTAGAATCACTAACTTCTGTTCAAAAGATTTTGATATCATTTTACTTAATGGGGAACATTCTACACAATAATAAGTTTAACAGATTATTCGTATTTTTTTATACCACTAGATGACAAACCAGCCGACGTCCCACCTGGTGGTAAGCGGTTGCCGGTTACTAGTTAAACTTTGCATACCCACTATCGTATCAACTACGCATAATTAATAATCTTTCATAAAGCTTTCAGGAAAGGTGGTAGATGGCCGTATTTCTGGTTGGGAACAGTTTTGCACGGTCTCTACGCTGACAACTTCTGGCACTTCGCCCTACCGGAATATGACAATTTTTGGCATTCTCAGACTCCAGTTATCTTCCTGGGGTACAGAACGCCACTCCACATCATACTTTTGTGTACGTATGTTTTTATAATAATTTAGAATCGATTCAAACATAAAACATGTCTAGATAATGATATGTCAACAGCATTTATTCAAGGCGATTTTGTGAATTTTCAGTTTATCTTATCTATTTGTTATTGTTTCTGCTCTTTACAGACCCAGCCTTCATATACCACGCCGCATATGCAGTCTCAAAGCTAAGGTTGCCTCGGTATGCTGAGCCTTTTGCTGTTGGATTAGTCACAGTCCTCATCGATATTCCTTACGATATCGTCGCCGTAAAGTTCGTCCACTGGACGTGGCACGACACTGACCCCAACATCTACGACCGTCACTACTGGGTGCCTTGGAACTCCTACTACTTCCATGCTACATTTGCAGCTAGTTTCTTCTTCTTATTTGATTCAACTAGAAGGTGGCTTGCCCCGAAAGTTTCTCAGTGGGAATCTGCTGGGTAAGTTTTTTTGATGGTGTTAGTAGGTTTGTAGCGTACTAACAGACCGTTACCATTTCAAAAGTATTACAGTCCAATTACTTGTTACTACATAGGGCACATGACAAATGGTTATTTTTGTTTTTTATTTTCATTTTCATTGCAGGAAGAAAATCGAGTGGAAGTCGCTCTTAGTAGCTGTCCTACTGGGAATGCCTGGAGGAGTATTGCTCTTTGTACCCATCTACCACCCTTTGCATGATATTTACAACATCCACTCCGAAATCACTTTCTTCTTATTACTTGCTATCTACGGAATTTTTATCATCAACGGACTATTGAGCGACAGAGAAAAGGTCAAAGAGAGGTGAGTACGATGAATTTATTACAAAATGAGTAGGTAATGTTAGATAGAGAAATAACATTGAGCAAGTCAGTATCATTTACAATAGGTCGTTATAAAAATATCTACAATTCCTTTCAAATATTGCACTAGACTGGCAACTGTTTAAACAAAAGTTACGTAACATTGACTTTGTCACAAGTTTTTAATCGGCGTTGAATGCAAATGCTAGTAGGCTAAGAATAAAAGAAAATGGGTGAGGTACTTATCTGGTTTATAAATTACACTTCAACAGGTAGTAAATACAGGGCGGTACTGTCAATGCCACAATAAATTTAAACATGGGCTATACTAGTTCATAGAAATGGTTTGCCACTTTCAAAAACATCTTATTTATTTGATAATTTCATGACATTTGTATGAAATATTACAACATTGGCTGCATTATTTCATACAAATGTCATGAAATTATCAATCAAATACGATATTTTTACAAGTGTCAAACCATTTCTATAGACTAAAATGTTTAAATTTATTGTCGCATTGACGGCACCACCCTGTATATTATTATTTATGTAACCAAAGTGGAACTTTTATCTAGTAGTTATCCAATTAGGTAGGTACTTGATGATGTTGTTCGCAAAGAGAGCGTCGTTCTTTACTGAGAAGAATTTAGCAAGAAACTGAGAAGGCTGACATATTTTCTCTTATAATCCAAAAAATATATAATAGGTTGGGGAAAAAGTTTCTTCGCATTTTTTAAGAAAATTCAAAACATTTTATAATATAGTTTATTTACATTTAACTAAAGTACCTATGTAGGTACCATTTTGTTCGATAACTTTTTGCCATCTTGTAGGTAGGGACATGATCCCATTGCTATAGAAATTTTGGGGCTTCTGATCAAAATAACGCGACAAGTGGTTTTGGCAGTAGCCTAGAGAATTCTGAAGAGAGGGAAACAGGTGGAAATCTGAAGGTGCAAGGTCAGGACTATACGGCGGATGCATTTACACCTCCCAGCCAAACTCTCTTAATTTTTGCTGAGTGGCTAAAGATGTGTGAGGTCTAGCGTTATCATGATGAAAAACCACACCCCTTCTATTGATTAATTCCGGCCGCTTTCTCTCAACTTCTTGCTTTAATCTCATCAGTTGTTCGCAGTAAAGTTCAGAATCGATGGTCCTGCCTGGTGGTAACAGCTCATAATGAATAATGCCCTTCCAATCTCACCACACACACAGCATCACCTTGTTGCGAGTTAACTCGGGCTTCGCCACAGTCTGTAAAGCCTGACCGGCCTTTGACCACGACCTTTTTTTGCACGTTCTTGTCGTACGTGATCCACTTTTCGTCACCAGTTATCAGCTTCTTCAAAAATGGTTCGGTTTCATTACGTCGTAATAAACAATCACAAATGAGTACACGGTTCATTAGGTTTCTTTCAGTGAGCTCGTGGGGTACCCAAATATCGAGCTTTTTTGTGTACCCATTTTTTTTTAAATGCGTCAAAACTGTTTTGTGGCCAATTCCCAGTTCTTCAGCTACGTCGTAACTAATGATATGCCGATCTTGTTCCAGTTTAAAAAAAAATGGCATCAATTTTATCCTTAATAGGGTGACCAGGGGCCTTACCACCATCTTTATAAAAGCGGTTCATATTCCACTAGGTTCAGTATTGGTTCCTAAACTGCGTCGCTGTCATAGTCGTAGATAGCGTCGTAGCACGAATTAAACGATTCTCCCCAGTTTAGGACCTCAATTGGATCGCGATAAAAGATGGTGGTACGGGTGCAGGGGCCTTACCACCATCTTTATAAAAGCGATTCATATTCCGCTCGATTCAGTATTGGTTCCTAAACTGCACCGCTGTCATAGTCGTAGATAGCGTCGTAGTACGGGTATAACGATTCTACTCAGTTTAGATCCTAAACTGCATCGTGATAAAAGATGGTGATACGGGTGCAGAGCGACGTGCATCTTTGACATCAAAATTTCCGGATTGAAAACGCTTAAACCAAATTTGTGCTACTCTCACAGACACTGTACTAGGTCCATAATCATCGCAAATTTTTTTCGCGGCTTGCGTTGAATTTTTACCTTTTTTGTAGTAAAATTTTAAAATGTATCGAATTTCTTCATTAGATTCACTCATCTTGACGTACGAAAAACAGACATTTTCCTAATTTGAATTTGGAATTAGCTTTTTTAAAATCTAAACTTTTAATGATACCAAAACCAGCCAGATACAAATAGTACAGCCAAAGAGATTTTATTACAAGTTCATACATACTATAATGCGAAAAGACTTTTCCCCTAACCTATATATATATACTCTTTATTGCACTTTAAAATTACAAATAATAATTACTTAAACAGTAAGTTAGCAAGGGTGGACTTACCTAATATATTAGTAAGTTAATTTTTTAACCATAAAACAATAAACAGTATTTAGAAGAAGCGTTATTAGCATAGTCAAATAATAATATCTGGGTATATACAAGGTGTATCATAATTACCAAAAAAAAAATTCTTGATCGAAAACTCAAAATGAAAATGTCACTACTCTAGTAATCAGCTGTGAATGTAATTCAACCTAAAATTACTAGAGTACAACCTAACCTAGTACAACCTAAAATTACTAGAGTAGTAAGTGACATTTTCATTTTGAGTTTTCGATAAAGAATTTCTTTTTTTTTTTGGGTATGTCCTCAGATCATAGAAATATCTGATACACATATAGTCACTGACGCTAAAATACCTTTTTCATATGAGAATTGGTTCAATATATTTTTTTCTTTATATAAAATCAGGAATGATAGTTATATTTCCGAGTACTTAATTCATTATAAAACTTGAAACAATACCAAAAAGATACGATTTAATACTCTTTTTTTTATTTAGATTTAGATTAAAATATGGCTAAATTTTATTTTTAACCTTTTTATCTGTGTGTCTGTCTATCAGTGTAGGATTGTAGCTCCTAAACAATTGGACCGACTTTGATTCGGTTTTTTTTTGGTTTTAAAGCTGATGGACGCGCCGCTTTTTAAATTCTCTCTATAGTATACAAAATTCATTCATAATTCATAACACACCGCATTTGCTCACTCATTCCCTCAATCATTCCAATCCGATCCGCATCTCACTCTCTCTCTCTCGTTCGCTCTCTCGCTACGCACGGACGTGCCCAGTGTCCTTCCTCATAAGTTAATGTGAAAATATTAGAAAATAAAGTGACCAAGTGAAATTAAACCGAGCTCGGTATCTGTGTAAAAGCTGTGTATGTGATAGCAAAAATATTGTGTGTGAGGTTGGTCAAGGGAGTTGACCACAGTACCAGGCAAGCTATCGAAGACGGAGATCCTCCAAAGACCAGGTACCTGTACCCCTTAATTCCCTATCAACTCTTTTGTTCCTTCGACCCGATCAACCTGTGTACCCTTACATTAATAACTAAACAAAATTACTCTAATTAAACACACATTTGCTACACATTCTAGCCCACGTGGCACGATTACCTATTTAATTCGATTACGCACTTGATATACAAATTATGATTACTATCGCCTTTGTATATTTTCAAATACGCATCATATAACTCATATAATTACATTTTTATTGAATCGCAATATATTTCGATAAAAATATTTAAATTCCTAACCGCAAAGCGCATCGTTCTCGCTCACTCACCTACTTAATTAGCTATATCTATCTCTCTCGCACGCACGCCAACTTCCACGCATTTCAACTTGCAAACTTCTACTTATTCGCAAGCAACGACTTCGGTTTTGCTAGCCGCCATTTTTAACCAATACAACTATTTAATATTTAGGTATCGAACTCTTTCGTAAACAATATTATTTATATTGCTTATATTAAATTTCTCATCGACTACTTAATTACCTTTTGTATTACCGCGTTCGATTTAATTTCGCATAATGAGTAAAAATAAAATAGAAACCGTTGAACAATCCCGACCTGTTCCAAAAATAATATTGCTTGAAGCAAAAAAGAACAGTCTCTTTGAGATATGTAACGAAGTTTACAATCTCAGTAAAGGTATTACAGATAACGCAATTAAAGAACAATTTCTCGCTCGATCTCTTTCTATAGAAAAAGTAAGAACAGATTTTATAGAAACTTTAGACTCTTTAATAATCGCCTATGTTGAAAATAATGTCAGTTCAAACCCTAGCTATAGTGCCTTGAATAGGTTCGATGAACTCTATTGTTACATTAAACAAGCCCTAAACTTGTGTAAACAAAAAAGTGATATATCAACTTCCGCAGAGAGAACCGACTTATTACTCCGTAAACTACCACCCTTACAATTAGCTACATTCGATGGTACTCCTACAAAATGGCCTACATTTTATGAAAACTTTAATAGTTTAATTCACACAAATACGCGTCTTTCAGATGCTGTAAAGATTCAATATCTCTTAGGATGTCTCTCAGGTAAAGCACTTTTAGTCTGTTCTGGTATTTCTGCTACCTCAGAAAATTATAGTATTATTTGGAATGCGCTAGTCGATAAATTTCAAGATAAAAGAATACAAGCGTCAATGTACTTAGATCAGCTGTTGCACTTTAAGCCTTATCAATCGCTCGACTCATTCATTGATCATTTTTGTTCAGCAGAGGCTGCATTACGTCGCTTAGATATACAAGATTTATCGGACTTCATAATTACACATGTCGCACTCAGTAAACTCGATAAAGAAACTCTCAATCTATTTGAAAATTCACAGAGAAATAATAATTTGCCTTCATTCAATGATTTAACGACATTCGTGAAAGAACAACATAAAATCCATACTCTACGGCGCACCCCTCAAAGTGATTCTTTCAATAAACCGCAACAAAGTAAATACCAAAATATGCATTCAAACAAAAATAATTTTATGCCAACTAAACCTAAATTAACGCATACGTTTCACGCTAACACAAATACCTATCCGTCGTACAATTCGCAATTACACCCTATTCAACAACGGTCATGTGTTATTTGCAAAAATAATATGCCGCATCCATTGTATAAGTGTGACTTTTTTAATAAACAAACTCCTCAAGTAAGACTTGAACTAGTAGAACAACACAAATTCTGTAAGAATTGTTTAGGCTTTCATGATTTTAGTTTTTGTAAATCACAAAATACGTGCTCAGTATGTCAAAGGAAACATCACTCTCTATTACACATAGGTAATATAAACTTTAATTCAAACGCGTTAAGGCATAAATTTCCACGCAGTTTCGCTGTCACTCCCGCTACCGAGGCTACCGCAGCGCCTTCGCCGCTCGGTGTCGCGCCGTCCCTTTCGCACTCGCATGACGGGCCGCTTCCTTCAACTTTGGCCGCCGCAAACAGTACGCGCGTAAATATGAATGATCTAGCGTTATCAGTGACAACTCAAAATAGTAATTACGTAACAGATACAACTGTACTTTTACCAACCGCTATAGTTCATGTTTATAATGGTAACGAAAGGAATAATATACGTGTTTTTCTCGATACGGGTTCAATGTGTCACTTCATATCAAAGGAATGCTGTGATCGCTTAAACTTGAAAATACAAAATATTGCTTCGACAGTAAAGGGCATAGGACAAACGCAAAGTGCTTCTCTAGGTTTCGCAACATTAAAAATATATTCTCGCTTTGACCCTCGCTGTTTTTATACAATAACCGCACGCGTAATAGATACTATTACAGATTGTTTGCCCAATGCACGTATTAATGTCTCGCATCTCAATAATTTACGTTACTTACCTCTAGCAGATGACAGCTTCCATACACCAGCTGGTGTGGACTGTCTTATAGGCAGTGAGCTGTTCCCGTTTTTATTGGGGCAAAATAAAGTCTTCTCACCCAACTCTGACTTAATTGCTGTTGAAAGCACACTAGGCTACCTTGTAATGGGTAAAGCTGAGTGTGATCCTAGCTTCGCGCGTCATCGCTATACCGCTACCGCCACTGCACCCGCAAACGTATCACGCACCGCTAAAACATTCTTTTGTAACTCTGAAATGTCAGAGTTAGTATCACTTACTCAACGGTTCTGGGAATTAGAGAACGTGCCGTCTAAAAAACATATCAGTCCGGAAGATGAGATATGTGAGCAAATATTTAAATCTACTTATTCACGCGACAAAACTGGTAGATATACTGTACACTTACCATTTAAAGAGGACCCGTCGAACCTTGGTAACTCGCACGCCACTGCTAAACACCGCTTCTTACATCTGGAAAAGAAACTAGAGGCTAATCAGGATTTACGCACAGATTACAACACCACGCTACAAACTTATATTAATGATGGTTATTTGTCAAAAATACAGAATCCCGCTACAAATATTAATTGCTATTATATACCGCACAGAGCAGTCTATCGCCCTGAAAAACAAACATCTAAGACACGCATTGTACTTAACGCTAGCGCAGCCACTTCGACAGGGAAGTCCCTGAATGATATTTTGTATGCAGGACCCAACTTACAAACCAACATTTTCGATTTACTTATCAACTTACGCATGTTCTCTATCGCTGTCACTAGTGACATAGAAAAGATGTTTTTCCAATGTAAATTGTTCTCGCAACATCATGCTTTTCAACGCATATTATATAGGTTTGATCGCAACGCACCGCTAGAAACATACGAATTTAATAGAGTATCGTTTGGTATATCTAGTTCACCTTACCTCGCCATGAGAGTATTACGGCAGCTCGCAGCTGACAGTCGCGCACAGTTTCCACTCGCCGCTTATGAAACTGAACACCATATGTATACAGATGACTATCTAAGCTCAATTGACGGATTACCTGACGCTGAAAAGACATATCAAGAGATGGTCGCTATGTTCAAAGCAGGAGGTTTTAATTTAGTTAAATGGATGTCGAACAGCCCGACACTTATGAGTAAGATTTCTTCGTCACATAAATTATCTCCAATTGTCAATTTCGACTCTGACGCTAATACGAAAATAGTAGGAACTCACTGGTTACCTTCTGATGATACTTTTCGATATAAAATTAATGCGACGGCACGAGAATGTACAAAACGTAACATACTTTCTGACACCGCACGATTATTCGACCCACTCGGTCTCATAGGCCCTGTCACCGCATTTATGAAATTGCTTGTCCAAGAATGCTGGAAGTTAGATTTAGATTGGGACAGTGAAGTACCTTCTTCTATCTCCACTAAATGGAACCAATTCCATAAAGAACTCAATTTGTTAGAACAGATAAAAATCCCGCGTCATGTTGGCCTCACTCGAAGTTCTTACGTCACTCTAATTGGATTCTCAGATGCTAGCGAATCGTGTTACGGCGCTTCAGTATATATCCGCACCTCAAAAAATGAAAACACAATAGGTTATGTGTACTTACTCACCTCAAAATCACGTATTGCGCCGCTAAAGAAACAGTCACTTGCTCGACTCGAACTCTGTGCTGCGTTGTTATTATCTAATTTACTCACCGCTGTTACTCAAACTATAGAAAAACGCTGTAAGATACAAAGAATATACGCCTTTTCCGATTCAACTGTAACATTAACTTGGATCCACTCTCATGCTTATAAGTTTCACACTTTTGTTGCCAACCGAATTACAGAAATCAATTCAAAATTACCCGCATCTCATTGGTATCACGTCAGTGGAAATGATAATCCAGCTGATGTTATCTCTAGACCTATAACCCCTAAAAAATTATTAAATTATAACCTTTGGTTTCATGGACCTAACTGGATTTCACTGCCTTTCAATCAATGGCCTATTCAGCCTTTCCAAGTTCAATCACATAATTTTTTGGAAACTAAGATTTGTTCACTTCATGTAGAATCTGTTACTACAGTAACACATTTTTTAGATAGCTTAATCGATCGATGTTCTAACTGGTTGAAATTATTACGTTCGCTTGTTTATATTATGCGCTTTTCAAAACTACTATCATCTCGAGGTGGCATTACCACTATGGACTTAGACAAAGCGGAATTATTACTCTTATCTTTCATTCAACGAAAACATTTTAAGGAAGATCTTATAACACTTGAAAATAAAGGAAAATGTAGTAATTCGTTAATTAAATTGCAACCCTTTATTGATTCTAATAATAATAATATACTTCGTGTAGGAGGAAGGTTATCCCACTCTCAGTTGAATTTTGGCCAAAAGCATCCTATTTTACTGCCCGCTAAAGAAAGGGTAACACAACTTTTAGTTGACTATTATCACTCTAATAATTTACACGCCGGACCCGCATTACTTTTATCAGTACTTAGAAATAAATATTGGATTATTGCAGCCAGAAATTTAATCAGGCAAAGAGTACACAAATGCAATATTTGTTTTAAGCTCAAACCTAATAACTCAAATCCTTTAATGGGAGATTTACCCTCCTTTCGCGTCTCTGAAGTGAAGGCTTTTGTTTACACTGCTGTGGACTATGCAGGCCCATTTTTTATTACTCATTTAAGACACCGTGGTGTAAAATCGCATAAGGCATA
Organism: Nymphula nitidulata; assembly: GCA_947347705.1. Classification (NCBI taxonomy): domain Eukaryota; kingdom Metazoa; phylum Arthropoda; class Insecta; order Lepidoptera; family Crambidae; genus Nymphula; species Nymphula nitidulata. The sequence continues at coordinate 20,417,601 of OX374616.1, forward strand.
CATTTGTCTTTTTGTATGTCTCACCACAAAGGCTCTTCATTTAGAGCTAGTTTCGGACCTCAGTTCAGACCTTTTTCTTTCCGCATTTAAACGTTTCATCAGTAGACGAGGTCCAGTATCTATGATCTATAGCGATGGTGGAACTAATTTTATTGGTGCTAACGCAAACTAGATGAAATTTATACTTTTTTACAGTCCACTTCAAACAAAAACTATATTGAAAAGCACTTAGCTGAGCAACGCATTCAGTTTAAACACAGTCCGCCTTATGGACCTCATTTCAACGGACTTTGTGAATCAAATGTTCGTTGTGTTAAAACACACTTATTCAAAGTTATAGGTACACAAATTCTCACTTTTGAGGAGATGTATACAATTCTTGTTCAAATTGAAGGTCTTCTTAATAGCCGCCCTCTCTGTGTTTTGGGGTCAGATCCCTCAGATATATCTGCTCTGACTCCTAACCATTTTTTAAATGTTACACCATTGAAATTTCTCCCCGCAGAAGATGTTACTCAAATCTCTGATAATCGTTTAACGCGTTACCAATTATTAGATAAAATTGTACAATCATTCTGGCGCAGATGGAGCCAAGAATATCTGACTTCCCTACAGCAGAGAGAGAAATGGAATTCTCCTTCCTCTCCTATTAAAATAGGAACTGTTGTTGTAGTTAAGGATTTAAATGCTCATCCTCTTTGTTGGCCACTTGCTATAATTGAAAAACTTTATCCGGGTAAAGATAATGTAACAAGAGTTGTGCAGGTTAGAACAGCTACTGGAAGCTATATAAGGCCAATAGTTAGAGTTTGCCCATTGCCCACTCAATAAATTAATTTCAAGTTTACTTAAATATTAATAGTTGTAGTTATAAGTAAGTCTATTAACAAATTAATAACAAAATTCTTAACAAAAAGTTTAGTACATATAATAAATATATGTTTGTTTGTTTTTTTTACTTATTACTTAGAGGAACACCTCTAGGCCGGGGAAGTTGGACGCGCCGCTTTTTAAATTCTCTCTATAGTATACAAAATTCATTCATAATTCATAACACACCGCATTTGCTCACTCATTCCCTCAATCATTCCAATCCGATCCGCATCTCACTCTCTCTCTCTCGTTCGCTCTCTCGCTACGCACGGACGTGCCCAGTGTCCTTCCTCATAAGTTAATGTGAAAATATTAGAAAATAAAGTGACCAAGTGAAATTAAACCGAGCTCGGTATCTGTGTAAAAGCTGTGTATGTGATAGCAAAAATATTGTGTGTGAGGTTGGTCAAGGGAGTTGACCACAGTACCAGGCAAGCTATCGAAGACGGAGATCCTCCAAAGACCAGGTACCTGTACCCCTTAATTCCCTATCAGCTGATGTTATCGAGTTCTATCTCTTTTTATCGATAATTTATGAAGATCTGTTCAGGCGTTTATGACTATCAGCTCATTTCCGATCCGATTGATTTAAAATTTGGTTTACTGTTACTGCGGTGGTATTTCCAAGACATGTCAACCTAATAGTCTGCGGCATGTTCAATTGTTCAGAAACTTTAGATTTTAGATACAGCGTGTTTGGGCTCATAAGAATAGTCTCAATGAGATGGTGTTAGTAAAATTAATGATGCCGGTACCGGGAGTCACGGGATCCCAATCTGCGACTTTTCCAAATCCGGGAGACTTCTCTGAGCACATAGCTACATTGATTCAAATTATCTTTTATCAGGTTGACGCTCATCGACTACGTGCTGATTCTCCAGCTGGCGGTCCACTACATTGTCTACTGGCTTTTCGTAGTGTTCTTCAACCCCGAGAAGGAGTGGTCTTACGGCTTGCACGAGACCGTTGGTCCTTGTAACGAGGTCGCCACACTCACTACACCCTTTGGACAGGTAAGCAGTAGTTACGGACAGTGGGTAGGTAAATACGGGCACTAAATTATTTGGGTTTGTTGAAACTTCTTTGAAATATAACAATTTTCATCACATAAGTAGCATAAGTATTACTTAACTACAAGAATCGATGTGAATTATGTAAAGTTAGGTACTTTGGACTTTGTTACTCTATTCCAGCTAAATTTATCTCAACATTTAGTCTCGCGAAATGTACAAAGTTCTATTAATAGAATGTCTGTGGATATGGGGCATGGGGCCATATCGGACATCTGCAATTGAAATCGAAATACATTTTGCAAGTCACAATTCTTATACCTACTAAAGAAACTGATGGAAGTAATTGTGTAACTTATTTAATCTTACCTATAACCCCTATAAGTATTTGTAGATTAATATAGAATAGTAACGATTTAGATAGACATTTTATATATATAAATTTCGCGAACCAAAATAAGTAGGTACACTATACCTATAGATATTGAAAATTGTAAGTAAGCAAGGGCAAAAGTGAAAAAACCGAAACTAATAATCACTTTTGTCCTTTCTTACTTACTGACCCTATTTTATCTAATGAGCTAATAAGCTAATAAGTAGTGGTATATGTACGGATGAACTAAAACTGGAAAATACATTGGCAAATAAAAAACTGAACGCTACATAGGTAGGTACTGGTAAAAGATCCCAGGAAAAGGAATTAGTATAGAGATACTTAACGACAAAAGTCTTCTGGGTGTTTCTTTGATAAAAATAGACAAAGACACTGAGTGTTTCTTACAAGAAATTTATAATAGAGTTGCCTGGGGCCAATAGACTTGCTTTATCGGTAGGAAAATTGAAACAGGGGTTATCATTGGTCTAGCGTGGTCGTGTTATGGCCCAAACTCCTTACGTATTTCTCCTATGCAGGAAGGCCTGGGCCCAGTAGCGGGACGCATATATAGGCCTGTGATGATGGAGTTTTTCTTAAAATCGTCTGATATTAGTATTAGACCTGCCTGGATTGCTTATTGAAATCAGTTTGGTCGTTTCCAATATTTTCGACTTCAGAGTTTCTATGAAAAGCCGTGCAACGTTAACGCTCTTATGTAGCAGCACACAGGAACTTAGCGCTATTTCTCTTACTTGACGCATACAATTATTTTATTGCTTGGTTCGTACTCGCATCCCTAAGGGAAAACAACCTGAAGAATTGAGTGCACTTATATTTCAAAAATCTTTTGAAATATAATAATTGTTCTGCTCTAAAGGTAAGCCTTACCTATGTTCTGAATGAGAGACTTCATAGAAATATTTTGCAACTTCCAATACACCTTAATTATATGATAATTTCATGACATTTGTATGAAATAATATAACATTGGCTGCATTACTCCATAGAAATGTTGTAAAATTATCAAAGGGTGTATTTGAAAGTTGCAAAACTTTTCTATGAACTATTATAGCTCATGTTTTAATTTATTGTAGTATTGTCGTCACCAACCTATATACCATTTGAATGAACAAGTTTAATTCTTTGAGCAATATTTGCTACCTACATTTTTATGATAAGTCGCAGCGCTAAAATGTTCTTATATAACCTGCACGCGTAGCACAAGGAACTCGAGAAGCTCGAGAAACGCTTTTGTCTACACGGTAATGTCATTATTGTCGGGCCTTAACCCGAGAAAATGACATTACGGTGTAGACTGCATGCAGTATGGAAACAACTAATACATTATATCTCAATACAATTACCAATTATTCAATGTCTTATCTGAAGATTGGTGCTATTGCTTTATATTTAAAGATAATTGTTTATAATTATTTATTTTGCAGACGTTGCAAAAACGAAAATACTTATGTCCTGACGACTATGACGAGGGTTACTTCGACTTCAGCTGTGTCGGCGGCCAGAAGCCTCCCAGCGGGTCCTCTTGGTACGTCATCTGTGGAACTCCATTCACCAATCGCGCCGAGTATATAGCTATATTGTCCACAATAGTATTTGTAGCGACTGGAATTTTCTATGCCTTGTATTTCAAAACTGCTCCGTCAGCGCCGCCTCAGAAGAAACTAAAAACGAAATAAGTAGATCTTAAACAACTCTTAATAAGCTCATAACTTGGACAGCCGTTTATTTTCTCCTGGACGGATTTGGTATTGGCGTCATAATCAATGATTGATATAATCATTATCTGACCATTTTTTAATTTACCTACTTATTATACACGGAGTACAAAAAATAGTCTTTGTTATTATAGGTCAATTAAAAAATAATACCTACCTAGGTATTATTTTTTTGCGGCCGTCTCTGGTCGAGTGGTCAGTATACCCCTTCTATTAAGCCAGTGGCCCCAGATTCGAATCTCGGTAGGGATAGGGATAGATGTTTGTATAAGAAATACAAACGTTAAACACGAATCATGGTCATCCGTATGTTTTAGTATATTAATAATATTTATATAGATAAGTACTATTATTATCTCTATTTCTCCGTTAGCTCCTGTCCATAAAGCTCGTGATAATGTGTTTTGGTTATTTACCTAATAGGTGTGTTTTAGCCCAAATTAACGAAAATGACTGTGTAAGATTTATTATCTAAGCATTGTATTGCATCTACTTACTCACCTGATTTTATTTCAGAGATAGCTACTAATGGTAAAAAATTGCAACGTACGTCCACCAGTTATTTAAAATTATGAATTAAGGCAGTTGGTATACCTACCTACTACCTGCGTACTTATAATTCAATATTCACTAGGAAAGAAGTTGTTGGGTGCATACTTATTACTTACCTATATAAAGTCTTTGGAAGGACCAAGGGAACCAAGCTGATCCTCCAAGGACGGAGATCCTTGAGATAGGTATTAAATTCTCTTGATAGATGAAAAACGATTAACTACTAGGCAAACTTCTAGCACAAATAACAGATCCCACATTTTAATTCATACAAAAAAAAAACTGGAAAACGTGCATGACAACTAATTCTTACGAACAATTGATCTCTCAAATAAGAAGTAGTTTTTAAATAAATAAGTAAATTGTAATAAAAGCACATAGGTAATTAAGACAACTTTACAGATAAAACATAAAAACACAGGCATTCAAATATTAGTACCTCCCTACTTTCTGCTTTTTACCTTGGTTTAGTAAGTAGATAAGTACCTCTAAGTAAATCGAAATGACGTAGGGTCTCAGTATAAAAGAAAATAAACGGATGGGCAAACTTGTTAGGAAATATAATTTTCAATGTTTTAATTTATTTTTAATTATACTTTATATTAAATACCAAAAGGATTTTCATTTTAATTCTAATATGCATATCCCTATTTTACCTACACTCGTACCTGTAGGTTCCGTAGTCAAAACATCAAAAATGATGTCCGCAGTACGAACACAAGTTCGAGCCACAACATATCCAGAACAAACGTCGCCGCATCACGTCCTATGATGACATCTGGAGGCTGTGACGCTCAGAAGTGATATATCTATATCGCGCGGCGTCATAATATGACGTCGTCGTTGCTAAGTGTCATCTAAAGCTTCAACACAGATAGGCCACGGAGCACAAACAATCGCAAACAATCGTCTGCAAACTGACCTTCTTTAGCCACCATCCTTCGTTATTATTCTAAGCTTGACACCTTCTTTATACTCAATGTTCAACGACTTATCTACTTTTCACAGTGCTAACTACAAAAAAACGTGAACAAAATCAAATAAGTGATGAAATGTACTTACCTAAGTAAACAAAATCTCTTTAATCTCCATCCGAGATCTCGCGAGATCTCGTTAGATTTTTGGCCGAGATTAATGTCGGTAAATATACCGCGATAACGAGATCTCGCGCGAACGAGATTGCATTCCCTAGCTAGTAGTTTCGTCGCAACACCCAAGATGTAGTAAATAAACACCAAACTCACAGAAATCTCGTAAACATAACAATCCAATATTCCAACGTAACGTCATACACATTTTTAAAGCTGCAGAAAAACACTAAATTTTCGTCAATAAATACAGCATTGAAAAATGTGACATTGTCAAGCTTTTTAATTTGATCATTTCCCATGTGATGCTGGGCTAGAATAGCACCTTCTCATCTTGTCCCGTGGGTTTCGTAAGAACCGACTATGGGATAATCTTCCCCAGATGACGGGCAGCAGCGTTGTCTGGATACTGGCGAATCACTGCGATCACCAACAAAGCGTTAAGATTATGGCAAATCTCCTCTTGGTAAACCAGGACACGGTATCGGCCCTCAGTCCCCGGCGGCCTGGCCATTCCAGACTACGGTAGAGGCCACGGTAACGGTGGGGTGAAAAAAATCCGACAGCGATTCAGCTACCAACTGGACCTGGCAACATTTAACACGCGTACATTGAGGACGGACGAAAAGATAATAGAGCTGGAAGAAAAAATAGACAAGTTATACACTGGGATATTATGGGATTATCTGAAGTCCGAAGACAGGGGGAGGACACGATAATCCTCAAATGCAGCAACTTGCTCTTAACCGGAGGACGACCAAGGTGGTGTTGGGTTCCTTGTCTGCAAGTCCCTAATTAACAATATTGTGAGATTTAGAGTGTGTCGGCGAGGTTATTATATCTAAATTAGTAGTAGTCAGGGACTAACCTAGTTGCACCAGCTAAATCAAAAACGTTCGTAATTTACATATATTCCCCTATGGGGCGAGTTAAGTGTGGTGAGACTGGCGAGAGATAGGGCGATAGGGAACTGTTCAAAGCCGCGCTGGAGGATCTATTTAAGCTTTTGGACTGGAGTGGACATAGCATCAACATAAACGGCAAGTACATGACTCTCCTTAGTTTTGCTGATGATATATCATAGTCATGCCTATAAAACCTTGAAGAAACTCTTGGTCACAATGCTCTGTAGTCTCTACAGAGTCTTAAAATAAACATGGATAGGTTAGACGAAAATTTTGTCAAATTACCATGTTGTACCTACTCCTGTGAAGGTTGGAAGCTCTACACTGGAAGTTGTTGACGATTATATTTCATCATCATCATCATATCAGCCACTAGAAGTCCACTGCTGAACAATGGCCTCACCCATCGATTTCCAAACGGCTCCCCGCGACCCTGACCAGGACATCTCTCCATCAAGTGGGAGGTCGTCCTACTTTGCGCTTTCCGGTACGTGATCGCCATGCTAAAACTTTAACTTGCTAATCCTATGAGCTATGTCAGTGACGAATATATTTACCTCGGACAAATAGTCAACTTCTAGAAAGAGTCAACGGATCCAACTCGGCTGGGCAGCGCTCGGGAAGCTTCGCAGAATATTCAAGGCCTAACTACGACGCAACGTTGGTAGGGTCCCACAAGGTGGTCCTACGATCTGGTAAGGGTCGCGGGTCACCGCGGTGCGGGCAGCGCAGGAGCGATCTTTTTGGAGATCCTTTGGGGAGGCCTATGCCCAGCAGTGGGTGTCTCTCGGGTAAAATGATGATAATGACGAGATAGATGACTCGAGTTAAAAACTAAAAATGTGCAATTTTTGCAGAAATGCCAAGTAGATCCCTACTGTTTGTATTAATGGTCGCGTCAAACTGTGTGTAGGTATAATCGGTGGTGTACCTATTTTTTTCAGATTGACTTTAAAATAAAGGTAGGTAGGTACTTACCTACCTGCAGTGTCTGATAAAAAATCTAGTAGTGATTGTAGGTGGATAATATGTTTTAATTGTTTTTTAATTCAATGTTATGTGATGAGACTGATGAGTGACACCCAAGGGACATCAATAATTTACAACCAATTTCAATACAATGTAATATAATTTAATCACTCAAAATGATATGTTCGTTTCGACATACAATCACAATAGTATCATATTAATTAACCACTAACGTTTAGTGCCAGTATTATTAATTTTAACATCAAATAACAACGAGAGGACACTCAGACGATAACGAGTTCTACATTTCCTATGTTTTTGTTATACTATATAACTGTATAACATTGTTAAGTAATAATAAAAAATACAAACAAAATAAGTAATAATTTTGAATATTCTTAGTTCGTTTCAGTTCGTTTTACCAACCTATCCCTTAACGGTGAGCTCTAACAACATCCCTATTTTATACCTAGGTAGTATATGTACAACTTCAAAATTTGGTTCATACCAAAACCGTTCCTTTAAATAAGTTACAACATTGAGGTCGGTTTTAATGATCCAAATTTTGAAGCCGAATTTATGAAGACTATGAGCCTGTCTGTCCACATCTTCACGTCACGACGGCGACGACGTATTAATCACGACGTATTAATCACTCAAAAGTCTATTTAGTAGAAAACATCGTTTTCGTTAACGCGACGAGTGGTAATTTTTTTTAATTTTTATGGTAGGTATTCTAACATAATTTCACTAAACCAACTATCAATAAGGACAATAAAGTGAAATATGAATTGTCTAAATATTTGAATAAACAACAATTTATTTGGAATAATATCACGGCAAAAGCAGCAAAAGTAAGCAAATCTTTGATAATGATTTGTTCACTACATGCCTAAACCCACCAGCTTATATTAATATAATATCATAGGTACTAACTAGATGCTTAAAATTACCCATCTAATATGTTGTTATAATCGTAATATCTGTATTAATTTATTAAAATCACGGAAGATGAATGTCTTGTTCTTGGGCATAGATTTCGATTTCATGAATTTATTCATCTTTGTGTAATGTGTATATAATATGCAGGTTGCTTTTGTTTTAAATTTAATTTGTTGTTTTTACCACAGAATAAAAGATAGTTATTTGTAGTAGCGGACATTGTCATCTTTCGTGATTTTGAAATTTACTTATCGTAAGTATTGCCCATTTCAGGACATAATAAATTACTAAAAATAATTATTGACTAATAATAAAAAGGATATTCACTTTTTGCTACTTAGCCGGCACCTATATTGGCCTAACTCATAAACGTCTGTTAAAATTATTATAGATAAAGCACATGTTCCGACATTTTTTTATCTCATACATAAAAGGCAAAATGAAAAAGACAAAACCATCGTGATTAACAAGGTATTATATAAAATTGGTTTTGTGAGCGTTTGTAAGGCCATACAATCCCGCAAAATAAAAAGACAAAACCATCATGATTAACAAGGTATTATCAAAAATTGGTTTTGTGAGCGGTTTGTAAGGCCATATAATCCCGCAAAATAATCATATTAAATTCATTGAATTTTTAGCCCAGTCCATTTTTAATGGACCGGTAATAATTTCTTTTTCAAATTAGGCAAAAACTTAAATCTAGGAATGTTACTTTACAATTGTAATATATTAGGTAGGTACACCTACATAAATAGGTACATTTATATTGTGCATTACAAATAAGTGCTGAAGTTACACATAACACTTTTTATATTCTAAGTGGAACACTCATTCATTTACCAGTAACTTACTGTAAAAATGTCGTAAGAGAATAGCGAAATCCCTATTTTAGCAAAATATACGGTGATGGCTATATTATGTATTGTATACATACATAGGATCTGTTTTGTTTGTGGCTTACAATTTTAGCTGGTAAGTAATCGAACCTACTAAAAATAAATAAATTTCATAATATTCCGTGTTTTTGCAAAAAAAATGGATTTACCTAACTATTACAATCCTACGACATATACCTACTAAATTTGCTTATGTTACGTTTGTGCAACTTAATAGTTAGATACGTAAGTACCAAACTATGAAATAATATAGAATGTGCGTATTAATGCTACTGAGCGGGGACAATAACAAAATAATATAATAGAATATGGAAGAAATGATTACAAAATAATGATAAATATAATTGAAAATATTAGGTAAGTAACTACTTAATTATCAAAAAGGCGATAAATCAGAATGCCTGAATTGCTTCTCAGTAGTATTGATTATGATCATTTGGTACGTAGATATCTAGGTAGGGGCTTAGCTATTTTGTAAACACGTCTCTCTCTATTATTTTCGATTGGTTCATATTGCTTTACACCGTAGATCTTACTTATTCCGACCCAACATATAAATTTCAAGGAATGATAAATTTATAAGTAATTCTTACCAAAATATTTACTTACTTATTTGGCTGAGCGTAATTTTTTTTCTTTTAGTTTCATACAATAATGTATCACTGTCTTTCTCGATTGATTTCCTATTATTTGTTCACAAATCGATATTTAAGTCTAGGTTTTTGCGGAGTTAGCTAAAAGCGTTAGCGTTACAGTAATTACAATGTAGGTAATGTCGATTTCTACCATAGAAGTTACATGCGTTGTTTTGCTAGCTAAGTACTTTTTTTTTAAAATAAGATACTACAAAACTTTTATCATGGAGTAAGTATTTGGGTTACATCTTTTTAGGGGATCACGAAGCGATAGATATTGCTAATAATATCATGAATTATATTATTACCTCGTTTTCAAGACAATTGAAACATTCCGCAAAAACCTATTGATATAAACATGTACCTATATCAATGCAAACATCTTATAAATTATAATGTTTTAGTGTTGTTTCGCAATTTAACACCTAATAGAGCTTAAGAGGTTCCTAAATTACAGTTGCAGTAAAGAGTTTGGTTAATCATTTTTTCATACTTAGGTACACTATTCGTCAAATGAATAACTACATTATAACGCTCTTTACAGAACGGTTTTAAAGTTCTGAATCTTCGATACGCTCTTGAGATTAACCAAACATTGCGGATCATTATAGATACATACCGAATTAGGTAATACAACATATATCAAACTAGGAAACGTATTGGTATAATGTAGGTATATATTGGTATTAAACCCTAAGGGGACTACCTACACAATTTGAATTTTAAATCTTTCAACATATGTTGGCGCCCAACTGGGGCAAATATATCAAAATACCTTGTCGAAAGATTTTGAAAATTATTAGTGATGTTTATTATTTTAAAAGATTACTTGTTATAATGATAAGAGACAGTTGCTACAATATCGTTGATGTCAAACCGATACTGAACCACGGGTACGTAGGTTTTGTTGTTTTAACAATTTAAATTTTTATTAATTATGGTCTAACCAGCGGGTTACCGCTATGAGACTAAAAATGTCTGTTGTACAATCCATTAGTCTTAACATCCTCATTAAATAAGATACTTTCTTTTACTACTTAGTGCCAGTTTCAAAATGATTGGTAGAGACAATCAAGATATGGGGGCACATATGTTTTATTTTAGTTTCATTATGAATATTACTGAGACACTAAATACCTTAGACAGACGTAAAAAAAAAAACGTAACATAAGCAAATTTAGTAGGTATATGTCGTAGGATTGTAATAGTTAGGTAAATCCATTTTTTTTGCAAAAACACGGAATATTATGAAATTTATTTATTTTTAGTAGGTTCGATTACTTACCAGCTAAAATTGTAACGACAGATACACGACTAAGCTAGACATCAAATATACATACCTACTAAAATGCCTACGCATAATTATCTATGCGTTCGTCTAAAATTTAACGAATTTAGAGTCACTCTAAATTATAAATTTTTATATGTAGTTTCTGAATACGAATTGCGTCAGTTCTATAATTTTTAACCCTACTATTATATAGTACTTTTAAATACATAACGTACCATAATTACACATCAATATATTCAACTCATTCTCACACTCATTGATAAAACGGGACAGACAATCATGTCCAACAGAAAGAAACTATTATAAGATCAAGACCTCACTTATTAGGTTGACAGATGTCGATTGATATTGAAATGAAATTGGTAATGCTATGCGCGTAGGACTACCTATTAGCACTGCCGCATGCCGCCCGAGGACTTCACGGCCGACTGATGTTGTATGGCGGGATGGCGGGTGGTATATACTTGGGCACAGATACGTGCGTTGAGTGAAAAGTACCGTAGATACATAGGTACATATCACTAATCTATGGTGAGAAACGAGCGTCGTTCAGTCGAGCACTAAATGATTACCTACTGTCTACCGTTTGCGCATTCAAAATACTTGCACAAAAAGCATTGTAATGCTCCTATTTCAAATTAATTACAGGGAGGTAGTTATTGTTGCCAATGTTGCATTAGATAATTACCTACCTACCTACTTAATCAAAAAAAATAGAAGAATGACAGTGTTTTAACACAAAATGGTTTTTTGAATTCTAATATTTAAGGCCCATTGCTCAAGATGCAATTTTCTTGACTGTAGCAAACAATTAAATTGAAGCAAGAAATGACTTGCATACTGAACTCGTACTATGCAAGTATGCAAGTCATTTATTGCTTCAATTTAATTCTTATACTACAGGCAAGACACTTGTATTGAGTTAATGCGCCTTTAAAGATTTTCAGACTTGAACCAAACTTGACTGTACCTAACTAATTTGTTTCTAAGGATATAAATTAATTGTTTTTTATCTATTTTGAGCCCCGACGAAAAAAGAGGGGTGTTATAAGTTTGATGTGTCTGTCTGTGTATCTGTGCGTCTGTCTGTGGCATCGTAGCGCCTAAACGAATGGACCAATTTTGATTCGGTTTTTTTTGTTTGAAAGCTGATGTGCCTACGATGGTTCTTAGCAATAATTTATGAAGATCAGTCCAGGCGTTTGATGACTATCAGCTCATTTTCTACATGATAATAGGGTTTTACTAATTTTTACACATCCTATTGATTCGAAATTTGGTGTACTGTCGCTTCGGTGACATTCCCATGACATACTATCCTCGAGCTATCCTATCCTACCACCAAAAAGTCTGCGAAATGCTTAATTCTTCATAAGCTTACGGGAGATATAGCGTGATTGGGCTCTTATTAATAGTCTCAATGAGACGGTGTTACAAAGATGATTAATAACGCCGGGGGTTACTTAAAATTTTTAATTTTGTACTTTTAACTCTTTGTTATTGGAAACTTCTTGATTAGATAAGGAGGTGTCATAGTCTTTTACATAATGCAAGACTAAAGACATAATTAACTTAAATTAAGACTAGCTTCCACTCCGTCACTTTGATTTATCGTGTTCTAACATATATTAAATACAATTTAGATTATTTTAGTCATTTTATCGCCTCACCCCAATGAGCGGTTTACCACTGAATTTCGGAGCATCTGACTAGGGAAAGCCCTCCACCTTACACAAAAATGAGCCATAAGATTCCAAGGCCATAAACTACAAAAGAAGTATTTGTGCGATGGGCTGGATGTCCTATGTTATCAACACCTTGTTCTTTTACAGAGTAGACAACGCGCGAGTGATTGGTTCTCTTTGTCACTGCAGAGCGGCTGGCTGTTTCCTTTGCCATTAATTATAAAAATTATTAAAGTTCATATAAACCATTTTGACAGAAAATAAAAGGATTGGAGGTACCTATGTGTCCCTGGACAATAAAATTAAAGAATTCCCATGATTTCCAGTAGCTACACGTATTGCATTGTAAAACTATAAAAATAACAGGACGTAAAATTTTACTAAGTAAAAGCTTAATGTTGTATTTCTACAATCCTAAATTATTGCAATAAATACCTACCTACATATTATAAATGAGATAAATAATACCATTATTCTACATAAAAAATGTGTCCTTCTTAATCTTATATACCTACACAAATCCTTTTTAAAAAGGCAAATTTTAAATTTTAAAGGAGGATGGCAATCTTACTATGAAGCCTTGCCCTACCTAAAAACTGACACGTCCTAAAGTGACTCAGGGCGCAATTAGATATTATTAAGACAAAGTATTTTTAGATACCAATACATTTTTGATTAAAGATGAGGTTTCTGAGATATACGTAAAACAAAACCGGATGGTATTAACAATTTCTTTTTTTTTTCTCTAATTTGGCTCGCACGGTTTGTGCATCTGCCACAACAAGGGTTATAAAGGTAGGGAAACGGGTAGGAAATATGAAATGTGTGTTATAGGACGTAATTTTCAAAAAATCGGATCAGGAAAGTAATACAAGTAACAGGAAAGTAGGTAATATATAAAAAATATATGTATTCATAGATAGATTATTATAAAATATTATGGAAGTCGGAAGAGGAATACAAATGTATTCTTAGTAGACGTAGGCAACAAAAATCTGTAATCAAAACAAAATGAAAACGAAAAAAATAACACCACTACATCAGCACCACAACAGCAGCAAAAAAAAAGTATATCTTTGTAAAAAAGTAGCACAGGTTATGATATAAACTAATATAAAGTAATCTGTGGTAGTAAAATTTAATTAATTGTTTACAAGTCTAAATATTTTCCAAAAATAATGCTAATTACAAAATTATTAATTTGATTGCTTTGATAATTCCTCTGGATTATCAGAGACTGACTGTCCACTAACTGAGTTTAATAAAGAACCTTTGAAAGCAGCGTTGGACGGTAAAGACAATATCTGAGGAGATTGAGAGAGAGAATTAATAAGAAATATTATTAGATCGCGAGTCGTCAAATTTTCAAGAGCGTTGTGATCATAACCACCCCCAACGGATGGTAAAGGAATATCATATTCTTTAGTCAACTTAGCATGAGCTACTTTATCATATCCCTCACTAAGCTTCACAGGAGACTTTGGTTTAGCAAAAACAGTTTTTTTATAAGATTTAATAAAATTGGCATCATTTGTATTACTATTATAGCTAAACTGAGAAGGATGGACAGATTTATGTGTTGATAAAACATCAGCATAGGATTTGGAGATAGAAGGATGTAATTTAAGGGCTTCAGAATAAGTTATACAATTTTTTGCCATGGACTCCTTTATGCATTTCTGCCTAAGAAATTCAGGACATTTACGATTGGTAACATAGTGTGAGCCAGAACAAAGGCAACATGTAACATCTTCATCATCAATAGTACAACTATCACCAAAATGGCCATTGCCACACTTAAAACAACGAGGGGAAGATCTACATTGAGATTTTATATGACCATATCTGCAGCACTGAAAACATTGTATTGTAGGGAAAATGTAAAGATCTACAGGTAAGGAATTGTAGCACATGAACACTCTTTTTGGCAGAACTTGCCCATCAAATGTCAATACCACTGTTTCTATAGGAATAAAATTAGATTTACCATCAACAACTTGTTTTTTATTTAACCTTCTAATTTTTAAAATGGAACCACAACCCATAGGAACAGAGATATTTCCTAAAATTTCTTCTTCAGACCAATCAACTGGTACCCCTCTCACTACACCCATACAAGTCACATTATTTACGGGGATGAATGCCTTATAATTATTTGTTTTTAATGCTGAATTATTTATAAAAGCATTGGCATCTTCAAATTGGGTGAAAGAAAGCATAATTCTGTTTCTACCAATTCGTTTCAAACTGCCATTCAAAATATTTTTGATATTATTTTTCTTTAGGAAGTACCCAAATGAAATTGGATGAATGGAGGAGTTGTCATTAGGGTGTAACTGTATCCTTTGTACATGAACTGTGTATGGGGTAGCATCTGATGCATGATAAAGTAATCTGCCGATTGGTACATGTAAGGTGGAATTAGTGTTAGTTACACTTTGTATGTTATTGGATGCTGATGTAGAAGGGACTGCAGGTTGAATTTTAATATTTTCATTATTAATGATACAAGCATTAGAAACAAGTGCACATTTGCAATCCAGATCACAATTAGTAGAAGACTTATGATGCCTCCTCTTTTTTTGTTGCAACTTTTACAGATCTTTGTAGAGGTTCTCCTGCGTTTACTGCTTGTTTTGTTTGAATCTGAGCAATCAGTAGTATCAAGAAGGGAACCCTCTGTCTCCATTCCCGAGTAATTATAATCTATAGTAACAATGTTCGACACCTGGGGGCCTGAGCCCCCAGGGTCGTCAGGGTCAAACATACCAGAATTTATATATTAATAAAGAACTTACCAATAAATTGAATAAATATATAATTAAGACATAAAGAAAATTAAAGATAGGTACTGTACAATACTTAGCTGATCCAATTACATTTATAATATTAAATATTAATTTAAGACCAAAAAAATGAACCGCCAAGTTTAACGTTTCCCGCGCTTTTTTTCTGTATTAACAAATTAACACTAGCAATGTTTGTCATCTGTCAAAGTTCGTTTTGTTAATTTCTTCATAAATAATAAACTTGTTCAATCTAACTGTCTGTATTTAATTATGACTCATTATAATTGCAATGAAATAATAATAATATAAAAAAAGATTCATAAAACAATCATTAAAATACCTTTTATGCTTGTAAAAACATAAAAAAGTATTTGTTTCCTATGAAACAAAACGCACTGGTCAATGGTCTCCATTGACAAAATATTACAATTTCCGGAATGTAAGATTTTTGAAGATTTTATTTATGTTGTCGACAAAACCTTAGCTTTATATTAACTCAAACAATTTCCAAAAAGAATATTTCTATTTAAGAGGTATTATCGGAAATATTATTATGTTGGACATTAAACTTGGAGTGGGGCAAGAATTGTCATCCTCCTTTCATACACCTTCTTACAGAATAATAATAAATAATGTTATATCATGTAACAACTAGTAATAGTTGGTTATATTGCTCCTATCAACTGGAATTAAATCCCATAAATTTTGAAGCTGTAAACAACCATCATATTTAACTATGTCAAAATGTGGTCTTAAGCTAAAGTCAGATAGGTACCCCAATTTAAACCGTATGTATAATTTAATTATTTTAACTTTGAAAAGCTGACCTATTTTTATCACTACATTGTTGGTTTTTCGCTGTACTAATTTTTTAAGTACTTTTTTCAATTTCAATCTTTGAGACCCAACTTTGAGCCACTTTTGTAATCTAGCGAAGAGTCCGAAGCTGCACTAACAGATTACTCACAATTTTGGGAACTATGATTACTTTTATTTACATTTAATCTTATGAAAACTCACATAAACTAACCACGCGGTTCTCCGACCATCTTAAATTAGTACACAATTACTAAATAGGTACTTACTTACTACTGCTGCTACAGAATACAGCGATATCTACGTTATATTTAGAATATTAGTTGCGAAACGGGTACAACACTTTATTATCAAGCAGTCATACGATAGGCAACGCAGCTAGTATATTTTTCGTCTTATTTTAATGTATTTGATGCGTTTAAACGCCTACGTAACAATTACAAAAAAGGAAAGAAAACGATGAAAATATATATGCTCCAGGCGGGACTCGAACCGGCTGGTAAAGCCGGGTAGCCTGGGCTGGGGGCGGGCTAGTGAAATTGCTTCGGCAGAGCTTAGGCTAACGCCGCAAAGGGCAGTGGAGTTGCCGAGGATTTTTAGTGAGTATTCCCAGTGTCATTAGAACGGATTTTTACTGTATCATCTGTGCAAACTGTGCAAAAATCACTGATGTGTTTTCTTTCACACGCAAGTTTGCATCCTTTTATTTGCGGTACATAAAGCAACGAGCGGTGGAGCGGTATAGATTGGGCAGACTAAAAACGATAATTCAGATGCGGTAGACGTGAACACGTTTGAAATATGGAATTGGTATTATTGCCTGCACCCGTGTCGTCCCGCAGGAAGTATTAAAAAAGAAAATGTTGGGTTCACCCAATTCACAAACAAATCGAAATTAGGTATCGTTCGTAATCTTATGGGCGATTAGATTGAGAACACTCTCGAAGAAAGAGGCGACAGCCTCCCATACCCTCTCACTGTCAACCATGGCTTGTACCATAGCGGAGGCCGGCGGCTCCAAAGGAGTGTCTCCGTGGTGTCGTCGGGGGAATCTCATTGGTGACACCGCGGTGTCTACCAAACGGGGTCCTGCAAAAAAACCGTACATGCAGAAAACGGAATGTTGCCGTGGAAAATGGCCCTAAGCTAAGAGTTCATTTAAAGAAAGCCATCGGCGTGGGTTTTCGAAAGCAAGCCTTTAAAAAACCAAGAAACCTATAGCATTATACTATTTTACCAGCCCTTATTGGCTGATCTAAAACCATTTCTGACACAGATAGCATTCAATTAGATACTTCCTTACCTAATTATTATGTACTTCTTCCAGCTGCCTATGAAGGTATTAGTATCTCAGAAATATTATTAATAACAAATTTAGCTATAAAATCATATTTTTTTAACTACAAAATCGGAAATTTTTGCATTTTCAAAACGAAGCTATTTTCATTATTATACAGGGTAGTGCCGTCAACACGACAATAAATTGAAACATAGGCTATATAAGTCCATAGAAATGGTTTGCCACTTTTAATTTGATAATTTCATGACATTTGTATGAAATGATATAAAATAATGCATCCAATATGCATTATTTCATACAAATGTCATGAAATTATCAAATGAATATGATGTTTTTGAAAGTGGCAAACCATTTCTATGAACTAATATAGCCTTTGTTTTAATTTATTGTCGTATTGACGGCACCACTCTATATATTATGACGCATGTACCTATACCTATTACTGTTTGTGGAGATTACTCACTCACAAAGTAATGTTGGAAATTTTTTGTTAATTTAAAACGACCCACTTATTACAAGGTCACGCAGTTCACGCGGTTCTACATCAAATCAGTGCACAGATTGAGCTGTAAACAATAGATACTTGTGATAAGCATAGTACGAAATGACGCTATAACCACCCAACAGGGATAATCCACTTCCAAAAAGAAAGCCCTTAAAACATCATTCCAGTTACTAATCTGTACCTATAGTTTTACAAAATCCAAATAGAATCCGAAATAATTATTGAAGCAATACAGAAATTCGTACGGGGTATCGATTGAAGGGGACGGATTGCATTGAAGTTGTAAATTGGCGGAATACGTGAAACGCTCTAAACGCTGAAGGGATAAATTATAATCAGTAGTCAATCATATCTAACTTAGGGTCGGTTTTTAAATAATTCCTCTACAACACCAGGGTCCGCGAGTGTCGACGTGTCTCCGATATCTGCCTCATTAAGAGCTATCTTCCTCAATATCCTGCGCATAATTTTACCAGATCTTGTTTTAGGCAGTCCAGGGGCGTACTGTATCACGTCTGGTGCCGCAAAAGCTCCAATTCTCTGTCTGACTAATTTCTTTAACGAGGTCACGAGATCTTGGTCGAACTTGGCCCCTTCGTTGAGCGTGATGAAGCAGTAGAGTGACTCCCCTTTGATGGAATGAGGTTTAGACACCACAGCTGCCTCAGAAACCCTAGGTTCTTCTGTAAGCACTCCTTCCACCTCGGCAGTGGACATGAGATGTCCAGAAACATTGAGCATGTCGTCAATACGACCAGTTACCCAGAGGAAACCCTCCTCGTCTCTACGAGCACCTGAAAAAATATGAAATTGTGTCAGTAAATTTTCAAAAAATTTTTTTTACCGAAATCTGAAACCAACTTCAAAACACTAAACAGGAAAAATAATTTAATTTAAGTACTGTAGGTACTCATCCCATAAAAAGATATTTTTTGGAGTTAGTGCTTCAGTTACTATTGTTTCTGGAAACTTCTAAGCACACAACTCCAAAAAATATATTTTTATAATACTTACCTACTTAAATTTTATTATTTTTTCCTTTTTAGTGTTTTGAAGTCGGTTATTATTTTTGTTTATTTTCTATTTTTCACTAGATAAGTGATATATTAGTTCATAGAAATGGTTTGCCACTTTCAAAAACATATTTTATTACGATGTTTTTAAAAGTGGTATGTTCATTGTTCATTAAATAAATCCCATAAAAAACAATAATGTGAAAAAAGAGCCAAGTTCAATACATAATGCGTCGTTCTTAACTTCACCGACAAACCAATCGAAATTGGGTGCTAAGTTCTGTGTTCTCTCGAGATATAATTCAAGCTGAAGATTTGACTGACTTAGCACCACCTGGTATGAAGCAATAATAAGAGCCCATATGCAAAGACAGCTACTGTAGTTTTTACACTGCTCTAGCCGATTCGTCAATTTCACCAATATTCAATACCGCAATATGGTGGGTGATGGATGACATAAAACGATACACCTCCACTATCATTATGAAATTAAATATAACATTAATGTTTTTTAAGTCTTCACTTACCATCACCGGTACAATAGTAGCCGGGAAACTTAGAAAAATACACTTTCTCGTAGCGATCGTGGTCTGCAAAGAGCGTCCTCATGATTCCGGGCCAAGGTCTTGAGAATACCAGGTAGCCTTCACCGGGTCCTTCGATCACCTGGCCGTTTTCGTCGAGGAGATTTGGTTCCACGCCGAAGAACGGGAACCCCTGTTATGTGCACAATATTTTTCACCACCAAAATATTTCTATACCTATCACTATAAAAAACCCCAGAACAGTTATAAAATAATAATGTAGGCAATAGAATTACAAAAGAGACTGAAAAAAAAAATGAAAATGTCTTTATTTAATTAGGCCCCCCAAGAAGCACTTTCAAATCGTCAAATAGGGTTATTTCTAACACATAATTATGTCTATCACATAAAATAATATTAACTAACAATGTCATAATGTTTGTCTTTCTGTCTTGTCTGGATCTACGTAAGCTAACAATGTTATAATGCCAGTCTAGGATCTGCAGTTTGGATCCCCCGCTATAAAATCATTTTAAATTTTAAATGTCCCCCAAAGACCTCTGTCTTCTCCGGCGAAGCAATAGCTTTACTTGAAGCTGTGTCCTACATCGAGTCTCATAAGCTAGGTAAATCTCTTGTTTTCTCGGACTCACGTAGCTGTTTAGAAGATATTAGCAAATTCCCTCTTCGAACCAGAGATAACTTTACTATCACACTAAAGATTAGAGAGACTCTTTACCGATGTCACCTACTTGGTATAGAAGTTGTTTTGGCTTGGATCCCAGGCCATTGTGGAATCACAGGTAACGAAACAGTGGACGCGTGTGCTAAGGAGGCTACTATGTTAGGCTGCGATTTATACTCCAAATGCTTCGCTCGAGACATTCGATTAACTGCTAGGTCTATTCTTGCCGAGAACTGGAAATTAGAATGGGATACCTCACGCGCTTTGAAGGGCAAATTTTATGGAAGCATTCAGACAGATATCCCGACCAAACCTTGGTTCTTCAAACACCGATCAGCCGATAAACATTCCACTTCTACCATCATCCGATTACGACTTGGTCATGTCTGTTCTCCAGTTTTTTTGGCCAAAATTCGAATACGCGATCACTCCTTATGTGAATGTGGTCTATACGAAGGCACCATAGAACATATATTTTTTAACTGCTCTAGACACCCCATATCTCTATACGATCTGCTTCCAAACTCTGTTCCACGTCCAGCTAATATGGGTTTTATACTCTCTCAGATTCAATCCATTCCTCTCATTATTTCGGTGTTGGTAAAATATATTAAAAAGTACAATATAAAACTTTAGTACCTACCTCAGACAATTTTTTAAATGTACTTACGTCCTTAGTTTAGTTTATTCTTGTAATACAATAACCTTTTAAATACAGTACAATATTATATATAGATTTTTGTATTTATAAACATACTAACAACAACTAACCAACTTATTGTTTGTGCTTGTCCACAGGTTACCCAACCGGTTAATAATCCCCTACAGTCTCGTGTCTTTTCCAAAACTGGATCTTGGCGAAATTGTCAAATCTGACAGAGGCCATAAAACAAAAATTGAATTGAATTGAATGCCAGTCTGTCGATCTGTCGGTCAGTTAGACAGTCTGTGTCAGTCAGTCTGTCTGTCTGTATGTCATCATGATAAGCATGTGTTTGTATTGATATACTTACAGCTGATCCAGGTTTCATGGGCGTCGCGCCAGGTAAGCTGGTGATCACGTGGCCACCGGTCTCAGTCTGCCAGAAGGTGTCCGCTACGGAACATCTTCCGCTGCCAACAAGGTTATAGTACCACAACCAAGCCTCAGGATTGATCGGCTCTCCAACGCTGCCCAATACTCTTAGAGTGCTCAAATTGTGCCTGTTGAAAATGAATATACCTGGTGTGATTATAGTCATTTGTAGAAGATTTAAAAATCGGCGAACGTAAAAATAGATAAAACTATTCTAAATCACGATCTTCTTATCATAATGTAGGGCTGCTGCGAATGTATCGCACGCAACGCATCGTTTTCGCCAGTGTGTTGGCAGTATGTAAAAAAAGGAGAGATTGGTATCTTTGGAGTATGATAATAAGAGGTAGAGAGCGCCAAAAATGTGAGTTAATCAATAATTCTTGTTATCATGTAGGCTATCATCAAAGATTTGGTGAGACCTTATATGATTCTGTCTACCTACTGAGATTCAGTAGCAAGATTAAGTATTAAATTCACGAAATTTATAAAGGCCAAGCAGCGAGTAAATACTAACCCTAGATTCTCCGTTGGCAAGATGTTGGAGGTGCTGGAATCATTATATCTTTTTAGATAAAATTTACACACTGCCAGCCAACACACTAGCGAAAACGATGACACGTCATTTCAAGTTGTTCCGAATCGCGATCGCGACAAGAGCCACGCATCACACTGAGCACTTCGCGACCCATTAGAATCTTTTGCGATTCCTCTGCTTATGACTCTTTCTGTGTCCAGAACATACATGTCATAAGCCTTACTATCTTTCGGCAAAAGAGCCTGAGTCTTCTAGCTTTGGATATGCCACTTCCTAAAGACTGATTCTGGTTCTAGCCAGAGCTTCACACGGACACCAAAGGTGTGGTATTGATTGCTAACACTCACCACATGCATGCTCACCTCATGCAGATGCATTTTGTGTAGCATGTGGTTAATGTGGTTAATGGCGATATGCCCTGTAAACGCTACTCTGAACACAAGCAATTTTTCCAGAGCGACTTGCATTTTCATTTCATGTTGCACTGCCAAAGGGATTTAGTAATAAGTACCCTACACATATTTTTCTTGCTGCAATAAGTTAAAATATTGAATTGATTCGCAATGCTATTTAGCATTTAAATAAGTAGCGACTCACATTGATGATAAGAGGGTCGTGGAATGTTAGTATTAACATCCGCCGATCTTTGTGTAAGTATAGTACCCGTCTGCTGCAAAAGTTTACAATAGTCCCGTATCAACTATCGCAAACGTCGAGTACCATATCCTGTTATTTTTCTTGATGGGATAATATGTTATTACAATTGCATTAGGGTCGACCGGTGCATCGGTACGTGTGATCTGCAATTTGTATCATTAGCACCCTCGATCGTAACAAGCAATAAGTGGTCTGAATCACTGTTATTTCTAAGTTGTAGTGCAAATGGTCAACTTTACTAAGTCAATTTTATTGGAAGAACTCTTCGACTTTGTACCTACCACAAGCTAGTTATCGATTCGATTGCTAAGCCATTTGAAACTTTGAATGAAGATGTCTTGATGCGTATTGCGCCAATTGTAGTTAGTAATCTGTCAATCGGCGTTACAGCTCTGCCCTGGTCGTGCTAGGCGGGCTGGAGGTCTATGACAATTGAAAAATTAATTGTCTAGAATCGGATGCTTGACAGGTTAAGTTTGGTTAATGTGTCTGTATAGGTAGTTGCTGACAGCTTGTGAGGAACCGAAAGCGGTTTGAAACTTTTGTACCACGTCCCGTTCAAAATTTTTTTTTCATTACTGCGGCCACGCATGTAACGTTCATAAACCGATAGTTTACATTAGTACAAACACAACAAAAAGATTGCAAAAATCTCGAAAACCGTCACGATTCCAAATTCGGAGCCATCAAAGCTGTACCTACTATATTAAAATTTGCGCCTGGCATCATCAAAATCATTTTTTTCTTTTAGTTTTTTATTTAAGTAAGTATCTTAAATTGTACTTTAGCCAACCCTAAAGTTTTAACTAAATTTAAAGTTTCTTTGAAATTTTCTTAGGTTTTTGTTTAGACCTCCAAATCAAAATCAATAGGTTTTTTTTACACAAAAACGGTAAATGAGTCAACATCACTTGACGTGGAGCAGTAAGTATAGAGTCTATATTAGAAGACAGCTAGTGCAGCTAGAAATACATTGTTTTAGTCGCCTCTGCCTTGCCGGCTCAAAGGGTGCTTTTTTACGCCTCCTTTATAGGAAGGAACCCATTACATGAAGAAAGAGGGAAACACGTATTCTGGCTAAGAATTCCAAGTTTTGGAAGTAAGACAGTGAACGGAGTTAGTAAACTTCTTTATCAACGATATAGTAGTCATGGCAGAATCAGTGGAGTAATTTTATTGAGCATATGCTCGGTGACCTAGACAGAACTTCCCGACAGGAGGGTGGGTCTAAGAATGAACAGGGACAAGACAAAAATTATATCCAATATCCATGTCGCATCTATACCAGTTACAGTTGGAAGTTCTGTTCTCGAAGTTGTTCCCCTCGGTTTACGTTTACCTCATACAAATGGCTCAGCTAGGTAAGTCTAACTTCGAGAAAGAGGTAAATCAACGAATCCACCTCGGATAGACAGCTTTCGAGAAATTGCGAAAGATCGCTTCGTCTAAAATTCCTCAGTGCCTCAAGTCGAAAGACTTCGACCAGTGTGTGTTGCCAGTGATGTCATACGGCTGTGAAACGCAGTCGCTTACTAAAAGCTTTCTGTATAGGTTTACAGTCACTCAACAAGCTATGGAGCGAGTTATGCTAGGCGTTTCCTTACGAGATAGAATCAGAAATGATATAAGAGAATTAGAGTCACTGAGATAGCTCATAGGATTAGCAAGTAGCGGTAAGCAGTGGGCAGACTACATAGTACGCAGAACGGACGGCCAATGGGCGTTAGAGTTTTAGCATGGCAACCACGTACCGGAAAGCGCAAAGTAGGACGGCCTCCCCTAGATGGACAGACGACCTGGTCAGGGTCGCGGGGAGCCGTTGGATGCAGACTGCGCAAAACCGATCTGTTTGAAAATTGATAGAGGCCTTTTTCCAGCAGTGGAATTCATAGGCTGATATGATGATGATGAAACTTCTTTGTGCATGATGTTGAGGTGAAGATAGAGAATGGATGACTCCGAAGACTAACACGCGTGCTCCGGAGTAGGAAGGGAGAATATAGAAAGGTACAATACATGATATTTTTAACCGACTTCAAAAACGAGGAGGTTCTCAATTCGGCCGGTATGTTTTTTTTTTTTTTTTCTATGTATGTACACCGATTACGCCGAGATTACTGATCCGATTTTCGTGATTCTTTTTTTGTTCGATGCGAAATAGCTGCCATTTGGTCCCGTAAAAATTTTTTCAAAAACAGTTGGGTACTTTGGTTTTAAATTAAAAAAAACTGAAATTATGAAATCGTCCACATAAGCGAAATTGCGAATTTTTGCTTTTTAACCGACTTCAAAAACGAGGAGGTTCTCAATTCGGCCGGTATGTTTTTCCAATGACTTTTTAGTGAAACGATACGATAGTAGGAAACAATATAAGTTGACGGTCACCCATCTAGCTTCGACCGTAGAAAGTTATCACTAAAAATTGTGAAAAAAAAATTTTAAACAAAAATTAAAACCGAGTGCTTTACTTTCTATTGTTTTTGGAAACCACTTAGCACCAACTCCAAAAATATGTTTCTAGGGGATGAATACCTACTTAAATTTAATTATTTCATCCTTTTCAGTTTTTTGAAGTCGGTTTTAATTTTTGTTTAAAATTTTTTTTTCACAATTTTTATGAATTAAGTTTTGATTAACAATAGCCGTAATGTACCTGTCTACAGTACTTTTATCTCACGAAGCGACGCACTCTTTACTTGTGATAACCTAGTTTTACAAACACGCTGTGAATGTGTGCGTGACTGCGAGTGGCGTAGGCATATAAATTTAAGCAGATGGAACTATACATATACCTAATTGATTTATAGATCGTTTTAAAAACTTATTAACATGACCTCATGAACCTACGTGTGGGGAATTATTTACTGCTATCATGGCCGCAATACAATACTCACTTCTTGACGTATTCGTCCCCGAATTTGATGAGAGCTCTGATGGCGGTGGGAGCAGTATAGAATTGCGTAACCTTGTACTTCTTCACTATTGCCCAATACCTGTCATTGTCTGGATAGAACGGGGTGCCTTCGAACTGGAAAAACGTAACGTCTTATAATTTTGCTACGCAAACTTTGCATAAATATTAACTCGTACTTCACTGTGCTCTGAGTAAATTAGTTCAGAATAACCAGATTAAATATGTATAATTTTAAATCAAATATATAACCTAGAGGTATAATTTTGCGAGTTTTATGTTAAACACAAAAACTACCAAAAGTTAGATCAAATTTTCTGCAATTTGTTTTCTGATTAATATGTTTTTTTCGTACGCTAATCAGCTAGCACAGCATAAATTTGTAATCCAACTATTTGTACATGTGTTGCACGAAATAAAATTTTTATTACTTATTAAAACATTTTCTTCCTTTAAAAATTGCAAGCTTGATACTTTAGTATGTCACATAGGTAGGTCCCTAACAAGTGGCCTATACCATGGACAGAGGTGGCAGCTTAAGCTTAAGTTAGAGGTGTGTAGCTAGGTAGGACAACACGCTTACGAGCTGATTATTACTGACAACCACAGAATACATAATTACAACAGAGGTAGCCGCGGTGGCAAGGGCCATGACAACGTCACAGTGCAATTACACCCTTCGGAATCGTTTGTGCCTCCACCGCTTTTACTCTTCCTCTGTTCCAGAATGTAACTGCCTTACTACATCTCTGGTCAGGAAGACCAGAAACCTGCGGCCGGTGATACTAACCATTACAGAGGTGGCGGCATTGGCTAGGGGCGCGTACACCACATAAGTGTGGCCGGTGATCCAACCGACGTCAGCCGTGCACCAGTAGACATCCTTGTCCCGGTAATCGAATACGTAGCGAAGAGTTGCCAAGGCATACATCATGTAACCCGCAGTTGTATGTAGGACACCCTTCGGCTTTCCTGTTGACCCACTGTTGTAAAAATAAAAGAAATAACGTAAATACTAAAAAGGGCCCAGATCGTAAAGTTACTGCTACTAAAATATAGTACCTATTCTATTTATGTTATTGTTTATTGAAAAAAGGTCACACGATGAGAATGAAAGTTATAAAAATATTCAAAAATCCAGAATCAAAATTGCCTTCTTACTTACTTAGTTTATGTTCATAATAATCTCAATATGGAGCCGAGTCTCCTTGTGTTCAGGAATGAGTCAAACTGAGATTTTAACAACTTTGAGTCCATTGCATTGATTTTTAACCGACTTCAAAAAAGGAGGAGTTTATCAATTCGGCTGTATTTTTTTTTGTTTGTTACCTCAGAACTTTAGACTGAGTAAATCGTTATTGATGATTCTTTTATTGTTCGATACAGAATAGTTCCCATTTGATGTTTTGAAAATCCATTGGGTAGTTTGGTTTTTAAATAAAAAAAACTGGGGAAATTAAGTCGTCCACGTATGCGAAGTTGAGGATATTTGCTTTCCTATGAAATTTTTGTGAAATGATACGTACGATAATAGAAAACAATATAAACTCACGGTCACCCATCTAGCTTTGACCTTCAAAAGTTATCACTAAAAATTGTGAAAAAAAATATCAACAAAAATTAAAACGGACTCCAAAAAAAATGAAAAACATACCAGCCGAATTGAGAACCTCCTCGTTTTTGAAGTGGGTTAAAAACTGAAAAGGATAAAATAATTTTAGTAAGTAGGTAGGTACTCATCCCCTAGGAACATATTCTTGGAGTTGGTGCTAAGTTGTTTCCAGGAAACATAGATAGTGAAGCACCGACTCCAAAAATATGTTCCTAGGGGATGAGTAACTACTTACTAAAATTTAATTATTTTATCCTTTGCAGTTTTTTGGAGTCGGTTTTAATTTTTGATTTTTTTTTTTATATATCTAATCTATAAAGAATGGGATCCTAAATTATAAGAAATAATCACTTGTAAAAGTGTAGAGTCGCTCATACATAAATTCAATAATTACTTATGATTATTTTGAGTTATTAAAACTCGATCATCCCTTCTTAGAATGTTCATTTCAGTACTAGGTACTTGTTTGGCGTAAGTCGGTAAGTCACGAATCTTCATTATATACCTACTGACATAAAATCATAAAAAATATTATGCCTAGCATAGCGTGTTGAATCAATGTAGGTACTCTTTGGTTGAATCTCTAAGCTATATCTGACCTTGCGATAAAACTCTCACAGGTTTGTCTGTTTAAAATGTTTACGAGTATGATTGTCGATAATGAAATATTTCATGAGATAAAACCGACACAGTAGGTACAGTTACAAGCATCGTAAAGTAATATTATATTATTCAACATTTTTAATCGACTTCAAAAACAAGGTGGTTCTCAATTCGGTCGGTATGTTTTTTTTCACCGATTACGCCGAGACTACTGATCCGACTTACGTGATTCTTTTTTGTTCGATGCGGAATAGTTGCCATTTGGTTCCATAATTTTTTTTTCAAAATCAGTTGGGTAGTTTGGTATATAAAAAAAACTGAAATCATTAAGTCGTCTACGTATTCGTAGATTTCACCGTTTTTCACTATGGCAATAGATGGCGGGCGACATAGAAGTCAAGTTAACGTCACCAAAGCGACATACGCGCCATGATGAATTTGGTTGTGTTGCAGTTTTTTCTATAAAAAATCTTGTTTTGTACCACGCAACAAAGCAAATAAAAAGAAAATGGGCAATTGAACACTGTCCTGCATATTTTTACATATTTTTCAGTGTAGGTACTGTACATAGACCTGGCCGGGTGTCCATATATTTTTGAAACATCTCTTTTGTAATATTGACCTCCTCCGTGCTTCGGAAGGCACTTAAAACCGTTGCAGTCTCGGTTGTCAATGCAACCGTTTCAACCCACCAACCCACCAACCCGCATTGGGCCAGAGCGGCTGCGTGGTGATGTTATTACCGAAACTTCTCATGTGTTTCTCCCTTGAAGGAAGGGCTGTGCCCAGTAGTGGGACGTATATGGCCTGGTGATGACCATGATGATAAGTGATTAGGGCAATACGTACCTAGTATAGAGCATAAACAGCGGATCCTCGGCGTCCATCCACTCCGGGGGGCAGATTGTGGATTGACCTTCTACAATGTCATGCCACCAAATATCTCTATTGTCGTTCCACTTATACTGAAAACCAATAGAAGATGGCTATGAATAAAAATGTATGCTAATACCATACCCACTAGACTACAAATATTCTACAAACATTTTATTTTGCGCCCAATTTTAAAACGTACTTGCTCCCGGTAAATTTCTGTGTTGGAAGTACCGGGAATTCCCTGATTTCTTGTGCTCATTTAGCTTAAGAAGTACCGGGACTTAATACCGGTACTTTAGAAAATAAGTTCCAGTTCTTTCGGTACTTGCAGTACTGCTAAAACCTTCAGCGTTCCTCTAAGTTGAAAAATAATTTATAATAGCGATAGCGATAAAGGAAAAAATCAAAAAACATGACACTGATAGAGATGAAGCGGAGAAGGAATTATTATAATTAAGACACTAAACTTGTAACAACGATGACCATTGCAATAGTATCGATATTGAAACAGAAGATAGTGTTGATTTTGCGTTTTCTGAAGATCAGGGTATCCAGACCCCAGGAGACGCGAGTTCGATTCACGCCAAGAGCATATATTTTTTTTATAGTTTTCTTTCTTTATTTCTAATTGTTACAATAAAGTAGGTGTATAAAAGCACAAAATCATACATAAATGTGATTAAAATGGCTTTTCTCACCTTTACTGGAAGTTTAAAAATGCTTGTAAAAGTATTCTTTTGGATCACTAAAGGTGTTAACTTCAATGAGTGATTACGCGGATAACGCGAATTCGATTCCCGCCTGGAGCATATAATTTTTTCATCGTTTTGTTACAATCAGGGATGAAAACATGATTGACAGACAGAACTAGAAATACTACAGGTACAAGAACTCGGAAGCGTTTCAAATATTTCAAAACTGTGATTGTGGCTTTGTTCCGCTGCCAAACTGTTTTAACGGTTCCAATAATTATCAAATTTGAAACCCAAAAATATTAACATGCCTTTGGCTACGACCCTGGCGAAAGGATATAAAGAACGGCGGTGTTTCATTTTAACTTCTGTTTTGCTATATTTGCATACCCCAGACAGTTATTTTTTTGAAATCGATAACGCAGATATATGACATAGTAATTTGTAAGCCACCTTGTCATCAAATTAAGGAAATACATAAAGATTTCTTTGGTCCAATGATGTTCAGATTTTTTTTCATAACTTACAAACCCGAACGTAATCATCACGCGTAGAAGATTCCTAAAACACAAACTGAACCTGACTCTTTTCACAGCATAAACAAAGAATAATTTGATAGCGCTCTGGAGATCAATTAACCTGGGGCAAACTCGAGCCACTGATCAAGACTCAAAATTGGCGAATTATATCCAGATGACAACGGCATCATGCGAATAAGGAGGCATTCGTTAAAATAAGCAATAATGACACTAAATGATGAGAAAGACTAATTGGGGATGTTTATCATCATCGTCGTGATTTCAGTCAAGACACGCCAAAGGCCTCCCCCAAGGATCAACTAACCCAATGCTGCGTCTCCCGGTACGCGGTCGCTACTAGAGGACAAGGGCTACACACTGCCACTTGAGGCTCGCAATTCTTTGGGCTATATCGGTAAACTTAATTTTCCTGCGGGTGACAACATTTCTGATTCGATCACGCAGAGGAATCTTCGAGCATAGCCCTCTTCATTGCCCTTTGGGTAAGTTTGAGCCTTCTTATGAGGCCTATTGTAAGCGGCCACGTCTCAGTTCCGTAAGTCAACACTGGCAAGACTTTTGACACTGCGGTAGTTGGGCCGAGAATAAGCTGCGATTGCGAAGCTTCCCGAACACTACCCAACCGAGTTAGATCCGTCGATTGACCTCTTTCTGGAACTTGGACTTACCAAGTTGCACTATTTGTCCTCATGTGTTTCTCATATGTAGGAAGGCCTGTCCTGTGCCCAGTAGTAGGACATGTTCATCGACTCACACACAGGTAGTAGGACATATTCATCGACACAGACTCGACGTAATGACATTTTATTATTACTAAGCGCGGAGGCGACGCAGCGAGAGTCGCCGTAACGAAACTCGACGCAAAGGGAATAATTCATATATAGGCTATCGATGAAATGTTATATTTGTCAACAACTAAAATAAACATTTGTGAAGACTGATTATAGGAACGAAAAGATGCAAATAGTTTTATACTTATTCTATTTCGTTTCCTTTTACATTAAAATTTACTAGGTAAGCCATTTTGATTAAAACGTTTATGAGTACCGTTAGCACCGAAAACCTTGGCAAATACTGGTACCAAGTCCAGTATACCGGGTTCTTGAGATGGCACCCGGTACTGCACCCCCCTAGTACCTACCTACTTATTGTAAAGTAAGATTTAGACCATAAATATTAATTTAAGTACCAAATCTCATGCTCTCAATATATGTACGGTGAGGAAAAAAAATCGAATAACATTTTTGTATTGCGTCATTTTGTATTCCCAGAATTCATACAAATATGTCAAATATATGCCAAGATCTTATTGAAAAAGAATTAAAGTGTTAATCGTCTTCTGTTACTGACTGTACATAGACAATGGATAAAAAAAATAGCGGTCATATAAATTTTTCTTAGACAGTATTTAGATCATTTTAGAAAACAAGTCAAGGTGAGTTTCTACATTTAGCTAAATATCAATATATATGACAACTATCCTACAACACGATGTAGTAGTAATAATCCTAGCATATCAATAATAATCCTCTTTAACTGTCAAGTGTTAACCTTCAATTACGCTCCCATGACGTGTAAGCCGCATCTCTTGATCAGCCCTTAAGAATGAAACGATGCAAGGTGAATTTTATATTTAAAAAAAATACTCACTAAAGAGGTCAGATCATCTGGTAAGTTCCCGCAAAGTGTAACTCTCGCTAAGTGAGACACCACAATGCACAGAGGTACGTCATGTTTGTGCTTGGTTTTTGCCTTCACGATAGCTTCGTCACAAATGCTCTTCAAAACCAGCAGCTTCTCACCGCGCCACGCACCATCAGCTGTCACTAAAACTTTAGCTTTGCAGTCAGCCATTCGCTCCCCTAATGAATCCGAAGAAAAGCCCGCGAACTGAAATATTTAGGAATTAGTTAAAACCTTTGAACCCGGAACCGCTGATTTTGTAGAAAGTCGCTGTCCACGAACATTCCACTAGTCAATCTTATCAAAAGTTCATTATCTGCTATTCTGCTCAATTAAACTTGTATTTGGTAATATTTTCGTTGGTTTTGGAACTAAACCTCTACTTATACTAATAAAAAAAATTCCGAATAAAAATATATTTGAAATTAGAAAATCTACATACCTAGGTCGCTAAAGAAATCAGGAACCCTAAACCGGACGTATTAACACATTTAGATGCTGCGTATTTTAGATTCAAAAACACTTTTATGACCTAGCTTGTATGATTTGGTAGATTATATGGCCATTACGATTTTTAAAATTGTATCTATTTCAGCTCCAAAGCCAACGAAAATTTAACGGGTACGTACTTACCTGTTACAATATGCACATAGAGCTTCGTATCTGTGAAAACTCACCACCACGGAGTGAATAGCTCCGATCCTCGCGCAGGCAAGCATGCAGACGACCGTCTCCAGAATCATTGGCATGTATACGGCGACACGGTCGCCCTTACCCACGCCGCAATCACGAAGAGCATTTGCGAATTGACACACCTGATCCATCAATTTTCTGTATGTTACCCGGCTGTAGTCGTCTGGGTGATTGCCTTCCCTAAAAATAAATAATTATTTAATTTTTATGGTGGCAGGAATATGTGAACGTACAAAATAGATATCTTTATAAAACAATAAATTATAGTTAATGGAAGAAAAATAATAAAAAAGCATAGTTAGTTTTCTAATAGTAACTAACTAGGTATAAGCATGGACCATATTACTTATTTATTTTGTAAAAAAAAGCATTTTTTTTAATGAATGCGATGTTTGTACTCTTTATAAGTCATCGCATCGGCCCCTACCGAGATTCATACCCGGGACTTCTGGTTTAGTAGAAGGGTCATAGTCATATCCATTTATTGCGACATGTTGGTATAATTATCAGATGTTACATACTGGATATACTGCATCAGAAGGCGTCAAATAATTAAGTACTTATCTATTTCAATACGAACTCATGCTAAGAATTATACATAAATAAAACACTTCTATATCCAAGTAATCATACCTAGACAACAAAATCGTGCTCGGAAAGCCTACTAAGTGACTTGCATAATTTTAGTAAGTTTCAAGTTCAATCAAGATCATTTCGCTGGCCTGTCGTGTGTTAGGTACACACGAGATCAATTCGCTTAGCTTATCATTTGTACTCGTGGCAACCAGAATGACCTACTACAAGGTCAACTCGCAACAAATACAAATTAACCATAAGTAATTCAATCCATATTAAATATTTCATTACATAGGTATATTATTTATTTTCATATTAATCTGTCAAGCCGCGATATACCACCGGGGGGCTATGACAATTGAAAAATTAATTGTGTCTGGAATCGGGTTAAAGTCGCATAATCCATTACAGGAGTCAGGTCCAGTACCCGTACCACCGTCTTTTATCGCGATCCAGTTTAGGACCTAAACTGAGTAGAATCGTTAACTCGTACTACGACGCTATCTACGACTATGGCAGCGATGCAGTTTAGGAACCAATACTGAACCGAGCGGAATATGAATCGCTTTTATAAAGATGGTGGTAAGGCCCCAGGGCCCACGAAACGAATTCTTTTTGAGTTCCCATGGTAAAACGAAACGAACTTGATTAGAAATGTTGGTGCTTATTTTATCACCACATCCTGCATCACTATCATCCACAGCTGGCCACAGGCCTTCCTACATGAAAGAAACACATGGGGAGCTTGGGCCATAACACCACCACGCTGGTACAGTGGGGATTGGTGGGTTCAAGCGATTGCAGTAACAACCGGGACCAACGGCTACCGAAGCACGGAGGAGCTCGAGATTATAATATTGTTTGACCTATCCCGAGATCGACTATGGCGAAAGTTGCTTCGTTTTTTTAATCTAAATCTAAGCGCTCAAACCACTACGCCATCCAGCTCCTCAATATTTTAAACTCCTAATTCTTTAAAAGAGTCAACTCAGCTCGCTACCAACGTGCCATGCCTACATGCAAGCTGGACTCTGTGGAAGAACTTTGAGAATCATAATGCACTAGTCGAAACAAAACTTCGGAAGCTCGAACACCGGGCGCGGAGTAGGTCTTTATCATACCGAATGGTATATCCAGATATAAGAGTTTGAAAAATAGACATACTTTGGTCAATGTTCGCAGAAAGTTCACGTCCCACAATTTCTCTTTTTTCATAGGAATACAAGATACACTTCGGGTATTCAGGATAGAAATCAGGATTGATCATAATTATATAGGTAATAAGGTATTCTAAATTGTAACCAGGCACTATTTCAAGTGCACCCGTCATTTCAAACCGTTAGAGCAAACTTGGAAACTGGAGCTGGACTTACAATGAATTCAGCAGACGATCTGTCCCCGGTAATTTAAGTTTGTAAATCTCTTACTATTACTTATCTAATAAAATCAGTGAATCTTGAGAAGATTTCAAAAACTGAAATACAATCGTAATCTTGTATCCCGTAAATGTTTTCTTTTATAAGTACAACTATATGAGCAGCAAGCTGACGGACGACCTTGTGGTAAGTGGTTACCGGCGCGTAAAGACACCTGAAAAAACAAGTAAAATCTCTTGGTATTGCAGGTGTGTTGTCATGAAATAAAGATGAAATGTCGTCCATGCAAAGTTATTACACTGGCTACCTTTCGCTTCAATCCGAAACACAGCGAACTGCTTTAGGTACGGCCGAAGACCATCATGAACTTCGAACTCGAAACCCGTTTACGAACATAGCGAGTTAGTAGAAGTCGATCAATAAACGTATTGCAATCAAACTCTTTAAAATGTGCCTAGACTAGAAAAAAGACATGTCCTGGATCGGGACGTGAACCCTTGACTGCTCTCACCACTGAGCTACGTTTAGCATTCATGAGAACACTATGATTATTTTAGATAAGAAACCGACTAAGAGTTTACTTCCTTTTGTATTAGTTGATGTTGAGGGTTTTACTAATGGTAAGTATTTGTTGAATAAAAAATGAAACAGTAAGTATGTCTTATATAAAACAATAATTCTTTGAGCAAAGAAACGTAGGTATATAGGTAGGCACTTATTTATTTAAGATGTGGTATATTTTTACCTTTACTCGCCAGAGTTCAGGAAATTTTAAGGTTTGTTTTATAACTTAATATACATATATTGAAAATAACTATTTCCCACTCAAAGTAAATGCGTTTGTGATCACTGTCTAGCACAGGCGGTCGACATTCGCGACGAAAAAAAATAAAAATTTTTTTAACTTGTTTCTATTTTTTCAGCTCTTTTTTCTCAGTATTTCTACATAGGTACATATCATAAATTCGTTTAGTAGTGTTTTTTTTTATACAAAGCACGGCAATGGACCCAACACTACCACATGTGAAGCGGTAAGGAGAGTCCATATGCTAGGACAGCTAGTGTAGATCTAGTGCAGAATAGACACTGCTCTAGCCGCCTCCACCTTGCCGGCCCAAAAGGTGCTTTTTCACGCCTATCTTGAAGGACCCCATGTTATAGGAAGGAGGGAACACATGTGCTGGTAAAGAATTCCAAATTCTGGAAGTTCGACAAAGAAACGAGGCACAAAATTATTTTGTGCATGATGTTGATGTTGAGACAGTGAATTGATGACCGTTTTTACAAAATGCAAAAAAAAAATAACAAATACAGATCTACAAGCAACATGTAAATAAAATAATGATTGTTTTTAATTAATTGTAAGCAAAAGACAAAAGGAAGGAAAATAGACAAGGCTGCAGCTAACTTGCACACTCCAAGTGGGGGCCATATACATATAGGTAGGTTGCTACCATTTCTAGGTCGAATCTAATCAGCAGAAAGAGAAGAACTGTTTGTACTCGTGTAGATAAGTTACTACTTATATAAAGCGTGTATTTTACATTGAAGATTACTAAACAAGAGAAATAATGAATAATGAGAGTAATCTTATCTACTTCCTGTGTGTATACGTAGATATATTTTTCTCAAGATATGTTATTACGACTGATTTTGAGTGAATTGGTTGCCTTTCCCTATAGCGAAATGGAAAACAATTACCTAATTTGTCATAAATCTTCGATCACCTAATTAAAAGAAAATAGTAGTAGGTAGGTACTAGTAGGTATGTAGGTAGGGGAAGGGGATAAGGCAAGCACTTAAAGGTGAATCTAGAAGTTTGCGAATAGAAAGTAACTAGCCAATAGAAAGGAACACTCAATCAACAGTCATTGCGAGAGAAACAGTGAGAGTGCGCACCCCCTTTAAATAAAAACGGAAAATTAGTTAAATATCTAGTCCATTGAATTTTTTGTTACCTATGAAGTCATTATTGTAAGGTAATTACCATCACCCAATTTATGTATTTTTGGTATACAGGGTGGTGCCGTCAATGCGACAATAAATTTAAACATAGGCTATATTAGTCCATAGAAATGGTTTGCCACTTTCAAAAATATCGTATTCAATTGATAATTTCATGACCTCTGTATGAAATAATGCTGCCAACGTTACACTATTCCATCCAAATGTCATGAAATTATCTAATGAATACGATATTTTTGAGAGTGGCAAACCATTTCTATGGTCTATTATAGGCTATGTTTAAATTTATTGTCGCATTGACGGCACCACCCTGTATATATTTGCTAGTGTTGTTTACTTTGATGTAGCATGTTACTTACATTGGTCTGTTAATGCTTTTATTTTTGTGCAAAATAGGGTTGTGTAGTGCTGGATTGAAATCATAGAACGTAAATACAAGAAAAATACCAAAAAGGAGATTGGTCGTTAAATCATATGAAAGCAGCTCCAATAATACCTCCGGTTCAACAACAAAACAAAATAAGCAATAGGTACACAGAGGAAAAACAGACATCGCTGTACCAAAGCCTAAATAATTAGCTGGGAAACTCAAAAAGGTCGGGGAAAGTATCCAATCCTGGTGATCCTGGCTTCAAAAAATTCCTAAAGCAAACAAAAGTCACGGGTAAAGAAAACGAAAAAACGTGAAAAAGCACCTTTTGGCCGGCAAGGCGGAGGCGGCTTAGAGCATAGTGCAGTTTTGCTTCGTATAAAAATAAAACGAATGAAAATGATGATGAAGTCACATTTTTTAAATTATCTGAATCTTGGGTATGCTGATGGGTATGCAGACTTCGAGGAAATTATTTGAGTGTTTTGATGATCATCCCCTAAAAACAAGGTCCCTTAGTCATCATGTCCTTAGTTATTAAAAATGTGATATGTTTATCTCCCAAAGACTATGATAGATTATTATCATGATACGTGAACCAATAATGCTATATTTCTGTTATTTCCCTTAGCTACCCCATCATGCCCTATGCTTGTCTTAACTTAACCACAGATTAATAACAGGACTTAACTACGTATTTAGGGGAAGGGTCTCCTAGATACGAAGATAAAAGCCAAAAGACAAAAAATATCAAATCAATACCATACTATATTTTCTACACTTTAAAGTAAATTAAAAATATCAATCAAATTATCTATGAGACACTGGTCTAGGTACCTAAGTCCAAGGGATATATTTTACAGATGTGTAGATAAATCAATTAACAAATAATATTATAGGTACCGACTTATATACCGTACCTATTATACCAAACCAAACACCATTGTAATTGTTAACATGGGTGAGTTCCCGCTTGTTATGCATTGTACCAAACACCCTGTATACCTACCTAACCATGACATTTCATGTCTATTAGTTATTCAATAAAAACTATCCAAATAAAGGTTCCTACTTTGAAAGGTAATAGGTTAAACGACATAATGCGCCTGTAATCAAAGAGCTTGAAATCACTTCTGAGTACCTACCTATTTCAATTTTGTCAATGTTAAATAAATTAGTCTTCGACCATGTGGATTACTTAGAAAGTGTACTGAAATAAAATTGAAATTCTTATAGAAATATTTTGTGAATTGTAGACATAATAATAGGATATTATCATGATGCTTTTTTATTGTGATATGTTATTTATATGGATATGTATGAGAGCTGCCCCCTTATTCACAACTGTCGGAAAAGATTCGAATTTCGGAATCTCTATTGTCTCTCTACTTTTTATCACGGTGCGTCAAAGCGGGACAGCATGTGACTTTACGAATCGAATCCGTGATCCGACAGTTTCTGTATAAGGGGGCTGAACGCAACCCCGGTCGAATCGTTTCGATTCTATTGAAACTTACACCGGGGTGTTAAAGTGGGGTATTATGGTCTGTGAATTACCACAAATTAATTTTATGAAAACGAATTACCTATCGTTTGATATTGTTTTTACCTAGATAATATATAAGTAAATGTTTTAAGCATATCCTGCCACAACCCATCATGGCCTCCGAATTCGTAATGCAGGAGGTTCTTATAGGAGATGTTCGATATTGGTAAGTAAGTACCTACTGAAAACCCCCAACGATATTTTTTATTAATTTTATTTAACAAAATACTAAAAGAACACAGCAAGTTGGTATGCTTTTGTTTTCAGCTATTATTAGGGATTTTATTTTTAACTGTACTTCATCAGAGACACTTGTATTTAAAGATAGATTTCTAGAGGGTTATAAAATAAAAAAAGGTATATTTAAGATCCTCCAAGCTTCCAATCCTCTGAGATTTAGTCTTAAAATTATTATAAAATTTATTTATTTAGAATTTATTTAGGGTTTCCAAGTACCAATATTGAACATCTCCGTTTACGTTTTTTATGTAAAAGGCGGTATAAAGTTCGCCGGGTCAGCTAGCTAGTCTAGCTGACCCGGCGAACTTTGTACCGCCTCAGAATCAATAAATGTTGTGTTAAGTTATCATCAGAAATAAATGGATTTTTTTATTAAGCTAAAATCGTCATAATCTTCATTATCATATCAGCCTATGATGTCCACGGCTGAACAAAAGGTGTCCCTCGTCGATTTCAGAACGGTTCGGTTCTGCGCAGCCAGCATCCAAATGGCTCCACGAGACCCTGACCATGTAGTCTGTCCGTCAAGTGGAAGTTCGACTTTCCGCTTTTTGGAATGTTGCCCCTATGCAAGAATATTAACTTCCCATCCTGCTATGCCTAGTGCCACTTCAACTTGCTAATGCGATGGACTACTTCAGTGACTTTGGTTACGGATGTCCTCAGTTCTGATTATATTTCGTAGGAAACATCCAACATAGCTCGTTTGGTGAACTTGTACAGAAGCCCTAAATAACCGACCAGGTTTCACTGTTGTTAGTAGTCGAATCGCTGCCGGAGATTCTCAGCACCCTATGCCCCAACGTTACTGTGACCGTTACCACGTGACGACCATAGTTTAAGTTAGCGGGGCCACCGGAGCCTGGGGGCAGCTATCGTAACCTGTTCATCATGAGGGGATTATGTCATAATCAACACGTTTGGTAGAGAGTTGGTGATCGCAGTGATTCCAGTACCCAGGTTTCACTGTTATTAGTAATCGAAACGCTGCCAGAGATTCTCAGCACCCCTTGCCCCAACGTTACTGTGACCGTTACCACGTGACGACCATAGTCTAAGTTAGCGGGGCCACCGGAGCCTGGGGGCAGCTATCGTAACCTGTTCATCATGAGGGGATTTTGTCATAATCAACACGTTTGGTAGAGAGTTGGTGATCGCAGTGATTCCAGTACCCAGGTTTCACTGTTATTAGTAGTCGAATCGCTGCCAGAGATTCTCAGCACCCCTTGCCCCAACGTTACTGTGACCGTTACCACGTGACGACCATAGTCTAAGTTAGCGGGGCCACCGGAGCCTGGGGGCAGCTATCGTAACCTGTTCATCATGAGGGGATTTTGTCATAATCAACACGTTTGGTTGAGAGTTGGTGATCGCAGTGATTCCAGTACCCAGATGATGCTGCGCCCCATCATGTGGGGAAGATTATCCCTGAGTCGGTCCCTACGACACCCACGGGAGGGAGTCAATGTGCAGATATCATCTTTCATAGTTTGGCTGAGTGCTTCCAGTGCGCGTTTGTGCGCCATTGTGCATATATCAGAGGATTATTTTACTTGATAATAAAACTTTGGCTATTGCTGAGTATTTTCAGTTGTTTTAAAGTTCAACGCTAAATGAGTCGTTAGACATCTATCTTTATCTATCTTTATTTATCTTTATCCGGGATAGCGGCAACGTGGCCGCTATCCCGGATAAAGCAACTGCTATAGCACTTTTGGAATCTCGTACGAACAGTGTCCAAAATCCCCCTTTTGACCGTGGTCCCACATCTGTTGACCCGCTGTGGGTCCACGGTTCAATGACATAAGAAATGTCTTCCCATTTTAATAAGATTCATAATTTAATTAAGAAAGTCAAAGTATTACAATTTACATTTCACAAAATCAATGATACAAATTGTATATATTATATATCTTACAAAATTACACACTATACCTACACCTTTTGGCTGGACATTATGGTAATGTATGTACTTACTTACAAATGTCATTGGTCATAGGGACAAGCAAATGCAAACACAAAATAGGTAATATGGACGCATATTTTATCTTGTAACCGAGTTGGTATGTATTTTTAAAGTGAATCGACTTGACATACGTCTACATAATATTCTGAAATGATATAGGTACAGTATATCTGTAAGCTGGTCCTTCCCATCAGATCAGGTATATCTTATGACTTATGTCCACCCCTGGTGGACAGTGTCAGAACTTTTCAAAATATGTTGCCCTGTCCACCACTGATGACAGCGAAACATTAAATTTCATAATTTGCCTAACAAATTGGACAAATTGGTGGTGGACACCGGGAATAATCCCTTTGAAAATCAATAAAAATCGTTACTACGTTTAAGGAAAATATTTATATAGAGAAAATAAAAGAATAATTACTTATCCTTTTATTTTCTCTACATAAATATTTTATTAATATTTTGTGTAGTTTTATTAAATTTTATTAATAAAACCACACAAAAAAAATAAACGTAGTTAGTGAATCTGCTAATTCATTCGCAATCAGAAGAGGACGGAAAATACGGAACCTAAACAAAATGAAGAAAAAATAAATTAGATAAAATAAACAGGTCCGGAAATAATTTTGTACCTATTAGGAAAGGCAAAAAATGAAAATAATATTCTTAGGTATTTTAATTATGAAACAAACAAAAATATTAAAAATCGCATTTATTTCGACAAGGTCCCATCGCTCTCGTTTTGGTTGCAATCGGGTTATTAGTAAATGTTAATAAAAATAGTAATTTTGTTATTTTCCAAAGAAGCAGTACCACATAGAAACACAAAAAAAGAGAAATGTTTCTTGGTTCAAAATACAAATAATATTGTAGACTAGGATAAGTATCAAAGATTCGCCTAGCAAATAAAAGCGGGGAATTCTGTTTTCAGACACTCAAGTTTATTCTGAATGCCTAAGTCTTAGATAAAATTACATAATAGCTTAGGTATTACTCTCAATATGAACTGGGCCAATGTTAAATGTAATACTAGCAAAAATCAATAACTTCGCGCGCCGTCTCCGTAGTGCATTCGCTCAGCTGACTATTGATTCTACCAGGAGCAATGACAACAGAAAAATCTTACCAGTAATAGGCGATTTTCTCCCCATGGCCATTTCTCACGTTCCTATCCAGTAGATTAAAACATACGTTGGTGACAGCCCCTTCCATCCATTTAACAAAAATATTGCCCTTACTGATGTCGAAGTTATATGATACGAAATTGCCGGGTTCAGGTGGTGTTTGCCAATGGAACTCGTTCGCTATTTCCGACCAAAATCCCTCCGGATCGTCGAGTGATTTTTTGTGCATTTCTCGGTATTTATCAAAAGATTGGATACGCGATTTTTCGACCACATAATCGGAGGGCTTATACACGCGCGACATTGTGACTGTGTGCGCTGTGACGGCGCACGGTGACCAGGACGATGTCTTCAAAGCGGTGCTCTCGCGCCCACTGAGGACCGAGTACTGAACTGATTGAATGTCGTCAGTCCCCACTGCCGGACGGCTCATCTCATAACTCGCGCTCACTAAATGCCGCGCACATGCAGCGCGCATGCGTGTTTTGCTGTGGCGCGAATGAAAAATTATAAAAAAATCTGTTCCTTCCAGTAGTAAGAAAGAACCAATTTTCCAAACAGAAATAACTTGATGTAAAGTTAAACTATGTTTTAAAAGTCCAAAACATCAAAGAATATGTTCGTAATTGCTATTGTTGGTATAGTAAGTTCATTGGCTGCACGTCACATAATCATCATATACATTGCTGGGTACAGACAGGCGCTGGCCTAAAATGCGGTTGCAGGAAAAACCGTCACTACGCCACAGAGCTCTCCTATGCTAGAATAGGCTTTAATTACAAGCGGCCTTCAAACCTAAGTATTCAAGATAAAACAGATAAAACCATATGTTAGGACAGTTTCTTTCACTCATAAGTCATATGAGAAATGATATAGTATGTTATGTTTGAACATTGTTTATACGCTTAGAACAATGTTCTCAAAAATAACTATGATGTTTTAGAAAACCAACCGTATTTACTACAACATTAAAATACATAACGATTATACCGTCGCGTAATATATTAGTATTGGTGTTCTGAAACAGTGCAGTTATTTTTGGTCCGTCGGAGAGCTCAGATGATTCTGATGCTGACTCTCTGTCACGTCTGAAAAGATCCTTCAGGTACTTACAAACATACTCAAAGCAAAAATTAATAACGACTATTGAAATAGTAATAAGGTGCTGTATAGATATTTTTGAGGCCTCAAATGTATAGGTACATTATTTTAGATGTGGCTGCACGAATCCAATGTGAATATTTAGGTCTCAGTTTGAAATGAAACTGAAAAATAAACAATATTTTGCCACAAGTTGTACATGTGGTTCCCTTTCTTATAAACATCCTTCAAAAGAGGCGTAAAAAGGCACCTTATAGGCCAGCAAGGTGCAAACGGCAGTGTGTTTCCCAACCGTAATCCAACCGCATCTCATAAAGGGATTTTTGCCGTGCTTTTGTATGTAAAAAAATATATGCGTAGCGACACACTCCCAAAAAAGTAAACTGCTGTAGCCAAGTTCAAGTTTCAATTGACTCCAAATGTTGCGTTCAGCTGTAGCAAACCATATGTAAAAAGTAGTTTCCAATACTTCACAACAGAGGCGCTGCTGTAGTTTTCATACGACTAGATAGCTGAACGCAAACACTATCTAATAGTTTTGATATTGACCATTTGCTAGTTAGACCTATTGCTACATAAGACGAATCGATCATAAAGCCTACAAAACCAAGAAAAGTAGCTCGACCAATGTAGTTATTTGACTGCTATCTTCTGTAAGGTGGACAATCCAAACAGGTAATGAGTTAAAAAAAACAATGTCATTCCTTCCTTAGATAAGTTCTAGCATCTAAACACAATTGGTTATTTACTGTCATAAAACTGTCATGAGTCTTATATATTTTTTTGTCCCGTAGCCAAAAAATCTAAACTGTCAGTTTCGTCATGCATGTCTGTTCTTCCTTCAGTATTTATTCATTATTGATTTACTCAATCATCTTTGCATTCGCAAAGAGTATGTGTATGTGTATATAGAGTATGTAGTAGAGTAACTCTTGTATGAAGTTAGCATATTATTATTTTTTTATATGAAAAGCACGTCAAATATCTCAACTCCTTCTTCACGCCTCGTTTGAAGGAACCCATATCTTAGACAGGAGGTAGTAGGCGCGCCTACTAAGTGGTCACTATACTACGGAGACGACCGAGTAACGACTCGCTAAATTACTTTGTGCGCACGCAATTAATCATTCGAAATAAGAAAAATGTTGTATGTTTCATTTTTTAATCCTCATTTTATTAAATATATAATATATATCCTTATATTATATGGATATTAAAATTAATTAAATAACGTAATAAATTACGTCCAAATTTCGAAATGAGCTGACATGATTAGTTTACACGTAGAAATGACATTAAAAAGTCAGTCACGATAATCATAGTGTTATTTTACATTGTAGTCTATCTTCTAGACTCTAGATTTCTTTAACTCTATAATCTAGAGTTAAAGAAATGTATCCTATTCTAAAAAACATATCATCGCCGAGTCAATTTATTTAGAATATAAATCTATAGTCATAAAAACAGTATTATGACTATTTTTGTTAAATAATTGTAATAAACATCAACTTACTTTAATAATTTTAGAAACA
This sequence comes from Nymphula nitidulata, assembly GCA_947347705.1. Lineage (NCBI taxonomy): Eukaryota > Metazoa > Arthropoda > Insecta > Lepidoptera > Crambidae > Nymphula > Nymphula nitidulata. Next base: position 20,461,872 of record OX374616.1, read on the forward strand.
TAAGTTAAGATTATCCTTAGGTACTAACTTATATAACATCGGCATTATAATTTACTCGAAAGTGAATTTATCTAGTATAGAACTCAAAGCAGCCGGCATCAATCTACATATTAGTGGAGTTATATAAAAGGTTGATCTACATTAAAACTTTATTTATGCGCCGACGCCGGTTGCGTTCACCCGTTTTTTCTCTTAAACATTATAATCTAGTGACTGGCATTTGAACGGTTGCACTAGGTATAAATACTTACTAATACATATACACAATATGTCCTGTAATATTTGTTTACATTATTTATATATCTTTACCACAATTACTTCTATATATCGTACAAAATTAGCTCTACTACTACTACTACTACAAAGTAACTTATAATAAATGGAAATAGAAAATATCAATAATAATACATAGATTTGATCTTAAACACGACTCCTTCTGATCTATAAATGCTACCTCGTAATACAGAGGATCGAACAGACGAGTAAATCTGATTATACAGGATGGTGCCGTCAATATGACTATAAATTAAAACATGGTCTATATTAGCTCATAGAATTGGTTTCCCACTTTCAAAAAAATTTCAGGCCATTTCTAGGAAATAATGCCGCCAATGTTATATTATTTCATACAATTGTCATGAAATTAAATTATCAAATGAATAAAGTGTTTTCGAAAGTGGCAAACCATTTCTATGAACTAATGTAGCACGAATGTAGCCCATGTTTTAATTTATTGTTGTATTGACAGCACCACTCTGTATATGGGTACCTACCAAAACTAATTAATTAGGTAAGAAATCAAGGACTTTTTAGTGTCAGCAAGAAATAGAATATACATAACAAATACTTATGTAATATACACCTTATATAACTTAACAATATTGCAACTACAAACATTTAAATATTTACACACTACTTTTTGAAAGTTATATGACCGATTGTATAATTGGTGCTGATCCTGTATTACATTGTCCTAAAGTATAATCAAGTTCACTGCCCCCTCCAACTCAAATTCAATAAGAAACTGATAAAAATATAAAAATAAGCAGGATCATGCGTACCTTATTTCGGGATCCGCATTAAAAGAAAGCTTAGATGCTTTATTTGTTAATTAAAAATATATATTTCATAATGTTTTTATCTGAACATCCTAACCAACATAACCTAAACAAAAAAAATACTAACTGCGCTTCTAAAAATCTTTTTTTTTGTACATCAAAACTCCGATTCGTTGTGCCATCAGGAATTATTAGGTGCAAGTAAAAATTTTTAATTGGTTATTAAAGTAAAATTAACCTTTTAAAATTATCAAAAGGAGTTGATATTCACTTATTCTTCTCTTTTGAATTTGAATCTAAAGAGGCAATGAAATGAAATTAAGTTTTAGACAATGTACGAAAGAATCAACACTATTGTTTCTTAACCCTACAAAAATAGGCACGCGCCTTTAAGGCACTTGGTGACCTCTTAGGAATCACTATTCATTTCACAAACGTCACAGCAATGTGTAAAATGACTATATATATACTATATAAAATGAATATATATGTGTGTTAGTGGTAACTGAACCCACGTCTCCTGGGGTCTGGCCAGACGCGATAACCGTGACGCCACCCACCGGAGCACCAGGTGTTCGAGCTGAAACTTATTTAAATATTCGCGCCACTCGATATCTGTCAAAGTGCTTCGCGCTTTCTCAACCTGGGACAAGTGGCGCGCTCTGCAGTTTTTCACTCGCAACATAACTTTGAATAAAGAAAATCATCTGTGTTTTTTCTCCAATATAAAACTTTATCAAAAGTTCATTGTAAATTGATTAAAGTGAATTAAATCTACATTAACTTACAAGTGCATAGTTATTTCATATCTTACTACCAGTTTAGAACCTAAAATCAAGAAATATCTCGGAAAAGGATGCTAAACTAAATTGCATCCTCAACATGGTGACCCAGACGTGTTAAAACAAGCATCAGTTTCGCTGCTAGTCAAGCAAACCTTCACTCCTAACTTCGAGCACAACCCAGTGGAAGACAACAACTCAATTTTAAACAAGGGAAGTGACCAATCCTTTTCTTTTCATGAATAATTCCTTACTCCTCACTTGTTCTACTCTGTGTTGTCCCGGTTTAAACGTTTGGTGAACCTATTTGTATCTACCTAAACAATTAAGGTCGTTCTCCAAACAATAAACTAGCTTATTTATGTAAACTTCATTAAACTAGCATCGAAACTGTCAAAATAATTAAATCTGAAATTAATAACTCTAACTTCTCAAGTTCATTAAAACAAATACATAAATTATAAATTTCAAGTGATCCTATTCATTTCTAAAAGTACCTACTCAAGTTCAATTATATGTAAATTTGCAAGTGTTTTCCTGATAACTTTACAATACATATTTTATGATTATATTTTAGTTTTACTACTTGCAAAACTTACATAAACTTAAGTAAATAATACTACAAACTTGGTATTTACTATATAAAATAAAAATAAATCTTCATTTAACACTTCTATGTTATTTTATAGTAAATAAAACAGTAAACTAATTATTCCACTCTATTGGGTTGGGCACTTTGGGCTCCCCTTTCAGCTGATGGTGTGAATGTGCCTGCCTTAACCAAGTTCACCACTTTGCTGAACTTCCATTGTTGTCACTACTACGCTGAGCATAAGCCATAAGTTAAGTATTTTGTTCTATTTATATCACACATGCAATTCATCAATACTGTTACTAAATTTATTTTATATTCATATACCTACTGTAGATTGGTATTGTAGAAAAAGTAATATTCTGTTCTTAAACAAAATAAAAATTTAATTGCCATTCAAAATGAGTAAAGTAAAAAATGTTGAAAATCTTATCACTAAAAGATGTAGCATAGAACAGCGCATTCAATTATTTCAAAAATTCATCGATGACTTGTCTGTTACTAAACATCTAAGTCAGAGTCAGCTTACAGAACTTTCTGTAAGATTGACTAAATTTGAAACTCTATTTAACACATTTGATGAATTGCAAACAGATATAGAGGTCTCCGATGCCTCACAGTTCATGGTAAGAGCGGAAATTGAACAGTCATTTTATACATTGATCTCTCTAGCAAGGGATACATCAACAAATCATTCTAAGCCTTCAGAACTACATAAACCTATTGAAAATAATTACTCAGTTATCACAAATCCAATTCGTCTGCCGCAAATAACAATAAATAATTTTGATGGTAGCTACTTTAAATGGCTTGAGTTTAAAGATTTATTCTGTTCTCTTATTCATCATAATAAAAGCATAGTTGACATTCATAAGTTCCATTATCTCAGCTCATATTTACAAGGTGAGGCAGCACAAGTTATTGCTAATCTTGAAATTACCGGAAAAAACTATGAAGAAGCATGGGCTCTCCTCTGTCAAAGATATGACAACAAGAAACAATTAACAACACAACATTTAAATGCTTTGCTAAATATTCCAAATATAAATAACTCATCAAAAGCATTGAGAGGTATTGTTGACCATTTATCTAAAAATTTAAGAGCTCTGCGCAATCCAGGTATTTCAACTACCAACTGGGACCCATTACTAATACATATTATTATACCTAAATTGGAGAGTGATATAACTCTTAAATGGGAAGAAAATAAAGCATGCCTTAATGACCTCCCTTCATTAGAAGATCTTTTCAAGTTTTTGAAGTTCAGAGCTGATATATGTGAAAGTATATCAAAACCAAAATTAATTGTGAAATCTCATGCGATTTCAGCCTCGACTGCACTGCCGGATCCAGTTGCTCTGTCAATGCAGTCAGATTCCCAGCCATCATGCATCTTTTGTGGAGGCAGCCATCGTATCTACAACTGCACCACATTCCGAGAGAAGTCAGTGGAAGAGAGAATTTCCGAGGCGGCCAGGTTGAAATTATGTCTTAATTGTTTGCGAAAAGGACACCCCACGCGACTGTGCAGGTCAGGCCCATGCTTTACTTGTAAAAGGCGACATAATACACTCTTACATAGAGAGGTCTCTCAGTCTAGCAATGCATTGGTTAATATCTCAAATTTTAAAGAAACTGATCAACTATTACTTGAATCAGATCAAGCAGATAGCACTGACACCGCTGTCAATATTTCGGTTCAATCTCTGTCATTTACTAATCATATACTACTGTCTACTGCTATTATCAATGTGTATAATCCTAATTCAAACAAACACGAAACCGTTCGCGCTCTACTTGATAGCGGGAGTCAGGCTTCTATCATCACAGAAAAGTTGAAACAAAAACTTGGTCTGACCTCTCTGCCTACTCGTACAAATGTAGTAGGTGTAGGCGACAAGTCTCTTACCTGTGCTGTTGAACGCTGCGCTGTTCGCATACAAGCTAAATGCAATCAATATGCACTTACTCTATCGTGTTTGGTATTACCTAAAATATCTGGTGATTTACCTCACTCTCAACTCGATATCTCACAATTAAACATACCCATAAATATAAAACTTGCAGATCCCAACTTCTATCAACCAGCACCTATAGAAATCTTAATAGGCGCTGACATCTTTTGGCAACTAATATTAGGTAATCGTATTACACTAGGCCCAAATAAGCCTATTGTCACAGAGACCCATCTTGGCTGGATACTAGCTGGGCCTATACCTATCAATTTAAATAGCAGCCACAATATTCAAACTGTTCAATGCAATCATCTCTCTCTTGATCAACAGATTAAAAAATTTTGGGAAGTTGAAGACATCCCCGAATCAAATATATCACTTTCAAATAGTGAGATAGAGTGTGAAAATCATTTTATTTCAAACACCCGTCGTACTGATGACGGTAGGTTTTGTGTTCGCTTACCTCTAACTGCTGAACCTAATTGTTTAGGTGACTCCTATGAGCTAGCACGAAAACGTTTTTTAGGCCAAGAAAAACGCTTAAGAAAAAATCCAGAGTTAAAAAAAATGTATCATGAATTCATACAAGAATATTCTAAACTAGGCCATCTTTCAGAGCCTATTGAACCTATTCCGAAGCCCGTTTATTTTATTCCGCATCATGCGGTTATCAAGCCTAGCAGTGAATCGACTAAACTTCGCGTAGTTTTCAACGGCAGCGCCCCCACTACATCTGGAATTTCCATTAATGACCTACAAATGGTAGGGCCAGTTATACAAGATTCATTATTTAATATTATCCTTAGATTTCGCTTCTATAAATATGTGCTATCAGGTGACATAGAGAAAATGTATCGCCAAGTACTTATCCACGAAAATGATCGCAACCTGCAGTTAATATTATGGCGTGATAACGAAACGGAGCCGATTCGCATTTTGCGTTTAAATACTGTCACATATGGTTATACTAGCGCTAGCTTTCTCAGTACTCGTTGCTTATGGCAACTTGGACACGAATGCAAAGACGAAAGAGTTAAAACAATAATTCTAAACGATTTTCTGGTCGATGATCTTCTCACCGGATCTGACTGCCCCCTAGAGCTAAACCGTATTAAGGAAAGCCTAGAAGTTGTATTGTCCGCCGGAGGGTTTAAGTTACGAAAGTATCGTAGTAACTTATCTTCCATTTTATTTAGTGCTAGCGTTTCTGATTCCCAGAGAAGTCTCATCATCAGCTCTTCCTCTCACACTTTAGGTGTCGGCTGGAATCCAAATAACGACGTAATTAACTTTCCTACAAATTACTCAACACAAAATGATATACCCACAAAAAGGTCTATTCTTTCGGATTCTTGCAAGGTGTTCGATCCCCTGGGTCTCTTGAGCCCGCTTACTATAAAACCCAAAATAATAATTCAAAAATTGTGGCTAACTAAGACCGAGTGGGATGAACCGGTGCCAACCGCCATAAGACAGGAATGGATTTCGTTTGTAGAGAGTTTACCTCATCTTCTCACCCTGTCAATCCCACGACGCGTTGTGTGCAATAATCCCACTCGACTTGAGCTCCACTGCTTCAGCGACGCTTCGCAAGTCGCATACGCCGCTTGCGTTTACATACGATCCATCAGCGAAGACGGCGACGTCCACGTGCAACTGTTATGCTCTAAAGCTAGAGTGGCTCCCACAAAGCCAAATACCATACCACGCCTCGAACTCCGCGCCGCACTGCTGGGTGCCCAACTCGCCGCCGCAGTCGCTCGCGCCCTACGTACGCCTGTGGCCCAAACATGGTACTGGACGGACTCTTCTATTGTGGTGGCGTGGCTACGAGTCGAGCGGCACAAGTTGCAAACATTCGTCGCAAACCGGGTGGCCGCCATCGACGATTTGACCGGTGGGTGCGCGTGGCGGCACGTTCCCGGCGCGCTCAACCCCGCTGACCTGGCATCTCGTGGCGTGCTCGCCGACCGGCTGTCCGCGCTGTCGCTGTGGTGGCACGGGCCCGCCTTCCTGCGCGCTCCGCCCGACGCTTGGCCAGCGCCCGCGCCCGCTGTCGGTCCCGGCCTACATGTCCCCGAGCTTAAAGTGCACGCCACCACCTGTGATGAATCTGTACAGACTCTTATCAATTTCAATAACTACTCTTCTTTTAGCAAACTGCAGCGAACGTTTGCATATGTATTAAGATTTATTAAATGCTGTAAAAACAAAACTAAACTCACCCATGCATTGCAGACTGAAGAACTCAAACGTTCATTCGAAGCACTAGCTTTTTTATCACAGCTCGAATCGTTCCCTAAAGAAATTAAACTATTAAGAGTTAACAAGTGCTTAGATTCGAAAAACAGCCTCCTTCCTTTGAGTCCTTTTCTGCATAACAATTTAATTCGGGTAGGTGGCCGTCTTGCAGAGTCTCCCTATCCATTTGACAAACGGCATCCTATCGTTTTGCACGGCAAACACAGACTTACTAGACTCTTGTTCGAACGCGAGCACTTGCGTCTTCTGCACGCCGCTCCGCAGCTGCTGCTCTCCTCCGTGAAAGATGTCGTATGGCCTATCGCTGGCAGGGACGTAGCTCGATCTGTATACCATCAATGCGTCAAGTGCCGTAGATTCAATAGCAAAACATTAAGTCCTAAAATGGGTAACTTGCCATCTGTTCGTGTGACTCCCGGCTATCCGTTCATTTGTGTTGGTGTTGATTTCGCTGGCCCGTTTTTAATAACGAACCGCAAGGGCAGAGGCTCTAAAATTGTAACTAAATGTTACCTATGCTTATTCATATGTATGAAATATAAATGCTTGCATCTTGAAGCGGTTAGCGAACTTAACAAAGATGCTTTTATCTTAGCGCTGCGTCGTTTTATTTCGCGCAGAGGAAAACCCACCGATATGTACTGTGATAACGGAACAAATTTTGTTGCTACGTCAAAAGAAGTCGGCAATTTCATACTTGCCAATACTAGATCCATATCCGATCTTGCATCCAACGAGGGTATACAATTTCATTTTTCACCGGCTTATGCTCCGCATTTTGGTGGCATATGGGAATCGGGAGTAAAATCAGCTAAATACCATATAAAAAGAAGTCTAGGTAATAGTCACCTTACGTTTGAAGAGCTGGCAACACTGTTTAGTCAAGTTGAGGCCATCCTAAACAGCCGCCCTTTATATCCAATGTCTTCTTCTCCCGATGACTTCCACCCTCTCACACCCGGCCACTTCCTCATCGGGCGCGCACTAACTTCGCTGCCTTCACCGGATTACGACTCCACAAACTTTAATCGCTTGACTCGCTACCAGTGCTTAGAGAAACATCGCCAGTACTTTTGGAAACGATGGACTAACGACTATATATCAGAGCTGCAACAACGTGCAAAGTGGCGTCTTCCCACTAAAGAACTTCGTGTCGGAGATCTTGTACTGTTGAAGGACGAGAACACTGCTCCTCTACTATGGAAATTGGGTAGAATTTCCAATTTATACAAAGGAAATGATGGAATCTCTCGCGTGGCAGACGTCACCACTCCCACCGGAATTTTTAAACGAGGAATTAAGTACTTGTGCCCGCTTCTTGATCCTGACGAAGACTGATTACAGTTCCTGTTCCCGGGCCCCCAGTATGTTCGAGCTGAAACTTATTTAAATATTCGCGCCACTCGATATCTGTCAAAGTGCTTCGCGCTTTCTCAACCTGGGACAAGTGGCGCGCTCTGCAGTTTTTCACTCGCAACATAACTTTGAATAAAGAAAATCATCTGTGTTTTTTCTCCAATATAAAACTTTATCAAAAGTTCATTGTAAATTGATTAAAGTGAATTAAATCTACATTAACTTACAAGTGCATAGTTATTTCATATCTTACTACCAGTTTAGAACCTAAAATCAAGAAATATCTCGGAAAAGGATGCTAAACTAAATTGCATCCTCAACACCAGGTGCAACCCACTAATGTCCTCACTGCTTTCCACTTTTATCGTAGGCGTCTGCAAAGTAGGCGTTATAAACGCACTGGTAGTCAATATAAGTTATATGACAATTGATTTTATGACAAGCCATTCTCATAGAAAAAATCCATTTTATGACGTAGGTAAATTGTATACTATCCACATTAACTTATTTTTTTATATAAAGAAACCATTGAACTAAAAATCGACATGGCATATTTATTTGACCTTTGAAAATAATAGCAAACTATGCCTATGACCCAATAATATGCCTTTTGAAAATGGCTTCAACGTATTCTTCGTTCTACGTTCTTCTTAGCGGTGGGAACACAATGAAGGTTGCGCACTACTATGCCCGGTAAAACGTGTTAATATACCATTATTTACCCAATCGAAATAAAATATGTTAAGACCAAAGCTTTCGTCGCTGACATTTAAACATAGACACGGTGTTGTTTGTTTAAATAATAATTATATACATTTTGAAAAAAATATGTGTGGAAGCAACAGTCTGAGAGCGTCCGACCTGATAAGAGAAGGCTTGTCCTTAATCCTTGGTAGCCAACCAATATGTAATAAATAAATCTATAGCCCTTTTTGATTAGCTACTGTCGTAATTATGAAACTGTTTCAATCTGAGACTGCGACATACCCATTGGGAAAAGAATAAAGATGATGTGGATAGTGAATAAAATTGTAGAGTGGAAAACTAATATCTGGGTAAAGGCTATATGAACTTTTGAAGTTATTTTTGTGACAAGCCAACGCAACCCCTTCAGCAAAGCTAGAGCATAATTACAAGCGTGTAGACAAGAGTGGCATACAAAATGGCTTTCGTAAAAATATCCGAAACTGACTGATAATCCAGTAAGTCCAGTTGAAATGAGAACTATTAAGATTGTACTGTTTTACCGACATGTTAAAAAAATAAGCTATACAAAAAGCGATTTTTGCAAGTGATAGACTTGCTTCGGTGTCAGTCTTACAACACCTCACCTAACTACTCATTAATAGCTAATTTTATTCTTACATTTAGAGTGTGCACTCCAGAAAAAGTGATTATATTAATGTATATGCTACAGTAGATCTCCGAAATATTATCTACATCAAGTTAAATATGCTTAAGACATGTAAGTACTAAATCACACCTTTGCGTTTCATTCTAAACATTAAATTAAACATGTTATTGATATGATGTAGTAAAATTAATAAATATGTGATGATAATTACGAAGTTATAAAGATATAGAAATTCATTTGCCATATATTATTCACTATAAATTTGTAATTACAATATTTACTTACCGTACACTTATTATATAAAGTTTTCTTATAGTTTAAATATAGTTTTCAGACATTTCGTTTAATCATTAATTAGATTAATTACAATAAATAAATAATAGTCAAAATGCCAAAATGAAAGACTATAAATACGTACCAAGCATTATATACCTTAAAAAAACTATTCTATTCTATTTGATAATTAACTACGATGGAATATGCCCTAAAGCGCGCAGTTTGTTGAAGCACTTTGTCTTAAACGCACAATAACGATGAATCAATATGCCTAAAACGTGCGATAACTGATCAGCGATCAATTATTTTCGCAGACTAAAGATATATTGTATTAATAAATAAAGTGTGTTAGTATTAGTTTAATCTGACATACTACATCATGTATTAGTGGACACCGAACCAGACTTACGCTATATGTATCATCAATTCATCTATACAAGTCCCAATGCTGGGTATAGGCCCCCTTACAGAGGAACGCAATGACGCGATGAAGTGTTTCGACCCTAACCTCATCATGCTGGCATCGGGCCAGATGTAGGTGAAAAACACAAAACACGTAGGACTATCGACTACAGAAATTTCTCTATTCAAAAATATAACTATCGTGAAGAAAATTAAGAGTCCCCGAACTTCTATAATAAATATATAAGAATTCCACCAGAGTTTACATTTTTTTTTTTTATACAACTAGATGACAAACAAGCTGACGGCCCACCTGATGGTAAGTGGTTACCGCCGCCTATAGACAACTGCAATAACAAGGAAAAATCACTTGATATTGCAGGTGCGTTGTCATCCTGGGGCCTAAGATGAAATGCCGTCCATGCCCAGTAATTACACTGGCTACCTTACATTTATTAGAGAATAAATTCTGTATTGCGATTTAATCAGAACGAGATAATGCTTTAAAGTTACTTTTTTGTTTGCGATGCATTTTATCTATTTTACTATTGGTGCTGCTATTTTTCGCCGGTGGTTCCATATTCAGCTCTGACGTACCTGAAGCCGTGTTGGCTGTCGTATTTTCACCTTCAAAGGAGGTCTATTTTGAAAATGGAAAAATTACAAAACTTAATTTTTGATAATAGATTGATAAAATGCGTAAGTCACAATAAGTACCTACTTCGTATCACTGTAAGTTTTGTCTTGATGATTTTGCTAGTTCAATGCACTTCGCGCGACGTAATAACACTATTTGATAATGGCTCGAAAATGTCGGACTACAAATTTGTAAAATTATAGTTGATTCATAGTTCATAAGAATTAAGAATACTTTATTGATAAAACTTAATAATAATATTGATAGTGAGTGCACGCGATGATTGAAACGGTGAACTGAAGTGCAGGGCGTTAGTAATGATTCTTGGGAAATTAACAAAATGCGGAATTGGCTCAAGATTGTCTCATTTAATACTAGAGAAAAATTAGATGAAAGACAGTTGTAATTTGCAACAAGCGCTCGTGGCGCCATTTTCATACGAGGAACGTCAAAGATTGTTGCGACTTACGAACGGATATTTGAAAACAAAATGTACTACCTACCTTGAACCCTTCAGGGGCTAATTCAAACTGGGGGTTGATTCACGGGTTTCTAACGATCAAAGAAACTAGGCACCTTTATTTTAGTTCGACAAAAATTTACAGGAATTTCATAAAACTACATAAACTTACGGACAAAAATCTTAAGACCACTATTTAGAAATGGCATGCATCGGTACAGCGCCATTTATTGCGCACAAACGGAACTAATGTTCTTACAACACCAAACACAAAAAAATATTATTATTGTCCTGTTTTCTCGCAAATCTGTTGAAAAATGTTGTATGACACACGCGCGGATATTGGTATTTACAAACTCGTGACTTTAGTAAGTTACACATTTGTAGAAACCAAGTTACCGCATTTACAATACTAGCGTAAATAACAGATACCAATGAATATAAAATACTGTCTAAAGGATTATTTATAGAAAATTTGTTCAAAGACCAATAACCTCGCCAGCCGCGAGTTCTTGGAATATTGATTTTTGCAGCACTTGTTAGTTCAATTAAACATTTGTGTTTCAGTTAAAAAACAAATGAATAGGTAGGTCATTTTTTAAAAATAAAAATAAATTTTATCATATGATTATTCTATAGCTATGGAGGTTTCTATATTATTATGGAAATTTAAATTTCACTTTTAGCTAAAATAACATTGCTAGACTCTTGGAGAATCTTTTTTATGCACGCAAACAAGCGCAAATCCGCCAGATGGTTATCAGCTTCAGTAGCCCAAAGTCGATTGTAACAATACCTATCAGGCTTTAACTATTATTAGTTATTACATAAATTCTGTATCAACTTTCAATACTACTACTGAAAGTACTACTTTAAATTATCTTTGGTAAAAAAGACCTTAAAATAAACGCTTATAACATTAAAGTTATACCCAATGTTTGTTATTTAACTGTTATGCACATTTTTGATGAATATATGCATTAGTAGGTACAAACGAGGTAAGTTTGTAAGCCTGATCAGGCAGGGCACACATTGTACCTACTTAATATAATCATTGTGTAACACTCTTTTACATGTGTACCACAAACGTTTCAAGAAAAGATTATGATTATGACGACAGCACAATAAGTCTAAAAGTTGCACTACGAAGGCCGCCCCTATTACCATTAGCGAAAGGGCGCTCCCAAGGTCCAACGCCTGATGTGCCGTACAGTACTGTACAGTCAGGAAATTAAGTAATAAATTTGGGATACATTTTCTTGGATTTTTTTTAGAGTACTCAAAATGCAAAAACACAGAAAGTTTACAGCCAATAACACTGTTTAAATAAATGTCAAGACGTGACGTCATTTGCATGACGATTTTGAAATGATAACCGCTAAATCATGGACTATAAACAACGAAAGAAAGACAAGACATTAAAAGAAAAAACGACAAGACTATAGACAAATCTAAAGCAGAAAATTCATAAACTATTATCTGAAATCGAATAATATGCTCGCTGCTAATCGGGAACTATTAAAGATTCAAATTATTCAGTTAAACGAAGGGGTAGGATTCACGATGTATCGCAGGAGTAGAATGTGACAAGAAATATTTGGCTTTGGCGAATTAGTGGTGAAGGAAATCTTTGTGACTTGTGGCAAAATAACCATAGTCTGTAACAGTATGTTTTGTCAGAAGAGCAATGCCACGTCATGTAAAAACATTAAATATATACTGGATGGTTTCACAGTTCACACCCATGAGACAATTTTCGGAAATCTTTGCACCTGTGCGTTATGGGAATGCATCACACAGTGTAATCTTCAAACATCTCTAGCAAAAAATGCTTTAACTTCGAGTGACATTATTTAAATTTTGACTGGACGTCTACGACTTTCATCGATGAATATATACATATCATCTTCACTAGCCTGAAGGTTACATTTGTAGCGGATAGACCAAACGCGATACACAGAAGACCATGTCGTATCTTATCTTCCGTCTGGTCACATTACCGCTAACATTTCTGGTTGGATTAGTCTAGGGAGACGTTAAAGAACTCGTAAAATTACCACCTAGGGCCACAGCTCAAGACTATTTTGATCTATTGGATGAAATTGTGCTTTAACCTTACGAATTCATTATTCACACCAAGAAACTCCAATAATTAACTTTGTGCAAGACAGTGCATCTATTCATAACCCAAAAATAATTACAAACTGGACACAATTAAACGCAACCCCTTGGCCAGCAGAGTGCCGATTTAAGCCATATTTTTTTTAATACAAAGCACGACAAATGACACCATCTGGTAAAGCGGGAAGAAGAATCCATATACGCTAGTGCAGTTCAGACACTCCTCTAGCCGCCTCCATCTTGCCGGCCCGAAAGGTGCTTTACCACGCCTCTTTTGAAGGAACCCACATGTGTTTCCTCCTTCCTATATCATGGGTTCCTGACAAAGAATACCAAGTTCTGGAAGTACGACAAAGAAACGAGCTACTAAATTGAAAAATTATGGGGGCTTGATGGTAAAAAAATCAACAATCAGCACGAAAGAACTATAAAAAAATCTGGAATCATCGTTCCAGACTCGTTTAATTGTAGTTGTTCCTGATTGCATATAAACAGTGTTTATAGCTCATAAGGTCTGCTCTGCGCTATTGCAACTTAAGTGGGTCTTAAAATAAAGTCCGTGGCTGTACCAGATCGTGCACCACAAATAATAATACTACACAAATACACGCAATATTTATATACGAAAAAATTTTTTATGAAGTGTACGGATTTTTCGCCTTCAGTTCAGTTAGTAAAAGTAAATTCGGTGCTGAAAAAGGTAGTAATTTTTTACACCTGCTAGTACAAATCAGCAGTACTATGTTAGACAAAAACATAATAGCTAAAATTTTAACATACGCGGAGCTAAATAGTCTAATCTAACTTATAATAATATTGATTCAATTTGGGTGGATAACACAAAAGTCATTATTATTGCACTAATTAATGTAATAAATATGTAATTTAACCAAATTTAAAATCGTTTACTTATTTTTATACTCCGTGAATATAACAAAATAGGTTGATTTCATACAATAGAACAAATAATTGGGCAGTCAATGTTCAAGATAGGCTATAATATTATAACAGACTAATTAAGTATTTCTACTTTATGTAGGTTTTTTATAGAAAAAAGTTGTTTAATTTCTTTTGATTTGTTTACTTTGAAAATCGGCGTAATTTACTCTGATAACTATGGGTTATTATCAAAAAACAGTTTTACTATAATTATTTTTTGTTCGAATACTAGATATTAAGTGTGCCTATAGCAACATCACTTTCATAATCAATAAGTTGTGTTACTAACACTTGCCCGTTCGTTTGGTTGAACTGGTTTCTTAGTCCGTTGCCGTTCCGGCTTAGTCTTTTGCTAGGTGGCGAGAGACATGAGTCTCCTGCGCCGGAGCTTCCGACCGCATCGCTTCCATAAGGTCGCGACGCAGTACACGATGGCGACGATGGCCAGGAGCGTGACCGCTCGGTTGAACATCGTCGGGGTCTGAGGTTCTGCGCCCTCGTGGTAGCGCGACGGAGCTGCCCCGGCGCCTCTCCATGCTCTCGGCGCCGGTTCGGTGCCTTCTATTTCGGGGGCACCTTAAAAAGAAATAAATAGGTGTTTTGGCGAGATTTTGTGGTGGCAGTCAAGATTTTTATTGCAATAATAAAAAATTATGTCGGAGTGAACTCTGTGTTATAAAATTGGTGTAGTTTTATAAATGTCATGTCTTTTACGAGTACGATACTTTTTGTCCGATACTACACATGAGTAAAGTATTGATACTTACTATTCGATATCGTGTCCCTAGACGGAACAGTGGCTTCACTGATATGTGTGAATGGACCTTTAGTCGCTCACCTAGGCCGTGGGTTCGGGGACCTTGTAAGTGTTAGTCGCTCACCTATGCTGCGGGGGTCTGTGGGCGGGTGGCGGGGCGCCAGCGTGCGGGCGGCGGGCGGCGCGTGCACGGGCAGCGGCGCCGCGGGCGGGGCTCGCTCGCAGCTCGGCGCCGGCCGCGGCCCGCCGCCCTCCGCCGACAGCACGCGAGAATATAGATGCAGGCGCCCACCCTCCGCGCGGCGGGGCAGCTCTGCGCAAACATACCATGTACAGTCATACTATGGCGTTAATAAAGTACGGTGGCAATTGAGTACGAGCGCAAATAGTCAGTGTGAGATGGTACTAAAGTGTTCAGCTACTTCTGTGGTCGACCGTACGAAAACAGGCAAGGGACCATGATTTACTCATAAAAGGTGACATTGATATTTTTAGATAGATAAAAGATTTATTTTCATTTCTTCATCACACACAAATACCTACAGTTTGAATTTGAACAAAACAGTTAATTAGGTGTAACAATACACATAAAACAACAATAATTGTGTGCGTTGTAGAAGTGCAAAAGGGTTTTTGGTAACAAGCAAAAGCTTCTCGGTAGTTCAACTTTTGGAACCGGTGTAAATTTAGACATGATAGACAGATTACAATATGACATTGTAAAACCATTTCTTAAATAGATATACATAATTTGTGATTTTTGACAATTCGAAAGAGCTTCTTAGGAGCCTACTTGAATAAACATATTTTTTATTTTGATTTAGATTTAGAGGCAAAATAGTTAAACGCCAAGTAACGTAAATAGTCCAAATACGGCGGTAGTCAATATCAACGCACATTACGGAGGTAATTTTACTATTGTTTTATTCTTGTTTGGATAACCAAACAAGAAAGAAACACGAAAATTAAAATAGCCGTTGATTTTAAATAAATTTAGAAGTCACATGCTATAGTCTTTTACACATCTAGAATCCGGTGACACTCCTTATTGTTACAATTAACGCATACTATTTTCCAGAAACCAAAACAAATTGTCGAAAAATAAATTATAACGTTATTTTTCTTAATTTTATTTTTAACATTATTCTAATAAATGTTTCAAAGATTTGGAAAATCATGTAAAGTAGAAAAAATGTCATGACCTGGGGTGCAGACTGAACCCGCTATACCTTTCTAGCTAACTGCACTAACCATCTGAACTACAAAGGACTCGAGATAATCCTATAAAATACTTTTTTGTTTTTTTTACATTTATATTTTATACTATAATATTTATAAAATAATAACGGCCGCCTGTGGCTCCACCTGCGTGGATGGTTATGGCGCCAGAAGTTAGCTTTTGTAAGGACAAAGGCCATAACCTCCTGTAATTATTTTTAAAAAAAAATTCATGCCAAAATTCATTTAATTCAGTTCAGTAGTTTAGGAGTGATAAACGAACAGAAGTTTACTAGGTGGTAGCCTTGTATGTACGGTCGTCTGGGTAGCTACCACCAACCGCCCTTCTTTTTACCTCATTTCTGATTTAGGCCGTGAAACAGTTCGCTTTGTTACGGATTGAAGGGAAAGATAGCCAGTGTAATTACTGGGCATTTAAAAAAAATAAAAGCTTGGCCAATGACTCAACGCCACCTGAAGTGAAGCGATATGAAGAGTCCATATGCGAAGACAGCTAGTCTTGAAAGACACTGTTCTAGCCGCCTCCACCTTGCTGACCCATTAGGTACCTTTTCACGTCTCTTTTCAAGGAACCCATGTTTAAAGGAAGAAGGGAACAGATGTGCATCGAAGGCATTTCATCTTAGGCCCATGATAACAACGCACCTGCAATACCAAGTGATTTCCATATTGTTGCAGGTGTCTATAGGCGACTGTAGTACTTGTTTGTTTTGTTTTAAAAAAGACATAGACAGACATAGTTGACGACCGGTTGGTCGAGCGGTCTGTGCCCCTTGCTATGCAGGCTACTCGGTCAAGAGGTCCCGGGTTTGAATCCCGGTAGGAGCATTTGTTTGTATGATGACTACGAGCATTTGTTTACGAGTCATGAATGTTTAAATGTTTATTTTAGTATATTTCTAATATTTATATACATATTATTATCAATATTTATCCGTTATCTAGTATCCATAACACAAGCTCTTAATGATGTTTACTTTGGGATAGATAATAGGTGTGAGTGTATAAATATTATTATTATTATTTCATCTTAGGCCCCAGGATAACAACGCACCTGCAATACCAAGTGATTTCCATATTGTTGCAGATGTCTATAGGCGACTGTGGCGGCGAATCAAGTACTTGATTCTTTTGTTTCAAAAAAGACATAGATATTTTCGCGTTTACAAATGTAAGTATGGATAATAGTGTCGTGTAGGTATTACCTGAGGGTATGATGTGCACGTCTCGTAGCCGGTTCTGTGGCGGCGTGGCGGCGTCCTTGAGCGAGGAAGGCAGGTGGCCCGCCAGCGCGTACTGCAGAGCCGCCAACAACAGCCAATGGCAGGGCCGGCCCGCCCCGCCCTCCAAGCACGACGAATCCCCATACACTACCAAACGACCCGCCTGGCAATGACAAACATTAAATATGTTTAACATACTTCAAAAACGAGGAGCTTCTCAATTCGGTTGGTATGTTTTTTCTATGTATGTACACCGATTACGCCGAGATTTATGATCCGATTTACGTGATTCTTTTTGTGTTCGATGCAGAATAGCTGCCATTTGGTCCCATAAAAATTGTTTCAAAAGCAGTTGGGTAGTTTGGTTTTTAAATAAAAAAAAACTGAAATGAGAAAGTTATCTACGTATGCGAAATTGTGGATTATTGCTTTCCTATGACTTTTTAGTGAAACGATACGATAGTAGGGAACAATGTAAGCTGACGGTCACCCAACTAGCTTCGAACTTAGAAAGTTATCACTAACAATTGTGAAAAAAAAATTAAACAAAAATTAAAACCGACTTCAATAAACAGAAAAGCATAAAATAATTAAATTTAAATAGGTGCTCATCACCTAGAAACCTATTTTTTGGACTTGTTGCTAAGTTGTTTCCAGATAGAACGTGAAGCACCGACTCCAAAAAATATATTTCTAGGTGATGAGTACCTACTTAAATTTAATTATTTTATCCTTTTCAGTTTTTTGAAGTCGGTTTTAATTTTTAATGGTTGTATTTTACTGTTATTTTTAAACTTTAATCCTAATTAAATTGACTTTGAATTTTGAGATGTATAAAATAATATAAAATAATGCCCTCTGATATTTGTTTATATCCTTGACTAGAGTAATTAGGTTGTAAGCACTTTATGTACTATTTTTTGAACCAATATTATGTAAACACTTAATTTGCAAATAAATAAATAAATTGAAATTAGTTGTTTAGACCATCTAGCTCACATCTAGAGGTCCGAGGTCCGAAGTGGTCTCTGAGGCATTGGGAATGTTTTTCATTAACTAAATAATGCTGGTAGGTAATAATTATTACGCTATAAAGGAAAATTTTAGCTCGTAGGACTTGCATTATTAACGAAATTTACACAGATGACTTACCTTTGGGACTTTGTCGATAGTATCGTTGCTGTAGTCTCTGGTCTCGCCATCGGTCTGCAGTAGCCCCAATATAGGGACGTCGACAGTAGGACTTGAACCAGTTGTCCCACCTCCTGTGCCAGGCTTTTCCCCCGTCATTATCTATATGAAAAACATACAAATAAATTATAATAAATTGTCACCCTATAGGCGGCAGTGAAATTAAAATTTTATTTTAGTGTTTTTAAGGGTCAAATTTCAATCAAAGAAGTGAAGAAATTTCGAAGCACATTAAATATAAATCTGGTTTAGCTATCAGCGGCCATAACAAAAAATAATATAACATTACTGACAGTAATAACACAATTTAGACACTGGCTATAGTTTTGTTTTTAATTATAAATTTTAGGATGGGGAAGGTACTAAGTCACAGACACGACAGTCGATTTACAACGAGTAGTTATATTTTTCAGTCGATACGTAAAAAAATAAAACTATTTAAATAAATTTAAATTATTTAAGAAAAGTCAAATTGTACGCTTCAGGCGGGAATCGAACCCACGTCTCCTGGGGTATCCGGCCCGGGTATTTGTATTTCTTACAATAGTTAAGTAGGCGTTTTAAACACAAAATTAAACGTTTAAATGTGAGAATTAATATGTCCTACATTATTTTACTATTATCAGTGTTAACGTCTATCATACCGTCAAGACCAGTCGGTCGGTGTCAAAAAGGATGCGGAGACATTAAAATAATTTTAAGTAACTGACCTGATGGCCTTGATCGCTCAACTGCGCCGTGATCAGAACCCCATGGTCAGGGAAGCTATGGATGTGTGTACCGCTTGCGTAATACATCGAGTGACCGCCCAGTTTGAAGGAGCCTTCGAACACTCGGTCACCAAGAGCCACCTGACAACACAATATTTTATTTACTGAGCAACATTAAATAACACCTTTAACGTAACGTAACATAAGGTCGACTTTCCAAGTTTGTATAGACGGCTAAATCCGAAACTATAAATAAAAGCGAAAAATACTTAAAGGTATGTCGATATTTTTACATTATTAATTTAATTGATGACTGGTGAGCTGATGCCTAGTGATTTAAAATTTAAATCAATGTAATTAGAATTAAATTGTACTTTTTACAAATGAGCCCTATCCTTTAGTTTTACGGTCAAGATTACACAATAGTCTCACGTATTTGCAGGACTCTAATTATGAGTCTTATTAAGTTTTAAAACATGTAGAGTGAGCAAACAGAGGGACTCACTTGATACATGCTCAACAAGTCATTAAGAGCAGGAATATTTGATCCTCCAGTTTCTGGAATCCACCTGAAATAAAAAATTTATTAAATTATTATGAAATCATCGCAACCTTCATACGTATATACACAGATTTCTATAACAGTCTTAGCATCTCTATCTAATCGATCAGAAATTGAATAGGAAAATATATAGGTTTTTACAATAAATGAGGCAGTTACGTGTAAAATATTCGTTTATTTCAAACTGCCCGACTTTGTTTCACTTTCTGAATTGTTGGTTTTGTTTTTGTTGAAGGTCGGAAGAAATTCCGTATCTCTTGGTGTTGTCATTTATTACCTACTAATGAATTACTAAAAGTTCGCTCTTTGCGACAGTAAACTCACCATTGCCTAGTATTTTCATCATAAAATTTGACATGCCTCAATAAGGAAGCATTGTACCAGTCGGCGAAGACAACTAGCGACATGCCAGAATCGACCGCTTTCTTCATGGCGGCCATTTCTTCAGGGAAGTACTCGTCTTCCGGGTCTACCAGTAGCAAAGCCCCGTATAGTGAAGTGTCAATGCATGTCAGCGGAGTACCTAAGAACGTAAATTAATATCGATTTTGATACCGAAGGCTTGGAATTTATGATTTACGTCTTAATTGATTTTAACTACGCAGAGGATGCACGCGACCACTTTGCTAAGTGATTCTTTTTTAAGGGGGTAGCTCTTGGCTTTCATTTCACCTGGTAATAATAAAGCCGAAGATGGAAGCGAGCTACACCCGGATTCCTCAACCACAGAGCAACTGGCTATTAAGCTCTAACTGCCGGAACACAACAATGCTATTAACATTATTGCTGTGGCGGCAGACTTAGGTACGATAGTGGTATCTAACCAGGGGGATTCAGAAAAGCCCTACCACCCACCAAACCGAGCAGGTAATTTCTGCCCCCACGGGAATTAAACTCCGGCCCTCTAGATCTGAAGAAGGTGATCTCCGCCATTAGACCACAGAGGCGGTTACAAGTGATTAGTCGCGGGACTCCCCAGAAAGTAGAGATAGTAAAAACTAACTTGTTTTCCAACTCACCCATAACTTCCAGATAAAACCCATGCTCACGGAGCCGACGATACATATCCCGGAAATTAGTGTGTACATGGTCAGCATGCCAATCTAGTGGGTCGTGCTTCGCTCGGAGGTCGTCCCGGGGGAAGTACCCACCGGGATATCGCAGACTGTGGAACTGATCCCAGAGCAGACGGCGCGAACGCACTGGGACGGGGATCACGCGCGCCCTATTGACAACAAAATAATATAACCTCCTAGTTCCCGCTAATCCTTATTATTCCATAAATGTGAGAGTTTGGATGGATGTTCGTTACTCAATCACGCTAGAAAAGCTGAACGGCTCTACCCCTTTATTCGCTAAAAATGACAAGTGTCGGTGCCTTTCAACTTTTATATACATTGCTGTTTAACGCTACAATGATACAAAACGTTTCGTTATGAAATATCAATGTACGTTTTAAGTACATATTTTATC
The DNA here is from genome assembly GCA_947347705.1 of Nymphula nitidulata. Taxonomy (NCBI): domain Eukaryota; kingdom Metazoa; phylum Arthropoda; class Insecta; order Lepidoptera; family Crambidae; genus Nymphula; species Nymphula nitidulata. The sequence continues at coordinate 20,483,221 of OX374616.1, forward strand.
AACCGACACATATTATTTGAGTGAGCGAATAAGCCCTGGATAAAATTTGATAAAGAGACAGATTATAGTCTGGATTACAACATAAGATAATTTTTTTTCAGGGAATGTGAAAGCTAGCGAGCAAGCCAAAATTAAGCATAATTAAAAAGCTTGTGTTATGGATACTATAGACTTTGGATAAATATAGATATTTAACAACAAGCATCCATTACTCGTGAACAAATATTCCAGGACCTCTGGTTTAATAAACAGTGGTGCTGACTACTCCCATAAGTTGGCCGTCAATGAATATTATCCACCAAAGATTTTCTTCCTAGGTTACAACTGTTTGTTCTTTCATAGGTTTCTATGGCCAAGACAAGGTAACTTTATAGTTCTGCCATAGCATAGTAATTACTTAACACATGTACCTACCAATCTACCTAATTAGGCTAATTATTATACTCGCTATAAAATATATGTTATAACATTTAGGAGCGAAAAATACAGGTAGCTTCCTTATAGTAGTGGTGAAACGGTGTCAGCATCATTATAAGGTATGTTAATTTAGACAAAACCAATTGAATGTTCGGTGAAAGCTACAAAACGTTACACTTAGCATGGGCAGATATACCCATGATCACTTTTTGTAAAATTACTCCTAATAAAAATTATAAAACGCTATTTAAATTTAGATTATTACAGGAAAATATACAAATACACAATTATATAGATAGAACTTACCGGATAGGCAACATTAGGGTTGTATTTCGCATTGTCTTCTCGCCGACTTCACCGTGGCTTTCGATGGTCACGTTTACATGACCCTGGCAAAAACAAAAGCGACATCTGTTATTTATTCTTAAATTTTTTTAGAGAGCAACATTTCAATACAAATTTAACTTATATAGTTATTTGTACAACACAATGCTTTTACATTTAAATTAACAACGACAACGGCGACAATATGTAGCTATAATTCGTAAGATTTTTATTGAGATACATTTTATTACAGCGCATTGTGGACATGTTCCGTCATTCTGCTTTGTATGTCAAGTGTCTGCTAGCTATCAGTTTTTATTATAATTATGAACCAATTTAAAATGTGCTAATAAACAGTGTGTGACTAAAAACCGCGAGTGTAACGCTGTCCAATATTACCTCGATGACTCCATCGAATTCTGCACCCTTCTCGAGAACAGTGAAGCTAAGCGCGAGCCACCCGGACCACGGCCATAGGTACTCGCTATACTCCACAGACACGGACAGAAGGACACCATTCGGCAAATGAGGATGCCATGCCACTTCCTTCTGTAATTAAAAAAATTAGAAAATGATAAAAATATCTAACAGGCGTGGGTATTACATTTCAAAGTACCCCCTAGATAATAACAATAACATTACATGCATAACTCTTCGTCGACAGAGGTGCGCTGCGGCGAGACAGTGTAAAAACCCAAACTCGTGGAATATAGTTACACATTTTATGTGCAACTTTTATTGCTAAATTTACTTAACATCAACTCTTGATATAATTGAAACACAAGCATGGTCTTATTTGTGTTTCTTAACTTTGACTAGGATCTTAGTAATGCTTACTTTGGACTAGATAATAGGTGTGAGTGTATGAATATTATTAGTACTATAATTATTATTACTTACCACTTGTCCAGAGACACCGAGGCCGTTGATGACCGTAACATTAGCGATGGTGGGCTGGGCGCTATAGTATAATGGTTGTGTGCAATAAGGCCACATATATTGACACTCCGTCAGGTCGATGTACGGAGGACTCAAACTTGCTTGGGGTTCGTATTCTCGTAGAAACTGTTAGAGATAAAGAATAAAGTTAGTAATGTAATATGGTTGAATATTTATTATTAATGTGATTGAAAAAAAAAAATCATTTCCCTATAAAAGCAAATCTCAATTCTTCCTTACGCAAAAAAAATTACATGCATTTAACATAAACCAATACCTGGTAAGCACTAATAAGATCTAATTTCCCGTGGCCCTGTTCGAACATGTTAGGACCGGCGAGTCGTCTCGCTGTGATACATAAAGCTTGTTTCACTGCCGCTGGAGTCAGATTTTGCCGCGGGACGCCGCTAGCCAGCAACGCTATGGCGCCAGCTACAACTGGAGATGCCACCGATGTCCCTAAACAATAATGATTGAAGACTTTTATTACAAAAAGAGATGAACGAGATCGAAACATTGGGCTGAATAACTATAATTAGTACTCCCCTGAAAATTAGAATAAACACTACTGGCTGGAAGCTATTAAAGTAGCAAATTCACCTCGAATGCCTTATCAATCACATTTAAAAGACTTAAGTATCATCTTGGACCAGGTCATAGTACACTATCTTTAAAAATACAATATTGCTGAGAACAATAAACTTACTTTATTTTTTGACAAACAAAAATCACAAATACTGGGGCTTTATTGAAAGAAATTCCAAACAAAAAAACAACTCAAATAAAGTTTAACACATCAACAGACTCATACAAAAGAGGGACAAGACTTATAAAACACTGATAACAAACAACATATTACTCTCTGACAGCAAATCAGTCTTGCAAGCCCTGAACAGATAAGTAATAATTTAAGCCCGAATCACGAATGTCGTCTGAGCCTAAAAATGGTGGGAACACAAACTATACTGGTGAACAACGAAATAAAAACGCTGTAGATGATTTTGTCAGCCACCAACCAGCACGCTTTTGTGGGCCTTAACCTGAGAAAAATGACATTACGGTGTAGACAAAACCGTTTCTTGAGCTACTCTTGTTCCTTGTGCTACGCGTGCAGATTTGAGTTATTGAAAGATTTGCTCAGCAGTGGAACACTACGAGTAAGAGCAATATTTTCAATTTAGGTATCGTGGAAAGTGAAAAGCCTGCATGGAAGCACACTAGGTGGTAGACCCATATGTAGGGTCGCCTGGGTAGGTACCACCGCCTTTCTTATTTCAGCCGTGAAACAGTTCGCTGTGTTTCGGATTGAAGGGAAAGGTAGCCAGTGTAATTACTGGGCATGGACGGCATTTCATCTTAGGCCTCAGGATGACAACGCACCTGCAATATCAAGTGCTTTTCCTTGTTATTGCAGGTGTCTATAGGTGGCGGTAACCGCTTACCACCAGGTAGGCCGTCAGCTTGTTTGTCATCTAGTTGTATAAAATAAAAATTTAAAAAAGGCTGAAGAAAAGCCACTCACGCACTGCTAAGATATATCATGCTAGCTGGTCGACTTCCTGGAGAGTCTAGGAGGGTTTGTATATTATAAGTAATCGTTGTGTACTCCATCCATGTCATAGGAGTGTGCATCATAATTGCACTTGAAACAACGATTATCAAAAAAATGTATAATGCATACTCTGATTTTGTGCCTTTCGCAAAGAGAAACTAAAAAGAAGAAAATCAATGTAGTCTTAACAACGTAGCTCCTAACCTAAGATATAGTTTTTTGCGGAATAGTAAGTATTTTTTTTCCATTCGTACCCGCTAAAAAGTACGGCTATAAAAAACTTTATGGCAACTAAAATTATTTATACGTGTTTAAGTATATGTACATAATAAATTATTATACCCGCTGTATCCTAACCAGTATAAAATAAAAGTTAAATAAAAATGAAGGCGGTGAAAAATCCAATGAGTCAAGCCTAACTCATTGTCTGAGCAATAATGAAGACAGTCTGCTAATATTTATATTCTTTTCTTTACCTTTATTTTATATGCAATAGTTTCATAAACTTCTATTGTAGCCCCCCGTTTATTTTTAAAACGAAAATGAAAAAAGAACTAAGTTTGTCACATTGTTCGTTAAACCATTCGTTAGTATTTAGAGCTGGCCACCCCGTAAAATACAAAAATGAGAGTCAGCGACAGTAAACAAACAGTTATTTTAAAAAATGCCTTTCGGCAGCCGTCGGGCACTCTCGGAGCTGTGGCCAGGCAGCACCGGGCAATTATTTTGATCGATAGTGCACTGTCATTTTGACCCGGACTTGGATACGGACTCGGTTAAGTACGCAAGCGACCGATCCGTTCCTATGCGTCGACATCTGCCAGACGCAATCGACTGTCGCTACATACGTCCGTACGGTAGAAATATTTAATGTGAATTCACATTTTTTTTTAAATGGGGGCTTTAAAATACAAATTGACGTAAAACCGAGTAGTTTGTTTAATTAGCTTCGTAAAGAGGTATAGCATATTTCATATTTCTTCGGAATCAAAGAAGTTTGACGTGACCAAGTGTTTAAAAAGTTATGTGATATCCTAGTGACCTGAAATTAAAGAACTAAAGATATTTCCTTTTTCTAAGACTTTACACTTAACTTAAATAAAAGAGGGTACAATTTTCATAAAAGCAAAATTTCCAGTCCAGAATTTTGTCATTCCTATTTTCTATAGATTAAGATAACGTACATAAACCCGGCCCAAGGTCTAAATCATTTCGAAACGTCTCCAAATATACAAAAAGCTCACCGCTAAGAGACCTGCACCCGCCTGTGACGCTGGAACCTCTTACACCGCTACCGTAGGTCACAATATCCGGTTTCATACGACCATAGCCCTATAACAGATAATAATAACGATAATTTACTAAATATTAAATAAAATAAAAATACATAGTTTAAAGTATTACTTCCATTTCGAACTCAAACGAAACTACCCCGTTTACCGTATTTTCAATACTACACAAGTGTTGTTTTGATACGATTTGACAGCTGAACGCAGACGCAATAGTAGCGTTTTAGGAAGATCAAAGTCGTACTAAGACCACTGGGATAGTCGTTACGGTCCATAATACGCAAACATTACCAATGGTACGGACAGTGCAAACGCCTTGAATCGTGCAATCAATTCGGACCACGCTTTCGCGCATTCGTATGTATGTACCTACTCCTGTCAAACTCCATGACAAAAACGTTCTTAGATCTAAGTAGTATTTGTAGTAAATAAAGAACGATAACAAGTTTTTATCATTTTAAAAATACAATTTTACAACAATTTTCTCAAACTCTAAGTCATAACGTCAAATTTGACATTTGCGCACACACGGCACTACCTCTTTTTCTTTAGCAACTCTGTCTAATTGGCATGTTTACGTTAAATTTATATTTAGTTCGTTTGTAAGCGTGCTATCGGCGCAAATTGTTAATTGCGGACCGTAGGGATGTGTGTGTTTGACTTTGGTAGTCATCATACTAGTGTGTTGTTTAAGCTAGCAGTAGTTTCATAAGATTGAGAACCTTTCATTCAAAAATATTTATAGGCCCTCATGATAAAGGCTAGCCTAGTGTGAGGACCACAAGTCATCCAATGCCCTTGTACAATAACGTATTTTAATATGTATCTAATGTAATCTTGTCTTAAGGATGTGTAATATGTTGTTGTGAAGGAAATATATTTTGTTTTTTTTTTCATCTTTAAGTTGGATGTTGGTGAATAAACAAAAGCACTAGGTATTAAACTAAACATTTTTTGTGTTAGGAACAGAACTCACGTGATTTCAGTCTAAAAATAAAGTACAGTTCCATTTTAGGTATTTGGTAGCCGTAACTCTTGACAGTTCTTTAGTACTCAATTGATCAATTCATCAAAAATCTACAATGAATAAATTTTGCGTTTTAAGCTTTACCCCTTCTTTAGCTTTGACAGCTTTCAGATAAAAGTTCTATTGTTGTCCTGCCTGACGTTGTCACAAGATGGCCGCATCGAAACATCGCACAATTTACGCTTTGCGTATTTTGAAAATACAAAATTGTGTTGTTTTTTATAGAATTAAATAAAGGTTTATTTTATGAAGCGTAATTAATTGTTGTATTTTTTCTGTAGTTGTATCAATAGTTTTACTTATTCCAATAAGTACAGGTATTAGCGTGTACACTCACACTGGGCAGTTCCCAAGTGGTCATCCCTCGAGATGAGAATCTTGCGATTCTATCGTCAAAACCAATGCCACCAACTCCGATGACATCCATCTGATCGGCGGGGTTGTTGAGCGTCCCATAGAGCGGACCATCGTTACCAATAGCAGACACGATGATCACCTATAAAAATAAAGTATAATTAGCAAATAGATGATCATTCTTACCAGGTTGAGACTACCATCCATACTACTTGTAGACTTCGTCGTACTAGTCCACATCTACAATACAATGATAAATAACATCATTAATAACTGTTCAACTTTCATTTTTTACACCCCTACACAAAACAAAACGCAAAATCAATAAATTCCTATAAATCTTAAAAAAAAACTTGTTTCGTGTTTCAGAAAAGAATTAAGTTTAAGAAATTGACATAATTACTTTGTAGTGTTTCAGTAGTTGCGGTGCGCGCTTGAAGAATAGTGTTACCTTATTAGCACTGAGTTCCCAAACTTTATCAACGAATGGATGATCCATAAAGTCTGGCCCGCCAATGCTCAGATTGAGAACATCGATTTTCCGCATAATAGCATAGTTGAAAGCGTCCAAAAACCATGAGGTGTATGAAACCTGTAAAAATAAATAAGTGTTTTATAATTTTAGCCAAATTTAACATTAGTAAGAATATTAGGCATAATACTGAATATAGACTGCAACGTCTGACACTAACTTGATTATCGGTGAAGACGCGGAAGATGTGTAGGTCTGCATCGGGAGCAAAGCCAAGGCAGTCAGCCCTGGATGCTATGACCCCAGCGACAAAGGTGCCATGGCCCAGCGCGTCGTCGAGAGTGTTCTCCCCGGTCCAATCAGTACGTTCGCGGACCCGCCCGAAGTGGGGGTGATTCCGCGCGAGCCCGGTATCGAACACCGCAACCCTTATACCTTCACCTATTCATTGTATAAATTATGAATTAAATACGTTAAAATTTTAATTTTGCCGTAGCCTATAGACGCACCTTGGGCACTGCTTACCCGATGCTTACCCTGTAAAACTCAAGAGAAGGCGTTATATCGCCAGCATAGGACACGAGTCCCCCCCTGCTTCCAACATATTTTTTTCTCAGTGAGCTCTTGAGCTCTGGCGAACTTACGAGTCGAAATTCGAGTGGTACATACCACTTATCTCTATTATAAAACCAATGCTTTTAAAAAAAGATCACAGAATTGAGTTTTCTTTATGTGGTCCAGCCATTTCAAAGGCGAGCGGATACTTCAGACTTTTAGGAAGTAGGTATCATATTTGATCAACACAACACTAGTAACATTTTTTTTAGTTCTGTGGCGTTATCATTAAAAGGTTGGACATAAGGAGTATATTGGTCTAAAACGAGAGGTGATAATACGAACAGAAAATAGACTATTTAACATACCGGTAACACCCAGTGACCATAGCAAATCAGCTTTCAAGACGGACGTGATCTGGCGAGGTACTGTACGCAGCAACTTCCTGGATGTGTAGCCATTCTATTCAAAAATAAATTGTAAATTATTTCTAGGCATGAACTCGACCAAATATATTTTAACATATCGATAGTATTGAAAGCATAGTCAGTCGAAAATTAAAAATACGATTGATTGTCGGATAGTATAAATTTCAACTTCGTATTAAGAAAGGCCAATTTGTAACATTAATAAAAATATTGGTCATTGAAAACTGTTTTATTTTACTGAGCTTCTGTTCACATCAGTCGTAGTAGATATTATTTACAAAGGATTAGTAGTAGCGTTTGCGTTGCGTGTCTGACGAAATGCGTATCTGTCAAATTGCTTGCCTGTCGAACTGCATGTCTGTCCAATTGCTTGTCTGTCGAACTGCGTATCTGACTAGATGAGTTTTTGTTTTGTAATTGTAGTCTGACGAAATGCGTATATGACCACTTGCGTATCTGACGACATGCGTGTGATCCTTATCTTACTAACTGTGCGAGCATGGATCTTTAGATCGAACTTTACTATCGAATTATATCGACCACCGCTAACCCGACACTAGCCTCAATAACTATATCAAGATGTTTATTTTATCAATTTTTACCGATACTTCGTTCGTGATTCATTCCTTTTTATTTTTCAATTAAGTTAAGGGCTCTTGAAATAAAACCAATTTTCCGGATTAACTCACGATTAGTTAGATGTTACATTATTATTATACACTCGATGCTTCGATTACTTTACAGCGATCGTGGTCACTGGAAGGCACTCGTGACCACGATCGCTGTAAAGTAAATATAAATTTTATTTTAAATCTGTAGTGCTTGCAAAAATATAAGACAATACTTAAGGCTCTTGTTTATACAATCCATACATTCTACGAAATGGACATTTTGCTAATTCTGAGTCAAACCCTTTTTCACACTCTATCCTATAATATCGCAATAAACAGACAGACACCTCAGCTGTTGTATGAGTAAAAAATTGAAGTTTAGTGTTAATAGTTAAAATGTTGATTAAATAACGAAGTAGAAATTAACCTTTTATTCACACATTTATTAAAATATCCATTTCACGCTGGTATTGGGTACCGAATTTACCGGTTTTTTCCGGTACTGGTTAAGACCTGGTACTTAGGAATTTCATCGCCCTACACATTTTAGCTGCTGCCTACCTACTTCTAAAGTGGAAGGCAGCCTTAATGTAAAACAAGGTTTCCTTAAATTTTATTTAACCATTTTGAAAAATTTTAGAAAGGTATTTAAATAATAAATATCTAGACTCGAAAGAGATATTTCCCAGAGTGAGATGCAAAACTCCCAGGACTTGGGGTACCATACATTTCTTCAAGTCAGGGACCGAAATACCGGTATAAATTAACACTAACTGCCGGAACACAACAATGCTGTTAACATATATTGTTATGTCGGCAGACTTAGGTAAGATGGTGGTAGCTAGCCAGGCGGACTTAGAAAAGCCCTACCACCAACCAAACGGGAATCGAACCCCGGACCTCTAGATCTGAGGCAGGTGGTGTCAACCACTAGACCACAGAGGTGGTTTAGGCTCTTCCCTGTTATCATGATAGACAGAACCTGACGACACCTGTGTTTTAGCGAGAAGTTGTCGCTTTGCCAGACTGAACGCTCGCAGAGCAAAATCCTATGCCCGATTGCTTTTAGCGATGGCAAGCAGCGGAGCGCAGGCGGCGTGCGAAAGACGGCAACTTCGCTTTCTTGTATCATTATCAAGGTGTCGGTATTTATTTCGCTAAATATTGCTAAGTATTTCGATTTGTGGACTCACAGGTACAGCTAAGTTTAAATAAATAGTAATAATAATGGAAGAAGCATTGAATGACAATTAATGCTTCGCAATGTGCAATAAGAGTTGCACGCCGTGCGGGCGGGCTGGTAAGGGACAAATGATCAACAAATAACAAAAACAAAGAAGGAGTTGTTACTTACCTCTCGTGGGCGTCGCAGGGAGTTAAGATTACGAGCGCGATGGTTGCGCCATCCCGTGTAAAGGCATCCACTTGGACCGCAATCATCCTAAACATTAAGTTTAATTATTAATTTCTGATAAGTATGCTAATTAAAAATATTATAGACATGGGAAGTATAATCTCGGAGTAAACTTATATTTAATAAATATATATTTCAATACTTAAAACAACAGATAATAATATTTTAAAAGGCTAAGAACTTGATCAGTAAATCTGCTCTTTTTATAAACATGAAATAACGTTTGTTTGTATGTTTGTCCTCTACTCTATGCGTTCCTAAGCTCTTAATTCGATTGTCAACTTACGCCCGCGAAGTTTCCTAGATTTGAAAACCAAAACTTTTCTTTATTTGCATATAGCTACGCATGCCGGGTATTGATAGTTATGTATGTAGGTATAACAAATCACTATAAAAGTATTTTGTATAACTATTTATAGCCTCAATTTTAATTACAGGGTTATCAAACAAAACGTGTTTCAATGTTATTGCGAGGCTAAAACGGGACCTTTTAATATAAAAGAAATTCGTTATGGACGCTTGCTACACTAGGCTACGCGTAAGTCATACCCCTATGACTTACGCGTTGCCGACCATGTATAAATCTTTTCACACTTTTTTGTACGAACCGCACACATCTCAGTCCCGAAAGTTATTTCTTACTTCTTACCTCCTGCACATATTTAATTGTGCGTTGTACTTGTCTCTGTGCTGTCACCCGTCGCACAGCAGGATGGTCTCTCAGGGCTTCCAATGCCCGTGCCTTTTCTTCATCTAAGATGATTACGTCAAAGTCACTTGGGTACTCTTTTGCAGGGTTATTACGCTGCAATATCGTCCAATTTGATATCTGAGGGCAAACATTAAGAATAAAATGGTAACGCATATTTTAAGGAATCATCACTCCTTTTCTGAACCGGTGGCACACCGTTCTTGCTCAAAATAAAGTTACTTTTGATGCCACCTGTATTAAAAATTAAGTTTTTTATCTCTTATACATAGTAGAGGAGACTTTACTACTCTCTCTTTCTACTTTCTCTCTCGCACCTTTTCTAATAGCTAAAATTCTAAAACTTTATAGCTTGGCAATAATATTTTATGAACGATTTTTTGCAAGCAAGCCTATATGATTGGTTTTATAATTAAAATATCTTACCAATGATATCAATTTCGATTGGTAAACAGATCGGTGTAGTTACCTATATTGACTTACCTGTTCACATGGACTTGCCAGGTAGCCATGCACGGAAATAAGTAGGCAAGCCTACCTGGGCATATTCTGTGTGTTAAAAACTATCAATTGAGATAAAACTCATTCGGTTATCACAACCAGTGAAGGTGATGAAAAAAAATTGATTAAAATTAATTAAATTAAAAATACCTATGAACACTTTTAGACAGGCAAGTTATCATAGGCATATTTCTTTATAAATTATATTTGATAAAAAATATGTCTCATCGAGTTATCAGATCGGTGAAGGTCGATCTTCCATGTCTCTTAGACTAAGACACATTGAGAAAAAAAGATATAAGACCCGTATCTCAAGTGACTCACACACTAAATATAAGGCTGTACATCTCCACATACATGCCTCATCTAAATATGGTAATGACAAAAAATACTTAGCATAAATTGGTCATTTTCTTAAAATTAGACAGAGAGATTAGATAGACAGAAAAAATATAGTTTAACAAGCACCTCCATATATATCATCTTAAAAATTGTCTATGGTTTCTTTAAAATATTTACTTGAAGGTTTTAATCAAATTCTTTTTATTTTTTTCCTATGCGAGAAAGAGAGAAAATTGTGTGTGTCATGAGCATTGTAAAGATATATAACGTAATTTAATATAAAATTTTAGCATATTATAACAATACATGAATAAGAGATATATTCTGGATATTTACCATGTAATTTGTTTGTTATAAGTTCCAGCATTCTAATTTTAATTAAAACATAAACTATGATTAAGATCATACACAATATTAATATTATTCTCATCTTGTGTTTTAAATTGTGGGATGTTAAAGTTTGAAACTATTGGTTAGCAAAATAATTTAATAGGTGCATTTTGACAGTTGTAGTTTAGAGATGTGGTGTCTACAAATCGATAGTGAGAACATTTGATTCCAATAACAAAGAATTTGCAATCAAAGTATCATTAATCATTTTGTAATAATTTTACTTGTGGCTATTTATTTACTCTGTTACTTTTTGTCTCTTACTTTTTAAGAATAATTATGTTGCTGTGATCCACAGATACATCAAAAAATACAAATTCAAAATATGTACTAAAAATTTAAGAAAACAAATAAACAAGCACGGTTAAATTACAGTCTGTCGACCTAAATCACATTCTAAGACCTACCTGTACTAATTTTAAGCTTTATATCCAACTCATTAGGTTCATTAGCCATTGAGATATTTTGGCATGGCATAGGGATAGGTGTAGGGTTAATGAAAACAAGAAACAGATATTTATAATAATCATTAATTACTGAAATATTTTTTGTTGTGTTTGTTATTGTCAAGACAAGGTTTATACATTTTTTAAAAAAAAACATAAGAAAAGGCTTTTAATCTGTCAAGCGGGGATATACCACCGGGGGCGATGACAATGGAAGAATCAATTGTGTCTGGAATCTCATGCTTGACGGGTTAAAATCTCATTATTTTCTTACTATGAAAAGTGGCCCTAATTCTGGAGTACAGACCGTAAATCTAAATTTAAGATCAGTGCATCTCTTTCACTCAAATGAATACAAAAATGAGGGCTGTCGTATAATTTGACATTTAGAAACATGCATTTCATTTTTTACCTTATTGAATGTAATAAAAAGCAGTGTTTAGGAAGCACACCTGTACATGTCATCTAAAATTGTGAAAGATATATAATGTACTTAAATTTAGATTTAGAGGGTGTCTTCAGAATAACACACATGAGACAGACTACAGTGGGGCAGATCTTCAATATTTTAACAAAACACTTGAATTATTATTATCATGCTGTTAAGGAAGACTGAAAATAAAAAGATTTTGTCTCATTTTTTTTCATTGGGTACAACATCTATGTGAAACCGGAGCAGGCAATTAGTTAATTATATTTATTAATTTTTTGAACTGCACTTAAAATATCAGAGATAAAAAAAAATCACTGTCTCGTAAGTTTTTATATGAATGACTATAAGTAAGTTCTCAGTGATATTTTTTAAAATTATTTATATTTTATTTTCCATAACCAATGATTTCTTTTACAATAATTCTAAAAAAAAATATGGGAATTTATGTGTTGTTTTATTTAAATAGACGAAAAGCATAAAATTAAACAAAACTGAACACATGTATGAACTATTTAACTATACCAAACACAATCTCTGCTCTGTTGTTACTTAATCTTTACTACCGTAATTATTAAAATGTAATGTAAGAACTCTAAAATTAAACAAGAAATATGATAGATTGTACCTGTTTTAGCTCTCGCAGAAGTAAAAATCATGACAATATAAATAGTAGTTACTTATAGAATAATAGTAGTTCTTGTAGAAAATGAAACTGAAATGGGTATGTTGCATTGCATTCTTTCAAATTATGAAATGTGAATTCTTATTTATTTAAAAAATATTTACCATAAGAATTGTTTTATGTTTTGTTCAAATGACCATGCTCATCTGACAAAATGCACCTAATAAATTATTTTCACATAATAGCTATGTGACTTTCCATATAACTACTTATGAACTGAATTTGATCAAATTCGAATGGAGTTCGAATGATAGAATACATCTTCAGCTTCAATTTCTCATCAAATGAAACTTTCCTTTGATATGTAGGTACATTAACAATTGCAATTTACCATTACAGGTACATGACATAATACTAAAATCAAGTCTAAAAAATTACCCCAGCATTCTTCAAAGCAGCACTAACATAGTTTTCTCTAGTAGATCTTGCAAAATAACCTTTAAAGGTGATTATATGCTCGCCACCAACGACATCCGAATTGTATTCATAATCAACAAGAGTTGATGGAGTTGTCACGTTACACGATTCGTCAAGATTATTATCTCCAATCCCGGCAAATACGCAAAAAGTTTGAGCAGAAAGTAATACAAAACAATAATGGGTGAAACCCATATTTCGAAAGAACAATAAATTTAGATTACATTGTTTATTATATGCTATTTTTATTGAAGAGCACAAATCAAAAAATGCAAAATATTCGCGTCTAAAGTTTTTGTATAAACCATGATAGGCAGCCAGCAAGGAGATTGCAAGGCAATGCAAGAAAGAACATTTTGTAGTTGTAACCAGCGGAGGAGAGGATAACCCGTAAACCGATAAGACGACCGACAAAACTTGACAAATGAAAACTTTACTTGACATTGACAGTAATAACAAAATACATAGATAATTTTTTTTTGTTTCTTTTTTTGTTAGTCTTTTCTCTTTTACGGCTTTTTAACATTTAATTTTTCAATAGTAGTATTCTTTTGTATTTTGTTTTGATGTTTTACTGCTTACAATTTTACTAGAAAAATTTTGGACATTAACTTCATTTAATATGTCTGCAAACGTAAGTTTTTATAATTTTACCGCCTTTAAAAAACAACTAAGTGTGGCCACAAGAGTGTTTAACTTTAGAATGCCAAATAATATAACAGATAGCGGTAGGCAATAGCTTCGGCGGGCAGCGGACTTTTTTCGAATATTAAAGAAAATTACCAAGGAGGTAAGCCTTAGGTAGCCCATAGGTAGCCAAACAAACTTATATAAATTCTCCCTATGTAGGGAAGGCAAAGGAATCATGCCCATACAGCATAATTGAATTATTTGTATTTTTAGTATAGTAACATTATCTAAATAGCTAAGAATAGGTTCCCCCCTAATAAATACGTAACAAAAATAGTCTTATGCAAAAAGTATAATCATTTCGGCTGAAAACGATAGAGACGGAGAGAGAGAGGTAAGACAAAATAGCGATCGCAAAAATACACAAATTATTTTATTATTAAACTATGCGGCTTATTAGACCATAAGAACAAGATAGACAGAACGTTTGAGACAGCGAGTGAAGCTACGCAAACTCATCTGAAACAAGAGTCATCTGATTCTCAGAACATGCTTTAGTTATTGTTCTGAGATCTGATTTAAGTCTCAGTGTGACGGCTAAAACGACCGTTCGAAATATCTTATTATTATTTCGAACGGTCGTCGCGAGACATCATATTTTTCCCTTAAAATATTCTATCCTGTGTCGTTAAAACATGTCAAAAGGTAGAGATATCTCATTTCACAGATATATTAATTTATAAGTACTACCAATTTGAAATTGTTTTCGAAGAAATTAGAATTATGTGAATTTGGAACAAAAATCCTCAATAGGTGCGATCAGTGTGGCTTTGCAGTAATGTGATCTCCCCGTTTCTCGTATTTAATAGCTCATTAAAAATACATTTTCTTTGTTAATAATATATAAATAACAAGTAACCTCGCGGGGTGAGCCTTTGTTCAGCCGTGAACAATATAGGCCGATATGATGATGATAATGAACCGTAACCAACCATTGCCTTAGTTTAAATAAAGAAGCGTACATTGTAAGTAAGTAGATACATTAAGATTAGTTTTTTGAAAACATTAAAACAAAATTAGGGAATATCCGATTAAGTAGATTTTACCTATACTACCTTCTGTCTGAATTCAATATTTAATTCAATCCATACATCAGTAATACAGTGAGTCACATAGAAAAATGATGCTTGATACATTGATATAAACAAAAAAGGGAAGATACGGTCATTGATATAAACAAAAAAGGGAAGATACGGCATCGACGCTCGGCGCGCGTTCCGGCTCAACTATGTCCATGGGCTTACTTGGCAAAAAGTGCGTCCTAGTTGCGCTTGGAATTTCAAACGAACACTTTCTCCCGGTAATTTGTTTAAATTGTGGTTGAACATTGGCTAGAATGCCATCTTGTTCTTTTAATAAGTGTACAAACCACTCACGGAGAGAAAAAAAGTCACTTAGTTTCACTTTTCACCCGTAAAGTATATAAATTTTGAGTTTTAAATACAAATCTACTTAAAATAAACAAACCAGCCAAAATCGCCATATTGCTGCATAAGTGGGATAGAATTATACGTATAGGCATTCGAGTGACGGAGATAGCGTGTACTCCCGAGCGACCGAGTAGTTCCGAGTCCTACCGAAAGGTAGCATTACCTGGTAGCGTTAGCATAGAAAACACATTAAGAAAATAAAAAGTAAAAATATATACACATTTTATGTCATGGTTTTGTTAACGATCCTGCTATTTAAAGATTTTCCAGAGATGAAAGAGGATACGCCTCGTAATTTGTAAAATACTAACTTCATGCATTTATGGAAGGGATTGAACTTATAAATCAAACTGCTTAGTATACAATAATCAGTATTTATTGTGAATGACGCGATATCAACTTGTGTCTTAAAACTCAACCTGAAATAGACTTTTTAAGTAGATCTTTTTGAATTTGAACATAATAAGTAATAACAATATTTTTATAATAATAATAATCAACGAAGCCAAAATGCTATGAATGAAATAAAATTTTTCAAATATTATTATAGTGATATACTTATAATAAGAGGCTAGTTATTTTTTTCTGTTTTTGGTAAAGAGACCATTTTATAATGTATATTGTTGATTGTGTATAAAATAATCATATTGGAGACTGTTTGTACGTTATTATAAGTACTTAATTTTGTTTGATTCATAGCATTTTGGCATCGTTGATTAAAAGATTGTTATTATGTTCAAATTTTTGAACATTTTATATGAATTTTTTTATTGTTTATAAAAAAACCATGTTGAACACTGTTTGTATGTTATAATAAGTATTGATTAATAATTTTGTTTGGTTCATAGCATTTCTTCTTCGTTGATTAGGAATTACTATTATTAAAAAGATGGTTTTTGACCATTTTATATGTATATTGTTGATTGTTTATAATCCGCCGTATCAGCCGTATCAATGATACGGGTTACAGGGACCCCCAACGTGTAAGAGCAAAAATCGTAATATATTAGGCAGTACTTTCCAAAAAAAATGTGGTCCAAAAGAAAACCATCCATGGAGGGGCTACCCGAAGGACCCCCATGTATGTTTTGAGAAAATTTAGTTTTTTTTGTTTAATGTGAATATTGAATAAGTCCGCTAGATTAATTATACAGTTTTTAATTCGGACTAATCTAGACAAAAATATAACGTATTTAGGGAGGTTTTTACTTCGTAAACGACATAAAATTTCTCTATCTATTGGGTCAATAACCTGCAAAATATCAAGCGACTTATTCAAAGGATTCAGAAATATTATTATAACAAGAAGGTTTTTTTTTTTAAATATTTAAATTTCAATTTAGGAATCCAACCCATTTTAAAATAATAAAATCTTCAAATATATACATGTATATTTTTAAAATGGATTTAGAAAAGATCTACTTATAAGAAGTCTATTTCAGGTTGAGTTTGAAAACATAAGTTGGTATCGCGTCATTCACAATAAAAAATGATTATTGTATACTAAGCAGTTTGATTTACCTATAAGTTCAATCCCTTTCATAGATGCTTGTAGTTAGTATTTCACAAATTACGAGGCGTATCCTCTTTTGTCCCCTTACCGGGGACGATGGCACTTGATTTGTGTCATCTGGACCGGTAAATATATCACCGGGCCATTTAAAACTTTTTTTCCCATGTGGCCCGGCGCCGGGCCAAGTCACCGGGCCAGATGGGATACACTCTGGAAGGCGAGCAGAGCTGCGGGTAGTTGCTAGTACTTAATATACTCGGTATGGAGATATGTTGCGATCTGAATTCCAGGAACTACATCGAAACCGTGATCAAAACAGCCTCACGGAAGCTCGATGTCCTGAACGAGGTGCGTCGATTTTTCACGCCTGACCAATTATATTTGTTTCACAAAACTCAGGTCTGGTCTTGCGTGGAATATTGCTGAAATTGTGAAATGGCTCCGCCAAGTACCGCCTCGATGCACTGGACAGATTGCAGCGTCGTGCTGCCCGTACCATTGGCGATGTGGAAGTTACGAACAACCTTTAGCCTCTGCAATTGCATCGAGACATTGCGTCGCTTTGCGCCTTCTAACGGCTATATCACGAAGAGTGCTATGAAGAGCTTTTTGACCATAACCCACCTTCCCTCTTCCTACGCAGGAGCATGCGTGCAGGCCTTCGGAGTCATCAATTCACTGTCTCCACCTTAACATCACGCAATAATAAATTTAGTACCTTGTTTCTTTGTCGTACTTCCAAAACTTGGAATTATTTGCCGGCACATGTGTTCCCTCCCTCCTATAACATAGGTTCCTTCAAAACAAACAAGCAACTTTTGGACCGGCAAGGTGGAGTCGGCCAGTGTCTAAACTGCACTAGCTGTAATAATTACAAATAAAGAAAGAAAACGATGAAAAAATTGTATGCTCCAAGCGAGAATCCCACGTCTCCTGGGGTCCAGCCAGACTAGCACTAGCTGTCTTCTCATAATATTATAGACTCTTCTTTCCGCTTAACATCAGGTGGTGTTGAGTCATTTGCCGTACTTTTTATATAAAAAAAACAAAGCAAAATATACAGGCTGGAGCTGTCAATACGACAATAAATTAAAACATGGGCTATATTAGTTCATAGTAATGGTTTACCACTTTCAAAAACATCTTATTCATTTGATAATTTCATGACATTTGTATGAAATATTATAACATTTGCTGCATTATTTCATAAAATGTCCTGAATTTATCAAATTAATAAGATGTTTTTGAAAGTAGGAAACCATCTCTATGAATTAATATAGTCCATGTTTTAATTTATTGTCGTATTGACAGCACCACCCTGTATATTTCAGTATAATTAATAAATTATGAAAAAATTATATCTTCAACAATTTTATTAATGCTAAGATTAGTCACTGATGCTCGCAAATATTATTAAAATTCCTTATTAAAATTATAGTATGCTTTCACAGTTTAAATGATTTTAAATAATTTGGGAATGTTTACAGTCTAAAAGCTTTTTGTTCTTACTAGGTATAGTAAAATTAATATTTTAAGTAAAAAAAAATAAGTTTCTTATTTCGTAAGATTGTTTGTTGACGGTACCGCAGTACGAAGAAGGGGGACGAAGTCGGGAATTCCCTTTTGTAATACTATACACTCACAGTCGTCTAACTTGCACTAGGCAGTCAAGGGCGTTTATCTATCTCTGTTACCTGATTACCGTGCTTCATGCGTATTTAGAAAAAAATGTTGCTGTGTGCGGACTCGTGTGTATGTAGTGCACGCAGCCCGTTTTTCGATGATGAAATGCTTAGGCGTACCGTATCTTCCCTTTTTTGTTTATATCAATGGATACGGTACGTCTAAGCATTTCATCGTCGAAAAACGGGCTGCGTGCACTACATACACACGAGTCCGCACACAGCAACATTTTTTTCTAAATACACATGAAGCACGGTAATCAGGTTACAGAGATAGATAAACGCCCTTGACTGCCTAGTGCAAGCGAGACGACTGTTAGTGTATAGTATTACAAAAGGGAATTCCCGACTTCGTCTCCCACCTCCCCTTCTTCGTACTGCGGTACCGTCAACAAACAATCTTACGAAATAAGAAACTTATTTTTTTTTACTTAAAATATAATTTTACTATAGTAAGAACAAAAAGCTTTTAGACTGTAAACATTCCCAAATTATTTAAAATCGTTTAAACTGTGAAAGCATACTATAATTTTTATTAGGAATTTTAATAATATTTTACGAGCATCAGTGATTAATCTTAGCATTAATAAAATTGTTGAAGATATAATTTATTAATTATACTGAAATATACAGGGTGGTGCCGTCAATACGACAATAAATTAAAACATGGACTATATTAATTCATAGAAATGGTTTCCTACTTTCAAAAGCATCTTATTAATTTGATAATTTCAGGACATTTTATGAAATAATGCAGCCAATGTTATAATATTTCATACAAATGTCATGAAATTATCAAATAAATAAGATGTTTTTGAAAGTGGTAAACCATTACTATGAACTAATATAGCCCATGTTTTAATTTATTGTCGTATTGACAGCACCATCCTGTATATTTTGTGTTGTTTTTTTTATATAAAAAGTACGGCAAATGACTCAACACCACCTGATGTGAAGCGGAAAGAAGAGTCTATAATATTATGAGAAGACAGCTAGTGCTAGTCTGGCTGGACCCCAGGGCCCAGGAGACGTGGGATTCTCGCTTGGAGCATACAATTTTTTCATAGTTTTCTTTCTTTATTTGTAATTATTACAGATAGTGCAGTTTAGACACTGACCGACTCCACCTTGCCGGTCTAAAAGTTGCTTGTTTGTTTTGAAGGAACCTATGTTATAGGAGGGAGGGAACACATGTGCCAGCAAATAATTCCAAGTTTTGGAAGTACGACAAAGAAACAAGGTACTAAATTTATTATTGCGTGATGTTAAGGTGGAGACAGTGAATTGATGACTCCGAAGGCCTGCACGCATGCTCCTGAGTAGGAAAAGGGAAGGTGGGTTATGGTCAAAAAGCTCTTCATAGCACTCTTCGTGATATAGCCGTTAGAAGGCGCTAAGCGACGCAATGTCTCGATGCAATTGCAGAGGCTCAAGGTTGTTCGTAACTTCCACATCGCTAATGATACGGGCAGCACGACGCTGCAATCTGTCCAGTGCATCGAGGCGGTACTTGGCGGAGCCATTCCACAAGTGCGAGCAATATTCCACGCAAGACCAGACCTGAGTTTTGTGAAACAAATATAATTGGTCAGGCGTGAAAAATCGACGCACCTTGTTCAGGACATCGAGCTTCCGTGAGGCTGTTTTGATCACGGTTTCGATGTAGTTCCTGGAATTTAGATCACAAAATATCTCCATACCGAGTATATTAAGTAGTAGCAACTACCTGCAGCTCTGCTCGCCTTCCAGAGTGTATCCCATCTGGCCCGGTGACTTGGCCCGGCGCCGGGCCACATGGGAAAAAAAGTTTTAAATGGCTCGGTGATATATTTACCGGCCCAGATGACACAAATCAAGTGCCATCGTCCCCGGTAAGGGGAGAAAAGAGGATACGCCTCGTAATTTGTGAAATACTAACTACAAGCATCTATGAAAGGGATTGAACTTATAGATTAAACTACTTAGTGTACAATAATCATTTTTTATTGTGAATGACGCGATACCAACTTGTGTGATCAAACTCATCCTAAAATAGACTTATTATAAGTATATCTTTTCTAAATCCATTTTAAAAATATACATATATGTATTTGAAAATTTTATTATTTTAAAATGGGTTGGATTCCTAAATTGAAATTTAAATATTTTAAAAAAATCCATCTTGTTATAATAATATTTCTGAATCCTTTGAATAAGTCGCTTGATGTTTTGCAGGTTATTGACCCAATAGATAGAAAAAAATTATGTCGTTTACGAAGTAAAAACCTCCTAAAAAACGAATATAAATATCATCAAAATAAAAAAAGTTTATATTTTTGTCTAGATTAGTCCGAATTAAAAACTGTATAATTAATCTAGCGGACTTATTCAATATTCACATTAACAAAAAAAACTAAATTTTCTCAAAACATACATGGGGGTCCTTCGGGTAGCCCCTCCATGGATGGTTTTCTTTTGGACCACATTATTTTTGGAAAGTACTGCCTAATATATTACGATTTTTGCTCTTACACGTTGGGGGTCCCTGTAACCCGTATCATTGATACGGCTGATACGGCGGATTATAAACATTCAACAATATACATATAAAATGGTCAAAAACATTTTTTTAATTAAAAGTAATTCCTAATCTACGAAGCCGAAATGCTATGAACCAAACAAAATTATTAATCAATACTTATTATAAAATACAAACAGTCTTCAACATGGTTTTATTATAAACAATCAAAAAATTCATATAAAATGTCCAAAAATTTTAACATAAAACAATCTTTTAACTAACGATGCCAAAATGCTATGAATCAAACAAAATTAAGTACTTATTATAACGTACAAACAGTCTCCAATATGATTTTTTTTTAAACACAATCAACAATATACATTATAAAATGGTCTCTTTACCAAAATCAGAAAAAAATAACTAGCCTCTAATTATAAGTATATCACTATAATATTATTTGAAAAAAATTATTTCATTCGTAGCATTTTGGCTTCGTTGATTATTATTATTATAAAAATATTGTTATTATGTTCAAATTCAAAAAGATCTACTTGGAGTCTATTTCAGGTTGAGTTTTATGTCACAAGTTGATATCGCGTCATTCACAATAAATACTGATTATTGTATACTAAGCAGTTTGATTTATAAGTTCAATCCCTTCCATAAATGCATGAAGTTAGTATTTTACAAATTACGAGGCGTATCCTCTTCTCTGGAAAATCTGTAAATAGCAGGATCGTAAACAAAACCATGACATAAAATGTGTATATTTTTACTTATTATTTTCTTAATGTGTTTTCTATGCTAACGCTACCAGGTAATGCTACCTTTCGGTAGGACTCGGAACTACTTGGTAGCTCGGGAGTACACGCTATCTCCGTCACTCGAATGCCTATACGTAAAATTCTATCCCACTTATGCAGCAATATGGCGATTTTGGCTGGTTTGTTTATTTTAAGTAGATTTGTATTTAAAACTCAAAATTTATATACTTTACGGGTGAAAAGTGAAACTAAGTGACTTTTATTCTCTCCGTGAGTGGTTTGTACACTTATTAAAAGAACATGACGGCATTTTAGCCAATGTTCAACCACAATTTAAACAAATTACCGGGAGAAAGTGTTCGTTTGCAATTCCAAGCGCAACTAGGACGCACTTTTTGCCAAGTGAGCCCATGGACACAGTTTAGCCGGAACGCGCGCCGAGCGTCGATGCCGTATCTTCCCTTTTTTGTTTATATCAATGGCTTGATAGTGACTTCAGACGATTAATAAATAACACCACAAAAAATATTCGCAATAATTCTTTTTAGAGTTGAAATAAATAGTCGTCGAGAATTAAATCATGTAATATCATAAAATTGAAAATGGACGGTAACATTCCCATTTAGATTACCGAAAGTCGGGATAAGCGCGGTCACACACCTACCGGTTCTTGCATTCTACCTAGAAAGGATCATAAAACCGGAAGGCAAGAATGCAATACAAAATGTACATACTACCCGTCACACACCTACCGGTGAGACACGGAAAGAACGCCCGGTAAGCAATGCGGTACCCGGTAAGAAAGAGGCGGCCGTTACGTACAAGCTCCGTATATCGTCACACACAGCTCGTTTTCAACGCGGCGCCAACTTTTAACCCACATCGTAAAAAGGAGGAAGTTATATTGTATAATTAATATTAATATCCACTGTATTAATTTTTTTTTGTTCATCGTTTTCTCTGTCAATAGTGAACCGATTTTCAAAATTCTTTTTTTATTCGATAGAGTATCCTTTGAGGTAGTCCCACTGTCACCAAGTCTGTTGATGAGCTGGTGATGGAAGGTACATCTCCTTAACGCTTAGGAGTTGAAAGTTAATTATTTAAATATTATATGTACCTATTGACCAATAGTTGTATTATATTTCGAGATCTAAGATGGCGGACGCGACTTTTTTAACAATCAACATAGGTATCATTTTTGTGGTTTTCAGGGGTCCTGATTCTGAATAAAACATAAATTTCAAGATCTAAGATGGCGGACGTGACATTTTAAAAAAATCAATATAGGTTTCATTTTTGTGGTCCACATTCTGAATACAACATCTATTTTAGGATCTAAGATGGCGGACGCAACTTTGAATAAAAAAATCAATATGGGTATCATTTTCGTGCTTTGCAGGGGTTACGATTATGAATATAACACTAATTTCAAGATCCAAGATGGTGGACGCAACTTTTTTATAAAGAATCGATATGGGTATCATTTTCGAGGATTTCGGGGGTCCCGATTTTAAATACAACATCAATTTCCAGATCCACGATGGCGGCCGCATTTTTTTTATAAAAAAATATCATTTTTGTAGTATTCGGGGGTCCCAATTTTAAATAGAACGTCTATTTCCAAATCCAAAATAGCGGACGCAACTTTTTAAAAAAATATATTCCGCCATCTTGGATCCCGAAACAGGTGTTTTATTTGGGATCGAAACCCCCAAAAACCACAAAAATGATACCCATATTCATTTTGTATAAATAAAGTCGCGTCCGCCATTTTGGATCTTGAAATTGATGCTGTAAGAACCCATGAAAACCACAAAAAATATACCCATATTGATTTTTTGTAAAAAGTTGCGACCGCCATCTTGGATCTCGAAATAGAAGTTGTAATCAGAATCAGGACCCCCAAAAATTAAGAAAATTATACCCATATCGATTTTATATTAAAAAGCCACGTCCGTCATTTTGAATCCCGAAATAGTCGTATACCTACGGAATCGGGACCCCGAATGCCGCGAAAATTACACTCTCGAAAATTTATTTATAAGGAGTAATCTCCAAAAATAAAAAACTGTGACAACACATTGAGACAACACAAATGTGAAATCACATTTTTTTTGTCGGCGGCGCATGGATTGCAAATTCAAAGGCGTTGGCCCACTGGTTGTAGTTACACTGTGCCAATACGTTGTACGTTCATATTAGTTAGACTGGTTGTAGTTACACTGTGCCAATACGTTCTACGTTCATATTAGTTAGACTAGTACCTCTCTCGCAGGGGGGGGGGGCACTCTTAGAACAATGCTATTGGCAAAGAAAGTAGTGCCATCTATGAAGCTTAGCGGTGACCTTTTTGAATGAAGTCTTCAAAGTGTCTCGTAAGATGTGCGCTTACGTTGTTTTCAATTATCTAATTACGTGTGTGTTCTAGTGGTTTTGATATATTTCTGTGCTAACAAACGTTGAGTTGAGAGTACTTCTCCGTCCAGATTTCCATATCACTACATCGAAGCCATTATTTTCTGCGAAAGTTGTGTCAAGTCAACCGACTCTATAAACTTGAAGACTATGTGTTGAAGACTAGGTGTATTTACTTGCGTTAGGAGACGCTATATTGCGATAAAGACGCTTTGTGTATTTTGGACTCTGAATGTGTTGTGGACTGTGGATTACAAAATTGCCTTTCCTTTGTATTTTTGGATGTAAAAATCCTGAGCAGTGAATAGATTATTAAAAAGGAAAATTGTATACGTTGGAGACGATAAAATGAAAATTGCCGCCCAAAAATATTGTTTGCAATATAAAAATAATAAAAATAAGTCACGGATTATGTGCTGTTTTATTTATTTATTTTGAAATAAATATAATTCATTAATTTAATGAAGCGTATTTCCCAGATACGAGTTATTTTATTTCATTGAGATAATGTTTGTTGTAATGTGGAAAAGCTATCCTTACATTAAAGTCTCAATGAAATAAAATAACTCGTATCTGGGAAATACGCGCCATTTAGATTTTAAATCTTTAGATACATAAGAAAATAGTTCCCGCACTATTTTCCAGAGGCGCTGATGGCGTTTCAAATTAATGTTACAAAAAATTGCCGCGAGTGGGTGCTCTCTTCCCATAAACTAATATACTAACTTACATTACTCTTTGCTCTCTCGGCAAGCGCTAGAGAACGACTGAGCGCCAAATAAGAAAGGCCGGCAACCGGTGTGTTTGTGACGATGAGCCCGTTTTTATGATCCTTTCTAGGTAGAACGCCGGAACCGGTAGGTGTGGGCCCGCGCTAAATCAAAGGATTGCAACATTACACACACGACGATATTCATGTATGCACTTGTATACAGGCTGGTGCTGTCAATGCGACAATAAATTGAAACATGGGCTATATTATATTAGTTCATAGAAATGGTTTGCCACTTTCAAAAACATCTTATTGTTTTGATAATTTTATGACATTTGTATGAAATAGTATAACATTGGCTTGAGCATTGGCTGCATTATTTGAAGCGACGCGACGACGCACGTGGAATGACAAGCGCTTTACTGGTGTAACCAAGTGTCAAACACGCTGCGAATGTGTGTGTGAATACTAGCGGCGTTCAAGGAACTTTTTAATACCCGTATAAAAAATGTAGGTACTCTTTGCTTTGTATGTTCCTTGGTGGCGTTAGCTGAGCGTAAGCTTAAATATCCCCCCCCCCCCTCCACCACAGACAGACAAACAGATAAATAAATAGAATATTCAAATTTATTATTATTAAATGTGAATGGATATTGTTCTGAGGAGTACACAGTGTGCACAGAGTACATTTTTTATACGGGTATCAGTGTGTTGTAAGAACCAGCCGTTGGAATCAACGATACAATGGCCTCTGTGTTAGTCAGTGACAGCTAAAAGCAAGACCAAGTGATAGTCTATCTGTAGTTTTTTAAAAAATATCCGCCATTTTCGTTTGTAAGTCAGATGCAAATGTCAGACTGACATGACACTCATCATGACGGTTATTTTCACAATTTTTCTTTGTTGTATTTTGAAGTTTTCACAATTTTCTTAGTATTTTGTTGCTGTTTTTCTGGACTGTGTCGAGCAATTGCAAACAACACCTATCTAGTATAGTTTGGGCAGACAACAAGTGCGACGGACGATAAGTTTAGTACGAAATCCACCTTGTTCTTACAACTGGTTTGTGCAGATTTATATTTATTAATAAAATAATTCGTTATTACCATTAATATGTCAATCTAGGACATAGTCGCTTACTTGGTCTATTTATTGTTCACAGGTCATGGTCAATCCGAAACGCTGTTGCATCCCTCTAGACAAATATAACAATGATGTTCCCTAATCAGAAAGGCGATGAAAATAAATTACGTAAAATGTACCGCAACATAAAATTGACATGCGTCATTCATTTATCGGCCTCTGCCAGCAATGGTATTGCATCCTTCATTTTGAGGTTAAATATGTGTGTTTGTCGCAAGCTCTTCATGTAAAGTAAGTTGTTATAATATAATATAAAGTACTTGTGCTAACAATCACACCATTAATTTTAAGTCTTTACTTTGCAGCCAGGGAAAACATAGAAGACATTAATTCTCAAGGTCTACATGAATGTAACTGCACTGCAAGCGGGCTTTTGTGTCAAGTAAAAACATATAATGTCAATAATAATATTTTGTTGTTTGCATAGTCTCAATAATAATGTTTTATATCTGTAGGTTTGCATAGTCTGCATCCAACGGTTTGCTATTGGATGCAGACTATGCAAAAATCCATGTGAAAATCAATAGGGGAGGCCTTTGTTCAGCAGTGAACTTCATAGCCTTATATGATGATGATGATGACATATCTTGTAGTGAAATAATGTGGTTAATTTATTAACACTAAATTAAATTAACACAATGCAGAGATTCCTAATTTTAAAGATTCACATTTATACTAGGCTTTTTGTAGTAATCTATATATAAGCAACTAATATATTATGTGTTTCATTACACAACCTTAGGAGATATCTCCTAAATAGATCCTAGATCTACCTAGGCTACCCTTTCGGAGATCTTTATCTTCTTATAATATTAGTGTAAATGATAACTAGGTTTAGCACTTTTATATTTTACAGAATAATTAAGTTGTTGTCAGTTTATCATTCAGTGCATGCCATTGAAAGTAAAATCCTGTTAAGTTTATTCATCAAACATAGCAAGTTTTGCAAAATGACTTTTATACCTACCAACCTCTTCCACAATAGTGTTTTGTTGAAGACAAAACATTGTAATACAGTCTTCAAATACAAAACAATACAAAACAGCCTTCAGTAAAAAATTTGATGACACACATTGACTCAAACTGAATGTCGGTTATTGTTCCAATAGCTTTTATTTTCCTCAGAATGTAATCTATCTGTATGCCGAATTTTATCTAAATCGCTTTAGTGGATTAGAACTGAAAACATAACTGACAAAGAGAGTTACTTTAACATTTATCATATTAGTATGGATATTAGGATGTAAAATTCCATTAACGTACCTGTTCCAGTGGCCTAGATTTAGGTATATATTATACCTATCTAAGTTTTAAAGTGTAATAGAAAATAAAATATTCCATAAGATCCAATCTAATTTTATGTATTCACAAAATTTCAGGTGAAACTACTGATGCTTTAGAGTCGTCAGACATACAAACTAGTGTGATCTCTCCAACAACCTTGAAGGTAATAAAAATATTTTTGCAATTTTAATAATTATCGTGACTAGTAGGTTAATTCTGTTAACTGATTTATCGTAATTAAATAAGAAACATTCAAGTATAAGTTTCTGTATCGTAATGTCCTAAACCGTAAGTAATGGCATGTCCTGTCTGTATGTCCCAAAAGTGATGTACAGTCAACAGCACATCAAACGTAACAGTTTGTTCTGTAAACCGCCCTTACTTCGTTAGTCATAGAGGCGGCTTTCGTGGTGCAACTGCTACGGCCTGGCCACGAACTCACTGCACGCGCGACCTGCGTCTCGCGAATCGGCAACCACTGCGCGCTGTCTCGATGTCGGCCTCGCAGCTCGTCGGCGTGACCGCGCAGTGGTTGACGAGTCGTCACCGCCGCCGCCGCCCGTTTCCGTGGCCAGGCCGTTACACTTGATGTGCTGTCGTCTGTACTACTTTCAATTAAAATTGGTTTGAACAATATATTTTCAGTACTTATGATATGACAATAAATAAAACATAAAAATATAAACATTTTGATTTATTATTGATAAGATAAAATTGTTGTAAATTTCCAGAAATAGTAGGAGCATCTGCACCTACCAGATTCTCTTCGCCCACATTCTGCAAATAGAAGCTTCTACTCCGTTGTCACACCTAGTTTGTCAAGGTATAAATTTATTTTGTATAATGGTTTAATTAATTGAACTAAAATCACTCAACTTTTACCAACTTAACTTGTTAATTAAATGTCAGCTCAATTGAACGCGTAGGCAGATCGTCTTGTACTGAAGAGAGAGTTGGTGTGATTGGTAGGTTCAAGGTAATTTTTTATGATGACATATAATCATAACGATTTCGGTTACAAGTAGTAATCATAATTATAATAATCATAATGCATTTATTTGTCAAAACATGAGTATACATTAAAATGCAGAGGTCACAATATTAAAAGTTTTCGTCCTACATGTTTTTGCCATAATACGGCGTACAAATTGTTCAGTATTTAATAAAAACAATAATGATGATAATAACGATAGTAAGTGATAATAAAATGTCAATTTAAAACAGTCAAATTGTATACCATGTCTCTCTATAATCAAAAAATTGTTCTATCATTTAAAAAGTCATTCACATGATAATAACACTTAGTAGTTAAAAAATCTTTCAGTCTCTTTTTAAAAACAGTGAGATTGAGTTCTTTTATAGCCTTTGGTATCCGATTGTATATTACTGGGCCCATCACAAATACACTCTTTCGCAATAAAGTAGTGTTAACTTTCGGTACGACTACTTTTGTATTATCTCGTCTGTTACGATTACTGACTGATGAAAAATTTTGAAATAAGTTTGGGTTAGATTTAAAGAAAACAGCTACCTCAAAAATATATAGCGAAGGGAGGGTCAATAATGCGTATGTCTTAGTAGTCATAAAATAAGTAACCTTAAACATACCAATTTTACAAAAAGTCACATAAAAG
This sequence comes from Nymphula nitidulata, assembly GCA_947347705.1. Lineage (NCBI taxonomy): Eukaryota > Metazoa > Arthropoda > Insecta > Lepidoptera > Crambidae > Nymphula > Nymphula nitidulata. Next base: position 20,512,293 of record OX374616.1, read on the forward strand.
CTCCTTGTACTAAAAGATCTGTCTAAGCGTCCAATAGGTCCAATTAACTGGCTAATTTAATCAGATGGATGGCACGACATTCAGCCATCCACTTACACATAGTCATATAATTGAATGCCGGTGTTTAATGTGATATTATTTCAATAACCACCAGTGCCTCGTTTCAATAAAACCAATTTTAACTTAGAGATAAACACAGTTTATTGTTACTAAGAAGTACTTAGTCTTAGTAGTAGAGAGGAATCATAGATTGCTCAACCACAGACTACAAAAATATTCTTATTTATTATTTTCCGCTTAGCGATAGCGATTATCGAAAAGCGTCTTGTCTAAGCCCTCAGATCAGAAAGGCAGATGTTTGCAATATCTGCCCTACCGGGATTCGAACCCGTGACCCCTGACTAAGTAGTCTGTAGTAAATGTATTTCTTTCTTTCTTTTTTTCTTTCTAATAAGGACCACTCGGCCAGTCGGTCGACAAATTCTTGTTATCTGTTATTGTACTGAATAATTTAAAAACATTATTATTTTGGAATTGAATTATTACTTTGAAAAACTTTATGAATTTTTGGTATTTTTTTGGAATTATTTAAATCACATCACCAGTCTAACTAGAAGGATATGCACTAATTACAATGTTCATCCAAATAAAATCGAAGGAGGATTTGAGTGCCTTACTTTTTACTCCACAAAAAGCTAGTACCTAATTCCTCGTTCCGTATTTCTGTTGCAGGTTGTTGACGAGGTACGATTGCCGCAGCAAGCAATGCGGTGGCGGGCGGAGGCGCAAACTGGACCATCCGCTTTCTCATCCAGACTTGGCGGAACAGATCTTTTCCAGCAAGTTCAGATAGAGAAGACCAGCATACAAGCGTCTACATTTACGGCTGGTTATGTCACCAGAAATCTTTTTGCTAAAATTAACTGACAAGCTTGCCGGCGCTCTTTCTTAACTGACGAGATTTCCAGATTTCATACTTTGGATTACTCTTAGAGAACGTGTAAATTTGCTAAGACGTAATCTCAAATACCCCACTGCCTCATATTAATACATTACAGGCCAAGCAACTCTTGGCACTTAAAAGCGGAAAAGTTTTGTCGAATATGTAACAATAAATTCACAAAGTGTACACTTGTGATAAATACTGACCAATATTAATATTTGGACTCTTTTTTATGCATGTGGTTATAAAAAGAAGAATTCTTGTGTAAAAATTATATTAATAATGAAGAAATAATTAATAGCAATACTTTACTACAAATCCGTTTTCTATAAAAAAATGAAGATATTTAATATCAGTAAAATACAAATATTTAAATTTTTAAAAATCTTCTTAATGTTTGTACTAATTGAATTCCTCCTTTTGTAACCCCATACATAAAAATGTCCAAATAGTCATATTTGTGAAAGATATGAATTGCATTATGCTACATATACTGACAAGCCACAGATTTCAGGCACAATTGGTTTTTAATTGTCATGAGCGTCCTGAAGGTATTCTGCAACTTGACTGAATTTATAGGTTTTTAATTATGAAATTGCCAATTTATGTGAACACCACTGAGAAATATATTTCCATACAAATATTTTTTAATGTTAATGAAAAATGTTTGAACTGATTTTAAAATGGTTCTCAAAAACAGATTTTATACTATAAATATATACCCAGTTGATTAGTTCATTAACATTTTCTCACTTGTCAATACGATTGAAATATCTTTTAGCACAGTAAAGATCCTGGGGAAATTCTTAAAAAAAAAGTTAATGGTTTATAATCAATTTGTCACGATTGAATACGATTGAAATATATTAAAAATGTCTCAAATCAAAACCAACAGTATTAGTTCATCATTGCCACAGTATGGAAACTGCACATTTTTTATATCAGAAAAAGTATGAATTAAACTAAAAATTACTAAATACATAATCATTCCTTTTTGATTTTATAGATAATGGTACAGGTTGATAAGAACATCATTGTAATTGAGATTTAAAATGAATAATGAATCTAAATATTAGGTTAGTGTTATAAAGATAAGTTTTTTTTATACTTAATGTTGCTTAAGTTGATTTATTGCAACTAACATCTTAACTAATATGTTTAAACTTACTGAAAAGTTATGTATTGTATAAGGTTTATTGTTGCTATGTATTAGGTTATTGTTATGTATTAAGTTTAATAACTAATTTCATATTTTCAATTACGATTAGGTATAATTACTTATAAACTGGTAGTATTGCTTGTATTTTACACTGTTTCTTTTTCGTTTACTAGTTTGTTAATATAAAGTTCCTTGAATTAAAATAAACCACTTCGAAATATCTCCAGTGTTTTTTTTTAACTTTTTCATTAGCCAATTCAGCCATAGTAATTAAAATAATATTAGTGCTGTACTATTAATATCGACAATTCCATATTTATCGATGTCGATACTTACAAGTCGATAGTTTACGTACATTACTACGAATGTTCCCCTGTCATTTCACTAACGCTTGCTCTCTCCAAGGCGTGTTTCCCATCTGTCTTTAGACATACTCTTTCTAATCTGTGGTAAGAACTCTATGAGTCTGTGGTGTGTACGTATTTAACATGACATGTTGAGACATTTTTACTATAATGTTTTTCATTTTCTTACATCATTTTATAAACAGCAAGCAATAACAGCAAGTTTCCTGTAGCATAATGGTTTTTTATATTAACAACTACTAATTGTAATTCAAAATGGCTTATAATTTCAGTAATAGATTTCAACCACCACCAAAGTATTGTGTACTACTTGATCCCGGTGCCTATCAAAAAGGAAATGAAAAACCATTGCAGCTAAACAAAGCACCATTCCTATCACAAGCCCCGCGCATAACGAAACCTGGAGGAAAGCAGCTGTGGACTCATGCTTTATATGATTTCGGAGTACCACATAAAATTCAAAACTGCACATCATTGAAATCAAAATGCCCTCGTTTTCCATATGAATCCTTCAGTAAAAAAGATTTAAAAGAATTATTATGCCGCTGTGGATTTCAAAGTGAATGTATATGTCCCACTGAAGAAGTACAAAAAGAATTGCTGTGTCAAGGTAAAGTTCGAAAAAGGTTATTCACAGGACCAACCCCTAAATCTTTAATTGGAGAAGGCTTATCTGTACCATCTAAGAGAGTTCATGGTTTTGAAATACTTTCTAACGGAACTGTAAAACGACTCACAGAAACCGTGGTAGACGAATGTCCTCCTTACTATGATGCAACTTATTATGAATCTACTGCATTTTATCACGGATGGAAATGGAGTAAATGGACATCAAAACGATCTAAACAGTCATTAGAAATCAAACCAGGACCTGCTGACTATTTTTATGTAAAAGTACCAACTGATTATGAAATTTGTGTTGAAGAATTAAGGGCTCACAGACGTAAAACTTCTAGGAGATTGCGTTTCATTGAAATGGTTCAGCAACAACATAAATTAGAAGGAGGACCTGGACCTGCAACGTATAGACCAGAATTGCCGAAGAAGTATAAAATGCATGACACAGGTGCAAAAGCAAAAAGATTTATTACGTCCACAATAGAGCAACGACCTGGGCCAGCAGATTACCGGATAAAACGAACATTTGACCTTCCAGACCTACCAAGCAAACCATGTTATATAAAATTATCAGAATCATCATTTTTTGGAGTTAAAGACGTAAGATTTAAAACTAAAAAAGAAGAAGGTCCGAGCCCCGCAACATACAGTCCAATTTTGAAGAACTGTAACTTAATGCACTGTCTAACAGCGCCCTTTAAATCTTCATCTTTAAGGTTTAAAGAAATTTCAGTTGCAGAAGGCGACGAAGAAGATGAAGTCGAATTGGCAGAAAACGAAAAAACCTCTATAAACCCTTGTCGCTTACCGACGTGGCAGTTCAAATCAAAAACTATACGATTCAAACATTCGTTGAAGAAGGTTAATGCACCCAGTCCGGCTGACTTACCACAAAGTAGAAAAAAACTAAAAAGATCACGTAAATTACAAACTATATCGCCATTTTCATCATCGGAAGGCCGTTTTCAACAATGGAATGATTGGATGCCGGTTTTCGGAAAACTAATAACACCAGGACCATGCTACTATTCTTTAGAGAACCCTAAATGTTTTCCAGCAGTCACACGTGGACCACTTTGTAGATCAGCTCGTTTTCCACAAAATAAAAGTGAAAATCCTTCACCGAATACGTATAGTGTTGGTGGTGGTGTCGAAAATGTTTTGGCCACACATAACCAAATATTGAAAAATAACATTAAAGCGAAACTTGAATTCAAGTGGAAGCCTCCTTTAGAATCTCGACAGTTAAGTTACGAGGAGCAGGAAATGTTATTAATACAGAAATCAATTGCGTTGTTAGATACAAATGTAATTGATAAAAATAGTGATTTTATATCCCCTGCCAAAAAAACTAGTGTACATTTGGAAGAAATGTGTAGGCCTAAATTATTACGATGTTTGTTGTAGGGGATAGAATGTTTTGATTTTTACAATAAAATAAGTCAAAAATATAATTATGAATAAAATCAGATTTTTTTTTATGTCCTCTGATAATACAGATTATGGAATTGAAAGTTGACGTCGTTTATGAACTGAATTAATGTTGATGTGCACCTTTTTTGTCAGAAAGCTTACAAACTTTACAGCTGTGATAGGATATTACAGTGGCTGGAGCAATGCATGGACCCGTATCTACCCCCGACCTCGGCCAAGAGAGCCGCATCGTCGTAATTACGTCTGCCCGGGCTGAAAAGAGAGTTTCATCTGCGTAATACACCACAGTCAATCCCGTTAGCATGGCTCCCCTTAACTGATCCCTGCGGAACGCTGCACATAATGGCCTCTCGACTATACGCCTCTCCTTATCTACGCCGTTGACTAGTCGGCCGCGAAGGTAGTGGCTGCATGATAAAGGCTGCAAGTATGTACCCTAATAAAGGCTGCAAGGCCTGCGGAGAAGTACACTTTCCATATCTGCGGGATATGGCCTTCCTCTAGGCATCTGTCATAGAGACCCCAGAGACAGTCTTCCATAGACCCAATGGAGAGCGCCAAAACTCGGCCAAGTATTCCATCTGGTCCCGGAGCCATTTTTTAGCTCAGAGCTCCAGGACACCCCGATTGAAATCGCCATATGTCACACGGTCACGGTAAAGTCAAGGTCACTTGCCATTTGCTTCGGTGCACTCATATTAGGGGAACAAAACTTTCACACTCCGGTAAGAGCCGTGCTATCACCTCTCATAAGAACGGGGAATCCAGCGCCTCAGCGACTGGTGGGCCCTTAGCCATCTTCTCGCGCACGGCGCGGTAGGGCCCCATTGATCCCTATTTAGGCCCTCGCAGGTGGTAACTTTGGCGCGACTAATCGCGAGCTGCAGCTTCCTGCGTGGACCTCGTAAAGACGGGTTCCTCTGTTGCCTCTTGGCGACGTCTACGCCGGTATCGGGTAAGAGACCTGCGTTTAGCGATACTATCGCGGCGAAACTCCGCTATTGCAGGGCTCCACCAATATACTTCCTGACGGGGGACGATGGCTAACCCTAGGCATCACAACATCGCAGATCTGTGTCACGACAACCCCGAACTCCCTTATCAACAATCCCTGTAGTGAGAGGACGTGAGTTCCATTGTTCTACCAACGATGCCTCGATAGCCAGGACCCGGTTGAGCTTGGTCAGTCACCATCTAGGAAATGGCTGGATATTACTATTAGCCACCATGCGAGCACTGTAGGACCGTCCTTACAGGGCTCACGTCTAACCTAGATGTGCCCCCCTATCACGGCTCCCCTCCAACATCGAACCGAACATACCAGTGATCGGAGAGGATTTCCGCCTTAACTTTCATTGAAAGACAAGAAACTGTCCACAGAATGTAATTGTATGGGGTTTTCGGCGAACGAATTATAGGTCACCGGGGGTTCATACTATTAAGGGCGGCGGGCGACCGATAATAATTATGCGTTCATAGCTAGCGTTGAAAATTCCGAAAGAAACAAATTGTTTTTTCTTAATTGTAATACGTCAAAATAGAGCTATAGAATCAAATACTTTGCAACGGTTTACTTTATCGCGGACATACCATAAGAATATAATTAGGACTGTTGTTGGAACCTCATAGTAGGTTGTTTATGATTTTATTATTTTTTTACAACGGATATGTCATGTCTTGATTAATTGTTTTTTTGTTAATTGTATTTTCTGTGTCATGTAAATAAAAGGCTAATTTTATAATTTCGGAGCTCGTGTTTCAATTTTCCGATAGTCTCGCAGCTAAGAGTATATTAAAGATCTGCGAGACAATAAAACACAACATCTGGCGACCGTGCAGTATATGAATTATAGTTATGGAGCGTTACACCGCGGAACGTCGGGTCAGGAGAAGACTCTTCACGAATTGTGCTCAGCAGTTAGAGCAAGCATTGGAGTCGGCCCAGCAATCCGAGGTATCAGCTTATTTAAGTAAATTAGCCAAACATCACGACGATCTTCAGCGGATACAAAATTCATTAATGGCTATCATGTTAGATGCTGAAGATCGCGATGATAATTTTATTGAGGGAGATATGGATGCAGCAGATACCTATGAGAATAGATGGTATATTTTGCAACAGAGAGCTACTGATTTTTTAAATGTAAAACAATCGTCAGTAGAGTCGCATGATACTGTAAAAAGTATAGCAAATTCTCAGAGGTCTATCAATAATCGTCGTATTAGATTACCGAAATTCGAGTTGCCGACCTTTGACGGTCAAGTTAAAAACTGGATAGGATTTTGGTCTCAATTCAAAAAAATTGACGAAGACGAGAGCGAGTTGAGCAGTGACGATAAGATGCACTATTTAGTACAAGCTATGGAAAGAGGTTCGTGTGCTAGAGAATTCATTGAGAGTTTTCCACCGTCAGGAGAAAATTATGAGAAAGCGGTGAAACAATTAAAAAAATCGATTTGGCAATGACAATTTAATTATTGACTTTTATGTCAGAGAACTTTTGCAGTTAGTCATTTCGAAAAACGCCTCAAAAATATCGACTAGACAATTGTACGATAGGCTCATGACCCAAATTTTAGCTCTAGAATCGTTGGGGCTCACCAAAGACAAATACGCTACACTGCTATATCCACTAGTTGAATCGGCGTTGCCGAACGATATTTTGAAAGCGTGGAATAGATCGAGTAGACATTCACAAGACGACAAAGCACTGTCAAGGTTACTGGATTTCGTTAGACTAGAAGTTGAGTCGGAAGAGAGGATTAATATGGCCCATTTTAGTTTAGATGAATCCTCGAGCAAGTACGCAACAGCAGCATGTTTGACTACAGCGTCTAATAAAAAGAATTTCGACAAGGATTGCTTCGTCAAACAAGAAACTAAATGTATTTGGTGCGAGAAAAGTTTCCATGTGAGTTCAGAGTGTAAGATTGCTATGAAGATGGACTTGGAAGAAAGGAAAGAGTTTTTAAAGAAAAATAGGTCTTGTTTTATATGCCTGAAGAAAGGCCATTTGGCCAAGCAATGTCGCAGTAATCCAAGATGTATAGTTTGCGGAAAGAGACATCATACAATAATGTGTAGAGATGTGCCCACCACGACAGCGACATCTGCTAGTGAAGGTTCTTCGAGGCAAGCTGTTTTGAGTTTGAGTCAACCGGAGGTTAACAAGACAGTATTGCTACAAACGCTGAAGGTAAACATTTCTAGTGGTAGTAAAAAATTGCAAATTAGAGCACTTTTAGACTCTGGAGCCCAAAGGAGTTTTATTAAGAAGAACATTGTCGATAAGCTGGCACTAAACTCAATTGGCGAACTTGCATTGAGTCATAATGTATTTGGCGGAAGTGTGATAAAGAAACGTGTATGTAAATTATTTAATATTCATATTTCTAGCTTAGACTGTGCATATTCTTGTGATATTAGAGTTATAGAACAACCTGTCATATGTGGCTATATACCAACTTTGAGACAGGATAATTTGATAGATAAATTGAGAAAACAAGGTATTGTACTGACTGATTGTATTAATGATAATTCAGATGTTGGTTTATTAATTGGATGTGATGTTTTAGGTTCACTGTTGACTGGGCGATCAGAACGTGTCGACGAGAATCTAATGGCAATGGAGACCAAACTCGGTTGGACTATTCAAGGCCCGGCGGTCGGTGTGTATTGCTCTATAGGTAGTTCAACCACTTTACATGCTTCTTTAACCTATGATGTAGAAGATTTTTGGGCGTTAGAGATGTTGGGTATTAGGGATGAAGCCGAAGTCAAAAGTTTGAAAGCAGTTGATCTTGAGGTAGCAAAATTTTTTAAAGACACTGTTAAATTAGATAATGAGGGTCGGTACGAAGTTAAACTCCCTTGGAAACATTTACATTATAATTTAGAGACGAACTATGATTTGGCATATAGGCGATTACAGTCGACGTCAAAAAGACTAATGCATTTAGGCATTTTAGATGATTACGATAAAGTTTTTAAAGAATGGTTAGATTGCAAAATAATTGAGATTGTTGAAAAGGATGACAGTAGTGTAGGCCATTATATTGCCCATCATGCAGTGGTAAAAGAATCGAGTGCCACAACGAAAATTAGGCCTGTATTTGACGCATCTGCGTCAGGGAGAAATGGTCTCTCACTGAATTCTTGTTTGGAGAAAGGAAGAAACTTGATTGAATTGATTCCTCGTTTACTTATACAGTTTAGGAAACATGCAATAGGCGTGACGGCGGATATTAAAAAGGCCTTTCTGCAAATTTCTCTTAATGAATGTGACCGTGACTACTTAAAGTTTCTATGGTGGCGTGACATTAATGAGTCACCAAGAGTTTTAAAAACTTATCGCCATAAACGTGTCGTATTTGGTGTCACGACGAGCCCATATCTGTTATCAGCCACAATCTTACATCACTTAGAGAAATATAAATGTCAAACATCAGTTGTGCTAAGGAAGTCGTTCTATGTAGACAACTGTATTGTCAGTGTCCGTACACCCGAAGAAATGCACAAATTTATAGATGAAGCTATAAGAATTATGTTAGACGGAAAGTTTGAGCTAAGATGTTGGGTTACAGGGCCAGAAATGATAGACAGCGAGATTAATTCTATGTCAGTATTAGGTATTAACTGGGACCCAAGACAAGATATTCTTTGTTGTAAGCCGAATAATTTTAATTATGAGAAAATCACAAAAAGAATTCTTTTATCGATAGCTCAAAGTACGTTTGATCCGCTAGGTTTTCTCTGTCCGACTACAATCATACCGAAATTGATTATTCAAAAATGCTGGATTAAGAGTGTAGAATGGGATCAAGCGTTACCAGACGAATTAGATAAACCCGCAAAGGAGTGGTTAGGTCAATCTCATCGTTTGAGCGAATGTCACATACCCCGGAGGCTAAGTAACTTAGATATAACGTTGAGTGATAACAGTCTTCACGTATTTTGCGATGCGAGCCAATCAGCGTATGCTTGTTGCATTTTCTTGCGCTCGGAGATTGAAGGCAAAGTGTCACTTCAGCTGGTAATGGCTAAGACTAGGTTAGCGCCTACAAAATCTGTTACTATTCCGAGGATAGAGTTACTTGCTGCGTTGATGGGAGCGAGACTAGCTTGCGAAGTGAAAAATAGCTTAGAGTTAAATGTGAAGAAATATTATTACTGGACTGATTCAAGTATAGTTTTAGCTTGGATCAGAAAGAAAATAGGTTTTAAGGTATTTGTACACAATAGGGTTACGGAGATTGTAAATAGAACAGATAGTGAAAACTGGCGTCACGTTCCAAGTAATTCGAACCCAGCAGATCTGCCATCACGAGGTTGCAGTCCTCAAGCTTTGTTTGACAGCCAGTGGTGGTTAGGGCCAGAGTGGTTGAGGCAGAGTGCTGTCAAGTGGCCAGTTTCGGTAGAGGCAGTTGACGAACGTGAAGCCAGTAATGAGTTGAAACAAAGTGTAAGTTCGATGATAGTTCAAGAAGTTGAATTATTTTCAGATAGACTTTTATATTTTAGTAATTACGATAGAATAGTTAGGATGGTAGCATGGTGTCTGAGATTTTTTTATAATTGTAGATATTGCGATAAACGATTAGGTAAAACGATGCCGGCGGACGAACTGATTCACGCTGAAAAATGTATATTTAGATGTCTTCAAAAAGAGAGTTTCGTAGATAATAAAACCTGGAAAGGTAGGCTATGTGTTTTCAAGGACAACGATGATATCCTACGAGTTAAGACACGGCTAACTCTTAAGGATGATACAGATGAATTTATATCGCCTGTTTTGCTACCTAAGGGTATTTTGGTGGAGAGATTTGTATATAGTATGCACATAAAATATTTACACGCAGGTTCTCAAACATTAATTACGAAATTGCGTGAATCTTATTGGATTATAGGTGCTAGGAAATTAGTAAATAAGATAGTTAAGGACTGTATAGTTTGTAGGAAGTACAGCAGTAAAGCATGTAGTGCGCCAATGCCTCCGTTGCCTGTTGACCGCGTGCAATGTGGAGCGCCGTTTGAAATAACCGGCGTAGATTTTGCGGGACCGCTGTATTTACGTTCAGGAGCAAAGTGTTGGATCGCTTTGTTTACATGCGCTGTGTATAGAGCTGTGCATTTAGAATTATGTGTTTCGTTATCGACAGAAGAATTTCTGCTAGCTTTTCGGAGATTTGTCGCTAGGAGAGGAGGTGTTCGAATAATTTACTCCGATAACGGAACAAACTTTAAGGGTGCTTATAATATTTTTAAGGAGATAGATTGGAGTGAAGTACAGTCTAAGACTGATAAATTGATATGGCGCTTTAGTCCCCCTGCAGCGCCATGGTGGGGAGGATTTTGGGAGCGCATGGTGCGTACTGTTAAAGAGATTTTACGACGCGTGTTAGGTAGAGCTGCTCTTCAATTTAATGAATTGGCAACAGTTCTTTGCGAAGTAGAGTCGATAGTAAATTCGCGACCGCTAACTTATATATCTGACAGCTCTGAGAATGTGCAACCTCTAACACCGTCATCATTTTTATTGTTGAATAGATCGTCAAATTCCAGTGACTTACCTATAGCATCAATTGATGGTAATATATTAAGTTCACGATGGCGTTATATTAGGAAGTTAGGGTTAGACTTAAAACAGCGATTTAGATCGGAGTATTTAGGCTTGCTTATTAACAAAGATCCTTTTCAAAGACAACGCAACACCGTTAAGCCCGGTGACATTGTGCTGATAGAGGAAGGTAATAAGAAGCGTGTAGAGTGGCCTTTAGGAATGATCACAGAGGTAATTGAGGGGGTTGATGGTTTTAACAGGGTTGCTCGGGTAAAGACCCGCGATGGAGAGCGGTTAAGAGCTTTGAAATTAATTTACCCATTAGAATTAAATTGTGTGGATTCCGATGAATTGATCGCCAAAAAGTGCAATACACCTGACCCTGGTCCTGTCCAAGCGACACCTAACACTACGACGACTCGTTCTGGGCGGTTAGTCAAAGTGCCGGACAGGTTGTATTTTTAACATTTATATTGTATTTGTTTATTGGTTTGTTTCAAAAGGAAGTTGTATTATGTTTGTCATAAACTTGCTTGTAAAGTATGGCACGGGATACTACATCTGGTATCACGCGCCATGGTGGGGAGGATGTTGGAACCTCATAGTAGGTTGTTTATGATTTTATTATTTTTTTACAACGGATATGTCATGTCTTGATTAATTGTTTTTTTGTTAATTGTATTTTCTGTGTCATGTAAATAAAAGGCTAATTTTATAATTTCGGAGCTCGTGTTTCAATTTTCCGATAGTCTCGCAGCTAAGAGTATATTAAAGATCTGCGAGACAATAAAACACAACAACTGTGGTGTCTCTATTTATTTATAAATCAGTATTAGACATACATTCCCAAACAAATCAAGTAAGAAGGAAAATGGATACACATTACTATTATACTCGAAGTAAAGAAAGATTACATTGTACCTACTTAGTAATTATATTAAAAGAGTATTATTACTTAAAACTAATACCTCCACTACACTACTCGCGAAGTTGATCGAAGATAGGCGAATACGATCACAGATTAGAAAGAGTATGTCTAAAGACAGATGGGAAACACGCCTTGAAGAGAGCAAGCGTTAGTGAAATGACATGTGGAACCATTTGTAGTGCTGTACGTAAACTATCGACTTGTAAGTATCGACATCGATAAATATGGAATTGTCGTGAACGTCAAAATGACGGGACCCCACCAGGTTTTTCGAATACCAAGTGTTTAGGATATAATACACTATTTCTACTATTTCATACTTTTATAGAAAAATTCTACACTCATAAAATATCAAGAAATTCTTCAAAGAAAGTGGTCCCGCTATTTTGACATCAAAATGGCGGGACCACTATTCAGTTATTGAAAAACACATGGCGTGATATTAAACTGAACACATCAAATTCTAATACGATATAGTACGACTACGTTTGGATCGATAATATAATTTTAAAACTATTATTTCAATTAAAAAGTGATGAATATATTTACATCAGAAAAACGCCTGAATAAAATGTATCAGTTTAAGCCTAATATCATTTGATTGCTCCTACAATTTGTGAAGGCGTTTACAACGCTTAGGCCGCATATTTTTTTAAAAATATTTTATTCAATTTACTTTACAAAGGCTACTACTTGAGCTTGAAAACAGTTTAAATATACTTATTTAGGTATTACTTACTATTAAACATGCATTTCTTACAATAAACATATCGAGCTGGGTGTGTTTTGCGGGATTTGGTGGTGTCGGTCAAGATTTTTATTACAATAATAAAAAATTGTGTCGGAGCGAAATTAGTGTTATAAAAGTGGTGTAGTTTTATAAACAAAGTGTTTGTGTTGTTATTAAAACAAAAGTAATTATGGTGTGAAATACAATAAGAATTTTTTGTGGTTCTCCACCTCATACCTAAGTATATAGTAGTAATAAGTATATTTAAACTGTTTTCAAGCTCAAGTAGTAGCCTTTGTAAAGTAAATTGAATAAAATATTTTTTTAAAAATATGCGGCCTAAACGTTGTAAACGCCTTCACAAATTGTAGGAGCAATCAAATGATATTAGGCTTAAACTGATACATTTTATTCAGGCGTTTTTCTGAAGTATATATATTCATCACTTTTTAATTGAAATAATAGTTTTAAAATTATATTATCGATCCAAACGTAGTCGTACTATATCGTATTAGAATTTGATGTGTTCAGTTTAATATCACGCCATGTGTTTTTCAATAACTGAATAGTGGTCCCGCCATTTTGATGTCAAAATAGCGGGACCACTTTCTTTGAAGAATTTCTTGATATTTTATGAGTGTAGAATTTTTCTATAAAAGTATGAAATAGTAGAAATAGTGTATTATATCCTAAACCCTTGGTATTCGAAAAACCTGGTGGGGTCCCGTCATTTTGACGTTCACGAATTGTCGACATTAATAGTACAGCACTACAGAATATTCTATAAATTACTATGGATGATAAAAAAGGAAAAATAAACACTGGAGATATTTCGAAGTGGTTTATTTATTTTATAAAATTCAAGGAGCTTTATATTAACAAAAAACAAACAGTGTAAAATACAAGCAATACTAACAGTTTATACATAATTATTATAATCGTAATCGAAAATATGAAATTAGTTATTAAACATAATACATAACAAGAACTTGGTTGTGATTAGAGATTTAAAATGAATAATGAATCGAAACTAATATATTTAAACTTTTTAGTAAGTTTATTCATTATTCATGTATTCATTATTCATATTCATCTTATCAACCTGTACCAGTATTTATTTATTTAATAATTTATTGTACACATAGAAACAATACAAGAAAAACATAATAATTAAAAATGTACAAAAGGTGTGGCTTATTTCTAAAAGAAATCTCTTCCAACCCACCTACAATAGGAGATGTGCTGCGAGATAAGGATGTCGTGTGTACTGATATGATACAATACATAAAATACATCTACTATACAATACAATAAAATATAATACATAATATAATTATACAATACAAATATTTTTACAATAAATACATAAACAATCAAATCAATACATTATCTATAAAATCAAAAAGGAATGATTATGTATTTAGTAAATTTTAGTTTCATTCATACTTTTTCTGATATAAAAATGTGCAGTTTCCATACTGTGAAGATGATGAACTAATACTCTTAGTTTTGATTCTAATATATACATATACAGGGTGGTGCTGTCAATGCGACAATAAATTAAAACATGGGCTATATTAGTTCATAGAAATGGTTTGCCACTTTCAAAAACATCTTAATCATTTGATAATTTCTTGACATTAGTATGGAGTAATATAACATTGGCTGCATTATTTCATAGAAATGTCAAGAAATTATACAGTTCAAACATATTCCATTAACATTAAAAATTGTTTGTATGGAAATATATTTCTCAATGGTGTTCACATGAATTGGCAATTTCATAGGTAAATACCTATAAATTAAGTCAAGTCGCAGAATACCTTTGGGAGGCTTATGACAATTTAACAATTGTGTCTGAAATATGTGGCTTGTCAGTATATGTAGCATAATGCAATTCATATCTTTCACAAATATTACTATCTGGACATTTTTATGTAGGGGGTTACAAAACAAGGAATTGAATCAGTACAAACATCAAGACGATTTAGAAAATTAAAATTTTTGTATAATACTGATATTAAATATCTTAATTTTTTTTACAGATAATGGATTTGTAGTAAAGTATTACTATTAATCCGTTTTCCTTCATTATTAATATAATTTTATACACAAGAATTCTTCTTATTATAACCACATACATAAAAGAATCCAAATATTAATATTAGTCAGTATTTATCACAAGTGTACACATTGTGAATTTATTGTTACATATTCGACATAACTTTTCCGCTTTTTAAATGCCAAGAGTTGCTTGGCCTGTAATGTATTAATATGAGGCAGTGGGGTATTTCAGATTACGTCTTAACAAATTTTCACGTTCTCTAAGAGTAATCTGAAGTATGCAATTTGGAAATCTCGTCAGTTAAGAAAGAGCGCCGGCAAGCTTGGCTGTTAATTTTAGCAAAAAGATTTCTGGTGACATAACCAGCCGTAAATGTAGACGCTTGTATGCTGGTCTTCTCTATTTGAACTTGGTGGAAAAGATCTGTTCCGCCAAGTCTGGATGAGAAAGCGGATGGTCCAGTTTGCGCCTCCGCCCGCCACCGCATTGCTTGCTGCGGCAATCGCACCTCGTGAACAACCTGCAACAGAAATACGGGACGAGGGATTAGGTACTACCTTTTTGTGGAGTAAAAAGTAAGGCATTCATATCCTCCTTAGATTTTATTTGGATGAACATTGTAATTAGTGCATATCCTCCTGGTTAGACTGGTCATTTAAATAATTCCAAAAATTTACCAAAAATTCATAAAATTTTTCAAAGTAATAATCCAATTCCAAAATAATAATGTTTTTAAATTATTCAGTACAATAACAGACAAGAAGAATTTGTCGACCGACTGGCCGAGTGGTCCTTATTAGAAAGAAAAAAAGAAAGAATGAAATACATTTACTACACACTACTTAGTCAGGGGTCACGGGTTCGAATCCCGGTAGGGCAGATGTTGCCTACGCGTTCAATCGAGCTGACTTTTAACAAGTCAAGTTGTTAAAAGTTGAGTGATTTTAGTTCAATTAACTTAAACCATTACAGAAAATAAATTTATACCTTGACTAACTAGATGACGTGACAACGGAGTAGAAGCTACTATTTGCAGAGTGTGGGCAAAGAGGATCTCAGATGCTCCTACTATTTCTGAAAATTCTCAACAATTTTATCTTATCAATAATAAATCAAAATTTTTATATACATATTTTTATGATTTTTTTACATAATCTTTTATGTATTGTAATAAGTATCATACTGAAAATAAATTGTTCAAACCAATTTTAATTGAAGGTATTTATTTAGTACAGACCACAGCACATGAAGTCTAATAACAGTTGCACTACAAAAGCCGTCAATATTACTAACGGAGTAATGGCGGTTTACACAATAAACTGTTACACTTGATGTGCTGGTGACTGTACATCACTTTCTGGACATACAGACAGGACATGCCATAACTTATGGTTTAGAGAAACTTAGACTCAAACGTTTCTTATTTAATTATGATTAATCAGTTTACAGAATTAACCTTCTAGTCATGATAATTAATGAAACTGCAAAAATATTTTTATTACCTTCAAGGTAGTTGGAGATCACACTAGTTTGTATGTCTGACAACTCAAAAGCATCAGTAGTTTCACCTGAAATTTTGTAACTACATAATTAGATTGGGTCTTTTGGAATATTTTATATTCTATTACACTTCAAAACTCATCTAAGTTTAATTTATATCCAAATCTAGGCTACTGGAACAGGTATGTCAAAGAACTTTTAGATCCAAATATCCATACTAATATGATAAATGTTAAAATAACTCTCTTTGTCAGTTATGTGACTTTAAAGGTCGATTCCCACATATCAGACATGCCTCAGTTCCGGCACAGATCCGGCACAGTTCCGTATCAGTTGCGTCAGTGATTCAATTCACACATGTCAGTGCCCGCTCAGTTCACAGAGCTTCAGTGAAAACGTGTCCGTCGTCAATCGTGATTGTATTTCGTATCCATATACTTTGCATGAGATAAATCATCTCTAAATAGAGATAAAACTCTATTTTCACGAACCAATTCTATTAATCACTCGTCCTCTACTTTGTTTTTGTTGATGTCGGCGTCCGAGATCCATCAGTGATCCGTCCGTGATCGGTCCGTGATCGGTCCGTCCGACATAAAATATCGTTGTCGACGATACCTTCCGTGCTTGCCGGTGCCGGAACCACGCCGGAACGGACACTGATCGGACAAGTGGAGATACGTTCATAGATAATGTATGAAATAATATTTCGCACTGATACGGAACTGTGCCGGAACTGAGGCATGTCTGATATGTGTGAAAAGACCTTTATACGTACCAACCTCTTCAACAATAGTGCTTTGTTGAAGACAAAACATTGTAATAGTCTTCAAATACAAAACAGCCTTCAGTACCAAATTTGATGGCACGCATTGACTCAGACTGAATGTCGGTTATTGTTCCAATAGCTTTTATTTTTTCCTCAGCATGTAATCTATCTGTATGACGAATTTTATCTAAATCGCTTTAGTGGATTAAAGCTATTGGAACAATAACCGACATTCAATCAAAATCAGTCGTAAATAAGTATAACAAAAGTGGTATAAAGAGTATTATAAAAAAATGATGGGGCTATAGTTAGATACTTTATTAATTGCTATATTATTTTTTGTTCAGTTTATTAGTATGTAGTAATTGTAGTATACTGTAACAGTTTATGATACTTACTTGACACAAAAGCCTGCTTGCAGTGCAGATATTACATTTATGTAGACCTTGAGAGTTAATGTCTTCTATGTTGTCCCTGGCTGCAAAGTAAAGACTTAAAATTAGTGGTTTGATTGTTAGCACACGTAGATATTTACTTTACAACAACTTACTTTACTCAAGAACGCTTGCGACAAACGCACATATTTAACCTCAAAATGAAGGATGCAACACCATTGCTGGCAGAGGGCGTGAAATGAATGCCGGGTTTTAATTTTATGTTGCGGTACATTTTGCATAATGTATTTTCATAAACATTGACCGAAGCCTTTCTGATTTTAGATAAATATTATAGAACATCATTGTCATAGTCGATTTGCATAGAGGGATGCAACAGCGTTTCGGATTGACCATGACCTGTGAGCAATAAATAGACAACGTAAGCGACTGTATCCTATATTGACAAATTAATGGTAATATCGAATTTTTTTAATAATTTAATATAAATCTGCACAAACCAGTAGTAAGAACAAGGTGGATTTTCTTCGTAATAAAATTTATCGTCCGCCGCGCTTGTTGTCTGCCCAAACTATACTTTAGTTAGGTGTTGTTTGCAATTGCTCGACACAGTACAGAAAAACAGCAACAAAATATTTAGAAAATTGTAAAGGAAGACTTGAAAATACATGGAGAAAAATTGTGAAAATAGCCGTCATGGCGAATGTCATGTCAGTCTGACATTTTGCATCTGACGTTTAAACGAAAATGGCGGATTTTTTTTTAAATTACAGATAAACTATCACTGGGTTCTGTTTTTAGCTGTCACTGACTAACATAGAGGCCATTGTATTGTTGATTCCACGGGCTGAATACGATAGTGTGCATAGAATAATATTACTCCAAGGAGAAGAATGACAACTTCATAGTTAAAATATTTATTTCCGGTTTTAGCGGAAGTACAACACTCTAGTGCCACTTATAGTTGACCCACCGTCAACTATTTCAGCGGAAAAATATAAATTTCATAAAAAAATATTTATTTAAGTTTGAATAGAGGGATGGGCAATTTCACTTGTAAGAAAACTATTTTTTTTTAGTTTTCTTACAAGTGAAATTGCCCAAGCCTCCATTCAAAAATAGTTTGCCCATAAAAGGTAAAATAAAACAATAATTTTATGTTATGGAGCTATTTATTTTTTATGTAGTACTTCCACATAACATACATAACCTAAATTAATCCAAGTTTCAGATAAAACTAATTCTGTTGCATGTCATATGTCATAGTACGGCGTAAATAGCACACAAGTACGTACCGCAATAGGTTAGGTTTTAGAAAACGAAAATGTTTGATTTCGTCTAAGGCAGGTGATTTGCCACACTTAGAACATTTTCTTCTGCTTTCCTTTTTAATAGACATATTGCACCGGTTTAGAGTCACTGTCTCGTAAATAAATAATCAAAGTCACTGTCTTGTACGAATCTTATCACTGATCGATCACTGAGGAGAATTCAGGAACAAAAACATAGACGGAGGAACTCAATCAATTCGACGTCGTATGCACGTAAAACTTATGAACTTTATTTATACGAGTACTCTGAAAACTAAACCACATGAAATTGAGAGATCACGAAATACAAATGAAGACAGGCCGGCAAACAAAAGCAAAATCCGCCATGATTGTTTACGTCCGTCCCACTTGTAAGATCGGTCTTGCCAGCGTACGTAGTAATTTATCTACCATCATTTTATCAACATACGAAAAATAAATTGTTTTTCTTTAATCAAATTAAATTTTTTATCACATTTTGCTTTTAAAAATAGCAACGCATAGAGAGGTATTGGTCTAAAATTGTTTTGTTGCCGATAAATTGAATGATAAAGCAATATTTTCTTCACAAAAATCTACTTACAGTATTCAGGATATAAAAAAGGGTACCCCCAAGGGATACCATAATTAAAAAAACGACATTTTTGAAACTAGCAATGAGAAAAGTTTGCCCCCGTAGGTATTTAATATTTGTATAAGGAAAGTTGACACCCCCTGATAGTGTGGAGGGCACTTCGCCTTACTTCGTCCAACCTCGGCTCGCCTCGGGCGACCTCCGTTTGTTGTCGGTTTTTGCGCCCGAGTCAAAGGACTCGAAGTTGCACGAAGTGCCGGCACGAAGTGCCGAAACGACGTGCCTCTCTACACTACTCGGCTAACTTCAAATCGCTTCAATGCGTTGTCGTGAGTACATCACTATATGTACGTGCTAGAAATTATTTTTTAATAATTTTATTCACACGACTTGATTATGAATGGTAAATAGTGGTCGCAGGAGCAAATTCTGTTGTTCTTGGAAGCATTGCAAGTGGATTATCCATCACGCGTTGCGTGCGAGCGCTAATGGACAACTGAGTTCCTCGCGAAGAAGAACGAGTGTGTGGCGACGTACTTCGGACTTCGGTCAACTTTCCCGAATACTTCGTCGAGGAACTTCGCGAGTAGTGTAGTGGAGGTTTAACAAGCAAGGTATCTAGATATTAAAAAATGTAGTACATGTATGACAAACTAGGTACCTATACACATAACTTATTTGCGGTACAATAGGTGACATTTAAAGGTAACATTTAAAGCATAGCTGAATAAATGAACAGTACAATTATGATTCACAATACAATGTTAAATTATATTTAAATCATTAAATTTATGTAACTTTATTAATTATGATGTGGTGATGATTTGCAGACGGTTTGCAGATTATAGAAATTACTTAAGAGATAGCTGTATGCGCTTGCTCTCTTTGCCGTCCCTACACAGGGAAAACAGCACGTATGTAAAGAGAAGCTGCATTCTGCATTACGTTTTGATCGAATCGAACAAGAGCAAGTACTTTGAATTGAATACCTTACAGTGCCAACGCGCGATTCGATTCGATGTTGGCGCTCACGACTCACGACGTTAATAATGGCCCTAATTCTGGTAAACACATGCTAAGTCTAAATTTAAGTTCAGTGCATTTCTTTCTATCAAAAAGAATACGAAAAGGATGGCTGTCATATAATTAGACCTTTAGAAACGTGCGTTCAATTTTCGACCTTATTGAACGTGATAAAATGCAGTGTTTAGAAGGCACCTCCGTAACATGCCGTCTAAAATTGTCTGTGGTTTCTTAGAAATATACCTTAATTTAAGTGACAGCTCTAAACAGATTCTTGCTATCTTTTTCCTATTACTAATTGCGAGAAAGAGATATGCTGTACTTAAATTTAGAATTAAAGTGTGTTCCCAGAATTAGGCCTAATGGTGTGATAACGTTTTATGAGTGCGCTGGAGTGCACTCAAGGACGGAACTGACATCTGACAGCAAAACATAACCTTAAAACTGTTTATGATAAACGAAATATATAAGTGATCTGTGATCGCTGTTCCTTGATCTTTATTGCCACTAGATTACTACCTACCCATTTATTATTGCAGAATGTATGAAACCAATTGTATACTATTAAAAAAAAATAGAAATTAAATAAATTTTTTGACATTGAGGTCCCGGCTTCGAATCCCGGTATGTTTTTATGATGAGTCATGGACGTTTAATGTTTATGTTTATTTAGTATGCATATTTCTAATGTATGTACTACATACGGAGGTGCCTCCTAAACACTGCATTTTATCACGTTCAATAAGGTCGAAAATTGAACGCACGTTTCTAAATGACAAATTATATGACAGGCATCCTCTTCGTATTCCTTTTGATAGAAAGAAATGCACTGAACTTAAATTTAGACCTAGCTTGTGTTTACCAAAATTAGGGCCATGGTAAGTCTAAATTTCAGCAGTTGATCTCTTTCTCTTAATATGACTACGAAAAGAATGGCTGTCATATGATTGGACATTTAGAGATGTGGGTTGAATTTTCGACCTTATTGAACGTGACAAAATGCAGTACTTAGAGTGGGCCTGACTTTGAAGACACACTGGCCCTAATTCTGGCGAACACATGCTAAGTTTAAATTTAAATTCAGTCTATTTCTTTCTCTCAAAATGAAAAAGAAAAGGATGGCAGTCATATTAATTGACATTTAGAAAGGTGCGTTTAATTTTCGACCTTATTGAACGTGCTACAAAGCATGCCGTCTAAAATCTATCTAAATTTAATTGACAGCTCTAAACAAATTCTTGCTATCTTTTCCTATTACATATTGCGAGAAAGAGACATACTGTACTTCAATTTAGAATTAGAGTGGGCCTAATTCTGGGAACACACTTTAATTCTAAATTTAAGTACAGTATATCTCTTTCTCGCAATAAGTAATTGGAAAAAGATAGCAAGAATCTGTTTATAGCTGTCACCTAAATTTAGATAGATTTCAAAGAAACCATAAACAATTGAACGCACGTTTCTAAATGTCAAATTATACATAAGACAGCCATCGCTTTCGTATTTCTTTTGAGAGAAAGAAATGCTATAAACTTAAATTTAGACTTAGCATGTGTTCTCCAGAATTAGGGCCAATGTGTCTTCAGAATTAGGCCCAATGTGCATAGACCTGGCCGGGTCTCCATATATTTTTGAAACATCTCTTTTAAAAGATTCATTCCGCCATAGCATCGACGTCCATATAGAAAAAAATATGTTTTTACCGCTTAGTTCATTGACATGTTTAGGTAAACTTTATTGTAGCCACTGCACTAGAGGCGGTAATTAAATGCCATAATTATTGCGGTAACAGGCGGTAGACGGTATAGGTTGTGTAGCCATAGCATTAGTGATATATTCTGCCCAACTCTAGTCGGAACGAAGGTTTACGTACCGTTCAACAATAATCAGACAATAATCATGTTGGACTGACCGACCGCCTCACACATGTGCCGATTTGGCGAGACGTTATGGTCGGTTCCGACCAAGTTAGAACATCTGTTACGGCACCACGTCCTAGTTAAAACCTAATTTTGCGTCGCTTATAATATATTATTAAATTTTTCTTGAGTATGATAATAATTATGTCCAATGAATAGTTATTTTATCTAATCTAAAATTACTTACAATAAGTTAATGTTTTAATTTTATTTGAATAGCAAAAGTATCTTCCGACTCGCGAGTGGTTTATGATACAACACTAAAGAAAAAGAAAGAGAGCGCATGCGCATTGCGCATCAGTGATGCCAGATGGGGGGGATTCCCTGCAAATTCGGAGGTTTTTTTTACTTCGGAGGGAGTTTCGGGGGGATAAGACCATTGGGGGGATTTTCGGAGGGAAATATTAAAGTTGGAGTAAATTCGGAGACTTTTTTAAGCCAAACACGATTCTCGACAACATTCTTGTTTTATAAAGTAATGGGTGTATAGGCTGGTCCCTTTGCCGAAAAAAAAGTTTCTTTAGTTCAGTGCTGTAGTTTAGTGAGTGAATTTAAATCACAGATTAATGATATATGTATCCACAAATTAATGATATAGTTATGTATCCACAAATAATCGCTCGCAGTGCTCGCTCGGTAATGTATAGTTCTGTTTAATTAAATTGATTTTTTTTCAATAAAATAAATACATCTGTCATTATATTCACTGTATTTAGGTCTTAACCTTAATCGGATGGCGGATTGTACAGAAACTAACTTGACGAGAATAGTCTAAATTAGTTTAGTCCTGTCAAATTAGTTAGTTTGTGTACATCTGAATAAACCTTTTTGATTTCGAATTAAAATTCCCCGAAATTTAATATTATTTTAGTAGTACATGGAGGTTTTTTTTTGTCAGAAATGACGATTTTTGGGGGATTTCGAATAAGGACCGGGGGAAGTTCACACAGTCATCTGGCAACACTGTTGCGCATGTCGATTCGTCATTCATCGCTTCGTCGGTCGACATCACGGAACACGGATTCTTCTTTTTTTGCCAACGAGATATCTGCAGTGAATTCAAATTACAAAATGCCTAATCAAGTATTAACAATAGAGCCCCAAAATGAGCTCAGATTTAAAGGTGAGTACTATAAAGTATTGTTGATTGTGCATCATCCACCGTACTTATAACTCGGATAGCGTACATAAAAGTCGTGAGCTAGCTGCTGACAAATGGAGTTTCTATTTCCAGATATCGGCGTTTTGTCGGGGTGCGGTATTTCATATTTTTGATTATGTTTTTATCGTTTTTTTAAACGTTACTTAAAGATCAACTCGCAACTAGTTATTAACCGTAGTAAATATCTTAATACTTTGATTACGAAGAACAAGTAGATACGCACTGAAATTACGGCGAATACATCTGTCATATTAGGAACGACTGCAATAAAATCTCACTAATAATATAATAAAAGAAGGTCCTAGAGCGCATTAAGGTTCCTCTAATAATTATTAATATGCTTTTACAGCGACTAAAAAAATATAATTTATATTGGGGTAACTTCATTTAAATTGGTGGATTTAATAATGCATGTACTTTTTCTGATAGAAATGGGGGTAGAAACAAATTTTTATTTCATTTACTTATGGAAACTAATAGTAGGTATATATTCTTTGTAGGTATGCAAAACAAAATACTGATGTTTTTACTAAATAAAATTACTTTATTAAAATTATTTAACTAGACCATTTTGCTATTCTTTAAGATCAACTATTATTTTGATTTGTTAGGTTGGTTACATAAATTCATCTCATATTATTCCATGTTGTACTTACTCCAGTGTACTAAAATAAAGTTAAATATTATTTTCTTTCAATGTCACAACTTATCAAATGTCTTTTATCACATAGAAATTCAAAAAATTACATTTATTTGGCTTTCAACATGAAGAACAATTTAATGTACTTTACAGATTGAATGAGACATTCAGTTAAAAACAATAGCAAATTACTCTATAATTAAAATATAATAAAACTAGAAAAATTTCATGTAATGAGGCAGGAATCGAACCCGCGACCACGATCCGGGCGACTGCACTGACCACTGAGCCACCCAGGACTTGGGATATCCCTGTGAAATTCTTCTAGTATATATGTATTTGCGTTTATGAGCTAACGTCTACCCTACAATGTCGAAATATTCTATTTCAAGTATTTTTACAAATACCTACGATTCGGTTAAGTTGGGGCAGTGCTTTCAAATATTCTTAATTTTTTATTTTAACATTATTATAAATGTTTGAAAAATTACTCTGTAATTGAAATATAATAAAACTAGAAAAAATTCACGTCCTGAGGCAGGAATCGAACCCGCGACCTTTCGCAATCCGGGCGACTGCTCTGACCACTGAGCCACCCAGGACTTGGGATATCCCTGTGAAATTTTTCTAGTCTATCTGTATTTGCGTTTATGAGCTAACGTCCACCCTACAATGTTGAAATATTCTATTTCAACATCCGAAACGAGTATTTCAAAATTGTATTTTTCTTCAAAAATTAAGAATATTTGAAAGCACTGCCCCAACTTAACCGAATCATAGGTATTTGTAAAAATACTCGTTTCGGATGTTGAAATAGAATATTTCGACATTGTAGGGTGGACGTTAGCTCATAAACGCAAATACAGATAGACTAGAAAAATTTCACAGGGATATCCCAAGTCCTGGGTGGCTCAGTGGTCAGAGCAGTCGCCCGGATTGCGAAAGGTCGCGGGTTCGATTCCTGCCTCAGGACGTGAATTTTTCCTAGTTTTATTATATTTTAATTACAGAGTAATTTTTCAAACATTTATAATGTTAAAATCAAAAATTGAAAATAGCAAATTAATTAACAAAAGCAAATGGCAGGTACCTAGTTTTAGAATTTAACTTAACAGAAGATCACAACTAAATAACTTTATGGTTACAAGTGTCTGTAGGTTGTGGTAATGTATCATATAATTTTGGTTTTAATTATTACCACCATTTATTAAAATATAATTTTGCTATTGTTTTGACATATGTAAACTTTGATGAACAATTAATTTACTATGTTACTGATGTGACAGTTTTCATGTTATGAGCGTCAATGTGGCTTATGGGATCTAGGAATATATCACTTAACCTTTTGTCTTATCCAAGACAGTGCCAGTGATGAATGGGTACTTCACAGATTCAATGAGATATTTTTTTTTATAAATAAATGAGGCTGAATTATCAAAAACAAATTACAGGTAGCTATAGAATTTACCTCATTATAATATGTGAGAATTAGGGCACCTCCACCATAACATAAGATCACAATTAAATAACTTTAAGGTTACAAGTATCTATAGGTAAGGTATGGTATAATTTTGTTTATAATTTTCAAAATATATTTTGTTAATGTTTTGACTTTAGTAAACTTTGGTCTTAATATGTATCTATGTAATGGAATTTGACACATTCATACAAAATATTGTTTAATCACACTTGAGTAATCACCTGGAGTCTATATCCCAACCACTCACACTCATGCGAATTCACTGAGGCTGTATTGTCCACCTTATAATTTATTGTACCTTCAAATAATATGTATTTTTTTTGGGAATTCTTTAATACTTAAATCATAGGATAGTTCACAACTTTTTTAACCGACTTCAAAAAAAGGAGTAGGTTATCAATTCGTCTGTATGTTTTTTTTATGTTTGTTACCTCAGAACTTTTGACTGGGTGAACCGATATTGATGATTCTTTTTTTGTTCGATGCGGAATAGTTTCCATTAGGTCCCATAAAAATTTTTTGAAAATCCATTGGGTAGTTTGGTTTTTAAATCACTAAAACTGAAAAAATTAAGTCGTCTACATATGCGAAATTGCGGATTTTTGCTTTCCTATGAATTTTTAGTGAAATGATACGATAGTAGAAATCAATTTAAGCTCACGGTCACCCATCTAGCTTTGACCTTCAAAAGTTATCACTAAAAATTGTGAAAAAAAATATTTAAACAAAAATTAAAACCGACTCCAAAAAACTGAAAAGGATAAAATAATTAAATTTTTATAGGTACTCATCCCCTAGGAACATATTTTTGGAGTTGGTGATAAGTTGTTTCCAGAAACCATAGATAGTGAAGCACCGACTCCAAAAATATGTTCCTAGGGGATGAGTACCTATTAAAATTTAATTATTTTATCCTTTTCAGTTTTTTGGAGTCGGTTTTAATTTTGTTTTTTATATTTCATAAATAAGAAGGTAAGAACTCATAAGAAAATGTTCCAATAGAACTAGTTTGCTTAAAATCAATAATTTCACAGATACAGGAGTATGTATGATATGTTGCAGCACATTATCTAAAACACTCCTTATTAAATCTGCAGAACAGATAATGTCACATGTTGCTATATTACTACAAAATGTATAGTGACAAAATTAATAATAACTATGTAATATGCATGTTTTTATTCATAGTTGTAATAATAATAGTTGTTTCAATAGATGTACAATTTGAACAATGCTAATATACGCCACTGTGACCCATAAAAACAATTCGAATTATTTTTATAAATTTTCCATATTTGTGAAAAAAACTGCTATATGAAAAGTTAACCAACATCCCTATTCTGAAGAGCTGTGTAAATCTCAATAACTACCATTATTTGGATACATTAATTATTATTGCATTTAAGACAATATTATATATATTATTGATTCATTTGTATGAACTGACAGCTAATAACTTATTTATCTTTGGTATTGACCCATGCTTTAAAAGATATGGTCATTATTAGTGATAATTTTAGTTGATTTTTCAGGACTGTTCGAGCAAGGGTTCACCACTTACATGCAACTGACGAATCCCACTACAGATACTGTACTGTTCAAGATAAAAACCACAGCACCAAAGAAATACTGTGTACGCCCCAATTCGGGAATACTTGATCCGAACTCTAAAGTTGATATAGCAAGTAAGCAATGAGTTAACAATTTTTCTAATGACAAAATTAGTTATTATAGAGTGGTATTTTATTCTTATTTTTTATTTTGGTTTACAGTTACACCACAGCCAGTATATGTTGATGCCAATGAAAAACATAAGCACAAGTTCATGGTTCAGAGTGTCATTGCACCAGAGGGGAAAACTAATATAGATCAAGTGGTATGTTTTAATTAAGGATTACTAGATGTGCTGTTATTGCCAGAATTATATTTTTTAGTCAATTTAAAATTTTTCAGTGGAGAGAAATTAATCCTGAACAACTCATGGATTACAAGCTAAAGTGTGTGTTTGAGACGCCACATGGCTCTAATCTTAATGTAAGTGGTTTGCCTGAATATTTTGAAATAATCAAATTCAGTAAGTAATTTTTCCGCTGCTGATATTTAAGTTATTTTGTATGACAGGATGCTGGAGACAATGTTGGACAGGGTCCTGAAGTTGCAAAAAAACGGGTTGCAGTTGCAGATGAAACCAAAACATCAGTAAAGGTATTACAGTGAAAATAGTTGCTGTTCCTAATCTGGGTGTATGTTTGATACCATAGATTGTTTAAGACCTTATAAAATGTACAAAATGGAATACAAGAAAGATATTGACTAATAATTATATTTATTTCCTTAACTTTTCAAATAACCAAAAATTATTTAACTTTAAAAGATATTTTTATTAAGTATTTTTGAAGCCCATTTTGATAAAACACCTTAATGGGCAAAGACAAGGAACTTAAAAATGCATGTCCATCACCTAGTAATTTGTGAGCTTTTTAAGTTTTTTATTTGCCTATTTATCTATTAGGTGTTCATATACATAAATTTTTGATCAATGTAGTCCATTATCTCATTAGTTTTTATGGGTGTTGCATAATTGGCCCAAGCTTTGAATGTTAATATCTTACAGGATGCTGTAGAAGGTCTCATCCAGAATGAAGCTAAGAGGAAGAATGACGACCATACAGCTGGCAATATAACCACAAAAATGGTATTCATTATTTTCGTTAATAAACTGTCAGCTGTTAATGCCATATCACTAGAACTTATTTCAATCATAAATGTATTTTTTTTAAAATGAGTTTATCATTTATTTCTGGCTTATTTGAAGAAAATCCATCAAAACGCATTCTCATATGTAACATGTACAATAATGTTTGATTTGTGTTTATTTTAGTTGAGAGAAAGGTTATTACATTATTAAAATTAAAGAAGACCACCTCTTCATTTCGATCCGCATGATTAGATTTTATTTGCAATGTATGATATTTCGTTTTGTATAGAATGTCGTGATGGCAAGTTTTTTTAAACATTTTTCTTTTTTTCTTTTGCAGACCTTCCCTAAATCTGAAAATGTGGAAAGTGATCTACAAAAAGCGTCTTTAGAGGTTATTCTTTTGCGAGAAGAAGAAAGCAAATTAAGGCAAGAAAACCTCCAATTAAGAGTAAGTGCTGTCATAAAAATAAATTATACAGTTTCCACATTAGGCACAGCGAACGTAACATTGAACATGTATTTTATTGGATATAATTTCATATCTGCATTTAATGCAGCTACTGTAGTGAGAACGATACATAATATAGATTAATCCTATTCACATGAATGCAATTGTGATATTGGCAGCTTATTCATGTCAATTTAAACCAATTTTTTGTGGTCCTTTACCAAATTTCCCACATTTTTATTTAGCGTTCTAGATACTTTGATGCAAAAAAATGTTGTTTTGTTTCTAATTTATGAATGGCAGTGTTTGTTATTATTTTCCCTTTTTGCGTGTTTGTTCCATTTTTTTTTACTGCAAAGGACGTCAAATGAGTCAACACCCCTCAATACCCTTTTAGGATGTCGGTTTCTACTGCATTTTTATTTTATGATTGAATGTTATAGATACGGTTATTTAATCAAGTTAGCAAAAAAAGTGTAAAATGGAACATAAGTATCGAAAACAAAACCTAAATCAGATCGTGAACCAAACCTAAACAAGCTAGTTTTGACCTCGTCGTCCTCTTCGTCATCATCATTAGCTTATATACGCCCTACTGCCGGGCACAGGGCTTCCTACATGGTATGGGGTAAAGAGATGAGGAGTTTGGGCCATAAAACCACCACGCTGGCCAAATGCGGGTTGTTGGGTCAAAGTGGTTGCAGAAACAACCGGGACCAATGGCTTAATGTGCCTTCCGAAGCACGTAGAACCTTGAGATTACAAATTTGATTGACCCATCTCGGGTTCTACCATGGTAAAAGTTGCTTCGTTTTAGTAATCGAAATCAGAACGCTAAAACTACTACGCCATCGAGTTCCTCATGATGCATCTCAGCATCGCTGAAATATAATTTAGAAAAATTAAAACAATCCCAATACAAGTCTCATACGATGTCAATAAGGCAAGCTTGCAACTGTTTTCTTAACTTTCTGTATTCGTCTGTAATTCAATGTACAGTAAACAGCACATCAAGCTTAAAAGTTTGACCTTGAGACCGCTCTTAGTTCACATGTAATAGAGGCGGTTTTCGTAGTGCAAATGTTACACTTGACGTGCTGCAGCTGTACAGACATTTAAATTTTTTGATCCATCCATTATCAATTGGCCTACAAATCCAGGAACGCACAGAATAGTTACTGTTATTAATGATACTCGTGCGGTAAGTTGGGTTTTACAAACAAATAGATCGTCTCGGGCCTACCATAGTCACGAGTTTGTAAATACCTATATCCGCACGTATGTATACAACGTTTTTCAACACATTTGCGTCAAAAAAGTATAATAGATATTATTATTCTGTTTATATGAGTCGGAGAGTCGCAACAATCTTTCACGTTTCTGCTATGAAATAAGCGCATAATTTCCAATGGCGTCACGGGCGCGTCTTGAAAATTAGAGCTTCATCTTTAGACTTATTTTTTCTATAGTATTAAAATGACTCAATTGTATTGAGCAAAGGAGGTTCGATCATTCAGCCAACTTATCACCGTAGTGTAAAACTACTTGGTTAAAATCTGATATATTTTAAATAGTTTTTTTTTAAAAAAAACCTTGATTGATATTCATGTTTTAAATTACGTACCACAAAATCGGAGCGTGCGGTAAAGTACTATAACGCACGCGCTCCGTTGTACTAGTGTGGCGCCACAACGGTGCTACTACGGTCAGAGCTGGGCTAAATACGTGTTTTGCTTTGATTGAAATGTAAGTTACAAAATAATACTGTCTCGCATGTATTTATAAACATCCTCCTCCTCGCTCCTCATGTGTTTCTCCCATGTAGGAAGGCCTGTGCCCAGCAGAGGGACGTATTTAGGCTGAAGATGATGATGATGTATTTCAAATTTGAAATACAAAATATTGTTAAGTCGTTTATTGGAAATATTAAATACAGTATTTTAACTATTTGTATTTAATATACAAATTACAAAATACAGTCAGGTGATATGTTAAGTAAAGAGAATAGAACTAATCTAGCCCAGCCTTTAATCAGTAAAAGAAGAATTTCCTTTCATGAACGCTATATTTTTGAACAAAACCTGCTAAAGAAAACAATCTTTCTACATGTCCTGCACCCCTAGCATGGTCTTTAGACATCTCTCTCAACCCTTTATGTCCACCTATTAGAAGACAAAATGCGTTTTATCTTTTTCTTTTTAACCGCCTCTGTGGTCTAGTGGTTGAGACTACATCTTCGGATCTAGAGGTACGGGGTTCAATAACAATTCCTATTTTCCAAAGTGGGGGCATAAATTTTCTAAGTCCGCCTGGCTAACTACCATCGTCTTACTTAACTTTATTGTTAAGTCTGCCGCCATAACAATAAAGTTAATATTTTTGTTATGTTCCGACAGTTGGAGTTAAGATAGACAGTTCCTCTGTGGTTGAGGAATCCGGGTGTAGCTCACTTGCATCGTCGGTCTTATCACCACTTACGATCATCTGAGATGAAGCTCAAAACGTACCCCGTTAAGAATTTCTTACTATTGAACGAAAAAAGAGACAAACTTTAACCACTCCTTGGGGAGTTTGCCATACTACGGGGCGGCTGATGAGATAATCATATCTTACGGTACATTTTGCTTAAGAAAGCTATCTGGCGCAATGTGGCGCTATTTTCTGCAGAACGCACCCATTAATAAGATGACGAAATATATTTGTTGAAATGTATTTTGAAGCCAAGTATTTGAAATACAAACTACAATAAAACCTCAGCGTCAGATATATGAAATACAATTTACAAATTTCATTTTTAACAACTAATTGAAATACAAAATACATATTTGTATTTTAATTATGTATTTTAAATTACAAGTAATTCAAATACTGCCCAACTGACTACGGTGCTACAGAGTGGGGTAAAGTACCATTACCACACGTTCGGTTATATGGTGCATAATTTGTATCTTTTGAACACTTTATACAGGCTTCGTCAATGCATTTTTATTATATAATAAAAATTATATAATAAAAATGCATTATATATTATATATTTTACAAATTTTACAAGATTTAACAAAAATATATTATATATTTTTTTAAATGTTGATGTGAAAATCATTAAAACTATTAATTAAATATAATAAACGAGCATTTAAACCTTTTTGAGAACTTAATGCTAAGATGTACGGAGTCATTCATTTTTCCTCGTTTAAAATCCATTCGATACTATTCTATGTACCTATGAAAACTACTAGCTTATAAACTTTTTCAATATTGAGTTATAAATTTAAAACTAAACTACAAAAGTAATGATCGAGCACGTAAAAGAGAGTGACAGTCTTCTACACGGTCGTGAGGCCGTGTAAAAGAAAGATGACCATGCAAAGGATTCGATTTTCTAATCATGATTATGCACTCTAAAAGTACGCCATAGTTGCCACAACTGCGTTGAAATAGTTATTTGTGATACTAGTGCGGTAAGTTAGTGTTTATAAACGAGTACATGAATCTATGCCCGAGACGAAGTCGAGGGCTTCTCATAGTCACGAATTTGTAAATACCAATATCCTCACGTATCTCATACATATAACGTTATTCAACAGATTTGCGAGGAAACAGTACAATAATAATATTTTTTCTGTTTAGTTTAGTTAAACATTAGTGCCATTTGTGCGCAATAGATGGCGCTGTACCGTAGCATGACATTTCTTAAAATGGCGGTGTTATACATTTTTGACCGTAGTTCTAAGTAATATGTAAATGAATTTAAATTTAAATTAGAAGAATTTAAATTAGGCCTCCTCAGTAGAGTGTTACTAAACTAAGGATGTTAGTACCTAGTTTTTTGATCGTTGGAAACCCCTGTAAATAAATAAAAAAACTTTGAAACAGCCCCTGAGGGGGCTGAAGGGCTCAATTCGAGGCATTTCACAAGGTTTCATCATCATCTCATTATCACCAACCTATATACGTCCCACTACTGGGCACAGGCCTTCCTACTAGGCTGGGTCGTACTTTCAATACCTCGTACCAGGGCGACCTAGTACGCCAGCCAACAAATACCACGTCCAAAAACCAGGTTTCTAAATACTCGCAAGTATTTCTTGGTACGTAGAATAAATGGACCTTAGGTTGTTTGTTAATATAAGGAATACAATCGCATATACTATACACCCGACGGAGCTTGTCGGAGAGTAAAATACTTTCAATTCAAAGTGCCTAGTATTGAAAATTAACCATAAATTAAATACAAATAAGGAGTTTTGGGGAAAATAATTTAATGGTTTGCAAGTTTTTAGCTCACCTGAAACGATTACCGTTTTTCGACATTCAAAGTATTTTATTTGAAATTAATCCCAACGACACTACTTATAAGGATTGCAATAGCTTCGGCAAAAAAAATATACTTTGATGGTTTGAAAGTTTTTGATTAAGCTTATACGATTATGTTCCATAGTCTAATCGTACTTAATTTTAATTTCCTACTTCATGGTTAAAGGGCTCTAAATACGATCGAGTGCGCTCTCGTAGAAATACTTTAAAAGTATTGCAAGTATTTCGGGGCTGAAACCTGGTTTACGTACTTCGAAGCAGAAACCAGGTTTTAAAACCTGGTCGCGTAAATACGCTCCACCCCCCTACAGGGCAGAAACACATTAGGAGTCAAGTTAACTAAATTAAAGGTTTATTTGTACATTTTGTTTTTTATATCAGTTGGGAAGCTTCAGTAGTCTTTGGGGTTTCAAATCTGAAAATAGATAGAGACGATAGAGTACATTTGCAAATGGCGCCACGTGTGCGTATCGTGTTGCAAATTAGAACTAATGTCTTGAGTCTTATTTTCACTTAAGTTTTTAAATGAGACGATCGTATTGAGCTAAAGCGCTTACAAGAAGGTTCAGTCTATTTATTCTCTTAATGAGAAACTCCTTGTTGGACTTCTTATATATTTTTTAAAGAAATTAAAAAAGCGTAAACAATACCCTTAGTGGAATTCTTATATCTATTTTTAAGGAAATAAAAAATGTTTTTTTACGGAACAATACTCACGGCGCCATACAACGGAACGTGCGGTAAAACATGTACTTATGTGTGAGTACCTAATTTATTGCACGTTCCGTTGTATGGTGCGTAATATTTAACTTTTGAACAATGTAGCTACGTAAATTATGCATTTTTTAAGCAAACGTAATGAAAATTTATGTCAAGCATTTTTAATAATGTAGCTTTCCAACAATTATGTTTGTAAAGCAATGTTTTCATTATTTGAAATAGGCAAATTAATTGGGATTAATAGTAGTAGAAGAATTTCATAGTATCTAGTATTATATTCTAAAAATGGCACAATACGGTTGACTGGCCATAAATCAATATTAATATAAGTCAATTTTAATATAAATCAATTTTAATATAAGAAATATAAGAATGCCTTCGTGGGCAACTGAGCCACACACGACTCATCCCGCGGGCTCAGTTGACCGCTACTGTTTATGTTGGGGGCGACTCGGACCATTCGGTCAACTCAGCCCGCGGGCACATTTAACCACTGTCTACCGCTATAGGGTCAACTCATATATCGAATTATTGTTGCTTTCTAGTCTTCGGTAATGCATAGTCAGCATCAAAATTATCTGAGCTTTCAGAAAATAACTGATGTTTGAGAAAAGCAACCATATTACTACAGAATCACCTTTCACTTGTCATGTGATGTCACAAAAGACATACGATTTTATCATTGTCGACCGGCTGGCCGAGGGGTCTGTGTCCCTTGCTATACAGGCTACTCGATCAGGGGTCCGGGTGGCAGCTATGTCAGTAGTTTGTATGATGAGCACGAGTCATTAAAGTTTATGTATTATATTTCTAATAATTATATACATATTATTATAAATTTTTCTCCGTTATTTAGTACCTATCCATAACACAAGCTCTAAATGATGCTTTTTTTTTGGCTAGATAATAGGTGTGAGTGTATGAATATTATTATTCTAGTGTTAAGACACATTTACCTGTAGCATAAAATTAAATTGAAGCAAGAAATGACTTGCATAGTCTAATGTCTTGTTTAGACTATGCAAGTCGAGTTGAAGAATACTGCCCCCTCGGGAACTATACTAGATCTAAAGTAGGTGGTCTACCACTACACCACAGAGGCGGTTATAGCGAAGCGAATTGTAAACTTTTGATGTGTTGTCGACTGTACTTTGTTTCTTTGTTTTTGCAGTCCGAATTTGTTTTATTTAAATTTAGGTTGCGTGATTAGATAATGCCAATGCCTATTGTTTTAATTTGTAAACTTATTATGTTATCATTATTAGTTAAACAGTTGATATTTATTCTTATTTGTCTTTGCACTAGCTGGCGTATGCATGTCTAATAAATTATTTATGTTTTATAGAAATAGGAATATAATAAAACACTTTTATAATTAGAATATAATATCTATTATCCAAATCGGATTGATGATGTTGTTAGAAGGGACTGAAAAACCGTACCGTGTAACACAAAATCGGGTATCATTATTTACGGTATCCAAATTCAGTGACGGATAATACCTAATGGTTACCTTAAAAATAAGGGTGTCTGTATAATATAATCTAAGACAGACACACTTAAGGCGAATAGTTACCCTGTTATGGTTCAATATTTTCTTGTATAAAATATATACACTTTTTCTTTTAATTTATCCAGATTTAAAATATGTTACGGGAGTAGCAAATTATTTATAGGTATGAAGATAGACAATATTTACGAAATATGTTTTGCCTTAAAATCACTATTCATACATGTACACTTTCTGGTAAATACTTTTATTTTTGATTATTTAGATCTTATCTTACAATGTTGGTTAATAATACTCTTAATTTTGGTAAACGTAACCACATGTGTCCTTTATTATATTGCTCAATGTGCAGTATTCCTAATTCTAGTGTATTTTTATTTAATATTAAAATTGCTGTGAAAATTCTGTATGAACCGTCAAAATCGAAAATAAATATTAAATAAGATGGTGCTTCAGTAAATGACGTCAGAATATCTAGTGGGACTGATGATACCCCAGCGACAGAAATATGCGCAGCGGAGTATTGTATACTCAATTATATTAATTATTCTGGGTGTGTTGCGGGGTCTCGAAGAGAATGTATTGTGCAACCCTTACCCAAAAAAGGAGATTCGATCATAGCGGATAATTAAATCTCAATAACCGCCACCTCAGTTTATTGTATAACAATGGAATCCATATTAAATCATGAGCTGCCACCTAGAGGATTAGATTATAAAATGACTTTATAATCTTTTCAGTCGTAACGATATACGGGTGAGATCATCTTGCGAATTGGTAGTAATATAAGTCTGGTGCAAGGCTATCCTCGCCCAAGTTCCGAGCCCCACTGTTTAGTTGATCTGGGCCTCGATCGCGCTAATTTACATTGTATTTACCAAAGCAAATGTGAAACGCGATCCCTTGCGCACAATTTGTGTTGCGCGAAACCAACCAATTAGGTTTTTTTTCGGAACATAGGTTGATATCTTTGATATTAATTATATTACATATTAATTAAGTTCAAATAACATCAATTAATAAAATAAAAACTTTCTAAATGGAGTAAAATATCGATCGGTTTTTGACAGAACCTAGATACATATACGTTACTATGGCAACCATCTAAAGGAACGTATTTTCCGCTGTCGGTCGCACGTTTTTGATTAAGCTAGTGCCTAAGTAACTTGTCAAAAATGTTTGTAGGACAGCGGAAAATACGTTCCCATAGATGGTTGCCATAGTAACGTCTTTTTATCTAGGTGCTGTCAAAAACTGATCGATATATTTACTAAATTTAGAAAGTTTTTATTTTATTAATTTATGTAATTTGAACTTAATAAATATGTAATATAATTATAATCAAAGTAATCAATGTATGCTTTAAAAAAACAGCTAATTGGTGGCCGTTTATATGTTTCGCGCAACACAAATTGTGCGCAAGGGAACGTTTCACATTTGCTTTGGTAAATACAATGTAAATTATCGCGATCGAGGCCCAGCTCAGTTACACTACTGTGCCTTTTTACTTCAGCAGATAATAATTGTTCTCCTAATAAGTCACAACAGCCTTGAGCCTTTGTGTTAGCTATTGAGTCATTAGCGCCTTCTATCGGCTGTATCATGGTGACTGCTATAAGAAGTTTGTCGAGTTTATGCTATATTTCACCTTCTTACTCATTATCACGCGTGCTGCTCTTCGGTGTTATTTATATGACTCTACTTCAACATCAAACAACGCAATTTGTTTCTTATCGTTAATAGAAACCTTTGAATTCTTGATCCCTCCTTAAAAAATATATTATGGGCATATGCAATAGACGTAAAAAGACACCCTATGTGCTGGCATGATGGACGCGGCTAGTTATAGTATATTATTTATGCTGTACCGTTTGGCTCGCCCCTTTTCATTGTAATATCTCGCCTTGTAACAAATCAATGGATAAATGCATAACTCTGTAATCATTACTTTTGACTATTAAAATAAATTAGTTAGTAACCGCCTTTGTGGTCTAGTGGTTGAGACAACCGAACTCGGATCTAGAGGTCCAGGTTTCGATTCCCGTCGGGGCAGCAATTTTCTACTCGGTTTGGTTGGTCTTACCATCTTATCTAAGTCTGCCGTCATAGCAATTATGTTAAGATAAAGAGGTAAGATTGCCAATTCCTCTGTGGTTGAGGAATCCGGGTGTAACTCGCTTCCATCGTCGGCCTTATCTTACCTACCATCAGGTGGGATGAAGGTCAAGAGTTACCCCGTTAAAATTAAATATATATATATATATATATATATATATATATATATATATATATATATATATATTGCTATATCGTAATACTTTATTGCATTCCTGCGACTTACGGTTCTTAAAATTTTCGATGAATTTACTATAGAGACTTTAAGTCTATTATGCCATAAAGCTAACCTTGCGATTTATTTTGTATTATGTTTATTTTAACCTGACACTTGTTTTAAATAAATGGGACTGATTTCCTTTTGTTTGAACGCTTACGCGAATGTAGTCTCTTCAGCAATTGTCTTTTTAGGCGACTAGGCGAAGCTACCACCGCGCTAGGATGCTACAGGACACGGCATATGCTTGTTTGCTAAGCTTGCTTAAGCGACAATTTCAATATCTAATATGTGTTTGTAAGCTAACACAAAGATGCTGCCAGCCACCGTGTGTAACTTAACTATACACGGTCACTGGCGGATCTCTCGTGTGCAGTGCCAATACAAAATATCAAGTAACGCGTCTAGCTAGACACTCAAGCGATAGCTACCGGCTTAACGTGGATCATGATATTTTTATATACCAATAATAATATGCTTCACGAAATTGATAAATATTCACCAAACAATATTATTATTCAAAATGACTAATTTACTACATACCTAAATAATAATTTTAGGGCTCGTTAATTCTGTAATACACATATGTTAAATCTAAATTTAAGTGCAGGGAATCTCGTTTTTTAAATATGAATGTAAAAAGAACAGCTGACATATAATTTTTTCATTTATCAGAAAGGTGTGTTCAATTTTTGATCATCATCATCACCAGCATTTATACGTCTCAATGCGGGTTGGAGGGTTAAAGCAGTTGCAGTTACAACCGGTAGCAACGACTTAACTTGCCAAATTTCGACTGACCAATCTCGGGATCTACCATGGCAAAAGTTTCTTTCACTGTCCTAGAACAGTTCCCCTATACACCTTCAAAAATTGTCTATGGTTTTTTATAGCTGTCCAAATGAGATGTTCCATATCCGGCCAGCTATTTGTACAGTATCTCAAAAAATCAGGAAAAATCTCCCGAATCCGTGAAAAATACTAATAATTCGTTTTCATGCATAATTTGTTTGTACTAAAGTTGAAAATTTTCGTCAATTCACCGTTATTTACTATGACAATATGGAGGGCGTCATAGAAGTCAACTAAACGTCACCAAAGTGACAAACGCGCCATAATGAATAATTGGCTGTGTTTCAGTTTTTTCTATAAAAATTCTTGCTTTGTATCATGCAACAAAGCAAATAAAATGAAAATGGACAATTGAACACTATTCTGCATATTTTTCCCTATTTTTTAGTATAGTGTACATAGACCTGGCCGGGTTTCCATACATTTTTGAAACATTTTTTTTTGAAAGTTGCTAAACAGTTCTAGTTTTCGCTATCCTTGTCCTGTACAAACAGCAACACTCTTAACTGCCCGTTCGAGACGCAACAGACAGAAAGGTAGAAAGAGATGAAATTATTTTTCTCTATGAGAAATTAAATTTCATCTCTTTCTACCTGTCTGTACATATTGTGAAGTGTTGTGTGTAGATAGTTTTAGAAGGCATTTAAGAAAGTGGTTCCTAAAACCTACATTTTATAGTCAAAAATTCAACACTACTTCCTAAATGACAAGTTATTTGACAGCTGTCCTTTTGGCATTCGTATTAAGTGAACGAGATGCACTACTCTTAACAAGATTTAGAGCGTTTCATCAAAATAAGGCCAGTGCTATGATACTTGAAAAAACTAAATTGTAAATGAAGCATTCGTGCTCTACATTCAGAAGTAAGTGTATGTTGCTAAAGCTATTTCCGCGTTAACTTTGGAATAAAGCTTCGGACGCCCACAGCTCTGGATTTTAAGAACCGGTTCATTTAGAAATCGATGTAGAGATCTTGATTCTGTAGTGGAAGCCTAATAAAGTGGCGGGCAGTGAGTAAGTACAGCCCTATCTTGACCAGAATTTTGCTAATTAGGCATAAGTTATCGTCTAAGTAATGGGTACTTAGACGATAACTTATGCCTAATTAGCAAAATTAAGTCCTTTCGTCCTGTATGTTGTATTGATCTTGCCAAATACCAATACAATGCCTTAATCATATAATTAACTCCAATGGTGGTAACAATGGAAATTAATATCCGGTGAAGGTGTGTAACATTCAAACTACAACTGAGACTTGAAAATATCTTAATTTAAGCAGGCCCCTCGATCTATTGAATCATAGTACTATCTCTCGGATCAGAAAGAAAGAAAGAAAACGATGAAAAATAAATTATATGCTCCAGGCGGGACGTTAAAAAAAAGGGAAGCGGTGAAGGAATTAGTAGGTTAAACCTAGTACTCCGGTGGCTGGTAATAAGCTGCTAATAGTAATCGCGTCTGCCCGGACAACAGGAGAAGCGGGTTCGATTCCCACCTGGAGCGTATAATTTTTTCATCGTTTTCTTTCTTTATTTATAATTGTTACATCAAAAACATTAAAATGTGATCTTTCGAATACTGAGTTAAAAAATCCACATCATTCCACTTACCTATATCACAAAACAAAATTAAAAATTAATTAAAAACTAGTTAATGTTAGGTGCCTTACAGAGTCGTGATGTCCTGTCTGTCATGTCTCAATTTACACAGTTCCCAAAGTTAAACTACCGACAAGACCCTGGCATCAAACTTATTTAGTTACTCTTTTCAAATGTTTGTAGTTACCTATTGATAATATTTAGCAGTGCAATGTCGAACAGAAAAAAAAAATTAAAATTAGAAATGTATATCAAGACCTCGAAATCCTCGACGTCACCCTGGTTTAACTCTTTCAATTCGATTGGCCCCCAGAAATGCCGTTCCGTTGTCAGAAAAGAGCATTTCAGGTATTCCTCTTCTGGCAATAAAGCTTGCGTAGGAGCTCATGAGACTTGATGATGAGCGGTGGACAGACTGTGGACCAACTCTAAATGTACTCTGGTGGTCATGCACGTCAATAGGGCCACATAACGCTTCTCATGCCTGCGGCCAATGGTGGTTGTTAAAGGCCCGAAGTAGCCGATGACGGTGAAAGTAAAAGGCCGACGGTGATGCGCCATTCGCTGTGAGAGCAAGTCGCCTGTCACTGGAATCGCTGGTTGGCTCTTTCTAATGCGTCAAAATGAACACCGGCTTGCAACGCTCCGTACGGTAGACCTCAGGTGAACTATCAAGTAGTTTTGCCTCAGCTCATTTATCACCAACTCGTTATTACCGTGGGTGGCAGCTTTGTGGTATTGTTGGACCAGCAGTCTGATGACATAATGTTTTCTGTCAAACGTCTTCATGCATATCTGTGACAGCACCTATACATCTGTGATAGCACCTATCCTACCAGCTAGTCTCAAAAGGTTGTCTTCTCCTAGTGTGTGTGACAATTTGGCAAGTCTACTTTTATTAGGGGTGGCTTGTGATTACAGTATGCAACTCTTCCTTGAAGCTGTCGATCTGACACTGCATCAAAATTTGGCTTTCTTGTAATCCGCTGTAAGAGGGGCTAATTGAGTGGATTACTCGAGCTGTAGCGCGTAAAAGTTGGAGCCAGTCAATGGAGCGGCTGAAATTCGCATTTCTGATGCGACAGTCAGGAGTCTCTATTTAGTGGTTTTAAGTTCATCTCGAAAAGGATTGATCCCTGCTGGTTCTACAGGCCTGTCATCTGGAGACTTCTGGTTAAAAAGGAAAGAAGGCCCACCAAGCCACCGTGACGGTAACGTCAAATTAATAATGCGCGGGCCGGCAGCAGTCTCGCGTCATCCGCAACGTTCAAGTTGGTTGGTGCTCATTTCCAATCCGTAACATAAGAATTTTCAATAATTTGCCAATCCTATGTGGAATTAACGGCTTGAACGTTCGCCCATCACTACGCAACTACCCCAGAAATAGGTATTAAAATTAACATATCTTATGAATGAACTGAGAAGAACTGACTGACTGACTTCTTCTCGGTTCTGTTTGGTCGCGCCTAATTTTGGGGCAGTTCGGTCGTCCTTTATGTACTTATGTAAGCCGACCTGCACAGCACTTTCCGGTGCGTGGTCACCATGCCATAATTTAAAGCCATGCGCGCTATGTACCCTGCCCTTTGCCACTTTAGTTTCTAATCCTACATAAGAGCTATACCAGTAACCTTAGTACCCCTACGGTTCTCCTCATTTCTGATTTCATTTCGAAGGAAAACATCTAATATAGGTTGTTTAATGGTTCTTTGAGTAACTCTGAGCCTGTTAAATGGTTAGAAGCGACCACGAATTACATCACTTTACATATACTTCAGCTAACTTGGATAAAGAATAAATGTAAACAAATCTCAGTCATTTTTAGGTCATATTTGTAATAAGCAAGATAGGTAGCGAGTGAAAAGAACAAACCTATTCAAAATG
This sequence comes from Nymphula nitidulata, assembly GCA_947347705.1. Classification (NCBI taxonomy): domain Eukaryota; kingdom Metazoa; phylum Arthropoda; class Insecta; order Lepidoptera; family Crambidae; genus Nymphula; species Nymphula nitidulata. The sequence continues at coordinate 20,554,229 of OX374616.1, forward strand.
ACATTTGGCTTCTTTACTAAAATCTTTATCTAAGGTAAGTGGTTACCGCCGCCTATAGACACCTGCAATAGCAAGGAAAAATCACTTGATATTGCAGGTGCGATGTCATCCTGGGCCCTAAGATGAAATGCCGTCCATGCCCAGTAATTACAGGTATTTAGGCATAGTTATCATTATGTTCAGTCCCAGCACTTTGAAAACATGTTAGATATTACGTCTCCCTGTCAAGCAAATCTTAGTTGAACAGGTTCGTGCAATAATACTGTAGGTACCTATACGGATAGTAACGGTGCCGCTCTAATACAAATATCTCAACACCTCGATATACCAATTCTCACACCCGTATTCACAAACGTCACTGTGAGGTCTCACAGTGCCCGCGGACGCACAGGGTCCCAAATTCCCATTCAGATACTCGTCAGAAAAATATAAAATCAAACCTCCATAGTCACTACTAGTAATAGTATTCTCCATCCTCTGAAGGAATTGAAAAGCGGACCATGCACGTTTCGATCGGTTTGATGGCTTTTCAGTAGCTTGCGAAAACCGTGGGCCATTTTTGATTGCTATGCGTAATATGGAAATAGTTTATATGTATATTCTACCATAGCATGTGAGCTCCGTTGCAGCTTAAGCGCAACACGACTAATCTCTTGCAAGGCCGCAAGAGATTAGTCGTTATAAAATATAAGGCAAGTCGTTTGATTTAAATATAAAACAAGTCATTTCAATTTGCAGCCTTGCATCGCTACACCTGTCTAATTTTTTACAGCTAAAGTCAACCAACGAGTTATATGCAAATCTACTACACAACCTAACTTTAAAGTCTTTGTGATATCTTTACTTTAATTTTCAAAATAAGCTCCTTCGCATGGGCTTCCACATAATATTTGATCTTTATTGTCACTACATTTTATACCTACCTACTTATTATTGCAGAATGTATGAAACTGTAGTACCTACCTACTTATTCGTTCACTTCACAAAAGCGCGAGAGAGGTATTGCAACCAATTTTGTATATAATTGGAATCGATTTTATAACAATTACAAATAAATAGTTTTAATAAAGTAAACGCATCAAAAACATTAAAATGTGATCGATTGTTATATTATAACGAAAAGTCCGCTTTGCGTTCTATGCATCGCATCTATGTGTTTGTTTACAACTTTATCATGATACGCCTAGACCAATGCCTCAACATAATAATTATATTAGGTTGATCGAAATAATAATTAATATTGACACTATCATGTTCAATATTTTATTATCTAAGAAAATAAATAACTATTCTGCAAAAAAATACTTTACAAATAATATACAGTGAAGTCAAAAGGTAATTAAAAAGCAGTTTGGTGAATGTTTATCATTTTACACGTTCATCTTTTGTTTTCTTGGTAGTAAAATGATACAATCCCTATGTTTAAATACCTGCTATTGTGTAATAATAAATCACGTCACTATTTACTAAATGTAAGTTACTTGTCCAGGAGGAGCTTCTACGCCTGTCAGCCGGTGGCAACGGCCGCGCCGTGCGCCCGCATTCCTATGGGCCAGAGAAGAATGCACAGGTCACGTCGATGCCGTGGGTCGCCACTGCATTACTGATGGCCTTCATCGGAATCATTATCGGCAAGTTCTTCATGTGAATCTCCATTCGCATGAGGAAGATACCATACCCTAGTGACTTCTAGGGCCTCGCGGTGACCCAACATCACCTCACAGACACCGCTGTTACACCACTCCCAACGCCTCCCTCTCGCACAAGGCAGCTTAGGCCTGGCGTCCATCAAGGCCGAAGCGAGAGAGGAAGAAATGTGCAGGGTTTCGTCATTTAATACACATTTTATTATTATTATATTATTATAGTTCACGAAAACCAGGTGTAGGTGACATTTATTGTGATTAATTAGCGATGAAAATACAAAAGTAAAAGGTTACACTTTTTTAACTTATTCATTGAAACGTTTATTTTTTGTTCGTAGTTTAACAGATAATTTATAATTATATTATTATCTAAAATACAGCTTGGTTTTGCAATCAAAAATATGAGATTTGATTTAATTTAAATAACCAAATTCACTTTATTTTTATTTTTATATAGACTTTAATCTAAAGTAATACTAAATATATTACTCATGCAGTCTAGCTAGAAGCACACACAACTCTAACCTAGACATATAAGTTTTTGTTCCTAAATAGAATGAGTTATGACCGAGCTTCCCTAACTGTGAGTCGCGACGCCCTGGGGCGCCGCGGTATCATCCCAGGGGCGTCGTGAGGCAATCTTAACAGGTTGGCTGTCTGTGTCGATGCGACCGAGTCGAGTGAGCGCCATATGCATTGTGATGCGGCGGATCACAATGCGCCCGGCATCATCAAAATTTAGATACTACATATTTGGAGTTTGCTGACAAATTGTTATTAGGCTAGAACTTCAACTAGTAGGTAAATGTATGGCAAGAAAGTCAGGGCGTCGCAAAAATATGGCAACTTCCCAAGGGCGTCACAGTTGAAATAAGTTTGGGAAGCCCTGAGTTATGAAACTGTCTTTTTATTTTGTACTAATGAAGAAAACCAACAAGGACTGAAACATTTCACTGAGTCCCAAAAGATATAATGGTTTGTTTAATAGGATGTAACCAAATTAACATATAATGTTGTTTAAGACTAGAGTCACAGTTGATATTCATGAGCATTTAACAAAAAACTTCATTATTTAAAAAAAAATGTTATGCTAAGAAAGTCGTCGTGTTTTAAAACTAATGCTTTATTTAGCTTTTTAATAAGTTATCTGTTTTACATTGTTAAAAGACAATATTTTAAATTATTTTTGGAAATTGGTTTTTAATTACCTAGTAATATCCTTATTAGGGAATAAATAAACTTATTAATTTTATTACAACTCCGGCGGATTTGCTTGTTTGTCATGGGTGACAAACAAGCTACGGCCGCGTGATGGCAAGTGGTTACAGTAGCTTATTGATCCTTGTGTGTAGGAAACACTAAAGGACTATTCAAGCGTTCCCCGCTCTCCAAATATCAAACGGGAACGTAATGTTGACACCATAGGCAAATATCTCGGCTCCCAACAGAACGCTCGCTTTATGAGCTCACGCGACGTTACCACGAGTCTGCAATTTTATATACCGCTTCCCCAGTCGGGCGCTAAAATTCGAATAGAGAATACGACTATGCATTACCTCTCTTGAATAGGTTCTATTGAATTTTATGTTTTAATATAAAATGGGTACAAGTACCTAGAAAGCTTGCATAATTCTACCAATATGACTACACGCTGGTAGTTAAATGTTACTTACAACCTAATTTTCAGAATAAATTATGTTTGGTGACCCAAATATGATGGGTCGTTTAAGGCAACTCATGCGAATTTCGTAAACCGAATTATACAGGTCGATAGAGAATTAAAAACTGAGTAAATCTGTGTAAAAAAATATTTTCAACCGAATATCCTTTACGACATTTGAGCCCAGAGGTATCGAATATTGTATCAATTACCAACAGACTTAATTTAAAAAATTACGTCTTTTAGTAATTATTACTATTAATTAATTAAATAAAAGTAGTCTTTATAGAAATTAATGGAAAGTCTGAAAATATTTTTGGTTTTATTATTGACTACGGCTTATCCTTTATTGCTTACGTACAGACGACAGCATATCAAGTGTAACAGTTGCACTATGAAAGCCGCCTCTATTACGAACGGAATAAGGACGGTCTCTTAAAACTGTTACGTCTGATCTGCTTGTCGACTGTACATAAAAAGTGTATGTTGATAAATTTTTAAGTTAATTACTTACCCATGCATAACCAAAGATTTTTTCATTTTGAGACCAACATTTCAAATCGCCGCACATCTTAATAAAGTGATCATTTTGTGAAATGTACAGTTTGCGGAGTGCACATTTATTTTGAGAATGGTGTAAAAGTTCACCACCATGCACCATTTCCGTCAAAGCATCCTGTTTTAGCCAAATTAATTGGAAACATTCCATTGAAACCCTCCGGGGACTTTATCCTGTTCTGCTGAAATGTCAATTGTTTAGGTCACACCGGCGGGCGAGCTGGTAGAGACGTAAGGATAGTCTGAAATACACGTAGGTAAAGCGGTTTTACAACTTCTTTGATAATTATCTCGCTTTCATTCTAAAAATTATGGATAAACTTACTAAAACATCTTAATAAAAAATCCCTAATAGATAATAAATCAGTCTGTTAGTATAAATCAATCTTATTAGAATTTCTTCCGGATTCCGGGAATTCCAAGAATTCTGGGATTAGAAGAAGGTGTATTTATTGTACATACTTATGTGGGTATATTAGAAGCTTGTAAATGAAATTTGTTGATCTCTGTATTATCCAGAGATTCACATCAGTAATATAATAACGTCACGAAGTGCGACACTGACGGATTTTTGGTGCTCACTGCAATTGTTAAACGACGTTTTCCTGCCACAGTCAATTCAGTCCAAGTGAGGAAGATACAATACATAATTCGTACAATGAGGTTTCTCTTAGGTTCATTAAAAATGCATTCCCAGTTTAAATTTTTTTAAAGTTTTTAAAAAATTATGAAAGCTGCCAAATGCAATAAAAAACGACTTATTGCAGCATTTATTATTATAATTTGTTGAGCCTAGATTACTAAAGTTATACCTAATTACCAGAGCAGTGATTAGGTTCGCAAGCGCATTATAAAATGTAGGATAGGTACGTACCTATAGACTAATGAGTTAAGTATGATGTGATCATACGATGCGACACAGTTTTTTTATTAAGAATATCTGTTTGCATTTGACAATAATTAAAACAAAACAAAATTACACAAATGTCTCCGATTGGTACAGGGCCATTCACCACTGATTGTTATCAAATGAGTAGGTACATTTTCTTTCGACCGCATATCGTTGAACAATTCAACAATATGCGGTTGCGTGAAGATGTATCACATGCATAAAAGCATCTACATGTATAGAAGACCCCTTCGCACTTTTTCCCAGTGCATGACGAGTCTACAATTATATCCTTCACCAATATGTGCAAAAATTGCACCATACAAGAGTTTAGTAACTCTCCCTCTATGTTGATTAATAAGGTTCACAGGGTTGAACCTTATTTATTTATTATTTTAGGAAAAAGTTTTAATTCGAAATTAATTAGCAATTTAATAACCACTAGCCAATAACCAGCTACGCATGCCACTAATGGGTAAGCATTTCTGATATTTATACTAAATAATAATGCTGGGAGTAGCAGTCGAACTTTTAGATGAATACCACGTTATATTTATTTTAAACATTTTATTTATTTACGATTTATTTTTAAACTATTGGTTTTGCTGCGTACAATAACGATAGTTAATATGTCTACTTTCATTCAATGATAAATATATGTTTCATTTGACTCGTTATTTTTCTTTACCGTAACAAACAATTTCAAAATCGGTTTGTTTAACCGACCTTAATTGAAATGCAAATAGCTGTTTGATTTTTATCATCATTTTCATCGCTAATTTTGAGGATTTTATGAAATAGAAATGGCGCGTCGAGCAGATTGTCACTATCGTTTGAAAATAAACAAAAAAAGGACGAGCGCCTTCGTTTCCAGTGTTTTAGATGGAAAAACATAAAAATGTAAAATAACATTGACATTATAATTTTGTGCTAATGACGCCGTCCTGCACTTCTCCTCGCGTCTCTCTCCGGTTTTGCTGGGGGCTCGTTTGGACACAACCAACCTTATAGATTCACTCACGCCGCACCTGTGTTCTCTCCGATATCAAATTACGACCGTTGACTGCGGTTACGTTTACTGATTTTGTTTCATGATTCTTTTATTTACAAAGACAATCAAATTTTACCGGTTTTAAAGACATAACTTCACTGCAATATTTTCGTTTACTTGTTCTTAAAGGTTTCCTTAAAGGAAATAATGCACGGTGCTATCTTCTAAGCGCGATTACAAACTCACTTGTGGATTTGCTCTGAATTTACTCAAAGGATCACCAAATGGTATAGGTGGAGGTCTAATTAAGTTTGTAACAACATGTAATTAATTGCGTTTAGGGAATAGCACTGAATCTAGCAGTATACTCGTTAAATATTTCATATTTATTATATTCATCATAACATTGTAAAACAATGGTTTTAATTTCAACCTACCTATGCGCTTTCGATAAATAAAAGGTCTGACAAAGTAAATTCTTGTTCGAAGCAGAAGCGAATTTTATAATAGGGGTACATAGATATTATCTATAATTGTAATATTTGGTTTTATTTTATTGGTCAACTGCATATATCAAATACATTTACGCGAGTCCTTGGCGTGAGTTTTGTTAGAATAGATTTGGACTCTGATTGGGGGGTCCTTTATATTCGTAATGTTAAGTGTTTACAAATACCTACTGAAGGAAAGCGACATTCGTGCTAAACACTCGTGTGTAGGTTAATAAATTTGTCAAGGTATAATATTGTACTTTTCGTATAAAAGCTGTCATTAAGGTACTTTCTTTCCATAATCACGTAGTGAAATAGATGAATAATTATATAGATATGGTTTATATTTACAGTATTAAAATAATGTAAAGTACTGGAACTAGCTTTGTGCCTGCAATTATTAACACCAATATCACGTTCACACTCTTATTTTTTTGGGGATTGTTTTGATGTATTTAGTTATATGTGTATAAGTATTTCTGTTACCACATCGTCGTTTCATATACTTAACAGATATTTATACGTTTATAAACATAAATAAATATTATGTATGTACCTAGTATTGCTGTGTTTATTTACGTTTTCGGTTAAATTTATTAAAATAAAAATGTCACTGTTTAGTCTTATTATTTAATTTAATAAGAATGAACACCAATATTGAAAAAAAAAATACTTGAAAAATGTAACAGACAGATGTAAACGAATACATAATAATTAATTTACACGAATATAAACATGGAATATGTATGTACTTAGTTTAAACCCTATAGTTAACTGTGCCTTCACCCGCGCAATAAACATAAAAATAATATATCTTTATAAATTGGTTTCAGTTGTATACGGATATCAATCTAAAGAATATATTATATTGTTATGTCATATTCACAATGTTCGTGTAAATAGATATATGCAGTGGAATATGTGAATTACGCTATGTCCACATATGTTTGTCATCTACCCATAGGTATGTTTGTTTCTTTAAATTGTAAAGAAATAGAAACAACATATGGGTAGATTTGAAAGCGAATGGCAAAAAGCAACATACCTTGCCGATCTTACGATGATCAAACAATACAAATACAAAATTTCTTTCAAGCTTTTAAGTATGCTTACTTTGGGCTAGGATAATAGGTGTGCGAGTGTAAAACAATACTATCACAGTAACTTGCTACGATGACGTTTAAATGCCACATATACCGCTTCATTTATCACCTGTTTGCATGCCCTACTCCTAAATAAGTTCTATACGAAGCACGCCCTCTATGCTTCCCGAAGAAATAAAGCAGTGCGACTATTCGATTTTGTATACATTCTTGAGGCCAAAGCAGGGACAAAATTATAAATTGTACGAAATAAACCGCTCTTCCCCGCTAATTGTCGTTACTTTTGAAACATTTTCAAGTCAACAATTTTTTAATCTAATAAGGTTTTTATAATCCTCTTAGATTACCTTTGAGCCAGTAGTGCTTTATACCCAGTAGCTAAAAAAATTGTAACATACATCAACGACTGTATTTTATTCAGCAACAAAAATATAGTCGGAAATTCGACGCTACTGTACATAAATGCGAACAGGCTCAAAAAGTCATGTCATAAAATGTGAGCGTCTACGCTGAAAAATGTTAATAGATAACTGTTTCTATTACTGATAGGCTGGCTTGTGACTTGTTGGAGGTAAACGTAGCCCATACTATCATTGAACTGCTATGTGGAGACGACGTCACACTTATCGAACCAGTGGTAGGTAGCTGAATAGAACAAAGAGGTTTAGCTCATAGGTCACGTTCGTCATTTTTCGTTGATTGTCGCATAAACTCCAGCTAGTGGGATTTTTTACATTTGCACATGCAAATAAAAACGACGTGTTTTATAAACAATGCTGACTGACGAGAACGGTTAGAGAAAAGAGAACTTCTTCAATATGAAGAGACGAACGGTAGTTTGTCAGATACGACAGTTTGCGGGTAGGGCGATGTTATTAAGACTTAGTAGGTATATTAATGTGAATGAATGAACCTCGGTATATGTTGGCTCTATAGATTGAAGAGACGTTAGTTGAATGCCACATTTTATTACTACATATCGCAACAAAACATGTCATGTGCTTCGGGTGGATTTCTGAAATTCATAATGGGATTTCATAATAGTCCATAAATCCACCCATTTCTTTTACAATATTGAAACTAACTCTTGAAGCACTATGAAGCAATACAGTACTAATATTTGTGACTTCAGAAAAAAAAATTCACATTAGTTTATTTCTGGGAATGTAGTATATAATGTTAGGGAAATTCTTATTAATAAATTAATGTGTTATTATAAAATTGATATTGTTTTCAATAATTGCGGCGTTTTCAACTGTGCCCGTTAACTTCCCCGAAACGAATTTTGATACCTACTTACCAATTTGGTTATTACAACGAAATCTATAATATACTTACATATATATCAATGTTATTGTGTTAAAATTAATGCCATAAAAAGCAAAACCATGTAATAATACTAGAACTACATAGTACCGTAAATTAGCGGAAATAGAATATTTATTTACAATGTAAATAAATGCACGGTGGGAGTGTCATACAGCCAGTGAGGTTACCGCTTTTAACATAATTATTAAGGTATAATGTGGTCTGGCTTTAGCTGAGCTTACGTGATAATAATTTATATAATTATGTATGTATATACCTATTTAATAATTGTTCTCGGAGTCTTTGTTAAATTAATTTTTATTTGGTATAATTTGTTCAAGATCGTATGTGTTTTGGGTCTGCACAAAAGACTCCGAAGCTCAGCTAGATCGAAACGCGCGGCAGTGCGAAGTGCGGATTATGCGACAAAATAGATATATTTGTATTATAAACGTGGCACGGTTGTGGTAACACCACGGAACTTATTATATACTTCTAATCTATATGAAATAATGCTATTAGTGGTTTAAAGGACTAGTCAACGAATCTAAATTTGACCGACTTGACTCGTATGTACAAGAAAATATTCACTTTTTTGTTTTTAAATCAAGGGTAGATAAATTTCTATGAACCTACCTACAATATTTTTATGTTACCATGTACATGTTATGAAAATAAACACAGCTCCTAGGTGCTGTTTTACTTTTAAGAATGAAAATATTTCAATCATAATTAGAGTTCCTGGTCTTTTTTTCTGAAATAGAAACATGGTCGTCTCAAAAGATGATAGAACCCTGAGTGGTGGACCATGTTTCTATTTCAGAAAAAAAGACCAGAAACTCTAATTTAAAAGTTTGAAGATATTATACGCTCGGAAGCTTTTGAGCGCTGGCCGTCATTGTGCATTAAGTTGTGGGTTTTTAAGCTTTACTCTTAGCGAGTTCTAATCAAAAGACTAGGGCCCTTTAAACCACTAAATGCCATGGTTCATAGCACCTTTAAGTCGTAGCTTGTGACGGTATAACTAGACGATCTTAGTTACCTTATTATAACATTTTCATGGGCATCGTGTAAGGACGAGAAAAAAAGGACAGCCCTTTGGTTACGAGAAGCACCTTTTGATCTGTTATGCGCAAGCGAAGTATGCGATAGGAGAGAAAAGAGTGGTGACAATGTTCGCCAAGTGGAGGTCGGTCAATCGTGGCATTCTAAAAACAAAATTCACATTTCATTTTTTACTATGTGGTATTAAACCGTTTGGAGAAATTTTTGTCCTCAACAACATAGTAATTTTCTATAAAAAAATATTTAAGTAAATATTTTAAAACGTTCATTTTTATGAATGGTTGGATTCTATGCCGTAACTATACTGCCTCACTAAAAAAATAGTGTATGCATTTGTCACTGGTTTGTATTAGTTATGGGATTTCTAGCATTTGACGAAAATTCTTAGAAAATTTTCCTTTGAATCTTAGCGTGAATTTAAATTAGGCCACGTAAGACTCCCAGGAGCATGACAATTTAAACGAATTGTGTCTGCAAAGTGTGGCTTGAGGTTTTTGGCTTGACAAAAAGAGTTGTAAAATCTATATTATTTCTCTTCCTCGAAGCGCACCTACTCTTAAACGGACCAAAAGTAGAGCACCAAAACTATGAAGGAACAGTGCTGTGATTCTGTAACGAATCTCGCACCTCACTTGTCTCCCAAGTCACTTCGAATTCAACTGTCAAATAGAGCAAAAAATGTATGAAAAATTGCTCTATTTGACAGTTGAATTCAAAGTGACTTGCGAAGTGAGGTGCGAGATTCGTTACAGAATCACTAGGCAGATACTTATTTGTTTTTTGAGTACATGGTATTGATTTGTTGTAATTTCGAAAAGGCAAGGCAAAGTGATCGCCCCTACCATGGGACTAAAATTGAGTTGTAAGACATTTCAATGCATCCTAGGAAAGTATGACGCCAAATAATTGACGGCACTTTCTATGATGCTACTTTGATAAAGTCCACCACATCTTTAACACCAAGTCAATGTTTATTAGAATGGAGCTCCATGTTGCTAGTCAACAACCATCCTTTTACTATGTCAATACTGATACTTTTTCTCAAAACTACACCAATTTCACAACACCTAATAAAAATCTTGTTTGTCGCCATTAAATAAAGGTAGTAAACCTCACTACTTCTACTTACTTGACCTTTGTACTTCAAACCTTTGAATCCTCAAAATTTATGTTCGTTTTCACTAACCATTCCCTAGGTATGGGTGACTCTTATCGACTTAAGTCTCTTTCTATCTCCTTTAGATAAACTGACCTAAAACTCGCTAAGAGACTCTTAACGCCAAGCAAATGTCAGTGTAAACGAACATTAGTGACAAAAAAAGTAATATTGGAAAAAATTGTGGTTAAGTTTTGAGTCTTGTTTCATTGATAGCAATTTAATTTTAAGGGTAAAAAATGAAATGTCAATCAAGTTAAAATTTGCGTTGGATAGGCGGTGAAAGACAAGCTGGAAATTTGCGAAATACTAAACAAAGATTTAGCAGAAGTCTTACAACAGTTAAGACATCCTGGAAATCCTAAATAAATAAATGCTGCCGTAGAAGTGTGGCTCCAGTTAGTTGTAACGGACAGTCGACGTTAAAATAATATTAGAAATTATCATAAAAAGAAGTAAAAAGGATTAAAGACTAGTTTATCAGTCTGTACTGTATTAACAATTACCTACAATCTTAACCCAGACTCCTAATTACGGAACCATAATGGTAGTGGTATGCGTTTGAAGTTTATAGCACTTCCATTGCTACTTAACAAGGCAAGACGCCATAATAAATAAAAACAAATTAAAGCGATAGTGGATTTGCCACATCAGATAGGCACATTGCCTTTGCTAAATTTTAACCACGTTTTGTATTAGTGCAGTTTGTGACTTGTTGAGCCTAACAAAATCAATAAGAAACTTCTAAATAGTCGGTAGTTTATATTAACTTCAGTTTTGCGATAGGCACTAAGGGTGTCGTCTCGTAGACGAATCTTATACCTAACGGACCACATTATGGCTACTTTATCTTTCATATTGTTAGATAAATACAAAATTTTATAATTAATTTTCTAGAAAAAGAGACCTTTATAGATTATTATTACGCGTAATTTCCAGCGGTCTCTCAATCCACATGCAAATTTAAAATACATGTAGGTACTTAGGTACCTGAGTACTTACTTTGGCTGTCTCCCGACCTGCATTCGGCGCCGACTTTTGATAGCGAGTTGGTGACTGCGCTTACAGAATAGCTGGAAATCCCTAGCCGTGAAACTGTTGAATTTTCATACAGCTTTTACAAAAAACGAATCTGTCAAATCTATTATATCTAGTTCTATACAAGTTGGTGCCGTCAATACGACAATAAATTAATACATGGTTTATAATAGTTCATAGAAATGGTTTGCCACTTTTAAAAACATCTTAATCATTAGATAATTTCATAGAAATGTCATGAAATTTTCATATGAATAAGATGTTAAAAAATCTTTTTGAAAGTGGTAAAACATTTTTACGAACTAATAAAGCTTATGTTGTATTGACAGCACCACCCTGTATAAAGGAGACAGATTCGCTTTGGTATTTAACTTTCAAATTTAAATGGGGCCTTCTTTTTTTTCTTCGGTGGCTAAAATGGTGAAAAGCATTTATTTTACAAACTACAGTACCAGACTAAGAGAAAAAATGAAGCAAAATATTCAATTTGTTCTGTAAAGGAGTTTGGTATAAAGGTAACAATAATTTAATTTGTATTTATGGTTATATACACTTTGTGTTGTTATGTGTTTGTCAAGTAGGTACTATCTGAAACTATAAACAATTAATTAAGGTATGTTATAGTGCAGAATTAGATTTTCTTATACAATGATAAATGCATGTCTTTACGTAACTAATATTGTCTGCATATATTCGAAATCCTGAAAGCCATCGAGAAACGTCAATGTTTTTGTGTAAGTATTTACGTAGATGACGCCAATCTCAAATACACTCAGCTTTCCCTGTAATCTGAGTTCCCAAATAACTTATAATTTGTAAATCCTATATGTAAATGATAGGTATATTTTCCACTTTTGCTGTTTATAAGTATTAGTGACATTAACTATTAATTTGTTTATTTTGGGAAGTGTGTAGGAATATTTTTGTGCATCCTCTCTTGGTTTTTAACATCAGAGAATCTCTTGAAAATTTCTGTATGGTATTGTTGTTATATTAAACTATTATGCTATATTGTATCGTTTTCTGAAATAAAAGACTTAATTTATGACTCCCTGTTGTTTTATAATGTATTGCTTATAGCCTGGGTGGGCTCATCTTTTGCTACGATAATCTCGTTTTGCACTCAGTGGCGGCGCTAGGCAAAACGTGGACGTCGGCGACATCAGCTTTGCGAGACCTTTTTAATATTTCAGTCAAAAAGAAAATAAGCTAAATTATCCACACCTACTCATATTATAAATGCGAAAGTAACTGGTAAGTAATTCGCTGAACATTATGATAAAATTTGGTATGGGGATATATTACATTCTGAGAAATGCCATAGGTACTTTTTGGTGCGATAAACGACATACACGCGGGCGGAGCCGCGGGCGGCTACTACATTTAGATGTATCAAAGGAGGTGCAAAACATAGCTGAATTTCCGATGCCCAGGTGGGATTTAGCAAAATTTCGAGTCATTTTAATGGCGTCGGACCCATTTTGTACAATGCCGGGAATTATATTTCTTTTTTACTTTATTGTATGGAAAAAAAACTTTTTTTCTACACAATATTTGGTGAATTGTTAGAAAAATTGCCATTGTTTTTGCGCTAACGCGCACTGTTTTCAAGATACGAGCAATTTTTAGTTTCATCAAGATTAGATGAGGCTAGAACAGTGACCATAAAACGCCCAAGTCAAGCGAGCGGTGCCGCGACAGCAGCGGCCGGCAAAGCGCCAGGTCTAGTTGCGGCAGGAGGGCAAAAAGGCGTGCACCTGCAAGACATCTTTTTCCTTAAACACTATCTGGAAAACGGTGCTATTGGTATGATTATTAATTTTCACCATTCTAGCAGCGAAATAGCTCTTGCTTCGTAAAATCTCGAAGGAAAGCCGGTTATTGCAAAGAGCGTGAGGCAAAGTAAGTTTTTGATAAATTTGAGATAGGCATTAGTAGCGCGTTTCGAAACTCAGGACTAGCGCTAGTCGCACAACTATGTAATTTAATTATTTAAGTTTATAAACTTAACTATTTTAATTTATAGAGGTTTTCTTGTAAAATAATAATAACTATATAATTCAGTAAAAAATGTCACGTTACATACAAATATAATTAGTTAGTATTTATTTAAAAAAAAATACATGCACTGTAATTTTGGAACGCAACTTAAAAATACTCTATATAATCTGTGAACTAAGCGGGAAAAATAAATTCAGATTGTTTTGATTTTTCGACTTGTGTCTTATAATTAATTGTGATTATTTTGTTAATTTAATTACAAAAATGAGGTTATCGAGTGATGAAAATGATTGTTTAAGGCCTGAATTAATATTGTTTGTGTATCTCACTTATAACAATATTCTCGCTGGAGAGGTGAAAAGTTGTATGTTTCACACGAGAGCAATTTTTTTTTGTCTCGTGCCTTTAAATCACTCACTGCGCTCAGTAGTCTAATTTTAGACTACTTCGCTGGTTCGTGATTTAACATCAGCACTTACTACAAAAAATAATTTTGCTCACTTGAACAAATAACTATTTTCTCTATGGTGTTACCGCAAAAATAATGGCTTTGCCTCCCTCCCTAATACCTAATAGTATACTTCTTAATATATTTAAGGGCCTCTTACACCACCACTTATTTTTAAGCCTGTCGGAGAGTCTAACTACACAAGCTCGCTATAAGTATAGTCTCGTTTGCGTTACTCGATCTATTTTAGCGGACAAAAATCCCTCGTCTGCGCAGGCCATAACACTTCCTTTTACAATACAATCTCCCAAATCCGAGTGGCTCGTCAGTATACCTAATGAATTGGCAAAAATTCACTTAGAGATCGATATCTGCACACCTAAACTAATTTCTTACATGAGAATACTAAAACGTATCCTATGACCGTTTTCACTAACATTTGCTTACCGTTATGAGTCTCTTAGCGATTTTTATCTCGGACTAACTAAAGCGAGGTAGAAAGAGACAGGACGTTAAGAGTCACCTAAGCCTAGGGAATGGTTAGTGAAAACGGGCACTATACTCTAAGCCAAACGACAATGTGAACTCAGCATTGGTGCAGGTATTAGGCAGCCAAACGCAACTTGAAATCGTTTTATTTGATTGATTTCAAGTTGCATTTTGGCTACCTATGCGGACTTGCCCCATAGACGGGGTTCCCAGCTGTCACCTTACTAATCCATTACCAGTGAACAAATGGTATTCAACATACAAAAATCTGGCTGATTCGAACCCGGAACCTCTCGTTTAGAAGACAGAGGTAGGTACTTCGAAACTGATAGATTTTAAAACCGATCGCTAGCGAAATAATTTAATTAATTTAGTTATGGAGTGTCGCACTAACGGAAGATTGAAATAAAATAAAACCTTTTATTCACAATAAGTATTTATTGAAGTTTTATCTAATAAAATGCATGCATTATACATTGATCAACAATAAAATTTGCTTGATACTCTGATCTATAAAACAGTGCCTCTATCCACCCAAGCGAAATTGTTGAAATCTCGATTGAAGCAAGCAAAGATGTCAAATGAAAGATATTATTTAATATTTCGATATCCTATTTTTCGCTTTGGTGAATACTGGCTCATAAGAAGGCAATAAACTGATTACCTATTCCATGAATCCATAAATATAAATTCCTATATAACATGTTAATGGTAAATATAATCTTTATTAAATAATTTATAATTAATATACATAAGTTATTAATATCAGATATACATTGCTTAATTCAAATAAAAATATAAACGTCATGTCATGGCCTATGTTTTAACTTAAAATAATGGCTGATGCAGACTTGAAATGTACATAAATACTGTGCATCATTGAGATCATTTATAAAATTAACCCTAGCTGTGTAAGTGTGCCAAATTTATTACATTTATTATAATACTACTCTAATAATATGCGAGTAGTTACTTACCTAATTAAAAGAATACATGGGTTATCTATATATAAAATTTTACATTATCAACTTCATAAAACAAGTACTTATAGACAAAGTTCTATAAGTAATTAAGTGGGTGGTGATTGTGATTCTACCTTTTTTTCTGCAGTTATTCAAAATAAAATAGTGAAGGTAAGTAAAATCACAATCAAAAATATATTTATTCAAGTAGGCTCCTAAGAAGCTCTTTCGAAATTTAAAATTCTTAATTTTAGAAAAAGGACAAAACAATGCAGATTGGAACCATCACACTACACACCCACATCCCTGACATACATACTACGGGATTGAAAGAATCTCAGTTAGACAGGGTGGTGCCGTCAATACGACAATTAATTAAAACATGGTCTATGTTAGTTCATAGAAATGGTTTGCCATTTTCAAAAACACCTTATTCATTTGATAATTTTATGACATTTCTATGAAATAATGTAGCTAATGTAATATTATTTCATACAAATGTCATGAAATTATCAAATAAATAAGATGTTATTGAAAGTGGCAAACCATTTCTATGAACTAATATAGCCCATCTTTCAATTTCTTGTCGTATTGACGGCACCACTCTGTAAAGTAATCAAAACTCCAAAGAAGAATATTTATTAAAAATGGTGAAATTAGTTGTTGTTTAAATTATATTTTACTAAGTTCAAGCTACATATAAACAGGTTTGGTGGAAAGTGCAAATTGGTGGTCGATGGAATTATCAAAAATAGTAATTTCACAAAAATTAATCAAGTAAAATGGTAAAATGAATGAGTAAATAATCACACAGAAATGTTGTTAAGTCAGCTGTTTTTTTTTCTATTTATATTCATACTGTACTATCTGTCAAGCGGCGTTATTACTCCGGAGGGCTATGCCAATTGAAAAGTCTATTGTGTCTGCAATCTGATGCTTGACAGGTAAAATATAGTTATAGTGAATGTAATACAGAATCGGAATCAGCAAGCATCCATTATAAAAATTATTTTCTATTCACGAGTAAGTACAATAATATTGAATTATTCACACATAATACCTCTACCTATCTCGCGCGCAATTGGAGAACGTCCGATATTTAGTGTTTACGCTAATATTATTAAGTGAAAAGATGACAAGTAAGTACCTATATTAGGTATGCTATAAATTTTAATGTGATGGATGATGCACACTTGAATATAAAAAAGTACAAGATCAAAAGACAAAATACATCACCATTTCTATACAAGGTATATTTACTGAAGCAAGCAAACAAACCGGCCCCCATAAGACGTAATATTTTGATCTTGAGAGGGCCCAAATAATAAGGTCAAAACTTCCACTATAATATTCTTAATACAATGTGTCATGCACATGAAATGTCCTTTTTCTTAACATTACAAAATATAACATTTTAAAATAATTCATTTAAATAATAGGTATCTACTACCTAGTCGCGAATTCGTGTCCAAAATTTTATAAGGTAAAACTGTAACAACTCACTGGGAGTACGTACCTACTTATGAACCAAAGAAAACTTTAGCTGGATATTAGTATACTTACTAACCAGCTAAAAGTTGTCGTGGGTAAGTAATTACTTAAATTATTAATTAACAGAGGTCGGAATAAGGTAGATTTATTTATGTACTTACACTGATTTCATACTGCAAAAGAATAAAGTGGATGAGATTTAAATCCCGAGATTAATTTTAAAGAGCAGAAAAATCCCGTGATTTATTAAATAATAAAGTTATTTACTTTTATACAATTACACCACTACTGTACGCGCGACGTTGCCAAATTTACATCAACGACATTGGATGTCCATTAAAAATCCTGGTAAAATTCATATTAATATCAACATTTCGATGCAAGTACATAAATAACTTTACCTAATTCCGACCTCCGCTAATTAATCTAAATCTTAAAATACTGTTACAAAAATATAGTAAACAAATCGTAAGTATGCCTTAAATTTAAGCTTAAATTGTAATAAATCAATGTCAATAATAATTTAAAGTGCATGTAGGCCTACCTACGTACATGTTTTCTGTAATATTCACAAAGTATTAGTCTAGCGTATATACAGCAAACAATATAATTACTATTGTAATTTAATAGACTCTTAAATGATAAAAATGGAACAAAACGATACCAAAATAGAATTGCTTGTTCTAAGTCGCCTCTGAATTGCACAAAATAAATTCTTAACGATAATAAATACTCACAATCGAAGGAACAAAATTGAAGTAAGTACATTTTTATATAGTACCTGCGTGATTTAATTTGTTATTGCATTATTAACTAAACTTTTAAAGGTAATAAAGAAATTTTGCATGTAAAAAAGCTAACAATGATAAATAATTATGTGAAAACATAAATGAATGATATAATTATACAGGTGTTAGGGGGACGCTCTCGAAAACGAAGGCAGAAGGCAGTACTGGTCACCATAAACACGACTTGTTCGAAAATAAATTTGAAATCGCGAAAAAAATCTGTTGTTTCATATAAATTGTAATATCTATACGACCTGTTTGTATGGAACAGCTGATTTTATTTCGCGATTTCAAAGTTATTTTCTAACACCTGTATAATAAATTTGAAATCGCGAATAAAAAACTGTTGTTTCATATAAATTGTAATATCTATACGACCTGTTTGTATGGAACAGCTGATTTTATTTCGCGATTTCAAAGTTATTTTCTAACACCTGTATATTAACTGTTAAGTAGCATTCGTTTTGGAGAACGTCCCCCTGACACCCTGTATATTAACTGATAAGTGGCATTTATTTAAACATATTTTAGATCCATCCGACGCAGCAGTGTGACGTCATGAAAAAACAAGCTGTATCTATATTTATTTTTTCAGGAATATTTGGTCGAGTTTTTCTAAGTGCATATGTCGCAGTCATCTGGTTTGATTGGTCGCCTAGGCCGTTCATTAAACGCCGCTGGCATTCAATTAAATTACTGGACTACTAGCCAAGTCATTTAGCGCAACGTTTAACCAGAAAGCTGAACGTCGTCTCAGCCGTATGTTTAAATTAGCCAGTTAATTGGACACCTAGGCAGATCGTTTAGTTCGAAGAGCTTTTGTGTGAGTGTTTTTGTGAGTGGTAGGTTAAATTTTTTTTAAACACATAACCGAAAACATTCTGATTATAAATGGTCATAAAAAAACCTACCATAAATCATTACTAAAGACAATCGGTTAGATTATTGAATTAAAAATAAGGCTGATAATATAGTGTAAATAATGTAAGTTCAATTAATTTATAGTTATCCATCTTTGTATCCATCAAACTGGACTACACGATAGAATCCAAGGTTGGGAGTAATCATATAAAATAGTTTCTTAATGATCCGAAAATTTTAGTCCTTTAAATTATGTTAGTACTAAAGCGTGTACCTACCAAAGCTATGGTTCAGTTGGATCAAACGGCATTTTTTTAATTTTTTTAACGCCGTTAATTGTACTCCTATAAACCCATGTCAGCAACCATTTTGATACCAGCCAAATGGGCATCTAAATGTACCTGCACAATTGCTAGAGCCAGCTAGCGTATAAAAATGTTAAAATAAAATCCTACTCGCAATCTATCATCTTGTCCCAGAATCTTTTATATATATTTTTTTTAATTCCTAGCTTATAAAGATCTTCCTTTCTGCAAATATTGATGCCATCCTTCCTTAATCCATCGATAGTTTGAATAGGTATTAATTGGGTCTCCAATTTTTTAAAACTTTTAGTACGGTCGACCACAGAAGTAGCTGAACATTTTAGTACAATGTCATAACGACTATGGCATCAATATAGTACGGTAGCAACTATAAAGTACGTGCACAAGGTCAGTGTGACATGGTACTAAAGTTTTCAGCTACTTCTATAGTCGACTGTACCTTTTAGATTTCATAAGAGTTTTTTCATAAGAGTTTTCAAACAAAAAATCTATCAAATAAACGAACATCTTAAAAGCCTATAAGTAACGATTTTCATTACTAAACGACCATAATTATGGTGTGACCATTATAATGTCTCTAATATAAATATTTCCATAGAAATATTTTCTATCATTTTTATTAGTAAACGATTGCAATATAACTCCTCTAAACTGATTTTTATTGCCCATGAGATCGATACAAATTATAAAAATAATTTTGAGCAAAATTCGGGGTTAATTAAGTTCTCTGTGCATGCACGGTTTTTCATACAAACTTTAGAAACGATCATACCGATTCTAAATAGACTTTACATGCACAAAGAAGCCGAGTTAGTATAAAAGTTAGAGAATTTCCGTAAAACTGCATGATAGTTAACTAAGAGCTATTTTTAGGTTTCATACAAAAATCGTCCATACTTTTAGACTTTTCGAAAAATCCTTCGATAACTTTTGA
Source organism: Nymphula nitidulata (assembly GCA_947347705.1). Lineage (NCBI taxonomy): Eukaryota > Metazoa > Arthropoda > Insecta > Lepidoptera > Crambidae > Nymphula > Nymphula nitidulata. The sequence continues at coordinate 20,574,434 of OX374616.1, forward strand.
GTCTAGCCTGATTTGCTTACGCATGACGAATTTTATTAGAATCGGTTTCTTCGTTTCCAATATTTTCGACATGAGAGTTTGTATGAAAAGCATGCATCGTAAACGCTCGTAACTAACAAACTCAATCTCTCAATATACGCAACTACTGCGTAAAAAGTCGACTTCAGTAAAAAAAGAATACATTTCTCCATATATGTATCCGAAACCGCAAGATGAATACAGTGCACTCGCGTAAATGACGTGGATTTTTAAGAATGTTCATATTATATGTCTAATTATACAATTCGCCGTTTTACAGCAGATAAAATAAAATGAAAATTGCATACACATTGAAATACTAAATAATAATAGAGCTGATGCAGGCGACATAAGCTTTACCGTTAAATATTACATAATGCATACATATACATTAATAGTACAGTACACATTAAAAAATCCACATTGGCGGTAAATTTAAAGTACGTATATTCTTAATAATTATATCTAATTGCAACATAATTTAGGTCTGTCGGCAATATTGTAAGGCACAAATTGGTGCAAATCAAATATTATATCTGCTTCCGCGTCTTGTAAGCTAATAAGACACAACGCCAACATTAACAAATCTTGATTTCCGATTAATGTGTATCTAATGTAAAACGGCAAACTTACAAAAATATAACAATAATATTATTAGGTGTAAATACACTTACCAATTCTACATTCGCAAAGCTAATGAGACAATACGTACCTATTAAGTTATTGCTTAAGACTTTCCATATGTAATGTTTGGTCTAATCTGTATCGTCTGTGTCAAATAGATCTGACCTGCCAAAAGTTGGTTCATCTTTTAGGAATGTCCCAGATCGTTCCATGACGGGAATGTCCACCGGTGGCTCGTTTTCAGTGCGACGCTGTGAAGTGTTATTGTTCTTCGTGGCGCGCTTGGCTCGGGTAGTCTCTTTCATTACTTTTGTCACCATTTTCGCTGAGCTAGATTTAGTAGCGTTCATTAGAGAACACGATGAACTTCTATCGTGAATTTTAGAACGAGATTGCACAGATGACGTGGTGGTGCTGGTAGTTGCAGATGTGTTGGGCGTGTGGCTCCTCCTGCTTTGGGTTGGGCTCTGATTCAAATTGGGAGCCTTCGATGTTTGTGTTAAGTATACTGGGATCTTAGATTTTACCTTTTGATTGACAATACGACTATGATCGGGCGTGTTCTTGCGTGCTGAAACAAACATATGTATCTCTCGTTTACCCGGAAATAACAAGATTTTTGCATAATGACTTATTAATTTTCTCGAATATTCTTCATCTTAACCCATTCGTGCAGCATACGCCGATAAGCGTTAAACGTATTATGGTCATTACTTTGCCAAATAAAATAATAAAAATGAATACTTTCAATATGTGTATATCGTTTGACAGTAAAACAGCCATATGATAGCCGCTTTATGAAATGTCAGTTATGAAAGTATGACGAATTCTCATTCAGTAACGTCGTTCGGCGTTTTCCCGAGCTGGCAATCATTGGGTTTATATTATGAATTCTTTATTATTTTGTGATTGTAAAAATCGATTGCATTAGTAGCTAGGTACTACCTACTATTAATATACTAGGTAGGTACTGCCTACTATTAATATAACTAATGCAATCGATTCATTAGTTATATTAATAGTAGGCATCAGATCAGAGCTTGATTAGCAATCGCTTGGAAATGATGATTTTTAATCCTACGACCACTTATTTTAAAATCCGGACCACTGTGCGCCGATCCTCATTCCGCCTGTAAAACGGTGCCAGTTAATAGGAGAAATTTTCGTCACCGATTGACGACAGACAGAAATTTTATGGATTGTCTTAGGGCGTTTATTTTTTAAACTTAGTAGAATACCATTGATGCAGTAAGTATCATAATAACGCCGTTAATTCAGGAAGTTATTGTTGAGTTGCTTAGTTTTATCCTTTTTTTATAAAACAAGGGTGGCGAACAAACCTAATTTCCGCCTAGTGGTAAGTGGTTTCTATTCGTATAAAAAAACCATTATATTGCCAACATATAATGGTTTTTTTATTATTATTTCTATACGAGTCCCCCTGCTCCCAACTTAACGCAATTTTAATTATTTTGCAAACACTTTTCACATATTACATGAGGTACTTACAATCAGTGAGTCCTTTGGAGGTATGCTTCATCTTTGTATAAGTAGCGTATTTGTTGCTATTCTGCGACTCGCTTAAAGAATCCGTAGAGGGTTCAGCTGTGTGCGGTCGTGAAGAAGTCGCCAAACTATCTTGTGATAAAGTTTGCGCATTCGCTTTCACACAGAATCGCGAGGACGTTGTTAAATGGTCATTTGACGTTGCTTGCACTTCGATGCACGGTCGGGATTGGGTCGACAAGCTGTCTTTTGGCAAAATTTGCTCCTGCGGATCACTGCGTTGCGAAGACGTCAAGCCGACATGTGATGATGCTTCGTCGCACGGTCGCGAAGACGTCGCCAAGCTATCTTGTGACGCTTGCACGACCGATTCAGTGCAGTGCCTCGAGGATGTCATCAAATTATGATGTGATAAATTTTGCGCTCTTACTTTAGGGCGCGATCGGGAAGACGATTTTATGCTAATTTCAGATAACGCTTGAGTTTCATGGCGCAATGTCGAGATGTCTTGTGGTAAAACTTGCGCCTGCGCTTCGGAGCGAGATCGCGAAGACATTACCAGGCCCTCTTGTGCAATAGCTTGTATATCCATCCGCTGCCGCGATGTAGCCCGGCTGTCATGTGACAAATCTTGCTCGTGCGGTTCAGTACGCGGTTGCGTAGGTATTACTGAGCTATCTTTTGATAAAGCTTCTGTCTTAGTCTTGACGCGCGATCGCGAGGACGCCACCAAGTTGCTTCGTAACGAGGCTTGCGTCTCAGTGGCCAGGCGCGGTCCCGCTACGCAGTCTTGTGTCTGCGTTTCGTCAACATGTCGTATTTTCACGGAATTACTTCTCTGTGATTGTATACTAGTCTGGCTAGATGACAGTAGTTTTGGAACAACTTTTTTTTTATCCAAATATCGCGGTTTGGCTTTTTCATATGGTTTAACTGTTTTAATGTTTAACCGCTCTTGTGACAAGGTAGTTTTTGTCAAATTAAATTTCGCGCGTTCTTCTTGCGCTTTGGTTGTTCTTACTTTCGGTGGAGTAAAGCGACTAGTTTTCTTGAGTTCTTGCAAAATCAAATTGTTGTGTACATGATCTTGTGGTGGTGGTTTAAGCGAATATGGAACGAACGATACTCGCATTTGATCAATATCTAAGTCATTAGATGTTGTCTTTGAAGGCCATGTCGAGTTGTCGGTCTTGCTGGACTTTCTGTGATATCGAGTCCTTTTATTTAAGGGGACCGGAGATTGTCCCGGTGTTAAGGTTGGCCGCTTTATGCATCCCAATTCTTGGAGACGTTTGCGTGAATCCGAAGGGAGGTCTATGTACGCCTGAGTGCAACAGACGCGAGTCGCATCTTTTATGATCGATTTTTCGCACAGCAACAGCCAAGCGTTAGCTTGAGAGTAAAGCAAACTGTCTCGTCCCGGTATATTTCCGTTGGTTATGAGGTCCGGTTTTGTGAATCGAAAGTTGCGTATCTCTTTGACGATGTCAGCGATGAATCCGTAAGCGCGACAAAGCTCGTCGGGAGGAGCCCAAGCGATCGCGGCTCTGATGCACTCGTCGAGGGCCTGGATGGCACTGTAGGGACGGTCTGGCGGTTGCATTTCTATATTGCGGAGCACTGTCACTAGTTTCGGCGCCATGAAGTTGGCCGTAGCCCGCGCCACCCGATGACACATCTGAGCCACAACATCCGCCCACCGGCTTCTGTTCAGCACACTTACTGTTGACAATTAAAAAAGATTAAAGGAATTATACAAATTATTGTACTGCAATCCACAATTTAATAGTTAACATACCAGCGAAACCACATCCGTAAGCAGTCTCTATACAATTTTCTAGAGATAAATCGATGACCACTTGTTGGTAACATTTCTCTAATAACTCCGATGGCAATGTAGCAAAAGCTTTAGTTGGCCACACCAGTGAAAAGTATTTTGTGATCCATTTTAGACACTTCCTATATAAGTCATCCAGTCCGTATACGGAAGTCAGCGGGAAGCATTCGAGTACTCCGGCTTTACATACCGCACATGGCTGAAACACGTAATTCGTTATTACAACATATAAAAAAACCAGTAACTAGACTACAACACCGTTCTGCAGTGCGATTCACGAACAGAAATATTTAACATCGAATTTGACGACAAGCCGCCATTGATTTTGACGTTTGAGCACAACGTGGCGCGTCAGTGTAATCACTAATCTCTATCCCTTTTATTATAAAACGCGGACTAAAGTTAGTCCTGGTCTAAAACTGATGCTGTCACTGGCTTTCTTTTGACAAATAAAAGTGACAGCATCAGTTTTAGAATAGGACTAACTTTAGCCTACGTTTTATAATAAGGGGGTATGTGTCGATTTCTTGGCTGTGTTTGTTTGTTGTTGTTGAAGTTCAATTGATATTTTTCGATTTAGATTTTCTCGGGCTTAAAATGTATCATATTGACTTCATTCAATAATTGATTGACTGTTACATAAACTTAGACATAAAAATAAACAACTTTTTAGTTCCGGCTCACGCTGTACTCGCCGTCAAAGTGTCGCCAACGAAAGGTTGTCAAATGGATGCCAAACAAACGCCAAAAGGTATGACAGCGCTGCCACAACCATGAATTAAAGCTGCTGGATTTAGAGAATCGCATGGCTGCATATGAACATTTTTAGATAATTTCAAACACATTTTTAAATGCGTAGGAGAATACTATTTAAAATTTTGTTCATAAATAATCGATATTAAACTATAATGGCTCATTTACACGAATAAAAAATAGGCCACCACAACATTTACTCTTATTCGAAGCAAATGTCAAAAAAAGAATATTATGATATGATCTGAGAAGGCACCAAGCCGATAAAAACAATTTAACTTATTCGTGATCAGATCTGACAATTGAAAAGAAAAAAAGATCGAATTATTGTTCACACAAGTGTTATTGTGTAATCAATAATGATCGAATTAATTTATAGTGAGATATGGAGATTTTATGAAATTTAAGATAATTATACGTTTCTCAAGTGAACACATGTGACCTTGAGAATATCGTTTATTTCGATATTTTGAGTAATAGTAGGCAAAGTTGACGCATAAGGAAATAACGGTGCAACTACTATATTAAATTGTTTGATGCTAGTATAGGATATAAATACGTATTGCTCGTTCTCTTCAAAGTGTACACTTTTAATATAGTCTCATTATTTTAATTTAATTTTTCATTACTCACCCTATGGAAGTGATGGCAATATTTCGCTTTCAATGTAAACATAATAGCTTCTTTTAATCCTTCCAACCCGAGCATATCAGCGAGTGTTGCCAACTCTACAATGCTGATTGAATCAGGGATAGTGGACACTCCAGAATAAATGTGGCAAAGAGCAAAGTGAACAACATTAAAGGAAAACCTATAAACAGAAACATATTAATAATTATTTTCACCTCTCCAGTACGAAAAGGGTGTTTTTAACTAACCAATTTAAATTAACTAGTTTCTAACATACTTTAGATTTTTCAGAGCAGCGCTGGCCTAAAGGACATGCATAGTAAAATAGCCAAAAAGAAAAAAAAATCACGCCGCGTAATATTAAAATCCGGTGTTCGAAATTTAAATTAATTTAAATTTCGAACACCGATTATCGATTTAGTTTTTAAGCAGCCAAAAAACCCCTTTTGTGTTGGAAAGGCAAACATATATTTAATGTTTCAATTAACTTTATTGAATAAAAGATATTATAAAATACAGAACTTACGTAGGCAATGAGATGACATTTCCGGCGCTCTCTACCCAACCCCCGCTCAAAATCCCGGCAAAATATTGGCACCTGATATTAATGAAATATATAATTAGGACAGTGAAAAATGTGCAAAATAATACAATAGAGGATTTGATGCCGACCGTGATACGGGGTTCAAAAATCGTTTTAGTAGGGACATGGCTGATGTAATGACCACCTGTAACTATGATTACTATGTATACTGGGTGGATTATTGAGACGGGACAATAAGGACGGTTATGGTAACTACCTAAACCGTTATGGTTATAGGAAAATTCATAACTTTTACGATATTCTGAACTGCATTCAGATTATGGAAAAAAATTACAGTCAGCAAAAAAAATGCCAAAATCCAAAAAAAAACTTTTTATGCCTTTCGACCCTTTTTTATGTGGCGATCAGAATACACTACCGGGCCATTTCTGTAATTTCTAGTACTCATACCTATGATTACTAGAAATTACAGAAATCCCCAAATCTTTTCTCAAAATTAAAGCATATAAATAAGCATGTATTTTTAATTTTAAACACAAAAGCAGAAATAGGTGATCCACTAAATAAATTACTTAAAGAATATTTCGATATTTCTGTCATTCTAGTCATACCTTATATGGTTTTGATGCCTACATGGAATAGGGGTCAAGAGGCACCAAAAATATATTATTTTTGTGTTTGTGGCATTTTTTCACTGACTAGTACACTTTTTCCAAAATATGTGAATGCAATTCAGAATATCTTAAAAAGTTATGACCATTTTCCTGTAACTATAATAATAATGAAACCCGAATCGATCATTCTGTCAGCCAATAAAGAAAACAGCTACAAACAGTAGCTCTTTTCTTTGTCGAACTTCCAGAACTTGGAATTCTTTGCCAGCACATGTGTTCCCTCCTTCCTATAACATGGGTTCCTTCAAAAGAGGCGTGAAAAAGCACCTTTCGGGCCGGCAAGGTGGAGGCAGCTAGAGCAGTGTCTGAACTGCACTAGGTGTCTTCGCATATGGACTCTTCTTACTGCTTTACATCAGGTGGTGTTGAGTCATTTGTCGAGCTTAGTATAAAAAAAAAAAAAAAAAAAAAAACATAAAATCACACTTGGCAGTTGCCCTTGCGTTTTTATACTTACTAGGAAAGATCCCGAGATGTACAATAAATTATAACAACATACTAATATTCATACACTCACAGCTATTATCTAGTCCAAAGTAAGCATCATTAAGAGCTTGTGTTATGGATACAAGATAACGGAGAAATAATGATAATAATATGTGTATATAAATATTAGAAATATACTAAATAAACATATAAATATCCATGTCTCGTAAACAAATGCTCGAACTCATCATACAAACATTTGCTCCTACCGGGATTCGAACCCGGGACCTCTTGACCGAGTAGCCTAAGGGGTACAGACCACTCGGACAGCCGGTCGTCAAAACGGTTATAATGGTAAAGCTACCTGCCCAGTCTCAAAAACCCACTGAGTGGATATATGAAAAAAACTTATAAGATTGTTCAGAGTGTTCGAGAATCACCTTCACCCACCTTGATGATAGAATACACTTATGTGCTTTGATGCGCCTTCCTGATACTTCCACTATGACATCTGGAGCTATCTCTTCTAAAAACATGCGTAAAAGGTCTTGACCTAGTCGTGACTGACAATTACCTATAAGACTAGATGCTTGGCTAGTTTCTTCAGTGGTGCTATTTTCTGAAATTAAATATTTTTTATTGTAACCTTACACTTTATTTTGACTTACTTCATCATCATCATAACAAGCCTATATAAGTCTCACTGCTAGGCACAGGCCTTCCTACATGAGTGAAACATATGAGGAGATTGGGCTATAACACCACCACGCTGGCCCAATGCGGGTTGGTGGGTTTAAGTGGTGGGGCCTACAGCTTAACGTGCCTTCTGAAGCACGGAATTTGCTTTGTTTTCGTAATCGACACAAGAGCGCTCAAACCAATGCGCCACCGTATAAGCTAATATAATGAAGACGTGGTCATATCGGGCAATTGGCCTAATTCTGACAAATGATAAATCTAAATTTAAGTGCAGTATATTTGTCAAATTAAAAGGACATTGTCCAATAAATTTATATTCAGAAAGGTGTAGGTATTCAATTTTCGACTTTAATAAAAGTGCTAAATTTTAGGAATCACCTACGTGTCACTCACAATAGTCCATGGTTTCTGTCATGTTTTACGTAATTTGACAGTTATTTTTGCTAGCCTTTGCATTGGCGTAATGGGAGCGTGAGTTATAGGTACTGTACTTAAATTAAGATTTAGCGTGTCTCTCCATAATCGTGCTCAATCTGTAACATATATTATATAAAGAAATTTCCTTACCTACTATAGAGCGACAAAAACTACTCTGTACGCTGCTCATATCTGAAGTTTCTGAAGTTTGATCATCTACATCTCCAGGACTCGAGAAAGCGTCTAATCTGAGTGGTGATCGCGTCCTACTTGATAAAGAGCCAGGCATACTTCTACTGAATTCGTTCCGTAAGTGAGGGAAAAGTCTGTTTAAGCTTAACGCATTCTCTGAATGAAAGGAGCTGATCACTTCATTCGATCGTAATGAGACAGCTTGATTTTGATCACTCCAATTATTTTCAGGTATAGATCTCGTCATTCGCTCATCTAATATTCTCCTTTCGTCCTTTCCAACAGGAGTATCTGTTTTTAAAACCGGTTTATCTAAGTCAGATAATTTTACAAAGAGTGCATCGTCTTGCCCATTTAATTCCTCTTTTTGAATAATTGGTCGTAGGCTGCTGTGGGCAGAATGGCCGCTGGATAAGCTTTTTGATTGAATGTTATGATTTTTTGTCGGTTCGTATTTAGTGTCTATGAGAGATTCTTTATGGCATTTTTGACGTAAGTTGATTATCTCGGAAATACTGATTTTAGGGTCTTCACATAAGCCTTCGTATATTTCAAAGATGCTTGGACTACTTGTTTCTATATTTTTGTGTGTTAAAATAGTACTGCATTCATTGGCACTCTTTGTTTTTTGATTTTTTGGAGGTGTTGGTTTTGTTTCTGTTGTTACGGTTTTTTTAGTATTCAAAGAGGTTAATCTTGTCGGAATTTCCTTTAAAGTTGACTTCTCACCGAAACCGATGAACATTGAAAACATGTGCTTTTTCTCATTGGCACACTCAGATTCAGTTTGATGTTTAGGGGATTCAGGGTCAGGTAAGCTGGATAAATCTACATAAAATTTATGGCTTGATCTTTCACTGCTATCCGAATCTACGGAACTCCTACTCTTACTACAATTTTCAAGGCTGCCGCCATGTTTAGAGTAATTTCTTAAATTTCCACACATTTTATCAATTGGCCGTCTTTGAATGATATCAATACTTTCGCATTTTACTTTTTCACTTTCAGGTTTTGATATAGGTGACATATTTACAACCCAAGAGCTCCAGCAAGAAGGTTGCGGAGATTTTGAATTACTTTCAAGTTCTTGATTTTTTGTCAATTGTTTGATTGCCATCTGCTCTTCGTGACTCTTTATAAAAATGTCACTTTTACTTTTATCAGGTTCATATTGTGTAGATGCTTTCAATGACAAGATCGAATTATGTGGTGTGCTGGTCATAAAAACTGAACTTGATGACGAGGAATAATCTCTAATAATATTTGAACTTGTTATTTCTTCAGCTGTAGCAGGTTGCTTATTGTTTGATTCTTGATAGGGTTTGAATGTATTAGCAAACACAGAATCTTCTGGAATAGGAGTCATTTCAAAAATTGTTGGCGATAAGTCCTTTTGTATTGAGTCGGTATCTAATGAATCTTCATTATCATTTTCAGACCAGTCGTTAGGACTTAGGTCCGATTTATGAGTTGAACAAGGAACAGGTTTGCTTGGAGCTACTAAATTCACTTTCAAATTAGACACTTCCGATTGTTCATTATGTTGCACGTTTATTTTGATTATATCATCTTCTACGTCAATTAAACTCGCAGCATCAATAAAACAAGACGTGGATTTTAAAGAAGATTTTTTAAGAACACTAGGGCAGATGTCTCTATAAATTGAACTCTTGCCTTTTTCTTTAGCATTAATATCATTATAATGCAGCCGCTCGTTATTAATGAATTTTTCACAGATATCTTTTGGGGCTAATTTAGGAGGGAATACTGATTCCCAAGATCCAGTTTCTGACGACAACGAAGAAGATTCTAATATTACTATTTCCTCATTTTGCCTTTGTTTTTCTTCCTTAGAAGAGTTGCAATTAGTAATTTCTCCGTGTTTCACTGGAAGATTAGTTATCTGGCTGTTATTTTCCGGTGATACTTTAGCAGCAGTTCTAGCAGTAGCAAAATTTTCTGGGTTTGTTGATAAGGAGGGCCTATTTTCTCCATTTGAATTCGAAGCAGAAGCATAAGAATTACTTCCATCGTCTGTAGTAAAGTCATGTAGAGCACTTTCTGTTAAAGACATATCTGTTAAAGTTACGTCTTTGTGACTCGTAAGGCTTTCAAGCAGTCCAGTGTTTTCCAGCCCCGAATCTAAAGACGTAAACAGGTTATCCATTTTGGTAATATTATCATGAACAATTACTCGCGTGTGACCAACAGAGCCGACTCTAGCTGAGCAGGTATATGCGGCCGATAGATAATCGGAAGCGGAACTCAGATCGTCTGTTATTAAACTATCTGGTGAGTATGCTGTTTCGATATTACTATCTGACACAAGTTCACAAGATTTTATTTTATTTAGTATAAGATCATTGGAATCATTTAATTCCACAATTTGTTTGTTTATAATTTTTCGACTAGATTCCGTCTTATTTTCTTCAAATTTATATATTTCATTTAAATTATTGTTCCTGTTGCTATTTTTGATTAATATATCACAACTGTTGGAATGTTCTAAAGATTTGGATGAATGACTAGAGAGAAGGGTCAGCGAAGTAGGCTTATTATGTTGTAAGCTTTTGAACTTTTCAAGATCTCCAATTTGAGAATTTATTATGGAGTGGAAAGCATTAGAAAGTTCATCCTGTTCTATGAGCTCTTTTTCCAAAAGGTTACCTTCGATGGGAACTAATGCATAATATTCTTTTGTAAGTTCCTTACTAGGACTAGAACTATTACTTTTTTTAATATTCTTATCAATATACGGGCTTTCACATGTAGGCGTCAAAAACTCGTCTACTTCTTCTTTTGTCTCCAACGAATGTTTTAGGTAGTTTAATATTTCTTTTTCTTGATGTTTTATATTGCATTCAGTATACGTGTCACTGAAAAAAAGGGTAACATAAATTAATTTAAAGTACCCTATCTGTTAAATATTATTATGATCTAGCATTAACTATTATTGAAGGCTTGGTTCTTAATAGTAATGTTAAAAATCTACGCAGTCCTTCTTGCCAAATAAATCTATATAAAAGTTATTCACCAACCTTGGACTGACTTGTACCATATTTTTTCTAAGCTTGCCATAGTTGTCGGTCTTTCATACTAAGCTATCGCTTATATCAAAACGCTCGTGTTTCATAAATTCATAATACAAGAAGTTGGTCATAATAATAAGTATCATTCAGTAGGATACATTTACACAAAGTCCATCATATTTTTCTGTTGTATTTAATTGCATTAGTTTACCAACGTTCTTTGTGAAAATAATATTTTAGCTGTTTTAATTTTGTATAAGTATTTGAGATCATGAAAAGGTACAATTTATCATACAAAATAATAATTTGTTTTAGTCGGTTGAGACATCAGATATCGCTCAACTCGGTCAGAAGAGATGGAACAATGGCTCATTATTATAAATGTAAAATATTATTATAGCAATGGGCGATTTCTAGATGTTTTAGCCATCGTGAGAATCGCAAATATACAATCGAGTCGACCATTAAGATGTTTTTGGGTTGTTTCGAGATTGTTTGATTATTTACGTTTGTTTTTGATAAATGGTCTGCCTGGACTAGCAATCATAGCGCAAGTCACGAACTTGATAAAATTTTTACTAGGTGGTAGGCCATGGTCGTCTAAAGGTACCACCACTATGTTTTTTTTTATTGAAAGATAGCCAGGGCAGGTATTAGGCGACGGGACTAATTACCACTAGGTGGGCCGTCAGCTTGATAGTTATCTAGTTGTATAAAAAAAAATTAACGCGCCATGCTCTGTGCCAGTCGTTGTTGTGGTAATTTACAGGCCTGGTCGGACTCAATTAGATAATTTTGAAAATTTTAAATGAATGAAACTTTTATTGTGCAAATGTGTAAGTTATACTTTTTATGTATTACATATATAAGTACTATTTTTTTAAAATATAGTATAAATAATATGACACATAATTCCATAATAACAATATATATGAAACTTCGAGACCAAATAGCACAGATCTGGCACTGAAATAAAGTACTAATAGTCCCAATAGTTTTATTCAGCACAGGAGTAATACCATATCAAATATTCCGTTCATTGAAAAGTCTCGATCCACTTGATTACACATATACACAACTACAAAATGCATGTATTTTGATTTGAATAAGATGAGACTACATAGCCTAAGGTATAGTTCATAAAATGGGTTCAGCTATGTAGCTTTATGAGAACTACATGGCTGATTTTTTTTAGCTTATAAATAATTTATACATTCATGGCATTTACTTGGCTGTGGCCCGTGGATGTCATAACCACCGATGCATTTACACCTAGTTAAAATAAAACAAAAATAACCTGCTTTATGGTGTAATTACACAGTGAAAAGAAGAAAAACAAACAAAAAGAAATAATAATACTCGTACACTTACACCTATTTTCTAGCCCAAAGTAAGCATAATCAAAAGCTCGTGTTATGGCGACTAGATAACTGAAAAAATAACAATATTATGTATATTTTTGTGGGATAGATTTCTATTCTTAATTTTTGATTTTAACATTATTATAAATGTTTGAACATTATTATAAATGGCTAGATTTCTGATAATAAAGTGGTAAACGAGTGATTGATGTATGAATGGTTTCTGAACGGTGATAAGCGAGCGGGATGGACGATGTGTCAGAGAGACAGATGACGAATTTTAAGATTACGGTGTAACGACGCCCTATCTTTATTTAGAAGAATAAATCGAGTAAAATCTGCTTTTATTTACAAACTCGACCGTCCGTAATAGAGGTAGTGAGATTTTCGCGGATTTGGACAACGTGATGGTATGCAAACACGAGGTTGCAGGTGTGTTTGAATAGATTGGGAACTTAGGGACGACTACCACGATGCCGGATGATAAGGGTAGGTGGGGCAGCAGGACTTTTACGACGACGTCGTTGACGACGCTAGGTCCACACGAGGCGGCATGTTGCACATTGCTGAAGACTTGATCCCGAAGTGTATACTGTATCGGCGTGGATTCAGGATATTAAAGATAATGGCGAAATATTCCACTGGTCACCAACGCAACGGCTCTTGGTGGCAAGGCGGGCTTACGGGCACCGCAGCACTATGGTTACGTGCTGAAAAAACTTACGAGACATTGGATGAGCTACAGGCAGCTATAAGCAAAGAGTTTCCAGAATGAATGGATGCAAAGACTATCCACGGATGAGTTCGAGGCGTAAAAAATACACTGAATCATGCTTAGATTAAACTATGAAGGCGCTTCGCAAACGAGGACGATTATCAGATTATGTTAATACATAATTAAAGGAATAGAATATGCAGAGATAAACAAGATATGTTTTACTACAGCAGACCTAAAAGAAAAGCTTAAAATTTATGAAACAATCAAAGCAAAAACTAAAAAATCACATGAACAGCATATGCACTCATGATCGACGAGCAGCGGCGGCTGTACAGCATCATGTGTCTGCATTATGTCATCATGTGTCGTCAGATTGCAAATTCCGAAACGCCAAGCTGGCTGCTGATCATGACAATTCAAACTCAAAGACGCAAACGGGACAGAGTGGCAGTGATTATGTTGTCAGCACAAAACCAACTTCAGTCGAAACCAGTTTTGTTCAACTCAGTTCAAGGAGACTGCACTTTATATGAAGCTAAAACAGTATTGTTTTACCGACTATCAAATTTCAACATGGACCACGATACCGGAGCTGTGATTGGTCAAAATCACAAGATGGCGAATGACACGGGTGAAGATGGCGGAAAATATTTTCATGGCGAAATCCTGCATTTTGACAGCAGATGTGTAAACAAACATGAACCGGAACACGGAATACAATCGAAACTCAAAAGATCGATTAAAAGTGTGTTAATCATCGAAAGGTCTGTAACGGCATTAATAGATTCGGGAAGCGGCGTGGATATAAAGTCAAGTGAGTGTTTTAGTGATTTAGTGAATTACGATGAGAATTCTAACCACTATAGAATCAACCACAAGGCTCTACAGTAATGTAGACAGTACTCCTCTCGGAGGGCAGCCGTTTGTGGTGCTTGCTAGTAGACTCTCCTTTAGTAGTTCACAGTAAATGATTCTGCCTTTAAGCATGCAGTTAATCTACTTGCTAATTGTGTGAGGTAGTTCACAATGTTACGTCTATTAAATGTAATTGTTGATAATGAGTCATTCATTGATATTCAGATTCCAAAACAGCAAAAGCATAAATATATTATCCGAGCCCTTTGTGGTCATATGAGATAGACCACTTAGCCCGCGGGCTGAGTTGACCGTATTAATTTTTCTATGGGTAACTTGACCCACTTCAACCACTAGGTTATCGCTGAAGGTCAACTCAGCCCATGGGCTCAATCGGGCACTACCTTTCGCTGAAGGGCTTACTCAGCCCACGGGGTCAGTCGATCAGTACATACTGCTTAATAGCAGATTGAGTCACAAGGAAGCAAAATGAATCCCTAACAAAGCGAAGGATTCTAGTGTTAACGCCCAAGTTGGAAATAATTTTGCTACCGTGTGACACATACTGCTTTTTACATCACCTATGAGAAAATAAAAGACTATGTTTGTGGAGAAAGGCCAAGGAATTGGGTCCCAAGAAGTCGAAGTTAGGCAAAGTCTATATTAGGCGGCTGTCGGCTTTGGCACATTTGCGATGAATGGCTATACTGTTTACAGGAAGGCCCGAAGACGAAGACCGCATATCGTTTTAATCGATACTTTTTTAAAACCTGGATAAACCCCAACTCAATTGACTTTGGTAAGTGGATAGGTTATGGACAGATAAACCGCACTAATAACATAATCGAAGGTTGGCATAGTAAAGTCAACAAACTGCTGAAGCCGGAACCGAATATACTACAAGTGCTGGTAGTATTACAACGCTTAATTAGAAAAGATGTGGATAAAGTGAGAAAAAATCACTTCACTAAAAGACAAACAGAAGTCATTGAAGTTAATGACAAAATAAAGGAGAAAATAAAGGAATTTGAAGATAATAAGGTTATTAGCCTTGAGTTGTGTATTGAACAGCTAAGAAATTAAATTATTTGAATTAAGTTATTAATTGTTCTGTCCTTAAAATGAACTCCTACTATTGAGAAGACTACAGGCTAGATTATTAAGAAGAGGCAATATCGTTTACTTTTTTTTTTATTTGACAGATTATTTTGTTAATATAAACACCGTAGTTACAGCAGTCATATTTAAATTTTATTTGAAATAAGATGGTTTGTTAATTGTAATCATCACCAGCCTATATACGTCCCACTGATGGGCACAGGCCTTCCTACATGGCAGAAACACATGAGGAGTTTGGGCCATAGCCCCACCACGCTGGCCCAGTGCGGGTTGGTGGGTTAAAGCGGTTGCAGTAACAACCGGGACCAACGGCTTAACGTGCCTTCCGAAGCACGCAGGAGCTCAAGATTATAAATTTGATTGACCCAACCATGGCGAAAGTTGCTTTGTTTTCGTGATCGAAACCAGAGCGCTCAAACCACTACGCCACCGAGCTCCTCCGTTAATTGTAATAAGTCGTATTAAAATATCCTTTAAAATAAGTAACCTCTGCTTCACCTTTATAATAACTTGATGAATTGACGATTAATGGTATGATTTTATAATGTACTGAATATGCAGAATTCAGAGAGCTGATAAAATCATACCATTATTCGTCAATTCATGACACTTTATCATCTTGCTAACACAGGAATTAAAGCAAGGGTTAACCTTCCCGTTACTTGGGCTACAAATAGAAATTGGCTATGTGGGAAAAAGTACAGGCAAATCCTTAGAAAGAACCCATTCAAACAAACAAAACCCGAAACCGTTTACCGGGCTGAATTGTCCCTAAAGCAGTATGTTAGTAGTCGCCAAAGCCTGCGGGCTGAGTAGACCCTTACTGGTAAAATAGTAGTCGCCTGAACCCGCAGGCTGAGGAGACCCTTACTGGTAAAATAGTTGTCGATTGATCCCGGTATCAGATAAATAAGTTTGCTTATTTTGGACTGGATAATATTTGACAGATAAGAATATTATTATTAACTATTGTATCCCCGTTCTCACCAATTTCAATTGCTTGTTGAGTACAATTTTGAGCATCATCGATATTCAAAAACCCCATACTTCATACCAATATTATAAATGCGAAAGTTAATTGGTCTGTTAAGTTTTTACTCCTATACCGCTGAAGCGATTTAGATGAAATTTGGCATGGAGATAGATTACATCCTAAGAAAGGACCATAGGCTACCTTTCGGAGCCACAGCCGAGACCCACGTGTGCGGAGCCGCTAGCAGCAACTAGTGATAAATATACCAATTAATGCATTTTATGACGCGACGCGGGGCATTTATTTTATGTTACTCTTCACTTAAGCTAATAATTTTATAAGAGTGTCTAACATTCAATGCTTACCTTATGAAGGAGTAAATTTCATCAAAAGTACTGCGCGCGATTTTAACGTGCAATATAGTCTCAAGTTTGTGATAAAACTTATTTGTGCGAGCTTTTAATATACAGGAATGGGTTAGTATTTTTAATTTACCACACACCACTTCAACATCTGAATAAATGGATTCATCAAAAATTCTGCAAAAAAAAATGGTACATTGAGAAATTAAAATATCAGTATATGGATATCACATCGTATAGTATACGTTATAAACCTATTTTTGTATATTTAAAAAACGTAATAGTAGGTATGGAAGACATTTTATATTAGACCGCAGGATGACGACGCACCTGCAATACCAAGTATTTTTTTTCCCTGTTATTGCAGGTGTATATAGGCGGCGGTTACCGCTACTTTCACAGTCCATCTGACTGTGAAACCGAAACATGCAAGTTTTGATTGATTATAATTTGTAATAATTATTATAATCTTTTTGAGTTATTTTCTAGCACTATTTATCTTACCCATTCAATGCGGCGACCAAAATTTCTCGCAATAGCTGGGAGCGGACCGTTTTACGGACGGAACGCCGATCGGCGTGAGCCCCACCTCATATAATAATAATAATATTCATACACTCACACCTATTACATGCAGTCAAAAAAGTATCGGGAATGGATAATTTGTTATTGGTTCCAAATTCTTTTTTTTAAATAAATTGGCGCAACTGATTTCCATTTTGGCGCGGAGTTTGAGTTGCATCCGTCATTTATATTAAACACAGTGCTGTTTTTAGTTATATCATATCTAGTGTGTATTGCGGATTTCATAATGGACAAAAACATCGAACAAAGAGTTTGTCTTAAATTTTGCATCTCCAATAGAATTTCGTGTTCGAAGCTACTGAAAATGTTACAGAAGGCTTACGGTGAATCGACTTGATAAAAAACACGTGCTTATGAGTGGTTCAAAGCGTTCAATAGCGAGATGTGATGGAATATTTGCCTCACTCTGGTAAGCCATTAACGTCTGCAACTAAAGATAACATCGCAAAAGTGAGGGATATAGTGACTGAAAATCCTCATTTAACTTTGAGACAGATAGCCGGCGAACTTTCTGTATGTTACGAGTCGATCCGTACCATTTTAAATAATCATTTGGGTATGAAACATGTTGCCGCTCGGCTAGTCCCCAAATACCTGAATTTTCTCCAAAAACTCAATCGCATGAGAGGCGCTGAGGACATGCTAGAATGAGTCAATTCCGACCCAACATTCATGAAATGCATTGTTATTGTTACTGGTGACGAGACGTGGGTTTACTAGTTTGACATGCAAACTAGTCAACAAGTTCGGAGTGGCGCCTTCCAATTGAACCGAAACCGAGAAAACCACGCCAAAGTCAATCAAAAGTCAAAGTCATGTTGACTGTTTTCTTAGACTCTCGCGGTGTTGTGCACTCGGAATTCTTGCCGGAAGGTCAAACGGTAAATAAACAGTCTTATTTGAAAGTTATGCGGCGTTTAAGAGAGCAAATTCGAGCGAAAAAGGCCAGATTTGTGGAAAGAAAATTCTTGGATTTTGCACCACGATAATGCGCCTTTGCATAAGGCCATCATTGTGAACGAGTTTTTGACCAAATACTCAACAAATACCATCGAGCAACTACCATATTCACCAGATATGGCTCAAGCTGACTTCTTTCTTTTTCCTAAACTCAAATTACTACCTTGTGGCACCCGTTTTCAATCGGTAGAAGACATAAAAGAGAATTCGCGGCGAGAACTGATCTCAATTCCGGAAACAGCGTTTATAAAATGTTTTGATGATTGGATTATTCGTTGGCGTAAGTGTATCGTTTCTGAAGGAACATACTTTGAAGGTGATAAAATAAATTTGGATAACACCAAAATAATGATAATTTAAAATATTATTATTTATTATTTTAATATTATTATTTTTATTTATTTTTTTAATAATAATAATTCTGGATAATTTGACTAACATTTTGTGTATTATTGATCTTATCCCGGTACTTTCTTGACAGAGTAGTATCTAGCCCAAAGTAAGCATCATTAAGAGCTGGTGTAATGGATACTAGATAACGGAGAAATAATGATGATAATATGTATATAAATTTCAGAAATATACTAAATAAACATATAAACATCCATGATTCGTGAACAAGTCGTACTCATCATACAAACATTTGCTCCTACCAGAATTCAAACCCGGGACACCCCGACCGAGTAGCCTGTATAGCAAGGGGCACAGATTACTAGGCCAGCCGGTTGTCATATGGATGAAATAAACGCCGATTGAACTTCGCAAGTTGTTTTGCAGTAAAGGACTCTTTAGGTGAAAAAATATTATTTTAGTTGGTTTTCGGGAAGTTTGCACAAAATGTAACTTTTTGTTGATTCTTAACCTCAAATTTCGATCATGTGCAGTCGATAGCACATCAAGCGTAACAGTTTGGCCTTCACGTCGCCCCTACTGCGCTCGTAATAGAGGCGGCTTTCGAAGTGCAACTGTTACACTTGATGTGCTGACATGTGTATATCTCTGAAAATATGCGATTACATTGGTAAGGAATGTGTTTGGGGGATAGAGAGCCCCCTCTCTCTCTCTCAAAAGCCCCAAAATTGTGGGTCCATAATGTACATTTTTACCGAATTCTTCAAATTTAGAAATATATTATTATGGTAAACGATTTGCCAAAAGTGGTCAAAGACGCGACATGTTTGCTATTTGCAGATGATTTAAAACTGTATCTGGAGATAAAAAAAAACAAAGAAGACTGTGAAAGGTTACAGAGGGACATAGACAGAGTGGTAACCTGGAGCAAGGACAATGTCTTGAAGTTAACCCGTCAAAATGTGTCACTATAACATTCTCTCGCGCGCACACTACACCACAGAATAGCTATGAGGTGGATGGTATACCGTTGACTGGAGTTACGAATGTCAAGGATCTGGGGGTACGTCTTAATAGCCAGTTAACTTTTTGCGATCATATTATTGAAATATGCAAAAAAGCATATAGGAATTTGGGTTTTCTATTTCGTAGGGTTATTGGCTTCACAAATTTTAACATAAAAACTGCTCAGACCTCATATAATGCACTGGTGAGAAGCCAGCTAGAATTCAATGCTATGGTATGGGCCCCGCATGAAACAAAGTACAATCTTATGTTGGAACGGGTACAAAATAAATTCATAAGATATATGTATTTAAGGTTGTATGGAGTTTACCCACTTTATCCGCTCATGTATCCTACTTTATTTATTTTAGGTATGGTTAGGCACATTGAATTGCGAGTTAGGAAGGATATGGGGCTTGTGTACCTTTTCAAAATCATCAGGGGTAAGATGCTCCGGGTAGATATGTATGGCGCAGGCGCATGCCTGGGCTACTGGCAGTGCCGAGCGTAAGGACTCATTTATTAAAAGAGGCACCAATAATAAGAGCATTACGCACTCTCAACATAGTAGCTAAGGACATTGACTTTTTCTTTTGTGCGCTGATTGAATTCATCAGGGCGGCAATGTTTACCATCAGCTATAAAAGCAATATTTAAGTAAATGTATTAGTTCGTATGATTTTGAATATTATTTCTACAGCTAAATTTACAAATATGATTTAATTTTTGGCAAATAATTTAAACAATATTTAGGTAATTCGAATTAGTTTGTAATTAGTAATTTTGAAACGTTTATTGTAATGCAATATGATTGGTCATTAATAAGTATGAATTGTAATTGTATAGGTATGTATAATGCAGATTGTTATTTTTAACCCACGACGAAAAAAGAGGGGTGTTATAAGTTTGACGTGTCTGTCTGTGTATCTTTGTATCGATGTATCTGTGTCTGTCTGTGGCATCGTAGCGCCTAAACGAATGGACCGATTTTGTAATAGTTTTTTTTTTGTTTGAAAGCTGATGTGACTACGATGGTTCTTAGCTATAATTTATGAAGATCAGTTCAGGCGCTTGTTGACAATCAGCTCATTTTCTACATGATAATAGGATTTCACTAACTTTTACAGATCCGATTGATTTCACATTGGGTGTACTGTCACTTCGGTGATATTCCCATAACATACTTTGAGCTGATCCTATACCGTCAAAAAGTCTGCGAAATGGTTAATTCTTCAGAAACTTGTAGCAGATATAGCGTGTTTGGGCTCTTATGTATAGTCTTAATGAGATGGTGCTAGATAGATGATTAATGCCGCTGGGGGTTACTTAAAATTTTTAATTTTGAAATTATTATTATTTATTATTTTAATTGTATTTCAAATTAATTAGTAGTGTTAACATTTTTTTTTAAATTGTAAGCTTCTCTATCGCATTAGGTGAAATGCCTGTAATGATAATTGTAAGTTGCTCATAAATAAATGAATAAAATAAATAAATATTGTCATAACTGTCATTTCCTGAAGCGGCGGTCATAGGGTTGTTGTACTGTCAAATGACACAAACATATTGATATGAGCATATTACGTTTGACGCCGGTCGGCGTATGCCGCACCTGTCCGCCTAGCATGACCACCGAAACGCGATATGATAAAGCTATTTAAAGCTTTGAATTGTCAAAAATCATTGGATATAACCGCTGTCTTGAAATTTTATCGAAACTGCGAACATGTATATATACAATTTATATACAATACAAGTTCGCAGTTTCGATAAAATTTCAATTTGGCGGTTAAATCCAATAATTTATGACAGTTCAAAGCGATAAATCACTTTATCATATCGCGTTTCGGTGGTCATGCTAGGCGGGCTGGATGTGAAATGGAAATAAGTCGATCGGCGTTTGCCGCAGCGAATGAGTTAAATACAAAGAAACCGTGTAAACAACAGATCCACACATTTGAACATTTATAAAAGCTGAAACTGTAATGTGACTTCACGTTTTGGTCGTGTTACATTTACATGACATAGCCGTACAAAACTTACTTACACTGCGCTAGTTTATAGGTCAAGAAGTAAAAGAAATATATGAATTTTTCAAGTGGGCGTGGATGGCGAAATCCGAAACAATGAGGAATAGCGAAAACTATTAAAAGAGCTGAGTCTCGGGCCCGACTTTGATGAAATGAAAACTAAAAATGTATCATTGGATTTCTGTGAAATTAATAATCTGGCTAGGAATTCGATTCCTGAATCGAAGCCGGTGATTTTGAAATAAAAACACATGAGTTCAAAGCTTGTGATAGCACTAACACGACATTAGCAGAATGGTTTGACATATGTTTTATTGTTATTATTAAGTGTTACTGGTTTTAATGTAGATACGACATCCGGTTGATCGCCAGCTGCGCGAATACAAAAATTTTTCAGCTCAAAGCATAAATATTAATAATATTCATTCTCGATTCCATTTATGTTTTTAAGTGTAGGTACCATATTTATTTATTAGTAGTTATTGGTGATTTCATGTAAGTTTTTTCATTCATTTTGTAAATATCCCATTATAGGCGTTTGTCTTTTGTTTATCGATTGGAGTTTTTTGAGGCATGGCGCCCACTTCTGGGGGCAAATTGCCCCCAGACAGAGACGTGGCTAGGGGCATCGAAGTGGAGACTATTCCGTCTCCTGGTGGGTATGTATCGGTGTGCGATGATGGTGTCGAGCAATAGTGACCACCAAGCTGTGGTATCTTACCACGATTTCGAGTTAGTGCAACCAAAGAAACAAAAAAACCCGGACATAATTAAAAAATATATTTCTAAAAGTGCGAAAATCTGTCAAATACCATCATCTACTAATGGCAACAATGATGTCGTAACGGAGGCGTCACAATCGCAATTAACGGATAAAATTCCTCTTGGCCAGAAACCAGTATCGCAGCGTACTGTTGCATATCTTTCTGGAGTAACGGACTCACTAGCGTCGTCTGAGCACTCCCCCACGCACCCCGCGTTTGTTCCAATGCAGTCCCCTGCGGGAAGGCAGGAATACCTCTACTCTGATCGTGGTCCCTATGCTGTACATATCCAGAAATTTAGTGATAATTCTTCCACCCCATTACTCCACCCGTTTAATTTCAGCTGGTTTTTAGCCAAAAGCTACATTGATAATATTATTAATGGCAGTGTGCGAGTATTGGAAGGAACAGGATAACCGTCTCATTCCAATAATTTTATAAAAAATAAACTCGTTTCTGAAAATGGGTATAAAGCATCAGTCCTGTGTAGGTCGTTTGATGGCTAGTTTCTCCCTCCTAGAATATTTATTTGTTATAATTCTTTGAAAAAATAGTATTAGCCCTCAGTGCAGTGTTATAACTGTTACCGTTTTGGCCATGGTGTTTCTAGCTGCAGGTCAAAACAAAGATTCTTTAAGTGTGGCAAAGAAGGCCATGCTGGAAATTAGTGCAAAGTTGATAAGGCCGAAGAGGTATTTATATCATGTACTGGATCTTACTTTGCTATTGACATGGTTTGCCTAGAGTATCCTAGGCTAGGCTATTAAATTAACAATGGCTGAGAGGAAGAGAGAGGCCATACGGAGAGGCCTTTAAACTTCATGGTCCAGTATCCAAAAGTTTTAGGGATGCTGTTTTGATTGTATCAGTAATGCTGCTGACCAGTCATTTCCTTTAAAGTCTGTACTTCCACATAGAAAATTGGCGGAGCGTTCATAATGTTAAAATATGGAAAGGTGTTTAAAATAAACAAAACTAAAGATGTTTAAAGTAGTTAAAGTATCTACTACTTGGACTTTGTTAACATGTTTATCGATACAGGGTACATTCCTGAGGCGAACAAAACGCAAATTGTGATACCTATACTCAAGCCAGGCAAGGACTCAGAAAAAGTTGACAGCTATCGACCAACTGCCATGTCTTCTGTTCTCATCAAAGTAGCAGAGCACCTCATAAAGAATAGGTTGGAATGGTTTGTAGAAAGTCGTGGAATTCTCCCAAATTCCCAGTACGGCTTTGTAAGGGCAGAAGTACTCTGGATAACCTTGCAATTTTTACTACAGACGTGAGACTTTCGTTCTCGAGGAATGGCTCAACTGTAGCAGCATTCCTTGACATATCCGCGGCATAGCACAGCGTATGCTTGCGCGTTCTAAAGGAAAAACTGTCTCAGTTGGATGTGCCAAGTAAGCTGTAAGTTTATATGTAACTTATTTTCAGGACGTTATATCTCTTTGGGATGATGGTGAAGTAGCAGAGTCAAGATCTGTTTATAAGGGCCTCCCTCAAGGGTAGGTGCTAAGCCCGTTGCTGTTTAATTTGTATACCTTTGACCTCCACAGTTCTGTTACTCCATTCTGTAGGATTTTACAATACGCGGACGACCTTAGTCCTATACTCTTCGTATATAAATATTGAGGCTGCTTTAGATTGTGTCTCAAAGGGTATTATCTCGCTGTGCAAATGGTTGAATTCGAACTGCTTGAAAAGAGCTCGGTTGTTCTTTTTACCAGAAAGTGCCGGAGACCTCGTTTGGATATAGTAGTTGACAGAGTTAGAATTCCAGTCAAAAATGAAATCAGGTTCTTATGGGTAATTTTGGACTACAAGCTTTCTTTTGTTTCTTATTTGGAGTATGTTGTTAATAAGTGTGAGAAAAATCTCAACATGATAAGATGCTTGCTGGGATTTGGTAGGGTGCCCATCTTCTTTATTTAAAACTAGTATATAACGCTATCATCCGTAGTATCTTCGATTATGCATCCTTCCTCCTCGAGCCAGCATCCAAGAGGCTTTTGTCGAGGGTAGACAGGATTCAGTCTAGGGCACTAAGAATTATTTGTGAAGCTATAGTTTCATCTCTAACTAATTCCCTACAGACTGAATGTGTGGATCCTACCCTTGACTTAAGGCGTCAATTCTTGGCAGACAAATTTGTATAACGAGTCTTCCAGTTAAATACTCGCCGACTTCTTCCAAAATTGCAGCTCCTGTCTAGATATACTACCTCTATTGCATTTTGGGCGCATAAAAGAACTCTTTGTCGGGTTGTGACCTTTCAGCGGCTGCAGCAATTAAAGTATCCAGTGGTAGGACACATAGGATTCCTGTTTATGAATTCAGGTATGATGTTCTTATGTTTAGGATAGGTATATGTCTTTCACTCAATCTTGTGAAAAAAGATCCACTGACTCCGAAGCATTTTCTGCGATTAAAAGATGATTACTGGGCAGATTGGAACTTTGTATATTCAGATGTATCAAAAGAAAGCCCAAAGGAATGTGTAGTAATACAGTGTATTGCAAATTTCAGAATGGACAAAAACATAGAAAAAATAGTTTGTCTTAAATTTTGCATCGCCAATGGAATTTCGTGTTCGGACTCACTGAAAATTTTACAGAAGGCACAAAGAACTCAATTCCGGAAACAGCGTTTAAAAAATGTTTTGATGATTGGGTTATTCGTTGGCGTAATTTTATTGTTTCTGAAGGAGCATACTTTTAAAGGTGATAAAATAAATTTGTATGAATAACTAACATTTTGTATGATTGATCTTTTCCCGGTCCACAGAAAGCTGTGTACCATGAAAATAATAATATAATATAAAAGTTAAATGTCCGCCGAAAACATTTGTTTTTACTGGGGAATGTAGAGGTCTTTTGAAAATAATGTTTTATTGTTTAAACTTAGAAGACAGTAATTTTTTCAGATTGTCTGAGTGCCTTGAAGTCATTGGAGATGCGAGTAACACATTCAAATCGCGCCAATAAATGAGTTGATTTTGAAATGAAACCAGCTGATCCTGCAATATTTCTAAAAGGGATACTGTGTTGTACTCGCATGGCTCCCTGGTCATAGTGGTACACAGGATGGCACTTTTAGATCTGTCAGTATGGGAAAGTCTGAAACTATAAGACATGAAAAAATCTCTTCTTAGGAACCATGTCATCGATTTTAGTAATAAGAAAAACTGCATTCATACATTTAAAAAAAACATGTACTCAGCTCGAGAATAGAACCCGGGCGTTTTGAAAAATAAAACTAACACTATTTCTATATAAATATCGATGGTGTAGGTCTTAAGCAGTAAACGTTACTATGAAACATGATGTCTAAAATGAATAAAATACATTGTTTTCATATCCTTTAATTTATTTTAGTAAGTGTTCGAAATTACCACCATTTTTTTCAATACAACATTCAACTCGTTTAGGTGCGTAAAATTATAAACGTCATAATGATCGGATCTCTGCTTCTAGCGCTGTATCAGACTTTGTTTGGCGACGTCCGATACATTGCTACAATTTTCGTTAATGGGGATTCGGCTAGTAATGCTAGTCGCAAGACAGTTGTCAACCACCTTCGCCAGCGATACTGGAGAAGTCGCTGACATCCAGCAATTACAGTGTCTTGTGAAGTTTGCCGAAATAAGAGAGCAAGACACTTTATCCGACTTCTAGCAGACCTTCGAGAAGGAAGCCTTAATATAATTAATTAATCAGCAACGACATACCAAGTATGTTACTGATGTGTAATATTTCGGTCTGATCGAAGTTGCCATTGGGCGACGGACGTCGTGAGATACATACATGCTTATCAATAGCGGCGTTATGGTAGACCATTTTTTGTATCACTGGTTGAGTAGCTATCAGTTTTATGTCGGCAAACACCAGCAACTTCTCAGATTTAGCGTAATTTAACAGCTGGCGATCCTCGTATAGGAGTTATCTGCAACGCTTAATTTGCCTTAGGCGTATAAAAAATGAGTAAGGGTAGAATAATTTTACTTAGGACGAGATGGGGTCGATAAAGTTGCGGAAGTCAGGATAGTTGTTGAAACATATCGTTAGGTGCCCGGTGCTGAAGTTGATTAGGTTAGATTTAAGTTAGTTGGATTAGTGCTTTACGAGTAAGGTTTACGTTGCTTAGTTTTAATATGTGCTGTAAATGGTTTTAAGTTTGTTTGCAATGGTTCTATATAAACTGCAGAAGTCCGCTTAAGAGGAGGATCATGTCAAGGACAGATTTCCTTTTGTATTTATCTTGTATCATAATCTATGTTTTTACTCGCTCCTATAATCTTGGCACTTATAAACCTTGCAGTGTTTATATTTTTACCTACGACAGCGATTACTGTACGAAAAATACATTGCCTTAACGAAGCGCTGTTAGTGCGGATGGCATTAAAAATAGTCTAGGTAACTATTATTAGTTATGTTTTTTTAACATTCATTACTGGTATTAGTTATTGCCTTTTTTTAAATTCGTTTTAAAAGAATTATGTCATTTATATTAATTTTGTAATATAAATGAAATTATTACTAATATCATTATAATATTTAAAAAATA
Organism: Nymphula nitidulata; assembly: GCA_947347705.1. Classification (NCBI taxonomy): domain Eukaryota; kingdom Metazoa; phylum Arthropoda; class Insecta; order Lepidoptera; family Crambidae; genus Nymphula; species Nymphula nitidulata. Next base: position 20,601,435 of record OX374616.1, read on the forward strand.
ATATTTATAATTTGACTAACCCTAGCGAGATACTATTATTACTATTATGGGCTCTGCCTGAAATAAATTAATGGCTGAATTTCATGAAATGGTCGGTCACATTATAATATCAATTCTAATCGTGCCGCCACAACTTAAAGCTACGACTTATAATCTTATTATAGACATTTACAAATACAACGTTATTTGTAGACGTAAAGTGTCCGTAATTTAAGTGTCCCGCTTCATCTGCAGCCTCTACTTAGAATGATGAATGATGACATACAGTTATACTAAAACCAAGTTGTAATAGAAGATTTTTATTTCATATAGTTCACAGGAACTGTAGTAGACGACCCATTACTCTCCATGTTCCTCAAAGTGCTACCAATTACAGAAGTAACTCATTTTTCATACGATCTGAAAACTCCTTTAATAGATTGATGGACCTTCCATAGCTGGAGATTGATCTGTTTAATACTAAGGTGAATACTTTCAAATCCAAACTCATTAAACACTGGTTTGACTTGACTCCCTAATAAACTGCATCGTCTCTATATTTTTATACTCTTGTTAAAATTGTAAAAGTGTAGATTCAAACAATTTATTTAGATACCCATATTTGAAAACTGAAATAGTATCTTATAGTTATTTTTGAGATAACCTAAATAGTGTTTAACAATACTTTCCAAATAAACTAAAATAAAAAATAAATAAATAAAGTTCACCAAATTGAAAAAAAAAACAGTAAAGTGCTCATTGAACCACAATGACAAAAGGAGAAAAAAAGGCTATAAGTTCTAAAGGCATCCATGAGTTTTGCGGAGTTTTAGGTAGTAGTTTTTGAGTAAGAGCATAAAACACGCGACGTTTTTTAAGCGAGCAGACAACGCGCGTTCTCTACGCCTCTTCTGCGCCCTTATTCGCTAAAAATGACGAGCGTCGGTGTCTAGTAGCTTTTGTATATGTCGCCGCCATCTGGTCAAATTCGCCGCTTAATTGGATGCCTAGCCCGTTGATTAAACGCCGGCATCCAATTATTTGCCTAGCCTGATTGTTAATTGAACTATACTCATTTAGCATATAACGTCTTGGCGTATTGAATGCATCGTCTTGTACTGAAATTTTTTGGTTTGATTGGTAGGTCCAAGGTTTTTTTTTTACGATTATTTATAACCGACATTGTTTTGGTTCTAAGTAGTCATTAAAAAATAACCTCGAACCTACCAATCACTTAAACAGTCACACAATAGGTCTTAAATTTAAATGACCTGCCTAGGCGTCCAACAGAATGGCTGATTCAAACCAGACTGCTGACATGACATTCAGCCATCTTGTTAAACGTTGCGCTCAATGACTTAGCTAGTTGTACTTCAGCCGTTTGATTGGATGCCGGTGTTCAATCAACGAAGCGGCTGATTTAACCAGACGGCTGCGACATATACATTGCTGTTGTAGCTACAATGAATCGAAACGTTTCGTTGTTTGTAAACCATCAATGTACGTAATAACACCGAATATGTTATCCCTTTTAAAAATGTCGTGTGAATAGCCTTTAAAACTATATACTTAATAAACATAATTAATATGGATATTTGGTCAGATTTTTATACCTTGCGATGTCTTCTTCGAGCTGCCTTTGAAGATACAGCTCTAGCTGAGAGGCTTCTTCCGAGGCTGACGAGTCAGTCGCCAATGGCGGCTTTACCCTCGAGTCAGTGCCCGGCATCAAGCATTTTTTAACGTCTGTATCACAAAAAGAAATCCAATAAACATCAATGTCATCATACGACACCAGTACAGGGACAAAATAGATAGGTACAAATCTATGCGATTCACTCCAAATGCAATTCAAGCTGCAATGTTTGAGAGTAGTGAAGATATAGATAAGTAACTATACGCTCCTTTCTAATGACTACAATAATCGTGGGCTCATATAATTTTTCGTCAATTCCGTCACAATAATGTAGAATACGCCAAACACCAGAGAGCCAAGGTGAAAAATCAAACCTACGAGTGTGTGGGCGTTAAACTATGTGGGTATATCGCAGTAATTCTTAGACTTAAACATTATCCGTGCTTCACACTATTAATTTATAGGTTCTCAGGATAAGCGGGGTCTATTTCTTACTATATTTCAAGGCGATAAAGCGGATGCTTTTTTTTCTTTACCTATGATCCAATATAAGGTCCTAAGGGACGCAATGTCCTTACGCAATTGCGGAGGCTCAAGGTTGTTCGTGACCTCTACATCGCCACTGATACGGACAGCACGACGCTGCAATCTGTCCAGTGCATCGAGGAGGTACTTGGCGGAGCCATCCCACAAGTGCGAGAAATATTCCACGCAAGACCGGACCTGAGTTTTGTAAAGCAGGAATAGTTGGTCAGGCGTGAAACATCGACGCACCTTGTTCAGGACACCGAGCTTCCGTGAGGCTGTTTTGATCACGGTTTCGATGTAGTTCCTGGAATTCAGATCGCAGCATATCTTCATGCCGAGCAAGTCTATGGAGCCCTGTGCCGAAAGAGTAGTGCCCTGAAGAGAGGGAAGGGGAAGGAACGGCGACATTTTGGCTGTAATCGCGCACAGCTGTGTTTTCTTAGCATTGAACTCAACAAGATTGTTAGAGCCCTATTGAGAAATCAAATCAAATCCAATCAGCCCCCTTACTCGATTACTAAAATGACAAACCGCAGTGTCTCAAGACGAAAGTCTTTAATTTTTATGTGTTGCCAGTGATTACTTACGGAACTGAGACGTGGCCGCTTACAATGAGCCTCATAAGAAGGCTCAATGTCACCCAAAGGGCAATGGAGAGGGATATGCTCGGTATTTCTCTGCGTAAGCGAATCAGAAATGATGAGATCCGCAGAAAAACTAAGGTCACCGACATAGCCTGAAGAATGGCGAACCTCAAGTGGCAGTGGGCAGGCCATATTGCAAGGAGGACTGACGGCCGTTGGGGCGGAAAGGTCCTCGAGTGGCGGCCACGTACCGGGAGACGCAGCGATGGTAGGCCCCCCACAAAGTGGACCGACGATGTGGTGAGGATCGCGGGAAGGCGATAGATGCGGGCAGCGCAGGACCGATCGGTTTGGAGATCCCTGGGGGAGGTTTATGCCCAGCAGTGGGCGTCTCTCGGCTGAAATGATGATGATGATGATTAATGCAAATGGCACCATTTTAAAGGTTCAACTGTTAACTTTAAATTAATACCAAATTCATTCAAGTCACCCCAGTATTTAAGAAGCTATCCCGGATAACGTGAAAAAGTTAGGGAAAAGACATGTTTAATTTGTTTGATACGTCGCGAGTTGCGACCTATTGACCCCCTATAAAAGCTCGTGTTATCGGATTTTCTTTATCAATCGGCTTTCACTCGTTGACCCGTACACATCTCCGCTACTATTGACCCTTGACCTTGGACGAAAATGGATACTACACCTACAGAAGCAGCACAAATCGTCGCCCTATTGCAAGAAGAGAGGGGCTCAGCCACCGAGCTGTTGCATGTCAGCTCCAAATAAGCCAGTCCTGTGTTTCAAAAGTTTATAAACGCTTTCGGGACACTGGTGGCTTTATCCCCATACCAAGATCTGGACGGCGCCGGTGAACATCGCAGAGGGATGACTGTTCTATCGTGTCAACCTTTATTCGAAATCGTTGTTTGACTGGCGTCGACGTCTAGCAAGGGCTCAGAAATGTTCGTGGGGTAGCTTCAGCGAGTGGACAGTTCGTCGAAGACTCAAGCAAGCGAAATTTTCCATATTTTCTTATGTTTTCCTAACACCTTCACTTAATCCGGGATAGCTCCTTAAATACTGGTGTGATTTAAATGAATTTGGTATCAATTTAATTTAATGTTAAGAGTTAACCTTCAAAATGGTATCATTTTTATTATTATTATCTAGTTATTTAGTACTCAAGAACCTGCGGAATCAATTCCAAGTGATTCCACACTTTTGCTCGCGAGTGTATATGCCATGTTTATTTCATTCTTGTCCAATTTTATATCATTGCTATTTAGTCAAATTTAATATCATTGCGACAAACTGCTATACAGTTTGGCAGATGTAAACATGTTAAATTGTAATTGTGATTCTATAAATAAATAAATTTAAAAAAAGTAGTTTTGCTAGTTTTACAAGTAGGTTTAACGATTCTCCTTGATTTGCTTCGGTTTCGTTAACCCCGTGAATAATATATATATATATATGGCTTTATATAAGAAGGTCGTTATATTAGGTTGGGGAAAAAGTCTTTTCGCATTATAGTATGTATGAACTTGTAATAAAATCTCTTTGGCTGTACTATTTGTATCTAGCTGGTTTTGGTATCATTAAAAGATTAGATTTTAAAAAAGATAATTCCAAATTGAAATTAGGAAAACGTGTGTTTTTCATTTGTTTTTCGTAGGATGAGTGAATCTAATGAAGAAATTCAATACATTTTAAAATTTTACTACAAAAAAGGGAACAATGTAACGCAAGCCGCAAAAAAAATTGCGATGTTTATGGACCTAGTGCAGTGTCTGTGAGAGTAGCACAAATTTGATTTAAGCGTTTTCAATCCGGAAATTTTGATGTCAAAGATGCACGTCGCTCTGGTCGCCCTATTACGGATAAAATTGATACCATTTTTGAAAAACTGGAGCAAGATCGGCATATTAGTAGTTACGACGTAGCTGAAGAACTGGGAATTTTGGACCACAAAACAGTTTTGGCGCATTTTAAAAAAAATGGGTACACAAAAAAGCTCGATATTTGGGGACCTCACGAGCTCACTGAAAGAAACCTAATGAACCGTGTACTCATTTGTGATTCTTTATTACGACGTAATGAAACCGAACCATTTTTGAAGAAGCTGATAACTGGTGATGAAAAGTGGATCACGTACGACAAGAACGTGCGAAAAAGGTCGTGGTCAAAGGCCGGTCAGGCTTCACAGACTGTGGCGAAACCCGGGTTAACTCGCAACAAGTTGATGCTGTGTGTGTGGTGGGATTGGAAGGGCATTATCCATTATGAGCTGTTACCACCAGGCAGGACCATCGATTCTGAACTCTGAACTGATGAGATTAAAGCAAGAAGTTGAGAGAAAGCGGCCGGAATTAATCAACAGAAGGGGTGTGGTTTTTCATCATGATAACGCTAGACCTCACACATCTTTAGCCACTCAGCAAAAATTAAGAGAGTTTGGCTGGGAGGTGTTAATGCATCCGCCGTATAGTCCTGACCTTGCACCTTCAGATTTCCATCTGTTTCGCTCTCTTCAGAATTCTCTAGGCAGTGTCAGGTTAACATCACGAGAGGACTGCCAAAACCACTTGTCGCAACCTATTATTATTATAACTATCGCAAATTTCGGGCGTAACCAGATTTCCGGTAAATTAATTACAAAATAGTAAGCTTAAGCTTTTCGTATTAAGACTTTTCATTAAGTTGCTAGATTCTACATATTATTTTTCGTTTGTTTATAGAACCATTCGGTGTCTCAGTGGATGATTATTTTCCTGTCAGAAAAGAAGATTTGTTTTTATTTACTTGTGGCGTAAAGACAACACTCGCCGGTCTGACCCTAATATTATTCTTAATATGTAATCCAGAAGAATAAGTGTGAATATGTGGGGGTGGATTAGTGTTCAAGGACTGAGGTATCAGTGTGTAATGTTTACCCTATAAAAGTGACTTTTGGCAATAATTATAAGTTTTGTACATACAATATAAAATATTAGTAATAAATAGCGTTGGCCGTACTTAATTGTAGTAAGTTTTTACAGATTGTAAGATTGAGGTTTAAGTTTCAAATCACTTTTCCTTGACAAAATGAATACTTTTGACCTCAGTATTCTAGAACAGGATTGTGCATGGTGCAGAGTACGGCCCGCGCAGTTCGCAACATGTTTTTAATCTAGCGCAAAATATGTATACATATTTTATTTAATAATGAAGAACATTCATAATAATTACCATAATTTTTATACTATAGCAGTGGCTTAATTTTTATTTTTTCTTCAAAAAGTTAAATAATTAGTTTCTGCGTCCTCCATTCTATTTAGGTATTTGGATTGTCCCGTAATAGTATTAGGTTTGGACAGCCCAAATCTAGAACATCTAAAAAAATAAACTGCATTACCTTCACACACTTCTATCACCCTTGTCTTTATATAAATGTATGATATACTTTCATAGACATATAACATTAAAATATAAAATATAAATTATTTAAGTCTCTTAATTGTATTGGTTTACCGAGGAGCTCGGTGGCGTATGAGGAGCTCGGTGGCGTATTGGTTTGAGCGCTCTGGTTTCGAATACGAAAACAAAGCAACTTTCGCCATGGTCGACCCTGGGATGGGTCAACCAAAATTTATAATCTCGAGCTCCTCCGTGCTTCGGAAGGCACGTTAAGCCGTTGGTCCCGGTTGTTACTACAACCGCTTTAACCCACCAACCCGCATTGGGCCAGCGTGGTGGTGTTATGGCCCAAACTCCTCATGTGTTTCTTCCATGTAGGAAGGCCTGTGCCCAGCAGTGGGACGTATATAGGCTGGTGATGATGAATTGTATTCGTTTAATTTTTATTTGTTAATAGTAGAATAAATAAATGTTTCTTTACAAACATAATATTTTTTATTTTTACCTAAACAGTAAGAAAAAAAAAACAAAATATAAAATACATGGAATAAATATGTAATAATAAATTGTTAAAAAAAAAACAATTTTGGACCTGAACCAAGACTGCCTGGGCTGGCGGCAGTAACTCAAAGATTATTATAGATCAACTCATTCCAACCCCCAATTCATATACTAGTATGGCAAATTTTAGCATTGGTTAAAAACATTAAAGAAACAGGTATAGTTACTGGGCCTAATTCTGGCAACACACTTTAATTCTAAATTTAAGCACAGTATATCTCTTTATCACAATAAGTCATAGGAAAACGATAGCAAGAATCTGTTTAGAGCTGATTCTGAAATTTAGATAGATTTCAAACAAAACCATAGACAATTTTAGACGGCATGTGTGGAGGTGCTTTCTAAACACTGCATTTTATCCTTCAATAAGGTCGAAAATTGAATGCACATTTCTAAATGTCAAATTATATAAAAGTCATCCTTTTCGTATTAATTTTGAGAGAAAGAGATGCACTGAACTTAAATTTAGACTTAGCATGTGTTCTCCAGAATTAGGGCCACTATCTCTATTGATTACATGCATTATTTTCTCATAGATATGCTGTGTGACATGCTACTGTCTGAGTTGAGCATTACCACAAAAAATATGTGTAGATTCCTGCATGGAAATAAAGCTATTGAAGTGATACTGTTCTTATGGCCTCTGACTTTACAATGAGAAAATAGTTCTTACACTGCACTATAAAGTATTAATTATCTAGCAATTGTATATTATCTAACCATACACATGACGAACGGCTGGCCAAGTGGTCTGTACCCCAGGCTACTCGGTCAAGAGGTCCCGGGTTCGAATCCCGGTAGGAAAAAATGTTTGTATGATGAGTACGAGCATTTGTTTACGAGTCATGAATGTTTATTTATTATATTTCTAATATTTATATACATATTATTATCATAATTTATCCGTTATCTAGTATCCATAACACAAGCTCTTAATGATGCTTACTTTGGGCTAGATAATAGGTGTAAGTATGTAAAAAAAAAAAATTGTAACTTCATATTTTGAAAAGAGTGACTACACAAGTTTGTTGCCAGAGTCTTATCAGTAGTTCAACTTTTGGAACCAGGCAGACAGAGAGACATTATGATATTGTTAGACCATTTCAGTATGTATGAGTTAAAAGCATAGTGTGCGACTCACCGCATGGACTTTATAATAATATGTATTTCACTATTAATAAATCAACCCTACAATCAACATCGTGTTTCCATTTACAATTCACTACTTAATATCAATTCTCATTCTAAGTGTATAAATTAAAAATTTGGCAATTTATACATTATTACAAACCAGAATACGCAAATTATTAAAATGAGTACATCAATGCTTAGATTTCTAATATGTACCTAGAAATTTTGATTTAGATATAAACTTTCGGATCAACGACAACGCAGTTTTCTGTTGCGAGGATTCGATCAATACTTTCATTGCATGCGTATTACTTCAGACATATCAAGGAAAGTGTGTATGAATGTATGTTTATTTAATACTTACCAACATCTAGCGTCACTTTTTCGAAGTAAAAGTTTTACTTTTTAATAACAATCTAAATATTTAGAAATTTACTATCAGCCTGAAAACAAATGTTAAGTGAAAATGGTTTACTTACATACTACAAACTGATCCTAGTATTTATTTAATGTTATTAAGAAAATGCAGACCGCAGCACACGTATAATATATCACTTTTTTGCAATAGAAAACTAGATGTTTAGAATTTAGATTTTAGAAGACAAAACCCTTGAAGACCGCAAGTAGAACCACAGATTAAGATATCGTTGACGTAGCGTAGATCTATGATGACGAATAGATACTATCATTAATCTGTGAGAGGATAGATTCTATTACGAATCTGTGGATTAGTTGTAGACAGCTTTTTTCCAATTTCTATGGCTTGGTTACTATGACCTTTGATCCATTACAATATAAAACTATTGTAAGAAATACAATTAAGGTCTATTCACACATATCAGTGAAGCCACAGTTCCGGCACAGTTCCGTATCAGTGCTAAATATTATTTCATACATTATCTATGAATGTATCTCCACTTGTCCGTGTCAGTGACGGCACAGTGCTCTCAGTGTCCGTGCCGGCACCGGCAAGTACGGAAGGGATCGTCGACAACGATATTTTTTGATACGGAACTGTGCCGGTACTGTGTCGGAACTGTGGCTTCACTGATATGTGTGAATAGACCTTAAAGAAAGAAAACGATGAAAAAAATTTACCCTCCAGGCGGGAATCAAACCCGCGTCTCCTGGGGTCCGGTCAGACGCCAGGCCAGGCGATAACCGCTACGCCACCGGAGCATCTAGTGTTACCTACCAATGGACCTAATTCTGAAGGCTCACTTTAATTCTAAATTTAAGTACACCTCTTTCTTACAATGTCATAAGAAAAAGATAGCCAGAATCTGTTTGGAGCTGTCACTAAAATTTAGATAGATTTCAAAGAAAACATAGTCAATTTTAGACGGCATGTACGGAAACACTGCAGTTTATCACGTGCAAGAAGGTCGAAAATTGAACGCACGTTTTTAAATGTCGAATCATCCAGCCATCCTTTTTGTATTCATATTAATAGAAAGAGATGCACAGAACTTAAATTTAGACTTAGCAAGTGTTCTCCAGAATTAGGGCCAATTTCTGTCTCGCTTTCTACCCTTCTTAAACGTATTTATAGCAACGTTTATCTCAGCACTCATTGAACCTTACAGTTTACAACTCAATTGATCTGAAAGTATACTTTTACAAGCAATTTTAAACTTCCAGATAAGATGAGAAAGTCATTTTAATCACTATTAAATGTTTGATTTTGTGCGTTTATGTTATGGTTCCTGAACGCCACGTTCGTTTGACGGCTGTCAAGGCCGCCGCCAAAAAGGGGCCTATTCGTTACCTGTGGAATCATGCCTGTACATTAATGTCAACCTGAATACAAAACCAATATTTCTTTATGTACTTTGTTTTATTACTTCACATAACAGTGGCGACGAGACGAACCTACAAAACAAACCAATTACATCATGTCTGCAGCTATACCGCCACAATTCATCGAATTTTATGATTCGAAACACCGATTCGACAGGTGGGTGCAGCGTTTGGAAAGTGGTCTGGCACTATACGGCGTGACCGAAGCGGCAAAGAGAAATACGTATTTACTACACTACATTGGGGCCGATTTGTATGACATATTATGTGATCTGTCTTCACCCAGCAAACCAGAAAATCGCAGCTACGACCAAAATGTGAACATTTTGAAAAAGCACTTGGACCCAACACCACTTGAAATTTCGGAGTATTACAAATACCATCATAGGCTTCAGCAAGAAGGCGAGTCAATAAAAGAATATGTGGCCGTCCTACGCAAAATGGCATCTACTTGTAACTTTGGGTCATTTTTGGAAAACGCCTTACGAAACCAACTTGTTTGTGGCCTCAGGTCTTCCAGAATCAAGGACAGACTATTAGAGATTCGGGACCTGAGCCTAGAAAAGGCTGTAGATATTGCTACTGGTATGGAGAGTGCACTAGCAGACACCTCCTACCCTTCGACTTTTCAAAAAGAGATACAAGCAACAAGTATAATTAACAAGCACTACTCAAAAAATATGAATAAAGAAAAGAAAAGAATAGTGTGTTTTCGATGTGGAAATGATCATTATGCTAATAAGTGTCCGAACATGAATACAAAATGTAATTACTGTGATAAAGTGGGTCATTTAAAGAAAATGTGCCTTAAAATGAAAAAAGTTAATGCAGTTGAGATGGAAGAGAAACTGGAAACTGTAGAATACATAAATAATTGTAATGCAAATTCTTTTTCTAAATTTTGGATTAAAGTTAGGATTAAAAATTCTGACATTTCAATGGAATTTGATAGTGGTTCAGCGGTTTCTGTAATGAATCAAAATGATTTCAATAAAATATGTAATTATGAATTATTGCCGACAGATACAAAATTGTGTACATATTCCAATCAATACCTTAATGTTTTAGGAGTTGCCAACATCACAGCTGCCATCAACGGGGAGTGTCATTCTGTAAGATTATTTATTATTGACGGAAGTCAGCATCCACTGCTTGGTAGAGAATGGATATATAAGTTCAACACCTTTAGTTCTTTCCGGGATTGTATGACAAATTCAAACTCTGTGTCCCCAGGTAATGTTTTACATACTTTTTCTTTAAGTACACTAATAGAGAAGTACAGTGCGCTTTTTGATAATAAATATGTAGGAGAAATTAAAGGAGATCCTGTAGCCTTATATTTAAAAGATAATGCTAAGCCCATTTTTTGTCGGGCTCGACCAGTACCTTTTGCACTAAAGGAACGAGTGGAACAGGAGATTGAAAATCTGGTTAGAGATGGGGTGTTTGTTAAGGTTGACTACAGTGAATATGCCACCCCGGTAGTGCCAGTTGTTAAAGCCAATGGTAAAATCCGTTTGTGTGGTGATTATAAGATTACTTTAAATAAAAATTTAATAGTTGATGAACATCCTTTGCCTACTGCTGATGAGTTGTTTAATGGGTTGGCTGGAGGAGAAAAATTTTCAAAAATTGATTTGCGCAATGCTTACTTAAATTGGAAAGTTAGGGATGAAGATCAGCACCTTTTAACACTTAATACACATAAAGGTCTTTACAAATGTACCAGACTAATGTTTGGTCTTAATTGTGCACCTGCCAAGTGGCAGAGAAAAATTGAAAACATTCTAAAAGGCATACCAGGAGTTCATTGCTTTATAGACGATATACGAATCACAGCACCAAATGACAACCTTCATTTGAAAAGATTAGAAGAAGTTTTTACTAGGCTCTTTGAATATGGTTTAAAAATTAACTTAGAAAAGTCGGAATTTATGAAAGACGAAATTGAATATTGTGGCTTTAAAATTAGCCGTCAGGGAATTCACAAATGTCAGTCTAAGATAAAAGCTGTAGTGGAAGCATTAAATCCTACAAACATTACAGAATTACAAGCTCTTCTAGGACTAGTAAACTATTATGGTAGATTCATTCCAAATATTAGTAATGTTTTGGAACCACTATATACCTTATTAAGAAAGGGTACTGAGTGGTTCTGGTCTAAGGAATGTGAGAAAGCTGTACAAACTATTAAAAAATTAATAATGTCAGATATGGTATTAGCTCATTACTCACCGGACTTACCTCTGGTACTAGCCGTAGATGCCTCACCAACTGGGGTTGGTGCAGTGCTTTCACATATTCTGCCAGATGGAGTGGAAAGACCTATATATTTTGCTTCACAAACCCTCAATAGTACCCAAAGGAAATGGGCGCAGATCGACAAAGAGGCTTATGCTATTGTATTTGGAGTGAAACGTTTTTTTCAATATGTGTATGGCAGAAAATTTACACTTTATACAGATCATAAACCCCTAATACAAATATTCTCTCCTACCAAGGCATTACCTCACCTTTCAGCTGCAAGAATGCAGCATTATGCTATATTTCTCCAAGGATTTCAGTACGACATCAAATACAAAGATTCGAAAAGTAATGCTAATGCTGACGCATTTTCACGGTTACCTTCAGCAATAAAAGAGCCATTATTGTTAGAAGAAGCTGATATTTTTCAAGTGAATACAATGAGTGTACTGCCTATTACGGTAACCGATATCGCAGCAGCTACTGCAAAGGATACTTCATTAATACCATTGTTTAAAGGATTAGCAACAGGCAAAAAAATTGAAACCAGGGATAGGTTTGGCATTGATCAAACAGAATTTTCTTTACAAAATAATTGCATTATGAGAGGATGTAGAGTTTTAGTACCTACGCAATTTAGGAAAGCCATTCTTAATGATTTACACTCAGTTCATTTTGGAGTTAATAGAATGCTGGCGTTGGCTAGGAGCTATTGCTGGTGGCCAGGTATCGACAAAGATATTAAGGAAATAGTTCATAACTGTTTAGAGTGCGCCTTGCACCTCAGAGCTCCTACAAGAGTAGCACACAAGCATACATGGGAATATCCTTCAAAACCTTTTGAGAGGGTGCACATCGATTTTGCTGGTAAATTTTATGGTGTTTATTTCTTACTTCTTATAGATGCATTTTCTAAATGGCCAGAGATACATATTTTGAATAAGATTGATACAGATTCTACTTCAGAGATATTAGATAAAATATTTACTACTTTTGGTTATCCCCAAATACTTACTTCTGATAATGGCACTCAATTTGTTAATCCAAAGTTTCAACAATATCTAAAATCACATGGCATTTTACATAAACGGTCAGCACCTTACAATCCGGCCACTAATGGCCAAGTTGAACGTTATGTCCAAACATTTAAGAATAAGCTTCGTTGTCTTAATGCCAATAAATCTAATATGCAAGATAAATTAAATAAAATTTTATTTCAATATAGAATCACAACACACCCTGCTATTGATAAATCTCCAGCAGAGATGATATTTAAGTTTCAGCCAACATCACATTTGTCTCTGATGTTACCAAAAAAGAGCACTGTACCTTCTAAACGAAACGGTGTGCGAAGATTGCAAGTTGGGGATAGAGTAGTGGCTAGGAATTATTCAGGGGAAAACAATTGGAAGTTGGGGACTGTAAATGATGTTTTAGGTACTCTCCACTACGCGATCAAGATGGATGATGGCATGCTGTGGCGTAGGCATATTGATCAAATTAGGATGGTCGGATCAAAAATTCCATTAGTACTAAGCTATCAGCCATTCAACTATCAGGATTATGATAATTGTAAGTCACCTGTTTCAATCTCTGATCCTCTTGGACCAACTTCCTCAACCAAAGAAGATAAGAAAGGAGATGAGATTGAAACACATGACAATTTCCCTGATATTAGTGATGCACCTGAACCGGCAGGGCCAATTTTCCGGAGGACGGATGTAGAAGATCCACCAGTGGCCGAGGCACCTACACCTGTTCTCCGGAGAAGCAAGAGAATCTCAAAACCTATAAAGAGATTGGATTTATGATTATTATTATAGATAACTGTTATGATAAGATATTTCAATGTTATGTGGGGAAGGACTGTTATGGTTCCTGAACGCCACGTTCGTTTGACGGCTGTCAAGGCCGCCGCCAAAAAGGGGCCTATTCGTTACCTGTGGAATCATGCCTGTACATTAATGTCAACCTGAATACAAAACCAATATTTCTTTATGTACTTTGTTTTATTACTTCACATAACAGTTTATAACGCCTACTTTATAAAGTATTCTTTCAGATAAATTGAAGTGTAAACCTTAAGGAGTGGTAAAATAAATGTTGCTATAAAAACGTTGAAAAAGTGTAGAAAGCGGTTAAACCTAGGTTTAACCTACCTTCTACACCGCTTCCTACACTAGTACAACGGCAGGACACGGCAGGATACGGATCGTCATTATCGGTGGCGTAACGTTTATCTTGTGCCGGTCCTCAACCGGACCTGGACTTCGATTCCCACTTGGAGCATACAATTTTTTCATCGTTTTATGTCTTTATTTGTATTTAAGTACAATTATTTTATCGTGGTTATGCACCTCATCAAAAAAGCATCATGGAGACTGTTATCTTACTATACATTTCGCACCCTACTCTCCTAAGATTCCTCGATTTGTGTTACATCCAATAATTGAAGTTATAGAAAATACTTAATGCATGGCTGTATGGGTATTATTTCCCCTTGCCTTCTTTGTTATAGGAGAAATAAAAAAAAACAAAAAAAATGAAATGACATAAAATCGTTAATTCTGTCATCTGTGTACTACTGCCATCTAGCGGAGTAAAGGTTCTTAGTAAAAAAAAGTGTTTAAACTTTTTTTGTAAAAATCAAGTGAGAAAATAATTTTAGTTTGAAATAATCATGTTTTATTGATGTCTTAATTTATACTCCCTATAAAGTAACAGAAGTGTAAAAAATGTATGATTCAATAATTTATGTCACGGCGCTTGTGCACCGAGCCATTTCAAAAAAGATCTATCACGAACGTTCAGTAGGTATTGAACGATGAACCATTTTTATGACCTGATTCAAAATAAATTTAGGGAGGAATATATAAAATTTTCTTATATATTCGGCAGGATCTATAATAGAGGTATGACTCAGAGTGGAGCGAGTTACATAAAACATTTAAATTATTAAAAAGTGGACAGTTTTTTGTTTCTTTACCTCACTGAAGATGATCCGTTACTATTAGTCGAAATGGATGGTTCTACAGAAAATTGGGATCCAGGTGAGTACCTAACAAATACTTCCTTGAATTCATGTCAAATTTATAAGAATTATGCACTAGTGTTCTCATGTTGTGTGTAAATTTTCCTAGCTCTTACACGGCTTCTGAATTCCTTGAAAGAAGTACAATCTGGAGGTGAAGATTTGGCCTTTCTTAATGAACTTCTACAATCCAAGCAACTTCATGCATTAGTTCAAGTACATAATAAAATTGTTGCTAAAGGCAAGGATGACAAATTCTACCCATTACTTTCAAATGCTATGCAAGTGACTTTGGAAGTACTAGATTTACTAGGTGACCTAGTCTCACATTCTCAAGAATATGAGGAACTTCTTGGTATCTTGCAGAAGCCTCACTTTCAAGTTAGTAAAATATTTTAGTAATATTAACCTTCCTAATCCATTTCACATAACAAGAGTCCTGTGACAGTTCAATTTTGATTATTGTAGTGGTGTCCCCATAAGAAACCAAATAAATTCTTTAGTATCAATAACTATTTATAAGGAAATGGAATCATTGTTTTATATGACGAGATGGCTGCATTAAAACCAGAGCTCAAATAACTGTAAACAGTGTAAACTCTTTATAACATTATTTTTTATAAAGATAAACACTCTATAACATAGAAAATATCACATTTGGTTGGTTTACCTTAAAACCCACACATTGATACACTCTTTATAGCGCAGCAGCCATTCTCTATTAGTTCATATTTAGACACAGAAAATCGTCATTATGGGTGTTCTTGTTTATGTTATCTTATCAGGTTACAAAAGATGCCAACTATTCTTTGAGGACCCAAAACTAAAAGACGGAGACTATTCTTTGAGGCCCGGTAACTTCCGACGTCTTGCTTTTGTTATTGTTAATTGTCCATTGCCTTAAACAGGTGTTTGGTTTACTTGAAAATGATGGTATCAAATAAAACACTTACCTATCGTATAATCAGTCGTAAACCAATTTTGAAACTTTTAACATGGCCAGTAAAAGAAAAACATTATGTCTAGACGAAAAAGTTTGTGTGATATGTGCGATTGAAAAGGGAGAAAATTTTTCACTCCATATAACGGTAACTCTCTATAACGATAAAAAATGCTCTGTCCCTTGAATTTCGTTATAAAGAGTTTACACTGTATTTTTCGAAATAGATTCGTCTTAAATATGATATATTTGGGATGATTTGGAACGGAATGTTTTTTAAAACATTTTGGACCAGGAACAAAATTATATTGTTTTTGGTTAATAAAATGTTTTAAACTGCTTATAACAGAAACATATTAAATGTTTTGATCAAAAACAAAATTGTACTGTTTTTGGTTAATAAAACATTCTTGACCAAAATGGCTTCTGTGGTGAAACTAAGAATATTACAAATTATATTAAGATCAAGCAATTATATTAAGAGTCTATGTAATTTTGTCAAGTTACATAGACTCTCTGGAAACAATCATCTTGAAGAGAAATAATGTTAAGAATTTATATTTATCGTGATACTTGTCAAGATGAGTGTAACATTTGCACTCAAAACC
This sequence comes from Nymphula nitidulata, assembly GCA_947347705.1. Lineage (NCBI taxonomy): Eukaryota > Metazoa > Arthropoda > Insecta > Lepidoptera > Crambidae > Nymphula > Nymphula nitidulata. The sequence goes on from OX374616.1 coordinate 20,617,870, forward strand.
TACCTTTATTATGTATAGAGTAAGGGTAGTCTCAAAGTAAAATGTTACCGACATAAACTTTGTAAAATAAAATATCTATTAAGCTCCTGAAGGAACTGATTCATCTGATTTATATTAAAATATAATAAGGCTAACAATAATAATAAGGCTAACAGTAGTACAACCCCATTACCCTATTTTTTTATTTAGGCCTAAGATGTAAACAAATATGGTGACTATGATATTTATGATACAGCTAGAGATGGGAAAATCCGTAGTTCAGAAATGTCTGATGCAGTTACTTTAAACCAGAGGTTCCCGGACTTTTTTTCTCATAGACTACTTTCAAAATTTAGCTGGTTCCGTTTCGTGTCAGAGGTGACCACTGGTAAACCTTTTTCTCAGTTTTATTTTAATACAAAGCATGGCAAATGCCTCAACACCACCTGATTGCAGTAAGAAGAGTCCATATGCGAAGACAGCTAGTGCAGCTTGCAAAACACTGTTCCAGCCGCCTCCACTTTGCCGGCCCATAAGGTGCCTTTTCATGCCCCATTTTGAAGGAACCCATGTCATAGGAAGGAGGAGACATGTGCTGGCAAAGAATTCCATTTATTGGAAGTACAACAAAGAAACAAGTTACTTAACTTTTGTACCTGATGTTGAAGTGGAGAATAGCTTCGAAGATCGGCACGCGTGCTCCTGAGTAGGAAGGGGGAAGATGGGATAAGGTCGAAAAGCGTGTCTCCTTGATAAAGCCGATAGAAGGCACTAAGCCATGCAATGTCACGACGAAATTGTAGAGGCTCTAGGTTGTTCATGACAACTACATCGTCAATGATACGGACGGCAAGACGCTGCAATCTGTCCAGTGCATTAGAAGCTACTTGGCGGAGCCATCTCACTCATTTTGTTGAATATTGCTCGCACCTGAGCAAGACCAGACCTGAGTTATTTTAGAGCAGGCATAATTGGTCTGGCATGAAAAATCGACGCTCCTCGTTCAGGACACCCAGGTCCGTGAGGCTGTTTGTCACTTGTCACACTGGATTACTGTTACTGACTTAAAGGGTGGACAGGATGTAAAGGGCTGGTAGCAGGGAAAACGGGTTTATTGGTAAAGTAATATATAAAACAAAACGATACAAAATACAATCAACTGAGCAAACCGAGCAGTGACAGTGGACTGCCATCAAACTAAAACATAAGACAACTTCTTAAAAGAATAATCAAAAGGGCGCACTAAGCAGCCAGTTCGTAACAATTACAATTCTGTCAACTTAGGATGCGCTCTAGAGGGGGTAACTGGGAAACAAGATTCTCAGTTGTCACTAGGGAGGGTGACAATTGCTACGATTTATTTTGTTCACTTTGGCTAGTAGGTATGAATCAAATTAGCTTAATAAAATGTTATCAGTAAATAGAATTGTGAACTGAAATGTTTGCAGCGAACATACTCTTATATTCTTGTATGAATTGATCTTTGAGTAAGTTATTTTTCTCCCATTTTGTTTTGTTTTTTCGTAATCTTTTGTCAAGTACTATTCCGTGATTTCATAGATTAGTATTAGCCAGACTAAATTTTTCTATGGCATTACGAACCTATCTCTGCTATCATCATGATTTGGTGAAATGGGTGCTGTTGTAAACACTTCTCTGTGTTTGTTATAGAGAAGACAGTGAATTAAACTTTTGAAATTGTATTTCTTTACATTTCGGTTTACCGTTCTTGTTACTGATAATGTTTTATAAAGCTTATTTGATCAATACTGGTTAGAGTGAACAAAATAAATCGTTAAAATTGACACCCCCTAGTTAACAACTGAGAATCTTGCTTCGCAGAAGTTGCCCTCTCTAGCGCGCGTCCAAAGCACACAGGACGAATTGTCATGCCGGGTGACAACTGAGAAAAAAGTTTACCATGCAGGTGTCGCCTCTGACACGAAGCGGAAGTAGACAGTTGGGAATATTTGTCACCCGAGAGACAACTGGGAAGAAGATTCTCCATTGTCACCCCGGAGGACAGTGCTAGAGGGGGCTACTGGAAATATTTCTTTTTATTTTTGGGGAGAAATCTGTTTATAGACCTACCCGTCGCTAGCTAGGCGAGGGGCGTCTGTGGGGGCGCCCAGCGCTAATGACACTGGGAATACCCACTAAAACTCCCCGGTAAATTAAAGCAGGGGTAGCCTAGGCTCTCGCGCTAGAAGTTCGCGGCGCTCGTGTATCCCGGCTGGGCACTCCAAAAGGGTGTGCCCAGCCGTATCGTCAGGAAAGTCGCAGTGAAGACACCGCGGCGTCTTTTCCCGTTGGGACACTGCCCCCGCTCCCATCTCACAACCCGGTGTTGATGCACTCTGGCCAAAACCAAGGCATCAATCTCCCACGGGAGCGTACCTGCTAAAACGCAGGCAGCCCTGTAACTGACCGTGCGATAAGCCTGCACGGCTCGGAGTGCGATGACCACTGGGAATAGTCCTAAAAAATATCCAAGCTAGACGTTGGAGCTCCTGTTTCGAGCATATATTACTATACCAGATATAGGTTTTAAGCAATGGGAAGCTAATTGTTCCCTATATACTAAAACATTTGTAAAAACACAAATCTACTCATTGCATTATAAGTCGATCGATAATAGATTTCTGAGCAATAACTTCATTAATGATTTGAAGCAAACACTTGAAAGTTACGCCAGAACACACATATGATAATGATAGGAACGATACGTCGTAAAAATATTAGATTTTTTTAAAGTTTCTAACCTAACCCACAAGCGGGTTAGGATTCCGGGTCAGAATAGTAATACTCTAACCAATTGGCCGACGTTCTAGCATAGGTTCTGTCTGTCCTGTCTGCATTTCTTTTCAATATGTGCTGTGGAGCAAGTGCTAATATTTAGAGAGGGTATAAGTTTCATAGACTCTTTAGAAGCAATCCACTTAAGGCAAATGAATTTATGTAATATTGTGTCATGTGTTGAAAATGAGTCTTCATACTTGAACTTTGTTTATAAATTTTAATAAAATAAAATACAATAATCACCTATTTCGATGATGATGTGTTTCTCTCATGGAGGAAGGCCTGTGCCCAGTAGTGAGACGTATAAGAATATGGATGATGATGAATATTTTTTTAAATATTACAATAAAAAATAAATATATATTTGACAATTTATTTGAGTTTCTCAAAAATAGTGTTAATGTTAAATGAATAGTATGAAAATGTCAAATCTGAAGTGTCACTGGACCTTGACTCATAAGATTTGAAAGAGACTATAGTAACTGTTATCTAACCAGATATTTTTATACACCAGGCTATATTATGCACCCATGATGCGGTAGCACAAAAAGATTACTACCCACATTTGCCTGACATACCACCAGATGCTGATGAGGAAGAAGAAACAGTCAAAATAGTTCAACTTGTGAAAAGTGATGAACCATTGGTATGTGGATTGGTAACAATACTTATCTTATAATTCAAATTGAAAAGGGAATATGCATGTATTATTTATATTTGCTTCAAATAGTTATTCTCTGTTGCTAAATACATAGATTTGTTTACATTTTACACTTTCTCATTAAATTATATCAACTTATTCGTTATTAGTACACATTACTTCATTAACAAGTAGATTGTAATTAAAAAATAATTTGAATTCAATGAGAGTATATTTTTAAACAATATTAGAGACCAAACCTAAATAAGACATCATTTCTTTACAATTAAAAAAGTAAAGTTCAGTGACATCATTTTGATGTTTGTATAATATCAATTTTATAGTAGTGGTAGATCATTAACATTTTGTAGATGTTGAAGAGTTTGTTTGTTTGTTTGGTTGAATGCGCTAATCTCAGGAACTACTGATACAAATTGAAAAATTATTTTTGCGTTGGGTCCATTTATCGAGGTATTAGGCTATACAGGGTGGTGCCGTCAATACGACAATAAATTGAAACATGGGCTATTTATTATTAGTTCATAGAAATGGTTTGCCACTATTTAGAACATCGAACATCAACTTTCATGACATTTGTATGAAATAAAACAACAACGGCTGCATTATTTCATAGAAATGTCATGAAATTATCAAATGAATAAGATCAGCATCAATGAAAAATGTTGCAAAAACGGGAAAAAAGTATCTAAGAAGTCCGCGACAGCATTATGTCTATCTTTTGAAATTGACTCACTGTAACCATTTTTTGGTAATAAAATTTCAAATTGTTATTTTCCGACATCCACGCGAACGAAGTCGCGGGCAAAGCTAGTTATATTATATAGTTGATAGGAATGTGACAGATTACTTATATAAGTATTCATACTTATGTCGGTTTTCACTAACCATTCCCTAGGCTTATGTGACTCTTATCGACATTTGTCTCTTTCTATCTCCTTTAGATAGAATGAGCTGAAAATCACTAAGAGTCTTAACGCTGAGCAAATGTTAGTGAAAACGAGCATTAATCATAAAATATTTTGGTAATTAACAAAAGCAAAACAATACATTTTTCCTGCCTGAATAAAATTGTATCAATTAACTAGCATTTTTGTTGCTGAGCATTGGTTTGGTTCTTTTTAGTAAAATTATTATTTTTCAGCAAAGTTTTATGTTTATTGATTGCAATAGTATTTTTGCACGCTGATTTTCCAATCCGCAGATAGCTTTTATTCAGAGAATATCTTTTAAAAGAGATAGATATGTATAGGAAACCTGTCAAAATAATTCTCTCTAAATAAATGATATCTGCCGATTAAAAAATCAAATAATACTTAGTTTGTTTTGAAAGTAACATTTTCCCCACTATATTTATCAATTTATTCAAAAATAAATATTAAATAACTTTGCAAAAGCACTGTTAAATACAATAACTTATCTTTGAAGAGTTTTCAAGTGTAACTTTGGACCATCTTCCATAAGTAATTTGATAGTTCTAATTTTTGCTAGCATTTTCTCTATGTTGAAAGAGACAGATACAGAGAGAGAGAGATGTACCATACTTAAATTTTAATTTAGCATGTGTAAATAGAATCAGGACAAATGTTACGCATTGTATTAGTATGATATTATCATTTGTATCAATTTATATATAAGTAGGTATCATTAATTTAGCAATTGAAACATGTTGGTAACAGAAAACACTTTGTAGTGCTTTTTGTTATGTATAATGTACTTATTAATAAATCGTTTAGAAATAGCAGCTACTTAGGTATTACTGTATGTGCGAGTGCTTATTGAAAACTAATGCCTCCATTGCCATAACTCTTATAATATTGGGTCAGTCCGTGTAAAAAGTGGTTTTACATTCCCCCAATTTGTATTTATACATAAGTACCTACGGTACGGTTTCAGAGAAACTTTCTTCCACGTACGCCCAGGTTGTGGAATGAGCTCCCTGCAGAGGTATTATCGAACGAGTATGCAGCATGGGGTTCTTCAAAAAAGGCGTGAAAAGGTTTTACAGGGTCGGCAAGGCGCAAGTGATACCCCTGGTGCAAGCGTCCGTCGTACATCACGGTAACCGCTTACCATCAGGGGTGGGCTGTATGCTTGATTGCCCCTTAGTAGTATATTTTTTTTAAAAGCCCTAGTGGAGATTCTTAGCAATGTCGAGTTTGTGCATGACAGTTCTAAGTATAGCGACCGGAATAGATGTCAGTTAAAACAATGAATGCGATGACCTCGTTAACATTGAATTTATAGAATGCACTGGCTGTCAACTCCGATGGATATATTATCACCCTAACAATTCTGAAGCGACGGCTGCTGCTTACAGTAGAATCGAACCAAGTGCCAATTCTGCATCATGACAACGCTCGGTCTCACGTAAGTGAGTCAGAGACCGCGAGGAGCACTGGAGAAGATTGGATTTTATGACGTTTTACTTCTTCCACCTTATAGCTCAGATCTTGCGCCTTTTGACTTTTTCCGTCGGTCCACGTTTCTCCTCGTTTTTCCACGTTTCCCTTCGGATTTAGAGGTGATCGCAAGGTACAAAAACGGTGGCGTGTATAGTCTTCAGACATTTTCCGTGATGTGCTTGAAAAATTCATAGCACGTTTGAATAAATGTATTGTTGTCAATTAAGCGCGATACACACTGCAAAGAAACTATATTTCTATCTTTAGGTATAATACATAATATACGACGCGTTCAAAAGGTTTGAAGATAAGTAATTAAGTTTTATTTTATTTTTCTACATAACTTGTTTCTAAAGCCAAAATTTTAAAAAATCTTCATCCTGGGCACTTAAAAGTCGTTTACATTACAGCGGCCTTCGCTTCTTCGTCATATTCAAATTTTGTCCCTCTCAAATGTTATTTCAAACGCGAAAATTAGACTATATAGAAATAAGTGTTATAATATTACAGTATCTGCGCTCTGTGTCTCGTGCTTTATTTTTATATATAAACCAACAATTATTAATAAAGTTATTGACATGGAGGCATTAGTTTGTACTCTCGTATCGTATTAAGTATCTGACCAATCCATTCAGGGTTGGGACATAATTGAAACTTATAACAGTAACAATGTCTGTTGCCCAATGTTATTATTTTTATCTAAGTAGTTTATATTATAAGATGGATTACCGCTCAAACACTGACTTTTTAAGTTTCAATATTAGCATTTCAGTTTTACAACTTTTCGATTGACACAGCTTTTTGTTATTCTGCCCGGAGAAATCAAAATGGCGGCTTGCCGGGGGATGAGCCAAATTTTTAATGGATATAGCCTGATTGCGACCATTTTTGGTTGGGAGGAGAATGCAGTATAAAAAGAGTATATACATACAACGCTTTATTATTACATAACCTTAAATCCCTTATAATAACTATGCATTATTAGTCGCCTGCCCCGGCTTGCACAGTGGTGTATACATGTAATGAAAAAATTATAATTTTAATAATTTTTTACGGCTTTATTGCTAATAAATATTCCGTGTTTTATCAAAATTTTTAAGATCTCCCCCACTGCCTTCTGTTTTACTAACTCACTTTTCAAAGTAAGAAAGGACACGGGCTTTAAAATATCTTTGTTGCGCTTATACCTAACAGCTACTTTATTGTAACCTACTTTATTAGAACCAGGAGACGCGGGTTCGATTCCCGCCTGGAGCATATAATTTTTTCATCGTTTTCCCTCTATAAAGTAGTATTGCTGTTCAAAATTATATTTATTTTAAGCCCAGGTTTCGTATATTTTTGTCCTCCCCTTTTAAAAACATTAACGTAAAATTTTCATAAACCATTTATTCCTGTTATATAAACCTTATCGTGACAATAAAGAATAAGGATAACAAAAAAATATCCAATTTGGTGCAGTGATTCGGAAGTTTAAACGCGTACATATATTGTCATTTCGGCCATTCATTTTTATTAATAGATATTTTATATTTTACAACTTAAAGAAGGCTTTAGGATTAGTATATGTAACATGTATTTTTAAATCCTGTTTATTTTAAAAGGGTGGTGCTCAGAGTGCAGAGCCTATAGTGGTAAGTATTTATGTAAATGAATATGCCATTGATTGCTATACCTCAATGCTTGATTGTATCCTGTCAACACAATTATATGTTGCCCATATTAATTTCTTTATAATGCCCTTCACACTGTTATTTGTTATTTTCTTTACCTGAATGTAAAAAATATTAGCTGCTATCTCTAGATGTTTATGCAATTTGTATTGTGTATCCTACTTTATTACTACTTTATTATTATTTTTAAAGTAATTATTGTTTACTGTCACATCACACAATACACATTGATTTTAATTATATTATTTGCTACTCGCCTATTAAATAATACTTTTAGCATAAGTAACATATCGTGTTAATAAAGTGGTTATTTTAGTTTTGTTACTGAAAGGCAGGGATATCTCTTACCTAATTTATTATGTGATTTACTGTATTAAGTAAAGAAAATAAATATTTTATCTAGGTATCTAAGTATACCAATAGGGTAGTTGACAAGTTTTTTTATTTCTTAAATAAGAAGTATATGTATATCTCAAAAAAATAACACAAAATTATTAATAATATATGAATTAAAACATACAAGTTTTATTAATTGTTGTCAGGAATTTAATTATCATTTACATTTTTGATAAATTAAGGAACAAAAATAACAATTTTAAAAATTTTCTAACAATATTCCATTTATTTTAGGTTTGAGTTGTTATTTTAGGGTAAGAGTAGCGTTTGTTTTCCGAATTTTTGAAAAAAAGACGCCATATTGAAACTTAGGCAAAATCCCAATTTATTGTTCTGCAAAATTACTGCAATTTTTTTTCAGAGCAATAAATTAGGATTTCCTCTGGATAAGATAAGTCAAAAGTTACTTTTTATGTTCGTTGCTTTCAATTGTACATGTGTTAACAGATGTTGTCTCAACATAAGGAGTAATACAAAATGTGTCATACGTGATAGTTCTTGTACACTTTAGTTGGGTATTACATATTTAGTTTGGTTGGACTAATGTTCAGTCCTCTTATTCGCTAACTCAAATGTTATGTGCCTGTGGATAAAATCTTCAATGTTTTTACGCACAATAATGTTTCACCACGAAACATTTCGTTACATTGAATAGTGACACAGTATAAAGAAGGTGATAAGCTAATAATTCTAGTATTAAACGCTGTTATAATACCTATTGTATATTTTGTTATTAATCGATAATCACACACAGGGAGCAACAATAAAAACCGATGAAGAGACTGGGAAGATTGTCATAGCTCGAGTGATGCATGGAGGTGCTGCAGACAGATCAGGATTAATCCATGCTGGAGATGAGGTCATTGAAGTCAATGGAATTAGTGTTGAAAATAAAACACCTGCTGATGTATTGGCAATACTGGTATGTCAATTTTGAACGTACATTACAACGCATTAAAAGTAGGTACTTTGTAATTTGTTATGTTGTGAACAAATTACGTTCCTTATTAACGCAGTTTCAAGGTGTCTGCCCATTACACCGTGCCATGCTTTGACCGAAACCGTATTCATGTACCGTTACGGATAAAACCAAAAGATATTATATGTATTACTTAATTAAAATAAAAAAACTCCCAATAGGTTCGTTCAATCTTGTTCGTTCGACCGGTGTTATGGCGGGGCCGACAACAACGTCAGAGTAGTCTACTTGATTCCCTTTCCAGAATGTATGATACATTCATAGCATGTTCATGGTATATCACGGTGTAATTGGCAGACACTTATTCTTAACTATCTTGATATTTCCCCCCTGAGAAAGTAACTGTGCAGATTAATTTTTTTTATTAGTATGAGAGCTTCTTGAACAGTTATTAAATAAGAAAAAAACAAAAGTGTATATAAAATGCCCTGTACTATGGCACAGGATTTTCTTGGAATAACCATAAGAGGAAATATATAATAGATTTATTTATTGTATTACTCTATCGATATCAGGAATTTATTTCATATTTACAGCAAAGTTCTGAAGGCACAATAACTTTTAAATTGGTACCGTCATTTGGAAAAGGCGGCTCAAGGGAAAGTAAAGTTAGGGTGCGCGCTCTTTTCAATTATAACTCTTCAGATGATCCTTATATACCATGTAAAGAAGCCGGCTTAAACTTTAAGAAAGGCGATGTTTTACACATTGTTTCACAAGACGATGCTTACTGGTAAGTGTGTTAACATAAAACGAAAAAAACACTAGATATCCGCATTTACGCGAAATTACGGAAGATTTCATTCAAGACATTGCGTCGCTTAGCGCATTCTATAGGCTGTATCACGATGGCGCTCTGAAGAGTTTTTGAACTTATCCCACCTTCCCCCTTTCTAACCAGTCATCAATTCACTGTATTTAGCTTAACATCACGCACAAAGAAATTTAGTAGTACGCTTCGTTGTCGTACTTCCAAAACAAGGAATTCTTTGCCAGCACCGGTGTTCCCTCGTTCCTGTATGAGTTCCTTCAAAAGAGGTGTTAAAAGGCACCTTTTAGGCCATTTGTGTTCAAGCTACACTAGCTGTCTTCGCAAACGGACTCTGTAAGTAATAAGTATACCGCGCGCGTCACATTGAGTGGTGTTGAGTCATTTGTCGTGCTTTGTCTTTTTTTAAACATTACTCAAGTTCCTCTTTCGATATCGATTTAAAATAACATTGAAAATATAATGGTGTAGTAGACATTTTGTCAGATTCCGAAATTCCGCGGAAATGTGGGTATCACGACTATCAGACAGTGCATTTTTTAACATTTATTAGAAAAAAAGTGGATGTTATTATATATCTTTATTAGGTGGCAGGCTCGACGTGAAGGCGACAGGATAATGAGAGCTGGATTAATACCATCAAGAGCTCTTCAAGAGGGTCGTATTATTCATGAACGAACTACTGATCCACAAACTATGGATGGTCAGTAAATTTTTTGTTATGCACATAAGCTATTGCGATTTATTTATTGCGTACTCGAGCGATATATTCCCACTGTGTTTACTGGACTGTACTACTTATTTTTATTATTATGAAATGCTAGCGACTTTACAGTGTATGTTACTTGACCCATGGTTTTGCCAACCGTTGTGTATTTGTACAGGCAACCCGGCGCTATGTACTTCGTCTACCACGGACTCTGATTGTGCGCCGAAAACGCCATGCTCTCCTACACCTACAGCTACTGTGTTGCTTCCCTGTAAATCAACACCTAAAGTGAAGAAAATCATGTACGACTATAGAGAGAATGATGACTATGACCGAGAGATGATTCCGACTTACGAAGAAGTAGCTCGGTTGTACCCAAGGCCGGGTCTTGTTAGGCCGATTATATTGGTCGGTGCCCCGGGTGTAGGAAGAAATGAACTGCGTAGAAGACTGATAGCTACCGACCCGGAAAAATATGTCACTCCAGTTCCTTGTAAGTATTTATAATTAGAAGATACAACGGTACAAATGCCATATTATTATCTATTTTTAAAAGCTTTTATTTCCCTTATTACTCGTACATTACCGAGTTACATTACCAGCAATGTACAAGGAAAAAATATTCTTCGCACAAAACCGGGTAATGTATTAAGAAATATTTTTTCTTTGCACATTACCAGTTTTGTACGAGAATGTAAATATTCTTCCTACATTACTTGGTTTTGTTAAAATAAATCGTTATTCCATGTACACAACCAAGGAGGTATGTACTCCTACTCTAGTTTTAAGGTAATAATACACTTACAATGAATCAATACTGTAATAACACTGTTTAACTCCTTTCTTAATAAAATAAGAAAGGCTGAAATAAGAAAGGAGGTGGTACCTACCCAGACGACCCTACATACGGGCCTACCACCTAGACCTAGTATATATTATATTTATATATTTTGGTAATTTTCATAATCAAAATCATTTTCTTTTTAATTTTATCGTGTGCATGTTTAAACATAGCATCCTAGGTCGTAATAAATAAATAAATAAAATAAAAATAAAATAAGAATAGTTTATTTCAGACAACATTAGATCCATCTATGGGTTAGTGTACAAAAATTAAAAAATGAAATAAAAGCAACTTATGAACTATGTTATAAAAATATATGCAAAATTAAACATATGCCATGTGCTGAGAGCAACCGATAGGATTTAAGGTATCCTTACGAGATAACTCTCCGCACAAGACAGCCCCAGAGTGGTGAAGTATACCTATTAGCTAGGGTCATCAGGATGGTGTTGTGACTGTCACGCACTCTACGGATCAGGGAAGCAGTTTTCTTACTAAGTATTGCAAGAAAGCCATCAGTTTGGTACTCTGCAAGCATCCCCGATCCACTACAGAAACGAGGCAGACCCAACATCATCCTAAAAATATTATTATACATAACACGCAGTGTCTCGAGCGAGTTTTTAGTGTGTTTGACCCACAGACTTCCCGTGTACATACTCTGGCAGTAGGCCTTAAAAAGAGTGATTTTAACTTCTTCCGTACAACGGGAGAATCTGCGAGCCAACATGTTCCCCCTGACCGCAAGAGCCCTACGTTCCCTTTCGATGTCAGCATCATCTTTAAGGTCATCGACTACAATATGCCCCAGATATTTAAATATATTTACACGTTTTATGTTCACGCCATTAAGGGTAATATTTATTGTATTATCGGGGCATTTACCGGCGGCCTTAAAGACCATGCATTCAGTCTTTTTTTCATTATATGTAAGCCCATGTTCAGCAGCGTAGCTTTCACATACTCTTAACATCTCCCTTAGACCACCCACCGTTGGATTAAGCAGCACCATATCATCCGCGTAGCTTATATTATTAGTGCTTATGCCGTCGATTCGACAGCCGACACGCATGCTGCTCAGCCTGACGATGAGATCATTCATATAAACATTGAAGAGTACTCACTCCACTCTCCAACTTATACTCTTCGGAAAGGGAGCCTGCCCACCTTACAAAATTGGTTTGGTTGGCGTGCCAATATTTCAAAATATTTAATATATCCTCCAGTACACCCCTGTCCCCCAGCTTTCTAGTACGTAATGCTAGTAAGAATAATATTGAAGAATCAAAAGTACAGACAGCAGCAGATCAAGTGTAACAGTTGTAACAGCACTACGAAAGCCGTCTCTATTACGAACGGAATAAGGGCGGTCTCAAGGTACAAGAACCATTACCAGCGAAAGTAAAATAAATAGGAATAGGAAAATGGCCTGTCGCGATCAACAGCACCTACATACAGTTAAAAAATTAATATTTTCCATTGTTCTGATTTTGGCGTTCATAGTTTAGGCTACTTTCATTTATACTTGGCCTGGAAAACAAAACTTTTTTTTTAAAGTGACCCAATTTATAATTAGCGCTGTGTGTTGTCAGTCATTGTCATGTCACTTACTACAACAACACTACAGCGCTGATTATTAGTTAATTATTAGCGGCCCTGACTTTTAGGCAGTAATGTAAAATCACATAATACGAAAATCCAGTTTTTTAAACCTAATATTCTGGGGTGATCTATAGCGAAATTACAAAACCTATTATACAGGGTGGTGCCGTTAATACGACAACAAATCGAAATTTAGGCTATATTAGTTCACTGAAATGGTTTGCCACTTGCAAAAACATCTTATTCATTTGATAATTTTATGACTTTTGTATAAAATAATCTAACATTGGCTGCATTATTTCATAGAAATGTCATAAAATTATCAAATTTTAATGAATAAGATGTTTTTGAAAGTGGCAAACCATTTCTATGAACTAATAGCACCAACCTGTAGAGCAATGATTCCGCTTGAACCCGAGATTGAATAGTGTATTATAGAATATGTAGTTTAATATTCAACTTTAACATGCTCATGGACAGTATGAGATGCCAATTGTCTCAAACTGCCAACCCTGCCTCGTTATTTTTACTTGTTCGTATTACTCTTACTTAGTGCTGTCTGTACATATATCGTCTGAACATTAAGTATGTACTTTTATTTCCTTCAATCTTCAGACACATCTCGCTCACAGAAGCCGAGTGAACAAAATGGCAAAGAATATGTGTTTGTTACTCGTGAGAAAATGGAACAAGATATAGCTGACGGGAAATTAATAGAACACGGCGAATACAAGGGCAATCTGTATGGAACATCTGCTGAGAGTGTCGAGAGTATTATAAATTCAGGTTAGTTTAACCTATTGTATATTTTCTTAATTTTCGCTTAAAAATTATAACTCCTCATGTGCTTCTCCCATGTAAAAAGGCCAGGCCCCTACCACCATCTTTATAAAAGCGATTCATATTCCGTTCGGTTCAGTATTGGTTCCTAAACTGCATCGCTGTCATAGTCGTAGATAGCGTCGTAGTACGAATTAACGATTCTACCAGTTTAGGACCTACCTAAACTAGATTGCGATAAAAGATGGTGGTACGGGTGCCCAGCAGTGGGATGTGTATAGGCTGGTGATGATGATGATTGCATATTATTAGATAAATTCTGTGATATGAAGCTGGATGTAATCTTGTTTATCATATTCGCAGGTCGCGTGTGTGTTCTTAGTCCTCATTGGCAAGCGTTGAAAATGCTCCGTACACCTAGATTACGCCCCTATATTGTATTTATCGAACCGCCTAGTCTAGAAAAGTTAGTTTATACTCGAACAAATGCAAATGCGCGCTCTACATTCGACAAGGAAAGTTCTAGAGCATTTACGGTACGTACTTAATCGTGAACATAAAATATATAAGACTTTGCCTTTGGATCACAAATTCGTACTTTCTTTAATAATTCCAAACGATTATATATTACAGGAAGAAGAATTCACAGACATAATACGGTCATCCAATCGCATAAACTTCCTCTACGGCTATATGTTTGATGTAGAGATAGTAAACGAAGATCTACCAGGCGCATTGACGCAGCTGCTGAAAGCCGCCTGGAGAGTACAGTCGGAGCCGCTGTGGGTACCCGCGTCCTGGGTCCAGTGAAAATATGTATAATTAGGTATACTTCCTTTCTTATCTAGTCAAATTTCGATAGTCATATTGATTATAGATTTTTTCCATTTATCTGTAATCATTGCACTCCTCTCACTTATGTTAAATGACGCTGAAAAGTAATTTTTATTTTATTGTGTTACTTTATAATGTCTAATTACTATTTGGATCTCATGTTAATAAATTGTATTTGTAATAATAATCTTAGAACAATTACACGGCTGCTGAAGCTTGGTTTATTTATATTCTACTGTCAATGAAGCGAATGTTCAATCAATTTAGAAACCACTAATAATAAATAGGCTTTACATATTTGCATAGCTTGTCGTGTGCGTATTGTTAATATAAGTATGACTTGTATGTCACAATATTAGCATTATATTTACGTTCACTCTAATCTAAATTAAAAATGTTTCCACAGGAAAGATATAAAATATTGTATATTAATTGTTTGACCTTTTTTGTGAAACTTATTACCGGTCAACAGTTAAGTAGTAATTCTGAATTAATGATGGTAATATCAAAACGTTTATCAGTTTTTCTTAATGAGCTAAAGTTTTTAAGATACAAAGTAAACAAAACGTTTAGGACACTGAGCTGAAAAGAAAACCACTTTTAAATATTTACAGGTTATCTATTTAAATATAATTTTTTTTCCAAGGGAATACACTGATACAGAAATTGCTTAATGATTTAACTTTGCTTACTTGGAGAAATTTACGCGTCGAAGATTAGTCTGAGGAGCCACACATATAGAATTGAAGTTTTTTTTTATTTTCGTCCTACCGAGATCAGATTTTGTGTACCAATAGTATAATCGTACCAAATTTCGATCCATAATATTTCTAGTTCTAAGATGGCACCTCAATTCAAATGAGGAGCCACCATTAAGTAGAATAATTTAACTTTCAAAGTATTCCACTACAAAATCCAGTATCGGGGCTACATTATTTTTTAAGCTTTTATAATGCTAAAAGTGGCTCCTAAATCTAAACATATTAGGTTGGGAAAAAAGTCTTTTCGCATTATAGTATGTATGAACTTCTAATAACATCTATTTGGCTGTACTATTTGTATCTGGCTGGTATTGGTATCATTAAAAGTTTAGATTTTAAAAAAGATAATTCCAAATTCAAATTAGAAAAATGTGTGATTTTCATTTGTTTTTCGTACTGACAAGATGAGTGAATCTAATGAAGAAATTCGATACATTTTAAAATTTTACTACAAAAAAGGTAAAAATGCAAGCCGCGAAAAAAATTTGCGATGTTTATGGACCTAGTGCAATGTCTGTGAGAGTAGCACAAATTTGGTTTAAGCGTTTTCAATCCGGAAATTTTGATGTCAAAGATGCACGTCGCTCTGGTCGCCTTATTACGGATAAATTTGATGCCATTTTTGAAAAACTGGAGCAAGATCGGCATATCAGTAGTTACGACGTAGCTGAAGAACTGGGAATTGACCACAAAACAGTTTTGGCGCATTAAAAAAAAAATAAGTACACAAAAAAGCTCGATATTTGGGTACCCCACGAGCTCACTGAAAGAAATATAATGAACCGTGTACTCATTTGTGATTCTTTATTACGACTTAATGAAACCGAACCATTATTGAAGAAGCTGATAATTGGTGATGAAAAGTGGATCACGTACGACAAGAATGTGCGAAAAAGGTCGTGGTCAAAGGCCAGTCAGGCTTCACAGACTGTGGCGAAACCCGGGTTAACTCGCAACAAGGTGATGATGTGTGTGGTGGGATTGGAAGGGCATTATTCATTATGAGCTGTCACCACCAGGCAGGACCATCGATTCTGAACTCTACTGCGAACAACTGATGAGATTAAAGCAAGAAGTTGAGAGAAAGCGGCCGGAATTAATCAACAGAAGGGGTGTGGTTTTTCATCATGGTAACGCTAGAACTCACACATCTTTAGGCACTCAGCAAAAATTAAGAGAGTTTGGCTGGGAGGTGTTAATGCATCCGCCGTATAGTCCTGACCTTGCACCTTCAGATTTCCACCTGTTTCGCTCTCTTCAGAATTCTCTAGGCAGTGTCAGGTTAACATCGCGAGAGGACTGCCAAAACCACTTGTCGCGGTATTTTGATCAGAAGCCCCAAAATTTCTATAGCAATGAGATCATGTCCCTACCTACAAGATGGCAAAAAGTTATCGAACAATGTGGTACCTGCATACTTTAGTAAATGTAAATAGAGTACAATAGAAAATGTTTTGAATTTTCTTAAAAAATGCGAAGAAACTTTTTCACCAACCTATTATGTCTATTTTGTGTTTATTTTAAAGATTGTTCGTATTCGGTTCGTTTGAGTAGGTATCAGGTCCATTGCGATGAGGTTATCGTGATAAAAAAAACTTATAGGTCTAATCTGAGCAATGAGAAGAACAGAGTAGTTTCACAACGAAAGTATTTTAAAGCCAAAACTACTTGATTCATAAAAACTTGAGCTGATGGGAAAAACTGAGTAGGATTCATATTCTACGATGACAAAGATTTGACAAAAAAAAAGAAACAACATCTTGATTTGGTTCAGTGTTATTTTTCTAAAATAATGAAGCACAATAAAAAAATGTGTAGGCCTAATTCTGAAGACACACTAATGTCCGTTTTCACTAACCATTCTTTTGTAGGTGATTCTTATCGACGTTTGTCTCTTTCTAATTCCTTTAAATAGACTGAGTTAAAAATCACTAAGCGACTCTTAACTCTGAGCAAATGTTAGTGAAAACGACTATAAGTCTAAAGTGAAGTATCTCTTTCTCTCAATATTTAGGAAAGCTGTCAACTAAAGGAGTTGGCCAATTTCCTAAGGACGTTTGCCAATTCAAAATTCTAGATTCAGCATATAAAACAAAAATGTTCTAGAAGTCTTGGATTTTTTAAAGAAGTTTTTTTCACATGGATATAAAAATGTCAGGTTGTTTTTACTATTTGTAAGTAAATACACTGCGCCTAAAATGCTGAACAGTTAATAAATAATTTACACTGTAGCATATTTGTAGTTTTAAAAATATCTAGTCTAGATATTTTTTAAAACTACAAATATGCTACAGTGTAAATTATTATTTTTTATTTAATTTTCTTTCTAGTCTAGAAAGAAAATTATAAATGATGCAGTTTATACAAAAAAAAAACTCAAAACCGATTTACTTTGCCAACCTCAGGTACAATGCAGTAAACAACTTTTGTAATGTATTGACATGGATTTGAACCACCTATTCGTTCAAATACCCTGATAGATAGATCAATCATTATTAAACAAAATATTAAGTACGGAAAACTTCCAAACTAATGATACACCACATTGCAACTCAATTGTCAATTCAGTGTCGACTAGTGCTGTCCGTTAAGTAATATCAATTATTTGATTACCATTTTTATTGGTATTTTTTTTCTTATTTAATAGACAACCATTCTTGCAAAATGTATTGAAGATTCACATATGATACATCTCATGTTGATAAAAACTCTTATCAAACTATTAGGTAGGAACTTAAAACGAATGTCCACACGTGTATCCTACGTTTTTCAACAGATTTCAAGAAAATAGTGCATTTATAAGTTTTTTTTATATTTTTTCATAAATATCAGTCGGAAAGTCGCAACAACCTTTTTTGTAATATGTAAATGGCGCGCATTTGCAAATAGCGACACATACATAGCGTGGTGAAAATTAGAACTAGGTACATCTTACGTCTCAAGAGCGAAAGCGCTTCCAAAGAGGTTCGATCATTCAGCCTATTTATCCTCGTAATGTAAAGCTCCTTGTTTGAATTCTGATATCAAGTGTCGGAGTATCATCTATCTTTCTTCGTCATTCTGAACATATGGGGATAAAGTGTACAATTAGTATTAAAACATAAATAATGTATATTATTTTTCTTAGATCAATCACTTCTGTACATGGCGCATTTCAAGTTTCGTATATTTTTTGACTTCCAGAGCATATATTGACGACCTCCTGTAGATACATTTCAAAGAAACCATAGGCAAGTTTAGACGACATGTACAAAGGTGCGTTTTATCACTTCCATAAGGTCGAACATTGCACACACCTTTCTAAATAATAAATCATTTATTTCGAACAATGTTTTCCATAGTATTAGTAACAAATTGCCTTACAACTATATTATTAATTACAATATTATTGTATGACACCCGTCCTTTTTGCATTCATATTGAGAGAATGAGATGCACTGAACTTTAATTTAGATTTAGCGTGTGTTTATCAGAATTAGGCTTAATATCCATTTAAGTTAGAAACAATTTTTAATCTTCAGATAAAATTAATCCACAGAATAACTTTTACGGTTAATATAAATAAAATCTGTCTAAACGTCAAAATTTATTCTCTGGATAAAAGTCGGCCCCCTGAGTGCGTACTTCTAATTTAAATACTGTTTAATAATATACCTACATATAAACGGATTGTTAAGGAAACACTCTCGAAAACGAAGGTAGATTGCAGAGCTGCCCCCTTATTCTCAACTGTCGGAAAGAATTCAAATTTCGGAAACTCTATACCTGTCACTTTTTATCGCGCTGCGTCAAAGCGAGACGGCATGTGACTTTTCGAATCGAATCCGTGATCCGACAGTTGAGAATAAGGGAGCTGGTCATCTATACACGAATTTATAAAAGAAAACTTTGTAATCGCGAAAAAAACAGCTATTTCATACTTTACCTTAACAATTTGTGTAGAACAGCAGTTTCTTCGCTATTTAAAATATTTCTTATAACATGTCGTGTTGTGGATTATCTGCCCCTGTATTCTCAACTGTCTGATCACGGACTCGGTTCAAAAATTCGTCTCGCTTTAACGCACCGCGATAAAAGTCCTTTCCGACAGTTGAGGATAAGGTGGCACCACTGTCGTCTGCCTTCGTTTTCGAAAGCGTCCCTCTTACACCCTGTATGGGACACCATATATACACATTATATACCTTTGCCAGCCGTTAATTTTCTATTTAGCAGATGCAACACTAATTGTTTTATTGGTCAATATGTCATTAGATATAAGGACTTTTCAAAATGGTGGCTTTAACAACACTTCGACAGTCACGTAATTTATTGTGTCTCTAATGTAAGTACAGTTACGATTGTGTTTGATTTTATTATTCTATAATATATGTAGATAGAGTTTGAATGAAGTTGCTGAAAGTTGATGTTGCGAAGTATGTTATTTAAACAGTCCTGCGACTTATTTGAAATACAGTCACAAAAAGTAAAATATCTATTATTTTGTAAGTATCCATTATAAAAAGTGAGTACTTCCCGCTTGATTTGAAAATCCTTGGATATTACGGTGTTTCCTGTAGCTCCTACTACTAGGAGCATGAGGACAAAATATTCCTGTCCTACGGAAGAGTAGGAGCTCTAAAACCTCTAGTTCTCTGTTGGTGCGCATACTCTATTAATAAATTACAACGACTGACGTCTTTTTACCTTTAGTCACTTTGCGTCGCTACATTCAAAAGAAAATATCGTCTAGTGCGTTATCACAAACAATACAATTACAATCATAAACTTTGCCGAGTAGTATTTTGGAAGCCCTATGAACTCTATTGGGGGATAGTTTTGGAAAAACTGAGATACACACGTCGGATAATTTTAATTGAAGAGTATTTTCGAGTCATTTACTCGGAGAGTTAAAAGTTACGTAGGGGCGGGGGGATGAATGCTGGGGCGTAGGGGGGAACACGGGGTATGTCTTTCGTTGTGAGATATTTTTTTTATACACTTCCTGGTTGTCTGCTAATTAGATCTTTTCACACACGTTTTCAGTTCTGTTAAAATCATATTATATGTACCTACTACTCACATCCCATTAGAATTCGTTTAGTTTTACGGAGAACTTCGGCCTTATTGCTTTGTTTGTGATATTTTTAGTTTGAATTGAATTGAGAGTGAGAAAGAGCGCTTATAATGTTTTTTCTGAAAGAAAAATGGCAATTGATACTTCTGGTGTTGCAAGCGTCCATAGGTGCGTGGGTATACCTGGTATACCTGATTGCTACCGTATTGGTATAAACCATTTTTCGCCTGTAGGCCACGACGCACGTGGCTTTGCCTGGAAACGGGCTAACAGTTAACAGAAGTGACAAAAACTATAAATAAATAGTAAATAAGTATAAATTATTCACTTTTTATTATTTTATCAGTAATCTTGAAAAATTACTTTAAGGTCAGTCAGTATCAAAAAGACTGGTTGCTATCATTTTTTTCATAGTGCGGGAGAACCAGGACTTAAAATGTAAATTTTTCGTGATCCTATTGAATGTAGGAGAACGAGGAATAATATGTCCTCGTGATTTTACCACTAGAAGAGCATGTAGGCGCTGAAGAAAACGTCCGATATTACAAAGTTACAGTTACAAAGTTACTCCCCGTTGACAGTATTGACATAGTATTAACAAGCGTTGTGTTGGTAGCACTGACTTGTAGCAGGTCTCCCCGCCGAGGAGGGTTGTGAGAATTTTTACTTTAACGAACAACATATGCCGCTTAACAAATATTCCACTATTATAAGTTGTATGAATCCATGTAGCTCAAACCATACTCTTTCAGAAAGAATCATCGAAATTAATAAAAGTATTTAGGTCATAGAAATTACTGAAGGTATTTACTATTTAGACCAAGAACCGACACAGTTCCCTTCCGTTCGTCTCCTCGTCCTATCTCTTCTGTCATTCGTCCACCACCTTAGCCCAAATACCGCCTTTTTGTCTTCCCAGCTAGACCATGGCAAACCCTCTCTTCAACCAACCCCGCACGGCGGAGCTCTAAATCGGCGTACAGGACTCCGGCCAGCACCGGCAATGCAAAAAAATAAATAGAGTTCTCAAGTCAGGATACCGTATCCCTCAAGAGGACGCGGAGACTCGAGACATCTTCCCAATTCATTTTACTGCCCTCTTTCCGATGCCTAACGCGTGCTGAACAATTGACAAGCTAGAGTCGAGGGCGATGCCGAGTACAATGGTTTAAATGATGTTCTTGATATAGGTCCCGCGAAGTTTAATGACTTCAATTCAAGACGGTTATGGACTCTCCAGCCGTCAGTGAGCTGAAGTACCGCAGAGGCAACAGCCTCGATGTTTCACGTCATCCGCGTACGCCACCATACTGACATACATTATCTACCATAATGTCCAGCCAAAAGGTGTAGGTAGGTATAGTGTGTACTTTTGTAAGATATATACTACTCTATCAAGAAAGTACCGGGTAAACCAACTACTACACCACCAACTACAGACTGAATAGTTTCTTAGTTCGAGCCGCGACTAAAGTTAATAGATTGCATGACAATGATATTAAGTTAGATATATTCAGTGACAGCATCAGTAGTATAAGAAGCTTACTGCTTGAACCTTAGACTATCATCACGATTGTAACTTAGTAAGTTCTTGGCAGGGTTATATTTATATTCCATTTGTGATAGCTTTTCATTGGCTTTTAGTCGTTAGTGTTGTTGTTTTATAGAATAATTAGCTGTAAGCTATCCTAAAAATATAAATAAAATAAAGATTAATAATAGGTACACAAATGTTAGTTATTCATCCAGATTTATTTTATTCCTTCAGAAACGATTCACTACGCCAAAGAATAATCCAATCATCAAAACATTTTTTAAACGCTGTTTCCGGAATTGAGTTTAGCCCCCTTATTCTCAACTGTCGGAAAGAATTCGAATTTCGGAAACTCTATGCCTGTCACTTTTTATCGCTCTGCGTCAAAGCGAGACGGCACGTGACTTTCCGAATCGAATCCGTGATCCGACAGTTGAGAATAAGGGGGCAGGTCTCGCCGCGAATTCTCCTTTATGTCTTCTAACGATTGAAAACGGGTGCCACGAACTTTTAATTTGAGTTAAGGAAAAACAAAGAAGTCGGCTGGAGCCATATCTGGTGAATATGGTGGTTGCTCAATGGTATTTGTTGAGTGTTTGGTAAAAAATTCGTTCACAATGATGGCCTTGTGCAAAGGCGTATTATCGTGGTACCTACAAAATGCAAAAAATTTCTTTCCACAAATCTGGCCTTTTTTGTCGAATTTGCTCTCTTTAACGCCGCATAACACTCAAATAATATTCTTTATTTACCGTTTTACCTTCCGGCAAGAATGGCGACTGCACTGTTGTGCAACCGCGAGAGTCGAAGAAAACAGTCAACATGACTTTGACTTTTGATCGACTTTGGCGTGGTTTTGTCGGTTTCGGTTCAGTTAGAAGGCGCCACTCCGAAGCTTGTTGACTAGTTTGCACGTCAAACTCGTAAACCCACGTCTCGTCTCCAGTAACAATGCGTTTCATGAATGTTGGGTCGGAATTGACTAGTTCTAGCATGTGCTCAGCGACTCTCATGCAATTCAGTTTTTGGAGAAAATTCAGGTCTTTTGGGACTAGCCGAGCGGCAACATGTTTCATACCCAAGTGATTATTAAAAATGGTACGGATCGACTCGTGAGACACAGAAAGTTCGCCGGCTATTTCTCTCAAAGTGGAATGAGGATTTTCAGTCACCATTTCTCTCACTTTTGCGATGTTAAACTTCAGTTGCAGACGTTGATGGCCTACCAGAGCGAGGCAAATCTTCCATCACATCTCTACCGCTTTTGATCGCTTTGTACCACTCATAAGCACGTGTTTTTGATAAAGTCGATTCACCGTAATAAGCCTTCTGTAACATTTTTAGTGACTCCGAACACGAAATTCCATTGGCGATGAAAAATTTAAGACAAACTCTTTGTTTGATGTTTATGTACATTACAAATTCGCAATACATACTCGTACTAGATATGATATAACTAAAAACAGCACTATATATAATATATATAACATCAAGATCAACTCAAACTCCGCGCCAAAATGGAAAACAGCCAATCTAATAACAACAAAAAAAAAACATAAAATTGAATTTGGAACCATAAAGAAATCATCCATTTCCGATACATTTAGATTATTTGAAGAATTAAGAATAACATTATACCAATTATAAATAATTCAAACTTTTCCTTTCAAATTCAAATTTGAATTCAAATGTTTTATTGCACTCATGTGGTATTCATAGTTGTAATTATAAAAATCAGTAGAACCGAACATGAACCCTGTTAGGAGGGCGTCGCGACATAATAATACTAGATAAAATACAAAAAATTAACAAATAATAACTTTTTAAAACATACTATATATTCTTAATTTTTGATTTTAACATTATTATAAATGTTTGAAAAATTACTAAGTAATTAAAGAGCTGATTAATTTAATTAAAGTTCAGAGCAGTCGCCCGGATTGCGTAAGGTCGCGGGTTCGATTCCTGCCTCAGGACGTGAAATTTTTTTAGTTATATATTTTAAACATTTTGTAATAAAATATATCAGACTGGAAAACATTAAAGAAAACAATTAATTCACTTAAATGTGAATAAGGAATACAATGTTATTTAAGATTAGAAAATAAAGCAATTTGAGATCTATTTACTATCAAAAATACTCTTGCAATGAATAAAAGCAATTTTCAGTTTTTATTACTTCGGGGATTTTATTATATATTTTTACAGCCATTGCAAAGAAGCCTGTGTGTATAAAATTTAGTTTTGAACTAGGAGGAGCTAATTTTATGTATGGCCTTAATTTTTTGGGACGTTCTTGTTAGTGGAAGAGATAGGTATGTTTTTTTTTAACAAAGATGTATCTTTAAATGAAGTATTCTAATCTCTAATATGTACAGACATGTGATGGTTAAATGAAGTACTTTAATCATCTTAGAGTCTATACAGGATGGTGCCGTCAATACAACAATAAATTACAACATGGGCTATATTATAGATAGCCACTTTCAAAAAAATCTTATTCATTTGATAATTTCCCATTTATTGAAAATTTTACTATAAAAGATTGTGCTAGTTGTTTTAAACATTGTTCCAGAAGATGAGATCTTTATCTCTTATAACGACGCGAAAAATAAAAAATAAAAATTATGGTGGCACCCCATTTGTTGAAAATTGAACTTTTGAAGGTTGTTCCAGGTTGTACTGGTTGTTCTAAACATTGTTCCAGAAGATGAGATCTCTATCTCTTATAACAATAAAAAAAAAAGATTATTTTGAAGGCACCCCATTTTTTGACATTAGAACTTTTAAATGTTGTTCCAGGTTGTGCTGGTTGTTCTAAAGCATGTTCTAGAAGATGAAAACATTTTGTTACTCTTACTTATATAAGTTCCAACCGCAACTGTATCCGTTTTTATTTTCTACTAGCTGTGCCCGCTACTTCGTTCGCGTGGACGTCAGTAAAAAAAAACTTGAAATTTGATTACCAAAAAATGGTTATATAGAAATATTCTATTCTATTCTATTCTATTTTTTATTTATGGCTATGTCTAGCTTGACAACAGAAATATTCGACATCGAGCTCAAGGTCTGACAAGACTACGAGCTGCCATTGATTTTGACGTTTGCGCACTGCGCTGCGCGGAAGCGTATTCACTAATCTGTACGTCGATCTCATGGCTGTGTATGATTGTCGCTGGTTTGGATATACGACATGAAATAAACTCAATATTTTATTAATTTTTACATAAAGGTATAAAAATAAACAATTTGTTAGTTCCGGCTCACGCCATGCTTGTCGTCGGAACGCTGGTTTCGCCAAAGGTTGTAAAACAAACGCCAAAAGGTATGACAGCGCTGCCGACAGCCACGAATTCAAGGCTGCGGACTTAAGGGAATCGCATAGCTGATTGTGATAAATTTGCAGTATTAGGACCGCTATCTTTATTTATAATATACTTTTTGTATCAATACTTTGTCACTCTTTTTTAAATTAGTTCCGATCGAAATCGTATTCATTTAAAGATTACGTTGTAGGTAAGTTTTCTCTTAAGTTGCTAAAATTGTCTCATACTCACGAATCTAATAATTAATAATATCAATTTTTCGGTGTGTTGTTTTTAATAGGTTGGGGAAAAAGCTTCTTTGCATTTTTTAAGAAAATACAAAACATTTTTTAATATAGTTCATTTACATTTAACTGAACTATGTAGGTACCATTTTGTTCGATAACTTTTTGCCATCTTGTAGGTAGGTACATGATCCCATTGCTATAGAAATTTTGGGGCTTCTGATCAAAATACCGCGACAAGTGGTTTTGGCAGTCTTCTCGTGATGTTAACCTGACACTGCCTAGAGAATTCTGAAGAGAGCGAAACAGGTGGAAATCTGAAGGTGCAAGGTTAGGACTATACGGCGGATGCATAAACACCTCCCAGTCAAACTCTATTAATTTTTGCTGAGTGGCTAAAGATGTGTGAGGTCTAGCGTTATCATGATGAAAAACCACACTCCTTCTGTTGATTAATTCCGGCCGTTTTGTCTCAACTTCTTGCTTTAATCTCATCAGTTGTTCGCAGTAGAGTTCAGAATCTATGGTCTTGCCTGGTGGTGACAGCTCATAATGAATAATGCCCTTCCAATCCCACTACACACACAGCATCACCTTGTTGCGAGTTAACCCGGGTTTCGCCAAGTCTGTGAAGCCGGACCGGCCTTTGACCACGACCTTTTTCGCACGTTCTTGTCGTACGTGATCCACTTTTCATCACCAGTTATAAGCTTCTTCAAAAATGGTTCGGTTTCATTCATCATCATCAGCCTATATACGTCCCACTGCTGGGCACAGGCCTTCCTACATGTGAGAAACACATGAGGAGCTTGGGCTATAACACCACCACGCTGGCCCAATGCGGGTTGGTCGGTTTCATTACGTCGTAATAAAGAATCACAAATGAGTACACGGTTCATTAGGTTACTTTCAGTGAGCTCGTGGGGTACCCAAATATCGAGCTATCGAGTATTGTGTACCCATTTTTTTTTAAATGCGCCAACACTGTTTTGTCGTCAATTCCCAGTTCTTCAGCTACGTCGTAACTACTGATATGCGGATCTTGCTTCAGTTTTTAAAAAATGGCATCAATTTTATCCGTAATAGGGCGACCAGAGCGACGTGCATCTTTGCCATCAAAATTTCCGGATTAAAAACCCTTAAACCAAATTTGTGCTACTCTCACAAACACTGCACTAGGTCCATAAACATCGCAAATTTTTTTTGCGGCTTGCGTTGCATTTTTACCCTTTTGTAGTAAAATTTTAAAATGTATCGAATTTCTTCATTATATTCACTCATATTGTCAGTACAGAAAACAAATGAAAAAAACACATTTTCCTAATTTGAATTTGGAATTATCTTTTTTAAAATCTAAACTTTTAATGATACCAAAACCAGCCAGATACAAATAGTACAGCCAAAGAGATTTTATTACAAGTTTATACATACTATAATGCGAAAAGCCTTTTTCCCCATCCTAATATTATTGGTTGGTTTTCCATTACTTTTTACACTTTACTGCTAATCTTATTACAGTAATTACGTTAGTGACTAGTGTATTAACATGTTGGTAAGTATATTTTTTAACTCTACAAGAATTGTGTGTTTTTATAGTGTCAGCTTAGCTTCGGTACCCAGTTCAATATGGCTGCACATGTCGAAAATATTCTGGATATTATTTCTTCTTTGAATTTACGTGATATCATAAGTTTCCATAACACAAGCTCTAAATGATGCTTACGTTGGGCTAGATAATAGGTGTGAGTGTATGAATATCATAAGTCCAGACGGTAGCCCTGATATGCCGAAGTCTGATAACTATTTAAAAATAAGTGATAATACCAAAGCCAATTCCGATAAAAGTAAACATTTAAAATCAAAATATATATTTAGTATATTACGAGATAATCGGTACAATGGGTGGGATATAGTTTTAAAATTATTTTATATTTAAATACAACTGGCAATGGAATCAGATAGTGATCACTCATTTACTAAAAGTAATAATGAAATCACTTTTTTAATTAGAATTAAATATAAAAAGGTTTGGTTAAAAGTAGTACCAGTAGAATTTTGTTATTCCGACAAAGTAATAAAAAAGTCGTAAGTAAATACAGGGCGTCCCACGGCTATGCCACACGGAGGGAAAGTATATTAAATATTGAACTTAGGATATTTTACTAAAAGAAGACATCGTTTTATTTTTAATGATAAGTAGAACTGCATTCACAGATTTTTTTAAAATCGCCTACCTCAACCGGGAATCGAACCCGCCAAATATGATAGAAAAATGACATGTATTTTATAATAGCGTTTGAAAGGGCTACTCATAAGCATAATTATTTCCTAAATAACCTAGCATATTAAATGAAACTAAGATCATAAAATTTTTCAATTTAAAAAAAAAAAAATTTATCAAATGCTCAAAATGTGATCCGTTCTGTTGTATACAAATTCTCACTCTTTTGATAATTTCTCTCCCTGTCGATTTACTTATTTTTGCATGGTGGATGTTTGAAATAATACGTCTAAGTTCATTTTGTAACTCCTGCACACTGTTGTACCGGTTCCTGTAAACTAAATCTTTTACATAACCCCATAAAAAAAATCAAGTGGGGTTAGATCTGGGGATCTCGGTGGCCATCTAATTTGTCCAAAAGTGCCGATCCAGGAAGGAAAATATTCATTAAGAAACTCGGCTGTTCTCCTACTGTTATGAGCTGGAGCCCCATCTTGCTGGAATATGAGATTTCGTCGATCTGCATCAGGAAGATTATTAATCTCATTTCTTAAAATCTCAAGTATTTCTAGATATCTTTCCGTGTTCAGAGTTCCTTCGTAAAAATGTATTAAGAGAACCCGGTTACTTACAATCCCACACCAACAGTTGAAAGAAAAACGCACTTGATCATTAGTCTCGCGGATTCGTAAGGGATTCTGTCTGGACCAAATGCGATTATTACGCCGGTTGTACATACCGTTGTTACTAAAGTTTGACTCGTCTGACCAAATAATGGTGTTCAAAAAATTTTGATCCTGAAGGATGAGTCTCTCGATATGTTGGCAGAAATTAAATCGTCTTTCAGCATCTCCCGGCCGTAATTTTTGCACTAATCGCCCTTCAACATAACTTTTAAACTTGTATTTTTTCAGAACGCGATGTATTCTACTCTTTGAAAGTCGAATTTCTTCTTCACCTTCCCTCACTGAACTCTTCGGGTACGCTTCAAAGTAAATCAGAATGTTGAGTTCATCATCGCTGACGTTTATTATCTGCTGCTGTGGTTGCTGTAAGCGATGATCAAAACGTCCTAAATTTGTTAAATTATCCACCGAATGGTGGATAATTTAACACATATCGAGATGGTGTGCGTCTATCGGGATATCTTTTGCGGTACCACCGCAAAGCTAATGAAATGTCTTTGTGATTTAAAAAGTATGCTTCTATTAAATCCAAATTATTTTGGTACGCCATGGTAAGTAAATTAACACAAAAATTGCTAATAAACGAAAATGAAACTCACAATAAACAAAAGAACAGACGCTTGAAAATTTACGTGTTCCATTTTCGAATTATTTATTTTTACTAATATCAGCCAGTTGCATGGTAATTGTGAGCTCATGAAGAAATGCATACAAGTACCTACTACACTTCATGTATCGCTTTATTATTATCATGTACTTACACCACGGCACAGTGTGTAATTTTGGCTTGATTTCGGCCATGTGTAGTTTATGTATTTATTTGATGGCTGTAAATATTTTAAAGGCATGACAAAAACACCGACATTTTTTTTATTATTATTTTTGGAGTTATTGTGATTATCGAGAAAAAACCATAGAAACCATAGATACGCAATATCTTTTTTCAGATACATTATTTCTGAATAAATAAAATATGTGCTTATAAAAGAAGTCCGTAGCTATATCCTTGCCAAAAACTACACGAAAAACACAGTCAATTAAGACACAATTAATATTTTTACCAATAATATAAAAATAATAATTGTGGGGTTGTTTCTTGATGGTAGCATTTTTTTCTTAAATGGTTTGCATCTATATGTCATAAAATACTTGTTTATAAAATATCAACTAATAAAAATGATGGGGTGACGAGATATGATTTTTAAAAATTTTGTTTAGGGTTGGCACTAACTTTTCTATGAACATTTAAACGCAATGTTCATGTTGATTTATTCTGCTCATAAACATCATCTATTTTGGTTCATTATATTACCATTATATAACATTATTAAAAATATTATGATACGTAAAAATATTAACGACACAAGTTTTGTTTTAATAAGTAGGCATAATATTAGACTAAACTCTGAAAATTCTTGCTACGCAAAATAACATAGCGTCTATACTCTTTTCGTAAGAAAAGATCTTCGATGAAGGACATTGTGTGGTATTGGGAAGGGGTCCGCCCTCGTCAAGCTTAGGCTAAAAGCCAATATCAATTACATAATGTCTGGAGAAGCGGGGGTGAGGCGTCATGGAGCCGTCAAAGACCCATGGCGCTGCTTTGCCTCAGGAGGAATTGACCCATTCTCCTGGGGGATGTCATTTCGGGCCTCGACCGAGTGACTTAATGCTAGAGGGGCATGGGGGCGCCAACCCTCGTGTTGGTCAGCGAGTGGCAGAGATAGTTAATCAAACAACAATAACTCCACAAAGATTGACTCATCTTGACTTGTTTAAATTATTGGAAGATACTGCTCATTTAAGAGGACCGCTAGGCACATACTGGTGGGATGCAGGATGCTTTTGGAGGCAGATCATTCCACGTGTCGTCATGATAGGGTACTAGTAGTAGTCATACGTGAAGTTGTTAGATTTGAGTTCGCGAGAGCACAAAAACAACTGACAACAAAACAAAAGCCCCGTAAATTTCACTAAAAAAGGCTCAATCAGAAATCGATTCATAAACCGTACAAGATTCTAGACTTGGCGCCGGGCTGGATAATTATTATTAACACGTACGAGAAACATTACAAAATATGAAACCACGTAGCAGTTTCTACATTTCGGCCATATGTCCGGCCGAGATGTAGAAACCGCTACGTACTTTACTCACGGCCACTCAAGCGTGTGCCGTTAGTCGAGCTGACTGTACTTTTCTAAAGGTCACGCTATAAAACCAATAAATACTTTTATTTATTAAACAATTTAACAAAAAATGCCCATATCATTTGGTTTGTATGCAGAAGAAAAATCCAGGCCTAGGCCAGCAAAATCCCTGTACTAAAAATACTTGAAATGTCTAGAACTTTCATAATTTCAGAATTGGAACGCGTATCTAAAGCGGCTTTCGCGGAATTGTATCAGATATGGCTAAGCAGAGAGAAAACTCAGGGTAGTGGTGGGAGTTCCGGGTGCACCTGAAGAGGCCTCCTTAGCCACTGCTTCTGGATTCCTCTCTGCAACGCGATGGACGCAGCACCCCCATGGTGAATCCATGGAATACTAAGAGTTTTCGTCTCTATTATGTACTTACATAAATATCAGAAATTTATTAAATAAACAAACAAACATTCGTGACTCGTGAACAAATATTCGCACTGATTATACTAATATATGCCCCTATCAGAATTCGATCACAAAACCGCTGGCTAAGTAGACAGGGTACTAACCACTCGACCAGAGATTCGGCAATCAATATACTTATTTGAAATTGAAAAATAATTTATTTCACATGCTTATAACATTACACACATATATTTAAACTTATGATTACAAAAAGTCAATCTGTAATTGACTTCAATTAGATTATACTGTGTTATATAGTGTTAGATTTTAGGCTGTTGATTTATTGTTTAACAATATAAAAAAAATCATTTGGTAAAATTTTGGACAACCCTATTTCCATAGAAATTTTTATAATACTTAGAAACGGTTTATCTCGCTACCCCATCCATGTTAGTGTTTAAATTTTTAGGACGTAATAAACAACAATATTCTTCATATTAATAATAAAAAATAAAATGCATCCAAACCAAGGATAAATAAAAAATCAATAAAAAGTAAAAAAAAGAAAACCTTGAATAACTCTTATAATCCTTCAGTAAAATTGCCTATTTTTTTTATATGACTAGGTAATGCAATGTTACATTACTTAATATATCAACAAAAACAAAAACTATTATGTTTATCGTTATAAAATAATAAATAAGTTTTCATTGAGGTCATTGACCTTCCACAAAAAAAAATATATCTCTAAAAGTATACATAATTTTACTGTAGGAATTTTTATAAGTTGTTTGTCATATAAAGCTCTTTCGGATAAATACTTAAACTATACATGGCCGAAATCAAGCCAAAATTACACACTGTGCACGGAAATCTCGTATCTCAAGTGGGTAGGTCTTTGAAATGATAATGTTAATTGTTGGAAACATGGCCAAGTCAGAGGAAATTTCCCTGAACAAAATTTTAAATAAAATGAAAAATTTTATGATCTTAGTTTCATTTAATATGCTAGGTTATTTAGGAAAAAATAATGCTTATGAGTAGCCCTTTCAAACGCTATTATAAAATACATGTCATTTTTCTATCACATTTGGCGGGTTCGATTCCCGGTTGAGGTAGGCGATTTTTAAAAAATCTGTGAATGCAGTTCTACTTATTATTAAAAATAAAACTATGTCTTCTTTTAGTAAAATATCCTACGTTCAATATTTAATATACTTTCCCTCCGTGTGGCATGGCCGTGGGACGCCCTGTATAATGTATTGTTGCGCCGAGTATAGACAGACGAACTTTATGCAGAAATATATGCCGCCACAAAGCTGCCCTGTCCCTTGGTAATAAAAAAATGAAAAATATCTGATACATGCATATATTTAACAATAATAAGTAGGTCAATGTCCTGAATGTGATTGTGTTTTTAAAGGTTGTGTCAATAATAAGCCTGTTGCTCAATCTGATACGGACATAGAATGTATAATTGAAATTTTTTAATGATACAATCACGCATGAAAGAACCGCCAATTAAAAGGTGAAAGGGACTTAGCGTTTCCAGAGAAATAGTAGAAGCAAATATATTACCTTGTATATGGCGCCGACAGAGAAGCCGACCAATTGATGTGTTTTGGAGATCAGGAACAGGATCAGGCACACTTGCCCAATATAGATGTTTTGCGTAAAGCAAAAGAACAAAGAGGAAACGCAGTGTTAGGTCTATCCATCCATTATTGATCCAAATAAAATATTCTACTCACGCCAGAAGTATACATGCCATTGGGTTGGATCCTTTTTTTGTTTTTAAGTTACCAAATGGTGAACTATCTGCACATCTATATCTAGATAGTGGTAGATACAGGAGTTTTAAAAATGCCCGTGTTTCAAATGTTGAGTGCAGTACAAAATACCAAGTCGGTCGTCTATTGGTTTAATGAAATAATTAGAATAGGCTGTACCCTTAAACAGAATTTTCCATATCCAAAGCAAATAGTTTGTGATTTTGATAACGCGCTCATAGGTGTTGCAGCGAGATCTTTTGGTAAATGTCAAAATCTAAAGGATTATTTACAACAATGTTTCTTGAACATTACAAACATGCCCCTCAGGTTACCGACATGCCTTATTAGCTTGAATATCTCGCACTATAAGTATATATTTAATTTCACGATGGGGTAAATTTAAAACTGTACATCCGCGAGTTAAAACGTTTTTGATTATGACATACATGACTAAAATATCTGACTTACGTGAGCTGGAAAATGTTTTCAGATCAATTATTATATTATGCAATAGTGATGGGATGTGGATTGGATAAATCTTGTTCAGGTAGTTTAGCCGAGCAGGCTTTAAAATACTTGCAAGAAATAATCAAAGGCAAGAAAGACTTAAATGTTGTAAAAGATATTGAAAAAAAAATATCAAGATGATAATGCCATGACTGGTGAAACATTACTTCTAAATGATAAAGATACTAAAATGTTGAAAATTCTCTTAAAAACTGGATAGGGGTATTATGCGAAGACTCTAAAAAACAGTTTCTTTAGTCCCTGAGGGTTTCCGCTGTTCACAAATATTATGGCCGATGCATCTAAATTAGAGAAAATACTCGTTAACTCATCCGCCGTGGAGTCGGAGTTTGATGATGTTAAGCATCGCATTCTGAGAAATGAGTGTCGACCGATGCGCGTTGACAAATTTATAAGTTTACATGTAAAATCATTTTAAGGGAAGGCTAAATTAGCCATGTCAAAAGAAGACCCTCAATTATAGTCATTTTCAAAATAAACGCACTAAATGGGACAAATATGGTGAAAACAAAGATTCGAACGTAGTAGCTACTAAGTGATGAAACACCCTTTTTTTTAAACACCTGGCACCGATGTCACGCTGGCACGCGCGTCTTGATCAAAGTTCATAGATTTCTGTGAAGCTGTTCTCGACGACAGCGGTGCGGGCGGCGGATCACGAGTGTCGATCTGTACATACACCGCGCGCACCGCCCGCTAGCGTCCAGGACGCGGCCTAATAGGTTTTTGTGACGCTGAATGGGCAAACTGTCCTATTGATAGAAAGTCGTACACGGGCTATATATTCAAGCTGTCTGGAGGATCAATCGTAGGAGTCGTTAAGATAATATCTGATAGTCAGAGTGCTCTTAATTTAGTACATAACCCAGTACACCACAACAGCATCGGAGAGGGGACGGGAAGAGGATCCTGTGGCCGCCTCTCTCCGGCGTAGACGGGTGGGCGCGAGAAGGCGGGCGGCGATCGCCCGTCTGCCTGCGGCCTAAGTGCGGCCGCGTGCGTCGGGTAGCTTCCACGCGCGCAGTACAAAGGCCGCCACGTCTGAGATTACTCAAAGTAACTCTGGGCAAACTCCATCGGCGCAGAACCAGGCCGTAAGGCCGGGTCGCCTGGGGGTGTTCTGGTGAATATGCTTCGCAGACACCAGACCACTTCCGCGAAAGGCACGAGAGTTATGCAGGAGTTTTAGCGGGTATTCCTAGGGTCAATCTAGACGGTGGGCGAGCCCCGCACACGCCCGCTAAGATGAAAGTGTCTAACATGTCTAGAATCAACCGCGATTGTGCCTTATCTGTTGAAAACAGACAGTCGGCATACCGCGCTTGGATCAGGGGCCGAGCTTGCGGGGATCCCGACATTGACTTACTGAAAGCAGTCTATAACAACGCCACCAAGTCCCGCAAAAGGGCCTTCATCAGAGCGGATGTACAGCGGGTTGCACGAGTTGGCCAAGAACTTCTTACGCATCCTACGGGAAGCCGTAGCTACTGGCGTCTGGCCAAAGCCGTGCAGTCCAACTTCTGTCAACCCTCGCTGCCCCCGTTGAGATGTTCTGACGGCTCGCTAGCTCACAAGCCGCAAGAGAAAGCCGATCTCTTGGTAAAACTCTTTGCTGCTCACTCCCGAATCGATGACTGCAACTTACAGCCACCAACACTCTCCCACTGTGGCCACACAATGCCCGATATTCGTATTAGGCAATGTGATGTACGTGCGGAGCTTCAGTCAATCGACGTCCGGAAAGCTAGTGGACCTGATGGCATTCCAGCGATAGTACTGAAAAACTGCGCAGCGGAGTTGTCTCCTGTCTTAACGCGGCTATACCGTCTTTCTCTCTCTTCTGGGTGTGTGCCGGAATCTTGGAGAGAGGCCAATGTGCAACCGGTCCCCAAAAAGGGAGACCGATCAGACCCAGCTAACTACCGCCCGATAGCTGTCACCTCAGTTCTTTGCAAGGTCATGGAACGGATCTTAAACCACCAGCTGATCCGATACCTCGTTTACAGCTAAAATGTCGCCGTTCCTTCCCCTTCCGTCTCTTCAGGGCACGACTCTTTCGGCACAGGGCTCCCTAAACTTGCTAGGCATGGAGATATGTTGCGATCTGAATTCCAGAAACTACATCGAAACCGTGATCAAAACAGCCTCACGGAAGCTCGGTGTCCTGAACAAGGTGCGTCGATTTTTCACGCCTGACCAATTATGCCTGCTCTATAAAACTCAGGTCCGGTCTTGCGTGGAATATTGCTCGCACTTGTGGGATGGCTCCGCCAAGTACCTTCTCGATGCCCTGGACAGATTGCAGCGTCGTGCTGTCCGTATCGTTGGCGATGTAGAGGTCACCAACAACCTTGAGCCTCTGCAATTGCGTCGAGACATTGCGTCGCTTAGCGCCTTCTGTCGGCTATATCACGGAGAGTGTTCTAAGGACCTATTTGACCTTATCCCACCTTCCCCCTTCCTACTCAGGAGCACGCGTGCCGGTCTTCGCAGTCATCAATTCACTGTCTCCACCTCAACATCACGTACAAAGAAATTTAGTAGCTCTTTTCTTTGTCGAACTTCCAGAACTTGGAATTCTTTGCCAGCACATGTGTTCCCTCCTTCCTATAACATGGGTTCCTTCAAAAGAGGCGTGAAAAAGCACCTTTCGGGCCGGCAAGGTGGAGGCGGCTAGAGCAGTGTCTGAACTGCACTAGCTGTCTTCGCATATGGACTCTTCTTACCGCTTCACATCAGGTGGTGTTGAGTCATTTGTCGTGCTTTGTATAAAAAAAAAAACAAAAAAAAAAAGAATACCTAAAAAGCAGTGATTTGCCTGCTGATGTATTAACTAAGCCTCTTGGTTCTATCACTCATAACAAATGTGTAATTAGTATGGTACGGACAGCTCAAACTATGGTACGGACAGCTGCCACAAACCTGCTAAGCAAAAAGATGTTAACTGTTGACTGTGTTGATTGGAACTCCGAAGAAACTTATTGACAGCCTTCAACTTCGGCAAGGAAATAAAACAATGGCCGAAGACTTCTGCATGCATAGTGAAATCTTTATTATATAAAAATTACACTTCGAATGTTAGTTCAATAAAACATGGAATTGATAACAAAGCAATTGCTCTTAACCAGCTCGCAGCACAAGGAGGAATAAAAATTAATACGTGTGATTTATTTATAGATAGCGAAATACCTTTTTTGACAGCTACTTCAGATGGCCTGGTTGGAACAGACACAATTGTAGAGGTTTAATGTCCATTTTCTGCTTACAAAATAAACATCAATGAAGCAGTTAAATAAATAAAAAATTTGGCCCATTAAAAATAGCAAACTGAAAATGAACAAAAACGATTCTTGTTATTATCAAATCCAAGGCCAACTTATATATCACCAAACGAAATATATGTGTCTATTCGCAGTATGGTCTGGTAAAAATCAAATTTTTTTAGAAAAAAATATGGTTGAAAAACTTACCGGATTTTATAGTACTTACATATAACCAGAACTAATAGACCACTGAGACAGACAATAATTCCTGATAAACGTAAGCTGAAACAATCTTGTAATGATGTGGAAACCTTCACAACTAGCACGCATGAGCCATACAAAATTATTAAACATAACCACAAAAGTATTATCTATTACTAAATTTTGAAATAATTTCAAATTAGGAATAGATATATGTCATATATCACTTGTCATTTATCTAGTGTAGTGTATCATGTGTGTGAGCATGTACATATACACACACAGAAGATATTCTAGAAGTAAGTAGATTCTTCATCATAATCATCACCAGAATATAAACGTCCTAGTTCTGGCACAGGCCTTCCTACATGGAAGAAACACATGAGGAGCTTGGGCCATAACACCACCACGCTGGCCCAATGTGAGTTGGTGAGTTAAAGCGATTGCAGTAACAACCGGGACCAACGGCTTAACGTGTCTTCCGAAGAAGTCTTTGAAATTTATTTTCCATTCTCGCTAAAAAAGGTATTGCACAGTCTATAAATAGCCCACACGTTTTGAATTGTATTCTTTCTTGTGCTGCGAACTGGTTAAGATCAATTGCTTCGTTATCAATTCCATGTTTAATTGAATTAACGATCTGAGTGTCATTGTTCTGCTATTACTTTGCCGAAGTTTCTTTGGAGTTTCAGCCATTCACTTCTTACTCTATCTCTTTGTAATATTTTAGAAGACGTTTTTACTTTTTGAAGTCAGTTATTTCTAAATGTTTTAAAAAATTTTGAAAACCATTTGCGTTTAGATCTTTTTTTTTATACAACTAGATGACAAACAAGCTGACGGCCCACCTGGTGGTAAGCGGTTACCGCCGCCTATAGACACCTGCAATAACAAGGAAAAGCACTTGATATTGCAGGTGCGTTGTCATCCTGAGGCCTAAGATGAAATGCCGTCCATGCCCAGTAATTACACTGGCTACCTTTCCCTTCAATCCGAAACACAGCGAACTGTTTCACGGCTGAAATAAGAAAGGCGGTGGTACCTACCCAGGCGACCCTACATATGGGTAAATATGACCATTCGCGATATGGACCAATTGCTATTTTGACAGTTCGAGATACGGACCAATCGCTATTTTGACAGAATACAATTTTGACCATACGCGACGCAACCCAATTTCATCAGTTGAAGTATTGAAAGAAAAAATAATTAATGCGGCAAATGAAATAAGAAGAACTTTGACTACTGGTGTAGTGAAAAGTGGCCTACGTAAAAGACTGCGAAGATGTGTGCAGAGAAGAGGCGGACACGTGGAACATTTAATTTAGACATTATGATATTTTTTTCTGTAACATAGTCTAGTAAATTAGTATTTTTTACTCATTGTTTTATTTTGCCTCCCCGGTAGCCTAGGAAACTAAGTTTAGTCTAGATTTTTTTTGTTGAATAGCTGATGAAACGTAGATATTATTAAGCACATCTGCAAAACAGGTGCCATTATATTTTTTTTAGATATCACTTAAAGAAAAATAAACTTACTAAATTTTAAAGTTTTAAACGTCCACTACGACCTATTCCGTTATTTTACGTACAAACATGGTTATTGAAGTCATAAACTCACTGTGTTTGTCTAAAAATATAAAAGTATGGTCAGAAACGATTCACTAGATTCCGCCCACGACTTACTTACTTACGACTATTATCATTTAAAAACGATACATGTCACGCCATCTGTTATCGCAGCTGATTAACCCTAATTTATCGTATAATAATGATAATTGATCCTTAATTCTGCATAGTGGCGCTACTGTCGTGTGGTCAATTATTACTTTATTACAATTTTTTTTGCGTTGCCTACTTCTTAAGAGTGACAGTTTTTTATTGCATCTGTGGAGACGCTCCTCTTAACGACAAGAACCGAACGAAGTAAGACCCTATAATTAAATTTAAGTTTAAATTATCCTGTAACTGGTTTGATCGATGATTAACAATAGTTTGAATTAAACTTCATTGTTAGTCTTCATTAATAGTACCTTTTACATAGCGCCGCACTCTTTTTTGCTGCTAACTAAAGGCTTTTATCAAAGTTCGTAACTAGTTTTAGCGGGTATTCCTAGGGTCAATCTAGACGATTGACCCTAGGAATACCCGCTAAAACTCCTGCATAACTCTCGTGCCTTTCGCGGAAGTGGTCTGGGGTCTGCGAAGCAAATTCACCAGAACACCCCCAGGCGACCCGGCCTTACGGCCTGGTTCTGCGCCGATGGAGTTTGCCCAGAGTTACTTTGAGTAATCTCAGACGTGGCGGCCTTTGTACTGCGCGCGTGGAAGCTACCCGACGCACGCGGCCTCACTTAGGCCGCAGGCAGACGGGCGATCGCCGCCCGCCTTCGCGCCCACCAGTCTACGCCGGAGAGGGGCGGCCACAGGATCCTCTTCCCGTCCCCTCTCCGATGCTGTTGTGGTGTACTGGGTTATGTACTAAATTAAGAGCACTCTGACTATCAGATATTATCTTAACGACATACAATATACCTGTTATTTCTGATGGAAAGTGCAACTGTGGGCTGTATTTTTGCCTCCCAAGCTACTGATCCTCCAGACAGCTTGAATATATAGCCCGTGTACGACTTTCTATCAATAGTACAGTTTGCCCATTCAGAGTCACAAAAACCTATTAGGCCGCGTCCTGGACGCTAGCGGGCGGTGCGCGCGGTGTACGTACAGATCGACACTCGTGATCCGCCGCCCGCACCGCTGTCGTCGAGAACAGCTTCACAGAAATCTATGAACTTTGATCAAGACGCGCGTGCCGTCGCCCGCGCCGCCCGCACCATCCAGGACGTGGCCTTTAGGGCTCTCAGGTTCACCTGTAATTCAGAGAATAATCCAATGTACCCTTGAGATATTGTAAGATTCTTTTTGCTGCTTACCAATGTTCATTTGTATAGCACGTATGGAATTGGCTAAGGTAACTTACAGCATAAGCAATATCAGGGTGTGACCACACCGCTAAATACATAAGACATCCGATTAAATTTTGATACGGTTGTAAAACTGACTCACCATCTATATTCTCCTTTTCCAGTTTTTACTGTGTTATCGGAGTATTTGTAGTTTTACAATTTTTCATATAGAATTTTTCTAACACAGACAAAATATAATTTCGCTGGGATACATTTACCGTATTATTATTGCAATTTACTCGCTTGACAATGTCAAACGTCAAGTCTGATTGTAGAAGACAGTAATGTCATCGACATATACACCGAGAATAAGATGTTCGATATCAAAAAGTTTGGTATATACACAAAGTTCCGACGGAGTTCCAACAAATCCTATTTTTGCAAGTGTTTCATTATGTTTTTTATTCCACGCTCGAAGAGCCTGTTTCAAGCCATACAAGGATTTTCGTAGCAGGCAGACTTTATCTTCTTGTGCTTGCGAGATAAAACTAATGGGCTGTTCCAAGTAGACTTCCTCTTGTAAGTCACCATTAAGGAAGGCAGTATCAACATCTAAATGCCTTATTTTTAATCCCATTTCGGTAGCTACTGCGAATAATGTTCGTAAAGAAGAGTGACGGATAACAGATGCAAAGGTTTCCTCATAATCTATACCTTTCATTTGTTTGAACCCTTTTGCTACTAAACGAGCCTTGTATCTGGTTATGTTACCAAACGCAAATTTATATATCCATTTACACGGAATGAGCTTCTTGTTACTTGGTTTGTCAACAAGTTCATTTACAGCATCAGTTTGAACTACTTTAGACATTTCATTTAAAAGTTTGGTCCTTACCAAAGCAGTTGTGATATCCATGTTACAATTTTCTAGCTAAATCTTGTGCTGTAGATAATACTTTGTGTTCGCGATGGGAACAAAGTAAAACTGAAGATTTTAAATGTATAATTAGATGCTTAGTTAATTGGAGCTTTGGCGATCACTTTAGAAAAATATATGTAATGAAGTAATTGGCTACTAAATCATGTGACGTTAACGATAGGTGCCTCCGATTGGTCAGCAAAAAGGTTGAAATTGGCGTAGACATCCTCCCGGGCCTTGAAAGCGATAGAAGAGTCTTCAAGAAACGCTTTCTTCCGTCATAGGCAGCAAGCATATACGGTTGATGGCTCGTCTTTTGGTTCTCTTTGCAGTAACGATATCAGCGACACGAGGAGTACCGTCTGAGCCAGGAAATAACTTTTCTACTCTTCCCAGGCGCCAACAGAGAGTGGGCAGATAGTCCTCCTTCAAAAGCACCAAGTCATCTGGTTTCAAATCTCTGTATTTAGTACGCCATTTCGTCCGCTGTTGTAGCTCAGCGACATACTCTGAAGCCCAACGCTGCCAGAAGTGTTGTCTAGCCTTTTCTAGGAGCTGGAACCTGTTGAGTCCGCTAGCGTTGATCTCTACGAGATTTGGTGTTGGTGGAGAAGTGAGTGGCCTACCAATTAAAAAGTGAGCCGGGGTAAGGGGTTGAAAATCATTGGGCGAGGGACTGAGTGGACATAGGGGCCTGCTGTTGAGGATGGCTTCAATTTTTGCGAAAAATGAAGATAGTTCCGCAAACGTCATATGTGACTTTCCTAACACTATGGATGTGGTATTTGGCAGATTTCACTCCCGCCTCCGCTAGGCCATTGAAGTGAGGAGCGTATGCTGGATAGAATCTAAATTCAATGCACCGACGAGCCGCAAAGTCACAGATATAGTCTTTGTTTAGTTTTAAAAAATAACCAATATCTTAAGCTGCTGCAACGAAATTACGGCCGTTATCACAATAGATTAGACTAGGCATTCTTCTGCGAGCTATAAACCTTCGCAAGGTCAATAAAAACGTGTCTTTTGACAGCTCGTAGTAGCAGTAAGCGCAGCAGTAAGCTTCGAGATGTACACATTTACATCGAAAACAAATAAAAATACATAGATAACATTTAGTTATTTTACAGCCGCGACCCTTGCGGTCTGTTATGTAAAATGGTCCAGCAAAGTCGGTGGCAACAGCAGTAAAGGTATAATCTGGTTCGACACGTTCAGCGGGTAAGTTTCCCATGATATTAGTTAACGTTTGACCTTTGAACCTTCGGCACGTTAGGCAACTACGTGTTATAGATTTAGCCAGATTGCGGCCTCCTATAGGCCAATATTGGTCTCTGACCGAAGCTAGCAGGTGTTGAGGCCCAGCGTGTAATAAACGTTCATGTTCTTACCGGAATATTAATTTTGTGAAAGGGTGACTAGCCTGTAATAGAATAGGATGTCTCTTATCGTAAGAGTAAAAAAAAGCAGGCCGAAACCATCAAGAAAAGGGTTGAGCGAAGATAAAACACATTTAGGCTGTAAAGGTTTGTTATTACTTATTTTATTTATTTCCTTAGGAAAAGACTCCCTTTGAGATATCTTAATAGCGTATGTTATAGCTTCATTGAGCTCATTGACCTTTAAATTACCTGACTGTTTTGAGTTCGGATTAAGACAGTTGTAAAGGAACCGATATATCGAGGCAAAGATTCTTTGAATTTTAATTAATTTAGAAAATTGTTTAAAGTCAATTATTGAGGACCAAAGATCAGACTCCACAAC
Organism: Nymphula nitidulata; assembly: GCA_947347705.1. Lineage (NCBI taxonomy): Eukaryota > Metazoa > Arthropoda > Insecta > Lepidoptera > Crambidae > Nymphula > Nymphula nitidulata. Next base: position 20,660,002 of record OX374616.1, read on the forward strand.
AAAAGCGGATATTGCCCTTAGTTCAGGTAAATCAACAGTAACAGACTGAATAGATGGCTACATGACCTCTCCAGTAAAAGAAAGTTAGGTCCATGCAACCAAAGGGACAACCTGTCGTTTTCATAAATGTCTATGCCACGTGAGGCAATGTCAGCTGGATTATTGGACGTAGGGACATAACGCCACGAGGGGGCATCAGAAAGCTCATGAATAGCACTAACTCTATTAGCAACAAAAGTTTTAGCTTTATTAGGTGTGCATATCCAACCCAAAACTGAATAATCGGAATGCGAAGAGTTCTGGTTACAGCGGAGCTAAGCTGAGCACCTAGAACAGCAGCGCATAGTTCCAGCCGTGGTATTGTAACGGCCTTTAATGGGGCTATACGACCTTTAGCACATAAAAGATAAATTTGAACATTTCCGTTTTCATTTTCAGATCTGAGATATACACAAGCTCCATATGCCTGTTCAGAAGCGTCACAAAAGCAATGCATTTCAATTTCTGTAGCATTGTCAATTATTATGCATCTCAGGATTTTTATTTTAGATATATAATTTAAAGTTTGTGAAAAGTTAGCCCACATGGCTTGAAAATTGTGGGGTATGGGTCCATCCCATTCAAGTTTATGAGACCATAATTTTTGTAAAAGTATTTTGAACCTTATTGTGAAGAATGTAAGCATTCCCAGAGGGTCAAAAACTTTGCTTATACTTGATAGAATTGACCTTTTTGTGATAGTGGTACTAGGTGTAAATTCTACTGGAAAATGGATTTTGTCACAAAGTGGAGACCAGCCAATGCCCAGAGTGCTAGTGGAATTGCTAATTATTAGATTTTCTTTTTCTGCATTACTCTCACTACACTGAAAAAAGTCCGGTATATTAGACCGAAATTTCCGCAAATTAAAACAACCTTTAGCTAGCTCACTGGTTACTGTGTGTTGAATGTAACCTAACTCTTCTTTAGTGTTACAACCCGTAAGGAGATCATCACAATAAAAATCATCCTGTATAATAATAGTTTTTATTTTTGAATCGTTACATTCTTCACCAAGCTGCCAGATGCATCTAGTGCTAAGAAAACTTGCACTGGCGAAGCCATAGGTAACAGTATTTAACTGTAATGTAGCTATACTATCGTTCTCATTGTCACGCCACAATATTAATTGTAATTCACGGTCCGAATCCTTCAGAATCAATTGGCGATACATTTTTTCAATGTCCCCTGAAATTATGTATTTGTAGCTGCGAAATCGAATAAGTATATTAAATAGCGAATCTTGGATCGTAGGACCTACCATTTGTAGGTCATTTACTGATAGCCCTGACGTAGTGCGAGCAGAGGCATCGAACACGACGCGAAGTTTAGTTGACTCACTCTTTTCCCTTACAATTGGCTGGTAGGGTAAAAAATATAAATTTTTCTAATTTTGTGCTTGAAAGCTCGATAAATGACCTAATTCGCCATATTCATGAATGAATTCTGTGTAGGATTTTTTAAGATTAGGCTGCCTACGAAAGCATGCTTCTAGGTTCAAAAATCTTCTTTTTGCTATTTGATATGAATTACCCAAGCAGTCACGCTCATCGCGTAGAGGTAAACTAACACAGAATCGACCATCATTTTGGCGGGTATAAGTGGATAAAAAGTGCTGTTCGCATAGTTTTCCTTCCAAAGTGTATGGTGAAGCTTGTGGGAATTTTTTTAACTCCCAAAATTTGGCAATATTGGTTCCTATATTGGAAAAACTTTCACTCGATTGGGCGTGACATACAACAGCATTGTTAGAATACTGCTGACATGGTGTCATGGCCATGGGGTCAGCAATAAGCCACCCAAGCTTAGAATTTCGAAGAGTAGGCATTTTAGGACCTAGCGAGTGCTGTTCGGAACCTATCAAGACCCAGAATAGGTCAGCTCCGATCAACATGTCGATAGAAGAGGGCTCGTTAAAATTAGGATCCGCTAGGTTGTAGTTAGGTACATTTAGGGATTTTAAATCAATTGTTTTCCTAGGCAAGTTATCTGATATCTTAGGTAAAATAAAGCAAGTCATGTACACACTAAAAGAGCTAGTATTTGAATGTAGTCGAACTGTACAGCGTTCTGTGTTTAAATTGATGTAACAACCACATGGAACAATTGATTAAGCATTTTAATTTAAATAATCTTTTCCATAGTGCGCAATATGGATTTACAAAGGGTCGTTCTACTACTGATGCTGGTGTAGCTCTGTTAAGGCACATATTTGATGCATGGGAGAATTCACAAAATGCTATTGGTAAATTCTGTGACATATCAAAGGCATTTGACTGCGTTGACCATCAGACGCTAATTTTAAAATTACAACACTATGGGTATTACCGATAGCTCTTGTGGAGAGCGAAATTAGAGGGGCTTTTTCATACAATAAAGCAAAGGCGTCCTTACGGTAAATTGGTCAACTGACAACTGTTTATTTTAAATATTAGTATCAAAGCTATCAATATTCTTTATACTGATTGTCATTTTTGATACTAATATTCTCCCATTTTTTTTTAAGTGACGTTGAGGGCCACTAATTTTCTGAGGGGCCTCTTTAAAACCCCTGCCGTAGTAGTCACATCAGCCACTCTACTGACTCCGTCCTTCCCGGGATATAATCTAGAGACTCTTCCTCTCAGCCAGACTCCACGTGGTAAGTTGTTGTCGGCGATAACGACTATGTCTCCCACCTTCACTTCAGGACGTTGACCGCCTCCCCTTCTGGGAGCAAGTGTAGGCAAATACTCTGTCAGCCACCGTCGCCAAAAGAAATCCGCTAATCTGGCTGATTTTCTCCAACTGACTCTTCCTACCAAGTCCTTGTCACAAGTTTCAGACGGCCCGATCGTTCCCGACGAAGACCCAATTAGGAAGTGTGAAGGCGTTAAAGCTTCTGGGTGGTCAGGGTCAGCTGACACATGTCTGAGAGGTCTGCTGTTGATTATGGCTTCTGCTTCAGCGCGTAAGGTGAGGAGGTATTTCATCAGAAGGCGCTTTATCTTTCAGAGCTATTTTTAAGGCAGCTTTTACACTCCTCACCAAGCGCTCCCAGGCTCCTCCCATAAATGGCGCCGCTGGAGGGATGAACTTCCACTCTATCATCTGGTTTGCAGCAAATGTTGAAACCTCCTCTCCATAAAGTTTCTTTAGCTCGCGGTTCAGCCCAACGAAAGCAGTGCCATTGTCGGAATATATCTCACGCGGACAACCACGGCGCGCTATCAATCGCTTCAGGCTCATCATTGCGGCATCGCTCGATAGGCTGTGAACAACTTCCAGGTGAATGGCTCTTACCACCAGGCATGTATATAGCGCAACGTAGCGTTTTTCACGTCGGCGCCCCACGGTGACGAGAACTGGACCGAAATAATCTAGCCCCGAGTACGAAAAGGGTCTCTCGTGATGCGACAGTCTTGCCGGTGGTAGTTGACCCATTGGTGGATTGAAAGGAATAGCCTTTCGTATGCGACAAAGTAGGCAATTGCTTGCAACTGATCGGACTGTGCTTCGTAAATGGATAATCCAATAAGCTTGACGGAGTTCATTAACAACGGTCTCTGTATTTGCGTGAGCATATTTCTGGTGGTAGTAAAAAACCAAAAGACGGACAGCTGGATGTTTGCCATTAAGTATGATAGGGAACTTGGTGTCTTCATGTATTCCTTTCGCTGCAGTAATACGTCTAGACAAGCGAATTAAATTATCGCTACCAACGATGGGAGATAAATTCTTAAGCTTGCTGTCCCGGTGAAGAGGAGAAGATGTCTCTAAGCATTGTCTCTCTACTGGGAAGGAGTCAATCTGGCTTTTCCATAAAATGGCGATCTCAGCCTTTTGCAGCTCTATGGCTGTCAACCTAAAGGGAGTAAGGTTGTTTGATGGCATACCTCTATGGATATTAAGCAGCTTGTTTAATTCATTTCCTATAAGAAGTATTTACAAAGTATTTCAAAAAAAAGTTTGTATGTAAATCCACGTTGAGGTGGTACTATGTTTGTGCATGGCCATCTAGATTTAGATAAAACAATTCGAAACAAAAGACGGTGCATGCTGTTCTGTTTTTTCACTAACAAACCAATGTATGTACGAAAGATGTGTGTAAGCTCTTCTGATACAATTATATTTTATTTTACGTAACGAAATGGTTTATTTTAAAGTGGATTAACGCAACTAGTTTATTGTGTTTAATCATAGTGGTCCTTCGGCACGGATTTGTCAGTAAGTAAAGTGCTATATACAAAAGTGTTCGTGCGATAAACAGTGGTAAGAACTTTAATTTATTTCAATAATTATACAATTGAAGACTGAATATTATTTACAAAATTACTATTATTAACATTTTGTCTTTGTGTGGACTTTAAAAACTTAGTTAACGGTATAACAACAACATATAACATAGTGAACTGATGATTTTATTTTAACTTGTACTCTCGTCATTTGTTTTTTACTGTTTAATATTGAAGTGGTCTTATTGAACTTTGTGGATATTCTTATCTAATTTACAATCACAATGACGGAAAGCAATTCAATTACGTCGTCAATTAATGCAATTAATGACAGTTCCATTAAGATTATAAAATTACATTCTAACACGAAAAAATGTGCTAAGGCTAAGATTACTAAGGGATATTTAGACACTCGTTTGGAAACGTTAAATAATTACTGGTCTAACTACATAAAATTATATGATTCGATTATAACATCATTTACAAAGCCTTCCTTGCAAGCACAGGGATTTTTTGATGAACAAAACTATGAGGTTACAGAGGAAGCTTATTTGGATTTAAAATCATTAATTAGCGATTATTTTTATGACTATAAAAAGTCCGAAAAGGCAGAGAATAGTGATTCAACGACTAGTTGTTCTCATTCTGAATCGCATAGATTAAGACCTAAGCTACCACCTATACCTATACCTACATTCTCTGGTAATTATAATGAATGGATAAGTTTTAGAGATTTGTTTGTTTCTCTTATTCACAATGACGACACGCTCAGTAAAATCGAAAAACATCATTATCTACGATCTAGTTTGTCCGGAGATGCAGAGCAGTTATTGAGAAACATTTCTCTCTCGGAAGCAAATTATGATGATGCCTGGAAGAAACTCGAGAATAGATTTGATAACAAAAGGGTCATTGTAAACAATATACTTAACCGTTTTCTTGGCCAACGAAAGATCACATCTGAATCTGCTAAAGGTATTAAGGAGTTACTAGATACTACCACCCAGTGTCTTACTTCACTAAAAAATCTTAAGATTGACACTACCACATGGGATGCTATTATTGTTCACATTGTTGTCTCAAAGTTAGACTTGGAATCACACAAACTTTGGGAGCAATCACTTGGAAAATCCACCAACGTCCCTACTTTTGATGATTTAACTTCTTTATTAGAAAATAGATTCAGATCAATGGAAATTATTTATACCACACTTACCAGAGAACCACAAATCAAAGATTACCACAACAACACACAAAATCGCAACACTAATAGAGTCTTATTGAAAACATTCACTGCTGAAATAGACAGCACTTGTACTTACTGCTCACAGAATCATTATGTGTGCCACTGTAAGGATTTTGCCTCTCTGGGCGTTCCTGAACGTCAAGAGTTCGTAAAGAAGAACAGCATCTGTTTCAACTGTCTTGTTAAAGGTCATTCTGTGAACACTTGTAGACAAAGCACTTCATGCAAGAAATGTGGTCGACGTCATCACACATTGCTACATTTTACAAGCCCTAACAAGTCAGTCATAACATCAACGACAGAACAACTAGATACACAACAGCCTCTAACGACAACTCAATCTAGTTCCTATGCAACTTACAAAGCTGAAATTAATAACTCGCAAGTCATCTTGGCTACAGCTCAGATTGCGGTAAAAGCGAGGAATGGAGTAACTTACGTGCTACGAGCTTTAATCGACCAAGGCTCTCAGGCGTCGTTTATCTCGGAAGCTGCATCGCAACTGTTAAACTTAGATCGTACTGCTGTTATAGGCAAAATCACTGGTATTTCAAGTGCATCTGTGGTAACCACAAAATCTATGGTGACACTCACAATCCACTCCACAAAAGATGTTTCATCATCTTTCGAAGTAAATGCATATGTTTTGAAAAAACTTACTTCCTTGCTACCTTCACGACAAATTTCACATGATGCTTGGCCTCTTTTTATGCAGCTGGATCTCGCTGATCCAGATTTTCACAAGCCAGGGTCTGTAGATATGCTACTTGGTGCCGACGTGCATGCTCACATTATGAAGGAAGGTTTACACAAGCATGGGTCTCTCATCGCTCTCAACTCGAGTCTCGGCTGGTTAATATCAGGCAAAGTCACACAAACTGATTTACCGAAACACAATCTTATTGTTACTCACACAAAGTTCGAGGTTGATCAGTTGTTGAGACAGTTTTGGGAAGTTAAAGAACACTTACCTCACAAGAGACACATCACAGATTTAAATTCACACTGCGAAGAATATCGTAATGCTGCTCACACTCGCAATTCAGACGGTCGCTACACAGTCCGTTTGCCCTTCAATAATAATTCACCTAAAAATGTTGGAGATTCCCGATTACAAGCTAATAAACGTTTAGGTTTTATAAAAAAGCTTTTCACGAACAAACCTGAATTTCGAGATGAATACAATCCTTTTATGAATAAGTATAATTCACACAGCCATATGGAGATGGTGCCTGAAACGAAAAATATTATTACACGATAACAACACTACTTACCGCACCACACTGTGCTTCGTCCATTGAATCTGTTTACAAGGCTACGAGTTTTCGACGGAAGCGCAGCTTCATACCTACTAGCCTACAAACAGAGTTGTTAGCTCGCTATAGTTTTCCCCTATACAAGTGGTCCTCTTATAGTGAATCAGTGTTGTGTAAAATTTCTGAAATCAAAAGAAAATCAACTCGTTTAGTGAACATTCAAATTGACACTATAGTGAAAACATTGGGTATCACTTGGAACTCACACTCTGATAACTTTGAATTAGGACTCTCTTTAATTTACGCTCATAAAAGTTTTACTAAACGTTATGTGTTACCTTCTTTTACTAAAACATTCTACCCTCTAAGTTGGTTAGCTGGCTTAAAGTGGGACCAAGAATTACCCAATGATCTAAGAAATAAATGGATTAGTAACCTTAACAACTTTAAATGTTCTGAAAACATACAGCTCTTGCGCTGGATTGGTATTACTTGCTCAAAAAATAAAGTAGAGTTGCATGGATTCATTGATGCATCTTGTTTCGCTTTTGCTTGTGTAATATACCTCAGAGTTTGGGATGGTGATATTATTAAAGCTCGTTTTATTATGACAAAATTTGACGCTGTTCCGGTTAATCTAGTGTCTCTACTTCGGTTCAAACTCTGTGGTGCAGTGTTACTGACCAAATTATTATTAAACTTTTTTAAAATGTATCTTGAGATCCCTAATGATTGTGTTCACTTATGGACAAATTCTACAATACTCTTGGCATGGCTACACAAAACTCCTAGATCAAGGACTTCATTCGTTGCTCATGGTATTTCGCCTGTCACTAATAGTAGTCAGTGGAATAACTTTGATTTAGCTAATAATCCTGCTTATATAGTTTTTCGTGGGTTAAGTACAGCTGAGTTGCTTTTGTCAAGGCTATGGTGGGATGGTCCTGATTTGCTTCAAGAATGTAACAAAATAATACTATATTATTCAGACTTACTGATTATTAATTTAAAAACTAAAGTTAGTATTCCCACATATTTTTATAAAGACAAGAATAATACATATTACTAAGTACTGCACTAGATTTGTAAATAAATCTAAATTTAAAATTGTTAATCAATATAATGTATCTATTATACCTAGTTATTTCACTTCACATAACATTAAAATTGCCTTTAACATATGTATTCGCCTTGCACAATCAGTAAATTTCAAACATAAAATAGAACAGTGCAAACAAGGCAAATGTGTTATTAAGACCAGTGAAATTTATGTTCTGAATCCTTACCTTATGATGATGACAAAATCTATAGTGTTAGTGGTCGACCAGCCAATGCAGATATTCCTTGCTATATGAAATCTCATATTCTTTCAATTTGAGATAATCTAACTGATTAGTTTCTGATGCACACTTTAAACCATGGCATGACGGTCATCAATTTACCTTGAATTATCTATTTGTCATTACTACTCTATTCTGATTGAATTAAACTAATAATATTCTAATTATCATTGATAAAAATTTGTGTATTTTTTTCTTATAAGTAACGAGTGTATCTACTTTCACTTTCCATGGGAAATTCGTCGAATTTCTCAGTAAACTTTACACTCCCTTTGTAGATATTGTGTAGATTATATTCTTTTCCTCCTGAAAAGTGGTTTTGAAGATAGGTTGTGTAGACATTGAGGTTAAGATGTACCTATTATTAGGATTATAACTTTACCTTTCCTCGACGATACTGACTCTTACTATTTTAGATATTGTATGATTCTGATTACTTAACTGTTAATTTTATATTGTGCTAACTTTTGTATTATTAAAGAACTTTAATAGTTCTTGGGTCGCGGGATGTTTAATTCATTTCCTATAAGAAGTATTTACAAAGTATTTCAAAAAAAAGTTTGTATGTAAATCCACGTTGAGGTGTTACTATGTTTGTGCATGGCCATCTAGATTTAGATAAAACAATTCGAAACAAAAGACGGTGCATGCTGTTCTGTTTTTTCACTAACAAACCAATGTATGTACGAAAGATGTGTGTAAGCTCTTCTGATACAATTATATTTTATTTTACGTAACGAAATGGTTTTTTTTTAAAGTGGATTAACGCAACTAGTTTATTGTGTTTAATCACAGCTTATTAATGAAAAGGTATGCTAATGCTGTCGCGCGAACTAATGATAACCACTAAATTACTAATGGATCGCGCCCTGTAAATAGAATAAGATTCAGCGCAGTGACGACCTTTAATGGTAAAATCAACATACTGAATTTTCACTTGTTTTTGTTTTGTTGTTGGCTTACAAATACAAGTGAAAATACTAGACGAACGACGGACTCCGGGCCAGTGACTCCAATTTGATTGCAGATTTCTGAATCAATGAAAGTGGCCGTGGAGCCGTCATCAAGCAAAGCAAAAGTATCAATGCTTCCTAATGGGCCAGAAATAGTAACAGCTATGATTTTCAATATGGGCCTGGAGTTATAGCCTTTCATTTCAGTAGGCTCAGGCAAAGACGTGTTAGCGACAAGCTCAGTTGATGGCTTAGACAATTCGTAATTATTGCGATTATGTTCGGTTTCGATCGTGTGAGCCACCAAATTAATCGAATTATGTAAGAGTTTGTAATGTCTCTGTTTGCATTCAGAGACATTGCAAATCTCTTTTGTGTGTCTACAACGCTTGTATGTATGCGAACCTTTTTTTAGGCATCTCTGGCAGATTTTATTATCCTTTATGAACTGCCACTTGTCATCAATTGGCATTGTTATAAACTTGTCACATTTTGACAAATGATGTTTTTGTAAACAAATAATGCATGGTTTTATATTTTCTTGTTTTGTTGTAGAATTTGTGGTAATGGTGGTAATTATTTGATTATTAGACGTCTAAGCGCCTGTTACCGAAGACTCAGAACCATTGATTTCTGTAGAAGTGGCATAAATTTTATCTACTCGCTTTGGCGATAATAAAGATTCTGGAAGTAGACCAAACTTGAGTTGCAGCGAAGTTGAGCAACTTCGTGGGATAAGAATTGGGCTAGTAACTCGAGCTTGGTTTTCCCATCAGGAATAAAGTTTGCCATCCCAAAGTCAGACCATCTGCTGCGAAGTAACGGTGTTAGTTTACTCAATATACATTGAAATATTTCAGGAGACTCTAAATAACATTTTTGATTAAGAAGTTTTAAGACCTCGATGCAATTAAGAATTTTACAGGCAAATTTATTTAGATCGCTGGAATCACTCGATAACTTAGGAAGTGACTTAATTGTAGCAATCTCTTGTAGGACAATAAGTTCATTTCTGCCAAACCTCATGTCCAGAGCACTGATGACTACAGCTGGATCCCTGGCTGACACGAGAAGCACCGCAACAGCGTCACGGGCAGCTCCTCGTAACGCCATGCTGATGCGAGCCAAGTTGTCCGATGGGGAATACGCTGACGCCGAGTCTTTGAAAACCCGCTTAAAAGTGAGCCAGTCATACGGCTTTCCGTCGAAGATAGGAAGGCGCCCATCGCTGAATTTAGGCTTACTCCCAGGATCGGATGACAGAAATTTAATGGCTTGTGCTAATGAATAAATACCTGAATGAAATTGGTTATTCATTTGCGTATTATTAGTTTTATCAGTAGATAAAAAGTTTGGCATTGCTGTAGGAGGAATATTATCAGTTGGAAAGGGATTCGTATTACCTAAATCAACAATAGGAATGTTCGTTGTAGTGAAAGATGGTAAAGGCCCTGATGGGTTTCTCTCACTACGGTTCAAATCTTGACGAGCACCTAAACCCTGCACAGCACATACATTAAGTATATTGTCCCCGAGATTTGTGGGCTGTAATGTAATGTGTACTGTAATGAACTACTGTAGGTAATACGGAATTGTCTAACCACTGCTGTACTGACGATGTTGCTTCTACGGCTCCTGCTTTCCTCAGCCTCTAATACCGCCATTTGTGCCTCTAGTTCTAACTCTGCTGCTTTGCGCTCAGCACTGGCTACTGCTGCTGCTGCTTCGGCCTCAGCAATTTTTCGTAGATGAGTAGCCTGAAGAGCAAGCTTTCGTGCACGAATAGTAGCCGACGAACGAGAAGACCTAGAACTTTCAGAAATTTTAGAACGAACATCCAACGTAGGGTCAACTGATGGTACGGTAACCGTCAGCTCCTCCGCGTTGCCAGTACTACTATCTGGGATAGCCAGACCCGTAGGACACTTGCTTGATTCGCCCTCTCGGCTTTTAGCCTGATTACGCGTCTCAACCATTTTGTGAATCATAAAAATTTGTGAACTTTTGGAAAATTTGTAGGTGTAGTTTAAAACTGAGGTAGAAGGACCAAAAATATTACCGATAGCTCTTGTGGAGAGCGAAATTAGAGGGGCTTTTTCGTACAATAAAGCAAAGGCGTCCTTACGGTGAATTGGTCAACTGACAACTGTTTATTTTAAATATTAGTATCAAAAATGACAATCAGTATAAAGAATATTAATAGCAAAAAGTATAGTTTATTAAGAAAACGTGGCCCAATGCGCCACAATGGGGTTACAAATTCAGCTCTGAAGTAAATCACATCTTACTTAAATTCTAGAACTCAAATAGTTGACATCAATGGAACAAAATCTTCAGGGTCTTATGTCAAAATGGAAGTTCCACAGGGTTCAATTCTAGGGCCTTTTTTATTTTTAATATACGTAAACGACTTGCCTTTCTTTACTTAGGAATTTTGTGAGATTGTGTTGTTTACAGATGATACTTCTTTAATTTTTAAATGTGATAGAAATAAAGTTAACTTTGACGACGTAAACAATGCGCTATCTTAAGTAATGAATTGATTTACCGTAAACAATTTACAACTGAATGCAAAGAAAACTAAATGTATTAAATTTATTTTACCTAATGTTAGGGAAGTGGAAACAAACATTAAATTAAATGATCAGTCGCTAAATTTAATTCAATCCACCACGTTTTTAGGCATTACAATCGATGCGAAACTCCAGTGGAACCCTCACATCACAACACTTTGTAGTAGACTTAGCTCCGCGGCTTATGCTATTAGAAAAATAAGGCAATATACTGATATTGCCACGGCGCGCTTGGTTTACTTAAGTTACTTCCATAGTATTATGTCGTATGGTATTCTTCTGTGGGGTAAAGCAGCAGACATTGAAACAGTATTTATCTTGCAAAAACGTGCAATTAGAGCAATCTACTGCCTTGCTGCTCGAACATCTCTTAAAGACTTATTTAAAGAAATAGATATACTAACAGTGGCTTCTCAATATATTTATGCTTGCATAATTTTTGTACGTCAAAATTTAAATTCCTACTTAAGACACAGCGATGTACATGCATTAAATACAAGAAATAAAAATAAGTTGATCTTACCGTCTCTAAGACTGCATAAAGTTTTTAATACTTTTATGGGTCAAAGCATACTTTACTATAACAAGATTCCTAATAACGTACTAGACTTGCCATTTGACAAATTTAAAATTCACATTAAGAAAATTCTAATGTCCAAAGGTTACTATACTATTAACGATTATATAAATGACAAAAATGCTTGGTTGTAACTTATAGTGTCATATAGTTATTTCCACGAATAGCATTTCATTGATTTTGTGGTTGCTGGAAGATGTCATGCTCTCTATAAGTTTCTGCGGTGGTGGCGTCGTGTGCCGGGTCGCTCCGTTCCCTATAATATGGTTGAGCGGAGCGATGGCTGGCTCATACGTCATACTTGTGAACAGGTGCCACTAGTGGAAATGGTCATCTCTAAGCTTCCTTGATTTTGTAATAATTTACCTACATATTCATCAATAGTATCATTTTTGAGGGATTTTTGAGGTATATGGCATTATAGGATATTATATATAAAACAATACAATTATTATTGTAATGACGTGGTCAGACAATGTATGTGTGTTTATATTGTGTATTGTAATACCTATATTGTGATGGTGCATTGTCGGACAGCCTTTAAATACAGTAAATATTCTTGTCATTAGGTACTTATTGGTACGTTAATATACCTTTTTTTATACTCTGTGCGACACTGCGCTGCTAAATACTATTACTGTGTAATTAAACATTGTAACTTAATGATTGAAAAGAGTGACTACACGAGTTTGTTGCCGGAATCTTCTCGGTAGTTCAACTTTTGGAACCGGTGTAAATTCAGACAGACTGACTGACGGACAGAGAGACAGACTGACTGACGGACAGACGGACCGACAGGCAGACCGATAGACAGACTGACATAACATTCTTAGCTTACGTAGATCCAGATAAGACAGAGAGACAAACATTATGAAATTGTTAGTTAGTTAATATTATTTTTATGTGATAGACATAAGGGTTTTTTTGTTGACGATTCGAAAGTGCTTCTTGGGGGGCCTAATTGAATAAAGATATTTTCATTTTTTTTAATCCTCTCTGGGTTTCCTCCAGGTGAATCTAGGCGCTAGGCTAAGCTAATGTCGTGACAACGCCGATGACCTCGGTTGTCCTTCACCTCTGGGTACGAATAATCCTGCTTGTTTCGTGATCCAAAAGATCTACAAGTCCTGTCACGGTCGCCAAATTCTTTGTTCGCGATGGGAACAAAGTAAAACTCAAGATTTTAAATGTATTGGTATAATTATATGCTTAGTTAATTGGAGCTTAGGCGATCACATCAGAAAGATATATGTAATGAAGTTATTGGCTACTAAATCATGTGACGTAAACGATAGGTGTCTCCGATTGGTCAGAAATAAGGTTGAAATTGGCGTAGACACTTTGTTTATATATGTTTCGACATTATCGAAGTCTGCGAGGCATAACCTAAATAACTTCCTCTCTAAAGTAAGCCTACGGCCCATTCCCTTGTCTTCGTAGGCATCTTGCATACTGAGCCATGCTTCCACTACAGTTTTTGCATATTTAATATGGACAATTGCTGAACCGTCAACTGTTAAGCATATTTTTGCAAGTGCCTTAATATGATACTTAGTCTTTACAGAAACGGGTGTCTCGGTCATTTTCAGGATAACTAGCTATTGTTAACCAAAGATCTTCGTGGATAAAAAAATTTCGCATTTTGAATTGGAATAGATGATGAAAAATATGACTTACTGGTATAATCTCCCCTTACTTGTGACATGTTAACGAAAAATATATTTCAGATATAATTTTCAATTATTTTCAACGATTCACAATAAATCCTCTTTAATTATTATTTCTTACACCAGCAAAACCGTGATTATTTTCAATATGCTCGGGCTGATAACGTGTTGTGATAATTAAGAGCGAATTATAGCAAAAATAAAGGATTTTGGTAAAGAAAAATAGTATTGACGTAAAGATTGTTTATTTTAGATTGATGGACAAACGCATGACAGTAATTTAATCAAAAATATATGAATAGTAGCTATTTCGATTACTCACCAATTACAACATGTTTCTTAGTGATTTCTTTGATTTGTTGTATTCAAACTTTACGGTAGTCGACGTTTTTACATGCTTATGCACATCAGTTTGACCTTGAGGCAACCCTTACTGCGAGCGTAACAGAGGCGGCTTTTGTAGTGCAACTGTTACACTTGTTGACGTTCTGTCGTCTGTACCTACGTACATAAATATAGATACAGAAATACAGACAGAAATCAATATACAGTCAGAAAATCTGGCGCTCTGCTCTGGACCATAAGGGCTTATGCTATATGCACATAAGGCTGGCAGCCACCATAGACAAATATTACAGATCATTATAAAGAAGCATTACTTTTTCATTCATCTTAAGGCTGTTTCCAACCATGCCTCGCAATTCAGCTGCTCACTATCTAACTTAGAAATCACAGGAGAAACGAAAATCGGCTTATACTCAAAACTCAAATTCTCACGTAATATGTGTAATGCTAAATTTATTATAAATACATCCAATCCACAGCCAACCCAAACCTTAGAATAAATATAGCTGCAGATGCTGGGATCACTAATTCTGGCACTGGGTTAAAACAATTCCAAAGATTATGCGCTGCAATAAATATTCCTTCATTGTCCCAGCAAATATGTAGCAAAAAACAATGAAGTATGTGACGAATGGCAAAAAACAGCACATCAAGATATGACGGCTGCAGCAGAACGTGAAAGGCAAGCTGCAATACAAGAAGGCAGAGTTAATGACGGGATAGCAATAATTGATGTCGTTGTTGATGGCTCTAAGCGCTCATACAAAAGCAATCATGCTGCCCTTTCCGGAGCAGCTCTGATAATTGATAGGAAATTTCGACAAGTCCTTTTTTTAGGTGTGAAAAACAAATTGCAAACAAAGTGCATTTGTGCTCGTACAAAGAATAATGGAATATTACCAAAAGAGCACAAATGCTATAAAAATATTCGAGTTCTTCATCAGGTATGGAGTCAGAAATAATAGTTGAGGGATTCAAAAATCTATAGAAATGTACAACATCATTCATGGAAGCGTTGTATATGATGACGATTCAAGCACATACTCAAAAATCTTGGAACAAAGACCATATAAAAATGTCAAAGAGAAATAGGTCTAAATCAACAAACACAAAATGCATCAGAAAAATAAGTTTAAAATCAGAAAAGACAAAGACCGGAGTTTCAGACAAAAACTATGGTACGGACAGCTGCCACAAACCTGATATGCAAGAAGATGTTTACAATCTGGCAAAACAGATTTTTTTATAATTTAGGAAAAACTGACTTGGAAAGATCACAAGTAGACAGGTCTTATTACATTTACATATTACAAGAGATAGCAGTGAATGACTGGAACTCCGAAGAAACTTATTGACAGCCTCCAACTTCGGCAAGGTGAAATCTTTATTATATAAAAATTACACTTTGAATGTTAGTTCAATAAAACATGGAATTGATAACGAAGCAATTGCTCTTAACCAGCTCGCAGCACAAGGAGGAATAAAAATTAATACGTGCGATTTATTTATATATAGCGAAATACCTTTTTTGGCAGCTACTTCAGATGGCCTGGTTGGAACAGACACAATTGAAGAGGTTGAATGTCCATTTTCTGCTTACAAAATAAACATCAATGAACCAGTTAAATAAATAATAAAAAATTTGGCCCATTAAAAATAAGCAAAATTAAAATGAACTTAAACGATTCTTGGTATTATCAAATCCAAGGCCAACCACATATCACTAAACGAAATATGTGTCTATTCACAGAATAGTCTGGGAAAAATCAAATATTAAAAGTTGAAATAAATTATCGCGACGACGATTTTTGGGAAAAAATTATGGTTGAAAAACTTACCGGATTTTATAGTACTTACATATAACCAGAACTTATAGACCCGTGACACACAAGGAACCTGCCACTAAGACAGCCAATAATTCCTGATAAACGTAAGCTGAAACAATCTTGTAATGATGTGGAACCTTCACAACTAGCACGCATGAGCCATACAAAATTATTAAAGTATTATCTATTACTTAATTTTAAAATAATTTTAAATAAGTAATAGTCATCACGGACAATTGACTTCACTGCCAATCAAGTTAAAAGATGTCACCGAATGGGTCGTACAGCAGGTGCCGATAAGCCACTGCCTATACTTGTGAAGTTTGATCAGGTTGCTGCACGGGACAAGGTATGGTTTGCAAAAACTAAGCTCAAAGGCTCTGGTATCACACTGTCGGAGTTTCTGACTCGATCTCGTCATGAGGCATTCATGGCAGCCCGCGAGCGGTTCGGAGTCAACAAATGCTGGACCAAGGATGGCGCGTTTATGTTCTCGCGTCTGATAGCTCGCGTCACTGACTTCTGACCGAAGGCGATGTCCTTAAGATCAAGCAGGAGTCGGCAAAGCCCGCTGCAGTTTCGAAGCCGCCAGCAAGGTCGAAGCGTCCGACAACGCTAAGGAAGTAGTTGTTTTATATCTTGCGGTTTTATGATATTTCATTGACAGTTATTTGCGGACAGTACTTTAATCCATTACCATCTTGCCCTGCTGTTCCCTTCTTTTCGCTCTGGCTTCATGTCGGACTTATTTGTTGTCCCTGCTATACGGCTCTGGAACTCAATACCTGACAGTCTACGGCAATCCAAGAACAGGACCCTCTTCAAGAAGGAATTGCGTGAATATTTTTTTAATTATCTTAAGTAGTTACTTGTATATTATTTTATCTTCTTTTTCTTATGTATTTTTTAATTTGCATGTAGTTATGTTACTGATGTGTAAAATTTATGTAGTTTATTTTATATTTATATAGGTATTTAGTTTATTTTATATGTATGTATTTTAAATTTTAACTTTGCTTAGTTAAGTTTGTTTAAAATTTCCTTTTTTATTGATGTGCACCGCTTTTGAGTTTTCTGCTTAGCCCCTGGTTGACTGGTAGAGAATGTTATCAGGCGTTAAGTCCGCCATTTGTACACTTTGTTTTATTGCGCAATAAAGTTTAAATAAATAAATTCATTGTGCTTCACGTCTTTTCCTAGTTTTCGAAATTAAAACTGCAAAATTTATTTTCTGTAACCTTCAAAATAATTGTATTTTTAATAATAAGTAACGTCAAAAAGCAAATGTCATTTAACTTTCTTTTTTTTAAGACCAATGACATTATAATAATGTGATATTTATTATATATCAAGTGACGGGTCACTGTTCCGTTTCATGTAGTTGTGTGGAATTAGTTTTTGCGTTCACTTTCGCAACTGGCGGGTGGATAATATAGCGGGTGGTAAATTTATTTTTGTAATATTTAACTTTTTATTTATTTAATATATTATTTACTATTTTATAATTATTGTTATAAGCATATTATTATGGATGTCGATAGTCATAGTGATACTGATAGCTTTTTATCCATCAGTGACATTAGTGCAGATAGATTGTCAGTTTGCCAACGTTACGAGATACTCTTGAAGCCCATTTTTCCAATGTTCCTTGTAATTTTAATGTAATCCATATAAATGCCCAAAGTATTCCGGCACACTTTCCTGACTTTTTGGCTACCTTCGACTGTAAGAATATCAATGCCATCCTTGTCTCCGAATCCTGGCTTAAACCTGTTCTCCCTTCTAGTTCATATTCCTTGCCTGGGTTTCATGTAGGAACGATCGTTTGGTTGGTGGTGGTGGTGGTGTTGCCATCTATCTTCGTGCATAAATTCCTTACTTAATTGTTAGTATGTGCTCACAGCCGCCATCTAGAAATGCCGGGAAACATATATTTTTAGAACTTACCCTCCATCGCTCCAAAATTCTTCTAGGTGTTTATTATTCACCATCTTGTCGCGTAGATTACTTTTCCTCTCTTGAATCTCTTCTAGAAAACCTTACTCCTTCTTATAGTCATAAAATTACTTCTTATGGGCGATTTCAATACTTGTCTCCTAAAAGACGATACCCGTTCTCTTTCCCTTCGCTCCATTTTGCGTTCTACTAATCTGTCTGTTGCTCCTTTAAATGCTACACATCATTTCCCTAACTGCACTCCTTCCCTTCTAGACCTAATTTTCGTATCTTCTCACATGGCTAGCTATGGTCAGTCTCCAGCTGATTCCTTCTCTTATCATGACGCAATTTACCTATCCTACCACCTAAAGCGAAGCCTAAAATTCTTCAGCTGCGCAAATTTTGTGCAATGGACATTGAGAGACTTCGGGAGGATGCCAAAAAGATCGACTGGACTGCACTCTTCACTAGCGCGTCATTGGATGAAAAGATCGACCATCTAACATCAAACATCATCAGGTTGAATGATATCCATGCTCTAATACGAAGTATAAAAATTAAGCATTGTCCTTCGCCTTGGCTTACCAGTGAAATCAAGTTACTAATAGACAAGAAAGCTGCTGCTAAAACACGATACAAACATCGACCAACTCCCGATAACTGGGAAAAATATGTAAGCTTCCGTAATCACTGCAACAAGGTGTGTAGGAACGCACAGCGCCACTTTTTTCTTAGTTCTGTTAAAAACGGAGATCCAGCGAAAGTTTGAAAATTTCTCCGAACAATGGGGGTTGGGAAGTCTCGTCAAAATTCGTCGCCTAAAAACATAGATATAAATTCTTGAAATTCACATTTCTCTTCATCTTCTTACTATGATAGTATTACTAAAAAAAATGACTTTAAATAGTTTATCTAAATCTTCACCTCTCAATCACCCCTTATTCTCTTTTAGTCGATTTGCCGATTGTGGTGTTAAAAAGAGTATTATGTATATTACCTCAAATGCAGTAGGTTGTGACTCCTTAAGCCGTAGGATTATAGTACCTATCCTGGATGAGATCCTTCCAATTATTCCAATATCTATCCTCCCTTTCTTTTTCAAAGTCTTAGAGCGTCTTGTTTACGAATAAATTAACAACTTCCTATGTCAAAACAATCTCCTTAATCCATTTCAGTCAGGTTTCCGCCCTGGACACAGCACCACTACAGCACTCATTAAAATCACTGATGATATCAGGCATGGCATGGAGAATGGTTATCTCACAGTACTGTGTCTCCTCGATTTCAGCAATGCTTTTAACACTGTGGATTTCGATTTACTGCTAGACATATTACGATCTATTAACATATCTCCAACGGCAATTCACTGGTTTCGTAGTTACCGGTTTGGACGCCGGCAACGGGTTTGCATTGAAGATTCCTTTTCTTCCTGGTGCAATACTTATACGTACCACAGGGTGGCGTATTATCTCCGTTACTTTTCGCTAATTCCGTTAATTTTTATAAATTCTATATGCAAGCTTAATCTTTTTTCATCCTACCACCTCTATGCAGATGATTTACAAATTTACTTTCAGGCTCCATTACACCAACTCAATGAAGCTGTAAACAAAATAAACTTAGATCTAGCCCGCATTTGTAAATGGAGCAACGCTTTTGGACTCAAGGTCAATCCTTCTAAGACCCAGGTCATTATTGTTGGTAGCCAAAGCATGACGTCGAAAATTGAGTGGTCAAAATTACCTCCTGTAATGTTTGATGGAACTGTAATCCCCGTTAGCAAACGTGTTAAGAACTAGGGTGTCCACATCGATACCAATTTGTCCTGGGGGTTTCACTTACAAGAGGTTAGTAGGAAATTGTTCGCGTCAGCTGGGCCCCTTCGAAGAGTTCGTAATTTTCTCCCTACTGCTAGGAAAATTGCGCTGGCTCAATGCCTTCTCCTTCCTCTTCTTGATTATGCTGATTCTAGTTATCTAGATCTCACCGAAGAGCAACTGAACAAACTTGAGCGGCTTCAAAATGTTTGCATAAGGTTTATATTTGGTTTACGCAAATATGACCACGTTTCAGAATTTAGCGCAAAGCTCAATTGGTTGCCTATTCGCCTTCGCCGGAATGCCCACATCGTTTCCCTTCTTTATACTATTCTATTTTTTCCAAATACTCCTTCATATTTAAAAGAGAGATTTCATTTTCTCAATGACACCCACCCTCGAATCCTGCGGTCATCAGAAATTTTAATCTTGTCGACACCGATGCATTCCACAAATTTCTACAACAAGTCGTTTACCGTGCAAGCTGCTTGCTTGTGGAATGCATTGCCTATTGAGATAAGCCGAGCTCAGACGATAAGTGCCTTCAAGAGACTTGTAAAACAATTTTATTTGACACTATTATAGGTATCCATGTATTTCGACATCTGCATATTTATGTAGTTAATAATAGGTATCTTAATATATATAGTATATATATATTTATAAATGTATGTATGTATACATGTATTTATTTAATATATTATATGATGCCAGTGTAATTACTGGGCATTACGGCATTTCATCTTAGGCCTCAGGATGACAACGCTCCTGCAATATCAAGTGATTTTCCCTTGTTATTGCAGGTGTCTATAGGCGGCGGTAACCGCTTACCATCAGGTGGGCCGTCAGCTTGTGTGTCATCAAGTTGTATAAAAAAAAAAAGATGTTTATATGTGTATTTTACGTAAATTAGAAAGTTAAAACATTTTTGCTTGGTAGTCATAGTCATTCATCGCCCACCTTCCTTACCTTATATATTATTTTATATCCTGTCCATCCTAAGGTTGCCTGGAAGAGATCGCTTTAAGTGATAAGGCCGCCCATTGTACAAGTTTATTTTGTTCATTCTTTCTGTTTGTTTATTTGTGTGATGTGTTGTGCAATAAAGTGTTAAATAAATAAATAATAAATAGATATGTCATATATCACTTGTCATTTATCTCGTGTAGTGTATCATGTGTGTGAGCATGTACAAATACACACACAGAAGATAGTCTAGAAGTAAGTAAATTCTTCATCATAATCATCACCAGAATATAAACGGCTCCACTATCTGGCGATGATTGCTTAGACAGTGCTCAGGATCCATAACCGTGGTGGAAGATGACGAATCTGTCACTCGAACTTTGTCATATATGCCAACCCGATTATGATGCTTATAAAATAGCAAGGATGAAAGCGGATTTAAAACAAGCCGTCTATGACGATTTGGGACCCATACCCCAGATAATTAAAAATATAATGTTGCCGTATAAGTCAAATTCTGAATATGACGAAATTGGTCCGAACTACAAGTCGATTCCCTGTACATAGCCAGAAAGTCGCACATTAATGTTTGCACTACGGTGTTCAAAAAATTAGAATATGTTTTAGGTGAAAACTTAACAAAGGACTTTTTACTTAGTGAAGATGGTACCTTGAACAAAATTTTAATATTTTGTAGTACCGAGTGTCGACAAATAATTAAAAATGTCCACCATTTCTTTGCAGATGTAACATTTAAGTGTGCTCTGCCACCCTTCAAACAATTATACACAATTCATGGACTAACCACAAATGATAATATCACTCTGACTCCATTAATTTACAGTTTACTTCCTAGTAAAGAACAATATACTTATGAGAGGCTATTTGAAAAGATCAAAAACTGCATTCCTGACTTCAATCCAAAAATATTTAAAACTGATTTTGAAATTGCGGCCATGAATGCAGCTTAAATCATATTTCCTACAACAAACATAAAAGGATGTTTCTTTCACTACGCACAGGCTCTGCACAAAAAGGCAAAACAATTGAAATTGCTTAATAAAAAAATAATAACCTTATTCTTAGCTCTAGCTCATTTGCCTGCAAATTTGTTACCAGAGGGTTTCCTCAGTATTTAGTTCGACATTTTGTCTAATGTTGAGGGCTGGGACTTGTTCCTGAACTATTTTATAAAACAATGGATGAACCCCAATATTATACATGCTGTAAGATGCTTTCAAATCTCAAATCAAAGAGGCTACTTACAAGTGACCAGTATTGTTCACAAGCGTTGTCCTAATCAAATGAAATCTTTTTAAGTGCATAACATTATTGTTTTTGCATCAAATTTGTCTCAAATTTCAAGAATCGGGTACATACATTCAGTCAAAAAAGTATCGGGAATTGATGATTTGTTTACGGTTCCAAATTCATTTTTTTGTTGTTGTTAGATTGGCACAACTGTTTTCCATTTTGGAGCGGTGTTTGTGTTGCATCTGTTATTTATATTTTAAGCAGTGCTGTTTTTAGTTATATCATATCTAGTGTGTATTGCGAATTTCATAATGGACAAATAATCGAACAAAGACTTAGTCTTAAATTTTGCATCGCCAATAGAATTAGAAAGCTCAACAATTGATGAGATTAAAGCAAGAAGTTGAGAGAAAGCGGTCGGAATTAATCAACAGAAGGGGTGTGGTTTTTCATCGTGATAACGCTAGACCTCACACATCTTGAGCCATTCAGCAAAAATTAAGAGAGTTTGGCTGGGAGGTGTTAATGCATCCGCCGTATAGTCCTGACCTTGCATCTTTAGATTTCCACCTGTTTCGCTCTCTTCAGAATTCTCTAGGCAGGCTTTTGATATATTTGCGAGCTGGATTTAAATGTTTGTCATTTTTTATTAACAGGAATAGTTTTACCTCTTAAATCAGATTTACTTATTATCAGCTGAGCCGTATGCTTGATTGCCACCTTGGTGGTATGAAAAAACATGACAGTAATTGTAGTCTATGTCGACGACTTCTATATTTTTTCAAACTGTAATACTAATAAATTGTTTGTTTTGTTACATAGTAATTTTGGTGTAAAAAACTTAGGTTCACTCACTTGGTGCTTCCACTTTTCGATGTGTCCCAATCCCTTATTACTAACTGTACTTAGTCTGGCCATAAATACTGTTACAATTAAAAATAAACAAAATATTACATTTGGATTTGGTTCTGTCATGTTTATATGATTGTTCATTGAGTTTTCTCATTTTGGCGCCAATACTTTGTACAATATTTTGCGATATTAAAATGGAGAGGGGTGATAAAGAGAACCGAATCGCTGTGATTGCATTACACAAAGTAGATATGGAGCCATATTCAAATTTTAAAACTCTCTATACGCTTGGTATAAGTAAAATATTTGTGTACCGGGCTATTAATAGGTACAATGAGACCTCCTCTGTTTGTGACAGAATAAGATCTGGCCGTCCACGTAGTGTTCGTACGAAAAAGGTGGTCGAAGCAGTAAGGGAAAGAATTCGAAGAAATCCTGTCCGAAAGCAAGATTTTATCTCGGTAGATGAAGATAGCACCTAGTACCATGTCGCGTATTTTAAAAGATGACTTAGGACTTGCAGCCTATAAGAGACGTACTAGTCATTTCTTAACTTATAATTTAAAATGAATAGGGTGGTAAAATCCAAACTACTACTGAAGCGGTATGCAAAGGGAGGTAACAGAAAAAATTTGTTTACGGATGAGAATTTTTTTACAATTGAGCAACATTTAAACAAACAAAATGACGTTATTTATGCTCAAAGCTCTAAGGAAGCTTCCCAATAAGTCGACAGAGTGCAACGTGGGCACTATCCGACTTCAGTGATGGTTTGGTGGGGTATTAGCTATGAAGGAGTGACTGAGCCATAATTTTGTGAAAAAATAATTAAATTTCAGTACCTAGGTACTTACCTCCTAAAATGTATTTTTTGGAGTTGGTGCTTCACTTTCTATTGTCTCTGGAAACAGCTTAGCACCAACTCCAAAAAATACATTTTAGGAGGTAAGTACTGTGACGACCGCCGGGATCGTCTTAGGGCGTAGCTCCTATATGTTTTGAGTAAAACGCGTGAGGACTTCAATATTTTTTATATTCAGGGAGTAACACAGAGATACAGTTGGCGCGGCGGTCGTGTACGAAGAGTGTGTCAAACATCGTTGTTTGACGTCCGCTTGCGAATCGCGTTCCTAACTCGAAATGACGACAAAATCTATGTGCCAGTGGCGAAAGAGTATCGAGTCCACCACAGTACCTAGGTACTAAAATTTAATTATTTTTTCGTTTTTTGTTTTGCAGTCGGTTTTATTTTTGTTAAAAAAATTTTTTTCACATTTTTAAGTGACTACCTAAGGTCAAAGCAAGATGGGTGACCGTCAGCACTATCGACTTGTCAGTCTCTCAGGCTTTGGTTGAAATACATAGTGAAATAATTATCTTCTAACTCCTAACCGTTAAGGGGTTGTACCATCACCAGCTCATCAACATGAGATGATGACTAATAGAAGCAAATACTTGAATAGCTTTGGAAAAAAGTAAAACATGTCATACGTGCGTATAAAATTTGAGGTTTGCCCTCGATTTTCCCTGGGATCCCATCATCAGATCCTGACTTGGTGACAATGGGACCACCACAGGAGAATACTCTATCGAATAAATAAAGAATTTTGTAAATCGGTTCACAATTGACAGAGAAATCGGTGAACATACATACAAAAAAAATACATACAGTGGAACATAGAACCTCCTTTTTTTCGGTTAAAAAGCTATCAAAACATCGGCACAAATATATCAAGAGATACCGTTCTTGAGAAGGTAGTGAAGCCCCTTAACATAACATAAGCGCCGGGTCATAAAGCTCCGTCTACGCAGTGTTGGTTGGAAACGAACATTTCGGACTTCATCAGAGCTGACCGTCGTCTAGTCCCGATCTTAATCCGCTGGATTATGATTTTGGTCAGTTTGAGAGAGTACGGCTTGCTCTAAACACCATGATAATTTGGAGTCCCTAAAACAATCCGTACGATTGGCAGTGAAGAATTTTCCCATGGAAAGAGTGCGAGCTTCTATTGATAACTGGCCTCAACGTTTAAAGGACTTTATTGCAGCCAATGGAGACCACTTCGAATAAGTTTTTTATATTTTAAATTATTTTATATTTATGTATTAAACTAACACACTGTAAGAGTAATAAATGTTATTTCCAATAGAATTTCTTTTTTCTTTGGTTCAGTATTTATGGCAAGACATATAAGTTACACTTGGATATAGACTCAAATAGCTCGGTGGCGTATTGGTTTGAGCGCTCTGGTTTCGAATACGAAAACAAAGCAACTTTCGCCATGGTCGACCCTGGGATGGGTCAACCAAAATTTATAATCTCGAGCTCCTCCGTGCTTCGGAAGGCACGTTAAGCCGTTGGTCCCGGTTGTTACTACAACCGCTTTAACCCACCAACCCGCATTGGGCCAGCGTGGTGGTGTTATGGCCCAAACTCCTCATGTGTTTCTTCCATGTAGGAAGGCCTGTGCCCAGCAGTGGGACGTTTATAGGCTGGTGATGATAGACTCAAATGATAATTCCACTAATGTGGTTCCAGTCGTCTTTGCGTTGATGGCAAAAAAGGAGCAAGGCACCTATATATTTGTTTATTCAGTGTTATTAAATCACAAGGTACCGTTCAAGTGTGACTACGAAGCTGCTCATTTAAATGCGTATCAAACTATATTCCCAACGGCAAACTAAGTGGGTGTTACCACAGTCTAGTTGTAGTTGCACTGTGGTATTACTATCATTATAATGCTGCTGTATTTAGA
This sequence comes from Nymphula nitidulata, assembly GCA_947347705.1. Taxonomy (NCBI): domain Eukaryota; kingdom Metazoa; phylum Arthropoda; class Insecta; order Lepidoptera; family Crambidae; genus Nymphula; species Nymphula nitidulata. Next base: position 20,685,621 of record OX374616.1, read on the forward strand.
AAAGCAAAAGCTTTGATGGCTAATTTGACTAGTGAAGAAATGATAATGGTGCGTGAAACAGCAACTCTGCATTTGTTACCAGGAAACATGATTCCGGAAGCATGGTTTCGAATAATTGAATCGGACTTAAATACCACCAGTATGAAAGCATTCAAAAAATATTTCGAAAGGATTTGGTATCCTCATCTTAATCCAGCAATAATAATTTGTGCCCACGAAAGGCACCACGCAACGAATGCCGTTGAGGGGTGGCATCGTTTACAACTGAAAATTCCGAAAAGTATCAGTATGCTGTTTTTCATCTACAAAAAGCGTAACGAAGTTTTTTTTATTTAACTACAGATCAGACGATAAAACAGACTTAGTTATAAGTAAAATTTATGTAAAGGAAATATGTTGCTCTTTAAGTAAATAAGTAAGAATAAATCTTTAGTTTTTTTTTTCAATTGAATATAGCCGTTGTTGTAAAGTAGACTGGTAGAATTGATTAATTCATGAGGGGCGTCAATTAATTTAAAAAAACTGGAATCTGTACATACAGGTACAATGCAAGATTTCAGAAATTATTACGAAAGGCAGTGGTTCAGATTAAGTCCATCAATTTTAAGTTTTGCCAGGCAACGTCACCGCACTAACAATGCGTTAGAAGGACGACATCACAGACTTAACGTCCTAATTCCAAAGCGTCCAAGCCTTTTTCACTTTAACCATGCGTTGCGAAAAGAAGCAAAACACAGCATTAATGGGCTCAGGAACAGCCTATTCCACAATATACGAAAAAATCGCCGGAATCGCGATATTATAAAATAATTATTATCGATAAACTTGAAAGCGGCGAAATATCAGTGGATATTTTTTTAAGAAAATAATCTATATGCAATTGCTCATTTTTAAATTTTGATTTTTGATTACAAAAATGCTTGGTTATAAGATTAAGGGCCGATTTTTCAATTCCCTGATAAAACTACAGATGATAGCTACCTAAGGAATAAAGTTATTACACTGTTTATTCGTCCGATAAGTGACTGTCAATTTTTCAATCAACATTTATCCTAAGAATAACTATCTGACCGTTTAGGTCTTCCATAATAATGCCAGCTTTAGGTAGTTGAGACAAATGTATAGAGGACACTAATGTTAAAGCGGGACAGACAATTTCTTTGTTTGCTGTTAACTTCATATCTATTGTCAAAAACAAGCAAGCATCTGGCATCTTATTTCATTCGACATTCATACATACATCAAGTTCAGTGGTATTTTATTTGAAACTTAACATGTAAGTGCAATCTATAGCTGATATCAATCAAGAAACCTTAGCTCATTTATGCTTCCTCATGGAAATGAAAAAATTGACAGAATTCAATTTTTTCCTCAAAGATGTAATTGCAACAGTATCTAATTTTTTTTATAATACGACATGAAGTGGAATTATTAATACCGCCAAACTATATAGGAGTAGTGATATAGAAACTCATAGGGCAAATAATCAGTGATTGGCAGCTGTAGGAGGAATGCAGTGGTTTCAGAAACAAAATTAAATATGTATTTTTTGTGATTTCATTACTTACATAATTTATCTTTTACAAAAGTTTGCAAATATTACACCGATTCTTTAGTAAGTCTGAATCTACGACGGAATTCTACTGTATACCATTTTAAATGTGTTTTCTAACATGTTTTGAGAAAGCACAAGCATAATTTATCTATAGAATAAGCGGTTATCTGGCCGTCGAAGGGGCAGATAGATTTATTCTTAAGTTAAGTGAATTATTCGTCGAATAAAGTCTATCTGACGTTTGAAAACCCCACTTTTTTGCTATCTATCGAATAAACCCTATCTGACTGTTTATCTGAGCATTGAAAAATCGGCCCTAACACCGATATGCAGAGACGTTTCCTCGAAACCGCCTCCACTCGACCTTAGTCGAAGTCACCTCAAGGAAATCTTAAAAACATCCTTGAAATCGGTATGTTCAGTTACGGTTTCATCCTCCACTGAGGAAACTCCAGTAAAGTCGAGTTGAGGTTGAGTGAAGGAATGACGTCATGAAATTTCTTATAATTATGTTGGCAAAGTGTTGATAATATGTTTATGGTTCACTTTTTTCATCTGTGGGCTGTCCTCCTCTGAGATTGTGTTCTACTTCTGTGACGTATCTTTCAGTTCTGCCATTATTTGTCATTCAACTCAACTGTCGACTGCAAATACTGCAATCCTTAATTTTGATTTATTTGATTTCATTCGTTTTTCGCGTTCAGTATGAAAATTATTATGGCCGGGAGGCAAGTTTTTAGTGAAATGTAAAGGCGTGCTTGAGGGAATTTATCATAAAGTATAAATTAAACACCACTGTCGGTTGACATAATTATATTTGCATCACAATATCTAGGTAAATTTATAAAGTTGTATCTAGCACATATACTCACTTGAAAGTTAGTCAATAAAATCATGGGAATCAGTCATTATGCTAATAAAACTTGAAATAACCTCAGAAATAACGTGAAAAGCACTGTTAACAACCTTTGAGGAGACCTCAAGGTAGATCGCGACGTACCTTGAGTTTGACAGTTCATTACTCGACTCAAGTGAGGAATTTGCTCAAGTCGAGGATAGTTTTTTGAATTCTGCATACCGATTTTATCCTTGAGGCTGAGTCGAGTCACAGTGGAGTGGAGAAAATCTCGAGGAGCCGACTGTGCATATGGGTGTAAGTCTTATAATTGTACTTTGACACCGATATGCAGGACGTTTCCTCGAAAACGCCTCCACTCGACCTTAGTCGAAGTCACCTCAAGGAAATCTTAAAAACATCCTTGAAATCGGTATGTTCAGTTACGGCTTCATCCTCCAGTGAGGAAACTCCAGTAAAGTCGAGTTGAGCTTGAGTGAAGGAATGACGTCATGAATTTTCTTATTATTATGTTGCCAAAGTGTAGAGAATATGTTTATGATTCACTTTTTTCATCTGCAGTATCTTTCAGTTCTGACATTATTTGTCATTCAACTCAACTGTCGATTGCAATGCTTAATTTTGATTTATTTGATTTCATTCGTTTTTCGCGTTCAGTATGAAAATTATTATGGCCGGGAGGCAAGTTTTTAGTGAAATGGAAAAGGCGTGCTTGAGGGAATTAATCATAAAGTATAAATTAAACAGCACTGTAGGTTTACATAATTATATATTTGCATCACAATATCTAGGTAAATTAATAAAGTTGTATCTAGCACATATACTCACTTGAAAGTTAGTCAATAAAATCATGGAAATCATTCATTATGCTAATAAAACTTTTCTTGAACCTCAGAAATAACGTGAAAAGCACTGATAGTAAGCTTTAAGGAGACCTCAAGGTAGATCGCGACGTAAGTACCTTGAGTTTGACAGTTCATTACTCGACTCAACTGAGGAATTTGCTCAAGTCGAGGATAGTTTTTTGAGTTCTGCATACCGATTTTATCCTTGAGGTTGAGTCGAGTCACAGTCGAGTGGAGGAAATCTCGAGGAGCCGACTGTGCATATGGGTGTGAGTGTCATAAAATTATTGCCACCAATTCTGTTTCATTGATTATGTGATTACTGGAAGATTTCGTGCAGTAGTAGCAAATGTTTGAACAAATGCTCGTACAAATTTGTTCACGAGTCATGGATCTTTTTATATGTTTACTACCTGACCCCGCAAACGTTGTTTTGCTGAATGTCCAAAAATAAAAAAAATAACTAGATAGTAGCCGATTCTCAGACCTACTGAATATACATATGAAATTTCATGACAATCGGTCAAGCCGTTTCGGAGGAGTATGGTAACTAAAACTGTGAGTCGAGAATTTTATATACAAGACTAGCTGACCCCGCAGACGTTGTTTGGCCATAAAAAAAAATTAAAAAAAATACCAAAAAATAAATAGATTGTAGCCGATTCTCAGACCTATTGAATATACATATAAAATTTCATGAAAATCGGTTTCGTAGGAGTATGGTAATTAAAACTGTGAGTCGAGAATTTGACGTTGGCCGTGACGCTGATCTCACTGAAAACCAGCGTCAAGGCCTGCTACCGTGAGTTATAGCTGAGGGGAACAATTTTGGATGTATTAGGTTGGGGAAAAAGTCTTTTGGCATTATAGTATGTATGATGCACTTGTAATAAAATCTCTTTGGCTGCACTATTTGTATCTGGCTGGTTTTAGTATCATTTTTTTTTTTTATGGGTTGGCGCGGTTTGCGCATTTCGCCAATGTCTCGTAAAAATTAGGGAAACGAGTTGTAAGGAAAATGGAAATCGGTGAAAAATAAAGCAATTGATTGGGGATCAGGAAGGCATACTGGGTAGTAATTTACAAATATATGCATATATACTTCTTATAGTATAGGTATACGTATTAGATATAATAGGAGTAAGGAACTACACTTTTATGTTATTTAAAATAAGGAAAGATATAATACATTTATATACTGCAGCATCATGTGTATGTAACAAGGTAGCCAGGTTTATCGGGAATGGAACTTTCAGGGATAAAAGATCATTCCAGAAGGAGGATCTTTGAAATTTTGGACAGGAAAAAAACATGTGATTAAGATGACCCTCGTCCAGTCCGCACTCACACATAGGATTATTAATTACATGAATTTTGGCAAGGTGGAAAGGAGTACAAGTATGTCCCAACCTCATACGGGTAATGATACAGGTTTCCATCTTACCAAACTTCATATTAGCAAACCAAGGCTTTTTTGGTATAAATTCTTGTATAAGAGAGTAAAATCTGCCCCTATCTTGCCGACTATTCCTCCAAAGTTCATCCCAAGAATTCAATAGTGTTAATTTCGGTAGATTTAATAAATCGTGATTAAAATTAGTATATGGAAATAGGTCTCCACACGCAATTGCCTGCTTGGCAAGGTGATCAGCCAACTTATTGCCCTCAATACCCCTATGGCTGGGTATCCAAGCAAATTGTATGATACATCCTTTAGAAACACATTTATGGATTATCTGGCGTGTATCAAAAATGATTGGAGAATATAATTTTAAATGAAATGGGAATTTGCCTAATGATTGGAGAGCACTCTTTAAGACCGAAAAGATAACGGCTTTTTTAAGATTCATTATTCTAATATACTCTACTGCTTTAAATAAGCCAAAACATTCGCCAGAATAAACTGATGATTCTGGTGGGAGTTTGATTTTTTGTACTACTTTATATTGTGAATGAAAAATACCAACTCCCAAAGGCTCTTGAGGAGATTGTTTTGAAGCATCACAAAATAAATAATGATAATCTGGAAACTGAGATTGAATAACAGAATTAAAGTTTATTCTAGCATCTGAATTTCTTTCAATAAGGTTATAATGTATGATCGGCGAAAGAATTAATGATTCGTAATCAACATTAAACAAGGGCAATAAATTCGAACGGTGTGTAGGAGAGGAAAGCGACCGATATTTTTGATACCTAACTACCAGACAAGGTCGAGATTTATGATTCCAATAGCTTGATGATGATATTTTAACAGAAAGAGATTCAAGTTTAGATATGATGGGATGGTGTAAAAATTGAATGGTACGAAAGAAGAATCTATCACTTAAAAATTGTCTTCTTAAATACAAAGGCGGATCACAACATTCAATTTGTAAGGCATTTGTTGGACTAGATTTCATTGCACCAGTTATAATCCGTAACGCTTTATATTGAATTTTATCTAATTTTCTAAACGCCATTACACTCCCGGGTTCTAACAAAAAAGTACCATAATCTAAAACACTTCTAATTAACGCATTATAAACTAATCGTAATGAATAAGGATGTGCTCCCCACCAAACTCCAGAGAGACACCTTAGCATATTCAAAAGACGCTCACATTTGCTTATAAGATATTCACAATGAAAGTGACCAGTAAGTTTATTATCCAAAATAACGCCAAGAAATTTAAAATGGTCTTTAACGGGTAAAATAACATTATTATACGCTAATTGAATTGTTGGAGGTCTACGCATTCGAGAGAAAAGGACAACTGTACTCAAGGATACTCTCTATACTCTAAGATATAGAGAGTTCTAAACCATTTTTGTCCATCCAGATTTTCAACAGGCCCATTGTTTCAGATAAATCTGAGAACGCCTCGTTAATAGTGGAATGTGTAGTATAGAGCAAAAGATCATCGGCGTATTGTAAAATTTTTATTTTATCATTAACCACGACAGCTGATTCTAAGTCGGATGTGTAAATATTATAAAGAATAGGACTAAGAACAGATCCTTGGGGGAGACCTTTATAGGCTATTCGGGTAAAATTTACGTCAGCTAGGAACATATTGATTATTCGACCGGTTAGCATGTTTATAATAAAATTCGAAAAAATGGGATGTACTTGTAAAGCATCCAGTTTAATTTTAAGAACATCTATGTACATTATCATAAGCTGCATTAAGATCCAAAAAGGTTGCTAAAATTGAATTGTTATCTGAAAATGCTAATCGAATATCAGACGTAAGTATTGCTATATTATCAAGTGTACTTTTACCTTTCCTAAAGCCATATTGGGTATTTGCTAATAACCCTTTGGATTCTAAAAACCATTCTAAACGATTTTTAATCAAATGCTCAGCAAGTTTAATTAATACAGACGATAATGCAATAGGTCGGAACGCTGAAACATCTGACGGGGTTTTATTAGGTTTTAAGAATGGTAACACTGTTTGACATTTCCATGATTGGGGAATATTATTTGTAAAGAATATAGTGTTAACGAGGTTAAGATAATAATGTAAAATTTGGTCACTGCTCTTCGCTAAAAAGCTATAAATTATCCCATCCCACCCCGGAGCCGAATCTTTAGAATTATTCAAAACTCCTTTTACTTCATAAATTGTAAACGGAGAACTGAGACCAGTTAGGTTAGATGGAGACAAATAACAGGAATCATTAATAATGTTTAAAGGGACCCACGGAGGCGCTAATTTATCCATAAACTTATCAGCTAAAGAACTTGGTAATGAACATATAGGAGGATTGTTATAAGCACATTTAAACCGCTTTATGTTATACCAAAGTTGGGTGAGTATTTGGTGATATCGAACTACAAAACTTTCTCCAACTCTCGAACTTCTTTTTTTTAAATAATTTCCTTGTCACTGTTAAGGTATTAGACATGATCTCATAATTACTATCTGCCATATGAGTCTTATAATTTTTCTCAGCCACTTTTCTTTTTTTCACAGCCTCTGTACATTCCGAGTCCCACCAAGGAGGAGAGGGAATTTTATTGGAATAGGTTTTATTTGGAAAATCCTCACTAGCAGTTTCTATAAGAATGTTAGTCAATTCATTAGCACAGTGTGATACATCTCCATTTATTTCGGGTAGTAATAAAAGCTTCTGTTCAACTTTTGTTTTATATTTATCCCAATCTTTGCTGTCTCTATTGGGAACTACATGTTTTAAATGTGACACACGATGTGAACAATTTTGTTTATTAAAAGGAAAAGATATAATAATAGGAAAATGATCACTTCCATAGGAGGATGAAAGAATGTCCCAAGACAGTGAAGGAGCTAAGACAGTTGTACATAAAGAAAGGTCAACTACACTCTTACTTTGGTCAGGTTTAGTATAACGTGTAACAGCACCCGAATTAAGTATACATAAATTATGAGAGTCAATAATGTCTATTAAAATTTCACCAAAATTATTTGTTATCGAGCTTCCCCAAGATTGATGCTGACAGTTGAAGTCACCTAAAACAATAAATGGTTTTGGTAGAACAGATAAAATTTGATTGATTTCATTTAAAATAGATACAGAGGGGTGAGAAATATATAAAGAAACTATGCTTATTTTCTGTACTTTCACTGCAACTATAGAAATTTCCTCACAGTGAGATGGTAAAGAAATAGGAGTATAGGGAATCGAACTTTTCACAAGTATGGCTGCACCACCATACCCATCAAACCTGTCTTCACGAATAGTAATGTAACCATTAATTCTAAAAATATGTTCAGCTTTAAGCCATGTTTCTGATAGAGCACAAAGAAAAGGATCAAATTTGTTAAGAAGATGAATTAAATCACTTTTTTTATTATGTATGCTTCGGCAATTCCATTGTATAACTTTGCTTAGACTGTTGAATTTCACAAACTTGTTGAAGATTGCTAACTAAAGAGGCTACGTTGGACGGTTCATTTAAATCTACTTGAGAAAACATATTAAGAAGTAGCTTAAATAAATCAGCCACTTCATTATTTGATTTATTTTCATTAATCAAAGCACATCCATTGCTTTCAGATGAGGGAACTTCCCGAATGAGATCTTTATGAGCTTGAATATCATAGCCCTGCGATATTTTTGTGTGAGAATGAGGTTTTAAAAACACAGTCTTTCTATAAGAAGTAGTTTTAGACAAGTTATTTTTGTTATTTTCATTGTATGATGTCTTAGAAGTTACTGGTTGTAAAGGACTAGATGAAACTACACTTGAATAAGATTTAGAAAGATTTGGAATGAGCTTAGAGGCCTCAACATAGGAGGTGTTGTTTTGTGCCATGTTCATTTTAATATCTTTCTGACGATTTACTTCAGGGCATGTTTTATTTATCGCAAAATGTGAACCAGAACAATGACAACAAGCATCACTTTCTTTAACTAAACATGAATCACTGGTATGATCCTGACCACATTTAAAGCATCGTGGCTTAGACCTACACTGCGCTTTGGTATGACCAAACCGGCAGCAGTTGTAACACTGTATGGTAGGGTAAATATACAAATCTACTGGTAAGGCATTATAACACATAAATATTCTCTTGGGTAAAACTTGACCATCAAATGTAACAACTATTGACTGTGTTGGCTTCCATGATGGAGAACCGTCAATAATAACTTTATAATTTATACGCCTCACTTTGATAATTTTGCCACAACCCATTGGAACTGAAATATTTTCCATTACCTCCTCTGGAGACCACTCAGCTGGTACACCTCGAACAAGACCCATTCTAGGAACATTGAATGTAGGTATAAAAGCTTTCATGCTGTGTGCATCTAAATTCCTGTCATTAATAAATGTATTAGCAGATAAATAGTTAGAGAAACACATCGATATTTTATTACGACCAATTTGCTTCACACTACCATTGACTATGTTATCTACAGAATTCCTTTTTAAAAATTTTCCAAATGTTACTGGATGAAGTGTGCAGTTATCGTTCGGGCCAGATTGAATTTTTTGAATATGAACAACATAACAAGTAAACTTTTTTCCCAACTTTCACCCAGGATGAGAATTTGTGCTATCTGTATCCTTTATATATGCAACTAGGAAGCAAAATTCTCAGTAGTCACTGTTTTGGGATGACAATTGCTATCATTTATTGTTTTCACTCCTAACAATGTTATTCAAAATATCAGTGTATATTTATCTTCTGGGTATGGTTTGTCTTCTATGCGATTTCTGAGTTTTACTCAGAGAACTAAATGTTTATCTATTGAGGGATCACATTGTACTTTATTTATTCAACACATGATTACACACATGACAAATAAAAGAAACAGTAAAATCATAATAATATTGTTTCTAACCTTCAAGTGGTTGTGCAGTGTCTAATCAAACAACCTTGGTATCTTTTGTAGTATTATTATTTATTGTCCTATGCATTTCTAATCCCTAGTTGCCTGTCATTCTTTCACTTTGCACGAAATAAATAGATTACCTTCAAGTTTATGCGCAACTCTTAACCTCAAGATATAATGTTTATAAATATACTATCAAAAAATAGTAAGACTGTTTTTTTGTATGAAAATGACTCTGTAAATTGGGCATTGAACATACAAAGGAGTATATGAACCTTCCAAGAGAAACCTAAAGAAATTTATAGGAATATGAGCATTGTAGGTGCGGGTATTGTACAACGTACAAGATATAATAAGGACGATATTTCTCCATAAATATCGTCCTTATTATATCTTGTACGACCAACGGGACTAAATGTAGATGATGAAGTGGGTACATTGGTTGTGGGTGCAGATGTAGACTCTTTGGATGTAGGTGTAGGTGTGGGTGTGGACTGAAACGGATTCACATCTGTTTGTAGAGAAGCAGGAGGTAATGTGACTATTTGGGAAGGCTCTTTTTGAGGAGAAAATGTATGCAAACAATTACAATTGCTATCGTTATCGCGCGATTCTATGCCATGATGTTTGCGTCTTCTTTTATTGCACTGTTTGCATACATGTAAACGAGAGCGTTTTAAAGAACGGCCCGATTTAGTCCCATCAGTTTCCATGCCTGATTCATTAGACATAATCGTGACAAAATTTCCCGCCGGAGGAACAAAGTCCCCCGGGTCGGGAGGTTCATTCATATTAAAAACTCACCAGATACAGCAGCGTATACAACAAAACTATTAGAAATTGAAATAATAAATACAAATAGAGACAAAATAAACTACTTCTCTGACCGCCAATACCAGTTAATTGTATTAAATTACGAATTAAATTTAAAATCGCGCCCGCACAGTCGAACGTTTCCCGCCTTTTTTCTTTAGTATCATTAAAAGTTTAGATTTTAAAAAAGATAATTCCAAATTCAAATTAGGAAAATGTGTGTTTTTCATTTGTTTTTCGTACTGTCAAGATGAGTGAATGTAATGAAGAAATTCGATACATTTTAAAATTTTACTACAAAAAAGGTAAAAATGCAACGCAAGCCGTGTAAAAAATTTGCGATGTTTATGGACCTAGTGCAGTGTCTGTGAGAGTAGCACAAATTTGGTTTAAGCGTTTTCAATCTGGAAATTTTGATGTCAAAGATGCACGTCACTCTGGTCGCCCTATTACGGATAAAATTGATGCCATTTTTGAAATACTGGAGCAAGATCGGCATATTAGTAGTTACGACGTAGCTGAAGAACTGGGAATTGACCACAAAACAGTTTTGGCGCATTTGAAAAAAAAGGGTACACAAAAAAGCTCGATATTTGGGTACCCCACGAGCTCACTGAAAGAAACCTAATGAACAGTGTACTCATTTGTGATTCTTTATTACGACGTAATGAAACCGAACCATTTTTGAAGAAGCTGATAACTGGTGATGAAAAGTGGATAACGTACGACAAGAACATGCGAAAAAGGTCGTGGTCAAAGGCCGGTCAGGCTTCACAGACTGTGGCCTGAAACCCGGGTTAACTCGCAACAAGGTGATGCTGTGTGTGTGGTGGGATTGGAAGGGCATTATTCATTATGAGCTGTTACCACCAGGCAGGACCATCGATTCTGAACTCTACTGCGAACAACTGATGAGATTAAAGCAAGAAGTTGAGAGAAAGCGACCGGAATTTTTCAACAGAAGGGGTGTGGTTTTTCATCATGATAACGCTAGACCTCACACATCTTTAGCCACTCAGCAAAAATTAAGAGAGTTTGGCTGAGAGGTGTTAATGCATCCGCCGTATAGTCCTGACCTTGCACCTTCAGATTTCCACCTGTTTCGCTCTCTTCAGAATTCTCTAGGCAATGTCAGGTTAACATCACGAGAGGACTGCCAAAACCACTTGTCGCGGTATTTTGATCAGAAGCCCCAAAATTTCCATAGCAATGGGATCATGTCCCTACCTAAAAAGTTATCTACATAAAAGTTATCGAACAAAATGGTACCTATATACGAGTACTTTAGTTAAATGTAAATAAACTATATTAAAAAATGTTTTGAATTTTCTTAAAAAATGCGAAGAAACTTTTTCCCCAACCTATTATATAAAAAAAGATAGGTATCCCAAATGTCTTTTTTTCTGGATTATTTTCAATGTAACAGCCACGACTTTTTTACAGTTTTACAATTACATAGACACGGAGCCGCATTCGGAATACCTTCATATATATTGCGACGTTGCCATTCTAATGGGGAGGCGATTAAATCCAGATACCTTAGAACTACCTTATTGAGGTACCCTATAATTAAGGTACCCGTAAGTTTTGATATATTTGTCGTGTGTTATCGCTAATTAATCACAGCATCATAATTTATTATGATACTGTGATTAATTTGGGAATCGAATAGCTGTCAATTTATATACACTTTGACGTAAGTATATGGTAGGTGGTAGTCCCTTTCTTCTCCGAATCTCGATCGTCCGAAAATCATAATCCCTAACACGTTTGCTATAATCACCACTTTTCATAATGTTAGCGTATACGAAATTATATATTACCTAATCGTCTTCAGTTTTAATGCTTTTGTGTCATATGATCGGGTGCTACAATAATTAGATATCCTAATTTTTCTTGCTATAAAGTCGCATGTCCTAAGTGTTATTCCCTCAAGCGGCGTTATACCCCCGCAGGGCTATGACAATTGAAAAGTCAATTGTGTCTGGAATCTGATGCTTGACAGGTAAAATGTGTTACAGAGACAAAATAAATGCCTATTCGAAATACTAAACAAAATAGATTGATTTTTGATTTTCAGTAAATATTTTGACTGGTTTCTATCAAATAATATTTTTAAAACCCGGCATCTTTTGTGCTTATACACAAGTTACACTTCCCACTGAAATCTGTCCATGAATTGAGTTTGTGTCCAGCTGTGCAAGTAACGATAATTATTTGTAAAGAGAGAGTTGATGTTGTAAGATTTGTAAAGAGCAGTGTAAAAAGTTGAGGCATGTTGATTTTATCAAACGACCAATTAATTACTCATTTTTATTGTTGAAACAACATAGTCTATATATTTTGTTATTTATACAGAGTGGTGCCGTCAATTCGATAATAAAGTAAAACTTGGGCTATGTTAGTTCATAGAAATGGTTTGCCTCTCACTTTCAAAAACATCTTATCCATTTGATAAATTCATGACATTTCTATGAAATATTGCACAGCCAATTTTATATTATCAAATGTCATGAAATTATCAAATGAATAAGCTAATATAGCCCACGATTTGATTTATTGTCGTATTGACGGCACCAACCTGTATAAGTATATTAAATATACAAATTTATTTAAATTAATGTACGACAGAGGGCACTTTTTGGATTTATAAAACAATAAGCGTTGTTTGCAGGTAAAGGTATAGGATATCTTGTACTCCCTTCCATGTGTACTCTTAATGTGGTTTTTGAAAAAATATTTGAATGTCCAGTGTTTTGTCGCACTTTTCTCTCAGTAATTTTGTGTGGTATTGTAATCCTTTTATGATAACTCTTAATACGTGAACTATCGCGTTTCTCATTAGTTGTTTCTTCCATCTCATTTATTAATTCTTTGGCAACTTGATTAATTATAATATAATCATTAGTAATATTATTATTATGCTTCAGTTTCTCGTTGGTTTCTTCTGTAAATACAAAGTTATAATTTATCTCTGATCTCTACTAACTATCTCTAACTATCTCTGATCCGGGCTGGCCCAGTGGTCTGTACACCTTGCTATGCAGCTTGTGGTAGGAGCAAATGTTTGTATGATAAGTACAAGCATTTGTTTACGAGTCATGGATGTTTATATGTTTATTTAGTGTATTTCTAATATTTTAAAAAATAATATTATCTATTTCTCCGTTATCTAGTATCAAAAACACAAGCTCTTAATGATGTTAACTTTGGGCTAGATAATAGGTAGGTGAGTGTATGAATATTAAAGAAATCACTTATTTTGGTATGACAGAAAGATTTTGATGCATTAGCAATTACAAGATTTTCAACTTTTGCAGTGCTTTTTCGTTTTGATTCAAAGAAGCTACATAGCGTCAATCATTAACAGTTGATAAGGCCTGGGCGTTTGACAAAATAGGAGCCTTCGTCTTCATCGTTATCAATTAGGGCCTCTTTTTGTGTGCTATTCACATTCTCAATAAGATGTTAAATTGATTTCATATGGTGCCACATTGTCATCAAAGGAAGAATATCCAGGAAAACCTTGCAGTATCATGGGTTATTAGGCGTATTAAACGGGATGATAATCGTATTAAGCGTTAAGAAATGTATAGAAATATGTCTCAAGTTGGCGATAGCATTTAGTTTTAAGGCCAGGTCCAATTTTAGTCCACGTTTTATAATAAGGGGGCTTGTGTCTGTTAGGTAGAGCATTTTTTTTACCAATAAGATGGCAATCAAGCATAGGGCCCACCTGAAGGTAAGCGGTTACCGTAGACTATGGACACTTGCAACACCAGGGGTATCACTTGCACGTTGCCGACCCTGTAAAAACCTTTCTTTTCAAGCCCTTTTTGAAGAACCCCATACTGTACTCATTCGAGAAAACCTCTGCAGGGAGGTCATTTCACAACCTGAGCGTACGTGGGAGAAAGTTTGTCTGAAACCGCACAGTATGAGACCATTTCTCAGAACACGCTCCGTTATACAAACGAAAAATCAAAAGGAAGCAAAATCTCTCCTTAGGCTTAAGGGTTCAATACCGCTTGTGAGCTCAGGATCGTCGACAATTTCCATAGCGCGTCTTTGAACTGCGTCAAACGGTGCAAGCTGGTATCTCGGCGCTCCCGCCCATAGATGGCAGCAGTATTCCATATGGGAGACCCCATATGGAATACTTGAGACTTACTATACTTAGTCTGGGCATAAATACTGTTAAAATTAAAAATAAACAAAACATTACATTTGAATGTGGAACCTGTCATTTTTATATGATTGTTCATTGAGTTTTCTCATTTTGGCGCCAATACATTGTACAATATTTTGCGATATTAAAATGGAGTGGGGTGATAAAGAGAACCGAATCACTGTGATTGCATTACACAAAGTAGGAATTTTGAAAACTCTCCATACGCTTGGTATTAGTAATTCCCAATTAGTCGACAGAGTGCAACGTGGGCACTATCCGACTTCAGTAATGGTTTAGTGGGGTATTAGCTATGAAGGTGAAATGTGAAAAAGGTATCAAAACATCGGCACAAGTGTATCAAGATACCGTTCATGCGAAGTTAGTGAAGCCACTTAACAACACCATGTTCAATAACCAAGAATGGTCGTTCCGGCAAGACGCGGCGCCGGGTCATAAAGCTCGGTCTACGCAGTCTTGGTTGGAAACGAACGTTTCGCACTCCATCAGAGCTGAAGACTGGCCGTCGTCTAGTCGCGATCTAAATCCGCTGGAATATGTTTTATGGTCAGTTTTAGAGAGTACGGCTCTAAACGCCATGATAATTTGGAGTCACTTAAACAATCCCTACGATTGGCAGTGAAGAATTTTTCCATGGAAAGAGTGCGTGCTTCTATTGATTACTGGCCTCAACGTTTAAAGGACTGTATTGCAGCTAATGGAAACCACTTCGAATAAGCTTTTAATATTTTAAATTGATTTATATTTATGTTTTAAACTAACACACTGTAAAATTAATAAATGTTATTTGCAATAGAATTTTTTTTTCTTTGGTTCAGTATTTATGGCAAGACTTGCTATATAGTAACAGTCTTTGCCCCGAAGAGAAGTACCACCGCGCTTTATTGAGCACACCAAGTTTCTTAGATGCCAGCTTGACTTTAGCTTCTAAATGACCGCGGAACTGCCTGTCACTAGAGATATCGACACCATGAATCCCGATACTCTTAGAGATGGAAATGGGTGTGTCAGGAACTGTTTTTTTAGCGGTGAACGCGCAGACTTGTGTCTTAGTGGGGTTAAATTGGACTAAGTTTAGTCTTCCCCAATCGGAGGCTCTGATTAGAGAACTCTCGATTTCAGACACAATTCGATCGCGATTTTCCTTAACTGTAGACCGAGGTGTATTGGCACGGCCCGTATAGAACGGCGTCTCCAGTACTGTCATCCGCATAGCAATGCAGCCCACCAATAGACAGCATGTCATTGACATGTAGCAGAAAGCGCATTACAGATTATTTTTTGAAAAAGTAAATAAATATATTAAATAGGGTACATAATTGTAACAATTACAAATAAATAAAAGAAAACGATAAAAAAATATATGCTCCAGGTGGGAATCGAACCCGCGTCTCCTGATGACCGGCCAGACGCGATTACCACTACGCCCCCCAAGCACTAGGTATAACCTACTAATTTCTTCACCGCTTTTTATCCTTCTTCTTAACGTTTTTATAGCAACGTTTATCTCACCACTCATTGAGGATAGCACCCTCTCTAATGTAGCCTTTTTTAAATTTAGTTTAGTTTAGTAATTTAGTCGTATTGTTGTCACCATCCTGTATTATAATGTTATTTACGAAATGAAAATTATATTTACCTTGTGTAATGAACATTTACTTACTTAATATTTTTTGAGCATCATGTTTGCCGTGTGTCGATGAAGCAGGAATGGCTTGAGATGAAGTCGAAATAAACGGTGTTGGCGTATATAGACTAACCGTTTGTGTAAGAAGGTTGATTGAGCTTCTTGCTTCTGAAGGAACTATATTCGTAGTGACAGTTTCGCTGATTTTCGGAGCTGTTCAAATTAGATTATAAATTTACAAACTTCAAAATATTATAAAAATAAAAGAACATCACGTAATCATTGCGGTCAAAGCCCCTCCATATTAGAAACACTATCTTGTAAAAAGGCCTTGTAGGATAAACAACATGCTTGTGAAACGTCTTTTCTTAGGTTTTTTATGATTTAGTAATGGTCACTTGTAGAAGTAAATTAAATAATTATTATGTCAAACAAATTATGTCTATCAAATTCACAATTTCAATCACGATGTAGGCGATTGCTTTGCATTTCTACTAATAAAATGAGGAAAAATCAGGATACGTTTTTTATATCTACAGACTATACTTAGATGTTTTACTCCAAGATGGCTACAGGTATAATCATAATGTTACAATCTGATGTGGGCGTCGGGGACAAAGATACTGGTGGTGGTGGTGGTTTTAATACTACTATTTTTTTTTATACTACTAGATGACAAACAAGCTGACGGCCCACCTGAAAGCCTAGCACTTAAAAAATCATATTTTTATACACCCACAATAGAGGTAGGCCATACACTTCCAATGCGCCGCAACTGTCGGTTGAAAAAATGCCGCAAACGTTTGTTGGACCCACCTTTGCGAAAAGCTGTGGAGGATGCATTAGACTAACAATCGGCCGCTGTGTAAGAATAACGAGTGAGAGGAAAAAACTTTTTCATTCCTCATGCTCGGAAAGTATCGTTTTCTTGATCTGAGAATTGGGAGGAAAAGGCTAGTTTCCACCACCGGGCGGGAAAAACTCATACTTATTGCTTTCTTTCCTAGGGCGGGAATAAAAAATTTAAAAATAGAACTGAATTTGGTTACGTATAATCTGTTGTACAATGTAGAAAAAAAAGTATTCGGCTGAATGGCCAGTAGGCGGTAACGCGATGTGTTCTAAATTTAAAAATACTCTTTAAATATACGCCCCAATTCGCCTCAACCAGGTCCATCAAGGGAGTCTCTGTCATGGATTTCACCTTCTTTTCAACCACCAGGGTCTCCTACTTTTACAGAAAACCAGCAAAGCCAAATTTCACGTACAATATGTAACACCCTAAATATTCCACACAAAAATTTAAATATACAGTTCTCAAATTGTACTAACGCTACAATTAATTTTTAATAGGTTCTACTCATGTTAGGAGTATTTTATTAATAAATTTTATTAGAAAAACTATTTTTTATTTTCCTTGCATTTGAAATGAAAAGTAGAGTGCTACACACGGGTAAAAGGAATCAAACTTGAGACCGCAAGACTGTACTTTACCTCGCATGCCGAGTTTTTTCATGAAAAAAGTAAGAAAAGAAAAGAAAAAGAGAGCTTGCAATCCAAACATGACTCGTTATGCTTCTTTTTTATAGCACTCATCGCTTCATGTATCGCCTGGTCGTTTTCTTTATTTGTAATTGTTTTACGTGTGTTTGTTGAATTTATATAAACATCTTTAAAATGTACGCAATAAGAAAACACATAATATGTATTTATTGAACATTAACTTCCTCAATTTAACGGTTTTTCTAATGGTTGATGTCCAAAATACAAAATGTCACTGTCCCTGAGCAACAGCTTATCACAAACCTTTCTATTATGAAAAACGAAAGATAACCACTATAAAACAATTTACAGACGTGTACTCGGTGTACCTACTTGATACAGGTTGAACCAAACCCACGAGGGAAAGTATCTTAAATATGGAAGTTAGCAAATTTTATTCCGAGGAATCGTTTCTTAATTTATAAAAATAACTGCGCTTAAACATTTACCAAAAGTCACTGACCAGCAGAGCGATTCACTAACAGAAATATTCGATATCAAGATTGACGACGAGCCGCTGCGCGTAAGCGTATTCACCATAGACTAGAGATATACATATACGTATTCACTACTATAGTCGGGCTGAATCCTAAACTCCCGTATGACAGTTCAACAATAGATCGCTACAACTTTGTCACTTCGTCATCATTTCAAATCAAAATTCATTTATAGTTTACCTCCGCAATCAATAACAAACAAAACAAATAGCCAATCGTAAACATAGAACAAAAAATTGTATTCCCAGTGTTAAAATTGCTTCACATGCAAAAAAACATTTTATTACGATTTCTGTAATACGCTTTTGCAAGGTTATGGCGTTCGGATATATTTTATCTTTATTGCTAGTGATGTTACCTCAGATATCACATGGCCATGGCCAGCAAACATGGAAAATAATAGTAGGTCTATCTTATAATTTCTTTACGTTTTTTTATTTAAACATTAAAATGAAAAAAGTGGTTTTTGTAGTTTTTTTTTTCTATGGTCTATGGAAAGCTTGTCATCCCAACTCTTGAACATCGGCGCGCGCAGGGGCGAGGGACAGTGCTGCTGCCGTCGCCATTTTGTTTTCTCGCAGTCGTCCTTTGCTCGTTATCGTGTACAATGACTACCTATGCTCTTGAAATTCTTGTTGTGTGTGACCCGGCTTTCTTTATTTTTTTGTTTCTGCTTTATATACGTTGACCTTGGCGCTAGATTGGACTTTGATCTTCCTTATAATCGGACTCGTTGTTTTGTTTTGGAGTAATAATGTTAAAGCGCACACGTCGAAAAACTTTAAATAGCAAAAGTCGTGAGCTGGTAATGAAGTTGCAAAATTATCTTGAACGCGAATCCCAAAATGGCCGACCCTTGTTACCAGTAAATCGTGTGCAAGATAGAGTTGGTGAAGCACTTGAGATTTCGCGAAGGACTGTATACCAAATAAATAAAGAAAAGTTCGGCCATCGGGCAATAAAGAAAAAAAATAGTTCTCGCCTAGGAAAAAGTGGAAAAAAAAGTCAACAATGTTGGATATCGACAATTTTGATACTTGTGGCCATTAGGAATCATGTTTACGGGTACTATACTCGAAACGATTACCCTACAAGAGCGAAATTACTTGTGTCTCTAAGTACCTAGCTGGCCTCTTTTATGGTGCTAAAACCACGTTATCTGCGTTATTGAAAAAAATTGGTTTTCAATATTACGCGACAAACAAACGAAAAATTTTGATGGAAAGACGAGATATAATACTGAAACGAAACGACTTCTTACGCCAGGCAAAGAAAATTATTGATTGGGACAACGTGATCTTTCTTGACGAGACGTGGTTAAATGCTAACCATACTATGAACCAGTCATGGACGGACAATACGAAAGCGTCGACATCGAAAGTACCCATGGGCAAAGGTAGTAATATCAATAAATAGGTTGTGCAAAGATACATCACTAGTATTGTCAAACTGACATACGTCATACGGGAGTTTAGGATTCGGCCCGACTATAATCTCTACATCATCATCAATCTCCTGGCTGTATATGTTCGTCGGTGTTTTAGAGATACGACATGAAGAACATCGATATTTTTCTATTTAGTTATTTGTTGTTTTTAAAATGTATCGTAATGACTTCTTTCAATATTTGATTGATTTGTACATAAAGATATACATATAAATAAACAACATTCTAGTTCCAGCTCACGCCATGGTCGTCGTCGGATCGCTAGTGTCGATAGAAGTTGTCAAACAAATGCCAAACTGAATAATATTTTTTATTTTTTTAATGTGCACTTCGCAAAATGAGCACTCACCTCAAAATATACATTTTGCAGTATGTACATTTCTCATAATGTGCATTTCTCAAAATGAGCATTTCGCAAAATGCGCACTTCGCAAAATGTGCACTTTCCTAGGATATGACTACATGTCCTGTGTAGCAAAGGTAAGTCCCAAAATAAAAAAGATATTGTTCTGTATGGGTATTGGGTATTTATAATAAAATAAACACTTTTACAAAGTAATCTTTTATTTAAACAGTATTATGTCCAGATTAGGTTTCGATCGTCAATTAAATATTATTACGTATATTTTTTAAGAGATACATTGAACGTAATGGAATTATACACCTTTTGAATGGAACCACCTTGGAACCATTTGCTTTCTTTTATTTTTTACTCTATTTGAACGAAGAATATAATTAAGAATCACATTATAAACTAGTAAATACAAATAACAATCACATTTTAGACCACTTAGGGCCGGTTTCACCGGTTGCAGATAAGTTCCGGATAGCTCATCTGACAGATGGTCGAACTTATTTGTTTGGACCTTAGTATAATAATATGCTAATCTTACTTATTTTCCAAAAAAAAATAGAATGAAGATTTAAAGAAGGTTTTTTTTTATATACAACTAAATGACAAACAAGCTGACGGCCCACTTGATGGTAAGCGGTTACCGCCGCCTATAGACACCTGCAATAACAAGGAAAAATCACTTGATATTACAGGTGCGTTGTCATCCTGAGGCCTAAGATGAAATGCCGTCCATGCCCAGTAATTACACTGGCTACCTTTCCCTTCAATCCGAAACACAGCGAACTGTTTTACTGCTGAAATAAGAAAGGCGGTGGTACCTACCCAGACGACCTTACATACGGGCCTACCACCTAGTAAAATAGTTAATTATACAATTTTGAAAGATAATGAAGTCAATTACTTCAAAAACTGCAAAAAAATAACATTATTAAAAAATGACACTGTCATATTACCGTTTTTTAATATAACCAACCGCCTGTTATATTTACGATCAAAATCAATATCTTTTTGCTTGCGATTTCTTTTGATATTCGTAAATAAACTTTCACGTATAGGCCCAATACTTCCTTTCTTTTTTTTCTTTTTGAATAAACATATACCAGTTTGGATTCTTGGGTATGGGAGCATTGACACGATGATGCCACGCTTCTAAGGCGTTATTTGTTCTATGTCTTTGATTTGCACAGCTCAGAATCGATGGCAACATTTTTGGGTGACATGTTTTTTCATAGTAATTTTAAAATCGTCTCATTTCTGGGGTTTCTGGTACACGATGTAAAATATAATTCCAAGCATGTGGTTTGCTGGAACTAATGCAATTATAGAGCACATCCGAGCGATATTTCGTCCTTCATTTGATGCTTTTTGCTTTTTTCAAAATAGCGGCATGGTAATGACGATAAAAATCTACTCAGTTCGGCCGCCGGGAAAACCGGGATTTCATAATCTGACTTAAATATTTTAATTTTCATTCCCACTTTTTCCTTCAATATCTGAAAAAGACGTGTGCACGTCTGTTGCGTTTAATTAGGGAGCAAGGCACAGGTACTCTATTAGTAACCTTTTCACTTAATTTTAAATCTAAATGCATCGTAAACAATTGATAGAAAGGGCGCGGAACAAATTGAAATATCCCGTCACGTAATATGATCCAGGTGCTATTATTAGTTTCTTTTTTTTTTTATACAAAGCACGACAAATGACTCAACACCACCTGATGTGAAGCAGTAAGAAGAGAGCTAGTGCAGTTCAGACACTGCTCTAGCTGCCTCCACCTTGCCGGCCCGAAAGGTGCTTTTTCACGCCTCTTTCTTCGCCGTACTAGTCGCAAATATGATAATTTTGACTTCGTCACCATCCTCACAAAGAAAAAAAATTCTGCCTAAAGCTTCTGGTATGTATATATTTTATATACAAAGCACGACTAATGACTCAACACCACCTGATGTGAAGCGGTAAGAAAAGTCCATATGCGAAGACAGCTAGTGCAGTGGCCCCATTCACGTAATTAAAACCGTAGCGATATCGCAGCGATTTAATCGTTGAAACCATTTTCGTATTCCCGTACGTCAAATACACCGATTTTGAAGTCGCACAATCGCAATGTCGTTGAACTATCGTCGAACCGTATTCAGTTAATCAATCGTTATAAAATCGCACCTGAAACGTCAATAATGAGATATTCTGCTAAAAAATGACATTTCTTGCAATCGGATTCCAACGACTAAACGTCAAATGTACCGATCTAACACCCGTATTCACAAACGACACTATGAGGTCTCACAGTGCCCGCGGTCGCACAGTGTCGAGCTCACCAAAGAGAATGTAATCGCTACGGAGTTTACGATAAAAAGCAAACAAACAATAAAATTGAAATGTCAGTCAGTGAAGTGAAGTACGTAACACTTATTGGTAACACTAATCAACCAATCACAGAGCTATTAAGTCTCTGTGTACAATTGATATTGTTCTTTGGTATAGTACCTACCTACCTTTCATGTAGTACACATAAACAAAAATATGTTGAAATTTAAATTTATAAAATTAACATTATGAACAAACAATCAGAATCTAAGGGTGTCTCTCGATTATAAGACTGATAATTACCCATGTCTGATGTTTCCTATTTTATTATGTATTTATGCAGTTATTGCATATTGAAGTGCGGGATGTGTAACACGTTTCAATGCATCGAGGGTGCAAAATCTCCCTAGTTTGGCGCCAAATATTTTAATAACAGTCTCCATGAAGTTACTTCGATTAGGTGGACAAACACGAGAAAATAACAAAGTCTTTTTGGGAGCGAAAGCGTTAAAAGTATTGGTTGGTTATCAGTTTAGTCGCACAAGTGTGCGCAGTGCTGTAGTCTCTATCTCGTCTGCGAAGCCCTAAAGTTTTCGGGAAAGCTGATTTTCCGCAGTGACATTGTCTGAAAGGCCACTTTCGGTTGCCGGGACGACACATTACGTTGCCCTGGTGATGTCTCCAAGTACCCAATAGCAGCTACTAATTATTCGGCGTGCACTTCGTTGACATCTCTGTTCGCCAATCCCACCGTCCGTCATCGTGTGTTTACTGTTTATTGTTTTATAAGTGTCATTTATTGTTTATTTATTTTTTACTTTTTAGTTTAAAGTGTTATTAAGTTTTAAATAATAATATAGGTAATTATTGTAAATATTTATAAATGCAAAACGTGACTGCAGTGCGTCATAATATTAGTCAGCCACTAGAGTCTCTTGAAAACAGCCTTGTACAGTGTCATCTTTGTGTTCAGCCTCGCTTTTTTAAGGGGCAGAGAGGCTTAAACATTCACCGTGGTAAATGCCACAAACCTCAGGATCAGAGTGTTTTCGTCTGCTCTGCCCCATCCATAAACTATGATGCTCCCGCTATCGCACCCATTACGTTTTCGGAAACTCTTTCAAAATATAAATTTTCAACTCCCATTTTAAAGCGTGTTCCTCGTGGTGCGCGCATCTCGGTTGCGAGGAAACTTGCAGAAGAGATACGTGCTACCGTCTCAGAAAATTCAAAATCTGCCTGGGAGCATCTTCTAACTTTCCCATTCCGTGTGCTGCATGTCGTTAAAAATCCATCCAGCCGTGCATCACTTACTTCACGCATCAAAGAAAACTGTGTATCCAGTAGCCTACCGCCTAAAGATCCCATTCATTCACATACTATTTTTAATCATAATTTATACAAATCAGTAGAAAATAAGATCAATGATGGTGATATCAAGGGTGCCACTCGCCTTCTGTTTTCAAGTGACTCTATAGCACCAGATTCTGCCGACACTCTGTCTACATTGAAAAGCAAGCACCCAAATTCATCTACTACCCTTATTTTGCCCGAACAACCTTGCAATAGTGATAATTTTCTTCAGGTCTCCAGTGATGTGATTCGCTTGGCGATCAATTCCTTTAACAGCGGCTCTGCTGGTGGTCTCGACGGCCTCACGCCTCAGCATTTAAAAGATTTAACTTCTGTTGGCTGCGGTGGGGCTGGTGAGTCGTTGTTGAAGGAGCTGACTGTGCTTGGTAACCTTATGCTGAAAGGTAATGTTAATCCTGATATCGTTAGCGTTCTCTATGGGGCCAACCTTTGCGCACTTAAGAAAAAAGATGGTGGAATTAGGCCAATTGCGGTCGGTACGTGTTACCGTCGCCTTGTCGCTAAAACCTGTTGCAGAGCGGTGACAGAAAGCCTCTCAGATTATTTTCAGCCAACTCAACTAGGTTTTGGTTCGAGGGGTGGTTGTGAGGCTGCTGTACACGCTCTGCGCACTTTCTTGGACAATGAGTGCGGGGAGGTTGTCCTTAAGGTGGACGTTAAAAACGCTTTTAATTCTGTGGACAGGGCTGCTCTATTGAATCAAGTGCGATGTAAAACCCCATCTTTATACGGTTTTCTTTGGCAATGCTATAGTTGTCCTTCTAACCTACAATACAGAGGTAACTTGATCTCTTCTTCTGTAGGCTGTCAGCAAGGTGATCCCCTCGGTCCAGCCATTTTCAGTTTAGCTATTCATCCTATTCTCCAAAAACTAAATTCAAAATTAAACGTATGGTATCTTGACGATGGTACCTTAGGTGGCTGTACTGATTCAGTTCTTGGCGATTTGCGTACACTCATTCAAGATTTTCATTCGATAGGTCTCGATTTAAATTTCTCGAAGTGTGAATTATTTATTTCAGATAAAATCACTTGCTTGCATCGGGACGAAATCATTTCTAAATTTAATTCTTTGGCTCCTAATATTACGACTGTTGATAAGAAATCGCTCCGTCTTCTCGGTTCACCCATTTTAGACGATTCTGTACCTTTTTTTGTAAATGATAAAATTCTAACCTTCAAGGATTTATGTGACCGGCTTCTCAAAATTAATACTCATATGGCATATGTAATTCTCCGCTATTGCCTTTTTGTTCCAAAATTTATGTATACTCTTCGTTCTTGTCAACTTTGGAAATTTCCTGACCTTCTTTCGGAACTAGATGGAAAAATGAGAGAAACTCTTTCAACAGTGCTAAATATTAATCTTTGTGACCGTTCTTGGTCACAAGCTTCATTACCAATACGTTTCGGTGGTTTAGGTATAAGAAAAATATCAAGTGTTTCTTTACCGGCCTTTTTATCCTCCATATATAGTACGCGTCCTTTAGTTGAAAAAATCTTGAGTGAATGTTTAATTACTTCTGAAGTGTCCTACTTGACCGAAGCCAAATCTAGCTGGTCAGTGGCCTGCCCTAACTCAGACTTTCCTATTTCCCCCTGCTCCCAGAAACAATGGGATGGGCCTCTCTGCGAATTGGTGCGGGATAATCTTTTAAACACGTCAACCAGTTCAGCGGATCGAGCCCGTCTCTTGGCTGTGAGACAGTGGGAATCTGGTTTATGGCTACAGGCTTTGCCTTCGTCTCATTTAGGTACACTTCTTGATCGCACTGCATTTCGTATTGCTACCAGCTTGCGTTTAGGAACCATCTGCAATGTCCCTCACCGTTGCCGTTGTGGTGCTATGGTTGATGATCTTGGTCACCATGGCCTCTCTTGTGCAAGAAGTGCAGGTCGGTTTACGAGGCATGCCGATATAAATGATATCATTCGTCGGGCTCTTGCTACCTCCGGGGCTCCCGCTGCTCTGGAGCCTAATGGCTTAGCACGCGATGATGGGAAGAGGCCTGACGGAATGACTCTTGTTCCTTGGAAGATGGGTAAGTCTTTGGTGTGGGACGCTACTTGTGTCGACACCTTAGCCATGTCCCATCTTTCAAATACTTCATCGACACCAGGATCAGCTGCTGCTTCTGCTGAATCCCTCAAACGGCGCAAATATGCTGGTTTATCTGGGGACTACATATTTGAGCCATTTGGGGTCGAGACTTTGGGACCTTGGGGGCCAGGAGCTCATCGACTTTTTCGGGACATTGCAGGTCGTCTTTGTGAAACTTTAGGTGACAATAAGGCTGGTATATATTTCGCACAAAGATTAAGCATCGCAATTCAGCGAGGTAATGCGACCAGCCTTGTTGGTACACTTCCTGTTTCGCAAGATTTAGGGGGTGTTTATTATTTGTAAGTTCTTTTTTTTTTTTTTTTTCTAATGTCACGTTGTAATATATTTAGGATTAATTAATTTTTTTTTTTTTTTTTTTTTTTTTATTATTATTAAAGTAAAGTCTGTAAGTTTATCCTTCCTGTTGTTATTTCACTACCATCAAAACTAAAACACGATAGTAGTTACAAACAAAAATGAGCCTCGGATCAGCGTATATAATGCTGGATGAAGCATTACAAATTATACAAAATTAGATACTATCACACAAAATGCTTACCTAACAAATTACGAACAAATACAGAAAGTAAGGTAAAATAAAATAGAAGGCACATAATAGGTACTAACAAAAGAGGGTTCTGTTGTACCGGTTAAGTCTCAAATTTATCTAGTACTATAATAGCACAGAGCCATTCCTCAAGCGCAGACAGTGGTGGAGCATCTGCTGGTCCTCCACCAGTCTGTCGCTGGCTCTGTGCTATTTTACCGACCAAAAGTATTTTAAAGCAAAAGCTTTAACCTACATTTGTAGTCGTTGTAAAACTGAAAACAAACAAATTAATATAAGCAATGAGATGTGTGACTTCTTATTCTATGTATTTAATCTAAAACTCACTCACTTTATTCCATTCTTTGGCCGACTTATGGCCACTTAAAGTTTGTGCATCTAATGATTGTGCTATCTCCGACCACAACTTTTGGGACAGCGCCCGCCCCTCTTTTGAGCGTACGCGACCTAAGGCCTGTGCCGCTCCATGAACTCTATTAACATTTCAATTTGTTTTATAGATACTGGCTTTTGGCTCAATTTTATTATTTTTGCAAAAAACTTAAAATTTTCTGAATCGATACAAGAACTCTGAATGAAACGCGCGTAAAAACTTTCATACCAATGACAATTGATTGTTTTAATATCCATAGATATTTCTTGTCATAGACACGTTTTTTGACTTTTATGTTGAGAATTGTCTTACTTTCTCTAAATAAATTCTCATATCTAGTTTATTGTATGATAAGATACAATGAACGTGATATGAGTATATAATGAGTATACCAATATTCTTTGATTTTATTGTATTTATTTATCGTAAATAACTGTATTAAGAGTATAAAAAGTATTTGAAGCATTTGGTAGAAAAAAGAATTATTTTACTGGCATTCTTTTTGTTTCGTAGTTGACAAGTCGTTCAAATGTAGTTTAGTTCTGATCCTATCGATGTGTCGTCCTATCGAAATGTAGCTGAGTAACATGAGAAATACCAAATTTGGGTAGGACTACGATCGAACGACTTCTCAACTTCAACGATTTTTAGATTTATAGTACTTAGTTACGTGAATTGGGCTACAGTTCAGACACTGCTCTAGCTGCCTCCACCTTGCCGGCCCAAAAGGTGCTTTTTCACGCCTCATTTAAAAGAGTTATAATATAATAATAATATTCATTCAATAATATTCCCATGTTATAATAATAATATTCATACACTCACACCTATTATCTAGCCCAAAGTAAGCATCATTAAGAGCTTGTGTTATGGATACTAGATAACGGAGAAATTATGATAATAATATGTAAATAAATATTAGAAATATACTTAATAAACATATAAACATCCATGACTCGTAAACAAATGCTCGTACTCATCATACAAACATTTGTTCCTACCGGGATTCGAACCCGGGACCCGAGTAGCCTGGGGTACAGACCACTCGGCCAGCCGGTCGTCAAGGTCGTATAGGAGGGAACACGTTATCAATCGCGCTTTTAAAGTTTTCCACCCGTTGTACATAGTCCTGAGAGTTTGTTTATTAAATGAGTTACTAGTTCCTGTCATTGGTGGTGTTTTAATACAAATTAACGTGAATGTGTAGTGTGTAGACATTTTGGTTCTTCGAGCCAAATATTGTGAACAGTGAAGTGAAGTGGTAAATGAGTTGTGGATTGTGCCTACAAAAACTGGAAGTAAAAACTTTAAAAATAAATGACATTAAAAATTAAATTAATTAAAAATAAACTTTGACATATTGGACTTAGAAAATTTGCGATTAAAATTTGTATGTAAAAAGAACTTGGTGAAAATTTGAGTAAAATTAGTATAAAAAAATAATTAGAAAAATTAAGTTGTATAGGAAAAAGACTTGGCATAATTTGTGTGTTTGTGGACTTGTAAAATTTTTCAAAAGTGAACATTGACTTAGAATATTTTATGAGTTGTGCTGTGGTTATAAGGAACTTGTAATTTGTTGTTTTCATATTTTGATTTAGACTCTTCAGTGAAATAGTGACAATGGGTATTCAAGAGCTGATCAATTCACAAGAAGAACTTTCTTCTCCAATAACGAGGGCTTTATCTAATTACAAAAAGTCAAAAACAAAAATAACTAAGTCGTATATTGAAACGAGATTAGAACTATTGGAGTCAAATTTCACAATTTTCAAAAACAATCATTTGGAAATAATGAAGTATGTTACGTCAGATGAAAAGAAGAACTTAAAGTATTTCAAAGAAGATATTTACTATAGTTGCGAAGATGAATATTTAGAGTGGAAAACTATGATGAAAGAACAACTAGAGGAATGGGCTGTAAAAGCTATAGGGATTACTCAGAAGGGCGAAGTCGTTGGTATTACTCCAGTGAAAGCTTTGAGAACTAAGTTGTCTGCCATTGACATACCAGCTTCCTCGGGAAATTACAATGAATGGTCGGGGTTTTATGATCTATTCAAGTCATTGATTTATGACAACGAAGAGCTGAGCAATATAGAAAAATATCATTACTTGAAGAGTCATTTGAGAGGAGAAGCAGAATTATTGTTGAGACAATTTCCTCTCACAGATGCGAATTATTAAAAAGCGTTAGTGTTATTGTAAGCTAGATACTATAACAATAAAAGACTTATTGTACACTCACACATCACACGTTTACTTGGGCAGAAGAAACTCCTGTCAAAAACAGCTAAAGGAATACGCACAATTTTAGATAGCACAAATGAAACGTTGAATGCACTTAATAACGTGGGCGTATTGGGGAAAAAGTTTCTTCGCATTTTTTAAGAAAATTCAAAACTTTTTTTTTATATAGTTTATTTACACTTAATTAAAGTATGTAGGTACCATTTTGTTCGATAACTTTTTGCCATCTTGTAGGTAGGGAAATGATCCTATTGCTATAGAAATTTCGGGGCTTCTGGTCAAAATACCGCGACAAGTGGTTTTGGCAGTCCTCTCATGATGTTAACCTGACACTGCCTAGAGAATTATGAAGAGAGCGAAACAGGTTGAAATCTGAAGGTGCAAGGTCAGGACTATACGGCGGATGCATTAACACCTCACAGCCAAACTCTCTTAATTTTTGCTGAGTGGCTAAAGATGTGTGAGGTCTAGCGTTATCATGATGAAAAATCACACACTGTTGATTAATTCCGGCCGCTTTCTCTTAACTTCTTGATTTAATCTCATCAGTTGTTCACAGTAGAGTTCAGAATCGATGGTCCTGCCTGGTGGTAACAGCTCATAATGAATAATGCCCTTTCAATCCCACCCCACACAGCATCACCTTGTAGCGAGTTAACCCGGGCTTCGCCACAGTCTGTGAAGCCTGGCCGGCCTTTGACCACGACCTTTTTCGCACGTTCTTGTCGTACGTGATCCACTTTTCATCACCAGTTATCAGCTTCTTCAAAAATGGTTCGATTTCATTACGTTGTAATAAAGAATCACAAATGAGTACACGGTTCATTAGGTTTCTTTCAGTGAGCTCGTGCTCAAATATCGAGACTTTTTGTGTACTCATTTATTTTTAAATGCGCCAAAACTGTTTTGTGGTCAATTCCCAGTTCTTCAGCTACGTCGTAACTAGTGATATGCCGATTTTGCTCCAGTTTTTCAAAAATGGCATCAATTTTATCCGTAATAGGGCGACCAGAGCGACGTGCATCTTTGACATGAAAATTTCCGGATTGACAACGCTTAAACCATATTTGTGTTGCTCTCACAGACACTGCACTAGGTCCATAAACATCGCAATTTTTTTTGCGGCTTGCGTTGCATTTTTACCTTTTTTGTAGTAAAATTTTGAAATGTATCGAATTTCTTCATTAGATTCACTCATCTTGACAGTACGAAAAACAAATGAAAAACACACATTTTCCTAATTTGAATTTGGAATTATCTTTTTTAAAATCTAAACTTTTAATGATACCAAAACCAGCCAGATACCAATAGTACAGCCAAAGAGATTTTATTACAAGTTCATAGATACTATAATGCGAAATGACTTTTTCCCCAACCTAATATGTTGATTTATTCTTTTTTTTATGTCTTGCTCGTCACACGAATGTTGAGATTTTATAATAATAATTTTCCTTGTTTCATCAAATGTCGCAGAAGTACTACATGGCTTACTGTTTACACATTGCCACAACGTATTCCCGTTTTTATTTGTTTTCTTTTTATTGTATCTTTTGTCATAAACAAGAGTTACAGAACCTTTTCGATTAGAGTGAAATTAAATATTTTCTTGACTTATTATTATATTTAAACCCACATTTAACACAAAGTACTTGGAATAAATTGTTTGCAACTAGAACAGCAACTATTTTTTTAAACTACCGTCGCAATAGTAGACTACTAGGCTAGAATCTCGAAATTTGAGATTAGAATCTTATCAGTTATTTTTTTACCTACCCCGATACCAGTGCTTTTTTAACATAAAAATGTTACCTGTGAAAAAAATATATCTAACTGGTAGTAGTATAACATTATACATTTAAAAAAATGACATTTTAATCCTTTTTTTTTAGTTCAGGGAGATATTCTCTTGGGTTTTACATATCTGTTATATTATACGTAGAAATATTTAATTGATGATCAAAAACTAGTCTGTAAGTAATACTGTTTAATTAAATAAATGATTACTATGGAAAAGTATTTATTTTATTTTAAATACCCAGTAGCCATTCAGAACAATATCTTTTTTACTGTGGGACTTACCTTTGTTACACAAGACTATTAGTTATATCCTAGGAAAGTGCACATTTTGCGAAGTGCACATTTTGCGAAGTGCGCATTTTGCGAAATGCTCATTTTGAGAAATGCACATTCTGCGAAATGTACATTTTGAGGTGAGTGCTCATTTTGCGAAATGCGTCAGACCCCTTGTGTCGATTATACACATAGCATTAACTTGAGTAATGGGCAGACACACCTTTATTTGAAGACTGTACTAACATTGAAATCAAAAATATATTTTAACATTACCTGTTGTATTTGGATGAGCCCCAAATCCATCATCGTCGTAATTAAATCTTAACCCTTAAAAATAAATATTAGTAAGTTATGAATTACACTAAGCTCTGTCCTCAGACTGTACCTAGGGGTCAAATTAGTTAGTACGTAGTGTACATCAAAAGAACTGCTAACTAAATCACGAATTTTCATTCCATAAAAAGTTACTAGGACCATTTAAGTGTTAGTGATATCTGACCTATTTTTACCTTTTCTATCAAAAAAATTTACTATCACGCATGACAAAGTCGTCATTCCATGAAGAAAATAACGAATAGTCATATTATATTGAGGCCTTAGATAAGTTCAGGAACAAAGTTTTACGCTACAAGTTTCGCTATCTTTTTCGCCTCTATTTGTTCTTTCTGTAAATGTATTACAAACGGGGAAAAATCAGAAGTATGATTTAATGTACATACATACGAGTGAG
Organism: Nymphula nitidulata; assembly: GCA_947347705.1. Lineage (NCBI taxonomy): Eukaryota > Metazoa > Arthropoda > Insecta > Lepidoptera > Crambidae > Nymphula > Nymphula nitidulata. The sequence goes on from OX374616.1 coordinate 20,717,431, forward strand.
TAGAAGATTCTACATTAATGGTGTTCTGAGTCTGTGCGGTATGATAGATAATGGAGAATAGATGGTGATAGTTTGGGAATTTGCAAACGTTTTATTTTCATTTTTTTTTAAACGATCTAAGTGGTATAGTGGTTATATAAAGATATTAAATTTGTGGATCACTTGAGAGTTTCTTTACGCTTAATGCGCACATATAATTACTGTCTAAAAATCTAGATCTCTTACATTTTTAATCGTCCATACAGTATGTTACAAAAGTCCGAAATAAACTTTAAGGGGGTGGCACTCTTCCTCGTCGAGAGTGAGCTTTCAGATCATTTTTATTTTCCGATTAAATTAATAAAAAAACACTGTTACAATTTCTCGAGACAACCATAAAAATGCTCACTGTCGCGTATCGTACGGCACACTACAGTTATACTACATTCGCACACACACAACCCGCGTACATACTGCGATATCAACCCCTTGCAACCCCAGAATTCCTTTATTTCGGTAGTCTGTAACACCCGAATAAATTAAAAATTTAGAAATGCTTTAACATTACCTATATATTACCTTTATTTTCGTTAGTCCTTCTATTCCTTAGAGGTGAATTCAATTTCCAAAATAGATCTGCAAAAATACAAATTTTAAGAATATACTATATGATGATGATAATAATATATCACTATAGATTTTAAACAACATAAATTTAAAATACGGTAACTTTTTTTCTTATAAAAATATCGGCTATCCATCGTAGAGCAGTGCATCTCATCGCTAAACAAGGTAAGGGGGTTTGAATTTGACTTTACTTGCAGATTATAATTTTTTGGATGTGTAAATTTATTTAATTTATTATATTTATTAATGAGTTCGTTTGAAATTGACTTTATTTTTTAAGATAATTTTTTGATTATCCCACGAAAATAATCATTTTACTTTTCGTATTATAGCAATCTTTGCACGTTGGAGAGAGCACACTTCCAGATGATAGATGAGCGTAGCTCCAAGAAAGAAGCCATAGTAGACGATTGTCTCCGGTTTTAGATTACCACAGAAAACGAAGTTATGGCCGACCTTCTTATATTAAAGAGATCTGTAGAAAAGCATACTTTACATCAGATGATACCTACAGCTAGCATTCTAAATCTGGCTATCAATATTCCATTTTTAAGACATGTTATTATCCATTTTCAATACATGAATTAATAAAATTTTCATTTAAACCTCTTGCTGATGCGTCAAATTAAAGTCGATGTCAACCTTAGATTACTTAATCACTGCGTGATGGGGAGGATAATTCCCTGGGATTACAGTAAGTATCAGGGTCGACCTCAATCACTCCGAGATCAAACCACTGTTCAAAGACATCTTAGTTTTTGAGCTCATCTAAACATTCCAATCGTTTCTTGGTCACAAACGTTTTTCTAACACCTGTCGACTTTCTAAAAGTTCAGGTCGACCGATGTTCAAGGCAAACTCGCCCTTATTTGCCTCTGCTCATTGATAACGAAGACAAGTCTTTCTTCTTTTTATGAGAGCGTGATCTATGGGTTCTCAATACCGAGAACTAATTACTACGTCGATTATACCGACCCTCGCAATGACTGCGTTGTTTCTATTGTCAATGACCCATTTGACAGCCCAGTTTTGTTTGAATTGCACAGAGGTCATGGTCCAGGTGTTTGGTTGTCATATTTTTTCCTACATAACCTGCTCCAACCAATAACCTAACTTTTGGAATATTGTTTTTAATGTCCACAATGGAGCTGTTTTGCTTAATTAAAAGATCTATAAAATTATTACAAATGTTAAATTTAATTAAAAATAGATTATAGTGGTATGATCTGCAACAATTGTGATGTAGCAACACAAGTTAAAGAGCGTGCTCTTCTCGCGGATAAAATGCCTTTTGCCTTCAAAGACATATAAATGGTTGGCAAAACACGGCATTGATTTGTTTGCAGCTAAATAGAAGCCTTTTTTATGAAAATAATTCTAGTACATCTATATCGACAAAGCAACAAATTAGGTAAAGTATGAAATATTAAAGCAAATATTACTGCAGAAGTGGAGGTATCAGTAACAAACAGTACAAAGACTTCTTGCTGAAAGGCTACTCTGATAATAGATATGAAATTGTCATGTGGTTCACCAGACGCTCGAATACGTTTGATAACTTTGAGCACGTATTATATGGATAGCACGTATGAAGTCTGTCCAGCACCTTCTCGGCAGATTTTCGTAATTCACATAGAGACTACAATAACACAGACATAGTATATTTATCTTTTTCTGTCTTATCAAACATCATATGATCATTTAACATTAAAATTATTGTGTTTCAGGAGCAGGTCGTAAAATAATCACGGAGTATGTAAATGTATAAACGAATGAAGTTAATACAACATTACAAACGTCGATTACAATAAAAATCGTTATACACATTCAACTCCGTATAAGTAAACAATCACACAAAACACACAAAATTGCTAATACTAAATCAAATAAGACATAACTAACATAAAATTATAAAATAAAAAAAACATACATTTATAAATTGAGCCCAATCACAGGCTTTACAATTCTTTTGCTCCTACATAAAACATGTTCAGGGTTGACATTTCCTAATTCAGAAACTGGCTCCATTGTTTCTTCATATAGCAAAGGACGATCATTGTTATTATTAAAATGCAATGCTCTCTCATTCTCGCCTTTAATACAAGGTGCAGCACCGATTTTCAACCCTATATCAGATGTTTCAAAATTGGACCATCATGCACATCAAAATCAAATGGGAAATGTGTATTAACAATTAGTATATTGTCACCTACCCGACACAACTGATCGATGTGTCGACCGACGCCACAGATTGCCATTGTCCATCCTAATCAAGTGACGTTAGGTTCCGAGAGCTTTTTCTACCATACCCGATTTCCAAATTCCTTCTTCCATATAATTTCGAGCATCCACTCTATCACCCGGCAACCCGACAGCAATTTTCTCACGTGTTTCACTTTTAGTTCCCTCTGAGACAGTTCAGTGCCCTTGTTTGGACAAAGTAACGAAAAACGCGACCTGGGACAGTAAGTTAAAACCGTTATAAATGGAGATTGACCAGTAGCTGTATCTGGGGTAATTGTAGTAATATTTCATTTAATTTTGTTTGCATATTGACATTATTAGACTTAAGCCAGCGAAGTTTTTGTTTCAAAGTTTGTACATATCGTTCCACTTGACCATTGGTGGCAGGATGGTATAGAGCTGATCGTTTATAGGTTATCCCATGCAGTGTAATTGTCAAATTTAGGATTTACGAATTGAGCACCACTATCGCTGGTTAAAACATTTGGATAGCCGAATGTGGCGAATATTCTATCCAAAACTGTGATGGTAGAGTAAGTATCAATCGGGTAGAACGTGTGTATCTCTGGCCATTTAGAATAAGCATCTTTATGTAACAGAAAGTATGAATTTTGAAATTTGCCCGCGTAATCAATGTAAACATGTTCAAATGTTACCATGTGTGTACTTCTGGAGGCGAGTTCAGGTGTAATGAACAATCTTTACAGTTTTTGGCTATTTCCTTAATATCCTTGTCAATTTCTGGCCACCAGCAGTAGCTGCGAGCTAATGCTAGCATTATATTTATTCCGAAATTACATGAAGGTAGATCTGATAAAACTTTTTCCTGAGAGCAGTTGGGATTACTACACGCGAGCCTCTCATTAAACAACCTTTCAGTAACCAAAATTCAGTTTGATCTTAGCAAACCTCTCAGGGTGGGAAAGACATTTTCTTGTAAAAAAACCCTGTAAGTAATGGTTTTAGAGTCTCGTCGATTTTCATCGAAGATCGATTATTTTCAATGGTTACGGGAAGTGAACTTAACTTTCCAATCTGGTAAGCTTCAACATCAACAGTATCTGGAATTGTTGCTTCCTCAGAAATAGGTAAACCTGAGAATGCGTCTGCATTAGCATTTTATTTGCAAATTTATTGAAACCCTTGTGAACAAATTGCGTAATGCTGCATGCGTGAAGCAGAAAGCTGTGGTAGGGCCTTAGAAGGCGAGAAAATTATCACTAAGGGTTAGTGGTCAGTGTAAACTAAAGAACAAATTTCTGCCCGTAAAAGTATTTTTAAAAAAACGCTTAACACATAAAATTATGACATATGCTTCTTTGTCTATCTGTGCCCATTGACGTTGAATGGATTTCGAGGTTTGTGAAGCGGAATGAACTGGTTCGTTCAGAGCCATTTGGCAATATGTGGAAGAGTACAGCACCAACACCAGATGGAAATGCATCATCAGTAGTATCAAAACAAGTGGTAAATCAGGTCAGTAATGAGCCAAAACGGTGTCTGAAAGCATTTCTTTCTTAATTATTTACAAAGCTTTTACACAAGCAGGAAACCACACCCAAGTAGTTTCTTTTTGTAATAATGGTAGATATAATGGTTCTAAAGTATTGCTAAGATTAGGTAAAAACCTTCTATATTAGTTAACAAGGCCTAGAAGCGCCTGTAATTCAGGAACATTAGTAGAGGTTAAGTGGAATCTGTCTGTCCCACAATTATCAATGTAGACAATTTCATCACAATGTTCCCCTGCTAGAAATATCATTCAATTAAATGTATCTACTGGATTCACTTTTTTTAATTTTATGCACATTTTCTTGACGTGACCCACTTTTTTGTAGTAATTGCATTTTGATTTGATCATTTGATATTGGCAATAGCTTTTTCTAATGTGAGGTCCCGGATCTTAACCAATCTATCCATTATCCGCTGTTACCTGATCCCACACACAGGCTGGTTTCTTAAAGCAGTAGTAAGGAAGGCCCTAAAGTTGCAAATAGTGGCCATTTTACGCAGTGTTGCAATATAGTTTAAATTTAAAGTACTCGGCAATCTCCAGGTCCAGGTCCAAATGGATTTGAAGAGTTTTTATATTGTCATTGTAACTCCGATTTTCCGGTTTGTTCGGGGACACTAAGTCATAATGTTTCGTAAAGATCAGCACCGAAGAAATATGAATTTCTCTTGGCAGCATTCGTAACTCCATAAATGGACAAGGCGCCTTCCAATCTTTGTACCCATCCTCTCAAATTTATTTTTCGGTCGTAGAACTCAATGAAATTTGGTGGAATATTTACTAAAGCTACGCCCCTATGAGCCATTTTTGTGAGTTCGTACTTCTCGTCGGCAATATTGAGTTTCAGGAGCAGATCGTAAAAAAATCACAGAGTATTTATAATAATTAAATCATTTATTTTAGAATTAGAACTATAGAGATACAAAAACATAATCAATGCTAGCACGTAAAAGTTTAAATATATTCAGATAAACAAACTAACCAATGAAGTAGAAACAAGGGGGAAAAAGCCGACGTCAAAAACTGACGTATATTATGATGCGTTCGGAGATTACAACAAAAATTAAAGAGTTTTTCTAGGAGATCGGCTTTCTCTTGAGGCTTATGAGCTAGCTATCAGGGTTGAAAAAAAGTTGGATTGCACGTCTTTGGCCAGATGCCAGTAGCTACAGTTTCTCGTAGGATGCGTAAGTTTAATCTATTCTTTAACTATTCTTAATTTTTGATTTTAACATTATTATAAATGTTTGAAAAATTACTTAGTAATTAAAATATAATAAAACTAGAAAAATTTTTCACATCCAGCAGGAATCGAACCCGCGACCTTTCGCAATCCGGGCGACTGCTCTGACCACTGAGCCACCCAGGACTTGGGATATCCCTGTGAAATTCTTCTAGTCTATCTGCATTTGCGTTTATGAGCTAACGTCCACCCTACAATGTCGAAATATTCTATTTCAACATCCGAAACGAGTATTTTTACAAATACCGACGATTCGGTTAAGTTGGGGCAGTGCTTTCAAATATTCTTAATTTTTGATTTTAACATTATTATAAATGTTTGAAAAATTACTTAGTAATTAAAATATAATAAAACTAGAAAAATTTCACGTTCTGAGGCAGGAGTCGAACCCGCGACCTTTCTAGTTTTGAAATTTTTCTAGTTTTATTATATATTCTTTAACTTTTTTGTTTACTTAACTTTATACCTAAATGTAAAATACTTGAGTATTTATTTATTTTAATATCACATAATTACCATAATTTTGATAATCCCTTGGCAATATTCGTCGATAACCTGGAGAAATAAAAACAGTTAATTTTTACTAATATAAATGATCAGTGATCATCATTTAAAACTATCAAAATTACAGGATGTGTATTGAGGGTCACTACCGATTTATTAATCTGAAAAGATATGGGGTTCGACACTTGCGTTATAAATATAATAAAAAGTTTCATCGCATTTTTTAAGAAAATTCAAAACATATTTTAATATAGTTTTTTTTAATACATTTTGTTCGATAACTTTTTGCCATCTTGTAGGTAGGGACATAATCCCATTGCGATAGAAATTTTGGGGCTTCTGATCAAAATACCGCGACAAGTGGTTTTGGCAGTCCTCTCGTGATGTTAACCTGACACTGCCTAGAGAATTCTGAAGAGAGCGAAACAGGTGGAAATACGGCGGACTATACGGCGGATGCATTAACACCTCCCAGCCAAACTCTCTTAATTTTTGCTGAGTGGCTAAAGATGTGTGAGGTCTAGCGTTATCATGATGAAAAACCACACCCCTTCTGTTGATTAATTTCGGCCGCTTTCTCTCAACTTCTTGCTTTAATATCATCAGTTGGTTAGTGGTATCAGTAGTTAGCTCATAATGAATAATGCCCTTCCAATCCCACCACACACACAGCATCACCTTGTTACTATTTTTTTTTAAATGCGCCAAAACTGTTTTGTGGTCAATTCCCAGTTCTTCAGCTACGTCGTAACTACTGATATGCCGCCTTGCTCCAGTTTTTCAAAAATGGCATCAATTTTATCCGTAATAGGGCGACCAGAGCGACGTGTATCTTTGACATTAAAATTTCCGGATTGAAAACGCTTAAACCAAATTTGTGCTACTCTCACAGACACTGCACTAGGTCCATAAACATTGCAAATTTTTTTCGCGGCTTGCGTTGCATTTTTAGCTTTTTTGTAGTAAAATTTTGAAATGTATAGAATTTCTTCATTAGATTCACTGATCTTGACAGTACGAAAAACAAATGAAAAACACACATTTTCCTAATTTGAATTTGGAATTATCGTTTTTAAAATCTAAACTTTTAATGATACCAAAACCAGCCAGATACAAATAGTACAGCCAAAGAGATTTTATTACAAGTTCATACATACTATTGCGAAAAGACTTTTTCCCCCAACCTAATAAATCGAAGACTTTGGCCGTATCCCGTATATTCGTGGTAACTAACACTTGTAGTCTTTTCAATTTAAGATGGACAAACGAGCCCGAAAAGCAGTCCAAAATACGTAAATTCGGTCGGAGACTATAGTATTGATAGTATAAATCATCGTTGTCGTCAGTTGGAACATTGAAGAAACGAAAATTTATACCTAAGAAGGCTTTTGAAGATTTAAGGTACATTTCATAACAGTAAAAGTAAATCGTTAATAAAACATGCTATGAATAACTAATAAGTGATAATTCATTACATTCAGGATGATAGCCAATCCAAAAAAAAATTACTTATTATTATTTCAAAACACAGCAGTCCAAATTAAAGTGCTATCCACCAAATGACTCCTTACTAAAAATATATCGTTGGTGTCATAAGAGTTTCAATTCTGATCTTTATATATCATTACTTCATTTCTCATAATTCTCTATCACTGACATTAAAGGTAAAAAACAATTTACTTAAATTACCTTATCAACAAATTTGAGAAAAAAAAATCTTTTATTAGTGGATGCTGCAATTTCATTTCAAGGTCTATTTGTTGTTCTTTGTGTCGAATTCGTAACAGAATGTCTTCTTCCGAAGATAACTGTGGATCACCAAGTCAGAAGAAAAGTAAGAAACACCTTTACAAACGAATTCAGTGTGATCAGGGACAATGGCCCTAATTCTGTAGAACACATGCTAAGTCTTAATTTAAGTTTAGTGCATTTCTTTCTCTCAAAATGAATACGAAAAGGATGGCTGTCATAAAATTTGACATTTAGAAACGTGCGTTCAATTTTTGACCTTATTGCTTATTGGCCGAGATAAAATGCAGTGTTTAGGAGTTAGGAGGCATCACTGTACATGCCGTCTAAAATTGTCTATGGTTTCTTTGAAATGTATCTAAATTTAGAAAGAGATATACTGTACTTAAATTTAGAATTAGAGTGCGTCTTCAGAATCAGGCCCAATGACTCTAAAAGTGGCTCGAGAATATGCTAAAATTCTGGCCGACAAAATTGCGAGGAGGCACGGGCAAACTTATAATACAATAATATCACACATCTCGTTTTATTTATTCTCGTCACTTTTTTTTTGTTAATATAAATCCACAGCACTCTTAATAATAATATACAAAAAAAACTATATAAAATTAAATTTTGCAAAATGTCAATAACAGATTTATTGACATTATATAAAATATAAAATCAAAAAAGGCTATTATTACACAGTGAATTGAGGACATTATTTTTTTATTTAAACAGCGTCATATGTAATTTATTTCCATCTATGCTGGTCAGGATTGCGGGGAGCTGTTGGATGCTGGCTGCGAAGAACTGTTTTATTTGGATATCCATTGAGGAGGCCTTTGATCAGCAGTGGATATCATAGGCTAATATGATGATAATGATGCTTGACATTTAGAAAAATGTCTACACTAAAAATAAATATAATTTTTTTTTTCGTTACTGCAAGTATTGCAGCTAATAAAATGGTGCAATTAAGGTTAAAAGCTAAAAATATCCAGTCGTTTGAGTTACTAAGTTTGATATAATCTATTTTATCCAAAACTTAGTAACACAAATGACTACCGGACTATTTCGTACATTCATCACACATACCTCTTTGGTTACCATGTAAGTTGTGTGGATCCCAATACTGTTGGGAGGCATCAGACGGAGAGGTTAGTGTTTCTACAATCTTTGGTCTATGAGGTATAACCGTCAGTTGTGATGCAGGTTCTGGTAAAATTTGTAGAGGCAATGCTGTGAAACGTTATTTTTATGGTCACATATCTGTTAGAAACATTTTTAAGTGAGATATGGCGTAGTGTAATTTTTATCGAACTTAGAACGACTGTCTGGGGAAGCACCACCTTACAGAAGATCAAAATTCGTTAATTTAGCTATTATGAAGAAGAATTTATAAATTCTGCAATGTACTTAATTATATACATGTATAGTCTTGCCATAAATACTGAAACAAAGAAAAAAAAAATTCTATTGCAAATAACATTTATTACTTTTACGATTTTACAGTGTGTTAGTTTAATACATAAATATAAAACAATTTAAAATATAAAAAGCTTATTCGAAGTGGTCTTCATTTGCTGCAATACAGTCCTTTAAACGTCGAAGCCAGTTATCAATAGAAGCACGCACTCTTTCCATGGGAAAATTCTTCACTGCCAATCGTACGGATTGTTTTCCCTAAAACTTTCTCCAAATTATCATGGCGTTTAGAGTAAGCTGAACTCTCTAAAACTGACCATAAATCATAGTCCAGCGGATTAAGATCGGGACTAGACGACGGCCAGTCTTCAGCTCTGATGAAGTCCGAAACGTTCGTTACCAACCAACACTGCGTAGACCGAACTTTATGACCCGGCGGCGATTCTTGCTGGAAGGAATATTCTTGGTTATTGAACAGGGTGTTGTTATGCGGCTTCACTGTAACGTGCTACTATAACATTACGATGTTATAGCACCTCGTTACATCTTCCAAATTTCCTGGCAATATTTAGAAACATAAATTCAAAATCCAAATTCATACTTTGGCGTTTGATTCGGTTTTATCTTTCAAATCATTATTTTACTGACTCTGAGAGGAGACGTTCCTCTATTGATATCATTGTCTCGCTCTCGACGCCTGCTAATAAGGCTTAGTCGATTTAATATTATTACTTATTAAGTTGTTAATTTGTCGTCTCAATATCAAGGCACTTTTGTAAGTCCTAGTACCTTATTTTTATAACCGTTTGAGTGTATTGTGTTTTTAAGTGTTCAGTTTTAAGTTTATTTATCTTGTGTGTTTGTTACAGTGTGCCTTTTTATTTTACTACATAATTATACTATAAAGTGACGTACTTGGGTGCTTTTATACTTCGGACCCTCCCAACCTTACCACCATACGTTACATCACTACCTTCTCAAGAATGGTATCTTGATACACTTGTGCCGATGTTTTGATAACTTTTTCACAAAAGTATGGCTTAGTCACTCTTTCATAGCTAATAACCCCCCAAACCATCACTGAACTCGGATAGTGCCCACGTTGCATTCTGTCGACTATTGGGAAGCTTCCGTAGAAGCTTTGAGCATAAATACGGTCATTTTTATTGTTAAAATGTTGCTTAATTGTAAAAAATTTCTCATCCGTAAACAAAATTTTTCTGTGACCTCTCTTTGCGTACCGCTTCAGTGGTTGTTTCAATTTTAACAACCTTATATTTTTTAAATTATCAGTTAAGAAATGACCAGTACGTCTCTTATTGGCTGCAAGTCCTAAGTCATCTTTTAAAATACGCGACATGGTTCTAGGTGCTATCTTCATCTCCCGAGATAAAATCTTTACTTACGGACAAGATTTCTTCGAATTCTTTCCCATACTGCTTTGACCACCTTTTTCGTACGAACACTACGTGGACGGCCAGATCTTTTTCTGTCTCAAACAGAGGAGTTCTCATTGTACCAATTAATAGCCCGGTACATAAACATTTTACTAATACCAAGCGTATGGAGAGTTTTAAAAATTGCATTTGGCTCCATACCTACTTTGTGTAATGCAATTACAGCGATTCTGTTCTCTTTATCACCCCACTCCATATTAATATCGCAAAATATTGTACAATGTATTGGCGCCAAAATGAGAAAACTCAATGAAATATCATATAAATATGACAGATTCCAAATTCAAATGTAATATTTTGTTTATTTTTAATTGTAACAGTATTTATGGCCAGACTAAGTATATTACTTACACGACATGTTATTTTGTTTTTTGATATCTTGAGAGTTTCCATTGTCAGTTGGGGGACAAGTCGACGAGTCTTCAGTGGTGACAACATGTCGCCATTCCTCAGATATAATATTTTCTCTCAATGCTTTTACGTACTCTTAAAAACAGAAACAAAAGAAATTTTATGGTCACAAGGGTTGTACATCAATACAGACAATTTTATTGTGTTTTGTATATAATAGGTTGGGGAAAAAGTTTCTTCGCATTTTTTAAGAAAGTTCAAAACATTTTTTAATATAGTTTATTTACATTTAACTAAAGTATATAGGTACCATTTTGTTCGATAACTTTTTGCCATCTTGTAGGTAGGGACATGATCCCATTGCTATAGAAATTTTGGGGTTTCTGATCAAAAAACCGCGACAAGTGGTTTTGGCAGTCCTCTCGTGATGTTAACTTGACACTGCCAAGAGAATTCTGAAGAGAGCGAAACAGGTGGAAACCTGAAGGTGCAAGGTCAGGACTATATGGCGGATGCATTAACACCTCCCAGCCAAACTCTCTTAATTTCTGCTGAGTGGCTAAAGATGTGTGAGGTCTAGCATTATCATGATGAAAAACCACACCCCTTCTGTTGATTAATTCCGGCCGCTTTCTCTCAACTTCTTGCTTTCATCTCATCAGTTGTTCGCAGTAGAGTTCAGAATCGATGGTCCTGCCTGGTGGTAACAGCTCATAATGAATAATGCCCTTCCAATCTAACCACACACACAGCATCACCTTGCTGCGAGATAACCCGGGTTTAATTGCGAGTTTTATCTAATTGCGAGTTAAGCCAGTAGACTATAGACTCTTTCACGCCAAAGATATAGTGAAGCTTATGGCAGCTATATTCAGGACGTGGGAGGAGTGAAGGCAGGGGTGGCACAAAAGATCCCCATGATAAGATAAGAAAGATAAGATAACCCGGGTTTCGCCACAGTCTGTGAAGCCTGACCGGCCTTTGACCACGACCTTTTGCGCACGTTCTTGTCGTACGTGATCCACTTTTCATCACCAGTTATTAGCTTCTTCAAAAATGCTTCGGTTTCCTTACGTCGTAATAAAGAATCACAAATGAGTAAACGGTTCATTAAGTTTCTTTCAGTGAGCTCGTGGGGTACCCAAATATCGAGCTTTTTTTTGTACCCATTTTTTTTAATGCGCCTCAACTGTTTTGTGGTCATTTCCCAGTTCTTCAGCTACTTCGTAACTAGTGAAGTGTAGTTTTTTAAAAATGGCATCAAATTTATCCGTAATAGGGCGACCAGAGCGACGTGCATCTTTGACATCAAAATTTCCGGATTGAAAACGGTTAAACCAAATTTGTGCTACTCTCACAGACACTGCACTAGGTCCATAAACATCGCAAATTTTTTTTTGCGGGTTGCGTTGCATTTTTACTTTTTTTGTAGTAAAATTTTAAAATGTATCGAATTTCTTAATTAGGTTCACTCATCTTGACAGTTCGAAAAACAAATGAAAAACACACATTTTCCTAATTTGAATTGGGAATTATCTTTTTTAAAATCTAAACTTTTAATGATACCAAAACCAGCCAGATACAAATAGTACAGCCAAAGAGATTTTATTACAAGTTCATACATACTATAATGCGAAAAGACTTTTTCCCCAACCTAATATGAAGAAATAAATAAGTAATAAAAAAACATTGTCAGTAGATTTTATATTGTTGTAACATAATTTTTAAACAGAAATAAGGGACATTCGTAAGAGAACCAAGTCACTGACATAGCTTATTGTATTAGTAAGTTGAAGTGATTTTCCACCAGAGTGGCGAGAAGAGAATTGAAATCGCACAACAATAAACCTATCGCGAGAAGCGTGTTTCTGTTGCAAAGTTAATTTATACTATAGAGCGGAAGCAATACGGTTGATTTTTACACAAACAAATATTTCAATTCACGCCTCGCACATCCTCGTCATTCCTGACGACGTCACCAAAGATGCGCGAGGCGAGGATTGAAAATTTGCTATACAAATTTTATAGACGTTTAGGACATTTGGCGCCCTGGTGCAACCTATACTCCGGGGCTACTCCTGGTGCAACTAATGTTGTAAATTGGTAGCGATTTCCACAGGCTTCAAAAGCAGTGAAAGGTCGTTCTTTATGCGGGATAGGTACTTAGTGATAGGCAGATTTTCAAGAGATTTAATCTTCGGCAAAGGGAATGCATCAAATTTAGTATACGATTTATCGTACGCGAGTAATCAATTACCATTCGTTTTCGATGTGTGGTTCCCCCAGTTATCAGAACTTGAGCTCTCAATGGTGACACCGTCTTCGAATAGTTTATCAACCTCAGCTTTGATAAACATCGTTTCTTCGTCTGAGAATGTCTTTGATTTTATAGCGATCGGTTCTAGATCGGTAAAGGTTTGGTGATGTTATAAAATATCGTGACCAATTATGACGTCAGCGCATAAATTTTTAACTATTAGTAAGGGATGCTGTTTGTATGTATTGTTTTTCATATTAAAAGTAGCCCGACACATGCCATCTATTAAAGATACATGACTTAGCGAAAGGTTATTAGATGTGAAACCTTTGTTCTCTAATTCTTCATAGAATTTGCTAGTTTTGAATCAATGAAACTTGTAGAACTACCCCTATTAATGAAAGCATCAGCACGAATATCATTGAGTAATATACGTATCGTTACCTTTTGCAATATACTTGAAAACGCTGCTGTTATACATGCACAGTATTCTTCGTTCTCGATAGTTATGGTGTAAACTGTTTGTCCAGTAGAGCGACACATATTTGAGTAGTGACCTTTTTTGAGCATAATTGACAGATGGAGTTAAAAACTGGACGTTCCACTCGTTGAATGGTCGGTGGTACTGTGGGTCAGAAAGGGTTGATGTAGACTATTTGATCCACAAAAAAAACAGCGTCTCTTTTGTCTAATATTTTTTTTGTAGTAGCAATTTGATTTTCCACAATAATGTTGAGTTGGTTCGGACCTGTTTGTAGTATTAAGTTGTGACGTAGTGGGGTTATTAATGAAACCCAGACTATCCTTTTCAGCAGATTCAAGTGTAATTGCCTGTTTCAAAGTATCATCTAAACTCAACGTAAAATTCTCAAATAACATTTTGACGAATTTACTGAGATGTTATTCTGGACATAAAAGCATGTCTAATGTATTCTTGCCTAAATTTATCAGCTGTCACATTTTTGAAAGATCAATCGTGAGCTAAACTTTTGAGGACTATATTCGGCAATAGTTTCCCCCGATAATTGTTTGCGCGTTGAGAACACATGACGCTCCTTCAAAAGACTCACAGTATATTATCATTTAAAAAAGCATAGGGGATAGATGGTTGAATAAAAGGCATAGCTTAAACTAAGTTGACAAGTCTATGCCTTCTTCATCTAAAAAACTATTAAACGTTGCTAACCAGTGACTCCATTACAAATCAGGCATCAACAAATTCGGCTCCGTTTCAAATCTTCCGGGTCGTAGGTAGCGGCCCATGCTAGGTGGACTACATTTCGGTTTCGTTTCAATTTGATATTCCGACATCCTCTTCACACATATTTATATGAACATTTATAAATGCATGATTGCATAATTGATGCAATATTAAAAATACCAAAGAAAACTTGGCTTTATTCAGCACCTCCTCAGTCCCGAGCAAAGAATTCTTTATCGATTTTGATGATTTTTGGAATAGTTAAGGGTCCTGTTAGGGTCCCTATAACTGAAATGTATTGAAAAAAAATTAGCTATCAGCAACCAGGTGCTCTACACTTGGACCGACTCTTCTGTTCTGTATTTGCCATATCATGCATTTGCATGTGACTAGCCTTTCGAGCTACGACTGTCTGTCTGTTTGTTTTTTACCTTCAGGACTACCAATGGATGAATTTGAGCTGTTCTTGGAAAACCAAGTAATGTCAGAACCATGCTGACACTAAGAAAATGCTTTATTTCTGTGCTATTTGTGTTCGACTCTTTACGAGATCTTGCTAAATACCACCTGTATTTGAAGTTAAAGCAAGTTTTTCAAAAACACTATTGTCGAAATAGTCCGAGAAGTACTCAAATGGCTTTCTTACTTGGGGAGGATCTAGATTGTCAGATCTTTGATCAATGTCTTGCATCAAAGGCGGTCGAAGTCCACGTAACTCCTGGAGTATCTTCTACGTAACTCCTAAATCGACGAATCCAATTCGGATGGGTAGCGTTCCGGAAATTGCGAAAGATCTTCTCATCCAAAATTCCTCAGTGCTTGAAGTCGAAAGTCTTCGTGTGTGTGACCAGTGTGTGTTGCCAGTGATGACATACGGCTGTGAAGCGTGGTCGCTTACTAAGGGCCTTTTGCGCAAGTTCGCATTCGCACAGCGAGCTATGGAACGAGCGAGCTATGTTAGGTGTTTCTCTGCGAGATAGAATCAGAAATGAGGACAGCCGTAAAAGAACCAAAAGATTAGTTAGTTGAAGTGCACGCAGAGCAGACGGCCGATGGGGCATTAATGTTCTAGAATGGTGACCACGTACTTGAAAGCGCAGAGTAGGAGGGCCTCCCGCTATATGGACAGACGACCTGGTCAGGGTCACGGGGAGCCGCTGGATGCAGGCTGCGCAGAACCGATTTATTTGGAAATCGATGGGGGGAGGCCTTTGTTCAGTTGTTCAGCAGTGGACATCATAGGCTGATATGATGATGATGATGAACTCCTGGAGACTATTACTTTCCTCATCACTAGATTTTAGTTGGTCAGACTTATGATCATCGTCAGAGAGGATTAGGTTATCATTAGGTTGTCGCAAAACATCGTCGTCTTTTTTGACAGGCTGTTGTTCTTCCGCTGCGGAAAGAGCTCGGGAAGAGGATTCCAGGCAAACCCAATCCGACGTAAGAGACTAGGCCGGGCGAGGCAGCGCTACGCGCGCACGCTGCAGCAGCAGCCTCAACCACCTTAGTCAGGGGTGTGGAGTAGTGGAGGGGGGCTCCGCTACTATTCTAGAAACACCCTGCAGTCGGGAGAAAAGTGGCAAGTACCCAGGGCACTTTTCACTGAAGTCCGATTCCGAAAGGAAGACCACAGTGCGCGACCTGAGTGGTATGCGATGAGCTTCATCGGTCGCGCCGCGCATTATGTGGCATGAGGGGTACCGTCAGTTTTTAGTGGGTATGCCGGCCCCCAGCCGGAGACTCCCACATAACCCAAGCGGGCAAGCCCCCAAGTTCTCGCTGGGTTTTCTGACGAAAAAAAAAACGGCCATTGTTCTTCCAAATCCGAATCAACTGAAGGAAAATTTTCCAAATAATCTTCTATATCGGCGACTCTGATAAGTTTAGCGCCTGTTAAAATAAAGAATAAAGTAAACAAAATAAAACAAACAACTGAAAATCTTAATTAAAAATTTAATGAAAATTGACAATTTATTAATAAAAAGAACAGGGTTGCAACCGAAGGTATCACCTATGATACCAGGACTAACGGAACAGATTTTAGTTAAAATTACTAATCACAAAATCATTTTAAGCCTTTAAATACAGAAAATAGGTGTTAACTTATTATTCACATGAAAATATTAAACATAAAGTAACAGTTTTTTTAAAAACTTACCGGTATCACGTCACTTCAGGATGACCACCAACAGTATGTTATGTTTGACAGGCACCCGACGTTTTAAAAACCGCGCGGAGTTGTCAAGTTATAAATATACAAGTTACAAATAAAGTATTATTTTATATTCTTTATGATACGTTCGGTCGTTACATGTTTGCTATTTGTAATTTGAATGTAGACCGTGATGAACGAAGGTATCATATATGATACCAGGAGACTGAAGAGGATAAAATTCATGAGATAATAATTTGACAATAAAGACATGACAATGACAAACATTAATAGACAATTCAAGTAATAGACACATTCAAGTCACTTTTATCATGGGCAGGTCCTAATATATTTTTATTCTGTACTAGTGGTCGCCTGCTTGGATGTCGGTTATCGCCAATTGCCAAAAATAATCTTATGTACTTCTTAGAGGCTCAGACTACGTTCATACAAAAATTTAGCGAAATCAGTTCAGCGGCTTAAGCCTGAATAGGTAAATCACAGACAGACGTACAGAGTTATTTTCGCATTTATAATATGAGTTGTACGGATAATGATGAAATTCAAATCAAGATGATTAAAGAAATCATTTTATGAAACACGTCTATAAAAAAAGCTTTAATAATATTTTACACGAAAACCGGATACGGGGTGATAATCGTAGTAAAGATCGTGTAGTTACAGATTGGGCCTTACTTTAGAAAAAAACATGAATATGTAGGGTTTTTTTAGTATTGTTTCACCTATACTAACCTGATTTAAGAACATCTACTAAAACTAAGGCTTGTTTTAAATTTTCGTCCTCAGAATCACTCAGTTCTTCGCCTTTTGAAAAATTATTTCTTGTTATCATAAAAATAATAAATATTGAAGTATTCCAATGCAAAATCATAACGACTACTTCATTGTTTTGCAAACATTCATAGTTTTCAAATTTTATAGCTGCGATAACTTTATTGACAATTTGAAATAAATATGAAAACAATATGTTAAAATACAGATACGAGTCAAAGTGGAAAATGCTAAGGTGACAGCGGTTAAGACCGATGTATCAAAGAAGCACTTATTTTATTACTAACTTTCTTTATTTCTTCGAAAAAGTGACTCTTAATACGGTTTTATAATTTGTCTCATGACATTTTTATCTATAGGTAATTTAAAGGTGTGATTTTGTGATCGTTCGCTTCTCGTATTCAATACCTGACCCTGTATTTTGATCTGAAGCGAATCAGAAACGCTTTAGTCACAATGTTTTTGTATTCTGCTACCTTATTATTATATTATTGTAGCCGAAACGCCGAAACGCATGAGTTTGGTATTCTATTAATAAACACGTAACACAAACCGTCCGTTTCAATTATTGATTTGTAAAATATTTGTCAGTTCTGGCAGCCGAAACGCATCGGTAGTTCTTTGGTTGAAATGTCAAAGTTAACTGTCAACTCACTAAGCTAAAGTAAATTTGTTTCCTGCAATATTGTCAACGATTATCCAGCCGAAGTTGAACTAACCGAAAGCGTTTCGTTAGACTTACGGCTTTATAAGCAATGTTAGTGGAAGATCTTTTTGTATTACAACCGCATTAGTAACGATACCGAATGCGTATCCGCTTAGGAAAATAAATAGCAGAATAGGGTGGTTGACTATTTTTTTTTATTTCATAAATAATAAGTATGTAGGTATCTCATAAAATATTGCAGAAGAATTAGTATCTCTAAGATCAATAGTTTCACAGATATAGTGGTATGTTTGATGTGTTGCGGCGCGTCGTCCAAAAGCGCAAATACATATCTATCTCATGTATGCCAACGCTTAAATATAATAGACATTTCAACCGATATTATTTATTATACCAAATATTTTATTAGAATTATTGTAACAACAAACCATATTCTGAATGTCAATCAAACTTCGATCAAATGACATCTGCTTGCTTGTCTAATTATCATTTTGCTATTTCTGTCAACAAACCGATTTAGAACCCCTTACACAGAAAATACTTTCGGAAACGAAAAAACCAGATTTAAAAAGATTTACATATAAAATCGATACATGTCCCCGCGATTTTATGGAACGCATCGAAGATTTTGCGTTAGCTAGGAATATTAATCTTAAATTATTACATAAACAAATCTTGGATATTTTTACAGTAATACCGTTAGAATGGTACAGAGCCCGTAAGTCTACTTTGACCAACTGGAATTTATTTAAGAAGCAATTCATAGAAGATTTTTAGATTTATGATTACGATTAAACTTAGGAAAACAATTGATACTCGTAAACAAAAACCAAATGAACGAATTATTTATTATTTATCAGCAATGCAATCTTCATTTTCAAAATTACATGAACCTTTACCAGAAAAGTACTAATTAATATTTTAAGACGCAACATGAGTCCCCTATACAGTTCCCAATTACCTAAGTTAAACCGATGATATCACCTTTTCCTTTTAATAACCAAGAAGCAGTTAACACAATCACTCCCTCTCTATCTCCTATTACATTTCTCTTGTCCTCTTTGTCGTACAAATGTCCACTACCACTACAATATTGTTTAATAAACAATTAAAGGAGAAAAGCAATAAATTATATAAAACATCACCAACTGAATGGAGTCTGGCTCGAAACAATGAAATTATTTATGAAAAGTTATAAAACATCAACTATACTCTTCGAAAGAAACACACATGACAACCGACCTTACATAGAGATTAAAACAAATAATTTAACACTTTGCCAGCCTCTTAGACAGCAGCAGCGTTATAATATTTTGAGAAATAATTCACATAAATTACTTTTAGAACATGGCATGAAACTTATTACAAATATGTAATACTATTTGTGGAACAGTTGCCAATGGTCAATCCATTTATTCTATCGGTACCATTCGTTTACTGATATATTTTAAAGATAAGTAAGCCATCATTACTGTTTACGTCATACCTTCAATTCAACAACCATTTATATTAGGTATAGATTTTGTAAATTATTTAAAATAGCATTCGATATTTTACAATTCATAGTATGTTCCAAGTCTGATAATTATAATACTTTGATACTCAATAACTCCACAGAACAAATAACACATTACGAATCACTAACAGGAACACAAACACTTATATCAGATTATATTATAAATCAATTTAAAAACATTTCTACTGAAAACATTTCTACATTTTTACCTTTAGGTAAAACACATTTAGTTGAACATCATATTGATACAGGAGATCATCCTCCAGTTAGACAGCGATGCTAATGACTTTTTCTAGAAAAACAAAAAGCACTATGCAAGGAAGTAGATGACATGCTTAAATTGATGTAATCGAACCTTGTGAAAGTCCATGGCTTAGTCCAGTTCTTATAACTCCCAATAAAGATGGCACATGGCGTTTCTGCGTCCTGAATAACCGAAAACTAAATTCTATCACAAGAAAAGAAGCTTACAAACTTCCATTTATTTCAGTGTTATCGATAAACTAAAGAACGCAAAGTTCTTATCATCTAATAATATGGCCAAGGCTCTTTGGGAAATTCCATTAAAAACCACCGATAGACCCGAGACAGCATTTTATGTGCCTAACCGTGGCATGTATCAATTTAAGGTCATGCCATTTGGTTTAACTAACGCACCAGCTACTTTACAAAGATTTATAGATAGTTTTTCTGTTTCAAAAATTTTGATAATTCTGTTTTTAATTCAATTCAATTCAATTCTTTATTGCGTGTCACAGTACATTAGATGATAATTATTAAGGAGCTGGAGTTGGAGGATAATATAATAAATAGCAACTTACCAATTGAAAATAATAAATTTATTGTAAAATAACTATGAGACGATGTGACATTGATATAAAGCACAGACAGCAATGACGTGACTTAATAGAGAAAACATTTAATATAAACAGTTTAAGTTATTGACTAACAAAAAAAAGGAGGTTTTGTCGTCAACAATAATAATTAAAAATAAGGCACAATTGTGACTCCCTGCAAGGGCATTGCAAACTATTTAGAGGGCTAAAGTTAATTAAACAATAAAAATATAATACTCAAATTAGTTATTACTAAATAGTTTAACAATAATTACACAATTGACATAAGCAGGTACTAAACAAAAACAAACTATGCACATTGCACATACAAACATAAGAGGAGAGAATAGCCGCCGACAAGTAAACATCATCGTGTTACCTTACAAATAGTTTTTGATATTTTATTGGTTCCAAGTGACTTTTTTTAAATGTTTTTTTTTCCAAAAAAAAGTGAAAAGTATATCTCTTTTAGTACTCTTGCATAATGTACACTACAATTAGGAACTAATTTGTGCAATAATCAACAGTGTTTATTGAAAATATGAGACAACTATCATCAGTTATAATAAGTGTATCGTGAGTACGCGTAAGCAACGTTCTATGGATTGATTCCTTCTTCGCCGGATTCCAAGTTTGTCGGATTCCAAGCTCGTCGTATTCTATGTCCGTCGGATTCCAAACTCGTCGGATTCCAAGCTCGTCGGAGTCCAAGCTCGTCGAATTCTATGTCCGTCGGATTCCAAACTCGTCGGATTCTATGTCCGTCGGATTCCAAATTCGTCGGATTTGGAGTTCGTCGCTGTACACTCATGTTCGATTTGCTCCTAATTAGATGACAAATTAGGAACTAATCTCATAATACTAATCATGGATAGGTTAGGTACATTAAAAGATTAAATTTATATATTTAGAACCTTTATAATGGAAATCATTTATAATTGAAAGAGAGGGCCTACCTACCTGGTGAATTACTAATCGTGGATTTGATTTTAATCATGTCAAATCAAATCCACGTTATAAGCTGTATACATATCTGTGTTGTCTTTGTTGTTATCTATATACATATTTATGTCTTTGACCGTACATAAACCGACAAGTTTGGAGTCCAACGAACATGGAATCCGACGAGTTTGGAATCCGACCAACTTGCGAGTCCGGCGAACAAGGAACTAATCGTTCTCTGCACGGCGCTTAAGCTCTTTTTGTCGCGAACTTTTTGACTATCGAGTTGCTCGTTATAACGAGAGGCGAAACAAAATTATTAAATTACCTTCTAGTCTACAACAAATGTTATTGTAAAATAATATTATTGAACTGGAATGTAAGAAGCTATGGCATCAAAGGTACTTAATTATGCAGGTTGTAGAATCCCATAAAAACAAAGGATTATTTAAAATGTTTTATATGTACACAAGTTTTTGATCTCGAATGTACTGATGTTTCACTTTCTGTGTACTGTACTACAATGACCAAAGGTCAAAAACAGAAATGGACATGCCAGGAATGCCTAAGCAAAAAACCAAAAGTGGAAAATGTGAACACACTTCGAAACGAGAGTGAGTGTGACGAGTCGGCTAAGCTTTACGGTCCGAGATGAAAACCTTTTCCCTGCTAGGCTCACTGCAACTATTTCAAAGTCCATTAAAGCTGCTGATTGTGATGATGATACCTTCATAATTAAAAACAGGTGGTCGAAGCAATTAAAGAACTACTACCAGATATGTTTACAAACATATTGCAAACTGAACTTGCAACCATCAAAGGTGACCTACAGGATCTTCGTGAATCGGTATCATTTCTTGGCGAAAAATATGAGGATATGAAAATAAAAATTGACGCGTTGTCTAAGGACAGGGACAAGTTAAATGTTGACAATAGCACGCTTAGAAATGGTTTGTTGAACGTCACTGACAGACTAAATACTATTGAGCAAAGTTTACGTGCAAACAATTTAGAAATGCATGGGGTCCCTGAGCACCGAAACGAGAACCTTATTAATTTGATGCAACAGTGTTCTTCTGTAATGGCATTAAGTGATGGGGATATACTGAGTTGTACTCGTGTCGCAAAAAAGATAGGGATAATAAACGCCCTCGTACAATTATATCGAAGTTCAAAAGTACATTATGCAGGGACGAGTTTTATTCGGCCGTGCATCGTTATAATAAGGCGAATGTTGAGAACAAGCTTAATACATCTCTATTGGGTCTCGCTGGGCCAAGTCAGCCCGTTTATGTTCAAGAACAGCTTTCACCAAACAATAGGATGCTACATGCTGCTGCTCGCAAACGGGCAAAAGACTTTAACTATCAATTCGTATGGGTGCGCAACGGTCGCATTAACGCACGTTAAAGTGTTGACTCTGTTTACATACATGAAAAGAATACCGAGAGCCTTAACTCTATTAATGGATTATTTTTGTAGTTGTCTTTGCTTTCATATTTCAGTTGTATTACCAAATCAAATTATTCAAGTAAAAGTCTTTTTCAATATACTATCAAAACATACGCGGTATGAATACTAAATCTTTTGATAATTATAATAATATTTCGTGTAATAATTATAGTATCATATTAGGTTGGGGGAAAAAGTCTTTTCGCATTATAGTATATATGAACTTGTAGTAAAATATCTTTGGCTGTACTATTTGTATCTATCTGGCTGGTTTTGGTATCATTAAAAGTTTAGATTTTAAAAAAGATAATTTCAAATTCAAATTAGGAAAATGTGTATTTTCATTTGTTTTTCGTACTGTCGCGACCCGGCTTTCGCCGCAATCAAACTCCGGGGAATCTTTTAATCGTTATATTTCTCTAAACTGCTAATACACTCAGTGCTGTATACAATTGTATTTTAAAAACTATTATAGTAACCGGCCGCCGCGCGTGGCCCCTCAGCCCGAATCTATCTGTCTCTCTCCCACAAAGTCTAGACGATTCTCACAAATCGAATATATTTTAAATATTACTTTATTTTTCACATTAGCACAGAATGTGCCAATGCCTATCAAGGAGGCCGGTTACTACACTCTTCCCCCCTTTACTGAATAAAATTTTCTTTACATGGGAAACAAAATTTTATCCTCACACAAGATAAGCTTTCCCTACCTGACAGGTGGGAAACATTCACAACGTCCGGACCTGCCCCTCAATTCTGCTATTTATTTACCTAAACGGATTGGCAGTGTTTCGGTATCGTTACTATTGCGCTATTGATAAAAAAAGGTATTCCACTAACATTGCTTATAAAACCGGAACGCTAACGAAACGCTCTCGGTTGGTTCAACTATTTGACAACTGAAACCTTGGTGACAGAAACATATAAAAGTTGTGAAATTCGGTATGTATTTTGTGTTTTTGGAAGTCTTTGTAAATCATATTTATTTTAAATAAAATTAGAGGCTTGATTCTGCTATTTGTTTACCTAAACAAATCGGCAGCTACTCGGTATGCGGTTGTGTTATAAAATAGGTATTCCACTAACATGCCGGAACGCTAACGATACACTATCGGTTGGTTTAACTGAAACGTTGGTGACAGAAACTGTCAAAAGTTGAAAAATCGGTATATACCTATATAGTGTTTTTGGTAGTTATATTTGTTTAAAAAATACTTAAAGTAGTTTTAAAATAAATTAAATGGTAATTATATTACATAAAAGTAAATGTGAAAATATTTTATTTCCAAAAATATCGGAAAAAATCATACATTCATGATAATTATGATGACTCGCCCAAGGTTTTTTATCCAAATTATACTTAATGCAATCCTTTAGCCACGCGAACTAAGCTATAGAGTACTTTTTATTCTATTTTGCGAAATTAAATGTTATACAATTACTGCCGTTGTAAAACCGTAACTTTTGACAGTTCAACCAAAGAACTACCGATGCGTTTCGGCTGCGAGAAGTGTCAAATATTTTGCAGAATACAAAACAATCATTGAACCGAACGGTTCGCGTTACGTGTTTGTTAGTAGAATACCAAACTGATGCGTTTTGGCTACGTTTCGATTGCGTTGTGTTAGCAGAATACAAAAACCAAGCAGAGATCAAAATACAATAGCAGAATTGGGGGCCTGGCCCTTACTAACGAACTAGTAACTGTCACATCGTGAGATCCTTATGTCCCATGAGGTGACAAGTTACTTCACCTCGGCAATATCGTACCTCGGCAATTTTATATATTTGTGCAAAAAAAATTAGCCATTTGTATGGTGTACCTACTTTTAAACCATTGCCGATGTTTCTACTTACGTTTATATCCTTCGGACTTCCTTTTTAAAAATGCCACTAGTTTTAGATATCTTTCTATGTTCACGTTACCTACCTTTTATTTTGATAACAGCTTTTAACATCGAATAAATACTCCACAGCGTGCTAGGTTGCCTTGTTTCTGATAAATTAATAAAATATGATAGTAACTCAGTCTCATATGACTACTAAGTCAAGAAAATTATACGATAAATGTTGTCAAGACTTTTTAGCGTGGAAAATGAATAAAAATGCTACTTCGTTCTCAGAAAATGTTCTATTGGCATATTTTCAAGAACTGTCGGAAAATTTTAAATGTTCGTCGCTGTGGTCTAAGTATTAAATGCTAAAGAGTACTTTAAACATATATAACGAAGTTGATATATTGAAATTTTCAAAACTGATTGCAGTTTTGAAAAGAAAATCACAAGGATTTAAAGGGAAGAAAGCGAAGATGTTTACACCTGAACAGTTAAATACATTCATTAATAAAGCTCCTGGACGCGAATATCTTTTAACGAAGGTACCTATTTATAAATATTTAGATTTAAATTATATAAAAGTAAAATTCTATTAGCGTTTCTTGTTCTTGGATTTTCATTTGTATTCAAAAATGTTATTTTCATTTGTTCCAGACTGCACTTATTATGAGTATTATGGGTGCCTGTCGGAGACAGGAACTCTACAATTTGCAGTTTCAGGACGTGAAAGTTTACGAAAATACGATATTAGTAACAATTCGTAATACAAAAAATAAAAAAGGCCGCTCCTTTAGTATTACAGGAAAGTACTATGACATATGTAAAGAATACAGGGGTCTACGTCGTTTCTTGTTAAAATGCCTGTTTCTTTTCTTTAAATTACCATCGTGGAAAATGTACGCAACAGAGAGTTGGCATTAACGTTGGAACTTTAGGTAAAACTGTAGCCGATTATCTACAACTTCCAACTTCAGAGCAGTTTACTGGACATTGCTTCAGACGGACTTCGGCGACCCTACTTATTGACGCCGGTGGGGATATTACTACGCTAAAGCGCCACGGCGGATGTATATCGGCGACTGTGGCAGAAGGCTATATAGATGAGTCCATGACAAACAAAATATTGGTGTCTAACTCTATTTTAAACTCTATAGAAAATAATAGAAATGAAATCAATATTAATGTACCAGTTGCACCTACACCAAATACGAGTACGTCTAACGCCAACGCAACACAATTCCATATTCAATTTCATAATTGTAATATACAAAAAGTTAACACTTACAATAACCAATAAATAAGCTGTATCAATCTCTATCTTTTATTTGATATATTCAATGTATGAGATTAGATAAAGAAGTGTATGAAACTGCACATAACTAGGTATTACGCACTCGTGTGATGCTTTTAAAAAACTCGCTTCCCTCGTTTTTTAAACTCACACTCGTGTATAATACCCCTCATTATGTACCAGTTTCATAAACTACTATTATCTTTTAATATATTCTATCGTAATAAACACATTTTGTATTATAATATTGTTTTGTGTATCTCACTTATAACAATATTCTCGCTGGAGAGGTGAAAAGTTGTATGTTTCACACGACAGCAATTTTTTTTGTCTCGTGCCTTTAAATCACTCACTGCGCTCAGTAGTCTAATTGTGAATCACTCGCTATGCTCGTGATTCAATTTCAGACTACTTCGCTGGTTCGTGATTCAACATCAGCACTCGCTACAAAAAGCAATTTTGCTCACTTCTTGGACAAATAACTATTATTAAGCGAAACAAGAATTCTAAAAAAATGTGTGCAACAGCTACTCTCCTATACGGAAATTATACGAAGAGTTTTGTTATTTGACGATTCAGATACTTGTGCTTCAGACATACCTGCATTCAGTTCATTAAAACGGTCAATGTGCAGAGCAAGGAGAAATGTACTAGGTGTGTCGTCAACAAAATTTGATAATTTGAGTAGTGAATTAGAAAATTGATAATTTGAATAACCAATAGTCAATTGGAATTTAGTAAAAACCACAGCAATTGAAAATTTTGAAAATTATTTTGTAAAAGAATAGCTGTCTAGGTCTGTACAAGCCGATGTCAGATGATACCCATATTGATTTTTTATAAAAAAAATCGCGTCCGGCATCTTGGATTTTAAAATTCAGAATTCAGAATTTGGTATTTAGAATCGGAACCCCCGAAAACCACAAAAATGATTCCCATATTGATTTTTTATAAAAAAATCGCGTCCGCCATCTTGGACTTCAAAATTAATGTTGTATTAAGAATCGGGATCCCCGAAAACCACGAAAATGATACCCATATCGATTATACAGGCTGTCCAAGAAATAAATGCAATTTAAATAAAAATAATTCCAGGGATTTAGGTCTGGAGACCTAGGTGGCCCCAATATAGGCCCAGTCGCACAATCCATCTGCCTGGGTAATCCTCGCCCGAGTAGGCTCTCACTTTTCGTCCATAATGAGCAGGGCAACAAACATTCTGCAGCCACATCAATTCTCTAAGCTCACTTGGGAGAGCCTACTGAGACGAGGTTTACCCAGGCAGATGGATTAGGCGACTGGGACTAATATTGTGGCCACCTAGGTCTCCAGACCTAAATCCCCTCGATTTATTTATTGGGGCTGCATCAAGGATAAAATCTACGAAAAACCAATCCAGAATGACCGAGAACTAAGAGCAAGGTTTACCACTGCAGCGAGAGAAATGGACCAAATACGCTTTCGAAGACTGAAAAGCTCGTTCTTAAAAAGATGCCGAGCGTGTATTAGGACACAAGGGATGCAATTCGAGCATCTGTTGTGATTTATTGTTATTAAATATTTTTTTCTAAAAGTTAATCCCTCTGTTTTTTTCCTATCAACTTATCCCTCGAGGTTTAAATTACGGACCATTTTGCATTTAACTGTCGTATATTATTGTCACAAGTTTTTTTTCATAACAATTTGCGTCATTAAGCAGCTATTATTTGGGATCCTGCCTTTTCGCAGAAAATTATTTGGCCGATTATGACTTGCCAACTAACGTTTCGCAGAATTTTCTCTTTGACAACTAACGATTGTCAAATTTTTGTATGACAACGTTTCATTTGGTAGAATTATTGTTAAGCCGATTATTATAATGACACAACACGTTCTGGGCACTTATCATTTGTCAAATCCTTCACTAGGCCAGGCAACTTTTAGACTTATAACGTTTCGTCTGTGTAAAAGTTCCTATTTATATTATGATAAAAAAAACTAATAGTCTTGAACTTGCCTAAAATAAATACAAATTTTGTAATAAGTTTAATAACAGAAATCTACATACACTTTTGCAAAATTTCAAAGTGCGGAACGAAGTTTAGGTGAAATCAAAAGGAATCTGTTAGGTTAGGTTACAATTGCGACCAACAATGCACGAGCCGAGCGAGCGAAGCGAGCGTGCCGCGGCAGCGGCCGGTGAAGTGCCAGAAAGAAATCGCTTTTGTTTTACTACACAGGGTACTTGAATGTGCTACAAATAATATACAACTAAATCTAAATCTTTAAAGTACGGATCGGTTAGGTTAGGTTAGAACTGCGACCAACAATGCACGAGCCGAGCGAGCGAAGCAAGCGTGCCATGGCAGCGGCCGGCGAAGTGCCATAACCAAATCGCCTTTGTTTCACTACACAGGGCACTTGAATATGTGCTACAAACAATATACAACTAAATGAATATTACTCTAATTGAAACATTCGCTACTTGAAAGTTGGCCTTCTGAAAAGTGTCATTATAAAAGGCAGACCAAACGTACAGTTGGCAACTGTTAGTTTGGGAAATTAAACAAAATTATGTGATGAGTTGGCAAATGAATCGGCGATTTAAAATTCAGCGAAACGTTAGTTGGCATGAGATAATCTGCCAAACAATTTTCTGCGAAAAGGCAGAGAACCCTATTACTTACTCTCTTAATGGTTTTGTTTTAAAATTACGTTAGTTACATTTTCAACAAAATCGGCTCCTCTGGGACTAGAATACCATTTTTTTTTATTTTTTAATAAAAACGCACTAGTATTGTATCTTTCCAAAATAACCACTAAACAAGCTATTTTTATAGCATGTTGTACAAAACTCTCACATACATATTTTTTTCACCACTGTAGGTTAAAGTTAAGTGATAAGAAAATCATTCTGCGAAAATTTCAACAAATTTTTTATTTTCATGGAAACGTTCTTGTTTTTGATGAAAAAAAGAAAAAAAAGACTTATCAATTAGTAGAGTAACTATTCACGAATAATTTGATGTAAAAAAAAACACTGGAAAAGGAATTTTTCATTGAAATATGCTAAAAAATCAGTTTCAAGGTCGAGATTTTTCGATATTTCGGAAAATTTTGTATAACTTTAAAACCGTAAAATTTCGCTGAACATATATTGAGTTATTTAGGTAGGTATTGATCCCAGCTATCACCCCCTGCAGTATGTCGTACTATTTCTTGGACACTGTATAATTAAAATTTGCGTCTGCCATTTTGGATCCCGAAATAGTCGTATTCGGAATCAGGACCCCCGAATGCCGCGAAAATTACACTCCCTATGAAAATTAATTTATAATGAGTAAACTCCAAAAATAAAAAATGTGACAACCCTGCGGCAATGGGAAATAAGCGGCATGGATCGCAAATTCAAAGGCGTTGGCCCACTGGTTGTAGGTACACTGTGGCCGCGTTAAGAAGACGACGGACGGTACGAAACAATTTATCGAGTTACTACGCAGAGACAAAAAACCAGTAGCCCAATTCACATAAATACTATGAATTTAAAAATCGTTGAAGTTCAGAAGTCGTTCGATCGTAGTCCTACCTAAATTTGGTATTCTCATGTTACTCAGCTACATTTCGATAGGACGACACATCGATAGGATCGGAACCAAACTACATTTGAACGACTTGTCAACTACGAAACAAATAGAATGCCAGTAAAATAATTATATTTTCTACCAAAAGCTTTAAATACATTTTATACTCTAAATACAGTTATTTACGATAAATAAATACAATAAAATCAAACAATATTGGTCTTATCATACAATGAACGTGATATGAGAATTTATTTAGAGAAAGTAAAACAATTCTCAACCTATAAGACAAAAATCGTGTCTGTGACAAGAAATATCTATGGATATTAAAACAATCAATTGTCATTGGTTTGAAAGTTTTTACGCGCGTCATTCAAGGTTCTTGTATCGATTCAGAAAATTTTAAGTTTTTTGCAAAAATAATAAAAATGAGCCAAAAACCAGTATCTATAAAACAAATTGAAATGTTAATAGAGTTCATGGAGCGGCACAGGCCTTAGGTCGCGTACGCTCAAAAGAGGGGCGGGCGCTGTCCCAAAAGTTGTGGTCGGAGATAGCACAATCATTAAATGCACAAACTTTAAGTGGCCATAGGTTGGCCGAAGAATGGAATAAAGTGAGTGAGTTTTAGTTTAAATACATAGAATAAGAAGTCACACATCTCATTGCTTATATTAATTTGTTTGTTTTCAGTTTTACAACGACTACAAATGTAGGTTAAAGCAAAAGGTCCGTAAAATAGCACAGAGCCAGCGACAGACTGGTGTAGGACCAGCAGATGATCCACCACTGTCTGCGCTTGAGGAACGGCTCTGTGCTATTATAGCATCAGATAAATTTAAGCCTTTACTGGTTCAACAGAACCCTCTTTTGTTAGTACCTATATAGCATCAGATAAATTTAAGCCTTTACTGGTTCAACAGAACCCTCTTTTGTTAGTACCTATATAGCATCAGATAAATTTAAGCCTTTACTGGTTCAACAGAACCCTCTTTTGTTAGTACCTATTATATGCCTTTATTTTACCTTAATTTCTGTACTTGTTCGTAATTTGTTAAGTAAGCATTTTGTGTGATAGAATCTTATTATGTATAATTTGTATTTTTCAGAGAAGAGCAACAGTCCTACGAAATGGACAGTATTAACTATAATATGTTGCTCATATGCTCATTTTAGTTTTTAATTACAATAAACGCACTTTAAAAACTACTCGCGCACTGCAACTATGAACTTTTGTTCGACGACACTTGGATCGGTACATTTGACGTTTAGTCGTTGGAATCCGATTGAAAGAAATGTCATTTTTTTAGCAGAATATCTCATTGTTGACGTTTCACGTGCGATTTTATAACGATTGATTAGCTGAATACGGTTCAACGGTATTTCAACGACATTGCGATTGTGCGACTTCAAAATCCGGTGTATTTGACGTACGTGAATACGAAAATGGTTTCAACGACTAAATCGCTGCGATATCGCTACGGTTTTAATTACGTGAATTGGTCTACAGGACTACAAAATAAAAAGAAGTTTGTTTGACCGGAACCGCAGTAATAAAAGCGGACATAACGCCAATTGAGTTTATTTGAAGTTAGCTAAGCCGATTTAGATGAAATTTGGTATGGAGATAGTTTGTGTCCCGGGAGACGGGAGACGGAGTCGCGGGCACCAGCTAGTAAAATATATATATTTTTGGTGAATAAAAGATTCTAGAAATGGCAGATTCTTAAAACGGCAGATGTCAGCCCAGTAAAAATTGAAATTTAACAAAATCGACGTCCTATTTCTGAGTGTTTTGGCTATTCGGGCTAGCGGAAGAACTAACATAACTTAAACCTACCTCATATTAACAATCAAATATTACAATATCTGCCGTTTTAAGATCTGCCATTCACCGAAAAAGGTATATTTTCAAAGACTTGAGAACGTAACTATAGCCCATGATTGTACAAAAAAACTATCAGCAATTGGATGTTTTGATAACTGTTCAATTACGACAATTTGACTTTTTAGCAATTTGTTGTATTGACACCTGGATGTTATGACAATTGGGCATTATTTCCTTATCATTTTGACAAACTGGACATTCTGACACTTGGCCCAACATACCCCGGAGTTCAATTTTTTACGAAGAAAAAGTTAATAATGAAGTAAAAAAAAATCATTATCGATTTATATTTATCAAATTGATTTAATAGTAACGTAATTGGATAATATTTATCCAATAATTCAATAGAAGATTTAAATATAAATTCAATGGTCTTTAGAATGCATGCACTGATATTGTTGACTACGCTAAGTCGACCTTTTTTATATTATTTATGTTTTTGATACATCTATTTTCTATGGTTTTTACGATTGTATTTTGTTGGCTTTTGCTTACTATAAACGTCATAGTCGAAGAAGGAAGTTTCATTTTTCAGCTTTTCCTACATTTCCAACAAAGTGGTGTCAGAGAAATATTTAAAATGCTTACACGCTCTAGGACTGAAAAGGGCAATAAAAGCCACAAGTCTATTGGTAAGTCTTCCAAACTTTCTCCATCGTCTTCAATACGGCTACAAATTGAAGCAACACATGCCGAGCGCACAGCTACAGCGGAGCGACAGCTAGCTGCCGCTGAAGTCGCCGCTGCTGCTCGCTTGGCCGAAGCTGAGCTTGCCGCTGCTGCCCGGGTGGCCACAGAGGAGCGCTCCGCCCAGCTTGCTAGGTTGAATTCCGGTAGCCGTACCGCTTCTCAGCGTTCGCGCAGTCATGGTAGTCGGACAAAAGCGTGGGTTGAAGCTTACGGCAGCTCGCAGGCCGGGCCCTCTTCGCATGGTGCGCTTTTGGAGGACCCGCCCGCGGAACCCCTGGCCCATTCGGCGCCTTTCGGGGGTTTACCTACGGAGGCCCCAGCGCACACCGCGCTTTTCGGGGGCCCCGAGGTTTCCGCGCCGACTGCCTTGCAAGAAGCACCTCCCTGCGTTCTAGCGGCCCATGACTGCTTTTGCCGAGCGTCTGTAGCCTCATGTCACACCCCGTTGGTCCCCCCCTGTCACCCTCCGACAGGGCAGTGTAATGCACAGATCAACAGGGCTACAACACATTTATACTCCACATTAGGCACTCCACAACCAAATGGTAACATTAATAAAAATAATATCGAGTTTCACACTTCACAAAATATACTAAAATTGGCATCTGCCATCGCCAAGGTAGCTGCCGGAGCATCAAATAAAAAGGTAGGTGGTAGTCAAACAATTTCTTTGCCTATTTTCAGCGGATACCCGACCGACTGACTCATTTTTAAAAGGCTTTATGACGCCACGAGCCCGTCGTATTCGGCTTTCGAAAATTTAGCTAGAATTAGTGCTGCTTTGCGTGGTAGCGCGCGCGAATGTGTGAGCGTTCTCATTGCGGTCGCCCGCGACCCCACCGAAGTAATTCAAGCTCTCGAGGATGCGTTTGCCCGTCCAGAGCGGATTATTTTGACGGAACTCGCCTTAGTTCGTAGTTTGCCTAAGCTACCCAGCCACGAGAGCTCGAAAGACTTAAATATTTTTGCATGCAAAGTACGCAATTGTGTAGAAGTGGTGCGGCTGTTGGATCGGCCAGAGTATCTAGCTTCTCCGGAGCTGTCTAACGAGATTGTCGGCAAGCTGACGCCGCTCTTACGAACTCGTTGGGCGGACTTTGCATGCAGAAACGAAAGCCTTCATAATTATAGATTGGAACTTTTATCTAAATTTTTAGTGGGCGAAGCAAATCTTCGCGCAAGATATGAGTACATGGAACCATCCAAATCATTGCCGCATGTCACTCATGGTATGGTTGACAAGCGTCAAAGTGTTCATCTCGTTTGTCAAAACGAAACCTCTTTTTCGGCAGCATCTGTGGCAAATGACAACCCAAAATCATTCAAAGAGGATTGTTTATTTTGTGAAAGTCCGGACACGTCGTTCTAGGGTGTAAACAATTCCAAACTCTTTCAATTGATAAAAGGTGGGAATGGGTAAAATTAATGAAGGTTTGCCACAAATGCCTACGAAAAGGAGGTCATGCATATGCTCGTTGTAGAAAATTTTCATGTAAACACAATTCATGTACGAAGAAATTCACTCATCATTCCATTCTTCATAGAGATGTTTCGGAGTGTGCTACAGTGTCTTGTGTGCAGTCAGCGCCCAAGGGCCCTGCTCTTTTTGATAACGCTGCTTCAGAAACTGTAGCTTATAGTAGTTAGTTCTCGTTCATCTTCCCGCCCGTTCCTCAAGATGGTTGCGGTGACCGTCTCTGGCCCAAGAGGTGCTGTTGATGCTTTCGCATTATTAGATGACGGCTCCACCGCTACGTTAATAGACTCATCTCTCGCCAAAGCTATTGGCGCTGAAGGACAAAGTGGCCTTATGACCATTGAGTTCTAGGGTGTAAACAATTCCAAACTCTTTCAATTGATAAAAGGTGGGAATGGGTAAAATTAATGAAGGTTTGCCACAAATGCCTACGAAAAGGAGGTCATGCATATGCTCGTTGTAGAAAATTTTCATGTAAACACAATTCATGTACGAAGAAATTCACTCATCATTCCATTCTTCATAGAGATGTTTCGGAGTGTGCTACAGTGTCTTGTGTGCAGTCAGCGCCCAAGGGCCCTGCTCTTTTTGATAACGCTGCTTCAGAAACTGTAGCTTATAGTAGTTAGTTCTCGTTCATCTTCCCGCCCGTTCCTCAAGATGGTTGCGGTGACCGTCTCTGGCCCAAGAGGTGCTGTTGATGCTTTCGCATTATTAGATGACGGCTCCACCGCTACGTTAATAGACTCATCTCTTGCCAAAGCTATTGGCGCTGAAGGACAAAGTGGCCTTATGACCATTGAGGGTATTGGGGGGATGTCCAAGACGATGAAAGTAAATTGCGTCAATTTAAAAATTAAGGGTCGTCATTGGTCGGAGCTCTTAGAGCTCAAAAATGTTCGCGCTGTCCCTAACTTGGATATCTCACCGCAGTCCGTCAGTCTCCACGATATTCAGGCTTTAGGTTACATTTCCGACATTGCCGAGCTTCTGATCTATGTCGACGCTAAACCATCGCTTTTGATAGGTGTAGATAATTCGCACCTTTTGTTACCTCACGAGATACGTCGCGGTACTTGCATCCAACCGGTGGCCACATTGACCTCCCTCGGGTGGGTTTTGTTTGGCAAAGTTAAATCAAGTTTGTCGCAAATTTGCCATGTTAACCATTGCCGTGACGTTACTGCCCCTGAGGACGGGTCTTTTGTTACTCATCGGGTAGGCGATATTACAGATCTGACTAGCAGTTTGTCAGGTTTGAATGTGGCGGACGATGCTACACGCGTCGTTCACCAATTCCAAATTTCCTCTCGATGGTTTCTGGGGCCAGCATTTCTGTCACTATCCTCTGTCGACTGGCCACAGGAACCATCCACTCAACTGCCTCCAATATTCGAGAAGCTTAAACGAAGCGTCATTGTTCCTGTTTTGGAGACGGTAGGGGCAACTGTTTCGCGAACACTACCTTCACCGGTGGCTGCGGAAGCCACTCGTTTCGGTCAGTGGCTTCGTTTGTTACGGGCTACTGCTAGAATTTCGCTTTGCGCGGAGCAGTTCAAAGCCCTTCTGGCATCTTCGCATCAAAGCGCTTATTCCGAATCTTCTTTAACTTCTCGTCATTTAGTGGAGGCCGAGCGACAACTACTCCTTCGTTCGCAGTTAGATTCTTTCGAGGTTGAGTACACCCTTACCCAGCGCGGCCAGGCGTTACCCAAAACTAGCCGCTTTAGGAGTTTTGCGTTGTATATTG
This sequence comes from Nymphula nitidulata, assembly GCA_947347705.1. Taxonomy (NCBI): domain Eukaryota; kingdom Metazoa; phylum Arthropoda; class Insecta; order Lepidoptera; family Crambidae; genus Nymphula; species Nymphula nitidulata. The sequence goes on from OX374616.1 coordinate 20,752,820, forward strand.
GTCATGATCACACGCTACTATTTTCTGGAAGAATTTCAACAATTGAGAACGTCTACACAGCGATTAACCCAGTGCTTGATGGCAATCACAGGATCGTGCGACTGCTTATTGCTTCGGTTCACCAGCTCATGGCTCATTCAAACAGCGAGACCGTCGTGAGTGAGTTGCGCCAAAAGTATCACATTATTGGCCTGCAACCGGCCGTGAAGAGAGTGGCTGGTGATTGCTGTTTGTGCAAAATTCGGAAGGCTCTACCAACCACCCCGTTGACTGGCGATTCACCATCGGAACGGCTGGCCTACCACAAGAAGAAGATTAAATGAAAGTTTATTCCCCCAGCACCATTCATGAGCGGATGTTGGGAAAGGCTCGTGCAAAGTATTAAGACGGCTCTTTCTGCCACGTTAAAGGAGCGCTCTCCATGTGAGGAAATTTTCAACACGCTACTCTTGGAAGCCGAGGCCATTGTCAACTCCCGGCCCCTCACGCACGTGTCTGTGGACCCCGAAGTAGAGGAAGCCATCACCCCCTCGCATTTCATACTGGGTACGTCGTCTCCCTACAACGTTCTCACGGCAACGGATGACGCGGATTTGGCGCGCCGGGTCAAGTGGAAGAAAGGGCTGCGTTTGGCGGATCATTTCTGGGCGCGCTGGGTGAAGGAATACCTACCTGATTTGAGGCCTCGACCTTCGGGATCAACTGCGGCGATACGCACACTGAAAATTAGGGATTTTGTACTAGTCGCAGATGGCAATTTACCCCGAGGAGTCTGGCCTCGTGGTCGGGTGGTTGCATTATTCCCAGGCCGTGATAGCATAGTGCGTGTCGCCGAAGTTGCCACTAGGTCTGGTACCTTACGTAGGCCAACGCGGAAGCTGGTTCTACTGACTTAGCTTAGTCACTCCCTTATCTTGGTGTTACCACACGGGGGCGACCATGTTGACTACGCTAAGTCGACCTTTTTTATATTATTTATGTTTTTGATACATGTATCTATTTTACGATTGTATTTTGTTGGCTTTTGCTTACTATAAACGTCATAGTCGAAGAAGGAAGTTTCATTTTTCAGCTTTTCCTACATTTCGAACAGATATAATAATAATAATACTTTTATTTTAGAATCTGTGGGTGAAAAAACTGTCGCAGCAGACCAGCCTGTCGATTCTGTAACAAAACTCGCACCTCACTTCGCAAGTCACTTCGAATTCAACTGTCAAATAGAGCAAATTTTCATACATTTTTTGCTCTATTTGACAGTTAAATTCGAAGTGACTTGCGAAGTGAGGTGCGAGATTCGTTACAGAACCGCACCCCTGGTCTCAGCAATTTTATCAAAACCTCCCTTAAAAAGTATAAATGAAGCTATCAGAGGACCAGGTAAACATTTATTGACAACTAGATTTAAGTAAAAGTGAAGAGTTACTAGGTTTACCTTTCTCTACTATTTCATTACCACGAGTGTATTTGTTTTAGGTTCATTGACGAAAGATACGGCAGATGATGAGAAGTGGTTTGAGGTTTGACTCGGAGGAGAGAGAGACCTGGTTTTAGATGCCAGTGAATATGACCTGCTCTCTTTATTAACGCCAGCTCATATTATGGAAGATTTAGACCACGAAATGCAGACTTTTCTGACTAACGACAAGGAATCGGACCGACATATTCAAAGTTTACTACCAGCTGACTACCTGACTTTCGACTGGTGCTGTGACCATAAGACATTTAAAGGGCGGCGGGAAACTTTTACAGGACTGTCTGGACCTATATTTAGCGTTACTGATACGACAAGACCGATTGATATTTTCTTAAAAAAATTTGCTCGGCAGACATTTTTTTCTAGTTGAAATATTTTTCACACAATTTTATATACTTATCTAACAAAAAATGTTGCAATTTTCAGGATAATCATACTTACCTACTTAGGATCGATTTGTAATTTAAAGATTAAAAATTATTCTCATGTCTAGGCAGTGGAGGACCGATCGGTTTGGAGGTCCTTGCCCAATTGCTTATGCTCAGCAGTGGGTATCTCTTAATTGACGTTGTAACCTGTAAAATCCGGTAAGGTTAGTTGTAAATAAAACAAAGGTATTTTTAGTTAATTAATACAGTAATTTATTGATAATATTATTTAGTTTATGGCCACTGGCGTGGAGCTGCACGGTCACGCAATTGTGAAGTTTAAGGATTGTAAGTTACAATTAATAATAAGTATAAGTAGTAACAGGTCGTGGCACACTTGGTCGATAACGCTGTTTAATGATAGTTTAAAACTTACATGTAGGTAGGTTATAAAGACTACTAAGTCCTGTGGTGTCTCTGTTGAGGTGGCATGGTAGACCAGAAGGGTTCAGCACGAGGTGGTGGTACGCTTCAACATATTATCGTCGAACGGATCAACAGCAGAATATCACATTGCTTTGTAGCAGTCTATCGCAGTAGAATATTGCAGTAGAATATTACATAGCAGAATATTGCAATATATTCCTTAGCAGTACGTTACATTGAAGTAGTGGGTAGTGGTACATTACAGCAGTATAAAACACCAGTATATAACAGCGATATAGATCAGCTGTATAAAACACCTCCTGGAAGGGACAAGGATAAGTTAAGTATGATCTCTCCAGAGAGAATTTAGTTAAGGGAATCAACAAAAGTTGTATTGGCAGAAATCACCATTAAAAGAATAATTTTAGGTATTCCTTGCATAATAGTGGTAATCATATGCAAATAAGATACATAGTCTTGCTATTCTATGTATAGTAATAAGAATTTATGAAATAGTTTAGGTTAAAATACTGATTTAAGGTTATTACTTAATTCAATTAATTACTGGCAGAATTTGAGATAATCTGACTAAATCATTACATGGAAAGAAGCTATTCACTATTAATTATATGTTAAATATTAAATTTGTACTATTAATGCAGTATTTTAATTAGTTAATGTAGATTGTATGTTTTTAATTAAATTGGTATATTTAAAAAGAACAAGTTAAATTAGTATTAAATTGTAGTTATTAGATTATAATTGGGTTACAATGAAAACTAATTATTAAATAATATTGATATAAATACCTGTCGGAGGTGGAGATAAATGTGGTTTCCTTTCACATAATGTATATCACATAGGTATGTTTAAGTAATATATTGGGATTCTTTGGTACAATCTGTAAATTAATTTATATTCCAAATGAATATGGTAAAAGGTAATTGTTAGATGAGTAGTTTGGAATAAAACGTTGTCCAAGGGAGGTTATGAACACAATTAAAGGCATGATTTTATCTACTCAATTTAAATTAAACTGTGTCAGAAATTGCATAACACTGATCAAATAGGGTTAAAGTAAATGTAGTATTTGCTTACCAAAAGAATTCAGTGTCCCATCTGATATTAATCTAAGTAAGTACATAAGTAAGATTTTTTAATGTTTAAAAATCATTATAAAAGGTGGTCTCTTTGTATGATCTGCAAAGAATAAACAATGGTGAATAACCAATTGTATGATTTTAAGGGTTTATAATAATTTTGATATTTAATTGCTTACCAATAGAAAATACGTGAGACGCCACGAGGTTATAAAATGTAGAAAAAAGGTAAGTCAAAGAGATGTGAAATCTTCGTCGACAATTTTTTCGAAAAGTAGAAGGCAAAAGGAACTAGCCTTCATACAGCCAAACAGCCGTAGACCATAAACGAAAAATAGGGCTACAATACCCCCATAACCACATAAAGAATTCGTTAAAAGAATTCGTCGGATGCCCTCATCCGTTCCTGTGCAACCTAGAAACTCCAAGCTTCCTTAGAAACACAAAAATAATTCCTATAAAGAAAAGGAAAAAAAGTACAAGCAATACACCTACTTAATTCGCTAAAAGTAAGTACCTATGCCAAGTACCTAGTATTTGGTACATGCAGAAAAGATATGTTTAAATTTCTACAATAAAAACAAAAAACAATCAACAATAATGTGTGAACAATACACGCATGAAGTTGTAGATAAAAACAACAACACAAAAAAACGTAAGTACTTATTACACTTCGGTAATAAAAGGTAATCAATAGTGAGAGGAACCTCACGAATTTGTTAGGCTTATTAAACTAATACCTAATAATAAAAACATTAGAACAATACTAACTCACGAGATAGTATCAGTATACCATTAACTTAAGACAACTAGCAAAAATCAATGTAAGTAATAATTTTTTTAAGATTTAAAATCTTTGATGTGCCATTTTCCTAAATATTTTCCATGTTCGTCTTCTAGTTCATAAACTAATGACGATAGTTTACGAATTATCTTACATTTTTCGTATTTAGGGGCAAGTTTTATAGCAAAAAATTTTCTAGCATCGCTTTGTTTGTATGATCTTTTCCAAATGTAGTCACCAACGTTGAAACTAATATCACGACGGCGTTTATCATAATACTTTGCGTTTTTCGCATGAGCTTTTTTCAGTTCTTCCTGGACATTATCAAAAATACCTCGCAAAGAGCTTAGATTAGAAATGTAATCTCGACGAGAGTCAAATATAATTTCATCGATGTTTTGAGCATTCGAATAAACTTTTCCGTCAGCAATTGCTTCACGACCATGAACTAGCAAAAAAGGAGTATATGAAGTTGTTTCGTTTACAGATGTATTCAAAGCGAATTGGATCTTATGTATGTTAACGTCCCAAGAACGGTGATCGTTTCCAACGAAAGAAGACACTGCGGTAATTACCGTTCGATTGGTTCTTTCCACGGTGTTATATTGTGGACAGTACAATGGACCTAGGTGAATTTGCGGTATTCCATATTTAGAGAACAACGCCTGAACTTCACGGCCGGTGAACTGTGAACCGTTATCAGCGATGATGGTTTGAGGAATTCCATGCACTAGAAATACATGATCTTCCAACCTTTGGACGATAGATTTCCCAGTAGCTCTCCTCAAAGGAAACAGGAAAGTGTACTTCGAGAAACAACATACAACAACTAACAAAAAGGTATTTTGTAATCTTGATTGGGGTAAAGGTCCAACCAAGTCAATACTAAGACACTGGAATGGTCTAGAACATACTTTAGGACTACCCATCAAACCTGGTGTAGTTTGATTGGTATGTTTGTAAGCCTTACAGACATCACAAAGCATAATAAATTTAACCACATCCTTAAACATTTCAGGCCAGAAATATCTGAGACGCAATCTTTTATAAGTTTTAGATATGCCTAAATGAGCAGCAAGAGGATCACAATGATTTTCTACTAGAATATCATTGCGATATTCAAGAGGAACGACTTGTTTCCACTCAAAATCTTTAGAAAGTTGGTTATTAGATTTAGTATACCTATAAAGTATATCATCCATTATTAAAAAGTTAGGGCACGATGAAGGATTATCCTTACATCTTTTTAAAAGATTTAAATACCAAGGATCAGCAATGTTTTTATCAACAAAAGCTATAGGAACAGAACGCGACAATGCATCGGGTACGATGTTTTCTTTGCCTTTACGATGTTCTATACAAAAATTAAACGGTGAAAGTCTACAACCCCATCGTTCAAGACGTCCGGTAGGATTCTTTAAATTTAGGAACCATTTTAAACTTGAATGATCAGTAATAATTTTAAATTGTTGGTTTCCTTCAAGATAAGGCTTAAAATGTTCTACCACGTAAACAACAGCTAATGCTTCTCTTTCCGTTGCGGAGTAATTTCTTTCTGGTGGAGTCAAGGATCTACTACAATAAGCGATTGGATGTTCTTCTCCATTTATTACTTGCGTAAGGGTTCCGCCGATTCCAAAGTCTGAAGCGTCACAATGGACTGCAAAAGGTAGTGAAACGTCGGGGCAAGCTAAAACAGGTGCAGTGGAAAGACTGATTTTTAATTTATTAAATGCTTCCTCTGCTTCTTGAGACCATTGAAATGAAGTATTTTTACGACTAGAAGTTAATTTGTTTAACGGGCCTGCAACATTACTAAAATTTTTAATGAACCTCCTATAGTAAGAAGCTGTACCTAAAAATCTTGTTACGTCTTTACGATTAGCAGGTATAGGAAAATCCATAATAGCTTTTACTTTATCTGGGTCCGTGCGTAAACCATGTTCATCAACAACGAATCCTAGATATTTTAACTGTTTACGAAAGAAACAACACTTAGAAAAATTGATAGTTAAGTTAGCAAATCGTAACTTATCAAATATGGTATTTAGTAAAATTATATGTTCAGAGAATTCTGAAGTAACGCAAATAATGTCATCGAGATAAATAAATATTCTTCCATTATACTCGGGACCAAATAAAATATCCATCAACCTTTGTTGGGTAGCTGGCGCAGAAGTTAAGCCAAAGCACATAACTTTAAATTGAAATAAACCACGTGAGGGTACAGTAAATGCGGTCTTCTCTTTAGATGTCTCTTCTAAAGGGATCTGCCAAAATGCAGCTTTCAAGTCAATAGAAGATAAATATTTAGCATCATTAAGTTGATCTAAAATCTGTGAAATATAAGGTAAAGGGTATGCATCATGTTTAGATACTTCATTAAGTTTACGACTATCTACACAAAATCTATATTCACCATTAGCTTTAAGAGCTAGGGTAATTGGGTTATTCCAAGGACTACAACTTGGTTCAACAACGTCATTCTGTAACATTTCATCAAGTTGTTTATTTAATTCAATAAGTTTAGTAGGAGACAAAGGATAATATCTTTGTTTAATTGGAACTGCATCACCTGTGTCAATTTTATGTGATATTAAATGAGTACGACCTAAGCCAATCTTATCAGATGATATAGTTTCAAATTTATTAATAGTTTCTTCAGCTATTAAACGTTCTTTATCATTTAAAACATGAAATGGTTGCAAATATGTAATATCTGAAACAAAAATAGAATCTGGAGCTCTTCCAGTAACATTGTAGTTGCTACTTTCTATCAAAGAAAGAATATCTGGAGCAATATCAAAAATTTTCCAAAAATTTAATCCTAGTAAAATGTTTGTAGAAACTTCTGGTATAACATAAAATTTTATCACGTTTGTTTTATTCCCAACCGTGACAGGCAACAAATAATATCCTAAAACACGAGAAGTAGAACCATTTGCAGTAGAAATATACTGTAAATCGTTAGACTTATGTAAGGTAGCGAAATCAGAAAAGTGTATATCATTTCCATTTCCTATAATAGAAATCTCGGATCCAGAATCTAGTAATCCAGAGAATTTTAAATTAAAAACTGAAAAAGTTAAGTAGGGTCTTTTATCTTGACTTTCTTGAACCAACGAAATATGTTTAAGTATTGAATCTTTAAGAGTCAATGAAAATTTATCCTCATTCTGGGTAACAGAATTAGGCAACTGAAGTGAATTCTGGGTAACAGAACTCGATAAAGAAGTATCCTGAATCTGGGTAACAGAATCAGGTACTGGTAATGAATTCTGGGTAACAGAAATCAATGTAGAATTATCCTGAATCTGGGTAACAGAATCAGGTAAGGTAAATGAATTCTGGGTAACAGAAATCAATGTAAAATTATCCTGAATCTGGGTAACAGAATCAGGTAAGGTAAATGAATTCTGGGTAACAGAACTCAGTGGAAAATTATCCTGAATCTGGGTAACAGAACCAGGTAAAGTAAGTGAATTCTGGGTAACAGAACTCAATGAAAAATTACCCTGACTCTGGGTAACAAAATCAGGTAAACTAGTTATATTATTAGAATTACTTAGACAGGTAATTCCTTGGTTCAAGCTTTCAAGTTTTTTGAAATAATAAGATTTGGTTTTCCTTCGCTCTGACGATCTGCTGATAAGTTGTTACATTTTGGACAAGTTCTAGCGGTAACATCTTTTTCACCACAACGATAACATATCACTCGATGTGATCGCTTACAATCCTTCAAAACATGACCGTTTTCACGACATCGAACACAAAACTTATTAGTGGGTAATTTAGTTAGAGCAGCACACTCTTTAGGTTGCTTAGTAATATTGGTATGTTTATAAGATAAGTCTGCGGCAAGCAAAACTTTGTTAGCAGCTTTATTCGGTTCTGCCGATAAATCTGTACGTAAGGTAGTATTTTCCAACATACGACAATATGTCTTTAAATCGGACCAACTAGTTATAGACGTCATAGCCAATTGTAATGCATATGATCGTTTAATATTATATTTGACAATTTCCAACTGTTCAAGTTCACTTATGGGTGTACGGAGTCTACTAAAATAATTTTGCATCACACTAAAATAATTTACTATGCTTTCATTAGAGCCTTGAATACGTCCTCTTATTTCTGTTAATAAACGAAAATCATAATCATGGGGTAAGTAATCATCGAACAATAATTGTTTTAATTCTGTCCATGAATTTATTCGAGTTTTAATTCCACGATACCAATATAATGCTTCATCTGAAAAAATTTCAGAAGCGCCTTCAAATAATTTATTTTCACTGATACCTCTTGACAAACACAACTCTTCGAGGCGTTGAACAAATGCAATAACACAAGTTTTACCGTTGTATCTAAAATTTAAAGTATGAACACCTTTGTTGTAACCATGAGAACAATCTGTACAAGAATTATGTGTAGGGAGATTAGAATTAAGTTCTGTAGAAATAGTTTCAACATTAGAGTTTTCTATAGGATATTTCAAACTGCTTTTAAAATTGGAGAGTAAAGCATCAAATTTATTTGTAATTTTATTTAAAGAAAGATCTAAGTCTAATTTTAAGGTTATATCATTATCCTCAGTAGGATAAATTCTACTCAAACGATGGAATAAGTGATTACCTAAAGCATTAATTCTGTTTAAAATTTTTAAGGTTAAAGGTTTAGATGAAGATAAGGTATTTATTTCAATGATTTTATTTTTAATTAATTCTAACTCAAGAGATATTTCACCCTCATAAGTATCAATTTCATCTGTAGGAAATTCTTTCAATAAACTACGTAACTGAGAACGTAAACCAGCACATGTATCAACAGGTTTAGCATCACGTAATGTCACTTCATACAGCAACTCATCTTTATGTAAAAGATTAAAATTAATAGGTCTTTCCTCCATAGTGAGAAAATGTGTGTAGCACAATGTTTAAATGTGTAGCAAAATGTTTAAAGTGTAGAAAAATGTTTAAAAAGAAAGTGTATACTTATACACTTAACCGTAGAAAAGCGTGATCGACCAGTACAAAATCACTTAACATCTAAATTATATCATAGATACATTCACCTTCAGTAAAAGAACATAAATTGAACAGTTAGTAATGTAGTTATCAAATATTATTACCATGAACTAAAAGATTAAAGTCCTTTAGTAGACAGTAACATAGTGTAATATTGGTGGGTAATTAAGTTTTTTTTTACATTGTGATAAGATAACACAACAATAGTAAAGTTAACACTGATAAATAGAAAGTATTGTAACAGTTATTTTAGAATTAATAACAACTCTTTTTTTGTCTGAAAGAATTAAATGTTATTACATAGTAGTAAGTATTAAACAATAGGACTGCAATTATTTTAAGTTTGTTATCGACCAATCTGTTTTTGTTCAAAAGGAATAAAACCAGAGAATACTAATATTCATGTAACCACGATCCTGGCATCTTCTGATCCTGGCAGGGTCGCCAAATTGTAACGTGTAAAATCCGGTAAGGTTAGTTGTAAATAAAACAAAGGTATTTTTAGTTAATTAATACAGTAATTTATTGATAATATTATTTAGTTTATGGCCACTGGCGTGGAGCTGCACGGTCACGCAATTGTGAAGTTTAAGGATTGTAAGTTACAATTAATAATAAGTATAAGTAGTAACAGGTCGTGGCACACTTGGTCGATAACGCTGTTTAATGATAGTTTAAAACTTACATGTAGGTAGGTTATAAAGACTACTAAGTCCTGTGGTGTCTCTGTTGAGGTGGCATGGTAGACCAGAAGGGTTCAGCACGAGGTGGTGGTACGCTTCAACATATTATCGTCGAACGGATCAACAGCAGAATATCACATTGCTTTGTAGCAGTCTATCGCAGTAGAATATTGCAGTAGAATATTACATAGCAGAATATTGCAATATATTCCTTAGCAGTACGTTACATTGAAGTAGTGGGTAGTGGTACATTACAGCAGTATAAAACACCAGTATATAACAGCGATATAGATCAGCTGTATAAAACACCTCCTGGAAGGGACAAGGATAAGTTAAGTATGATCCCTCCAGAGAGAATTTAGTTAAGGGAATCAACAAAAGTTGTATTGGCAGAAATCACCATTAAAAGAATAATTTTAGGTATTCCTTGCATAATAGTGGTAATCATATGCAAATAAGATACATAGTCTTGCTATTCTATGTATAGTAATAAGAATTTATGAAATAGTTTAGGTTAAAATACTGATTTAAGGTTATTACTTAATTCAATTAATTACTGGCAGAATTTGAGATAATCTGACTAAATCATTACATGGAAAGAAGCTATTCACTATTAATTATATGTTAAATATTAAATTTGTACTATTAATGCAGTATTTTAATAAGTTAATGTAGATTGTATGTTTTTAATTAAATTGGTATATTTAAAAAGAACAAGTTAAATTAGTATTAAATTGTAGTTATTAGATTATAATTGGGTTACAATGAAAACTAATTATTAAATAATATTGATATAAATACCTGTCGGAGGTGGAGATAAATGTGGTTTCCTTTCACATAATGTATATCCCATAGGTATGTTTAAGTAATATATTGGGATTCTTTGGTACAATCTGTAAATTAATTTATATTCCAAATGAATATGGTAAAAGGTAATTGTTAGATGAGTAGTTTGGAATAAAACGTTGTCCAAGGGAGGTTATGAACACAATTAAAGGCATGATTTTATCTACTCAATTTAAATTAAACTGTGTCAGAAATTGCATAACACTGATCAAATAGGGTTAAAGTAAATGTAGTATTTGCTTACCAAAAGAATTCAGTGTCCCATCTGATATTAATCTAAGTAAGTACATAAGTAAGATTTTTTAATGTTTAAAAATCATTATAAAAGGTGGTCTCTTTGTATGATCTGCAAAGAATAAACAATGGTGAATAACCAATTGTATGATTTTAAGGGTTTATAATAATTTTGATATTTAATTGCTTACCAATAGAAAATACGTGAGACGCCACGAGGTTATAAAATGTAGAAAAAAGGTAAGTCAAAGAGATGTGAAATCTTCGTCGACAATTTTTTCGAAAAGTAGAAGGCAAAAGGAACTAGCCTTCATACAGCCAAACAGCCGTAGACCATAAACGAAAAATAGGGCTACAACGTGATGATTATAATGTGTAGGGTTTTTAAATTAATAATTAAAATAAAATAATAGTAAGTAGGAAATTAATAGTGTAGTGGATTCAAATTGAGCTCGGTGGCATATTGGTTTGAGCGCTTGGTTTCGATACGATCAGAATATCAGCTACTTAATTAAAGATGTTTTTACAAAACATTAGAGTAGGTGGAATCATTTTAAAAATATGATTAGTTGGTATATTTATACCAAATGAACTAATTAACTTATCAAGGTTATGCAACCTTGGTATACCAAACAACCAACAAAGAAGTCTCATAACCAAATACTTTTCATTTTGTTAGAAGTTGAAGAAAATCAAATGACACTGACCAAAACCTGTTTCGTATAGGTAAAAAAATAAATGAAGCAAAATACTTTTATACACATGGCGTTCATTTCAAAAACACGAAGAAAAGCGCAGTTTATTTAAAATATAGGTTAGTGTGTCCTGTTCTCATAAAAACAGTAGAACAAAATTCTAACTTACCGATATTCGGTCGGATTTTCATATAATTATCTACCCATTTGTGTAGTGCTACTATTTTATTTTCATTCCATCAAAGTGCGTGGCCATTCCGTATATTACTTAGATAATTTTTTCAAAGAAACTAACATTTATCTACAAATAAATTAAACAAGAAAAGTCAATGTTGATTTTGTTATTTCGTATTCAATAGTTTGAACCCTTATTATCAGATCGCCCCATAAAATTCAGGTCTCAATACAAAATGGTCGAGCTTTTTCTATACTCAACTTTTAAACACCACAGATACAAAAAATATTTCTTCAAAACTTTAGCCCCAACTTCATACTTAAAAACCGACTTCAAAAAACTGAAAAGGATGAAATAATTAAATTTAAGTAGGTATTCATCCCCTAGAAACATATTTTTGGAGTCGGTGCTTTACTTTCTATTGTTTTTGGAAACCACTTAGCACCAACTCCAAAAATATGTTTCTAGGGGATGAATACCTACTTAAATTTAATAATAACTGAGTTCATAGTTTTTCTGTCGAATGTCGAGTCGAGGCCTTTTTCCGATAAAGATCGTTTGGCGCTCTCCAACGCCATAAGAAAGCATTGCAATGTTAATGTATTTTTAGCAAACAAAAAGTTGCTTGAAGAGTTGACTCTTTCAGCAACCATTCCGGCATCTGACACTGAAATAACAGGAGTTTTAACATCGGTGCCCATTGATTTGTCTAATTTTTTTTTCTTCTCATTAATAGGCAGTTCCAGAAATGTGATTCAGGTGAGACGGCTGCGAGAAGAGGATGGGACAGTTCGTTTTTTACCGACGCAGACTGTTACTGTCACTTTTGCTTCTACGCAGCTTCCCGATTATGTTCATCTTGATTCTTGGCGGCATGAGGTCAGTCCATACACTACTCCTCTAAAACAGTGCTTGCGGTACTTCAGATTTGGTCACATTGCAAAGTTTTGTAGAAATGCTGAAGTATGCTCTATTTCTGGTAATCGTAGTTTTAAATGCTGTACAGAGACAAATAATACCAAATGTGTTAACTGCGGTGGTGGACATATAGCAATTTCTAACCAATGTCCTATACAAAAACAAAAAAATGAAGAAAATAAAACTAGGACACGTTCAGTTAAATACTCTGAATTATTAAATGAAAAAGCTTAATCGCAACTGCATGCACGCAATGTTGAAACACAGATAAAAAACTTAACTAAATCAGATTGTTTTATTGACATATTAATTAATGCTGTTACTGAAATTATTGTATCAAACAAAGAAAAACAAATGCCTATAAACTCAAGCACTGTAAGAGAAATGATAAATAAAGTATTGATAAGAAAAGTCTTAATTCCTAATAATGGATATTACGCTAAATATTGTGTACTGGAATGCTCAGAGTTTAGGATGCAATAGGCATTTACTTTCAAAGTTTTTATGTGACGAAAATATTCATGTAGCCTTAATTTCAGAAACTTGGCTAAGGCCGAGTCAAATTTTTAATATAAAAGATTATAATATTGAAAGAAATGATTGTGGTAATTCTTATAATAGGGTCGCAATTTTAATTCACAAGAGTATTGATTACAATAAAATTAGAACTAATTACGATATAACCTTACAAAACATTTGTATTCGTATAAATTTTAATAATAGAAATATAAGTATTGTATGTAAGTTGTTATATTCCTTCATATTGTCGTCCGAATTTTTGTAAAAATAAATTCCAGGTTTTGATAAATTCTGTTCCTCATCCTATGATTATTGGAGGTAATTTTAATGCTCACCTCACTACTTGGGGTTGTAATTCCGATTCGCCACGTGGCAGAGGCTACTAACTATTCCTATCTTCGAACCTCCGCTGATTGTGACCACATGATGATGAAGCACTACAGGTAGGTACCATGAAATAGTAGTAGGTATGGTGGCAATCACAATCAGAACGGAGTTAACAACTAAAATACGAGAAATTAAGTACGTCCGCAAATAAGGACGAAATGATACAATAAATCATGAGTATTAAACAAAAGGTACAATTAAATAATATATAATAGGATCATGGCTAAATAGTGTTGGGGACAAAGAAATACTTAATGACGTATTACTACCGACAGCTAAATTGTGATGCCAGAAGAGAGATTCGATTTTATACACGACAATTGTCCCATCCACAAGGCAATGTAGAGCATGGTTTGCAGAAAAAGTGGAACAAATACATAAAATTGATTTCCCGCCGAAAAGCCCTGACCTGAACGTAATAGAAAATCTGTGGGAAAATCTATCTACCACTCGCATTAAACAGAACATATTATATTTAACCATGTGATGGAATGCTGGGAGGAGTTCAGAGGAAAACTATTTTTCGAGAATATGGTAAATTCAATGCACGATCGTTTGCAAGCAGTTATAGATGCGAGCGGCGGGCACACGCGATTTTAATTTTAGTTTATAAAATGGTAGTGTAAGAATAATTAATTGGTTTGGTTGTAAGCAATATTTAAGTTGACTTATTTTTTAAGTTATTGTTATAAATAAACGTAGTTAATTTTCAGCACTTTTTTTAAAAGGAATCCCTAATTCGAGTTCTAAACATAACTTTAACAAAACCTACAAATAGGCCTACTCTGAAAGGTAGCTAATGTAAGCCTTTTCTTTCCCTGGATACTACTGATTATTGAAACAAGGGGTTTTCAAAACAAAGATACTTAGAGAGTGAAAAAATTTGGTCAAGGCGGGCTAAAACAACAATAGACAATGTTGGCGATAGAACTGGCTGATTCCCGTCTATGCCTTAGATAGACTTTTGTGACACTAGAAGCTTGTCGGTTTTGTTTGATTCAATATTATTTAGGCTTTTTATATATTTTTCCTGTACATTTCCTCTTAAATATACCATTTTGCTCCTTTCACCGGCGTTTCCTTCACCATCGCCTACAGACAATTTCACAAAAATATCCTATGACTGGCTTTATCATTAGTGCCACGCAGTAGTAGTGCTCAGCGAATGAAAGGGCTGGTGCTTGTGGTATTAACTAAATGCTTTATATTAGAGACAGACATTCATATGTCCAATGACAATTGGGTAAAAATAAAATAAATAAATCTAAATCTATACACATATGATGAATACAGCCCAAAAGTATAGGGCACCCCACTTTTTCCTTTTTAACTTATAAATAAAGTATCATTTTTCAATTTCAAAAATGCGCAGCAAATCATTAGTAGCTACTTTTGTTTTTTCGAGTGTGTATGACCTATATAGGTATAAATCATGAAATCTGGGTCGTGAACAGTAATTACTTTTAAAAAAGTGTCCAGCTACTTTTGGACTTCTTCGTGGAATTTTAGCGTACAGTGACTTTCGGATTATATCATCGAGTTTAAGTGTCCACCAGCTACTTTCACACTTCTTCGTGGAATTTCAGCGTACAGTGACTTTTAGATTATTTCATCGAGTTTTAGTGTCCAGCGACTTTTGACGTTAATTAAGTGATGGTAGTGTTAAGTGACTTTTGAAATTTCATGACGAACAAGGAGATTTGAACATACTTTTGTATATTAACATATGGAAAGTTCTTGTGTACAGTTAATTTTGTAGCTTTATTTTGTTTTGCCTGATAAAAAAGACATATGACGGTTGGCGTAATTTGACGTCACAAAAATGACAGATTTCATCTATTTATTGACGGTGTCCTTATGGATTTCGCCAAATTCAAGTTTTGCTCAGACATTATTTCTTTACGACTGACTCTGTTTTCTCATTGTGTGTCGTGAAAGTACCAATACATACATATAAAATCTTTCTATAAACTGAGTGGAGATTTTATAGATTTATAGCCTTACTAGTGGCCGCCCGTGGTTCCATCCTCGTGGATATCGGCTATCACGCCAAAAAGTATTCGGTCTTTCTAAAGGTCTCAAACTATCTCCATACCAAATTGATTCCTATACAAACTTCCACTCCCCTTTTCACCCCCTTCAAGGCTGATATCTGGAATAAAAAATATCGCTACAGAAGTCCCGCAGCTCGTCACCAAAGCGAGCTCCAGGGGCTGCGTTGTAGTCGCCCATCGCCAGCATGCAATCCGCCTCAAGGTCTTCTATCACAGCGCTAATACGCCCCAAGCACTGAGTGAATAGGGGCAAGTTGTCCTCACAGTCCGTAGGCATATATACTGACATGATCAGCAGACTTCGATCTTTGAGTTTCATCTGTACTGCTGCAATACGGGTAGTTCAACAGCATACGGGAGTGACGTCAGTAAATTTACTTTTTCGCCACATAACCGCGACTCCTCCATAAGGTCTCCCCCTTATAGTTCCAGCAGCCGTGTCCATCGCTGACAGTCCATGGTAGGCGAAATCAGAGTGCACATTGCCCAGGAAGTCTATGTCATTTGGTAGTAGCCATAGTTCTTGTAGGCATATAACATCGTAGTCCTTACATAGTTTCGTCACCTGTGCGCATGACCTCCTTATACTTTTACAGTTAAAAGATACAATACTGATTGGATTCATATTAAGTGGTATGCGATATATTGTCTAGCGCTGACCCTTGAAACGTCTGTATACTATTCTTAAAGGCCAGAACTCTTCACTTAAGAGCTTGTTTTCTTTAACTTTACCTATAGTGATTTAAAATGATGAAAAACCAGTGGGCTTATACGCCGTAAGCTTTTCTATGCTGTGTACTGTTTCTCCCAGCTCAGTCAGTAATTCCCTTACGTCTTTTTCCGTAGTAGTAGGGTCAAAACGCGATACGTATATGTGCGTTAACTTGGGTACAATTTTTATGGTTGTTGAGATTAAAGTCGCTTTTCCGAATTTATTTTTGTTCAGTTTTCTTTTAGATTTGTATTTGGTGGTCTTATTTACCACAGATTGAAAATTATCATCTGTTTCTGTGCTACAGATATCTTCAATATCGCTATTTCTATTACAGTCGGTTTCATTAATGTGGCTCGCTAACGCCGAAGATGTAGGTATGCGAGACCTTGATATACGCCCTGAGGGTGGTAGTGGTATCCCAACAACTACCACCAAATGACGAGGGTCTCAGCCTTTGGGGTCCCCTGGGCTGAGACCCTCGCACAGGGGAAGGGGAAGAGGTTACCAGCGGTTTCTTAGCCTCGTACTTTGTCTCTAGAAGCGATTTCTTATTATTTTTAGGTGCAGGTAATTGCACAATCTCTCGATGACCGTTGCTGAATGACGGTTTCACAGCGCTTGTTTCGATGACGGCTTGTTTTATCTCTGCCACCTGGGTTTGCAGCTCTGTCAGTGAGGATGCCTGCGCATAGTTTCGTTTTATGATGCTAAGTTCTTGTTTTATCCGTGACAAAACTTAAAACCATATTTATCGATCTTACGGGTTCTTGTGTGTGATAGATACATATCCAATAAAAATTATTTTCATTTTTGGTTGAATGCTTAAACCCTTATTTTATTCATCTGAGAAATTAGGTAGATAGATACAACTTTTATAATTTTATTTGTGTTTTTTATGTTGACTCATATCTTGATTCTCACAACTTTATACTCTTGTGAGTATTCAATAAAGTTATTTATTATCTATCTATATTTTTTGTACTTAACCTAACAAAATAAATAGGTACTAGAATTGAGGAATTATAGGTAATTTATTTTATGTTATTATTTTATCAAATAAATATTAGCTACCAGGAGTAGGAAAAGTTTATGAGAGTAGGAGGTAATTATGATAGGGGGTATGACCTTTGAATGGGGCTGCGCTTCAATGTCGATCATTTCATTTTTTTATCAAAAATAACTAATTTTTCAGCATGTAATAATGTCAGACTACAGTTGTCACACATTGGTAATAAACTCTACACAAGGGACCCATTTACACCCATTTCACTTTATTTGTATTTCTGATTCAGCCTGTATATCTGTGTAACTAGGTAACGAATTCATTCTTTTATATACATATCTCTGGTGATAAGTATACATATAAAATAATTTATTCGTTACCTAGTTAGTATTCATAACACAAGCTCTAACGGTGCTTGCTTTGAGCTAGGTAATAGGTGAGAGGGTAAGGATATTTAATTTTAATTAAACATATTTAATGAAATGGGTAACAAATAAATGTTTAATTACCTATATTAAAATTTGTTTAACCTACATAATATTCTTCGACTTAGGTATAAATAAACATTAGAAATAGACTAAAATATACATTCAAGACCCTTTCAATGTTTGTGTGATTAAAAATCTTTTTTAATCACACAAACATTGTTCCGACTGGGGTTCGAACCCGGAACCGTTGGCTAAGTAGTCAGGGTCTCTGACCACTCGACAAAGAAATATGAGGCGCTTTTAGATACAACAGTAACTGTTAGAATGTATCGGGTTTAATAGATAAAAAAATATATATATTTAGGTATACAGTTTTTCGTGTTTTATTATAAATGCATTCATACAGACAGACGAATATTTACATACTGAAATTTCAAAAAAATAGTGTGATACAACTCCATTGCTTTTTTTGTTCGTTTCCATTGACCGTACTGACCCCATGACGGGCGTTCGGCGCGAACTTCAAATTTTACGTAGCGAGCGACGAGTGTAAATTGCGGGTCGCGGGGGTGAGTGGGCGGGGCCATTTAAAAACAAATTTCTCGAGGTATCGCCTTAAGCCGCTTGTCTCTGTTATTGCAGCAACCGCTTCAAACCACCAATCCTCATTGGAGTAGCATGGTGATGTTATGGCCTAAACTCCCTGTGTGTTTCTACTATGTATGAAGGCCTGTGCTCAGCAGTGGGACGTATATAGGCTGGTGATTATACAAGTAGAAATAAATACTATATTTCAAGGAGATAGCCGTGAATAGCTGAAACTTCAAAGAAACTTATAGACAGCCTCGAAATGAGAAAAGATAATAAATAAAACGACGGCCGTTAACTTCTGCAAGCATAGTAAAATCTTTACTTTATAACAATGTGGCACTTAGAACGTTAGTACAATAATACATTCAATAAAGAATTCATAACGAAGCAGTTGCTCTTACCCAGCTAGCAGTACAAATCATTGCGTGTATGCTATTTATAGATAGTGAAATTCAGACACATTTGCGATCCGGTAAAGTGGTTTTATTAAAATTGTAGTAGTCAAAAGTCGATTTACTGTTTACAAAATGAATATGAACGAAGCAGTTGAAATTTTGGCACATCAAAGTTAGCAAAATGAAAATCAATAAAAACGATTCTTGGTATTATCAAATCCAATGACAAATACACTTCACCAAAGCAAATATGTGTCTATTTGCAGTGCGGTCTGGCCAAAATAAAATATTGAAAGATGTAAAAATTGCTACTGAGACAACCAATAATTCATGATAAAAGTAATATAAAGAATCATGTAAAGATGCGTGGCCTTTAAAATTATCACGCATCGGCCCGACTAAATTATTAACTGATGAACTTTTGGCATTAACTTGGTTAGGGAATGACTTAGAACCCCAGGATTAGGGTTGGATAATGCATGGCGAATTCCTGGAAACTATTACAATTTTTCATTTTGCATTACACAACATTCTGCAACTGCAAGAATGGTTTTGGTTCGCGATGTCGAAGCAGGAAAGCAGGGTTGCAGTGTTCTTTAGCTTGCGGCCAATGTATGGGCAAGCTTGTCTCAATGCTTTGCTATGAGTGATGTCAGTGAAGACGGTACCTTTGACCCTGCAAGAACTGGAGACAAATGTCGTTGAAATCGAGAACGAAGAGGAATTCGAAATTTTACAGCAACCGGAAGACGATGATGATGAAGAAGAAAATTGAAATTAGAACTTGTAGTTCTAATTTTTTTTTAAAAAAGTTCATTGATTATAAAATGGTAATTTTTAATAACAACATTTAAAAATAAACTTTATTTTTTAGTTAGTAAGTAATAAGTATAAATTAGATTAGAATTAAAAAATTATTACAGTATTTCCCTTACTAACTTTTAACTTACAAGAGTAGGTAAGTGTTATTAAAGATAAACCTCAATTAATGAAAAAAAATTAATATAACGTAGTTAATAAAAATATTTCAAATCTAGAACAAAAAGAAATATGTGGTATTTTACCTAAGGATACCCTCTGTAAGCAACTAAACCTAAAATCTAGTCATTTCACTGATACAAGTGACTGCCCTGACGAAATTGGTTTACTAAGTGGTGCTGACTTTTCAGCTAACCGGTGAAGTTGTGAGTATGAATACGACTTTACATTGTTTATCTAGAATTGACGTAACAGACATATGGAAGTTAGAATCGTTAGGCATTAGGAATGTTTCTGAACAAGTAACAAAATTAGGTCATGAAAAGGAAATATTATATCTATTTTGCAAATCTATTTCAAATAGTGAGAATAGGTATGAGGTATGCTTTCCTTGGCGTGAAAACATGCCTCGGCCTCAGCCCAATTACATTATTGCTAAGAAACGCTTCATAGCTACTACCGCTCGCCTTGAAGCTTTAGGAAAATTGTATGACTACGATGCCGCTTTTCAGGAGTGGTTAAATCTGAATATCATTGAGCTTCCTCCAAACCAAAACAGAACGGAGAGTGGTTTGTACTTGCCTTGCTATGCAGTTATAAAGGAGTCTAGTGAAACAACTAAGATAGGGCTAGTATTTGACGCCACTACGAAAAACGCCAATGGAATATCTTTGAATACGTGTCTTGAAAAGGGTGCAGGCTTAAAAGAGTTGATACCAGAATTGCTTATTGATTTTAGAAAATATGCTACAGGGATTACAGCAAACATCGCTAAAGTTTTTTACAGATATCCTTAAATCCTAATGACCAGCATGACCAAAATTTTTATGGTGGTCGAATATAAATGTAGATAGCAGAAATCAAATAACGTAACGTCATCGAAGAGTAGTTTTTAGGTGTGAAGATCTGACAGCTACTATAAATTATCATCTGGAGCACAGTCTACATTTGAAGGAGACAGCTAAGAAATTAAAGAAATCTTTCTATGTGTAATGTGAAATTTGTCTCTTTCTTTTTTCTGTCTGTTGGGTCTAGAATGGTCCCATAATGGTCCCAACAGAGTAGCTGTTTGTACATTCTACTACTGTAGGAAGATAATAGTAAAACTGTGATTATAGGCAGGTTCGTGCCACGTTTGGAATAGACAGCCGTCACTGATTTTGATATACAGTTATTTTTGTTAATTAAATGATACATTACACTATATTTCGTTCCAACACAGTTTTATTTATTTCAATAAGTTATATAATACATTAATAAAAAGTTTATTTCAGAAAATTAAAATTAAAGTTATGATTTTCCGGATTATTCTACCCAAAAACTACTGATATCATTGTATGGGGACTGCAGCTCTGCCACCTCTCCTGATTTACTTTCCGATACCTGTTTGTAATAATTATATAAAAAAATGAAAATTGCCAATATTTACACATTAAAAATAAAATAAACAGGGGCCGGGGCCCTGTTTCTCGTTATGTACACGTCTCGTAACTTTTGTAAATTTTAATTTCACATGAAGAAGGTGCACTCATTAGCTACAAATTACTGAGGTATGAAAGTGGCAAAAGCTTCTAACAAAATTAACAACCAGATTACAAGTAGATAATCACCAGATTCCGTTTCTAAAAAATTAGCTTTGACCCTTGTAGCTTGTGTCTTTCAAAACAATTTACAGTAGTTTCAGGAGCCTCACAATTTCATTTTATTACATCTGAGGCAATAAAATGCAGAGGTATTATAAACTATGTTAAAAAAATATAGCACTACAGCTTTTAAGGCGCGCAAAATTTTACGAAATTGCCCGATAGACTAACAATATTTAAACACTAATTTTGAGATTAGAAAAATGGAACTCCTTGGCTTTAAAAATATGCAGTTTTTTTATCTATTTGTCTCTTGTAGTTCTTACATTTTGGCTCCATTTTCAATATTGCGTGCCGAAGAGTAAGTAGTAAAGCTTTCCGAAATTTATATCATTTACAACAATTTTAAATGTATTTTGCCGCCCCAGAAGAGTGTTGCTGGCAATCAACTGCTTTTGGCGATAAAGAACCAAGTAAGTAGACTGTTTATAGATAGTTTTCAGAATTCAAACGCGGTCATGTCGATCTCAATTAAGACTATCAGATCAAGTTTAACTGTTGTACTACGAAAGCCGCCTCTATTACGAACGGAGTAACGGCGGCCTAAAGGTCAAACTGTTACGCTTGATGTGCTGTCGACTGTACAATACAATAATATTATGTTCTTTTGACTAACAATAAAAACTCAAACAAGTAGAGTGCTTTTGAAAAGAATGTTAACACAAGGAAACCTATAGTCGGGCCGAATCCTTAACTCCCGTATGACAGTTCAACAATAGATCGCTACAACTTTGTTACTGCGTCATCATTTCAAATCAATATTCATTTTTAGTTTATCTCCGCAATCAATAACAAGCGAAACAAATAGCTAATCGTACACATAGAACAAAAAATTGTATTCCCAGTGTTAAAATTGTTTCACATGCAAGAATACATTTTATTACGATTTCTGTAATACGCTCTTGCAAGGTTATGGCGTTTGGATATATTTTATGTTACCTCAGATATCACATGGCCATGGCCAGCAAACATGGAAAATAAAAGTAGGTCTATCTTATGTAGGTCTATCTCTGTTGGAATTTCTTTACATAGTAAAAGTCGTGAGCTGGTAATGAAGTTGCAAAATTATTTTTAACGCAAATCGCAAAATGGTGGACCCTTGTTACCAGTGAATTGTGTGCAAGATCGAGTTGCTAAAGCACTTGGGATTTCGCGAAGGACTGTATACCAAATAAATAAAGAAAAGTTCGGGCCATCGGGTAATGAAGAAAAAAATTGTTCTCGCCTAGAAAAAAGTGAGAAAAAAAGTCAACAATGTTGGATATCAACAATTTTGATACTTGTGCCATTAGGAACCATGTTTACGGGTACTATACTCGGAAATGATTACCCTACAAGAACGATTACTTGTATCTCTAAAAGTAGCTGGTCCTGTCATCGTTATTGAAAAAAATTGGTTTTCAATATTGCGCGACAAACAAACGAAAAATTTTGATGGAAAGAGGAGATATAATACTGAAACGAAACGACTTCTTACGCCAGGAAAAGAAAATTATTGATTGGGACAACGTGATCTTTCTTGACGAGACGTGGTTAAATGCTAACCATACTATGAACCAGTCATGGACGGACAATACGAAAGCGTCAACATCGAAAGTACCCATGGGCAAAGGTAGTAGGCTCATCATTTTCCTTTCCTTTTCCACAAAATGGTTTTGTGGAAAATTGTTTGTTGGCATTTGAATCAATAAGCACCACTGACTATCACAAAGAGATGAATGCCACCAATTCCGAGAATGGTTTTCCAATCAATTGTTACCAAGTCTCCCGGAACCTTCAATAATAGACAAGTTTCAGGTAGTGCTTTGTTTTTTTTTATATATAATGCAGCAATAACAGCTTGCCCCTGATTTTTTGATTATCTGATGCCCTTGATTTTTTCCAGGTGGATAAGGCGCCTACGTCAAATGACAGAAAAGAGCTGCAGGTTGCCTGGCTTGTAAAGCACGGTATAGAAGCAAACATGGGCATGTTGAAACCGCGATTGGTGAAACTGGTTGAAGAGCACAAAGGAGCAAAGCTACGCTACGAAATAGACGAGCTGGCACAGGCTAATGGGCACCAAGTTCTGCGATTTCCCCCATGCTAATATAATGCAATTGAATTGATATGGGAATTAGGTAAGGTATTATATAAACAAATGAAATTTTGTTTATATAATACCTTACCTAATTCATGTTTCCTATTTTAATTGGTTATGCAGCCCACTACAACACTGCTCCACCTTTTGGGATAAAAAAAATGAAGACTCTTCTAACCGAGGCATGTGAGAAAGTGAATAAAGAAGATTGGGAGAAGGTAGTAGAACAAACCAAGTCTTATCTTGTCCGATTATGATCGCGACATCAAAGTAGATAATATAATCCACAGTGAAATAATTATCTATGTTAGTGATGATGACAGTAAAACTGGTAGTTCAGAAGATGATGATTCTGATTAATAAAAATATTTATTTTATTAGGATTTGTTTTTTTAGCCATAAAAACTATTTAAACAAAAAGTACTGTATTACGTACTTAGTATAAAATAATCGCAGCGATACGTGTACAGGTTGTGCACAGATAAATCACTAGTATTGTCAATCTGACATACGTCATACGGGAGTTTAGGATTCGGCCCGACTGTAATCTTGTATTTAGTAGGTATATAATTTATAAACTGCCGCCCGCGCCGCGGATTCGCCCACGTGACCTATTTCATGCAGGCAAAATAGGCATTTACGCCATGCGCCACGGGGAGAGAGAGGGACTATATACGGACACCTATATAGTTTGTGATGGCGTCGCACGGAGCACTCTTGGACTCGAGTGACGGGGCTCCCCACCTGTCTCCCAAGAGCCCACTTCAGGGAACTAACGTAAGCTGTACGCCTACGGCCGAGTTTACGTGTGCGGGTGGGCTATGTCAAAGATTTTCTTCTCGGTATCTTTCTTCCTTCTCTTCTTCTCTTTTTCACTTGGACTGCCTCACAGAAATAATGCTTGAATATGTGACAGGCTTTTCAGGTGTTCTACTCATTTAGTAAAAGTAAAAGTAAGTAAAAGTAAAGGCCATAAGCCTTTACTGAGGATCCTAAATTGAGACCGCCGGTGGTAAATAAATACTGCCGTAAGTTTTATCTCTTGACCATCTTGGTCAGGGTGTGAATGTTGGATGGAAGGATGCTGTTTAATAAATGTAAAAAGTAAATGCCTTTTTTGCCCAAATGAAAAAGGTCACGCGGGCAATGCCGCGGGCAGCACTTAGTACTTATAATAAGAAGGAAAGTACCGCGTACATTGCTTAAGGAACCATATAATATTATTAATATTAAAAAAAAAAAATTAAGAAGACCAAAATCAATTCAACCCACATTATACAACAAATCTAAAGATCAACGACAGACCAAACTGTAATGTAAGGCTTACTATCATTGCTCTGAAAAAAATCTTGACAGCGCCAATTAGGACTATACTATTAATTGTTCAACGCCACCTATCTATTGCATCGATAAAATGAAAAACTACAATACGCATACATGAGAGTATATAAAAAAACAATAATTATCAACAGGTACTTATTTAGGCATTAACGTTCCATTATTTATTTTATTACATATTATAAAACGAAATCAAAATACAAATAATTACAGACGACGCGTAAAACGAATTCTTTAAAAAGTTACTACTTTCTGTCTATAAAATCGTAATAACTTTTGATAGCGTAACCCGATTTCAGTGAAATATAGACTAAAAGTTACCTTGAGATACGGACCTTCAACTTCATTCTGTAGTTTTGGTTTGATACTCTTTCAAACACACAAACAAGAGACAGACAGACAATCATTTTAAAAATGACAGAATTTTGTTTTGTTACTTAACCTCAGTCCCCCAAACTATTTTTGTTTTAAATATATGCATTATTTAAAATATATGCAATATACAGACACGCCGTCCTTTCATTTTTATTATATGTATGTATAGATTTGTTAAAGGTATAAACAACTAAGTGCACAAAAACATTATATCGTGATTATGGAGATAGAAAGAAATGATAGGTAACTACTACGTTATTTAAATTTACAAAACTACTTCTAACTTCATTTCAAATTATTTTTTGAATTTTTACTTTTTTACCTGTCCCAGAATAGTGCTTGCCGTCACTTTTGATACTGGTAATAAACCATTTTTTCGAAATGCCACAAGAGTCACCGGTTTTGGACGTGTTTCAAATGGTTCAAAGAATCCCTGTAATAAAATATCATAAAAGTAACCCAGAAACTTTTGAATATGAAATATAATATGATGGAGGCGTACCTTGTCGAAAAATGGATCGAAACCAAATGATAATGTTTTAGCCAATCTCGTTATAGGTTGCGCTTGTATCGCATGCATTCGCCTTTCGTTTTTGTCTTCTAGTTCAAGTGATTTCTGGATGAAAAACAGTTGATTATCTAATATTGACCGTCATTTTAATATGAACAGTAACAGCAATGAATTCCATTACAGAAAATTTTTCATTAAGTTATGAGAATATTCTAACAATTCAACTATTTAAATTATAAGGATTTATTTTTTGAGATATTCGATTCTGTTAAATACCTACGTATAAAGTGGAAATATGTATACTTACAAGTGTATGCCGTAATGCTGGCCGATAAGCCCAACCTGAATCTAACAGTGGATTGGAACTTACTGCATCTGCGTTTTGATTATTTTTTGGTGATGACATGATCTGTACATTTTTGAAATTTATTGGTTCTTTAGTCGCTGCAACAACACAACTTAAATATTTACACCACCGATTAAAATTTTTCATGATTATTTATTATAATTTGAACTAACTTTCAGCTGATAAAACATTTATGACAATACTTGTAAAGGTTAAAACTATAAAAAAAGGCATTTTTTCAGAAAGCAGTTATGTTAACAAGTTGCAGACTGTATCTATTAGCAATGCAATATGCCAGTATGAAACCAGTTTGACTTAAGGTAGAAACCTTGTGTAACATTAATCATTCAAGCAAATGCATTCCTTGAAAATTTATGTTTACCTTTACAACGTGCCACTCTGATTTCTTCCAAAGAAAACTGTTAGTGTTCATTCAATATGATTTTTAGAACCAAACACACCTCGATAATCATGTATCGCTGTAGAGCATGCAGCTAAGAAATAAAATTGAAAGAGCTTTAAGAGGCCATGGGTATCGAACCCCTTAAGCTGAAACAAGACGTAGCAACGAGGTGGAATTTCACCTACGATATGTTAAAAAGAATGTTACGAATGAGAGAAGCCATCATTTTTGCACTGGCCTTAATGCGACCGAACTTATCTTTAGACCAAATAGACTGGGATGTAATAGCAAGGGCTCTACCCATGCTTCATATTTTCTATGAAATAACATTGGAAGTTTGTGCGGAGAGCTATGTTTTGGCTTCATTGTATACAGGGTGGTGCCCTCAATACGACAGTAAATTAAAACATGCGCTATATCAGTTCATAGAAATGGTTTGCCACTTTCAAAAACATCTTATTCATTTGATAATTTCATGACCTTTCTATGAAATAATGCAGCCAATTTCATATAATTTCATACAAATGTCATAAAATTATCAAACAACTAAGATGTTTTTGAAAGTGACAAACCATTTCTATGAACTAATATAGCCTATGTTAAAATTTATTGCCGCATTGACGCCAACACCCTGTAAAGTGTACAATAAACTAATCAGACAAAAATTGGAGGCATATCAAAATGACGCATCATCTTTACCTCCAATAAATCAACTTGCTGGATAAGTTAAAATCTCAAATGCCTCAACGATTCATGGATGTCATGGAATCAAACACTTCGCTCTGTGAAGCAACCATTTTGGACCTAAGGTTCAAAAATCTCGGTAAATCTAACTTTACCGAGATTCAAAAATATGATAGAAATGCAAATGCCCTCTGATTAAGGATTGGCAATTTGAATCTGCCCGCGCAATAAGCTGGAACGTCTTTGCCCATGAATGCGGCACCACAAATAGAAAACCGAAACGTCAGCCGTTTTACGGCATCAAGTCTGTGGGACACATGGGACACGAATTTGTCGACCCAAACCCCACAAAACCCGGTTGCGGCGGGAATTATAGAATACATTCAAGAGCCAATCCTGAGTAGACATGAAAATCCATTAAAATGGTGGAAAGAGCGCCGGAACGTATATCCCCATTTATATACGATCATAGTAAAAAGGTTAAACATCACTGCCACTTCCGTTCCTTGTGAACGAGTATTTTCTAAAATTTTCTACTGGTTTGTCGCTAAACCAGAGGAGGATCCGATTGAGGACAAAAAAGTTGTTTCAACTTGTATTTATAAGCTCAAATTAAGCAATTAGCTATTTAAAAAACTAAAAAAAAATTCAAAAAATAACAAGAAATAGACTAATGATTTACCGACTGAACCGACGACGTACCGACTGAACCGACGGCGACGACTCGACTATTAGACCGACGAACGCCATCTCCAAGATCGTGTACTCTCTGCTGGAACCACTACTTCACAAGGGGCACACGCTAATAATGGTCGATTTTTACAAGTCGTTATTATTAGCGCGATGCCTAAAACGTGGCGGTCAAACTGACGTTTACGGGACCCTTAGACTGTCTCGAGAATTCGTTCCCGAGACTCTAACACCGATATGCAGAGAAGTTTCCTCGACACCGCCTCCACTCGACTTTAGTCGAAGTCACCTCAAGGAAATCTTAAAAACATCCTTGAAATCGGTATGTTCAGTTACAGCTTTACCCTCCAGTGAGAAAAGTCCAGTAAAGTCGAGTTGAGATTGAGTGAAGGAATGGCGTCATGAAATTTCTAATTATAATGTTGACAAAGTGTAAAGAATATGTTTATGGTTCAATTTTTTCATCTGTGGGCTCTGAGATTGTGTACTACTTCTGTGGGGTATCTTTCAGTTACTGTCGACTGCAAAGAGAATTTGCTTTATTTTGATTTAATTGATTCGTTCAGTGTGAAAATGTAGTTACCGATTTTCAATGCAAGCACTTTAGATATTTTAGTCACTATTCGAGATACAATAGCTTGACTAAGTTTGTGAAGATCTCCTCATACAACCTACAAACCAAACAGACAAAATCATATAAATTGTTTCATTGTAATAAAAATAGATTATTAGTAGGTAGGTTTATATATATTTGCATCACAATATCTAGGTAAATGAATAAAATTGTACCTAGCCATGTGTATTATACTTACCTGAAAGTTCCCTGTGGCATAAAATCTCACTGCTATGCGAAGCTGCAACAGAGGCGGTATTGGAAGACCTCGGTTATTGGCACTCTGTGTTAAATTCAAAAGTGGCCAAAGGTACACATTATTGTATCTTTTCTAAATCGAAATCTTCTTCAATTCCACATCATCAAAATATTCCAGCGGATTTGCGGCATCCCGTAAATACCACTAAAGGACGATAATTATATTATATATATAAGACCAATATATTATATATTACTTATATATATAATATCTTAGAGGTAGTCAATAAAATCATGGAAATCATTCATTATGCTAATAAAACTTGAAATAACCTCAGAAATATCGTAAAAACACTGTTAACAAGCTTTGAGGAGACCTCAAGGTAGATCGCGGCGTACCTTGAATTTGACAGTTCATTAAAGGAGATCGGTAGAAATGGGCTTAATCGTTACAAGCTCAAAGTTACTACTAAAATTTATGAAATATTTTTTTATATTTTGTCGAATAAAATCAACAACTGCGTCTATGGGATAAAGTTGTAAAAATTAAAGTGAAATGTTGTTGACTAAAAGTTATCCCAACCATCATGAAGTCCATTGGATGATAATGTTGCCATGAACAAAAAAAGACTGTTTTATCGATTAACACTTTTGTTCGACGAATAAAAAGAAAATTATTTTAATTATTTATTGAGTTTCATGAACAAATGCTAACGTGCTATTAACATTATGCTTCGCTTAGTACGCTGTCTTTTTAAAGATAACTGCATAGACATTTTTAGCGAATTATAAGTATCGATTACGATTTAGTCAACCAACACTGGCAATAATCTCTATATATTTTTGTGTGTCATGTCAAATTGACATTTACATGCATTGACTAGATCTTTATTGCTATTGGTAATCATTCGAGTCTAGCTTGCTACTATTATCTGATCTGTGTTCGAGTCTACGTTTTCTTATGCTTTGTTGTGTTTGCTAATTATTTCCGTTATTTAACAACGATTTTGGCTATTTTATTACGGACTCTGACGATCTCTGCCACACACGTAAACGTCTCACACGACTTTCTCACCTGGACTCCGAACATTGCTTCCGATTGGACTTCAAAATGAGCTTGACTCTGAACTGCATAAACTGCGGCATTAGTCAGGAAGGAGGAGGAGGGTGTGGGGTTCCACTTTCACGCCATATTTAATCAATAAAAGCCAATAAAAAAGGTAATACTGTCTGTTTACATTTTTGGTATCTTAACTTTTGATCACTACTTATCTGGCTAACCCCATAGAAAAGCATTACAATATTAATACTAAAAGAACGTGTATTTCTTGCTCTACAAAACAGTCCAATAATCATCAGTGTAACGCTTAGGCCCAAAGTTCTTAGGAAGCTTGCCATTCTCCTTTACTCGACTCCAACTGAGGAATTTGCTCAAGTCGAGGATAGTTTTTTCTGTTCTGCATAGCGATTTTATCCTTGAGGTTGAGTCGAGTCACAGTCAAGGGGAGGAAATCTCGAGGAGCCGACTATGCATATGGGTGTAAGGACCGTAAAGGCCAGTTTGCGTCAAGGTGAGGTAGTGGTTACATACTTACTGTTCCGACCTGGCGGTGATGTTATGGCGAGATACTAACTACGTTAGTATGATATATTATATGAATATTATAATTATATGAATATTTAAATGATAATCTATAAATTAAAATGATAAATCAACTACATTATAATTTTTAAATTTCTTCTATATTTACTCAAATATACAAGTACAAGTAATAAAATTTAATAAATAACACGATTATTCTAACATATATAATTAACAATTTAATAATAATATTTTTGAAATAATAATAATAATAAAAAAATGTGTAATATCATATTTTAAATTAGTGTTCCTCTCGCCTAAGTTGCCGTGCCCGACAGGGTCCATGATGATCTAATTATAATAATGTAACACCTACTATACATTGTGGAGTGCAATAAATATATTGAGTATTGAGTATTGATCTGGACATACCATCCCCTCCGGATCGTAAATGTACAGCAGAGACCTACACGAATGGTGTTCAAGCCCGCCATCGTCTTGGTTTATAACAAGTCGATGGGCGGGGTTGATCGGAAGGACCAATTTCTTGCGGGGCAATGTATAGAGCGGACCCGCAACAAAATCTGGTATAAAAAACTCTTCCGACGACTATTTAAGGCGGCCGTATTTAGCTGTTACGTGATTTTGAACCAGACTCATAAAATTAGACATCGACAATTCAGACAGACTTTGGCATAGGACTTACTGAAAATACACAGGAAACTAGACATGACCACTCAACCGAGACTTAGTTTAAAACGACCACCGCCTGCAACCACCTCGACTACTGCGACTACTACGACTACGCGACTACCCCGACTACTACGACTACGCGACTACCCCGACTACTTTGACTACAACCTTACAAAATTGCCGACGATACGTAGAAGGGAACCACTTCCCAGGCCCCGCAAATTTCAAAAGAGGGCGTTGATTCCACTGCAAAACGTCTAGGTCCGTTTTCAAGTGTGAAGAATGCATTATGACTTTATGCATCTTTGAGTGCTTCAAGGCGTACCACAAGCGACGACCCTTGTAATTGATTTTTAATGACGCGATGTGTACGTACCTGCAAATATTCTACTGGTAAACGACTCATTGCTTTAACATAATCTGCAAAGTTTTGCGATAATTGAGAGTTACTTTCTGCTGGTAAACGACTCATTTTGCTTTAACATAATCTTCAAAGGTTTTGTCCAGCCGTGGGCGAATTCAGCAGGGTGCACGTGCACAATGTCGCCGCTGCTCCTCGTGTTCTCCGGGAGCACAGCGACCGCCCACACAAATACGCTTCCTAGAGATCACGCCGTCGCCGCAAGTCACAGAACACTCGCCCCACTTGCTCCAGCGACTCCAAACTTTTCGAGTCTTTACAGTTTCCTCATCGTGACATTCTAAATTATAACAAAAAAATTTAGTCACATTTTTATATAGGTACTAAAACTCGAATTAGTAGCATTTCATCTTGTAAACCAAACAAAAAATGCTATTTTTATATTACTTTTTAATTAAAACTAGTAAACTGTATGTGGGAAAGAAAAAAATCAAAATTCTTAAATAATACTGAATTAGATATCATTTAATTTTATTATATAGCCCATATTAAACATCATTGGGAGCATAGGGAGCATACAAGATAAAGGAGAAATAAAAACTAAGGATTTTAAAAAAATGTCTTAAATGCTCTTACGACCAGGGATATGCAAAAGAGACGGACTTAAACTCAGTGATTTCTAATAACACTTTTTCTTCGGTGGATAAAGACATAAGGGACAAATTTAATAAAAATAATATATTGAACAACATATTCACAGTTTCATTAAAATCCCATATATTGCTCCACTGTGCTACTTGTAGCGTTTAGTAGAAACCGGCCTGTCTATGCTTGTGCCTATCAGTCGCATAGCGGTGAGCATGAGACAACCAGGACGTAACGTAGTGGTGTGTATAGGTCCAATAAATAAAACCCTGTTATGAAAATATACAAGGTTACGTGGAAAGTCGTACTGAATATTAAAGGACATTATTATTCAGGTTATTTCAGATGGATTTGATTCTATTATAAGGTGTCCAAACTAAACTGTTACGGAAATATTGCAAAATCCTTTAATTTTGGCTTTTTGTTGTTTTTTTTTGAGATTTGAACTCCTAGGTTCGGTTTTTTGGTTGTTGTATCTATATAGTAAGAAGACATGCCAATTAATAAAAATAATCAACAAAAACTGAACCTCGTACTAACAGCTTAAAAATACTGCTCGACAACCGTTAGAATTAAATAATTTTCTAATAGTGTTCACAACTTTGAACAACCGCCTTTGTGGTCTAGTGGTTGAGAACACCTGCCTCAGATCTAGAGGTCGGGGGTTCGTTTCCCTTGGGAGCAGTAATTTTCTGCTAGGTTTGGTCGGTGGTAGGGTTTTTCTAAGTACGCCTGGCTAGCTACCACCATCTTACCTAAGTCTGCCGCTATAACAATAATGTTAACAGCATTGTTGTGTTCCGGCAGTTAAAGGTAAAATAGCCAGTTCCCCAGTGGTTGAGGAATCCGGGTGTAACTCGCTTCCATCGTCGGCTTTATCTTCACTTACCATCAGGTGAGATG
This sequence comes from Nymphula nitidulata, assembly GCA_947347705.1. Taxonomy (NCBI): domain Eukaryota; kingdom Metazoa; phylum Arthropoda; class Insecta; order Lepidoptera; family Crambidae; genus Nymphula; species Nymphula nitidulata. The sequence continues at coordinate 20,785,685 of OX374616.1, forward strand.
AAGGCCAAGAGTGACCCCGTTTAGGATTAAAAAAAGGTTTATTATTATTATTATCCTTCTGGACCACAATGTTGAATTTGTAAAATGTTGGATTCTTATGATGTTGAATTCGCAAAATGTTGAAGTCGTAAGAAGAAGAATTTACTGGACCCACAATGTTGAATTCTTAAAATGTTGCAGTCGCTAAAAGTTGAACTTGCAATATGTTGAATCCCAAAAGGTTGAACGCAAGAAAGTTGTATCCCAACAATCCGAACAACAATATACATAAATACTCAGTCTGAATTGATTCAAAAATGAATAAAAACTTTTACGTTTTATAAATTCTCTGTGCATAGATTACTAGTAGGTACTGGCCATTTGTAATAAAGTGATAAGTGATTGGTCATCCTTACTATTTCAATTCAGTTCATAATTTCCTGTTCGTTCAGGATGTTTTTTTTTATGCAACTATATGACAAACAAGCTGACGGCCCACCTGATGGTAAACGGTTACCGCCGCCTATAGACACCTGCAATAACAAGGAAAAATCACTTGATATTGCAGGTGCGTTGTCATCCTGGGGCATAAGATGAAATGCCGTCCATGCCCAGTAATTACACTGGCTACCTTTCCCTTCAATCCGAAACACAGCGAACTGTTTCACGGCTGAAATAACAAAGGCGGTGGTACGTACCCAGACGACCCTACATACGGGTCTACCACCTAGTAAACATAATTTAAAGTAAAAATATAAATATTACGGCTCTTTCCAAAGAAATTATGTTTTCGAAAAACCATAAGAAAAAAGATCTTCTAATTCTAAAAGGCAAGTGGACACTGACTCAAGATGGTATTTGACAAGAGGTATTAACAGTTATTAAAAAACTTGAAAAGAAAAAGAAAAGAGAGAGAAAAGAAAAAATTGCAACCTTTACAATTCAACGAAAATTCGTTGCAAAAATACGCCTACACGCGCGGTGTGCGCCAGACTTCTGCAAAATAGCGACTAACAAATCCGCACTAATCACCTGCCCAACGCTACGACTTCCCTCCGGCTAGCCCCGCTGGTTGCCGAGATATTCGTGTTTAAAGTTTAAAATCGGAGCCTTAAATTACGATTCTAATTATATTTTAACATTTTTTACATATATTTGTTTTGTCGTTATTAGTTAACGATGACTAGTATACTTAGTCTGGCCATAAATACTGTTACAATTAAAAATAAACAAAATATTACATTTGAATTTGGAATCTGTAAATTTTATGTGATTCATTAAGTTTTCTCATTTTGGCGCCAATACATTATACAATATTTTGCGATATCAAAATGGAGTGGGGTGATAAAGGGAACCGAATCGCTGTGATTGCATTACACAAAGTAGGTATGGAGCTAAATGCAATTTTTAAAACTCTCCATTGGTATTAGTAAAATGTTTGTGTACCGGGCTATTAATAGGTACAATGAGACCTCCTCTGTTTGTGACAGAAAAAGATCTGGCCGTCCACGTAGTGTTTGTACAAAAAAGGTGGTCAAAGTAGTAAGGGAAAGAATTCGAAGACCAAAAGCAAAAGATTTTATCTAGGGAGATGAAGATAGCACCTAGAACCATGTCGCGTATTTAAAAAGATGACTTAGGACTTGCAGCCTATAAGCGACGTTCACGTGCTGGTCATTTCTTAACTGATAATTTAAAAAAGAATAGGGTGGTAAAATCGAAACAACTACTGAAGCGGTACGCGGGTACCTATCATAAGCCCGAAAATTGTTTTACAGAATTTCATTTGACGGAAAACTTTTCGATTATTTTTGTTCCGATTTTTTTTACTTTGTCGCAATCACGTTTGCCACTGTATCATTTTACCTATTATTAATTTGTTTTTTTTTTGTTACTCCGACGTTTTATTTGGTGGAAAAACCTTTTACCGAACTTTACCGACTTACCGACAAAGTAACGTTTGTTCGAAGTATTAAGGTCCCGAACATTCATTACACCGCTGTTTTATTTGTCAAATCTTTATTTCACTTTTACAGAATTTACATGCAAGCATGCATGCGGCAAAAATGCATGCAGCAAGCAAGCATGCATGCAGCAAGTAAGCATACATGCAGCAAGCAAGCATGCATGCAACAAGCAAGCATGCAGCATGCATTGCTTCTGACACGGCTCCGGCGCTGCGGGGCTCCGGCGGTCCCACGCGACCTTATCGTCGCAGATGGTTTTCGCCCACTACCGCAGCTTCGGCTTGGTCACTGACACTATACCAACAGATGTCAGATTATGTACAGATTATTATGTCAATTGATTGTTATACCAAGTGAAGACTATATCAATCAATCATAATTTCAAATGTAATTATCTTAAATAATAGTTATATAAAATGACGCGTATATCAAATAAAATTATATGAAATCTCTAAAATCTCTAAAATCCTCTAAAACTGACCATGCTGGTAGAACTGCCCACGCTTTCGCTCTCACGCACGACCTGACCCAACTGGTAAACCAGCCCACCAGGATTCCAGACATTGTCGGTCACGCGCCCTCATTGTTGGACCTTCTGCTGACGACTCGCGCGGATGGATATCGGCTAGAGATTCGTGCTCCTTTGGGAACATCAGATCACTGCCTGGTATCCGCTGGGGTGCCACGGGCGTCGCCACCGGTACCTATGGTTGCCAAACGCCGCATCTGGCACTATGCGTCGGCAGATTGGGACGGTATGCGGGATTACTTCGCATCTATCCCTTGGAGGCAGCGCTGTTTCAGTGAGCTGGACCCGAACGCTAGCGCTACTGCTGTTGCTGATGAGATCATGTTAGGGATGGAGTACTATATCCCTCACTCCGATCTTATCAGTAGGGGTAGGCGTAACCTCTGGTTCAACCGCGATTGTGTCTTAGCTGTTGAAAACAGACAGTCGGCATACCACGCTTGGATCAGGGGCCGAGCTTGCGGGGATCCCAACATTGACTCACTGAAAGCAGTATAACGCCACCAAGTCCTGCAAAAGGGCCTTCATCAGAGCGGATGCACAGCGCGTTGCACGAGTTGGCCAAGAACTTCTTACGCATCCTACGGGAAGCCGTAGCTACTGGCGTCTGGCCAAAGCCGTGCAATCCAACTTTTGTCAACCCTCGCTGCCCCCGTTGAGATGTTCTGACGGCTCGCTAGCTCACAAGCCGCAAGAGAAAGCCGATCTCTTGGTAAAACTCTTTGCTGCTCACTCCCGAATCGATGACTGCAACTTACAGCCACCAAAACTCTCCCACTGTGGCCACACAATGCCCGATATACGTATTAGGCAATGTGATGTACGTGCGGAGCTTCAGTCAATCGACGTCCGGAAAGCCTGATGCATGCGGGCCTGATGGCATTCCAGCGATAGTACTGAAAAACTGCGCAGCGGAGGTGTCTCCTGTCTTAACGCGGCTATACCGTCTTTCTCTCTCTTCTGGGTGTGTGCCGGAATCTTGGAGAGAGGCCAATGTGCAACCGGTCCCCAAAAAGGGAGACCGATCAGACCCAGCTAACTACCGCCCGATAGCTGTCACCTCAGTTCTTTGCAAGGTCATGGAACGGATCTTAAACCACCAGCTGATCCGATACCTAGAAGATCACTCATTAATTAATGATCGACAGTACGGGTTTCGGCCGAACCGGTCAACGGGTGATCTTCTAGCGTACTTAATGCATGTCTGGGGTGAAGCTATTGACAAACGTGGTGAGTCACTGGCAGTTAGCCTTGACATTGCCAAAGCGTTCGATCGGGTCTGGCACAGGGCTCTTCTCTCCAAGCTCCCGGCATACGGTCTGCCCGCTCAGCTCTGTAACTGGATTGCCGGCTTCCTGCATGAGCGAAGAATCCGTGTCCTCGCAGATGGATGCGCTTCGCGGTTCATGTCAGTGAATGCTGGTGTACCACAAGGCTCTGTTCTATCCCCCACACTCTTTCTTCTTCATATCAATGACATGATTCCGTTAGGAAACATTCATTGCTATGCAGATGACAGTACAGTGCATGGGGGATATTACGGTCGCCCAGGGGCTGGGCGCACTGAAACCGAGAGGGAGAGAGAGAATCTTACCATTGAGCTCGACAGGGTGTTGAACCTCGTATCTGAATGGGGATCTAACAATCTTGTTGAGTTCAATGCTAAGAAAACACAGGTGTGCGCGTTTACAGCCAAAATGTCGCCGTTCCTTCTCCTTCCGTCTCTTCAGGGCACGACTCTTTCGGCACAGGGCTCCCTCAACTTGCTAGGTATGGAGATATGTTGCGATCTGAATTCCAGGAACTACATCGAAACCGTGATAAAAACAGCCTCACGGAAGCTCGGTGTCCTGAACAAGGTGCGTCGATTTTTCACGCCTGACCAATTATGCCTGCTGTATAAAACTCAGGTCCGGTCTTGCGTGGAATATTGCTCGCACTTGTGGGATGGCTCCGCCAAGTACCTACTCGATGCCCTGGACAGATTGCAGCGTCGTGCTGTCCGTATCGTTGGCGATGTAGAGGTCACCAACAACCTTGAGCCTCTGCAATTGCGTCGAGACATTGCGTCGCTTATGCGTCGAGACATTGCGTCGCTTAGCGCCTTCTATCGGCTATATCACGGAGAGTGTTCTGAGGAGCTATTTGACCTTATCCCACCTTCCCCTTTCCTACTCAGGAGCACGCGTGCCGGTCTTCGCAGTCATCAATTCACTGTCTCCACCTCAACATCACGTACAAAGAAATTTAGTAGCTCTTTTCTTTGTCGAACTTCCAGAACTTGGAATTCTTTGCCAGCACATGTGTTCCCTCCTTCCTATAACATGGGTTCCTTCAAAAGAGGCGTGAAAAAGCACCTTTCGGGCCGGCAAGGTGGAGGCAGCTAGAGCAGTGTCTGAACTGCACTAGCTGTCTTCGCATATGGACTCTTCTTACTGCTTCACATCAGGTGGTGTTGAGTCATTTGTCGTGCTTAGTATTTAAAAAAAAAAAAAGAAATGAACGATATTAAAGTTCAATTAAATCAAATGTTGGTATATCAACTGAGACGCTCCCTGTAGTTAAATTACGAAGGCACTTACATATAACATAGCTTTAGCCAAATAATATTAAGAAAAATGATGTGTTGGTGAAGTGAAAGTAAGCCAAATAAGTTATCAAATGAAAAAATTTCTTAAGATACTTCGGTCAATACAAAATAGGTATTTGTAAAAATCTGTGAAACGTAGTTAGGTGAAGTGATACTTATGTCGAATAATATTTCGATAATCGATAATTTAAAAATAGGGCAAACAATACATATGGCAAAAGAGAAGTTAGTCAACCGTTTTCGGGGTAATGAAAAACGAACAAGTAAATTTCGGGAAAGTAATCGGTTCCCGCGGTACGCAAAGGGAGGTCACAGAAAAATTTTGTTTACGGATGAGAATTTTTTTACAATTGAGCAACATTTTAACAAACAAAATGACCGTATTTATGCTCAAAGCTCTAAGGAAGCTTCCCAACTAGTCGACAGAGTGCAACGTAGGCACTATCCGACTTCAGTGATGGTTTGGTGGGGTATTAGCTATGAAGGAGTGACTGAGCCATACTTTTGTGAAAAAGGTATCAAAACATCGGCACAAGTGTATCATCATACCATTCTTGAGAAGGTAGTGAAGCCACTTAACAACATCATGTTCAATAACCAAGAATGGTCCTTCCAGCAAGACTCGGCACCGGGTTATAAAGCTCGGTCTACGCAGTCTTGGTTGGTAACGAACGTTTCGGACTTCATCAGAGTTAAAGACTGGCCTTCGTCTAGTCCCGATCTTAATCCGCTGGATTATGATTTATGGTCAGTTTTAGAGAGTACGGCTTGCTCTAAACGCCATGATAATTTGGAGTTCCTAAAACAATCCGTACAATTGGCAGTGAAGAATTTTCCCATGGAAAGAGTGCGTGCTTCTATTGATAACTAGCCTCAACGTTTAAGTTTTTTATATTTTAAATTGTTTTATATTTATGTATTAAACTAACACACTGTAAAAGTAATAAAAGTTTTTGGCAATAGAAACAAACCGCACGAATAACGAATTGGAAGGATGGCACTGACGAATAAATAATCGCATACCGTCAAACGCAACATTTTTAGTTTTTCTCCAAAAGTTATTGAAGGAAGCAAAATGCCAAAATGTGTAAATCAAGGCTAATTTGTTTGAAAATAATAACAGAAAAAAAACCTGTCGTTCAATTTAATAAAGATCTCAATAAGGAACTGAAAAAACTGGTTGAGTGCAACATAACACCGCTCACATTTATGAAAAATATGATTAAGATAAAAAGACATTTTTTGTTTTGTAAACGCCAAACGTTCGTCAAAAAATAGTTTTTTGGAAACGAGGACAATGACGAACTATCAGTTGAAGATACAAAAACTAGAAAAATACAGAAGCTAGAAGATACAAAGCCAAATAACGCGCGCAAGAAAAATACCAAAGAAGAATCGGAACCAAAGAAGAAAAAAACACAAGATAGGGAGAAATATTAAATATATTAAGAAGTAAAACAGACACTACGTCTAAAGATGATGATTAAAAATATCTTTTAAGTTTTTACGGTGACATGAAGAAAATGACACATCTGCAAAAAAACGACTTTAAGTTGGGCATGATGCAGTTACTCAAAAACATATTCAATGAAAATGCAAACATCGCTTTCTGTACCTATTGATTCAAACTTCTCAAGTCTCCAAAAGTAGCTATACTCGGATCTATCAAGATAATTCTTGAAGCAGGTCAGCCCAATATATGTTATTCTGATGTATGAGCTATATTATTGTAAAGTTTCATTTAAATCCATCCTGTAGTTTTTGCGTGAAAGAGTAACAAACATACAGTAATTCATAAAAACATTTGTGTTTATAATATTAGTGGGTAGGATATTTTGGCAAACAATATTTTTGGTACACAATTATAATTTTATAAGATAAGTACAGATTTGTGTTGAAAGAAAACACAAATCTGTACTTATCTAATAAAACTTATCTATCTTGAAATGTTACTATATCGCTATAAAGTATAAAAATATACTGATTTTCCCACAGAAAACGCTGAGCATGTCGGTATTGGTCAATGATGAGAACCTGATGGAACATCTCCTGGATGTCTCCCAAGACCGCATAGCGATGACACCTAAACTGTAGCAACATGCCTGGAAGAGAATTTAGGAAGTCAGGCCCTGGTAGAAGAAAATCATTTAACGACTTCCCCTCCGATTTGGCAGCTGCATCTGTAACAAATCGCAACTTGTCCGGTTTATTGGGGTTAAACACTGCAAAATGAGGTAAGTACCACGTCTTGTCAGTCTGATGTCGCGCCTCATCGCGAGTCAACTTACGTGCGTAGCCTTTCAATAAATAGCTGTCGATCTTCTGCTGATACTTTTGTGCAAATTCTGGAAGTTTAGACATCTTCCGCTTGATGCTTTGCAACCTAACAAAGGCCTGGCTGAAACTATCTGGAAGGAGACAACTATCGTCGCGCCACAAAAGCCCAGTTTCCCAACGTTTACGACCGTCAACATATTGAGTTGTCGCTTTCATGATGTCAAGCGCTCTCATATCCTCACGAGAACGAGGAGTGTCAAACCTCCACTTCACGCCAGTCTTCCGTTCGAAAGGTCTTTTTATAAATTTCATTTAAGTTTTCACATGAACAGTGTAAGACAGTGACGTCAGTCGGTATATTATTTGAAGTCACAGTCCCATGCAATACATAACCTAAATTAGTCTTCGAAATCATCGGCCCATGTTTTGGCCCTTGTATTATTTGTCGCGTCACAATAAGGTCTATATTATCCTGCCCGATAAGCATATCAACTTTGTCAAAGGTCAAATCAGATTCGTTAAAATAGTCTGTTAAAAAGTCAAACCTATTTACAATATTCTTATGAAAGGTATTTACAGGCAATTTTAATTTATTTACAGTACGTACATTAAATAAATCATACACATCACTATTATTACGACCGCGTATTTTAAAAGAAACGCGTCGCGATGTAGAATCAACCGACATCCCGTGCGCGCATATACGTAGAGGTCGTGTCGGGCCGTCAATACCTACGCGCTGGGCGAACAAGGTATCAATTAAGCTCACGGCAGCTCCTTCGTCTAAAAGAGCCGAAGTCTCAAAATCTCCGTGAAGTCCGCTGACAACAACTCTTACAACTTTCAGCATGACATGATTTGACTGTACAGAAGGCTAAGTAGTGGCAATAACGGCATCATTCATGTCACTTCTATGCGCTGTAGTATGTAGTGCACTGCTCTCATTGGTCGGTGTCATCTGTCTTGGCTCAGCATGCAAAAGTCTATGGTGAACACGTTCGCAACCAAGCTCTCCACACTTAGCCCTCGTTTTGCAGGCTCTCAATTGATGTCGAGAAGATAGGCAGGAAAGACAAAGTTTACTTACTGTGACAAAGTTCCATCGGTCATCTATGGACAAACGTAAAAAGTCTGGGCAGTATTTCAGATCGTGATTGCCTTTGCATTTACTACATTCTTTGTTTGTTTTACCATTGGTCATAACAGGAAAATGTTTGTCACCTCTGTACTTCTAGCGTCAATGATAGTGTCTGAACGTCCAAATCTTAGCTTTAGTGTGTTTATTATCTTATCTAGGTTCGAGGCGCTTGTCAGCAAGGCGTATACAGAGTTGCGCGCTTCTCCACGCAGACACTTCATTAAGCGCGATATTCTCACTGTCACTATAGCTACATAATTGTGTCGTCACCTTAAACTGGCTAAAAAACAGTAGCCACTCCTCTGGAGCTACAGAGAAGAAGGGTAGGTCTTTGACAGTCGTCTGTCGAGCTAAAAATTTACTCATCTGCGACTCGACATTAGATGGTGAGTTGCGGGTGACGTCATGCTTATTATTTACGGGATCGCAGTTTCGAGCTGAGGCATAATTTGCCGTGCGATTCAGTGACGTCATTGAAGTTGTCCGTGGATGACAAAACGGCGAATATGTGTTACGTAACTCACCGTCGTGGTCGTCTATGACTAATGCTTCGAGCTCTAGAGTCGTCTGCTCATGTATAAGCTGTTCTTCTATTTCAATTTTACGTCGCTCGAGGTCGGCGAGCTTTTCCGCGGCCTTGCGCTTCGGCTGTCGGCGCGCCCGGTCGGATGCATTTGAAGCGGCGGTCTTGGCTACGGATACCTGAGAAAGTGCGGCAGGTGGTGGTGGTGGCAAGTCGGCCACGTCGTTCATCGCTTGTGCACTTTTACTTCTTGTCAACATTTTTAGTGGACTGTATTTTCATGGACTAGGTCAAAAAAATGGCGAAGAAGGACCACATGAAGAGGAAAAGGCTTCGTTGTCTTTAAACTGTATTTAATTAATATTAAACAATACAAATTATAATAAGAAAACCCGGCCAAACGTGAATCTTTTTCCGTCAGTCCATCAAAAGTCCCCTTCTGTCAAGCCTTAACTCTACCGGCCAGTGTCGTCGTCCAAAGAGTCCGTAACACCGGGTTTCGCCACAGTCTGTGAAGCCTGACCGGCCTTTGACCACAACCTTTTTCGCACGTTCTTGTCGTACGTGATCCACTTTTCATCACCAGTTATCAGTTTCTTCAAAAATGGTTCGGTTTCATTACATCGTAATAAAGAATCACAAATGAGTACACGGTTCATTAGGTTTCTTTTAGTGAGCTCGTGGGGTACGCAAATATCGAGCTTTTTTGTGTACCCATTTTGTTTTAAAATGCGCCAAAACTGTTTTGTGGTCGGTTCCCAGTTCTAGAGCCCCGTCGTAACTACTGATATGCCGATCTTGCTCCAGTTTTTCAAAAATGGCATCAATTTTATCCGTAATAAGGCGACCAGAGCGACGTGCATTTTTGACATCAAAATTTCCGGATTGAAAACGCTTAAACCAAATCTGTGCTACTCTCACAGACACTGTACTAGGTCCATAAACATCGCAAATTTTTTTTCGCGGCTTGCGTTGAATTTTTACCTTTTTTGTAGTAAAATTTTAAAATGTATCGAATTTCTTCATTAAATTCAATCGTCTTGACAGTACGAAAAACAAATATAAGACACACATTTTCCTAATTTGAATTTGGAATTACATTTTTTTAAATCTAAACTTTTAATGTACCAAAACCAGCCAGATACAAATAGTACAGCCAAAGAGATTTTATTACAAGTTCATACATACTATAATGCGAAAAGACTTTTTCCCAACCTAATATTTACGATGCTGCATTAGAGGGAGGGTGCAAAGAAACCCAAGGGCCGTCGGTTTACTACTGAGGAGAAAATCCTTACATTATCCATTTTCAAAAGGAGGTCTAAATGCTACTTTTTATTAATGAGACAATTTGAACTCGATCGAAAAAAATCTCTATAGTCACTATTGCCTACTGTGCAGTTGAAGACTGGAATAAAGAGTGTTATTTTTGATAAAATTAAAAAGACTGTGGCAGCATGATTACTGATAAAAAGTTTTGCACCTTGATATTTGAAGAGATACCCATTCCCCTCAAATTCATTTTGATGCTGCTAAAGATACATTAAAAGGATTTACCCTGTAATAGGACAAAAATTACCCACCATGTATTAGTGTTCATGGTGAAAGGTATAAAGGCCAATTTCAAACAGCTAGTAGCTTATTATTTTACCATTACCTTAAAAAAACAATATAAATAGATGTAATTAAAAATGTTCAAGTCACAGGTTTAATAGAAATGTGTTCATTTGTGAACAAAGTACAATAAATATAAGTACTGTGAATAGTTTAGTGGAAGATATTAAGTCAGAGTACATGAGAAAGGGACGCGATTTTAAATATGTTCACTTTAAGATTAATAATCAAATTATAATTCCTCTTTTCGACGCCCGACATTTATTTATGGGAATTAGAAATATTTTGCGAAATTGAGACTTGATTTATAGATATGAACAAAACAATGAAAAAAAAAACAAATGGGAATATTATGAAAATCTATATGCACCTGACAAATCGTACGGGGAATTGTGTATTGCCCATAAACTTACAGAAAAACATGAAAATGAAGAAAAAAATGAGCTCAAAGACTTACATCTCAAGTTCTCAAGTTTGTAGCTGTAGCAACGAGACACTTGTTCGCAAGAGGCGATTTACCACTACGATGTCGCAACCTCATTCTCCTAGTGTTATTACTAGATAAAAAAGTAATTCATTTAATGGTAACACGTTTCATATTCCTAACGGTAAAATTAATAAGGGCAGTGTAAAGAGGAATTATTCCCACTATTTACTTTGGCGAAATGCGATAAAATTGATCAAAACTGGTAATTTTTGAAAAAAAAGGGTTGCTAGTCAAAACAGTTAGATTTGTTATTGTGACGGTGTACAAAATCTTTAGAGATTCTTCATACTCTTTTGATGCGTAATTTAATTCAGAACCCAATAGAAAATTTATTCGGAAATAATAGAAGCTATGGTATAAGGATTGTGGCTCCAAATTGCGTTGCAATTAAAGTCACCTTGTCTGCTACGATATATCTGATGGCGACTGTACAGTAAAAAAAAGAAATAGTTATGTAAGCAAAACGTACAGAAAATCTTCCAAAAATAGAGCACCACTATAATGTTCGTCTGCAAAATTCTGACAAATACAGACACATTCAGTCAAAAAATTTCGGGAATGGATGATTTGTTTATGGTTCCAAATTCTTTTTTGTTTTTTTTTTGTTGTTAGATTGGCACAACTGTTTTCCATTTTGGCGCGGAGTTTGAGTTGCATCTGTTATTTATATTAAATACAGTGCTGTTTTTAGTTATATCATATCTAGTGTGTATTGCAAGTTTCATAATGGGCAAAAACATCGAACAAAGAGTTTGTCTTTAATTTTGCACCGTGAATGGAATTTCGTGTTCGGAGTCACTGAAAATATTACAGAAGGCTTACGGTGAATCGACTTTATCAAAAACACGTGCTTTTGAGTGGTACAAAGCTTTAAAAAGCGAGATGTAATGGAAGATTTACCTGGTTCTAGTAGGCCATCAACGTCTGCAATTGAAGTTAACATTGCAAAAGTAAGGGAAATAGTGACTGAAAATCCTCATTTAACTTTGAGAGGGATAGCCGGCGAACTTTCTGTATCTCACAAGTCGATCCGTACCATTTTAAATAATCACTTGAGTATGAAACATGTTGCCATTCGGCTAGTCCCAAAAGACCTAAATTTCTTCAAAAACTCAATCGCATGTGAGTCGCTGAGGACATGCTACAACGAGTCAATTCCGACCCTTTCCGATTCCGATTCATGAAACGCATTGTTACTGGTGACGAGACGTGGGTTTACGAGTTTGACATGCAAACTAGTTAACAAGCTTCGGAGTGGCGCCTTCCAACTGAACCGAAACCGAAAAAACTACGCCAAATTCGATAAAAATTCAAAGTCATGTGGACTGTTTTCTTTGACTCTCGCGGTATTGTGCACTCGGAATTCTTGCCGAAAGGTCAAACAGTAAACAAAGAATATTATTTTGGCGTTATGCGGCGTTTAGAGAGCAAATTCGACGAAGAAGGCCAGATTTGTGGAAAGAAAATTCTTGGATTTTGCACCACGATAATGCGCCTTCGCAACAAGGCCATCATTGTGAACGAATTTTTGACCAAACACTCAACAAATACCATCGAGCAACCACCATATTCACCAGATATGGCTCCAGCCAACTTCTTTCTTTTTCCTAAACTCAAATTACCACTTCGTTGCACCCGTTTTCAATCGATAGAAGACATAAAGGAGAATTCGCGGCGAGAACTGAACTCAATTCCGGAAACAGGGTTTAAAAAATGTTTTGATGATTGAATTATTCATTGGAGTAAGTGTATCGTTTCTGAAGGAACATACTTTGAAGGTGATAAAATAAATTTGGATGAATAACTAACGTATTGTGTATTATTGATCTTTTCCCGGTACTATATTGACAGAGTAGTATGATATTGAAATTGGTAAAATAAGAGACCCTTTACGAGCAAATTTGTTATAAAAACAGTTACGCATATGTGTAATAACTAGTGACATCTGTCATGTTGATTAAGAGTTAACAACTCGTGCCTGATATTTATTACATAGCGTCATCTAGTTCCAAGCTAGTTTTTTTATTCATCTTGATGCTAAATCTTTTGTGAAACAATCTAAGATAATATAAAGCTGACTGATAGAATGTTTACTTTGTTCGAATAAAAAACGCAACAGAAAATTAAAGTATATTAATCATTCAAAATTAAAAAAAATATATGCTTAAAAACTGAATCTTAATTCAATAACTCTGTTTTAAGTTAAGTTTTAAGTTTCTTTCTACAGATGCAAAAAATCATTCATTCTTCACTTTTTTGTATATTTTATTTTGATTTTGAAATATTGATTACACGTAATTATTAAAAGCTGTGTTTTTATTTTCAAACATACCACCATAATGAAAATGTTAAACAACTTAATTTATCTGAGTGTGTGGCCGTTTGCAAATGGGACCCAATGCGAATGGGACAAAATACGAATGAGACCAACAGCGAATGGGACCAAATAATAATAATAATAATATTAATATAATATTTATACACTCACAACTATTATCTAGCCCAAAGTAAGCATCATTAAGAGCTTGTGTTATGGATACTAGATAACGGAGAAATAATGATAATAATATGTATATAAATATTAGAAATATACTAAATAAACATATAAACATCCATGACTCGTAAACAAATGTTCGTACTCATCATACAAACATTCGTTCCTACCGGGATTCGAACCCGGGACCTCTTGACCGAGTAGCCTGGGGTACAGACCACTCGGCCAGGCGGTCGTCGAGGCAGGCAATGCAGGAAAAATAAAACAAAATTAGGTATGTTTAGAGGAGCCACTTTTCGCATCTTAAAAGGCTTAATACAGGTAATAAATAGTAAGAAGTAGCTAAAAAAATATGTAGCCCGGCTCCTAGATTTTGTTGTGGAATACTTCAAATTAAATAAAATATTACTCGTAATTAATTTCTGCTTTGCGGTAAATAAAAAAAATCTCAAGATAAAAGAGGACTCAAATCGGAATCAAATTATTCTTATGGCGAAAAGTACACATAAAAATACTAATGTTATCCCAATTTTCATATTTATTATTGGAGTAAGGACTAAATTTATTATTATTATACCCAATCATCATCATCATCATCACCAGCCTATATACGTCCCACTGCTGGGCACAGGCCTTCCTACATGGGAGAAACACATGAGGAGCTTGGGCCATAACACCACCACGCTGGCCCAATGCGGGTTGGTGGGTTAAAGCGGTTGCAGGAACAACCGGGACCAACGGCCTTCCGAAGCACGGAGGAGCTCGAGATTATAAATTTGATTGACCCATCAGGGGACCAACCATGGCGAAAGTTGCTTTGTTTTCGTAATCGAAATCAGAGCGCTCAAACCACTACGCCACCGAGCTCCTCATTATAACCAATATGTAGCAACATTTAAATGAGTAATGATTACTATAGACGTAACGGGTTTGTTCTTTGAATCGATGCGACTCCCTGATAGAACGTGTATCACAAAAAGATTGTTCTTATATGGGGGCCTTATTACAGCTAATTCTTAATTAAAATCTGTACCCGTATTGCAAATGGTCAAAGACACTCTCGACAAATAGTAAATTTTAGGTCGGTTAAATCAATGGGTAATTTCAGTATATACTGCAACCGTCTCAAGAAATTATTTCGGATGATTCTTCTACCTTAATTGCAGCTAGGCGTTTACGACGTTCAGTATCACAAAAGACTATGTACAACAATTATTTACAATTCTGAAAGATCAAACTTCAGAAATAACTGTCACTTACACCAGACTAGATACAAGTCATTATATTGAAACGTTGCATAAATTGACTTGTTTTAACGACGCAGATAAACGCATAAAATATTGAAACGCTGCATAAATTGACTTGTTTTAACGATGCAGATAAACGCATAAAATAATTTTATTTACGTTCCATTAAGTACTTAGAGTGGTGTGAAAATTTTAATAGCGTCAAGGGATGTGATATAATTTTTCAGTTTGTCTCAATATGATGACGACTTAACTGTTGTGAGTTCCGCTTGTCAAACCGTGCCGTATGCCAACTTATACAACAAGTAAACAATATTGAAATAAATCAGCCGATAGGAAACGAATCACATTGTAAGCTATGAAGTATAGCTGTGAATGATGAATTTCGTATAGGAGTTAAAGTCCAGTTTTTTATTTGGTTTGACAAAATAGTTGAAATGCAAAAACGATTCATAGGAATCAATCAAAACAATATAAATTCATGTATTTGCCCACCGGTTATTTCCTCATTCAGAAAATTCGTGCAAAACCTCCACTGTGGTCAAATTTATTGGTTACGATTTACTAATCTGGTAATAACGCTCCGTCATCATTGGGTATTGAAAGTTATTTCAAAACAGTAAAAACACTTGCTCTTTAAGACAAAATTTCAAAAGAACTGACTTGATAAATTGATTAAAATACTTTGCAATTATTTGTATGGAGAAATGAACCATGCAGCAAGTGATCTCTCTAATGATTTACAGAATAAAGAAGAATCTATGGCTAATCGCAGTTAAAAGAAACGAAAGATTCCTGTTTCAAATGTAGACATGAAAATAAAAATTACAAAATGCGTTAATATTATTAAGCAATCTTTTGCGAATGATAAGCCCTCCTTTGTCGAAAATTGGTTGGGTGAGGCTGAGTGTGATAACGTTGAATGTTAGCATATTTAATTTTTAAATGGTTAATTGTGCCTTTTTTGTAGGGGGAAAGAGGCATTTAAGCCTACCCTGCATTGTGGAGAAAGAACAATACAGGGTTATGTAGGGCTCCTCGGTCAAAGATGTTAATGATCAAGACTACCCACTAAAACGACCCCCGTGTTCCTGCCTCATCATCGTTGTACACGCTGACGGTCGACAGTGGTCCTTATACAGAGGCCTGCACGCGATATGCCCGACTGGGCTCACTTTGGCATACCTGTGTGCATATTACGTAGGTATTCCGCGGCTTTAGCCGGAAATATAGACAATACTTCAGATATGGCTGTAAGGCCATGGACCCTGTGCCGTCTTTTTTTTCAGGAGAAAACTCAACCAAAAAAATGTAACATTTTAAAACAAAACAGCCTCCATTATGTGGCGCCAAAAACTTCGCTCCACAAATTATCACGCATGCGCAACAATGAACGAGTGAGTGAAATAGAAAGCGAGTGTAATTCTAAACGAAACTTTATGCGGATTGAATTAAAATTTGATGGAAACTACTCTTTCATATTGTAATAAAGTACAAAATCGAGTATTATCGTATTATCGTCTTAATTACAACACATATTATTTAACTTTTAAATTTCAATTTTTAAAATACTTAAAGCTGTTAGCGGTAGACAGGCTGTTAACAACTGCGATTCAATTTTTTAATTTATCATACATAAAGTAATTTCTAGTAAATTCTAGAATAAATATTAATATTTGCGTAATAGATAGTGTTTATAATATTTGACAATTTGAATATACTTTTTGTGTATATACTTATGTGGAAATAAATAAATTGGTTAAGTAACTAAATTAAGTGTGTAGTGTTATATATTATTAATTAATGTAAATATATAGTATCAAAATTTAAAAATTCTATCAAATTGCCTACACATAGAAAAAGAAGTGCGGATAACGGATAGCAAAAAATTCAAGTGTTTGTACTGTGCTCAGATATTAGCTTTACCAAGTGGGAATGTCTGTAATTTAATCGGCAGGTAGGAGAAATAGGTACGAGTAGTATTTTAGAACACCATAATATAACATCTCCAACGACTCCACGACCGCTCCTGGTTGTAGCAGCATATCACAATAACAATTAATTAATTTAATATGCAAAGAATACAATCTACTAAAATTAGTTGAAGATGTGGAATTCAAAAACTTCATAAGCATGCTGTGCCCTAGGTATTCTTTTCCGAAAACTTTAAGTGACAGTTTGCTGCCTAAATTATACGCCAAAACTTTGGACAAAGCAAAAACGAAAACAGCGAGTGCTGCTGCGGTATGTCTACTGATGGTTGGACTTCGACAAATAACAACAGTTTCATTGCAGTGACGGCGCACTTTTTAATGTCTTCACGGGACGAGTTAAAAATGGAGACCGCCATACAAGTATAAACCTTCACAATTGCCTAAGGAATTTGACACTGCAGAGGCAAATTGATTAAAAAATTACAGCTGTCACAACTGACAACGCAGCTAATATTACGGCAGCAACCAGGGAAAGTGACTTGCGGCCAATATCGTGCTTTGCTCATAGCCTTAATATGCAATTGTCCAATTAACGATTACCCCACATCGACACAGTCGGAAAATAAAATCAATTGTAGATTTTTTTTAAGAGAAGTTCCCATGCCCAAAGTAAGTTATTAAAAATGCTAAAGCAGTTGGGTTTGCCAACATTAAAAATAAAACAAGACGTGTCGCCTCGATGGAACTCCATATTTGATATGATGGAAAGATTCTTACAATTAAAAGATGCTATAATCGCTATTGTGGCACTATTGAGGAATGATTTAGCACTTGATGCTACAACTGGTCGGCTGTAATATGTGCTGTCCCCATATTAGAGACGTTAGCAAAAGTCACAGGTGATATAAGCTCCGGGGAAAAAAATACGCTCTCTAAACTTGTAATGATTTGTAAAATGCTTTCTTTGAGTATAAAATCTCAATTACAAGAATAAATACAGGTCGAAAAATTTAACAATATTTTGAAAAAAGTTGACAAAGAACTGGACAGACTTTGTTCGTACATAGAAAACCACGTTCTGTACACTGAGGCGACCACACTAGGCCCCAGACTCAAGCAGAAGGCATTTAAAAGTGCTCATAATTTTGAAAAAGCTTTGAGCAACCTTAAGAAAAAATTTGGCAGGGCAGGAGCTGCTCAACAGTTTCAACCAGTAGTAACAGTTGCACACGCCCAGCCTCAACCATCAACTTCGTCAACGTCAAAGTGGAATGAATTTGAAAAAGAAGTGGCCTTACTTACACCTACAAACACTACTTCGGCTGGAATAAAAGATGTAGACAAGTATATATGACAGAACCGATTCTTCAAGGAACCAAAGATCCATTACAGTGGTGGTTTGAAAGACGTCATATTTATCCACTTTTGTATAAGTACGTGTTAAAGCGTTTGAGTCGTATAATTATACGAAGAGCTCATGCTCATCATCATCACCAGCCTATATACGTCCCACTGCTAGGCACAGGCCTTCCCCTACATGGCAGAAACACATGAGGAGTTTGGCCATAACACCACCACGCTGGCCTAGTGCGGGTTGGTGGGTTAAAGCGGTTGCAGTAACAACCGGGACCCACGCTTAACGTGCCTTCCGAAGCACGGAGGAGCTCAAGATTATAAATTTGATTGACCCATCCAGGGACCAACCATGGCGAAAGTTGCTTTGTTTTCGTGATCGAAACCAGAGCGCTCAAACCACTACGCCACCGAGCTCCTCATGCTCATGCTCATAGACAGTATAAAACAACCTATTACAAGACTTTTTGTAAAAAAAAAATTTAGTTATCATAGTAACATTTATTAAATTATTAACATCAATGAGTTTATTCACGAGCATTTTTAAGTACCCACTTTCAGCATCATAATTACACTAACTATATAAGTCATAAGACTTATGAGAAGCTATGTGGCGTAGTTGTTTGAGCGCTCCGGTTTCGATTACGAAAACAAAGCAACTTTCGCCACGTTCGGTCCCGGGATGGGTCAATCAAATTTACAATCTCGAGCTCCTCCGTGCTTCGAAAGGCACGTTAAGCCGTTGGTCCCGGTTGTTACTACAACCGCTTTAACCCACCAACCCGCATTGGGCCAGCGTGGTGGTGTTATGGCCCAAGCTCCTCAAGTGTTTCTCCCATGTAGGAAGGCTTGTGCCCGCCCAGCAGCGGGACGTATATAGGCTGATTATGATGACGACGATGAGTAATGAACTTCAAAAGTTCGTAAATGTTAATGGTTACGACTATATCGAGGCTCTCTTACTTCAAACAACATTTTTGAGATAAATAATAAAAAGCTACAAAAAATAGGTAGATATGTAAAAAATAGGTAGAAAAATAGGTATTGTACATACATGTACAATCGAGCAAATTGCATCCTGACTGACCCACCGTAGATCCTTGGGGAGGCTTATGCCCAGCTTTGGGCTGATATGATGATGGTAATTCCTTTAAATTGATATGATTTTACCATGTTTTCTTTTTTAAATGGCGTTGTAGAAATAAGCAAATACAGTCAAATCTATACCGAAGCATCTCGTTTGAGGAGCCAGTTAAAATATGCCATATCTGTAAATCGACTCATTTTTAGTTACTGAACATTGTGTCCTACAAGTTACAACTCAAATGACAAATACACATACTACAAAACGATACAGAAATTCTATACCTGATTGACCTCTTGTTGTACAAAATCATACCAAATTCCGATAACTATTCATCCATAATATTTCGAGTTCTGAGATGGCACATCAATTCAAACGTTTAGATTGAGGTGTCACGTTTACCCTTCCTGGGCAACTGAGCCCACACACCACTCATCCCGCAGGCTCAGTTGACCGCTACTGTTTATGTTTTTTTTTATACAACTAGATTATGTTGGGGGCGACTCGGACCACTCGGTCAACTCAGCCTGCGGGCTCAATAACCACATCTACCGCTATAGGGTCAACTCAGCCCATTTGAAAAATATTTAAAGATATTGTAGGCGGGTACAGTCTAGTGTATAAATATAGTGGTGCATAGGCAAATAAAAAACAAAACAAATGTCCCAATTCTGAAATAAGAACTTGTTGCCGTATTTGTCATCGACTTCCTATCTGTAAAGAGATTGCATAACATTCGTAATTGCTGGCTGGCTTACAGTTGCTTCATAACAAGTTATTAATTGTCATTGTCTTTGACATGACATTGAATTCTTCATGAAATCAAATCAAAAGTGTAATTATACATTTAGATAAATTTTGAACACCGAAAATGTATCCATACAAACGTGGAGGACGCCACGCCACGCTAAAGTCGGCTCATCGATACCGCGTCAAGAGGAAAAATAAATCAGATGAATCAACTTTATGGAGATGCGTATAGTGCAAATGTTATGCTGTCATCAAAACAATCGGAGGTAACTCAGACATTGTTCACGAGACAGGACACAACCACGCTTCTGAATTTCCTAATAACGAGATTAAAAAACATATGGACAGCCTGGACAAACAAGTCGTCGAAGACATAACTACGCCCATCTCACACACATATGATGACATGATTCATAAAATTAGAGACGCAGGCTTGGACAAAGTCACGAAAATTTCTACTGTCAAAAATATAAAATAAATAAATATCGTAAACGCTACAAATCTTTAAGGATAAAAAATGCACTTTTAAAAACGCAGTTGACGTAGTTATACCATTATTGTTTGCTAATTACACGTACAACAGAAAAAGAATATTGGTATTTTCATGTAATGAGCTTCGAAATATAATACCGCAATGCAAAGAATTTTACATCGCAATGAAACTTTTACCAACTGGTAACAATCCACGCTGATCACGGAAGTGATCGAGAAAATATCAAAGTTGTGCCAGTGTTGTACGCCTTATTGCCAAAAAAGCGTAAGAAACTTACGAGATTCTATTTAAGCTATTCTGATTTATTCTATATATTTATTTCTATATATTTTATTCTATATTAAGATTCTATTGCTAAAAAGGTAGTAGACGAGTTAAAAATAAAATGGGCCCTAGCTAGTTTTCAACCTTTCAAAGCACCAGGACCAGATAACATCTATCCTATACTGCTACAACAAGGTAGCTCCTACCTTGGACAGCATCTATGCAGGCTTTACAAAGCATGTATTGCCTTCGGATACATTCCCAGAACTTGGAGAAAGGTCAAAGTAATCTATATTCCAAAGCCTGGAAAATCGGATTACGAAGAACCAAAGGCATTTAGGCCTATCAGTCTCCAATCCTTCCTTTTAAAAACTTTGGAGAAAATGGTGGATAACTACATAAGGGAGGGGCCACTAAGGAAATTCCCCTTAAACAGACTACAGTGTGCATATCAACCTGGCAAGTCCACGGAGACAGCCTTGCACTATGTAGTAAGCAGAGCAGAAGCAGCTTTGGATAATAAGGAGGTGTGCATTGGTGCCTTTGTAGACATTGAGGGCGCCTTTGATCGCACAACTTTTGAATCCATTAGAATAGCTGCCAGAGAGCATGGAGTTCCCCACACAATTAGGAAGTGGATTAACTGCATGCTTAAAGGCAGAATCATTTACTCTGAACTACTAGGGGAGAGTCTGCTAGCAAGGACCACAAGGGGCTGTCCTCAGGGAGGGGTACTGTCCCCGTTGTTGTGGAGCCTTGTGGTTGATTCCATAGTGGTTAGACTAAATGAAGGACCACTGTTTACAGTAGGTTATGCAGATGACTTGGTCATAATGGCCAATGGGAAATTCCCTGGCACTGTATCGGAGATTATGCAGAGAGCGCTGGGAAAACTGGAAGAGTGGTGTAGCACCAACCACTTGTCAGTAAATCCCAGTAAAACGACGGTGATCCCCTTTACAAGGCAGAGGAACCTATTAAGGCTCAAAACACTGCAACTTTACGAAACGGAACTAACATGGTCCAGTGAAGTGAAATATCTTGGCATCACGCTAGATAAAGGGCTGACCTGGAAACTACATATGGAGAGAACTGTGACAAAAGCTCAAGGAGTTTTTGGGATGTGTCGCTCCACTTATGGTAAAACATGGGGGTTGAAACCAAAGATAATAAAGTGGATTTATACAACCATGGTACGGCCATTATTAACATATGGCAGCATAGTCTGGTGGCCTAGAACAAGGCTAGCAACTAGCAAAGCTGTACTCGGCAAATTGCAGAGAACAGCATGTTTAGCGATCACCGGAGCGTTTAGAACCACTCCAACGGCAGCGATAGAGGTACTCCTAGACCTTCCCCCGCTGCACATAGTTATTGAAACAGAGGCGAGGAAAGCGTTGCATAGGCTTAAGACTACAAGTCTATGGGACAACACCAAACCTCTGTTTAAACACACAAAGTGGGCAGGAGCATCTGTCCTAGACGGGTATATGGAAATGGGATGTGATAAAATAAGTCCCAAATTCATATTCGACAAAAAATTCAGAATTAGCATTCCTACCAGGGAGGAATGGAAATGTAGACCACCAGTTCCTGAAAAGAATAGTCTAATTTGGTTCACGGACGGATCCAAGATGGACTCAGGAACGGGTGCTGGTGTCTATAATAAAGATATACAACTATATCAAAGCATGGGCAAATTTGCAACTGTATTCCAAGCGGAGACATATGCAATTATCCTATGTGCAATGAAAGTGATAGAACAACGGACTAAGAATAAAATAATATATATTCTTAGTGACAGCCAAGCGGCTCTCAAGGCACTTGGCTCACCGCGCATCAACTCAGATCTAGTCCTAAACGCTGTACGTGCCCTGAACAGGCTTGGTAGACATAATACAGTGAGACTGATCTGGGTGCCCGGCCATGTGGGAGTGATGGGCAATGAGAAGGCAGATGAATTGGCAAGGAAGGGCTCAGAAAACACATACGTGGGTCCTGAGCCCTTTCTGGCACTTTCACAAAGTTTTATAAACACAGCCATTAAAAACCATGTCCTGAACAGACACAAGGCTGAATGGCATAAAATACCTGGACTAAAACACTCCAAATCCTTCCTAGGAGAGGAGGTAAAAGGATGGAGTAAGTACATCTATGCAAACGGTAGAACACAAGCTCGCCTCTTAATTGGGGCACTCACAGGGCATTTTGCTACTAACCACGTGCTACACAAAATGCAACTCTCTGCAACACAAGTTTATCGAGCATGTGGCGAATGTCAGGAATCTATGACGCATCTCCTATGTCATTGTGATGACCTGACTAGAACCAGAATGAGCCTTCTGGGAGTGGCTTATCCAAAACCAGAAGACTACAGGCTCTTTCTGCCTAAAGATATAGTAAGGCTAATGGCAACTATATTCTGGACACAGGAAGAGTAAATGCAGGCGAGGCACAAAAGATCCCAATGGGTCGAAGTGCACTGTGACTAAGTCATGGCCCCATAATAAGATAAGATAAGATTTAAGCTAATAAAAAGCCAAGTTCCAGATCTGTAAGACATAGGAAGATCTGTTCTTAGGGACCACGTCATTGATTTTACTAACAAGGAAAAACTTGACAAAAAATGATGAAATTTGACAAAAAGCAAGAACAAGTGGCACAGTCCGACAGTTAGAACGCCGGGTGTATTTTATTATTATATTTTTTTTACAGAATGGTACATTTTTTTAAAGTGGTTCAAAGTAGTACAATTTTTCTATATATGTTTTTGGTATCCGTCAGGCCTTCCTACATGGGAGAAACACATGAGGAGATTGGGCCATAACACCACCACGCTGGCCCAATGCGGGTTGGTGGGTTGAAACGGTTGCAGTAACAACCGGGACCAACGGCTTAACGTGCCTTCCGAAGCACGGAGGAGCTCGAGATTTACATTTGATTGACCCATCCAGGGACCAACCATGGCGAAAGTTGCTTTGTTTTCGTGATCGAAACCAGAGCGCTCAAACCACTACGTCACCGAGCTCCTCCCACGCACGGGAGGAGCTCGGTGGCGTAGTGGTTTGAGGCACGTTTATATTCATTTAACTTTTGAAGTATTCCACTACAAAATCCAGGATCGGGGCTACATAATTTTTTAAGCTACTACTAAATAACTGTATTAAGCCTTTTATGATGCGAAAAGGGGCTTTAACATTACATAATATTATTTTATTTTGAGTTTTTCACAGTAAATAGTGTCTTATATTCAGGCGAGAGTAACAGACGTAAATTCTGTTTTAAAATATAGAAATCTAACTGCATGCATCATGCATTATCTCACATGTGTACTAGAATTCGATCAAGGTTTAGAGATTTTTACTCTATTTTGACATTTTAATAAATGTTTGAAACACGTTGAGAACTCTATATTCTATCTCAAGGAATATTTGTCAAAATATGATTTTATCAATGGGAAAAAGACTTGGATTTTATTACTGTTAATGAAGGGACGAGATTTAGATCTCATATTGTATTTTTTTTCTTGTTAAATAAAAAATATTTTGTTGTTATTAAGAACTATTAAAAACTTTTAGTAATAAGTTGTTGAGTTTTTATGAAATATTATATAAAATGAAACATAAAAATCTACAAGACCCACACTTTTAATACACCCCCAAAGAAAAAGGACCTCCTCAGAAATATCTATTGATAATTTGTGATTACTAATTATTTTCAATCACTTATTAATTATAATTATAATATCTATTGATAATTTGTGATTACTGATTATTTTCAATCACTTATTATATTTATATTTATGTTTTATTATTTAATTTATTTATTTATTTACTAATTTATTTATTATTTATTAATAAAAACATACTATTAATTAATTATTTACTAATTAACTTATTTATTTATTTACATATAAAATATAATAATAGTAAATGTACGTAATGTTTCATTCGTCATAAGGCCGTATCCATAATAACAATCCTTCTGCGACGTTTTTATAGCGTCGCAGAAGAATTACTTTATTTACATAAGTCAATAGTTTTTTTTTTCATAAGTAGCAATGACCAATGTTAGCTGGCGCTAGCCAAAGATGCTAAAATACATTGAAACGTTAATTTTATTTAAATGGTATTATTTGTTTGTGTTATAGCCTTAGCTACCTAATATTATTGTGATATTATAATATTATATCATTCACAAATTTAATATACGTATTATTTTTGAAAAAAATATATGGTGTAGAAAGCAGTTGTGACTTCATCTTTTTTACCATCGAGGTGGCAATCAAGCATACGGCCCACGCAATGGTCAGCGGTTACCGTAGCCTATGGACGCTTGCAACTCCAGGGGTATGACTTGCGCGGAGTCGACCCTGTCAAAACTTCGAAAAATGGAATCTTCAAATGCGAGTGCATACTGCAGGAAACGAATGTCGATCGAAACACCTCCAATAGTAAAATAAATCTCAAGAGAATCATCAATTGAAACTCCTCAAAACTCCCACGATGTACTATTTATTCCCGAAGATAAGTAAGTAGGTATAAACATAGTTCCACATAAACTGACCAAGACCAAGAAATTTAAAGAAGTAATTATCATTCTACTTGTATTAAGACAATGATACTAAAGAGAGATATAAGTTGCTTAGATGGAGAAGCGATGTTTCATTCGCTCCGAAATCGTGGAGTAAAAATGAGCTTAAAGAATAATTTAAAACTGACAACAATCAAGGAAAGCGAAGCAAATAGTAGATCTGTTCGGTACAAGTAATTTATCACTTAGTTGCATCATGCCTAGTAAAAAAGATTTTGTATCCCTTATGAATGCTCTTCGCTTCAGAGCGGAGGCTGACCGTCGACCTTGTAGTGTGGTGCAGCTGATGCGGGCTTGTCCTTAGGGCAAGTCTTAACGTCGATCAAAGACTCGTGACAGCGGCTCCGGCTTCGGATCTCTGGGTATCTACGGACATCTCTTACGAGATTCCACTTCTGACACCAATTTGTTAGGAGACCTGCGCTGGTTGTCTTTTTTTTAAAAAAAACTACACTTACTACACACTATTTAATTTGGAAAAGAGCACAAATAACTTAACAATTTCACTCACTGACTTCCCGCTTTACTCGGAGCTATATTATGACCGCTTTTCGCGAGTTCCAGAATCTAACTGACTATAATTCGAAATAATAAAATAATGTAGAAAAATGCAAATTGTCAATTTAGTCGCAATGGAAAAGTACGTGAATATATAAAATGTTTGATCATCAATTGTTACTTGGTCAGTATATAACAGAACGAAGGCAATGAAAGGCCAAGGAAAACTCACTTTGTAAATGGAGATTCTTGACCAGCTAGCAGTATTGGATGGTTCATATATCTTTTCACAATAAACGGACTGTGAGAAGTCTCACCTATACAAAATATACAAATTACCTGTCGAGCTCACAACATCATGGGTAGAGTATTCGTCAACGTTATTTGTTATTAAAGCACTCAATTCATCATCTGCAGATCTTTCTGTTTTCAATTTTTCTTCTATTATAAGGTCTACTAATTCCACTGGGTTGAGTACTAATTTTCCATTTTTTCTTTTATTTCTTTTAGAATAAACCAATAAGTCTGTGCAAAACGTGAGTGTGCATAATATTAAAATAAAATTTTTCATACTTTTGTGACACTAATTGATTAGAGATCAATGATGGCTTGATTGATATATATGGTAGACCAGAGAGTAAAATGTTCCTGGATGATAGGTATCCACCAAAGAGAATGTACTTCATATGCACATAGGAGTCAGGACTCCATAGTAACCAAATACAACCTAAACGTAGTGTTATATTCTCTTTGATGCAAATATTAAAGAAAAAGCTGTACGACCGCTTCAAAACTCAGAACAATAACTAAAGCACAGAATCCTGGCTAAAATAGTAGGCGGAGACATATACCTATCTCTGTAACTCTTACGACAAATTTTATGCGTTAGAAAAAGAAGTACATATATCAGTTACATTCTTATTTGTGTAGGTTGTCACAGTTTGTTGCTTTGCTAGTGGTGTACTATGTCGATTTCTAAACTATATTGATCTAGCTAATATGGATAGGGGGAAAAATAAATCGTAGCAGTGGCCTCAGCCAACTCAAACCTATTAATTATTTACATAATTATGTGAATGTTCCTTAGGTGGTTGACCCATGTGTAGGGTCGTCTGGGTAGGTATCACTCACTACCTTTATTATTTCAGACGTGAAATAGTACTAGGCATGGAATGCATATCATCTTAGGCCTCAGGATGACAACGAACCTGCAATATCAAGTGATTTTTCCTTGTTATTGCAGGTGTCTATAGGCGGCGCTAACCACTTACCACCAGGTGGGTCGTCAGCTTGTTTAGCTGTTTGTCATATAGTGCCGTCATGGGCTTTATCACAGAACATAAGAGAGAGGTTAGAAGTAGTATCAAGCGACGTTAGTACCAGAACCAGTGTCGCCTCTCGCACACATGTTAATGATAAGTTCGTATTTTACTACATAAAACACCTTTACGCGATTGGTTCCTGAAAATCGGTACAAAATGTACCAAGTGAAAAACAGACCATTTAAATACAGCCCATATTTCCACAGCATAAAGATTGAATTTGTTTGTGCACATATATTGCAGTGTTACCAGAATAAAAATAAAATGCAATTTGATGGGAAATTTTGAGTTCGTTGATGTATTTAATAGTGACTTAAACGAATGAAAGAAATCTTTAAATTTTATGTTGTAATAAAGTTATAATAGTAATAGGAATAAAAAATTATTTTTCTTTACAATAGGTGCTCTTATTAAAATCGTTTTTGGTAATTGATGCAAACTAAGATCTATAATTGTGAGGGAGATAGGTTCCCTAAGAATCCATTGCAGTTCATATTCAGTTAGATTTTTGAAAGGATTGAGTTGTTATCTTTTGGGCACATATTTGGCTGCGATTAGGATTATCAAAATATGTCATATTATATTTTACTAATTACAGCCTCTGCTTTCTCGTAGCCCTCGCCTTTTCATTGTGTTTAAAATTGCTTGTACTGTGTTGTGTTTAATTAATGCAATACCCTACAATAATTACAACAATCTGTCTGAGCGAAAATTGTGTTATAAAATTGATATAAGTTGTTTTGTAAAAGAAGTGTTTGTGTTTACATTACATGCCATTGGAAGATCATTGTAATATAAGTGAATTTGATGTGAAGATATTGAGAAAGACACTAAGAATTGCATCGAAATGTGTTGCATTGCACTAGCATTTCAATGCAATATTTGTAGAATGACAGAAAAT
Source organism: Nymphula nitidulata (assembly GCA_947347705.1). NCBI lineage: Eukaryota > Metazoa > Arthropoda > Insecta > Lepidoptera > Crambidae > Nymphula > Nymphula nitidulata. Next base: position 20,813,722 of record OX374616.1, read on the forward strand.
ACTTAAGATATGGCTGTATGGGCGGTCGTTCCCCTTGTGTTCTCTTAAATAGAGAGAATATATGAACAGCAAACACTAGTAGACATAACCTCAACATTTACGAAATTATTGTCAGTTTGTTTTGTTTACATACTTGGCACAAGTGAAAAAAACAAATAACATCAAAGAGTTTTGTTATATGGGAATAGTTACTAGGCAATAATTTGACATCATAATACTTTGTTGTAATACTTTCTAATTAAATTAAACATTGATATATTTTTGACTCATTTGTGCAAAATAAGTGTGACGTGCTGGCAACTCTTTTAATTTACCCCAAAAAGCATACATTGCGGGCTAAATACAAAGCCACTTTTATTGACGACGTACACAGCCAGCAATGTATATTTTTGGCATGGCGTCGTTTTAATTTAATATTTTTCAGTATTTTACAGTAAAAATGTACTAAGCGATGATAAGAAATGTCTCAATGAGTAAGATTATAAGTTTTACTTTGCTTCCAGCGTGTTAAAGTAGCACAAAGAGGCATTTTTCCACGAGTTTTGGCATAATATTGCTCTGCATAGGTTAGCGAACTACTGAGCGCGTCGAATCGTCAAAAGGACTGGATAAGAGTGTTTACTCTTATGCTCGGCGCGCGCGTCCCGCCCACTTACGCTTTCTAACTACTCTCTATGTTCTGTGGGCTTTATAATTTCATAGAAATGGTTTGCTACTTTCAAGAACATCTTATTCATTTGATAATTTCACGACATTTCTATGAAATAATGCTGTTATTATATTATTTCATACAAATGTCATGTGTATTATCAAATGAATAATGTTTTTAAAAGTGGCAAACCATTACTATTAATATTAATATGGCCCATGTTTCAATTAATTGTAGTATTGACGGCACCATTCTGTATAGTTTAAAAAAAACAATATGTATTATTTATGTTAATAAATATCATTGTGATGACTACAGGTAAATAATCTATATGTCAAGCAAATGATATTTAGGACTCCCCACCATTTAAGACAATAATATAGTCTTAAATATATGTAAGGCGCCAAAGCTTTTCGGGGTGAAGAAGAAAAAATACTAAGACTTGTCAAAAACTAATTTATTGATTCTCAAAATATTCTCCCTTGGCTTTAATGCACTTTTTCATAAGAATTATTTTTCATAAGACCTATTTTGAAAACATTTATCTAATGTAGTGCGCTGTGTGTCTCACTATAGAGCTATATTAGCTCTATTTTGCTGACCGTCATGAAAATTTACATTATGAGCATCAAGTGGCCATAAGGTGTCCTGAAAAGATCTGAAAAGGGTGTTCTGGAAATGGAAGCTTCGGATTAGTTAGATGTTAAACATGTTTCAGGCGCCTGAAAACGATGGTAACTAGGTCAAATTTTATTTTCTTCGGTATATGATCGAACGATCTATAAGGGACTCTCCCTTCTAGATCGGGTTGAAATCGAATTTCATCCAGCAGATGTCATCTGTAAGTCCGTGAAAATTGACTTCAAAGTCTGGGTAATCGGTCAAACAAATTTATAATCTCGAGCTCCTCCGTACTTCAGAAGCCACGTAAAACCGTTGATCCCGGTTCTTATTGCAACCTCTTTAAGTCATCAACCCGCATTGGGCCAGCGTAGTGGTGTTATGGCCAAACTCCTCATATGTTTCTTCCATGTAGGAAGGCCTGTGCTCAGCAGTGGGACGTTTATAAGCTGGTGATGATGATGCTGATGAATGCTTTACTATACGTAATAAGGCCTTGCAAACAAAAAAATATCTTGTTCAAGGTTAATGTGGTATATCTAAGTACCGACCTCTTATTTGTTATTTGTGTGCAGGTAACTAGACTAATAAATCAGTTAGCGATCGACCGCAGTGTTTTACTCACGTACCTTACATTGGCGACGAGGCGGGATTTTGTTAAACTAATTTTTGTTGGTTTTGCAATATGCCATACGGTAAAATAGAACCATTTGATTTGTTTTCGGGACAATGGAAAACCTATGTGCGCCGCTTGAATCAATACATTTTATTAAACGAAATTAAAGATGAACTCAAAGTGGCCACGTTGGTAACAGTAGTGGGTGAACGTACTTATAATTTGATGTATGATTTGTGTGCTCCTACGGTTCCGGAAGACAAAAGTTACGACGAATTAGTGGCAATTGTAGAAAATCATATCGAACCCCAACGTTCGGAAATTGCGGAAAGACAAATTTTCCGTGAGCGAAAACAAAATGTCGGTGAGTCGGTTGGAGTATTTTTGCAACATCTAAAAAATTTGGCGATTAACTGTAACTTTGGTAAAAACCTGGAAGAAAATTTACGTGATCAATTTGTGATCGGATTGGCTAGTGGCGATATTAAATCACGATTGTTCGCGGAAAAGAATTTGAAATATCACAAGGCGGTGGAGCTAGCTCTGGGTCTAGAAGCTGCGGTAAAGCATGTGGAAAAAGTAAGCGGGCGTGTCAGTGTCGGAGAAGCTGGCCCGTCATTGGGCTTCGGCAGCATTGGTAGCGGTGGCGACGGTGTGACCGGCGCGTGTGGCGGCGGGGGCGCCGCCGCGGGCGAGGGCTTGCACGCGGTGCGCGCCACCAGCGGGACGCGCGCGGCCTTGGGCCAGGCGCCGTATGCGGGGGCACCGTGTTGGCGGTGTGGAAAGCCGCACCGAGCAGATAAGTGTAGATTTAAGTTGTATACGTGTGATAAGTGTCGCGTTAAAGGGCATTTAAAAGTGATGTGCAAAGTGGGGGAAAATAAAAGACATAATTTTATGGAGAACGATTCGGATAACGAAATGTATACCTAATATTAGAGCGGTGTTAAGGGGGGACAAACCGTATTTTGTTAATGTTAAGATTAATGACCGTATAATACGATGTGAATTAGATACCGGAAGTAAAATTTCAGCAATTAATGAAGAGTGTTACCACAGCATGTTTTCGAATTATAAAATATTCAAAGATATTATTAAATTATGTTCGTATTCAGGCTCACATATTGAACCGATCGGGTATATTCTGGTCAACGCTTCGATAGAGGGAGTTCAGGAAAATAATTTACAATTATATATAATAAAGAACGGAAGCCGTCCGTCGCTCGGAAGATGTTGGATTCGGCGTTTTAAAATAAAACAACTTTTTACTAACAACATCTTAGATAGTGACATTGAATATCGCGAGCGGTTCATTGCTGAGCTAAAGAAAGATTATCCTTCCGTATTCACTGATAAACTTGGAACATGTAAACGTGAGATTCGGCTACAGCTCGCGGATGAAGAGCCGGTGTATGTGCGCGCGCGCCCAGTACCGTTAGCTCTGCGGGCCGGGGTGGAGAGGGAGCTGGCACGTTTAGAGGGTGAAGGCCCAATCTATCCGGTCGAACATTCAGATTACGGAACACCGATTGTTCCCGTAATCAAAAAATCAGGGGAAATTCGAATTTGCGGGGATTATAAAACTACAATAAATCCAAAATTAAAGAGATCATTACCTAAAATTGATGAATTATTTGCAAAAATTGACCTTACTACAGCTTATATGCAGGTGCCTCTCCACCCAGACTCACAAGCTTGCACGGCAATTAGTACACACGTAGGAACTTATGCTTTTCGACGCACACCGTACGGCTTAAGGCGTAGGGGTACTGAAGGGACCTTGAGCGTTTAGGTACAACACCAAGCGACATCTATTCAGTGCCTAGGATAATACTATATACTTCAAGCAGACTAAATATCGAATAGTCATGCTGCTGTACCGATAGATGGCGTACACGGGATCCTGCCTTTTCGCCGAAAATTGTTTGGCCGATTATCACTTGCCAACCAACGCAACGGTTCGCCTATTTTTCACTTTGACAATGAACGATTGTCAAATTTTTGTATGACAACGTTTCATTTGGTAGAATTAATGTTAAGCAGATTATAATAGTTGTTTTAATTGATGACAGCAATCTAATATCGTGAACATATTTAATTAAATTAAAAAAATAAACCATTTTTTTATATTTTCAAAACAGTACTACTTCAACAATATTCCATATCTTTTAAATTTGAATTGTATTTATGGGTCACAGTAGCGTATATTTTCTGAATTCGTGAAAAATAGCGCCATAACCAAACTTAGGCAACATCTCAATTCAGTATTTGTCACAGAGTAGTGTACAGTTCAGAGATAGGTTAATAATAAGAAATATAAATGTAAGAAAAACAAAAGTAGATATTTTATGTTGACAAATTAAATAAATAAATCTGTATCGATTAAGTTAAGGATATCAACTACCAGAAACAGAATAAACCCAAATAGTCACCACACGAACCACCTTCCCTGTTACAAAATATTCAAATATTGGAAACTCTATGCCTGTTAATTTTTACTGCTTTTGAAAACTACTAGATGAGAAACAAGCTGATGGCCCACCTGGTGGTAAGTGATTACCGTGGTTTTGAGACACCAGTAAAAACAACAAAAAGCAATTGGAATTGCAGGTGGGTTGTCATCCTGAGGCTTAAGATAAAATGACTACCATTCCTTCAATCCATAACACAGTATGCTACACGTCTGAAATAAGAAAGGCCGTGGTGGTATTGTGGCGGACTTGATACTCTTTCGCTACTGGCACATTCAATTTGTCATTATTTCAAGTTGGGAATGCGATTCGCGGGGGGACGTCAAACAATAGGATTTGACATACTTTTTCCACAACCGCCGCGCCAACTGTATTTCCTGTGTTGTTCACCGAATATAGAAAATTTCGAAGTCTTCGTGCGTTTTACTCAGAAGTTATAAGCAAGAAGCAAAATGCGCGATGTGAAAAGGTGTGATGTTATTTTCAGCTGTTTTGTTTATGTCACAGCGCGACATTGCAGAGTCGAAGCGATGGGTCGGGTTATTTATTTCCACTTTATAGCAATACCAATTTCCGCCCGCGCCTTCCTCTGCGTTAGTCCATAGGAGTCAAACGAGTTGGCGCCTAGACGTGCGTGTACATTACTGAATAGAGAACAGCGTTCAAAATTACGTATAAAATGACTGCCGTTATTAAAAAGTAGTATGGTATGGTAAGTCACTGACATAGCTCATAGGATTAGCAAGTTGAAGTGGCATGGGCAGGGCACATAGCACGCTGAACAGACGGCTGGTTGGGCGTTCAAGTTTTAGAATGGCGACCACATACCAGGAAGTGCAAAGAAAGACGGCCTCCCACTAGCGTAGTTGCGTATAATTTTATCTCTGATCGTCGTTATTCTAATTAAATATTACGAGATAATGCTATGTGTATGCCATGAGAAGGTATGTTGGCATCGATTACACGGACGATGACGATAATATCGTGCGAAATGCGACACAGGCCGTGTCCGTCCCGACTAGGGACTAATATTCGTCCATTTTTACTATTCGAATATTTCGAATAGTCCCAAAACTATTATTGGAATTATTCGAATATTACGAATTTTTTGAATACTTTTTATCCAAGGAGCAAATTACATCATCATCACTTTAATATAACACATAATTCGTTCATTTTATAAAGATCACTGACATTAAAGTAGAATATCACTAATTTGAAAAGAAAAACTACGTTTTTTAAACATTTATTCACCATTTTCATCATCATCAGTCCACTACTGGACATAGGCCACTCCATATGAACATCACTTGGCTCGATTTTGGCTAGCCTGATTCAGTTACTGACGGCCATTAACAAAGCCGCCCCGCTGCCACTTCTGCTTATACATTCGTAGGCTGTTGATTCTCTGCTGTCAATTCTCTGCCGGATCACTTCATTGTGGATTCGATACTTCAGTGAAACTGCATGCATAGCCCTCTCCATAGATCGCGGAGCGACTTAAAACTGGTGATACAGCTGTACCGTGAGTGTCCACGCCACAGCACCATATGCCATAACGGGAAGGACGCACTGACTTTTGCTTTAGGCTTTGTGGAAAAGCCGATAAAAAAAACTCGACGCAGCTTGCCGAATGCTGCCCAGACCAGACGAATCCTTCTATTGGTCTCCACTTCGAAATGTTTTTTACTCAGGTATGGTCAGTTTGTCATAATTTTATGTAAGTTCATCCGGAGACCGATGCGTTGAGATGAGTCAGCTAGGTCGTGCAGTATTTGTTGTAGATCCTGCAGCTTTCCGGCTATAACGACGATATCATCTGAAAATCTCTCTTGCCCTTAATGTTGATACTCCTTCCGTTCCAATTCAGCATTGAACAGTATTTCCTCTAATGCATTTGTAAACAATTGGGGGATATGACGTCTATTTGTCTTACACACCGCAAATGAGTTACTCTGCTGGTTCTGTAATTTGATGGTCACAGTCTTTGCATCGTGAAAGCATTTCATCACATAGATATATCAACTTGGCATCGCAACAAAGATTATAGAACTGCCAAGTCTTGATGGAGTCAAAATGATAGAGCCATATCCTCTCCGGGACCCAGATTATTCTAGGGACTGGAATTCTTCGAGTCTTCGTGCAAGTCTATTCAATAGGACTCTAGAAAATAGCTTGTGGCGGTAGCTTAGGAGTCAAATTAGATGGTAGTTATTCAGCAGCGTCTTGTCGCCTATTTAAAGGAGAGAGCAAACACACTCCTTCCCCATGCTTCTAGAGTTCTCCTATAAAAGACAACAGAATTAAACATTTTTTGGAGCTTCTTCAGCTGTGCTCACCCACCAGCTTTGAAGTTCCGTCGTGATTCCATCCTCTCCAGGGGCTTTTCCGTTTTTAGCTGTCTAAGACCTATCTCAATTTTGTCTAGGTTGACTTCTGGATTTCCGGCAGGCCCTCAGTGGAGTGGCGTGTTAGTGTTGATCTAGTAGAATTCGTATATTTTGAATCTGGACAAAATGCATGCGAAGGGTATAATTTACTCTGGAAGTTTTGAATTTCTAAAAGAATCTTCGGCCTAGATATAATACAACGTTCCCACTAGCAGTGTTCAACTTCTTCAGATGGTCTCCCTACTCCCTAAGGACTGGACGAACACTTTTGACCTCATGTTCTGCTCAATTGTTTCTTTGGAGCGAGTATTAGCATTTCGGAGGTCATGTCGAACCAGTTTGTATATTTCCCGATGCTCTGACGAAGTAACAGATGAATATTGACGACGTTGCTGCTTGAGTTTAGAAGTTTCTTTTGAAAATTTCGTGTAATAAATGTATTTCTCTTGAAACTGACATAACTAACCTAAATCATCTTTTAATTGGAACGCTTTGTCGCCTACTTCTACGCATATAATCTGACGGTTTTGGTAAATTCATTCATAGTTGTGTTAATTTTTACTATGAAATATCAGTATTCGGAAAATTCGGAATATTTGAATACTACTCTCAGTAATATGCACTTTTGTTATACGATTCAGAACCAAGACTACAAATAAATATTTGAATTGATTTCAACTATCAGAAACAGAACAAACCCAAATAGTCACCACACGAACCACCTTCCCTTTTATTCACAACTATCACAAAATATTCGAATATCGGATACTCTATATCTGTCACTTTTTACCGCATTTTTTTCAAACAAATAGATAACAAACAAGCTGATGACCCACCTGGTGGTATGTAGTTACCGTCGTTTTCAGACACCAGTAATAACAAGAAAAAATAAATTGGAATTGCAGGTGCGTTGTCATTTTGAGGCCTTAGATAAATGCCTACCATTCCCTTCAATCCAAATCACAGTGTGTTTCACGTCTGAAGTAAGAAAGGCCGTGGTACCTACCCAATACGTAATACGACAGTTGTAAAAAAGGGGTCGATCGGATATGTAGATACACCCAATACTTTAGGTAAATTATTACTGACTATTATGTAATAATACAATTTAATCTCTGTGTCGGTTATTACTCTGTGCATTATAAAATGAAGCGCGTCTGAAGGCATTCCGTCGGTGAGCGTGCAAGCGTGCATTTTGTTTATTTCAAAATATTGAAGAAAAAAGTATACACAGTTTTTTGACTGAACTTGTTTAGGATTTTCTGGGTGTTGTTTAATGAGAATCTAGCATAAGCGAATCAACGCTAATAGCCTACTGGCGAGATATTTCAATTTTGCGACTTTTGTAAATACACGGTATTGCAAACTGCTTTTTCGCGGTCTTGCACGCTCACCGACGATTACCTACTAATCCTGTTAGAAGTACCTTCCTTGTGAATTGAATTAGCTTCATATCCGGCTCATCATTGACTTTGAAAAGTAATTGTATTTTCAAATAAAAAGTTCTGCCTAGGTACTACTTAGTTTTAATTTCCGCGTATTATTTAAGAAAAGTACCTACCTACTAAACAAGCCTTGGCCACAGCTAGGCATTGACTTACGTTTGGTAGTATAAATTTACTAGCCGTTCGTCCATCAATGCCTCTTGCTGGCCGCTGCAGTTATATTTTGCAGCAACTAATAAGTTCACGTTTCAGTATTCAGTACATATAGATAACAATAACTCTTCAATTTTTTTGATGAGAGGCATGGATGTTTGTACCCTATATCTAATTAGTAAATTTCTAATATTTATATAGGTACATATTATTATCATAATTTCTCCGTAATCCATAGTATCCATAGGCTAGATAATAGGTGTGAGTGTATATTATTATTATTAATCTATTTCAACTAGTTTTTATATTATAGGTAGGTACCTACTCGTTTAGTTCGGTCCCCGCACGGAACAATTGGTTTGGAAATGGTACGGCATGCGGCAGAGCGGCAACGTAGCGCGGCAGTTCCGCGGACATGCAACGTCGCCTTTCCGTGGTTTCAGAATAGAATAGAATATAATAGAACTTTATTGTGCATGGAAAAAGGTACAATTTTTGGTCTTAACTTTAAAACAAGAATCACTTTTTCCTACCTTTTCAGATGTATACACAAAACTAATCAACGAAATATTTACCTATTTATAATCTAAAAATTCTTGTACACTATAATAACACTTATTTGTTAGCCAATATTTCACTATTTTTCTAAATTTCGGAAACGCTGGACTTTTAAAGTCATCTGATACTTAGTTTATTAAAAAAATATACCTACACATTATAAAAGTGGTTTTTAGTTACAAGCGTCAATTTAGCTGAAGGCATAAATAGTTTGTTTTTATACATAAAGCGAAGATTTCGATTAATAAAACGAAGATTTTGACTAATTACTTGAAACAAATAGCTGTTTGTACATAAATAAACAAATATCAAAAATATACAGACAAGGGAATGTAAGCAACTCATATTTCCTAAAAAAAGGTCAACAAGAATAAAAAAAAAATGCAAACCTAAAAGAATATAGAAAAAAATATATGTATATTCGGTTTTGATTCTTGATACACGGATCGTTACGCTGGGTGCTTTATAAATACACCACCGAAGCTAAGTTTGCGCTGTCCAAATAAGGTATTTAAATTTACTAAAAAGAGGGTGGTTGAATATCTGCACGGTTTCAATATATTTCTGTTGCACTATATTTAGTAAAATTTCACACAGTCCTCTAAATGTTGAAAAAAATGCCACTTGATCTATTGATTTCTTCTTGCCAGCCGCTAATATCACTAGATGCAAGTATTGTCTTATTTTAGTATTATGATAGTCATTGCGTTTTATTACTGAATCACTATATTATTGTTGGTGATAACATTTGTTGTATTAAGTTGAGACTTAAACTAGCTATTTTAAATACTCTTACTGACTGTAAATCAATAAACAACACGGGGATATATTAACTATGGAAACGAACGCCTGACCATTATTGCGAGCAAAATATCCGTCCGTGGTAATCGTAGGCGCAAAAGTTGAAATCCATTTAAAACAATTTATATCCTTTATTTGTTGGCTTTTTGAAAAAAATGGACCTACTTGCTAAAGGCACGAATGCTATGAATAACTATACCGCGTTTGACACTAAACAAATACCTCGTTTAAAATACAAATTCGTATAAGCGAGATCGAGATCGCGACACTTTGAAATAATTTTGAGTGATAATAAGAACTAATTACTAGTATTTAGAACCTACTGGCTAAAATTCAACATATATGTTACATAAATTATCAATTGCAACATTCTCTATGCAGCATTTTCGCCAGAAAAACTGCTCGAAAACACCTTTTTTTCGTATATTCTCCTTAACCTTCGCCTTAAGTTGTGTGCCAGAAAAATTTCAAAAAATAATGGAAGAAACACTGCGCGGGCTATCACACACGGTGGTGTTCCTCGACGATATTTGTGTTACCGGGATTAACAGGGATATGCATAAAAAAAAATCTGCGAGCTGTAAATTGTAATCGCAAGATTAGCTAGTATGGGGCTTACTGTTAAAATTAATAAGTGTAATTTTTTAGAAAAAAGCGTGTCATATTTAGGGTTTGTAATAGATAAAAATGGCTTACACCCGGATATGTCTAAAGTGGATGCCATAGTAAAAGCCCCAAGACCTGCTAATGTAACTCAGTTGAAAGCTTTTTTAGGCTTAATTAATTACTATGGAAAGTTTGTTTCCAACTTAAGTTCCTTACTCCATATTTATTAAAAAAGGACACGGAGTGGTATTGGAGTCCTGAGTGTGAAACTTCATTTTTAAAAATAAAAAATATTTTGTCCAGTGATAAAGTACTAAGCCATTATGATACGACTTTGCCTCTAATATTGTCAGTAGACAGTAGTGCATACGGAATAGGGGCGGTTCTCGCACATCGATATTCGGACGGCACCGAGCGACCGGTCAGCTGTGCGTCGAGAACACTGAGCGACGCAGAAAAAAATTATAGTCAGTTGGATAAGGAGGCACTCGCGATAATTTATGGTGTACAAAAACATCACCAGTATTTGTTTGGGAGGACTTTCACACTCAAAACAGACCTTTGGTATATATTTTTGGACCAAAGGGAGGGATTCCACAAACAGCGGCTAGTAGGCTACAGCGTTGGGCAGTGAAGTTGGCAGCATACGAGTACAATATTGAATATGTTACGTCAAAGAATAATGGAAACGCGGACGCGTTATCTCGATTGCCGCTGTGCGACGCTCCACAAGCACCGGCGGCGCTGGGCGACGCGGTCGGTGGCGATGAGCGAGAACATCACTACTTACTTTTTACGAATGAAACGCTGCCTGTTAGTAATAAAGATATAGCACTAGAAACAAAAAACGACCAGGTTTTGAGCCGAATTTATGGGTATATTATGTTCGGATGGCCGAACAAATGTGATGTCGAAGAGGAAAAACCTTTTTATTTCCGTAGAATGGAATTATATTTGGAACAGGGCTGTATATTATACAAATACAGGGTCGTAATACCAGTTAAGTTACAAAATAAAGTTTTGTTGGAAATACACGAAGGTCACTTAGGCGTCGTGAAGATGAAGTCCATAGCACGAAATTATATTTATTGGCCGGCCATAGATAACGATATTGAAACAGTGTGTCGAAATTGTGACGCATGCCGTAGTGTGCGAGACGCACCGCCCCGACACTCACTACATCCATGGGAGTTCCCTGTCGCCCCGTGGCAGCGACTCTATGCTGACTTTGCACAACTTGGATTAAATGGATCGAAGCGGACGAAATACGAAGCATATCTGCTTATGAAACAATAAAATATTTACGAAATTTATTTTCAAAATTTGGCTTACCATTACAACTGGTGACGGATAATGGACCTCCATTTCAAAGTTACGAATTTAATGAATTTTGCAAAAAAAATGTAATACGTCATCAGAGTTGCCAGAATGTTACTTTTGTAACATTTTATGTTACTTTTGACCCTCTCATGTTGCTTTCATGTTACACGACTCACAATGTTACTTTTACGTTACTTTTAGGATCCAGAAAGTGCCATATCACAGTATTAGTCTTTTACTAAAAAAAAGTTTTTTTACATAAAAAAAATAATGTTCTTTTCACATCAAAATGTTACTTTTGAACTGTCTCGTGTTACTTTTGACTATCGGTCACTGGCAACACTGTACGTCATACTACATCGTCACCATACAGGCCACAAGGAAATGGTGCTGCAGAAAATACAGTTAAGATGATAAAAAAAACTTTAAAAAAGGCGATCCGAGAAGGTAAAGATTTATTGGCAAGCCTTAGCAAGTTTCTCTTGAGTTACCGGAATTGTGAGCAAGCGACTACTGGGGTGGCCCCAGCCGTTGCATTAATGGGACGACGACTGCGCAGTCGATTGGACGTAATACGACCTAACACAGCAACTAAAGTATGGGAAGCCCAAAACAAACAAATAGACACGATGGGAGGAGCTGTGAGAAATTTTGAAATAGGTAATAAAGTCCTGACGAGGGATTATTCCAATAATAATAATAATAAATGGACTGAAGGACAAATTGTGGATAAAACTGGCCCAGTCTCATATAAAATTCAGTTAGACAATGGTACAATAGGCCGTAGACATACTGATCAAATATTACCGGTAAGGCGAAGTAGATTTTCAGGAGCAAGAGAAAATGATGAAGCGCTAAAAAATAAAAGTATAGAAAAGGCCGTAAAGTCGCCAGCTCTTTCCCCCGAAATTAGTGAGCGTGCTAGGCGTGCTCATGCTAGGGAATGTAGATAGGTAAAGATTGGAGAAGGTCTAAAAACATCTGAATTTTAATAATAATAAAAAAAAAGATAAATTATCAAGCTTTCCACATGGTTACTTATATTGGTAATATAACAGTAGGTAGTGTTATAATGAGAATATTACATGTTTATAACAGCAAATATTCGTGTATAACAAAAAAAACTTATTTTGATCCACTACTTTGACGGGTGTAGGTATACAGGCGGTGATAATGAAAATACTCGCACTTGTCTTATTTTTATTTTGAGATTCATCATATTTTCTAAGCCATTTATTTTGTTACATATATTTTTTATGGGTTGAATTGTAACACTAACTAAATTTTGCAGGGGGGGAGATGTGTGGTATATCTAAGTACCGACCTCTTATTTGTTATTTGTGTGCAGGTAACTAGACTAATAAATCAGTTAGCGATCGACCGCAGTGTATTACTCACGTACCTTACAGTTAAGAGACGTAATTGTGCCAAATGTCTTTAGTGATTTTTTACTGGATGATTTTAAAGATAACAACAAAAGATTATTACTTTTTTCTACTAACCAAGAAAGGGCTGCATTAGTAACCGCAAAAGAAGTATAATTGCGATGGAACATTTAAATGTACAGCTCCTCCATTCAAGCTCCTCCACCTTGGCAGTACTAATAATGAGAATCTAAACGTTGTCCCAGCAGACTCTTGCCCGACAAAAATAAACGACTTACGAAACATTCTTTGATTTAATAAAAAGTCAAGTGCCTTTGTTCAACGCAGATCTTACGACAGATTTTGAAGTAAGTGCCATGAATGCAATAAGCAAAATTTTCCCAATCGCTAGAAGCAAAGGTTGCTGGTTTCATTTCTCTCAAGCAGTTTGGAAAAACTCAAAACTACATGGAATATCGAAAGCAAAATTATTTAAACCACATGTAAAGCGATGTATTGCTCTGTCATAAGCACTCTAACCTGATTGATGGCTCTATATGTTAGGAGATCAAGCAAGCAATAAGAAGGTTGATTCTTTTAATAAATATTTCGAAACCACATGGCTTAAAAAGAAGGACCACTATCAGATAAATAGTGTTTCTATGATGTAAACATTAAAACAAACAATGTTACAGAGTCCTGGAACTCAAGTCTTAGCAGAAAATTAAAACCTAAACCAGACATTGCTAAATTATTTAGGGCATTAAAAAAAGATTCCAAATATTAAACTACATTTTGGTTAAAAAACAATTACATATCGAAAAGAACCAGTGATTCTTTTTTACGTCAAAAAATATCAATAGGCCATTGTATCGACAAAATAGCACTTTGTATATTAGGTTGGGGAAAAAGTCTTTTCGCATTATAGTATGTATGAACTTGTAATAAAATCTCTTTGGCTGTACTATTTGTATCTGGCTGGTATTGGTATCATTAAAAGTTTAGATTTAAAAAAAGATAATTCCAAATTCAAATTAGAAAAATGTGTATTTTCATTTGTTTTTCGTACTGTCAAGATGAGTGAATCCAATGAAGAAATTCGATACATTTTAAAATTTTACTACAAAAAAGGTAAAAATGCAACGCAAGCCGCGAAAAAAATTTGCGATGTTTATGGACCTAGTGCAGTGTCTGTGAGAGTAGCACAAATTTGGTTTAAGCGTTTTCAATCCGGAAATCTTGATGTCAAAGATGCACGTCGCTCTGGTCGCCCAATTACGGATAAAATTAATGCCATTTTTGAAAAACTGGAGCAAGATCGGCATATCAGTCGTTACGACGTAGCTGAAGAACTGGGAATTGACCACAAAACAGTTTTGGCGCATTTAAAAAAATAGGTACACAAAAAAGCTCGATATTTGGGTACCCCATGAGCTCACTAAAAGAAACCTAATGAACCGTGTACTCATTTGTGATTCTTTATTACGACGTAATGAAACCGAACCATTTTTGAAGAAGTACGTACGACAAGAACGTGCGAAAAAGGTCGTGGTCAAAAGCCGGTCAGTTCACAGACTGTGGCGAAACCCGGGTTAACTCGCAACAAGGTGCTGCGTGTGTGGTGGGATTGGAAGGGCATTCTTCATTATGAGCTGTTACCACTAGGCAGGACCATCGATTCTGAACTCTACTGCGAACAAATCGTATGCAGGTCGTAAGAATAGGCAATCATCAAATCCAACCTAAACCTTTAACCTTCGGCGTTCCGCAGGGCTCTATTTCAGGCCCTATGTTATTCTTAATTTACATTAATCATATCCATGAAATAGGTCTAAAAGGTGATGTCACTCTTTATGCTGATGACACATGTCTATTCTACTTTGAACGATCGTTAGAAAAAATAATTGCAGACGCACAAACAGACCTAAATTTATTGAATGAGTGGTTTCGGAATAATCTACTTACTATTAATGTCGCTAAACCTAATTTGATTTTATTTAAAGCAAAAAACAAAAAAATCTCTGACTTTGAACCGTTAATATTAAATAACATTAAAATAAACCAAGTTGAAAGTGAAAAATACTTGGGGCTCATTGTTGATAGCAAATTAACGTGGCGGCCACACATTGAAAAAGTCAAAGCCAAATTATCGTCTTTAACCGGTGCAACAAAAGGTATCACAAGATGTCTTCCACTGAGAGTACGATATACTATTTACAATTCCCTCATCAAACCCCATATTGACTATTTAATCGAAATCTGGGGCTCAGCTGCAAAATCACATTTAAACTTAATACAAAGAGCACAAAACAAACTAATAAAGGTTATTTTCCGCTATAATTACTTAACGCCAACTGTAGTCCTATATAAAGAAACAAAAATAATGAATATCTCACAAACATACATATATTATACTTGTCTGTTGATTCGGAAAATACTTACTAAGAACATACATACCAAAATCAGTTTCACAAAAAAGAGCCAAATACAAAAAATACAACTTAGAAATACGAATAACTTGGTTTTACGGGCTCCAAGAACAAATTATGGCAAAAGAAATATTTTATTTGAAGGCGCAAACATTTACAATAGGCTTGCCAAGGATATTAAAAACACTCCATCAATAAATACATATAAAAAACTTCTAAAACATTACGTTACTTCAAACATGTAGTCCAAATTTTGCCTTCATTCTAATGAACATTAATTGTATCTACAAACGCTATATACTTATAAAATTAATAATAATTAAAAACAATACCTATACACGTATAAATTAATAAGACTCATTAAATAAATAAATAAATTTCTACAGCACTATCTAATATATACAATTGGGGTCTAATCTAAATTTTCTATTACTATATGAAAGTCACATCTAGTAAAACACGAGTATTATTCAATATGAGCTGTTACCACCAGGCAGGACCATCGATTCTGAACTTTACTGCAAATAACTGATGAGATTAAAGCAAGAAGTTTGAGAGAAAGTGGCCGGAATTAATCAACAGAAGGGGTGTGGTTTTTCATCATGATAACGCTAGACCTCACACATCTTTAGCTACTTAGCAAAAATTAAGAGAGTTTGGCTGGGAGGTGTTAAAGCATCCGCCGTATAGTCCTGACCTTGCACCTTCAGATTTCCACCTGTTTCGCTCTCTTCAGAATTCTCTAGGCAGTATCAGGTTAACATCACGAGAGGACTGCCATAACCACTTGTCGCGGTATTTTGATCAGAAGCCCCAAAATTTCTATAGCAATGGGATCATGTCCCTACCTACAAAATGGCAAAAAGTTATCGAACAATATGGTATCTACATACTTTAGTTAAATGTAAATAAACTATAATAAAAAATGTTTTAAGTTTTCTTAAAAAATGCGAAGAAACTTTTTCCCCAACCTATTACTAAATAAACATATAAACATCCATGACTCGTAAAAAAATGCTCGTACTCATCATACAAACATTTGCTCCTACCGGGATTCGAACCCGGAGAGAAGTGCGAATTTCTACAGAGCGAATTGGATTTCCTAGGTTATCACATGACGAGCCAGGGAATACGCCCGACTGAGGAAAAATATAAAGCAATCGATGAATTCCTAAAACCAAAAACTTTAAAGAGTTAAGAAGATTTTTAGGGATGGTTAATTTCTACAGAAACAATCTTCCACGCACCGCCGAATATCAAAACGTTCTCAATATATATCTAAGGAATTCGAAGAAAGCGATAATTCGCCCATTTCTTGGACAACGGAGGCTAAAAAAGCTATGAAAAGTGAAAAGAGGGCATTAAAAACGCAGTGCTTACCGCTCACCCGGCCCGCGGTGCCGAGCTAACAATTATGACTGACGCCAGCGCGTCCTGTATCGGTGCGGTTTTGCAGCAGAAGATTAAAAAATTTTGGGAGCGATAGGGTTTTTTCTCACAGACACTGAGCGACGCTCAAAGAAAATACTCAACATTTGAAAGAGAGTTACTGGGTATTTACATGGATGTACGTCACTTTCAGAGATTAATCGAAGGACGAGAATTTATTATCTTTACGGATCATCGTCCCTTAACGTACGCGTTTTCCATAAAACTATCGGTCAACGATACTCCGCGTAGAGTACGTCAGCTGGATTACTATCTCAATATCGTACAAATATTCAACACATCAGTGGTCGTGACAATATTGTGGCCGACACATTATCACGTACTATCGAGCAGATAGACATTTCGTCACCCATTTGTTACGAGGAGATAGCGAAATACCAGCATAATGACACGGAGTTATCACAGCTGAAAAGAAATGCAAGATTGCAATTTGAGAAGGTAATGCTGCCAGGGTCAAACATTTCAATTTTCTGCGATACATCTACGGGAAAATATCGGCCCTACATACCATTACAGTTTCGAAAGCAAATTTTTATACGGTTTCACCACTAGGAAATTTTTAATCAGCGCAGCGATTTGAACACAACCACGTCGACATTGTTGGGCCGTTACCAACGTCGCAAGGGAAACGACACTTGGTGTAACGAATAATAATATACAATAATAGACCGTTGTACTTTATGGCCGGAAGCCTTTCCAGTGGAAGATATTACGGCAGATACGATCGCTCGAACTGTTTATGAAGGATGGATAATAAGATTTGGATGTCCGAACCGTATCACTACGGACCAAGGTCGTCAATTCGAATCGGCAACATTTGAAGCTCTCTCAAAATTTTTAGGAATCCACAAAATAAGCACGACGCCTTATCATCCTCAGTCAAACGGAATGGTAGAAAGGTTTCATAGGGCATTAAAAGCATTAATGGGGAGAAACGCTGCCAAAAATTGGGTGAGAGAAATCCCATCAGTACTTTTTGGATTAAGGAACTGTTTTCGCGACGACACGGGTCATAGTGCTGCTGAAATAGTGTATGGTACTGTTACGAGGTGGTTCAGGATATGGTTTAAAAAAAAAACTAAATCTTTAACACAACTAATATTTTATATTACATAATTAAAAGACAACCGCGCTTACTGAAAGTCCGATCTAATCTGATTTTAAAATTCTAATTAAATGACTCAATTTGCTTGTATGCCTATTGCATTATGACCTTAATGTAATAGGTTAGTCAGCAGTATTGTTAATTTTGCTCTTTTAGAGCTAAATTTAGCTCTGTTTTTCAATCAATCAGCTTCAAAAAAAACATTTTAGCTCTTTAGCACCTTAATTTTAAATTTTTAACTCCATTCATGAAACTAAACTATTGTTTTTGTTTCGTACAAAATTTTAAGTGTGTATCCGAATTTTATGTAGACCAAAGAGTAATAGAATGCATAGAGCAATATTTAGTTTATGACTTGAATTACGGAAATTCCCGTATTGTTTTATTGCGTTCATTTTATTTAAGTACTTCGTTTTGTTCGATCATTCATTCATTGATTTTGGAACCTAATTAATATACTATCTTGGTGGAGTACTGTGCTGATAATTTGTGTTTTTGTAGTGTGAATTACAATAAATAGGAAAGTGCAACGTGCAAAATGTCATCGAGTTGGCCATACACAAGTTGCGAGAAGAATGGCTCTCCGAGACTGCCTTCCAAGGTTGGTTGAAAGACGTTAGTAATGACAAAACCAAAGCGTATTGCTGCTATTGTCGATCGGAATTAAATGCGAAAAAAAATGATTTATTGAACCACGTTATGCGCATGAAACATATCAAAGCTGCAGAGCCATTTACATCACGATAACAGAAATTGGTCTTCCAACCGAAACCTAAATTTGACGATGCAAAAAGTTCAGCTGAGGCTTGTTTAATAACATTATTCATAGCTGCTCATACTTCTAAAATACTCTTCTACTGCAATAATAAAAAATGTACTTGCGCCACATTTTATTTCTGTCTTGAGAAATGATATTGGAGATGGACCATATAGCTTATTGCTTGACGAGAGCACTGATATTAGTGTATCCAAGTTACAAGGAATAGTAGTGCAATATTTTAACAAAACATCATTCCAAATTGTCACTTCCTTTCTTACGTTAGCTGAGTTAAACAAAGGGGTCTCTGAATCTATTACAGAAGCTGTAAAAAATACTTTGGTGTCATACGGACTTGATATCAAAAAACTTTGTGGTATTGGAGTTGACAATGCAAATGTTATGACCGGAATACACAATGGAGTAAACCAGAGACTGAAATTAGATGTACCTCATCTTATTATGATCAAGTGTTCTTTTCATTCTATTCAACTCGCCGTTTCTCATGCTTCTGCCGAGACATTTACCCAGACATTTAGAATACCTAGTTCAGGAGACGTATAATTGGTTTTCAAAGTCTTCAAACAGACCAAACGTGTACAAAAATCTATATTTGACAATAAATGACGAAGAACCTTTAAAAATAACTCAAGGCGGAGCCACGAATTGGCTTTCAATAGAACCAGCAGTAAAAAAAATATTGGATCAGTGGACAGAATTAAAGTTACATTTTAACCTCACGAGACATTCAGAAAAATGTTACGCCGCAGAAACTCTTTACAATATATACCAAAATGCTACAAATGAAGCGTATTTGCTATATATTCATTCTGTTTTGGAACATTTGCAAAGTCTCGTAAAAATATTCCAATCGAACAATATTGACACAAGTAAATTGTTGAATGATTTAATAATGGCCATTGAATCTCTAAGTAGAAAGGTCCTTAACCCCAACAGACAAATTGATGTATTCGAAGTACAAAATTTAGAAGATTTTTTGATTCCACATCCGTATTTAAATAATAAAGCATTTTTCATTTCCATTTAGGATACAGAATAGAGAACAAACTGCAAGATATCACAAACACTAATCGATTTTCAGCAGAAGATGAAAAACCATTCCGAGAGAAGTGCGTAAGTTTTACGATAGCGTTAATTAAACAAATCAGACAAAGGTTGCCAGACAACTACCGTATTTTAAAAAAAGTGAACCAATTATCAGTTTCAAATACTTTGAAACAAGTCAAAGAGAATATTGCACCACTTGTGCAGGAAATGGGCCACGGTGAAGAATTTATCAGTAAGGTAGAAATGCAATGGAACAGCATTAGCCTGGTGCCATGGCAAAAGAAGAAGAGCACAATTGCATTTTGGTCTGAAGTATTGCAGTACAAAAATGCAGCTGACATAAATCCTTTCAAAGAACTTTGTTCTTTTGCTCTTGCAATGATTTCATTGCCATGGTCTAACGGAGAAGTTGAGAGAGTATTTAGCCAGTTAAACATTGTGAAAAACAAATCTAGATATCGACTTAAAAATGACACTACCAATGCGATTTTATCTATCAGAGCTGGATTACGACGGACAAAAAAATGCTGCCACGACTATGCATTGCCAAAAGAAGACATAAAAAAAATTGGTACCATGGCAACTTACGATGAGAACTCAGAACTAAGCACAAGTGCATTAGAATTAGTATCAACTAACACACAATTTCGTTCAATAATTCTGTCCGACGACGAATAATCGTATTTTGAAATATCTCTCTCATTGATTTAATGAGATATAATAATCATGTTACGTTTTTTCTTTTATTTTAATTAATTATAATTAAAATTTTGTTTTTTAAACTTTATTTTATTTTAGCTCTTTTTTTACAAAAATGTAGCTCTTTTTCGAAGGTGATTTAGCTCTCTATAAAAAATTGAGTTGGCAACACTGCTAGTCAGCGTTTTTATTTACATTAGATATTAATGTATTGTACTATATACGTCTATGTACGTCGATAAGACTGCCCGGTAATTTTTTTGAGCCATCCAATAAGCATACGAACTACGAACAATTCATGAAAACTATTCAGGAAGGTAAAAAAAAGAAGGTAAAGAAAAAATGATATCAGTTCCGAAACGCCAAGGACATGAATGGTCAATATTTGTTCATCCGGAACTCAACCAATGTTCTCATGTTTTTATCCGTTGCGATAGACTACAAAAGAGTTTATGCTCACCGTACGAAGGGCCGTTCCCAGTCGTCAAAAGAATGGGTAAAACATTTTTAATTAAAATAAGAGGCAGGGATTCCGTCATATCAATCGACAGATAAAACCTGCATTCTTAATGAATAAATACGATTGCAGGAGCGTGCCTCTAAGTGAAAGAAAAAACACGTTTGTTACAAGATCAGGAAGGACAGACAAACCCTTCGTTTTGAAAATGCTGTTTAGTGCAACTTTCCTATGTATATAGCTATTATAAATATTTAATCCTAGTTAGTGTAGATCAGTTGTGTATCAGTAGCACTAAGTATCAACACCACAAATATATTTCTTTCTATGGTAAACTAGTCATTCAGTCGGAAATTAAGATCGAGCAGTGTGAATACCAAGCTCTAGTAATAAAGACCATGGAGCGAAAAATGAAGACGCTCGCGAATAAGCAAACACACAGCGGGTGTCAAGGTTAATAGCGATCAATCAACCTACAAATGCACCGAGCATCAAAACAGACGTCAGCGCATTTTTCCGGTTCAAGGCGAGACAACCATTTCTATGCGATCAGCAATAATATATTAATAGATAAGATGTAGGTCAGTTTTTAGTGTAGCAATATTTTATTTGTTTCTCTCCCATAACTTGTTATTACTGTTGTGTTCTTTTAAAAAGGGGGGAGTACTGTGCCGGGCGTGAGAACTTATCACACGTAGTTATCTAAACCAGATTAGAGCTGTTCAGTCCAACTTTATACAGTAGATAACGCACGGTATATTTAGTATGTAAGTCTATAGAATTAAGGAATAAATCACTACTACCGCACATAAACGTCAGTATAATTATATCTCCCAGTCCCTCGGCATAGTAGTCATGGCCTGCATATGATTACATGATGTACAAATTCCCCACTTCAAAGTTATTAATTACAATTATATGCTTAAAGGACGCGCACACACATGAAGGTAGATCAAGTTCATTCCCAAATCGAGAAAAAAGAAGCAGCTTAAAACCATGGATATTGCAATACCGACATTGGTCCCTATTTATTAGAACTTGATGGAAAAATTAAGTTTCCTATATTCGACATGGAATCGTCACATTTCAAATATTTAACCACATTACACAAAATAAAAACGCTCCATTCGTATTACGAAAAAAACTTAGTAATGGCGATGAATTCAAGATTTATGAAATCGTTTGGCTTCAACTGCGAAAAGAAAACCCAGGCGTTTTATTTTGAATTATCCTCACAAATTTCATTATTGCGAAATACTGCCAGGAACATCAACTATCCAAATGATTTGCCTAATGTAAGAAACATGCAAAAAGCTATTTCGGAAGAAAAGTATAAGGATTTGTTAAAGTTGCTTGACTAGGTCCTGTAGAATATCATGCATTTTACAAAAAATACTCTACAATGACAGACACTGATTAAAATACTCATTGTGATAGGTAATAAGGAAATTAGTTGTAAGTGTAATTGTTGATTTAAAACTAAAATATATTATATTGATTTTATCAAAATCGATTCAGTAGTTAGGTTTTTAAATTTAAATAACTGGAATAATTAAGTCATCAATGTAAGCGAAATTGCGGATTTTGTTATACTGTGTGTCACTATTCAGTGGTACACGATGGTAAGAAACGATATATGTATTTCAACCAGTGACTAAAAGACAGACAACTTGATAATGCTGCCCTGCTAGTTTGGACCTTAGAATATTCACCAGGGGCGTAGCTACCGCCGTATGAGCCGTATCAATGATACGGGGCCCCGGGTGACGGGGGCCCCGAACGTGTACAAGAAAAAATCATACAATATTATTTTCAGAAAAAAAATGTGATCCAAAAGAAAACCACCGATGGGGTACCCAAAGGACCCTCATGTATGTTTTTCAAAAATTTAGTTTTCAAGAAAAAACCTCTTTTTTTGTTGATAGTAGATACCCTAAATGTTGTAAACGTTTTAAAATTTCTCTTATCCAACAGGCCTATTTTTTATGATTATTATTATTATTGAATTAACTGTAACTGTAATGCTAGATTTTAAATTGATTTTAAGACACTTTTTGTACATTTTTCTTTGTAAATTATCTGTTGTTAATAAGTGAAAAGATTCTTAATAAGTGTTAAAAATTTTAACTAATATTTAAATTTTAATTTCGGAATCCGACCCATTTTAAATTAATAAAATCTCATAATTAGGTATATTCACTTAATGTAGCCGGTTTTTCAGGTTATTGATCCATTAAGTAAACAAGTTTTTGAAATAGATAAAGCAGACAAAAAATAATAATTATTCAAACGTCCAAAAAAAATGTGTTTTCTCAAAAAGCCATGAGCCAATGGAGGGTCATTGATGGTCTTCATTTAGACATGAAACCCGACACTTTGTGTATTTATCATAGGGCCCCCAAAAAATTTTTGATACGGGGCCCCTCTAAAGCAAGCTACGCCACTGATATTCACTGACATCCTCCTCGTGTCGTATTCCTCATTGATGAGGGTCGCGACCTCCCTTTAGTGTCATCTTTTCTGCGATGATTTTGCGCCATCCTATTCTATCTTCAGCAGTGTGCAGAGCATTCACTGACATATTTTATGTTATTTATTTATATTTCTGTTGTTTTTTATGTCAATTTTAGGAAACCAAATATTATTTAGATCGAAGAGCATTGAAGAAGAGAATCAATTCTACATGGAAAAACTATTGGGCACAAAATTGTTTGCCCTGCCTTCTACCTAGCTTTCTTTATGAAGACAAACTTCGGTTTATAAAAATAAAATTAAAAAAAATACAACATGCCAAAGAGCAATGGAAAGAAGCAGATTGAAATTAAAGAGAAATAATAAGATAAACAGTGCAGAAATAAGGAAGAGAACAAGATTAAGAACTTGTTTTACAGGCTCATAAGCTAAAATGGCAATGGGCAGGTCATACAGCAAGACAGTAGAAATCAAAAAGAATAGACAGGACCAAAAGGCAAGATAAATATAAGGAGACCAAAAAAACAATGATGATGATATTATACTGGTATCGTAGGATGCAAAAACTGGTTGAATAAATGAAGAAATAGATTGAAATTAAGTCAATGGAGCAGGCTTATACTCAGATGGGACCCATATCCAAGCAATAAACACTTATGTTTATTTACAGGGCAGGTAGTAATTTTTAAAAGTAAGTGTCTTAACACTAACCATTAAAAACAACTACCTGCCCTGTAAAAAACAAGTAATTACTAACCACTCTAATCATACTAATACAAAAAAGTTTAAGTAATAATTATAATTATAGCAACATGTTTATACTCAAAACTTTTCTCTATCCCAAAGTAAACATCAGGCAAGCGGCGATATACCACCGGGGGGCGATGACAATGGAGAAATCAATTGTGTCTGGAATCTCATGCTTGACGGGTTAAGAGCTTGTAACGAAAACGAAACAGAGTTTTCGATTTGCTATTTCCACTAAGTCTCTGCTAAAAATAACTACATTAGCCACTAATATTCACGCAGATGCTACTAACAAACTTATTTGGCAGGAGTTCCCTGTACTGGTAGTCGGAACTACTGATAAAACTAAGAGATTTCATCCTCTTTATTTGGCTGTGTCTACTTCTGAACGAAAAGGAGATTTTCATATTGTTGTTCAAAGGTGTTTGTTCGAAACTGCGCCTTCTCCATTTACGCGCACTCTCTACAACCAAATTATTGAATTTGCGACGCGGCGAAAAGCACCCAAAACGCATTTAAAGGAGTGTTTGGTACTGAAACTACTGTGAAAATGTGCTGGGCTCATGCAAAAAAAGAACATTATTATCTCATGTGGAAAGACCAAAAAAAATACAGAAAACTTTACTAAAGGATATTGATATATCACACTGCCACATCTCCAGATATGTTCAACTCTGCATTAGAAGCATTTCTGATATCTTAATATACTCCGAACAAAGAGAATTCATAAACTATGTATTTTAAAATAGAATAGGTGTAAGTGATTCAAAATGCACTTCTCGAAAACACACTGAGTTACGAAAGCGAAAATACAAGTTTTAATTCCAAAACTCACATTTACGTTTTAATAAAACAACAATTTGAATTTACATGACATGCCGCCAAATTCTACCGAAAAACCAACGAAAAGTTTTCCTCGGTCGCGAAGCAAGTTGTCCACCTTAGCTCAACAGGTGGCGCGCAAAACATCAGGTGAAAGCCAACTCATAAAGGTTCTATTAACAAGGTCAGTAAGGTAAGTATATAATGTATTCTATTAATCATTTCTGATGTGCTATTAAAATTTATTCCCTGCATTTTCCAGGTCCAGAAACCTACTACAAGCGCGTCCTTTACAAAAGGTATGTCAAAACTCGACTTGGTACCTTGGGTCTTCACAAGGATCTCCTGTTACAAATAATGCGCTTGAAGCTACAAACCATCAAAGATAGCCACACATTGCGAGACTGTTTTCCGTTGTCCAGATTTTTGGTAATCGTCTCAGATATGGGGAAAGAATGGTCAGAGACCCATCAGCTAGAACGATTTTAAAAAACTCCTTCAATCGAGCTCAAAGATTGGACTCAAGGTTACCAGTGGGCAAAGTCTGACCGAAAAGTAGTGATATTGAGGACCGATTCCACAAAAAAAGGCCCACAAGCTCAGGGCCCAGGGCCACGAACTCTGACTTACAAACTATAAATTGAACTAGTGCTGATAAATATGGATGAGTTCATCGTTTTTGGTTATGCTATAGTAAAATATTAGATGGCAATAGCCAACCGAGCTGACTATTTGCTTCGCAGAGGAGGAATGTATGGTGAAAGGGCATTCGGGACTGCAAACGTTTATCAGAACGAATAACAGGTGATACAAGCATCAAAAAGAACTTGAAAATGAAATTCGTAAAGAAGCGTCATTTTGGAAAATGGTTCTTCAAAGATTATTTAGTAAAACAAAGAGTTCTTTGGCTTTAAGAGGACATCGAGAAAACTTAAATGAAGAGGGGTTACCATGGAAATTTTCTGTCCATTGTAGATCTTGTCGCCCACATATATGATCACATACTGCGGCAAGTTTTGGATATCCCTAAAGGTATTATTTTTATTGCTAAGTTTTTAGCTGACTGCTTTTTTAATCAAATAATAATCAATCAATTTAAACACAAAATATTTAAGTTACTGTGGGTTTTTTTTATTGATTTATTTTTATTAAAATTAAGTGTATAAATTCTAATTAATATTTAAAATCGTTTTTAGGATCAACAAGATATCTGAGTAAAACAATTCAAAATGAAATGATTTTCAAGTGTGGTCCACACTTGAAAATCATCTGCTAGAACAGATTAGAGCGTCGCCTTTTTTCGCCATCATATTGGATACGACACAGGATATATCAAAGGTAGACCAGCTGAGCATTGATGTGAGATATGCAGTAATAGCCAGATCAGACAGCCAGGAACCAGGTGGCATAGAGGTTAAAGAAACATTTCTATGTTTTTACGCAGTCAGCGAAGACGGCGCAGCAGATTTATTCAGAGGGTATGATGGAGCCAATGTCGTGAGCGGTGTGTAAAATGGTGTACAAAAACAAATTAAGGATATCCAGCTTAACACGGAGTACATACATTCCACTCATAATTTAAATTTGGTGGTAAATGATGCCGTCAGTCATTGTTTGGAATTGCAGAATTATTTCACAGCATTGTAAGATTTGTTGAATTTCTTCAGACTTAGCATTAAACGCTGGATCTGCTGTCAAAATTCACTGGCGAATCGGACACCACTCTTAAAAACTAAATCCGACTAGATGATCCAGTAGGGTCAATACGATATCTGCAGTAAAACTTCGTTATTTCGATATAATCAAAGCATTATCAGAAATCTTTCTCAAAAGTTCCAGTAAAGATGAGCGTAGTCAAGCAGAAAATATTAAATCTAAATTTCAAAATTTTGAGTTCTTGTTCTTTTGTGAATTCATGCACTGCATATTGAATGATATCAACTATGCAACTAAAACTTTGTATTTGTGAGCTATAAAAGAAACATGCATATTAAGTTAACACTCAAATGTTTTTTTGTGTGCTTAATTATATACAGATGAATTATTTAAATTGTGTTTTATTCAGAATAAATGACGTTCAAAAAAGTAAATAAGGTGATGGTTTGTTTAACTTAAAAAAAGGTTTGATATTTTTGTTGAACTAAAGAATTGTTAGATATTATACTATTTTAATAATAGTTATTCATTAAGTAAAACATTTCTGCAAATACCATTAAACAGTATACTAAATTTGATTTATTTACTGTGGATAATTAGTGTGCAATTCAGTATTTTAGGGGAAATTTTAAATTTTTTGTTCTTAAAAAGGGAATATACAGATATTGATTTAAATACATGCCAAATGAAATCATAAACTTTATTTAAACTGCACAAAGTTTATTATTTAAAGTAATTTTTAGTCCACTGTTTCATATTAATCTCTTTATGATTATTTAATTAATTAATTATGATCTCTTGACTGTAAGTAAGGGCATACCTGTGACTACCGTAACTACACTAAATTAGTTGTTAATAAAACCATACTTGTCTTTGTAGTTTAGTAATGAAGTTCAATTGTAATTCATTTCTAATACAGTAAAGACTGTAATTCCTTTACAGTATTTTGGTTTCGATGACTAAAAGCAATGTTGATGATTGATTACGGAGGGGTCAATCATAAATTTAAAATCTCCAGCTCCTTAGTGGTTCAGGAGGGAATTGTTGAAACTTTGGTCATGGTTAAACTGCAACAGCTTTATCACATTGCCACTTAAAAATATTATAAACAACTGAAAACAAGACTTTTGTTTTCAGTTCGACTACAGTAAAATCGTAGTGGCTCCTGAATGAAGAATGAGCTGTTGATTTACATTAATTTAAAAATTGAATGTGATTTAAGCTGATGACATTTATTTTATACAAAAGTGACTTACATTGTCTAAACAACACATTTACTATGGAAGTTGTTTCTGCTTTACAGGCAAGAATCTTGCATCATGTAAATGGGCCTCTAAAATAATAATGTTTAAAAAATAGTTTGATAAACAAAAACCTCTCAAGTTTATTGATTTGTGCACTGTGGTTTGTTATAATAACAGGCATCAAGTGAAAAACTTTTACCAGCTTTACCAGGATACCTCTAAGGCCAAAAAGAAGGATTATGAGTATGTTATGTTACATTTAATAAATAATATTAAACAGTGATTCATACTAATAAAGTTTATTATTTTCTATAAAACTGATCGTTTTTTAAACTAAAATGAATTAAAGTCTATTATTGTCTTTTTTATAACTTAAAAGCAAGAACTTGGGTATAATGTTAACTGGTGCTAACGAATGGAGCATGCTTGCCTAGAAACACAGCTTCAAACGAGCCTTTTAGGTCAAGTTTGGTAACAATTACATCAATTAAATGATGATTTTGAACACACTGGTGTGGCTATGCATTCATGAGAAAATTTTGTAAATGCCTTTAATATATTCGTATTTTGATTTTTTCTTTAGTTGATTAATGTAAACTCAGAGTGTTTCTTGTTTCGGTTTATAAATTTATAGGTCATTCATTACTGTTTATCGACACTCATGGATCTTATTTAATACAACTGTGAGACCAAGTTTTTGTAAAGAAAGGCGGCAGTAAGGCAAACGAAAGATAATGAAATTTAGTGTATTTGGCACTACAGAAAGTGAAAATTTAAAATTTTGCACTGTGTACGTACATTTGTGAGCTAAGCTATATTTTTGCCTATTTCTTTCCTTTTCCAAATACTTATTTGTTTGAAGTGTACAATATTTTTTAGCCGGCATAATTTGAGAAATGTTGGTAAGCTTATAAATAAAGCGCACAAACTCCTCATATATTTCTTACATGTATGAAGGCCTGTCCCCCACCAGTGGAAAGTTTATTTAAGATGTTAATTGATGGTGATGATGAATTCACGTTTAATATTCGCAAAACAACTTTGTACGTGGATTAAAAAATGTATATTTAGGACAAGTGTGAATGAAATATTTTACACTAGGAAAAGAACTTTCGAAACTTACCAGTTTGTACCTTTTTTTTTGGTAATTCTCCCTTTATAGGGAAGGCAAAGGAAACTAATTATTCTAATAATCTTTTAGTTGCACGTCAACTTGAATAATAAAACTAACTAAACCACTTCTATAACACAACGTTCGCTCGAACATAATTTTTAATTATTGTAATTAAAATCTTGACTGACGCCACAAAAACCCGCCAAACACCCCTTTTTTGTTAATTCTCCCTATAAAAGGAAGGCAAAGGAAACTACTGCCTATACAGCCATGTCTTCAGTATTTCTTAATTTTTTTTTTATTTCAATAAAATGCTGGCGTAACACATTTCAATGCTTTTAATTTGACCAAACGATTTAGTGAATTTTCTTGCTACTTTTATTAAGCCAGTAAATAAAAACTTAATCGATAATCGCCCTCAACGTAGCCATACCTCGATGCGACCATCAAACTCGAATATAAAAGATCAGTCAACCAAGCGTAGTTTTCGACCTAATTTACCTATCAAATGTTACATATGCGGTGATACTGGTCATAAACAGGAAGGTTGCCCAAAGAAACCTAAAACGGGTCCTACAACCGAACTAGTAAAAGTAGGGCAACGGCCGAATAACAGCGTAACCTGTATTTATTGTAAAAAGCATGGTCATGATATTTCCCAGTGTTTCGCAAAACAGCGTTCCGAATCACGTAATAAAAATAACGTAAATTTCTGTTCCACCCCCCTTGAGAAACGAAACACGGATGTTGTCGTAGGTATAATTCAGGGAATGCCCGTCGATATTTTAATTGACAGCGGTGCCTTAGATGTTTCTTTGATATCATCATCTATTGTAAAATATTTTTCTGCAGCGAAGAAACATATCAACCGTCAACTCAAAGGTGTTAGTGACTCGATTATTAACATTGATTCTTTTGTAACTTTAACTGTAGAACTCGAGGATATCTCTCTTGAAGCCGTACAAAATGTCTCATACTGAGAAACTAAGAGTCCGCGAAATTATTCAAGACCTATGCTCCAAGGGTATCATACGTGAGTCTGAGTCACCTTATTCAAGTCCTGTGCTCTTAGTTAAAAAGAAAGACGGCTCCGATCGCATGTGTGTCGACTTTAGGGCATTGTATACGATTACCGTAAAAGACAGATATCCTTTACCTTTGATCGATGATCACATTGACCAGTTAGGAAAGGCTGTATTCTTTACTACCTTAGATATGGCTACTGGCTTCCTGGCCAGAGGTTCTACGCCAGAGGACGGCCGAACGGTTGATAAGAAATCAGGCAGCACAAGATAGTAGGGTTAATGCTGATAGACGATCGCACGTGAGTTTCAATTAGGCGATTTTGTATTCGTAATATTGTGGACGGATTGATGAAATTTGATAATTTTGGGTTGAGACCATACCGCCTCGAAAAGTATACCCTATCTGTTAAATGTAGGTTAGTTAAATATAAAATAAAACTAAATACTAAGTAATATTAGTAGTGTTGTATTGTGAATGTATCTTAAATTAAATCGCTGCGGACTAACACCAGGTTCGTAATATTTGGAAAAAAAACAAAACCCGTAAACATATAGTGCACAGCACTGCGGTGGTATGATTCAGTCCCACCCTAGCCCCAGAAGTGTCTGTAATGAATTAAATGAATAAACTAAAAGGGATGGACACGAGCAAAGGCTTTTATTTTGCCAATGGTGATTTCCTAAGGTAAACGCTAGATGGGTGACCGTCAACTCAGCATTATCGACTTCTTTGTCTCTTAATCTTTGGTTGTAATACATAATATTGTTCATATTACGATACGATCTTACAACTGATCTCTTTTTCCTTCTCCTCGAAATCATTTTCATCATTAACGTGGGATATTCTTCGTATTCACTAGCATTTTCTGTAATATTTGGTATAAATTTTTCTTTAAAAGAAAGTTTCAGTCCACAAGTAAAATGTGAGCAGGTTGGGTTTTGATTTGTATTGCTTCTCTGTCTCATCAGGTCGAATAGATTTTTAAGCGCATCTTGATTTAAGTAAACGCAAATTCAAGTACCTAAATTCTTGACTTTCACAAAAATGCCAAATATCTTTCAGAGAATTTATGGTCATGATGTACCCTTTAAGACATCGAGCATTTTTTAATCTGATATCAGATTTTATGAATTTCGTCGACTTGAAGGAAACTATTCCATAGTTCTATATGATGGGACTTGTAAGATACATTTTCTCGACGTCCTTTAATGATATTTCTTGAATTTGCTGGGCCATTGGTCAGGTCGTATAAGTTATACAAATCCTGTTCGAAAGCAAAAGATTTTATCTCAGGGGATGAAGATAGCACCTAGAACCATGTCGCGTATTTTAAAAGATAACTTAGGACTTGCAGCCTATAAGAGAGGTACTGGTCATTTCTTAACTGATAATTTAAAAAAGAATAGAGTGGTAAAATCGAAACAACTACTGAAGCGGTACGCAAAGGGAGGTCACAGAAAATTTTTGTTTACGGTACAGAAGTAGGAAATTCATCTGACGTTACTTATAAATTATATTCCTACTTCTGTACCGTACTCAGTATTATT
Source organism: Nymphula nitidulata (assembly GCA_947347705.1). Lineage (NCBI taxonomy): Eukaryota > Metazoa > Arthropoda > Insecta > Lepidoptera > Crambidae > Nymphula > Nymphula nitidulata. The sequence continues at coordinate 20,845,308 of OX374616.1, forward strand.
TTGTTTGTCTGCAATCATTTTAAAAATAGCTGAAAATGTATTTCTCAGTGTTTGAGCCGCATATTTGACCGTCATTTTTTGTCTTATCTTCGGATCTAACAATGTGCACAAAATTTTATGAAAGTACAGAAATCTAGAATTTATTGTTTCTACATCGCTCTAATGTTGCCACTTAGCTATTTTATTATTAAAGGACATGTTCTGAAAATGTATGAGGGCTGGTACTCAGCTACCCCCAAGACTAAAGTTATATGAGAAGAAATAGTATATTTTTAAGAATATTATGAGACAAAAACTATAATTTTTAATGCCTGTGTTAGAAAAATATATATTTATGTGTCATTAAATCAAAACGGCAAATGAAAAATTAAAGGAGCTGAGAAGCATTTAAGGCATATTATTAAGGGAGATTTAAATAAAAGAAAACATGTTTGCAGTTTCATTTTATATTATCATAAAAGTAAGAAAAGTCATCAAACTTACTAAGGTATTTTTATATTATCATAAAAAGCAAGAAAAGTCATCAAATTATCAAAGGTATATATATAATAATACATAAATTATTATAACAAGTAATTATCCTTATATACCCAACGCTAGTAATTACGTAATTCTTACAAAGTATATAGTTATAACATCAATTTAAACATAAAAACAAAGATAAATAACACAATAAAAATACTCAGCTTGTATACGGGCCGTTAAGTATATAATAACTCCAACTCTATAACTTGGGCAGCGATCTGTCTCCGTCGGAATCTGAATACACTCTGCCCGTACAACCCACTAACCGACCGGCCCTCTTTTATAAAGCATCCCCACCTATTAGTTTGAACTGACAAACAACACGTGATTTCCGAAAGGCGGAGAACACGCGATATTTCCCCACTTTTTACGTCGTTCGAACGGACAAACAACACGTGATGCTATTTCTGGTTTTTACCAGAGGGCCGTGGTGATTTTATGTATTTAATTACAATGTTAAATAATCGATATCAGTTACTTATAATTATCAATAATTTATATTTTCTTAATAATATAACACGGCCATTCTGATATGTACTTCGTTCCCCGAAGTACTTATCTACATAACTACGTTAACTATGATTATATTTAAGCAACACTACAGTCTCACTTCTTACATTAAGTAGACCTCGTGAGCCACACACTTATAACTAAATGTCTTACTTCTCACATTAAGTGGACAGCATCACAGTCTCACTTCTCACATTAAGTAGACTTGTCGTGAGCCACACACTTACAACTAAATGTCTTACTTCTCACATCAAGTAGACAACATCACAGTCTCACTTCTCACATTAAGTAGACTTTTCGTGAGCCACACACAACTAAATGTCTTACTTCTCACATTAAGTAGACAACATCACAGTCTCACTTCTCACATTAAGTAGACTTTTCGTGAGCCGCACACTTACAACTAAATGTCTTACTTTTCACATTAAGTAGACAGCATCACAGTCTCACTTCTCACATTAAGTAGACTTTTCGTGAGCCACACACAACTAAATGTCTTACTTCTCACATTAAGTAGACAACATCACAGTCTCACTTCTCACATTAAGTAGACTTTTCGTGAGCCACACACAACTAAATGTCTTACTTCTCACATTAAGTAGACTTTTCGTGAGCCACACACTTACAACTAAGTAAATGTCTTACTTGTAAGTCTTGTAACATTAAGTAGACATACTTAAGTAGACATATACATTTTAATACTATGTATTTATTGTATTTAATACTATACATATATGTATACAGAATTCACATTGATTAGGTAGGTATGCTTAGTTATCAGAGTAAAATATAAATGACTTCGGTACTTGTCATGCAGTACAGGCATTGATTATGGAAATATTTACATCTTACAACAAATTTGGGTCTTTGGTATTTTGATAATAATTTACTTACAGACATCTTGTTGATAAAGTTTTGCTCTGCCTCTATGTTCGTGGCCCCTGTTTTGGGATAATATTTTTTTACAGTTACACAGTAAGATTATTTTTGGAGTCGGGCTTCACTTTCTATTGTTTTTGGAAACCACTTAGCACCAACTCCAAAAATATGTTTCTAGGGGATGAATACCTACTTAAATTTAATTATTTTATCGTTTTCAGTTTTTTGAAGTCGGTTTAAATTTTTGTTTAAAAAATTTTTTTCACAATTTTTAGTGGTAACTTTCTACGGTCGAAGCTAGATGGGTGACCATAAACTTATATTGTTTCCTACTATCGTATCTTTTCACTAAAAAGTCATATGAAAAGCGAAAATTCGCAATTTCGCATATGTAGACGACTTAATATTATTGCAAATTTTTAATTTAAAACCAAAGTACCCAACTGTTTTTGAAAAAAAATTTATGGGACCAAATGGCAACTATTCCGCATCGAACAAAAAAAGAATCTCGTAAATCGGATCAATAATCTCGGCGTAATCGGTGTACATACATAAAAAAAAACATACCGGCCGAATTGAGAACCTCCTCGTTTTTGAAGTCGGTTAAAAACAACATAACACAGATATATAAAAAAACACGAATTTCATATTTTCCACACTTGAAACTCCAAAACAATCTCAATTGTTTTTGTGACACCTTTCTTCTTCTTCAGTAGACAGAGATTACATGACGTAAATATATGGACTCTTTGCTTGTTTGTTTTAACACTCCTCCTTAATCTCATATCTACTGCACTTTCACTCTTAACTCTTAAAACAAACCCATACTTCTAACACACCAGTCATACTTCCCCTTTAACAACGTCTTGGTCAAGGCATCCGCCACTATCCGCGCGTTCTCTTTGTACCTCAAAGAAATATCAGCATTCTTAATTAATTGCCTCTCGCACAAAGTGATATCGCACATCCACTAGCTTGGTACGTTGGTGATGAACAGGGTTCTTCGCTATCGCTATAGCCGACTGACTGTCACTGAAGATAGGAATGCATGGTGACATGCCAAATTCTTGCCTCACCTCAGTTATAAATCTGCGTAGGAATACCGAGTCGGTACAGTCGATAATGCGATTGTTCGTTGTTTTTTACTTTCCCAAGAAATAGCTCCTCCTTGTGATAAAAACAACCACCCAGAGTTCGACTTCCGATCAAAATCTCCAGCATGATCTGCGTCTGCATAGAAGATAATAAAGTATCGTTGCATCTCTTTTCTATATCTTAAACAATAGTTATTTGTTATACAAGAGTGCAAAGTTGCTTTTTAACCGCGTGCTCAATTTTGATGACCGAGCAAGCGAAGGATTCTAAAATTAGAATCCTGAGCGTTAGCGAGGAAATCAAAAGAGCACGAGGTGAAAAATCTTTGCACTCGAGTGCAACACTTAACTTTTCATCCCACCTCAACTAGGAAATAAATAAATGCAAAAAAAAAAAATTGCGCATTATGAACAGTTTCCATCAATTCTGTTGGCGTCAAATAAACTCTTCGTCGATAGAATCACTCATTTTAGTTTTTTTTACTTGTTTTAAACCTATGTTTTTAACAATTATGTCGTAAAAAGAAAATGGCGCGCGCAAAGCAAATTAAAAAAAGTACACCAAGAAGGTGCCGAGTCTGAGTTTTTAACAAGTTAAAAAAGGTTTTATGATCAATTCGGCACCATGGAGGTTGAAGTAAAAGAGGTTTAATGATGTTTTGAATTCACAAACTTAGTGCACACGATGTTCTAAATTCAATTTTACTTTATCCTCTAGCGGATAAAAACGGCTTTTGCACTCAGATATCGAAGAGCAAAAATACTCTTTCCGAGATGGGGGGATGAAAAATCTCTTTATTCCTTTTAAATAGCGAAGCACTCTTTTTGCTGCTATCCAGTGCTCATCTCCATGACGATTATTGAACTGGCTTAATTAGTTTACCGTATGTGCAATGTCCGGTCTCGTACACACCGCCAAATACATCAGTGAACCAATTAGTGATCGATATGGAACATTTTCACCCAGTTTGTTTTCAGGTTGCGGCCTCTCTAGCCGTTGTCCTGCTACTGCTGGTGTGGCGACTGGTTTGCAGTCCTCCATCCCAAGAGTTCGAGGGATCTTCTCTATGTACCTCTGTTGGTCCAATTTGATACCTTCATTTTGAGTTATGCGCACGCCCAACATCAACTCAGCTCTGCCAAGGTCCTTCATTTCGAATTTATTCATAAGATCCACTTTAACCTTGCGCATCTCTTCAGCATCATTCCAAAAAATCAAAATATCATCAACATACACTGCAATGATGATGATCTTTCCGCCCTTTGATCTTGTATAAACACACGGCTCGTTATGTGATCTCTTGAACTGAAGTGCTATAAATTCAGTATGAAGCCTCTTATTCCACGCTCTTGGGGCTTGCTTAAGTCCGTATAACGATCTTTGTAACAGGCACACGTGGTTCTCCTTACCTTTCTCTTCAAAGAACTCAGACTGCTTCATATAAACTATCTAGTCTAGATTTCCGTTGAGGAATGCTGTCTTCGCGTCCATCTGATCTATCTTCAGATTCATTGACACCTTTCTTCTTCTTCAGTAGACAGAGATTACATGACGTAAATATATGGACTCTTTGTTTGTTTGCTTTACCAAAAACCGCATGCTAGACGATTCGACGATACCCTCGAAAACAGCTTGTTAACTCAAGAGCGCGATGGCTCTGTAGTTCTTCAATTGAGTCCTGTCATCCTTAGTGTTAGCGACGCGCTCATACCGACGTTAGTGTCTAATATTTTTGTAAAGGATAGCGATGGTAGTATTAGAATTTTATTATTAACACTGGTGTATCACTGCGGTAGTCTGCGCGCTTAGATTAGCATTGTTTTCCTAAAAAGTCTATTTAAAGTGTGTAAGATCGTGTAGTTAACAAATAAACGGGATATTTGTGATAAGTGCGTATCATTCTCTGCTGTGTGACCTGGATTGTGTACAAAAGTGGTCTTCGAGCCGAATTTAATGTTCCACACGCCGCCACCAAAAATGGTTAATACACGCAGCACCTTACGTCGTGAACGCGAACAAATGGACTTATGCGATCGCACACAACAACAACTTCAGCAAAATCAAGAATTTTCGCAACCGCTTATGGAAAATAGTAAAAGTGATATGCAAAACGTAGAAAACAGGTCTACCGGAATGTCTGCGATGCCTGATACTGCTGTAAAATCTGAAAAACCGCTTCACCCTCCAACAACGTATTTTACACCTAAAAGTGTTTCCAAAAAATCATCATCTTCATCCGTGGTTGCCAGAAGGAAAAGATTGGAGTTGGAGGCGGCGAAACAAAAGGCGAAAATTCAAATGGAGCTTATTGATAAACAATTGGAAGCGGACATAGCAGAGCTCGACGAAGAAGTATACAGTTCACAACATGATAACGAAGTCAATACTCATGACGTTGAACAGTGGCTAGACAAAAGTCGCTTGCAATCTGAGCAGCTTGCTCACGAAGAGGACTTTCAGCTGGGTGAGCCTTCTACGTCAGTACCACTTCAAGGACGGCCGTCAGCACCCGAACAAAAAAACGCTCCCACCGACGGAACCGTGCACTTGCTCGCTACAGCACTGAAAGACCTAGCTGCTGCTTCGGCCGCTAAAGGACCCAATAAAAGCTTATTAAGCCGTATATGTACGCCGCGAGACTTACCGGACTTTTCCGGTGAACCAATGGAATGGCTACAATTCAGAGAACCGAATGAGTCAACCGAAGTGTGCAAATTTAGCCCTAAAGAAAACTTATGGAGGCTCCGTAAGTGCTTAAAAGGTGCCGCTAAAGATGCCGTTGCTGCCTTACTTATTAGTGCGACATCTCCTGATAAAATTATGTCTACTTTGGAGCTCAGATTTGGCAACCCTGACCTCATTATATTAAAGCTCTTGCAGGAAACTAAAAAGCTTCAACCTTTACAGAACGATTATCAAAAAGATATAGTTACATTTTCAGTGAAAATCCAAAATCTGATAGAAGCTGTACGATCATTAAAACGTGAGGAATATCTTCAAGGTATGAACATAGTCTCGATTATATTAGCCAAGCTGCCCGCTATCCTGATATCAAAATGGTCAGACTACAGCTACCCGCTGATAAAAGAAGGAATAAAGTCACGTTTATTCATCTTATCTGATTTTCTTAATGAAGAAGCCCTAAAAATATCTACTACTGCAAATGTTTATCTCTTGTTACCACGTAATGATCAAAACAATAGATATAAACAGGTTGAACACACCACCAATCGTTCGCAGACTGTATTGGTACAGTCAGAGTATAATAATACCAATAAGTGTCAATTCTGTCACAAATCGGTGCATAGTTTACCAGAATGTAAACAATTTAAGAAGGCCTTGCGCAAAGTGAGATGGGAGCACGTGAAGCGTCATCGAGTCTGCTATAAATGCCTATCTTCACGCCACAATAGAGAAACTTGTACAGCGCCTGCCTGTGATACCGACCACTGCGGCTAGGCCCATCACAAGTTGCTGCACTCCCCGATTCAGAACCGTGAAAGTGTTACTACAACTCAACCGCAGTCCCTTGAGTGTCCCCCTACTGAAGCTGTGAATCATATAAACGCGAGTGATCGGCAAGTGTTTCGAAAAGTGGTGCCCGTGCGCATTCATGGCTCAAATGGTGTTATTTGTGCTAGTGCGTTAATCGACGACGGGTCGACCGTCTCGCTAATGAGCGAGAGCCTAGCGGAGCGCGCAGGGCTGCGCGGCCGCCGGCAGGTCATGTCTGTCCGCGGCGCCTGGCTTCAGAACGAACTATGCTTGGACACAACTGTGGTAAATGTGAACCTTTCAGGTATGGATAATAAAATTCATTCTATTAGAGTGCGTAGTGTTAAAGAACTAAATTTACCTGTACAAAAAATGTCTGTTGTTTGTTATGATAATATTGCTTATTTCTCTGATATAAAACACAAACTATGTACTTCTGATTTAAGGCCCGAATTGTTACTAGGGCAAGATAATTGTCATTTGCTTGTTCCTTTAGAAGTAAGGTTGGGAAAGTTGTATGAGCCGTCTGCTACTCTTACTCCCCTGGGCTGGTGTGTCCATGGCAGCATGACGGTGCCGCGTGATTGTCGTCCCTCTTCTCATGTCCTATTTATATCTGATCGGATCGATAGCAGTGATCGGAACGACCGCCTGTTGAGAGACATACATCATGAAGTTCGTCGTTCCTTTGCATTAGATTCTTTAGGTATATTAGGTAAACCGCGAGTGAACGCCGATGACCTTCGTGCTGTTGCACACCTTGAGGAGACAGCAAAGTACATCAATGGCCGCTGGTATGTCGGTTTACCCTGGCGTGACCCGAACACCAAAACACCTGACTCTTACCCTAACGCCTTAAAGAGGTTAAAAGGTATCGAAGGGAAAATGACGAAAGATTCAAATTTCGCGCGTAGGTATAAACAGAGGATAGCACATTTACTAGATAATGGCTTCGCGGAGGTACTCGAAAATACCTTCACCACACCGAAAACATGGTATCTGCCCCATTTTGGGGTTGATAATCCTAATAAAAATAAGTTGCGTCTGGTTTTTGATGCTGCTGACAGAGTTGAAGGGAGTTGCTTGAATGACTTCTTACTTACAGGTCCAGATTTATTGTTATCTCTGTTTGGTATAATGCTGCGCTTCAGGGAGAATAAAATTGCAGTCACAGGTGACATTCAGGACATGTTTTTAAGAATTAAAACTCATCCAAGCGATCAACAAGCGTTTCGGTTTCTATGGAGAAATAGCTCTGATAACCATAACAATATTAACGAGCCAGTAAAAACTTATGCTATGACATCCTTAATTTTTGGTGCCGATTGTTCCCCCTTCATAGCAAAATTTATCAAAAATAAAAACGCTCGACGGTATGAGTCATCACTACCAGCCGCTGTCAACGCCATATTAAATGCTCATTATATGGATGACTATATTGACAGCCTACCCGACGAGCAAACAGCCATACAAATGATAAAAAATATTAGTACGATACATGAGTCCGGGGGTTATAAAATTAGCAATTGGACCAGCAATAATAGGACCGTACTAGACAGTATTCCAAAGGAAACTTTAGGTGACGCGGCAATAAGGTTTAAAATTGACCAGAACGTTGAAAGCGAGCGTACACTTGGCCTTTTATGGTACCCGAAAGAGGACAAGTTGGGCTTTGATGTTTCATTTAAGCGCATCCCTGAAAATATTAGGCAATGTCAACAAAAACCAACTAAAAGATTAATGTTGCGTGTTATCATGTCAGTGTATGATGTTTTAGGATTCCTTTCTCCATTCACCATCCAGGGGAAAATTATCCTACAGGATACATGGCGTCAAAACGTCGATTGGGACGATTTTATCCCGAACGATGTGTATAGTAAATGGTGTAAATGGATCGAGATGCTTAAATTAATAAGTGAAATAAGAATTCCTCGATGTTATAGTAGCGAATGTATTAATAATGACATCAAACAAGATAGCAAACCGGTTCTCAAGCCAGCCGTAGCAGTGGAGTCGGCCGCTTCCCTGCCGCCCCCACCTCATTTCCTTGCTACATCATCGACTACGAGCGAGCGCTACGGCGCAAGAATGCCGTCTACGGCTACTGCTATGGAATCCGATCTCTCAATTTCAAACGGTAAACATTATAACAACCTACAGCTACATGTATTTAGTGACGCATCTTCCAAAGCAATGAGTGCTGTCGCTTATTGGCGTTGGGTTAATAAGGATAGCCAAATATGTATTTCGTTTATAGCTAGCAAATGTCGTGTATTGCCGGTGAAACCAATAACAATACCACGCGCCGAGCTTCAGGCGGCGCTGTTAGCAGCTAGACTGGCGAGTACCATCGTGAAGGAGCACAGACTGGTGCCAGTAGCGCGCCAATTTTGGTACGATTCTACTACGGTGCTACACTGGATTAGAAATAACACGCGCAAGTACAAAGTGTTCGAAGCTAATCGCCTAGGAGAGATTGACGACCTTACCCGTATAAACGAGTGGCGTTACATCCCTACAAAATTAAACGTCGCGGATTTAGCTACTCGTGAATATTTTGATCTTGATTCTTTTAATAATTGTTGGTTTTCGGGGCCAAAGTTTTTATATGAGAGTGAGTCGTGTTGGCCGACTGATTTGGTCCAGCTACAATCAATCGACGCTGAGTCAGGTTACGTGATGGTCGTTGAAGCTACTTCAGTTTCTTTACCTGTTCCCGATGCTAGTCGTTTCTCGACTTGGCGCCGCTTGCTGGGAGCTACAGCTATGGTCTTAAAATTTATTAATAGGTGTAAACGACTTACTGATGAGGTAGACTTCACCATTATGCAACAAGCTGAACGCTTGTTGATAATGCAAGCACAAGTTGACTCCTTTTCGGGGGACCTGTTTAAAATAAAAAATGGTAGATGTTTAAAAAGTAGTAGTAGATTACTTACTTTGTCTCCTTTCATGGATGAACATGGCTTGTTGCGTGTCGGGGGACGCATCAATGCCGCTGTTGATGTTGCACCGGAAATGAAGCGTCCTATTATCCTCGACGGTAGGCATCCTATAGCCTGCCTCATTGTTAGGTACTATCATGTAAGGTTTGCTCATGGTAATCAGGAAACAGTAGTTAATGAGATAAAACAGAAGTATTGGTTGTTGAGACTGAGGCCCACAGTCAAAGGTGTTGTTTCAAGATGCATGCTGTGTCGAATACGGAAAAGTAAACCTCAAATTCCGCGAATGGGTGACTTACCACTAGCTCGAGTCGCACATCACCAACGTCCCTTCACGTTTTGCGGCTTAGATTTGTTCGGGCCGATGGAGGTCACGGTGGGCCGTCGTCGTGAGAAGCGATATGGTGCGCTATTCACGTGTTTAACAGTACGTGCCGTTCACATTGAAAGTGTGTCCTCACTCACAACCGACTCCCTTATCATGGCAATTCGACGAATGGCCGCAAGACGTGGGTGGCCGTACAGGTTATATTCCGACAATGGAACAAACCTTAGAGGGGCTGACAGAGAGCTACGGGAATCAATGCAGTCGTTGGACACAGAAAAGCTAAAGGCCATGGGAATGAACAATGGAATGGAATTTAACTTCATTCCACCGGCCAGTCCTCATTGGGGTGGGGCATGGGAACGTTTAATTCGAAGCGTTAAAACTTCCCTTCGTGTTATTTTGAACGAGCGCGCCCCCCGGGATGAAACATTGAATACTCTCATGCTTGAAGTCGAAAACATGGTTAACAGCCGACCACTGTCGCATGTGTCCGTCGAGCCTGGAAATGTTGAATCGTTAACGCCTAACCATTTTCTTTTAGGTTCCTCATCAAACTTGCCTGTCATCGGTTTTTTTGATAACTCGGATTTGTTTCTTAGAAAGCAGTGGCGCATATCCCAGAGATTGGCAGACATGTACTGGCGACGGTGGGTTAGGGAAATATTACCTGAGTTACTACCTAGAAGGAAGTGGAACGGTGAACAAAACTCTTTGCAGGTGGGTGACTTGGTCCTGGTAGTCGACCCCGACAGTCCTCGTAATACCTGGCCAAAGGGCGTTATTCAGCAAGTGTATCCAGGCAAGGATGGTCGTGTCAGACTGGTCGACGTTAGGACCAAGACTGGAACATGGCGTAGGTCAGTGACACGCGTCGTTCCGATCCTTTTAGCAGATGAGTGCTGAGCCCAGCACTGGGGTGGGGAAAATGTTAGCGACGCGCTCATACCGACGTTAGTGTCTAATATTTTTGTAAAGGATAGCGATGGTAGTATTAGAATTTTATTATTAACACTGGTGTATCACTGCGGTAGTCTGCGACTGTCCGCTCTTAGATTAGCATTGTTTTCCTAAAAAGTCTATTTAAAGTGTGTAAGATCGTGTAGTTAACAAATAAACGGGATATTTGTGATAAGTGCGTATCATTCTCTGCTGTGTGACCTGGATTGTGTACACTTAGTTTTATTTGAATCTGACTTATTATACGATCGTTTATTATGCTTAATAAATCAAATTGTTTTGTAGGTTTAATGATAGTTGAATTTAATTAAAAGTTAAATTGTATAAATAATATTATGCGGTGTTGCTTCCGTAGAAGGTAATGATATCCAATCCTGGAGGTCATCATAGCACTGCCAATTTTTGGTATTTTTTCGGTAGCACCAATTTCTGTAATGTCCTAAAGAACCATTACCAGATACATACTGTATTACGGAGAGGACAGTAAATTTTTGCTTACGTATTTTAACAGAAATAGGAACATCGTTGATATTTATAATATGTATACCGGAAGTTTCAATGAATAAATTGGACGTTATATAATAAGAGAATTTTACTTGGCTACCACAATTAGAGCAAATACCTATGTCTTTTGCAATAGTTGCTCTTATTGATTTAGCTAATGCTGATATGCCATCTTTTCGCATAATATCGATATTGATAGGAAGATATGGAAATTTTATTGGCACATTTGTTTGATTAGAACAACGTGTATTGGAACATTTTTTTGTCGCATCGCACTATAAACGCTGTACCCATGTAGGTACAGCATATCAATAATTTTTGATGGGTTACACTCACAATTTACAAGTTTGAGTAATGACTCGGCTTCGGTCGTAAAGTGTTTTAATAATAAATTAGTTCTTTGTCTATATAAATCAGTTTTATCGTCGTCATCCTGAACAATTTGTTGTATAAATTGACAAATATCAACATCCTTGTTATCTAGAATTAGTTTTTTAATTTTTGTTATCTAGAATTAGTTTTTAAATTTCAAAGTATAGCTATTGCCTACATTTCAACTTTTTTACATATGTATTGGTTAAAGAGCCGTTTTTCAAAATAAGGACCCATTTTTGTTTTTTAGAATTTGACTCCATTTGTCCTGCCCAATTTTCAATTGTGTAGAGATTATCTAAAAATACTGATTCATTCTCGAAGCTTCTACAATCATCTGTTTCCAAAGTTATAGTGGTTTTTTTGGGGAAACATGTTAAAATGTTGTTCTAAGTCACTAATTGCTAATTTTATGGCGCCAGAAATCTGTTCTATATTTTTATGTAAAAAAAACAATCCTTAAACTGTTTCTGTGAGAATCCATTAAAAGGGTCTTTATGTCTTTAAAGTAACTCTCTACATTTGAGCTTGATGGATTTCTCTTTACAATTCGTTTTAAATATCTAAGAAATGTTGGAAAATAGTATAAGTTTTCATTATCTAAATAAAGTTTTATGTTTTCATTATATATTGTTACGCGTCTTTCAATATTATTACAAAATTCAATTAATTGATTCTTATCGATATCATAATTTTCTTCAACATATTATGTTGAAGAAAATATTTATAATTATAAATATAAATATTATATTTATAAATATATTCTCAAAGTTTCATCATCTTCTTCAGTTATTGTTGTTGGTTCATTTAGTTTAATATTTACAATCATAGCTTGCAATCTTTTCAATGCCTTACTGCATCTCGATAATTTATTTTCATTGGTTATATTATAGTATATCTGCTGCATGCTATGATTATTACGTCGTTTAAAATTTCTTTAAAAATTTTGTAACTTATCGTTTCTCTGAGTAATGAAACAGATTTGACATAGAAGTTCTTCACCCTCTTGTCAACATGCTCAAAACATGCCTGTTTATATACATTTTTGATGAAATGGGATTTGTCGAGACGAACGTAGCACGGTAATTTATTTTTATTATTCATTCTGCAATTATTTTCAAATATGTTGAAACATTTATCTAGATAATTTGATGTAGAAATACATCCTGTAAAATTTGTTATGACAGCATATAAAATTGCAGCAGAATCATCGGAAATACATTCTTTAGGTGCAGATGTTCCATTTAGGTAACCATTGCTTTATGAACATAGAAGTCTCAATTGGTCAATTCATGTACACAACTTAACTTCTCGCATGAGAAAACTGATTCCCATCTTCAGGAAATTGCGGTCCTCTGCGGACTTAGAAACACTATTATGTATCTATTACGCTCTTGCTCAGTCGTTGCTTCAATATTGCATAAGTACTTAAGGTGGAACTGGTGTAACAACTTTACTACCACTCGAACGGGCACAAAGAGCTATTCTCAAAGTCATGCTTGGTAAACCCCGAAGATATAGCACTTCCCTCCTATATAGCCAATGCCCTGTACTCCCTGTTAGACAATTGTTTATTCTGTCAACTACAGTGCGAAAACATACACAACTTCCCTATGTACCTATTAGTGGTCGAAACAGATACAGAGTCTGGTTACCAGTATCTTACAGAACGACACTTGCTAGGCGACAGTTTTACGTTATAAATTCACATATTTACAACGTCATAAATAAGGTGTAGGCAACACTTACTTACTACTATTTACAATTTATTCTAAGTCATAATTTACATTTATTCATTTATCATTGTTATCTATATAATATATCAATAATGCCGTACCAGTTCGTCGTCAGTAAAGTCGCGCGCTTAAGAGGGACTATGGACACGCGCGACCCACTATTGTCTTCTTTTGTTTGCTCGGTGACGTGAACATCTACGCGCCGCTGCGTAGCTAGTCTCGTATATCAGACGAGGCCCAATCACGTCGGGGTCACCAGTTTAGGTGTATATATATAGGTGGTGTACGTAGGCAGGTGGTTGGTGATGAAGGAAAAGACTGTTCAGTTACTGAAGATAGATGTAATATCAGTCCAGTCCACAATACAAGGTAGGTACACGTAACATACAATTATCTTAGTCTCAGAAGGAGAATCGGAAAATATATAAGCACAAGCGCAATAGTTTATAGGGTTTTTGTTATTTTCCGTATGTTTTATTTTCACCTGCAACTTCCATACACCCTTTAAACTATTGAGGTTCCCTGGTACCACTGACGTTAGCGAATTTTCGGCTCGTATCAGGCGCTTCGCTGAAAACTTACGTCCAGTACCAGCCTCGCGTCGCGTCACGGAAACCAACAAGTTTTCATTTATAAGGAGTTAGCCACTACCGATCACGTTTTCCTACGTGAAGACGCATCACGTGGATCGCTGACTCCTGCTTACTCCGGCCCACATAAAGTCTTGGCCAGATGGGACAAAGTTTTTAAAATTATCCTCAACGGTAAGGAAGCCACGGTTTCAATAAACAGGCTTAAACCGGCTTTCCTGTTAGGTGACCTCAATGAGGAACCCCCGCAAGGTCGTAACAAAAGACGTCGTTAACGTTCGGGACGTTGCGTACGATTTCCAGATTTTTATCGCCCTTGACGGTCTCTGGAGGGGGGGGGGGGGGGGTGTAGGCAACACTTACTTACTACATTCATATTATATATGTCCACATTATTAGTTTGTATACTTCTTATTTTTTGACAGTACTGGCGATGCTTCCTATACGGGTCGTGCTAAGACCCCTCGGTCTACAGTGGAGGAAAGTCGCGGTCGACTTGTGTCTGAAATCGAGAGGTCTCTAAACAGACTCTCCGATTGGGGACGACTAAACTTAGTCCAATTCAACCCCACTAAGACACAAGTCTGTGCGTTCAACGCTAAAAAAACCCTATTCGCTGTGGCTCCACAATTCCTTAACACACCGTTTTCCAAATCTACGAGTATCGGGAACCTTGGTGTTAAAATCTCTAGTAACGTCCAGTTCCGCAGTCATTTGGAGGATAAAGTCAAGCTGGCATCCAAGAAGCTTGGTGTGCTCAATAGAGCGCGGCGGTATTTCACTTCGGGGCAAAGACTGTTACTGTATAGGTCTCAAGTCAGGCCACATGCCATTTATGGGCGGAAGCACCTAGATACCAGCTTGGACCATTTGACGTGCCTATGAGAATTGTCGACGATCCTGAGCTCACAAACGGTATTGAACCTTTGAGCCTTAGGAGAGATTTTGCCTCCTTGTGTGAGTTCTACCGTTTGTATGACGGGGTGTGTTCTGAGGAATTATTTGACATGATACCAACGGCTCCTTTCTATCATCGCACCGCTCGCCACCGGCAAGGAGTTCATCCTCACAAATTGGAACCAAAGTGGTCGCGTACTGTACGGTTTCAGATAAACTTTCACCCCCGTACGCTTAGGTTGTGGAATGAGCTGCAACGCGCAAGTAAAACCCCTGGTGTTGCAAGCGTCCATAGGCTACGGTAACCGCTTAACATCAGGTGTGCCGTATGCTTGATTGCCAACCTAGTGGTATGAAAAAAAGTTTATAAAGCATAAAAAATGTAATAAATAGATCACTCTACAACAAAATTTTGACGGCGACTGTATTTTTACTGTCGAAACAAAAATCTGGCGAAATAAAAATGAAAAATGAAAAATGAAAATATCTTTATTCAATTAGGCCCCCAAGAAGCACTTTTGAATCGTCAACAAAAAAACCCTTAAGTCTATCACATAAAAATAATATTAACTAACTAACAATTTCATAATGTTTGTCTCTCTGTCTTATCTGCATCTACGTAAGCTAAGAATGTTATGTCAGTCTGTCTATCGGTCTGTCTGTCGGTCCGTCTGTCCGTCAGTCAGTCTGTCTGTCTGTCAGTCAGTCAGTCTGTCTGTCAGTCTGTCTGAATTTACACCGGTTCCAAAAGTTGAACTACCGAGAAGATTCCGGCAACAAACTCGTGTAGTCACTCTTTTCAATCATTAAGTTACAATGTTTAATTACACAGTAATAGTATTTAGCAGCGCAGTGTCGCACAGAGTATAAAAAAGGTATATTAAAGTACCAATAAGTACCTAATGATAAGAATATTTACTGTATTTAAAGGCTGTCCGACAATGCACCTTCACAATATAGGTATTACAATACACAAAGGTCAACAATTAATATTCAAAGACCTAATAAAGCTAAACATCTTTCATTAATTTTAAACACTTGTCTGAGCACGTCATTACAATAATAATTGTATTGTTTTATATATAATATCCTATAATGCCATATACCTCAAAAATCCCTCAAAAATGATACTATTGATGAATATGTAGGTAAATTATTACAAAATCAAGGAAGCTTAGAGATGACCATTTCCACTAGTGGCACCTGTTCACAAGTATGACGCATGTGCCAGCCATCGCTCCGCTCAACCATATCATAGGGAACGGAGCGACCCAAAAATCTGTCAAAACGGAAAAAGCTCGTTTTTTGTTTCATATACACCGCATATAAACTTTTATTCCCGTTGAGTCATACCATCCTCTAAAGCAGCATCATTTTGCAGTGCACAAGTAAATGCACGATGTTATTATTGCGACGTATGGCATTATTTAATTTAAAATTCCACCCTTCAAGAAAATTGGTAGTGCGGTGTCGCTCTCCCCACACACACCAAATATGCACCTTATAATCCTTAATCCACTAGTTTTCGAAGTAATCCAGGAATTGCATTAGTGCTGGATTTGACATAAACTCATTCTTCAGGGATACTGTAGTATCAAACTATGTATTTTCTTTAATAAAAAAAAACGACTAAAATGTTCCGGTAATTTAATCATACCAAAATAATATATTAGGTTGGGGAAAAAGTCTTTTCGCATAATAGTATGTATGAACTTGTAATAAAATCTCTTTGGTTGTACTATTTGTATCTGGCTGGTTTTGGTATCATTAAAAGTTTAGATTTTAAAAAGATAACACTGACCAGAGATACATTGTATCACTGACCAGAGATACATTGTATCTGTCACCTAGATTTAAAAGACAAATTGCTACATTGTTAGCATACAATATACGGAACACGGTTATGAATACAATAACTAAGAAAAATAAAATCAATACCATATTTTATAATGAATTGGTCTCACCTAATGTTAATTCACATTTATCTTTAAACTGAACCATAAGACAAAAGCTAAGCCTATGTTATTAAATATTGTGTACCAAAATTTGCGAGGATTAGCTGGCAAAGAACTAGAACTTGAATTGTTTACAAAAAGTCAAGATATTCATGTGGTTTGTTTAACTGAACACTGGCTGAAAGTTTTTGAATCAGTGTCTATTGATAATTATCAGTTGTCAAGCACTTTTGTAAGGAAATCTGCAATTCATGGTGGCTCTTTAATACTTGTTAACAATAAAATGAAATGTAAAGAACGTAAAGATATCGTAGGTCTTTTAGCCGAGCGTATTATTGAATTGTCTTGTGTTGAATTAGAGAGTTATGTTATAGTATGTGTGTACCGACCACCTTCTGGAAATTATAACACATTCGAGACCATAATGGAAGATGTACTCAAAAAAATAAGTACTAAAAGAAAACATATTATTATCTGTGGCGATTTTAACGTTAATTTGTTAGAGAACACACCAACATGTACTCGCTTACTTTCTGTTGACTATGCTAAGCTGGCAATCTATAATTTACATGTTTTTTATACGATTTTGAAATGTTCCTTTTTTATTCTTTGACATTTGTTATTCTTTTATTCTTTTATCTTTATTATACGTCTTTGATAGCAAACGGACGTTTCATTCTTTACAAAAGTAGTGTCAGAAGAATTATTTTTATTTCAATATGTTTACACGCTCAAAAGCCAGGGAGATGGAAAGGGAAACTAATGACAATACTAACAAATCTTCGGGTAAGTCCAAACATTCTGTTTCTACTTCGGCACGACTGCAGATCGAGGCAGAGCACGCGGAGCGCACTGCAGCTGCAGCTAGGGAGCTTGCTGCCACTGAGGCGCGCGTTATCGCGGCCGAGCGTGAAGCCGCAGCCCGCGTTGCTGCGGCTGAGCGTGACGCCGCCGCTCGCGTCGCCGCGGCAGACCTCGCTGCTGCGGATGCAGATCGTCTTGCTCAGCTCGCAAGATTAAACTCTGCCAGTCGTACCGCATCTAGCCGACATACTCATAGTTCTAGTAACGCTAGCCGTACACAAGCGTGGGTGGAAGCTCACGGCAGTACGCAGTCGGTGCCCTCTGCGCATGGAGCGCTTTGCGAGGGCCCGTCCGCGGTTCCCTCAGCACTTGATGCGCACTTTGAGGGCCTGCTCGTGGAGCCCTTAGCGCGTATAGCGCTCTCTATGGGGCCCACGGTATCCGCGCCGACTGCCGTGCAGCCTACGCCTTTTTGTGTTTCGGTACCTTGTAGCTTTAGACCAACAGTTTCCTGCCATCCCACTTTGGCCTCCTGCCACCCGTCAGTGGCCTCTTGTCACCCTAAGGCCCCTCATAGCCATGTGACAGCAGCCCCCGACTGCACGTCCGCGGCTCATTGCCGTACATCTGCGACACCCTGCGACACCCCACAAGTGGCCCCTTGTCGCCAGGCAGCTGCGGCTTGTTGTGCGTCGGCTGACCCTTGTCACTTTTCACACTCTACATTAGGCACACTACCTCAAAATTATAACATTAATAAAGAAAATCATACAGACTCATCACATTTATTACAATTGGCTGCAGCCATAGCCAATGTTGCTACCGGCGCTGCCGCTGCTGCTAAAAAGGTAAGAGTCCCTAGCCCTCTCCCTATTTTCGGTGGCCACCCGACAGAATGGCTCATTTTTAAAAGGCTCTATGATGCCTCTAGTTATTCATTTTCGGACACCGAAAATGTGGCGAGGATTAGCTCTGCGTTGCGCGGGGCTGCGCGTGAATGTGTGAGCGTTCTAATAGCAGTCGCCCGCGACCCCGCGGAGATCATTCAAGCTCTCGAAGCTGCGTTCGCTCGACCCGAACATATTATTTTGTCCGAGCTTTCGATAATGCGCAGTTTGCCAAAATTACCTAGCATCGAGAGCTCGAAAGATCTCAACAACTTTGCGTGTAAGGTACGCAATTGCGTAGAAGTTGTTCGACTTTTAGAGCGGCCGGAGTATTTGGCATCCCCAGAGTTATGCAACGAGGTGGTTGGCAAGTTGACACCGTTGCTGAGGACTCGCTGGGCAGACTTTGCATCTAAAAACGAGCATCTTTATCATTCCAGGCTAGAACTTTTGTCAAAATTTTTAGTGTTTGAATCAAATCTTCGCGTAAGATTTGAGTACATTGAGCCTATTAAACATTTTAATAATTTTAATATTTTTACGAATGACAGACGTAAAGTGGTCAGAGACGTAACTTGTCATTCTAAAACTTCTTCTTTTTCGGCCAATAATAAAGCTAGCGACTCAGAAACCAAAAGGTCTGATTATTGTTTTTATTGTGAAAAAATCGGGCATATCATTTTAGACTGCAAAGAGTTCCGATCTCTTTCAGTTGATAAGAGATGGGAATTTGTTGTAAATAAAAAGATTTGCTATAAGTGCTTGGGGAAAAATCATTCATTTCGTTTATGCAAACGTTTTTATTGCAGAGAGGATTTATGTTCTAAAAAATTTACACATCATTCAGTTTTACATAGGTCTGATTTTAATAATAGTGATACAGTTTCTTGTGTACAGTCAGCACCAGAAACTTCAGTTGTCACCGGCAATAACTCGCCGGACGTAGTAGCCCATAGTGCTGAAACCTCACCCTCTCGCCCGCTCCTCAAAATAATTGCGGTGACCGTGTCCGGCCCTAAGGGTGCAATTGATACCTTTGCCCTTTTAGACGACGGCTCCACCGCCACCTTTATAGACTCGTCCCTAGCCACTGCTATTGGCGCTGAAGGTTCTAGCGGCTTTGTTACAGTTGAGGGAATTAGCAACATGTCCAGCACTATGAAAATTAATTTTACGACTTAGCAATAACTAAGCAGTCGGTCAAGCTAGGTGACGTTAAGCAATTTGATTATCTTTCGGACATCACAGAGTTTCTGAGCTATGACGACGCTAAGCCATCGTTACTCATCGGCGCAGATAATTGGCATCTTTTGCTACCACATTCTGTACGGCGTGGTACGCGTACGCAACCGGTGGCCACCTTGACCTCTCTCGGCTGGGTTTTGTTTGGTAGGTTAAAATATGCCAACTGTCGCTTGGATTTTGTCAACCATTGCCTTGTCAAAAGTGCTGCTTCCGAATGTGAGCCGCTCGATAATCTGTTGAGGGAGTACCATCGAGTTGAATCTATCGGCATCGTTAAGAAGCAGTATCTGTGCGCCAGCGATAAGCGGGCTGTTCAAATTTTAGAGGAGACAACGAGACGCCTTCCATCAGGACGGTTTGAGACTGGTCTGGTCTGGCGAACTGGGATTAACAGGGTTCCAGACAGTCGTCCTTTAGCGATGTCTAGGTTCCGGAACATTGAGAACATTTGAGATTTCAACGTGACCCTGAGTACGCTGCATCGTATAAGAATAATATTCAGGCAACCATCAGTAAAGGCTATGCAGAGTTATGCGCTGGCCCACCAGAGGGTATAGTCACGTGGTATTTGCCTCATTTTGGTGTTGTCCACCCTCAAAAGTCAAAGTTGAGGGTGGTGCACGATGCAGCCGCCCAGGTCCACGGGGTAAGTCTGAACTCCCTATTACTTCCCGGACCCGACCTGTTACAACCGCTTCTTGCTCTTTTAATGCGATTTCGCGAAGGTAGGGTGGCCCTAAATGCCGACATTCGCGAAATGTTTCCTCAGACGAAGATTCGCGAGGTCGACCGTGATGCACAGAGGTTTCTCTCTCTTGGCGCGACAACTCCTCTCAGCCGATTCAAGAGTACAGAATGTCGTCAATGATTTTCGGTGCCACTTCCAGCCCTTTCACGGCCCTATATTTAAAAAACCGAAATGCTGAGGAGCATAGCCAGTCTTACCCAGCAGCTGCTTCCGCCATCATTCAGGACTCCTATATGGATGACTATTTAGGCAGTGTTGATACTCCTGAAGAAGCAGCTACCTTGGCACATGACATAGTTTTTGTTATCTCCCAGGCGTGCATGGAAATGCGCTCCTGGGTGTCTAATTTTAAAGAGGCGTTATCATCTTTGTCTCCCAACTTATGTGCTCCTTATGCGTCTTCGGTGCCTGTTCGTATTCTCGGGGTGAACTGGAATATTGGTGACGACACTCTGTGCTTTTCAAGAGCTAACTTGGGTGAATTTCCTACAAAATTTACCAAACGGTCGGTTTTGTCATATATAATGCGTGTTTATGACCCACTAGGGCTATTAACCCCTATTATTATTCGGGGACGTGTGATTTTTCAACAGACTTGGAAATTAAGTTTAGACTGGGACCAACAGCTGCCTTCTTTTTTGATTGACAAATGGAACTCTTGGTTTCAGGAGTTGTCAGTTATATTCTCCGGATCTGTGCCTAGGCATTATTTTTCTAATCATATCATTCACGACGTTGAGCTTCACGTTTTCGCCGATGCCAGTGAACTCGCTTATGCTTGCGTCGCTTATTGGAGATTCGTGTGCCCCGGCCAGAAGGTGATGCTCAGCCTCATTGGTGGCAAGGCTCGGCTTGCTCCTCTGAAGCCGATGTCTATACCGCGCTTAGAGCTTCAGGCCGCGCTTATAGCAGCGCGTTTTGCTCAGTACATCATTGAAGCTCATCGGCGAAAGCCTACAAAACAATTTTTTTGGACAGACAGTTTGACAGTGCTCCGGTGGTTGCGTAGCGATGCCCGCTCGTTCAAACCTTTTGTTGCTCACCGGGTGGGTGAAATTTCCGAAGCGACTGATGTTTCCAGCTGGCGATATGTTCCGTCAGGTTTGAATGTTGTGAACGACGCTACGCGCACCACCCATAAATTCGAAATTGATTCTCGATGGTTCTTGGGACCTTCCTTTTTGGCCTTACCTTCCCACGAATGGCCACAAGAACCATCAACTCGACCACCTACCGTTCTAGAGGAGCAGAAACGAGGTACTTTAGACTCTCATTTGGAGGTGGTAGGGGCAATCGTTCCGCGCGAACTGCCTTCACCGGTAGTTGCGGACGCCACTCGTTTCAGTAAGTGGCTTCGATTATTGCGTGCTACCGCTCGTGTTATTTTATGCGCTGAAAGATTTAAGGCAGTTTTGGCAATTATACCTCCAAATTCTAAATTTGAGATGTCCGCACATCACCTCGCGAAGGCTGAACTACAAATTCTTCTCGCTTCACAATTAGACTCCTTTTCGGACGAGTATGCGTTTACCCAGCGTGGTCAGACTTTGCCGAGGACTAGTCGCCTGAGGAATTTGGCTTTATATATTTGCCAGGATGGATTACTGCGTCTGGCTGGGAGAATTTCGGCGGTCAAAGATGTTCCCGTTTATAATGACCCTATAGTGCTCGATGGGAAGAACACGCGTGTCCAGTTGTTGATTGCTTCAGTTTACCAGTTGATGGCCCACTCAAACAACGAGGCCGTCGTAAACGAGCTGCGCCAAAGGTTTCATATCATCGGACTTCGTTCAGCTGTCAAGAGGGTCGCCAGAGACTGCCGCCACTGCCACGTCAGGAAAGTCCTTCCAACGACACCTCGAGTTGGTGATTTACCTCCAGAACGGTTGGCCCACCACGAGAGGCCGTTCACTCACGTTGGGTTGGACTATTTTGGACCTCTTTTTGTCTCCATTGGACGGCGGACGGAGAAACGATATGTGGCACTCTTCACCTGCCTTACCATACGCGCCGTCCATCTTGAAGTTGTGTCCAGCTTGAGCACAGATTCTGCCATCATGGGCATTCGTCGCTTCATGGCGCGACGTGGAACTCCGTTAACCATCTATTCAGACAACGGAACAGCTTTGTTGGTGCAAATCGAGAGCTGCAGAGATTGTTTGGCCAGCCCGTTGAGGAGTTCGCATGCAACCAGAGGATCGTGTGGAAGTTTATCCCGCCTTCAGCTCCGTTCATGGGAGGATGCTGGGAACGGCTCGTGAGGAGCGTTAAGACCGCCCTTTTTACTACCTTGAAGGAGCGCACCCCTTGCGAGGAAGTTTTGAATACGCTGCTACTGGAAGCAGAAGCCATAGTAAATTCCAGGCCACTGACGCACGTTTCGGTTGATCCGGCTGCCGAAGAAGCCATTACGCCGTCGCATTTTATTTTGGTCTCATCCTCGCCCTACTCCCTTTTGGCGAAAGTTGACGACGATGATTTGATTCGCCGAGTAAGGTGGAAAAAGGGGCTGAGATTGGCAGACCACTTTTGGGCACGCTGGGTAAAGGAGTACTTACCGGAACTCAGACCACGTCCGGCAGTTGGGAACAGTTGCGCGATTTCGATTGGCGATCCAGTACTCGTAGTTGACAGTAATCTTCCCCGGGGAGTCTGGCCCCGTGGCCGAGTCACTAGTGTGTTCCCAGGTCGTGACGGCGTGGTCCGGGTAGCTGAGGTCGCGACCAAAGCGGGCGCTTTACGGCGGCCAGTGCGAAAACTTGCCCTGCTGACTTAGCATAGTCTCCTACTGCTTTTGTGTTGCCACACCGGGGGGACCATGTTGACTATGCTAAGCTGGCAATCTATAATTTACATGTTTTTTATACGATTTTGAAATGTTCCTTTTTTATTCTTTTACATTTGTTATTCTTTTATTCTTTTATCTTTATTATACGTCTTTGATAGCAAACGGACGTTTCATTCTTTACACTTTCCGTTTTTAAATCCTTTGACTTAGGGCCGATTTTTCAATCCCCTGATAAAACTACAGATAGCTACCTAAGGAATAAAGTTATTACACTGTTTATTCATCCGATAAGTGACTGTCAATTTTTCAATCAACATTTATCCTAAGAATAACTATCTGACCGTTTAGGTCTTCCATAATAACGCCAGCTTCAGGTAGTTGAGACAAATGTATAGAGTACACTAATGTTAGAGCGGGACAGACAATTTCTTTGTTTGCTGCTAACTTCACATCTATTGTCAAAAACAAGCAAGCATCTGGCATCTTATTTCATACTACATTCATATATACATCAAGTTCTGTGGTATTTTATTTGAAACTTAACATGTAAGTGCAATCTATAGCTGATATCAATCAAGAAACCTTAGCTCATTTATGCTTCCTCGTGGAAATGAAAAAATTGTCAGAATTCAATTTTTTCCTCAAAGATGTAATTGCAACAGTACCTAATTTTTTTTATAATACGACATGAAGTGGAATTATTAATACCGCCAAACTATATAGGACCAGTGATATAGAAACTCATAGGGCAAAGAATCAGTGATTGGCAGCTGTAGCATGGGAAGAATACAGTGGTTTCAGAAACCAAATTAAATATGTATTTTTTGTGATTTCATTACTTACATAATTTATCTTTTAGAAAAGTTTGCAAATATTGCACCGATTCTTTAGTAAGTCTGAATCTACGACGGAATTCTACTGTATACCATTTTACACGTGTTACATAATTTTCATAAACGATTTTTTATAACCAGCTATGAATATAGATTTTTTCCTCGTTTGATAACCAATTTCTAACATGTTTTGTTATGAAGTATTTGACTCACCCAGAAAGCACAAGCATAATTTATCTATAGAATAAGCGGTTATCTGGCCGTCAAAGGGACAGATAGATTTATTCTTAAGTTAAGTGAATTATTCGTCGAATAAAGTCTATCTGACGCTTGAAAAACCCACTTTTTTGCTATCTATCGAATAAACCCTATCTGACTGTTTATCTGAGCATTGAAAAATCGGCCCTTAGTTAATCAATTTCTTGAGCCTACTAGAATCACTTCTCACTCGGCCACCTGTCTGGATAATATTTTTTCAAGTAAAAACCCTGTTTCGAAGTCTGTTATAACCAATCTTACGTCTGATCATTGTGGTTTGCTAATTACTTTTGTAGATAACTTATTGATTGAACCAACATATTTAACATATAGACCTATTACGAAGAGTCGTGAGGACATTTTTATGAATAAAATGGCTATAAAGGTAGCCACACTCCCATTCACACATTCCAGCCCGGACGATCAATATACTTATTTGTTTCATGTAATAAAAAATGAGTTCGAAAATACCTTTACAAAAAAGACAGTTAAATCTTCAAATAATAAGATGAAATTTGGTGACTGGGCTACAAAAGGCATATATAAAAGTAGAAATAAGATGTATGAATTATACGCACAAAAGAAATACAATCACAATAAGGACTTTCATGAGTATGTAAAGAAATATTCCAAGATTTTCAAAAAGATATGTAACCGCGCCAAATTGATACACATTCGAGACAAAATTGAAAAATCTAATAACAAAATAAAAACTACATGGAATATAATAAACCGTGAAACTGGTAAAGTCAAATCACAAAACACCACGTTCACAATAAATGTAGATAATCAAATTATTAATTCTGACAACGAAATAGCTAGCATCTTTCAAAACTACTTTTCAAAAATACCTTTCATTACCACATCTAATTTATATTCTTCTTCTCTTGAAGCTAGTTCCATCCTGAGGCGTTGTGTGCCCGAGTGTAGTGAGACGTTCCAATTTACCCATGTTGATCCTCAAAAAATCATGAAAATTTTTAAATCCTTAAAATTAAAAAATACAGGGGATTTATGGGATGTATCTGTGAAAATAGTTAAGAATATCATTGATATTATTGCCCCTTATCTCGCGCAAATTTTTAATAACTGTATAGATGAAAGTATCTTTCCTAATTTAATGAAATACAGTAAGGTTATTCCGCTATTTAAATCAGGTGATAGAGAGGATCCTAGTAATTTTCGTCCAATTTCTATTTTACCAGCACTCAGTAAAATATTTGAAAAAAATATTTTGGAACAATTGATTAAGCATTTTAATTTAAATAATCTTTTCCATAGTGCGCAATATGGATTTACAAAGGGTCGTTCGACTACTGATGCTGGTGTAGCTCTGTTAAGGCACATATTTGATGCATGGGAGAATTCACAAAATGCTCTTGGTATATTCTGTGACTTATCAAAGGCATTTGACTGCGTTGACCATCAGACGCTAATTTTAAAATTACAACACTATGGGGTTACAAATTCAGCTCTGAAGTTAATCTCATCTTACTTAAGTTCTAGAACTCAAATAGTTGACATCAATGGAACAAAATCTTCAGGGTCTTATGTCAAAATGGGAGTTCCACAGGGTTCAATTCTAGGGCCTTTTTTATTTTTAATATACGTAAATGACTTACCATTCTTTGCTAAGGAATTTTGTGAGATTGTGTTGTTTGCAGATGATACTCCTTTAATTTTTAAATGTGATAGAAATAAGGTAAACTTTGACGACGTAAACAATGCGCTATCTCAAGTAATGAATTGGTTTAGTGTGAACAATTTACAATTGAATGCAAAGAAAACTAAATGTATTAAATTTATTTTACCTAATGTTAGGGAAGTCGATACAAACATTAAATTAAATAATCAGTCGCTAAATTTAATTCAATCCACCACATTTTTAGGCATTACAATCGATGCGAAACTCCAGTGGAACCCTCACATCACAACACTTTGTAGTAGACTTAGCTCCGCGGCTTATGCTATTAGAAAAATAAGGCAATATACTGATATTGCCACGGCGCGCTTGGTTTACTTTGGTTACTTCCATAGTATTATGTCGTATGGTATTCTTCTGTGGGGTAAAGCAGCAGACATTGAAACGGTATTTATCTTGCAAAAACGTGCAATTAGAGCAATCTACTGCCTTGCTGCTCGAACATCTCTTAGAGACTTATTTAAAGAAATAGATATACTAACAGTGGCTTCTCAATATATTTATGCTTGCATAATTTTTGTGCGTCAAAATTTAAATTCCTACCTAAGACACAGCGATGTACATGCATTAAATACAAGAAATAAAAATAAGTTGATCTTACCGTCTCTAAGACTGCATAAAGTTTTTAATACTTTTATGGGTCAAAGCATACTTTACTATAACAAGATTCCTAATAACGTACTAGACTTGCCATTTGACAAATTTTAAATTCACATTAAGAAAATTCTAATGTCCAAAGGTTACTATACTATTAACGATTATATAAATGACAAAAATGCTTGGTTGTAACTTATTGTGTCATATGGTTATTTCCACCAATTGATTTTCTGGTTGCTGGAAGATGTCATGCTCTCTATAAGTTTCTGCGGTGGTGGCGTCGTGTGCCGGGTCGCTCCGTTCCCTATAATATGGTTGAGCGGAACGATGGCTGGCACATGCGTCATACTTGTGAACAGGTGCCACTAGTGGAAATGGTCATCTCTAAGCTTCCTTGATTTTGTAATAATTTACCTACATATTCATCAATAGTATCATTTTTGAGGGATTTTTGAGGTATATGGCATTATATGATATTATATATAAAACAATACAATTATTATTGTAATGACGTGGTCAGACAAGTGTTTAAAATTAATGAAAGATGATTGGCTTTATTAGGTTTTTGTATATTAATTGTTGACCTGTGTATTGTAATACCTATATTGTGATGGTGCATTGTCGGACAGCCTTTAAATACAGTAAATATTCTTGTCATTAGGTACTTATTGGTACGTTAATATACCTTTTTTTATACTCTGTGCGACACTGCACTGCTAAATACCATTACTGTGTAATTAAACATTGTAACTTAATAATTGAAAAGAGTGACTACACGAGTTTATTGCCGGAATCTTCTCGGTAGTTCAACTTTTGGAACCGGTGTAAATTCAGACAGACTGACAGAAAGACAGACTGACTGACTGACTGACAGACAGACAGACAGACAGACAGACAGACAGACTGACTGACGGACAGACGGACCGACAGACGGACCGACAGACAGACCGATAGACAGACATTGGGCCTAATTCTGGGAACAAACTTTAATTCTAAATTTAAGTACAGTATATCTCTTTCTCGCAATAAGTCATAGGAAAAAGATAGCAAGAATCTGTTTAGAGCTGTCAATTAAATTTAGATAGATTTCATAGAAACCATAGACAATTTTAGACGGCATATACGAAGGTGCCTCCTAAACACTGCATTTTAGCACGTTCAATAAGGTCCAAAATTGAACGCACCTTTCTAAATGTTAATTTATATGACAGCCATCCTTTTCGTATTCATTTTGAAAGAAAGAAACAGACTGAACTTAAATTTAAACTTAGCATGTGTTCTCCAGAATTAGGGCCATTATAACATTCTTAGCTTACGTAGATCCAGATAAGACAGTGAGACAAACATAATGTAATTGTTAGTTAGTTAATATTATTTTTATGTGATAGACATAAGGGTTTTTTTGTTGACGATTCAAAAGTGCTTCTTGGGGGGCCTAATTGAATAAAGATATTTTCATTTTCATTTTTTCATAATTCCAAATTCAAATTAGGAAAATGTGTGTTTTTCATTTGTTTTTCGTACTGTTTGTTGTTTTTTTCGTAAAATTGATGCCATTTTTGTAAAACTGGAGCAAGATCGGCATATCAGTAGTTACGACGTAGCTGAAGAACTGGGAATTGACCTCAAAATAGTTATGGCGCATTTAAAAAAAATGGATACACAAAAAAGCTCGATATTTGAGTACCCCACGAGCTCACTGAAAAAAACCTAACCATTTTTGAAGAAGCTAATAACTGGTGATAAAAAGTGGATCACGTACGACAAGAAAGTGCGAAAAAGGTCGTGGTCAAAGGCCGGTCAGGCTTCACAGACTGTGGCCAAAGCCGGGTTGACTCGCAGCAAGGTGATGCTGTGTGTGTGGTGGGATTGGAAGGGCATTATTCATTATGAGCTGTTACTACCAGGCAGGACCATCGATTCTGAACTCTACTGCGAACAACTGATGAGAAGAAGTTGAGAGAAAGCGGCCGGAATTAATCAACAGAAGGGTTATGGTTTTTCATCATGATAACGCTAGACCTCACACATCTTTAGCTACTTAGCAAAAATTAAGGGAGTTTGTCTGGGAGGAGTTAATGCATCCGCCGTAGTCCTGACCTTGCACCTTCAGATTTCCGCCTGTTTCGCTCTCGTCAGAATTCTCTAGGCAGTGGCAGGTTAACATCACGAGAGGACTGCCAAAACCACTTGTCGCGGTATTTTGATTAGAAGCCCCAAAATTTCTATAGCAATGGCATCATTTCCCTACCTACAAGATGGCAAAAAGTTATCGAACAAAATAGTACCTACTGTTACAAGTGTTCAGGAATAATAAAGAAAGACTTAAAAAATACTGATTTATTATTTTACACAACCTATTCGGTCAACTGTTCAACCCAGAATGGTCGAAAGATATCACACCACCACCAACGTACATTTTTGAAACGACTTTACTTTGTTTTTAAAATCCTCTTTACACTATGCTTACAGGAAAAAGGCTAAAACTTACTCTGACTTTTTACAGTAGGCATAGATAAGCAAACAATTGGTGACATACAGCCAACTTGCTGGCTGTATGACGAAGAAAAAGTTAAACAGACCAGAGAGAGAAATGACATTGACATTTGCTTATCGTTTTGAATTTAATCAAACCAATATTACTCGACACTGGCGGAATTGTCAAGCCTGACATTAAGCCATAAACAAAAAATAGAATAGAATAGAACCAATATTAATTTCCTAAAATTGAAAAGGAAACTTAAACATTACAAATTATTTATTTCTTATATCTAACACTACATACTTTAGTTAAATGTGAATAAACTATATTAAAAAATGTTTTAAATTCTCTTTAAGAAATGCGAAGAAACTTTTTCCCCGGCCTATTATGTGAATTATTAGTGTAATTATTCAGTTCTCCAGAGCCGCCACTGCACATCCAGGTCCAGATCCCCACAGAAATCCTACCACTTGATCTATTCTCAATTATGTGATTTTCATGGTGACAAGTTTTATTGAGCGGATCACGTTATGGACGTGATCCGCCCATTTTCGGATGACTTGAATGTTTTCTCGTCTGTAAAGATTACTTTTGAGAAATCATAATTTAAGTATCTCTCTGCGAATTGTTATCTCAGTAATTTATGTCTATTTGTCAAATTACTTATTATTGTTACCTACATACTTTAGTTAAATGGATGGATAGACACATAATAGTGTCACTAGTACCATTGATGGTACAAATCAATGGTACAGTCGCCATCAGATATATCGTAGCAGACAAGGTAATCAAATATATCTGAACAGTCTAAAATGTCAATAAGTTCTATACACTACAAGTTACTATTAATATCTGAACATTCATTACTCCATCAATATCGGAGCAGATGCTAGTCAATAACATCTCTACACACAACTTATCAATAATATCTGAACACTCATCACTTCAAGTGTATCTACGCAGAGAGTGTGGTCTTAAATATCTGAGCGGTTGAGGAATAATTGCAGTATATATACGAATCACGAACTTGTTACAGATACAGACGTCAGTCAAGAAAAATGTATTTTAAATAGTTGCCTCTTGTTTGTTTTTCGCATAATTCCACCAAAAGTTTTCAAGTTTTGTGGGTAATTGATTCTTCGTTTCGGCAGCGTATAATGCCGCATGCCGCTTATTCCTCATTGTCACATTTTTTATTTTTGGAGTTTACTCCTTATAAATAAATTTTCATAGGAGATTGTAATTTTCGCGGCATTCCGCTGTCCCGATTCCAAATACGACTACTTCGGGATCCAAAATGGCGGACGCGACTTTTTAATATAAAATCGATATGGTTATCATTTTCGTGGGTCTCGGGGATGGGATAAATAAATACATTTTGAGGGTTTTGTCTGAATACTTCATTCGGACATACACGATAGCGGACGCAACTTTTTATAAAAAATCAATGTCGGTATGATTTTGGTCGTTTTCAGGGGTCCTGATTCTAAATACAACATCACTTTCAAGATCCAAGATGGCGGACGCAACTTTTTATAAAAAAATCAATATGGGTATCATTTTGTGGTTTTCGGGGGTCCCGATTTTAAATTCAACATCCATTTCCAGATCCAAGATGGCGGACGCAACTTTTTATAAAAAAATCAATATGGGTATCATTTTCGTGGTTTTCGGGGGACTAGATTTTAAATACATCATCAGTTTCGATATCCGAAATGGCGGACGCGACTTTTTTACATAAAATCAATATGGATATTATTTTTGTGGTTTTTAGGGATCCCGATTCTAATTACAACACCTATTTCGAGATCCAAGATGGCGGACGCGGCTTTTTATAAAAAAATCAATATGGATATCATTTCCGTGGTTTTCGGGGGTCCCAATTCTAAATACAACGTTATATTTAAATCCGAAATAGCAGACGAGACTTTTTTTTATGAAAACTCAATATGGTTTTCATTTTCTTGGTTGTCGGGGGTCCCGATTTTAATTACAGCTTCTATTTCTAGATTCAAAATGGCGAACGTGACTTTTAAGTACAAAATCAATATGGGTATCATTTTAAATTCTTTTAATAACAAAATAGGTAAGCCAGTGTTTATATGCGTAGATACACTTGACGTGATGAGTGTTCAGATGTTATTGATAATTTGTGTGTAGAGAACTTATTGACATTTTAAACTGTTCAGATATATTTGGTCACCTTGTCTGCTACGATATATCTGATGGCGACTGTACTATAGACACCAGGGGAATTTCTAGTATCTTGTTTTTTTTTCAATTTTTCCATTAAATCCCAGCACCCAGCACTACTAACGGTGGTATGGTTCAGTCCCACCCTACCCCCAGGGGTAGGGCTAGGGGTATGGTGGGTCCGCAGCGCTTTTTTTGTAGTGTATATAATTATACCTAAACCCTTTGGTGTAGTGAGAATTCTAATCGGTGTTGCGATCTAGGGCGATTTGTTTCTTTTCAAAAATAAAGGAAAGTTTCCTTCTTTTCGTAAAATGAGCTAACTAAAGGATTTAAAGTTGTTCCCCTCCTCCAGTGCCTATAGATTTTTTTCCCTTTGTTCCCGTTGAGTCACACCATTTACATAAAACGATTATCAATATTTTTTATTACAATAAAAATACATTTTAAACGTAAATAATTTATATGTTACTCTCTTTCTAAGGCAGTCTAGTAAAAATCACAAAGGTTTCTTTTTACAAACTTCGAATTGCCGTAAGGTCACTCGATACATCAAAGTTTTTAAATTATACCTAAAATACATAAATCACTGGTATTCATTGAAGCAAATAGGAAGGGGAAGACCAAATAAAAGAGGAATTTAAAAATATAAGATATCGCTATCTTATGATAACAATACGATTTGACACAATAAATTTACATTCATAGTTCAACTAAACTACATATAACAGATAGGGTAATACTTTTCGAGGCGATATGGTCTCAACCCAAAATTATCAAATTTCATCAATCAGTCTTTAGATGCCACAAGCTAAATTAAAACGTTTAATAAAAAGGGCACGCCAACTAATTAGTTTCTTCCGAAACTCTCGGAGTAAAAAAGCAAAGGAAAGGTAGCCATCGTATTTACTGGGCATGGCCGGAATTTCATCTTAGACCTCAGGGTGTCAACGCACCTACAATATCAACTGATTTTTCTTTGTTATTGCAGGCGTCTATAGGCGGCGGTAGCCGCTTACCACCAGGTGGGGCGCCTTGTATATAAAATATAGCTACAGAACTTTAGATTGAAAGCCCTACTACTTCCACCATGCATGCGCCCTAGCGCGCGTCCCACTGGCAACTTACAAAAATTTATATTATACTAGTGTTGAGTAGGACTTACAAGAGGCATTACATTTGTACGGGACATGACGTCACATTGTAAGAGTGGCTCACAATTTTTAAATGTACTACTTCACATTTTATGTCGCGGTATTCGCGTTTACTCACTCACTCACTCACCGAAAGAACTGAGACTGAGAGAGACGAACGCGAGCGAGGCATTACATTTTATTGTTACCGAGCCACACAAATACACAATACGCTTCAAATGTTACATTTGTACTCATCGCTTCAAATGTACTGCCGAGCTTATGAACGGCTCGCCTCATTTGAAGTGGGACGTTGTACTGGCTCAGTAGAAAAAAGAGGCTACTCTTACAAACTCATTTTCAAACCGT
The DNA here is from genome assembly GCA_947347705.1 of Nymphula nitidulata. Taxonomy (NCBI): domain Eukaryota; kingdom Metazoa; phylum Arthropoda; class Insecta; order Lepidoptera; family Crambidae; genus Nymphula; species Nymphula nitidulata. The sequence continues at coordinate 20,878,135 of OX374616.1, forward strand.
GTCCTACCCAACACTATATTATACCTTCTTGCTCACAGCACGTTCCAGCTAGCATTTAAACCTCCTTGAACAATAAAAACTGTACCTACTTTAAACTTGTCATTATGCGACTATTTAGAAAAGGTATATAAATTAATAGATAGTAGGTACATTAAAATAATTTTTCACCTCTCCAGCAGCAAAATATCTCTTTTGTATCGTAAAATCTCGAAGGAAAACCGGTTCTTGCAGCGAGCGTGAGGCAAAGTAACTTTTTAAATAGTGGCATTGAGTTACGGTGTTACTCATCAGGAATATTTTTCCCGATGTGTAACAGTGTGTCACAAAATGGTGTGACTCAACGGGAAAAAAGGAAATACAATTAGTATTTACTTTAAAAAAAAATGACATGCACTGTATATCGCTGGTTCGTGATTTAACATCAGCACTCGCTACAAAAAATATTTTTGCTCACTTGTTGAACAAATAACTATTTCAACTTATTCGAATAGGGGCTAGGTGTATAATTGTAAATCATCTTATTTCCTTTTATAAATAGTAAATATTTGTTATTTGTAATTATGACGTCACACGTTAAAAAGAAGTATTGAAAAGTATTTTCAACTCGCCTGTACCGTTGTATGGTGAAATATTGTTTCTCCGTTATCTTTTTAATTACTTTCCGACAAAATCTGATATTTGGCGAATAATCGCGACATATTTGCGACAAATATATGGACGCATTCGACCCAGATCGGCCACCTCAAAAGAGGTGGCCGATCTGGGGCGAATGCGTCCCGTAGTTTAAAAGTTATAGGAGTATCTTGGTGGCCGATCTGGGGCGAATGCGTCCCGGCTGGGCCACCAAGATACTCCTATAACTTTTGAACTACGGCTCGACATAATCTGATATTTGGCGAGTCGTTGCGACATATTCGCAACAAATTTTGAGATAAAACAGCACGTCGCTAGGTGGTATAGTTTTCCAGATACTGAGGTAGCCGATCTGGGGCGAATGCGTCCTGGCTGGGCCACCTTTGTACCCCTATAACTTTTGAACCATGGTCCGACAAAATCAGAAATTTGGGCGACAAATTTCGACAAAATCGCGACAGATTTTTGGTGTAGTCAGAATTCAAATCGGCGTTTGTGGCCGATCCAGAACGATTGACACCTTTTTGTGTTACACTGTTACTCAACGGGAAAAATATTGCCGATAAGTAACACCATAAATCAATGCCACTATTTTTTTCCCGTTGAGTGACAGTGTAACTAAACAGAACGCTGTAGTCCCGTTAAGTAACACCTTCTTGGGTAAAATCATTGTTCAAATTCGTATGTATGTAGCAGGATCATCCCCTGAAGTACCAGGTCACCAAAAGTATACGAGAGGTTATTTATTGTACCCCTACGATTATTATATAAATAAAATAAGAGTATGCTAAACATCTCCTACATAGACATGGTAGCCTGGTACTTCAGGGGATGATCCAGCTAAAAATAGTGGCATTGGGTTACGGTGTTACTCAACGGGAATATTTTTCCCATTGAGTAACAGTGTGACAAATAATGGTGTGCTAAACGGGAACAAACGACTTTATGCGTTTCATATACATAATATATAACCAATCAAGTACCTACACAAAACAGTCGTATTGAATAGCTAACTGAACAATTGAGAAAGTAATTCTCGCTAGTTAAGTCAACTAAATAAACGAGAAACCATTCTCACGAGTTCAGTAGACTGAAATAGCGAGATTTTATTTTAGTTTAGTTATTTTTTATTCTCGCTAGTTCAACCAACTGAACTAGTAAGAAAACCCATTCCCACTAGTTTAGTGACAGAACTAGTGGGAATACAGGGATTTAAGCGATATATCAGTAAGGCTATATGGAATAGTCGCTTCTTTCGTCCTACAACGACTGTACGAAACATTTGGTTGCTTAAATAAAAAATAGAGCATGATAAAATATATAAAACAAATTGATATTTTTTATCGTTTTTATTACATTACGAAATCTAATTTGACAAATTTCTGTTTACTATGTTTAAAATAGCATTCTTATACTATATTGGATTTTCGTATTCTTTTTAAATTCAGTTCCCAAAAACATGCACAAAGATAATTATCATATTCATTTAGTAATATTGAGGTAGTTATTAGTTTCAAAACTTATACCAATTACAAAATGGTTCTAAAAATAACAGTAAAATTTAAAGAAAATTTTGGCGGCATGAAAAGTTATTCAGCAAGAAGTTACTAAACAAAAAAGTGTATATTGGACCTTAAATACATTCACTGAGTACATGTAACTAAGTCGGAAGTGACCAGGGCCGGAGCAGCGCCTTTTTGGCGACAGACCTAGGCGGCGCGCGGCGACGGCGGACCTTCGCTTCCGCTTCGTTAACGCAAGGCTACCTACATACATGTTCCAGCAACGTATATAAAATTACAATTACTAAAATGCGATGTGTGCTCGACGGTTTCATTGAAATAATATTTATAACAATTATTAATATTTCATTCACTTTGAAAAATCAATAATATTAACTACATTAATTAATCATTTAATTGAAATTGAATCCTGTCGTTCACACGTCAAGTACACAAAACAGTGATTACACACATGCGAAAGTAATATTAAAACGTAAATAACAGTAGAACCAAACAAGAATGATAAAGTATATTAGCGTTATTGACATGTAAGTAAAGGGCGCGAGGGCGCGAGGGCGCGGTGGCAGTTGTAGTTCAGTCTCGATGCCGCGTACCGCTCGCGCCGACCCTCAACTTAACACTACTACAATTAATCAACTAAAACTATTTCTGCATGCTAAACTCATTACAAATCATAATGTACCCTCTCTCTTGCTTACATTTGGAAGGAATAAACAACATGGCTATATATATGTACACTCTGTCGAAGTGAAAGTAACTCTGCTTCAAAAACTCCATTCAGATAGCCGATGCAAGCGGAATCTAGCAGAGTGACAATCAGTGGCGGAGGACACGCCTGTCCGCCGCCGTCAATCTGCGGGCCGCAACCCTCAGCGTAAAAACGCGACCAAATTGTTAATATAATTATGCTCAATGCATTGTATTACTGTGTGGAAATGTTACACCAACATGTATGCTATTCAAATTCAACACACAAATTGAAACGTCGATAACGTGTATATAGTTTGCTTTATACTAGAAGGAATTACTTATACCCGTGCGCGTGGCAAAAAAAATATAGTAAGCTATAATTTTTCAATAGAAAAAATTAAGTGACAAATATATATATTATTTACTATATATCTACCCGATGTCACATTAATTCCAATCCTATATGGAAAACGCACGGGTAAAGTAATGGTCTAGTAAGATTATAAATTACTTGTTCATATTGTACAAATAACTGCTAACACCGTGATTACAATTGTACATTTTGTAATTTTAGGTCATTGACCAATAGACAATTATTACAAATTACTTACCACATAACATTAATACAAATTTCCAAATATTTATATAACTAGTATCGATCATCATTGATTCTAAACGAATTTCTCAGCAAAAAGATGTTGATTTAATGGAATGTCTTATAATTAATGCCATCGCATGTTTAGAATCAAATAACACGATGGCTGCAATAATTACAATTATTGTGGTAAGAGCCAACAGACTAAGTCATTGATTACAATCATTTGTAACAGAATTGAAAATATCAGTTATTGATTACTGTCGCCGCCCAAGGTAAAACTACAAATTCACATCCGAAAGTATACAAGAACCAAACAGTCACAAGTTCGTAATGCTGCAGTTATCAGCGATACTATTTCCTATGTTTGCATGTTATCGATCAAGGATCTGAGGCGCATACTTGCGCACCGAACGTATCAGTCTCGTATGAACTGCAATGGATGTAGATGGGTGATCTACTGGTACCAATTATGGAGAATCTATTATATAAGTTATAGAACTCACTAAGATTAAATTTATTTGCTTACCTCTCATAGCTCTTGCAATAAAAACATTTTAATGAGTGATCTAGACTATATTTGTACCTGCAATGAAAGTTATAAGACAACACTCAAACACTACTACTTGCAATGGGTCTGCAAATCACCATTAAGATTTTCGGTAGGTAAACGAGACATGACACTTATCTGTCTGCTGTCACTTTTTTTGTTAAAAGAAAGACAGTGACAGTTTAGTCCGCGACTCTCTTGTTGATTTCAACCACTTAACAAACACATGTAAGCAAAAAATATGAGTAAGGAACATAAAGATTATATTTGTGTATCATTATTTTTTCGACTATATCAAACAAAATTTATCAATTCAGTGAAAGCGGGATACCTTGCGCAACAATAGTCTGCAAACTACGCTATAATATCCAATCCCAATTGCTCGTTTAGTACCCAAGGGTGCGAGGTTTATTTCCGAAACACTACTATTATGAAAATGGGTCAGTCAAGTGTTGTATGGTAGAAACCTCCTGCGTTTTAACATAAAACTCATACTCTGGGCACAGAGCGCAGTATTTAATTTAATGGATTTACGATTTTAATAGAACAGAGCCCCAGCAGGCAAAATACTAGCAGTGTTTGAAGGTTAGTTCTTAATGATGATCTCGGCAGTGAAATATTTGTCTCCGATAAAATCCGAACGATAATCTTATGTCAGTTAGCCTTATTCCGTGGTCGTTCATTGAAGCATTTCTCAATATTTTTCATTTGTCATCTCGTTTAATATTTAAAATTTTTCAACAATTTTAAATTTATTTTGCTGTAAAATATTTTATTAACATTAACAAAATAAATGTTATTTTCTTCGTTATTGTTTGTTCATAAATAACGGTTGTTTACTATAATATACTATGTATTTCTACAATACGAAATATATTTTTACAACTTAATGCGATTTTAAAATAACCAGATAAAGTCGTATTTTAAAATTTAAAAAATTGGGAAATGCTGTCTTTAAATCAACGGAATCAAATACATATCTCCGTAGCGTGTGAGAAAACTGCACCATTTTAAAAAAACGTTACAAAGCAAAATCCATAAAACCACAATTACTTATGCATATTTTTTTTAACTTCATTAACCATTTATCAGAGAACCATAAATATAAACATTGACCATTGGATATTTAATTAAACACAAACATTTTGAAAATTTAGTGTTTAAAAATCTAACCCTTAATCATGAAATAATGTCAGTTTATTGAATTTTGTTACGTAACTGTGTCATTGAATAAATAAAATTTAACTAGTACAATAGACAACAGTGAGGTAGGTATTTTGTCATAGGAACCTTATTCACATCACCTTTACATAATACCTTTATACAACATAGATAAATATATATTACTCGGCTGATTTACGGTAAGTATAGCAGTTGGTGCAGTTCTCTAAACATGATAAATCTAGTGTTATTTAAAGAGTAGCCACGTAAACCATGTTGTTACTATGTAATGATAAAATATACATAATATTTAAATGAAACAACTACGTTATGTACTAATATTTGACAAATTAAGTTAAAATATATAATGTTAATACTGTTGTGGAAATAAAATATTTAGTATTTCATTATTTTAATTTTATTTCTTTATCTTTTATTTAAGTAAAATTAATTTACTTTACTTTGAGTAAACCAAGCGTTAACAATATGTAAACGTAATAATAAGTATGTGACATTTAGACTCAATTTTAATTTACAATATGTAACACATTTGCTTACGTGTCAAATATTAGTTAATATCTGCTATTTCGACGCAGTTCGTTTATTGAATTTTATACTAACTGAGAGATTGGTTACAATAATATGTGGAAGCAATATACGAAATTGCATGTTTAATGGGTCGTTACATAGGTACTGCAACAGGGATTCAGATAATCGGTGGTTGATGTATTCTGCGCTTGGTGAAAAAAAACAAGGCAACCCCACCCTACTAAACTTTAATGAATCAATAGATCGTAAAAGTGATGAAACAAAACCGTTTAAAATGATCAAACAGAAATATAGGGAGAATGTCGGGAACGTTCACTCAAGATCAAGACGAAAGAGCAAATGGTTTGTTCTAAAATACCCGTTCTCATAATGCTCACGTCTTTAAAACTAAGATTCAATAACCTAACCTAAAATTTGAGAAATTGGGAATAAGAATGTAATACATTCTTTTAATATTTTTGTCAAAACTTCCATATATTATTATCACAATTATTAATATAAATATCTAAGGTTCAATTAATTTTGATATTATTCACTTAATCTTAATCTCTCATAGTTAAATATTCTCACTTGGCACATAACGCAAATCGTACATTTGAATAATTAACACAATTATCCCGATAGAACCAAATAATACGCGACGTTTCTATCTTTATACGCTACGGTACCGTCTTAATTTTCAAAATCTTTCATTACAGATTCAATACAAGAAAACATTATAAAGCTAACAAAGACAAAATTACAAAGAAAACGATCAACAAATGTCTCTTACAAATTAAAAACTCATAAGTTTATCTCTTACTCTCCAACAATTACTAGTATGTATATCAAAAATATTTATATCCACTAATGTGGATCAATCACTTCCGTAATGTGTCGAGCGCGGGCGGGGCGCGGCGGCGCGCACCGGCCGCGTGCTCATAGTCTAGTCAAGGCTCGTCACAACACCGTGCCGATTCGACACCGGATCGGCGTTCATTCTTTGGATTAGTTACTTAACACCCAACGCACACGTTGATTCTATGAAACCATTGTACAACACGTTCTCATCAGCATGCATATGCAGAAATTTTATCTACCGTTTTTTTAAAGAAATTATCTTCCAACATACTCGCAAAACATCTGTTCCGTCTACTAAGCCTCCTCGGTAAAACGATGTCGTATGTATTATTCCGATCCTAGTCTTGCATCCCACACACACCCTTTCAAATTATATTAACATTATAGTGTAGTGATTTTAACAGATTAATCTATTATTTACTTAACAAAACAAAATATGTACTTTCTCTCATAAGTATAATAATGATGTATTATAGCTATTGTTATTAACATGTGTATATATGTATAGAGAACAGAATCATCAACTATTGCAATCTAAGACAACTCTTTACAATGTAGTAGTATAACACGGCATGAAAACATAACAATTATATATTTAGTGGCATGTGACAATTAGCATTACAATCAATTGGACCGCGGACGAGTTACTAAAAGTAAATGAAAAATTGTCCAGTTACTAATGCTTGCGTTTTTTGTTAAGTTGTTTGACGGATATTCTTTGATAAAAGAATAAATTTAATGGACGTATCATCGCCTTTCAACAAGATAAGTTAATGCACTCGTAATGTTACACAAGATTAGAAGTGGACAATAGGCCCACGATCCAAGTAAGTGAAGTAATCATATAACTAATTTCCACTGCACGTTTCCGTTTATTATTGTTGTGTCCACCGACATGTGTGTGAATAAAACTGATAACTTAGTGTAATTGAGAGGTATATTTTAGTTGATATACTGCTGCCAATGTAGAAACGCAAATCTACCAACCTAGTCAGTCTCGGTAAAAGTACAAAAATGACCAGATACAAACAGGTTAAGACGTAATGCTTAAAAAGAGAGGGCTTTAAATAGAGATGCAGTTTGCCTGTTTAAGTAGTTTGTATAAAGAGCACAGGTCTCCAATACAAAATTGTCCGAGAAGCTACAACTACTTTTATCTCTGCACTGACAACCCACATCTCATGTTAGCAGCACCTTAAAAAGTTGAAAAGCACCAAACGACAATCCTACTACCCACTTAGTATTTTCTACACAAGCCATCTAAAAAGGCTCATCATTCCTTGGGCAGTAGAACACTAAGTACCATATTAATATTATAATAAACAGAAAACTAAAGATTTTGTCACCAATCGGTTCGCGAGTCATACTTAATATATAAGATACCAAACTGGTACATGAACGTAGCCACAAGAAGGCTGAAATTAAAAATATACAGTAATTAGTAGGTACTTTACCCTCGATCTGTTGCTTCCGGGATTACAAATGAGTGACTTCAGTTTGAATTACAATATGTAGTACTAACAAGTGCCACTTGTTACTACATATCAGTGGACAAAACGTAAATAAACTATCTATATAACTGACACTACGGTTAAAAAATATTGTATATGAATAATATTATATATATATATTTATATTGTATGATATACATAATTTTCAAATATTAATCATCAACATAGATAATCCCGGGATAAAATATGGATTCATTAATAGTAATTAATTACAATTCACTACAATAATAATAATTATGTCAACAACAACATTTGGACACATGCTGCCAACGCAACAGCCTGCCTATTCAAATACTAAAGAAACACAGGATCGTCTTTATGAATAAACATCGGGTATTGTAAATGTGTATTATGGTGGCCAACGATGCCGTCTTAGTTAGGCGGTGGTGACTGCTCAAGTGCTCACCAGGCGGCCGAGGCTGACGGGTGTTGCGAGGGCTCCGGGGTGGGGGGTGGAGGGCGCGCGGGGTGGTTGGGCGGGCGGCTCGCTTACTGCTGGGCGGGCGGCGGCTGCGCGGCGCGGCGGCGCCCCGGCGCGCTCGCCTGAGCCACCATCGCACGGATGCGCCGCTGCGCAGACTGCAAATAACATTAAACTCTGACTATTATTGATATTTTTGCATGAAATAAAACAAGGATGCCGTGTTCCTAAAAGTGAATACATAATTTGGACTCGGTATGCAAACATATTAAATTTGTTGAGATTCGGAGAAGCGTTTTTTTTAAAGTTGCGCGTCATTAAATAATAAAAGGGGAGTACGCAAGCTGGGGGATATCTTTATATAATCAATATAATATCTTATTCGCAATTGCCGATAAATGTGATTTATTTAGTAGTGAATCCCACTCTAAAGTAAACAGCACAAATGTGTTAAAAGTAATTGACTTTGTATTCTTACGGTTTATTATATTTTACTAGAAAAATAGGTTTTACTACATATTCATATGAGTAAAACCTTTTTTTATTTAGTCAGAGACCCTTTATGGGTACCCAGGGAGAACGGCGGAGGCTTGCCTCCTGGGTTATGTGGGAATCACCGGTGTAAAGTGCCGGTATACCCACTAAAACTGACTGTACCCGCTATCCACATTTGTGGGGCGCTACCGAGGAAGCTCGTCGCACACATCTCGGTCGTGCCTTGTGGCGTTCTTTCGAACTCTTCTTATATGAGTAAAACCTACCCTAACCTACCTAACCTAGGTACTTAAGTACCTATTTTAACCCATATTTTTATATACAATAATCTTTTGATAAATAAATAATGAATCATCCTTGATGATCATTATCATTATTTCTCCGTTATCTAGTATCCATAACAATGCTTACTTTGGGCTAGAAAATAGGTGAGTGTATGGATATTTATTTATTTTATTTATTTATTTAATCTAATTAATGAAATAATTTACATGTTTGTAATTTAAAATCGAAATTAAAAAGCAATGATATTATATTAATTTGCTCATTTGAACTAAAAGCACAACACTATGGTTATGATTATGATCAAATTATAAATAAAAATCTTGACAGCCAATGTCACATTTTTTTATTGCTGTATTTATTATGGAATATTTGGTGTTTTTTGTTGAAATTTTATTATTACGCGTATGATGCAGCAAAGCAGCTTTAAAAAAGTGAAATGTGTATTACGTTGAAATAGTGGATTGTTACATGTTTACGAGATTTTTGTAAGTTTGGTGGTTGTTTACATCTTGGGCCCAAATCAAACGCAAAAAATAGGAATTCAATAATGATATGACAGTCATCACCAGCCTATATACGTCCCACTGCTGGGCACAGGCCTTCCTACATGAGAGAAACATATGAGGAGTTTGGGCCATAACACCACCACGCTGGCCCAATGCGGGGGAGTATGACAATGTGACGTCATAAAAAGTTCATATCAATCAGACCAGCGAACGAAGAGTGCCTAGAAGCGGATCTTTATAGAAAACTGATTCCCATATTGGTATGTCGGATAAAATCGGCTAATATCGAAATTGTATTGCGCCCTTTCAGTCTTTTGGGTCTGGTTACGCACAATGAATAAATGCAAATATTTTTAGCGACTAAAATTTTACATTAACATTTCTTTGAAACACAGTGAGATTTTATATAGGTAAAATTGTTTAATTATACATCTGTAATTTTGTTATTCTAGTTTTAGTTGACTTGCAAATAAATAATACTTTCATACACATTACTGCATAACATCATCCACAAATAAAGTTGTCATGGATACGGACTAACATGGTGGCCAATATTATCGTTAATATTTAGCAAGATTAAAAATGTTTAGGACATAATTACTTATAAAATATGATTTGTGTTCTAATTATGATCACCAACGCGCCTGACGCACCATTTCACTTCACAATTAGCCATATTTACTATGATTTTGTTGTTCTTTTATGGTGGGGCCACGCGAACACGAATCTTTGCGATTAAGTATCCCAAAGAATCGTGTTCGCGTTGTCGCGATAAAACTTCGTTGTGAGTTGTTGATTCGCGATAGGACGAATTCTTTGGCCACGCCTGTCGCGACAACGCAAATCTTAGGGTTATCGCGATAATGTAGCCGTAGCATTACGAGCACATCAACGGGATGTTGACAATGACAGACTAATTTATCGCGCAGGCAGAGTCAGATTTAAGCACCGCCCACTTCGGATTCTCTTTCGGGGTGAAATTTTGGATGGCCTAGTTACTCTTCTAGTTATTCGGTCGCCGAATCAGTACCTTTACCATGAGTTGATATCGAAAAGTGACATTACGTTACTACAGTCGATAGCGTACAAACGCGCATCGAATAGTTTTCATTTAAACTCGTACCATGAGTCACATTAACGTTTACTATACTCGCAAGCGATAGCTCGATAGTTGGGTGTGTCATATTGCACACGTAGACAACTTCACGCCGAATGTAGCTGTTTCTTTCTAACTTTCCATATAAGACAATTCATGACAAACGAAAAATAACAACCTTTGCGTAGCAACGAGAACGCACAGAGCGGCGATTTCAACATCATTTAACTTGAAAATTTCCTTCTTCGCATCGTTCATCATAATAAGTAGCCGTTGTTAATATAATATTCCATGCAAAATAAATTCTTGCTGACATTATTTTCACAAAAAGCCCTTAAAAACTAAGATTTTTGTTATATCAAACACCTTCTCATATCTCAATTAGCTAGTGAGTTACTTATCTACAATAGTACGGGTATTTCTCGATGACATCTGTCTAATTTGTGGCTTCTGGTATCGTTTTCTTTAAGAAACTACTTCAAAATGTTACTCGCTAGCGAATAGATTTCGATAGGTCTTTATTTGTGGACTCATACTAGCGATTTTAGTTCTGCAAGTTAGCGCTAGAGGCGCTGCACAATTTCTCATAGATTTGTTTACGCCGGTCACTGTTAACTCATGGTTAAGGTACAGACCAATAAAGTTAGGCGGTCGCCCCCCGGGACTAGTAGCATACTTTCTCTACACCATACATCCATTCATTATTCTTTTCGCATAATTATTGTTCCTGTCTGCATACATGTAGTTACAAGTCCTTAAATAACAATGGCAAAAAATGAAAAGACAGGAGATAACGTAATACTTTATTTATGTAAAAATTCGCTGCGATTCCATTAGTAGTAAAAAATTACTCACCTAAGAAATGCATCAATGGAATTATAGGTCATAGGTTTCAGGCAACTCTATGTGCGAACGAATGTATCCCTTAATGACGCTCTTTCTTCACTATTGTTTCACCCCGCTTCAGACGTTTGCTATAAAATTTAAAGATCTCATTATGCCACATTGAGATTTATTAAGCATAAACCAAATAACATTTCGCTTTGCGCCAGCAATTATACAAACGCTATACTTATCTTAATGATACCTCAATGTTAGCTTCCAGTAACTTATCTTCCGTATAGTTAATTAATCGTGACAAATAGTGGACTTGTAACTACATGTTTTTACATTCACCAAATACCTTGCATTCAAAAACCAAGCACACAATACAATATCAAGTACGTAAAACAGAAAACACACTTCGCAAACGCATTTTTTAAATTAGTGCTTACTAACAAAAGAGGACTAAAATTTAAATGCCAGTGAAATATGCGCTTTTCTTGAACAATTAGCAAATAAATTTAGTCCAATCAATTGGAAGTAGATGGTAAATAACAAATCGCAGAGATAAAGAAAATAATAAGCATGTAGGTGGAAATAAGTCATACCTGAACGCTGTAGAAGGGGCCGACGATGTGGACTGTGGTGTCGTGGTCTTGCTGGGGAGCGCCCTGCTGCTGCGGCTGCTCGGGCAACTTGATCAGCGAGCCCGTCATGCGTTGCAGCTCTCGCACATTCTGCCCGCCCTTGCCGATTATACGCCCCACCTGGGACGACGCTACTACGATCTCCACAGTAAGGCGGACGTCATCCGAACCAGACATGAATCCTTCTTCTCGCATCTTTTCAAAAATCAAGAATTGAGCTTTCCATTGTGCCTCAGGGCTTCCGACAATTGTGACCTTACGTTCCTGTTGAGCGTTTTGGTTCTCGGCAACAACTGGCTGCTTCTCTTGTTCCAATGGAGCTATTTTTACGGAGGCTCTGCTGAATCTAATGATGTTGCGAATATGGGAACCTTTTGTGCCAATAATTGCACCGACAGCATTGTTAGGGATGTATAAATATGTAGTCTCCTGTAATGACAATAATATGATAGATGTAAAATAATAAAAATACAATAAGTAAAATAAATTAAGTAATAATATTGCTCTTATTTATTATGCTATCCTAATATTTTTTGTAATTTATTTATTTTAAGTTATTTATTCCGTGTTACATTGCATAAAGGAGATGTTCGATATTGGTACTCGAAAGCCCCCCACGATAAATTATATATTATGCGAAAGCTTATGCTCCTCTGAGCATTCAAGATCCTCTGATCTTGAATATACCATTTTTTTATTTTGATACCTCGGCATTTTTGAGTTATTTTGAAAAGTGTATGCTAATAATACTTGTTTGTTTCTGACTAATAATAAGGATTTTAATTTATTTTTTACTATATTTTGTCAGAGAAACTTTGTTATGAAGCTTAAAATTCTAAGCTTCATAACAAAGTTTCTCTGAGTGCAGAAACCAATTTGCCATGTTCTTCTAGCATTGACAATAAAATATAATTACAAAATAGTCCTAGGCTGAACCAAATCAACCCCATGTCTAGTTATTAAAAAATATTTGACTAGATAATAGACGACATTGACGTTTTATACTATGTATGTGAGATGAGTCACATTTTTTTAAAATAGAATTTTACATCTCTGGATATCAATTTTTGACCAGAATAAAATGTTATTTTTTATTTATATGTAGGCATTAAAAATTACAGTTTTTGTCTTATAATATACTTAAAAATATACTCTTTCTTCTCATATAACTTTTGTCTTGGAGGGTAGCTGAGTACCAGCCCCCATACATTTTCAGAACATGTCCTTTAGGAGGGTACATTTGATAGACAGAGGTATACCAACATAGGAGGGCTTACTTTTCTAAATTGATATTAAAACACCACACATAAAGGTAACTTGAATAAACTAATTAAAATTTACTACAATTTATCCTTAAATAAAAATAAATAACATTACAAAATTTATTAAGTATTTTTTAAGTATATAGGATTTATTAAGTATATAGGATGTCTAATTATGATTTTAAAAAAAATTAACATATTTGCTCAAAAAATGCATTTACGAAGCCTGTATATTAGTATAGTTTGAAATATTACGGACCATACAGCGGAACGTGCGGTAAAATCGGTGCTCATACGTAAGTAGCTGAGATTATGTAATTATTGAACATGTATGTTATTAATAATAAAATTACCTGACTATCTCCCGCACCCTGTTGTGCACCACCTTGGCCGGCCAGCGGCGCATACATCGGCGGTTGGAATGGCGGCGGGGCTCCGCAGAAGCTACGGCCTGTAGACATCATAGCCATCGGGTGTAGGCCCGGGAACATGATGCTTTGTGGAGCCAAAACCTGAGCAAAACAAACGATTCAAGCAAAAGTGTGTGCGGAGTAATTTTAACTATATTTAAAAGATTCCACTTCGGGGACGAAACGAAAGTATGCCTAATTTTAAGTAAGAGGCGCGTGAGCAGGGGCGCGTTCCAAGCCTATAACTTTTAACTCTTTGGCCGTTCCGTGCCTTTCGGCATGACGTTCGGTTGTCACAACTACCCCGTTCCGAGCCTCGGAGAGTTGCAACTTTTTAGCAATCAATTTTGATGGTTTTAAAACACTCTAGCGTGTAAAACGTTATATGACATTGTCAAATGATTACGTAGTTTTGTTGTGGGTGACTTAATACACAAAATTTAATGGGAAATGGAAGACTTCGTATGAGTTTTAGATAGTAATCGAACTCATTAAAATGATAAAGGTAACGATGTCTTAATCTAAAGGATTAGTGGTTAGTAACCAAAAATACAATTTTTTGTGTATGTATAAAACAAATGTGACATAACATTGACTATTGTATGTAATGTAATGTCAAAATTTGAGGTTATAAAAACAACTTGTGTCATACCACACCTTAGAGAAAGACAAAAAACCACTCGGAGTGTTTGGAGTGTAGGCTCAGAATGCTCCCTTGCAATCACATATTTATATAGACATTCTAGGTTTTGATGTCAAAACATCTTATCGTGACGAACTTTTGAAGCTCATTTTCGGACGATCTAAGCCACCATGATGGATTGTTGTGGCAGGCGACCCATCATAGCCTTTCACGCCTCGTTTGGAATAACCCACGATAAAGCATGAAGTTCTATTCCTTACTAGACAATAACACATTGATGCTAAATTGGGCTAGATAATTCATCATCATCATCATGTCAGCCGAGAGACGCCCACTGCTGGGCATAGGCCTCCCACAAAGATCTCCAAACTGATCGGTCCTGCGCTGCCCTCATTCATCGGTTTTCCGCGATCTTCACCAGATCATAGGTCCACGTTGTGGGGAGCCTACCAACGCTGCGTCTCCCGGTACGCGGCCGCCACTCTAGGACTTTTCCGCCCCAACGGACGTCAGTCCTTGCAATGTGGCCTGCCCACTGCCACTTGAGACTCGCAATTCTTTGGGCTACGTCAGCGGCCTTAGTTCTCCTGTGGATCTCATCATTTCTGATTCTATCACGCAGAGAAACACCAAGCATAGCCCTCTCCATTGCTCTTTGGGTGACTTTATAGCCTTCTTATGAGGCAGGCCAATTGTAAGCGGCCACGTCTCGGTTCCGTAAGTCATCACTGGCAACACACACGAGTTGAAGACTTTCGTATTAAGAGACTGCGGTAATTGGGCCGAGAATATGCTGCGAAACTTCCTGAACGCTGCCCAGCCGAGTTAGATCCGTCGATTAACCTCTTTCTGGAAGTTGGACTTACTAATTGGATTAATTGTCCCAGGTAAATGTATTCGTCTACAACTTCTACTGTAGAGCTGCCAACCTTTACAGGAGTGGGTAAAACATGGGAATTCGACATAATTTTCGTCTTGTCCATGTTCATTTTAAGACCCACTTGTTGGGAGACTCTACTACAGAGGTCGTCGAGCATTGTGCCCAAGTCTTCCAGGTTCTTAGCCATAACAACGGCGAAATAACATCGCCCCTCTCACACCTCGCCAAGGTTGTATTGCTTTCGAGTTTTGGTCCTGGAGGCGGACTGACATTGTGGCGTTTTCGTACAGTGACTGCAGCACTTTGATGTACTGATACTCAATTTGGCATTTCTGGAGTGACTGAAGCACGGCCCAGGTCTCAACGGAATCGAAGACTTTCTCGTAGTCCACAAAAGCTAAGCATAATGGCAGGTTATACTCTTTGGTCTTCTGTATAGCCTGCCGCAGCGTATGTATGTGGTCTATGGTACTAAAGCCTTTTCGGAATCCGGCTAGTTCGGGAGGCTAGAAGTCGTCAAAACTGCGTGCGAGACGATTAGTAATAATAACCCTCGAAAACAACTTGTAGACATGACTCAGCTGGGCAGGATAATTAGTGTTAGAATATTATTATTATGTTTTTAATGAAAATATGATGGCAATTGTTTCTCCAAAAACATTTCTGCTGTTTTACTTATATCAAAATGATGAAAAAGATATTTGGAACAATCAGCGGGGTTTTTTGAGAATTCGCAGTTGTCCTCATTAAGTTTTCTCGTCTCAAATACTTCTTGAAATGTTGTCACCCATAAAAACGCGCGGCACTTTTGAAAAGCAAAAACGAACGAAAAAAGCGTTACAAACTTTAAACGAAGCTTTACCAGTTTACACCTGGTTACCAAGAGCTTGTGGCCAGGTAAGAAACGGCAATCTGGCAGTTCCTTATTTAGCTATTGTTTATTTTCTATAAAAATTGTTTTTAATAAAAAAAAACAGACAGGTAGCAATCATGCAGTGGAATCTTGGGGTATCAGTGCGTAGTTGAGAGGTATTTTGATTATTGCTTATTGTAAAATGAACAAATCATACCTGCAAGTCATTTTCATAACTCTGACGAAGCTTTGCCGAAATCTGTGATTCGGCTTTAGCCATATTCTCAATAGTGCCTTTGACGGTGATAATCCGCTCCAAATTGAAGCTATTAATATCATTAATTGAAGATACTGTAATCTTAGTATCAGTCTCCTGCATGATTCTTTTGATTGTGTTGCCTCCTTTACCAATGATACGTCCAATCAAATTGTTATGCGCCAGGATTTGGAGGGATATATCACTGAAAAATATAAATGTCCACTATTAGCAAAATCCTCAAGCAAAATCCTCACATTTAAGTAATATAAAATTGTTACATAATATTTACCCTTTGTTAGTGTTGTTGGCTTCCTGTTGCATAACTTCAAGTATCCTCTTACAAGCATTGGTACAGTTCTCGGGATTACCGTAAATAGTAATGGCTTTTTCGAGAGATCCAACGTTGTCTTTGCGGTGTACATCTACGCGAGCACGACTTTGTTGAGTAATGAGGCGTATGGTGCTGCCCTGTCGGCCAATGATGGCTCCGACCATATCACTCTGCACGAGCAGCCGTAGTGGGAAGTCGGTGGGTCGAGAGCCACCTCCTGCAGCGCCGCCGCCGCCTCGGCCACCGCCAGGCCGCCCACGCCGTCCGCCGCGGGCATTCTGCTCAGCTGCCTCCACTTTCATACGACTACCCTCCAGCTCAAAGCCATTTAAGCCATTTATAGCTCTGAAACAACACCAAATGTAATTATTACATCTATTAGATACAGCCCGGCTATGCACAAATCGACTCATATTTCTGTAGCCTCTGGTTACGTAAAGTGTATGTTAAAAAATATACTACATTGGCGTGTTATTTAAACCGTTGTGCTTCGATTCATGTTAAAAGCTGGGTAATTTAAAAAATGTTTACTTAATACAAATAATAATTGTCTTTATTCGAAGCTATAGTTTTCTTTCAATCAAGGAATCCAGGTGTTTTTTATAGAAAGTTTTAGTTACTTAATTAGGAAGTATATAGGCTACGGACCAGCACCACCCCAGATAATATTTACACCTTATTACGAAACAGGTGTGACTTTATTTCGTTTAATTAAACCTGTTTTACCCACGTATTTTAATAAAGCAGAATGTCGCACCTAATAATTGTGATGGTTGCGTTGTATTCATGAAGTTACTTAAGGCTTTTCAATGACAATGACCACATAATAACTCTCTCATGTGCTGTAGTGGCGTTGTAAAGTTAAGTCCGATACAATGCTTCATGAAACAAGGCGGGCAGCGCGGCGCGCGACGCGGCGTTTTAGAACGAATAGTCGAACATAGTACTGATACTGAGACGCTATACGATTCCACGGGCGTATCGTGTTCCTGCTTAGTGCCGTCTATCGTGGATTAAACGGCAAACAGCAATGCCGGATATTGACATCATAAACTGCCGAGACCGACAGTGCGAGGTGCGCCTATAAAATAATAATTCACAACGGATAGTAAAGCTTCGACCAAACCCCAGCGACCAGAGTGCAAAGCAGCAGGCATGACAAAAATGCCGCCACCGTTGGAAGCAACTGTTTATGGCCCTTGGACCTTGTTGTGGTCCCCAATCGGTGGCCCGCTAAAGAGAGGAAAATAAAAGAATAATACGCTAACATTTATTCATTCTACAATGATTCTAGTTTATCGTTCGCGTTTAATACTTTTCAAGGGATCACAATATCCCGTTTGAATTCTTTGGGAAAAGCAATAAAAAGGGTTAAATTTCGGGTTTCAGTTTCGGTTAACTTAGATTATTAAATTTGCCAACCCTGACCAAAAAAAGTTGGGACTGCGATATTTCCGGGAACTTGCATGTGCCATAATGCGGGTAGAGGTCAACTTCGTTGCGGGTAGGTAATTATATCAATCTAGATAGGGGGTCTCGTTGATGTTTGATACGATCGATATCCCTACTATTAGTCTTATTCTCACTCATAATACGAACTGGTTCGCGACAAAATAACGCTTACACGGGGACATTTTTTCTTACAAAGACGTAGCACCGGAATCCAATCTCGACAGATGAAACCCATACTCTTGTTTAGAATTAATTTGTATTGCTTCACGAGCTAAACATTCGACGTTCTAGTAAAAAAAGTCGACCTGTAAGAAATTTCATACAATCCAAAGTACATTTCTGTTGTGTAATTGTTTGATGATAATTTCTTTGTATTTAAAATTACATTCAAATTGTTGAAGGCGTTCTGCAGGCTAAAAGGTGTTCTCTGATAGACGATAAGGTAACGCGTTGTTCTCACTTGACCCGTTAGGCAAGCATTAATTTAAGCTTCCAATACCAAATTAGTAATTACTAATTTAGAAGTGAGAATGAGTCCGATAGTATGGGTATTAAACGTAGCGAGCATCAAGCGATCGGTATTTTTGCCCGAAATGAAGTTGAACCACTTAAGAAAATTAAATGCTAATTTTTTAAAAATATTGACTTCTTTTATTTAAAATTCGTTGTTACGATGAAATTTTTCAGTAGCAACAATTTATAGCAAAAATAATTGCCACTCGGCGGTTCTTATTCATAAAATTCGACAACATTATTACCAACCAAGAAAAATTGCGAAAATGTTTATTTATATCTGCACGGTACTTAAATTGTGTATGTAATAAAATATCTAACAAGAAACAATTCACAATAATACACTCGAAAATCCTATGGTGATATTTCTTGACAATGATAATAATATTAGGACTTTATTTCATAACCTGAAACACTGACGAAAGCGAAGAAAATGATTTGCAAGGCGAATTTTGAACACGACAACAACACAGGATAAAATACACATGCAAAACTTACAAGGAAAGAAGGAAAAGATGAAAGAAGAAGCGACAGGTTTCCAACATTCCACCAAATTGTTGGTAGTCAATGCTGTGCGAGTCCCATAAGGATCATCAAACAGTCAAAATACTCACTGCTGCGCCTGTTCCGGCGTCTCGAACGTGATAAACACCGCTTGGGTGCTGGCATCGCGCGAGTTGGCTTTGTCACATTGCTGCACGTTCCCATACTGTGACAGCAGAGGCTCGATGTTGTCGAAGCGAACATGCGCGGGGAGCCCACTGATGAGTACTTTTGATGATCGGCTGTGAGAAGCGATATAACCACTTATAGTTTTCTTTTCACCGACTACAAACACTTAACAAAGAAGTTGGAAATCATCTATAAATAATTCGATTTTGTTTTAAGCTATCATCTGCATCTATGTATATATGATAAGTGTATGATCTCATATAGGACGATGTGTATTATACCTAAACGAGGATAAAGTAATTTCGTATTTTGTATGTATGAAGTTGTTAGTAGTTCTGCTCGCGCTTGTACCTCCTCCTCCTGGCTTACGCTGCCACTATAGTGCGATTTATTAAAAAATAATTAACAATATCAATTTTAATACCTATTTGTGGTCAGGTACAGGGTTCTAGTTTTGTTCATTGGAAGTTTTATAGAATCTATCTCCTCAAAAAAAGAAATATTTATAAATTAAGGAACCAGAAAAACGTGTTGCGCTTGTGCCCAAGTGTGAGAACGTACCGGAGCGTGCGACATGATGTGCTAGATGCAGACGTTAATCATGTCACACAATAGGCGTATTTGAAATTAATGAAGGACATAAATACATGATAAAATAAATGAATTTGTTATTTTTTATATAAATAAGAACAGCCGTTATCTTTGCAATGTTTTTAGGTTTAGAGCGACCGTACCATTGACATTCTCTCCATACCAGTATGGCTAACGGCCAAAGAAAGCTACTTACCTACAGGAGATAGGTATGAATATGGCGAACTTTAAAACTATGGAATATTGTTAATGTTGTACTGTTAGAAAATTTATAATAATAGTCATAGTAATAGTAGTAAAAGTTATCAAAAAATGTTGATGGTATTAGATTGCTGACATTAATTAAAACTATTATTATGACAACTATGAATAAAAACATAATAACAGTTACTATTTATTTTGACAGTATGCCCATACATTTCTTTATGTGACGTCACCGTAGATTTTCTATGGAGCGTTTTTGGACTATGCGCCGAAACTAAGCACATCAAACATATCAGTGAAACTATTGCTCTTACACCGATATGCAGAGACGTTTCCTCGAAACCGCCTCCACTCGACCTTAGTCGAAGTCACCTCAAGGAAATCTTAAAAACATCCTTGAAATCGGTATGTTCAGTTACGGCTTCATCCTTCAGTGAGGAAACTTCAGTAAAGTCGAGTTGTGGTTGAGTGAAGGAATGACGTCATGAAATTTCTTATTATTATATTGGCAAAGTGTAGAGAATATGTTTATGGTTCACTTTTTTCATCTGTGGGATGTCGTCTTCCTCTGAGATTGTGTTCTGCTTCTGTGAGGTATCTTTCAGTTCTGTCATTATTTGTCATTCAACTCAACTGTCGACTGCAATGATTTATTTTAATTTATTTGATTTCATTCCTTTTTCGCGTTCAGTATGAAAATTATTATGGCCGGGAGGCAAGTTTTTAGTGAAATGGTAAAGGCGTGCTTGAGGGAATTTATCATAAAGTATAAATTAAACACCACTGTCGGTTGACATAATTATATTTGCATCACAATATCTAGGTAAATTAATAAAATAAAGGTGTATCTAGCACATATACTCACTTGAAAGTTAGTCAATAAAATCATAGAAATCAGTCATTATGCTAATAAAACTTGAAATAACCTCAGAAATAACGTGAAAAGCATTGTTAACAACCTTTGAGGAGACCTCAAGGTAGATCGCGACGTACCTTGAGTTTGACAGTTCATTACTCGACTCAACTGAGGAATTTGCTCAAGTCGAGAATAGTTTTTTGAATTCTGCATACCGATTTTATCCTTGAGGCTGAGTCGAGTCACAGTCGAGTGGAGGAAATCTCGAGGAGCCGACTGTGCATATGGGTGTTAGACATACTATTTCTTATACTTATTTGTTTATAAGTTATATACTTTTTATTTATGTACTATAGGGTATTTGACAACGTCCAACTATTATGTTATGAAATGTTCCAAATTTCCAGTAATCAGAACACCTATAGTCGGGCCGAATCCTAAACTCCCATATGACAGTTCAACAATAGATCGCCACAAACTTGGCACAGCGTAATCATTTCAAATCAAAATTCATTTATAGTTTAGGTATCTCCGCAATCAATTACAAACGAAACAAATAGCTAATTGTAAACATAGAACAAAAAATAGTATTCCCAGTATTAAAATTGTTTCATAAGCAAGAAAACATTTAATTACGATTTCTGTAATACGCTCTTGCGAGGTTATGGCGTTTGGATATATTTTATCTTTATTTCTCATGATGTTACCTAAGATATCACATGGCCATGGCCAGCAAACATGAAAACTAATAGTCGGCCTATCTTATAATTTCATTTGCGTTTTTTATTTAAACGCTTTATGAAAAAAGTAGTTAATGAAGTTTTTTTTACTGGTGCCGTCGCCATTTTGTTTTCTCGCAGTCGTCCGAAGAAGAAAGAAGACTACTAACCGAGGCATGTGAGAAAGTGACCAAAGAAGCTTGGGAGAAGGCCGTAGTCTCACGACCAGCTATGCGATTCTCTGAAGTCAGCAGCCATGAATTCGTGGCTGTCGGCAGCGCCATCATACTTTTGGCGTTTGTTTGACAACCGTTGGCGACACCAGCGTTCCGACGTCGAGCATGGCGTGAACCGGAACTAAAAAGTGGTTGATTTTTATATCTTTATGTAAAAAATCTATCAAATATTGAATGAAGTCATTGCGATACAATTTTAACACCACAAAAAAGAAATCAAAAAATATCGATTTTACTTGATGTCGCATAACCAAAACAGAGACAATTGTACACAGCCAAGAGACCGACGTAGAGATTAGTGAATACGGATTCACGCAGCGCAGTGCGCAAACGTCAAAACCAATGTCAGTTCGTCGTCTTTGTCAGACGTCAAGCTCAATGTCGAATATTTTTGTTTGTGAATCACACTGCTGGCCACGGTAACGGGCGGGCGCCGGCGGTGCGACTGGCGAAGTCGCCGGTCGCCGCTACGCGTGGCGTGCTTAGTATTTTGCCATAAATTTGTTTAAAACACATTTCGTAAAGGGTCTCTTATTTCACCAATTTCAATATCTTAATGTATCTCATTACGCACTTGTGCGGTAATGTAATGTAAAACGGACGGTTTATCAAGATGCACTGTTATTAATCTGTGGCTCCGTCTAAAAACGAACGGTACTTTTTTAAATCTTAGCAAAGAGTTTCTATGGCAGAAAGTGGTCAACATTTTATGAATAAAATTAACTTTGGGAGACAAAATATAATAAATAAACATTTAATTCTTTAATTTTTTTAATTTTATCAATAAATTACAACCATTTATCTGTAACAAAATCACAATAATATTATATTACTTTATTAGTAATACTGGCTGTTTTTGCCTTTGCCTAAAAAAATCGCTAATTTGTGAACAAGTAAAATATATTCCGCGCGCTTTTTCTTTTCGTTATATTACTTTTATTTGAAAATGTCGTCAAGTAGTAATAAATTTATTATTCGATACCGCCCCGCCAGAAGTCTCAGAGGTAGCAAAAAAGGCTACTCTAAGCCTCTTCCCGAAAAATCGACCGATACATACTTACAAGCGTATCAAAATTTGGAAAACAAGCAATGATGCAAATTTATTTTTAGAAAGTGTGTTTCTCCTATTTCATGTTTTTGCGCCTATTAAAAATTAAGTCAAGCTCATTGTGGTGCTACTATTCAATGCTAAAAAATCAATAAATTTTACAAATTGTTCAAATTTTTATAACTGCTTTGACAAGTGATTAAAGATCGGAAAAGTTTCGAAAGTCTGAGTTTAATTTATTTCCTCGCAAATATGTTATAAAACGTCGTATGACATTCGTGCGCTTCGATAATTACAGCCTCTGCTTTCTTGTAGCCCTCGCCTACGGCTCGGGCTAGCAATACCGCTTCGGCTGTAATTTTCAACTTACCGCACTTATATCATAATGTACTATTTAATTCGGACGAATAGAAGCGCGAATATTCTTCGCGGCGAATTTCCCGTGGGCAGGCCTTCATATTTAGCGTCTAGAAGGAAGCAATGGAGAGTACCGACAGCATGCATTCATGTAAAGAAAATAGAGGATTTTTTTTTAATTAGACGGGCTGATGGCCTACTTGACCGATATTGTTACGTAAACGTATCTGAAAACTTGTCGTCTGTATCAAAGTCCGATAGGTATCTACTCTGATAAAGAATATTAATTCTATGGTTTTACATTATTAGATTTACTATTATTTACTGATTTAATAAATAAATATGTCGACTCCGGACTTATTTCAATCATCTAATTTTTACCTATTTGCAACTGTTGTTTTTTCTTTGCCTTTAATTCTTTCTAAGTAACAAAAGTGGGTTCAAATGGCAGACTTATTGATAATAAAGTCGTTGTTATTTTGTGTTCCATTTGTTCAAAGTAACTATTTCAGACATTTTCGAACTCGACTAGGTGGTAGGCCCGTGTGTAGGGTCGTCTGGGTAGGTACTTACCACCCCGCCTTTCTTATTTCAGCCGTGAAACAGTTCGCTGTGTTTCGGATTGAAGGGAAAGGTAGCCAGTGTAATTAATAGGCATGGACGGCATTTCATCTTAGGCCCCAGGATGACAACGCACCTGCAATATCAAGTGATTTTTCCTTGTTATTGCAGGTGTCTATAGGCGGCGGTTACCGCTTACCATCAGGTGGGCCGTCAGCTTGTTTGTCATCTAGTTGTATAAAAAAAACTAAGGATTTTCCCATCTCCAGCTGTGTCATAGCCGCCATATTTGTTTACATCTTGAGCCCAAGCCTAAAACTGGGATATTTTATAAAGAACGCTATAATACGTCACACTCACAGAGGCTTTATTAAATAAGCCTCTGTGAGTGTGACGTATTATAGCGTTATGATTGAACCAAGCCGTGAAAAAATATTTGAAAATTAAAATCCTAAGGACAATATTTACCTATATGAATCTGATGTAATTTACACCCGTATTCACAAACGACACTATGAGGTCTCACAGTGCCCGCGTACGCACAGGGTGCCAAATTCCTATTCATAAACAACACTTGAGTGACAATCGGCACTATGCGTTTGTCATAATGAACACTTAGCTAAGGTAGAGCCTGATAGCTATATTAATCAACGCATAGTGTCGAGCTCACCAAAGAGAATGTAGAGAATACGGGTGTTACACCTGTATTCACAAACGATACTTATGTAAGTGAAGGAGCAACACTATGCTAAGTAAGGCATTTCTCAGTGGGTTTACGACGACAAGCCTTTTAATTCAAAAACAATACTCAAACGAATCTTTACCATGCGGACGCATAGCGTTGAATATAGTTCTGCGATTGGTTGATTAGTGTGTTACGTAGTTCACTTCATTGACTGACATTTCAATTTTATTGTTTATTTGTTTTTTATCGTAAACTCCGCTAGTGATTACATTCTCTTTGGTGAGCTCGACACTATGTGTTGATTAATATAGCTCTCAGGCTCCCTTAGCTAAGTGTTCATTTTGACAAACGCATAGTGCCGATTGTCACTCAAGTATTGTTTATGAATAGGAATTTGGCACCCTGTGCGTCCGCGGGCACTATGAGACCTCATAGTGTCGTTTGTGAATACGGGTGTTAGTGTTTTAAGGTCATGGCACACTATACCGGCACCGCAATGGCACCACCCCAACCCAGCAATGAACTTGTCATTCAAATTAGAGCCATTAAGTTGTGAGTCGTACAATATATTTTGCAATATTAATATGAAAAAGCCAACGGCTAGCAGTCAGCACGTTCACCGCTACTATACAACTCAACTCGCAGCTCTCGTCCTTACAGCGCGCCAAAGGCGCCGGCGTGCTTACAGCGGAGCCGGCTGCGTGCTTAAACGCCACAGATTAATAACTACGCACCGACTCCGAGTCGCCAGCAAAACAACAAGGTAACCGAGACAATGAAAACGTGAAAGTCCTAGGCGTGTTAAATCACAAATGTCACATAACAGCAAGCTTGGACCTTGCGGCAGACGCGCAGACTGCGGGCTTGCACCTAGCCGCCAGCACGCTAGCTGCGTGCTGGCGGCTATGCGAAGCCTAAATTCGAGGCGACGCCGTACTGCAGCCGTGCTGTTGCGGAACCGGTATAGTGTGCCATGACCTTTAGACGTTTTTAACTGTTGTTGTGCAAGGCACTTTAAACGTGGGGCCACACTTAATCGCGAAGATTCGTGTTCGCATTGTCGCATTAAAACTTCGTTGTGAGTAACACGGTGCGAATGTGTAGGTACGCACAGGAGCTCTCAGTAGTCTCACTCAGTGCCGGCCGTCCGAGACACGGGCGAATTACGACGTGTATATTAAATTTGTATTCAAGCGTCGCTTCAAGTAGCGTCAGTATGGAAAAGATTGAAAAGTAACCGTTTTAAAAAACAGTCGACCATGCATTGTCATAGTGAGATTGATTAAGTATTTTTGAATTTTTTGTTTATTTTTACACGGATTATTATTTTAAAATAAATAAATTGATTTTGCGACAAAGAGTTTTATAATTATTTTTGATGTTCTAATTTATTTTATTTCATGACAAAAAAAAACACGGTAAATATCAAACACGAGACATTGTTGAGCAAAACTTTTCAAAGTAGAGAAAGAAAAGAACAAGAATAAAGTGGTTAGGAGGAGCCTCTCGAATATGAAGGCAGGTGGCAGGGCACCCAGTCACCTAAAACACGAATTGCTAAAAAATTATTTTGAAATTGCAAAAAAAAATCAGCGGTTTCATACAAATTATAATATCTTAACGGCTTATTTGAATGGAACAGTCGATTTTTTTCGTAATTTCAAATTTATTTTTCAACAAATCGTTTTTAAGATGACGTGCACTGCCACCTGGTTTCATTTCCGAGAGCGTCCCCCTAACACTCTGTATTAGCAACAACCAAATAAGTTTAGTGACTCGTTTCTTTGTCAGACTTCCAAAACTTGGAATTCTTTGCCACTTGGAGCCTCTGCAATTGCGGCGAGACATTGCATCACTTATTGCATTCCTTTTTGAACTTATCCCACCTTCCCCTTCCTGTTTCCCTCGTGCGTGCGTTCTTCGGAGTCATCAATTCACTGTCTCCACCTCAAAATTGCGCACACATTTAGAAAGTCGATTCTTTGTCTTTGAAAACTTGGAATTCTTTGCCAGCACATGTGTTCGCTCCTTCCTGAACTAGCTGTCTCCGCATATGGACTCTGCTTACCGCTTCACACCAGGTAGCGTTGAGTCATTTGCCGTGCTTTGTATAAAAAAAAACTTTATCAATATTCTAATTGACTTGACATATTGACTATTTCAAACTTTGTATGAGTGTAATCTGTTGCTAGCCGATTTTATTTCAGGACCCGAAAGCACCGAAAATAACCGGGTAGCCGGTTCTTCGGTAAAACGGAACCGAAAAACCCGGTTCCTTAATATGGTCCGGTTCTGCATCCTCTACGTATGAGGTAGGTACTTTTAATTTTGATTATATTTTTGACTAATAGGAAAATGATGGCAAATACGCAAGGAAGTGGCTACCAAAATAAATAAATAAAACTACAAAAATATACTCAATAATTCTTTTTGGAGTCAAACTATAGTTGTCGAGATTTAAAAACATTTAATATCATACACAACAATTCACGATGTACGATACAATATGTATTATATCGTACGCAAGAGTACGATAATTCGCAATCTTCCTGCGATAGTACCCCCATCGGAGAAATTATCGTATTCAGCGCTTCAAAATTACCCAAAAATGTACGATTTCCTGTCGAATGTAACAAAGCAACAACCTAGGTTTCTTTAATAATTACAATGACCGAACGACAATGTGTTAGGGTTTTAAAGCAACTGAAAAATAATGTCTCGAATGACTTCAGCAGTCCTTCCTTACTTCAAAACTGATGGAGCTGTTGCAGAGGTAGAAGTGAACAATGACTGCGATCATCCCACTCTTAAGTAATAAATAAGTCACTTTTCTTATTTTTTACACATTTCACATCATCCTAAAATTCGTATCTATTTCTAGTTTTGCGAACTAGCTACACAGTTTGCTGTGTTTCTGATCGAAGAGAAAGTCAGCCTGTGTGATTACTAGGCATGGAAGCCATTTCTTCTTTGGCCTCAGGATAATAAGCACCTGTAGTACCAAGTGATTTTTCCTAGTTATTCCCGGTGTCTTTAGGCAAAGGTAGCCAGCCAATTTCCACCTGTCAGCTTGTTAGTCTTTAAGTTGTATAAAAAAACGTTCTGCGCGGCTCTGGCAGTTGTACGATAATTTTTCCTTTCTAAATGAAATTATACGTATTAACGACACTTTTGTGAAAATAAAAAAAAAATATGAGACTTGGTTGTTTTGCGAATGAAATATTAGTCACTATGCGCGCATTGGTCAATACGCGTTTTTAAATTAAAAGTTTATTGGTCATTATGCATAGGGACCCATTTTGTTTTACTGGCCGAACTTTTTGTATGAAGAAATTTGAAATTTGCTTCACCATTTTGAATTTTTGATAACACCATAGTATTTATATGACTATGTTACCATGGGTAGGTGCTCGCTTATTATACTATGTACCAAACACTCTGTATATTGTACTTATACGTTTTTTTCTATGTCCCACTTTCGACGAAAGAATCCCGCTTATTTCACTCAAAAAGTTTCAAAATCCTGACTTACCAAGAAAAAAAATCTGGGAACGCTGCTCCAGACCGTATTTGAACGTATAAAACTTTTTGATGTTTGAATTATCAAAAGGTTTTTCTAATAGCTTCTTAAAACGGGCGTGACCTTCGTAATTCATTCGCTTGATTGTGTATGATATTATGCTATGAAAGTGCATTTGTGGTGCATACACCCCACGCGACTGTTTACGTAGTTTTGGTATGAACTTTTATGTAACATATAAAGCCAAAGTTAACCGTAGTTTAAAAAGCATTGTTAAGCAGCAGGCTATCGATTTTGTCAATCCTAATCAAATGGCAAGGATTAGCCACGTTACATACTACGGAGTAATTAAGTTAAGTAGGTACTATGATTCGTCTCCTAGGGCCAGCCGATCGTTTTAATTTTATGATGTCATGTATGTCCTAGAACTAAAGATAGAAAAACAAAGACTACAAGTTTCCAATGCAAAATTAAACATGTGCAACGATCGCATGATTGCTGTCTGTCAAAACTGTGATAGCAAAAATTTGTCCCGGCAGTAGCAGTTAAATTCTGCTCTCACTGACAACAGGCGGGCCGACCGTTTAACTTTATTGGTATGAAAATACGTATTGTTGATGACGTCACATTGTTCTATGGAATTCAATTATGACATTCACCGTATAAATGATAAAATTGAATTCAATATGACAATGTGAGTCGTAAACAATATCAATGCAGGTTATGAACCTAAAGCAAGATATTGAGCCGGGCTGAATTTTTAACAGAAAGAATGTGGTCTATCATCACAATAATGCCAGACCCCACACATTTTTACTCAGACGAAAATTTGAAGGAGCTTGTTTGAACAGTGTTAACGCATCTTTATAAGGTTGAAGTTAAATCGGCATGTCATGTCTCAGTCTCAACTTTATCGAAAATCACAAAATACCCACAGCAATGGGATCATGTCACTACGTTAGTATAAGAGTGAAAAAGTTATTAAATGGAATAGGTAATATGTATGATAAAATATAGGGAATTAATTATTACTTCAAAAATTGATTTGAATTTTTGTACCCATATGAAATACTCATACTGCATAGTCGCCTGTATATGTCGTATGCAGGACGCTACAAAATGGCGGAAAAGCAGGCATGGCATGACATCATTGCCCGCGCCCTCACCACTACGCTCGGTATCCAGACGCCAGTTATAGTGCTCGTACCCTCCCCCCTCCCCCCTCATCATACCCCGCCGCCTGCCATTTCCCCCTTCCCTCCCGCCCCCGCACGCCATTCACAAACTTGATTCCGTTGCACCCACTACTCGCACCATTTTACATGACCCTCGTACCGTCGTAGTGTACTTACGTGCGCTATCTATCTCCTTCTATAACTGTTGCATTTGGAGACACTGTCTTGTTCTGTCTATACTCAGATAAAACGATTCAGCATCATCATCGTTCACGATTATATCATATAATACATCAATCATTTCATGGTTTGTTCTGATACACACATAATACGGGAGCTTTAAGAACATAAAACATTACCTATCCTATTTCCGACCTAGAAACCTAAGTAGCGATCACACTACACTAAAAAGGATTCTAAATCGGAAAGAACACGCAGACGTGATGTAGAATTGCTTTGGGTTGCATTATTATTCATACTTCATATTGGAATTAATTCTTAATATGTTTCTGTTATATCTTATATTTCAGTTGTCACATAGAGGTCTATTTAAAAATATTTATCATTACCACTATTATTATTTTAAATAATTATTTACGGGGAAGAAATGTTAATTTCAAAAATAGTAAGCAATACATAATATTAAAAATTAAAATAGAATTAGGAGAAAGTAAAAGAATATTTCTTATCACAAAAGAAAACTATCATAAATGAATTCTGTGTACTTTTTAATTTTTGACAGTTTTATTTTATATTTATAAAATTATTAAGTAATAGTGGCCGGCTCGGGCCGCTTGATTATTGGATATCGCGCCAAAAGTAGCCTATAGATGTCTTTTCTCACGATAAATCTATCTCCATGCCCAATTTTATCTAAATTAAGTCATCGGCATAGGAATGTTTTTCTCTAACCATGTTTGACAAAAGTGCCTAGTTAAAGTAAAGGAATAAGGGTAATTCCGGGTACCTACACTCGTCTCGTTGAAATGATAGCCTCATCTATTTATTCTCAGTACTGTGGGTGTAAACTCGCGCAGAGTACAAACTAGCTTCTTTTTTTACGGTTAGATAGTAAGTAACATTAGGTTACAACTGTGAACTTAAAAATAAAAAAAAATAAGGCTGGGAATTTGACACGTAGAGTTTATTTACATCTAAGCCGGTCCGAAACAAAATCTGTATAATAGCTATGAGGTTGTTTTGGAACTAATAGCAGACCCGCTTAGTGCAAATTTTAATATGAAAGATAAAACAATATCTTTCATACAGTAATATTGTCAATTAATAAAAAAATACGAAAAGAAATGTATAATAATAATAACGTAGAATAATATTAATATAATGTAATATTTTGCCTTGTAATATAATAAAACTAGTTACGTTACTAGTTATGTTATTTTTGGAACAATAAATGACACCCACGCCGGCCGAGCAAAATCTAGTAAATTAATAAATGAACTATGTAAGTACCATAACCAGATAAGAAAAGTCAAGTCAACAGCACAACACAACTATAATTACCTAATAGTTACCGATCTAAAACTTGGAAATGCGTTACTTCTTGATATAATGTCAATACTAATCTCATAAAAATAACTATTTGATTTAGTTAAAAAATCTTTTTTAACTAAATCACATTGTTATCTAGTTAGTTAAAACACCATTAATTGCACAAGCAATAAATACGCATCGAAAATATGTATACAGAATATGGGTGCAGCTGTCAAATAACGACATTTTCCAACGAGCCTGTCCAAAAATAACTTAAAACATGAACTTCGAGCATAGGGAGTAGCCTTGTTTTTCTATTCGATACCACACTTTCAGAAATCAAGCCCTAGGCTACATTTTTACTCTACCTACTGTCAACGGCCTAATAAATAATATAACAAACTACACTCTCTACTTAACTTTGTGTTAAGTTTCTGTCTACTAACTGGGATACATAGCATCCGTAGGAACATAAATGTATTTTATATCAATAAAACCGGACCGGTCGGCGCGGTCCCAATCCCTGCCTAGTGATTCATGAACATGCCGCACATCTCCAGCGCCGCGTCGCCGCCATTTTATTTTACACACCACGTGCTCAAAGTGCATTGCAATCCATCAAGACCCACCATTATTTGTTAGTAAAAAAAAAAATATTTAAACATTCAATTTGACTATCATCTCTTTTAACCAATAAATTTAAGTACGTTTATTACAAGTTTGTATTATTTAATACAACAAATTTCTTAGGGTGTAGGCGTTGCACAAAGGTATCCTTGTAGCCGTACCTGCGGAACTTCGCCATTCTGGATGCCATAAGCCGGTTGTGAAACAGTAGGTAAGCGACCGACTAGAAACGCACAATCACTATAATAATATAGGTTTGAATTACTATGAGGAACTAAAAAATATTAACTAGTGTCCTAATGTTTTCGTTATCATAAAAACCCTTATTGTAGACAGTCAACTAAATTTAAAATGTAAGCCACTAGAGTGATCGATGTAAGAGTACATTTGCACAAAAGCTGTAGCGCAACTGCGAGTGCTGCCGAATGACTAAACAGCGAGTGAACCGAGTAGCGGCCGCGAGCAGGCAACTCGACGCGCGATCAGCCGGCCGGCAATGCAAAACGACTGCTTGGCTTGCTGCTGTCGCCCGCCGCACCACCCACCGCTGTGCCCTGTCACATACTGATAAAACCTACTATCATCTATACTGACAATGATTTTAGCTTTCTGATATCATTAAATGCACTGCGCATGAATCTAACCATAGTACCTACACAATAATATTAAATTAATCAAATTTATACAAGGTGTCATTGAAATTAAACTTAGTTTCTGTAGGTTTTTAGGCAGGTAGGTACTTTTGGTTACTAAATCAAACGGCTATAATCTAAAGTTACTTCGCAATAATAATATCACTCTAATTGGGAAATCGATGGGGGTGGGCTTCGTTCATTAGAGATGCATGGTGAGCATGATCATGAATTATTTCTTGTTTTAGTAGTTTAGAAAGGAATCTTAGCTGTTACAGATCACTTGCGAAATAAACAACCCCATGGGGCACCAATGAAGGCCTATGTGATGACCTACTGCATCGTTGGCCTCGTTATCTGTACCTATTGCAAAAGAGAAGGCCCATTTTGTGGGGAAGTTGGGCCGCTATGAAAAAATGTTGTGCCTCGAAGATTTTGGTTTCATATTATAGGAAAAACGTTTTTTTTAATCAGGAAAAAGTATTTTTTACCCAATTTTACCAGATATCTATTTTAATCACTTGTTCTAATTGAGGTTATATTATCTAACAACTGACCTGTTCAGCGGCCTATAGGGACGAGAGTAGAAACTAGATAATAAAGGTGGAGCTACTTTCCTTACATATTATAGATACATAATAACTAACAAAAAATGATTTACTCCTAGGGTTCAAAACATATGTAATGGAACTAAAAAAAATTAGAAAATTTTATTGGAAAATATTTCATTGAGGCACATTGCCCAAAAGGAGGCCTTTGTTTGGGCAATCTCCTTTAGTTGCAAGTTGCAAGCTTTATGGACCTGAGCATTCACAACATAGCAGTTAGGCTGTTACTATACCACCCCGGAACAAATATCATTTACGATATAAAAGAACTTTACAGATTACTACTAAGTATGCTGTGCTGTACTATACGATAACGTTTTCTTATCAACATGCGGAACATTGCGTGGCTACATACCATGATGTAATCAAGCAACTCATAGCAGTGATTAAAAGTAATCATAAAAAATGAGACAGTTTCATTGTTTTTTCTAGATATATCAACTGAATTAGAGGGACCAAATAAAAAATAGGGAAGTAAATAATGTAAAAAAAAGTTGAGTAATCTGAACGAAGCAGTAACCTGGCACGTGCGAAAGGCAGAAGCCACCTGCCGGCTGACAGGTGCATGCGTACAGGGCAGAGCCGAAACAACTGTGTACTGCTTTATCGTTGGGAAGTACATAATAGGCTGAGGAAAAAGTTTCTTCGCATTTTTTAAAAAATTCAAATATAGTTTATTTACATTTACTAAAGTATGTAGGTACCATTTTGTTCGATAACTTTTTCCATCTTGTAAGTAGGGGCATGATCCCATTGCTATAGAAATTTTGGGGTTTCTGATCAAAATACCGCGACAAGTGGTTTTGGCAGTCCTCTCGTGATGTTAACCTGACACTGCTTAGAGAATTCTGAAGAGAGCGAAACAGGTGGAAATCTGAAGGTGCAAGGTCAGGACTATACGGCGGATGCATTAACACCTCCCAGCCAAACTCTCTTAATTTTTGCTGAGTGGCTAAAGATGTGTGAGGTCTAGCGTTATCATGATGAAAACCACACCCCTTCTGTTGATTAATTCCGGCCGCTTTCTCTCAACTTCTTGCTTTAATCTCATCAGTTGTTCGCAGTAGAGTTCAGAATCGATGGTCCTGCCTGGTGGTAACAGCTCATAATGAATAATGCCCTTCCAATCCCGCCACACACACAGCAGCACCTTGTTGCGAGTTAACCCGGGTTTCGCCAGTCTGTGAAGCCTTTTGTAAACATTATGGTTGCAATAAAGTATTGAGTATTAAGCCTGCCCCCATATTCTCAACTGTCGGAAAATATTCGAATTTGGGAAACGCTATACCTGTCACATTTTATCGCGGTGCGTCAAAGCGAGACGGCATGTGACTTTTCGAATCGAATCATGTATGAAAATCCACACCCCTTCTGTTGATTAATTCCTGCCGCTTTCTCTCAGTTTCTTGCTTTATTCTCATCAGTTGTTCGCAGTAGAGTTCAGAATCGATGGTCCTGCCTGGTGGTAACAGCTCATAATGAATAATGCCCTTCCAATCCCACCACACACACAGCATCACCTTGTTGCGAGTTAACCCTTGATTCGCCACAGTCTGTGAAGCCTGACCAGCCTTTGACCACGACCTTTTTCGCACGTTCTTGTCGTACGTGATCCACTTTTCATCATCAGTTATCAGCTTCTTCAAAAATGGTTCGATTTCATTACGTCGTAATAAAGAATCACAAACGAGTACACGGTTCATTAGGCTTCATTCAGTGAGCTCGTGGGGTACCCAATTATTGAGCTTTTTTGTGTACTCATTTTTTTTAAATGCGCCAAAACTGTTTTGTGGTCAATTTCCAGTTCTTCAGCTACGTCGTAACTACAGATATGTCGATCTTGCTCCAGTTTTTAAAAAATGGCATCAATTTTAT
The DNA here is from genome assembly GCA_947347705.1 of Nymphula nitidulata. Taxonomy (NCBI): domain Eukaryota; kingdom Metazoa; phylum Arthropoda; class Insecta; order Lepidoptera; family Crambidae; genus Nymphula; species Nymphula nitidulata. The sequence continues at coordinate 20,912,919 of OX374616.1, forward strand.
TCGTAATAGGGTGACCAGAGCGACGTGCATATTTGACATTAAAATTTCCGGATTGAAAACGCTTAAACCAAATTTGTGCTACTCTCACAGACACTGCACTAGGTCCTTAAACTTATTTTATATTATGTTCCTACTTATTGTTATAAAGGAGCGGGGCTTCCTGGCACAAGTATTATCTTACTTAAAAGGAAGTTCCCAACCCGACCATTGTAAGCAAAACTTATTAAGGAAATAAAACCATTTTCATTTTCATTTTCATTATAATATGTAAATACGAGGACTTAAATTGTTTACACCCATATTCAGAAACGACACTATGAGGTCTCACAGTGCCCGCGGACGCACACACAGGGTGCCAAATTCTATTCATAAACAATACTTGAGTGACAATCGGCACTATTCGGTTGTCATACTGAACACTTAGCTAAGGGAGCCTGATAGATATATTAAATATTAATCAACACATAGTGTCGAGCTCACCAAAGAGAATGTAATATAGCTCTGTAATATAGCTAATAATATAATAATAAATGTAATAATATAGCTATATGGGTGATTATTTGAAATTTGGTTAACTTGGTGTTAGCATCAATTTTCATTTTCACAATATTATAATTTTTTTATCCAATATTTGAAACTATTAAGCGATGTTATAAAGTTTTTTTTTTTTTTTATACAACTAGATGACAAACAAGCTGACGGCCCACCTGGTGGTAAGCGGTTACCGCCGCCTATAGACACCTGCAATAACAAGGAAAAGTCACTTGATATTGCAGGTGCGTTGTCATCCTGAGGCCTAAGATGAAATGCCGTCCATGCCCAGTAATTTAAAGTCCATTTAATTCGGTCACTCATTTTGATATATATCATAATATTCTTTATGTAGCACACAAAGAATTCCAAGTTCTGGAAGTACGACAAAGAAACGAGGTTCTAAATTTCTTTGTTCGTGATGTTGAGGTGGAGACGGTAAATTGATGACTCCGAAGACCAGCACGCATGGTCCTGAGTGGGAAGGAAGAAGGTGGGATAAAGTCAAAAAGCCGATAGAAGGCGCTAAGCGACGCAATGTCTCGACGCAATTGCAGAGGCTCGAGTTTATTGGTGACCTCTACATCGCCAACGATACGGACAGCACGACGCTGCTATCTGTCCAGGGCATCGAGGAGGTACTTGGCGGAGCCATCCCACAAGTGCGAGCAATATTCCACGCAAGACCGGACCTGAGTTTTGTAACGCAGGCATAATTGGCCAGGTGTGAAAAATCGACGCACCTTGTTCAAGACACCAAGCTTCCATGAGGATGTTTTGATCACGGTTTCGATGTAATTCCTGTAATTCAGATCGCAACGGTAAGATTCTCTCTCTCTCTCTCTCTCGGTATCAGCGCGCCCAGGACCATAATTTCCCCCATGCACTGTACTATCATCCGCATAGAAATGAATGTTTCCTAACGGAAGCATATCATTGATATTAAGAAGAAAGAGTGTGGGGGATAGAAAAGAGCCTTGTGGTACACCAGCATTCACTGACATGAACCGTGAAGCGCATCCATCTGCAAGGACACGGATTCTTCGCTCATGCAGGAAGCCGGCCTGAGCGAGCAGACCGTATGCCGGGAGTTTGGAGAGAAGATCCCTGTGCCAGACCCGATCAAACGCTTTGGCAATGTCAAGGCTAACAGCCACTGACTCACCACGTTTGTCAATAGCTTCACCCCAGACATGCATTAAATACGCTAGAAGATCACCCGTTGACCGTTTCGGCCGAAACCTGTACTGTCGCTAATTAATTAATGAGCGACCTTCTAGGTTTCGGATCAGCTGTTTATTTATGATCCGTTCCATGATCTTGCAAAGAACTGAGGTGACAACTATTGGGCGGTAGTTAGCTGGGTCTGAACGGTTTCCCTTTTTGGAACTTTAGAAGGCTGATTATTTAAAATAATTGTTAATTACTTAAGAGGCTGATAATTGCTAATTGAGCCTTACTTAAAACTTTTTTTAGCACAATTTGTTGAAATAAACGCAGTGAAAATAATATGTTACTCTTGGACATATTTCTGATAATATGCATGTCCCCAAAACACATTATAATCAAAATGTTCGTATAAAAAAAATGCCAAAGTCACCCATCAAAATCAGCTTTCAGAACAAATTCTGCGTTATATGTCAAAGGTTTTTTTCTTATTTTTAGGGAACAAACTTGTTATAAATATTAAATTTTATAATATTGATGTTTTACAATTTCAAATAAGTAACTAGTTTTTAGTAAATAAATTTATTCTGAATTTCTCAGCCGATTTCAATAGCGACTCGCGCCATTATCCATTCTTCTCTTACATTTGTAGAGGAAACGACACGACAGTGATCGCCGAGGCGTGCTGCTAGGTGGACCTGTGTCGCTTCTTTGCTCGCGGTTCTTCATAATATCAGTCTGCGTCTGTTTTAATTTGCAAATATCAAATATACAATTATATTTTAGGTTTTAGTGATTCCTATGTGAGTGTATTATAGTAGATAGACAAAAATGAGTAAATAATTTCGTAAATTTTTATTGTGAAAATTTTATTTCATTAATAATTTATGTGATAAAAATTTTATGGTATAAATATTATTTTGGACTAAGGAAAACCAAGAAAAAGGTCTAAAAAGAGTCAAAAACCACTCGTATAGGGGTAAATAACACAATAATAACCTGAATATTTTTTTCTTTAGATAGCGAATTTTATCTAATTTTAGGAACTATCAAAAACTCCATAATCATCTCGAAAGTTGTACTTATTCAGATTCACAGTCACAGATGGAAGTTGTAAAAGTAAGATTATGTTTACTTGAAGGGAAATGTATAAGTATATTGTATAATTTAGATAGTTAATTTCGCAATAAATGACTCTGTCGCGATTGTGTAGGGTTTGAGATGAACGACTTACTATCCGAGAGGTAGGGGTTCAATCCTTCAATGGTTCACAACTTTTTTTTATTATTTGTATTTTTTATTTCTTATTTGTTTTTTGAATATGAAATATGAAAGTAAAAAAAATATAAATATAAAAAACCGACAGAGTTCTTAGTGTCGAAATTAACTATTTAAATGTTACAATATACTTATACATTTCCCTTCTAGTAAAAGTAAACTTACTATCCATCTGTGACTGTGAATCTGAATAGGTACAACACCATATATATTATGTTATCTCTAATCTATGGGTACAACTTACGAGATGATTATGGAGTTTTTGATAGTTACTAAAATTAGATAAAATTAGCTATCTAAAGAAAAAATGATCAGGTTATTATTGTGTTATTTACCCCTATACTTTTGTCTCTTTTTACTCTTATTTGATTTTTTTTTAGACTTTATTCTTGGTTTCCCATAGTCTAAAATTATATTTATACAAAATTTTCACAATAAAAATTTACGAAATTATTAACTCATTTTTGTCTATCTACTACACTCACATAGTAATCACTAAAATCTAAAATATAATTGTCTATTTGATATTTGCTAATTAAAACAGACGCTGATTGATTTAATTAAGAACCGCGAGCAAAGAAGCGACACAGGTCCATCTAGCAGCACGCCTCGGCGATCACTGTCGTTTCCTCTACGAATGAAAGAGAAGAATGGATAATGGCGCGAGTCGCTATTGAAATCGGCTGAAGAATTCAGAATAAATTTATTTACTAAAAAACTAGCTACTTATTTGAAATTGTAAAAAATCAATATTATAAAATTTAATATAACGAGTTTGTTCCCTGAAAATCAGAAAAAAACCTTTGACATATAACGCAGAATTTGTTCTGCAAGCTGATTTTGATGGGTGACTTTGGCATTTTTTTATAGAAAGATTTTGATTATAATGTGTTTTGGGGACATGCATATTATTAGAAATATGTCCAAGAGTAACATATATTTTTTTCACTGCGTTTATTTCAACAGATTATGCTAAAAAAAAGTTTTAAGTAAGGCTGAATTAGCATTTATCAGCCTCTTAAAGTCGAAAATATTGGAAACAAAGAGAACGATTCGAACAAAATTTGCCTCGCTAGGCCAGTCTTGAGGCTAGTCTAAAAAGTTATCAGAGGATTTTTCGAAAGTCTAATAAAAAGAACTTATTGGCGATTTTTAGCTTGTACCTATGAAAGCTAAAAATTGCTTTTACTAAACAATAAGACTGTTTTTCGAAAAATCTACTAACTAGATATTTAGACTAGTCTGACTCACTTCATCACGTTGTCTTATTAGAATCGATTTGTTCGATTCCAATATTTTCCTTCAACTTAAAAGTTTGTATTAAAAGCTATGCGGCATGATCGCTAATAAAATATTTTAAATTTATTCCTAGTACATTGGCCCTAATTCAGGAGAACACATGCTAAGTCTAAATTTAAGTTCAGAGCATTTCTTTCTCATGCGAAATGAATACGAAAAGGATAGCTGTCATATAATTGGACATTTAGAAACGTGCGTTCAATCTTCGACCTTATTGATTGAACGTGATTAAATGCAGTGTTTAGGAGGCACCTCCGTACATACCATCTAAAATTGTCTATGGTTTCCTTAAAATGTATCTAATTTAAATTCACAGCTCTAAACGAATTCCTGCTATCTTTTTCCTATTACATATTGCTATAAAGAGATATACTGTACTTAAATTTAGAATTAGAGTGTGTTTTCAGAATCAGGCCCATTGTTATATTAAATATAAAAGAAAAACAGACTTTAAAATACTGAAAAGGATAAAATAATTACATTTAAGGCGATAACCTCGTCGGAACTAGCGACACCACTTGATTTATATTAAGGCGAGGTATTCCGAGCAGTCGTAGGTAAAAATGCTTCCTCAGCCCCCGCCAATAAGTAGCGTAACGTAAGCAAATCCGACGCGCGCGAGATGACACCGCGCCGGCCGCGGCCGCCCGGTCCAAGCGGTACGATGTGCCATAGTAAAATTGCATACAGTAACATTATGGTATTACGTTATAGATTATTTAGATAGGTACTAAGTTTTTTCATGATCATACGGTCCACCAGATGGTCAGCTGTAAAAATTTGTATCAACAGTCAACCGCTCATCCTAACTGTAATATTGAAATAGTGAAAATGAGTTTGTTTGTATGTTATGTTACGCATTCACGCCTAAACCACTTAGGTAACCGATTCAGATGAAATTTGGTAAGGAGATAGTTTGAGACTGTAAAAGGGATGTAGGATACTTTTTTGAAACGATAACCAAGTTGGAGCCGCGGTAAGATACTAGTATTATCATAAATGCTATTTATATATTTTTTCAAGTCGCGCTACGTCTTACGATTTTATTTTTGAGTCTGATCAATGCCCTGGATTGATGAAGACAGCGGTGTGTATTGTGATGACCTAGGACCTAATTATATTTCCTAGCGTTCGCTACAATAGCTACATAATGAAACCGTTTAACTTGACAAAAAAATATGTATTTTATATGGGTAGGGGTAGTACTTGCACCTTACGGCCTGACCACGGGAACGGGCGGTGGCGGCCGTTAGAGCCTGGGAGTCCCAAATACCCCTTCATATTCCAGCCGCAAAAAAGCTACATGTCTTTTTAATATTATGAATGCATTTGATATAAAACCAATTAACCAGGTAAATTGGTTTTATTTCAAATGTGTAGTGCTCGCAAAAATGTAAGACAATACTATTTATGAATGCAGTTTTTCCTAAAATCAAATTACTAAAATCGACGACATGGTTGCTAAGAGGAGATTTTCGCATGTCTTATAATTTCAGACTTTCTCATATTGACCGATCTAAATGAGCCACCCTGTATGTAGGGTATCTATGATGTTTCCTACAATTAGTGTAAGTATTTTTTTATTGGGTGTGTGTGTTTTGTTAATCTTTCTTTTTAATGCTCGTTTTTTTTCATTTCCTTTACTTTTGTAGGACTTGCGTTTACAAAAGCTTTTTGTAATTTGGTAATAGATGAGTTGACTCGTTTACAGCCTACAAATTTAGCAACAACACTGTTGAAGCGCTCTACAGTATTTGTATCAACGAGAGCGCTTCAACAGTGTTGTTGCTAAATTTGTAGGCGGTAAACGAGTCAAATTCACACAAAGAAGAGGTTATCAAGCAAGATGCTCATCAGCTGTTGTCTCTTTCAACGATGAATCATCTATTTCTAAATTGCAAAAAGCTTTTCTAAACGCAAGTCCTACAGGAAAAGTAAAGGAAATGAAAAAAAACGAGCATTAAAAAGAAAGATTAACAAAACACACACATCCAATAAAAAAATACTTACACTAATTGTAGGTATTATCATAGATACCCTACATACAGGGTGGCACATTTAGATCGGTCAGTATGGGAAAGTCTGAAACTATAAGACATGCGAAAATCTCTTCTTAGGAACCATGTCGTCGATTTAAGTAATTTAATTTTAGAAAAAACTGCATTCATAGTATTGTCTTACATTTTCACGAGCACTACGCATTAGAAATAAAACTAATTTATTCACACATTTAAAAAAAACATGTACCTACTCGGCTCGGGAATCAAACGCGGACGTTTTGAAACATTAAACTAACACTATTTCTATTTAGATATCGATTGTGTAGGTCTTAAGCAGTTTTAACGTTTACTGCTTAAGACCTACACAATCGATATCTAAATAGAAATAGTGTTAGTTTTATTTGTATGGACCTGTTTGTATGGAACAGCTGTTTTTTTTTTCACGATTTCAAATGGTATTTTCTAACAAATCGTGTTAAGGGTGACCAGCACTGCCACCTGTCTTCGTTTTCGAGAGCGACCCCCTAACACGTTGTATAAAGTTGTATACAGGGTGGTGCCATCAATACGACAATAAATTAAAACATGGGCTATATTAGTTCTTAGAAACGGTTTGCCACTTTCAGAAACATCGTATTCGTTTGATAATTTTATGACATTTGTATAAAATAATATAACATTGACTGCATTATTTCATAGAAATGTCTTGAAATTATCAAACGAATAAGATGTTTTTGTAAGTGGTCAACGATTTCAATGAACTAATATAGCCTATGTTTTAATTTATTGTCATAATGACGGCACCACCCTGTATAAAAATTCTTTTTTTTCTTGGTCCCTGACCGACAGTCCTTGGTAACTTTTGTAACCAAATAAAATCTCAATGACGTCATTACGGACTGATGATACTTATTTGGATCTAAATAATTGGTATAAGTAAAATAATATTATTATTAACCTGCATATGAATGCAAATTTTAAAACAAATATTTAATTTTAAATAACGATATAAAGAAATAATGGCCCTAATTCTGGAGAGCACATGCTAAGATTAAATTTAAGCTCAGTCTACCTCTTTCTCTCAATTTGAATACGAAAAGTATCGCCGACTTAAAATTTGACATTTAGAAACATACATTAAATTTTCGACCTTATTGAACGTGATTAAGTGCAGTATTTAGAAGGCACCTCCATACATGCCGTCTAAAATAATTGTCTATGGTTCGTATGAAATCTGTCTGAATTTAGATGACAGCTCTAAACAAAATATTGCTATCTCTTTCTTATTACATATTGTAGGAAAGAGATAGATTGTACTTAAATTTAAACTTAAGAGTGTACCTCCAGAATTAGGTCCAATGTGTTTTATACATACATATACTTACTTTTCACTTTGATAGGTTGGTGCAGAGCTATTTTCAAACCCTGAGACCACAACACTCGAATTTCTTTTCTGGCGCATAAAAGCACTAAAAATGGGCCAGCGTTTATAAAACATATATGATTAAATTAGAACTAAACTTATATAAACGAAAAAAAAAACTAATAATTTCATTTTTCAATTAAATAATTTCAGAACCAGTTTTGAAGTTATACTGTTCTGTGCAATTACACTGTGGTACAAAAAGCGTCCTACGAAATATTTAGATAATCACTAGCTGACCAGGCCAAACGTTGTCTTGCCATAAAAAACAAAATGTCAAAAAAAAAATAGATAATAGCCGATTCTCAGACCTACTGAATGAATATACATATAAAATTTCATGATCATCGGTCAAGCCGTTTCGGAGGAGTATGGTAACTAAAACTGTGAGTCGAGAATTTTATATGTATATATGATGAAACTTATAAAATTTATAATATATATTATTTATAAATTTCGTTAATTGGATAACAATAAATTTCTAATTCATTATATAACTGGCTTTGAAATCATACTGTCCCTTGTTATATTGTGAGACTATATAACTAGGAACAAACAGGACATCGTGTACATCCTAAGAATCATTTAGTGGGTGGTTTATGAACAGATTAAATATGTTAGAAAGGTAGTACTTACCATTTATATTGCAACATTTTTCTATGGGTCCGCTTATTAAAATTTGATTTATTATTTTTGTTTCCCATTTTAATTAGAACCTTATTATTTACCAACTAAAACTTATTTTAAACTAAAACTAACTAAAACAAACCTAAACAAACTAAAATAAACCTAATCAAACTTAAAAAAAACCTAACCTATTTTATATTTACACCTATTCAAATACAAACTATCGTGCGGGATCTGCGGAGCATAAAGCGACGTGACCTTACTCGGGAAGCTCTCGACGGGTACTGAAGTAACAGCGGAGCGTCATGATCACTCCCCGTAATTTGAATTTTATAGGTTTTTTGCCTACATCGTAATAAAAATGTATGACGTAAAAAAATCCGTTATTATCATTTTATAGATGATGAAAAGTTACATCAATTTGTATATTTTTTACGTCATTTAGTAATGTATTATCTGACTTAAATGACTTTTAAAATGTTGAGCAGAGCAATCTTTGAATTTTTTTTCTATCGAGTGAAGTATTACCAATCATGTTTCTGTCTTTACAACTAATAGATAATACGGTCAACTATATTATATAAGAATTTCAGAATTGAATGTTTTATATTCGTGGTGGTACAAGCAATCGAAAATGTTCAAAACGGGAAAAGAGCGCCTTAATAGTGATGAATATAGAACATAATAAACAAAAACGTTAAGTGAATGACTAAAGAATGGTATTTGTAATTTTTTGAGATGTGCTCGGTATAAGATATTCCTCTACATGTAACCTATTTTTTCATTATTGCCGAAAGTAGCCACTTTTAACAATAATAAAAAAAAATGGTTACTTATAGGTAGACAGTTCATACAAGATACATCTTTAAAAATTACAAATACCGTTCTTTAGCAATTCTCTAAAGCGTTTTTGTTTATTATCTTCTAAATTCACCATAATTAATAACAATCAATTGGTGTCGCTAGTGTGCACGAAGTAGCCCCTTAACTCGGTACTTATCTCCTCTAGAAACATATTTTTTGGAGCCGGTGCTTCACTTTCTGGAAACAACTCAGCATGAACTCCAAATCTCCAAATAATATTTTTGTAGGGGATAAGTCCTATTTAAATTTAATTATTTTATCCTTTTCAATATTTTGAAGTTGGTTTTTATTTGTTTAATTTTTTTTCCACAATATTTGTGATAACTTTCTTAGGTCAAAGCTAGATGGGTGACCGTCGGCATATATTGTTTCCTACTATTGTATATTTTCACTAAAAAGTCATAGGACAAAAAAAATCCACAATTTCGCATATATGTATGACTACTTACTCATTCCAGTTATCTTTATTTAAAAACCAAACTACCCAATAGATTTAAAAAAAGTATGGGACCAAATGGCAACTAAAAAAAATGGTAAAAAAATTATACAATGCGGGAAGCATTGAACAATTTTTTTAACAAAAATAAAACTGACTTCAAAACACTAAAAATCATTATCTCCTAAAAATGTCTTTGTTGGAGTTGGTGCTCCTCTTTTTATTGTTTTAACGCTTAGAACCAACTCCAAAAACTTAAATTTAATTATTTTTCCTGTGAACTGTTTTGAAGTCGGTTTTATTTTTAATAAAAATATTTTTTACAAATTTTTAAGTCATTTCCTATGGTCAAAGCTAGATGGGTCACCCGACCGTCAGCACTATTGACCTGTCTGTCTCTCAGTCTTCGGTTGAAATACATAATATTATTTCATATTATCGTATCGTACCCCTGATAAAGTATTCTCGAACTCCAAACCGTTACGGAGTTTTACCTTCCATCATCAGTGTCCCTAGCACAAACACTTAAATTTCGAAATAGCTTTTATTTAAAATTTTAAGCGTGCGTGAACGATAAGATGTAAATTTAAAAATATTCGTGCTAGGGGTACAGTTCACCCAAATAACCCTATAGATTACAACTATTCGTCAATACGTACCTATAATATTCAAAGAATTATCTTCCAACTCCTAACCGTTAAGGCGATCTATCGAAACGTTATTTCGGTCAAGACCGATAGGGATAGAGATATGGCTGACTCAGCGGGAGGAAAAAAGACAAAACAGCGATCGCGCGTGAAAAGTAAACGAAATACACAAATTATTTTATTAAAAAATAACCTTATGGACTACAATAAAACGCTTCTACACGATTCTGAATATTAATGATATCTACTATTTAAAGTAATTTCGTATTGTAATCGATGAGCATACATACAAAAAAATACAGTGGAACATAAAACCTCCTTTTTTTGAAAAAAAAAAAAGAATCTCGTAAATGGGCGCTTTTATAATTTGTAACGCGACGATATTATCGTGGACGTCCACGGTACAACGATAACTATACACACGTACGATGCGGCGTTTAGCCGCATAATGCCTAATTCGCAAAATGGCCACCGATTCTCGAAAGGACTACTTCGGAAAACGCCCACTTAGCTAAAGGACTACTTTGCGTAATGCCTAATTCCGCCAATTAGCATAATGGCTACTTAGCCAAAGGACTAATTCATGGAAGGACTACTTCGCTAAAGGACTACTTCGCAAAATGGCCCATATTTACCAAATGACTGTAAATTAATTAACGCAATGAAAACAACCCACATTTTTCAAAATATTTCTTAATTTTTCGTTTTACGCATTGATTGAAAGTACATTACCATTCTACTATACTATATAGTTAAATATATTTATATAGTTTACCTAGTTGAAAATAGATGAGGAAAGAAAATAATAAGCTATTTTAGTTTCCTATAACCAGTCGTTACTTCATTAAGTTGTACTATTTTTATTAGAGTAGAAAAAAACAAGTATTATTTTAACAATAAAAAATATATTTTTAGATTATGTGTAATAAGAATAACAAAAATATCTATAAATTACCTAATACATATAAAGGATTGTTAGTTTTATTTTATGTAATAAACGTTTTTGGTTAATACCTATTCGCCTTCAAGAAAATATGGATAATATTGGTCATTTTGCGAACTAGTCCTTTAGCGAAATAGTCCTTTCATGAATTAGTCCTTTGGCTAAGTAGCCATTATGCTAATTGGTCTTTTAGCGAATTAGGCATTACGCGAAGTAGTCCTTTAACTAAGTGGGCGTTTTCCGAAGTAGTCCTTTCCAGACTCGGTGGCGATTCTGCGAATTAGGCATTATGCGGCTAAACGCGATGCGGCAGGTTATACAGACGACCGATTACTTACGTTGCTTGGCGTTTGTGGAGTACGAGAAGGCCTTCGAATCAATCGAAACATGGGCCGTTTTTCAGTCTCTTCAGAGGTGACACATTGACTATCAGTATATCGAGGTGATGGGATCCTTGTACGAGAGCGCCACCATGTTGGTCCGTGTACAGAAATAAGTATACGGAACCTATCCAACTGCAGAGAGTGGTAAGAAAGGGAGATGTAATATCGAAACTGTTTACCGCTGCGTTTGACGTTTTCGACGGGACTCGGTATCAACATCAACGGGGAGTATATCAGTCATCTTCGATTTGCTGATGATATAGTAGTCATGGCAGAAACCATGGAGGAATCAAGCACAATGCTCGGCGACCTAGACAGAACTTACAAAATGAACATTACAAAATAAAAATGGACATTTACAAGACAAAGGTTATGTCGAATAACCATGTCGCACCTATACCAGTTGTTACAGTTGGGGGTACTTTTCTCCATGTTGACAAGTACGTTTACATCGCACAAATGGTCGGTCTGGCTAGGTAGGGCCAACTTCGAGAAAGAGGTAAATCGACGAATCCAACTCGGATGGACAGCGTTCGGGGAAAATTGTATAAGATCTTCTTGTTCAAAATTCCTTAGTGCTTGAAGTCGAAAGTCTTCGAACATTGTGTGTTGCTAGTGATGACATACAGCTGAAAAGTGGTCGCTTACGTGGTGGCCTTCTAGCTTCAGCGGCGGTCTTTTTCAAACATTAAGGAAAATTACCGCGGTGAGTAAAGCGGTGTGGCAAAACCACCTTTTGTCCAGTGTGTAACAGGAGTTTATCGGAAACGAACCTGTCGATCGACCGACATGAGGCAAGAGAAGGAATGTTGAAGTAGCAGTGGGGAGGGGGCATATAGCAATCAAAACAAAAAGGCGATCAAGTTATAGAATAGCGACCACGTAGCGGAAAGCGCAGCGCAAATTAGGACGGCCTCCCACTAGATCAGAGGTTCCCAGACTTTTTTTCTCATAGACCACCTGCAAATTTTAGCTGGTTCCGGTGAAACCCCTGTAGCTACATTACTACAATATTCTTAAAACTCGACCTCTAGGGTCCACCTGGACCACTTTGGGAACTAAGGCACTAAATGGACAGGACCTGGTCAGGGTTACGGGGAGCCGTTGGATGCAGGCTGCACAGAAACGATCCATTTGGAAATCGTTGGGGGAGGCCTTTGTTCTGAAGTGGACATCATAAGCTGATATAATAATTTATTTGTAATGAATTGTATTTATTTATTACTTCACGTACAAACGACAGCACGTCAAATGTAACAGTTGCACTACGAAAGCCGCCTCTATTACAAAAAAAGTAAGAGCGGTCTCAGGGTCAAACTGTTCTGATTGATGCGGTGTCGACTGTACACACAATATTAAAAAAGGAACAATTTAGACAAAATATATAAATAGGAAGGCACTGCCTATTTCTAAACAATTTATTGTTGTGTGATTGATATACTTATATGTATACTCTAAAATAAAGTAAATTATTAGTATTTTTTATTGGTGGTAGGATTACAAACTACAATAGGGTAGTTGACAATCTTATTTTTATTTCATGAATAAGAAGTTTACAACTCATAAAGAAATATTGCAAAAGAAATAGTATGTTTAATATCAATAGTTTCACGGATACAGTGGTATGTTTGATATGTTGCGGGTTGCGGCGGATCGACCAAAAACGCTCCATAGAAAATCTACGGAACAGGTGACGTCACATGTTCTTATGTGACTACTAATTTATAGGCATATTGACAAAATCATTAATAACTAAATAATGTTTATATTTTCATTCAAAGTTGTCATAATAATAGATGTTTTGATTGATGTGTGCAATCTAATAACCATCAACATTATTGATAAGTTTAGAAAAAAGACACCTGACCATATTCCTAAATTTTCTAAATCGTGACAGCACATCAGGAGGAGTGCGTTACCCCAGCAAGAAAATATCTGCTAGGTGAAATTGAGTTATGCCAATGCCAATAATTAAGAGTGTAATGTGGTGTCAATGTGACCCGAATAAAAAATTTGAGCGTGCTGTAGTTTTGGAGAAAAATCAAAAAAACCGTTCCTGCTATAGTAACGCTGTTCCAGCAGGAAGATTCTAAACGAATGATCGGAGGGAAAAGTTAAGTTCATAAGCAGGTAGGTTATATTTGTGCGTGTATGTGCGCTAAAAATGAGATTTGTGCGTCGTTAGGTTTTAGAGATATTCGGTTTCCTGCTGGAGTAACGTTTTGCAGAATCCGGTATCTCGGAAACCTTTAATTGTGCGCACTTAAAATAAATGTAGTTCAGTAGCTGTTGATTTGTGCGTATTTGTGAATCAATAAGTTTTTAAAATATATTTATCGTTTTAAAATAATCATGCATTTCCTAAATAACAAAAAAAAATTTTACCGCTTAAATGAGCAAACGTATAAGCCAACTGAAAATGGAATTCGCTTCTTCTTGTTAATCTTCATGTCCGCAAAAAGTTTCAAATCTAAATATACACACGTTTTTGAATAATTTAACTTTAATTCAAAACTGACCACGCCATAACTCCAACTTCAAATTACAAGAACCAGTATTAAACAAATACAATTTGGTAGTAACGCACAATTAGAGCATTCCGTGAAATATAAGTGCTGAAAATTTCAGCTTCATATGTCTCATATTAATATAAACAAAAAAACCAAAATAACCGCTAGATTACCGATAATCCGACAGAATTCGAATGACCACTAAAAAGCGACCGTTTCATACATATTGATGACCTTCTTAAATTGGCTCACAAACACGTGTAAACATTTGGTTCCTGGGTACACTGAAGCACAAAACTGTTAGAGAAAGTTATTAAAATGCATTTTTTTTGCTTTTTCTCCTAAACTACAGCACGCACAAATTTTTTATTCGGGTCACATTTACACCACATTACACTCTAATTATTGGCATTACTTAATTTCACCTAGCAGATATTTTCTTGCTGGGGTAACGCACTCCATCAGGAGTAACAGTTTGACTTTGAGAGTGCCCTTTTTGCGTTCCTAATAGAGGCTGATTTCATAGTGCAACTGTTACACTTGATGTGCTGTTGTCTGTGTACTTACAACTTTAAAAATATTCATAACTTTTAAGTTTAAGTTGTTTATATGGAGTAGCGTATATTTTCAAAATTTGTGAAAGATAGCGCCATATTCGGATGTAGGCAATATCCCTGTTACTTGTAACACTTGTGCCGGCAAAGAATTCCAAGTTCTGGGAGTACGTACGACAAAGAAACGATTTAATAGATTAGATTATTGAGGTGGAGACAGCAAAATGATGACTCCGAAAGGGCGCCACGCGTGCTCCTGAATAGGAAGGGGAAAGTGGGATTAGGTCGAAAAGCTCTTCAGAGCTCTCACGGTTATATAGCCCATAGAAGGCTCTAAAGCTGTCGCCACGTCGCCGACGGGACGTCAATACAAGGACGTCGGGAATACATACTATACGATAGAAAGTTACACGAAAGAAAGCAACGCGGTGATACAACGCAACGAGCCGCAACGTCTCGCCGGCGACGTCGGATGCGACGTGCGCCAGCAGCGTGCCAGCGGGCGCGGCGTACCGCTGGGAGTTGTATTGAATGGAAAACATTATCAGTAGGCACACAGCGAGCGTGGTGGCCCTATCCCCAGAATCCTTTTTATACCAAAGCAAACATACTTTCATAGATATTCAAGAACGAAATTAGAGATTAGGAATCAACAAAAAGTTACATTACAGTTACCTACTCTTCTGGTGGATTTAGGGGTTTTGGGTAGGTTCCTAGGCCTCCCATTTCTCTCCCCATCAAAGCAAATGCATATTTTTAAAGATAGCCCAAATGATGCCTAAAAGTCGTGTCAGCCATCTGGTTAAATTAGCCATTCAGGCCCGGCACGTCTCTTATATTCACCAACTTTTGTGTGATTGGTAGGTTCAAGGCTATTTTTTATGACCACCTATAGTCGAAATCATATTGGTTGTAAGAGGTCACAAAAAAAATAACCTTGAACTTGGCAATCATACCAAAACTATTTACGCTTCGCCACATAGAAAGTGGGGCTAGGCGTGAAATTCACGTCGCGTGTTGAACGCGTATTTTCGGCTTACGTGCTATGACAGACAATTTTTTTTTTTTTTTTTTTTGGCGCTGCCACACAGCGCGCGGGTAGCGTGCGGAGCGTGCCCCGCCGCGCCCAGCTTCACGCGGCGGTTTCTGTGTGGCGTCTCCCTTATATGTATGTATTGTCATAGTAATTTGCATGCCGAGAACACGTGATTAAACGCCCAGCCCCGCTTGCTTTCTGTGTGGCAAAGGCTTTAAGTGTAAGACGCGATCGTCTTGTCATTAGTACTAAGACGATCCGCCTAGACGTCCAATTGAGTGACTTATAACGCCTAGTTGTTAAAAGTTGAGCGAGTCTAGTTTAATTACCCATCGGACTAGCCTAGGCATTAATTGGATTACGTGTTTAATCAACGTCCTAGGCATCCCATTAACTCGCTAATTTAATCAGATGGCTGCGACAAACATATTGGCCAGCAATTAGTAAGATGTAGGCGCGATAGCCACACTTGAACGTAGTGGTAATGGTGTACTGGTGTCTGTCTCTATTTTTAACTCCCGACGCCAAAACAGGAGGATTTTAAGTTTGACGTGTCTGTCTGTGCTGTGTATCTGTCTGTCTATAAAATCGTAGCTACTAAACGAATGGACCGATTTGGATTTGAATGGTTTATTTTGTTTGTTTGAAAGCTGACGTGATCTGGGGCCTCGATCGCGTTAATTTTCAATGTATTCACCGAAGCAAAACTAAAAACGTTACGTTGCTCACAATTTGTGTTGCGCTTAATTTGAATCTGAACAAACGTTGATAGGGTAGATTAAAAATTTATTTCATATTTATTCAGTAGTATACAAATAAATTAATAAAATTAAAACTTTCCACAATGTGTAAATAAAACGAGTGGATTTGGACAGGATTGAGATACAAAGACGTTGCTATGCGATCCATTTATGGCAACGTATTTACAGCTGTCGGACGAAAGTTTTCGATTTAGTTGGTGCCTAGTAACATTTTGTTAGATTTACAAACGTTTGGAAAAAAGTGCCAAAAATGTTTGCTGGACAGCGGAAAATACGTTCACATAAATAATTGTTCCCATAGTAACGTTTTTGAATCTAAATTCTGTCACCATGCAAATTGTGCTCAACGGAACGTTTTTGATTAGGTAAATACGTTGTAAATTAGCGCGATCGAGGCCCAGGTTAGTTCTTAGCTAAAATTTATGAAGATCAGTTCAGGCATTTGATGACTATCAGCTGATTTTCTTCTTGACAAAAATTGTTTACCAACTTTCATACATCCGGTTAGTTTGAAATTTCGTTATCAGTAGGTATTTATAATTTAGCTGTACGTGAACATAATGTACGTTTTCACTCACCATTCCCTAGGCTTAGATGACTCGTGACATTTGCTCCAAAAACATTGTAAAAAATTATGACAAAAGACAAAAGTATCAAAATTAGGTTCCGTTTCATAGTTTTTTTAAAATTTGGCAAAAATACATAAGACGCAATACTGGCAGAAAAGGGGAGACGCGGTCTTTGAGCCTTCCAGTATCCTTAAATTAGGGCGACCTGATTCAAAATCCAACCTCAAGAATATTGACTGTTGGTAGAGTAATAAATATACAATCTATACAATTATCTGTAAGATAACGTGACAAAGGTTTTTGATTACTTATGTCCAACATTAACAACGTACGTCCCGGCTTCATATAAAGGTATGTTTGACTATTATAATTTTAGAAGATGGTGTAGCCCTCTTTAGTTAATGGCTACCACACCCACGCGTTAGCTAGGATTTTCACATTGAACATTCGCACAAGCGTCCTATTATTTACCTAGTCATTAGGCTATCCAGTGGTTAGAATTACCTACTTAAATTAGCCTGACTAATAGGTAAAATTAAACCTGCGTAACTTCTCGGCATTCTCTTTGTTTGAGTAGTACCTATATAATTAAGTACAATATGGTATGTCTATGTGTATAAGGTAGATAGGTATTCACTAACCTGAGATCTTGATGATCCTCTTGTTCAAAAATTTGATCATGATCCTCCTGTGAGAGATTGAGTTCGCTAAACTGTTGTTCCACCGAATTAGCCATTATCACTTGTTTACACGACACAATAATGTAGGCAATTTAAAATAAAAGTTTAACTTTAACTGGAATGATAAGTTAAAAGAACATTAATATAAATTTTAAAACAAAATGGACTCCTTTATTGAGAGCGTGGATGACGGACGGTCGACAGTGAAACGAAACTGAATTGATTGCCGGCCGGTGTACGCGCACACGTGTTTGCTTTGGATGCAATGTTTATTTTCGTATTACATAATGTGGTAGGAAATAGGTAGGGTAAGGTACCAATGGGAATGGCACCGACAGAATTCAAGTTGACGGGGTTTCTATGGATGGCGTTGCCGAGCGAGCAGGCGGCGGCGGCCCCGCTCGGTATACGTTATGGAAAAGGGATGGGCGCGAGTGGCACGTGTGCGCCGTGCGTACGGTTCGTCGGCGATCGAGATCACTACTCAACTGAGCCGTCTATGATGTGACGTGCGTGACTGAACGAGGCGTACGACGACGCCGACTCCGCTCGTTCAGCGTGCATCCATTTCGTGTGGATTTTGTTTGAGAATGCGCGCGCTGGGCGTGGCTCGGTTCGGGGCCCGCGGGGAGAGCGTACGGTTTCTTAGTGAAGCGCGAGTATCGATTTCAGCACTTATCGACTTTAATATTTTCTAAAAATATCCGACAAGCTACCAAAAGAACTAACTACCTCAATTTTTGTATTCCAATAATTAAAATGACGCTTTTAGTGCGAGCGAAGATCTCTGGCCAGCACGCGCAGCACAAGGAACACGAGAAGCTCTAGAAACGGTTTTGTCTACACCGTAATGTCATTTTTGTCGGGCCTCACCTTACTTTAGCCCGACAAAAATGACATTACGGTGTAGACAAAACCGTTTCTAGAGCTTCTCGTGTTCCTTGTGCTGCGCGTGCAAGAGGCTCTCTTCTTATCTTATTGATAACAATTTAATAACTTTAGTGGCGACTGTCAAGATTTTTATTTGCATTTTAGACAATTAATTAAAATCAATACAGTCTAGCTAGACACTCTTTCCCGCACCAAAAATAAATAAACAAAGTTATTTTCACAAAAAAAATAAGAATAATTCATGATACTAACGTGGCGGGATAGATAATAAATAATTAAAAATATCAATAGGTAATAGATAATTGTACAGAATAACAATAGGTTATTATAATTATTATTTTATACCTACCTACATTTCAGGGTGAAACCACACCCTGCAATGTAAATAATGATATTATAAAAATAATATGGGCAATATACACGGAAGTTATATATCTTTATAAATAAAAATCCATAGTAGTTTGCCCTCTAAGCGTACCGAAAACATTGATCAGATTATGACAAAAATTTGGTAGCCTGTTCTGGGGATGCCTACGAAACTAACAGTTTTCTCTTTAAGGGTATTGCAATGTATAACGGGTGCAGCTAGTTTGTAGTACAATAAAATATTAATGTGTAAATAAGTGACATTTATTATACATATTAATAGGGATGTTGCCTACGTTTGAATGTGGTGCTTTCTCCAAAAATTTGGAAAATATACACTACTGTTTGTTACCCATAAAAACAATTCAAACTTAAGTTTTGAAATATTGTTGAAATTGTACGGTTTATAAAATTTATAAAAATGGTCACTTTTGGTTTCAATTTATTGCCGTATTGACGGCACTACACTGTATATTACATACATAGTTATTTGTAATTTTGTCAATATTCCCATACATTTTTTACTAATATGGCAACATGTGACGTTATCGGTTCCGCAGATTTTATATGGAGCGTTTTTAGACGATACGCTGCAACATGTCAAACGCATACAGGGTGGTGACGACAATAAATTAAAACATGGGCTATATTAGTTCCTAGATTTTTTTTTGAAACCTTCGAATACTTGCATCTTATTCATTTCATAATTTCATGACATCTATGAAATAATAAAACATTGAATGCATTATATCGTAGAAATGTTATAAATTTTATTATCAAACGATTAAGATGTATTTCAAAGATGCAAAACATTTCTATGAACTCATATAGCCCATGTTTTAATTTATAGTCGTCACCACACTGTGTACCACTGTATCTGTGAAAACATACTATTTCTTATGCAATATATCTTTATGGGTTATACAGGGTGGTGCTGTCATGTCAATTTCATGACATTTGTTTGAAATAATATAATATTGGCTGCATTATTTCATAGAAATGTCCTGAAATTATCAAATAAATAAGATATTCTTAATTTTTGACTTTAACATTATTATAAATGTTTGAAAAATTACTTAGTAATTAAAATAGAATAAAACTAGAAAAAATTCACGCGACCTTTCGCAATCCGGGCGAATGCTCTGACCACTGAGCCACCCAGGACTTGGGATATCCCTGTGAAATCGCGGGTTCGATTCCTGCCTCAGGACGTGAAATTTTTCTAGTTTTATTCTATTTTAATTACTAAATAAATAAGATGTTTTTAAAAATTGCAAAACATTTCTATGAACTAATATAGCCTATGTTTAAATTTATTGTCGTATTGACGGCACCATCCTGTATACTTTTTATTTATGAAATAAAAAAAAGTTGTCATCTACCCTATTAATTGGTTTACAGACGATGTTTGTGTTTTATTTTGAACAAGAATATTTTATTTATTAACCGAATACCACCAAAACAACATATTCAATAAAATATCCTCCTATGAAAATAAATAATAATCAATTTTTTGTCATATTTCTTACAACGTAAAATAAACTATTCGTCTATTAAGAGCGTGTGTGTATCGGAGACTAGGGTTTACTTGCTATAACTGTGTGGTCTCTATTTATATTATGATCTGAACAACACTGACAGAAAAAAAACTATAGGTCTCTCCAGCTTTAGGCACTCGTCGAAAAATGCCGCGAGTGTGTAATGCGTAAATGGTGTCCTCAATCTTTTTTACCATCCAAGACGCGAAAAATTGCAATCGTACATAGATCGAAAGTCATCATCATCACCAGCTTATATACGTCCCACAGCTGGGCACAGGCCATCCTAGATGGGAGAAACACGTGAGATAAAAAGTAACAAACAATAAGTACGACGTTTGCTGCCCACCGTAACCAGCTAACTAGATTTGCCTAATGATTTTATAACAAAACTGAAACGAACTGCTTGACCTAATTGACAGTCGGCACCTAGGCGCGTAAATAAGCATACACCAAGATTTCTTTTTCTCTCATAGTTTGCACCAGCTGGCGCAGTCCTCAACATAAAAGGATCTAAAACTCCCACTTTTATGAATTTGTCGAAAAACACAGATGTGTCGATATTTGACTTCTTAAAAGCCATTAGTCATTGATATTTCTGATTTTAAATGTCACACTCAACATTGTTCTTATTTGTTGATAATTGGATTAATAAAAAAATATGGGGCTGGCTGTTACATAATAATAATAATAATCATATATATACTCACACCTATTATCTAGCGCTAGCCCAAACTAAGCATCATAAGTGCTTGTGTTATGGATACTAGTATCCATAACACAAGCACTTATGATGCTTAGTTTGGGATAACGGATAAATACTGATAATGAAAAAAAACATGTAGTATATAAATATGTTTTAGAAATATACTAAATAAACATAAACATCCATGACTCGTGAACAAATGCTCTTACTAATCATACAAACAATTTCTCCCACCGGAATTCGAGCCCGCGGGCCGTATCCGGCCCCCAGACCGTATCAACACGGCCCAGGATCGCAATTTGCCACAAAAAGAAGAATCATGTTTTTAGAGCTTTTACACTTCACACGATTCCTCTACGGAAGTTTTTAAATGCGCAGACTACATGTATACGTAATTTCAAGGCAGCGCGTGCCTAAACAAGCGAGGGAGATAGACAGTAACGCCTAAAATTTAAAGAGGTTAACGCTCTTACACAAATTTTATACACAATATTTTAAGAGTTTGGATAACTACCCCGAATTAACAAAGCATGCAGCACGCATTCTGTGCATGTTTGCTAGCACCTATCTGTGTGAGCAGATGTTTTTCGTCATGAAAATTAATAAGAACAAACATCGCACAAGACTTACGAATGAACATCTTCAATCAATTCTTAAAATAACTACAACGAATATGATACCAGATATCAATGGACTTGTCAAAAACAAGAGAAGTCAGGTATCTGGATCCTCGAGCTGAAAATAATTACCCTGTTTTATAACATTGATATGATTTTTAACAATCGCGTAGTATACAGGGTGGCACATTTAGATCGGCCAGTATGGGAAAGTCTGAAATTATAAGACATAAGAAAATCTCTTCTTAGGAACCATGTCATCGATTTTAGTAAAAAGAAAAACTGCATTCATACATTAAAAAAAAAACGTATGCTCAGCTCGGGAATCGAACCCGGACTTTTTGAAAAATAAAATAAAGGATATAAAAACAATGCATTTTATTCCTTTGAGACATCATGTTTTATAGTAACGTTTACTGCTAAGACCTACACAATCGATATCGAAATAGAAATAGCATTAGTTTTATTTTTCAAAAAGTTCCAGGTTCTATTCCCTAACTGAGCACACGTTTTTTTTTAATGTATGAATGCCGTCTTTCTTTTTACTAAAATCGATGACATGGTTCCTAAGAAGAGATTTTCGTATGTCTTATAGTTTGAGACTTTCCCATACTGACCGATCTAAATGTGCCACCAGGTACTTCAGGGGATGATCCAGCTACATACATAACTACGGGAAAAAAATAGTGGCATTGAGTTACGGTGTTTCTCATCGGGAATATTTTTCCCGTTGAGTAACAGTGTGACACAAAATGGTGTGACTCAACGGGAACAAAGGCATTTCGCGCATATTTTAGAAGAGACAAGCTTTCGCCAAGGTACCATTGAATGTAGAAACTCTTTATTTTTAAGGTGAGTGGCTTGGCGACCTTAATCAAAGCAGTGGTGTGAACATAGATCTGTCAATAAACCAAAGTAGATATTATTATGACACGACCAAAACTTTTTATATCAATATTTGTATGTTAGAGAGAAGTGGTTGTTAAATTCCAGTGCTAAAATTGTATCAATCATCAGATTTCTGTATTCGTCGGGGAAGAACAACACTTCATACATTGTCAGTTGTAAAAATAACAGCGTTAATTTACGTTAACAGTAAGCACGGTAGTTTTAAAAAACACCGCGCGTTGAAATAACTCTGCATCTTTGGAGTGTGACCACTTTTAGTTGATTTCTACTTTTTTTAGTAGCACATGGATATACATAGTAGCAATTACACATAATATAATTATGTGTAAATTACTTAGATCATTAGTCAAGAATGCTGTCCAAAAAAGATAAACATTGAAGTTGATAAGAAAGAGAACGACTGCGGGGAATTCCTCTAACTAAAGTCTAGGATGTGAATAAAATGCTGCACTCATCCACTGTTACCGCAACAATGGCTTGGCTATCATTATAAAACGTCCTTACATATAACCATTGTTTAAGTCCTACATCATTATACAGAGATTTATCCACACTGTTGATTTAGGGAAAAGAGAACAAGGACATAGTAATTCGCCATTTCAGCTGAAACTTTGACACTGGTTTAAAAATTACCTATATTCTCATAAAAAGAGTTCTATTTTATAGTAAGTTGGTAAACTAAAATCTATCGACATTAAAACAGCGATAATGACCAATCACTAAACCAAAGCCATAGCAGTTCGTGAAGTATATTTGTTACTGGGTCCGTGTGACGGCGCCCCGCGCCCATGCGTTTTCCACAGCGCTCGGCCGGGGCCCGCGGAGGGCGGTCGCCCGTCACCGCCTACTTCGTCTGGTACAGGCGTCGCCCGCCTCGTGTCCCGCTTCACCTCAAAATTACAACTTGTCGAGACATCGTCGGTCCACAAGGAGAGAAAACGCCCTTTACAAAACTAAGCTAGTTCCAAAATTTTCTTTTCTAGGTCTATCTGCTATACACATTATTATCATCGGGGCTATTACACTATCGTTAGGTTAGTGGAAAGGCCATACAATTAGCAAGTAGTTATAGATAGGTATAAAATTAAACAATTGCGTAAGTACTACGTACCTACCAATACTGATATTCATAAAAATACAGTTTCTCTTACTGAAATAGGCGTTATTGAAAATATAACAGCGCTTCGCATAATGGAACGTTGCGAGCGTTCGGTACGTTCTAACTGAGCGTGTCCACTACACTGAGCTCATTCACTCCGTAAACGACTGCACCAAGCCACGTCATTCAGCGATGATTCATTTTAGTTCTTTGGCAAAATTACTAACCTTCCTACTAAAGCACCTATTACACCACGAGTTATTCAGAGAATTCAGACAGTCTGTAAGTCTTAGTTTGATACTTGTCACAACAAATAAATTTAACATGCATAAATTTGTATTTTAAAATCAAAGGGCATTTTTTGTATGGGCTCTTGCTAAATATGTGAACAGTAAAATTTAAGTACAGACCACATCAGGTGTTGTACCTAACAGCTGCACTACGAAAGCCGCCTTTACGAAGGAAGCTTAAAGTATATTATGAATGGAGTAAGGGCGGTCTCAACTCAAGATCAAACTGGTACCTACGCTTGAACCTCACCTACGTACTAAGTGAGCGGGATATTTATTCTTCGTTCGTGCTGAAATTTCGTCCCACATTCCAAAATATTCTTAGTTTGTCCCAAATCAGTATTGAAATAATTGTGCTTCGTCCCAAATTGCTAGTTAGTACCTACTTTAAAAGTACAGCCAACACCATAATTATTTTAGTTTAAAATTTTAACATAAAAAAATTGAAATATTTGTAGCTTCAGATGGTTTTCAAAATGAAGACTTTAGGATTTGATGCGATTTGTTTCGTGCACTGTAGAGACTGCTGTTAACGTATCATAAGTTGGGTAATTTTTCCACAATGTCGGTTCCTCTATTCTTTAACCTTCTTAAACTTGCATTAAAGATAGACGAGATCTATCTTATTCCTCGATCTATATAATTCCTCTTTAACAGCGGTTGTATTATTTCATAGAAATGTCATGAAATTATCAAATGAATAAAATGTTATTGAAAGTAGCAAACTAATATTCTTAGCCCATGATTTAATTTATTGTCTTATTGACGGCACCAGCCTGTATACATAAACCATCTCATTGAGACTATTCTCATAAGCCTATTCTCATGAGACTATTTTTACTAGGTGGGAGATCCATATGTAGGGTCGCCTGGGTAGGTACCACAGCCTTTCTTATTTCAGCCGTGAAACAGTTCGCTGTGTTTCGGATTGAAGGGAAAGGTAGCCAGTGTAATTACTGGGCGTGTACGGCATTTCATCTTAGGCCTCAGGATGACAACGCACCTGCAATATCAAGTGCTTTTCCTTGTTATTGCAGGTGTCTATAGGCGGCGGTAACCGCTTACCACCAGGTGAGCCGTCAGCTTGTTTGTCATCTAGTTGCATAAAAAAAACCCCAAATACGCTATATCTGCTGTAAGTTTCTGAAGAATTGAACGTCCCGCAGACTATTTAATGGTACAGGATCAGCTCAAGGTTAGCGTGTCTTGGAAATATCATCAAAGTAGCAGTAAGTCAAATTTCAAATCAATGGGATCTGTGAAAGTTAGTAAGACTTCTTTGTCAAATAGAAAATGAGGTTATTATGATCAAACACTGAACAGATCTGCATAAATTATAGCTAACATCCATTTCAATCACGTCAGCTTTGAAAACAAAAACCTAATTAAAATCGGTTCATTCGTTTCGGAGCAACAATGCCACACACAGATACACAGAAAGACACGTCAAACTTATAACACCGCTCTTTTTGAGTGGAGGGCTAAAAATCAAAACTCAATAAAATAATCAAATTAAATTTTGTTGCAACTTTTGAGGTGTTGATTGAAGTTTGTGTTGTTTGTATTGTAAGTATTGATTGATGTTATGATGTTAATTTTTTAATAATACGCGTAACCCTTTTTACTGACTGTACAATAAAGTAGATTTGGCATATACCATATTATATACAAAAAAATATGGGCCGTACAAGGAATATAAAATGGGACAAAGCGGTAAATTGTAAAAACTGAAAGCCTAATACAAAACGCATGGTCTAGATTATGTTTTGATATCCCCCTTAAACCATAAAAGTATGGTTTAATGGTTTAAGGGGGTTTATTACCCCTTAATTTATACAAATGTCATAATATTTTATATTATCATATATCATGAAACTATTCATTCATTGCAGATATACTATTCATCATATAAGCCTATTGCAGTCCACTGCCGGACGTAAGCCTCCCCAAAGCTGCGCCACAAAACACCATCTTCAGCTTTTCTCATTCACCCACCACCTTCTTTATATCGGCTTTACCTAGCAGAGGGACGCCCTACACCACGTTTGCCGAGGGGTGGGCTCCATTCGAGAACCTTTCTACTCCACTGCCCTTCGGTTCTGCGACAGACGTAACCGGCCCACTGCCACTTCAGCATACTACATTTGTGGATAATATCAACATTATCAACTACTTTGGTCTTCCGCCGGATAACTTCGTTCCGGATTTTATTCCTTAGCGAAATCATTGCATTGACCTTTCCATAGCTCGTTGAGCGACGTGAAGTTGGTGGGCCAGTTTCACTGTCATGGTCCACGTCTCGGCTCCGTACGTCATAACTGGTAGGACGCACTGGTTGTACACCCTGCTCTTCAGGCATTGCTGTAGCGATGAAGAGAAGATATGACGCAGCTTCCCAAATGCTGCCCAGCCCAACTGTACTCTTCTTGCAATTTCTCGCTCGAAGTTTCTTGCCCAATTTCAATACTTGCCTGGGGTAGACGTATTCTTGGACAACCTCGAACAGCTCGCCGCTGACAGTTATCGGCACCGGGACTACGTGATCATTGAACATGACTTTGGTCTTGTCCAAGTTCATCCCGAGACCTACGCGTCGTAAGTCAACAATAAGGCCATGCAGCATTTTTTGCAAATCCTGCGGCGATTCTGCCATTAATAAAACTATATCGTCAGCGAAGTGGAGGCGCGTAAGGGCCGGCGCCCACTGCCGGCACGGCACGGCGTGTCATGGCAAAGGATTTTATTACTAATCAAGTTATTTTGATACTTATTTCAATAAGTTTAGAATTAATGTTACTTTATTTCGATACCGCGGGTCATAACGCGACGCGCCGCGAGATGCTGCCGCGGCACGCTATTGCATCCCGCGATGAGTACAGACTTTGTATCAAGGAATTATGATTGCTAAGGTAGTTGAAATAAGGTTGAAACTTGTGCAGCGGTCATTTCGGTCAATGGGCGCAGTCCGGTCAGTGCGCGGGGGCAAGGGGGCAAACCACGGAACGCCACGGGATGCCGCAACACAACCTGCCGTGCCATGCCGCAGTGAGCGCCGGCCCTCAGATACTCGCCATTGACGTTGATGCCCAATACATTCCATTCAAGCGTCTTGAAGACATCCTCAAATGCATTCGAGAACAGTTTCGGGGAACTGACATCCCCCTGTCTCACTCCACTGTGCAACTGTATGGGTCTTATTCTATGGTTTTGGACCTGGACGCCATGGTATACTCAGTCTGGCCAATGACATAAATACTGTTACAATTAAAAATAAACAAAATAGGTACCTATTACATTAGAATTTGGAATCTGTCATTTTTATATGATTGTTCATTGATTTTTCTCATTTTGGCGCCAATACATTGTACAATATTTTGCGATATTAAAATGGAGTGGGGTGTTAAAGAGAACCGAATCGCTGTGATTGCATTACACAAAGTAGGTATGGAGCCAAATACAATTTTTAAAACTCCATACGCTTGGTATTAGTAAAATGTTTGTGTACCGGGCTATTAATAGGTACAATAAGACCTCCTCTGTTTGTGACAGAAAAAGATCTGGCAGTCCACGTTTGTGTTCGTACGAAAAAGGTGGTCAAAGCAGTAAGGGAAAGAATTCGAAGAAATCCTGTCCGAAAGCAAAAGATTTTATCTCGGGAGATGAAGATAGCACCTTAAACCATGTCGTGTATTTTAAAAGGTGACTTAGGACTTGCAGCCTATAAGAGACGTACCTACTGGTCATTTCTTAACTGTTTAAAAAAGAATAGGGTGGTAAAATCGAAACAACTACTGAAGCGGTATGCAAAGGGAGGTCACAGAAAAATTTTGTTTACGGATGAGATTTTTTTTACAATCGAGCAACATTTTAACAAACAAAAAAAAACCGACTTCAAAAACTGAAAAGGATAAAATAATTATCCTTAATAATTATCCAGGGCTAAGTCAGTTCTGCGTGAATGGTTAATGACTAGATGTTATGATGATACCGAAGAGCTATTAAAAAATATATGCTGAGACCACCATATATTTATTATTATTAATTATATATTTATTATTATTAGGTATTTTGCATAATTCCTTTTAGAAGCATACAAATATTTTAGTAATAGCCTTTATTTTACCTATATCAAAGTGACAGTTTATATAATAATATTTTTTTTGTATTTATTGTCACTAAATGCAAATTATGAGTATGTGTGTATTTTATGTACTTATATTTATAAAAAAAATGGCATGATAGGTAATATTATGGTTTTCAAGTATAGTACCTAGAATATGCTTAATTTTATTTTTAGCATTGAGTACACAAAATTGTTTGAAAATATTTGGAAAGTAGAAAACTAGAAAAAATAATAATATATAAATAAGGATAAAGTAGATATAAAGTGAACAAAATTTCAAAATAGGTAAGCAGTATTTAAATATTACTAACCAATAATTACAACTAACTATTTTAAGGAAGTAGGTAAATTAAAAATAAATGAGCAGCGGACGCTACTCGTGAAATCGCGCTTACTTGGACCTGACTGTCGTCAATAGGCCCTCACGATCACGATACAGGATAGCCTAGTGTGAGGACCACAGGTAATCCAGTGAAAGCAACCCTATGTACAACAACGATTTATGTCTCTAATATTATTTAGTTTTAAGGATGTGTTGTTGTGAAATATATTTTTTTTCAATTAAATTTAAGTAGGTACTCACACCCAAGAAACATATTTTTGGAATCGGTGCTTTACTTTCTATTGTTTTTGGAAACCACTTAGCACCAACTCCAAAAATATGTTTCTCGGGGATGAGTAGGGTACCTATTTAAATTTAATTATTTTAGTCTTTTCAGTTTTTTGAAGTCGTTTTTAATTTTTTTTTTCACAATTTTTAACACACCTAACATTTTTGGACACCGCTCAGTCGAAAGCGGTTTAAATAGCGGCAAGAGCACAGGGTTCTACCAGTTCTACAGGGGTCGCCAAAGGTTGTCAAATAGTTTTGAAACAAACGCCAAAAGATAGACAGCGGCGCGCCGATAGCCACGAATTCAATCGCACAGCAGGTTATAACGAAGACCAAAAAGAGTATAATTTGTCCTTCAGCTTAACCTAAAGTGACTATGAGAAAGCCTTGGACTTTGGACTCCATCGAGGGCATCGAGGCCTGGGCAGGTATAGAGAATCTTTGCAGCGATGCTAAGTTGATTGGCAATAGGTGTATTTAAGTGATGAGCTGCACATACGACACAGAGAGCACGACCGTCCAAGTTGAGCATTAGCACAGTAACCGTGGATGGAGGGAGGTGTGAGACAAGGCGTCGACAACTCGACATATCCACCAAGATGTTCACAAATTCATTAGAGGATATATATTCATTCAAAAAAGTATCGGGAATAGATGATTTGTTCATGGTAACAAATTATTATTTTTTATTTTTTGTTTTTGTTAGATTGGCACAACTGTCTTCCATTTTGGCGCGAATTTTGAGTTGAATCTGTTATTTATATTAAATACAGTGCTGTTTTCAGTTAAATCATATTTATGTGTATTGCGATTTCATAATGGACAAAAATTATTAAATTTTGCATCGCCAATGGAATTTTGTGTTCGGAGCCACTGAAAATGTTACAGAAGGCTTACGATGAATCGACTTAATCAAAAACACGTGCATATGAGTGGTACTTACAAAGCGTTCAAAAGCGGTCGAGATGTGATGGAAGATTTGCCTCGCTCTGGTAGGCAATCAACGTCTGCAACTAAAGATAACATCGGAAATAGTGACTGAAAATCCTCATTCAACTTTGAGAGAGATAGCCGGCGAACTTTCTGTATCTCACGAGTCGATTCGTACTGTTTTAAATAATCAGTTGGGTATCATATGAAACATATTGCCGCTCGGCTAGTCCCAGAAGACCTGAAATTTCTCCAAAAACTAAATCGCATGAGAGTCGCTGAAGAAATGCTAGAACAAGTCATTTCCGACTCAACATTCATGTCATGAAACGCATTATGAAACGCATTGTTACTGGTGACGAGACGTGGGTTTACATGTTTCACATACAAACTAGTCAACAAGCTTTGGTGTGGCGCCTTCCAACTGAACCGAAACCGAAAAAACCTCGCCAAAGTCTATCAAAAGGCAAAGTCATGTTCACTGTTTTCTTTTACTCTCTCGGTGTTGTGCACTCGGAATTCTTATCGAATGTTCAAACGGTGAATAAAGAATATTATTTGAGCGTTATGCGGCGTTCAAGAGAGCAAATTCGACGAAAAGGGCCCGACTTGTGGAAAGAAAATTCTTGGATTTTTCACCACGAAAATGCGCCTTCGCACAAGGCCATCATTGTGATCGAATTTTTGACCAAACACTCAACAAATACCATCGAGCAACAACCATATTCACCAGATATGGCTCCGGCCGACTTCTTTCTTTTTCCTAAACTCAAATTATACCACTTCGTGGCACCCGTTTTCAATCGGTAGAAGACATAAAGGAGAATTCGCGGCGAGAACTGAACTCAATACCGAAAACAGCGTTTAAAAAATGTTCTGATGATTGGATTATTCGTTGGCGTAAGTGTATCGTTTCTGAAGGAGAATACTTTGGAGGTGATAAAATAAATTTGGATGAATAAATAACATTTTGTGTATTATTGATCTTTTTCCGGTACTTTCTTGACAGAGTAGTATGTTCAAGTCATGATACTAGACTGGAACCGAAGGGGTATAAACATTAATAGCCTGCATTCGTATATTTAAAAGTAGTGTACTCAACTCGGCAAACGAACCCGGACGTTTTGTAAAATAAAACTAACACTATTTCTGTTTAGATATCGATGGTGTAGATCTTAAGCAATAAACGTTACTGTGAAACATGATGTATTAAAATTAAAAATTAAAATTGTCTCTATGGTTGTTTGTAGCTCTTTGCTGGTGTCACAACCTGTTACATACACTGCTTTACATATTGTTATCTGCGATAATATTATCTATCTATGATTGTAATTGCTCACTTCTATTAATCATACTTACACTAATAATCAATTGAAAAGCCCACTTAGAACAAGATACAAAGACGTGATAAACCTCATTTGAAAATGAAACGTCTTGGTTTGAACTGAGACGTGATAAACCTCCTATGGTGGTAAATGGTAATGGTGGTAATTTCAAACACTTATACTAAAATAAATTAAATGATATGAAAACAACGCATTATTTATTCATTTTAGACATCACCTACACAATCGATATCGAAACAGAAATAGTGTTAGTTTTATTTTTCAAAAAGTCCGGGTTCGATTCCTGAGCTGAGTACAGGTTTTTTTTAAATGTATGAATGCAGTTTTTATTATTACTAAAATCGATGACATGGTTCATAAGAAGAAATTTTCTTATGTCGTATTTTTTCAGACTTTCCCATACTGACCGATCTAAATGTGCCATCCTGTATAATAAATAACTTATGTATCATCATCATCATTATGTCAGCCTATGATGTCTACTGCTGAACAGAGGCTCTCTAATTGATTTCCAAATAGTTCTGCACAGCCTGACCAGCATCACCAATCCAGCACCCATAAAAACAATTGAAACTCAAAAGTTATGGAATATTTTTGAAGTTGTAGTACGGTTTATAAAATTTATAAAAATGGTCAATTATTTTCCAAAATTTATTGAAAATGCTAATGGTATTAGCTTAGACCATAGGTATTAGATTCCTCACAACAACTAAAATAATTATTATTATGACACCTTTGATAAAATATTCATATTACTTACATAGTTATTATTAATTTTGACAATATTCCCATACATTTTGTAGTAATATAGGAACATTCACATGTTCCGTCAGGTGTTCCGTAGATTTTCTTTGGAGCGTTTTTAGACGATGCGCCGCGCCGCTGCACATCAAACAAACCACTGTATCTTGGAAACTATTGATCATAGACATGCTGTTTATTTTGCAATATTTCTTCATGAGTAAAATAAATTTCTTATTAAAAAATAAAAAAAGGTTGTCAACTATTGTTTATTTTGATGAACGTACTGTGCAGTGCAGCACGTTAACAAAACATTCATAAAAATATATTTTTGTAATGTTCCTCTAAAAATTAGTCTTCCGTGTTTTAGCAAAATGTACTTACTCTGTATAAATGTATAACGAACGAACGATAGATGTGCGCCAATTGATATGCGTGTTTTTGGCGGTTCTAACGCTCTTCTAACGTCAGCGACAGCTGTGCACCCGCCGGTTCGGGCAGACAACCCCTCATTCACTACAACAATCTTTTGGGTTCCCATTGTGTAGAACACCAGCTGCGTGAGTCCCGGACCACGGGATCCACGATCGACCTTCAACGTATGAAAATTAACCAAACAACATTGGTGATCTAATCTTTCTGTAACTAGCTATGATTTAGGTTTTGATTTTAGATTTATTATCCTTATCATTCCTTATTATTAACCCCTCGAAAAGAACGTTAAGACGGTAAGAATTCTTGACATGAAAAATAAGTGAGTAAAAAAGCCATATAAAAGAAAGAAAAAAGATGCTTAATCGGATTTTCTAAAGTTTTAGTGACATAGGGTAATTACTTGTTGAAAAATATACTGTGTTATTATATTAAGTAGTTTGCAATAAATATTGCAGAAGCAATAGTCTGCAATCAGTATTTGTTTAAGGATTTGTTACAAGTTATTTTTTTTAAAAAAATGATAGTTCTAAAGAGGTATAAAACGTGTAACAAGACTAACAAGACGACCAACTTCTAGACAAAATTTAATAATTAAAAAATTGGATAAATTTATGAAAATAATATTTGTAGGCAGTTTTGCAGTTAAAGAAAAAACAATCAAATTGGTTGTAAATACTAAATAATAAGGTGAGCGACAGAACCCCACTTTTACGGGACAACCTGCGCATATTTTAATATGGTAAGTTAAAAAAAAGTATCTTCACGCTTACTGCTGTATGTATGTAATCCTTCAGCAACTTATTTAAAGATCTATTGGAGCAATGATCTAGAAGCATAACTATCTGTAGTTCTGTACTAGTGTTTGCAAGTTGACTACCCTTGGTAAACGGTAATGGCGCGAGCCAATAGCGACGGGGCCACACCCCCTCGCCCCTACGATGCACATTGCACCCCCACCCTGAATTCTCTGTGCATCTCTATTTATTGCATAACCGTAACAACACTAACCAAGTTATTTTATAGGCCAGGAAAGATATTATCATAGCATAGCCCCTTAACTGTATTTTTATAGGCATTTCATTATACATATACTTAATAATAATTGATAGATACAATTTTATTTTAGTAAGTAGGTACGTGCCGCTTTTCTAGCCTAGGCCTAGGGGATGCAGAACCGGACCTTATTTAGGAACCGGGTTTTTCGGTTCCGTTTTACCGAAGAACCGGGTACCCGGGTTTTTTCGGTTCTTTCGGGTCGTGAAATTAAATTCTATTTAATTTGTTTTGGTTTTGTTTAGAAACTCTATTAATCACAGTTAAGAAAATAAATAATATGGGAAATTGCTAGCCGATTGGCTAGCAACAAATTATAACAAAGTTTTTCAATAATCAATATGTCATGTATATCAATATGTGAAGCGGTAAGAAAAGTCTATATGCGGAGACAGCTAGTGAAGCTTGAAATACACTGTTCTAGCCGCCTCCACCTGGCCGGCCCATAAGGTCACTTTTCACGCCTCATTTGAAGGAACCCATTTTAAAGGAAGGAGGAAACACATGTGCTAGCAAAGAATTCCAAGATTTTGAAGACAAGAATCGAGTTAATATACTTTTTTGTGCGCGATTTTGAGGTGGAGACAGTGAATTGATGACTCCGAAGACCGCCACGCACGAGGGAAAGAGGAAGGAGGAAGGTGGGATAAGTTCAAAAAGCGATGCAATAATTCATGAAATGTCTCGCCGGAATTGCAGTGGTTCGAAGTATGCTGGCAAAAAATTCCAAGTTTTGGAAGTCCGACAAAGAAACGAGTAACTTAATTTATTTTTGCGAGATGTTGAAGTGGAAACAGTAAATTGATGACTTCGAAGACCGGCACGCGTGCTCCTGAGTAGGAAGGGGGAAGGTGGGATAAGATCGAGGAGGTACTTGGGGGAGCCATCCCACAGGTGTGAGCAACATTCAACGCAATACCGGACCTGAGTATTGAACAGAAGGCATAATTGATCTGGCGTGAAAAATCGAAGCATATTTCCATACTGAGCAAGTCGATGGAACCCTGTGCCAAAAGAGTAGTGCCCTAAAGAGAGGGAAGGGGAAGGAACGGCGACATTTTGGCTGTAAACTCGCACTCCTGTGTTTTCTTAGCATTGAACACATAAAGATTGTTAGACCCCTATTCAGATATGAGGTTCAACACCCTGTCGGGCTCAATGGTAAGATTCATTTTCTCCATCTAGGTTTCAACACTCCCAGCCCTTGGGCGACCGTAATATCCACCATGCACTGTACTGTCATCCGCATAGCAATGAATGTTTCCTAATAGAAGCATGTCATTGATATTAAGAACAAAGAGAGTAGGGGATAGAACAGAGCCTTGTAATACACCAGCGTTCACTGGCATGAACCCCGAACACGGATTCTCTGCTTATGCAGGAAGCCGGCGATGCAGTTGCTGAGAGCTCTGCAACTGGATCGCCGTATACGGTCATACGGTCTGCCCACTCAGCTGAGTGAGCAGACTGTATGCCGGGAGCTTAGAGAAAAGAGCCCTGTGCCAGACCCGATGAAAAGTTTTAGCAATGTCTAACAGCCACTGACTCACCACGTTTATCTATAGCTTCACCCCAGACATGCAATAAATACGCTGGAAGATCACCCGTTGACCGTTTCAGGCAAATCGAATACTGACTATCATTAATTAATGAGCGATCTTCTAAGTATCGGACCAGATCGTTATTTTTGAAATCCGTTCCATAACCTTGCAAAGATCTGTGGTGACAGCTATTGGGCGGTAGTTAGCTGGGTCTATCGGTCTCCCTTGTCACTGTCATCAGTGGTCTGATGACTCATCACACTCATCCACTGTGAGTAAAAACAAAATTATAATCTTTTCTAAATAAAACGGTGTAATATTTTTTCCACGCACAAGAATGCGTCAAGTGACCGGCGACCTAAGCAACCAAAGAAAGAGTATATAAGTACGGTAAAATGAAAAAGAGTACCTATTAAATACTTTATTAATCTGCATTCAGCTAACTTTGTGATGTGTATTATGTGAAAACAAAAGAATGTAACAAAAAAGTATCCACGGAAGACCAGCGTCGTAGTGTCCAAGGATGCTTCGGCTTTTGCTGAGTGGATTCCTTTTCAGTGACATTTTTATATTGTAATTTGTTCAAATGTGTTGTATTTGGCTTCTGTAGTCATAATTATGTGTTACTGAATAAATTATTTCATTTCATTGCAAAATATAGTATCTATACTTACATGTCTAAACTTACAATAATAATAACGATTATTACTTTTGTTTAAATTAACACACCAGTACACTTTGATAATTAACGATGCACTGACTGAGCAAGACAAAATGGTGGCGAATGAATGCTGTGAACTGCTATGCTGCCCCATACCCTTACTAGTGTAGCCATGCCACGCCTTGCA
Organism: Nymphula nitidulata; assembly: GCA_947347705.1. NCBI lineage: Eukaryota > Metazoa > Arthropoda > Insecta > Lepidoptera > Crambidae > Nymphula > Nymphula nitidulata. The sequence continues at coordinate 20,948,673 of OX374616.1, forward strand.
TATTCCAAGTTCGATTTATCGCAAACAATATCGTTAAATAATTGATTTCTTTGATGACATTCACAGGAACCGAAAGAACCGAAAAACCCGGGTAATATATTTTTAAGAACCGGTTCTTTGAGAGCTTAAAGAACCGGGTAGAACCGGGTCTTTTCGGAACCGGGTAGAACAGGGTGCATGCCCTACTATGCACAAAGAAACTACAAAGTCTATTCGCTTGTATCAGCATAAACAACCATACTTTGTTGACTCAGGTGGACAGGTGTCCTCGCAATAATGGTAAAAAAGTGTTTTCTTTTTTAAACAACTAGATGTCAAACAAGCTGCCGGCCCACCTGGTGGTAAGCGGTTACCTCCGCCTATAGACACCTGCAATAACAAGGAAAAGCACTTGATATTGCAGGTGCGTTGTCATCCTGAGGCCTAAGATGAAATGCCATCCATGCCCAGTAATTACACTGGCTATCTTTCCCTTCAATCCGAAACACAGCGAACTGTTTCACGGCTGAAATAAAAAAGGCGGTGGTACCTACCCTGGCGACCCTACATATGGGTCTACAACCTAGTAGCTAAGATCTAACTAAGATTTATATTTCACTTAATAATTCAATGTTGTCATTGAAATTTCAACTCAATGCACGCCTTTTTATTGCGCTATAACATTCAACTCCTGAACATACGAGGGTAAGGTAAAAAAATTTTCGGCCTGTTATGAAAAGACTCCTATTTTCGGTTGAAAAATGATTTTATACTGCAATTGAAAGTCAAAGTGGATCTTCTTTTCAACCTGAATATGCGGAAGGAAATGTTGTATGAAAATCCATTTCTAACGTGTTTTAACGGGAGGAAAAGTTGTATGAAAACCCATTTCTAACGCGGTCCATTCACACCTACCACAACTCGCGCTACATTTTAACGAGGCGCGCAGTGGGGTGGCAGTAAATAAAAACAAAAAAAAAATATCCGAAATCCGGCAGTTTTCCCAATACAAAGATTAATGAAAGTTTTTTTTCTTCTTCAAGTAAAGCACCTCTTCTCAAGAATTTTTGCAATAAAATGGACTAAAGGTTGGAGTAATGTTCGCCTGTAATTGTTTTTCTCTTTTTGAAGGTAATTAATAGTCAGGATTCCTATCGCATTTCAAAACACACTGGGCCATGAATGACCTATCCGGCAGATGAGATCGACTTCGATTGCTTTGGCGCTGAACAACCGGCTTTCACCCACTGCTCCGACTCCTGCATCATTCCCGATGTCTAGTGGTGGACCCATGTCTCTTCGTCCATGTATTCCATGGTAACAAAAAACCGCACAAAATCAGTCGGGTATCCTTCTTTCCAGTATCCCTACGGCCTTAGCTATCGCACTGACCTTCATACGCCTATGTATCAACACGATATCATGTTATGTTTTCGATAGTTTCCAGTTGGTATCGGTGTTTTTTTTATTATGAGTCGGGAGGCTTTTGGGACCGGGGCCGAAGTCCCGAGAGCCCATCTTACAGGTAGCTCATACCAGACAGGTAGCTCCGGAACTATACTATTCTAGCGGTAAGCATCTTATACTAATGCAATGTTATCTAGCTAGTTAAAAGTAATTGCACTTACTGCAAAGATATCAAAAGTCTTTGCCAGATCCAGAAATACGCCAATGCATTTGTTTACGAAGAAATGATCTGCTGTCAGAAATGATCACTTCTATTATTCTAAGATATATATATATATATATTATAAGATGCTCAGGATGAAATCTAGGAGATACTTACATTTTGCTACGCTTTTGTTCGGTATAGTTAAAAGTGGAAAACCTCTATATTTATATGAGAAACTAAGTTGGTCTTCTCATGCTCGTCTTGATCGACTTACTATACCGACGCATAACACGAGTGCTTTTAAGGGTTAAATACGCTGCTACTGAAATTTGGAACGATATCCCTCCACCTCTTCGCTTCCTGACCTCATTGAACTCATTCCGTAATCACATTAAAGAACATATTTTGCAACTACAACTACAGGGCACTGATCATAAATTATATGACAATTAAAATAACGTAAACTCTTACATATATTATGTATGTTAACCTTTAAGCAATTGGTGTTTATTTAATTTGTAACATTTTAAGTTGTATCTATCTATGTATAAGGTAATATATTTAAGTTTAGTATGTACTGCATAATATATTTTTATAGTTTATTTAGCATCTACATTTTATTTTTTTAGAAAATAGTACGGACAAACGCTTCTTTAATATTTTAAGTACTTATTGTTGTCAATTTTTTTTTTATTAGCAAGTACCTAAGGGTCAGTTCACACCGTCACGCGAGCGCAAAGTTGATAATACTTTTTAGGAATGTTGACAAATTTTGGGGAAGTGTTTCATGTCGTTTATGTATAAGTAGGTACCTATTATAGCCCGAAATAGTAATCATAATTATTTTACTACGACTATTGTTTTAAAAATCATGTACATCATAATCAATTTAAATTTCGCTCCAAAATGCCAATATAATATGTCCCGCTCCCCTCCCGTTACCGCTTTAACGTCATTTAGATGGTTTTCCTTTTGACAGAGTGTGGTGCTATCAATTTTATCATAAGGTAGGTGACGCCATACACTGACATTGGTGTTCGCTGTCACGCGACCACAGAGAGAAATATTTTCATAAATAAATATTATTTCAATTCCGTAATATAAAATAAATAATTGTGTTTTTTAGAATTTCTACTATAAAAACTACAACTTCGCATCGAAATTATATTTTAATTTGAACAAAGTCAACATCACTATTATAACGATCAAAAATAACACATAGATTTTAGTGACAGATTCTAATGAGTTGAAGATATATTTACTAACAACAATAATGTAAGGAGTTTCATAATTTTATTAAAAATGTTTGAAATCTGAGAGAGTAATATCTGGACTAGAAAAAATCGCTCGTGGGGCGAAAACCGAGCCCCCGATCTTTTAGAAGAGAGCTACGAGGACTGGAATACTATTAGCTAAAGTCTTTCTTAGTGGAGAGCCGTAAGACATAAAAATGATAAAACCTCGGAACCCAGGGCCAGTCAATGAATCTGTATAGCAAGTATTTGACTGTATTATTAAAACCTCAAATAAAAAAGTTAAAAAAAAATTGGCCGATCTTGATTAGAACAATTTTTAACCGACTTCAAAAAAGAAGGAGGTTATCAGCGATTTCTCGGTCAATTGTGAACCGATCTTCAAAATTCTTTTTTTATTCAATAAAGTATACTCCTGAGGTGGTCCCATTGTCACCAAGTCAGGATCTGATGATGGGATCCCAGGGAAATCGAGGGCAAATCTCAAATTTTATAGGCACGTATGACATGTTTTATTCCTTTATAAAGCTATTCAAGTATTTGCTTCTGTTAGTCATCATCTCATATTGATGAGCTGATCATGGAAGGTACAACTCCTCAATGGTTAGGAGTAAGAAGATAATTCTTTCACTATGTATTTCAACCAAAGACGGAGAAATTGACAAGTCGATAGTGCTGACGGTCACCCATTTTGCTTTGACCTAAGAAAATCACTTCAAAATGTGAAAAAAATTTTTTTTATTAAAATTAAATCTGTCTTCAAAACACTAAAAAGGAAAACATAATTAAATTTCAGTACCTAGGTACTTACCTCCTAAAATGTATTGGATTTAAAGTCAGTTTTATTTATGTTCAAATTTTTTTTAAACAATAATTTACTGAAAAATGAGGAGCTGAAGGGTGAAAAAAATGTTAAGTAAAAAAATCTATTTTATATGTAATAAATTATGTTGGCAGAGTAACTTTAATGTCAATTTATTACATTTTCGCAAAAAATTATTATTTACAAAAAAAAATCGTCACTAACTATATATATACATTATATTACATTATTGTTCATTATTGTCGTCGTCGTTGATCTCGTAGATGTAGATTGTAGGTGAAGGATTAGTACAGCTGTCGCCAGTTTAATCCACTTTTCCTGCACCCACAAGATGCTCCACATCCTGTTTTGCATGCGCAAAAAAATATTTTTTGTAAAGATTCTGGAGCTGGTCGCTGCGTCGTTGTTTGCGGTATCAATATTCCGCATTCATATTTCCAACCCCATTCTTCTGGCGATTTTTCTCTTCCGAGCCATGTTTGAATTTGCTAAAATACTATTTTAAAGTGTTCAAAAGCGGCATCTGCAGTAAAACTCAGTAATGTTCAGTAATTACCTAATACCTAGAAGATCACTCATTAATTAATGATCGACAGTACGGGTTTCGGCCGAAGCGGTCAACGGGTGATCTTCTAGCGTACTTAATGCATGTCTGGGGTGAAGCTATTGACAATTGTGGTGAGTCAGTGGCAGTTAGCCTTGATATTGCCAAATCGTTCGATCGGATCTGGCACAGGGCCATCTCTCCAGGGGTCTTCTCTTCAAGCTCCCGGAATACGGTCTGCCCGCTCAGCTCTGTAACTGAAGTGCCGGCTTCCTGCATGAGCAAAGAATCCGTATCCTCGCTGATGGATGCGCTTCACAGTTCATGTCAGTGAATGCTGGTGTACCACAAGGTTCTGTTCTACCCCCACACTCTTTCTTCTCCATATCAATGACATGCTTCCGTTAGGAAACATTCATTGCTATGCAGATGACAGTTCAGTGCATGGGGGATATTGCGGTCGCCCAGGGGCTGGGCGCGCTGAAACCGAGAGAGAGAGAGAGAGAGAGAGAGAGAATCTTACCATTGAGCTCAACAGAGTGTTGAACCTCGTTTCTGAATGGGGATCTAACAATCTTGTTGAGTTCAATGCTAAGAAAACACAAGTGTGCGTGTTTACAGCTAAAATGTCTGTTCCTTCCCCTTCCGTCTCTTCAGGGCACCACTCTTTCGGCACAGGGCTTCCTAAACTTGCTAGGCATGGAGATATTTTGCGATCTGAATTCCGGGAATTGTGATCAAAACAGCCTCTCGGAAGCTCGGTGTCCTGAACAAGGTGGGTCGATTATCCACGCCTGACCAATTATGCCTGCTCTATAAAACTCAGGTCCGGTCTTGCGTGGAATATTGCTCACACTTGTGGGATGGCTCCGCCAAGTACCTACTCGATGCCCTGGACAGATTGCAGCAACGTGACCTCTACATCGCCAACGATACGGACAGCACGTATCGTTGGCGATGTAGAGGTCATGAACAACCTTAAGCCTCTGCAATTGCGTCGAGACATCGCGTCGCTTAGCGCCTTCTATAGGCTATATCACGGAGAGTGCTCTGAAGAGCTATTTGATCTTATTCCACCTTCCCCCTCCCTTCCTACTCAGGAGCACTCGTGCCGGTCTTCGGAGTCATCAATGCACTGTCTCCACCTCAACATCACGTACAAAGATATTTAGTAGCTTGTTTCTTTGTCGTACTTCCAGAACTTGGAATTCATTGCCAGCACATGTGTTCCCTCCTTCCTATAACATGGGTTCCTTCAAAAGAGGCGTGAAAAAGCACCTTTCGGGCCGGCAAGGTAGAGGCGGCTAGAGCAGTGTCTGAACTGCACTGGCTGTCTTCGCATGTGGATTCTTCTTACCGCTTCACAACAGGTGGTGTTGCGTCATTTGTCGTGCTTTGTATAAAAAACAACTTTTATCACAGTCACTGCACAATAATATAAACATTAATTGTAAATAAATAAAAATAAGAAATTAATTTTTTTTGGAGCGAGCAACAGCTACGTATTAAGCCTAGCAAGTTGCCACGTGTACTATTCTGTTAAGGCCCGCGTTAACAACAATAGCTGGTTTTTTCCCCTCTATTCCCCTCCCCACCCTTCATCGGTATACCTGCAGTCCCTGGAGACCAAAGATCAAGTTAGTAATAGTTCTTCTTTTTAAAATATAACTTTTAAGTAATGAAACTAATGAACTAAACTACTGAAGGAAAACCCAAAAAAACAAATTAAGTGCGGTCAAATTTTTTTTTTAACCGACTTCAAAAATGAGGTTCTCAATTCGGCCGGTATGTTTTTTTTTTCTATGTATGTACACCGATTACGACGATATTACTGATCCGATTTACGTGATTCTTTTTTTGTTCGATGCGGAATAGTTGCCATTTGGTCCCATATATTTTTTTTAAAAACAGTTGGGTACTTTGGTTTTAAATAAAAAAAAACTTAAATTATTAAGTCGTCTACATATGCGAAATTGCGAATTTTTGCTTTTCAAATTACTTTTTAGTAAAACGATACGATAGTAGGAAACAATATAAGTTTACGGTCACCCATCTAGCTTCGACCGTAGAAAGTTACCACTAAAAATTGTGAAAAAAAAATTTTAAACAAAAATTAAAGCCGACTAGAAACATATTTTTGGAGTCGGTGCTTCACTTTCTATTGTTTTTGGAAACCACTTAGCACCAACTCCAAAAATATGTTCTAGGGGATGGATACCTACTTAAATTTTATTATTTTATCCTTTTCAGTTTTTTGAAGTCGGTCTTAATTTTTGTTTAAAATTTTTAACATTTGTTTATATACTATGAAAAACACATTTCTAAAGTTTTTTTAAATATTCATTGACTGGCTCTGGATTCCGAGTTTTACACCTTACGGCGCTCCACTATCTAGTCTAGATACAAAGTAAATTAAAAACTACTCGATCTACGAAGTCTATGATAAATTTCATAATGAACCGTAATTGAACATATCATGACAACTGACAAGTGTTGATGATACGACAGCAGCGCAGGCGCAGCTCTGAACCATACACCCGAGGAGTCAACGAACGCACAGAGGATATGGATGTCTAGACCAGTGTATTTCATTTAATTCGAAGTGACCCGTATGTGCTATACCGCTCGCTACACGCTACGGAAACCTCTATTAGGCTGCCTCTGTCGCTCCATGATTGCACCAGTGTCCATTACCTCAGCAAAACAAACGCAGTGATTTTCGTGTATGTGGAAGGATGTAAGTTTGATGATACGGGTGTGCTGCGCCTAACTAGCAAAATTTTTGCATTTTTGGAGATATTCATAATAGGTAGGTACACAGATTTTTCTAAGGTAAAGTTTTTTATGATTTTTTGTAAACTTTCAAGAAACAAGTTTAGTTTTTTAGAAACTCACCTACTTAATTGACTATTTTTGCAACGCTATGTTTGGCGATTTGTTACAAATTGTTCTGTTGTTTATAATTGCTTTAATAGACCAGTCCATCACAGCGTATTAATTTCATCTAATTATATGTATATAAATTGAAGACATAATTTATACAGGCTGGTGCTGTCAATGAGACAATAAATTAAAACATGTCAAATGAATTAGATGTTTTTGAAAGTGGCAATCCATTTCTATTGTACTAATATATCCCATGTTTTAATTTACTGTCGCATTGACAGCACCACCCTGTATAAATCGTTGTATAATCCTAAGTATAGGAGCTAAATGAGAGCATTATTGATTGGTCTAAGTACTGCAGAAAACGACTTCAATTGGGTAGTTGACAACTTTTTTTTTATTTCATAAATAAGTAGTTTATAACTCATACAGAAATATTGCAAAAGAAATAGTATATCTAAGATCAATAGTTTCATAGATACAGTGGTATGTTTGATGTGTTGCGGCGCATCTTCCAAAAACGCTCCATAGAAAATGTACGGAACAGGTGACGTCACATGTTCCCATATTACTATGAAATGTATGGGCATTCTGGCGAAATTGATAATAACTATGTATTATGTATGTTTTTATTAATAGTTGTCATAATAATAGTTGTATTAATTGATGTCGGCAATCTAATATCATTAACATTTTTGATAAACTTGAAAAAAAAATATGACCATTATTTTAATTTTCAAAACCGTACAACTTCAACAATACTCCATATCTTTTAAGTTTGAATTGTTTTTATAGGAAACAGTAGCCTATATTTTCCGAATTTGTGAAAAATAGCGCCAGATTCAAACTTAGGCAACATCCCAATTCAGAATCAAGCAGAATATCTGGTTGACACCACAATTTTTTTAAGTATTATTATATATTTTATTCATTGCCACATGGATAATATGTCTATCTTGATATCATTTAAAATATTAATTTATTAAACAATAATGGAGAGCTTGTGAATTTTGCGATTGTTACGTGAGCAAAATGAAAAGGTGGGGCATCTCAGAGTAAAGAATACGAGTTTAATGTAAAATAACTTTTAAGGGAAACAAAAAAATATGAAATACGCATAGGAAAAAAATGGTTAACAGAGTAGATAAAAAAACGACAATAATTTTAAAACACCCATTTAAAAAAACCCAAACATAGAAAACGATCCTGCCTGATGACCAATACCCCTAGTCACAGAATACTATTTATAAGTTTATCAAAAAAAAGGCGTCAAATACCCTATGCAGTGATTACTCTAGTTACTCAGCACTGGCTTAGTACTCGCTCAATTCACTACTGACTAATGTCCGTTTTCACTAAGCATTACTTGGTGGTAGGCCCATATGTAGGGTCGCTTGGGTAGGTTAGGTACCAACCATTGATATAAACAAAAAAGTTTTTGTTTATATGAATGGTACCACTACCAACCCCGCCTTCCTTAATTTCAGAAACAGTTCGCTGTGTTTCGGATTGAAGGGAAAGGTAGCCAGTGTAATTACTGGGCATAGACGGCATTTCATCTTAGGTCCCAGGATGACAACGCACCTGCATTATCAAGTATTTTTCCTTGTTACTGCAGCTTGTTTGTCATCTAGTTGTATAAATATAAAAAAACGTTCCCTAGGCTTATGTGACTCTTATAATCGCTAAGACACTTAACGCTAAGCAAGTGTTAGTAAAAGCCACCGAAGAAGGTTTGCGAGTATCCTATGTATTTTAAGATTTATAAGCTAACATTTAGGCACAACAAACCAAATTCTATGATCAAAACCCATTTAATGCCACAAGTTAAGAAAGCTAACAATTAAATCCCAGTAGCGAGAAATAATAAACAGAACCAGGTCTTGAAGGCAAGTTACATTACAGGCACGACGCGAAGACGAGTGCAGTGTCACCGGAGACGCCAAGACCCCACACGACTTGTTGTGGCTAGAAGAAATCCGTCCGCCTATCGTCCCTACTTACTTAGTAGTTTATTTAGTATTCATTATTTATAGTAAATATTCCGTGCTTCGGAAGCCGTTTGGTCATGATTGGTTTTTTAACAAGCAACCCATATTGTGCCAAACACCTACCTACCTACTCGTAATTACTTGTTTGAAATGGCGAACTGTTTTTAATTACGATCTCTAGTTAGGTATCAATGCCTAAAATAATCTAAAATCTACACAAAATTCATATGAAATAGTTTACTTTTGAGATAAAGATTCTTTTGCCCAGCACTTTCTCTTAATGCTATTTTAATAACTGTTTACTAAAACCACGGAGTACTTAACCATAGTCTTTGACTAAAACGTATGTCCCGGGTTCGAATCGGTAGAGGCAGATGTTTGTATAAAACGTTTGTATTATTACAACCTTTATATTTAAGGTTAGGTAATAGGTATGAGGGTAAGAATATTATTATTAGTATCGAAAATAAATTAAACTTTCTTCCTCGCTAAAAATATTATCAATATTACAATATGAAGTATTAATAATTAATTATTATTTATTTATTATAAATTTGTGTAAATAAATACGTGAAAAATAAATATGTGACGGCGACAGGATATGTGCAAGACAAAGCGCTTTTACATCACGAAACGCGACTGCGTGTCCTCTCCGATTTAGAATCTTATTATGGATCCTATTTAGTGTAGTGTGATCGCTGGCTTTCTGCTAATTTCGGCTAATATAAGCGCTTCAGTTCTTAAGTGCTTATATTGGCTATAAGAACATGGAGATTGTGAAGAGCTTTTTAACCTTATCCCATCTTCCTCGTTCCTACTTAGGAACACACGTGCCGGTTTTCAGGTCATCAATTCACTGTCTCCACCCCAACATCACGCACAAAGAAATTTATTAACTCGTTTCTTTGGCGTAAGTACTTCAAAAACTTAAATTTTTTTGCCAGCACATAATGAACAGATGGAGTCCTTAAAAAGAGGCGTGAAAAGGCTCCCTTAAGGTGTAAGCGGCTAGAACAGTATGTTCAAGCTGCACTAGATGTCTTCGCAAATGGACTCTATGTGGACTCTTCTTACCCGCCGCTTTAATAAGGTGTTGAGTCATTTGCCCAACTTTGTATACTTCCATATTATTATAACATAAAGTTTTAGAAAAATAACAAGTTACATGAATGAATCTTCATTATTTAATTTCCATATGATTTATACAGGGTGGCACATTTAGATCGGGAAAGTCTGAAACTATAAGATATTTTATACGAAAATCTCTTCTTAGGAACCATGTCATCAATTTTAGTAATAAGAAAAACTGCATTCATACATTTAAAAAAAACGTGTACTCAGCTCGGGAATCAAACCCGTTTTGAAAAATAGAACTAACTCTATTTCAAATAGTAAAAATAGGTCCGAAAACCAAAATATCAATAGTTAGGACAAATTATTAACATATATGTAGTTTTTAAAAAATCGTGGATGCCGCGTGCCTATACAGGCGCAATGCTCTGCCTTTGTGAAATGACCATAAGTCACCGAAGGGCACGACAGGTCTGCGAGATGCACTCGGAGAAAGTGTAGTTAAGAAAGTCAGTCTGAGGGAGGGCGAGGGGAGGCATCATTGACGCGTGTCTGTCGCGTGGATAAGCTGCGCTGACGCACCTGTCTTACAAGTTTACAGCACATTAATTTTATTGCGACGATGTTTTATTGTTGAAAGACGTTAAGTTCGGATCATCATCAAATTCAGGTCATTTGCGTAGGTATCGGCTCTATTGCGTATATGGTACTTCGCAAAATATTGTATAATGTATTGGCGCCAAAATGAGCCACAATGAACAATCATATAAAAATGACAGATTCCAAATTCAAATATAATATTTTGTTTATTTTTAATTGTAACAGTAGGTATTTATGGCCAGACTAAGTATATTATATCAAATATACACGTAATTTGTGTTTCTGGCAATAGGGGGTGCAGAACCGGACCTCTTTTCTAAGAACCGGTTCTTCGGTTCCGATAGCTAGTTGGAACCGGGTACCCGGTTCTTTCGGTTCTTCAAAGTTTTTTTAAGATACGATTTTATGTAATTTATATACAAGGCAAAATGTTAATATAAAAACGCAAAATATGTAAAATTAATTTTTTTTTTAAATAACATAAGTAACCATGTAATTATTGTAATTGTTTAAATCAAATCTGTCTTGAAACAGTCATTATTATTCATATAAATCAACTTTTTACTTATCATAGAGACTCTCTGAGAGATTATCGTAATAACATTAGAATAATTAATACAAACGAAAATAAAATATTATTAGTCAGTCAAAAATACTCCAAATCGATATATGATTTTTGAAAAATCAACTAAAACAAAAACGAAGACTGCTCAGGGATTCTTCATATTTATTTTGACTTGATAATACGAACGTAAAAAACTTAATGCGTTCAAACTTGCATCGCCTAAATAAGATCGTATTCTATTACAAGTAATGCCCGCTGATGAAAAAATTATTTCGGCTTCTACACTACTTGGTGGAATGGTCATAAGATGATCATATGTTGCTTCAAGATAGCGCCCACGCTTTCCCACGTTCTCGAAAAAAGCCATTTCTAACTTCACGGACACTTCGACTGAATCAACGGCTTCATTTGATGTTGACGTCGTTGCAACAGAAGCTATTTGAATCTCTTGCTCTAGCTCTTCTTTAAATGACAGAGGGCGATCGACTTCTTGTACTTCAATTCCTAGATCAGATTCATGATCGTCTCGGCTTTGTGTCGCTTCATTTTCGGCAGTATTTTGAGTACGCTTTATAAGAGCTACTATTTCCTGGCACATATCTTCGCTAGTTTGACGTTGAAATATATTCAAATCTTCAGTGGTCCTATCATTTTGGGTTGGTTAGATATTTCAGCAAAGTAGGCTGAATTAGCCGTCGTTCCTTATATCGTTTAGTTAATGCACTCATCATTTTAATGCTCAACTGAGAATTCATATCACAGATTTTTTTCAAAGCAAACTTGATTGCGACGTCTGCGCTTAGAATTGTGGCATCACGCCGACATAATGCTTCCATTATAGTCTTTATAATGTTCAAAATGTTATCCAACTCTTCCATATTTTGTCAGTCCTCATCGTTAAAGACAACTTCAGATTTGACATGGATAAGTGCCTTCTCAATTGATATTCTCAACATCCTGAAACGAGATATCATCTCTGCCATCGAACTCCAACGAGTCTTACAATCTAGAATTAACGAAAATTCTTTACCAAAGTCTGATCTTATATGTTTCTGCAGGATTTTATCGTTTTTTGGTAAAGATTTTCTAAATAGTCTAACAATTTTCCTAACTCTTGAAATAAGCCCATTATATTCAAAATTGGATTGAACATCTTGATCAGCTTCTGCCAAAGGTGTGGTCAAAAATTTTTAAAAACCCTGCAGCGCCATACAAAATACATCTTCGTAATAAATTAATAATGATGATCACAAAACTACAATCACATATGAAGAACAGAAAGAATCGGTTCTTATGACATGAAGAACAGGTTTTTTAAAAATTACACAGAACCGGTTTTCCCCGGTTTTTTTTGGAACCGGGAAAAACCGGTTCCATGCCCTAGGCAGTATGCGTCGAAATGTTCTAATCTAATAGCAAACAGAAACCCTAATACCCGTTGAAGAGCCAATCTTATGTAAGTCTCCTTCTCATTCAAGTTCTCGAACTATACGGACATTAAACTCAAGTTTATAAACGACATTCGTGTTATCTGGGATTCGGGTGGAATGTACAGACGACAGCACATCAAGTGTAACAGTTGCACTGCGGAAGCCGTCTCTATTACGAATGTAGTAAGGGCGGTCTTAAGGTCAAACTGTTACGCTTTGTGCGTCCGTTACGTTATGTGCTGTCGACTGTACTTATGTAGTGAGTTTTATTTTAAGCGCGCTTTATAGCACGTGGTCTAACCCCATGTAAACCTGAAACGCGGATTTGCACCATTCAAACACGTACTCCAGATAAAAACCGGATGACATCCCCTATGAACATTTATTATGTAATAATAATTATTATTATTCATTTCTCGTTTTAGTGTTGACGGTTTCTTTTAGATTTTGTTTTTTTATAAGTTTTTTAGATATTTCACCAACAAACCAATTATCTATTAATCTAATATATAGTTTTAGCTCAGTACAAACAAGAATTAGGTACAATTACCAAGAATTACAATTACTTGCAAATAAAATACGTATAATATGGCTATATTATACATATATTTATTTGCAAGTAATTGTAATTCTTGTATGTAATGAGCAAGTAATACAATCAAATAATTAACTTGAATTTGTAAATTCGTATAATAAGGATATATGAACTACGAACGATTTTTTCCCTACCTTCCCCAAATTATGTCGAAGATTCAACAAACAAAATAATTGCACGGCATGACTAATAGGGCTTAAAATGACGACCGCTGGAGACACGGCTTAAGGCCTAATTCGCACGAGAGTTAAAAAAGCGTTGCGTTAAAACCCGACGTTGGCGATTTTAAAGGTCTATTCACACATATCAGTGAAGCCACAGTTCCGGCACAGTTCCGTATCAGTGCGAAATATTATTTCATACATTATCTATGAACGTATCTCCACTTGTCCGTGTCAGTGACGGCTCAGTGCTCTCAGTGTCCCCGTTCCGGCACCGGCAAGCACGGAAGGTATCGTCGACAACGATATTTTTTGCCAGACAGACCGATCACGGACAGATCACTGAAGGATCACGGACGCCGACATCAACAAAAACAAAATAGAGGACGAGCGATTAATAAAATTGGTTCGTGAAAAAAGAGTTTTATATGATTTATCGCATGCAAAGTATATGGATAAGCTCCGTGAACTGAGCGGGCACTGACATGTGTGAATTGAATCACTGACGCAACACTGAAGCACTGATACGGAACTGTGCCAGAACTGTGGCTTCACTGATATGCGGGAATAGACCTTAAAACGGTCTCTCTGAGATTGTTCATACTAACGCTTTAAAATCACTCTTGTCTCGTCTCTCGCTTCAGTAAGACATGGAAATGGTTCCTGCTAAATTATTAAGCTAAGCTATTTGTGTTGTTAGAAGACGTAAAAGAAAAAAAAGGTATTCTGGGTACATCCTCGAATGAACAGATGTACTTAAAAGGGCAGTTTGTGAAACTACAAAAGGAGTTGCGGCAATACCCTGGATTTTTTAAAAATAATTTTCGAATGTCTGTAACAACATTTGACGAATTGTTGGTAATAGTGGGGCCTCATATAACTTTTCAAGATACCAATATGCGTTTGGCGATACCACCTGTACAACGACTGGCTGTTACACTGAGGTAAGTTAAACAATAATAACAAAATTACAAAGCATTTTTTATTTATTCAATACTTATTAAATTTAACAATCATCTGGAGACATGTAAAATTCTGGTGAACTTATAAAGTTCAAGGGACTTTGAACCGTTGTGGAGCTTGATGGGTCAGTTTTCGATGGAGACTGGCAAATATTTGGATCGAAAGCGGTAAAAAAGCTTTGGCATAAAGAAATGGACGAGACTCCACGGCTATAATTAAAACTTCGGGCTCTACAACCCACGACATCATATCGACTTTCTGATGTAAACAACAAAACAAACACGTCCGACCACTGAGCGAGCAAGCGGCGCACTGAACGCAGCGAAGGCACTTTTTTAGCGCTCGTGAGAATAACAATATTAAGTTTTTTATGGTCTATTCCATTTAACGCCCAACGCTCAGCGCCGAAAATACAACAGTGCTCGATAAAAAAGCGGCGCGTTTTAAAAACGCTGTCGTGTGAATATATACTTGGGAATGCATTTATTCTATTTGGACGCTTTTTTAACGTCCGTTAAAAAAGCTCTCGTATGAATTAGGCCTAAGAGTACAACTGGGGTGGGGTGCCCATGGCCACCCCGTCTCCAGGCAACTGTTGCTCCGAAGCGAGGTCGTTACGCCTTCCATTTGCTTTTACATAAATAAGATATACTAATATAACAGTAACTAGACATAACAAAGAAGTACTAATTATAACAGTGACTAGACATAACAAAGAAGTACTAATTATAACAGTGACTAGTATCATATACATTACCTGTTCGAAATCAAGAAGGGAAAATGTATAGTATTTATTAATTTATTCTGTGGTTTAACATATACAAGGTGTATCAGAATACCGATTAAAAAATAAATTCTTAGTCGAAAACTAAAAATGAATTACTCTAGTAATTTTAGGTTGTACTAGGTTAGGTTGTACTCTCCGTGTGCGGTTTCCAGTGCCGCCATCGGACGCGTCCCTCGTGTTGCGGATAAGAGATCGCCCCCCAGATATGGGGGGTACCGGCTTCGGCCGGCGCGGACAGCTACTGGGTGTGGCTGCCTGCTCTTTTCAAGGGCGGGCATTGCACGACCACACAAACCCGTAGCCCTGCTGTCATGTGGGGTCGGGGGCCTGGCGCGTTAGCATAAGGTGGTTGGCGGCCTTCAAGGTCGCGGTCCGTTTTGGCGGACAGTGTTGGTAGCGGTTTCGCTCGTCGCTGATTTCTGCACTCTTCTGCGAGGCAGAGGAGGCATGAAATGCGGCAGTGTTGGGGACCCCTAGAGAGTCCAGCGGTCCCTTGGGACGTGGTATGGCGACCTGTTAAGTCGCGTCTGCGTTGGTCCGGCTTCGCGGGGCGTGCAGTCACTTCGAGGCTCTTACATGCCCGGATGTGCGTCTTGCGTCCCCGTGGACCTTGTTGACCAGCAGCACTTTGTGGCGGTCCGGTCTGTTCCTATCCGTACTGGTACAGGCAGTGGGCTTTTACGGGAATACCGCATGGTTGGTGCCCTGGGGGGTGATCGCCGCTAGCCCTTCTGGGGCTCCGCGTCAACCTGTAAGCCGTCCCCTTCTCCCAAATGTCTGTGTAAGTCCTGGCCCAGACGGATAGGCGACTATTTTTGACCGTTGCCGGGGTCCTACTATGGACGGGGTATGGCGGATAAATCAGTCCGCGGCACCTCGACATGCAGCAGGAGCGCTAGGGGTGGAGGCAATTTTCACTTAAGCCCTCCCAAGCTTCTTCTTCTGCGGTGTCTGAGGTGCAGACAGAGGTCCCCAACTTGTGTTGGGGTTGGGGTTGGTGGGTCTACAAGACCAGCCGTACACGCAACGAGGTTCGAGTGGGTGATCCCCGGGATGGGCATCTCCGTATGTCGGTCTGCTGTGACTCCGTACAGCGGGGTGGAACGGCTGTAAGCCCTCCGGACCTAAGCCCCATCCTCGCTAAGCCTCGGCCCACATCCTCGTTTTGCGTTGTACAGGGACGGTGACCCTTCGGGGTCGGGGAATGGCGGGCCTTTAAGGCCTGCGGCATAGCGATGCTGTAGGAGCGCTAGAAGTGAGGCCACCTGTCCTAAGTCCTCCCAAGCCCTTTCTCCTACAGTGTCAAAGTGCACAAGTGCCCTTAACAGGGCCAGCGGAGTTGCGACGGCGACGTGTGGTTGCAGCTTGTGTCCGGTCTGCTAGACCGGCGGTTCATCTATGGTTAGGGCTCCGGGCATGGTTAGGGGACTATGTGCGGCTTGCACAGCCCGGTCCGTGCATCAATGTATCGGCGTGCGGATCAACCGAAGTTTAGGGGGCGAGCCCCCACGAGAGGGGACTGACAGTAGTTGGTCGTCTGCTTGTGACGGTATAGCGGATGTCATGCTCTTTGCGCCCCCTCCAATACCATCATTCCGCAGTAAGCTGGGTACATCGCTGAGGGGTTTAATGGGTGAGAGCCCCACACCTCTTCCATCTCCTCCCCCGGGAGTTGGGAGTTATGCTGGTAGAGCTTCTCCTTAGCGAGAAAAAAGGTTAGGTTGTACTCGGGGTGCAGTGCTGGGGAGCCTCCCCGTGTGTCAGGTCCATTGTGGGACCGGTACTCATGTTTGATGTGGTCCTGTAATGCATTCGATGTGAAGAGCAGTTCCGCAATGGCCCTGGCCAGCGCACCCTGGCCAATCGCAAGCAATCCCCATATATATCTAATATATAGATGATTATAATATTGGTCGCGATTGGCTAATCTCCAGTCAGGAGGTGAGGTGGTTGAGCCCTTGTGGGTTCCTGCCGGGCGGGGAAAGTGTCTTACGATGCTTTCCCTGCTGTGAAAAAGGGCTCTTAAGGCCAGTGGACCCGTCCATAGGTCGTAGAATGGCCGACCTTCAAGGTTGGCGACAGGTGCGTGAAGACGCCCTGTGTGTGTGACCGAAGAATGTTGCGAAGTGGACGGCGGGGGTTGTCCGCAGTTACGTGCCGGGTAGGTCGTAGGCCCGGTACGTGTGCGGCTTTCGCTGCGTTCGTAACGGGGTAGTGGACCCGGTTAAGGGTCGGAGTATGGCGAACCTCCTAGGTTGGCGGTAGGAAAGCCCCGGTTGGGCGGGCGGAGCATATCATCTGGACGTCCAAGTGAACCAGTCTCCAGGCTGGGTTGGGTGGGTATTCCCCTAAATCCTTTCTTCTCCGAATCCCCCCCGGGCCGAATGGTCGCGAGGGTTTGTTTGTCTTGGATACCAATGATTATGCTCTGTCGAGGGTAGAGGGCGAGACAAGTCTCTAGGCTGGGATGGGTTGGTGTACCAGTGTTTTGGGTGCGCTGGGTAGGTGTTTTGGAACCGCCTACTTTGTTAGTCGCCCCATGTTAATCAAGGTATGCCACTAAATCCCGACACCTCCGAATCCCCATGGGCTGTAAAGTCGCGTAGTTTGTTCGTCCGAGTTGTCTGTTAGGGACCATCGAGAGTTGGGCACAGGGTGACTTTGCGTGCGACACTGGGCTCTCAGTCCTCGGACCCGCCTATCACCATGCTCACGGTGGGGTGCGAGAGTGGTGGGACCTATCCTCACCACTTTCGCAACCCAACCGTTACTTATTCGTTGTGTTCCCTAATGGGCCAGCGGACCAGTTTGATCGCGGGATGGCAGGCCTCTAAGGCCGCGGGTCGCACTTGACCAGGTTGGTGATGGTATATTGGCGTATGGTGTATGGTGTATGGGCGTAGTTATTGGCTCCTTTTAGGGGTAGCGGACCCTTTGGGGTCGGTGGATAGCTGGCCTCCAAGGCCAGCGGGCCGCTTAATGCGGCTGCGTAGGACACGCCAGTTCGTTGAGAGTGGGCCGCTAGCTCCACTTACTCTTCGAACTGTGCCTAACTTCGTCGCGGTCCTACCTTACGACCAGCGGACCCCCCTCCGAAGAGGAGGGTCGTGGTATGGCAGGCCTACTAGGCTTGCGGGGGACTGCAGTGTGGGGTGGGACCCTTGCTGCCCTGTACGTCCCCTCGTAGGGGGAAAGTACCCCATCCCTCCGGGCAGTGGCAGTGGCCAGAGATTGTCAAGCTGCGAGGTTGAATGCGGACGACTACCAAGTTCCCTGGATCCGGTCCTCGTGACGGGAGAAGGACGGTTTTTAGTGGGTAGGGCCGCCGCATCATTATCGTTGCGGCGGAGGAGTCCCACATAACCTCGGAGCCGCCCACAGGCACCGGGGTATGCATAAAGCATTTTCCGTACGAAAAAAAAAAGGTTTGGTTGTACTCTCGGGCAGCAGTGCACATCGCTGGGGGAAAAGGCTGCACGCCTCCCACAGCCAAGAAGACAGGGACCGCCGTTAGGACCACGGCGGTTAATAGCACGCAGCGGGACAAACCCGCCGAGGAGGCTATGGCTACTGATTAGGTTCCGCAATGGCCCTACGCCAACATATATCTTTCATCCAAGGGGCCTAACCTAAACCACTCCACTGGGGCGCAAAACATCTTCGTGCAATCCCAGCGGGAGTGGTCCATAGATGTGGCCGTCATGGCCGAACGGGAAGGGATGCGGGTGTGCTAGAAAGGACCATGATGTGTGGTGTTCCACAGGGTTTGGTCCTAGGGCCCGCCTTGTGGAATATTGGCTTTAACTGGGCACTAAGAGGAGCCCTGCTAACAGGATTGAGTGTCGTATGTTACGCCGATGCCACTCTCCTGTTAGCCCGGGCTGTAAGTACTAAATCTTTTGTTCATTTGATAATTTTATAACATGTATGTGAAATAATGCAGCCAATGTTAATTCATAATGTCATGAAATCATAAAAATAAAAACCGACTTCAAAAACGTAGACGACTTAATGATGTAAGTTTTTTTTTTAATTTAAAACCAAACTACCCAACTGGTTTATAAAAAAAATATGGGACCAAATGGCAACTATTCCGCATCGAACAAAAAAAGAATCACGTAAATCGGATCAGTAATCTCGGCGTAATCGGTGTACATACATAGAAAAAAAACATACCGGCCGAATTGAGAACCTCCTCGTTTTTGAAGTAGGTTAAAAATAAATAATATGTATTTGAAAGTTGGAAAACATTTCGATGAACAACTAATATAGCCCATGTTTTAATTTATTGTCGTATTGACGGCACCACCGTCTGGGGGGTGGGGGTCAAATAGAAATTTCAAGATCTCTATAGTAATTTTATAATGTCCTATAACGTACAGTGGTACGTAACTAGGTGGTAGACCCATATGTAGGGTCCTCTGGGTAGGTACCACCGCCTTTCTTATTTCAGCCGTGAAACAGTTCACTGTGTTTCGGATTGAAGGGAAAGGTAGCCAGTGTAATTACTGGGCATGGACGGCATTTCATCTTAGGCCTCAGGATGACAACGCACCTGCAATATCAAGTGCTTTTCCTTGTTATTGCAGGTGTCTATAGGCGGCGGTAACCGCTTACCACCAGGTGGGCCGTTAGCTTGTTTGTCATCTAGTTGTATAAAAAGAAAAAAACTTTTTGGAATCGGTACTACGATATGAAATAAATAAATAAAATAAACATTTTTTTTAAATGTAGTACTTATTAAAATCTGTATTTTTACGAAGCCCATCTAAGTATCTCCCATGACTGTACAATTTGTGGCGTTTTTTCTATACGGGATATTTTCCTTTTTTATTGCAGTAATAGCTTTAAAATTGAGGACGTTTGCTGCAATGCCTTTTTACGCGAAACACATTTTTTCAATGATTACGTTTTGCTCCGAAAATCAATTTATGAACTGAAGTGCAATTGAACTGGCCTATTAGATAATGGATGAACAGACAGACAAATATTATTCACATATTTTTACACTTTCTAGAGCTTTGCAAATACAGTATACAAAACCCTTTTTACAGTACGCAAATAATCATAACAGCCGTAGTCCTTAATGTGCTGTCGTCTGTACAACAGAAAAAGGGCCAATATATTGTGTATGTAGAGCAGTAGTCTTTAAAGTTTTAATACTTAAGAAGCTGTACAATACTGTACACACGTACAACAGAAATAGGGCCAATTTATTGTGTGTGTTGATCAGTAGTCCTTAAATACTTAAGAACTGTACATAGGTACAACAGAAATAGGGCCAATGTATGTAGAGCAGTAGCCCTTAAATACTTAAGGACTGTAAGTACATACGTCCAACAGAAATAGGGCCAATTTATTGTGTATGTAGAGCAGTGGTACAGAAATAGGGAGAATGTATGTTGAGCATTTCCTACTGTAGTTCTTAAGTCTGTCTGTACAACAGAAAATCGGGCAAAGTATACTGTATGTGTAGAGCAAGAGCAGTCTCTCCCTAATTTCAAGGAGATCGGAAATTTACTTCACCCTTATTTTAGATAGATGTTGATCTATTTTTATTCTTCTTAATTTAGAGTTAAGAAATAAATAAAACTGTCAGATATAATAGGTTGGGGAAAAAGTTTCTTCGCATTTTTTAAGAAAATTCAAAACATTTTTTAATATAGTTTATTTACATTTAACTAAAGTATGTAGGTACCATTTTGTTCGATATTTTTTGCCATCTTGTAGGTAGGGACATGATCCCATTGCTATAGAAATTTTGAGGCTTCTGATCAAAATACCGCGACAAGTGGTTTTGGTAGTGGTAGTAGTGGTAGCAGGACTATACGGCGGATCCATTAACACCTCCCAGCCAAACTCTCTTAATTTTTGCTGAGTGGCTAAAGATGTGTGAGGTCTAGCGTTATCATGATGAAAAACAACACCCCTTCTGTTGATTAATTCCGGCCGCTTTCTCTCAACTTCTTGCTTTAATCTCATCAGTTGTTCGCAGTAGAGTTCAGAATCGATGGTCCTGCCTGGTGGTAACAGCTCATAATGACTAATGCCCTTCCAATCCCAACTCTATACCTGTCACTTTTTATCGCGCTGCGTCAAAGCGAGACGGTGACTTTTCGAATCGAATCCGTGATCCGACAGTTGAGAATAAGGGGACAGACCGACGTGCAGTGGATCTTTGACATCAAAATTTCCGGATTAAAAACGCTTAAACCAAATTTGTGCTACTCTCACAGACACTGCACTAGGTCCATAAACATCGCAATTTGGTATTTTCTTTTTTAAAATCTAAACTTTTAATGATACCAAAACCAGCCAGATACAAATAGTACAGCCAAAGAGATTTTATTACAAGTTCATACATACTATAATGCGAAAAGACTTTTTCCCCAACCTAATATATAAATTATACAGTTCCTAATTTTGTTCATTGACTCTATGTCGTCGCCTCGTCGGATGTGTCTATGTGACGAAATATCCTCTTTTTAGCCGACTTCAAAAAAGGAGGAGGTTATCAATTCGTCTGTATGTTTTTTTTTTTATGTTTGTTACCTCAGAACTTTTGACTGGGTGAACCGATATTGATGATTCGTTTTTTGTTCGATGCGGAATAGTTCCCATTTGGTCCCATAAAATTTTTTTAAAAATCCATTGGGTAGTTTGGTTTTTAAATCAAAAAAACTGGAAAAATTAAGTCGTCTACATATGCGTAATTGCGGATTTTTGCTTTCCTATGAATTTTTAGTGAAATGATACGATAGTAGAAATCAATTTAAGCTCACGGTCACCCATCTAGCTTTGACCTTCAAAAGTTTATATTTTTGGAGTCGGTGCTTCACTATCTATGGTTTCTGGAAACAACTTCGCACAAACTCCAAAAATATGTTCCTAAGGGATGAGTACCTACAAAAATATAATTATTTTATCCTTTGCTAAGTTGTTTCCAGAAACCATAGGTAGTGAAGCACCGACTCCAAAAATATGTTCCTAGGGGATGAGTACCTACGGTCGGTTTTAATTTTTGTTTACTTAAATATATATTTTTTTTAGTTTTTAGAAGTTCAATATAAATAGACCTTAGTCATATAAAAACTTCTAAGCTAGATTTCAATGTTATTTTTTATGACTTCTAATCGAAGAACTACCTAGATATACCTGGATACCCACTTATCAGTCATAATAGATTATATAATCATTATAGTATGTGAGTGCCGGCTGGCGGTTTGACAATAAGTACCGAATGGTCAACTTATCAGACATAATAGATTATATAATCATTATAGTATGTGAGTGCCGGCTGGCGGTTTGACAATAAGTACCGAATGGTCATTGGTCATACATTCTAGTTTTTAACCGACTTCAAAAACGAGGAGGTTCTCAATTCGGCCGGTTTGTTTTTTATTTTTATTTCTTTGTATGTACACCGATTACGCCGAGACTACAGAACCGATTTTTTTGTTCGATGCAGAATAGCTGCCATTAGGGTCATATTTTTTTTTCAAATACAGTTGGGTAGTTTGGTTTTTATATGTATAAAAAAAAAGCTTAAATTATTATGTCGTCTACATATGCGAAATTGGCGGATTTTTGCTTTCTTATGGCTTTTTAGTGAAACGATACGATAGTAGAAAACAATATAAGTTGACGGGCACACATCTAGCTTCGACCTTAGAATGTTATCACTAAAAAACGAGAATAAAAATTTTTAAACAAAAATTAAAACCGACTTCAAAAAACTGAAAAGGTTAAAATAATTAAATTTAAGTAGGTACTCATCCCCTAGAAACATATTTTTTGGAGTTGGTGCTAAGTTGTTTCCAAAAACAATAGAAAGTGAAGCACCGAATCCATAAAATATGTTTCTAGGGGATGAGTACCTACTTAAATTTAATTATTGTTCAGTTTTTTGAAGTCGGTTTTAATTTTTGTTTTACAATATTATAAACGCGAAAGTTTGTATGGCTGTCTGGATGTGTGGATATGAATGGATGAATGTTTGTTACTATTTAACGCAAAAAATACTAAATCGATTTTAATGAAACTACTATTCCTACATCAGATTAAAATATACATATTTTTGCTAAAAATAGACTAATTGAAGTTTTAGGTCTACGCAGGCAAAGTCGCGGGCAGAAGCTAGTTACTAGATAAATAGTACTATTTACATGATTAGTGATTGATTAAATTCGAATAGTTATGTCAAAAATATGATGTTCGTTGATGGATTGAAAACCATCTTAATTGAATTTTGAACTTTAAATTTTGGTATCATGAGCTCCTCCGTCCGACCGCGACCACTACTCCGTTACATTATGTAAGTACGAAAACAATTTGACACAGTTACTACCGTGCCTTAGAATAATCTATTAAATAAAATTCTCGTGTCACAAAGGGAATTGTTCAGTTTACTAGGGCGCTTTGGCTAAAAATGAACATTAACCAATATTATCTAAACATGGAATTTTTAATTCTTTGTATTGATAAGAAAGTAATTATAGCAATATAATCGCCGGAAAGTTAATTATGTGTCTAAATGGGCAAGTATAATATTCCTTTAAAAAGTTGCAAATATAGCTAAATTTATATCTGTATTAATTTATAACGTAATTATTATTGCTAAAAATATGTAATTATGAAACTATAATAAATTATTAACAATTATTTAATGCATTTTTATTATATACCTTATTATTTCTGAGGTAATGCTATAAATATGAATGAACAGTCAACCATAGCATTCATATAACACGAAGGAAAAGTGAATACTTTTTTTACAAGCATCATACATCAATGTGACATTTTAATATTCTTTATTCATAACCGATACAAGTCCTTCGGTCGTATAGATTTTACTTCAATAATCTTAAAAA
Source organism: Nymphula nitidulata (assembly GCA_947347705.1). NCBI lineage: Eukaryota > Metazoa > Arthropoda > Insecta > Lepidoptera > Crambidae > Nymphula > Nymphula nitidulata. The sequence goes on from OX374616.1 coordinate 20,972,803, forward strand.
CATAAACAATACGTCAACGTGACAGGCAATAAATAGTGTTGTAATAAAAAAAATTGGAAATAAAATCGATACAGGAATAATCGATTTTTTATAATTGTTACATAAACAATTTGCACTAAAACATAGTGTTTTGCAAGTTTTAGTCTAATTGAAGGTAAATTATTAATGAATTTGTAAAAGATTACTTAATTGTATATGTCTTAAATATATACTTAATTGTATATATTTTATTTTTATAATCGGTAATTAGATATCGATCACTTAGTAGCGATTAAATATTTTTATAGCGCATTTATAGCTATAGCAACACAGGATACAACAACGGTGTCTCTTACCTTCTAAAATACTTTTAAAATTAATATATTTTGATATTTACTTTCCGGCAAAGAGAGTGTCAAAAATATTTTAAGGTCATATAATTAGATTATACTGTAAATATTTTTTTTTGACAATAGCTTGTTCATGAATAGCCGATACAGTAAGATACTGAACAATTAATTCCCTTTAGTTACCATACTCCTCCGAAACGGCTTCACCGATTTTCATGAAATTTTATAATAATATGTATATTCAGTAGGTCTGAGAATCGGCTACTATCTATTTTTTTTTGGACATTTTTTTTTCTAGTCATTATTCTAAGACTAGCATTATTTATTATATACTTAGTCTAAAGTGAGCATGTGTTATGGACACAGATAACGGAGAAATATTAATAATATTATGTGTATAAATTTTTAAAATAGCTACACTAAATAGACATACAAACATCCATGACTCGTGATTGGTGAACAAATGCTCGTTCCCATCATACAAACATCTGCCCCTACTGGGATTAGAAACCGGGACCCCTGACCGAGTAGCCTGCATAGTAGAGGGTACAAAACATTCGACCAGCCGGTCGTCAAACATGGTGTAGCACACTCTACCTACATACATACTCTACGTAGATTTCCAATACAATTAAAACAACTATGCGTCTGACTTGCCATCACTAGAAGATCTAAGTTACCTATACCTACGTGAAAAATCGATAGGTTCTCTACGAAGTTATTTTCATTCAGATTTTAGATTCCCCGTCGAATCCAATCGGAAAAGATTTGAAAATGTGGAATAAGTAATAGCATGGACCAATACTTATATCATCCTTGGTAATATTGACCAAATACCGCTTACAAGGAAGTAGTACAGTCAGCATCAGAATCATCCGGGCTCTTCAGAGTAATCAAAAATATCTACCTACTGTTTCAGAAAAGCAACACTAGAATAATAATTATAGAATCGTATCATACCATATATTGTTTGTGGCATCAGTTAAATCTCTATTATATGAAAGGCGATTATAATTCTGCAATAATACGTTTGCTTTACGCATTAGATAGGTAGGTATACCGTATTCTGATTAGAATAAGACACCTTACCTGTCTTCGTAGGTGGGGGAAACATCTCCGGAATCACCCTGTGACATGTCGCCGTCCATATTCTAATGGAATGGGTTAGTTTAGTTACAATCCTAAAGCGGGACGGGAATCGCGGGATATTGGGAGATTCGAGCACGCGGAGTACACCGGTGCGCACGACAAGCGAACACTGTCGGATTCGTGTATTATCGTGAGTCGCGCGCGCTTGCCGGCGCGGCGCGGCGAGCGGGGGCGTGAGAACGCGGCCCCGCTACCCGAACCCGCCGGCCGCCCCGTCTCCACAGCAACCATGCCGCCAGGGTCCACGTGGTGCCGTCGCGCCGCCTGACGTGAGTGACGCCACCCTGCCGATGCCTGTCGGCATGGTTGCTTTGCTTGTATAGGTATACCGAAAGCAACACCAAACAAAAAAACAAAAGATTTTCAAGATTCTAGATTAGTCGTAAAAACAATCGATTCAAAGGAATTATGAATGAAAGACCTAATAAATGACTACCTATCCCCAAACATGGATGAGGCCGCCAAAAAATGATAATTTCATAAGTGACTTAGCATCCGGTAACTTTAAAATAAATATTTAAATCTAGGTACCAAATTTTAACGGTTTACTTACAAAAAGTATCATTTTTATTTAGTGTTCTAAATAAGTACGCGAACGATCCTAAAACTATTTCGTTCCATAAAATAAAATTATATTTATAGTAAGAATACACAAATTCCTACAACAAATAAAAGTACGTATCCAAATGATAATTTTGTGTTATTTTATTACTTTGTAATAAAATTTAAAAATACGCTTTATAAAGGGATCGGGCCGAGTTACCCGACGGCCACACCACACCACACACTGGACGAGTTGTAGTAAAGTGAGAGAAGTAGCGAGGGAAGTGGATTATTGGAGTGGACAGGGATGTAGTAACTGTGGCTCATCATCAGGCTCGCGTTGCCGATGCTGATGTCGCTCGTAGGGAATGCAATCTCGTTCTCGCGAGATCTCGTTTTCGCGAGATCTCGGCCTTTTTTAGCGAGTTTAACGAGATTGCACTCTAGCATAAAAACGTCTTATTTGAAACCCGGCCTGACACCTACGGAGTTCTTTAATTGATAATAATAATATCTCAGTTTAATCCTTCAATGCCCAGACGACAACTTGAGATGACATAACAATTAAAATTTAATTGTGTCTGGTTTAAAGGGCTTTGATAGTCAACTCAACTTAGATAAAAGTTTCATTTATTTTGACTTCTCGTTGTTTTGTTTGTTATAAAAGAACTGTTTTATTACTAAAAGATTTTTGTTTGATATTAGAAGAGAAGATTGTTGTTTCTTTCATTTGTTATTTGATAGTACGTACGTCAAAGTTTACTACTTATAGAAGTTTATTAAAAATTATAGACAAATACGTCAAATAATGTTTGATGCATAAAAGTCTATAGAAAAAATCGTGAAAATAAATGTTAATCTTATAATACTTATATTTTTTATTTATTTATTCAAATAAGTATTGTGATTATTTGCAAAAAAATACACAAAACTGCCAATCTCGCGCAGTATTGTTATTCGTAAACTCGCGGGATCTCGCTTGAGCCCCAATCTCGCGACATTTGCATTCCCTAGTCGCTCGTCATGACTGCGATCCATTTTTTGTTAGTTTTTAAGCGGGAGTCAAAGGTGCGGCAATACGAGCGCGTGTGGCCGACCGGCTACCTTACATACACACTGGCTTTGATTAGATCGCATTCCGCATCGAGCGAATTCCGAGCAATCGTGTTCCTTCCTCGGTTGTTCGGGAAAAAAATGACCCAAAAAAAACTAAAACATAATTTGTCATAAAAGTCGTAAAAAATCCTAATTCTAACTAATATTATAAACGCCAAAGTGTGTTTGTTACGCTTCCACGCCTAAACCATTGAACCGATTTAGATGAAATTTGGAATGGAAATAGTTTGAAACTCTGGAAAGAACGTAGGGTACCTTTTGAAGAGATAACCGACATTCACGCGGGCGGAGCCACGGGCAACTTGTAATGTCTCCGTGACAATTAGGGAATGCAATCTCGTTATCGCGAGATCTCGGCCTTTTTTAGCGAGATTGATCTCGAGCATAAAAACGCCTTATTTGAAGCCCTAACTGACACGGACGGAGTTCTTTAATTCATAAATACTAACTCAGTGTAATAGTCAACTCAACTTAGATAAAAGTTTCATTTTTTTTATTTCTCGTTCTTTTGTTTGTTAATAAGAACTGTTTTATTACTAAAAGATTTTTGTTTGATATTAGAAGAGAAGACTGGTTGTTTCTTTCATTTGGTATTTGATAGATACGTACGTCAAAGTTTACTTACTACTTAAAGTTTATTATGACAAATACGTCAAACAATCTTTGATGCATAAAAGTCTATTGAAAAATTCGTGATAATAAATGTTTATCTGTTATAATATTTACTTATATTTTTTTTTCTAATTTATTCAAATATTATGATTATTTGCAAAACAAATACACAAAACTGCCAATCTCGCGGCATCTCGAAATTGGCGAGATCTCGCAGTATTGTTATTCACAAACTCGCGAGATCTCGCTTGAGCCCCAATCTCGCGAGATTTGCATTCCCTAGTGACAATTATTAATCTGACGCATTTAGTATAGGTATAGGATTATTTTTAAAACACAAACAACCTCAACACCATTTGATAACGTCGTCAATAGAACTTTTACATAGGAAGCAACTTTGAAATCGTGAAAAATGTCACAGTCACAGCTGACTTTATTTGGAAACTTGTATAAAACAGCTTAATTTTTTTCACGTTTTTAGAGTTGCTTCCATAGAAAAAGTTGTTTGTATTTATAAGATCTTCAAATGGTTTTGAGGCAGTGGCTGATTTAAAAGTAACCCTGTTAATATTAATTATCTCTTTTAATGTTAAGAAAATAAGTTTTTTTATCTTGGGTTCCTCGGGTCAATAACACCCTACTATGGAAAAGGTCCTAGGGTCAAAAATGCCCTTATTCTGTAAACAACAATGCTTTGTATTAAAAATAAAGATTTTAATAAATATCTTGCAATTTGTGATTGTTAGTTATATCTACAACTAGCATGTGATTATCGCTTTATTGTTAGGATTATTGTTTATATACATTTTTATGGGGAACAATAACAATTACATTACTTGCGTGAGTAAGCTTCAATTGTTTAAGTAGTTGTTTGGACTTGACGTGTTTTTTTAGTATTTGAAATGAATCAAAATTTGACTGATGTTACGATTCCGGAAATCATACATAACATAGCATAGGGATAAGTTCCGATAGTGAAATAGTAAGAGTAACGGAGAATAACTTGGGCGAAAGTTCTGTTGGATATATTTTGACTCTAGTCAATGAAAGCATAGTTACGAAACAAAAATACAAAATTAAAAATTTTAAGTAACCCCCGGCGTCATTAATCATCTATCTAACACCATCTCTTTGAGACTATTCATAAGAGCCCAAACACGCTATATCTGCTGTAGGTTTCTGAAGAATTAAGCATTTCGCAGACTTTTTGATGGTATAGGATCAGGTCAAGGATAGTATGTCATGGGAATGTCACCGAAGTGACAGTTCACGAAATTTCAAATCAATCGGATCTGCAAAAGTTGGTAAAATCCTAATATCATGTAGAATATGAGCTGATAGTCATCAAACTCCTGAACTGATCTTCATAAATTATAGCTAAGAACCATCGTAGTGACATCAGCTTTCAAAAACAAAACGAATCAAAATCGGTTCATTCGTTTAGGCGCTAACGATGCCACAGACAGACACACAGATACACAGACAGACACGTTAAACTTATAACACCCCTCTTTTTTTCGTCGGGGGTTAAAATTGAAAAGTATTTTGATTAGGTACAGACGACAGCACATCAAGTGTAACGGTTGCACTACGAAAGCCGCTTCTATTGCGAACGAAGTAAGGGCGGTCTCAAGGTCAAACTGTAACGCTTGATGTGCTGTCGACTGTACATTGACATGAATGTAAGTAGTGACGTGCACCAAGGCAATTTGATTTATTGAAGCATCAAAAATTTAATTGTTCGTTCTCGCATTTGAACTTTCCTTTCAATCCCGCGTAGAAACTGTGATATCTAGGTACTTCGGAATTCTGTTATTACAGGATGGTGCTGTCAATACGTCAATAAATGAATTCATATGCTTTAATAGTTCATCATAGAAATGGTTTGCCACTTTCAAAAATATCTTATTCATTTGATAATTTTATGACATTTGTATGAAATAATTATAACATTGGCTGCATTATTTCATAGAAATATCCTGAAATTATCAAATGATTGACAACGACAGGATGACAACGCACCTGCAATATCAAGTGCTTTTCCTTGTTATTGTAGGTGTCTATAGGCGGCGGTAACCACTTACCACCAGGTTTGCCATCAGCTTGTTTGTCATCTAGTTATACAAAAAAAAATTTTTTTTTACCTATTTATTCGCATAACATGTTTCGATCTAAGTCGGGCCAAACATTTCCTACAGGGAAGCACAGGATAAAGTTCAGTTTACAATGGAAATTTCTGTTTTTACTTGTAGACGTGTTTATCTAGTGTACCTACATGGTTCATAGTTTTGAACTTCCAAACCAGGTTCATAGTTTATAACTTCTAAGTAACAACTTATTAAGGTATATTACTAGTTGAAAATTTGAAATACCTTTAGTAAAGTCTTCGTTGACTGTATTCTGCCATCTGGGTAAATTATGCACGTATGGTTTAAGGAACTTGGTGGAGTAGTAGTTCGACTTTGAGCGCTCTGGTTTCGATTACGGAAACAAAGCAACTTTCGCCATGACATGACCAGATACTATGAGGTTGTTAGTTAAATATTTTTTTTGTGATTGTCATAAAATGAGGATTTTTCACGATCGAAAGTGCTTCTTGGTGGCCTATTACCTATATTCGAGGGTCAAACTGAAAGTTTTTGAAAGTAAACGAAAATTTAATAATTTAATGTAAGTAATATGTATACGCAACGATTGCGGTCCTTCGTCTGCTGCCACTTGTCACGATTTTGTGCCATCTGCATATTATTTATATCCACCTTCTTTGCGTTATCTTTCCACCGAATCTGCGGTCTTCCTCTGGGTCGCTTTTCCCGCCAAAACGGTTTTGCACCATGTCCAATCGCCATTTAAGACGCCACATGCTTAATGGCATCTGCGACTGACCCTGCTTTTTTCCTCTTTGAGCCATGCGTTCGTTTTCCGGTCCCTTAACTCTCATAAATTTTCTTTCTAATACCCTCTGGGCCACTGGTATTTTATTAACAATCCTCTTGTATAGTTAGGCTCCAAGATTAAGCTCCGTAAGTTATTATCACTAACAGTACACACTGGTTGAAAGAAATCTATTGGTTGAAGAAATCTACCAAAAAACTGTCAATATCACCGTAAGGAGAGTCAATAACAAAAAATACATTTGAAATGGCACAATAAGATAAGGCTAGAGGAGACTAAGTAAGTTGGAGTGAGTCTAATGGAATCGCGATTATTCACCTATTCCTATAATACAGACTGTGTTGAAAAAAACGTATAAATTCCTTTGTGTAATACGGTATCCACCTCTCACGTATCCTGAATTGAGCGAGCAATATTAGTAGGTTTCAGAATATTATTCTGTGGTAATAAAAGGTCATTTTTCTGAAATTACTCACCTTGACCTTCAACAAGTAAATGAGCAGCACTATTTAAAAAAAAGATTTAATTTAACACGAGGAGCTTTGATTACCAACCAGTGTCACAGGAAGTATTTCAACTATTGGCCTAAATCTGTATAGTAAACAGGTATAAAATCTTTGATTAATATAGGTAAATTAAATATGATCTATTAAAACTTCTTTGATTGGGCTTCTAACTGTATCATCTACTTTCTGTAACGCTTAAAATTATTCAAGTTTAAAATGAGGGATGTTTAATTGACCAAACTACTTCAAAAGGTCATCAAAAGTGACCACTTCCATATCATGCGATCACATTAAATTTCAGTTTCTTAATGCTTTGATAATAAACGCAAACTTCTAAAGTGGAATGACGAGTTATGTTGCCCTTTCACAACGACCATTAAATGTTGTATGTTTCTCAGTAACCAGAGAGTAACGTACGCAGGCATTAATAACATACTATAGAGAAAAATATAAGGATGATAGATGTTGGTCATAGATGTTAAGAGGTAGCAAGGAACCTCTAGATATAAATAGTAGCGAGGTATGAGCTTAGCTAGTTGGGAGCGGGCCGGGTTGGCGTAGTGATGGCTGAATGGAGGGCTGCGAGCTCGCGCCTGCGCCCGGTCTATCGATCGGCCACGTGGTGGGAGCGCCGCGAAGGCCGGGCCGCCTACGCGCCTCACGCCGCCGGGCTGCCACGTGCCCACGGCCGCTTGTAAATCATATCTCAGCCCAGGTGCCTTATCATAAGCGCCACCTTCCCACGCGCTACGCTAAAGTAAGAATGATACTAATCGATTTGACTGTTGCGCCTTGCGCGTCACGCTATCCATCCAACAAAAGGCCAGCAATCTATGAACAAGTTTACAATAATGGCCCTGAAGCTGGACACTGAAATCATGACGTGCGGATCACCAAAGCTCAAAGGGTTCAAACAAGGAGCTCCCTTTGTCGGCTTTCTCTGTGTTATGTTATTATAAATAATAGGGCGCGCAACTCGAGAGCGCGCGTATAAGAGCACGCGTATACAGTTCAGCGATCAGACGCTAGATAAGGGCTTCAAATTCGTATGTAAGTAGTATACCCCTGCCTTCGACGCGGGACAATGAATACCGAATTGCCCCCTTATTCTCAATTGTCGAATCACAAATTCGATTCGACAAGTCACATCATCACGTGCCGTCTCGCTTTGACGCACCGCGAATAAAAGTGACAGGTACCTATAGTGTTTCCTAATTCGAATATTTTCCGACAGTTGAGAATAAGGGGGCTGTAGCTCTAACCACCGAAATAAGCCACCGTCAAGCGACATCGCGACACAAAGACTTAGGTAATGCCTAGCAAATCTAACAATATTATAAGTAGGTACCTACTACCTACGCCTATGTAATCATAAAATATTCGTTTTAAACAAGTAGGTACTCTTCTGAAACAGAAAGTACCTACCTACTGTTAGAATGGCCCATGTTTTTTATCAAGTTATTTTGGCTATGTGGTCATAATGTAAAAGTAAGTACCTACTCGTTGAGGACTACCCTCATACAGTAGTTAGATATAGATATTAAGGTATAGAGAAATACGTACAGTATTCATTTTCAATAGAGCTTGCTGTGAATCCCATTACATCAAAGCGAAATCATCGCCCAGACTGGCTTATGAAATTTATATGTGAAGTAACTAGGTGCCTACGTAATAATATTATCATCAGACACTACCGAGTACCGACATCTATCGATTTTCAAGTGTATGAGCGCTGTCCGGTGCGGGCTGGTAAGGGAGAAATGATTAGATTTTATTTTTTATTTCTATTAGTAATACTAATAAATTGGCAGCGCTTTAGTTTCAACCTTTTGAAAATGCAAATCTAATCTGTGGCAAATTGTTGACTTTTCTACATTTGGCTATTCTGTGAATCTCTCTACCCCCTACATAATACCAAAGAAGCGATCTATGAAATCCCTCAGGAGCAGTTTATCAGATTCTTAATTTACTTATATTGCAACTCACCAGATTCTCAATTCAGCAATACGCAACTAACCAGAAATACAAATAAAAACAAATATATTTTTTTTCAAAAACAAAAATATATTTTTAATCGTTTTTTTGTAATCAGATATATTACGTCGCAGCCGTCTGGTTAAATCAGCCGCTTAACTGGACGCCTAGCCCGTTGATTGAACGCCGGCATCCAATTATGCCTCAAGGACAACTAGCCAAGTTATTGAACACAACGTTTAACCAGATGGCTAAACGTCATGTCAAGACGTCAAGACTCTTTGGTACAGGACGATCCTTTCAGTACGCCAAGTCGTTAAACGTTATGTGAATCTAGTTCAATTAACTATCGGGCTAGGCATTTAATTTGAAGCCGGCGTTTGATCAACAGGCTAGCCATCTTACTAAGCGACGAATTCAACCAGATGTCGGCGACAATCTGTACCAGGCTGCCATAAATATGTAGAACATGTTTTGCATACTGACTATTAATTTAAAATCATTTTTTTGATACAACTAGATGAAAAACAAGCTGACGGCCGACCTGGTGGTGACACCTGCAATAACAAGGAAAAATCACTTGGTATTGCGGGTTTCAAAATTTTTTGTAATAAAATTAAATAACCTCATAAAGTAATACGGTAGCCTGGTACTTCAGGTTGGAAATATAGGTATTGTCGGTTAGTATTTATCGGCCCTAGTCTAGTAGGACTACGGGTAATATAGAGTGAATTCTTCAAGTGGGCGTGGATGGCCAAATCCGAAACTATGAGGAATAGCAAAAAAATTACTCAAAGGAGTCTCGGGGCCCGATTTTGATGAAAACTAAACAGAGTTTTAATTAAATCAATACTTATTCCTAGCCAGGAATCGAACCCGGTGATTTTGGAAAAAACAAACAGTCTGTACTATTACACCATTCGATAGTGTCGTTAACTCTTTAGTAAAGAACGAAATCTGGGAAGTAATGACATTTTTAACAAAATACATTTCCATATTTCTTACGTACCCTATAAACTTTGACTGATTAATTCTTTATAATGATGGACATTGTTTTCAATACATATCTGGATTACTAACTATATAGGATAGGATATACTAATTGCAGTACAATTCTTGAGATAGGCTCAAGAATTGTACTGCAATTAGTATTACATAATACATATTATCAATATTCATTTCAACACACCCGCCAGCGCAGTTATCTTCACAAAATTATGTTATAATTTAATAATTTTGCGGTCAAAGGCCTTTGGGGCTATGTAAAAACGGAATCAATAAAGACCCGTTGAATGGGATTGATGATTTGAAACGATCTTCGGAAAATATTCTTAGCAGAATTAATAATATTGCAATGCTGAAATGCATGAAATGCTATGTATTGAAAACAATGACCATCATTTTAAACAATTCATCAGTTAAGGTTTATACGTAGGCGGGGGTGTATCCCATCTCGCCCGGTGATTTGGCCCGGCGCTGGGCCACATGGGAAAATAAAAGTTTTAACTGGCCCGGTGATATACACGGTGTATCAGAAATACCCAAAAAAAATAAATTCTTCATCGAAAACTGAAAATGAAAATGTCACTACTCTAGTGATCGGCTGTGAATGTCATTCAACCTAAAATTTACATCAAATTAATAGACTATATTTCCAAAGACTAGAATATGCAAACTATTACTACAGTCGATTCCTTCTGAGATGCAAAAAACTTTCTTTGCCGATAAAACTTATAGTACGATGCCTTAATTTCTAATACGATGACAAGTAATAATAATTTTATTGAAATAATCATTTATTTTTTAATTTTTATAACAATTATTTATCTTTTTGTTTAGGTGTTGTTTATTATTTTTAAGCAATAAATTGCTATTAGTATCGATTTCGCATATTACGTAAACACCTTTAAATAAATAGAGTAAGTAAAATCAAATTGCACTAATCTAACTAAGCACTCATCTGCTACCGCTTAGTCTTTGAAAATACTAGACTTGCAGCAGAATTCACCGCCATTTGAAAAAATACACCTCGGGTTCCGTATGATTTATTTTTTAAACTTAAATAATACGTAAGTTTTCGTACATACCGGAGTATTAAAATACTCCGGTATGTACGAAAACTTATCTTTATCAAAAAATGCGCGATGTGAAAAGGTGTGATGTTGTTTTCAAGCTGTTTTGTTTATGTCACAGCGCTATATTGCAGAGTCGAAGCGACGGGTCGGGTCATTTATTTCCACTTTATAGCAATACTAATATCCGCCCGCGCCTTTCTCTGCGTTAGTCCATCCATAGGAGTCAAACGAGTGCGCGCCTAGACGCGCCTGTAGTTTACTGAATAGAGAACAGGGTTCAAAATTACTATTAAATGGAAATAAACTACGTGACGCATCGCTCTGGGTCAATAAAACTGGTTTTTATACCATTACGTGTAAAATGGCCTACCTGATGACTGCCCTTATAAAAAATTGTATACGCCTTGTAATTTGTGAAATACTAACTACATGCATCTATGAAAGGTATTGAACCTATAAATCAAACTGCTTAGTATATCTTTGAGGTGATGTGCTCGCCACATATACAATAATCAGTTTTTATTGTAAATGGCGCGATAATAATAATGGTGTGATTTTTTTTTCAAAACTAGGTACCTACCGGGTTCATTTGGAATGTTGCCTATTGGTATCATTTTCGTGGTTTTCGGGGATCCCCATTCTAAATACGAGATCTAAGATGGCGGATGTGTTTTTTTAATGTACAGGGTGGCACACTTAGATCGGTCAGTATGGGAAAGTCTGAAACTATGAGACATGCGAAAATCGCTTCTTAGGAACCATGTCATCGATTTTAGTAATAAGAAAAACTGCATTCATACATTTAAAAGAACGTGAACTCAGAACTCGGGAATCGAACCCGAACGTTTTGATAAATAAAACTAACACTATTTATTATTTATTATTTAGTTATCGGTTGTGTAGGTCTTAAGCAGTAAACGTTACTATGAAACATGATCTAAAATGAATAAAATGCATTGTTTTTCGGAGTCATTAATCACGGGTGCTCCTGAGTCCTGCCTGAGTAGGAAAGGGGAAGGTGGGATAAGGTCGAAAAGCATCCAGTGCTAATAGAGATTTCATTAGCGATGCACTATTCTTAAACAATTGGATTCCAATATAAGAGGGATTTCATATTCAGTATAGTGCCTACTAACACAGTTAATAAAATTCGCTTATCTCCTGTATAGATTGCAAAGCCTTCATACGCTCCTAAAGTATTATGGTAAGATGTGCTACAGGCGATAACACCCGCCACACTGCCGCTTAAAACTTTAATAACAAACTCAAAGCGTGCTTCTTTAGTTTATAGAGATACGGGTTGTTAAACAAACATTAAATTACCATGTGATCTAACCGCAGACGCTTAATAGCGCTTTTGCGCCTATTTAGGTTATAAATAAGAGTCTGTAGCAAAAATTTTGTTGAGATACCTGTCTAGGTATCGCTAAAATGTCTGTCAACTGTACTAAATCCCGATACGGTTAAAGCGGTCAAGCAAGAGCAACTTGTTACATTCATCACAAATAACAAAGCCATTGGTCAAGTTCTTAGTAATTTCACTGTTATCGTAACAGGGAAGGTGTTACGCGCTCAGCTTAGAAACTATATGTTGGCCGCAAAGGGGTCAGTGACCCTGCTCTTTATACTATATTCCCTCGAAGAGTTTAATTCTTCACTGACCGCAAGAACTGTGTCATGTCACAAATAACTAAAGTAAATTATATTTCTTCCATTTACCAACTCAGAATAATTGAATGCCGATAACCTACTCAATGTATTTTGCCACATCATTACAAAACCAACACCCTGGGCGGCGATGCCACCTACTAAGTGCAGCTATAAGAACTTACTATTCTTATACAAAAAAACTTACCAACTATCACTTGAGCTTCAGGTTCATCTCGGAATTCGGATCATACCTAAGAGAAATTAACTAATAAGAGTAAAGGACTCACCGCCAGCCGCCGGGAGGAGAATCTGTGCTGGATTCCTTGAGTTGGGTGGCGCTCGCGCTCTGCAGGTTGGGTACGTTCATTCTAAAGACAAAACATTCATCATGAAATCACGCTGTAAATACACGGTGACGTGGTTATCTAACTCCAGTCTGGTACATCCCTATTGAAAAATTATATGCCACTAGCTGTACCCTGCCACGCTTCGCAGTGGCGCATCGTTAAAAAAACTGTTTTCTCGCGGTCGCAGATATGTGACTGATGCAAAAAATAGATAAAAACAATCCTTGATGCGGATTTTATATCATGTTAAAATTTCGACTCAATCGGTGCAGAACTTTTTGAGTTTTTGAAGCGTACACAAACCAACATAACATTTTTATATATATAGATTAAGCCACTCGTATCGTGCGGCACTCATAATTTTGAAATAGAGATGTAACAGGCATCGATATAGACAAAAAAAAATCTTGTTTTAAATATCAATGGTAACCGGTATAGGGCGAGCATGGATCGTAAGTTTCGATTCGTTAACAAGCTAAAACTAATTTATCAAATATTGCAAATAAAAATACAAAAGACTTATAGATCTAAAATGTCAAAATGGGTGTAGATTATTTTATTAATGACGGCGGAAGGCCTAAAATAAGTAAGTGCCAGAATGACTACGGTGGCCCGTTGTGATTCTGGCACTTAATTATTTTTAGTTAAAAGCTTGATGTTCAATAGCATAAACATTAACTGACTACCTAGTTGATATAAGTAAAATTAACCAAAACCTTTTAAAAAAGACGGAGCAAATGGTTAAATATGTATTAAATTTATAGAGCTGTGCGGACTAGACCGGGAAAGCACTCTCATCCGGCCATACCATTATACCTATCTGTATTCTGCAAACTAGTCGGCATTTCGGCAATAGCGCCGATTACTCCGTTATATTTTGTACTATGAAACAGAAACTTCATTGAAACATAATATTTTTCCTTAATATTGAGACTCAGAGACACCTACTTTTAAGTTATTTTGTTTAATAGGTAGGTACCTAATCAGCGCCCTTTTTCGCTAATTCGATGCCTAAAACCTTTTGTATAGGCGCAGCCGTTAAATTAGCCACCTACTTAATTGGACGCTGGGCATGGACGGCATTTTATCTAAAGCCTCAGGATGACAACGCACACAGGTGCGTGACAAGAAAAAATATGTTCTTTTCTTGTTATTGGAGGTGGCTATAGGCGGCAGAGACCGCTTACCACCAAGTGGGCCGTCAGCTTGTTTGTCATCTAGTTTTATATAAATATAAAAAAGATGGCTGAACGTCATGTCATCTGTTTGGTTAAATTAGCCATTAAATTGGACGCCTAGCCTGGTCGGTTAAATCGAAGAGCTTTTGTGTGACTTTTTTAACCGACTTCAAAAACGAGGAGGTTCTCAATTCGGCCGGTATGTTTTTTTTTTTTTTTCTATGTATGTACACCGATTACGCCGAGATTACTGATCCGATTTACGTGATTCTTTTTTTGTTCGATGCGGAATAGCTGCCATTTGGTCCCATAAAAATTTTTTCAGAAACAGTTGGGTACTTTAGTTTTAAATATAAAAAAACTGAAATTATGAAGTCGTCTACATATGCGTAATTGCGAATTTTTGCTTTTCCAATGACTTTTTAGTGAAACGATACGATAGTAGGAAACAATATAAGTTGACGGTCACCCATCTAGCTTTAAACGTAGAAAGTTATCACTAAAAATTGTAAAAAAAAATTTAAAACAAAAATTGAAACCGACTTCAAAAAACTGAAAAGGATAAAATAATTAAATTTAAGTAGGTATTCATCCCCTAGAAACATATTTTGGAGTTGGTGCTAAGTGCTTCACTTTCTATTGTTTTTGGAAACCACTTAGCACCAACTCCAAAAATATGTTTCTAGGGGATGAATACCTACTTAAATTTAATTATTTTATCCTTTTCAGTTTTTTGAAGTCGGTTTTAATTTTTGTTTAAAATTTTTCAGTGATTGGTTGGTTCACTAGTAACTGAAATCGTTTTGGCCTTGAATCGAAATCGAAACCTTGAACCTACCAATCACACCAAAATTCTTTAGTACAAGACGATCCTTCCACCGAGGCATCTCATTGAGCGGACTTTCAATATGCCATCTTGTTAAACGTTAAGTGAGTCTAGTTTAATTAACTATCAGCCTAGGCATTAATTGGATGACGGCGTTTAATCAACAGGCTTGGCACTCATTGAGCGGACTTTCAATACGCCATCTTGTTAAACGTTAAGTGAGTCTAGTTTAATTAACTATCAGCCTAGGCATTAATTGGATGACGGCGTTTAATCAACAGGCTGGGCATCCAATTAAGCGGCGAATTTAACCAGATAGCGGCGACATAGGTTTCACGCTACAAAGAAACAAAAAGGTTTCGTTGTGAAACATCAATGTATATAAAACACTGAATATTTTATCCATCAACTTGTCGTTTGATTGAATTAGCGAATCGCGGGGTAGGATCAGGCTTAGGCTTGATATGTAATATTATTGAAATTGCAGCCATACTCATAGTTCCTGTTGTCAACTTAAGTCTACATAAGTAGATAGGTTGATAATGCTAAAAAGAAAGTGAGTAACTACAGAAATATCCAGATAATTCTGAGAGTACTTTGCTATTGTTACAGTTCTACCTACAATGCACTGTTAATGCGATACCATGTAAACAAAATGTGGAGTCTACGCTTGGTGAAAGATTATTATAAACTTTGTCAGCGTATTCAGTCTATGTCGCATCATGCGATTGTGAGGAAAGACAATGAATTAAGCATAGCAACACTTACCCGACCGAATACGGAAACATGACACACGAGCCATTATTTTCTAAGACAGTGCAAGTAAATTATAAAGAATAATCATAATTTCTATTTTAAAATTATTATAAATGTGTGATAAATATATTTTCTAAATATCCAATCAATGTTGAAAATAGAATAAGTCGATGTAGGTACTCATCGAAGTCAATGGAGTTGAATACAATACTGAAGTCAAAATAACAATGGCCGTGAGTTGGGTGCTATCCATTGCACAGCGGATGTCCTCCGTCACATTCAGCAGTGCACCAACAGTGCTATGTGTGGGTCGAAAACCAGACTGAAAGAGACCTAATAAAGCATTGGCAGTGAGAAAGGTCGCTCCGTTCCCTATAATATGGTTGTGCGGAGCGATGGCTGGCACATGCGTCATACTTGTGAACAGGTGCCACACATAGTGGACACATAGTGGAAGAAATGGTCATCTCTAAGCTTTCTTGATTTTGTAATAATTTACCTACATATTCATCAATAGTATCATTTTTGAGGGATTTTTGAGGTATATGGCATTATAGGATATTATATATAAAACAATACAATTATTATTGTAATGACGTGGTCAGACAAGTGTTTAAAATTAAAGAAAGATGTTTGGGTCGGAAGCAGGTCGTCTCATTCGCAACTCGTCACACATTCGAAACTCGTCCCGTTCGCGGCTCGTCCCATTCGCGGCTCATCCAGTTCGTGGCTCGTCCCGTTCGCAACTCGTCCCATTTAATTTTTTTTACAACTCGTGGTATCGATAAAGATTACCAGGATGTTAATTATTTTGAATGCATGCCATAGCTTAGGGAGTGATTTCAGTATATTATTTTAACTCACGCCTAGACAAAACATAAGAGCAATCTTCATGTCAGGCCCACCATACCCCTGGAGGTAGAATGAGACTGAACCATACCACAGTTAGTAGTGCTGTGTGCTGGGATTTAATGGAAAAATAGAAAAAAAAAGAATAGATTCCTAACAGATACAAATATTTATTTGAGATAACGATCGAAATATCGTATGTATGTAGCTGGATCATCCCCTGAAGTACCAGGCTACCATATCTATGTAGGAGATGTTTAATAATCGTAGGGGTACAATGAGACAGACAGACAGACAGACAGACTGACAGACGGACAAACGGACCGACAGACAGACCTATAGGCAGACATTATAACATTCTTAGCTTACGTAGATCCAGATAAGACAGAGAGACAAACATTATGAAATTGTTAGTTAGTTAATATTATTTTTATGTGATAGATATAAGGGTTTTTTTTGTTGACGATTCGAAAGTGCTTCTTGGGGGGCATAATTGAATAAAGATATTTTCATTTTCATAATAAAAGCAAGTACGTAATAATACAAGTTATTAAAACAACAATCAACTTAAATTATTTTAGGCTCTCTATCCACACCACATGTATAAGTTGACTAAAAAGATTCAGTTCATTACTACTTATATTATAGTAAATTATCCCCATACAAACTAAATTTTGAGAGGAGCTCCGTGGCATAGTGGTTTGAGCGCTCTGGTTTCGTTTACGAAAACAAAACAACTTTCGCCATGGTCGATCACTGGATGGGTTAACAAAATGTTATAATCTCGAGCTCATCCGTGCTTCGGAAGGCACGTTAAGCCGTTGGTCCCGTTTGTTACTACATGCAACCGCCCATCAAAACCCGATAAACCTGACACAATTCAATTTCAATTGTTATGTCATATATTGTTGCCGTCTGGTCATTGAAGGATTAACCCACCCGCATTGGGCCAGCGTGGTGGTGTTATGCCCAAGCTCCTCATGCATTTCTCCCATGTAGGAAGGCCTGTGCCCAGCAGTGAGACGTATATAGGCTGGTGATGATGATGATGGTACTGAATTTTTAACTACGTAAACGTACGTTTAATTTAATACTATTTATTAGCAAACGTGGTGAGCGATCAGAATTCAAAATAAAGTTGTAACCTAGTTATAACCTATAGTTATAATATAAACAATCAATAATAGTTATAACCTTCTTTCTATGATCTGAGGTCAGCGTCCATGAAGAGTTTGAAGCTGTTGAAGTCAATCAGAAAAAAGTGACATTTCTATGTAGACTATAAGTTATCTCTGGTTCCTGGTGCTCCAGGAGCTGGTATGCAACGAGATGTGTAGTAGGCACGTAGGTATAACTAAGAATAATATCAAGTTGGTGGGAACATTGGTAATAAAACGTTTTTTAACCGACTTCAAAAACTAGGGGGTCCTTAATTTGGTTGGTATATTTTTGCTATGTATGTATATATGTCGCAGTCGTCTGATTAAACTAGCCGCTTAACTGGACGCCTAGCCCGTTGATTGAACGCCGGCATCCAATGAAACGGCTGAAGGACAACTAGCCAAGTCATTGAGCGCAAAGTTTAACCAGATGGCTGAACGCCATCAAGCTGTCTTTCAATTGGACGCCTAGGCAGGTATTCATCAAAGAGTTTTTGTGTGACTGTTTAATTAATTGGTAAGTTCAAGGTTTTTTTTAATGACCTCTTAAACTGGTCATAAAAAAATGATTGATTCCTTTTTCGTCGCATTCCGGATTGGACATATTCTTGTATCGGCACATTCCTGTTTGGAGGTATTCCGTTTTCGGCACATTTTAGTAAATAAATTATACTATGAGAAACCCATGACTTTCCTTGCATAATAAAATAAAATATATTTTTTTAGTTAAATTATATTTTAATCATATAATATAATTATATGTAGCCCGAGATTCATACACTCGCTTGGGACATGCCGGTCAGGCGTGTCACATTTTAATAAGCTTTTTTCCTTGTTATTGCAGGTAGGTGCCAATAGGCGACGGCAACCACTTAACACCAGGTGGTCACCAAGTTGCATAAAAAATACTACTTACCTATGCTAAGAGAGACTGCATATCATCATCCCATCTAGTCTCGTATCATTTTCGTAGTTTTCGGTGGTCGCGATTTAGAATACAACATCAATTTCGAGATCCAACATGGCGGACGCGACTTTTTTATAAACAATCAATATGGGTATCATTTTTGTGGTTTTCAGGGGTACTGATTCTGAAATTTCTGAATACAACATCAATTTCAAGATTCAAGATGGCGGAGGCAAAATATAAAAATCAATATGGTTATCATTTTCGTTGTTTTCGGGGTCCAGATTCTGATTACAAGTAATACAACACAAATTTCAAGATCAGATGGCGGACGCAACTTTTTATAAAAAATCAATATGGGTATCATTTTCGTGGTTTTCGGGGGTCCCGATTTTAAATACAACATCTATTTCCAAATCTAAGTAGGCGGACACAACTTTTTCATAAAAAATAATATTCCGCCATCTTAGATTCCGAAACAGATATTTTATTTGGGATCGTAGCCCCTAAAAACCACTAAAATGATACCCATATTAATGTTTCTTAAATAGTTGCATCCGCCATCTTGGATCTTGAAATTGGTGTTGTATTCAGAATCGGGACCCCCGAAAACTACGAAAATGATACCCATATTGTTTTTTTATAAAAAAGTTGCGTCCGCCATCTTGGATCTTGAAATTGATGTTGTATTCAGAATCAGGACCCCTGAAAACCACGAAAATGATACCCATATTAATTTTCATAAAAAAAGTCGCGTCCGCCGCCTTGGCTCTCAAAATAGGTGTTGTATTAAGAGTCGGGATCCCCTAAAACGACGAAAATGATACCCATATCGATTTTATATTAAAAAGTCGCGTCCGCCATTTTGAATCCCGAAATAGTCGTAATCGGGACATTCGGGACCCCCGAATGCCGCAAAAATTAGACTCTGCTATGAAAAATTGTTTATAAGGAGTAAACTCCAAAAATAAAAAAATGTGACAGCCCTACGTAAAATATTAATAAAAAAATACTATATTTTTATTCAAAGTGGTATTTATAATATTTACTATTGGAAAACAATACTTTGTGTAGCGATACCTAGGATTGATTTCATTTATTATATATAATGATTTATATATAATAGGTAAATGAAAACGGAATGTGCCGAAACAAGAATGTGCCGACAACGGAATACGTCCAAACAGGAATTTTCCGAAACAAGAATATGTCCAATCCGGAATGCGACGAAAAAGGAATCAATCAAAAAAATTACCTTCAACCTACCAATCAAACCAAAACTCTTCGGTACAAAACGATAGTTTCAATACGCCAAGTCGTTAAACGTTAAGTGACTTTAGTTCAGTTAATTAACTATCGGCCTAGGCATTCTCAATTAGATGCCAGCGTTTAACAACGGGCTAGGCATCCAATTGAGCAGCGAATTTAAGAGGCTGATAATTGCTAATTGAGCCTTACTTAAAACTTTTTTTAGCACAATCTGTTGAAATAAACGCAGTGAAAAAAATATATGTTACTCTTGGACATATTTATGATAATATGCATGTCCCCAAAACACATTATAATCAAAATGTTTGTATAAAAAAAATGCCAAAGTCACCCATCAAAATCAGCTTTCAGAACAAATTCTGCGTTATATGTCAAAGGTTTTTTTCTTATTTTTAGGGAACAAACTTGTTATATTAAATTTTATAATATTGATGTTTTACAATTTCAAATAAGTAACTAGTTCTTTAGTAAATAAATTTATTCTGAATTCTTCAGCCGATTTCAATAGCGACTCGCGCCATTATCCATTCTTCTATTTCATTTGTAGAGGAAACGACAGTGATCGCCGAGGCGTGCTGCTAGGTAGACCTGTGTCGCTTCTTTGCTCGCGGTTCTTAATAATATCAGTCTGCGTCTGTTTTAATTTGCAAATATAAAATAGACAATTATATTTTAGGTTTTAGTGATTACTATGTGAGTGTATTATAGTAGATAGACAAAAATGAGTAAATAATTTCGTAAATTTTATTTCATTAATAATATTATTTATGAAATAAAAAATTTATGGTATAAATATTATTTTGGACTATGGAAAACCAAGAAAAAGGTCTAAAAAGAGTCAAAAACCACTCGTATAGGGGTAAATAACACAATAATAACCTGATTATTTTTTCTTTAGATAGCTAATTTTATCTAATTTTAGGAACTATCAAAAACTCCATAATCATCTCGAAAGTTGTACTTATTAAGATTCACAGTCATAGTTGGAAGTTGTAAAGTAAGTTTATGTTTACTTGAAGGGAAATGTATAAGTATATCGTATAATTCAGATAGTTAATTTCGATATAAATGACTCTGTCGCGATTGTGTAGGGGTTGAGATGCACGACTTACTATCCGAGAGGTAGGGGTTCAATCCTTCAATGGTTCACAACTTTTTTTTTATTATTTGTTTTTTTTATTTCTTATTTGTTTTTTGAATATGAAATATGAAAGTAAAAAAAATATAAATATAAAAAACGATTAAACTATAAATACAAAAAATATTTTTTGTATCAATTTTTTTTTACTTTTGTTTTTTTTTATTATTTTTATGTATGTTTATTTCTAGTCCTTTTTTGTTTATGTTTCTTATTTTTTCATTCTTTACTAATTCTTTTTTTATTTTTTTATTATTCTTAATCTTTGTATCTCTTTGTTTATCTAATAATGAATAAGGAAAGTAAAAAAAAAAACTTATGTATTTATATGTAATACATAATACAAAGATAAATTTCAACAAAGTTTTTATATAGAACCATAAAATAAGTTTGGTTTATTTCATAGACCTACGTAATTGTCAGACCCGGCAGTCTTATAAATAATCAAGGTATCGAATGGTTCGTTTCTGTTCTTTCATCATTTGGTTCGACGTTTCGTTGATTACTAGTAACTTTTTGCATACTGCTTCGTACTTTGTAGCATAATTTATAAAAGCAAAACCTTTTTGAAACTTGAATTTTGTAATTTGGAATCTAATCGAATGTTGTAATACACCATGTGAGTTTTTTTTAAACAATAGTTTTGATTCCTGGCTAGGAATATTTTGTAAACATCCAATGATGCAGTTTAGTTTTTCTTTTACGTTTTCGAGAGTCCTTTGAATACTTTTCGCTATTTCTCATAGTGTCGGATTGGGACTATCCATGCACTTAAAAATTTACAAGGCGTTTCAAAACCTATTTATTTATTCAAGTCGAGCTCTAATTTATAGAACAGCTGACATAAAAATACGTATGTTAAAACTATTATGATTTGTCTTTTATAATTGCATCCCTGATTGTCATGTTTCGATTTCATAATAGGTCCCTTACAAAAATTTGTTAGTATAAATAAGTATATTGACCGTGTATAATATTTACCATTAATTTAAAAATACCACATATTTTTTATAAAAGGGTATAGTTTTTTATTGTTCATTTCTATTTTTATAATGGTCTATGGAATAAAGCACGTGAAGCACGCCATCTAGTGGCATTTTTTTAGCTTGGCGCTTTTGAGGTTGTAGTAGTTACGCGGCTGGTCGGTGTAGTATTGTGGAGCCACGTTATCGGAAATATTAGTGGGCGGGGCCTCGAAATTCATTTTCTCAAGGTCGCTGGCGTTTATCAGCCTCTTAACCTGATGGCTGCGACATGTACACCGAGGCCACCCCGGAGGTATCACGCCGAGGTTTGTGATCCAATTAGAATAGTTGCCATTTGGTTCCATAAACATTTATTAAAATCGATGGGGTAGTTTGGTTTTTAAATCAAAATAACTGGAATAAGTATATGAAATTGCGGATATTTGCTTTCCTATGACTTTTTAATGAAACGATACGATGGTAGGAAACAATATTTTATTATGCTGACGGTCACCCATCTAGCTTTGACCTTAGAAAGTTATCACTAAACATTGTAAAAATAATAATAATATTTAAACCGACTTATAATATTAAAAATGATAAAATAATGAAATTAAGTAGGTACATCCCCTAGAAACCTATTTTTTGGAGTTGGTGCTAAGTTGTTTCCAGAAACAATGGAAAGTGAAGTAGCGACTCCAAAAAATATGTTTCTAGAGGATAAGTACCCACCTACTTAATTTGATTATTTTATCCTTTTTAGTATTTTTAAGTCTGTTTTAATTTTTGATGTTTTTTTTAAATCACTAACAGCCACCGCACATATACAATTTCAAATCGTACAACTAAATCGCAGAATGTCTAATAGGCATAGAATCTTATGATAGCCCGCACATTATATCAACTAAGGGCCGATTTTTCAATCCCCTGATAAAACTACAGATAGCTACCTAAGGAATAAAGTTATTACACTGTTTATTCGTCCGTTATGTGACTGTCAATTTTTCAATCAACATTTATCCTAAGAATAACTATCTGACCGTTTAGGTCTTCCATAATAACGCCAGCTTCAGGTAGTTGAGACAAATGTATAGAGGACACTAATGTTAGAGCGGGACAGACAATGTCTTTGTTTGCTGTTAACTTCACATCTATTGTCAAAAACAAGCAAGCATCTGGCATTTTATTGCATACTACATTCATACATTAGGTACATCAAGTTCTGTGGTATTTTATTTGAAACTTAACATGTAAGTGCAATCTATAGCTGATATCAATCAAGAAACCTTAGCTCATTTATGCTTCCTCATGGAAACGAAAAAATTGTCAGAATTCAATTTTTTCCTCAAAGATGTAATTGCAACAGTACCTAATTTTTTTATAATACGACATGAAGTGGCATTATTTATACCGCCAAACTATATAGGACCAGTGATATAGAAACTCATAGGGCAAAGAATCAGTGATTGGCAGCTGTAGCATGGGAAGAATACAGTGGTTTCAGAAACCAAATTAAATATGTATTTTTTGTGATTTCATTACTTACATAATTTATCTTTTACAAAAGTTTGCAAATATTGCACCGATTCTTTAGTAAGTCTGAATCTACGACGGAATTCTACTGTATACCATTTTACATGTGTTTTCTAACATGTTTTGTTATGAAGTATTTGACTCACCCCAAAATGTAGTTTATAATATCATTGACTCACCCAGAGAGCACAAGCATAATTTATCTATAGAATAAACGGTTATCTGGCCGTCGAAGGGACAGATAGATTTATTCTTAAGTTAAGTGAATTATTCGTCGAATAAAGTCTATCTGACGCTTGAAAAACCCACTTTTTTGCTATCTATCGAATAAACCCTATCTGACTATTTATCTGAGCATTGAAAAATCGGCCCTAAGTCGTTCAACTAAATAGTTGGTCAACTATCGGCCGATAGCCCGCACACTATAACAATTTAGTTGGTCAGTCGCACGGTAAGATGCAGTTCTTGTAACAAATGAAAAAATAGAACTGCTGATCGACGAAGTCCAAAAAAGGCAAGCCCTTAAAAAACTTATCTGGGTAGAATGTAAGGTATGATGTTTCCCACGCTCTAATCTGTCACTTAATATCGGATGCAACCTAAATGTTTTGTTCTGTTTTCGTCTTCTTTTTTTTAAGTTAAGAAGTGCGTTGTTTTTCATTTTATCGCAGACTTCACCGCGCTAGCAACACTGTCCACCAACTAAGTCGACGAAGTGTGCGGCCTGCCTATGAAAGCACGCAATTTAGTTGTACGATTTGAAATTGTATATGTGCACGGGTGGGGTGCACTTGCACTTAACTTGCCGAAAAAATAGAACATCATTCTATTCTTTGTACTTAATTGTTAAGTTACTACTTAACTAGCAAATTCCTGTCCAAACAATGTTAAGAACTTAACTCGCCAAGACCGCAAGTTAACTCGCTACTGTACTAATGCAAGTGTAAATCAGCCATAAAGGCTGATTTACACTTCCTAAACTCGTTACTGTACTTATCGAAATGTAAATCAGCCTTAAGACGGCTCACCTATATTAGCGCAGGAACATGAGTCGACTGCGCATGCGCACTATTAAAAATACGAAATGGCGTAACAACGCAGTTTGAATGGTAGGCGAGGCGGGCAGAACTGCGCAGTACTGAGGAATGCAAGATGGAACGTCAGAGCGAACTAGATGTTTGGCGCGGGTTAGAACCCCTGAGTTATTTTCAAATCCAATGCTGCTCAACTATAACGTCATTGAGAGATCTTGCCGTGTAATTCAACAATGGATAGGCAATGTCAAAATAACCGACGACGACGGGTGCGGTTGGCCAAATATTTAAGAGCAAACGCAGAAACGACAGGCGGCAAAAGTACTCACTACTCTTTGACAGGCGGCAAAAGTACTCACTACTCTGTGACAGGCGGTCATCAGCGACCGCGGAGAGCGCGAGCGGCCCGCCTTGCACCACTATAGAACAGTAAAAGAGGTATTCTGTGGGCACCACCAACAGGATTTGCCGCACCGCATGACGTGACGTGCCGTGCTCAAAGTCACAAACTGCGGAGTCAGTAACTGTTGTCAACCAACCAACACCAGTAACAGCTAGTCAGCTACGTCACTGATTAGACTACGCTTCCGCCACCGTTATTTATAACCATCACATCACTTAATTATGTTAGAAAATTGAAGACACCGTTCTAAACATAAATTTTAATAAAAATACATGGACTACCTAGACTTAAATTTATGTACAGACGACAGCACATCAAGTGTAACAGTTGCACTACGAAAACCGCCTCTATTACGAACGCAGTAAGGGCGGTCTCAATGTCAAAATGTTACGCTTGATGTGCTGTCAACTGTACATTGAACGTGTTATGTGGTGTGTGTAGTTTCATATACCTACTCGATTCCAGAATCAGGCATGATTGTAGGTATGTAAAAATCGAGCTTCTCATGTCTAAAATTTGCCTTAGTTTTAAATGTTACTCAGTATAGAAGAAACACTGACTGAAATAAAATTACGTGAAACTTACATTTTTTTGTTAGCTACTGAAGGCTCCACGATGAGAGGTAATCCGCAGTAGGAATAATCTGCAAAATAATTTTCAATTTAGGTAAGTAGGTAGGTAGGTACCGCACCATTAAATTTGTATTGTGAAAAGATGGCTGGGTAACGGATATATGGCATAGAAAATAAAATTATTAGAGATTGGCTACCAACTTCACATTGGTAAAGCAGACACAAACCACGCTGTTCACATGTCACACACGAGGCAGGAAAGTAGGTACCTCTAAGTACATATTTATTGATATGGTCAGACGCTCAGACGTATCCCTAATGAAAATAAATAACACACCACACCGTGGAATTATTCAGAAACATATCAATAGGCACGGTAGTAGGTACGAATTAGTGTAAAAAATTCACTTTATGGTAAGTACCTAAGTAATAAAAATTGTTTACCGTGTAATTTATCAATGGCGCGATCCGCTGCAGACTGGTCAGGGAAATCCACGAACGCATAACCACCCCGTTTCACCGAAATATCGGCTACAGTGAGGTTTTGCTCAGCAAAAAGCTGCCTCACGGCTGCCTCGTCTGCCTCTATTGGCAGATTTCCTATGTATAACTTATTCATGGCAGAAACAGTTTTCAGTTGGTCACTCATGCTGAGATTCTCCAAGAATACCACAGAAATCCAGTTTATTTTCTTCTCACGGCGACGTGCACGTTTAACAAGTCAATCAGAGTTCTTTTGTCTACTAACTGTCATTACGAATATTTCAAACTCAAAAAAATCATGTTTTATAAATGTCGATGGCCACGACTTCACAGGAAGGTTTCACTATCTTTTGATGAATAAATTAAATACTCCTTACTGTTTACACTGTATGCGGTCAGCGACGTAGTTACCAAAGAGGCTAAATATTTTTTTCTGTAACTACCTACTTAAACAGAATTTTCCACACTTTCTGCTTGGCCAGCAGAAAGTGTGGAAAATAAATAAAAGGAACCAAAGAGAATATAACACTACGTTTAGGAAAGGAAAAAATGGCAACTTATAGCAAAACCAATGAAAACTTATTATTTATTTTGAACCAGCTTTTGCCCGCGACTTCGTCCGCGTGAACAAAGTTGCCCACAACGATCACTTAAAACATAGCTTAAACTTTGAATTGGACATAAAGCTATAAACAGTGAAAACCAAATCAAAATCTGTTTATCGGGATTTTGATTAGCATAGATTTTTTCTGTGTACAACACACACACAGAAAAAATATGCTATTTTAGAACTGTAAAATACCTCAGTAAAAAACTGTGTCTGTATGTGCTGTCAGTAAAGATTTTTATTACAATAATTAAAAATTGTGTCATATTGAACTTTATGTTATAAAAGTGGCGTAGTTTTATAAAATAAGTGTTTGTGTTGACGTGCAACTAAAAGATTATTATAATAAAAGTGGTTATGGTGTGAAATACGATGAGAATTTTATGTGGTTATCTACCGGCGACCGATAATAACATAGACGAGTAAAGGTCGATTCCCACATATCAGACATGCCTCAGTTCCGGCACAGATCCGGCACAGATCCGTCACAGTTCCGTATCAGTGCTTTTGTGATTCAATTCACACATGTCAGTGCCCGCTCAGTTCACGGAGCTTCAGTGAAAACGTGTCCGTCGTCAATCGTGATTGTATTTCGTATCCATATACTTTGCATGAGATAAATCATCTCTAAATAGAGATAAAACTCTATATTCACGAACCAATTCTATTAATCGCTCGTCCTCTATTTTGTTTTTGTTGATGTCGGCGTCCGAGATCCGTCAGTGATCGGTCCGTCCGACAAAAAATATCGTTGTCGACGATACCTTCCGTGCTTGCCGGTGCCGGAACCACGCCGGAACGGACACTGAACGGACAAGTGGAGATACGTTCATAGACAATGTATGAAATAATATTTCGCACTGATACGGATCTGTGCCGGATCTGTGCCGGAACTGAGGCATGTCTGATATGTGGGAATCGACCTTTAAGGTCGATTCCCACATAACTAGCACATCCAAAATGACACCCCGAAAGAGACTCCAAAGTGGGCGGGGCTTAAATCGGACTCCGCGCCATGATTTAGTTTGTCATTGACTGCGTCACGGTGATGTACTCGTAAAAAAACAATAAAATCTCAGTAAATATGTCCAAAAGTGAAGTAAAATGGTGTGTCAGCCGCGTAGGTGAACATAATCAGAGCACTGGAATCAAATTTGACATGTAAGTCTCTCCTAAACCTTTATAATCGAGTCAAATATAAACAATTATATTGGCCGCCATGTTTGCCCAATATTTGTGGACAATTTGAACAAATACAAGAGTGGATGATGTTATGCAGTCATTTGTGTGTGATAGTATTTATTTATTTTCAACTCAACTTTTAACTCTGCAAACTTTTATGACGACTTATTGTAGTTTAATAGTTAAATTACCTACTAATAAGCAATTATGGCTTTATACAGCGTTGCCTTATATGATTTTTGTAAGAATGATAAACAATCCTCCAATTTATGGATATTTTGCCACAGTTCCTCACAATATGATGCCACTTTCAACACATTTCTCAATAAATTTAAGTATTATTATTTTAACATGTGTATGTTTAATTATTACTTTAATAATTTACATAATTACAAAATGATCTGGAAATAGTACAGGTATCTATTTTAAACTGTTAAGGATAGGTCGTAGTAAGTAAAGTTGTAAACTGCAAGATAGTTTCGTGAGGATATTGAAATAAAACAACATCATAATTTCAATAGAGAAGATAGTTGGACCATACCAGCTTAGGATATTATCATGAGAATTACAAAGTCTCAAGCCCGTATTTACTCATCCCGACCTTTGTACACTGTAAGCTCCATGGCGTGAATCAGAACACTCAAAATATAATTATAAAAAAATTGACAGTATTTAGTATTAAACTTATCAAAGACAACTGACATCTTTACTTCAGTCTTCCCGTGACCTTGATCGCTATAAAGTAATCGAAACATGGGGTATAAAAAAATATAATGTGACATCTAATTAAACGCAAGTTAAATCCGGTAATTTCAAGAAATAAAATCACTTGATGACAATTTAATCTTTTTCTCATGCCCTTAATACAAATAATATCATCATGTCACATATTACAGATATTTAGATTTTTTTTATTTAAATGAATGAAGCGAACCCATTTCATTTCTGATTTCTGATCTCAACTGTAAAATTGATTAAGTTTACCGATTTACAACGTTACTATATTTATTAAAAATGACGATATATAATTATTAAAGTCGTTAAAAAAAATTGCATGGTTACATCCTGCATATATGACCCGTCCGGCGCGTGTAAATCAGAAGACCGAGAGGGCGCTATACAATTTAGATATTAGCCGATTTTATCCGACGTGCTCTTCTAGCCGCCGAGGGTACCCATTTTGCGACGAGTTTTGTATGAAGTTATGCTTCTACGCTCTCTACGTTCGCCGTTATCTACCTTATCAAGTAGCATCATATGGAGACTTTCATCATATATTTAGTGTCAAATACTCCCAAGATTCATTAAAATGTGTTACGTCAATCTTTTAATGCAATAAATGAAGAAATAGCAAATACTCAAGACATGACTGTATGGGCATTTGTACCCTTTGCCTTCCCATTACAGGGAGAATGAATTAAAAAAAAAGTTGTTTGGCGGGTATTCGTGGTGTCAGTAAGTAAAGTTTTTTATCACAATAATTACAATTTGTGTCTGAGCAGTTCGCTCAGACACAAATTGTAATTATTGTGTTAGTGTGTTATAAAATTGGCGTAGTTTTTTAAAATAAGTGTTTGTGTTGGCGTACAACTAAAAGATTATTGATAGTATAAAAGACGATGAGAACTTTTACGTGGTTATCCACCTCATCAAATAGCATCATATGGAGACTGTCATCATATATTTCGCGTCAAATTCTCCCAAGATGCATTGAAATGTCTAACACCAGCATTTCAATGCAACTAATGAAGAAATACTTAAGACATGGCTGTATAGGCATCAGGAAAGTACAGTAGGTAGGGTACTAGGACGTAAGCATGCCCAAAAGATTGATTTTAGAATTTTTATATGTCTGTCTATACCGCATCACGCAAAAACCGCTTTTGATTTTGATTTGGGTTTCAACCTAAAATCCATGTTTCATGTTCATTTTAATCGGGTTGGTAGTAGGAACCAGAGAAACAGCTTGACCTCTCCATAGTACTGCACCCGTACCACCATCTTTTATCGCGATCCAGCTTAGGACCTAAAACTGAGTAGAATCGTTAATTCGTACTATTACGCTATCTACGACTATGACTGCGATGCAGTTTAGGAACCAATACTGAACCGAGCGGAATATGAATCGCTTTTATAAAGATGGTGGTAAGGCCCCTGACCTTTATACAATGCGCCGTTTTCTCGTGGTCCTGCTGATTTGTCCTATTAGTAGGAGACTTTTACGGGAAATCTCTATAGTAAAATGAGAGTTTTTCTTCTAGCGGGATTTCATGTTTTCCGTCAAGATTTTTATAACTTTAGTTACAAAATTGTGTCTGAGCGAACGTTGTGTTATAAAATTGGTGTAGTTTTTATAAGCAAGTGTTTGTGTCTATGTGTAATTTAACCCAACAAACATCAGATTCCAGAAAAGTGAATATTTATTTGGCATTTCAATGAATTAATTGAACAATTAAACAAAATTCGTAAGTCGTGGCTTTATAGGGATTAGTTCCCCTTGCCTTCTCAGTAATAGAGAGAACTTAAAAACAACAATAAAATAGAAAAAAAGGGTTGGGAAGAAGTAAGTGTTTGGCAAGTTTTTGTGGCGTCAGTGAAGATTTTTATTACAATAATTAAAAATTGTGTCGGAGCGAACATTGAGTTATAAAAGTGGCTTAGTTTTATTATTCATGTGTTTGCGTTGACGGGTAACTAAAAGATTATAGAATAAAAGTGATTAAGGAGTGAAATACGATGAGAACTTTTTTGTGGTTATACACCTCATCAAGTAGCACATAAAGTGACTGTCATCATATATTTCGTGTCGAATACTCCCAAGAAGCATTGAAATGTGTTACGCCAGCATTTTGATGCGATTAAAGAAGATATAAAGAAACACTGAATACATGGCTGTATGGGCATTAGTTCCTTTTGCCTTCGCTTTATAGGGATAATTGACAAAAAAAAGGGCGGGGAAGCAAATTATTTTAACTATTTTTACATCAATTAATAATTTATCTAGCCTTTGTTTACTTTCCTCGTATTAGAAGTAAAAAGTACTTACAGTGCTTACCTCAGGTGAAAGCAACAAATTCAGCCACGAACTATTGCCGCTCGAACGAAGCCTTTCAACCCTTTAAATACTTTATATAATTATACATTTCCCTTCAAGTAAAAATAAACTTACTTTACAACTTCCATCTGTGTCTGTGAATCTGAATAGGTGCAACTTTCGAGATGATTATGGAGTTTTTGATAGTTCCTAAAATTAGATAAAATTAGCTATCTAAAGAAAAAATAGTCAGGTTATTATTGTGTTATTTACCCCTATACGAGTGGTTTTTGACTCTTTTTAGACCTCTTTCTTGGTTTTCCATAGTCCAAAATAATATTTATACAATAAAATTTTTATTTCATAAATAATATTATTAATGAAATAAAATTTTCACAATAAAAATTTACGAAATTATTTACTCATTTTTGTCTATCAACTATAATAGACTCACATAGTAATCACTAAAACCTAAAATATAATTGTCTATTTGATATTTGCAAATTAAAACAGACGCAGACTGATTTAATTATGAACCGCGAGCAAAGAAGCGACACAGGTCTACCTAGCAGCACGCCTCGGCGATCACTGTCGTTTCCTCTACAAATGAAAGAGAAGAATGGATAATGGCGCGAGTCGCTATTGAAATCGGCTGAAGAATTCCGAATAAATGTATTTACTAAAAAACTAGCTACTTATTTAAAATTGTAAAACATCAATATTATAAAATTTAATATAACAAGTTTGTTCCCTGAAAATCAGAAAAAAACCTTTGACATATAACGCAGAATTTGTTCTGCAAGATGATTTTGATGGGTGGCTTTTAAATTTTTTTTATACAAAGATTTTGATTATAATGTGTTTTGGGGACATGCATATTATTAGAAATATGTCCAAGAGTAACATATATTTTTTTCACTGCGTTTATTTCAACAGATTGTGCTAAAAAAAGTTTTAAGTAAGGCTAAATTAGCAATTATCAGCCTCTTAAAGTAGTACGGAATACGGGTCGACTCGTGGGATACAGAAAGTTCGCCGGCTATCTCTCTCAAAGTTGAATGAGGATTTTCAGTCACTATTTCCCTCAGTTTTGCGATGGTAACTTCAGTTGCAGACGTTGATGGCCTACCAGAGCCAGAGAGAAATCTTCCATTACATCTAGACCGCTTTTAAACGCTTTGTACCACTCATAAACACGTGTTTTTGATAAAGTCGATTCACCGTAAGCCTTCTGTAACATTTTCAGTGACTCCGAACACGAAATTCCATTGGCGATGCAAAATTTAAGACAAACTCTTAGTTCGATGTTTTCGTCCATTATGATATTCGCAATACACAGTTGCACACTAGATATAACTGAAAACAGCACTGTATTTAGTATAAATAACAGATGCAACTCAAACTCCGCGCCAAAATGGGAAACAGTTGGGCAATCTTACAACAAAAAAAAAACAAAAAATGAATTTAGAACCTTATACAAATCATCCATTCCCGATACTTTCTTGATTGAATGTATACTAAATAAACATACAAATATCCATGACCGTGAACAGAATGCTCGTACTCATCCTACAAACATCTGCCCCTATCGGGATTCGAACCCAGGATCCCTGACCGAGTAGCCTGTGTAGTAAGGTTGGACTAGTTGCACTGACGATCCGTTGGACGATATAATACTCGTCCAACAGGTCGTCAGATTCTCTAAGCGGGAGATTTGTATTCAGAGTCTGTCGAGTTGGTGCCCGTCTTCAAACATTCTGGTGCACTTTTAGGGGAATGGCTTACAGGGTATTTTCAGAGGAAGAGATACTCGCGGATAATAAATATATCCGTTATCCGTTTTGATATTTTCCTTCTCTTATGAGCCTGGGTAGTGTACCCTCCGTAATAATGACAACGTACGTTGGGCAGCAAAAAAGATGGACAAAGATGTACTGAGGCTGGTATCTTCAGTTGTTATTGCAACCACCAACCAGCATTAAAATCGTGGTGGTGTGATTGCCCAAACTCCTCGTGTTATTCGCATGTAGGAAGGCCCGTGACCAGCAGTGGAGTATATGGCATAATGATACTGATTAGCAGGGCATTAGCTGTGAATATGGAAAGGCATATTTTTTTTATATTTTATTCAGCGAACGGTTATGGTAATTTTATTATGATGAATGATGAATAACACATATTCCTGAGTCCAGTGGAAATAGGGTGACTCCCTAAGGATATACATTTTGCATTCAGTATAAGATATCCGGGTTCTAAACAAATCGACTCATCAACAGGAGCTTTGAGGGAAGTTACTGGTTTAACTAACCCTTTGATTTGTATTGAATGTAAGCTGACGAACGAATCTTAGGATCAAATGGTCCATTCATGTCTCCAAAATTGTGTTGACCCGTGACCGTTACACAAAAAAGTTGCCTACTTACAGAGGTCAAAAGTAATAAAAATACGTTAGACTTTGGACTTCATAGTATAATTTTTTTTTCGGTGCCTTAGATTTCTAACGTCTATTATTCTTAGGTCGAACAGACGGACACAGAATAACATAACAGGGACGGAGCAAAGTTGTAGGTATTTCAGTTTTTAAATAAAACATCGAAAATGTACACCAATACTATATTGTATATTTATTCGAAAATATTTCACGTATCTAATTACAAAAATAGGGGTTTAAATACAATGGGAAGAAACAAAGACGTTGTTCACCAGCTCAACGTTTATCCTCAAACTGTCCCGGTTTGTTGAGATTATGATATAAATTCGTCATGTAGGCTTAGACTGTAATTAGAGAAGTAATTAAACTATAGTATAAAAATTCTAATATTACATTCGATAATATATATATTTTATATATTCCGTAAGTACCTAACTTGAATTGCCTGCGCATTATTGTAATGACACACCTTAATTAAAGTTCACCCTCATTGTCAGCAGTCCTATTGGCTAGCTGTAGAACATCTTTGTATCTCAAATAATATAACTATTTAGGTAGATTCCAATACTTTTTTTTGTTTTATTTACCTATTAGCAACTAAAGGACCTTTCTAATATTAAATGAACCGTACATAAATAAAACACAGAGTTCTGTCGTTCGAATAACATTTTAGATTCGAACAAAATATACATACACATAAGGCCTTAGTTAGACCATAAGAACATCTTATTATAGTCTAAACATATGGCTAGTACAATGATTATTGGTAAGTATCTATCTATACAATTTTATGATTTGTGTCCGTCCATTGAAGTCTGTGTAAGCATTTTGAAGTCTGTGTAAGCATTTAGATGGTTGTGCACATTTGTTTCCTATTAAGAATGCAGAATTTCCAAAGGTATTTAATTTTAAGTATTTTTTCGCGTTTAAAACACCAGTTTGCGAGGTCAGCATTTTTAGAATTTTCACACTGTTATCGGGTAAAGAGAAAAATATAAACGGCAAAGAGAAAAATATAATTTACTTCTACATTGACTTATTATTTAGTTTACCATGGTACATTTAACAATCTCATAATAGTGGTCATTAATAATGTTAATGCCATAGGAGATACAATGATCAGTCCGTGGGTCGTGGGTTTTTTTTTATACAACTATATGAGAAACAATCCGACGGCCCACCTGGTGGTAAGAGGTAACCACCGCCTGTAGATACCTGACATAACAAGGGAAAATCACTTGGTCTTGCAGGTGCGTTGTCATCCTGAGGTCTAAGATGAAATGCCTTCCATGCCCGGCAATTTCACTGGCTACCTTTCCCTTCAATCCGAAACACAGCGAACTATTTCACGGTTCCATTAATTATAGGTGCGTGACAATACAGCAATGTGACTACTGTCAACAGTTAACACCAAGCATTTATTCCTATTGGGCGACCCTTTTTTGAATAAAAACAATTCCGCCAAATATTCCAGGAACTGAGTGCACAGACGTACAGAGGACGGACCAGTAAACAGTTCATTTTTAATCGAATCTGTCTCGATTTGGTTTGCGTAATGCTGTCAAAAACAAAAAAATATATATAAAAAGTAGATTTCAAAACTTCACAACAGAACGCTGCTGTCATTGACAGCTGAAGTCCGAAGTCTAAAACGAGACGTTTCTAATAGAGTGAAACTAGGAATGGCTATTAACCAGTAACACAAAATTTTGGTAACATTATTAACGGAACCCAAATTCAACCCAAACTCATAAATATATCTAAAATTTACGATAGCGGTTACACGCGAACGATTATTAAAACTCCTAACGGGTACCTTGGAAATTAGGGTCATCTCCTTTGATGTCTCCTCCATCGATTTTCAAATGGATCGGTTCTGCGCAGCCTGCATCGACCGGCTCCCCGCCACCCTGACCAGGTCGTCTGTTTATCTAGTGGGGGGCCGTCCAACTTTGAGAACAAAGGTACTTAAGTGTAAGTTACAGGTAAGCGTTTATCATACAAACATCTGGCCGGCTAGGAGTCGAATCCGGGACACCTGGCCGAGTAGCCTGTAATTAGGGGTACTGACCACTCGGCCAGCCGGTCATCCAGCGATGATTACCCGCGAGCACGATCGAATAGAGATTTTATTAATCGTATTCGCTTGCATTGCAGTTATCGATCATAGTCTGCGATGGTCATTTATGAACGAGGCGCGGTGAGTTGTCAAAAAAATTAAGGTTACGTTTATTATACATATTTATAACGCCAACAGCATCTCGGCGCCCATCCGTATATCACTGTAAGTTCGAAACGGAATGCACTCTATGTCGCCTGTTAGGGTTAGGGATAAATGCTCGGTGACTTTCACTGAGGGAAAATTTGTATTGATATAGCCCAATAAAAATTACTCAACAATTCCTGCACAATACTGTTTGTCTACAGACGACAGCACATCAAGTGTAACAGTTGCACTGCGAAAGCCACCTCTATTATGAACCAAGTAAGGGCTGTCTCAAACTGTTGTGCTTAATGTGCTGTCCACAGTACGCAGTAATAGATGCTTTATGGATAACACAGATAACTTGCTAACAAGTTTCATTATTTACCTTAATTCTTAAATTTGTAATTCTTAAATAAAAACAAATAATAGTAATTTATCAAAAAACAAAAATAAAATTCCAAATGTCAAAAGACTATATACAAAATAATGATAAAATTAATAAGCATTAATTATATTTGTCACTTTACATTTAAGTTCTACTTCTTGTGACTTTATTGTACTAACAATTATATCACAACACCAAGTAATCAGCTATTGACCCTTCCTACCCGTGGTAACATCCTACTCCTGGCGTGGGATCAATTATTATAACCCTGCTAAGAAATACATACTCATAATTATAGACAGAACAGAACACACTTCAGTAATCTAAAAAATTTTATTACTTGCCTACCTACAGATGAAACATAACATTGTTCTGTTTGTGATTAGAACCGCTACAAACAATTTAAACTTGAATATAGATATATCTATATTGTTTCAAAAGAAAACAATACAGTTATATCTATATTATTTTCTTTTATCAAAGTTCGAATTATACTTGCGTTTGGCTCGTGCGGGCCAAATGACTCGACAACTCTCATATTTTTTTACAGACCCTCGTGCCGCGCGATTTGACAAATACAAATGCAGCGCATAAAAAGTGCAATATTTGGAGAACAATATTCTAAATACATAGGTACAGAAAAGTGTTACCTTTAGTTTAATGTTATTTTACGACCAAGTACCTAAGTAGGTATTTTAAAAAAAAATAGATTTCAAAAAGTGTTCTTTTACATAATTTATAAGTAGTGCCAATTAATCCCCTGTGGAACTAGCAGGCGCGTTAAAAAATATACCTAGTGATACCACTAAAACGAAAAAAGGTACCACAGGTAGAAAGGGGCTAATGTTAACAAAAACAAGTAAAACAATTCATAGGATATATTATCTTACTCTCTTACTTCTAAGAGACAAGGGAGATAAAGCGCTTTAATATTGTTAAAGTAAGTACAATAGAATATTATCATCGCATTTCTTTCACTTCCCACTTTGAGACAAATACATAAAGGAGATGGCAAATTATTAGGCCGGCTCATGACCACTTTTTCTGATTGTAGGCAGTAAATGTACTGAATTACATAGTTTTCATTAAATACCACAAAACTTTTATTTTATTTTATCGTAATTTCAGCGTCTCGGTCGCCTTAATGAGCATATTGATAAAAATGGTTATACAGAGTACGTAGAAAAATCATTAATTTTGAATAGTCCGTAATAATATATTTGAAAAGTCATATAATATCTCTTAAACTTTACTTTGATAAGTGATTTCTTCGAATACAAAGTTGGGCAGTGTTGCAAGCTCGTTTTAATTAATTATTATTTTATGTAAATAATACAGAAATTTGTAACAATTTTCAGGAAAATATATTTTATATTGTGGTCTTTCTTTTAATAAAACTTCAGTCAGCATAGTAGTTCAAGTACCAGCCCTCCTACATTATCGATACATCTCCTTTACTCATTTCGACAAGCTGTCACCTTTTTCTGATGGCGGATGGGTAATAGAGCATAAATTTGAAATTGCTGTGTAAAGATTTTTCCGTAAAATACTGCACATAGATTACACAAATACAGAGATTCTTTTACAATACATTCGTCGTTGATGCATAAATTAATACAAAACCTAATCCGTTGATTAGGCTAAGTTAAAAATGGTGATAATATACCGTTGTATATTATCACCATTTTATGCCGGCACCTACTGTCTTTAAAGACTCGCATTAAAT
The DNA here is from genome assembly GCA_947347705.1 of Nymphula nitidulata. Taxonomy (NCBI): domain Eukaryota; kingdom Metazoa; phylum Arthropoda; class Insecta; order Lepidoptera; family Crambidae; genus Nymphula; species Nymphula nitidulata. Next base: position 21,010,643 of record OX374616.1, read on the forward strand.
GAACAAGAACAAAATGAAGTTGATATTCTACATTAATTATGATATATTGTCTCAGAATGAAGTGTTTATATTTTAGTATTTTAATATAATATGTTTGTTACGGTCAGATTTGGAGCGAAAAGTGCGAGCCGCCAATGTAGAGAGAATCGCCGGGGCCTGGTTTAGAGGCAGATAAATTTGGTGCCCACTGACGCAAAAAATTCGTATTTGGTTTCCAAAAGTAGATTACTGAACACATCCAAGTTTATAAAACGGCAGATATCAATCAAATTAAGAATAGCAGTGAATTATCTCACAGTTTAATTAATCTGTTTCTGGATGGTGTTTTGTAAATTCAACCTCAGCAGAAAACCTCATCGGCTCCGAATAGCACAATGGCAACGTTATTTCATGAATATATATCAGTATCTTCATTTTTTTTGCACAACTAAAAATAGGTCTTATAGGTCTTTTTCATAGGTTAATAAAAATAGAAGAGACAATTGATGTACAACATTTTTTGGTATTCTGACTACACTTATTTACTTACATTTATAAAAGTAAAACCAAAGTACTTAGTTAAAAAAAATCAATCGACAGCGAAAATGACTAGTATAATTCTTATTTAAATTTTGGATCAGGTTTCGTCGATGTTTCGTTAAGGTTTTGGTGGTAATCTATGAACGCATAAGTATTTGAAAGACTTTGTCATAATATTTATTTCCGCATATTTAGTATGGTTAAAATAAATTTAATAAACATTTCATAAGTTAATAATTTTTAGTAAAAATAACTCGGAAATATTAAAAGGAGTTTAAAACCTCTAGGAGTAGGATCAATCCTAGTCCTAAATTATCAATATATAATCACTGACAGATTTATTTGTGCCATGAAGATAGCAATGTCTATTCATGAAACATAAAGCGAATTTTACACACGGGTATTCCATTTATACAGAATATAATATTTTGGGTACAGTTCTACTAGTAGAAAGTTTCAACTTGTTCTATATAGTTAGCATGAAACAATAATAGCTAAATATTAACATTAATATTACATCAGTCATCTATATCAATTACTTTATAATAATTTAAATATAAATTCCAATAATTTACTTTTTTAAATATATAATCTTTTGAAATAGCTCTAAGCAAACTGAAATATTTTATTATGATTAGCCAAAAGTAGGCAAATATTAATAATATTACGATAAAAAAAATGCAATCGAGATATCTGTTCCATTATTTTGTTTCACTTAACAGAAATGTTATGTTTGAAAAAAAATACCTACCTTTAGTACTTATATTAAGTTTCTTACTTAAAATCGTGGACCGTTTTAACGGGTGGCGTGATTTGACGGACGTGATTCATAATATGACTGTGATCCGCTTCGTATTAAAAAGCTGCATGTTGTTTTAGCATTACTCGACGGGGTTGGCCTCCAACTCCAACTCAATCGTTCAGGCTTCCTTTGATAATTTGCATCTTCGAATGCATACGAAAGTGCAACCGCGACTCCAGAGAATAGCCAGAGTACTTCTTTCTGTAAAGTATTGATACATTTGTATTACGCGTAAATAAACGGATATCTTTAAAAGTACAAATATATCAGATACATATTGTATATATATCTATTGTGATATTCGTAAATCAAAACAGATATTTTTTTACAGTATTGCCCATACGAAGAAGAGGAAAGAATACTCTTTCATAAGTATGTTTCTATTTAAATGAATGTGAAATAATACCTTGCATCTTGCAGCAGGTTTATAGCTCGGTCCTTGTTTCCCAGTTGGTAGTGGCACATAGCCATCTCAGCGACAGAATATGGGAGCAGGAATGTATCTTCTTTTATGTCATTCTTCAATCTGTTGGGCATTTCTTCATATGACACAGTGTATGGACAAAATATAAGCAAGAACTTCCCCAAATACAACTTCTTGGCCATTGCTGTACAAACAGTCTTCATTTCATGGTTGTACGGCAAGGTAAGTGCGAGGTCACTGAACTCCTCGAAGTTGCATGACTACAAAACCAGCAAAGTTTGTTTGTCTATTTGTTTGCGATAGGGTCTGCGCTATATACTTTAGTGTTGCTTGCAGAACAAGGTAAGAACACTATAATATATTTGATAAAACAAAAAAAAAACATTATCAGAGTAGAAATTAAAAATAATTTTGATCCTAGCATTACATATTATACATAATAAAATGAAGTTCAATTAATTAGGCATTCTTAGGGATTTACCTTAACAAGGCATCCTTAAATTCACCATCTTTCAAAATGTTATGCATTGTAATAACTAACCTAATTGTTATTCACATAAAGACGTTTTTGCGATGAACCAAATCAAGTTACATGACTTAGAAGTTATAAGGGCTCGTGTTTAGAGAGCTGGATGTACACTGGCTGTCTAAATATGTTTACCACCTTAAGGTTTATAATTTATAAAGCTTAACGTGGTAAACATATTTAGACAGCCATGCTTTCTAAACACGAGCCCTTATAACTTCTAAGTCATATTACTTCATTTGGTTCATCGCAAAAACGTCTTTATGTGAATAACAATTAAGTTAGTTATAATGCACAAATCTGTGTCACGGGGTGATGATATAATTTGATTAGACATATAGGTCATAGATTTTTTCACACACGAAAATCGGTCGCAATAGGATGGCTATCTAGGATATAGAAAACGTAAAAAAACTACAAAATTTTATTTGTTAGGGCCGGCGCTCACTGCCGGCGTGGCACGGCAGGTTGTGTTGCGGCATCCCGCGGCGTGGCATGCCCCCTTGCCCCCGCGCACCGACGGACTGCGCCCATTGACCGAAATGACCGCTGCACAACTTTCAACCTTATTTCAACTAGCTTAGCAATCATAATTCCTCAACACAAAGTCTGTACTTGTCTCGGGATGCAATGGTGCGCCGCGGCAGCATCTCGAGGCGCGACGCGTCATGCATCGTGGTATCGAAATAAAGTAACATGAATTCTAAACTTATTGAAATAAGTATCCAAATAACTTGATTAGTAATAAAATCCTTTGCCGTGCCATGCCGTGCCGGCAGCGGGCGCCGGCTCTTAGAGAAACTAGGAAATTCCTTAACATTTTTTGACCGCGATCGTAAATACTACTTTTAAACAATGATTTTGAAAATAATAGTTTCTTCATGTAAGTAAATATTATGTAGTGTTTTTTCATTAAATATTATGTCTTACTGCAAATTAGTTTGCCTTATGGTAAGCTGAAGCATGATAACAGTTGGGATTTGGACAGATTTCATTGAATTTAGGATCATGTTAAGGAAGTTCTTCCTCCTTGATTTCCTAGATACTTAATTAGTAAATGAGATGCTGAATTCAGAACAATGATATTCATTATATGTCGAAGGCCGATGGTTGAATCTTCCTAGGCAAGGCAGAACGTCTAGTACTAAAAAGTTTTTGTGTGATTGGTTGAGGTTCATGGTTTTTTTATAACCACTTTAAACCGAAGTCATTTTGGTTATCACACAAACTCTTCATTGACGACCTGCCGGATTTAACAATCGGCCTTGGACATATATGTAGAGGTGTTTGGTACAAGGTATAACAAGAGAGCATCCACCCATATCAAAATAGTCGTATAAATAATAAGGTGTATATATGTATGCAATGGGAAATTTACTAATTAGTTTGAAATTTTTGAACTTTTAATAATACTTTGGTATTTATATTAATATGTTGAAATGGGTAGGTACCCGCTAGTTATGCGATGTACCAAACACCTTGTATATAACTAATAATGATGTTTTAAGTTCTAACAGGAAAACCGATTGGAGTATCTCGAGGGCGAGGCGCGGGAGGCCCATGGCGGCGAGGCAGCAGCCGTGCAAGTAGCGGAGCAACGCGCGATTGTCTGCGTCGTATCCCACCATCCAAGCCTGCGGGCCAATCTCCAACCGGTCGCGGGTCCCTTCGATGAGCTGATGGCAAACATAGCATCATCATTATCCCCAGCCTACATACGTCACAGGACAGGAGAAACAGAGGAGTTTGGGCCATAAAACCACTATGCTGGCCCAATGCTGGTTGGTGGTTTAAAGCGGTTGCTGTAACAACCGGGACCAATTACTTAACGTGCCTTCCGAAGCACGGAGGAGCTCGAGATTATAGATAGACCCATCCCGGGACCGACCATGGCGAAAATTGCTTTGTTTTCGTAATCGAAACCAGAGCGCTGAAACCACTACGCCACCGAGCACTGTTATTAATCTGTGACCGAGCTCCTCCCAGACAAACAGAGACAGACAGAATTACTTTCGCATTTATAATATAAGTATGGATGATATATAACTAACTTGGCTATTAATTACTTATTTGTGTCAGCAAACATGTCTGTCTGTTTCTAATATTGTTTCTAACCAACCAGTTAAATTAGTTTTTTGCTAGACAACTACAAACATACGCCAGTATTACCAGGTAACGACAGATTAGAGATTTAAAAAAGGTTAATTTCTATTTTTTGTTATTTCTATAATTTAGACACCTGTGTATATCAAACAGTATCTTTATTTGATGCTGATTATAAGATAGTTTATAAGTCATTGTTCGTTACAAAAATCACAGAAAGTATGTTTAATTACGCGGGACACAGCGAGGAGAGAGCCGAGCGGCTCTACTGCCATACTTCTACCCGAGAGGAGCGCCGGCTAAACATACCTAAACTAAAGTACAGAATACCTTACTTGCTTATGGCAACAGGTACCGCACATCGCCTACAGTTATACCATAAAGTAAGATTCTAACATTATACTGCATCTATACTAATATTATAAAGCTAAAGAGTTTGTTTGTTTGTTTGGTTGAACGCGCTAATGTCAGGAAGTACTGATTCAAATTGAAAAATTATTTTTGAATTGGATAGTCCATTTATAGAGGTATTATATAGGTTATTTAAAAACAATGTATGCAGGAATTGTTCTCCGTTAAAAGTTCTAAAAAAAAGTCCGCGACAGCATATGTTTATTCTTTGAAATTGACTCTCTAGAACCATTTTTTGGAAAATAATGTACTATCTGTGCAGGTGTTTTTGTAAACATGATATTATTCTTTATATAAATAAATACATCATTCACAAGTATTTAATTTTAAGCAAAAGTGTTCTTGACTTCATTTGCTTTCAATGAATATCATAAGAGATATCATAGTTTTAAAATATCATGCACGCATTTATGATTTTCAAGGGGGGGTCGCAGGTAATCAATACATTAATCCTTTGAAGCCCAATAAACCAGACACAATTGAATTTTAATTGTCATGTCAACTAAAATTGCCGTCTGGGCATTAAAGGATTAATTCCAAAAGTGTTTTAATACATGATTTAAATCCTTACCTACCTACCCCACTGTAGCCATTTTCCGACATCCGCGCGAACGAAGTCGCGGGCACAGCTAGCATCAAATAAAGGGTCATGTTTACCTTGAGGATGTTCTGTGCTGTACGCTCGTTCTTGGCGAGTATATGGAACATGTTCCACAGGCACAGCAGCTCTATGGCAGGCAGCACAAGATGACCACCTTGCGCTAAGTACCGCGTGCTGCGTCGTATCATGAACTTCTCCATCGGTAGCGACTTCCCCGCGATACGTTGCTTGTAGAACGAGGCGGTTCTATAAGATAACGTGCTCGGTTGTGATTGGCTGACAAACGTTTATTTATGCAAAATACAAAATTAAAAATTTTAAGTAACCCCCGGCGTCATTAATCATCTATCTAACACCATCTCATTGAGACTATTCATAAGAGCCCAAACACGCTATATCTGCTGTAAGTTTCTGAAGAATTAAGCATTTCGAAGACTTTTTGATTGTATAGGATCAGCTTAAGGATAGTATGTCATGGGAATGTCACCAAAGTGACACAAAATTCAAATCAATCGGATCTGTAAAAGTTAGTAAAACCCTATAATCATGTAGAAAATGAGCTGATAATCATCAAATGTCTGAGCTGATCTTCATAAATTATAGCTAAGAACCATCGTAGTCACATCAGCTTTCAAACAAAAAAAAAACCGAACTAAAATCGGTCCATTTGTTTAGGCGCTACGATGCCACAGACCAAAGACTATATAACCAATTGACTGCGCTTGCGGGGGCAATCTTCTCACTAAGCATATGCTAAAACGAGTTTATGTGCCGATTTCGGCTTCAGAGTGCTTCTAGCTGCCGCGGGTATAACACAGTGACGTAAAATATTATTTAAAGTGTCAAAATACGGTAAAAATGCCCAGTTGTGCTATTCAAATTACAAAAAAGATGGAATAACCTTCCACAGGTAAGTATTATTTAGATGAAATTCGTACAAAATAATTTTCACAAAAATAAATTCCTTTTAATAAATATAAAATTGGCACGCGTTGATGTCTTTCTACCCCTCTCTCTCTTTCCTAGGTTTAATGTACTATGCTTTATCTCTTTCTTTTAAAGATAGTGCTGTTACGTGCACTTTCTTCTTGGTATCGATAATAAAATCATTTTGTAAGATTTAATTATATTGTTTTCGTATTATTCAAATCTAAATTCTAATTTGATTAATATAATTTTTATTTCTATTTACAGACTCAAGCCATGTGATTCACTAAGGGATTTATTTAAACAAATGAATATTTTGACCGTTGCTTCTCAATATCTAAAACTTGGAATTCGTATAAAAAAATAGCGAGGGTTTACTGTTTTAATTTTTAGTTGGTTCGATTCCCAGGTGAGACTAGCAAGTTTTAAAAGATCTTTGAATGCAGTTTTGTGTCTTTTCAAAAATAAAGGAATGTTTCCTTTCAGTAAAATGAGATAACTAAAGGATTTAAAGTAGTTCCCCTCCAGGGCCCATAGATTTTTTACATTCTGTATATATGAGAACATAATTGGGATGTTGCCTAAGTTTGAATATGGCGCTATTATTCACAAAATCGGAAAATATACGCTACTATTACCCATAAAAATAATTCAAACTTAAAATAAATTGAATATTTTTGAAATTGTACTGTTTTGAAAATGAAAAATAGGGTGAATTTTTTTTTTCAAAATTTATTAAAAATGATAATGATATTAGATTACTGACATCAATTAAAACAACTATTATTATGACAACTATTACTAAAAACATACTTAATACATAGTTATTATCAATTTTGTCAGTATGCCCATACATTTCTTAGTAATATGGGAACATGTGACGTCACCTGTTCCGTAGATTTTCTATGGAGCGTTTTTGGACGATGCGCCGCAACACAACAAACATACCGCTATATCTGTGAAACTATTGATCTTAGACATACTATTTCTTTGGCAATATTTCTTTATGAGTTATAAACTTCTTATTTATTAAATAAAAAAAATGTTGTCAACTACCCTATTTATGTTCACAAATATAAACATACCTTCAAAACATAGTGATATTCATAACTTAAACACTAGATATAAAAATAAACTTGCTGTTCCAAGTTTTAGACTTCACAAGACAAGTCGCTCATTCATGGGGAAATGTATACACATTTACAACAATGTCGCACCAAATGTAACTGAACTGCCTTTTCACAAACTTAAGTTATATGTCAAACAAACTTTAATGAAAAAAGGCTACTATAAGGTCCAAGAATATTTAGATGATAAGAATGCGTGGACACATTAAAATTCCAAAATGTTTTATATGTTTATTTACGAGTATTATGACTATTAACCACTGTATACCTATATTGTGATTGTGCATTGTCAGATAGCTTGAAAATGACGATAATACTTTTGACATTGGGTACCTACTTTGTTGGTACGTTGATATACATTCTCTTCTAATATTATTTTTTTTTTCGCTGGTCGGCGGCACTGCGCTGCTAAAAGTTATATTTAAAAAAAAACATTGTAATTTATTATTTGAAAAGAGTGACTACATGGGTTTGTTGCCGGAATCTTCTCGGTAGTTCAACTTTTGGAACCGGTGTAAATTCAGACATGACAGACAGACAGAGACTATGACGTTGTTAGTTAATATATTTTTTGTGATAGTTGTAACAATGTGTTTTTTTGACGATTTAAAAGTGTTTCTTTGTGGCCTATTTAAATAAAATATTTTTTCTTTCTTTCTTACGTTCATTCATTAATATCGTACTAAGTTATTATGTTGTTTAATTACACTAGAAATTCCCTCGCACCAAAGTTGACTTATAGTTTTTATCGATAGTCGATAATATTTTTGGTCTCCCTGCTCCCTACAAAAACACGTGTAATTGAACTGACCAATCAGCGAAGCCAATGCCTCGTCGCCCCCGCACCGCAAAGCAGTGACCTGTGTTTCTAAGGAGGAATGCATCTATGCGCTCTCCACTGGTTAAGTACTCCGTGCCACAGACAGACACGTCAAACTTATAACACCCCTCTTTTTTCGTCGGGGGTTAAGAACATGGCTTGAATGAAAACTTAACTGAGCCTTAGATATCATTGTCGAGGAGTTTTTGCCGCCATTTAATGGTGACGGTTAATTATTATTTATTATGATAATTAGATAATTGTGTCCAAGTGAAGATTTGTGTTATGAAATTTGTGTAGTTTTGTGAAACAAATGTTTGTGCTGACGAGTAACATGAAAAATTATTATACTTAATAAATGTTAACCTCGTGTGACAGACAGAGATTTTTATCGTGATTCGTGACTATCCACCTCCCCGAAGTAGCATCATGTAGTCTGTCACCATATATTTGGCAAAAAACTTTCCCAAGATGCATTAAAATGTGTTACAATCGCACTACAATGCAGTAACTGAATGTCTTGAAACCAGAGCCATATAAAAATTAAAAAAATAAATAAATTGTTATTAAAATATTGGCTTTCCGAAATTTTCTTTTCTTTCACAAAAAAGAAGTGTTTTGCATATTTAAGAGCCCTTTCTTCCAGCGAACATAAACTGTAGATTTAACTAAAATGTTTTACCTTAAAAGCTCGTTGCAATGTATCTTCTCTGAGGCGGTGAGCCGGTGCCCAAGTTGCAGAAGCATCGCTGCTTTTGTATAGGAGTACACAGTGCGGGACCACGAGCTCTCCTCTATCAACTTGCCGGCAAACAGCGCGGCGTCACGCCACTCCATCATCAGGCTAAACGAATCATAACGTAAAAGCTTTTTTAATACAGTTGCTTAAAAAGTGGCGTATTACAGGGACGTATAGCGTTCGGGATGTGGGTTATACATACTCGAGCTTTTTCTTTAGCTTTTCCGAACTCGTGCGTTCTCTTTCCTAACTATAAAATAATGTCTATTAAAAAGAAAAAACCAACCACGAAGTTATTACAAAAAAAAATCATACTAGTTTTTATGATACATGCAAATATTTCTAAAAAGAAGCTACTAATTTGTTTTAATATCAGATTTAATGATTTGATTCAATGAGTTAGGTTAGGTTTCATTTCATTTCATCTTATTAAATTTCATTTTCATTACATATCAGTAAAAAAATTCTACTGAAGATTTGGCTGTATGGGCATAGTTCCTTTTGCCTACCCAGAATGGGTGAAGAAAACAAAAAAAACTCTGCTTATGTTCTTTTACGGTTGGCGCCATTTTCCAAAAATAAATGATTAGTTATTTTAGTTTATTGTGTTTTTATTATTATTAAATTACATCATTTTTTCGCAACTGTATTAAAAATAGTTGTTCAGTTCACGTGCGGAACCGTCATTGCAACTTGTTCCGACTGTCAACTCTCACCTTCGGCTGCGCCTCGGCTCGGGTAGACATTTGTCGGAACTCTTTGCAATGACAGGCTTTCAGCACTCGTAATGAAATGTACTATTACGGCGCGATACTCTTTTGTGTTTTTATTCTGCATGATATTGCGTTAGAAAAACGTCGTGTGAATAGGCCCAAAGAGATTTTGGGTGTGTTATAGCCATTTTGATGGTCAGTCGACAGCACATCAAGCATAACAGTTTGGCTCAGGCCTGAAATATGCGTTTTCCTAAAATGTACAATTGTCAAAATGACTGTTTTCCATAATGTCAGCACGTCTTTTGCATAATGTCAGCTTCTTACAATGTCAGTCTCCAAGAATGTCAGTTTTCATAAATAATGTTCGCTTTTCAGAAAGTGCTTATTCTCAAAATGTCTGCAACCTCACAATATCTGCCTTCTTACAATTTTTGCATTGTCTGTCAGTCATTAAACGTCATTAATGTTATCTTGAGTGCCAGTAATTATAGATATTTATCAAAAAAGAAGTATGCTAAGAAATTAACCCTCTCCATTTAGAACATTGATTTGAAGCAGACATTATAGGAATGTAAAAATTATGAATAGACGACTTTCTGAAACTGTACACATTTTAAATACCAGTAATTTTGAGAAAACTGACAAAATAGAAGTGCTAACATTGTGAGAACGCAGAAGTTTTGACAATTGTACATTTTAGGAAAAGGCATATTTCAGGCCTGAGCCAACAGTTTAACCTTTAGACCACCCTTACTCTGATCGTAAATCGTATTAGAGGCGGCTTTTTTAGTGCAACGCATACGCTTGATGTGCTGTCGTCTGCAAATCGAATTTACATAAAGAATAAGAAGTGATCTTACCCGTTCACCCACATGATTTCCCAATAGCAGACGTGCCGGAACTGCTTCCACGTCTCCTGATTGACAATGACGCGGTTGTAAGTGTCGATGGCCGGCGTGAATTCCCCTCGGAGCAGTTCTAGCCTGCCCTTGAACACTAAGAACCAGACGCTACTCGGGTATATCTATGAAAAACATTATTTACATGAGAAGTAAATGCAATTCCACCCTAACATGGATGTGCATTATCGTATTTCATGAGAATTTAATTTGATAAGTACAGTTCGTAGTTACTTGATGCAACCCTTCATGTGCCATCGACCGTACAGTACATCTAATTCTAAAAAAAATTTATGAAATAAAGGATTTTACATTCAAATTACAATTTAAAAACTTCAAAATAAACATTTTAGAGGAGGTTTTGCCGCTATATATTTTTAGCAAGGAATCCAAACCACTGATTTTGAAAAAAATAATACACTGTATTATTTATTACACCATTCTGTCAGACTGGCAAAGAAACGACTTAGTAAACTACTTTGTGCGTGATGTTGAGGTGATGATGTTGAGACAGAAAATTATAACTCCGAAGACCGGCACGCGTGCTCATGAGTAGGAAGGGAGAAGGTGGGATAAGGTCGAAAAGCTCCTCAGAACACTCTCCATGACAAAGCCGATAGAAGGCGCTAAGCGATGGAATGTCACGACGGAATTGTAGAGGCTCTAGGCTGTCCGTGACCTCTACGTCGTCAATGATATGGACGGCACGACGCTGTAATTTGTCCAGTGCATTGAGGAGGTACTTGGCGGAGCTATCAGACAGATGCGAGCAATATTCCACGCAAGACCGGACCTGAGTTTTGTAAAGTAGGCATAATTGGTCAGGGGTGTAAAATTGACGCACCTTGTTCAGGTCTTAGCATTGAACTCAACAAGATTGTTAGATCCCCATTCCGATATGAGGTTCAACACTCTGTTGAATGTGTTGCACCCGTATTTCAATGCAATAACTAACGAAATAAAGAAAATACTTAAGATCTGTATGGCCTTTCCCATTCCTTTTATAAGGTAAACTTATAAAGAAAGGACTGGTTATGATTTAATAAGTAAGATACCTTAAGTTCTTTCATGAGAATCCTCTCGCAGATGGCAAGGTCGCCCGTTGAGCCAATGAAGTGACAAATGACTAGATGGTAGCCGAGTAGCGTGAGGTCGCAAAGCACGGATCGCATTCCGGGTGCGTTAGCGCCCGCTTCCAACTCCCTTAATCCGAGAACCTTTAACAATATTAAATGTCACTTTGAATGAAGTTACTTAAAATTTACAATTTTCTATTTAAAAAAAAACTCCGGAGCTCTGGCCGGAGTTCATCGCTCAATATCGTAACTAGCTCCGGATTTGAAATTATTATGATTTTCAAAGCCCAAAAAGACAAAATCTTGCCACGACGGCCACGAGTAATATTACCCGCGGGAGATCGCATGGAAATTTTAACCTTAGGAGATAGACACAATCATGATCGCGGTCTTTTCTAAAGGCTTTTTTAAGACGTACTTAGAATTTTCTCGTATGTACATTTTTTTATGTATCTCATTAGGTTTAGCCAGCGTAAACAATGTAATGAATTAATTACTATAAACTTGTCATAAAATAACCTTGTTTCCTGAGAAGCCGACGAACTCCAAGAGGCTGATTATCTTGGGCGGCAGTAGTGAAATCATCAGGTTAAAGGTGGCTGTGCCGAGGCGTACTCCGCTGTGGAAATGAATCTTGGACTCTTGAGAGTCCCACCTCTTCTTCTCCAAAATTTTCGCACAGTCTCTGACAACATGAAAACAAGTTTAATAATAAAAAACATAAAAAAGCTGACCAGTCGAAAGTAATGTTCGGGTTCTATTTTGTACCGCAATATCTATTTCTGACATCAGGATCAAAGGATCGATCGTGGCTTCAAAATCTATTAGGTATGATAACAAATATAGTGGTTAATAACACAGAACACTTGGAAAAATGTAAAGAACACCGCCTCAACTTAGTCGATTTTGATTATGACGTCATATGGAGAACTATGACTAAACGTTTCATTTACCATCTAGTTTAAAGCACATATTATTTCATTCAAATGTAATATTTACTTGTAGCTGTTGTAACAGTTTTTGACTTTGAGTGTGCCTTTGATGAGACCTGTCAAGTCTTCACCTTCCATAATAGTCATGGCGGCTTGTAGAAGCAGCGCCTCAGCGTAGCACAACTCCGCGTGAGCTTCCATGTCATTATAACTGCTGTAATTTGGCTGAAATATGTAGTTCATTTGTTAGTATACCGTTTGATATTGATAATAATAATAATTAAAAAGCGCTAAACAAAAAACCGGACGACCTTCCCAAAGGAATTAGATTCCTCTGACTTAAATACAATAAAAAGTATATTATTACCTAAATAGAGGACAGGGTGATCAGTAGGTTGAACATACCTACTTGACGCCACAAAATGGTAGTAAAAATTTGAAACTGACTTAACTAAATTATGCACAGTATAGGCAAGGAGGCATAACTTAAAATATAAATTTTTCAAGTCTTTACAATTTATTTATGTCTTTTTCGGTACCGGACTTCTGACAACATGGGGTCTAGATAAAAAAATATTGTTTATCGAGCGGACTTCAGCTCATTTTTAGTAATTACGTTAAATACAATAGTAGTAATTATAGTAAGTAATAATCATAGAAAATTAAGTGTTACGAGACATTGGCATTTAGCTGTTTACATAATTTCTATGCTCTCGTAACGCCGAATGTACAAAATCAGAAATCAGTCATCCGTGTGACGTCTAGAAATAAAGCAACATTTTCAAGCCTTCAGCTACTATTGTGGGACGTTAAAGTAAAATTTAGATTTCTATTTCTATCCCTAACAATACTATTAAAAGTTTAAGATTAATTTATCTTATATATAAATTTCTCCACTCACAAATTTAGTTACCATACTCCTCAGAAACGGCTTGACTGATTTTCATGAAATTTTATATGTATATTCAGTAGGTCTGAGAATCGGCTACCATCTTTTTTTTTGACATTTTTTTTATGGCAATACATCGTTTACCGGGACAGCTAGGAATTTTATATGTATATTCATTCAGTAGGTCTGAGAATAGGCTATCTATTTATTTTGACATTTTTTTTAATGGCAAAGCAATTTTTGCGGGGTCAGCTAGTAAATACATAATATTCAGCATCAAGTCAAAGTCAAAACAATTGCAATGATTAAATGTACATGAATATGCATTGAGTTGGGAAAGGGGATGCCGCCACACGATCAGGCAGTAAGTGTGGTGGTACCTATTGCGCGGCTTGCTCTTCCAGAAGGATCTGGTTAGGTTACGGATATAATCACCGCGCGTGTATGCCACACATAGTTTCCCTAGCTACGGCTAACCTTTATCGTACAAACAAACTGATCGTGTGGAGGGAGATAAGCTGACGCCCGCAATCTACTCTACTAGATAAACGAAACGATGAGCTGATAAGATATCTTTACTATCCTAACGAAATGGATAATTTGGTTGTGTACGAAATTAGCGAACATTCTCCAAGTATTGGTCTAATATTTTATTAAACATCGACCTATACCCTCAAACTAGAAGCTAAAGGGAACTGTATATAAAATATAAATTCATTAATTAACAAATCTTGCATAAGCTGCATAATCCTAGTAACGCGTCTTTTTTTCTACTATTCGTACGACTTCGTGCAGTCAAAACCTAACGTAGTTTTGCTCAATTTGACAGCTCGTGTAGACTGTGACTACGGGACATGCTCGCAAATAAACATTCTATTTTTTCCAAAATTTGATAATGTTATGGATGCAGCTATCAAGAAAAATTTAAAGGACAAGACTGTCCAAAACGAGAGTCCTTAAGAAAATACCTGCAATCAAAGCAAATTAACTTTTCGATCAATGGATCGAAAAGACGCCCCTGGGTTGTCCAAACCAGAACTACACCTTCGTTATTTCTACTTTTTTATCTTTCTTTTTTTCTTTCGTTTTTCACATATATTGGTACAACTACCAGTAATGATTTGGTATAGAGTTATAGTATTATAAGTTAAATTAGAACGCTATACAGACACTGTAAAATTATAATTTATTATTCAAAAATCAAAAATCAACTGCAGAGATCCATTTTGTATGTAATTTATTACATATTTGATTTTTTATATTTATTAGTTGGTTTTTAACTTTTTATATTTTGATTGAACCGTCCTTTTTTTACTTCCAAAATTCTTTGTGGGATCAAAATCTTTTATAGGAATGGTGCAGTGCATTTTCTGATTTTTATCCTATATGCGCTAAATGTTAAAGCAATGGAACTTGAATGATGTCATGTCATGCTGAAATAATTTTAGTCCATGTTGAAAAGCTTAATTGTAGATACATAATACCTTTCTTATAATAGTTCCAATGCTCTCCACGAGTGTGTAGTTTCTCCTATGCTGATTGCAAAGATGGATGCAAATCTTAAGTGCAGACAGAGCACGATTGATCTGGATCTGATCAAAAGTCAGCATTGCTGGGATAAATTCAAATATGGCTGCACCCAGGCTGTGGTATAAGGAAGTCCGGCACCTTTGGTAGCAAGAAAATATTGAGATATTTTAATCCACATTATGGAAATAGTTTTTCCATGCATCGAACAGTAGATAAAGCTTATGGCAGTTCCTTATTTTGTTCGTTGAAATATATAAATTTAAAATAGGTTAAAGGCGTCATGCTCTCATATAATTATTTAAAAAATGTTAACATACCAAGGTGACATTATATTCATGGCGCCTACTAAATCGTTGTTGAAAAATTTTCTAATTGCCACTTCACAGTCTTCAAATGCCAACAGCAAATCCATGTCTGATCTGTAAAACAATTTTTGTAAGGTTTCTTGTATTTACCATTGTTACAGATGTATCATAATATCAATTAGGTTGGGTTACATCTATATATTTGGCGTCTAATTGAGTACCATAAAGTAGCTCGGCAACAATAATACAATTTTTATCATATGGATACTTGTCATTACCTTTGTCAAAACATATCGCAAAAGTAAAAAGATTATTAATTTCTTTGACCTAATAGCGTTCATGTCTACACTCACTAAAATGTTCATACTCACTTTGAATGCTCTTCTGCAGCATCAACAAATACGTCCTGAAATATAATTGATTATTTATTTTATTATAACTCAAACTTCAGAAAAAATATTACTATTATAGAATCTATCAACTAGTTTTTATTATTTGTAGATATTTAATTATGTTAGCGATAGTATGTTTTAGTTTTTTTAGAACAATAATATTTTCTAAGACTGCTGACACTGATACAGTCACGTCTGAAAAGATGTGAAAACAGAAACAAAGAGTAGTAGCAATAAAGTATTGTATACAAATTTCGAAGCTTTGTATGTTCATATTTTTAACTTGTCTGTACAACTCTGTACACGCATTAGTGAACATTGTACTTACATCGTCAAAATCTTCAGAGGCAAGTGGCGCTGACGAAGCTTCTTCTTTGTACGCAGCTGGTAATCGCGCAGGTGTCATAGGAGGGATGCTCTCTTGTTTTAGAGCCATCTTTCCTTAAAATGAAACATTTTTTTACGAAATTGACACTAAAATAAAACATATTCCTTCTTATCTAGAAGAAAACCGCATAAGGATTATCAAAATTGGTAAACTAATTACGTAATAACTTTATTGTTAATTTGAACTAATGAAACCAATTCACAGTCTGTACTATTATAATATCGTCATCATTTCCTCAATTTTAATTGAAACACGACTACGTAATACGTTTAAACTAATGCATTTAGAAAGAAGCAGACCTATGCAAAAATATTCTTACAAAACGTTTCTTACGTTATTATGTATGTAAATTGAGTATATAGCGAATGCGATCTACATTAGTACAGCCAACAGCTTCAAACTGTTACAGTTGAACTACAAAACCATCTACGTGTATTTACGTCTGAGTGAGATCGATCGATGAAAATAATACAAAAATATGTGGTAAAGCGATATTGTGTGTCCCAGGTGTATCCAGTCGATTATTGTGACAAAAATTTAATTATGTCGGGGTCCCGGGGTCGATCATAGCGATAGTTTCGACATGGCCCCGGGATGGGTTAATCCACAGAACACATAAAATAGGTGGTCAATCAAATTTGTAATGCCCAAAGTAAGATTATTTTGTAATGGTCCCCCTTATAGGTAGCTAAACGGGAGATCCCGTTATTTGTTCTATGGAACAGGATGTCATTGGTCAAATAAGACATTATGTCTGATTTTGAACTATGGAACATGTTACTTTCATTTCCCAGATTGTTCTATGGAGCAAGGAAGGGCCAGGGCAGTGCTCTTCTATCTCCGGTTTTGTTACAGGTACATATACTGGTGATTTAAATTATTTGTGAACTGATGGTAGAATGCTCTGAGAATCTTCTACAAAATTTGTAGTGTATATACACTCCAAATTCCGATACTTCTTGTTCTTGCTACGCGGAAATCTATAATTTCTGCCCAAGACCCTAGTATCTCATGTAAGATTTTGGAAATATATGATGCCCATTTTTACCTCCGACCTTACAGCAGATATAGCGTGTTTGGGCTCATAAGAATAGTCAATGAGATGGTTTTAGATAGATTATTAATAAGGCCGGGGTTTACTTAAAATTTTATATTATACTAGCTGTCCCGGCAAACGTTGTTTTGCCTTAAAAAAATTACCAAAAAAAAAGATAGTAGTATTCGATTCTCAGACTTACTGAATATACACATAAAATTTCATGAAAATCGGTCAAGCCGTTTCGGAGGAGTATGGTAACTAAATTTGTGACTCGAGAATTTTATAGATGAGCTTAACACGAAAAACTTGTTTTTACATGAATTTACTACATAATTCTAAACGAAAACGAAATTGTGTCGTTTTGTTCCATGCAACAAATGCGGGATCTATCCCGGCCGGCTGAACGTGCACATTTTAGAAATCTTTAGTTTAGTTCACTTATCTATAAGTTTATACAACCTTTTTAATCTTAGCTCTTTGTTAACAGGTAAAACCTGTTTAAACACTTTAAAGGCGTAGTACAAATCGAAGTATAACGAATTTACCTAGGTCGCTTCCGACAAGACATAGCCCAAAACAGGATTATTTTAATTTCGACGTTTGACTACATAACAATCTAATAAAAATCTATCGGTAGATAAAATACTTATTGGTATGATCAAACCTGATACGTGTGCAGATTTCTGATTTGCTAAATTCCCTTATGCCCGTCTCATCGTTACAAATATTATCTGAAACAAAAAAGATTAATTCTATAGTTAGCAGCTTTTATTTTAGAATTTCGTTGCATTTCATGATTTGCAACGACACATTTTCTAAAATAAAAGTAAAAAATTGCCAGGGAGATCCAGGTAGCGACAGTCTGACATACATAATCATATTAGGTTGTAAATAGTCGTAATCATTGCGTATTGAATCAAAATCCAATTAGTATCTAATCGCCGCGCCCCGTCTAGTCGCTTGGTCTGTACCCCTTCCGGGTTCGATATGAATAATGAGTATGAACAGTATGCATACATATACATATTCTTGTCTATATTTCTCCGTTATCTATATAACACAACCTTAAATCCATGGTTAATAATTTGGTTAAATAGGTGTAAATGTAAAAATTTCATTATCACCCAAAGGGGAACAAGCGTAGATTGAAACACATTCGCATTATACAAAATTTTAAAACCGATGAGTTTTGTCCGGCACTGAGTGCAATAATCAGTTATTATCTAACATCCCTATTTTGAAAAAGGAATACCTATTACTAAATTAAAACACTTCTTTTCTACACAAAATACATACTTTGTCACCATTTATGTAAATAATGTTCATGTTTATGATTGTAACAAACAATAATATGATACACCTAAAAGAGATTGTACCTTTGTAAATTTCGCTAAACTTAATAAGTAGTGCAAAACCAAAATACTTGTAAAATCGCGAAGCAAGATAAAATAGTTGCATTTCGCAATCAGCACACTTGAATACTTTAAGAGGTTTTAATTTAATTTAAAATTAAATAAGAACTTACCGAATATATTTTTTGCTACGCTCTCATTATGACAATGTTTGTACTATCTAAGAAAGTACTTAATAAGGTTTCGTGTAAAATTTGAACTTATAAACACGAAATTAAGAATAAATAATTATTAAGATAAAGTATATTTTCAAGACGAATTAGACACTGCACACTACAAAAGTAGATATTTGCTTATGGTCGCGGATGTTGCGTAGTGAAAGTAGCCGCGAGTACAGCCTACGACGCTTTCACCGGCCACATGAGTATCTCGCTCGCTGGTTTATTAAAAAAAAGTCTACAGAAATTATTATTGAAGTAAAGCAAAAGTTTTTTATACTGCGTTTTGAATTAAATACCTATCTTAATTAATCACGCAAAGAAAATATAGGCATAGAGTACGAGTTTAGTATGGTCATTATTTCATAAGACGAAATAATGTAATAATATATATTTTAGCACACATACACTTATAATCTAGATGCCAGCTTGTGTTGATGATACTAGTTTTAATTTATAAGGATGTCAAACAACGCAGTTGGCCCACCCACCTAGTCGTAAGTGGTAAGTATCTTTTAGGCACCTGCCATACTAAGGAAATCGCTTTATAATAAAACCGGTGCGTTGAAAATCAGCCCCCTTATTCTCAACTGTCGGATCACGGATTCGATTCGACAAGTCACATGCCGTCTCGCTTTGACGCAGCGCGATAAAAAGTGACAGGCATAGAGTTTCCGAAATTCGAATTCTTTCCGACAGTTGAGAATAAGGGGGCAGGACTCTGTTTAATAAAACTTAATAGAGCAGTCGACAACATTTTTTTATTTCATAAATAAGAAGTATATAACTCGTAAAGAAATATTTCAAAATAAATAGTATGTTTAAGATCAATAGTTTCACAGATCTATATCTATGGTAAATATGTTTGATGTATTGAGGCACATCGTCCAAACACGCTCCATAGAAAATCTACGGAACAGGTGCCGTCCCATGTTTCTTATTTAGTAAGAAATGTATGGGCATACTGACAAAATCAATAATAAATGTATTAGGTATGTTTTTGTTCAAAGTTTTTTTAATTGATGTCAGCAGTCTAATATATCATTAACATTTTTGATAAATATGGGGGGGAAAAAAAAATACTATTATTAAATTTTCTGAATAGTACAACTTCAACAATACTACATATTATTATCTTTTAAGTTTGAATTGTTTTTATGGATAACAGGAGCGTATATTTTCCGAATATGTGAAAAATAGCGCCATATTCTAACTTAGGCAACATCCCAATTTTATTGTGGAATTGTAGTTGTAAAAGCCGTTTAATAAAGCTACAAATTTTTAATAGTAATGCTTCAAAATACTTGTAAAATTCAACACCTGTAGACCTTGTTTAATCATCATCACCAGCCTATATACGTCCCACTGCTGGGCAAAGGCCTTCCTTCATGGGAGAAACACATGAGGAGTTTGGGCCATAACACCACCACGCTGGCCCAATGCGGGTTGGTGGGTTAAAGCGGTTGCAGGAATAACCGGAACCAACTGCTAAACGTGCCTTCCGAAGCACGGAGGAGCTCGAGATAACAAACTTTGATTGACCCATTTCAGGTTTGACCATGGCGAAAGTTGCTTTGTTTTTCGTATCGAAAACAGAGCCCTCAAACCAATACCACCAGGCTCCTCATACACCACCGGTCTCCTCACACACCACCGGGCTCCTCATACACTACCGGGCTCCTCACACAGGGTGGAGGACCTTGTTTAATAAAACTATACAATAAATTGTAAAAAATGCCTGTAGATTTTGACATACTTATGAATCTACTTTGTAATGGCACTTTACAATTTACAATTAAATGTAATATTTTTTGTTATTAAATTAAACCGAGGGTTTGCATTTGATGAGGAGGCGATTGCAGTTTTACAGTCATTAATACAACTATTTAAATGATTTATTTGTTTG
Source organism: Nymphula nitidulata (assembly GCA_947347705.1). Lineage (NCBI taxonomy): Eukaryota > Metazoa > Arthropoda > Insecta > Lepidoptera > Crambidae > Nymphula > Nymphula nitidulata. Next base: position 21,031,284 of record OX374616.1, read on the forward strand.
GTTAGTATAATTAATACATGGTTGATTATACTAAAAGTTTTGGTATTTTTATATTTTACCCTCATGTTACGCTTTTGACTGAGAACTGGCAATGCATTTGGTCGTCCTCTCGTCTTATAAAGGGTAAACAATTTGGCAATATTCAATATTCAACTAAGATTTTTTAATACCGATCAGCGGACAAGCACATTACTTCTACTATAATCCGTTTGCGACTTGGACATGTCTGTTCTCTGGTTTTCCCGGCGAAGGTTTAACATTTTGGATCACTCTTTATATGAATGCGGCCTTGAGGAAGGTTCCGTGGATCATATATTCTTCAATTGCTCAAGACATCCTACCTCACTTCACATCTATTTGCCAGTTAATAAACCTCGTCCCTCAAATATAAACTTTTTACTTTCAGTTATTAAATAATAATAATAATAATATTTATACACTCACACCTATTATCTAGCCCAAAGTAAGCATCATTAAGAGCTTGTGTTATACTGATGATACTAGATAATGGATAAATAATGATAATAATATGCATATAAATATTAGAAATATACTAAATAAACATATAAACATCCATGACTCGTAAACAAATGCTCATACTCATCATACAAACATTTGTTCCTACCGAGATTCGAACCCGGGGCCTCTTGACCGAGTAGCCTGGGGTACAGACCACTCGTCCAGCCGGTCGTCAAATATTAATCCAGATATCATTTATAGTTTATCAATTTATATCAAAAAATAGAAAATCAAACTATATATTCTTGTTCCCCTTTTCCCGTTATTTTTATAATTTATTGCGTCAATGTTTCCCACTACCGTAATAATTAATCAATATAAATCGTAGTCGTACTTTGTCCTTACATTAATCCCCATTAACCATACTAATAATATCCTCCCATAATATTATTTTATTTTGCCTTCAGATTGCCTGACCGATCACGTGTCTACAAACTGATCATAGTCCTCAATCATCATGTCTTCTCCAAACTCGACACTGGCGGATTTGTCAAGCTTGACATATAGTCATAAATAAAAAATTGAATAGAATAGAAAGTTAGTAAAATCCTTTTATCATGTAGAAATGAGCTGATAGTCATCAAACGTCTGAAGTAATCGTCATAAATTATAGCTAAGAACCATCCTAGTCACGTCAGCTTTCAAACAAGCAAAACATATCAAAATCGGTCCATTCGTTTAGGAGCTACAATGCCACAGACAGACACAGATACACATCAAACTTATAACACCCACCTTTTTTCGTCGGGGGTTAAATAGCAACTGAAATCACTATATTTACTATACTTTGCCTTAAATACATTATTATCTGTAATTCATTATGTTATTGTTTTCCAAAAGATGACATTATAAAAAAAATATATTGGATGACAAGAATTAGAAGGGTAAATAAGGTGTGGAAAAGCCGAGCCATATCTGTTAAATACACTTCAACTCAGATTCATTTTTAACAAACAAATGCTAATACTACTGTTTATAATTCATCATATTATTTGATTTGTAATAAATAAAAAAAATACAAAATACAATGCTATACATAATTCATGGCTACAAAACATACTGTTTTAGAATAATGAAAATTATAAAAGTTGTTTACTATTAAATTTTTATTATTCAAGAATTATACTCTTTACTGCATACTTTAGATATACATAGTAAATTACATGTAATAGGAAATGAGCAAGGTTGGACTAATAATTTGTGGAAAAGATGATGTTAATTGAGCTACAAATTACCTTTTGAGTTGAAGGTGTTTGTGAACATTATTAATTTATTATTCTTGTGTTACAAATTAAGTTACCATACTCATCTGAAACGGCTTGACCGATTTTCATGAAATTTTATATGTATATTCATTAGGTCTGAGAATCTGCTACTAATAATTTTTTAAAAAATTTATTTTTGGCAAAACAATATTTGCGGGGTCAGCTAGAATGATATAATATTCAACACTCACACCTATTATGTAGCTCAAACTAAGTTGTTATGTTCATTAAAACACCTTAATTATGGAATTAAGTTTATTGTGCTAAGTAGCAATACAACAGGATTTTAGTAAGTGATGACAAACCAACAATCGACATCTACCCACATACTTCACTAATATTATTTATTAATAATGTTAAGTAAGTACCTACACTATTCATACACAACAATAAGTTTCTTTAAGAGCTTGTGTTAAGGATAATAGATAACAGATAAATTTTGATACCAACACTCACACCTATTATGTAGCTCAAACTAAGTTGTTATGTTCATTAAAACACCTTAATTATGGAATTAAGTTTATTGTGCTAAGTAGCAATACAACAGGATTTTAGTAAGTGATGACAAACCAACAATCGACATCTACCCACATACTTCACTAATATTATTTATTAATAATGTTAAGTAAGTACCTACACTATTCATACACAACAATAAGTTTCTTTAAGAGCTTGTGTTAAGGATAATAGATAACAGATAAATTTTGATACTAATATGTATATAAATAGAAATATACTAAATCAATATATAAACATCTCCTATCCCAATAGTGAACTAATGCTCGTACTCATCATACAAACATTTTCTCCTAGCTGGATTTGTACCCGAGATACCTGACCGAGTAGCCTGTATATCAATGGGTACTGACCCTAGGCCAGCGGGTTGTAGAATAATACCTATACAAGTATACAGGGCGTCCCAAGGCTATGCCACATGGAGGGAAAGTACCTTCATTAAAATTCATGGTCTTTCTTTTATTTCTGACACTAAGTTATTGAGCTAAAAAAAAACCCTTATGATGAAGCCTTTCGATTGGTATGATAAAGCTATATGGTAATTTTTTTTCTCGTGTAGCGGGTTCGATTCCCGGTTCAACCATGTAATTATTAAAAATTCTATAAATGCAGTTTAAATTGTTTTTTAAATTAAAATAATAATAATAATAATTTATTTGACCACAATTATGTCTTTTTTCAGTGAAATGTTCCATCTACAATATTCAAGGTACTTTTCTTCCATGTGGCATAGGTGTGGGACACCCTGTATAAATAATATGTTAGCATAGACCCAGGCCATTTTTCTTCAAATTATTTTTGCCTCCTTCCATTATCTAGATTCTAGATGGATAGAGTTTAGAAATCGACACATTACATCATTGGCAAAGTTATGAACTAGTGACAACCTACAAAAAAAAGAATAAACTGATAAATGTATACTAACTCTCTAACACATAAGAATTGCTGTATGATAATCAGGAATAATTATATGTCTCTGCCAACTATTTTAGCCAGGATTCTAAGCTTTAGTTATTGTTCTGAGGTTTCACCACTGTCTACACTGTATCTGGATATACATTATTCAAAGATGTTTCCTTATTTTCTAAGCAAACCTTACTTTATATCAATGCTAGGTATCAAGGGTCAAGTTAGGGTCAATGAATGTTAATAATGACAGATAAGAAAGTGATCATACATAGATCTAGGACCTATGAACATGTGTGGCAGTCCAAAGTTATCATATACATAAAGAATGATCACATATTAATGTATGTGATAAATTTTGACTGCCCCACATGCATGGGTCCTATATACCCAGACACATAAACATGAGACACGACGACGAAACGAAGCAGCACGACTTATATACTATTTAAATTTATAAGATTTATGAATAAATTACGGCAAATTAATCAATAACCAAATGAACTACGCACATATTCACGTTTTTGTTCTTATGCTGATAATTCCTATTTAGGTAAACCAATGGCTAGTGTGAAATCAATAACACTCAGCATAAGTAGTACTTTCTTTTCGTTTTTAGCTGTTTTTAGTATAGCCGAGGTAGCTTGGTAAGAACGTTGAAGCTAGATAGAATAGGTAATCTGAATTGAATGTACTTACTTTGGTTTGTATCCTAATTCACTGTTTCCAAAGACGAAATGTCCACAAAAATCAAATACCCATGATTTCCCAATTAAAAGATTTAGCTACAATTTAGATATATTGTGTACTAAAGAGTTTATTGCATTCAATGGATTTTTCTTTTAGAAAACAGAGGGAAAGAGAAGAATATAGTACTCTGTGGACAAAAATCACAGCACAGAACAGAATAATGACGGCTGCAATGAGGAAGGAATGAAATAACAGATATTAGAAGGAAGGAATTAGCTATAATGTTCTGAGGGAATTAAGATGAAATTATGAAATAATGACGGATAGCTAATATATCTGTGGAGCTGTCATGTCAGTGAGATATCGAGGTAGAGGTTCCCAAACTTTTAAATTTGTTGACCACTTGCCAATCCAATTTTGCATTTTAGGGTCCACTAGTGGTAGACCACTGTTAGCTAATATAGATTTTACAAATTCATCAATGCCTCAGTGAGCAGGCGCCCACTGCCCCTTGAGGCTCGCAATTTTTTAGGCTATTACCTTAGTTTTATGTTCACAAATATGTATGTAAATAAACTTATAATAACATATTAATCTGTAAAGCGACAATATACCACCGGTGGGCGAAGAATATAGAAAGATCAATTGTGTCTGGAATCTCATGCTTGACGGGTTAAATAAGCATATAATAACAACAGCTAATAAACTTGCTGTTCTAAGTTTTAGAATTTACAAGACAAGTCGCTCATTCATGGGCAAATGTATGCACATTTATGAGAAATCACACCAATTGTAACAGAATTACCATATCACCAGAGGTCGGAATTAGGTAGAGTTATTTATTACTTACACCGATTTCATACAGCAAAAGAAGAAAGTGGATATGGCTTAAATCCCGAGATTAATTTTAAAGAGCTGAAAAATCCCGCGATTTATTAAATATAAAAAGTTATTTGCTTTTACACAATTTAAACCACTGCACGTGCGACGTTGCCAAATTAACATCAACGACATCGGATATCCATTAGAAATCCCGGGAAGATCCACATTAATATCAACATTTCGATGCAAGTACAAAACAGCAACAATCTTAACTGCCCGTAGACGCAACACAGAAAGGTAGAAAGAGATAAAATTATTTGTACAAATAAGAAGTTGCGTCTCGAACGGGCAGTTAAAATTATTGCTGTTTGTAAACTTTACCTAATTCCGACCTCTACTTATCACACTTAGGACACTTTACTGTTAAATGTTATCATTTTGTAGACTACAAACATTGTCACTAAATATTTGAAAAGACTGACAACACGAGTTTGTTGCCTGAATCTTTTCTATTGTTCAACTTTTAGAACCGGTGTAAATTCAAACACGACTCACGACAGATAGACAGACGGACAGATAGACACTGTGACTTTATTGGTTAATATTTTTTTTTGTGAGAGTCATACTAATGTGATTTTGACCATTCGAAAGTGCGTCTTGTTGGCCTATTTGAATAAAGATATTTACATTTTTATTTCATTTCATTACATTTAGGTAGCATCATGGAGACTGTCATCATATATTTCGCTCCCATCTCTCTTTCCCACCCAAGATGCATTGAAATGTATAAGACCAGCATTAGAATGCAATATTTGCAGAATTAAAGAAAAATACTTCAGACTTGGCTGTTTTGGTGTGATTCCTTTGCCGTCCTTTTACAGGGAGAATAATGAAGATTAAACCAAAAAAGTAAAAAGGGGTGTTTGGCGGGTTTTAATTGCGTCGGTAAGATTTTTGTTTAAATAATTAAAAATTGTGTCGGAGCGAACTTTGTGTTATAAAAGTGGAGCAGTTTTATTATTCAAGTGTTTGTGTTGACGTGCAACTAAAAGGTTATAAGAATAAAAGTGATTATGGTGTGAAATACGAGGAGAACTTTTTTGTGGTTATCCACCTCATCAAGTAGCACATAAAGTGACTGTCATCATATACTTCGTGTCAAATACTCCCAAGAAGCATTGAAATGTGTTACGCCAGCAATAAAAGAAGAAATAAAGAATCACTTAAGACATGGATGTTTGGGCATTAGTTCCCTTTGCTTTCCTTTTATAGGGAGAATAAACCAAAAAAAAAAAGTAAACAAAGAAACGTAAAAACAACAAAAAAAAATTTAAATTTAAAATGGCTTCCTCGTCTTCGCACGATATAAAAATAAAATTAGAAAATGTTTGCCGTACATGTCTGTGTAAAGAAAATGATCTCCATTCGGTTTTTGGAATATCTTTTGGTTCCATTTCTCTCGACTGTATTATTGCAGAAACTACTGGTGTTCAGGTTAGCAAGAGGTCAATGTTGACAATAATAATCAAAAAATTTACATATTTTTTGTAATTCACATTAATTTTAGCAAAAATTGCAATTGCGAATGCGAATTAATGGTCATTTATTTTTGTTTTTATGTATATAATATATTTACGCTGCGCACAATATGGAAGGTGGGATAATCATTATTTTGTATACACCACATATTACCAACAAACACAGGAATTTATTTAATTTCGTACTTTGTGTGAAACTTTTCTCGTTTATTTATACAAATTTAATAAGACCATATTTATATAATAACTTTCTGTTTGCTTAAGTGCAAAATGTTAAGTTTATACAACTTAAACTTATAAATCAACAATTTATTATAGTTTGTATACAAATTTTCCCCTTTATTTAAATTTATTAAGATCATATTTATATATTCACAGATTTTCTTCATATAAGCATAAGCTTACGTGAATTATAATTTGCATGCAACTTTTATAATGCAATATATTGTAATTTAATAAGAATTAAGCAACAGCGAGATACAATGCTTATTAGTTTTAAAAACTATTTTTGAGAGTCCTGTGTAATTATAATTTTGTTCTTTAAACTAGATTGTTCAGGGTGATGAACTTCCATCTACAATATGTAATATGTGTAAGGATAAAGCTGCAAAAGCTTATGAATTTAGAAAACAATCACAAGAGGCTAATTCAACACTTATAAGTTTGTACAAAAAAGAAAAAAAAGAGAGTTTGCAAGAACATGCCAATACACAGGTAAGTGTTGTTTTTTATTTTCAATAAACTATTCAAAGGAACAACTTAACAATACTTTGTGAAACATTGTTTCGCAAACATTAATTCCGTTTAAAGACAAACGGAACATAAGAGAACCACTCATGCAGATAAAGACATAACAGCAGAGTGTTCCTGGGGAAGCAAATTAGTAGTCATCTAATCTCCTTGTGAAACAGAAACATGATCAAAGGATATTTTTCATTTTCAGTTATCTACATGTACAGTACCTACATTAAAAAAATGACAAAAAATGATTTAAAGCACTACAAATTATTTTGCGTGATATTTTCGGCCGATTAACCATGTACAAAAATATTTTAAAGCATCCTAAAAAGACAAATATGGCTATATAGAGGCCATATTAAGACATATAATCTGTGGCCATATTTTTAAGTCGCTAGGAAAAACATTCGTTTTTAGTCTAGGAATATTGAATTTGGACTCAGTAGTCTGATAGACAGATCAATAAAGTATTTTGCTTTTTCTAATATCTTGACTGGTATAATTATAGAAGTTCGACGTTATAGTATTGCCATTATATTGATAATCATAAAAATGTCACTTATCATCAGAAAGTCATTTGTACGGGAAAACAATAAAAAAATAATGACAATGAATTGAAAAATAATGTTTTATTTCCCTTTCCCTAACATAAAAGTAGTGTACATACTCATAGCCAGGACTCCATATAAACCTGAAACATCTCTTTTACTCAACCAAATTGTCTAATAATCTCATATGACATTACAAATTATTGTTTGACAAATTTTAATGGTGTATTTCAGGCAGCTAATATTAAAACTGAAGAACCTTCTGCAGAAGACAATGATTATGTTGACTGGATGGGAATTGATGATTTTAATGAATTTGGTAAGTAGATTGATTCTTCAAACTACCTATATAAAATTATTAATAGAATAAAAATAATTAGATTTCCGATTTTTTAATTGACAAAGTATAAATATGTTATGACAGTTTTTTTCATAAATAAAAAAACAAACCTCTACATTATAATTTAAATATTCAACAAAAGTATTATTTGACATAGAATTAGTTGTAACGAAATAGTGCGTAGTATTGGAGTAGTGGATAAACAGGGCACCAAAATATGTTCATCATCATCACCAGCATATATACGTCCTACTGCTGGGCACAGCCCTTCATGGTAGAAACAATTGGATTTGTAGGTTTAAGTTGTTGCAGTAACAACCAGGACCAACAGCTTTACATGCCTTCTGAAGCACAGAGTATCTCGAGATTAGAAATTTTGGTTGACCCATCTGAGATCGACCATGGTGAAACCTGCTTTGTTTACGTAATCGAAATTAAAGCGCTCCAACTTATATACTAAGGTCAGATTGAAAGTACTCAGAAAATCAAAAACTGAGCAAATTTAGTTTAATTATACCTTTTCAAAATAGTTTCAAGTCATATCAATACATTGCTGCATTTGATGGAACCACTGAGAAAAGCACTTTGCCCACTTGTCCTATGCCGGCGCCAGACATGTGTTCAAAGATGGGATCAAATAAGTGTTCACATGTGTGGCACGGGCATTTGATACTATTGCCACATATTTGATCACATAAGTGCGCTTTGCCGTTCCATGTCGGTTTTTTAGCGCACATCAAAGAGATCAAAGTCCAAATGCTAGTTGCGCGAGCATCTCCATGGAGAGCTGTTGTCCGTAAACAATTAAACGAACCTACTAACGATGGAGTGGAATAATGAGAGCGTTTTCGAGTTTATTGAATTAATACAAGGAGAACCAGATATATGAGATCCGAAACGTAAAGGGCATAAAAATATAAATAACATTAATGACGCCTGGAACCGAATTAAACAAAACTTTTCAATCCCTTGTACTATCGAAGAATTAAAGCGTCTTCGTTTTGGTTGTCTTTGCTTATTTATTTGGATGTGTAATAAATAATTACACGCACATAAATAATATAAGCAAGCTGTGTCGACTACATCGTATTCCATGTTCTGTGAAGTCTATTTGAAAACTGTGAGTTCAAATGAGTGATCAAACATTTGATCACATATCTGGCAGATAGACCAAATGTGTGAGCAAAGTCTACAAAGAAGTGATCACTTCTTTGAACTTATGTCTGGCGCCGGCATTAGAGGTCTCTTCAACAACCTTTTGAAATGCAACTACTGCTTCCTCGGCTTTCTCACTCGTAAGTATGTTGAACACAGCATTTGAGTTACCTCTGTTAAAGCTTTGAACCATTTCTAGGCACCAATCGACATGAATACAAGATCTTTAACCACCAATCACAGTAACAATCTCACAAAGACTACATACTAGCGTCCAATTATGGGGGCGACACTGAAAAGTTTTTAAAACTGGTTACTAATAAACAATATATTAAAAATAATAAGTTTAAATTTAGAATATAGAACTCTATGCCAAATATTATTGAGTATGTACTAAACAAGTACATTCATTTGTCATTTGTTTTATGATTTGGAGGCAAATTGAAAATTATTATCTGAGTCATATTATCATGACTCTAGAACAATAATTGACATTGAAGGCTAATTTAACCTAATGGCTGTGTGATATATTTGGCCATATTCTAATGAAGCTAATGAATAAATAATGAAATTTCTATAGGTTTCATAATCCCTGGAGAACTTGTGTTAATTACTTTTTCGTTTATTAACTGATTAACTGAATCAACAGATTGAAGGAAACTGAAATATTGTATCTATGAGTTAGAGTTAGATGAAAATGAATAAGTACTTTATATACATGTATTTATATGCCTATTTTATATTGGATGGTCTTCAGTGTCCATACGTGTTCAGTTTTTATAGTTATATGTACAGTCGACAGCACATCAAGCGTAACAGTTTGAGCTTGAGATCGCCCTTACGCTGTTCGTAATAGAGGCGGCTTTCGTAGTACAACTGTTACGCTTGATGTGCTGTCGACTGTACAATGGTAACACTGAAAGTATTAAGAACTGGTTACTTGTTAACAACTCAATAAAAAAACATGTTTAAATTTAAAAAATTTGGCGGCTAATTGAAAATTTTCGAGTCACGTCACCATGAATTTAACGCGAGAAAATTTTCGTGCAATGTTTTTATGACTTTCGATGTCATTTAAGTCAACAAGAAAGTTGACTTCGATTGGCGTTTCATGATGAAGCCCCATCTCTTGCCTCTGTTTACAACTGGTTTAATGAGCCTAAAAACTGAAGGTAACACTAGTATTGTGCGGTTTATGATAGAGACTGACAAAAGAGTGACCTATCAAAAGATTCGGACAAGATTAGACATCGGTGTAAGTCAAACGCACAAAATCTTTCATAAAACACCGAGGGCCGAAAACTCAATTATGTTGATCGGTGTCTCGAAATGGTACAAAGATTTAACAGAGATGACTAAAATACTGTATTCGACGTACTTACGGGTACCGTAAGCTGGATTTACTGCTATGATCCCGAAAGCAAAAGACAGTCTGCTCAGTGGATGTTTCCTTCCGAGTTGCCAACCGTCCTCTCTTACTAGACTATAAGAATTTTACAGGTTTATCCCAAGTTCTTGGTAGCTCAGATGGTCATTTCTAGTTTAGATATTTTTGTAAGTAACCTGCCTACCAACTAATAGGAAGTCATTTATTTACAAAATAAACGGTAAAATTATGATAATAATTGTCTTTGGTGTCATTCAATGAGGTGCAAGAACTTTCTTTAGTCGTATTTATTTAAAAAAATTAAAAAAAGAGTAAATTTCCTCATAATGTAGAAACTTTGGAAATCTACACTATGTTTATGACACATTATTTTGTTTAAGTGATGCACATCATAGATGTGTTTCGATTAACTTAACGCACACATAGAACTCATTATATCTTACAGTTTGTTAAAGGCGTGTTAGCGACTACAATTATACAAAAGTCAACCATAAATAAATGTTTAAAAGGATTAAAGTTCCTTGGCTTTTCCTTCACTGCGACGTACCGCATGTATCTTGCGCCGACGTGTACGTTTGGCAACGTCGCTAACTTAAAAACTCGTAATACCGGTGACCATTTTTATAGTATTTTAATTACAAATGCTGTTATCTTCGAAACTATGCACTTTGACGCAGAAGTTTAGAATGAAGAAGTTTCAGTAAACATTTTATATCTAAACGTGGACCTAATTTTATATAGTAATAATAATAATATATTGTTATAACTACTGATTTTTAAAAATGTATCATACACTCACACCTATTTTATAGCCCAAAGTAAGCATAATCAAGAGCTTGTGTTATGGATGCTAGATAATGGAGAAATAATTATTATAATACGTATATAAAATCATTTGCTAGTAACAAACCGACCCCTGACCGAGTAGCCTGGTATAGCAAGGGGCACACACAGACCTCTCGGCCAGCCGGTTGTCGAGTAATAATGGTAATATACAAGTTGATAAAAATCATGATTTTTATAATAAAATCCAAAAAGTCAGATTAATTTGATTTAAAATCGGATTTATTTGATTTTAATCAGATTTTTTTGATTTTGTATGAAAGTCAGTTCTTTATTAAAAAAACAACTTATTTTTTGTTAAATCAACATATTAGTTCATTTATTAAGTCATTCTTTTATTAAAAAAACTAATTAGCATATTTATTTGCTTATTTAACAAAAAATATTGAATAAAATTTATAAAAAATGACAGTAACGAAAATCAACAAACATATATTATTCTAAAGGTAATTAGAAGAAACACTTTCATTTTGTAATATTTAACAAAAAATAAAAATAATAACTACGGCGTTTATGTCGGGGGAGTCATTTGACACTTTTTGGCTGTTTTGGTTGCAGTAAACAGTACTGATTTAATACATTGTTTTTTTTAAAAAAATCACTTTATTTTAATCGCGATTTAAATAATAATAAAAAACACCTTATTTACTTATAAAAATATCCAAACTAAAAGAGTTTCATGACCTGAGGCTGGGGATTTTTCAAATATTTATAATAATGTTAAAATTAAAATTAAGAATTAGTAACACCATTTGAAAAATCTCTTACAGATACAGTCAAAGATGAAGATGACGATTCACCTTCACGTTATCAATGTAAAGGATGTGACTTAAGTTTTCAATCAAATAAAAAATTTCAAGAGCATATCACAAAGAAATGTTTGAAAGGTGAAATTCTGGTCTTTATTTGAGTTTTGAATTCGATAGATTAGGTTGACAGATTTATTAATTTCAAATTAACTTTAGGTAATGTATATGTTATTTTCCCTTTTGATCGAGTTACCTTAAACGCAAGATGCCAATGAAGGCGTTATACCTAAACATGGGATTTGCGTAAAAAGCTGTTTGCCATAAATGAGAAATGCCTATGAAGCAGCATGCCTGAAATGTGAAATTGACTAAGAAGCATATTGCCTATAGTCGATACCTACAAAGCAAAATGCCTAAATGGTTAAATGCCTACAAAGCAAATAACACCAAAGCTACGTCCTCCCGCCACGCTATTTGGGGTTGAACCAAAAACTGTACCCATCATTGTCCACAAAAAACAATTGTCTTGAGAGAAATAACGTGGTTGGTCATTCGCTTCTCTATTTCACACAGTAGTGAATAACAACATACCTAGTGTCACTCATCTTGTTTTTCTGGCAAACTGCTGCACGGGCAATTTAAATTCAGGCAATCTGCTTCTTAGTCAATTTCACATTTTAGGTATGCTGCTTCATAGACATTTCTCATTTAAGGCAAACAGCTTTTTAGGCAAATCTCATTTTTAGGTCTAACGCCTTCATTGGCATCTTGCGTTTAAGGTAACTCGATCAAAAGGGGTTATTTTCAATATGTGCTACAAAATAACACTTTATTATATTTGTAGAAATATAATTAAAATTAAGTGTTTATTAAAACTTTATTTACTATGTATTTTAGTGAACTGAAAGTACAGTGAACAAAGATTTACAGTGAATAATAATAGTAAACGATTATTCACTGTAAAACTTATACTTTATAATCGTTTCGTATTTTGTATAAAGCATACCTATTTTTATACTATTTCTAGAAAATAATGTAAAGAATGTGAGAATTAACTGGTTCAAAATTAACTTTTAGATATTTTTCAGGTGTAGTTGACAAATTATGTATGGGTGCTTGCCACGGTTAGGTTAAATATTTTGATTTTTAAAACTAAATTTATGTTGTTAGATTGTTGATAAATTTATATTCCATTTTAAACATCTGGCTTGACCATCTAACTGCGTATCTAAGCTGTACTCCTAGTGCTTATTTCAATCGAATCGGAACGTCTAGATTGCAATTAAGCTGTCAAAACGACAGCAGAGATACACTTTTGTTTAGTATTGGACCTGCCGATACTACTCAGAGACGCTGCTATTTTTTATGGAATTGACAGCTGAAAGCAGTAAAGATCGAGATGTTTTAATTCGTTTGTAACTTTCTCAAGGGGTACAGACTTTTTTTAAGAATTCGGACTTTTTAATGCTGTTGTTAAAGTTAAATAGCACTGCACCTATACCTACTATTCAATCTTCTCTATCGAATTTAAAACGAAATATTTTTATTTTTAATAGTGTTTGTTGTTTTTCTTTATACGCACATGACATTAATTCTAGTTTTGCTTTTGCAGTAGAATTTGAAGATGCAGGTAGCAATTATTGTCCACTGTGTGGCACGAACTATTACGATGCTGTCAATTTGACTGCTCACATGTGGGAGTGTCATGCTGATCTAATGGGACCAAAGAAAAGAGGAAGGCCTAAAAAGATTTTAACCACTGTAAGACATTATATGAGGTTGTTGAAATAATAGTTTAAATGGATTGATGTATCAATACAGAATACTTGTTTTACAGACCATACTAACAAAATTGTCTGAAAATGGTTTTCGTTTGAAAGCGATCTCTGTTGAAAAATGTGAGTGCATGATTTGTAAAGAACAATGTAAAACCAAAGAAGATCTAGGAAAGCACTTGGTGAAGCATAAGGGTTGGTTTTTTAATTTTTTATTCCTTTGTAACTGTTTTTTTAACTATTATTGACAATATGAATGGTGGGCACCAATGAGTGAGCTTATATCATATACAGGGTTACCTCGGAGACTGCAAAACGTATTTGTGAGTATATGAAGTTTAATAAAATATAAAAACAGCGGTAATCTTAGCGTTTGGTACTTAACGACGAGATAAATAATGCCAATTCTTGCTTCATACTCTACAGGCTTAGGACCGTCAAAATGAAGAAGGGTGAAAAAATACAAACGAATTGAATAGGTAATTTATTATTCTTCTTTATTCAGGCGAATTTAATAAATTAGAATTAACTTTGTAAACTATTTACATACCTAACTGCTTGAATCCGCGTTAACGAGACGCGCGAGATCGCGGAACGTCTGGTTAATACCTGGAGGATATGTGTACGCACACGGAGGAGGTTGTACTGACTGATTCAATGCGTGATTGTGACCGCAGAAGAAGCGTGTCCTCCAACCTACCCCTTTCACTACTAAAGAGGAAAAGGCGTCGTCGTCTTAAATTGTCTATAATTGAAAATAAATAAAAAAATAACAACTGGACTGCCCAGAGCAAAATCCTGCCTTTTCACCGTCAGTCAAGCAATGTCATCAAAGACTTCACTCTACTACCCAGCGTCTCTGTCCAAAGAGACCGCAACAACTACCAAGCGTAGAGTGTCAATGTTACTTGAATTTTTTAGTTGATAAAATAATAAAATATATATTTTTTGAAGCATGCTATATTAACAATTAAATATGCAATGATTAATGATTCATTGTTCAATTTTGTTTTCTAATGTTATCTGTTGCGGTGTGTCCGAGTGCAATTAAGTTTATTGATTTATTGATCGATTAACAATACTGATTACGTGGAAGCAAAATGCGCACTGTCTCCCAGGTAACCCTTTAAAGTAATGTTCTAAAATACCTCTTGATCTAACTTTTTAATCGTCTTGAATACACAATGCATCTTTAAAGCCATTAAGTAATACATGTGAAACACAAAGCTGGATTGTATTTTCTTCTTATATTTTAAATATCAAAAAGCGGCTGTAAAGCTAATCTTAACAAGAAATGCACTGTGTGTACCCTGAAATACCCTGTTAATGGATTTGATGCTGAAGACAATAAATCTGAATGAAAAGTACAGTACTTACTTATCTGTTTCTTTCGATAGGTATAGGAATATTATAGTAAATCTACAGCTTTCATAGAAATCCTAGACAAATTGCAGCTCGTATCAAAGGAGATCTTTCTTGATCCTTCCTAAAACCTACATTTTTCAATTTTATGTAAAGTCAAAAATTGAACACGTTCTTTGTATATAATAATATCCTTTCTGCATTCATTTTGATAGAACGAGATTTTCTACACTTAGATTTATCGTGTTTACTCCAGAATCTAGCGCAATATTCATTTTTTAAACATAATAATAAATTATACCTGTAATGCTGCCCAGAAAGAGCACCAAGTGAAGATTTTCAAAAGTTGAGTTTTCACTAAATTAAATTCGAGAATGACGATAATGATTCATAGAAACAGACAGTCATTGTCAGAATCAAAATTAATTGCCCAAATATGTGGGTGCAGATTTAGAAATCTGGTGTTTTGTGTTACACAGAATCACAATAGATGAAGCATTATCGGTTGAAGTATCCCGGGGCTATGAAATGGGGCACTTTCAAATTATTTCTACTAAATGATAACACTAAGAATTAAAATTCATTGCTGGATTTCACTTGATGGGTTATCACTCAAAATGGTTAGATTTTTTACAAATTTTCTCATGAGATTTCCATTCCGTTAGTAGATTCGAACATCATTATATTGTTTTCAATGTGTTTGTGTTGTATGTGTTTTTTTTGTTTTTATTTGCTTTAACTGTCCTGTTTTTCAAACACTTATGATCTTCTGTAGGGTGAGCTATCACTGAACACTTATTACAATATTATTTGTTACTACATTTTTATGTTCAAATCAACATGAATTCTATTTTTACTCTTATTTGTTAGTACTTGTTTACCTAATTAATTAAGAGGTTTTATATACCAAAACGAATAGGATTATTTAAAGCAGTTATTCTGCTACACCAACCGGCAGTCTTAAAAGTACCCCCGTTTCCAATACTTTTATCAGTTATTTACGTCGTTGTTTTATTTCAGATACAAAAGTATTATGTTGTCTTTTGTGCAAGAAGATGTATCTAAAAAGTAAACATTTTAATCTTCACACCTGTATCGAGGACAAAGGAATTGTAAAAAATCATGTATGTGTAATTTTTTTATGAAATTTTAATAATAATTTATCTTGTTAAAAATATTTTTTTTTACAGGATGACCCTACTGATAATAGCAACGAAATTAAACAGAATTATGTATCAGAAGTTCAAATAGAGGAACTTTTAGAACATGATGGCATTATGGTATGATACATTTGATATTTTTAATATTTTAAAAATAATTGTAATAAGTCTAATATTGGGCCTAATTCTGAAGACACTTAAAATCTAAATTTATGTACAGTATATATTTTTCTTTCAATAAGTATAAGAAAAAGATAGCAAGAATTTTAATTTGAGTTGTCAAATAAATAATAGATAGCTTACAAAGAAAACGAAGGAATTTTTAGACGAAGCGTGTAAGAAGGTGCTTCTTAAACCCTGCAGTTTTTCACGTTCATTAAGGTCGAAAATTGATCACACCTTTCTAAATGTCAATGTTAATGTCATTTTGTATTAATGTCAGATCACTGAACTCAAATTTAGATTTAGCATGTGTTCTACAGAATTAGGGCCACTAACCGTACTAATATTAGCAATAGTCGTTTGTGGAATAACTATAGTCTTTTCAAATCTCCTTTGACACTTCAAATCTTTACAACACATCCTGTCAATTTTTTTATTGTAATATGATTATAAAAACATAAATTGTGCTTCTCAAAATCTAAATAAAAATTTATTTATTATTGTAAGAAATAGAAAGAAAACGATGGAAAAATTGTATAGTCCAGGCGGGAATCGGACCCGCGTCTCCTGGGTGTTAATCTACGGCTCATCCCTATTGAGTTCCGTGCTACCGATATACCGTACCGTTTTGTAAATATTTATGTATCAAGATATACATTAAACGTACTGCGAATGCGACAAAAACTAAAAAATTTTGGTACCTACTTTTAAGGACGTGACCGTAGTTTTTTTTTTTTTTTTATACAACTGGAATTTCGAAATCTCAATAAATATTTTAATAATTTCACTACGCTACTGTACACATACAATGTCTTTTTCAGGTTTGTGAGGTATGCACAGCTGTTTATACGTCGGAAGCAGAGCTCATGACCCACAATGATTCTGAGCACCCAGAGCGTTCACTTCGATGTAGTCTATGTCTGAAGGTTCTGATGTTTTATAATTTTATCTCTGTTGGTTTACATTGGTCCGTGTTAAATCAGAAAACCAGTTCTTTCGTTCGCCCAATAACTCTGTAATATAGGATGATATTATTAGAATAAATATATAAGGTTCTTAATTTGTTTTTGCGCGGCTGGTGTCCGATATTTTAAACATAAACTACTCGTATTTTGTTGAGATTTTAAAAGCTTTTTACTTATTTTAATATTTTCTTATAGGTCTTTGCTTCAGTGAAGTCAGCGGCGCGCCATAGGAGCATTTGTAAGCAAATTGAAAGGAAACATAAATGCTCTACTTGTGGTCTAAAATTTGCTTATGAAATTTCGTTAAACAAACATATACTAAGATATCATGAAGGTCAGAGTGTATCTGTGAAATTTATGGACACAAAAGCCAAAGAGGAAGAGAAACAATATCAATGTGACACATGCAGCAAACAGTTTTCTAGGTAGGTTTACTCATAATTAAATAGATTGTAGCTAAGGGATTGAATGAGATATTAGGTATGATATGGTTGGTTAAAAATATACAAAGTACAGTGTGTTCCGAAAGTCTCAAAAATAATTTACTTTTATTTTTCGATTCAATTAATAAAAACATTATCCTGTTCGTGACAACTCTTAAAATGTGCGTATCTTAAGACACAATGCAGTCATACCTCATACAAACACAACCCGCGCACATACTGTGGTGTCTTCTCCCCGCAACCTAAGAATTCCAAATTTCATTTCCGAATTCTGTAACACCCGGTATATTAAGTAGATACTTCTGAATATACCACTGAAATATTTTCCGAAAATTAAAAAAAAAACTAGCAGGACTTACTTATCTATTAAAATAGTATTTTATCGATTTACTTAAAACACTCATCTAATAATTATTTATATGATTAGTACTAGCAATTAAACTACAATTATTTTTGTTTCGAGTAGAGGTATTTTCCAAATCGAAGCAAATGGTTCTCTAAGCAAAACTTCGAACATTTTCGAAGGTAGTTTTAAATTTTAATCCACATTGCCAACCTTCTAGTGGTCAGTTGAATTAATATGTGATATTAACCATTTAATTCGCACCATATTTCAGGAAGGAATTACTTGCCAAACATACGAGAACACATTCCGAAAAATTATATGAATGCGATATCTGTAAAAAGAAGTTTAATAGGAGTGACAATTTACGGTAATATATAATGAATACTTTTTATACAACTTTTTTATATTTAACAGAATAAAAGGTATGCATTAAATATTTATTTACAGTTCACATAAAAGGACACATGATCCACGGGAGAAAACCAAAGCCAGCACTTGCCTCTGCCTCTATTGCGGCCGTAGCTTCAACAATTCCTCCAATTTAATTGTTCACATGCGTCGGCACACCGGGGAAAAACCTTATAAATGTGATTTTTGCGGAAAAGGTACAATAAAAACATAATGTTATTTGTCTTCTGACCTGACTAACCTATAGATTCCGTTGATTAATGGGCGGGAGCGCCTCGATACCAGCTTGGACCATTTGACGTGCTCCAAAAACACGCTATGAGAATTGTCGACGATCCTGAGCTTACCAGCGGTATTGAACCTTTAAGCATAAGGAGAGATTTTGCCTCCTTGTGTGTGTTCTACCGTTTGTATAACGAGGCGTGTTCTGGGGAATTATTTGACATGATGCCCACGGCTTCTTTCTATCATCGCACCGCCCGCCACCGGCAGGGAATTCATCCTCACAAATTGGAACCAAAGTGGTCGCGTACTGTACGGTTTCAGAGAAACTTTCTCCCGCGTACGCTTAAGTTGTGGAATGAGCTCCCTGCAGAGGTTTCCTCGAATGAGTACAGCATGAGGTTCTTCAAAAAAGGCGTGAAAAGGTTTTTACAGGGTCGGCAACGCGCAAGTGACACCCCTGGTGTTGCAAGCGTCCATAGGCTACGGTAACCGCTTACCATTAGGTGGGCCGTATGCTTTATTGCCACCTTAGTAGTATAAAAAAAAAGACTTCAGTTTTTTATTTGGTAGTTGGAAGAAAAGCAGATTAAGAACCTCGCAAAAGTGACGTTTATAATACACATATACAGTTATTGGGCGCTTTTATAATTTGTAACGCGACGATATTATCGTGGACGTTCACGGTACAACGATAACACAGGAAAGTAAATTGTATGGAAATATATGAAGACGCTTTTAAATTTCCGTGGACGTGGACCTTATAACGTGCAAGCCCACATCGCATGTACAGTTTTTGAAATTTAAAGTGGACTTTTTTTTCAATAAACAGCTTATTTGCAAGCTAGTTCGAAATTTAAATAAAACCTTTGATTATTACCTCCTTGGTTGCCATGTCTCGGAGTAAAAGATCGTGCCATTTTTAAATTACACTGCAGTTATGAGTTTACATAGTAATTTATTTAAAGCACAATAGAATGGATTTTCATTCAACTTTTGTCGGCCGCTGCTCGCATGTATTTGGCCAATACAGGAATTTCGATCTATCTCAAAGAAGGTTGTCAAAATAATGCTCGAATTTCCAAGTATGTTTGAGAAAAGTCTTATTAAATTATTTAAAATATACAAATATTTTTGACATGAAAGGTTGTATGAAAAGCCGCGCGGCCTAAACCCCCTTAACTGGTAACAAAAACCAGAAATTAGGAGATAAATATAGTATTTTTGCTTTCACGTTGTTGTTGAATAAGAATGTTCAAAATTACCAGCATTTAGTTTATCGTTGATTATGAAAACTAGGTTTTTGCTTTAGGGAAATTAATATTTCACCATAAAATCATGTTGGTTTATAACTTTTGCAGGATTCCCCAGGTCATCAGACCTACAATGTCATAGGAGATCGCACACGGGCGAAAAACCTTGTGTTTGCAGAATATGTGGTAAAGGTGAGTAGTACTGACAGAATATTATTATGTATAACTAAAGCGGTATACATAATTTAATATAAGATGAACTTTAACTGTTTTTTTCGTATATAAAGTAAATATCAAAATAAATAATATTTTTTCTATAATAACATAATAATCACCCATTTAATTAAATTTAATCAGATTAATTCTTGAATAGGTAACCATATTACATACGATTCTGTAGTAGACTGAGCATTGAATTAAAAATAGCAGTGGCAACAGTAAAGTTAACGTTTTTTTAACCGACTTCAAAAACGAGGAGGTTCTCAATTCGGCCGGTATATTT
Source organism: Nymphula nitidulata (assembly GCA_947347705.1). Classification (NCBI taxonomy): domain Eukaryota; kingdom Metazoa; phylum Arthropoda; class Insecta; order Lepidoptera; family Crambidae; genus Nymphula; species Nymphula nitidulata. Next base: position 21,051,898 of record OX374616.1, read on the forward strand.
TTTTTTTCTATGTATGTACACCGATTACGCCGAGATTAATGATCCGATTTACGTGATTCTTTTTTTGTTCGATGCGGAATAGCTGCCATTTGGTACCATAAAAATTTTTTCAAAATCAGTTTGGTAGTTTGGTTTTATAAATTAAAAAAACTGAAATTAGTAAGTCGCCTACATATTTTTTTTCTTTGTATGTACACCGATTACGCCGAGATTACTGATCCTAGTTACGTGATTCTTTTTTTGTTCGATGCGGAATAGCTTCCATTTCGTCCCATAAAATTTTATTTCAAAATCAGTTGGGAAGTTTGGATTTAAATAAAAAAAAAATGGAATTATTAAGTCGTCTACGTATGCGACATTGCGAATTTGATGAAACTGAAAAGGATAAAATAATTAAATTTAAGTAGGTACTCATCCCCTAGTAACATATTTTTGGAGTTGGTGCTAAGTGGTTTCCAAAAACAATAGAAAGTGAAGCACCAACTCCAAAAAATATGTTTCTAGGGGATGAGTACCTACTTAAATTTTATCCTTTTCAGTTTTTTGAAGCCGGTTTTAATTTTTGTTTTCTACTCTCAAGGTCCCTATTATTTAATACGGTGCAATTCGTCGTTGCGATATATCGCTGTGATTTAAACAAAGACGTGCCATCGCGGACAGAGGCACATTATTAATTACTAAGAACAGCGATTGAGATTATAATTCGGATTTTTAAACATGAGTGTAGATAAACTTTTTATGCAACTGTTGTTCTATTTACATTTTGGTTTTAAGAACAAAATGAAAGTTTTATTATTGGACAGAATTACCTGTAGGTTACCGGCTTAAATCACCAATACAGTCGAGTGATATCTCAGCACCGTATTGCACCGTGGTCAATTACGGCCACTCGTGGAAGTAAAAATCCAAAACAAAATCATCCAAATTATCGCTGGAGCGCAATTATATTCCTGTCACGCTCGCACAGTCTCCCCAATATGGGCGGTCGCCGGACCCGTGCGAGCGTGACAGGAAATGAATTGCACACGAGTAATAAAGACGGGGTGATTGTACGAAAACTTTATCAGTTCGGTGACCGTACTTTAGTGAGTAGTCTGCGTGTCCAAACGTTACACTGGTTAAAGACAATTACACAATTAATTTAAAAGTAGCGATATCAGTGACATAAAAATCGGTACAACCAAAATTATGACCGCCCATAAATATGCCAAATGCAAAGCCAACAAATATGTAGGACTACCTATCACTTTACTGAACTTTGAAATGGTTTTCAGGCTTTTCACGAAGTAACAAACTGTCACGACATATGCGTGTACACACAGGACTCAAACCTTATAAATGCACGTACTGCGAGAAGGCGTTCTCACAAAGTAATGACTTGACGTTACATATACGTCGTCACACAGGCGACAAACCTTACATATGCGAAGTTTGTGGGGACAGGTTTATCCAAGTAAGCAAATTAATGTTATTACTAATATTATACTACTTAAGAGCGCGCAGTCAAGTTACGACGAAATTTCAATCTTTTAGTGGTTTATGCCAGTTACTTTTCACACAATGCAAGCTGAACAAATAAAGCAATTATGATTATGTAAATATAAAGTATTGTAGAAGTAAAATGCACAGGAAAATCACGGTATTTATTAGTATATTTTAGTTGATTAGAAATTTCCGGAAAGCCGGATGTTCGATTTCAACACCCGAAACGAGTATTTTTACAAATACCTTCGTTTCGGTCAAGTTGGGGCATTGCTTTCATATATTCTTAATTTTGATTTTAACATTATTATAAATGTTTGAAAAAAATATTTACTAATAAAAATGTATCTAAACTAGAAAATTTTAACGTACTGATGCGGGGATCGAACCCGCGACCTTCCGCAATCCAGGCGACAGCTCTAACCATCGCAGCTACCCAGGACTTGGGATATCCCTGTGATCGTAGGTATTTCTAAAAATACTCGTTTCGGATGTTGAAATAGAAGATTTCGACATTGTAGGGTGGACGTTAGCTCATAACGCAAATACAGATAGACTAGAAGAATTTCACAGCGATATCCCAAGTCCTGGTAGCAATAATTGTTAGTGTACGCACTCTACTATCAATACTGACGTTTTCTTCAGTAGTCGCATTAGAAGGCCGCCATCACGCTGATCATAATACATACTCAATAATTTTGGCAGAGTTCCATTTTCCAAATTTAATCTTGTATTGTTTACAAGTAACCAGTTCGTACTTAAGTGTCGCCCTTGTATTGAAAAAGAAATTGTATTTAAAAATTAAAATTTATATTGTAAAATTTATATTGTATTTTAAAAATCAAAGTATCAACATTATTTTGTCATACAAGTCTACGCTCGAGTTAGCACTTACGCACACAGACGCATTTATATCTGTGTTAGTTAGAATCAAATATCACCAAATATCGCGTAGATTTTGACTTGTCTTAATTTGACTGCGTGCTCTTATGAACGTTTACGCGTTTCATACAAACTTTTAAGTCGAAAATATTAGAAACGAAAAAACCGATTCTAAAAAAACATGGCATGCATAAGCAAGTCAGGCAAGTCTAAAAAGTTATCAGAGGGTTTTTCGAAAAGTCTAAGAACAAAGAAATCATTGCCGATTTTAGGTTTATATGAAAAGCTAAAAATTGCTCTTAACAATAAGACTGGTTTTTCGAAAAATTCTCTTACTGATCCAACCACGATCAAAAACGTTTCGATTCAATTGAAACTTACACTAGTGGTACTGTACTCAACTGAAAATAAATGTTATATGTTCGCAGGGTACAGCGTTACACAACCACAGACGAACTCATGGCCATTTTCCGCCATCATCAGAAGTACCGACACAGGAACAGGGAATAACGTATACGGTTCAGAATATAGCTCATCAAAATACAAACCAGTAGTCAATCAATTCTAATTATTATTAGTGAATGGTAAAATATATTATGTCTGTAATATAAAATATAGGATTCAGTCACACAGTTAAATTATATTGTTATAAATATTATCTATCACTATGCAATGTTTAATAATGTACATATTATTGCGAATTCATTATGTCTGTAAAATTAATTCAATGTATCACAAGTGTGCATAAAAGCTATTTCTCTCAATGGTTCTTTTGTTGCCTATGTAATTCACGCCGGTTGGGTTTCCATACAACCTTCTAGTCGAAAATATTGTAAACGAACCAACCGAGACTAACAAATTTGCCATGCGTAAGCCATTCAGGCAAGTGTAAAAAGTTGTCAGAGGATTTTCGTTAAAACAGTCCTATTCTTGAATAATAGCAATTTTTAGCTTTTCATACGAACGAAACGACAATAATTTCCTAATTTAAGAGACTTTGAAAACGCTCTGATAACTTTTTAGACTGGTCTGACTTGCTTATACATGGCAAGTTTTGTTAGTACCGGGTTGTTTGCTTCCAATAGTTTCGACTTATTCTCGCTCTTATTCTTAACTATAATGACTGAGACCAGAAAGTTAAAGAAGCATACAACGATAGACCGGAAATGGCTTCAGTTTCAAGCTAATACCACAACACTTGGTGCGACTGCTTAGTCAAATCGAACGGACGACGGAAACTTTTTATTGCTATAAGTCCGATTCATCGAATAGAGAAGAATCTGAAATTCTCATTGCATGTAAGTATATCAGAGTTTATTGGTATACTCTTAGTGTGTTTATGGATATGGAGTCTTAATAGTATATCCTACATAGTTATGATGGACTGGTACTTCAGGTTAGAAATATACATATACGTACAGTCAAAGACATAAGTCGCAAAACAAAATAAGGCTACAAAATTAACTGTACACAAGAACTTTCCCTATGTTAATATACAAAAGTATGTTCAAAACTCCTTGTTCGTCATAAAATTTCAAAAGTCACTAAACACTACCATCACTTATTTAACATCAAAAGTCGCTGGACACTTAAACTCGATGAAATAATCCAAAAGTCACCGTACGCTAAAATTCCACAAAGAAGTGCAAAAGTAGCTGGACACTTAAACTCGATGAAATAATCCAAAAGTCACTGTACGCTCAAATTCCACGAAGAAGTCCAAAATCAGCATTATTTCGACACTTTGTTACTTAATATAATGTTTCCTATTTTGTTTACAAATGCATTGCATTAAATCAATTGACTAATTAATAAGCACATGATGTATACCTATTAGGGTCATACACACTCGAAAAAAAAGTAGCTACTTCGCAATGATACATATCTACTAATGATTTGCACATGTTCGAACACTAAATATTTTACGTCTATGATTATTTTTTAAATTGAAAAATGATACTTTATTTTGAAGTTAAAAAGGAAAAAGTGGGGTGCTCAATACTTTAAGGCTGTATTTATCATAAATATGTGTACCTATATGAATGTCTGTCTCTAATATACGTTACGTTTAGTTTATACCACAATGACTTACATTTCATAAAGCCTGCTGACAAATTTTATGACATGTAAAATTTAAATTAAGAATCAATTATTTAAGAAAATAAAGGCCGTTTATCGCAGAGGAAAAGAGGCAAGGAGTATAGACTACGCCTGCATCAGACATAGAATAAACTCGGCATATATAATTATAATTTATATAATATAAAATGATAATTATAATATATATTATTATATACAATTAGAGAATCAACGCTTTAATCAAGTACTATTCCTACTAACTAGAGTTTAATTTAAAAAAATTGTGATAGATCAAGTAATGTGATAACGATAACAATGATATCAAAACAGACGGGAGAGCATCAGCCAAGTTGAAAAAGAGACGGTGTCAGCCTACCGGTCATTGTATATTTTACATAGTTATTCCGACCTAATTAAATTAAAACTCTATTTAACTTTTTTTTATCAATCTTATGCGAATAAGATAAAAAAATGGCACTACAATGACTTCATTCCCAAAACGAAAGAGCGAAACATGGGCACTCTTTTCAGTGATTGTCTTTGTTCCACATTCAAAAATACAAAATTAAAAATTTTAAGCAACCCCCGGCGTCATTAATCATCTATCTAACACCATCTCATTGAGACTATTCATAAGAGCCCAAACACGCTATATCTGCTGTAAGTTTCTGAAGAATTAAGCATTTTGCAGACATTTTGATGGTATAGGATCAGCTCAAGGATAGTATGTCATGGGAATGTCACCGAAGTGACAGTACACAAAATTTCAAATCAATCGGATGTGTAAAAGTTAGTAAAACCCTATTATCATGTAGAAAATGTGCTGATAGTCATCAAACGCCTCAACTGATCTTCATAAATTATAGCTAAGAACCATCGTAGGCACATTAGCTTTCAAACAAAAAAAAACGAATCAAAATCGGTCCATTCGTTTAGGCGCTACGATGCCACAGACAGACACTCAGATACACAGATACACAGACAGACACGTCAAACTTATAACACCCCTCTTTTTTCGTCGGGGGTTAAAAATGACTCAACTCGGCACTGTCAGTTCAGCAACAATAGGAACTTTATAGTGTGCAGGTGTTTTGTAAGTATGTGTTTATGGACTTTCGTTGCCATCAATAATAAATTATGTAGATTTATGAAATCCAGCAACTTTTGATAAAATCTTGTTAACTAACTTTTGATATTCTTCAATGTACACACGACAGCACATCAAGTGTGACAGTTGCACTACGAAAGCCGCCTCTATTACGAACGCAGTAAGGGCGGGTTTAAGGTCAAACTGTTACGCTTGATGTGCTGTCTACTGTACAATAGATTGGATCAACAATTTGTTCAGCGACATATGGAACTTTATATTATGCAGGTGTTTTGAAAATTTGGTAAGTCCAGCAACTTTTGATAAAATATTGTTTACTAACTTTTGACATTCTTCAATGTACACAGAGATTTGATCAACAATTTGTTCAGCGACATATGAAACTTTACATTGTGCAGATGTTTTGAAAATTTGGATCTGTTCATCAACTTATGTCTTCGACTGTACATATTAACAAATTAACTGAAGTAACGGACGAAATGACTATTTTATTGTCGGCAATGTTATGGCAAAATAGTGATGAGTGGTTTACAAAAAAGAGATGTAAGGAAGCTATTCGTTTGCTTTTTGTCCACGTTTTCCGATCGAGCGGACGAAGAAATTTGTGATTCCTTTGTCCGATAAATCGAACCAAAAGTAAAAAATAGTTTTCCTTGTCCGATTCACCGGCCTATGATTAAGATAGTATAAAATAAGCATTTAGCGTAGCGTTTTTTGAATGCGTCCAGCGCATGACCTATTCGACTGAGTATTTATATGACTATGTGCTAATGGTTAGGTGCCCGCTTGTTATCATCATCACTTACACGATGATCGGTCATGCGCTGCACGCAGTCAAAAAACCGCTACGCTAAACGCTTATTTTATACTTATGTTATGCTATAGTACCAAATACCCTGTATATGACATTACTTTGTTGCTATTATGGTGTTGATAGTTAAAGATTAAAACAAAATTTTCCCCAAAAAGTTTTACTTTGTGGTCAGCCTGACCTTAATATTTCTTGCAAGATACAATTGAATTTCTAAAATAAAGGTATGTTTTGAAATCAAATAGTAAATCAATCTTCGGTAAAATATTCTAAGTAAGAGTTAGGCTGTAGTACTGTTCTATTTATGTCAAAACTGATAACGACAAGGGCTGGCTTTTCATCATTTAATTTCGTAAACTTTTTACTAAGGCTATCATAGTATTACATATGAAGTAATTGTAAATTTTGATCAGATCATTAGATATGGCTGTCCATCAGTCTCAATCAACGGACCACCTTTAGCCGATTCCAACTTTTGAGTGCCTACTTTTACAAACGAGAGGATGATAATCGTTGGAGAACTTTTACTAAGGACTGTCGCACCCAAAAACTCAGAATTAAAATTATTCAGTCACGTTCAAATTTGGTCCTTCGAGCCGATTTTTTATGTTGATTATCCTGAGACATCGTTCCTGCAAGACGGATCTGCAGTCGAGTTGCCCCAGAATACAATTCCGTACTGCATCGTCCATGCAGCAGCATGGCTGTGGATTTCTTCTGAAACCTTCATCGAGGGGAACAATATCACATCTAAGGCTTGATACAAATTTGGTTCCAAGGAATTTGATATGCTGATTACACAAACCTAGTATCTAACGCTGTTCTCCGCAACTAGAGCCTTAAAAGTCTAATCCACAGCCACGGAGAGATCTCAGTCTATAGCGATGTAATCGCCTGACAATAAATTTCATTTCTTTTCAAAAAACTTTATTTACGTTACTCTTTCTAGCCTGATTGATAATCAATATTGTTTACAGTCAAATGTTTTTCACACAAATGCCCCGTACACTGAAAGAAAATTCTATGTTTAATATGAATAGAATACTACTAATGGGATTTTATATAGTTCAAAACTGAAATATGACCAATTAGATTTGTTTTGTGTATGTAAAGCTTGTAATGTGCCATGTAACCTCCCAGTCTCGTTATTTACATCGTACCTTTATCGTATCGTATTTTTAAAAAATATGTCCACTTTAGTAAAACTATGAATCATTATCAAAAATTCGGTAAATTAGATTTTTTTCCTAGAATGTCATAGATTTCTAAGTGTCTCTCTCGGCCCTACTTGACTGTTACTACTTATAGTGTACCTACATCCAAAAAAATATAATTATTTTATTGAATTTCAGTTGCTCTGGTAAGTAAGTGGGTGTCATTTGTGTTTCAGATAGATATATTTGTTTTTTATGAATGAATAAGCATCTAAAATTTTACCTGTCGTTTGAAAAAAATAGCAACGCCAGTCGCCACCGTTGTAAAATATTAAAATAACTTTTTTAAAATTTTGACAGCTGAAATTTTCAACTAGTTTGTGTGCGCACACAAACGTTGCTCGACTGTATGAACATTTTATAAACGCAAGCTCCACACAAAACAACAGTTTCTCTTTCTTATAAAGAAATACTTAAATAACCTTTATTTTAATTTGGTATTAACGACGCACGGTCCATAGGATTAATAACGGAAATCCTGAGTAACGGTTCAATGGCACACCAATGTAACTTTAAGATTTATGTTCTTAGTAATCATTCTTTCAAATAAAACTAGGTAATATCTATCGTCGAAATACCAAATTCATATAAAAATGCATGTTAAAGTTTGGTATTTGTGATTTAAATAAAGTAATAATATGACTGTAGGTACCGATGTCGTGCATGCTGCTCCATCACACTGAAAAAAAATTTATTAACGGTAGGGCCTCAAATTGACCTAGAATCGTATAATACATTTTTAACGAAGACGACCATGTAAATAAAAAGATTCTACAATTTGAACTGTTCCTTTGTGGTATTTGGCTTTATTCGTGTTTTTTTTTCTCGACCATGAACCTTTTGTTTGTTGTTGTTTAAAAAATGTTCGCCAAACAGTTTCTTCAAAATTTTTCGTCTTTTTTCGTATTTGTATAAAGTTAGTAAAACTGACTTAGGTAGGTAGGTACTGCTAGTTACTTTAGATGAGAAATAGAAATAATAAAAAAAAGATCTGAACTGAACTCCGGTAGGAGTTTGGACTCCGGCAGAAGTTCAGTTCAGCTCTACTTAACTTGACCAGACTGAAGTTGAAATCTCTTGACAACCAAAAGATTGCTTACCATTGCTCGACACCGCTTGGAATGACACTAAAAGAACGTTACGTATTAGTATTATCTACGTTTTTTATTTCAGATGTCGATCATTACCTACATTATATACTTAACCTATGTACTAGAAAAGACGCTGTGCAGATAATAAGTGTGGTGCGATATTGCAACTCAATTCAGTATCTACCTGTCCCTTTATTTTCTCGGAGGATTCCGCTTTCAGTTCTACTTAGACTATTAGCTGATCTGTGGTTCTAACCCCGCTGGCTAAGCGATGGGCGTGTGTAGGTTGCTTCCAATGCTTCAGCATAACTGCACTGGAAATGCACTAAAACTTTCCGGTAACTCCACTGCCCATCAACGGCAGATGTTACGTCGGCAGAGCCCAGACCACCCGGTCTGGGCTCTGCCGACGTAACATCAAAAAACCACCCACAGGCCAGGCTCTACGGCCAGATTTCGCGCCGATAGAAACCTCAGTAGGTAGGTACTCTAGCTCCAGTGTAAGTTTCAATTCTCGAAACGTTTCGATCGCGGTGACGTTCAAATATCGTCCAATGAAGGGAAAACGACTCATTCATTCATTCATATGAAAACGACAGCAGCGCCTATCTTGTAAAAGGTTGTCAACGTTTAACCAAATGGCTGAACGTTATGTCAGCCGTCTGGTTAAATTAGCCATTTAATTAGACGCCTTGGAAGGTCGTCGAAAAGCTTTTGAGCGACTACCTATTTGAGTGATTGGTATGTTCAAGGTTATTTTGTTAGGACCAATAATTATTAGGTAGGTACCTATAGCTAAAATCCTACCCAATCGCACCAAAACTCTTCAGTACAAGACGTTCCGCCTAGGCATCTAATTGAGCGGCGTTTCAATAGGTACGCCATGTTGTTAACCGTTGAGTGACTAGTACAATTAACCATCGGCCTAAGCGTTTGATTTGATGCTGGCGTTTAATCAACGGGCTAGGCATCCAATTAAGCGGTGAATTTAACCAGATGGCGGCGACAGTGATTACTATTTATAATTAAATTTTATTACCTCCGCATTGCAGCTCGTACCTTCACACTGAAAAATACTTCATTATGACTCATTATCATCATCATTACCAGCCTTTATACGTCCCACTGCTGAGTAGGTACAGGCCTTGGGAGACAGACGTGAGGAGTTTGGGCCAATACAACACCACGCTGGCCCAGTGCGGGTTGGTGGGTTGAAACGGTTGCTATAACAAACAACCGGGACCAACGGCTTATCATGCCTTCCGAAGCACGGAGGAGCTCGAGATAACAAATTTTGATGGTCCCATCCCGGGATCGACCATGGCGAAAGTAGCTTTGTTTGCATAATCAAAACCAGAGCCCTGTATCTACTACGCCACCGAGCCTAATTATAACCAATGTTGTATAATTCACAAGACAAACTTATATCTAATGCCTTCATAACTTTTTATGAATAAAGCTGTTAGTACCTATAAATGTAATACTCTTACCTACTATTTAACCAATTTATTTGTATAATTACCATTGAGGTACAGCGTTCTCCTGTGCACTGTTTTGAATCAAAAAATACGTTTTACTTTAAAATTTTCGGTGGTTCCATAGGCCAATGGGTCCACAGTTAAATGATTTTTTTCCGCCGGCCGTCCCGTCAATGAGACTACGGAAAAGAACCGGAGGGACCCTTTTTATATCCTAATGATGTCGGATCCGCCGGATTACCGTGTCCGGTTTTCCGGACTACAATCCCTATGCGTCTCAATTGACTTGATTTGGTTTCGCCATACATACTGTGTAGGTATATTATTTTATGTGTGCGTGCGTTTACGTTCTGTGCATAAAATAGATAGTTAGGCTATTTTGTGTTTGCCACCCTGCAGTCAACACTCCACAGTTCATGACACAATGTAGAAATGCACCCAGTGTGACCAAATGGCTGTAATTGTCAAACTTTATTTTTTAGAGAAAAACAATCTGTATTCGTAAAATATCAGAGATGTGCAAAATTAATTTATCTAATGTTTACTAAATGAAAATCCTTTTTATATTTAGTATTTCAAATCATCATCACCGGCCTATATACTTCCAACTGCTGGGCACAGGCCTTCCTACATGGGAAAACACTTGAGGTGTTTGGGCCATAAAAGCACCACGCTGGCAAGCACGGAGGACAACTAAATGACAAACAAGCTGACCCACCTGGTGGAAAGCGGTGGTAACTTCCGTTGAGTTTAAGTTTTTTTAACGTAGGTAGTTGACGTGTGCGATGACTTAGAAATGTTCCGCGGCAGCGTAGGGCTAAGTGGGTGGCGGCAGCTGCGTCATCGACGTGAGCATTTTGGATTTGCCACTGTGATTGGTAGTAATTTTTCATGGTAAACAATCAATCATCATATCAGCCTATGATGTCTCCTCTATTTCCCCCATCGCGCATCGGTTTCCAAGCACTTTAACGTCCCATTGGTCGTTCGTTCTCCGTGCTATGTGCATTTCCTAATGCCACTTTATCTTACAATTCTATTAGCTATATCAGTGACTTTGGTTCTCTTATGGATGTCCTCATTTCTGATTCAATCTCGTAGGGAAATACCTAACATAGTTCCTTCCATAGTTCGTTGATTGACTGTGAACTTGTACAGCCCCTAGTAAACGACCACATTTCACAGCTGTATTCAAGTTTTGGATGAAAAGATCTTAGAAAATCTTATAATATTCCAGCGTAGCCAGCTCCTTCCGGCTCTACTACTATCTTTTCGTCGGTCCTCCATGTGCGCGTGCTTAAATCGGGGCGAAAGCGGGATTGCAATAATCACCACGCTTGGCAGACGGGCGGATGATCGCAGTGATTAGCCAGTACCCAGATGCTGCTGCTAGCGATCATCGGATTGAAGACTGCGGGCAGAACATCAACATCATATCAGCCTCAATAGTCAATGGGACCAAAACGCGGCGCCTATTTTCCGCAAAAGGGAGTCATTTACATCTGACTCTAATTTTCGGGGGTGTATCCATACTGGTAACTGATCATTTTCAACTTCTTGGCATGGAGATGTCATCCAATATGAATTTTAGCGAACATTGAGATCATACCAAGAGCTGATGCAAAAAACTGTGAATCAACGTTCTCCTGTTGATATCTCATGACTTTTAAGTAACACTCATTAGGAGATTAACTGGAGAAGTTCTGGCGTTTCATCAAGGATTCGGCTGAAAGTAAGTTGTGCTCCGCCGAGCACGTAACTCGTATAAGTTGTCTGAATTTGTTTTTTACATTTTGGTGTGCTCTTAAGACACCTGAAGTTAAAGACTGCTTAGAAAAAGGACTTTATAATTTAATAACTATAGATAATAACTTAATTTTGCTATGTGTATAAAACTGGTTACAAAACTGATGTTTTTGGGAAATCCATGCCTCAACTAACAGACCACCTTCCATGCCCAGTACAGTAATTACATTGCTAACTTTTTACAGTCAAATTGGCGATTTACTTTTTTCTATTGAGTCAACTTATTATGTCATATCATAACTTACATTGGCGGTGCACTTGTGACCAAGACACTGTAAATAATATAAAAATTACCAAATTTATTGTGAGGACGTGGCAACACGTCGTTGATACCATGCAACTCTTTTTTGAATAACTTACGCTAGATCTAGCGGACGTTCCGTCACTCTGCAACAGAAATTAACCGAAGAAATTAAAGTACTATAACATACATAGATTTATACAGTAGGTGCTTTATAGAAAATAATTGTTAAAGCATTATTAAGTGGATTAAATACACTTAAGGTGTTATATTCTATAATATACAGTTTCTTAGTTCTGTTGCTCTCATAGAAAGTTTAGTAGGTTTGTTACTGTGCATTGTGCATTACATTAGGTGTTGAGAAATTGATAACTACCACTTCAACATAGCCTTTGGATCTATAAATATATTAATTTTAGATTAAGATTGAAGATAGAACTAAAATTACTATTATCAACGTAAAACAAGCCGTAGCAATTCCGTAGCACTAACTACGGAGTTGGCGCTACGGAAAACCAGCGCTGTGACCTTCCAGACGCGATTGGTGACTGGAGACCAATTGGTTATTAAGTTGTTAGGATTATTTTTTATTTATTAACCAATAAATATTTTTAATTTTCATTTCCCTTTTATAAAATAAAATGATAAATTCTTACAAACGTCAGACAGCCGCCAGATCGGCACTAAAATAAATTAGAAAATTATTTGATTAGTTATTTACTTGCGGTAAGTAAAGATAATTAGATCTAAAAAAAAAACTCTGACTAATTATCCAAAATGAGTTTGGCATATTTTCATTTTTATTTTTTTATCGTGGTATAATTGTAATTACTGGCTCGCTTGCTTGCACAATCGGTAAATTCCCGATTATGCAAGCAAGCGAGCCAGCAATTTGACGCTCGTGTGCGAGGTCACAATATCTATCCTAACATTTGTTTTCAAAAAGATCTATTAAAATAAGGGAAAGCTATTGGTATTATTTCTCTAGGTAGGTATTTAGTAGGTAACTGTTTAATTATGAGTAAAAAAGTTACCAGTGATTCACATGCTCGCCCTGTACACTGAAACATAAGACCGCTTAATAACTGAAAATAATAATAGTGAAAAAATGAAACATACCTATATATGAAATTTTAATAGTGTGGTTCAATTATTTTTTAAATGTGAATTAGGTATAAATAAGCTGATGGCCCTCCTGATGGCACGTAAGTGGTAAACCCATAACGCCCATATGACACCTAATTTTTTTTGTGAGTTTACATGCTATAGATAGAGTATAGAGAGGATATATTAAAGTCTCCCATGGCTCAAAATACAGTAAACTGTGTCACGGGCTCACGGTGATCAGGAAACGCACCTGCTAATGCAAGTGAATTCTTACTTATTATTGCAGGTATCTATACGCGTCCGTAACCACCTAACACCTGGTGGGCCATTAGCTTGTTTGTCATTTAGTAAAACAAGTACCTAGAAGGCCATGCATCCACACCACAGAATAGAGGAAAGAGATGTACCTATACCTAGTAGAAGTAATTAATAGTCAACACAAGTCTACGTTGTCTAATTTCAATTGTAGGTATTTAGGAAATATATACTTTAACTGGCTATCCTGGCGAACCTCGTAACGCCCCAGCATCAATAAACATTGAGTTGACATAACATTTGAATAAGAAATACAGTTTTTTATGAGGTCAAGCAAGTTACTAGGTACTAGAAACAAAAAAATAAAAAAAAAAACAAAAAAAATATTTCATTGGAATCAATGCAAGATTTTATTTATGTAATATTATTCATTATGTAGAAATGATGCACTTTTGTGTTGCCAGCCGTACCACTTTAAATATCCAACATGAGTTGAGTGGAAGAGAACTCTTATAGAGATAAGTTCACCCTTGTTAACTAATTGTCAATATGTATTGATAAACTTTGTTACAAACGCAATAAAGAGTATACAGAATGATGCCGTCAATACGACAATAAATTAAAACATGGGCTATATGAGTTCATGGAAATGATTTCCCACTTTCAAAAACATCTTAATAATTCGATAATTTCATGACATTTCTATGAAATAATGCAGCCTATGTTAAATTATTCCATACAAATGTTATGTAATTATCAAATGAATAAGATGTATTTGAAAGTGGCAAACCATTTCTATGAACTATATAGCTCATGTTTTTATTTATTGTCGTATTGACGGCACCAACCTGTATTTAAGTAGACTATTTTAGTCGTTAAGTTTTCTGAAATAATCCAATTTCCTGTGAAATTTTCTTAATTTTTGAAAAAGGCAGCAGAACCTCTGTTGTAAATAATTGGAAACTACACATTTGAATAAAAAACCAGTTTACCGGATTTTACTCGCGTTTAATTAGATGTAACATTATTATTATAGACCCGACCACGATCGCTGTAAAGTAATCGAAACGCGATTACTTTACAGCGATCGTGGTCACGGGAAGCCAATACTATTGGAAACTACTTTTTATACAGGTTGGTGACGACAATAAATTAAAACATGTGCTGTATTAGTTCATAAAAATATTTTTCATCCCCCCATCTCGGAAAGAGTATTTTTGCTCTTTGATATCTGAGTGCAAAATCCGTTTTTATCCGCTAGAGGATAAGGTAAAATTGAATTTAGAACATCGTCTGCATTCAGTTTGTGAATTCAAAACATCATTAAACCTCTTTACTTCTACCTCCATAGTGCCGAATTTATCAAACAACCTTTTTTAACTTGTTAAAAACTCAGACTCGGCACCTTCTTGGTGTACCTACTTTTTGTTTAATTTGCTTTGCGCGCGCCATTTTCTTTTCACGACATATTTGTTAAATTAAAACCATACGTTTTAAACAAGGTACTTGAAAACAAATAAAAAACCAAGTGATTCTAACGACGAAGAAATTTATTTGACGCAAACCGAATTGACTGAAACTGTTATTAATGCGCAAATTTTTTTTTGCATCGAGTCATTTCCTCTTTGAGGTAGGATGAAAAGTTACGTGTTGCACTCGAGTGCAAAGATTTTTCACCTCGTGCTCTTTTGATTCTCTCGCTAACGCTCAGGATTCTAATTTTTGAATCACTCGCTGCGCTCGTGAATCAATTTTAGAATCTTTCGCTTGCTCGGTCATCAAAATTGAGGACGCGGTTAAAAAGCAACTTTGCACTCTTGTATAACAAATAACTATTGCAACTTCTGAATACATCTTATCCATTTGGTAATTTTGTAACATTTCTATGAAATAATGCAGCTAATGTTATATTATTTCATAGAAATGTCATGAAATTATCAAATGAATAAGATGTATTTGAAAGTTGCAAACTATTTCTATGAACAAATAAACCCCATGTTTTAATTTATTGTCGTCACCACTCTGTATAAGGATTTGAGAGAATAACACGACGGTGATTGTTTACGTTTCATTTCGATTGAAGCTTAACTGGGGTACTGGTGCTTATTCTACTGAAGGTTAGTTTTCGTTCAGATTTCGAAGCAATATGACTACCGAGTCATCTTGCTTCGAAATCTGAACCAAACAAAAGTATTGTAACGGAACGCTTTTTGATGGAGAGAAAACTCGCAGACAATACTCGTAATTATGATTCACGCGATGATTATCAAAGGAAAGTTCAAAAGCGAGAAAGATCATTAAGGAAAATGCCACGCCTTACATTCTTAAACTATTCATTTACCTACATTTTATAAAACTAACTTTAATTAGCTTAGGTATATTCTGTGTTATAAGTCGAGAGACAACATTTAAATTTTATTATCTGAATCGGTATTTCTTATATTCTAAAACTTAGTAATAAATTAATATAAATATTTTATGCTTTTATTGTTACAAAATTTGCAAGACGCTTTAAGTATTTGGGCTAGATAGCTAGTGTGAAAATACTTACTTCTCAAATGTGGGATTGTATAAGTTTGCGTGTATAAAATATTATTATTTTTGTCCATAAGATTAATAAATTATTATTAGATAGTGTATTAAAATTATTAAATGACAGCTTTTAAATGTCACTCACTTTCCCCATACAAACATTCATAACTCCATCACACTGAAATTAAAATGTTTAAATAAATAAACAATGAAAATAAGAAATTAATTGAAAATGTAGAAAATATTCATACGAACTATGCTTTTGCAAAAAGGTCCAAAGCACTGTAAAAAAATAACCAGGCTGTTTATTACAATCTGCCAGGCGTAATCTTAATGACAATTTAAGGCTGCGAACCTAAAAATTAACTTTCGAAGTAAGTACTTGTACCTTTTCCATTTTTTTAATATTTGTTTATTTACACCCCCACTTAATTTGTGAGAGTTGCATAAAATTATATGGGCTTAATTGATTCCATCGAGTGTTCGTTGCGGCTACCCATCGCAACTACCACCATAAAGTTTCTACCACGCACTATATGTATACAGGTGGTGCCGTCAGCACGACAATAAATTAAAACAAAGGGCTGTATTTATTCATAGAAATGGTTTGCCACTTTCAAAAACATAGTGTTGACGGCACCACCTTGTATATTAAGTGTAATAAGTAAGTGTAGACGTAGTTTTCCCAGTACATGGGCCCAATAATGGGCGTCGTAGCCGTATCTGCCCTTTTTTGCTTGTGGCAATATCAATTTAAAGTAGTAGGTATAAAAATGAGATATTTGTTTGGAAAAAAGAGTAGTATTTGTTAGGAAAACATAACAATACCAACTATTCTCGACAGAGGTTATTATTAGTATAATTATTACTTAGCGTGAAAATGCAGGTTCTAATTTATAGTACCTATACTATTCTAAAAATTATATAAATCTCATATACAGTCTGTTTTTTAACTGGGACAGTATGGGGAAATCCAAAATCGTAGAAGATACAGGAAAACGGCCATGGGAACCATTTATTCTTTTTTTTTTGAAAAAAAAATGACATAGTAATTTTTTTGGTCAAGCGTGAGTTGTCCATAGAAATGAGTCATTTTGAAAGTTTCTTATATGGAATATTTCATTGTAACCAAAGAAAAATATCTGTTTCTCAACAAATGTAATGAAAAAAAATCAACCAAATTTTATAAACATAAAAAAGGTACGGAACAAGAGTCTTGTAGAATTGTTAATTATGTTAATAAAAAAAATCTGTCAAGCCATACATTCCAGACACAATAAAATTAGCTTAGCAAATTCATATTAAAATATTTTTTTAACAACGGTAGGTAGATATCCATTTTTGGTCCATAAAAATATGTTAAAACAGTAACCTCTTGATTGATTTTTTTAATAAAAATAAATTTATTAGTTCGAATTCTCATCAGTACTTACTTCTGAGGTGGAGAGATCACCATACACCTGTATGGATTGAATGGGAATTAATATTCAATATTTTACGCTCAGTACTATTTTTTTTACTTCTTAGCTTTATAATTGTACTTAACATACAATTACTTTTTGTCAAATATAATATGTAATTTACTTCTTAGTTTAGTAGTAATCCGAAATAAAAATTTAAGGAGGTGAAATGAAATAAAATGTTAATATCTTTCTTCAAATGGACCTCATAGAAGAACTTTCAAAGCGTCAAAATCCCATTTGAATATCTCAAAAAAAATGTGTTAAATAACAACGTCATAAGTGTCTTCTGAATTTACGATAACTAACAATGTCATAATGTCTGTCCGTCTGTCGTGTCTGAATTTACACCGGTTCCAAAACTTGAGCCTCCAAGAACATTCCGTCAAAAAACTCGTGTAGTTACTCTTATTAACCGACTTCAAAAAAAGAAGGAGGTTATATGTTCCACTGTATGTATTTCTTTGTAATTGTGAACCGATTTTCAAAAGGTACATATTAACCATAACGAATAGTTGAATTCAATCGGGTTATTCTGAAACGGTTGAAAGTGTTGAAAGTGAAGATGATGGAAGGTAACGGTTTCCGTAATGGTTTGGAGTTAGATAATACTTTATCAGTGGTACGATACGATAATATGAAACAATATTATCCATGTATTTAAACCAAAGACTGAGATACAGACAAGTCAATAGTGCTGATGGTCACCCATCTAGTTTAGACGTCAGGAAATCACTTAAAAGTGTGTTTTTTTACAAAAATAAAACCAACCTCAAAACACTAAAAAGGGGAAAAAAATACTCCAAAAAATTTATTTTTAGTTTCATGACATTTCTAACAAATAATGCAGCCAATGTAATATTATTTCATACAAATGTAATAAAATTATATCAAATGAATAAGATGTTTTTGGAAAGTGGCAAACCATTTCTATGAATTAATATAGCCCATATTTTAATTTATTGTCGTATTGACGGTACCACCCTGTCTATGTATGTATGTAATTGATTTAGAAACCTTATATCTATTTAATTATTTTTAATACTCACAATAGCATGTGCATTAAACCCAATCGCCTGGAAATTAAATAAATATTTACAAACACCACTGAAACTCTTTGATTATATATATATTTTTTATATTACTAGATGACAAATAAGCTGACGGCCCACCTGATGGTAAGGCTATAGACACCAGCAATAACAAGGGAAAATCGTTTGATATTGCAGGTGCGTTGTCATCCTGAGGAGTAAGATGAAATGCCGTCCATGCCCAGTAATTACACTGGCTACCTTTCCCTTCAATCCGAAACACAGCGAACTGTTTTACGGCCGAAATAAGAAAGGCGAAAGATATTATTATTACTGATTTTTATTTTAACATAATATAAATGTTAGAAAAATTACTTATAAAATATCTAAACTAGAAAAATTTCACTTCGTAGGTAAGGATAACCCTTTTTTTAAAAGTAAATATATATTTTTCAAACATTTATAATAATGTTAAAATAAAAATTAGGAATTTTGAAACCAAACTTAACCGAATCTTAGGTACATATTTGTAAAAATACTCGTTTCGGATTGAACATTGTAGGGTAGACGTAAGCATATAAAGCAAATACAGATAGACTAGAAGAATTTCACAGGGTTATCTCATGTCTTGGGTAGCTCAGATGGTTAGAGCAGTCGTACGGATTGTGGAATTTTTATGAAAAAAATTAAAGGTCGATTATCTCGATAACGGTTAGGTTTGGGGTAGGGTGTTTCATAGTATCTTATCTTATCATGGGGCCGTGACTTTGCCACGAAGCACTTCGACCCTTCGGGATCTTTTGTGCCAGTGTTTCATAGTAAAATCAGTCGGAAAAGATGGGTAGTACACGCCCTTAATGGATCTGGGTCGACTTAACCTGTAACCCTGTATATTTTATTATTATATATTATTTTAAAAATAAACCAACTTAGTAATTAAAATAGAATAAAACTAGAAAAATATAACAAATTAAATAAATAAATAAAATAAATAATATTTAATTACTAAGTAATATTTCAAACATTTATAATAATGTTAAAATCAAAAATTAAGAATATAAACCAACTTACTTCAGCATCCGCCATAGTACCAGTGCACTGTTTATAAAACGGAATTCTTTATGTTACAATAGAAAATCTAGTATCCAATAACGTACTAAGCCTATTTATGAATGAAATATTAATAAATTAATATGTTCTCCTGGCTTTAATGTTTATACTGATTTTCTAATGCTTTGACTGTGAATTAGTAAGACTTAAGTCTATGTAATAATCCACTCAAAAATTTATGAGTTAGATGCACATAAACATTAGTGGCATTAGTCATTAAATTACTACAGTATAATACACTAAAAAAAGTCAACTGAACTTTCGACTACCTGTAGCTCAAAAGGGTGACTACATACCTTAAGTAGCAAACAAAAAATAAAGTTGTATAGAGATCCACCGTTTTGTGAAATCAAATAAACTGTAATAAACCCTTCGCTAAATTTTGGTTATTACAAATGTAAGCAAAGTAATTTTTTTTCAGAGTAAAGATTGAAAACTCTTGTACAGTCGAGTACTTTATTGTGTATCCATTTTAAAAATACAAAATAATGTATCCATTTTGAAGTATGTGATACTGTTTTTGATACATTCACATATTAACATACACTACTACAATGTTAGGTATACTTTTAAAGCTCAATAAAGATGTATGCTTTAACATTGAAACCAGTAATTGATTAAAAACGATACATTTTATAGAGCATTAAATGAATAGGTACATATAATTGTAACAGTATGTTACCATTTAAATGAGATGTTTCAGGTTTATATGGAGTCCCAGCTATGAATATGTACAGTGGTTTTTAAGTTAGGGAAATGGAAATAAAACATTATTTTTCAATTAATTTTCATAAGTTTTTTGTTATTTTCCCGTACAATATACTTTCTGTTGATAAGTGACAGTTGTTTAAATATCAATATGATGGAAACGCTGTAACGTCAAACTTCTATAATTATACCACTCAAAATATACAGAAGAAAGTGAAAATCTTTATTGATCTGTCTATCAGACTGCTAAGTCCATAATTCCATATTCCTAGACTAAAAACGAACGTTTTCCCGAACTTTTTAAAAATATGGCCACAGATTATAGAGGTTTTGTCTTAATATGGCCTCCTATATTGCCATATTTGGTTTTTTATGGATGCTTAAAAATATTTTTGTACGTGAGTTAAAGGCCGAAAATATCACTCAAAAGAATTTGTAGTGGTTTAAACCATTTTTTGACATGTTTTAATGTACTGTACATGTTCATAGCCGAAAATGAAACACCTCATTTCTTAATACATATAATAAAGACCTTATTGTTATGAAAACAAATAAGACATATTGAGTGTTGACATATTACAAATTTTTAAATATCATATTACAAAAAATATCGCGGTGATTGATTACAAATTTATGCAATTTAAAGTGGTTAAGTAGGTACTTCAAAATGGATACAATATTTTTCAACTTTGAAACGAACACATATTAAAGTACTCGGCTGTATGTAAAAAGTAGTATAATATTAATAACATTATTATTTATTGATCACTTCATATATTACTTAAGAACTAACTTAATTAGTAATATGTAAGAGTTGAATATCAATTTGTGAAGGACTGGCGCCTGAAATAGGTTAAAACCTGAGCCACAGGTCACCAGGCTCATCTCATAGAAAATACTCCATTACAAATACGAAGACTACATAATTTAGATTATTTACGCTCAAAAGTAAGGATAGCCCGGCACGTTGCGCTCTTTCTACACATATTATGTGTGTTTTGGCTGCACCACCGCATGGTGTTATACAATACTCTATGAGTAAATGGCATAAGGAATAGTAAACCGATTTGATAATTTTGGAATCAGCAACCTGCCGATGGGACTTTAAAAAATGTAAATTGGGTATAATTGCATGGCACCTTGGAGGAATTCGAGCTGCAGCCATGGGCCGTAATATTATGAGCTTAATAGTGTACCTTATTACAAATGTTACACATTTGGTTTTCCCAACACTCACTGCAAGACTCTTTAGCCATTCCGCGACTCTATTTAGTCCCAGCTGAGCATTAGGGAAAGCCTCGTCCCTAGTATCACCACAGAAAAAAGGGCGGTATCATCAGCAAACGCAAAGATCTAATCCCCGAGCAGTATAATAGAAATTAGCTAGGGCCGATGATACTGCCTTGGGGGATACCATACGTCACGCTGTCCTCCTCACTCTTCCAATTATCTATTTTTACTTTCAGTGTCAGATTTTTTTAAAGACTATTTGTCTTTAAAAAGCTTCAATGGAAGACCTCTCATTCCAGCTCTCTCTAGCTTAACTAGAAGGTGGGTAAAGGTAGTAGGTGGTGGTAGGTGGTAGTGTCAAAGGCCTTCATGAGATCGAGGAATACCACAACACATTTCTTTTCTTCATCCAGGGTGGCACCGGCTCTGTGGCACCATAGAATGCACAAGTTCGTGCGCAGCGTCATTTGTAGACCTCGACCTTTGGAAACCGCATTGAAAGGGTGATAACGGGTTATTAATAGTTTCTAAGAATTTAATTTGTTTCGTATTCATTATACGTTTTTTTTACAACTAGATGACAAACAAGCTGACAGCCCACCTGATGGTATACGGTTACCGCCGCCTATAGACACCTGCAATAACAAGGGAAAATCACTTGATATTGCAGGTGCGTTGTCATCCTGAGGCCTAAGTTGAAATGCCGTCCATGCCCTGTCATTACGTTCCAGTATTTTAGAAAGAGTTGGCAGTAACCAGATCGGCCTATAATTATCTATTCAGTCTTTATCTACACTCTTATGGATATGTTTGATTAGACCTTTTTCGAATCCCAAAGAAAACACCCCATTAGCCACGGAAGGTAAAAAATATGCGTGATAGGAGCACCCAAGAAATGTGCATACCTTTTCACAATCTTGCCAGAAATTAGATCCACTCCCACCGCACGTTTCTCGCGTAAGCTTGCTATGACTCTAGTACCTAACTTCTTCATCACTTGGCGACACTACAAATGAATTCTGGGGGTAATCTAAACTAAGTGTAACTGCGCGTTCTGCTGTAGATACTTCAATTACAGCTTCTAGTCTGAGATATTGAAGGTCAACAGTGACTAAAATACAGAGTTCAAGACGTACTTATATGTTCTACAAAAAGTCGGTACCTCCTGGCCGACTCTACTGTCGACATTACGAAATGGATGTGCCTAACGTCGATTACCTAACAGATAGTCCTAACAGATAGATCATCGCCATCGGCATCCATGTGACCATCCGTAGTTATAGATGGTCACATGATCGCCGAAAATGTCGGATGTACAGCGGACAGCACAGCAAGCGTAACAGTTTGAGCGTAGGCAGCTTTCGTTATGCAACTGTTACACTTGATGTGCTGTCGTCGTGGATGACCAGAATTAACTTACTTACATTTGAAACACAGTCGGACCCTCGACACTGCAAATAAATTTGGCTTTTGGTTTTTGGTTACTACCTGGGGTGTCAAGCCACACATTCTAGACAAACCCCCCTCATTAAAAGCCGCGGACTAAAGTTAGACCTGGTTTAAAACTGATGCTGATCGAAATACAGTGAGTCTTTGTTTTAACAAAAAAAAAAACAACAACACACCTTTTGAGCCGGCAAGGTAGAGTCGGCTAAAGCAGTGTCTAAACTACACTAGCTGTCTTCGCGACTCTTACCTAGCGTTGCCAGATTTTTTTCTTGGCAAGTCGGGATTTTGAACTTTTTATTTGAGTTTTAGTAAGTTTTAGTATAATTGATAGCAAAACTAGCCATAGAAAATGTATTTGAATAAAAATATATTTTAAATCAGACTTACCCTATTGTTAGGTGGTTGAGTCTTTTTTGCGCTTCCTCAGCACGCTGCACGCACGGCAGTGTTATCCCCGAAAAGCGGGACTGAACATGTCCCGCGCGGGACATTTAATTTTGATTTAAAAATCGAGACGTCCCGCTAAAATCGGCTGCTCTCACAGTGTTGAGACATTTGTCGTGCTTTCTATAAACAGTATCAGATTTAAACCAGTCTAACTTTATTACGAGTTTTATAATATGGGGGATTGTGTCTGGAATGTGCTACCGGAGGAATACTTCCGGGTAAGCACTCTTGTACGGCGTAGATTAAACGTTATTTTAATTTAAGACATACATTTGAGCATACCTTTGCGGAACAGTTTCGTGTCGCTTCAGCCTATAAATAATTATTGCTATAGAAATTTACTAACAAATTGGTCTAAAAGAATATATGTCATCGATTTTATAGATATAAACCACATCATTATTTGTATGTACAGGTAAAAAATTCACAACAATGTTGAAACACTTTATGATTGAAATTAAACTATTTCAACATCATTATGAACCAGAAACTTGGCAATAAGAGTGATTTTACAACTGACGTTTGTCATTTGATATACGGCAGTCTGTAACATTGTTGAACAGACAGAGCCGTAATAAAAAGGACAGGATATTAATGGTCAGTTAGTTATATATCATGAAAAAATTAAGTGCGTTTTGTTATTTAACATTTCTGAAAATGAAATAAAACTTACGTAATTATTTTCACTATGTGATTCTACTATGCATAGATAATTAGGTATCTGAAATAGCATGAATTCTTTCTTAATTGATTTGTTTTATTATTTAATATTTATATAAATTTATATTTACTCACTATGTAGCTAATTATACACAATGGTATAATACAATAAGCACAAATGAACATTTTGCTACGTATGTATGTGATACAACTGAATTTTACGCTGATTTAAGTGGAAAATTCATACAGCATCGTTTTTAATTTCATGGCTTTCATGAGTTATTGATATCAAGCCATTAATATTGTCATCCAAAGTACGTATATTATACCTATGTTAGTACTTTTGAAAACTGTGTAGCGAGGTAGCTAATTATGCCCTAAGCACCTACCTAAGGAAATTATTTTTAGGATCAGAATAAGCGCCTTTTAGGTAGGTACCTAAACATACCCACCTTCGGAGGCCATATTATCATTGCTTAACATCATCTTCTCTACTTGTGAACAGTATTTTATCTCAGGCCGAATTATAAGAGAGGATAAGATTTTTTTATATAAAGAGCTTACAAAGCACGGGAGTTTGTTTCAACCTGAGAAAAGTTACATTTCAATGTTAGCAAAACCATGTAGAATTCGTCAGACCACAGAATAGATTTAAAACGGTCACAATTGTAAATTACAATGTACTTATTCATATATTGAAGGCATTGAAGCAGGTAACATCTGAATGTGCACTTCAAACGCCCTCAACTTGACAACATTTCTTCACGAGCATTGGATGGATGTTTGTATCTTTATTTAGTACGTTTGTTTTATTTATATATCTATATTCACCATCACAATTTGTCCGCAATATAATAATAATTTAGGCTAGATAGTATTATTATTTGTTTCTGAGCGGCTTGTATTCGGACAATTTGTTTTCCTAAAATATTTGTCTATTTTTAAAAAACTGCTGGGCTTAAGCGCCTGTCGGCTAATATGATTAAACTGCTGTTTTTAAATCATGCTGCTACCTTCACTATATCCACGTTAGTAAAGCTTGTTCTTTATCACTTGAAAATTTGTCGCCTATCACCACAGTGTTGCTTAGGTTAACTACAAATCAGTATATTTGCCTATTTCAAAGGGTAAAATGGAAGTAGTAAAAGGCAATATTGTTTATAATGAACTTTATTATTTGGATTTGACACTATGTGTTTAAAATTTTTATTTCAACAAATCTAATGATATAGGTGGTATGTATGAAGTTTAAAGAACAAAATCTATATATTTTGAAAGTCAACTAATTTGATATATGCATTCATCAGTTTGGTCAATAAATTATAGAAAAGTAGTTATTAACAATTTATTTTATAAGTATATAATAAATTGTATTATATACATTTTGTAAAACTTTACGACCATACATTTTATTTACAATTTGACATTTTAAGGGAAGTAAAGCTCCAATATATACATACATTCAGCCTTATGCTGATATTATTTATCCCTTTTAAAGTAGAAACTAGTTGATCCCGCTTACATTACACAGCTCTTTTACCACCAGTCTACACCACTAAATCCTCTTTTAAGTACCTACGTATTAATTTAGGAAAATGTACAATAAGTTTACACTACATATACAAAGTAGAGACGACGAGACGATTTAAAATACAGTTCCGTATAACAATGGACCTATTTACCCCGATAAGATGATACCTTGAATGTACCATCTCTAATAATTTTATTAATATTGCTATATTTTAAACTCCAGCTGAGATTACGTCCACTTGTTTCTAATAACGGAACTTAAGCGACGTCCCCACATGAGATGGTATCATACAATAGTTCCTTGTAAATGTTGAGGATCAGGAGTCTGTGTGGGCGGCAGCATTGGCCCCATTGATGATGTAGAGGGTAAGGCAGCTGCGACTTCCTGGTAACCACTAAGAGGAATGCTTGGACCTGGTAATCTTTCTGTAGGACTTTCATCTGGTGGCGTCACTTCTAAGCCGATACTACCATTGAGCGCTATTTTTATGGCATTAGCATTTTGTTGTTGCTGCTGCTGTTGGTGTTGTAAAAGAGAATTGAAATGGGATATACCGATTTCTTCAAGACTGCTTTTTCTGCGACGTGAACCCACGCCACTTAAACCTTGCCGTAAAGAATTTGATCGTCGAAGAAGAATATCATCAACCACACGCAGTGAGTTCGAACGTCCCCTGAAGTCAGTTATAATAGTCGGACTATCTGGTAGTGATAATGAATTCGCTTTTGTTGTTGATAGTGGCGGAGCTCTTGGCTGAGCAAAACTTGCTCCAATACCAGATCCTCTTCTGCTTGCTACACCTTGTGCTTGTATTAAAGCTTGTGAGCAAAAACTAATATTTGATTTTCTTCGGCTATTATGCCGTTCAAACGTTTTTTGAGCCGAAAAAGGAGATGGACGAACTAGGTATCTGTAAAAAGTGAAATAATGTAATTTTTGAAAACCAAATTGATTGTTTAATAATGCTCTTAAGAATCTATTATTACGCACATAATATCCCCTTCTTGCAGATTTAAATCACAGCTGGGATTTATTATCACATATGACAAACTGTTGCGTTTTTCACTGACGTCATCATAATCAACGCCAGTTAGATTCAAAGATTCCATTCTCGATCTTACTAAATTTGCTATTTCAGCTCTTTCAATTTGCTGCGCATGGTTATCTCTAGCTTCATCAGCAAGACTTGTTGAGTACTGTGGAAAATGGAGGCCGTCAATTTGATTTATATTCTATCTGTATAAATTTGTATAGTCATCAACAATGTAGATATGACGTATATATATTTGTGTTGTTATCATCTGAAAATCTGTACAGGATATTGTTGCTGCCTATACAAATAAAATAATGTTAGTGCCATGCAAAGTATGCTCGATTTTCACAACTTGCATAGTCTATTTTAAATGTAGAATGAGTGAGATGCATAATCATTTGGGTAAGTACACATAACAATAAATGTTTCTAAATGATTAGGAAGTCAATGCTTATTTTATTTGTGTTCGTGCTGAGAACACTGTAATACATAAAAATAGCATGAACTAAAACTAATTCTACTGCTCTAAATAAAATATACGAGTCAAAAGGCCACGTTACTATTATTACGCGAATAATCATATATTGTTCCTTTATAAAGACTCTAAGGGCTGATTTTTCAATCCCCAGATAAGATTTATCCAGAGAATAACTTTGACTGGTTGACAGTTAATGTATAGAAAATCTGTCAAAACGTCAAAAATATTCTCTAGATAAATTTTATCTGGAGATTGAAAAATCAGCCCTTAGTCGATAAAAAAATAATTAATCAATGTCTTTTGTAAAAAAGAATCTTAAGTAAAAGAGACTCAATTCATCAACGCCGATTGAGTTTGAGTACCGTTGTTTACATTCGATGTCGCATTGTCGTCGCACAACAACTGGATGACTTCAACGGTCTAATTTGAAAGTGCCTATAAGGGACGTTGACTGTATTCAAATTAAAACAAATATTATTTTCACTCGTGTTAAACCTTCTTGGTTTCTTACATAATAAGAACACCCTGACCACTATAATTTAAATATGACGTGAGCCATTCTGTGTGTCACATCCCTTTTTATTGTTTGTCAATATACACCGTTTACTTCAGAACTCTATAAATTTTATTTATTACCACGTCAATACTGTGCTTTCCAACTGAAATTCTGCAAAAACTCATAAGTTACGAATGTAAATTATATTAAACGTTACGAATCGTAACGGTAGTTTTCTTAGTAGAAATCCTAAAAACATTATAGTTTATTGTATCATTAAGTAATTTAAATAATATTTAATCATCAAAATGCAATTAATCACTCTCAGATCACGTCACAGCGAGCATAATACGCTGTCAAAAGGACAATCATCTAAATCACCATAGCAACATAGCAATGTTTGGTAACTAGTGGCGTCACAATGGTCACGAGTCACGACTCAGAGACATGTATTGGCGTTTTGGAGCGAAATTTGAAACTTAGGATATTTTTTTTTAAATTAAATTAAACTTTAAAACTTAGTCGCATTAAATAATCATGATCATTATTTGGGGGTTTAATAGCTACATATAAACGTCTATTATGCTCCGATTGTGCAAATACTTGAACCGCAATACAGGGTAAAATAAATAGTGAATTGGCAGTTAGGAAAGAACCCAACTCAGGAAAGATCTTAAAAACAAAAGTCGTGATGTCAGCTATCTTTCTCTTTCTCTTTCACTGTATAAATTATAATATATCATCTGGTGGAGTGGTCAGTGACAGTGTTTAGTAGATCTAAATCAGATCTCTTAGCTGATAGGGTCAGACACTGGTATGGCGATCACGATTTTCTTTAGTAGTAGTTGTTTCACGATGAGGTGAATAATAAAAAGGTAGTCATGATTAATTAAATATTGTTAAGCCATTTTCAATAAATGTGTTGATCGGTGCGAACGCGAGTAAGAGCTGTTATGCCGTAAGCGGTGTGACAAACTAGTGCCGAGTTCCATAAGATAAACATTTTAATCATAGTTCAATAAGTATACCGTTGCCAAGTTGCCAATAAGTGAATAATTTATGTCTAGATAATAAATTTAAATTGGTAGATTCTTTAAGATTTGTATTTATTGAGGAGACAGAAGAGTGAGACGGGGAAGAATAGTTTTACATAATTCAGTAAAAGGTGTATACCGCAGAAAATATAACATTGTTCCAATATTGTCCTGTAGACCTTACCGCGGGCGTGCGCTCTCCGTAGCAGCCGCCGAGGCAGCTGGTGGCCTCCCGACGCCCGCATGCCGGGAAGCCGCCGCCTTCGCCTTCCTCCTGCTGCAACTATCGTGTCACAGTTTTTGCCAACTCTACCTACACTTTTGACATCAAGACATCCCAAGCGAACTCCGAAAGCGCGTTTAAACTTAATGCGTACAGATTTTTGCCTAGATTGCTGTTGTATTTGATTGTATACCTAACTCATACAAATTTTATAAAATTTTAGGCATCCTGTTTTATAAATGTATTGTAATTGAAATATAAATTACATTTCTTCATTTAAATTCGTACCTAGTTACTGACCTATGAAACGTGGGGAAAATATGACTATTGCGTTTATAAGGAGAAAGCTGTTCGTAATGCTAGATTACTTAAGTGTTGAATTCCTATAATTTTGCATTTCCAAAAGGTATCATATTGAGTAGAAGTACATAATTACTTACTTATATCATTTTTTATTTAAAAGAGAAACAGATAATTATTTATTACCATTAGAAAAGTCGATGTGTCTCATTTAGACCTTATTATGAGTATTCGGAGTGAGTTCGCCCCTTCTGGTTAACGTCTACTGGCAGTTTACAGTTTGTTTTCTAAATTAATAGTTCTATGTGGGGGGAGGGGGTTGGAGGGTAAGATCTTATCATATCATATATAAGTACGCTGCATTGTATGACCACTTTGCGTTCGTCAGAGCGGCTAGCGGTTCGTTTATTAAACACTCAAAACCGAAATCATTTTGGTTATAAATATAACCTTCAACCTACGAATCACCTAAACAATCTCCTATCGTTCTTTAGTAGTATATGATCTGCCTTGGTAGATACGAGTACGAGATAATAAACTGCCGAATTTTAGAATCGGCCTTCGGGATACACCCTACATTGCATCTTGCTGACAATACGGCTAAACGTTGGACGCCGCTTTGTAGAACGTATCGCCAGTACAATCCGGCTGTACCTATAGAAGTTAGCCACATTACATTTCGGCGGCCATTGTAATAAAACTATAATAGCGATGACATCACGTCATTGTCCTTTTCATTTTTATTAGTGAGTTGCCATTGCACATTTTGAGAATTCTTTTTATTTTCAAAATTTTAAGAATTATGTAAAGTTTTTGGAATTCAACATTTAAGGAATCCAACATTACTGTACTGCAAGGTATAGAAAGCATGCATCAAGCGGAAGCGATTGCGATTTACTGGTGTCATTTAATCCTAATTAAGGTTTAGTTCTTGTTGTCAAACTGATTTAACGCTATGTTCAATCAACATGATTGTTTTTTTATTGACATCATGCAGTGACCTATAGTAGGTAGGTAAACTGTTTATTTTAGTCTTAAGTACTTTAACTAATTAACATCTTGTTCTACTTCTTTGTATCGCACGAATTTCTGGGAATATACCTATATTGATTTGTACTATTGTAGAGTTCTAGGCTATTGGGTATCTCTATCACAAAACATGCAGAACACACACTACAAATATAATTAAAAGGCGGGATTGCGATCATCGAGATAGAATACTGACAATTATGCTTGACATTCATTCAAGAAATGATATGAGTTTGCTAATCTTCCCAGACTTGGAATGACTAAAGTTAAACTGAACTAATATATTTGCATTTTCACCTGTGTCCACGCTAAAGCAAGAGTTTAAATTCAACCTGTTGGCCGGCAGCATTTTGCAATAAATCATAATGAAATTAAAGCTCGTGTATTTCAAAGACAAAAAACAAGGTTTCGCGTGAAAGATATAAAGTTTGTAAATGCTAAAACTAAGTTACAGACACGCCACAAGTGTGAGGCTCAAAATGTAAATGTAAGAGAGATTACATTCATGAGAAAGTGTGACGCTGTCGCGGAGTAAAGATAAAAAAGATTAAAAGTCTGACCCGAAATACAGTCCAAAGATTAGGACTAACGTTACCTTCATGTGATATAAGTACGAAATTGGAATCTGGTGTGCTCAACAGAGGTCATAGATTTATAGCAGTAGGTACAGGACTGTATTTAAGGAGTATTATCTGAGAGAAGGAGTGAACCAACTCACCGATGCACGCGAACGCGATGGTCGCATTCTCGCCAGGCGTGACCAAAACCAGTTTGTTGGGGTCCGTGGTGACATACTCACGTGGTGAGAGGGGTCGGCTAGACTTGTGTCTTGTGTTCGATATATCCCTATCGGAATTTCGCAGGTTGTGGAACACAACTTTTGATATAGCCGACCATATGTTCGAATCCACATATCTTCCTTCGTTATTTTCATCTGTTAGAATTTCAATGTCGCTAGTTTAAACGCATGACAACAAATATACATTACTTGCATCAAACACAGATCTATTCTTACAAATAATTCGCAACTTGACAAGATTATGATGATGCTGATGATTCGCTAGCATTTAAAATTTAAGAAGACGCTATAGCAGATATAAAATACAAAGATTTTTGTAAAAACTCACCGAAGTAAGAAATCCTGATCCAGGAGCCTGATCCACTCCCAACAAAAGACGAACAAATGTAATAACATAATCTTTGACAAATGCTTGATATAATAAAGTATCTAACATTGATGCTGAAAATACTGAACCAGCTGCAAAGGGCAGTCGAAACATGTATGAAATATGTGAACCTCTTTCCTTTTCTCGCTGTAAGATTGAACAAATAAATTAATATATATTTTAGGGTAATAATGAATAAAATATGTATTTTTAGAGACCTTTTCCATCTTTGAGAGATGCAACGCATACTTGTCATGTGCCCGAAATTGCATAAAGCGCATATTTGATGATTGTGATAGTTCCGTTATTGATTTAATTGATGGGAAAAATCTGAAAATAAGCATTTAGATAAGGTTTAATTATTCATAAAAGATAAATGTAACAATTCGCTTCGCAATTAACACATAAAACACATTCAAAAAAAATTCGCTGACAAGGTTTTGCATAAAGATTCGCTGTCGCTATGTTATTAATATAATGGTAGTAAATGAGAAGATAAATGTTTACTTGAACATTGTTTGTACAGCCACTATAGTGTTGCAGTCAGCTAGGCTGTCTTCTTCGGCCGAGTTGGACAGCTCCTTGTTAACTACTACAACATTTTCAGCCAGTGTAATGCCAGCACGCAAAAGGTCATCAAGACTGCAATAATAATATTTATAAATTTAGTACTTTTTGGTTAGATTTAAGATTCATTCTTATTGTTTATTTGGAACTTACCAATCAATGGACCCCAACATCCAGTATACTAATGGAAAGTAAGAGATGGCGTCTAAGAATGCGATGTCTGGTCTACGTTCCAATAAAAGGATGATTGGATTGAGTGATGTCTTGGATCTAAAATGGGCTCGCAAAGGAATTATAAAATTATATATTCCATTGGATGCGTAATCTGCGGCGAGTATTATTGTCTTATTTTGCCACTGATATTCCTTAGCGTTTCTATACGCACAGTGCTCACAAACTTGTGCTAATTGTAAGCAACACAAGGGCTTCTTCTCTTTCAGCAAGTAGCACAAGGTTGGACTAACTCCTATAAATGGTGATACTGGTGGAAATCCTTTAACGATCCTGAAAAATTTTTAATGTCGTAGGTATATCTGTAGTTCCTTTCTTTTTTCACATTGATTTGCATGTAAATACATAGTTTTATTACAATTAAAAATGGCGTCAAAGCAAAGCAGAAATTATTTTACAAAAGATAAGAAATTGTCGGAACAATAAACTCGATACTTACTAAAGATAGTCCTGAAGGACGTACTTTGAACTAACACCCGAAAATGAAAAAAAAACATAAAGGTGAATAGGATGTGTGAATTTATTCTAAATTTTGTGCTCTTATTAATTATTCTAACATTCAACATCAAAATATATTCACATGCTCGACAATGCTTTGGGCATGTGCAGAGACTAACATTTAGTTATCAGTAAGTTATCAATAATTTCATCCATTAATGATAAATAAATACCTACCTACATAAGATTACATTACCTCGAAGACAATAAACGCTTCAAGATGCAGGAAACGTTGATATGAATAAACAAAAAGATAATAAGTATGTAGGTCTAATGTCAATTATCGTAATGTAACGAAACAAAATATAAAGATTTTTTTAGTTTATTGTTAGGCCTGCGGTATTTATTCTATATTTATTCCTTGGTCGACCTTTTAAACTCACCTGGTAAAGTCATTTCGCCAGGCGCTGTGCACGACGTCGCTGCCTGCTAACGACGAGAAGCTGCTGGTGGTGACGTCATCACTGAAGGCAGGGTACGGGCCGTGCAGATGGGATTTACGCTCAGGGGTTTATACAGATACACAATGCACACATTTGCTTAGAACTTAATAAAAATATTCATAGAAGATAGTGAATTCTATAAGTGTAGATTTGAAAATATTTAGTAAACATGTGCGTGAAATGCAGTAGGATACTATGTTATTATCTGACCATGGAAATTATGAGTATCTAGCGGTAACTGTAAAGAATAGAGTAGGTACTAAATCATTTTTAAGTAAATTTGATGTCATAGTGCAAGTTATTACTAACTCTATGTTTATTATCTTAGACGAAATAAAAGCTTCTTATAATATGAGTAAGCTTCCTTAGACTTCCTTCCTTCCTTCGAGAAAATGCTACAATTGCTTTTTGAAAATTTGACTAATCTTATTTTCTTCTATAATACAAAACATAGTTTTGTAAGATGACAAGTAATAATTTTGTAATTGTAATATTTTTTACCAAATCAGCTATATCATAGTATCAACTGTTTCTTCTACTGCATGAGGCAAAATAAAACTACAGAAGATGTATAAATTTATGGATGCTTAGGAATAGGATAAAATCCAATCAATTTTATTCCACGTAGATAAAGTGTTCATCAATTACAACTGTAATTATGATGATTATTGAAAATTTTCGATTGAATAAAATAATGTATACATATATGCCGTAGAGACAATGCAGATAATCGATTGATACTTGTATTTTCTAAATTTTTTTATGTTGTACGTACGTACTATAATAATTCTATCTGCATTATCACTAAGTAGCTTTGATTTCAAACTGTAATAGAAAACAATGATAAGCACCGCGTATGCAAAAAGCAAAGCCAAACACTTACGTAACAATGATGTGTGCGATTTTCATGCAGCTTGCGTGATCCTGGTCAGTTATCTATTGGAGTGAATAGACAGGCTAAAAATGAGAAATAGGAAGATAATTGCGATAAGAAAGTGTTCCATATCTCATTAACATCTATTAGAGACATGAAACCTACTATTTCGACATTTGCAGTCAAAACTTTTATTGTAACGAATTTAGTTGAAATTACTAGAAAAGAAAAACAATTATTAAGTAATGAAGATAGTATTGAAAATCTTTGAAAAAAGACAGATCTACTGAAACTGAAAATATGATTTAGGTAGTTAAATAATAAAAAAAGGAATTTTAATATAAGGTGAATGTAAGAAAAAAATATGCGTGCATATGGGATGCATAAAAAGCCTATGCGAGTGGTATTTCCTTACGCAATTTTTTCTGATGGAGATCTCCATGGTACATCATCATCTAATTCGTCTTCGCTTTCGTCTACTTCTGCTTCATCGTCTTGATTATCTGAGGCAATATTTAAACTACTCGTGACCATATCTGGCACAGGTAATATAGAAGGTCTTCTGCTTCCTATAATTTAATGATACTTATATACTTGTTTTTTACAAATGTGTTTTTTATATTAATAGAAGTACTTTTACCTCTTCTGAAGTTTAATGCATCTGGACTCAGGAAATTAGAATTGTCTGGTTTGGGTAACAACAAATGACTATCGGTTGCGCTATCATTCCCCGGTGAGTCTTTTAAACATGTTCTGGAATCTGAAGTAGATGTACCTTCACCGAGTTTGGCTGTACAAATTGAAAATAAGTGAGTGTTACTCATTTAGATATCTAAAAATATAATATCAATCGATTTCATAATTCTCAAGCTTTGGTGTTGATACAAACAGTTGAAGTAATTTTGGTGGATTCACACGCTATGAAAATGAAATTCAAAGATAAATTTTGTAATATGACTTTTTGTGATATTAGCGAGTATCAAAATGAAATTCGAATTTGCATTTCTACGGTTTTGCAAAACACTGAAAAACCAATTATAAAATGAACACACACTATTATTAAAACATTAAAAATGGTAATACAAATACAACATTTATTAGCATTAAACACACCAAACGCAAAAAATAAATAAAATGAAAGTGAATCCATATTAATAATAAGTAATATGATTTCTATTGTATTATATATCTTTACAGCTAAACGATTTGTATTGTATGGCTATGAAAATAATACAATATTTGATAATAAGTTTATCCAATCAACCACAAAATTATTATGCTTACTGTAGTTTATTATTAATATATGTTTTTACAATTGGCCATTAAGAACAAATCGCTAATCGTTATTACATTGGAATCTTAGATTTATTTAACTGATCAAGATAAAATGTGGCTGAATTTTTAAGTCGCTAGTCGGACTATAAGCATGATCTATCGTGTATGGGTGGGAAACCAAATGACTTTTGATTCCCCGGTAGTAAAACGGCACCGGCGGAATCCTTAGCATGCGCTTCGAAGTATATTCTATAAAATATCGACAGCGATGCACGCTGCAGCCATTAGGTATAAATATCTTCTGGCACAGTACGTATAGACTCGATAGGCTGGGTATTTATTAGCTCGATATTTGGCTAAAAATTGATCTGAAGCTCATAATCAAAAACATTTAGCATAGTAGCTCAGCATGGTCAGCTATTGGTACCTCGAAAAACGGAGTCTTTAATGAAAAGAAGGCAAACAAAAATCGATATCAGAAACGAAGTGTAGTAATAGGAAAAACATGTATGAAGAAGATAACCTTACAAAAGAGAATAGAACATTTCTCCAGCAGCCAGCAAAAAAGGCACTGATAGACGAACGTGTAAATACGTACCTAAGTCCACCTCTTGCCTAGTTGTGGCCAAGGCTTGTATAGTACTTTTCTGAAATAATGCGCGGAAATTAAAACGAATTTACTACTTAGGCAGAATTTTAATTAGCAGACTTCAAAAACGAGGTTTTCCACTCAGTTAGTATGTTTTTTTTTAAAATACAGTTATTAAATGTACAATCTTAGAAATTTAAAGTCGACTTTTGTTTAATTTCTATTTACAAGCCAGTTCACTTAATTACCGTTCAGTTTAATTAATTACCTCCTTGGTGACCATGTTTAGGAGTAAAAGATCGTTCCATTTTTAAATTACATGGCAGATATGAGTTTACATAGTAATTTTATTAACCTATGATTTAACCGCTAAAACGCGACACATATGGATTTTCCTACAACTTTTGCCGGCCGCTGCTCGCATGTATTTCTCCAATACACTTTCGATTTATCTCGAGTAGGTTTGTCAAAATAATGCTCCATCAATGCTTGAGAAATATATTTTTCGAGGTAAGTATCAAGTTTAAAAAAATGGGAAGCAAGGAAACCTATACATTCGTAACTTTGATACTATATGTATTATGTTTTATAGTGTGTTTTTGTAA
This sequence comes from Nymphula nitidulata, assembly GCA_947347705.1. NCBI lineage: Eukaryota > Metazoa > Arthropoda > Insecta > Lepidoptera > Crambidae > Nymphula > Nymphula nitidulata. The sequence goes on from OX374616.1 coordinate 21,088,451, forward strand.
TTACTTTTATTGATATGGATTCTAAAGAATTGTTTACTATTACCTAAGTATATAATATTATTTTAAGGATTCACTTTGAAGGAAAATCTATATTATTGTTGCATTAGGCGTGCTTAGTTCTATTATTGTCAGTTGACTTGGTTACATTGGCTAGCGAAAAAAGCGATCAAAATTACGTAATAACTGTAATTAGATTTCAGGCTTCTTCATCAGTAAAGTTCGTCCATTCGCCAAATAATCAAGATCAACTTACTGACTTATTGATTAATTTCATTGGTGGCCGTAGATGCGAATGCCAAAACAAGAGGCGATATCTCTGTTGTCTAACAAATTCAAAATGCATTGTTTGTGTATTATGTATTAAATTGAAACATGCATAAATGAATGATGTTCAATTTTGTTATTATATATGAAACAAATTGTAAACCATTTCTGTAACCCATAGTGCACTCACCGCATAAAATGGTTTGTGGATAGGTACTGCTACCTGCACCTCAAATTATTTGTATCCTTATATTTATCATATAAGGTAATAACAATATAACAATAATATATCAGTATTTTTAAAAAAACAGTAGCCAGGTAAGAGAAAGCGGTCAGTTTTATTTATATCAGAATAACAAAAACGCCCAAGTATCATTGTAATAAGTGTTAGTTTGTTTTTCAAACGCTTGTAACACCTATGGTACGTCTCAAGCTTTGCTTTTCCTCTAAAAGCCATAAAAACGTATAAACGTACAATGTACCTACTTGATTTATTTCTTAATTATGTGTTCAAATTTCATTTATTTCACTAGAAAAGACAATTTTGACCAAGTTGCGATAGCCTGGTTAAAATTAAAATATCTCTTGAATTTAAAATTATTTCCTTTCTACCCAACTCCAGTCAGTTCTGATCATGTAACAAGCGCTGATAATAAAAAGAATAAGCCTTAATAAAATTAACATCACTGTATAAAAAATTATCTACTTTCTTATTAAGAAAATATTATAACCAAAGAACAAAGTATACAAATACTAACCTATTGATTTTGCAGCATTGAATTTTTTTAATTTTACAGAAGCTGCGGAAAGTAAAGTCTAAAGTGCCCGATTTGGCTTCCCCTATCCGGCTACAGCCTTTGAATGATAATAAAATTATGACGCCGTCTTATAAATAGGTACTATCATTGAAATAAGACGGGACTATCAACGTTAGTGTTTATTTTTACCACTGAAATGAGTGCATAGCTCCATTGATTATGATATTTGTAAACATATTTTAACACGTTTTCCAAATATAAATAGAATCACTTTAAAAATAGGTTCACAAAATAGGAGCATTATTTAAGCAAATAAATAGCAAACTGAATACATATTTATTTTAAGAAACAAAAATATGATTTCAGTTTGGTTAGGCATTAAATCAACTGTGACACTCACAGCTAGTGACAGTAAAATTAGCGGATGATACAGTATTAGCTTGATTGATGCGTGATGGCGATGCATTTGGTGTGGAACTCGCGGGAGCTTGGAGAATCACTTGTGGGAGTTCGTATTGAGCGACGTTACTACCGTCTGGTTTATTCTGGTGCCCTGAGCCTTCCTCTGCATCGCCAAGCTTCTTATCACTTGAAAGAAGGCTGCACGCTGTCTGATCTTTGGAGATTGGCGGTTTACTCTCAGCCTGTTTTTCTGACACAACAAATGCCGAATTTTCCTCTTTTGTGATACTCATATAATAACATGTGTCGCTACTTTTCATTATATGTCGCGGACCAGGATTCAATAATATAGTATCTTCATAAAATTCTGGTAGTTCTGATGGTCTTACTCCTACTAATGCTACGCCGTACCTTTGTAAGAAAAAAAACAGTCATGTTTATTACATCTTAGTAAAATAATGGGAATATTAATGGTGTCACTTACTTTCTATGGGAGTGAAAACTAGCATATGTAAAACTTTTGCCTTCATATTCTCCAAAAAACCGACTATCCCCCAATACAATATGATAGATCTCGTTTCCAGAGCATTTGCCGTAAAGACGATGCCACTCTTCTGGCGATTGCTGACCTTCTCTAGAAAATATATAACATAATGAATTGCATAGGAGTATTGAGTTTAAACTCAAAGCAACAAATTCAACTTACTGTCCTCTACTAGTATGAAGCAGTAGGGTGACGAGAGTAGATGCGCCTGGACATGTGCAGTTATTGGCTAATAAGGCATATTTAAATTCATCCTCGCAAACGACAAACTCAGCGAACTTAACGTGTAGTTTATTTTCAGGTCTAAATATTTGTACGTATTGTGGCACATCAGGCGCAAAGTCTTTCACAGCCCAAGACCTGTAATACGCATTAAAAACATGAACTAAGTATGCGTTATTTTAGACAATTAGAAAATAACTAAATATAGAAAATAGTAAATATTTACTTTCTTTTAGTATAGTATTTACCATTTAAGAGATAGGTTACGCAAAAATACCTTATTGCTCTTTCAGTTAGAAAAATTCAACAGAAATGGGCTGTCTTGAGGCTTAAGATATTGAATTTGCAGTAAAGCTTAGAGAAACTAATAATTTAAATACGTCTTTCATCAATTACAGGTTCCTTCCAATTATTTCGAAATAAATGTCAATTTTGAAAACGTGCTTTTATTATATTTGCATTCTGTTTTTGCTTTTCAGATGAAGATTTGAACATTTTCACATCACGCAGGGATTTAGAAAGGTAGGATCACGCAGGGATTTAACAGTCTCTGCATGTTACATACTATCTTAAACGTCAAATAGCTGTTCAGCTTCAATTTCGCCATTTATAGCTTCGCCGTGTTTGCAACTTCTTTAACAGATCAACAAACGTAAACTTCATTTTCAAGTGGCCCAAGTGCATAACAATACACTGTATATATACGTCACTATGTCAACGCAGCTTTAAGATTTAAAATGAAATTAAGGTTTGTAAAAATAATATTCGGATTATCATTACCGTAAATGTTAAGGCTAGATGCCGAATTTACTGATAACATCCGAAGTTTTTTTAGTACGTTGTCAAATTAAGTGTTGAAATTTAATCTGACCTTAATATTGTGTGCTCATCAGCAGCAGTTTTGTCAGCATAATTTCTAGCAGCTAATACAAAACAGGCCTCTGCTTCATTCATACGGGCTCTGATTAAATCAGTGTCTTTTAAACATGAGCCTTGAATATAGATTACTCGTTGAGCCCAAATTGGCACCTGTGGAAATTAATATCAATACTTTAAAATGCAGTTTTCACTACACCGTCTTGTTTTGTTATAGCTTTGGCTTACAAGCGTACGATCCGCCTTTAAAGCAATAAGTAACACGCTGAATTGAAAGATCAACTTTCAATACCTTAATTAGTTTAACTACTTTAATAATTACTATAATTTTACCTGTAAAATCATTCGCATGGTAGTATCTAGCTCCATAGGAGATAGCAGAACTACATAATAGTCTTGTAACAGAGGATGAGCGTAGAACTCATTTAAAAAATCCATAATAGTATCAGCATGTAAAGTTGTGGAGCAAACAACAACGTGTTTCTCAGATTGGGCGCGATGGGAAGAATAAGAACCTCCTAATTTTTGTCTCTCCATCCAGGTAAATGCAAGTTGTTCAAACTGGAAATAAAATATGATATATAGCTTAGTATGTTATAAAGATTATTACTGTTGGAAGAAATCTAGTCTTTGGAGAGGTCTTTTGAAAATATCAAAGGCTACCCCGAGCTAAGCTTACTTAAAGTGTATAAGTGATGTCCGTTTGAAAAACAATTTCAAAATACACAGCGACTTTAATATACAAATAGAAATGATTTTCTATATGTATTCTAATATTACTGAACAGACAAGGTTCGAAAAAAATATGAACAGTTGGGAAAAAATATCTATTTTTCTCCAAAAGTAAAAAAATATATTTTTTACTCAACTTTATAATTTGTTACGTACTGTTTCTACAATCATACACGTTTTGATACTGACTGCACATGTTTTCTACACGGATAAGAGTTTATTTATGGGTTGCTCTTTCCTAGAGAAAAGTGTTAGCGATAACAGCTTTATTGATGTTTTACAAGTGAAGCATACCTGTGTTGGTAAAACAACGAGCGCAACGCCGATCATAATAACCATATAAAGCTGTGATGGCCAAATATCTGGTACGAAATCACCGTAGCCTACAGTGGAGAAAGTCACTACGACGAAATATGTTGCTTGAAATAGATTCAAATGGCGGTGACCGGCTCGTTGAAAGTGTTGAATGCCGCAGACACTGAAAGGTAAAAAAATAACAATCAGAATAACAAATGTGCAAACCATTTTCTTGAATACTTTCCAATTAAGAGTGGTACATAAGTTCTTATAACGTTGGTTCCATGGACAAGTTTTGATCGTACTGTATGGCATCTACTTTAAATTGGTAGGCACATAATAATATGGTAATAATATTTATATTTTTCGTTATATACTAAAATTAAACTTCCTACCTATATGTCGAAATATCATCATACGAGCTTTCGAGTCTTTTTCTTTTGTTATTGTTGTACCATTGATAACTTCGTTTCCAAACGATACTGTAATATTCCACGCGGCATACATTATAATAATATGAAATAAAAGAAAGTCTTTAACTTCCTGAAGAAGCTTAGCTCTCGTTCTTAGTAGTTTTTGATGGTTTGATAGTTAAAAGGGGGCTCCAACCACTTGAGTTAAGAAAGATTTTGTTAAAAGAAAATAAACTGTTTTTGTTTTTTTATTATTTTGATATTTGATAGTATAGGATCTTAATCTGTAAAGCGGCAATATACCACCGGTGGACGATGACAATAGAAAAATCAATTGTGTCTGGAATCTCATGCTTGACGGGTAAATGTCTTAAATGTTCAACACGTTAGTTATTATTTGCTTTTCTTGAACATTTTATTGAGAATTTATTGTCTGTAGTGTTTAGATTAATCCCCTAAGTGTAATAGTCAACATATTAATGTTGCATTGTTGAATTAGATTGTTTCCATTCTCTTCTCAATAAAGCCTTTTTTAAGTAAACTTATTGTTCTTATTGTGCATTACAGATCATGTTATCAATCATTGTTAGCAGTAGTTCATTATATGAAATAGTATATAGTTTTATGTGATTCATTCTCCACTATCTTACTGAATGGAACAAAATGCGCAATTTCATTATTGACTCAGTCAATTTAAATTTGTTAAGTTACGGTTAGCAATAATTTTCGTCATTTGTATGCAAATAAAAAATATTTGATTAAAGTGATTGCGTATATGATTGAAATCCATTAGATCAGACAACAATTGTTTCATAGTATTAAAAATGTTAAAATATCGCACTTTAATTATCTGCACATAAAAGAGATATGAGAGAGCGTTACTATATTAAAATTACAAAATAAATGATCTTTCATAATCATTTATTTTATTAAACGCAGGATTTCATAATCGTTTATTTTGTTAAACGCACTTAGGTACTTATTTTTAAGCTTTCCACTTTCCTTTCCTCCTTGTGGATAAGAGTAGAACGCAATATTGGCTAACGGGGCGTTACAGGATTACGAAAATTAGATTGTGTGAACGATTCTAGTAATTTTTACGTAAGAAAAATTGAAGCCTTTTTGTCCAGGAGAAGTTTGTCGATAGAATCCTAATACTATTGAGACTTATGATTACTAAAAATAGCAAATATTTCTAAACTAAGCTTAAAATAACTTCTGCATATTGAAGATAGCAAATGGAATTAAAACATACATTTTGATAATCATTAGAAACAATTACTTTGAAATAATGATGTGAGCAATACCTAATTGTTTTTTTTGACAGTAGAGATAAGCAAATTATTTTCGAAGCCCAGTAAAACCCAAATGAATAATAATAATAATGTAAATACACTCACACCTATTATCTAGCCCAAAGTAAGTATCATTATGAGCTTGTGTTATGGATACTAGATAACGGAGAAATAATGATAATAATATGTATATAAATATTAGAAATAAACTAAATAAACATATAAACATCCATGACTCGTAAACAAATGCTGGTACTCTTCATACAAACATTTGTTACTACCGGGATTCGAACCCGGGACCTCTTGACCGAGTAGCCTGTGTAGCAAGGGGTACTGACCACTCGGCCAGCCGGTCGTCCATGAATGACTAAATGGTATTGAATTGAATTTTCTTGGGTCCTATATTTTTTAAGAAATATGTTGGACGCGAAAATTGCAATGGGCTCTACATATTGACACAATGTCAAGTGATAGCTTTTCATTGGCTTTTAGTCGTTAGTGTTGTTGTTTTATAGAATAATTAGCTGTAAGCTATCCTAAAAATATAAATAAAATAAAATTTAGTTCAACGGTTTACAGAGTTAAATGAAATAGACAGCTTATTGTTTTAGATACAGTTTGAATTATTAACTTACTAGCTACTTTTATGTTATTATGTCATATTTCTCTTCAGGGTACCCCTTTAAGAGAAATTTGCTAAATCAGTCTTAAAGTATCACTCCGTAAAAGATCTAGACAGTGATCATTCTAACTGTAGCAACGTAACATTCTTTATTTGAAAATAGATTGTAGGTACGTAAATACATAACCAATAATCTTTTCTCCAGACTGTCAAGGTATCTGCAATATCATAATTGATTATCGCCATCAGGCGGATAATCTGCTAATTTATTACGCTCTTAGTTCTGCGAGTAACTGAATTCATTTTACATTTAAGAAATGTTTCCCGTCTCTACATAATCAACAGTTATTTGATGGACGCATGGATGGATGATGGATGATTTACCCATTCCAAATTTAAAATTACGATAATTATTAACTGCTGTGTTTCTGGAAACAGCAGAAAGTGAAGCACCCACTCAAAAAATATTTTGAATTTTACTTCATTCCATAATATGTATTAAACGGATTTTTTTCCTGATTTCACAGTTGATCTCATAGTGAAAGTTGTTCATTTCGGGCATGCTTAAAAAGTAGCCCGGTATAAAACTCAGCCATATGGTTAAACAAGCATGGTAAAAATATGCCTAGGCGGTTCAGAAACGCCGGCATCCAATTAAAAGCCTAGGCCGATAGCTAATTGAACTAGGGTGCATTAATGTTTATCAACTTGATGTATTGAACGTCAGCTCAATTGGACGACTAGACGGATCGTCTTGTAATGAACAGTTTTAATGTGATTGACTGGTTTAAGATATTTTTTATGACCACTTACAATCAAAACGATTTCAGTTACACGTGGTCATAATAAATTTTACCTTGAACCTACCAATCACACTAACATTCACACTAAATCAGATGTCTGACACAACGTTCAGCCAGCCCAGGTTGAACGTTGCGGTCAATGACTTGGCTAGTTGTCCTTCAGCCACTCAATTGAGTGCCGGCATCGATATGTACATCTCTATCCTTCTACTGTATTTAATCCCGGGAAATGGTGTAACGCAACGCGACAGCACGGCATAGACGTTCATAAAATTTTCATACTGTCGCAGCGGTTTTACTACTAATTTCACAGACTCAGATAGCACGCGCAACTATTTGTCTGCACGAACTGAAAAGTGAAAGCTCACTCCTGCAACTTGAGGTCACTCGCGAAAAGAATCGTTTCAACTAATCGATTCTATGAGTTACGTTACTATATAAAAAAGTAAAATAAAACCATAGTACGTAAACGCGGGATTGCAATAAAATATTATATTATTTTTGAGTTTTAATTATTTTGAGTGCGATTAATAAAAAAAAATATTATGATTGTTTATTGATGGTATAATGTTTTGCATTTACTATAGTTTTTGCAAATGGTGATTTAGGTACTACTAAACACAACGATTGTTATTTTTTCAAATTATTTGAAACGTACGTTGTTACGTTCTCAGAAATGTCAAAAGGGACTGGAGTAATTGGAATCGTAAATGGAGTGGAGTATAGATAGGGTCAACATAATTTATAGCTTTTTAGAGATTTTTGAAAATCATTTAGCTAAAATAGATAACAAATAAAATAATATACTCAATTAAATATATTCTATCATATATTATAAGAAATTTATCGGTTGGGCGCATTATGTCCAATTCGCAAAATGTCCAACTGTCCAATTCTCAAATGGTCCAGTTCGCATTTGGTCCAGTTTGCATTTGGTCCAGTTCGCAACTGATCCAGATCGCAACTGGTCCAGTTCGTAATTATTATGAAAGCTAACACGATACGTGAGCAACATAATTTTCGTGTAAATGCACTCCAACCGGTCATTAATCAAACTACTCTCATTCAGTTTAAAGTATCTTGTTTAAGATGTAATCATGAAGTCAGGGGCTGCTAAACTCCTTCATATTTAAACTTAACAAGTTCAGGTAAACAAAATACTATGTTTAAAATTATTTCTCACCTGGTGAAAACGAGGCACAAGAGCGTTACACACAATATCATCAGTTGCTGTGAGAGGGCCGACTGTGACTTTTGCATAGCGCGGTGAAGATCATTCTGAAATGTAATGAAATAATTTGTTCAGTAACACATCATTATGAATACACAATCAAAATAGAAGAAAAGTTTTCTAGAAAAAACAATATCATGGAAAAGCATATACCGTAGCATCAATGGCTACGATTTTTCCTAATACTTAGTACTTTTATTACTAGTAAGTACTAGGCGCCATGTGAAGGTAGAAATTGTGTTATCAAAGATAGAGATAAATTATTACGAAATCATTTATGATTTTTTTTTGCTTTTATGTACACTATTACGTAACATCCTTGGAGAAAGTTAGAAAATTATTTTAAATGTTTTAAAATAATTTTCTACGATTTACCGTTTCTTTACTTCTATTTAAAAATTAATATTACGTAAAAACTAACAAGTTTTTGTTGGTTTAAATAGCTCAAAATATGACCTAATATTTTAATACGCATTTGACGACAAAGTAATTTCTCAACTAAAATAATTATGCTTGGGAGTTCTCCATTGTTGTTTTATTTCAACCAAAAGTTTATTTGACCAACAGGCGTTCACATGAGATTATGAGATCATTAATTGTACGTAATTACTATATTGGTCGATATAATATAACGAGTCATTTATTTATTTAAACCAGTAAAATAGCAAAACTCGCGAGTGTTGTGTTATTTAACTAGTTAGTTCCAAAATAATATTCATGGAAATAATTTATAACCTAGATTTTGAAAAATAGTTTTTTTTTAAGTATGATAAGCAGAGCGTTTGGCCACAATCTCACCTGATGTGAAGCGAAGATGAGGCCTAAGATGGTACACGCTCGCCTAGAAGATGCTTGTTCACTCTGGCTTTAAAGATATCCAGATTATATTGATCCGGGAAAACAGACCTTGGCAATGAGTTCCACTCCTTAGCTGTTCGCATTATAAAAGAGGAAGCAAAGCGCTTCGTGCGGATGGGAGGTATATCCACAGCGTAAGGGTGAAAGCCTTCGCCGCGCCTGGTCGTCCGGCGGTGGAAAGGGGCTGGGGGGATCAAATTATGAAGAACCTCCGCACACTCTCCGAAACGCAACCGATAAAAGACCGAGAGGCAAGCTACACGCCTTCGGTGGTCAAGGCTCTGGAGATTAGCCTCAGCGAGTGCCTCACTGCCGATTAGGCGCCTCGCTCGGCGCTCCACCGAATCCAGTGCATCCAACTGATAACGTGCAGATCCGTCCCAAAGGTGACAGCAGTACTCCATGCAGGAGCGAACTTGGGCTCGATAAAGGCTTAGGAGCTGCTCAGATGTAAAGTATCTTTTCACCTTTGAAAGAATGCCAAGGTTTTTGGCTGCAGTTTCAGCAATGGATTCTATGTAGCGACCGAAATTGAGATTAGCAGTGATATCTAGACCCAAGAGGTCCAGATGGTCGTTAACCGGAACGGAGACATTTCGGAAAGTCGGAGTCAGATGAAATGGACTCCGTTTCGCCGAGAAGAGACATGCCTGCGTTTTGGACGGATTGAACCCAACCAAGTTGGCCTCACCCCAGAGGGAAACAGCTTCCAAGGTTGCATTCACTCCCTCCACCATCGCTTCCCTCAGAGATCGGACATCTGCTCCAGACTTTGCATCAGACAAGTACCTCTCCGAAACTGTGCTGTCGTCCGCGTACCCAAAGATACCGGGATTCAAAAGCAGGTCGTTGATATGCAGCAAGAATAGAGTTGCGGAGAGGACGGAGCCCTGTGGGACACCGGCATTGATACCAAGCAGATCCGACGAGGAGCCATTAATGACTACCCGGATTGATCTGCCCTCCAGGAAATCCGCAATCCAGTTGCAAAGTCCGGTAGCGAATCATTATGATGGAAGTTTGCCAACAAGACTTGCATGCTAGACCCTGTCAAAAGCCTTGGAGATATCGAGGGACACGGCGGTGTATTACAAATACGAAGGTGTATTACAAATATAAAAAATCAAACGAAATTCCGATGCCAACGTTTTGTCAATAGCAATTCAGAAAAACGCCTCCAACGATCGTGCTTTTGTGACCATCTCAAACGAACTTTGCAGAAACAAAAGCGATCCACAATGTGATTTTTTTTTGTACTCTAAAGGAGCCATAATAACTCAATCTCAATGTCATTCCAAGTTGTATGACAAACGTCTTTTTTCAAATGTATGACATTTTATTAGATCATTACAACAGAATATACATACAATTAGACCGTCTTATATACCATTAAAAACTTGAAAAAAAAACAATGATGTAAAACGGAAAGAAACGATAAGTGTAATTATTTGTAGCGACAAATAATCACACTAACGTTTCTAATACCTAGTAGGGAAAGTATAGAAAGGACAATGCCACCCGTAGTATGAGCAAATGTACTGATATAAATATTATTAAGTCACGATCAAAATACAAGCATGGTAAGCTTAGCATCGCACTGCATGCTGTTAGACTTAAAAATAAAAGAAATTGTAACTGTCTTTTCCGTAAAACTATAAAATTTAGTAATAATTGTATAAGTTGTGCAAGCATACTTATTTTCGATTTATAATGACGATGAAATCTCGTTAGGTATAATTAGTGTTTAGCTGTACGGCTACAAACCTTTCGCTTTTAAAAAGTAGAGATCAACTTGGAGAGCTATTGTCGATCGGAAATACTAAAATGACTTTTTATTATGTAAAAACTTTTCTCGAAGAGAAAATGTGTGAGAAAACGTAGGAAATTTTACAAAAATCTCATATTTAATATGGTTTTTAAAATGATTGAGACACGCGAATATTTATAAGTGTACTGACCCGTAGCAATCTAATTTAATAGGCACTGCAAGTTCTTGGTGGCTATTTAAATAATCTTGAATAATTCAATGAATGAGTATAGTTTACAACCAAGGGATATGATATGTATTATGGACAAAATTATCTAACAACGTATAGCCAGTATTGATACCAATGCAACCACAAACGTAAAATAAGGATGTTCCTTCGTATATGCAATAAATTCTTATGGATTGAGATATTAAAAATGCTTGATTAAGTTTATACTTACAAACATGTTTTCGAGAGATCTTTTTGCCAACCAACAATTTAAAAATACGGGTATGAATAAATTCCGTAACGGCGGAAAAGGTAACTGGAATGAAATATATAAAATTAGTAGGTATACATATAAAATACAAATTGATATTTACAAATTGGCTCGAGCATTATGTACTCATTTGAAATTAAACCACTATTCCGGATTTAAGAAACTTCTCGATTGGATCCGCTTTCAACTGTCAAAACCATAAATCATTTCCAATAAGTACAGTCGACCACAGAAGTAGCTGAACACTTTAGTACCATGTCACACTGATCTTGTGCACGTACTTTATAGTTTATAGTTGCTACCGTATATAGACGCTAGAGTCGTTGTGACATGGTACTAAAGTATTCAGCTACTTCTGTGGTCGACCGCACTTCACGACAGAGATACATCTTCGCATCTGGCACTGCTGTTGTTTTCATAGTTGAATGCAAAGTCGAGATAGTTGTCTTCTCGTGACAGACGCCATCGCCAGTAAGGTGTTCGAAATGTTCGAGATGCAAATTTTTTTAAAGTTACATGAAATTAAACGCGAGTTATATGCGTTATGGAGATTTTAATCCAAACGATTTTAAATATTATTAACTTATATAGATACTTACAGTTAAGGCAAAAGGTATTGTATTCACCATTTCTAATATAAAGTGGAAGGATAACACTTGTTGCCATATATTTCCCTTAAAAAAATAACATTAGTATAGCAATATTGTACCATTAAATTAAATTTTAATTATGTAAAATTGGCTAGTCACGTACTTTGTAGCCCAGATAGGCAAGAAGTATAGCTTCGGTGAACGAAATCATTGCCAATATGGCTTGCACTATCCACAAGTACAAAGGTCTGTTGACCCATATTATTCCGTCCCAGTTTATGATCGGGTTCTCCTGGAATTCCTCTTCTGTCAATTTGGCTGAATATTCGAATTCAGTCTTATTCCCAGGCTTACACCCATAGCTGAAACAGAGAATCGTGGCTATGATTTAGCGCTTATTACATTATCCTATTTCCTAACTAGATACAGAGTTAGAGACCTAAGTAGAGAGCCAGCGATCACACAACACTAGATAGGAACCTAGATAGGATTCTAAATCGGAGAGACCACGCAGCCGCGACGTAGAATTGCTTCGCGCTAAACATATTGATGACACCGTATTCATTTACACTAATAATTAATTAAATTAATAATAAATAAATAATACTTAACATTAATACTTCATATTGTAATCAATATTGTTAACATATTACTCTGTAATATTTCAGTTTACCTTAATATTTTTTTTTACCACTATATTTTATTATATACCTACAACTACATAGAAAAAAAATCAATACCATTGTTATTATTATTATACAAAAAGTTTCGACTAATAATATTGTTTATTAAAATAGAATTAAGAGAAAGTGCTGCGTAAAAGAATATTTCTTATCACAAAAAAATCTCATATCTATGAATTTTATACTTTTTTATTCCTTACAGTTCAATTTTATTTATAATTATTAAGTACCTACTATAGGCTCCGCCCGCGTGGATATTGGATATCTCGCCAAAAGTAGCCTATGATACATTTCTCACGGTGAAATCTATCTCCATACCAAATTTCATCTAAGTCAATTCAGCAGCTAAGGAACGATAATGTAACTGACAGACAGTTACTTTCGCGTTTATAATATTTATGAACTCATTTTCTCGTTTTTATAATAATTTCAATAAATTTTTGAACCGTGTAATATTGTCTTTTGGAAACAGAGCGATAGAGGCCGTACTAACTCTCTAGATAGGATTCTAACTGCTCTAACTGCGATTACACCTTCCTATTTCCTATTTAGATAGTTAGGAAATAGGATAATGTAATAAGCCCTTTATTATACGTTGAACAAAGCTCACCTACTTTGATATCGTATTGTAGGAAATGCCTTCATATATTATGTATCGTAAGTTAATGGATCCCTATATTTGATTCATTGAACTGTAATTCTCAGAAAGATAAAGATCTGAACTTCTAAAAAGAGTTATTAGTCCCTTAATAACTTTTGAACGTGTACCTTTTTATAACAACATTGCCAATTTACATGTTAAGTACATTGTTATTTAAATTATCCCTGTTTGCGTTATTTTTACCATGTTTGTAGTGCTACTTCATTAACATATTATTGTATTAGTAATGTCTATTTATTAGGTACTTTTTGCGGACATAATATGTCTTTTACACTATTTTACTAAGTCCAAAGTAATTTAAGTAGACTGAAGAGTGTATTATTAAATCTTGCTTTGCAAAGAAAAATTTGCCAGTTCCACTCAAAAGCAACTCGATTTAACGTAGTCTCGGTTACATTAAAATCTGGTAAAAAAAAAACTTATATTTAAATTAACTATACCTGTTAAATTTAGTTCAATTTAAATAGGAAATGGAGAACGGAACTTCATAATAAACTTTTTTTTTTCAAATGTATAACAAGTAGTAACATTGGATCGGTCCCATTTTATTTTAATAATGATCTGATGAAGATCGTCGGAGATAGCGAACAGAAGTCCTCAATAAAAAATAATATTTAATAAGCAATGTAGTATTGCAACCAGAGACTGCCAGACAGACAAATCGATAACTCACACAGTCACCCACATTGGAAATTTATCACTCAAAACTTTTAAAACAAATTAAATTTTAGAATGAACCAAATGATCTAACAATAAATAAACGTAAACTTATCTTTTTCCCTTTTTAGTGTTTTGAAATCGGATGTTATTTTGTAGTAAGTGCTAGAAAAGATCCCTCGTTGTTCTCACCTGGGTTCTTATAAAAGCGTATTGCAATTGTATTGGCTCACTCACTTGAATCATTAATAGATCTAAGAACCAGTTGGAAAAATACTCTTTAGTTAGCCAAGGCTCTTCTGCAAAGATTGATCTACTACAGTTGTGATAGTAGTTTATCCACACAGTTTAAACTTTAAAAAGAGCTAGTTTAATGCTCTAACAATATTAGTGATAATATAACTAACCTTTGTATTTTTGTAACTCTACCTAGCATAAGCGTTATTATTTAAAGTTACACTACCTTAGAAACTATACGGATTCTGTGCTCGGTTACTTTATCCAAGAAAGAGTCCCGTGTTGTTAGTATAGTAGGTAGACACTGAGTGGTTTCACGACTGTTGCAGTATTGTGTTCTGAACACTCAAAGGATGGAGGGGACTCATGCGAAGTAAAATACAGAACTATCGTTAACAATTTTATAATGTACCGTCAGCAACAAGCGTATGATAAGGAAATTTAATTTAATAATTAATCTTATTGTTTGGTATCAGGATCTGTTTTTTCTAGTGCCTCTTGAGCAGTTCTGTCGCGGCTTATGATTATAGTTCTTATTCTTAATGAAATTTCCGAATATCCATGCTTACCATGACGCTGAAATGGGATCACCATCTGCACAAACGCGGCATATGTACAACACGCACGCCAGGAGCTTGAAAAATAAGTTCGCTATTCTAATGCGTAAACCTGCAACAATTTTCTTAACATTAGTAAGTAGATGTGATTTAGTATTGTCTTACATTTTCGCGAGCACTACACATTTGAAATAAAACAAAACTGACACCGTGAGCTCCGTATGCGTAATTCGGACCGCTCAAAATATAACACAAAGTGACGGTAGTTAACTTAAAACTTATTAAAGACAACTGACATCTTCAGTCTTCCCGTGACCATGATCGCTGTAAAGTAATCGAAACGTCGGGTGTATAATAATAATGTAACATCTAATTAAACGCGAGTTAAATCCGATAAATTGGTTTTATTTCAAATGTTTTAGATTTATTTATGATTATTTACTTGGTTGAGTCACGTCGACCATACACAGTTATGTATTGATTTGTTATATATATATATATATATATATATATATATATATATATATATATATAATTAATGTAAATAATGTAATAATGTAATTACTTAATGTAAATGTTGAATCATAGCAAAGAAGAGGGTGCCACTAAAATAGGCACAATAAATATATTTTATATTTATGATGATTCATAATAACAGAAAATTTTGTACCGCGGTCACCTTACTATTTGGCATTTAAAGTCACGGCTAAAGATACCTAACGATTATTCCTACAAATAGGATTGCTGAGAGAAGTATTGGCCTACTTTCCTGTTCCGTCCAGATGTTTTAAAAATGAAATATTTGTTGGGACAGGCAAATATGGGTCTCAGTGATGAAATCGATGACTCGATATTTGTTCGACATTTTGAGTAGGGTCTTTCAGATTGCGATTCCAGGCCAAGTATCTCATCCCTATAATCGTCACTCCTTCACATATCGGTAAGCTGCACATCAAGACAAAAACTATCCGTTACGGGCTCAAAGTATTTACTGGATTTTAAATTAGATTTATCTTATTACAAGGTGCTGATTTTCTAAATCCAACAGTAATCGAAGTCGGTGAAATTTGACAGTTCATTTTTAAATATTAAACATTGCAATACTTGCTTGCGGAAACGATACTTATAAAAAAGGGGGACAGGTTTAGACCGGTCCTGCAACGAAGGTTGTTATTTTAATATCGCTCAACAGTATGCCTTTTTAAAAATAAAAAAATACTGATAATTAACATTTGATGACATTTTTAAAATATCTTACCGTTTAATTGTGACATTACAATTGCTTACGTTTAGTATATTATATTCCTCTATGAATCGCTTATATTAACATGATTCCGCATTCCGACATTAACTCCACAATGATAAATCGATATTGTATATCTATACCCAAAATGAAATGTTAGCATGTCAAGTTCCGCTGCTAATTATTTATTTTATTTTGTAAAGTTCGTTTTACTTATAATACTTCTAGTTGATCATAGATATTTCTATATTTTTAAGTGTGTTTAGATGTATGAAAGCGTTTGAGTTGCATTGCTTTATTCATTCCTCTAACTTTAATTAAGTCAATTCTTTTAAGTCAAGCGGAGTCCGTAGGCAGTGTATACTTACTCCGTTTTTTAATCGGCAGTAGGCTTTAGAGCGCCTAGTCAACATATTTAATCTGCGGGTCTATTCTAATACATTATTATAAAAATCATTTTTGAAGTTACGTGTCAGCGTGCGGGGTATAATGTGCGGGCGACTGATCTTTATGACATTTCTAATTTATTATTTTCGTTTCGTTTAAGTTCAGCTTCGGTTTACTAAATGTTAGGGGCTCATTAAATGTTATTAATTTTAGTTATGAAATAACTATACTAATTCTTAAGTCTTAAGACAAAAGATGTCTTAAACCTAAAAATGAATAATCAATTTTCAAACATTTGACGTCTATGTATTATAATGATTTATACTTCCCAGAGGTCATATACAGATACATATTTTAATGGGTCTCCTTTGTGTAAAGCGTGGAAAAACATTATAATCTCGTTCCTCTCAGCACAGATGAAGCCACACCATCGCGTGATAGGCTGGCATCACAGATTCTAAATTACATTGACTATCGCAAGGGTTGGGTATGTAAAATACCCAGACTGAAGAATACATGATGTTCATATTATTCCATTAACACTTACATCCCTTTAGTTTTGTCAACTGGGATAAGCTAATCGACATTAGTTGCTGTCCATATCTTATAAATGTTTTTTGTTTTGGATATGTTTCAAGTTATTTTTAATTTCATATTTAGTGTACAAGGTCCGAAACATTTGTTTTCTGGCGTAAAAACATCATACTATTTATAACGTCAATTCTTACGTGCGGTGTGGTATTCTTAATGGCAATGCATAGAATCGTTATAGTGTGATATAGGTATTTGTTTGTTTTTGTAATTTCTTCACCAACAATCTAAGTAAAACAGTTAAACTCGTATTCCTTCAACATTCAATTATTTTAATGTCAACTATGATAGGTCATCTTTTAAACGCTTGAGAACGGCACATTTGTGAGATACCAATTAAATTGAAACATCCATGTTTTTTAAGTTTTGTTTAGCATGCATGCTACCAAAGAATCTCGTAAGAGTCGTGTTTTATTGTCATATAATATGCACTATGTGAAAAAGAAATATGATTCGTTTCTGTAAACGTGTAATAAGAGAGGAAGGTCTCTGCTGTTTAAAGAACAGCTAGCGATCTCTTTTTACTCACAATCACTGATTTGTTCATCATCACACAGTCTTTTGATACTGAATCATTACCGGTGGGGAACATGGATATCATCATTTCAGCCGAGAGACGCCTACTGCTGGGCATAGGCCTCCCCCAAAGATCTCCATACCGATCGGTTCTGCGCTGTCCGCATCCATCGGCTTCCCGCGGCCCTCACCAGATCGTCGGTCCACCTTGTAGGAGGCCTACCAACGCTGCGTCTCCCGGTACGCGGCCGCCACTCAAGGACTTTTCCGCCCCAATGGCCGGCCAACATGGATATACCATTTTATTATTTTTTATACAATACCGGTTATAGTGCCTCTAAGGGCTCATAAAAATACTTCATCTTAAATACATAGAAAAGACAAAAACACTTACTGGATCGTTGATTTTTTATAAAATATAGTTGCAGTCTTTCTTTGAAAGTATTCTCGTTAACGTAGTACTCCACGCGGACTCTGTAACAAGACATAAATCGGATGAAGTAAATTCTAATTATTTTGTGAGAGAAAATATCTTAGAATTACAAATTTTCTTTATTTATTTTTTATTCATTGTACGCAATACAGTATTAAAAGTTGAGTAAATCAAATTAATTTTAATGTAACGGTGTAGTTAACAAATTATATAAATTTAAACAGCCTTATAGTTATGAAATAAAATATGTAAGTATGTACACTGTGTTTTTTACAAGAAATTAGTTTCTTCGGCGTATTACTCAGCCAGTACCTATAGTGGTAAGGTTCTACGTGGTCACATTTCATATAATTAAAATACCTTGCCATAAATTGCACTTTTTTGGAGGGAGCGAGGGGCCTTTTACGCTTGCCTCATATCGTAGGGGAAAAGAAGAAAAGATGTGGGGGCATTGGCGCTCCTCGGTCAAGGATTGTAGCTTCTGAGACTACTCGCTAAAATAACAGATGTGTTAGGTGACAGTAAAACAATCTAATCATATTGGCTGTTGTGCATTACTCCGATAGGACTGTACATGACGCTACACCAGTGGTCAGCAAACTTATTAGCCAAAGAGCATTAAATGAACATTACAACAATATAAAAAAAAATTAGGAGCCAAATCTGCTTGTTTAGTAAACTTTTATTACACTAAATAAGTAGTACACTAAATAAAACTAAATTTCATACTTAATAAATATTTATTAATGCGAACAATGTGCTTGCATCTCCTTGGAAAGTTTGAGAAAGTCAGGTTTGTACGTTTTTGTTTTTAATTTTAGGCATGATTCCAAGTTTTCATAAGACTTTTTTCTTACCAAGTTTTTTTTTAACTGAAAATATTATTGCGCCTTCCGTGGATATTTGTGCCAGAACCGCACTTAAGGAGCCAAAGAGCCACATGCGGCACTGGAGCCGCACTTTGCCGACCACTGCGCTACACTGTAGCACGAGGCGTTACGTCTCCGCGAAGTCACAACGGAGTACCTACCTATATGATACCGCTATCTCTCTGTGGCTACAGCTACGTTGGGCGACGGGATTCCTCAAAAGCATAACTCAAACTGTCAATTATATTCGGCCATCATAAAAATGTTTATAATTACCAAACTATTCAATGCATTGAAAGTTTTTTCAGTAACTAAGGTACCTACACAATAAAGCATATTCTATCTATGTATAATGACTCATTTACAAGTTGATACTGATGACAGCACACGAAGTATAAGAGTTACTTTACGAAAGCCGTCCCCATTACAAAGGCAGTAAGGACGGTCTCACAGTCATAAGATCTCGCTTAGTGTGCTGTCGACTGTAGTCAATTATAATGAAACCGTGTGATGTATAGTTTGTAGGTTTTTTTTTATAAATGATTGGTTCAAAGTGAAGACCTTTTGTAACTCTGAAACTCATTAAAAATTTACTAACAACAATAACTCTAAGCCGCACTGTGTCTAAACGGAAGTACTTTTGAGGACAAATTTATCTGATAAATATATTTCGTAAAAGACACATAAATGTTTGGTAAAGTTAGCATAGGCGTCAGAAGGTGGGATGCCTCCTAGTGTGCTGGGTGCGTTGTCGGGATCGCTTTTGGTATTTGCTGTTCTGTCATCCGGTGCAAACGGTGGTCCTACAACTTGTCCAGACGGCGCATCCTGGGCGACTGCGAATTCATTATCCGCCCGTAAAGGGTAATGGGTTCGCAGCCGGCTAATCTCCAACACAGTGCGGCTGCCTTCGGGCATTGCACGGCCGCACAAACCCGTAGCCCTGCTCTTTTGCGGGGTCGGGGGCTGGGCGTATGGGGCTAGCCCTGTGCGTCTGGCTGTGAGGAAGAAAACCTCTATAAAAAATCACCCTCGAGGGGCCCCCTTGGGGGGCCAGTGGAGCTTCGGCTCGTGGTATGGCGGCCTTCAAGGCCGCGGTCCGCTTCATGCGGACGATGTCGGGAGCGTTTGCTCGTGGCGCAATCGCGCCTCTGTTGGCAAAGGTTCTTTTCAGGACCAGTGGACTTCGGTCGATGTATGGCGGGCCTTCAAGGCCCGCGGACTGCCTTTTTGGTTGTTTTGGGGCGTTTCGCTCATGGCGTTTGCGTCCTGTTGTTTGCTCCCTGCTCCTCTCGTCTGTAAAGGAGTCAGAGGAGGCAGGTCATCACTTGGTGATAAAAGAGGGAAACGTTTCTGTGCGTTAGTGCACCTCTTGTGCAAAAGAGGGGCAACCTCAGCGACGCACATTTGCAACGCATCAATGCCTCGCACGCAACGTCGCCCACCCCAAAAAGAAGTGTACTAGTGGTCACAGGATCTAGCTGATATTCGTCGAACCTGTATTGTCCGGCGCAGAGCGTACACCAGGTATCGTAGAAGGCGGACTGGGCACGACACCACAACAGAGGAGCAACTCCGTGCTGCATACAAGGAAGTACTTCATGCTTTCCGCATTGCCATATTCCAGGCGAAGGAGGCGGCCAGAGAACAGTGGCTCAGGGAGCTGGATGCAGATCCGTGGCGGCGCCCGTGTAGTCCGTAAAAAGCTGAGCGGTCCGGGTGCCCCGGTCACTGAGACCCTTAGCCCTCAGCTTTTGGAGTCTATCATATCAGTTCTGTTCCCCGATCAAGCGGACCATATGGCTCCGGTCATGGCCCCCCCTTCACGGGATTCTGACCCCGCCGACCAAGACCCTCCTCCTCTGGTTACCGACGGGGAATGGGAAACGGTCATAAGCAGGCTCAGGGCAAAAAAGACGGCCCCAGGTCCGGACGGCATACCCGGACGTGTCCTAGCACTGTCTCTTAACATCTTAGAGGACCGTCTCAGTGACATTTACAACCTCTGCATGTCGTCGGGACAATTTCCCCAACAGTGGAAGGTCGGTCGGCCGGTGCTGTTGCCAAAACCAGGTAAGCCAGCTAACATCCCATCGGCATATCGACCAATCGTGCTGCTGGACGAATCGGGTAAACTACTCGAACGGATTATATCCACCCGCATTGTCCAGCACCTAAACTCGGCAGGTCCTAACCTAGCGGAATGCCAATACGGATTCCGTGATTGTCGGTAGACCATCGACGCCATCGAACGCGTCAAAGCATTTTCAGATGAAGCAGTTTCTAGCGGCAGGGTAGCAATGGCGGTATCAATAGACATAGCCAACGCTTTTAACACTCTGCCCTACAGCTGCATTGACGAGGCGCTACGCTATCATCGAGTCCCTCTTTACCTTAGGCGAATCGTAGCGCACTATTTGCGTGACCATCCCATCAAGTACCTCAATCGCAACGGGGCGCTTGTACGGAGGTTAATGGTATGTGGTGTTCCACAGGGGTCCGTTCTTGGCCCGCTCCTGTGGAACATCGGGTACAATTGGGTGCTGCGCAGTGACCTGTTGGAGGGTGTCGGGCTCACCGGGACACCTTGATCCTCGCCAGGGGTGCCGACTACACCGAAGCAGCGCGCCTCGCCACCGTTAGCGCCACAATCTAAGTGGGGCGCATAGAATGCAGGACTCAAGGTAGCCCTCGAAAAAACAGAGGCCCTCCTGTTCCACGGAGCCCGGCGTTGGCCACCAGGCGACGCGCATCTTCGGGTCCACGGAGTGCGCATAGATATAAAACCGCATATGCGGTATCTTGGACTTGAGCTCGACTCCAAATGGAACTTCGATGAACATTTTCGCCGCCTTTCTCCCAAACTAGTCGGGACGGCGGCCGCTCTGAGTCGACTTCTTCCCAACTTGGGAGGCCCCAGTGTTTCGTGTCGCAAACTTTACACTGGGGTCGTCAGGTCGATGGCCCTTTACGGATCACCGATCTGGGCGGACACCCTGTCGCCGCGCAACGCAGCCTTGTTACGCAGGGCCCAGCGTGTGATGGCCATCAAGGTCGTGCGCGGCTACCGCACTATCTCTGGTGACGCCGCGTGCGCATTAGCGTGTACTCCTCCTTGGGACCTGGACGCCGAGGCGCTGGCCATAATTTATAGGCGCAGTGCTGAAGTGCGAGAAGAAGGCCTTAGTCCCCCGCCGGAAATGGTCAGGCGATGGAAGGACAGAACTCAGATCCAGTTGCTGAGAGCGTGGCACCGGCGAATGGAAAACCCAATCGCTGGCGTCCGAACCGTTGACGCCATCCGGCCCAACTTGGTTGCGTGGCTTTATAGCGGGCATGGCGCGCTCACCTTCCAGTTGACCCAGGTGCTGTCGGGACACGGGTGTTTCGGCAGCTACCTTTTCAAGATTGCCGGAAGGGAAACGAGCCCGCGCTGTTACGATTGTGGCTGCGACGAGGACACCGCGCAACACACGCTGGAGGTTTGTTCGGCGTGGTCGGCGCAGCGCGCTGTCCTCTCCGCAGTCATAGGAAGTGACCTCTCTCTGCCGACCGTCATCCAAAAGATGGTCGACAGCGAGATGTCTTGGCAGGCGGTCGCCGACTTTTGTGAGGATGTGGTGGCACAAAAGGAGGCTGCGGAAAGGGCCCGGGAGAATGATCCCCTGGCGAACCCAATCCGCCGCAAGAGGCTTGGCCGGGCAAAGCGGCGCTACGCGCTTGCGCTGCAGCAGTCCCAACCGCCCTAGTCAGGGGTGCGGAGTGGTGGAGGGGGGCTCTGCCACTCACCCAAAAACAAAACACCCCGCAGTCGGTAGAAAAGTGCCGAGTACCCACGGCAGTTTTCAACAAAGCTAAGTCCGAAAGGACGACCACAGTGCGCGACCTGAGTTGTTTGCGATGAGCTTCCTCGGTCGCGCCGCACATATGTGGCTTGATGGGTACCGTCAGTTTTTAGTGGGTATGCTGGCCGGCCTTCATCCGGAGACTCCCACATAACCCAGGGGCAAGCCCCCGTTTCTCTCCTGGTACCCATAAAGGGTTTTCTAACGAAAAAAAAGGCGTCAGAAGGTGGTATACGGACGGCGGATAATTAAAAACGCATCCCCCCCTTATCATAAAACACAGACTAAAGTTAGACCGTTTAAAAATCATGCTGTCGCTATAATTTCTTAAAAAAAAAGACAGTGACAGCATTAGTTTTAACAGGTCTAACTAAAGCATGTCACAAAGACGCATTTCCATCCTAAATTACCCTTCTTGAATTCTTCTTGGATTTTTAAGCTCTTTTTAGAGATTTTCCCTATTTTTACTTTTAAACAAGTCTTGTATTAAAGTGAACATTACAAAAAAAGAATAATTGAAATCAGTCAAGCTGTTTTTGAGTTATGGTGAGACTAGCGAACAGCATTTAATTTTAATAAAGAGAGAGAAAAAGAAAGAAGATAAGACTAGCTTTGGCATGCGGCTCCGCCCGCGTGGATGTCGGTTATCGCTTCAAAAGTATCCTATGCTAATAAATCAGTTCAGTGGTTTAGGCATGAAAGCGTAACCACAACCAAACTCACTTTCGTATTTAGAATATATGAGAGGATTATGATCCATATCACTCGGTTATCTAGTATCTATAACAGCAGCTTAATTTAGACTATAATTATAATAGGTGCGAGTGTATATTCTGTAACCAGCGATAGCTTGAAGTATACATCGGGCTGGTTTAAGCTATAAATTGCTAATTTAATAACAAAATATCACTAAAAAGAAAGTGTTTCGAAGTCGGTTTAATTCTTTTGAAATTTTCTTTTATTTTTTAATTTTGTTTAGCTAGAGCTTAATTGTATCTCTTCCTACAATAGAGATATTCCTCATGTGGATATGGAAGGCCTGTGCTCAGCAGTGGAACGTATACAGGGTGTTAGGGGGATGTCAGTGCTGGTCACCCTATACACGACTTGATAGAAAATAAATTTGAAATGGCGGAGAAAGATCAGCTATTTCATACAAACACATCTACACGAGCTGTTTGTATAAAGAACAGCTTTGTTATTTTTCGCGATTCCAAATTATTTTCTGTATTGTGTTTTGCAATTCTGACAATATTACATACCTACATAACAAAAGCTCTTAATTTACTTCGAATTTATAACCTCCTTTTGAAGTCGGTTGATAAGTGTTATTTACCTACAAAAGGCTTTACGAGTTCACTGGTCCCTTTTAAAGAGAAAATAAATATACCCTCTTGCCTTTTCTTATAGCATAAAACGATTCACCGAATCAACAAAAATATGTCAGTTAATTTATTATTATCATCTTTGATACTTTACTAAATAGTTGGGCAATATAAAAATTGTTTGTTAAAACAAAAAAAGTAAAATACAATCTATACCACAGGACAGTCATATACATTATGACTGTCCTGTGGTATAGATTGTATTTTACTTAATATTAAATTTAGTACGGCACCCAATAAAATTTCGCCAAGGTGATTCATTTTCTAGTGCTCGTGCAAAAATAATGAAGTTAGAAGGGTCGCAAGTCACAAGCCAAGCTTAAAGCTCGGTGATGTACAGTATACAACACATCAAGAGTAACAGTTTGACCTTGAGACCACCCTTATTCCGTTCGTAATAGAGACGACTTTCGTAGTGCAACTCTTACACTTGATGTGCTGTCGTCTGCACCTAGGTATTCAAACGCAATATATTAATTACTAAAATAAATGTATTATAGTCAAAGTTCTTAATAAGTCCGTGGATATCAGATAGGTACGAGTACTAGATACTGATTAATGAATGTGTGTGTCTTGTTAAATAAATTGTAAAATAATTTTTTAATTATACTTATACACCAAAATGTTTGAAAGAAAATATTAGAAAAATATCTTAATTAGAAAAAAAATTACCGAACCCGCGACATATCACAATGTGGGTGACGCTCTAGGTAGGTATTTTTGTAAAGTCCTAAATACAATTCGTTTTTTTTTCAAGTGGTACGAGTTTTTATACATAACATTTTGAGATTAAACAGGATTGCAAAGGTTGCCCAATAGTGACTTAGTTTCCTGGTATTATCCTTGAAGCAATTTAGGAAAGAGACTACATGAACTTTATTGAAATTTATGTAAGAAAAATCGACATCATCGGTTTTAAGTGAAGTGGGAAACTGATCCTTGTATGGTAAGGCTAAAAGTGTAAATTGTTTTAAAGGTAGGTTGCGAATTGCCACATAGTCCGTGGATTAATGGGTGTTCACGTCTGCACCCTTCGCTTTCAGGAGAATAAGCTACGCAACGCATGTATGTTTTATGCCATAGAAACCACAGATGACGTAGACTAGGCACTCGAAATTGTGGTTGGAATCCTTAGGGAAGAAGGTGTCAGATTCTGCCAAAAACAGCAAGCAAACAAGAAGTTAAAATTTTCCGAGGAAACTTCAAAACTCATGAGGCAACGACGTGAACATCCATGTGTCACTCCGTCAGAACAACGGGCGCTAAAGTTGTTAATACTCGCTCCATAGAACAAGCAATGGAGCAGAACCGGAGGTCAAAAGGCTTGTGTCTTTGCAGCGATGCGAAATTGATTGGCGATATATCTAAGTGATGAGATGCCTTTACGGTGCAGCGACCATGACCGTCCAAGTACAGAATCAGCAGAGTAACTGTATTCCCATGCATCGAGGAGTGAGACAAGGGGACGTCATGGACAACAGATGTTGCAGGACCTAGCTGAATCATCTCAACGCATCGGTCTCCGGATGAACTTGGATAAAACCAAAGTTATGTTCAATGTGTGCATGTAACTATATCTTGTACGTTTCGTTCACAGTTTATTTTTTACACGAAGTTTTCTATTGATCCGCTGTCAGCATGTCATGAGAAGTTCGTCGTTTTAATTTTCTACATTAGAAACATCTCATTGTTTAAAATTGTGAGAAAGCTGTATTTCATGAATATTACACATAATTTTAACTAAAACCAAGCAAACCTTTACTACTCATCATCGGTCGATCA
Organism: Nymphula nitidulata; assembly: GCA_947347705.1. Taxonomy (NCBI): domain Eukaryota; kingdom Metazoa; phylum Arthropoda; class Insecta; order Lepidoptera; family Crambidae; genus Nymphula; species Nymphula nitidulata. The sequence continues at coordinate 21,114,451 of OX374616.1, forward strand.
GCAGGGTCTCGCGGTTTGTACTCAAACAGGATTAGACACGTTTTAGTGAAATCCAGATACAAATAGCGATATCGGTTATTGAAATAGTAGATACTGGTTTATCTATCTGCCCGGTTACTCCTACAGCACGCGTAGCATAAGGAACACGAGAAGCTCGAGAAACGGTTTTGTCTACACCGTAATGTCATTTTTGTCGACCTTAGCTCTACAAAAATGACATTACCGTGTAGACAAAACCGTCTCTCGACCTTAGCTCTACAAAAATGACATTACCGTGTAGACAAAACCGTTTCTCGAGCTTCTCGTGTTCCTTGTGCTACGCGTACAGGTTTCCTAGAGACGACCTATATAACATTATGTTTAAAATTACATAAGAATACAGTTCAATCTAAATGTGCCGTTAACCGGAGAATATCCACATTTGTTCCTATGTATCCGAATAAAAACAGTTTTTGTGCAACAGAACTTTTTCTCATTTTCAGAATTCATTTACTACAACTAGTAAAAATTCTAGTTTTTATAAACGTTAATTTGAAAGTTCTTTTGCATTTTTATTATTTTACATCAAACTGCAAAATAACTTTGACAAAAGGTAATTTTCTCATAAACTTCTTTGTAAAACCTTGATGTTTAATTGCTTATCGTAGCAAGGAAAGCGCCGGTTCTCATATTAAAGACATTTTAGAGGTTGGTTCTAACTACCAATTGTCTTTAGAGTACCTAACTGTTTTTTTTAATGTCTACCCATACAAAATACAAATAAAAATTAAGTTTTTTAAATAAAATAATGATATTATGAATTTCTGAGGTCAGGATCATCTACTTTTAATGGAATATATGTTAGTTGTTGTTGACAAATGCAAACTATTTCCAGGTGCAACCGCAATCGTACCTACAATGTCTATTGTTACGTAACTACCCGTTATCAATTTCATATTTATGATCCGAGCAAACTCGGATTGAAGAAAACAGGAGCTTTGATCAAATATTGGAATAATTTAGACATCAAACTGAAATATTGGAAAATAAAGAGTTGCTAACAATACATATAGACAAAATAGACAAATCTAAGTTACAATTACAATATATAAATGGTGAAACATTTTTAAATGATTTGCAAGTGGCAACATATAGGACAAGTCCCAGGGGGCTTATCAACACAACACTGCAAAGGTAGGTTTGTCTATGGTATTGTTATTTAGCTGCAAATAAGACGGCATGGACACTTATTTAGCCCTAGGGCTATCATCATGTACCTAATTGTACGAATGGCCCGATACATAAATGAATTTTTGATTCCAAATCAATCACACCTAGTTTTATTAAATATTAAATGAACATGTGCATTCTCGTATAAATGCGGCTGATTAGAAAGTAGGTTAACAGTATGGTAAAAAATTCTAGACGCGTTCCCAATATAGGTAGTTCATAAAGCAACTGTGTGCACTATATCGGTGCTCCACCGATATTGCACAGCAAGCGGCTTCATCATAGGACTTTCAGGTCAACGAACATTTTCGTTTGTTTCTGATTCGGTGAAGCAAATAAGATAAGCAAATGTGAATTTATTTACGACACATTTTTTAATTCACCGTCAAAAGCTGCGCTGCGTTTTGCCATCGTGTGATTAAGCCCAAAAACCAACCAACCACCATCAATTAATTACACATACGTAAAGTATATTAGGCATTAGTGGTCATTTATGTCATAAATTTCAACTCGTAGCGGACGTGGCTGATACCACAAAGAGGGTTGTATATAATCAATACGAGATAGCTAGTACGTGATAGTAGAACTTATTATTATCTTTTCTTTCGAGTTCTTAGTAGTTACAGCCAAGTTGATTGTTCACTTACACGTTGTTCTATAGAAGTGAACGTACCTACGTATCACGCCGTGTTCAAGATGGAAAATTATCTTTCTTGTTGAAGTATGGTAATTAAACAAATCTATAGGTATTAAGCCATTGAACTTTCTTGTCCGATCAATAAATATTTTTATTTATTTTATTTTTTTACTTAATAACTATGGTGTGTAAAAATATTTAATTAGGAATTTTTAAGCCCTGACCTTAATTACACAAAGTTCCGGGCGGCGGCGTCGGCTTTTCTCTCTAATATTACTGCAGTTTTTCAAAGTTTGTTTTTGTGAAGATAATATCTGCGAACCTTTTTATGCATAGTTTTTACAATCTGCTTTTTGAACATACTGTATGGTGCTTCTATTGATTAAAAAAAATATAGTGTGAGACTTTGTTGATTGCTCGAGAATAGAATAGAATTCGTTAGAATGAAACCTTCGCAGTACTTAAATAAGACTTTACAACATAAAGTCGCAATCAGGCAAAAGTGGTTGTTTTCCGCAAGTTTTACAACGTACCTAGGTACATTGTAAATAAAGCTTTTTGTCCTTAGCAATCAAAAACTTACTCCATGGATGATTCTCGAAATACTCGTAGCTAATCTATAAATTGTCCGTATTGTCATATTCTTACTTGTGACATTCGAGATATACAAAACATGGAATAGCTTATCTGAAGCTGATACTAGGAGTAAAATGTTTATTAATCAGCGAATGGCTTTGTTTGTTGTTTGTTTTTGTTGATATTATTTAAGGTTAAAAACAAAAAATGATTTATTTTTGTTTACTAGCACTAACAATAATATAGTTAATTTAAGGAAAACCTGTTATTGGCCCTACAATTATTTAGGTAATATTTGATATTAGTATAAATAAACGCTGTTGGTTTTCGAAATAAATAAATAAATAATAAGGCTGTTTGATTCTATTAAACAACAAAATTATACAATTGCATAGCCTTCAGTGAATACACCACACGTCGAAGATCAAGGGCTTAATCAATAATATAATTAGTTCTCAGGCTTTGAGGGTCTATAAAACGATTGAAGTTCTCATATAAGATTAGATTATATACAAATAGAAAGTCATTGTTAATTGTATGCTAAACTAACATTCTGTTAGTTTGACGTACAAATAGAGACCCATTGTGTCACAACTGTGAAAAAAAAAACAAAAACGAAACTATCCCTACCAAGGACATGATTTTTTTTTAGTGTAGATTGTTTTCTCTATTAATATAATTTTCAAGCATTCTTAAAATATTTCTAATAAAAAATCACCATTTATTGTGAATCAGCCGGTTACTAGATACAGACCAGAGGCCCAAGTCTGCCGCCGTGTATGCCACTAAAGTAGGCATAACCTACAAAATGACCAAATCCAGCTCTACTTTATTAGAGTTCTTGCGAAATATGTGTCATGACAATAAAGAACAAACGATGTGAAATGTAGAGAATACTCGAGATTCCTCGTCCGCTCGATAAGTAAACGTCGTCACGTAATTCTAACGCAATCTCGATGTTTCAACTTGGTTTTGATTCATCTAGTTTCTGCATAATATGAACGTCAGTTCAATGCCATTTTCACGGTCGCCTTTATACCGGGTGTTACAGAATTATGAAATAAAATTTGGAATTCTGGGGTTGCGGGGAGCGATATCGTAGTATGTGCGCGGTGCGTGCGTTGTGGTGTGTGTGTGTGTGTGTATAAAAGTGCTCAGAAAGGTAGTTTTACATCACATCTAAGTGAAATTTAACATTTTAATACGAGTAAAATGTACTTATCTCTCAGCCACATACAATAAAAACCTTTTGTGTCAGATGCGTGGGCGACATAGATGAATGCCACGTCGGTAATTTTATCCATTGTAATAGGTCATCATCATAATCAATAGCCTATATACGTCCTACTGCTTGGTACAGGCCTTCCTACATGGGAGAAACACATGAGGAGTTTGTGCCGTAACACCACAACGCTGGCCCAATACGGTTGGTGGATTAAAGTGATTGCAATAACAATTGGGACCAACGACCAGGACCAACGGCTTAACGTGCCTTCCGAAGCACGGAGGAGCTACAGATTAGACATGTTGGTTGACCTATCCCGTGATCGACCATTGCAAAAGTTGCTTGGGTTTCGTAATCGAAACTAGAGCACTCAAACCGCTACGCCACAGGAAGGACAGTGTAGTCCTTCCTGTGATATTTCAAATCTTGAATCTAGAACCATATTCCTACTAAAACAATAAATCGGTTATTTTAAGCTTGAGGTCAAAAATAATAAGCAATCTAAGCTTTCGGCCTTGAAATATAATTACACACGACACGGCTATTAATGATAGAGTACTCTCTACCATTTAAATTTGACTTTGCAGACTATGCTATTGCATAGCCTTCAGTGAATAGACCACACATCGAAGATCAAGGGCTTAGTCAATAATTAGTTCCCAGGCTTTAAGGCTCTGTAAAACGATTGAAGTTCTCATATAAGACTAGAGTCCTTAACATCACTAATAATAAATTGTGCGAGGTAAGTGTCGACTATAAAGTGCCCTTAACAGTGCTTGCGTGCTTCGGAAACAGCATATGTACAGACCCTCGGGAAAACGGTTTTCATTACAACTATAGAAGAGCATGTTATGTTTATTAATTACGGCAATATCCAATATACTCTTTTATGACTAATACAGGTTGAACGTATTCAGGAAAACAAACTTAAATTATAGAACTGCAATAATTAGTAATTGTGGTTTTTATTTATGTGCCAAAAGTAGACATCATTTTTATTTGATTTTATCTAATAGTCTTGTCGCGAAACCATCAATTTTCAGATAAATTGGATATCGGAAAGTCATGACGGCGATCTCTTAAAGTTTACTTCAAAAATAAAACCAACTTCTTGTTGGAAATAGCTAATTCCAATAGTCCGACATGTATGTACAGACGACAGCACATCAAGTGTAACAGAAGCACTACGAAAGCCGCCTCTATGACGAACGGAATAAGTACGATCTCAGGGTCAAACTCTTATGCTTGATGTGCTGTCAACTGTAGGTATACGGCAATTATTGCAAGTTGCTTGTACTTTGCGCAAGTCTAATCGTGCATGGAATACTGTTGTCTCCTTTGGCCTCTGTCTGCCATATATCAGCTAACCGGGTGCAGTCGTAAATACTGCATGCAGCATCGCAGATACGACACATAGACTCAGAGTTGCCTTTGGCCTTTTGCCAAACTTTGGCTTTTTATACGCAGGATAATCATATTTTTACGAACTTTTTACTTAGGGTTTTATTCAATTTGCTTATGACCAAGCTGTTGCGAAAATCACAAACGTAAAATTATATTGTACTATCTTTACAGTTTATCAATTTGTTTTAACTTAACTCAAAAACGCTGATAAATTTCTATTCCCATAAAATGGAAAAGTTAATTCAAAGGATTATCTAACAGTGATTTAGTTATTTAGCCCAAAGCCAAACATGAAATTTTTACAGTCATACAGTCGGAAGATAAATACTTTATACCTACCCAGATTGCTTACATAATTAATTTATTGGGCGTTTGGTCAGTTCACGACCCTCTTTATAATTTATAAGGGACAGACTCTATCGTACTTCGGTATATTCTTTCTGTACACCAGTCAAATGAAAACTCGTAATTCAAAAAGTAAACTGAAAACAACGTCAATCTTTCATAAGTAAACAAAATGTCAAAGGTGTTTTTTAATTCGTTTAAAATTGTAACTAAAGTGCCAAGGTAATTAAGTAATTATAATTTTGCTATTTGATTTTAATGATTGTGTATTTTTATTCACTTTTATGGTCACAATAATATTTATGCAAGTGCTTCAAATTAATTATTTACTCTTAATAAGACCCATATAGATAGAACACTGTGCTCGGGGTCCTCCTAATATGTAATACTAAAATAAATAATTAGTACCTACTAAGAGCATTATTTGAATTCTTAAACTCATACCTAAATTTTATTTCCATGTAAATGTATAAAAGATAGAGGTATTTAGTGACATATAAATAATTAAAATGAAATATTTCAATTACCTTGGAATCTTGTCATAGCTGTCCCAACCATTTAAGCAGTTATAGGAACTGTATCTACTAACTGCAGTCATTGCAGCGGCTGGGTTTTCAGTACATCTCACTTCGCAAACTGTGTTCTTCGTCTTGTTTCGAGGTTGTTGAAATTGGTTAGTGGAGCAGAGTCGTGTGTCATTCAGTTAGATGTAACGAGCGCAAACAACTCCAATAATGACTTCATCTCTGTTTTGTAATGAGCACGAGCTGTACAGGCTTAGTTGTAGTTGAACTTACTAACTAATTACTAAATCGAGCTTCTTAACTAGATCAAATATTTTGTAAATAACTATTTTATATTTTAACGTTCAACATTTTTCGGTTTTATTCCGAGAAATGCAATTAAAAACTATTAAACCTGTTAAGCTCTGTAAAACGCCTGTTACAGAATTATTCAATTTTATATATGTGACTACACCCACGTAATATAATAACGTCATAGTAAATTACTTAAAAGCTTTGTGCTTAATTGACTTAAACCTCGACTATCAGACATAGGAAAAGTACATATTGTATGCCTTAGCAGATTTTATTATTAACTATTGAAGATTTATAATTAATGTCCATCTTCCAGATGTACGAGTATAATATTTATGCACATTGTAATAATAAAATTTTACACATTAATATAAACAAAATTTACAGCGATGCAACAAAACATTTAATTAGTTAGAGTTTTTAAGTTATTTGCGTTTCAATAAATTTAATAACCACTCTCAATTTGATTACAATCACCAAGTTAAGTAATCAAAAACACTCATATTCAGGATATATAACAGGTGTGTTGCATACACTTAGCACTGGTCGATTTGACGTTGTGAAGATGGTGATCGTGTCTGGCGGTATCTGGATATTGTTTGCGAATAATTTATAATGAGATGTGTGTTGTGTTGTGTCGTGGGTGAAGTCACAGGGCGCGGCGGAGTGGTGCCCGTGTCGCGGGTTGCCGGTCGACTGGCCTGGCGCGGCGGAATCGCGCGAGCGCCCGCCCGCCTTCGTGCTCGCAACCAACCACCCGCCCGCCCGATTCTATGCATTTGGCTAGGGCTGCCGCGGCCGCCAACTTAGAAGTTTAAGTTGATTGCATTTGTACTATTTATTTTTATTGGAAGTAATGTTCACCGGTTTTTCGGTTATGCATTATGTTCAGTTTCATATAAACTCGACGAATTTATACGTAAATGCTATACAGCACATTTAGTTATACCTAGTCCACGGAAGCTCAGTGAACAAAGCAGTAGGATTGGGAAAGGATGCAGGTTCGGTTCCCACCTCAGGACATGAAATTATTATGGTTTTATTGATGAAAACATTCTGATTTACGTTTTATCGCTCGCAGAACCGATGGCCGTTGGGGCGGGAAGGTTCTGCATTGGCGACCACAAACCGGAAGATGCAGCGTGGATAGGTCTCCCACAAAGTAGATTGACGATCTAGTAAAGTTCGAACTACCCTACAATCCCCTGTCGGGGTTGTTATAGTGGGTAATTTTGTCTTCTACTATCTTTGGTCAAAGAGCCTATTATTCTTTTCCGCACAAAAAAGAGATGCCGCGCCTTCTGAACAACCAAAAAATAATAAGACTGTATCACTATTATCACAGAATTTGTTTTATTATTTATCAGAAACAATACACTAAGATAATATTTTCGATATTGCACAAGCTTTGGCGTATTAATATAGTATGGTTTCAAACTAACCTAACGCCTGTATAAAATCGTAATACAGTAATATTTATATCATCAACATTGCAAAAAATGAAAAAATAAATATGTAAACATAGTTAGAAATAATGCCCATAGGAAATGACTCACAAAGAATACAGGAAATGCAGACTATACTAACTTTCAAAGTGTAATTTATTAGCACGGAATTAAGAGAATAGCTCCCCGGGGAGAAGACAAACTCTTGTCTCTCGTTCAGTTTCTTACCCGAAAGTGAAGAGACTAGTTTTTCTCCGGTGATAAAGTTCCTTCTGGTAGTAGTGCTGCCCATCAGAGGATATGGATCGAATGAATTATCATGTATGTACCAATGCCAAACAAAATAAAATTACTTAGCAACCGGCATAATATAGTAAATTGTATATTTTTTAAAAAAATCCGGGTCATAGTAATACTAACCAAAGTGTTTATTCTGTAAAATATTTGCCACTTCAAATATTGTTTTATTTATTAAATTGGTATAATATATATAATTGATTAAATAGATTTTTTTTTAAACGTAACGGCATAGTGTTGATAAAATGTCCTACTGACAATGGTAAGTGACGATAAGGCCGACAATGGAAGCAAACAACACTGGGATTCCTCAACCACAGATGAACTGGTAATCTTACATTTAACTTAGGCAAGATGGTGGTAGCCGGCCAGGTGGACTTAGAAAAGCCCTACCACCAACCAAACCGAGCAGAAAAATTTTACCCCCTCGGGAATCGAGCCTAGGACCTCTAGATCTCACGTAGGTGTTTCCAACCACTAGCCCACAGAGGCGGTTCTAATATTATGAAGTAACAACATGGATATCTACAAAAAAAACTGTATGAATGCACGTTATAGTATTAAAAAACATATAAAAATCGAGGAAAAGCATTATATTAACAGCATAGGAGACGTGTCCTTCAGCTCCCCAACATAACGCTCTCACAAAGAACTCTAGCTCTGGTGATTTTAATTAAATCTTGGTTTCTAGGTTTAACTAGCAATAATGAACCGGCAATCCGTCTCGTGATTTCCTGGCTTAGTGCGTTAATCAGCATAAATACAACGCCAATTACTTATTAATTCTGTGATTGCAGATAAATTCATTCTCGCTCGAGCAACTCAAAAGGCTTCGACAAATACCGTAATGAGCCATTTAATTTTCTTTTATAAAAATCAATATAATACAATACAAATACTGTTTAATGCACATGCGTTAAAATATAGTCATCATCATCATCAGCCTATATGTATACGTCCCACTGCTGGGCACAGGCCTTCCTACATGGGAGAAACACATGAGGAGACATATAGAATACATAGTATAACAACAAAAAATATAGAAGGCGATATCTTATTGCTGACAAGATCTCTTCCAGGCAACCTTGGGAGAAAGTATAAAATGAAAAGACAACAAAATGGGTGCAAATATATGCGGAAATAGATAAATAAGTACATGTAATATATTACAAATAATTCATTATAATAAATGTAAAATATATTTGAAAATAAAGCTACGAAAGTGGTTCCTACTACCCACTATTCATATGAACCACTTTCTTAGCTTCCTCCTTATACATTCAGTCAAGCAGTTCAACAACAGGCCAGCGTGTGCGCAAAAGGAGTATGAGAGAAAGATGGAACGAGTACTGGGAAGAGGAACTTCGCAGTACTCGTACCATCTTTAAGTGAGGTTGCAAGAGAAACGTACAATGAGGAGAGGAATGAAAGGTACTTTAAAATAGTTTTCAGATATCTCGGCGAGGTTGACTTATAAAGTATACAAAGAAAGTTCATTCATTAATCATCTTAACTTCCATTACCGTAACTCTGAATAATATATTGACTCTAGAGGAGCAAAGACAAATGTTAGAATGTGCTTCGTCCACGACATTGTGAATAGTCGTTTGAACTGTACCGAACTATGTAGTTGCCGGTCTCTCCTATTGCGCACCCGTGCGTCGTACGCAACGCAACAGACTCAATTATTTTACGTACCGCGGTGTGTTACTAATTATGCTCAGAATAGTGTGTTGGTTCGCTTTCCTCAAACAATTATAACAAGCTTTTTAGCAAGCTAGACATCTTCTTAATGTCAAAGCCAGTCTTCAAGAATTCTTTATTATATGAATATTTTAGAAAGTTGTATTTCGTAAATCATAATAATTATTGTATGTTATTAATGTATTAATTCATTAAAGTATACTTTATATCACGTTACATGTTTACATATAATACATTTAGTTTAAAAAATATATATTACTTATATTATATTTGAATATACGTTTAATATTTATAATTATATTGTATTATTTATATTTCTTATTATTAATGCTTTTATAGATAGGATAACATAAATAAGGTAATATTATTAAATACATATAATTTTTATCATATTAGGTATTATGAGTCCGTGTATTTATGAGAGAATAAAGTCAATGGGGCAGTGCTAATTGATTTTATACTTTCATTTTACAATTAGTATTTATTTCAATAGTTTTATATAAACATTAAAGTTACTATAAAGTAGGTAAAGTAATTTATGTTTGATTAATTATAATATCATTAATTGATCAGTGTTATTATGTTTATATAAAGGGAAACCTGTAATTGGCCTTATTATATTCAATGTTCTAGTTGTAGATGCCTGTTGGTTTTCTCAATAAATAAATAGAGAAACACCTCTTTTATCTGTTCTGTGAAAAAAGTCATGGAGAAAATCATTTTTCCCAGGGCAAAAAGAGAGAGAGAGTCTACAGAGGAGAAACACATTTTATCTCCTGCCCAGTGGAGGAGAGAGATTTTATCCACGTCCCGAGCTAGGGACAGTTTACTTTTAAACTGTCAAGTCATAGATTCCAGACACAATGGGTTACTAATTCTTACGCGGCTTGACAAATCAAGGATACACTTTCTTTATGAACTATACTTGGTAGAAGAAACAGGAATGTTTGGCAAAGCTATTGTACAGAAACTCAGAAACATGTTGTATCCACCTACCTATATGTCGAAATCATCGTAGACAGAACATTGATTTGGGCGCATCGTGTAGCACCGGAGGCTGTTTATTTAATTGGTGCCACAAACAGAATTTACAAAAACTAAACTAAAAACATAAGTACTCCCGACGATAAAAAGTGTATGGTATCATGAAAACCCTAAGTATTGCTATTGGAAAAAGGATACAGATGAAAATAATTGCATTGAATGCTTTGATAGCTACAAAAGTCGAAGCAAAAATTCGAACGAATTCAGTGTCTATTGTGTGAGTCAGAAGTGGCTGCACGAAATCTCCACACTTCAGAAACTTTTGCTCCATATATAACTGAAAGCATCGAGAGGTGAAACCAAATAAATAGGATAGGTATTTATATTAGATGTGTTAATTTTTGATTAATTTCAATCATCTCCTAAACCAGCCGGTCGTGGTCAGGGACCCGGGTAAGAATCCCGGTAGGAGCAGATGTATGTATGATGAGTACGAAAATTTGTTCAACAGTCATGGATGTTTGTTTGTTTATTTAGTCAATTTCTGATATGTAAGTATATGTTATAGTCAATCCTCGAAGCTCCGGCGCTCCTAGGTTTGACTAGTCAAACCTCAGGTCTGACTTGCAGTCTTAGTCAAAGCCCAAGCAAATAAAGTTTTTCGGCCTCTGACTAAAGAATTTACGTCAAACCTAGGAGAAACTAATTTGGTCAGGCAAACGTCAAAACGCAATTTAATGAAATCGGGGTTTGACCAGTCAAACTTCAATTAGGTATTGTAAAGTCTTACTTATTACACTTAATTTAAATTAAGTGTAATAAAACGATTTATTTAATTTTAATGTTTCTTGTTGTTGTATTGTCATAGTTTTGAGTCCCGAACATGTTTCCGAAAACCATTTTAGATCCCATAGATATTTTTCACTTTTTTAATTTTCTTCGAATGAACTTTAAACCAATGCACGTTTGACTAAAAAAGTAAAAAAAATAAGTAAATTTTGAATGATAAAATAATTTACAAAGAAAGCATAAACTTGCTTGCGTGAACACCGCAAGTATAAACTTGTTTAAGCGTGTTACAAGTACAGTCGACCTTTGACCAAGTCTGCCAGTCGCTTCTAGGATCGACTAGGCAAAACCCGAAATAGATTATTTTACTTTCGACGTTTGACTGAAAAGTTAGGAACTTCTAGGTTTTACTAAAAATACTTTAATCAAAGGCCGAAATTGGAATTTATTTCGGGGTGAGCCCGAAGGCTTTGGTCAAACCTAGGATAAACCAGTCATTCCGCGAAGAGACTGCATATCGACCTTTGACTATGACATACATATTGATTATCAATATTTGTCCACACAAGCTCTTCTATTACTTATCTAGCCCAAATCAAGCATGCCCAAATTACGTAGATGCTTAATTTGGGCTAGATAATAGGTGTGATATACAGGTGTGAGTGTATGAATATATATATATTTATATATTACTAGCTGACCCCGCAAACGTTGTTTTGCCATAGAAAAAGGTCCAATATATATATATAGTAGCTGATCTGATTCTCAGACCTACTGAATATACATATGAAATTTCATGAAAATCGGTCAAGCCGTTTCGGAGGAGTATGGTAACTAAATTTGTGACACGAGAATTTTTTAAATAAAATATAAATATATTATATTCATACACTCACACATAAACACAATCAGTAATAACTAGATCAATAAAAACAACGGGTAATGTAAATAAAAGATTAAACATTAGGTATGAGGTATATTAATAATTATAGAGCCCTTTAAAACTGGAGAAAATATCCCGGGTTTCCCTTATTGTTATTACATCATTTTAAAATAAATTAAATAAACAGTCGAGTAAAAATATTAATAAAATGAATTCTTCATTATTTTTAAATATTTTTACTATGATTATGTAAAATGAGTGTCAGTAAATACTTACTACAAGAACAATAAGTCACAATATCGATTATTAGTTTATAAATTTAAAAAATAATTTTCATTTCAAACCTTGAAATATAGAAGGCTAAATGTAATTATAATCTATTAGAGTCGTATGTGGTTTTGCTTTTGTGGTTGATATTGAATATAATGTAAATACATTGTGTTATTTGAGTTGTAATGTCATGAAATATTTATCGAAGCGGAGAAAATATAGTCACTTAATGGGCCTAATTCTGGCGAACACATGCTAAGATTAAATTTAAGTTCAGTCTACCTCTTTCTCTCAATATGAATACGAAAAGGATCGCTGTCATAAAATTTGACATTTAGAAATATGCATTCAATTTTCGACCTTATTGAACGTGATAAAATGCAGTGCTTAGGAGGCACCTCCGTACATGCCGTCTAAAATTGTCTATGGTTCGTATGAAATCTGTCTAAATTAAGATGACAGCTCTAAACAAATTCTTGCTATCGCATTCTTATTATATATTGTGAAAAAGAGATATACTGTTCTTAAATTTAAACTTATAGTGTGCCTCCAGAATTAGGCCCAGTGTCTGTTAGAAAATTTCTGCGTGGATTAAATCTCACAAGTTTTATTTTGGTGAATGAAAACTGAAATAGCACAAGTCTACAAATTTAGGATAGGCCATTTCAAGAATAGGTCCGTTTAAGAATAAGTCTTTTAACGAATGAGTTCAAAGTAAAACAGGGTATTTTACGAATAAGGCATTTTCAGAATGAGGGATTTCGCGAATTAGTTCTAATACGACTGCAGGTCCTTTAACGAATAGGCCCAATATCTACTAAACTTTTGAATTTTCGTCGTGTTTAATTTATTTCCACAAAATGTCTACACAGTGATGATGCCCTGAATAGTTAATAAACTGTACACAAATGGTTTCAGTTTTTTCGAAGAGCCAAAGATCTTCTTTTGTAACACAGCTAAGAGAAAGGAGCATCAAAGGCACACAGAAACGTAAACAATAGCTTTAGTTAACCTTAGAGTTTATTGCAGAATTTCCCGTACAGAAAATTATATTCCGGTGGAGATTGCAGATGTTTTTATCTGCCGAGAAAACGTTGTAGCGTCGAGTAGTAATTAAAAAAACACACTAAACATTGTCACCCTACTCCGTAAATGAAGCTTAGATACCTTCTGTAATTTTGAAGTTTAAAAACATCCTTTGTGCCATAATTGAACTTTTCATAAAGGGTTTAAGCGTATTAGGAATAGGGTTCTGTCCAACCGTCATATTGTAAGTATATTAACTGTCTAACCCGGAAATTGAACTACTTCCAAGATAACTTATCCACGAGAAGATTAAAATAATAAAATCCAGCGCTTAGCAGAAAAGCTAATTAACTATCTACCTTACATCGACAACACAATCATCGTTCACAGAATCACAGAGCGACCTCTAGGTATGAGACGCGAACATAAAATTAAATCACACGCGGATGCCGCAGTTTTTATGTTGACCGCAAAATCTGCGATATTACTTCTAAAATATAAAATTTTCGGTATTTCAACTCTTTACCGTATGGAATACTAAAAGTTTTAAGTAAGGTTCATTTATTGAGCGTTTATAATTAAGACTGTTGTCCTTGTTTGTGGTTTTCATTGTTGTTTTTTTGTCTGTACATATTTTATTTTAAGTTTAGATATTATGGTGGCCGTTGCACATTACAGGGTAAGCGGCTAAGCGATTGATTTTTATTATAGTACAGACGACTGCACATGAAGTGTAACAGTTGCACTACGAAAGTCGCCTCTATTACGAACGGAATAAGGGCGCTCTCAAGGTCAAACTGTTACGATTGATGTGCTGTAGAATGTAAAGTGTAAATTTTAATCTTCTCGTGGATAAGTTATGCTGGAAGTAGCAGGTCAATTACAGGGTAGCGACGAAGATAAATCATTTGAATGTAAGGGCGCATTGTGAATTCCAGATGCAATGCATTCGAATTAGAGTTAGCAAGCATTCTTGAAGTTCAGTAAATTATCAAGCATGCAATGTGAAAATCTTTATTGCCACTGATTAAGGACGACCCTTAATCCTAGCTCGAACGTTTGTGCAATGTCAACTACGCAATCGAAGAAGATTCAAGAATGGTAGTCCCTTTCTTCTCCGAATATCGATCTTCCGAAAATCATAATCCCTAACACGTTTGCTATAATCATCACTTTTCATAATGTTCGCGTATACGAGATTGTATATTACCTAATCGTCTTTAGTTCTAATGCTTTTGTATCAAAAGATCGGGGTGCTATAATAATTAGATATCCTATTTTCTTGCTATAAAGTCACATGTCCTAAGTGTTATATTGTATAATGTATGTTAGACCGAATGGTGGTTTATAATAATATTGTTAGTCCGAATGATGGTTTATAATAATATTGTAAGTCCTAAAATATATGTTTAAAAGTAGGTTTATCTTGGTTATGTTATCAATATCATAAAGCTTAGTTATTATAAGCGGGGCGGAACTTTTCTACATAATGTCGATTGTCCTAAAGTCGTTTGTCATACATCATGTGGCATAGTCATCAAATAGCATAACACATTGTCATTGTCACATAATTTTTCCTTCGCATAACTTTTAAGTAGCATAACTGACTAAAGGCATATTACTATGAAGCATAATATTAGGTTTGGGAAAAAATCTTTTCGCATTATAGTATGTATGAACTTGTAATAAAATCTCTTAGGCTGTCCTATTTGTATCTGTCTGGTTTTGGTATCATTAAAAGTTTAGATTTTAAAAAAGATAATTCCAAATTCAAATTAGGAAAATGTGTGTTTTTCATTTGTTTTTCGTTCTGTCAAGATGAGTGAATCTAATGAAAAAATTCGATTCATTTTAAAATTTTACTACATAAAAGGTAAAAAAGCAACGCAAGCCGCGAAAAAAATTTGCGATGTTTATGGACCTAGTGCAGTGTCTGTGAGAGTAGCACAAATTTGATTTAAGCGTTTTCAATCCGGAAATTTTGATGTCAAAGATGCACGTCGCTCTTTACAAAAACATTTTTTTATATAGTTTATTTACATTTAACTAAAGTATGTAGGTACCATTTTGTTCGATAACTTTTTGCCATCTTGTAGGTAGGGACGTGATCCCATTGCTATAGAATTTTTGGGGCTTATGATCAAAATACCGCGATAAGTGGTTTTGGTCGCCCTATTACGGATAAAATTGATGCCATTTTTGAAAAACTGGAGCAAGATCGGCATATCAGTAGTTAACACGTAGCTGAAGAACTGGGAATTGACCACAAACCAGTTTTTGCGCATTTAAAAAAAATGGGTACACAAAAAAGCTCGATATTTGGGTACCCCACGAGCTCACTGAAAGAAACTTAATGAACCGTGTACTCATTTGTGATTCTTTATTACGATGTAATGAAACCGAACCATTTTTGAAGAAGCTGATAACTGGTGATGAAAAGTGGATCACGTACAACAAGAACGTGTCACAAAGGCCGCTCAGGCTTCACAGACTGACCCGGGTTAACTCGCCACAAGGTGATACTGTGTGTGTGGTGGGATTGGAACGGCATTATTCATTATGAGCTGTTACCACCAGGCAGGACCATCGATGGATCCTTTTATGTCTTTTAAATATTATAGAATGTGTTGTTATTATAGGTTGTTATAGATTGTGTGTTAATAGCAAAAAACAATAGGTCATATTATATTTAGGGATTCCGGTTTTCGGGCAAGTGATATTATGAGAAATTAAGTTAGGGCTACCTATCATTGGGACACATGATGATTATGTCACAAAACATTATGACACGTTAGATTATGGATAAAAATTTTATGAGACAAAATAGAGTACCTTCAAGAATACATACACTCACAAGGTCTATTTTAGTATCGAAGGAACTATTGGTACGTACTCTCATAATTGAAACTACCTGTACCAATTACATTTTTTTTTGTAACTTAGACTTTTCATCTCATTACAGTTTCTAAATTTACGTTAATAAGTAAGTAGGTACATAACATATCGATATAGTCCCAGTTATGTTGGATGTTTGTTATTTTTCGTTTTACAACACAATATCTATGAATGTCGTACTGAAATAAATAGCACTTAACAATTGGGATGTTGCCTAAGTTTGAATATGGCGCCATTTTTCACAAATTCGAAAAATATGTGCTACTGTTACCCATAGAAACAGTTCAAACTTAAAAGATATGGAATATTGTTGAAGTTGTTACTGTTTAGAAAATTTTAAAATGAGCTATTTTTTTCCAAAATTTATCAAAAATGTTAATGATATTAGATTGCTGACATCAATTAAAACAACTATTATAAATATTTCATAGTTATTATTAATTTGTTCAATATGCCCATACATTGTAGTGTTGTGGTATGCAACACTACTTAATTGGCTACTATTAATTGTGAATTATGTGTAAATAACTGTTAAACTCAATTACCTGTACAATATCTTTATTTTATCACTAGATTTTACAACATTTTCACTGTAAATCATCATCATCACTTTTTCGTCTGAAATGTGTATCTCCACTTAAGTAAGTCGCTGTTTCACACTTGCACTTGTATTCTACCCATTTTTCACGTCTTTTTCAATAATATTTAGGCTTGTTATTATTGTATTTTCTTCGAAATTACTGTTTATTTACTATTTTGACATAAGGTTTTATTTTGTTTGACAACTGCTTTTCTTTTTGTTTGTCTATAATTTTCTAGAAATCTCTATTCCGATTTTAAATTGTGTCCGTGGTATAAAAGGAGGGCCGGACGCTCGGTAGGGCAGTCTAGTCTTCGGCACGGAAGAGGAAGGTCGGAAGAGGAAGTGGCAGCAGTCCCCGTCACCAGCAGTCTCCGGGTCCTCGGCGGTTCCTGTGCTGCGAGCCTCGGCCTGCCTACCTGCGACGGGCCTGCCACGGGCCCCTTCCTCGTGTCCTCCGCTGTTCATCGGGCTCAACTTGCCGGTCTAAGGCGCACCTCCTGCGCGTGCCCCTATTGCACGCGCCACCACTGCGCGTGTCGCCGCTGCACGCGCCCCCACGGCGTGGGCCGTTATTGCCCGCGCCACCTCGCTGCGCGCCACCTTGTTGCGCGCCACCTTGCTGCGCGCCGCCTAGTTGCGCGCCACCTTCTCGCGCGCCTCTACCGCTGCGCCTCTACCGCGCGCCTCTACCGCGCGCCTCTCCCGCGCGCCTCTACCGCTGCGCCTCCACCGCGCGCCTCTACCGCGCGCCTCTACCGCGCGCCTCTACCGCGCGCCTCTACCGCGCACCTCTACTGCGCGCCTGCCGCGCGCCCTTGCTGCCCGTGCCTCAACTGCACGACCGCGCGCCTCTACTACGGGTCTGCCGCGCGCCTGCCGCGTGCCCCTACTGCGTGTGCCTGCCGGCACGCCTCCTACGCGCGCCTTGCACCTCCTCGGCGCATCCACTTAGGACTTTGGCCCTCCCTTAAGTGTTCCTTTTATTTATACGTTTAACCTCAGTGTGTGCTCTCTTCCGACGTGTTATTTTAGTTCCTTGTAAATAAACTTGTAAATACTAATTATCTTTTTATTGCATAGAGTTTCATGACAACATTTCTTAGTAAATTAGGAGAATATGTGACGTCACCTGTTTCATAGATTTTCTATGGAGCGTTTTTGGACGATGCGCCGCAACACATCAAACATACTACTATACATTGGTATAAACAAAAAAGGGCACTATATATGTGAAGCTATTGATCTTAGACATACTCTTTTTTTTGCAATATTTCTTTTTGAGTTATATACTTCTTATTTATGAAATATAATAAAAGTTGTCAACTACCATATTAGATCAGAAATAGCAATGTTATGTGTGATTACACGTCTGTGTGGTCTCCATTCTGGGTCAAATTGTTACACAATTTCATCCTCTATACAAAATGCAGACCATTCTCTGTTGTAAGCGCGTTCGTAAGACGGAAAAATCTTGAGGCCTTTTATGGACACCAGGTAAAAGGCTTCAAGTCATCATTGTGCAGCTCCCGACTATAATACAATGAGGGATAAAATTCTATCAGCGGTCACTAAATTTTATTAAGTCAGCCCTACAGTACAGATAGGCAACATCCTGGAGGTTGGTTATGGAGGCTCTCCGTTACCAATTTTGTATCCGGATTCCGGATAAAACACTTCACGGACGTACCTACTCTACGTCCGTAGTACATTCGTGATGACATGAGACATGATATGTCGCTCGAGTAAGGAATAAAAATAATTTGGTATTGAATAAAATAATTCGTAATGACAGCAACTTCATTTGGAAAAACAATCAGTCTCCTGCAAAACAAATTAAGACGCATGTTAGTAGTAGCTTCATAGTCACTCTTAATGGGTAATACACGACTAACAAACAACGTACGTAGTGAGTGGAACAGACTCCGCTTTTCAAAATAAATTATGCCTAATCTGTAACCCAGATATACAGGGTAGCACATTTAGACCGGTCGGTATGGGAAAGTCTGAAACTATAAGACATGCGAAAATCTCTTAGGAACCATGTCATCGATTTTAGTAATAAGAAAAACTGCATTCATACATTTTTAAAGAAACATGTACTCAGCTCGGGAATCGAACCCGGACGTTTTGAAAAATAAAACTGACACTATTTCTATTTAGATATCGATTGTGTAGGTCTTAAGCAGTAACCGTTTCTATGAAACATAATGTCTAAAATGAATAAAATACATTGCTTTCATATCCTTTAATTTATTTTAGTAAGTGTTCAAAATTACCACCAATACCACCATATGAGGTTTATCACGTCTTTGTATCTACATTCTAAGTGGGCTTTTCAATTGATAATTAGTGTAAGCATGATTAATAGAAGTAAGCAATTACAATCATATATAGATAATATTATCGCAGATAACAATATGTAAAGCAGTGTATGTTACAAGTTGCGACACCAGCAAAGAGCTACAAACAACTCTAAAGACAATTTTACGCACCTAAACGAGTTACACACTTACTAAAATAAATAAAAGGATATGAAAAAAATGCATTTTAGACAGCATGTTTTATAGTAACGTTTACTGAATAAGACCTACAAAATCGATATCTAAATAGAAATAGTGTTAATCAAAATAACTGGAATAATTAAATCGTCTAGTATGCGAAATTGCGGATTTTTTACTATTTTGTGAAACGATACGATAGTAGGAAACAATACATATTATGCTAACGGTCACCCAGCTAGCTTTGACCTTAGAAATTTATCACTAAAAATTGTAAATAAAAAATTAATACAAAAATTCAAATCGACTTCAAAATACTAAAAAGGATAAAATTATTAAGTTTGGGTGCCTACTTCTCCCCTAGAAACATATTTTTTGGAGTTGGTGCTAAGTAGTTTCCAGAAACAATAGAAACTGAAGCACCGACTTCAAGAAATATGTTTCTAGGGGATAGACCCAAACTTAATTATTTTATCCTGCTTAGTATTTTGAAATCGGTTTTAAATTCCGAGTTTTAGTTATCATTATCAAACAAAGATAAATCACGAAAATAAAAATAGGTATTAGATGGTAGGTATACCATCGTAATAGGAGCTGATGTTGAATACCACCGTAAAAGGGCTGATTAAGTTACTAATAGCAAATGATTATTTTAGAACTCACAGAATATTCGAAGCGTATCTGTAACTTTGTTATTATTATTCTTTAAGTGTGAAATTTCCGCTTTGTATGAAGAGTTTGACCGATTTCTTAAAATTTTGTGAATAATTTAGTATTTTTTTTTATCTATCATGGTTTTGTAAGAACCTTCAAAGTCTACGCTATTCTTAAAATCAGAATGATAACACTTAATTTAAAAAGCAATGGCGTCGGAAATAGTTGCATTGCATCAAAGTATGTTACTCCTAAATGATTTGTTTTAGGTACTAGTTTATCTGCCGAAACTGCAATCTAATCTGTGGGCAGTTGGGTCATTGTGATTACTTTGTAATGTAGTCTAGCGAAGCATTTAACGACTTATATAACTTTTCAATTAGTATTTTTCACTTATATTATTTGTTTTACCTGTGTGACATTAATTGGTTCCTAAAACTCCTCATGTGACCCAATACTCGTCAATATTAATATGTAGCCGCCATCTGGTATAATTCGTAACCAAAATGATAATATGGTCTCAAAAAATAATCTTAAACCTACCAAAGACTCAATCAGTCACATAAAAGCTCTTGGATTTAAAAGACCTGTCTAGGCTTTCAATTGAATGCCCAATTTAACTAGACGGCTGACTTGACGTTTACCCATCTGGTTAACAAAACGTTGCTCTCTCTCAATGAGTTGACTAGTTGTCCTTCCGCCGTTTCCTTGGATGCCAGCGTTTTTATCAACGGCCTAGGCGTCCAGTACAGTGGCTAGTTTAACCATATGGCTGTGTGAAATGGTGTGAAGGCTACTGTGCCTGGCGTGAAAAACTGTATTAATTACCGCCATCGTTTGGTTTTATGTCAATATAATAATATTTATTTCAAACAATATAATATTCTTAATTTTTGATTTTAACATTATTATAAAAGTTTGAAAAATTACTTACTGGTCGCGGGTTCGATTCCTGCCTCAGGACGTGAATTTTTTTCTAGTTTTATTCTATTTTAATTACTAAACAATATAATAGTTTGGGGAAAAAGTTTCTTCGCATTTTTTAAGAAAATTCAAAACATTTTTTAATATAGTTTATTTACATTTAACTAAAGTACCTATGTAGGTACCATTTTGTTCGATAACTTTTTGCCATCTTGTAGATAGGGGCATGATCCCATTGCTATAGAAATTTTGGGGCTTCTGATCAAAATACCGCGACAAGTGGTTTTGGCAGTCCTCTTGTGATGTTAACCTGATACTGCCTAGAGAATTCTGAATCTGAAGTGAAAAGCTGCAGTTGCAAGGTCAGGACTATATGGCGGATGCATTAACACCTCCCAGCCAAATTCTCTTAATTTTTGCTGAGTGGCTAAAGATGTGTGAGGTCTCTAGCGTTATCATGATGAAAAACCACACCCCTTCTGTTGATTAATTCCGGCCGCTTTCTCTCAACTTCTTGCTTCAATCTCATCAGTTGTTCGCAGTAGAGTTCAGAATCGATGGTCCTGCCTGGTAGTAACTGCTCGTAATGAATAATGCCCTTCCAATCCCACCACACACACATCATCACCTTGTTGCGAGTTAACCCGGGTTTCGCCACAGTCTGTGAAGCCTGACCGGCCTTTGACCACGACCTTTTTCGCACGTTCTTGTCGTGATCCACTTTTCATCACCAGTTATCAGCTTCTTCAAAAATGGTTCGGTTTCATTACGTCGTAATAAAGAATCACAAATGAGTACACGGTTCATTAGGTTTCTTTCAGTGAGCTCGTGGGGTTACCAAATATCGAGCTTTTTTGTGTACCCATTTTTTTTAAATGCGCCAAAACTGTTTTGTGGTCAATTCCCAGTTCTTCAGCTACGTCGTAACTACTGATATGCCGATCTTGCTCCAGTTTTTCAAAAATGGCATCAATTTTATCCGTAAGAGCGACGTGCATCTTTGACATCAAAATTTCCGGATTGAAAACGCTTAAACCAAATTTGTGCTACTCTCACAGACACTGCACTAGGTCCATAAATATCGCAAATTTATTTTGCGGCTTGCGTTGCATTTTTACCTTTTTTGTAGTAAAATTTTAAAATGTATCGAATTTCTTCATTAGATTCCCTCATCTTGACAGTACTAAAAACAAATGAAGAACATACATTTTCCTAATTTGAATTTGGAATTATCTTTTTTAAAATCTAAACTTTTAAGAATACCATAACCAGCCAGATACAAATAGTACAGCCAAAGAAATTTTATTACAAGTTCATACATACTATAATGCGAAAAGACTTTTTCCCCAACCTAATAATTAAAAATTGTTTGAAATATATATTTTTATTTAAATACCTAGTCTTGCCATAAATACTGAAACAAAGAAAAAAAAATATGTTCTATTGCAAATAATTTTTTTTACTTTAACAGTGTGTTTGGTAATAAAACAATTTAAAATATAAAAAGCTTATTCGAAGTGGTCTCCATTGGCTGCAATACAGTCCTTTAAATGTTGAGGCCAGTTATCAATAGAAGCACGCACTCTTTCCATGGGAAAATTCCTCACTGCCAATCGTACGGATTGTTTTAGGGACTCCAAATTATCATGGCGTGCAAGCCGTACTCTTTAAAACTGACCATAAATCATAATCCAGCGGATTAAGATCGGGTCTAGACGACGGCCAATCTAGTCTTCAGCTCTGATGAAGTCCGAAACGTTCGTTTCCAACCAAGACTGCGTAGAACGAGCTTTATGACCCGGCGCCGTAACTTGCTGGAAGGACCATTCTTGGTTATTGAACATGATGTTGTTAAGGGGCTTCACTACCTTCTCAAGAATGGTATCTTGATACACTTGTGCCGATGTTTTGATACCTTTTTCACAAAAGTATGGCTCAGTCACCCATTCATAGCTAATACCCCACCAAACCATCACTGAAGGCGGATAGTGCCCACGTTGCACCCTGTCGACTAATTGGGAAGCTTCCTTAGAGCATCGAGCATAAAAACGGTCATTTTGTTTGTTAAAATGTTGCTCAATTGTAAAAATTTTCTCATCCGTAAACAAAATTTTTCTGTGATCTCCCTTTACGTACCGCTTCAGTAGTTGTTTCGATTTTACTACCCTATTATTTTTTAAATTATCATTTAAGAAATAACCAGCACGTCTCTTATAGGCTGCAAGTCCTATGTCATCTTTTAAAATACGCGATATGGTTCTAGGTGCTATCTTCATCTCCCGAGATAAAATCTTTTGCTTCCGGACAGGATTTTTTTGAATTCTTTCCCTTACTGCTTGGACCACCTTTCTCGTACGAACATTACGTGGACGGCCAGCCCCCTTATTCTCAACTGTCGGAAAGAATTCGAATTTCGGAAACTCTATACCTGTCACTTTTTATCGCGCTGCGTCAAAGCGAGACGGCATGTGACTTTTCGAATCGAATCCGTGATCCGACAGTTGAGAATAAGGGGGCAGATCTTTTTCTTTCACAAACAGAGGAGGTCTCATTGTATGTACCTATTAATAGCCCGGTACACAAACATTTTACTAATACCAAGCGTATGGAGAGTTTTATAAATTGCATTTGGCTCCATACCTACTTTGTGTAATGCAATCATAGTGATTCGGTTCTCTTTATCAACCCACTCCATTTTAATATCGCAAAATATTGTACAATGTATTGGCGGCAAAAATGAGAAAACTCAATGAACAATCATAAAAAAATGTCAGATTCCAAATTCAAATGTAATATTTTGTTTATTTTTAACTGTAACAGTATTTATGGCCAGACTTAGTATATACACAAGGACTCCTGTCGTCCGTGTGGTGACTCATATGTAATGCAATGCACCGTCCCATTTCTACCCGTGGGTGTAGTAATTGACAACTAAGGCACTAAGGGATTCCTGAGCTATCAATTGCTTCACTGGTGGTAGGGTCTGAACACCTTGGCTTGCTATGGCTTGTTATTGTGGGGCACAGCAGCCGACATTGAAGATATTTTTATTTTACAAAAAAGGGCTGTGCGTGCTATTTACAGACTCAAGCCACGTGATACACTGAGGGATTTATTTAGAGAAATTAATATTTTGACCGTTGCTTCTCAATATATATATGAGAACATAATTTATGTTCACAAATATAAACATACCTTTTCATAACATAGTGATATTCATAACTTAAACACTAGATATAAAAATAAACTTGCTGTTCCAAGTTTTAGACTTCACAAGATAAGTCGCTCATTCATGGGGAAATGTATACACATTTATAACAAAGTCCCACCAAATGTAACTGAACTGCCTTTTCACAAACTTAAGTTATATGTGAAACAAACTTTAATGAAAAAAGGCTACTATAAGGTCCAAGAATATTTAGATGATAAGAATGCATGGACACATTAAAATTTCAAATGTTTTATATGTTTATTTACGAGTATTGTGACTATTAACCTCTGTAACCTATACTGTGATTGTGCACTGTCAGATAGCCTGAAAATAACGATATTATTTTTGACATTGGGTACCTTTCTTGGTACGTTGACTAACCTTCTTTTCTAATTTTCATTTTTTTTCGCTGGGCGGCATTGCACTGCTCAAGGTTAAACTTTTGTAACTACAAACATTGTAATTTAATATTTGAAAAGAGTGACTACACGAGTTTGTTGCCGGAATCTTCTCGGTAGTTCAACTTTTGGAACCGGTGTAAATTCAGACATGACAGACGGAGAGACTTGACGTTGTTAGTTAATATATTTGTTGTAATAGTTATAAGAATGTGTTTGACGATTTAAAAGTGCTTCTTTGTGGCCTATTTAAATAAAATATTTTTTTCTTTCTTTTCTTTCTTTCACCCATCTGGTTAATATCCACCGTACGAATGGAGTAAAACCTGCCCAGTGGCTACTTGTGGCCACGTTGTTGGGGAGACGTTGCCGCGATGATTGCGGTCAGTGAAGGTCTCGGGGTGGTCTGTCGTGCTGGTTGGTGACCGGCTGACTTGGGGTGCACGTGGCACACAATGACGTGTCTACATTTGCCTTTACAGATCCCATATTTAACAACACAAATTGACAAATTGAAGTCACGCAGGAGCAGTTTCCAACCGAGGAATTGGTTTTTTGTGGGACTTCATTCTTACTACGAGC
Organism: Nymphula nitidulata; assembly: GCA_947347705.1. Taxonomy (NCBI): domain Eukaryota; kingdom Metazoa; phylum Arthropoda; class Insecta; order Lepidoptera; family Crambidae; genus Nymphula; species Nymphula nitidulata. The sequence continues at coordinate 21,139,808 of OX374616.1, forward strand.
CGTTTTCTTGCTATAAAAGTGAGTTTCTATAAAAGTGATTATGCTGATAGAACAGCTCAAGCCTTCACTGTCTGGCATGACCTACTTAACTAATTACCTAGCCCACGGTTCCGGATATTCTCGATAGCGCATTCTTATTGTTGGACCTTCTGTTGACGACTTGTCTGGCTGTATGTCGGATAGAAGTTTGAGCTTTTTGGAAAAATCGGACCACTGCTTTATATCTGCCAGGGTGCCACGGCCGTCTGCTTATTATAAATTGAATACTACATCCCGCACTCCGACCTCATCAGCAAAGGTAGGCGTAACCGCTGGTTCAATCGCGAGTGTACTAAGGACGTGCACTCGCGATTTTTTGATTGCAAAACAATCATCAAACCACGTTTGGATCAGAGGCCGATCTTGTAGGGATTCAGACATTACTTACTGGAAGCAGCCGATAACAATGATATCAAGTCCTTCAAAAGGTCCTACATCTGAGCGTATGCACAGCGCGTTGCACAAGTTGGGCAATAATTACTTACGCATCCCACGGAAAGCTGTAGCTACTGGCGTTTAGCCAAAGCCATGCAGTTCAACTTCACGTAGTATACAATTCCGTAGATCGTTTAGGTGCTGAGCTGCTTCCAGTTGACTCGAGGAAGCAAAATCTACCTTACCAAAGCTTTTTAATACATTAGAAACCTAAGAATGTTTTTATTACATGTTTCTACTGTTATTCTTTGTGGTTACGGTACATAAAGATAAACGTTAGCCCCAATTTGTGATAGAACCTTAAGCACAGCGACTAAGTGCTTGTCGACGCTGTAGCTAACGCCATCTATACGACACCTGGGGAGTTGGAGGTGAAAGAAGCCTGTGAAAGAAGCCGAGGACGAAGACCCGCATTCGATTCAAATACGCACTACTAAACGCATAACATTTTCAAACTAAATGTAAATATTCAAATAAACGCTGAAACCCATATAATAAACGCCTTCATTGGATAGAAAAGAACCTGCCCCTACACATTTTGGACCTTCGATCCGGATATCAAGATTTTGAGCCGATCAGCGTACCTAAACGAAACCGAAGACGACATCACAAGATTCACTAGTAACGGTCAGATCTCTTTTCCTATCTTACCATTCCCTATTCGCATTGTGTTAAAATCGTGTTAAATATTACAGTGCTTCTCGGAAGTCCGGGAACATATTGCAGCCGCGAGACATAGCTGATATTTGCACGTAAGTACCTTTACTTTCCCAATTAATAGTTCGCCAAAATGACTGATAGTGCTAGTGTAAAGTTATCTATTCCTCCGCTTTCACCTACTAGGAGGAAACCAGTAGACAATTCAATCTCTGATCTTAAAAAGCAAAGAGCAAACATGAAGGGTAGATTAACTCAATTCAAAAAATACGTTGACTCTTTAATAGGCGCTAATTTGACCAAAATTCAATTAGCTGAAATTAAATTACGAGTGCAGGCCGCTAGTGACATATTCCAGAAGTTTAATTCAGTCGAAAACGAGTTGGAACTTTATTTATCTGATACTGAGATTGACACTAACTTTGAGTACGTTGAGGCCCTAGAATCAATGTATTTTAATTCTATGGCTAATGCGAACTGCTTGTTAAATTCGTGTAAAATCATTGACGATACGAGCTCGTCCCAAATTTCACAAAGTTCAGTATTTTCAAACGTAAAATTACCCGAAATTAAATTGCCCACATTCGACGGATCATATGATCACTGGTTAGAATTCAAAAATTCATACGTTACAATGATTCACGATCGATCTGAACTCAATAACATTCAAAAATTCCATTACTTACGGTCATCTTTAAACGGTAACGCACAACAAGTTATCAGTGCATTGGAATTTACTGCGGACAACTACATTCATGCATGGGAGCTCTTAGAGAATAGGTACCATAACACAAGACTTTTGATAAGTAATCACGTAAAATCGTTATTTAATATTATGCCCATTAAGCAGGAGTCTCCTTCACTTATTAGAAAACTAATAGACACAATTTTACGTAATTTACGAGCACTGAAAACATTAGACGAACCCACTGAGTCTTGGGATACTTTAATTATTTATTTAATCGTAACAAAGTTAGATTCCTCTACTGAGCGTGAGTGGGAAATTTATAAGGGTACCTTATCTTTAAATAACGTACACCATAGAATTAAACTGGAAGACCTACTGTCCTTTCTTAAAAACAGAGCCGATATGTTGGAAATGGTTCTTAATTCACATATTAAAACGAAAGAAATATCACAATTTCAAAATAATAAGGTCACTCATTTCAATAAAAATTCTACCCACGTTCATAGTTATGCGGCAATGAATAACGGTAATTACACTAAAAACAAATCTTCCAGTTTAATCAAAGGCGTTCGCACTTGCAGTTTTTGTAATCACAATCACGCACTTTATACTTGTATTCGTTTCCTGAACTTGTCTGTGACAGATAGGTTGAAATTCGTAGCGGATAAGAGGCTTTGTCATAATTGTTTACGATCAGGACACCAGGCCAGCGAATGCTTATTCGGTACGTGTAAACAATGTTCACACAAACATAATAGCTTGCTTCATCTTGACGTAAGTAGTTATGACGGTGCGAAATCGCAGCGTGAGCGAGCAACAGAGCCAAGCTTAGCACAGCCCTCATCCTCCGTATCATTACACACTCTGTCCGCCATGTCAGAAGGTGCGCCGGGGCACGAAGGCGAGAGCGAGACACACGGTCGAACGTCACAGACGCGGCCACCGGTGTTATTGTGTACCGCGCAGGTGGAGGTGGCAGATAGCAATAATCGATTCCATACTGTCCGAGCATTACTTGATTGCGGTAGTCAGCATTGTTTTGTTACGGAAAGATTAAGTAAACGTCTAAATACATATCTTATACAGTCCACTGTTCAAATATCGGGAGTTGGTCGATCAATTACCCGATCGAATCATACAACTAATATTTTTATGCGTTCCAAATTAACTAAGTTTAATACAATGCTGCAATGTTTTGTTTTGCCGCGCATAACAAACAGTTTGCCGTCAACAAACATTGATACCACTTTAATACGTATTCCAGATAACATACAACTAGCCGATCCTAACTTTAGCGTGCCGTCAGAGATCGACTTGTTAATAGGTGTAGATAAATTCTGGGACCTTTTATATACGAACAAAAATATACGATTGCCAAGTGGCCCCTATTTACAGCATTCAAAGTTAGGTTGGCTAATATCTGGGCCTATTTACACGAAGAACTTGCGCATTAATAATCAAGTTCAGTGTAACTTTGTTTAGAGTATTGATAAGCAACTTAGAATGTTTTGGGAGCTAGAAAATATTCCTACACCATCTCAGTGTGTTCTTACAAAGGATGAGCGTATTTGTGAGGAATTGTTTACAAATACAACTAAACGGGAGGCAGATGGTAGATTTTCTGTTCGTATTCCTCTCAAAGAGTCGGCGAGTGTACTCGGGGAATCTTATACGTTAGCACGAAACAGGTTTTTATCACTTGAGCGGAAATTAGAGCGTTCGCCGGAGTTTAAACGTAGGTATTGTGAGTTTATGAAGGAGTATTTAAGTCTGGGGCACATGACAAAGATTGATGCGCCCGTTCGGATTCATTTTTATTTACCTCATCATGGGGTCATTCGAGAAACTAGTAGCACTACAAAACTACGCGTAGTATTCGATGCTAGTGCAGTCACTCGTTCAAATAAGTCACTTAACGATATTCAATACTCAGGCCCAGCTCTTCAAAACGATATATTTTCGATTTTGTTGCGTTTTCGCCGGTATAAATATGTTGCTTGTGCTGACGTGGAGAAGATGTTCCGCATGGTTCTTATACAGGGTGATCAACGAGCCTTACAGCTCATATTATGGCGGGAAAGTCCTACTGATCCGTTAGATACATATCAACTGAACACCGTCACCTACGGGACAGCGTCCGCTCCTTATCTAAGTATGAGGTGTATACGTCAGTTGGCGGAAGAATGTAGTGATGACGTCATATCACGTGTCATAAAGGAAGATTTCTTCGTCGATGACCTTATGACAGGTCATGACGATTTTCAACATTTAACAAGAATATGCGAGAAAACTTCACACATTTTAATGAGTGGTGGTTTTGCATTGCGTAAGTGGACCTTTAATTCAAATATTTCTGATGACTCAAAAGAGTATTTTGCCGGTGAACACACCCAAAATAGAACTTTAGGCTTAGGTTGGCTGAACTACGACGACCAGTGGTATTACACTACTAAAGTTGGACAATGTCAAAATTTGAAATTAACTAAACGTTTTATGCTTTCTATTATTTCTCAAATATACGATCCATTAGGACTAATCGCACCGGCGGTTATTATACCTAAGTTATTGTTACAAAGACTATGGTTGAGCAAAATTGATTGGGATACCTCAGTATCTCAGGATGTTGCTACAGATTGGTATCGTTTTATACATTCGTTACGAGTATTAAATACATTACACATTCCGCGAAGGGTAAGAGGTGACCACACTGAAAATACAGAACTTCATATATTTTCTGACGCATCCCTAAAAGCGTACGGCGCCTCTGCCTATATTCGCACTTATAATACCGATTCAGATATGACTATTCATTTGCTGTGTGCCAAAAGTAAGGTCGCGCCTGTAAAGCCTATCAGTATCCCGCGTTTGGAGTTGTGTGGGGCATTGGTAGGTGCCCGATTATACAAGAAGATAATTGCGTCAATGAGATTGCAATTTACTAAGATATACTTTTGGACGGATTCCACTATAGTAATTGGATGGATGCGTATGTCACCTCATGCACTTAAAACGTTTGTACAGAATCGAGTGGTGGAAATCAACGAAATCACTGGTGATTCAGTTTGGTTACATATAAATAGCGAGGATAATCCAGCAGATTTATTGTCTCGAGGACTGTACCTTGATTCATTAGTAGACAATAAACTGTGGTGGCACGGCCCGTTGTTTTTACAGAATAGAAGCTCGTTTGATTGTAACGTCATAACTCCAGATCAAAGTAACTTGCCAGAATTGAAATCAGTTGAAATAATAAATTTAGTTGCGCATAGCAATACCAATTATTATCTCATACAATTTGAAAATTATTCATCGTACTCTAAGTTGATAAACGTAGGCGCATACGTCTTGCGTTTCATTCATAACGCTCGCCCCGCACACAAACATGAACGACTAACCGGTTTGTTATCATCAACAGAGCGAGACGCGTCGAAGCGTTGCTTGGTTAGTCAGGTGCGCGCAGTTGCAATCATTCCCCGACGTTTATAATTGCTTAAAGGAGAATCGTCCTGTGAAAACTGGTAATAATAATCGTATTTCAGGGCTGCACATATTTTTGGACGATGATCAAATTATAAGGGTCGGCGGTAGATTAGATAACTCGAGCAATTTTTCATACGATAAGCGGCATCCAATACTTTTGTGTGGCAAACACCAGTTTACTGCCTTATTGTGTAGGTATGAGCATAGGCGCTTGCTGCACGCGGGCCCTCAACTTCTTTTGGCTTCTCTGCGTGGATGCTGGTGGCCACTGAATGGTAGAAATCTGGCGAGAAAAATTGTTCGTGAATGTGTAACGTGTACGAGGGTTAAGGGTAAAACATTGAGTCCTATAATGGGCAATTTACCCAGTGATCGTATAGATCCGAGTTTTCCTTTTATGAAAACCGGTGTTGATTATGCTGGACCAGTATACATATTAAATAGAAAGGGGAGAGGCGCTCGTCTGGTTAAGGCCTATATATGTTTGTTCATATGTTTTACGACTCGAGCTATGCATCTGGAACTTGTCACTACACTGTCCTCTAAAGATTATATTTTGACATTAAAGCGATTCATTAGTCGAAGAGGTAAACCTGAGGTTATATATTCAGATAACGGTAAAAATTTCGTAGGCGCGGAAAAAGAATTCCCATTATTTTTGAAAAATATTTCGAAAGATATTTTAGATTTCACAGTCGATGATAACATTAGATTTAAATTTATACCACCTTATTCTCCACATTTTGGCGGGCTATGGGAAAGTGGGGTGCGATCATGTAAACATCACTTAAGACGTATTGTAGGGAACGCGAGATTGACTTACGAGGAGTTTAGCACTATTTTAACACAGATCGAGGCAGTCCTGAATTCCCGTCCAATGTACCCTTTGTCCTCAGACCCATCCGACCTTACTCCTCTCACTCCGGCCCATTTCCTTATTGGCCGACCGTTAACCGCGCCTGCCGAGCCAGACCTGACGGATGCATCAAGGAGCGCGCTGACGCGATACAATAGACTGGAACAGCTCAGACAACACTTCTGGCAACGCTGGTCCAGAGAATACATCGGGGAGCTTCAGACGAGGACTAAGTGGAAGACTGAAGGAGATGACATCGCCCTTGACAGTTTAGTCCTTATCAAGGAGGACTGTCTACCCCCCCTCAAGTGGAGGTTGGGACGAGTAATACAAGTGTTCCCAGGAACTGATGGTGTAAATCGAGTGGCTGATATACGAACTTCAACAGGAGTTGTTCGACGAGCATTCTCGAAGATCTGCCCGCTGCTACAACATACACAATAAGCTGGCTGCGACTAGGATATTGGAAGTCGGAGCTTCCAAGGCCGGGCCCATGTCGACGCTGTAGCTAACGCCATCTATACGACACCTGGGGAGTTGGAGGTGAAAGAAGCCTGTGAAAGAAGCCGAGGACGAAGACCCGCATTCGATTCAAATACGCACTACTAAACGCATAACATTTTCAAACTAAATGTAAATATTCAAATAAACGCTGAAACCCATATAATAAACGCCTTCATTGGATAGAAAAGAACCTGCCCCTACACAGTGCTTTACAAAATATTGTCTCATATTCTTTTCTTTCCGCTATTAGGCTACTGTTCCTTTGGGTATGGTTCAATTATATCCAGGGAATAGTTTGCCCATCAAACTTCATTAAAATTACGATTTTAAACGTCTTTGCTTGTTACGTATCGTCACTAATGCTCTTAGCTTTTATATGAACCGACGACGGAAGCTGGAACCTCGGATATACCTTATGGAGTCGACGTCGATAAAACGTTTCTAAGTCGGCAAACCATCCTTAATGGATGCGAAATAGCTTTCGTGGTCTTGGAAAGACATACATGTTCCTATGGAAAAAGACATGCATGTAAAGTATTCTATAAAATCACTAGAGGTCGTGAAACTTCAATGAATGGTGAGATACAGGTTGCTAAAAAAACGTCAAAAAGTAGAAAGTGGTAAAGAAATTGTTTCGTTGGCTTAGCGGTTATCGCGTCTGGACGTACCCCAGGAGACGCCGGTTGTATTCCCACCTGGAGCATACGTCATCATTTTATTTCTTTATTTGTGTGTCTTACAATAGACATACATGTTGGTAAAAAATCGGGCCTGTAAAAAAAAAACTTATTTCACAGAATAGCTGTTCAGCGGTGTTTAATATCTAAATTTCTTGATTGACTTAATAATAACAAGTCATTTGTTACAATAGAATAATGTTTAATGGAAAAAATGTTACAAACTTGCTTTGGTTACCAGAACAATGGTTCATGGAGCTCATATTTCATATAATTCTTAATCTAGTTCTTACTTAAAAGGTACCTTAAGGTGTACCTTTTCATCGATACAACTTTTAACTGCAGTAACGCTTCATCGATCGATGCATTCGTGAAATTATGAAAATTTCTGTTGCGGTCAGTTCTATATTAATAATACCTACCTTACTTACAGTATAATAATTGTAATATTTTGGCATCCGCTGTTTATTGTGTGTTTAGTTTTAATTAACACATTGCTTAATGCCGACTATGTTTTTTATTCATCCTACATTTTTATTTTTACTGATGTCCCTAAAAATAGACATACTTAATTTGGCGCTTCGCGACTGCTGCCGCGGGATGACTTGAGTGTTTAATACCATGTCCTGCCTCTCTTCATTTTTATCACCAAATAATAATGGTCTAAGTATCTATTTCTAATATCGAATCCCTTTGACGCGTTCCTAGTAAATGTGACCTTCCAAGGCGGTCACCGATATCAGGTCAGGACTTAAAAAGCTTTCCTAGTAAGTTTATTATAGTCTTGTAGGGTTAGAACCCTACAGTGGGGCTCTCACCCACCAAACTACTCAGCGACGCACCTTCTAAACCACTTTTTGACGACATAACGGGATGGCCCGAGGACATTTCACCGTTGTGTCGTCAAGGCGGTTTGACCGCGGTCCGGTCCCTGCTCAAAGTTTCGTTGGGGAGGAGGAGAAGGGGATGAAAGGGTCTGTAGCAAGGACCCCCCCTCCCAACTTACTCGCGTTTAAAGTCTGCGCGCCGTGCGTAGGCGCGCCGACTGGGCTGTGCAAGCCGGATACGGCCCCCCCACCGTTCCCGGAGCCCAGAGATGTTACGGCGGCAGGAGCCGCCCGAAGGCTGTTCTCCTCCGCCCTGTCCTTCGGCGGCAGATGCCAGAAGTGGCGGCTGCTTCCCGCACACGTTCTGCATCCTCCTTCCTCGACATCACGTCCTCGCAGTAAGCGAGGACTGCCTGCCACGACCTGTCGCTCTCGAGCATCTTCATAATGATGGTCGGAAGGAAGAGGTCGTCTCCCACAAGGGCATTCAATGCCCGCCGTTGCTTCACCCACGCAAGGCACCACTCCAGCACATGTTGCGCCTCTTCGTCGGGGCAGCCGTCGCAATGGTGACAAGTGGCAGTCGGTTCCCTTCCGGCGATCCGACACAGGTATCCTCCAAAGCATCCGTGCCCTGTGAGGACCTGTGTCATGCGGAATGTCAGGACCCCGTGCAACCTAACTCTACCTAATTCCGACCTCTGGTTATTACCTATAAACATATTACTAGTATGTTATAAATAGTTACTCAATTAATGTTTTGACGTTTGAAGTGTTTTTCTAAAAAAATGTAAACAGTAAGTATTATCCGATCAGAAGTAGAATTTCAAACAGGCGGTTTTATTAAGATATTAGATCAAACACAACGCTGCATCTGGCATCCCTTTTAGAATGGGAATGTGTTTTAATTGGAACCGATCCTTGTTTTTGGTATTAAATTAAGATATGATCATTTGAATGGTAACCAAGCAAAAAGGATCAAAGAGAAGACTTTAAGGCTACTTGTTCTAAATAATTCTAATTTAACCTTTGCTACGTAACAAACAGATTTAAAATGCTACATGACAAAACATTTATAGTTATTTTCAATTTCAATATAAATTTGCCTTAACAATATGCATTATGGAGAAAAACAAGCCAGAACGTTCAATTTCCTTACAGAATGAAAAGTTAAAATAATAGCTGATTCTTTGAAGCTTTTGTAGAAGGGCGAGTATCCTTACATTTACTCCAGTAAAAACAAAAATAACTTTTTTAAAATGGAAGAAAATAAAGTGTGTTAACGGGGTGTGTGTCTTAAGGTGATTTTCCACCAGAGTGGCGAGACGAGACGAGGCGAGAAGAGAATTGAAATCGCACTGACCCTTTTCCAGCAACAATAAGTAGCAACTAACAATAATAAACCTATCGCGAGAAGCGTGTTTCTGTTGCAGCGTTGATTTATACTCTATTTGGGAAGAATAATTGAAAATTTGCCATACAAATTTCAATTCTCGTCACATCTCGTCTCGCCCCTCTGGTGGAAGACCACCTTTAGTGTGAATGTACGAGGGCTATGTTTTTTTATTAAAGTTTGTTTATATATAAACGAACTTTAATAAAAAAACAGGTCATTTATACACAAAAATGCATAAGCAATATGTAGGTAATAATGATAATGCCTTATTTGTATCTTCCAGTAAGTAACATTCTTAAAAATAAGTACTTGGCTTATTGGTCGCACGATTGACAAGTAAGTAGCTTAATACAGGAAAAAGTCAACTTTACACCTTGTTTAGGCGCCCCTTAGCCTGCTACCTCCAGGTGTTGTAGATAAGATTTAGAAGTGGTGTCGTAAACCTAGTAGTGATGCTGTATCTGCAATGCGCATTGATCTCCCAAGAGGAATCAGGGACTCGTGTGTCGCTCATTTTGGCTTTATTGACTGAATCCGAGGTAGCAGAATAATTGAGAAGAATAACTATTTATGTATAGAAATTATTGTTTCACCTTAGGTTGCCTAAAATACTTTTGAGCAATTAGATTGCCCAATTGTTCTGTGATTCTTATTTATTTTGTCTCTTGGGTACAACAAAATATATTTATTAAATAGGTAGTAAAAAGCAATCTGGTGTAAAATGTTTTATAAGTGAGTTACTTAATAGGTATTTAAACAACTGTTTTATAAACACGAATGTGGGTGGGGGATGATAGTATCACGCGAGTATTTCAATAGTGTGTGGTGTTACATACAAGATTTTTTCTACATGCATAATATGAATCCTCTATACCTAGTCTTGCCATTAATACTGAAACAAAGAAAAAATAATATTTTTCTATTGCAAATAACATGTATTACTTTTACAGTGTGTTAGTTTAATACATAATTATTAACAATTTAAAATTTAAAAAGCTTTTTCGAAGTGGTCTCCATTGGCTGCAATACAGTCCTTAAAACGTTCAGGCCAGATATCAAGCCACGCACTCTTTCCATGGGAAAATTCTTCACTGCCAATCGTGCGGACTGTTTTAGGGACTCCAAATTATCATGGCGTTTAGAGCAAGCCGAACTCTCTAAAACTGACCATAAATCATAATCCAGCGGATTAAGATCGGAACTAGACAACGGCCAGTCTATAGCTCTGATGAAGTCCGAAACGTTCGTTTCCAACCAAGACTGCGTAGACCGAGCTTTACGACCCGGCGCCGAGTCTTGCTGGAAGGAAGTCAGATAGTGCCCACGTTGCACTCTGTCGACTAATTGCGAAGCTTCCTTAGAGCTTTGAGCATAAATACGGTCATTTTTAACAATGATGCTCAATTGTAAAAAAAATCTCATCCGTAAACAAAATTTTTCTTCCCCTTGCGTACCGCTTCAGTAAGTAGTTGCTTCGATTTTACCACCCTATTCTTTTTAAATTATCAGTTAAGAAATGACCAGTACCTCTCTTATAGGCTGCAAGTCTGAACTCATCTTTTAAAATACGCGACATGGTTCTAGGGGCTATCTTCATCTCCCGAGATAAAATCTTTTGCTTTCGGATAGGATTTCTTCGAATTCTTTCCCTTACTGCTTTGACCATCTTTTTCGTACGAACACTACGTGGACGGCCAGATCTTTTACTGTCACAAACAGAGGAGGTATCATTGTACCTATTAATAGCCCGGTACACAAACATTATACTAATACCAAGCGTATGGAGTGTTTTATAAATTGCATTTGGCTCCATACCTACTTTGTGTAATGCAATCACAGCGATTCGGTTCTCTTTATCACCCCACTCCATTTTAATATCGCAAAATATTGTACAATGTATTGGCGCCAAAATGAGAAAACTCAATGAACAATCATATAAAAATGACAGATTCCAAATTCAAATGTCATATTTTGTTTATTTCTAATTGTAACAGTATTTATGGCCAGACTAAGTATATCTATATAATTCACGGAAGGTTTTATTGCCCAGTATCTAATACAAACAAACTAGAACAATAAAATTATTTATTTTAATTTTTATTTACATTTCTCGTCTATTAGACTAACAAGTAAAAGTGTTCTTTTAGAACAAAAGTAATGACTAAAGTATTAATTTTTATTTTATAGTTTAGTATTGCGTATTTTAATAACTGTCAAAAGTTACAATTCTGAGCCAAGTTATAGTCACCATTTCCTTTACTTGAGCAAGCACTTACAAGAATATTGCGTGTGTGGTGGATTTCATTATCGAGGTTTTAGGAAATGTGGAAACTTTTAAAATAATCGAAGTTATTTTTAATAATGTAGACGATATAGATAACAGATTGAAGTTGCTAGGCCTAGAAATCACCTGGGGATGGGGTGGTGAAATTGCTTCGGCAGAGCCCAGGCTATCCCCGCGAAGGGCAGTGGAGTTACCGGGGAGTGTTAGTAGGTATTTCCAGTACTGCTAGAGCTGAACGACCCCCACACACGCCTGTCGCTTAGCCAGCGGCGGGTAGTTCTGTAATCGGCTTTCTCCCCGTTAAAAAAAAGGCCTAGAAATCACAATGTTTACCAGATAGACTAGAAGAGTTTCACAGGGTTATCCCAAGTCCTTAGTAGCTCAGATGGTTAGAACAGTCGTACGGATTGTGGAAGGTCGCGGGTTCGCGCCCCAGGACGTGAAACTTTTCTAGTTTAGATATTTTTATATGTTGACATATTCAACTCACCGACAACAACAGTAATGACAACATAACGAAATAAAATAACAGATGCAAGGATTTCATGCTAGTAATATAAGTCAATTAACAATTGTTTATTATTTTTTTGTGTTATAATATGCCTTTGCCTGACGCTTATCTTGTATTGAGTGATAGTTGGTTTCAGCATTAAAGTTTACTCTGCAAATGCTGCAACAAAATTATAATCTAGAACATATTTCATATTCATTTCATATATCTAACAGCAACCTCTGCCTTTGTAGACACATTTATGATAACGTACGCGTCTAAAATGATACGGTTAACGAATTCTCTATCAATGAAGCATTTCAGGTCTGTTAGATTTGCTATTCAGAGCACGTACAAATTTAAATAGCACCCTCAACGGCATAATGGCTGATAATGATATTCAGGAAATAATAATGTTCACACTTTTCAGATAAAGAATATCAAAAGGTAAGTATAGACTATATTACGTGCCGAGCTGGACAAAGGACATCCCTTAGTTTGGGAAGTTAAGCTGATAACACTACCGAGTTTAACCGATGCGGGTTGGTGATTACGATTGTGATATAATAATAGTGATAGTGACATGAGCCAACGAGATAGGTGTCAGATATGTCTGCAACTTAGATACTCATAATATTAACATTAACCAATCATACTTTGTCAAGTCTAAGTCAAATCTTTTATTCATTTTGGTATACTCATATTGCATACCTTAATCTTGTGAGCCTTGTGACTTTCTTTTCGCTCACAATAAAAGAGCTCATAACAGTCATAACATAACATTTGCGAGCTTGGAGCTACCGCTGATTCTCATATTTCTGACTTTGCTTAAAAGCAGAAGCAAGTGTAAGTTTACTTAACATAATATTTGTAAAATTTGCTTGTTAACCACAAAATTCAGCGTATAAATTCTATTGGACACCAGTGTTACTTTTTCATACGTGAATATACAATTTTTATTACCTTACTAATGGACATTCGCGCGAATGAACAGTTTTGGGCCAAATGTAGCCTACCTATGTTCTGTTTTAGGATCTAATAATTATTATGTCCATGCCAAATTTCATCCTAATCGTTCCGCGGGTTAGGGGTGAAAACGTAGCAGGCAGAGAAAATGTCGCGTGTAAAATATTAGTATGAATAATATAAATGTTGGAAAGGTGTTTAAAAAACTAACTAGAAAAAAGTCGTTTTCTGGGGCAGGATTACGAAGCCGCGACCTCTCACAATGCGGGTGACAGCTCTAACCACTAAGTTTTGGGAAACAGAAAGTACCTTGGAAGTCAGTGATTGTATTACTATGAATCTACTTTGAAGGATTATGAATAATTTTGATAGTTAGCCATTATGCCGTTGAGGGTGGTCTTTTATTTCCAATTTAATTTTTTCCAATGTAAGAAATAATATTCGCTAAACAGTGTTTTGCTGTAAATTTTAAATTAAAAAGCTACTTTTAAAAGTGTTGATAGCGAATATCATATTAGTACCTACCTACTTCTTTTATTTTTATCGTAGTAAAATTCTAAAAAGCAAAGTCATCCACGTCCCATCGCTGGGGTCAGGCCTTCCTACATGGGAGAAACACACAAAGAGTTTGGGCCATAACACCACCACTCTGCTGGCCCAATGCGGGTTGGTGGGTTAAAGTGGTTGCAGTAACAACCGATACCAACGGCTTAAAGTGCCTTCCGAAGCACGGGCTAGCTCGAGATTATACATTTTGATTGACCCGTCTCGGGGTCCACCATGGCGAAAATTGATTTGTTTTCTTAATCAAAACTAAAGCGCTCAAACCACTACGCCGCCGAGCGCCTCGAAACAGAAAAGTGATTAAATCCTTAATTGGAAAATTTGTAACGTAAAATTGTAATACGTGTTATCTGTTTTAGACTAAAATGTGGATATCTGTAAAACAAAAAAAAAATAAAGTACGACTCGAAAATGGGTACCTACACGAGACAGCTTTTACGAAGAAATATGAGAAAAGTTATTAACCTAAAGGAGGTAGAGAATAGTAGGTTATGAAACTGTTGATTATGAGGGGTATTAGAGCCACCGCACATATACAATTTCAAATCGTACAACTAAATCGCAGAATGTCTAATAGGCATAGAATCATATGATAGCCCGCACATTATATCAACTAAGTCGTTCAACTAAATAGTTGGTCAACTATCGGCCGATAGCCCGCACACTATAACAACTTAGTTGGTCAGTCGCACGGTAAGATGCAGTGTGACCAGACCCGTGCGCGTGATTTCCCCACGCTTGGATTTTTGCCGACGGGCACGCAGCCGCCGCAGCCAGTTGATCTCTGCATTCTCTTCTTGTAACAAATGAAAAAATAGAACTGCTGATCGACGAAGTCCAAAAAAGGCAAGCCCTTAAAAAACTTATCTGGGTAACATCTCAGTTAAGAATGTAAGGTATGATGTTTCCCACGCTCTTATCTGTCATTTAATATCGGATGCACCCTAAATGTTTTGTTCTGTTTTCGTCTTCATTTTTTTAAGTTAAGAAGTGCGTTGTTTTTCCGCATTTTATCGCAGACTTCACCGCGCTAGCAACACTGTCCACCAACTAAGTCGACGAAGTGTGCGGCCTATGAAAGCACGCAATTTAGTTGTAAGATTTGAAATTGTATATGTGCGGTGGCTCTTAAACACGATGTGTATTTAAAAACCGAGCCTTAGGCGATGTTTATAATAGTATCACATTAGTGTTTTAATACCTGGTTATGTGCAGTTTCATACATACTTTATCTACACTAATGCATAAGTCACTCCTGACATGAGACATTTTTATCTCTAATCTATAAAATTCTCGTGTCACACATTTAGTTACCATACTCCTCCGAAACGGCTTGACCGATTTTCATGAAATTTTATATGTATATTCAGTAGGTCTGAGAATCGGCTACTATTTATTTTTTATTTTTTGGTCATTTTTTTATGGCAATACAACGTTCGCGGGGTCAGCTAGTAAATTTATATTGTTTTATACACAGACAGACAATATGACATTGTTAATAACATATTTTTTGTGATAGTCATACCAATGTGATTTTTGACAATTCGAAAGTGCTTCTTGGTGGCCTATTTGAATAAAAATATTACCATTTCCTTCTTTTTTTAAAATGGCTCTACATATCTACACTCTATATTCAAATCACTGTGTTAGCGCTGCGCCACAATACATGGTCTACATACTGCGCGCATCAAGCTTTGTCTGTGTATCTATCTTTGTATCTGTATGTCTATCTGTAGCATCGTAGCTCCTTAACGACTCGACCGATTTTGGTTTGCTTTTTTTGTCTGAAAGCTGACGTGACTACGATGTTTCTTAGCTATAATTTATGAAGATCAGTTCAGGCGTTTAATGATTATCAGCTCATTTTCTTTTCGATAAAAGGGCTTCACTAACTTTCACATATCCGAAGGATTTGAAATCATATCCATCAAAGAGTCTGCGGGATGCTTAATTCTTCAGAAACTTACAGCAGATATAGCGTGTTTAGGCTTATAAGAATAATCTCAATGAGATGGTGTTAGGTAGACGATTAATGAGGTCGGGAGTTACTTAAAATTTTATATTTTATTGCTATATTTATGGTGAATATATATTTGCAAAATATGGAAATCCTATATCGGACTTCATTAAAACTGTGTATAAAGTGTGGTATATCTACAGTTATGGTCCAGTAGAAAAAGAGATGCAATAATCTTCGTGACACCCATAATTTGGTGAGAACCTCGAAACCACCATGACGATTGTTACTTCTGCGTTGTGAAAATATACGGAATTAACCGTGGAAATCGAAGTAAGTGGTCAAATGCTAACTTATGTTCTGCTCAACGATCTCAATTAAAATCACAAGATGTACAACCAAACACATCTAAATATTCTGATGATCCAAATCTCTGTGAACCCGAACGAAATACATCAAAGGAAGACTCGGATTCAGACTACAAATGTAGCTTTTCACAATCTGAAGCATTGAATCAGAAAGAATGTCTTAGTGACTTAATAATAAAATAAATGACTTAGTGAGAGATCGGAACATACCAAAATAAGCTTCTGAAATTTTACCATCTCGTTTCAAAGAAAAAAAATACTTACTCCAGAAACCAACATTACATTTTATCGTATACCCGGGAAAATAATCTGATACCGTATATTTCTCAAGAGAAGGATTTAGTTTTTTGTAACGATGTTGCTGGTATGATGGGATTAAAATAGTACCAACCTAGTCTTTTCATAGATAGCAGTAAAATAAGTTTAAAGTGTGTTTTGCTTCGTAACGGTAACAAGTACGGATCTATACCTATTGCACATTCGATGACTTTAAAAAAAGAATACGCAAATAATTCTTAGGTTAAGCAAAAAAAAAATAAAGTATCAAGACCACAAATGGGTCATTTGTGTTGATCTGATTCTTGTCAGGGTCTTCGTACAATGGAAGAGTGTTATCAAGGGCGGTGAGACTCACATATGATGGCTGCTACTGCTGCCGGAGTTTACAACGAGATCTAAGTACCTAAAGTCAAGGAAATCTTTTAAAAGATCATTTTGCTAGTGTTCAATATAAATTTTGTTAACATAATGTATTGTTTTTTGTATTTAAAAACGTAAAGGTGTTAGCAATCTCCCAGTATTTTTTCATAGTCAGGACCATAGAAATACTCAATAACAGAAAAAAATTGGCTGTCTGAAATACTTTTGCCATAGATTTGTAATTTTTTATTTATTTAATTATGCTATTAGGATAGCTTATTGCTATTTTTTCTATAAAACATCAATACTAACGACTAAAAGGCAATGAAAAGCTATCACAAATAGAATACAAATATAACCCTGCTAAGAACTTCCTAGTTACGGAAAATAGATTAATATGAGTCGAAGCGATGCCTTATTAGTCCTTATGTTACAGGTTGTTTTTTTAATTTTCTGAGCCCTGTAAGAGGGGCAATAAATTAAAATATACTTATTAGTCATAACGTCCAAATATATATATCTTCGTACTGTTATTATCCAGCAATGTGCTATAGACATTGTGTCCAGTCACTATTGACAGTGACATTTAGTGATACCTACTAATACCAAGATATCTTACGACCTAACAACAACAATATCGCAATGTAAAAAATAATTGATGAGAAATCTTAATTTTAGATGACGCATCTTTAACAGAAAATGCCCGATGAATTATCTATCTCACTATATGAACTAGTGAATACTATTATTTCTGAAATAAGAATATTTTTGACATAATACAAAATACATATACATATATTATATTCTTAAACTCGGCAAATGTTCTACAAGATCCTTTGACTATATAATATTTTGTTGCTTGTTTACGCTACTCTAGAATAGAGATGCATTCGTTCTTTTCCCTCCTCCCTTATATTTTTATTGCTATCTCGATTTCTCTCGATCCCATTCTTGGCGTGACTTTCTGGTGAGAATGTTGAAGCGACTTTACTATTATTTTATTACCACAATAAACATTTTGATAGGAAAGTCAATTTTGATGACGCTTCAATGCTAAACAGCGAGTATACACACTGTAAGCAAAGACTGTAAGAGCGATAGAGTCATGGCATTTTAATTTTTTAACCGACTTCAAAAACGAGGAGGTTCTCAATTCGGCCGGTATGTTATTTTTTCTATATATGTACACCGATTACGCCGAGATTACTGATCCGATTTACGTGATTCTTTTTTTGTTTGATGCGGAGTAGCTGCCATTTGGTCCCATATTTTTTTTTTCAAAATCAGTTCCGTAGTTTGGTTTTTATAAATAAAAAAAACTGAGATCATTAAGTCGTCTACGTATGCAAAATTGGCGGATTTTTGCTTTCCTATGACTTTTTAGTAAAGCGATACGATAAGTAGTAGGAAACAATGTAATCTGACGGTCACCCATCTAGCTTCGACCTTAGAAAGTTATCACTAAAAATTGTAAAAAAAAAAAATATAACAAAAATTAAAACCGACTTCAAAAAAAAACTGAAAAGGATAAAATAATTTAATTTAAGCAGGTGCTCATCCCCTAGAAACATATTTTTAGAGTTAGTGCTAAGTGGTTTCCAAAAACAATAGAAAGTGAAGCACCGACCAAAAATATGTTTCTAGTGGATGAGTACCTACTTAAATTAAATTATTTTATCCTTTTTATATTTTTTTTGAAGTCGGTTTTAATTTTTGTTTAATTTTTTTTTACTGTTATTTAGAATATGTTTTTATGATGTCGTAAATTAGTTATTACACTGCCGTCTAATATCCAGTTTACGCATGTGTACAATCACGATTTAAAAATGTTTACCACCTTAAGGTTGATTTGTATACACAAATTTGGGTCATAGGGTCGATGATATAATTTGATTAGACCCAGAGCATAGATTTTTTCACAGAACAAAATCGGTTGCATTGTGATGATTTAATTAATCAAAAGTAAATAATTTTATAGATTCATGTAAGAAGTATAGGTTGGGGAGATTAAAAAAAAAACAAATTCAAATTAGGAAAATGTGTGTTTTTCATTTGTTTTTCGTACTGTCAAGATGAGTGAATCTAATGAAGAAATTCGATACATTTAGAAATTTTACTACAAAAAAGGTAAAAATGCAACGCAAGCCGCGAAAAATTTTGCGATGTTCATGGACCTAGTGCAGTGTCTGTGAGAGTAGCACAAATTTGGTTTAAGCGTTTTCAATCCGGAAATTTTGATGTCAAAGATGCACGTCGCTCTGGTCGCCCTATTTCGGATAAAATTTTAGCCATTTTTGAAAAACTGGAGCAAGATCGGCATATCAGTAGTTACGACGTAGCTGAAGAACTGGGAATTGACCACAAAAAAAAGCTCGATATTTGGGTACCCCACGAGCTCACTGAAAGAAACCTAATGAATCGTGTACTCATTGGTGATTCTTTATTACGACGTAATGAAACCGAACCATTTTTGAAGAAGCTGATAACTGATGATGAAAAGTGGATCACTTACGACAAGAACGTGCGAAAAAGGTCGTGGTCAAAGGCCGGTCAGACTTCACAGACTGTGGCGAAACCCGGGTTAACTCGCAACAAGGTGATGCTGTGAGTGTGGTGGGATTGGAAGGGTCCATAAGACAAGCTCTTAATAATGCTTACTTTAGGCTGGATAAAAGGTGTGAGTGTATGAATTTTATGTATTATTATGACTTTGTGAAGTAGATATAGATATATTGAATACTTTCAAAACAAGATGATTAAATTATTAACATAATATTTTGTACTTAACATTAAGAGAGTTCGTATTTTTTTCGCTGAGTACAGGTAGACTATAATGACACCTTTTTGAGATAAAATAAATTCATTCTAATATAATACAATAACAACAACTTATTGTGATTTGAAAAAATGGTGCAAACGTCCCCTTACATGAATCAGTTGAACCACTTTTTCTCAATTAGAATATCTCTTCAATTACTACAATTAGGTTTTGTAATCAATAAATACTAGATAACGGAGAAATAATGATAATAATATGTAAATAAATATTAGAAATATACTACATAAACATATAAACATCCATGACTCGTGAACAAATGTTAGTACTGATCATACAAACATTTGCTCCTACTGGGATATAATAATCATTGATGTTCGCAGCGGTTGACCAAAAATTAAACTATTTTCGTCATTTATTGTAAAACTTGTGGAATTTAACACATTTAATTCTTATGAAAATTATTCTGTTTCAATTGCCCCAGCGCTCTTGGAAATAATATTGTATTTTTGGTAACTAAGAAAGATAATTAACGATTGTATAACAACGAATGTTTACGTCAAAACAAATGAAATCACACATTCGAGTATTTGAAAAAAAAGGTCGCTCGACAGACATGCTTAAGTCCCTTATTCTTTAGAGACTCACTAATTAGACCCACCTGTGGATCTTTGAGTACAAGTATATCATCAAACACCTACTGTCTGGTGGAACACCTACAAGACTATCCAATTTTAAGTATATCTCGAGAGACGCACGATAAATTAGAAAATAAATGAATATCGAAGAAACAAAAGTAAGTTAATCAATTACCTTCATAATTATTTTCACAAATGAATAAACCTTTTTATCTTAATGAGTTATTGGAATAACTAATATATTCTGCGAAATTTAATTATCCCGTTTTTATTGTTTTTGAGGCTTTGACAGTTAATTTTCTATGTGCTTTTCAAAGCACAAAATCAGATAGGTACCTAATAGTAAAAGTGTTTAACTATAATTGTCCTCTGTGCATAAATATTTATTCAGTAAGTTCTTGTTCCAGTGCTAACAGAAAGTATTGATATCACCGACGATGCTTTCTTAACCTTTCTTTCTATGATCTGAGTCTTAACCCCTCAAGCATCTGATTCCAGACACAATTGAATTTTCAATTGTTATAGCCCTCCGCTGAACTCCGCTTGACGGTTTAATGATTCCGAGAAAGACTTCTCAGGAGAAAATTCAAACGAAGATCCTGCCTACTCTGCACCCGATCTCTTTGATCAAACTGACTGTGAATACCTTAGTCGTTTGTTGACAATGAAAATGGATTAAATATACATATTTGACAACTTTTTTATGCAAATAAAAAATTTGTCAAATATGTATATTTAATCCGCAAATATGTACCTAATTAACGAGAGATTCAAATAAACTGATGTAAATGTAAAGTAGTAAATTCAAAAATAACATACCAACCGAATTGAGAACCTCTTCCTTTTTGAAGTCGATTAATAAAGCACTGTCCTATCTATTTCCGCCCTGCCGTCTATAGGCACCTCTTTACACCTTATTTGGAGGAGCCCACAAATATGTTATTTGGGTTTTCTCATGGGTTCCGCACTTATATCTACAGAAGGACAAAATTTGTCACTATTGTACGTAACGTAGCGTAGAATTTGATTACGCTACGAGGAATCATCGATCTCTAAATACACGTAGAAGCCGTTTACAAACCCAAAATAAGTACAACTAATGACAATTAATCCCTTACTGTTTCAAAAAAGAATCATTATAAGTTCTTTGTTTTAAGCAAAAACTCATTATGGAGGAGCAAAAATTTGCCTTGAGAATAAATTATGAACTGCGACTGACCTGAGTGACGCAAATGCGCGACATGCTTTGTGATGCATACGGGGCGCAATAGTGGAGTAGGTAGACGTACTATTTACGTGGAATATGTGTGCAATATAGATATAAAAATATTTCTCCTTGGTATACTTACGCTAGAAATACATAATAAATGAAGGTGAGACCTGCCCTGTTATAATCCAGTAGTACCGCGTAGTTTGTTATTATAACTTCTTTAATGGCTGTTACTTTAACATTAGCGTTTGATAAGAAATTATGCCTTACTGCCTCATATATTATTTGAATTTATTTTGTACCTGTCTACACTAAAGCTTACTATGTGGTAGGACCGTAGGTACCACCGCGTTTCTTATTTCAGCCGTAAAGCAGTTCGCTGTGTTCAGGATTGAAGGTAGGCTGTGTAATTACTGGGCATGGAAGGTATTTCACCTTAGGCCACAGGATGACAACGCACCTGCAATACAAAAGCGATGTTTTCCTTGTTATTGCAGGTGTTTATAGGCGACGGCAACCACTTACCACTTACGTAGTATAAAAAAACTAAAGCTTATAGTTTCTGAAATGGCACCACTGAAATTTAGAGTTCGGTAGCTAATATTTCAGAAAAGGCGCCCATAAGCTGACCGCCCAATTGGAGATTAAAGCTTGAGCGTTTTCAGACGAGCAAACGTTGTTTCGGCAACATTAATTATTTTGCTCTATACATACGGTCGCAGAAGCAGCTTCCACGTGTGTGGCTGCCGAACGCGAATTAATCTGAATCCTGAATCTTACGCGAATGTAAAAGAATAACAACGGATTTTTTCAAGGTCTGTTGTGATCGCCAGAGCATCTGGACATGCTTCAGCTATAGTCGCCGATAGGCGATTTGCCTTATGCAGTAGTCAATTTATTCCCTAGATTAGATGGAAATTCACTGTTTTTATGAATTGGCTACTAAGGAACTTTTAATGCGTATCCCTCATTTTTATAAACGGTGTAACTTGTCAAAAGCAAAGCATAATGGAACTCAATGTTAAAGACGAAATGAAAATTGTTTTATTTAACTTTCAGAAATTACAGGTACACTTTACAACTCTG
Source organism: Nymphula nitidulata (assembly GCA_947347705.1). NCBI lineage: Eukaryota > Metazoa > Arthropoda > Insecta > Lepidoptera > Crambidae > Nymphula > Nymphula nitidulata. The sequence continues at coordinate 21,162,345 of OX374616.1, forward strand.
TAAATTGCTTGTTGACAAGGTACAATGATATGATAAACGATACAATATAATATTTAGGATGATAATTATCCCTTTTTTGGGGTTATTTACTGCTTCATCATTCTGACCGATAAGAAAAGTAGCAGATAAATAGAAAAAAATCACAGAAATGGGTTAATATCAACAAAGTTGTTCTTTCTTTCATTTCAGTGTACTTTTTTATTATTAAGTTATTTTAACTTTCAACTGAGGTTTATTATTATACGACGGTCTCAAGGTCAAAATGTTACGTTTGATGTGCTATCGACTGTACTTCTTGATATTGTTCATGCTCATATTCAAAGCGATCAAAATATTTTAATGAGCTCATGAGATAGGTATACGTGCTTAAAATTTTGACGCCATCGAAATGAAGCAGTTGTTCACCGAAATGAAATGATTTGCCAACGAAATGCATGAATATTTAGTCACATCTCGTTATAGTTTGTACAAATATTGGATAAAGTACCTACAGGTCTTGGAATCACATTAGATAATGTATTCAAGGATTTTAAAAAAATCACCTGCTGATCTGGATTGATATCGAAATGATATAATCAACCGAAATGAAACTTATCGGCTAAATTCGTAGCACGAGTCGAAATGAAAATTTTCATTTCGGTTGACAGTTTAGGCCACTGAATCAACCGCAAAACCAAGGACTCTAATTTGCATTACAAGAAAATAATTATTAGGTGTGGGTATAATGAATACCACACAAATAAACGTAGTACAATTTGCGCACTAGTACTTAATCAAATGTACTATCTCATTGGATGACAAGTCATACCTATACCTATACACAGAAATGAAAAGAATTTGTCCCGTGACACCGATATGAAATACTTGCGATTTTTCAGAAAGACGCAGGCAGGCGGCACCCGTCCTCCCACGATAAGCATTTAAGTGGTACTGGTAGGTATCTTCTAAGCCTTTATGGGAGGATCTAGAGTTGTTATAGGCAAAAAAATAATTGATAAACTTTAACAATTTTATTTTTACAGATAGTCCTATCTGGGATACGTGCATTGTCACTTAGTTATTAAGCCGGGTAGATATTATTGTAAAATAACTTTGAGCTAATGCTTTCACTATTCACAATTTAAACGAAAGTAGCCATTAACCTAAATAACCAATAGTTTTTGTTGTATGAGGCATATTCCATTGAAAACTGCTAAGAGAATAACCAAGGAAATTAAAAAAATCGGAGCCTCATCATTTTTTTTTATATAATTACCTGCAATCATAATCAAGAAATATTTATTGTCCCATATAGGTACACTACCCCTTCTACTTATAAAAGATATAAAAACTGTATAAGAAGTAACGTTTTGCAATAGGTACCGATTTCATCCATGCCGCGTAAATTTTGCTCATAAATCTGTCAATCAGTTCAATACATATGAAACGTTTTTCGAAGTTACGGGTGTTTCGTTAAGTGTGACTCAACGGGAACAAAGGAAAGATGTTAATCCGGAAACCATAGGGTTCCCGGGTTCGTGAGGTAAACAAAAGAATTGTATATTGTTTTCCTCATAAAAAGGGCAATCAAAAGGTTCAGAATCGAAACAAATTATAAGTTAGCTTCTTGTTGTGTATTCACTATTTTGTTCGTCTCCGAAGTTTTGGATAAACTATTCATGGTGGATACACCGACCGTGACAAAATCTCTAATCTGTTAATCATGACATAAAAGAGATTGTATTGCATTCGAGATTTTCATTATAAAAACATTGCTATAATTTGACTTTTTAAAATTTTCTCTACTTCAATTTTGTGAGATTGGTCGTTCTCTGTTTCTATTACAATAACCTTACGTGTTTTTTGATGTAAACATTTCGACTGATCTTAAGTAACTGACTGATAATATTACAATCATGTAAACATGAGATATAAATAAAATAAGAGTCAAATGTCTTCACATTTGGCTCTTATGTTAACTACGTATCTCTAAATGTGAATTTCAGACTTCTAAATTACGCTACGATTAGGTAGGTAGGTACATGATAAACTCAAATGACATTTAAATTTTCATTACTTACATACAACTAATACAGGAAATATGCAAAAATAAGCTCTGTCCGAGAAAGAATAAGGTAATTGCTCAGATTATTCCAAATAATTACATTTATGAATGAAAACAAATTATCAACAGTTTATAAAATGTTTTCAATTTAACCAGGGCACATCCAATTTTTAAGCCATATCTTAAAAAATGAAGTAAATTGCATTATTATACTTCGTTAAATGGCACAGAAATAAACATGGGACGCTAAAATCACTTCCTTCAAAGGGATGTAATATTACCTCTCCGTCGACGCGAAATCCCCTATGTAGCGAGGTATAGCGAACTTCTACTTAATTAACTCAATTTCAGGTTCTCTCGCGTGACTTAATATTTGTTATTATCTGTGTATTTTACTTTAAAGCTTCTCGGAATCTCATTAAAATAAGAATAGTAACAAACTTTCAAACATTAGGTATTATGAATGAAACAAACAAATACCTAAAAAAATAAAATTTTACAAAAAATAACCCAATATTTTAAGAATTAAATCTCATGATATAATTTATCAAAACAATACGAGTAAAAACATAACGTACCTACAAGAGTGTTTGAACAAATAGACTGGGGTCAAATGAACCGCGGGTCAGTTGCACTAGGGCTGATTTTTGGAAGGGACATTGATGGTGGGTATCTACTGCCCCCCGGGCTGGTCAATGCTGGCCTTCGAATAGCTCCTCTGTGGTGTCGGTGCTGTGATCGGCCAAAACTCATCGCTCCCCGTGCTTGTTGTTGGGGATTTCAATGCTAAATCTCTAGCGTGGGGATCTACGCAACCAATCCACGCGGAAGAGTACTCGAAAACTGGGCCTCATGGTGATAAATAGGGGTACGGTTGAAACATGCGTACGGCTACATCCATTGTGGATATCACTTTTGCAAACCCCTTGTTAGCACGTTGAGTCTATGGCTGGGAGGTAGACACGGAGGTTGAGACACTTTGACCTCCGCTACATACGTTCAGCATTTCCTCTCTGCGAGTAATATCGGCTAGCTCAAGCTGAAGCCTTCAAAAGCAGGCTGGTTCACGCTTGGCTCTAAAAGCCCTGGATATGGACATGTTGGACGATGCAGCCCTAGTGCAGGTGTGGCTTCCATTCCTGCCGCCATTAACATAGATACAGAGGCTGCCTCGTTACAAAGGGCAATGTTACACATCTGCGACGCAGCAATGCCCCGGGTCAAGGCGTTCAGTCCAAAACGACAGGTGTATTGGTTGGTGGTCTGCCGAGCTGACTCAGCTACGCCAGACGTGTATCACGCAGCCAGACGCCAATATACCCGGAGTCGACGGCGACGGCACCGTGACGAGGCTAATGAGGCCCGTCTCCATGAGGCCTATATCGTCGCCAAGAAAGCCTTCAGAGAAGAGATTGCGGAAGCAAAGGAACGTTCCAGGCAAGAGGCCTTAGATACACTTAGCAGGGACCTTTGGGGTAGGCCCTACTGATCCGTGCGAGGCAAGAACAGCGTGGTGTCTGTTTTTTTCGGCCGAGGGCCAGTGTCCCTGTGCTCCATCAGTCCGTGATCCGTCCGTGCTCCGACAGTGTCCATGATGTACCAGAGATGACCCAAGGGGAGTTCGGATCTGCTGTTGACCGCATGAAACGGAAAAACACTGCTCCGGGCCCCGACGGCATGCATGGAAAGGCTTAGGCCCTCACACTGAGCTCACTTCAGGAGCGCATGAGAGGACTTTTCTCAGCTTGCTTGCAGCAGGGGAAATTTCCCCTAGTATGTAGAACGGGCCGGTTAGAGGGTCGTCCAGCAGACTCCCCATCAGCGTATCACCCAATCGTTCTGCTAGACGAGGCAGGCAAGCTCTTTGAGAGGATAATCGCTGCCCGTCTTACGAGACACGTAAAGGAAGTAGGGGAAAATCAATTGTCGCGCTGTACTGCGGGTGCGGGCTGAAGAAGAAGAAGCTATTTCCCGGGGAGAAGTCTCTTGGCGGTGTCTTTAAGTTATGTCAAGAAACTGTAGAAAAATCATTGGTTAATCGAAATGTTTGAGGACTTCCAATAAATATTTTATCACTAATTAATGTTCCAAAGATTTTCCAAGTATTCCTTGGCGTCGTTCGCTGAATGGTAATGGATATTTGATGATTCTGTTCAGTACGAGTATCGTAAACGAACTTACGTTTGATAAAAGACTAGCGAAACATCATCGGTTCAGGTATTCCACATATTAGATGTATGTTTTTTTAGTAACTCTGCACCAGGGAAATTGTGTATTTTGCTACTTTAGTAGATACCACAGGACAATATATATAACTGAATAGCCCATTTAATTTAGAGTTAGGTATATTTACTACATTTAAAAAATATGCAGCAGTAACTAACTACTTGAAGTAACTGTAACTGTAAAAAAAATGTTGTTGTTTTCTATACACGACAAAGATTTTTCTGAGGAGGAATGGAAACCTATATACGACCATTTATAAACCGGGTGACTAATGTAATCAGCTGCCGGGTAATTAGGAGACCTGTGGCTAACTAGCTGAGGTATGCCCTTTTTTTCGGAGTGGAATCCGCTTACGGACGATACCCTAAACCGCTGGTTAGGTGGACCAGCGGACCGTCGGCTAGACGTGGGCCTGTGCAGGGGTCGCGCAGCGCCTGATCATAGCGGCACTGGGAATACCTGCTCAACCACTCCGGTTTCCCCATGCCCATAATGAAGACAACCCGGGGTTGAAGCTGAGGTATGCCTTAACAAGTTCGTCAATTTTTTTATTAGCGTAAATAACTAAATTATCTAAATGATATATTGTATAACCCAAAATAAGGATCATTAAGAATTTGTTTCACGTGTATTGAGAAATATTGATAATAATATGTGTATACATATATACTAGTAGAAATATACTAAATAAACATACGAACATCCATGACTCGTCAACAAATGCTCGTACCTATCATTCAAACATCTACCACTACCGGGCTTCAAACCCGGGACCCCTGATCTACTAGCCTGTATAGTAAGGGGTGCAGACCACTCGACCGGCGCGTCGTCAAAATACGGGTTTATTTCCTGATAAGGTCATCATAATCAATATTTGTACATCAGTTATATCCGAAAAACTATTTCAAATGGTTAACGTTTAGTCTCTTAAGAGACTCTATGTATATGAGAATAATAATTATAGACAGACGTTTGATAGATTAGTGACATGAACATCACTAACTAGATGTTACCTAAACGGTTGTAAACAAAATGGTAATTACAATCAATTCCCATATCCCTCAAAATTTGCTATTTCGTATTCTCTCGACTGTTAAATTGCTTAAAGGACTGACTTACCTAATTTTCGGTTTAGCTAAAGCCCAATCCAATTAATTGCCGTTTTATGACTTACACATAGGTAGGTATGTACATCGAAAATATTTCGAACGTATATTAGTAAAATGTAAAAGGCTTACTTTCAGCCAATATTGAACAAAAAATGATTACAAGTAAAAGTTTATTTATCAAAGAATTAAAAAGAATCTAAGCTTAGACCTATGAGTGATGCGCTCGCCACTGAAATCGAGATAAAAATTTTGATAGATCTAGGTGAGAACAGGCCTCACAGACCCGATAGCTGACAGTACCCCTCTGAATAGACCTGAGTCTGAAAGAAGGTATTTCCTACAAGTGAAAATGTAGGCTCTTCAAATACATTTAGAAAATAAAAGTTATTATGTAACTAAAAAATGCTGTGCAAAGTATATTTTTTGTATGGTATCAAACTTATGTAGCTTAGAAATTCAATGAATGGCGAAATTAATATTATAAAATTCATTTAAAATATTTGTACATACTATTAGTTTGCCCACATTAAATGTATCTATCAATTTTTTATACGCCAACTATGCTTGTAAACGCATAAATGAATTTACAAATTTATATTTTTTCTGTCCATGTGCCCACACAATATATTCGGTAGTCACTACTAAGCTGTGACGTCACTATTCTGCATCATTTTTTTCTATAGAGGATTTTTTGACAACTTCTAACCGCAGCTCAAACAAATCTCTATAATATGTAAGAAACTATTGATTGCAGATAAGCTATTGCATCTTTAATATTTATCAGCTACTGGTATACTATTATACTATTTATACCGGATGGTGACGACAGTATGACAATAAATTAAAACATGGGCTATATTAGTTCACAGAAATGTTTTGCAACTTTCAAATAAATCTTATTCATTCATATGTCTGAATTCTATCATGTCTGAATTTACACCGGTTCCAAAAGTTGAACTACCGAGAAGATTCCGGCAGCAAACTCGTGTAGTCACTCTTTTCAAATATTAAATTATAATGTCGCCTACACCGTCGCAAGTTGTTCAACTGCAAACTAGTTTCACGTCACATACTGGAATCGTACGTCAATGAGATACGAGGTATTCAACAACAACTATAATAGAAATAAACAGTTCTGTCGACGATGACTTCATAGAAATCATGATGCTGACCGATCTACCGGATGAGTACAATCCTATGGTTATGGCTATAGAAAACTCCGGAACCAATATCAGCAGACTCAGTTACACCAGTTCTTTTCAAAGAAGACCTACGCCGTTCGACTATTCGTGGAAATAATAGTTCTGCTTTGTCTACGAAATCCCACCTCTTTGTAAATGCTCTAAAAAATTATAACTGAATGCAGAAAGAGAAAATGTAAAAAACCATCAACTGTTGATCAGTCAACAAATTATACTTATCATCCACGGGGTATATTGATTCTGGTGCTACTTCTTACATGTGCAATAATAAAGGCATGATGAAGTAGTGTAACAGTCGCTAATAATGAGAAAATATCGTGCGAAGGTAAAGGTGCAGTTGCATTAACGATTTCTTTTAATAATACACACTCTATTTATAATGTTTAATATGTCCCTAGATTAGCAGCTAATTTATTATCAATTAGTGACTTGTTAAAAACGGCTTTGTCGTTCTTTTGTCTCCTAAAGGTGCCAACATTCTTCAGAGAGATGGATGTAAAGTCTCAGGTACAGGAGTCGCTACAGCAACCAATCAAAGGTATGTAAATGCTTAATCTATCTGTAATTCAGCCTCAAGCACATTTAACAAATAATAATAACAATAATGCGTCGCTGTGGCATAGGCGCCTTGGACATTTAAATGTCAAAACAATAAACATTTTAAAAAACAAATCCATGGGCATGAAGTATTCTGCCAAGTTAATTGAAGCTTGTTAATCATGTCTTCAAGGGAAATTAGCAAAAAGGCCGTTTTCAAAGTCTGAAAGTAGGTCACATCAAAATTGGAATTATTTGGTGGTGTGGCCTAGCTCAATGGGCCTATGTCAAGCGCGTTCCTGCCGTACCTATATAAAAGATAAAATGGAGTGTGTAAAAAACGGAGATAATCGCGACTTCTAATGTACCTTGAGCATAACAATTTTCCCGACAATCGTACAGACACATCTTGGGTCATCTTGTTTACACATCTTTCCATTCAAAAAGCGATAAGACATGATGAGGCCATTGGTGTTACGTTTTTGTACACAAAGATAAATAAACGCTTTGCCTACGGCGATACACCTGAAAATTGTTTATTTAAAAATTTCCTTGCATAGCAGATCACAGTATAAAAAAGGCCCATAGTCCCATAGCCATATGGTAGATTCTACCTTAGATTAGCTTAGATGGAAAGCTAATCTACACCTAGTGTCCTGAAGACCTGATAATGGAAGGTTGGAGGTGGTATAACAAAATCGTGCAATGAGTTTGTATAAGTACTCATTAAAATAAAGTGTACGTATCTTTCGCCATACACTCCACTTCATTAGAACCTAGTAAGGTTACTGATACAGTTGGTTTGTCAGCTGGTTGGACCAATCTGCGCCATAGGCTTCAATTTATTTATTTATTGGCATATATATTAAAACAGAGTAACATTACAACAGTTAAAAGAATAGCAAGAATGTGTACTTACATTGCACTGCAAGTCCAACATGTAACGAGTAGTAGAAGTTTATTTCAACTAATATTGTAATGTTATATTCCGGCAGTGTTAAAGCAAAGCGACCTCACCGCTAAATAAATAATTCAATTTCTTTGGCGCGCATTGCATTTTAATGACGGATAAAAGCATTTACGTATTTTATTAGGTCTATGTACAAAGATTTTCTTTTGTGGACATATTGTGAAGAGAATTTTTGAAACCAGATTATTAGTTTCGGAGATTAACTCGTATATACAAACTTACAAACTTTAATACTAAGCATCACCACTTTTATTTTTATACAACTAGATGACAAACAAGCTGACGGCCCACCTGATGGTAAGTGGTTACCGCCGCCTATAGACACCTGCAATAACAAGGAGAAACCACTTGATATTGCAGGTGCGTTGTCATCCTGGGGCCTAAGATGAAATGCCGTCCATGCCCAGTAATTACACTGGCTACCTTTCCCTTCAATCCGAAACACAGCGAACTGTTTCACGGCTAAAATAAGAAAGGCGGTGGTACCTACCCAGACGACCCTACATACGGGCCTACCACCTAGTACTTTACTTTTTTAATATTAGAGTCGAAAACATACCTATATAGGGCCGGTTTATGAGTTGAAAGTTTGAAGCTAAATACGTCATAATCTATATTTATTACGACTTAAATGTCGTTTCACATAGAAAAAAATTTACAGTGACTTCTCCACTCAGGTTTACTAGAATTCATACTCGTAGATGACGTCTTCATTTAGGAGAAAGTTGTAGCGGCCTGTAAGATCTTTATTACAGTTAACGATTCTGAAAATTTTGTGCGAAAAAGCTTTTTTATGAACTATTAAATATTTTCTTACGTAACAACTGGTTTAAATAACCAGTTGTTACGTAAGAAAATATGGTGACACTTTGAAACTCATGTTTATTGTCATAATTTCAATTTCAATTTCAATTTCAAAAAGCATAATAATTTTTAGCAAAGTTATAATAACGCATAAACATAATAACGCAGATTTGTTGAAAGACATAATAATAAAACCCATAATCATATAAATCTATATTTTCATTTGCCATGTTTTTATAAAGCACACTTTGAAACGCAGATTTTAATTATGCATAAATGTCCATATTCATAATTTTTTTGACCTACTATTATAAAGCATAACTCAGTAAAGCCACACTTTTATAAAACGTATCTATGTATAGTATTTTTTTGTTATTCGACATAATAAATTTTTTTAATGCTAAAATTGTGTATAAATTTTGAAGTAAAAATAAAGAAATCAATATAGATACGAAATCAATTATATTAAACCCTAATGGCCGTGGTCCTTCGCCGTGGTACTAGTCTGCCAAGTGCAGCCCTCGCCCTCTGTAGCGAATCTCAGGCACCCGGGTGAGCTGGAGCGGCTGAGGCTGGTCGCCGAGGCGCCGAAGTCGCCGATGGCGATCCAAAAAGCCGAAGCTGCGGAAGCTCGCCTGGGCGCATGAGACTCGTTACGTAAGGGCGGAAGGGCTGAACTTCCCGCAGCGCCGGAGAAGAGCAGAACCTATTGCACGCTGCATGCCTGCTTGCATGCACGCGTGCCTGCTTGCATGCATGCATGCCTGCTTGCATATTTGTATGTATGCAGAAGAGTTTAGGTATTATGCTTGCATGCATGCATGCCTGCTTGCATGCATGCATGCCTGCTTGCATGCATGCATGCCTGCTTGCATGCTTATATGCATGCAGAAGAGTTTAGGTATTATGCTTGCATGCATGCTTGCTTTCTTGCTTAAATGCATGCAGGCAAGCAAGCAGCATGCATGCAAGCATCATCATCATCATCAAAATCAAATCAATTATATAAAAAAACTTTATGCATAGAAATTTATGCTTTTTGTGAAATTGTGGTAAATAAGTGTTGTTCTTTTGGGAGTTTAGGGATTTTGCCGGTTATTCTTATTATATATTTGCTTTTTGAATATTATGGCTAACAAAAAATATGCCTTTCATTACTTATGCTTATCAAAATTATGCCTTTCTATGATTATGCCTTACAGGTTTCAGCCATATTATATTATGCGTCATGAAGTTATGCTAAAATGGCTTATGACAAGTGACTATTATGGCCAGTAATATTATGAATTATCAGTTTATGGCGATAAACGTTATGCGTTTCAATAGGTAACCGAAAATATTTAATAGTTAGATGATAATAGTAGAAAAGAAAAAAGTCCTCTAATAAAACTGATCTAGAGCCCCCGGATCTTTTTTTGTTTTTTTATCTATCAAGCGGCGTTATACCTTTAAAGGTCTGTGACAATTAAAAAATCATTTGTGTCTGGAATCTGATGCTTGACGGGTTAATACCTATCTATCACATATGGATACGTAACTAGTACCTACTGGTTACTGGTTACAGCACCGGTTACAGTACCTGCTGAAAGGAAAATATTTTCTGAAATAATACTGGGTGCGGGGAGTCGAAATCATAATAGTGCGTGGGTTGTGTGTGGTAGAACTGAAGTATGTGTACGATACACGACAGTGCGGTTTTTGTTAGGGTTGTCATGAACAGTCATGATAGGAAAATAAAAGTGGTCTGAGAGGTGTCAAATGTTCAGAGGTAACTCTTGACAAGGAACACACCCCCTTATAATATGTTAAGATGTTGTCTTTAGTCTAATCCATATAATCCCAGTGTCACGTAGGATGAGTATAAAATATCGGGGTGCCATTATACGCTGTCGCAGCCTCGCAGCTAAGAAACTTGTATATTTATAAAATTGGATCAAACATCCATTGCTCTATAACTTGGCTCTAAACTGTTTGTTGAGACGGTCGTACTTTTATCAAACCTTCGACTCAGGGTTGTTTGGAGTTTTATATTGAAGAGCTACTTTATGAAACTTTTATAGCGGATTAACAAAATATCAGTAACACATAATGTTAATACATTTGCATTAATAATGTTTAAGATATAGATTTTACTTACTGTCCTTAATTTTACTGATACACGTGACCACCATTTATAAGCTAGGTGTTACTGATAGCTAATCAGCCTTTTTGTAATGGCTTTACATATTTAAGTACATAGTTAAAAGAGATGTTACAAAAATGTATGGAGATCCAGCCAGGTCTCATCATCATCATCATCATTTCAGCCGAGAGACGCCCACTGCTGGGCATAAGCCTCCCCCCAGCCAGGTCTCAGCCAGGTCTATGTACACTATACTGAAAAATAGGGAAAAATATGCAGAACAGTGTTCAATTGTCCATTTCCTTTTTATTTGCTTTGTTGCGTGGTACAAAACTAGATTTTTTATAGAAAAAACTGCAACACAGTCAAATATTCATCATGGCGCTTATGTCTATTTGATGACGTTTAGTTGACTTCTATGTCGCCCGCCATATTGCCATTGTGAATAAAGGTGAAGTCGACGAAAAATTTCAATTTTTGTACAAACAAATTATGCATGAAGACGCATTGTTAGTATTTTTCTCGGATTCAGGAGATTTTTCCTGATTTTGTGAGATACTGTATATATACCTGGCCGGATATGAAACATCTCCTTTGTCAGTTTCTTGGGTTTTCTATATGCATTTTTTTAAGTGGTTGTCAATAAACTGGTTTTCTCCTTTCCCACTTCTTTATACTATATAATACAGTCCACAGGCTCCAGCTTACCATTAACACTAGGTTTGAGTAATTCAGCAAAACTGCTCCTCTAGTAACATTTTCTAGATGAAATTAAATTTATTAAGAAAGTGACAGATGTTACAATAGACTACGATGCCGTTGCGGCGGAAAACTCCTCGAAAGGTGGCGGAGTACCAGAAGACGCAGCTTTGGTAGGCCCGTCAAAAGATGGACCGACGATCTGGTGAGGGTCGCGGGGAGCCGATGGATGCGGGCAGCGTGGAACCGATCGATTTAGAGATCCTTGGGGGAGGCGGATACTCAGCAGTGGGCGTCGCTCGACTGATATGATGCTATTGATAAAGATTTCGCTTAATTTTCATTATCAAAGGTCAAGTTGTTTTGATGGCTCGCCAAGAACAGTAATATTAATTGATTATTTAAGTTGTATCCAAGGTAAAAGTTAAAAAAGGACCAATATTTATATTATTGTTAACTTTATTGCGAATAAAGGTCGTGTTAAAAAACAGGATGCTAGAGTACAAATTAACGATAATTAAATTTATCTTACAAAATGGATATTTAACTTGAGTAAAAATATTCTTTTACTCGTATGTTGCTTCAGAATAATGTTTAATATGAATAACTGGCGAACTACTGAAGTATGCAATAGTGCCGTTGGGAACACGAATGGTTTCAGGGTATAAATTTCAAGACTGCACTTTGAGACGTCTAAAATTTTTAATATAAGTAGTTTTCATTTGTCCCAGGCCAATCAGATATAGGTACTATTCTTTTGTAATAACGTGAAGTAGGTACATTGTTTTTCCTAGTATGACGATTTTTTGAAAATGGTTGGTAGACATTAAAAATCAAATAAGTACTAAAAATAGTATAAATATCGATTAATATATAATAATAATAATATTCATACACTCACACCTATTAACTAGCCCAAAGTAAGCATCATTAAGAGCTTGTATTATGGATACTAGATAACGGGGAAATAATTATAATAATATGTGTATAAATACCAGAAATATACTAAATAAACATATATTTACGTATATACGTATATATATAAACATATATATACGAGCATTTGTTTACGAGTCATGGATGCGACTCGTAAACAAATGCTCGTACTCATCATACAAACATTTGCCCCTACCGGGATTCGAACCCGGGACCTCTTGACCGAGTAGCCTGTATAGTAAGAGGCACAGACCGCTCGACCAAACGGTCGTCTATAAAAAAATAAAAGATGCAGATTGCTTAAAAATATCGACAAACTTGCCATGTTCACTACTGATTTTATGAAATTTATTAGACCTAATGATAGTAACAATGATATACCGTAAAACAAGCAATATCAAACATTTCTAGTTATGCTTATGTCATCCATGACATCGAGTATCATTGAGTCAAGCATGCGCTTCTCTCGTGTATGCCATCAGTCGTCAGATTAAAACTCGTTCAGCTGCATCGCTCAAGGGTGCTACTCATTGAAGACTACTCAGTGGATAACAAAATATATGAAAAGAATACTAAGATTTTATTTTTGCTTTTAGAACTTTGGTATCCAAAATTGCTGCAAAATCATTGGTAGTATTATGGTCTTATTACTGTTTTATTTTATGTTCTATTTTTATTTTATTTTAATCGATAAAAGCTGATATAAACAGATAAGTAGAAACTTATAGTGAGTGATTGGAAGCTTATTACAGATTCACACATATAGCAATGAAGTCTATATATACATTTGGAACTGTTTCATGTTTGACGATATTAATGTACTAATTATTTCAATATTATAAAATGAAAAGAATCATTTTAGCTTTGTTGAAAACAAAGCAAATTGGAATTAAATTTTGCATGAGCTCCCGCCATTCTGTGTTTATTTGTTCAATCATACGTAATATACAGCTTTTGTGGCTTCGCTTAGGATTTTTATTATTGACCACATTGGGTCAATAATAAAATTATTGTGTGTGTTTATTTTGAAAGATCTATTATTTTTTGAAAGCCGTTTTAACTTTTCAACTTTGCTTTACAATATTTATTATTGACAGTTCAACAACGACTCGTTAACAATTCCCATTGAATTCAGCAAATCGCAGAAGAATCTGGTTTTGCAGGATAGGTGTTTTTTTATACACAAACGGCAATTGAGCCAACACCACCTGATGTGAAGCGGTGAGGAAAGTCCATATGCGAAGACAGCTAGTGCAGAATAGACACTGCTCTAGCCGCCTCCACCTTGCCGGCCCAAAAGGTGCTTTTGTATGCCTCTCTTGAAGGAAGGAGGGAACATATGTGCGGGCAAAGAAGTTCTGGAAGTACGACAAAGAAACGAGGCACTCAATTTATTTGTGTGTGATGTTGAGGTGGAGACGGTCAAAAATAAGGTCAAAAAGCTCTCCAGTGCACTCTCCGTGATAGCGCCGATAAAGGGCGCTAAGCAACACAATGTCTCGACGCAATTGCAAAGGCTCAAGGATACATTTCAAAAAATAAATATAGATTTAAAATTCTTTATTTTGCATACTTTATTTTGATATTAAATTATCAATAGTTGCGACGAAATGGCATTTAATACATACAGGAAACAGTGCAAGTGTTTTCAGAGAAAAGTGAAATCCGTGAAGGTTTTAATTTGACGGAATTTTAAATTTTTGTTTAACTTTTAACCAGTAAGTAAGCAAAGTGTTATCCATGATTACTATTAATAACTAGATGAAATGGAATGAGAAGTGAAATGAAAATAAAGGTGGGTTTTTGCAAAATAAACCATTACTTTATGTGATAATTAACATTGGGGTCGGTGTGTAGGTACAAAATAAATTGTGTAGTATTAATAAGAGTAACCAACACTAACGTCCATAAAAAGACTACAGAACCAAATAAAGGTTTTCTGTTTTTTTTTCTTTTATCTTTTCATTTTTTTTTCTTATCATAGTTGATTTTGAACTAGCAGCATACAACAACAGGCGAATAATTAGCCACGGCGGAACAGCAATTTTCTTACTAGATTGAGTAGTACAAGATAAGAAGAGATTTAAATACTAAATGATCTGTGAAGTATCAGCAATAGAGATGCGATAAAAGAAATATGTAGTTGTAATCTGTATGTATAGATACATGCATTGCATATTTTCCTGGAGGTATTAACTAAAATGTTACACACGGTTTGCGTTGAAAACAAAAAGATTCTTGTAGAACACTCATTGAGAAAATGGAAAATGTGAAAAAAAATCAAATCAAAAAATCAATCTCACTGAAAAATGTGTTATAAATAGCTTTTCTCATCTTAACTGAAAGTTTAGAAAAACCTGTAAAAGTGTTCTTTCGGACCACTAGAGGGTGCTATCCTCAATGAGTGGTGAGATAAAACGTTGCTATATTTTTATATATCTTAACGTTTTCGTTAAGACAAAGGATAGAAAGCGGTGAAGAAATTAGTAGGGTATACCTGGTGCTCCAGTGGCACGGTAGTGGTAAGGTAATTGCGTCTGGCCGGACATTAGGGACATTTTTATCGTTTTCTTTTCTTTATTTGTAATTGTTATCATAAAAAAAACATTGCACGAAAATTTTACTTGTTAAATTCAGGCTGACGTGACTGCCAAATCGTAAAAGAAATGACTTACTCAATAACATGTTTGTCATCTAGTAGTATAAAAAAAAATCATTATCACAGTTCCATTTTTCAAATATGAACTTTTTTTTGTATTGTTTACAAATAATCTGTTTTAAAACTTTTCAGTGTCGCCTTCTTACTTGATTTTAAATATTTCTTTCTTTTTAATGTTTTGATAATCGCTAATATTTTTTTGCTATCTGCGATTTGTTTCAATTTTTTTATTGTGGAAATTAATGAGACTTGACAAATTAGTATGTATATTATAAATGTCCAGCTCCTACGATACTTACTGAAGCAAACATGTTTTCATTTAGGATCTTAACGGCCATTTTATGGTGACGTTGAAGAATTGATGCCGCTAATGAAACTAACAAAATACCAAGTAATACAGGTACCTACTTACATTTATTGTACAATATCAGTACCTAAATACAAACTGGGACATACATCCTGTTAGAACTGTTTATGTTCTACCTGCAAAATAACGTAAGTGCTCCTATTAACGATTCACTCAAATTATTCATTAGAATAAACGCGGGCTTTTTAAAACGTTCATGCAAGACAGTAATATAAATCCTAGAAAATTCTTCACAATAAAAATTTAAAACATTTTAGTAATAAAAAAAAGCAAAGTTTGTGTGCGTACATCATCAGACAGCGAGCGGGATATACGCGTGTTTCATTATGTTGTATACTCCCAGACGTAAACGATCAAACTATTACTTACAGAAATTTACGTGTATAAAATGTGTATACGTACTATAGTGTATAACAATAATAATTAAAACATTGATGTTCATGATTTGCATCTAATATTATTGTTCTGTCTATTTATTATTTATTTTATTGAACAATTTATGTAAACACAAAAACAGCAACAATGAACACACAAACATGGACAACAGAGTACAAGGAAACTGCTTATTCCTAATAGAAATCTCATCCAGCAGCCCTACGACTAGAAGAATGAACAAATAACTATCTATTCTTGTCTAATTTATTTCTGTGGCTTCAATTGATTTTCAAATTAGGGTGATATTAGAAGCGAATTTCCTTATGTTACATCTAATAACGATCCATGATTGATTTGATTTCCTGTAATACGTAATTTCAGGTATATTTTTAACATAGAATAGAATAGAATTTTTATTATGCTAGAATGCGGTTCACATAAAAGTTGTTAATCTTAATATTAAATTGTACAAGACACATTCACCCAATTAGGGCATGCAAACATATAATAGCAATAAATCAATAATTAAATCAAATACAATTAATATCATTACAGTCAAATTCAATAGCAGGTCAAGTTTTATGGTCAAAATATTCGTTTTAACTATAAAATCAATTTTGAATTAGCCAGGTCTTGAGCTTTTTCCGCAATTTACTTAATGTTAGATTTTTCATGTCACTTGGTAATCTATTATAAATTCTTACAGCCATTGGGTAAGAATTTCTAGAACGCATGGTAGTTCTCATTATTGGCAATATTAATTTATTTTAATGTCTATTGCTGTGCTTGCGAGGAATATCAAAGTAGTAGTAGTATCATAGTTTGATTCAAGAACATATTTCACACAATTTGATCAATTAACGTCCTACCTTTTGCCTTATGGATTTTCTGTAAAACATTACTCCACTTTAATTATATACAGAATGGTGCCGTCAATGTTATATTATTTCATACGTTAGCCAATGTTATATTATTTCATACAAAGGCCTGAAATTATCGAACGAATGAGATATTTTTGAAAATGGTAAGCCATTTCTGAACTGATATAGCTCATGTTTCAATTTATTGTCGTTTTGACGGCACCACCTTGTATATGTCTATGATCAAAGGATTGATACCACGAAATTGAATGCAGACGTTACACTGACGTATCGGTTTTACCAAACCTAATACAGAATTATTGGAAGCTTTTTTATCGAAGTCTCTACATTCTCGCCCTAATTTTCATAATACAAAAGTATAACGTAAACGCTGCTATAACCGCAATGTTTAGTGTACGCGTGTGATCATGGCTTTTGGGGGTTGATTGATTAAGGTAAAATATTTCTTAAAAGTAGACCATTTCAATATTCACGCCCTCGCTAAAATAAGCTATAATTATTTATACTCCAAAAGTTGTTAACTCTCGTGCCATAGTTATATCAAGTTCTATAAAAAAATAATAATATTGCAATTAAAACATCACAGATTAATTTTGCAACTTAAAATTTAAAGTCACAAAATTACAAAGGTTTTTCTAAAAATTCTTGAGATACTCAAGAAAAATTAAGAAAGTGGGCTTGAGAATTCTCGAAATTCGAAATATAAAAAAGGTCGAGAAGTCAGGAACCCTAGTATCAATTGATACGGAGCTTTTAGCGATGAATGAAGAGGTTTTAGATATGAATCCAAATCTGCAAAAAATGATGACATTTGAAGAAAGTGCGTGCCTTGCGCGTGTTTGGTTTGCTAGTTGCTATCTTCGTCCGCTAAGTGACCAATAAGAAGGCGCACATTGGTGGGTGACAAATTCCTACACAATGTACGCACTAAAAATTTAAATGCTAATCTTTAAAAATCCTGAAATCTTCCTCCGCATCCGCATCAGCAGATGTCAAAATTTTTGAATCCGCAACATCCCTGGTTGACAGCTTAGGGACGAGTCCCTATATGCTATTAAGTACCCCAGTAATACAACACTAATTAATAGCTAATGAAATTTTGTCTGACCTCAGTAATATTCTTCATCATCTTCAAATGAGAACAAGACGGAACAACCGCAGGACTAATTACAATCGAACAGCGTACGTACGTATGTAAGCTATTTTTATTGTTAAACTATATCGGTGCAGTACTCTAAATCTGAGACTCCGTTAAGATAAAAACAGTCGGATATTTACCAAGTCATAGGATTAAAACAGTTCAGCACGGTTTACGAAAGATGGATAAGATGACCGGAAGTACAAGCACAGTACTTCGTTAAAAAGACAAAAAGTAAACACTTCATAGCAAGAAATAATTTCTCTTTAAGTGTTTTTGTTTAAGGGTGTCGGTATACCCACCTTCAATAGTGGCAAAAAAGTGTGCGGTTATCGTAGCCTATAGGATTTGGCGTTGCTTAGGTACCCCACAAAAATAAAAAAAACGACGAGGATAACAGGCAGATTCCCTACCCCTAACATAACGCTTTTTATAATGTTGTTGATTTTACTTACTCGTACTCATTTTATTATTAAACATTTTATTATTATATTAAATTACCAATGTAAGGTATTTCAATAATGATCCCATCCTCGTCGCCAATTAGTATGTACTGAAGGAGTCAAGTAAAACATGCCCGTTCCGTATCAAGTATATTGCGGGACAATGAGGATGGAAACATTATTGAGATACCTTACATTGGTAATTTATATTTCAACTACCTACTTATAATATTAATAAATGACGTACATAACAATTTACATACCCATATTACTATTTACAAAACAAATACTATTATTATTATCTTGTATTTGGGGCTTTTCGGTCTTGTTAACAAATACTAACTCTTACTTTGAATAACAATTCCAAAATTCATACATCTTGCTTAAACCTATTTGATGTAGTCAGTATGTTGGGCTTTGTGGTTTGGAAATGTGAGAAATTTATCCGATATGGATTGGATATAACTGTTATTGATATTATAAGCGCCCGGTCTGTCGCTCTATAAATGGGAAGACCCATTTTGGCTGTCTCATCGTTTTTCACCAAATACATAGGTTTTGTCCTGATTCCTCGTGGTTATAATGATTTTTAACAATATCAATTTGATTACGAGAGTAAAAATTACCGCGCAGTTATTTTAACATTTCTAAAATTAGCAATTAAGCAAAAGTAAAACACTAGGCAGAATTTTCAGAAGGATAAACTTGTATTAATGACCACAATAATAGATCTGGGTAAAAAATAAACCTATACGTATTTCTGCGAGTATAAATACTTTATTTGACATTTCATGATGACATCAAAGAAGAGTCTTTTACGGTTAGATTGCTTTTACATGACTTTCAACCTTTCAACAGTAGCTTTATAATTAGATTCTAAACTGAGTGATTAGTACATGTTAAACAAAAAAAAAAAACTCAAAAAGAAAATGAACTGACACTTTACCGTACACGTCTTGTAAAATGTGCGTGTAGTGTGTACCTTGGACCCTCTACCGACAACCATAAGGTAGGGAAATAATTAATACTGTTAGTTAGGAGCAAAAAGTAGAGATGAAATTATACTATAGTTTAATAAATTAATATATAAAATAAAACATAAAAATATATTTAAAATTATGCCCACAATGGTTATCCAACAGTTCGTTTATCATCATTTTTTAATTAATGATAATTACGTTTTTTCAGTGTGTTCACTGAAATAACGTAATTATCTTTAAATACTGCCGTAATTACTAACGTAATTATCTTTAAATTCATTCTGTTGAATGAATTTTTTATCATATGGGCATGGCATGGGTTTAAAATATTCTAGGCTTCGTCTTCTAGTCGTATGACTTGATGTTCCTGATATACTGAAAGTCAGTCAGCAAAAGGTCAAATGTTTCTTCATAAAACGATTCAGAGAATAATAGTTATTTGTTATACAAGAGTGCAAAGTTGCTTTTTAACCGCGTGCTCAATATTGATGGCCGTGCAAGCGAAGGATTCTAAAATTAGAATCTTGAGCGTTAGTGAGGGAATCAAAGGAGCACGAGGTGAAAAATATTTGCACTCGAGTGCAACACGTAACTTTTTATCCCACCCCAACGAGGAAATGACTCATGACTTAGGTTTAATGATGTTTTGAATTCACAAACTTCGTGCACACGATGTTCTAAATTCAATTTTACTTTATCCTCTAGCGGATAAAAACGGCTTTTGCACTCAGATACCGAAGAGCAAAAATACTCTTTCCGAGATGTGGGGATGAAAAATACATTGCTCTCAAAGCATCTTGTCGGTAGAGTGCTATTAAAAGTTTAGGGTCGCCAATCTATATAATCCTATTCCACTCGGTGTAAAAGAGAGCTCTGAATATCAAACTGCTTAAAATAAATGCACTAACTGCATATAGCGAGATATAGGCGAGCTACGATTGGTTTTTAACCGACTTAAAAAAAGGTTCTCAATTCGACTTTTTTTGTTTATTTGTGACCTCAGAAGTATCGACTGGGTAAACCCATATTGATGATTCTTTTTTTATCTAAAAGCTGGTGCTTCCCGTGTAGTTTCATTTTAATTTGGTCCAGTTCTGACAATGGTATTTATGAGAAAATCATATAAGTCTTAAATTTGCAGTAAGTATGTGCCCGACAAATGGACGAATAACTCAATATCCACGCCAACCGATTTCGATAATTCTTTTTTTATTGGAAAGGATGTACTTGAAGGGTAGTTTGATGAGAGTTTGGTTAGGTTCTGACTATGGGATCCATGAAAAAGTAACGGAACTCTTCAATTCTTAGGAGCAAATTAACGATAAATCTTATAGAGGCTATCCGGATCTTTGAGTCACCTACCGTAACCTCGTTATTAGTTAAACGATACGATAATAGGAAACAATATAAGCTGATGGTCATCCATCTAACTTTGACCTTAGAAAATTATCACAAAAATTATAAATAAAAATTTAAATAAAACGGACTTCATAAATCTGAACAGGGTAAAATATTTAAATTTGAGTAGGTATACTCATCCCTAGCAACATGTTTTTTGGAGTTAGTGCTAAGTTGTTTCCAGAAACAATAGAAAGTGAAGCACTGACTCTAAAAAATATGCAGGGATAAGTTTACATTCAGTCAAAAAAGTTTCGGGAATGGATGATTGCTTTATGGTTCCAAAATCAACATTTTTTTTTGTTAGATTGGCACAACTGTTTTCCATTTTAGCGCGGAGTTTAAGATGCATCTATTATTAATATTAAATACTGTGCTGTTTTTAGTTATATCATATCTAGTGTGTATTGCCAATTTCATAATGGACAAAAACATCGAACAAAGAGTTTGTCTTAAATTTTGCATCGCCAATGGAATTTTGTGTTCGGAGTCACTGAAAATGTTACAGAAGGCTTACGGTGAATCGACTTTATCAAAAACACATACTTATGAGTGGTACAAAGCGTTCAAAAGCGGTCGAGATGTGATGAAATATTTTCCTCGCTCTGGTAGGCCATCAACGTCTGCAACTGAAGTTAACATCGCAAAAGTGAGGGAAATAGTGACTGAAAATCCTTCACGCCTTTACAGTTCACGCCGTGCTCGTCGTCGGAACGCTGGTGTCGCCAACGGTTGTCAAACAAACGCCAAAAGGTATGACAGCGCTGCCGATAGCCACCAATTCATGGCTGCTGACTTTAGAGAATCGCATAGCTGGTCGGGGTCGCAAGGAGTCGTTGGATGCAGACTGCGCAAAACCGATTCGATTAGGAATCGACGACGGGGGAGGCCTTTATTTAGCAGTGGACAGGCTGATATGATGATGATGATGATGATGAGACTTATGGTAGATTAGAAAATAAGATTCGGGAGTGTTGGCAGAACAAATCAATGAAAAATCTATAAAATTTAAATTTAAATTTAAAATTAAAATTAAATTTTAAAACTTTTATCAATTGTGTCATGGTCTCATTTGAACTGAGTACGCTATTTCTACCTTGTAAGGCATAAATCAAATTTTATACAAAATTAAGTAGATTGATAGTTTTTTATTTTGGGTAATAGATAATATATCTATGATACCAAAGCTTTGCTAGATTAGGGGAGTGTTAAAGATAGTGAGAGCAGAACAATTAGTTATATTTGATTTTAAAAATACTTAGCACATACAATTCACATAAACATTTTATACATACAAATTTTCTTACTGTATTAAATAAAATAATATAAAGTATTCAAAGCTAAAGCGAAATGATAATTAATGAACCTGGGTATTTGAAGGTTGATTTCATCCAAGCTGTCGACTGGCTCGCTGAGTGGACGTTCGAGCAGGCGCGATGGAGCTGTTATCGTGTCGGAACTCATGTTTCGTCTGTTTCGAGTATTTTTGTTGCACTTCTTTCGGTTCTCCTCGGCACGACGTAGATTGTGAAAACGGAAGAAGAATATCGACATTATATTCTTTTTGAACGCACTGTGCTTTTTGGAATGTTGTCTAATGTGAAATTATGAAATCACTTGGCTATCGTGCAATCTCACTTAAACTATGGTAGTTGACTTTATTTACACGTAAGCACCAAATTTAGGAAAATGCGATACATTATTTTCCATGTTTGTGTTAGCGTCATTTTGAGGTATGTGTGTATTCGTTTCTGAGAGCGATGAAATAAATGTGCAGTATTTATTCATTTGTCGCAATTGTTTGAGTAACATAAAATTTTAAGCTTCTCGCGAATTTCATGACCTAAATCTCATTGGGGAGCGGTGGCTCGTTCATAATTAATGATCTTATCTATTCTCGGGCGCACGTTCTATAAACCTATGGTAATATAATCATGATTTTTGACTTATAAATACTATATTTAATTGATGGAGACTTGAAGGGTCAATCTGGTTGGATGGAGGGTGGGTTTGTTGGCAGTGATTGATATTATTAAGTTATAGAAAAAGTTCATTACTTCATAAAATTAATTGGAAACGTTAGTTTTTACTCCGACTCAAGTTGTTCACTTGTTTTAGAGTAGAGCCACTTGGCCCTATTTCTCATTAGCGACAAGCAGGTACCGAGGTATTTTTCCAGTCTTTTAGTTTGGTTCTGAATGTTCAAATCGGATAATATTTACACCACTGAAGAATAAAGGCGGCCTGGGGTACAAAGGTTACGTTACCGCAAACGAGAACAAATCTCTACGTGTAAAAGTGTACAATTATAACGTTACAAATTATTTTCTTCTTAGGTATAATTTTATTACGCCTATTAAAAGAAGAGCACAAGCTTTCGCATTATAGTAAAATAAACATAGAACACAAATATATATTACAAAACATATAATTAGTGCCCACATTTAAGAACGATTATAAGTTACGAGTAGTAAAAGAGTAGTAGTATTAAAAGAAACATTGTGGAATAAATTGCCTAGTTATAAACCTTACAAAAATAGGTCAAAGTATCATTATTTATTTCAAACAGTTAAGTTATCTTAAAATATTACATACTACACTTGATAAGCCAAATTAAATGAGTAAACAAAAGGTTTCAGGGAAATCAATTACCAACTACTATTTATAAACAATAAAGTTATATGCACGTAAAATTTATGCGGTAAAAAAACACTCAAAGCTAATTTTATTTATATAATAACACCTACTATTTCTGAAGCAAGATTAATTTGGTGTAGAAATCTAAACTACGATACGTCCTCGTAAAATGTATGAATGTATTTTTATGCCAACTTAACATTTAAATTTGTAATATACCATTGATAACCTTTTTGGTCCGCATTTCAAATTGATCGTCATATTACTCAATCATGAAAACGCAAAACTATTGCCTTAAAAACTACTGTTAATCTAGATTTCAGATTCAGCAAAGTTTGAATAAATCTGCTTCGTTCAGTAAAGTTACGCTAGTTCACAAAGTCAGATGGTAAGATCAATTAAGCAGGACTATTATCTCGCCACATCCATTTAATTACCCACACATCATTTGTTTTTAATGAAATCGTGAATTTATTGAATGTGATATTTAAGATACAACCGAGGGCTAGGTTCTCTAGGTTCTCGAATTTTCATTATAATTTTATACTTTGCCTACGAGTATTATAAATAATTATAGTAAATACCTATTATTATTATTTTGTATAATACTTTATCTATGTATCTTAAATATTTATGTTATAGCGTAGTCCCGCTTCTATTAGTCCTTGCTTGGTCCAACCCCATGTTGGACCAAGCAAGGACTAATAGATAATGTAAGTAGCGAACGATGTATGAACAACTTTTTTGGACATAGACCTTAAAATAAATCGGTAGCGCACTATCGTTTTCAGTTCGATCTAAATTTAATATGAGTACTATAAGCCTGAAATTCTTTAATCCATTTCGACTGTGTTCTTATTCCTACCCCGGTGCGTTGATTTCTTGTTATAATAATATAACTGTTTCTAACAATCTTCAAAACAGCTAAACCCTCCTATTAGTTATTAAAATTTTATTTGTGTAAATGGCTCTTTTGACCTTTGTAAATGAAATTTTAATATGAAGATAGGTCGTTAAACCTTTGGACTCGAAAACTCTCGTAGGCATTCCTTACATGATAAATAATATCAACATCAACAGGTAGGTACACCTAATAGTGACATCTGAAATAGATATTTATAAAAATAAATAATAATAATTTATTAATGTCATGTATAATCTTATATCTCTTGTATTGATACCTGATTTAGTTAAGTAAGCGTTGGTATTAAATTAACCAAATAGAGAATGTTTTTGTTATATTTGCTGTATTGGTTTGATATTTGAATCTAACGCCATGCTTTTGTTTGCGGGTTATACCTCCACCATTAGTATGATTGATACGAGAGCAATCCATTCGGATTCGGATGGATTACTTTAGAAGATCTGCGTGCTCATTTTATTTATTTCCTTCGTACACAAACGTACAACGTCGTAGTAATCAATTATAAAAATCCGTTTTCGTTATTTAATGTCAAAATCTTACCCAAAGGCAAAAATAAGTTCTTTAAAGGATCGGAAATGCGCGAGTGGGTATCACTCGCGCGTTTCCGATCCTCGCCGCGGCAACCGCTTACAGCTGCATACTTTTTATTCATAATTACTACACCTACAGGATGGTGCTGTCAATGCGGCAATAAATTAAAACATGGGCTATATTAGTTCATAGAAATAGTTTGCCACTTTAAAAAACATCTTATTCATTTGTATTGAGTAATATGACATTGGATGCATTTTTTTGTAGAAATGTCCAGAAATTATCAAACGAATAAGATGTTTTTGAAAGTGGCAAATCATTTCTATGAACTAATATCGCCAATGTTTTAATTTATTGTCGCATTGACAGCATCACCCTGTATATTATGTGTACTACCTAAATCAATGTCACGCATTAGATAAACAGGTACGGTCAGCAACAAAAGTCGATTAAAATTATAGTTCCATGTTCCATACGTCGTTCACGTCACTTGATGAACACCAAGTGAATGTGATGTTATTATGAAAGGGTACTAAAGTGCTAATGTAGTTCTGTTGCTGACTATTCCTACCTGCCTGCGTTAAATATTAGGCTATAATATTACTTTATCTAGGCATTTTAAATGCTTTCAGTACATTGAGGTATCTAAAACTTTAACCCAAATTGTGATGATAAAATATTTTTAACATAAAGAACAAAAAGTTAATTTAAAAATTTATAAATATGTTCTATTAACAAATTTATATTTATGAAATTTATATTTATTGTATTCATGGCTTTCAATTTATGTTTATCAATATTAAGTATATTAAAAAATATTACGTCACATAAATTTTCCGATTTTTAATATTGCTCAATCAAGTTAAATTGTGTTATTTAGATCTTAAAATATTTTAAAATTGGCTAGTCGATAATTAAATGATTTGGGTACAAAGTATATGTCTAAAGTTGTTTAAGATATTTTCAAAAAATGCTATACCTAATATACCTAATACCTACACACAATATCTATTGTGAATATTTAGTAATTTTAAAAAGCAGATAATTTTACGTATAGGTACCTATATATAAATATTTTAATTCGAGCATTAATTATTTTAGATTTTAATTTATGTTTGGGTAAATTTACATATATTTGCAGTGTTTTTGATGTGTTTAACAGTTGCTTAACTTTAAGTATCAGTTTTTATAAGTTTACATACGTAAGTAGTTTTAGTAATTTAATACGTGAGGTGTTCTGTTTATATTTTATTGTGTTTTAGTTTCGTTTCTTTTATCAATATTTTCTTTAATAATAATAAATAAAAGATAGAAATCTGTCTGTTATTTTCAAACCTTTGTATGTTTTACACGTTCAGATTTGAATCTGAGCTTAACAATGAGCTCGAGTGTAGGTATCTGCAAAGGTTAGTCGTTCATTCCACAGTCTATACAATGCACGGGTTAAGCTTTGATCTCCCATAAATAGGTTCGAATAGAATTTGAAATTCACCCGAACGCTCTCAATGAATTCGTCAGAAGTCCACACCTCTGTTTTATTTACATACTACTACCTACTACTCACAAAAGTGATGCTATGCTAATAAAATATCAGAACAATTAGCATCAGCTTATTATATAGTTTTTTTCGATATGCATGTTAGTCCATCATTAAAACAAGTGATGTAGGAAACATTTGTGTGAAGTGAAGTGAAGAGAGAGGAGGAAGAGCAGACGAGTGCTAGTGTCTTAAGAAGTGTGTCGCTGCACAATAGTTTATTTTCACCTGCGACTGTGAACCGTGTCATATTCTACTTGACCTCATAACTCAAATAATATTAAACTTATCTCATGCACGCTAAGTAAATAGTTGTAATAGATTTTGCCTTCACATGCTGCTAAGCATAACAAGTAAAAGTTTATTTTTAATAAATAACGAATGTAGGTATCTAAGGATTTAAATATTTTTGGTGGATATAGATAATGATGGTATCAACTAATATATACATGATTCTACATACTTTTGATGACGATTAAATTTTACGATGCATAACTGTGCGAGTAATACTACTTAATAATTGATTAATAATTATTATAACTCGTAATATTTATTTACATTGACGGAAGAGATACAAACCCACTGCGTCCGTAAATGAAAAATATATCGTCTCCTAATTCCATAACCGCTACTCGCCATCCAACTAGTTTGACTTAATAATTTTGATAAGTAGTTTAAATTTATTATGTTATAAAATTTTTGAAAAGGCTGTAATGGTTGATCGCAAGAAGTTTTTTCAACACAAACGGTTACTGTGTTTTTGATTGACCGCGACTGTCACGGGTGAGGTGAGGTAATTTCGCGTGAGTGTTACATGGTCGTCGAAAGCGCGCGAGCACGCGGTTGTCGCGTGCGTGATGTGATGGCGTGCGTTACAAACCGGCTGTAAGACTAAATGTGATTTTAGCCGGCGGCGGCGCCCACGAGAAACTGCCCTCCCAGCCGACCGCCCTCCACCCGCTGTGCCCCGCCCGCGTCCCTCGCATCCTGAACCTTCTCCTGGCATCGGCCCCAATCTCTACAGTATAATACTACTTGATCCTATATGCTACGCGTCATCAAGACTAATTTTTCGGGTCCTCAAAACTAAAGTTCGCAAACTTGTTAGTTTGGATAATGTATTCTTTCATAACAGCGATAAAGTTCTGACTAAAAGTGACGGAGATAAAACCTTTTTTCAAGCTCATAATAAAAGTGATGGATCGTTTAGATTTTATCTGAAAAATTTAAATAAAATGGGTCTAATCTGTTTGTCTGCCGACTGAAATTTAATTTCACTTCGCTGCCACTCTTTCATTATCTACAATTCGACAAGGAAATAACAGATGGCTGGTGACATTGCGATCGATTTCGGTAGTTCCTTAAGCAGTTCCTTTGAAGGGATTACCGAGAGTTTTTGTTTTTTGGTTAATTCACAGAAACTGAAAAACTTCTGAGACTCACATGTTATTTTATTTCTCTGTAGAGTGTATTTGTTATTCGTATTGCAATCGCAGCTTCTTTGAAGGACATATTTAGATTTTTGGTCCCTATAGTTCTTTGTGCGATTTATTTTCTACAACTAGAAAGAATAACGAGAACTGCATTAATGGTCTGATGAAGAATTTGATGGAGTCTCTGCTAGATGTCCATGCTTCAGATGTCCAGTGAGGTGCCGACAACCGTACTATGTCATTAGAGCATCGGGCCAGTGGTCTACCCGCTGGTCTTGTCGCTCCTCTTTACCACCAATCAGTGAAGAGTGAAGTAGCTACACTCGCCAGTTATGGGTACTCTACTTGTGTTAGTTATGGGTACTCTACCTGTGTTAGTAAGTACTCTACCAATGCTATCTGCATTGGAATAGTTAGTATTAGAAGTATATTTCCTTAGGACTACTTTCGTGCTACTATGCCGTTCATGCCACCTTCTATATTATTCCGTCTATTAGCCAAGTGTCCGGCCATCTCCATTTGTCTTGCTATTCTTTTACTTACGTCATCTACTCGTTTTTTGTCGAACTTCGACGATTGGTACACTGACAACGAGACAGATGCCTAACATTATATAGAACTAACTCTCCATTATTCTTTGTGCTACCTTAATTTTGTGCTCATCTTTCTTAGTAATGATAGAGGCAAGACTCGTTGTTTGTTTAGCTATATCTTTAGGGACTATGAGACTTTTTACTATTAAAAACACAACAAAAACACTATATTCTTAAAATAAAAAACACCTGGCATCGGTCGTTGTGCAAACATCGACTACAATCACATCTGATATTGTCCGTAACTTATTGTGAGAAAGTGTCTTGATATTTTTCTAAACATGAGTTTGAATATATTACAAAGTAATTAAAAATTATGCTGTAGTAACATAAATAAATAAAAAATATGCTTCTACAATAAAAGAAAATTAAGCATATTGATTTATCGCTAATCTTTTTTGGTATGATATTCGAATTAAAGACTTCCTAAAGGACCGGGTCCGTGTAAAAACCGAAACATAATTATCAATTACTACTGTTTCATTTTCTGTGCCTACTTCAGATAAGAATTATTTAATATAACCGCCAAAGTGAAGATTAACATAAAACAAATAATATTCTGTAATTAATTGAAATGGATTAAGATTCTGTTTACTGTGAGATCTCCAATCATTACTTAAAAGCAATTAAGTATAGGTATATATATATAAATAATATTATATATAAATACTAAATTCTTTATTCCTTCTTTCTTTTATTATAAACCAAAGAATACTTAAATGTCAAAATTGTTCTTTGAATGATTATTGTTTTTAACCCCCGATGAAAAAAGAGGGGTGTTATAAGTTTGACGTGTCTGTCTGTGTATCTGTGTGTCTGTCTGTGGCATCGTAGCGCCGAAACGAATGGACCGATTTTGATTCGGTGTTTTTTTGTTTGAAAGCTGATGTGACTACGACGGTTCTTATAAATTAAAGCTAAGGCTTTAATTTATGAAGATCAGTTCAGACATTTGATGACTATCAGCTCATTTTATACATGATAATAAGATTTTACTAACTTTTATTTACAAATTTGGTGTACTGTCACTTCAAACTTACGGCAGATTTAGCGTGTTTGGGCTCTTATGAATAGTCTTAATGAGATTGGTGTTAGATAGATGATTAATGACGCCGGGGGTTACTTAAAATTTTTAATTTTGTAATGTTGTCTGATTATTTTTTCTCACTGTATTGCATATGAGATATTTCATAAACAATACTACGAGAAAAATATCTAAGTACCTAATTAACACAACGAGACACGTGCTACCATAATCTATATATGTTTACAACTAAAATATTTGAATTTGAAAGTATCAAAGCGAAAAGTCAAAACTTTCTGAAAAAATGTTTACTGGACTATAAAAAAATATTGTCCCGCGGCGGGCCTTCCCACAACCTTTCACAATCCTTACATCACTGAGCTAACGAAGCTTTCAGAAAACACTACCTACTAAATTCTTCTAGCGTTTATTTTTTTCGTTATGAGCTAAGAGTTATGAGTGTCTTCTTTCCTTGTATTTGAAATGTTATATTATATTCCAGCACTGGAACGACTATACAAATACCTACGATTCGGTTATGTTCGGCGTTGCTTTTAAATATTTTCATGTTTAATTAGAAAAATGTATAAAAAACGAAAAAGACATGTCCCGGGGCGGTGGATTGTGAAAAAATTATATTGATTCAAAATTGATCATGACTTTTGTATGATAGCTTGTCTATACTTTTTATCTCAATGTACAGACGTAACCGTTTTATA
The DNA here is from genome assembly GCA_947347705.1 of Nymphula nitidulata. Lineage (NCBI taxonomy): Eukaryota > Metazoa > Arthropoda > Insecta > Lepidoptera > Crambidae > Nymphula > Nymphula nitidulata. The sequence goes on from OX374616.1 coordinate 21,192,634, forward strand.
AAGAAAACGGCTAATACTGAGAAGTATTGCCTTGAAATCGAGGCGTGTTATCCGCGTGTAGGTATTTGCATTAAGTAAAGTTTATTTAGTCATCCCTTTGCGAGATTCTCGTAGAGGCAGCGCCTTCTGCATGCCATCCGCGTACCCCACACTGGGAACAAGTGGGATTGCGTGACACTACCCCACTCTTGTTTCTCCCTGCAACCCTACTAGCTGAGTGGAAGCCTTTCGATTAATGCAACTTTGCAATGTTAGGTGTGAAGCGCGGCAACTGCGCTTTCGTGGTCAAACACACGCCTGGAGTGTCCTTATCGTCATATCAGCCTATGATGGCCACTGCTGAACAAAGGCCTGCCCCATCCATTTCCATATGTATTGGTTCTGCGTAGCCTGCATCCAACGGCTCCCCGCGACCCTGACCGGTGGTCTGTCTATGAAGTGGGAGGTCATTCTATTTTGCGCTTTCCGGTACGTGGTCGCCATGCTAGAACTTAACGCCCCACTGACCGTCCGTTCTGCGTGCTATGTGCTCTGGCCTCTGCCATTTTAAACAATATTAAATGCTTATAAAATTAACAAAAAACGATTAACCTACTTGCGGTTATGTATCAATATAACAATTTACCCCGTATACCTAAACTGTACCAACTTGCATAGGCCTCTCCGCTCTGCTCCGATGACAAGTTGACAACACAACGATGAGTCGTTTCGTCTTGTACATTCTCTCACGTTCATTTTGTCCGTAGACTCCTCCCGCCCGTGTGTCATACGCGCGCGCCCCGCCAGAGTTACTTAATTCTGTACTTTTTTATGAAATCATCCTCTAATCAGCCTATGAAGTCCAGTGCAGAACAAAGGCCTCCCCCATCGATCTCCAAAAGACCTACCACGGTAGTCTACATCCAACGGCTCCCCACGACCCTGACCAGGTCCTGTGTGCTATGTGCAAAAAGTGTACCTATGTTTTAAGAAATTTTATACACTGTGGTGCAGTGTTAAAGACAAACTACGGAAAATTATGGATGAGGAGGTTCGAAATTTATTATTAATGATATGAGTGTTTTACTAGTGGTATGGTAAGTTAATAGCTTCCAGAAGTCTCTTGTATTAATTTTTATTGTATTGTCGGAGATATAAAAATGTGCCAACTACACTTATTAATAATTATGATGTAATTAATAATATGTCTGTCTTAATTATTATGTTGATTTTGAAGGCATGTAATTTTATATACAACTCCTTACTCCTTATGTATTGCTTCATCTAAAGCCAACAATAAATCAGGTTCGTTTTATTTGTGTTTGTATTAAAGGAGATATTTCATATCCGGCCAGGTCATAAATGTACAGTATCTCAAAAAACCTGGAAAAATCTCCTGAATCCGCGAAAAATACTAATAATTCGTTTTCATGCATAATTTGTTTGTACAAAAGTTGATTTTTTTTTGTCGATTTAACGTTATTCACTATGGCAATATGGCGGGCGACATAGAAGTCAAATAAACGTCACCAAAGTGACATACGCGCCATGATGAATATTTAGTTGTGTTAACTTGTGTTGCAGTTTTTTCTATAAAAATTCTTGTTTTGTACCACGCAACAAAACAATAAAAAAGATAATGGACAATTGAACACTGTTCTGCATATTTTTACCTATTTTTCAGTATAGTGTACATAGACCTGGGCCTCGATCGCGCTAATTTACATTGTATTTACCAAAGCAAAACTAAAACTTTTCGTTTTGCACAATTTGTGTTGCGCGAAACGTTTAACCGGACACCAATTAGCTTTTTTTTCGGAACATACGTTGATTATAATTATACTTATTAAATATTTGCTAACTTTAAATTACATGAAGTAATGAAATAAAAACTTACTAAATTGAGTAAATATACCGATCGGTTTTTAACAGCAGCTAGATACAAAGACGTTACTACGTCAACCATCTATGGAACATATATTACTCTAAACTGGTGACTATGGTAAGCCCTCGACTTCATCTCGGGCTTACATTCGTCTACTCGTTTGTAAAACCAACTTAACGCACTAGTATTATACATAACTATTATTATATCCAACACCGTTACTGGTAATTAACTTTTGATAGGGCCCAAACTTTGCACTGCAATGCAGCGATGTATTACCTACATCGTTTCACTTTGCGCATTTTAAATAAGCAATTATTTGTTTTAGTTCACGACGTTGTTGACATAGTTATTAACGCGGCTGTTATTGTTTCGATAGTCGTATTAATTCATGGTTTAATAGCTAACAGCATCCAAGTAGTTATATTCTGTTTGACACCGCTATAAGCACCTCTAGAGGCATGTGTTAGGAAGTTGGGTCAAGGACTACATTTAGAAAGTTCTTGGATACGACTGGTATTATAAAGAAATTCCTCTTTTTTGAACTTTGACCGCTCATTTTTACAAAAAAAATCTGTCAGTTTTAAAGTAAAAATGCATAAAATATTCTAAAATAATGAATAGGCATTATCGTCGTTATCAATTTAAAAAGTCTAGTATTACTGCGCCATTACTTGCTAAAGCCAACTTGCAGACATATCGGACCAGTATCAAGAAAATGTACTAAGAACTTAAGTGAAGCTAGTAAATTTTTTGCTCAATAAAATTTATCGCGAAAAGAATAAACCTTTTGAACGGTAAATAGGTCTGAAGTAATGAGATGAGTCTTGAAATCGTTGCACTTGAGATGGGAGTTGTTATAGTAACTTTGTGATAATGTCGGCAGTCACTTTCACAAAAGCTTCATAATAGCTCTTGCTTCTCTTGAGGTTCTTTTTTAATGGAAAAATATCTTTTGTTATGGAAACGCTGCTCAGTCTAATTAATAAACATGGGTATTGTTCCATATTTTAGTGCCGTGTGCTGTAAAATATTTGATACATTAGGCTGGTAAAGGGAAATTATTGAATATTGGAATTGTTTATATTGGAAGGGGAAAGATAAGTAAAAAAATTACTTTAAGTATAATAAATAATCTATTAATATTTTTTATTATTAAAAAGTATTGTATTTTTGGTAAAATTTTAATAAAGAGAGATGGTTTTCCAATCATAAGCACGTTGAATTCGGATGAAACATGTTATGTAGAAATTTATATCTACACTAGAATAATTTCAAGTCCATGTGGGGTTTATAATAATGGTATAAATGAAATGAAGAATAATAAAAGAATAAATAAATTGGAATATAATTTCAAATATATCAAGAATTTTTTAAATTAAGCTATGTTAACTATCGATAAATTGACTTCAGGGCTCTAAACGTAAATTTTCTTTGACGGCTTTTTCCTATTATTTAGCCAGTATTAAGTTTCTGCGTATCTTTGTTATACTTTGAGGTTTGTTAACAACTTTGCTTATGTAGACAGGCGTTGAGCAGGTACAAGAGCGAATTATGATTGGCGAGGAAATATTAACAGTCTTTGTTTCGTATATTACGTATAATTTTTCTATAGTTATACAGATACAGTCAGCATTAGAATTTTCGGAGATTTCAGAGTGCTAACTTTTTTTTAAACCTATTAGATGAGCAGCAAGCTGACGGCCCATGTGGTGGTAAGTGGCTATAGACACCTGAAATATAATCAAAAAAATCTCTTGATATTGCAGGTGCGTTGTCATACTGAGGCCTAAGATGAAATGCCATCCATGCCCAGTAATTAGCTTGGCTACCTTTTTCTTCAATTTTCGAAACACAGTTAACAGTTTCGCGGCCGAAATAGGAAAGACGGATCCAGACTCCTACATACGAGCTTAACACCTATTAAATTATAGGGTATGCGGGGCTGTGACAACAATACGACATTAAATTAAAACATGGGCTATATTAGTTCATTCATAGAAATGTTTTACAAGTTTCAAATACATCTTATCCATTTTTTTAATACACTTACAGCTATTATCTAGCCCAAAGTAAGCATCATTATAAGCTTGTGTTATGGATACTAGATAAAGGAGAAATAATGATAATTATAAATATTAAAAATATATTCTAAATAAACTGAAGCAGCTCGGTGGCCTAGTGTTTTGAGCGCTATGGTTTCGGTTACGAAAACAAAGCAACTTTCGCCCTTTTATTTTACTCTGTGTTTATAACCTCGAGCTCCTCGTGTAGTCATACGAGTATTTTAAGGGCTTATTCTACCCATCATTACGAACAACTTTCACTATGAGGATAACTACGAAACCGCGAAAAAGAAATCAGCAGTAGGTACCTACAATATCTACTCGATGCAATGTGTGGAACAGCTAATATCTTTTTCGCGTTTTCGTAGTATTATAGGTCGAGTATAGTCGAGTTGATAAAGTATCTACAACTTTTTGTAACGCCTTGTATTGTTAGAGTTCTTTAAACAGTGCAAATATTTTTGATCACTTTTAGAGCTCAGATGATTCTAACGCTGACTGTACCCCGTTAGCGGCAGTACATTTTTATATTAACGTGGTAAAAATCACGTTGAAGAGCTCGGTGGCGTATTAGTTTGAGCGCTCTAGTTTCGATACGAAAAATAAAGCAACTATCGCCATGGTCGATCCTGGGATGGGTCAATCTAAGTTTGTTTATCTCGAGCTCCTCCGTGCTTCGGAAGGCACGTTAAGCCGTTGGTCCCGGTTGTACCTGCAACCACTTTCTCCCATGTAGGAAGGGCCGTGCCCAGCAGTGTGACGTAGATATATAGGCTGGTGATGATGATGAAAAGTCACGTTAACTCTTCTTGAACTTAGGCATTTATATTTTCAGTGTGAATTGTCTACTGTCAAATATGACGTCGCTGATTGGGTCGTCATATTTTGACGTAAAAAAATATTTTTTATAAAGTTAACATGTTTATGTTTGTTAGTAAACACTTTCTCGTGAACTCTCCAATTAAGCTCGGCATCACGTTAGCAGTGCAGCGGTCGCGTAGGGATCGATCATGGTTTTAGGTCAAACAGCTTAACTATTAAGAAGCTGCCGCTTAAAACATAATTCCACATAGAGCAATACTTACTATGAAACCGAATACCAAATATACCCTAAGCAATGCTTAGATATAGCATACTTTTAAGTTTATTCTTGATATTTAAGGCGATACATCGAAAAAAATTGCGCTGTTATGTGGAGTGACTCGCTGAAAGAACTTACGGATCTGAAAATCAGATAAACATTAACTACGCAAGCAACAGATTCCAGACACAATTAATTTTTTAATTGTCATACCCTTTTGGTGGGATAACGCCGCTTCACAGATTAATTAAGTTTAAGTAATAAGTAATTCGTTTTCTTAGATTTGTCTTTAAATATTTGGCATAATTAATTAGTTTAGTTTAATTTTACCCTTACTCCTAACAACAGTTTAATGTGTTCTCTTTCAAGAGATATCCATAGACAATTGACAATATGATTGGCATCATTTTGTTTCCTTATTTTCTCAGTAATTTTTTGCGGGGAATCTAGTTGCTCATCTTGTTGATTTCTGATCCCTGCAAAGCGTCCAGATTTTGGTCTTGTTAATTTTTTAAGTGATTCAGGAGATTCCTCATATCATCCATGAAATCAATAATGGCTACCTCTTTGCGGATTCGTTTTTGTCGCTGAGTTATGCCATCGTCTTGAGTTGATCGAAAGCCACTGAGATCGGACTCCGACCCACGGCGAGAGGATTCGTTTCAGTGGCATCTTAGCAAATAGATCGATACTTTGTATGATGAGGCTGAAGACAGCGCGAGCGTCAGTAACACTAGGATCATACAGGATTGGGATTTTTTTTTCATACTTATGTAAAAGCGTCACTTTACACTTCTAACCATTAAAAAAGTACGAGGAGCTTATATTAGAGTTATGTAAGAAGTCAAATCGACACGTATCAAATAATTTTGCACTTTTCAGGTGAATTAATGTTATAAATACTGGGAAATTGGACTTGTATTCGTAAGGTTTAGATTTATCACATTGAAGTACAAATGTATGTACCTACTTAGTTGTATTAAGAACGTACAGGGACGAGGCTACGGAAAATCAATAATTAATTCCATCGATTCAAGACCACGGCTGTGATGGTCCTTGTAGTAACTGGGCAACGCTAGTTACGTAGATACTTTAATTGTGAACGTGATAAAGGCTATTATTTAACTGCACGTCTGCTTGGTAGAAACATTAAATCACTTTTATTGCCATTCGTAAAATCTAAAGATGAAAGTGTTTCATGTTTATGTCAGAGGGAGTAAAAGTTAATATGTGCTGTATTATATCCATTAAAATGACATTCCTACGTTTGCGATCTTCAACTTGCCAATGATTCGTTCTTTCGTTGCCCATTGTTACCTAAGTTAGGATGAAGTATTCTAGCCTTAATTATACAAGTCTTGATTAATTATAGGGACTGGTCAGCTGGTGGCCAAATTTTCTTTGAGTGTATGTTGAGGTAGCAGAACTTGTGTGAAAATAAAATTTCGGTATTTAAATAATATGTAATATTTTCCGACATTCTAACGATTCCGAATCGAAATGCACATACGGAGGTGGTCAAAATTTGAATTACTTGTAATTAAAATACGTAGTTGTAATACAAATAAGTACATATTTTATAATTTGTATTTCACTTACTTGTTATAAATGTAATTTGTAATTGGTATTTCAAGTACCTGAGGTATTTTGTAGTTTGTATTTAAAATACATATCATGGCTTCAAAATACATTTAAAAAGTTTGCGATATTAATGGGTTTGTTCTACAGAAAATAGCGCCACATAGCGCTCGATAACTTTCGTAAGCAAAATGTTGTCCGCTAAAGATTTTAAAATTTAAGAGTGACAATACTGCACCTGTACTGTAGTCAAAATTACAATTTACAATTTAGTTTAGTGGCACAAATAATAAGAGATTTAAAGAGTAAAAATTCGGTCGATGCATTTGACATGAGTACAAAAGTAATAATAATGAAACAATTGATATTATCTAATGAGTTATTGTTTGATTTATATTTCATTATCTTTTAAAAACATACATAACGGAAGGTGTATTTCCAGAAGTTTTAAAAATCAGACGTGTTAAAGTATACCGCTACGCAAAAAAAAGGTGAATAAGCCAACTTAAATAACTATAGACCAGTTCGAATATTACCGACATTATCAAAAGTTTTGGAAAGTATTCTTAAAAAGAAAATAGTAGACTCTAACCAAACAAATAAGTTTTTCACTTCTGCTCAGTATGGATTTCGAAAACATAAATCGACCGAAATGATAATAAGAAATGTTTAATATTCTTGGGCTTGGATGAATCGAAAAGTACACGAGTATTATTTGTGACTTATATAAGGCATTCGATTGTTCACGATATTTTGAAATCAAAATTAGTATTTTAGGGCTTCAGTGGTGGTATACCTAAACAATAAATGATTTGTCTTACACCTTTAGAGAATTTTAAACAATCGAATAGAAATAGTTACGCAAATATTAAAGCATTGGTTGCAAGCTAATGGTACGATAAACCAGACACAATTGAATTTTAATTGTCATGCCAACTTAAGTTGCCGTCTGGGCATTAAAGGATTAATAAGGATAAGAGCAAAATACTAAGATATCAAACTAAAAAAGCAATAAATCAAAAAATGACACGATTAAAACTGGATATGTATTTCTAGGATACACCATCCACAATATGATATCATCTCATATTGAGAAATTATGCAACAGATTAGATAGGGGGTAATAGTAGCAATATAAAAAAGTCCTAGTTGCACAAAAAATGGCAGTAGGAGTATGTGGTATAAAAAAGGAAACCGGCGAGAAAACATTTTATGCAAAATGAAATTATGACAGTAATGGCCTTGTATATTTATCAAAGCTTATTAGAAATACATTTAAATAAAGAGAAGTATGTTAAAACAATGCAAATTCACACATATAATTAAATAAACAAAAATAAACTTGTAAGTATTACCTAAAAGTAGGTTGTCTAAAGTGCGAAAATAAGGTGAATTTAATAAAATAATAATAATGATAATATTCATACACTCACACCTATTACTAGCCCAAAGTAAGCATCATTAAGAGCTTGTGTTATGGATACAAGATAACGGAGAAATAATGATAATAATATGTTTAAATTAGAAATATACTAAATTAACATATAAACATCGATGACTAGTGAACAAATGCTCATATTCAATATACAATCATTTGCCCCTACGGGGATATGTACAGTCGTCAGCACGTCAAACGTAACAGTTCGACCTTGAGATTGGCCTTCGTAGTGCAACTGTTACACTTGATGTGCTACCAGAGAGGATCACAAACTTGGAATATCTTGATTTTAAAAGGAAATTTTAATATTTCTTTGTAAATAAAGCATTTTAATAAAAAAAAACTGTCCAAAAATGTACGGCGATCGGGCCAGGTCTTTAGGTATACACTGTACTGGAAAATAGTTGAAAATATGCAGAGCAGTGTTCAATAGTCCATTTTCTTTTTATTTGCATAATTGTGTGGTGGTGAGGAGCTTGGTGGCGTAGTGGTTTGAGCGCTCTGGTTTCGATTCCGAAAACAAAGCAACTTTCGCCATGGTCTGGCCCGGGAAGGGTCAATCAAATTTATAATCTCGAACTCTTTCGTGGTTCGGAAGGCACGTGAAGCCGTTGGTCCTGGTTGTTTCGTAACCGCTTTAACACATCAACCCGCATTGGGCCAGCGTCGTGACGTCACCACGGCTATAACATTATGGCCCAAGCTCCTCATGTGTTTCTCCCATGTAGGAAGGCCTGTACCCAGCAGTGGAACGTATATAGGCTGGTGGTGATGAATTGTGTGGTACAGAATAAAGAATTTCCTTTTTTATTGGTGATTCTGATACACCTTGCATAACATAATCTTTAATTATTGACTTAAAATAAACAATGAATATAATGTGCAAATTGTTTAATAGTAGATTATACACCTAGGGGATAAAGCACTGTTTTATGTCACGGGCGGGATATTGAATCCTGAACGTAATGAAGGACTCCAGATATAAATCCCCGAGCACAGCGAGGGTGCTGAATTAAGACGAGTCCTGAGCGCAGTGAGGGGTTCAAGCGCGTCCAAGACAAAAACAGCTTTATCCCCGAGGAGTGTACTCTACTTTTCTCACTTTTTGCGAGACAATAAATAAGCAAGGCTACTAAAAACAGCGTTTTATTCTAGTAAATTAAAATTAAAAGTAAAAATTGATGTTCAGAAGCACTGATTCAGACACAGACTTTGCACCTTTTGCAGTATTCCATTTGTCGAAATCGTTGTAGGCTTTCAGGTATTTTTCTTTTGACTTATCTGAGAGTAGATTATGAACAATGCTTATGGCATACAATTTAATGGACTTCCATTAAATCATATAAAATGTCGAGTGACGACAGTGATTTAACTCTCGAGTGGGAGTTTAATCACTTTCGTCACTCGACATTTTAGCGGAACTTTTCTTCTATTTTGATATATTTTCATAAAATCTTTGCAGTTCATAAAATATGCGTAATAACGCATATTATTGCAGCGGTTTACAATACTCGCGGCTTTTGTTTAATTTCAAATGTGTTCCATTCAGTTTTCCGTGGCCAGCTCGATTTTAGAAAAAGTTCGATTTTCAAATTACGTTCGATTTTCAAATAAGGTTGACGCGTCGCCGGCCGGGCCCCGGCCTTCGAGTATTAGTTGATCTATTATTACGAAATTAGACTTTAAGGCCATTGCAATAAGAACTATGAAAAGTGAATCTCATTAGGACCCAGCGGGTTATAATGAGATTCAGTACAACATTACACCCCGCCTCACCCCGGCTAAAGCCAAGGGCTTTAATGACTTGCATTACGTAAGGTTTGCATGACCAATAAAATTCATATAAATTTTTGTATAACCGCAACTGCTGGCACAAAATTTGTTATTAATTTTAAATATTTCTAAATATTCATTTCTTAAATTTTTAATATTAATTACTAATAATAATAAATAATATGGCATTGTCGAGCAGGTGGTGTGAAAAATACATTTGACGTGCCTAGTGTAATGTACCTGTTACAAGATGAAATAAAGAATCTGAATCTTTCAATTCAACTAATTTTCACTGGGGATTTAATTTAAAAATTCAAGTTATAGTAGTAAAGAAACGACAGAAACATTGGAAAAATTTAGTTCAACTTATTTTCTCTGGGGATTTAATTTAAACATCCAAGTTATAGTACCCACAGTAAAGTAACGACAGACGTTGTATATCCAGCGCGGCCTCTTTTCTGTTTGAAGGCCGTCTGATATAAAAGTCATATCAGGCACAATTCCTTTCAATCGAACTTTGGTATTATGCACTGAATCCAAAGTATCTTTATTAGCATCGGAAAAATTTAGTTTCAAAGTTTCTATTTATATTTATATTTTTTCTGAATAGAAATAAAAGTACACCGAAGTATTCTCAGTGTAAGTACGAGTTGGATCAATAGATTTTTATTGACCAAACTGCTAAAATATGTTGGCGAAGTTAAAGTTTTTGTAAACAATGATGCGGTTTTTATAAAAGCTGTTTTGAGTAGTCATTCTACATCTCTTAGACCATATGATACGTTATTTTGAAAATTAGGTTCAGTCTATGTGCTTGTAGTTACCGTCTGTGGTCTAGTGGTTGAGAACACCTAACTCAGATCTAGAAGTCCGGGTTTTGATTCCCGTGGGGGCAGAAACTTTCTGCTCGGTTTGGTTGGTGGTAGGGCTTTTCTAAGTCCGCCTGGCTAGCTACCACCATCTTACCTAAGTCTGCCGCCATAGCAATAATGTTAACGGCATTGTTGTGTTCCGATAGTTAGAGGCAGTTGAGGAGTCCGTGTGGAGCTCGCTTCCATCGGCCTTGTCTTCATTTACCATCAAGTGAGATGAAGGTCAAGAGTTACCCCGTTAAGATAAAAAAGTAGGTTTGGGCGACACAAAAGTAATCAGAAATGGCCATATGTTTTTTTTAATTAAAAATTATTTTGGAAAATCATTTAAAAATACATCGTAAACATCTTGAAAGTACCGTGTGAACAGATAGTTTTTGTCCCTTTTATAATTTATGTAACAGCAGTGAGGCTCTAAATTTTTCAATAAATATGTGTGAATTTGAACACCAGTATAAATATAAATAACGCAAATAAGAGGATTTTACTTTTTAATGTATTAAATCGTATCATTGCGGGAAGATTTTGCTCAGAAACAACTGCCCCTATACACAAATTCAGCAAAATAATACAAATTATTTATACCCCTGCATAGAGCGGAAGGCGAATGAATTCGTAAACTATGATACTGTCTGAGCCTCTGACACGCTGAAGGCAAGATTAGAAGTTTGGATCAAATTGGTGAGTATGTAATGTTTGTGTGCTAAAAATATTATTTATGATAAAATAACAATATCTCTGTATATTTCCATCTAAATACTTATGTAATGCAAATACAAATAGTTCTAATGTAAGGAATCGGGAACGCAAGGAAATAGTTGAGGTATATTTTCAATCGAAAATACAATCACATATCCTTACTAATTAGGTGGTAGGTGAGAGTGTCGTGTATTCTCTTCATGCCACTGCATTGAATAATGGAATACTATCCTCGGATATTTTGATAAAGATCTAAATTCATAATATTGTGTAGGCTGTAATGTACTTATATCGCTTGCAATATGACTTCATTGTTGGTTGGAATCCATAATTTAAATATTTACAATATTTCAAAGATTTTTTTTTTAAATACAAATCACGGTAATTGACCCAACACCACCTGATGTGGCGGTAAGGAGAGTCCATATGCGAAGACAGCTAGTGCAGAATGGACATTGCACTAGCTGCCTCCACCTTGCCGGCCCAAAAGGTGCTTTTTCACGCCTCTCTTGAAGGACCCCATGTTATACGAAGGAGGAAACACATGCGCTGGCAAAGAATTCCAAGTTCTGGAAGTACGACAAAGAAACGAGGAACTAAATTTCTTTGTGCGCGATGTTGAGGTGGAGACAGTGAATGGATGACTCCGAAGACCGGCACGCGTGCTCCTGAGCAGAAAGGGGGAAGGTGGGATAAGGTCGAAAAGCTCTTCAGAGCACTTTTCGTGATAAAGCCGATAAAAGGCGCTAAGCGACGCAATGTCTCGACGCAATTGTAGAGGCTTGTTGTAAATGGATCATTTATTTAAAAACCGGATATATGTATAGATGGATCATTTATATAAAAACCCGGCGTACAACATGTTTATCGCTCTAGGACGCATACAAGGCGATATGTAAGTCTCAAAAGCCACCGTAGTTATCACCGACCAAAAAATCAAATGGTAAACGTGATTTGCTGTAATCTCCCAACTCTATGTTACAATTTGATATCCAGCGAAGGTTTATAGTCCTTTGAAACACACAATATCGTAAAAAGTCGCGTCAAAAACCTGACTGACGGCCTGAAGATCGTGGCAGCAGTTTGATTTACACGAGAAAGAAAGAGAGAAAATATTGCCGTTGTTTGTACGATGACGCAGAAAGTGTTAAATGTGAATGGCTATTATTAAAATAGGCTCGTTTCGAACAAGCACAATTACTCATTTCATGTGTAACTCGTACTATATGACGTTATAAAGTTGTGCGTGTGTGAAATTTAATTCCTGTTGAGCCATTGGAGCTGTCTCATCTGGATGAGAATTAGCAGTGAATCATATTAACCCGTCAAGCATCAGATTCCAGACACAATTGATTTTTATTTGTCATAGACCTTTAAACGTGTAACACTGCTTGACAGATTGATGAGCTGACGAAAAGTGTTGAAACAAATCGACATAGTTAAAATAAAGTGCAGCAAAAAGTTGTTACAGGAGGAGCTCGGTCGCCAGTGCGTTTTTCCAGTCCGCCATTGGTTGCTGATAGGGCATCGCTCTGCAGATATGAGGGGTTACTATTATACGGCCTGGCCACGAACTCACCGCACGCGCGTCCTGCGACTCGCGAATCGGCAACCACTGCGCGCTGTCTCGACGTTGCCCTCGCAGCGCGGCGCGCGTCGCGTGGTTTGCCGAGTCGCCGCCGCCGCCGCCTCCCGTTCCCGTGGCCAGGCCGATACAGGCTTAGGCTGGCGTGGAAAAAACTGGATGGTGTGGCTGCTTATCCTTTTGTAGGGCGGGCATTGCTCGGTCGCACCAACCCGTAGCCCCACATTGAGTGGGGTCGGGGGTCCGGCGCATTGACTGCGAGGAAGACAACCTCTATAAAAAATCAGGTGGCAATAGTCCGCTGTGGGTTGGCGTATGATGGCGGTGTCGTTGACCGGGGTGTGGCAGTAGGCCTATATTCCCTGTTACGGCCAACATCCGGCGCCGTTTTGGTGCTTTCTGTACTCTTCTGCCATGGGGACATGGAATGCAGCAGTATTGGGGATCCCTAGTGCATCCTAGGCGAACCGAACACGAGCTGGGTCTTGTATAACAGCCTTCATCGTGCGCCTTATTTGTTCACCCCTGCGGTCCTCTATGGGTTGGGGTATGGCGATCTGTCAGTTAGCGGCTGTGTGGGTCCAGCTTCGCGGGGCGTGCAGTCTCCTTAAGGCTCTGATATGTCCGGTTGTGCGTACTTACGTCCCCTTGGCCTTTATTGACCAGCAGCACTTTGTGGCGGTCCAGTCTATTCCTATCCTTATTGGTACGGGTAGTGGGCTTTTTCAGTTTTGGGGCATACCGCATACTTGATGCCCAGGGGGGTGACTGCCAGCCATTCTGTTGCTGGAGTCCTTTATGGACGGGTATGGCGGATAACACAGTCCGCGGCACTTCGACGTGTAGCAGGGGGTTACCTATTGAAACGCATTACGTTTTTCGCCATAAACTGACAATTCATAATATTACTGGCCATAATAGTCACTTACCATAAGCCATTATAGCATAACTTCATGACACATAATATCATATGGCTGAAACTGATAAGGCATAATCATAGAAAGGCATAATTTTGATAAGCATAAGTAATGAAAGGCATAATTTTTGTTGGCCATAATATTCAAAAAGCATATATTTAATAAGAATAACCGTCAAAATCCCTAAACTCCCAAGTAATAACACTTATTTACCATAATTTCACCAAAAGCATGAATTTCTATGCATAAAAGTTTTTTTATTAATTCATTTGATTTTGATTGCATGTATGCAGGCAAGCAAGCAGCATGCATGCAAGTAAGAAAGAAAGCATGCATGCAAGCATAATACCTAAACTTTTCTGCATGCATACAAGCATGCAAGCAGGCATGCATGCATGCATACAAGCAGCCATGCAGCGTGCAATCGGTTCTGCTCTTCTCCGGCGCTGCGGGAAGTACAGCCCTTCCACTCTTACGTAACGAGTCTCATGCGCCCAGGAGAGCTTCCGCAGCCTCAGCCGCTCCAGCTCGCCCGGGTGCCTGAGATTCGCTACAGAGGGCGAGGGCAGTACTCCCTCCGCGCCTCCGGCTTTTAAATTACACTCTAGTATTGGGCAGACTAGTACCACGGCGAAGGACCACGGCCAGTAGGGTTTAATATAATTAATTTTGTATTAATATTGATTTCTTTATTTTTACTTCGAAATTTATACACAATTAAAAATACTTCATTGTGTCGAATTCGAGGTTCGAGTCGTTTTCGAAAACAAATGAAAAACAATCGAAAACACTCAAAATTTGTTATCTTGAGCTCCTCCGAGCTTCAAGACACGGTAAGCCGTTGGTTCCTGGTTGTTACTACAACCGATTTAACCCACCAACCTGCATATTTGGACCAGCGTGGTAGTGTTATGGCCCAAACTCCTTGTGTTCTTCTCCCTTGTAGAATGGCCTGGGATGTATATAGGCTGGTGATGATGATTGTGAAAAGGTTGTTCCTAGAAAAATACATTTTAAATCTTCGCAAATCCAAATGCATAGTCTGATTTGGTTCACGGTCGGATCCAAGATGGACTCAGGTACGGGTGCTGGTGTCTATAATAAAGATACAACTACATCTAAGCAAGTGCAAATTGGGAACTATATTCCAGGCGGAGACGTATGCAATTATCTCAAAAGACAATTAAATTATAGAACAAAGGACTGAGAATAAAACAATATACTTTCTTAGTGGCAGCCAAGTCGCTTTCAAGGCACTTGGCTCACCGCGAGATCCCAATAGGTCGAAATACACTGTAAGTTGGCTCACCGCGAGATCCCAATAGGTCGAAATACACTGTGAGTTGGTCATAGCCCCACAATAACACCAGTTGTCTTCACAGACCCAAATATAAGGTAAGAAATCCACATGCGTATATGGACGCAATACCTAATCATGAATAGAATTTTGCCCAAACCTCATCATAAAATGTTGGATCATCAAGAGATCCTGCTTCGTTATGTGAGAATGGTGGCTGGTGACTTATGTTTAAGTTGTGGGATTTATTTCTTGTTCCATGTTTCCTGAATGACGCCTAAAGAGATTTCATAGAAAAAAGAATATTTAAAGTTCATCACGATGATCATATTTCTTTTACATGATTGTTTCAGGGTATTATATCAGTGAAAGTTACAGGATGTTTGGTTGCAAATTGTAAAATAACTGTTTCTTTATGACTGTACTGCCATGAAGCTTCGTTTTCGAGAGCGTCCCCCTAGCATAACTTTCTGTATTAATTTATTGTACCCGCCTCCCTGTCATAAATACATCTACATATAATACTTATCAATGTTTACAATATGTTCATTGTATTGTTTAATCATTGAATGATGAGTTTTATTAAATATTAAACTATATTGACAAAGTGGCTTCTAGAAAACTATTTCTATATTGTAAAAGAATATTTACAATTTGTAATGAAATAATTTGAATTGTTTTATTAGCTAGCTTTTTTACGTTACAACTGAAGTTTTGAATTCTGAGACATTATATAAACTTTTTAAATATTACCAATATTTTTACTTTTGCACGCCTGCTTTCAGGCTGAATACTGTACTGGATTTATTAACTATGTGATCTATTATAAAAATATTCTGGCAAACAAAGTTTTATCCTATCTTATCTGAATAACGAGGAAACTATGTACTTGCAATGTGGATAGCAATACTATCTCAGAAGTAAACCGAAACGGAGCCCAACTCAGCTGTGCTACAGCCGGGGAGTAATAGCGTAGATGAAATATTACAAAAATAGACAAAAAAGAGAATCGGAAGTGGCTCAGTCCAAGTTTCACCTCTACCAATACCTACACCCTTTACTCTTTTCAGCTAGTCCCCGAACTCCAAGAGCGGATCGAGATTGTTTGGCATGATTAAGAAATTGAAATTGATTAAGTACATAAAATATTAACATTATGGATTTATTTCTTATGTGTTTAGGTTTGTATGTACGTGTTATTAGAAATCGTGTTGTATGTATTTGAACGTAAACACATTCATAGTTATTACAGTAAGTGCCGTAACGCTGATCCAAAAGTTTTTTAGTGAAAGGTTTTTGTAATAAGAATGTTTCAAGTCAGCAACAATTTGTTTACGTAGTAAAGCAGTTTTATAATGCTATTTAGATGTTGAAGTACTAATTTTATGATGGGGAGAGGTCGCTCCATATCTTTGCCGCGTTAAACTTATCGTACTGGTTTTCTGTAACAGAGATTTTTGGTAGTTTTACCAAACAACTTTCTCTTGAAATTGCCATAGGTAATTTGGAATAAGGATCCAGAATACTTTCCTGGATCCTTATTCCAAATTACCCATGGCACTTACATAGGTCATTCGTATTACGAATATTGTTCTGTTAACTTTAAATCCGAATTGCATACAAACATCAGCAATCTTTGTATATAGACATCTATGTCCTTGGCCCGTAGACAGCGCTGCAGCTCCTATTAGGCATGTCCACACTGTGCATTTTTTTGTTCATTAAGGGCATGCGTCATAGCGCAGTCAACAGCGCACGTGATGCATGCCCTTAACGCATGCGTGATGACAGTTGAAAGCGAAGCGCGCGCTGTGATACAGGTTTTCCACCGTCGCGTGGATTTATGTGCCTTTAAGCGTTCAACAACAAGATGGCGGACGAAGAAAAAGATTTAACATTAAAGTTTATTGAAGATTACACAACAAGCTTTCCACAACTTTGGGATCCAAATAATAAACTTTACACAAATAAAATAAAGTAAATTGGTTCCTTTTTTTTCGAATTTCTTATGACCAAGTAAGCTGCACATATTCCGCCAAGCGCAATATTCTCGTCGCATATGTTTCGACGTTCATTAACGCATTCAATTATTGAAAGCGCCAAACGAAAGATGAATAGAAAGATGAAGACGAAAGTTGATGATGGAAACGCACAGTGTGGACATACTTACCTATTATGTATTTTACCGCTGCAGTTATTAAAACTAGTCAATACGAGTAAGGCGACTAACGTTATTCGTACTTTTTCTCTAATGTTGATCCTGATTTTGTCAAATGCTTCTATTTCCAATATTGTAATTAAATTAAGTATAATAATATGTACTTAAGTGTTATATGTTACATATTTCACAATACCATTTTCTTGCTTTCCCACAATCCAAGATTCATTCAATTTGGTGTTTGGTTCATGTTTAAAGTATTTTAGACTTATCTGAGATTAAATGACAAATAATTATGTTGAATGAGGCCATTCTGTTTTATAATCCTAATATCCCTTCAGGAACTGGCCTGAAATAAGATTTGTTTCTACTTTTATGCTGGCTTTTCTCTCTTTTAAAAAATGCTGTTTCTTGAAAGCAAGTATGATATTTACTTTCACACTTCTATGAATGTTGTCTATGAATGTCATCATTGAATTTAATATTACAATTTGACATCACTATATACTTATGTTCATACCTATAAAGTTAGGCGGTCGCCCCGCCACTGATATGCACTTCTATGCAGTCTATCTAACTGGCAAACGCGGAGAAACAGATTTTTTAAAAAGTACCTAGGTTACGAAATTTTTTTTTGGGTATAAGTACCTACTTAAATTTAATTATTGCATCCTTTTTAGGGTTCCGTACCCAAAGGGTAAAACGGGACCCTATTACGAAGACTTCGCTGTCCGTGCGTCTGTCACTAGGCTGTATCTCATAAACCGTGATGCTACATTTAGACGCTTGCCCAGGCTCGGCAAGTGTCTACAAGCTCTTCCCAAACGCTTGGATGCCATTTACACGCTTGCGAGTTCTTTATTGTGCTCCAGACAGGCATGCAATGTAGACGTGGAAGTCAAAATTTTCTATCATTGAGTTTAGTTTGAAATTTTAATTTAAAATATAAACAAAAACAAAGAAAGCATAACTGACGAAAGAAAAGATGATGGATGTTTAAAATCCATAGAAATCATACCAAATAATTACTAAATTCAATTTTTTTATTGGCTATGAACGCGCCAGCGTGCGCCAGCGTGTAAACGCGTCGCAGGCGGCGAGCGCACGCTCCTTTGATCCGTGTTCAAAAACCGACACCGACTCGGGTCGGCCACAAGATAACACAAGCTCACGCAAGCCAAGCCAAACAGCCCGGTTACACGCTTGTGAATGTGGAGGGTTGTCGAGGCGTGCCACGCGTCTAAACGCGGCATGATAGTTAGACAGTTGAATTTTTGCAGATGATACATTTCTGTGGCCCCATTTATAACAAATTAGTATTTGTTATAAATAAACAGAATAAAATAAATGTTTTAGGGGGCTCCCATACAACAAAAGGGATTTTGTTTTGCTTGTTTTTGATCGATATTGATAACGGCAACAGGGAGACGCTTTATAGATAAGTAATAGTACGGAACCCTTCGTTCGCGAGTCCGACTCGCACTTAGCTGGTTTTTAGTATTTTGAAAGTCGGTATTAATAAAGTGTAGAATTTTTGATAACATTTCATCTTAAGAATCAAGATTACAACGCACCTGCAATATCATGTGATTTTCCCTTGTTATTGCAGGTGTCTGTAGGCGGCGGTAACCGCTTACCATCAGGTGGGCCGTCAGCTTGTTTGTCATCTAGTTGTATATAAAAAGAAAAAAACCACAGTACTTTATTCAATGACAATGTTAACATGGATATATTATACCTACCTACCCGTTTGTTATATTGTGAACCAAACACCCTGTATGAACATGACTCTGTCACAGAATATCATCATCCTATTTACGCCCCACTGCTGGGCACAGGCCTTCCTACATGGGAATAACACATGAGGAGTTTGGGCCATAACACCACCACG
Organism: Nymphula nitidulata; assembly: GCA_947347705.1. Lineage (NCBI taxonomy): Eukaryota > Metazoa > Arthropoda > Insecta > Lepidoptera > Crambidae > Nymphula > Nymphula nitidulata. The sequence goes on from OX374616.1 coordinate 21,211,853, forward strand.
CTGGCCCAGTGGGGATTTGTGGGTTAAAGAGGTTGCAGGAACAACCGGGAACAAACGGCTTAACGTGCCTTCCAAAGCACGGAGGAGCTCGAGATAACAAACTTTGATGGACCCATCCCAGAATCGACCATGGCGAAAGTTGCTTTGTTTTCGTATTCCAGAGCGCTCAAACCAATTCGCCACTGAGATCAGCATAGAATATGTACATAAATAATACACACATAAATGACACTGTTTATAGGGTTATAACCATAGCAAAATGCGTATCCAAGACAACTTACACAATTTTGTACCTACACAGTAGGTTTATAAAATTATTGCTTTTCTAGGGGAATCGTTTTAGTAGTTTTGCGAGACATTTGGTATTTCAAATTTCGTCTTATCTTGCCAATTTGCTTAAACTTACGACTTTTACAGTTTCACTGTCTCCACCTCAACATCACGTACAAAGAAATTTAGTAGCTCTTTTCTTTGTCGAACTTCCAGAACTTGGAATTCTTTGCCAGCACATGTGTTCCCTCCTTCCTATAACATGGGTTCCTTCAAAAGAGGCGTGAAAAAGCACCTTTCGGGCCGGCAAGGTGGAGGCAGCTAGAGCAGTGTCTGAACTGCACTAGCTGTCTTCGCATATGGACTCTCCTTACCGCTTCACATCAGGTGGTGTTGAGTCATTTGTCGTGCTTTGTATAAAAAAAAAAAAAAAAAAAAAAAAAAATTAGTTACCAACCTGAATTTGTCTATTTATGTTACGAAATCAGTCATTGGAGTCGTTGGGAGCGAATTCGTCTGACTAAGGCATTGAGTAAATAATTATGCTTTTCACTGGACGTCCTCGTCCATTGGTTGACTAAGCCTTTCAGGGCCTGCTTGTATCGTGAGTCTTTTATGTCCTTTAGTGATTTTCCCGAGTGAGTAATCATCTTTTTGATTGCGTGCGGACATATTAGTACGATTTATTGTAAAAGAAAGGTATCAGTTTCATTATTAGATAAAGAAATATAATATGAAGAGTAATTATTTTGTGGCTCTAAACATAAGTTAAACTGCACGTAGATGACTTATTCGGCATCTCAGGTTTCTTTTTCTTCCATTTTCTTCGATTACGCCGAGATTTCTGATCCGATTTACATGATTCTTTTGTTCGATGCGAAATAGTTGCCATTTGGTCCCATAATATTTTCAAAATCCCATATTATTATTTTTTATCTTTTCGGTAGTTTGGTTTTTAAATCAAATAAACTGAAATAAGCAAGTCATCTACGTATGCGAAATTGCGGATTTTTTCCCTTCCTGTGACTTTTTAGTAAAGCGATACGATAAGTAGTAGGAAACAATGTAAGCTGACGGCAACTCATCTAGCTTTGACTTTAGAAAGTTATCATTAAAAATTGTGAAAAAAAATTAAACAAAAAATTAAACTAACTTCCAAAATCTGAAAAATATAACATATTTTTTGGAGTTGGTGCTAAGTTGTTTCCTGAAATAATTGAACGTGAAGCACCGACTTCAAAAAATATGTTTCTAGCTAGGATGAGTAGGTATTTTATAAACCTTTTCAGTTTTTTGAAGTCAGTTTTAATTTTAGTTTAAAATTTTTCGTTCAGTAATATTTTTTAAGATATCATATACATGTAAAAATTTTAAGTGAAACGACTAATTACTGAAAACTATCACAGTGGTAACAATTATAGAAGAAAACCAAAAGCCAGTGTCAAAATACATGTTGATTTTTACGGCTTTTATTTATTTATTAGGAACACAGAACTGCCATTAAATTACTTGATACCTATATAACTAGACAATAAGCCAAAGTATGTGCACACAGCAGCACCAAGTAAAAAAAGTAGAATACATCAATCCGCATCTCACACTCAACTCGCAAGTCAAGCATCAAAGCTTAAATATAACTTTGTGGTGAATATTGTCGGTTTATTTCTTCATAGCCATGAAGGATCGAAAAATTTCGAAAATCCATAAAGAAAAACTCAAGCGCAGTCAAAACATTCACGGTCGAAATACTTTTGATATTATATGTATTTAACTTTTTAAATGCATCGTTATGGCTTACACTTTTGGGCTCTTTGTTGCTATCAGCCTGTCGATCCTGTAACAAAACTCGCACCTCACTTCGCAAGTCACTTCGAATTCAACTGTCAAATAGACCAAATTTTCATACATTTTTTGCTCTATTTGACAGTTGAATTCGAAGTGACTTGCGAAGTGAGGTGCGAGATTCGTTACAGAATCGCACCCCTGGTGCTGCTTTAAATATGTTATTTTGTTATTTTTCTGCAACCAAAGGGTTTTGTGTTAATCAAAGGGTGTCATGTTATTCAGTACATTTTTGTCTACAATCTGAAATGGTGAACCTTACTATCCTTTTTATAGTATTTCCATGCCACTAATTGATTTATTTATGTTTGGGAAGCATAAAACAATCACATAACACAATTGACATCTTCAGTCTTCCCGTCACCACGGTCGCTATAAAGTAATCGAAACGTCGGGTGTATAATAATAATGTTAATCCGGTAAAAGTGGTTTTATTTCAAATATAGTTTTTTATCTGCCATGACAAAACCATTCAACTACTATGGAAAATCAATACCAGAATAATACAGAAGTAAAACGAACACGCACTTTATGCTGGCCTAGATACCCAATTATGCCCGATGATTACGTTTAATGCTCCTAATAATTTATGGAGAGATATAATCTGCCCATTGTAGTAGAGTTTTAGTTTATGAGTTTAATTACGATCGTAAAAATAAACTTCAACGTTTTTCTTTCGAACACTACCTATAGGAGGTACCTACGCACACCTAAAAATCACCAATAACATTGTATTTCATCAATAAGAATAATAAAAAAAATATCTTAATTTTTATTTGACCACTGTAAAAGTCGCGGGTTGGATCCCTTCCCCGGGACGTGATTTTTTATAATTTAGATATTTTCCTAAGTATAAAAATTTTTGGAATCTTAGTAAATGCAATTTCGCATTGGTATAATGATAATGTTACATAACGTCCAACTTAACCACCTAGGTATGTTAAATTATTGATGGTGGCATAATGAATAGTGGCTGCTCTAGGAATTATTTTCTCTTGACTTAGAATGGGAATGAAAGGATATTGTAAATTGGTGAAATAGTTAATAAATAATACAATTTAATTGAATTAATGGCGTTGTCATGAAAAACCTACAAATGCTATTTATTTTTTACACTATCTAGCTACTTACACATAATAAAATTACGTGTCTCTATTTAGAAACATTTTTACACAGAAACAGCCATATTGATGAAATTCATTTAAGTAAGTAAGTAGATTATTTAATTTATGGTAACCATATTTTATAAAAATAAATCAGCACTTTCACTCCTGAAGCGCAGGATTTATTTTTTTTAGATTTATTGTACATTGTATAAACATTTTATTTTTTCTCAATATACAATTTTTTTTTTATTTTTATTGAACCAAATTTTTTTTATTTTTTTTATACAATTTGTTGGGGAAATCCTCTCTTTAAGTTTAAAAACCTGTATTGAGAAGATTTCGCTCCTCTGTAGTTACATACATCATTATCGTTTTTCTATACCTTAGTGAGTGACCTACTTTTGATAAGGTATATAAATTCTGTTACACATTCTATTGTACAATAATACATCAATATGTGCCGAACTGGCACATAGCATTGTCTTTTTGGTATGGTTTGCTTTGATAGATTGTTTTTATATACGTCAGTTGTAAGCGATTTTGATAAGTACATGTTTTCACATTACTAGAACCGGTGTTTTATTTAGCTATCAAGGCTATGTTAAGCAGCCCTCAACAGCAGGCACAGTACCTGAAGTAGGCTCATATATCCCCCACTGGTTCAAAAATCTTTGAGATATAATGAATAAAATTAAATTGTTACCGCATTACTATGTTACTTTGCATTACTTTCTTATTGTCTTACTGTAGGAAATACATATCTTTTGTACTTAATTTATTGTAAAAGATACTCAATAAGATTTTCATTTCAATTCTACGTAGGAAGGTACGGTAGGTACTTGAGTATTTCTAGTCACATCATCTCAATTTGTCCTTTATATGCTAAAATAGAATTACTTTTACTTAAGCTTGTTCATAACTAACTAATAACTCTATAAAAAATAATAACTTATTAATATAAATATTGCTTTAGGGATTTGGATTAGTACGCATCTCGGCGCAAGGCAATCAATCGGAAAGATTGTTTCCTAAGAAAGTATGAAGTAAGAAAGTAGATAAAGTTTCGATTAATGTTAATAGCGACTTTTTTTAAAATAACAATGTATTTTTTTTACATAGCACGGCGATCGACTCAACACTACCTGGTGTGAATCGGTAAGTGTAGAGTCCATATGCGAAGATCACTAGCACAGCTTGAACTTGTTCTAGTTCACACTGTTCTAGTGGTACTATAACATTGCGATGTTATAGCACCTCTTAACTGTTTATAAAACTTGAAATATTTAAAAGTAATATAAATTCAAAATCTGACGCTTTTTTATACAATTAGAAGACAAACAAGCTGACGACCCACCCGATGGCAAGCGGTTATCGCCCCCTATAGACACCTGCAATAACAAGGAAAAATCACTTGATACTGCAGGTACGTTGTCATGATTGATTCCGTTTTTCCTTTCAAAATCATCTATTGCTGACCGTGAGAGGAGACTATCTCGCTCTCGACGTCCGTCGTTAGCTTGGGCGATATTACATATATTATTTTATTTTAGATGTAACATTGCAGATTTCATATTACATTAATATTTCACTAGTCTCTAGGCACTTTTGCAAGTACATTATTTTTATAAGCCTATTTTGGTATTTCGGTGTATCCAGTTTCACTGTTTTGAAGTGTTCAGTTTTTTTTATCTTGTTACAGAGTGATTTACGTGCCATTGTACAACTTAAATATACTATACAGTGACGTATAACGTTGCTTTTTTATTGGATCTACACACCCCTACGTTACAGGCTAAGGTCAAGAAGCTCTTTCTAGCACTGTCCGTGGCATAGGCGATATCAGGCGCACGCCCAGTCTCCACGCAATCTTAGGGGTTCAAGGCTATTTGAGACCTCGACATCGCCAATGCACAGACAGCACGACGCTACAATCGTCCAGTACATCGAACAGGTACTTAGCGTCATCCCACAGGTGCGAGCAATATTCGGCACAAGACCGCAGCTGGGTTTTATAAAGCAGGAATGATCGCGCACATCGCAGGCATGGTCACACGTGAAAAATCATAGCACCTATTTCAGGACACCGAGCTTCCTTGAGGCTGTTTCAAGGTTTCGATGTAGTTCCTTTTGTTGAGATCACAGTATATCTCCATATAGACCGTGTTGATGGAGCCTTGTGCTGAAGGAGTTATGCCCTGAAGAGAGGGAAGGGGAAGGAATGACGACAATTTGACTGTAAAAGCACACACCTGTGTTTATCATATTTTTTGTAAAGTACTTTTGGAAATGGCTAGCCAAGGATTGAGCTAAGTGACTATCAAAATTAACCATGACTTACAAAGCGAAACGCAAGACGACTTATTATGTAGGACAGTTGGTTGGTCCTTAACTCTTAATTTTTTTTAATTATCGTGTGTAAATAAAGTGATATGTAAATTTATCATTTTATACAATTTATCATTTTAGAGGTCGCATTAAAAAAAAACATGTAAAAACTGATATCATTTTCCTTGCTAATATAATGGCATACTTATTCGGCGAGAAAAAGACAATTTCAAGTTAGGTCGCCCATTGGCCTAGTTTCATTTGGAGATCAATATGGACCTTAGCGCCCTTTTCTTCAATCTGCAGTTTCTATACTTCCTAATACCTACTGTTTAGGTAGGTAGCTGTTACAAGTAAATATAAAAGATTTCTTATAGTAAATTACATGCAGTAAAGAAGATTTATTGTATTACATCAATTTACTTTTAACTATATTGGGTTTGATCAGCCCCTTAGTTTAAACTCTAATGGTGATAGAATGGGAATTGATCTAAAGTTTAATTCCAATTTAATAAATTTTGCTTTGCAAGTTTTGCAACACACCAATGGATATGCAATAAACTTGAAATTAAGCCCATTTATATTATCATTGTAATTACGTAATCATGGGGCTGTCCAAGTACCAAGAAGATAGGATAGATACTGAAGTTATATTGATAAAGATAAATAATTAAATAGGCCTCTGGACTATCAGTACAGTGACCCCTTTTAACAGTTTTTTATAACTAACGCTTTAACCCTCCATCCCTTACTAACCCATCGGCGCTCACGATCAATATAAAAATCTATATGAAGTAAGTGGGTATACCTCAGAGGTTAAGGGTTGTGACTTCATAGTCACACACCTCAGGTTAGGTCAGGTACAGTCAATCAGCAAAAGTACCATAAAGTAACCACGTAAATTGAAAACTACATTTATAATGATCGCTTTGAACATTTTGCCTAAAGCAAATTTGCTTAAGGAAAGTTACGAAACTTTTAGGCGTAAAATATTTCACAATGTTTTATGATGTTGAGTTTTTTTTTAAATTTTATCTTTATATTGGGTCTGATCATCGAATTCCATGAAGTTATGAAAGATAGTTAAGTTATTTTGATAAAGATGAAAATAACATTCTGAACTGTGAATAATTTATTGTTTTTCAACTTAGCATTCCTCGTGGATACCTTTTTCTACAAATTACTTTTCAATGCTATTTTTAAATAGAAAATTTTTACTAATCACCAATTTTTCCATTAATTTGCTTTTATAAATAATATATAACTTCTATTCCATGCTATTAGGTAACTGCTCAAATATTAATTACAAATTTGGTTCCAAAGATCGAAGACCTAAAAACAATATTGTGGTGGTAATAGGAGTACTTGTTACGACCTTACGAATTTAAGCGTCCAGTGAACCGCGGTTCCGATTGCGCATGGCAAGACATAGGACCGGAATGCGTCAAGCGATTTTCATGATGCCAATGGCGCTTACGAATTGTTCTAGTTATTATGGTACCAATGGTGAGTGGATGTAGAATCCCTGTGTTAATGACATTTATTTCTATGAGCCCTCTAACGGCATGATGTACTCCTATATCCAGCACAATATTTAATTCTTACAGCACTTCTCAACCCAAACCCATATAGAGCATGTTCTATGTCTATGTTACAACGTACTATAGCTTTTTCCGTAATTTCGGAATCGAGAAATTTATGGACATCAACTCGAACAAAGAATCTCTAAAATCACGGGTGGCCTTAAAAAGTCGCTCTTACCTTTCTTCGAAGCGTATGCTGGATCGGCTGATATCACTCCATGCACTCATGGACCGTCCACGCCCTCGGTGATAAGCTGCAGCGGTCGCGGCTACGGCGGTGGGACGACGCTCTAGCTCCACCTCCGGTGGAAAATTTACTTTAGTAGATCCCCGGGAAGAGGGTCCCTCGGCTGATTCGCCCCCACCCGACAACTCCATCTCGAATGCGGCATATTCGGGTGCGTGATCTGGTTCCCCGTCGCTGCCATCGCTGGCTGCCGAGAGTGCCTCATAGCCGTAGCCGGGGCGGGCGCCGCCGCCGCCGCTTGCTACGCCACCCCCATCGTGCCCGCTCTCTGGCCCTATAGCCAGCCTCGGCGATGCCTCGATTCGACTCAATGACGATGCCTTTACGGACTGTCCTCGAGCATTCAATGGTGAACTCCTCGATGGGAAATGGTTTGAATAACGTAATTTGCTGTGACGAAACGTGGTGACGCTTTCTAATATCAAACGAAAAATTAGTTTGCTATTTTAGAGAACCTAAGTTAGGTTATTTTACTACCCTACTTCAGTTTCTACACTTCGGATTCGGAGCACTAAATCACAGTTGTAGATGAATGAAAAGTGTTTACACTAATTTTGTAGCATCGAGAAGAATGTTGTATTATGAAATTTTACAAATTATTTTGAATTTGCCGCTGAAATTGGATATTCACAATAATAAACATACACTACAAACAATTGTACACTGATTTTAAAGAGATTATCGCGTTACTGATACTTTGAGTTATTCACTGTTTACTTCCAATATTTATAATGTATAAAATACATAAACGTTAGACAACGACTAAACGAAAACAGCCTGATTATAAAAGCCCCAATTCGACTGGGTGACCTTTATACCGCCAGGCAGTATCAGGGTTTGTTAATGGGGGGTGCCTAAACAATAAAAACGTATAGATAGTAGGTTTCATATATAAGGTATCGTGAAGTGAGCACAAAATGAGGTAAAATTGGAGTGAAGTGCGCGCAAGTGGAAGCGGGTGGGGCAGATCGATGCCGCAACCACGACGGTGCCCTTTGTTAGTACTATTTTCCACCGCGTTAATATAGTAGCGCTATTGTCTCCCCAGACGTAAATATTTTATTACTTGTATAGGCTATGGACTGAAAGTCTTCTAATAAAAGATACGTCAGTTCAGTACGATGGGTGTAATTATAATGATTAATTATACAATAGATACAAAGTAAAAGTATGTTGAGATGAGTTAGGTCCTGTACGACCAGAATACCCCAGCCTGTTTTTTGTCATGGAAAAAGTAGAAAATTCAACATATTATTAAGTAATAAAAGTAAATGCAATTGAAATGAAAATTTATACATCCACCATTTAAAATTCATCTCATTGATCTTTATAAAAATTATTATAATTATAAAACGGTATCAGCACGCTTTGGATCTTTTAAATATTCGCGCTGATGCACCATGGCGCAATATAACTTTTAAACTTTAGCTTCGCGTTATTGTTTATGTATAATCTATGCTTAAGTTGTTGTACTTTACTATCTTTGTGATAACTATTGTCATTCAAAATCACGTATAAGGCTCACAGTATTTAAAGGAGACCTAAGTATATAGAAAACTTATTCTTCCTTCGGGGCCTTTATCCAGAGAAATACCACCTACTTACCTACTTAATTATAGGTCCATAAAATTCTTTTAAGATTTTCTCAAAAATATTTAAGGAAATAATGTTTGTAAGTATTTTTTAAGTCTGTTAGCAGCGGGGTTTAACATGAAACGTTTTCAGAAGTTTCGAATCAAAAAACACGTGTTTCGTGGCATCATCGTTCAAGAAGATTAAAAATCGTTAAATGACGGGGTTTTCTTATAAAACTAGACGACAAACAAGCTCGCGGCCCACCTGGAGGTTAATATAATATGTATATCAACATCGGCAAAAGTAAGAAAACATCGCTTGGTATTGCAGGTGCGTCAAACGTTAGATATTGAAAAGTAAGGAGGTGCTGTACACTTTTGAATCCTCATTTTGTTAATTTGGTAATAATGTGTAAATGTGTACTTTGTCTTATTAAATGTTTGTATTTATCTCACCTGATGGTACGTAAGTGATAATAAGGGTGAAAATGGAAGCGAGCTATACCCGTATTTCTCAAGCACAGAGGAACTGTACCACAAACGCACGTACACTATTACATTTCGAATCGCCATCGTATCGAGTAGTTACGTTAGCTTTTGTCTGGCTTTTGTTTGAGACTTTAAGCGTGCGTAAACAATACGATTATGATTCGAAATTTTAAAATGTTCGTGCTAGGGGTACTGGCGTTCGGTACTGGCTAACTTACCTCCAACGCAACGTCCGGAACACAACAATGCTGTTAACTTATTGCTTTGGCGTCACTTAAGATGGTGTTACCTAGCCAGGCAGACTAAGAAAAGTTCTACCACAAACTGCCGGCAGAACATTTATGCCCCCACGCGGGAATCGAACCCCGGACCTCTTGATCTGAACTAGTAGACCTCAGTGGCGGTACAACTTTGTACTACATACTCGGTTTTGATGCAAATAAATGTACTTTCTTGATAAAAAAATTTTGCAGAAAAATATTTCCGCGTAGGTAGGTACCAATTTATCTAATCGCGTTTTTCTTTGTAGAGACGTATTTATTGTGATCATATTTTTAGGTCTAGCTATTTTGATAAATCATATTTTTTGCTCAATTAACTTTTGAGGAGCTCGAGCTCGGTGGCGTAGTAGTTTGAGCGCTCTGGTTTCGATTACGAAAACAAAGCAACTTTCGCCATGGTCGGTCCCGGGATGGGTCAATCAAATTTATAATCTTGAGCTGCTCCTTGCTTCGGAAGGCACGTTAAGCCGTTGGTCCCGGTTTTTACTGCAACCGCATGAGCCCACCAACCTGCATTGGACCAGTGTGGTGGTGTTATGGCCCAAGCGGTTAGAGTATAGCAAAAGGGGCACTATGGGTCTAGGACTTAGATTTTTTTTTCAAAATTTGATGTGTCTGATGACCCCACTTTTTTATAGTGGAAATGTAGAAGTACTAGGATGGGGGCCCAAGCTCCTCATGTGTTTTTCCCATGTAGGAAGGCTTGTGCCAGCAGTGGAACGTATAGGCTGGTGATGATGATAATCTTACATAATTTTCGTTACAAACTTATTTTATATTTTTTAAATTTTACAATTCAATAAAGTTCCTCTATAGTGGAACTTTTTGGTGTTCAATAACACCATTTCGTTGAAAAAATGTGAAAACCACAGAACAAGCATAGAAAGAGGTTCTGTACTAAAACCGTGCATCTCCTCTCATTATAATAGTAAAACTAAGCCTTGACAAAGCAACCACATACTTTCATGTATATTTCTGCAAACGCGTTAGCTTGTTTGTTTGTGAGTATTGTGGAATTTTCGTCTTCATAACATTACGTAGAAGCAATGCCGCTATTCGACTCAGTCAAACTAATTGCGCTGCCGAGCATCACCTAACTCTAACAAGATCGAAGTTCTGTGAAGTTATTGAATAATAAGTTATAATGCAGTGTTATATACTTATTTTGTTAATCATGGCGTTCCGCATGGCGAAGGTAAATTCTCACATTTTATGACTCGTTCATATTATAAAAATGTATAGTAGACTAGAAAAAAATGAATTATTCCCTCTGCGTCGACTCTCTTTATGTCGAGTCTTGCTACGGTGATTCTCGATACGTCGCGTTTTCGTTACGTCGAATCACACGATACATGTCCTGAGGCGAAATACAAGAGGTTTGCATTTCGCCTCAGGACATGTATTTTTTTGACATGTTACCACGTTACAACCTTTCACAATCCAGGTGAATGTTCTGAACACTGAACCCCAGAAGACTTCACAGTCGCTGGTTGGCATGACATCCCGCCCCAGGACATGCCTTTTTGCCTTTTTCATCTTTCATAAAAAAAATAAGACAACTTTCTTACTTACACATAGCTTGACTTTCGATGTAGGTCTTAATAATCTATATAAATAAAAAATCAATGTTTGTATGTAATGTTTATCTTTGGTAGTGTGTTCTGTGGGTGTGGGCTATTTATTTTCCTAAACGGATCGGCTGCGGTTCGGTATCGTTACCAATGCGGTTGTAATACAAAAAGATATTCCGCTAACATTGCTTATAAAGCCGGAATGCTAACGGAACGCTCTCGGTTGGTTCAACTTTCTTTTCGATAATAGTTAGCAATATTGCAAGAAACAAATATATTTTGGCTAAGTGACTAGACAGTTGTTATTTTTGGACTGTTCGAACAAAGAACTATCGATGTGTTTCGGCTGCCACAAATGTTAAATATTTAGCAGAATACGAAACAATGATTGAACCGAACGGTTCGCGTTACGTGTTTGTTAGTAAAATACCAAACTGATGCGTTTCGGTTGGGAACCGATTACTTTCCCGAAATTTACTTGTTCGATTTTCATTTCCCCGAAAACGGTTGACCAACGTCTCTTTTGCCATAATACCGTAGTGGCACCAGTTATCGACACTTTAAGAGCCATACACCACATTTTGTTACACAATTTTCATATTTGACCTGATATTGACTTACTTTTTGTTATTTGCGATAGTGTACAATACTAATAAATAATTGCATCTATGACATCAACGTATTATTAAATACATTTTGAGAAAATAATGAAAACATTTTTCACATTGAAAACACCAGTAATCGACAGTCAAAATCCATTGATCGAAACCCTGTTATCGACATGCAACCCAATTAACGACACTCAGTTATCGACACATATAATTATTGTAATTATTATTAGCAAAGTTTCTGGTCACGTGAAAAATAAGAAATCAGTACCTACTTTAAGTAAACAACCTTTAATAACAAACAGTCTGAATAATATTACCAAAGGTAACCTATCATTTATCTCTTTCAAAGTATGCATTGTATGCCATATTTTTTAATTATCGAAATATTATTTGACATAAGTATCACTCCACCAAAGTACGTTTTACAGATTTTTATAAATACCTATTTTGTATTGACCGAAGTATCTTTTGAACTTTTTTCATTTGCCAGATAACTTATTTGGCTTACTTTCACTTCACCAACACACCATTTTTCTAAATATTATTTGGCTAAAGCTATGTTATATCTACTCAATCCGTATTGAATAGTAGCGAGCGAAATGAGCGGAGCTTCCTTTTGCTTGCTGCATGCTTGCTTGCTTGCTGCATGCATGTTTGCCGGTAGTCCCTTTCTTCTTCGAATATCGAACGTCCGAAAATCATAATCCCTAACACGTTTGCTATAATCATCACTTTTCATAATGTTCTCGTATACGAAATTGTATATTACCTATAGTCTTCAGTTCTAATGCTTTTGCGTCATAAGATCGGGTGCTATAATAATTAGATATCCTAATTTTTCTTCCTATAAAGTCACATGCCCTAAGTGTTATATTGTATAATGTATGTTAGACCGAATGGTGGTTTATAATAATATTGATAGTCCTAAACATATGTTTAAAAGTAGGTTTACCTTGGTTATGTTATCAATATCATAAAGCTTAGTTATTATAAGACTTATTATCAAGAAAATCATTTTATTCAGAGACAGTTTCAATTACATTTGAAATAATTTAACTAAAATGTTGTCTTAAGAACATAAATATATCGCTTTAAAACCGACACCACGTAGTCTTGTCTGCCCTACCCCTAGAGTGTAATTTAAACCCGCGAAGGCGCGGAGGGGCGAGGCAGCTGAGGAGCAGGTGATTTTGACGACCACCGCCGCGGCTCAGGTCGAAGCAAGTCGAAGCTGCGGTGGTGGGCGAAAACCATCTGCGACGATAAGGTCGCGTGGGACCGCCGGAGCCCCGCAGCGCCGGAGCCGTGACAGAAGCCATGCATGCTGCATGATTGCATGCTGCTTGCTTGCATGCTTCAGGCTTCCTTGCATGCTTTGGGCTTCCTTGCATACTGCATGCTTGTTTGCATGCTGCATGCTTGTTTACATGCTGCATGCTTGCTTGCATGCATGTTTATCTAGTATCCATTACACAAGTTCTTATGATACTTACTTGGACTAGATAATTGGTGTGTATGAAATTTATTTATATTTTATATATATGTGTTTCAAGTATTATGGATAGAAATATTTATAGAAAAAAAATTTAGGTCATTTTATATTTATGGAATGTCGATTTTAGGGCACTTTATATTATGAGATATTACGTTAGGACTAACAACTATTATATAAAAGCCTTTTTTGTCTTTTAAATATTATAGATTCTGATATTTATAGCAAAAAATATTAGGTCATATTATATTTAGGGATTTCGGTTTTTGGGCCAGTGATATTATGAGACATTAAGTTAGCGCTACTATCATTCGGGCACATGATTATTTCACAAAACATTATGACACGTTAGAATATGGATAATAAAATTATGAGACAAAATAGAGAACCATGTTTGCCGTATGCATGCTTGCATGTAAATTCTGTAAAAGTGAAATAAAAAATTTCCGTCAAATAAAATTCTGTAAAACATTTTTCGGGCTTATGATAGGTACCCGTTTCGGTTACGTTTCGATTGCGTTGAGTTAGCGACAAAAACGTTGTAACTTAAGCGTTTCCGATTCGTTCCAGATCAAAATACAATAGCAGAATTGGGGGGCTGGGCACATACCTATGTTGCAGCTATCTGGTTAAATTAGCCACTTAATTGGACGCCTTTACACTTCTCACAACTCTCACAAGCCCCAAAACACGAAAGTAATAATTCGTAATTATTGAGCAACATGGACTTATAGTTTTTGTTTTCAAATTTTGCTCGTAATCGGTCGTAATAGAAAATCCTACTGATATTTCAGTAAACCTCCTATTAGCTTTTTCTTCTATGACCCTGCTGCTGCCTACAGTATGTAGATACTAAGTATATGTATATATATTTAATAGTAAAATAAAATAAATTTCAAAATAAGTACTTACTTTAATTTAAAATAATAGAATAGATTCGTTTTGTGGTTTGGTGTAAACAGAATGGCGGATAACGAATTTCATCTAAGTACCTTTCACCTAATTTCACGATAACTAATAATTCGATAAATTTCTAAGAGCACCAACCGATTTGAATATTGTGAAGATTTTCTGTTATCCACTCTTCGTTGAGTGGGCCGGATCACGGATTTTAATGATCTACGTTTTAAGAAACGGAAGATTTATGTAATGTGGTAAACTTGGGCAATCATTGTATAAATCCTCAGATAACAATCATTGAGATTAAACAACTCTAATTGGACTATTTCGAGATTTATATAGATGATAATGGTCTGCCTCTAGAACGTCAGCATAAACTGATTTTTTTTTAACAAAAATAAAACCGACTTCTAAATACTAAAAAGGAAAAAATAATTAAATTTACTAAGGTCAAAGCAAGATGGGTGACCGTCAGCACTATCGACTTGTCTGTCTCTCAGTCTTTGGTTGAAATACACAGTGAAAGAATTATCTTTCAACTCCGAACCGTTAAGGAGTTGTACCTTCCATCACCAGCTCATCAACATGAGATGATGACTAACAGAAGCAAATACTTGAATAGCTTTGGAAAAAAGTAAAACATGTCTTACGTGTCTAGAAAATTTGAGAAAATTTGAGGTTTGCCCTCGATTTCCCTGGGATCCCATCATCAGATCCTGACTTGGTGACAACGGGACCACCTCAGGAGTATACTCTATCGAATAAAAAAAGATTTTTGAAAATCGGTTCACAATTAACAGAGAATATACATACATACAAAAAAAAGTCTTCTTTTTTGAAGTCGGTTAAAAATAACTATTTTCAAACATTTTAAAATACTGTTAAAATCAAAAATTAAGAATAACTACATATTAGCATTAAAAATATATATTTTAATTTACAGGGAGCTATACCGGGCACATTCTTTTGGAAACCAAGATTGGCCCTTGATTTGGCAATACCGACTACGGGTACGTGGAACATTAAACAAATCTTAAATATATTAGCACAAAAAATTATATTTATTTTACATTTGATGATTTTAACATTATAATAAAATTAGTTAGTCATGATTATTTCAGTTATTTTGATCTTATAAAAAAATCTACCGAATAGATTTTTATAAAATTTCTATGGGACTAATCTGAAAGTAAAGTATACTTTCAGGATTGTTTTTGTTTTTTTTTTCAATAACAAAAAACGAATATCCTCCAAATCGGATTACGAGATAGTTCTGAGGCACCAAATATAAAAAAAATCATACAGTCGAATTTACAACTACCTTCTTTTTGAAATCGGTTAAAAATAGATTTTGGTGAGTCGTTATATAATCTTTACGGTACAAAATTGCCAGTAAAAAGTAAAATTTGGGTATTGCTTGTTCTCCCTTGACGATTCATGTTTTAGAAGTCTTTAATAAGTATTTCTTTTTAAGTATGTGTATTATAAGTACATCTTTTTTAAGTGACTGTACCTCTACAACTCTTTCCCGAAGCCCTTTTGTATTTACGTTTAATATGCTTGAAAATTATGCCCGGTTTTCTGGAACATTTTTTCGCTGCATTGTTTAAAGGCAACAATAAAGTACAGGATGGACTACGCACGTCCATCCTTTACTTTGTTGTTGCCTTTGACGTTGTCTATCGGCTCTTGTTTCAATAAAGAAAAATATCAACTTGTTTACAAAAACGGAAAACGTTGCAAAAGTTGTTAAAACGTAATACATAAACAGGGTTGTGCTGTCAATACCTACGACAATAAATTAAAACATGGGCTACTTATATTAGTTCATAGAAATAATAATAATATTCATTTAGTCACACCTATTATCTAGCCGGCCCAAAGTAAGCATCATTTTATTTGTATGAAATAATATAGGTAACATTGTCTGCATTATTTCATAGAAATGTCCTGAAATTATCAAATGAACAAGATGTTTTTGAAAGTGGGAAACCATTTCTATGAACTAATATAGCCCACGTATTAATTTATTGTCGTATTGACGGCACCACCCTGTATACCCTTAATTAATAAGATAAATAGGTATAATTAGCCCGTCAAGCATCAGATTCCACACGATTATTTTACAATTGATTTTCCAATTGTCTATTGCCATATCTAAGGTCATAGCTCTCTAGAGGTATAACGATGCTTGACAGATTAATAGCTATCTAGCTAGACTCTTGCTTAGCTAAATACTTTTATATTTTTCTTTTAAACTTTGAACTAAAGACTATTTATTTAAATATCCACAAAAATGGTACGTATTTTGTAGCATGAATATATCTTTTAGAACCGTCTATGTCAATCCAAAAACCAACAATTGATAACATAAGAGAAGGTGTGGTGGTACTAATTGACGGATATCAAGCAGGAGTGACTGTGATTGCCCTCGCTGCCGGTCTGTCTAGTGGAAAAACTTATCCACACCTGAGTCCAACCTCTGCTTTTTTCTACACTAACACCTATAGATGGGCATTGAGATATTTCAGTCTGTAAGTATTTTCTTTGATATCGTAAAATGTGATGTGTTTTCAGCATAGGTAATAGTCATATGTAGTTGATTTTAGAAAAATTTTTTGTTTAGTTTCATAGATAAAAAGCATGTCTCGCGTTTTAAAATGTCAATGATAGGTATTCATTATCAAAAGTGCGGTTTGTTGGTTGTGCATGCATATATCGCCGCCATCTGGTTGAATTCGCCGCTTAATTCAATGCATGGCCCGTTGATTAAACGCCGGCATCCAATCAAGTGCCTAGGCTGATAGTTAATTGAACTAGACTCACATAACGTTTAACGACTTGGCGTATTGAAAGGATTGTTTTGTAACGAAGAGTTTTGGTTTGATCGGTGGGTTCAAGGTTTTTTTTATGACCACTTATAACCGACATCGTTTTGGTTATATGTGGTCATGAAAAAATAACCTTGAACCTTCCAATCACTCAAACAATCACACGAATCGAAGTTCGGAATTTAACCAGATGACTGATATGTTCTGCCATCTGGTTAAACGTTGCGCTCAATGACTTGGCTAGTTGTCCTTCAGCCGTTTTATGGGATGCCGGCGTTCAATTGACGGGGTAGGCGTCCAGTTAGGCGGCTAATTTAACCACACGGCTACGACACCTACCTACGTTGAAGTAATAATTACATCTCTGAAAAATAATCTACACTCAAATCTTTTCTCTAATTAGTATTCCGTTCTGGTTGGGAGGCCATGGTGGAAATTTCTGCGACTCTCACAAAACTTGGCGAAGGCGCTTCTACTACATGGATGAGTTCATGCCTAAATGGTTAAGACACCTGTTCCCGTACATCAAGAAGGAGGAGTGGGAAAAAGAGGAGTGGGAAATGAAAAGATTCAAAAAATATTCTGAACCTGCTTTCGGCAAACACTACCGCTATCCCTCTAAAATATTCCGAAATTTCCAGAGTCAAATGACGCAAGATACTGTAGAGAACTTGGATTCTCAAAATTCAGGTGATAAATAGGCAGTGTCTCCTACAAGAATTTTATTGTACAAGTGTAGCAAGATGTAGTATTATGTAAGGTTGTGTTTTAATACAAATAGTGTTGTGCCACTATGACAATATCCAAACGTATTTTAAAGATTCGCAGATTTTCTGTTGACAATAATTAAAGGGTTTATCATCATCAGACCAAGGATGTTGACTTATTCAAATTAAAATATAATTTTGACGTTGAGTGGTAGTTTTCATAACAGGAATCCATTACTTATTTCACGGTGGTATCTAGGTATACAAATGGCAGAGCATAAACTTGGACCCATGCCTGCCAAAAGGTAGGTAATAGGTATGTAGGTATAAGTACGTAGTAGTGACTCGTACCGTAGGTACATATACAATATGCGTGGCTATCACGGAGTACTAGTCTTTGGTGGCTATCGTCTATAAATCTTTAATGTGGTACACCTACTTGACTGTTACTCATTGACCTTGCTAGTACCTAAGTATTATTTTTACCTGAAATCAATATTTTATCAAGAAAATGCAGTTCGTTATGTCATTTAGACTTGACCCTTATTCCGTTTTCGTTATTGCAGTTCCGTAATTGGCTACGAAAGAGGATTTTTTTATATAACTAGATGACAAACAAGCAGTCGGCTCACCTGGTCGTAAGTGGCTACTGCCGCCCTATGATGAAATGCCGTCCATGCCCAGTAATTGCACTGGCCATGCCCAGTACCCACTGTTTCGCGGCTGAAATGAGAAAGGCGGTGGTACCTACCCAAACGACCCTACATACGGGCCTACCACCTATTTAATTTAACCTACCTATTATTATATTTTACGCTGTTTCTTAATCTTATATACCTACATATAAAATTCACGACTCAAAGTTTTAGTTACTGTATGGTAACTAAAACCTGTGCTAAAACTGTGAGTCGTGAATTTTCCTCCTCCGTGAAGAATCCTCCGAAACGGCTTGTTTGACAGATTTTCATGAAATTTTATATGTAGGTATACTCAGTGGGTCTGAAGATCGGCTACTATCTATTTATTTTTTATTTATGTCATTTTTTTATGGCAAAACAACAACGAAAGCAAACTATAAAACTAGAATTTATTTGCCGTTTCCATAATCGAGTATTTTTCCACATTCACTTTTTTATGTGTTTTGATATATAACTTGTAACAAGAGAAAAAATTACAGTTGATAAATAATAAGAAACGGCGATAAATAATTTCTCTTTCGTAGCAAGGCTCCCAAGCTCTGGTTGTACACCGACTGATCCCGGAACGCGGCCACTGGCCACTAGTGGTTATTTGGCGGGTTTTGCGTACGGTGAATACTTACTTACGGTGGTCCGGCTGCCTACCGTTAACCACAGTTGATAGATAATAAGAAAAGGCGATAAATAATTTCTCTTTCGTAGCAAGGCTCCAGGTTGTACACCGACTGATCCCGGAACGCGGCCACTGGCCACTAGTGGTTATTTGGCGGGTTTTGCGTACGGTGGTCAGCCGGGTGCTTATATAGACACTTGCACCATTAAAGCAGCTGATAGCTGAGAAATACCTTAGTTGTCTCCTCTTACGACGCCCACTCAACCACGGGAGTAAACGGCCGCCCTATTTCTTCCCGTGAGTGTCGTCGATTATATTCGTCACCGAACGAAATAAAATTTATTTGTAATTAAATATTGATATTTTAATAGTTAACAAAACTGCATAAAATGCCTTCTACTATTCATTTCCTATCATTAAATATAAAATAAAAGATAATGTTGTAAACTTTATCAAAAAAAAGGGTAAAAAATACGTGTTTGTAACTTTGTACACATGACAGAAAGCACCTTCAGTGTAGAGTAGAGAGCCACCCACAGCTGAGAATAGGCCAGAAGTGGGCTGATTCATATAAGCATAGCACCACATTCACCACTACCACCTTAGGTCAGTATGACAACGCATATGCAATACAAATGCGTGATGTTTTCCTTGTTATTGCAAGCCATTTATCCTCAGTGGTGACAAAGCCAGTGGTGACAACTGGGAATAGACGACGATACACTTACCACCAGGTGGGCCGACAGCTTGTTGGTCATCTAGTTGTATAAACAAATAAGGTGAAATAGATTATTTTGCCCCTAGTCATGTTTGACTCGTTTCAGCTGATCCTTAAAACGCGACCAGCAGTAAGCTGAGCAATTATGTAGTGATCTGTAAGTAAGTGATAAAAACAACATCCATTCAATCGGAGGAATGGGAAAAAATATTCCCGCTCCTCCTACCAATCGGAGGACAGGGAAAGACCCGTTTTGGGTTTTCATTGATTCAAGATAAAACGCTGCTTGAGCCGCGTTCTAAGTTTGATACGGACCTTAGTTACAAAAACTCTTGTTCTTGCACTAAACAGTATGTTTTAATTGCACAAATTTTCGCACAACCACAATATTCTCAAATGTCGAATCAAAATGAGGAAATAGTAAATAAAATCACCATTATATCAGTATTAGTTTATATTTGAGTTTCTTACGCTATGGATATAATTATGGTAGTATTTCTGTATAGTTATGAAGAAAAAATGTAAATCTTTGGCTTTTTCTAAGAAATCATACACGAAAACATAAATCACAAATACGAAGGATGTTAGAATATAGAAATGCATAACACTGAGATTCGTTTCTTCTACTGCATTGCTTATAAATTACAGTTCACAGCTTAACATTAATATAAATTGTATATAAAAAGATTAACATAATGTTTTTATAAAATTAGGAAATTAGAAATGACGCGGCATTTCACTTGATCTAAATATAATTTCTAAACCCGCAAATCTACATACGTGCTAGTTTTTGTTGAGAGGTGCACTCACAACGTACCAACACCAGTAAATTTTGCAATTGATTTCAGCTCATCTTTACTATTGCAAAAATAGCATTTAATTTTATTGCTGCGTTTGCGAAAAGTAAGGACTGCACTGGAACATACAATTCAGTACCCACCAACAGTGACTTACATGATATGGACGACATTGCTATACTGATTATAGTGTTTCACAACAAGTCAAATGATATAATTAAAGACTTACTTTGATTAAATTTAACGTCTTAACCTAAAATTTTATACAGAATGAATTTCAAAAAGTTACTTATTTAGTTAGTTCCCGAGTGTACGGGTCTAGCGATCTGTAGGTACTGTTAGATATGAATTAGTGGTTCACGGGTCGACGAAAGAGATCATGATGTAGCGCGTGCCCTTGGTGACGAGAAGCCCCTCGTGGTAGTGCGTGAGGCGGCCCGGGTGCATTAGTAGCCAGCCCTGTTTCGTCTCCTGAACCGAACAGTTGTACCGAATGAAGTGGCAACCGCCGCCTTCGTAGTCTAACTCTGTTTCAGACAACATTGTTAATTAGTACACTACAAGAAAAGTTACGAATATACGGGATTAAGCGTCCGAATAGAAGTATTAGTCACTTAAAGGTGGACTGTACAGTATTGTGGACGCATCCAACAAAATCGATAGCAAAAATGGTAAGCAACACAGCCGGGGGGAACGGTAAGAATAGCAAAGAGGAAGAGTTTATTCCTCAACAGTTAGAATTCGTCACGAAATCTAACTTCATAGTCATCATAATTTCAGTCGAAAGGTGTCCATCGCTGGACAAAGGCGTCCCCTGAAGATGACAGCGGTAACATGCGAACTTAATCTATCTCGCTGGATGTAATTTTCCATATTTATCATTTTCCCATATCATGTGAAGCATATACCTATCTACTTTTTAGAATGAGATAGAATTTTCCTAAAAGCTCAGAGAATACCTTCCAATTTTACTTGATGAAGTTTTAAGGTCAAGAATGCTACATTAATCAAACTAAAGTTATATTTGTCCAATCAGCATTTCGTGCCGTTCACGCGATCTTTTAAAAGATCTCTGCACCTAAAGGGCATAACTTGTCGTGTTGTAGACTAACTAATATTGGTTGACTGTTTGATAATAATATAAACTAAAACGTAACAATTGCGTTGGTTCCGACTCTTGGATAAGTAAACAAATGAGCAGGACTTTTTAAATCTTTAAGTTTTGCGTTTATTTAACGTAATATGTCAGAACCATGTTTTTTTTTAAATAATACACTAAGCCCGATAGTCGTTTAGACGAAACGAAGCACATGACGATATGTTAAGGGGTATTATGAAGAACCTACAACATGAAAGGACATGTTTCATATCCGACCAGGTATGTACACTATATCAAAAAATAATCCGGGAAAAATACTAATAATTATTTTTCATGTATAGTTCACTTGTACAAAATTCAAAACTATTAAATATGGCGGGCCACATAGAAGTCAATCAAATGTCATCAAAGTGACAAGATAAATATTTGTCTGTGTTGCAGTTATTTTCAATATAAGTTATTGTTTTGTACCACAAAACAAAGCATTTAAAAAGAAAATGGACAGTTGAAACTTGTTCAGCATATTATTGTCTATTTTTTGGTAGTGTACATAGACCTGGCCGGGCCTACATACATTTTGAAATAACTGCTTTGGACAGATTTTATTTCGTCATCAAGCAACTGTCTGCCTTGCAAACTGCAGCCTGCGACCTGTCAGCTACACATAAGGAAAGGATGGAGAAACTAAATGTTACAATACTTACTTGGCGTATTAAGAGCTAAATTGATGGTGTAAGTGGAGGAGTCGTGGTGCGGGCGCAGCGAGGGCTGCTCATCAGGCCGGTAGCGAACCACGAAGTTCATTATGGACACAGGAGGCTGTGGAGGTACGTGAGACATTTATTATTTTCTGTATACTACTACTTTGACTACTAGCTAAGAACAGATGTATTCTGGAATCGCTTAAAATTATAATTCACAAAATTTTCAATCCTACCGACTATGTATTGCAAAAACTAGCATAATACAACTAATGTATTTTATCCTGCCCGACGATACTATTATACTTAATTCACGAATTGTTTTTACTTTTACAGGTTTATGTATTCACCGCATCTGATTATTTAGTATTTTACCCAATCAATATATTAATTAGGATCACTTACATTGTGGTAATATCCAGTGAACACTGCCTCTTGTAGTGGACGTACGTATTCCTTCAGGATGTGAAGCCATTGACGCTCCAGACCGACCTGGTTCATGTGTATGTCGCGCGTAGGGACAGCTTCGTACCCACTCTCGAGGCGCTTGTCCTAAAGCAGAAGACGTACTTTTACTTATATATTTATGCCCATATTCATAAACGATCAATAAACCTTTTTTAGATAAAACACTGCTACAATATGTTTCATCTTTTCTCTTTCTCATATGAGTGAGAGAAACAAAACACTTTATAAGCCTCTTATAACTTCACTTGCTTTTATGAATACGTGGGTTGAACTTTAATTGCACAAAATGAGTTCAAATTTGGCGAACTTAATGCCATTAGGCATTCTCTACCAGTCAACCGGAAAGTAGAGTCCAAAATGATTAAATAGGTAGGTAGTGTCAAAACAACTGTTTTAAAAATTCAAATATACAATAACATGTGAATACACATGTGTATAATAATAATGTAAATAAATATTGTTAAGATGTATGAATATGGATAAATACGCAATAAATACATATTAAATAAATACAGAAATAATGAGGATAGGTATATCAATTGGATAAAGGTGGAGACTCCAAAAAAAGGCTGCGAACTGACCGCTTGAAAGCCAGTTTGTTAGTTTTTTACTTATGTGATACTAATTTTAAAGTTTCATGGTAGGTTTTTTATTAAGTACATCACATAGTCAATAGATAATACACAACTTTTACGCATTTAAATATTGTTTCGTTTTTACGGAGCGTCACTTTCTGTACCCCGCAGTCGCACTAACATGACTTATAATGACTAAAACAGTATTGAGTCACTAGAGGAACTATACCTACTAAGAAATAAAACTGCCTACTAGAACTCTCTAACCTAGCTCTAGTAATCCGCCAAACAATCATCATTCTATCGGTTAGTATATTTTAGTATGTATCAATACTAATATTATAAAGCTGAAAGTTTGTTTGGTTGAACGCGCTAATCTCAAGAACTACTGATTTAAATTAAAAAATCTTTTTGTGCTGAATAGTCAATTTATCGACGTATTATATAGGCTACATTACGTTATAACCAATAAGAGCTGAGCATCAATAAAAAATGTTGCAAACACGGGAGAAAATACTTTTCAGGGCTTTCCTTGTGTGCGCTGCGTAAACGGGTAAATTTACGCAAAAGTCGTGTATGCCGGAATTGGTTTTCTTTAAAAGTTCTAAAAAAGGTTCACGGCAGCATATGTCTATATTTGAAGGCTCATTATAACCTTTTGTTGGTAATCAAATTT
This sequence comes from Nymphula nitidulata, assembly GCA_947347705.1. Classification (NCBI taxonomy): domain Eukaryota; kingdom Metazoa; phylum Arthropoda; class Insecta; order Lepidoptera; family Crambidae; genus Nymphula; species Nymphula nitidulata. The sequence goes on from OX374616.1 coordinate 21,236,027, forward strand.
GTTCTAAAATAATGCATTATCTGCGAAGGTATAACGCGAACGAAATCGCGGGCACAGCTAGGTTTGAGTAAAAGTCAACGAATTCATTCTTAAATCAAGAGTAGCAACCGACACATTGCGTGTTATGTTATGATTATTTCGACTGCCTGGCCACAAACAACAATAAATGGACAGGTACAATCGACAACACATCAAGCGTAACCGTTTGGCCTTGAAAACGGCCTTATTGCGTTGGTAATAGAGGTGTCTTTCGTATTGCAACTACTAAAATGTTCTAAATGTTGCCCAAAATTTACCAAAAATATCCCAATTACTAGAAATCGTAATTAGCGCATTAATCGCCAAAAGGACAAAATACTTTAATAACTAGCTTTCATATAAATAGAAAAATCAATATTTTTACAATAAACATAAAAGTTTGGGTGAGCCACGAAACATTTGAAGATCATCTGTGAGGCATCAATTATTTTGGGTTTAATGAAAAGTGCTTTTCCAACTTGGAATAACTAAAATAAAAAATACTGTAGAATGTTCAAATGATAATAATATTCGAACATAGAAAAATGTGTCACGTTAAAAGGACTCATATTCGACAATTTTCAGCATTGTGTACGATAATATTTTGAATACCTTTCATGTAGGCATGTAAGCATTGCTCGACGAAGCGTGAGCCCGATATGGCTGTACGCTCCAATTGTGAGTTGTAGCTTGTATGTACTACAACCTGCTTTAATAATATTACGAAATATGTTCCATGTGAAGATTCGGATAGATTAAAGAGTAAAATCACTTTTTTAAATGGTGTTAAGCGATAACAATAGACTTAGAACAATGTTAGTTGAATTTAGCAAAAAAATATATTTGAACTTTTCTTCTAGAATAAAAAATATGAGATCACAAAAAATATATTACGGCACTCTCGAGTAATACGCCGGAGTACCTAATGGTTGACCATAACATTTTAGTGGTATATTCGAAACATTTAGGTGCATACATATTATCATTATGTCCATAGCATCATTATGATGGTCATCTAAGTTGAGGTGCCGTATGGAAGAAGAGCACGGATACTGGGTTTTATAATCCAAGTGATGATAGATATATGACTTTCCATATTTATCATCTTCCTATATCATGTGAAACACATACCGGCTGGTGCCGTCAATACGACAATAAATTAAAACATGGGCTATATTAGTTCATAGAAATGGTTTGCCACTTTCAAAAACATCTTATTCATTTTTTTTTTATACAACTGGATGACAAACAAGCTGACGGCCCACCTGATGGACAGCGGTAACCGCCGCCTATAGACACCTGCAATAACAAGGAAAAATCACTTGATATTGCAGGTGCGTTGTCATCCTGGGGCCTAAGATGAAATGCCGTCCATGCCCAGTAATTACACTGGCTACCTTTCCCTTCAGTCCGAAACACAGCGAACTGTTTCACGGCTGAAATAAGAAAGGCGGTGGTACCTACCCAGGCGACCCTACATAGGAGCCTACCACCTAGTAAATAATAATATTTACTAGCAAACGTTATTTGCCATAAAAAAAATGACCGAAAAAATAAAAATAAAAATAGTAGTCGATTCCCAGACCTACTGAGTATACATATAAAATTTCATGAAAATCGGTCAAGCCGCTTCGGAGGAGTATGGTAACTAAATTTGTGAGTCGAGAATTTTTTATATAAGATGTTACCAATGATAAATTGTTTCATACAAATGTCATGAAATTATCAAATGAATCAAATGTTTTTGAAAGTAGCAAGCCATTTTTTAAAACTAATATGTTTCAATTTATTGTCGTATTGACGGTACCACCCTACCCACGGCAAAGTCTATTTAAAATTAGATAGACTTTGCCTAATCAGAAATACTTTCCGATCTGATTTTATAGTGATGAAGTTTTAAGGTCATATTAACCATTGTTACCACATAACATTACAGAGGCAATGTAGACGATTTTTACACAATAACGCGAAAAAAGTCTGCGTCGTTGATGCTTAGGATGCGTGGGAGAGGCAAAGGAATCCTGAAGATGATTGCAAAGAGGATGTACTCTGCTGTTTTCGATCGGTTTACCCATTTGCATGTTATTAGACATGTGGATCGATGAACTCATTGCAGTCACCATAAACTAGGCTAAGAATATAGAATTTGGTTTTATGTATTTTTTTTATGTAATTTCTTAAATAATTTTATTGATATTGACTTACATTTTTTGTTTTGATTTTATATGATTTGTTGAATATACACTTGTTCGGACTTAGAAATTAATTTCTTTGTTTTAATTTTGATTAGATGTGGCTTAATTTAATTTATTTTAATTTTGATTTATGTTGTTTGTTTGGATTTTTAAGTAATATTCATATAGGTAGACTGAAATAAAAGATTTTATTTTTATTTTTTTAATAATATTCATTTACATGGTAGGTACGGCTAATGCAGGACAATAGCAAATACAACGGTACTAAATATCTCTTTATTTCGCTTGTAGCAAAGTTTTATTAATACGTTCTTAGACCTATAGCCATGAAGACGAAGTCACGGACAGAGCCAAGAGCTATGGCAATCTCAGACATTTGATCTCTTTGATGTTTTATGTTTTAAAAGAAGAGATAGATTTTTAATACGTAACGTAACTTATATAAGGAATCGTATTTTGTTTCACCTAACTATTTTGTCAATACCTCTCCTTAGTTTAAAAATGAAGCCATCAATGGATCAAGAAAAAAATAAATCAATAAATGCAGGGTATAGATAAGATAGACCGAAACTATAGGTATACTCTACTAAACACTAAATATTACTTATCAATCCTTATTTGCTGTAAAATGCCGGTTATCTACTTAAACCACTACTTTTGCTCATATTTCATGTTACGAGTCATAAATATAATTAACATGAGATATATTTAAATAACAAATGTTACTTTGTTCCTTATCGCGATGACAAAACAGGACAGACAAAAATTTCACTGCCGACTAATAATTTTGTTGTTAATTGAGTTTTTGGCAAGACGGAACAAGAGTTTCGTAAACAGACGTAATTACTGGGCATGGACGGCATTTCATCTTAGGCCCCAGGATGACAACGCACCTGCAATATCAAGTGATTCTTCCTTGTTATTGCAGGTGTCTATAGGCGGCGGTAACCGCTTATCATCAGGTGGGCCGTCAGCTTGTTTGTCATCTAGTTGTATAAAAAAAAAAAAAAAAAAAAAAAATACTCACCTTTGTGGTAAGTGGTAAGCATAGTTAGTAACGCACATGCAAGGAAAAAAATTCGCGTATGGAACTAATTTGCTCAGCAGGAGAACGTATAGGGCTTAAGAAACGTCAATCCTCAAGACTTTTGTTCTTCAGAAAATTACATGATTGCGAAATAAACTAAAATCAGCAGGAGAACTAAACTAAAATCTCACTTGATTGGATCCTTCACTCCACTGCCCGTATGTTTCCATTATGTTGATCCACTCCTTGCAGAATCTACTGGACATCAATGGGAACCAGTAAACGTCAGGGCAAGGCTGAAAGACATATTATGAATGGTTAATTGCGGATTACATAGAATTTAAAAGCCAAGTTGAACTATTCTTGGCTAAGCAAACCAGTAAACAAATTAGCACATAAAATTATACCTTAAATTAGGAATTTTTGGTGTGTTCTCAACTATAGACTTAATAGCATTTAGTCATAATAAAAACAGCTTAAAAGAAACTAGTAAATAATACATTTCCCTTAGTCAGTAACAATTTTGTGCATTTAAAAGCTAACTAATTTATTGTATTTATGATCCATACCATCAAGTGTTTTCTATTCTCAGCTAAATTATTGTAATATTCTTCATTGAGGTACCGCTGTTCCCATTCGATCTTGTTGTCGAATACTTGGTAGACGTCGGGGTGCGTGCGGCTTACGTCGTAGCTCTCCGGGTTCACCAGGTGGCCGAAGTTCATTTCATTGCTGACATACATAAATATTCCCTACAAACAGAAATCTGTGTATTAATAAGATGTATATACGAGTGACTACCTTATATGCGAGGAGTTCGGTGGCGTATTAGTTTGAGCGCTCTGGTTTCGATACGAAAAACAAAGCAACTTTCGCCATGGTCGATCCTGGGATGGGCACTTTAAGCCGTTGGTCCCGGTTGTTCCTGCTAACGCTTTAATCCACCAACCAGCATTGGGCCAGCGTGGTGGTGCTATGTCCCAAACAACTCGTGTGTTTCTCCCATGTATAAAGGCCTGTGCCCAGGAGTGGGACGCTTATTGGCTGGTGATTATTGATGATGATGACCTTATATGGCGGTGTCGTTATATTACAGCGAAGAGGATTTTTCGAAAAGTCTAATAATTAAGAATTAAGCTGCGATATTTGGTTTGTATGAAAAGCTAAAAATTGCTCATACTCGATTAATATAACACTTTTCAAAAAATTATTTTCTATCTAATTACACTAGCTTGACCCACTTATGCATGTACAGTCTAGTTAGATTCGGTTTGTTTCTGATATTTTATACTTAAAAGATTGTATATAAAGCCGCTTATAAAGTAAACCCCCATAATATTATGTTATAACGATTGACTAATTATAGTTACTATTATTATTCACCGCTGATTTATCATTCAATAACGTTCTGAAATGAACCAATGATTAAATATCATAGAATTTATTTTCAAATAGTTTGATTATTTAAATCGGATAAAATAGTACAAGAGGCCCAATGGGTGTGTAAATAGCAGGCCTATATTTTACTTTACGAAGCATTTTACGAAGTCAAGCTGATAAAAACAACGCGAATACATTGACCTTAGATGCCGCGCACTGTTTTTATTTTATAATCTACAACTTCCATTAAAATAAAGATTATTTTTGTTACATATAGAAAATTATAAAATTTATATGCCAACCAGATACTTCGTAGTAATTTTATTTTACTTATATTTACTTTTACCAGGTGGTTCTGATTTCTTCGAGAAAGTCTGTTTCATATATGATGTATGTACTGTCTGCTTAGAATTCTCGACTAGCTCAAAAAACTTTCACCATCCCGACGCCTGAAATTCTGCAAAATAGTAACATCAAAGGGGAGCCTACCAGATCCCTTAGGCTGGTGCAGAAGGCCATATCAGCGTCCATGTCTTCCTTAGAGTATGTGACAGCCTTTGCCTCTGCACTCCTGAACAAGGACATCTTGACCAGGTAACAGTTTGTGATAAATGGCACATTCCATACTCCTCTGGAAAGAAAATATAAATTTGTACGGATGTGCCTAAATGACAACGGTATAACTGATTACAAGTAACCAATTGCTGATAACCTTTGACATTTGGTTTTGTTGCTGTGCATTATTTTGTGAATGTTACACCATAATATTAAAGTACCTACATATAACTGTAATCGTAGGTGTAGTGTATAGTAAAATCCTTTTGTATGTATATTAACATACAAAAGGACTTTTAATAGTCTATTTAGTAATTTTCTGGAAAATATTTCAGTTTGTACTTTTCCTTAAAAAAATCTGAAAGGAAAAATCCATATCCGTCATACTTTATTTACATTGAACCAATACATTCTTGATACGCCATACGAAATACGAAAGGAAATGACGAGTCCTGTATATCAAACAGGGGGAGACAAGGGCCCTCCTGCGATCACCTCCGTCATTAGCCAATTGAGAGATTGGCGCGGCAGGAATCAGCGACACCAACAGTTGCACTCAAACCCTGCACAAGATCATACCAGGACGAGAACGCCTTGGGCACGACGAGTTTACATGGGCCTCGAGTGAACGGGATACAGCGAGCCACCACAAATGATGCTCAAACGGGCCAACTTGTTTCTGGGGCTGCTCTTAATAATATCGTTTCTATCGTGCCCCATCGAAGCAAGGCGGACACGTACAAGGAGCAGAACAAAATCAAAGGTATTTATTTTTGAAAAAAAATGATATCGTTTGCGCAAATACAATCGTTATATTATTGTTTACTTAGCCTGTAATGTGCATTGACAGGTACAAATCGGTTTACCTATTACCGGAAAATACAGAGACCCTGAATCCGACCAATATTACAACAATAATGATGTGAGTATCTTTGTATCAAAGAAATTGATGTTATGCAATGGCGAATTAATATTTTAACTATCTTTTGTGTGAGTGGTGATTAATTTAAGGCCAGCTTCACAAGTTTCTAATATTGGGCTGTGTAGTTACACATATTTCTAACTAAAAGATAAAAACCACATAAAAAGCAGGCGTTAAGACATTAATTTCGTTTTAATATAACCTTCAGTGAGATTAGTACGTTATTTTTTACCCTTTAGTTAAAATTTACGGTAGATAACGTTACAGAATTTATTAGCGAGTGATGAAACTGATCTTTAGTGTTTAAAAATGTATTAATTTTAGTTTCTTCATCTATGATACGTGTTTCAGGGGGCAAAGATATTACTCGCATCTCATTTTGATCTCGAGTACGTACTCGGTCATAAGATTGCATTCTTGTGCATAGCTAAAGGATCGCCAAGACCACACATTACTTGGTTCAAAGACGGAGTTGAAATATTTGCTCATCACTATTTACATGTGAGTACTTAACATTTACGAATTCCAATGATAGATGTAATACCAATAGTTTAAGTTGTTTATGTCAATGTTAAATAAAAGGGGGACTGGGACAGACACTCATTGAGATTAATTTCAACTCATCTGACGACAACCACGCCTCAATTGCCCTATCACATCAGTAAATGAAAATAATAAATTAAATCAACTGGTTAGAAACACAGCACAACGAAATCGAAAGTGTATCATAAATTATACGTGATTTATAAATTATCTAAGAAACGTCAACAAACTACTTTAATGGCTTTCTTAACGTTAACCCACCGAATTTGGCCATTTCGACTGTAGTGTTTTAAGTTTCAATACAATGTTGGAACATAATGAAAATATTTCTTGTTAGATATTAGTACCTACTACATATTTCTAACCACCCCTTTTTTATAAAAATGGGTTTCTAACAAATATCTATGAATGTTTAAATTAATCAACACAGTGTCTGAGAAGATCGAGCGAAAAGTTATTTAATTATATTCTTTTTACTATTCAGATTCACGAGTGGCCTATAGGCGATGACCGCGTCAAGTCTAAGATAGAAATCGATCCAGCGACTCAAATGGACGCGGGCGTGTACGAGTGCACCGCAGACAACATGTACTCCATAGACAGGCGCTCCTTCAAGACAGATTTCTCAATAGCCTTTGACTGATTTTTGATTAAACAGATTATAAACAGTATTATTTAAAATTATTCAACCTAATCTAGACAAATCAAACTAAATTTTACGATATTTTGTGCAATACTTGCTAATTGTTTGTGTGTTATTTAATTTTTGACATTTAATATATTGCTTAAACTTTTATGAACTTTGTCTTAGACTGTACTTCCAAAATACGGTGTCTTACCTGATAGCATAATACACGATGTCCATGTAATCTGAAGATCTAGCGTAGAATCCAGCCGAATTAATAGAACCCCAAAAATTAGACCACGCTTGGCCAGGACGCACCAGCATAGGCGCGACAACATCGTAGCCCAAGGATACCAAGTAGCGTAAAGTGTCACTCTTGAGTCGTGCTACACTGTCGATGGAGAACAAGTACTCGCATACGCTATTAATGCACCTATCCCTGAAATATATTACACCAGTAAATGCCTAAATCCTTGTTTTTTACACATTAAAATCCACTACAGAGAAAAATTGTTGTTTTCATAGTGAAACGGGCTATTAATCACACATAGAAAAAACATTTTCTTAAGGTAGCTGTATGTAATCAACCGTCATAAAATCAAATAAAACAAGAATAAAAGTATGAAAAATCCTTACTTTGCTATATTTCTTGCTTCAGCTTCAGAAATGAAATCATTTGGCTTGATACGTTTAGCAGTAGCGTAATTCTTCGAGTTAGCTTGAAAATATTCATCCACTTCAGTTTCATGATACTCTACATTATTCCTCAATATTAAATGAATTTTGGACTTGGGGTAATCAATGTCTGTTAGTTGTTGCAAGAATTCTTCTAGGAATGGTGTAGCTTGTTCAATAAACACGGCCATCATAACACTTGGCAGTTCTTCATCCTGTTTAATAATAGATAATAATTTATTTAAATTTTACTTAATTATCAGTACATTACTTATTGACGGTAAATTATTTTTATACCTTTTTTTCATATTTCTCTTGACAGAGAGCACAGCCATGTTTTACTGACCAAGATTTCGCCAAATAATTGCCGAAATGGTTTAGAGTCAACTTTGACGGGCCGTTCGCGTGAACAATTGATGGTTTTTGCTTGGTTACAACATTTTCGATATAAGGCCATTCTTCTGTACTGTTAGATCTTAATTGTACATCAGCTGTAAATTGAGATAATTTTTGTTCTTCATCAGAATAAAGTCACTTAATTATAAATATAATATAATAGTCAACAATTGATTAGTTTGAGGTACTTACATAGTGCCCCATTGAGGTTTTGGAATATAGTAGCATCATGGTCCAATGAAATTTTCAAAGTGGATCTCAACTCCTTATCCAGGTAAATCTTAGTATAGTACAATTGGTCATCATCTTTATCCTTGATAGGCTTGTAATTAACGACTTCAAAAACATTGGGAAGATATCCTAGAGAAAATCGTATAAAATAATTTTATTATTGAACATTACATAATGTTATTTAAACAGTGTTTGTTAAACATGTCATTGGTCATTGTTCATTGATATCTAAACACTTTAAAAAGAACAATACCATTTTGACAGTCTACTCTTAATATAGGTATAACAATTTAAAAACAGTCACCAGCTACTTTACCATGCATATTCAATAAAACCTAATGCCAATTATTTTATGATAAATTAATCACAAACAATTTTTGTATAAGTAATTGTCAAAAGCAGTAGGTACCTATGAAACCTCCAGAGTTCAAGTAGGGGTTAGCCACTTCAGTCTTGGGATATTGACCCGCTAACTTGCTATCAGGCCAACAGAATTGTTCCGCAGAAAACAATACATGAGTATCTTTGAATGACTTAAATTTTTTCACAATGTTCTCTAATGTATCGAGGAACATTACATCATAGCTGAAATAAACAAAGTGTGATGTAATTTTATTACACTAATGTGACAACATACTTATTAAAATGGTTTCAAACCTTAGGGCCTATATTCTACAACCTGTTGATAAGACATTTAGTGATCTGACCCATAATTTTTAATTAAGAGAAACAATTGAATCATTAGAGTATTCAACAGATAGTAAGTTGTTTTAGGTGGTTCAACATTTGTTAAAATATTTTGTGAGACTATCTCTTTTAAAAATAATTTCTCCATCTTTTATTTAATGCTTATCAAAAAATTCAAAGCATCATGAAAAAAATACTCATGCTGATCATACAAACATCTAGTATTGATAACACAAGCTCTTAGTGATGCTTACTTTGGGCTAGATAATAGGTGTGACTGTATGAATATTATTATTATTATTGTTATCTGTCCCTACCGGGATTTCAACCCTCCCGGGTCCCTAACGGAGTAGCCTGTGTAGTAAAGGGTACAGACCACTCCATCCACCAGCCGGTCTTCAAATAATTAAATAAACATACCTATCAGTGAATAAAATGATTTGATTATGATTATCCTTTGTTTTCATCATTTCTGTCAACTTGTTCTTCAAAAGATTAACTTTTTGACCTCCTCCAGCAAAATTCATATCACCACCAGCCCATTCTATTCCTTTTCCTAATACTTCAACATCAATTCCGTATACTTTTGCTGATCTTAAGAATCGTTCTAATCCATGGTTATCATGAGTAGCTACAGTCAGAACTTTCACTTTTTCTGTAACAAAATAATATTTTTTTATAAGTGTTGAATGCACAAAAAGCCAAAGTGTTTAACTCTATCTTCAGGCATGTGTGTGCACTATAGTGCTTTTCAGCAATATAATAATAATAATTACCAAAAAATATCTATTACGTCTAGTTTGTGGTTATAAATTAATAATAATAAATAATTATTTTACTATAGAATCCTTATTATCACTACTGATTTTTTGACTGATTTTCTATATTATGGCAACGTTCAATGCAGATTTTTCAACCTATGGATAACTTTTATCTCATGAATAAGTTAGAGAAGTTGACAGCTAATCTATAGAAAATCACTCAAAACATTAAAATTATTTGCTAGATGAAAATTATCTGATAGTTGAAATTCGGTTCTAAATAAAATAAATATATAATTGTTTCATTAGCATTAATTTCAATAATACCTAGTTAAAAATAATATACTGTTTAGGGATCCTTACTTGGATAGATGTGTAAAAAACCTTTATTTTCATGAAACTAATACTCAACACTTTGCAGGACATAATAGAAGTTTTATTGTTTTAACAGCCTAGCCGCACAGCAAAGTGTTAAACATTGAATTACAAATACATGTACAAACATAACATAACAATAATTTTCTGAATTTTTGATTTTAACATTATTATAAATGTTTGAGAAATTACTTAGTAATTAAAATGTAATAAAACTAGAAAAATTTCACGTCCTGAGGCAGGAATCAAAGCCGCGACCTTTCGCAATCCGGGCGACTGCTCTGACCACTGAGCCACCCAGGACTTGGGATATCCCTGTGAAATTCTTCTAGTCTATCTGTATTTGCGTTAACAATATAACATGCGTTGTATAACAATAATGGTTAAACAATTTTTGATATTTAAAACCAATAAAATTATTAAAAATAAAGTTAAAAAATATATCATAACTACCTAGGTAGTAAAAAGGAATGTTGTGATACTATGTCACTTGTATGTGTCCTATCATCCATTATACAATAAATGTGTCAATTCATAAATATTGAAAGGGTTTATCTTGCACTCATAATTCTATATTCTAAATTTCTAAGCATTCGCATTGCTAATTTATTTAAGAACATTTTAATATTTAAGTATACCGACAAAGGTTATCATTTATAACTATTGAACTTAAGAAGGAAAAAAAATGAATTATGTAAAAAATAAAACAAAGTTGATACATATTCAAAGAAACAATATTCGCCAGTAATAATTCATTATGTCTCACCTGCAGCCTTAACTTGACTAATTAATAATAATATTACAGCAAATATTCCTATGAACATTCCAGATTTATCCATGTTCGCACAGTTCAATGGACTTCAGAGCACTGTTATTTAAATTGAAGCTCGTTAAAACAATACGCCGGCTAAAGCAAGACTCGTTTATTGCTCGTACTGCTCCAGATACGCATTCCCGCTTCCTAACCGATAAGTTTTCAGCACGTAGCGTCGAGTCGCCTCTACGATAAAGCTTCGGCACTTCCTCTCGTCACGTCACTCGTTAATTCGTTAAAACTGTGCTATATAGAACATAATGAGATCACTATGACGGTGATAGCGCATGTAGTTTAATATTTCATTTTCATTTTTCATTTGTTTTGTTATGATTGGTAGGATGAATGCAGCTATGGGGCAGCCTCGAATGTTTTTAATTTATTAATTGAATCTTAAATAACGAACATACAACGACCACTATTAGATATTGTTTGAATAGGCAGGAAAACAATAAGATTTTATTTAAACAACATTGAGTACATTAATAGATGTTATTATACAAAGAACTGAACTTAGTATTTTGGTTTAACACGGTTGACTGTCATTCACTATGACCTTCCTCATTGCTCAGATTGCTCTGATTGGTTTGGTCATTCACGATTCACAGCACAGATTAATGATAAATGTATCTACGATAATTCACAGATTTCACAGTTCTGTCAAGATCTATACTCTTTCTATTCTGTGGTTCTGTCTACTGTCATCTTTTTTTAAAATAATTTATTGGCATTGAATGTCATCTGTCCAGCCAGTGTTGCTAATGGCCCATAGTCAAAAAAACACGAGACAGTCAAAACGTAACATTTTCACGTGAAAAGTAACATTAGTTTGTTTTATGTAGAAAACGAGTCTAATACTGTAATGTAGCACTTTATTAGTTTAAAAATTAAAAAGTAAGCCAATCAGCCCGAAACTGGTAACGGTAAGACCGTAATTATACAAAAAAAAATACACCGAGTAGGCTCACCGAGTTCTTGGTGTAAATTTTTGGCTAGCTTTTAAAGTAGGTAACATTTTGAGTCGTGCAATATGAAAGTAACATGAGAAGGCCAAAAGTAGCATAAAATGTTACAAAGTTACATTCTGGCAATGCTGTGGCTGTTATTCTGGCTTTGGGAGTGTTTAGCGGGATTTTGTGGTGTCAGCCAAGATTTTTAATACAATAATTAAAAATTAAGTGGAAGCGAACTTTGTGTCATAAAAGTGGTGTAGCCTTAAAAACCAAGTGTTTGTGTTGACGTTCATACAACTAAAAGTTTATTATATAGATAAAAGTTATTATAGTGTGAAAGACGATGAGAACTTTTTTGTGGCTATCCACCTCATCAAGTAGCATCATATAAGGACCGTCATGATATATTTCGCGTCAAATTCTCCCAAAGTGCATTGAAATGTGTAACACCAGCATTTCAATGCAATAAATGAAGAAATAAAGAAATACTGACGACATGGCTGCGTGGGCAATAGTTTCCTTTGCCTTCCCATTACAGGGAGAATTAACAAAAAGAAACATTCTAGTCTAGCTTGTCATTGGGTTACGTTCGGAGAGGTTCGGACTTCGGAGGGTACTCTCAAAATGTCTCAGAACAATAACTATAGCAAAATGTACTCTCTCCGAGCCGTCGGTTGACGTTTCATGTAAAGTCTTAATAAATACGATTTGTTCGTTTTTAATAATTTCCACTTAAAAGTTTGTATGAAAAGCTGCGTGGCGAAAACTCTCTTTAGCGATATTTTGTATCTGACAGTATTATATTCCTCTATGGTATCTGACAAGTTGTTTAACCCACAGAGTACATATATAAACGGGTAAAAGCATACATAATCATAGAACACTTTTACTCCAAGGAGGTACATAATTCGCTAACTCAAAGGACAAATTGCCGGTGGATAAAATATTCTGTGTTTTCGTTTTATTGCAGAGTGAAACAGCAATGTATAAAAAGGCGATAGGCAGGCCCTGACACTGGTCATTTTTAGAGAAAAAGGGGGCTAAACCCCGAAATTAAACTTGATCGTTAAACCACGTTAAACCTTCGTTTAAACTTTCATGGCCCTTGAAAGTTTAACTTCATGACTAGATTTCTTTTGACGATCACTATCATTATCCATAAATGGAAAATGTATGGGATTTAATATAGACAGTCGATCAACTCTAAAACGCAAGTGTCAAATATTTTATATTGTCCGCTTATCAATAGCGATTATCGACAGGCATCTGTTTGGGTGCTGAGCTAAAATATTGAAACACCAGTGTAGGTTTCTCGTCGTTTTAATTTTTATTCCAAGCTTATTTTACGCTGGAAAAAGTTTCTCTGAAACCGCACAGTACGAGACCATTTTGGTTCCAACGTGGTAGGGTGAATTCCCTGCCGATGGCGAGCGGTGCGATGGTAGAAAAAGGCCGTAGGCATAATGTCAAATAATTCCTCAGAACACACCCTGTTATACAAACGGTAGAATACACTTAGGAAAGTAAAATTTCTCCTGAGGTTTACGGGTTGAATACCGCTTGTAAGCTCGGGATCGTGGACAATTCTCATAGCGCGTCTTTGAACTGCGTCAAACGGTCCAAGCTGGTATCTAGGTGCTCCCGCTCATAGGTGGCAGCGGTATTCCTTAGGGATCTGATTTGAGACTTAGTTTTATAAAGTAACAGCCTCTGCCCCGAAGAGAAGTACCGCCGCGCTTTATTGAGCACACCAAGCTTCTATGATGCCAGCTTGACTTTATCTTCTGAATGATTGCAGAATAATCATTGCACGTAACTAGAGATATCGCCACGAAGGATCCCGATACTCATAAAGATGAAAAGGGGTGTGTCAAGGAATTGTACGGACACAGTGAATAGAGGTTTTTTAGCAGTAAATGCGCAGACTTGTGTCTTTGTGGGATTAAACAAGACTAAGTTTAGTCGTCCCCAATCGGAAACCCTGATTAGAGAACTCTCAATTTCAGACACAAGTCGACTGCGACTTTCCTCCACTGTAGACCGAGGGTTATTGGCATGGCCCGTATAGTAGGCGGCGTCTTCAGTACTGTCATCCGCATAGCAATGCAGTCACTTCATTGACATATAGCAGAAACAGCGTTGGAGGCAGCACCGAGCCTTGCGGGCAGCGTTAATGTCCATGCTATCCGAGCAATTGCCATCAACGAAATCATACAAATTAGCCACCCATTTGCAGAGCTCCTCAGGAACCCCTAAAGTTGGTAACTTCGAAAGAAGACCCCTGTGCTAGACCCGATCGAAGGCCTTCGCTACATCTAGGTCAGCCAATGCCTCACCTTGACTCTCAATGGCAAGAGCCCAACGGTGTGTTAGATACAGCAGAAGATCTCCCGTCGAGTGATTGTGATGAAAGCTATACTGGCGGTCGCTGATCAGGTCGTGATCTTCTAGGTACCTGAGGAGTTGCGTATTTATGACGCATTCCATTACCTTTGAGAGAAGGGCTATAGCGATTGGCCTGTAATTCGATGGGTCTGATCTACAGAGTGCACATGGGTAGTCTTCCATGAAAACGGAACTTGCCTGGTAGAGTACGAAAGCGCAAAAATGCGCGTAAATATAGGACACAACTGAGGAGAACATTGCTTTAGCACCACTGCCGGTATACCGTCTGACAATCACTCTTTTACAGAACCTCAAAGCAGCATTCAACCTCCGCTTTACGTCAGAGATGTTTGGATCCTGATTGATTCGAGCCGTGGTCCAAGCCTGAAACGCAGATTGCTGGCTAATGCGAGCTTCCCTGCATGGCCGATAAACCACGGTCACCTCTGGTAAAGAGCCGCAGCTACTAGCGTGTAAGAAATGTAACATTCCATACCCGCCAGTATAGTCTCAGTGACTGCTGCTGCACAAGAATCAGAATTATGCATGCAATGCACCCCGGCCACCCAGCGGGCCGGGGTGCATTGGGTCGCGTGTTTTGCACTTGGATCCGGACTAGGCAGTGGTCCGATGAGCCTAGAGGCGCATCCACTAAGATGGTATATCCGTCCGGACGCGTAGTCAGCAGAAGGTCCAGTACAGAGCTCGTATGGTTCTCTATATCTGGTATTCCTGCAGGAGAATGAACCAGTTGCGAGAATCCATAGTCCAGGGCGAATTCGTGAGCAGACATTACCAGTAGTCAGTGGAGCGAGAACTGAGCCACTCAACATGGTGGGCATTGAAGTCTCCTATTATCACTAACTCCGCGGTCAGGAATTGCTTAAAACCTTTGTCGGTCGTCGATCGCAGGTGATCAAAGAATCGAGTCGTGCCTACTGAGATGACAAAGACCTACCCATTTTCCAAGGCACAAGAGTCATGCCGTCAGGCCTCTTCCCATCATTGCGCGTTAATCCGTTAGGCTCCAGAGCAGCAGGGGCCCCGGAAGTAGCAAGACCGACGAACCTGACGAATTGATATTAGCATGCCTTGAAAATCGACCTGCACTTTTTGCACAAGAGACACCGTGGTGACCAAGATCAATAACCAGACTACCTTGTGGTACCTAGCGGAAATGGTGAGGGACATTGCAGACGGTTCCTAAACGCAAAAAGGTATCAAAACGAAAAGAAGTGTAATCAAAAGTGTGGTGTACCTAAATTAGCCAAAGGCAAAACCTGTGACCATAGACCAGATTCTCAATCTCACACAGCCAAGAGACGGGATTAATTTCTAGGTTTGTATTATTTCAATTAAGTGTGTGAATTGGTTTATTAAGTACCTTAGTACATACCTATGATTTAGACAGGGTGTTAGGGGGACGCTCTCGAATACGAAGGCAGGTGGATTGGACATCGAGCTTGACGTCTGACAAGACGACGAGCTGCCATTTATTATGACGTTTGAGCACGGCGCTGCGCGTAAGCGTAGGTACTCACTAATATCTACGATCCCATGGCTGTGTATGATTGTCGCTGCTTTGGATACACGACATGAAGTAAAATCGATATTGTTTGACTTCGTTTTTCTTGTGTTTAAAATGTATCGCAATGACTTCATTCAATATTTGATTGTTTTTTACATAAAGATATAAAAATAAACAACATATTAGTTCCGATTCACAGCGTGCTCATCGTTGCAACGCTGGTGTCGCCAACGGTTGTCAAACAAACGCCAAAGGGTATGACAGCGCTGCCGGCAGCCACGAATTCAAGTCTGCTGACTTAAGAGAAGCGCAAAGCTGGTTACTCTGAAAACGACTTGCTCAAAAATAAATTTGATGTCGCGAAAAAAAACAGCAGTTTCATACAAATTGTATATTACAATTTGTATGAAAGAGCTGTTTTTTTTTCGCGACGTTAAATTTATTTTTCAACAAATGGTGTTTAAGGTTACTAGCATTGCCACCTGCCTTCGTTTCTGAGAGCGTCCCCCTAACATCCGTATGTATAGATATAGTATGTTAATATAATATCTATAATTAATTAATTCAGTTACTTATAGTTACATAGTACTATATAACTATAAGTAACTAAATTAATTATTAGTAACTATAAGTTACTAATTATCATCAAAGCAAAATAATTAGCTTAGGCACTAACAATAAAAATGCACAAGTAATGCTTTCATGTGCGTGCTAAAAGTTATGCTTTCACTCATATGCAACTGCACCGATAGAGATAAAATTTAGCACGGACATAGATAACATTATGAGAAATAACATAGGCTATCTTTTGACACAGAATACAGCTAAGTAGCTCATGTAACTTTTGGCCTCCACGTAGGCGGATACAACTAAGTAGTATACAGGATGGTGCCGTCAATACGACAATAAATTAAACCATGAGCAATATTGTTCTTAGAAATGGTTTGCCACTTACAAAAACATCTTATTCATTTGATAATTTCATGACATTTCCATGAAATAATACAGCCAAAGTTCTAATATTTCATACAAATGTCATGAAATCATCAAACGAATAAGATGTTTTTGAAAGTGGCAAACCGTTTCAATGAACTAATATAGCCCATGTTTTATTTTATTGTCGTATTGACGGCACCAGCATGTATAATTTTATGTAGATTTTGTTTGCACTGTAAAGATGCGGCAATAACTAATAATTACAGTTTGGTACATACCAAAGAGGTCACTTAGATACGTCTACCTAATGAATTTTAGTTGATAGAAAGTGAGTGATTTACCAAACTTTGATTTTTTTCGGCAGCATTAGCTTTGCACGGATCGTGAGCACGGCGGCGGCGCTGCCTATCTCAATCGTCATCGCAACTTCGCGCTTGATAAAAACCACATTACGTTTCTTTTTCTTTTTTAGTCTAACGGTCTAATATTTTTTAAAGTTTGACTATGGTCGACCCAATTTTGTCTGTAATGGCAGTATAATTGAGACTTAGAACGTAAAACGGGGACACAGCACTGCAGTTTTGACGTACCTATTCACCTAATTAGAACCAAAGCGTTCGGCTCTACATTAGGAAAATTTCAAAGCCGATTTTAAATGGTTCATGGTCGTGACTTGTTCCGTTGTTTGTATTTATGTGTTACGGCTTTAGTCCTAAGAACCTACACCGATGTTTGAGCCGGTCTAAACCTAGTTCCGTTCGATATGTTAGTTAGTGTTTAATTTTATTTAGCTGGCGAAATCTGCGTGATTGAATGCCCATTGATGGGCAGACTGCTGAGGTACGAAAGGCTTAGCTGATTAAGTTATTATTGGGAATATTATAATAGCTTTTCCAAATATGAAAGATGGATGTCTTAATGCAAAGTTAATAGATAGGTACTTATAGTTACTTATTGGGCACAAAGAAGCGGAAAAGTAGGATACTTAATTAAAATTAACAACAATAAATATTTTTTTTCTTCCACAAATAGTGTTGAAGGTCACTGTCACCACACTATCACCCGGTATACTTATTATACTATAATTTATTTACTTTAAATAGGTAAATAAGCATTAGTATAGTATACACCAGAATACTGCCAACATTTTCTCTTGTTTTGTTAAATTTGTACGAAAATATAGGTACGAGTTTTTACATGAATATATTAATAACGAAAGATACAAATAATATAGTGCACTTGAAAAGAGAATAGCATTGCTTAAAGGTATTATTTCTTACAACAGACATTTCGCTAAAAGTTGGACTACTACTTAAAGCTCATTTACATCTTGATGACAGTGTCAAAAGAGAAATAAACGCGTACACTGCTTCAACTTGTACACAAAAATTACAAGTGGTAGGTATGACGGCCCCCCAGCCCGCAAGTGATACGAAATCATTTCAAAATGTACAATTAACAGGTAACTAGATAAATTAAGTAAATCGCAAAGCTATTTAGATCATTATCGCCAAAGCCTACCTTCAGTATACAGATTTGCTTGCTTGCATGTCTCGTCCTCTGGCTTGGTGCAGAACTCTTGGGTGGTGCCAGATCGGAGCGCTATTAGGATTGCAATTATCAAACAACAACATTTTAAAGGAAAACACCGGTGTCCCAATAAAGGCATGTTTCTTCTAAAGCCTCCAAACCACGACTGGTATCAGTGTGCCGCCAGTCGCTATCAAATTGATTATAACGGAAAATGTGAGAGGCATTTCTCCTTTCATTGGAGAAAAAAACGAATTACTTAAGTAAGTAATGTAAAATGAAAGTGTCGGAAACTCTGCTACGTACTCCGTTAACTGTAAATTTGGATTGGAACAAGATCCGAGACTATTTGTTCATTTTTCACGAATTTCATTATTTTGAAAATTATACTGTCATCATTGTTATTGCAACGGTATTCAATTATTGAATATTTAAAATAGATATATAATTACGTAAGTACTTAAATGGATTTAAAATAGAAGTAAAGTTTAGTTGTGAGTAAGTTTTAAATCGAAAAGTATCCTGTTGATGAAAAAAATTAAGTTTTTTTTATTAAGTATCGCTCTAGTCTCTGTAATTTTAAGTATTATTATTACACTTAAACGATCATGTAATCTTCCTGTCTCTGGTACAAGAAATAGAAGTAAAAAAACAACGAATAGGTAATCCTAGTTTGTAAACCATTGCTAGTTCAAACACAATTGGTCCTTTGAGTAAAGGAAGATTTCTAGTTCAAGTTACTTTTAGTTATTGTTATTTTAGGGTTGATACAGTTCGTAAACGGTGTTTTTTTTTTAATTAGGACAAAAGAGTGATGTAAAGACAAATAACATCTTCTATGACATAAAATTGATCAAAAATAATGTACAAAAATTTCCACGATCTACTTACAGGGCCTATAATATCTCACGGTAAAAAAATAGGTGATACTACTTTACCATTGCAAAATTTACCTTATTAGACCAAGTAGATAATTTATTTTTTCCGATTTGATTATGTTTATTCATAGTAGATACCTACGTTAGGACAAATATGAATAACGTCATCTATACAGACTATGCATTTTGTCATTGTGGCAGAAGATATTGCGCAGCTGCATTACAACATTTAAAACAACGATAATATTATTTGTTGTTGTTTCAAATTATTCAATATCATCATTGTCTTAAGAAGTCGCATGTCGTGATCGTGAGCAAGGCGAACTCCATAAAAAAAAAATCAAATAGGGGAGAATGGGGTCAATTGAACTATTTCGTCTCTAAGTATCATTGATATGTCGCATTCAATAATACATCTCTTAGCTTAACTAGACAGCATTCTAATCATAATAAGTATTACATCTCATACTGTATTTAGTCTCTTTCCTAATTCGTCCGACGACCATGCGGCTAATTTAACCAGACGGCTGCGACATATTCCCAGCCGTCTGGTTAAATTAGCCGTTTAACTGGACGCCTCGCCCGTTGATTGAACGCCATCCAATAAAACGCCTGAAGGACAACTAGCCAAGTTATTGAGCGCAACGTTTAACGTTTAACCAGATGGCTGAACGACATGTCAGCCACCTGGCTTAAATTGGCCATTCAATAGGACGCCTACGCAGGTCGCTTAAATCGAACAGCTTTTGTGGGACTGTTTGAGTAATAGTAGGTTCAAGGTAATTTTTTTTATGAGCACTTATAACCAAAACGTTAAGAAAAATAACTCACCAATCAAATCAGAACTCTTTGGTACAAGACGATTCTCAATAAGCAAAGTCGTGAAACGTTAGTGAGTCTAGTTTAATCATCTATCGGGCTAGGCATTTGATTGGATGCCGGCGTTTAATCAACGGGCAAGGCATCCAATTAAGCGACGAATTTAACCAGATGGCGGCGATACATACCTACATACGAACCATTTTTTCCTCTACTGTGTTTATGACATTTCTGTCTACATAATGCTCTTATTTTCTTCGGTAGTACTAAGCATATATTTCAATTGCATACATAATAGATTTAATTATAATCTTAAACACTCATTACTTATTTTGTTTTCGTGACTTTTCTTTCTTTTTGATATATTAGATATAAACGGTCTCTTTCGTAATTTTCTCACTCTACTCTATTTATGAGGTTTTATCTATGGCTCCTGACGGAAACGAGAGAGGTAGGACTTAGTGGTAGGTATCTACCACTCGAATATTGTGCGCCCGACTGGGATAGATTACACTCTACCTCGAACAAGATCGCATTTATATAAATAACAGTGCTTTCTAAAACAAAAACGCTAATTTGCGACAGTACCCCTAGCAAGAACATTCTTAAATTTCGAATCGTAATCGTATCGTTCACGCACGCTCAAAATTTCAAACAAAAGCCATACAAAAGCGTAACTACTTGATACTGTTGATACGATGGCAATTCGAAATTTAAAAGTGTTCGTGTTAGGGTCTCCTTCTCATATGCTATCAAAATAACATTTTCTATTGATGATAGATAGATAGATAAAATGTTTATTTTAATTCTTTAACACACACATATAACACTATTGATTTTTATAGGGTATTTACAGGGTTTGAAGACCGGCTGGCCGAGTGTGGTAAGTACCCCTAACTATGCAAACTACTCGGTCAGGGGTCCGGGTTCGAATCCCGGTAGGGGCAGATGTTTGTATGATGAGTACGAACATTTGTTCACCAGTCATGGATGTTTGTATGTTTGTTTAATATGTTTTTGAGAATGTATACGGGTGGGTTCCATGAACTAATATATACTTAGCCCATGTTTTAATTTAGTGTCGTATTGACGGCACCACCCTGTATACATATTATTATTAATATATCTGCGTTATCAAGTAAGTATTTACTATACAAGCTCTTAATTAAGCTAGATAATAGGTGTGAGTGTATGAATATATTTATTTATTTAATATTAAATACTCGTTGCGGAGGGTGAAGTTAGCATAAAAGCTACCTTCTCTCTCCACAGCGGGTAAGTATTTATGTATTGGCAAACCGTGAGTATTACCCAAAGACTATATAACTCCGTGGTATAACCAAAGGTGCTACGAGCAGCCTATTATTTGCCACCGCTGTCATGTAACAAAAAGATGACTGTACTCGTAAATAGACATATTTATATACGCGTCTATATCCAGAAGCGTAAGTGTCACTTGCGTAGTAATATCAATAATATCGATCATGTGTAAGATTTAAGTCGTGAAAAGTCTCGCTGCTGCCGAGACTATTCTTTCTGTAGGAGCCAGGTAGCGACTGCAAAACTGACATATTTTATCTGAAACATTGCCGTTTTGAACAAAGCAAAATCAAATTTTTTAAAAGCTAGATTTATTGTAGACGACAAGAAACGTTTTATTTCTATACCTACCTATAATTGTAACAAATAAATAAACGGCGAAGTGAAAGTGACACTTTTTGGGGCAGAGGTTACGCTTCAGTGGCGAACAATAGTGGTGCCAATGACCCACGACAGCCGCACACCGTGGAGTCTACTCTCTATCTAAGTTTGGAGTCCGCCCCATAACTTTTCGTACGTGCTAGCACTTTCAGGATTATTAAGGTATGGCAAAAACCTTTTCACCCTCCAGCTCGAAAAAGGTGTTTTTAATATGTAAAAAATCACATAATTATTGCGTTAAGGGGCTACCTCGTGCACACTAGCGACACCAATCGATTGTTATTAATTATGGTGAATTTAGAACGTAATAAACAGAAACGCTTTAGAGAATTGCTAAAGAACGGTATTTGTAATTTTTAAAGATGTATCTTGTATAAAGTGTCTACCTTTAAGTAACCAAATTTTTTATTATTGTTAAAAGTGGCCACTTTCGGCAATAATGAAAAAATAGGTTACACGTAAAGGGATATCTTACACCGAGCACATCTCAAAAAATTACAAATTCCATTCTTTAGTCATTCACTAAAGCGTTTTTGTTTATTATGTTCTATATTCACCACAATTAATATAAATCAAGTGGTGTTGCTAGTTCCGACGAGGTATCGCCTTAACTGTTTTTACTTGTATTGTACCTAACTTTTATTTTGCTAAGAGATGGATGGTTTTTTTTTAATCCAAAAAGTTAAGCAATTTTTTTAGTCTCTTGTTTTTAAATACTTCGCTGTGCTCTGTAGGACACCCTAGTGAAGTTTCAATCGAAACGACTCGATCTCGATTGCGTTCAGCTGTCAGATTGTATGAAGATGACAATAACGCCTCTGGTAGTGAAGTAAAGAGTAGTTTCTATAGATTGCAAACCGGGCCCGGACATTCATACAGGGCCCATAGACCGGGCCCGGTAGGTACGAAAACTGCGGCACGGAAGCCCCAACTTGTAGAAAATTAACACTCAATAGTCATAACACATAAAGTTATTGTTATTATCAAAAGAATATTGTTATAGCTCTTAAGAATTTTTGTTTTTACTAAAGCTACCAAAGTTTATCTATCTAAGTTGATAAGACAAGTTTAGAACATTAGGCTGCGTTATTAATTTCTTATTCTAATACTATGTTTTCAATTAGTTACATTAGTATTAGTAATAACTTTAAGCAAGCAGGTCTTTCTCTTTACTCTGTATAGTATTAGTAATTTAATTGCGGGCGACTTTTTAAATAACCTGACTACTTTCCAAACTTTTTCTCGAAATCCTCTAAATCCAGGCATTTCATTAGCGCGTCAGAAGATCATTTCTATCCTAAACTTAATTACTGAATACTATGACGACCGGCTGGTCGAGCGGTCTATACCCCTTGCTATGCAGGCTACTTGATCAAGGGGTCCCGGGTTCGAATCCCGGTAGAAGCAAATGTTTGTATGATGAGTACGAGCATTTGTTTACGAGTCATGGATGTTTATATGTTTATTTAGTATATTTCTAATATTTATATACATATTATTATCAATATTTATCCGTTATAGGCGGCGGTAACCGCTTACCATCAGGTGGGCCGTCAGCTTGTTTGTCATCCAGTTGTATAAAAATATATATATAAAAAAAAATCTAGTATCCATAACACAAGCTCTTAATGATGCTTACTTTGGGCTAGATAATAGGTGTGAGTGTATGAATATTATTATTATATTATACTAATGCTTGCTTAAACTTAAATAGTAACACTAATGTTACTATTCCGTTCATAAGTGAAACTAACTAATTCTGTATTTAAAACTCGTGATTTTGAGACTAATTAAGACTGATTATTGTTGATTTGCTGGATTGAAATAAATATTAGTCCGTAATCTTGAATCATTATATTTTTCCTCAATTTACTTATGGGGCTACCTTGAAATTCTCAGCATTTTGAATTACATTTTAATTCTATTTTTCCTACTACAGAAGTAGTGTTCTCATTTTTAAATATAGTATAATTGACTAATCAATAAAGTCATTCACTAAAGCCAAAACATGAATGGAAACAATTTTCTCGATAGAAAATAAATCCAAAGTGGACCCTTCTTATTCACTTTTTTTGGTTTTATAAGCCAATGGATGAATATTTAAAACCCAAATTTAGATCATTAGATAGACTATTGTAAACATTCGCAAAATTATTTTATTCAAAAATCGTTTAGTTTTTTAATAAATAAATAATTTTCATAAAATACTTTAAAGGTTTTATCCTAATACATCAACCCGGCCGGGTTGAAAAACATACCGGGTTGCAATCTCTAGTAGTTTCCAACTCTAATAACGATTTTTTTAAAAAAGGTTTTTTGTTTTTAATTTTTTTCAGTTACTCTCAACAAGCCCTAACATTTGATACATATATTGTAGTAGTGCATTAGTATTGTAGTAGTGCATTAAAAATAACTATTCCGCCATCTTGGATGGTCGGCCATATTAGATTTATAATGACGTCACACAGCTTTTCGTGTATTGTCATCCAAACTAAACGTGTAGATATACAAAATTTCAGCTCAATGGTTGAAGACATCTGCTTAAAAATCGAGAAGTAAAGATTCTACCCGAAATAAACATAGTACCTATCTTTGTTCGCAATTTCAAGTTAAATAAAAGCTTTTAAAATGAAAAAAAAGAAATCGAATTTCACGCAGTATATCTGTGTTCACGTAATTTTCTCTTTACACTCTTTCTTGATAAACAAATAACTAATTTTCTGGAAAAGCCTGTCGGTTAGTCCAAAACTGTAGCTAACTAAATGGTCACAGTTATCAAGAAATAAATTAACCTCTAATTTTTTAACCGACTTCAACAATGAGTATTTTTTTCTATGAATGTACACCGATTACACCGAGATTACTGATCCCATTATTTACGTGGTTCTTTTTTTGTTCGATGCGGAATAGTTGCCATTTGGTCCCATTGGCTGGCTATGTATGCGAAATTGAGGAATTTTGCTTTCCTATGACATTTTAGTAAAAAGATACGATTGTAGGAAGCAATATATGCTGACGGTCACCCATCTAGGTTTGACCTTAGAAAATACCAAAAATTAAATACGACTTCAAAATACTAAAAAGGATAAAATTTTTAATAATTTTATTAAAATTATTAAAAAGTGGGTTCGATTATTTTATTTTGAAGTCGGTTTTAATTTTTGTTTTGATATTAGTAAATCACAAGCATGCTGGTCCAACTGGTGGTAAGTGGCTACTGGTTACTGATTGTTATTTTTAATTTTATTTATTTTCATATAAAAGTTACAAAACAAACTTAATTTCTAACGGTCTCTGCACTAAGCAATGCTTGTATCGCAGTGACCAAAACTATTTTTACCAGAGAATTTAGACAATACGTTTGACAACCTGATTAACCAAATTACACATTACTTATCCAGATTAACATTATTATTTTATATTTCACATTATCTATAATAATCTACAATATTGAATCTAACGTAAACATAAATGAAGTTTAGAACAGAGTAAAATAATAATCTACCTAATTTTAATTGTGAATGTGTTTTTCGTTGTTTATTTATGTGAGTGTGTGCGTTTGTGTGTGAGTGTTTGTGTGTGCGTGTGTGTGTTTGTGCGTGTGTGTGTTTGTGTGTGAGTGTTATTGTGTAAAAGTAGGTATGGAAGATGGAGGTCTATGTTGGTAAAAGATGTTCCGTCTGCAGTCCTTTTAGCCAAGTTTCAACTTTCCTAAAGACATAATACAATAAAAAGGAAAAAAACCCCGGTAAGGGTATATTGATATAATGATGAGTGCGACATTTGTTGAAACATGGATATGAGTCGTGGAACACATGTGTACACGAATTAGAACATCCATTCGAATGTTATTTAGACTATTTTTAATATTGATATACATTATTATTTTCGTCTTATAGGTATCTTCGCTATCTAGTAGACATAACAAAAGCTCTCAATGATATTAATTTGGACCAGTTACCTATATCGGTCTAAGTGTAAAAATATGTTATAACTATCATTATTATCAAGATCAAAGCTTTAATAGCTCACTGTTACTATTTCTACGTACTGATTTTAAAATCATGTATTAATGCACATCTAATAAAAACATTAATTATGAAACTATGTCAACTATATATATGTGCTCGGCACATGTAAAGCTTCCGTTGAGCAGTAAATTGAAATCCAATTTCAGTAATACGATTAAAAGTAGGAGCCTGATAGAAACAGAGAGTTCACATGCAGACTAGACGTCGATAGTGCAGTACGTTTGTTAGCTAGTAGCAAGGAAGCCTCTGGAACCATGCCGAAGGAGGACCCGGAGACCACCGCTCTGAAGAAAGAACTAACCGACTTGATCACCAAAGTTAAGGTAGGTAAGATTAGACACAGAAACCCTCCTTCTTCCTACATCAGTATCGGCATACTATTTGACATGTTTCAGGCGGAACAAGAAAAAGGTGCTGATGCGAAACTTGCAGAAAAATGTGGTGACATGTCGGATGTCCCTAAGATAAGACTGTCCACTAAGAAAACGCTTAAAGGTCATATTAATAAAGTTAATTCTGTGCATTTTAGCGGCGATTCCAGGTAAGTCTTGGGCATTTGATTATAATAAGCTAGACACAGTCAGCAACAAAATGATGTATACATTCTGTCTCTTATACCAGTGCGATAGGGATCAAAATAGTTTATATCTTTTTGTTGCTACTGTACCTAACAATGTGGAATTGAAATTATATTGCTTTTGCGAATCTGTTGGCCAGATGTTAACGAAAATTTCCACATAACCAAAATGCTTCTACATTGTGTGAATGTTTATTGTGTGCATACATAGGGTACGTGTTTATACAAGACGTTGACGAAAATACTACAAAAAATTTAAACATGGGCTTCATTAGTTCATAGAAATGTTTTAAATGAAATAATATAACATTATACCCACCAACCCACATTGGGCCAGCGTGCGAGTTTCACGACCCGAAACTCCTCATGTGTTTCTCCCATGCAGGAAGGCCAGTGCCCAGCAGTGGCCTCCCACTGCTTATATAGGTTGGTGAAGTGATGTGAATATAAAATTGGCTGCATTATTTCTTAGAAATGTTGTTATAAAATTATCAAAGAAATAAGATGTGTTTGAAAGTTGCACAACATTTCTATGAACTAATATAAGTAGCCCATGTTTTAATTTATTGTCGTATTGTTGGCACCATTCTGTATATTGTCACAATTAGCTCAATATGGTCGGCATATCGGTTCGGATAGCAGGCTGCGAAGACTTTTTTTATAACTATAATAATCTGCGAATAGTCGAGATTTGCTTATTTTAAAGATTGCGAACCGTAGGCTTCAATAATTCAAATGATTCACCAAATTTTATGGTCACCTAGTGATAATATTGCAACAATAAAAAATAGGCATACTAATATGCATGTGCATTTGAAACTTATAATAGAAAAGAAATATAAGTGACTTTGATTTTTTTAACGACCTATGTTTGCGTCATTTAAAATAAGGTTTACCAACCATTTCATTTAGATAGATTATTTAATGATAATATAAGACCCTTAATTAAAATTTATCAAAAGTGCCCAATTCACTATTGGTGGCAAGTCACAATAGATCTTTTACGTCCCAGTGACAAATCAGTCTCAACAATTCTAATAAGCCCCAAACACAAATAATAAATAATGCAATCGCAAACAACATATTAAGCAAAAATGCCTGGTCAATAAACGATAACTAATAATAATAACTTTTAATCTTAAATTAAAAATATACACTTATAGACCGGGGATATCGAAATTGCTCTTTACCTGTAGCTTTTATAGCATACCTACATTTTAGTAAGCCGGTAAACTGAGATTACGATATTAACTATACTCATTGACGTTCGCGTAGAAAACACAGTTTTCTGCGCGGATAGATCGGTCGCAAACTGAGAGACTGTTTGTGACAGGCACTGCGTCACTGGTTCACTGGACGGGAAACTGATAATATGGGACACGTGGAGTGGCAACAAAGTCCAGGTGATCCCGCTGCGCTCTGCCTGGGTCATGAGCGTTGCGTTTGCGCCATCTGGAAACTTTGTAGGTAAGTAAAGCCGTACTTAGACAGTTTAATTATAATTTGTCTAGATGGTAGGCCCGTATGTAGAGTCGCCTGAGTAGCTACCGCCGCTTCTCTTATTTCGACAGCAAAACAGTTAGCTATGTTTCGGATTGAAGGTAAAGGTAGCCAGTGTAATCACTGGACTCAGGATGAAAACGCACCTGGAATACCCAGCGATTATTTCCTTGTCATTGCAGGTGTCTGGTATAGGTGGCGGCGTGGCGGTAGCCACTTGCCACAAGGTGGGCCATCAGCTTGCTTGTCATTTAGGTAGTTGTATTAAAAATGTAGAGCACAATTAATTACTCAGAAACTGATAGAGTTAACCGTAACGAAGTCACGACTAAAGCGCAGTCAGCTTACTTAGAATGTAACCTTAGTCTCGATTAAGGGACAGGGTCAGTAGTGTGAGCTTGGATCTCCTAATAAATAAGGAATGCTTCGACGAAATAGTATTGTCATGTTTTGTATGATTCGGTTTCGAAATTCGTATGGTAAATCAAAATCCGATAAGAAAAGTTTATATTACCTATATTATAAAAAACTTATATTATAAAAAATTATAAAAAACTGCACAAAACAGAAGATGAATAAAAATTCATCTTCTGTTTTTGCAGTTATTTCTAACAACTTTTTTTAGATAACCAAAAAAGTAACAATGGTGAGATCATAAATTGAAAAACGCGATATTATTGCAATTTACCAAAAATATTTTTTTTTAAAATAAACTACCTAAGTAGCAGTGGAAATTTATCTCTAGGTAATAATAACACTAGATTGGCACGTGTAAGTTTACCGTGTGATACGTACCTGTTATGAGTCGTTTTATCTGCAGTAGGTACAACTCCGTTTACGTACGAGTACGTTTTATCAAATAACGCTTTCACATAGAGCTCTGGCGACCTCACAGACCGCCCATAACACTACAAAGTAGTGCGATCTTCTGTAAGGCGAATGTGCTTAAATAAATACAATAAAGGACATAAAATAGATATTATGCTTCCTATAACAGCTACAATAGAAAATGATATCACAACTATTTATTATGGTTTATTTTAGCATGCGGAGGCATGGACAATATGTGTACGGTATATGACGTTAACAACCGTGACTCCACGGGTGCTGCCAAAATGGTGCGTGAGCTGGCCGGCTACGAGGGCTTCCTCAGCAGCTGCCGCTTCCTCGACGACACCCACATCCTCACCGGTTCCGGTGATATGAAAATGTAATTCAGACTCTTATTCTGTATTGTAGCATCGTGATTCGACAAAGCATACATATTTAGTGTCAGCATAAACTCATTTACTTATTGTCGGTAGATGTGTTTGGGATCTTGAAGCCGGTAGACGGACTATGGAATTCGATGCTCATGCAGGAGACGTAGTTAGCATCTCTTTGGCTCCAGGTATTCTTTTATTACTATTAAAGATGTCCCAAAAATTTACGAGTCCCGATGCCTAACCACTTTTCATACTTATACATTGCTGTTTCACGATAAAACGAAACGTTTCGCTGTGAAACATCAATGTACAGTCGTCAGCACGTCAAGCGTAACAGTTTGACCTTGAGACCGCCCTTACTTCTTTATTAATAGAGGAGGCTTTCGTAGTGTAACTGTTACACTTGATGGGCTGTTGTCTGTACTTAAAAGCAGCGAAGATTAATTTAATCATTGGCACTCATCACTTTAGCGAATAGGTAAGGGGGCTGGCCTTTGTACATTATATTAAAAAATAGGCAAAAATATGCAGCACAGTTTTTATTAGGTACCCGTTTTCCTCTTTATTTGCTTTCTTTCGTTGTACAAAATAAGAGTTACTAAAGACAAAACTGCAACTCAGCCAAATATTCATCATGGCGCTTACTGTAGGTACCTACTTTTGGTAACATTTAGTTGACTTCTATGTAGCTCGCCCTATCTATAGCCTAAATACTTATAGTGAAATGGACTAATTATTTTGAACTTCAGTAAATATACCTCCAAATCAACGAATAAATAGTATTTTTTCGAATTCAGCAGATTTTTCCTGATTTTAAGACAGTGTATACATACATACACTTCGCCGGATATGAAAGATCTCCTTCAATGTTTCTTTTAACGTATTTTTCACTTCTTTCTTCTCATTAAAGATATGAAGACATACGTGACGGGTTCCGTGGATAGGACTTGCAAGCTCTGGGACGTGAGGGAGGATAAAGCCAAGCAAACATTCTTCGGCCACGAAGCTGACGTCAACAGTGTTTGTGTAAGTTGTTAGTAATTTATTGACCACTATTATAAATCAAAAAGTTTAAAAAAGGCTCAGTGATATAATGCGTCAGCTTTATGTTCAATTACGGTGATCGCTTAAAGGAGGAGAAGTTACCGGCGCCGACAACCTGCTTCTTTATATTACCATCATTGGGGCGATAAAACAATAAAGACATAAAAATAACGGTGTAATTCTTGACCTTCATCTAATGGAAAGTGAAGATAAGACCGACGATGGAAGCAAGCTACACCCGGATTCCTCAACCACAGAGGAACTAGCTATATCTTACCTCTAACTGCCGGCACACAACAATGCTATTTAACATTATTGCTATTGGCGGCAGACTTAGGTAAGATGGTGGTAGCTAGCCAGGCGGACTTAGAAAAGCCCTACCACCAACCAAACCGAGCAGAATATTTCTGCCCCCACGGGAATTGAACCCCGGACCTCTAGATTTGAGTTCGGTGGTATCAACACTAGACCACAGAGGCGGTCAAAATGTCAAATCTTTCTTTATGTTATCTATCACCCTTAGAGAAGAAGCAAAAAAATATATACAATACAAAAAAGGCTGATAACTTCAGTCCACAATATCTCGAGGAATATAAGTAAAAAATTAAATTGTCTGATAAATTCTACCTTTATTTTAGTTCAAAGCACATACCTACAGTGGCTACAGTACTTTCATAGCATTCCGTTAATTCATAATTAGGTACACAATCAAGGTTTTTATTTTTATTATGTGACCACGCATTTATTTCTTAATCTCTAGCACCTTGCACCACGCACCTTTAAGGCAATAGCTGAAAATCAGTGATTTTTTGCACACTGAGTAAATTACGCCACTGACCTGTGGTCCTGGTATTAATGCTCACACACATGTAGTATGATTATTAATACACACACTTCAGTTAAAATATAGTGTTAAAATATCTACTTAATAATAAGTTAAGGTTATATTGTTTAAGGGTATATTGTTAATGTTATGTAAGTAGCAGTAATTTGCAAATAAACTTACTATCTATCTATCTATCTTTTTATACGGAGCGTTAAATTCTTGGATTTCAGAGTAAAATAAGCCTGTTTATAAATATTTCGTCTAGTTCCACAACGGCGGGCAAGCTTTTGCTACAGCCTCCGAAGACAAGTCGGCTCGCATGTTCGACATCCGCAGCGACCAGCAGTTGGGGCATTACAAACCACCAGGGGCCAGTGGGTTCACCAGCTGTGGTAGGGATATATTGTGGTTTACTCATAAGACAACGGTTAAATTCGTTGGTAGAGCTATCCAATCGTAGCACGTAGCTGAATGCATCAGTATGTTTGGAAATTTTTAGTATTGACGGAAAATCTCTATCGTGATGATATCACTAAACCTAGCTGTGTCTGTGTAAGAACACAGAACAGTCTTACGTAAAACTTTAGCCCGAAATAAAAACTAGAGGGTTTGATGCAAAATTATGAATCTGATAGTTCCGTATTTTTGTGTAGCTCATTTTTTTAACTTTTACTTCTACAGAAGTCATTAAATAATTAATTTTATTAATTTTACATCCTTGTTGAAATTAAAATACATCATTATAATTTGCTCTCTTATGACAAAGCGTTAAAGCAGTATTTCGATGATTTTTTGGTATAATTGCACCTCGTAGGCTATCGAATTATGCTAGTGCTGTGAAAAAACGTTTTTTTTAAAGATATTTTTCACGTACCGCTAATAGTAATAACTTAAGGGTAAATTAGTATGCTTATAATACTCGTATACTGAACGCATTATTAGATTACACAGACTGTAGTATGTTTGTTTGACTTTTCTTTCACCGAACTGTTACTATTGCAGCGTTGTCCGTAAGTGGGAGATACGTCCTGGCTGGTTCTGATGACAATTATGTCCACTCTTGGGACGCGCTCAAGGTATCCCATACAGGTATGTTATATAATTCAATGTGACAAAAACGGAGCCAGCGTTCAACTAGTCGACTTTTGGGAGTTTGAGATTTATTTAGATTTCAAATGTAACTGTATCCGCCAAGTAACTAAATATTAATAGTAAATGCCTGTATCTATTTAACTCTATAAAAACTTAACCAAATAACAATTTGTCGACTACATAAATATTCTGCGGAATACGCTGACATTTATTGCAGACTCTTCAAATTTTCCATAGCAAAGTTTGTCTACGTACTTTTTATTGATACATGTCGCATGCCGATCCTAAATCAGGCATAAATCTTTGTTAGATAGGTAGATTCAAGGCTATGTTTGTCACTAAGTAGATATTTCCGAAAGACGCGCGTGTTTATCAGTAACCGCTGCCTCCCGGACTCTACGATCAGTCTTGGGCGTTTTTGTTCGATACCTACTTACCTACGCATTAAGTTGAGTAATAATAACTCAGAATTTAATGCACCTTATCTTACGTACTGTAAAGCTATACCACGTCATTGCATTTCGACCCTTTGAGATCATAATTTGTGATTTTTCCTCTACATTTTTTTACGCAGTAACATTCTATTAAATTTATGTAAAATAGGTGGCACTGGATGCATTTTTGGATGATTCTGTGTTAAACTTAATTATAATCAAGGCACTTCGTAATAAGTAGGGAAGTGGTACACTTTTATTTTTCGGGGAGAAATCCGATTACAGACCTACCCGCTGCTGGCTAAGCGAGCGGGCGTGTGGGGGTCGCCCAGTGCCTGTAAGGGTACTAGAAATACCTACTAAACTTCTAGGTAACTGCCCTGCCCTTCATGGGGATATAACAATAAAGACATCTTATCGATGAAGTCTGGCAGCTAGATGCGATCTTTACTAGACAATCATAGGTGGGGAGTTTAAATAGAGATACAAATATGCAAAAAAGTAGAGAAAATCTGTAAATTTATATTAATAATATTATTCTACTTGAAAATACAGAAAAAATAGTATAAATTTCAATGAAGTGAAGTAAATTAAATAAAAAACGTTTTATGATAGTAGAGATAGTTTTATTCCAACTGTTACGAGTTAAAAGTAGGTATCGTTTCTTTAAGATATTTATATTTTCGTACCCATTTATGACTCCCGCTTATTTTTTTAAAATGCTATCCATCCATTGTATATTAAAATAAAATATAAACAATAAAAATACTATATTAACATAATAATATACTTACACTCACAACAAAAAAGCATAATACTTAACTTAACCTAACCGTCGCGTCGTCGGTTTTTGTAAAATTACTCGTTCAGGTGATATACAGGTTGGTGCTGTCAATGCGACAATAAATTAAAACATGGGCTATATTAGTTCATAGAAATGGTTTGCCACTTTCAAAAACATCGTATTCATTTGATAATTTCATGACATTTGTAAGGAATAATATAATATTGGCTGCATTATTTCATAGAAATGTCCAAAAATTATCAAATGAATAAGCCATGTTTTAATTTATTGTCGCATTGACAGCACCACCCTGTATAATTTAACATTGTGAAAGCAAGTTTTTCTTACTAATGTTGACTTTAGTTTTCATTAAAATGTTGAAAAAAATACTACTTGATTTTTTGCATAATTCACTTTTGTTTGACAGTTTATGACTGTAGGGATATTGAGAGCAGCGAACTAAATACCAATACATAGAATTGTAAAAACAAAGTCGAAGTAGATTTTTTAAAATTCAGTGAGAGATATCAGAATAACTTACTTTTAAAATAATATTTTAAGTACCCGTATAAATTTAGGCCAAAATATATGCATTATAGTGCTGCAACCTAAACTATCGCCATCGTATCGAGTAGTTACGTTAGCTTTTGTCTGGCTTTTGTTTGAAATTTTAAGCGTGCGTTCGTACTAGGGGTACAGGCTACCATATATCGGAGGTTAGAGGTTATTATTTGTTAAAAATATTATTAATACCAATATTATGATTATAAATTAATAGTATGCTAAACATATCAGATACAGTTATGGTAGCCTGGTAGTTTAGTTTGTAAATATACATGACCTTATACAACTAGATGGACGACAAACAAGCTGACAGCCACCGCCTAAAGACACTAACACTTGGTTTTTTGTTGTTGTCATTTTAAGGCCTAAGATGAAATGCCTTCCATGCACAGTAAGTATTTACTCTTAACTTAAGAGTAATTCGGAAATGGGATGTTGCCTAAGTATGAATATGCCGCTATTTATTACAAATTTGGAAAATATACGCTACTGTTGTTACCCATAAAAACAATTTAAACTTAAAGTTATGGAATATTGTTGAAATTTTTAAATTTTATAAATGTTTTCATTATTTTTCGAAAAATATAAAAAAATATAATAATACTAGATTGCATACATCAATTTAAAGAACTATTGTTATGACAACTATGAATAAAAACATACATATTACATAGTTATTATCAATTTTGTCAATATGCCAATACATTTTTAGTAGTTACATAATAACAACGACATGTGACGTCATCTGTTCCGCTGATTTTATATAAAGCGTCTTTAGACGATGCGCTGCAACATATCAAACATACCATTGTGTCTGTGAAACTATTGATTTAAAATATACCGTTTCTTTTGCAATGTTTCTGAACGAGTTGTAAACTTCTTATATTTATGAAATAAAATAAAACTTGTCTACCCTATTACTGGGCACAAACTCTTGTTAAGAGTCTTAAGCTATTTTCAGATAAATTGTACTGCGGGACTATGAAGTGGGGTTGTTAGTCCAACTACAAAAATACTTGGTCCAAAACCCTTAGTGAAGGCACATAGTCCAACTGGTTGTACAGAGCAGTTGGACCACTGCCCCTGCCTGGCTCAAATCATCGTTAAATGCATTGACATGCCCTGTACCTATATACTCAGTGATTTGGACTGCAGAATAGGCGCACTATAGTTTCCCTATTACTTTATCTATTTATTTCAGGTACACTGCACGGGCATGAAAACCGCGTGACATCCATCTCGCTTGCACCAAACGGCGTGGCACTGGCTAGCTGCTCCTGGGACCAGAGCGTAAGGGTCTGGGGTTGAGATCTCATATGGGCCTCTACAGGAAAATGTCATAATTGTATGCAATATTACCAAAATGTGAATGTCAAACTATTTATTTTATTAAACTTAAGGTGCCGTACCTTTTCAATTAAACGTTGAAACCACCATATCTTTTTATTAAATTAAAATAATCTTACCACTCTAACCATTCTTAAGCCTATGTATAAGTATTGATTTTGAGCATGGTAAAGCATCTAATGGTTTTAGTTAATGGTAATGGTTTCATAAATATTCGATTAAATATGAATAATGTAGTTTGTATAGGTACGTCCCGTTATATTTTAATAACATATTTAGTACAGTTCAACTATAATTATTTAAAAAAGATAGATAACAATCATCCGATTATTTAAAATACCTTCTTTATGTCTTAATCTTTGATATAAATATAATCAAAAGGGATTGGAGTTATTATACCTTTCATTTTAATTAAGACAACGATCAACACAACAATAACGACAGGGTACAATCGTACGATGCACCTGATGGTAAACGATTGCCAAAGACAATAAGACATTTCTTTGTACTAACAACGCAGTGCTCATCATGTATAACTAACAATAATAATCATACACACACACCTATTATCTAGCCCAAAGTAAGCATCATTAAAAGCTTGTGTTAGAAATATACTAAATAAACATATAAACATCCAAGACTCGTGAAGAAATACCACTCATCATACAAATATTTGCTCCCACCGGGATTCGAACCCCGGACCTTCGACCGAGTAGGCTATATAGCAAGTGGCATAGACCACTCGGCCAGCCGGTCGTCAAAAACTCCAGAGTAAGTGTTATACTGACAGTATATGACATGAGACAAGGACAAGTTCCCTAGCCACGCTTCGTACTATAGTATGAGCAAGAATGCATCACTACGAAGTATTAGTTTAGTTAGACCTCCTTTGATGTGGAGGTGGAATTTGCAGTACTCCACTGGCGGGAAGTTCCCGTTGAGAATTGCAAATTTGAATTGAGAGTAACACGAGAGTTGCACGAGCTATAATAATGTAGCATTATATATAATAGATAAAGTGTATGCTTTGTAAGTTGTTCTAATAAATGAAAAAAAAACACTGTAAACCTCTCGCCTCTAAAAGGTTTATCAAAAGTAGTCTCAGCAAACTTTTGGTCTTAGAGATGACGTTATAGGTAATCTATCACTTATCATCAGTTAATCTTAATGCTTGAAAATAGTAGATTGATAATCAACAGCATATTTTGATTATACCTAGTTATCAACTTATAAGTTTATGATAAAACTTATACTTACATAACAATGTTGCATACTTATATTGTTGCCAAATATCACAAAAATAATACTTAGGATAAAAAAATATATTTTAAACATCATCATCATTTCAGCCGAGAGACGCCCACTGCTGGGCATAGGCCTCCCCCAAAGATCTCCAACCTGATCAGTCCTGCGCTATCCGCATCCATCGGCTTCCTGCGACCCTTACCAGATCCTCGGTCCACCTTGTGGGAGACCTACCAACGCTGTGTCTCCCGATACGCGGCCGCCACTCGAGGACCTTTCCGGTCGGAAACCTAAACCTAGTTCTCCTTGCATTGTGGTCTGCCCACTGCCACATGCTCGCAATTCTTTGGGCTATGTCCATGCCCTTAGTGTTTCTGCGGATCTCATCATTTCTGATTCGATTACGCAGAGAAACCACAAGCATAGCCCTCTTCGTTGCCCTTTGGGTAACATTGAGCCTTTATAAGAAGGCGGGCACGTCAAAGGCCCATTGCAAGCGGGCACGTCTCACTTCCGTAAGTCATCATTGTCAACACACTTGTAATGGTATGTTAAAAAAAAATAAGTACACACACTTCCTTCTACAGTTGACATAATTGTGTAGAATTTCTTGTAATGTATCACTTTGTTTACTAACTTGTTGCTTACAAATATTTTGATTTACAAATTCCAACTTTCGAAGATTCATCACAATATACCATATTCAACATGGCAGTGAACGCGTTAAGAAAAAGAAAATTGTGGAAATACCTGTGCCTTTTTGTGATAATATCAACAACTATTAAGGGTTTACATAATGTTAATGTTGGTCTCTTTTTAAACGTTATCCTTAAAAATGACCATGATAAAAACTTAGTAATGTCAAAAATTCACAACAAAACTAAGCATATTCTTTTATGGACAAATCCAAATACGACTCCTTTTATTTATTTAGGTACAGGAAATACAGTGTTCCTCAAGAAAAATTGTAAGTGGACCAATTGCTACGTAACCAGCGATATTAATTATTTGGGAGATTTTACAGAGTTTGAAGTAATCGCTTTCAACGGCCCGCAGTTGCATGAAATTATTGCATTCAGTAATATTCCTAGAAGAAGGTCATTATCACAAAAATACGTTTACGCGAATATCGAAGCAGCTGCAAATTATCCAATTTGTACTGACATATGGAATGAGTTTTTTAATTGGACTTGGACTTATAAATTAAACTCCGATGCAGTCTGGGGTTACATAGTTATACGAAATTCCAGTAGGCATATCATAGGACCTAATAAAAATATGTATTGGCTGGCATCTAATAAAATGGACGACATTGACGAAGATTTAAAACAACAACTCAAGAGTAAAACAAGAGCCGTTGCATGGTTTGCCTCAAGCTGCATGACATCAAGTTTTAGAGAAAACTACGTAAATCAGCTACAGAAACACTTAAAAAGATTTAACTTGATGGTCCATGTTTATGGCAAATGTGGGGAATATGATTGTCCCGTGGAATTAATGCCTCGCTGTTTAAGAATGTTAGCCAAAACATACTACTTTTATTTGGCATTTGAAAATGCTATTAGTGAGGATTATGTAACAGAAAAAATAATCTACGCCCTCAATCACAGTACAGTTCCGATTGTGCTTGGTGGAGCAAATTACACCAGGTAACTACTCAAGGATATTGAAAGATGCTAACTTATGAAACCTGATTGGTATCAACTTTCTTAAGTATTTTAAAAAAAGCCTAAAATGATACCCATATTACCCATGCAGCAACCGTAATCTACAGGGTGGTGCCGTCAATGCGACAATAAATTTAAACATTTGTATAGAATAGTGTAAAGTTGGCAGCATTATTTCATACAAATGTCATGAAATTAATAATTTCAAAAATATCGTATTCATTTGATAATTTCAAATTATCAAATGAATACGATATTTTTGAAAGTGGCAAACCATTTCTATGGACTAATATAGCCCATATTTACATTTATTGTCGCATTGACAGGACCACCTTGTATAGACTATATCCTAAAAACCATTTCTATTTTATTACATTCGAAAATTGATATTTTTGTACCTTCTTATAAATAACTTATGCCTATTTACGTATTTGTCATATTAACGATACAAACAAGTATTTAATGTTTTAGGTTTCTACCAGATGGAAGTTACTTGGATGCTAACAAACTTAATCCTGAAAAACTAGCTTTAAAAATTTTTCAGATCATGAAAAGCCCAAGAATGTACCATACGTTTTTTCGATGGCAGAAATATTATTCTTATCACCTTAGAAACGAGAGTCCCGAGACAGATGACTATTGCAATTTTTGTGCCATGTTGAATAACGAAGAGTCAATGCGAACATCCACAAATTATGATTACTTCAATCTTTGGTGGACCGGTCGTGATATGAAAAAGATTTGCCACCCTACATCAGAATTGTTAGAAATGTCATTTGATGGTCGTCAGAAAAACAAGTGATCGATCATTCACATCAAATAGGTATTGGCATAATATAAATTTTAAATGCAGGTTGTGTGTGTCTAATTTACAGTTCATCTCTTGGAGTGTTTCTTTGACCCCAAATCGGTAAAGTATCCCAAAACCTTGATCGATACCCAAGGTTATTCTTCATAGTTAAATCTCTGCCAATTTCCAAATAGTCTAAGCTGCTGGTAGTTTTGTCCCATTTCACTGGTATCTGGACCGGCTCATTGGGGTTTCTGTAAAAGAAAATACTAATGTAGTTACATCATTAGATATCTATATATAATCTTTAGCTGTTGATTTTATAGTTTGTCAAATAGATAAATAAAACTATCCGCTTAAATATGTACCATGCAGACTGTAAAGTATATAGTTCAGAAGCAAATATATCACAAAGAGGTAGGTATTTATAGCCGGCTACATACAACGGCCAATAATAATAGGCGCATGCACACATAGACACGTGAGTACTGCGATTGCAATACAACACAAAGGAGAGATTCGTTTGAAAGAAAGAAATATTATCAATCATCGTATTGTTACATCGACTAGGTATTTAACAATTCTTAAATAAACAGATCGTGGTAGATAGGTAAGTACGTGCACATGTCTGTGCCCCTATTTTATGGCTCGTTATATCGCCTACCATACCATAC
This sequence comes from Nymphula nitidulata, assembly GCA_947347705.1. NCBI lineage: Eukaryota > Metazoa > Arthropoda > Insecta > Lepidoptera > Crambidae > Nymphula > Nymphula nitidulata. The sequence continues at coordinate 21,275,741 of OX374616.1, forward strand.
CCTAGGGCCCAGCCCTCCTAGCATGACCACCGAAACGCGATATATGATAAAGCCATTTATCGCTTTGAACTGTCAAAAATCATTGGATATAACCGCCATCTTGAAATTTTATCAAAACTGTGAACATGTATTGTATTTACACATGTTCGCAGTTTCGATAAAATTTCAAGATGGCGGTTATATCCAATGATTTTTGACAGTTCAAAGCGATAAATGGCTTTATCATATCGCGTTTCGGTGGTCATGCTAGGCGGGCAGGGTAACTTACAATCGAATCGAAGCTACTTTTTATACATAGATAAAAAGTAGCTTCTTATTCCAATCTTCCCAATAGAGGTGTCTGCTGTATTTTCACACAATTATGGCTTTGGCAGCTCAACGCAAACAGGACCAAGACGTGTGAAGTCGATTGAAATTTACATTATACACCGTAGGTGTTTTTTATGACTCCAAATTGAGCGATCCACGCGGTTTGCTCAAACATAATCTACATAATCATTAATTTATACACAACATGATAAAGGAATTTTTGACTGAAATTCGAAATTTGACATAAACCTCAATCCAGGATAAACTTTATTACTTTAGAAATCTTAGTGGAAAGAACTATCACCAAGTATTTTTACATATAGGTACTGAACAGGGACATAACGACAATCCGACACATGTCATCGGCTCCGTCAGTGTCACTCACCCTGTCTTCGCAAAGTTTGTCCACATTGTCCTAATTAGTTTCCCCACCTCACGATCTTTTTCCGAGGGTGGATATTGCAAGAAATGTATTGGGAAGAGGTACATCAACTCATCGGCGTGACAGACACCTGCAATTATTAAGTAAATTCCGTTAGCAAAAATATTGCAGTCTTGTAAAAAACGACACAAGGAGATCAAATTTATTATTTGCTAACTTTTATATCGTTTACCTTTTGAAGCCCGACGTGTACAAGATACCCACACAATTAAATTTTAATTGTCTATGGGCTGATTTTCAAATCCTCAGATAATTTTTATCTACAGAATAATTTTGAAGTTTTGACAGATTTTCTATAGATTAACTATCAGCTTGTCAAAGTCATTCTCTGGATAAACCGTATCTGAGGATTGAAAAATCAGCCCCATGTGTTACATTTATGACGTGGCGTTAAAGGATGAAAATAAAGTAGACAATACTTATTATTCACTGCAATATGTAATAAACATGGCGATACCAATAATATTTTTAATCATTAAATAATGTGCTAAGTATTTATTTATCATTGACGCTCTTAAAGGTATTATAATTAATATGCTTTGGGTACAGCTACAGTTAATGTTACAAGAACATTAAATAAATTTAAAGATAATTGCTTAGTCCGTTCAGCTGTCAATAATGTGCTGACGTACTAAGCGATGACGTGAGGTTTTAATTCAGACATACCGACATATCTAAATAAACTATTGATTAAATATGGTATTAATGAAAAGCCACTAATTTCCACTTTCAAAGAGATAAAGAAAACTCATCAACAAACTCGGGGTCTACCCAGTAGGAATACTATAAAAGTAATCTAACAAAAAAAGTATTGCTTTCCAACACTTTAATTAGTTCGAGATGCAGCAAGTTGAAGTTAAATATAGAATTAATTTATAGTTACAGAATTCCAACTCAAGATGATGAAAAAGATGAAGATATTTCTTATGCAATGACAGGCAATCCTAACTAATATTAAAAATGCAAAAGTGCAAGTTTGTTTGTTTGTTACAATTTCACGCCTAATCTACAGAGCCGATTTAGATGGAATTTGGTATGGCGATAGTTTGAGACCCTGGGAATAATATAGTTATCTTTTTGGAGCGATAACCAACATCCACGTGGGCGGAGCTAGTATTTAATAAAAACAAACAGTTAACGTATAAAGTTCTATTACGGCGCTAGTCATAACCAACGCCTATTGCGGAGGTACTTCCTAAAGTTGCCTGAAAGTAATCACTCTTAGCGATAAAGCCGCCCATTGTGCAAGCATTGCTTACATAATTTCATAATTATTTTGTTATTTCTTTCTGTTTCTTCATTTCTGTGATGTATGTTGTACAATAAAGTGTTTAATTAATAATACTTTTATTTCGTGTTTTAATCTTGTTTGGATAACTAAACAAGAATTAAACAATAAAAGAAAATTACTCCGTAATAGGGATTGATTTTGACTAAACCGTATTAGGACTGTTTACGTAGGTACGCAAAAAAAATAGAAAATTTTTCATACCGTAATCTCCATATGCATCACCAAATATTTGGGAAAAGCTGTTAGTTGCTCTATATGCTAACTCATAGAGATACACCGGAATTTTCGAGTGCTTCAATACGTGTTCAACCGCGTCCACCATCGGATAAGCGAAATAAGCATCGGTATACATCTAGAAACAAAAGTTTTGCAGAACCATAATATGAAAGCAGTCGTGTTGTCTATTTTCTACTCCAAAAAATATTTCTATATTCTTAATTTTTTATTTTAACATTATTATAAATGTTTGAAAAATTACTTTAGTAATTAAAATATATCTAAACTAGAAAAATTAAAAAAAATTTAAAGCACTGCCCCAACTTAACCGAATCGTACGTTATTTGTAAAAATGCTCGTTTCGGATGTTGAAATAGAACATTTCGACATTGTAGGGTGGACGTTAGCTCATAACGCAAATACAGATAGACTAGAAGAATTTCACAGGGATATCGCAAGACCTGGGTGGCTCAGTTGGTTAGAGCAGTCGCCCGGATTGCGTAAGGTCGCTGGTTCGATTCCCGCCTCAGGACGTAAAATTTTTCTAGTTTAGATATATTTTAATTACTAAAATATTTCTATAACTAATACTCACATCAAGTATTCCCTGTTTCAACTCATGAATATTACTACTTCCCATCTTATATTGGTCATGAATCAACTTCGTAACTTCTTCGCGAAGACCGTCATGTTCATAGTAAAAGGTGACTGGCGCTATCATTGAGAAATTCGTTACGAATTCTTTAAATCTATTTTCATTTGACGTTATCCCTGCAAAAGCAAACGACATATTATATTATTTTTTTACAGGTATGAGAGATCACAAGTTATAGTTGGCAATGGGCAGTGAACTAAAATAATCTTAATACCTATAACACTTTTTACAAATTTTTATTTTCATAAAATTTATCAATAAGTTCAAAGGAGATAGTAAAGTTTTGATCAAACTCATAAGCACCATTTCAGATTGTAGACTAATTTTGTTTCCATTAAATGACACAACACTCTTTTATTTCACTGCAAAAAAAAATATCAAAATTAAATAAGTATTGTAAGAAATGGCAACATAGAAATCATAAAAGTGCATCCATCTCTATGGACTATGTAGTCCATAGCCACAATAACGCTTTTAAAAAGTTGACTTTTATGTCATATTGACATTTATTAAAATCGTTATTTTTAATTTTCAGCCGTGAATGTTTTAGGTGAGTATTTTTGTGGTTTTTCAAAATTGTTTGACCGTGGCTATGAAATGAAGATATAAAACGACAGTAGGTATACAATATAAAGTCGTAAAAACCATAATTTTATTATAACATTGACATTTTGTTTTCTTCAAAATGGTGACCTCTGTGATGTTTTTTAGAAAAGTATAATAATTTTTGCCGCTTCTATGAATCAATATTTGTGGAGGTGATAAGGTGAGATGGATTCTTACAAAAAATTAAACGAAAAAATGGTGCTCATGAGCTAGCCCAAATCCCATATAAACTTTTACTATCTCCTTAGATAAAAGAAATTAAACAGCGCTTAAATAGGTATATTGTATGGTGGCTTTCTATCCGTCAAGATTTTTCTGTACGAAACTTAAAATTGCTTTGTAAACTTCAACACAATAATTTTTAGTGGGAGAAAAGGTACAATCTTAGAAGTAAATTAATTTTAATGTTATGACAACCATTAACTTGTTTGATAAACAAAATGATAAAATTAGATGGGTCTCTACGAAAAAACGTAAACTATAAATAGGTTATGAATAGTTATAGTATTTTGCCATAGAGTCATATCTATTACTCATACTTAAAAAAAAACTATGGGACCAAATGGCAACTATTCCACTTCGAACAAAATAAGAACCTCGTAAATTTAATCAGAAATCTCGACGTAATCGGTGTACATACATAGAAAAAAAACATACCAACTGAATTGAGAACCTCCTTGTTTTTGAAGTCGGTTAAAAAACTAATTGTTCTGTAAAGTAAGGAGCTCCATTTTTGGGATACCAACTCTGCGTATTTTTTTATCTGTTACTATTAGGATTATTCGAAACAAGATATATGATTAACAAATGGATATTTTTACAATGGTCTTTTAATATTCATACATCCACTAATTGCTCATATGTTAATTCGAGATACTACAACTTATTGTTATAATAAGATCTCACCTAACAGCGTGCTTTCAGGAGTTTCAGGCTTTGTTTTCGTAGGAATGAAAAGTAGGAAAAGTAACTGTAAAAATGTATATAAAAAAATATCGGTTTTTAGAAAAATCTTATTATTTTCCCAAAAATCAGAACACCTTTTTCTAAATCAAAGTTTTATAGCCCTTTATATATTTTAAATTTAACATACGTATAATTAATGTTTAAAAGATATTTAGAAATATCTAAACTAGAAAAAATCAAGACGAAACCCGAACCCTGAAAGGTGACAAGTTCGGCTCCTGCCACAGGACATGATTTATATTTACAAGTGGGGCTGGTTCTTTTTTAGTTTAATAAGTTTAGGCTATACTTAATATTCGTATTGTAATACAATAGCGCTTATCCGTTATCGAGTTTGCAGAGTATGTTGTGTGTCTGCGATTACTTAGAGTTGTTATTATTAAACATTAACTCGTGACTTACACACTGACTTCAAGCATCCTTCATTGCGTGTTAATCCAGTAAGCCAAGGCACTGGGTGAATGTCGATGATTTCTCGTACAGGCTTAGTAAAAAATGCTCCCGGGAGATCAGGTTCATTAACAACTTTGAAAGGAGTCATAGCTTCGTAGTCCCAAGCCTGGAATAAGTGTCTGGGTGTAATAAACTGCGTACGTAGATTAAATCTCCAAATCTTAAATGTTATGGCTAATTAGTAACGTAGTAATATTCTCTCTGATGCTGGCTATACATATAAGCATTATATTTTCACATTTAGGGCTTTAATGTAATTGTAGAAATATTCAATAAAACCTATTGAGTTAAATTATTGAAATATTGAAAATAATAATAATCGGCAGTTTAATTTATGTCGTAGCCACATAACAGATACAATAGATTTTCAGTTGAGTGTGAGTGCCGGCGGGCTGGTAAAGCGCAAATAATAAGTCATTCATCATAATTTTGATTTGATTTTGATTGAATTATTTTTACAAATTTATAGATGTTATTTAGAAGAAAAATGTTGTGGATGAGTTCAATAGAAGGGCTACCTCCCAATAAATTCATTCCCCTCCAGACTTCATCTAGGTGGGTAGGTGTCTTTGCCTTTTCTTCCCTATAACAATGGATAAGGTAACTAGTAAACCAAAATAGGGACATGGAGGTATAATATCTTGTCTTCAAGATCAAACTAAAAGTTAAATTACCGCTTACATAAGAAACTAATTTAAAAAATGGCATACATAAAAAGAGAACTCTGTATTGATGATGTCGTAGCTGTCCTTAGTCCGCAGACAGGCTAACGTATCTGGTAAGCTAAGAGAGGTTTCACAGCCCATTAACCTGGTGAACAACTCGGCGTGCCGCTCCGCCTCGCTCCGGCTGCCCATGGCCCAAGGGGCCATCGCAGTTCCGGACTCCGATATCGCTTTATGAAACAACCCTGAAAAAAATGTTTTAAATAACTGTAGATGTTATGAAAAATATTTTTAATAGTTAAAGCGGTGAATATTAGCAAAAGGGACTTAATTAGAAACAATACAGAAAAAATGACAACGGAATTTACGACTACCTGTAGCTCAAAAGAAGTGACTACATAACTTCAGAAAACACTTTGTGCTTTTGGGTTACAATAGCGTAGGTATATTTTTTGAATTTGTGAAAAATATCCCTATTACTTATATATCTCGCATTGTTCTCTTTTATCATCATCACCAACCTATTAACGCCCCATTGCTGGACACAGGCCTTCCTACATGGGAAAAACACATGAAGAGTTTGGGCCATAACACCACCACGCTGCCGCAGGCCCAATGCGGATTGGTGGGTTAAAGCAGTTGCAGTAACAACCGGGACCAACGGCTTGGCGTGCCTTCTTGATTACTACTTCCCGGGATCAACTATAGCGAATGTTGCTCTGTTTTCGTATTTGAAACCAGAGCGGTCAAACCACTACGCCACCGAACTCCTCTGAGATTGTTTCTTTAATTATTTGTAAATATTTCTTTTTAACATAAATATTTTTAATTGACTTAAGGGTCAAAGTTTGAAGATAACATTAATTTTGTATAATTATTTCATCAAATTACATAAATTAAATCGTGATGTTACCCGCAAACTGCCAAAAAGTGACCAGAAAGTAATTTATTTTTAAATATTACAGTCGAATTATCTCAAGAATCACCATCACAAATAGTCAACTAAAATCAAATTTATACATATAAGTATACACAAAGCAGCAGCAGCATATCAGTTGAGATGCACTCCCTAAAAAGAAGCATTTACCTAATGTTTTTTAATAAATCTATTCATATTTTACCTGCACTATTTTCGGACAACATGTGATAATGAACACTAGTACCCCCCGCACTTTCTCCAAATATTGTTACTGAATTTTTGTCACCGCCGAAACTCTCAATAATTTTCTGGACGAATCTCAGTGCTTCCTGCTGATCCTTAAGCCCATTATTTCCAGGACAGAACTTACTCGCGGTCGTCAAAAACCCTAAAGGACCTAAAATCAAATAAAAATAAAATAATCCTAGGCATTATAAAATTATGATGAGTATATTTCATTAGCAGTTTGGTAAAATCGCTCTATTGTATGTCACCAGCGATTATAGTTACCCACGATTTTGACGATCCATAAATATAATTTATGTTTCTTACCCAATCTATAATTTATCGTGACCAGTATGACGTCATGATCCAACAAATATTCAGGACCATACATTTCAGTGCTGGAATCCCCACACATCAATCCACCACCGTGAATAAATACCATTACAGGCAATAATTTAGTTTTGCTTTGCAAATTCTGAAATATATTGTAAGTACGTATTTTTATTTTGTTAAAAGTGTAACGGATCACTTGTGTCCTTGCTAGAAAAAAATCCATAATGAAAACAATTCCAAATCAATAGTTATAGTTTTTCATAAATAATCTATTATTCACAAATAATTTTTCATTATTTGTCATGAAGTTTATTTGGATTTTTTTCTAGCAAGGACACAAGTGGTCCGTTAACTTAGGAATAATATTATTATGATTATGATTAATATGAGTTCTTATAAAATTACACATAAGTAGTTTTATAATTACTGTCATCGGCATATAATAATAATAATAATAATATTCATACACTCACACCTATTATCTAGCCCAAAGTAAGCATCGTTAAGAGCTTGTGTTATGGATACCTAGATAACGGATAAATAATGATAATAATATGTATATAAATATTAGAAATATACAAAATAAACATATAAACATCCATGACTCGTGAACAAATGCTCGTACTCATCATACCAACATTTGCTCCTACCGGGATTTGAACCCCGGACCTCCCGACTAAGTAGCCTGTATAGCAAGGGGCACAGACCACTCGGCCAGCAGGCCGTCAATACATATTTTTAATAATATATTTTTTAACCAACTTCAAAAACGAACTTTTTTTTACTATGTATGTCACCGATTACGCCGAGATTTCTGATTTTGTCATCCGATTTACGTGATTCTTTATATGTTCAGTGAGGTATAGTTGCCATTTGGTCCCATACATTATTTTTAAATCAATTGGGTAGTTTAGTTATTAAATCAAAATAACTGGTATGAGTGAGTCGTCTGAGTACTGCGAAATTGCGGATTTTTGCTTTCCTATGACTTTTAGCGAAACGATACAATACTAGGAAGCAATATAAGCTGACGGTCACCCATCTAGTTTTGACCTTAGAAAGTTTATCACTAAAAATTGTGATATTTTTTTTAACAAAAATTCAAACCGACTTCAGAAAACTGAAAACGATAAAATAATTAAATTTAGGTAGGTACTGATCCCCTAGAAACATATTTTTTGGAGTTGGTGCCTCACTTTCTATTGTTTCTGGAAACAACTTAGCACCAACTCCAAAAAAATATGTTTCTAGGGGATGAGTACATACTTATATTTAATTATTATATCTTTTTCAGTATTTTGAAGTCGGTTTTAATTATTGTTAAAAAAAATTAGTACCTATTAGTTAAATGTGTACTCGGATGCTTTTGGATAGTTTTCCGGGTGCAATAACCTATTTTTTATCTTTGTACTCAATGTAATGTACTTTTATTAATATCACTCACATTACTCGTGTACGGTGTGTAAATATTCAGGTATAAGCAGTCCTCTTGGCCAATGATTTCTTGCTGCCGGATGTACGGGTTCCTTTGTACACAGGCTGGTGTTCTTTTAGTGGCATCCAAAATTCCTTGCCACGGCTCAACTGGAACTGGCGCCTTTTAAAAAGGTAAGTAATTATTTTAGGCATTCATATATATTATTTTTAACTAGGAAGATGTCTAGATTAGAAAATATGAACTATACGGTGCAAGCCCACGACCTTTCCATGACTACTCTGACCACTGAACTACCGATTACTTAAGAGAACCTTGTGAATTTCTTCTTTTACGTCCTATACGTACCTACTTATGTCTGTTTGTTCTCACCTAAAGACAACAGGCATTTTACCTACTAAACATTTTATTTATACAACTAGATGACTAGCAAGCTGACGGCCCTCCTGATGGTAAGCGGTTACCGCCGCCTATACCTGCACAAGGAAAAATCGTTTAATATTGCAAGTGCGTTGTCCTGAGGCCAAAGATGAAATTCCGTCCGTGCCCAGTCATTACACTGGCTACCTTTCCCTTCAATCTGAAAGACAGCGAATTGTATCACGGCTTAAATAAGAGAGGCGGTGGTGCCTACCCAGACGACCCTACATACGGGCCTACCAAACATTTTTCAAACATTTATTTAAATGAAAAAATTAAATGTTAAAACATACAAGCTGGGTTGGCTTATTCTTTTTTATTTTTTATTTTTCACTTCTGTAACTATTAGAGCATAAAAAAAATTAAAATAGGTACAGAATTTAAAGAAACTGATACTAAACTAAATTCTGTACCTATTTTAATTTTTTTGTGTATGTTTATCAAGCTATACATAATATATTATGCTACTATGAGGCTTCCATAAAATTTACTTGCGCAACTATTGGTAGGTATTTGTTTCGTGACTAGTTTTAATTATATAAAAAAAGAATATAATTTGGTCATTTATTTGGATGTCATACGACGAGGTCGTTAAAAATTCCGCTCACAGCAGATAGTAGTGACACCATGAGTCGATGACGTAACACAGCACATTTTAGTTTATAGCGTATCAATAGCGAACGTTTTATGTGTTTAAATAATCAAGGATGAAGAAGTTCTATGGTTATACCATTAATAAATTACAAACTAAGAGACCACTTTACTACTTGATTGCTTATTAATTACTTCTCTATGTAATAGTCTTGCTACTATGTTGCCTGATTATTATTTAATAAACAAGTAGGTAAGTAACATCTTCCATAATTATTCTTATCTTATGACTATGATGAATGAATTCAAATAAATACAGTGTGTTATAAAATCCCATTTTTTCAAGGAGGTGATTGTAGGAGAGCTGCCACTGAAAGTTTGCCACCATTCAGACCACTTTTTTCGAAGCGAGTCAGTTAAAACTGTATCACCTGATCATCGTACTTTATTCCGATTGGTCGCGAGACGTAACCTGATTCGACAAGTGCAAATAAATAAATAACTATCACAATATATACCTATATATTTATTTTACCTCATATTTTCTAGCTATAGCTGCCCTACTCCTGTAGGTCACGTGATAGGTTAGAAATTTAAGAAAAATAACAGGTTATTTTTTTATTCGACAACAGAAAGCAAAAATTACCAAAAAGAAACTGTCCAATAAAAAAAATAACCTCGAAATTCAAGACAATCGCTACGCTGCGCTTCGTGATTGTCTTAATCCCATGTTTAGGTATAACGCCTTCATTGGCATCTTGCGTTTAAGGTAACTCGATCAAAAGGGCTTTTCAATAAATATATGTAAAACCATATCTTGTTTTCAATCCCAAGTTAGTTTTTCTAGTGCTAGTTTTAACCACAGCTCAATGTGACAACTAGTATTATCTGAAAATCAAATATACCTACTTATCAGTGGTAAATTCTTGTTTTAACTGGGTATTTCTAGTTTTAACAAAGGCATTAAATAAAACAAGTTTTAACTAGGGAAAACAAGCTCTAACGAAAAATGCTTTTTAACTGTAACATATATAATTATATTACATATTTATTTAGTATAGTTTGAGCGGAAAATATGTTCCCATAAATAATGGTTCCTATAGTTTAACTACTTTGTATCTAAATGTTGTCAAAAAGCGCCATCTACAAATTATGCTCAACTGAACCTTTTTGATTTTGCTTTGGTAAATACCTACGTGGTAAATTAGCGCTTGTTCGCGCCTCACTATGGAATATGGTAGAACAAAAGCATATAAAAACTTTTTTTACGAATGTAAGAATTTGGCTAACAAAGTGATTTTATTTCGTTCTCAAGTCAAATTACTATATTTATTAAGATGTTTTCACCTCATGCGCGTAATATTTTTTTTTCAAAGATATAAGTACTATCATGGACTTGGTACCTACTATGAAGACTTGGGTGCCGAACTTAAGTCTTTGCGTATACATGTTACAAAACCACATTGTGAAATGAATATATGGTACAGATATGCAGTATCATACAATTTTAAAAAGTATATTTTATGCCTATTATGAAACAGCTTTTTGAATTTCAAAATAGGTATAGATATTCAAGTAAGTAGTTTAAAAAGCGACATACCTTATTTTTATTTATGTCAAAGGTTTTCAATGTTCCCATGGATCCCCATGCGCTACTTCTTATGTTAAATTTAGTAGAAAATTCTATGTTTCTGAAAACAATTTGTGTCTTATAATTAGTGAGATACAAAGGCACCTTCTTCCTACATTCAACAAGCGCTGAGCCCTAGCATCTCGAGAAAAGAAACATTTTTGCAGAAGAATAGGTACGTACTACTTGTTGGACTCAGGGTAATTTTTAAAACCACTCTCTGAATAATATTCTACGCCATCAATATCTAGCCAGCGAGGAAGAGTTTGCGTCACCTGCGTGGCTTATGCAGACTCCCCTTAGACCTTAAAGAAGAGAAAGAATACTCTTTTACTTAAAGAATATTATGGCTTGCAGCTTATAAATAACGCCTATGTGCAGGGACTACGGGCCTTGGGTAAGTACACAGAAGCCCATATTGTCGAAGGACCAAGAAACGCTGACAACCAAAAGAAATTGGAACGACTCGGACCAGATGAAGATTCTTTCCGATCTGGAAGTACTAGATGCACTTAAAGATTTGGATTTACAAAAGCACAATATATTTACCTGAGATACTTAACCAACGAACGAAAGTAGCCATACAACAAATACAAAAAAATAAAAAAAACTTGTTAGCTTCCATTTTCTACAATCGAAATCACAAATACTTATGTAAAAGTGATTAATACTCAAGATTTATTGGACCACACTGCTGCCATGCCTATGTTAGAAATGGGAAAGATCTAGAAAAAGAGGCACTATGAGTCTTTTAAAAGTGGCATCCGTAAGTGATCCCACATTTACCGACCCTGATCATGAAGTCATAAAAAGTGAAAAATAGTATTGATTAAAAATAGTATTGTATTAGTATTATTTATATTATTATATATATATATATGTCAAAACATTAATATATTTTTATGTTATTGCTTAAAGTAATAATTTATTATGATCGTGCTAAGTTTTTAATTTTAAGTAAATAATGTACCCTCATGTACTTAAGTTGCAGTGCCCCTACGGGGTATCACAGGAATTACAACCTTATGTATAAGACCTTTATGTTATGTGATACGCAATAAAGATATGATTATGATTATGATTATGATTATTTACCGTGTTCTTGATGCCAGAGTACAGGTTGTGTCTAGTTTGGGAGTCAGGTCGTAAAAATAATATAGTTATATGATTTTAAATGAGTACCTATCTATATTTGAAAAAATATGTTTTTTTTTTTACATTTGTATTTATTTTTTTATTAATTTTTAAAAATGTTAGAAAGCCAAACTAAGAGTGAAAATAAGATAGTGCAGCCTATAGAAGGTAGGTACTTCTTCTTCAACTGAATAAAAATAAATTACGAATAGAAGTTGATTTGCAAACTCAAATTGAGTTTTAATTTTAAATTGCAATAAATTAGAATTTGAAATTGATGAGCGTGAACACATTAAACAAGACCGAGCATAATGAGTTAAAAGTCAATTGAACAAGAGAAGACAACACGAGGTCTGTATTTATAAAATTTCAATGCTCTTACGACCACAATCCCCTACCAATTTTTTAGTTCTATCCGAGAAGAATACTACATAATTCATAAATTCATATAAACAATATGTTACAAAATAATAATAAACCTACTTTCCAATCATGTCAGTAGTTTCTATCCGAGCAGGATTTGTCTGAAGAATCCCAGGTAGACTATTTTTAACCGACTTCAAAAACGAGATTTTTTTTTTCTATGTATGTACACCGATTACGCCGAGATTACTGATCTGATTTACGTGATTCTTTTTTTGTTCGATGCGGAATAGCTGCCATTTGGTCACATAAAAATTTTTTCAAAAACAGTTTGATACTTTGGTTTTAAATTAAAAAAAACTGAAATTATGAAATCGTCTACATAAGCGAAATTGCGAATTTTTGCTTTTCCAATGACTTTTTAGTGAAACGATACGATAGTAGGAAACAATATAAGTTGACGGTCACCCATCTAGCTTGGACCGTAGAAAGTTATCACTAAAAATTGTGAAAAAAAAAATTTAAACAAAAATTAAAACCAACTTCAAAAAACTGAAAAGGATGAAATAATTATATTTAAGTAGATATTCATCCCCTAGAAACATATTTTTGGAGTTGGTGCTAAGTGGTTTCCAAAAACAATAGAAATTAAAGCACCAACTCCAAAAATATGTTTCTAGGGGATGAATACCTACTTAAAATTATTTCATCCTTTTCAGTTTTATGAAGTTGGTTTTAATTTTAGTTTTTCTAAACGCTTTTGGGAGTTAAAAGAGAAAAAATGCGCATCGCACGGCCCTTATTGTTATATTAGTATTACTGTTATTAACCGACTTCATATTAGACACACAAACAACTTTTACAAAATCGCCCCCCCCCCCCCCCCCCCGCAACCCCGGAATTCCAATTTTTTACAGAGTTTAATGCTAATGCCAAGCAGTGGGCGTCTCTCGGCTGAATGATGACAGAATTTAAAATTAATCTTTATTAATTTTTAGTTATTTTAAAAGGTTTTTTTCTTTTGTTTTATTGGCAGTTGGCACTTCCTCATGCATTCCTATAATAGTAAGGAAAATAGGAGCAAAGCGTGAATCGCGTATATGAGTAGTGTTTTTCATTAAAATTTATTTCGACAAAATATCTACCTACTTCGATTTTTGATTAGATTTTTTAAAGTATATACAGAATGGTGTCAAATGTCATAAAATTATTAAATGAGTAAGATGTTTCTAAAGGGACAAACCATTTCTATGAACTAATATAGCCCATGTTTTAATTTAGTGTCGTATTGACGGCACCAGCCTGTATATTTACATAAAACAATAGATTATTTAGCATTGTACATTGCATATCATAGTTTTACCTATAAGCTTAAAGCTCTAATTCCTATCTTGCTTGAACGTCTACTCTGACCGAAGTTATGACCTAGCATAGAACAACATTTGTGAGATTGTATGAATGTCTGCAGAGTTTCCCAGAAAAGAATCCCATGTACTTACTTACCCATATTAGTCTTATTACCAGATACTCTTCATTTAATAAGCCGTAAGATCTAAATAGGTGGAACTATATTTAGCTCTTCGAAACCATTAACACCAACTACATTTTTGTATGGGCTACCTATACGTTTATATAGTTCTTTATATCTACAGTAACTTGTGGTTACATTTGCGAAGCATACAAGAGTATAATGTTACGTAATGTACAATAACAGATAATATATTTACATATCAGCGCTATATGTATCTATGTTTTCTGGTATTAGTTTTTGCCGATTTTAATTTTTACTTGTTATATAGACCTTGAAGCCTGTCTTAACGGTTTCGTAAGTTTATCATACCGTAATTAGTTAACTTTATCTTTAAAATTTTGTTTTATCTACTTTGATTCACAGGTACAAATTATACTACGTTTAAGTAATGATTGTAATGAAACTACAAAACTAGCATTATTCACTTTACGAGGTGGTACTTTAGCATCTCTTGAAAATGATTTCCTTGATATTGCAGGTGCATAAAAAGGATGGTTACCACTTATGTATCATTAGGTGGAACATCTGCTTGCATTCATAGACACGAAAGAAATATTTTATGAAAATTTCACATCTTTGTATACAAGAATAATTTGACGGGTACGAGCGTTAACGCCGCACAGTTTTTCAAACAAACTTTCAAGTCTAAATCATTGGAAAGGAAAAAACCGATTATATTAAGACTGTACACGCTTATGAGATCAGGGCGGTCTAAATACTTGTTAGGGGATTTTTCGAAAAACAATCTTAATGTTGAGTAAGAGCCATTTATAGCTTTTCATACCAACCAAAAATCGCCATAAATATAATTATTTTTAGTCGTCTAAAAGTTTTTTTCCGAAAAATCTTGTTAACTTTTTAGAGTAGTCTGACTTATTTATGCATGGCAAATTTTGTAAGAATCGCTATTTTCGTTTCTATTATTTTCAACTTAAAAAGTATGAAAAGCCATGCAGCGTATATGCTCTATATCCTAATCGTGTTTAAGTACCCTTACACATTATCTCAATGCCTAAATAATGAAATATTCAGTTATCTTTATCTGTGAATTTAAGCATTTAAGTACATCTTATTTATTCAATTAAGGAATAAGAATTACGGAAATAAGGCTTTAAATAAATAGCGTGACGCTAATTAGATAAATGAGCCAAGGCGGTTCTCTTGATCCGGCACAAGATTTTCCGTTACTTTTTCAATATGCCTCATTTAAGTAATACTCTCGAAGAAAATTGTAGTGGTAAGTAACTTAATTAAATGTTATTTCCATTCGACACCTACCTCAAACCGCAGATCTCCCACGGGAGGCAATGCGTAAGGTATCGCTGTAAAAGCCGAAAGATCCCTTCCTTCTTCTGTTTTCATAAGGTAACCGCTCAGCTGACCGAGCGGAGTAGTAACCACTGCTTGCGTTTCACTATTTACATTACTATACGCTAATAACAACACTACTATAAAAGCGAGAAGCTCCAGCGAAAATTTGTCTGACATTTTTTAACTTCCGAAACGGTCTACTTTAAATAAAAAGTAGGTACGGTATGGCAATTCACATCGAAAGCATAAAACTAAATGAAGCGAACGCTTCAGTGTCGGTTTTTATATCTTACATAAACAGTGCGGTGGCATCAACAAGGTAAACCGACGCCACAGCCTCTGCTTCACTTAAATTTGGACTTATTCTAACTAAGCACACGGCACCTACGTTACGGGTTATAAGTTTATAAGCAATTGTACCAATTTGAATTCTGATCTACGTGCATTATAAAGTGCTTAAACCTTTTAGACTGTTGGTTAGAAAAGAAGGATAATATTAATGAAATATTAGATATTCTTCTTAGATTATTATCGGAAAACTGTTTAACATCTAAATGAGGAAAATTCAAATCATTATGACGTATTTCGCAGTTGTATGTGTGAGAGAGTATCTTTACAAAATGTCCCTGGAGACGTCAATATAATGACTATTGAGGCATTTTCCAGTGATGAAATTCCCTTTGCATTTTTCTTTCTTATGACGTCGAATATGAATAAAATGTATGAATATCCTATGAATCGAAAAAACTGAATCAACATGTCTTTACATAAAAAATCATTATTTAATATGAAACGCGGATAAATTATTAAAAAGCAGATAGATACTAATGTATCAATTAATAAAATTGAAACCATTTTCAAGCTTAATACCTACTTTTATTTTCTAAAGCCAATGTGTTATTTTACTTTTATAGTAAGCTAGTGCTGGCTTTTAGCAGTTCTTGTCTAGAGCAGCATACCATCACTATGGGATTCGTGGCGAAACTACTTCAGCGTTGATGTTAAAGATACATAAAGTATGTTTATTTCATAATTAATAAGTCTACGGTTGATTAATCAAACGGATTTCAATTAATTTTTTTTGTAAGTAATTTTTTAACCGACTTCAAAAAAGGAGGAGGTTATCAATTCGACTGTATGTTTTCTTTATTTTTATGTATGTTACCTCAGAACTTCTGACTGGGTGAACCGATATTACTGATTCTTTTTTTGTTCGATGCGGAATAGTTCCTATTTGGTTCTATAAAAATTTTTTGAAAATCCATTGGATAGTTTAATTTTTAAATCAAAATAACTGGAATAAGTAAGTCATCTCCGTATGCGAAATTACGGATTATTGCTTTCCTGTGAATTTTTAGTGAAATTATACGA
This sequence comes from Nymphula nitidulata, assembly GCA_947347705.1. Taxonomy (NCBI): domain Eukaryota; kingdom Metazoa; phylum Arthropoda; class Insecta; order Lepidoptera; family Crambidae; genus Nymphula; species Nymphula nitidulata. The sequence continues at coordinate 21,292,607 of OX374616.1, forward strand.
TAGTAGAAAACAATATAAGCTCACGGTCACCCATCTAGCTTTGACCTTAATGAGTTATCACTAAAAAATGTGAAAAAAAAATTAAACAAAAATTAAAACCGACTCCAAAAAACTGTAAATCATAAAACAATTAAATTTTAGTAGGTGCACTCATCTCCTAGAAAAATATTTTTGGAGTTGGTGCTAAGTTGTTTCCAGTAACAATACATAGTGAAGCACCGACTCCAAAAATATGTTTCTAGGGGATGAGTACCTACTAAAATTTAATTATTAGGTTGCGGAAAAAATCTGCTCGCAATAGAGCATGTATGAACTTGTAATAAAATCTTTTTGGCTGTAAGTACTATTTGTATCTGGCTGGTTTTGGTATCATTAAAAGTTTAGATTTTAAAAAAGATAATTCCAAATTTAAAATTAGGAAAATGTGTGTTTTTTATTTGTTTTTCGTACTGTCAAGATGAGTTAAGCTAATGAAGAAATTCGATACATTTTAAAATTTTACTACAAAAAATGTGAAAAAGCAACGCAAGCCGCGAAAAAAAATTCTGTGACAGTAGCACAAATTTGGTTTAAGCGTTTTCAATCCGGAAATTATGATGTCAAAGATGCACTTGCACGTCGCTCTGGTCGCCCTATTACAGATAAAATTGATGCCATTTTTTAAAAACTGGAGCAAGATCGGCATATCAGTAGTTACGACGTCGCTGAAGAACTAGGAATTGACCACAAAACATTTTTGGCGCATTTAAAAAAAATGGGTACACAAAAAAGCTCGATATTTGGGTACCCCACGAGCTCACTGAAAGAAACCTAATGAATCGTGTACTCATTTGTGATTCTTTATTACGACGTAATGAAACCGAACCATTTTTGAAGAAACTGATAACTGGTGATGAAAAGTGGATCACGTACGACAAGAACGTGCGAAAAAGGTCGTGGTCAAAGGCCGGTCAGGCTTCACCGCTTCACAGACTGTGGCGAAACCCGGGTTAACTCGCAACAAGGTGATGCTGTGTGTGTGGTGGGATTGGAAGGGCATTATTCATTATGAGCTGTAACCACCAGGCAGGACCATCGATTCTGAGCTCTACTGCGAACAACTGATGAGATTAAAGCAAGAAGTTGAGACAAAGCGGCCGGAATTAACCAACAGAAGGGGTGTGGTTTTTCATCATGATAACGCTAGACCTCACACATCTTTAGCCATTCAGCAAAAATTAAGAGAGTTTGGCTGGGAGGTGTTAATGTATCCGCCGTATAGTCCTGACCTTGCACCTTCAGATTTCCACCTGTTTCGCTCTCTTCAGAATTCTCTAGGCAGTGTCGGGTTAACATCACGAGAGGACTGCCAAAACCACTTTTCGCGGTATTTTGATCAGAAGTTCCAATATTTCTATAGCAATGGGATCATGTCCCTACCTACAAGATGGCAAAAAGTTATCGAACAAAATGGTACCTACATACTTAAGTTAAATGTAAATAAACTATATTAAAAAATGTTTTGAATTTTCTTAAAAAATGCGAAGAAAATTTTTCCCCAACCTATTATTTTATCCTTTTGGGAGCTACGACGACATATATAACTTACCTAAGTATATAGCTACAGCCGTTGTAGCTGTAGGTACAGATTGGCAATATTTAGGCAGAACATTTAGTTGGAGGTTAAAACTGTAGTCTGTAGCTCATGTAAGAATCACCTCGGGGGGAGATCTGACATTAACAATTATAGAACAAGGACAATGACCCTAAGTCTGTTAATCACCCACTTTTCCACTCTTTCTTTACAGTTCGACAAGAAAAGCCTTCGATATTCGGCCTTATATCGAAACCTAACGTAAACCACTGCTCTTAGCTATAACGTCATTGTGTCATCTTGCGTTGTTGTACGCAGCAATGGATAGGCGATAGATTATTTTAATAAATTATCTTTAATTTAGTAATACAAAATTAATTTTCAATCTAACAAAATTTTCTTAAAAGTACAGAGTCGAAACCTAATATTATCCTTGTTTTCATTATTCTTAATATTCATTATTTATGATTATTCTTGACAACGTGACCGATGTTTTTATTTAATAAAAAAATGTAGTTTCAAGTTGTCTCAAATCACATTTAGCAGGCATATGGAATAAGGTAATAAATAAATAATCATATACTTCCTAGTTCCTACAAATTCGTCATTCATTATCATTATACAAACACGCAAAAACTTGGTCCATCTACCGTTTTTATATCGGAGCATAGACTAAGTGGTACTTGTGTAAACATACACTTATGTCATGTTGAGGTGTTCAATAGTGTTATATTGAACACTTATAGTGTTCTATTGAACACCTCAATATGACATAATTACACTACAATACTAATTACACCAGTGTTAGGGACTAGCGTTGAAAAACTGTCGATAGTTGACCTCCAAAAGCAGTCACAATATCGATAGGACTATCCATAGTATTAATCTGTGTCCATAGTATCAATAGTATCGATACTACGATAGTATCAAAATCCAAAAGTTTTCAATGTAACCTAAAATTGGTATGATATCGATTCTATTGAATTTAGATACAATCGATAGTATCAATATTATCGATAGTTTTTAATCAATACTATCGATAGTTTTTAATCTATACTATCGATAGTTTTTAATCAATACTATCGATAGTATTGTAATACCGATATTCGGCTAGGAAACAATAGTATTTATCTTAGATAAAATTTGACGAGGCTAGTCATCCAATCAATTATGGCTATCAATAGCCATAATTGATTGGATTAAATTAATCTGACTACTGTCAGAGCTCCTACCTACAAGTACCTACAGTTGTAAAATTAGTGTTGTTTTGGGATATACAACATTCGTAAATAATGGGTAAGTGCCTATTATGCAGTTGCAGGAAAACAATAACTCAAAATTTTGAGTGTAAAAGCACTGACTATTATTAATAGCCAAATTTGACTGGATGACTAGCCACGTCAAATTCTTTCTTATATAAATACTATTGCTTCTTAGCCAAATATCGATATTACAATACTATTGATAGTAATGTAGCTATCGATAGTTCTTTATACAAAAAGTAACAATAGTATTGATAGAATCGATAGTATTGATTAAAAACTATCGATACTATCGATTTCTTCTAAATTCAATAGTGTCGATACTATCGATAATTTTAGGTTTCATCAATAGTATTGCAAACTATTGGCCGATAGTCCTACCAATATTGTGACTGTTTTTCGAGGCCACGATAATATCGATAGACTATCGATATTTTATACAATTGCTTGCAACACTATTAGGGACACGTTACGGTGCTATTTGAGCATACTATTTTTGATTTAGAATGTAAATAATTCATAATAAGACCTATTTCCCAGATATGTTGATAAAATTTCATTCTGTGATATTGTAATTATTTCTTTGTTATGATTCCTACCACCGAAAAGAGAAGAAGCTGAGAAAAGAAGCTTCGTGTGCTTATATTTTCTGGAACGCTAACGAATGGACTGATATTTTGCTTTGATTATGTCTATATAGTCAAACATATTTTGAAGTAGGTAACTTCTGTTGATATGCTATTTCTGTCGTGCTCTTAAGTGAGCAATTTGAGTTTTATATTTGAGGAATTATAATTTGAAATGAAAATAGAAAAAATGAGTTTTTTTACGTGACAGTATTTTACTTTAAGGAATAAGGTTAGTTTATAAAATAGGTAGTTAATTCTTTAATCAAAATGATAAATTAGCACTAAGTATTATGCAATTCATCAAGGTCATCCTGCTTAGTTATTTAAATATGTAAATTAATTATTATTATTATTCCCACCACATCTGACTCCGAAAGCATCCGTGGCAACATAGCCAATACATTTCAAGAAATTTAGGTTCTACATTTTTATTGTAACAATTACAAATAAACATCACTACATTTCTACATTTACCTACGTATATTTTTATAACAGATATTAAATATCAAAGTAATCATGAAATGGTGTATACAATACCAAGTTTTGTCTTTGTTTGGACCTAATACTGATGGACTAGAGGAATTTGCGAGGAATGTATGGTATACCTAGAGTAGGAAAAAACAACGAGTGCATGGCAGTTGATACTAAAACTTTATTATCTAATCAGATAGGTATATATTCTCGAAACACTGATTTATGTCGATAAGTCTGTAAAATTTATTCTTTTTTCTAGTTTAAATACCAAGAACTTAATAGTAGATGTTTTTAGTAGGTATAACTGCAACAAGTATTTCCATCATTTTTATTATGTTAAGACTTATTACTGGAGTAATAAATCATCGTCACGTCCTTGATTTACTATTATTATAGTGATATCCACTGTCATGTTCATATCTAATATACAGGGTGGTGCTGACAATACGACATTAAAATTAAACATGGGCTTTAATAGTTCATAGAAATTGTTTGCAATTTGCAACTTTCAAAAACATCTTATACATTTGATAATTTCATGACATTCGTGTGAAATAATATAATATTGGCTGCATTAATTCATAGAAATGTCATGAACGAATATAGCCCATGTTTTAATTTATTGTGGTATTGTCGTCGGCACCAACCTGTATAATAATAGATAGTAAAATTAATAATTTTAATGACGTAGGTTGTTTCAACCACTAGACGACAGAGGGAGCTAAAGAACTAAAAGATTAAATGTATTTTGTCTCCTAATATGTGGACATAAAGGATTGAGATGAGACAGACTTTATCCACAGACCATGCTACGGGCTATGGGTGCAGGACCAGTAGAATAATTGTTTTCTTTAGCAGGTTTTATTCATTCCCAACGAAAGGCTGTTTGTCTGAAAGTAATTTAAAAATCTAACATTCATAAAAGGAAATTCTTCTTTTACTGTTCAATAAGGCTAGGCTGGATTAGTTCTATTCTCTTTACATATCCTAACACCTAACTGTATTTGGTAATTTGTGTTTTGTATTTTAGATACAAATAGTTAAAATCGGTATTTTAATCAAACAAAGCATGTATTTGCCCACCTCTGAGGAGGTCATACTCGAGTTTTTGTGGAAATAAGAGGGCCTCTAGCTGACAAGAGCATTGCCTTTTACCTACATATATTACTAGCATAGAGCGCTTTCATTCCAGCATCCATATGTGTTCTTCCTATAGTTTTAATGCTTACATGTAAAGCGACGAATGTCTTGGAGCTTGATAATTAATAATCGATGCTGATCAAAATTCGAAATTGATGATGGCATCGTAGGTATTAAATTGTGATTAAGCCCAAAGAGTACATTTTTTATACGGGTAATTAAGCCTTTTATTTTTTTGGATATTAAAATATGTTGTCAATATTGACATATCAATTTCACTTCCAACATTTATGTCAAACCACATAACTGCAAATCATTTATTTTTAAATTTAGTTTTAGTGAAATAAACGTGAAAATGAATTATTTGAATTTTTCCCGGATTCAGGAGAGTATTCCTGATTTTTTGAAATAGTGTACATATACCTGGTCGGATGTGAGACATCTCCTTTTTTAGCCCTCAGCGCCTGCTTTATTGCGACAAGCAATTAATTAATAATGTGTTGGCGCATAGCGTTATTAGAACGCATATTGCATAAGGCCTATACAAACTAGAACTATTGACTGCAGGGAGAAAATCTTTATCGTATCATGCCATGACTTCGGGCAAAATCATGCAGAAAGTAGTCCATACTGTTTATCTTAATTTTATTTTAAGGTTAGAACATGTTTAAAATATGACATATATGTTTAAAAGAGACAAATTTTTTTCCGTGATATTTATTAATGCAGTATTTCATAATGTGTGTAAATATCTGTGTGATATGTACAACACTATTGCTATGTCCCAACACTAACGATAGTTAATAAAAGAAGATGGCGTCAGACGCATCATTAGTTCACCATACAATTTTTTTTATTTGAAATATATCTAAATTCCCTAGTCCTAAATAATACATGGTGTCAGGTGTGGGGTACGAACCCACGCTCCCTTTCGGGAACCAGAGCTTAAATCTGGATCTAACAATGTTTCAGTTCTTATTTGTAATATTTTCTATCAGTTACTGCTAATTCAGATTCAAAACTACGTATGTACCTACTAGTTCTTGCAAAGTAGGCTCAACTTTGGCATTATCATTAATAATCGATGCTGATCGATAATAATCGATGATTCTTGTTAAGTAATCCGCAATATACATTTTTGGTCCGGGGACATATTTAACATCTAAGTCATATTTTATTAATTTTAGTATCATTCTCTGAAGTCTCGCACTTATTTTATTTATATTATATTTGTTTACTAGTCACTAATGGTTTATGATCTGTTTCAATGATTATTCTTCTGCCATATATAAATTGATGATATTTTTCTAATGATGCACAGATTCCCTAGTCCTAAATAATACAATATCACCGAGAAATTTTTTTCGATGCTAAATATCAATGTCAATTTAAATTAAGTCTCATTAAGTGTAGTCAAAACATAACAACAAATTAACAATAATTTTGTTAAACTAATAAATACTGTCTTAGATTGTTGTTTTACTAATACTAATTAGTAAAACAAGTAAGTAGCTTTTAGCGGTGTTTCCATGTAGGCACAGACGACAGCACATCAAGTGTAACAGTTGCACTACGAAAGCCGTCTCTATTACGTATGTAGTAAGGGCGGTCGCAAGGGCAAACCGTTACGCTTGGTATAATATGTACAGTAGATAGCATTATCTACTGTACATACGTAGTTATAACGTTTAACTAACTATATTAAACTTGTGGGAGGAACTGTATAAAGTTACCGGAAACAATTAACTATTGGGCCACCTAATAAAAAAAATATAATCATATACTTACCGTCATTAATAATCTTATACGCCGTAATCAGTTCCACTAGGTACTATTTCATTCGCTTATTTAAACCAGAAATGTGTATATATATTTTATTTTTATTTTTATACAACTAGATAACAAACAAGCAAGTAAGTGGTTACCGCCGCCTATAGACATCTGCAATAACAAGGACAAATCACTTGATACAAATCTGTGCAATGTGCAAGGCAATATCCTGGGGGCTAAGATGAAATGCCGTCCATGCCCAGTATTTACACTGGCTACCTTTCCCTTCAATCCGAAACACAGCGAACTGTTTCACGGATGAAATAAGATAGGCGGTGGTACCTACCTAGGCGACCCTACATACGAGCCTCTGGGAATCTGTGCTCTAGGTAATACCTAGTATAAGTACGTGTTTCATTATTATTTATCTAAGATTTAAACTTGGAATAAAACTGCAATATTGATCAATATTTCTTTCCTGGCCATTCTGTTTTATTTAATTTTCTATTCAGCAAATGAAACATTTTGTTTAACACATACGATCTTCGCCGTCGTGGTCTGAATCGAACGGTTTTCTCAGCACTTGGCAATATTGGTACGTAATCCCTGTTGTCGTGAGACATCTTATTAGAAGGTAAATTGATAGTTCTTTTACGAAATGTTTGCGAAGTGACGTTATCGGAACTTTTTGGTTTTTTACTATCGTTTTCGTCCATTTTACGTAATATACGCTCATTTTGTTTAACTATATTATCTGTCAATGATTTGAGTTGCAACAACTCGTTGCTTAATTTTGGTAATTGTATCTTGTTGGTTAGTTCAAATTTTTCACTCAAAGCTTTAATTGCGGTTAGCAAATCCTCCTCTTTTGTTGTAAGCTTTTCCAAGTTTAATTTTGTTTCAGAATTCTGGCATAAAGCACATTTCCACTGGTAATCTCGATCGCCGGAATCGCGATGATCTTTTGTGTAGTTACTAACACATTTCAGGTGAAATTTTGACTCACAATTGCCACATTTCAAGCCTTCGCAGTTGCGTAGGTGTCGCTGACAGCGTTGGCATAACATGATATATTCTACAACAAAACAATGATCAAAAATTTATTGATAGTGGTTCTTCTAATTCGTACCCAGTTTGCACAGCCCAGATTTGATGATGTTTACATAAATAAATAAATAAAAACCCCCGTTAATTATGAGAAGCTGGTCAATGGCTTGTCGATTTGAAGTATATTGAATGCTCTCGTCGCATAACGACATATACTTTTAACGACACATATTTGGATAAAAAAAAATACGTGAAATGACTACTCGCAAAACGACATATAGGTACGCATAACGACACATTTGTTGAAATAAAAAAATACGTGAAATGACACTCGCAAAACGACATAATATACGTATAACGAGCCTTTTTTTGGAAATAAAAATTGTGTGAAAATTTTTATTATTGGTCCTTATATTTTGAAAATTTCAATGACAAAGCTACGAGTATAACAAAATATAATAGGTTTTATGATATTCTTTATCCATGAATGAGTTTCAAAAGAATATTCTATATTCTGTATTGGAAACTAGAAACATATTTTATTTTTGTTACAAACTATTTTTATTTATTTTTTATACAAAGCACGGCAATTGACCCAACACCACCTGATGTGAAGCGGTGTAAGGAGTGTCCATATGCGAAGACAGCAATTTTAGATATTGGTCATTTTGCGTATAGGGAATGTCAATATGCGGATTGGTTGTTTTGCGAATACATTATTTGTCATTTTCCGTATAGGGTATTTCAATACGCAAATTGGTTGTTTTTCGAATGAAATATTGGTCATGCGTATTATTCATTATGCGTATTGGTCGTAATGCGTATTGGTCAATACGCGTTTTTAAATTTAAAAATTATTGGTCATTATGCGTAGGGACCTATTGAATAACAACTAATTTTTATTTCGAAGTTTAGAACTCATAAAGATATATTGCAAAAGAAATCGTATGTTTAAAATCAATAGTTTCACAGATATAGTGGTATATTTGTTATGTGGCAGAGCTGAAAACGCTCTATACATTTAAAACCTGCAGAACTGATGACATCTTGCTTTAATCTGTCAAGCGGCGATATACCACCGGTGGGCGATGACAATGGAAGAATCAATTGTGTCTGGAATCTCATGCTTGACGAGTTAATACTAAAAAATGTATCTGTAGGGAAATTGACAAAATCCATAAGAACTCTGTATTGTAGTAGTTGCGTGTTGTGTTGTGTTGTAGTTGTCGTAGTAATAGTTGTTAACCCTCGATAAAAAAAGAAAGGTGTTATAAGTTTGACGTGACTGTCTGTGTGTCTGTCTGTGGTATCGTAGCTCATAAACGAATGAACCGATTTTAATTAAGTTTTTTTTGTTTTGAAAGCTGGCGTAATTAAGGTGGTTCTTATCTATAATTTATGAAGATCAGTTCAGGCGTTTGATGATGAGGCAGCTCATTATCTACACGATAAAAGGGTTTAACTAACTAAGCTTCTGAAGAATTCTGCATCCCGCAGACTATTTGATACAGGATCAGCTCTAGGTTAGCAGGTCTTGGAAATACCACCTAAGTAACAGTAAATCAAATCAATCGGATCTGCGAAAGTTTGCTAACTTTCGCAGATCCGATTGATTTGATTTACTGCCCTTTTGTCAAGTAGGAAATGAGCTGATAGTCATCAAACGCCTGTGCTAATCTTAATAAATTATATTAGCTATGAACCACCCCGATCACGACAGCTATTAAATAAAAAAACGAATGAAAATCGGTCTGTCTGTGACATCCTAGCTCCTAAACGAATGGCGTTTAGGAGCTACGATGTCCAGACAGACACAGATACATAGACAGACACGTCAAACTTATAACACCCCTCTTTTGGTGGTGATACTTGTAAGAATGATTATGGAGTTGCTACGTAATCTACCATCAATCTGATAGTATAAACTTTATGAAATTTTAAATAGGTAATAAGTACTCACAATTATTATATAAGTAGGTACTGTATGTAAGGAATCACAAAAGCATTAAATTTTTAACAAATGATTTGTCGTTTTAAATGTTAAAAGGCTGAGGTACTGTTTATCATCTGGATGTGCGGAATAAAATATTCATTATAAATAAATGTTATGAATATAAATAAGATTAACTAAAAAATCTAATAAAATATTAACTATAAAAACCATAAAACCATGGTTTGACATTGAAATCTGTCAATAAAATCATAAACAACATTATTTTACCGTTCATTTTAAAATGTAGAGATTGTAGAGTATTCATAATACCAAAGAATAAAGAATAATTGTGCACATTTTAAACAATAAAGTATACTTTTATCAAAGAGAATATAACACTAGGTCTAGGCTAGACCAAAGAAGAAAGAAAAGGAGCGCACATTTTAAAGTATATACATTTTATTTTTTGTAAAACTTATTCAATGAGTAACGTCCCTGTTGTCTAAAATAGAGAATATATATTAATAAATATTATAAATAGTTTAAATTAATATCTACTCAATAGTAGAAACTATTAAGTATTAATTTACCCAAAGAATTTTTGAATTATATTGCAAATAAATATAACATATTTGTTATAAACTATTTGGTCTAGGCTGTGGATTCAATATAATTGATGTTGTCACTTTTATAAAGCAATGTTTGCAAGACAAGGAGATATGATATAGACTTTGACGTCACTGTACAAGATACCATACATACGAAAAGTGTTCTGTGCTTCAAATAAAAGTTGTTTTAGAAAGAGGCAGATATACTGCAATTTCTAAAATTGGGCTAAAATCAATTCTGTTTTAAATATTAGCAGTAGATAAGTATTTTCTTTTATCAAATAAAATGAAAAAAAAATCCTGTTTAAACAGGAAGTTTTTTATGCATAATCCATATTTGTTGATCAAGTTTAACCTAGATTCTAGTTTGTTACATAATTAGAACATATCCAATTTGCAGTAAGTTCGAGGTTCGTAGTAGCTACGCATCTACGAAATCGTAGCAACCGCACTATGAATACTTTACCATTGTTTTTACAAGCCTAAGTACAAAACGACTAATTGTGATCCCAGATTTGGAAAAAAAATACAGGATTACATCGGACAGCAAAGAAGGGATGTTGAACTGTCCGCGATCGCAGTCAGAATATTGTCATTTCCCTTGCACCAGTAGTGAAGGAATTTGAAATAATCTTAATAGTCTGGAATATAGCCTGTCATGCGTATTGGTTCCAGCAAAGAGCGCTTCTGATTTCTGCGCTCCTGGTAACTTGCGCTTAAAATAGTATCCCGTTTTCTAGCAAACAGTCACTAGCGGACATTGTAGTTGGCAATTTAGTGCTAGAATTGCGTTGCAGTCAAAGAATATATTATTATACACTATACAGCAAAATTTAAATATAGAATTCCTAAAGTTATCATACTTATGAAAGGAGTATTATAGCTTTAGCTCCGGTATTTTGTAATCTAACGAAAATTGGGAATATTGATTTTATGTTCGAATAAAACGTTATTATAGTTCAGCAGTTTTACTAGTTTTTGGCTAGTGTAAGTTACAATCGAATCGAAACGAAAACGATCATCGTCGTGTTTACCACATTTACTCAAATCCATATAAAAAACAGGTTTCCAATTATTCACAATAGAGACTAAGAACGTAGAAACGTTCAATTCGATAGAAACTTACACTAGGGCACAGTATTGGTAATCAATAAAGCGGCCTTGCTTCAAAACTTAACACAAATGAGCATAGGACAGAAACAGATAGGTAGATAAGGCTGGCTCCATATTTTGTGACCACATGACATGACCTGTCATCCTGCAGTTTAATATACGCCATATTTAAAATAATTAACAGTAGATGAACCGCATTGATACTCAAAAGGGAGGGATCCTTCTGAGTACTTTGAAAAATGTAGTGACAAGGTAAGTAGTGACTTGACTACAAAACATAAAGATCAATTCAAGTGATCTATTTAATTCAACTAATGTGTTCATTTAATTACATAGAAACATAAGTTGAAATCTGAAAAGATTAATACTTTAAAAAAAAATACCATTTACTGTGGCATTATGATTCCTCGATACGTCTGTTTTCATCTCCAAGAACATCTGGATTTGGCATTTGTGGCCCATGGTACCTACATAAATCCAACATTATGTTGTTACTTCAAATTCAAATGTTACACACTGGGTACTAATAAAACAATTTTATACATAAGTTTATTTAATCACAAATCACAAATATTTTTTCCATTATAACAAAATAAATAAATAAAATGGTACCTACATTTCGAATTTTCTAAAATGTGATTATAATTCTTTAACGTGAAATAAAAACAAATAAAAATTTAATACCTATTCTAAGAACCTTTTTTTTCAATATATAATTTTAACGCAAACACGAAAATCAATTATAAAGGTCTAAGTTGACAAGTTTCTCGTGAAGGAAAAATCATAAATTTAATTACTGTAACTATAAAGAATTTAAATGAATGAAATTTAAATAATATAAAAAATATTTGAAATTATTTAATTATAATTAATATAAAATAGTTAATCATATAGGCACAGAATGGTGCCGACAATACGACATTAAATAAAATAATATAATAATAATGATAACTGATAATTTCGTGATATTTGTATGAAATATTAAAACATTTTGGCTGCATTATTTCATAGAAATGTTATGAAATTATAAAATTCATAATTTCGAAAGTTGCAAACCATTTCTATGAACAAATATAGCCCATGTTATAAGTTATTGTCGTATTGACTGCATCACCCTGTATAATTTGAGTAACCGTTCGTTGGCATGGAAGTTTTCTAACTTTTATGCAAAATAAAAAAACCCTCGGCTTTTAAAGTATTAAAAATGAGTGATATTTTTATCGTCTTTTTCTAAAACTCCAAATTATTTTTGAGGCGAATAAACGGCCGTATGAACGAAGACTAATGATATTATGAAAAATAACACTACGAAATAAAAAAAATATTAGCTAGCCCAAAGTAAGCATTCATTAAGAGCTTCTGTTATGGATACTACATAACGGAGAAATAATGATAATCTAATATTAGAAATATACTAAATAAACATATAAACATCTATGACCCTAAAACAAATGCTCGTACTTATCGTACAAACATTTGCTCCTACCGGGATTCGAACCCGGGACCTCTTGAGTTGCCTGTACAGCAAGGGGTACAGACCACTCGGCCAGTCGGTCGTCATTAAATAATCTCTATAAATATAAAAAAATGATTAGCCCGGTAGCGTAGTACGCAGTACCACTGTGTACGTTTCGTTATCGGAAACGAAGCAACTTTCGCCATATCCTGGGATGGGTTAATCAAAAAAGTTATCTCGAGCTCGTCCGTGCTTCGGATCGAAGGCACGTTAAGCCGTTGGTCCCGGTAGTTCTGCAACCGCTTTAACCCACCAACCCGCATGCAGGCCATGTAGGAAGGCCTGTGCACAGCAGATAGACTTAAACATATAGGTTGGTGATGATAAAAATAAACTATTTTGTTAAAACATTCTACATTATAATTATTAATGTTGTTTTGTGTAGTACCTAAAGTACTTCATAGAACATATCTAACATTGCAGAAAGTAGTAGCTACGATTACGGAATCAATATACGCTTCCTCTATACTATAGAGCAAGCAATAATATTGATTCCGTAATCCTATAGTATAGAGTCTATAGAGTAGTAAGTAAATCTCGTGGATTGATGACTTGCTGTTTACAAGCTATGATACCCTCATACCAAGTTGCCACTAAGCTACATCAGGCGGACAGTATGCGAACCAGGCTGCATTAATCTTTACAAATAAAATGTTAATGTTAATTTATGAAATAGTTAATAGTAATGAATAAAATCCTTACTAATATTATAAATACGAAAGTGAGTTGGTTTGTTTGTTTTACGCTTTCACGCCTAAATCACTGAACCGATTTAGATGTAAGTAATGTTTTTGCACGCCGGCGGAACCGTGGATTAATAATATGTAAGTTAGTCTGGGTTTCATTCCGAATTTTATTTTTTAATAATGTTCTTATGCAACTTTTCACAAATAGTGACAAATCGGCGCAAATGTGATGGAAAGATATTCGACGATACATAAAAACAATCCTCTTCATAGTTTTACGTGGTTTTACGACTCTTCTTAGTTATCTACAAGTCCTTCCACATTCATACGTCTATAAAATCCAGTATAATTTTGCCCTGCCACACTAGGGACGCAGCAACGATGAAGAAATGATTCAATACTATCTCCATGGTTACCATGTTTGAGTCTTTCGTAAACATATCCATACGTCTATAAGAGCCTGTGGAATTTTGCCCTGCCACACTAGGAATGCAGAAGCACACAAGAAATAACTCACTGCCATCTCCTTGGTTACCTTAGTGGCGTCGTTTATAGATATCCACTATATCTGTATAAATAATTAATATTAATATAATTAAATTAATATTAATATAATATAATTAAATTAATATTAAGATTAATAAATAGTCTTTATTTATTAATCACATAAATTTTAAAGAACTGTTTATTTTTTATGAAGTGCTCAATGTTCACCAAGATTTTCTCACAACATATTTTACGAGGGCCTCAAAATGAAACGTTTAAATTTCTGTAGTAAGATATTAGATTTATTATAAGAACTAACATACGAGCCGAGCAAAGTGAAAAATAAACATAATAATAATTATTTAAGATGGATACATTATTAAAACGATAGCACACAATTCTCAGGCGCTACAAAATATGAAGAGCCGACATAGGCAAGCATTTTTACCCAACTGCCAAGAAGGGCAGCCAAGTTTTTCGCGCCTATCTTTGTATATGTATGTGTGTACGTAATATTCTTAATTACCTCGTGTCATCCAAACGGCTAGAGAGATTTCAACAATTAAGGCATCGTTGATTTTTCTTAGCCACCCAAGTGTTTTATGATAGGTGACTTTAAAAAAACAATCTTGAACGCAATAACTTCGTATCTATTCTTCAAAAAATCTTTTTCTATTATTCCAATCCAGTAGGGTATCAAACTAAAGGATTTTAAAAGGTGATGACAAAAAAAGTTAAACTTAAATGTAATTTCGAATGAAACATACATAGGTATAAATGCTTAAATGCAATTTAAAACTACCACTTCAATTAGGTACTACATACTTTTTCGAAAAGCTTTTCGGCAAATACAAAGAAAAAATCTAATACTAATCAGATATTATTGGTATATTTTTGTAATTCACAATAAAACTAAAAAGCTTACAAATAAAAAAAATACTTATACTTAGTAAAATAAATCCTGACTGCAAAAATATACCTAAGCTTACATAATAATACCTAATAATTATTCCACGATTTCGTACGTCACCTTGCACGTATCTACACATACAGGGTCAGTCCAATTCGCCCTGCGAATCCACCAGGATATCATAATTCCATGAAGCTCTACTGGGCTGTAGGAACCTTTCTATCGAAATAGGATGGCATCATAAATATAATATAATGACGTTGCAACGTAGTACATATTGTATGCAACTGTTGTGTGGGACGGGTGCGGACGTACATTCTCTCTCACTGTCTAGCGCTACAGCTGGTATTGATTAGTAAACTTCAAAACTACCTTTGTAAAGAAACCAAGTTATCAATCCAGAGAATCGGTTGGCTAGGTAGAGTAGGTTGTCCAAATAAACAATTATTAAATAAGTAGGAATTATTTAATTGTTGCCTTGGACATTGACCAATTATTATACTGTTTCAAAATTAATATTAGTCTAATATTATTAGTTTTTAATAGTGGTGCGGGTCTGATTATGGATTAGGGTACTTCAGACGACTTAATTACACACACACATGGAACATTTAGATCGGTCAGTATGGGAAATTCTGAACTGAAACTATAAGTCATACGAAAATCTGTTCTTAGGAACCTTGTCATTGATTTTAGAAATAAAACTAGCACGTTAACGTTTTGAAAAATAAAACTAACTAAAATATATATAAATATATAAATATAAAATAAAATAATTAAATTTTAGTAGGTACTCATCCCTTCACAATCTATGGTTTCTGGAAACAACTTAGCACCAACTCCAAAAATATGTTCCTAGGGGATGAGTACCTACTAAAATTTAATTATTTTATCCTTTTCAGTTTTTTGGAGTCGGTTTTAATTTTTGATTAAATATTTTTTTTCACAGGTTTTAGTGATAACTTTTGAAGGTCAAAGCTAGATGGGTGACCGTGAGCTTATATTGATTTCTACTATCGTATCATTTCACTAAAAAATTATAGGAAAGCAAAAATCCGCTATTTCGCATATGTAGACGACTTACTTTTTCCAGTTTTTTTTATTTAAAAACCAAACTACCCAATGGATTTTCAAAAAAAATTTATGGGACCAAATGGGAACTATTCCGCATCGAACAAAAAAAGAATCATCAATATCGGTTCACCCAGTCAAAAGTTCTGAGGTAACAAACATAAAAAAAACATACAGACGAAATGATAACCTCCTCGTTTATTTGAAGTCGGTTCAAAACTAGGAAAGCAAAATCCGCAATTTCGTATACATAGACGACTTACTCATTCCAGTTATTTTGATTTAAAAACCAAACTACCCAATCGATTTTAAATTAATTTTTAAGGGTGCAAATGGCAACTATTTCCTATCGAACAAAAAAGAATCACTTTAATCGGATCAGAAATCTCGACGTAATCGGTATACATACAAAGAAAAAAAAACGTACCAACCGACCTGAAAACCTTCTGGTTTTTTGGAGGCGGTTAAAAAGGCATTATATTTTCTAAAAATATTAATAGTTTCAGAAGTCTAATTTTCTTCACTTTTATTTTATCTATTTCTTTATTTTGATAAGGGACGTTGCTGTGGTAAAAGAAGTATGTTTCTAGAGTACTAGAAACATACAGTTTTTTCGATTGCAGTTTGGTTTTTAAAGCAAAATTTTTACATAGTTTATGCACAAGTGTGTTTATGTTTGTGAATTAAATGCTCGTTACTCATATGCTTGTCTATGAAAAGTAATTTCTTCTGTCCCTTCAGCAAACTAAGAACGCTACTTTATTCGGTGTTAAATAAGGAGACGATTATGAAGCTACATTCAAATGAATGGAATAATTATGTTTAGTCAAACATCAATACACTTATAAAATAAACAATAACAACGTCTTCTTGTTATTTTCTAATAAGCTCCGGTTGGCTTGATGCAGCAGGGATACGAAGTTACGCCAGCGTTTATTTTCCCCTGCGACACCAGGTTATTAATCTGTGACCATAAATCAAAGAGTTTCCACTGAAATGTAGTATATCAAACAGCTCTAAATACGGTGTAAGGGGAACGCTGTAGAAAACAAAGGCAGGTGGCATTGCTGTGATCCTATCACATGACTTGAGAAAAATTATTTCAATCGCGAAAACAAATACCTATTAGCTGTTCCATATAATATACAGCTATGTAGGTACTACAATTAAGCTGAAAAAGCTGATTTTTTATGTGTATAAGCATTGTATATAACAATTTTTTAAGTGCTTAAGAAATTATTGCATAAAAAAAATTAGTCAATTTCACAGAAACTTTTACTTAATTTTCAAACAGTACACAATGAAAAGCCAACAAAATTTCTTAGTTTTTTGTACACGTTCGTATCGGTTGTTTTCACCCCTTGCCCTGATTACTACTAGCATCCGATCTGGCATGCTCTGGATGATGATTCTAACATCAACTTGGGAGAGCTTTCTCCCAAATGGTCAAAACTGCAGTTCTAAGCACGCCTGACGTTTACGGGGGGTTAGGATTTAATTTTTCTTTTCAGCATGTTCCATTTCATGGCTTGGGGCTTAAGTCCGGACTACGTGCAGGCCACTATAATTTTTCGATACTAAGGTCTTAAAGGTAGTCGAAGTACGAACAATATTCCACGCAAGACCGGACCTGAGTTTTGTAGAGCAGGCATATCTGGTAAGGCTTGAATACTCGATGCATCATGTTAATGAGGCTGTTTTGAGTTCAGTTTCCATGTGAGTTCCTGGGATTCAGATCGCAGCATATCTCCATACCTAGCAAGTTGGAGCCCTGTATCGAAGTTTTACCCTAAAGAAAGGAAAGGGGAACGAACGGCAATATTTTAGCACACCTGTGTATTCTCAGCATTAAACTCAACAATGGCATTAGATCCCCATTCGGATATAATACTCAACACCCTGTTAAGCTCAATGGTAAGATTTATTCTCTCCCCCACTCGGTTTGGACGCTCCCAGCCTCTGGGCGACCGTAATATTAGTTAAACTGTTTAGAAAATTCATAAAATTAATTTTAAAAAATCCAAAATTTATCAAAAATGTTAATGGTATTGACTTGCTCACATCAATTAAAACAACTATTATTATGACCACTTTGAATAAAAAACATACATAAGACATAGTTATTATTGATTTTGTCAATATGCACTATACATTTGTCAATAAATGTCAATATACATTTTGTAGTAATAAAGGAACATGTGACGTCACCTGTTCCGTAGATTTTCGATTGAGCGTTTTTAGAGGATGCGCCGTTCGTTACCCTATTTCTATGATCTGAGGTGTTACACATCAGATATACCACTGTTTCTCTGAAACTATTGATCTTAAACATACTATTTCTTCTGCAATATTTCTTCATGAGTTATTAACTTCTTATTAATGAAATAAATAAAAAGTTGTCAACCACCTTAACAAATAATAAAATATGAAAAAACAATACTGCGTTTCTGGTAAAGCTGGTGGCTTTTCTTGGAGTGTAAATTAGTTTTAGGGTAGACTAGGGTCAATTGGTACATTTTTTTGTTTAACGGCAAATTGCGTTCCAATCCACCAGCAGTTCTTAAACCACCAGCTGATCCCATACCTAGAAGATCATTCATTAATTAGTGATCGACAGTACGGGTTTCGGCCGAAATGGTCAACGGGTTATCTTCTAGCGTACTTAATGCATGTCTGGGGTGAAGCTATTGACAAACGTGGTGAATCAGTGGCTGTTAGCCTTGATATTGCCAAAGCGTTTGATCGGGTCTGGCACAGGGCTCTTCTCTCCAAGCTCCCGGCATACGGTCTGCCCGCTCAGCTCTGCAACTGGATCGCCGGCTTCCTACACGAGCGGAGAATCCGCGTCCTCGTAGATGGATGCGCTTCGCGGTTCATGTCAGTGAATGCTGGTGTACCACAAGGCTCTGTTTTATCCTCCACACTCTTTCTTCTTCATATCAATGACATGCTTCCATTAGGAAACATTCATTGCTATGCGGACGACAGTACAGTGCATGGGGGATATCACGGTCGCCCAGGGGCTGGGCGCGCTGAAACCCAGAGGGATAGGGAGAATCTTACTATTGAGCTCAACAGGGCGTTTAATTTTATTTCTGAATGGGGCTCTAACAATCTAGTTCAATGCTAAGAAAACTCAGGTGTGCGCGTTTACAGCCAAAATGTCGCCGTTTCTTACCCTTCCCTCTCTTCAGGGCACTACTCTTTCGGCACAGGGCTCCTTGAACTTGCTCGGAATGGAGATTTGCTGCGATTTGAATTCCAGGAACTACATTGAAACCGTGATCAAAACAGCCTCACGGAAGCTCGGTGTCCTGAACAAGGTGCGTCGATTTTTCACGCCTGACCAGCTATGCCTGCTTTACAAAACTCAGGTCCGGTCTTGCGTGGAATATTGCTCGCACTTGTAGGATGGCTCCGCCAAGTACCTCCTCAATGCACTGGACAGATTGCAGCGTCGTGCTGTCCGTATCATTGGCGATGTAGAGGTCACGAACAACCTTGAGCCTCTACAATTGCGACGAGACATTGCGTCGCTTAGCGCCTTTTATCGGCTTTATCACGGAGAGTGCTCTGAGGAGCTTTTCGACCTTATCCCACCTTCCCCCTTCCTGCTCAGGAGCACGCGTGCCGGTCTTCGGAGTCATCCATTCACTGTCTCCACTTCAACATCACGCACATAGAAATTTAGTGCCTCGTTTCTTTGTCGTACTTCCAGAACTTGGAATTATTTGCCAGCACAGGTGTTCCCTCCTTCGTATGACATGGGGTCCTTCAAGAGCGTGAAAAAGTACCTTTTGGGCCGGCAAGGTGGAGGCGGCTAGTGCAATGTCTATTTTGCACTAGGTGTCTTCGCATATGGACTCTCCTTACCGCTTCACATCAGGTGGTGTTGGGTCAATTGCCGTGCTTTGTATATAAAAAAAACTAGATTTTCATAGAAATATAGTACTAAGTTAGTTATATCTAACTAACCTAGTGCCTAGGTACTTTCAGTTACAAAATCTGGTTCTGTAAATATAATTTTATTTAGGAAAATGGTCAACTGACCCATGTAAGGCGTCGGTTGCACCATTTTTCAAATCACAACAGTTGTTATATGACTAAAAACTAAATAATTTTCGTCATTTAATGTATAAATCATGTAAAACTGAACACTTAATTTGTATGATTTGTCTAGGTACTTGAATTACCCGAGTGGTCCAATTGCTTAATTGGAGGAAATAATATTGTATTTCCGGTAATTAAGAAATAATAATTAATTATTGAAAATTTATTCATCGAATGTTTACATCAAAACAAAAGAAATCAAATATTTGAGAGGTCCGGTGACACTTGGCGTACAGAAGTTTAATTTTAATATCTTCAGTATAAAACTTAGTTATAAAAACAAACAGACAAAACAGAGTTACAATATTTTCATGACAAGACCAAAAAAGTACTTGACGTTCTCCTTCACATGAATTCAAAAGACATTCATAAATCTGTGGCCAATGTTAAGTTACAACAACATTAACTTAGCAGTATATGTTTATAATAATGTAATTTTACTAGTATTCTTAGTTTTTAAAGATCAATTCCGAGGCATCCACGACAGCAAAAGTATAATTATATTTTTACTTTCAATTCATTATAGGTAATTTAATTTCAAAGAGCAAGTTAGCCCCAAACTCAGAGCTAACTATAGCTTTTAAAGGCTAAACAATAGATATGAAAATACAAATACTTACTTACAATAGCATTACGATGAATGAGGCGCAGTTAAACCATGGGGAGACCCCATGGTTTACATCAGTAATAATCGAAGCTATTTAAAATTACGCAACTAAGACATTTTTAATAAGTGTAAAAAATAATACTTAGAAGACCAACGATTGAAATTAACACCATCTCATTGAGACTATTCTTATGAGCCCAACCACGCTATATCTGCTGTAAGTTTCTGAAGAGCATCCCGCAGACTTTTTGATAGTATAGGATCAGCATAATATGCTGATGCTAAGTTATACTATCAAAAAGTCTTCGGAAACATTCCCATGACATACTAACCATAATATGGTTAGTATACTAACCATAATATGGTTAGTATGTCATGGGAATGTTACCGAAGTGACAGTACACCAAATTTCAAATAGATCGGATCTTTGAAAGTTAGTGCCATAACTGGCCACACAAACGAATTAAGGAAAATAATAAAATACAAATAATAATTATTTAATTAATTGAAGACTTGCGTCTGAGACAGCGCGGAAGTTGGGTCGAGCATATGCCGCGAAGCTTCCCTTACGCTGCCCAAACTGAATTCAATTAAGAGCTCATAATACTCCCCCAGTGTAGGCATATTTGTCAACAACTTCCTGAGCTACCAACCTTCACAGGAGTGGGTACATGGGAATTCGACAATTAATTATGTAACCTTACTAATAAAAAGTTATTTTTGAAGTCGTTGCTTCACTATCAAAAAGTAGCATAATTCACTATCTACCTAATGCATTAGAAATATTCACTATTGTTTCTGTCAACAGTTTAACCCAGCTTCAATACAGTTTTCAAAATTAATTGCGTCTTGCCAAATCAAAGATAGTGACAGACAAAATGCCAAAATCTCCCATCATCCATTGAGTAAATTTGTGCTACAGTATCTACCTACATACATTATAACTCAATGTTTATCGACCAAACGTGATAAGATTATTTTTATCTATATCTACCTATAAGTCTCATTTATTATATCAAATTAAAACCGCTAAGCAGAGATAAGTATTACCTACTTCATTTAAGTAAACTGTAATTATTAAATAAGTGTACCTCCTTAAAATTTTAATGATATGATTAAAATATGTTCATTAATACTCTACTTTCTGTAGTTTTGTGGTATGTACAAGGTAAAAATTTATAATGCCGATGTTATGATTTATAACTTTATTATTTTTAATTGTAAGTCAGTCAATTCAAATATGGTGAAAAAATCTGATTCAGGATATACTTAAGTGAAAATATTATGCATAGATAGTAGTAGTAGATTCAAAATATTTACAATAATTGACAGTACTTTAATAAACAAGAAAAACTATGACATTGAACATAATGAGCCATCATAATATTCAGCAGTGTATCGGTTTTTGAAATAAACCTTACAGCATAAAATAAAAAAAGAACTTTTAAAATAGGTATAAAATATTAAACCCTACTTTCCCCATAACAATTGTGAAAATATAAGTCTCAAACAAATTATTCCAATAGCACCTTCTGATAGTATATAATAGATTTACAAGTTAGCATGATATTTCTTGTATGGAGCCAATCCAGCAGCAATTTTGTTGCCCAAGTCTGGGTGAACGTGTGAAAAGATTTTGATACCTCTTTCTTGTATGAATGCTGCAGCATCTTTCAGATTACCAACAATGTTATTAACACAACGTTGCTTTTCTGCATCATCAAACACATTTTTGTAAAGAGCAGTAGCTTGAGAGAAATTATCTTCAGTCTGACCACTGTCATACCTGTCGACATCTCCACTAATATTGTGACGTGGCTGCAGACGTTGAGCACGTGGGCATTCTTGCGGCCCGGAAAATGAGTTAGGGAAGTAGTTGGGACAGCCCTCCTGATTATCTATGGCTTGAGGTCCATCACGTTGGTAGTTGGAAACTTTAACGCGGTATGGGCAGTTAACCGGTATCTGCAAGTAGTTTGCTCCTAGACGATGACGGTGTGTGTCACTGTATGAGAAAAGACGTCCTTGCAACATCTTATCAGGAGAGGGCTCAATGCCTGGTACCAAGTTGGCAGGGCTAAATGCGATTTGCTCTACTTCAGCAAAGTAGTTCTTGGGATTACGATCTAAAACCAATTTACCCACTGGAATAAGAGGGTATTCACTATGAGGCCAAATCTTGGTTAAATCGAATGGGTTGAACTTGGAAGTTTCAGCTTGAGCCATGGTCATAACTTGAATGTATAAAGTCCATGAAGGGAAGTCACCTTTACCAATAGCATTGTAAAGATCCCTTATGGAATAATCAGGGTCAGTAGATGCTAGTTCTCCTGCTTTATCAACTGGCAAGTTCTTGATACCTTGGTTGGTCTTGTAATGGAATTTTACCCAGTGAGCTACTCCTTGTGCATTAACAAGCTTAAATGTGTGAGAGCCATAGCCATTCATGTGCCTGTATCCATCAGGAATACCTCTGTCCCCAAACAGATAAAGAACTTGATGTGTAGCCTCAGGCCTTAGAGTTAAGAAGTCCCAGAACATATCGGCATCCTTCAAGTGGGTAGCAGGATTTCTTTTCTGCGTGTGAATGAAACTAGGGAAAAGAGTTGGGTCCCTAATGAAGAAAACAGGTGTGTTGTTTCCAACAAGATCCCAGTTACCATCATCAGTGTAAAATTTAACTGCAAATCCTCTAGGGTCACGCACTGTGTCAGCTGAACCACTCTCTCCTCCAACAGTTGAGAATCTTACAGCAATGGGGGTCTTCTTTCCAATTGTTTCAAAAACTTTTGCAGCAGTATATTTGGTGATGTCATGGGTGACTTCAAAGTATCCAAATGCACCAGCTCCTTTTGCATGCACAACACGTTCTGGGATTCGTTCCCTGTCAAAAGCAGACATTTCATCAAGGAAGTTTACATCTTGTAAAAGTGCTGGTCCATTTTTACCAACAGTTTGAATGGCAGTCTTTACACCAACCGGGGCACCAGACTTGGTTGTGATGACATTAGGTGAATCCTGAAATGAGAGAGATAAACACTTAGTTTGTAATTAAAATTATTTAATTATGCAATATCGGCGGAGGCGCTAGCTTGCAAATTTTGTCATTTTACTAAAGATTTAATCCTATTTTCCCTACTAGTGTTGTTCTTATTTTCAAAAAGGTCATAGTTGCCATATCAACAAAAGCCAAAACAGTAATGGAAAGAAATTTCTTGATAGAAAAAATCCAAAGATAATCCCTCTTAGGTATTCCCTTTTATTGTTTTTTTGAAACTCATAAATATGTTACATAAAAGAATCATAACAAACTGTATCAATATGTAAAAGAGGGACAATGTAAATTCGCTTTGCATTTATCTAAAGTAATAATAAATTATGTGAGCTGATATACAAAATCTATGACCACTTCAAAATTATATTAATTACATTTTTGATTTTATTACAAAGCTTTAATTATAAATTAATTAAATAATATAATATACAAACAACAATAATCAATTCATGCATGATTGGCGAGCTGTTTGTTCACCATATATTATATGAAATTAAATGCAGTGTGATTATTATTATTTATTATTCAGAACTCATTTTAGAAAGATAACAGTTTTTATAACTTGGAATACGTATTTATAATGCAAGCTTATAATAAAGATAGAATAGCAGGGTTTGAATTTTGTGAAAATGTACTTTTTGCATTGTCATTATATGAGGCATAGCAAACATTATATTTTACAGATAGTAGCAAAGTGATATGATAATCTAAGGAATGATTTATTAGAGGTCAATATATCAACACAAAAACCTAACATATTCATGTATACATTTTTGCCCAGGTACCTATTATACAAGTTATAAGAGACCCACAATTTGAACTTAGTACTTTGGAACACGACACTGTTTTGAATAATGGATGAAGACAGTAGGTATTATGAATAATGTAGGTATCATTTATTCTAAGTTGTAGAGCAAGCAGAATGTGATTTATATGTAATAGATTTAGATAGAGATGAAATAATTATGATAAATACCTTTAAAGATTTCTTGTATTCCACTAATTGGTCAGAGGCAGGATCCCTGGAGGCCATGTTGTTATCTGGTTTGTTCGATATCGAAACACAGAGTGACACACCCGCCACGTACCACACACAGTTGCAAATACCGCCTATATCGTGGTGACACTCCTTTTTATAGAATGTTAAGCGATAAACAACTATCGTCGAATCATGCGTGACGAGACCAGCGAGTTGTTTGTTCACATAATTGTCCAAAACTCAAAACTATTAAAGCGCCGACTTCGCCAGCTCTTTTAGCTCTTTATGAAAGAAAATTAGGAGTAGAAAATGGTTGAGATTATAATAATAGTCACTGGGTATAATATTTCCAAAGATAAAATTGTAACAAGTAGATAGAGTAAACTTTAGAAATAGTTGAATGACGACTTTGTTTGTTGACGAAAATCTCAAGTTGGGGACCCTCAAAACAAAATCCCATCCCAAATGTCAAATTGTTATGTCAACCTAAAGAACTAGAACATAGTCTATGGGAACAATTGATATGATTAGAATTTCTGTAATTATTCTGTGACAGAAAAGAATACATGCCTGACAGTGCTGTGATATTTCTATAAATCTAGTGATAAAATTCTTGACTCACAAATTTAGATACCATACTCCTCCGAAACAGCTTGACCGATTTTCATGAAATTTTATATGTATATTCTGTAGGTCTGAGTAGGTCTTTTTTTTGGACTTTTTTTTGGCAATAAAACGTTTGCGGGGCCAGCTAGTGTTTGTAAGATTTTTGTCCAAAAGCTTTCCGAAACCATTGATCAGATTGTGATGAAAATTATAATGGGGATGCTCGTGAAGGTTCCTGGATTATAAAGCCAAACAGTTTTCACTTTACGGGCATTGCAAAGCATGTCGGTGTCGGGTGCAGCTGGTTGTAAAAAATTTAAATAAATTAAAACCTAGTTACTTCAAAACATTAAAAAGAAACAATTAAAATGAAGCAACTAGGCTAGGAACTCAAATGGGCTTCAATGAAGGCTCAATGTCATCCAAAGGGCAATGGAGAGGGTATGCTCGGGGTTTCTCTACTGCTTGATCGAATCAGAAATGATGAGATCCGCAGGAGAATTAAGGTCATAGCCCAAAGAATTGCGAGATTCGAGTGGCAAAAGGCAGGCCACATTGCAAAGAGGTCTGACGGCCGTTGGAGCGGAGCGGTCCTCGAGTGGCGGCCGCGTACCGGGAGACGCAGTGTTGGTAGGCCTCCCACAAGGTGGCCCGACGATCTGGTGAGAGTCGCGGGAAGCTGATGGATGTGGACAGCGAAGGACCGATTGGCATAGAGATCCTTGGGGGAAGCCTATTACCAGCAGTCTCTCGACTGAAATGATGATGATGAAGTAGGTAGGTCCTTATCTCATAAAAAGGTTTCTTTTGGAGTCGGTACTTCACTTTTTATTGTTTCTGGAAACAACTTAATAATTATTTAATATTATGAAGTATTAAGGTTTTAATTTTTGTTTTAAAATTTGGATTTAAAAACCAAACTACCCAGTCGATTTTAAATAAATTTTAATGGGAATAAATGGCAACTGTTCCGCATCACAAAAAATCTCACCACAGTCTCAATCTCTATTCTATTTCGCTTTAAAAAAAGAATCACGTAAATCGGATCAGAAATCTCGGGGTAATGGGTGTACACTCGACTCTCGACAAGCGTAACAGTTTGACCTTGAGACCGCCCTTACTGCGTTCGTAATAAAGGCGGCTTTCGTAGTGCAACTGTTACAATTGAAGTGCTGTTGTCTGTACATAGTACATAGAAAAAACATAACGACCTAACTAAGAATTTCCACATTTTCAAAATCGGTTAAAATAGGTTAGATTAGAGGAATTGGTTTTTCGGCCCATTAATGGCTGCTGGCTGCCAAACAATAATAATAATACCATAGAATAATTATTCTTGAAATCTAACAGTAATACCTTAAAATTCTGTTTCAAAGAATAATTTAAATACTATAAAATATGTATAACTAAATAGGTACTTGGTAATAGCAATTTAATGGCCTAGGTATAGTTCTTCAGTATTTATTTTTTATATCTTGACCTAATTAGGGATGGACGAATGAAAAACAATCGATACTTATGTGTCGTATCGATATTTACCCTAGTATCGATATATGAAGTGTACAAAATATCAATATTTCGATAAACAAAGTGTTTGGTACATGTTATGTTATTATCATAGCTATAGGTGTTATCAAAAGTTCAAAATTATAAATAACAATGGCGAAATATTTATCGAAGTAAATTTTGAGCGTCAAAATGTCATTATTCACCTAAAATTTTTTTTTACGATTTTTTAAGTTTTATACAAGGCCCGTCCAAGTTTGTAAATAAAATCATTAAAAAAGGAATTTTAACCGATTTTTGGACGCAAGATTCTTGATTGGACGTAAGCACAGATTATTAGTATCCATCGACTTGTTTTGAGGTTACTTTACTGGCCTGGACTCACTTTCTTTAGGCCATTATCTATCGACTAAGTATTGATACAGAGTCACAGAAAATGTAGAACGATAACACAGATTTTCACAACTATGATTATTATTATTCTACCCACAAACTGATAAAGACCTAGCTTTTATTAGGAACCTGGTACCAGTTTTATAGTTATAGGTAGGTAGGTAGGTTTTATAGAATAGTTGTAGGTAGTAGCTTATTATGGAAAATAATTGTCGGATGTCGTGCGCGTGTCATGACCATAGTCTGGGCCAGACTTCAACAGAATATTACAGCACCGAGCAGGTTGTGATGAGAGAAGATGAAGAATAGATAAACAAAGTTTTTTATGTTTCATTTTTTTAAACCATATAGATTATACACCTCTACTGTCATTTAAGGAGAAAAATTAAAGTTGGTTATTATAATAGGCGTGTACTTCGTTAAGTATGTAGGTACAAGTAAGTAGGTTGTATACAAGAATAAAGTAGATATTTTATAGGTACCTAACCAGTAAGTAATCAATATTATTATTATTGACACTAACGCTCAGCATATTCCATCTACTCTACTGACTAGACTAACTAAACACATATAATCTTTATGCAGTCACGTATTAAACCTATTAAACCTATTATCTAGCCCAAAGTAAGCATCATTAAGAGCTTGTGTTATGGATACTAGATAACGGAGAAATAATGATAATAATATGTATATAAATATTAGAAATATACTAAATAAACATATAAACATCCATGACTCGTAAACAAATGTTCGTACTCATCATACAAACATTTGTTCCTACCGGGATTCGAACCCGGGACCTTTTGACCGAGTAGCCTGGGGTACAGACCACTCGGCCAAGCGGTCGTCTACTATTACACTACTATTACATGCTGTTTATGCGTAACTCTGTCTAAGGTAAGTATCTACAGTTAATATAGATCTAAAAATACTATGAATATGAAAATGAATTGAAAATGAATGAAATATTATTTTTGCGTTGTTTTGTAAGACCTCAAAAAGTTTAAATTGAAATATTTTTAATTCACGATTTGCAATAATAGTAAATTAAACACTCATTTATTAAAGAAATTAAACTGTATACTTTTACACAATATTCATTTAAAGACGCTTCAAAATTTGGTTGACAATTTGTATGGGGGAGTTTGCCATTGTTCATTATTTTGGTAATTTCAGCCTTCAGATACATTTTGTTTAACTGGCCGAACTACATATTTGAATTAAGAAAGTTGAAATATAATTTACAATTTTGAATTTTTGTTAACACTATAATAATAGGTAGGTAGGTGCCCGCTTGTTATGGTGACCGGGATAGTGGTAATAAAATAATATGGTGCGGACCAAACATCCTGTATTATACTTAAAATAAAATATTAAAACTTAAAATATTATGTAGCGTTATGAGCAGTCCATATGCCAAGACAAGGTAGTGCAGCTTCAAACATAGTGTTGTAACCGCCCCCACCTTGCCATTTTACGCCTCTTTTGAAAGAACCCATGCTACCATAAGCAGTAATAAAATATTCAAAACTTCTGTCTGGCACTTCATCTCTGGCGGTTTTATTATTCAAAACACAGATTACAATGAGGTTAAAAACTAGTATAAAGTAGGTATAAGTATTTGAGGTGACCCCATACAGTCTGCTTAGTATTTTCTAATCTTAGAGATCGGATTGGCTGGGGTGGTAAGATACATGCTGTGATATGTGAAATCGTTGATACAAGAACAGTACCCCTAGCACGAATACTTTTAAATTTCGAATCGCCATCGTATCGAGTAGTTACGTTAGCTTTTGTCTGGCTTTTGTTTGAAATTTCAAGCGTGCGTGAACGATACGATTACGATTCGAAATTTAGAAATGTTTGTGCTAGGGGTACAGAGCTCTTAAAAATATTGAATTTGATACCCTGAAAAATATCTAAAATCGAAATTTATTTAATAATCTAATCAATGGCACAAAACAACATTTCTAAAGGTATTGAACAAAACCGACATCTAAAGACATACATAACAATATATAAGACGATGCGAAAAAATTAATTTGGCATATAAGAGGACACAGAAAATTGTAAAAAAAAATTCGGTGATCAATATTGATTATTTTCTGAATAATTATCGAAACTTTGATATATCGATATTTTTTACCCAAGCTTAACCTAAGTATTTACGTGATATGAATAGGTTATAATAAAGATGGAAAGTTTTTCTTAAAGGTAGGTAACTATTTTAAAAGCAAGATTCCATATTAACGAAACAATCATCTTCTTTGTTAATTTACTTACTTTAGTACTAACTGAATATGAATTTGTAATTTCGGGGCAAAGGTTATTTGTTACATAATTATATTCACTGAGTAGGTAGGTAAGTAAGTACAACTATTTAATGTTACTTAGTTTACAGGCCAAAATAAATAATCAGGTGTGTAGAAAATTCGAAAAATAATAGATAAGAATGTTTTTTATAGTTCCATAAGTACAGCCGACAGCACATCAAATGTAACAGTTTGACTTTGAGGCCCCCCTTACGCCGTTCGTAATAGAGGCGGCTTTCGTAGTGTAACTGTTGCACTTGATGTGCTGCCGTCTGTCCATACCATAGGTAGGTACGCTTACTTGTTTACGTAACCAAAATTTCACTATCGGGTCTTATCCAGGTAGGTATGTATGTACCTACTATTTAGTATCTTCATAACTTTTTCGAAGAGTACCTAAATAGGTACAGACGACAGCGCATCAACAGTTATACTACGAAAGCCACCTCTATTACGAACGTAGTAAGGGCGGTCTCAAGGACAAACTGTAACGTTTGATGTACTGTCGACTGTACTTTATCTACCGACGGGTAGCCGGGTATTAGACAATGATCCGGCGGAATCCAGCGGAATCCAGGTGGAATCCAGAGTACGCTGGATCCGATCCAGCGTTCACTGGATTCCACCGCTGAATTTGGCATTCAACAATTGTACAGTCGTTAGCACATCAAGAGTAACAGTTTGACCATCAGACCGCCCTTCCTCCGTTCGTAATAAAGGCGGCTTTCGTAGTGAAACTGTTACACATAATGTGCTGTTTTCTGTACCACTCATTTAAGCACGTGTTTTTGATAAAGCCGATTCACCGTAAGCCTTCTGTAACATTTTCAGCGACTCCTAACACGAAATTCCATTGAAGATGCAAAATTTAAGACAAACTTAGTTTTTTTTTATTTTTAGTCCATCATGAAATTCGAACTAGATATGATATAACTAAAAACAGCACTTTATTTGATATAAATGACAAATGCTACTCAAACTCCGCGCCAAAATTGAAAACAGTTGTGCCAATCTAACAACAACAAAAAAAAACAAAATATTGAATTTGGAACCATAAACAAATCATCCAATAGCATAGTAACAATACTATACAGAATGGTGACGACAATAGGAAAATAAACTAAAACATTAGTTATATTAGTTAGAAATTTTCATAAACATCTTATTCATTCGATAATTTCATGACATTTCTATGAATTAGTATAACATTGGCTGCATTATTTCCTAGAACTGTCATCAATTTATCGTAGTAATAAGATGTATTTGAAAGTTGAAAACATTTCTATGAACTAATATAGCCGATGTTATAATTTTACTGTCGTATTGTCGGCACCACTCTGTATAATAATGTTATGACAATACACTTAGTCTTGTATCTAACTTGGCTACGACTTGGCGATTTTTTTTATGACCACTTATAACCAACATCGTTTTGGTTCTATGTGGTCATAAAAAAATCTTTAACCTACCAATCACCCAAACAGCCACGCAAAAGCTCTTCGATATAAACGATCCGCCTAGGCGTCCAATTGAATGGCTAATTTAAACAAGACGGCTGACATGACGTTCAGCCATCTGGTGACACGTTGCGCTCAATGACTTAGCTATTATGTACTTCAGCTGTTTCATTGGATGCCGGCGTTCAATCAACGGCCTAGACGTCCAGTTAAGCGGCTGATTCAACCAGACAGCTGCGACATATACAGGTGCCGTCAATACGACAATAAATTGAAACATAGGCGGCTATATTAGTCCATAAAAATGGTTTGCCCCTTTCAAAAACATCTTATTCATTTGATAATTTCATGACATTTGTATGAAATGATATAAAATTGGCTGCATTATTTCATACAAATGTCATGAAAGTATCAAATGAATAAGATGTAGTTATGTAAATCGGTCTAAGAGTGCAAACGTTGCAGACAGACGTTACTTTTGCATGTAACAGTAGTATGGATTCACTCTTTTTAAGATATTCTATTGCTTTAGATGAATTTATGTCATTTTATTTTTAAATAAAATACAAAAAAAGGTCCCTTTCTCTTATATCCCTTATAATATACAGTACAGTACCTCTAACACGAACACTTTTAAATTTCGAATCGCCATCGTATCGAGTATTTACGTTAGCTTTTGTCTGGCTTTTGTTAGAAATTTTAAGCTTGCGTCAACGATACGATTACGATTCGAAATTTAAAAATGTTCATGCTAGGGGTACAGTACTAAAGCTCTAAGCCATCGTTAATAGCACTGAAAGAAAATAAATCAATCTGAGATCATTGATCTGAGTTACAAATACAAAAATAAGCGACTTCATATAGGTATATGAAATTTCTAATTTTGTTCAATTATCTACTGTTTTGTGTAAATGACTCATTTTGGGGTCGATAATTATACATGTATGTACCATACATAGGCAGTAATTGCGGTAATTTCAAGATGATGAGATTGATGACACAGCTCATTTACCGGAAGATTGTGTCATCTCGTATATAATTCTGAGCTTCGAATATAAACATAAATAATGAATTATTTTTTGGTACACAACACCTTCCCTTTAAATGATTTAGTTCACTTTTTACTAGGTTTACAATATTGCACTACTAGCATTTCTCTCTCTCCTACTCGCTCTCCTTTGGAATTTATTAAATAATTTTTATAGCTAAAAATATTTTTTACAAACACGAATTTTTATAGCTAAAAATTATTATTGATACACTTCCTGTTTCACAAGATTTTTATGGAGTTTGACATTTTCAACTTTGTTTTGTAGGTTAATTAATAGGTATAATTGTTTTATTTTTCTTTAACTCCTAATAATTTTGATACAGGTTATCTACTGACCAGAGAGTTCCGATATCTAAGTGAACGAAAATATTACAAATAAACTTACCTGTTTAGGTACTTAAGGCGATACCTCGACGACACTAGCGACACTACTTGATTTATATTAATTGTGGTGAATATAGAACATAATAAACAAAAATGCTTTAGTGAATGACTAAAGAATGGTATTTGTAATTTTCTGAGATGTGCTCGGTATAAGATAATCCTCTATATGTAACCTATTTTTTCATTATTGCCTATAGTGGCCACTTTTAACAATAATAAAAAATTTGGTTACTTATACGTAGACAATTTATACAACACACATCTTTAAAAGTTACAAATACCGTTCTTTAACAATTCTCTAAAGCGGTTTTGTTTATTATGTTCTATATTCACCACCATTAATATAAATCAAGTGGTGTCGCTAGAGTCGTCGAGGTATCCCCTTAAATTTTGAGCGCCGCTTCTAAGGTGTAAACTGTCAAAAATGCTAGCCAATTCAAACTATTGTTAATCTGATACGTATTGCAATATTTAAACTTATTATTATTATTATTGCCATTTTATAATGACTAAGAACGACGAAGTTTATTTATGGGGAAAATTTATAGTGTCTGCAAAAAATATTATTAGCGTTGTCAGCAGAATATTTAATTGACTACAAATTGTTAGGTGGTCGGTATTTTATGCTGATCATTGAGATATGGGAAACTATGAACCTTGAGCCGATACTGCGACAAAGAATGAATATCAGGATACAGGATATAATGGGTAGTCCCGGTACCTAAGATATTAAACAAAACAATGCTGTGCGTGCTATCGAAAATAATGTAGATAGCCCTGCGTTGTTTTTCCCCCGCGACGCAGGGTAGGTGTAACAGCCTTTTATCAGTTTTATCCCTCAAAATAAGCGATATAAGTGTTAGTAGCTGATCAGATAAATAGAAACCTTTATAAATTGTCTAACTTTCTTACAAACTGTCTGCTGTCTACAGGAAGAAAATATTTACTATTTTTTTTATACAAAGCACTGCAAATGACTTGACATCACCTGATGTAAAGCGGTAAGAAGTGTGGTTCTAGCCGCCTTCACCTTGATAGCCCATGCCTTTCGCGCCTCTTTTGAGGGACCCCCTATTATATGAAGGAAGAAACACATGTCCTGTCAAAGAATTCCAAGTTTTGGAAGCACGCCAAACAAACGAGTTACTAAACTTATTTTCCCCCATTAGCACCAAGTCCTTGCTTGGAAACTGCTCCTAGGCAACATCTGCCACCCGATTAAGGTGTTCAAAAAGTCGAGTAGTCTTCATGTGACCGCTGTGGATTCTGTAGATGTATACGTAGACAAGGCAATGTGTGCCCAGGTCCTCGTGCACCCCAAGGATAGAAAAGGAAGGGTCCTCCAAGCAGCGCAAACGGCGATAGCAAACATTCGCAAACAAAACAAGCACACCAAGTATTTCAGTCAAAATTCCAGTATGTTTTTCATATGCTTGTCGCATATGAAAAACATACTGGAATTTTATACCTAGTCACAGAATAATTAACATCTATTCTATGACCTAGTTTTTCGGTTCAATTATTTAGGCCTCGCTTTTAAAATGGTCAGACGCTCAGATGGTTTTGGTGCTCAATAATCGTTTAGCATAAATTCGAAGTTTTTAGAAAAATCTGTTCAATTAAAAACCAATTAAGTCCTTTATGTGATTTACAGGCATTACCTAAAGGTATTAAAAGCTTAGTGCCTGCCTATCTATCTATCGCTTTTTAACCGACTTCAAAAAAAGGAGGATGTTATCAATTCGTCTGTATGTTTTTTTTTTATGTTTGTTACCTCAGAACTTTTGACTGGGTGAACCGATATTGATGATTCTTTTTTTGTTCGATGTGGAATAGTTCCCATTTGGTCCCATAAAAATTTTTTGAAAATCCATTGGGTACTTTGGTTTTTAAATAAAAAAAAACTGGAAAAAATTAAGTCGTCTACATATGCGAAATTGCGGATTTTTGCTTTCCTATGAATTTTTAAGTGAAATGATACGATAGTAGAAATCAATATAAGCTCACGGTCACCCATCTAGCTTTGACCTTCAAAAGTTAACACTAAAAATTGTGAAAAATAAATTATTTAAACAAAAATTAAAACCGACTCCAAAAAACTGAAAAGGAATAATTAAATTTTAGTAGGTACTCATCCCCTAGGAACATATTTTTGGAGTTGGTGCTAAGTTGTTTCCAGAAACCATAGATAGTGAAGCAAGGACTCCAAAAATATGTTCCTAGGGGATGAGTACCTACTAAAATTTAATTATTTTATCCTTTTCAGTTTTTTGGAGTCGGTTTTAATTTTTGTTTAAATAATTTTTTAAGTTAAGAAATTGATGACGATTGGAAATAAAGATGATACTTAGTATTTTCACATCAGTCAACTTTATTTTTATCAACCAAAGGGTTATCGGTTTGCTGATACTGCTCGGCTCTGTAAAATTAATAATAATAGTGCTGCATTTGCAATATGTTTTTTTATTAATAATGCATTTGAAGTGATATTTTTTAATTCCATTGGGTAATCTTAATTACATTCCAATGGGATTAGTGTACGGGTCAATATCATAGTCAATACTAGTGTAAAAGTATTACAATAATTATGTTAGACATGTGTAAAAAAATAAAAGCTTTTAAAATAGCAGAATCCCTTAGAATTGGAATAGTCGAAGTTCGGATTTCGTTCGGCCTATCTGCATATTTTACGTCGATAAAACTGGAGTCGTAATCTCTATAATTATAAGTTTGCTACAAATATTTTTGTACTGTAAAAATAAGTTATCAGATTAATGTTAGTGGTTAGTGAGATGGAGGAATGAATGTTATAGTGTCACTAGTGGTGTTAACTTCAATAAGTGGTGAGATAAACGTTCCTTTAAAACGTTAAGAAGAAGGATAGAAAGCGGTGAAGATATTAGCAGGTTATACCTAGTGCTCCGGTGGTGTAGTGGTAATCGCGTCTGGCCGGACATCAGGAGACGCGGGTTCGGTTCCCGCCTCAAGCATTTATTTTATTAACGTTTTCTTTCTTTATTTGTAATTGTTACAATGAAGTAGGCGTTTAAACGCATCAAAAACATTAAAATATGATATGAGTGTTGTTCACTGCGATTGGGATCTTATCACATTAATAACATCACCCTATCAATACCTACGTGTAAGACAATATGATAGAATCTATGTGTAACAAACTAAATTTAATTGGCCGTTAGGTATAATATATATAAGACTCCTGTAGATCTTGTTTGACCATGCTTTCGACCTCGAACTAGCTGCACTTGGTTGTAAAGCAACTCCACACATTCACATTTGAGAACCACATGTGCCTGCCATTATATTATTATTGAACAGATTTTCCGTGTGTGTGTTGTTTGTAAGTGTAATTATGTTAATAACACTTCAACTGAGCTCTCAAAATATTTCTTACATAACCGGTTATTTACGTGTCAAATCGAGCACATTGTATACCTACAGTCAACCATTGATAATATTCGCAAGATTCGGAAGATATTCGTAATACTGTGCCTATAATGTGGGTAGGTATGCTTCAAATGATTTTATTTCTTCTTTAAACTAAAATTACTTACCTATGTTTAATCTGTGAACTAACATATGAGACACAAAAGATTTTCTATTATGTACGAGCACCGGTGCGTGGGTCGGATGAAAATGACCGTTAACTACCTTACATACTAATACTAAGTACCTATTTAATTAATATACATACTCAATGGCGTTTACTAAAGGTTACTTACTTGGGTATGAGTAGGGCCTTTAATTTTTAGATACTTACTAGCTAACCCCGCAAACGTTGTTTTGCTATAAAAAAAAATTTTAAAAAATATAATAAAAAATAGATAGTGGCCGATTCTCAAACCTACTGAATATACATATAAAATTTCCCGGAAATCGGTCAAGCCGTTTCGGAGGAGTATGGTAACTAAATTTGTAAGTCGAGAATTTTGTATACTATTTTATGATCAGCCTCAGCAATAATATTCCAAAAAATTAAATAATTCATTTTAATTTGGCATCAAGTTTTGTTCCCGTTCTATAAGTACTTAATAGGTACGATTGTTTAGGTAAATAGGTACTTACCTACCTACTTATTTTTTATAATAAATATCTCTTAGTAAACATATCACTTACCTACCAATACCAACCTATTTTAAACCTGTTTACACATTCGAGACTGTTTATCTCTTTGATTAGAATTTTAATATGGTATTCCAAAAACACGAGGCAAGGTTATTGTTTTGTCTGTAGTGTAGATACGTATATATAGGTAGGTCGTAGAAGGTATTTAAGGTGCAAATAACCATTAAGATAATACGGAAGTACCTATTAAGTATCCATTAGCTTTTCAAGCATTCATTACACTATCAATTTAGATTAGTATTTAAACAACAATTCAGGGTAAGAAAACAAGATCACAGTTTTGATTTCTACGGTAGTTATATTTTAAGGCTTAACCCATGAAGCAACAGTTTCAGACACAATTGATTTTTCAATTGTTATTCATAATAGACCTCCGAGGTATAACTCGCTTGACAGTTTCTTGCCAGTACCTACCATACGTTTAGATTGAATTGACTTCTATAGTCTACTTAAGAACTTTAGACTATGCAACTTATGCAAGTCATCTCTTGCTTTAATTTAATTAAATTCTACTGGAAAGAAAGAAAAAAAGAAAAAATATTTTATTTAAATAGGCCACAAAGAAGCACTTTTAAATCGTCAAAAAACACATTTTTATAACTATCACAAAAAATATATTAACTAACAACGTCATAGTCTCTGTCTGTCTGTCATGTCTGAATTTACACCGGTTCCAAAAGTTGAACTAAGTACCGAGAAGATTCCGGCAACAAACTCGTGTAGTCACTCTTTTCAAATATTAAATTACAATGTTTGTAGTTAAAAAAAATATAACTTTTAGCAGTGCAGTGCCGACCAGCGAAAAAAAAAAATTAGAAGAGAAGGTATATCAACGTACCAAGAAAGTAGGCAAGGGCGTCGCCAGCCCATGGGCCAGGGGGGGGCAAGTTGATATTATGGAGATTTTTTTATATAACTAGATGACAAACAAGCTGACGGCACACCTGGTGGTAAGTGGTTACCGTCGCCTATCGCCACTTCCACCTAAAGAAATAAAATGAGAAAAACAAAGAACAAATGAGAATGAGAAAAATGTGACCAGCAGAAACAGCGACCATCAACAATATACTTCACACACCATTGGGCCCATGCCATTGAAAGTCAAGGTTGTTAGTCTAGATGTAGCAAAGGCGCAGAGAACTTCTTTAGAAGTTACCAACTTACGAGCTGCCTGACGGCTTGTGCAAATGGGTCGCTAGCTTTTTGTGCAGCAGATGCATAAGAACCGTTGATGGCAGTTGCTCGTCTAGCATGGACATTAATGCTGGCCTCCTGCAAGGCTCGGTGCTGACTCCAACAGTTTCTGATGCATATCAATGATAAGCTGTCTACCTTGACACCTTGTATGCGGCTCGTGCCAATATCCCTAATAAGAAATTTGCCCCATTAACTGCGCCTCCACATTTTCTTAGCTCACCCTTTGCATGTCTAAGAGTATCGGGATTTCAGGATATCTCTAGTGACGTTCAGTTCAGCAGTCATTTAGAGGATAAAGTCAAGCTGGTATCGAAGAAAATTGGTGTGGTATAAGTCTCTAGTTAGGCCCCATATGAAATAGGAGACTGCGGAGGTGGTTGGAGATGGGTCCCCCTTAGCTGACCCGATTAGTCGCAGACGGCCGCGGGAAAGAAGAAGGTGTTACGTCTACTTGCTTCCCCCGTTATAGTGGTGCCTCAGGTGGAATGTCAGGGGGCCTCAACGCCGAATAACACAGCCCGTCAAATATGAATAGAGCGGAGCTGGAAGAAACTCGCATTTGTGCGGGCTGACCGTCAGAGTGGCAGGGTTGACTGCTTGTTCGTTCCCATATCTCCCAATAATGATGGAAGATGGTTAAAACCGCTAAAGCGGTAGATTTTAGTGGCTAGGGCGGACTTTTTTGTCCAGGAATCCCACAAAATCGTCAGGGTACCCCCGGGCTCAGTGATAGGCCTGAACCTGTAACCACATCCCCCCGCGTTAAAAAAGGCCTTATATGAAATACTGCTGCCACCTATGGGCGGGAGCACCTAGATACTCACTAGGACCATTTATCGCGGTTCAAAGACGCGTTATGAGAATTGTCGATGATCTTGAGCTCGCAAGAAATATTGAAACCTTAAGCCTAAGGAGAGATTTTGCCTCCTTAGGTGCATTCTACCGTTTGTATAACGAGTTCCTCTTTATGACATCGAACCGCTCGCCATTGGTGGGGAATTTCATCCTTACACGTTTGAACCAAAGTGGTCGCGAACTGTACGGTTTCAGAGAAACTTTCTCGCGCGTACGTCGCTCGAGCTGTGGAATGAGCTCCCTGCAGAGTTTTTCTCGAACAAGTACCATCGCCTTTCTTATTTCAGGCATGAAACAGTTCGTATAATTACCTACTGGATATGGAAGGCATTTGATCGTAGGTCTCCGGATGACAACGCACCTACAAAAATAAGTGTTTTTTTTTCTTGTTGTTGCAGATGTCTATAGACGGAGGTAACCGCTTTCCAACTAGGTGGGCCATCAGCTTGTTTGTCCTCTAGTTGTATAAAAAATAGTACAGCATGGGGTTTTGAAAAGGTTTTTATAGGGTCGACAACGCGAAATAAGACTACGGTGACCGCTTACAATCAAGTTTCGGGGGTTTTCCTTAATTTACTCGACGACATTATTATGAAGTTCTTGTATGTTTTATTCTAAAACTGTCTATAAAATGTTACTCTATGATTGTACTACATACTTAGCGAATTCGTTAGAGTTTTGCTAGCTACAGTTTTTGATTTTGGATCTCTAGGGGGGGGGGGGGGGGCAGCTCGCGCTCGCGCCTACGCGCCGTGTGAAGGTAATGGCTCGAGGCGACGCGGGCTGGCGCGAGTAAGCGCGTCCGATCCGATCGAAGTCGGTAGCTTCAAAGGCGCGGGCCGGCGCGGCGCGAGCGCAATCGTGGAGACTTGAGCGCGCGCGGGATGGCGCGAGTAAGTGACAGAAATTTTCTAATTTTTTGCTCGGTTCTTTAACTAAACCAGTTAATCCGAACCGTTGTATCTGAAATAAAAAACGTGATAATTGGTGACTTACATACAACAGAATTTGACTTCTACAGTAGTCATCAAAAGAACAACTTAGCTCGATCGGCTCTTATTGAACGATGTCATCCACTTGCGTCTTTTTCTTTTCTTTTTTTGTTATGTAAATAATATCCACTAAATAACACAAAAGCAGCAACAGCGATGATTTGTATGTAGTTTCGACTTGGCTGCGGCGGGCCCAACGCGCGCCGAGCCGCGCCCGTGAGAACGGGTGGCACGGACTCGCCTGTTGACGCATGCTCGCTCGTACAAATTGGCTCGGCGCGGCGCGACTTGTGATATCTCGCGCCGTGAGAAGCTAGCTTAAAACTTCAACGTTTGACGATATGTCTATCCACGTTTGGCCATTTCATTAATGTAGGGTATCCATGATATCAAAGGTTCAATAAAAAATCAAAATAAAGAAGATACATATTATTTATTCTATTATTTTCAATATACTTATTTGTTTATACTGCGCACTTAAATATACTACAAGTCTAAAACTGGCATAAATTATCACACTCGTTTTAGGACAGAAACTGCTAAGAATGTTAACATTTAAAAAAAATTAAGTAAATTAATAATTTATGGCACTATTTGTTGATGCACGACAAACTTTGGTGGCTATTTGAAGTACAACGTGATTTCTTTTTGAAATATGCACATCTGTTTGTATGGCATTGGTTATTTGAAGGCTTGCATGAATATTTCTGAAAACCTTGCCCACCAAACATGGATTGACATGTTACCGCTTGACGTAATGATATAGGAAATTATAAAATTATTATATCTTCGCTATAATCTTGTGTAGATATTTGTAGGTACTGCCGAGAAAACCAGTTTTTTACTGTCCCTGAACTAGTTCCAATTTTATAAACTCCATTTTTTGAATCAACTACCTTTCTTAAAATATTTTTAGTATCTAGAGGGCCACGGTAAATTTTTGGTACATTTAAAAATACGGAATTACCAATTTCTAACAAAGGAAGCTTTTTGACAGTAAATTTCTACAAGTCTAAAAGTCAGCAGCCCCCGGTTAGCAGTCGCCCGGATTGCGAAAGGTCGCGGGTTCGATTCCTGCCTCAGGACGTGAAATTTTTCTAGTTTTATTATATTTTAATTACTAAGTAAATTTCTGTTAATATTTCATAATAATTTTCCATTGGACCTATAAGAATGGTTGCATCGTCAACACTTTTTTTTTTAAATTAAAATCTTTTCACCCGCAATTTCCATGAAGTTGTATTTTGTAATCCAATGAGTAGTCCATTGATTTTCTTATCATGGTCACCCTACTTTCTTTTATTTGTCGTAATATAACCTAAAAAAATATGTTTCATGGTTACTAGCATTCGTTTAATCGGAGTATTCTTGGTCAATAGATAAATTAAACATTTTGAATATCTTTAGTTTTTTAAAAAATAGAAGTAAATAATACCTAATTGATATTTACTA
The DNA here is from genome assembly GCA_947347705.1 of Nymphula nitidulata. Taxonomy (NCBI): domain Eukaryota; kingdom Metazoa; phylum Arthropoda; class Insecta; order Lepidoptera; family Crambidae; genus Nymphula; species Nymphula nitidulata. The sequence continues at coordinate 21,333,924 of OX374616.1, forward strand.
ACCTTTGAAATACGTTCGAAACTCCAAGGTTTTTTAACATTGCACTCGTTTTTTGAGTGACTTTCGTAAAAGTCACGTAGTTTTCTGTCGTAACGACATTTTACTGCACTTTTATCTTCCATAACATTAGTATCATTACTAATAAGTAATTTGATTATCAGGATAAATGTACGCCGCCATGATGCACCAATACAATAACAAATCGACATGAGCGCCTCTAATGTCGGTTAATGTAACTATTTTATGATATGATTAATAATGTTTGGCTATATCATGAAATAGCCGTGCGTTTAGCTGTTCATATCGTTAAACGTTGATTATTCATTGATCTGGCCAGACCATATCATGATGTGGGCAGCAGTCAATTTTCATTTCATGAAATGCAACCATTATATGAATGATCGGCCACATCATGAAGTGATCAATTCTATGATCTGGCCACGACATATACATTTCCCCATGAATGAGCGACTTATCTTGTGAAGTCTAAGCCTTGCCGCACACGGGCCACCGGCCACAGCCACAAAACGCCGCCACCGGCATATTTCATATACTTTTCATACATTTGACGCCTGTGGCCGCCACACGCCACAAAACGCCGCTTCTCGCTTCTTGTGGCTCACACCGCCGGCCACAAAACGCCGCCACAAAACGCCGCCACACACCACTCGCACGTACCTCAGTTAACCAGTTCAATGCGAAGGCAACGCACCACTCATTTAGTCGGTTGATTGAAACCTTTCCGCGACCTTTCGCAATCCGGGCGACTGCTCTGACCACTGAGCGACCCAGGACTTGGGATATCTCTGTGAAATTCTTCTAGTCAATCTGTATTTGCGTTTATGAGCTAACGTCCACCCTACAATGTCGAAATATTCTATTTCAATATCCGAAACGAGTATTTTTACAAATACCTACGATTCGATACCATAATGCTTTAATTTACCCAATAATGTTTGATGATCAACACAGTCAAACGCCTTGAAGAAGTCGCAGAAGATACCTACAGCATCCTGCCGATTTTCCCAAGCATCAAATATGTGTTTTATAAGCGCAATTCCCGCATCTGTAGTATTTTTTCCTTTATTAAATCCGAACTGTCTATTGTGAAGCAATTCATTTCTCGTAAAATGAGAAATAAGGTTAAGAATTATTTAAAAAAAAAATTTGCTAAGAGTCGGCAAAATAGAAATGGGACGGAAATTAGTGGGGTCATTGCTATGTCCCGCCTTAAACAAATGTATTATTTTACTTAATTTCATTTTATTGGGAAATACACCATCATCAATACATTTATTAATTATAAACGATAACTGAGGATAACATTTATTATAGAATTTATAACACTAACAGGAAAGCCCCATAAATCTTTTTCATCAGACTTTTTCATATTCAAAGACTTGAAAGCTTCTATGATCGTATAAAAGTTATTACAAACCTTTTTAAAGATTTTGGAGTACTTTCTGACATAATCAATAAAAAATGGATGAGTGGAAGTCGACTTCTGATAGTATAGTTCAAATAATTTTCTTTTACTTATATAAATACCCGTAGTTGCCCAATCACTAAACTTCCTTTTAGAACTGACTGTAAAAGTTTTTTGTTTAAAAGTATTCTGGAATTCTATATTTAAATTATCAAATAAATAGCTATATAACTTATTGGGTTAATCGGTTTCTTTAAGACAGTGAATTCTATTCATTACATTATTTTCAAATGTTGTAATAGGCCTTTAGGTTACTTTTTGAATTTGGTTAACATGATGGTGCTCAATAGCGATTTTCTGTCCACTATGATCCGAGTTTATACAATTTATGATTGATTGTTCAAGTACATCACAGTTACAAAAAATATTAACCAAGCAGGTAGCTGATATTGGTGTAATTCTAGTAGGCTCAAAGAAAGTATGGAGAAGATTAAAAACATCTGAATAAGTTAAGTAACCTATCTGAGTACGAACAAGATACAAGAAACTTGCATCATGTATATCATAATTCTTATTCTTAGTCATGAAATTATCAAATGAATAAGATATTTATGAAAGTGGCAAACCATTTCTATGATCTAATATAGCCCATGTTTTAATTTGTTGTCGTATTGACGGCACCATCCTGTATCTCTTGGAGGAGAAACAAGTGATGATTCCGACAGTTTCATCATATAACTGAGAGTGAGAGCGAAAGCGAAATGTCGGGCATTGCACCAATAAACAGTAGAGATTCTTCTTAAATATAGTTATCCCAATTTTTTGTTTATATTTTAATGTACCTATGTATAATATAAAGTTACAAACCATAAATGCAAAGTAAAATGTAACAAACACTTGTATACTTTTTTAAAGTCATAGCAAATCCTTTTTGCAGACCGTACCTAAGCGTCAATGTGACGTAATCGACACTTGCTTGGTTGGTCGATAGTTAGGTACTTTTTCTGGGATAGCGGCTACGTTGCTAAAGGGATGTTGTGGGAGTAATGGTATTGTAGCTTGTCGAATAAAATAGGCGCTGACTCGAAATTAAATTAATAAGAACGTGCACACCGCACCACTAACACACTGAGAGATAGTGAAGCACAGAATACTTTTACTCCAAGGAGGAATGAAGTCTTTCTTTGGTATTGGTATTACCACGAAATTGATTTGTGTTTATTTAGTTGCCAACTCATGCTGAGGCCACGGGAATTCAAAACAAGTTATGATAACACGACTTGTTTTTAATTCCCGTTATCGTGTATCTGCTCATGCCAACAAAATAGCATTTTCTTATATCAAGAAAATAAATACAATAGAGTGACATTTTAAACTTTTATGTTGAAGAATTTACTATTATTTAAATTTATTAATTTTACCTCCTACTTCTATCTTTTACACGCTTATGTTTTAATATCTATTTATCAACATGCATTTTCTTATAAAAAAGATATTAATTTCTGAAAGCAACAACTATGCGACTATTCTTATTATTAATGCATTTTCGTGAAAGGTACAATTTTATTAAGAGATTATGCCACAATTATGCTTACAATATTGTACCTAAGTAACTAAATGTATTCTAAGTAATTTCTAAGATATCTTAAGGGGCTAGAAAAGTTAAACAGTAGGATATAATTTATATATTGATGACTTAAAAAGAAGTAGAAACCGCTTGTTACATTTTATCAAATAATTATTTACACAAAAGAACTTGTTTTGTTTTTATATAAAATCGTATTTCGTTTTGTACCTGACTGAACTATTATTTAACGTGGTGCGTGGCTTGCCTGCGCTGCGCAGTCCGCCAAACACAAGTAATTAGTGCTGCAAATAGAAGTAAAGGTTTATAATCCTTAGTAGTTAAATTATGATTAAGATAATAATAGGCACAAGCTCCTCGTGTGTTTCTCCTATGTACTTAGCCCAGTAGTGGGATGTGTATATGGCTGGTGATAATGAAGATAATAATATAATCTTTATATTATCTTATAACATACATATCATAGACTCACCTCAGAAGCTGACCCTCATCATCAGTAGGTCTCTATGCGAGCCAATATAATCGAAACTTAATATCAAATATTTTTGTGATAATTTCATAATCTTATTTCATATTTTAGGTAGATATCTCATTGATAAAATGATATGAGTAGGTAACTAAGTAAATTACACTGTCTTATCATGATTGAAATTATTTGAAATTTTATCAATATGATGAAGTAGGTACCAAAAAATGTTGTTACTTACCGAATAAACAAGAATACCTAATATACATATAATAGCTACTCTTGTAAATAGCAATTCTCGCTATATATAGAGGTACTATTTAACAATTACATACAAAAATTATTAATTTTGTTGTCTTCCACATAAAAGTTATCATACATAGTACATACCTATTGAATAAAGTTGGTAAAATAATTTTGGGCATCAATAAATGAAGTTGCGCCTAATCAAAACAATCAATGTTCTATCATTTAATTATTTTTATTTCTTATGATAGACATATACACGATGGTGCCGTCAATGCAGTGGCGGCGTAAAGGGGGGGCGGAGGGGGCGGTCCGCCCCGGGTGCCAAGCACCAAGGGGTGACAGCGACAACTAATACCCTACACTAAAAGAATGAAACCGTTAAAACCTGTTAAATCCCCCAAATAATGAATCTAAACAATACAAGGCCCCAAGTGCCCGGCGATACCGGAGGTCGCGCCGGCGGTGACGGACGTCGACGAGGCGCCGCGCCGGGACCAGGGGTGCAAAGAATCTCCGGGTGGCGAAGACATCCCGTCATACGAACTTGGCCCTAGCAACTTATAACACACGCACACTGCGGACCGAGGAGAAGCTGCAGGAACTAGAGGAGGAATTGAGCAGGATTCGCTGGTGTGTAGTAGCACTTTCTGAAGTCCGACGAGAGAGATTTCCGGGAGGGCGAAGATCTGTCCCAAGGTGGTGTCGGGTTTATTGTCCACAAGTCTTTCGTGAACAACGTTGTACAAATCGGAAGTGTGTCGAATAGAGTGGCGACCATATACTCAGAATCACCAAACGGTATTCGTTGAAGGTCATACAGGTATACGCCCCGACCTCGACTCACCCCGACAATGAAGTAGAAGTATGAGGATATCTCTCGGGCAATATATGCTTCCAAAACTCACTACACTGTCGTCATGGGAGACTTCAACGCAAGACTGGGCAAACGTGGCGATGATGAGTTGACAGTGAGGCAATTTGGAGCTGGTATCCGGAACTATAGAGGTCAAATGCAAGCCGATTATATGGAGAGGGAGGGACTCTTTATGATGAACTTATTCTTCAAACACGGCCGCATCGAGAATGGACCTGGAAAAGTCCGGATGGCGCAACAAAAAATGAGATCAACTTCATCATGTCGACTAAGATTCGGGTAGTCAATGATGTCTCAGTGATCAATTCGTTTAACACGCGAAGTGATCATCGAATGGTAAGCGGCACATTGAATCTCAATGTGAAATCCAAAAGATATCGACTGATGAAGTCTACGCTCCGCCCTGCAGGCCTGCTATCCAGATCTAAAACCCCGAACGCTTTCAACTGTTCTTCAAAAATGGTGACAAGACTCTATTGAAGAACTACAGACCCATCACGCTCCTGAGTCATGTGTACAAGTTGTTTTCGAGGGTTATTACGAATCGTCTCGCACGCAGGTTTAACGACTTCCAGCCTCCCGAAAAAGCCGGATTCCGAAAAGGCTTTAGTACTATAGACCACATACATACGCTGCGGCAGGATATACAGAAGACCGAAGAGCACAACCTGCCATTATACTTAGCGTTTGTCGACTATGAAAAAGCCTTCGTTTCTGTCGAGACCTGAGGGCCTAGACAAGATGCTATTCGATAATCGCTATCGCTATCGCTTAGCGGAAAATGTATGGGATTTGACATAAGACATCGAATGACTTTCGATAGTTAATGTCAAATCCCATACATTTTTCATTTAGCGATAGCGATAGCGATTGTCAAATGACATCTTGTCTAGGCCCTCTGGGCCGTGCTTCAGTCACTCCAGAGATGCCAAATTGACTATCGGTACATGCAAGAACTGTACGAAAACGCCACAATGTCTAAATAGAAGAAAAGACTATTTGCTACGCAACAAAAAAATGTGAACACATAGACATTCAGATGAAAGGAAAATTTCGAAAACGTATGCCTGGAGAAATGGTCCGAGATGCTGGACTTATATTACCAGAGGAATTGCAGAGAGCAATGTTCGAATGTCACGATAGATTTTACGAAGAACAGGACCATCGTTACAGGTCAATGGATTTTATTCTAGTTACATTTAGTGTTATTCAGCCTAAAACGTTGGTAACATCACCAGAAGAAGATCTTCGTGAAATGGTTCCAAATCTGTTAAAAATTTACGATGAATTTTCAGCAGAGGACATCGTGTTGGAGATTTTAGGATTGAGGCGCCATTTGGAAGCCGCCAACATTTCTGCCCAAGAAGCGGTTTTATGGACTATATTGGAGCTTCTCAGATTCATTATAAAATGGGGCTATTCTGAGTCTGTTCCAAGTTTAGCGCTATGTTTTAGATTTTTTTTAACAATTTGTGTTTTGGTGGTTTCATGTGAAAGAAGCTTTTCGAAGTTAAAATTAATAAAATCTTACTTGAGGTCCACACTCCACAGTGAGCCAAGCGCGAATAACCAATCTTTCGATTTTATCAATTGAAAGAGACAGGGAAGTCAATTTTGATAATGTGATTGAATATTTTAGTAAAATAAAGTCTCGTAAGCATTTTTAGTATTTGGTGTTTTATTTTAAGTAGGTAAGTAGGGGTGCTCAATAAAAAACCGCCCGGGGTGCCAATGTATCCTACGCCGCCACTGCGTCAATGCGACAATAAATTAAAACATGGGCTATAATATAGCCCATGTTTTAGTTAATTTATTGTTTGATAATTTCATGACATTTGTATGAAATAGTCTAGCATAGTCTGCATTATTTCATAGAAATGTCATGAAATTATCAAACGAATGATGTTTTTGAAAATGGAAAACCATTTCTATGAACTAATGAACTAATAGAGCCCCATGTTTTAATTTATTGTCGCATTGACGGTACCATCCTGCAGTGTGATTCACAAACTAAGATATTCGACATCGAGCTTCACGTCTGACAAAGACGACGAACTGCCATTAGTTTTGACGTTTGCGCCCGGCGCGCTGCGTGAAAGCGTATTCACTAATCTCTACGTCGCGTCGGTCTCTTGGCTGTGTATGATTGTCTCTGTTTTGGTTATACCTACGACCTGGGGTGCGATTCTGTAACGAATCTCGCACCTCACTTCGCAAGTCACTTCGAATTCAACTGTCAAATAGAGCAAAAAATGTATGAAAATTTGCTCTATTTGACAGTTGAATTCGAAGTGACTTGCGAAGTGAGGTGCGAGTTTTGTTACAGAATCGACAGGCAGAAGTATAATCGATATTTTTTTATTTCTGCTTTAGTTTTTGTTCTGAGGGTATGACAGTGCTGCCGACAGCCACGAATCCATGGCTGCTGACTTTAGAGAATCGCATAGCTGTGTATAGTCTCAGAAACCAATATTTTCATGATTTTTCTTTTTTGTTGTTGTATTTAACAAATTGTTAATTTTTTTCATCTTTACTTCGTCTGTCATAATTTATTTGATGTTCATTTTTCGCCCGCATGGCCTACGGGAACTGCTCAAAGAATCGCAATAAATCTATCTACCTACAAAATTCATCAAAATTGGTTCAGTGGTTTCAGCGTAAGTGAAAGTGTTAATTATTATTAAACTTAGTATGATATTAGTTATTAGTTAGGATTTTTTATTAGTGTGGCATTCATTTTCTGAGAAGAGGGTCACTCAATGTGTTGAAGTTGAATGAAACATTTGAAACTTAAGTAACATGGCTATGTAAAACCTTCGAAATGAAGTTTGTCGATTTAGTACTTTGGTTTGGTTTCATGTACTTTCGCACTAACATGCATCGCGATGGAAAACATTCGGGAATATCTGAATACCTAGGTGTGGCATACATTCGCACCAACGTGCATCACATTTAAGTAGATAGGTTTTCTATTAAATTTTTTTTTAGTCATAGTAAAAATAGATTTTAAAAAATGTATGGGGTAAATCGATTATATTTTTGTAATGGTATCGCCCCTCATATCTTATGATAACGTTAAAAAAACCGTCGACAGTACCTAAGCGGATTCAAATGACCACTTCGGTATCGCTGTTGATGAGGTTTGGATGCATCACTATGCACCTGAAATGAAAGATAGACTGCACACGGAGAACCTGCACCAAAGACGGCGAAAACAGTTCGATCAGACGGAAAGGTCTTGGCCAACATTTTTTTGGGATTCTCGGGGATCTACATAGATTATTTGCAAAAGGGAAAAATGATTACAAGACAATATCAGGCTGAATTATTAAGACAATTTAAAAGCGCATTAAAGAGAATTAAAACGACCCGGCTTGACTAAGCAAGAGATCAATAACGCGTTCAAGTCGCAGTACTTTGATGATGAAGTGGCGGAAGCCACTGTTGCCGCCCCAGCCCCCTTATTCTCAACTGTCGGATCACGGATTCGATTCGAAAAGTCACATGCCGTCTCGCTTTGACGTATAGCGATAAAAGTGACAGGTATAGAGTTTCCGAAATTCGAATATTTTCCGACAGTTGAGAATAAGGGGGCAGATGCGATTTTTTTTCCAAATATGAAAAATTGGTTTTGTAGAAAGAGATTCACACAAACGCGGAGCTCATTGACGAAACTGAGACATATTTTGCAGTGTTTGACCAAACCTGTTTTTTGGGATTAAAAAAGTTGGAATATCGTTTTGCTAAGTAAGTCGATTAAAAGAATACAATGTAGAAATATAAAATAATTGTCTCCAAAAAAAATGTTCTTGTATAACCTAATATGAATTTATCAATCACCCCTCGTAATAGCTCAGTAGTAAATGCAGTAATTCAATATAATAACTTATTTTTACCTCCTGAATATCTATATCGTGATGATGGCAGCAGCTTTAATTTATTATAAATTGCTTTAAGTACCTAAATTTCAAATATTAGGTACCTTACCTATCCCAGCCAGAGACAATCTAGTCGCCAGCTAGTTGCCGAATCCCAAAATTATTATGGTTTCCATTTGTCGTTATCCTTGTTCCGAATTCGACTCAACGTTCACTATTCTATGCCAGTAAAGCATTAAAAACGAAAGGAATGTATGTGTGTGTACTGCATAGCATTCATAATAAGGAACAGTTCACGTGAAAAATTGAGATGAAAGTATTTTTATTTTATATTTTTTTTATTTTTATACAAAGCACGACAAATGACTCAACACCACCTGATGTGAAGCGGTAGAAGAGTCCATATGCGAAGACAGCTAGTGCAGTTTAGACACTGCTCTAGCCGCCTCCACCTTGCCGGCTCAAAAGATGCTTTTTCACGCCTCTTTTGAAGGAACCCATGTTATATGAAGGAGGGATTTTCGCTTATTAAGAAAGCCATACAGTATACCATACAGTAGTGGTATCATTGATCAAAACAAAATATGAGATAAGTATTGTATTCAAATTCTGTAAGTTAGTCACCAGCAACGTACAAGGTAGGTACAGTCGACCACAGAATTAGCTGAACACTTTAGTACCATGTCACACTGACCTTGTGCACGTACTTTATAGTTGCTACCGTACTATATTGACGCAATAGTCGTTATGACATGGTACTAAAATGTTCAGCTATTTCTGTGGTTGACCGTACTAATGGTTCAATTTAAATTATGAAGAATGATATAGTGAGAATTAATAAGTAGTTTTACATACCTTGTTTCTATAATCTGAGTTAAATATACAGAGTGGTGCCGTCAATACGACAATAAATTAAAACATAGCATAGATTAATTTATAGAAATGGTTTTCCACTTTCAAAGACATCTTATTCATTTGATAATTTCACGACATTTCTATAAAATAATGCAGCCGATGTTGTTTTATTTCATACAAATGTCCATGAAAATATCAAATAAATAGGATGTTTTAGAAAGTGGTAAACCATTTCTATGAACTAATATGGCCCATGTTTCAATTTATTGTCGTATTGACGGCACCACTCTATAGAAACAAATTATCTGGTGTAAAGTGTGTATAGTAAAACTTTTATATTTTTTACGGAGCTCTAATGTTTTGTATAATAATAATTCAATCCGCTGTTTTTGGCCATTTAAATTAACTTGGTAAGTATTTAATAGTATTTAATTTGGTGGTCGATAAATTATTGTTCTATGTTTTGGTATTTGATAACTTATTATTTACTGTCAAACGATTATAATTGGAAAGTAAATAATAATTCTGCAGTAAAATATTTTATGAGCAGTTAAATTAAAGCTCTTATTATTTATTGACCCTGAGGCCCTTTACTACTAAAATTCAATAATACCTAATAATCTTTATTTAAACTTTCAAGTACATTACTATATATGGGTTGGTACATCTTCTTTTAAGTTTGTAGAACCTGTATTAGAAGAGTTCCCTCTTCTCTGTGGCGATAAACACTTGAAATTAAGATAAAAATTAAAACTTAAACAATAAAAATTGTATCAATGAGTGCCTTTGCGGTGAATCCTGTTAGAGTAAGCCAAGCGTATCTGAAAATTCCTAACTACCAGATTAAGATGAAAATAACCACTAAGTATAAATGTAAGGACAATCATCACCAACCTATACATTACTTACGTCACACTACTGGACACAGGCCTTTCTACATGGGATAAACACACGAGGAACTCAGGCCATAACACCACCACGCTAGCCCAATGCGGATTGGTGGGTTAATGCGGTTGCAGTAACAAACAACCGGGACCAACGGCTTAACTTCCCTTCCGAAGCATGGAGGAGCTCTAAATATCAAATTTTGGTCAACCCATCTCGGGATAGACCACGGCGAAAGTTTCTTTGGACGAAACCACCAACGAGCTCCTCAAAAAATTTGTTCAAACGTCGCACTATTAAAAAATTTAGAAATAAGATTTTTTTATTTGTATAATATTTACTAGGTGGTAAGCCCGCATGTGGGTCGTCTGGGTACGTACCTTTCTTATTTCAGCCGTGAAACAGTTTGCTGTGTGTCAGATGGAAAAGGTAGCTAGTGTAATTACTGGGTATGGATGGCATTTCATCTTCGGCCTCAGGATGAACACGCACGTGCAATATCGAGTGATATTTCCTTGTTATTGCAGGTGTCTATACTTGTGGGTTTACTTTTTTAATTTTTAGTTGGTTCGATTCCCGGGTGTGACAAGCTACTTTTAGAAGATCTTTGAATGCAGTTTTGTTTCTTTTCAAAAATAAAGGAATGTTTCCTTTCAGTAAAATAAGCTAACTAAAGGATTTAAAGTAGTAGTTTAAAGTAGTATTTTCATACGGGTGCTTCACTACTGCACAAATATTGGTACCTTAAGCTCTTGTAATATTCGTTATATTTGCAAAATACGTAAAGAAGATAATTGATTCATTAATTTTCTAAGAAGCATTATCAAACAATTACAATTTACGTAAATACATTATAATCTCTTGCTTATATAATATATTGTTGGAGGTAACCGTTCCATTTTATTACGTACTTAGATACGTTGTAGAGGGTTCTAGATTCCAAGCCCGATCAAAGGTTAGTTTGATTTGAAACTGGTCTAAAATTAAATAAATATTGTGTACACACGCCTGCAGATCATGTTATTGACATTTGAAGGTGCTCTAGACGGCTCTAGTCCGGTGTAATAAGAGTTATTTTCAACTGACCGCGTCGCCATTCGGCTACTATTTCGAATCTTTCTGGTCTTATCTTTGGTTATAATATTATCATTCTTATGATAAAATAAATATTATTTCACTACAAAAATGTCTTCATGTTTGTAAAACTTCGCCAATGCGTACTGTAGATATTATAAAATTCCTGACTGTAGTTAAAATTACTCTGATTGATCCCAATCCGAATTTTCAAGATTTTTTTCCACCTCCTCGAGATCACCTTTCCCGAGTGCCTCGGGCATCGCATTTGGTATGGGATGAAATTGAAAACGGGTCATTTTTCGATTTTTTCTAGCTAGGGCCAAAAGACAAAGAAATGGAAAATTACAAGTGTCAAACAGCAAAATAAAACTCTCCTAAAAGTTCTGCCTCTGTGGTACAATAAAGACTGTATACCTAAGTAGGTACTCGTATCTTCGAGAAGCGGTCTAAAAACAGAACGTCTCAAGAAACTGGTATTTCAAGTTTTGATTAGCATGCATTATTTTCTATACCTATTAATATAACCCGGTCGGTTGGATTCGATGATACCATGATGCTAAGTATAGCCATACAAACTTGTAATATTAGGATAACTGAGCCGGTGAGAACGTCGCTGTGGTTGAATTTAATGTTGCCAATAAAGAAACTTAGCGAGTTTTGGAGGAAAACTAAAATCATTTCACGGACTAATCGAAATTGTCTGAAGTCTTTATATAATTTATTGATATTTAACTCAGAAACAACATAAAGATAAGGGATAATAAATTAACATACAGTCATGACTTAACATTATATTCTTATTAAATGGAAATTAAATTTTACACAATAATTTTCGGAAGGTCTCACGATTTCGAGTTGCTTTGTAACCAATTCTTCTTGTAAAACATTTTTAAAAATCACTAGGCAATCAGCAGTGTTCAGCGAACAAAAAAATACTCCTCGGGTTCCGTGTGTAATATTTTTAAACTTAAATAATACGTAAATTTTCTTACATAGCGAAGTATAGAGGAGCAGACTGTCAGGTACACATATTTTTATCAAAAGGCAGCGTGATGTTATTTCAAGTTGTTTTGTATTTGTCAGAGGCCACAACGCGATAGCGCAGAGTCAAAGTGACGCGTCGCGTCATTAACAGTCTAAAAATTCATGCTTTATTAAATATCAATATAATCATTTGTCATAATAAATCGCTCAAATAAACCTATATGTGTAAATACATTCCACATTCGTTATACCGCTTTATTAGCACGCCTTAACATTACAAAACAGTCAATTATTACGGAAAATATATATATAAAAGGAGATGTCCGCTATTGGTACTTGAAATCCACCCACGAAACACGATAAATTATACATTATACGAAAGCCTATGCTGAGCGAATCTAGAGACCTTCATTTGTGTTTATACCCCGGCATTTTTGAGTAATTTTGAAAAGTACATGCAAGAAATCCCAACTTTGTATCCAAGTTTCTCTGATGAAATATAAGTAAAAAATAAATTAAAATCCATATTACTCATCAGAATTAGATGCATTTTTGTTTTCATGTAGGGATTTTAAATTAAAGTTTTTCTTGCATAATATTCTTAAAAATACTCTTTCTTCCCATATAACTTTTGTCTCGGGGGGTCCTCGAGTACCAGCCTCTGGTGATGAAAACTAACAACCTGTTTCAATACGGTTTCCGTAGGTCGAGGTCTACGAATGAAGCTGTGCGTGAACTTGTCCATTTTATCCTGTCCATCCTGGACAACAAACAGAAATGTGTTGTATTCCTCAATCTTATGAAGGCCTTTGGCACTGTCTCGATGACCTACCTACTAGTTAAGCAAGAGAGAGCTAAAGTGTGAGGTATTTCGTTGGAGCTTTTTGAGGACTTTTTAAAAATTCAGACATAGGGAGTAAAAATAGATCTCTGGATGAGCGGGGAGGCCAGCGTGCCATATTATGGTGTCCCACAAGGCAGTATCATGGGCCCTACCTTATTTCTATTTATGCATAAACGATCTTTGTCAGCTTCAACTGATCGGGGGTAAGATCTTTGCATTTGCTGATAATACTACCGTTTTCTTCTGTGATAATACCTGGGACGAGGCATTAACTAATATTCATCGCAGAAGTATTGCGAAAACCAAATAAGTAGCATTTGCAATAAGGTCAGTCCAACTTCGACGGCAAGCTCTCAATATCATCTAGCTGTCTTCGCATATGGACTCTTCTTACCGCTTCACAGGTGGTGTTGAGTCATTTGTCGTGCTTTATATAAAAAAAAAATATCATAGCCCATGGATGGAACTCAAATTCTTCTAAGGTGCCATGCAAATGTCCAGCATTGGCAAAGGAAAATTCTTTAAAATATCTCGGGGTCATACTAGACCAAATTTTAACCTTCAAACCCCATATCGACTTACAACTATTTACTAAGGAGCGCAACGTAAAGTTCTTAAAGTAGCAGCCGGGCTATCCTGCCGCGACCCTCCGTTGAGTTATATATAGGAACGTGGAAGTGTTGATTGTAAAGCAGACTTTCATCCTTAAGACCATACTAAAATTCATGAAGTTAGGTACTCAATAAACACATGCTCTTAATGATGCTAACTTTGGCCTAGATAATAGATGTATGAGTGAATGAATATTATTATTATTACCTATTATTCGAGCTTCCATCTTACATCTTATCTAAGTAAATATGATAAAATCAAGGAAGTATATATTTCGTCTATGATATCATTATTATGGATATGTATCTAATTCGATAGCGCTTAGAAATTCTTTTGTGAATCTCCAATGGAAGGTTCAAAAATGTTATATTTATCAAGGACTTTTTTTATTATTATTATTTTATTATTTTCTCCTAAAACAATGTATGTAGGTACTTGCTAAGATTCGTGTGGTATCAATATACCGGGTGTATGCGCCCTCGAAAACGAAGGGAGATGGCAGTGCTAGCGAATAACTCGAATTGATGAAAAAAAATCAAATCGCAAAAAAAATCAGCTGTTTCATATTAAATTGTAACGCTTACTTACACGATATGTTTGTATAGAATAGCTGATTTGTTTGCCGCGATTTCAAATATTTTTAAGACTTCGTAAAACTACCAACACTGCCATCTATCTGCCTTCGTTTTCGAGAGCATTCCCGTTACACTCCTTATAGCATGTAGGTATTTCTTGATTATTGCCATATTTATATTATATTCCTTTGATTCAAAATACAAGATTACAGAATTTTGCTTTTTACCACCAGGTGGGCCGTCATCGACAGCTTTTTCATCCATCTAAAAATAGGTACTTTAAAATTTTAACACATTAACAGACCTCGGCCCTGTTTAATAAAACTTACAAGTCTACAATTTTGTAAATAAGTGACAAATTTGTAAAGTTTTATGACAAGTGCTGTTTAAGAAACTTTAGAATTATGTAAGAATTTTACATATGAAAAACTACAATTATTAAAATTACAAATGCTGTTTAATAAACATTTACATGTGAAGAAAACGCCTGTAGATTGCGATGAAATATTGTATCTACAAATTTGTAATTGTAAGTTACAAATTTGTAGGTGTAAGTTACAAATAATATGTAAATTTCTATGGAAGAAAATAACGCGGGTAGATAAAAAAAATTGAATACTTATTTACAATTTGATTTTACCATTGGTTTCCTATTTGTTTGATTCATAACGACAGTCATGGAGCTCAATATCAAAATCACGATTTTGTCTCTCATATACGAGAATAAAAATGTTTTATTCGATCGGTTTAGTGAAAAACTAACTCACGACATGAAAATAAAAAAGTGGAAAGACATTGCGGAACTTAGTGCATCTACAACAAAGACCGGAAATACCTTGCCACAGCCCATCCAGTGCAATGCAGACAAATTTTTCTGAGTGGGTGTAAGGGCTACATTTATGTTAGAATCGTATTTAAGATCATGTTCTTTTTTTTACCAAATATTCGACGGTAGTTTGCTGACCTGAAATTTTTCGTTGAATGTATCAGTCACATCAAAAGTAAAGTTAATCCTTTGACGAAAAACTCGCCGTTGCCGTTACCTTACATATTCATCATCACTACTGTCACTACTTCCATCATTTTTTGTGTATAACAAATAAATTTCTTTACTAATTAGGTTGAGGGACTAAATTGTAAATTCTGACACACGACGAGTCCACCTGTCAGAATTGTATTACAATTCTACAAATTTGTAAACTTGTAACTACAATTCTATGTTTAATAAACGAGTTTTTCCTACAAATTTGTAGATTTTTGCCTGTAAAGTAAAAAGTTTTATTAAACAGGAATAAGTAAAATTGTAGCTACAATTCTACAAATTTGTAGATTTTCCACCAATACAAAATTGTAAATTGTGATTTTTATTAAACAGAAACTTGTAGACTTGTAGCCTGTAAATTACAATTACAATTTACAATTTGTACGTTTTATGAAACAGGGCCCTGGCCACTTATCATTGGTTGAGATTTATTTTCCTTTAAAATATGAAAATGAGTGTAATTAAATGAATTAAAAAAGTTTTTTCAGTATTTATTTCTTGTACGTGTTGATTATATTTTTTTAAATTATGCTTTTGAAAATATAGTTGATTTTTGTGTGCAATCATACAGATTTAAAAGTATTAAACAAAAAAGAAACAGATGTGATACTGACTAATTATAACAAATATGATCGATGTGAGACTGTTTTTTTTTAATATTTTTACTTTTATATGCAACTGTTAATACCTAACTACTTAAAAAGGTGAAATTATAATACTTAGTTAAAATGAGAATTCTTTTTATTCAACTCTGTTTATCATAAATACTCTTTATAAACGTTTACACAGTGTCTTGATCTTCTATATGTATGTATTTGTAAGTACAAATTGGGCCTAATTCTGGGATAAGTACAGTATATCTCTTTCTCGCAATAAGTAATAGGAAAAAGATAGCAAGAATCTGTTTAGAGCTGTCACTTAAATTTAGATAGATTTCTAAGAAACCATAGACAATTTTACACGGCATGTACGGAGGTGCCTCCTAAACACTGCATTTTATCACGTTCAAGAAGGTCGAAAATTGAACGCACGTTTCTAAATGTCAAATTATATGACAGCCATCCTTTTCGTATTCCTTTCGATAGAAAGAAATGCACTGAACTTAAATTTAGACTTAGCATGTGTTTACCAGAATTAGGGCCATCGTGGTACAGTCGGCAGCACGTCAAGCGTAACAGTTTGTCCTTGAACCTAGAGCGCAACGCACAGAAAATTTGTGCGCAAAGGATAAACATATGTCTCTCAGCGCCTCTATCTAACGTCTCTCTCTCAAGTACTCTGTACCTACAATACTCGCAGATGGCCTTGAACGTGATCGCGACGACTATTAAAAGTATTTCTTCGTTATAGCCTCCGACTAAATATGTGTAGGTTTATAGGTAGCTATAGCTACAGCTAGCTATATACGCGGCCTACTCTCTTCGCTTCGTTGTTTCAACTTGATTTAAAATTAAAGTACGGCTAAGACCATTGCATTAATTTAGAACAAAAAGTTTTCTACATATTATAATGGCTAGTTATGATATTTTATTTACGCTACCTATTTATCAATAATGCTCAGCGTACTTAATTATTTCAATCAACTATTATTATACCTATTAAAATACAGGCTTCCTTATTTATTCATTGTTATTAACTTAAAAATATATTTCTATTGTCAGGTCATTATTATGGTCCATTGTTATGGAGAGAAATTAAAATAAACCTAAGTAAACACTTAGGATTGTTTTTCTACATTTATTTAATGTTAATAAAACAAATAAAAACATTTATAACCTTAATTTTTGATTTTGTCATTATTATAAATGTTTGAAGAATTACTTAGTAAGTAATTAAAAACAGAATAGAAAATAAAAATAGAATATTTCGACATTGTAGGGTGGACGTTAGCTCATGAACGCAAATACAGATGGACTAGAAGAATTTTTTGATTTTGTCATTATTATAAATGTTTGAAAAATTACTTAGTAAGTAATTAAAAACAGAATAGAAAATAAAAATAGAATATTTCGACATTGTAGGGTGGACGTTAGCTCATGAACGCAAATACAGATGGACTAGAAGAATTTCACAGGGATATCCCAAGTCCTGGGTGGCTCAGTGGTCAGCAGAGCAGTCGCCCGGATTGCGAAAGGTCGCCGGTTCGACTCGTGCCTCAGGACCTGAAATTTTTCTAATTTTATATTCTAATTACTAAACATTTATAAAGTTCACCACCTCCTATCATAATACCTGTAACTACTACTCATTCACAATATTTTAAAGACCTAAGATTCTACTCTACAAATGTGAATAGAATACGAAATAACAATTTTGAAGAAAATAGACCTCACACAAAATCCTTGTGAATTTTAGTGTTAAAATAAATTGACATAAAAATGTAATTTCTGAGATTTGAACCAGGTTCCCCAAGAGTGAAGACGAGCATGTAACGCTATCCACCAAGGGTGTTGATAATTTCTTTTCGAATTTATTCATTGTATTTTACTAGACCCAGTGATGTGTGACGCAAGCAATTTTGAAGCTTATTACATCACTTTAAAGTTGAAATTATAATGATTGTAGCTTCATTTTATATTTCGGCTGTGAGCTATGATGGCTGTGTATACTAGTAAATGTATAAAATTGTAATGATTTCTTGGTGTAAATCACTAACTATCAAAAAACTAATACTTACTTAATTGGATAATTTTCAATTATGTGAAGTAGGTATCATAGGTATGGTAGATCAATGTGGTAGATAGGTCTTTGTGCTTTGTTTTTTACTAATATACTTACTTGGGTAGATTCTAAATACAGTAAAAAGACCAATTTTAATTTGAGCTACCCTTTTCTATCTAGGTAAATTACCATACGACATAATATTATATGATGCAATGCGGTTACGTTTTCAATGGAATTTCGACTTTATATCTGATACCTTAGGTCGATTATTAATTACCAAGGTATGGCTCATGATATTTTTATCAATAGGTAGGCATCAAATTCGCCATTACTTTTTGATTTGTGTTAGTAGAGTTTATGGATGGTCTCAGGTTAGGTTAGGATTTGTGAAAGGATTGTATAAAGTCGGGGATTATAGTTTAAATACATTTCAAAATTTATAGTTATATACTAGTCTATGTTATGGCCATCTAAGTAAACGCTTCTAAAAAACTCAAAAGATTATCACTTAGATTAATTGTGTATAAATCTAAGGAATATCTTTAATAACTTTATAGGATTCAGTTAAATCCTCTATAGCTCAGTCGCGGGTTCGGACCCACGAGCACTCGTAGAAGGTAGAACGGACCGTGGACAAAATCTCTCTCCACCACCACCTGTCCACATATTATGAGACAAATTAATGTGTTTTATTTATATAATTCTCTCTGACGAAGAGAGATCTTTTATTCACTCCTCCCGGGAGTTCGCCATGCTATGAGCGCTGAGAACATTCTTTTCTAGTTGAAACATTTTTCACACCATTATACCTAGGTACTTTTCTAACAAAAAATGTTCAGTCTTTTTCAAGATCATCATACTTACCTACTTAGGATCGATTTGTAATTTTAAGATTGAAAATTATTCTCATGTGTAGGCAGTGCAAGACCGATCGGTTTGGAGGTCCTTGCCCAATTGCTTAAGCTCAGCGGTGGGTATCTCTTATCTGACATGATGATTATGTGTAGGGATTTTAAAATTAATTGAAATAAAATAATAGTAGGGAATTAATAGAAGTTGGATTCAAATTTTAATACAAGTTTTTTAAGCTAAGAGTGCAAACAAGATATTAAGTCGACACACACAGACAGACAGGTAGACTGATCGGACTGATGCTACACCCCATGAGCACTGGAGAAAGTTTTTCAGTCCGTTAATTCATTTCATCTATTGACACCTAATAAATGTATATTTCCAGTCTGAAGTACCAGGCTACCATAAGTATATCTCCAAGAGCTCTGGCGACCTCACGAGGCGAGGCTCTGGCGAGGTTGTTAATATGACTAGTTTAAGAAGCTAACAGCTTTGTTGACAATTCCTAGACACTGGTCGCTACTAGTTCATCTGTGCCACTGGTGTCAAATTATTGTGTTAAGATAAATAACTAAAAGTAGTAATAACAAAACTGAAATTACAGGTGAAATGGGGAAGTGCTGTCTCTTGAATGTAAAAACATTTGGATTAGTAATTTTATAAGCCATAAGTGTATTATTGCAATTCAAATTGCATCATTATTCAGCCAAACACTCCATTAACATTCTGAAACTGCTACTTCGGTCTACTTCTCTGAGGTGAACTCTTTTAACCTCAGTACAAGTGAGGGTTGAATCATGACAATAAAATTACTTAAAAATACATTTTTTTTGGACAAAACTAAAAACCAATTGTTTTTGCAATCCATGATTTGACAGATAAAAGAAATTCTTTATTTGAGAGCAATCAGGTCTAATTGGGAATGTGTAAGAAATAAGAAAGAGTCAAAATTGATTTAACATGTTTATTTAAAAGTTAACAATATTAAATTATAATTTTAATTAACCCTCAGCCTTGTCTTTGAAATATCACTAAAGTAAGAGTACACCAAATTTCAAAATAATCGAATCTGTGAAAGATTATCATCAAACGCCTGAACAGATCTTCATAATTCAAAGTCAAGAACCATCTCAACCACATTACCTTTCTAACAAAAAAAATTGCATGGCTGACGATGGCACAGACAAACTTACAGATACAAAGACAGACACATAAAACACCCCTCTTTTAGGGTCGGGGGCTATAAAAAATAAAAAGTAATCTGTAGGCCTAGGGTAATTTTATGAATAACTTAGGTGCCTAATATTTAAATGGAATTAATTATAACAATATGCAGTTAAGTAGGTAGGTAGGTAGATATTAGTATTTTTAGCACCATTTTTCCTCCCTTATTCTTTTCTATAATTATTTAATGAAATCCAAAATAACTTTTAGAAATCTCTCTTTTACTAGTAGAGTAAAACATTTTTTTGTTTTATGCTAGTAATTTATTAATCTGTCAAACGGCATTATCCCTCTGGATGGCTACAACAATTGAAAAATCAGTTGTGTCTGGAATCTGATACTTGACAGGTATAGAAAAACCATTCCTATGATGTGAGAAATATTACTACCTAACCTATAAAATTGCCTAAAATGTATTATTAAATTTTGAACACCATTCTAAATCAAATAACCATTGCAATGAGAAGTAAGGTTTTTCATTTTGAATTTAAATAACAATAAACAACAATAGTAATAGGAGAAAATATGTTAGAAGACTGTTAGGTTTAGAAACTATATTTTATTATAATTTGGGCTAAGAAAATAATGATTTGGGTGAATTAACACCATTGCTCTTTGAAATTATATCAATTTCTTATCATAAAAATCACATAGATAATTGGATGGCTATCCAATTATTACTATTACTATTACTGTTACTGGTAAGCATTTGAATTTACAGGTCATGACAGTTACACTAATATCATGTAGGAACTTGGAAAACTGCTGTTGCTGAACAAGTATGCACGTGTGAATATTACAGTTGTCTAGGCAGAGCTAGGTAAAGGAACCTATAGGGACAACTCTTCCTAACCTACTTTGTAATGTGGTGGTGTTATTAGTATTTTTACCAGGCCCTGTTGATCTTATCACCCCAGGAAACAAAAACTAATGTAATTATGTCTCTGGTTGCTAATGTATTGATTTAAAGTGCTCACTATTGCTAAGCCAATATGTTGAACTAAGTATCTAAAAAAAAATATCTTCAATAACCTTACATTTTTTTCGAAGTCAGTCATAAAATTATAAACTGAAACTTACCCTAACCTCTATGTGGTGGTCATTTATATACTTTTTGTAAAAAAAATATTTATGTCTGTAGCTTTTAATATCTGTCAAGCGGCGATATACCACCGGGGGCGATGACAATGGAAGAATCAATTGTGTCTGGAATCTCATGCTTGACGGGTTAATATCTAATAAAATTCCATAAATATTGACACTGGCATCCACTCAACAATAGAATATCTCTTGTCTGGTTTGTGGTTACCTACTTAGTTATTTCACAAACATAGGTATAGAATTCACTAATAACAAGAATTATGTGAACAAATACACCACACATCAACACACTATCTTGTAGCCTCTTAAACAGCCTGGATCTTCATCTCATATTTAAAAACCAAAAATATATGGTCTGCCCGCCACCTGCAAAGTAATATTTGTTTTATTAACCTGTTCATAAATGAACTGGATTGAGTCTTTCAGCTACTTAATATAAAGATGTTTTTAATTACAAAACAATAGTAGCTGGAATCATTTTACAAATATGATTAGTTGGTTTATGTATACCAAATAATCAAACTAAGTAACCTAAGTAACCTTGCTAGGTTAATTTGTTTAGCAAGGAAGTCTCCTAACCTAACCAAATACTTTTCATTTTGTTAGATTAGAAGTTGAAGAAAATCAAATGACATTGACCAAAACCTGTTTCGTATACATATAGGTAAAAAATAAATTAAGCAAAATACTTTCATACACTTATATGGCGTTCATTTGAATGTTTACATTCAAAAACACGAAGAAAAGCGCAGTTTATTTAAAATATAGGTTGGTATGTCCCTGTTCTCTTTAAAAACAGTAGAACAAAAGTAGGCGTTTTAACTTAACGATATTCGGTCGGATTTTCATATTATCTACCTATTTGTGTAGTGCCACTATTTTATTTCTATTCCATTCATTCAAGTGCGTGGCCATTTCGTATATTACTTTACTTGGATATTTTTTTCAAAGAAACTAACATTTATCTACAAATAAAGTAAACAAGCAGTCAAAGTTGATTTTGTGATTTCGTATTCAATAGTTTGAACCCTTAATATTAGGTCGCCCCATACAATTTAGGTCTCAATACAAAATGGACGAGATTTTTCTATACTCAACTTTTAAATACCACAGATACAAAAAAAAAACTTCTGAACTTGAGCCCCAACTTCATACTTAAAAAATGCGATGTCATAGAAATTAGACTAAACTCTGCGTACAAATAGCGTTAGCTCAAACAATTCGACCAATTTAAACCAATAAACGCTCGAAGCATTCTGACAAGCTCTGCTATTGGTCAAATTCTAAAAGATGGTTGAAGTTGAACCAATAGCGAAGAGGGTGTGCTTTCTTTCTAATAGCTATACATAGCGTTTACTAGGGTTATATATACTGTTACGCTTGATGTGCTGCCGACTGTACAAATGTTTATTCGCATGTTATTTTGCGTGCAATCATGGGTGTATATTAAGATCTTAATTGTAATAATCAAAAATGTATTGTTAATTTGGTTTCATTTTAATCTGGGGCCTTACTACCACCATCTTTATAAAAGCGATTCATATTCCGCTCGGTTCAGTATTGGTTCCTAAACTGCATCGCTGCCATAGTCGTAGATAGCGTCGTAGTACGAATTAACGATTCTACTCAGTTTAGGTCCTAAACTGGATCGCGATAAATGATGGTGGTACGGGTGCTGTGATCACGGTCTCGGTCCTGAAATCCGCAACAAAATTAATGGCCTCCTGATTCTGTTGCCGAGTTACTTTTATCGACTGGCAGTAGGGATAGTGAAAGCATAACAGCATGATAGTTCTTAATACGTTTCCCATAGAATACCTATTGGTTGTTTTTAACCGACTTCAAAAACAAGATGGTTCTCAATTCGGTTGGTATCTTTTTTATCTATGTAGGTATATAGGTACACCGATTACGCCGAGATTTCTGATCCGAATTACGTGAATTTTTTTTATTCGATTCAAAAACTGTTCCAGTTTCAAAAAAAGGAAACAATATAAGCTGACGGCCACTCATTTTAGCTTTGACCTTCGAAAGCTATCACTAAAAATTGTGTTTTTTTTAACAAAAATTCAAACCGATTTTAAAAAACTGGAAAGGATAAAATAATTAAATTTAAGTAGGTTACTCATCACCTACAAACATATTTTTTGGAGTTGGTGCTAAGTTGTTTCCAGAAATAATAGAACGTGAAGCACCGACTCCAAAAAATATGCTTCTAGGTGATGAGTACGTACATAATAATATATATAATTATTTTATCCATTTCAGTTTTTAAAGTCGCGGTTTTAATTTTTGTTTTAATTTTTTTATTTTTGTTGTTCCGGTTACATTTATACCTTTTTTCTGAAAAAGGTTATAATCATCATTTCAGCCGAAAGACATCCACTGCTGGACAAAGGCCTCCCCTTAGACCATAAGAAAAGAGCCTCCCCAAAAGATTTGCACAATGATCGATATGTAAAATATAGCTAAATTAAAATTAAAGCCAAAAATATGATTAAAGTATTGTTATTACAGGTACAGTATTGTTATTGTACCTAAAAGGTTTGATAATGAGCAGGACCATCTAACGGACAGTGACACTCTTATTGTGAAATGTGAACAATAACAAAACCACAAAACCCTCCTTGCAAGTTACGAAACACGCATGAGTAGCTGACGTGCATATTATGGACGAAATTGAATTTGCAGTATCAATAATTAGTTTCTTGGTGACGGATTGGTGACCGTGGTAAATAGCTGCACACTTAATGAGTTGAGCGAGCCTTCTAATGTGAGTCGACATCAAAGAGTCACATTGAAAATGCGTGCATCCACATTTTTAGTCATCGTGGGCCTCACTAACGCATACCAAAGCTGCACGGAATTCTGTAATCTAGTGTAAGTATCCACGTTACTATTTATTTGAACTTATTATAGTAATTAGTGGGTGAGAGCCCCCCCCCCCCCTCCCCCTTCTACTCCCCGGGAGGTTGGGGGATCGGCTGGTAGAGCTTCTCCTCAGCGTCATAAAAAGCTATTATGAGTGGGAATCCTATACCTACCTGTAGATTTGAATGTAGCGGCCGGGACTACGACGTAGCATGGCACAAAAGTTTTGTTATGGTTCATATTTGATTGATAAAATATAATACAATCATTACATGGGTGTGTTATTTATATTTTTATATATCATTATCTGAAACTATTTTAAACATATTAAATTAATGATTTAACTTAGTAGTATATAAAATATATCATTATTTATTTATTTAAAAAATTAAATGATACATACCTGGTGGTGCGGTTATGCAGCCAATGTTATAAATTATAGTATTTCATACAAATGTCATAAAATTATCAAATGAATAAGATGTATTTGAAAGTTGCAAAACATTTCTATGAAGTAATATAGCCCATGTTTTAATTTATTGTCGTATTGACGGCACCACCCTGTATAACGAACGAATAATATTAAAAAGTTTATTAAGTATGATAACTATTTTCTACAAAACTTAATTACCAGGTGTTACAGAATTCCGAAATAAAATTTGGAATTCAGTGTGTGTGGAATAAGTAGTGTCGTACTCGTACGGTACGATACGCAATGGTACTCATTTTTTAGGGTTGTCACGAGCAGGACAATCTTTTTAACCGACTTCAAAAACGAGGAGATTCGCAATTCGGCCGGTATGTTGTTTTTTTTTCTTTGTATGTACACCGATTCGGTACGCCGAGATTACTGATCCGATTTACGTGATTCTATTTTTGTTCAATGCGGAATAGCTGCCATTTGGTCCCATAATTTTTTTTCATAATCAGTTTAGTTTTCAAAAAAAAACTGAAATAGTCGTCTACGTATGAGAAATTGCTTTCCTATGACTTTTTGAAACGATACGATAGTGGGAAACAATATAAGTTGACGGTCACCCATCTAGCTTCGACCTTAGAAAGTTAACACTAAAAATTGAGAAAAAAAATTTTTAAACAAAAATTTAAACCGACTTCAAAAAACTGAAAAGGATAAAATAATTAAATTTGAGTAGGTAGGTACTCATCCCCTAGAAACATATTTTATGGAGTTGGTGCTAAATTGTTTTCATTTCAAAAACAATAGAAAGTGAAGCACCGACTCCAATGAGTACCTACCTACTCAAATTTAATTATTTTATCCTTTTCAGTTTTTTGAAGTCGGTTTTAATTTTTGTTTATAATTTTTATTAATATAAGTAATTGGAAAATAAAGTGATAGGACTAATAGGTAACTTATATCTTCTAAAAATGTATTTTTTGGAGTTGGTGCTAAGCTGTTTCCAGAAACAATAGACAATAAATCACCAACTCCAAAAAATAAATTTTTAAGAGACCTACTACCTAGGTACCTACCTACCTACCCCTTTTAATACCTACTTAGGTACTAAAATTTAATAACTTTTTCCTTATTAGTGTTTTGAAGTCTGTTGTTTTTGTTGTAAGCCCAAGAAAGATATATTATGTGATTCATATAGATATTGAAAATGTAGTAGTTATGAGCTTATTTTAAAATATGTACCTACTGTCGAAAGCACATCAAGAGTTACACTTTGAGACTTTGAGATTCCGTTCGTAATAGAAGCTATACTTTCGCATTGCAACTGTTTCACTTCATGTGATGTCTACTGTACAATTTATTGAAACTAATTTGATGAATAGGGATAGGGCCAGTGCGGTGGCGTTATGGCCCAAACTCCTCGTGTGTTTCTGCCATGCTTCAAGGCCTGTGCTCAGCAGATGATGATCAATATAATAAACGTCTAACTTACTACGCAATTGTTACTATGTCTTTATTAGCTTTCAATAGGTACCTAGACTACATGCAACAGTCATTAGCAGTGATTGGAATAGGCTGAGTACCTACAATTTGTAGAACAGAGATAAAAATTGGAGACTTCCCTGCAATATTTTTGCTACCGGTAAATTTGCCGGATCTTTAATTACGTGAATTTAAACATCTTATTATTAATATTTACCGCGTAACAAACATACAAAAAAACGATCGAAAATAGTCGAATGAAAACTTTTTATTTTGAAATGATTAAAAATAAAGAGCCATGTGAAAAATTTTATAAGGAAGAATATTTACGCAGGAGAACTTTCTATTTAATTAATTTGATGTTTGAATTTACGTAGTTAAAATTCCGGTAAATTATCGGTGAGGTAAAAAAAATATTTTAACGAAGTCTCCGATTTTTATCTCTGTTCTACAAACTGTAGGTAAATATACTGACCCAATTCCGATCACTGGTCATTCATTAGGCAGCATGTAAGAAGCGTTAAAGCCTTCTTCTGAGGTTAAAGCTGTACTTTCGTTTTATAGGCGAAGTGTAATTACAATTAATTTATTTTTGATTTAACAGGAGCAAGTACATGAAGCTTTACCTAGATTTGTATATAATATTATAATTTCAGCGTTTCAAACATTGCACTACGAATTACCTACTTATAATTGGGCTATTTACCCAATGTATCCATGGAACCAGTTCGTGTAAGCAGTGAGACTGAGTCTGGTCGTAGGCGGTGGTAGTAAAATTTGGAAACCTGGGGTTGAAGGAAAGGGCGACTCCCTTTCCTGCAAAGACTATATACTCCGTGCTTTGTATTGATTTTGTCAATATGCCCATACATTTTGTAGTGGAACATTATGGAACGTCGCCTGTTCCATAGATTTTCTATGGAGCGTTACTGTATTTCTGAAACTATTGATCTTAAACATACTATTGCTTCTGCAATATTTCTTCATGAGTTATAACTTCTAATCTAAGAAATACCCTACGCATTTTTAGGGTTGTCAATAGCAGATGTGACAATGTTTTTATTAATTTAATTGGTAATCAAAAGTGGTCTGAAAGGTGTCAAACTTTCAGAGGTAGGCAAAGAACACAACCACCCCGTTAAATTTTATTTCGGACTTTCTGTGATCATGGTGCATGCAACTAAGTCGAAATATCGCTAACTTATTGCAAACTCATTGCTAATCCTAAGTTCTTAGATTCCAGCCTTAGGTAATGATTACCCTGTATGTAATCACTTTTTAAGCTACAGTTATTCGAAAGTACAGTTAAATACCTACATTTTTTGTTTATTTCAAAAATTGTAATGGTATTGATTAGACAAGAAAAAAATGAATGCGATGCAATGAAAACTTCTATGACAGCGGGGAAGTCCGTCTATGGGACAAGTCCGTAACAAGGTTGCCAAAATGCATCTGGAAATCAACCAAATAACGTGATTTCAAATTGTATTTTGGCTGCCTATACGGACTTGCACCATAGACGGACTTCCCCGCTGTCACATTATTAGAAAATTAAAATAACTGAATGTTGCTTGTATGTTGCTTGATATAACGACTGATAAATAATACTTACCCCGAATTATAAATTTGCTGACAATGACATGAAATTTTACCTTTATTAAATTTGATATTTTCTTTGTCTTGACAATATTTGTATGCCAGGGCATACAAATATTGTCAAGACAACTTTGTCAAGACAAAGGTGGAAATGTAGTGTAACTAGAAATAAGAGACTAACATCAATTACTGTAACACTAACCTACATTTCACAAATACAGGACACGGTCTTTTTTAGGCTTTTATTCCGAATAATTTTGAACAGCAATGTGATATACCTCTTTACAAAGGTAATTTAATAAGCTACTTGATTTTAAAACAATCAGATTTTTCGAATCGTCCGTTTGTCTAAAAATATAAATAATGTTCCAGCAGAAACTAAACGCAGATTTGCTTTTTTTCCTCGTTTTTCAAGTCGAAAAACATGTCAAATGCCTATTGTTGGAAATATTATCAGATTTTACTATAGTTTTAGCTCCAGCTCTATATTTTAAAAGTAAAAAGTAGTGGTTGTTATATTAATGCAGTAACAATACGCAAAAAGTAGGTAACTATAGTATGGCATTTTCACGTTTGTCTTAAAAATAAACGGGGGGCTATAAAATATTTTTAATTGCACTAAAAATTCTAAATGATACACCTACTGACCCTACTTAGGTTGGATTGCTGTTCAAAATTAAAATTATTTTAAGCCCAGGCTTCATACATTTGTGGTCCTCTCCTTTATTCTATTCTATTCTATTCTTTTCTATTATTTTTATACGAAGCACGGCAACTGACCCAACACCACCTGATGTGAAGCGGTAAGATGAGCGTATATCATATGCGAAGGACAGCTAGTGCAGTTTAGATGTGATGTTTCCCTTGAAGGAACCCATGTTATAGGAAGGAAGGAACATAATATATGTGCTGGCAATGAATTCCAAGTTCTGGAAGTATGACAAAGAAAGGAGGCACTAAACTTCTTCGTGCGTGATGTTGAGTGGAGACAGTGAATTGATGACTCCGAAGACCGGCACGCGTGCTCCTGAGCAGGAAGGGGATGGTGGGAAAAGGTCGAACAGCTCTTCAGAACACTCTCAGTGATATAGCCGATAAAAAGCACTAAGCGACGCAATGTCTCGACGCAATCGCAGAGGCTCAAGGCTGTTCGTGACGTTTAAATCGCCAATGATACGGACAGCAGGCGGAGCCATACCACAAGTGCGAGCAATATTCCACGCAAGACCGACCTGAGTTTTTAAAATCAGGCGTTATACTTAGCAAGCATTCAAGCAACATTATTTTATATGATGACTTAATGATACATATCTACATTAATCAAAATTACAATTATGCCAAATAAGTTTAATATAAATGCCTATTCTAAGCGTACTGACATTATTAAAAATGATTATTTTACATTGTCTAAGCCTAAGGGGAACGCTCTCGATTCCAATTTCTTTTTCAGTAAGATGAGCTTTGGGTCCATTAGCACTGTTATAAAACTGCCTTCGTTTTCGAGAGTGTTCCCTTACACCCTGTATAAAGTAAGGAACATGTTGAAAAACATTTCCAGTGTTGTGGGGACTAATATTTATTGTGTCAGCAATATGCACAATCATCATAATCACCATCACCAGCCTATATACTACTGGGCACAAGCCTTCCTACATGGGCGAAACACATGAGGAGGTTAAAACGGTTGCAGTAACAACTGGGACCAACGGCTCAACGTGCCTTCGTAAGCTCGGAGGAGCTAGAGATTATAAATTTTGATTGACCCATCCCGGGATCGACAATGACGAAAGTTGCTTTGTTTCCCTAATCAAAACCAAAGCCCTCAAACCACTACGCGACTGAGCTCCGCCATATGAACAATATAGAAATAAAAAAAAGTTTTCAAAACTACCTTAATAATAGTAGTGGACAACTTTTTCTATACTTTTTTAATAGGTACTTTTTATACCATAATAGGGTACCATAACAGGCATACTGTGATGCCTAGGATCAATCGTCTCACAGTCATACTGGTATGTTTGATGTGTTGACTTGCGGTTGCGGCGCACCGTCCGAAAACGCTCCATAGAAAATCAACGGAACGGTGACGTCACACGTTCCTATATTACTAACAAATGTATGGGCATACTGAAAAAAAACTATGTAATATGTATGTTTTTATTTATAGTCGCCATAACAATAGTTGTTTTAATTGATGTCAGCAATCAAATACCATTAACATTTTTGATAAAATATGGGAAAAAATACCACATTTATAAACTTTCTAAACAGCACAACTTCAACAATATTGCATATCCTTCAAGTTTGAATAGTGTTCATGGTTAACAGGAGCGTATATTTTCCGAACTTGTAAAAATACCGCCATATTCAATTTTAGGCAACATCCCTAGACAACATTACTAGGTGGTAGGCCACGGGCCACTGGCCATGGGCGGTGGTACCTACCCAGACGACCCTACATACGGATGTAGGGTCGTCTGGGTAGGTACCACCGCCTTTCTTATTTCAGCCGTGAAACAGTTCGCTATGTTTCGGAATGAAGGGAAAGGTAGCCAGTGTAATTACTGGGCATGGCGGCATTTCATCTTAGGCCTCAGGATGACAACGCACCTGCAACATCAAGTGATTTTTCCTTGTTATTGCAGGTGTCTATAGGTGGCGGTAACCACTTACCATCAGGTGGACCGTCAGCTTGTTTGTCATCTAGTTATATAAAAATAAAAAAATCCCAATTAGACCAAATGAAATTATAGAAACTGTACCACCCCATTAAAATTTAAGCACTGACCTTACTTAATATTAATGAGCGAAACCATTGAAACATAAAATAACATAAGGGAAAATTTAAGAAAAAAATATTTTATTCCATTTGTTTGTATTTGTTTTCTATTTGTATATGTCATAGTCAAAGGTCGATATGCAGTCTCTTCACGGAATGACTGTTTTATCCTAGGTTTGACCAAAGCCTTCGGGCTAACCCCAAAATAAACTCTAATTTTGGCCTTGGATTAAAAGTATTTTTAGTCAAACCTTGAAGTTCCCAACTTTTCAGTCAAACGTCGAAAGTAAAATAAACTGTTTCGGGCTTTGCCTAGTCGATCCCAGGAGCGACTGGCAAACGTCGACATAGAAAAACAAAATACCCCCGAAATCTAGGTAGGTCCGTGGAAGCTCGCAAAGCGATCGCCTTTGATTTTGAGGTTTTTTTTTTCGTTTATTGGTCCAACGTGCATTGATCTACAGTTCATTCGATGAAAATTATAAAAGTGAGTAAAATGGTTTTCGGCAACATGTTCGGGACTCAAAACTATGACAATATAACAACAATAAACATTAAAATAAAAATAAACGTTTTATTACACCTAAATTAACAAAGACTTTCTAATATAATACCTAAGTGAAGTTTGACTGGTCAAACCAATCTCACCGACCAATGCAACCGATCTCATTATATTGCGTTTTGACGTTTGCCTGATCGAATTAGTTTCTCCTAGGTTTGACGAAAATTCTTTAGTCAGAGGCCGAAAAACTTCATTTGTTTGGGCATTGACTAAGACTGCAAGTCAGACCTGAGGATTGACTAGTCAAACCTAGGAGCGCCGGAGCTTCGAGGATTGACTATAACATATACACAAACGATGACAGAAATCTCTTACTAGTCGTTTGTATACTGGCCGGCTAGAGCCTGTATACAGGGTGGCGCATTTAGATCGGTCAGTATGGGAAAGTCTTTTAAAAATTGACAAAATTGAAAAAATCTCTTAAATATTATAAGACATACGAAAATGTCTTCTTAGGAACCATGTCATCGATTTTAGTAAAAAGAAAAACTGCATTCAAACATTTTAAATAAAACGTGTACTCAGCTCGGTAATCGAACCCGGACTTTTTGAAAAATAAAACTAATGCTGTTTCTATGTCGATATCGATTGTGTAAGTTCTCAGCAGTAAACGTTACTATGAAACATGATGTCTAAAATGAATAAAATGCATGGTTTTCATGTCCTTTAATTTATTTTAGTAAGTGTAATATTACCGCCATTTTTTCAATACATCATTTCTAACAACCAAGGCGTTCTATTTTCAAATAAGGTTTATCACGTCTCTGTTCAAACCAAAAAGTTCCATTTTAAAGTGAGGTTTATCACGTCTTTGTATCTACATACTTTTTCTAAGTGGGCTTTTCAATTGCCCGAAGTAAGTAGGTATGATTAATAGAAGTAAGGAATTACAATCATAGATAGATAATATTATCGCAGATAACAATATGTAAAGCAATGTATGTAACAAGTTGCGACACCAACAAAGAGCTACAAACAACCATAGAGACAATTTTACGCACCTAAACAAGTTGAATGTTGTATTAAAAAAAATGTTGTAATTTCGAACATTTACTAAACTTAATTAAAGGATATGAAAACAATGCATTATATTCATTTTAGACATCATGTTTCATAGCAACGTTTACTGCTTAAGACGTACACAATCGATATCGAAATAGAAATAGCATTAGTTTTATTTTTCAAAAAGTCCGGGTTTGATTCCCGAGAAGAGTACACGTTTTTTTAAAATGTTTGAATGCAGTTTGTATTATTTCTAAAATCGATGGCATGGTTCCTATGATGAGATATTCGTATGTCTTATAGTTTCAGACTTTCCCATACTGACCGATATAAATGTGCCACCCTGTATAATAGTAAAAATTATCAGGCATCGCTAAGAATGCATGTACCTATGTAAAAATTAAATGCTTGCTAAAACTTGGATCATTTAAGTGTGAAAGTATTTTTATCTTGTTCCCATAGCAGAGGGCATTGTAATTAATTATTATTATGTTGTTTTTATTCAAAAGTTGACAAGCAAGTTGACTGCCCTCCTGGTGGTAAGTGGCTACCTTTTCCTAATAAGACACCTGCAATAAGAAGGCAACAATAGCTTGGTAATTACAGGTAAACAGTAGTACAGGATACTTAGACAAGGCACTTTGCCTTGTCTAAGTATCCTGAGGCACTTTGCCTTGTCTAAGGATCCTGAGGCTTATGATGGAATGCCTTCCATGCCAGTGACCCTACATAAGTAAAGGCCTACCACCTCACAGTTATAAATATAATGTAAGACTATTTAAAAATTTTGAACGGAGTAGGTCTTGGGCTTCATCTCACCTAGTAAGTGATGATGATGCCGACGATGATAGCGAGATATGCCTGGATTCCTCAACCACAGAGGAGCTGACTATCTACATCTAACTTCCAGAACACAACAATGCTATTAACATTATTGTTATGGCGGCAGACTTGGGTTAGATTGTGGTAGTTAGCCAGGCAGACTTAGAAATCCCGTACCACCAACCAGACCGAGCAAAAAAATTCTGCCCCCACGGGAATTGAATCCTTGGCCTCCAGATCTGGGGTAGGTGATCTCAACCACTAGAACACAGAGCCGGTAAAAATTTGATTGTTTGGTTTTCATAATATGATATAATAAAATATCATCATCACTGATATGATGATGATACCCATGATACCCACTGCTGAACAAAGATCGATTTTAAATGGAACGATTCTGCGCAGCCCGTATCCAAAGGCTCCACGCGACTCTGACCAGGTCCTCTGTCCATCTATTCTAGTCTACTGGTAAACTGCGTTGCTGTCAATAATATAGAGTTGGCGCTCGGACATTGACAAAAACTTTTAGTAATCTAAAAATAAACGCTATAATACAAAACTAAAAATTATGTATTTTTATATTTCAGCTCATCGGGACACACCAATGCCTTATTTAAATCAGAGTGCGATTGTGGTTCTGGGAATCAATTAAATGTAAATCGAAATACAGCAAGGAGGTCCATGATTGACGATAGCCCGATCTACTACGAATCAGAAGATCCAAATGCTTTATCTTTCCTTGAACAACCATTTTATTTAATTAAACCAGTTTTGCAAAAAAGTACTAATCAGGACTCTTTAAATAACAAATTAATGAAACCTATAAATAATAAACACTCTGCGATAGGAATTGTGGAAAAATCAAAAGTCAATAATAATAAAAAGGAAGATATTGTTCATCAAGAGGATGCTGAAACTGAAGAGTTTCCGTTGTATTTAGACATAGATATTTACAAAGTAAAAAGCAACACAGAGCAAACTGCTGTTCAATTAACAAGTATTGAAAATATTCAAGAATTAGAGAAACATTTAATCGAATGCATTGATTTTCATATTTTAGTAAGTTCAAGAAGAGCTGGAAATAAATTGAATGATGTCTGGGATGAAAAAAAAATAAACAAGTATAGCAGCCTGTCTGATTCTGATTTAATGATTAAGATTGAAAGTAAGTGCGATCAACCTATTCATGTAGTTAATGAAAGTCTCATGGAAATAAAGGCGTCGCTGCCCAAGAAAACTTCAAATAAATTGAAACATAAACAATTCACTGCAGCAAAGTGGATTGATATGTCAAATCCAAATACACGAGTTTCGACCCTAAGTACCTTTCTTGGGGACAATGTAGTATCAGAACAATGGATAACAATCCCACCAGATCTTAAATCGAATACTTTAGCAGAACCAACTTTTCCAACGTTCCTTCTCGAAAAAACAAGTACATTGCAAGATGAATCAAATTCAATCACTTCATTTCCACCAATCACGACTTTTCAATCCGATTGGATAACTGAAGCACAAAGTGTAACAACATCGCCGTTAATAAACAAAAACTACAGTTTCCATTCAAAAAAACACGATCATTCATTGGCAAATGTTGGTGAAATTTATATCAATATAAATAACAAACATAACAACAGTATCCAAACAAATTTATCTGCCCAAAATCCAACCCAAGAGCTTTTGTCAAATGATGAAACAAACACTAATTATTTAGGTTTTCATGATGATTCCAATGAAAACATAATTCTGAAAACTAAAGATTTAACAACAAACGTCTTATCAGATTCTGATCTTATGTATTTTACAAGTACAGAAGGATTGACAGCACTTCCTCGCTCAGAAGAAGATGTAAATATTACGATGCCAAGTATACACCATGTGACGCAAATATATCTCAAATCAAGCTCATTAAAAGTAGACCACACTACAGAAATAAGAAGCATTGACGAAAATCCTGATGAAACTCTAATAGCAGGTCCATCTCCATCGGAAAATGAAACATATAAATTTATGAATATAGAAAGAAATGACGATGAATATGAAAAAGAATTACAAACAAAAAATCCTTACCTTTTTAAACAAATAAAGGATGCCAAAGAAAAAATTTTAAATGAAAAAAATAATAAAATAACTGAAAGTATTCTCACTGCTCCTATAGAATATTACGTGAACAACTCAGAGTCAACTACCTCGGCAGTTACTATCCAAAATTATTTATTGTCATCTGAGTATGTACATAAAGAAATTATTGAAAGTAATAACAACAAAACATTAAATGATTTAGCTACAAAAAATAAGAAACTATTTCATCAAACTGGAGATGAAAAAACAACAGCAAATTACACTAACCAAAGATTAGAATATCATGAGAAAGATATGATATTACCTAAAATAATAACTAGAGAATTTAGAAATGGCACCGTTATGAGTGAGATAAATGGTACAGAAGTATTACTAAATAACGATTTTTTTGAAGACAGTAAAAATAATACGAAAGGTGACTTTAATCCAGAAAACATAGGTAATATAATAAAAGCAAGCGAAGAAATAGTTGGAAGACTTGTATTTATTTTCGACAATCATACCGTCCCAGCTCGCTTTGTTCAGAACTCTGACGGACGAATCAATTTAGGGCTTGAAGGTGTTACATTATGCCAAAAAATAGCTCAAAATGTGTTAAACAATTCTTTAATATTGTCTGCATTATGTAAGTGATCAACAAACATGAGTTCTAATGATTGTATGCGTCGTATTTTATGAGTGTTAGACGACATTAAAACTGTATAAATCTATGACAAGGTGTTTCAAATATTGATAATTACAGTTGGAGAGAGAGTATGAGCCATTAGCATTACAAACACATTTTGTGGCATCGCGCTAGTTTTATTGGAATGATCTACAAAGCGGTAGTTAAGTATCATCATCATTAGCCTATATAGGTTCCACTGCTGGGCACAGGACTTCCTTCATGGGAGAAACACATGAGGAGATTGGGCCATAACACCACCACGCTGGCCCAATGCGGGTTGGTGGGTCAAAGCGGTTGCAGTAAAAACCGGGACCAACGGCTTAACGTGCCTTCCGAAGCACGGAGGAGCTCGAGATTATAAATTTGACTGACACATCCCGGGACCAACCATGGCGAAAGTTGCTTTGTTTTCGTGATCGAAACCAGAGCGCGTAAACCACTACGCCAGCGAGCTCCTCCAGTTGATTATATCGGCACCTTATCACATTTACTATTGTAATACCTATGCTAATAATCATTTCTTGTATCTCAGGATGTCTCAATGAGAAAAAACAGCTCACAAATCGTTGTGGTCACTGTGAAACATCTATATTTTTTGTGTTCTGGTTCTTATGAAAACGCTCACGACGGCGTTGTGGCAATCACAGAAAGACCACATCGTGGTCTGGTTTTCTTCTCGCCTATTGGCCCCGTTATGGGCAGCGAGCGAAAGCTCTTTGCCCGAGCAGCATCGCTGTGAGCTTTTAGCTCACCGGTAATCGGATGGCCCTCTCTTCGCCCCTATGCTAAGACCTCGGCTTGGGAGGCGAAGACCTCAGCGCGGTCAGCCCCACAAGTGATTTGACGTTGGTCAGGGCCCGTTGAGCGCCTGCGAACGGGTCGCTGCTTACACTTCTACCAGGGGAGCTTTGAGGTAAGGGAAGGGGGTCTATGGTACCGCCTACAGGGGGTGATGCAGGTGGTGGAGTTGGTATTACCGATCCCTCGGCGAACAGAGCGATTTCTTGTGCGCTTAACTCGAGGCAGTCGGGTGTCTGTCCAGGGGGGTGCTCATCGTGCGCAGCCTCATGGGCGCGCACTTGAGCACGGATCAATCTGATGGGTGGCATATCGTTTACAGCGAGCTCGGCGTACAGGGGTGAGAGTCCTGTGGCCTGATGCAAGCCGTACACGATACGCAGTCTCCTTGGGGCACTCCTGCTAGGATCAGGCGGGCCTGGGAAAGTGCTTCCTCGACCTACGCTACGCTACTAGAAGCTACGACCTCTCAGGAATGTCGCCACTACTCTCCATATGGCGGGCGGCATTTTGGTGGCGGCCAGCTTGTACAGAAGACCGGGATGCCAAACACGATCGAAGGCCTTCTCGATATCTTAGAAGACCCGCAAATTCTAGTGACCCCGGTTCATGGTGGTCTCGAGATGGTGAAGCACGAGAAAGACCACATAGCAAAATGTCGTGGTATACGACCACAACGAGTTGTGTAAATTAAGAAAAGCGATGACGCGTTCTAATCACTAGTTTGTGTAACCATATCATGACGGCCAGGTTGTAACTGTATCTGAAAGTGAAAGTCCATCAGCGCGGCATGAAAAGTGTTTTGCCGACGAATTTTTCGTCAATGAACGATTCGCCAACTTTTTCAAAGTCCATTCTAGAAATAGGAACCATTTGAAATAATTCAATAGAAATAATAATTACTAGTAGGTTCATGGTTATGTTTTTATGACCAAGCGGAATTGTATCTTTTGTCTGGTATTTATGGAAAATGGACTTTGGATGTGCAGTAGAAACGTTAATCGATGGAAAAATCGGAAAACGTTTCACACTCAAAGTACGAGTCTAGTAGGACTCATATCGCAATGCTTTGCTTGTCGTAAAAAAATATGGTTCCATACGGGTCATGGCTTTTACCATTGCCACAAGTGTGACATGATACGACACGGATTTCGCTATGTGGTATTTTTGTAGTCGCGTGTCGTGAGCGTTTTATAACAACCGCATTACGAATTTCTCGATGCGGATGATTTACAGGGACCACAACAGGTGTGAGCTGTTTTAAATTAGTTTGCTCATAAAACAGCAAAAGACGGAGATGAGGCCCCCACGGCACCCCACGGGCGTACTTCCGCTATGACTGTCATTGTATGTTGCTATCCGTTCTAGTAAAAATTTTACCACATTGCATTTGTCCAACGGCATTTCCTGTTTTCATAAAATATAGATTCCTTCTATGCTATCAAAGTATTCTAAAATGATTCATTGTATCAATTCTGTGCATCAGGGGCCTTACCACCATCTTTTTAAAGCGATTCATAGTCCGCTTGGTTCAGTATTGGTACCTACACTGCATCGCTATCATAGTCGTAGATAGCGTCGTAGTACGAATTAACGATTCTATTCAGTTTAGGTCCTAAACTGGATCGCGATAAAAGATGGTGGTACGGGTGCTGCCCAGGCAATGTTCGAGACTTATTGCCACGCGTTATCGATACGCGCCTTTAGACGACGTTAGGTACACTATGTGAAAAAACACAACCTCTAATAGCCGGCAGAAAATCTACTTACCTACTTTAGAACTTAGACTTATGTATGTCACTTCACAATTTTTAATATGTGTACCGTTAATTGTTATTAATAATAGATAATATATTGATAAAAATAAATATGTAGTTAGATAAATAGAAAGATAGATAGCTAGATCGATGTATAGATAGATTTATAGATATATAGATGTATAGCTTCTTTTGCAAACATACACAAACTCACAAACACAAACACAAACACACACAAACATTTAACTATATTAGTTAATTGGAAACAGCAATGTAACATGTGAGTAGAATTACTAAGTACAATAACAACCAACCTGGGGGTGGAGCACTGGTGACT
Organism: Nymphula nitidulata; assembly: GCA_947347705.1. Taxonomy (NCBI): domain Eukaryota; kingdom Metazoa; phylum Arthropoda; class Insecta; order Lepidoptera; family Crambidae; genus Nymphula; species Nymphula nitidulata. Next base: position 21,372,290 of record OX374616.1, read on the forward strand.
TGTAATACGGGTTTTTCCAAAACCTATCTCAGGCACCAGTCTCTCACACACAAGGTCAGGAAATAAAATTATGTAATAAACTTAATAGTTAATTTAAGGATACCTTTGTGAGAGAAAAATAAATTATTATTGTATTGTATTGTAGAAATGTACCCGATGATGATTTATAAATGTTACTCATTGTTTGAGTAGACATAATAACTAAAATAACTCACTGATAAAAGTAAGGCTACATGGATATTTTGTTTTTATTCTTATGCGATTTACAATCACCAATCGCACACTACTTTTATTCTAACGTATTAACAACTTTCACAAACATTATAAGACCATGCTTGCACAGATTCTAGGAGAAATTGCATCACGATGACAAAATGTTATATAAAGGTTTCGAAAAATATAAGCATCACCAAACATACGAGACAGATTTGGTGATTTTCAGCTTTAGCTGATATTACACGGTTCAATTTCTGTTCAATATTGCTTTCAATTGCTTCAATGGCATTGACGCGTCTAAATACGTTTCAATGTGATTGTTCAATGTCATTGAAAGCTAAAATTCAAAGTTAGCTTTCAATGCGATTGAATCAATATCGGACATTGAATTGACCATTGAAACGTGTAAACACGAACACATTGAACAATCACTTATTCCGCGTACGGCAATGAAGGAAGCGGGCGCATCTTCTGCTGCCAATTCTACCAATAAATTGCTTTTTTTATCTAAACAATTAGATGACATTCAATCTGACGGCCCACCGGCCCACTGGTGTTAAGTGGCTATCGTCGCTCATAGAGACATGCTTTTTTATTCAGTGTGTTAGGGGGACGCTCTCGATAATGAAAGCAGATGGCAGTGCTGGTCACCGTAAGCACGACTAAAAAATAAATTTGAAATCGTGAAAAAAAAATCAACTGTTTCATACAAATTGTAATATCTGTCACGAGTAGTCACGACCTATTTGTATTGAACAGCTGTTTTTTTTTCCCGCGATTTCAAATTAATTTTTAGCAAGTCGTGTTTAGGGTGACCACCACTGCCACCTGCCTTCGTTTTCGAGAGCGGCCCCCTTACACCTGTATACATACAATTAGATGACATACAATCTGACGGCCCATCTGTTAACTGTGGGCCTACCTCGTGTTAAGTGGCTAAAGCCGCATAGGACACAAGGAAAAATTACTTGGTATTGCACATTCGTTGTCATCCTGAGGCTTAAAATAAAATGTATGCTCCTTTGGTCATTTTTCCTCTCTTTCTCCGAGAATTATCCTTATTATTTCAAATAAAAATATTCCACAGAAATGTTTTCTTTTTCACCCTGAGTTACTAAATGTTAAAATGATGGTAAAAGGTACCCAATTACCATTTGCTTTCATTTTCTTTAATTCTAAACGGAGTGGCTCTTGACCTTCATCTCACCTGGTGGTAAATGATGATAAGGCTGAAGATGGAAGCGAGCTGTACCCGGATTCGTCAACCACAGACGAATTATCTTAACTCCAACTGTCGGAACACAACAATTCTGTTGAAATTATTGTTATGGCGGCAGACGATGGTGGTAACTATCACCAACTAAACTGAGCAGAAATTTTCTGCCCCCACGGGAATTGAACCTCTAGATGTGAAGTAGCTGGTCCAAATCACTAGGCCACTGAGGCGGTTTAAGTACTGATTTACTTCTGTAGTTTCATTACCAGCTAACTGAAAAACAAGTTGCAATGCTGAGAAATAATCATATTTAGGTCGACCTTTTTTTTAATGTATCCCATCTGGCCCGGTAACTTGGCCCGGCGCCGGGCCACATGGGAAAAAAAAGTTTTAACTGGCCCGGTGATATAATATATTTACCGGGCCTGATGACAGAAATCAAGTGCCATCGTCCCCGGTAAGGGGAGAAAAGAGGACACGCCTCGTAATTTGTGAAATACTAACTACATGCATCTATGAAAGGGATTGAACTTATAAATCAAACTGCTTAGTGTACAATAAAGACGCGATATCAACTTGTGTCAAAACTTTTTTTTCCCATGTAGCCCGGCGCCGGGCCAAGTCACCGGGCCAGATGGGATACACCTTTTTTTTCTTTGAGGGTGCAAGCACAAAGCTAAAATATTTTATAAAATTTTACTGGCCTTTCATTCATAATGCCATTTTTAACTTCATTTTAAAGCCACATAAACTGAGTTACTAAACAAACTATACATTTTCCCTGAAGTAATAAAATTTCTTTGTGTTAATTAATTAATTTAATACACCTATCTTTATAAGTTTTTAAATCTCATATCGAGAACAGATGCACGCTCAGTGTTTAAACTCTCCAACATGCCATTGGAGAGTTTTATACACGTTTTATACTATAAGCGGAAGCCATCATAAACGCCCAAAGACCATTGTATGGCACAGATTAATTACAAATGTCTAATCTATATACGATAATGTATGGCACCTCAGAACATTGGATAAAGCCTCAGCAGAACAAGAGGATAAAGCAGTAGGTAATAAGCTTTAGTTATTGTTCTGAGGGTATTACCAAGTCCATAGTATTTCATAAATCATTTTTTTTGGTTCATATAGAAAGGCAAAGGGTACTAATGCCCATACAGCCCAGTATTAAGTTGCGTTAAAATGTTGGTGTTACACATTTCAATTCATCTTGGGAGAATTTGTCTCATTAGACGAGAAATATACGATGACAGTCTCCACATGATGATATTTGATGAGGTGGATAATCAAGAAAAAGTTATCATCGTCTTCCACACCATAATCACTTTTATTCTAATAATCGAACACAAAGTTCGCTCCGACACAATTTTTAATTATTGTAATAAAAATATTGACTGACACGACCAAAATTCGCCATACACTCCATATATCATTTACGATAATAATTTATTTATACACACCTCAGAACAATAACTAAAGCACTTTAGTTATTGTTCTGAGATACACACAGTTATAGAATTTAGGTGCTTGATCTGTACCACAGGTAAGAAAGAGTATGTCTAAATCTGTACGTCTAATGAAGGCGTTAGCGTTCCTGACCTAACTATAAGCTCCCCTAATCTCGCTTCTATATTAACGTGGCACACTTTATCGTCATCGTTTGGCAGCGACCATTTTCCAGTTGTTATATCCTTTCCATATCTTATTAGTAAATCGAATTGCGCCCGTCCTCCGCGATTAAAATATAAATTAGATGATGCAAATTGGAATTTATATAAAGATTTGGTACACGATGGTATGAATTCACTACCTGTAGTTGATCAAAATAATGAAACTGTATGTGCTGCAGCATTCTCTTCACTTTTGTTGGAAATTGCAAACAAAGTATTCCCTATTAAAAATGGCAAAAGAAATAAAATTCCTTCGCCTCCGTGGTGGGATAAGGAATGCTCCTCTGCAGTTAAAGAAAGAAAACTGGCAGAGAAGAAATATAATGAAAATTCCACAACCGAAAATTTTGACTCCCTTTCCGAAATTATTAATAAAACTCGTAAATTATTTAAGGAAAAAAAATGGGAGAGTTGGAAGAAGTTTTGTGAGTCCATATCGCCGAACGTGAATTCTTCTATTGTTTGGAATAACATACGAAGATTTAGATCAGCTTTTAAAGAGTCTACTCCGAATTATCTTCCTAATCACATTGCCGATCAATTTTTGGATAAATTAGCTCCTTTGTATGTCCCTCAGGAAATAAAATTATGTTGTTATTCAGTTGACGAAAGTCAAAATGCACTTAATGCTCCTTTTACTTTACAAGAACTGAAAGGAATTCTATCCTACGTCAAAGATTCTGCTCCGGGAGAAGATGGCATTCCCTATTCTTTTTTTTCTCACTTGAGTGATAGTTGTATATTATACTTTCTTGATATCATTAATTCCATTATGAGGACAGGTAGTATACCTCAATATTGGAAATATCAAGAGGTAATTCCAATATTAAAGCCTAATAAGTCTCCTTCAGATCCTTCATCTTATAGACCCATAGCACTTAGCTCAGTCATTGCAAAATTAGCAGAACACTTAATAAAAAATAGATTAGAGTGGTTTGCGGAAAGTAATAATATTTTATCTCCCAGTCAATATGGTTTTAGAAAAGCTAAAAGTACTATGGATAGTTTAGCCATTTTTACTACTGACGTTAGATTAGCTTTTTCCAGTAATGCTTCTCTTTTGGCTGCTTTTTTGGATATTTCAGCTGCGTATGACAATGTAGATATTAATATACTTAAATTAAAATTAGATAAATTGCACGTTCCTATAGTATTAACCAATTTTATTATTAATATGCTTTCTGAGAGAATGATAAACGTTACCTTGGAAGATTCTCAAGTAAAATCAAGACTGATTTGGAGAGGCCTTCCACAAGGCTCAGTGCTAAGTCCACTTCTCTATAATATTTATACGTCTGATTTAGAAAATTCATTAAAAGGTGATGTGAATATTTTACAATATGCAGACGATTTAGTTTTATATACTACTGGTGTTTCTATTGAAAACATAAGCTCTTCATTATCCCATTCACTTAATTTTCTAAAAGTTTGGTTAGATAAAAATGGGCTTAGTCTTTCTGTATCGAAAAGCTCAACGGTATTATTTTCTCGTTTGCGTTTTCCTCCCCCGGTTGCTGTTTACTATGATAATCATATTATCCCTGAGTGCAATAAAGCTAAATTTTTAGGAATGATATTAGACAGGAAATTTTCGGGTTTACCTCATTGTTATTCGGTTATCGCAAAATGCGAACGTAACCTTAATATCTTAAGATGTTTATCTGGTGTATGGTGGGGAGCACACCCATTTTCTCAAAAACTCCTTTATAATGCATTGATAAGAAGCATTTTGGATTATGGATCTATCTGTCTTGAACCTTGTAGTGCCTTAGGCCTTCATAAACTTGATTTAATCCAATCCAAGGCCCTTCGAATTGTTACTGGAGCTATGAGATCTAGCCCTATCAATGTTCTTCAGTGTGAATGTTTAGAACCTCCTTTAAAACTTCGGCGCCAATTTTTATGTGACAAATTTCTTTTCCGTGCTTTTCAGTGGGCAAATCATCCTCTTTTTTATAAGCTAAAATCTCTTTCGGATATCATTCAATCATCTTCATATTGGAGTAATAAATCAATGCCGTGCTTAGTTGTAAGTTTCCGAAAATTTATATCACTTCAAGCTCCAACTCACAGATCTCAATATCTTCCCATTTTTTCAGTTAATTATGAGTCGCTGATTCATTTTCCCACAATTCATTACAGTTTAAATATTGTTAAAAATGACCCATTTGCCAATTATAATTTTAAATTTATTCTTAATAGTAACTGGCCCGGTTGGCACTACATTTACAGTGATTCTTCTAAAACCTCTTCAATTGGTAATGTAGGTATTGGTGTCTATCATGAGCAATTAAATATTGTACAAAAAATTAAGTTACCCCCCGAGTCGTCTGTTTTCACTGGAGAATGTTACGGCCTTTTTAAATCTTTAGAGTATATTATACTAATGAAACTTGATAAAGCAGTCGTTTTTACAGACTCTAAAAGTGCTTTACAAGCCCTTGAAAAATATCCTTTTAAAAATTGTACTAACAATCCGGTAATAATTGATTGTAAACAGTTGCTATGGCAGTGCTTCAATAAAGGGTACTCTGTTCACTTTGCTTGGGTGCCTGGGCATCAAAATATTCACGGTAATGTTAAAGCTGATAAGCTTGCAAAAGATGCCGTGAGTTGTGGTGATTTATTTCCATATAAGAATGTTTGTCAGGATTTATTATCTATACCTAAGGAACAATTAATGAAAGACTGGGAAAATGATTGGAATAGGAGTACTGAAACTAAAGGCCAACTATATAAATTAATTCAACCGCGCATCCCAATAAAACCTTGGTTTTTTGTCATGAAGCTTGGTAAAATTGCTACTTCTATGCTTATTCGAATGCGTATAGGTCACACATGTTCTCCATCACACCTTGCGCGTTTGCGTATCATAAATAGTGATATCTGTGAATGCGGTACTGGTGTTGGTGACTTGAACCACATACTGTTTTCCTGTCCATCCCATGATCGCTCCTCTTTTATAGAATCACTTATTTCCTTAAAGATTCCTTTCCCTTCTTCTGTTATTTCCCTTTTACATACAAATAATAAAAATGTGTATTGTGTTATATCTGAATATTTATGTCATAATAATATAAAGTTATAAATTAATGTTATGTTATTAGTATGATTGTTATCTTGTATTTATTTAATTTGTTTTTGTATTGTATCATTATTTTATTTTGTATTGTATTTATTCTTAAGTTTACAATGGTCAAAACTTTCCTGATCCTTTTATAATTCCGAAATTCCCGGTTTTTCTTTCATACCGTTTCCCTACCTTTTACTCTAGTAGTGGCTAATGTACAAACCGTACAAGCCAAAAAGGAAAAAAAAAAAAAAAAAAAAAAAAAATCTGTACGTCAACACGTCAAGCCTCAGACGTCAAGCAGATATAACTGTTTTTTTTAATTCTCCCTATAAAGGGAAGGCAAAGGGAACTAATGCCCATGCAGCCATATCTTCAGTATTTCTTTATTTCTTCTTTTTTTGCATTAAAATGCTGGCGTAACACATTTTAATGCTTCTTGGGAGTATTTGACCCGAAATATATGATGACAGTCACTTTATGTGCTACTTGATGAGGTGGATAACCACAAAAAGTTCTCATCGTATTTCACACCATAATCACTTTTATTCTAATCGTCAACACAAACACTTGAATAATAAAACTACGCCACTTTTATAACTCAATGTTCGCTCCGACACAATTTTTTATTATTTTAATAAAAATTTTCACTGACGGCACAAAAACCCGCCAAAAACACCAGATATAACAGTGTGTATAAAGTTATACCAGCTGTCCACCAGATTCAACCAGAAAACCACTAATAAATATATTACTACACTCACACTCGCAAAATTTTCCACTAAAATAAAGTTCAATGAAACAAAATAAGTTTAGATATTGTTAGTTTCCCTTATTATTACAAAAATAATAATTAGTAACCAACATACCATTTGTAGGTAAATCAACATAAAAATTATTCAATGACGACTAACTAAATTAAGTTGTCTTCATCAGGCGAATCATTATGTCTGCACCATAATCGTCGGTTTCAGATTGATATGACTCATTGGTACCGATTTGATTTACAACTTCTGCTGGAATTTCATAATCATCGCAGCATTTTCCTTCTAACCTCAAACCACAGAGTGCTCTCATTATAGCAGTTTGATTGAAGTTAAAAGCTTTAACTTCATTCTATAGCACAACACACAGTAAACGTAAATTCCATTTAAAATTAAAGAAAGTAGAACGAAGAAGTATGTAGAAGATTAAACATACAGGTTGTTATGAGGACCCTCTCAAAAACTAAAGCTGGTGGCAGTGCTGAGGGCCTAGACAAGATGCCATTCGATAATCACTATCGCAATCGCTTAGCGGAAAATGTATGGGATTTGACATAAGACATCGAACGACTTTCGATAGTTAATGTCAAATCCCATACATTTTTCATTTAGCGATAGCGATAGCGATTGTCAAATGGCATCTTGTCTAGGCCCTCTGGTCACCCTAAACACTATTTGCTAAAAAAATATTTGAAATCACGAAAAAAAAACAGCAGTGTTTTAGAAACAGGTCGTGTACTATAATATATTACAATTTGTATGAAACTTATTTTCTTTTCACAGTTTAAAATTTTATTTTTAGCAAGTCGTGTTTAGGGGGACAAGCACTACCACTTACCACCTGCCTTCGTTGTAGTTTTAGTAATGAAACAAAATTTAATCACCTTTTTATGTTTTTGATGCGTTTTAATGCCTACTTTATTGTAACAATTACATATAAAGAAAGACAACGATGAAAAAAAATATATGCTCTACTCCAGTAACAAAATTTTCCGAAAAATCCAACAGCCACTAAAAGAAATATTTCGCCATTAAATGAAGTATGAAAACCACCAGTTTTAGTGGAAAATCCACTAAGTTGGCAACACTGCTACAGAGTAGCCAACATTACGGCGAAGAGAATTCTTTAGTGGTGAAACCTAGTGAGACGCTCTTTACACTTTACAGTGCCGCAAGTGAAAGTTTCAATGGAATCGAATTGAAACGAAAACGTTAGTCGTCGTGACGTGACCCTTTTAAATAACTTCATGTTCGTGACAACAGCCCAATCGCATGAAAACGGCAGTAACGCCTTTGTTGTGAACAATAATAGATCCACTTTTTTATATAGACCTGTGATAATCTGTTTTCGTTTCAAGTCTATTGAAACTTACTCTAGAGATATAGAAATTGGTCGCGATTCTGTTGGCACAAACTAGACTAAACTTAACTAAAATTAGGTTTAGTGCTGTCAGATTGCGTTTCCTGTAACGGACTAAAATGACAGGAGTAAACTTAATTTTAATCTGACAGGAATAAATTGGTTTTAGTTACTCAATTTAGCTATTCGCTATTCTGTTGTACACGTTCTATGTCTAAATATCTCTAAAATTAGAAATGTCAAGCTAAATTTACACAGCATGTAAATTGTTGTTGATTAAAATTAGTCCTATGATTTAAATAGTTTTTTTTTCTTAGAATCATTTGTAATAATCAAAATTAGTACTTGGGAAAGTGGTAGGACTTATAAGAATCATTAGTATTGAGAATTTTATGATAAAATTTTAGACATCAATTTCAAGATATAAGATGGCGGACGAAACTTTTCGGAAGAAAATCAATATGGGTATTATTTTCGTATTGTTCGGGGGTTCCGATTTAGAATACAACGTCAATTTCGTGATCCAAGATGGCGGACACGACTTTTTTTTAAACAATCAATATGGGTATCAGTTTTGTGGTTTTCTGGGATCCTGATTCTGAATACAACATCAATTTCAAGATCCATCTTGGATTTCCCAATGAAGTATTCAAAATGAAGAATCCGAAACCCAAAAAAAAATGTCAGCTATTTCGAATTTATTTAGAAAAGTTTCGTCCGCCGTCTTGGTTCTCGAACCAGGTGTTTTATTTAGAATCGGGATTCCCGAAAAACACGTAGTTAAGGTCACACACCTTTAATTACTATCAGAAGAATTTTAGAAAGTGAAAATATATTATCAATTTTCTAAAAATAATTCATTTAAATAAGCCTTCGATATTTATTTTTATGAATTCACATATCATGTTTTATTTATTCTGTGGTAACACTGAATTCAACTTTAGTCGCGCTAGTCCTGTCAAACAAGAATTAAGTTGGTCGTGCGGCTCGTGCGTGAAAACAGAATAGCACTTGACCAAAATTAAACTAAAATTAGAGATTTTTTAGTTTAGTTAAGTTTAGAGAGTGGTACATACAACAGAATCGCCACCATTATATAATAACAAACTGATAAATGTGTATCTCTCTGTAACGCATTAGATTGCCCTAAGATAATCAGGGCTAGGTATAAATATGTCTATGTCTATTACTATTTTAGTCAGGATTCTATGATTTATTAATTGTTCTGAGGATACTCATAGAGGAAGATTATACACATACTACGTATGCTGGCACAAAATCACGACAAAATTTAATTAAACCACTGATCTCCTTTTTTTGGTTAGATTTACCCCTTTTTTTGATCCAGCAAAGGAAACTGAGCCTTTACAGCCATGTCATGTATTTTTGTACACACCAAAGAGAGCATCATACTCTTATTATTTTAGGTCTTATTAAGTCTATGTTGTCACAAATCGCATTGTTTGACACAAATATTTTAATATTAATTTTAAAATATCAGCACGTTTTTCTTAGTAGCATTAATAAACTGCATTTTTGGAATGGCAATCTCTGTAATAGTGATGTTACAATTACAATCAATTTATCGATATTTAAATATTACTTTAACTGATTGTAAAATTAACAGGCAATTTTGTGCCTCATAGATTACATAAAAAATGCACCAGGATATTTTCGGCATAGTGTCGGATTAATTAGGCTCTTGGGTATTTGTCGGAACTGATAAGCTGATAGCGTGTAATCTACGAGGAACCTTTCAACACTGTCAACCTCTCTCGTCAGTTGTTACTAATTTGCCATCCTCAGTCTACAGGCTTGTCAACTGACTTTGACAAATAGACACATCCCTTGGCAACGCTTCTCTAATACAATTAGTATTAAAATAGAGTATTGCATGTATTGGTAAAAAAAACCCTGGCGTAGTGATTGGCGACACTTTGTTTGAAATAATACGTTTCATTTGAATTATAGTGTAAAAAAATGAAATTTTAAAAATACTGCATGATGCACTATTGACATTAATGTATTATTAAAGTTTTGATTCAAGCTTTGCAGTACTCTTGCACTCCGTAGTATTTTATTCCACAGGCTAAGTATGCTCGCCAGAGCTCACCGAGGAGTTCTATCTTATGTTGCAAGCGATGGATGGACTTTTCTTTTAAGCTATGAACATAATGCTTGTTTCTGATTTCAACAGGATGGACAAAGCAAGACTTCTAACGTCTCTCTGGTTTTATATAAGATAGCAGGTGATTAAAAATACTATCTATTTCTGATATTTCTAGCAATTTAAATTATTTTCTAATACAAACAACATACCTAAGTGGAACACACACATACATACACACATCTATTTACACACACTCTCTCGCTTATTACAAAATCTCGTAAAAAAAAAGTTGTAATATAATATTTTATCATAATGAGGGTATACGTTAGCTCCTGACGTAAATAACGTTGTTTATAGCGCATGGAAAGATTTCACATCTTCGGATGTCGAAAATTCAAAGTATTCATTATGCTTATATGACGGGTGAAGGCCAACACTATGAGGCATTTGTACATACTTGTAACATTTATATTATGAGTTAGTTTTCCGTAGTGGTCATACATCGCCAACTTCCCTTTCTCTTTTGTTACATACAGGATGGTGCCGTCCAATTAATTAAAACATGGGCTATATTAGTTCATAGAAATGTTTTGCAACTTTCAAATATATCTCAATCATTTGAAAATGTCATGACGTTTCTATGAAATATAGCATGGGCTGTATTATTTCACAGAAATATCATGAACTTATCAAATAAATTGGGTGGGTATATTTGAACGAGCCCGTGTTTTAATTTATTATCGTACTATCGTCACCATTCTGTATATCCTGTCAATGAAGAAATTACTCTTAGTTACTCTACTCTTAAATATTTTTTTCATAATATTATTTTCTCTGTTTCTTTAATTTGTGTGATGTGTCCAAACGAATGATGAGCTATCAAATGTAACAGTTGCAGTACAAAGGCCGCGTCCATTACGATCGGAGTAAGGGCGGTCCCAAGGTCAAAGTATTGATAAATAAATATTTTTATTATATTACGTAGACAAAAATAATTCAAAACCTACAGAGTCGGATACATCAGTAGTAGGTTTTAAAATATCGACATCGATACTATGCGCAGCTTCCCTAGCAGAATTAACCTCACTCGCTACTGACTGTCATTTGTAACGATCCAAGAGTGGTTGAACATCGAGGAGAGGTCGTGGAGGATTTTACCATCTAGCCACCATCGCCGCTCGCCAATTACACCATGGCTGATACCGAAAAGGCGCCGCAGCCGCAGCCCCAACAGCAGCAGCCGCAAGGAGAACAACAAGCGCAGCAGCAACAACTCAAAACGCCTAAAGTAAAGCGGGTCATCGGTAAGTGCTACGCCATCTTAGTTTTGTGTTCCCCGGCATTACGCTAACGAAAGCACATGGCAAAGGAATTATGAAATCACCATTTATTTAGAGTTTTTTAAGATGCCGCGGTTTATTTATAACGTATCGAATAAAAATAGCATATTTTAATAATCGGATTACAGAGTTACTGGCCTGGATATAGCTTGTATTGATCGTATGTTGACCCCGGCCGCTAGTGTTATAGGTGTTTCGCATCAAGTAGCGTAAATCAATATTCTAGATGCGTGTTGCACCGCAAACCCACGCCGCTTGTAATAAGCGTTAATTCTTATGCCTTGCACTTGCGCGATAGACGATTGTTTTTAATGTTATGATCATGGCGGTTTGCTCAGCAGATTTAATGGACGGCAATCAACCGAATCTTGATATTTCAGGTAATTATGTGTAGGCTTCCATTTTGTAATTTGGCTTTGCTGCTGGCGATTAAAGTTTATTCCATAACCTATTACTACTTCATTGAAACAGATATTTACGTGTAAAATGTTGTCATCTGTTTATTCTTCATTAAATTATTGTTTCGTTTAGTGTAATAGTAAAATTATGAAACTACCTCCTTCAAGTAATAAAATAGTTTGGTAAATTATATCTATCAAATAATACTATTGCATGCTTTGATCTATTTTAAGATGTCAAGTGGTGCTATACCTCTGGAGGTCTATGACAATTTAAAAAATCAATTTTGTCTAAAATCTGATGCTTGACAGATTAAAATTACCTATTCCATTTAGTTTTAGTAGTTTCACTATATCTAATGAAGTAGAACACAACTGCATTATTATTTCTTGGACACAATAAAATATTAGGTAGGTACTCAAAATTTTTCTAAGTAGAACATGTGTAGGTAAATGAAAATAAAACCTGCTCATGCGAATTAATTTCTTAACCTCCTTCATATTTGTAATGCTTCATCCATGGTGGTGTTGAGTTATTTGCCATGTTTTGTATAAATAAATGGTCAACATACAATCAATATACTTACCTGTAGTCAAAATTTAAAATGATCAATCAGATAATAAAGAAATGTCTGCTTATAAATGTTACACATTTAACTACTATCTAAATACATCCTTAACTTTTTGCCCAACTTAACGGAATTGTAGGTATTTGTAAAAATATTTTTTCGGATGTTGAAATAGAATATTTGGACATTGTAGGGTAGATATTAGCTCTTAATGCAAGTACAGATTGACTAGAAGAATTTCACCGGGTTATCACAAATCCTTGGTAGCTGAGATGGTTAGAGCAGTCACCTGGATTGTGAAGATTGTGAAAGGTTACAGGTTTGATCCTCACACCAGGAAGTGATTTTTTTCTAGTATAGATTTTTCTGTCAGTACATTGGTTTCACAATCTTTTGAATATCACTCTCTGCTACCATCATTACCCACTACAGCAGTATTTTTAGCCCAAATTTATAGCGGTCTGTTAATATCTCCTCTACCCTTCAGAACATCACAACTAAATACACTTTCTTACTTTTTATGTAGATATATTATAAGAGATTGCAGAAGCATTTAGTTGCCAGTTGGTTTTCTGTTTCTCATAATGGTACTGTACTGCTACTCGAGTTTATGTAGTTAGGTATTAATAGAGTTACTACTTAACTCCATACATTAGTATTACTACCTCCATAATTAACAATGATCTATTAAAGTTTTGCCATCCTGAAACAAAATAATTTTTAAAGTTATTATAATGTGTTGTCATAAATTCAAATATGCGTTGTTGTTACAGCTGTTAAGGTGTCGGGCACAGTGAAATGGTTCAACGTGAAGAGTGGATATGGTTTTATCAACAGGTAAATACAATTTTACATAAATGTTTGTGCTGATTCTGTTGTTTTAAAATAAATTTTGTATAATAGACAGATGTTCCATTGAAGTTCTAAAAAAATAATTATGAATTTACATACCTACCAGTTTTTCAAATATACTGTTTCTAACAATATTAATGTCTATAGATGTTAGTATATTTAAATTCTGAAAAAAAGTTATATACCTACCACTTTTCAAATTTACTGTTTCTAACTATATTTGTGTGTATGTTGGTATATTTAAATTTTTATCAATTTAAATTCAAAATTTATTTGAACAAGATAGAGGCAGTATATTTGCAAGTCCCAACTTTTAAGTAAAATACATTTAATTATAAATACATTTAGGATTGACAATAACTATATTAGTGTATATGTTGGTATATTTAAATTTTTATCAATTTAAATTCAATGTTTATTTGAAAACAAGATAGAGGCAGTATATTTGCAAGTCCCAACTTTTAAGTAAAATCCTTATCCAATTAGTAATGTCATCAAAACATACTTACAATAAAACATACTTAAAACTTACAGCAATTTATTTCAAAAGCTTATTTATTATTAGTGTTTGTGTGGCAAATTCATCTAAACAAGACTGATAAGGTCAAGATTGAGCAGATTTAACTCACGTTTAATTACATTTAAAAAAAAACTTGCAGTCATACATTTATATATATATATATTTACACATTAATTCTAATTTCATTATAATTTATGTAACACAGTCAACTTAATTAAAAAGTTAAGCAAATTAATAAAAAAAAATAGTTTAGTTATTAGAAAGGTGGTAAAGAAACTTATTTTAATTATACCATTTGTTGGTGTAGCAACATTTATTGCTTTCTCCATAAATTTTTTTTATGGAAGTGACTATATGATGTGTAAATATGCATTTAGTCGACCCCATTCCCTAATATCTAGGAGAAGGGATCCTCCTAAAATATACTTGTTAAGGTTTCTCACATTGTAAATGTCAGTTAGGTCACAGAGTGAAATTATTAATTTATTCAATACAAAATTGAAAATTTTAAGTAACTGCTGGCCTCATTAATTATCTATATAACACCATCTCATTGAGAATATTCTTATGAGCTCAAACACGCTATACCTGATGTAAGTTTTTTAAAAAATGACCATCCTGCAGTCTATTTGATAGTACAGGATCAGCTCAAGGTTAGCATATCTCACCAAAGTAACAGTAAACCAAATTTCAAATCAATTGGATCTGTTAAAGTATGTAAGACCTTTTTGTCAAGTAGGAAATGTGCTAATAGTCATCAAACGCCTAAACAGATCTTCATAATTTTTTCTAAGAACCATCTTGAACATGTCAGCTTGCAAATAAAAAAAGATAATTAAAATTGATTCATTTGTTTAGGAGTTACGATGCTACAGACACACACAGATACACATAAAAAGACAGACACGTCAAACTTATAAAACCCCTCTTCTTTTCGTTGATGGTAAAAAAGCACTATATTCCTAATAGAATCATTAATTTTTGTAACATAACCACATATCAGAGACAATGGATTGTGTTCATTTATTGTTATTGTATGTGAGCGACATACTAGTTAAGCTTGTATCTTTGTCTTGTATATTTAAAATGTATAAATTTGTTAGGGACGACACGAAGGAAGATGTGTTTGTTCACCAAACTGCGATCGCCCGCAACAACCCACGTAAGGCTGTGCGCTCGGTCGGCGACGGAGAGGCGGTGGAGTTTGCCGTGGTCGCCGGGGAGAAAGGCTATGAAGCAGCCGGAGTAACGGGTCCCGGAGGCGAGCCAGTTAAGGGCTCGCCCTATGCAGCAGACAAACGCCGCGGCTTCCAACGCCAGTAAGTGTTAATGTACACTTGTCACTCCAGAAGCTAAGAATTATGTTAACTGAACTTAACTTCATAGTCAAATTGTGTTGTGTTTCAGATATTATCCCCGTCAAGCTGGCGGACGTGGCGGTGAGGGCACTCCACGAAGGGGTCGCATCGGTCGCCGTGGGCCCCCGCCCAACCAGGGGGGCGCACAGGGTGATGAGGGTCAGGAGGGGGGCGGAGCACCACCACAGCGCAGGTTACTATCTCTTTTTTGAGATTTTATGTTCATTTTCTTACTTCAGCTGTGAAACAGTTCGCTGTGTTTCGGATTGAAGGGAAAGGTAGTCAGTGTAATTACTGGGCATGACGGCATTTCATCTTAGCACTCAGGATGACAACGCACCTGCAATATCTAGTGATTTTTCCTTGGTATTGCCACCTGCAACCTGCACCTGCTATAGGCGGCGATAACCACTTAGCATCAGGTGGGCCGTCAGCTTGTATGTCATGTTGTATAAAATAAAAAAAAATTGATCCAGAAAAATCAAAAGTTGGAATTAATTCATTAATATAGTTGTGTTATTTTTAATCCCACAAAAAAAAGTGAATGTTTAGATTGTGATATGATATGATATGACCATTGTAAACACATTCACATATTCAATCGAGATTGAGTTACTTTATTTAAATAAATTCAATATCATTTAGACATGTTGCAAATACAACTAATACAAATACTCGTTTTCGGGTTTTGATATAGAATATTTAGATATTTTGAGGGTATAATTATGTAAGCTTCTTACACAAATACAAACTAGAGAAAAATCACAGGGTCATCCCAAGTCCTTGTTAGCTCAGATGGTTAGAGCATACACCCATTGCCCTGACCCCACCTGAGCACATGAATTTTTTCAAGTTTAAATACTTTTTATTCTGCTTACTGCTTACAACTGTAAAAAAAAATCAAAGTTTTCAACTTCTTTCAGAATTACTGTCCCTATGTATAACTAAATTGCAAGTAATTAACTGACATACCTAACCTATTATCATTATTATGTTTGAGACGACAATTACTGTGTATCCAGGAACATTAAGTTGATGCAGCATGCAAATATCAGATGACCTTTGGTTCTCCTTAATTATCTATATAAACTAATATAAGTCATTCTATCTATAAAATATAATGCTAGCTATGTCTATTGCTCAGGTCATATGTTTATTGTAATGTTTTGTTAAATGCTCCACGACTGTGACTTTATTGGTTTGTGCAGTTACTTCCGCCGTAACTTCCGCGGAGGGCGCCGTGGGGGAGGCCCGGGTCCGATGAACCGGGGCGGGTACCGCATGCGGCAACGCAACCCGGGCCCGGGCCAGTCGCCGGCCGGCCAGAGCCAGCGCCAGAACGGCCAGGAGGGCGACGCTCCCGCCACGTCGGCATCACCGCCTCCGCAGCAGGCCAAGCCCAAGACCAAGCCCACTGGCACTACCATTGAGACCACCACCAATGAGAGCCAGGCCTAACGCCCGCAGCCTGCTGTGTGGCACACTTCTATGTAGTGCATGTTAATTCTAGCTGTGCCACACATCCATCACAACTTGCTGTCTTGTCTCCATCTAAGTGTTTCGTTTCCATGTGGTCGCAGACACTAACGTGAAGATCTTTGTAATGTAATGTAACACCAATTATTTTCTCTTGTTTGAATTGTATAATGGGGGAGACAAATGGAACTGCAAAGGTATCATGGATCAAAGATGTGATATTTTAATTATTATTAGATCCTATTATTTAATGTTTGTACTTGCAATATTTGGTTGTATACCATTAGATTGTGTAAAGATTTAAAAGCAGAAAAAATATTAAGAAATATTTGGTATACAATATGAGGTTCAAAATCTTCGCGTGAAATAATCGCGGTATTATTGTGCAATTAACCGTGAAGTGTCACTTGAACACCCATGTGTTCTTTGGCTTCTATTGTCAACTTACGTACGGGTGTTCAAGTTTCAAACCTATTATAGATAAATTGAGAAATGATACGCAGGTTCCAATGCCCCAAGAGAATCTTGTATTTTTTTAAAAAATCTTTAGTTAAATTTTATGAAATTCTAAAGTTGCATGGCATTTTGTATAATAATGAAGTTGCTAAGTACCTCTTCAGTATCGACAAAATATTGTCTGTGTGGAAAATAGTTATTTTTTTTATTATACCCATAAGCTAATATAATCAGGCATAAGTTTTTTCTGCATAATGTAAAAATTGTTACACTAAACACTCGAAACAATAAACTTTCTTTTTACCTGTGTGAAAAAATTTTATTTTTTGGAAGAACCCCTTCCCATCTCTAATAAGTAGAATATACCATAGACTTATGATAGTCCATAGGTATTTCCCGCTTTGTCCGCTGACGGCAAATAATGGGAAATGGAACAAATACCACAATCCCACCCGTCTGATTATTGTACGTACCTCTCAAACAGCTCAAGAACAAGGCGCCGGCCAACTATTGAGTTAGAGCAGCTTCTGAAAGCAGCTGGGCGTACTGTTCTGAGGGAGGCTATTTAACTCGGTCTTGCTCGAGGGTAAAACGCCAGAATCAACAGGGGCGTCGTGGTGGCACTCCTCTTCAAAAAGGGTGACAGGACCCAATTGAAGACTATGATTTTATTCGCTGCGTTATTGGATTTAAAAAAGTGTGAGGAGTGTTTGGCGGCTTTTTGAGGCGTCGGTGAAGATTTTTATTACAATAATTAAAAATTGTGTCGGAGCGAACATTGAGTTATAAAAGCGGCGCAGTTTTATTATTCAAGTGTTTGTGTTGACGTGCAACTAAAAGATTTAGAATGTGATTATTAGAAGTGTGATATTTCACACGATCACTTTTATTCTAATAATCTTTTAGTTGCAGATTGAGAACTTTTTTGTGGTTATCTACCTCATCAAGTAGCACATAAAGTGACTGTCATCATATATTTCGTGTCAAATACTCCCCAAGAAACATTGAAATGTGTTACGCCAGTATTTTAAATACCAGTATTATTTTTTTTAAAGAAGAAATACTAAAGACGTGGCTGTATGGGCATTAGTTCCCTTTTCCTTCCCTTTATAGGCAAAATTAACAAAAAAAAAGTATGAGATCTGCAGGAGAGCTAAGGTCGCGGACATAGCCCAATGAATTGCGAGTCTCAAGTGGCGGTGGGCAGGTGGTGACATTGCAAGGACTGATGACCGTTGCCGCAGAAAGGTGGCGGCCGCGTACCGGGCCTATGCCAACCATTGGACGTCTCTCTTTTGAAATGACTACAATTCCTTAAAATATGACTACACCTTTTTATAACACCTTGTATAAGGTAAAATAGTTAAACAAAAAAGAATCTATGAAATATTGCAGACAATGTTAAATTAAAACAACATGGCGTATTGAAAGTCCGCGGATCGTCTTGTACTGAAGAGTTTTGGTGTGATTGGTAGGTTCAAGGTTATTTTTTATTGATCACTTAAAACCAAAATGATTTCGGTTATAAGTGGCCATAAAAAATAACCATAAACCTACCAATCACTCAAACAGTCACGACAACCAGTCGACTGACATGACTTTCGTCACCATCTAGTTAAAGCCGCTTGATTTGATGCCTAGCCCCCCATATAAACGCTGGCAGCCAATAATATGCCTAAAGAAGGACAGAAAAAATATTTTATTTAAATAGGCCACAAAGAAGCACTTTTAGTCGTCATAAAAACACATTCTTACAACTATCACAAAAAATATATTAACTAACAACGTCATAGTCTATCTGTCTGTCATAGGCCGATAGTTAATTGACCTAGACTCACTTGACGTTTGACGAGTTATCGTATTAAAAGGATCGTCTTGTACGCGAAGAGTTTGGTTATATGTAATCATAAAAAAATAATCTTGAACCGTTTAGGCGTCCAATTGAATGGCTAATTTAACGAGACGACTGACATGACGTTTAGCCATCTGGTTAAACGTTACGCTCAATGACTTGGATAGTTCATGTCCTTCAATCGTTTTATAGGATGCCGGCGGGCGGTTAATCAACGGCCTAGCCGTCCAGTTAAACGGCTATTTTATCCAGGCGGCTGCGACAGACAGGCCACCATGTTGCTATCTTAACTTTGCCCAATCGTGCCACGGTGGCCACGGTGTGTGATACAATACAATGAGGAAGGATTATTCGTCATAGGTGTGATATGAGCCTGACAAGGAGACAAGACCACAGATTAATAACAGTTGTAGTTAACGTATTTTCGCGCGCTTTAATGACTGAAGTTTAGTTAGTAGTGTAAGTAGAATTTATATGATTTTGACAAAACAGTGATAATTATGAGCTTTATTTGTAATATTTCTCATACTATATTAGAATTTATAAAACTTAAACTTTTTTTAGAAATTTAGTAGGTAGCTCGTTTCTTTGTCGTACTTCCAGAACTTGGAATTCTTTGCCAGCACATGTCTTTCCTCCTTCCTATAACATACCCAACATGCTAAGGAACGCTCCTTCAAAAGAGGCGTGAAAAAGCACCTTTCGGGCCGGCAAGGTGGAGGCGCCTAGAGCAGTGTCTGAACTGCACTAGCTGTCTTCGCATATGGACTCTTCTTACCGTTTCAGGTGGTGTTGAGCCATTTGTCGTGCTTTGTATATAAAAAAAACTTATGCAAGGTCTGGGGCACATTCGGACAGGACTACAAGGGCACATTCGTATGCGTACAATCAAAACAAACTTTTTTTATTATTATTATTTAACACTTTATTGCACAACACACATCACACAAATAAACAAACATTAATCATGGTGCGGTAGTATAAAAAACCGGCCAAAGGCGAGTCGGACTCGCGCACGAAGGGTTCCGTCTATAAACAAGCGTCTACCTGCTGCCGTTATCAATATCGAGCAAAAAATTTACGTTTGTTGTATGGGAGACCCCTTAAATTTTTATTTTATTCTGTTTATTCGTATTTGTTGTGATAGCGGCAACAGAAATACATTATCTGTGAAAATTACAACTAAGTATCACGGTTCATGAGATACAGCCTGGCGACGGACAGACAGCGGAGTCGTAGTAATAGGGTCCCGTTTTACCCTTTGGGTACGGAACCCTAAAAAGGGTACGTGAACTCAAGAAGGCAGTAAATTTAACATTTGATGATGTAATACAAGGACGAGTGTTGTATAACAACGGTAAGAATTATCAATAAATAGACTTGGAGTAAAACATTAATTTTATTCTTGGTTATTTTCCTCGAAAACAATTTACTTGTTAACCATGAGTCAGGTTAATTATTAATTTACTTTTATGATAAGTATCTACTACATGTTCTTTGTGATTTAATGTTAAAAAGGTAGAAAGCGATTAAAAAATTAGTAGGTTGTACTTAGTGCCCGGTGGCGTAGTGGTAATCGCGTCTGGCCTAGGGTTGCCAGATGGTATCCAAAAGGAGGACATGTCCTCCTTTTCCATGTTTTGCCTTCCTCCCTTACCAACTGTAAGTCCTCCTTTTTGCTAAAACATCGGGCGGGACTTACTCAGTGAAGCAAAGAGAGGAATAGACTCAGTGTGCAGATAGTTAAATCTTAATTCTTACTCAATACAAGAGATTTTCATAATTAATTGTTAAAAAACCAATAACTTCTTTGTAAAATTGGCAGCTCAGCTAATGAAGATTAAAATAAAGTAGAATAACATAAAAAAAAGTTTAATTTCTGAATGTCCTCCTTTTTTACAGAAAATCCTCCTTTTTAGACCACCTCTATCAAATTATCATCTGGCAACCCTAGTCTGGCCGGACATCAGGAGTATTCAGGAGTTCACGCGGGTTCGATTCCCGCCTGGATCATAAAATGATTTCATCGTTTTCTTTTTTTATTTGTTGTACGAATGTATCCCACTATTGGGGTGCATTCGTACAAATATTATCATATTGTAGAAATATGGCTATGGCCTTTTAATCTATTGACATAATACCTAGTTCCAGACTTTTTGTAACCAACTACGATATTATTTGTTATACTTAGGTGCATAGACTAGATAATTTTGATAACTAATCAATAAGTATAAAATTTAAATGTAAATGTGTGACCACTTTTCCCTATACAGGTGGTGCCGTCAATACGACAATAAATTAAAACATTATTTTTGAATAAGATGTTTTTTTAAAGTGGCACACCATTTCTATGAACTAATATAGTAGAACATGTTTTAATTTATTTTATTATTTTTTAAAATTATTATAATGGTAAAATTTATTACTTACTTGAAAATGACGGTCAATGAGAGCTTGTGTCGTTGTGTATAAGATTTCAATGTTTAGATTTGTTGAAATTATTTTCTATAATTTAAATTTTTATTTTTTTACTACATTTACATTACCCAATGAATGTCTTCATCATCATCATCATCACCAGCCTATATGAATGGATGTCTTAAATTATCATAATTTCAAATTAAATAATAGAAACATAGTAACTAACTATGGTAATTATAGTTTGTACAGTTTTTGTGACATTCTTGTCGGTTATCTTTCGATCTAGTTCTGTAATAGCAATAATTACCCATTTTTATCATTGACTATTCGCTTTTTCATTACTTATTAGTAGGAAATGCACGTTATCCAGTCATTCATTTATACATTGGTTATTATTATTCTAATTTGCGACAAGTTAGGAACCTTACAGAATAATTATAACAATAAAGAACTTTTATCGATTTCATAACAAAAAGATAATATGGCAAAACGCGAGCGATTCCTTCTTTTTTTTAATACAAATTAGTCGTAAATTATGTGAATTGTATACCTACTTAGATCATCATCGTACTGTCAAATGTGTCTGCTTGAATAATTATGTTAGTGGACATTTGACGACGTTGTTCAATGAAAACAGTTTGTGCCATGATGTTAAACTACACCGCTCACAATCCAATCGTCAGTTGCGACTTGCCACTCGAGCAGGTAGACGGGAGTATAAAACTATTTTATTGCTTTTCTGTATATTATCCGCGCGCGATACACATAACACTATCGACTGTCAGCCCATCTTCTTTGCCAACACAACGAAGGGTCTGCAGTTTAAGAAAAGAATACGTGAGTAGGTACCTAATAAAAATATTTCGTAACTTTTAAAATTATACTTTTCTCAATCGTGAACTGACATATAACTACTTATGTTATGTTTACCTACTCATTGCGCTAACACCTTGGTCCTAGATTAATTTTAATATATTTTGCTATTTTATGTTGTGAACGAATAGTGGGTAGGTAATGTTAATGATTACCTCGTACCTCAGCGTTGCCAGAAGGTTACTTTTGTAACCTTTTAGGTGATGTTTTACTCCAAAAGGTTACTTCTAGGTTACACTACTTAAAAGGTTACTTTATGTGATTTTTCGAAATTAGTAAAATTCATTCACAATTTCTTAATGAAAACCTAAGGCAAACGGAATGCTCTTTCATTTATTTATTTTATGTTGGCTAACGCTAAACTTTATTTGTAGTGTAGTGGAGTTAATACTAGAAAACATGAAAAAGACAGTTTTTCACACTTCTGTATGTACAAACACCAAATTATAAATTAACCACAGCATCTCGCTCATTCAGAGTTGTTTCTTGTCAGTTTGTTGAGAAATAAAAAAGTTTAGTATCTATTGACATTTTTTTTGTGTTTCGTGATAGTGTTTTGTTTAAAAAAGAAGTGGGAACTTGGTAAGCGTACAAGTTTGTATATAAGTACTGAAGGATAACTTTTAAACTCTACGCTACGTTATTCCGCACGGGTTTTAAGACGAAAATTTTGGAAACGTACCATGCATTAGCAAGTCGGGCTTGTCTAAAAGATATCAGAGGATTTTTTAGAAGATTGAGAAGTTACTGGCAATTTTTGGTTTGTATGAAAAGCTAAGAATTGTTTTATTCAACAGTAATACTCTTTTTCGAAAAATCCTCTGATAACTATTTAGACTAGTCTACCCTCTTTGACAGGATGCATTTTGACAATCGCTATCGTTAACGTTAAATGGAAAATGTATGGGATTTGACATTTACAATCGAAAGGTATTTAAGGTCTTACGTCAAATCCCATTCATTTTCCATTACCGATAGCGATATTCAAAAGGCCTCTTGTCTAGACTCTCTGATTTGCTTATGCACGTTAAGTGTCATTATAATCGGGTTCGTTTCAAATATTTTAGAATTGAAAGTTTGTATGAAAAGTCGTGCGGCGTAAACGCTCTTAATTTGTTTAACTTTGACTCGCTCGCCTATGTGGTGGTTATAGGTAATCATTTCCGTAAATTTTTACTGGTGGTAGACCCATATGTAGGATCGCCTGGGTAGGTACCACCGCCTTTCTTATTTCAGCCATGAAACAGTTCGCTGTGTTTCGGATTGAAGGGAAAGGTAGCCAGTGTAATTACTGGGCGTGTACGGCATTTCATCTTAGGCCTCAGGATGACAACGCACCTGCAAAATCAAGTGCTTTTCCTTGTTATTGCAGGTGTCTATAGGCGGCGGTAACCGCTTACCACCAGGTGGGCCGTCAGCTTGTTTGTCATCTAGTTGTATATAAAAAAAACAATCGATCGAAATGTATTCTATCACCTTTAAATACATTCCCACTGCAAAAAATAGGAAAGGTTACTTTTCAAACTATAAGGTTACTTTTTTATGTTACTTTAGACTAGACCCGGCTCGATTCATTGGCAAAAGTTATTATAGAGGTACCTATACAAGGTGTATCAAGAATTACCCAAAAAAAAAGAATATCTTTATCGAAAACTCAAAATGAAAATGTCCCTACTGTAGTAATCGGCCTCTAGTAATTTTAGGTAGCACTAGGTTAGGTTGTACCTACTCTAGAAAATTTAGGTTAAATGACATTCACAGCCGATTACTATAGTACCTAGTGACATTTTCATTTTGAGTTTTCGTTAAAGAATTTCTTTTTTTTTTTGGTAATTCTGATACACCTTGTATATTTCTGTATTAAAATTTGAACATTTTTCTAAACTGCATTTACCTACACTAATTCGTTATCTATTGATTAACAAACCGTCCTAATCACCAAACTCTTCTATTCTACATATAAAAATCTATAATAAAATGGCTTAAGTGACTTTGTTTATCTACTACGTTCAAGTATTTTAAAGACATTAATATTATAGATAGTAGATAAAAATAGAAACATAATAGTTAGACAGTAAAATTAAATTAATATTACAAATCACGGAAACTGTAAATCAAACAGCTCTAATTACTAATATTTTTCTGGCTTAACTCCTTGTCATAATTGCCCACCTTTAATAATGTCCTATACCTACTTATACTCTGTCAATACGACAATAAATTGAACCATGGGCTATATTAGTCCATAGAAATGGTTTGCTACTTTCAAAAATATCTTATTCATTGGATAATTTCTATGAAATAATATAACAATAACTGCATTATTTCACAGAAATTTCATAAAATTATCAAATGAATAACTAACTTGTTTTTGAACTTTCAAAAATATTGATATTAATATTGATAGATATAGGAATTTCTATGAACTAATATAGCCCATGTTTTTATTTATTGTCGTATTGGCCGCACCACCTGTATACTGTACAACCGTTTATATGTATCCTACGCACTCTTTCGAACACTAAGATGTGCAAGAATCTGCCTAAATAGATGAATCTATAGTAATAATAATAATGAAAAATAGAAATAAAATATGAATTGTAAAATGAAGAAAAATTTAATAAACTGTTTAGTCCCTTACCAGCCCGCCGTAGTCCGATTTTCAAAACAGAAGGTATTAGCATAGACCAAATAATAAATATCCTTGGTATTAGGATCGAGATTGATCTCCTGTCTATGGTGACAACTTTGATAATTTTTTTTTATACAAAATTTAATAAGTTAATCAACATAAAATTTTCTATGGAAATATTTTTTTAACGCGAATACCTAAATGGATCAGAGCCTATAGTTAAATTATGGATCAAATCTTCATTGTTGTTCATTCTGTTGAATTTTCAAGTGTGACATTTACGGATTCTTCTTAAATCTTTGTTTCTTGCTTTACCTATCTCTTCTGAAAGAATCCTAATTTGCAGCAGGCAAACATGATGGTAAATATAGGCACCATGTCAAATCATAAAAAGCCAAAACTTCTGCTGTTTACCTACGATATGCCCTAATATTTCAATGTTGATAGCACTCCCAGACGAAATAGTTTGAAGAATGGCCACAAATCGCAACAGTAGACCTTTGACAATATGTATTAGTTACTTCGTCAGACTTCTCATAATTAAAAAAAAAACTTCTTTCTGTGTTGCCCTCATTTCTGGTTCTAAATAAATCCTTGCTGTATCCGCATCTATTGCAATTCTTTTTGTAGGTACCTACCCCACGTCTTCTTAGCCACTTTTAGTACCTTATTCAATCCCCGTGCTCCCTTATATTTTAAAATCCATGTCATTTGAAAAGTGCAAAATACATTCTATGGAACGACTCAACAATATTATAATAATAATAACAATAAATCCCACTTCCACAAATCATTCCATATCAGCCATAACACACCACACACTGTGCTCTTACTTGGCAAAAGCCCATAAGTTTAGTTTAAGCCAGCTGAAAAAGGAGAGATATATTTAAACTTCTAAATAATAATAATAAAACACACTACAACACATACACTCACACTCACACAATAATAAGCGACCTAAGCAGATAAGAAAGTTTACACATCTTCTCGAAAAGGTCATGAACATATTTCTGATATCTTGTTCCTTTGACTCAGTTTACTAAGACAAAATATCAAAGGCAGATGTAGCAGATGTGTCTGTATTCTGTAATTATGATAACCACTTTTTCGTCGATCATTGTATGCTCATGACTAATTTCTGTTAGTATTCCCTATTTCTTCTTCCAACGCTGCTACTTCTTGGCTTGCGGGTTGCGGGGTGCAGCAGTTTAAGAACGTCTGCTTTCGCAAAACAGATACCTACTTTAAAAATATGGAACCTATCGACTACCAAATGTGTGTCCCTATCAAACAGTTTGTGCTATTTATATTATATTTTTCTAAATGCAATTCTATTCTTTTTTATTAAATTGATTATAACAAAATGAAGAGATACTACTAAAATTTTTCTAATTTTCAAAGCGTACGCGCTGTGGCAGGTCTTTCGTCCCTTTATAACGTCTTCTTGATTTATATAGGGTAGCAACGTGTTAGTGAAGTAGTGCCAGTAGTGGAGACGGCAACCACGTACCATCAAGCGTGCTTTATGACATGATAGCAAACATTTAGTGTACGGAGTTACGCACTTATGCTCCTTATAAGAGTCACTTAGCGAGTTTTAGCTCGGTCTATCTAAAGGTGGTAGAAAGAGACAAAAGTCGATAAGAGTCTCCTAAGCCTAGGGTTAATGGTTAGTGAAAACGGACATAAACGTTTGCTATCATGTCATAAAGACCGGTTCATACTTCTGTTCAATTGCAAAACTACTGTGTCATATTTATCTGGAGTAGGTGAGGTGAACACGAAAGGTACTTTTAGTTTTACTTAGCTCGCGGTGAAGATTGCGTAATCGACAAAGTATTATACCTGTACATGGCTGCAAAATGCTAAAGACATTTGACCTTTATAATACCCACTTTAGTCCTTTATTACAACTGTTATGTAGGTACAAGACAAGAGACAATTTTGTAGAGACGGCGGTTACGGTTGTTGTCATATATATTATTTACTTACTATAACATTTATGTACGTGACGGATTTGTTGTTGTGTGGCTTATACAGAAACGATTTTACTCTCAAAGTTATGATGGCTTGCATCAAATATAGTCTTGTGATAAAGTCATGTGATGAATAAATTACCTTTTAATTAACGTATTGACTAATTCCAATAGAAAAACATACAAATCTAAGGCCACTAGCCGCAGTACCAGACCGAAGTATCTTACAAGAATTGACGACTTTGTAAATGGTAATTTATTAGCTACTAATTGGTTCGCCGAACCAATTGTTGGTAAAGGCATAGCATAGCTATCGCTGCTAGAGTACCTATATAAGTACTCTACCAGTTTTAGTTGGTACTCTAGTCTAACTTTGAACCTACATTGGCATAGCCTTATTAACCCGTCAAGCATCAGATTCTACATACAACTGATTTTCAATTGTCATAGACCTCCAGAGGTATAACGCCGCTTGACAGATTAATGAGATATCGTTATGCAGAAACAGAGCGCGTTATTTGGAAAGATAATAAATAATAGCTAACTTGTAGAAGATGAGCTGTGTTGGCAGCAGGTTGCAGTCGATATTGACAACACGCATATTGTGATGGTAGCTCAAATTTTAATGAGGATGTAACAAAGCGACTAACATGATTTCAGGAGCCTAAACGCAATCTCTTATAATACTAGCTTTCCTAAATTGATCTTAGTTACTTCTAAAGGAGATGTTTCATATCAGGCCACGTACAGGCCATATGCACACTATCTCAAAATATCAGGAAAAATCTCCTGAATCTGGGAAAATAGGTACTAATAATTCGTTTTCATGCACAGTTCGTTTGTACAAAAGTTAAAAATTTTCCCGATTTCACCGTTATTCAATATGGCAATATGCCGGCGACATAGAAGTCAAGTAAACGTCACCAAAGTGACATATGCGCCATGATGTATATTTCACTGTGTTACAGTTTTTTCTGTAAAAAATCTTGTTTTGTACCACGCAACAAAGCAAATAAAAAGAAAACGGACAATTGAACACTGTTCTGCATATTTTTACCAATTTTTAAGTATACTGTACATAGACCTGGCTGGATCTCCAT
Source organism: Nymphula nitidulata (assembly GCA_947347705.1). Lineage (NCBI taxonomy): Eukaryota > Metazoa > Arthropoda > Insecta > Lepidoptera > Crambidae > Nymphula > Nymphula nitidulata. The sequence continues at coordinate 21,400,534 of OX374616.1, forward strand.
ACATTTTGGAACATTTTTTTGGTTCATTGAAAAACCGACCTAATAATTCATTTATTTTGATGACTTTTCGATGAAAGAAATTTTAAAGAGACTTATGAATACGAATGCTATAACATCTCAGAGCTATGTTTCTGTAGTGAGTAAGTTCGCCAGTCAACGTAACACTTCCTCTTGATTTTACAGGGTAGGCAACGCGTGAGTAGTGCTCAAGGTGCTACGAGCGTCTATTTAGGCTATGGCAACCGCTTACCATGCTGCTGTACTTATGCTATAATGCCGCTAACCGACCTGCGGAGCGAATTCAATTATGACATTAACACGTCAGTGAATGTCATATTTGAAAGCAAGAATGACATTCACGCGTCAGTGAATGGTATAATTGAATTTAATATGATAATGTGACTGTGTCGTAAGCCATATTAAGTTCATACCAGTAAAGTTAGGCGGTCGCATGGCGGATTGTACGCTCGTTCTCCTTTCATGTATAAAAAACTCATGGCTCCCTACCCTAGCCCCATGGCTGGTCACTAACCGTTAATCATCTGACATGCCGTGTTATCATTTATTGCCCTAGGCACTACTGCTTGGCACTACCAGTAGTGTCATGGGAAATTTTGTTTTCCCATGACACTACTTCTCGGATGGCTCATTGGACGTATTTGTATCCTTGCCACCCTCAAACAAATCAGAAAAAAAAAACATAAACAGTGGAGCAAGGTCCGAATCTCGTTCGACAACGGCAGTAGTTATTACAAGTGGACGCTTCGGTCATGTTATCTACACCCTACTGTCAATGTCCATCTCAGTTCATTAAAAGGTCAAATAAACAAAGAAGATACTAGGTATATAAAAAAGTTTAATTAGGTTATAGTGTTGTTAAAACATAAATACATATTATGAACTACTTACTTATAGAGCAAAAGTCCACGACGGCCAGACCTTCCTTATTTTATAAAAGTTGAAAGTCTCTCTGTACTTGTCCCCTACCTACAGGTAAGAACGACCAGCGACTATAGAGTTTGGGTTGTGTTACCTGGGCAGATAACTGGTAGCGAAGGTGTATAAAATAGTACCTAAAATTTGTTAACGTATAAAGCTCAATTTTTTTATATTTTCTTCGGGCTAACTTTAGAAATGTCGTCATCCATTGCCTGATACTTATGATAGTTACTACCCCCTGCCAGAAACCCTTTGACAGTTCTAATTTACCGTATAAAGACATACATAGGTACTCATAATGAGGGAAAGAGTTACGGGTATGATTGTCTACGCTACGCGGAATCACCCCATTAAACAGTTTGGCCAAAAAGAGTAAAAATTTATGAGAATAGAGTTAAGGGTTTTTTGGGTTGTCTCAGTTTTCGTTACATTGTATTCTTGTATCGTGTGTGCTGAATAATTTTTTATTCTAAATTATAAAATGGGAATACTCTATGGAGCTTTTACATAACTCGTCTTGCCCAGGCGCGCGTTACCCATGTCCAGTCTGTGCCAAAATCCTAAAAATGCTCCTTGATCCCGTCCTTGCCGTTTTGTGGTACTACGGTACCTTAAAATTTGGTTGAAGAAGAATCGACTTTATGTTATTTGTATGAGGGTGTTTTTTATAAACTAAACGTAAAAGAAGACCCCTGGTATCTAACAGTATACGATCTCATGGATAGGGCCAGACAGCAGGTGTAGGGTAATAGATAAGGATATTCAATATCAATCTTTTTCTTCTGGAGGGAGATCGACCCATGCACAATGTCAGGTGCATAGTGTGGGCGCCCTAACGGCCGGCCTCGTTCGAAGCTACCCCGCGTTCATAGTTACCTACTTTACCCAGTTGTCACCACTTCACGCATCATCACGAGTTCATTACTTCAAGTCTTGTAACGTTGTGACAACTTCATCATCATCATTATCGTTTCAGTCGAGAGACGCCCACTGCTGGGCAAAGGCCTCCCCAAAGCTCTCCAAACCGATCGGTCCTGCGCTGGCCGCAATCCATCGGCTTCCCGTGACACTCACCAGATCGCCAATTCACCTTTTGGGGGGCCTACCAACGTTGCGTCTCCCGATACGCGGTCGCTGCTCGAGGTCCTTTCCGCCCCAACGAACGTCAGTCCTCCTTACAATGTTGCCTGCCCACTCTTTGGATTATGTCAGCGACCATAGTTCTCCTGCAGATCTCATTGTTCCTGATTATATCACGCAGAGAAGTCCCGAGCATTGCCCTCATGACTTTGAGCTTTCTTATGAGTCCCATTATAAGCGGTCTCGTTTCGGTCCATTTCGTGTGTTGCAATTGATGACATGTCATCTCTGGTAACACACGAATAGTTTGTCGGGAGATGGGCCGAGAATGGCGACAGACAACTTACTCCTCAAAAACAAATGAAAATAGTGTAATGGCAATCCGGAGACAACCGGGCGGCGCCGCGCCGCGCCAGGCCGTGGCGTGCTATTTGCATGAAAGATAAGGAAACGTAAGTATTCCTATAAACTAAAAACTATTGTATTTTATGTAACTTAGTGTGATTATGTTAAATATTATTGATAATATTATCTAAAAGTTGATACCTAGCTATAACCTTCTTTGAACATAATTAGACAAATAAAACTTTAAAGAATGACTAGGGTAGTAATGTTAATTAATAGCATACCTACAGCATAATCTATTTGGTACTTGCATACCCACCAAAGTTTTTTTTTTACCAAAAAAGGGAAGCTATTAATTTTTATGAAGATGGATGATATTTGTCCATTTCTGTGCCATAACAAATAACTCTCCATGCCTCAAGTGTATTTTAAGAAAAAAAAATTTTCCAATACTTCACAACAGATGCGCTGCTGTCGTGTTCATAACTTCATACTCTTGACAGTACACACGCGATAGAGACGTTATATGATATCATATTTTCCGACTGGGAACTTTCTATTTTCAGTCTATTTTCTGCTGGGGAGAAACTATTTTAGTCGTATCGGTACCTACAATACAATCAGCTTCAAAATATGAAAACTTACTTCACACATAATTTTGTTGTGGGCTGTAATTTACGATGATAATATCATCAATTATTTAAATAATTCAATAAAAATCAGCACCAGTTAAGTTTAGAAAATAATGTATATCTTCTATAGACCGTCCACTTTTGGGTCGAAGTTGCGACGTCCTCCGACGACAGAGCGAAGACGTTGCTGCAACATTTCAGTCATAAATTTCATTGCAGTTTTCCTTCGAACTTCTTTACATGTCTTCGCGTCCATTTCTGATGATTTCTGTAAATAAGAACCACTAATAAAAATCCCGTTTCATAAGCAAGGCAAAGGTTATTTTTTAATAAGCTGGGGTGTGTTATCTATTATGAATGTAGTCTCCAAAAGGACCTCAATTGAAAATTAATATAAGTAACATGTGTTACACGAGGAGCTCGGTGGCGTATTAGTTTGAGCGCTCTGGTTTCGATACGAAAAACAAAGCAACTTTCGCCGTGGTCGATCCTGGGATGGGTCAATCAAAGTTTGTTATCTCGGGCTCCTCCGTGCATCGGAAGGCACGTTAAGCTGTTGATCCCGGTTGTTCCTGCAACCGCTTAACCCCACCAACCCGCATTGGGTCAGCGTGGTGGTGTTATGGCCCAAACTCCTCATGTGTTTCTCCCATGTAGGAAGGCCTGACTCCAGCCAATAATCAAAATCAAATAATAACGGTGAAATGCGACCTGTTCACAAATTACAGTTTATTGATCCCTGACCCTGTACCAAGAATTGCGTTACGACACTCGTTACTGCTTAATACGATTGGTTAACTTCCTAGTTAACCTCTTAATTACCTACTTCAAAGAAAAAATATGTAAGTTTACACTTGTTCAAAAATAAAGTTTACTACTGGTTTACTTTCCTTTCCTTGAGTTGACTTGTAATTGGTAACAAAAACCAGACACAATAGTTTTTCTGTCGTTAGCGAGATGACGGCTGTCAAGAGACTTAAGTTTATCATACCTCCAAAGGGTCAGAAGTGCTTGTTATAGTCAATCTCTGCAACTCCATTGTAATATTATCATCTTGTTCGTCTTCAAACAGAATATTTTCTTCGGACGAAGAACTAGACACCTGATAAAACGTGAGCGTCAGGATCGCGGGTGTACTTCTCAGAATAGCTAGATTTTATTGCAGATATTTGGTATCGTTTGTGTACCTTTGCGTACCTTTTCAGAAAATCTGTGTACCACCGCACTGACTAAGATGTTTATAAAAATAGGTATCAAAATAGGTATAAAAATAGCCATTCTGACATCACAATGGCGGATATACGGGAAACAGATGGATACCCATACACAGGGTGGTGCCGTCAATGCGACAATATATTTAAACATGGGCTATATTAGTCCATAGAAATGGTTTGCCACTTTCAAAAATATCGTATTCATTTGATAATTTCATGACGTTTGTATGAAATAATGCTGGCAACGTTACACTATTCCATACAAATGTCATTATCAAAAGAATAAGTTGTTTTTGAAAATGGCAAACCAAGTCTATGAACTATTATAGTCCAGGTTTTAATTTATTGTCGTATTGACGGCACCAACCTGTATAGTACCATCGAAAAAATAGAATCTTGACCTATCGAAGAACATTATCAATATCGTGTCGTGTATAAATTAACTTTAACTTTAGTTGACTTGACAATAACAGCAAATATAAAATTAACAAAGTTTAGTTACAAAAGGAGAACTCAACAGTTGGCCGACGACCGATTGCCCGAGTGGTCTGTACTGAGGTCCCGGGTTCGAATCCCGGTAGGGGCAAATGTTTGTATGATGAAGACGATCATTTGTTCACGAGTCATGGATGTTTATATGTTTAGTATATTTAAATTTATTATCGCATTGACGGCATCACCCTGTATATTTTTATGTAGATTTGGTATCTCTTGTGTACCTGAGTATGTATATCTGAGAAAAAAATAATTAAAATCAACAGCATCTTTATATATCTTATCGAATTTTGGTAGTCTGATACATGTTTCTTTCAGAAAATCTGTGTACCACCGCAGTAGTATTCCTACCCAGAATTTCTAAAAAAGTACGTAAAGGTACTATTATTAATCTGTGGTAAAGGTACAGAGACGGTACCAAATGTCTGCAATAAAATTAAAGCTATTCGGAGAAGTACTCCCGCAATCTTGACGCTCACGATAAAACAGACACTTTATAATATTTCGTAGGTAACGATTAAAAACCCTAAAAACATAGGATATAAGGATGTTGGATATAGGGGTACCGGAATAATTATTGCGAATTTTAAATTATTTTTGGCAAAAGATTCTTCTTACGAAGAAGTTACTGTTGATATGTGGGTGGATCCGAATTATTCCCTCTGCGTCGACTCTCTTTACGTCGAATCTCACTACGGTGACTCTCGATACGTCGCTTTCCATGCATGCATCAGTGGCGGACAACCTCTCGTTCATCACTAGGCTATACATATACGCCCACGGCTGGGCACAGTCCTTTTTACATGGGAGATACACATGAGGAGTTTGGGCCACTACCACGTATCGTATTTTTTGACTAGTGCTTAGGAAATGCAGAATTTGTTAAAAGCTAATAATTTCCTTAGCTATTATAGTATGTCTAGGTACGTTTCTTGAGTTATCGTATTATGGGTCAACAATTTTTACTGTGTCAATTTAATCTATACATACATATATCTCGCATGCCTGTCAGTTTATACTGGTCTAAATATTATGACTGATTTAACGTGGAATGTTGTAATTATACAAAAATGATAAACTATTGAACACATAATTACTGTCAATTAACAGGTCAATGATTAATACATTGTCGTTGGTCAAGTACACATATCCTATAAATATATTACTAAATAATTATTAGTGGCAAAATAACTACTTAAATACCGCTTAAATAGTAATATCTATCACAGACATTTGTCTATGAGTAATTGTTCTTCAAGCCGAAGAAGTCATAAAGTATCGAAAGGTTAGGTAGGTATTGATTCTATATGATTGTTATTAAGTAAGTGTAATAATATTAAACAATATGGTTGGCGAAAGTGTCTTCGTATTTTATATACAAAATTCAACACAACTCTAGACTCTAGCTCTCTTTTAGACTCCGTAACGTGAGAGCGACAAACAAACGGCAACAATCGTTGCGGCGACAGTATATTGAGGCGACAAACGTTACAGCGACCTTGTTCACATGGTCTAAGCAACGACAGTAAGTACTGTTTGCGCATATAAACTGTTGAGTGTATGTATACTGTATAACAAATATACAGGGTGGTACCATCAATACGACAATAAATTAAAACATGGGCTATATTACTTTATAGAAATGGTTTGCCAATTTCAAAAACATCTTATTAATTTGATAATTTCAAGACATTTCTATGAAATAAGCTGCCAATGTTATATTATTTCATGCAAATGTCATTATCAAAAGAATAAGATGTTTTTGAAAATGGCAAGCCAAGTCTATGAACTGTTATAGTCCAGGTTTTAATTTATTGTCGTATTGACGGCACCATCCTGTATAGTACCATCGAAAAAACAGAATCTTGACCTATCGTAGAACATTATCATTATCGTGTCGTGTATAAATTAACTTTAACTTTACTTTAGTTGACTTGACAATAACAGCAAACATAAAATTAACAAGTTTAGTTACAAAAGGAGAACTCAACAGTTGGCCGACGACCGATTGGCCGATTGGTCTGTACTGAGGTCCCGGGTTCGAATCCCGGTAGGGGCAAATGTTTGTATGATGAATACGAGCATTTGTTCACGAGTCATGGATGTTTATATGTCTATTTAGTATATTTCTAATATTTATACAGAATGGTGCCGTCGATACGACAATAAATCAAAGCATGGGCTATACTTAATAGTTTAAAGAAATGGTTTGCCACTTTCAAAAACATTGTATTCGTTTGATCATTTCATGACATTTGTATGAAATAATATAACACTGGCTGCAATATTTCATACCACATTATTAAAAAGAAAAATAATAATATCTACCATAGATTCTTAGAATACGACTATGCGATTGTCGAAACATATATCGCTGCACCGTTTGTCACCATAACAAGCTGTCGCTGTAGCGTTTGTCGCTCCAATGTGCTATCAGCGCGACAATTGTCGCCGTTTTGTTTGTCGCTATCACGTTACGGAGTCCAATTTTAGTAAAAGTTCCATTATTACATTAAACTTTTAACGTATACACATTTATTCATGAAAGTATGTATAATTATTAATTATGAATTGATGTACGTACATGCCGTTTTGTTCAACTTGTTAACATCTTGTAAGTAATTATGTGATCCTATTGCTGTAGGAATTTTGGCATTTTCAACAAAATGGTGACAATCGTTGCGGGGACAGTACATTGAAGAGGCGACTCTTGTGTGGCGACTGAACATTACGTATAAAAAAAACATCACCAGCCTATATACGTCCCACTGCTGGGCACACATGAGGAGTTTGGGCCATAACACCACCACGCTGGCCCAATGCGGGTTGGTGGGTTAAAGCGGTTGCAGTAACAACCGGGACCAGCGGAAGCACGGAGGAGCTCAAGATTATAAATTTCATTGACCAATCCAGGGACCAACCATGGCGAAAGTTGCTTTGTTTTCGTGATCGAAACCAGAGCGCTCAAACCACTACGCCACCGAGCTCCTGATGTACAATCTGTACTTATGAGGTATGTACAATCTAACAAATAGAATCCTGACCCTTCGTAGAGATTTCACTTTAGTTGACTTGACAGCATACATATTGTCATTTCCTTTACTCTGATATGGTTCTGCAATGGGTCATCATGATTCTATTTGCTCGACAGTATACATCCAAACACACCTACCCATCCAAAAAACTTAAATTAAAAAGTTACAAAAAGTGAACTCTTTATTTTTTTTCTCATATTTGTTGATAATTAAATACAATACAAATCTCAATTCACCTACTTTTACTTATCTAAGCAAGAAATAACAAACCTACTTGTCTTCATAATTATGTAATACACAAGGCTAGGTCAACCCTCAGCGGCAAAATAAAAAAATATCTACTTACTATAGATTCTTAGAATACGACTAAGTACAATTATCAATGGGATTGCCGATTACACTTATCAGTTGGTCGCCGCAGCGTCTGTCACTGTATCGTTTGTCGCCGCAATGTGCTGTCGCTGCACCGTTTGTCGCCGTATCGGTATCGTGAAGTCGCCAAAAAGTTTGTCGCCTCATTGTGCTATCGCCGCAACGATTGTCGCAATTTTATTTGTCGCTCCCACGTTACGGAGTACTAAAAGTGGCCATGTTATCATCAGTGATAAATTTAAAATACTTCATTGCATTCAAATTGTCTACGGCGTCTACCTCTCACTATATGTAGGTAGACCATTTTGAACGCAATGAACTAAAGCGATTGAAATGGTATCCTAATGTGATTACAACTTCATACACATTTACCAAATATGAAAACATCGAATAGACCATCTTCCCACCCTATTATTTTACTTATGGTAAGTATAATATTATGAGGGTTACTTACAGGAATAAGAGACATCTTTTTAGCTTTTTCTATTTCTGGTGCTAGGTCAGGAGATTTGAAAACTGTGTCAATACATAATCTGTTGTCTTCGTTTGCGTTGAAAATGAAGAAAGAATTGGCGAGAGGGGGAAGGTACTGCAGCAGCAAGTGACTGGCTGCCAACATGACGCAGAGTATCAGAGCAACTACGGCGATAACGGGAGCAAAACCAATGCGTTCTACAGGTGTTTCACAATCAGACTTCCTCTCATCAAACCTAAGAGAAATATTTAAGTAGGTACCTACTTACAATAAAAATTAAGAAACCCTACTTATGAATTATTTGGCTTGATATAATTAAAATTCAATTCTATTCTATTTAATGATGTTTGTGATGAGTATTACAAAACTTAAATTATTTTCATATCACAAAAACTTAGAAAATACTTAGCCTTTATTTGAATTTGGAATTAAAAGTCGAATAAATACCTATAGGTTTATGGGGCTTCAAACTAACAAACATGCGGCAACTTCTTAGGTTAGACTTGACGTTTTTCATGAAAAGACTACGACCTTACCTAGTAGTATTCTAAAGGGAAGGGAATAAGTTTTGCTCACCAATCAGTTACACCACAGTTTTTAATACCATCGCAGACAACTCCGCTTGTGAAACAATACTCGTCCTCGCTTATGATACAGATGGATTCGTTCTTGTTATTGCAACCTGTCTTAGGTTTTCTACGAGCGGCGGTTGCAGTTACTTGATAATAATCTGCCTAATTATTTTAGAACAAAAACGTTAAATAAGTACTTAATGAGATCACCGTTTGCTAGAAAAGGAAACTAATAATAACAGATACCTAAACGTCAAACAATTTCCGTGCGAACGAAATTTGAATCGAATGAGAATTTTGATAGGAAACGTGCGAAATTCCGGACGTAATTTCGCACTATTTACGTACGGAGAGCACAGAGGAAATAATAAGTATAGGAAAGGTATTTACCATAGAGAACAATTTTAATATTTACTTAAAAATCTAAAATAAAATTTGAATTACCTACAAGGGTGAGTGAGGCCAAGTGATTTGATTCTTTTTACAGATGATTAGTACGCTTGGTTTATGATGACCAAGACAAGACGCCATTTTAATAAAGGCAAAACAAAGATTTGTATAACAAAAACTATAGTTTTGCCGGTAGGTACATAATGCGCTGATGGGCTGACCATGAATTTTATACCTTCCCTTTTTATATCAATAGATAAGTAGGACTGCGTGTCCGGACTGAATATTATTAAAATAATTGTGAAATTATTTGGGTTGACAGCCGAACTATAATAATCACACAAGTTTAAAAAATATTATAGATAAATTAAGTGCGGCCAATGTCACTTGATAATTTATCATTCAATGTGCTTTACTCACGGTTCGTAGTATATCGGTATAGCACGTTTGACCTACTTCCGAATCCGATTAAACACAGAAGCAGCCAGCTAGCGCATCTTTTACCTACCTTTCGTAATAGTCGAGACTCGAGATTGGCCTTGTTGGTAGTGGTACTACTACTATACCATTCATTCTATACGATGTCGCGTGCTTACTGTGCTGTGTTGTCGTATTATATCATTCTATGTATACTGTACTGTTGTGCCGAATCCTACTACTTAATCGTATTACTAAGCGAAAGTTTGGATGGATGTTTCTTAGTCAATCAAGCCACACTGAAAAAAATCTTTAAACGAACTACTTCTAGCTAGCTTACCACCATCTTACCTTAGTCTTAGACCATAAGAACGAGACAGAGAGAACTTTGAGAGCAATCAAGTGAAGCCGCTTTTTCGCTCTCTGTGCATGACCTACTACAACTACAAGTAGGTACGTACAATCTCGGTCTAAAAATGTTTATCAGTTTTCAAATTACATTCTCTGTCACACTGTGTGCAATAAAGGCGAAAATACTTTAAACTTTTTAATATTTGTGATATCTATTCAAAAGAGTGCTAATGACTTTTTGACGATCAAACTCATTTCCTAATTTAAAAATTGACACATTTATAATGTATTACAGAGAAGGCAAGAGGGACTAAGTAATGCCCATACAGCCATGTCATAAGTACATATTTGCTTTAATTCTGCAAATATTGCATTAAACAGCTGGTGTGACACATTTCAATGTATCTTGGGAGAGTTTGTCGAGAAAGATATAATGCGGTGGATATCCACGATTAAATTCTCATAGTCTTTCACATCAAATTCACTTAAATTACAATCTTACACAAACACTTTACTGCCTGGCCACGAATTCACCGCACGCGCGTCCTGCGACTCGCGAATCGGCAACCACTGCGTGATGTCGGCCTCGCAGTCGCAGCGCGTCGTCGTGACCGCGCAGTGGTTGCCGAGACGCCGCCGTCGCCGTCGCTCGTTCCTATGGCCAGTCAGTCAGTCAGGCCGTAACTTGCTTCACATAAACAACACAGCTTTGCCTTTGTAATTATTGTAATAAAATCTTATTGAGATTGAGACCAGCAAATCCCGCCAAAATGCATCTGTTACAAAGACATTTAACAAAAATACAGGGTGGTGCTGTCAATGCGACAATAAATTTAAACGTGGGCTATATTAGCTTAGCGTGGGCCTATTAAATAATGCTGGCAACGTTACTCTATTTCATACAAATGTCATAAAATTATCAAATGAATACGATACTTTTGAACGTGGCAACATTTCTATGGACTAATATAGCCCATGTTTAAATTTATTGTCGCATTGACGGCACCACCCTGTATAATTCTTACATGTGTGCAGGATGGCGTATTAAAAGGAAATAATACGATGTCTCGTGATGTGCGTTGAAAATAGCGTACGCCGCCGTCACACTGCGACTTGAATCAGATGACTTTTTTGTTTTAGATGAGTTTGCGCTGTTTCACTCGCTGTCTCAAAACGTTATATCTATCTTGTTCTTATAGTCTAAGACATAACTCTGCCGCTATAACAATAATGTTAACAGCATTGTTGTGTTCCGGCTGCTGGAGGTTCCTCTTTGGTAGAAAATCCGGGCGTAGCTTGCTTCCATCTTCGGCCTTATCATCACTTGCCATCATAGAGGCCAAGAGGTACCCGCCCCGTAGTCTAAAAAAAATCTACATATAAAGATAGAAATTCGGGTGGCATACTTACATCCATATCTGTATTTATACTGCTATTACTCAAGAATCGGAATCGAATTCTTCCCTTGACGGAAATGATGAAATAAGGAGAGTTTGTGTCCCTCCCGGCCGTTAGGTCGCAGATCCGAAGACATTTATTTTTCTTAAGAACTGTGAAAGCGTCGCCATTAATCGCACAGTTTATCCCGATAGGGTTTGGGAAGCGAATAACTATCAGTAAATACACGCTTTCCGTTACAATTTCGATTGAACACTCGTAGTCTACCTCTTTTAAGTTTCTTAACACCTGAAATTGATTCCTTATATGTAATCATCACATGACAAACGAGCAAACGTTGCACATCCTCTTTTGACATTTCAGCACCCTTGATATCTTTGCAGTAACAATCATGAACTGACAAAGGTGGATACTTATTGTGACTGCAAGTTACATCTTGACACTTTAGTACCTGCATTATCATACCGACTAATAATGCGTTCGTACGATATCCTCTATCTATACTAAGTATTAGGTGCTATGAATATGAACTCAATGGTTGTTGTGACATTTGAGTTCGGCTGTACCAACCCACAAACCAGACACAATACAGTCATATTCTTTTACTGAGGAGATGCTGACGGGCTAGCGAGGGCGAAGTTATTTTACGCTCGCCAATATTAATAATTAATAGGAGATACTTAGACAGATTGCTATGCACTTCTATTCTAGTGTAAATAATACATTTAGAATTAACAAATAACAGTAACAGAGAATGACTGCGCTTTATTCCAATTTATGTAAATAGGTACCTACTTAGTCCAACTCTAATTTACGTACCAAAGTAATTGTATCCGACATACCCATACCAAATGAAAGGTCATATCTCAGGTGATGGGAAAATGCACAATCGTTGCTGATGTCCTTAGGACGGTACAATAACAGGAGACCTCGGCCATTCACCAGAGAGACGACGCATAGAAGCCACACGCACTTAAACATCTTGTGCGTTATCTAGCTGGATGTTCAATATGGCCATGGCAATGACATGATTTGACGTTGGCCTCATTATTTAGTCGGTATTTATGTGGGGTTTATAAATCCCCGGCTACCATAAACATTTTTATATCTTCAAACTTAATATTTTGATTGGTTTGTTGATTTGTTTGAAGGTGCTTACTTACCTACAAGTAAGTAGGTCTATAGAGTGAATGAGTGCAGTAAAGTAAGTGTGAAACTCCATTACTGCACTGCTTTTGCTTTAAAACAGTGCAGTAAAGTTACATGGAAATCCATTACCTACTGCATTGCTTTCGCCCTAAAGCCACAAATCCCAGGTAACTGTCCAATCGCAGGCTCCACTTTACAAACATGGCGAACTAGATTTATACCAGCCAATCAGCGCTATTCTGACCACACAACATGCCAATCGTAGGCTCATGATCAACTAGTTTTCTACCAGCCAATCAACAATTAATAATTATTCGAATGTTACTATTATTTTTTCTAAACAATACAGTAATGGATTTTCATTCAACTTTACTGCACTGTTTTACCACAGTGTAACTACAACCAGTGGGCCAACACCTTTAAAGCAATCCATGCCGCTTACTCCCCATTGCCGCAGGGTTGTCACATTTTTTTGTTTTTAAAGTTTACTCCTTAATTTTCGCGGCATTCGGGGGTCCCGATTCCGTATACGACTATTTCGGGATCCAAAATGGCGGACGCGACTGTATAATATAAAATCGATATGGGTATCATTTTTGTCATTTTCAGGGGTCCTGATTCTGAATATAACATCAATTTTAATATCCAAGATGGCGGACGCAACTTTTTTATAAAAAATCGATATGGGTATTATTTTCTTGATTATCGGGGGACTGATTCTGATTACAACTTCTATTTCGAGATCCAAGATGTCGGACGCAACTTTTTTTATAAAAAATCAATATGGGTATCATTTATGTGGTTTTCGGGGGTCTTGATTCCGAATACAGCGACAACCACGAAAATGATACCCATATTGATTTTTATCTTTAAAGTTGCGTCCGCCATCTTGGATCTTGAAATTGATGTTGTAAACTTGTAATCAGAATCAGGACCCCTGAAAACCACAAAAATGATACCCATATTGATTTTTTATAAAAAAAGTTGCGTCCGACATCTTGGATCTGGAAATTGATGTTGTATTTAAAATCGGGACCCCCGAAAAGCACGAAAATGATACCCATATCGATTTTTTATAAAAAAAAGTTGCGTCCGCCATCTTGCATCTTAAAATTGGTGTTGCATTCAGAATCGGGACCCCGGAAAACCACGAAAATGATACCCATATTATTTTTTTATAAAAAAGTCGCGTCCGCCATCTTGGATCTCGAAATTGATGTTGTATTCCAAATCGGGACCACCGAAAACTTCGAAAATGATACGAGACGAGATGATATGATGATTATGCAGTCTATCTCAACGTAGGAAGTATTTTTAATGCAACTAGGTGACCACCTGGTGTTAAGTGGTTGCCGTCGCCTATTGGCACCTATCTGCAATAACAAGAAAAAAAGTTTAATAAAATTTGACACTCCTGACCGGCATGTCATGTATGAATGTCGGGCGCCCCAAACCCCCCCTGCCCCGCGTACCCCTCACGATTGCTCTGTCTAGCTAGACGTGCCTGAGTGCCTGACTGTATGAAATTTATATAGACTGGTTTTACCCTGAAGCTGCATAGTTCTCGCTAATAGGGCAAGCTATGATGTATTCATTGCGTAGGTACTTGGAAGAAAAATATATGAATTGGCGCGAAAAGAATCGCAACCTTTTCCGATTTCTTTGGCGCGAATTGAATTTCAGTGAAAATTTTCTAAATAAATTGTTTCTACTTTATTTGATTTCGGTTGTGACGTTTATAATTATTACTCTCGTGTTTTACACTCGCTGCAAATATTTCCGATAGTTGAAGCTATACACATCTGAAAAATCACTGTCCGATTATTTGTCGATGAAAATGTTAAAAGAACTCACAGAAAGTGAGCCGTGTCACAGATTAGATAATAGTTAGTCCTTCGTGTGCAACTGGGCCCACAAAAAATTATCGCGGGCACCGCGGGCTAAATTGGCCCCTTTCAGTTTTTGCTATAGGTGAGTCGAGTTGACTCAGCCCGCGGGCTCAGACGACTAATATATACATACTGCCTATGGGTTTAGCCGCGTGGACATGCTACAGAAAGTCTCAAAATCAGAAGGTAAATATATCTCCAAAAAATAGCTTCAACTATCGGTAGGATAGTCGGTCCCCAAACGTCTGATATAGGCGAGAAGCTGTTTCGGAAAATCATGAATATTTTATAAGTGATAGAAGTGATAACTTTATAAGTGACTTCAAAAAACTGAAAAGGTTAAAATAATTAAATTTAAGTAGGTACTCATCCCCTAGAAACATATTTTTTGGAGTCGGTGCTTCACTTTCTATTGTTTTAGGAAACAACTTAGCACCAACTTAGTAACTACTTAATTTTTTTTTACCTTTTCAGTTTTTTGAAGTCGGTTTTAATTTTTGTTTAATTTTTTTTCTACCATTTTTAGTGATAACCTTCTAAGGTCGAAGATAGATGGGTGACCGTCAACTTATATTGTTTCCTACTATCGTATCGTTTCACTAAAAAGTCATAAGAAAGCAAAAATCCGCCAATTTCGCATACGTAGACGACTTAATCATTTCAGTTTTTACAACTAAAAATTATTTTTTATAGAAAAAACTGCAACACCGCCGAATAATTATCATGGCGCCTATTTATTGTTCTGAGCCTATTTCACTTTGGTGACATTTAGTTGACTTCTGTCACCCGCCCCCGCCATATTGCCATATTGATTAACAGTGAAATCGACGATTTTCAACTTTTGTACTAAGAAATATGCATGAAAAATAAATTATTAGTTTTTTTCCCGGCTTTCAGGAGATTTTTCCTATTTTTTTGAGATAGTGTACATGTATAGGTATACCTGGCCTGATATGACACATCTCTGGTCTGATTTTTGATGCGTTTGAACGCCTACTTTATAACAAAGAAAACGATGAAAAAAAAATGCTCCAAGCGGAAAGGCGCAGGCGGGGCAGGTTTATTTGTAATTGTTAAAACATCTCCTTTATAATATCTTTAACTACTCTTTACATTATGCTCTTATTGTAGAATTACAATTAAATTGATATGTAAATAATCAAATTAGAGTTGGTTCTTTGTCTTATAGATGGCTTCGTGCAAAGACTTCGCGGCAGACGATGAGCAACCTGATCTTCGTCACTATGACTACAAGAAGGACTTCCGTACTGCGCTGCCACAATTCATCGCAGTCAGCGTGAAAAATTTGTTACTCTTAGGTAATTAACACCAAAACCAAACATAGTCATAAGCAAAATTACCTAAACTTAATATACCTAATTACCTACCGTGTCTGCTTTTGCGCTCTTGATGCTCACCCATGCGTTTTCTTTCTGCGACTTTATTACGTTGTTCTGTAATAATATTCTGTGCTATTGGCTCCTAGTACAAGTTAAATTTTTACTTCAAAGGAGGTCTCAGCCACTGTAATAAAGTTGTAATACCATTAATAAACAATAAATATTTTTGATTTTGATTTATTTAAAAATTTGGGATTAACTATAGATAGTCATCTACGTTTTGAGACATATATACTGAACCTAGTCAGATCCTGTTTTTATCGCCTGAAGGTTCTGTACAATATTTCTTAGTGATAAGTTACGAATTACCTTATGCGAATCACTAATATGGGGCCTAATTCTGGCGAACACATGCTAAGATTAAATTTAAGTTCAGTCTACCTCTTTCTCTCAATATGAATACGAAAAGGATCGCTGACTTAAAATTTGACATTTAGAAACATGCATTCAATTTTCGACCTTATTGAACGTGTTAAAATGCAGTGTTTAGGAGGCACCTCCGTACATGCCGTCTAAAATTGTCTATGGTTCCTTTGAAATCTCTCTAAATTTAGATGACAGCTCTAAACGAATTCTTGCCATCTTTTTCCTATTACATATTGCGAAAAAGAGATATACTGTACTTAAATTTAAACTTAGAGTGTGCCGCCAGAATTAGGCCCATTGTCTAAACTTAACTATGGTGACTTGGTTTATGGACCACGACTCCAGTCAAAGACTCGCCGCCTAGTGCAGCGCGTACAAACAGCATGTTGTCGCTTTTGCTTCAAAATACCTCCCAGAAGTCACATCACACCATACCTGAATAGAGCATCCATGCTCAACATGTGCTCACGGCGACAACTGCACCTTGCTTGCTTGGTGTTTGATGTCTTGAAATTTGGGAAACCAACATACCTCTTTTCGAAACTCAGATCATCTACTTTTCATGACAGATATAATACCAGAGCCTGCAGGCGTCTTCTGGAATGTCACCCACATAAGACTGTTGCTTTCACTGGCAGTTTTCGCTAGCTAGCTACCAAATGTTGGAACAACATACCGCCACCTATAAGACAGTTGTCATCAAAGTTTTCTTTCAAAAAACATATGAAATCATATATATTACAAAAGAAATGTCTGGGTATTCCAAGGGGGTACTCGGTAGCGGACTTTGCCATCTGAATAGAGAGAGTATGGACTTGTTTGTTTCTACTATATGTGAACTATATATTCTAAATATTTCTATTATTTGTGATTGTGACTCATGAGTGCCACATTGTTTTATAAATCTTATCATAAGCGTACACACATATTAAACATTTTACACTAGTCCCCGTTTTAGTTGCTTTATTATTATTATACATCTTATTTTATTTAGTGTGCTACTGTCTGTTACATTTTAAAAGCAAGAAGCCCTCGGGTTGTAGCAGAATACCAGTGCTTTGTTCACATCCCGCGGTGTGAACAAAATCCAGTCACTGAGTTGCGACCCTTTTGCACTTTGTAGAAGTGCACACAATTATTGTTGTTTAATGTGTATTGATACCTAAGTAACTGTTTTGTTCAAATTCAAACTGCATTTGTGTGTGTTGAAGAAATGAAAATAAATTTTTTATCTATCTATCTATTTTGACTATTCTTAACTCCGCGTGTCGTAACCACAGATTAGGTAATGATATGTATCTACGATAGTCGTAGCATGCATCATGGCTCACTGCGATTTTGGCTCCGCGATTTATTTATGATTGATATCTGTTTCAAGCCCGCGTTACGATTTGAGAGTTAAAAAATCAATGGTGTCTGGAATTACATTGTTCTGAGGGCTTGACAGACAGCTCAGTAATTTTTAGCTACGTGGCGTAGTGGGTTGAGAGCTCTGGTTTCGATTACGAAAATAGCAACTTTCGCCATGGTCGATACCGGGATGGGTAAATCAAACTTGGTAATCACTAGCACCTCCGTGCTTCGGAAGGCTCGTTAAGCTGTCGGTCCCGGTACCAACCTGCATTGGGGCAGCGTAGTGGTTCTATGCTCCAAACTCCTCATGTGTTTCTTTCATGTAGTAAGGCCTGTGCCCAGCAGTGAGACGTACCTAGTTATAAGATGGTGATGCGATTAATAAAAAGTTAATGTTTGGTACTACAATGTCTCAAGAACTTATTATTCCACAATAACCACCGCCCGCCGTCCGCCGCTCGTAAAGTGTAAAATCATAAAAACATAAATCAAAACATTGCATAAATACTATATCTACTCTGGTCATACCGCGAGTAACCGACAAAAAAAACGCAAAAATCACGTTTGTTGCTTAAATTTTTATTTTATTAGTATTCTGTTTATTAGTATTTGTTGTTATAGCGGCAACAGAAGACCATCATCTGTGAAAATTTGAACAGTCTAACTATCACGGTTCCTGAGATACAGCCTGGTGACAGATGGACGTACGGACGGACGGACAGATCGGAGTCTTAGTAATAGGGTCCCGTTTTACACTTTGGGTACGGAACCCTAAAAACGAAAATAAATAGGTACCTACCTATCTATTACTTTTATCGCTTATTTTAGGAGTAATTTTCACAAGTTGGCAACTGAAGATATTCTTTAGCAATCTCCACAAATAATCTTTTAATATACAGGATGGTGACGTCAATGCGACAATAAATTTAAACATGGGCTATATTAATCCAACCATAGTAATGGTTTGCCGCTTTCAAAACTATCGTATTCATTTGATAATTTCATGACATTTGTATGGAATGGTGTAACGTTGGCAGCATTATTCCATACAAATGTCATGAAATTATCAAATGAATACGATATTTTTGAAAGTGGCAAACCATTTCTATGGACAAATATAGCCCATGTTTAAAATTATTGTCGCATTGACAGCACCACCCTGTATAACAGCTAAATCTTATAACATTGAAATGCAACCAAGCATGATTTTAAACAATAATATTATCAAGATAGTTATGTACTAATTATTTATTTAATATCATTTAAAGTAGATATAATATAATTGTTTGTTAAAAGTAATTTTTATAGACATTACTGCTTTTTCATCACGAAGTGCGAGTTTGACTCGCGGACCGAGAGGGTTCCGTTTTAGTTCGTATGGTGAATTCACTTTACGTTGAACTTAGAAAGGAGTTTTGTTTTGTTTAAGTAAAACCATCAATAACTTTGTGTTATAATTTTTGGTATCGGTCTGCCAGATTACGTCACTGTGCAAAATTTCAGTTCCACTGGGTACCTTTCCCTTCAATCCGAAACACAGCGAACTGTTTCACGGCTGAAATAAGAAAGGCGGTGGTAGCTACCCAATGTGCGTTCCCATTGAGGGTCCACATCGGAATTTTGAGCTTTTGAATGTGTCACCCTTTAGTAAAAGTTCTCAAACGATTGTAAATTGAACCACTAATTTGTAAAAGTCAGCACTCAAAAGTTACATTCAGTTAAAGGTGGACCCTCAGTCGTGACTGACCGGTATCCATATTTAATAATCTACCTAAAATTTACAACTGTTGTAAATGGCTACTCTTAGTAAAAGATTTGTAAAACTAATTTCATTAATTGTCACTCCTTCCTGCTAAGTCAATAAGAAAATGTAGCATCTAGAAGGTGGTCCCTCAATTGATCGCGATAAATTCATATTAAGTGAGAACAACAGTAATAATTAAAATATAGGTATTACTGACAGTTAGTAAAAGTACTAGAACCAATGTAAATTCAATCTCTAGTTTGTAAAAGAAGCTATTCAAAAGTTTCAATCGATTAAAGGTGGTCCCTCAATTGAAACGCTTGTCATAAAAATAAATCAATTTACGTAACATTTGGTTGAGAACTAGACAATTGCTATAGCCTATTCGTTAGTAAAAAAAATTAACTAACTATTGCTCCACCGAACAGTATAAACAAATGTACCGTTTTACTTAAAATACAAATCAAACTGCTGTGAAGAAATACTACGGTCGAGGTGACCACATATTAGGATTTTATGGGATAAGTAAATAAAAATAATTACTGTTTGTTGACATTATTCATGTATTATTTTTAGGTTTGACATATCTTAGCTAATCAAATCACAATAAGAACATCAATCACAATGAAAAAGGTTGTTAAATGATGTTATAATAAATAAAAATTACACTGCACTGACAATATCACCCTGATCTTTTTAATAATAATAATAACATTCATACACTCACACCTATTATCTAGCCCAAAGTAAGCATCATTAAGAGCTTGTGGTATAGATACTAGATAACAGAGAAATAATGGTACAGACCACTCGGCCAGCCGGTCGGCTGATGGTCGATTTTTAATTCAGACATTACTACAAATTGGACAGTACGTATGTATAAAAATTAGTTCGTTTGGAGGACTTACGTCAAATTTCAAGCGAAAGTCGTCGTAACAGCGTATGCTCTCATTAAAGAAGTAGTGACATCTGTAATGGCCGATGTCACCGGCGCTAGCTGCTGTAATAAATTCCATAGCCCCAACTAATTTGTAAAATTTTTGTTTGAAATTGATCGTCCGAGGTAATTTGTTAATATAATTTTTAGATGTGTCATTTAAATCAAGTAGCGTATAATGAAAATGTAAAATTTATTAAAAACGGAAACATATGTCCATCTCTGAAGGTTGACTATAATAATATTTGTTGTGTGAAACTTATGACAAAAATGATAATTTTCGATGTAAATTTGTGGCAAATGGTAATATCCAGAGGTCGGAATTAGTTAGAGTTATTAATGTACTTACACTGATTTCATGTATCGAAAGAATAAATTGGCTATATCTCAAATCCCGAGATTAATTTTAAAGAGCACCGTGATTTATTTAATATAAAAGTTATCTACTTTTACACAATTTAAACCACTGCAGGCGCGAAGTTGCCAAATTTACATCAACGACATTGGATGTCGGAAGTTGCAAAATTTGACGATCAAGTCGGACGAACAAAATTAAACAAATTTTTTACAAGTAATTATTTTTATTTACTTATCCCATAAAATCCTAATATGTGGTCACCTCGACCGTAGTATTTCTTCACAGCAGTTTGATTTGTATTTTAAGTAAAACGGTACATTTGTTTATACTGTTCGGTGGAGCAATAGTTAGTTAATTTTTTTTACTAACGAATAGGCTATAGCAATTGTCTAGTTCTCAACCAAATGTTACGTAAATTGATTTATTTTTATGACAAGCGTTTCAATTGAGGGACCACCTTTAATCGATTGAAACTTTTGAATAGCTTCTTTTACAAACTAGAGATTGAATTTACATTGGTTCTAGTACTTTTACTAACTGTCAGTAATACCTATATTTTAATTATTACTGTTGTTCTCACTTAATATGAATTTATCGCGATCAATTGAGGGACCACCTTCTAGATGCTACATTTTCTTATTGACTTAGCAGGAAGGAGTGACAATTAATGAAATTAGTTTTACAAATCTTTTACTAAGAGTAGCCATTTACAACAGTTGTAAATTTTAGGTAGATTATTAAATATGGATACCGGTCAGTCACGACTGAGGGTCCACCTTTAACTGAATGTAACTTTTGAGTGCTGACTTTTACAAATTAGTGGTTCAATTTACAATCGTTTGAGAACTTTTACTAAAGGGTGACACATTCAAAAGCTCAAAATTCCGATGTGGACCCTCAATGGGAACGCACATAGCTACCCAGACGACACTATATATGGGCCTACCACCTACTTGTGAGCTCGATGTCGTTGACAATAATTCCCAAACCACGTCTTTGAAAGTCATCAAAAGGTCTATGTTGGCATCTAGGCGCTCTCCTACCAAGTGACAGCACGCTCTATAAATAGGACCTGTATACATCACTACAGATGTCGACTCCTGGGATCCTGGTGCTCTCAAAAATGGAAAGAGGTGTGTCTTGTGTCTTAATAGGGTTGACCCATGATGTAGACACTTATCATACATATATTGTAGATTTAAACACACACAGGTTAAATTGGACCCAGAAGAGACTTATTAGACAACAACTATAATGAGAGTCCCTGATCTGATGAGGGCCACGAATTTTCTCCATTACTCTTAGGGGTGTTCCCAGCATATCATTTAAATGTAGACGAAACACTGTTGAAGTCTTTCGTAAAACCTACAAAATGTACCTACCTACCTAATAATAATTTGGTAAATTGCATAATTATAATAATTGTGTGTCATTTATCTATAATGATGTGATTACACAATAATAGCACAGAAGAAGGAATAGGTAATACAGAGATCCGTGTACTTACATAAAAATATTTTGAATTTGTTACTTATATTTTTTTACTACGCTTAACATTTTTATTACAATTTCATAAAAATCGATCAAGCCATTTCAGAGGAGTTAAATAACACCAAAGAATAACACACACTAATTCTAAAAATCTCTAGTCTTAATTTTATAAATTTTAGAATCTGCAAAGGGTTCACTAAGAGAGCCATCGTTACTTACTAATAAATCGTTTCAGACCGGTTCAAACATCATGATAGTTAATTTAAGTATGATCAAGGATGATATAAGTATTTGGTCCATGGTATGATTAATAAAATTAACACTCACACCTATGAAAATATCAGAATACTGTTGCCAAGAATGCCAAGCAAAGGAAACAACGAAATTTTTAAAAAATGCCCTGTTCTAATTTATTTTATTAACTACATTGTCTGTTGCGTTTTACAGGTAATGGTAATTTCTATAAATTATCGTCAAGGTTTAAATACAATAATTTATGTGGTAATTAATTTCTTAATTCATAATGTGGTGTGGTCGTCAGAGAATGATTTTATGTCTGCGTAATGGTTAATTTGATTTCAGGTTATGGCATGACCCTGGGTTTCCCAACGATCCTCATTCCTGCCGTCGCCACTCCTGTTGAGGGTGAAATTTTACACCTGCAGAAGTCAGAACTATCATGGATAAGTACGTTTTAGTACCCAATTACACGTAATATCGCCGTTTTCCTGCGCCCTAGCATTGCACAGGCCGCCATGTCTGGGATTGGCCAAGTGACTATGGGTGATCTCCAACGACGCGAAGCCTATCCATAAGGCCGTGATGCCTGGTGGTGGACTGGTGAAATTGCTTCGGCAGAGCCCAGAGCAGAGGCTGCCCCCGCAAAGGGCAGTGGAGTTACCGGGGAGTTTTAGTGGGTTTCTACCCGAAAAAATGGTCTTTAAGTATGATAGTATGAAATTGCCGTTTTGTATGAAGTATTTTGTGCAAACTAGAATATTACCATACCTACATGTTGTTTGTATTTCATTTGAAATTGGCTTAACCTTTTGAATAATTTTGGATAATTTAAAACATTCATTGTTAAGTGGATGCAGTGAAAAAAACAAATTTTAATTAATAGAAAATAATTACAACAAATCTAAACATTGAAATCGGCTACACAACAACACAAGCTCTAATTGACACTCATTTTCAACTAAGTAATAAAATTATAACAAAAAATAGCAATTCCATTTCCATTCGTGATCAGTTGATATGCGGGATCAGTTGACCATGAAGGGGTAAAAATCATATTTGTATACTGCACTTTCAATAAAAACTGTTATATTTTAGGTCGACATTCATTCAAAATGATTTGGTAAAAACGGAAATTTCCTATTTAGGAATTATCTACTATTATTTATACTAAATAATGGTACAACCTAAAATTGGAAAGGAACTGGTTCCTTGTATGTGTTCTAGTTTTATTTGTATTTATAAATGTGGATCTAACACATTACGAACGAACAATATAATGTAGAGAATAACAGTAGAGATACATTGAAATAAACTTTAATTTGGTGTGAAAGGCGTTGAGAATTTTATCGGTTATCCACCTCATCGAAGTAGCCTCATGGAGGTCATCATAATTATATTTGGCGCTAAATTTGTTACACCCGCTATTTAATGTTATACATAACTGAACGAAGAATAAATTACATCAGACTTGTCCAGTTTCTATTGAAAATTTATCAATTACGGGAGGGATAATACGACCCTATTACCCTACTTTTTGTTGAGAGTTACTCGACCTCATATTTCCATTTTGGGGCTTCCTGAGTGAGAGTATAGTGTTTCAAAGCCGAGTGAAATATTCGATCGGTATTCATAGAAACCTCAATTCAACATTTAGTAACCATTCTAATCGATAACTTACCTACACGTGTATTACATAAAACCCACTAGACGTGAAAAAAACAATTACATTAATTTAAAATCTTACTACTAAGTAGGCAGCTACATAAAAATTCCTGCGTCTGGTTTGAAATGCTTGATATTTTTATTACACAAACAATATGGTTACCTTATTACGGTCTGCATTCGTATACTATAGCCTTTTGTAATAGGTTTTTTTAGAATCACTTAAAACCAAAATCATTTGACCCCTACCAATCACCCAAATAATTTTCAGTACTAGAGGATCTGAATAGACAGATAACGAACTACCGGATTCTACAATCGGCCTTCGACATAAACCCTACATTGCTTCTTGCTGACAATATAAGGCTAAACGTTGGACAGCACCCGCTTTGTAGAACGTATTGCCACTATTTGCCACCACAATCTGACTGAACGTAAATTAACTGCTTTTCTAAACCAAAGATCATGATCATAAGGTCTAAGCCACTTTACAGCATCGTTTTACTATTCGGCATGCGTTTTTTGGTGGTTTTTTGCAATACGGCGTGTCATTATAACTGCTATACACAAGATGTATAATATCAAGAACAAAATTGATATAGTCTCTGACGAAAGCATTTGATTGATATGAACTATCCATCCTAGGATTTTGGACATTTTTGCACCAAGTTGACTAATAAACCGACTTCAAAAACGAGGAAGTTCTCAATTCGGTTGGTATGATTTTTTTATTGCCTAAACTACTAGGATGATGCACGATATAAAAAATACGAAATTAGTCATATTTCTTAGATTTTTGTAGGTTTATAGCATTAAGACTTAAATAATGCTAAGTGATAGTCTCATAATGGACAACACGCCAGGTCAGCTTAGATAGGTATTAAATTACTTTACTTATAATTTTCAGGTTCAATAAATCTGATCGTGGTCCCTATTGGTTGTGCCCTATCCGGGGTAGTGACGACTCCCATAGGGCGGAGAAGAGCCATGCAAATAGTGAATGTGCCTTTCTTCATAGCTTGGTTGATATTCCATTTCTCAACCACCACTTCGCATCTTTACGGCGCTTTATTCCTCACGGGCCTAGCGGGAGGACTGCTTGAAGCACCTGTAAGTATATATCTTATAAATCAATCACAGAGTATTTTTGAAAAATATATAAAATATAAAAAAATATATTTAGCATACTATTTGTAAACTTGTTTATTGTTATTAAAGAGCGGGGCTGCCACTAGTTTATTTATCTTAGCGTAAGTAATGGAGGGATAAATTATAAAGAATTATAGAAACACTGGCTGGAATTTGTAGAGTCAATCTTCATAAACAGAAAGAAGGAAGACCTTCCTTCTGTTGATTCCTTCTCTCCCTACATAAGAGAAAAAAATGAGAAGCTGGGAGTTTCACTTGCACTCACCCAGCTCCGGAGCACGAAAATGCTCGAAATTTCAAATTTTGATTGTCCCACCAATCCGCTCAAACTACTACACCACAGAAGTCCTATTAGAGTAGAGTGCTCGCAGAGCATATAGGTATATTGCTATTTATTGGACGATATTCTGCCACTACCAAACATACTCACACTATAAAGTGGCCACATATCAGGCACAAGCCCAATATATTTTGCTACTGTGTGTGATCGCCGGGGACGGGTTGATAAAGGACGAAAGGTTATTTTTAAAAGACAACAAAAAACATGTTTATTTTATTTGAACATTGACCAACTGGTGTCTGACCAATGTTTCAATTTTACGTCTCCTAACCCTTATGCGAAAGCCCCATGGAAGGAAACTTGCATGTACCTAAGTTTCGTTAGAGAACTGAGAAAAAAAGCCGTTAGAAAAAGAGGGAACACTGTAGATGGAACAGCAATGTGCTGTCGAGTGTACTACAACTAATGTATCTTGGACCGTACCTGTTGTACTTTAAACATACTATGATAAAATGAAGATAAAACACTCGCAGTTTCTTGAATTTATTTTTATTTTATTTTGTATTTATCGGCGCTAGATGAAAAATGAAAGGCACTACGTTCGAGTGGCGTCACAACCGACCGCTATGATACCTCACCAGTGCTATAGTATAAATTCCACCCAAACTGTAAATGCCCTTGCACAAACAAGCACATCACGCACTAGCTTCACTTTTGTTATACACCGCACTGTCGAACAAGGGCGCGAAGATCCGGTCTGCACTCGTCCTCCTTTACCAGTACAGGCACGTACGTCACCAGCAACAATGCGTTTCATGAATGTTGGGCCGGAATTGACTCGTTCTTGGAGAAAATTCAGGTCTTTTGGGACTAGCCGAAGGGCAACATGTTTCATACCCAAGTGATTATTTAAAATGGTACGGATCGACTCGTGAGATACAGAAAGTTCGCCGGCTATCTCTCTCAAAGTTGAATGAGGATTTTCAATCACTATTTCCCTCACTTTTGTGATGTTAACTTCAGTTGCAGACGTTGATGTTGGCCTTCCAGAACTAGGCAAATCTTCCATCGCCTCTCGACCGCTTTTGAACGCTTTGTTCCACTCATAAGCACGTGTTTTTGATAAAGACGATTCACCTTAACATTTTCAGTTACTTCTGTAAAATTTTCAGTGACTCCGAACATGAAATTCCATTGGCGATGCAAAATTTAAGACAAACTCAATGTGTTCGATGTTTTTGTCCATTATGAAATTCGCAATACACACTAGATATGATATAACTAAAAACAACACTGTATTTAATATAAATAACTAATGCAACTCAAACTCCGCGCCAAAATGGAAAACAGTTGTGTTGTGCCAATCTAACAAAAACAAAAAAAAATGAATTTGGAACCATAAACAAATCATCCATTCTCGATACTTTTTTGATTGAATGTATACCGACTGGCCCGATTAACATTTCGTAATTAGACAACATAGCGTAAGCGTAGGTAGGTAAACAGTCCAAAGCATTTATGTCACTAGATGGAGTACTATTAAGAATTTAAAGATAATAAATGTTAATGATTGTAGATTGTCAAGTTTTGTGGATAAACGTTAGGCAATATTGTAGCACTATCAACTATGAACGCTTATCTATCAGCTATTTTATCTTTATGCTGCACGTGGAACATTCTAACTAATAGTACCTAGATACTTACAAAATATGTAATTTATCAGGCGTGCCGTAGCCTTACTTAGACCATAAGGTGGTCTAAGGCCGTAACTGCCGTAACTAGCTCTGGCTACTCTTCCGGTATAAGCGCCATATATTGATTCTCTGCCAATCTCTGCCCTCCTCTCCAAACTCATATCCTAAACATTTTTAGTTTTAACTTTATGAACAAAAAATAAACATTAACTGTAATTAAATTTTATATTATTTTTTGATGCCTGCTTGCTTTGTGGCTTGTAAAAATTTGATCAAATTTTTTTGTAAAAGTGGTTTAGCGTCTGCCCATATAGTATAATAATATCGTACTGGAAAGTCGCTACATTTCTGAAGCCTACAAATGTTTCATAGTTCAGCAGCTGGACTAATGCCAAAAGCTAATCGCCTGAAACAATACCTACCTCATACAGTTTGGAACGTACAAAGCCTTGAGCTTGCATGATCTGAGGGAATATTCCAAAATCCGGATTAGAAATCAAGTTTACAACCATTTAGCACCAGTTAATTTTGATGATTTTTTTTCTACTGTGTTATAAGGTAAATGTGCACGTTTTAATGCCTTATCTAATGGCGCGGATCTAAACATATCCTTAAATTATTATTCTTTTTCAACACAACTACCATTTTACTTACCCAATCAGTTGGTTCAGTTATTGGTTCAATTAAGTAACCTTATTTAACAATATGTCCAATTCATGCTTATCTGATGGAAAACATCCAACCCCACCATCAAATAAATGATCATATATCCAATGAAACGGCTGAAGGTCAACTAACTCAGGTATGACTAAAACGATTTAAGTTATAAGTTAGTATAAAAAATAAACTTGAACTTACCAATCACACAAATAGTCCTACAAAAACTCTTTAATTACAACTACCTGCCTAGACCATTATTAATCTGTGCCTAGGCGTCCAATTGAATGCCTAATTTCGTTCTTCATCTGGTTAAACGTTGCGCTCAATGAGTTGGCTAGTTGACCTTCAGACGTTTCATTGGATGCCGGATTTAATCAATGACCTAGGCACTAGGCGTCCAATATAGTATATTGCCTCGATCCACTTACCTCCTCCTCTAGGTAGGACTTAAAGAGTAGTAGTATTTTAACCATACAGCCTTGTACCGATTTTTGACATCGATACTCTCTAATAGCTGTAGATAAAATATAATAAAAATCCTTTCAGATTTAAATCCGATCTTTGGTTTATTCAATAAAAAGGCATGGATTTATTTAAAAAAATATCAGATCATTGTGCATTTTTAAATTGCATACTTATTTAATACTTCACTGTGAAAGTTAGCATGTATCCAACAGGCCACAAATGATTTTCAGTGTTCCCCAGGTACTGACATATGTTGCGGAGATCACGCAGCCGCACCTGCGAGGAGCTCTGACGGCCACAAGTACAATGTCGATCATAACCGGCATATTCACGCAGTTCCTCTTTGGAACCCTCTTATACTGGAGGACAGTGGCATTGGTGAACATAATTTTTACGGTAAGTGTCGATATCGCACAATCAGAGTAGAAGGGTACTATGTATGTGGGTAGATTCGAGTCTACTAGTAAACACACTAAATATTTTTGTCCTGTTAAGTTCATTAAATTTCGCTAGTAAATACATGTTTAAAAATATAAAAGTTACATCTAGGCAAAGCTTACATTACCATCTACAAATTTGTGTAATTTGTGTTGAGGTTTCATAAGTGCGGTGTGCGTAATCTCGGTCTTTTTATTCCCACTAAATACGATACGGCATAATACAGTGACATTTACAATATTGGTCCCTGAGTCAGCTGACCGCCTATTCAACGAATCAGCTGTTGGCTAGCACGTCTGCGTGAGATTGACGTTTGGTGTGAGCCGTGTCGGGATATTGAACCGTATTCGTAGTGAGTCTGGGTGCATATTACCATGTCGTCAAAAATGGCGTGTGCCGGTTGTCGCACTATTATTAAGGACAATGATTTTTTGACCTGTTGTTTTTGTAAGCAACCATTTGATGTCTTGTGTGCGAACATTTCCAAAGATCGTCTTAATACTCACCGGCGAACATGGAAATGTCCAATGTGTATGAGTTCTGAGCCTAAAATAGACAACACAAATACACCGGTACGTGGTGAATGTAACAGCAATGTTACTGTGCTAAGAGGAGCCCGTTCGCAGCACATAAGCCCACCCGAAGAGCAATCTGCGCCGGCATCCACGTTTGATATGGACATGTCGTACGTTGAAAGTAACAGTGGCCTAAATGAGACTGTTTACGATAGTCCCGCTTTGACAGATTTTCAAGTTTTAGCTACGGAAATTCGACTTTTTAGAGAGGAAATGCAGGCCATGCGTATGCAGTTGCAGCAGGTTAGTGTGGCTGTTTCTAATATTTCAACCCGAATCGACAGTTGTGACAAACGAATGGACAACCTGTGTGCACGCATGGACAGTATTGAAGGCAGAGTAGAGGAATGTCAACCGCTGGCCACCTCCAGTATCCTTGAAGAGACTGTGCAACAATTAAAGGCTGAGCTCAATGATCGTGACCAGGATCTCTTACTCAATGATGTCGAGTTTTCAAGTGTGCCAGAACAAAAAGGTGAAAATGTTTTACACGTAGTTACCACCCTCAGCATGAAACTGGGAGTAACACTCACGGAACAGGACATAGTATGCGCGACGCGAGTAGGCCGTATCCCGGAAGCGGTGGACCGTGATGGGGCTGCGCCCCGGGCTCGTCTCATTGTGGTGCGGCTGGCGCGGCGCGCCCTGCGCGACCAGCTTCTGCAAGCGGCGCGCGTACGCCGCGGGGTGACCACAGAAGGCGCCGGGTTGTCTGCTCCTCATCGTCGATTCTATGTTAATGAGCGATTGACACGTATAAACGTGTTTTGTTCGTGAAGACTCGTGAAATGAAGGAGCGTTCAGGCTGGCGTTTTGCATGGACCAGAGACGGTAGGATCTACGTACGCCAGAACCCTGGCCCAAGCCCACGTCACCGTATCCGCTCGGAAAATGATCTCACGCGTGTTTTTGGATCTCTTCCCGTTTGAGTGTTATGTCAAAGCTAATAGTATTCTTCATTGTTTATCAACTGTATTCGTTTTTTCTTGTGTGTTATATTTTTGTTTGCTGTTTCTAAAAACAAATTTGAATATCTTTAAGATCCATGTAAATTTTGAAGCTTTAAAATATGAGTACTGTGTATTAAGAACGATATTAATCTTATTGTTATTGCAGAGTGTTCATTTCAAAATACACTTTGGTAAAATAATCATTTCCCATAAATGTGTATGGGTGGTAAACAATTGTTGGGTATCGGGTTGCAAATGGTATTTCTATTTCTGTTTGTTTTATGGTTTTTATAATTATTATCATCATTACAATACCATTTATTCTGTAAGTTCGGTGTGTGTTGTCGAGAGTGTGACTGGGTCAATAAATAAACATACCATAATTTTATGCAGTTCCTGTTATAGGTATTACATTTTTAATAGAAACATGTCATTTTTACACTTAGTTAATGTTATTATCAACACTAGTATACGTAAATATTCACACGCACCATACGTTATATACAATAATTTATATCACTATACACAAGCACATTGTTTGAGTGATTTTTTTATAGGCTGGAACTTTGTCGAGGTTATCTATTACTCGCTATTTATTCGGACGTTGTTTTCACGCTCACTGTATCTATATAGATTTTACCGGCCTCCCTAAGTCGAAGTTTCTTAAGTTGGCTCTTTATAATGCGGGATCACTGGGGACTGGTCATGACGACTTTCTGGTTGCCATGAGTCAGTACAATGCGGACATGGTTGCCATCAATGAGACATGGCTGCGTGAGGGGCAAGAGCAGCGTGCGCCTGTCGTGCCTGGCTACCAATTGCGCAATACGCCGCGACCGACGGCAATGCGGAGGGGCCGTGGAGGGGGTGTAGCATTTTACATCAAGCGTTGCTTTCGCGCACGTCTCGTCTCACATCCTGCGGCAGCCATTGAACAAATGTGGATGTCTACGATAGCTAATGGACTAAAAGTTATAGTAGGTACCGCCTACCGTCCGAACTGGATAAACGTTGATACATATTTAGATGCTATTACAGATTCAATTTCCCACTTTTCGAAATATGATCACGTAGTTTTACTGGGTGACTTTAATATTAATATGTTGGACGTTACAAACAATAATACAATTAAATTCAAACAATTTTTATATTATATGGGACTCGATCAGGTGGTAACTGAGCCTACTCATTGCACCTCAGACAGTAAAACTCTAATAGATGTTGTATGTACAAGTGCCCCTATACGGGATATCTCTGTCACAAATATCACTGGATCTCTCGGCCATGCAATGATTAACCTTACGCTGTCAATCAAGCGTGTTAACGCTCCGCCTAGGACTTTCACATATAGACCCATAAAGAACATCGAGATTAATGAGTTTAACAGAGATCTTTCCTACATAACTTGGGAATCAGTATTTAATTCAAACTCGGTGAATGGAATGGTTAACTCCTTCAATGAGATAGTTTTGGCACTCTTTAATAAACATGCTCCTATTAAAACTATTAAGTTGAAGGGCAGTGGTTCCTTGCCGTGGATTACTGATGTAATAAAGATAATGATAGGTACTCGTAATGAAGCTTACAAAAAGTATAGACAGTGTAAGTCAGAGTGTAATAAAAAATCTTATCATGATATTAAAAAACTAGTTAAAGATAGTATATTTAGAGAAAAGCAAGCGTATTACAATCATCACATTAATTCAAACCACAAGGATTCAAAAGTACTATGGAAAAATTTGAAAAGAAATATTTTAACGGATGCTACTAAGCACGACTGCCTACCCGATTGTTTTAGTGACCCAAATACCATTAATGACCATTTTCTCAACGTCCCTGGAAACAACTCGGTTCCGCTGTCTGAGTTAACCTACTTTGAACTCCACAACTTTGGAAGTGCTGTTTTCAAATTAAAGCCGGTGCATGAGAATGACGTTGCGAAATACATTACTTCTTTAGGTACTAATGCTATGGGTGTTGATGGTATCAGTAGAGATATGGTCCTTATGACGCTCCCTCAGTCTCTTACAGTTATCACGGCTATTATAAATAAATCTATAATAACGGGAGAGGTCCCAACCATTTGGAAGCCGGCTCTTGTAACGCCTCTGCCTAAGATAAATAATCCAACTGACCTAAAAGAACTTAGACCCATTAGTATTTTACCCTATTTATCTAAAATTTTGGAAAGGGCAGTCTACAATCAGCTGAGTAGTTTCGTCGAAGAAAACAATATTCTACCGTGTCTTCAATCGGGTTTTCGTAGGGGTATGGGTACAATTACAGCTTTGTTGGATGTTGTCGACAATGTGCTCACACAGCAAGATGCCGGTAACAGTACATGTATGGTTCTCCTGGATTTCTCCCGCGCTTTTGACTGCATAAATATCCCCTTACTTCTAGCAAAGTTGCATTATTATGGTGTCGACTCTGTCTCTTTGTCATGGTTTAATTGCTACCTCCAGGATCGTTGGCAATCGGTCAAACTTCCCAGAGAAGACGGAACTCACGCAATATCTAAACCTAGGATTCTACAGCGTGGTGTTCCTCAGGGCTCCATACTTGGCCCGTTGCTTTTTATTATATATAGTGCTGATGTCGTCAGAGCCATCAAACATTGTAACTATCAGCTGTATGCCGATGATATACAGTTGTACCTATCGGCCCAGCCAAGACAGGCTGATATGCTTTTCTGTAAATTGAATGAAGATCTTAGTAACGTTGCCTCGTGGTCTATGCGAAGTGGCTTAGTTCTTAATCCTAATAAAACAAAGTTTTTAATTCTTGGTTCAAAACATCAAGTTTCTATGACTATGAAAGGTAATCCTTTAGTTGCGATTCAGGGGCAAATGATTGAGCGAGTAGATGAAGCTAAAAATTTGGGATTAACTATGGATAGTCATCTACGTTTTGAGACACATATACTGAACCTAGTCAGATCCTGTTTTTATCGCCTGAAGGTTCTGTACAATATTAGAAACCTTCTTAGTGAAGAGTTACGAATTACCTTATGCGAATCACTAATATTGTCTAAACTTAACTATGGTGACTTGGTTTATGGACCACGACTCCAGTCAAAGACTCGCCGCCTAGTGCAGCGCGTACAGAACGCATGTTGTCGCTTTTGCTTCAAAATACCTCCCAGAAGTCACATCACACCATACCTGAATAGAGCATCCATGCTCAACATGTGCTCACGGCGACAACTGCACCTTGCTTGCTTAGTGTTTGATGTCTTGAAATTTGGGAAACCAACATACCTCTTTTCGAAACTCAGATCATCTACTTTTCATGACAGATTTAATACCAGAGCCTGCAGGCGTCTTCTGGAATGTCACCCACATAAGACTGTTGCTTTTACTGGCAGTTTTCGCTACCTAGCTACCAAATGTTGGAACAACATACCGCCACCTATAAGACAGTTGTCATCAAAGTTTTCTTTCAAAAAACATATGAAATCATATATTTTACAAAAGCAATGTCTGGGTATTCCAAGGGGTTACTCGGTAGCGGACTTTGCCATCTGAATAGAGAGAGTATGGACTTGTTTGTTTCTGCTATATGTGAACTATATATTCTAAATATTTCTATTATTTGTGATTGTGACACATGAGTGCCACATTGTTTTATAAATCATATAAGCGAACACACATATTAAACATTTTACACTAGTTCCCGTTTTAGTCGATTTATTTTTATTATAAATCTTATTTTATTTAGTGTGCTACTGTCTTTTACATTTTAAAATCAAGAAGCCCTCGGGTTGTAGCAGAATACCAGTGCTTTGTTCACATCCCGCGGTGTGAACAAAATCCAGTCACTGAGTTGCGACCCTTTTGCACTTCTACAACGCACACAATTATTGTTGTTTAATGTGTATTGCTATACCTAAGTAACTGTTTTGTTGAAATTCAAACTGTATTTGTGTGTGATGAAGAAATGAAAATAAATCTTTTATCTATCTATCTATCTATGTATAAGGAAAACAATTCAGTGAAAGTGACGATGGAACTATGAAACTTGTAGATATACATGAAAACTATACAGCACAGCAAGAGTAACAGTTTGACTTTGAGACCCAGCGCAAATCCACGTCTATTACGAACGCAGTAAGGGCTTACTGCGTTCGTGATAGAGGCGGCTATCGTAGTGAAACTTTTACACTTGATGTGCCGTAGTTTGTACAGTATGATGAAAAAAAGAATTAGTGCTTCTTGCAGGTGGAAACTAGCAAAAACCACCTTGCCTTTAACTCTACCTTGAAATTTATTTCTTCTACAATAGAAGCGAAGCGACGAATACGGACAGAACAGTACCTATGTCATCATTTTCTAGTATAAAAACAATAGATAGACTATAAGGTCTGATTTTGCGTGTAACTTTGCAACAGAAACTTTTTACATGGGTATCTTTCTGAATTACTGCTATCCTACCCAAGACCAGACATGGCAAAAAGAACTTGAAGGAGTGCAAATTCTTAATAAATTACCCGATGTAATATTGGACAACTATACTACCAGTACGTACCTAGGGTATGTTATTTCAATTTACTAAATAAAGAAATAAACGTTATTTGTTATAGTTACTGGCAGTGGTCGCGTTGTACTTTGTGCCAGAGTCCCCACACTGGCTAGTCTCAAGAAAACGGCATGAGGATGCTAAAAAGGTATTCGACAGTAATTCAATAAAAATAAAAGAAAAATAATTGTTTTTTTCTTTTCTTTCTTTTCTAATTTGTATCTAGGTTTAGAGGCTCTATCACAGGTTAGATAATACAAAGTTATCTTCGATAATAGTAAACGTCGGGTGTATAATAATAATGTAACATCTAAATCCGGTAAATTGGTATTATTTCAAATAGTTAACTACTAACAAAGTTTCAAGCAATTTTGCATAAATGAATAAACATTCTTCGTCATGAGCCCACCAGTCAGTGAGATTTGGTCACGATATTCAGAGCCCAACTAGTAGGTCTGTGGAGATACACTTGTTTTCACAGATAGATCTGGTGAATCTAATTGATGGGTCTCTAACTAAAGACAAAAAAAATCTCAATCACAACGAATCTTTACTGAAACCTCCGTACTTATTCTTACCGCTTACCTACAACCAGAAGGGCTGTATGCTTGTCTGCCATCCTAACTGCATTAAGTCTTTCTTGTCATTTCAGAGCTTACAGTGGTTACGTGGATGGACGTACTCGTATGCAGTCGAAGAAGAATTAAAAGATATTCAGGCTTTATTTAAGAATAAAAAAGGTATTTACTTAAACATGCTTATCAAAAGGATATTTTAGGTTTTCCAAGAAGCTAGGTTAAATGATGTAACGTTGCTGTTATTATACACATTGATTTATTTATATCACCTGAATAAATTAAATTGCAATAGGTAGATAAATTTAGAAGTAGGTACCACTGTGCGTACAGAATAAAAAAAATGGATTATAAAACATTCTTTATTTTTTATTTTAACATTATTATAAATGTTAATGTTAAGCAAAAAACTGTTTTTTGCTATCACAACATAATATTTCGTATTATTTTGATTTAAAACCCAAACTACTCAATCGGTTTAAAATATTTTTTTATGGGTTCAAATGGCAACTATTCCGCATCAAATAAAAAAAGAATCACATAGGCCTTTAGTCTCATAGGCCTCCCCCAAAGATCTCCATAC
The DNA here is from genome assembly GCA_947347705.1 of Nymphula nitidulata. Lineage (NCBI taxonomy): Eukaryota > Metazoa > Arthropoda > Insecta > Lepidoptera > Crambidae > Nymphula > Nymphula nitidulata. The sequence goes on from OX374616.1 coordinate 21,436,725, forward strand.
CGATCGGTTCTGCGCTGTCCGCATCTATCGGCTTCCTGCGGCCCTCACCAGATCGTCGGTCCACTTTATCGGAGGCCTACCAACGCTGCGTCTCCCGGTACGCGGCCGCCACTCGAGGACTTTTCCGCCCCAACGGCCGTCAGTCCTCCTTGCAATGTGGCCTGCCCACTGCCACTTGAGGCTCGCAATTCTTCGGGCTATGTCGGCGACCTTAGTTCTCCTGCGGATCTTATCATTTCTGATTCGATCACGCAGAGAAACCCCGAGCATAGCCCTCTCCATTGCCCTTTGGGTGACATTGAGCCTTCTTACGAGGCCCATTGTAAGCGTTTAAATTTAATGGGAAGTAATAAGCTTTATTATTTATTACTTATATTTTACAGCTGAAGGAGATGATACAGAGGAGGTATTTTCCGAAAAGGTTGCTAATTACATGGACAGAAGCTTCGTAGTACCCTTCCTTTTGGTTTGCTACAGTTTTTTCGTCGGTCATTTCAGTGGAATGACTAGTTTACAGGTGAATAGATTGAAATTAGCAGATATACTATATGTATTTATTTAACATTTTATTTTTCACATATGATAAAGATGCTGGTGATTGTCTAAAGATTAGTATTTCTCTATACTCTTAAGTACTCAATATTTTCTACCAAGCGGCTATATTTTCCTCGGCTTAAAATTGTTCAGAACATATGTAGGTGGCACATCTTACTTTGGCTTCCCGAGTCATCGGGATTCTGAAACCGTTTTTAGTTATAATAATAAAAATATTTGTTTTACTCGGGTTTAGTTTCAACAACTCACAAAATAATGACAACATCGTAATCCTAAAGAATCGATGGATAATTATGGCCATATAAATTTATATTTATATAATTAATGCCATTTTCACAGAAATGAATACATTCACAAATAATAAGTATATTCCTGTACTGTTTAAAATAAACAATAACTATTGGCGGTATATTCATTCAAAAATTTTGATCAAACTTAGGTGTCAGTCTAACTTTGGATATGTGTATCCTACGCTAGTAGATATCTCTATTTAGTTTGTGCGTGTATCATTTCATTATAAATATCAATAGCAATTTACGTCACATTGAATTCTAGTGCGTGATAATTTTTTGACGTTTGCCAATACAAATTTTTGACTTTGTTATTTTAAAATAGTTATTTGTTATACAAGAGCGCAAAGTTACTTTTTAACCGTGTGCTCAATTTTGTTGACGACCGAGCAAGCGAAGGATTCTAAAATTGAATTGATTAAAAAATTAGAACCCTGAGCGTTAGCGAGGGAATCAAAAGAGCACGAGGTGAAAAATCTTTGCACTCGAGTGCAACACGCAACTTTTCATCCCACCTCAACGAGGAAATGACTAAATGCAAAAAAAAAACATTTGCGCATTATTAACATTTACAGTCAATTCTGTTGGCGTCAAATAAACTTCTTCGTCGCTAGAATCACTCATTTTAGGTTGTTTTACTTGTTTTCAAAGTTCTTGTTTTAAACCTATGGTTTTACCAAATATGTCGCGAAAAGATAATGGCGCGCGCAAAGCAAATTAAACAAAAAGTACCAAGAAGGTGCCGAGTCTGAGTTTTTAACAAGTTCAAAAAGGTTGTATGATAAATTCGGCACCAAGGAGGTGGAAGTAAAAAGGTTTAATGATGTTTTGAATTCACAAACTTAGTGCACACGATGTTCTAAATTCAATTTTACTTTATCCTCTAGCGGATAAAAACGGCTTTTGCAATCAGATATCGAAGAGCAAAAATACTCTTTCCGAGATGGGGGGATAAAAATTTTTCTTCCCATCTATTCAAAAAGCGCTGCATTGGTTCGCACATAAGTGTGAGCAAAGTAGGTCTTTTCTGTATGAGACTTTTGTAGCGGGAAGTAATGATTTTTGAAGTTGGTATATAATCGAGTTTGAATTTAAAACAAAAAATAGTTATGAATTGGAAGTATTAGATGGAACATAAGGCGGGCTGGTGTGGGCGGTCGGCTGCGCCACGCGCCTTTTGTATTCAAAAAAGAAAACCTTTTACGCTTTGAGCTGTATATTGTTCACGGATTATTTAATTAAACACTATTTTAGTTTCTATTTAGATTAACATGGCTCTTATTTTTATCTGTTATTTTACTTACGATTCTACGAGATGTATCTAAAAGCGCCTATTGGTTCTTTTTTCATCGATGCAATGAACAGCAGAGTGTATCACACGGTCGCCTCGGGCGACGTAGGTATATTGAAACTGTAGCTTGTAAAGAAGTACTTTTGTAAGGAGGTATAATTTCGTTTTAATTTCACTACCTATTTTGTTAGTTTCCGACGATATTTTGTCACGGGAGAGAGGTGCTTAAGTTGCTTTTAGTTTAAAGACGATATCGGTGGGTCGGTAATCAAGCAGATTTTAAAGTAATAATAAAACTTTTTTTAATCTGATAAAGGTTCGCAAATCTACAATATAATATTATCAAATATCAAATTGTCGGATTTTTCTTTTTTTTTTTTTACAACAGGTAGGTAAAATGTGAACCATCTCCTTGGATTTTTAATTAGGACGTGTTTAGTTCTATGTTAGTGTGCGTGGTCGTGCGACAGATTATTGACGTAGAAGTGAACTATCAGTCATTGAAGATGTCGTAACGACTAATCGGTTGTGGTCTGTACCCCTTGCTTGCTATACAGGCTGCTTGGTCGGGAGGTCCCAGTCCCGGGTTCGAATCCCGGTAGGAGCAAGTGCTTGTATGATAGGTGCGAGCAAGTTTTTGCGAGTCATGGATGTTTATATATAAGTTTGTGTAGTATATTTCTAATATTTATGTACATATTATTATCAATATTTCTCCGTTATCTAGTACTTATCCATAATACAAGCTTATAATGATGCTTACTTTGAGATAGATAATAGGTGTGAGTGTATGATTATTATTATTATTATTAAGTTAAAAAAAATCTATAGTGTGCGTTTATTTTTGTAGACATATGCTGTATCAATATTCAACACGCTGGAAGCGCCAATCGACAAATACTACGCTACTCTAATCCTTGGTTTGCTACAAATTCTGGGCACGGTTCTCTGCGTGCTGCTAGTCCACTACACTGGCAAGAGGCCGCTAACTTTCTTCTCTACTGCCGGTGGAGCTGTCTGCTGTATGCTCGTAGCTGGCTACGATGGGTATATCAAGACGGTATGTCTGATGTATTTCCCTGCTTCCACATAATTCTCATGCGATTGTTCTATAAAGGATGAAAATTCAATCCATGAAATAATACAACATTGGCTGCATTATTTCATAGAAATGTCATAAAATAATCAAATGAATACGATATTTTTGAATGGGCTATATTGGTCCATAGAAATGGTTTGCCACTTTCAAAATATCGTATTCATTTCATTATTTTATGACATTTCTATGAAATAATGTAGCCAATGTTGTATTATTTTATACAAATGTTGAAATTCTCAAATGAGTACGATATTATTGAAAGTGGCAAACCATTTTTATGGACTAATATCGCCCATGTTTTAATTTATTGTCGTATTGACGTCTAATGGACCGTTTACCCTAAGTTGAGAACAGAATCCATACTTTATGATTGAATAAACATTAATTCTTATCTTAGGTAGGTATTAAATATGATTAAAATATTATTTAATACGAATTCCACTTTTTAGTGTGGTCTGCCTGGGCTAGTGCGGGAGGAAGTTAATATTACTACGGGTAAACTACTAAGTGCTTCGGTAAGATAATCATTTTGAAATAAATAGGCATAGCCTAATATACCTTAATACTTTTTAATATACCTTATATTTTTAAATGTGTTCTACTAGAGACAATATTTTTCATCAGCTATCTACATAATTTTGAAAATCTAAGGCAATTCTTTGATTTCCTTTCCATTTTTCAATTTACGTGAAAAACATAATTCGCATTTTTGCCAAATTTATTTGTATATAACTTGCTTTTCTAATCATTTTATTTTGTTCTGAGATTTAACTAATCCGTTTTGTCAACTTGTTCTACCTTGACACTACTCTAATCCTTCGTATAAATATTACCCAATGATTTCTTAACCTTTTTTTTATTACCAACATTCTAGAATAACCCCTATTCCTGGATACCCATGACTTGCCTGATGCTGCTAGCGCTGATCACTCATACTGGGATAAGGCTATTGCCCTGGATTCTCATTGGTGAGGTATGAGAATATATACTTACTTACTTAAGAAATGTATTAATGATGTTGCTAATTAGTCTGTTCGTGCCCCCAAATACAGATGTTAAGAATATGTCGTACCTATATTCGTCGCACAAAACTTCGTTACTACCAATACAACACCAAAATAACAATGTATTCGGGTGGCATCTCAGATTATTTTTATGATCTGAGGTTGGCATGCTCAGAGTTACCAAAACCAAACGCTGATTTCTCATCTCACAATCCATGAAAAGCAAAAAAGGGTCTGTAAATGGATTCAATGTAGAAAAATTTTAAACAAAAATTAAAACTGACTCCAAGAAACTGAAAAGGACAAAATAATTAAATTTACGTAGATACTCCATCATCATCACCTAAAAACATATTTTTGGAGTCGGTGCTTCACGTTCTATTATTTCTGGAAACACCTTAGCACCATCTCCAAAAAATATGTTTCTAGGTGATGATGACTACTTAAATTTAATTACTTTATCCTTTTCAGTTTTTTGAAGTCACAATCACGTGATTTTTTTCACAATTTTTAGTGATAACTTTCTATGGTCAAAGCTATCACTAAAGTTTATGTCGATAATGATAATAATGGGGTCCGTCAGCTTAGATTGTTTCCTACTATCGTATCGTTTTACTAAAAAGTCATAGGAAAACAAAAATCCACAATTTCGCATACGTAGATGACTTTCACATTTCAATTTTTTTTAATTTAAAAACCAAAGTACCCACCTGATTTTAAATTTTTTTTTGAGACTAAATGGCAACTATTCTGCATCGAACAAAAAACGAATCACGTCAATCGGATCAGAAATCTCGGCGTAATCGGTGTACATACATACATAGAAAAAAACTACCAACCGAATTGAGAACCTCCTCGTTTTTGAAGTCGGTTAAAAAAAACGGAATCAGAAATTGAAATCTAAGTTATAGAAGCTCCCTGTGTGTGACAAGCTATTCGCCGCGATTTGAACAGAGCATGTTTTTAAAATAACTTAAGTAGTTTGGTTTTTAAATAAAAAAACTGAAATGAGAAAGTCATCTACCTATGCGAAATTGTGGATTTTTGCTTTCCTATGACTTTTTATTGAAACGATACGATAGTAGGAAACAATGTAAGCTGACGGTCACCCATCTAGCTTTGAGATTAGAAAGTTATCACTATAAATTGTAAAAAAAATATTTTACAAAAGTTAAACCCGACTTCAAAAAACTGGAAAGGATAAAATAATTAAAATTTAGTAGGTACTCATCACATAGAAACATTGTTCGGAGTTGGTGCTAAGTTATTTCCATAAATAATAGGACGTGAAGCACCGACTCCATAACATATGTTTCTATCTAAAAAATACTTACTTTGCTTGTTTCTGATGAGCACCTACTTAAATTTAATTATTTTATCCTTTTAATTTTTTTGGTGTCGGTTTTATTTTTGTAAAAAAATTTTGTTATTTGTAAATGTAGGTAAGTCACTTGTGAAACGAAGAATACTTTCCACAGGTTTTCAGCGCAAAGACTAGATCTGGCAGTGCCGGTTTGGCCAGCGGCGTCGGCTACATATTTGGCTTCCTCGCGAACAAGACATACATTAATATGGTCGATAGCCTGTCTATATGGGGCACATACGGATTATACAGTTTAATATGGTACGTAAATTTTCTTTATCATATTAAGCTACATCATGTCCAATCATTTATTGTTTAGAGCACTTTATTTTTTAAGTTTTAACTAGATATTTGAGGAAAATATTAAAATTGGAACTTATAAATAATATAATTAAATATTTAAAATTATTTTAGTGCTCCTTGACCGGACGGCGTAGTACCTACAGTCGACCTACCCCTAATAATAAGATTGACTAATTATTTTGTTATTTTATCAAATAGAAACTAAAAGAAAACTAACTAGATTTAGCTTTCTTTTAGTTTCTAGTAGGTATTCAAGATTTCCATTCTTTTTTTAATCTATGAGGTAAGTACAGTCGACAGCACATCAAGCGTAAAAGTTTGACCTTAAGACCTCCCTTATTACGTTCGTAATAGAGGCGGCTTTCGTAGTGCAACTGCTACACTTAATGTGCTGTCGTCTGTACATAAACATTATTCAATGAAAATCTCTTGACCGACGTTCATGCACACTTCCAAATATGGAATACCTTAACGTACCTACTTACAACTACCTACATTATTTTGCATTTCAGTTTCACAGGGTGCATAGTGTTCTACTTCTTTTTACCAGAAACCGAGGGTAAAAAACTGAATGACATTGAAAACCATTTTGCTGGTATCAAGAAACTCACAAATGAAGTTTATAGATCTAAGGTCAGTTCATTCAATTGTTATTTAATCATTCTGTTTGTTTATGTTTATAGTTTCCGAACCAACTAAAAGTTTACAAGGATTTTTTGAAAAGTCAAATAATAATTGAGTAAGAACAATTTTTAACCGACTTCATCATAAAGAGGGTTATTCATCATCTCGCCTGAAAACAACTCGCCCGATCGGGCGAATTGGCACCTTTCGAATTTGCCTAATATTTCTGTCGTCAACTCGCACGCTCATTACAAAGTACAGCTAGGTAAAAAAATTTGCAACTAAATTTCAGAAACGACTTCGAATAAAACGACATTGTATTGCAACTGTTACACTTAATGTGCTGTCGTGTGTACACCGATTACGCCGAGATTTCTGATTCGATTTACGTGATTCTTTTTTGTTTGATGCAGAATAGTTGCAATTTGGTTCCATAAAAAATTAATGAAAATCGATTGGGTAGTTTAGTTTTCAATTCAAAATAACTGGAATGAATAAGTTGTCTATGTATGCGAAATTGTGGATTTTTGCTTTCCTATGACTTTTTAGTGAAACAATACGATAGTGGGTGGGAAACGATATATGCTGACGATCACTCATCTAGGTTTGACCTTAGAAAGTTACCGGTCTCTCACCAATAAAAAAGGGAATATAAATTTTAAATAAAAATTAAAAATGATTTCAAAGTACTAAAAAGGAAATGATTTCAAAAAGGAAAAATGATTTTAAACACTAAAAAGTAGGTACTTATCCCCTAGAAAGAAACAGCTTATTTGGAGTTGGTGCTAATTTGTTTTCCAGAAACAATAAACCAAAAATCGCAATTAAATTCTTTATTATAAGAATTTTGTAAAATCCTCATAGAAATAATTAGACTAGCCTAACTTTCTTATGCATGATAAGATAAGTCTTATTAAATTCGGTTTGTTCGTTTCCAAATTTTGTATTGAAAGTCAGTATGAAAAACCGCGCGGTGTAACCCCTCTTCCTAGCGGGTGCTATCAAACAGCAAGGAGGATATCCAAATTACAAATTATGAGCCTTCGATGTAAAAACTCAAGATAAAGTGTTATGTTGGCTGCATTGGCGACAAGCCCCCGTTCCCCCTGTTATTAATCTGTGCCCGTGCTCACATCATAACGCTTTCTTTCCGATTGACCTCTGGAGTCCTTACACACCGCATGCACACAACACTATAAAGTACCTATTTTGTAAGAAGTTATTATAAAACACTTTATAGTAGCTACCCCAGACGTGAGAACCTCTCTTACTTACCGGTTAATAAAAAAAAATATAATTTTTGTTTCAGAAAAGGCCTAAGGTAGATATATCAAAATTGCAAGAAATAAACGGAACCACAAACCCAAGTTTTGAAGGCGATAATGATAAATTGCATGAATAATGACGTTAAAAACAATATAAATTTCCTGAAAATAAGTAATTTAAAAATAAATCTTAATCGACCACGCTGACAAATTAATAAGTGTTTTTAATTTGGTATAGTTAGGTACTGTTCTAAAGTGTAGATAGTAGATATATTGTGGCAATAAAATGGTAATCATTTTTTTCAGATTTGAAAAAATATATAGACTAACTATTAATTCCCAAAATGTAAATAAATGTATAAACACATAAATACATATAATAACATACCGAGTGTAAGGAGAACGCTCTCGAAAACGGCGGCAGGTCAATGCTTGGTGAGCCTAAACACGACTTGTTGAAAGAAAATTGAAACAGCGAAAAACAATCTGCTGATTCATACTACTACACAACTTGTCTATATGGAACAATTTTTTCAAAGTGTTTAGTGCCCCTAGTGTAAGTTTCCATCGAAACGAAACGAAAACGTTCGTCGTCGTGAAAACTGTCGAATTGTATGAAAACGGCAGCAGCGCCTCTGTTGTGAATTATTGGAAACCACTTTTTTTATATGGACCTAAGAGGTGAACACGACGTTATTCGTTTTCGTTTCGATTCGATGGAAACTTACACTAGGGGCACTGTACACCTACTGAAAACTTTCGTCGTCGTGAGAACTGTCTTTATCTGCAATCAGACTGCCATCTGCCTTTGTTTTCGAGTGCGTTTCCTTTACAGCCTAGGTTGCAGCCATCTAGTTAAATTAACCGGCGAATTGGGGCCTAGGCCGTGCATTAAACGCCGGCATCCATTAAATATCTAAAGGACAACTAGCCAAGTCCAAATCGTCTAGTACGAAGTATTTATGGGATTTACAGGTTCAAGGTTTTTTATAACAATTTAAAAGCGAAATCATTTTGTTCATAGGTAAGTGATTAGTTCAGTACAAGACGATCCTCCTAGGCGTCCAATTGAGCTGACCTTTAAGACGCCAAGTTGTTAAACGTTAGTGATTCTAGTTAAATTGACTATTTTATTTGATTAACAAAGTTTAATTTAATTTATTCTGTGGTTTAACGAATGGCCCAGGCGTCTAAATAACTGGCTAATCTAACCAGATGGCTGCAACATATTATACATGATGCAATAAATGTACCTAATGTATATAGATAAGATCGTTGCTTAAAGGAGCGGTCTACCGATCCAGCATCTAGTTTACATTATAAGACGTTATATACAGAGTGACACTGTACAGCACTCCTAGTGTAAGTTTTTATCGAATCGAAACGAAAACGATCATTATCATCATGCGTTCTCAAATCAATAATAATAAATATAAAAGTGGTTTCCAATCATTCACAACATGGCGCTGTTGCCGTTTTCATAAGATTTAACAGTTGTAATCACAATTAGGTACGTTTTCGTTTCTATCCGATTGAAACTTACACTGGAGCTCCTGATAATGTTTCTACAAATACTGCGGTTATTATAATAATTTTAAAAGTGATTTCAAATACTTACTTCGAGTTCTTGGTCATGTAAAAATACTACATACTTTTCCAAAACTATACTTACAGTTTAGAGATGGTGATATTTTGTGCCAAATAATTCCATATCATAATTATCAGTTGACAACATAGTGTTAAGTTTTTACAAACATTATCAGCCTATTTACACTAAGTTTTCAAACGAGCAGACGATGTGTGTTTGTTTGTATCGATGGAAACGCAAATAATAATGAGATGCGCTGCAACGTGTGTCAGTACCCTAGCCCTGCTCCCTCCACGACACGACTGACCTGAGCTGAAGTCCGAGCCTTTAGAAGCACCCTCAGGTTGTCGCTCCCTCATGGGTCGAGCGCCCTGGAGACTCCTAAGAGTCAGCGGGACACCTCCCCCGGAAGTGTTGCCTGGCGATTAGAAATCCTCCAGAGCCAAATTCGCCTCTCCAGACTTGAGGGCTCACCACGGTTCTCGCCTCCTTACGCTGTAAAGGCCATCTGCAGCCAAAAGCAGTAATCCGTCCAAAAAAAAACGTGCGTCAGTAGCTCAGTTCATGAACATGATCTAAACTCCTAGCACGAACATTTTTAAATTTCGAATCGCCATCGTAGTTACCATAGTCAATTTTTTTCATTACTGCCAGAGATGTAAACAAACACTAAACTTACTGAAATCTCGTAAACTTTTAACAATCCACTGGTCTATTACACATTACTCTTTTTTAATGCCGCTTTGCTGCAACTCACACGAAATAATAAAATATTGACAAAAAACAAAATATTCGACAATAAATACAGCATTGAAACAATGTGACATTGTCTGTCAAGTTTTTTATTTTTAATCTGACTAAAGTTATTCGTTTAAATGAACTAATTAGTAGAATATCATTGCTTATACTGTGATGGTAATTTTAGATTATAGATATGTAAATTCTTAATTTTTTATTTTAACATTATTACAAATGTTTGAAAAATTACTTAGTAATTAAAATAATATAAAACTAGAAAAAATTCCGCCTCAGGACGTGGAAACGAAGATTCCCGCACATTTTGGTCCTTCGTGCCGGATCAAAATGTGCGGGAATCTTCGTTGGATCTCGATCAGGCTCCTAGGGTTGTAGTTAATAATGAGAAATGTTAAGTTCTTATTACTTATATTCTTCAATTTTACAAAGTTTGTATTAAAAAAAAGGAACGATTAGTGACTACGTGCGCGCGTCGGTCGCGTACGTACAAGAGGGCAAGTGTTTGGTGGGGGGATCATAGCGGGCTCGTTTGCGAAGAGTAGTCGCGAAGATCGGCTGGTTTCTTGCGTTAACAGATATAATGGAAAAAAATTAATTTAATACCTAACAAAATAAGTACCTAGTGTTTTCTATATTTTTTAGTAGAACCTATTTACCTACTTATATACCAAAGTATTTATTTTATAAAAACATTAATTTGAGATGATTTGATGTCAGGAGAAAATCAGAAGCTATGTCAATGATATAATGGAAAAAAATATTAAAAATATAGAATACAAATATTTTCAGAAAATCCGCTGATCACTGTTCCTAAAAAGATTTTTTGTTTTAAATGTTATATTAAGTAAGTACCTATCTCCGTTGAGGTACCTTAGTTTTAAGAGTAAAAAATCTGTTAATATCTATTAAAATATAGATACCTATTAGGTATAAATAATATTCACTTAACGAATATAGATAGATATTCATTGAATGCTACATTTTCATTTAATCGCTCATTTTACATAATATTCTATCAAAATGACAAGTTATTGGGCCATGTTTAACAGTATTTTAAGTTTTTAACCAAACACAATGTTACAGATGGCTGTAACATAATATTGTACCAAGATACATTCTGCTTCCTGGGCATCAAAATCGATTACGTTTTTTTTAATCTGTGCCCAAGTCAAAATAAATGTGAAATAAGAAACTATATTTGTACCTAATATAATATAATATGTTATAACAATCTTTACAGCTTTTCGCCGCTTAATTGGACACCTAGCTCGTTGATTGAACGCCGCGCCGGCATCCAATTAAATGCCTCGGCCGATAGTTAACTGAATTAATCTCACTCAACGTTTAACAACATGTCGTATTGAAAGTCCGCTCAGTTAAATGCCTAGGCGGATCGTCTTGTACTGAAAAGTTTTGGTGTGATTTGAAGGTTCAAGGTTATTTTTTCTGACCACTTATAACCAAAACGATGTCGGTTATAAGTGATCATAAAAAAACGTTGAACCTACCAACCACTCAAACAGTCACACAAAAGCTCTTCGATTTAAACGACCTGCCTAGGCGTCCAATTGAATGGCTAATTTAACCAGACTGCTGACATGATGTTCAGCCATCTGGTTAAATGTTGCGCTCAATGACTTGCCTCTTTGTCCTTCAGCCGTTTCATTGGATGCTGGCGATTAATCAACGGCCTAGGCATCCAGTTAAGCGGCTAATTTAACCAGACGGCTGCGACATGTACAATTCATTTTACCGTACAAGACGATATGGGCTTGCTCAACATTGTGTTGATATATTTTACTGTGTGTAATCTATGTAGGTACGTAAGTAGGTAGTTCCATGTGTATATATATAAAATACTTACTTATCTTAAAAAATATTTGACCAAATAAGCAAAATAGGTACATATAAATAAAAATATTTGATTTTTTTTTCTTGATGTAGTACATTATAAGTTAGAAATCCGAGGGTTGGCCCCCTCGTTTTGACGATCACTGCATAGTGACATTGGTTCCGCCATCATTATGCTTAATGCTTCGTGATGAAACGGTTTTATAAACTATGCTATTCCTTAGTACCTAAATGGGCATCTGATATAGGCGTCTCTTGGGCTAGTGAAAACAATTTTTTATATGTATTGTGTAGAGAATTTAGCACGTGTTTCGTAAGATTGTAAAATTACAATAAGTTTCATTACATTTACCGCTAGAAGACAAAATTATTATTTTTATATCATAGTTTTATTTCTCCACCTAAAATAAAATTGATTCTATATCCTTCTTAGGTACAGTCAGCAACAGAAGTGTTTCACAATAACATATACATTGTGTAAGGGGAACGCTCTCCAAAACGAAGGCAAATGGCAGCGGCGTTTGTTCCCATATGTTCTACTGAGTAGTTTTACGGTAGAACTAGTGGGACTTTTTATCTCATAAGTTCTACGATTTTACAAGTTTTTGAATAGTAGAACTAGTGAAACTCTTTATTCCCACTTCTCCTATCTGTTATTTACGGTAGAACTAATGGGAGTTTCTGTTCTTAAAAGTACTTCTGTATGACATGTCCCTGAATAGTAGGACAAGTGAAACTTTAGTGCCATGTAGTTCTACTCAAAGAAGTCGCCAAGGAATAGGGTTCTAATGAAACTCAAATATAGCAAACACATAAAACATTTTTTTACAAAGAAACCAAAGTAAATTTAAAAGAAATGTATGAATATAGGGTTAAGTAGATATGGGACCTATTCGTTAAATGACCTGCAGTCGTATTAGGACTTACTCGCGAAATACCTCATTCTGGTATTATTTACTGGGTGGTAGGCCCGTATGCAGGGTCGTCTGGGTAGGTCCCACCGTCTTTCTTATTTCAGCCGTGAAACAGTTCGCTGTGTTTCGGATTGAAGGGAAAGGTAGCCAGTGTAATTACTGGGCATCTTAGGCCCCAGGATGACAACGCACCTGCAATATCAAGTGATTTTTCCTTGTTATTGCAGTTGTCTATAGGCGGCGGTTACCGCTTTCCATCAGGTGGGCCGTCAGCTTGTTTGTCATCCAGTTGTATAAAAAAAAAAATCTGAAAATACCCTATTCGTAAAATACCCTGTTATACCTACCTTGGACTCATTCGCTAAAAGACTTATTCTTAACTAAGTCCGTTCTTTAAATGTTTAATTTATTGTCAGAAAGCTTGAAAATAACGATAATACTTTTGACATTGGGTACCTACTTTTTTGGTATTTTGATATACATTCTCTTCTAATTTTAATTATTTTTTTCGCTGGGCGGCACTGCACTGCTAAAGGTTATATTTTTTATCTACAAACATTGTAATTTATTATTTGAAATGAGTGACTACACGAGTTTGTTGCCGGAATCTTCTCGATAGTTCAACTTTTGGAACCGGTGTAAATTTAGACATGACAGACAGACAGAGACTATGACGTTAGTTAATAATTATATTTTTTGTGATTGTTTAAAAAGAATGTGTTTTTTTGACGATTTAAAAGTGCTTCTTTGTGGCCTATTTAAATAAAATATTTTTTCTTCTTCTTTCTTCTTTGATGGCCTATATTTATGTAAGTGTTCGCTAATGGACATGATAAAAATTATTAGTTTATTATGTTAGTAAAAGAAAACGACCTTAAACCAATAATGAAACAAAGAGAAGTAATTCAGTCGTTTAAACCCTTGATACCTAATAAATGTATATTATAGGTTATTTAATGTACCCCTAAGATTATTATATAAATAAAATTAACAGTATGCTAAACAACTCCTACATAAATATGGCGGCCTGGTACTTCAGGGGATGATCCATCTACATACATACGATATTTTGATTGAGTGAGTTATTCTAAATATAATGAAATATCAACAATTTACTGTTTCATTGTTTTGTTTATAAATAAATATTTCTTTATAAATCTGCTTTAGTTTTAATTAATTTTATGTTTGTTTTTGTAAAGAAATGGTTTGTGTTTATTTACTTTTAAGTCTCGTTAAAACCCTATTCCTAGGCGACTTCTTTGAGTACAACTACATGGAACTAAAGTTTACCTACTATTCAGGGACATATCATACAGTAGTACTTTTGAGAACAGAAACTCCCATTAGTTCTACCGTAAATGACAGGTAGGAGAAGTGGGAATAGAGAGTTCTACTATTCAGTAACTTGTAAAATCGTAGGACTTATGAGAAAAAAAGTTCCACTAGTTCTACCGTAGAACTACTCAGTAGAACATATGGGAAAAACGGTCAGCGGTGGTGACCTTAATTATATACGACTTGTTGATAAACAATTTTGAAATCGCAAAAACAACTGCTGTTCTGTAAATGGCGGCGAAATGTTAAAGAAAGGGTGACACAATTGAAACACAATTTTATAGTTCGCTTTCATTGAGATTTCAAAATAAAGTTTTGAAGCCCGTCTAATTGTTAGCGATTGTAGTACCAAAAACGGTAGGTACTTGACAGCATTCACGCATTGCCCAATATACCCTGTTGAATAGACAATAGTCAAGTCTGACTATTGTTTCGACAATTCTATACTTCGAAAACCATATCATGGACATAACAGAACTTTACACGATTTAAACGATACTACATTAATTCTACAAAACTGCATTTCCACTGTATAGAATAACTTCGCCCTTCATTCTATGATCTGAGACTTCGACGAAATGTAAAAACAGTAAGATTATTAATATTATAATAATTATCTTACGGTGCGGAAATCACATTACCTATCCAACTTAATTAATTATACAATTAAGTACCTATAATATTTCAGATATTTGCATTCAAAAATAAGGTTTAACTATTATACAGGGTGGTGCCGTCAATGCGACAATAAATTTAAAAAAAACATTGGCAGCATTATTTCATACAAATGTCATGAAATTATCAAATGAATACGATATTTTTGAAAGTGGCAAACCATTTCTATGGACTAATACAGCCCATGTTTAAATTTATTGTCGCATTGACGGCACCACCCTGTATAGCATTACAGATTTTAAAATTTAATCTATTGAATACTGATTAGTTTTTTTATAACATAATTTGATGATAATAATCAGTTTCCTCGAAACGTCATTTGGCCCCTAGTAAGTTTCAATAGAAGCGAAAACGTTCGTCGTCGTGACAACTGTCAAATTGTATGAGAACTACAGCAGCGCCTCTATTGTGAATTATTGGAAACCTATTTTTATATGGATTTCATTCGGGAAGACGACGATGATTGTTTTTGTTTCGATTCGATTGAAAGTGTGCAGATTAAGGGTCGGGTAAATTTTATTGGAAACTGGAACAAAGGGCAAAAAAATTCGTCCTAACAGATTTTTCGTAACTGTAGCTAATGTTATTGATAAGTAATGATGAGTATAGTTATTTATTTTTTTGCCGACAGCAGCTATCGACGCTAAGTAGGTATGTAATATATTCTGCCAAATCTGTGTGGACCATAAGGTCCACATAGAATGACCGAACGAAGATAAAAAAAAATTAAGAGAAAAAGGGCGATGGCTATAAAGCCTTCCACCTTTTTAAACTATAAAAGAAAGCAGATAGAGTAATAAAAAATGAATATGAACAGTCGACAGCACATCAAGCGTAAAAGTTTCACCTTGAGGCCGCCCTTATTCCGTTCGCCATAGAGGCGACTTTCGTAGTGTAACTAGGTATTGTAATTTAGCGACTTTTAAGTTCATAATCTATATCGGTGGAATAAAAGAATCTCGGTTTTGTCACTCCATTGGTTTATTTGCTTCAATAAATAAATACCTAGTTCATAATACCATTTAGCTAAGTAATTAGCCTACAATTGCTCCTTAAACTAGGACAATTATGATTGATATTATAATGAGGTACCTATACTTATAAGTACCTAATGATTAAACAGTTATTAAAGATATTAATTTTATGAAATAAAATTGTTTACTCTTTAATTACTGTTTGTGTTGAAAAGATAGGTAGCCATTTTTAGGCAAGCAAGACAGATTTTAGTTTATAGTGCAAAACGCTTGCATCGCAGACGGTGCTTGTATTTTATATTTTACATTTATCTAATAATAATTATTATTATGTTACCTTCTTACTTCATGACGACAAGTTTCGATTGACCAAAACCATAGCGGTTCGAAATCCAACCAAAGCACTGCGTGGAAGTTCAAAAGATTGAGGTGAGTACATACCTATTTTTTTACATTTTTTTTAAATTATTAATTGAAAATAATCTGATGTTAACATTTTTATAATGGAATTGTGAACATTATATCAATGAATGTATTTTTGGTAGCATGCCAAAAACTATATGAGAAATTGAATATTGAAAAGACAGTTTACCTTTGTTACAACTCGTGCCTTAAGATGGGATTTTTTAAATACTACTTCAAATAAAACCCCATCCTTACCTAGTTGAGTGGTTGAGCAACAGTAAACAATGTTGTGGAGAGGGTTTGAATAATATTGATCGACCAGACCTATATTTATACTTACATTTGGCACGTTCAAAGGCTGGGAAACCTCCATTTTAAGTAAACTGAAATATAAAGGTAAATTAAATTAAAGTTTTAAAAACTCTACTCAATTAATGGTAGTAAAAATTTACAAATGATTGGTGTTTAGTGAATTGCATCACCGTTGAGCAAAGAAACCAAAATCAAGGGCTGTGTTTCATTGTGTATTTTTTTATTATCCTCATAAGTAAGTATTAATTTATATCAATTTAATTGTAAACTTTAAGGAAAAACATAAATTATAAAAAAAGGCAGTTAACAAAGTGGAAATACCTGGGTACCTACCTAAGTTTTATGTGTAAAGATATCATCCGTAGTAAAGGTAAGTTTAGTCACACAAACCTATTGCATAATTCTTGAATAGTTTTCGCAGCAATAGATAACCTAAAGTCCTAAACGATAGTCATTGTTATATTACATAATTATGAGGGTAGAGAAAAAAATGGATATAGAGTAAGTAAGTATAATCGCGATTCCTACCATATTGCACATAATTGAACGACGCACGAGGTCGTCGCTTTTTAATTTAATTAAGGTTATTTATTTTATTTGTTATTAATTTATATGTTTTTGAAATAAAGTAATTTATTTGTAAATAAAATAATAATGTATTTTGAATACACGAGTGACTTAGACGTTACGGGGCGCGATATTTCAATAACACATGAGGGTTCTCCTCAATGTTCAAAGCGTAGTATTTGTCCACAATGTGCTTGCGAAACTATGTTGTGTCCATACTGTGCCTTGGTAGGAGTGAGCAGTACCCTAGAATCAGAAGAGGACTCCAAAATAATGGAAGGTAGGTACGTCATTGTAACACTAGTAAATATAGGAAAGATATCTAGTAGCATAAATACTTATTCGATTAGCTCTTTGGTACCATGTCACACTACACAACATCAATCACAGCAATTCTGCCAATATGTTATGACGAAAAAGTACTAAAGTGTTATTAGACTTCTGTTGCTGACTGTTCGTGTTATCAGTGTAAAATTTAAAATAATTTGTAATTAATCTCGTTTTTCCATATCTTTTAAGTTTCAATAACCTATAAATAGAATAGTCTGTAGAATAGCTGGTAACTACTACCTACTAGGTACACGTTAAAACTTAAAATTTCTAAATGGGTAACAAAACTCAACTAATGGTTGGTGCATAGTCCAAAATTTTTTACTTGTCATTTGTCCTAGGTTCCGGTAGGTACTTCTACACTTAAAATAGGTAACTGTAACCTAGGACTGATTTATTCATAATTGGTACTTTGTAACCTATGTATGTTCGATCACATTTTAATGTTTATGATGCGTTTAAACGCCTACTTTCTAAATAAAGAAAGAAAACGATGAAAAAATATATGCTCCAGGCGGGAATCGAACCCGCGTCGTCTGATATCCGTCCAGACGCGATTACCACTACGCCACCGGAACACTAGGTATAACCTGCTAATTTCTTCACCGCATTCTTTCCTTTTCTAACGTATTTATAGCAACGTTTATCTCACCACTCATTGAACCTGACAACAGTGATCCGAAAGAATACATTTCATTTGTTCTTTCTTGTACATACACAAAACAACTTAAAACAAAATCTACAAAATATTACATTTAAAATGTAGATAAAACACGGTGTACACAGGCAAATACTTTTACAAGTATTTTTAAACTTCCAGTTAAGGTGTGAAAAGCTGTTTTAATCACATTTTAATGTTTTTGATGCGTTTGAACGCACACTTTATTGTAATAATAATTTTAAAAAAGGTTTTTTTTAAAAATGGTTTTTTAAAAATTTTTCCTTGTTTTCTTTCTTTATTTACAATTGTTACCTATGTATGGTTAATTTTAGTAAGCAATCTAAATTGTATTCGATCTATTCGGTAAATATAGTATTTAGACACAATAGTAGGTATACATTGCCTTAAAGTGTAGGTATACTTTCCTACTGGCTACTGCCTACATTAGACCATTTAGCCATTATAATGGGAACGTATTTTCTGCCGTTTATCAAACATTTTGAAGTTTCCTTTTTACATATGTAAAGCTAACAAAAGTTGCTAGGCAGCAACTAAATCACAGACGATTGTTCGACATCGCTTCGATTGCTTGACATTAGAAAAAAATAGAATAGTATTATAATAATAATATAATAATTATTGTATCTAAGCGCTGCCAAAAACAGCGCGAACCTTTATAATAATTCAGAATGCTTTAAGCACAATATAAAATGCTTAAATGTAATTGATATACTAAATAAAACTATCATCATCCTCAGCCTATATACGTCCCACTGCTGGACACAGGCCTTTCCACATGGAAGAAACACATGAGGCGCTTGAGCCATAACAGCAGCACGCTGGCCCAATGCGGGTTGGTGGGTTAAAGCGGTTGCAGTAACAACCGGGACCAACGGCTTAACGTGCCTTCCGAAGCACGGAGGAGCTCGAGATGAATTAAACGTATGTTCCGAAAACAAAGTTAATAACTAACACAAATTGTGGTTTGGTTTTGGTAAATATTGAAAAATAGGCGGGGCGACCGCCAATCCAATTGTGCAAAACGTTAACATTTTTGATTTAGCTTTGGTAAATATTGAAAAATAGCGCAAACGGGCGGGGTGACCACCTATCTTTATTGATATGAATTTAAGTATGGCTTAATGACGTCACAGTATCATATTGAATTCAATTATGACATTCACTCGTCAGTGATGATCATACGCACAAAATGTGTTGCGTCTTGCGTTGCGCTAAAAATTTAAACGGCCATCAATTAGCTTTTTTTCGGAACACACATTGATGTATTTGATTATAAATAAATGACGTATTTAATTACATTAATTAATAAAATAAAAACGTTCTAAACTGGTACCAATATCGAGCGGTTTTTGACAGCATTTAGATACAAAGACTTTTTACTATGGCAAACATCTATGGGAACGTAATAGGTTGGGGAAAAAGTTTCTTCGCATTTTTTAAGAAAATTCAAAACTTTTTTTAAAGTTTATTTACATTTAACTAAAGTATGTAGGTACCATTTTGTTCGATAACTTTTTGCCATCTTGTAGGTAGGGACATAATCCCATTGCTATAGAAATTTTCGGGCTTCTGATCAAAATACCGCGACAAGTGGTTTTGGCAGTCCTCTCGTGATGTTAACCTGACACTGCCTAGAGAATTCTGAAGAGAGCGAAACAGGTGGATATCTGAAGGTGCAAGGTCAGGACTATACGGCGGAAGCATAAACACCTCCCAGCCAAACTCTCTTAATTTTTGCTGAGTGGCTAAAGATGTGTGAGGTCTAGCGTTATCTTGATGAAAAACCACACCCCTTCTTTTGATTAATTCCGGCCGCTTTCTCTCAACTTCTTGCTTTAATCTCATCAGTTGCTCGCAGTAGAGTTCAGAATCGATGGTCCTGCCTGGTGGTAACGTGGTAACAGCTCATAATGAATAATGCCCTTCCAATCCCACCACACACACAGCATCACCTTGTTGCGAGTTAACCCGGGTTTCGCCACAGTCTGTGAAGCCTGACCGGCGTTTGACCACGACCTTTTTCACACGTTCTTGTCGTACGTGATCCACTTTTCATCACCAGTTATCAGCTTCTTCAAAAATGGTTCGGTTTCATTACGTCGTAATTAAGAATCACAAATGAGTACACGGTTCATTAGGTTTCTTTGAGTGAGCTCGTGGGGTACCCAAATATCGAGCTTTTTTGTGTACCCATTTTTTTTAAAATGCGCCAAAACTGTTTTGTGGTCAATTCCCAGTTCTTCAGCTACGTCGTAACTACTGACATGCCGATCTTGCTCTAATTTTTCAAAAATGGCATCAATTTTATCCGTAATAGGGCGACCTGAGCGACGTGCATCTTTGACATCAAAATTTCCGGATTGAAAACGCTTAAACCAAATTTGTGCTACTCTCACAGACACTGCACTAGGTCCATAAACAACGCAAATTTTTATCGCGGCTTGCGTTGCATATATACCTTTTTTGTAGTGAAATTTTAAAATGTATCGAATTTCTTCATTAAATTCACTCAACTTGACAGTTCGAAAAACAAATGAAAAATACATATTTTCCTAATTTGAATTTATCTTTTTTATAATCTAAACTTTTAATGATACCAAAACCAGCCAGATACAAATAGTAAGTACAGCCATAGAGATTTTATTACAAGTTCATACATACTATAATGCGAAAAGACTTTTTCCCCAACCTAATATTTACCGCAGTCCGATGAACGTTATTCGATTTAGTTGATACTTAGCAACTTTTGCCAGGGATTTGTGTAGTTGCAGCGTTTCGAGCCTCAGTAGGTTCTTCTGTCTTGTAAAGGGGATCAACGTTGTTTTACTAAAGGTTACTGACAAGTGGTTGGTATTGCACCATTTTTCAAGTTTTCCCAGCGCACTCTGCATAGGGTCCGATCTGTATCGGAATCTCCCGTTGGCCATTATGGCCAAGTCATCTGCATAGCCCACTGTATAGGTACAGCAATCCTTCACTCAGTCTGACCACTACAGAATATGCCACAGTAATGGGGATCCCTGAGGGTACCCCCTTGTGGTCCTTGATAGGAGGCTCTCCCCTAGTAGTTCGCAGTAAATGATTCTGCTTTTAAGCATGCAGTTAATCCACTTTATAATGTGTGGGGTGCTCCATACGCCTTGGCAGCTATTCTGATGGATTCAAAAGTAGTGCGATCAAAGGGACCCTCAATGTCTACAAAGGCACTAATGCACAACAGCACTCACAGCAGACACACACTACGCATGCAGTAGCTTTGGATAATAAGGAAGTCTTTATTATCCAAAGCTGCTTCTGCCCTGCTTACTACATAGTGCAGGGCTGTCTCTGTAGATTTTTGAATAGAATAGAATAAACTTTATTTGCTTCAAATGTATACAATAGGTCTTATGGGTAATGTTATACAATAGGTTTCTTCACATTTCACCAGACTTGGCATGCAAAATATAAAATATACTTAGGCATAGGTACACTATTTTTGGCTTTACGGACAACGACAACACATAAAATCAAAGTTTATTTTTATAATCAAAAAACTCCTTTAACAGAATAGAAAGACTTTTCCTGGAGTCATTTCGTTAAATTTCTCTTAAATAATTGGTTAGGCAGTTGTTTTATATCACTAGGTACAGAGTTGTAGATTTTCACGCACATAGCGTAACAATGTTGAAGATAATATCTTAAATGTGGATAATTATTATAATCTAATTTATTGGAATCACGAGTGCTTCTACAGCTAATGCTATTTATTGTTTAAAAAAGACAAATATTACAGTTTACAAAATTGGCTACTTCGAGAATTACATACAAGGAAGGGTTAAAATGCCCAATGATTTGAATAAAGGTTTACAAGAATCACGAGGTGAGCTGCCACACATAGCTCGAACACATTTTTTCTGTACAATAAATAATTTATTAGATTCTACAGAATTTCCCCAAATTATGAGTCCATAATTAAGTAAAGACGAAACATAACCGTGATATGCTGTAAGGGTGCTGGACATTGCCAGGTTGATATGCACACTGTAGTCTGTGTCAGGGAAATTTCCTTAATGACCCCTCCCATATGTAGTTATCAACCATTTTCTTCAGAATTTTTAAAGGAATGATTGGAGACTGATAGGCCTAAATGGCTTTGGTTCCTCATAATCTGATTTTCCGGACTTTGGAATATAGATTACCTTGGCCTTTCTCCATGTTCTGGGAATATATCCGAAGGCAAGACATGCTTTGTATAGTCTGCATAGAGATGCTGTCCAAGGTAGAAGCTACCTTGTTGTTGTAGTATAGGATAAATGTTGTCTGGTCCTGGTGCTTTGAAAGGTTGAAAACAAAGAGTACATTTTTTATACGGGTATAGAGGTATCACTCCATACTACAAAATATGTGGCGCTTAGCGATATCTGGTGATCTGAACCGGTAGACAACCAAAAAATTATTCTCTTAATAAAACCTTTTTCTCTTAACAACTAAATTTAAATAATCAAAAGTTACATAAAAAATGTTTATTTATGTATTTTTAGTATCAAAATGAAATTCCAAAGAAAAATAAAGTTTACACATCGGAATTTGAACATGGTTTTCTTGGTTTACGACGCAGCATATCTTGCAAATCTACCATATAATCAATATGAACATTCATGAATTAGCACTACCATTTCTATTTCAGTAATGTACTAAACTAAAATATTCATAATGGTCATTTATTGAAAAATACTGTATAAAATTATATCGTTAAAATAATTAATCATCAAAAAATTAAAATGTCATGAAAAATTCAAAACTGACAGGAACTGCTATGACGGCCTAGGTTTAAATACCAATACATAGGGTAACTAAGTAATTAATAATTTGGGCAAGATAATATAATATAAGTTATAGTAAGAATATTACTAACGACATAGTAAAAAAATATCAAAGTTACATAATATTAATAAAAAATTGAAGTAATTATTTTTTCTCAGTTTAATGAATAACATGTATGAATAACATGAATAACTTAAGTGACATATAACAATAATGTCACTTAAGTTTTAAATATTTTTTGTTAATATTTTTCGAAGACACTTTTTTATGGTTACAGAGTCATCTATCGACTTGGGCCTGAATTTCTAACCCATTATAAGCCGACTAAATTAAATATCAGTTAAACGAATGTTCCTAGTCGATACTTCAATGTTAACTGCAATTGGTCGTATATGATATGGTTATTTTAGTATGAAGTTATAACACCGTGGTTGAAAACTAGCCAGGGCGCATTTTATTTGTACTACCCTTTTAGCAATGTCACAGTCGAATTTAGAGGTTTTTTCTCCTAGTTCCTCCAATTCAATAGGGTCTTGCCACAGATTAGATAATAGTTAAGGGGCTACCTCGTGCACACTAGCGACACCAATTGATAGTTATTAATTATGGTGAATTTAGAACATAATAAACAAAAACGCTTTAGAGAATTGCTAAAGAACGGTATTTGTAATTTTTAAAGATGTATCTTGTATAAAGTGTCTACCTATAAGTAACCAATTTTTTTATTATTGTTAAAAAGTGGCCACTTTCGGCAATAATGAAAAAATAGGTTACATGTAGAGGAATATCTTAACCCGAGCACATCTCAAAAAATTACAAATACCATTCTTTAGTCATTCACTAAAGCGTTTATGTTTATTATGTTCTATATTCACCACAATTAACACAAATCAAGTGGTGTCGCTAGTGTCGACGAGGTATCGCCTTAAACAGATACATCACTCCAATACAAAAGCTGAAATAATTTCGTTATATTAGCCTATGCAACTAGGATCATTATTATTAGCCATTTTTGACGCTCTGCGAGAAAAAACATACTTTGCAATATGATAAAGCTATTTATAGCTTCGAACTGTCAAAAATCATTGGATATAACCGCTATCTAAAATGAAATTTTATCGAAACTGCGAACATGTATATTGTATATACAATACAAGTTCGCAGTTTCGATAAAATTTCAAGATGGCGGTTATATCCAATGATTTTTGACAGTTCGAAGCGATAAATAGCTTTATCATATCGTATCATATCGCGTTTCGGTGGTCATGCTAGGCGGGCAGATGGTGGTAAGGCCCCCTGAGTCGAGAATCCCGCGTACACCGCGTGAGTGCGTTATCCAGCGAAAACGTAAGGGTGGTACCTACTTAATAAAAACATATAGTAAAGGTAATGGCTAAAGTAAGACTCAAATTTTATTATTTATACCTACATATTTATAATGCAACGAAGTGAATGCGACGAAAGCCGCTCACGGGTCACGGCTCACTTAAACGTGCTAGTGTTTGAAACAATGATCGATGTTTTTACCTACTTCAAAAAAAGAAGGAGGTTATATGTTCCACTGTATGTACTTTTTTTTGTATGTACTACTCTGTCAAGAAAGTACCGGGAAAAGATCAATAATACACAAAATGTTAGTATTCATCCGAATTTATTTTATCACCTTCTAAGTATGCTCCTTCTGAAACGATACACTTAAAAATTCCGTCGACGGAATGTAAATCATCAGTATTTATCACACTGATGAACCACATTATACAGGGTGGCACATTTAGATCGGTCAGTATGGGAAAGTCTGAAATTATAAGACATACGAAAATCTCTTCTTAGGAACCATGTCATCGATTTTAGTAAAAAGAAAATCTGCATTCAAACATTTTAAAAAAAACGTGTACTCAGCTCGGGAATCGAACCCGGACTTTTTGAAAAATAAAACTAATGCTATTTCTATTTTGATATCGATTGTGTAAACGTTACTTCATAGTAACATGATGTCTAAAAATCAATAAAATGTATGGTTTTCATATCCTTTAATTTATTTTAGGAAGTGTTCGATATTACCACCATTTTTTTAATACATTTTTTATGCAACTAGGTGACCACCTGGTGTTAAGTGGTTGCCGTCGCCTTTAGGCACCTACCTGCAATAACAAGGAAAAAATCTTTTTAAAATGTGACACTCTTGACCGGCATGTCCCAAGTGAGTGTATGAATGTCGGGCTCGCTACCGCCCCCCTCTCGCCCCGCGTACCCCTCACGATTGCTCTGTCTAGACGTGCGTGTTGGCTGACTGTATGAAATTTATATAGACTGTGATATTACTGTGTCTGACGGCAATGTCAACAAAGGTTGAGGTCATCCAGTGCGCCGAAGACATAGTCGGGTCTTGTAGAAGATACCCCTCTAGATTCTCTATTTCCCCATGACATACCTAACTGCATATTCTAAAAATGGCGAAAGTGCTGCAAGTAGATATCAAGATGAAGTCACATCTTCAAGTTGGTAGTGAGAGGAACAACAGGTTGTAATGTTGTTTTTTTCCTTAACGAAATACGCAATAATAAAAAAAGAAACAACAGTACATATGTTTATAAGTGCAGTGTCGAAATACATCACATTTGTTTAACGAATATTTAAAGAGATCAATGGAACCTCTCTTTAATATATACCTACTCTTTTAGGAGATATTACGACTCCCACAGATTAATGATATAACGTAGTGGCACCAGTTATCGACACTTTAAGAGTCATGCTCTACATTTTGTTACACAATTTTCATATTTGACTTGATATTGAGTTACTTTTTGTTATTTGCGGTAGTGTACAATATTCATAAATAATTTCATCTATGACATCAAGGTTTTAATAAATACATAATGAGCAAAATAATAAAAACACTTTCACACCGAAAACTCCAGCAATCGACAGTCAAAACCCCAAAATCGACACCCAGTTATCGACATGACCCAATTCTCGACACCCAGTTATCGACACACATCATTATTATAATTATTAGCACGATTTGTGGTCGAGTGATGAAGATGATGATGACGATCTTTTTTTTATACAAAGCAACATTGCCTGATGTGAAGCGATAAGAAGAGTCTATATGCGAAGTGCAGTTCAGACACTGCTCTAGCCGCCTCCACCTTGCCGGCCCAAAGGGTGCTTTTTCACGCCTCTTTTGAAGGAACCTATTTTATAGGAAGGAGGGAACACATGTGCTGGAAAAAAATCCAAGTTCTGGAAGTACGGCAAAGAAACGAGCTACTATATTTCTTTGTACCTGATGTTGAGGTTGAGACAGTGAATTGATGGCTCCGAAGTCCGGCATGCGTACTCCTGAGTAGGAAGGGGGAAGGTGAGATAAGGTCAAAAAGTTCTTCAGAGCACTCTCCGTGATATAGCCGATAGAAGGCACCAAGCGACGCAATGTCTCGACGCAATTGCAGAGAGCCATTTCGCAAGTGCGAGCAATATTCCACGCAAGACCGGGCCTGAGTTTTATAGAGCAGGCATAATTGGTCAGGCGTGAAAAATTGACGGACCGAGCTTCCGTGGGGCTGTGTTTATCACAGTTTCGATGTAGTTCCTGGAATTCAGATCGCAACATATCTCCATGCCGTGCAAGTATAGGGAGCCCTGTGCCGAAAAAGTGGCGCCCTAAAGAGAAGGAAGGGGCAGGAACGGCGACATTTTGGCTATAAACGCGCACACCTGTATTTTCTTAGCATTGAACTCAACAAGATTATTAGATCCCCAATCAGATATGAGGTTCAACACCCTGTTGAGCTCAATGATTAGATTCTCTCTCTTTTTCTCTCTCTCGGTTTCAACGCGCCCAGCCCCTGGGCGACCGTAATATCGCCCATGCACTGTACTGTCATCCGGGTAGCAATGAATGTTTCCTAACGGAAGCATGTGATTGATATAAAGAAGTTAGTGTGGAGGATAGGACAGAGCCTTGTCGTACACCAGCATTTACTGACATGAACCGCGAAGCTCATCCATCTGCGAGGACACGAATTCTTCGCTCATGCAAGAAGCCGGCAATCTAGTTGCAGAGCTGAGCGGGCAGACCATATGCCGGGAGCTTGGAGAGAAGTGCTATGCCAGACCCCATCAAACGATTTGGCAATGTCAAGGTTAACAGCCACTGACTCACCACGTTTGTCATTAGCTTCACCTCAGACATGCATTAAATACGCTAGAAGATCACCCGTTGACCGTTTCGGCCGAAACCCGTACTGTCGATCATTAATTAATAAGTGATCTTCTAGGTATCGGATCTGCTGGTTGTTTACCTTTAATGCCCAGACGGCAACTTAAGTTGACATGACAATTAAAATTCCGTTGTGTCTGGTTTATCAGGCTTCCAAATGGTTAAGATCCGTTTCATAATCTTGCAAAGAACTGAGCTGATAGCTCAATAGCGACGATGGTAGCTCAATAGTTACGTGCCGGGGTCCCCAAAAAGGGAGATCCAATGGTATACCCTTTTGGGGACCCCGGTACGTAAGTATCTTATATTAGTTAGGTACAATTTCTTTTTTATTATTAATAACAAGATTTAACTACTCAAACTAAAAGAAAACAAATAATCGGAAATTCTTAACAAATGATTTGTTTTTAGTGTAATTCTTTTTAGGCACCATCTAGAACAAAAATAGAGAACCCAATTAGCGACATCCAGTCATCGACACTGTCGATTATTGGTAATAATTGGATTTTTTAGAAATTAAAATAAAATATGGAATTGATAAGAAGTAAATATTTAAATTGCATTTACAAATCATCAAATTAAAAAAAGGATTTAGTTCCGACACATGTCGAAGACTGACTTTAGACTATTTAGCGGATCCAGTAATCAACACCTGGCTTTAAAAATTAATGGGGTATATTTCACTATATAGGGTAACCGGTTAATATTCACAATCCTTTTACAATACCCAAAAATACGAACTTACTTCAATACGTAGAATAATGAAGATATTAGAGACAATAACATGGACTCACCTTCTTAATGATTTAGTTAGTAATTTCAGATTTATTTTCAAAACTCCGACGCGGAGAAGTTTTTAATTTACCATTTTGAAAGCGAACGTCACATTCCAATAAGACGTGTTCTTATGTCAGTGTTAATGTCACTGCAAACATTTAAATGTAGCTAGAACTAAAAATAATAGATCCGTTACTTATTTTAATGTTGTAAAAAATGAAGTGTCGATAACTAGGTCCAGTCGAGTATTGGTGCCACTACGTTATGTATCTACTATCTACGCGACTCCCTGGGACCTGAGCCTAGGACAGTTCCTTATCGTAATGTAACTCTATCGATTATTTAGTAGGAATCAATATTTTCAAAGCAAATGTAATCGATGTTTTATATTTTTATAAGACAAAATGGCTAAATTGAACATCTAATTACGTCACAGAAAAGAGTTGTCAAGATAAGTACACAACAAATAATATGTATTTAACCCTCTTCTCAAATGAAACTAGTTCGTTGGTTAAAAAGATACACGACGTTTGACATTTTTATTTCGTTTTATATTTCTTTAGCATAATTCTTATAGAACATTATGGCATCTCCATATTATTACTTACTCATACTCATTGTTTTGGGACTCCATAGCACAGATTAGACTTTTGTCCATATAGTAAGAAACCAAAACCTTAAATACACACTACTTAATATTCTATGCACACTACTATCTACTACGCTAATAAACCTTAAATCACCCTTAAATATACTACGCGGAGTCCTTAACTAATAATATCTGATCTGTGGTCCTTACCTAATATAACTCTACTCTTGTCTATGGTCCTTACCAATCCCTAGCAAGAATTGAAGTTTCATACTTTAAATAATTCAACGCTACCAACAAAAAAAAAACAAAATGTGCGGTGCCCTGATAAAAAATATCGATATATTTTTTTGCTTTAACGCACTTTTTATTTCAAACAATAAACAACAAAGAGCAGTTAATAATTTTATTTATTCTAACTGCTTGCAGTAGAAACCAAAAACTGAAAATAATATTTAGGTTATAAATATTGGGCCTGATTCTGAAGACACACTCTAATTATAAATTTAAGGACAGTCTATCTCTTTCTCGCAATATGTAATAGGAAAAAGATAGCAAGAATTCGTTTAAAGCTGTCACTTAAATTTAGATGGCTTTCAAACAAACCATAGATAATTTTAGACCTCGAGAGAGAGAGATTAGAGGTGCCTCCAAAACACGTTATTTTATCACGTTCTATAAGGTCGAATTGAACGAACGTTTCTAAATGTCAAATTATGTGACAGCTATTCTTTTCGTATTCATTTTGAGAGAATTTTTTCATTTGAGAGAAAGAAATGCACTGAACTTAAATTTAGACTTAGCATGTGCTCTCCAGAATTAGGGGCATTGAAAACATTACAATATACAGTTTTACTCCAGAATTCTTACTCTCTAGAATTCTTACTTAATACTCTCCAGAATTAGGGCTATTGAAAACATTATAATGATGTTTTACAGTGGCCCTAATTCTGGAGAGCACGTGCTAAGTCTAAATTTAAGTTCAGTGCATCTCTTTCTCTCAAAATGAATATGAAAAGGACGGCTGTCTTATAATTTGATATTTAAATACGTGCGTTCAATTTTCGACCTTATTGAACGTGATAAAATGCAGTGTTTAGGAAGCACCTCCGTAATGCCGTCTAAAATTGTCTATGGTTTCTTTGAAATCTATCTAAATTTAAGAGACAGCTCTAAACAGATTCTTGCTATCTTTTTCCTATGACTTATTGCGAGAAAGAGATATACTGTACTAAAATTTAATCAGAATTAGGCCCAATATTAATTAAGATTACTTAAAGCAAAACTAAACTTTATTTTTACTAAGTCAATAGTTGTATGTAAATGGTGAATTACTGATCTTCATCTAAAAATAACTAACTATGGCACTACTGTTACCGGACCTAACTGCACATATCTCATAGTTACTTACGTGGTGGCGATGACAATATGACAATGAATTAAAATAACAAATAAGGAAAACGAAGATATAATTGCATTCTCCAGGCAGGTATCGAACCTGCGTCTTCTGGGGTCCGACCAGACGCGATAACCGCTACGCCACCGGAGCACTAGGTGTAACCTACCAATTTCTTCACCGCTTTTTACTTTTAACGTCTTAAACCAACTTTTATCTCGCCACTCATTCGGCTCTGCTGACGAGCCGGCCGTTCATTCTTAGCGGTAGTGGCGGTAGGTAGCTTCGTTCCGACTAGCCTTACAGTCCAAAATACGCAAACAATGCAAACGTTACAAACAGTGCAAACGCCTTTCGGATCGGACTACACTTTCGCTCATTCGTGTCTCGTGTCGTGTGTACTCCTGTCAATGACACTAAAAAAACTTTCTAAGATTTTACGTTTCAATCAAAGAGTAAATTTTGAAAGTATTTGTAGCAATTTAAGTACTTATATTAAGAAGTTTTTAAAATTCAAAAATAAAATATTTAAAACATTTTTCACAAAGTCTAGGTCATAACCTCAAAATAGACATTAGTGCACACATTGCACTACCTCTTTTTCTTGAGCACCGTTTTCTTCAATTCAAATAATTTGGCTTATGTATGTATGTTTTCTAGCCATCTGGTTAAATTAGCCTTTTCCGGGGATGGGCTGGTGAAATTGCTTCAGCAGAGCCCAGTCCATCCCCAATAAGGGCAGTGGAGTTACCGGGGAGTTTTAGTGGGCATTCCCAGTGCCGTTACGATCAAGCACTGGGCGACCCCCCACACACGCCCGTCGCTTTGCCAGCGTAAGCGGATTCCTCCCCGAAAAAAAGGTTAAATTAGCCTCATAAGTGGAAGCTTCCGTTGATTGAACGCCGGCATCCAAACAAAAGGCTGAAGGACAACTAGCCAAGTCATTTAGCGCAACGTTTTAGTAGATGGCTGAACGTCATGTCAGTCGTCTGGTTAAAATGGACGCCTAGGCAGGTCGTTTATATCGAAGAGCTTTTAATGATTGGTAGGTTCAAGGTATTTTCATGACCACTTATAACCAAAACGATGTCGGTTTTAAGTCATTATAAAAATAACCTTGAACCTGCCAATTAAACCAAAACTCTTCAGTACAAGACGATCCTTTCACTTAACGTTTAACGCCCAGCCGTTAAACGATAAATGAGTCTAGTTTAATTCACTGTCGGCCTAGGAATTTAATTAGATGCCGGCATTTAATCAACGGGGTAGGCATCCAATTAAGCGGCGAATTTAACCAGATGGCGTCGACATATTATGTACCACCTTATTCCAAATTGTAAATTTAAAGTTGTAAAACATAAAATTTTCCAAAAGCCTTTTTTACCAGATATTATTGTAAGAAACGTTCAAACTATTCTCTAATATTAAAAAAAACAATTAGGTAGGTACTTACCAATATTCCTAAATAAATAAACAAATTAGAAGAGAAGAGGGCTGCCATCCAGTGAGACATAAAAGTCTTTGCTATATTAAAAAGAGTCTACTATATTTTTAAGATTCTATACTGCTAGCGCCACCTTGTCAATATTTCGGTACTAATTTCCTAGACATTAGACATTGGCAATCCTTTTCATCAGCCTAATTATTCAATCCAAAGAGTACAATTCAATCCTTCAATGCCCCGACGGCAGTTTGAGTTGCCATAACAATTATAATTTAATTGTGTCTGATTTATCGGGCTTCAAAGGGTTTAATCCTTAATATCCGGAACTGGTATTTGGATTAGGTATTTTTAAATATTCGAGAAAGGTATGGATGGATTATAATCCATTCTATCCCTACAATGAGGTTGGATCACAGATAATAATAAGTGATGTATGTAGAGTTGGATTTGTCATTTTTTTCGATTGGGCTCAAGTAAACAAACACTGAACTTACAGAAATCTCGTAAACTTTTAACAGTCCAATCAACGTTATACACATTACATTTATTAAAGGTGCTTTGCTGCAACATACGCGAAATAATAAAATAATTAGAGATTAGTTTGAGGTGCGGTTACAAGTTGTCAAAAACGCTCTATAGAAAATGATGCGGAATAGTGACGTCAACAGCCACCGCACTTGTATGGGCGCATGGACAAAATTAATGATATCTTTGTATATTTCTGCGTTTATTATTGTTCTGAGGTTTATACGCATAGTTGACATATATAAAATTGTTAGTGTTGTCAACACCAACCATATTTTTTTATGTTTATAAATTGTTTTAAGAAACTAGCTCTCTTGTAATCTAATTGCCGCTATCTGCAAAATTCATTTGTCTGCTACAATTTATGTAGAGATTAGATTTAGATTTATTGTAAAAATAGTGGTTGCAGTAACAACTGGGATCAACGGCCTATCATTATTAAAAGACCTATCAATAAAAGTAATATTTTAAATAATTTCACAACTTTTTTAACATAAAACAGTTTAAGTACTTATTTAGAGAAATAGTTTTTCAAAAATATTAGTAAGGTACCTACCTGCAGAAAACAACATTATTTTTTACCAAATACTATTTTATAAGTAAACCGAATTTATATAAATTACAACACTGTTATAATTCTGTGCTACAACGCAGATTAGATAATAGTCAAACTACAGTATGCTTCAGTCAATTATTTTTTTATAACATTAAATGAAACCTCACAAACAAAGGAGATGTTCGATATTGGTACTCGAAAGCCCCCCACGATAAATTATATATTATGCGAAAGCTTATGCTCAGAGGATCTTGAATATACCCTTTTTTCATTTTAATACCCCTGCATTTTTGAGTAATTTTGAAAAGTGTATGCAAGAATTCTAAGCTTCTTGTCCAAGTTTCTCTGACAAAATACAGTAAAAAATAAATTGAAATCATTATTATTAGTCAGAAACAAGTGCAGAAACTAATTTGCCATGTTCTTCTAGCATTTATAATAAAATATAATTGCAAAATAGTCGTAGGCTGAACCAATTCAACCCCATGCCTAGTTATTAAAAAAATATTTGACCAGACAATAGACGACATTGACGTTTTATACTATGTCTGGGATGAGTCACATTTTTTAAAATGGAATTTTACATCTCTGGATAACAGTTTTTTGACCAGAATATAATGTTATTTTTTATTTATATGCAGGCATTTAAAATTATAGTTTTTATATCATAATATTCTTTAATATATACTCTTTCTTCCCATATAACTTTTGTCTTGGGGGGTAGCTGAGTACCAGCCTCCATACATTTTCAGAACATGTCCTTCTAGGGTTATTAATTGATAGTCAAATTACATGGAAGCCACAAGCTGAAGCCATATGCAAAAAAATGAGTAAATTTTCGTACGCACTATATGAATTACAAAAAATTGTAGGACCCAAAGCACTATTAACGGCTTACCATGGTATGGTTTCACCTACCCTAAGGTATGGTATAATATTTTGGGGAAATTGTACAGAGAGAGAAACGATTTTCAAACATCAAAAACGGTGTTTACGATCGATGTGCTCTTTAAAAATGGATGAAAGCTGTTTACATACATTTAAATCATTAAAAATATTAACAGTGCCATGTTTGTATATATTAGAGTTATCACTATTTGTCAAGAAAAATCCTGAACTGTTTGCGAAATTATCAGAGTACCGAAGAAATCAATCTCGTTGCTATCATGTTAACAAATTATCTGCAATGTCATCTTAAACAGCTTTGGTCAGTAAAAGTATACTAGGTATGGCCCCAAGAGTGTATAATAAGCTACCTAATGACATTCAATTACTTAACATTATACAATTCAAAAAAAAATTGACTAATCTTTTATTACTAAAATGTTACTACACAATCAATGATTTTTTTAATGATAACTTAATTTAATATTTTGTATAATTGACCAATTATTATGACATTTTAATTCCTAGTTTTATTATTGCTTGTAAATTAATTTATGGACATCATTGTATTAAATTGATAATTGATAATTGATAAAATAAATAATGATAAATATTTGTATGCCTAACAGCAAAACATAGTGAATCTAATAAATAAGCTATAACACCTTTATGTATACCACCTATGTTTAACAAATAAATAATATTCTATTGTATTCTATATATTTTTCATCAATTTGTGTTCTTATACCGGGAGACGCAGCGTTAGGTAAGCCACAGATTAGAAAGAGTACTAGGCCCTCACAAGGCGGACTGAGACGATCTAAACCGTTATTATCGACTGTCGGATCACGCAAGGGTCGACCGAGACAGGATTTTCGTTTGAGTGAGACTGAGACCGAATATAAATAAAGTAAAATCTCTACCGAGACCGATAATAGATAAATCGTAAAAAAATGAAAGGACGCGGTCTTTTTTGGGCTTTTCATTCCGAGTAACAATATGAACAGCAAATGTTTAATACCTCTTTACAAAGCTAATTGTGGGAAGAGGTTCCCTTAAGGTTCTGAGATGGATAGTTACCTAGCTGACTGGCGTGGCGCCTTGCCCTAAATACGATTAAGAAAACCTTTGCGTATTAGAGATGAATTTATTGCTAGCAAAATCAACTTAGAAAAACATTACGATAATTTACGACATCAAAAAAAGAGAGTGTGCGTGACAACGTCAGTAAAAAACCCAAAAACTTATAATTATAACATAAACGAAAACATGAAGGTTTTCTACCCGCGACATACTCCCGGCGTTGCAGATATGGACACTTAACCAGACTAAATCTGCAATAAACTCAAACATATTTACAAATATTCACAAATCTAACCTGACAGGAATCCTGATGGGACGCCCAGAACGAGTGACCTGTGATTCCATCATGGCTTCTGGTGGTTTGGATAGTCCAGGACCCACATCCGAACCCACAGCCGTGTCCTGTTCCTTTGGGATTGAGACCTCTAGTGGGAACAACCTCTGCAGTGGCCTAACTATCTCCCCAGTAGCTGTTCTGATTCTAGCAACCCGACACAGCCCATCAACCCCTTTATAAATGCTTACAATTAACCCTAAAGGCCAATTAACCCTTTTCAAACCGTCTGACCCGATCAAAACAATATCCCCAATCTTTATAGGCTTAGACCTATTTCCGCAACTCTTTTCTACTAAAGCTGATAAGTACTCATTACGAAACCGAATTTTCAGATCATTGATCAGCTTCTGAATATAGCGCCAACGGACAGTTAAATTCTTCGAATCTAAAACACCTAAACTATCATTATCATTTCCTAACCTATTACCTAAAAACATGGACGGAGTCAGTGGTTTCAAATTTTCTGTGCTGTCAGTGACATACGTAATAGGACGGGCGTTGATCACGGCCTCTACTTCACACAAGGCAGTGTACATCTCTATTTGGTTTAAGCTCGCTTTGCCCAACATACGTCGTAAAATGCTCTTCATCAATCCGACCATACGCTCCCAAAACCCTCCCCACCATGGCGCTTGCGGTGGTATAAAGCGCCATTCTATTTTATTCACACTAGTTTTAGCTGCTGCATCCTCCCAATCAACTGAATCCAAAACATTTTTAGTCCCTCGGAAATTTGTTCCATTGTCACTGTACATTACTTTCACATTACCTCTTCTCGCAACAAATCTCTTCAAAGCCAATAGAAAATCTTCAGTGGACAGTGACAACGTAATCTCTAGATGCACAGCTCTGTATGTGGCACAAGTGAATAATACCACCCAACATTTTTCACCTGATCGAAAGTGTAACGGTCCAGCAAGATCAACACCGCTTATCTCGAATGCATTACCACATGTGATTCTACCCAGTGGGAGGGGAGGAGGAGTTACACCACACGGCTTCGCGCTATGACGTCGACAAATCACGCATTCTCGCACAGTCTTCTTAGCTAATCTCCTAATCCCTATAATCCAATAACTCTCCCGAAGATTATTGATTAGAGTTTGAGAGCCTGCATGATGGTCTGCTAGATGCCTTTGGACTACAAGTCTCTCCACTATTACATTCCTATTTGGTAACAAAATAGGATACTTGAAGTTTTCCGACTCTTCTGCCAAAATCAACCTAGTCTTAATACATAACAAGCCATCTTTATTATACAGTGTTCCTATACTTACTTTACCTAGAACATCTTGGTTCTCCTTTTGAATCAGTTCCAGTATTATCTCCTCTGCATCTTCATACTCTTTACCAGATAAATCCTTTTCACCTCTCTTTGAATGTTTCCCTGCACAATTCTTGAAAAACCTCAAACACCACGCAACTGTTCTTACTATCTTCGTATACTTCCCGAAATAAAGTAAACGGTCCGAAAATTTCTCATTAAGCTGAACACTCAGTGTATTTCTCTTCACTTCCTTATTTACCTCATCTTCATTCGGTGTAGGATCTGAGTTTGGCCACTCTGAAGGTGGGCCATGCAGCCAAGCCGGACCCTCCCACCATTTCGCTTTCAGCAGTTGCAAGGCGTTGCACCCACGCGATGGCAGATCAGCAGGATTTATTTCGCCTGGCACGTGCTGCCAATCTTCTACATTAGTCCTTCGACCTATTTCTGTCACTCTATTATGAACAAATACATTAAGGCTAACTTTCCTTCTAATCCATGCTAACACTATGCTAGAATCTGTCCAGTAACACTCTCTAAAAGTCAGTTTCAAGTTCAACCCTTTTTTAATCTCACTAGCCAATCTTGTTCCCAATAACGCTGCTATTAATTCCAGTCTCGGCATAGTTATTGACTTTGTCGGTGTTACCCTCGACTTCGCCATTAGTAATCGTACCGACACAATACCTTCAAATTGTGATCGTAAAAATACGCAAGCTGAATAAGCAGACTGACTCGCGTCGCTGAAAATGTGTAGAGTATTATCACTTAATTCTGTATTGGTATGACTAATGCGCCGAGGCAATCTGCAGTCTTTAAGGTAACTTAGATACTTGAGCCAGTTGCATACTCGCTCTGATAACTCCTTAGGCAACGCTGAATCCCAACCCACATTTTTAATCCAACATTCCTGCATAAGAAGTCTCGGAATTAATGTAACAGGGCACACTAGTCCCAACGGGTCAAAAATACTCTGTGTAACCGATAATAGTTTTCTTTTCGTAACTTCACCGACTTCATTTATAGTAAGAGGTACATTGCAAAACAATTCATCTTTTAGAGGATCCCATGTCATTCCTAGAACTGAAATACAACTATTTTCGCTATCAGTAATAATCGGACCTGTTACCCAACATCTTAGTTCGAATTTTCCCTCATTCATCACTCTTTTGGCTTCTTCTATAAAGTGTCTCATCTCTTCCTCACTATTTACACTCACGACACAATTGTCGACATAAAATGCATCTCTCAATTTCGTTGCTACTATATTGTCATATTTATTCAGGTGGTGTAATATCGTTGCTGACAGCAAAAAGGGACTAGTTGTCACTCCAAAAACTACGCGGCAATGTCGATAAGTTTTTAAGCCATTCCCGACATTGTTGAAATCCCGCCACCAAAGAAACTTTAAAAACTCACGGTCATCTGGACTTATCGATATTTGTAGGAATGCCTTTTTTATGTCAGCTGTAATGCCAATTCGCCCCAATCTAAAATTAATAAGCAACTTAGGGATAAGCTCGATAAAATTGGCACCTTTCTCTAGGCAATCAATTAGAGACAAGTACTTTTTCTCAGACGCAGATGCATCAAACACTGGTCTAATTTTCGTAGTCAAACTTGACTCTTTCACAACCGCATGATGTGGCATGTAGTGGCCTTTTCCTGCATCGTCACCATGAACCTCCTCAATAATACCACTATCTAACCACTCCTGAAAAACTATATTATAGTCTTCTAAAATTTTTAGCTTAATCAACTTCTGAGTAGTTGACCTAAGTCTTTTCTCTGCTATTTTATAATTTGTAGGGAGATTATCAAATACATTTCTCCTTGGCAACATAACTTCATAGCGCCCCTCATTATTTACTATTATAGTACGCTCGAAAAAATTTACTACCTCCTCTTCAACACTATTTTTTGCTTTAACCTCTGTGTCATCCCTAATCCCCAAAGTCTCTAACTTCCAGAGGTCATCAATATCAAAGGAACACGACAAAGTACTTACCGACGCCTCGTTAGCGCAATACACACCGACCGCAGGGCCCTGGACTGTCCAACCCAGTCCAGTCTTCATAGCTAGCAAACTGTCTGTCACTCGAACTGATTGTCCCGTCAGAATGGTACCTAAAACATCAGAACCAATTAACAAGCTAATCTCTTCCACATTATTTACACAATCAGTTATTTTTATACCTTTTTGCTGCAATTTATGTAACAACTCTCCCTGTCTTACTTTCGGCAAATAACCGCAAATGCTCTCTTGCTCCATCATATCAATAGTAATTCCGTAGCTTCCGTCTAAATTAGCGAGATTCACTTCATACACCTTATGAACATGTTTTTTTGTGACTACTCCGCCAAATAGTGTATGACTCATCTCCTGCTGTCGCATCGGTATCAGCTTCAGCTTTTCCGCTACGCTCCTCTTAATAAACGACCGCTGAGCACCTGAGTCTAGTAAAGCTCGTACGGTCAAAGTATCATTTCCGTGTACTATACTTACCATCAACGTTTGTAGAAGTACAGTATCCGCTTTAGAAAATGCCGTCTGATTCAACACCGTTCGATCATCATTTATATTGTCAACTGACTTTTCTTTTATTACTGCACACTTGACTAAGCTTTCGCACATAACAGGATAATGTCTTCTTTGACAAGCAATGCATTTAACGTGCTTCCTACATTTGCTTGCCATATGCCCAATCTTTAAACACACATAACAAGCGTTTTTTCGCTTCAAAAAATTTCGTCGTTCTTCCAAAGTCATTTTAATGGCAAGCGCACATTCGGAGCTTGTGTGCGAAGTTTTGTCGCACCATATGCATGTTTGTGTTTTCTCAGCTTGACGGTCAACCGTCGTGAGATTCTTTACACCTCTGTCGCTCTTGCTTGTTGCTGTGAAACAAGATGCTGACGGACCCGCATAATAATCTTTGGTGAACTTGCTCCTCGCTAACTGTATCCGTTCCTCAGACTCTACTTCCCTCTTTATGAAGTTCAATAGTTTCGACAGTTGGCTACCCCTTTCCGTCTGCATGTGAGATCGGCTCCAAGCACGCAACGTTTCAACTGGCAACGCCGATTCCACCATGGGATATAAAAAGGATGCATATTTGTCTTGTGTTACGCCTAGGGACTCCAAAGCTAATATCTGTGTCATAATTCTATCGTACAACGGACCTATCGCAGTACTTGATGCTCCTTTAGCTTGGGCCAGTGTCAACTGAAGCAGCTCCCGAACATAGTGTTCAATTATAATATCATCGCGTGCAAATCTTTGTTTCAGTTGTTCTAACACTTTCGGATAATTTTCTGCTGTTGGAGGAAAGCTCTCAACTAGCTCTCTAGCACTAGTACCTATCTCCATGCTCTGAATCAGATATTGAAATTTATCTTCACTATCAATCTTTTCATCTGTATCTATCTTTTTGAACTGTGCCCAAAATGTAAGCCATTTACTAATTTCGCCATTAAATTTCGGAAGTTCTAACTTTGGTAAGCGCAAGTGACGAGACATATGTGGTGACTCACCATAGCCAGTGACGCTGCTAGCTTCTTTAATAGTATTTTTAGATCCACTTACTGAATTCTCTAAGGTCTCTTTAGCTTCTTTTACTCTCTGTTCTAAGTAGCACCATCTTGACTCATACTCGTCCGCCATATCGCTTTCCTTTTCTACTACTTTCTCATCGCGACTTTCACTCTCCAACCATATATTGAAATATTTGTTCTGAACAACTACTAAATTATCATAATATTTATTCAACTTTTTGAACTCCGCATAAATATGAGACGTCTCCTTCTTTTGTAAATATTCTTCCAACTTACTGGCACAAATTGAAAATCGTCTCCGTGCTAACGTACGTTCTATCTGCAATCTATCCATGGTCTGTTCTTCAGTCACGGTCGCCATATGTGGGAAGAGGTTCCCTTAAGGTTCTGAGATGGATAGTTACCTAGCTGACTGGCGTGGCGCCTTGCCCTAAATACGATTAAGAAAACCTTTGCGTATTAGAGATGAATTTATTGCTAGCAAAATCAACTTAGAAAAACATTACGATAATTTACGACATCAAAAAAAGAGAGTGTGCGTGACAACGTCAGTAAAAAACCCAAAAACTTATAATTATAACATAAACGAAAACATGAAGGTTTTCTACCCGCGTCCTGTCACGGTCGCCATATGTGGGAAGAGGTTCCCTTAAGGTTCTGAGATGGATAGTTACCTAGCTGACTGGCGTGGCGCCTTGCCCTAAATACGATTAAGAAAACCTTTGCGTATTAGAGATGAATTTATTGCTAGCAAAATCAACTTAGAAAAACATTACGATAATTTACGACATCAAAAAAAGAGAGTGTGCGTGACAACGTCAGTAAAAAACCCAAAAACTTATAATTATAACATAAACGAAAACATGAAGGTTTTCTACCCGCGACATACTCCCGGCGTTGCAGATATGGACACTTAACCAGACTAAATCTGCAATAAACTCAAACATATTTACAAATATTCACAAATCTAACCTGACAGGAATCCTGATGGGACGCCCAGAACGAGTGACCTGTGATTCCATCATGGCTTCTGGTGGTTTGTTCTTCAGTCACGGTCGCCATATGTGGGAAGAGGTTCCCTTAAGGTTCTGAGATGGATAGTTACCTAGCTGACTGGCGTGGCGCCTTGCCCTAAATACGATTAAGAAAACCTTTGCGTATTAGAGATGAATTTATTGCTAGCAAAATCAACTTAGAAAAACATTACGATAATTTACGACATCAAAAAAAGAGAGTGTGCGTGACAACGTCAGTAAAAAACCCAAAAACTTATAATTATAACATAAACGAAAACATGAAGGTTTTCTACCCGCGACACTAATTATACAAGCTACTCGATTTTGAATCAATCGGATTATTCGAGCTGTCTGTTAGTGTAAAAAATGTTCCAGCAGAAACTAAAAACAAATTTGCTTTTTCCCTCGTTTTTCAAGTCGAACACTATGTCAAAATGCACCTATTGTTGCATTGTCTGTTAAAAAATTTGAAGTTTTTGCTATAATTTTAGCTTCAGCTCCATATTATAAAAGTAAAATAGTAATGGTTGTTATAAAAATTAATGCATTAACAAAACGCAAAAAGTAACTATACTAGGGCATCTAGTATGAGCAAGGAGTTTATGACTCGCTTTGACGCACCGCGATAAAAAGTGACAGGTATAGATTTTCCGATATTCGAATCCTTTCCGAAAGTTGAGTTGCTGGGGTGCGTTCCGAGCCTACACTCCAAACACTCCGAGTTGTTTTTTGTCTTGCTCTAAGGTGTGGAACGACTCAAGTTGTTTTTATAACCTCAAATTTTGACAAGGACTTCCATCAGTATCTAAAGGCTTCCGTTCCACATTAAATTTTCTGTATTAAGTCTGTATTTAAACTTTTATTCACTTTTATTGAAAGTAAACTAAAAATATGAAGTGCCTTTTCTGAGATTTTACATACCCCATCTCATTTGACGGATGTTATGACGTTTTAAACATCAGGGTGTTTTTTAACCATCAAAATTTATCGCCAAAAAGTTGCAACTCCCGAGGCTCGGAACGGGTTATTTGTGACAGCCAAACGTCATGCCCAAAGGTACGGAACGGCCTTAGAGTAAAAAGTTGTAGGCTTGGAACGAGCCCTTGTGTTGGTGAGAAGCCGATGGGTGTGGAGGACAGTGGGCATCTCTAGGCTGAATGATGATGATACAGTTTTTTTTCGGATTGCCTTAGATTTTGAAGTAGACTACTTAAACGATACAATAGTTTATTCGTTACAGGCATGAGCATTACATGTTGATGTTGTGGGCCCTCCATCTTATCTTCAACGTGAGAAGGGCCAGAATTTCAGTTTTTAGGTCGATAATTTGATTTTTATAAAATCAGATATCCACTTCCACAATTTTTATTAAGTATAGGTATGTTGTATGTTCACACCTAGTTCACACTGAACTCTTAATTACTTTTATAACAATGTCACCCTGATACAACAAAGACTCAAGTAGCACTAGTAGCATTAATGGTACAACAACCTCTAAAATCTGAAATTCTATGGTTCTAATTACTGGTCATGTATAAGTACCCTTCTCACGTTGAAGATGGAGGGCCCACAACATGTGATGCCCATGCCTGTATTTTTTAGTGTTAATTATTGGCGTTTAAGAGCGTTTAAAACGCTCAAAAACGCATCACGTGACTGCTATGATGCCACCTGTTACCAAACACTGCTCAGTTGCGACGATGACTTGTATGGTTTTCCTTTTGACAGCGTCTAATGCTGACAACAAGTGACGTCATACACTAAAAATGCTTTTTGCTGTCACGTGACCTGAGAGTGATAGAATTGCATTTTGTTGACAAATTTTTTATTAAATTCCTTATTCATACAATAAACTGTTATGCTTTTTATGATTTCTATTGTGAAAACTACCATTATGCGTTAGAATTATATTTTAATTTTAATACTGTTAAAACACAGTAGGTATGTAGAGCTAGTCAACAAAATTCATAACCTGCTTGTGGAAATAATTCCCTTAAAGATTTTAGGTAATTTTATACAGTTTTATATATTATGAAACAGGTATTTTTACCATTTCAGCTAGCTCCATTAGTGTAGCTGAAATGGTGTAAGATATTTCACATATTTATGTACAAAATTTTTATTTTTAGTCTTGATCAGAATTTACTTGCTAGATAATTCAGTGCAAATTCAATCGGAGAACCTTTCGATTATGAATCCTCGTTTTACTCTACAAAGCCTACCTAAACTTCACTATTCTTCGCTATCAATTAAAAAAAAGAAACATGCGAAGCATTGCATGCGTGACGTGAGTAGAGTAGACGTGAACGATCGAATGACAGTTTAAAAATTTTAAAAATATATGTATTATTATTGTTAGAGCAGAGAATATATTTTTACATTTTTTATTCATATTTTAAACGAAACAACACAAAAGCGTCAACGTTTTAATTAAATGTGACTAGTAAAATTTGAGACTACCAGTGACAGTCACGTTTGTTTTTGGTTAATATCCGCCATTTTGTACTGTCGTTTGTTTAGTGACTGGATTCCTTTCCTAGTGATGCTATATATTTATCCTGGGAATATATATTGTGACTTCGCAAGTTGTATACAATGTTTTTGCTAGAAACGTTGTTTTCAAAGGGAATAAATTAAAACGTGTGACTTGTCAATCTGACGTCGGTGTATCTCTACCTATGTGCCGGATGTGTCCTACAATCGGTTAGGGTGATTTTACGTGCCACCTTGAGT
Source organism: Nymphula nitidulata (assembly GCA_947347705.1). Lineage (NCBI taxonomy): Eukaryota > Metazoa > Arthropoda > Insecta > Lepidoptera > Crambidae > Nymphula > Nymphula nitidulata. The sequence goes on from OX374616.1 coordinate 21,480,099, forward strand.
GGTGTACGTGTCCCGATACCTATGCTGCCTAGAATATGAGTGGCAACGGGAATCAGGTGCCGTTGGCGCCGAACCAGCGCGGGCCCGGACCGTATCCTTTTAAATTTCATGTTTATTACAGTTTTATCAATATATTTACGTAATATATTGCCACTTCAGCATCTGGTTGTGCCGCATTTGCGAATAGACGTGTTTTGTGATATTTCAAATATGTGTCCTTTGATTATATTTAAAATGTAAGTAGAAATGTCATTTATTTGCTGTTATCTCTTGAGAGTTTACAGTACCTTTACAAATAATAAACAATCGTAATTACAAACATGTCTTGTGATCCTAGACAGCTATTTATTGTTTTTGATGTTTCTGGTTTTGCACGCCCACAAATGTCTAAAGTATTTCTTTCAATTGAAGTCTGCAATAAGTGTTTTATATTAACAATATTTACATATCCAAATATGCAACTATGTGTAATATTTATAAATTTTTAAACATATTGTATTGTAATGCTATTTACCTTTTAGGCATCCTAATGGGCATATTCATTCATTAGACTATTCATTCATGGGCTCTCTCTGCTCTGTCGGTACCTATTCTTATCATAATATATTTCTGATCATTTTAATAATGTTTATTTTTTTGTGTGTGTTTATTGCTTAAATGATAATGTTCTAATTTGACCTTGCTTCATTTATTTTACATAAAATATAACATCCACATTATTATTATTTTGTATTTGGGGCTTTTCGGTCTGACTGATTTGTCACTGCAACCTAAAAGATCTATTGTGACTCCAATACAAAGAAACCAAAGAAATTAATTTGATTAAATATTCCGTTACATTGTGATTTTAACACAATTTCTTGTCTCGCATACTTCACCAAAACTTTGTAAAATATTTTTTTTGGTATAGGATACACCCAACATTTTTAATTAATAATATTAACATTAATCTGGTGACATTCACAGGCAGCCAATGGATGTGGTCCTATTAGTGCAGCATGCAGCATGCGTAGCACAAGGAACAAGAGAAGCTTGAGAAACGGTTTTGTCTACATTGTAATGTCATTTTCTCGGGTTAAGAGCTTCTCATGTTCCTTTTGCTACGCGTGCAGGACCAATTAGTTTGGAGATCTATGGGGGAGGCCTATGCCTAGCAGTGGGTGTCTCCCGGGTTTGATGATGATGCTATTATTAAAGATTGGTTAAGACCATCAATAGCTGTATGTTTTTTTTTATACCACAGGTGGCAATCGAGCATATGGCCCACCTGATGGTAAGTGGTTACCGTAGCTTATAGACGCTTGCAACACCAGGGTTATCACTTATCACTCACTATCATAATTATGTATACAGTTTTACATGTTAAGTGAGGCATTCCAGACACAATTGTTCTTTAATTGTTATATGCCTGGGAGTCTTACACTATTTAACATATTTTTATATAAAGCATAGCAAAAAACTCTACGCCACCTTGTGTGAAGCAGTATGAAGAGTTCCTGTGCAAAGACAGCTAGTGCAGCCGGAACACTTTGTTTTAGCTCCCTTCACCTTGCCAGCCTATAAGGACTGTAATTAAATAGTCTCTTAAATATTCTTTGACAGGATGAAATTAAACGATAGCCAATTGCATAACTATTTTAATATTTTTAATAGAAAATAATGATTTGTTTTTAGTTTTGAATGATACTTTTTACAATTACAAATATTTATGTACACTGTTAGACATTTAAGATTCTATTAAGAGCTCGTATCACTGGTCATTGACACTACTACTGAGCAGTAACTTGACAAATTATTATCATAATAGAGCATATGCGACTGTTACTTTGGCGAAGGCATATTTTATGTAGGAGTTTATTATTGCATCATGAAAATATAAAAGGAGCTATTGATTTGCAAAAACTATTGGAAAAATAGTACCACAATTGAGAGAGCACAACTTTATAATAAACTACTGATAAATTGTGTTTGAAAGTTTCTCAAAGTAATATTTTAAAATGACACTTTACTTTTTTATATACATAATTATTATATTATTATACAGGGTGGATTTTTGAGATGGGACTGTAAGGGCAGTATGTTAACAGTTTTAGTAACAGGAAAACTGTTCTAGGAGACCATTCATAATGTTTAAAGATATTCTGACCTGAGATTTTGAAAAAATTACAGTCAGCGAAAAACTGCTAAATTACAAAAAAAAATATGCCTATAGATCAATAGACTATGGAATCATGTAAAGTATGACTACTTAAATGACAGAAATCGGAAAAAAACATGTAATCATTTCGTGGAATAACTCAATAGAAATGCATGATAACTTACAATAACTCAAGTGCGTCAATTTTGCATGATGCAGAAGATATATATATTTTTTTAAATATCTATGTATTTCCAAAATATCATAGATCTTGTTCTGAAATCGAAATTTCGGATAATTTTCATAACTCCAAATAAACCGATTGTCCATTATAATTAAAAAATGTTAAATAAATTTTATTTTGAATAATGCCCGAGTTACGGTTAATTTTGTTTATTTTATTTTTAATTTTTCTTTTATCACACACTTATGAAATAGGATTTCATTACAAGATTATAGGCTCAATAGTGACCTTGTTAATCTCTTCCAAAAAAGTTTTACACATATCTCCAGACCTCCAAGATATTACAGTTTCAAAATTTCGATTCATGGCTATCACTTAGTATTGTTTAATTTTTAATTAAGTTGCATATTTAATTCTTTTAATTTTTCAAGTTATGATGTATGTATAAATAACATATCTTTGTAAACATGTATTTATACATATGTATGTATGTTCCTGTGTACCCCACAGTACCTCAAGTACTCAGCCAATTTCAACATAAAAGGCCATAACACCACCATACTGGCCCTATGCGGTTTGGCTGTTGTTATTTATTTTTTAAAAATGTATGTACCTACAACACTTATACAACACATTAATCAGGTGTTATACATACAACTTAAAATATTCATTAGCAAATAGAGGCAATTTCCAAGGGTCCCACTTACTTCTAGAAACATATCTTTCAGTAAACATGCATAAGAAGAATTTTAAAACAAGGAAGACTCAGTATGTATGCATGCCAAAAATAAATTAATTTTATGTGTTGATGTATTAATAAACAGTATCATTAGGTTATGAGTGAAATCAAATTTATTGTAATCATTTTATTGAGAGCTCATGAATATGGCGAATAAACTAAAACGCGAACAATAAAATCAGAATTATCTGAAAAAACTTTGAAAGCAAGTTTATAAGAAGTCTGCAGCCATTATTATACAATCAAGAATTTTTTCAAAGCAATAAAATAATGACATGAATGTCTTAATTCTAAATTCGAAAATTACAACTCCCAACCTAAAAGTTTGGTCGAGATATATGTTTAATTACTGCCAATTGGAGAGGTTTTTTTTTTGTGTTAAATGCCTTTCTAATAAACTTAGTTTATGATTCAAATAGTCGTCCATTTGCTTATAAAACGAAAAAAGTAATTAACAGGATAATTTTTGAATATTTGTGACTGCAAAAGGTCTGCAAGCCCCCATTGATAGCGTCTATAGCGGCATTGATGCAATCCTGATTAAAATATGAACCTATAAGGAGAAGAAATTAGTTGAATCGTCCATGAAAATTTAAAATAGAAGGGTCACCGCCCCTGCGGCGTAGTACACCTTTTTCTGGTGAGTAATCCGCTTACAGACCTACCCGCCGCAGGTGAAGCGACGGTGTGTGTGGAGCTCGTCCAGCGTCTCACAACAGTACTGAAAATACCCACTAAAACTCCCCGGTAACTCCACTGGCCTTTTCGGGGGTAGCCTGGGCTTTGCCGAAGTAATTTTACTAGCCCACCCCAGACCATGCAATCAGGTTTTGCGCCGATGGTGATTACCCGGAGTTGCGGATACACCTGCAGTGAGATGACACCTTGTTTGATAACTGATCATTACCCTTCATGTACTGCCGTGAAGATAGTGAGAGAACCAAGCAAATACGGAGTGTACTCGATTAAAAAACCAAAGTATGGATAAAGAAAAGCTTTTTGACATCAACGGAATTGAAAGCGCTGCTGAAATTAAGCGAGACAAAAGCGGTAAATTTGATGTTATCTGAACCTCGACGGCTATTATCTGTAACGCTTAACAATACTGCTAGGCTGTTACCGTGCTGTGACCATTACGAAAATCAGACTGAAGAGGATCAACAAGGTTATTAGATTCTTATTCGGATATAAGGTTCAGCACCCTGTTGAGCTCAATGGTAAGATTCACTCTCTCCCTCTCGATTTCAACGTGCATGTCATCCGCATAGCAATGAATGTTAACAGCATTGTTGGGTTCCGGCAGTTGGATGGGTGTAGTTCGCTTCCATCTTCGACCTCACCATCAGGTGCGATGAAATCCAAAAGCTACGCTTTTAAGAATAAATACTTTTCGTACCTACCGTGTGTCATGTAAACTCAATTTAAAGTTAGTAATTCTAAGCCTTTACAAGACAGGAAGATAATGTTGTACGTAATTTCATTCTATCCCTAGGAATAAAATTAATTTGAATTGGCAACACCAAAATAATACAAATGTTGGTTGGAACCTGTCATAAATTGCCAAGCAAAAGTAAATAATGATTTTGAATCAACAACATGTTCAAAATCGGCGAAGTCACTAAAATGGAACAAAATAAAAAAAAAATAGTTCCGCCACGTTGCTTACAATTTCAGCTGTTAATTATACTATTATTTTAAGCAAAAAATAAAGGGATCGAGCGCATACAACTTAGTCTTCTATGTAATTTTAATTCAAAATAGAACGTCGCAAAATGAAGACATCTTTTGATGTATTAAATAAATAGGTAAAAAATCATACATGACTCGAACAACTGTTCGTACTCATCATACAAACTTCGGCTACTACCGGGACTCGGACCCGGGCATCCAGGAAACGAACATCGCCAGCCGGTCGTCAAAATATGACAACAAAGCAGATGAACGATTGATATCGAGACGTGTCGATTTGATTTAAAACACAAATTTAACGCATTTTTCTTTTTAGTATGAATGTTATATTTTTATGTAGAGATGACCGCACACAAAGCGTAACGCGTTAGTTGGAATATTACTCGTCTTACAGTATTCAAAAGACCTGTTTAAAATCCTCACGTACTTACCTTTACGTAGCTAAACGTTTACGCTGCGTCCTACGTGAGCGATCGAGATGCGAACGCGAAGCGGCTTGTCGCGAAAACGATAAAAAGTTGATACTACCTGCCCTACGTGGCTAAAAGAACACAGGATGCGCGGCGACGCGGCGCGAATTGAAGCGAACGCGATCAGTTGCCTTGATATTTTCGCAGGAACTGGATGCGACGGCGGAGGGCGGTGGTAGGGCCTGGCCACGAACTCACCGCACTCGCGTCCTGCGACTGGCGAATCGGCAATCACTGCGCGCTGTCTCGATGTCTGCCTCGCAGCGCGTCGTCGTGACTGCGCAGTGGTTGTCGAGTCGCCGCCGCCGCCGCCCGTTCTCGTGGCCAGGCCGGTAGCGGTAGTGCATTCGCGCGAATCGCACGCGTCATACACAGTCGCCGCGCTGCACCACATCGCATTGAATTCGCTCGTCACCGAATCAGGCTGTGTCCTACGCAGACGATTCAACGCCAACACGATCGCGAGGCTATCTAATTAATTTTCCAAAGTGCACAAGAGTTATGCTAGATGACAGAATTCTAAAGATAACCATATTCAGGGATCTGTCATCATGGTGGCCACCATTACAGAAGCCGCAAAAGGTCTTAAAGAAGAAGCTGGAACCACGGATATGGTACCAAAGAACCAAAAGAAGAGTGCGCACTGTGACATCGCTTCTAGTAAATGGTATCAAAGAGGGTGAGTCGTGCATACGACTAACGTAGTCGATGAACCATGATGGCCAGCGAAATAGTAACAACCAGCGAAGCTCTTCTAATCGTTTATATCAACCAGCTTCCCTATATTGACCGAAACAACTTTTTGCTCTTAAATATAAGAATAACAGACCTAATACAATTACAAACATCACCAAAGAACTGTTGTGCACGTACAGGAATCCACAAGACGTAGTATATGCCCTAGATAGTACAAAAGATGGCGCAACGCAACAGCACCACCAGTCACCACCACAAAAACGTGGACTATAACCTGAGAATGGCGATGCGCAGGGCGGCGGACGACGCAGCAAGCGATCGTATCATGCGACTTATCTCTGGTTCCTGTGACTGAACCCACACCATAAATTTCCAATCTTCCCACAGATCCATCCACCCACTAAATCCAAAATCTCCTCCAAATGTAACACACCTATAACATCCTTTAAATAGCTCCACAAAAAAGGGGAAAGGGAGACAAAAATAGAGGATGGTGAGAAGCATAGACAATAGAACCAAAATTCTAATATCGTCATTCGCACATATACGCAAACCCACAAGTGTAGGAGCGACATTCGCAAATTAATTTCCATAGTTTTCTCTACATTCGTGGTTTTCCCAACTCATCATACAAACCTTTGCTCTTACCGGCATGCAAACCCGGGACCCCGGACCGGGTAGCCTGTATAACAAAAGATACAGACCACTCGACCAGCCGGTCGTCAATATTTTATGTATTGTATTTGTATTTAACATAGGTACCTATGTTATATTTATTAGTAGGTACACACGACATACACATCTCGCAGGCACAGCACATCTCCTATTGTAGGTGGGTAGGAAAAGTAGGTTTCTTTTAGAAATAAACCACACATTTTGTACATTTTTTATTATTATGTTTTTTATTTATTGTTTCTATGTGTATAATAAATAATTAAATAAATATATAGTAACTATGCCTATTTAGAATTAGGTCGTCTCGGAGTTCAAAACTATATTTATTTAGTCCAAAAAACTTTTCTATTACCTAAATTAAAGCACTAGTAAAACAATTAATTCAGTATTTTACAATATAATAATATCGACTTGATAAAGGACAGGAAGCTATTAGTACGGAAACCTTTTTTTTGCCTTTGGCAACACTAAACTACCCTGAAACAGGCGGCAAATTTAACTTACTCCCTTGTCAATGACAGTCTGGGCCTCACGGAACACTACCGACCTATCGCTTATTCTACAGACGCAATATAAGTTCGAACGATGTCCATTGCTGTGTCTCCTAAGAGAATGTTTATGTAAGTACTGTATTCCAAACAGCGACATACAGAGTTGTAGCTTTTCTGCCGATAGTATTCAAAATCAAGCCGGGCGCCTCGGTTAACGAGGGGGTTACTGGGAACGCCCCAAAGTGCTAGCACTGAACAGTACAAAGTACTTTTATCTCTTTCCCTCTTTCTGCCCCTTCATTACGAATTGTGTTTGCAGTGTGGGTATCATTCATCGGACATTTTTCCGAGAATTATTGCAATAATAAAATTACTACGAAATATCTTTACTAAATAAAAGTTCGCGTATTTCCTGTAAAAAGTTGTAGTTAATCATTCAAGTAGATGTAAAAAAAAGTGTCACGGTGGTGTTTAGTGCAAATGAGGAGCGATGTAGCGCACCGTTTGCTTATCGATTTTTTCTATGCTGCATTAAATTACTAAATTGTGAATGTGGACTGCAAATATTTTAGCTATGTGCGGTGCGTGAATATATTTTGTAATTGAACGCCTAGAGCTGTGTAGTGAGAAGTATCCCGGTGCGCGGTTTTGGAATACAATATTAAATACATCGGTTCATAAATATTACAAGTTAGACGCGCCTGATCGTGGTAAATGTGATTAAATTATGCATCACTTTCAGTATTATGTATGACATAACATTGATATTAAATTAATTGTCAATTAATTGTATATGCCGATGATTGTGTCTCCACTTTTTTGGGAATGGTTCAACATTTGGCTTGTTCAGTTTTTAAAAGATTTGTATCATGAAATTAAAATGGTGGCTTTAAGAGGAACAAATAGTTCAATAAATTCTTTATCACACTCGTGTGTCAGCCATGGCCATCAGTCACAACATGGAGCGATTGATATAGCACAAAGTTTACAAACATCATTGAATATGACCCAGTCGGTGGTGGCACAGCGTATGAATACGAATCAAATCAATTTGCAGCCTCTTAACAACGTTTCACTACAATTTTTACCGCAACAAAATAATCCTACCGCCATCAAACATGAACAATCTTCCACTCGGTACTCTAACTCTTCCAACTGTATGCTGCCTTCGCATCATTATAGGCTGTTATCGCAAGCCAGTAAGTTATCTTTTAATATTAATTTAACTGTTAAAATTTTGTCAATCCTCAGATATTATTCATACAAAAAATAAAGTTAACGTTTTGGCAGACTTTTTATAGAATTATAGATTATTTGACAAGCTAAGTCGTCTTCTAAGCAGGGTGTAGAGAGCCCCATATACAGTGCGATTCGTTGCTTCGATCATTTTGAAGAAAATCGTAACGTGATTGTTTTCGATCACGGTCGGCTGGCCGAGTGGTTAGTACTCCTAAGTACACGCTACTCGGTCGTCCCGGGTTCGAATCCCGGTAGGGACAGATGGTTGTATTATAAGTATTATAGAACATTTTTTCACGAGTAATGGATGTTTGTATGTTTACGACGGCGACACTGAATGTTTGTAGAATTAGTAGTAGATTACTTTTAAACAATACAATAAAAAAAGAAAATTTAAATTTAGAAAATGGAATTCATTTCCAATATTATAAGATGTATTACATTCATTGTCATTTATTTTACGATTTGGCGGCAAATTGAAAATTGTCTGTGTCACGTCACCATGAATTAACGCGAGAAAATTTTCGTGCAATAAATTTTTCTTTCGATTTCATTTCAAGAAAGTTATGATAGATTTCGATTGGCGTTTCAGAATGAAGCCCCCATTATGAAAGGCCAATCTCGTGCCACTGTGGTTTAATGAGTTTAAACGTGGAGGCACTAATCTTACCGATAATCTGCCTGAGAGACAGCCTTCTACTGCGACGATTGAAGATAACATAATTTTTTTTCGGAGTATGATGGAGACCGACAAAAGACTGACCTATCAGCAGATTCGGACAAGCTTACGCATCGCTATGAGTCAAGTGCATAAAATCCTCTTTGAACAATTAGCGTTCATGAAGCTTTGTGCCCGGTATCACCTTTATAATCTGACCGAGTCCCAAAAACTCCGTCGTGTTGATTGGTGCCGTGAAATGGTTTAAAGATTTAAAGAAGGTGACCCAATTGCTGTATTCGACATACTTACGGGTGACGAAAGCTGAATTTACTGTTATGATCCCGAAACCAAAACACAGTCTGCTTAGAAGGTGTTTCCTTGCGAGGAGTTGCCAACTAAAGTGAAGAGAGGACGAAGTGTGGGAAAAAAGATCGTGGCCTCGTTCTTCTGAAAGACCGGTCATTACGCGACAATTGTTTTAGAGAACTGAAAAAATGTTACTGCAGTGGTTCACTAACAATTGTTTGCAATTTGCCTTGGAAAAGTTCGGGAGAAACGACCTCGCAGTAGGATCCTCCTTCGCCACGACAAAGCTTCGTCGCACACCGCCAGGCAAAAGATCGACTATTAAGCGACGTCAGACGTAGAATTACTGGGTCACCCGTCGTATAGCACCTTGCGATTTTTATTCATTCCCATGAAAATAAAGAAAAACTTCGAGGAAATTATTTTATGGGAGCCGAGGAAGCAGTCCATTGTTTAAAAACCATGCCTGTTTATTGCAGATGCTGTTTATTGTATATTATCTGTTATATTTTGCGAAATTTCCGAAAAAAATTGGCAGCTCTTGATGTCTCATTAACGACTTAGTTATAAGTTTACAGTTTACACAAATATAGTCTTTAAATCAACAGTACTGTTGGTCAAATTGTTAACACCCATTCACCAGTAGGTGCATTGTCAGAGAAAGCAATAGTTTATATTTTATCACAGTTAAATTTAGTTTTTTTATTCAATAGTAGGTACTTCCTTAATAAACTACAAAACAAAAGGGTTAAAATTAAAAAAAATGTCCGTCACCTCCGTCAATGCAAGTCCTACATTATTTACGCCACACTCTGTATAAAAGGTGGTAGACACCGACACTTGTTATTTTTAGAGACTATATGGGGGGCTGATCATCATAAACACAACTTGAAAAATATTGATCTCGCAAAAAAAAATCAGCTGGTTCAAACTAAAAGAGATGTTTTATATCCGGCCAAGTATATGTACACTATCTCAAAAAATCAGGAAAAATCTCCTGAAACCAGGAAAAATACTAATATGCAATTCGTTTTCATGCATAGTTTGTTTGTACAAAAGTTAAAATTATTCGTCGATTTCACAGTTTTAAATATGGCAATATGGCGGGGGAACGTCACAAAAATGACATAGCCGCCATGATGAATATTTGACTGTGTTGCAATTTTTGTGATAAAAAATCTTGTTTTGTACCACGCAACAAAGCAAATAAAAATAAAATTGACAATAGAATACTGTTCTGCATATTTTTACCTATTTTTTAGTATACTGTAGTAAGCATGGCATACATACATACATTTTTTTAACATCTCTTTTTATTAGCTAAACAATTATGAAAGTATGGAGATAGTTTGAGAACTTGGGAATAACATAGGATACTTTTTGGAGCAATAACCAAATGAATCTGCACCGTTGCAGCCACGGGCAAAAGCTAGTACTTATATATTGTTATATCAAATAATTATGAAACATTAGAACCTATCTAATAGAACAGCGACGGCTCATCAAGCGTTACAGTTTAACTTTGATACCGCCCTTACTACGATCGTAATAGAGGAGGCTTTCGTGGTGGAACTGTTACACTTGATGTGGTGTCGTCTGTACAATAAGCACATTTTTTGAAAAATAAAGTTTCTTACTTTTTTTTACATATATATTTAAAATTACGATATTTAACGAATTTTAATCAAAATTAATAAAGTAATAATGATTCCTTAGCGCAACACAGTTATCCACGGGCGTCCACGCCACACAGTGAGTGGAAATGTCATCCGAGCGTAATGGCTGGCCGAATCATTAAGTTAACGTTAGTTAATATTATGTTTTTTTTTTAATTTTTTAGGATCAGTGGAGTGTTACCACCCTAGTGGCGCAACTGGAGCCGCCTACATGCCAAGCACGGCTGGCGGGGCTCAATCTTCCGGCCAGGCCTCGCTGAGAGTCCAACAGACGCCTCAGCCATCGGCGCCGCCGGCTCCTCAGCAGGACATGTCAAAAAACAGCATGGTAAATAAAAAACTGTCAAAAGCCGCATTTAGACTACTGACATTCCCTGACAATTATAAAATCATTTGTGTCTGGAATGAGTGGCTTGTCAAAAATCTCAATGTGTTATTATTATTTCGAATGATAAATATTTCTTTGTTATATGAGTCTTTCTATAAACTTTTATTTTATATTATATAAAATCTATATTCTTTTTCCTAATATTTTCAGGCTGGCCATAGTTATGTTAGTCCTCAAAATCCAACGCCGCAGGCTCGGGCACAGTACGGCAACTTCCAGTATCGAGCCACACAACATGGATCGAGACCAAACACGCATCCAAGGTAAACACAGAATTCATATTTTTTTCCTATGCTTAACTATGATTGAATGTAGTAAATACTGTAACTATTATAAGGAAAAATAAAAATCTATTGTCGTATATATGCAGCCGCTCTTATCAGTAATCTTGCGTAATGTCGACCTCGGTGGACTTTTGCATTTTACTCCCATTTTTCTCGCTGTTTTATGGCTGTAAGTAACATAAAAACTGACCAAGTTACAATTAACTCTAATCTGTAAAAATGGACAACATTTCAATTAAATTTTAGTTACTTGATACGAATAGTATGGAATATATTTTGCGTCTCAGAAAATAGTGTCCAGCGGCATTCTAGAGCTACCTCTAGTGAAGGTCAATTCTGCAATTTACTTAAACGGATAGATTCGGTATTTTTACTATTCCGTTTTTTTATAATCATGATATTCCACGGAACCCTAACGAAACGCTCTTGGTTGGTTCAATCATTTGACAACTGAAACGTTTGTGACTGAAACTTTTAACAGTTGAAAAATTCGAAATGCAAAAACGTAACTGAAGCGTTTTTGATTCGGTATTTCAAAATACAACAGCATAATTAGCACGCTGGGGGTACAACCTAATTTTGTTCATTTCTTAGATTTTGAATATAATTTTCTTTTTATTTTGAAACTTTCCCTAGATCATAGTGACGTGGATATGTGAAATGATAGCGTGATTTTTTTAAAGTTCAAAACTCTAAATTCTACAAAATCTTTCAGGACGATTGTATTTAAATCTTTCGAAGCTCTTTTCTCTCCAGCCTGTTTTAAATGTACCTTATCTTATTCATAACAGTTATAATATTATGAAATATCTTTTGGACGAGCGGTGACTTCCTGATAAAGATGCCTGTTTTTATACTTACTAGGAATGTCACCACAACGTTGTTATGAGCTGGTATTGTTATGAAATAAATAATTTTTGTTTTTATAAATCAAAAATACCAGCTGTATAATATTATTAAATAAAAATCATATTATTGAAGATAAATGTTATTACGCAGCTTATGGTACGACTGCTTTAATAGCAAAGTTTTGGCAGATGATATTTTTACACAACTAGTGTTGGGATTACTTGGGATATAAAAGATTTGAGATATAGAGATTTTACCCAGTATTGTAGTTTTTATAAAAAACGTTCCTTATTATTTTCCTACAAATAAATAAGTACCGCGCACTCACTTTGTCAATATTTTATAAGTTTTAAAATATTTTTCCAAATAACATAGTGTAATAGACAAAGTTTATGTACTTTTGACATCAGAACCTTATCGCTTCTGATTTATATTATTAAGTATTTGTTTTGATGATGCTTATCAAAACAAATAATTACAATATGTGCATTTTTAAATTGAATATCTAATTTTATTGTATTTTTGATTCATTATTTTAGCAATAATGGTTTACAAATAAAATATAGATATATGCTGTCGCGGACTTTTTTGTAGAACTATTTAAGATACATTATATTCGTACATACCTAATTTCGACCATACATTATATTCGTGTAACGGGCGGCGGCGGCGGCTTGACTGGCAATAGCGTGAAATTCGCGGCGGGCGAATATTTGGTCCACAGTTCTACCGCGTCGCCGTCTCGCCGCCGCCCGTTCCCGTGGCCAGGCCGTTACGGTTTTACATCCACCCAAACATTTGTACAATCTTTCGCGTTTATAGTATTAGTAGGATTAAGTATTGTATATATAGATGATAACATTACATTATATAGGATTACATCGGAGACAGTGCATATTTTTATTTTACATTTAGTTTCGTTAATTTATCAGATTTCAATGACAAAATAATGTAGCGTTGTCACTCTACCCTTGGTAGTAAAATGGGTAGGTTAGAGGAAGCGCGGGGGTGTCAAGCGCGACGCGGCGTGGGTTTAGTGACATTGATAGAGTTGGCAGTCAACAGTTTGTGAATTAAGTGACATCTGTTACCATATTTGCAAACTATTCCCTTGTAAGCAAATTTTTTTACAGGAGATTCTTAAATTTATTGCTAATTCGTTTCATTCAGCTATTTTTTTAAAGAAAATCATAGAAGGTTAGTCTAATGAGTAAAATACTTATTATTTATATATAATTTATGTAAATTCATGTGGCTGTTATACTGTGCACAATGGAAATGAGATAACAAAACTGGCCAAGTGCGAGTCGGACGACGGGTTCCATATTATTATCTATAAACAAACGTCTACCTGTTGCCGTTACCAATATCGAGCAAAAACAAGCAAAAAATCACATTTGTTGTATGGGAGCCCCCTTAAATATTTATTTTATTCTGTTTATTAGTATTTGTTGTTATAGCAGAAATACACCATCTGTGAAAATTTCAACTGTCTAACTATGACGGTTCATGAGATACAGCCTGGTGACAGACGGACGGACGGAGCGGAGTCTTAGTAATAGGGCCCCGTTTTACCCTTTGAGTACGGAACTCTAAAAAGCGCTACTTCATCTTAAATAACAGAGCTTTATCACAATTTGGGACACCACACTTTTTATAAATTTTTCGCTAGACATCACTATCTCATTTCGGAAAACGTAGCAATCATAAACGTAAAATTTGCGCACTAGCCCAATTTAACCCTGTATTTGACATGCCAAGTACTAAGGATCATTAACTCCAAGTATTCATAAGTATTTTATCTGTTTATGTATGTTATCGATGATTATCTCTTATATATTATGGAATTAATTTACGTATTTATTATTTACGAGCTGACCCGCCAAACTTTGTTTTGCTATATAGGTTCTAGGCAATTTCTAGCGTAGAAAAAAATAACTAACTTATTGTAAGTGTGTAAGGATATATTGTAGGTGGTATATGTGTGAAAGACAAACGCTGTGAATTACTAAAATGACTATTCAAAAATAGTGGTTGATGATAGAAGAGTGAAAATTTAGGGTTGTATGTATTTTTTAATGCCATATTATAAAAAATAAAAATTATGTCCAAAAAATAAAAAACAAATGTTAGGGGTGGACAACTCTTATCACTTAGGAGTATAAAAATTAATAGTAGCCGATTCTCAGACCAGAATATACATATAAAATTTCATAAAAATCGGTCAAGCTGTTTCGGAGGAGTATGGTAACTAAATTTGTGACACGAGAATTTTATATTAATCTAGCTGACCGCGCAAACGTTGTTTTGCCATAAAAAAAATATTGTCCAAAAAAAAAAAATTGATAGCCGATTCTCAGACCTAGTGAATATACATATAAAATTTCACGAAAATCGGTCAAGCCGTTTCGGAGGAGTATGGTAACTAAATTTGCGAGTCGAGAATTTTATATATATGATCATCATCATCATCCTACCTGTCTGGCCAACTCAGCCTACGAGTTCAGACGACTACTCTCCCCCGCTCAGAAGTCAACAAGTTTAGGGGTTCAGTCGACCACTCTCAGCCGCATAAGGATCTACTTAGTCCACTGGCTCAATCTACCTCTATACTGCTAAGAGCCGGTAGGCACACTTCCTGTACTTGACGTGGTTATGCAGGCCAACATCTAATTATAAAATTCAATCAACACGACTTCATTCCCGTGGAATTTTGTAAAACTCCCGCACAGGTTAAACAATTGTCAGTGACCAAACTAGGCTAAGCCTGTATCTTAAATAATGGGGTTTACCCGCAAAATAGTAGATTTGTCACCTAAATGTAGTTACCAAACAATATAAAATCAATTCCACAATAAATCACCTAAAATCATGGAGATATAGGGTCTAGTACCAATGTTTTTGTATGTATTTTAATAGGTTTGTCCTAATTAGTATTTAAGCAAACTAATTTAAAGAGATCGCCAATAAATCATATAGTATGTCACTAGAAAATTTCTTAAGTTCCAAAAATAAATTAGGGTTGTTGTCATCATCGTTTCAACCAATAGAGTACTTACTACTTAACTGGACAGAATTATGCCTCCCCCAGGAATCTTAATTACCACAGGTAGTATAAATATATTTAAATAAAATTTCTAGCAGAATAGTAAATAAAACACCTTTTTAAAGTCAAAATAATCTATATTTATTGTTAAAAATAATAATCACTGAATAATCAGTAGTTACCTACGATCCATCGATGAGGCCGGATGGGTCAATTTTTAAAAGCGCGCCAATTTGTCTCGAGTCTAGAACATGTTTCCGAAAACCGTTTTACCAACTAATAGATGCCATAGATTTATTTCATTTTTATAATTTTCATCGAATGAACTGTAGACCAATGCACGTTTGACCAAAAAAGAAACAAAAAAATAACCACGAAATCTAATCTAATCTAACCTACTAAACTAATCTAACCTACCACGGCCGTGTCGGGCTTCCGTGGACAGCTCTGTCTGATCTCGTATAGGTTACTACCTAGATTTCGTGGTTCTTTGGTTTTTCTTTTTAGGTCAAACGTGCATTGGTCTACAGTTCATTCGATAAAAATTATAAAAGTGAAAAAAATCTATGGGATCTTTATGTTGGTAAAATTGTTTTCGGCAACATGAATGTTACCCATTTGTCTCCGCCTCTTTGAACATATTTTCATTAAAATTATAAATTGATGTATTAAATTGGTAACGAATACAATTATTTTATAACTGAACGAAATAAAATGTAGCTACTGTATTGGTGACAAAATAACAAATAAAAAGGAGTCGCAGTCAGGGATCGATAATCGTTTTATTTGGTGACAGATCTACCATTCTGAGCACAAAGCTATTATTTATGTAATAAAACTATTATTATAAGAACGGTCCAATTAACGTATGGTATAAAATACAGATTTTTTCACAGAAGAGCCTAAATAACTTATATAGGGTTACAGGGAAAGTCGTACAGAATATTAAAGGACGTTATTATTCAGGTCATTTCGACAATAAATATTTTTGAATTGTCATGAAAAAAATCCCGGGGGTCTAACGCGGCTTAATAAATAAAGATAGTATGCATTTCAAACATAAGTCGGTATAAAAATATTTACAGTAAAAAAATATATAATAGATAATATACATATTTTGATAAGGTTTTCGCAGATAACACAAACAAAATTTATCAATAACGAGACGAAACGAGGTCTTCTGAGCCTTTCTGAAATATTTTTATGTTCCGATTAAAATAATCTATTATGAAATTAAGTAGTGACTAATTATCATTTTTTTCATTCAACTGATGACAAACTAGCTGACGGCCCACCTGATGGTAAGCGGTTACAACCCCTATAAACACCTGGAATAACAAGGAAAAATCACTTGATATTGCAGGTGCGTTGTCATCCTGAGGCCTTAGATGAAATGCCGTCCATGCCCAGTAATTACACTTGGCAATATATAATAGGAAAAAGACAGCAAGAATTTGTTAAGAGCTGTCAATTAAATTTAGATAGATTTCAAAGAAACCATATCCAATTTCAGACGGCATGTAAGTGTCTTTAACACTGCATTTTGTTACGTTCAATAAGGTCGAAAATTGAACGCACGTTTCTAAAGGTCAAATCAAATTATATGACAGCCATCCTTTTTGTTTTCATTTTGAAAGAAAGAAATACACTGAACTTAAATTTAGACTTAGCATGTGTTCTCCAGAATTAGGGCCATTGTACTACTTAGGGTAGATTGAATAATTATATTATTCCGATTTCTTAAATCTTTCAGAAAATAATGTTCCTAGAATAAGGTACGGAATTATTTGGTAAAGATAATCTCGCTCAATGAAAAAACACGCTGTAGTTTTTCTTTATAATTGACATAACTAACTTTCTAGCAGTTCAAAATCCTTGGCGGCTTTCGTACGAAGGTATCTGTTTTTTTTTCATAATATTATACAGGGTGTAAGGGAAATGTTCTCGAAAACGAAGGCGGATGGCAGTTTCGACTTGCTGAAAAGAAAATATAATTGCAAAAAAATCAGTTGTTCCATACAAACAGATCGTGTAGGTATTACAATCTAGTATGAAGCAACTGATGTTTTTTCCTTGATTTTTTTTTCAAATAGTCGTGTTAAGAGTCACTAGCACTGCCATCTGTTTTAGTTTTCGTGAGCGTTGACCCTACAATTTAAATGAATATAATAACATGTTTTACCCGGACTGCCTCAAATAGGGCCGCAGTTATTTTAAAAGTACATAGTGATTTTTGCAGCTAATTGTTTTGTACTTAAATTTTATATTATATGCCATAAAATTACGTTAAGACAATGGAAAATTACGGAGAAAATAATGTTAAAAGAATTTTCGCCGTCGATTATGATAACTACTTCAGTAAAAATTGAAGCGGAATAGTTATTCTCATAGTAATCGAGTAGACAAAGCGAGACTACTGCGAGAAGCGACAGAAGTTAAGAAATAATAAGAATTTAATCGTGACGACAGAGTCACATTGTTGAAATACGTGTGGTATCCAGAGAAATTAACGAGTGCCGTTGAGAGAAATCCCGGCCGACATTGTGTTTTGCAGAACTGATAGTGATTTTTTTAGGTAAACAAAGAATCGAAGAGTTCATCCGCCAGGTGAAGCTGCTCTCGGACAAAGGCTAGCCGAAACATTGATTAAACAAAGTACAGATTTAAATGTCGTGTAAGATCACTGTATTTCAGTGATTAAACATTGTAAAATTTATAGCGCAACCTTAGCGCAACGCCAAAGTTTCAAATCTTTATAGGTCATTTGCTATTATCATGTAACATTTACTTAAAACTTTGAAAGAAATCCTATAACTAATAAAAATTATTGTGGCAAAATTTTATCAGGCACTGGGTGCAATGTTGTTATATACATATATCTTCTATCATTAATACTTCATTTAAAGCTTAACTTATAATCAAATAGATACTTTTCGCAGAAACCGCCTGCACTATAATGACAAAATATATTTTAACAACAACTAAATATTGGTATCTGCTTGACTTTTGTACAGTCGGCTAACGGAGACGTCTAGACAGAACAGTCGTGCGGGGGACGCGGGGTGAGTCGGGAGTGGTTGCGAATCCGTCGTGTGAATCTCCGTTTATTTATAAAATCAAAGGAGATTCACATGAGGGATAACAGTTTTATGTTGTAATATTTTTTTATTTAAAATTTTTCTTGAGACATCTGCTGTCAGAGATTGTTAATTATAATCTTGCTTGAGTGCTAATTACATAAATGTGTTATTTTTACAAATCCAAAATGGTAGCCATTCTTTTTAATTGAAGGTATCGATAATCGGGCACCATTTTAGAAATTATTGGGAGTGCTAAATTACGAATATGGCATCCATTTTTTATCATATTTGTAATCAACAGCCCCAAGAACTTTGAAACGATATAATACAATATTTGTCTTCCGGCCACCACGGGAAACTGAGTTCCGTAGCTTCGACGGAGTTTGTTACTTGGCTGAAAATTAGTTGCGATATTTTTTTATTTTAATTCGCATCTAGTTGCTAAGAAAGATTACTTACACCTCCACGGTAACTGTGTTTCGCAACCAGTATGGCAGATTTCCTGTGCTTGGCATGCAACCTTTGTGATGGACTATTACGGCCAAAATATATGTCGTTGAAGAAAGAAAGAAAGAAAATTGTATTTTTTTTCTGTATTCGAGTCTTTAATAATTAATGTCTATATTAAATAATTTCCAATTTCATATAATTGCGTCCTTCATGAAATATGGATGCGAATCATATTTCATGAAGGACTATTGTATAGGAATTAACATAACCTTTTAAAAGTTGAAAAGTTGATGTGAAGGTAGCCTAACATTGACACCGTTTGGAACGAGATAAAATAGAACATGACATAGACATACAAACTTTGTAAGAAACATAAGCTATGATACGTAGAACTTGAGTATAAAAAAACATTATTCTTTCCAAAAGCAATGATTAAAGAAAAATGACAGGTCTTGCTCTTGTGCAGCTGAAAATATTTGTACTAATAATAATTTTAAAGGGTAGGATGGAAAAAATAGGTAGACGATTCGGTGAAAATATCTTATTATTGAAAGTAATTACTGATTTGAAAAATACAAGTATTAAAAAGAATAAAAAGTAATAGATCAAATTGAGTCCTCATTAAGTGAAATAACATGGGAAAATATAGCTGGTTACTGTTTGAAGATAAATTGTTTTTTTTTGGAAAAACTTGTACCTACCTAAGTACTTGTTAAGTCCACATTACGTTACTTGTAACGGTAAAATAATTTTAAATTTATTCGTCGTCGGCCATTGGTTCCGTATTTAAGAACTCTTCTGTCGCAATTAGACTTTACGGGAAAGTCTTAAACGGCAACTAGGAAAATTTTTATATATCGCAACTTTTTGTCAACTAAGAATAAAAAAACAACCGTGGTAACTGGTTGCGAAATCCAGTTGCCGTGACGACCTAAAGCAAAATTTCAAAAGTATGCAGTATCGTTATTTTGGAGAGAAATTCAAACTTTAAACCATCCGTCGTAATTGGTGCGAAAATTAGTTGACGTGGCGGCCGGCAGGTAAATTTTAAATGCATGACTGCTAGCCATGAGAGTTAATTTTATAATTTAAACCTAAAGTATGTTTAAAAGGTGCTTAGATGGCCTAATCCGAAACTATAAGAAATAGCGAAAAAATTGAAACGTGTCTGTAACGTAAATTTTTTAACTATATATTTTCCTAGCCAGCAATCGATCTCATTGATTTTTGAAATAAATTACATAATATTTATTTATTGCTCCATTCGATAGTTGTCGCATAAGATTCTTGTAAGTAATGCTAAAAAAGACTTAAGTCAAAATAAAAAGTTTTACTTTTTTAAATTCATTCTTATTTGTATTAGTCTAAGATCCCGCTATAGAACGACCTTCACCGAGATGTTTATTTGATGAAACGTATTTTATATTTAATTTAATATTTCAATTTATATATTGCATATGGGTTGCCTAACAAATTTTATTCCAGGGTATGATTAATTGTTTTTTTTTTTTTTTTAATATTTCACCGGTTTGATTATTTGACAAATTCTATACCAATCGAAAGTATGAAGCCCATAGAATATGCAAACGTTAGGTTGCCTATTCTTTTCCGGTCACAACTCTAGGGTAGCCAGGTATAAACAGGTAAATCGATACTAGCATTTTGCACCGGTCTGATTATTGAAATAAAATTAAATGAAATTAAAGATTATTTCATTATAAACATGGTGGTATAGGGTTGCCTGCGAAAAATCAGTCCCGTATTCCGGTTGTCGAATTATGAAAAAAAATAATTAAAACCTACTCCAAAAAAGTCAAAGGGATAAAATAATTAAATTTTAGTAGTTCCTCCCCTAGGTCATCCCCTAGGAACATATTTTTGGAGTTGGTGCTTCACTATCTATGGTTTCTGGAAACAACTTAGCACCAACTCCAAAAATATTTTCCTAGGGGATGAGTACCTACTAAAATGTAATTATTTTATCCTTTTCACTTTTTTTGGAGTCTTTTATTTAATTTTAATTCAATAATCAGACCGGTGCAAAATGCTAGTATCGATTTACCTGTTTATACCTGGCTACCCGAGAGTTGTGTCCGGAAAAGAATAGGCAACCTAACGTTTGCATATTATATGGGCTTCATACTTTCAATTGCTATAGAATTTGTCTAATAATCAAACCGGTAATATGTTTAAAAAAAAAAATTAATTATTAATTAATCATACCCTGGACTAAAATTTGTTAGGCAACCCTTATGCAATATATATATTGACATATTAAATTAAATATAAAATACGTTTCATCAAATAAACATCTCGGTGAAGGTCGTTCTATAGCGGGATCCTATACTAATTCATACTTGGTGAATTTGATGACATATTGTATTATAATTGTATGAGTGAGATGACTTGAACCGTTTTTTTAATGTCTAGTCTAGAAATTAATGAATTAAATTTTTATCTAAAATTTTCTGAATTTAATGTCAATATTTTAGAAATATAATCCAGCTACCTATGTATTGAAAACAATGCCTATGATTTTAAACAATTTATTAACTAGGGTTTAATTATTGCAAGAAAAATAAAATAGTAAAATTGATAAAAATGAGCCCTTACGGCCAGAACTGCTAACTTTAGGGAGCCGGCTAGGAATTTTTTTTTTCGATCAAATGATACCTACAACAGTTTTCATCATGCGTCTGTTTCAGAAATATTTGTATTTTTGCTATTTCCAAGAGTTTCAGATTTAGCAACCACATTTTTAAAATTAACAATTTCCGGTGACTGTTTGAAGAACCTTACAGAGTTATATTTTATTACATTTTAATTTATAACCTGATGAGGTGTCGGCAATTCCTGCTACATAAATAAATCATACTGGTTAACAAAAACAAAGCAGAGAATGATTTTTAATTAAAAAAATACCTTTTGTACCTTTTGTCATTTACCAGCCTGCGCCGGCGTCTCCCTATCATAAAAATAGATGTTGTCTGGTTTGTGAGTTCTTCACAAATTAAATTTATTACTTCTTCGTTGTTATGTCAGACAACATTGAAACTGTCAGACAACATTGAAACTGTAGATTTTGTGACTAGTTCACTTTATTTATCTTTGTAAAAGAAAATAGCACATAAGAGTTCACTTTCTTATGTTTTTATCTAGTTACGAATTGAGGTAGAAGTAAGTATTTATATATTGATACTAAAAATATTTTTTATTTTTTTATGAAGGCAACAACAGCAGTATATACCCAGCGCCACTGCTACTGCTACGGGGCCCCTAATGTACCATCCTATAATGTTCCAGCCGACGCATATGGGAATGCAAACATACCAACAACCACGTTCGAGTACACCTGGGTGAGTTACATGTGAACAACATGTGTAATTAGTAAATTAAATTATTTTTCTTATTCATTCTTACGAATAAATGAACATGACAAAGATATTGCGAAATTATGTCAATTAGCACTTAATTTCGCCGTCCTTTGTAGACAGTAATTGGGCGCTTTTATAATTTGTAACGCGACGATATTATCGTGGACGGCCACGGTACAACGATAACACAGGGAAGTAAATTGTATGGAAATATAATAAGACGCTTTTAAATTTCCGTCAACGGTAACGTTTTAACGTGCACATCCACGCCATGACGTTACGATAACGTGGCACACCAAACTTCCCTCTGAAACCGTCGCGATATTTTTGCCATGTAGTGCGTAGCTACAAGGATTAATTCATGTGTGAGTCCACGTGCTCGCGCTCTCCCGCCCGGCCTCGTGGCCCTCGTGCATTCCTATCACACTCGTACAACTCGATCGTGCTGTTATTTCAAATGATCTTTGTTACTTTATTTTACTAAAATGGCTTTCATATATTATGTAGTCACATTAATAGAGCTAATAGAAATGCGATAAACAAAAATAATTGAAAAACTTGACTGGGTCGTCTTTTAATTTGTCAAATAATAAATAAAAAGTTTCTTCCAAATATTTTAGTTTTAGTAGCGGGTGCTGTCAATATCTTCTCATTATTTGTCTTTTTTTGCGTCTTAAATACAATAGGTATAATAGCTGTACCATGGCGTCCGCACTCTTCTGAAATTCTGCACAAATGGCGTGAAACGTCCACGGTATGTGAATTATAAAAACCCATATATCGTTGAACGTTGACGTTTACGGAAAATCGTGGACGGCGACGTCTCCGATAACGTGACGTGCTGAATTATAAAAGCGCTCATTCTCCTCCATTTCCATTGTACGGAATTCGATAATGTTATTGTGTAATTGATTTGAATTAACCTTGTAATATTCCATTATTAATCCCCTTTGTTTTTAGTTTTATTAAAATTTTGAGTAAAGGGTGTTTTGATGATGTTAAGTACACACGTGCACGAGTAAGTACACGAGAATGCGTGCCAAAAATATGCGTTTAGTCGCCTAATGTCTGATTTGCAACATATCATAGGAGTCTCAAAAGACGAAGAAGTCCGAAAAAAGATTACTTATTTCGCGAAATTGCCATTTTTTACTGGGGCTACGCCTGAACCTACGGTCGTCTACCTACCCTGTAAAGGCGGGAGCCTTTCCGGGGGAGGAAGACGCCCGTATTACGTTTAACATGTCATGATATTTTTGCTGTAATTTGGTTCACTCCGTCATATTTCATGAAATAATGATGATTTAAGTTATCTTGATAATAAATGAGTAGTTTTATTTCATTTGGTGTGCGTTGGTAAGGGTTGGCCATTTTGCGAATACTCTTTTTTCGAATTAGTCCTTTTGAAACTTAAGTATTTTGCTAATTAGTCCTCTTGAGAAATGGCCATTTCGCAAATAATCACTTCGGCAAATGAGTTCTTTCGCGAAGTAGCGAAATATCCCCCTATATTCAGGTAAGAACGAACCCCTCTATGAAACATGGGTCGCGGTGGCTTCGGCAGGTAACAGGTAATAAAGGTGTTTAAGATTGGATCTCAAATTCGTTAGAGTATAAGGCTCAGTTTTCATATATTTAGGTATTTGTGAAAACATTATAAATCGCATCGTCGATTGCCAGACACTTAGTACGGTTGCAACCCCCTGCCAGGCACCCTTAAACTAAAATGAATTATAATTATACTTACGATATAGTATAAAATCAAAATTTTATGTATGTTATTTGGGAAAATATCAAAAGATGTTTACTCAGATGCCAGACAATTCCGATGGTTCTCTCATCGTGACAGACACATTAAAAGGCTGCCGTTGCGTTGGCGTGAGCGCGAAAGACATACCAGATGACATTCACAGTGCTGGTGAAGGCTAAACACGAATTCTTGAAAAAAACAAAAAGAAATCGCAATAAAAATATCAGCTGTTTTATAAAACACCTCAAATATAAAGACATAATTTTGCCTGATGTATATAAATCACATATACAGCCAGTGGTTATCACCGAGAAATTCTAACACCCATATGCATAGTCCTCGAGATTTCCTCCACTCGACTGTGATTTAATTCAACCTCAAGGATAAAATGGTATGCAGAACTCAAAAAACTATCCTCGACTTGAGCAAATTCCTCACTTGAGTCGAGTAATCGACTGTTAAACTCAAGGTACGTCGCGATCTACCTTGAGGTCTCCTGAAACCTTGTTAACAGTGCTTTTCACTTTATTTCTGAGGTTATTTCAAGTTTATTAGCATAATGCATGATTTTCATGATTTTATGTCAATTGAAAGTTAGTCAAACTTTCAAGTGAGTATATGTGCTGGATACAACTTTATTAATTTACCTAGATATTGTGATGCAAATATAATTATGTAAACCTAATGTTTTTAGTGTAAACCTATTTCACTAAAACCTTGCCTCCCGGCCATAATAATATATTAATACTGAACGCGAAAAACGAATAAAATCAAATAAATCAAAATTAAGCATTGCATGGCGCCTATGTCACTTTTAGTTGACTTCTACTTTACCCGCCATTGATTGCCACATTGAATAACGGTGAAATCGACGAAAAATTTCAACTTTTGTACAAACATAGTTTATGCATGAAAACGAATTATGTATTAGTATTTTTCCCGGATTCAGGATTTTTTTTCTCATTTTTTGAGATAGTGTACATAACCTGGCCGGATATGAAACATCTGAACAACCTTTCTGCCATTTTTAGAATTTTTGTCGGTCTGCGTTTGTCCGTGTCTTTGGAAGAACATCAACAAACCAAACGTACTGAATTAAGTTTAAGGGTTTGAAAATATATTTAAAGTCCGTATCTCAAGGTAACATTTAGTCTTTATTTCATTAAAATCGGTTTACGATATCAGGAAAGAAAACAGAAGGGAGTATTAACTTTTCAAAGATTTCATGTTTCGCGTCGTCTGTAATATTGTCTGCCTTATAATTTGATGTCGTTTTATTTATTATATGTAATCATTCCTAAGCTATGTATAGACTCGAGTGCATTATGACTTTTTTCGAACGAATAAATCTTTAATCACTTGTCAAAGCAGTTATAAAAATTTGAACAATTTGTAAAATTTATTGATTTTTTAGCATTGAATGAGCCATCACAATGAGCTTGACTTATATTTTTGAGAAAGTTTCATGAAATACTAAAACACACTTTCTGAAAATAAATTTGCATCATTGCTTGTTTTCGCTACCTTTACGCTTGTAAGTATGTATCGGTCGATTTTTCGGGCAAGAGGCTTAGGGTAGCCTTTTTCGCTACCTTTGAGACTTCTGGCGGTATCGAATAATAAAGTTATCTCTACTTGACGACATTTTCAAATAAAAATAATATAACGAAAAGAAAAAGCGCGCGGAATAAATTTTACTTGTTCATTGTTCAAAAATTAACGATGCGCGCGCATCAGCGCTTTTTTTTAGACAAAGGCACAAAAAACAGCCAGTATTACTAATAAAGTAAATTAATATTTTTGTGTTTTTGATACAGATAAATGGTTGTAATTTATTGATAAAATTAAAGAATTAAAAGTTTATTTATTATATTTTGTCACCCAAAGTTAATTTTATTCATAAACTTAGCAAAGAGTTCCTATGGAAAGAGTTTCTATGCAGAAACCGTGCGTTTTACATTACATTACCGCACAATTGCGTAATGAAATTGGTGAAATAAGAGACCATTTACGAGCAAATGTGTTATAAACGTTATTTAAAATTTAATGTAGACATTAAGGGCAAATCTCTCATTATCTCATAGTGATAATGTGACATTAGCGCTCAATGTCTACATTAAACTTTAATGGACGTTTCTGCAACTGGGTGTAAGTGTCTGACAATTTACGACGCGATTCATAATGTTTTTACAAATAAAATATAAAAAGAACTAAGCTTTACACTATAACGAATTTAACCCGTCAAGCATCAGATTCCAGACACAATTGATTTTTCAATTGTCATAGACCTCCGAGGGGATAACGCCGCTTAAGGGATCGATATAATTTTACATACCTTTATTACCTGTTACCTGCCGAAGCCACCGCGACCCAAGGTTCATATGCGCGTTCTTACTTCTATTGGGTACATACAGAAACTTAAGCCTTAACGAAATAACGAAGGTCTGGCCTTCACGGGCTCTTGGGCTATTATACCGGGTGTAAGGTGGAAAACTCTGGAAAACGAAGGCAGATAGGCGTGCTGGTGACCCTAAATACGAATTATTTAAAAAATATTCAAACGCGATGAAAATCTGCTGTTTCATACTTCCTAGTAGGTATAATACCTACCCGACCTGCTTATATGGTTTACCTAAAGGTCTATTTATTCGCGACGTTTTTTCAACAAGATTGAGTTAAGGATCACCAGCACTGCTAAGTTTAGGATCACCAGCAATGCCTTCGTTTTAAACAAGATTCCCTTTACTCTCTGTATATAAACTTATTGGTTACATTACATCGTTGTATTGTTTCTCCCCCAACCGATGATCTAGTATAGTGACTGTTTTTGACTGTAGGAAATTCATAAATAGTTCTTGGAAGTTATTATTTCCTACGAACTTATTGAACTGTTTTAAACGTTATTATTGGATTTATTTCTCACCTCGTACACTGTGACGGTGGATATTAGACAATTTGCTTTATTTCACCTTTTTATGTACCTATGGTGGTATTATTGACTGACTTATTGTAATTTTTGTTTAATGTATGTCACTATTTATATTTCAGGTACTACCCTTATATGGCGCCGTATATTAGTTACAGTAGTCCGCCAAGTCATACTTCTCCTTGTAAGTATTTTTTTTTTAAATTTTCCTTGTATTATTAATCGATAATAAGAAAGTTGTCACTAAAGTCTGAAGACGATTTCCCTGTATTAGTCTCAATTCGACTTGACCTGATGCCTAGTTGTTTTTTTTAACTTTATGGTTTATGATTATTCATAATTTACATATCAATTTGATACGGATAGTTATGACCTTACGAAACCTAAGTAAATATTCAGTTTTTTTTTCTGTAAAGACTCTGTCACACGACTCACTATAACAACTGGGCTATATTTGTGCCCCCACAGATTTTTATACGTCAAACAACCAACCGTTGCCTACGCCTAACTTACAAAGCAACGCGCCAGGCAATAGAAGTAATCCCACTACGTTAGTCGGCCCCCAAGGAACTCCCGCGGCTCCCACCACTCCTACAGCACCACTATCCCACCCCCAAGGACCTGGCCATATGCATCAAACGATGACTGGTAAGTATTTATTGTACACTCATCTAAAACTTGTTACCTTATCTTGTTACGCAGCCAATTGATTAATAATCGAAATCGATTAGAAGCGAAAAAAAGTTACCATATTTTAGGTTTTTTTTTAAAAAAATCATAAGAATAACCAGAAATAGGCAAAAGTTCCCACAAAGTCGATGTTTTCCACCAAACATCAATATGTGCACTACTGTAAGCAGAGAGGGTACACATCCGCATGCATATTCTCTTTAACATGCACCAGTCGTGAAATCATTTAAGGGTCTGATAATACATCATTATCAAAGCAGCCGTAAAAATTTTGTAAACTTCGTACCAAAGCGAAAAGTGGGCACAGAGAGAGTATAGTATCCGAATAGGCCGACGCCATAAAATTGGACTCACATCTGTTAGCACAGAATAGTATATTTCATTACGAGTGCGGAAAGCCTGTCATTGCAAAGAGTTCCGACAAATGTCTAGACGCAGCCGAAGGTGAGGGTTGACAGTCGGAACAAGTTGCAATGACGGTTCCGCACGTGAACTGAACAACTATTTTTAATACAGTTGCGAAAAAATTAAGCAATTTAATAAAATAATAAAAACACAATAATCTCAACTAACTAATCATTTATTTCTTATAACAGTTATAATTCACATTACATTGGTACAGTTTTTTATACTAACTGGGGAAGTTTTAGGTTGCATATTTACTGTTTGAGACATACTATTATTAATTTCGTATGACTGTTCATGTATATTTGTCAAAGGTGTTATACAATGGCGTTTGCTAGTTGATGGAATTGGATCTGATGAATTATCATTATCAACGAAGGTAGATGGACGAACGTTCTCTTCAGTATTGTCATCTGAAGGAGACGGACTGGACTTTAAATTAATGGATTGTGTAAAAACAGTACTTTCAATGTGTCTGGCAAGATGTAAAAACGATGAAAACTGTCCGTCTATTGGGTGACATCTTTTTATAGGTCCCCTAGTAACATATATAAAATTTAGCTATTATACTATAACGAATGTATAGGTAATTATAAGTTATTAAATTTAAGGGTGTCTGGCAGGGGGTAGTAACTATCATAAGTGTCCGGCAATGGATGACGAGATTACTAAAGTTATCCCGAAGACAATATAAAAAAATTGAGCTTTATACTTTAACAAATTTTAGGTACTATTTTATACACCTTCGCTACCAACCTGCCCAGGTAACCACAACCCAAACTCTATAGTCGCTGGTCGTTCTTACCTGTTAGGGGACATGTGCAGAGACTCTTTCAACTTTTATAAAATAATGAAGGTCTGGCCGTCGTGGGCTCTTGGTCTATGAAGAAAAATATAAGTACTTATTAATAAATTACCTTTCGCCTTTTGTAAGCAGAGCGATCGCAGCCGTCCTAACTCACTAAACAGGATTCTAACTGTTCTAACTGCGATTACATCTTCCTATTTCCTAGTTAGGACATAGGAAATAGGATAGTGTAATAAGTGCTTAAACTGAAAAAATAAACAATTAAGTAATGCGGAATTTTCACTATTATAAGTATGTCATTCAGCACGTTGGTCCTCTTTATTTTAGATAAATACAAAACAAAACTATATGATGAAAGTCTTTCTGAGTTTTATGAAATATATCATAGATTCTAATTAAAGTCCTTAGCTAAATTTAAACATTTCTTCACAGGTATACGTCCATCATTACAACCTACGAAACGCCCAAGTCACAGACTAGCTATAATAAATCCTGTAACTCGTGAGTACTTTAATTTCATTTTATGTCTATTTTGTCGTAAGAATGCGAAAAACATTAATGTGTGCATTAATCTGTCAAGCGGCGTTATGCCTCTGGAGGTAGGTATATGACAATTAAAAAAAAACAATTGTGTCTGGAATCTGATGCTTGACGGGTTAACTAGATAAATTTCCCTATTATCGGGTCAGATCAGTCAAAACGCAACTATTCATTGTAAGTAACAAGAACAGTTTCTTCTATAGAGGTCAATTCAACAGAGGGATTCATTCTTGAATGCGTTCAGAGACTAACATTAAATAAAACTTTGCAAATCCAGTACTTTTATTTTGACATAATAACATGACTGCCTAAAGGAGTTGTCTCAAAAATGTATGGAGACCCGGCCAGGTCTATGTACACTATACTAAAAATAGGCAAAAACAAGCAGAACAGTTTTCAATTGTCTTAGAAAATTTTTTATACAAAATACTGCAACACAGCCAAATATTCATCATGGCGCTTATGACACTGGTGACGTTTAGTTGACTTCTAAGTCGCCCGCCATATTCATCATGGCGCTTACGACACTTTGGTGACGTTTAGTTGACTTCTAAGTCGCCCGCCACATTGCCACATTGAATAACGGTGAAATCGACGAATCATTTTGAATTTTTTACAAGTGAACCATACACGAAAACGAATTATTAGTATTTTACCTGAAACCTCAGGATTTTTTTCCAAATTTTTTGAAATAGTGTACATACACTTGCCCATATATGAAGCATCTCCTTTATAATACGGAATATGACTTGACTAATTTGTTATGGATCTTAGTTCCGAATTTAAATGCGTGGATTTATGAGATATATGGGTCAAAATCAGAGAGGTGAGCATTATGCTTCAGACAAAGTTTTTCTGAATAAAATAACTTGGTAATACTAAAAAAAATTTCAAAATAAAGTTTCTGTGCATAAAGACACGGCACTTAGCTTATTTATCTTTCTATACTAATGTTTTATTTGATTTTAAACAAAAAAAAGTCTAAATAGTCATTCCGGGAATGCGTCCTTATACCATGTTTCATAGTTCAAACAAGTCAAAAATGTTTACAATTAAGACCTTAAATTGACATATTTTAATATTAGCTTTGAAAATCATCAAATTAAGAATATACGCATAAAATAAATTAATAGAAGTTTATTTTTTTCATATTTTGACTATTCAAATGCTGTCTGACGTTTATTAAATCATTCCGTGAACGCGGTGGATATCGATCGATATAAATAAAAGAACACACGCTAGGTGGCGTTAGCGAGCAACAGCGTGAAGTTCACTAGTCAAAGCAAAAGGCGTGTTTCATGTTTACGAAAAAAAAATTGATTTTGTTGGTAAGTACCTTTAAAATTGATATGTGTGAAGCGTACTTTAATTACCAGTCACTACGGGAACGCAGTTTGATGATTAGTTTTTCAAAAATTTGCATATTTTTTGCAAAATTCTTATAAATATTACAGCTCACTTGTTCATAGCCTCTAAAACCAATATCTAACATAGCAGCGTCAAGCGCGACATGAAAATATTTATCAAATAGTCATTTCGGGAACGGCTATTTCGGGGTCATTCTCGTATATAAAGGGCGTTCCCGAAATGATGCGGGCGTTCCCTAGATGACAATTTTTGGGCAATATGATGCTCTAATGGTTTTAAATGTTTTCAATATATAAATATACAAAATAACAACATTATCCGATCGAGGAACAGGTTAATTACAATTTCTTTAAGGTGATTCATAAATGCGTTGGTTATAATATTATTTAAGAAATATTTAAAAGTGTTCCCGAAATTACTTTGCACCTGGCGTTATTCTTATTAACTGGTAGAATTTCTAAAATATATATTTTTTTGTGCGTGCCTCTCCACAGGAAAGGTTCATGACAAATGACACAACAGACTCCACTTGTTAATTTTCTTAAAAAAAAAAACTTAATTTCTCAGATATTTGAAAACCTAAAATGCTCACCTCTTTGATTTTACCCCTTATATAGGACTTATTTAAATTATAATAACTAAATATTTAAATTATAGGTAGCTCAGTAAATGTCTCAGTACTTATTTGCGAATAATTTATTCTTAATTTTTGATTTTAACATTATTCTAAATGTTTGAAAAATTACTTAGTAATTAAAATAGAATAAAACTAGAAAAATTTCACGTCCTGAGGCAGGAATCGAACCTGCGACCTTTCGCTATCCGGGCGACTGCTCTGACCACTGAGCCACCCAGGACTTGGGATATCCCTGTGAAATTCTTCTAGCCTATCTGTATTTGCGTTCATGAGCTAACGTCCACCCTACAATGTCGAAATATTCTATTTCAACATCCGAAACGAGTATTTTTACAAATACCGACGAATCGGTTAAGTTGGGGCAGTGCTTTCAAATATTCTTAATTTTTGATTTTAACATTATTCTAAATGTTTGAAAAATTACTTAGTAATTAAAATAGAATAAAACTAGAAAAATTTCACGTCCTGAGGCAGGAATCGAACCTGCGACCTTTCGCTATCCGGGCGACTGCTCTGACCACTGAGCCACCCAGGACTTGGGATATCCCTGTGAAATTCTTCTAGCCTATCTGTATTTGCGTTCATGAGCTAACGTCCACCCTGAAAAAAAATTCAAATGAAAATTTCGTTTGTTTCGTTTTGTTGAAATAGAATATTTCGACATTGTAGGGTGGACGTTAGCTCATGAACGCAAATACAGATAGGATAGAAGAATTTCACAGGGATATCCCAAGTCCTGGGTGGCTCAGTGGTCAGAGCAGTCGCCCGGATAGCGAAAGGTCGCAGGTTCGATTCCTGCCTCAGGACGTGAAATTTTTCTAGTTTTATTCTATTTTAATTACTAAGTAATTTTTCAAACATTTAGAATAATGTTAAAATCAAAAATTAAGAATATTTGAAAGCACTGCCCCAACTTAACCGATTCGTCGGTATTTGTAAAAATACTCGTTTCGGATGTTGAAATAGAATATTTCGACATTGTAGGGTGGACGTTAGCTCATGAACGCAAATACAGATAGGCTAGAAGAATTTCACAGGGATATCCCAAGTCCTGGGTGGCTCAGTGGTCAGAGCAGTCGCCCGGATAGCGAAAGGTCGCAGGTTCGATTCCTGCCTCAGGACGTGAAATTTTTCTAGTTTTATTCTATTTTAATTACTGAATAATTTATTGCTAATAATAGGTTGGCGAAAAAGTGTCATCGCATTTTTTAAGAAAATTCAAAACATTTTTTAATATAGTTTATTTACATTTAACTACAAACACTACTGAAAATAATAAACAAAACCCTTTGATTTAGACGAATAACTTGGTAAAATTTTGTGTTTTTTTTTAGTTATTGGGCTCTACCGAGTTCGTATCGTTTTTTTCTTCTAATTTGTTCACAAAAGGTTATTCTAACAATTGAACCTCAAATGTTTACCGTTAATCGCGCTAATAATTAAGAAACGGAGTCTAACAAACAAGTTCAAAAGGGACAAAAAGCAACCACCAAAAAACAAACAAGTTATTCTTTCACTTAATGTGTAGTTTTTTGGCTTACTCACACCTTATAACTGTAAAAATACCTTTAATAACCATAAAACTACACAACAAGTGAAAGGAATAACTTGTTTGTTTTTTGGTGGTTGCTTTTTGTATATAATAACTAAAAAAAATCACAATATTTTACCAAGTTTTTCGTCTAAATCAAAGGGGTTTGTTTATTATTTTCAGTAACTTCTTAACAAATACCGTTTTAAATGCTAGTAGTACATTTCAATATCATTAAAATAAGTTCACTTTTGTGTACATAGACAACATAAAATCATAAAACAACGAGTTTAAATAAAATAAAAAATAAAAATTTTAAAATGGCTCCAATTCATAGGGTTGAGGGGTGCGACCCCCCTTTGCATAGTTTTTTGTCGATAAAATTTAACATATAATACGCTGGTAAAGTATCGGTAGTCCGATCCCTAACACACTGTATAATAGACTTATTGTTTAAATTAACCGATATTGACTTATTAAATAGTAAAAGAACCTTACATATTTATACAACTTTCATTACATATTTATACCACTTTCTATTATACAAATATTATCCAGTCACATTGGCCCAACTTTACAAATATATCAAACTAGCTTCTAAAACTTAATATTTCCAGTAGACTATTTTTGGCAAACTAAATTATTACCTTTATGTTTCATTATAATCCAATCAGTAGTTTTTGCGTAAAAGAGTTACAAACATACCTCCATCCATACCTCCATACAAACTTTCGCGTTTGTATTATTAGTAAGATTAATGTTACCCTTTATTATGTTCCATATGATAATTATTTTTTGCCTTTTGTTACCATAAATAATATTCTTAGTGTAAGTAAAAAGTCACGAAAAAGCAATTCGTGTCGTTTACTTACCGATGGGAGTAACATTTTAAAGTCACTCTCTCATGTTTAACAGTTTACTAGTCTGTAAACTATTAAACACTGAGATAGTTACCTACCTCAATGTTAATTATTATTGTTACAGAACAAGATATATTTTCGGAGATAGGTTCTAATGAAAATTCATATATGAGTGGGGACTCTAGCGGGCGACAAACACCGCTGCAAGTAAGTGTTTTAAAATATATATTTTTTTCTTTTTTTTAAGGACTTTTGTCTATAAGAGACATGACAGTCCTATCATAACCTAACCTAGTTATGTTACTATTATTGTATTAATTCTATCTTAACTATTATTATTTATTCTATCATTACATTTACTGGTAAAATATTAAAACAAATAAAATTCTATTCTGGCAACATTTTTAAAAATTGCGAAGCACTTATAATTTAATATTTATTTAGAGTTTACGTGTTGTTTAATTTTTTATTTATTATTTAGGAGCAACAGCAACATGCACATAGTGTTGCCGAAGAATTTAGTAGAATGGTGAACGAAGTGGCTAATCAGCCGACGTCTAGTGAAAGTGCTGCAAAAAATAATACAAAGAATGTTGATGTGCCTACTACATCATCCATACCAAACTTTCAACCTCAAATAAATGCAATAACCTCTATTAATTGTAATATAGTAAAGTCTGAAATATTAACTAATAACGAAAATAAGATTTTAGGACCTGATGTTGCTGTAGAATCTAGCGAAACGCCTGTAGTGTCAGCAATATCGGATAGTCCTGTTATAGTGCCTAAGCTGCCTAAGCTGTTGCAAAAAAATAGTGATCAAAGTAATCAATCTGTAGTTATAGATACTAATAAGAATCCAGCTAATAAGCAACATAAAACACATAAAAACAAACCACTCGTGCCTCAAGTTGAAGATGTGGAAAAACCCACGGATGATGTTAGAATATGCGGGCAAGAGGTAGCGATTGCGCCGGTTTCGCATTCACCTACGAGCGTCGTGGTAAGTCCGCCAGTGACTGCTACCGCTTGCGCTCGCGTGTTCGCGCTCCCGCCTTCTCAAGCGCCCGCGATCGTGCCAGCGCCAGCGCCCGTTCCCGCGCCAGCGCCAGTGCCCGCGCCAGCGCCCGTGCCCGCGCCAGCGCCCGTGTCCGCGCCTAATCCCGCTCCCACCGCCGCGCCCGCGCCCGAGCCCTCGCCCGCGCCCGAGCCCTCGCCCGAGCCCTCGCCCGCACCCGCGCCTTCGTCCTCGCCCGCGCCCGTTCCTGCCGCCACACCCGCACCCTCCTTTGTACCCTCTCCCGTTGCTGCGCCTGTAATTCCACCTGTGGCGCTAACCCCCGTCAGTGCGCCTGCACCACAGCCACAGAGGATAAGAGAAAGCAGACAACGGTTACGATCCTCTGAAGAGAAAGAAAAAAGCAAGGAAAAAAATACTGTACAGGAAAAGGAAACTCTAGTAGAGAATAAGCCAAATGGACCTACGCCTCCTGTTGGTAAGTAGTTAATCACACTGCTGTCTCGATTCTTTATGAGTGGTGTGTTTTTCATTATTATATCACTAAGATTTCAATATTATAGCAATGTAGCTGTTAT
The DNA here is from genome assembly GCA_947347705.1 of Nymphula nitidulata. NCBI lineage: Eukaryota > Metazoa > Arthropoda > Insecta > Lepidoptera > Crambidae > Nymphula > Nymphula nitidulata. Next base: position 21,515,644 of record OX374616.1, read on the forward strand.
CTGTAATGTAACACTCACAACATATCACTAATATTCACTATCATCCACGTGTCCTTTGATTATACTGATACTTGGTGCGTTTACAGTAAAAACCTCACTTGTCCTCAACCTATTAAGTGTCAATATTTTTAATAATATAAAATTAGAAATTTTATGTAAACCCCGGTCTCATTAATCATCGGCTATCATATAAGCAATCGCCAATTTAATTAGTTTTGTGTTTCTTAAATAATAGGGTCCGCCCGCAAAATAGTAGATTTGTCACCAAAATGTAGATACCAAACAATATAAAAACAATTCCACAATAAATCACCTAAAATGGAGATATAGGGTCTAGTACCAAATAAATGTTTTTGTATGTATTATATTGTGTATGTATTATTGTCCTAATAAGTATTTAAGCGAACTAATTTAAAGAGATCGCCAATAAATCATATTATTATAGTATGTCACTAGAAAATTTCATAGTTCCAAAAAAAATTAACCAACTAATAGATGCCATAGATTTATTTCACTTTTATAACTTTCATCGAATGAACTGTAAACCAATGCACGTTTGACCAAAATAGAAAAAAAAAACCACTAAATCTAAGGCGATCGCTGCGATCGCCTTATTTCTAACCTACCACGGCCGTGTCGGGCTTTCGCGGACAGCTCTGTCTGATCTCTTATAGGTACCTACCTAGATTTCGTGGTTATTTGGTTTTTTTTTTGCGGTCAGACGAGCATTGGTCTGCAGCTCATTCGATGAAAATTATAAAAGTGAAAAAAATCTATGGGATCTATTAGTTGGTACAATGGTTTTCGGAAACATGAATGTCACCAATTTGTCTCTGCCTCTTTGAACATATTTTCATTAAAATTATAAATTGATGTATTAAATTGGTAACGAATACAGTTATTTTAATAACTGAACGAAATAAAATGTAACTACTGTATTGGTGACAAAATAACAAATAAAAAGGAGTCGCAGTCAGGGATCGATAATCGATTTATTTGGTGACAGATCTACCATTCTGAACAAAGCTATTATTTTATGTATATATTCATCTCATGCACTGCAATTTTATTGGTAATCCATCTCTTATTTTACACATATTAGCATTAATTTTATAATTCATACCTGGGAACACTTTTTGTTTATCTCAGAACGAAAATATTTCGTGGCGATAGATCTATTTATTAGGTAATACAACTTAATGACAAATATAAATTTTGGTGATAAGAAATATAGTCCCCTTAATCACCATCTCTGTGAGGCTATTTTTATGAACGCAATCACGCTATATCTGCTGTAAGTTTATGAAGAATTCAGCATTCTGTATACACTTGATGGTACAGAATTTGCTCTAGTTTAGCATGTCCTGGAAATACCACCAAAGTAACAGTAAACCCAATTTCAAATCAATCAGTTCTGTGAAAGTTAGTAATACCACAGTGTAACTACAACCAGTCGGCCAACGCCATTGAATTTGCTATCCATGCCGTTTATTCCCCGTTGCCGCAGGGTTGTCACATTTTTTTATTTTTGGAGTTTACTCATTATAAATTATTTTTCATAAGAGAGTGTAATTTTCGCGGCATTCGGGGGTTCCGATTCCGAATACGACTATTTCGGAATTTAAAATGACGGACGCGATTTTTATATAAAAAAATCAATATGGGTATCATTTTCTTGGTAATCGGGGGTCCCGATTCTGATTACAACATCTTTGTTGACATTCAAAATGGCGGAAGTGACTTTCTAGTACAAAATCAATATAGGTATCATTTTCGTGGTTTTTGGGGATCCCGATTCTAAATACAACACCTATTTCGAGAACCAAGATGGCGAACGCAACTTTTTATATAAATTCTAAATGGCTATCATTTTTGTGGGTCTTCATTCTGAATACTTCATTCGGAAATCCAAGATGGCGGACGCGATTTTTTTTATAAAAATCAAGATGGGTATCATTTTCGTGGTTTTTAGGGTTCCTGATTCTGAATACAACATCAATTTCAAGATCCAAGATGGCGGACGCAACTTTAAAAAAAAAACAATATGGGTATCATTTTCGTGGTATTAGAGGATCCCGATTTTAAATACCACATTAATTTCCAGATCCAAGATGGCGGATGCAAATTTTTTATAAAAAATCAATATGGTTATTACTTTCGTGGTTCTCGGGGGTCCCGATTTTAAATACAACATCAATTTCCAGATCTAAGAGTGCGGACGCAACTTTTTTTTTCAATGTCGATATGGGTATCATTTTCTTGGTTTTCGGGGGTCCCGATTCCGAATACAACATCTATTTCGAGATACAAAATGGCGGACGCGACTTATTTAGATAAAATCAAAATGGGTATCATTTTCTGGGTTTTAGGGGGTCCAGATAAATGGCGGACGTGACTATACTAAAAATCAATATGAGTAACATTTCTGTGGATTTTGGGGATTCCGTTTTCAAATAAAACACCTGTTTCAGGATTCAAGATGGCGTAATATTGATTTTTATAAAAGAGTTGCATCCGCCATTTTTTTAATGTATTTATATTAGAAGTTACAATTCAAATTTAATTTCTAACGGCCTCTGCACGAAGCAATGCGTGTATCGCAGTGACCAAAAGTATTTTTTTTACCATATAATTTAGACAATAGGTGCGTTTGACAACCTGATTAACCAAATTACACTTTACACATCTTGGATCTAGAAATTGATATTGAATTTAAAATCGGGACCCCCAAAAACCACGAAAATGATACCTATATTGATTTTGTACTAGAAAGTCACTTCCGCCATTTTGAATGTCAACAAAGATCTTGTAATCAGAATCGGGACCCCCGATAACCAAGAAAATGATACCCATATTGATTTTTTATGAAATAGATGCATTCGCCATCTTGGATTTCAAAATTGATGTTGTATTCAGAATCGGGCCCCCAAAAACCACGAAAATGATACCCATATTGATTTTTTATGAAAAATATCGCGTGCGCCATCTTTAATTTCAAAAATGATGTTGTATTCAGAATCGGTACCCCTGAAAACCACGAAAATGATACCATATTGATTTTTTATAAAAAAAATCGCATCCGCCATCTTGGATTTCAAAATTGATGATGTATTTAGAATTGGGACCCCCGAAAACCACGAAAATGATACCCATATTGATTTTTTTATATAAAAAATCTCGTCCGCCATATTGGATTTCAAAATTGATTTTGTATTCAGAATCTGGACCTCCGAAAACCTCTAAAATGACACCCATATTATTTTTTTTATAAAAAAATCGCGTCCGCCATCTTGGATTTCAAAATTGATGTTGTATTCAGAATCGGTACCCCTGAAAACCACGAAAATGATACCATATTGATTTTTTATAAAAAAAAATCGCATCCGCCATCTTGGATTTCAAAATTGATGAGAATCGGGACCCCCGAAAACCACGAAAATGATACCCATATTGATTTTTTTTATAAAAATGGCGTCCGCCATATTGGATTTCAAAATTGATTTTGTATTCAGAATCTGGACCTCCGAAAACCTCTAAAATGATACCCATATTATTTTTTTTATAAAAAAATCGCGTCCGCCATCTTGGATTTCAAAAATGATGTCATTCAGAATCGGTACCCCTGAAAACCACGAAAATGATACCTATATTGATTTTTTATAAAAAATCATGTCCGCCATCTTGGATTTCAAAATTGATGTTTCATTCAGAATCGGGACCCCCGAAAACCACGAAAATGATACCGATATTAATTTCTTATAAAAAAAATCGCGTCCGCCATCTTGGATTTCAAAATTGATGTTGATATTCAGAATCGGGACCCCGATTGCGCGAAAATTAGACTCCTATGAAAATTATATTGATTAAACTCCAAAAATAAAAAATGTGTCAACCCTGCGGCAATGGGGAATAAGCGGCATGGATCGCAACTTTAAAGGCGTTGGCCCACTGGTTGTAGTAGTTACACTGTGGTACTACTCTGTCAAGAAAGTACTGGAAAACAGATCAATAATACACAAAATGTTAGTTATTCATCGAAATTTATTTTATTACCTTCAAAGTATGCTCCTTCAGACGACACACATTATGCCATCGAATAATCCAATCATTCAAACATTTTTTAAACGCTGTTTCCGGAATTGAGTTCAGCTCTCGCCGCGAATTCTCCTTTATGTCTTCTACCGATTGAAAACCGGTGCCACGAAGTGGTAATTTGAGTTTAGGAAAATTAAAGAAGTCGGCTGGAGCCATATCTGGTGAATATGGTGGTTGCTCGATGGTATTTGTTGAGTGTTTGGTCAAAAATTCGTTCACAATGATGGCCTTGTGCGAAGGCGCATTATCGTGGTGCGAAATTCAAAAATTTGCTTTCCACAAATCTGGCCTTTTTCGTCGAATTTGCTCTCTTAAATAGCATAACGCTCAAATAATATTCTTTATCCGAGCGGCAACATGTTTCATACCCAGTGATTATATGGTACGGATCGTCTCGTGAGATACAGAAAGTTCGCCGGCTATCTCTCTCAAAGTTGAATGAAGATTTTCAGTCACTATTTCCCTCACTTTTCCGATGTTAACTTCAGTTGCAGACGTTGATGACCTACCAGAGCGTGGCAAATCTTCCATTACATCTCGACCACTTTTGAACGCTTTGTAGCACTCAAAAGCACGTGTTGTTTCGATTGAACGTAAGCCTTCTGTAAAACATTTTCAGTGACTCCGAACACGAAATTCCATTTGCGATGCAAAATTTAAGACAAACTCTTTGTACGATGTTTCTGTCCATTATGAAATTCGCAATACAATTATAAATTCAGAACATGACCACAACAGGTCATGACTAGTATAGAACATGACTAGGATAGAACATGACCAACACAGAACATAACTAGGATAGCAAATGACTAGTGCAGAACATGACCAAAGCGGTACGTGACCAGTGAGGAACCTTACTAAAACAGATTATGACTAAAAGCGAACATGACACCCACCTAACAACCCATTAAATATAACTAAAAACAGCACTGTATTTAATATAAATAACAGATGCAACTCAAACTCGGCGCCAAAATGGAAAACAGTTGTGCGAATCTAACAACAACAAAAAAAACAAAAAATTGAATTTGAAAGCATAAACAAATCATCCATTCCCGATACTTTTTTTTCTTTATATAGTTGAAGAATGAATTTCTTTATATAGTTTGTGACTTATACTTACTAGTAAATCGTACCGAAAGACATTTAATTTTTTTGATGAGGTTTTAGTGTTCATTATTTTAACAATATATTTTATACAGTAATTTTTCAATTACTATTATAAATATTTAATTAAGTACATTATTGAAGTATAAATCTTAGTGCTATTTCAGCACTGTTATTAACTTTTAGCTGGCAGAGTGGCGAGACATTCGTCAATTCGTCATATTATAACAAGAAAACCAGATTCGGATACTGATGTGTAAAAACTTGTTTTTTCGAAATTTTATTTTCATGATAAAAAAACATAAATAACCTTTTTTAAGTAACTGTTGATTATTTACATTTACTTTTCAAGAAAAAAAAGGTTTTGTTAATTTTTTTTGCTTAATTCTACTATAAAGGGAAGGCAAAGGGAACTAATGCCCATGCAGCCACGTCTTCAGTATTTCTTTATTTCTTCTTTTATTGCATTAAAATACTGGCGTACCGCGTAACACATTTCAATGCTTCTTAGTAGCACATAAAGTGACTGTCATCATATATTTGACACGAAATATATGATGACAGTCACTTTATGTGCTACGTAATGAGTTCTCATCGTATTCCACACCATATTCACTTTTATTCTAACAATCTTTTAGTTGTACGTCAACACAAACACTTGTACAATAAAACTACGCCACTTTTATAACACAATGGGCCTGATTCTGAAGACACACTCTAATTCTAAATTTAGGTACAGTATATTTCTTTCTCGCAATATGTAATAGGAAAGAGATAGCATGAATTTGTTTAGAGCTGCCAATTAAATTTAGATAGATTTCAAGGAAACCATAGACAATTTTAGACGGCATGTACGGAGGTGCCTCCTAAACCTTTCATCACGTTCAGTAGGGTCGAAAATTAAACGCACTTTTCTAAATGTCAAGTTAAATGACAGCCATCCTTTTCTTATTTATTTTGAGAGAAAGAAATGCACTTAACTTAAATTTAGACTTAGCATGTGTTTTCCTGAATTAGGGACAATGTTCGCTCTGACACAATTTTTAAATTATTAAAATAAAAATCTTGACACTCTAGGTTTTGTTAAGAAAATAATTTTCTGTAGTTTACCTGTTCAGATCAGATATCGCTAAGTGCGATACATTCTGTAATAGATTAGGGAGTGATGCCTCTATACCCGTATAAAAAATTTACTCTATAGGTAAACACAAATATCGTTATCTGTCGACAGCCACATATTACTAATAATCTGTGATTCGATTTTAACATAGATGTTCCTTTGCACGCAAATTGAATAACCGAACCCCTAAATACTCACATTATTATTGTTTACTGCTATCGAATTGAACATTAAAAGCATGAAAATCTAATTAATGTTTTTTTAGGTACAAGAATATTTTTTGACATTAACACCGTTTATCAGGTATAAGCTGTACAATTGTAAAGTTTCATTAGAATACAGTCAGTAGTTTTTGCGTGAAAGAGTAACAAACATACATACTTCTAGACAACTATACAAATTTCTGTGTTTATACTATTTGTAGGATTTTATGATTCTAATGTTAACTACTTAGATATAGCCAAAATAAAAACCGTTTTCAATTATTTTTACATCGCGAGATCTTTAATTCCCACGCCTAAAGAAAAACTTAAATACTTACCTACTTATATATCATACTATAATAAACGTAGTGATACAAAATAAGTTAATGTCGCATGTCGCAACTGTAAAAAGACCACGTGTAGCTTGGGTCTAATCTCCATTTACAGTGTAGCTTGGGCTGTGCTATAGACAAAGCCAGGTAGCAGTCAACAAACAACCAGTCATTCAGCTGATGACTTTGTGTTGCATACAAGTGTTTGTGTATTTAGTGCGAGTTTTAGAAATTTACTGAGTTTCTCTTAAATCCTGTATTAATACGGTAGGTACCAACTTTCAATCAGATACTCAGATTTATAAAGTGATATTTACTTACTTAAATAATATTGTTTTTGTCACCGAAAACTGGTATTTAATGGATTTTTCAATAATTGTAAATATATTACGCATAGTTATTATAAATAAGTATCAAGTTTCTTGTGGTTTTTTCTTTGCGACGGGCGACTTGGTTCATAAAAATAGGTATTGAAATCAAAATCACCTTTCATAGTTAATATTTTTTCTTCCAATGTGTTTAGAAATGTATAATAAAAATAATGAGATCAAGAAGTATTGATTTAATGCCAATGAATAGATACTACACCATCCAATATTTGTTTCAAGCATAGATAGGTAAAGATTCATCATTATTTAAATAAAACACATCACATGAATTTTATGCGAAGATGTTTAATATTAGGATAAAACATAAAGGCAGTTTTACTAGATGGTAATTGTGAGAGTGAGTACTTACTATCTACCTTAAGTTTTTGATACACTGATTATTTAAAAAGGCCAATGCGTAAAATTGGTGCCTTTTCTTTTTTTGGTGGCAGTCGATCAGATATGCAAAAAATAATGGAAAATATTAATTAATATAACGAATAAAAATTTGTATGAAATCTTATATCTTAAACACAGTCCGGGCTGAGTTATAGTTACTAATTATCATGAAAATTTTACAATAGGAAAAATTATAATTGTTTTTTTTTCAACATAAATTGTTTATTGCTCTTTTGTAAACTTAGTTTGGATTTTAAATAATCGTCATGTTCAATCGTAATCGTTTTAGATCGACAAAATGGTTTCTGTTGTAGCTTTTGTTAAAACTATTTGAAAGCCAGAACAACAGAAGTAGGAAATATAGGATTAATCCTTTATTAAAATGTTGAACGTTTTCGAGCTAGGATTTGGGCGTATTGTAGAAATTTTAGTGAATTGTGGAATGGTAGTGTCAAAAACAAACTATCTTGGGCACATTATGCTGAACAAAAAGTTTTGCAGTAGCCTACTAATTAAGGGAAATTATAGGCCCTCCGAAGACCAAAAACGACGCTCCACATCATGGTGAAACCCCCATAGGGAATTGTTTACAATAAGTATTACCAGATATCTGTTCTTAACGGGCGTCAATGAAGTCAAGATTGTTAAAATGACGCCAACCTCCCTTTAGAGATAGCAGCAAAAGAAGAAGAATCAAATATGCTATACCTATACTATGAAGGAATATTATCACTTATTTTTATGTTCCGTCAAGAACTTCAATGTCCTCAATAACAGAACAACAACTCCTTGAATAGTATATTTTTAATAGTATGTCTTAAATTTTCGCCAGCACTACACATTTGGAAAAAAACCACTATACCGGATTTAACTCGAGTTTAATTAGATGTTAACCAGTTTGGGATCCCATCATGCGAATAATAAAGTACCAAGCCCACCCGCAGACACCGTGAGCTCCGTATGCGTGAATCAGACCGCTCAAAATATAACAAAGGGACGGTACTAAAACCTATAAACTTATCAAAGATAATAGACATCTTTAGTCTACCCGTGACCACGATTGCTGTAATCGAAACGTCGGGTGTATAATAACCAGTCAGGCATCAGATTCCTGCCACAATTGATTTTTCAATTGTCTTAGATCTCCAGACGTATAACGCCGCTTGACAATACTAATGTTACATCTCATTAAAGACGAGTTAAATCCGGTAAAGTGGTTTTATTTCAAAACATTTAAATGTACACGACTATAGAATCTTATTTTACCGATTGTAGTACTTACTTAAATTTGTGGTTTTTTATTTCTGTCTACGATGAATTATTTAAATAAACTTTTATGGTATGTATGAATGACAATATCAGTTCTTAAGTATTTTTCGCATTTCATTAAATTACTCCCAAGGAGCTATAAGAGTTTTTGTGCCTTCCATATCTTGTTCTGAAACAGGCAGGTAATAAAAACTCTACATTTGGCTGTAAGGGCTTTAGATCCCTTTGCCTTAAGGTAGGAGTACCAAATACAAAAAAAGTAACCATGTAGATATTTTAATTTTTTTACTGTTTCTTTAATTTACTAGGTACATAATTACCATTGTAATAAATCCAAGTTTTTCTTATGTTTGGTTTACAAAAAATCGTAATATTAAGTTAAAAAGAGTTAATCGATTGATTGTGTACTTGCGCACAACACTAGTTGCTCTAGACCGCCTGTCCGCATGGAACGAACCATTCAATATGGCCGCTTTTACTTCACAGTCACTTCGAGTATGACTGCGGGTTGACTATTTAAAAAATATTTTTTACTTTAAACTTCCAAATTGAATCAGTTGTAGAATTTTTAGTAATCACTTTTTATATAAGCTTTTAAAAATAAGGAATGTGGTTCAAGTGAAAAGAGTGCGTAAAGTCCGACATTCTAGATCCTTGAGTGACCTTTTGGATAGACTTTTTTACCATATTGCAACGTTATCACTAAGTTCTTTTATTAGTGCGGTGTTACATTAAGGACGTTTGTAGATTCTAAAACTGTGATATAATTTAATTATCAGTGCCACATAATAAAGTCTGATATTCAGGTACAGTGCGTGCAAGAACTCCCACGTGGAAATACCTCACCACTCTATTTATAGAACTCGAACTTGGTTCTCAAAAAGTGATAGTCTAAATTGAAAACCTGCTTCGACGTAGTTTTCTATTGCGTTAAGTGTGTATTATTGTAAAAACCGTGTTCTGAGTAGACCATAGTTACGATAGCTAACGATATAAGTCATTTGCTCTCTTGCTTACTTCGAAACTGTCTATTATATCATAAAATTATAGAATAGGTAGGTATTAAACTAAAATTATAATCGAAAATTTGCATAATTCGATTTTAAATATATATTCTTAGGACATTTCCCATAGTCCCTAATGTTAACAGATAAATCTTAGATTACCATAACTCATTGACATAATCATTACCTACAGCTCTGATTGCTTTCATTTAAAAACTGATTATTCTATATTCACATGCAATAAAATGCAGTCAATCCAGTCCTTTTAAACCTTGGGCCAGTGTGCAGCCTTTATATTGTGTGAACTGTGTTGTATATATCTGTTCACCTTGGAAGTGGGGTTAGGTTGTAGTGGTCACAATTTATTCATGACATCTTTTTACTTTCACATGCTAATTTTATATTAATCACTTACTTCAGACAAATATTTCATAAACTTTGTATCTACCTTTAGCATGCAATGTGTGTTTAATTTATTAAATTAGTCATTTACACTTGATAGAATGTTATAGTAGTTAGTGTAAATTGAGGCCATAATTACTATTTACAGTTTTTTTAATAGTATTGTATTACTTTATACTTCTACAATATGTTATAATTTGAATGTAGTTTTTGGCTAATTATGAAATGTGGAATTTATTTTAATTTTTTACAGTGACTAGTTCAGTTGATAGTTTACAAGATGTTATCAACCCTCCAACTAGTCAAAGCAGTCAAAATATAGGTGCCGAATCAACTAAAATACAGTCATTAAAACAACTGTCACCTACTCCAGATAATGATAATTTATCTCTAGTTGAAATAAAAACGGAAACTGTGAAGATTGATGACAGTGCCCCTGAACCAGTAGCTCCCACTCCTACAGAACTACTATCAGCAAGCATAGAAAAGTTTGCAAAGGAACAACCTCAGACAACAGAGACAGTAACTGATACAAAAGAATCAACTAACAGTGCAATAGAAGCTCAGGCCAAATTAACACAAAGCTTAGCTAGCTGTCTTCGTACCAACCAGTCTGAACCTAAGATGAAAGATATTAATCTAAATAATAAGACTACAGGTAATTTTAATTTTTAGACATATTTTATGTCATATTATTTTATTATTAATAATAAGGGTTACAAACATTTAATATTTGACTTGCCTGACGGTTTGTGGTTAGCTATAGATAAACACTTGTATTACTTGCACATTGTCCAAAGAGAAAGTGATTTGCTAGGACATGAGGCAAGTATCCTTGTTCCTAACTATTTGCATCAATGACCTCTGGCAACCTTACTGCACAAAAGTTATTTAGTTGCCACCTGAATAAAATTAAATTAAATTGTATCTTATGTTTTCAATTTCTTTATTCCAGATCCAGATACTGCCAATGGTAACTCTACTGATGTAAGTCAATCTGAGACTGTCAAGGAAGATTTGAATAAAAATGAAAAAACTCTAAAAACCAATAAAAGTAATTTACCTTACAAAATGGCTAATAATGAAAACAGTGTACAAGATACAGAATCCTACGAAAATGGAAAAGATGATTCTAATCTCAAAGAAAGTATAGAAGAAGAGAATGCAGGAGCTCAAAAAGAAGATGTGCCAGTGGAGTTGAGTTTGAGCACTAGTACACCAGCTCAATCTGCTGCTGCATTTGTACCAAAGTACAAGTACACTGATGGTCAGTCTCAAAAATTTTATATTATACTATTGGCTTTTTTAAATATTGTTATATTACCATTTTCATTTTACTTACAGACCAATGGTCACCGTTAAATAAATCTGGCAAAAAGTGCTATGACATTGGACTGCTAAAACAAATTAAAGATGACCCGCTTTCAAAGAACAAACCAAATGTTCCTTTATTAGAAACATGTAACATTATTAGGGTAAGTACTCATAATGTAATAAGTTTAAATATTTATATAGAGCTAAGAGAACTATCTGGATAAATTACTGTTATTGTATCATCAAAAAATAAATATTCTTTTTCAGACTGCACCTATGCAGGAGCATTTAGCATTCTCTCAAATTTCAAGACCTATCAATGATTCTTTGTTTCCTTCATTTGCCAAGTCAACTGGAATGGGCTCTCGAAGTAATACCTCTAGAGATACAAAGAAGGATGGTAGAAACATGATGCCGAGTAGTAAGACACTCACTATTATTATCTCTTATTTTAGATATTAAATATAAGTTTAATAATGTATTTGTTTAAACAGGTAAGGGTAGCATAAAACTTCCGAACTCTTCAAACAGCTCACAAAAACAAGTAATTCATGTCTCGTTATCTTTGCGTGAAGAAGTCAAATTGAACCAAGTAGATTCAGCTTGGAAGCCTGCACGGTTCAGGAAGGACAATCTTACGGAGGAAGATTGCACAACACAGGTTAAATACCTCCAATATGGTTGCCTTATTTATTATGCTAATATTTTAACCATCTTCTACTACATGTTAATTAATATTTCAGGAAGTTTATAAAAAGTTTAGAGGTATTCTGAATAAATTGACACCACAAAAGTTTGACACATTATTAGAGAAAGTAAAGACTCTTGAAATCAATAATCAAAAGCGTTTAGAAGGTGTTATTGACTTGGTGTTTGAGAAAGCTATTGAGGAGCCAAATTTTTCTGAAGCTTATGCAGCCATGTGTAATAAATTATCTACACTCAAGGTATAATAACAAATTTAATGACCAAACTAAAATATAATAAATAACCAAAAAAATTTTGTTTATTCATATCTTTATTAAAATTCTAGGTGCCTGCTGAGAATGCGGCCAATCCCGAACAGTGTGTCAATTTCAGAGCTTTGATCATTAGCAAGTGCCAGTATCAATTTCAAGCCAATAAAGTAGATGAACATATACTTAAGCTAGAGAAAAATCTAGCAGAATGTACTGATTCCGTAAGTATGATAATTTTATTTTAAGTTAATGGTACTTCTGTATTATATGTTTGGATACACTTATCCATGGAATACTGTTTTAGGGCAAGAAGAAGGAGCTTCAATTACAGCTAGAAGAAGAGAACAGGCGTGTGAGAATGAGGTCTGTTGGCAATGTGCGTTTCATTGGTAAGTTTCAGATTTCCATTACTTAACTATTTATGTTTCCTTCAGTTTTATTTTTGATTTGCGAAATATGATACGGGCCTCTAATTTAAATACTTTTGTTTCACTGTAATTCTTTATAGATCACCACAAATGCAGCAATACAAAATGTCTCATGTATTTTGTAGTTTATAAGCGAATAGCGATTGTTTTTTAAAATGCGTATGCGAAATTGTGTACTCTAACTATACATGCGAACAAATCCCAATGAAGAGTGTGAGTAGTACTGTATACTTTAACTTCAGCAGTGCAATAATTAATAAGTACAGTACATTTTACAGCTTTGGAATAATTTATTTTATCATAAAAGCTCATATGTAATCTGTTAGTTTTCATGTCAATAAGAAGCTAAGTTAATAAGCTTAGGTGATCTAGAAGATTGGTGCAGTCGCAAGACCAACATACTGGCGAATGAAGTTACTGTAACTTTGCCCATGTCTACATTAACATGAAGGGATGGGTTATCTCTAAAAAAAATAGTTTGAGAAAACAACATCAAAGGATAGCCTAGCTCCTTTCGGCCTCATGTCTTCCCTGTTATCCTCCGAAAGAGAAATAATCAAATCTTGCTTTTAAAGAAACTTAGTTATAGGCATGATTTTTTGATTTCTTTTTGCATCAAAATATTTATAACTACCTACTAGAAATGCAAAGCTTAAAAATGATTGTATTGTTGTTAGTTTATTACTAACCATAAATACTAGGACTACTACTTAGTAGTAGTATGATATTTATCATGTAATAAATATAGCGACTATAAAATAAATATAAAAAATGGTAAGAAACATCATAGCAACTTATACTGTCCTAGCACAGATACACTAAATAATATTAAAAAACAAGTTTTGATGTCTCCCATGGGAGACGACAGGGGATTGGCACAACACTGACATCTTAATCAAAGGAGATTACTGCATCAGTAGCCAAAATATTATCTTATTTTGATTATGCCCGACTGATTCCTAGGTTATCATAGCTTTATTGCCTGCGGTTTGTCTAGCACAAGTTTATTTCTTTGATGCCATAAATGTATTTATAAATAGTATGATTTACATTTCATATTATACATAATTTGCTACTGAACATTAAGTTTTGATTAAGAATGTTCACAAGATGTTCAAAATTACTATAAATTATGTTTGATTGTTACAGGCGAATTATTTAAATTAAAAATGCTCACCTCCAAAATTATGGTTTATTGTATGAATCATTTGATTGAAAAATTAGAAGAGGAAAAACTAGAATGCTTGTGTAAATTGCTTACTACCATTGGTGAACAAGTTGAAAGCGAGGTCAAAGACCAATTAGATAGTGTCTTCAAAAAGATGCAAGATATCGTTGATCGCAAAACGAATAAGATAAGCAGCCGCGTTAGGTTTATGATTCAAGATGTTATAGAGCTCAGGAGAAGGAGATGGGTTGTAAAGAGTGTGGTTGACTCACAGCCAAAGATGATGGACCAGATTCAGAAGGAAGCTGAACAACAACAGCGTCACATAGAGGTATACTTTTCAAAAGTAATATTTACATAAACTGTATGTAGTGTATTTAGATTTTGACAGCTTAAAGTGGTCTATCATAGTACAATCCTCTAGATTTTAGGTCATAACAACAGTAATGAATGATTGACTCTAACCCATAAAAATATCCACACTGACTATTATGATAGTATAATTTCTTGTTAATGATTTGTTTTATAATTCAGATGGAGCCCATTTCATTTCTTGTTTTATCTCACATGAATTGAAATGAGTAGAAACATTAACTAGAAATGTGCCCGTCATTTTATAAATAATTTACAAACATTTGTCATTAATAGCAATATCAATTATCAATGTAAATGTATGTAAATCCCCAATGTATTGAGATTTTTATGTGAAAGATTTGGCAGTCTTCAAACAAAAAATGTTGATCTAGACCTAAAATCATATTCAAAGATATGTCTTTCAAAATGATTTTAGGTCTAGATCTACCTCTCATCATTTCTTACCTTATTTTCTTATCTCTGTAATAAATTGATTACCAAGTACAATTGCTGTCTAAAGATGTTTATCAGTTTTCAAATTAGATTCACGGTCACACTGTGTGCAGTAAAGGCTCAAATTCATTACTATGCTAAGAAGCATTCTATTTCTATCCACTAAAAGAGTGATTATCAAACTCATTTCTTAATTTAAAAGTTGACACATTTAAAATGTAATGAAATCCTCGTTTCTATAATAGATAATATTTTGCGTTTTTTAACAAAAAGGTTTTCTATATCCTAATGGCTATCATCATCATTATCATCATACCAGCTTATGATGTCCACCACCGAACAAAGGCCTACGCCATCGATTTCCAAATGGAACGGTTTTGCGCAGCTTGCATCCAACGGCTCCCCGCGACCCTGACTAGGTCACCTGACCACCTAGTGGGAGGCCGTCCTACTTTGCGCTTTCCGGTACGTGGTCGCCATTCTAGAACTTTAACGCTCTATCGGCCGTCTGTTCTGCGTGCTATGTGCCCTGCGCACTGCCACTTCAATTTGCTAATCCTATGAGCTATGTCAGTAACTTTGGCTCTCTTACGGATTTCCTCATTTCTGATTCTATCTCGCACAGAAACACCTAACATAGCTCGTTGTGTGACTGGAAACTTGGATAGAAGGCCCTTAGTAAGCGACCACATTTCACAGCCGTATGTCATCACGTCCAACACACACTGATCATAGACTTTTGACTTCAAGCACAGAGGAATGCATGAGAAGATCTTACGCAATTTCCCGAACGCTGGCCATCCGAATTGGATTCGTCAATTTACCTCTTTCTCGAAGTTGGACTTACCTAGCTCTGGACCACTGGTACGAGGTAAACGTACTCGTCAACAATTAACTCCTCGATATACGGATAGTCAATGTGGTACAGCCGAAGAGACTGATTCATGGCTCATGTTTCGATCGAATCAAAGGCCTTTTTGTAGTCCAAAAATACCAAACAAAGTGGCCGGTTATACTCCTGCCCCCCAATTCTGCTATTGTATTTTGATCAACGAATCGGAAACGCTTAAGTTACAACGTTTTTGTATTCTGCTAACTCAACGCAATCGAAACGTAGCCGTAACGCATCAGTTTGGTATTCTACTAACAAACACGTAACGCGAACCTTTCGGTTCAATCATAGTTTCGTATTCTGCTAAATATTTAACATTTGTGGCAGCCGAAACGCATCGATAGTTCTTTGTTCGAACTGTCCAAAATTGACAACTGTCAAGTCACCAAGCCAAAATTTATTTGTTTCTTGCAATAATGCTAACAATTATCGAGCCGAAGTTGAACCAACCGAGAGCGTTTCGTTAGCGTTCCGGCTTTATAAGCAATGTTAGTGGAATATCTTTTTGTATTACAACCGCATTGGTAACGATACCGAAACGCAGCCGATCCGTTTAGGAAAATAAATAGCAGAATTGGGGGGCTGGGTCTTCTGTGTTACCAGCCGCGTATGTCTACGGACTATGCTCGGTCCGGCTTGTTCGGGAGGCTGGAAATCGTCAAGCCTACGTGTGAGACGATTCGTGATGACCCTCGAAAACAACTTGTAAATAAGGCTCAGAAGCGTAATGGGTCTGTAGTTCTTTAATATGGTTTTTTCCTTTTCGAAGAACAACACCAGCCCCCCAATTCTGCTATTGTATTTTGATCTGAAACGAATCGGAAACGCTTAAGTTACAAAGTTTTTGTATTCTGCTAACTCAACGCAATCGAAACGTAACCGAAACGTATCAGTTTGGTATTCTACTAACAAACATGTAACGCGAACCGTTCGGTTCAATCATTGTTTCGTATTCTGCTAAATATTTAGCATTTGTGGCAGCCGAACTGTCAAAAGTTACGGTTTTACAACGGCAGTAATTGTGTCACGTTTAGTTTCGCAAAATAGAATAAAAAGTACTCTATAACTTAGTTCCTGTGCCTAAAGGATAGCATCAAGTATAATTTGGATAAAAAACCTCGGACTCGTCCAATAATTTTATCATAAATGTATGATTTTTTCCGATATTTTTGGAAAATAAAACATTTTCACATTTAGTTATATGTAATCTAATTACTATTTAATTTATTTTAAAACTACTTTAACTATTTTTTGAACAAATATAACTACCAAAAACACTAATAATAATAATAATAAATCATTTAATCGTCACCATAATCTGAGAAGAAACATAAGTTACATGGGTTGAATAAGAAACTTGATTATGGCAGGTTGATATCTATACTAGGATGTATCCTGTAACACAGGTCATCAACCCTTCAACTATAAACGTATATATCGAATTTTTTAACTTTTGACAGTTTCTGTCACCAACTTTTCAGTTGTCAAATAGTTAAACCAACGAGATAAACGAGAGCGTTTCGTTAGCGTTCCGGCTTTATAAACAATGTTAGTGGAATACCTATTTTATAACACAACCGCATGCTGGTTCGTTAAGGTAAATAAATAGCAGAATTGAGGGGCAGGCCTCCGCTCCACGCTCGTGGCGTTGTACTCTCGAGTATGACGGTACCATCCGCTTTCAGAAGCTCTGCAGCAATTCTGTCCTCCACCGGTGACTTGTTGTTCTTTAGCTGCTTGAGGGCAACCCTAATCTCGTATAGGCTGACGTCCTGGATATCTTTGGTATAGTGACGAATCAGTCGGGCTCTTTGTCCGAACTGATAGCGGGATCCGTTGTGATGGTATATAACTCTCCATAGAACCTTTCGACCTCCCTTGCCACCTCGGGATTACACGACACTAAGATGCGCGCCTCAGTCTTCAGGCTTGTCAATTGACTTTACCCAACAGACACTTCCCTTGCAAGCACTTTGGAACCTTTATTTCGTTCTATGCCTCTCTAATACAGTTTGTACTAAAGTGGCCTAGTAACCATATGCGACCGATTTTCGTGTCTGAAATAATGTATGCCCTATGTCTAATCAAACTAAATCATCGACCTTGTGACACAGATTTCTGCATGCAATTAACCTTAAGGTGGTAAACATTTTTAAACCGGGATTGTACCTTTTATTGTCTTATACAAGGTGTTTAGTACATGGTATAACAGGGGGCATTTACCCATGTTGACATAGGCATATAAATACTAACAAAGTTGTTATCAAACATTCATATTCAATTTTAAAATTTATTTCAAATTTCTACATACAAATAGTTTGGACAGTCAACAAAATGTAATAGAGCAAGAGCCCACGACGGCCATTTAATTTACAAGCAATGGTTAGTAGTACCTACAATAACAAGAAATTGACTAGTATCACTAAAACTATGTACAAAAATGCTATCATACTATAGACATGTATATACGTGGCGTACTCATGCATATTATGACGATTACAATTTTTACAACTTTTTAAATCGTTATATCTCAAAAACGGTGGCTCGTAGGAAAAAAAGTATTGATCTATTTTTGTAGATAATTTTATTATCTACAATTTATGTCTGAAGTATTTTTATGATAAAAGCTTACCGTTTTGCTGAAAATCGCGAAAAACTCATTTTTTTGACCTTTGACGTTGAATATTTTTTTTCCATACAGGGGAAAGATGGGGAACTTTCAAATTTTATTTTTAATCATATTTTTTACAATCTTGCTGATTTTCAGCTTGGTGGGAATTTATGTACCTTTACTCTAATTTTTTGGTCTAATTTGACCGGACTATATAGTATTCATATGACTATGATAGTATGTGTAGGTGCCCGCTTGTTATGCCATGTACCAAACGCCCTGTATTTTGGCGAGTATTACACATTTTAAATAAAAGCACTTTGACGACCGACTATGCAGGCTACTCGGTGAAGAGGTCCCGCGTTCGAATCCCGGTAGGAGCAAATGTTTGTATATGATGGGTACTAGCATTTGTTTACGAGTCATGGATGTTCATATGTTTATTTAGTACATTTATAATATTTATATACAATTATTATTATCATTATTTCTCCGTTATCTAGGATCCATAACGCAAGCTCTTAATGATGCTTACTTTGGGCTAGATAATAGGTGTGAGTGTCTGAATATTATTGTTATTATTACTTTACCGGATTTAACTCGCGTTTAATTCGATGTTACATTATTATTTTATACCCGACGTTTCACCAGCCGTATACTACCACCTTAGGATCGCATCATGCGAATAATAAGAGTCAAGCCCGTCGTCACACTGTCTGAGAAATTTTTACCGTTAGCTCCGTATGCGTGAATCATAATACCACACAAAATATAACACCTAAGTGTCGGTAGTCAACTTAAAAACTTATCAAAGAAAACTGACATCTTCAGTCGTCCAGTGAACACGATTGTTGAAACAAATTGAACTTTGGGTATAAATAAATAATTTAACATTTAATCAAACCCGTGTTAAATTCGCTAAAGTGGTTTTATTTCAAATGATTACTAAGTAATTTTTAAAACCAAAATACGAAGAAATATAGGTACTTCCAATCGCAACTTAAGAAGTCACGTTTAATGTTATTTTCTATTTTATTTATGTAGTCGTTTGTTTTATTTATAGCACCGACAAAGTTACAATCCACATTTATTCACAGTTATGTAAAAAAATACTTAGTGTTATAGTTCATTTATCTCACGAAGCAACTTCCACTGACAAGCGTTTTACTTGTGGTAACCAAGTGCCAAACACGCTGCGAATGTGTGCGTGAATTCGAGTGACGTTAGCATAGAAATTTAAAAAGATGGAAATAGGTATAATTATTTTATTATTATCAAATGTGAATCTGTAAAACTTATTTTATTAAAGTTTAGTTACATAAATATAAATAAAATAAGGAGATAAGTAAATAAATCATGATATTTTGTAGGTTCTTAAACAATAAGCACAAAATAAAATAAGACCATGTTTTTGTCTTAAAGTAAAATGAATTATAACACCAAAAATAATTATAATATTATTTGTTACAAAATTAATTTATACCCGTGTCAAAACAAATCAATAAAAAACAAATAAAAAAATTAAAATACTTAATTAATCTCAGTATGACAATGCATGGTCGACTTTTCGACGTCTAATTTTCAATCTTTCCGTACCGACGAAACTTTATAGAATTTGATAAAGATGGTCGTTTTGAGAATCTGACATTTGTAGAATTTGACTTTTATAGAACTTGGCGTGTGCGTCATCTGACATTTTCCATAATCTGTCATTGGTCGACTAAAGGTCATGGCATACTATACCAGCACCGCAACGGCACGGCCCCAACCCAGCAATTAACTTGCCATTGAAATTAGAGCATTAAGTTGTGAGTCGTGCAATGTATTTTGCAATATTAATATGAAAAAGCCAACGGCGAGCAGTCGGCGCGCTCGCCGCTACTATACAATTCAACTCGCGGCTCGCGTCCTTAAAGCGCGCTAACGGCGTGCTTACAGCGAGCCGGCTGCGTGCTTACTACGCGCCGACTCCAAGTCGCCAGCAAAACAACAACGTGCAAGTCCTAGGAGTGTTCAATCACAAATGTGACATAACAGTAAGCTTGGAGCTTGCGGCCGACGCGCAGACTGCGGGCTTGCACCTCGCGGCCGGCGCGCGGGCTGTGAGCTTGTACCTTCCGGACGACACGTAGCCTAAATGCGACGCCCTGTTGCAGCCGTGCTGTTGCGGAGCCGGTATAGTGTGCCATGACCTTAATCCTATTTAACTTGTGTTTAGCATTCTATGAATATCTGATTAATGTCAAGAAAAGGGGCTCATTATGTTATCTTATCTTTTTGAGTCTTATTAGACTGCCGGTGTCTCCTAAAAATAGACTATTTATTGTCTAGTTTGCCTGATTTACTGTTCAATTTGTGTGTGGTATGGCATTTCAAAATATCTCTACTTATCAACTGTATATTTTCAGTGGTTGTGAATTAGTAACAGATTTTTTTATTTTAAATGTATTTTTTATTATGAGGTGTGCTGTATGACTAATTTATTGGTTTTAGTTGATGAATGCTCCTATGAGCGGCGGTTTTCGTCGTGAAGAAGGAGGCCGCGGCAAGCGCGGTGATGGTCGTAGACAGGCTTCCAATTCTTTCATGGAAAGTAATAATTGGAAATCTAGGACTAGCTACACTGTAGATACCTCAAAATTAAAGGCTGGAGGTGCTGCTGGTCCAAAGGTTAGTACTTTAATATCAACATACGGGTGAAAAAGGTTTTTTCATTTCATAGTAAACAGGGTCTTTGTAAACTCGTCATAACAGTTAATTCGTCATCAAAAAATCATGTGTGGGCTTGCCACGGATAGAGTTAGTTAGCAGAAAAGTGTAGATGACTACTTAAATAGTGTCCTAATTACTATTACCAATATTATGAGTAAAGCTACTTTAAAATTTCTCAGTGAGCTTGTGCAAAAATTAATTTGTATTGAATTTTGACTAATATAATTATACAGATACATCATTATTTTCTGAAAGAAACTTAATGCAGTTAATAATGTTTGCAGTTTATATAATTATAATTATAAATAAATTAAATAAAAATAAAATTATGTGTGATTTTTTTCCAGAATTTGAGTAATATTAAATTAGCTCCGCCAAATCCTGGATGGACCCTTGGATCAGGTACAAAGAATTCTGCTCAAACGGGTAGTAATTCTATGATTAGTCTAACTAAAAATAATATGTATGGAATCTTAGAAACTGTACAAACTGATCCAACATCACTTAGAGGTAATATTGAGTTTTAATAATTTAAGTATACATTTTATTTTATTTTACTGCTGTATCTATTTACATTTAATTTATTAATATTATTTTCAGGTAACAAAGATATGACATCAACATACCATTCTAAAGGTGCTTCAATTGAGCGATCAACATTTAATTCTCGAACAGACTTTAGTAAGTGCTCTATATTATAGATGGTTTTAGTTCTATTATTGAATTGCTTTTTCAAGTGGATTTTGTTACAGGCTCTAACAGTGGCAATGGAAGTCGTTCAGGCTCTATGAGAGGAGCTCGTTCTAATTCTGGCAGTCGTAGTACGAGTGCGACGCCGTCGACGCCGCCTGTCAGTGAGGTTTCAGTCCCACAGGCGGTTGCCGTACCACAGGAGGCGCTACCCGAGGCCAAGAAAAAGTCTGTAAAGTCTACGATTGAACTCTGTCTCATCAATCATGATGACGACGAAATGGTCACTGATATCAAGCAGCTGTTTCCTTCACAGTACCATGCTGCTCTTGTCACTGAAATACTCAATGTTGCATTAGAAAAGTATGTAATTTCTGACATTCACTATAATGTGGTATTGCTTGTCCTTAAATTTACTATCATTAGTAAATCGCCAAGGGTTCTGACATATTTAATCTTAAATATTGTTATAAACATTGTATTCTACTCAAGTAATAATTATTTTTCAGGGCAGGAAAGGAAGTTGCGTTGATAGCAAAATCTTTATTACATTTAGTATCAACAAATACAATCTCCGTTGATAATTTTGTATCAGGTATGAAGGAGACCTTCGAATTTGCGCCTGATTTGTATATTGATATTCCTATGTTATATGATTATTTAGGCAAGTTTATTGCACCACAAATTGAAAAGAAGGTACGGAACAAACAATGATTTCTAATAATTATACTCCATAAATTAGATTTACAATAATATATTACTACTATTTATATATTTTGTATTGTAACATTTTAGCATATCACATTCAAGCAAATATTTAGGCTATCACAAAATATTATCTCTTCTAATCAAGGACATTTATTGCTAAAAGCAATTATTAAAGACTTGAAGGATAGCATGGGGCCCACATTTGTTAAAAGCAAGTGGCAAGAATCAGAACTTCAATTAAAAGAATGGATAAATGAGGATCAGGTAAAATTATTGAATTATTTATAAAGAAGATATTTATACCTTAAAAATATAGGTTATTATAAAACCGCATATAAATGTCGCCGCCCCGTCTGGTTATATTCTCCGCTGAATTAGATGCCTAGCCCGTTGATTAACGCCGGCATCCAATTAAATGCCTAGGGCAAAAGTTAATAAACTAGACTTACTCGACCTTTAACAACATAGCATATTGAAAGTCCGCTCAATTAGATGCCTAGGCGGATCGTCTTGTACTGAAGAGTTTTGGTGTGACGATTTCGGTTATAAGTGGTCATAAAAAATAATCTGGAACCTACCAATCACTCAGTCACACAAAAGCTCTTTAATTAAATGACCTGCCTTGGCCTCCAATTGAATGGCTAATTTGACCAATAACGCTCAGCCATCTAGTTAAACGTTGCGCTTAATGACTCTGCTAGTTATCCTTCATCCATTTCATTGGATGCCGCCGATTAATCAACGGCCTAGGCGTCCAGTTAAGAAGCTAATTTAATTTAACCAAAGGGCTGCGACAATAATATTATGGTGTCAAAGAAGGTGAAAATCAGAAAATCAGTTAGAAAGATGACCTCTATAAAACCCCCGACGCAAAAAGAGGTATGTTATAAGTTTTACGTGTCTGTCTGTCTGTGGCATCGTAGGTCCTGAACGAATGGACCGATCGAGACGGTTCATATTTATAATTTATGAAGATCTGTTCAGATGAATGACTATCAGGTCTTTTCCTAATTGACAAAGGGTCTTACAAAATTTCACAGATCCGATTGATTTGAAATTTGGTTTACTGATACTTCGCTGGTATTTCCAAGACACACTAACTTTGAGCTGATCCTGTACCATCAAATTGTTTGCGGGATACTCAATTCTTCAGAAATTTACAGCAGATATAGCCGTGTTCGGGCTCATAAGAATAGTCTCAATGTGATGGTCTTAAATAGATGATTAATGAGACCAGTTGTTACTCAAAAAAAATTTTCTATCCTGTAATTTTATTACCCTGAAAATTATTCTAACTTCAGCAATTTTGAGTAACAATTTTTATTGCCAAGACAGACAACTTTTATCATCGAATTCAGTTTTACTTATTATTGAGAAGTTTTTTTTCCCACCATCAACTTTAAACGTACTTTTACTCCAAAAAACTTTTTTCTACATTACAGTTTGGTTGAAGTTGGCCAGATGCCCCAAATTTATAACTAGGTATACATTCTTCGAAAACTTATTATCGTGAATAAATTTAGACCTTTACCCATTTCTTATCCCTTCCGGCCGTTTTCGAAACCGGTTTCGGAAAAAGAATAATATTTCTTGTTTTGAAACCTGTTACCTAAAAAGATATAATTCTTTTTTCGGAACTTGTTTCGAAATACATAATAATAATAATTTCATTGAAACTTAATAACATGCACAGCGTGGGTAGACCATGCACGCTGTACCCGCGGGTCTATTCACGCTGTTCACCCGCGGGGAGCACGCGAATTCAGTTATCGGTATCATATGTTAACATCATGCTATCACGAAAGAATATTAGGGGTATAAAAAAATGTAAATACAATAGTCATTCAGTACTATGATTTGGTTAATCAGTTTAAATGTAAACTTCTCACATGAAATGTCATTTATAAGAGGATATAAATAATCTTTTATACCTAATAAATATAGCCTGATATTTTTTTTTACAAAGTATTTAATATCTACTTTATTAGGTACGTAATGAACTAAATGAGTGTGAATTCTTAACCAACGGGACTTTTTTCATAACTTATGCAAATCTCTTGGTTGTAGACGCCATTGGTAGACGTGTGAGGCCAGCACAGCGAGCGATGTGTCTTTAAATATGTAAAATAATTTGAATATAACATCTGAGTGTTGGCCTTCTGGAATAATTATAATTGATACTGGATTAATAATAATTTTATGAATTAAGTAGCAAAGAATGGTTCGAACGAAAGAAATAATTATTTTTCTGTGTCCCAAACTAGTTCCGAAAACAGAATTTATTTGCGTTTGTGATAAATTAAATGGTTTCAAAACAATAATTATTAATCTTTTTCGAAACTGGTTTCGAAATTTTGTTTCGAAATCGAAAAGTTCTTTTCTCTCACCCTTGAATAACAACTTAAAAAAAGTTAACCTTGAGGAAAACAAGTTTACAGTTGGCTACTTCCATGCTTGCAGACATGAATAAAATATTATTAGCACATCAATATGAGTTATGTATTATGTATGATATTTCATACTTATTTTAGTATGAAACTGGCTGCCATCTGTAAGAGAATTTATAACAATAGAAATAGACGGTTAAGTGTGTAAAAAATATTTATTTTTTGTTAATTTTGAAAGAAATACATTATACGCGGATCTGCTTATAAGGCACAGATATTTGTACACAGATAGAATCTAAATTGAGAACTTAAGAGAACCGAAGTGTCTGAAACTCACATACTCGTGGTGCTTTTGTGCTTAGCATGGCGACCACGTATCGAAAAGTGCTAAGTAGGAACCTTCTACAATATCAGGATGGCCTCCCATAATAACGCCCAAAATGACCTGGTCGCGGGGAGCCGATGCATGTAGACTGTGACAGTCGATGGCATGTAGACGATGGCAGTGGACATCATAGGCTGATAATATGATGCATGATTTTATTACTGAATTAAACATTTTTTATACCTCAAATACCATAGGTATTATTCTATGGTTCGCACGAACAGTTTGTAGAGTTGATTGCTATAAATAAACGGTTCAATGAAAAGCAACAAACTATATATATTTTTCACCTCTCCAGCAGCAAAATAGCTCTTTTGCTTCGTAAAATCTCTAGAATAAAATCGTAATCGTCGTAATCTTCGTAAAATAAATTTGAGATAGGCAGTAGCGCGTTCCAAAACTCAGGACTAGCGCTAGTCGCACAACTATGTAATTTAATTATTTTAGTTTATAAGCTTAACTATTTGAATTTATTGACGTTTTCTTGAAAAATAATAATAACTATATAATTCAGTAAACAATAATGTCACGTTACATAAAAATATAAGTAGTATTTACTTTTTAAAAAAATGACATGCACTGTAATTTCGGAATGCAACTCAAAAATAGTCTATATAATCTGTGGACAAAGCGGGAAAAATAAATTCAGATTGTTTTGATTTTTCGACTTGTGTTTATAATTAATTGTGATTATTTTGTTAATTTAATTAAAAAAATGAGTTCATCAAGTGATGAAAATGATTGTTTAACGGTTAACGCCTGAATTAATATTGGTTGTGTTCTCGCTTATAACAATATTCTCGCTGGAGAGGTGAAAAGTTGTATGTTTCACACCAGAGCAAATTTTTTTGTCTCTTGCCTTTATATCACTTACTGCGCTCAGTAGTCTAATTGTGAGTTTCATACATACTTTACTGCACTGACTGCAATTTTAGACTACTTCGCTGGTTCGTGATTAAACATCAGCACTTGCTACAAAAAATAATTTTGCTCACTTGTTGAACAAATAACTACAGATACTTGAGGTTGGTTTTTTGTTTATTAAATAGAATGGGAAGAAAGTTTTTTCGTATTTTGAGTGTGTAAAATTGTAATAAAATGTACTGTATGTGGCTAGCTGGTTACAATAAAAAGTGATGTACTTAAAAAAAATGAAAATAGGTAGTTCGTGTATTTTTCAAATTGTTTTTAATGTTTAGTTGTCTCGTTCTGATTAAGTTGCCTCGTTCACACGAACAAATATCTCCCTTGAAATCGCGTATAACACAGTTGCGCTTGTGATTTTTTTAATGTCTTTTTCTGCCCCCTTCTTTCTCTCTTTTGGCTTACAATATTAATCCTTCAGAATCTTTGAACTTGTAGTAAATGAGGCTTAACACATTTGGGGCAAAGGGATCGGAGTGCAGCAGAAACAAAATAAAAAATCTAATTAAACGTTTCAAAAAAATATTATTATTATTCATTTATTTCGGACCAATATACATACATAGCTTGTTAGTAACAGTTTAAAACTTCAAAACCTAGTGTTAGTACAACTTTTTCCAAATATTATATTAAGTAAACAAAACTATTATAAAAAGGAAATGTGTTCAGTAAAGAAAACGTATATTATTATTAAACAAATTAGATTCATACTCTAATTTAGTCAGTGAAAATCAGGTATAATGATAATATAAAATATTTAAATGAGAAAATAAAATTAACCTGCAGACATCTTTAGCTGATATTTCCAATAAATAAAATTTCACGTTATCTTGAGGGATTGACACATTGATTAACACTCCTACTGAATAAGTACTTTAAATCTGGGGATCAAACCTTGTCTAAGCGGTGCAGTGTTCCTTGGTGTCTGGCCTGGTCGCCAGTTGGAATATTCTATTTCAGTGTGTGAGCCATCACTCTCTGAAAAAACACCGCTCTTATTAAGCGCCTCGTCCACGATAGATTAAAATAACGTAGAGCGAGTCTCATAGGGCAATCTACGACGTGTACACATTAGCGAGACTACCCTAGCTAGAGTATCACTACAGTCTACGTAGACACGCTCAGCTACTCTCGGAAGGCGTCGTGGACGCAGGTGCGATAGCGAGACAAGCGATATGAATAGAGAGCTCTCGAATTATCTACACGCCTTAATCAGTCTAGCTAGGGCTTGAGTCAGCGAAACACCTAATCCAAAATTAATATAATTCATAATAGTTTAATAATTAATTTGATTAACTTACTTGTGGCTAAGTATCGTAATGTGATTGTCAATCTTTCTTCAGCAGTTATCGCTCTTCGCATCACAGTATCTCGTTTTTCAATTTATGGCTTGATGAGTTAAAAATTAAAATCTGACAGCGCTACGCGAAGGAAATTTCTATAAAATATTACATCTTTTGCTTTCAACTCCTGTATTAAATTACAATATGCTCCTTGTCTCGATCGATCTAGTATCCATTGTTTAACCCAGCAGCTTCTTTTGCTTATTTTTCTTTTTCATTAACAAAGAATGGTTTCTTTGTCGATCAATCGCAACAGCTAAGCGTGACCGCGACATGTTTTCAACTGAGAGCTATGATTGAGAGTGTATATCGAGACTGAATATCTAGTCTACGAGTAATGTACGCAGGCCAAAATTTCTCTATGATAGAGCTAAAAAAGCAATAGGGTGCTCTAATGATCTCTACGTGTACGTAGAAATGAGAGTATAGATTAGATTAGTTTTCAAGCTGTCTAGCTCTATTCTCTCTCCGTGGACGAGGCGCTTTAGACACAAACAAATAGCAATAATAAAATATTTAGTCATGTACCTTTAAAAGATGAGGGACAATTGTTAATTAGCTGACTGGTACAAAATGTAACTAATTACTCCAGTCTGGGTTCTAGTTACCATGATATAATTTATAAATTACAAAAGAGGTAATGTAAACAAAACCTCTTCAAAATATTTTAACTAGTTACTTAGATTAAACGTAAAACATTGTTATGATTAATTACATTGGCATACTGCCACAGTTTTCCGCACTGTGCATAAAATTTTGCGTATTTCCCTAGCGGGTTCAGTGGGCATCAAGGTTTCAAAATACATAGTTTATTCTTGGTATGTTTTCTATGCTGTACCAGGAACTGATTGCAATTTTTGTTTTTATCGTGTCATGTTTATTAGTTTCGCGGATCGTGCATGTTTGTGCAATTAATGGGTTTATATAATTTTTCAAGCGTAAACCCCCCGGTGGTCTCATGACAATAAAAAAACAAATTGAGTCTGGAATTTGAGGCTTGACTGGTAAAAACAGCTAGCTATTTATCAAATTGCATTAGTATTCATTGAAAAGTCCTCAAATTCGCTTTTCGATTTTAATAAATAAATCAATAACAAATAGAAACATCTGCTGGACGTAATATTTATGGCAAATTCTCATAGAGTGTTCACATTAGGCATTTGGAAAAGCAATCGATTTATTTAGAAGGAATCAATAACATTCTAAGGAAATGGAATCGATCTTTTATATTTTTATAAGTTGACCGCATCGGGTTGTCGTCGATCGTCTTCGATTATGTGTCCATTCTTAGTAAAAATAAATTCCATTTCACAAATTGCGTATTTTAAAAATACTATGTATGGATTTTGAGAAACATAATAATAATTGTTTTATTTGTACAGTGATACTTAATAAATAATATTGATATAAATTTTTTAGGCCAATTATTTTTTAATTTTATTTTATTATTATTATATATGTTAAATTAAAATTAAAAACGTGAAACGTAAAAATTTTCTAGTTTAGATATTTTTATAAGTAAATTTATTTATGGTTCTCGAAAATAGTGTGTCAAATGTAAAACTCTCATGTGTCACCACGTTAATAAGATTTGAAAAAGACTATAAAATTAGTAATTGCAATTCAAGGATACCATGGTTACCTACACAGGTAACCTGTGTTCAGTAGATAGGTACAGGATTGTCTTAGGAGGTGATTCTAGAAACATTCAATAAGCCTTAATAGCTCAAAAGCTTGCTTATTATGAACTATCTGACGTCAGTATAACATAATGACATCCTGTAGAAAACTATAAATAACAAACTGAGGAAATATGTTATAAAATGTGTTTATATAAACAGTTAACATTATATGGTTACCTGGGAGGGAAGGTCGTGTCTAATGATTTTACAACTGCAATCAATCTGCAATCTGTTTGGTCCTTAACCATTGACATAGTTCGTTCTGGAAATTTGATACAAATGCAAGACACTGCACCAACTATAACTGGAGTCGCCCTATAAATACTGTAGCACAAGCGGACAATAAGCGTTGTGAAAATTACCCTATTATTAAATCTGCATGTGTTGTGCATTTTCCAGGTAGCAAAATGGTTAGAAGAAAATAAATTTGAATTCTTGGAAGGAGGTTCTAAGGCTTGTGAAGAAACAGAAAAGATTATGTCCCCTGCAGAGGCTCAGAAAAAATTACTCCAACTTATGAATTCTGATGAAAGTTGTGACTGCATAAAAGGATGGATTCAGGTTAGTTATGGCTTTGAAGATAAAAAGCTGCAATTCAATAAAAATCCTGCATTGATTATTATTGTATACCCGCTATTTTAATCTGCCTGTGACATTCACATTAAAACTGTAAGTGCATTTTAGGATAATCTTGGGAAATCCTCAAATGAAGACTGGTTCATGCGGGCGTTGATACAAGCAATTTACCTACACGCTTTGTTTGGTGCGGAAGAGCGAGATGTACCGCACTTTAACCAAGAACGTATGAATAAATATGCAGGACTTATAAATGATTTTGGCGATTCTAAACAGGCCAGGGAAGCCAGTTGTTTATTTGGTATTCAACAGTTAATACATAGGCTAGTACATCCACAAGGTCAGTGTTTTTTCTTTAAATATTAATTTACAAGTTGTAATCAACAGTTATGTAAAATTTGATTATTCTTCTTACAGGTTTAACGTTAGAGATTTTCCAATATTTACATGAACAATATATAATTACTGTAGATGGATTTATTGCGTGGGAGGAGTCCGAAAAGGAGCCGGAGGGTAAAGGTTAGTTTGCTTATCTTGATAATATGTTAAAATTCTGCAGCAAATTTTCTAGCAATATCTAGCCATTGAAGCCCATGTATGGACTAGTTTAATTCTATAACTAGTATAATTTGTTTGCACAAAAAAATGCACTATTTTAAAGGTTCAACTATTAACTATAAATTGACACCAAATTTATTCAAATCACGCCAGTATTATTTAAGAAGCTATGAACAGGGCAACTGTTTTCACAGTTCCCCTGCTACATTTTCCACATAATATGTTAGATAGCACGATTTCTATCCTCATTCTAATATTTTCATATGAGTATTCACAACCGAACAAATCTTTCAGCTCAGAATATTCAATCCTCAAAATTTCCAATTCTCACAATGTCCAGTCTTTGTGAGAAGCAGAAAAAAAATCTTAGATAATAACAAACAATATAATTATTTAAAAAAAACTGTATTTTAAAAACTATACATGCATCTATTAAAATACACTTTGGTGGCGGTAATTTTTTTGTTATCTTTATTGTCTTATTTTTTTTTCAATACTAAAAGCTTTTAATACCAAATCCTAGATTAAATTGTAATTGTAACTGAATTTCACTCGTGCACTTTTATTTAATTTATGGTTTTACGGTATCACGAGCGCGTTGCCGACCCTGACTTTAAAGAACTAGCCTGCTTCTCACAAATATTGGTCATTGTGAGTATTGGAAAATTTGGAATTGGATATTCTGAGCTGAAAGGCGTACAAAAAAACTCTTTGTATTTACTGTTTATAATTATTGAGGAGTCATTTTAAATTTTTTTCATTAATACTTATGTCCATGTAACATCAGGTTTATAAAAATAAAATATATACGTGGTGTTCTGCAGGTGTAATGATGAAGGCGTTGACTTCGTTCTTCACGAACATAAAGGAAGCGGATAACGAGGACTCGTGCAGCGAGGACTGACGCGGGTCCGTGGCCGCGGGCGCCCTCGAGCCCGTGCCCTCCTCCGTTGCTGCGCGCTCCTCCGCCCCCGCTCCCGCCCCCGCCCCCGCCCTCGTCCCTGGCCTTGCCGTAGCCTCCGACGCACCCGCTAACAATGTCTTATATATTTTCATATATTAAAATCACCTAAATCGAACTCATAGATTTATATGATAATGCTTATTCTAACAAGGAAACCACAAACAGAAGTGTGTAATATATTTACAATATATTTACAGTGAACTTTATTAGTCTCAGTTTCCATTTAAATTTTTTGTTAAATTACCTATTTAGTATGATATTTTTAGAGTAATTGCAATTAATCCTTTGTAAATTTTCTTGTCTTTTGATCAGTTTTTTAGAATCCCGTTTAAGTTTTCTAGCAGAATTTTGTAATATTTGATGCATCTTTTCATTAGTTCCTACAAAATTTAAAAATAACATATTTTACTGCGTTAATAATATGTCAATCCCTCGTTATTTGTCTAGGTTAGGGATAGCATAAAGAAAACATACTAAACCGGGGTGTTTTCTGGTAACCAGGAAGGGCTAGGGCACGGGGCTTATTTAATAATTATTTTATTATGTATAATAATATAATATATTACTAATTATGCAATGAAAACACAATAATTATAGTAAAACGTTTCGTTTTACAAGTGAAGAATGTATAAATACTTATACAACTTCTACGAATTAATGACCTTTCTCTCATATAAAGAAATGGTTATTAAAAGACAAAATAAAAAATTACACATTATTTGTATATAATCGTCAGGTTCAAGTAATCGTCGCTAATCGACATGTGGAATCGAACCAACTTGACTCTTTCCTAACCTGGTTGTCAGAGAATATTGCCAATAATAAGCAATAATATGTAAGTCGAATCACCAAGCTGGTTGCTATTAATAAATCTGAAAATTATACATAAAACTATTTACCTAGTTATAATTATATAATGTATTACAGAATACGTACCTACAAAAAATTGCTTTGAACCGCGGGGCAAATAATAAATAATAGACAATGATAGTATAAATGTTGAACAATTGCAGTAGCATTTGTGATGGTTGATGCATCAACGTTACGTTTTCCAATAGAGTGCTTTAAGTACTTTAATATAAAATCAATTAAATGACCCTTGTATATTAATATATGTAATTGGGATCCTATAATTGGGTACCATTCGTAATTTTTATATTTCCATTATGGGACTTGTATGAAGTTATGAGTTCAATGAAAGATTTTAATAGATTTTATATTATGTAATATGTATATCACTTTGTTTTTAATGATAGTATAGACAGCTAATTTTGAACTGATAAAGTATAATAATTAAATGTAAAAAAAATATATACCTACTTGATTACTTAATTATTCTAATGAATGTTTAATACCATATTCATGCAGCAAAATTCAATATAGTTTTATATTTATCACAAGTTTTTTTCCAAATACCGCAAACAGTCTTTGAGTACGTTGTTCCATTATAAATTGTATCTTTTTGTCTTTATAAATATTTTATTGTTTAGTTTTAATAATATTATAGCGCCTCAGTAAGCAGTGACGATGATAGTCTCAAAGTGAACGTGCCGCGGTCGCCCCGCGCCGGCTGGCTCGTGAAGAGGGCGCAAGTCCTCACTTTTTATTTACTTTTAACTGTCCTGTACTGAGTTATTTTTATTCCTCGTCGGTTAATATATATGTTATGTAAATAAACTTTTTATGAAAAAAAAAATATTTTTTATTTTTCCATACCTTTAGTTTTTTCAATTCAATACCTTTAGGTTATTTTGTCAAACCTATCAATGTATCAATGCTTTGTTCCGTTATATTCTACTGAGTAGCTACTAAACTTATTGCACTATTTAAGAGCCACCGCACATATACAATTTCAAATCGCACAACTTAATTGCGTGCTTTCATAGGCCGCCCACTTCGTCGACTTAGTTGGTGGACAGTGTTGCTAGCGCGGTGACGTCTGCGAGAAAATGCGGAAAAAGAACGCACTACTTCTTTTATTTCTTTTATTAATAAGGTTTTTAAGGGCTTGCCTTTTTTGGACTTCGTCGATCAGCAGTTCTATTTTTTCATTTGTTACAAGAAGAGAATGCAGAGATCGACTGGGCGGCTGCGCGCCCGTCGGCAAAAATCCAAGCGTGGGGAAATCACGCGCACGGGTCTGGTCACACTGCATCTTACCGTGCGACTGACCAACTAAGTTGTTATAGTGTGCGGGCTATCGGCCGATAGTTGACCAACTATTTAGTTGAACGACATAGTTGATATAATGTGCGGGCTATCATAAGATTCTATGCCTATTAGACATTCTGCGATTTAGTTGTACGATTTGAAATTGTATATGTGCGGTGGCTCTAAAACAATGCGATTGCCTGTCAACGTAGCCTCTAATATAATGTTAACGTCTGAATGGCTGGTCGCCTACGACGCACGTCTTTGAGAGTATAATCTAAAAATTGCTTAATAATTGCTTATATTTGCTACATTTCTGTAAAAATTGCTTCTTACAATACATTCAGAAAAACAAGAATATTTTTTGGCCCGCCATTTTGACAATGGCTGGTCGCCTCCTTGTTAAGCACGAAGGACGCATCATTTCTAAACGTTTATCGTATCATTAATTGGTTACTATATGCTTCATTCAAAAATTTCACATTTTAACTTCATACGAAGAGTAGGTAATAAAATGTCGTTTAATAAAAAAAATAAAGCACTCCTAAATAATGGCATCGGCAATTTTACTTTACTAGAGTTTTTATTCAAATTACGTGCAGGCGTTCATAACTCTCACAGGATTATTACTGAACATCAATTAGGTGTCCTAACGTTAGCTCTAATCTCTATATAATAGAAAAATCTCTGTTCGTGCGTTTGTCACTTAACTCCGAGAATGGTTTAGGTGCTTTATTTTCAAATGTATTGTAATAATTATTAGGTTTGTTATTGTATGCACTCCTTCATTCATCGCTAAAGTGATGGGTAACATAATTACAGATCAGACTACCCAAAACGTTATTTGATATAAGATAAAGTATACGAAACCTTTCCAACTACATAGAGGGGTAAGACAGGGAGATGTAATATCTCCGAAACTGTTTACCGCTGCTTTGGAAGATGTTTTCAAACTACTGGACTGGACAGGTTTCGGCATCAACATTAACGGCGAGTAAATCACTCATCTTCGGTTTGCCGAAGATATAGTAGTCATGGCAGAATCCCTGGAAGAATTGAGCACAATCCTCGATGACATCGACAGAACCTGCTGACAGGTGGGTCTCTCTCAAATTGAATAAGGATTTTCCTTTTCCCTCAGTCTTACGATGATAACTTCACACAAAATGGTGGGCTCAACGGGAACAAAGGACGTTGATGACCTACTTCCATCACATCTCGACTGCTTACTAATAGTATATAACTAGGTGCATAGGTGAGATAAACCCCTTTTGAAAGATTTTATACCACTCATAAGCACGTGTTTTTAATAAAGTCGATTTGAAAAACATGAAATTCCATTGGCGTTGCAAAATTTAAGACAAACTCTTTGTTCCATGTTTTTGTCCATTATGAAATTCGCAATACACTTGCAAAGATATAACGAAAATAGCACTGTATTTAATATAAATAACAGATGCAACTAAAACTCCTCCACCTCATCAAGTAGCGGAATTGGCTGGATGGTCATATGGAGACTGTCATCATATTTATATCACATCAATTACTCCTAAGATGCATTGAAATGTTTAACACCTAACCTAACACCACATAAAAGAAGAAATAGGGAAGTACTGAAGACATGGCTGTATAGGCATAAGTTCCCTTTGCCTTCCCTTTATAGGGAGAATAAACCATAATAATAATAATAATTTGGGAGTGTTTGGCGGGATTTTGTGGTGTCAGTCAAGATTTTTATTACAATAATTAAAAATTGTGTCAGAGCGAACTTTGTGTTATAAAAGTGGTGTAGTTTTATAAACCAAATGTTTGTGTTGACGTGCAACTAAAAGATTATTAGAATAAAAGTGATTATGGTGTGAAATAAGATGAGAACTTTTTTGTGGTTATCCACCTCATCAAGTAGCATCATATGGAGACTGTCATCATATATTTCGCGTCAAATACTCCAAAGATGCATTAAAATGTGTACCACCAGCATTTCAATGCAATAAAAGAAGAAATAAAGAAATACTGAAAACATTGCTGTATGGGC
Organism: Nymphula nitidulata; assembly: GCA_947347705.1. Classification (NCBI taxonomy): domain Eukaryota; kingdom Metazoa; phylum Arthropoda; class Insecta; order Lepidoptera; family Crambidae; genus Nymphula; species Nymphula nitidulata. Next base: position 21,551,237 of record OX374616.1, read on the forward strand.
ATTAGTTCCTTTTGCCTTCCCTTTATAGGGAGAATGAACACAAAAAAAAAGAATTTGGAACCATAAAGAAATCATCCATTCCCGAAACTTTTTTGACTGAATGTAGGTCGAACTAATCACTAAAACAACCCCGATGGTCTAACTTTTCACATTGGGCCTAATTCTGAAGACACACTCTAAGTGTAAATTTAAGTACAGTACCTATATCTCTTTCTTGCAATATGTATTAGGAAAAAGAGCAATAATTCGTTTAGAGCTGTCAACTAAATTTAGACAGATTTCAAAGGAACCATAGACTAGACGGCATGTACAGCATTTGAGCATTTTATCTGTGCTGGCAGAATTGTTATCATTTTGTAAGATAACACATTGCCACATAGAAAAAAAGAAGAAAAAGAAGCCATTTTATCACGTTCATTATGGACAAATATTCGACAAATTGAACGCACGTTTCTAAATGTCAAATCATATGACAGCCATCCTTTTTGTATTCATATTGATAGAAAGAGATGCACTGAACTTAAATTAAGACTTAGCTTATACATATATTATATTAATACCACTCTGCGCTTGAACCACTACGCCATCGAGCTCCTCTATGGCCGAATCAGAAACTATAAAGAACACCTATAGTTTGTGATGGCGTCGCACGGAGCACGACTCAATTGATGGAGCTCCCCACCTGTCTCCCATGGGCCGGCCCTCTTCAAGGAACCAGCGCGCTGGTGTTAGCTATACGCCTGCGGCAGAGTTTCCATATGCGGATTTACTAAGCCAAAGGATTTTCTTCTCGGGATCTTTCTTGCTTAAGCATATTTTTCACCTACGACTACCTCATGAATATGTGGAAGTTAACTGAAAAATTACTTCTTTCTATCTTCAAATCGTAATAACTTTTGATAGAATAAGCCGATTTGAATGAAATAATGACTAATTGCTACCGTAAGATATTATGTTTTTCACTATACTTATTTGAAATCCATAAACTTAATTCCGTGGTTTTGGTTTGATGCGCTATCGAACACACAGACAGACAGACAAAACTTCTAAATATCGTTACTTATTCTCAGTCTGGAATCGGTTCTTATTCGACACCCACAGAAGGAGATGGTGAAGTGCAATTCTAGCCTGGTACCACACGGAAAATACCAATAATGAATAATTCAATGAATGCACCTCCAAAATATCTTAACAGTCAATGCGTAGTATTGAGTGCTTTCAATGCGCTTTGTACCTCATTATGCATTCATCATGCTATAAAACTTTGGCCACTGCTGAGTATTTTTAGTCGTTTGAAGGTTCAACGCTAATTTAGTCGTTAGGCATGCTTTTAATTTAAACAACGGGGCCGCTATCCCAGATATAGCGAGTGGTATAACTATTCGGGTTTTCGTACGAACAGTGGCCAAAGAAAGAAAGGTTAGAGAGACCTTTCTTTCTCTTCCCACTGCATCGAAAAAATAAGCCACCGTTCCCAATTTCATCATCATCATTACCAGCCCATATACGTTTTTTTTATACAAAGCCCGACAAATGACTCAACACCACTCAATGTGAAGCGGTAAGAAGAGTCCATATGCGAAGACAGCTAGTGAAGTTCAGACACTGCTCTAGCCGCCTCCACCTTGCTGGCCCGAAAAGTGCTTTTTCACGCCTCTTTTAAAGGAACCGATGTTATAGGAATGAGGAAACATATTTGCTGGCAAAGAATTCCAAGTTCTGGAAGTACGACCAAGAAATGGGCTACTAAATTTCTTTCTACGTGATGTTGAGGTGGAGACAGTGAATTGATGAGTCCGAAGACCAGCACGCGTGCTCCTGAGTAGGAAGGGGGAAGGTGGCACAAGGTCAAATAGCTCTTCAGAGCACTCACCGTGAGAACACGTCGTCCCACTGCTGGGCACAGGCCTTAACACATGGGAGAGACACATGGGGAACTCCATCATCAATTTCCAAAAAAGGTTATAGTGAATCTACCTTAAAAGATCGACATAAGTAATCTGTCGCAGACTTCTTTTAGAACTTTTATATGAAATCATTTCCGGTATTCATTTAGTTTATTTGTTTTAGTATATATAACAATACCCAACCAAATAACAATTACACGGTTAAAATACATGATTGTGGGGATCCTATCAATTATATTAATTGCAAGTGCAGAACCATTGAGAAAGTCACTAAATTGAAATATTTAGGCGTTATGCTGGATAATCGACTATCGTGGTATCCACACCTTGAATATATTGGCAGTAGAATTAGGAAATTAATCTGGATCTTTAAGACCTTGCGGCATGTGATACCGAGAGATATTGAAGATGGCCGTGCCTCGTCATATAGTCTGTTGAATACTATATATATAGCTCTAGTACAATCTGTTTTAACATATTTCATTACTGTATGGGGAGGTGCCGGTAAAACTAAATTTCTAGAGTTAGAACGAGCTCAAAGAAGTCTCATAAAGGTAATGTATTTTAAAAAAATGCGTTTTCCAACGGAAATCCTTTACCAGTTGAGTAACATCCTTACGGTAAGAAAACTATATATTATTCAGAGTAATCTAAAACTCCATAAAACTTTGCCATATGACCCGGGTATATTTAATAAAAGAAGGAAAGATGTAGTAGCTCGTGCTCCGAGAGTAAGGACCAAATTTGCACAAATACAATTTAATTCTCAATCTACTCACCTTTATAATATCGCAAATAGAGAACTATATATTTATGACAAAACACTCAATGAAACTAAAAAACTTGTGACTAAATGGCTAAAAACTAAAACTTGGGAAGAAACAGAATCACTTCTATTATACTTATCCTAAAATTTCGAAAAAAAAAAAACTATTAATAACACTCAAACACACATAGGCGCACGCACGCACACGCACACACACACACACACACACACACACACACACACACACACATACACGCGCGTATACATTTGTAACCTATGAATCTTGGTTATTTAATTACCAGTTATTTTCTCTCCTTAAATTTACCTTATAATGTTTTTACTTTTGTTTTTGCTTTTATATTTGTAAACATGAAGAATCATAAAGGAGGAGCGGGGCTTCTCAACACAGGCCTTAAAGCTTAAAGAGAAGCTCCAACCCATTGCTTCTAATGTATAAAATTTATAATGGAAATAACGAATTATTATTTATTATTTATTTATTATACATAATTTTTGCGTAACTTTAACCGTTTACGCAGCGCACGCAACGAAAGCTCTGAAAAGGAATATTTTTTTCCCGTTTTTGCAGCATTTTTCATTGATTCTCAGCTCCTATTGTTCGCAGCGAGATGTTATATAGCCTTTATAATACCTCGATAAATGGACTATTCAACACAAATATATTTTTTAAATTTGAATCAGTAACTGAGATTAGCGCGTCCAACGAACCAAACAAACAAACGAACTCTTCAGATTTATAGTATTAGCACGTATTAGTATGGATTTAAAAATGTGATATTTTTCTTTTTTAACACATAACGAAAAAAGAGGGGTGCTATTAGTTTGACGTGTGTCTGTGTGTCTGCGTCGTAGCTCCTAAACGTATGGACCGATTTTTAATATGTTTTTTTTGTTTGAAAGCTGATTTGATTAGGGTGGTCCTTAGCTATAATTTATAAAGATCAGTTCAGGCGTTTGATGACTATCTGCTTATTTTCTACACGATAAAAGAGTTTTACTAACTTTCACAGATTCGAGTGATTTAAAATTTATAGTGCACCTACTGTCACTTCGGTGACATCCCCATGACATACTAACCTTATGGTGATTCTATACCATCAAAAAGTTTGCAGGATGCTTAATTCTTCAGAAACTTATAGAAGATATAGCGTGTTTAGGCTCATAAGAATAGTCATCTAGCTACATCTATCTAACACCATCAATGAGAATGGTGTTATAATATAGATGATTAATAAGGCCGAGAGTTAAGTACCTACTTAAAATTTTAATTTTATAATTTTAAATGGGTTAGGTACTGTGAGCACATTCTTCACGTACATATAAGTGTGCGCCCCAGTTTCAGTATGTGTCTGTTGACACAATGATATTATATTGTCTAGGCTAGGTAAATATAAAGTATTCCATAAATAACGAATAGCCTAGTCGAGGTTATTAGGTATATCTCTCCACCAGAATATAGTCCCGCGAGTCATATTGGTTCACATTTATTCACTTAACGTCACATGTTCTAAAGAGATACTTAACACTGTCTCATCACTATTGAAAATTTTAGCGTATATGTAGGTACCTACACATTTTTTTATGAGTAGTTACCATCTCAATTTCAACTATTTTCAAATATTATTTTTACAAGCACTCGATGTAAATGTAAACATGACAGCAGCAATCACCCCACCAATGATGATGAGTCTAATAATTAATAGTTCTTCAATTGGGCTTATTACCCTTTTGAAGAAGAGTTTCACCAACTGTAACTCCATCCTCGCATGGCGCCTTGTTGTTCTTGAGCTGTTTAAGAGCTATACTAATCTCGTAAAGGCATAGTGCGAGATCCGGTATAAGAAATACAATCAAATTCATTCGTGGCTAAACCAGCCCATCAAATCCAACCACTCATTCAAGGCAATTATACCTTTTATATGGCTAGTTAAAAATGGTAATAAATAAAAGGCATAGTTACATTTTATTTTAAAAAATATGTATATCATTTATAAAACTGATTATGATTTGTAAACTTTCAGACAAAAATTTATATCATACAATTTCATAATTTCTGAAAATTCTTCAGTAAGATTTTCTACAACTCGTTGCCAGTAAACTCTTTTGGCGTCTTCATCTTGAATTCGAATTATGATATGTTTTAATTCTGGAAAATAAACAGTTATTGTTTTAATTCTATTACGTGTGTTAATAAGAGTAGGTATTGTCCTTAAATATAAAATTGAGTAGCTAGGTAGCTACTCATGAAGTAGGTAGGTACCTACTTCATCATCATCAATATCACCAGCCTATATACATCCCACTGCTGACTACAGGGGAGAAGTGCATAAGAAGTTTGTTTTAATTACATTACATGGATAACATTAGGTACTTGGGGTAAACTGCAGGGTTTGCAAAATTGTTAAATACAGACTGACTTCATCACGGCGCCACATTCACATTCTAGCCCCTCTGCTATACAATCAAGTAAACAAAGTTCTTTACATATATCCCTATACAATAAGTAAATGCAAAATAATTGTTACGCAGTGGCTACAATCCCTATCGTATGATGATACCGAGAACCTTCTTAAACCTATTTTTGATAGAATTTTTCCGATTAATGTCCTCCAGTAGTTAACCATGGCCCGATGTAAAAATTAACAGACCGACTATCAGACAAGTTAGCTTCCTTCCCATAATAACTAGTCATTTACACACACTCATGCTCACACACACCCGTACTCACATAATGTACACACTCAACATAAACACTTCACACCCACACACACACACATACACACAAACGCACACACACACACATACACACAGTTACTTCACACCAAAATACACATCTGCAGATCACGGGTTGTTGCTCATATCATTTCTCTAAGTTGTTATGTTAATTAGTTAATTTTTAAATTATCTGATGCCTACCTTGTAAAATTTGTGATCACTAGTTAATGTGTTTATTTGGTATCTGGAACGCTGTTTCTCTCCATGTCTGGAGGTGGGCGCTAATGGCTGTAACACAGTTCTAGAAACTAATGCAGTTGTTAACGCACTAATACTCTTTGTAACATTGTTTTATAGTTCCAATAAATTTTTCTCAATTTTCCAATTTTCTCAATTTTTACTTATTTATTTTAATACTCCACATTCTATAATAATAACCTTAAATATTCTATGGGTTGTATCTAAAAGCGCCTCTAATTTCTTTTCTCATAAGATGAAAAGCAGATTCCTACCTATATCTACTATCGATCGATCGCAAAATTATTTTACCTTGGGCGACGTATATTAAATTCCTCGCTGCGCTCGGGCACATTAATGGATTCTGCTTTAGAATCCTTCGCTTCACTATGGATTCAAAATAGCACCCTCGCGCCGGAAAAGTTTTACTTTGCTCTCTCGTGATACAATTTACTTCTTTATTGTAAGAATTACAAATAAAGAAAGAAAACGATGAAAAATATATTGCTCCAGGCGGGACTCGAACCCGCGGCTCGTGATTTCCGGCCAGACGCGATTACCACTACGCCACCGGAGCTCTAGGTATAACCTACTATTTTTTTCTAATTTCTTTAGCGATTTTTCCTTTTCCAACGTTTTCTTTCATAGCAACGTTTATCTTGCCACTCTTTGAAGTTAACACCTAAAATGACCCGAAAGAATATTTTTACAAACTTACTGGAAGTTTAAAAATATTTGTAAAAATATTGTTTCGGATCATTAGGGGTATTAACAAATACGACATTTTCGACTCAATTCAATTTTTGTTTTATGACCTCTGTCATTTTCGACTGGCCAAATCGTACTTTACGACATCACTGACAGCACCACTATATTGTAACACAAGACAGTTTACGAAAGATAAATTCTGTCGGAGTACAAGTGATATAGGCATATAATCTCTCCACGCGGCGGATACTATATCTTTTGAGTTAATAACTTCTGAGTTTTAAAAATTTGTCTAAATATTAGGTTGGGGAAAAAGTCTTTTCGCATTATAGTATGTATGAACTTGTAATAAAATCTCTTTGGCTGTACTATTTGTATCTGGCTGGTTTTGGTATAATTAAAAGTTTAGATTTTAAAAAAGATAATTCCAAATTGAAATTAGGAAAATGTGTGTTTTTCATTTGTTTTTCGTACTGTCAAGATGAGTGAATCTAATGAAGAAATTCGATACATTTTAAAATTTTACTACAAAAAAGGTATATATGCAACGCAAGCCGCGAAAAAAAATTGCGATGTTTATGGACCTAGTGCGGTGTCTGTGAGAGTAGCACAAATTTTGTTTAAGCGTTTTCAATCCGAAAATTTTGATGTCAAACATGCACGTCGCTCTTGTCGCCCTATTACGGATAAAATTGATGCCATTTTTGAAAAACTGGAGCAAGATCGGCATATCTAACTACTGATAGTAGCTGAAGAACTGGGAATTGACTACAAAACAGTTTTGGCGCATCTAAAAAAAATGGGTACACAAAAAAGCTCGATCTTTGGGTACCCCACGAGCTCACTGAAAGAAACCTAATTAACCGTGTACTCATTTGTGATTCTTTATTACGACGTAATGAAACCGAACCATTTTTGAAGAAGCTGATACGGATCACACGCATGTCGTCAGATATGCAAGTGGTCATATACGCATTTCGTCAGACTACAAAACAAAAACTCATCTAGTCAGATACGCTCTTCGTCAGATACGCAGTTCGACTGACAAGCAATTGGACAGACACGCAGTTCGACAGACAAGCAATTTGACAGATACGCATTTTGTCAGACACGCACCGCAAACGCTACTACTAATCCTTTGTAAATAATATCTATATGTATAGACTGATCCGAACAGAAGCTCAGTAAAATAAAACAGTTTTTAATTAATGACTTTTTTTTAGCAGTATTGCTAGTTCAGAAAAATTATATTAAATTGTACTTAAAATATTTGAAAGTAACTAGAAAAATATAATAAAGAATAAAAATCACGTTTTTATAATAAATTATATAACATATGAATAAAATATTTAAGCGTCTGTGCTGTCATATGACAACAGCGGAGACCAACGACTTAACGTGTCTTCTGAATTACGGAGACCATCCTAACCAAATCAAGAAAAGCAAGTCAATCCTATTGTACAAATCTGTCCAGTTGCGCATCTGTCAAGATGCGTATCTGTCCAATTGCGTGTCTGCCGAGCTGCGTATTTGACAAGTTGCAAATCTGACTACTAGCGAATATGGCAATTTGCGAATTTGCCGAATCACGATTTTGTCGATTTGCGTATTTTGACTGAATACGTATTTGACCACTTGCGTATCTGACGACATGTGTGGCGAAACCCGGGTAAAGTCGCAACAAGTGTGTGTGGTGGGATTGGAAGGGCATTATTCATTATGAGCTGTTACCACCAGGCAGGACCATCGATTCTGAACTCTACTGTGAACAACTGATGAGATTAATGCAAGAAGTTGAGAGAAAGCGGCCGGAATTAATCAACAGAAGGGGTGTGGTTTTTCATCATGATAAAGCTAACAAAAAGCACACATCTTTAGCCACTCAGCAAAAATTAAGGGAGTTTGGCTGGGAGGTGTTAATGCATCCGCCGTATAGTCCCGACCTTGCACCTTCAGATTTCCACCTGTTTCGCTCTCTTCAGAATTCTCTAGGCAGTGTCAGGTTAACATCACGAGAGCACTGCCAAAACCACTTGTCGCGGTATTTTGATCAGAAGCCCCAAAGTTTCTATAGCAATGGGATCATGTCCCTACCTACAAGATGGCAAAAAGTTATCGAACAAAATGGTACCTTCATTCTTTAGTTAAATGTAAATAAACTATATTAAAAAAATGTTTTGAATTTTCTTAAAAAATGCGAAGAAACTTTTTCCCCAACCTATTACGTCCACGTCGGTCGTTGCCGCTAAACGCTACTGAGCGGTCATGGCATGCACACATTGGACGCCGCTCGCCGTTAAGCTAATATCAAGCTGATATTACACAGTTCAATTTCCGTTCATTATTGCTTTCAATTTCATTTCTTCAATGGCATTGACACGTCTAAATACGTTATAATGTGATTGTACAATGTCATTGAAAGCTTGAAAGTTAGCTTTCAATGCGATTGAATCAATATTGAATATTGAATTGACTATTGAAACGTGTAAACACGAACATTGAACGATGACTTATTCCGCATACAGCAACGAAGGAAGCGGGCGCATCTTTTGCTGCCAATTCCACCAATAAATTTGTTTTTTATGACTTGCAATCTGACGGTCTACCAGTGATATGTGAGCCCACCTGGTGTTAAGTGGCTATCGTCGCCCATAGACACCTGCTTTTTCTGCTTTTTTATATATAGAATCAGATGACATACAATCTGACGGCCCACCAGTGATCAGTGGGCTCACCTGGTGTTAAGTGGCTATCGTCGCCCATAGACACCTGCTTTTGTATCTAATCCGTCATTGTATTCAATTCCTAGTAAAATGTATTTAGTTCCTAAAATCGCTCGGAAATGTGTGAAAAAGTTATATTAGACACATTTCCTAGGAAATCTATACATTTCCTAAATAGCAATCGGAAATGTAAAAAAACAATGTACATAATATTTAGCTTTTGTATGGTGACTGCTGGATGATTGGTAGGTTCAAGGTTATTTTTTATGACCACTTAGAACCAAAACGCATCTGCAATTTGCAATACCAAGTGGTATTGCAGATTCGTTGCCATCCTGAGGCTTAAAATAAAACGTAGGCTCCTTTGGTCATTCTTCGCAAACTGGCGGCCACCAAGCCACGAAACGCCGAGATTTTCTCCTTTATTTTAAACAATATTTTTTTCAAATTCGTTTCAGGATCCACTTTGGTTTTTAAATCAAAATATCCCTGTAGCTTTGACCTTAAATATTTATTACTAAAAATTGTAAAAAATAAACAAAGAAAAAAAAAGTAGGTAAGTACTTTTCTCATAAATAAGTATGTTTTGGAATCGATTTTTATTTAAAGAATGTTATTTTACGCATTTATTAAATTATCACCCAGCACGTAAGCTTTGCGCGACATCGCTACGAAAATGAACATTGAATGTCTTGTTGTTATTTTGTGTCTAAATAGGCAATCAATGCAATGTTCAATGTTCAAGTTCAAGGCCTTTCAATGCGATTGCTTTCAATTTCATTAAACCGTCTAATATCAGCTTTATTAGACCTTACGGCCTGGCCACGCTACTGGTGGAACAAATATTCGCCCGCCGCGAATTTCACGCTATCGCTAGTCGCGTCGCCGTCGCCCGTTCCCGTGGCCAGGCCGTAAGGCAAAAGTCGTGGCCGGGCTGTAAAAGCGGAACTAGGGGAGCGGTTTGATTCTTTTTGCTGTGAACGTTAATTATGTACCTTTCACAGCTTCAATGAATCTAAAAGCGGTGTCGAGTTAAAAAGAAATTTTAGCACCAACTATCACAAACTCCACATGCTACAACCAGCAGCATGCTCTTAAGGTCGACTTCATCTTCCACTCGGCCAACATAGTTAAAGCGCACCAAGCGTGGTACCAGCTCGAAGACACGCCGCAGTGAAATCGTAGCGAAACGCCACTGATGGATGCTTAGCGTGACTGTAGGGAGATAGATATTTTATGTTAAATATTGTCAAACAGGCAGATTGTTCACCTGATGTTGCAATAAATAAATGATACGATAAAATGGCTAATCTTTACTAATCTATACTAATATTATAAAGCTGAACAGTTTGTTTGTTTGGTTGAACGCGCTAATAAATTCTTTTTGTGTTGGATACTCCTTTTATCAAGGTATTATATAGGCTTTTAAACATCACGCTACGACTAATAGCAGATGAGAATCAATGAATAATGTTGTAGAAACGGGGGAAAAAATTAAATTTCAGAGTCAAATATCATGTATGCAGGAAGGAATTGTTCTCCTTTATAAGTTCTAAAATAAAGTCCACGACAACATATGTCTATCTTTAAAAATTGAATCACTATAACTATTTTTTGGTCGGTAATCAAGTTTATTTAAAAATAATTTCCTTATCAAAATAATTACACTATTCATTTATTCAAGTATTTAATTGTGAACAAAATTGTTCTTGACATTATTTGATTTCAATGAATATCTTAAAAAATATAATACTTTTCAAATAACTCCGCAACAAAATAATGATCAAGTAGCAGGCAAGCATTTATGATTTTCAAGATGGGCGGGCGCGGGTGCGGCGATCAATGGATTTATTCCTAAGGAGTTTTATAAACATGATTTAAATTTTAATTCAAATAAAATCATGTAACCAACCCTATTGTTATTATTTTCCGACATCCACGCGAACGAAGTCGTGGGCACAGCTCTTAGACAATAATACGAATTGACTCGTCAAACTTCAGATTCCAGACACAATATATTTTCCCCTTGTCATAGTCCTCCAGAGGTATATCGCCGCATGACAGATTAAGTATATTTTACTTACATTTTTTATACAACTAGATGACAAACAACCTGACGGCCCACCTGGTGGTAAGCTTATACCGCCGCCTATAGACACCTGCAATAACAAGAAAAAATCACTTGATATTGCAGGTGCGTTATCATAGGTGCTTTCTTTATTTGTGTGAGACTTAGGTACAGGGGCGTAGCTACCGCCGTAAGGATACGGTGTATGAGAAAAAATCGTAACATATGATTTCCAGAAAAAAAAGTGATCCAAAAGAAAACCACCGATGGGGGGGCCCATAGGCTATCCAAAAGAACCCTCATGTATGTTTTGCATAAATTTAGTTTTCAAGAAAATAGTCGATTTTTTGTCGATAGTAGGTACCCTAAATGTTGTAATCGTTTTAAATTTTCTCTTATCCTAAAGGCCTTATTTTTTTTGTGAATATTATTATTATTGAATAATTCCGCTAAATCAATAATAACAGTGTTTACTTCGGACTAACACATTCGGCGTTAGTGTGCGGCAGTGTGATGTCGCCGGGTATTCGTTGTGTCGAACTCTGAGAAATCGTTTCTCCAACGCTGTTGAGTTGCAACAGCAGCTCCAGCCAGTTCGCAGACGCACCGTGAGCGTCTCTACGTTATAAGAAGACTGAAGGAGAAGAAGGTAGCGACCCACTGAACTGCTACGGGTCCGAAATTGACTGCAGCGCATCGGCGAGACCGCTTGCAGTTTGCTCGTTTTCTGCAACGACCGACGGTGAAGGAGATGGTGGAATATGGGGGCGGATCCTGCATGTTCTGGGGCGGTATGTCGGCTACCGGCGAAACCGACTGTCTGCTTTGCCGGCAGCCGACCGTCTGTCGGCAAAACAGACAGTCGGCTTCTCCCGGACTGGAGGTGCTCGCGGACAAGGGTCGCTGACTGCTCTGTCACAGAGATCCTGGAAGTGCATGTGGTCCCTTTGCCGAATCTTTTGGCGAGGGGTTCACATTAATGCACGACAACGCTCGCACTCACACTGCAGCCATCGTGAGCGACTTCTTACAGAGTTCCCAAATCTCTGTGATGCAGTGGCCAGCGAGAAGTCTGGACCTGAATCCGATAGCGCACCTCTGGGGCCATCCATTACAGGAGCTGGATCCCGAGATCGAACCTTACGTTTAACGTAAGGTTCGATCTCGGGATCCAGCTGCTTCAACTCTACAGGAGCTCCAAGCCGCGGTGATTGAAGAATGGGGCTTATCCCTCAAGAAGAGCTCCTGAAGTTGGTGAGGTCCATGAGGGACCGTATGGAAGCCGTCATCAGGGCAAGGGGGATAACACTAGATTTTAAATTGATTTTAAGACACTTTTTGTGGATTTTTCTTTGTAAATTATCTGTTGTTATTTAGGACTTAATTAAGAATTTTTATTAATTTTTAAATTTAATGTTGTTTGTATGATTTTAATTACACAAAATGTTAAATCTCATTGGTTTTTTACTCCTTTTTCTTACCTTTCTAATGATACCTAACACTATCCTCTAAATAAGGTTTAAGAATTTTTTAAAAAGATTTACAAAAGGTGCGATTTTTTGACGCCGAGTATAATTTCTGTAGAAAAATATAAACTTTTTTTATTTGGATGATATTTATATTCTTATTTTAGGAGGTTTTCACTTCGAAAACGAGACATACTAAAAAGCTTATCTATCTATTGGGACAATAGCCTGCAAAATTTTAAGGATTTAAATATCTACTATTATATTTAGCGAGGAAAATTTTAACAAATATGTAAATTTTAATTTCGGAATCCGACCCATTTTAAATTCATAAAATCTCAAAATTAAGTATATTTACTTAACGTAGCCGGTTTTTTAAGTTATTGATCCATTAAGTAAAGAAGTTTTTAAAATAGACAAAAAAAAATATTCCTACGTCCAAATAAAAATTATTTTCTCAAAAAATCATGAGCCTAGATTTAGATTCATTTAGACATGAAACCCGACACTTTGTGTAATTATCATAAGGCCCCCAAAAAATTTTTGATACGGGGTCCCTCTAAAGCAAGCTACGCCACTGCTTAGGTACACAGTCAGTCCTTAAGGCATAAGAATAAGATAGATAGAACGTTTGGAGCAATCAAGTGAAGCCGGTTTTTTGCCGTATCCGTGACCTACAAGTACGTACATGAATTCCAACATTTTGCATTTTTTGACTGTATTTTTCTCGACGACTATATTTTGACTCCAAAAAGAATTATTGCGAATATCTTTTGTAGTTTTATTTAATAATTTTGGTTACTTGCGTCTGACGTCACTATTTGACATCATTTTCACATGAAACGTTTTTCGGTGATTTGCAGCTTCCCAAATATATTACCTACTCGAATCAGATGACTTTCTTGATTTAGATGAATTTGCGCGGCTTCACTCGCTGTCTCAAAACGTTCTGTCCATCTTGTTCTTAGAGTCTAAGAGTCAGTCTTACAAACGCTCATTAAACCTATTGTTACGTCGGTGTACCTAGCGTGGTTGCCTTGCGCTACTTTGAATTTTATTGTCGCGTACTTCAGCAGGCTAAAATGCATTTTCAGGCCATTTCAGGAGCTAACTAATCCGATGCCACCATTTCCACCCCTTTTCAGGCGCTTTCAGGACAGGAGGATGTGGCTATTTAACGCCCATATGTAAAATTTCATAAGAGTAAGTGAGATAGAGCTAATGCTCGACAAAGACAGCATGCTATACTATAAAAACTTCAAGAAAGTAGTGAGGGAGATAGCATGTTATTCCATTTAGGGACATTCTGGCATTCTCTTTGTGTATTTTTTATTTTATACAACTAGATGACAAACAAGCTAATGGTCCACCTGATGGTAAGCGGTTACCTATAGACACCTGCTCTATCAAGGAAAAATGACTTGATATTGCAGGTGCGTTGCCATCCTGGGGCCTAAAAGATGAAATGCCACCCATGCCCAGTAATTAATTACCTACACTGGCTACCTTTCCCTTCAATCCGAAACACAGCGAACTGTTTCACGGCTGAAATAAGAAAGGCGGTGGTATCTACCCAGACGACCCTACATACGAACCAACCAACTAGTAAAATCTCGATCAAAACGAAGTAATATTGTGGAAGCTTCGAGAATTGTCTGGTAGCATTCGGCGATTAGATATATACAGAATGGTGCTGTCAGTACGACAGAATATTAAATCATGGGCTATATTAGTCCATTTTCAAAAAGTTTTCCACTTTCAAAAACTAATATATAACATTACTACATTACATATATAACTAAAACTAAACTAATATATAATATTATATAACATTTCTATGAAATAATATAACATCATGGCTTTATTCTTTCATAGAAATGTTAAAAATTATCAAACCAATAAGATGTATTTGAAAGTGGCAAACCATTTCTATGAATTAAAATAGCCAATGTTTCAATTTGTTGTCGTATTGACGGCTCCACTCTGTTTAAGCACAAGCACCTAAGAGGCGGCGCAAGCATAGACTAGAGATTCAGTTCCATATGGAATTGCGAAGCGATATCAGTGAGAGTTTTTAAGTGCGATGAGAGATTAATTATAGCGCCTTTACACTAGCGTTCGCGACGTCTCTGCTGGGGCACATGAGTACGCTGCGCTAGCGTCGCAGGTGCGCGACGTATGCGCCGCGTTACGTTACGTACACGAAATTGTGTGACGTCTGCGCCGCGTTAGCGCAGCGCTGAATTAACTGAAGATGAAACACTGCGAAAACGCGACGCGTGCGTAACGTTGTCGCGGCGTCTGCGCTGCGCATACGTTCATCGAACGCCTACGCTGGACAAACGCCAATGTGAAGGCGCTCGTTATGTGACGTGTTTGATTCGGTAACATTTTTTTTATTTTACTTTAATTAATTAGTGTTTACCGTTTTTAATAAACGTCATCTGTCAATTGAATTGGGCTATTTGAACTTTTACCAATCCTGCCACTATTAATTTGTATTAATTGCCCATGAGACAGATAGAAGCCATAAGATATTTATTGGTCAATTAGGTGTGCTTAGAAATAAAACGCTACCTACCTAAATTATTTCCGAAGTGATACGCGATGTGTCTCATAAAACAACTCAAATCAGAGTCTTGTCTCTGTGTCATTTTCAGATCTACACCCAGCTGCCAGTGTATCTCCCTTATAGGTATACTTGGTGTGAGGAACCTCCTTACATTGTCATAATCTCGTACCCGAACTGTGAAAGTGAAGTACAAAGTTTTATTATATGGTTCATAATATAAACATTCATGACCTTACCACAGATACCTTACGTACGTACGATTGAAAGTTACACTAGTATTGAAGGCCGGCTGCATACAGTAAGTATGAGTGATAATACCCGCAAATACCACAGAGTACTTTGGCAAAGACGTACATACATAACACCTAGAATCATATCAAAGTACAATGGATATTAAAAGTTTTAATTCTCCACGACTATTTACTTTAACCCAAAAAAGAATTCTTGTGAATATTTGGTCAGTCAGACGTCACTATCTAGTATCATTTTGCGGTCTCGGACCCGTTCGCCCCGCAAATTTCGCCCCTTTGCCTAAAAGTATCAGTTCGCCCCTTATTAAGGTACCCGTTCGCCCCTTAACACGGGGCGAAAATATTTTTAATATTTTTGAAGCACCCGTACGCCCCTTGTAATTTTTATGTCAAAAACAGTACAGTCATACATAAAATCTAATAAAACAGAAACGTCATTTTTAACCGACTTCAAAAAAGAAGGAGGTGATAATGTTCCACTATATGTATTTTTTGTAGGTATGTGTGTTCATCGATTTCTCGGTCAATTGTAAACCGATTTTCGAAATTGTCTTTTTGTTCGATGGAATATATTCCTGCCTGAGGTAGTCCCATTGTTAACAAGATTTTTTTATTTTTTATTTGTCAGTCACCAGATGAGGAACTGGTGATGGAAGGTACCACTCCCTAACGGTTAGGAGTTGGAACATAATTCTTTAAATATTGAAGGTAAGTACGTATTGACGAATAGTTGTATTCTATCAGGTTATTCGGATGAACTGATGATATAAAGTACAACTCCTTAACGAGGAAAAAACGATAAAAAATATCAAAATCGATTGGGCAATTTGATTTTTAAAACTAAACAGGAATGAGAAAGTCGTCTATACTTAGGTATATGCGAAATTGCGGATTTTTTCTTTCCAATAAATTTTTAGTGAAACGATACGATAGTAGGAAACAATATAAGTTGACGGTCACCCATCTAGCTTTGACCTAGTAAGTTATCACAAAAAATTATAAAAAAAAAATCTTAAGTTATTTCCAGAATAAAAAAGATGCACAGCCTTCAAAAAATATATTTCTAAGAATTTAAATATTTTATTCTTTTCAGGTTTTTGTACTCAGTTTTAATTTGAGTTAAAATTTTTAACGTTTAAAATACGTAAATTACAACAACCTTTTTTTTGTGAATGAAATTAAGAGGATTACATGAATGTAAATAAGAAGCCGCCAAAGGCGCAATTAGGTCATTACATGAAATTTACAAATAAGAAGTTTTATCTTAAAAAGGAAGTGAATTGAACTCTACTCAAAATTTTCTCCAGTATAAAAACATCAAACGCATGTATGCTTATCTAGAGAAAAAAGCAATATGGTGTAAGCAAGATTAGTTTTGAAAAATTAAACCACAAAGTATGAAAACTTTGTATTATGTGAATATAGCTGTAATACTGATTGTATAACTGTTTTTGCGACTGAAGAATCCCAAAATCTTTAAAAAATATAAAATAATTTTTTTTCTTAGACGGAGCCTTCAAATTCGTTATACCCCATTCCGGCACCTCTTCTCTATACATGGAGAGTACCGTATCAAGCAATAATATAGTGCCTCTCGCTTATGTCTTGTTATTAAACAAGAAACAAATGAATAACTTTTTAAAATAATCTAAAAACGTCTTCCTTCTTGGCCCCCAGAACAATTTAACGTGGACGTTGAAGCAGCTGTAATTAGAATTTTGTAGTTTAAAAAATATCTAAAAAAAATATTATTTTGTTCTTGAAATAGTGTTTTATTAACGATACTGATTATATTGAGTATAATGCGCACTCTCTACGAGGTAATCCTGTCGACTCGACTCGACTTGTTTTAAGTATGATTTAAAAATAAAACACTTTTTTTTTTCATTGTGTACTAGAATTACATTACTTTTCAATAGTAAAAAAAATATTATTTTGTTCTTGAAATAGTGTTTTATTAACGATACTGATTATATTGAGTATAATGCGCACTCTCTACGAGGTAATCCTGTCGACTCGACTCGACTTGTTTTAAGTATGATTTAAAAATAAAACACTTTTTTTTTTCATTGTGTACTAGAATTAAATTACTTTTCAATAGTTAGTAAGCTTTACAAGTTTATTGACAACTGTACTTTCACTTACTTTTTAATAAGGGGCGAACGGGACAGTTTTAACTATCAAGGGGCGAACGGGTACTTAGGTAAAAAGCCTAAGGAGCGAAACAAAGGGGGAACGGGTCCGGGACCCATTTTTCTAGGTAGGTATCGTTCTTCGGCGGCTTGTAAGTTCCCAAACATATTTTGTTATCTAAAACTCATATACTATTGACTTTCCAGTTAAACTATTACTTCTTCAATATTTCTTTATGATGTATGATATATTATTTTAATCGCTTAATAATAATCGTTTCATCAATACATAATCGCCACATGGTTGAGTATACTAACCTATCTATTACGCATTTGTTTTGTTTTATTGTTGGAGTCTCCACCTCAACATTATACACAAAGAAGTTTAGTTCTTGACTCGTTTCTTTGTCGTACCTTCAAAACTTGGAATTCTTTGCTAACACGTGTGTTAGCTCCTGCCTATAACATAGGTTCCTTCAAAAGAGGTATGAAAAGGGCACCTTATGGGCCGCCACGGTGGAGGCGGCTCTTAGAGAGGCGGCTAAAGCAGTGTCTAAATTGCACTAGCTGTCTTCGCCTAATGGACCCGAAGCCTTTTATTACCGCTTCACATTAGGTGGCGTTGAGTCATTTGCCGTGCTTTGTATAAAAAATTGTGCCTACCTACTTACCTAACTGGTTAAGTACTCTTTATTAAAGTAAATGTCTAATTTTAGTCTTACCCTACATATATTTCCTGCGGTCTTACTAAAATTAATAGATGCAATATACTTAGTCTATGATGAAATTGTTAATATTTTTCTTCTTACATTAAATTTTGTAAGTTACTTATATTATGTACCTTACCTCGTGAGAAGTTTAGAGGGTGAGGTAGTCGCTGATGAGTTTAGTGGCTGAGAGCCTCACATATCCCTCTTTCTCCCCCCAGGGTCGGGGGGAAGCTAGTATAGCTTCTCCTCAGCGTCAAAAAAAGGTATCTAGCCTACATAACTGTTATCAATTGTTCATTGTATCTACTGAGCCGGCCTTTGTCTATTTTGTGATGAGCTGATCAGACATCTTTTCTTAAAGCTCATAATATAAATTTTCAATTCATAATTTTAATAAATAGCTTCTCATACAGAATGCCATCATTAAGTAGAGGTCTGGACAAGCGATGGTGACTCTTCGCCAGACTGTATCAGGGATACCGTAGCCTCCCAGTCCTTGGGACGCGTCTGCTCGCCCCGGAGTTTGGTCTTCGCGGCATATCAACTAGAAGTCAAAAAACAAAACGTGAAATATTATGTGAAGTAGTGTATCCGCGTTACAAATACCTAGGTTACGGTGACTTTGTGGCTCAGGACAACGAGTACTTGGCACATTCTTACTTCGGTCATCATTCATCCACGGTGCACTCTACTTCATTGGTTCATAATTTAGCAAATATCTAATATTTTAAAATACTTCATTTTTAGGTAGTTATTGTTCTTTAATATAAAAACATGTTTGTGTTTTATCGCGTGGCAATAAATTTCATAAGACCTGTTGTGTACCTACCTACGTCCAGCGGTGATATCATCATATAAGTCAGCCTATATATATCTTACTGCTGGGCACAGGCCTTCCTGCCCAATGCGCGTCGCTGGGTTAAAACGGTTGCATACGGTTGCAACGGCATATTGTGCCTTCCGAAGCAGGAAGGAGCTCGAGATTACAAATTTTTGGTTGACAAATCCAAGGATCGACTATGGCGAAAGTTAAAGCAACTTTCGTAATAACTTTTTTAACGTTTTTTTTTCAAAACTATCTTGTTTCTTGATTCAAGATAGTTTTGAAAGATAACCCACACAGAAGATACAAGTAAAATTATATTGGTACTCAATTTTTTCACTACCCAATATACCTACCATACAAAAACTCACGTTTTTTGGCCTACTATCCAAGCCAAGATCCAAGCCAAGATCTGCTATGGTTTCTTTTTACAAGAATTTGGCACTAGTCTTTAAAAATGTAGGTGCTAGGTATTGTATTTATATGACTGTTCTAACCTGCAATCGAAAGTGGGGTCGTTTTAGAACTGGTAGTAGAGAAATCAAAGCACCCCCGGTTCCATCGGCTATGTGCGAGTATTCCAGTGCTAATATACGTAGATTTCTTAGTTCACCCAAACTTCGTAAGAAGCATTGTTTCGTGTCAGGTCTTGGGATGTGCTGTCCACTTCCTTAAATATGATCTCATATTAAGATATGGCAACTGTGTTATAAGTCCACTTCACACTATGCGTGGACAACATATACGGCTACTTTTTTTAAAGTAACAGGTCAGAAGTTGTACCCCTAGTATAAGTTTTAATCGAATATTCATATGAAAATGACAGTAGTGCCTCTAGATGTGAATTATTACTGGCAACCACTTTATAAACTTAAATGGATTTGAGAGGTGAACAAGACGATGATCGTTTTTGTTTCGCTTCAATTGAAATTTACACTAAGGGAACTGGTTTATTGCTAGAACAGAGAAGTTTATAACGACGACTGGGAGTGGTCTGTGCCCTTTGCTATACAGGCTACTCATCAGAGGTCCGGGCTCGAAACCCGGTGGAAGCAAATGTTTGTATGATGAGTACGAGCATTTGTTAAGAGTCATGGATGTTTATGTGTTTATTTAGTATTTCTCCGTTATGCTTACTTTGGGTTCGATAATAGGTGTGAGTGTGTGAATATTATTATCTATTATAATGAAATAGTAGAAATCTGACAGTGGATTGTAGTTCGCATTTTATTTTTAATTTTGTGCGTTTAGAAAGCCTACTTTATTCTAACAATTACAAATAAAGAAAAAAAACGATGAAAAACTTATATACTCCAGGTGGCAATCGAACTAACGTCTTCTGGGGTCAAGCCAGACGCGATAACCGCTACGCCACCGGAGCACTAGGTGTAACCTATCAATTTCTTCACCGCTTTCTACCCTTTTTAACGTTTTGCTATAAAAACGTTAAAAAATACAAATGTTTAGATTGAGCAGCCACCTTTGCATTGATATAACTTGATATATTTTGTTGCTAAACCGGTATTTGTGCTGCAAAATTAGCTACATCACCGCTAAAAAAGGATGCACGCTGCCCTTAAAAATCATCTGGTATCGCTCCTCAACCGCAAGAAGGACTGACGGCCGTTGGGGCGGAAAGGTCCTCGAGTGGCGGCCGTGTACTGGGAGACGCAGCGTTGGTAGGCCTCCCACGAGGAGCCGATAGATGCGGACAGCGCAGAACCGATCGGTATGAAGATCGTTGGGGGAGACCTATGCCCAGCAGTGGGCGTCTCTCGGCTGAAATGATGATGATGATGATCGCTCCTCAATCCATATGGACATAATTTATTTCTCTCCGTAGCAAGTGGACAGATTCTTTCAGTGGTCCTCCTATTGGCTCCACGGTTAAATGATTTTTCCGACCTCCCGTCAATGGGACTTCTTAAAAGAAGCGGTGTTTTTTATGTCTCGTGTATCTTTCAATCGCTCACGGTGCTCAGTAGTCCATTTTAGAATCAATTTTAGACTACTTCCTTAGATCGTGATATAAAGTCAGCTCATAGCAAAAAATAGCTTTGCTCACTTGTTGAACAAATTACTCATCATCATCATTTCAGCCGACAGACGCCCACTGCTTGGCATAAGCCTCCCTCAGGGATCTCCAAACTGATTGGTTCTGCGCTGCCCGCATCCATCGGCTTCCGCAACCCTCACCAAATCGTCGGTCCACCTTGTGGAGGACCTACCAACGCTGCGTCCCCGGAACGCGGCCACCACTCGAGAACCTTTCCGCCCCAACGGTCGTCAGTCCTCCTTGCAATGTGGCCTTGCAACCTCAAGTGGTAGTGCCACTTGAGGTTCGTAATTCTTGGGGCTATGTCGGCGACCTTATTTGTCCTGCGGATCTCATCATTTCTGATGGTAACCACTGACTAGAAAATGTAGCATGGGCAGGCCTCCAACAAGGTGGACCTACGATCTGGTGAAGGTCGCGGGTAGCTGGATGCGTGAAACCCAGGATCGATCGTCATGAAAATCATCGAAGGAAGCCTTTCGTCTAAATTTGTAAGGATGATGATAAAAAAAGCACAATGTTACTCTGACTTTCTTTATTTGTAAAACATATTTCTGATAATTCAACTCAGAGATTAAATGTAAAATGTTGACGTCGGCTATAGTTCCACATTTCAAGCTTTATTCTCAAATTCATGTGCTTCAGGTAAAATAGCAGTTGCTGTTGAGTTTTCTATCTTTCTGTACTGAAAATTAAGTAAATTTTTTTTTGCTTCGTCTACTGTGTTGCGTAGTCTATCACCTGTAACAGGAGGAGCTTTGCAATGTTCTTCTCGGCATTCTCTCACAAGTTCTTTTAAATCTCTATCAGCCAACGGAGAAATTAGTTCATTTGCTTTTTCTTGATGTCGTTTGATTTCATTGTCGATACGTAATAGTCTTTCTTTAGTCGAATTAGTGCGCCACGGCCTTTTAGGATCAGAGCCAGTAACTATAACGCTATTCTTATTATTGGTCACTTCTTCTTTAGCTCTGAAATTAATATTAAATACCCAAGATTTAAAGTTATTCATCAAGTTTATTTTGAATGTTTTTAAGTTTTACCTTTTATTCTCAATTAACAAGTTTCGCAATTTATTATCGATATCTTCAAGCAAACCTCTATCAACCATAAAAGGGTTCTGATATATTTCATCTTTAGTTTCTTCAGATTGTTCATCGGACTCTATTTCTTTTCCAAATTTATCTTGAAAATCTTTAACTAAACTAGAACAACGCTCTGTGAGTTTAACTTCTGGTACTTCTATTTCATGGAGAAGTTTAGCCAATTTCGTTTTTTCTTCGTCCGTGTTCATTTTAGTGGTAGTTTTCAAACAACGGTTGCTATGGCAATCGTGAGCGGTCGTGACATGACCTTCATCATAAGCATTCTATTACTATGGCAACGCTTTCCATTGGGAATTCATTACATCACTGATATTTTCGTATGACAATAAAATACAGGAATAATTATTTATTACAAAGACGTAGCGTTCACGATTCTGTTAACTTTGACATAAACAGTGTCTGAGAAGTAAGTAAATACACCACTCACCCAGACTCCCATCATGCCAAGCAATGTAGCACAGGGTATTAGAAAACAAAACAATTTAAAACTTGGACACAATATCAAAAACGGCACACAATTTATCATTTTTTTTGTAAATTATTTTAGTCGCAATTAATTAATCAGTTTCATAGAAAATCAATTGATTAGAGGGTGCAGTTGTGTCAATTTATGTGTGTGTGATTTCTTTGTGGTGGTTTGTAAATTATGATATCAATACTAAATAAATAAAACCACAGGTTAAAACTTTATGAGAAAAGAACCAAGTACCAATAGTATACGTAGTTTTCATTTAAAATTTACATACCATGTGTTAAAAATAATTAGCATTGTTTCGTTTCTTCTTCAGATTATCAAAGAGAATATAACGCTACGTTTACTGATTATTATTTATGTAAAACACCTAATTATCTTTACTTTTAGTATACATAAAAAATCTAGTATCGCGGTCGAAAAATCTTTATTAGGTACTATTTGGTTTATAATTGCATAGGGTTGATTATATAATTTGATTAGACGCATGGCATAGATTTTTTACACACGAAAATTGTTAGCATTACGAGTATGATGTATATAGGATATAGAAAATATATTTTGTTCATAAAAATTTTTGAACTAAATTTTTTGGCTCCTTTCTATATCAGATAAGATTTTTATATTATCTGATGTAGAAACGGGTCAAAAAATTTACAGATCAACAACAATAAAGTGACAATAAATCTAATCAATCTATTTTAGTATTTTTGGATCCTAATATTTTTGATAATGTCATTGTAACAGATGCATTTTAGGCTTTTTAACGGGATTCGATGTTGTCAGTCAGGATTTTTATTACAATAATTACAAAACTTAGTCTGAGCGAACGTTGTCTTATAAAATTGGTGTTGTTTTATGAAGCAAGTGTTTCTGTTGATGTGCAATTGGAAGATCATTGTAATATAAGTCAATTTGATGTGAAAGATGTTGTGAATTTTATTGAGGCCAACCACCTCATTAAAGTAGCATCATCGAGAATATCATCATATATTTCGCTTCAAACTCTCCCAAGGTGCATTGAAATCTGTAATACCAACATATCAATGCAATATTTGCAGAATTAAAGCTAATACTTAAGACATGGCTGTATGGGCATTAGTTCCCCTGGCCTTCCCTGTAATAGAAAGAAATTAAAAAGAATTTAAATGTGTCAATTTTTAAATTAAGAATGAGTTTGATCATCAAAAATTCACTAACACCACAGATCAGCCCCCTTATTCTCAACTGTCGGAAAGAATTCGAATTTCGGAAACTCTATACCTGTCACTTTTTATCGCGCGGCGTCAAAGCGAGACGGCATGTGACTTTTCGAATCGAATCCGTGATCCGACAGTTGAGAATAAGGGGGCTGATAATAGTAGACTAACACATGTTTAGGCTTATTGAATAGATGCTTCACAAATAGTATGTATCTAGACTTTGCATTTTTGCCACCTAAACATTTTTAGACTGCGATTGTATGTACATCGTAAGTATCTACACATTGAACAAATTACAATGAATAGTTTATGTTTTGTATCAATGTCATTTAATTATTATACGTGTATGTTTCACGCACTTCTGAGAAATAATGACCTAAGGAAATTAGGTGTATGTTCCAAATTTTTTTATGTCAAAGGTAGGGTAGGTACGTACCTACGAAAAAATAAGATTTAATGTTTTTATAATCTAACCGGTAAGGTGACTGTAGTTTATTAGTATAGGGTTTTCATTAGGCAGTACAAAACGCCACAGGAACAAATATTTTAGAGTGTGAGAATTGAAACACGCCAGCTGCTGGATAAGACGTGCAGCTTCCAAGCGTTTACAGCAAAGATTTTCAAATGATACTAGTTGCAAATGGTCCTGAAAACTGTAAGAAGATATTGTTGTTATTAAAACCACATCGATGCCTTTCAAAAGGCTGGGCAAGCAGGTCAGGTCTCGACATAGATTAAGTACCAATCATTAATCACTAAGGTGTTAAATCTTGACGCTTAGTAGTATCTCAGGGTGTTTGTTTACTTTTTAGATTACTTATATATGCTGCACTCAAAAGCATCGTTCTAATTGAACGCGATCATGCGATTATCGCGCAACTGGCGTTTCGCGCGATGACTGACATTGGCTGTCATAAATTGCGATCGCGGGATCCCGAATAAAGATCTCTTTTTGAATTTCATATTTGTTGAACACGGACTGAGGTCAGTGTTCAACAAATATGAAATTGTGTTGTTGTTTATGGGCTCAAAGACACGCATTTTTTGTTATTGAGAAACATTTCCCTTACCTACCAGTTTAGCGTGTTCAGGAAACAAAGTTTGGTCCGAGGATACACATATAAAATATTGCAGCTTTTTTAATTTCAGCCCTACTGAGCTCAGATTTTGAGTACTAGTTATTATCAAATAGTACAAAATCAATATCAAATAGTACAAAATCATACCACACTTCGATTAATATTCATATTTAATATTCCTAGTTTTGAGGTGGCATCTCAATTCACACGTTTAGATTGAGGTGTTACCTTTATATTCGTTTCACTTTTTAAATATTCCACTACAAACTCCAGGATCGAGGCCACAAAACCTTTTTTTAAGATATGATAAAGTTGGCTCCTCAATCTAAACATAGATATTTTTTACTATACCTAATTAATTAAAATATGACACTATAGTTTAACACCTTTTCAATATTGATAGCGTAACCGATATTGATACTACTTAGTCTGGCCATAAATACTGTTACAATTAAAAATAAACAAAATATTATATTTGAATTTGGAATCTGTAATTTTTATTTGATTGTTCATTGGATTTTCTCATTTTGGCGCCAATACATTGTACAATATTTTGCGATATTAAAATGGAGTGTGGTGATAAAGAGAACCGAATCGCTGTGATTGCATTACACAAAGGAGGTATAGAGCCAAATGCAATTTTTAAAACTCTACATACGCTTGGTATTAGTAAAGTATCGGGCGGCGACCGGTACCGGGCTATGAATAGGTACAATGAGACCTCCTATGTTTGTGACAGAAAAAGATCTGTCCGAAAGCAAAAGATTTTATCTCAGGAGATGAAGATAGAATAGAATAGAATAGAATAGAATAGAATAAAACTTTATTCAGCATCACAACATAAAAGACTTAATTCTAATACAAAATAAATTATAAATTATCATTGAGTGATTAAGCTGAAATGGTATCCACTCAGCATTTGTCGCAGCTGCTACCAACCTCGACGCTGATTTTCAGTGGAGCCTTTTGTAGGATTTGATTGTGAAATAGGTAGCCAAGCCACCTAGAACCACCTGTCGCGTATTTTAAAAGATGACTTAGGACTTGCAGCCTATAAGAGACGCACTGGTCATTTCTTAACTGATATAATTTAATAAAGAATAGGGTGGTAAAATCGAAACAACTACTGAAGCGGTACGCAAAGGGAGGTCACAGAAAAATTTTGTTTACGGATGAGAAAATTTTTACAATAGGCATGACGAAAGATTTTGAAATTCTCTTCCGTAGTGTATGTACACATTTACTATTTACGAAAAAACCTTTATTTCGGTAATAAACTAACGTTTAACTAAGTTTAAAGCCATTTAAAAAAAAAAATCAATAGTGCGCGAAAACAGCTCAAAGTGTCATGGCGCCGGATCTGACGTCACGCCTAGATACACATCAAATTAGGTCTACGCGCGGTCAGAGGAAAGTTAGCAAACATTGCATATTTCGTCTGTAAAAATTTAAGTCTAAAGTTTATAAGTGATGTACAGTGCCTCAATGTAAAAACACATCAATAACAACACCCAACAAGGTGTTTGTATATGCCCCAAATAAGAAAATTTATAGAATAATTAATATACAAGATTCACTAATTAAATAAAACACACATAAAATTTTTGCATTTTTATTTTATATACTTTTATATAGCAAACAGGGGATACACATGGGATTTCCAAAATGTAATAAGTAATACTTTCAACAAGAGCCTGACATATATAGATTATCAAAGGTTACACATATAATTTCTACATTTTGACTAGTTGGAAAATTTGAGCATGCAACACAAAAGTAACACTTTTTTCAACACAAAAGTAACACTTTTTAGTCTACTTAGGTACATTTGCATTTGTATCTGAGCAATGCATTTAAAATATATAAATTTCAAGGTAGTGCTGACTCTTGATTTGAAGGTAGAGCTTTGATTTCTGCCACATTGAACTTCAGTGCATGAAAGTTCTTCGCTTCGTCTATGGACCCATATAAGCAGTGCTATGGCATGATTACATTCGACCTGGGCAGCAACACAATCATGTCATTCAATTGACTTTACTTTTTCTTCATCTTCATCAACCATCAATGTAACAGCATATTGATTTCCATAGACTTTATGCTGTAGGCAAATCTTGCATTTTACTGTACTTATGTTTCCTCCCATTTTAGTTGCACATAACTGATTGCATCACGCCCATTTGATGGTCTTGAAGATCTGAAATAATAGAAACTAATTAGAACAAATAAAAATTATAATTTTCAAATGTAAAAAAGTAAAATGTCTGTTTGTCAGGTAACTTACTCTGAAACTAAAAAAATACTAGTAGGTGCTTTGTAATTACAGAAGTTTTTCGTGTATTAACTCTAAAGTAGCTTTTTCAGCTGCAAGGGGGTTAACCTCAAAAATAAACAATGACAAGTTTATTGTAAAAATAACCTATGAAAGTAAAATAAACTCCTACCAGTTCAAAACGAGTTGTTTTTGTATCTAGTACTAAGGATAAATATAAAAACTTACAAAGTGGTTTAACTCAGAGGAGCAAAACTCTTTATTTGTTGCGAGGAAATCGCCCAACATCAATAAATCAATCTTAGGCAAATTTGAGCTGGTTGCCTTAAGAAAGCCTGGTTCCATTGTTATAGATTCGTGTTCTAGAGTCGAGTGGAGTGGATAAATCACACTTTCACTAATAAAAAATCAATTCAAATGCGTTATTTTGTTAAATATCGGTAGTAGTCACAACAAAACACAAGAGGGAGATGTTTGTTTACCTAAGCGTGACGTCATGCGCTGTGATTGGTGTTTCAGTCAAAATGGCGGTTTGCAGTATTTTAGTCTTATATTTTAGTGAAAATCTTAATAATCTCAGGTTTTTAATTAAAACCGAATAAGTGTTTTAAATCCTTTTAATGCATATTTTCCCCTAAAATCATTAAATCATTGGTTATTCGATGCTGTCGTGACTGACCGTGTTTACCTATGCTCAAAGCTCTAAGAAAGCTTTCCAATTAGTCGACAGAGTACAACGTGGGCACTATCCGACTTCAGTGATGGTTTGGTGGGCCGATGAAGGAGTGGCTGACCCATACTTTTGTGAAAAATGTATCAAAACATCGACACAAGTGTATCAAGATACCATTCTCGAAAAGGTAGTGAAGCCTCTTAACAACACCATGTTCTATAACCAAGAATGGTCCTTCTAGCAAGACTCGGCGCCGAGTCATAAAGCTCGGTCTACGCAATCTTGGTTGGAAACGAACGTTTCGTCGTCTAGCCCCGATCTTAATCCGCTGGATTATGATTTATGGTCAGTTTTAGAGAGTACGGCTTGCTCTAAACGTCATGATAATTTGGAGTCCCTAAAACAATCCGTACGATTGGCAGTGAAGAATTTTCCCATGGAATGAGTGCATGCCTAGTGCGCGTCTATTGATAACTGGCCTCAACGTTTAAAGGACTCTATTGCACCCAATGGAGACCACTTCGAATAAGATTTTTATATTTTTATTTTTTATATATTTATGTATTAAACTAACACACTGTAAAAGTAATAAATGTTATTTGCAATCGAAATTTTTTGAAGATTAAAGGTAGTGTATGGTAATGTCGTCATGTCTTGTTGTATTTAATACAAATTTAGTAAAAATTATTATTTGTGACGATTATACGATGAAGGTATTGAAGAAGCAACACAAGAATCTAATTTTTTGTAGTTTGCAATCGTTATCTATCTATGTAGAACTATATCAAAGATACAATTGAAATCTTTAGTCGAGACTCGAGACTTCTTGCCCAAGAAGTGCTAATGGGACATTGATTTTCGAAATGGTTATTTATATTTTACTTTAGGTATTTGTTTGTGCCAGTCGTTGGAGGAGTGACGGTTTCACTCCTGCCCGCCTAGCATGACCACCGAAACGCGATATGATACGATATGATATAGCTATTTATCGCTTCGAACTGTCAGTAATCATTGGATATAACCGCCATCTTGAAATTTTATCGAAACTGCGAACTTGTATTGTATATATACATGTTCGCAGTTTCGATAAAATTTCAAGATAGCGGTTATATTCAATAATTTTTGACAGTTCGAAGCGATAAATAGCTTTATCATATCGCGTTTCGGTGGTCATGCTAGGCGGGCTGGAGGTCTGGTTGTGATCAAGCGAACGATTTAATAATAATTAAATTAATTAATAAAATAAAAAATAATAATAATTATTATTATTAATTATTATTAATTTAATTAATTTTATTTAATTTATATTAACCAGTGTAATTACTGGGCATGGACGGCATTTCATCTTAGGCCTCAGGATGACAACGCACCTTCAATATCAAGTGATTTTCTCTTGTTGTTGCAGGTGTCTATAGGCGGCGGTTACCGCTTACCATCAGGTGGGCCGTCAGCTTGTTTGTCATCTAGTAGTATAAAAATAAAAAAAAATTTGACGATCAATGTGGTATACAGAAAAAATCACAAGGGCTTATGAAGTACTACATGTAATCACAATTAAAGCCCTGTTATATGTATTTTGTAGAAATAAGGAATTCAATAAAAATAAAAACCTATCAAAATGAACATTTTCATGTTCCACATTATAAAATTACTAACTAAACATAGGTATATCTAAATGTAACAAAGTATACCCTAAATGTAAACATTTTTCCAACCTTAAAATATTCTGTAATATCCGGAAGAATGTTTTCCGTTTGAAACAGTCAAGACGGTCAATTTTGATTAACTGATCAGAAATAATTAAACGGTCCATTTGGCATTGTTCTGCTTCCATTTTCTGAAAATAAAAATTGCTTTAACTTCCATTTCCATTTGAAATTGTAGTCATTTTATGCCAGAGAAAAACGTATGGATAAAAATATTTAAACTATAAATATAAAATAGACCTATATGAGCGGTATTGAGGATGGCGAATATCAAGTGGGTGGTTAGGTTAGGTAAATTTTGTGCCCACTGTAGATAGCGAATATGGCCCAATTCACATGACGTAATAAACTTTGATTCTTTCTATAAAATTAGAAGGATATTTTAAAGAAAGAAAATTTTCAGCCTTTATATAAATAAATTTGATGAACCTTTAGCGTGATTTCTATGGCCTGGTGTAGTTCTTTTTGATATAGCTTAGGCTGAAGCTTTAAGGCAGTGTTGGCTTTCCAGAAATAGCTGCCAAGCTGGGTGGGCATCCTCAAGTTAGGATATTGGAACGTGAACAGCACACGCTCACAATGCAGATCTCCGTAGAAGTACCTTTGGACATCGTGTATTGACCAGTATGTTGTGTCGGTGCTCCTGATGTAAAAATTAGTTAGTTGAATAAGTAGATTGTCATGTAAAGCATTAAGTATCATATGTTCCCGAAATTCAGCAATATAAGCCGTACATTAGTACTTTGTCCTCGCGTAACAGCCCGTCAGAACTTTCAACATAGTACAGCCATATAAAAGGATTTTTGGTCCAATCCCCTAATGAGAGGTATCCAGGACTCGGTTGGTGTTCTCTAGGCCACTGCAACCATTCAACTTCCTCCAAGTGTCCGATGATTTTTATGCATTTGCAATCATCTGAAAAAACACATTAAAATTTAATGAAACAAACGAAATGACTTGCCCCATCGGTATTGGAATCTGGGACCCCTGACCGAGTAGCCTGTATAGAAAATGGTACATACTACTCGATCAACGACTAGGTCGCACACATATCTTTATAAAACAATTTTTCTTCACCGTAATCAAAATCAGATTCCAAATATTTGACACGTTCGTAGATTCATTTGAGCTGCTTGTCTCATCATCACTAATGATGACTTCTGCATTTTTTTATACATTCAAATAAATTCTCATTTTTTATGCTACCTACGAAGTACAAGCAGCATTGCAGCTTCGGCTCGATCTTCTCATGGCTCACCCAATTTGACAAGACGCGTGCGGCAGTGAGCTACATGGATCGGCACGATAAGATGGGAGATGTTATATTTCCGAAACTACTGAGTTGGAAGATGTTTTCAAACTACTGGACTGGACAGGACTCGGCATCTACATCAACGACGAGTACCATCACTCATCTTCGATTTCCCCACAGTATAGTAGTCATGTCAGAATCCCTGGAGGAATTAATCACAATGCTCGGTGAAGTAGACATAAAATTCCCGACGGGTAGGTCTAAAGTTGACTATGGACAAGACAAAGATTATGCCAAATAGCCTCCTACTCAGTCAAGTAAGATGGACAGACGACTTGGTCTAGTGGCGGGGAGCCGTTGGACGCAGGCTGCGCAGAACCAATCTATTTGGAAATCAATGGGAGAGGCCTGTGTTCAGCAATGGACTTCATAGGCTGATTTATGATACAGATGGGTGCTTGTGATCACCTTCTATCGTCCGTTGAATGGGGCTAAAATTCATTACCTATCTATTTCGTGTTCCGATGAAACGCAATAAAATTGTTTTTTTATTTTATTTTATTAGATAAGTAAGGTAGGTACATACTACTTTTGATTGTTGCACGAAGATGCATGATATAATACCTAAATACATCACATAAAATTGTAAATTATTGTCATAATTTTCGCGAGCACTAAACATTTGAAATAAAACCAATTTACCGGATTTACCTCACCTTTAATTGGATGGTAAATTATTATTTTATAGCCGAACGTATCGATAAATTTAAAATAGCGATCGTGGTCACGGGATAGACTACGGTTTCAATCCGGTAAAGTGGTTACATCCAATAATAAGCTACCTATTTAATATTCTATTCTCCTTTTGTCTAGCTCCTTTAAATGTTGTAATTATTAATTACGCTTTTAGAATACTTGGTAGGTAGGTACCTACTAATAATATGCCTGGACTTATCTAACATCACACCAGACAACTCATTTGAGGGGATAAGAACAGATGTTGGTAGTGAGCTGTTAGAACATTTTTTTTCTAGGAGGGTTTAAGCCGCGCGGTTTTTCATACAAACTTTCAAGTCGAAAATATTGTAAACGAATAAACCGAATCTAAAAATACTTTACATGCACAAGCATGTCAGGCTAGTCTTATTAGTTATAATTTTTAGAAAAGTCTATCAATAAAGAATTTATTGGCTTTATGTGGTTGGCTTTTCGCTATAGACTTTTCGAAGTATACAACCTGACGCCCCTGTCCAGCTTGACGATACTGTGCAGCTAAATGAAATGAACCAATACAACCAAATGGACCAGTACAGCCAGAGCAATCATCATCATCATCACCAGCCTATATACGTCCTACAGCTGGGCACAGGCCTTCCTACATGGGCGAAACACATGAGTAGCTTGGGTCATAACACCCCCCCGCGGGTTCAATGCGGGTTGGTGGGTTAAAGCGGTTGCAGTAACAACCGGGATCAACGGCTTAACGTGCCTTCCGAAGCACGGAGGAGCTCGAGATTAGAAATTTTGGTTGACCCATCCCGGGACCGACCATGGCGAAAATTGCTTTGTTTTCGTAAACGAAACAAGAGCGCTCAAACCACTACGCCACAGAGCTCAGCAACAGCCAGAGCAATCCCAGACACAAACAAAATACTATTCATGATGTAAGAAGATTATATGAGGGTCCCAAACAGTTCTCAAACTTGTGTATAAAATAAATGGAATTAATAATTTAGGTTTCATTTTCGAAACCTTCAGGGCGTCATTTCTCCAGAACCCGATGATTTATCAAAATAAAATTCATATAACTCTATGTAGGCATGGACTCCTAAATAAATAACGATATACAATTTGCATTTCTGTATTCCGGCAAGGTGGAGGCAGCTTAAGCAGTGTCAAAATCAAAATTGTACTAGCTGTCTTAGCATATATGGACTTTTCTAGCCACTTCACATCAGGTACACCACCAGCCTCCAGAGTATGTTTTTACCGCATAGTTCATTGGCGTATCCTACGTAAACTGTAGTGTAGCCACACCACTTGAGGCGCGGTAATTAAATGCCACAATTATATCGGTAGACGGTAACGTTATTGTAGTCGCAGCATTACCACAAAAGCGGTAATTGGTAAATATAGTAGTTTATTTTGTTGTAAAAGCTCTCTGTGGCTCTGTATATATCAAAACTACATCATTTTGAGTTTTAAATTGTTATGCAATACGAAAAGCATTAAACGATAATCTTATAAAAAGACACAAAAATTAAAATTTACCATTTTTGTTTTTTTGCTCGTCCTGTAAAATTGATGATTTGGCTTTTACTACACTTGTTGTTTATAGGGTCGAACTAAGTATAGTTAAGTACTTTTATATTTTGAAATATATGTTTTTTCAAAATATTTCAACAGGTCTACTTAATTTTCGCTATGGTCGATCCTGGGATGGATCAATCAAAATTTGCTATCTCGAGCTCCTACCGTTCTTCTACCCACGCTTAACGTGCCCGGTTTTTACTGCAACCGCTTTAAACCACCAACCCGCATTGACCCAGCGTGGTGGTGCTATGGCCCAAACTCCTCATGTGTTTCTCCCATGCAGGAAGGCCTGTGCCCAGCATTGGGACGTATATAGGCTGGTGATGATTATCTTTACAAGTACCAACTTAGTTACCTTCTTTTTCCATATTTCAAACCAATAAATATTCTGAAACAATAAATACAGTAAAAATAATGTCGAATTTTGATTAATACCAAGTCATAATAAATAAAATGAAAGTACTCTGTGCAAATAAAGACTGAGGTGCGTTCCGAGCCTACACTTCAAACACTCTGAGTTGTTTTTTGTCTTGCTCTAAGGTTGGAACGACATGGTTTTTTAAAACTTAAATTTTTACATTAATACTGTTAGGAATATTGTCTATTGGATTATTTGTTTATGGATTTATGAAGAGAATAGTTTTGACTGATGTGTTAGCTGTCGTGGAAAAATATTCGTTGTAAGAAGCAGAGCTAATATACAATGTTGAAGTGATACAAGTATTTCATTGATTATCTTTTGCTCGGCTCGACCATCGCTGGTTATTCTTCAAAAGGTTATGGGCCCAGAATAGTTTGCGTGAAATAGAGCTAAAGCAAAGGTAAGAAAAGTAGTAAAAATAAAGGTAAGGAAGACGAAAGGAAATGGCGTCGACTTCAACAAATTATCCGCAACTACAAGCTGATAATTATAATAACTGGATATTTAGAGTTAAATGTATTCTGGATGAAAAAGGTTTAAAAGAGGCATGTGAGAAAAATGAAGATAAGAATGACAGTTTTATATCGAAAGATGCAAAAGCAAAAAGCATCATAGTGCAATGTTTACCAGATAAGCATTTAAATATAGTAAAAGATTGTACCACTACACATGAAATGCTAGATAAAATTAGAGAAACATTTCAAAGAAAAAGCGTAATCTCTAAAATACACTTCCGTAGAAAACTGTTAAACATTAAAAATTCGAATAGCGAAAAACTCGAAGAGTATTTTGCGAGATTCGACGATATAATAAGAGAGCTTGAATGTGCAGATGAAAAATTAAGCGAAACGGATAAAATATGCTATCTATTAATCGGATTGAGTGACAAATATGACAACGTCATAACAGCAATAGAAACTCTGAGTCATAAAGATCTAAAGATTGAATTTGTGAAATCACGTTTGTTAGATGAAGAACTGAAACTGATGTTAACAAACCAAAATGATATGTTACCTGTGGATACAGCATTTGTGTGTTTTCGATGCAACAAACCAGGGCATATAGCTATCCAATGCAGAAGCAGAGGCCAACATAGAGGTCGTGGACGTTGGTCCAATCAACGTGGAAGAACCACCCATGCACAAGGAAGAGGCCAACAAAGAACAACTGCTAACATAGCATTTGGCTTTATATCATCAACTGATTGCTGCAACACTACATATAAAGTTGGAGAGGTAGAGTGGATTATCGACTCAGGTTGCACTGAACATCTAATACAGGAAAGTTACGAAAGTTATATGAAAGATGTCAAGAAATTAGATAAAGAAATTAAGATACACATCGCAAATGGTGATTATTTGGTTGCAGACAAGATCGGCGAAATAGCGTTAGTAGTAAACGGGTATTCACTTAATTTCAAGGCGTTGATAGTTAAAAATTTAAAATTCAATTTATTATCAGTTAATAAGATTTTAAAGAAGGGATATACTGTTAAATTTTGCGATAACAAAGTATACATTTGCGACAGAAATACAAATGCAACTTTAATAGGTTCTAATCGAGGTAAATTATTTACAATAAATACAGAATTAGCTTTTATTGCAGAAGGTGACTCTGACAGTCTATGGCACAGGCGTTTAGGCCATCTTAATCGCCGAGGACTAAAATTGATGGGTTTGCCGGTAAGTAAAGTAACATGTGGGCCATGTTTGCAAGGGAAAGCATGTAGATTGCCTTTTGTCGCGGTTCCGAAGCCGAGATCGCAACATGTTGGTGATTTGATACACACTGACGTAGCCGGACCTATGAATGTAAGAGGTATTCACGGAGAACGTTATTATCAGGTAATTATTGACGATTTCTCTCATTTTTTAGTAGTTTGCCTGTTACAAAATAAAGGTGAAGCAACAGACAATGTAATAAATTACATAAGGAAAATAGAAACACAGAACGGAGCGACAGTTAAAAGGATAAGGTGTGATAATGGTAGAGAATTCAAAAATCACAAACTAGAAAGCTTTTGTAGATATAAAGGTATTGATATACAATATACTCAACCTTACTCTCCACAACAGAACGGAGTATCTGAAAGAATGAACAGGACACTTTATGATAAAGCAAGAACTCAGCTAGTAGAGTCAAGTTTGCCGAAACATTTATGGGGAGAAGCTATAATGGCTTCGGCTTACCAATTGAATAGATGTCCTTCATCAGCGATAAATTTTAAGATACCAGCAGAAATAATGACTGGTAGTACAGATCTGAAAAGACTTCGCGCATTTGGAAGTAAAGCGTGGGCAGTAGTATTCCCAAGAAGAAGTAAATTTGAAGAAAGAGGACATGAGATGAGAATGGTTGGTTATACTCCTAATGGATTTCGTTTATGGGACCCGGATAGCGATAAGATTACAATTTCGCGTGATGTACGTTTCGATGAAAATGATATTGTCTATAAAGAAAGTAATGAAACTAAAGAAACTAATAACATAAATAAAAATGGATATGATGATGAAGAAGAAAAAGAGAAGGTGATCTTTGAAAGAAAAGAGACTACTGAAAACATAAATGAAAGTAACGAAATAAATGATCAAAATAGTAATGACAATAATGTTATGGGAGAAGAAGTGAACAGTAATGAAATACAAAATACACAAATACAAAAACAAACTAGATCAGGAAGAACTATTAAAGTACCAAGTTACTTGCAAGAATATGAATGTGATGACATAGTAAGACAGTTTGAAGCTAATGTAGCATATTGTTTATTCTCAGATCCACAAACCTACACTGAAGCAATGGAAAGCGGAAAAGATTGGCAAGAAGCTATTAGTAATGAATTAAATTCATTAAAGCAACTAAACACGTGGGAAGAAGCAACGCTACCAATGGATAAAAAAAGCTATAGATACGAAATGGGTTTTTCGGACAAAACAAGGAGGAAAGAGAAAAGCTAGGTTAGTAGCCAAAGGTTTCCAAACAGATAGCAACTTTAACGTATACTCACCAGTTGCTAGACTATCTACTCTAAGGATGATGTTTTGTATAGCAGCACAAGAGAATTTTCCCTTGAAACAACTTGACGTCCCTACAGCGTTTTTAAATGGATATTTAACTGAAGAAGTGTACATAAAACCACCTGAAGGTGTAAAGACTGGAGGAAATAAAGTTTTAAGGTTAAAGCGATCGTTATATGGGCTGAAAGAAGCTCCCAAGTGCTGGAATGAGAGGTTTCATAAATTTATAATTTCACAAAATTTCATAAGTTCGAAGTATGATTTCTGTTTGTATATAAGTTCAAATTCAAAAACATGGATTCTTATTTGGGTCGATGACATACTAGTCATGGGAGACCACGAACCTATAATAAAAGCATTGAGAAAGGAATTCAATGTGAAGGAGATAGGTGATGTAAGCGAATACTTGGGCATGGAGATACTAAGAAGAGACGGTGAATTGACAGTAAAACAGGAAAGACTCATAGAAAAAGTTTTGAAGAGATTCGGGATGGACGATTGTAAAGGAGTTCTGTCACCTATGGAACAAATAAATATAAGTTCAGAGGAGGAGGTAATACATAACGTTCCTTATAGAGAACTAGTAGGATGCCTTACTTATATTTCGACAACATCTCGTCCAGACATAACTTTTGCGACTTCATTTCTTAGTAAGTATTTAGATAAGCCTACTAAAACTTTGTGGACAGCAGCCAAAAGAGTTCTGCGGTATTTAAAGGCGACATCTAATAAAGGTTTGACTTACACATGCAGTACAGGTAAGAAGCAACTTCTAGCTTATAGCGACGCAGATTGGGCTTCTGATAAAGTCGACGGAAAAAGTGTCAGTGGCTGTGCTATCTTCTATTGTGGTAACCTCATATCTTGGTTTACTAAAAAGCAAAGTACCGTGTCTTTATCTTCTGCCGAGGCGGAGTATGTTGCCGCAGCGACAACAACTGCTGAATTATTATATTTACAAGGTATTTTAAGCAGCTTTAACTACTTAGACGTTGAGACACATCTGCTAATAGACAGTCAAAGTGCGATTAGGATGATAGAGTGCAATGAAAACAGTAAGCGAACTAAGCACATCGACATCAAATTTCACTTTATTAAAGATGCATTTGATGAGAAAAAGTTTATTATGTCTTATGTTCCTACCAATGAAAATATTGCTGATATTTTCACAAAACCTCTGAATTCTGTAAAACATGCTTATTTTGTAAGGAAGCTAAAACTTGAATGACTTAATTAGACGTGTTATTAATGTATTATTTAGAGGAGTTATCGGATGTAACTAACTTTTGTTTCAGACAATGACTTCATTTGTTTATATAATGTTTAGCAATCTTAAATTTTGTTAAATTTAACATTGAGAGGAGGTGTTAGGAATATTGTCTATTGGATTATTTGTTTATGGATTTATGAAGAGAATAGTTTTGACTGATGTGTTAGCTGTCGTGGAAAAATATTCGTTGTAAGAAGCAGAGCTAATATACAATGTTGAAGTGATACAAGTATTTCATTGATTATCTTTTGCTCGGCTCGACCATCGCTGGTTATTCTTCAAAAAATACACTGGTAATTTGTTTTGTAACAAAAAAAATGGAATGTATTTTTGTTTACCACCAACAATTGTTTGGATCAAGACATCACCATCTTGATCATAACAAGGCGTTCCATCATTATCTAAAATTAATACGAAGTCTTCCATTTTGCATAGAATTTTCAACAATAATTATTCACTTTAATTTATAGTTAAAGTAATTTGTCTTCCAACAATTTACTCAGTCCTTTCCAATTCGGTTTCCGACCGGGTCACAGCACAGTTAGCGCTCTCATCAAAGTAACTGATGACATAAGGTTTGCCATGGAGAATAAGTCTCTCACCTGTCTTTTGCTTTTGGACTTCAGTAACGCCTTTATCGGCGTTGATTTCGATATTCTTCTTGGCATTCTCAGTTCACTTAACATATTACCTGATGCTGTCGCCTGGTTTGATTCCTACCTTCGTGATCGTTCCCAATGCATCCGATTAAATGACGAACTTTCCAGCTGGTGCAATTTGGCAACAGGGGTTCCTCAGGGTGGTATACTGTCTCCTCTCCTGTTTTCCTGCTTTATTAACACAGTTTCGTGTACAATTTCTAGCAACTTCCATTTATATGCCGATGACCTGCAGGTGTACACCCACTTCCCTATTTCCTAAATTGATAAGTCTATTAAAAGCCTAAACGAGGACTTAGAGAATATAAGTGTCTGGGCCAAGTCTTTTGGACTTCATATCAATCCTGCTAAGTCGAAAGCTTTAATAATAGGTAGTAGACACTCAATTAAGCAACTGGACGTCAACGCTTTGTCTCCTTTGACCTTGGATGGCGCAATAATTCCTTTCTGTAAAACTGACAAAAATCTTGGAGTCATTTTCAACAGCAACTTGGACTGGAAGGAGCATGTAAATGAAGTGAGTCGCAAAGTTTATTGTTCTTATCACACTTTAAGATCTATGCAATACTTTTTGCCACTCCAGAGCAGAATTTCCTTGGCCCAGACACTGATTCTCCCTACTTTAGATTATGCCGACGCGTGTTACCTGGACCTCCCGGAAGAACTTCTTAATAAGCTCGAGCGACTGCCAAATTTGTGCCTACGCTTCATCTTTGGGTTACGTAAATATGATCATGTCTCACAGTTTCGTAAGAAACTTAAATGGCTTTCAATCCGCCTTCGCAGAAATTCGCGTATTCTTTTTCTCCTTTTCAATATTTTATATAACCCAGTATATCCTTCATATCTTCGCGAGCGCTTTGATTTTGCTCATCCTCTCGACGTTATTTGCAGATCGCATCTCCGTACCCTTCTGAAACTGCCATCAAATACTTTCCGAACTAATTTCTTCCTCGACTCATTCACTGTTCATGCAGTGAAACTGTGGAATGCACTACCACCATCAGTACGCGATATTCGCTCACTACCACTATTTAAAACTAGAGTAAAAGAGCACTATCTATCCTTAACTTAAGATTTTGTTCTCCTAGTATCTTTTCCTATCTTTCTTCTTCTTATACATTTATGTTCATGATATATGGTATTTATTTATTAGTGTAAATTGTATATATAAAATAAATTATATATATTTATATATGTATATAGGCCTATATCTAGTATAAGTATTTTATTTATAATAGGCATATTTATTTATTAGTACACGCGACATCCACGTTTCTCAGCATGTCTCCTATCACAGGTGGGTTGGAAGAGATTTCTTATAGAAATAAGCCACACCTTTTGTACTCTTTATTATTTTTTGTTTTCCTATTTTTGTATTTCTTGTGTACAATAAACTAATAAATGAATAAAATAGTTAGTAAACTACAATAAGTTGTGTGTTTTGAGCTTTGACATATCCAATCTCATTTGACGGATGGTCACTGATCTCATATGACGGTTAATACATCAGAGATGGCATGAGTCCCAAATTCATATTCGACAAAAAAATCAGAATTAGCATTCCTACCTAAGACGAATGGAAATGTAGACTACTAGTTCCTGAAATGAATGTTTGGTTCACGGACGGATCCAACATGGACTCAGGAACGAGTGCTGGTGTGTATAATAAAGATATACAACTATATCAAAGCATGGGCAAATTAGGAACTGTTTTCCAAGCGGAGACGTATGCTATTATCCTATGTGTAATAAAAATTTAGAGCCCAGCAGCTCTCAAGGCACTTAGCTCACCGCGCATCAACTCAGATCTGGTCTGGCTGTACAAGCTCTTTACAAGCTTGGTAGGCATAACAGGGTAAGACTAATCTGGGTGCCCTGCCATGTGGGAGTGAAGAGCAATCAGAATGCTGATGAATTGGCAAGGAAGGGCTCAGAAAATACTAACGTGGGTCCTGAGGCCTTTCTAGCACCTTCACAAAGTTTCATAAATACAGCCATTAAAAAGCATGTCAAAAACAGACATAAAT
The DNA here is from genome assembly GCA_947347705.1 of Nymphula nitidulata. NCBI lineage: Eukaryota > Metazoa > Arthropoda > Insecta > Lepidoptera > Crambidae > Nymphula > Nymphula nitidulata. Next base: position 21,591,858 of record OX374616.1, read on the forward strand.
CTGAGTGGGATAAAATACTGGGATTAGAACAATCAAAATCTTTCCTAGGTCTCCTCCCCTAAGGGGGGCTAGGAGGATGGAGTAAATACAACTATGCAAACGCTTCTTGATTGGGGCGCTCATAGGGCATTTTGCTACTAACCACATGCTACATAAAATGCAACTCTCCCCAACACAACTTTGTTAAACATGTGGAGAATGCCTGGAATCAATGACGCATCTCTTGTGTCATTGTGATGACCTGACTAGAACCAGAATGAGCCTCCTGGAAGTGGCATATCCAAAGCCGGAAGACTACAGGCTCTTTCTGCCTTAATATAATGTAAGGCTAATGGCATCTATATTCTGGACACAGGAAGAGTAAACGCAGGGGAGGCACAAAAGATCCCAATGGGTCGAAGTGCACTGTGACTTAGTCATGGCCCCACACTAAGATAAGATAAGATAACCATCAAAATTTATCCCTAAAAAGTTGTAATTCTCTGAGGCTCGGAACGGGGTAGTTGTGTCAACCGAACGTCATGCCCAAAGCCACGAAACGGTCATAGAGTAAAAAGTTGTAGGTTTAGAACGCGCCCCTGTATAAAGCTCAGTATGAAGTTTCTCCACTATATAGAGCATAGAAAAATTAAAATACATATTATTACTTATTTAAAAATAGATACTTATTTCAAAGTTTTGTCAAAGCCATAAATATATTTTATTTTTAGTTAAGGAGGTTGTACACATGGATTTGTCCATAAAGTTATATGGTGTATCCCACTTTATTCATTGCAACTTATTTTTTTATTTATTTATTTACTAAGGAACACAAACAGTGTATTGTACAAAATTACTTAAGATCTACTATCTAAGGCTTTGTTCTAGTAGTACATACACTAAATATAATATTGTAAACTTATTTTGTAAATATTTATTATACATATTAAAATCGGATAGGTTTTTTTTTCAACAAGAGGCTCTGCTGTTGCCGATTTCAAGATAGTTATTGCGTTGAGATCTCTATGTAGCACTTATACTATGGAGCAAATACAATTTTGAGCCTACGTGCGCCTTTTTATACAAAGTCCTAAAATACAATACTGCGAGGTAAAATAAATATTAAATTGAAAATTTTAACTGACACCCGGCCTCAAGAATCATCTCTCTAACACCATCTCATTGAGACTATTCTTATGAGCCCAAACACGTTATATCTGCTGTAAGTTTCTGAAGAATTAAGCAAACCGCCGACTTTTTGATAGTATAGATAGGCAATCATCAGCTGATATATTCCACTAATCCCCACCAGTGGGGATTGTTAGTTTTTTTTCCAGAAGTCCCTACTAGTAAAATAAACTCAGCTTAGTGGGGATTTTCGGAAAATGATGTAAAAAATCCCCACTGTTAATAATTAACAATATAATTATTTCAGAATCCATTAAAAAAGGTTTACACAGTAAATATTACAATATGTCAGTCACCGGAAATCTGGTTTATCATACATGGAATATGATGCTTCCAGAGATATCAATAAACACCTCTATACAGAAGGACAATAAATTTTAATGCGTTTATTGCCCGTGGTATACCAGAAAGTCCACATGTTTACATCATGCTAACACGAAAGAATTATTTCATTTGATCATTTAACATGTAAATTTCCAACCTGAAGTACCAGGCCACCATAACTTCGTAGGTGATGTTTAGTAAATATATTTTTAATTTATAATCCTAATATGGATATAAATAATCTTTTATATTAAATAACCTCTGATATACTCATGGAAGATTGGTAGTTTAGGATGGAGTATTCTAATGCATGTAAAACCTGCCTACATTGGCCATATTCTTTCTTATGGAGCTAATAATAAATGAATAATTAGACAATAGGTCAATGGGAACAAACCCTGATTTAAGGTAGGTACCTTTAATAAAATCTCCCGTGGTTCATCTAGGTCTACCACGTTTAACCTTATTACTAAGCATCTCCCTGGGATATAAAAGTGTTCTATTTTAAAATATCTGGGTTCCTTTGTTTTTCTATGTAAAATTTTAATTATGACTTTAATTTTGTTTAATAATTTAGAAACAATAAAACCTGGTGGGGATTGTTACTTATTTTTACGAAAATCCCCACTAGGATTAGTTTATTTCTCTAGTGGGGATTACTGGAAAAAAAATAACAATCCCCACTGGTGGGGATTTGACGGTGGAGATTAATGGAATAAATCGATGTCATGGGAATGTTTTAAATTTTAAATCAATCAGATCTGTGAAAGTTATTAAAAACTAGAAAATGAGAAAGAAATTTAGAAAAATGTAATGAAGTTTTTAAATTTTCTCATGTAGAAAATGAGCTGACAGTCATCAAACGCCTGAACTGACCTTCATAAATTATAGCTAAGAACCATCTCAAACACGTCAGCTTTCAAAACAAAAACAAATCAAAATCGGTTCATTCGTTTAGGAGCTACGATGCCACAGACAGACACGCAGATACACAGACAGACACGTTAAACTTATAACATCCCTCTTTGTTTGTCGGGGGTAAACATCATTTTTTTAGTTATTTTGTTATTTAAGAAAAACTAACATTTCAGACAGTGTATGTACGTTGCCTTTTTCATAAATTCGTAAAAGTCGAGACCTAATTTACCAACCCGAGGTAAAATGCTTTAGTTATTGTTCTGAGGTAAAAACAAAACAAGTTTTGACTGATATTCATTCGAGTGAATAATTTAGAGGCCAGAGGACGAGACATGTAACGGGAAATTCATTTTAATGCAGAGTATGCAGACTGCTTGGACTAGGAGATTTTCCTAAATCTTGAAGATGATCTAATACATATGTACCTACATACTTTCAAAAATAACAGCTAGTACACCTAATAATACAAAAAGTTATCACGAAAAATAACAAAAAAAGCTATTTAGAGACCAAATGGTACTTGCATGTCTAAAAAATTTTCGACAAGGCACTGGAAGCAGTAATGACGGAAATACAACTAAGATTGCGAGAGGAGCTCGGTGGCGTAGTGGTTTGAGCGCTCTGGTTTAGATCACGAAAACAAAGCAACTTTCGCCATGGTTGGTCCCTGGATGGGTCAATCAAATTTATAATCTTGAGCTCCTCCGTGCTTCGGAAGGCACGTTAAGCCGTTGGTCCCGGTTGTTACTGCAACCGCTTTAACCCACCAACCCGCATTGGGCCAGCGTGGTGGTGTTATGGCCCAAACTCCTCTAGTGTTTCTGCCATGTAGGAAGCCCTGTGCCCAGCAGTGGGACATGTATAGGCTGGTGATGGTGGATGCGATTTTTTGCGTGCTTTACAGAGAATAGAGAAAGAACTTATAAAACAAAATAATGTACATACATAATACTACAAACCATGTCATGTAGAATGGCTGTTGATTAAAAACAAAATCCGTGAGCATGCACAGAGTAGGTACTGCCCAACTGTACACAAACAATTAAAATATAATAAAACTAGAAAAATTTCACGTCCTGAGGCAGGAATCGATCCCGCGACCTTTCGCAATCCGGGCGACTGCTCTGACCACTGAGCCACACAGGACTCGGGCTATCCCTGTGAAATTCTTCTAGTCAATTTTTATTTGCGTTTATGAGCTAACGTCCACTCTACAATGTCGAAATATTCTATTTCAACATCCGAAACGAGTATTTTTACAAATACCTACGATTCGGTTAAGTTGGGGCAGTGCTTTCAAATATTCTTAATTTTTTATTTTAACATTAATATAAATGTTTGAAAAATTACTTAGTAATTAAAATATAACCAAAAACTAGAAAAAAAACAACAAACAAATAATCATAACCATAATAGGCATAATCGGTACTATTTATGCCTTCCTCTGTTCATAAAATATGGTTGCATAATGGTGCAAAAATAATTGAGTAGGTATGTATGTACTATGATATTTTATCTATTGGATAGTTCGCTAAAGTCGTGCAAAAAGTTCGAAATAAGATTTACAAGGAGTTTAAGGCATCGTCATTTAAGAACGTGTTCAAGAGTAAGTATGTACCAATAGATTCGTGTTAATATCGTCTTACTTCTGATTCATTATATCATGTGAGAGAAACACCACCTTATAAAGAATATCAAAAGAACTATTTGATAAAGCCAAGGGACTTCCTTTGTTGCACTACGAAAGCTGCTTTTATTACGAACGGAGTAAGGTCAAAAGCTTGATGTGCAATCGACTCTACAATAATCTATAGGAACCGATTTAAAAAAAAATTGACAATTTCTTTTTATTTTGTTGTATATTTGTTACGATTTCATTCAAAATTATATTTTAGGCTATTGTAACTTAAAAAAATAATATTTATCATTTTTTATTTATGTTATGTCCAATCCGGAATGCGACGAAAAAGGAATTAATCAATTTAACCCATTCAACTTGAGTATTATAGGTGTTAAATTGTGAAACAGCAGAGATATGAAGTTTTGATACAAAACATAGGCGTTTTGCCCATAGTGCGGCGCAGCGGCGCGGCGGAATCCCAGGATGCTAGGTCTGCTGCGACGCTTTAGGGGATCCGGGCTTCAGCCTACTATTTTTTCAACGTCTAAGAAAAATAAAACATTTAAAATCGTTTCCATGTTTGTTATATTTGAAAAAATATCCAAAAAATCAATATTACAAGTAATTTGTTCTGTACAATTTAACATAGGTAATTAGAAATACTAGTAAATGCGTTACATAAAAGTAATCGATTACTACGTAGGTATTTTCGAATACACAATTTAATAACCATTTTGGTGTCGAAAATTTGAATGCGACCCGTATCTAACATTAAATATTCCAAGTTAGTTTCTAAAAGGCTTAATAGTAGCTAGCTATATACAATTATATAAAGTACAATTAATTTAGTAGGTACATGTGCATTTCCAATCCTTACAGAATGTTGCTAGACAATGTATTAGACTACTCAAGTAGGTATGTTTCTCGGTCGTATAATCAAATTATAACCACCGATGCCACATCATTGTTGATATTATCATGCAAAAGTAAATGAAATAGAAATAATATTTCTTAGGTCTGCAATATCTTCCTATCAAACCAAACAAATATATTTCGTTAGTATCCATTTTCGTAACATCATACATTTAGGTTATATCAGAACTGTCACGGTCAGATAGATTAGTGCAGTAGAACATTGTACAAAGTTTAGTTATATTCGCCGTAAACACATATTAATACAAGTACATTTAAATGTAATATGTAGTTGATTTTAACTATTCTTATAATTAGCTATGGAAGTTGGAAATAACAGTCGCCGCTGAAGCAGAATTGAAGAGAATTCGACTTTAATGGGTCTTAAGCTTTGGTCTCTTGACTTGACTGTAACGCACAACGCTGCGGTATACGGTATGCGGCGCACAGTGGTCCGGATTCGGAAAATAGTGGTCCTAGACAAAAAAGTCTTGGCTTTACAGTATATAGTATTTATATTTTCCGAATTTTGTGCGTTACGATCAAGAGACCAAAGCTTTACGCCGCGCGACTTACCATATAAACTTTCAAGTTGAAAATATTGGAAAAGAAATAACCGTACATATAATAAGACTTTACATGTATAAGCAAGTAAGGCCAATTTAATTACTTGTGAGAGGATTTTTCGAAAATCACAAATAAATTCTTTATTATTAGATTTTTCGAAAAATTCTCTTACAACCAATTAGCCTAGCCTGACTTTGCTTGCATGGCGAGTTGTGACAGAATTGGTTGGTTCGTTTCCAATATTTTCGTATGTTTCTAAATCCCTTTAATATTTATACTTTTACGGAATCTCTTCAACCATCCAAAGCTATGATTTACTGTTACGTATAAAAAATTGAACAAATGAAATGCTAGTTCAACTGAATAAACTAGGTAATTTAAAGGACTGATAAAATGGTGGTCGGGCATTGGCAGAACAATACCTAGTTATTGGACGCAAATTTATTGTCAAAATCTGATTACCGCTTCATTTCAGTCTTTTGCGATCCGACTATGTTATGGATGGAATATTTTTTTCTAGTGTGCAATTAAAATAACTCATTTATTCTTAATACAATCGAATCAGCGAGGGGTTTTTTTGTTTGACATGTCAAATTTATTTAAACCTTGTATGATTTTCTATACATATTTACTTTGTAAAAGTAAAAAATAACGGCACTGAAAAACTGCTATTAACCGGTAACAGAAAATTCGGGTATCATTGTTAACTGTATCCAAATTCAGCGACTCTTGAAGATATAACTTAAATTTACGGGAGCTACACGCGACCGATATATCAAAACTACTAACCGGTACCTTAAAGATTAGGGTATCTGTTACACTTATCTGGTAACCTTTGCATGATGGATTGGTTGATATATTCATTTTTAAGAAGGTAGGTACAGTTATTATCGGTATTTAAAAGCGCAGAAAACGTTTGGGCACCGAAAAAATAGCTGTTCCAACCCGTTCCATCGGGAACCCTGCAGTCCCTGGCTGGTCAAAAGTCGTTTCAGTCATTGAATTTGAATACCCGCGGGATTTTCGCAGCACGTCTTCTTTTTTATGTTTTGGTTGTTAAAGACACAAATGTCCATTTTTACTAACCATTTCCTCTCCTAAAGAAGATAGAAAGAGACACTTGTCTCTTTCTATCTTCTTTTGAGAGACTGAGATAAAAATCGCTAAGAGACTCTTAACGAGAAGCAAATGTTAGTGAAAACGAGCATAACAGATGGCATGAATGTATTTTTGTACCGCCGAGGTATTTCTCCCGCTTATAGCTAAAGACGTTTGAGTAGTTGCTTTTATTACGAACTATGCGTGTTATACAAGGTAGTGACGACAATACGACAAGAAATATAAAACGCTGTTAATAAAATTATTCTAGAATAATTATATATATATAAAAGAATCACACAAACTAAATAATTCAGAAATGGAAATAAGCATTAACATCATTTGGATATATAGGGTCACTAGGGCGGCAACAGCGCATTTATGCATAGCGCTATAATTTTTATGGTTTACGCGTAGGTAAAGGTGGTAAGTTTGTATACTTTGCTTTGATTTTAAAAACAGATTTTGTTGGGTTTGGCAACGTTGAAAACAATGTTAGGTCTTAAAAATGGCAGGGATAATGTTTTACAGGTACAGCGTGTAGAAAAAACTAATCCTTTGGCTAAACTATTGAATTATGAATGTATTTTTTTGTATGGTGATTTGTAGCGTTAGTGTGAATTTGATATTAAATTTACTGTCGTATTGTCATCATTAGCGCTTTATACAGGTATAAAGCGTGGTAAAAAAACGCTTTTCTAGTCGTATCGAAGCTATTGTTATGTTACACTGAACATCAGGGATTATTTAAAATATCCTACGTAGGTAGTTCTATTACTTTTGGAATTAAAAATCTACACACATTTTTCATACATGGCCATATTGTTTAACGCTCTTACTACTACTTACGATAGTTGAATTCCGATAGAAACATTAATTTACTTCAAAGTAGGTACCCACGTAACATTTAGTATACACAATATTGGACTTTAACAATTATGCGAGTCTTATTCTACGAACGTTTGCAGCCTCTGTATGATTTAAATTACTATCAACCAAAACGAAATATACCTAGCTACTCGAAATTATTTATTGTAATAAATTGGAGAACATTTGTTTTCCTTCTGATGCATCAAAATATTGAGTATCAATTGAAATATGACTGGAACACGGAATAGCTATTATACATGATAATACATATATTCCTGATTTTTTAAGATTAAAACAAAGATACTTTCACATTGTAAATTTGCAACGACATTTTTGTCAGTTGCTTCCTTCTTTCTATGCTCTGAGGTTGTTTCCGTTGCTGACAGCTACAAACACGAGCATAATTTAAAATTTATTTAATTTGAAACAATTAGGTATCATAAAATTTTATTATAAAGAAAGAGATAGAATCACTTTAACATTTTAAATTAAGCTCAAATGTAGAGATCTAATTCAGAATCTTAATGATAACATTAAGTCACTTTTTGGTCACGGTTCGCTAAATCGTTTTGACTGTTAAAGTGATTATCACAGATTCATTTGCAACGCAGCAATGGCCAGCAAATTAAGTCAGTAATTATCGTAGCTAGTAATGGCCCAGGCTATGGGCAAATGTATGTACACGTTCAGAAAGGCCTTGGTGTACAAATTATGCGTCTGGGAACAAGCCCGACTCATAAATTAATTTCAGCACAAACATAATAACACACTTATCTACTGTTGGAAAATTGAGATCATACATATTGGAGTTCTGTGCAGTTTTCATTTTGCCCCTTTTAACTAAAAGTGCCGACACTTCGTCTTGTTTTTGCAGATCATAATTAATGATGAAACTGTTTGTGCCGTCATTAACCTTAAAAGTATTTTTAAAACGTTTTTCTTACACTGTGACTATAATAGAACTTTTTAATAATCTTCTTTGTCTAAATATTTGTATAAACATAAAAAATGAAACCTTTAACTATGGCACAAATTAGGAATTGAATTTAATATAACACATCTAATTACATAGATAGACATAGAGGTCAATTTATAAAACTGACGTATTTCACAACAATTATCGCTATTTAGATATTAACGGACACCTATTACACCTAGATATAGTTGAAGGAAAAAGAAATGGACATTTTCGCGCATACATTCCAAAGCTTTAACTAGGTTGATAAAGCATAACTATAAGTAATAATTTTTAAAACCTTAATAAGTATATCCATTCCAGCGGTCAGACGAAGTTTACGGAATGTAAGACTAAACTAATGCCTTATTTCGACAGATTATAAATTTTGTTCAACACGCAATAATTATCTAGGAACATAAAATAAAATTGACAAAACTCCAACTCGCGCAATAAATACCTACAATTTGCATTCCTATAATTGATCGACTTGTAACAATATTTCAAACATACCTACATTAAAGATCATAGACAGATACCAGCAATCCAATAATTTTTAAATAACTTATCTATATATTTATCATACATGTCGTAATATCAGTCTAACTTGTTACAAGCCGACAAATTCCAACTTATATACCTTAGAGTACACCTTTTCAAAATAGCACCGCCTTTAATTTTTTTTAAATGATTACTTTCTAACTTGCCTTTTCATGGATGCAATTTTTATAATGAAATTGGTCACTTGAGTTACGTGTTAAACACAATAGCAATAAATTCTGTACCTACGCCGTGGAAATAGAAGACATATATTGAATGTCTCGCATTACCTTATGTTTAAATTTCCAGAGAGCATGAAGTTAGTTTTAAAAAAGCTTAAAACTTTACATCAGGTTACCGTCTCACTTTATGTTGATTACATATATATTTAAATATATAATCAAAATCTGTGCGCGCGCAAGATATATCTGTATTTAGAAGCTTCTTGCTACTTTAATACAATGTTCATCACATTCGTCCACTTAGCTTTGAGGAGAACTCGCGCCTATTTCGCAGTGGGAATTAAAGGACAGTCCGTTCTTTGCGATTCCCTCAGACGGTGGGCTGCGCAGCGGAGTGCGCGTGCGTTGACAGATGCGTGGACTCGCTGCGCCGCGGTGGCGCTGGTGGCGGTCGCTTCATAATCGGCTTTGGCTCCTCTCGCCTCGGTTGAGGCTCTCTCCCAAACACATTTTCATAGAACGGATCCTCTACACCTCCACCGTAATGCTCTTCGATCCACATTGAAACGCTTGTCTCCTTGTAATCTTGAGACAAGGGATATTCCCGGAAACCGAGTACTTCGTGAGGTGTTGTCGCTGGCTCCAGCTTACATTTCTGTGCGACTTGCCATTTTTTCCTCATTACCCTTTGTAAATCCTTCAAAAACTCTTTCGGCGGGTTACTGTTAGAATCAGCCAACTTTTTAGGCGACGAAAGACGTGTACTCTCGTTTCTTTTCGGTGGCGGAGGTTTTCGAGGTGAGGACGGAGGTGGGTCTTTAAGATTGAATGTGATTTTTTTATTTTTCTTTAAATCATCGTTTCTAGTCGGAAGATCATCTGCGAAGTTCACTTTTTTTATCGAACCCGTGCGTTCCTTAACGGGTTCATTTGTTAATTTCCTTTGTGTTGATGGACTGCCATTACTTATTTTTTTATTCTGTAACTCCACAAGACAAGCTCCGTAAGCAACATTCTGCTGGCAGTAAATGCTTTTATCAGAGTGCAAGGATGAAGTCTTTGATGTGTCGGAATTGACACTGTCCAAAGAGGGCTGACGTGGGAATGTTCGGATGGATCCATCAGAGTTACGGTTACCAGCTCGGTGGGTCGACTGCGATTGGCCAGCGCGGGCGGCTTGCTCGAGTTGCTGAGCAGTGAGTTGAGTAACTATGTCATGAACACGGCCCGAGTTGGCTTCTATGGTGTGTTCGGGCGGCGGCGGGGGCAGGCTTAGCTGTGATCCGCAAAGATCTTCCATGATTTCCAGCGGTGGAGGAGGCGGCGGAAGAGAATCCAAACTGAGAGTAGAGCTGAACATGCCATCAGGCACATCTTCACTTGGTGGCGGGGGCAAAGGTAAGTCCTCAACAGGAGGTAGTGGCTCCATGGGCCTTTGAACTTTCTCATATATGGAGGTGTAGCCGTACAGGGTGGAGCTATTATCGGTGCTGGTGCGATAAATCGGTTCTCGGTTAATGGTTTCATAATGTCCGTAAGATGGGGAAGGTTGTTCTTGTCTCGTGGGGCTAATGGTTGTAGTTAAGAGTGCAGCTGGCGCTGGACTGTAAACAGCAGTTTCGGTTGTTTCTGAAATATTAAAAGTAGCAATATTAAAACTCAATTTAGTTAGTGATCGGGCCTAATTCTGTAGAATAAGTAATTAATTAATTCCCTAGAATATCGTCTTCATCATTTCGGGGACCAAAGAAGTTGATTACTATATAGGAACTATACGTGGATACTGTAAATGCAATTAATTAATTACAGGTAATATAAAATACGAACCTATGGCATGGTGCCGCTTCAAGGTGGAGTCATCCCTCGCGGGGCGCGGACGCCGCGTCAGCGTGCCACAGTCACCGCCGCCCTCATCTTCGCCATCGCACTCTCCTCCTTTTTCAACCATCTCTTTCAATTGCCTGGTCATCCAAGTCAGTGGGATGTTTGGTTTCATGGAGGGTTTGCGTTTAATAGTACCTGTAATCGGCAGAAACCGAATTGTTAACTATATTGAAAAACTTAAAACGGAAGTAAGTTGGTATTCATATTTCAGTGTAAGACAGACAATAGATTTTTTTGGCTGCCCTAAATATCCGACTTTCGAGGCATAATTCTAAAATACTGACCCATTGGGAATTCGCAGTCGAAAGCGCTCTCTGATGCCGTCCCGCCATCGGATAGACACCCGCTTGAACTCGAAGAGGATGCGCGGGAGTGCCTGGTACAAACATGAACTTTACAACATGTGGTCCAAATCAAATACCTGCACATATCGCAAACTTCCACAAACAAACATTGAAAGCTAAAGACACACAAACCGCGAGCAATACGCAATCAAATTTGTGCTTTAGAAGTGATAGTTGCACTTTCGAAGGCTAGTACACATACTTTATGTTTCAAAACAATCACACTTTATAATTCATTGGCTTGAAAATATATTAATCATTCGCTTCGTAAATAAACGCAAAATTATTAACATATATTGTTTAGTAGCTGAGTAATGATATTTCGCAACGCAAAAGTCATTAGCAACCTAGACAAATCTTCAATTAAAAGATAAGTATAGGGTAGGGAATCGCGATATGGATAGGCAAGGCTAATAATTAGATTTATACTGCGAGTAATAGTTAGAAACATATGGGCGTAAGATCGTTTGATGGGTTATGCAAGTCGGCTGTAATGTAGGTAACTCGCAGTATAATTCAATTTATATCTTTAGCCCTCTCTATCCGTATTGACCGCCTGTACCTTTTGCTTAGTATTTCGCATTAGTTGGTATTCCATTACCATTCTACTATATTTTGCTGAATTTAGTGTGTAACAATTTCACAAATAAACGGCTTTGTAATATTGCAATCGATTAACTGTGAGGTTTTTTTTTCTGACCAAAAATATACTTGTCGCATTTCGTGGGATTTTAATTGGAAATAATAGGAAAAGTAAAAGTGATGCGTACAGACCTGCCACTACTGATGTCGGAGTTGGCCACACTGACATTGCTGGACGTGGACTGCGCCGGGCTGTTGATGCCAGCCGCGATGGTACCATTCGTCTTCGTAGGAATCGAGGTTATCTGCACAACAATTATTGATAAATTATAGGTAATTTATGCTATATTTATGGAATAGCGTGCATTAAGTACATTTTGTAATTTTATTTAGCATTATAATTGGATTTTTTGCTCATAATAACGTGTTTCTATCTACTTACTGAGCACGACCGCGCATGGGCGAGGTGATCCAAATCCTCTTGTGTGAGTTCTTCCACTAAGGAGCGGTAATTTTCTAACAGCTGCCTTCCATACTGTAAGCATAATACATATTTAAGTATTTATAAAAGGTTTTATTGTATTAACATATTTATATAATAGATATGCTAATTATGTGAGGTAGGCAATAAACTGCTGTTATTTGTTTTCATTTTATTCCTCCAAAATTAGTGATAACTTCAAAATATTTTTATTATATAGGTATTACTTTATTATTACTTAGTAAGTAAATTCTGTGTTTGTTTTTTGAAATAAAGTATACAAAAACGTATCTAACATGTATTTTTTTACTGAATTTTGAGAACTAATTACTTTAATATTCGAATTAAATTACAGTTCTGTATGTTTGTAATAACAAAGGATGTAAGTATGCTATACCTTTGCTATTCGCATGGCGGTGACCCATCGCTCTAGGGTGCGGTGGTCATCAGCGCAGAGGAACTTTATAAATTTAACACTCTTTGGTTGTTGCAGCCTCGGGTGCTTGATAGCGAAGCAGAAGTCTGTCGGCGACTTATATTTCTTCTTCCAGTTTAACCCTATGTACACTTCATTAGTATCGAATGTCGCCAAACATACCAACTCCTTCAATGTCTTCACTTTATCCTTCGGCGAGTAGTACAAGCCTATAGATAGAACAAATCAAACGGAATGTAGAATGCGTGAAAAACAGTAAATCAACGAATTCGCATATGCTATAGTATCGCTTTGCAAAAAGTAAAGGTGTGGCCACACAACGAGTAGTATAGTACTAACCAGAAGGCCGTAGGACGAAGTGGAATTTCTTCCATCCTCTTTTGGCATCGCTCTTTAAATAGAGAGGTCCTTCCATCGGCGGCACCGGGTGCCCGGATATGGAGGGTACAGCACTCGTGGTTCCGCCACTTTGGCCGAAGAATTCTTCTATAATAACTTGCCGTGAATGCTCGTCATGTTCTTGTGACCATCCTTTTAAACAAAATAATATTATGAAGCCAATGCATGTAAGATAGTTGAGGAGCTCCGTGACGTAGGTATCTGACAATAAATTAAAACATGGCCTATATTTGTTCATAGAAATGGTTTGTCACTTTCAGAAACATCTTATTCATTCGATAATTTAATAATTTAATAATATAAAAGAAATAATGCGACCAATGTTATATTACTTCATACAAATTTCATAAAATTATAAAATGAATAAGAGGTTTTTGAAAGTAACGAACCATTTCTATGAACTTATATAGGCAATGTTTTAATTTATTGTCGTATTGACGAGTGCGTTACCCCAGCAAGAAAATATCTGCTAGGTGAAATTGAGTTATGCCAATAATTAGAGTGTAATATGGTGTAAATGTGACCCAAATAAAAAATTTGTGTGTGCTGTAGTTTTGCAGAAAAAGCAAAAAAACCGTTCCTGCTGGAGTAACGCTGTTCCAGCAGGAAGATTCTAAACGAATGATCGGACAGAAAAGTAAAGTACATGAGCAGGTAGGTTATATTTGTGCGTGAATGTGCGCCAAAAATGAGATTTGTGCGTCTTAAGGTTTTAGAGATATTCGGTTTCCTGCTGGAGTAACGTTTTGCAGAATCCGGTATCTCCGAAACCTTTAATTGTGCGTACGTAAAATAAATGTATTTCAGTAGCTGTTGATTTGTGCGTATTTGTGAATCAATAAGTTATTAAAATATATTTATCGTTTTAAAGTAATCATGCATTTTCTAAATAACAATAAAAAATTCTAGCGCTTAAATGAGCAAACGTATAAGCCAACTTAAAATGGAATTCGCTTCTTCTTGTTAATCTTGTTGTCCACAAAAAGTTTCAAAACTAAATATACACACGTTTTTGAATAATTTAACTTTAATTCAAAACTGACAATGACATAACTCCAACTTCAAATTACAAGAACCAGTATTAACCAAATACAATTTGGTAGTAACGCACAATTAGAGTATTTCGTGAAATATAAATGTTGAAAATTTCAGCTTCATATGTCTCGTATTAATGTAGATATAAACAAAAAACCAAAATAACCACTAAATTACCGATAATCCGACAGAATTCGAATGACCACTAAAAAGCGACCGTTTCATACATATTGATGACCTTCATAAATTTGCTCACAGACACGTGTGAACATTTGGTACCTGGGTACACTGAAGCACAAAACTCTTAGAGAAAGTTATTAAAATGCATTTTAGTTTATATAAAAAGTACTTACCTATGCTGGTATGTGACAATGTGTGCTTAACTAGTTTACGTTTAAACTGATGCAAAGTAGATGCTTATTAAATTCAATGAAATGTGCGAACCATTTCAGAATTTAATATATTTTTATGATGATAGGTATTCAACATTTAGAGTTCCAAAGGTAATTCTTATCAATTAATAGATAGAATAACTTAGCACCTACTTACCACATGAAATTATGAGTCGCTTTTTTATACAGGGTGGTGCCGTCAATACGACAATAAATTAAAGCATGGGATCTATTGGTTCATAAACAAATAGTTTTGCCACTTTCAAAAATATCATATTCAGTTGATAATTTTATGACATTTTTATGAAATAATGCAGCCAATGCTGTATTATTTCATACAAATGTCATGAAATTATCAGATGTTTTTAAAAGTGGCAAACCATTTCTATGAACTAATATAGCCGATGTTTTAATTTATTGTCGTATTGACGGCACTACCCTGTATGTACGTGTTCATTTTGAATCCCCCTAAGTTTAAGGTTCTATTCAGTGATCATAAATAATCGAAATTTTCCATGAAAATGGTTCCAAATACACATTTTCGCAGATAAGAGCATTTTAACCGACTTCAATAACGAGGAGGTTATTTGTAATTGGTACAACAACAAGAAGGTTCTCAATTCGGTTGGATTTTATTTAATTGTTAATTTTCTTCCTGTACCTACTTGTAATAATGAGGAATTGGTAGGTACCTTATTTTTATAATGTACCTAGTCAGATGTCAGGTTGTCTATCGAAAAACGGGCTACGTGCGTGTAAATTTTATTTAAGTACTCATACAACATGGTACCTATAACCGGATAACAGAGACAGATAAAAGCCATTGACTCCCTAGTGCTAGCGAGACGCCTCGGTTATTACGCTGGGTTATTATTATATAATAAAGAAGGCCCCGCTTTCATCCACGCCTCCACTTCTTTCTTACTGCGTACAGTACCATCAACAAATTATATTAATTATACAGGGTGGCACATTTAGATCGGTCAGTATGGGCAAGTCTGAAACTATAAGACATACATGGCGAAAGTTGCTTTGTTTTCGTGATCGAAACCAAAGCGCTCAAACCATTACGCCACCGAGCTACTCACCGATAGGTACATATATCATTAATTTGTGATCGGTAAGTAAACAAACAGTTACAATAAGTGAGTCCGAGTTCACGCTTCTGGTCGTATGAATACCTAGTCAATGTAATTGTATGGCAGTAGCAAGGCGGAATACTACATCAGTCATCCATCCAGGGTTAAGATACTATTTTCATGATATAAATCACATCGAGTAACTACTGGGAGGCTGTTTTATAGACCTTTTCTCAGTCACAACATGAGTAATTATATGTCATATAATTACTCATGTTGTGCCTAAGTACCTAATGCTGGTAATACATAAACTTTTAATGAATACAGTACTTGTTTCAAAGATACTCTTAATTATTATTATACTTTCCATGATCGTAAATTTTTTGGAGTTGGTGCCGCCTGAGCTGTTTTTACAGAGCGGACTCTCGCTGCAGGGTTGACGCGCGGGAAGGCGAGCGGCGAGAACAAATGTATGGCGGACGAAGTGCAATCATGCTTAAGACTAAACAGCGACTGCGGCTGACTGAGCGGCGACTTATAAACAAAATATTTTAGACGATTTTGGAGCGGTTTATTATATTGAATATATTCACTGTGAAGAAAAGAGTGAATTATCTTTCAGATCTAACCCAACCTCACCTTACTTATATCTTGTCGCCTACTAATGTAAAAACACGAAAGTGTTAAAAAATTATAATTACGAAATATTCGACTCGCCAAATTGTAGCTACCACTACTAAGTTTAAAAAAAATGTCTAACTACGTCCATCTCCATCGTTGCCGCTAAACGTTACTGACTACCCTACTGGATTGGACATCATCGGTTGCCCCTACCCAATAGTCGTAGCCAGGCCGTAAATGATTTTCTTTTAAAAAAAATTAAAATTTGGGTTCTATTAATACTAATTATAGGTGGGGCTTAAAACACCCCTCTGTAACAATTAATAAATATACTCTAAGAAGCACATTACCAATATTTAATAAATACATTATAATTTTGAAATAAGGATAGGTACCTACTGAACATAATGCACTACTAAAACAATACGATTGCCTGTAAAAGTTATGAACGCGATTGTATGGAGAATAGAATAATATAATGCTGTTCTTTCAAATAGGTCCTCAAAATATATGAAACGGTCGCTTTTTAGTGGTCATTCGAATTCTGACGGATTATCGGTAATCTAGTGGTTATTTTGGTTTTTTGTTTATATCTACATTAATACGAGACATATGAAGCTGAAATTTTCAACATTTATATTTCACGAAATACTCTAATTGTGCGTTACTACCAAATTGTATTTGGTTAATACTGGTTCTTGTAATTTGAAGTTGGAGTTATGTCATTGTCAGTTTTGAATTAAAGTTAAATTATTCAAAAACGTGTGTATATTTAGTTTTGAAACTTTTTGTGGACAACAAGATTAACAAAAAGAAGCGAATTCCATTATCAGTTGGCTTATACGTTTGCTCATTTAAGCGCTAGAATTTTTTATTGTTATTTAGAAAATGCATGATTACTTTAAAACGATAAATATATTTTAATAACTTATTGATTCACAAATACGCACAAATCAACAGCTACTGAAATACATTTATTTTACGTACGCACAATTAAAGGTTTCGGAGATACCGGATTCTGCAAAACGTTACTCCAGCAGGAAACCGAATATCTCTAAAACCTTAAGACGCACAAATCTCATTTTTGGCGCACATTCACGCACAAATATAACCTACCTGCTCATGTACTTTACTTTTCTGTCCGATCATTCGTTTAGAATCTTCCTGCTGGAACAGCGTTACTCCAGCAGGAACGGTTTTTTTGCTTTTTCTGCAAAACTACAGCACACACAAATTTTTTATTTGGGTCACATTTACACCATATTACTCTCTAATTATTGGCATAACTCAATTTCACCTAGCAGATATTTTCTTGCTGGGGTAACGCACTCCGTATTGACGGCACCATCCTATGATAGAAAAGCAAAATGTGAAAGTACTATCATTAAAAAATAACCAGCAGTTGTAAATATATATATTGGAGTGCTAACAAATTGTTTTATTATTTTACATAATTACTTCCTGTTTCGCAAGATTTTCTTAGGTGCTGTTTATTATTTGTAAGTTTGTTTTAATTTCGTAACTTATTTATTTCTTAATTATAAATTAACAACAACAACAACGTTGCTAAGTAACTATCAATAAGGCTGTATGCCTTCTCACAAAATAAATATATAAAATTTATTTTATTTAGGGTTTCATGCTTTTCGGAAACACTCTGAGGGCTCAGATACCTAATTATGATGCTGAATATACCTAACAACGGAATCTCTATGAAGTAGCTCACCTCTGTCATCCTCGGTTAACAGGAACTTTTCAGGTGTTTGGAACAACGAAATTTTGTCTGATCTTTCGGCGAACAAGATTTTGTTCTTCGACTCTCTCGTCCATAACATCAGGTTGTCTACGAGCATCTCGTGGTCCTCGTACACTCGTTCTGAAAACAATTAAATCACTATTTTTGTAACAATGCATATTATTTAAAAATCTAACCATCCAAGACTTTGATATTCCAAAATCTTTTATGTATAACTAATTTTTTTCACTTGGGTTTGGTTTGGGTTATCGTTGTCCAAAATAAAATAATGTTATTTGAAGTTAAGCTGACCACTATTCAGTCGTACAGGTGTGGCGAAATCGTTGTGGGATTTTTACTGTGGGCTACCGAACCCTAAACCATATTATAGAATTATAATTAAACAAGTAAATAAGCAAAACAAAAATTAAACATGTACAAGAACGCTAACTGTCAGTTATTGTATGAACTTGTCGTTATTCTTCTTAAATTTAATTATTTTATCTTTTTACCAGAATATAACTTTATTTTACTATCGTTAGAAAGTTTGTGGGTAAATAAACTCACCCATGTGCAAGTCTGGTAAGTGTTCGACGATAGCCCACTTTGGCTCCATTGTGACATGATTCTTGTCGGCCAAGAGTCTAGCTACGTAGCCGCATGTCATTTTTTCATCAACTAAAAGACTTTTGGACGAGCCATCCATTGAAAAAGCTTTAATGAATAGCTTCTTTATGTTTGCTTCTCGCATGCGTTCCAGTGCTAACTTAATTTTATCAGCTTTTTGTTGGAAACTTGCATCCTAGAAAAAGAGACATTATCAAAGACTGGAACTCTGGAAGATTTATTTTATAAGACAATTGGTATATGCATCTTACTTTAAGATTTTGATGTAGATTTAGTTTCAGTGCTTTGCATTTCGAACTCGCACTACTTGAAGCCGAGGACTCGCTCGACAGCATCGACACCTGAAAAAAACCAATAATATTAGGTGAAAAATATACGAAATTTAGGAGTCAAGTAATCGAAATGGGTTGGCAGATAAGAAAAGTCTATCCAAAACTTCGAAGATGACGGAAATAAATACAAAGTTTGTTTCTATTTTGAACTACTTATTCGTTTGGAGTACCTAATAGAGAAAATTCGTCAGGTAATCTAGAGAATAGGGTTCCTAACAAACATATATATTTTATTCATAAACTATAGATATGATAGGCTTAGATTAAAATTCTCGCCGTAGACACCAGCCCTATATAAATAGGAGATGTCCTTGCCACTGTTTTCTATGACTTATTGGAAATGAAGCGCATCTATGTAATTAAGTACATACCTACATTCAGTCGCTGTTGACATTAATGCCACTATGACTTGAGAAATGCCTTTCTAATGTCGAAAATATACGACTTAGTTGCATCTATTGAATATCTACTATACAGTTACTATACTTATACAGTACTTACAGTATCACTAAACGCGGAGTCATTGTCAGGAGAGTCTGTACGCGTGATGCTTGAAGCGGCATCGCTGCACTCTTTGAGACAATCCTGCCTTTGCGGGCCAACTTCCACACGTTCTTTTGATGTTGAAGTGTGTCCTTTAGCAATGCGAAACATAAAGGTTAGGTATTACAAAAGATCTATTATTGTAGGGCTCTATTATTTGTAAATTTCATAGACATTATTCTTACTAAAGTGGCAATATCTAGAAGCAGTACACATTTGAACATTATATCTTCCAATTTGCTCCTAAGTAGTATACAATATTAACCATAATAATAGATACTATATAAGTAGACAAGATACAAGAGACAGACTGATCAGTGGGTGTTTCCTTCCGAGGTTGCCAACTAAAGTGAAGAGAGGACGAAGCGTGGTAAATAAGATGGAGGCCTCTTTCTTTGGAAGGACAGGTCATTACGCGACAATCGTTTTCGAGGATCGAACAACAGTAACTACAGAGTATAGTACACTAAAAATTGTTTGCCACTTGTCTTGGAAAAAGTTTAGGAGAAACGACCTGCTGCAGCTGCCTGCGACAATGCTTCGCCGCACACCACCAGCGAACGATTGACTGATTGGCGACCTCAGAAGTAGAATTACTGGGTCACTCGCCGTATAGCTTCGATCTCGCACCATAAGAATTTTATTTATTCCCGCAAATAAAAGAAAGACTTCTAGGAAAACTTTTTATGGACGCCGAGGAAGCAGTGGCTGCTGTTCAAAAGGCCGTCGAAGAGACCTTAAGGACGAGTGGACAAAGTGCTTTTCTCATGCAGTGGTACCATCCGATCCAGCGATGTATTGATGTGAATGGACACTATTTTGAAAAGATATAATAAAACTAATTGCTTATTAGTTTGCTCAGTTTTTGATTTTCTGGGAACTTTCAGTTTGTTCTACACGACATGCGATATCCGGCGCACGCTCGCAGCACGAAATACTAAGTCAGAGTTGAATGATGGACCCGACCTTATGTAGGTACTCCTAGTGTAAGTTTCTGTCAAATCTTATGAAAACGACAGCAGCGCCTCTGTTGTATAGTGTTGGAATCTCTTACTTTTTATAACTGCATTCGACAGTCGAATGCACGATGGAAAATTTTTCATTGTATTGAAACTTGCACTAGGGATACTCACACCAAGCGTAAAAGTTTGACCTTGACACCCTTACGACGTTCGTAATACAGACGGCTTTCGTAGTGCAACTGTACATTGTGTATTGTAGTAATTTAATGTGTCATCCATCACTCGTTAAGTTTTATTGAAAACAATACCTACGTAATGAGGAATAAATAGGGATAATAATTGTAAAATGTTTTCATTCATAGTAACCTCGAGAGATTGAGTAATTTGGACATTATGGGTCACCTATTTTAATTATAAATACTATGATGACTAAACATTTTGATGATGAAATTAACCTTTAATTAGTCTGATGAAGATGTGCAATTATGTGTTTTCTTTAAAATCAACCTATTTTATCTTTTAAATGAGTCTAAATTTTTGTCACCTATGTATTGCCTTCTCTTCCCTTGCCACACCTAATTGAAATGCGAACTGGGAGTTGCTGAGGGTGGTTAAATAAAACAAAAACTCTTTAAAACATTTTCGATGTGGAGATTACGAATCGAAAGATTTTTGCTATCCTCGGTTGTTATGATTAAATAAGTAACCTCTTTGCGTTTATTAGTATTATTTTACTGTGGTGGTAAAGTGAGTTTATTATTGTCTTAATATTATTTCTTTTTAACTGCCTACATACCCGCAGAAAACCTTGATATTTCTTCATCGTATTCGGAATCTAGCGCGCAGAGCTCTCCTAAAATAGCATCCAGGTCAGCGTCCTGGGTCTCCTCCAGGTTCGCCATCGAGAACCGGTAAGTATCGATGCGAGGAGCGACAATCTCCAGCGGCCTCAGCGATAAAGCCGCCTCACTAGATGTGTTCAGGCCCTGAAATAACGAAAGTAAAAATTTAGTATGTCGCTGAGCACTTTTGGTGCGATTGGTTACGGATGGCATAAGAAAAATTTGTAGTCTTGAAGATTCATCATTATCATATCAGCCTTTGATGTCCATTACGAATAAAGGCCTCCTCCGTCGTTTTCCACATGGAACGGTTCTGCGCAGCGTGCATCCTACGGCTACCCGCGACCCTGATCAGGTTGTCTGTCCATCTAGTAGGAGGCTGTAATATTTTGCGCTTTCCTGTACGCGGTTGCCATGCTAACACACGGTGGTTGAACTTTCACGCCCCATCGGCCGTCCGTTCTGCGTGCTTTGTGCCCTGCTCACTGCCACTTCAACTTGATTCAAAATTAATTTTTATACTACAGGTCATAAATAAGCTGACGGCCCACCTGTTGGAAGGTGGTTACCGTCGCCTACATCAAGGAAAAAATCACTTGGTATCGCAGGTATTATCCTGAGGCCTAAAAGAAATGCCTTCCGTGCCCAGTACTAACACTGGAATTCAAAAGACAGCGAACTGTTTCACATATGAAATAAGTAAGGCGATAGTACCTACCCAGACTATGGCCCTATACATGGGGCTACCACCTAGTGAATTTTATTTTGAAGTAGCTGATATGGGGGTTGGTGGTAGAAGAGTGAAAAATATTATTGGGGTTATAAGCACTTTTTGATGCCAAGTCATAAATCAAAATTTTGAAAAAAAAAATGGAAAGGGCCACTCTAATCACGTAGGTTTATAAAAATAGCTAACGACCTATTGTATAGACACAAAAAATTTCATAATAATCGAGTAAGCCGTTTCGGAGGAGTTTGATAACAAACATAGTGGTGACATAAGATTTTTACATAATAGATAATGTCTAAACTTGAAAAAAGTGTAATTTCCTGGGGCGGAATGGACACTACCACAACTGATTGTGGAAGAGTCTATTCCGCCCAAGGAAATGATAATTTCATGGAAATGTCACTCTGTAGTGACTGCTCTTACCCCTGGGCAACCAAGAACCCGATGAATTTCTTCCAGTCTTTCTGTTTCTAATTTTTATATCAACCCGAACGAGTATTTTTACAAATACTGATCATTTGGATAATTTAGACATTGCTATTTCTACATTTTTTATTTTAACATTATAATAAATGAATTAAGGATAATTAGAAAAATGTCTGCACTAGAAAAAAGTTTTATTGCAAATAATGGTGAATTGAAATTGATTTTAATTAATATTACTTGGCAGATCTATGCTACTACCGTTCCGAAAGTTAGTATGTAGAAGAGAAAATAAGTATGTAGGAAGGTACCAACATTATGTCTTAGCGTGTAATAGGAATATAAAGAAAATATTAGCATTGCTTAGCCATAACAATGACGACTTCAGATAATTGCTGAATACCAAATTGGTTGCGGTCGATTATATCTTGATAATAAACCATAAATTCTAAGAGTGAACGGCCAAATTGAACCAAAGTTTATTCAAAATGGCAGCCCATCGAAGCTCGATTGTTATCCTAAAGTACCTAACACCTTTTAATCGAGTCTCTATATTTGAATAATGCATGAAGTCCCCCTTAATAAGTCTCAGGAACTAATCTCGGTCTATAAAAGTGGCCATAGGACACCATGCATATGGATAAGGACCCATAGGGACATAGGTATAGATGTGAAGAAATAATTATGTATGAATGTACATATCAACATCCAGAAACATTACGTGGGCATTGTGTTTTCAAACAATGAACATGGTAACATATTATAATAAGCCAACGTGTAAGTCTAAGTACGTTATGTTTACCTACGTTCAAATATTTTATAAAACATTTACAGTGGACGATAGATTTATTCATTTATTTAGTGATGGAAAACTAACTCATTTTATTTTTAATCGAATAATTATGTTGTTATTCAGTTTTATACATACTTATAATGCTGAATTAAATCCAGCTATCGCAGGATGTGTGGTAAATAGATAGTCAAAGAATTTGGTATGCTTTGTTTGTATTGAGTTATTATAATGGACCTACGTATATGTGATTGGCTGAGAAATTCAAATAGAAACATTAATCAGTAGGTACTTACTATTAGTGTAAGTACCTACTGATTAATTATAACGGATGACCTACCTAACATGGAAATATTATGAATATGACATACAAATATTTTGAGTATTTTTAGGATATGCACGACGCAGCGCTTGATTGACTCTGAAATGTCTGTCAGAAAAAAAATACAAAATATTTATCAGCTTTTAAATTAGATTCTCTGTTACTCTATGTGCAGTTAGGGCTAAAATGCTAATGATAGATACAGTACTTTTTAATTTGTGAACCATCAGTTCACTTAAATACAAAAATTTAATGACTTTTCGCTTTTCGATTGTTTGATCATTTCTGAATATAAAATTGTCACATATGAATGAAATGCATCTGTTACAATGACATTTAACAAAAATATTAGGATTAAAATACTAAGCAAAACAGGTTTTCGTCTCATTTCCTTTAATAATATTTTTAAATAGAAAAGGTTTTTTATGTAACTATCATGCGACCGATTTTTGTGTGAAAAAATCTATGCTCTATATCTAATTAAATTATATCATCGACCCTGTGACACAGATAAACCTGGTGGTAAACATTTTTAGACCGCGATTGTAAGAGCAAAGGTGTTTGCAAGCCGTCAAGTGGCTTTTATTTTTTATTATTTATTTATTTATTTACACATTCTGGCTTACAGAATAGGGCTTCCAACACACCAGTATGCTAGTCTACAGTATACATAAATAACTTATAAAATAGAATTCAAAGAATTAAAAATGTCATACTTATCAACTACCTTTGTCATAAACTGAATATCGATAAAAATGTAAAAAATATGTCAACTTAAATTGTGCTCTTAAAAGTAGCCTAATTTCATAATTATAAAGTATGTAATATATATTATACACGAAACATTTCAATCCTATGGTAGCCTGCCACAGATTTGTTACAGCGATAAGACCATCTGTAATAGTCTATGAGACAGATTTTTATGTGTCTGTATTTTTTTTATACAACTAGACGACAAACAAAATGACGGGCCACCTGGTGGTAAGCAGTTACCGCCGCCTATACACACCTGCAATAACAAGGAAAAATCACCTGATATTGCAGGTGCGGTGTCATCCTGAGGCCTATGATGAAATGCCGTCCATGCCCAGTAATTACGCTGGCTGCCTGCCCCTTCAATTCGAAACACAGCGAAGATTTTACTGCTGAAATAAGAAAGGCGGTGGTACCAACCCAAACGACTCTACATACGGGCTTGTAGATTTATTTATATTATTTTATTTATATTTATTCATTTAATTTATATATAATATTAATAGTCATAATTCACAATAGACTATTAAATGTATATGTGATTGTGGTAACTAAACTTTTTACATACAAAAATTTATGACACGTGTGACACTGAAATTCATGGTGATTTTGTCACAAAACAAAATCACCATAATGAAAACAGGGTCAAAGCTTGGTTTCTAGCTTACTTGCTGTTTTATTTATTTATTCATTTTAGATAGGTACACTTACAGATAACCGTAATTAAATGGTTATAGGTATAATAAATAAAAAGACTTAAGCTAGACAGTTATCCTATTTTAGTGTACACAACATGTTAATTATGCTTACAGGACGTAGAAAAAAAGGAAAAAAGTTGTTATACACATAGTATTAGAAGTAGTTGTACTTGTTTTGAACAAAGTAGGTGTATATTTCAAAATTTTATATAAATGTGTATAAGTTGACACCTAACTAAGGAAGAAGAATAAATTACATCCTAACATTGCCGCCGCGGATGTTCCAATATACTTCTTTCCACATCCGTTTCCGAAATATATCCAAATATAATCGTGACACCCAAGCTAATCGCTGCGCAGCTCGTTTTGAATTTTAATAAGTAGAAAATGTTTGTTTCATTACTAGTTTAAAGAAGACGTAGCATAGAAAACATATATGAAAAGGTTTGAATGCATTACATATATAATCTTATCATCCCTAATGACTAGTACACGCGACAAATATTTTCTAAAATGGAAGAAATTTCGTTTAGAAATAAGGCACACCTTATCCTTTTTTTTCTTTAGCTATTTCTACAATGTATATCATCATCACCAGCCTATACCGTCCCACTGCTTGGCACAGGCCTCTCTACATGGAACTTGGGCCAAACATAACACCATCACGCTGGCCCAATGCGGGTTGGTGGGCTAAAGCGGTTGCAGTAATAACGAGGAGCTCGATATTATAATTTTGATTGTCCCATCCCGAGATCGACCATGGCGAAAGTGGCTTTGTTTTCGTAATCGAAGCTAGAGGGTTCAAACAACTACGATACCGAGCTCCTCTATATACAATGTATATGTGTGTGTGTGTGTGTGTGTGTGTGTGTATAATAGGTAGGTCTACTAATACTCCGTTTTACTAATTACTCTCCTCCAGCTCTGCTATCCACGCAAACTTGAAAAATCAAACTGTATATTTATAATGAAATGAATTTTTATAGAAGTAAAATATTATTGTAGGCCTGCAAATCAAATACGTATTAAAACACGCATTATTGTTTTTGTTTTTGGCTCTGCAGCGTCAATCAAATGTCATTAATAAAGATTTTGTAAGCACACTACTACTCGGTAATTCAAAATTATATCACAAGTATAAAATGTTTGCATGATACCTAATTGTGCTAAAATTGAAAATAAAATGGGTCATATTTAGTACAACCTAACTACACTAAAAACACTGATTTCGGCGACTATTCAACGATATACGTTAGTCGCCGATTTCATGATTCCCTTCGCCGACATAGTATTTTTAATTGCCTAATTTATTATTATCCGAAAACAGACTTAAGGCCTGTGCCCATTAGTGGGACGTAATAGGCTGGTGATGAAGATGATGATGAATTCGGAGGCTGCTTTGCAACATCAGAGATCCCGAGATCGAATAATGTTAAGATCACTTAGGTAGGTATTTGTAAGTTTAGTCTTGGAATAATGTGTAGGTAATATAGTGGACATTATTCATTCTGTGGTCAAATTAGAACTTTGAACACCATTGTGTTGTTATCTCGGCGATATTATTACTTTCAAGTTCAACAACAATGACATTGTAGTATGGATGAGTGTTGTATGGACTAAAAAATGTCGCTAGGTGTTTGGATAGGTAGGTCGGTACCTCCGACAATACATTCATTGTCATTAGCTTCTTATTGCCTAGCTTCTTAATACCTATATTTGAAAAAAAAATAAAAATATGCTATAAGCAAATAATAAAAAACCGTAGGGGGTCTAGCTTTAACTAAATTATTTGGGACTTTTACGTTTTATATTTGAATGAAATCAAATTACCTATCAATTAGTAAATAAATCATAAAATAAGTTCTGATTATATACATATTATAATAAGCGTACCTATTTAATTTAAACTGTAGGTAAGTATATGTGAAGCATTTTTTTACTTCTAAAATAATTGGAAATAACTGTACCTACAGTTTTGCAAGCAAAATTGTGTTCAATAAAGGCAGTTTAATATTTATAAACTTAACAAAGTCAATTAAAACTCGGCCCGCATGCTATCGGCTCACTACGCCGCGGTGGCGGCGAACGCCTACATATATCTACAAACTAACTACGTAACTTATGTGAGTGAGTGCACTAGCACTAGTGTGCGATCGGATACTCACAGCACAACTCATGTCCAAAGTTTGTTCTATAGATTTGTTCTCAACTGGTGAATTGTTTACGCTCCTAGACTTCCCGCTGGCTAAGCGAAAACTCCTGTTTAGGGAAGACAGGAATCCTCCCCTGTGCCACTTGCTCGGCTCGTTCAACTGCACGTCCGTCATCTCGTTTTCATCGCAACCCGCAGTGACTCACGAACCAGCACACCACAACATTAAAGTATGTCAAAAGGCCGGCGCGAAGCAAGCCTTGCGTGCTTTTAACATGATGCTTTCGACATCAAGGATCGAACAATGTGTCCGGAACACGATTAAGTAATAGGAACTCGCGATTTATTTCAATTGAAAATTAGAGACAGTAAACTCGGAATTAGATTGTGATTCCGGTGACTGAACCTGCGCGTCGCGGCACAAACACATGCTCACACCGCACACACTGACGACCTAGCCCATTCACTTGATTTCAAAAACTTTGTTTTCATTTACGAGTTATATTGTATTTGTGGGAGGACAAAAGAGCGCGAGTAGCGTCGTACGGGACGCGTAGAGCGCACGCAATGTCGGACTCAACTAGAGTACAGTCGAGTGGTGTTTTAGAATGAACCATGAGCGGGTCCGGTCGCAGAGCAGGCAGGGGCGGTGGAGGGAGGGTGGGGCGAGGGGCGCAAAGCTGAGTCGAGCCAGCCGCGATTCGTGAGCTGTGCACGTGTGCGCGGCCCGCTACGATGTTTGCTTCCCGGGGTGCATTCCGATTTCAGCATAAAACACAATACATGATTAGAAGTGATATAACACATGAATATCACTGTATCAATTAATTACAAGTATTACAACATAATTAAGTTTAGCAAGCTCAATCTTTAAAAATTACCGGAGAAAGGAGAGCTTATTGTTTGGTTACACAAGTTACAGTAGTAGAGTCACTAGGTTGTAGAAATAATTTATTTTGAAATTGGCCTCAAAATTTTGGATTACACAGTAAAAGAGAAGAAATACTTTGAGGATACATCGTTTAGTTATATTATTTTAGAAAATGGAAGCTTTTACTCATCGTCCTATTTTTAAGTTTATTTCAAAGCTTACAGTGCTCATGCGTAGTGATTGTACAAAACGGGCCCGTAACTCTGACGGGACTCGGGACGGGGGACGCGTGTGTGTGCGTTCAGCCCCTCGTGTGCGTCACGTGCTGACACGCACATTTCCACCCCGGGTCTAGGGGATCCAAAATTTTAGGAAATTTAATTTCTTCAGATTAAAAAACTGTATTAAATAAAAGAACAATTTATAACTAATTTATACGTAAACACCATAGGGTTTTATCTACTAAGAATTTTTTATAGTAAGCAGTTTGGAGTTCGATTAAATGTTAAATACTTAAAAGTAGGTACAAAACTAGTTAATACTAAATATTATTATCTAAGTCCAGTCGGACGGATTTAGTCCAATTTGCAAACTTAGCAGAATTTGTACAGATTTTGTTTGTCCAAAGAAATCAGTTTTATTATGGTCACCACAAGCTGGCCTGTGTATACCATACGCTCCACCCGCCCTCGATGATAGGGTGGCATGGCATTAGATACACAATTTCTTCATTTCACTAATACACAAATAAATCGTAAAATGTTTAACTTATAAGATGCTCTAAGTAGAGATAATATTGAAAATAAATTAACTACCTACAATTCGTAGCAAATACCGTATTACAAGTACTCGGTATATTAAAGAGCTGCTGATGCCTGTCTGCTGGCTACAGATTATCGCTTGTTTCTCCATGAGTTTAACGTTGCTACTTCGGTACAGCATTTACTATTTCAAGTATGTAAAAATTACTTTTTCGGCCACTTTGAAGTTAAAATTTTGGATGATCATAAAAAATCACAAAACAAAAGCTTACTTTTTGACCAAGATAAAAGCACTTAGCCGTGAATCTAGGGAAATTGCCCTATCATTTAACAAATTGTAGATTCTACACTCCCAAAATTATTCCACGCCCTTCTCAATCTACTAACTGACACAAAAAAAAACGTTCAAAAGTATTTTAGGTCGTTTTATTATATCCATAAGCCGCATGCAATCCGGATTTAGTTAAATTTCCAAGGATTTTCAAAGATACAATATAAATTATGAGAAATGAACCCTATTTCATTTATAGTTTCTTAAATGTGAGTACCTATATAGTAACAGATAATAAGTTAATTTAAAAAATATGTTACATTGCGATAATTTTATTTGCATATCTAGACGCCCGTAAATTAAGTGAGACGTCAAATGTCAGAGTCATTTGACTTTCGATCATTACAAAGAATTGAGGTGCACTCTTTCATTTTATTAGGGTTTGACTTGACCTAATGAGCTGCATAATTTGATTGAGCATTAGTAAGAAATGTATCCGTCGCATGATAGAGTTTAACTGCGTTATGTAGTCTAGATTTTTTGGAAACCGAGTCACTCACAGATTCAAAAAAATTACATTGCATCGACTTCGGAATTTAAATGTTTATCAGGTTGACGAATATGTATTTGCAATAGTCGTATGACAATGGCTGTCGTCTCATTTGCCGTTATTAATTTGAATTCCCTGACTGCAAAGACTTCCAATTTATTTTCATTGAGAAATAAATCTAAGGACTCTATAAGCTTACATCGTAAACAGTTTTTTCTAGTCTGGATATTTTTCCATTTATCTTTCAAAAATATATTTTATATAGTTAGTAATTGAAATGAAAAAAAAGCAAATAGCGAACTCTGCGAATTAGTAATTAATTTTCAATAGGTTACTGGTTTGTTCCTAACGAAAGCGATTATGAAGAAACACATGCATAAACTGAATTAATTAGAGCGATTTTTCCAAGTGCTGTCTGCTCCCACATTTTACGACTATTGTTCAGTTAAAACAGAAATCGCCTATCTTTATGGGATAAATAAAGACCGACCTGGCACAATGACCCAAATTTCGTTTTGTCCTCGTTTTGTCCTACTTTTGTCCACCTAGGCCGCACCCTTACCCCCATGGATCATGATGTAATGTACTTCGCTATGCTTCGGGTTAGTGATTGGAATAAGTATCATAAGTCTAGATGAAATAAAATAAGTTTTTTTTAATTGTTACCTTACTAAAGTATGGTAGAGTTTACCTATAATAATTATTTTAAGTGTTAGGAAGACGAGTTTTAATGAACTTAAATGTTGTAATTACGTAAGTAGGTACTCGTGGAAAACTTTGTCAGGTAAATTTGCTGCAGTTCTTATTGAAATATTGTCTCAATTGTACAGAAGGTAAATACAATTTCAGTTTACCTTTACCTTTTATTTTTTACCTTTTGTACCTACTTAAAAGACTCTACCTTGTATGTGGAACTGGAGAATTTGCTAAGTTTAGATGTTAAGTTGGATTTCTTTGTTTGAATGTGGATAACGATTACTTTTAAAGAGCTTCTACATATGTATTTAACAATTATTTTGGAAATAGTGCATGTTTTATAGTAAGTGCTTAGTTGGTAAACTACAATTTTCTTTCTCCATTGCCTGGCATATAATTTGTAAAAACTTTATATTAAATATAAAGCTTTGCAAGTTAAACTTAATTTAGAATAAACTGACATCAAATAGTTTTTCTGATAAAAACTTTAAAATAGCTATGCTAACTGCAATTAAATTTCACTTTGTTTAAAGAAACAGGTTCAGAAATTTCGAAAATAATAATAACGGTGCCTTACCGAATTACTGAGTCGCAAGTGATGTTAATAATATAGCCACAAAAGACTAAAATTTATTTTGACTTCCGGCATAATGTGTTGGTTGCTCCTTGGTCCCGCAAGATTGGACAAAAATGGACAAAAAATAAGCAACAGGTGGCGAGGGAGCGCACCTGCGCACGCGCAGATGTGCAACATCAACACTTTACTGATCCTGCATTCGCATACAGCGGAGACATTTAAACATATTTTAAACCAAATTTTATATTTATTGATATTCGGTACAGGTAGTATTTAGTAGGTAGGTTGGTAATATTTTTTAATTTAAATTATGTAAATTTAATTTATTCTGGTAGGTATGATAATAATAATCCTTTCCTATTGTAAATATAATATTCTAAAGTTCCCACTTTATATTTACATCTAGCGCAAATAAACATCATGAACATTACGAGCTTACGGATACTAGATACCGGATAAATATTTATAATAATAATAAAAACACACATTTTTATATTGAAAATCATATAAATAGACTTAAAACCACAAACATAATAATCCATGACTTGTGATAAACACATTATACAAATATCGGCCCCTAACGAGATCCGGGAGCACTTGACGAGACAACCAATAAAATATGTAACTAAGTATAAGTAATATAAATAATACTGTCTCTTTGTCCGAGGGGTGTTTAGTGTTGATTGTACAGTGCTGATCACTATTTTTTAAAGGCATAAAATTTTTGAACTAAATAATAAATTTGTAACAATAAATGAATAAAATGAGCGTTAAACCCTCCACCACGAGAAAACCCTCTCGGTTAAGGGAGCTTCGTGTAATTAAGATAGAACTTCACTTAAGGTAAGTTCATTTAATCTTATATATGTATAATATATAGCGCAATAATGCCAACAGTGTGCCAACTCAAACCTTGATTCAAATTCGGGAACTCTTATCCGGTGTGCAACAAAGGTATTAGTTATAAAACGGGACGGTCACCTTGAATATAAATGTTTAGTTTTATTTTGAAATTGATTATTCGAGTAGGAAGTTTTGTAATACAAATCAATTTTTCATGAGTGTCTACAAACTAAATCTTTTATGTAGACAGACGGTAATGTATTCGCCGGGCAACACCTGCCTATGGTAACAAGTTTCTGGATTTACTGACAAAACATTCGTTTAACTTGATTGCCCTTGAAGCGTTAACTGCCTGAAACTGCGGTATGGATGGGAGACAAACAGAAGCTGTGCACAAATCACTTTAGATTTTTTCATTGCTTAGTACGATATAGAAAAAATGTCAATAAAATATAAAAGTAAAAAAAAAATATTTTGTCCGTTAAAAAACGTATAGCGGTTTAACAAATAACTATATATGTGTATGTAATCAAAGAAAATTATTGTATTGCTTAGCGTCTCGATCGGCCACCTGTTTTTCGTTGGAAGACAATGATTATTTTGCCGTCTCTGTGTATCTGAGTATAGTATATTGTAAAAACAAGCTAGTAGTCAAGTGTTGCACATTTTAAAGTAAAGAGAGTTTGGCGGCTCTATGACTCTTCAAGACGGAGTCCGATAGTGTGACAAATATCATTCTAAAACTCACCATTTCATTTGCGTAACATTAGATATGTTTGCCAATTCCCAAAATTTTAAAATAATGGTAAAGAAGTCTAAATCTAATCTGACTCTCCAATATGTGTCGCCACGAATCGCATATATGGTACAATTAACTAACGTAAACGTTTCTATTAGAAAATTAGAGATAAACCGTTATACTTACTGGAAAATGTATTTTAATTTATTAGTTACCTTAAATATGTACTTTAATAATTAAGTTCTTACATAAATCATTAAGTCGCGCAATATTCGATTACTAACTATTAAAGCTGAAATAGCGGTTGTTCATATTACCTACCGATGGGATGGGGTTTGCTCCTATTAACGTTTTGCTGTTTTTATTACCACGGCTCCGCCCGCGTGGATGTCGGTTGTCGCGCGCATTACGTTTCACCGTTGGCCCGGTCTTTACGCTAGTAATATGTATAGGCCTTGTAGAAAAGATTTAAAAAACGCGCGGTACTTCAATACAAAATGAACGGAGTCGGCGCAGAATCAAGAAAAAGAAAATCCATGCTGATAAAATTAAATGATTCTTACCTAGTGACACTATACCAAAATACCAATAATATATAAGTCAATGCATTATCTGATTTCAAGTAAGTAAGTATCGAGTAAATAGTATGCTTACCTATGATATAAAAATGAATCTCTAATTGTATTGCTAAGCGCAAATCTCGAGAGCAGCTGAACCGATTTCGCTTATTCTTTTTTTATAATATTTCTTGAAGTACGAGGATGGTTCTTACGGAGAGAAAAATTTAAAAAATTGCCTGAAAAAGTCTAAACCAACACTTTTCTATACTCCCATACAAAAGATTCGTAATAATACTTAAGAGTCAATTTGAACTTTAATATCATACCATAATGTTTAAGTGTTAGTAGACCCCGCCACTAACACTTAAACATTTTTAAGTGTTAGTGGAAGGCAAAACAATGGAGTGACGTTAATATCGTATAAATATTGGACACGCGGTACGAAGGTCAGCTAGATTTATCATAAAACATTTTACCAATATGACTGTACGAGTACGAACGTAGAGTCGAAAGAACGAGTATCAGACATTTTAAATTCCTGACTAACAAAAAAAACGTTTTTCCATAATCAGCGCATTGAATTTCACTTTGTTTTCCATTCTCATAAAATCTTTTTTTAAATATTTTCAAATTTGTTTTGAATCGCGCCTTCATGGTGTATGTAGGTTGTAGGCATCTATGACACCTTTGACGTTAGCGAGCGCGGCCGATGACAGAGTTCTTGTCATGCCTGTGTGCATGTGTGCTTACTTTATTGTTATAATTTTGGAGAGTATTTTTATTATTTCGTTGCATGTTACTTAATAATTACAATAGTAATCTTTTAACGTTGCGTACTTACCTTGTAGATAATATATTCTCTGATCTGACTATCCTAATTATTGAAGCGAGGCAAACTATTGCAAATAGCTGAAATTCAGTTGCATTTATTATACTGCATGCCTCATTTTTCTCATAGAAATATTTTATATATTTAGGTTTTGGAAAAAAAAACTTTAGTTTACGGTAAGTCACACATTGGAACGGCACATTGGTACCGTAAACTGAAGTTGTTATAGATATATTAGGCTACAAATATGACTCGCACAGACATACAATTATTAATTGTTGCCGTTGTTTCTTATCATCCAAAAAAAAAGTATATTTACCACTCACAGTTATTACTTCATTATTATTACTATTATTATAAAACGTATATTTTATTACTTAGCTAAAACAGTTGAATATGGATGCTGTAAATAAAGACGCCAGCGCACGTGCTCTAATACAAAATGATAGTTATTTTTTAGTAAAAATTATGGTAGATGGAACCCCAAGCCTCGCAGCTGCCGCATCTTGTGGGCTTAGAAAAAAGATAACACAAAAACGCTAACGTAACTCACCATTCAATAGGCGTTGAGTATAGTAGGCATATTTAATAATTATTAAGGCTCTAAAGCGACAAATCACATCATATAGGCGATGGTAATAGGGTTTTAAAACAAACAAGTGGTTTTTGGAATTTTCAACCAAGTATAATTTTCTCAAGTGATATTAAATAATATCGGAGAATATAAGTAGCTAGGTCAATAAAACAAAGCCGTGTACGTTTTTGTTACAATAAATGTATTAATAGATTTATCCAACTTACATAATTCTTTTAAGTAGGTCATAATTTCATTATTGACACTTCTCTAAAAATAGATTGTACTTATTTTTGAAATAAGTAAAAATCATTTTTCCTTGTTTGCATAAAATACTACATATGTCTGTAACCTATTTTTAGACCCTGACAAAAAGAGAGGTTTTATAAGTTTGACGTGCCTGTCTGTGTATCTGTGTGTCTGTCTGTGGCATCGTAGCTCATAAAAGAATGGAACGATTTCGATTAGTTTGTTTTGTTTGAAATCTGACGTAATTGAGTTGGTTCTTACCTATTCAGACAGTTCAGGCGTTTGACGACTTCTTACTTGACAAAAGGGTCTTACTAACTCACAGATTCGATTGATTTGGAATTTGTATTACTCTCATTTTTAATTGTGTTTCCAAGACATGCAAAACTTGAGTTGATCCTGTACCATCAAATAGTCTGCGGGATGCATCATCCTTCAGAAACTTACAGCAGATAGGCATAGCATGTAGCGTGTGTGTCTCAGAAGAATAGTCTCAATAAGACGATGTTAGGTAGCTGATTAGGTAGTGAGGCCCGGGGCTACTTAAAATTTACAATAATATATGTTATATCTATTCCGTGTCTGTAAGCCTCTTTGATTCACACGGAGTGCCACATCGGCGTGTGAATCAAATAGGACCTTTCTATAAAACCGAATGCAGTAAATTTCTGCGACCGAAATTCTGCGACTCATACTCACAAAATTACGCTCGTTGGGCCTCACCCTAAGTGTTTTGTTTCTCAATTGATTAACAATGCATTCGATTCAACTACAAAATTAAGAGAGGTAATTTATATGCACCATAAGTGCTGAGAAACCGGTTTATAAGGAAAGTAAAACCGGTTTTTAAGGAAAGTAATAAGGTAAGTATTAAATATATTTTTACAAAAGGTACTTTTATTCTAATACAGAGAACAGGTGTTCGCGGTGATAATAGAGTTGGTGTTTTTCTATGAGATTTATAACTAAATCATGAAAGAAATTTGATGTACGTATACTGCGATGAGGTAACTTTCGAAAAACAATCAAATACAAGAGCGTTTTTTTCGGTAAGTATATAACATTAACAAAATATTTGTAAATATTCTATGATATAATAGCTATGCACAAAATGGCACAATTTATTTAACCTTTATGTTCACACAAAAACTTAAATCGATTCATTAATAAAACGAAGAGAACGTGCAAGGGTGCTATGCTACCTATGTATAAATATATATAAAATTAAAATAAAAATAAATAATAAAAATAAATAAAAAGAAATATCGATTCAAGTAGATAAAGTACTGCAAGGCGTTTCAGGTTGGATTGTGGAGAACATTAAATTTTTTAAAACTATAAGTAAATAAAAACTAACTTCAAAACACTATTTAATACATTATTATAGAGGCAATCTCATTCTAAAATAAAAAGAATTATCAAATTTGATTTTAATATTTTGACGGATGTACATGTAAGTATATGAGCTTACATACCTAAAACCCCGTAGAATAGCTAGCCTCCTTCTTTTTGATGTCGGTTTAAAATAATACCCGTGTTTTTTTGTGCTTTGTACTATCATAATATTCAGACGCAATCGAATAGGAAGCTCTTTGAGATCCTTACAGAATATATAGAAATATAATAAAATAGAATAAAACTCCTTATAGTTTTATTCTATTTTAATTACTAAGTAATTTTTCAAACATTTATAATAATGTTAAAATCAAAAATTAAGAATATTTGAAAGCACTGCCCCAACTTAACCGATTCGTCGGTATTTGTAAAAATACTCGTTTCGGATGTTGAAATAGAATATTTCGACATTGTAGGGTGGACGTTAGCTCATAAACGCAAATACAAGATAGACTAGAAGAATTTCACAGGGATATCCCAAGTCCTGTGTGGCTCAGTGGTCAGAGCAGTCGCCCGGATAGCGAAAGGTCGCAGGTTCGATTCCTGCCTCAGGACGTGAAATTTTTCTAGTTTTATTCTATTTTAATTACTAAGTAATTTTTCAAACATTTATAATAATGTTAAAATCAAAAATTAAGAATATCCTTACAGAAATTCGAAACGTGGTCGTGCTTGGGGTGGCCAACTTTGAACCTAATGCCAAGGTTTTGCAGGTGCCCAAGCTTACTCAAAAGTTCCTGATTGACATCCAGACAGCTTAGTTTGAAAGGGAAGGGAAGATTGAATAAGGTAGATTTTAGCAGCGACAAAAGGTTATCTAAAAGACGCTATGTAAAATAGACCGAACATCTGACTGACCTCGCCTACATGAAAACCCCATAACTGATATTAGTGGAAAATCCGATCAAGTTCCTCGTTTTACCGCAATTGTGCAGTAATTTATAAATTTAACAAGAAATCTTACTTTTAAAATGCTGAATTCAGAAAAGGCATGTGTCTGTCCATTTTTTATGCCATGTACAAAGTATAATAACCCTCTTGCTAAATCTTGGTAATGGCCGCCGCGCCGGCGCACCTGTCGCACGCCCGCGCCGGCTGCACCCAACACGTGTTCGATTTTTAAACGCGATTTAACATCGATCCCATTTTAAACTCGAAGCAGCTTTTTCGTTTTGTTTATTTAATTAATGAAGGTGTATGTTTCGAGGTGTACGATTTCGGTGGAGCGGTTCACACCAGGAGCACCTATTTGTGGATGGTTTGAGAATTATGCTAGTAACGCACGTCATTATCAGTATAATTCAGAGCTTTAAGTACATATTAGGTTGGGGAAAAAGTCTTTCTGCATTATAGTATGTATGAACTTGTAATAAAATCTCTTTGGCTGTACTATTTGTATCTGGCTGGTTTTAGTATCATTAAAAGTTTAGATTTTAAAAAAGATAATTCCAAATTCAAATTAGGAAAATGTGTGTTTTTCATTTGTTTTTCGTACTGTGAAGATGAGTGAATCTAATGAAGAAATTCGATAAATTTTAAAATTTTACTACAAAAAAGGTAAAAATGCAACGAAAGCCGCGAAAAAAATTTGCGATGTTTATGGACCTAGTGCAGTGTCTGTGAGAGTAGTACAAATTTGGTTTAAGCGTTTTTAATCCGGAAACTTTGATGTCAAAGATGCACGTCTCTCCGGTCGCCCTTTTTGAATAACTGGAGCAAGATCGACATATCAGTAGTTACGACGTAGCTGAAGAACTGGGAATTGACCACAAAACAGTTTTGGCGCATTGAAAAAAAATGGGTACACAAAAAAGCTCGATATTTGGGTACCCCACGAGCTCACTGAAAGAACCTAAACCGAACCAGAAACCTAATGAGCCGTGTACTCATTTGTGATTCTTTATTACGACGTAATGAAACCGAAATATTTTTGAAGAAGCTGATAACTGGTGATGAAAAGTGGATCACGTATGATAAGAACGTGCGAAAAAGGTCGTGGTCAAAGGCCGGTCAGGCTTCACAGACTGTGGCGAAACCCAGGTTAACTAGCAACAAGGTGATGCTGTGTGTGTGGTGGGATCGGAAGGGCATTATTCATTATGAGCTGTTATCACAAGGCAGGACCATCGATTCTGAACTCTACTGCGAGCAACTGATGAGATTAAAGCAAGAAGTTGAGAGAAAGCGGCAGGAATCAATCAACAGAAGGGGTGTGGTTTTTCATCATGATAACGCTAGACCTCACACATCTTTAGCCACTCAGCAAAAATTAAGAGAGTTTGGCTGGGAGGTGTTAATGCATCCGCCGTGTAGTCCTGACCTTGCACCTTCAGATTTCCACCTGTTTCGTTCTCTTCAGAATTCTCTAGGCAGTGTCAGGTTAACATTACGACAGGACTGCCAAAACCACTTGTCGCGGTATTTTGATCAGAAGCCCCAAAATTTCTATAGCAATGGGATCATATCCCTACCTACAAGATGGCAAAAAGTTATCGAACAAAATGGTACCTATATACTTTAGTTAAATGTAAATAAACTATATTAAAAAATGTTTTGAATTTTCATAAAAAATGCGAAGAAACTTTTTCCCCAACCTATTATATTATTTATTTATAATCACGTCTCTGAGTTGGATATAAAGTAAATAAGTAGGTGAGTGTATTTATAAGCAAAAGTGAAGTACTATACCTACATGAATGATTATTATTTTGTGTTGGCGTACAGTTTATATCGCTTCGAGACCCTTGGGAGAATCCTATGCCCAGCAGTGATGACTGTATTGATGATTTACCAATTACTTTGCAGGTACTGATTGATGGAAAAAGTAAAAAAAAAGTTATACTTTGTTATCGATTAGTCGATAATATCGAATGTATGTCAAAGCTGACAACATTACTTTTACTCAATAAGATGAGACTCACCGCTGTGAGAACGGTCAGCTCTCCAAGCCATTCGTTGAGCAGCGCCTCTGGGTCTTCGGCGCCCGCGCCTGTCTCTTCTACCAGCGCCATCTATAACAAACAGAAACCGTGTCGTTATACCTACGTTCGGTTTAATATTCAATTACTTACATATTCTAGAAGATCTTATGAAGATCTTTGGTTATCCCAATTCCCAAGTCCTCGGTAGCTCGGTGGTTAGAGTAGTCACTCGGATTTTGACAGTTCGCGGGTACGGTTCTTGATCCAGAACGTGAATTTATTCTAGTTTGGATAGTTTTCTGAATATTTTTCAATAGTTTATTAATTCAAGTTTTAAATTAACGAATTGTCGGTATCTCAATATTTTTTGTTCGGCTGTTGAAATAAAATACAGCAGTTTCCAACTTTTTTTATTACACATAAAAATGAGTTGATAAATATCACAGAAGCAATAGTATATTTGCAATCAATATTTCTTAGATAAGTATAGCGTTTTGTTTGAGATACGGTTACAAGTTGTCTAAAAACGCTGTTGTTGTCTAAAAATAGTGACGACAAACCTTACTTTTGGTTATTATAATAAGTCATATTTTATTGCAACATTGTCAGGGTAGTCGTAAGATAAACGGATAGATTAGAAGAAATTCTTGAAGTTATCCCAAGTCCTCGGTAGCTGGAGGTTGGCGATGTCACAGAATAATGTGGCGATGTGTTTCGCAGGATACGATTTGCTTATATTTTAGAAATTTTTCATGACGTCATCGTCATCTTCATCCCACTGCCGGGCACAGGATTTCTTGCATAGGAGAAACACATGAGGAGTTTAGGCCATAACACCACCACACTGGCTCAATGCGAGTTAGTGGGTTGCAGTAACAGCAGAACCACGGAGGAGCTCGAGATAGCACATTTTCGATTAACCTATCCGGGATCGACCATGGCGAAAGTTACTTTGGTTTCGTAAGTGACACCAGAGCGATCGGACCACTATGCCACCGAGCTCCCTATTTTCTGTATTTTTAACCCCCGACGAAAAAAGAGACGTGTCTGTCTGTGTATTTGTGTGTCTGTCTGTGGCATCGTAGCGCCTAAACGAATGGACCTATTTTGATTCGGTTTTTTTTGTTTAAAAGCTGATGTGAAGATCAGTTCAGGCGTTTGATGACTATCAGCTCATTTTCTCCATAATAATAGGGTTTTACTAACTTTTACAGATCCGCTTGATGTCAAATTTGGTGTACTGTCACTACGATGACATTCCCATGACATACTAACCTTGAGCTGATCCTATGCCATCAAAAAGTCTGCGAAATGCTTAATTCTTCAGTAACTTATAGCAGATACAGCGTGTTTGGGCTCTTATGAATAGTCTTAGTGAGATGGTGTTAGATAGATGATTAATGACGCCTGGGGTTACTTAAAATTTTTAATTTTGTAATTCATGTAGTAAGTAATATGATTTTTTTATATTATAAATTTCTGAATTCATTGATGTCATGAAGTAGGTAGTACTGTGTAGATTTATGTCAATATGTTAATTTTGAAATTATACAGTTTTGGCATATTTGTAAGCATCTTATCGCTGTTACGTTTGTAATTAATGGCGTCTTATTTATGAAATTACCATTGATGAAGGTTAAAGATTATTTCTCACCATTGTGCTTATAGTTGTGTAATCAATTGTGTTGTTATTGTTCAATAACTATTTTGAGAACTGGTATTCTGAATGAATTTATTCTATTTTATAAATAAACGTCAAGTACCAACGCAACGATATACTGAGAAAATATTAAAATAATGTTAAAAACTCTCTGATGAGATTAATAATGCTAGCATTATGTTCAGCTTAAGATATTTAGACTACCTCTAAAAGCAAATACGTACCTTATTCTAATTTAAATATTAAAATCGAATTTACGTTACCAATACAAAACCTATCTATTAATTACTTGTTTACCTAATTCAATGGAGAATACAATCTTTGTTATAATAAGCAATTTTAAAAATCTTTTAATCATCTTGTTGATGTACCTGAACAATCTTTTTCAGAGCCGTACGTGTAAATAATATTTTAGGACGCTGTGGATACTTAAATATTTCAAGAACATTGCCAAAATCCGCAAAAAAGTAGAGCAAATTTCTGTTAGCAAGATGACGGATATCATCATCGATAAGCCTGGATAGGCAGTCGGTTACTTTCATTGGTTCCAGCTCATCGGAGTCAAAGAACATGACCATAAAGTATTACACGCCAGTGAGCATTACGACATTTTTGTAAAAGCACCCAATTGACGGGCAGCAATACTCGCACAAGCTACTGTATCTAATTTAACAAAGCAGCCCTTAACAATGAGAAAATATTTAATATATATCGAATGTGGCATACAATAAGGCTATTATTAATGGAAAGCGTAATATCTTAGGCCGTTTGCAGACAGGTGACTTCCGTAAATCATAAGTAGTAAAAAATGTAAAAAGGTTGCATTTTACGTTATTGGATAATATGCACTATATTACGTAAAGATAGAGGCCAATTTCACACTCATTCGCCTGGACAATTATAAGGAAATGATCACAAGTGTCGTGTAGAACTGTTTAGTCGTTTACGAGTCGTGAGTATACGGTCAGCTTCTGAAGCATTCAAGCAAGGCGGACTTAGCATTGTCACCATAGCATTCCATTACAGGGAAAGAAAGTGTAAGTATCTGATGTAATATTTTATGCAACGTACGACAAGCGTAAAAGATGTTGTCGTAACTAGATTACTGTGATATGTTCGTGGTTTCAGACCTCTGACTCTATGAAAGTGAAGGGCTTCTTGTGGTTGCTACAGTAAGGTTAGCAAAATGGAATGATGTTTTATGTAAAATATAATGTTCTTAACTATTTTATGATTTGAATTGTAAATTACTACACGTAGAAACATTTGAGGAGGAAATTCTCAGGATCAGACGTTAGATGCAGATCCTGCAGTGAACGGCCAGGAACATTGCTCATCTATAGAAGAGGAGAATTCTGTGCCCTTATCTGAGCCTCTAGTTCTCAGGAGATCTGCAAGGCAGCGTCGGCTTCCTCGATACCTACAGGACTTTACATTATAGAGGGGGTGAATGACATAAATAATCAGTTTTGTACCAATACCGAATTTCAGTCTGGTCTCTATGATTGTCAGTCTTTTTATGAAATCAGTTAATTTATATGTACGCAGGAGTGTAAAAGAATAATAATTGATTTAATTATCGAACAGGATTCTACACTTAACACATACCACGGATACGCAGTATTCCGTTAGATCTCGGGAAATCTGGGACAAATAAATCTATAGCTACCCAGCTGTGTTTCACGGCGGGGTCGGTTCGGGAAAAGGGATGTGAAATATTGTAACTATGTATATTATGTAGGTACTTGCCTATACCGACATTCGTTGCAGTATGATTTTCTTGTGGTACACAGACCTTCAAGTTGATCATTGGAAAAAGTTTATTTATTATTTTATT
Source organism: Nymphula nitidulata (assembly GCA_947347705.1). NCBI lineage: Eukaryota > Metazoa > Arthropoda > Insecta > Lepidoptera > Crambidae > Nymphula > Nymphula nitidulata. Next base: position 21,634,507 of record OX374616.1, read on the forward strand.
TATTTATTAAATTATTTATTCATTTATTCACACAAAACATTTAAAAGAGAATACATAAACACAGTTGACTATAAATGCACTGCTTATTTCGAAAAGAAATAAATAGGGAGGATAAGCCGTAGTTTTTTTAACCAAGTTGTTTTTTCTTTGACTACTTTCCCGACATAGGAAATTAAGAAAGGAACTATGTGTATATGTGTGGTCCCAACTTAACCCTCAAAATAATTATAAATTATAAAGTCCGTTCGAAACCGCAGGAAAAGTAATTATTAATTCCAAGGTCATAAAATTGAGCAGCGTATCTGTTAGACATATCTAATCTACAATGGTTTTAGTTTTCTTAGAAAAAATAGGATACGTAGGTAAATTTTTCCTATATGTATTTGCTTAGATTGAGAAACATATAGTATTTACTGCTGTAATAAAGTACCCCGTAACTGTCTATAAGTAAGTACGAGTGTAGAAAGCTGCACGTGGCAATATAAGTAGTACGGGGAGCGAGCACGTGCTTGTTTAAGTTGAGAAGATTTTAATTATCCAAGGTGATTGGTACATGGTGTACCCATGCTAACATAGTCATATAAATACTATGGTGTTATCAAAAATTCAAAATTGTACATTTAAATTTAATTTAAATTTAGAAATTTCACACACATTTCGATTCACTTTTGATTTGAAAGTGCTTCTTTGTGGCCTTTAAAATATATATTTTTTTAAATTTCTTTCTTCCTGACCGAAGTATTTGTATGAAGATATTTGAAATTTATTTTACAATTTTGAATTTTTGATAACACCATAGTACCTATTTATATAACTTAATCTAGGTCACTCAACCAGTGACCTAGATTAAGATTCATTCAATGTTTACGCCTGGCGATGAATATATAGTAGAATAGTTCATAAGTGACATCTACGCCATTGAGATAATTAATAGAAGATATGCTCTATAATAATAACTTTACCGTTTCACATTACCTGCGCAGTTATATTAAGTGTGATCGTCATATAACTGACCAATGTGTATGTGTTTATAAGTAAATTTTCACGCGCCATAGATTAGATGTAATTTTTGACTCAAAATAATTAAAATACAAAAAGTAATTATCTAGTTTTACGAGTCGTACGCTCGTTTTCACTAACATTTGCTTAGCTTTAAGAGACTCTTGGCGATTTTTATCTCAGTCTAGCCAAAGGGACAAATGGTGAAAAGGGGGGAAAGAAACAAATGTCATTAAGAGTCACCTAAGCCTAGGGAACGTTTAGTGAAAACGGTCAATAGAGACGAAAAAGATCTTTCCTCTTCTTATATTACGAATAAATTAGTATTTGCAAATAGAGCACAAATAAAATGTTAATGATCACTATTTTATGGACGGTTGGTGACTGTTTCATAAAAATGTCACATGATGGATGACATTTTATACTAATAACTAATAGTAAATTGTACACACAGAGCCTTAACTGTTATAACAAATTATTATAAATAGAAACCTGCAAATTTTCTTCATCCATGATTTTAGATTTTAACATTTACGATAAAAGTCATTAATAATTATTCTAATTAAGAAAAACAATTCGTATCGTTATATCCAATCTAAAACAGAATGAGTCTATTCTAAAATCATACGAAATTACGTTGATTGATTCTTGTCCAATATCAACTAAGAAAATATTTTGGAAATAATATGATTTGTCTGACAATTTGATTTTGGCGATAAAATTGAATTCACTGGAACGAAAAACCACGAAAACATTTATTTTTTTCAGTATGTTTTGTTATATTAATAAATTTTAAAAGAACATAGTTTTAGTCTTCGATCGGTATTAACACTTTTAACGGCTTTTTTCATCGCGTATTAGATTTGAAATAAATATGAAATTGATAAATTTATGAACCCCCGGATCCATTAACTATCTATATAACACCATCTAACTGAAACTATTCTTATGAGCCCAAACACGCTATATCTGCTGTAAGCTTCTGTAGAATTGAGCATCCCGTAGACTATTTGATGATACAGGACAGGATCAGCTCAAGGTTAGCATGTCTTGGAAAAACCACCAAAGTAACAGTAAACCAAAATTTCAAATCAATCAGATCTGTGAAATTTCGTAAAACACTTTTCAATACGACAAGTAGGAAATGAGCTGAAAGTCATCCGGAAGTGTTCTTCACAAATTATAGCTATAAAGGACTATCCCGATCACGTCAGTTTCTAAACCAAAATCCGTACCAAAATCGGTCCATTCGTTTAGGATTAGGAGCTACGATGACACATAAAGACACACAGATACACAGACAGACACGTCAAACTTATAACACCCCTCTTTTTTGTAGTTGTAGTTATTTGGTTAGGGGAAAGTTCGGAGGAGCAGTGAAGATAAATTAACAACATTAAATTGATGTGAGAGCTCGTCAATAAGCAGTCATGCGGGCAGCACGAATAATATCACACACACATTGTAGTCTGTGTATGTACACAATACTTTTATGTTCGACAAAGATGTATGTAATAGTTTAGATGTAACATTAATAAGTGACCTAGAGTTTTTTAACACGCTAAATAAAAGCTTGCATAAACCATGTTCAGGTAATTTTAAAATGAAACTTGAAGTGGAATGGCTTAACAAAACTATTTTTCTCTTATACTATATTGTTATTATTATTTTAAAACAATTACGCTTTGAAACTTTCATGAGTGTTCTTGTACCAAGCCGTAAGATCACACGTACCTATTTATAATGAAAAAAATGGCCTAAGCCAAAGACAATTTAACTATACTAAATACTTTTTGGTTTATGGTTGGTTTATGTATCGTTTCAGAAATCTTTCAAAGTATGTGAATTTTAATTCTGTATTTTAACTAGTTGCCCACCCCGCTTCGCACAGGTGTGCCTAGTGAAAAAATGAGACATACAATGTCTTTAAGTTCTTATTTTCGGACTTCATAATCAGTATAAAATATATTATAAGACTTAGTGACAATATTGAAGATCTCCCCCACTATCTTCTGTCTCATTCACTCAGTCACTTTTCATAGTAAAAGATTTGAAATACTTATCGTGCGATTTTTTTTCATATACAAACCGTGTCCTGACAAATAGGAACACAACAAAGAGATAATTATCTAAGTTGGTGCCGTCGTTCGCAAGTTATGCTTACTTACATACATTTCTGGAAATTCATTTTTATTTATATTAGAAGGATTTGTAATCAAAGATTGTAACGGGAGGAAAACATTTATAACTTAAAAGTACTCTGCAATTATAACCCTGCTAAGTTTCTTGCCCGTTTTTCTTAGAACAAGTCCTTTTGGTAGCTAGGGAACGGTTGACATCATCCATAATCTTGCTGTCACAAGAGGATGACTTGATAAAATAATTGCAGTTTGAACTTATTGTCCAAATAGATATTAAATTATACTGCTACCACTATACTGCGGAATACTGAAATTTTTCTTTTTAATTCAAAAGTAAAAAATGTTATTCGAAAACATTAAATATAGCTAAGCGGGACTTAAAAATTAAGTGCCGTTTTAGTTTTAGGCTATTTGAGAAATAAATTGTTTTTTTTATAAACTTAGATACAGGTTGGTGCCGTCAATACGACAATAAATTGAAACATGGGCTACATCTTATTTATACATTTACATGAAACATACACGTACGTACGTTTTACGTGTTTTTACATTGACATTTATATGAAATAATGCAGCCAATGTTTTACTATTTCATAATGTCATGAAATTATCAAATGAATAAGATGTTTTTGAAAGTGGCAAACTATTTCTATGAACTAATATAGCCCATGTTTAATTTATAGTCTTATAGACGGCACCATTCTGTATTCCTAGATAGCCATACACATACATAATTATGAAAGACACTTAATTCAGCTTATTTTTAAGTAGGTCGTGGAAACCTAAAACACTATGTAGGTTTTAATTCTTAAAGTAAATGAAACATTGCAGTGATTGACGTCAATGAAACCGATTTTGATTGTTATTTTCATCCATCGCTTTATTTGAAGAGTATTATTATCAACAGGAAATGGTGCTTTAAATTTATTAAAGCATTTATAATTAATTAAAATTCGCAATAAATATTAATAATAAGTTATAAATACAATAGATTATAGAGTCACGCTTTTTGTAATTGGAGTAACTAGGTTAAAGGTCCTTTATTTGGAAATAAACACTTAGCTAATTTTAGAATATGGGAATGAGATCTGCTGTATTATTAACAAAAATCATTTATGAAATAATGTAATAGGTAATCTTTCATCATCATCAACAAACGTATACACGTCGCACTGCTCGGTTTAGGCTATCCTACAAGGGTGAGACACAGGATTATCGAAATATAAAATTTTCTAAGTTTCAAGCACTAATTTTAAAACACTACACCAGAATATTCCTTATTTGAAATCTACAAATTTAACGTATTATAGGCATTTTTTACGTTTATATATAGAAATATAGTCTAAACATAATCAAGACAGAAACATTACACACCTAGTTGCGTAATGTTTCTGTCCTTTTATTCCGTCTTCACATCTACGGATAGGTATATAAAAAAATACTAACGAAGTATTTGACCCCTCACTGGCCCTCACCCAAGGAAACGTGCTATAAAATAAAACAATGCTTTTCAACAACTTTTATTTTTAAAATATTTAGTAACAATTGGTAACGATAAAAAAACATTCTTTTGCTCAGCTGTTTTTTTTCGAAATGTCCATTGTGAAACGCCCTAGCGAGTTTGTAATTAAATAAATTAAACTTTTTTGCGAAGAAAAAAGGTGGACTTGTTTTACTAGAATAAATGAAAGACTGCGCACTTAATAATGAACAAACTATAATTTGTTGACTCTAGCGTACACTGTAATTTACTCCACAATCTCATGAGCAACTGTCCTGCTTTCGCGTCGAACAGTCATTACCAATCATTTTTTTATTAGTAAACATCTTCTATTCAATAAATTGGTCTATTAAAAGAATTTCAATAGTCAAGATAGGTAGGGCGTACTAGCATTTTCTACTCAGATAGGCCATCTGACTAGTTGCAGACAGTCAGCACTCAGCATCAAAGTAACTGATCTAAACAGTGTGATTGATTATGATTAAGTATGTAGGTACAATAATACATCATTTAAACGATATGTTAGTAAATTCTTGCTCTTAGCTGAAAATATGCATTTATTCTTGTTTCTTTAAGTTTTTAGAATCATTTAGAACTCTTTTGTAATCCGGGCCTACGCCAAGAATGTAATCTGTCGCTATTTAGAGATAACACTACACTGGTGCAAAATGATTATTTACTCTGCAATTCTTCAGCACGCACATTAAATTATTTTAGATTCTACGTTCTCCAAGAACATTTGATAGTTGCAGTTCGACAGTGTGCTAAAGTAATTTGCGAGGTATGACTTGGGCTTCTGCTTTCTTCGGAAAATCCTTTTGTTCCACAAATTTGTGGAACAAAACGATAAAATAATTTGATTTGATTTGTGGATTGGATTTTGCTGTCTTGGAATAATGGTACTAAAGTGTTCAGCTACTTCTGTGGTCGACTGTACCATGTATTTGGTTTAACTTGCTGTTTTGAAATATAAAACTAGAAAAATTTCACGTCCCGAGGCGGGAATCGAGCCCGCGACCTTTCGCAATCCGGGCGACTGCTCTAACCAACTGAGCCACCCAGGACTTGGGATATCCCTGTGAAATTCTTTCTAGTTTTATATTTTAATTACTAAGTAATTTTTCTAACATTTATAATAAATTAAGAATTGCTGTTTTGATTTACTCTGTAAGATATTTCAAACATCGAGGATCGAGAAAACCAACACTGTCACAAACAGGTATCTTTTATAATTATTAAGCAACAACAACATATTTATTAAAATTTTCAATTATAACAACAAACAAACTGCACGCTTTAAAAATAATGAGTTATAATTTATAATCTAGATAATAAATAATTCAACATAATACATAATTCAATAGCATACTTATAAAATTATAAATAATGACTTGCCAAACAGATCATTTGTAAAGATTTATTATTAAAATACATTAGACTGTCTCCAGTTAAAAATTCCACCCGAAACTCGGAGATAACAACTAAAAAGTTTTATATTTATTTTGAACCTTTCATTTAATTTGTCAAGCCGCGTAATATTTCCGGGAACCTGTATGGCTTGACGGGTTAATATTTGTGTGATAAACGGAATGAATAGGATTTCCATAAACATAAAAATACATCTAATTTTGGTCCGAAACTTCGGAAAATGTTTGATGGTGGACCTGGGTAAACCTCGTTTCTTATAACACGTTGGAGGTCGGTGGCGAAGTGGTTTGCGTGCTCTGTGGGTCAATTCTGCTATTATTATTGTCCAAAACGGCTCGGCAGCGGTTCGATATTATTACTAATGTTGAAGTACAAAAAGGTATTCCACTTACATAACATTGCTTTTACAGCCGCAACGCTGATGAAACGCTCTCGGTTGGTTCAACTTAGGCTGGATAATCGATAACAATGTTGCAAGAAACAAACAAATACACTTTAGCTTAGTGAGTTGACAGTTGTTAACTTTTGACAGTTCAACCAAAGAAGTATCAATGCGTTTCGGCTGCTACAACTGTCAAATATTTTGTAGAATACTAAACAATGGTTTGCGTTACTTACGTGTTTGTTAGTAGAAAACCAAAGTAATGCGTTTCGGCTACGTTGCTGGTTTCGTTTACGAAAACAAAGCAGCTCGCTATGATCGATTCTTGATGTGTCAATCAAAATAGTAATCTCTAGCTCCTCCCCGTGCTTCGGCAGACACGTTAAGCCGTTGGCCCCGGTTATTGTTACTGTAACTCCTTTATGCCACCAACTGGCACTGGGCCAGTGGTTGTGTTATGGCCCAAACTCCTCATGTGTTTCTCCCATGTAGGAAGTATGCCCATACCGCAGTGGGTCGAACATTGGTATAGGCTGGTGATGACGAAGGTTCTGTTTTGGCTAAGGAGCCCTTCATATCACAATAACGTTGTTTAAGATGGATTTACGACATTTTAAGTAGTAAGTAGCAGGTCACTTATACCGATGTAAGTGACCTGCTACTTACTACCTAAAATATCGTAAATCGTTATGTTATACCCGAGTATAACATTACAATGTTGGGGTAGTTGAACTAAATGAGTGTCGATTTTCGGCCGTAATTTTTTTATTAGTAAATTATTTAATTATTGTAATAATGGATTAGGTGTGAAATGTCCACCCGTCACATATTATATGTTATGCTAAAAATATTAATAAGTTCTAGAATTATAACAATAGTTTTCTGGAATTAAACAACTTGTTGGGTAATGATAATTGTTGTCCTAAAGGTAATGTTGTAAAATAATTGACTTTTTACTGGGAAATGTGTAAATCCTTATTGAAGATTGAAACTATTGTCGTAGTCAATAAATAACGCAATAATCAATTTATGTAACATTCTGTATCTGAAGTGGGTGGCCACTCATATTTCCCCAGCTTAACATTTCGTTTCACATAGTCAATAAAGTAGATACCTTTCAGTGGACTGCCCACCTACGTCAGGCAATCGGTGAATGATTTTTAACCGACGAAAACATACACAGTTTAATAAAAATGGACACATCCTACAAAAAAAAACGGTTGATCCCGGCCGACGCAACCGTTCGTGGAAAAATGAACTTTCGGAAGCCTATAAGCAATTGCAAACTACTCATAGATAATGAGCCAGCCGTGCCTATGGCAAGGAAATATTATTGGTAAAAGTCACCTAAAAAATTAGTCCGTTTTTTGATCCTATCGGATCTAAGTCTGACGTTCGACGGGAAAAGTAACCGTCACAGTTTTTTTACTAACGTACATTTTAATTGAGTTTCCGGCAGTAAAACGAAAAATGAACGGCTAAGAGCATGTCAGACAAGCATTTAGGGTTTGGCAGGCAATTTCGGTAGTAACAACTTTGAGAGCACTTTTTGTTAGTCGTTCATATTTTTTAAACCCTGTGCAAAGTGAAAAGTGGACTTTAGGGCGGTACCTTGTGAAATTTGTTTTGGCTGACACAGAGCTATATGAATAGAGATATGACTTTTAGTGTGGCGTAGCGCAGGCACGCGTGATATATTTTTATCTACATATTAAAAAGTAACAAATCATCAGTGATTTGTGTGAAAAAGTTTTCTCTGGAAACCTCTTTCGAGAATAATTCCATTAGTTTGTTCCCTTCTAATAAACTCAGTTTAGGTTATACATACTCGCCCGTTTGCTTATAAATTGGAAAAAAATGGGATCATATCATCATATAATAATCATCGTGGGACATCATTTCTACGTTTCTATTTTTCCTACTACATTAATTGCTTTCAACTAATTTAGAGTTTACGAAACCGGATCGTATTTCACAAAATCCAAAACATGAATAAAACCATTCTCTCCATAGAAATGATGTCCGGAGATGACCAATATATGATCCCCTTTTTTCAATTTTAAAATATTGACTTTTTTTCCGGCCTATTTAATCATTTATCTAATCCCGTCTCATGGAGACTTTGCATTTGAGCCCAAATATATCTTTGATAGTAAAGGAGCAGTTCAAGAATAGCGTGTCTTGGAAATACCACCGAAGTAAAAGTAAACCAAATTTTAAATTAATCGGATCTGTGAAAGTTAGTAAAACCATTTTGACAAATAGGAAATGAGCTGATATTAAGCAAACGCCTAAACTGATCTTCATAAGATATAGCTAAGAACCATTCTGATCACGTCAGCTTTCAAACAAAAAAAAAATGATTCCAAATAGGTGCATTCGTTCAGGAGCTACGATGCCATAGACATACACACACACATCCACGTCAAACTTATAACACCCCTCTTTTTTCATCGAGGATTAAAATGATCTCAGTGACGTAAGCGTAACTGTAATAAAACAAAATCACTTCCTTTTCATTCTAATCATTTTGTTAATGTCATTACCAGTTTGGGAAGAGCTATGAAATTAATATACTATTTGTATTCATCATTTTTAACAAAATTGTACATCTATGACGGCTTTAAAGAATGACATCTTGTTTGGCTTTACTAAAAATGTGCGATGAAAACCTTCAAAGTTTTGTAATGTCTTTCTGGCCGTCAATCAGTATCTTACAGTCAATGGGATGAAATTTCGAAACAGACGTAAACAAAGAACTCTTAGCCAAATTATGTTAGAAAACAATATGCATTTGATATTGCATTCAACTCTAGAATTGTGTCTTTCTTCTTGAAGCTAATTAATTGGGGTATTTTTAAACATTTAAATGAAATTATTTACACTAAGTACTTGCTTATTTTTAGCGACGTTTAAACATATTTATAGGAACATGAATACTAACGAAATATAGGTATGGTCTCGGCAGGTTTTATTTGTCGTATTCACTATCAAAATATAATTGGTTCATTATTACCTCGATAATTGAAAACTAATTTTGATGTACAGTCGACGGCACATCAAGCGTAACATTTTGACCTTGAGACCGCCCTTACACTTGATGTGCCTTCGTGTGTACCTACTTAGTTACATAATTCATAATAATAATTTTAGTTAGCAAAAACAAATGAACTTCATTTGTAACGTTAGTAATTAAATCATTATGTCAATAGGCATGAGCACGTGTAAAAACAGTGATTTAGTTATTATGACTAAGTACGTAATCTATTTATTCCAATGAATTGCTGTCAAGAGATAACTTACACAAGTATTTGATTGAGAAATGTTTTCGACACTTTAATGTCATTTCACTTTGTGGGTTTGAATACGAATATCAATCAAGCGAAATATGGATAAGTGCTTTTCGCAGCAGCTATCAACACTACAGTAGAAAGGTGAAATTAAAACTGGCACGTCTGTGCTTTTGTTACCTTTTCACGGGTATAGAACTAAAAAATAATTGAAGGGTTCAAGCGGACAAAAGCGTTATGCTCTGATTTCCTCCAAGAACATAGCTACCATAGCGGTCGGTCGTATCAAACATTCTGTATGTGAATATGAAATTATCCACCATATTGTTTCTACTACTCACATCACCTTGTCTTGTTATTCATTTAGTACTTATTACTCATTCATTCATTAGTGTTTAAATTAATCATTATGTTTCATTGACGATTGTGTCGGAAGTCAGCTAATTGCTTTGTGCTGTAGACGTTCTTTTTTAATAAAAAATTAAATATTGTTAAAATTTTAAAGAATTTAAAATGAAGTTTAAGCTGACAGAAAATTAAGTATGAAAGAGTCTTTTATATCTAAACTATGAGTGTCTGTATTTTTATGTTACGTGTAAATGGATTGAACTATTATTTAATTAATTATTTCTATATTTAGTACATACCTCTCATAATTGTTAAACGATAACAGATGTGAATATAAGTATCTGTATGTAATTGCTCTACAAATTATAATTAAAACTTAGAGTCCTCATATTAATAATAGCGAAGTAGTTATGTTAAGTTATACAAGTATCATAAATAAGTGGTGATAAGTTATAATCTAGCTATTTTAATGACAATTACCTAATACAATAATAATAGGCAGGTACTTATTTTAGTATCACCTAATTGGTCATAATTATGAATGAAGATGACACAAATACAGTCATGTTCATCGAGCATATTTAATCATGACGAAAATTTACCTGAATAAAAAGCGTCATGTCTATTTTTACAAAAAAGTTTCACGCTGTATTTACTTATTGCCCGGTTTACTGCAATGACTTACTTCATCATTTTGAAAGTAATAATTCGTAGCTGCGACATCATTGTCCTTGATACAACTATTAACGTCCTATGCTAAATATATTTTTTTATATTTTTTTTTATAGGTAAAATAAAATTGTATAAAAAAATTATAGATTTTTATTGCGACCTAGTTCTTCCTTCTTCCTAATGCTTACTGCACAACGAATTTATTGACTTATCAAAGCATCTGTAGCAATGATTATCGGGAGTTAAAAACGTCAATTACTTCATAATAATGTTATTGTTGCCATCAATTTTCTTTAAAACAAGTTCCTTAATGTTAAGGAGTTACACAAGTTACCTTTTGACATTCGCAATGTAGGCCGCCTCAAGAGCCGGGACCTTCCAAGAGTGCATCCATAAGTTTCACTCACAATTCACAATTCAGTTCAATTTGCAACTTGCAACTGTCACTTCATTTTGACACAGCACAAAGGGGACTGATTGGCTACACACACAATTTAGTTAGACAGAAATGCGAGATGCGAGGTATTCAATTAGGTGCGTCCCGAGCGCACACCATCAAATGAATGAACATCGCCTCGAGCAGCGATAGATATGATAAATATAATTAGGTAGGTATACAGTGAAATCGCGAATTGTGTCATGCACTAGCCTGTTCTTGGTAAAGTATCCTCACATGGGACATGTTTTATGTGTCTCACACGCATTTTGGCGCGTTTATTTATATATTTTTTAAATTATGCTAACATGGCATAATTTTATCACATAAGTATTGATTTAAGAGTCTTTAACCTTACGGGATTGCGGCGGTAACGTAATAGGGAGCAATTTAGTTTATTATTCTAAGTCAACATATTTTTACTGTTCGCAACAATATATCCTAATTTTAAATAACGATTAAATAATAGGTGTTGCCAACACTGTTCATTAATTTTTAAGGATTTTAATTACTATTTTGTAATACTTACAGTTCCCCAAATGAGGCTTACCTTTAGTCAATGATAGAGTGATGTCAGGAACAAACTCTAATACACAACTTTTTATTTTTAATCACTCTTGTTAGTTAAAATGTGTACCTGATGTTCTAATAATTTGCGAAAAATAAATAAGAGCGGATTTGGAGTTTTTGGAGTTTTTGGACCCATTTAGGAAACGTCTATAAATTTGGCCGAGTGTGCTCTACATTTTGCTGCTCCGGCGCCGCCCGCCCGGCAGTTTGGAGATGTTTTCTCTTATTAAGAGGTGGTCCCGTGCCAAGATTCAGCCCACGTCTTCGGTTTGTTTACTTATATCGATGATTCTTCTTCCGCTAAAATGTTTCACGTTCTGACTCATATGATACTCATTGTTTCCAGAGCCACTACTTATCTTTAACTCATAATTACGACTTTGATGTAGAACAGGTAAATTCCATACAAATTAAGATTTCGTTTGTGCTTTAAAAGTATTAACAAAATACAGTATCGTAACCATATAAATAGAATCAGCATTTTATCTTTAAAGAAAGTTGCTATTATAGTATAATCTTAACACTTTTAATATGTTTAGTATAAGCAAATATATAGAAAAGATTTTAAAATCACTTTGTCTAAGTCATCCCCCAAAACGGGCATGGCGTTTCAAATAAAATTCGTGTGCCGGAAATTGTGTTTTTTGAACCCACCGACAACGCATCAAAAGACGTACTAACTGCCACGTAATGCGAAAAGTGTTCTCGGGCCATGGCCCAACTTTAGAGGGGAGGTTATAAAGGTTTTGACACATTTAAGAAAATGTGACATGATTTCATTCAATGTCTTTTAATTTCCTATATAGCAGTGTCAGCGTCCCGCCAGCATACGGTATAGGATCTAGGTGATATCTAATAGTATTGCATCATGACTAAACTGAATATTTTTGTTGACCAAATAAATCAGCCTGAATTACAGTCTGAATAACAGTTATGGTATGAACTCAACACACGTCTTAGATGGCATAAATTCAACAAGTTTGACGTCGATAATCTAGTCAACATCATATCATAATAAATTATGCCCGGGCCTCAATAGCGATAATTTTCAAGGTATCACCAAAGCAAAACCAAAAACGTTACGTTGGGCACAATTTGTGTTGCGTTAAACATTTAAATTTTAACGACCATACATTAGGGTGTTTTTTTGAACTTACGTTGATATCTTAGATTTTATTTATATCAAAAATTTATTTAATAAGTGTATATTACATAATGAAATAAAATTAAGACTCTCAAAATTTTTAAAACATTTTGACGTTTTTTGAAAAGTTGCCAGGCACTAACTAAATCAAAAACGTTCGTCCGACGGCGGGAAATACCTATGTTCCCATAGATAGTTGCCATAGTAACGTCTTTGTATCTAGATGCTGTTAAAAACCGATCGATATATTTACTTAATTGAGTACATAACATAAATTAATGAAATAAAGTTTTTATTTCATTAATTTATGTTGTTTAAACTTAATAAATATGTAATAACCAAAAACATCAACGTATAATCCAAAAAAAAGCTTCTTGGTTTCAAATGTTTAGCGCAATACAAATTGTGCGCAACATAACCTTTTTGGTTTTGCTTTGTTACGTTGTAAATAAGGGAGATCGGGGCCCATGTTTGTTTATATTATTGTAATATGTAATAGGTCGTGTAACAGCATAGGTCGGCGCGGGCGCGTCGTGCACGTGACATTCTCTTAGCACAAAGAATGCCCTTGCACCGTCTACTATTTGATTGCAATGCATTTTTTTGACTGCCACATTGTATAAATGCAATGTTATGTCTCAAGGTCTGAAAACAATAAATTGTATACGAAAACCTTTATAAAAAATAACCTTATTTCGACTAAACATAAGAGTTATTTTGCTACTACGACTCTTGCGTTGTATGCATACAATGCATAGTTGACATAGTATGTGATTTTATCTAAAGCATTTACTTAGCTGTAAGTAGACGGAGGTAACCCACTTAATGAAAAGACAGTTAGGTATTTGTATTTTGCAGAATTTGAAAGAATTTTAATAAGTGCATTAACGTATGTGTCGCCACTACAGAAAATCTGTAAACTTGTACATAAATAGATGGCGGGTGCTGTAGGCAAGGTAGGTATTAAAGAAAATATCCTTGAGAACCTTACAAAAATCAACTTTGTCCTGGCAAAGCTACGCACTTCTTGGCTGCAGATATTCTCGGGTCTGATGATTAGTTTCAATTCAATATTGGAAAAATGTATGAGGTGTCAAAGGATTCTCCAGAGAAGCTTATGAATTTCATTAGAATTTTAATGTTGCTACTGGGTACGTTGTACGTAGGTATTCTATAGGTGTATTCATATCGACTCAATTTATTTTAAAGAATTTTATACATATTTATCTAATTATTGTACACAAATAATACAAAAATGGAAAATATATTTAAGAAAAAATTATGCAGCCAGCTTCCAGTCAGCAGTGTACATAGAAATGAGGATGAATAGGCAGGTTTATAAATACAAATGAAACACATGATATGCAAAAGTAGTAATAATTAGTTCACTCTTGATCCCACTCTTGTTCCGAAAGAAGTTTAGAGTGGGTCCAAAGAGGAATTCAGTTAATATGCGGTATGAAACACCGAATCCGGCAGAGCATTTCACCCCCATTCCATGCGCATTATAAAAGACGATGAAAGTGCGTATGTTTGGTGCATCAACCAGGCATGGGTTATAGCTCGCCGAACGTTTCATAGTCCTCTTGCAAAATGGTCTGTGGACATGTAACATAGATGCCCTTTGAAAACCTTACATCTACCCAGTGGTAGATGTATTTAGATATATCTTCATTTTACATTAAAAATTAAGGTTTTTTAAGTGTATCTTTGTTGGTAGGTACTTATTATATTTGGGTTATATGTATTCAAAACACGGATTATTGATACTGATTATAATAAACCAAAAGGTGGTTGTGAAAAAATACATAATAAAATACTTATCATTTGCGCATCGTGCTTAAAATTTATTTTGGGAGCAACGTCTCAAAATACATGAAAAAGCATTGACTGCAAATGAAATCACCCAATGGAATTTTATGTCTGTGCTATAAACATTGAGAGGAAATTTGTGCATAACAACGGTTAACGACCTGCGATAGGACCCCATAATGCGGTGAATGTGCTTTCTATAGCAAGCATAATTACATTTGTCGTCTAGTAACTATCTTCATAAGCGCTAGCATACGTAGCAGCTATAGGCTAAAAGATGGGAAATGTATACACGGTAATATATCTCTATTGTTTGCATAGCTGACTCCACGAATGAATAATCAAAGCCTGTATCGTCTATTTCAGCCAAAGCGGAATCAAACACACAATGACAAAACATCTACGTATTCAGAACGCCTGTTATTCAATTACTAAGTTGCTATGGTTATTACAAGTTCTACGAGGTAGTTTATCAAACACCCCTATAATTAAGTATGGAGAACTCGGTTTCAGTTAAAATAAATATGTAAAATTAATTTATTAGTTCTATACTATACCTACACTTATGTCTCAGTTACTCTATGACAGGGGTGGCGAACCTTTACGTATCAGCGTGCCATTTTTCTAAGAAAATGTTTAATGAGGTCATAGACGTGCCATCAAATCAATTTGGACTTTGTGATTATTGGTAAAATAATAGCAATAAATACTATCAATTAACGTAGAGAGGGATCACTCGCGTTCGCTCTTCATACTATACCTACTTCTATACCTATACCGACTTTTTCGTAGTGCATAATAAATTTTATGATCAATGACGTGCCCAAAATATTGTGTTGCGTGCCATTAATGGCACGCGTGCCATTGGTTCGCCATCCCTGCTCTTTGACTTATGTCTCTTCTGTTTCTGTTGTAAAATAGAAGGTATCGTTTCTTCATAGTAATTTTAACTACAGACCACATACATTACGTTAAATTCTTATAAGCCGCATGTTCCCGGCGACATGCAGGCTTCTCTGAGCTCTGTACATAATTAAATTGTTACATCTAGAATTCCAATGAAAAGAGATGTTCCAAATATATGGAGACCCGGTCTATGTACAATGTACACTATGCCTACTGAAAATAGGTAAAAATACGCAGAACAATGTTCAATTGTCCGTTTTCTATTTATTTGCTCTGTTGCGTGGTATAGTCGACCACAGAAGTAGCTGAACACTTTAGTACCATGTCACACCGATCTTGTGCACGTTCTTTATATTTGCTACCGTACTTATTGTCGCTAGAGTCGTTGTGACATGGTACTAAAGTGTTTAGCTACTTCTGTGGTCGACCGTACAAAACAAGAATTTTCATAGAAAAGAACTTAAACACAATCAAGTTTTCATCATCAATATGTCACTGATGACGTTTAGTTGACTATGTCGTTCGCCGTATTTTCATAGTGAGTACGTAATGGTGAAATCGAAGTAAAATTTTAACTTTTGTACAAATAAATTAAGCATGAAAACGAATTATTAGTATTTTTTTTAGATAGTGTACATATACCTGGCCGGATATGAAAGGATATGAAACATATCCTTTCTCAAAGTAGATTCTATGAGCATATCACAGTTTTCACAAAATATAGTATTTTGACCGGAAACAGTCTATATTTATTATATTTTATTAGTCAAAATTCACGCCCGTTACGGAGGTATTTTTATTTTATTAATAGTTAAAATAACAGCTTGAAATTAATAATAACTTGAAACTTCAAGACTTTTATTAAGAAAGCTATAAGTACCTAAGTACACTAAGTAGTTTCAAAAGTAATTACTTTTGGTAATGACTGAATGGTAATACCTACTTTGCAGAATAACGCTAACTACATTCTAGTTTCATTTAGGTATAAGTTAAGCTTAACTGTTCCACGTCGATACTATGTGCATGTTAGTACCTATGCGTGGAACTAACCCACACTTTGTTACGAAATTTCACACAAAGATATGTTACTACTTGTAACACTTTGAAATAATTAAATATTGCTCAAAATAACTCAGTTCACAGCATAAAAACGTCCGGTTTTGGCCATAAACCGGCTGATTGTAAACATGAATGCATCGATTGTAAACATCGGCGAACTATTGTGGTTTAAAATAGTTACTTCCATAATATCCGTTCGCGTTAATTACGTATTGCTGGAATTAAGATCTCCATTTTGAACGGTTCAATTACAACACTTTTGAATGGCACGGTTGCTAGCTAATTGAGCCTTTTAAAACTCTATTTCTAGATGGTAAATTGAACCATTTCCGACAATGATGTAAATACTATCAGAATTTCAAGTGAATTACTTGTATAAACATACTATGCCATTTCATAAAACCAGCTTGTATTTGAGTCATTACGGTTTTTTTTCGTTCACAAAACTCTCAAACATTATCATAAGAGGATTATTTAGAATTAGCAGATCATCTCACGCTTGTTAATAAGGTGTGGGGATTCATTCCTTTTTAAATAGCGTCTTTATATAAATATGTTTTGTTATATACAAAATAGAGAATTCCATCTCAAAATTACAGAGTTCGCTTGTTAAACAATCTCGATACTATACCGAGAATATTGAAATGGTCGTTAGGTTTAAACACACTATGTGACACGTACTGCGGATCGACATCGGATCCAATATCCTTATTGCCTCCGGCAAATGCGAATATTAAATTTACTGGGTGAGCCGGCAGGAGATTTAATAAGAAGATTAGTGTATATGTTAAAGTGCTCTTGACATGATATTATTAAGTTCAGTACTGTGTTGAAGAACCTCCTTAGTAATAGATTGAGGTTAATATTATACGTTTAGCTAAGGCCTGATATCGGAATCTTTTTAAAATCCCTAGAAAACCGGAAATACTACACAAACACATTATATGAAGTTGGTGTTGTCTGATATCATTAAACTCTTAATTCGTATTCCACGCGGTGTTATCTTGTATTTCTGTGATTACAGTAATAGAAACAAGGGATAATAAAAGGTGCTGGAGCAGCAAAATGATTTTAGCAGTTAAAAGAAAAAAATGAATACCTATATCGTTTCTTACTTTCCATTTGTATTGTCAAATTACCTAAAATAGCAGAAATAAAAATAGTGGTCACAGCACATAAATAATAAACGCACATATAAAATACATTTTCATTCAGCATTGTTCATCTTAGAGCAGAAATATTTCCATTTTCACAAAAGAATACGTGCGGGGCATCATTTCTGAGAGTGAAATAAAAACACTGCCACCTGAGTCATGCGCTGAAGGTGTTCCGTATCAACTGCGCAGTTTTATGAATAGTGTAATGAATAATATAAAATTGTTCATATTAAGAAACCCCTATCTCCATTCTATCATTCATATCATTCATCATCTATCCAACACCATTACATTGAGACTATTCTTATGAGCCTAAACACGCTATATCTGCTGTAAATTTCTGAAGAATTTACCATCCCGCAGACTATTAGACGGTACAGGATCAGCTTAAGGATGGTATTTCTTGGAAATACCACCGGAGTAGCAGTAAACAAAATTTCAAATCAATCGGATCTCTGAAAGTTTGTAAGACCCTTCTTCAAGTAGGGAATGAGCTAATTGTCGTCAAACGCCTCAACAGACCTTCATAAATAGCTAAGAACCATCTCGATCACGCCAGCTTTCAAATGAACAAAACCGAATCAAAATCGGTTCATTCGTTTAGGAACTACGATGCTACAGACAGTCACACAGACACATCAATCTTATAACACCCCTCTATTTTACTTTTAGACGGTGAAATAGGAGTAAAGCGTTATAGTGTTTATTTAGAAGAATATTTAACAAAATAGTTTAACAGTGACGGTATCCAACTGTTCAAGTATAAACCAGATGTCCCAGGCTAGAATTTTGGTAGAGGTTCAACGTGAACTAAACTCCATCCCCCTTATTATAAAACGCAGATTAAAGATAGTCCTGGTCTAAAACTGATGCTGTCATTTATATTTGTTAAAAGAAAGACAGTGACAGCATCAGTTTTAGGCTAGTACTAACTTTAGTCCGCCATTTATAATAAGAGGGAAGGTTTTTTGTAGGTATACCTACAAGTTATATTTTTCCACATAACATTTTGTATGCGTATCTATCATAATATAGTATCCATAAACCAAGATAATTGGTGTAAGAAATACTCTAAAACTTATAAAATTATTCAATTACAATAATTATTGAGCTTTATATACCATGTACAGTCGACAGCACATCAAGCGTAGGTAGCAGTTTGACCTTGAGACCGCCCTTACTGCGTTCGTAATAGAGGCGGCTTTAGTTGTGCAACTGTTACACTTGACGGACTGACGTTGTTACCAACCTACATTTGACAGCATATCAAGTGTAAGTTTGACTATAAGACCGTCCTTATTGCGTGCCTTACCGCGGCTTTCGTAGTGTAACTGTGCGCTGCCATCTGTACATGCCGATAGTAATTTAGCTGTATGATCTAAGTGACTGAAATAATCAAACAAAAAGTCACTGATCGCGGAACCCTGAAATGCTTCAAAAGCACCGTGGGAATATGCGGCGCGAGTGCAATTGGAATTATTGTATTGTGATCGAGGCGGTATTCAGGGAAGACAAAAAGTTATCGACAAACAGAAATGCAGCCTTGGGCCGATCGACATATTAGGGAATGCCATTTTAATTAGATTGCAGACTGTCTGAGCACTTTGAGGACGTCTCCTAAAATATCAGAGTATTAATATTATTTCGTTCTTAACTGTGGTAGTTGATAATTTACTTTAGTTATTATGTACTCTCTTTATTATCATACATAAACAAAATTTTATATACCGTTTCTGTAACGTACCTATTGATTTTTTTGTGGGCTTACATAAGTAAAAAGTTTAAAAGAAAAAATAACAAGCTTTCATAGCTATATCAATATATCAATATCAATGATATCAAATTGTTGTTAGTTTCTTACTTAGTATAAATATAATTAACTTTGATAAAATCTACTAGACTCTGTAGTCCCCCCCTGCCAGGATTCTATTTACAGAACGTAAACTATTCAAAATAGACCAAATGCTATTTCTTTAATATGAACTGCTGATAGTAAAAGATACGTAGCAAGTATGTAGTGATCTAAGACTTTAATTTACTATAATTCTATAAATAAAAGTAAAACGACGTAGTATTAGTTGATGGAGGTGTTATTAAAACGCTAACATTCTTTAATGGCTAGATAGTCTAGAACTTTCACTTGAGTGCGTTAGTAGCGTCGTAGATCCTAGCATGCATGCGGTCGGTCATTGCTGTGCCCAAATATAGAGCTAATTCCCTACTCGGAGGCGGCTATTAACGTGCCCCTCTCCCCCCACCGGCTCGTGGCGCCAAGGTGACGTGCCTGGAGATCAGAAGTCGACTTTCTTTTTTGGTCACTCGTTTATAGGTTTCTCAGTTCTCTTTAGCCTTCTTTGAATTCGGAATTTTCACTTGACTCAAACGCTTATAGAATCAAAGTTATCTATACAATCTATAGTTTACATACACTAAAACAATATCGTATCAACCTACAAAATACACAATTTTTCAGTTTAGTAAATCCATGATCGCGTATTTGTTTACCGGACAGAATTTTATCGATTTCGCTATTTTTTTGGTTTACAAAGAAAAACATAATTTTCATGTTTATGTTTAAACTGGTTTATTTATTGGTGTATCCTGAGGAGCTCGGTGGCGTAGTGGTTTGAGCGCTCTGGTTTCGATAGCGAAAACAAAACAACTTTCGCCATGGTCGATCCCGGGATGGGTCAATCAAATTTATAATCTTGAGCTTCTCCGTGCTTCGAAAGGCACGTTAAGTCGTTGGTCCCGGTTGTTACTGCAACCGCTTTAACCCACCAACCCGCATTGGGCCAGCGTGGTGGTGTTATGGCCCAACCTCCTCATGTGTTTCTCCCATGTAGGAAGGCCTGTGCCCAGCAGTGGGACGGATATAGGCTGATGATGATGATGATTTATTGGAAACCAATTTTATTCTTAGCTCTAGAAGTCCCGAGTCCAGCAGTTTTTGTTACTGAAATTAAACTGTAGAGAGCACTGTTTGTTCGTAAATAAATAAAATCAGTGCTGACTGCTCGCCACGGGCTCACGTCGCATTTAATGGATATTTTGTTACTTTTTGAACTATGCACTTATTCAATTAACAGGGCTCGTCGAACGTGCCATTTTAAGCTCGCAAAAGGTAGAGTAAATACCGCTTACTTATTGAAAGATAATATTCGCAGTAATAAGGGCGCCGAGGGACTTGTCCTCTATGATACAAAAGTTTCTTCCTGATTTTTTCAGGTTCGGCAAAAAGACTAGTGATTTATTCATATATCTTAATAAATCCTCATGTGTTTTTACCATTATGAAGGCCTGTGGAGCCTGTCCAGCAGTGGGATGTAATATAGGCTGGTAATGATGATCTAATTATAAATGAATCGCCGAAATGTATGTGAGCCCATTACTTCCTAACGACTGCACCAAATCAGACACCTACTCGTTGCCAAACCTTACAAAATTGGTTCTTGATTTCACGCAAATCAAAATAAAGTATCTTTACCCCTAAGCCATAAAAATCATAGCGCTGCGCATCAATGCGCTGTTGCCGCCCTAGGTTAGTAAAACGATATTGCCTAATGGTGTTCTCTATCATTTCCGAGATATTTAGTTTGATTCTAGAATTATATTAAGAGACATATTATATTTCTATAACCTAGTGTAGCAAATATTTTAATTTATTGTCGTACTGTCGTCACCACCTTGTATAAATATGAATTTGGGGTTTTTTTAAAAATCATTTTAAATCACTGTCTGCATAAAAAAAAACCATTTATATTCAAGATGCAGTATAACAATATACTGTAATCAGGATTTCAAGAATGTAATTATTATTTTTTGTTAAAATTTGTTTTGTTTTTGTTAGAACCTGTAGAATATGTAGCCGGTTGCAATGTTTAGATTTATTGTAATTTTTCTATTATTTAAAATTGTTTTTTTTCCATTGCATTTGCTTGATGACTATTGTCTCAAATTATCCACAAAAAAAACCAGTCAAGTAAACATTTTTTTTATCCTACCATTAAGATTTAAATCGAGCGTATGCTTGGTTGCCACCTTAGTGGTATAAAAAAAATTGCCCACCTGATGGTAAGCACCGTATATAGCCTATGGACGCTTGCAACACCAGGGGTATCACTTCCTTGTAAAAACTTTTCACGCCATTTTTGAAGACAGCAAGGGGTTGCTGTACGCATTCGAGAAAACCTCAGGGAGCTAAATGTTAGGTATTCATATCAGCAAATAAAAGCTAAGCAAAAAAAGTTAATTGTAAGAAAACCAGAACGATTTTTAGGCGTAACGCAAGCTGAATTTCTCAAGCGACATTTACTACAGTCGTACTAAAGATTTAATCTCATTTTTTTATTATGTAAACCCCCTGTGCCATTTGACTAATAAAAATTAAATGAAAACATCATGCTGTGGTTTCATTAGTAATGTTATGAATTTACTTGAAAATAATAATCAGTTTGTTGAAAATCTAAACATTCCTTTTCTTTGTCCTGTCTCATTATTTGATGGCATCTCATATACCTGATAGTAGGCGACACCATCAGGTGGTTCAAAAGAACAAAGTGTGTTTCCCTAAATGAATCGAACTCAGGCTACAAAAAATAATTTTTGGAAATCTGGTGATGCAGTTTTAGTTTTTTCACTTCGGGTATTTATTGTTCGCTTTTGACCATCGAAGCACGTTTGTAAAATTCCTCAAAAGATACTTCAAAGTTGGCGCCATTTTTAGAAGTGAAGTTTTCAGTTCTTTAATTATACATATAAATATAGTTCAATATTATATACAATAAAATGTTGTCTTTTTCCTATGATTTAATAAACGGAAGGGTTTCTCGAAAATCCTCTGACGTTTTCGGAGTGTCCTCTATATTTAATTTACCTTACGTACACTATACTTGAGCCCACTTCAATAAAGAAATTTAAACAAAATTTTATATTGTATTGTTACCTTTCTTGCTCATCACTTGGCTATGGTTTTATGGTTAAAAATGACTATGGTTTTTTACATTTATTCTTTCTTTGGCTCAAGTTTTATATCTACATTTTACTTTATTGTGTTTGTAATAACTATTAAAAATGATTCTAGCATTTTACTAATACTCAAAATACCTAAAAGACTTTGGCGACCAAAATAATGGAAGCTGCATGTTTATTCGTTAAAACTATTTAAAATATCTAGTGACAATGTAACTTGTAAACTATACTCAGAGGTTGCGAAACGAGCGCGTGACATTGCATATTTTAACCACTTCAGTAACGCCTCTGCCCTTAATGCGTAAGATAAAAGCCAGCTGTCCAGAGACGGACCGAGGGGAACAGTTCTTAGAATGTCGCAATGACTTTGAAGATTATTTCTTTTTATATTTGGAGCTTAATATTTAACTGCACGCGTAGCATGAGGAATGTCATTTTCGTTATGCCCCTCGTGCTATACTGAAAATGTGCCATTTTATTTCGACTTGCGTCGTTAATCGCACGTCTATCTTGTAAAAATTGCCAGAGGGCAAAAATAGAGATTTCTGTTTAAAAATTTGAAATTAGTTAGTTTATTAAATAGTTTGAGATAATAATGTGTAGTTATAAATCAGTTTTACGAAAGTAATGATTATTATTTATTCATTACAAATGTTTAATGTTGTTAAAAGTGCAAAAATATAAATGAAGTAAATTTTCATTTAATTGTGTTGTCTGACTTCTTAAAACTAGATCTTGCCTCTCTTTGTTATGATATTTTTCGCACCAAAAATATCATAACAGTAGGTACACTAGGCAAGCAAGACCCACTAAGATTCTTGAGGCAGTAGGACGAGGCATCAATCAAAGGAAAACATGCCACCTCAATATATTTCTGAGTTCATAACTGTAGCTAGCCTTCTTGGTTGGTAGAGCTTGTGATGTGGCGGAAACCGGCGACAATGAGCCTTGTCGGGCATGTTTGGCAATCAAGCGACTACGTAATGCTATTTCGTATAATATTTCTACGTACTGAGTAATGTTCTAAGGTCGTTGACTGACTAACTGCGAGGAGCATGAATATACTTTTCATTTTTCTTTGCAATAACATAAAACAGAACAGTATTATATCTAAACTTAGCTACATACTAATTACAAGATGAACATGTTGAAATATTGACCATAAAATAGCTTACAGCCATCTAAGCTAAGAGTTATTAGTAAGGGATGCGCGATCTATGTCGTACATTTTTTTCATAGATATTTTATAAGTTCGAGAGCCATGTAAATAGATAGGAGTCCCGAGGACCTGATTGTGACTTGCAAATACGATGTAATAAAAGTGGACACAATTTACAAAGAAAACTACGTTTTTTTTCAGTTTGACAGCTGTAGCTCTAAACGGTAGAAAAACGCTCTCCCGTAAACAAAGCTTTCCCTCGGGGCACTGTTAAATCGATTTCAGAACACGTATATTGTGGGTTTACAGAATGACCATTTTTTAAATCTTTAATTTAGACTTATTAAATGTAAACAACAATTTGTTTACTACTTTATTTACTTATGCTCAGAGAGTCATACTTTTTTTATTTTGTCACCCCGGCATTTCTAAGTAATTTTGAAAAGTGTATGCAAGAAATCTAACTTGTGTATGAAAGTTTCTCTAATGAAATATGGTAAAAATTAATTTAAAGCCTTATTATTAGTCATAAACAAGAGCAGAAACCAACTTGCTGTGTTCTATTTTATAATATGATTGCAAAATATTTGTAGGCTCAATCAAATCAACTCCATGTATAGTTAAAAAAAATTTTTTTGACAAGACTATAGACGACATTGTACTTTGTCTGATTTATTGTTCTGAGTCTGACATAATTGTCATGTGCCACTTTTTTAATATCGAATTTTATTTGGATAACAATTTTTTAACCAGAATGAAATCCTTTTTTAATTTTTATACAGGCATTTAAAATCATACTATTTGTCTTATAATTACAAAATATACTCTTTCATCTCATATAACTTTTGTCTTGGAGGGTAGCTGAGTACCAGCCTCCATCATTTTCACAACATGTCCTTTTCGTTATATACTAACCTAACAAAATGATATTACCTAATGTAAATGCATATGGAGGGTGATCTGATATAAATTAATTATTATATTAATAAAACATGAAATCTATTCAAAAAGTTCACGTTGAGGTCTTCAACTTAAAATAATTGTAATAAAAATACGTGCAAAATATGTAAGGTTGCGTTCACAATTTTCTGCAAAAGGGTTCTAAGAAATAAATTCTTACATAAGATGAATTTTAAGTACGCCTTCATAAAATATGAATTAAATTAAATTTTGTAGATTACTTAGGGTCTTCATTTTATTAGGTACGTCTATTTTGTTTTATTTATTTGTATTAATATTAATGATTGTAAATGGAGTGAATATAAGTGGATAAATTTAACCAATTGATAAATAAAGCTATAATAAAATCAATACCTAATTTATCTTCATTAAAGTTCCTTTAACGTAACCATCTTAGAGAGTTAATAAACTTGCACAGGTAATATTATTATAAAGCGGTAACTCGATCGATCCCTGTTGGTATTTGCGAGGTTTAGTTGAATTTTTTCTGCGCCAAAGTATGGGAAGTCTGAAAGCTTTTGGATATTTTCAGACTAACCCAGCAGGATTAATCGTGAGGGAAAAACTATTGAAAGCCATTATATGGGTACTGGGTACAGTAGGTAGGTACAGACGGCCGCACTTCAAGTGTACACGTCAGTTGAAACTCCCGCAAATGTCAGTTTTTAACATAATCCACAGGCAACGATAATGTAACTATTCTGTGTTAAAAGAAAAATCTCAAAAAGGTATATTTTTTAAAATTATGATCCTCGTTACTTAACGAGGACGACAGCGAGCGAACGACAAACGACGTACTTGATAGTTAATACCTGATGTTTTCTTTAACTGCCTTCTTATTCTTCACATCATAATATAGTCGTAATTGGGGCGCTGGTCTACCATTAAGCTTTCGTCCCTTACCAGCCCGGCGGCGCTTCACAGATTACACCACGTTTTGTATTATGGCGTAAAATGTTGCCGTCGATAGTGTTTTCGAGCAACCAATTCTTGTTACGTTATTTAACAATTAAGCAACTTTAAGTTATCATTTTAACCATTTATGAATACTGCTTCAAAAATGTTTTTTGAAACAGTAGAATAAAAAACAAATTCACTGCGCAATTCGAAAGCCGATTCTCAAATAATAATTTTATGAAAGTGTTATTACTTTACCTAATATTGTGCTCAGACTATCAGTAAGAAAGATAAAGTCGATGCTTAACGGTAACGTATGTATTTAAATTCAATCAAATCACTAAAATAATTTCATACAATACCTACGACTTTGAGTTACGACATAATGAAAAGAGTGTCATTTAAAATTGTGAGTCGTGATACTCGTGATTAGTAAAATGATAAAAATTGCGGACACACAGTACGGCTCGCCAAATATCAGGAAACCAATTATTATTTCATTAGTAAGAAAATTAATGCCATAAAGCAATAATCCGGTTTATGAGTGCTACATGAAAAATAAATACGCGTCTAAAAATAGGTTGTTAACGTTTCCCTTAACGATAAAGATCAAAATTGAACAGTGTAATAGGGAATGAAATAAAAACATACAGCCTTTTTTTCATTTAATTAAGCTTTCCTTATTGTATAAGATTTTTCAGTACTAGCAAGAGTCTTCTCCCACCAGTGCTAAGTATTTATTATCAACAAATAGGCACAGATCTTCCAGCTTTGAAGAAATATATGAAGAGCTAAGCCATCAGAAAGGTAGTGAATATCAGTTGCTACAAAAATATAATTATCATTTATTAAAAATGTTCATTTTTCATTTATAATGCTGCAGAAACACCATATCCAAAATATTACAGAGGATTTTTTGTTGCTGAACGGAGTTTTCACTTTATCGAGTTATTTCATTAACGATCCAGAATTTCATGCGTGCATCTTTTGTTTTATTTTCACAACAATCACAGTGCGTTTGTTCATGATTGCTTCCCATAAATATATTTGGCAACATTCACTCAATTGGTGATCGATCGTGAGATTAGCACCCCGCATTCAACGTGAACGAACCAACCCCAAGTGGGGGTAAACTATGAGTCATGGGTATCACTTGGTTTGCTTGGGTGCAATCCGATCTTTTCCCTTAAAGTGACTAAGTATCGTCTGTTGACTGACTACTAAAAGTGTTTTTGTAGTAAACAATACATTTGAGGAGGGCATTAGATTTGTGCACACTTTGGGATCTCATTTAGAGAAGTGTTTGTTGTTTTTAGCAAAATGTAAAATACTAATGAATATTTTTTCATTAAAAATTTGTTAAATATAGAACATTTTATGTCATGAAAAATTGAAAAAATCTTTTTGCCAATCGACTCCAGATATTATTATTGCTATTTTGTATGGCAGTAGCGAGCATGAAAAATGCTAATTTTACGAACATTGCCACATTGCTTAAAATTTTACTATTCAAATTATTAGTTAAACAAGTAGGTAAGCCTTAACTCTTGATTAAGAATTGCTTATAATTAAGATAATATATTAAGTTAAGTATTGTATTTTAATTGGTTTTCTAAATTAAATATTTACCAAAAAAGTATAATTGCCAATAAAGTTTTGGGTTTATTCAATAACTGAAAGGTAATCATCCTCATGACTATAGACATGAAATCGTGAAACAAATTATGGGTACCTACTCAATTATCTTATTAAATGGATTATTGTTGTAATATTATACATAGTATATAACGACGCTGGCTCCAGCTGTAATGGCAACCATTTTCAACCACCAACGACGTGGTGGTGTTAGGGACCAAAATCTTTAACTCCTCATGTAATTCTTCCATATAGGGACATCTATGCAACAAGCTATTGGTGATAAGATGGTAAATGCTAGTACCTACTAAACATTCACTTCAAAATTGTAACAGCATCTTTTTTTGTAAGTTACATTTGATTTAATGGTTGCAAAATTTAAGTTTTAAATTTGAAAATTTTCAGTTTTAAAGTTAAGTTTTAAACTTTGCATATCATGTGGCGAAAAATTTTATTTTTTTATTTAATGGAGACAGCAAAAAAGAAAAAATAACCTGCTTACTTTCTATTTTTACCTTAGATATTTTCAAATGCCGCTGTCAAATATGTAGGTATTGATGGCATTGTTATCTAATCATTATAGATAGAAAGGCTTTATATTCCACAACACGTAAATAAAAACCACAATTTAACAAAAAGGTGGTCTTATTGCCAGAAACAATCTTTAGCAGACAGATGATATAGTTACGTGATAGTTTTTATTTATTAACGCGGTTTAGTCATTTTGTATGTCTTTCATAGTTAATCGAGTATTTTTTAAAACAAATTTGTTACCCGATGTGATATTTAAATTTTAATCCGATCGACCAACTTTATCGTTGTAAGCTGATGATCCGCTTGCTGCCATTCACGCTTGCTTTACGATCAGTACAAAACCAAAAGCATTTTCTGATTGGACAGTCACGAGACAGAATTTAATTTTGTGCAATGTTATTTCAAAACATTGCCGTTGTTTAATATTTAGTAACGTGAATCCAGGTATCGACGAGTTTATTGCTTCTGTATAACAAGTCTATAAGAGAAACTGTGACTCGCAAAATAATTGAAAACAAAATGTCCAAATTAAACTTCATGAGGGCAGCAGCGCAGAAAAAATTAGAGCTGAAAATAAAAATGTTAACTTATTTTTTAAATATTGGCGAGATTCGATGTGGCGGGTATACACGCGGGCACGGCGTGGGTGCGCGGGGGGCGCTTGTATCGATCGGCGCGGGCGGCATAACGCCACTGCATTATAGCCGTTGCAACGTGTGCTCGCGGAAAATTCGTTTTCTTCTCGTCCTCACGAACACTCAACTCGAACTTTGAACAGCCATCTGTCGTTCACATCATCAATTTCACTCATGTTGAGCATGATATTAATTTTTAAATTATCTGCCAAATTTGCGCATCGTTTTAATATAAAAATGCGTATTTGTAGAGTCATTTCATACTTAGAATAGTTTGCAATTTTTGGATCATCTATAATACTAAACTCGATGTGTATTACCATCACTTTATAGTAATATAATTGTTACCTTGTATGTCGCCATCAATCGACTTATTAAAATTGTCTACTAGACTAGACTAGACATTTTGGATTGCAATGTATTAGGCCATATTAGGCTATGGTATTACCTAATTTATTTATATTTCATAGAAATGTCATTTTTAATTTATTGTCTAATGTCATCACCACACATAATGAAAAGTCAGTTAATTACGGCTAGCAAGTGGGTTTTAGATGTTAATAGCTACGTCTATCGTCCATATATATATTTTTTCTTGACGCGGTGTTAGGTCACTCTGCGAGTTATGGCAAGGCATCTCAAAATCGTACGATTATAAGTATCAAATAATTATTCTATTTGAAATCTAAACAACAATAAGGATAATATCTGAATTAAGAGAGTTCTTAACGTTTCGTACAGTGCATCGTTTGTACCGTAAGTTAATATGTTTTACAGTACTCCTTTACATTTCCCGGCTACGTAGGGCTGTAAAACCATTTACGTAGGTTTCTAATTTTGTTACTCGACAACATTCTGGGTATTTTGAGAAATCGAGGGTCACTTACAATTTTTGTCATTATTCTTCTAGTGATTTTCAAAATCTTACGTCAAATTGTATATTTAACATTGTTATTAAATTTAAACATGAAAGAATTTCCAATATTACTAAATTATTTTGTCTTAAATTTTAATCTACGTTAGGATAACTATTTCTAATTTCTATAATCGAACAAGTAGTGTTTTCGTTAACTTTTGAAGCCGCTAATACCTAAAATAAGTAACAGTTCAAAGTTCTTTTCTTTTATAAATCGTACTGAGAAATCAAACAAATACCTTTGATGTTTCTATAATTTCTATTTAATCATTGAGTACTAACAAATCCTTTTACTTAGTAAAAAGAAACCAAATAGTGAAATATTTCACTAAAATCTATACTATAGTAGCTATTTGTTTTCCCTATATTGTATCGCTTATTCAAATATTATTCAATCTAAACGGACGGCGGCGCGGCGGCAGCACATTTTCATTAAGTATTAACGATACTATTCAACCAAATTCAAACAATTAATACGTATTTCGACTGTAGCTCTATTTTCTATTCTTTACATTTTATAACTTACTTTATTTTGTACCTATTCAAAGTGATGTAATATTATAGGTAAACGTGGAAAATGGGATTCTCATTTTACGTTTAAATTTACGAAAAAATATTTAGCTGTAGATCAATTTTAAGTTTGGAGTTTCTATTCGAATACATTACCAACATTCAAGAGTTTCTATTATGGTATGAAATGAGACGTATACTTACTTAAAATACGAGTGGGTAATGTTTGAATTTTGATTTCCATATTATTTATGTCCGTGAAACACAGGCATGTTAGGTTCGTAGGAATCGGCGCGAGGAGGTTCGGAGGGTGGGTTCAGAGGGCCGAAGTTCACCGGCGCGTCAGCCGGCCAAGACCTTCGTACACGGTGCTATTGACCTGCAAATGATGCCGTAACGACACGAACGTAATGTATCGGCAGTCAGCTTTGTGGGCTAAGTGTCATTTTGAACTAAAAATTTACTTTTCATATAGTATGTAACTATGTCTTGCAAGAGCGCCCCCCGTTATAATGTTTCATAAACCGCCGTCAAAGAACGCTTAGCTAAAGATCGTAAATAAAGTGAATGGTTTATTTTATGGTTTAAAAAATATAACCTTCACTACTAGACAATTGGGCTTTCGGTTCTGGCATTATTTTGTCACTCTGTCACGCTCCGCTTGCCCGTCATTGCTACCAGTAATGCAAATAATACCAACAAATAAATTGTTAAAATTATATAATCCTATCATAAAAATCCTTCTCTGGCCGTCTTAGCTTTATATAGAAAACCGCCATCACCCAATAAGTACATGATTGATAGTGACCATTTAATAATAACTGTAGATAATAAATGATAAAATTATCTTACACGAGTAATTGAAAAAACACTTCTTCTCACAGTATCTAATAAATAAATTCTGTAAAGTTTAAATACCTCAATATTCCGAGTTTTAAATCGTTAATGGGTCATTGATAATGCTTGACTAAGGCAGTAATAATCACTTAAAAATGTGACACAGGATAATATAAAACTAAATAAATACTAAATTTTCGCTAAGATCCAAATAGAATTGCATGCTGTGGCTCACTTTATAGGAAGTAGTTCTTTTTAATGTATATTTTTTGTATGTATGTTCACTGATTTCTCTGTCAATTGTGAACCGATTTTCAAAATTCTTTTTTCATTCGGTAGAGTATACTCCAGAGGTGGTCCCATTGTCACCAAGTCAGGATCTGATGATGGGATCCCAGGGAAATCGAGGGCAAACCAAATTTTTTATAGGCACGTGTGACATGTTTTACTTGATGAGCTGATGATGGAAGGTACAACTCCTTGACGGTTAGGAGTTAGAAGATAATTCTTTCACTGTGTATTTCAACTAAGGACTGAGAGACAGACAAGTCGATAGTGCTGACGGCCACCCATCTTACTTTGACCTTAGGAAATCACTTAAAATGTGAAAAATTTTTTTTTTACATAAATAAAACCGACTTCAAAACTCTATAAAGGAAAAATAATTAAATTTCAGTACCTAGGTACCTACTTACCTCCTGAAAGGTATTTTTGGAGTTGGTGCTAAGCTGTTTCCAAAATATAATAGAAAGAGAAGCACCAACTCCAAAAAATACATTTCGGGAGGTTAGTAGGTACCTAGGTAGGTACTGAAATTTAATTATTTTTTTCCTTTATAGTGTTTTGAAGTCGGTTTTTTAAATAAAGTTTTTAAATTGTTATAGGTACGTACCCATACAGAATAAATAAATACATAACCATATTGTTATTTTACGCAATGTGTGTGTGGTGAACTGTGTGGTGAAAATGTGATGTTTTATGGTGGTGGAGTTGCTTGCCACCACGGTTCTTTAAACAATAAGCTGCAATTAAAAGATATCATAAATTAATAATAATTTTTACGTATAAATATAACCTCAATCATTATCGCTGTAAAGTAATCGAAATATCGGGGGAAAAATAATAACCTTACTTTACAGTCTTGTGTTCCTTTGGTGAGTAAGGTCGTCAGAGCTCATTGAGAAAGACACATATTGATACCAGTGATGTCAGCGTAACGCTTTTTTTTATTTTTACAGGGTGGGATACGCGTGAGTATACTAGGTGTATACTCTGTATATTTTTATTTTCGTGTTTTATTAATAAAATACTTAATTAATAGGTGTGGATTTTGACTACCGCCGTGTGAGGCCTTTTTACTCTACATAAAAATAAAATAGTAAGTAGAGAAAGAGTGTTATATAGGTACTTCGTACTATTGAACCCAATGTACGGATTTAGAAACTTTTATGTAAGGCAAAGCTGTCAACGAGATTTTTACGGCCCATTTACATCATGCAAGTTTCCCTCCTGTAATAAAAAAGAGAAATTAAAGATGGTATAGCCACCAGCCATATTTACTTGCATTCATGACATCTACATTGTCATCATGTTCAATCAAAATGGTGAGATTTTTCTCATAGGAGCAGTGGCTGCAAAATATTGACGGCGGTTACTATATCATCAAAAGAAATCATTCCATAATTCATTCATCTCTTGAGCTACAGTTAGTAGCCATATCAATACCTACTGGCAAAGAAAATTGGTTAGTTGTAAAAATAAATTGAAAAATTTTGATATCTCGATGTAAGTTTAGAAGAATTAAAAATTATATATATGTATAATAATAAGAGAACATAAAAAATAATTTAATAAATAAAAATAATCACTATTTTCAAATCGAATAAAGACGTATGAGATAATATATCTCAACAACAACGACGGTTGTACACTTCTGTCAAATGATATTATCCGTGAAACAGTAACAGCTTTTACATCATATGCCAGTAAAAAATCCATAAAACAAAAACAAATGTATGTAACAGTCTCAAATAAAAATATTTTACGAAGTATTTGTATTTTATTATACACTATATTACAGTCATTATTTTATAAAAATTTGTAAGTAAAAAACTCACTGTGGTTACCACCATAGTACAAAGAAGTTGCCAAGCAAGTGTGGATCGCTTGGGAGGAGGTCATCGTAGTATATTGACGAAAATATTAATACGGCGTTGTACTATGCTTAGGTACAAATAAAAATCCGCCATTGTTCTACTGAATATCTCACAATATCAAAACAAAGTAATCAAAATATTTTAATCGCACAAAAAGGGCTCTTAATTTCAGATCTGTCGATGTTCTACGACTACAACGAAATAAATTATATATTATACGCTTACGCAGTGCCACAACTACCAACGAATTGATAAATTAGCGCACTCACACAACCACGTGCCTCTAAAGAAACTCTAAGCGGAGTTTGCAGTACGAATTGCGTACAAATCCCTAGGTGCATAGGTATTTGCGAGTGTGAGAGAACTGCACCAAAACGCTTACATCATATCTACCAGGCAGCTAGTTTAGTAAAAATATAAGTAAAATATTATTTTATAGTTAAGCACATTACTTTGTAACTATAATGGACCTTAGCAGATGGACTGGACTCGGGATTTCCCGTATGATGCACGACTCGCTGTCACAAAGCAACAACAAGCTGCACACAACACTTAATTTACGCAATACAATAGACCTCTGAGGATTACCGTCGGTCGCCCTATAAAATGAAAGACTTTAAACATGCTTTGACACGTGACTTATTTTAAACACTAACGTGAGTGGATGAAGGTAATATGTCGCATTTTCGAGTTTTTGTGTTTTTTTGCGTAGATGATGTTGATATGTCGATACAAATTAACTGTGGACATTAAAACCTACAAAAATAGCTTAACAAAAATTGCTATTCATATTTGACGTTTGACATTAAACAATAAAAATAATGAGCACCTCTTCAGGGCTGCTATTTAATTAGTAAAGTATAAGCAAAACCAGACACAATAGGTTAAACGCCGGCAGGCTGATAACAAGCTGTGCTATAAAGAGATTCTTAGTTACCAAGTGACGTTTTGCGCTCCAGAAATCAATCTAATTCTGACTGACACCTAACCCGCTAGTTAGACTACTCGGCTGGCTGTCTACCGGCCCGTTTGACTTCGCATATTGTCTCAAATTGCTTTGTCCTGTTCCCAAGATTGTTAGAGGAAATCCTGCTTGACTGGCGGGACAAGTTTGCAGTTTGAATAATGGGTGAGTTCGGTGAGTTATTGCGATACGACATTTTATTTTTGTGTAATCGATGTAACGATCCACATTGAGGATAATATTGCGAATTGGTAGAGGCGTTCCTTCCGGTAGTACGCGCAAGGTCTGGGTTCGGGTGAATGTCCTGAGCCCTCCTCCCCGCTAGCTGTCTCCTCCCAGTTATATTTAGACCGGCTCAGCTCTCACTGAAACAGTTTCTCCATTCCTCCCCCCAGTCATAGTAGAATAAGGACAGTGTATTAATTATAAGTATTATAATAACCTATATAATATATCAGATATAATACGTCATCATCATTATCACCAGCCTATATACGTCCCACTGCTGGGCACAGGCCTTCCTCCATGGAAGAAGCACATGAGGAGTTTGGCCCATTACACCACCACGCTGGCCCAATGCGGGTTGGTGGGTTAAAGCGGCTGCAGGAACAACCGGAACCAACGGTTTAACGTGCCTTCCGTAGTACGGAGGACCTCAAGATAACAAACTTTGATTGATCCATCCCAGGATCGACCATGGCGAAAGTTGCTTTGTTTTTCGTATCGAAACCAGAGCGCTTAAACCAATACACCACCGAGCTCCTCCAGATATAATAATTATTACAATGTTGAGAAGACACCAGGACGGTCGGAGTGAAACGCTGAACTAAACATAAAAATTAAAGTCCGTGCCACGAAAGCATTTCAAGCAAACCAACTAGTAATGATTAAAAGAATATATAATAAAATAAAAAATAAAAAAGCTAGCTTAATATACGACTTTATATGTATATGTCTATCTAATGTCCTTGACATGCGAACGCATTGCTAGTGATGATCCATTGACGTTTAAGTTGATGATGTATTGTGAAACACGGAGTTTCTTAAAACGTCACGCTTAGATTTTAGATATATTACGAAAAATAGGCAAAAACTAAGCTTGGAAAAAATACTACGAACATCTGCATCTTTGTTACTAGACCTCTTTGAATAGGTACACCTCTAGACCTCATTGTAACGAAGATTATCTACCTATCATCGTTTTAACTATGACAGGTTTAGATATCGCACCAAATAGTTTGATGGAATGAATCCTTTATAGCAGAATAGCAGCGCACGTCCGGCATACGCAGATGCAGTGACAAATGGGAAGATAATTGGTTCCTCGTGCGGAAATAACAGAAATTTAACAGAGTATGCATTTGACGCTTGAGACATTTCAATAATGTCTAGCACTTACTTTAATTAGAGCGGCTTAAGCGTGATGTAAAATATTGGGTTCGGCGCGGACAAAGCAATTTGGTCAAACGTTTATGACTGTTTATAAAATTTTTGGAAACTCACGTAGAGCTACAATTAGTTCTTTTTTTATACAAATAGATGACAAATAAGCTGACGGCCCACCTGATAGTAAGCGGTTACCGCCACCTACCTGCAATAACAAGTAAAAATTAATTGATATTGCAGGTGCAGAAAATAAAAAGCAGTCAATTATAAAATACTCAATCAGCAATAATAATAATAATATAGGTATTTGAAAATGAATTTTTCAATATACGTATATTAATACCTAACAGTAGAATACCTATTTAAAAGTATCATCAAATAAAATGTATTTGTCACTGAAAATAAAAACCAATGAAATTGTTTTTAAATTTAATAAACAAAGACCATCTGATCTAAACACCTGAGTTTTTTTCTAAGACCAAAGTACAATAATGTTTAAAATATACTCACCTACTTCCCTAAAATAATCTCCAAAGCATAAAAATATACTAAAAGTTTTATGTCTTTATGAATTTTCCCTTGACGATAACTCACTGAAATGGCGAAAAATATCTAAGACGCACTTGTTGCTTCAGATTGTTGGGTGGGTACTTCAGGGAGGTTTTACTTAGGCCTCTTAGTGATAAACACTTTAAAAGGTTAAAATTAAATGGACGTATAAGACCCTTGCTTATCAAAGCTCTTTTTTAAGACGTGGTAAGCTTTCTTACTGCAGGAACATAGGTAGTATTATTTTTACAACGCCTTACATAAAGTTACCGTAGCCCATGGACGCGTGTAGCGCCATGGGTACGTTCTTCTCACGCACACCTCACCCAGTAGGTAATATTCATTATGTCAACATAATGCTCTACAAAACGATTACTCATCGAGCTCCGCCAACCTTAGACACCATAACAACACAACATTTTCTGTAAGGCGTAGTTACCGCAGTTGGGATTCAAAATTAAGGTAGAAAATATCACTACGCTCTACTTCTCTCGAAATCTTATCGTGAGGTTAGACATTTTAGACTAAAATTAGTTTTGTTGGAAGAAATGAAATCAAACTTTTGGTCCCGGTTACCACCAGAGGCCTGAGACGTCATTTTCGTTTCCTTTGGAAAAATTGTCGAATTCGAGATTTTCAGCTCAACTTGATTAGAACTCGATTAAAGGTTGATTTAGAATGTTTCATGATAAATGATCCCCTAAATAGAGGCTCTCACTCTTGACTGCAGTGAGGCTGCTTTAATAGTGCTTCAAAATTTGAAAGAAAAAGCGCAGCTGCGGGACATGCAAGTCATCCAGGTATACAATAAGCGTTCCCTTTTACAACTGGCACATGCTTGAACTACATAATAAATGAAAGTAGACACACGAACAAGGCAAATCAAACGTGTGCCCGATTGAAACCCTAAAATGGCGAGACACCGTTACAAGACAAATGCAGTAAGATGCAAATAGCTTGGGCGTCGTTTGCACCTAAGCGTGTGTATAGTAAATAGGGCTGTGAAACGTTAAACCATGAACAATTCATGCTGCGTTATGTAGAAAAACGCAAAACGTCTGCTCGAAGTTGCGATTGGACCAAATTAATTTGTTAAGTCGCGTAAGATTCCCGGGAGCTTAACAGGCGTTAGTGACAGAGATTATGATGCGCAGTATAAATTTTAGCTCTATTGACAATAATTTAATAAGTACATGAAATACTTATCTTCATTAAAAGGTTTGTATCGTGCTGTTCATTTTCTATAAATATATTAACAGTTTAAAACAAAATAGTATTGATACGTAAATAAAAATATCTACCTGTCGAACTCGCTCAACTTAAGTGTTGGAGTTTAACATTCAGCTAGAGAAGAGCAAACATAAAATGCACTAGAATTCACAGCGTCTGCTTTATATGAGACTTTTGATTGAATTGCGCACTTGCAAGCTTCAGGTACTTTGACTACAGTTATGAAAGTACATTCAACAGTTCGATTCGAAGACATCTTGAAATGCATGAATGAATTTCAATTGTTGACTGAAATACCTATACTTAGTGTGATTATAAAATGCATAAAACATGAAAATGGACTCTCCTTATCGCTTCACATCAGGTGGGTTTAGTCATTTGCTGTGCTTTATTTATAAAAGTAATAATCAAAATTTGAACACTTTTAAACTAACATGTTTTTTTAGTTGCTACTAAAAATAATGTTGTTTTTCATTCATGCCAATTAGTACGTTAATGATCCCAACTTTGAATTACACACGATTAAAATCATAACATTGGCACAGTACGTCTCATTGCTCTGAATTCAGATGGAAAACACAGCTTTCAAACAACTTGACACTTATTTTAGAGTCATGTGTAAAATTTTAGACCATAGTAAGCGTCTCACAACCATTTTTCAGTAATGAAAGCATCTTTCAAATAAAATTGTGAAATATCTGGATTTTATTTGACATTTTATGCTACGCAATTTAGACATAATGGGATTTTATTTTATTTATTTATTGACGGAAAACCAATAGCTAAAAATATAATAAAAATACAATATTTAGGTAACAGTAAGCCAATAACAGGGTTTCACGGATAACAAGACTTACGCGGCTTCGCAAAACAAGGAAATTTAGATTTAAAATGTATAAAAATATATTCTAATGTAGGTATATTTACAATTATTTATTATGACTAGTACATTAAAGTTGTAGCAACCCTATTGCTCACATTACGCACTAGTGTGAATCTCAAAGCAGCAGGGGACTACATTAACGAGAACAAACAAGCACCAACGGTAATGACCATGTTAATTCTATCGTAGGACAGTTTGTCGTAATGCTGTGTATAGATATAGGTATAGGTAAACTGAGGTGAAATTAAACTATGTTTGAACAAGCCGACGTCAATGAGATGTGCTGTGCCTGTTATGTGTGCTTAGCATAATTTCAATACAAAAAACGCACACATCATAATCATCACTCGTTTTGCATTATCACCCTCTAAAATCCGAAGAGAGCGGCCGTGACCTGCACCACAGGTTTATGCTGTAAACCTATTTCAGGCACCAGTTCTCTTACTACTAGATGATAAATGTATTGGAACTGTCGTACCAAATCAAATAATGTTACCTACATTGTGATAAGAAAAAGGTAAAGGTAACAGATGATGAGAAAATGATATACTCATTTACAGAATAATCACAAATTTAATGTGTCTTTGGTGGGAAAATTGTACTACATAATCTTATTTTAAAAAAACAAGTAAAAATAAATATTACTTCTAGTAAAAAATTAAAATGTGCGGTTTAATTCCCAATGTAATTATATTAAATATTATAAAATAATAACTGGGAGTAAAAAATGTTGCCAATTATTACGGGTCCAGTATTTTGAAAACAAAACAGAAAAACAATAAAGTCATTATGGTTCTCTCAAATCCTCAGTAGCTCAGTGGCTACCACTAAGCTTTAAAGCTGTCACCCGGATTGCGACCGGCGGTCGCGGGTTCGCATCCCGCCCCACGACATGTCTTTTTTTCTAGTCCTATCTTGTCTTATCATCTCTTTAATGTTTGTAATATTTAATAAAAATGAGAATTTCTTTGGGTTCGTAACTGATTTAAATTTAAGAATTGACTCTTGTCAAGTAAAGGGGGTTTTTGTACGAAAAGGGTGGCAAAAAATCCTTCAGCTCGCTTGATGGTAAGCGGTGTAAGTATCTAAATTATCAAAAAGTATACATTAATTATTTAAATATGTAAATAACACCATCATAATCAGGTAAACATAATCACTCATTTGGAGTGATGCCGTTATCCGGATACAATAAAATGAAATCGTGGCGTTATATAGCTCAGAGCCTTAAGGTCATTTACTCAGGAGAGTAAAAAGTTTCTCTGCACTTACAGTCACGACTTTTTTTAGTTAGTGTTAGTCACGTCACGAATACTCTTAATAACGTAATTTGAACTTTACCAAATATAACACCATATAACACTAACAACATACGTAGCCCATATAATTTCCAGTACAGTCAAAATTAAATTAATTATCGCTAATTATTTCAATCCCGCCTTGCTACAAAACTATCGGTTTAGATAGGTTTATGGATAGCCAGCTAGGCTGGATTGAAATGAGATTTCAGAACTCAAAATAGACAAGGCTACTATCAATACCTACACAAAATCAACTCTAACTGAAGGCTACCTCCGAAGTATGATGCTCAGATAAAAAGTTGCCTATTCAATGGTAATATATCACAAAAATTTAAGTAAAATAGGTAGATATAAAAACGAGATACTTCAAAGGCTCCAAAGAACAGCACATTACACACGCATATGGTAAGGTATGAACATAAATATTTGTGTGTGTGATACACTCTTCCTGTTAAATTGCGTGGATGAGGGTACCCTTTGAGGGTGGAACTTCGTCCTGTCCTTTCTGGTGTATACGCTTCAGTGCGTGTCATTTTGTTTGAATGGGGGCAACAAGATTTGAGTGTCAATTCACTATTTTCATTTAGAAAATTGACACTGAAATGTTGCACCTGAGTACCAATCCCGAAACCGAGTGGGTATTAACCTACTCACGGTTCGATATCCAGCTATCCAGGTATAGTCCTTTAAAGTGGATGATCCCTGTTGACAGTTCCTAACACATAGCTGTCAATTGTGACCATTCACTGTTAACTTTAACAGTCTTAGTACTTACCCGCTTCTTTTTGATGTTTTATCGGAAGTGCATTGTATCGGAAGTGGGTAACCTGAAATAAAAGATATTTGTAAATTAATGTTATGAGCATTATGTCACATTTTTTTTGATATTGCTATTTGAATCTACGTTGTAAGATCATGTAAAATAAATAAGCAAATAAAAACTGAAACTTTTATTACTTAGTTAAATCCCCGAGAGGTTACTCCTCCCTCTCCTAGGAACTTTTAAGGTTTCTCAGAAAATATAAATAACATGATTAAAGTACTTTTTCAATAAATATAGTAATAACTACCTACCTACGTGCATTGAATAAATAACTTCCTGGTAAAAATATTCGCAGCATCTTGTTTATACTTACTTAATCGTATAGACAGAATTAAAGAGACATAAATTTCAAAACGATTATTTATACCGAGTTCTTTGTCAGTTAGTTATCAGATTATGGTATAATCGCTCCTCAAAATATGGCAAGACGGGTGGCAGTTGCCATTCTCGGCAACCTGGGCCGCCGCGGCGCGTGTGACCGACTCCGTTCTGAGCTAGCTAAGATGTAATATTAAGGCGACGAAGAAAAATACTCTGCTATACTCGTTATTGAATCAAATTATCTGTATGTAGGTATAGTATAATATTATGTTCTGTCAGGCCTCTTGTAAATTGAAGAAGCACAAAATCACGATATAACTGTAATAAAATGTAGATGCATTTTATTTATTTATTTGATTAGATAGCTGCTTTAATTGCGCGGGCACTCTACCCTTTTGAATAAAAGCATCTTACCGGATTTACCTCGCGTTTAGTTAGATGTTACACTACTATTATATACCCGACCAACAAACACCGTGAGCTTCGTCTACATGAATCGAAACAAACAAAATATAAAACAAACAGATGGATAGTTAACTTCTAAACTTCTCTTAAGACAAATAACATCTTTAGTCTTCCCGTGTCCACCATCACTTTAAAGTACCTAATCAAAAAAATGGGTATAAATAACATAAAAATAAACGCGAATTAAATCCGATAAAATGGTTTGAATCTATAAATAGCATACATTTTCACCTAAGTTATACAAAATGCAAGTACTTTCTTAGGGTATTCAATGATAAATTCAATGGCAATAATTATGGTGTATAACCGGAGCTCTAGAAGGAGCTTTACGACAACTACTTACGCCGTTGATCTCGTGGAAAATGGTTTTCAATAGTTTGCATTTTCATTCGAAGATTTAAATTCTTAATATTATGCACGGCAAATGAATCAGCACAGTCTGATGTGAAGCGGTAAGAAGAGTCCATAACGCGAAGACAGCTAGTGCAATTTAAGCACTGCTCTAGCAACCTCCACCTTGCTTGACCAAAAGGCCTCTTTTGAAGGAGCTAGGATGATTGATATATGTATATACTACAGGGTAATGCCGTCAATACGAAAGTAAATTGAATCATTGGCTATATTAGTTCACAGAAATGGTTTGCCAGTTTCAAAAACATCTTATTCATATGATAATTTCATGAAATTTGTATGAAATAATATAACATTGGCTGCATTATTTAATAGAAATGTCATGAAATTATTTAGAGGTTTGAATTAGAGGTTTTTGAAATATGCAGACAATTTCTATAAACGAATATAGCCCATGTTTTAATTTATTGTCGTATTGACGGCACCACCTTGTCTATATACAGGGAAATATCGAAAAATTAAAACTGTCGCGGCTAAAAGATAAATTCGACAGAAAAGATGGCAATGTGAGAGAAAAACTTGATTTAAGTTTGGATAAAAAACTTTACAGTGCCTGTACTACTTATATTATGTTTTCACTTTAAACTCAAGCATTTGGTTAATTTATTACGTAGGTATAGTTGGTACATTAAAAATCTACTACAAACTTTCAAAAACACTATTTTATGTGCTGTCGTCAAGTCTGGTATGATATAAATAAATAAAAGCCCAAAGGATTTCCGTTTATTCTCCCAATCCGATGATAAGGATATCCGTTTGTCAACAGTTGAAGTCAGATAGTTACAATACAAGTCTGCAAACAGATCATTACAGTTAGGTTGTTGCCTAAGTTTTATATGGTGCTATTTTTCACAAATTCGAAAAATATACGCTACTGTTACTCATAAAAACAATTCAAACTTAAAAGATATGGAATATTGTCGAAGTTGTACTGTTTAGAAAATTTTAAAAATACCTAGTTATTTTTTTCCAAAATTTATGCCCATACATTTCTTAGTAATATTGGAACATGTGACGTCACCTGTTCCGTAGAGTATCTATTTGGCGTTTTTAGACGATGCGCCGCAACACATCAAACATACCACTATATCTGTGAAACTATAGATTTTAGACATAATATTTATTTTGCAATATTTCTTTCTGAGCTATAAACTTCTTATTGATGAAAAAAAAAAGTTGTGAACTCTATTGATGTTAAAAAATATTCTGACAATTTATGAGCTTCACTTGTAGAATTTAATGTAAGTATTGTGTAGATAGATCAGGGTGAGGTCCATACAGTAAATGTAAGTACAGTAAATGTAAATAACTGAAAAATCAGTATTTTTTCACGAGGAAGACAACCGTTAAAATATTAGAACAGATTGAATGAACGAACGATAGATCAAAATAGAAAGATACTAAGCTAGAGCTATTAGGGATATTTAAACTCGCCATTGTTCGACTTTTTTGTAGGTATCCTATAATTTTAATTTTATTTTTTTAATTATTACCTAATAGACAAACGGACAAAATGACAATAGCATAAAATATATTGTGATTGCTAGATAGAGAGCACTAATGGGGTCTAGGCCAGTGCTCCAAACGGAAATGCCAGGCCCACACGATGCGCCCGCGCACAAATTTCGACAATCATACTAATCCTACGGCTAAGCGGTTGTCAAGCATTAACCTGTTAAGACATTTTTCAATTATTGTTAGAAATTAAAATACGGTTAAAACCTTTTGTTTACCGATATACAAACTTTAGTGTGCCGTGTTTGAATATTTTTTTACTAGCTGACTCGTCAAACGTTGTTTTCCCATAAAAAAAATCTAGAGAAGGCCACCCTGAATACCTAGGGGTATAAAAATAGCCTATGACCTATTCTTAGACTTACTAAATATACACAAAAAAATCATAAATATCGGTCAAGCCGTTTCGGAGGAGTTCGATAACAAACACTGTGGCACGAGATTTTTGTATATTAGATTAAATTTACTATACAGACAGCTCTTCCCGTATAGGTAGCTGTCAATTGATTTTATATTTCAGTAGTAAAAGCAAATGATTGTCTGTCAGTTAGTACACTGGCATCTGATACTGGAATAATAACAATAACTCATATTCTGGTCATTCACAATTCAGTACCTACGTGATAAAATCTGCAATGATGAGATTTGTAAAAAAAACAAAGTGCCTAACATAGCGCACCCTTAGATATTAAGTCACATTGAAGGAGAAATGGTTATGTGATTATGATAGCTTTTTGAGTAGTAAATGCGATTAGATTCTTTGAGAGGCTTGCATAATATTAGAGACATATTCATGGATAACAAATCAATTTATCGCTGAAATTCACTTCTATACATCAAAAGCAAAATAATAAGTATAAGAAAATTTAGGCACTCATCTAATTAACCCCCGACAAAAAAGAGGGGTGTTATAAGTTTGACGTGTCTGTCTGTGGAATCGTAGTTCCTAAATTAATGAACCGTTTTTGATATGTTTTCTTTTTAAAGCTAACGTGATTAGGATGGTTCAGCTGTAATTTATGAAGATCAGTTCAGGCGTCTGATGACTATGAGCTCATTTTCTACGTGATAAACGGGTTTTACTAACTTCCATAGATCCAAATGGTTTGAAATTAAGAAGGGATGCTTAATTCTTCAGAAACTTACAGCAGATATAGCGTATTTGGGCTCATAAGAATAGTCTCAATGAGATGGTGTTAGATAGATGATCAATGAGACTGGAGGTTACTTAAAATTTTCAATTTTATTTTGTTATTAAATAGTTATTTGTTCAACAAGTGAGCACAGTTATTGTTTGCTGCGAGTGCTGACCTTAAACTGAGCACTGTGAGTGATTTTAAAGGCACAGGAGAGAAAAACTTGCTTTTAATTGATTGAAAGATAAAACTTTTCATCTTCAGAGAGAAAAATATTAGGTTACAAAAACTAAGACTAGTTAACGAAATGCCTTATAGAAATTACTTAAAAAGCAATTGAAAAACGAAGCATAAATAAATTTAAAAATTCATATCATTAAATGTCAATAGTGAAGAAGCTGCAATTAGCAATTTTTTTATTATCATTACCAACTTACGTCTCAAAATTACATTATATTGTTTTATACAACTACTAGCCGCCCGCAGCTCCGTCCGCATGGATTTCATTCAACATGCCCAAAAGTCCTTCCCAGGGTCTCAAACCATTTCCATACCAAATTACATCTAAATCTGATCAGCGGTTATTAATTCCCATACATACTTCTACCCCCTTCAAAGTATGATTTCTGAAATAAAAAAATATCCTATGTCCTTTCCCGGGACTCAAACTATCTTTATACCAAATTTCATCTAAATCGTGGGCGAAACCCATCTG
Organism: Nymphula nitidulata; assembly: GCA_947347705.1. Classification (NCBI taxonomy): domain Eukaryota; kingdom Metazoa; phylum Arthropoda; class Insecta; order Lepidoptera; family Crambidae; genus Nymphula; species Nymphula nitidulata. Next base: position 21,679,261 of record OX374616.1, read on the forward strand.
CGACGATAAGGTCGCGTGGGACCGCCAGAGCCTCTCAGCGCCGGAGCCGTGCCAGAAACCATGCATGCTGCATGCTAGCTTGCATGCTGCATGCTTGCTTGCATGCTGACTGTTGCTTGCATACTGCATGCGTGCATGGTGGATGCTAGTATTGCTTCTGAATATTGACTTTCTGCGATATGATGGTTCTGCCTATTAATATTATGGATATCAAATTTATACTTAAAGATGATTCTGAATATAAACTTTCTGCGATATGATAGTTCTGCCTCTTAATTATTATGGAAATTAAATATATGGCTAGAGATGATTCTGACTTATAAAATTATGGGTTTTGAATGCATGATTAATGAGTGTGCACCAAATGATTTTCTGCCAAATGAAGTTTATGCTTTCCGCTGTTATGCATAATGATATTATTACATAAAAATTTCTGCGAAAAAAGGTGTACCCACTGGTAGGTTTTAGTTTTGGTGTGAAGGAGCACAGGTTTGTTATTAGTTTAGAAACCACATACTATTCAGTTTTTTATTACGTGCCAATTTTGAATAAATGCCTAGATAGGTATTTATGAGGCTTTTTTTGGAGATAACTTCAATCATTTAAAGTCATTTTCATACAATACTATTTGCTTCTTTCTCTCTCTCTCTCTCCATCACTTGCCAAGAAATGGACAGCTAGGGATTCATCTGGGTGCTCCTTTGTTGAGCTCTTATTAATTATTTTATCAATAGAATGTTGTGGGGAGTGTATGCTGATTCATTGTGAAATAATTTAGTATTAATAATTACTTTTAAAGCAGGAGGTACTTATTAGTGTTTTTAATTTTGTAATTAATGATGATGCTTTATAGTTAGCACATCTCAAATTAAATATAATCATCTTTACCGAAAAGTAAAATTTATAATTATAACGTAATCAAATCAAGGAGAATTCATAATAAATGCGTAGATTTTAAGTTACTTATCATTATAAGATTTACTTGTTTCATAAAATATCATGTTTACAATTATCAGCAGATTTACAGTTAACAGTGGCATAAAAACGAACAAAAATATTTTTTGCGGGCAAATAAACATTTAAGAAACCTCTATTAATTGTGCGAATTGTTTAATAATTACTGATGTTTGTAATAAAGATGTTATGAGACGAGGCATTTTTTAATCAAATTATTCCTTTGGTATATCTTCTGGTTACCCACCGCAATCAGATAGTAAGCACTCAATACTATGTATTTTCATTGGAACGGGCAAACTATGTGTAATATACTGAGGAAACTCAACGGCAAATTAAACTGTGCGTAAGGGCGTACGAGGCAGTTCTGCTACTCAACAGTCGTGTATAACGATTAATATTAGGGTTATGAGCTGTCAAAAGTGATCATTTACTTTGTTTCAGAACAGTACAAAGGGCGCTCTGGAGAGTACATTCAGTAAGCATTGATTAATATATGTACATGTATAAATGTCAGTAAGCCTGAATAAGTGACACCTTTCTAATAACTTAACTTTTAATAAAAATTGTTCAGAATTCTTCTTGAAATCGTCTATGGTTTGTATGCTATATTAGTTATATAATTTATTTTAAGTTGATACACATTAATCATCTAAAGAAATCATCACAATAAGCTGTTTCTTTTTCTAAAATCCATGACTATTTTTGTGCCCTCAAAACTTTATTGACTTCTAGCCATTCATTGAGTTATTTTTATATCTACATCGCTCCACATATTACGGTTAAATAGGTGTAAGCACCTACTAACGTATCTATTAGAAAACATGAAAATATTTTTTTACTGATAAACTTTCATAAAATTAAGTATATTGGATAGGGACTAGGGATTAGCAAGAATGGACATTTTATGTCGTTTGAACCAAGTGGTTTTAGATAAGATCTATCAAGTTCTGTAGAACTTAATCGAAATCGGTCAGTTACTGATTAGTCGGACTGTGATTACATATTAGTTGTACACACAATATTTATTGATTAAACGATAATTAACACAAATTTAATTTTTAATTACCCACTGTCTACCACCTGGAAATTATTTGCTTGTGAATATTTAGATCTAGCTGTAAGGTCTGATTACTTGATTAGGTTTAGATTCTTCTGCAACAGATACATATCGCATCATCCTTTTTACTTTGCTAAAGCTTCTGTTGTTTCACAAGATAACGAGGAAGTCTCAGTGTGGACTGTAGACCTCGAGTCTCGTAGAAATTTTGGGGGTCTAAAATCCAAAATGATAATACTTTATTAGTGGTACGATTCCATAATATAAATATATGTATTTCAATCAAAAACTAAGAGACAGACAAGTTGATTTTGCTGACGGTCAGACGGTCGACCAATTTCATAAGGATATACCGTCCACATCCAGAAGCTATTGTTAATAATAATTGTAGTGACACTGAATCGTCTGATGATGGAGATAAAGACCTCATTACTGAAGAAATTTAATAATATTTTAATTTTTATCATTAACTAGTTCATAATTGATTATGGTTATTAAAATAAAATATATTACTTTGAGAAACAGTCACTATGTAATAAATATACTTGTTACTATACTTTCTAAACACTATTGGCGCGCAATAGATACTGCGAATCAATTTCCACCAACACTGGCACATGGTATGACTTCGGGTACCTAATATACACGTTCACCACAAGGAGGTACTAAAAGTTTTGCATGCTCTTGATGTGAACGAGTCTTGTAGATCCGACAGTATATCAGCTATAGTCCAGCTTATAATTGTATCCCATTATATCTCGCCTATTGTATCGCCTCTTATTTGACACTGGACTGGAGTTCCTTGCAAACGTTCTTTAGTCGTAGACCTCGAAGTAGCTTGGTAAAGCTGTTAAATATTTCTGAGTTTTTAACCGACTTCAAAAACGAGGAGGTTCTCAATTCGGCCGGTATGTTTTTCCACTTAATGTCTGTTACTTTTACAAACCACAGTGCACAAATGTACTAAATTAGGAGTTGTTTGTATAACAAGCTATTTTTGAAATTTTATACTAATAATTATTATGCTTTATTTTGAATAATGTTTTATTATTCTAACATTTTTTAGTGTTCTTTATGTCTTAACTTTTAAACACTCTCTTGAAAAATTACAATTTTGTAGTTAGTACCAAATTCTGAGTTAAGCCATCGATTCTATATTTTATGAAAATTGTAGGATAGGTGCCTACCTAATCTTGTCAATTTCTATAAGCAGTGAAAAAGATTAATTTCTTTAATATATCAAGTGAAAAGTCGACTATAAAGCAGGGTTCAAGTCAATTTAGGCTATTGTATTATGTGGATTTTCTGCGCTTGCGTAACAACCGACAAGCGGGTAGTGTAGGCTTGCTGACACACAACTTTCAACGTTAACCTATGATAATAAAGTTGAAAACAGAAGTCCATAGTCCCATCAAATGCTCCCTTGTTGGTCCATTTTAAAATTACGTGTCACGATGATATCTAATTAAATTCCATCCACGTTTACCATTTCTCGAAATTTCGTATATCAAAATAGTTGATGAACTATTTTTGTATAGGTAAACCTTTTTTAAGAATTTTACGTTCTTCGAATATTTCAATAACACTTATAATTACAGTTATGACAACGATAGTTGTTAGCAATAAAAACGAATATTTTATTGAAGTAACACTATGGAATTCAAAAGTACATATAACGAATCGAAACAATTGTAAAAACCAGTTGTGTTTCTTGAACTTTGTAGGTACCTACTTAATTGAGAACTTCTTGCTCTAACTTGAACTTTATACCTACTTAATATCAATCTTTTTTTTAAATTGAATTAAAGTTCCTTCGTTCATAAACCCTATTAGATCACTCAGGTACGCTACGTTAATCATAATAACAATAATCATAATCAATTATTTGCTGAACACTATGTTATGTAGTACATTAAATGTTTACATATAACGAGAGAGAGCGACAGTATTTACCTTAAATATTAGGCATGCAAAGATTCATAATTTATACCATTTAATTACATATTGTTTGTATTGATTTATTATTTTACTGTGACTACTTATACAGTATAATAATATGGCCTTGGATAAAGTACAATCCCGAAAGGGGATGAAAATAGTTCCAATTAATTAATATTTTCATGGTTGAATTAAGATTTTTATTGCTTACCAAGTTACTACTGTAGAGTGGTACCTAAGTAATAAAATAAAAACTTTTTTTTACGTATAGTTTTAAAAAATTCTTTCTTAAAGTTTTGGGTCTATTTCGTTAAAATAAATAGAATTTGATGGATAGTAATAATCAATTCAAAAAATTCTTGGCAATAATAGCAAAATTTTGAGAAATTTGATTATTGGAAAAAATATAGCATATTTTTTTGTCATGGTTTGCCACACGTAGACACCGTAGTAAGTAATTAAAATTAAATTTATCAATAAAAATAAAAATAGGTTTTTTTTTCCGGTCGGTATTTTTTTTATCTAGTTTCACTACACAAAAATATGCCTTCTTTACGACCGTTACTGCTTGCACGCGAAATTGAAATTTTCGTCCGAATCGAGCGTTCATATTACGATAGACATCGCGCTTACTCGAAGCGCGGCGAGCCGTGACGCGAGACACGTGAGCCGAACGGCAAACTACTATGCCATACTCATTTTGTTTGTCATTTATTTATTTATTTGCTCCTCTCCTCCCCGAGAGGAGCGCCGCCGGCCTAACATACATAAACTGCGGAGTGACATCCCCCTGATTTCACCCCCTTTCAGGATTGAATTTCAGCCAGGGCCACACAATATTTACAAAACAATAACGCAATAGGGATTTGTAGTAATAGGTAAGTTGAACAGCGATATGCTTTGTACTATGGAATCGTATAATTTGTATCCTTGTATCTTTATGACGTAGTAAGGACTTTTTGGAATATTTGAACTTGAAACTGCCGTTTAAGCATAGAATATACAGGGTGGTAACGACAATATACTGAAACTATGGGCTATATTAGTGCATAGAAATGTTTTGCATCTTTCAAAAACATCTTATTCATTTGCCGTCAATACGACAACTTTCAATAACATCTAATTTGTTTGATAATTTCATGACATTTTTATGAAATAATGCAGCCAATGTTATATTATTTCATACAAATGTCATGAAATTATCAAACAAATACGATGTTTTTGAAAGTGGCAGACCATTTCTTTGAACTAATATAGCCCATGTTTCAATTTAGTGACGTATTGACGGCACCACCCTGTATAAAATAAAATAGAATAAATTATAACATTTTTATGAAATAATATAACATTGGCTGCATTATTTCAGAGAAACGTTATAAAATGATCAAATGAATAAGATGTATTTGAAAGTTGCAAAATATTTCTATGAACTATTAAAGTCCATTTTTTAATTTACTGTCGTATAGTCGTCACCACCCTGTAAAAGTACCTACACTGTTTAAGTCTTAAAAGTGATTTGATTAGAGTTATTTTTCCTTACTTATCTAGAACAATTGTTTTCTGAATGCCAACGACTTACAAAAAATATAACCACATTCCTCCCACCATTCGTAGAGTATCATATTCGCAGAAAAGTAACCAAAAACTTTCTGATGAGGGGCAAAAGTCATGTGTATAAGAATGGATGCCGCAATTACCTTATGACCAAGAATTGCATTTCATTTCTTTCGCGTCGTCATATCGCGAATACAAAAATTTGCGATGCTTTATCTCATTCTGGCGCAAAGCGGCGGCGAAATCCAATTTAAATGTTTTTATTAAACCAACGGCTCCTTCTTCCAAGAAATTCGTGTGAATCTCTTAGGATATTTTATTCTACAGAAATCTCACTCAAATTGCTACAAACATATTTTTATCACAAAAGTTAACAAGCCACGTGAATATACCGGTAATCGTAGCAGCATAGTATATACTGCTAGCAATACAAATTCCTTTAGTGTCTAGTGTCCTCACCTATACAAATAGGTAGGTTAGGACACTAGTCTAGCTCCGTAGAAAGATACATAGAAATTTATATTGAATTGTGACTAAAGAGTAGATAAGTATCTACCTATTCATAAAATTTCAACATTAATAGTAATATACTCTTCTCTTAGATCTTAGACTTTACAAGGTAATAAGTAAGATACCATAATCTGGTATTATTGTCAGCAGTAAGGTATGCAAACTTAAAACATCTGTGACAGTATTTCAGTTATTACATCACTAGCTTCTGGACTCCTAGCGTCCACTACAACATCATTAACAATTGTGACGCTATGATGAATCTTTCCTAATTATCAAACTAGTAAAACAATTCGTTGAGTTGTCCTTGTAACAGATACTCGGTGGATCAATTGAGCGCGTACTTATAATAAACAAGCAGATGTCCCAGAGCGTGCGCCTGCGCCCGGGGCGGCACCGAATGCTGCCATTCGTACAACGCACGAATCACGCAATTTGTGTTTTAATTAGGTACGATTACCTAGTTAGTTATATTTTGCGTGAGTTATTATGTTATGCTTAATATGTATAAGGGTTACGATAATAACCTTTTTTTAATTTTTAAGGCTAAAATTTTTAAATTTTTGAAGTACTTACTCATAAAACAGAAACAATGAATTTTGTATAGTTGATGACAGTAGCGCATGGGTAGGTAGAGGTATTTTCTACTTAATTTAGTGATTACCTACAGAAAATTACAATTGTAAGTATTGTAAACTGTAAGTAAGAACTGAGTAAGAAGGAGATAGCAATATTAACAGCCTCTAAGTAAATTATTCAAAGAAGGTAGTTATTAAAATAAATGTATGTTTTTTTTTTTTTTTTTATACAAAGCACGACAAATGACTTAGCACCACCTGATGTGAAGCGGTAAGAAAAGTCCATATGCGAAGACAGCTAGTGCAGTTTAGACACTTCACAGCCTCCCCACACAGCCTCCACCTTGCCGGCCTGAAAAATGCTTTTTCACGCCTCTTTTGAAGGAACCCATGTTATAGGAAGGAGGGAACGCATGTGCTGGCAAAGAATTCCAAGTTCTGGAAGTACGACAAAGAAACGAGGTAAATATTTTTATTAAAATTCTGAAAGTAAAGAATGACAATTATGAACAAGAACTGATGTAAATGAAATTCTTCCTTTTGTAACAATAAGAACCACCATTGTTAAACAATTCTATCTGCAAAACAAGTGACTGCGACTGTCACAGTACTTACTTAAATAAAAAAACCAACGATCCATGACGTCATGGTTTACTTTTCTTCCATCTTAGATGATTGTCCTGTGAAAGTTGTTTTATGCAGCAATAACCGTATGTTGCGAATTTACGACATAAATACTGCGACCATAAAGTCAGGCTAAATTCAATTTATTGCAGTCAAATCACGTCAAGATTGATTGTACGAAGCCGAAACCGCCGGCGCCGGAAGGATGGCCGCGGACACGTGTGCTGCATCACAAGTCCCACTCAAAGTATAGCGACAACAGTCTGAAACTAACTCTAATTCTTTGAGACAAATTAAAAAAAATTAGCCGACCGACCTCTCGTAGTCAAAAATATTTTTAGGTAAAGGACAATAGCGGTCAAATTGTTTATTTCAGAAACATACAACACCTAAAGCATTTAACGATAGATTGATTGATTGACTTCTATGAAGCCTTTTTTTAAGTGTGCTCAATTGGGAAAGAATCAACTTACATAGTCAGAAGAATTTTTATGTTGTTTTTTACTAACCATACTGAAGTTACTTTTCGTAGAGCTAAGTATTGTTATATAAAAGAACGTATGTCACCTTAATCCATTATTGCCCTGTCGGTACCATTGAAATGTTACCATAAATAATAAGTTGGGTGTGAGTAATAGGGTAGTTGACAACATTTGTTTATTTCATAAATAAGAAAATTAAAACTCATAAGTAATATTTCAAAGAAAACTATGTACAGTGGTATGTTTGATGTGTAGCCAGTGTAGCGGCGGTTCGTCCAAAAACGCTCCATAGAAAATCTACGCAACAGGTGACGTCACATGTTTCTTAGCCTAATTTTGACACATGGTATTTTAACACACATAGTGTTGGACACTAGGGATACAAAAGTTTTGGGATATCGAGATTTCACCTATGTTGTTTTTAAAAAAAAACGTTGATAATTATTTTCCTACTAATAAAGATTTTTTTTTTTATGTAAAGCTACAGGGTTACCTCAGAGACAGTGCGCATTTTTATTCCACATTATTGATAACGTTAATAAATCAGATTAACTATAATTAAAGTAATAATCTTAACATAATTCATGTGGCTGCTATATCGTGAACAATAGGAATGAGATGAAAAAGAGAAATTTGAACTAACAGAGATTTTTCACAATTGGATCACAACACTTTTAAATTTTGAGTTGGAAATCACTATCACAGTTCTTAAAACGTAGCAAGAGTCAACAGTTGAGCAAATCAAATGAGCCCAGAAGTCTAACACGGATCAACTCAACAGATAAATCAGAAATAAATAATTAATCAGAAAATTAAATACGACATTATTTTTTGTCACGAAAACTGACCGATGACATAATATGATGTTGAGCAAAAGTCTGTTGCCATTAACAAAATTATAAAATAGTTTTATACTTGTTACAAAACTAGTTTATATTTTTGCTGACGAAAAGACAAGCAAAAGTAGCTAAGTTTCGAACAGGGTGACTATTATGATTACCGCTGTCCTGTGGATATTTTCGAGTGAATCTTGTTTGATATTTTTGTTTAAAACATGGTAAAACAAAAAAATACGCCCTTTTTTATTTTTAAAGAACTTGATATTTTTAAAATTTGAGCACTGCCTTGAAAGTAACCCTGTATAAAAGATTATGTTCCATGGAATTATCAAATCTATGTACATATTTATAAACATTTTATCTGTCTATGATTATTATAGAAGATTATCAGTTATATCATGGAATTGATTATCATATTTATTATTTGCTACATTACATTGCAATGTGGCATTATATAGGCCACATTGCAAGGAGGACTGACTGCCGTTGGGGCGGAAAAGTCCTAGAGTGGCCGCCGTGTACCGGGAGGTGAAGCGTTGGTAAGCCCCCCACAAGGTGGACCGATGATCTGGTGAAGGTCGCGGGAAGCCGATGGATGAGGGCAGCGCAGGACCGGTCAGTTTGGAGATCCTTGGGGAAGGCCTATGCCCAGCAATGGGCGTCTCTCAGCTGACATGATGATGATTTATTATTTGTAGTAAATATAAATTTTATTAGTTATATCGATAAAATGTCGACACTGGGTAGTTACATCTCTGTCACTTAATTCTGAACGATATAAAAACTTGTAGAAGCATAGATGCGTTTAAACAAATTAATATTGTTATTAATTCGAGGAAGATTTTACAGATTACCAAAGTACTTGAAAGCTATCATTGCTTTCAATTACTTTGGTAATCTGTAAAATCAACACTATTCCATAACTTTTAAGTTTGAATTATTTTAATGGTAAGAAATACTTAGCGTAACACAACAAAAATGTAAAAAGATAGACTATAAAAAAACTGGATATAATTTTTTTACGTTATAACGTAATAAAGAGTCCCATTGAAGAGTGTAAACAAGAATCTCTTTAGTGGTACCGACTTAAATCTACATGTTACGGGAAATACGTGACTGGTACAGTCACGTATATATTATGAATAGCTTATCTGATGCATACATTGCATTCAAATGAATAAGTAAATAAACAATTCATTTCAATTATCTATCTGCTGGTAAAATCGAGCACATCTTATAAACTTACAAATTAATAAAGTTTCAGTAGCGTATGCTTATTAATTAAGACGCAATTCGACGTTGATTAGCGGAACGGAACATGTGAAATACTTAATTCACGTAGAATCGTCCTCGCTCGTATGATAATTAATGAGCACATCTGCGTTACATTAATATCAGCGGATAGTGATATAGCACTGGTTTAAGTCTAAGTGGAATTATATGTTTTCTAAGAGTGTGGTAAATAGTTTTGCAAAATTTATCCAATTTGTTTCAACAGAAAAATTACTTTTACTTACTTATATCTAATACTTCCATGAGATGTGTAAAAAACTCTGATTAGTGAGATCTATTATTAGCTTTTCTACCCGTAGTCATTCTTTAATTCGACACCAGTACTATTTAGAGGTGATTATATTTAAAATGGCGTTTGTAAATTTATGCGAGTCGGTAGCTTCCGTTCATAGACGTGTCGTTTATCCATTAAAGGGAACTTGATAAGCGTTGCGCGGTCACTTCGGCAAACTCCTATGGGAAAGCAAACAAATGGCAGTCGGACATGATGAGTTTACTTTCAAATGTGTTTGGGTCTTGGAACATTTTATGGCTATGAATACGTAATTGAAGCCATTTGAAAGGCACACCACAGGGTTTTGTCAGAATACAATAATGAAAAAATTAAGAGATAAAATAAGTAGCAGAAGTTATTGGCCATTGTTCGCGATGTGCAAATTTTGAGATTTTAACCGTAGGTCATTGATGCACCTATCTGCTGTTGAATTCATGGTGAATCGATTAACTTTATTATGTTTTACTGCTAAATTTACTAGATATGGAACTTGAATTTTTCCCCTTGTAAAAAATAATGAAAATAAACTAATCGAGCAAAGCGGTGACGGAGTTTATAGACGATGGGCCTTTTATTATGATCTATAATAGATAATCAGCTATATTATATTGATTAACCCGTTTACAAATAAGGTTAATCTGTATAAGGGTTAACCAAACGAATGGGTTTTCGTCCAAACCGGGAACCTTTTAACCCGATAGGCGGTCCTCCTTGAAGTAAATGTGTTCTGTGAGTCGGTCCCTGGATCTATTACTTCTGTGGCCCTTTATATACATATATAAATAGTCTAGTGTGCTTTGAGATGGATGAGCGCTGTCGTGAAGGAGTAGACTAATGTAACAAATCTATAAGTACATAGTAACAATTGGAAGAATTTTAGAAAAATATTGACAAACACCCGAGTAGAACCACATAAAATGGCTTGCTCTAGCATGTCATTGTCATTATAGGTGGTTCTAATCTTTGACGTCATAAATAAATGCCACTATAAATTTTTCATTTATAAAGTTATTTTAGAAAGAGATCGGTATATTTCTAATTCAAAAACCTATCTAAAGGTATTTTTTGGCTAAAATCAATGAAATAGCGGCACAACTGGTATTCTAGGTAATATTTAACATGAAAAGAAATAGAATTGTACGTCAAACGTTACTACCAACTTGCCTCAAAGAAAATATGATTTCCGATACTTTATAACAGCTGCGGTCATATTCATACGATTGAATGCAGACGACATATTAATTAAGCTACATTTTACAAATTTCAAAACTCGAACTGAGGCCTCTGTATTCCAATTTGCTATTTTTGAAACCGTTAAAATCTTACAGCAGTAAGTAATCCAAATATTTTTAACAATAGTATTTCATCATTTAGTTACTCAATTCTATTCGCAAGGATCATTTCGTCTAATTAATATGAGGGAATGCAGGGAATAAATGAAATTATACTGTAGTATTAGTTAAGGAAATAGTGTTCAGGTACAATAATATTCCACTTGAGCGGAGAGTATCTAGTCTAACCCAGGCTATTGGTATAATTTGGCTTGCAACAGCGAGGAAATTCCCTATGTGCTTAATCGAATACTGACAATAATTGAACATAGTCTACTAAATTAATCAAAGAAACCAATCAAAGACCAATTACGTAATTACATTTAATTAAAAATAACTAGCGTGGAGAGGACATCGAAGTTATAATAAACTATTGAAACCATTATGTAAAATACAATTCTTTTAGAATTTTGTATTATTTTTGCGCACCTAGCCTGGCTGCGTAATATATTGGCCTTTATGACTGTTTACTTAAATTGAATTCAGTGTCACTCTCTGTGTCACTCTTATCACAAGGTCATAAGGTGTCATTTGACGTGTCCACAGTCAATTACAATTAGTTAAAAGTTTTATACACATTTTAAGTAAACTTGTATGATCGTATAAAATCATCTATTGTTTTCTTTTATGGGATATGAATGTATAATGAATGTAGGTAGTAGATACTCAAGTTTTGATTACATTAGTCAAAGGTAAGGACTACTTCTCATCATAATAAGCATGCTTGCAAATTTCATAAATATAGTTCATTAAAGTTCTCCTAACAATCAAAATAACAACTTAAGCATTACGAAACTGCACAAGCTTTATTTACGTAATTTCGTATTACACGCTTTGTTTATTTTATTACATTACACATATGGCACAGTACGGCCATTGTATGAAATACGTACAATGTAGCTTTAGCTATGGTCATACATTAGGTCTATGTATCGTTGCCTCATTTCGCACAATAGTTGCTCGAGATTGTGATAAGGCATGATTACTAACTTCGCCTCGACTGTCGCCAGCCAATGTGAAGATAAAAAGAGTGATAGGAACTACTTAACACGGTTTGTGGTTGTGCCCGAAGCCTAACGTTATGAAACACAGGAAATTAGAACGTTCGGCGTGTGGCGCTGTTGAACTCGTCGTAAATGCGGGACTTATGGTCGAGTGTTGGATTATACTCTTACTAGCTGTGCCCGCGAGTTTGTCCGCGTGGAATATTGACTTTTTCCATTAAAACTTTCATCCCCTATTTCAACATCTTACAGCCCTTTTCGCATTAAAAAGTAGCCTATGTCCTTTCTCGGAATCTAGACTATCTCTGTACCGAATTCTATTTAAATCGGTTTAGTAGTTTAGGCGTGATTGCGTAACACACAGACAGACAGAGTTAACTTTCGCATTTATAATATTAATATAGTAAAGATAAAGATTATCTAAGTATTAATGAAAAGTTTTAAATTCGTTTCAGTTTAAGATTTAATTACACGCAATGAAATCGGTAAAAAATAATGACGCAATATTTTTTTAGGTAAGTAAGTACCTACTAAAACTATTACAGAAACGAACTGCATAGAATTATTAAGGTGGGTACGATAAAGGTCACATATACAGAATTGTGAAAATAAATGAAAACGTTGACTATATTAATTTATAGAAATGTTTTGCAACTTTCAAATACATCTTATTCATTTGATAATTTTATAACAATTCTATAAAATTGGCTTCATTATTTTTTTAGAAAAATTGCAAAACATTTCTATGAACTAATATAGCCCATGTTTTCCAAATCGATCATTTTATTCTGCAGATATTTAAAAGCAAAAACATGATTATTGAATAACATGCCTATACGTGCAAACCAAACACAATATTTATAATAGTCATGTTGAGCGTTCCGCGGGGGACGGTGCGGATATAACGTATCACAATTTTAAATTAAATACTAAAATTAAGGCTATCATATATGATATCGTAAGATATGGTTCCAGGTACTGTTTAGACTCTTATCAGCCCGTCTTGCGCGGCGGTGACCAATGCCCTGAAAAAAAACTATTTTTTTGTATTGTATAGGTATACGAGTACATCACAGAATAATGTAGGTATATTTTTTGAGCATTTCAATGCGTATGGTCGCAGTACTAAGTGTTATGCGAAGCGGGTGCCAGACCCAGTTATGTGTTGGCGTCACTGGAGCCAGTCCACCCACTCACACCTACCTCCCGTTCCCTTCACGGATGAGCCAGCTCCCAAGCTCTGTTTAGAGTTCAGCGACACATCTCGAAGAGATTTGAATATATTACAGATAAAAATGGTAGTGATTTACTATCTATCAGTATGGACTGCCCCAAATTTCCGAATAATCGAATTATACTTTTTAAAGTCTACGTTAAGTAAATTATTTTTGTTTCATTCTATGGTCTATCTTTACTGTAGAACTTATCTTTAGCGTTCGTAATGACGAAACATTCTTTTTAAATATTGCAATGGAAGCATAAACAAATATACGTTCATTTTTTACAAAAACCATTTTAGCGTTAGTTAGCCGAGACTATCTAACTTTATATTGAGTACATAATTTATTATGTGTACAAAACTAAATATTTTTCATGTATTTTTATTAATATTTTAATGACAAAAATGTGTTTTAAACGTTGAATAATTTAAAGCTCTTAGTTAATTAAAATTACTTTTCTGGTTCGACGAAAACTTTTATTTCAAGTTCACTTTTAAACATGCCTATTATTTGAAATTCTTAGTCATTGTTATTATATACATAAACAATTAAATTTTCTGTGATATATGTCGTGTCTTGTAAACCGTGTCCCGCTATGAATATCTGACGAGATTATCTGAGGCAAGAGCTACTTTATTCTCACTCTCATATACTTACTGTGGAAAATTAATGTCAGCAATATTATTATGAATGCCCTTGGTGACTGAGCAATTAATCTTTTCTAGACTTGTGTCTAGGTACGCAAATAATAGGAAGATAGTTTTGCAAGAGTGAAGAAAAGGTTATTACGGCCTACGTTTCGACTGCTGATATGAAATGTTATCTTACAAGGAGAGTCACGGTTCAAGGAAAATGTTACTTAGTCATATTTTCATAAACTTATTTACCCACACAGTAAAAATGAAAATAGTGACCTAAGAGCAAGAGAGATAACTCTATTTAAGTGAATAAAAGTCTGTTAGGTGTGTATTGTGCAAACTAGCACCAATGTGTATGTACAATATTTTTTTTCAACTGTCGAATATTTAGATAGCTTAGAGTTTGTATCAAATTAAAAAGTACATAAAAAATAATATATCTACCCAAGTGTAACAATATAGTATTTATAAACAAAAGACACACAGTACTGTATATTCTTTGCCACTGACCTTTCAACATTATCTTTTAATGGACATTGCATAATGCTGCCTCGGATGTCACTTTTGCTCATTAAGACAAATTAGATTCCTACAGAAAAAATATTTCTCTATTGTTATATTATTATGTAAGAACCTCGTAATATTTATTCCTTGAGATTGCCTTTGAATAAGAATTAAGTAATGTTCTAGGAAACAATTAAAAGTTAAATAAAGCAAGTAGTAAAGGATCTAAGGACTTACTATATTCTTTTAGGTGTTAACATGTTGTAATTTTTTTGTTTGCTTTTATAATGTCCAAAGAAGTGTTATTTGAATTCGAAGACGTTATGAAAAATTGCAACATACGAGTATATTATCATTTTTTTATTGCGTTTGTATTATAATAATACCTACCTACACAACTATCATACAAAACAATGCTTTTTATTGAAACTAATATGAAAAATTGATTATAAATTATGACACATTATGAAATGCACGACTACGATATTATTACCCATCACGGTATTATGTAATTTCTAGAAAAAAAAATTCTATACACGAAATACATATAGGTTAAATGGCAATCTGGAAGCTTTTAAGCTGATGTAATACTTTCTAGTTCATGTAGCAATTAAACAGCCGATTGAATGGTCGACACGGGACTTAGCGCGTACTCATGACTCTGATGTGCCCCTTTTGAAGAGATCTAAAGATGCTTTAAGTACGGCTATTACAGGAACGGCTCAGACAGTTCAAGAGATAGGCAGTTCTGCACAAATTTGTTTCTATGCGAAAATTTGAAACAAGTGTTGAAATATAAGACTAAAATATACATAGTTTAATTGATGTTGAAATAAATTAGTTACTCAAATGATTTAAAATGTTATATTAGATACAACAAAACACAAAAGTATAAGACGGTGCCATCGGCGAGAGCTCATATCACCAACGGATAGTACAAAATATTTTCAAAAATATACATTAAAGTACTGAAAAAATGTATTTAAGCAATTTGACTAATCAAGCTTTTAATAAGTTATTAAAGTTTCCTTGTTATTTGCTGGCACTAGATAATCTTATTATCTACGAATAATCGATATTCCATAAATCAAATACAAACGGAATGTTGTTGTTTAAATAACATCACACGATTACATTGCAAACAGCTACGAGTAAATGCTATGTATCTTTTCTTTTATGCGGTCAAATAAGCGCCTCATCTTTTTTTAATTAAAATTGTTAGCATAGTGTTTTTATTTCATATAAAGGAATATATTTACAAGACTAGAGAACCTGCTTATGAAATCATCCCGGTACCATCAATTCACTAAAATGAAAACAATATAACAAGGTCATCATTACTTTTATCAATAACTTTAATATAGTATAATCATAAAATAAGCAAACTATTCACTTGTTCTTTATCATGTCGATGATGTCAACCATTTATAGTTTCTACTTTATAATCAATTTGTCTTCTGTCTTTCTGACATACTAATGGTCTGTCTACGGACGTGAATGAAGATTTGTTATAACAAAGTTATGAACGATCTTTAAAATCAATTTATCATCACAGAAAAACATACAAACTGAAAACTTTGATGGAGTAGATAGGTATATTAGAAGTCAATAAAAGTATACAATATAATCAGTGTGCTTTGCCTAAAACTTTGATGTAAGAGGATGGTCACGTGCAATAAGATAAATTCAGGGGAATATGCAAACTTGTTGTATACGTTGGACAGAGTTTTACCTAGGACATTCGTGATTTCTCAAAAACTCCTGCACTTTAAAATGATATTGTACAAGGAAGTCGAAGCATCCTTTGTCAACTCTAACGTGAAATTAGTTGTGTAGTTGTGATTCGCCGGTGCCGTATAAGTACAGATAAATAAGGGAATGTATTATTTCTTACTGAAAAAGTACGTTATTCAGACTTTTGTACGTTTTAGGACGTTTTAGGAAACCTAACTTTTTATTTGATTTGATATTTTTTCTTTTGATTATCAACGTGTACATCAACGTACATTTCAAATATATTTAAAGCTACAGGATTCATAAATATTCTGAAACTAATTTTACTACACATAACGTTTTGGCTTTCAAATACCTCTAGAAACATCCTCTCAATTTATTCACTTTTCAATCAAAAGATACTTTGCACAGCCTGAATGAATCCAAGAAACCTAAATGAAATAAAAATAAACTCAAGCAACTGCGAGTATATAATTATCTTCCTATTATTCTAGAGTGTCCAAAGTACAAGGAGGTACGCTCCAAGGTACATTAGGTCTGTTGTACCTTGGACAGTTTTCCTTTATTTTTCTAACGGCTTTTTTTCTGAGTTCTTTATAAAAAACCATGGATTTTCTTAAACTGATTGTTCCGTATATGCAAACTTGATAGGTTATATTCTTATCATTGATTTATTAAAGAGAAAAATGTAAAAAACTGGTCAAGCTACAACAGGTTCCCCCTTTTTTTTAGCTTCCAGTGACAAAATCTATGAAACTGACTGCCCCGAACACAAACGGTAGCCACTTAATTATCAGGCGGGCATTATGCTTGCTTATCATCCTTGTTGTATAAATATTTTAATCTTTAGACGGCTATCTGTTAAAAATGACAAGATCTGTCGGTGCCTACCACCTTTTATATACATTACATTGCTGTGTCACGGTACAATGAAACGAAACGTGTTGCTGTGAAACAGTAATGTGCTAAAAGCAACGAATATTTTATCTACGGCAATTGGTATTTTAGTAAGCGAAAAAGGGGGCTGGTCTAGTGGTCAGTATCACTGTCTATAAACCAAAGGTCCGAGTTCCCGGTAGGGGTAGATATTTTTTTTTGTCATTTTCTTTTTTTTCATATATTTGTATGATTACGAACATTTATTCACGATTCATGAACGTTTTATTGTTAATTTCGTGTATTTACGTGTAGTTATTTTTATTTCGTGTAGTTATCTTTGTTTCTCCGTTACCTAGTATACGTTACACAAGCTCTATGATCCTTAATTTGGGCTAGATAATAGATGCGATTATTTGAATATTATTATTATTTCCTACGATTTCAAGAGAACGCCAAAAAGTAAATAGTTAGAGTTCCCGTTTACATTATAATTTGCTGGGACTCCATCTTCAATATCATTCATTATTTAGACTTTGAGTTGTTTTGTCGCAGTGTACACTGTCTGAGAACATTTCCGCTCCAATTACCTACTATAAATGATTAACGATTTGAAGGTTGTCAATTTTATTAGATGTAATAATGTTTACTTGGTGCGAAGGCCCCCATGTAGGGTCATCTGGGTAGGTACCACCACCTATCTTATTTCAGCAGTGAAGCAGTTCGTTGTGTTTCGGATTGAAGGGAAAGGTAGTCAGTGTAATTCTACCCTATCATGGTGATGATAGGGTAGATCTTTCCCTTCTTACATATTTTACACACAATCGATATAGTGATAGCGTGTTTTCTCTTAAAAGTGTGGATGCTGAAGAGATATTTAAAATTATCAAAAGTATAAATACAAATGCACAAGGTGTAGACGAAATAACGCGTGATATGGTACTTTTGACATTACCACGAACACTATGGATCATCGTGGATATTGTCAACAGAGCTCTTAAAACTGGTACTTACCCAGAAATATGGAAGCAAGCCAGGGTTAAACCGGTACCGAAAGTAAATCCCCCCACACGAATAAAAGATCTTCGGCCGGTGAGTATTTTACCATTTATGTCGAAAATAATAAAAAGAGCTGTTTGTATACAAATAAATCAATACCTAAATGAAAATAACATCTTACCAGAAAAACAATCGGGATTTAGGAAAGGAAGAAGTACGGCAACTGCTTTACTTGACGTGGTGGATGACATATTGGCTGGGCAAGATAAAGGACACGGATCGATCTTGGTACTGTTAGATTATTCCAGAGCATTCGACACAATCAACACAAGTTTACTTATTGCTAAATTAAAATACTACGGCGTTGATAATCTTGCAATTAAATGGTTTTCCAATTATTTATGTAATCGCTCTCAGCTAGTGGAAATAGTTTCTACCAATGGAACAAAAAGAACATCCGTCACATCTCCTGTCACTAAAGGCGTTCCACAGGGCTCTATATTGGGACCTATTTTGTTTATAGTTTACACAGCTGACTTGCCAAAATCAATTGTATACACTAATCATCATATTTATGCAGATGACCTCCAGATATACATGTCATTTAGACCTTCAGAAATAACTGAAGCCACAAATAAGATCAACCAGGACCTCAAACATATAGCTGAATGGTCGAAAGCTATTGGTTTAGTATTGAATCCAGACAAGACCAAGTTTTTGGTTCTGGGCTCTGAGACTCAAATTGGTCAAATTAACAGTAGTGTACCAGAAATCAAATTAAACAACATTGAGATAAAGCAAGTCCAAGAAGCTAGAAATCTTGGTGTCTGGATGGATGGGAATATGAAGTTCGAAAAGCATGTTAGCGATTTTGTACAGCAATGCTATTACAGGCTGAGGGTGTTGTACCAGGTACGGCAATATTTAAGTGTAGATGCTAGGATTCATCTTTGTGAGTCACTTATATTGTCAAAGCTGAACTATGCTGATTCAGTGGTTGGAACGTGTCTACTGGTTCGCACTAAGAAAGTGATACAGCGCCTTCAAAACTCTTGCATTAGATTTTGTTTTCCTGTACCCCCAAGATCTCATATAACTCCATACATAAATAGTAACAACCTCCTGAATATGGAAACTCGACGTAAATTACATTTTGCAAGCTTACTCTTCGGTGTTATAAAACATAAAAGGCCACCTTACTTATTTGAAAAACTTCAGTTTGCTCAAAGACAATCACGAATGAAAGATCGAATTCATTGTCCAACTTTTAACACTGCCGCATTCCGCGGCAGCTTTCGGTATTCAGCTTCTAAATGTTAGAATAACATCCCTCCCCCTTTTAGGTATAGTATGAGTATTGGAACTTTTAAGTTGAAGTATAGAAAATATTTGATGGACACTCAAAAAGCTGGATAACGAAAGTATTATTTCAATTTTATTAAAAAAAAAATATATGTATCATCTATTTTAGTGTACCTAGTTCTCATTATACCTGTATGCAATATGACTGCCTTTATTTATATATGTACCTCAATTATGTGTTTACTTAAGTATTTATTTACATCAATGTCATGTATGTATGTACTGTATCTATGTGTTTAATTATCTATTTGACTAGAAAAAGAACTTTACTGTTTGTGCATTGCCTAACGCCGCCTGTCTTAATATGGTATCCGAAGTGTTATTATGGTATTCGCAGAATATCAGCGTCGAAGCACTCTGTGCCTCGGCATGAGCTGAGCGGGGACCAATTTGGCTTAAAAACTTGTATATTTTGTTTTATCGATTTTTGTACTTTTGTAATGTGTTTTTTTTGCCAAATAAACATTCATTCATTCATTCATTCATTCATAATTACTGGGCATGGATGGCATTTCATCTTAGGCCTCAGGATGACAGCGCACCTGCAGTATCATCTGATTTTTCCTTGTTATTGCAGGTGTCTATAGGCGGCGGTAAATGCTTACCATTAAAATAATGTAATATCAGTACTTATGGATGCAGTAACAGCCGGGACCAACGGCGTAACGTGCCTTCCGAACCACGGAGGAGCTCAATATTACAAATTTCGGTTGGGCCATCCGGGGTAGACCATGGCGAACGTTGCTTTGTTCTGTCGTAATCGGAACCAGACCGCTCAAACCACTACGTCACCGAACCACTAGCTCTTCAGCCACATTTTACATTCACTAATAAATAGGTACGGTAGAGATAGGGGCACCTACTTAATAAGAATATTCAGAAGTCACATACAAAATCATATTTTCCATTTAGATATTAATTCCAATTAAAAACTTAAGATAAGTAATTTTTGATTAAGATAAATTCAATTTTCCCTTTCAGAACAACCGATAAATATCTTTATACCTAATAATATTATGGAATATGAATTTGCGTAGATAGTAGATAATGTAATAGTTACTAAATACAAATATTTAACCTAATATTCATACCTATACTACAACTACAGCCGTATATCAAAATAACAGTTGGTCTTTCTCCATTTTGTTAGTAATTGGTTATTAAATTGAGCTGATAAACCTTACCTATAGCTAATATAGATCCAAAGGTTCAAAGTGAAAGCGACTGCGGGCATACGGCGAAGACAAGCGATTACACTAGTAGGTACCTATTTCAATGTACTTATCTACCAATACCTGCTGTGGTTCACTATCTCCTATTGGAAATCTAAAGTGAGACTATTTACGTAGTTCCGCATTACGTTATTGTCCCTAAACATATAAATTTAATATAATAAAACATGTAAATCCACATCAAATAATCTTGATCATAATTATAAATAATAAAATCCTATACGTTTTTTTATAGACTAGCTAGTCTAGGTGCAGCTGCACCCGGCATGCTTTGCAATGCCCGTAAAGAGTAGACTAAACAATGAACATTATAGTTTTTATTTAGATTACTAAAATATTAACTTTAAAAATAATTTGCGGATGCCCTAAGTTAGCAATGGTCTTTCCCATTCCCAGTAGCCATTAAGCTATTTCGTTCAGTTGTCGAATCGTATGAAAACTTCCGCAGTGCCTCTATTATGTTGTATTGGAAATTGGTTATATAATTATATTTATGGATTAGACAGCTGAAAGGTAAGGATATCGAGACGTTCCGATTCAATGCAAATACAAAGGTAGGTATAAAATAAAACGGTCACTAGCTCACTTTCAAAAGTATAATAAAAAAAACTTTTAAGCGTGAACAATCATTGGTAAGCGCTTCGTTTTCGCGGGCTTTAGGATTATTATGCCCTTCATATAAAATGAAAATATTCTACAATATTTGTTTAATAATCAACATTTTATACAGATAATACTTATAAATTAAAATGAACCGTATAAATTATCACAAAATTTATCCTAGAAAAAGCTTATTCAACATCGCGATTTAATACGCTTATGGCGCACTCCGGTCGTGGCTTTAGTGTTATCTAAAGTACGCACGTCCATACGGTGCGGCCTCGTTGCACGGTCGACGCCCTTGGGTATCGTAGGCAAACTAGCTTATCTTTTCATTTATATACATATTATGTAACGCTATCGCATCGAACTCATAAATACTATTAGGAAGCTAGCGAACTTATTGCAAGCAAATCTAAATGTCCTACAAATACTAACGCGCAGGTACTTGTAAATAGAAATAAAATGAGTATGAGTAATACGACATTTTTAAATTTCCAATAAATTGTATAACTGTCATACAAAAAATATCCTCATCAGATAAGCATTTTTCCTTTCTTGGCTACTGGGATATATGCCATATAAATAAATAGCAGAATCGACCCTCTAATTTTATTTTAAATAAATATGATTAACAAAAACTACCAAAGACACGATATACATACCGAATTTCACAACGTTTAAATGTTTAAGTATGTCAGCAATGTTTCAGTTGTCAAATAGTTGAACCAACCGAGAGCGTTTCGTTAGCGTTCCGATTTTATAAGCAATGTTAGTGGAATACCTTTTTTTATCAATAGCGCAATAGTAACGATACCGAAACGCTGCCGATCCGTTTAGGTAAATAAATATCAAAATTGAGGGGCAGCCTGTGATGTCTACTGCTGAAAAGGCTTCCCCATCTCTAGAGGGCCCCGCTCTCACAACAAGACAGAATTTACAGCTCTGCACTAAAACTGGTTCACTGCGTAGTCTGTGTAGAAACCCAGCTCACCATCCTCCGACGCAAAACAGGCGCAATCAACGTCGATTTGCGGAAACCGCCCGCACGACGAAGAAGAAGAAGGCATTCCCATCGATTTCCAAATGAAACGGTTCTGCGCAGCCTGCATCCAACGGCTCCTCGCAACCCTGACCAGGTCGTCTTTCCATCTAGTGGGAGGACGTCCTACTTTTCACTACGTGTCACCATGCTAGAACTTTAACGCCCCACCGGCCGTCTGTTCCGCGGTGTGCTGCCCACTTGACTGCCACTTCAACTTGTCAACCGATGAGCTATGTCAGTGACTTTGGTTCTTTTACGGATATCCTTATTTCTGATTCTATCTCGCAGAGGCACACCAACAAAGTTCGTTCCATAGCTTGTTGACTGACTGCGAACTTGCACAGCAGGCCCTTGATAAGCGACCAAGTTTCACCGACGTATGTCATCCCTGGCAACACACTTTCGACTTAGCACTGAGAAATTTTGGACAAGAAGATCTTACGCAATTTCCCGAACGCTTATCATCCGAGTTAAATAAAAATAAAAACCAATAAAAATTACTGCAATGTATTTCTAAAATACAATACCTACTTTTGATAGGTCTTCTTGGTGAAGCGCATTTTCTCGTCTATTTGTTTCTGTTCATTATTTTATTTTTCGTGCTTAAATAAATAGTCGGGAAGTGAGAGTAGTAAATCATTAGTAATAATAATAAGTAAGCCACAAACTATAATATAATGATGCCACATCGCTGTCGTCCGCCATCAAGTGTTGCTACTCTCCTTCGCTATGTAATATGTTAACACATAATTGACATAATATGGAAAATAAATAACAAAAACTAGAGTAAGTACTAAATGTTAACATATTATTATCTAATAAATAAGAGACTATTACAAACTTAGCGTGGAACATTTAAAGTTTCAATAAATAGCACTTGGTCGAATCGCGTTTCATTCACGTCTCTGATGAAACGGAGATTCAGTAGCCCATGAAATTAGATTATTATA
Source organism: Nymphula nitidulata (assembly GCA_947347705.1). Classification (NCBI taxonomy): domain Eukaryota; kingdom Metazoa; phylum Arthropoda; class Insecta; order Lepidoptera; family Crambidae; genus Nymphula; species Nymphula nitidulata. The sequence goes on from OX374616.1 coordinate 21,702,862, forward strand.
GCCAGCTGTTATAACGAACACTTAGGAAAGTAGGTGAGTAGGTACTTAGAATAATTTTTAACAATAAGTATTAAATCTTTCTTATTTATTGGATTTATAAAATTTCTGTGTGAAAATGTCAAATAATTGTAGACTGGATTTAGGTTGTCTTCAATAAATTCTGTTTATGGTGTATAAATATCGTAATTCACATAGGTACCAAAAAGTTTGCGCGTCACAAAAAAGTGTGCATCGAATTAAAAAGATGACACTGTCCAATGTTTCCACTAAAAACATCTTAGTTGAAGATATCTCCAATTTATTGCAAACTTATCACATTGATAGAAATTGGCTTCGCGGCTGCCTGCCGGACTGCCAATAAAATATCCGACTAACTGAAAACTGTAGCAAACAGAGAGAAAAAGACAATAACATAGAAACAATGCCGCGGCGCTCCATGGCAGAGGCTTCGCATTCTATTTAAAAATAGTGTTATTTTATTCCGATGTTAGTCAATAAAGTAACTAATTTTCTGGTTGACGTGTTATACTGATATCAATGCTTAATAATAATGAGGCAGAAGGTAACAGACAAACTGTATTAAACGTGCCTTAATTTTGATCTGTATTTATAATTATTTTTTAATTAATTTCACTATTCCTTCCATAAATAAATCATTATTGTGCTTCATATAGTTACACAGTCACGATCTTTTAAATGACATTTTGAATTTTATATAAGGCTTATACATACAATGATTATTAGTAAAGTCGTTAGTATGTGAAATAATTTGGTCTTTTCTTCTTTTTCACCAAATAAACAAATATTTTATCAAGGCAAGCAGTAAATAATTTCTATATTTGCTCTTAAGCGATTCTGAACGAAGTAAGAATATTTCATTTTATATTTGGATCTTATTTATGAAGGATTTTCCAGATTCTTCAGATCAAGCGAATTTCCAACTCAAGCGCCAATGCACGTAAGTCAGCAATGGCAAGTATTTCACGCCTAGAGGGCATATTGCAAGCGCACTGAGTCGAGCCGCGCCTATTAATAGTGCCCAGTAAAAATAGATCGTGTTCTACGAACTTCCGTTTACAGCCGGGGGAAACGACCATTTACGAAGTTTTTGCATGCCAGAGTTTTTATTTTAGAACAGTGTTTAGCCAGATTCACGCCATATGTTAGGTAGATCTATGTTTAAAGGGGGAACTGGTAATCAAACTGACGCGTAAGCTTCGGGGTTTGCAATGGAAACAAATTAGACTTGTTACGCTTGTGAATTCTGTTACTTTTATTTTAATATATTTTTCTCTCGCTGTCTCGTTAAATATTTCATGATATCCATTAATAGAATTCTGCAAATATTATATGTTACTACACTAATTTTGATATTCACTTGTAACAGTCTTTAGCAAAATTTTCTGTAACCTGTACTACCTATCTGCCTAAACTAAGTTATCATTATAAGCCTATAAAAGTATAGAGATTTTGAAAGCAGCAGTGCATTATTGACTTTCAATTTCAGCTAGAAAAAGACAGATTCATTTAAACTAAGTAAGTCGATAAAGCAATACAAAAATAGTTTTATTATCCCTCTTAAAATGAATATTACTTATATGAGTTCCCTTTTTTTATCTTAACGGGGTAACTCTTTGCCTTCATCTCACCTGATGGTAAGTAAGGAACTGGCTATCTTACCTCTAACTGCCGGAACACAACAATGCTGTTAACATTATTGCTATGGCGGCAGACTTAGGTAAGATGGTGGTAGCTAGCCAGGCGGACTTAGAAAAGCTCTACCACTAACCAAACCGAGCAAAAAATTTCTGCCCCCACGGGAACCGAACCTCGGACCTCAAGATCTGAGGTAGGTGGTCTCAACCACTAAACCACAGAGGCAGTTAAAACCGTTATTTTGTAAATATATAGAATTTCACATCTGGGGATCACTTGTTCGATATTGGTATCGGCCAGTATGATTATCAAATACAAACAGCAAAAAAATGATAAAATTACTATTACTTATTAGCTGTATTTATTACACAGATAGGTAAAGAGTGGGTGGTAGCGTCATATATTATTCACAAGCAAGCCAGGATTCCTAAATTAACCTAAATAATATGCCTGCGAAGTTATTAAAATCAAAGTTAATTAAAGGTGCTTATCTAAAAGTTACTTACTTCAATATCATATAATCAAGCTAAACTTTAACGTGATTTAAGATTCTGCTCAAAGGAGCGCATTTGAGATGTCGTTTCTAAGTTAATTACAAAAAACCGACTTCTTATAATATGGTGTTATCGTCAGTCATTAAAGATATAACGTTGTTCTGTCAATTAAGAAACAATAATATCGTAACATCTCTAAGGACAGATTATTACAATAATTGTTATGATCTGTCCTTAGATTTGTTACGATATGGCCCGGGGCAGTGCCGTAATGGGTCAAGAAATCCTTCTGCCAAAAGAGCATGAGCCCACTACCCAGTTTTATTTACACACTTATTTAAATTTCTAGTAAACTTACTTGAAAAATATAATTTCAAAAAAATATGGTGCTCTCCCAAGTTTTGATTGGTTAGAATAATAAAAAAAAATGATTGTGATATGTCGTAGATTTTTATAAAAAAATTTGACGTAGTGCTAACAGCTTGTAAGAGCAGTCCTATCATACATAGCACTTACGTTATAGAAGCTGTGCTACATCTCTTAGATATGATGATATAACTAACAGCGTCTAATAACGTCGACATATATAGACGCTGTGCTAAAGTGCAGAAAAATCGGTTCAATAGCTAATAAAATAACGTATAACAACGTTGGCGTAATTAGATGCCTGCAACATAAAAATCTATGCAATAGCTAACAACATCGACGTATACAGACGATGTACCACAAAGCTTAGATTGAATTGTGTTTTATAACTGACATTGGGTAATGACGTCAACAGTTTATAGAGGATTTGTGAGTTAATATTAATAAAAAAAATGTGTGCATAGAAAGAGTTGCTATAAAAGACTTTTTATATTATGTTAGTACCCTCCGGCTACCTAGATACTTATTATGAAATTATTTACTTGATCACTTGCGATTTATGGCAGCATACGACTTAATCAATCTCATTTATCACTTAGTTTGATGTCAAATTACTTTCAGAAATTATACCTAATACATATTTTTTAATAAAATATTTTATTAAATTATCGATACCATAGTGAACTCTTCAAACAAAACGACACTTTGGCATATTAAAACAGTATTTTCAGTTATTCAACTCTATGATTACTAAAAATAGAACCCATCACCTGAAAAAAATTGTCTGAATTAGTTCACGGATGGATCCAAGATGGAATTGGGTATAGGTGCTGTGTGTATAACAAAGATATACGACTACATATTTCAAAGCATGGACAATTGTGCAACTGTATTTCAGGCGGAGAGACGTAGGAATGCAATGCGGGACAGTTTTCAAATTACAGAATAAAGGACTTAAACTCAGCAAAGGACTCTCAATGCACTTGGCTTACCGAGCATTAACTCAGATCTAGTCCTGAATGATTTCCAGACTCTAAACAAGCTTGATACACATAATAGCCTAGGGAAAGAATAATCTGGCTGCCCGGCCTTGTGAGGGTGAAGGGTAATGAGTTGGCAAGGAAGGGTTTGTAAAACACATACGTGGGTCCTCCTGAGCCATTTTAGCACTTATACAAAGTTTTTAAAAACACAATCGTTAGAGAGCAAAAAAAACGCAATTTAAACACACCAAAACCTTCCTAGGGGAGGAAGTGGGAGTAAATAAATCTAAGCAATCGGTAAAATACAAGCTCACGTCTCAATTGTGGCGCGCACGTGGCATTTTCCCAAAATGCAACCCTCCCCAACACAATTTTGTAGAGCATGTGGTACTCACCGCATGCTCTACGAAATTGTGTGCCAGGAATCAATGGCGCATCTCCTATGTCATTATGGTGATCTGGCTAGAACCAGAATGAGTCTTCTGGAAGTGGCATATCTAAAGACAGAAGACTACAAGACCTACTTTCTGTCCAGAAAAAATATTCTCCTAATTTTCTGGACAACAAGAACAACAAGAAGCTTAATGCAGAATATTGCGACTAAATGCAGAATTTTCAATCTAAATCTTCAAATTTTTTGTGTAAATCTTGCATTTAGAACAATCTGAGCCATATTCCCCGTCGTCAGCGGTTCGGCGTCGTTTCTAGAAAAGTTTCTAGATATGAGGAAATTAAGAGTTTCATAAACGGGTTTTTCTCATTTTTCTGAGCTCTGTCCATCAAAACATCAGATATCAACTATGAATTTATCCCTGTGCCATACATTACATAATATTATAATGCATAAAAATTTATTAATTTTCTTTTGTGTCCACTTCGTCAACAAACAAATTGATATAAATTACATTATTATAAATACGTAATGTAATTAATTTATCAAATCAATTCCGATTTAGAGTAAATATTCACTGCGGACTCTGCATCAATGATAGAAGGGCGTGCACGATTCCCCGCACCGCGCACAGTTTGGAAGTCAAGCGAAAGTTTGAACGCGGTGTAACACTACAATTTTGAGAGTTTAATGTATTGTGGCACAGCAATCGATCTATTAGAGAATAGTATGAGCAGGCGCCGTATGCAGGACGAGAAAAGACGTTCTGCTACAGTATGGATACCAATACTTGACGTCCATATACGGTGTTCGCGTCAACGTGATATTAAGCAATAATGCTTTATAAAACTTAAGAGATTCTTCGGTATTTGTACAAAAAATATTCTAACGTCGAAAGATGTGCCATCACGCTAGTAATATAAGGCAATGTGTGCCATATATTTGGAGTTGTGCAATATTAATAATAATAATAATAATATTTATACACTCACACCTATTATCTAGCCCAAAGTAAGCATCATTAAGAGCTTGTGTTATGGATACTAGATAACGGAGAAATAAAGATAATAATATGTATATAAATATTAGAAAATATACTAAATAAACATATAAACATCCATGACTCGTAAACAAATGTTCGTACTCATCATACAAACATTTGTTCCTACCGGGATTCGAACCAGGGACCTCTTGACCGAGTAGCCTGGGGTACAGACCACTCGGCCAGGTGGTCGTCAAATTAATATATGATACATGTATATCAAAATGTATGCTTAGCTATTTTCATCGATTGAGCCACCCATCACGCCTGGCTAATCACGTATGTTTTTAAATATACCTACTTGTCATAGGTAAGAACCACTCCAATCTAGCATTTGTATAAACATGCACGTTCTGAAGCTTTCTTCGAGAATAGCGCGTAATGAGTCAGCGGAGCCCCGTGCACGCCGCACGCCGGAAGTCGCTTCCGCCGAATGTCGCGATAGTGATACGTGTCGTGTCTGCCTTACACGACTCTTCCGATCCTTCCTACGTCGACTGCATTACGGGACTTTTGTTAATAATGTATAAAGTCAAATAAATCTGATAATCGTTAACGAAAATTTCCAATGTTCGTGATACTGAAGTTTAGCGAATTCACCAAAATTACTGTTTTCGTTAAACTGACAAACTCAGTTAGAAAGTACTTACGAAAACATATATTATTAAATTGGTTTTATCTCTTAATTTCAATTGAAATATATAATACATGAATTCATCATATATTATATTCAATTTCCGCGGATAAGCTTTTTTATTACTATTCCAATAATTCACGTCAATTTTAATTAAAATATTTTATACATCAAATCGAGGCCGGAAACAAATCTTCATATAACTCTTATTGTGATTACATTCTTGATTTTATTAAAATGGAATGAGCTAAGTTAGGTGTTGATCTACGAGATGGAATCAGAAATGAGGATAGTCGTAACGTTAATTTAAATTAATTTAATAAAAAAAATATTTTTAAATTTCCCATACATTTTGTTTTAGTGGCTGAACATTTTGTATGAAGAAATTTGAAATTTATTTTACAATTTCGAATTTTTTATAACACCATAGTATTTATATGACTATGTTAACATAGGTAGGTGCCCGCTTGTTATACTTTTTACCAAACACCCTGTATAACACGCAGAATGGACAGATGATAGGCCGTTTAAGTTCTGGAATGGCTACCACGTTCCGGATAACGTATATTAGGGCGGTCTTCCACGAGATGGACATACGATCTGGTCAGCGTCGCGATTAGCCTGCGCAGAACCGTTTCATTTGGAAAATGGAAACCTTTGTTCACCGGTAGACATCATAGGCTGATGTGATGATCGCTATTTCTTAGGATTTCGTATACGCAGGGTACAGTCGACCACGGAAATATCTTAACACTTTAGTACCATGTCAGACCTACTATTGCGCTTGTACCTAATAGTTGCTACCGTACTACATTCACGCTATAGGTATTGTGACATGGTGCTAAAGTGTTCAGCTACTTCTGTGGTCGACCGAACGATGATGCTCATCATCCACCAGTCTCAATAATCTATACACTTACTTAGGTATACAGGTTGGTGCCGTCAATACGACAATAAATTAAAACATGAGCTATATTAGTTCATGGTTTGCACTTTCAAAAACATCTTATTCGTTTGATAATTTTATGACATTTCTATTAAATAATGCAGCCCATTATTTCATACAAATGTCATGAAATTATATGACTAAAATTAGTTTGCTGTGGACTCACAGACCGCTTTAAATAACCAAAGCCAAGTTTTGAGATCCGACTGCAATCGTAGCATGTTTATTGGTTAGCGAAATGGAAAGTGTTGCAGTACTGTAGATATTCTATCTATCATTGTTTATATCACTTTAATGCTTCAGTTACAAGTTAAACTTGTTTTGACGATTTCTACTAGGAAATAATACCTACAATATAAATTTCATTAATAAATTTGCCTTAAATTGCATATGGACATTGTATTGATGTCATCTCAGTGTTAATTTAACTTTTGCTATGCTTATTACACTATCTATAAAACAGTGCAAGTTTAATTTTTAATCATATATACACCTTATAAATAATAACTTTCTAGTACTTAGGTTCCTATTAAATTTTAGAGTCTATTAGTATAACATTGTTTTCAACATTGTCTTAAATGAAATGAATTTGGTCCTGATTGCAATGCAACGTATTAAAAATTTTATGATCCATCGAAATAAAGTAAAAATACACTAGTAATTTATTAGTTGTTATGAAGTTGCTAAAGCAAAACAAAGTTTCAGATTTTCTATTTCTGATTAACTTTTCGTATGCAGTTTTCTACCATGTTCATAGCTTCAAAACTTGGTTTTTATGATTCCAAATTAGTAAAAAAGATACATTATAAAAATATTTCTAATTCAGAGGGAACTAAGTATCAATTCGTACCTACCTCTTGTTCAGGATAGTGGTGATTTATGTAATTATTTATTTTTAAATTAAATACTATGTTAATGTTAATACATAATTGTTAAGTATGGAAAGCTCTACAATTACTTAACATGTACTCCTCTGAGCTTACGTAAATGCATATTACCTAACTGCATAGCCTATTGTTAAAAACCAAAAGCGTACCTATATTTCTTGATAAAGCATTACTTAGTACCTTATTAACTCGTCAAGCATGAGATTCCAGACACAATTGATTTTTCTATTGTCATCGCCCACCGGTGGTATATTGCCGCTTTACAGATTAAAAGCCATAGGTACATATTTAGCAAATTCTTATTTGCTGCATAACCGAGGAAATCAACCATCTTGTCCATTATCGTGACCAATCCATCATCTGAGGCTGACGTTTTAACTTACATTTAATGTACCATTTCCGACTGTGTCCGCAGACGCATTGCAGCGATTGTCGATACGCAGGTCACACGGTGACCTTTTATTGTTCGGATATCGATAAGCGAGGCGCCGGAGTCATGACCCATCACTAATGTATTGTCAAGACTCTGACAGCTTGAGTTCCTGGGGCTAATTTCACGGCAGTTCCTCTACATAATAAGATGTACCACTGCAGTTACTTATTTGTATTAACATGTATATAAAACTAATATATAGAAGAGTCATTAGAGTTACTTGTTTATTTAGTAGAACTTTATTAAAATCCGTCCGCTTATTGTATCTAATGGAGTCACCAATCTAAGTGTATTGACTGGAAAGGGGCTATAGAAATAAAACTTATTGTATTCGAAGTATTCAAACAATTGTCTAATTAAATAAAACCTTAAAACCCATCATTATACATCAAAAAACATCCAGAAGAAAAGAACTCTTTAAATGTTGTAATGAATACTGATTTACAAGTTACGTCAGAAATTTACATTTTTTTTTATTCCACTCTGTGCTATCGTAACATTGTAAATATTAGTGCTGATAGTTTAACGATTAGACCATGTCAATCACAACAAAAACTTTCTCTAGAACTTAAAGAACACATTTTGTGAAAGTACATTTCACATAGGTACCCTATTGTTAATTGCTAGATAAATAGGTAGGTACATACTAATAGATATGATCAATCTTACTAACGCAAACTTTATGATTTTGACGGATGTTATCATAATGCGCACTAACATACAATGTGTACAATTTCTATTGTAATAGGAATCAAATTTGTAAGATTTATGTAGCTGACGTAACCAATCAATCATAGCACTCACAATTTTGCATCTATTAAAGTACTAAGATGGTTCATATTTATTAAAATCCACGACCAATTCAATCGGCAGCCGTTGGGCCGGGTGGCCGGACGGAAGCTCGGTGCTGTACTCCCCTCCCACTCCTCCCTGCGCCCAATCCCATCTCCCCCGAGGTGAATGAACGTCTTAAACAGTGGATTTCTATTACGCATATTGGGCATAGATCGAGTAAATATAAGCTAAGTAGGTAAGTGACGTTTTGGTACTAGTCCGCCGCATTTGTATCTGTAATTAATTACAGATTCCATGTCATCGACAATTCAGACGTAGCGTATAGTACTGGTTTCAAATTTATTGAACACCACTGATTGACTGTTTTGCTTTGATTGGTCAGTTTAGTTCAACATGTCACGAATAATAATATATGCCCGCTTTTTAAATTTTTTCATCCGTATTATCTTTCAAAGCATTCCAAAGTGGGTAGGACCTATATTGGAGAGTATTGCAACTACTGGTGATTTAATTCAGACTACACAGTGTGTTGCTTGCAACCGTCCGAAATAAAATTTAATGGGGTGGATGCGTTGATTGTGATCTCCTAAATTTGACACACCTATCAGACCACTTTTAATTGGGATGTTGCCTAAGCTTGAATATGGCGCTAATTTTCACAAATTCGGAAAATATACGCTCCTGCTACCCATAAAAACAATTCAAACTTAAAAGATATGGAATATTGTTAAAGTTATACTGTTAAGAAAATTTATAAAATTGGTCATTTTTTTCCAAAATTTATCAAAAATGTTTATGGTATTATTAGATTGCTCACATCAATTAAAACAACTATTATTATTATTACCACTTTGGATAAAAATATACATATTACATAGTTATTATTGATTTTCTCAGTATGCCCATACATTTTTTAGTAATTAAGGATCATGTGACGTCACCTGTTCCGGAGGTTTTCTATGGAGCGTTTTTGGACGTTGCGCTGCTACTACACATCAAACATACTACTGTATCTCTAAAACTATTGATCTTAAACATACTATTTCTTCTGCAATATTTCTTCATGAGTTATAAACTTATTATTTATGAAATAAAAAAAAAGTTGTCAACTATCCTATTTCAGATTAAATTAATAAATACAATGTCACAACTGCTCATGACAACTTTAAAAAATGTGTAGGTACTATCGCCACCCCAGAATTCCAAGTTTCATATCGAGGTTTTGTAACACACGGTATGTCTATTTATTTATTTAACTGTTTATTTACCAGAAGATAGTGTTTGCTAAAACGGGTTTTCCAAATTAATTTCAAATGAATGTCTACCTAAAATATTACAGATTGTATTCAAAGTGCAGTTAGGATACAAGCAGGATTTTACGCATGGAAGTATAATTTTTTGATAAAATTTATTAGTAGAAAATTTATTTATTATTTAAAAACATGTTATTTTTCACTTAACAATGAATGTAAATACTACAGTATCCAAAAAATTTATTAATAATCGGTGAAGTTTAATTAAATACATAAAAAACATAGTATGGTAATTCCAGTTTGCAAAAATACTTCACACAAAACGGCAATTTCATACTTAAAGACCAATTATTGTTTGCTTTTAAAAATATACAAAGTGTATGAGAATTATCCAAAAAAAATTCTTCATCGAAAAAAATGTCACTACTCTAGTAATCGGTTGTAAATGTCATTCAACCTAAAATTTCTAGACGCCAATAACTAGAGTAGTGACATTTTCATTTTGAGGTTTTTATAAACCTCAGAGGTTTTTATAGATTTTCATATTATAAATTTCTTTTTTTTGTGTAATTCTGATACACATTGATAAACTAGAAAAAGAAAGACCTTTCGCAATCCGGGCGACGACCATCGAAGGACGGGTAGCTCAGCTACCCGTCCTGGGTAGCTGAGATGGTTAGAGCAGTCGAGCAATAATATTGTTCATGACATGTTGTCGCGGGTTCGATCCCCGCCTCAGTACGTGAAATTTTTATTGTTTAGATATTTTTATAATAATATTTATATATTTTTCAAACAGTTATAAATTATTTATTATATTATATTATTATTTAAAATAATATTAGGAAAACCTATTCTAATCTTTAGTATTCTAAATAATTTGTGTAATATTAGTTAAATCTGAGACGCCTACATAAACGCGTCGCACACGTCCATTGCTATAGATATTTTTGTGTAACCTTTCGCTTAAGCCCTAATATTAAATGTTTAGTTAATTCGGCCATGTCGAGTGCTGTCGGGCACTCCCCAGTGCACAGGGGCAGGGCAGTGACTCATCCAAATGTCGACCATAATAAATTCACTTTCTGACAAATCACCCGTGTACCCCATGCACCCTAATCTTAATATTATACGTAGATATTTTAAGTATAAAACATGGAGTAGTGTTCTAATAAGGATAGTAATTTGTACTTTTCTTAAACATTCAACAGCCTTACTTATAATCGTGTATAAAACACCCCTCTCTTAACATCAAATTGTTTTGCAGCTGTACTTTACCCATCTAATTAATTTATTAACATGTACTTTTCTCAAATTTTGATGCTGTAGTATACACAACAGAAAGTCGGGACCTCCAAAGACAGTATCTCTGTATGAAAACATCAAATCAAAAGCGGCATTGTGAATGAGGGCTATGTTTTGTCACATTTTTGAAGAGTTCAACTCTAAGAGCAGTCGTGGAATAGAATATGGCTTGTTTTCTAAAGAACGTGTGACAATTATGTAGATCCTATAAGGGAGGTAAGTAATAACTACATTCTTCTGTAATTATAGTATCCTTAGCTCAGAAGTACCTTGCGTCGCGGTCGCGGTCACCGCCGCGCCACAGATCGTATTGCGGATCACATATCATACGGATTTTCATGGACAAACAGACACAGAGATTCCTATTGCTATATCATAGGCGCCAGAACCATTTAAACAATCATTTTAATTTGAGTCAGTTATGTGTTATATGTACACCGTACACTTAAATATTTTCTTTGATTGACAACTAAAGTACCACTTTATAGTAGTATAGTGAAAACTTATGACAATCAAAATATGGTAAAGGCGCTGGTTATGTCTTGCTTAAAACTCTGGATTATGTAATCTAAGAAGCGATTTTTCAAACCTCAGGTAATTTTTATCTTGAAAATCATTTTTAAGGTTTTGACAGATTTTCTGTAGAATAACTGTCAACTTCCAAAGTGATTCTTTGGATAAATGCTGGGGATTGAAAAATCAGCCTTAAATATATAAAAAAAGAAAACTGACTGACTAACGTAACAACTCACAGCCCAAACCGCTGGGTCTAGATATTCCAAATTTGGCACACAGGTTTCATATGTGGTCTATGCGGGAATAAGATATTAGTAGACTATTTTATTCGAAACTTCACAGGGGTACCTATCCACCGATTACGCCGAAATTTCTGATTCAAAAGGGAAAATGGGGCGACAAACTCTTAAAATGAACATCGTAATGTTTGGTTTATCGGGTTGCTGAGTACAAAAACAACAACAATTTTGAATCCCAACATGGCGGAAGTGAAGTACCATTAGTATATCATCATTCCATTTAAGGGTTTCGTCCTTCCGTTTTGAGGTATGGCACGAGACTCGCGCATCCTAATAGGTCTTTGAATTTGTATATGTATTTGTATATTGTGGTGCCATCTTGATCGTCATCGATCGGTACCTGTAAGGTGGTGAAAAGGGGATCCAAAGTTTGTATGGGAAAAAAAGATTAATTTATGGCAATCATTCAATTATTATCAAAATTCACACTTCAGTGAATGTCATAATTGAATTCAATATGACAATGTGACGTCATAAACCATACCAATGTATACATATCAATAAAGTAAGTTGGTTGCCCTGCCGGTATGTATACTTCAACAAGCATCAAGGTATAATATCATTTTTAAATAATAGCTAAAATTAATAATAATTAACATTATGGTAATATGCATGAAATGTATAATATTATTAAGGGATATTGTCCTTATCAGGTATATATTTTGGTGTATTATCTTCATTATTTTTGTACACAATATCCCCGCGTGTTTGTTTATACACTAGGGTTAGGGTTTGCAGGAAGAGATCTCTTTCAGAGATAAGTTTACCCTTGAACATGTGCTTTAATAATGTACATTATTATGTATTATACGCGTGCAATAAAGGATATATTATAATGCCGGGTCGCTCCGTTCCCTATGATATGGTTGAGCGGAGCGATGGCTGGCACATGCGTCATACTTGTGAACAGGTGCCACTAGTGGAAATGGTCATCTCTAAGCTTCCTTGATTTTGTAATAATTTACCTACATATTCATCAATAGTATAATTTTTGAGGGATTTTTGAGGTATATGGCATTATAGGATATTATATATAAAACAATACAATTATTATTGTAATGACGTGCTCAGACAAGTGTTTAAAATTAATGAAAGATGTTTAGCTTTATTAGGTCTTTGTATATTAATTGTTGACCTTTGTGTATTGTAATACCTATATTGTGATGGTGCATTGTCGGACAGCCTTTAAATACAGTAAATATTCTTATCATTAGGTACTTATTGGTACTTTAATATACCTTTTTTATACTCTGTGCGACACTGCGCTACTAAATACTATTACTGTGTAATTAAACATTGTAACTTAATGATTGAAAAGAGTGACTACACGAGTTTGTTGCCGGAATCTTCACGGTAGTTCAACTTTTGGAACCGGTGTAAATTCAGACAGACTGACAGACAGACTGACTGACAGACAGACTGACTGACGGACAGACAGACAGACTGACTGACGGACAGACGGACCGACGGACCGACAGACAGACCGATAGACAGACTGACATAACATTCTTAGCTTACGTAGATCCAGATAAGACAGAGAGACAAACATTATGAAATTGTTAGTTAGTTAATATTATTTTTATGTGATAGACTTAAGGGTTTTTTTGTTGACGATTCGAAAGTGCTTCTTGGGGGCCTAATTGAATAAAAATATTTTCATTTTCATTTTCATTTTCAATAAATATCTATCATACCGTTCCGTAAGAGCCGTTTTATTGCGTGTCTGTAATCGACCCATTAGGAGTGAAACACTTTTAGGCCAGTGTAGTCCAAAGTCCAATCAATCAAAATACGACGGGATCGTATTCCGCTTGGTGCTAAAGTCATATAATTAATTAGAATGTATATTTTAATATCAATCAAGACTAGGTATAATAAATAGTTACATTGTTGTACAGAGGCATATTGATTGTCGACGACATCATTCACAGAATCCCATCTTAGAATATTTGATTAACATACGGTTTCAGCGAAACGATAAATAAAAAAGTGACATTCTATGCCACAAAAAGCGAACATAACAATAGTAATTTTTAATCTGTTAAAAACAGGGAAAGAAAATTGTACTGAATTTCATTCATCCTCTAGGGGGAGAATGTGATTTAAATTTGGAAGCAGTTATAATCATTAAATAAAATTACGAAAACCGACGAGGCCGTATTTGGTCGGCCGATACGGCCGATAATTGGACCAATGCTTCGAATATTATCTTTTACTTTTAATTGTCATTATTTTTAATAAATGCTTATCTCATATTATTATTGTGTTAATTTTTTCGCAAATAGTACGAAAAGTAGAGTATTTTCCTCGGTGATAAAGCTGTCTTAGTCTTGGGTGAACTTAAATCCCTCGGTACACTCAGGACTCGTCTTAAATCCCTCGCTTCGCTCGTGATTTAAGTTTTTAACACCCTCGCTACGCTCGGGAGTAAACCTCGAGTCCTTCGTTACTCTCGCGATTTAAATCGTCACCCGCGACAGAAGACACTGCTTTATCCCCTTGGTTAATAATCTACTATTTCATGAGTGTCACGGGAGTTTTATGCTCCATTGTAACGTTCAAAATGTTCCATTACTAAAGGAACAAAAAAATATTTTTTTTAGATATGTATTAGAGGAAAGTCAAGATTCTCATTCAAGGATGCTATGTATAGTAATATAGTTACTCATCAGGATATGAAAAAGAAATCATTTTCATGATTTCAGCCGAAAGACGTCTGACTGGACAAAAAAGAAAATGAAATACGTTAGGTATACTAAATATTAGTAGAACTATTTCTCTAAGCAGTGTAGATATCTCCAATGCAAAACAGACAAGTTTACAATGAATATAAAGTTGGGATTAGCTAATGAACTTAGTTTAGACCTCAAGCACAAAGTACATAGGTGGCAGGAAATTGCGAAACGGTTATTGGCAATTAAATGGGCTATTGAACTCTTAGATCAAAGCGACATGGGCACTAAACCTAAGCAATGATCGTGGGCGAAGTTTATACACACGGAGGAGGAATGAAAACACCGATACTTATCTATCTGAAATCAACATACCAGCGCGGTGAGGTGAATTTTAAAATAGTGAAAACTGAAATCATTGAGTGCAGAATACTAGGACATTAATTAGCATGGACATGATGTGTAATTATTGGCCGGAAAAGCTAGCTACGTTGTAAAGAAAACCAAATCAACATTGCAATTTCGTATCACAACAAAACTTGTTACGAAAGAAAGCATAATAATATATTGGACATCAATTTGTGAGAATACTTCATTTTCAAACATATACAGTAGTATTCAAATAAAATTGTTGGCACCTGCTAATATTTTCTATTCATTTAGTAGCGAAAGATTTAAATCACGTTAATTGCATATTCAAAGTACCAAAGTACTCGGTTTCTATGGAGAAAGTTCCCTTTTACCTAGGTTTCAATTCACCAGCAAATTAGTAGGAAGGCCACAGGGTATTTGGCTTGATAAATAGTCAATATCAACATAATAATATATTAATAAATAATTTCATTACGCAACCTACCTTACCTATTACTCTAAGTTGATTCCCTCTATCGTTGAGAAGAAAGTCGTGTATAGATTATGATGATGTATTTTGCCTTGCTAATAATTTGAGGGGAAAAAATACCATGCAAAAAAAAAAATTGTGTATATTCTCATAAAATATAAAAATAAACCACGTAAACAATTATGTTTGCTACAGACAGACGTTATACGACAGACGTATTGTGTGTCTCGCCGTTTGCATTGAAATAGAACGCTAGTTCAGTCAGCATGTTGGATTTGACGTCCGCGCTGGTTTTCATTGGAACCTACGCATTTGAAAGGGGTGCCAATCATGGTATAGCACGCCCTAGATTGGATCACAGAATTCATGCCACAATTAATTGTCGCTTTGTACTACTAAATTCACTCACAATAATCAATACTTTAAAAAAAAATATGATTACATGCATGTTGTAGTAAGTTCTCTTATCGGTGATCTTGTTTCGTATTTTGGACGCTACGTAATGTAAGCTACCTTTAAAAGCTACAGTGTATAGCCAGAGGCCACATTGTTTTCCATCACGTCTTTTATAATAATAGCTCATCCGATCACAGCGCTGGTATATCTATTTGGGTTTCAGAGAGTTTATAACGCCAGAGTTTATCGGTCAATAAGGAATCGTAGTCGACCTTTTACTCTCCATGTTCCTCAAAGTGCTACCAATTACAGAAGTAACTAATTTTTTATACAATCTGCAAACTCCTTTAATAAATTGTTGGACCTTCCTGGCAAACCAATGGCAAACCAATCTACAAATCAATCGCTTGGCTGGCGATTGATTTGTTTAATACTAATCTGAATACTTTCAAATCCAAACTCATCAAACACTGGTTTAACTTGACTCCGTAATGAACTGCATCGTCTATATACTTTTACACTCTTGTTAAAATTGTATAAATCGTAATAAGTATAGAATGAAACAATTTTTTTAGATACCCTTAAGTGAAAACTGAAATAGTATATAGTTATTTTTGAGATAACCTAAATAATGTTATACAATACTGTAAGTTTTCCAAATAAATTAAAATAAAAATTATAATAAATAGTGTTTAACTACAAAGTTACGTTTTCTGTGTTGGCCACTTCATATCAGAGTGTACATAATTTGCTACAGCAAACACACACGCACGTCATAGCTTTTTTAAAATATATAAAAAAACTAAAACTTTGACAAAATTTTCATTTCTTGGCAAAAAAATTAAGCCTTCTGAGCTGAGTTTTGCCATGTTTGTCCGTCCGTGCATCTGTTTGCTAGTTCCTACCTAACAGCCGATATCCCCATCATATTGCTTTACCTACCAAGACCAACTTACCTATACATAGAAGCGTAGCAACCCCAAACCAAATATGAGTATACATACAGAATAAGGTCTATAAAAGGATGCTACTCTAACAAGCTGTTACCGTAGCCTAAAGACGATTGTAACACCAAGGGCTTCCCACCCCAAACAAACAAGAGACATCGCTATATTATTGACAGTAGCTATATGAGACAAGTCCCCCTGATCCCAACTGAACGCTTGATCTATGAGCTGTGAGCGTAAGGTGGAATGTGGTTCACATATATCAAGTGGTGTATGGCTACCTCTTGTAATACTGCAATACCATTTATAACAACAATTTCATACACTATTATAGCTTCATGCAAAATTCGTTTTAATTTTTAACTACGCCACTATTAAGGATTTCCGGTGTTAGAAGCGGCCGACGTTTTAGCCAAGTATCTACGTGCCAGTCGACGCATCACAGATTGATCATTTGGTGCTGTGGAATGATTGCTGTTGTGGGCTGATGATGTATTCCAAAAAGTCAGAGGAATTCATATCTCTACTTTCTCATTCGTTTCAGTTTTGCATGTCACAGCGGCCATTACCATCGGAAAGTTATTCTATCGAGTAACTAATGTACTATACACACAATAATTAAGTAAAGTAGGTAAATCCGGCTCTGGGATCTGGCATCGTGCGTGTATAATGCATAATCTTACACTTTTTTA
Source organism: Nymphula nitidulata (assembly GCA_947347705.1). Lineage (NCBI taxonomy): Eukaryota > Metazoa > Arthropoda > Insecta > Lepidoptera > Crambidae > Nymphula > Nymphula nitidulata. The sequence goes on from OX374616.1 coordinate 21,720,410, forward strand.
TTTCAAACCTTAATCATTACTCTATAGGTAAATGAATATTTAAAGCTGTAATGCAATCAGTTATACAATCACAAATCTGTCAAAGGTATAGGGGATGCCCACGCTCTATAGTGGGTGTAGATTGGTTGGTTGTGTTGAGCCTATCTACAACAAGTACAACGCTACTAATTTTCCCCTAAGAACCAATTAAAGCATCATTGTGTTACTACAATGTTAGGTAGGTACTTTGTCTCTATTTTATTTCGTTTTGTATATGTTAGTGTGATGTACGTATAAACTAAACTATAAATAAAAATTTATATTTCTTTACATTTTATTATATTTCTAAATTAATCTAGCTTATAACAAGGATGATATAAGTATTATTTGGTCCATGCTTATAATTAGGAGTCAAGAGCCTGGCTTTACCTCTAGCATTAGTAGCTCGTTGTGCGACTGCGAACTTGCACATTAGGCCCTTAGTAAGCAACCACGTTTCGCAGCCGTATGTTATCACTGGCAACACACACTGGTCGAAGACCCTCGACTTCAAGAACTGAAGAATTTTAAACGAGGAGATCTTACGCAATTTCTCGAACGCTGCCCATCCGAGTTAGAGTTGTCAATATACCTGTCTTTGTCCGAGGATAGTGTACTCGTCAACAACTTCGATAATAGAATTCCCAATTGTAAGTAACTGGTATGGTTGTGACATGGATATTTGACATAACCTTTGTCCATGTTCATGTTAATTTTTAGACCCACCTGTCGGGAAGGTCTGTCTAGGTCACCGAGCATTGCGCTCCATTCCTTAAGATATTCTGCCATGACAACTATATCATCGGCAGATCAAAGATGAGTAATGTACTTGCCGTTGATGTTGATGCCGAGTCCAGCTTAGTTTGAAAACGTCTTCCAACGCAGCGGTAAACAGTTTCGGAAAAATTAAGTATCCCTGCCTTACCCCCCTCTGCAGTTGGATAGGTTTCGTATATTGATTCTGTACACGGTCCAACATGACGGCGCTCTCGTACAAGTATCTTATCGCCTCGATATACCGATAGTCAATGTGGCATCTCTAAAGGGAACGGAAGCACAGCCCACGTGTCGATCGAATCGAAGGCCTTCTTGTAGTCCACAAACGCCAAGTAAAGTGACCGGTTATACTCCTCGGTCTTCTGTATAACTTGCCGCAGTGTGAAGGACTTTGATAGCCTCTGAAGGCCTTTAAATACCGGTGTACAACCCACTTTCAGAAGCTCTGCAGTAGTTCCGTCCTCCCCCGGTGCCTTGTTGTTATTTTTTATTAGTTGCTTGAAGCTGATCTTATCTCGTAAAGGCTGGCGTCAGAGATATCTTCGGTAAAGTGTCGGATTAATTTGGTTTTTGGGTCTTTTTCCGAACTGATAGCGGGATACCTTGTGGAAAGGTTCTATGGAGAGTCACAAGCCAATATAACTCTCCATAGAACCTTTCGACCTCTTGCGATCGCGGGCTTTGACGACACTAAGCTGCCATCCTCAGTCTTAAAACTAGTTGATTTCAATATCTGTATATTGAGCTACCGATATAGTGAAGCATTGTGTAAATACTGCAAGCTTATCGTCGCCGTTTTTGCAAGAGGGAAACGGTGTGATCGGATAGTTTTTAGGTCCTTTTCTGCGTTGGGTCTTGCAAAACTTAGAATCCACTGCTTGAGAATTTCCACCAACCCGCTATTTATCTCGTCCACTGTAATGCAGCTCCCGAGGCATTCGAAGTGATCCCGGAGTTTGAGATGAAAGCTTTTAGGGTTTTGGACTTGAACGGGTATTGGTCGGAACGTAGTCTTCTCGTGTAAAGACCTTTTCAATCTGACGTTGATATTTAACATGCCTCTCACTGTACGGTGATCGCTACCGATTTTAACTCTATCGATCACTGAGACATCGTTAAATATCTGTGTTATATATTAGTCATGATGAAGTCGATTTGGCTTTAGGAACCTTCGGGACTCATCCAGGTCCTGAGCCGCGGGTTCTTTGAAGAAAGTGTTTATCATGTTGAGTCCCTCCTTCGCCATGAAGTCAACCACTGTCAGTAGGGGTTTCGCTGCTTAAAGCCAAACTGTCCCACTACCAGCTCATGCTCGCTCCATTTACCCAGCTTTGGATTGAAGTCCCCCATAATAACAGTGAAATGAGTTTTGGAAGTACAATACGTATGGCTCTAGATATCCTCGTTCATACTTTCTACCTCATCATCAGGATGTGTCGAGGTCGGCGCGTACACCTTTATGACCTTTAGCGAACGTTTAGTGATGCTGAGTGTAAGGTATACTACCCTCGCCGACACACTCTGAATCGTCACATTAATGTTGAAGAGGGACTTTCGGACGAGGAACCCAACACCACCTTGAGAAAGATGGTCGCCCTCAGAATGATATAGCAAGTTACTGGATTTGAGGATTATCGTGTCCTTCCCTGCCTAGTCTTTGGACTTCAGATAATCCTATAATATCCTGGATTTAACTAGTCTAGCTGGAAGAAGAACTTCCAGCTCTATTATCTTCACGTCATTCCTTAATGTGCCATGTTAAATGATGCCAGGTCGAGACATCGTTGTGACAGCTACCATAGTCCGACTGTCCGAATTAGCGGGGCTGCTGGGGATTTGGCTTTGTCATAATCACCTGGGGAATTCTCCCTGAGTCGAGTCTTACGACACCTAGGGGAGGAGATGTAGAGGTTCTATTCAATCCCGGCACCACACGGGGAGTGGGTGTAGCGTAGGCTTAAACTACTAAATAATAAATATAATTCTCAAACACTTGTAATAAAGAAAAAATACATATACATCACAGGGGCGCTATGCGAACACGCGACCTTTCGCAATCAAGCTGACTGAGCTAACCGTCGGTGGCTCTGTACCGAAGACTTGGAAGAATTCATCGTTATTTCATATACACAACGGCTGTGTCCACACTAATCGCACAGATGGGTTCATTGTCAGCCAGTGCTGAACTCTAAGCCACAATTAAATCGGCGTGGCAGCGGCCGGCGGAGGCGGCGGCAGCTAATCAACACGGCGCGTAATAATCGAGTGACTGAGCGGCTGTAAATACGATACTATCAAACCAGCGGGTTCATTCGCTACGTTTTTTTACATTACTTTGTTTTTGATATTTTAAAGTGCAACAATGAGTATAATAAATTAATTGCCTAACCATTGCCGCGTTACGTTACGATGACAAAATGACGTGATTGTTATACGGCAGTGGATCTGCAAATAGTTCGGTGGTTAAAACTTTATCCGTCAAAATTAGCGAGCAATTGGCCGCAAGCTGTGTGGAGGCTCTATTTAAAATATAATCGGACACAGTACATTTTCTACTGTGTTGTGAGTGGTTGGCCGGCCACGGGGTGGGGTTAATGGATAATGTTTGTCGTCATTAAGTAGGTAAGTTTTGTAGCAGTTAGGAAGTTTAGTGGAAAACACCAAAATTGCGGATATCTACCCTAGTAATCATCAATTGTGCCATCGGCGTTGTACAGCTGTTCTGTTCATTTATTACCTAGATGTTGGTGAAACAAATGAAAATATAAATGAAGTTCTCCTGTAATAATATGATATTTTGTCTACTTACATTTAATTACTGCCAAATTATAACACAAATAGCGAGGAATTCGCTGGCATATTGTTTTGAGCGTTCTGGTTTCGTTTATAAAAAGAAATCAACTTTCGCCATGTCTGGTCCCGGATGGGTCAATCAAATTTGATGATAGTGATAATATAAAGAACCGTCCTGCCAAATACATTAACCTCCACAGTATGAAAACTATTTATATTTGGTTATTTGTGTGGCTTAAAATTGGTTATTTTGATTGATTATGGTTGTTACCTAGGTGAAATTTGACACAGATAAAGAATATCGTCTGCATCTGGTCTGGATTGAAACATATAGATACTTTTTTTCCGGAGATGCGTTGAACCGGCGTTGAACTGTGATGTGACTGAATTAATCGGGTGCATGTGACATACCTGCTGAGGAATGAAATGTCACAGACCCGGTTGAAATATGTTGCGAAACTCTAAAATTATGTGCTACTTAATATTACAAACAATTTATTATGACAAAGTTCAGTGTGCTCAGATGTCATCAAAGTGTATACGATATGTGAACCCATAGAAAATGCAAAGACAATATCAAATATAGCTTTTTTTATAGAAAACGGATTTCCGGAGTTCCGTTTTGTTGCGAATAGAACCTACTGCATGTCGGTAAGTATAGATTACAGCACATTAAGGGAGGTACTACAAAATTCGCCTTTATTACTACGGTCTCTAGTTCAAAGTTCAAAGTTTCACCCAAGCGAGTGCAAAGGTGATGGATGAGACAATTTCTGTCCGAAACAAAAAATATTTTTACATCCATATTATTATTTTTTTGTCTACTGAGCAATTAATTTAGTTTAGAATTATAACATTGCCGTCTTTCCTCACTTTCAATAACATTTTCATTTCTGTCCATCCTAAGGTTACATGGAAAACATCGCTAAGCGATAAGGTCACCCGTTTTATAATTCACTAGTGTATGATAATAATTGTATTTGGTTGATGTACAGACGACATCACGTCAAGTGTAACAGTTGTACTACAAAATTTGGTAATTATTATACTGTAGATAATAATATAAGAATATCATCGAGATATCGATTTTGATGCCAAAGTAAAAAAATCATAATTATTCATACGTAAGAACTTCCACCTCTTATTTTTTTTGTGTGAAGACGACTAATTGTAATAAAAAAAAATTGAGTTAAATCCAAACCTCGAATGTGCATTTTTCCAAAACTCTAATATCGTCTCTATATCTATCGATCTGTTAAATTGTGTGAAAACGGACAGTGAACAGTGAACACATGTTTTTTGTTATTTAAATTATAATTAGTACGTGTTTTAAAAAAATATGTTGGGTGGTTCCGTAAGATGAAAAGGTCCTATGTCGCGTGGAGCGTGCATTCTTCGTAAAATTATCAAGACTGCCACTGGATCCGTCCTCTATGGGCACTAATACATCAGTGAAAAATATGTCTATGGGAGTGTCTTGACATACAGGTAGATAATCTTAAATGTGGTGAGCAATCTGCAATCTGTAATATAGTGACTCTAATATTGTATTGTATTGAGGAGCTCGGTGGCGTAGTGGTTTCAACGCTCTGGTTTCGATTACAAAAACAAAGCAACTATGGTCGTGGTCGATCCCGGGATGGGCCAATCAAAATATATAATCTAGAGCTCACCCGTACTTTGGAAGGCGCGCTAAGCCGTTGGTCCCGGTTATTACTGAAACCGTTTTTTTCCACCAACCCGCTTTGGGCCAGCGTGGTGGTGTTATGGCCCAAGCTTCTCAATCTTATTCCCATATAGGAAGGCCTGTGTAGTAGTTTTATTTTATTTATAAATCTTTCCCCTAAACTGTCTCTATCAATTTTATGTATTTTGTGCTATTGTACTTGAATATATTATATTTTTTCTATAGGTATTAAAATAGAAATTATCTGTGCTTGAAATAAACAAATATCGCGAAGGTGGTGATATTGCTGGTGGTAAATGGATGCAGACGGCCCACGACAGGAGTAAATGGAAGAGGTTGAAGAAAGCTTTCACCAAAATGGTTGAAGGCTTGTGCTAATGATGAGTCCAAAAGAGAGGTTTAGAAACGAAAAAATCTTTTACCGAGCAACTAGATGACAAGAAAGCTGACAGTCCATCTGGTGGTAAGTGGTTACCGTCAGCTATACACCTGCAATAACAAGACCATCATTTCTTGGTATTGCAGGTGCGATTGTCATCCTGAGGCCTAAGTAAGATGAAAATGAATAATGCTTCATGGTAGCGTTTTGATTTTTCACTATTTTATTCGTCTTTGATTTTCCGGAAAAATTTATTCATGGTAGCTCAGCTGACCTTATCTGAAATATTGTGTAATTTAAATATTTTTGAAGCCTTCTAGAATTTTGTGTAAAGTTTTTTCTTTGTAAGACAAAAAAAGCTGTTCCTAACACTCGACGAGTACGCAAGTGCAATCATGTCACTTATTGATTTAATTGATTATAAATATTAACTAAACTAGGTAGGTACCTTTTAATAATAATTCATTGTTGGGATGTCAATCTCTCTTAGCTAGTAAAAAATCTAAAAATATTTCCCCTAAATCCGAATGCGACTAAAGGAAACAATAACTTTGAATTTTAATTGCAAGACATTTATTTAAATTCCGGTACCTTCCTACTGGAATATCCTAGCCCGGGTTTTTTTAATGATTAGGAAATATTTTTAGATAAGTATTAATTATCAAGAATTACAAATAAACAATCTGATAAAAAAGTTTTAAAGATTATATCACTTACCTTTACACGCCGGTTATTTAGGTGTTTCAGTTTTTCAAATAAAAGTATTACTAACACAATCCCTAATTTACAATCGTACGTATACCAAATTTCACAAGGGGAATGTCCCCGAAATACCAGTCTTTGTTTTTAAGATCGGGCGACGCACATTCCGTCAATAACCATAATACGTAGGGACGTGCCCGAGCCGTCCCATGCGGACGTCTACTGCGACTGCCGTGTGTACGTACAGGGTAGTGAGTGTAGAGTAGACTGATCGTATGCCGGCCGGCTGACGGTTCGGTTCGTACCGTATACTTGCATTGCTTGGTACTGTATGGATGTATTAGAGGTACCTAGATTGAAAGGTTCAATGGTTCCATGTCTGTATGCGTAGGTGGAAGTATGGCCCTTCCACTCTGGCAAATTTTCGAAACCACTAGCGCCAACTGTTTAAATTAGCTTGTATTGCTTCCGAATTGTGCTAGCATACTTTTACAAAAAGCATCCTACCCATTTTCAGCTTCACTAGCGCCAGCTATTGTAACTTCGCGCACTGCTTCGAAGTTAAAGCATACTTTTAAACGGAAGCATACTATGACAAAAGTATACCGTTTTTACAAAAGCATGCTTTTACAAGAGCATATTTTTGTATAAAACAATGCTTGGAGAAAAGTATGCTCTTATAATAGCATGCTTACGTTTACAAGTACTTACGCTTTTATTGTAACATGCTAACACTATTTCTAAGCAGTGCAGACTAGTTTCAATAGCTGGCGCTAGTGGAAGCACCGTACTTCTTTATTTTATTTAATCTGTGGCCGTGGAATTCCACTGGTTGCCACCATACTGCCGTATTTGAAAATTGAAACTACATTTGAAATTGCGTAGACCTAGAATTTTGCCATAAATATCAACTTCTTGCGATTATCATAATAATTTGGTAACGATAATTGTTTCTAGAAATCAGAATTGAAAGATTGGCATGTAGAGACGCCGCCGTCTAGCGCCATCTATTCTATTAGAAGAGAAAAAATACGTCTCGTGTTACAGCACATCATACATAGAGTAAAATACTTACCCGTCTACGCGACTGTCACCGGCGCCATATTTGAATAGTATTGTGGTGCCCTCTATTATTTGGTGTTAGTAACCTAAACGATATACATACCATAAAAGCTTAAATTTCAAAATAATTTTGAAAGTGCTTTGCACAACAATAGTTAAAAATGTGTAAGACGCTAAATTAGGTACATCATATTCGTATAAATTGTAGTGTACTAAACGTAGTTAACTTTTGTTGTGCAAGTCACTGTAATTGAAGTATGGAATGACTGAAAGATTTGGTCAGAGCGTCGTCGTTTATTTATTTACTTACAAAATTATTTTCATGTATTACACTTACTCCATAAGAACAAGTTTTATATAATAGTTATGAGCTGCTAACTTCATTTCGTTTTATTCAAAGTAATACTCGTTGGTAATTTCGATGGTAAATAAGATAGGCACAACTGTTTTCCATTTTGGCGTGGAGTTTGAGTTGCATATCTGTTATTTATATTAAATACAGTGCTGTTTTTAGTTATATCATATCTAGTGTGTAGGTATTTGCGAATTTCATAATGGACAAAAACATCAAACTAAGAGTTTGTCTTAAATTTTGCATCGCCAATGGAACTTCGTGTTCGGAGTCACTGAAAATGTTACAGAAGGCTTACGGTGAATCGACTTTATCAAAATATGTGTTTATGAGTGGTACAAAGCGCTCAAAAGCGGTCGAGATGTGATGGAAGATTTGCCTCGCTCTGGTAGGCCATCAACGTCTGCAACTGAAGTTAACATCGCAAAAGTAAGGGAAATAGTGACTGAAAATCCTCATCCAACTTTAAGAGAATTAGGCGAGCAAACTTTTTGTAACTTACGAGTCGATCCGTACCATTTTAAATAATCACTTGGGTATGAAACATGTTGCCGCTCGGCTAGTGCCAAAAGACCTGAATTTTCTCCAAAAACTCAACCGCAGGAGAGTCGCTAAGGACATGCTAGCCCGAGTCAATTCCGACCCAACATTCATGAAACGCATTGTTGACGAGACGTAGGTTTACGAGTTTGACATGGAAACTAGTCAACAGGCTTCGCAGTGGCCTTCCAACTTAACCGACACCGAAAAAACCGCGCCAAAGTCGATCAAAAATCAAAGTCATGTTGACTGTTTTCTTTAACTCTTGCGGTGTTGTGCACTCGTAATTCTTGCCGGATGGTCAAACGGTAAATAGTAGTACATTATGGTACAAGTGTGTAATGTTGGTGATTACCGCTGAGGCGCATTGAGGCCCGAGCCGTCAGGCGAGGGTCTTAAGGAGCCGAGGACGGTAATCATCAATACACACGTGTATCATACAACGTTTTTCAACACACTTCTGAATAAAATAATACTTAAATAAAAAACCATTTTACATAGTAGATAAAAAGTTTATTTAGAGAAACAATTAGTAAATGTGCAGTTATTAAAATTATAATTAACTATTTTTGATGATATAGCGGTCTCATCAGATAGATTATTTACTGAAATACTTTCATGTTCTATTGTTATTTGTGATGGTTCATTATTCGTGTAGGTAGGTGAAATCCAATCATTGGATGTACTTGGTATTTCGCTAGTAGGATGCGTCTCAGAATCAAGTTTAATTCTTTTTGTGATTTTCGCACAAATTTCCTTCTTGTTTTGTATGGAATCTTCTACGTATGATTCTGCTACATTGCTAGATCGCCACCCGCCATGTCGCTTCAAAGTCATTATATCAGCTCCTGAATTTGCCAGCAATGTAGCTGAAGTTCTTCTGAAACTATGTCCAGTGTAGCTCTCAGCATCTACTAAACCCAAAAACTTAGCGATTTCTTTAGGCATATAACCAAATTTGTTTATACCTATAGGCTGACAGGTACATTTACCATTCTGGTAATTTAGAAAGAAACGGTCATTTTTTGTTTTTGGTGAACGCAAACTTTCATACTTCTTAACAATATCATAGAATGGACCGTGTATGGTGAATGACCTAGGTATTTTATTTTTCGTGATAGGTATCTTCACTAAAAGCATCTGGCCATGGTTTTCTATATCTTTTACAGTTATATTTGTTAATTCTTGTATCCTACAGGCACCAGTTACACCAAATATTAAAGCAACCTGAAACAAAAGAAACAATAATTAAAGTCAACAAGCTGCTATTAAATATTTAATTAAAATTAATTTAACTAACCTTTGTAGCCAAATATTGGTTATCTGGAGCATCTTTAATAAATTTTTCAATATCGTCAGATGATAAAACCTTTGATTTTTTGCTTCTAAATCCATTAGATAGTCTCTTTAGATAAGCTGACAAATTCGAGTATGTTTTTAAGTCCACTCCATTCTTTGTTCGGACTGTACTTTTTAACATTGAGTAAATACACCACAAAGAGCTAGGTTTGTACTTAGAAGATAATTCTTTAAAGTACGCCATGAACACATTTTCTGAAAAAGACTGCGTATTCTTGTTGTTCTGCCATTGTATGAAATTTTGGTACGCTAATAGATATTTTTCCTTTGAGTTTTCTGGTAGTAAACTTTCCATAACGTTCTGGGCTTCACATCTTATATCGGGCGGTGTACAACATAAATCATTTTCTTCATAAATTGTATTTGCAGACATCTTAATTAATAACTAACTAAATAACTTCAAAAGAGAAAACGAGACGAGTTGTGAAAAATGTTTCGTAATGGCGGGAAAAATTAATCAGTTTTCCTATGCGCGCGCATCGGCCATAGACTTAAAAATGAGGTTTCTTTTTTTTGTGCTTTTCGCGGATAGCTTTTTAGCGCAAATGTAAGCGTAACTCAACCAATAATATTAAAAAAAACTATTACTCACTCGTGAATAATAGTAATGAAAAAGTCACAGTTTGATTATAGGTGTCATTATGTGCCTAATTGCCATGGGATTAGAGCCACTTTATGAGGAAGTGTGTTGAAAAGAATATTATTTGAGCGTTATGCCGCATTTAAGACAGCAAATTCGACGAAAATGGCCAGTATTGTTGAAAGAAAGTTCTTGGATTTCGCACCACGACAATGCTCCTTCGCACAAGGCCATCATTGTGAACGAATTTTTGACCAAACACTCAACAAATACCATCGAGCAACCACCATATTCACCAGATATGGCTCCAGCCGACTTCTTTCTTTTTCCTAAACTCAAATTACCACTTCGTGACGTTTTCAATCGGTAGAAGACATAAAAGAGAATTCGCGGCGAGAACCGGACTGAATACCGGAAACGGCGTTTAAAAAAAATTTGTTGATGATTGGATTATTCGTTGACATAAGTCAAAATGTTTCTGAAGGAGCATACTTTGAAGGTGATAAAATAACTAACATTTTGTGTATTGATCTGTTCCCGGTACTTTCTTGACAGAGTAGTATGTAGAAGCGATAAGTCCACTATGCACAAAATACTTCATACAAAAAGGCAATTTCATACTTAAATACCTAATATGTAGATAATTAGTATACCTGCTCACAATTAAGTGTAGTTTACCTAATAAGTGTTTTTTGTATACTTCTTACTTAGAATTAATCGTTATGCAGAAAGATGTCGCTAACAAAATTTGTATTTATTTAAGCAGTTCTTTTTTGCCTTAATATTTGATGTCACATGAATTATAATTTTTGTTTGAAAAAATATAATTGAAAATGAATATTTCATTCATTATTTGCATACTGGTTGAGAAGGTAAAACAAAACAAGTAACAACAACCTCAGATTTGCTATAACTGCTACAGATGGCGATACTTGTATAAAGAGTTTGTCGCACGACTTTTCATACAAACAATATCAAGTCGATAATCTTTGCAACGAAGAAACCGATTATGACTTTTACATGCATATACATACTAATTGTTTCTCAGTTATCTAGTATCCAACATAACACAAGCTCTTGTTCTTACTTGATAGAATCGATTTGATTGTTTCAAATAAATTTTGACTTGAGTGTTTATATGAAAAGCCATGCGAAGTAAGCGCTCACAAATTTATCTATCTCACATTCTACAGACCATAAGGAACATTTATGTCAATCTCATACATCTGTCTCGGTAACGATATCCTTGGCAATCGAAGAAAAATGTTATTCTGTAAGGGGCAGCTACGTAAGCAGTCTCATCGAAATCGACACTTTCTCCAACTAACTAGTAGATTCGAGGTATTTTGGAGGATGCTGACAAGACAGATATCTACTGGTAGTACTGGTACGGTCAATAGAAAAAAAATAGAAGCGAACGGTAACATAACACATATATTAACTGATTAACGTGGGGCGCACAAAAAAAAACCGCACAGAATAACAAAAAAAAAATTATACCAGGTAGGCAACCCCGTATGTAGGGTCGTCTGGTACCTACCCAGGTACCAGCCCTTTCCTATTTAAACTTTTAAAAAGTTTGATGTGTTTCGGATTGAAATAAAGGTAGCCAATATAATTAGGTACTCGACATGGAAGGCATTTCATCTTAGGGAAGTCCACATGCAATGCTAAGTGATGTTTTCTTTGTATCTATGGAGGCGACGGTTACCACCAGGTAGGCTGTCAGCATGTTTAATATCTAGTTAAATACATAAAAATAAAATAAAAAACTATGACCGACCAAAATTTATTTATGTCTAAGGTCTAAGACCATTGAAAAATCAATTGTGTCTGGAATCTGATGCTTGACGGGCTAAAGGCAACCTAGAAACGAAGTGCTTGGAATTGCTAGTATTTACTTAGTTTGTATTAAAATACTGCTGTTAACGGTAGGCTGGAGCCTGTGGACTGTTTTTTAAAGTAGGAAGAAGTGGAAACCAAGAAAACCACGTCTTCACTCTACACCAGTATACTTAAGTCTGGCCATAAATACTGTTACAATTAACAAAAACAAAATATTACATTTGAATTTGGAATCTGTCATTTTTATATGATTGTTCATTGAGTATTCTCATTTTGGCGCCAGTATATTGTACAATATTTTGTAATAAAGAGAACCGAATCGCTGTGATTGCATTACACAAAGTAGGTATGGAGCCAAATGCAATTTTTAAAACTCTCCATACGCTTGGTATTAGTAAAATGTTTATGTACAGGGCTAATAATAGGTACAATGAGACCTCCTCTGTTTGTGACAGAAAAATATCTGGCCGTCCACGTAGTGTTCGTACGAAAAAGGTGGTCAAAGCAGTAAGGGAAAGAATTCGAAGAAATCCTGTCCGAAAGCAAAAGATTTTATCTCGGGAGATGAAGATAGCACCTAGAACCATGTCGCATATTTTAAAAGATGACTTAGGACTTGCAGCCTATAATAGACGTACTGGTTAACTTCTTAACTGATAATTTAAAAAAGAATAGGGTGGTAAAATCAAAACAACTACTGAAGCGGTACGCAAAGGGAGGTCACAGAATTTTTTTTTTGTTTGTAATTGTGTCTTTACTGTTGCATTTTTCTACGAAGTTGAATAAAATTACACTATATTTAGTATATATAGTGTAATTTTATTCAACTATATTTTAAATAAATTTGAAACGCATAAACAAAGTCAAAGTATGCACCGACGTATTTTGTTCTAATATTCATTCATATAAATGCTGTACAAGGGGCAGACTAATGCCATATCGAATACTCTGCCGGCTGACATTCCAGGCGTTCCCGATCTTGTCCAACTAACATGATATAGCCACCAATCGATACCTAGGTTTGTAATATTGCGAAGCATAGCTAGGTGGTGTTATATAGCCAAGCAATGAGACATGTAGATGCTGTTCTTTATTTGATATTAGGTTTATAACTTACTTATCTGAAGAAGGTTAATTAGCACTCATTGTGTCATTGTAGCTTCTTGTTAACAAGCTAAACTAGATCTGTCAAGAGGCGTTATACCTCTGGAGGGCTATGACAATTGAAAAATCAATTGTGACTGGTTAAACATCTATAGCTTTACATCAGGAACGCTATGTAGAGATAAAAGGTGAGGAGCATTGTATATCACGTCCATTAAATGAACTCCAGTTTTATTTCACTAACCATTCGAACCCGGGACCCCTGGCCGAGTAGCCTGTATAACAAGGGGCACAGACCACTCAGCCAGCCAGTCGTCAAAAAAAAACTGAAAACAATTTTTTGGGCATGTTTGCGTTCCAGTGTTACCAACTGTTTTTTATGGAATATCTTCAGTGAACAGACACAGTTTTTTATATATTTTTCTGTGTTGATTTGGTTTTCACTGTTTGGTAGCTTTAGGTCGAACTAGAAATCTAAGCTCCATTTCATTTGAATCAGTTCCGTAAAACCGATATACAGGTTGACTTCTCCGTAGTACTAACCTCCATACAATGGGGAGGTTATTTAAATTGGTAATTGCGGGCAAAAGCTAGTGTCGAATGTTATAATTACCTAAGGTAATAATACTGGTAATAATATTAATATTATAAAGCCAACTGAGTTTCCTGCTGGCGCTTCTCATTAATAATGCCAAATTTCCGAACCCGTGGAATAATTAATAACCACTGACGTCAACAATCTCTTGTTATGTCCACGTTGAGTAAATAATTTTTTATTTTGACTTAACCAAGCAAAGGTCACATGCTCAGCACATGTAAGTGATTTTTCCTTGTTATTGCTGGCGTCTACAGGCGATGGTAACCGCTTCACATCAGGTGGCCAGCTTGTTTGTCATCAGTTGTATCAAAAAACACCGCATCTTTCATATCAATCTTCATTCCGCCAGGTCTTGCAAAATTGCGGCACAGTTAATCCACTCTTCTGTAGTGGGATCTACACAATTCGAATGAAATAGAAAAAGGAAAGTAATCTTTATTCCCTTAGGATCTAAGCTTTATTTCATAATCACATCAATACAGCTTTAAGGGCTGCAAAAATATTTTATAAAATTACTAGGAAATAATATAAATTATCAAATAAATACATCAGTGATCTTAGTGAATGGTTTGTTTCCCGTGCATAACGGTTGGGGGCGAAACAACTTAGCAACAACTCCAAAATATATGTTTCTAGGGAATGAGTACCTACGTGCCTACTAAAAATTATTTATTTTATCCTTTTCAGTTTTTTTAAGTCGGTTTTAATTTTTGTTTAAAATTTATTTATCACAATTTTTAGTGGTAACTTGCTAAGGTCAAAGCTAGATGGTTGACCGTCAGCATATATTGTTTATTACTATTGTATCGTTTCGTTTCACTAAAAACTCATAGGAAAGCTAAAAAACCCGCAATTTCGCATACGTAGGCGATTTACTAATTCCAGTTATTTTAATTTAAAAAACCAAAACTACCCAATCGATTTTTAAAAATGTTTAAGGGACCAAATGACAACTATTTCGCATCGAACAAAAAAAGAATCACGTTAATCGAATCAGAAATCTCGGCGTAATCGGTGTACATACATTAAAAAAAAACTGAATAGGGAACCTCCTCGGTTTTGAAGTCGGTTAAAAAGTAAATAGGTGGGCAGGTACAGGTAATGGAAGTATCATGCTCTCCAACAATAAATGCAGTGAACGCTGTGCGACCTATACTCCAATACTCCAATGTATGCTGCGTTGTATGACTGTACCGCTTTCCTCGGGATACATCATTGAAATACCCACGCTGTTCAAGGATTGGAAGGATTGGATTGCCATACAATATCAAATAAACATATGCGCACTGGCTGGTCGCCTAGTCGAGCAAGTACAATAACAATGAATTGCATTTAAGTCGATTGATCTCTGTCAGTTAAAATATAACACAATTTATGTTTTCGCCGTGACATGTACTTAGTAACATTATTGATTTGTATATGCCACCGAAAGTTGAGGAGCTCCGTGGCGTAGTGGTTTGAGCGCTTTGGTTGCTATTACGAAAACAAAGCATCTTTCGCCATGTTCGATCCCAGGATGGGTCAATCAAAATTTGTTATCTCAAGCTCCTCCGTGCTTCGGAAGGCATGTTAAGCCATTGATCCCATTTGTTACTGCAACCGCATTAACCCGCCAACCCGCATTGGGCCAGCGTAGTGGGGCTATGGGTCAAACTCCTCATGTGTTTCTTCCATGTAGGTAGGTCTGTGCCCAGCAGTGGGACGTAGGTATATAGGCTGGTGATGATGATGATGATATGTCACCGCATCCCTAACCACTTTATTCTATGTCGCCGTTTATCAATAATATTCACCGCTGAATGATATTAAAAGTTTTATACATATGTATCATATAAACAAATGAACTTGCTATGTGACATTTTGCTAGAAATTCAGTTTTTGAACAATTATTACCTAACACTAAGGAGATGTTACAAAAATATATAGCGAGCCGGCAAGGTAAAGTACTTACACTTTAGTCAAAAAAATCGAACAAGCGCGAGTCGGACTCGCCCACCGAGGGTTCCGTACAAATTTGATTAAGTAGGTACGCATAACAGTGGAAACTGTATGGTAAGTAGGTACTACATACATCAAAGTTATTTTTACCATATACAGGATGGTGCCATCAATACGACAATGAATTAAAACATGGACTATATTAGTTCATCGAAATGGTTTGCCATTTTCAAAAACATCTTATTCATTTGATAATTTCATGAAATTTCTATGAAATAATGCAGCCAATATTATATTATTTTATACATTAATGTCATGAATCTATCAAATGAATAAGATGTATTTGAAAGTGGCAAACGATATTTATGAACTTATAAAGCCCATGTTTTATTTTATCGACGTATTTACGGCACCATGTAAGTATAAGAGGCAAAAGGTGTTTTTTTTTCATTCTTCGTCATAAATCGAAAACTATACATCATAAAAATAATTAAAAATCTGTTTAGGCTTGTGCTAATGAAGCCCACATACAAACCTCACATGACACGGTAACTCACTTCAAAATTTTAAACCCCGTTCCTAGCATAAATACCATGTTTATTGTGATTTAAGTAACTAAAAATCTACGGCTTTCAGATTTTTCCTTCTGTACAAATTATTGAAAGTTTTAAAAAGATCTACAAAACGATTTCGTTAAGCTTTGGTCTCTTGATCGTAACGCACAACGCTGCGGTATACGGTATGCGGCGCACAGTGGTCCGGATTCGGAAAATAGTGGTCCTAGACAAAAATGTCTTAGCTTTACAGCTATGCGATTCTCTAAAGTCAGCAGCCATGAATTCGTGGCTGTCGGCAGCGCCGTCATACTTTTGGCGTTTGTTTGACAACCGTTGGCGACACCAGCGTTCCGACGTCGAACACGGCGTGAACCGGAACTAAAAAGTGGTTGATTTTTATATCTTTATGTAAAAAATCTATCAAATATGGAATGAAGTTCTTGCGATACAATTTTAACACGACAAAAAAGAATTCAAAAAATATTGATTGTACTTCATGTCGTATAACCAAAACAGAGACAATCGTACACAGCCAAGAGACCGACGTCGAGATTAGTGAATACGGATTCACGCAGCGCAGTGCGCAAACGTCAAAACCAATGGCAGCTCGTCGTTTTTGTCAGACGTCAAGCTCGATGTCGAATATCTTTGTTTGTGAATCACACTGCAGTATACGAGTATAGTATATATATTTTTAGAATCCGGACCACTGTGCGCCGCAGACCGTATACCGCAGCGTTTTGCGTTACGATCAAAAGCTTTACCCATACAATTATGACCGCACATACCGTTGCTTACCAAGACAGCACGTCAAGTGTAACAGTTGCCCTACGAAAGCCGCCCCTATTATGAACGCAGTAAGGGCGGTGTCAAGGTCAAGCTGTTACGCTTGATGTGCTGTCGACTGTACTAATTATACGAATATCTATTCTCTTCAGGATTCGAAGCCAAATCCTCTGGCTTAGTGGATAGAGTTACAAAACACTCGACAAGCTAGCAGTTCGGTGACATTACGCTAAATTTTAAACTTATAGGTAAATGAAATAGTTCGTGTTTTATAGCAAGGCGGAGAGAAGTAGCCTAAGTTATAAAACCTTGCATCTTAGTTTTCACTAAGATGCAAGGTTCTATGTGCCGCTCTGAAGCAAATGTCGCCTCTGGAAGTAAACTAAGTTATTGATAATTTATTTCCAGCAGGCTCCGCGCTGTGGAGGCTGCAACGGAAACGCAAGTTTCTTCTGCAAATGACATAAAATCAATATTTCATTTATTACACATCAAATTTTTCGCTTCCAGCGATTGAAACTTGATTTATGCTTATTCATTTTGCACATCTTTACTTAGTTTTAAGCAAAAATGTTTGAAATGGTAGTTGTACAAAACTTATAGGTACGTGAAATAAAACCACTACCTCAATAATACTAGAATAGGTAAGCTGACGGGCTTAAATGTAGTTACACTTCCTTCACTTCCTTCTATCATCGTTAGAATCACTTCCTTAAACGGTACTATATACTTCATCATCACCAGCCTATATATGTCCCACTGCTGGGCACAGGCCTTCTCTACATGGGAGAAACACATGAGTAGCTTGGGCCATAACACACACCACCACGCTGGCCCAATGCGGGTTGGTGGGCGGTTGCTGGAACAACCGGGACCAACGGCTTAACGTGCCTTCCGAAGCACGGAGGAGCTCGAGATTAGAAATTTTGGTTGACCCATCCTAGGACCGACCATGGCGAAAGTTGCTTTTTTTTCATAAACGAAACCAGAGCGCTCAAACCACTAGGCCACCGAGCTCCTCCCTACTATCCTACTCAGCCTAACGCAATAATAACTTCGCACATAGATTCAGCAACTTGTCATAACACCTCGGAGGATGAATTTCGACTGCCCTACAAGCCAGCTCTCCTGTTCTACCCCCTCCTGAAGTGACGTCAGGAAACAGCCGCTATCAGTATTGCCATCTCATTTTTGACATAAAATTAAAAAATCAAGACATTTGTTCAAATGTAAGTACGTATTTATTTATTAACTAGCACAGGTCCGCTCGCGTGGAGCTGCGTTACTAAGTGGTATATGGGTGAGGCCACAGAACATAGAGACCTCTCTCTTGTTCTGTGGGTAAGGCCGCCAAAAAATGATCAATTGATGACTGACATAGCGTCCGGCCACTTTTTTCATAAAAATATTTAAATGTACCAAATTTTAAAGGTTCTCGTGTAAAAAGTATCATTTTTGTTAGTGTTTTAAATACTCGAACGATTCTCAAACTATTTCTTTCCATAAAATAAAATGATGTTTATGTAAGAATACAGACATTGCTAGAATAAATAAAAGTGTCCCAAATGATCCCCCATACATACAACATTGGTATTATTTATTAAATTTCTGGTCTTTGAAGAGCTAAAATGAGTACATTTTTATTAGAAAACGTTCTTGTCGTACGTGATCCACTTTTCATCACCAGTTATCAGCTTCTTCAAAAATAGTCCGGTTTCATTACGTCGTATTAAAGAATCACAAATGAGTACACGGTTCATTAGGTTTCTTTCAGTGAGCTTGTGGGGTACCCAAATATCGAGCTTTTTTGTGCACCCATTTTTTTTGAAAGCGCAAAAACTGGTTTGTGGTCAATTCCCAGTTCTTCAGCTACGTCGTAACTACTGATATGCCGATCTTGCTCCAGTTTTTCAAAAATGGCATCAATTTTATCCGTAATAGGGCGACCAGAGCGATGTGCATCTTTGACATCAAAATTTCCGGATTGGAAACCCTTAAACCAAATTTGTGCTACTCTCACAGACACTGCACTAGATCCATAAACATCGCAATTTTTTTTCGCGGCTTGCGTTGCATATTTTTATCTTTTTTGTAGTAAAATTTTAAAATGTATCGAATTTTTTCATTAGATTCACTCATCTTGTCAGTACGAAAAACAAATGAAAAACACACATTTTCCTAATTTGAATTTGGAAGTATCTTTTTTAAAATCTAAACTTTTAATGATACCAAAACCATCCAGATACAAATAGTACAGCCAAAGAGATTTTATTACAAGTACATACATACTATAATGCGAAAAGACTTTTTCCCCAACCTAATATTTATTTTCTTATAATAACGTGGCGTCCAAGTATTTTATGCTTTTATGTTACCTATTTTAAGTTACCATATTTTTATCTATCCTGTAATAATTAAACAGTAGGTAGAATCCTTTCATAATAATTGGAAATACTATTATCTAACATGTCTATGGTATGTCAATTTCTTGTCGGTCTTAATTGAAGAGATATATCAGTTAGTTTAACCCGCATCTTGCTTTCGGTAGCCGCAAAAATAGTTTTGAGTGATTTTAAAGGTAAGTTTGTATCATTTTGCTTTAGTTGATAAATTATTTAGTAAGTAAATATAATGTTTGAATTAAAGGTGTAAAGAAAAGTTGTTATTTATTAATTGTAGTGTCGTATATTAGCCTCTAACGAAAAGTGGTTAGGTTTTATGTTACCATTGTTGTTTATTTTTAAAGCTGTAACATAAAAGTGAAGTACAGCCTAATGCACATTTGGAACTGTAAAATAAAGCGTAAATAAAATTGCAAATCTGTTATGAGATAATTTTAATGATACTTTTTTTGTTGAGTGGTTTTGTAAGGAAAAGTGTCATAAAATAGTATTATCAAATATTTTTTGTTTAAATTATTAATATTTTTTTGTAGGCACACTAATTGTTTCTACAAAGAAAACTTAAACAACACTCGTTTATGATAAAGAGTCATTATTCGATTTGAATGGACAGAATTTTGGTTTCTTGTACACCAAGGACAGCTTGCGCTAAACCAAGTACGTTGCGCATCTGCCCGCAGCTACCGTGTATATCGCGTTGCTCCGCCGTTCCGTATTTTAACAGTGCGCAGTGAATCGACTCGTAATCAAAGCGAACTAGAAAATTGTCGCAAACTCTACCAACCTATAATTTTTAATATGAAGTAAATATTTTTTGTTATTTTTTAATCTAAATGGAGTTAAAAAGTTATCGTTTTGTTTCTTCACATTATTAAAATTTTAAAAATAAAATTGATTTTTATTGAAGTTAAGAGGATGTATTTATTTTCCGAAAATCTGATGAATGATTCCCTATTGTAGACATGCCCTTAGGAACTTTTATGTAACTTTTAAGTTACCCGGTAATTTATACTTTTTAGTTACTTTTATGTTATGGAGGCCAATTGGGCCTTACCAGGTCCATACCAGGCTAAGCATAAGACTGGTACCGAAACCGATCACTCCGGACTCTTTAAAGGGAACACGTGCACATACCAGGGGCACGGAAACAGACCACTCGGGCCTCCCTAAAGGGACTAGTTCAACTAACCATAAAGGTTTGTTTCTAAAAATGAGATATTCCTTTAAAAATTTAAAGAGTCCTGCTGCAGGTTACCTGTGCTATGCTATAATATAGGTACTTATGGTTTATACAATACAAAAAGGTGATTTCTAATGTAAATACTTAAATAAATCATTCTGATCGGAAACGTTTAAACGACAAATATGTTTGGCAATGCGAATGAATAGGAAATTATTATTACCATAGTCTAACTAAGTTCATCTTTGAGTACTTACCTACTAATGCGGATCTTGCTTGATAGATTAGATTGTTAAATTATTATTATCCAATAAAAAAACAAGAAGATTCACCCAATGCCCCAATGCACACAGATTAGTGTTCTTTGAAAGGGACTTGCTCTTGGAAAACGTGTCGAGTATTATGTCCAGAGTTAAGAGTCTGCACGCGTTAGTTATTTTCTTTTCACTGATGTTATTTACAGGTTGGAAAAATACAGAGCATTAGAATGATTTCCATACATTTGATCCAGACCCATGCTTTCCTTTTGTGACATCTTTTGTGAGCAGACCACCTGTTCGGGAAAACATATTAGCAAGCTTAAAATGAGCACCACAAAGAAAACTCACAATGATATTGAATAAAGAAACATTGGTCTTACTTCGCAGCGTGGCCGGATTATCGGAGAATAGAGCTTCAAAGAGAGCAAAAATATTTTGTAGTTTTGTGTTTTAATAAAAACTCACAATAATATCCATAGCAGATTTTACCCAGCCATGAGTGTGGAGAAACGATACTTTGATCTTGTATCAGAAAGAGCATTAAAATGTAAAAATATATTCTTCGACATCATACACAATAGTACAGGCTATAATCTATGTCACGCGTGTAGCTATCGAAGCATCTGGAAGTTTATTACGATGTAGTGCAACTAAATTAAAAAGTTTTGGTGCGTGGAGCTTGGTTTAGTGAATCCAGTTTCACGTGACTGAAGAAAGACTTAATTTCAGAAAAATAGCTGCATAAGCATTATTCAGTAATATTATTGAACGCAACAACAACCAATTCACTTGTGAATTTTTCGCCGCGAAGTCACAGGGTTGAGTTTTTAGTGAGTACTCTAGTGTAATTGCCTAATTACACTAACGCTGCATAGGAGTATAAACGTAGGGGTTGGCCGTGTCGAAATCGTCTTTTTTTCCTTTAAGTTTAATAACGCATAATAAGCGACGTTGCCTTGTAGGCTAGGAGGACTAGGTGTTGTCTATATTTGAAAAATGAAGCTACGAAATATAATCTAGCCCAAAGTATGCATCATTAAAAGCTTGTGTTATAGTATGGATAGTAAATAACGGAGAACTAAACTAAATTACCTACACTAATTAAACATGCAAACATCTATGACTCGTGAACAAATGCTCGTACCTACTCATCATACAAACATCTGCCCCTATCGAGATTTGAACTCGGGACCCCTGACCGTGTAGGCTGGGTACGACCTTCCGGCACCTTACAGAATATCGCAGCTAAATAACACTACTCTGTAATCTGCACAGATTACTATGAGAAAGCATTACGCTGAGAGCATGGGAACTCGGCTTTTAATTTAACAGTGTAAAAAACGCTTACCTTATGGCCGTAATCTTGCTACAACTCGGACCCATAAAGAATGCAACGCTTGTTGCGCTGCACTCTTTATGGGTATACTTCTATTGAATCGACTTTCCAGTCTTCGGCACTTATTTGTAGTTTTGTGGTCAGTGGTGTCTAAGCGTGTCAAATTCCTTGAGCAAACATCGTTGTGGGCTGCAGGTTTATTATCCTGCACATTATATACAATTACAAGTCGTATGTAAACCATTAAAACAAAAGTCGGTGCTAAGAATGATAAATATAGGAAGTTTATGGTAAAATATATAAGTGTACAATTGGATCATTTGTATACATAACATTGTTGAATGTTACATCGGCACTTCCGTCGATTTTCACCTGTGATTTTGATAATGATGCAAGTTAATGATTATTATTATTAAACACTCGGCATGTTTTGCAATGCCCGTAAAGAGAAAACTGACAGGAATTATAATAATAATACTGAAGGTTTTATACCCAGAACACTCTATTAAAGTTTTTCATCACAATCTGATCACTGGTTTCGCCCCGTAAATTTCGCCCCCCATACCATAAAAATACCCGTTCTATCAAGGGGCGATAGTTTGAATGGTTCTGTTCGCCGCTTATTAAAGAATAAGTGAAAGTTGTCAATAAACTTGTAAAGCTACTAACTATCGTAAATTAATTTATTTTTAGTACACAATGAACCAAATTATATAATAAAATATACCTTATATTATTTTAAAATCTTATTAAAAACAATAAACAAACATCATAATACTAGTCGACAGGGTTACCTCGTAGAGGGTGCGCATTTTTACTCCATATAATCAGTATTGTTAATATAACATATTGCAAAAACTAAATAGTATTTTTTTTGAGATATTTTTTTACTTTTGAACCTGAAAATTCAAATAACAGTTGCTTCAACATATTTAATAATCTAAAATTGAAAATTTTAAGGCCGGGGGCGGCTTTGTTCTTCATCGATCTAACACCATCTCATTGAGACCTAAGAGCCCAAACACGTTTTATCTACTGTAGGTTTCTGAAGAATTTAGCATCCAGCAGACTATTTGATGGTACAGAATAAGCTCAAGGTTAGCTAGCATGTCTTGGAATTAGGTACCACCGAAGTAACAGTGAACGAATTTCAAAACAATTTATTCGATTTTATGTACGACTGTACTGTTTTTGTCATAGATATTTACAATGGACGTACGGGTGCTTCAAAAATATTAAACATATTTTCGCCCCATGTTTAGGGGGCGAAATTATACTTTTACGCAATGGGGGCGAAAGTTGCGGGGCCAACGGGTGCGAGACCCTAATGGCGAAACCCTCACGCTATGACGACCAATGCAGCTGCCCGTTGAATACTGGAATTAAGAACAGACTAACCCTTTAAAACATTTTTTTCCTATTTTTTTTCTTGCTATCATTATTGATTCTGTTGGCATTAAGAAACGTATATGCCCGTAATAGCTTTGTTGCATATTGCTTGAATACTAATTACTTGCACGTAGACACTTCCGCAAAACACTTCCAACTATATGCTTAATGGACATAAACTGGCGATGAGTGACAAGTAGGTAGGTAGGTCGGAAAGTAATTACAAAACAGTAAAAAATATATCTACGTATTTTCTAAAGAACAGAATATCGTAGAATACTACGGTATATTCTGGTTTACTTCACAATACGCAAATTTGGGTACAAATAACAGGACAATAACTCAAGCGTTTCATGTCGTTCGATGCATAAAGTAAAAGACGATTTACCTTAGCTTAGTATGATTACACCATGTGAACCTTCCCGTTGCTATAAGTCTTGCAATTACAATGAATTATTAAGCGACGTTCACAAATAAACTAAAAGTAATTTCTTCAATGATCATCGATTTTGTAATTTAGGTACTTACTATCTGTATTGGAGTAATTTGAATATTATAGTTAGTCTATGCTAGAACACAACTTACCTCCATCGCTGCCATTGGGGTGGTTCTTAAACCTCCGGAGATCGATAGACATGCTGTTCTCTACAACTTTTAACCAGACGATACTGCTATATGTGTATAGAAGCTAGCCCCATAGATCCCATGTTTTACCGGAGCGACACATCCCAAAGACTCTTGGAGCTTTCGTCACAGTATCAGTTCTCTGTATTTGGAGTTTTCAGGTCAGCCCTTTATCTAGCGTAATGCCAAGACATTTCACTTCACTGGACCATGTCAGCTCCGATTTGTATAGTTGCAGCGTTTTAAGCCTGAGTAGGTTCTTCTGCCTTGTAAAGGGGATCAACGTCGTTTTACTGGGTTTACTGATCCGACATGATTTGGATATATAATTAGGACCATGCAAAATCTAGTATATTTTCGTGACTTCATCGAGTGGTCATAAGACTTTTATCAAGATACGTTTTTTTTTTACAATTAATTAGTTTATAAAATAATTATATCATAAATGCTCTTATTGTTTAGTAAGTATTTGGATATAACTGCAAATATCCCGATAAGTATACAAAGATTATTGTATCAATGTGTTATTAATAACTTACCATTGTCCATTCACTGCACAAAAGATCTATTCATGAAAGAAAGCGTAATTCAAAGTAATAAGGAGATCAGGCACCAAGTGTATTATAGAGATATAACTGGTAGGTAAGTATATCGAATAGAAAGATCTCATAATGAAATATTTTGTTCTTGTTACCTATATTAGTCGTCTCAACTAACTTGATTACATCTTTATTCTAGGAATTTTCTTTTTCCTGCTTCTTATAAAGCCTGTTAACTAGTGTAAAGGAAAGCAGTTAGACACCCGTATTTCCTTAACTCTGTAGTGATGCGAAACAAGAGCTGAGTATCTAACACAAATGCCTTTTGTCAAATTTTAACTTCAGTACCTAATCCATAACTAGCCGAGTAAAGACGTAGTTACACCTTTTGTAGCAACTAAGAATTTCTTCAGCTTAAGCCCGCGACTTCGTCTGCACAGCAGCTTTAGTATCGTAAATTCAAATTCAAAATGCTTTTTTTTGTCAACATAGTGTAATTAATAAGAACAGCTATGTTAGCCTACCGGCGTACAAATAGTATTAGTAAAAACAGAATCCCAATAGATCAAAATTAAATCGTTAAATATTAATCATAAGTCAATATGTTTTCAACAGTCAAATATAATAATGTCATCTGTAATACAAATTACGTAACGTTAAAGATTATCCAAGTGAAGAAATAATGCACACATTGGTCAAAATATTAGAGTACCTATTGTAAAGTTTCATTAAAATCCATTCAGTAGTTTTTGCGTGAAAGAGTAAGACATACATCCATCGACACATCCTTACAAACTTTCGCGTTTATAATATAAGTAGAAAGTAGGATAGTAGGATTACGGATTTTAAATAAATAATAAACAAAATGCTAAGCTCACATGACAACGAACACCAACCTCAGTGTATGACGTCACTTGTTGTTAGCATCAGACACTGTCAAAAGGAAAACCATCAAAATCACCATAGCAGCCTAGCAGTTATTGAAACAGGGGACGTCACAGTCACAATTTAAATCGGTATTTAAGATAGACAGGTACATGATTTATATGTATAACGTTCACGACATGAAACACTTTTCAGAAATTTGGCAACATTGGAGATATAGGTAGGTACCTTAGTACATCAACCCTGTAAAACTTAAGGGGAATCAGTTTCTTAACATTATATTACGTACATTTATATATTTATACATTTATACTTTTATACATTTATACTTTTATACATTTATACTTTTATACATTTATACTTTTATACTTTTATACGTTTATACTTTTATACTTTTATATTACAATTAACAGCACAGGACATGCTCCCTTGTGACCTTTCTCATCGGCTCACTGTAGTAATATTCACAACATGCTTTCTTATAAAGGTGGCCAGCAAGAAAGTTACCCTTGGTGTTGTAACTGCTTTAGCCATCTGGTTAAATTAGCCACTTGATTGGACGCCTAGGCCGTTCATCAGACGCCGGCATGCAATGAAAAGCTTAGGCGGATAATTAATTGAACTAGAATCACTCAGCGTTTAGCCATTTTGGCGTATTCAAAGTAAGCTTAATTGGACGCCTAGGCGGATCGTCTTGTACTGAAGTTTTTGTATGGTAGGTTCAAGGCTATTTTTTATTACCACTTATTACCAAAATGGTTCGGATATAAGTGGCTATAAAAACCAATCATACAAACAGTCGCACCAGGGACTCATTTAACCAGATAGGTACGTCATAACCACTGAATATCAGGCGTTACCCACCCAGTAAAAAACAAACAAATAAGTAGGTACTAAAAGTGCTAATAAAGAAGTAACTAACTAAGAAGATGCAGGTAATCCTTAACTAATATTTTAAATGCGAAAGTGAGTTTGTTTGTTTATTTCGCTTTAGCGCCTAAACCAATTAACCGATTTGGATAAAATTTGGTATAGAGATAGTTTGTAACCCTGGAAAAAATATAGGATACTTTTTGAAGCAAAAACCAACATACACGCGGGTGGATTAGAGCAAAAACTAGTTCTAAATAATAAATGTGAAATAGTGCCTATTTTATATTTAATATTGAATAATCATACTTCACTATATATTGTTTGTTGTATTATTGTTCACGATACGATTACAGTGATTTTAGATTAAAATAACGGTGTCTGCAGCGTTCGACGGGAAGGAAGATCTTGTAAACTGGAAGAACAGCTTTTGTCGACACTATGTAAGGTTTTTTGACCTCCTGACCGTGTTTGTTTATGCTAAACTAAGACTATGATAATAATTTGTCTTTTTTATCGTACAATCGCTATTGAAAACTTTCCACAAATAAAATTTAATTTTAATGTTCAGACTTTTGAAAATCGTTAACATGGAACTCATTTATGCATGAGTATTATGATTTTTTATGACTTATATATTTATCCATAATTTTTTAATGCAAAACACGGCAAATTATCAACGTCTCCATAAGCGAAGGCAGCTATTGAACAGTGAATCATACTGCCTTAGCCGCTTTGAACTTGACGGCCCATAAGGTGCCTTTCATACTTCCCGCGTCACAAAATTTGGAAAAGTGGATATATTACATTGTTTGGATAAAGTCAAAAAGCTCTCAGAGTACAATTCTAGGTTGATACTGCTGATAGACGGAGCTAAGCAACCCAATGTCTTGACCCCCCCCCCCCCCCCCCCCCCCGTCTACTTCTAAGCACACCTGGCAAAAGTTTAAGCCGGGGCCCGCCCGCGTAGGCATTCACCGGGCCTTGACGAATGTCATCTCCCCAGGTGGCCAGAGAACGCTGAGAGTTTCACTTACCAGTGCTTCTCTTTCTATTGTTTCTGGTAACGCTTAGCACCAACTCCAAAAAAGACATTATTAGGAGATAAGTACCTAGGTACTTCATAGTCCGGTCAGTTTAGACATTCGAAGCTACATAAATTCCCACCAAGCTGAAAATCAGTAAGATTGATTAAAATATGATTAAATATAAAATTTGAAAGTTCCCCATCTTTCCACTGCATGGAATTTTTTTTATTCAACGACAAAGGTCAAAAAAATGAGCTTTTCGCGATTTTCAGCAAAATGGTAAGTTTTATCATAAAAATACTTCAGACAAAAATTAGAGATCATATAATTATCTACAAAAAATGTACCAGTACTTTTTTCCTACGAGCCACCGTTTTTAAGATATAACGATTCAATAAGTTGAAAAAGTTGTAATCGTCATAATATGCACACGTTTCCACGCCACCTATGAGGTAGTGTACTTAGCGCGTTTTTTTCAACGGGTTTCCCCAGTAGGCGTATACCACGGGTTATCAATTTAATTATTTTATCCTTTTTAGTGTTTTGAAGACGGTTTTTTTTAAAAAAAAATTTTTTTTTACATTTTAAGTGATTTCCTGAGGTCAAAGCCAGAGACCGTCAGCACTATCGAAATGTCTGTCTCTCAGTCTTTGGTTAAAATACACAATATTGTTTCATATTATCGTATCGTACCACTGACAAAGTATTCTCGAACAGACAAACAGTTACGGAGTTTTACCTTCCATCATCAGTTCACCCGAATAACCCAATAGAATACAACTTTTCGTCAATACGTACCTTTAATATTTAAAGAATTATCTTCCAATTCCTAACCTTTCAGGAGTTGTACCTTCCATCACCAGCTCGTTAACATTTATTTATTTATTCAACAATGTTTCTACAGCATACAAATATTATATAACATATGATTAAACAGTACATAAGCCAATTACAGAAACTCATTACGTTACTTGACATAATAATAACATTATTAAGTGGGTAGTTGCCTAAATAGATTATAACAATGGGAAAAATTGAATTACAATATTAATTAAATTTATCATTACAGTATATACAATTATTATTATTAGCTATTTCAATTTTATCATAAATGAAATGAATAATAAAGAAAGTCTCGTACATAATAATACATTTTTTTGTGATGGAACACAGTTGGCTTATGTGAGTCTCTTCGATTGGCATACTCACTAAAAATCATCATCAGTTCTTCTTACCTCGCTGCCTTTAGCGATACGACACGACCTCACGGGGAATTTGGTCCGCGTGGCCGCTTGCGGCACGTCACCATAGGGTTAGTGATATCCTCCATCGGGTGTGCGATGCAGACATGAAGCATACCTACCTATTTGGATAGCTTAATTTTTTAGTTACTGTCTTCCTCTATTGCAGTTAAGATAAAAAAATATTATCTAACAAAGTCATTCCTAATTAACTATCAAAAAATCAACACCAAATTAACTACATATTTGACGACAACATCTATTTCTCTTGACCATGACATTAATTTTTGTTTATCAAATATATTTTTCTATCCATCTATTCTAACCATGGCGAAAGTTACTTGGAAAGATAAACGAATAATAGCTATGTATTTTATATTCGATTTGAGATGATAAGATCTATCTAAACGTAGCATACCAATACATGTTTTAAGCTTAGTAGCTTTAGACTTATGCTCCAATAATTATATCTACCGTAGGAAGAGCACAATGGCAAGGCGATTATGATAATTTATTGTCAAATGCATGTTAGCTGCATGTACTCAAAAATGCATATTGCGTAGGCTGTTATTCAATGTTAATACCACGTTAATACTGAGATACTGAAGTGCACGTGTAGCGCATTAGAGGTCAATCCAAGTTGAGAACGTGTTATGAGTAGGTGGGTACCTAGGATCAAAACCTCAGTGCCTACCTAGCCCAAAGTAAGCATCATTAAAAGCTTGTGTTATGGATACAAGATAGAGGAGATAGGTTCGGTTGAAAACACATTTTGACATTCACATTCTCTCTCTCTCGCTCTCTCTTTCTTTCTATCTCTCTCGCCCACCTTACATTGTAATGTAAGATACCTACTAGTAATTTTAAGTTTGATAATTTCATTACATTTCTATGAAATAATGCAGCCAATGCTATAACGTTTCATACAAATGTCATGAAATTATGAAACGAATAAGATATTTTTGTTAGAAAATTTGAAATTGTTTTAATTTACTGTCGTTTTGTCGGTACCACTCTATTTAATAGACTGTATTATAGTATTAAATGACACAAACATTGTTTAACTCTCTCATCAACAAGGGCTGGTAAGAGACCCATGATTATAGCTAAGTCTAATAAATGTTAACTAAGAATTATAATTTGTTACCTTCGCTTGACTCATCTGCTGTAATTCTAGAGTTACAGAACAGAGTTCTAGGGTCGTCAGCGCTCTAAAATTACTTTTTTTTATACAAAGCACGACAAATGACTCAACACCACCTGATGTGAAGCGGTAAGAAGAGTCCATATGCGAAGACAGCTAGTGCAGTTCAGACACTGCTCTAACCGCCTCCACCTTGCCGGCCCGAAGGGTGGTTTTTCACGCCTCTTTTGAAGGAACCCATGTCATAGGAAGGAGGGAACACACGTGCTGGCAAATAATTCCAAGTTCTGGAAGTTCGACAAGGAAAAGAGCTACTAAATTTGTTTGTACGTGATGTTGAGGTGGAGACAGTGAATTGATGACTCCGAAGACCGGCACGCGTGCTCCTGAGTAGGAAGGGGGAAGGTGGGGTAAGATCAAATAGCTCTTCAGAGCACTCTCCGTTACCTAATAGTTGGTACTTACAATTATTTAGCTTTACTTTATTGACAAATTTGATTTGTCAATAAAGTAAAGCTAAATAATTGGCTTTTAGACCGGAAGCAAATTATGGGTGAGTAAAAATTATAATAATTATAATAATATAAGGAGGAGCTCGGTGGCGTAATGGTTTGAGCGCTCTGGTTTCGATTACAAAAACAAAGCAATTTTCGCCATTACCCTCTGTGACTCTGTACCCCCAGCAGAAACATTTGCGAATCGTCAACGACTACGTTGACGATATTCTCATACAAATGCTATTGTCACTGGTTTCGAAAAAAAAATCCAGAACTCCCGCCAGATGTTCTGTTCAAAATTTGATACAAAAGCTGATGTACCTACACCAATACAAAAATTAGGGGTAAAGTTCTCCTATTTTAAACATTAAGTAAACAAAATCAACTATCTCTAACTATTGGCTGAACAATTACTTATTACTATTATCTTTGGTAATAATTTTCTTCTAAAGTGATAAATTTCATAACCCTCCCGTAAGCGCAGATGAAAGATTTCCACATGATTGAGCACGCCAGCGTAATAAATAATAATAGCTACTGTGTACAACAATCAACCACTTAATGCAACACTTTCACGACAAATAATATGTCTCAACAGAAGGTTGCAAGCTGTCACGGTTGGTGTGATACCCGCCTTACTAACCCCTGCATGATTGTTATTTTAACGAGGAAGGCATAACACTGACTGAGGGGGAATCACAGCTATTTAAATTATAAATATTATATTCCGTGGCATATGAAGAACTACCACTGTGTTGTATTTTAAGTTTAAATGTTGAAATAAAGTCTTAATAATATTTTTCAAATATATTAATATTAATTTTTTTTTCTTATTTATTTTTTTATTGAATATTTTTTTTAATCCTTTTGATAAAAGGTAAGAAACATTTTTATCCTTTTCATAAAAAAATATACGTATTTGGTGGAGATTTTTTAATTTATTAAAGTGGGTAATCACATACGTTATTTAGAAACTGAGACAAAAGAAAGAAAAGAAAAAAAACACATAGCCCGTAAGCATGGCTCGTGGGGAAAGACGGTCTTGGAATGGAGGCCTTGGGGCGAGAAACGACCTAGAGGAAGACCACAGATGCAATGGAAGGATGACGTCAAAAGAACTGCAGGGATGAATTGGATGGAAGTAGCGCAAGATCGAGCCAGATGGCGTAATTTGAATGAGGCCTACACCAAAATGGTTGAGAACGGCAGAGAAGAGGAGGTAGCAGGCTCGCTTGCAAGATGCATCCGGGTTAATAGGTACCGTCAGTGAAAGTCCATTAACATGTCCAACTTGACGAAGCTTCAGGGGTGTCTAAAATTTAATATGGGATTAACTAGAGTAGAAATAAGAACTACAGACAGAGAATGACAAATAGAAGAGTAGAAACGGTAGAACACAGGCTCGCTTCCTGACTGGAGCACTCACATTTTGCCACCAACCACGTGCTTCAAAAAATGCAACTGTCTCCGGCACAACTTTGTCGGGCATGTGATGACGGCGAGGAATTAATAGAACATCGTTTGTGTCAATGCGATGACCTGGTTAGGATAAAGATGAGTCTTCTGGAAGTGGCGTTTCCAAGGCCAAAAGCCTATAGGTAGGATCTTTTACCCCAAAGATATAGTGAAGCTTATGGCTATTATATTATCAGCTATTATACGGGATGCGGGAGGAGTGAAGCGGGGAGGCACGGCTCCATGATAAGATAAGTTAAGATCTGTGTGTCTGTCTGTGGCATCGTAGATCCACATCGTAGATCCTTAACGAATAGACTCAATTTAATTGGGGATTTTTGCGTTCATAGCTAAAGTAATTAAGATGGTTCTTAGCTATAATTTATGAAAATCTGTTGCAGCGTCGATGCTAAGTTGTTTCCAAAAACAATAGAAAGTGAAGCACCGACTTCAAAAATTATGTTTCTAGGGGATGATTGTATTATTTTATCCTTTTCAGTTTTTTGAAGTCGGTTTTAATTTTATTTTTTTATTTTTTAAATTTATATTTACAGCTTACTTTCCTTATAAGAGAAACGATGGATACAAAATTCTTTATTAACATTTACTTTAGGTATGTGTAGTATACCAACAATTATTACGAACTATCCTTTTGCCGGTTGCGATTTGGCATCACCTACGAAAGTCAGGACAAACCAAATGATATAACTAAGCATAGTTCCATCATTGTCATCATCATTTCGCCGAGAGACGCCCACTGATCCCCCAAAGATCTTCAGACCGATTGGTTCTGCGCTGTCCGCATCCATCGGCTTCCCGCGACCCTCACCAGATGTGGGACGCCTACCAACGCCGCGTCTCCCTGTACGCGGCCGCCACACGAGGACCTTTCCGCCCAAACGTCCTCCTTGCAATGTGACCTGCCCACTGCCACTTGACGCTCGCAATTCTCCGGACTATGTCGGTGACCTTAGTTCTCCTGCGGATCTCATCATTTCTAATTCGATCACACAGTGAAACCCCGAAACACCCCTTTGGGTGACATTGTGCCTTCTTATGAGGCCAATTGTAAGCGGCCACATAGTTCCATAGAAAATACGAATTCTCTATACTTACTCATACACACATCTTCATCATATTCATCACCAGCCTACATACGTCCTACTGCTGGGCACAGGCCTACATGAGAGAAACACATGAGGAGTTTGGGCCATAAAACCACCACGCTGGCCCAATGCGGGTTGGTGGGTCAAAGCGGTTGCAGGAACAACCGGGAACAACGGCTTAACGTGCCTTCCTAAGCACGGAGGAGCTCGAGATAACAAACTTTGATTGACTTCTCCTAGGATTGACCATGGCGAAAGTAGCTTTGTTTTTCGTATCGAAATCAGAGTGTTCAAACCAATACGGCTCCGAGCTCCTCATACATGCTTGAATTGTAGATAATGAGGACTATACAGGAACTTGTTTTCTGGACAGTTTAGCCTAAACCTTCTATTTCTGCTTTCTGTTTTTTATAAATATATTATTTTTTTACTAAAGTAAACAGTCCTATTACGGCGGTAGTCATGTAAGCGCCTATTACGGAGGTATCTGTATTGTTGTTGTTTATTAAAAATAGCTTCGCATTAGGCAATTAGGCGTCCATTTTGACTACCACTGTAATAGGTAGGTATTTACGTCAAGTAACATATTGAAACACATTCGTTTTTGAAGGCAATAAGCCTATAAGCAAGTAAGTATTGTTATATTGTTTTTATTTTTATTTTCTCGACGTTGTATATCGGTATTCATGGGCCAAAGCTAAGCAAATACCTAAGAATAAGCTGATATTGCTGTTTAGGTTCATCAGACAAGCAAGAAGAAGAATGCAAGCTTTTTGGAGTTATGCTCACTATACTATAAAAAGTGTGTTATCTAGTAAATCGCGAGTTTTTGCGCGGGGATAGGTAAGCGTACATTTGTTGGTCTGACACCTTCTGTATATTTTTTTAGTAAATGCTCTAAAAGTTATTTAAGATGTGATCATCGACATTTGACATTAACATCAAAATAAGTAAGTCACGTTGTATGGTAGAAAAATATTATTCTTTGTCAATTCATCACTTCAAAGTGCTTTTCACATTTTCCCAGGGCCGCAAAACGAGAACGTCGCAACTGGCTCATAAAACACGTTGTTCTTTATAAAGCCACGTATAAAAACGGGAATCAGCGACGAAAGCCGGCTCGGAAGCGACTCACGCGCAGTTCGCAGGCTTCAAATCCACAATTAAATTTCGCGTTAATATGTCGTAGTCGCCGCGTAATGATGCATTTCGTGTCGACTCGCATTATCAATTACGTCCAGCTGTGTGCGCAGGAGACTAACGTACAACGGAGTTGCACATCCTAAGACTTATTATCTATTTCATATTTCTTTTTATGAAATTATACTGGCATTGCCCTTTACGCTTTAGTACCTATACACACCTAACTACGAGTTAAACAAAATAACTAAATAACACAAAACTACAGAAAAATGAAGCACGCACCTGCATACAATGTCTTTTATAACTATGCTCATTGATTTGTCACATTGTGCGGTTTATTGCTTATTACATATAATTCATGTTCTACTTAAATATTTAATATATTTAGAAAGAAACTTTAGATAAAATACTATTTAACTTTTTGATTAATTGTGTCGGTTTTATAATGCGGATTGACCTTTACCAATGTTAGTTGAGTAAAGGGATCATCTTGTATAAAAACATTATTAGAGTACCTATATTAGCACTAGCTGACCTTGCAAACGTTGTTTAGCCGTAAAAAAAAATTGACCAAAAAAAATATTGATAGTAGCCGATTCTCAGACCTACTGAATATAATATACATAATAAAATTTCATGAAAATTGGTCAAGCCGTTTTGGAGGAGTATGGTTACTAAATTTGTGACACGAGAATTTTATATATTAGATTATATTAGTATTCCTATAGTTCTCAATTCAAAAATATAATTTTGAAAGTAGAGTAAATGATACCATTTCTGTAAACAAAATAATCTCTTGTAAAATATAATTTATATCTGGGAAGCTGCATTATAGTGAGTTTAGTATATTCTTTAAC
Organism: Nymphula nitidulata; assembly: GCA_947347705.1. Classification (NCBI taxonomy): domain Eukaryota; kingdom Metazoa; phylum Arthropoda; class Insecta; order Lepidoptera; family Crambidae; genus Nymphula; species Nymphula nitidulata. The sequence goes on from OX374616.1 coordinate 21,755,443, forward strand.
CATGTACCTACAACATGTCTTTGAAATTAAGATTTGTCTCCTGGTAGAGATGATATTATTATATGTCCCCATGAGCTGTATAATATATGTGCCAAATAATGTATTCCAAAATAATGAACCATGTATCGCTGAACATACGTATGGGTGATTCGGAATCTCTTAATATAATGCACCAAAAAATAATATTAGATGTCACTGGATTGGCCATCCTGTATAATTACACCCTATATTAAGAGATTCCGAATCACACATACGTATGTTCAGCGATTTTTAATAATTAAGTTAGGAGATTAAATTTTTAATTTTTTTTTCCTAATTTTCACCTGACATTGGTTTTTATTCTTTCTCTCGATCTATCGAATATTTCCAAATACTTTATTGGATGATAATAAGTAACTACAGTCACAAAAATAAATAGAAATCACCTGAGCATTACGGAACAAACTAAAATTAAGTTAAAATTAGATATGATATTCTTTTTTTTTCTTTTTAAATGCTTTATTTTTTATGCTTTTTTCTGTACGAGAAAAAACAATAAAAAGTATTAACCGGAAAAGTAAAAAAAATAAAGTATTAAAAAAAATGGATATCTTAACAAACTATGTTAATTGAAATCACTACAAATTTAAGGAAACAGAGGTAGTGAAAACAGTTAGAAGTTAGAGGAGCTCGATAACGCTTCGTTAAGAGTCTCCGCTAATGTTTGTTTAAAAAAGAAATAGGGTCACTAATTTTACACTACAAAAACGGATTGCTATAACTGAGTGAGATGATAGTAATCTCAAGGAAAGAAAATAAATTAAACAAAAAATTTTATGTACCAAATTTTTTGAAAAAAGATAATCTTTGATTTTGAAATCGAGCTATGGGAAATAAATCCCTATTTAGGTCTGTTTTTATTATTATTTTTAATTTTAAGATCCATAGAAGTTTTTAATAATATATTACTTTGAAGCTTTCTAAACCATACTTAATATTTTATTGCGACTTATTTGAACTATAATTTTGGGATTTGAACTAAATTTTATTTATGTTCCTTAATGCTCAGGTAATTTGTTTATTTTTTGTACTTGGTGACACTATTATAATTAATCATCGTCAAAGAAATATCCATGAATTTACTACAGATTGAAAGATAAAAATAAAAACCGGTGTCAGGTAAAAATTAGAAAAAAAAATATTAAAAATATCTCCTAAACTACTGAAAATCGCTCAACATGCATTTGAGTGATTTGGATACCGCTTGATATAAGCAAGAAAAAAAATATTAGACGTCACTTAATTGTCCATTCTGTATAATCAGCGAATAAATGATGCTAATAAATATTATTGGCACGCCTGCTATAGTAAAAAAATATATAGTCATGTGTGTCATTTATAGATCCGTTAGCGAAATAATACGTCAATTAAATCAAACAACAAAACCTTTTCTAATTCCGCATAATGTGACGGATAAAACTACGGAACCCCACAGCGCGTGGTGTGACACGTTTTATTTGATTTAGAAAATGTCTTGACTAGAAAAAAAACATATCTTAGGATGGGATACGATCCTAGGACATTTCACAATCCGTGGGTTCGCATCTATCCCAGAAAGCTAGAAAAAAATCTTTTTGGAAAAGTTTGATACTCTACTTATACAGGGTGGTGCCGTCAATGCGACAATAAATTTAAACATGGGTTATATTAGTCTATAGAAATGGTTTGACACTTTCAAAAATATCCTATTTATTTGATAATTTCATGACATTTGTATGGAATAGTGTAACGTTGGCAGCATTATTTATATGTCGTTACGAAACTAGAATTATAAGTTTTCAAGATTACTAGCTTCTGAATAGAAGTCGGCTATCGCTCCAAAAAGTATCCAATGTTATTGCCCAGGGTGTTAAACTAGCTCCATATCAAATTTCATCTAAATCGGTTTGGTGGTTTAGGTGTGAAAGCATAACAAACAAACTCGCTTTTGGATATATAATATTAGTTCTTATTCTTATTAAGGCTTTTTACTCGATGCAAGTTTCTTGCTGTTAAATTTGAAGTAAGAAATGGCTTACATAGTCTAATGTGTTGTTTAGACTATATGCAAGACATTTCTTTGTTCAATTTAATTATTACGCTACAGGCAAGAAACTTGCATCGTGTGTCTCTGTCATACATGGCATGGAAGTCAATTGCCGAAAGGCGATAAAATTATAATAGTAATGTTTAGTGTCTTATGTCTTAGTTTTATTATATTTTAATTACTAAGTAATTTTTCAAACATTTATAATAATGTTAAAATCAAAAATTAAGAATATTTGAAAGCACTGCCCCAACTTAACCGAATCGTCGGTATTTGTAAAAATACTCGTTTCGGATGTTGAAATAGAATATTTCGACATTGTAGGGTGGACGTTAGCTCATAAACGCAAATACAGATAGACTAGAAGAATTTCACAGGGATATCCCAAGTCCTGGGTGGCTCAGTGGTCAGAGCAGTCGCCCGGATTGCGAAAGGTCGCGGTTTCGATTCCTGCCTCAGGACGTGAAATTTTTCTAGTTTTATTATATTTTAATTACTAAGTAATTTTTCAAACATTTATAATAATGTTAAAATCAAAAATTAAGAATGTTTAGTGTATTAGGTAGGTGTAGGTAGCATAACTCAAGAGCTAGGAAATATAACATTTTTAATATTTTGATTCGGTTTATGGAACGCGACTTTTTCGTGTTGAATTTCGTTTAAAGACATGTCAACTGGGGTTTTTTTTGAGTTAATTTATAAGCAGTATCCCCATACTTAGAGTTGTTTTTCCAAACACGTCACGTGATGTGAGCTTATACTGAGAGACAAAAATGTTGTTTCGGGTTTTAATATACTATTCCAAACAACTCCCTAACGCAAACATAGCCTCTTATAGCTTTATCATACGAAAACAGAGGGGAAATGGTTGTGTCAGTGTATTTTTTCATTGGTTATTTTTTTAACACTATTTTGTTCAAACGGTGATTAAGGTCGCCAGAGCTCATTTAGGAAGTGTTGTGTTAGGAGAAGGGGGCCTTTTAATGATCGCAATATATTTTTATGGGGTGGACAACGGCGAGTAGCTATGGCAACAGGTTACTGTGTGTGTCTTGTGAGGCTGTTAGAAATTTTGGAAGAGGAACCTGTAAAAGTGTCAAAAAAGCGTCTACATCAAAAAAAAACTATCTATTCGAAATGGTTACAAGGCCCGTAATTAATGTCCGCTTACTTTAGGGCTTTAGGGCCTCATGCTTTTTTAACACCACTGTTGTATATAAAGGTACCTACATTAATATGTGAGTATCTCATTATGAAATGACGCGCTACGGTTAATGTGCAGCCGGCGGTAATGCTTGCATAATGACTAATGAGTCAAATGATATCAAAGAACATTTAATGTATAATTTTATTTTTATTAGCTCCTTCGAAACTTCGTTAAGTATTTACAAAGTGTATTACGATAGGTAATTTTCGTCAGAATGATGCTAAATACACGTGCTAGTTTATTAGCAAATAAATTTTAAATTACTAAAATGTTCCATTGTTTAGCCACTATGGACATATCCAGAGTCTATAAAAAATACTATGTAAATCTTTCCAGTAAATAGAAATATGTCTTCTTTTCTAGATAACTACAATTTATATCCATTAAAAATTCTCGAAATCTTTTAAATTAAGACAATTAAAGCTTCCTTTTAACACCTGAGCGCTTGAATGGGGGTTTATTATAGTTATAGAACGGAGCTAGTAACATTTTTTTTAAAGGTTGACCAATTTTTAAGACACGTCTATTGTATTTAATATTATCGCAATCTTACAAATTCGAGCCTTGATGTAACTTGCACCATACCAGCAGCAATTGAATATCTATTGTGTCTGGATCGTGGGTAAGTACTCGATAAATTCCGTCATTGTCACACCTGGATTTCAACACAGAGACATAAGCTAGTAATTCTAACTAAACAAATAAAAGAAGATATTTTTTTCCTAATAGTGCTTATTAATTATTTACTTGCATGAAGTATTTATGTATAATGTATTAGAAATGTTTATCCTTTGTCCATATGTCCAGGAAAAAACTCTTAAATATGCTAGTTTGGGCTAAATAATTGGAGCGAGTGTGAGAATATCATTAATAAATTATGATGATGATAATGATTTTCATCTAACGGATAAATGATACTTTAGATTAGGAAATGGAACATAATACACAGTTTATTTCATTAGGTTTGATGTATTTTTGCTGAGTTTACTTAATATAAACTTAAGGTTTATACAGGGTGGTGCAGTCAATACGACAATAAATTAAAACATGGGCTATATTAGTTCATAGAAATGGTTTGCCACTTTCAAAAACATCTTATGCATTTGATAATTTCCTGACATTTGTATCAAAAAGTATTACATTGGCTGTATTATTTCATAGAAATGTCATGAAATTATCAAATGAATAAGAGTACCTAGTAACTAGTATAGCATAAGTTTCAAGTTATTGGTGTATTGACGGCACCACCCTATATATTTTCATAATTTTAATGTCCTCGTCAATCCTCGTAAATCGTATCCACTCTACTGATAATTATAGCCGAAAAGTTTCCTGTAAGTTTCTGTTATAGTTTGAACTTCGAAAAAATATAATTGAATTAATCAATCATTTTCGGACCAATATTCGATTGATTGATTTCACATTCACAGCAATTGTTAGCCCAAATTTTATCTGGCATAATAGTTCTTCTATCATGACCGCCGGCGGACTAGGATGGGACGGCATCTTTCAGAGTTCGTGATCCTACACCGAACTACACTGTTTCATGCTATGTTATCAATATGAAAATATTAATATTGACCTACCTACATGAAATTTACTTCATTAGAATAACGTTTATTTAATTTCCTTTTTCATAGTTATTATTATGTAAGTATCTGCTCATCATCACCAGCCCCGCTGCTGGGCACAGGCCTTCCTACATAGGAAAAACACACGAGGAGCTTGGGCCATAACACCACCACGCTGGCCCAATGCCGCTTGGTGGGTTAAAGCGGTTGCAGTAATAACCGGTACAAACGACTTAACGTGCCTTCCGAAGCATGGACTCCTCCATAATACATTTCGATCGCTCAAATGTATTATGGCCATGTACCAGAGCGCTCAAAGCACTACGCCACCGAGCTAGTTTAGTATTTGCTCTACTCTTGTAAAAATCTTAAATCAATCTTCGATCAATGAACAATATTAGACAATTTTAGTAAAATAGTTAGGTACTGATATTTCTTGATGTCACCATTTTGCAATTTAATTGAAAATATATGTAAACAAAACAAACTATAGGTGGATACTGTCATGAATACCAATTGGAATCGTTTACGGAAATTATCATTGAATAGACGAACTCTGTAGCATTATGCTGTAACCTACTTAGGTGTTAGTTGTTCTTGACCCACGACTAAGTTTTAGATAACAATGTTCGAGCGGACGGCGGCTCTACGGACACGGGCCAACGGTAGTACTTTCCTGGAACTCTTTTACGGGGAAGCAAGTAGGGGAAGCATATAAAAGTGAACGTTGGGTGGGCGCGCGACTCAGTCGCACCGCGCTCGAGATCGCAACAGTGACACAGGTGAAGTCCGCAGTCAGTCCCGAAAGTCCGCGGGTTAATTATCATCGCGGTGGTGGTTAGCGTTCCGACAGCGACCGCGAGCAGCGACTCACCGCCCGACCGCCGTCGCCGACGCCCGCGCCTGTCCGACCGCATGCCGCCCGCTTAACCGTACGCAACATAACACGCTACCCAGGGTTCAATGAGGTAGGTGCCTTATCATTTACTGTTATATTCTATAACGTATGCCCATTGCGAAATTTTTGTTGTAATAATAATTATCGAATGCAACTGTTGTTAAAAATATTTACATATATCTTTTCAAATAATTGTTACAAAATCAAAAGTAAACTAACTAAAAGCGTTTAAAATACATTTTCTTTTATTTTATATCATTTATAAGATAGCAAAAAGTGTAGTTTGTTGTTATTAAGTTTATCAAAATATGACCGATTGACATCGTATTTTAAATATTACGTATTTGGATAATTGATGAACTCTTGTAAACAGCGTTGTTCGGCGGCCTTTTGAGAAGATTATTATATGATAAGGTGGTGTTTATTATTAATTCTGTCGTAAAGTACACGAACGTGCTATAACATTTCTCAAAGGGATAACAAAATTCGTATGATCCCGCTAAAGTTTAATAAGTACGGCTATTTAAACCTCTATAAGTGTTAACCGACGACGTGTAAGCTCCACCGAATATAATTTGAACATAAATTACATTTCGTATTATATTGTACAATCCAATTACGTTTATATACTTACCATTAATTAAAATGCATATCCGTGCGCGCGCAAACTACAATTGATTACTTTTTATGATGTGAATCGAATATTGAACTTTAAATAATAGAAATGTAACAGAGATTAGGTATATTATATCAACCTTACGACATAAATACGTATTCAGTTCACTGCATAATTTTAACTATGTCTAATAAGATCATGTTTAACAATTGTCATAATAATAAGGTAATTGACTAAGTAACACAATTATCAAAGTGGCACTATTGACAAAGCAAAGCAAAAAAATATAAGTAGGGCGCAAAACAAATGTCAGTGTACCAAAAACAGAATTAAACAACTGATTTTACTACTTTAGGTATATTCCAATAATCTTTGTTTATTAAAATATGGGTCATATAACTTGATATAACTTTTTTTTTATTGATCCGTCAGTGTGAGAAAATCGATAAATAAGTCGAGACCATTTCGTCGCGTAGTAATATAAATATTATATTCGCGGATTGGATTTTATTGTTAAGTAATCGCATTTGTATTTATTTTCTTGGTAGTTTATTTGTCTGAATATTCAAAAGACCTATTATACGTATTTACATAGTAATATATTCTTCCTTTTTACACAGGTCTAAGTGTAGGGATGTAGATTTAACCCCGGCGCGATACCTATACCTAACTATAGACAGAAATTTCTGATTCTCATCATTACAATTTGCAAAGCTGTTGCAATTGCCAATACGATTTTTAATAATTATGATATCTTTCGTGTTTGTGTCAAATTTGCCAGTGATAGGATTAATGAAGAACACTTATGTCAATTTTATGAAGTGCTTGACGCAGTGCTGACCTAATATGCCAGAGTTACAGCTACGATTACCGGATATAAAATAGTATAAAATCAATCAATAAAACCGTAAAAATAATCATTTCAACACGTGGTAAAGGGTATTCACGATTCTATTTTTATTACTAATGTTACATAATAGTAATATTTTTTGCTTGTAAAAATAGAAAATGCTGAAATTTCGTGTCACGCGAAGCTTTTTATCGTTATTTTCGACAAGAATGGTCCCGCTCTAGGTCTTTATTTGTGAAGTAGATACTTTGAAACCAGACAGAATAAGTATTCACTTGTTAAGTGAACGCCAGCGGGCTGGTACATAAGTGCGATTCTTAAAGTTATGTTCTCCAAAAAGTGAAAATTCGAATCACGCTTTTATTTGGGAGAACTTTAATGACAGCATTACAAAAGTGTCGATGTTGAAATAATCTATGATGAGGATTGGAATATGGTTTGTTTGATTTGTATTATTGCGACCTGTGATCAAAGTTTACAACCTAACCTACGCTTACCTACATGCTGCGATATAAACTATTTGGTTTCCCATCACTGCTATTCTGTTTAGTTCATCCGTGGTCATGTGTTATATAATATATTGTTATCTATATGCACTTGTGGTGTGCCCCGTTTACGAATTCTTAAAAGATTTTTTCAGTATGACCACCGCAGGTAATAACAACACTATATTCTGATTATTTTCCTGTAATAATGTCTGATAAGCAGAACTCTCTTAATGAAACACTTAATGAAGACGAGTATTTAAACTGTTTACGTCTTTAATTTCCGTTTAGTGAGACACGCACTTAGTATGTTTACGTTATGTAAGTGATTATTTTTGATTTTTATTTTTGTATTATAAGTCTATGTATGTACCGTTTTTTCAAAGTGAGCTCCTGAGGTGTTCCTGAGGTTATACATTAACTTCGGCATGTTATTCAGACTATTAAATTGATCATTTTTTACTATGGACACTTTTATGAATTCCAATTTCTTTAACATTTTTTATTTTCATACAAACTAAATACTTAGATGTAATTTATCTAATATGAATTACTCTTTACCTGAGCTGGCAACGTCGCATTTGAAACTTTGGTCCACATGTCCACATAAACTTTTCGAAACTTTTCTTCACGTTACCAATGTTTTTTAAAATTTTGACTTTTGAAACTATGGCATAAGGTTTGATAGTTTTGGTTGCACAAAGTGGCAACATCGCACAGATAAAGACTCTTTCTCACTGCACAACACAATTAAATTGGTTAAACTTAAATTACCAATAACTTAAAAAGTATGCTATATAAATTACTACTTCCTTTGTACGATATGTTTAACAAGAGTTATAGAAGTATTATTCAAAGTTAATGTTTATCCTCAGGAATACGGTGTATAGATATTTTTCAGTCGTAGAAAATTTTATCATCATACAAACACTTTATAATGTTGTATCAAAACACAATTAACAAAGATAATAAATTCTTCTCGTATTATGACGTATAACGAATAAAAAATACTAGTTATACGCAGACGTAGATACTTATTAACTAAAACATGTATGCTATCAAGCCTTCGTGACAAGGACTACATGACGGGTTGGTATAAAACACAGCACTACCTTTTTAAATAGTTTTGGGATTCCTTAATGAATACCTTTAATATTACCTAAATGTTGGTTTGATTTTTTTTAATTGAATCACAATATTGAATAAATTAGAAAAAAATAAAATAATTATAAGTAATATAAGATAAACATTTATTTTCACGAATTTTTCAATAGACTTTTATGCATCCAACATTGTTGGACGTATACTTAATTGTATTTTTTTTAATAAACTTCTAAGTAGTAAACTTTGACGTAGGTACGTATCTATCAAATTATAACAAATGAAGGAAACAACCAGTCTTCTCTTCTAATATCAAACAAAAATCTTTTAGTAATAAAAAAGTTCTTCTAAAACAAACAAAACAAAAAGAAGTAAAAAAAAATTAACTTTTATCTAAGTTGAGTTGACTATTAAACTGAGATATTTTTATCAATTAAATAACTCTGTCCGTGTCAGTCCGCGCTTCAACTAAGACGTTTTTATGCTCACTCGAGCAATCTCGTTAAACGCGCGAGATCTTGCCCTTTTTTCGTCCGAGATCAATTACGCTAAAAAAGGCCGAGATCTCGCGAAAACGGGATTGTATTCCCTACCTGCGACCATTCACAATTCGGACGACTGCTCTAACCAACACTCTCGACAACGAAGGTAGAAGATGGCAGTGCTGGTTAACACGACTTGTTAAAAAAGTCATCAAAAAACATCAGCTGTTTCATACTAAATTATAATACCTACACGATCTGTTTCTATGAAACGTCTTGAGTCTCAAGTGTAAGTCCTCGGTAGTTCAGTGGTTAGAGCACTCATCCAGATGGTGAAAAGTTGCGGGATGGCATCACGACCTAGAACATGTATTTTTCTAGTCTAGACTTATCCCGGTACTTTTTTAAATATAAATGCACAAAAGACAATAAGAAACCTGTATGTTTCTTTAATGCAAAAATACAGCTACTGCTTGAATGAGTAATGTTACTATTAATGAATGAACATTGTGGGAAAACTACCAAAAGTTATTTTACAATCTAAGGATTTCGTGCTCGCGGGATCTATATTGTTATACTCGTCAAAGAATATACACTAACGGAGTCCAAAACATGAGAGCGACAATCAAAATCTACTCAAAATCATAAACTTTTTATTTTTTACTTCTGGTTACAGTTCTAAGCTAAATAAGTTTGAATAAAATTGTTTCTTTTTTAATTTTCTTAAGGTCATTGAAATATTAGGTTAGGTTAGAACTATGACCATTTGTCGCCGCAAAATGCTGTCACCGTAGCGTTTGTCGTCGTAACGAGCTGTCGCAGTTACGTGCTGTCGCCTCAATGTACTGTCATCGCAACATTGTCACCGTTTTGTTTGTCTCTCTCACGCTACAGCCTGCCTACTGCCACCTCAAATTCTATAATCTGAGGGTGTCACACTAACGCGCTCTCGTAGCACCATTATCTCCGATGATCAAAGGTTATGATTTGATTGTCATTTTTATAAAAGAGACCTAAAAAACCAAAGACAGTTACGGGTTGACTGATTTAATGGAATCGTTTCCATTTTTAAATTCTTCTTTATAAGATTAAAGCTTCAGAGCGAAAGCACCGGAAAGCTTTTCATTGAATGAGAGTTATTAATATGGTGCCTTCACTATTTTATTCAGTTGATTCAGGATTCTTTTATGAAAAGAAATATAAGTTTTTATCTTTATTTTATTTATTCGAATATCCAAATACAATAACTGATAGTTTACTCATTCAAGTTTTACCATACACTGAGTAGTTGATACAATTGGCACATTATTTAGGTATATTATACAGTGCGTACGACGACAGACGACAATACGACATTTAATTAAATCATGGGCACTATAGTACATAGAAATATTTTGCAACTTTCAAATGCATCTTATTCATTTGATAGTTTTATGACCTTTGTTTAAAAAAAAACATTGGCTGCATTATTTCATAGAAATGTTATAAAATTATATTTGAAAGTTGCAAAACAATTCTATGAACTAATATAGCCTATGTTTTAATTTAATATCGTATTATCATCACCGCCCTGTATAACTATAACCATACAATATTTATCTACTTACTGGTCATTAGGAAGTGTGCAAGACAATCAAAGCAAGTAAATATTACTGTCATCATAAAGAGAATCATAATAAATTCAAAATTAAAAGAACGACAAATATCCGAGGGTAGGCGTAAAAAAGAACGTAGCTAGAGAGTATTTTTCTATTATTTTAGGCTGAACTAGCTGTCTTCGCTTAAAGACTCTTCTACCGCTTCACATCAGGAGGAGTTTAATCATTCGCCGTTCTTTAAAAAAACATAGGTAAGGTAAATTATACATAAGAATTCACAAATTCTACTGTTATTGAAATTTTTAAATATCTCAGAAATACTCACTCTCATGAATGTAAAATATATAGCAATATCTTTGTCAAATGACATTACAGGAAATTTTATTAATAAGTATATAAATAAAATTTACGACATTGCATTCGCTAATGTTAAAATTCAGAAGGTTAACAAAATTATAAACAGAAATAAAGATATTGAAGATGTTTATTTTCATAAAGCCACTTGAGTCGTCATTTCATGTATATTGCAGACAGCCTGTTGTATCTGTTCCACTCATACCTCTATTTGATCATAAAAATGTCTATATTATTCTAGAGTAATTCCATCATCGTAAAATCGTGGGTTGCCCGATGTAAAAGCTGGTTTGCAGTGGTTATATAAAGCAACTGCGAGGTTTGCGAGACGCTTGATACTGAGCATATGAAATATATCCACTACCAATTAATTCAGGCTGATTCTGGATTTCTATATAAGGGTATTTTCATCCATAGCGACATAAAACTATCAACATACATGCCGTCTGTTATTTTTGTCATATAAGAATATGAAATTTCAGGGCGCTGCTTACTTGGTATTTGTTTAATTAAAACTCCCGGGAGCATGTAAAAATTATAAAAGTTAACCCTGGTTTAAAACTGATGCTGTCACTGTTTTTCTTTCAACAAATAAAAGTGACAGCATTAGTTTTAGACCAGTGACTAACTTTAGTCCGCGTTTTATAATAAGGGGAATTGTGTCTGGAACGTGGGGCTTAACAGGTTACGAGTTCTATTTTATTATCCTGAATAAACTACAGGAAACGCTTTGATTTTCAGTTGACAGAAGATTTTCCGTTACACGTTTTATTAATATAAAGCGTATTTTAGTAAACGTAGTATTTTCGAACAGGTCAAGGTCGCGGAGAGCCGGTGGATGCAGACTGTATAAAAGCGTTCTGTTCAATGGTCGATAGGAGAGGCCTTTATTATTCGGTTCATTTGATGATGCAGTATTTAAATCCTAAACTTATGTTTTTCCGAAGTATTTTTCATATATAAATTATGGCAAATTACTTTACTAAATCGGTGGATAATATTACGGGAAGTCCGAATGCGTAGACAGCCAAGTGCAGAATGAAACGTGCTGTCTCAGCCACCGCCACATCTTTTCTAGCTTCTTTTGATGGAACCTAAGTTACACTATGCTGATAAACATTTACAAGGTTTAAAAGAAACAAGTCACTTAGTTTTTTATTGCGGTGGTATTTTTATAATGCTTTCCTCTCTGAACTCCTGAGTTAGTTTTAGGAAGAGATAGAAGGTGTTTTATTTTAAGTTTATTGAAAAAATATAAAATTTCTCACTTACAGGCCTATTTATTACGTCTGTTTCGGCTCGATCGATATTTACAAAAGTAGTTATCGACGTGTCTACCTTCTACACCATTCTCCAACGGCAGCACATTATTTCGCAAACATATTTCATATCAAGTTTTTTATTATTTCCCAAAACCTACGTGTACAACAACTCCTTTTATTTAAAATTGGGTATTACTACGAATAAGTATAAAGGTCGTGTAAAATTTCACGTTTTTGCCCACATTTATGTGGAAAATCTTGGAAGAATTCACAATACTTTTAAAAACTAAGTGCATTTTAATACTCATAATTAATTATCATTACAGTAATTCAAGTTATAACATTAATTTAACTCTAGTATTCTAGTACTTTTAATTGTACCAGATTGTACGAAGATTTTTAATTTTCATAAAAACGAATCACCGAAAATTAGCCGACTAATGAATTATTATTATTCTAATAATATTTAGTAATTACTCATAAGTTTTGTTTCACATTATAGAAAACTTCTTAGGAAGTGAAAGTTTTAACGACAACCATATCAAATTAATGACAGGCACGTTCATCACGGCCCGCAATGACGCGTGATGAAAAATAACTTCGAAAAGCAAACGAAAAGTGTACGTGAATGACAACTAATAGATCCTTGATTTTTTATAGTTAAAGTTTCTAGCCTAATAAAATTGAATTGAACTAAATACCTTTTGCGAACACATATCAAATATGTTTAGCATAAGCTAAAGAATTGTTGATGAAACGAAATAGCATGTTTAGTATCACTAAAAGTACTAATTCCTCTGCTTAAATATATTATCTTATTGTTAATAGTAATTGCTATGTTTCGTAATTTTTTATCAAAGTCTCAAACGTCAAAAACTTTTTACAATTTGTATCAAATGTAAATTTCCATTTATATTCAATATAACATTTTCCGTAATACAGATATCATTGCGCGTGTCCGACTTACTTATACTTAGCAAAATTTTACATTATTTATGAATTTATACCACATGTCCTCACTACAGCAATGGATGTAATTATAAATACGAAGTGACGGTGTGACGTTGTTAACCGGCACTATTTTGCGTCTTATTTATTGTCATTGAATCCTGATACTTTGTAGTAATGAATTTATGGTTCAGATTGAAAGACAAAATAGGTTCAGAAATATGTAGACATCTCCTGGGCTGTCTCAAAAATGTATGCAGACCATAGCCATTATTATTACACTAGACCATATTTACACTATTACTAAAAATAGGCAAAAAAATGGAGAATAGTTTTTAATTGTCCATTTTCTTTTTATTTTCCTCGTTTCAAGGTACAAAACATGAGTTTTCAAAGAAAAATTTTAGTGTCTTTATTTTAATTACTTATAATTAATCTAATTTTTTTTTTTTAATTTATTTGGAACAAACAGTATACATGTTTAAAACATTCATATTAAATATTGACTTATTTGTAAACCTAAAGTTCCCAGTATAAATATTTTTACTTTTTATTTCTTAACCTGAGTCAACATTTGGTAAGACATATACCATTTGGTAAGACATACACATATATCTATCTATAGTAAACAAAACTATATACTACATACTGTATTGGAAAAGATATAACATTATTATGTATTCGAAAAATTATTAGCGCTGGCCTTTGTGCATAGAATATTATGGGCATATTAGTATTTTAATTTTGATTTATGGAGTTATTCGTCATCTCGCCCGACAAAAACTTGCCCGATAGGGCGACTTGGCACCTTTCAAATTTACCTAATATTTCTGTCGTCAACTCGCCCGAGCATAAAAATGTGAGGTAACGACCATAAAAATATACAGTCAACTACTCAGTAGCTTTATTTTAAGATTTAATACAATGGCCCTAATTCTGGTAAACACATGCTAAGTCTAAATTTAAGTTCAGTGCATTTCTTTCTATCAAAAGGAATACGAAAAGGATAGCTGTCATATAATTTGACATTTAGAAAGGTGCGTTAAATTTTCGACCTTATTGAACGTGATATAATGCAGTGTTTAGGAGGCACCTCCATACATGCCGTCTAAAATTGTCTATGGTTTCTATGAAATCTATCTAAATTTAAGTGACAGCTCTAAACAGATTCTTGCTATCTTTTTTCTATTACTTATTGCGAGAAAGAGATATACTGTTCTTAAATTTAGAATTAAAGTGTGTTCCCAGAATTAGGCCCATTGTCGTTTTATTCGAAGTTGTTTCTGAAATTTAGTTTCAAATTTTTTACATGGCTGCACCTTGTAAGGAGCGTGCGAGTTAACGACAGAAATATTAGGTAAATTTGAAAGGTGCCAAGTCGCCTGATCGGGCGAGTTGTTTTCTTTAATGTTTAAACCATGACGAATAAATAAATAAATGGTTTATTTTTCTCATCACAATAAAGGTAACATTAATTAGTTAATTTGGTACAACTGTCACGATACATTTTCCACCTAGTAGTGAGAGAACTGGTGCCTGAAGTAGGCAAATGTTACAATGGACATAATTGGTCTGAAATTAATTTATTTTAATTTTTGATTTACAAGTAAAAGTTGGTGTATAGTTGTACTGAAATAAGTTTTATTTCATTCGTTTCAATTATTCCTCTATAAGTAGTTTGCAAAATAAATCACACCGCTTACTCATCAGTAAGTATATATTGAAAACTGATGTTATTAGCGCTGACCTTTGTGCATAGAATATTATTGACATTAAATAAGCCGATTAACTGAAAATAATTTGGGCATAACAAAGTTGTTGGTATAAAACGGAAAATACGTCATTGTAAGGACTATTAAACCCGCGCAGTCTGGCGCAATTAAACAATATTACAGATCACTCGACACTTATGTATCTACTAGATTTATAGTTTCGTTTGAGGAATTGCGAGTAGAACCGTGCATTACGTTAGATCAAACCATATTAATATTTTACAACTGAAGATAAGTATATCAGGCTGTGCCAAAAGCGTAGGTACATATCTTCTTATCTACTCATTTACAACGGGGTACTACTCTGTATATCCGTAAATAAAGTTTACAAAATTGTGGAGGTTTCAGAGGATTTTTTCTTCTCGCTAACCCATTCCAGATATAATGGTATTATATATTATATCCGTATTATATCCGTAATACAGCTACCGGTTGTTACAGAATTCCAAATTCTGGGATTGCGTGGGGTTGATATTTTAGTATTATAACTGTAGTTTGTCGGACTCATACGAATATGCAATATTACGCATTTTAAGGGTTGTCACGAGAATTTATACTTTTTACTGTTAAACTTTCAGTGGTAGAGATGTGCTATAACAGGGTAAGTTACCTGTTATGCATGTTACTGTGACATAAAAATAAGAAGACAAATTAATTGTTTAAGAATGGTATCTCAGATGGTTAGAGCAGTCACCACGATCCACGCCCCAGGACATGAAATTTTTGTAATGTAGATATTTTGTCATATATTTGGATAAAATTCCTTACTATAAGTAATCATTATTATCTTTATCCTTCTGTATTCCGGGCAAAACAAAATTCACAAAATATAAAAAAAATAGCAAGATGGCTCTGTATGGCCTAAATTCCTTAGCCTTCGCCATGCAAAAGAAATGAATATAAAAATAGAGTTCTTGCCGCCGCCGTTTAATGGTGACGGTCAAGATTTTTATTACAATAACTGAAAAATTGTGGTAAGCGAACATTGTAAAAAAAAAAGTGTAGCTTTGTGAAACAAGTGTTTGGATAGACGTGCAATGTTAAAAAATATTGCAATAAACATTAAATTTGTATGTAAGATGTTTTATTGTGGCAATCACGTCATGTAGACTATTATCACTTATTTGGCTCCAAAGCTTTAAAGCAAACTCTCCCAAGATGCATGAAATGTGTTACACCCGCATTTCAATATAATACTGGAAAAATAAATCAAAAACAACTCTGCTGTTCTTTTTTTCAGAAAAAAGTCAACAAACAAAAATAAAATAAAAACAGATTATGTGACCAAATAAAGTTGTCATTCATTTTATTAGAAGTCAATTAAATTTGTTAGAAAACAAATACTAGGTGCATCTTTTTCTAAAAATATTCCATCACTTAGTGAGAATGATACAAAAATAATAACGCCCTCACGAAAAATAAAAAAGACCTTAATTTCTATAGTTAACGTTTCTCCAAAAGCTAACAATTTTATTTGTTCAAGAAACTTATAAATACTACGTATAGATAAAAGGTAACTTTTTAGCCAGGTTCAAACAAATAATGAAAGAGTGAGATACAAATTAAAATACCTATGTAATGTTGGAACATGAACAGGTAGTTTATTTAGTAACAGGGAGACCGGTTGTTCCTGTAATTTACATAAACAGGTAGGTATTGCTTGTTCCAAAGAACAGTTGTTATCTGTTATATTTAAATGCCTGTTTTTTCCTCTGTTACGATAAATACGCCTATAGACTACCCTCATGACAAGGAGGTTGGTTGTGTTCCTACACAACCAACCCCTTTAATTTTATTTCAGACTTTTGTAACATACAGTATAGTAATGCTTCGATACAAATACTTAAACAATATTGCATGGCGACTGCAGGTGCAGTCCACGGCACAAGCGTAATAGTTTTACCTTGAGACCTTCCTTACTGCGTTCATAATAAAGGCGGCTTTCGCACTACAACTATTACACTTGAAGTTTTGTCGTATGTACATATGAATATATTGGATATTTGTTTCATGTATTATAAGCGGGCACCTACCTAGGCATGTTAACAGTCATTTAAATACTATGATGTTATCAAAAATCCAAAGTTGTAAAATAAATTTTGAAATATCCGTTAATTTTTTACGTCAAAAAATATCTAATTTAGAAAAAATAAAATTTTTTTTTCAAGCCCTGGGGCGGAGAATCATACATTTTGCTAACCAAACTATTTGTATGGAAAATTTTAACAAGTATTTTACAATTTTGTATTTATTATAACATCTTGGTATTTATATGATTAGCATTGATATGTATGTGCCCGCTTGATACAATATGTAACAAACAATATACAGGGTGGTGCCGTCAATGCGACAATAAATTTAAACATGGGCTAAATTAGTCCATAGAAATGGTTTGCCACTTTCAATGGAATAGTGTAACGTTAGCAGCATTATTTCATAGAAATGTCATAAAATTATCAATTGAATACGATATTTTTGAAAGTGGCAAACCATTTCTATGGACTAATATAGCCCATGTTTAAATTTATTGTCGCATTGACGGCACCATTCTGTATATGTTAGCATTGTCAAAACAAAGTCATAAAATTTTCTTTCAACGAAGCTTCATATGTTGGATGGAAATGGATGCTCTAAGCTTTATTGATTATTGGTATTTGCAACGTTACACGTGTTTCGAATTTGGCCTTAATAGAACTGCAAGCTTTATTGATAATTAATTTTCACCTCTATTAAAGTTAAGAGAAATATTCGAAAATATAATTTATTGATGTAAATTAAAGTTGTTGCTATTTCTAAGCAAAACTTACCCGAGTAGGTATTGAACATTTAAAGTTTGAATGGGACATATCCTCTTAATAGAACTTTATCTTTACTCATACATATGTATACCTAGCTATGATATTTATTACATCTTAATTTAAAGTTCGATATTTACGTCAAAGGCTTTAAAAATAAAAGCAGTACAAAATCGTTTTCCCGCCGTTTATGTTTCTCTGTAAAATCACTGTTTCTGTCGTCATGAATAAAAATTAAAAACTTCTGTTACTTTTATAAAAAAAAAACAATTTCCGTCGAGTTATCAACGCTGTATAGTCGGCAAGCAATATTGTTGTCTTGTATGAAACAGATTAACCTCTAAAGAACACGCGATGTGTTTTTGGTTTAATTGCGTCCGTTTTTGTTGTAGCGGCACACAAATGAGGGACCTCTTCAAGGCTAGAGTGAATAAGCAGCTTCTAGGTAAACATGTGCCTACGATTGTAGGCCATATCATCATTTAACATAAGGTGTGATCGTGGTCCAATGTTTGCCTAGTAATCTTGAAAAAAAAGACTTTATTATTACTTAGTAATTAGACAGCTAACCAATCCATGTAAAAATCCTCGCAAACTTAGTCAAAAGTAGTTGCTTGCGATAGTATCGTAGACTGGTATAACAGCTAAGTTTACCTGTCACAACAGTTACTGCGGAGGTATATTTACCCCTGCATGTCACTGCTGTGCCAGCTAAGAGTGTGATTTGTCGTACTCGTAATTTTCAATTCTATAACAATTAAGAATTTAAAATTTAGATGAACAAGCTACTAGCCCATATACGTCCCACTGCTAGGCACAGGTCTTCCATAATCGTTCTTTCCTAACGTGCCTTCCGAAGCGCGGAGGAGCTCGAGATTACAAATTGGGATTGACCCATCCCGGTATCAACCATGGCGAAAGCCGCTTTGCTTTCGTTAATGAAACCAAAGTGGTCATACCACTACGCCACCGAGCTCCAGACTTGCTTCTCGAATCGAGACTCATCAATTGCTTTGCTTTTGTACACGCTTTGTTCACAACACTTGACCACACGCCGCAGTATACACTCCAATTTTCTTTGCAACAATTTTGTCTTTTTGTTGAACTTTATATAGTCAAACTTAGGGAACTATACAAGTTTTATTAAAATCCGTTTAGTAGTTTTTAAGATAGAGAGTTCAGCGTGTATCAGTCACTAACAAAATGTGGCATTGGCTTAACAGCGTAATTCTAAAACAATTGAGAATATGCATGTTTTTTCGATGGTTGCATCCATTTAGGCCATCATCATAGTCATCATCACCAGCCTATATACGTCCCACCGCTGGACACATGTCTTATATATATGGGAGATACACATGAGACTCCTCATCTCCCATGATCCATGTAGAGCCTAATTGTACATTTTGTTTACAAAATTAAATAAAAAAAAGAAAAAAAAATTAAGCGAATTGAAAACACTGCAAAGAAACAAATAATTAAAACGAAGTTAGTGGTAATAACTGTTTCCAAAAACAAACAATACAAAGTGAGCATCGAATCCAAAGAAATACCTTTTTATGTGATAATTACCTACCTGCTTCATATATTTGTAACTTTTTAGTGTTTTGAAGTTGGTTTGATATTTAATTTTTATTTTTAAAAAACTCTCCATATTTCTAAAAAAAAATACTCTTGTATCAAAGGTCAATAAAATGATGGGTTTCATTAAGTTATTTAAGTATATTGACACTTTTTCCTCACTAGTTAGAAGCGTATTGGAGTACTGTTCGGTGATATGGTCGCCATTTTATCATGTCCACATAGACAGAAGAGTTGTTCTAAGGCGCTTTCTTCGATACATCAGTGCCAAATTCGGCTTATGGCTTAAGTTGCACACATAATTATGATACTAGACTTTAATATTTTGGGGTGAGCACCCTTCAGTCAAGCCGATATGTAGCCGATTTATCAACGCTTTACAAAGTAGTAAACTCCAACTGGGACGTAAGTGAACTGTTGAGCCTTGTTTCATTCAAAATAGGCGGTAGCAAAAGATCACAAAACCTTTTCTCTTTACCATCGTGCAGAACCAATGTCACTCACAATGACCCTATTCTCAGAATGTGCAGAGCTTACAATAGTATCAGTATGGAGTTGGATTTATTTAAAGATGATCGGAGTGCAAATTTAACTGTTTGTTTTATTTTCAAGTACTTGTACTTTACGTGTAAGCTGTGATTTTTATTCTATGGCTATAGCTAAATAAATAAATAATATCACAATCAACATTAACATCAACTACCGCAATTTCACAAAGAACATAGGTATTGTAGAAGATTTTTAGTTTATTTCCACTTTTTGCCAAACTCTAGAAACACTGCACATAATTAATGAGCAGTGTTTCAAGAGTTTACTTAACTCTAGAAACTAAGTACGCGCACCCAGTCATACTTCATATTTTTGATATAAAACTATAAATTGAAATTATATTTACCCTTGCAGTCAGAAATAAAAGTTCATTAGTTATTGATTGAAACAAAAAATCAGAATGGGTGAGTATAAATCAACTATTTAAGATTAATCAATTAATTTTTGTAGGGTCGTGTTATGAAGCCAAATTGGGATCTTAAAAATATGGCTTTTGGTATTGTCCTTCGAAATACAATACGCTAATTATAGAGAACTATCGTATTTACACCAAAACAAGGTACAACGTATCATTTTCGGTGCCCCTCTTCTAATAATTAATCCTTATATTGAACGTATCATCTGTAAATCCTTAGAAATTCTATGGACGAAATCTTCTTTTGAGCCAATAGCTCGTGAAGAAGCCGTTATGTCGGCGGTGGAGGGACCCCCTACCCTCGTATTCGTCACAGGGTCAGCGACTTGTGTAGATTATATCATGATATCCTCTTGCGTTACTTATATTACGAAAACACCTTTTCTTCGTGCCGTATCTACCTCGTTTATAAGCTTTGCAAAGTAAAAATAGAAGAGTTCACAGACATGTAAGATTCCCGGAACGTATACTTACTTATATTACTGAGAGATCTCTCTTTTCACGCGGGAAACATATACTTAAGCCACGGAGAAATTAAAGTCGATTCTTCATAGTTTTTATTCCAATATCTCACGGTACTCAAGTTCATAACGTTATCGAACATATGGGTGACTTTCTCCAGACGGTTTTTGATCGATTGCTATTTTTGCTGGTGCGTTACACATATGGCTTATTACGGAAAGTTATGAACCTCATATATTTGCGATTAGTCAGATAACTCTGATAATTAAAATAAGTGGTTAATTTTAAATTATCTGTGCAATTAATTTAAATAACATGTACTTACTTACTTAAATTTTCGACCTTGACACGTTGTAGACACTAGACAGTACTTAATAAAACGTGTATGTCACCTTTTCTTAAAAATACCGGAAGGTCCTGTAAGGGAAGAAATTATTGTGAACAGAGACAATTAGTCAATAAATGCAACCATTTTAATTTGTTATCAAAGAGAAAGTCAGTGCCATGTGGCTTGTACACGTAACGGTCTCAAAATATGAAGCAATGTTCGCTGCGGTCAGGCCTCAGTTGGGTGACCGATAACCACCGTTCGTCCTTTGGAAGTCAAATGTTATTAATTTTTGCTCCAGCTTCAGGATGATCATAGTTGTTTAAAAGAATTTGGGCCCGGCCGGTGCAGCACCTGAACCTTAGAGAAGATTGCAGCTAAATAAACAAAAACATACTAGTGCTACTTAGTCTTGTTTATGTTCCTGCAATGAGTAAAGTTTGCAGAACTCATTGAGAAAACCCAATGCCAAATTCAGCAAATTTATAATTAGGCGAGTAAATCAAGTATCGATGTAGACAAAACCTTCCTCGAGCTACTCATGTGACAGGAGCTGGTTTATCTAAAATGATAAATTTATTAGATAGATCAATAGAGTGATTATAACGTCAACTCTCACAAAGTCAAAAATGAGTAGGTGTGTAAATATAATGTCTAGAAGAATCTTTTTCTTCCCTAAATTGATGATATATTGAGTATTGAATATTGAGTATTATATGACTAATTGGTCCAAATATATATACATTTAATTATATAATATATTCATATGAACAATTGTCTAACGAAAAGTTAAATGATCAAGTCTTGTAGTCCTTTTTTATTGATTCCCTTTACCAATTTCCACCTCCCGTTTTACACCCGTAAGGATTTTTTCTGGGATATAAACAATTATACATCATTCACCTCAACTTAAACTATCTCCATACCAAAATTCATCTAAATCGGTTCAGCGGTTATTGATTCCTCATATAAAATTCCAACACCCTCTTCACCCCCTTAAAGGATGATTCTGTCCCAAAGTTGCTTAGTTTTGTCTTTTCAGGTTTTAGAAGTCAGTCTAATATTTTAATGCAAATGTTATTCGTACTACTGGTTCAATATAATGGAGTTACAACTTTCCTAATACATATTATCTATCGTAAAAAAAATCTCATGTTTCTAAATGCAAACAATTCATAACTATTGAAGTTTTTTGCTAACTACAAGGGTTATACCGCTAATTTTCATTTAAAAGACTTTATATTCACATTGTATTGTATTTTATTGTCTGTTGAGTAATTTAATATAATAATTGTATTATGCTACTGTACTTGAGTTTTCTTGTGTTCTAAGTAATGTAAATTGTGTTTACCTGCAAAATGCATTACCTATGTAGAGTCTTTATTATGTTTTGTATTTATAAAAGCATACAACACACTTATTATTATAACTAGTTACATGATGCACACATTACCCTCACGATAGAACGTTGTGCCTACGTGCGTGATATATTACATCACATCTCTTTATGAAACACTGCATAACTCTTTTAATTCTCCTATTTATCATTATGTACTTATACAGTACTAAAACTTTCTATTGGTATGTAAGGATATATGCGCTCGATAAAAATGCAATATTTGTACTGTGTTACTATTTTATTCTTAGATATGATTGCTTAAATAATTTTCACCGTTAACGCATCTAGTTTTTAGTTCGGTAAGCCTATGTCAGACGTTATCATTACAAAAAAAAAGTGGTTTATTGAAAAATCATATTTTTTGACGATTGCATAATGTTAATTTAATACTTCATTATACACTAACTATATTAGCCACATGCGAAATGGACCCTAGAAGTACAGGTACTAGCACATGTAAAATAAAATTTTATTTCATATTTTCATCTACTTTACCTTACTTATTTATAAAGATTGTAATCGAGTTCTAGTATAAATCTGATTCGATTCAAATCACACCACATCACCAGCCTATACACGTCCCACTGCTGGGCACAGGCCTTCACATGGGAGAATCACACAGCGAGATCACCTCCACACTGTGGTGTTTTAATTCATCATTTATCAGATTTAAATTCTAGAATTAAACAAAATTAATTCTGTTTTCAAAATCAGGGTTTCGATTATTATTATTATTTTTATACTTATTTAAAATAAATATTAAACAACGCAGATAATGAGTAATAATTATCAATGCCGTGCATCGCGCATCGATTCTACTTAGCTCCCTAGAAAAAAGCGTAACTTGCATTTGCGGTGTAAAGTCGGAAACAGGGGCCTTACCACCATCTTTATAAGAGCGATTCATATTCCACGCGGTTCAGTATTGGTTCCTAAACTGCATCGCTGCCATAGTCGTAGATAGCGTCGTAGTACGAATTAACGATTCTACTCAGTTTAGGTCCTAAACTGGATCGCGATAAAATATGGTGGTACGGGTGCTGGCTGATTAAAATGAACCTTTTCATATGATTTATAATACAAACCATTTAAGTCACGTAGTGGTTTCCTTACAAGCTCAACCTGACTTGACCGGTTCTGCACTCGATACAGCTGCCCTAAAATAAGATACTCCTACTCTTTGTCAGAAACAAACTATCGCCAGAAAACTAATTAGGATGTGGAACGACATCCGTATTAGGACTAACAAATGTTGTTGTAATCGCATAAACTACAGTTTTATTCTTATATTCCTCTTTTAAATTTAATTTACGCTCGCTCAGAGTAGCAACACCTGTTCTTTGCCGTTCAATCATAAATATCCTGACTCGCAGTAGTATCTTGTCGACACGCGCTGCGTAGCTGATGTTTCCCGTGCTATTGTTTTGCTAAATAATCAGTGGATATTGCATTATACTTGTAAGGTGCGATGACCGAGAAACACGATTCTTCAAGGATCACAGTTTATACTTCGTTTAAATGTAGTATTTTCACGCTTTTTACGTAAATTAGTGTCTTAAAATTAAATGTATGCATTTAGAATAATTTTACTCAATTTAGAGTGTTTTATCTTTCTTCTATTTTTGCATTGTGACTAGAATATAAAACAACTGTCGTGATAAATTTTAATATATTTTTTTTGTACTTGTTTCAGTGGGGACGCAGAGTACATATCTACGAACTTCAACATGAGGAACAACGCCAAGTAAGTGCATACGAGTAATACCTGATATATTCTCTTTTGTTATTATTAATTTACTAACATGTGTAGAATAGAAAAGTTAAACTAAAACTAAATTACAACGTTCAATAATGCTGTCTTAGAATTTTAATAAACCACTATTTGTATAAACTTTAAATTGTAGGTTTAAAACAAAGGGCTTGTCGTGAATATAAAGACGTGAAACATTGTCGTTATCTATAATAATACTCGCACACGGCATGTGATCCAATTAAAATGTTTTTTTTATGGTTTATTTATAAAGAACATATTTTTATGTATTTTCGCTTACATTAGGTACACGAGCGATCGTTATTTGTTTTTTTTCCTTCCGCCGAGTCAGTCATATCTCTATCCCTATCTGTCTCAGCCGAAATAACGTTATGATAGGTCGCCTTAAACTGAGCTTAAGTTAGAAGATCCGTGTGCCCATTTCTAGTGTCCAATTTTTTGATTGTGTCAACTAATTACAGTACGATTAAAAATACTCCTTGTTTTTGTGGTGATTCAACAACGATTGCCGTAGGTACGGCAGCACCTTTGCATTAGATTCAGTTTTGGATTAAAGAAATATGATCAGTTTCCGAATACCGCAGTATGCTCAAGTGGCTTTCAATTCGTTATCGTTGAAATTTGAACACGCCTATTCTACCTCTTCATTCTTATTTCTCTGTGACAGGACTACTGGAAGAGATTTCATAAGCAGTGCCTTTGTAGAATTTTTCTCAAATCTCTTTTTCATAGATTTATAATACGTATACCTAAATTAATTGTTAAATAAATAAATAAACAATAAGCCGCTACTATTAAAACTATCCTATACTTTAAGAGGGACTAAAGCCGTGATTTTAATTCTGAACCTTTTGTTTGAGAATATTATTTTATTAGTGATTTCAATATGAAAGACTTGGGGTTTATATTATTGGCACCAAATCTACCTCTACGTTAAATTCAAAACTGTAAGATTTTAGTACATAGAACTTCTTTTTTTATAGTAAGTAGAAGAGTGATTCTAAAATTGCACCTAAAGATTCCAGTGTCGGGAAAATAAAATCATGTCAAAAGCAATTCACGATTAATTGAATGCTTTCGACTTTAACAAATAACAAGAAAACTTCGAGAGTCCCTTGTTTGACTGATTCAGCTCATCGGTTCGTCAATAATTATCCATTCAGTTATTTGGTAAAAGCGTTAGTAAATCACAGATTTCATAAATGGCTCAACAATTACTGTCCATGAGTCGGTAGAGCTATAAGAAAATGTCAGGGGCCTTACCACCATCTTTATAAAAGCGATTCATGTTCCCCGCGGTTCAGTATTGGTTCCTAAAATACATCGCTGTCATAGTCGTAGATAGCGTCGTAGTACGAATTAACGATTCTTCTCAGTTTAGGTCCTAAACTGAATCGCGATAAAAGTTGGTGGTACGGGTGCAGGACTCGTTGCAAGACTTCACTTATAAATACAGAGTTGTGCCGTCAATACGACAATAAATTGAAACATGGGCTATATTAGTTCATAGAAATGGTTTGCCACTTTCAAAACATCTTATTCATTTGATAATTTCATGATATTTGTATGAAATAATATAACATTGGCTGCATTATTTCATAGAAATGTCATGAAGTTATCAAATGAATTAGATTTTTTTGAAAGTGGCAAACAATTTCTATGAACTAATATAGCCCGTGGTTTAATTTATTGTCGCATTGACGGTACCACCATGTATAAAGAAACCACTTAAAATCTTTTATATTTTATAATGTAAATACGCATATTACAATAAATTTAACTACATAACTACTACATTCATTACTATTATGAGCAAATGAGAATCGAGCAGATGGTCCGTATTCTATGTAGACGCTTCGTTTATACCTTCTTTATACATTAAAGTTTTTTGTTCGATGTAAAATTTTGCCAAAAAAATGAAAGGTAGTTAGTATTCATGAGGTAAAATATGTTGAATAAATACTATGATTCCACGAATTTTCATAAAAAAGTACGGCGTTGCACCTTTTTTGTTTGCTATAGGTAAGTATAATTATATTTATGGGAAAATCGTTAGTACAAAAGACAACTTGATTATACCATTAGTGTTAAATGTTAAACAGCCGTACGACTAACGATATAAGTATGTACTTACACTAGTAGCTGTAAATCAACATTGCCACAAACTCGTTTTATCTCAGCTCACCGTAGATGATAGCTTTTAAGTACCTATAGATTATTGAAAAGGTCTCAGGCTTCTTAGGATAGGTATTGTAAGAGTTCCTGTGATGAACATGTAGTAGGTAACATTAATATCTTATATCGCTCTTCTTCTACTTACTTATAATAATTATGGTACCTTTACCTAAACATAATTTCAGTTTAGATATTTTTATAGACAACATACTTAATTATTATTTTAAATATGAAAGAGTGAGCCCACAGGTATTACAATACACACATATTTTAATTGAATTTCTATTTATTTTATGGCAAATGGCAGCGTTAATGAATTGGGAATAAAATATTATAAAATACTTTGTGGCCTTTGTAAATAAAATATTTTTTCTTTCTTACTTTCTTACCAAAAATGCTTCATAAATTCTGTAAAATATTCGCCTTTTTTACACCACACTTTTATCTGTTCTGTGCTCGACACCCCGTGATAATAAGCCATAAGACTCCACACTTAAGAAGATCGCTTTTGCTTGGCCAGCCTTTTCCTGATTTTAAGTGAAAAAAGTTTTAAAGTCATGGCTGGCTAACTACATCTAACTACATTCTAATCTGTTTTGTTTGACTTATTCTGAGTATGAAGGACATTATCATTTTTAATTTTCAAATATTTTTTATGTGGCTGCAGCGATTTGTTGATCAACAACAGGTTGCCGTTTCACATACACCACTAGCCTTTATACGTTACACTGCTGGGTACAGGCCTTCCAGAAAGGGAGAAACCTAACGGCCTGGCCACGGAAACGGGCGGCGGCGGTGCGACTAGCAATAGCGTAGAATTCCGGCGGGCGAATATTAATTGTTCCACCAATCGCGTCGCCGTCGTCGCCGGACCGTAGGAGTTTGGGCCATAACACTGCCACGCTGAGCCAATGCGGGCGGATGGTTAAAGCGGTTACAGTAAAAACTGGGATCAACGGGTTCCAAAGCACGGAGGAGCTCGTAATAACAAATTTTGACTGACCCATCCGTGATCGACCATGGCGTAAGTTGGTTTAATTTTGTAATCGAAACCAGAGCGCACTCTTCGCATACGGTCTTTTTTAAAGAATACGCAATATTAATAATAAAATGTTTGCTATTTACTTATATTGTGAATGTAAAATGCAACAGATAAATGATCTGAAAGTATAGCGGGGCAGTTCGATAAATTAAAGATGGTTGCGTCACGCAAATACTCTAGATTCTGAAGAACAAGTGGCGTATCTGCGAGTGTGTGGTTGCTTTTATACGTATTATCATTAGCACCTTTTTTGTTTATATTTACGTAGCTTGCGTCAGTGTTTTTGTAAGTGACGTATCCGCTGGCTACACCTGGTATTTTGTAAATTCCCTTTAAGGAACCAAAACATATACTCATGCTTATATTCGATTATCATAACATTATTGTGGTAACACTATTTATTCAGTTAAGAAGTAAGTTGTTACTTCCAACATCTCTTTCATAATAACTAATTCGTTTAAATTATATCTGCGGATATTTTTATTTATTAGGAGGCTTTTTCAACAACCATGCTCATACTTAACACTTAGCCAAATTGAGAGTTTCATAAAATATCACATACATAAATAACAGTTATAAAGCAAAGTATGTAGTATTACCATTGATATAAAAGGGGATTTTAAAATGATTTCTATCGATTTACTTGAGAGTTCAGAAGTTTAAATTCGAAGTAAATGTTTCACATCCGGCCAGGTATATGTATACACTATCTCAAAAACTAGTAAAAAATCTCCTGAAGCTAAGGAAAATACTAATAATTCGATTCTATGCATAGTTTGCTTTGCAGTTTTTTTATGAAAATTCTTGGTGAGTACCTCGCAACAAAGCAAATAAAAAGAAAATGGACAAATGAACACTGCTCTTCATATGTTTACTTAATTTTCAGAACACTGTACATAGACCTGGCCGGACCTCCATACATTTTTGGAACATCTCTTATAAATTACAATTTTAATTTGTCTAATTAAGCTTAGAACTCATTCCAGCCAAATATATTGAAATATGATTCCTTGAGGAAAGGGATCTATTGCTTGCATTTGCTACTTATTTTAAATTATTTGGTAATAAATTAATATATACATACAACCAGAAAATGAAAGATAAATAGCTGCTAAAATGATAAATAGATTAAACTTCAACTAAGTATAACATGACGGGGGTCGGGGTACAGCGGCAGCATCAGCGGCAGCACCGCCTTCCACTTGTTGCGACCACCGATGGAACGTAAATGTAAATCCAATGAATAACAAGCAACATCCAAAAGCTCGACAATTTCCTGCAGAAATAAACCTTATTCTTGAGGAAATTGCCACTTTTACGCAAAGCGCTGGATTTATGTACACAACTGATACATGGGTAATGGTATCTTACTGTTTTAGAAATATAGATCAAAATGCAATATACTGTGTAGAATCGCAATTTTGGCGTTAATAGAAATTGTATAATAACTCAACTCAACATCTAAGTGCAATACCTATAATGTGTCCTCTTCTTTTGAGACATTGAACGCAAATATCGGATTTCCGTATGTAATTTAGAAACATAAAGTTTATTGTTTAATTAAATGTTGTGCAAGAAACCACATGCGGAAATCAATTTTTTCACATTACTAACTTATCTTAAACCTTTACCTATAAGTTTTTAGATTAAAGTTTGAAAAAATCATATGCGGAAATCGTAATCTAATGTAAAAGACTGGGTACCTATTTGCGTCAGAATCAATCAACATCGCTTTATGTTTTGTGATAAAACATGATTTTCATTAGCTTATGTAAGTGCTAATGCTACTCAGCATAACTCTTTAAAGTCATAAATCATAATATTTTTGCAAGTGATTCGTACTTCACGTTGTAACGGTTCACAATGTTATGTAGGTACCCAAATAAAAATTGATATTTTTTTCATATCGAAGGTACTATGTTTTTAGCAGATATAAAAATAAACAATTTTTGTATATTCCTGATGTGTATACCTATATACTTTCCTGAAATGTTATATTTTTATAAACTACTAGCTACAAACGTTGTTTTTCCCTTAAAAAAAAGCCCAATAAAAAATATAGATAGTAGCCGATTCTCAGACCAACTGAATATACATATAAAATTTTATGAAAATCGGTCAAGCCGTTTCGGGGGAGTATGGTAACTAAATTGGTGAGTCGAGAATTATATATATAAGATGATTAGGTATAATTTAATATAACATTCAACCCTAGCGAATGTCCTTTTGCAATTCTTCTGATCATGAATTGCGGAAGATATCCCCATTACGCTTTGTTAAGTACGTAAATTAACTGTAACGACGTGAAATGTTCCCTACTTCCTCACTTTTGAGTCCGCAATATGAATATTAATGATCGTTAAGACTCGATCATGTTATTTTCGACTGAACGATCATTTTCTTCGATATTTTCTGTTTATAATCAATTTTAGTTCCAAATACACCTAATATTTAATCATTTACTTTGCCACATTTGAATGTTTGATTTTGTGCGTTTCTAACGCCTACTTTTACATACAGGGTGGTGCCGTCAAAACGACAATAAATTAAAACATGGGCTATATTAGTTCATAGAAATGGTTTGCCACTTTCAAAAACATCTTATTCATTCGATAATTTTATGACATTTTTATTAGATTATGCAGCCAATGTTGAATTAACTCATAAAAATATCATGAATAAGATGTTTTTGAAAGTGGCAAACCATTTCTATCAACTAATGTAGCCCATGTTTTAATTTATTATCGTTTTGACAACACCATCCTGTATATTTTGTGTTCATAATAATATAGTCTTATCTATAATCCTTAATTCTTATTCAAGTGGTTTGGCTTAACGGTACATGCTGGATTATGTACACCAAGTTCATCGGCATTAACATAATGTGCTGATCACTTTCTGTTTTGGATCACTTAAAGGCGCCATACTATGTAAAATTATGTAAACCATTCTGTCACTGTAGAGCTTTCGCCACTTCAGTTTATACCATGCCATTTAAATAATTGCTTAATAATCATTGCATATTAATAATACATATTACGGCAGCATCTAACTACCTAGAATGTCGGGCACCAAGCCCATTAAGCAATTTTCATGGTCAAATTAGTTAATTTATATTTTATTGATATTTTAATTAAAATAAACTATATGCAGTTGTAAAGTACAATTTTGTATTTATGATGGGCCTGTGAAAATATTTTTTTATTTTTTTTATTATAATTTTTAAAGAAATGTAAATTTTCATATTAATGGTTTTTAAAATAGACTCATCGCAACGTCGTCGTGACGGAAAACTTAACCTAAGGCACGGAAGAGCGCGCATGCGAGGTCTGCATCACCTTGAACGGTATTCGCCTAATCAGCATCTAATACAAATGGCGGTCATCAATTGATAGTGTAGGCAAGTACTTATCGTAAATCATTTCCCACTGCTGTTGACAACAAATGTTCGAGCAGTTCGTTCAACTCGAAGCTTATGTGCATTGGTAACGGTTAATCCGTACAATAGTCCTGGCACAATCCAGTCCTACACGTACCGTTGTGATACCGGTTTTAGCGGTCACAGGTCTCAATTTTTTAACCCACGTGTGCTTTATCGATTCCTCGACTTAATAATATACAGCTACTTATTCATTGTTTACTTGGGCGTGATCCAAACATTGTTCTGCAGTTCGTTGCACCACCAAATTTTTTTTGTCACACGAAAAGAATGTAAAGTTATCCTAACCCTGTCCTGCTTTGAATATAAACTGTTTCTTGGTAATATAAATTTAGATACAACTTAAGGCCTTTATATGCAACGTCTAAACCGTGTCATCTAAAATCACAGCCGTGTTGCTCATACGAAGTCCAATCCAAAGTAATAGTGTGTTAGATTCGATTTGTTGCATAACGCTAGTTCCGACAATTAAAGAAGTTCATAAACCTTTTAGAAGACATTGAACTTGTACCCAACCGGATAGATAAACAGAAAAAAAACATACATATTTAATGTGTTGAGAAAAATTATTATTGCATAACAACTGAATCGCGTGTATGACCCATGGCATGGCCAAGCTAGTTCACACGATTAACTTGATACTGAAAATCAGTAACAATTTAAAGTTGCTGGAAGAGATTATTTCATTTAGATATAATTAGCACTTTCGTACATCCCAATTCTTTTCGATTGGTTGACTTAGCGTATGTTACCTATCGTTTCTTTTGAATTAATTGAGTGTAAAAGGTTTTGACGTAAGTGTCGTTCTTTAATACGCAGTCATTTACCGAGCTTCGATCAATGTATGTCGTTTCAAGAAACGATCTAAAATTTAATCTCGTATTAAAACTACCTTTAAAACTAGATGTCTTAATGAGAATCGGTCTATAATACGGGCCTTAATAAAGATTTTTTTTTTAACCTTAACGGATTAACTCTTGGCCTTTATCTCACCTGATGTTGAGACCTTTGATGACCTTTCAGTCATTTCTGAATAAAGATATCTTTCAAACATTAGATAAAAAGTCATTTATATTATTTATTCTGAACGGAGTTACTCTTGGCCTTCATCTCAATCAGTCAGTCAGTGATGATAAGGCGGAAGATGGAAGCGAGCTACACCCGGACTCCTCAACCACAGAGGAACTGGCTATCTTACCTCCAACTGCCGGAACACAACAATGCGAACATTGGTGTTATGGCGACAGACTTAGGTAAGATGGTAGTAGCTAGCCAGGCGGACTTAGAAAAGGCCTACCACCAACCAAACCGAGGAGAAATTTTTTGCCCCCACAGGAATCGAACCCAGGACCACTAGATCTGAGGCAGGTGGTCTCAACCTACTAGACCATAGAGGCGGTTAAAGTTATCAACTCGGGCAGTTTACTTGAGAGTAAACTGCCCGAGTTTATAAGCAGAAAGGGTGTCATAAGTAAATGTCTTTGAGGGAACTTGTTCTCAGCAACCACAGAACACAGAAAGAGGTTATGTGTCAGCATCAATTGGGAGAACGACGCTGAGAAAATACATGTAGCTAGCTGGCCTGGCAACAAGTTGTCGAACAGAATGGTACAATTTATTTATCATTTTAATTAAATGTAATTTTTCTTATACAAAAACTCTCTTGAATTTCTTTCTCAAAAATGCGAAGAAAATTTTCGCCAAACTTGTACTTTACAACTTATTATTGGGACTTAAATCACAAGTTTCACTTTTATAACGGTCCCGATTTGTAGTCTAAAATCAGTAATACCCTTAGAATAATAACAATAGGTAATAGATAGGTTTATCGTTGATGTTAACAACTGCAGTCAGCGCATCATTTCATGATGATAAATACTTTAATGCTTTTTTGTGGGTTGTCGGTTGTTGTAACATAGAATTTCTATAGTTGTGAGGTAAGTATATTTTGAATTTTTTGCATATTTTTTTTATAAAACTAAAATACATAATTTATTTATGAAGTATGGACCGATTGATACTGGTTGACGTAATCATACTAAATCGTGCCAATTACCTTTAATTGGTTTGATGATTTCAATGAAGCGTCTGCCCAACACTGGGGCTGTAGTCGCCTATTACCATTAGACATGTTACGATAGCGGTTCCTCTTGCGAATATCATAAATTTATTATCAACAATTTCATGTGTGAGATATATTATACCTTGACCTTGCTTAAACTAAATAATTGTATTTATGTAGCGATAATACTCTATGTGAACAAAATTATTGCCGATTCATAGAAACAAGATAAGTATACAAATTTAACGTTTATGTGTAAATTAAACTTAAGCGTATTGAAATAAAGTACTTGATATTTCATTAATATCTCTAAAATTTATAAAGTTTTTTTTTACGATACGATACTCTATGTTTTTACATAGAAAGAAAAACGTTTTTTAAATAGGTGACATTTTACAGAAATATTTCAGTTTTTCTTTGAATTCAATAAGACAAGTGTTTTATTGCCACCAAAGAAGCAGAGATAATATATGCTATTCTACTCATCACAACGCCTTAAAGAACTATCGCATAGGTACACAACAATTAATAACCAAATCAAATTCTAATATCAATTCTTTGAAAACAATTTTATTTAACTACCTATTGACTGCTTGAGTTGAAAGTTTTGCACACATAATTTATTGTACCTATGTAATTAACGATCTACGTACGGTACTACTCATTTGATTTAGGACCCCTTTCGGCAAAACAGTTGAAATGTTGATAGCAATTGACCAATTGATCAATATAGTTTGTAAAATTTGTAAGACTTTGTTTTCTGATGCTTTATTAAGCTGTGTTCACAATAGGTCTGTAATGTGAATAAATATCTTTAAGACTAAGCCTGAACCCATTAAAATTATTTCGAAATAAATAGGCATTACTTTTAATTTCAAAATTGTTTTTTACATTCTTTTCTTTTTTGAAATGATCTAACTTTGATTAAACTAGTAAAACATAAATAATAAAACTACTCATTTTACTTTTATTTTACATTTAGTCAGCACCTAAACCACAGGTCCCGGATTCCAGTCCCAGCAATTTGTCCGCCTGTCAATAATCAATAATCAATAATCAATAATTTATTCGCCAAAAATACGGTACATGGGATCTTATAACAAAACATTGAGTATCTCATATTTCACCAAATGTGGCATGCAAATAATTAATTAATAATTCAAAGTCACAATTCATAGTCATTTATAACACAATATGCATTTCTCATTTTATTATCTACTTACTAATATCAATACTAATTATCTTATGTCAATACTTTATTTTTAGAAAAAAGTCATTTAGAGAGTAGAAGCTTTTAACTTTTAGCCACTTTGTCAAATGTATTTTAAATATTTCAATAGGTAACAATTTTATTTCATTAGGTATAGCATTATAGATTTTAACACACATTGCATCACATTGCTTTTGATAATATGTCAGTTTTGGATATGTCTTATATACTAGTCTCTTAGAGTTCCTTACATTACAAGCATGAACATCAGATGCATTTTTAAAGAGGCTTATGTTACATTTAACAAAGTAAGCCACCTCAAGTATATAAATACAAGGAAGAGGCAATATACCCAGTTCCCTAAAGAAAGGCCTACACGACTCTCGAGAAGATATGCCACATATGGCTCTTACACATTTTTTTTGTGCAATAAATAATTTACTAAAGTCAACAGAGTTTCCCCAAGCAAGAAGTCCATATCTTATTACCGATACAACATAGCCATGATAGGCTACCAGTGTCGTAGACAATGCTGAAGTATTACGTAACCTTTTTAAAACATAGACGTAACGGTTAATTTTATCTTTAATATAATCTATGTGCTGTTTCCAGTCACAACTATCGTCAATTAGAACACCCAAGAACTTAGTGCTTTTTACTTCTTTTATTTCTTGTCCCAAAAAATTAATATTTAGCTTTATTTTAGTATGTCTATTTGTACCAAATTGTATATAGTTTGTCTTATTTAAATTTACAGTCAAATTATTTTCATTTAGCCAAGATATTATTGAATTTATTGTATTATTTATCTCTAATTCGTAATGCGCTTTATCTTTATCTTTGTCATAAGGTATAGTAACTGAAACATCATCAGCAAACAAAATGCATTTGTTATTTGTTACATCCGGAAGATCGTTAATGTATAACAAAAATAACAAAGGTCCCAGAACACTTCCTTGCGGAACACCGAATGTATTTATAATATATTCGGATCTACTTATTGTTACATTTGATTTAATATCAAGCTGCCTTATTTCAACGGCTTGTTTGCGATTTCGCAAATAGGAGTCTAACCACTTTAAGGGTAAACCTCTTATACCAAAGTCATCCATTTTTCGCAGAAGTATTTCATGATCTACAAAGTCAAACGCGCGAGTTATATCAAAAAAAATCGTCGTTATTGGTATCTTAGCATTAACTTTCTCTGATATTTCTCTTATGAGATGAAATATTGCTAAAGTCGTAGATTTGTTTTTTTGAAATCCAAACTGTTCCTTCTTTATTATATTATATTTAGAAAAGAAACTAATCATTCTAATTTTCATTGCTTTTTCAAAGATTTTTGAAAGAACTGGAGGCAATGTGATAGGACGGAAATTCTCAACTAAAAATTTATCTCCTTTCTTATGCAAAGGTCTAACAATGGCAGTTTTCAGTAATTCTGAAAAACTCCCTGCTCAAATGATAAGTTTACGAGATAAGTAAGTGGTACAGATATTTCGTTTATACAATATTTAATTACTTTGGTACATATGTTATCGTAGCCTGTCGCATTAGTATTTTTCAAAGACCTAATAATAGACTTTATTTGAGCATGGTTAAAAGGTTCAATGAACATAGAGTTTGATATACGTGTCTTGTTTGTATTTTTTACTTTTTTTACTCCTGAATTTGTTAATTTAATAAGAAATTTGTTGAATTCATTTGCAATGGTAAGTGGGTCAGTATATTTTGTATTATTAATCATTAATTCAGTTAGTAATGTATTATTTATGTCAATATCTTTATTTTTTATAATATCCCATGCCATTCTACATTTGTTTTTTGCATTATTTATTAATTTATCATTTTGTATTTTTTGTGATATGTGTAGGCAGCGGCGCAATATTTTAGCATAAGTTCTATATTTTTTTCTCTTGGCCAGTGACTTAGAAGTGTAGTACTGATATCGCAATTTTCTTTTTGTCTTACAACATTTTAAAATGCCCTTAGTAATCCATTTAGGTGTTCTGTATACATTTGAGCATACAATCCGTTTTACTGGGAAGCACAAATCATAAATTAATGTTAAAAGATCATGAAATGATTGCATAGCTCTGTTTAGATCAGTTTCATTAAGCGTTTCTGAAAAGAAAAGATGTTTCAAATGATACTGGAACAACATCAGATTATTCTTACAGTAATCCCTGACAAAGTTATAAGATTTTGTTGTTTCATTTATGCTGTTCTCAATAGGGATATTTAGCAGTTGAGCTGTATTATGGTCAGACAATTGCAAATGAATTAAAGAGCCTGTGGCTGTTTCGATATTACTTATCAAATAATCAATACAATTATTTTGTCTTGTCGGCTTAGATATATGAGAAGTTAAGTTATAGTTTTTTAGTAAATCAAAAAGATCTGAGCGACTATTTAAATTTATTAATGCGTTTATATTAAAATCGCCAGCCAGTATTATTCGAGTCTTGGAGTTTTTTATGTATTTGTGTAGCATTTCATCCAATATATTCAAGAAAGAGTTAACATTTGAATTAGGTGTGCGATAGAGACAAAATATGAAATATTTTAATCCGACCAGTTGTATTCCACAGCACTCAAATGTAAAATCATCTGCGTAAATCTTAACATCATTCAGCTCACAATATTTAAGTCCTTTTCGTACCAATATACATACACCTCCCCTTCTTTTACCATTTTTTCTACAGTAGGTGGAGGCTACATTATACCCAGTAACATCTAAATAATTTTCACTACCCTTTTTAATAAAAGTTTCAGATAAGCAAACGATGTCGGGAATACCTCCATTAGTTTTTAAATCTGAAATAGCTACCTCCAATACATCATGCTTAGACATAAATCCTGCTATATTTTGATGCATTAATTTTATATTTTGAAGTGTCGGTTTATTCACGAAAAAATTCACCGTTACTATATGTTCCTACATGTGACAATGGACTTTGTGCCGGGGTTGTGTTGATTACATCAAATTGGTAACTTTTGGATATGTCCTCAATTAGCCTGCATAAGTCAGAGAATAGAACAATAAGTCCTTGATTATTTAAGGATCCTGAGATTTTTTTAAACATTTTTGACGAGTACTCCAGATTTCTGTTACTATCTAATATATAAGCATACTCATTAATTAAATTGTCAGCATATAGCAAGTGATTAAATACTTCAATACGTTTATTATACAGGTTTGCAAATGCGTTACATTTGTACGTCGGTAAACAGATAATAATATTTGTATGTCTTAAATTGTCTAGCGTAGTCCTAATACTATTAATAATTTTATAATAATTGTCAGTGCCATAAAAATCAATTTCTCCTATAAATATAATGCAAAAGTCAAACAGAGTATAGGTTTTCAACTTATTTTCTAAGTCATTAAGAAGTTGTTGAATATTTTTACCAGGGCTTTTAAAATGACACATTTCTGCAAAGTTAAGCTTTTGTTCTGAATTTTGTAGAATTTTGCCGTTGGAACTACTAATAATGCAAAGTTTTCTTTTCAAAGATGTATTTTTGTTCTGTGGTGGTCCATGCAGATTTTGTACCTTAACAGCTGTTTCAATGTCTTCATAGTACTTTGTTGCCACTTGAATTTTCTCATTGGAATTTACTTTATTTACTTTCCTTTCTCTACTACTTGTTTGAGATATGTTTAGATTCTGATAACTTTGATTTAATTCTTCTTGATTTTGTTTTAACTGTTCTAAATTACTTTTCTTAACAGATTTTTTATTTTTTTTAATAGAAGATACATTACTCCTTGGCCTTGTACATATTTTAGTGAAGTTGTTAATTTTGATTTCCAATTGACTAATTGTTTTCTTCAGTTCACTGTTTTCTGATAATAAATTTAATATTTCTTCATCAGCCGATTGCAATCTTGCTTCTAGAATTAAATTGTTTTGTTTCATAACTTCTAAATCCTCAGCATAATTAGTACATGGTTCAGGACAACTTCTGT
Organism: Nymphula nitidulata; assembly: GCA_947347705.1. Taxonomy (NCBI): domain Eukaryota; kingdom Metazoa; phylum Arthropoda; class Insecta; order Lepidoptera; family Crambidae; genus Nymphula; species Nymphula nitidulata. The sequence continues at coordinate 21,793,853 of OX374616.1, forward strand.
TAAATTCTATTGATGAATCCTCAACATCTTCTTCATCCGATAGCGTATCGAAGGAGCTATTGTCTTTCACATTCGTCATCTGTGATACAGGTTTTCTTTTTGTGACATAGTCTACCTCGGGCGTTTTTGTGTCATGCTTATTATCTTGGCATTTATTGAATTTTATCTCGCATATTTTGCATTTCCATTCTTTTTTTGCTCTAAAATCTCTTAAATTAAATAGCTTTTCCGAAATACCAAGACAGTCAAATTCGTAATATTTTTTACATATACTACATAGAATAGTGGTTTCAAAGTCGACAGATTTCTTACATTTCTGACAAACTACTTGCGACATCTTGCGGGTCTTGTTTGCACTACTTGTACTCATGATATTGTAATCAAATTATAAATGAAATTAGAGAAAAAAATATGTTCTTAAAACTTATTTTATATCTCGCTGAGGATCGAACCGCGGTTTCCAGATTGTGTATGGGCGTTAGTTCGATACCTTGACCATTCGGCCAGAGTAACTTTAAGAGAAACTTGTCGAAATAGTCATACACTATCAAATATTTTAGGCAATGTTTTGTATTTTAAATACTTTCTACCCACTTGTGAACTATTAACACACAAGAACATGAATATGCTATATTTTATTAGAATTAGAATTATAATTGTTTATTACACAATTTACCACATCAGTTTTTAAAGATTATGTCACTGTTATTCAATGTAACTTTTGAAAATCACTCGGTCACTTAGTCTTGCAGAAGATTAACACTTTTATATATATAATCATTAATTTAGAGTTTTTAGTTGAGATAACATTTGCATTACTTATTTACATTGTTTAAAACGTAATGGTATGTAAACTGTTCCATAACTTCGATAATATTTAATTTTAAATATAAAATAAAACTGAGCTTGATGTTTACAAGACGGCAGCGCCATCTGTGTGTCATAGATATTTATAATAATTATCGTTAATTTTTTACTTAATCTGCAAAGCCACACATTCCGGAGTCTGTCACTATGGGCATTTAATTGTCTTCTGCGGCGCAGCTTACAAAACAATGAATATTTCACCGATGTCGAATATACATTTCACACCCCCTTATTTATGCCTAGATGATTGGGATGGGTTTGAGAAATTATAATTAGTATATTGTACAACAATCTAATAATTATAACATCTCAAACCATTGATTTCAAGTAGCGACATATTTAAGATTAATTAAACAATGCTGCTCTTTTGCTGTTGTCTTGTTTGTTCTTAACATAATTAGTGGTCGTTGTTGTAGCTCAATACATCCGGATTATGTATATTTGTAACTATTAATGTATCTACTTATTACAACAGAGTAAAGTGACTAGCGGAGGATGTATTAAGGACTTATTTCAAGCGTGACAACAGCCTTCGCAGTTCATTTCGCAGTTTTTTGTTCTATGATTGAGGTAGTTATTAAGTACATAATATATCTACTAAATTATCAATTGAATATTAATGTATGAACTAAATTGGCTTGACAATGTAGGAGTTCGTCAATTTCGTGTTTTTTTTTTCAGTAAAATTATGTTAATTAGATTTGTAGAAATAACAAAGCTTTTGCAACATTTTATAAACATTAAAATGAGTAATATTAGCCCAAGCATCACTGATACCTACTGCTTCAACAAGTTGAGCTTTAATCCACTGGGCTGGTATTACTTTGCAACTCAATACTGTTGCAGGATGACATGCCATTTACCTGCTACTCGGTTTTATGACACTGTATATTTCAGCCTTTAATTTTTCTTTACTAAGTTAAATTGCATTTGAACCGTATAAAATTTACTGTCACCAGGATATAAAAATTTCGAATCATGGTGTTTGTTATCGAGCTCTGAGGCTTGACCGATTTTTATATTTTTTTTGTGTAGTTAGGGTAGAAATAGATCATAGACTTAATTTTATCCCTAGGTAATAAGGGTGGCCCTCTCCAGAATTTTCGATTTAATTTATGGATCATAATAATATTATTTTTTTGATTTGTCATTACAAAATACTTATATCCCTAAATTTTCATCCTTCAACCACCAACCCCCATTTTTTGATAGCGATGTTTAGATTTAATTTTATTGCTTCTGAAACGGTAAGTGCGAAGATCGTCGGGTCAGCTAGATATAGAAATCTCTTCCAATCTAAAGCCAGTGATACATTTAAATGAGTACATTCGGCTACTGTGAAAAATGAAATCTACCGTATGAGTTTTTTTACTAAACCCTCTTTTCACGATTGCACCAATAGATGCACGTTGAAAAGCTCAAGGTGAAACGCCACTGAATGGGTTTAGTGCGACAGTTCAATCAATAGAGTTTGTCGGACTTCTATTTTTTATTCAATTCCCCTTCCCTATTGGAGCTTTTGGCTTAGAATTTTGTTTGGCTTGAATTTCAGCTTTAAACTATCCACATATCAGGCACATTAGATTTTCTATTGCGGCAGGCTGGTAAAAGACGAAAGTTACGCTTTCGTACCTCTTTAAAAAAGATATTTCGAGTGACGGTCGACTTACGAAAATATTGACCACATTGATATTATTATTATTTAGTTAACACAAGCATATTCCAGTGGGCTTGAGGTATGTTGAACCGAAAATGGAAAGCCTTTGCACATGATCTCTTTTATTAAGTAGGTACTTAAATATTACAGAATTAGCCTATTGAGGGAAATTATACCCATTACCCTAAATATTAAGATAACTCTTGATTGCATTTTGACAAAACTTCAATTTAATTGCAGGCACTATCTCATTTTGTCCTTAACTTAATAAGTATTTGTAATGATGCCCGGGTGGTCAAGTCTCGAGTCAGTCTTATATTAATTTAGTTAGTATAATTTGATAGGAGCGGGATGTCGTAGTGGTTTGAGCGCTCTGGTTTCGATTACGAAAAAAAAGCAATATCCGCCATGGTCGGTCCAGGGATGGGTCAATCAAATTTATAATCTCGAGCTCCTCCGAGCTTCGGAAGGCACGTTAAGCCGTTGGTCACGGTTGTTACTGCAACCGCTTTAAGCTACCAACCCGCATTGGGCCAGCGTGGTGGTGTTATGGCCCAATCTCCTCACGTGTTTCTCCCATGTAGGAAGGCCTGTGCCCAGTGTTAGGACGTATTATGGCTGATGATGATGATGAATTTGATATGAATATTTTACCGAAAACTTGCATCATGTAAGAATAAACACTTTTACACAAATTTTCAAAAATATTATTTTGATGAATCCTATTAGAAAATTACAAGAAAGAAATAACTTAACTCACCACACACACACATACACACAATCCGCACACATGCTACGATATCGACCCCCGCAACCCCAGAATTCCAAATCTGATTTCGGAATTCTGTAACTCTTGGTATATGTGCTTCTTCAAAACTCCATCAATAATTTAAATATTTATAATAATAATATTTTTTTTATTATCGTTTACAAACATTACAATTATAATAGGAAGACCTTATAACAAGAAATAACCTAAAATTGTGAAGGACTGGTGCCTGAAATGGGTTTGTTCAAACCTGTTCCAGGCCACTCCCGCAGGAAGGGTGAAACTAGCTTATTACAGTGCTTAGTAATAATAAGTTGAAGCATATTTAGTATATTCATACGTATATTTATACGTACATTACGTATATTCATTGCCATACAATAATTTATTCCTCTCGATTAAACCTATGTTCACAATGTATAAATTACAGGGTGTACTTAGAGCCCATTGTTCTTTATAAGAAAAGCGGTCAAGTGCATGTCCAGCCATGCTTAATGTAGGGTTCCAAAGTTACTATAAAACAAACCGTGTTATAAAGCTATGAAATTTAAGTTGTAGAATTGCGTTCATGGTGATTTTATCTTGTCGCTGGGCGACACAAATGTACATAATGAAAAACAGTAGCTGTGTATTTATATGGTAATAAGCCATATAAAAATATTTATCTTTACGAGGGTATACTTACTAAATTATTTGAATAAAATTGTAGCGACCGGCATAACCCAAAGAATTCGAGCCTCAAATGGCAGTGGGCAGGCCTCATTGCAAGGAGGACTGATGGCCGTTGTCGCGGAAAGGTCATCGAGTGGCGGCTTCGTATTACCGGAGACACAGCGTTGGAATAGCCCCTCACAAAATGGACCGACGATATGGTGAGGGGAGCCGATGGGTGCGGGGAACCGATCGGTTTGGAGATTCTGGGGGAGGCCGCCTATGCCCAGCAGTGAGCGTCTCTCGGCTGATGTGATGATAATGACAGACATTGATGGCCGAGTGAAGAATAACGAATCTAGAACCGCCCTGTAGGTACCCCTAGCACGAACATTTTTAAATTACGAATAGTAATCGTATCGTTCACACAGGTTTAAAATTTCAAAAAAAGCCAGACAAAAGCTAACGTAACTAGTACTCGATACGATGGCTTTCCGAAATTCTAAGTTTTTGGGCTAGGGGTACTGAGACAGACAACATCTGGTTTTGATCCTAACCTAACCATAACTCTTACTCTATTTTACATTAATCATTAGGTACCTACAGATAATTTTCTAATTAAAACTAAAATTATGCTTGCTCAAGCCCTTGCCCTTTCCATTTTACCCACGCCTATATAGGCTACTTAGATTGTGACTGAGAAACTGCTGAATAAGCTTAGGCGGCTTCAAAATTTGGTCATACATTCATTTCGTTTTTGGAAACACAATCCTTTACTCCTTTAGTTTTCGCACTTGACAATTGTGGAACAGCATCAAAATGTGCGTACTGAGTTGTATCACATGATTAAAATAAATACCTAGGTACTTTGATTTTGACAGTCCTCTGACTCAGAGGAGCTCAGCAGCGCGCGGCGTAGTGGTCTGAGGACTCTAGTTTCCATTAAGAACACAAAGCAACATTCGCCATGATCGATAGAATCAAAATTTGTAATTTAGAGCTCCTCCGTGCTTCAGAAGGCACGTGAAGCAGTTGGTCCGGTTACTGCAACCGCTTTAACTCGCCAAACCGCATTGGGCCAGCCTGTGTTTCTCTCTTGTAGGAAGGCCTGTGCCCAGCAAAGGCGCGTGCACAGGCTTGTAATGTTGAGTCTTCTGACTAACATACCAAGAGAGTCCTTCCATCCTGTCATCTAAAACCAAGTAAGTAGGTAATTGTCACAATTCATATAAATAGGTACTTCATCATCAAAATTTTAGCTAAAAGACTGACAAAAGCCTCCCCCAAACATTTCCACGACAATCCGTCCATGACAACGTATACAATACATGTATGTAATGTTTACTTTTAACAGTTTCGGTATATTTTTCTTACATTTAAAATTGGGTTAGTTTAATTAATATTTTTAATTCACTCAGTGTTGCGTGCTTGCCACAAGTAATGTCTCACACATGGGTTGACTAAAAGAGTTCTCTTGAAAAAAGTATAATTTGATCTTAGAATAAAATTTGGTTTTATTGAAAATCGTCTTAGAATCATTATAAAGCCTGCGGGGCTAGTCTACCTTTAAACATGGACCCCTAAAAATTACACTTTTAAAAGTGATTAATATTCAACTGGTAAGTGTGCGTGCCAGTCAACTGTAAGCTTTATTTCTATTTATACTCTTTATTAATTCTGTTTTTTATGTGCCTCCCATATAGGAAGGCCTGTGTCCAGCCCTGAGACGTATATGAATGCTGGTGATGAATAATATTCTTACATTGTTTTGATTATTAATTAACATTCCTTATGACCAAACGAGGAGGTCGGTGGCGTAGTGTTTTGAGCTCTCTGGTTTCGATTACGGAAACAAAGCCACTTTCGCCGTGGTTAATCCTGGGATTGGTCAATTAAAAATTTTACATCTCGAGTTCCTCCGTGCTTCGGAAGGCACGTTAAGCTGTTGGTCCCGGTTGTTACTACAATCGCTTTAATCCACCAACCCGCATTGGGCCACCGTGGTGGTGTTATGGCCCAAACTCCTTATGTGTTTCTCCCATGTAGGAAGGCCTGTGCCCAGCAGTGGGACTTATGTAGGCTGGTGATGATGATGATGATGATCAAAAGAAGTATTATTTAAATGAAGAGCAGTATTAGTAGCCCTCTAAACAAGCGGATAATTGTTATTTATTTTTCAATAAAGGTAAACATAAAAAACAATTTGAAGTGTCAATTAGTTGCGAGCGTGCTCCGTAACGTTACGAATTTTAAATCAAGTTTATATCCTTACACTAAGATCTTTCACACCTGGAATTTCAATTCGAACCCTTTTATTTAGTAGGTACTAAGCTTATTCGGCTTTGTTCGCCATTAATTCTGGTTTCTGCAATAAAAGTTTATTTTCCACGTCACGAACGGCCTTCCTATATATTACGATTATTGTCTCTGCATAAGGTTTATACATATCAAATACACCGTCTCCCATTCATTACTATCATAGAATAGGAACCATTAAAATGTTAAAAGAGATCACGTGACATTGTACATCAGAGGCACGTGTCGTAATGACGAGACTGCGCTCGCGTGCGACGCGTACTGTACTGTCGCGGATAGAAATTTGTTGACGGAATACAAATCATCACTTTTTACGAAAGGTTAGACGAATAGTTTCACATACATTGGCGTCACGTGTCTGGTTAGATTTAGATACGTGGTTCTTAGTATAGGTATTAAGAGAAAATAAAATATCATATTCTTAGGCCATTTTTTCATATTTGAGCAAAATATTTGAGCGACTAATATTAATATTTGATTTCGGCGACTAATCGTTGAATAGTCGACCAAAACAGATTTTTAGTCGCTTACATAGTATTTTAGTTGCTCAGTTTATTATATTCCTTTTTAAACTTTCAGTAAAGATGAGAAATATGTTTGATTTCGTGCGTTTAAGTAACGCCTACATTATTGTAAGAAATACAAATAAAGACAAAAGTATTTTTCTTTCTTTATTTGTATTTCTTACAATAAAGAAGGCGTTATAAACTCACAAAATCAAACATAAATGTGAAGTTTTAAACATAGAAATAAACATTAAACGTCATAAAAAATCATTGCATATTATATGTATTCGTTCATGGTATAGTTATAAACAAAGTGATTATCTTAGAAAATGTGATCATAATAAACTATATTCCCTTTATTGTAAAACCTGGACTAAATTAAGACCTGACTTAAAATTGATGCTGTTACTAAGTACTTATATTTGTTAAAAGATAAACGGAGACAGCATCAGTTAGACCTGTTTTTAGGCCAACTTAATACCTAACCCGTTTTAAGCCGGGTCTAACTTTTAAGTACGCATTTTATAATAAGGCGGTAAGTAGGTATGTGTTTTTTCGTAACTATTGCTTTTGGTTAAATTTCTGTCTGTAGGTACCTATAATGTAAACTATAATTAAATAGTGTCCAAATAAACTAGATTTCAATGCCGTCGTTGCGACTTTGCAATGCACGCTGCTTTTTAAATTTTTACAAGGGGTACGCCCGTCTGATAAGTCTTTGAAACGAAAACCGCTAGGTTTATCGACTGGCGGATTCACGAACACGCTATATCGATAGTCCCGGTATCGAAATTAATTGTTGCGTTATGGTAACTATTCAAATCTGCTGTAGAAATTAAATACACAACAGTATTGACTCCAGAAAAGCATTTCAAACCGAAGCCGGCAGTCAAAACTGCGTTAAATTCAAAGTTCATTCAGCAAATGCAAAAATATAATTAAGCAAATATATATTTCAATGGAAATGAAAGCATTACTGTAGGTCTATGGTTAGATACTGTTTATGACCAAGCGGAATCGGATTTGTGAAATGAACTTTGGATCTGACGGCGAAACTTTCTTCGACGAATTTATCATTAAATGAAAACAAAACTTATTTACGTACATTGAATGAGGGATTCAATGTACGTAAATTAAGTTTTGTTTTCATTCAGAAATGTAAGTAAAAGTGTAAATTAAAGTACGATATTCAGAATATTATTATGAATATTGTATAGGTGTAACTCAGGGAGTGTTATCGGTTCAGAACTTACTTATATGGGTTCCACTCTAATTCAGGCAAGTTAATCTATCTTAATCGATCATAGCTCCCATACTTAACCCGGCGTGAATGAGTTGAGAAATTATAACGCCAGCTATGAGGTGGGTATGAGATGCCTTCGGGTATCTTTGATACCTAGTTTTTGGTATGTAGTATGATTGTCTAATATGTATTTTATATTGATTAACAATAATGGGATGTGTTCGATAAGATAAATAATTAAAATTTAATAATTATGTTTAAAATATTTTTTTGTTTGCAAACTCACAGTCACTTCTATTTAACAATAAATAGTACTTATCCATAGCTTATCCATTGTACAAATCTTTAATAAATATAAAAAACAACTTAAATTCCTTTGTTGAATCAACATAAATGTAGTATTTAAAAACTATACTACTTTATTTTTATACTACATTTAAAATAAAACCACTTTACCAGATAAAACTCGAGTTTAAATTAGATGTTACGCGTTACCATAATATTATGTACTAAACCGACGTATCGATTACTGCGATTGTAACAGCTATTGTTACAATATACTATACGCTAACAGCGATTGTAGTCACGGAAAGACTAAAAAACACAGCACTAAAGTAAGCTTCGCAAAGGTTTCGCACAGAAAACAGTGTTAGACATATTTTTTTTATATTCAGTCGATTTTTATAATGGGTATAGCAAATTGTACAATATATGTGCAGTAAAGACATTATGTCTTACATATTGAGCAGATTTTTTTTCGAAATTGATGAAGCAAATTATTTTAGTCAAGCAATTTTCTTTCAAGTTTCCAGGGAGATATACATTATCTTTGATGAATAAACTAAAAATATCATTTATAAGACTTATGTCTTATTAAAAATAAACCAAAAAATGCCATGAATAACATACCTACATTTACTTTCAACTCAAAAATGTATCACGGACTACGAGGTCGGGTGTAATATACCCGAGCCCCTTTGCATATATCCATTTTCTGCTTAGCTGTGATGCGCCTGCATCACTAAAAACTGAGCTGAATCTAGCCCCCCACACTTTTCGTTTCAGCTACTGAGACGAAATAATATACTCGACAACAATAATATTAAATAATTTGCGTTTAAAAACTTCTCGGGTATTACATTACCCGACCTCACACCGCGCGCCGGGTTAAGTTAGAAGCAGTTCTGTTTCTTATTAACCACTTTCTTGAAAGTATGTTTATACACTGCTTTGAAAATATTAATAACTTTGTCAAGCACATCGTTACTAAGAAAGAAGTATTTTTAATAATTTTGGTTTTGACATTTTAATGGATGTATGAAAGTTACATAGAAAACATCGCTACCTTTCAGTCATTTCTGAATAAAGATATCTTTTTTTATATACAATTAGATGACAAACAAGCTGACCCACCTGGTGGTAAGCGGTTACCGCCGCCTATAGACACCTGCAATAACAAGGAAAAGCACTTGATATTGCAGGTGCGCTGTCATCCTGAGGCCTAAGATGAAATGCCGTCTATGCCCAGTAATTTCATTTTCAAACATTAGATAAAAAGTCATTCAGTCTCTCAACGGAGTTACTCTTGGCCTTCATCTCAATCAGTCAGTCAGTGATGATAAGGTGGAAGCTTCCATCTTCCACGAGCTACACCCGGATTCCTCAACCACAGAGGAACTGGCTATCTTACCTCGAACTGCCGGAACACAACAATGCTGTTAACATAAATGTTATGGCGGCAGACTTCGGTAAGATAGGGCTAGGTAGCCATGTGGACTTAGAAAATTCCTGTCACCAACCAAACTAAGCAAAAAAGTTCTGTACCCACGGGAATTCCCCCGCAACTCCAGTTCTGAAGTAGGTACTCTCAACCACTAAACCACAGAAATTGTTCAAATAAAATAAAATAAAATCATGAAAAAATAACTTAACCGAATCGTGGGTAGATATTTGATAAAAATACTTAAAGTAAAATTCATAGGCTTCCCAAGTCTTCGGTAGCTACTGAGCTACCGAAGACTATGAATTTCACTGATCACTGGATCAGAACAGCCACATTGTGGAAGGTCGCAGGTTCAATCCCGCTCCCAGCATATGTTTTTTTTAATTATAATACATTTTTCTCTAAATATTAGAAAGGAGTCCATAAATCGTGTTAATTTTGAACTAATTGGGATTTTATTGCGTTCTATTTAATTCAAACTCACAATAGGATACAGTGCTTAACACCTAACTTAAACCACGCTTCGAAGGTACAAAAATATGAATAAAACAAATGCATATTTCCTGAAGTCGGTTAAAAATGTTAAAGTCTTTGAAATACCTAATAAGGGATATCATTATCACCAGCCTGTATACGTCCCACTGCTGGGCATAGTACTTCCTACATCTGAGAATCCTCTATGATCTAAGTTAGAAACACATGAGGAGCCTAAGGTTCAATAGAATATCATTAATAAAACATGTTTTTCAAGAAATTTCTTAGATTAGCTAATAAGATTGATAAGATTTAATTTTAGCTAAAAATTCCCGTGATATTTGAAATAAAAAATATATTGTACCTATCTCTTTCTTAAATAGCTATGTATACAGTACCTATCATAAAAAGCTTGTGTTATGGATACCAACTAGATAAAGGAGAAATATTGATGACTTCATATATTAATATTAGAAATATACTTAATAAACATACAAAAAAGTACTCATCATACAAACATCTGCTCCTATACCAGGATGCGAACTGTATAGTAAGGTGTACAGACCGTTCGACCAGCCTGTCGTCAAATTTATAGGTAGATAATATCTGAAAGCCTCAATTTAAATAATCAACAATGTTCTTTAAGGCTTCCTTTAGGCAGGCGATGGCGTGCCAAAAGTAATAGACGTAGCGCAGGCGGTTATTGAATTATTTCAGCGTATCAAGCTAAAATACAGTAGCAATTGCAAATACTTATATAAGAATTACAGAGACAGGGCAAAGAATACTTAATTTCTAGAAAGATCTGTCCATTCAAAAAGCATGCGCTAAATTGATGTCGAAGTGTGTAGAAAATGAAGACCGTTTAAAAATCAAATTATGGTAGGTAGGCTCTTGACAGGCAAGATAATACTTTTATGATAATCATGAAATACTAGTTGCTAGACGAGCACTGCCTTCCTGGCAGTTCTGGTGATTTAATTGCATGGATTTAATTAAACTATGTATAAAAAGATAGCGATTGAAGTTGGACCTTCCGGAAATCTGTCTTTAACGCAAATTACGACATTTTACTGCCCAACTAATAAGGACTCGCTGGAATAGTGGCTTGACAGCTCTAGTTTCGATTACTAAAACAAATCTACATCGCTATTATAAAAAATATGTAATCTCTCGCTCCTCCGCGGTTCAGAAGGCACTTTGTGCGGTTAGTCCCGGTTGTTAGTGCAACCGCTTTCACCTTCTATCCATCATCAACACCTCATGCCTGTGTGAAGGTTGAAGACTTCCCAACCTATTCATTCAGATACTAAAAAGTTGACTGAAATAATATTTTCTCGACTTAAAAGTTTGAGCATAGAAAAGTATGATGAGATGGGATCACAATAATAAATGGTGATATTTATAAATATGCTTTAAAAATCATTTTATTTAAGGATTACGGTTTATTTAATTCAACAAAATATTAGACAGGTTAGGTATTTGTTTACTATTAGGTTCCACTGATGTTAAATCTGCACTGATTTTAATATATTCTGTGTCTTTGTTAGTCAATATACCAAAGAAACGGAAACGATAACGGTCAACCTTTTTCTCTGCGTTTCAGCCACAATGTGGCTTTCTAAAAGACAATGAGGTCATTTAGTAAAAAGAGGATAATAGATAGAACGAATCTTGGCTTATAACACTCGTTCACGTGGTGTTGTTTCAGAGTGCTCCCTTTGTTTTAACAATAAAGAGTAACAAATGATACGAACAGCTGTAACCGATAAAAACGGAACACCATGTTATTTCGAAAAGCAGTAGGTATAATCGTTAAACGCAGCTACTTCGAGATTCGGTGTGTTCCCTGTTCAACTTATATCTACACAAATTATAATTGTGTGCATGGAAGCAGCTTTGTTAAATTCAATTTAGAACACTTTATTTTTTTTAACCGTAAATATTTTGTAATATATGTATTTTCTAATGCCTATCTAAAATGTTAATTTTCGGATAGAAAGCTTTTTCTTTTTATATACAACTAGATGACAAACAAGCTGACGGCCCACCTGATGGTAAGCGGTTACCGCCGCCTATAGACACCTGCAATAACAAGGAAAAATCACTTGATATTGCAGGTGCGTTGTCATCCTGGGGCCTAAGATGGAATGCCGTCCATGCCCAGTAATTACATCTTTCCCTTCAATCCGAAATACAGCGAACTGTTTCACGGCTGAAATAAGAAAGTCGGTGGTACCTACCCAGGCGACCATACGGGCCTACCACCTAGTGAGTGTTTAAAAATGATCACAAGATACTTAAGTACTCAATATTTTTAATAGAAACACAAGAAACATTCATTCATTACTAAACACCATGGAACATCTTCATTTTTAACTAATTCCAATATCTATCATCATGTCTATTGACTTCCTCTAGTTGGAACGGCTCCAGAAGTTTTTTAGTCGAATCATTTACGAGTGTTTGTTTACTCAACTAACACGAACCGCATACTAAAGAAAATACTCCAGTTTCACGGTCACTTACATCGATTCAAAGTCAAGGAAATAGTGATCGTATCGTAAGATGTCATTTTTATGCAAACTAAACATAATTTATTTTTATTTAAAGTAGAAATCTTATAAAAACAAACTATGTTTAGTTACATAAATAAAAAGACTACGAATACTATAAACTAAAACATTTAAGTAGAAAAATTTATTTAATAAATAAGAATTACTGTCAGGGATTATTATACTATACTGTCACGTCGTAATCCCTGTCAGTTATTTTTATTCATGAGTTCATGACCTAATTAAATAAATGGTTCACTAGCTCTCCTCGCTTCCGTAAAGGCTGTGATGGCTAAATATTAATCAAAGTTAGTTTATTGAAGTTCCTTCATGTCTTGGAATTAAATTTAGAATTTTACAAGCGTGTGTACTTCTTTTTTGTTTTATGAAAGACAGAAATAATTTTAACGTGTCCGGGATCCTTATGACGATAAAAAACCATCAGAAATTGCGGCTTGATAGGTTAAATGTTTCTGAATGTTGTATCATTGTACTTAGTTGTAGGTTTAGAAACTAGGTATTAGGCCTGATGAATATCGGTAGGAATCTTGTCCTACTAATATGAATGCAAAAAGGTCAGCTGATAAATAATTGGACACTTCGAAAGGTGTTTTCAATTTTCTACCTCAATTAACTTGATAAATGCAGGTGGATGAGTCTCCCTACATGTCGTCTAAACAGTCTATGGTTTTTATAGAAGCCGTCTAAATTTAAAATAAGGTTCAAGAGCTAAAGATTCGAGTAGTAAATATCACTACGCCCTGCCTGATAGTACATAGTATTTGGGCACAACTTGAATCTTTAACGCCCGACTGGACTGTGCCTCACAGATGTTAAATAGTAATAATTCTACTTTGTGATATTATTTATTACAAAGTAGGGGGGGGGGGGGGGGTAAAGATATATATAGGTGCAACTATAACTTATGATTAAGAAATGAAATAAAAAAAATCTTTACTAAAAATCTCAAAACAGTAAATAAAAATAATATACTTACAATACATTCAATACAAGAGGTGAGTAAAGACGCTAGAGCTCATTGAGAAAGCGCTATGTCTAAAGCAGGGGGACTCGTCTATTGGCTACAGTTACCGCCTGGCCATGGGAACAGGCGGCGGCGGCGGCGGCGGCGGGCGGCGGTGCGACAGGCGAGGTCGCCGGTCGCTGCTACGCGTGGTTTGCTTAGTACCTTCCATTCATTTGTTTTCATTCGGGCGAATAGAAGCGCGAATATTCGCCGCGGCGAATTTCCCGTGGCCAAGCCGTTACCGCTTATTATCAGGCGCACAGTACGCTTGCTTGCCACCCTTGCCGTATAAAATAAATAATTTGGCAGATGTAATAATTACAGTGATTTTAGGTGTAGAGTGTCTCCTAAGGATCGGACTTATCATCTCTGATATATATATGTAGTTGTACAGAGTAAATTTTATTACTAATAAAGATTATCTAACTACATACCTATTAAACGTTAAAAATTATTTTAAAATTACCGAAATATTCCTCTACGCAGTATTAGCATCATAGCATGTAAGTAAAAATGACACAAGTATTACTGATTATTACCAGGACATGAATAAAGTTTTTATTTATCAAACACCATGATGTAAAAAATAAAATTACGAATATTACTTTAAGCCGGTTTTCGCACAACCAAAATAAAAGTCTTCATTTGGGACCCTATAAGAATGGATCAAATAGGCATCCACAAAGCATTCTTTTCCTTTAACACCAGAAAATTGCGGGTACAAGAAAATTGGGTTACCAAAACAAATTGAAATTTCGCAGCAATTTTCTCCTTCGAAGAGTCATTCTCTACTTTTTACTCCTGCATACTGACGTGACAGAGAGGAAACGTTATTGCTACCGTCAATAGATCAGCGGTATATAAGTCAATTTTTCAGTGTTTTCAGTCAGTGTATAAAACAATCCCTTTTACATCGATTTACGACATACTCGTAGGTACTCGTTACGACTGTAGTCTTGCAAGCTTATCGCCAAGTCGAAGGTTAAAAAGTAGAAAGCGGTGAAGAAATTGTTAGATTACACCCTCCTAACTTATTTAAATTTGGATAAGGAATATCTCCTGAACGTTAAAAACGTTAGTAGTTACGTATCTGTAATGGAAATGGAGCTAGGCTTCATTTGAATTATAATTTTATCTTAATAGTTTAAAAGTATCCTCGAAATATTTATTAATCACTATTGATTTTATCTTAGACTAATTTACAAGGCTTTTTCCACGAAGAACTGCTGTGCGAGGAGACTCGAGTATTATTATAGCCTGGTGTTAAAATATTAAATTCTGTTTGATGAAGAGGATTAAAATCAAAATCAAAATCAAAAATATATTTATTCAAGTAGGCTTCTAAGAAGCTCTTTCGATTTGAGGAATAATGTAATTTTGAAGTCAACGACCTACAATGAAATGTTTTCCGTAATTTCGGACCATTTGACGACCGGCTGGTCGAGCGGTCTGTACCCCTTGCTATGCAGGCTACTCGATCAAGAGGTCCCGGGTTCGAATCCCGGTAGGAGCAAATGTTTGTATGATGAGTACGAGCATTTGTTTACGAGTCATGGATGTTTATACTTATGTTTATTTAGAATATTTCATATATTTATATACATATTATTATCAATATTTATCCGTTATCTAGTATCCATAACACAAGCTCTAAATGATGCTTACTTTGGGTTAGATAATAGGTGTGAGTGTATGAATATTATTATTTATATTATTATTATATTATAATTTTTTAGGTACTTGTTTCGTGACATTCACTACAGATGTTAATTATAAAACCCAACCTTTGCTTTAAATACCTCACGAATGTTCTTAATGGTAATTGTGCAAGTATGATTCAATACAGTAGGTATAATGATATTTATTTTATAATTAGTTATATGGCACACAATTCAAATATACATACATTCCATCGCCAAGTCACTAATGCCATTAGTCTTTCCATTCGATGTCTTCCCTAACTAGTGTGCCGACACCACTACCCTCGTGTTGTAGTCTTCTGAAATATACAGCTGTCCTATTACTTTCTACATCTAATAAAAGTGTAATTTATTTTTGATACTACGTGTATTTTGATAAAGAGTTAAGTAGTTATCTATCGGGTCGAGTCACGAAAGGACTTTTACGTCACGTGTCTTCTTTTCTACCCTTAAGTAATGGCTGTTTTTTATTAATTGTTTAATGGTCATGTTTTTTCTTATGTCATAACGAGTAGCTCTACTTTGCCGTAATTTTGTACTTTTTTTAGTATGTTTATTTTTCTCTTTTAGGTTCCAAGTTATATATTTTTTTAGCCTTATCGTGTGTACTCGAAAGTATTCCACTCCATTTTCAATTTGAAAATAGTGTTTATAAAGTATTGAACAAAAAACGTAAATCTACGACCTACCTATTTAAAGCATATTTAAACGCTCTTAGTCTATAGTTACCTTCCAGACTCAATAACAATGCTAAAGAGTAAGACCCAGTATTAGATTTTAAATTGAGGAATTGTGCTATAAGTATATATTCTTATTGTTTTAGACCAACCTTCTGGGGCCAACGCACCAAGTTAGAAAAAAGGCTAATACTATCGGCTGGGGTGGCGACCATCCTGGCCTTGGCCTTCCTCGCAGCTTTCGTCGCCAGCCTCATCCTGCAAAACAACACGGACTTCAACAGTAAGCCCGCAATATCCATAATTTCACACTTTCGTAATAAAACACACGCTTTCAACTTTACCCTTGGTACTGTGAATGATTGTGTCCTATCTATCTACAGATTCAACCCCTTAAATTGATATCACGCTATTTAAATAATGTTCATACGAGTGTTCACAAATATTTTAAAGCTCTTACTTTAGGAAAATTGCCATTGACCTACTTTTAATGTTTGGCGGTATTTTTAAATAGATACAGTACTTAAAATATACCTAGGCTAAGTGAAATATAACGACATGGTATTAAATAAAAAAAGCACAGGATTTTTTACCATAAAATTTCCTGTCTATGTTTGTAAACACTGGTTTTGGTCATTTACTAAGTAAGCTAAATAAAAATAGTGCGTCACTCACAAGGGTTTCTAATTTAGATCTACCTACTATAGTAATAATTAATAGGTATTTTAAGATATAACTGATAAATTGAATAAAGTGGCCTTATACGTGACGCATATTTTATTAGTTTTTAATCACGCTTTCAACTATTTAGTTGACGCTTATCAGTGTATGTTGTTCATATATGAGATAGGTTAACGTTTTCTAAAATGTATAACTTACAAGGACCATCATCAGGGAGGAGGTTGATTGGTAACCAACATATAAAGTGCCATTAGCGTAAAAAGCGCACAAAGCTGCAAACGAACAATAACTTCACTGTCATGCAGAAGCTATATAAGGTAAACGCTGGTAATGTCGACAGTGTCCCGGTACCCGTCAGTTTATAAAAAATAACGAATATTTCTTTTTCTCCCATGGCAATGTAAGAACTTTCTGTGGCATCATAATCATTGTTATATACTACAAAATCAGAACCACAACAGTTAATTAAAAAAGCAATGGTGACGGAAAAAAATTGCATCAAAGTATAACACTCCCAAAATTTGATGATTTTTGCTAGTTTAGGTACTGAATCTGAACTCTAGCATAGTACATTAAATTCTAAATCTTGCAGAATCTATCGGCAGTCCGATGATAGTGATAATTTTTTAATGTAGTCAAGTGAAGTATCTAATGAATTTTAACCTTTGAATTAGTATTTTTTATTTATTTTGTGGTATTTACCTGTGTGACATTTATTGGTTCCAAAAAACCCCCAAGGGACCCAATCCTCGTCAATAATAACACAATTCTGACGGTTACTGGGCCTAGCGTGGAAACCTGCACCAATTACCGCCATCGTTTAGTTTTTCGTTAAATTTCGCCTTTATCTTCATAAAGCTAAGGTCGTATGATAGTATCTCGTGCAAATTCCTAGAATGTGATATGATTCCTTGGCGGTATAAACTTAGTCTGGCCATAAATACTGTTACAATTAAAAATAAACAAATATTAACTACGTTTGAATTTGGAATCTGTCATTTTTATATGATTGTTCATTGAGTTTTCTCATTTTGGCGCCAATACATTGTACAATATTTTGCGATATTAAAATGGAGTGGGGTGATAAAGAGAACCGAATCGCTGTGATTGCATTACACAAAGTAGGTATGGAGCCAAATGCAATTTTTAAAACTTTCCATACGCTTGGTATTAGTAAAATGTTTGTGTAATGGGCTATTAATAGGTACAATGAGACCTCCTATGATTGTGACAGCAAAAGATCTGACCGTCCACGTAGTGTTCGTACGAAAAAGGTGGTCAAAGCAGTAAGGGAAAGAATATGAAGAAATCCTGTCCGAAAGCGAACGATTTTATTTTGGCAGATGAAGATAGTACCTAGCACCATGTCGCGTATTTAGACGCGCGCAAGACTTGGTATATTTATTTATATATATGAGTACACATAGACTCTTCAATTCAAAGCCCCGTTTATTTCCGTGGCTCTCGCAAGAGGCGACTAAGCTATCAACTGCTCCACTGGTAGTGGTAGGATCTGAACACCATCATGTCGGTGACCACCATACGCATAGCGTAAAACCAAAGCTTGAAGTGACCTTGCCGCAATGCATGCGGTCGGTGATGCCTTCCGTCTGATAGTGCCAGATGGAATGCATTGACTCGCCCGCAGGAAGACCCCAAGAAACGGCTGTTCCGCTGTCCGCCGATAACACACTATAGGGGCCCAATCTAACCTAAACAGCTCGTGGGGCTCTTCACCATATGACGCAATATCTCGGGGTGGTCCGTTGTGCAGGTTTGAGACCGGGTGACTTGGGGTGCACGTGGACCTAGGCATACGATGACGTATCAACGTATGCTTTTACAGATCCCACGACGGTGACATGAAGACAAATCGACTATTTGAACGTTTTAGTAACAAGGCAAATATCACGCACGAGCAATTATCAACCGCGGAATTGGTATTTTTGGGGGACTTCAGTGCTCACTACGAGTTGTGGTTAAGTTTCTCTAAAACAGACCATGCTGGTAGAGCAGCTCAAGCTTTCGCTGTCGCGTCATCTAACTCAACTGGCTAACCAGCCCACCAGGATGCCAGATATTGTCGTTAGCGCGGGACCATCTGCTGAGAACTTGCCTGGCTGCATATCGGATAGAAGTCTAAACTGCATTGGGAACATCGGACCACAGCTTAATAACCGACGAGGTGTCACGGGCGTCGCCTTATTAGAAATGAGATACTACACATCCCACACTCCGATCTCCTGAGGAGGAAAGGTAGGCGTATAACCGCTGGTTTATTTGCGAGTGTCCCCTAGATGTTGAGGCAAAATAATCGTCATACCATGCTTGGATCAGAGACCGAGCTTGTCGGGATTCAGATATTGACTCACTGTAAACAATGCTACTAAGTCCAGCAAAAAAAGGCCTTCATCAGAGTGCTTGCATAGCGTATTTCACAAGTTGAGCAATAATTACTTACTCATCAAAACCCACAGAATTCACGGAAAGCAGTAGCTACTGTCGTTTATCCAAAGTTTCATGCAGTTCGACTTCTACCAACTCTCTCTGCCCTTGTTAAGATGTTCTGACTAAACGCTAGCTCATAAGCCGCAAGATAAAGCCGATCTTTTGATAAAACTCTTTGCTGCTCACTCAGCTCACTCTCAAATCGATGACTGAAATTCACAGCCACCAACTCTATACCACTGCCAAAAAATATGTCAATTAACGTTTGAAAAGCTAGTGGACCTGATGGCATCGCAGCGATAGTTCTCAAAAAATGCGCAGTGGCCTTAACTGCCCTAGCTAGCAGTTCTCCTATTTTAACGCAGCTATACCGTCTTTCTTTCGCTCTTCTAACAGCTGACACCTAAATTTTTTGCAAGATCATGGTTCCATGATTATTCCAATGAATCTTAAATACCTAGAAAATAGTTTATCAATTAGTGATCGCTAATACTGGTTTCTTTTGGACGAAACAGACAATGGGTGATCTTCTAGCATATTTAATGCGTCTCTGGAGTGCAGATATTGACAAACGTGGTCAGCCAGTGGCTGTTATCCATGACATTGCCAAAGCCTTTGATCTGGTCAGGTACAAGCCTCTTTCCACTTAGCTTTGCAACTGGATCGCTGGCTTCCTGCATGGGCGGAGAATCCATGTCCTTGCAGATAATTCTTATCAGTGAACGCTTATCAATGTACCGCAGGTCTCCTTCCTATTCCTCTTACTCTATGTTTTGCATAACAATCACATATTATACTTCTTTTATGAAACATTCATTGCCATGCGGATGACAGTATAGTGCATGAGAAATATTATGACCGCCTAGGAGTCAGTTGGTTAAAACCGAGAGGAGAAGAATGAAACTTAGCATTCAGCTCAACAGGGTGTTGAACCTTATACTTAAATGGGGATCTATTATTCTTGTTGAGTTAAAAAACACAGCAGTGCTTGTTTGTAGCCAAAACGTCCCCTTCCCTCTCTTCAGGGCACAAACCTTTCATCGGCATTGCAAATGATTCAAAACCACCTGATAAAAAGCGATAGAAGAGTCCATATGCTGAGACAGCTAGTGGAGCATAAACATTTAATTCTAGGAGCATCCACCTTGCCAGCCCATAGGGTGCCTTAATCTTCACCCTTTTTTTTCGGGGAGTAATCTAAATACAGACTTATCCGCCGCTGGCTAGGTCCAGCGCTAATGTCACTGGAAACATCTACCCACTAAAACTCCCCGGTAATTCCACTGCCCTTCGCAGGGGTAGCCTAGATTCTACTAAAACAATTTCAGCCCACCCCCAGACAACTTGCCTATGGCTAAGGTTTCGCACCGTTGGAGACCGAGTCACTAGGATAATTCAAACCGTGGAAGCCTGTGTTATGCGTGCACAGTCTCGCAGAAAGTGGCATGGCCCTTACCATGGGTGGCAGCCAGAAAAGACCGCGACCGAACGCCGCACGAAGTTGGCACTCTGACCACTTCGGAGTTCCATACAGTGCCATACACTTTACCACCCCGAGGTAAAATCGACGGCACCACGACGACCACGGTCGTGCCGACCAACTCATGGTGAACCACCTACTCCCATTCACGTGCCCTTGTTACGACCAGCATTTCATCCGCTAAGTAGACGACATCCATCTGCGGCAAAAGCGCTCCGCATAGAACCCAGACGTATGTAGCCTAGTAATGGGCCCACTACGTGGGCCCTAGGGCACACCTGCCGCTATTGTCCATGACTGGACGCGGCCCTCTTCGTCTTCGTAGAGGATCCAGCCACCACCTGCCACCTTCTGTCCACCTGGCAGGGTATACCTTACACTACGTTTGCTGAAACGTGGTCTCCATTCGCGACCTACTTACTTCACCTATCATCAGTTGTACTAGAGTGTAACCGTCATCTATCCAAAGTCAACTGCTTAGATCTTTAGGCGAAAATTTCCACCATAGAATTGAAAACGTGGAACTTCATGTCGCTCAGCAAGCAACAGAGAGATTTGCTAAGCGACATGAAGGTCCCCGTTTTAGCTCCATTAGTCATAACAAGTACGACGGAAATCCCACTCTGCAGATTTCTGCTGCCTTCTCCAGTCTACTAGTCCACCAGTCCAGTACCATTCGTCCAGTACTTTCTGCTCTCCAGTTTTAGGAGCAGCTTATCTAACTCAGTTATGGTAGACTTTACTACATCTATACCAATGTGTGATTTTTTAAATACAACTTGCCACCGTCGTAGACACTTGTAATAACAAGGGAAAAATCATCTGGTATTGGTACGCAGTGGTTGTCATGCTTACTCTTTTTTTTCGGGGAGAAATCTAATAACAGACTTCCCTGCCGCCAGTAGGGCTGGTAGGCGACGGGCGTGTGTTGAGGTCACCCAGCGCTGATGATGCTAAACACACTTAAGCACTCCAGTAACTCCACTGCCCTTCGCGTGGGTAGCCTAGGCTCTGCCGAAGCAATTTCACTAGCCCACCCCCGACATGCTGTGGCCTAAGATGAAATGCCTTTGATGCCCAGTAATAATACTACTAACTTTCCCTTTAATCCGAAACACAGCGACTACAAACACCGTGAAAACAACGTCTAAGGATATTCAATTACGAAATAAAATCATTATGAACCTTAAATATACATGAAAACGGTTCAAATTACATTATGCTTAAAATTTGACGAGTTTTGGTACCACTTGCCGATAATTAGGACATATCTGTCGAATACTGGTACAAATGGGTGTTTCTTCAATTTATTATTTATTTAATTTTTTCCTTAATCTCCTTAATAAATCGAATCATTATGTCTAATAGAAGTATAAATTATGTACCTCATGGTGTAACTACAACTTCGTAAGAGCAATGATGTTTGTGTGACAAATCGTCAAAGTCAGCCAAGTTCAATTTCCGACGAGTATTGGGACGTTTACCTTACAGGATGATGCCGTCAATACGACAAGAAATTAAAACATGGGCTATATTAGTTCATAGAAATGGTTAGCCACTTTCAAAAACATCGTATTCGTTTGATAATTTCATTACATTTTTATGAAATAACTGTACCACTGGCTGCATTATTTCATTTATTGTCGTATTGACGGCACCTGTATAGCTTGATTTAAAAGAAAGTTAAAAAATAAAGGATTGACGTCGCGCTAGTTCCTAATTGTTTATTTATTGATACAAAAAACAGAGCTACAAATATACATATTATAAATAACACAATATACAGGGTGGTGCCGTCAATACGACAATAAATTTAAACATGGGCTATATTAGTCCCTAGAAATGGTTTGCCACTTTCAAAAATATCGTATTCATTTGATAATTTCATGGAATAGTGTAACGTTGGCAGCATTATTTCATACAAAGGTCATGAAATTATCAATTGAATACGTTATTTTTGAAAGTGGCAAACCATTTCTATGGACCAATACAGCCCATGTTTAAATTTATTGTCGCATTGACGGCACCACCCTGTATAAATTACACATAATGAAATAACTCCAAGACATGAGTGCCACTTACAACGAACTTAAATAGTAATCACGAAAGTTTCAGATCTGAATTGGAAAGTATTTTCTTCTATAATATCAAAATAAAGAAGACAATAATAATAAAATCCGGGTAACTGTTCTTGAAATGGTTGTGAAAGTGAGAGATCGTGAAAGGTCGCCGGTTTGCATCCCGCCCCGGGTCATGACTTTTTTGACATTTTCCTAAAAATCTCTCGAACATTCAGTTTCATGGTAAATTAAAGAACATAATTTGATAATGAGTTCTATCATGATTTTATTCAATAAGTACGTAGATTTTGTATTATGTTTTATTGAGTGACAAAAGTAAACTAGTCTCATTTCTTTGGGTGGTTTTTTAAAATCATATTAGAAAAAAAAGTATTGTTAATGACTTCACATCACTTCAATTATTCTCCATCAATATTTACAAGCACATAATTTTATGTTACTGGAAAAGTATGAATCAATTGTACAAAATTATTTTTCATCTAGAAAATTTAGTACTTAAACGTTTTATGAAAAAATTTAAACTTACCTATAGAACATAGATAAAAATAACTTACTGTAGTTACCGGAATAAAGTGAGCTCATAAATGTGTCACTATTTGATTGGTGGCTCCAACCAACGCTTAATGTTTCCCGCAATTTAGATTATTTTCTCAAATAATGGAAAAATAACAATTTCCGTAAATAAATCGAAAATGCGTTCCAAGACTTGTATATTATATGTCTCCCCACTGTTCCAGCGTAAAGGAATAAATTACCTTCCGGCAAGATTGCGGAAATGTATTGATACCATGTTTGATGAAAAATGTTTCAATCTTTTTTAATCTTCCTTGCTCTACTGCAAATACATATATTTACAAGAGTACCTAATATACATAAATATGCTGGTTATTACATAATAAATAATGTGTGTCACCATGTCCACCTACGTATCTTTTACTTCAAGGTAGGCACCTCTTCTGAGGTTTCAAAGTAGTCCAGCCATTTTTTAATGTGATCCAATAAATAAAATACTTTTTGGAACATATCCACATTAAATATTGACAATTTCCGTAACAATATCCAAAAGTTTTTAGTTATATTTTACACTAGCTGTGCCCGCGACTGCGTTCGCGTGGATGTCGGAAAACGACAACGATGGGGTAGGTAGGCTAAGGATTTAAATCATGTTTATAAAACACCTTTGCAATTAATGCATTGATTGCCCCGCCCGCGCCCGCCCGCCTTGAAAATCATAAATGCGTGCGTGATATTTTAAAAGTATGAAATATCTTAAGATATTTATTGAAATCAAATTATGTCAAGAACATTTTTTCTCAAAATTAAATACTTGTGGTGAATAATGTATTCATTTCGATAATGAATAATATCATGCTCACAAAAACACCTTCGCAGAGAGTACATTATTTTAGAACAAATTTGCTTACCAAAAAATGTTTCTAGAGAGCCAATTTCTAAGAATAGACATATGCTGTTACGGACTTTTTTAAAAAACTTTTCAAGGTTTACGCAGCGCACACAATGAAAGCTCTGAAAAGGAATATTTTATCCCCGTTTTTGCAAGACTTTCAATTAATGCTCAGCTCCTATTGGTGGAAGCGTGATGTTATATAGTCTATATAATAAATACCTCGAAAAATGGACAATCCAACACAAAAATATTTTTTCAACTTGAATCAGTAGTTCCTGGGATTAGCGCGTTCAACCAAACAAACAAACTCTTCAGCTTTATAATATTAGTATAAATGCCAACATTGACCATTAACACTGTAATGAAGAAGAAGCTAGGTATTGCTTTCCTTTTTTGGATAGAATATATATATTTGTAACATTCATAGCAGTCCCTAAGTTCGAAATACAAAAAGTATTAAAAATTCAGATTGTAGTTCGGTAACAAATCTTTAAAATATAGTTAAACCAAAAATATATCTGTGCAATAGAAAAATATTATAATAAAAACGTCTAAGACATCTAACAGAACAAATATCTATATAATATAATTATTTCAAACTTTTATACATTTATGTTACATAGATGTTACATATGTTAAATAGATTTTAGAAAATATCTGCACAGTACATACATTACAAAAATAAAAGCCTTTCGTAACTATTGCAACGTAAAATATGAACAAACATTTATCTTATTTGTATGTACGATTGGAGTGCATGAATACACCTCAGTGTGTCAGTAGAATACGCAATTAGAGAAAATTGTAGGCTGAATCATGAGTCATTGTTAGAGCCTATATTGCTTTATTTCTAGATCGTTATCATTTTAATACAAAATCACTTTTCTTCGCATAGTTCAACTAATGTACATAGTGAAAAAATTGGCTGAAAAGTTAGTAAGAAATTATTTCGTCAATAATCTTTTAAATTAGGTACAGCTCGCTGGCGCGTTTCCTCAAAAATATGAATTTATTATGTCTAGTGTGTGGGTACAATGGGTAGTACATGAATTACTTTAAATTGTTATAAATATACCTTACGACCCTGCACCTCTCTATGAAAAATATTTATCATCAACCTAAAAATAGCACATTACCATTGCGATAACCGGGGGCTCCATTGTGTTAATACTACCTATAGCTGAAAATCGGTTCCGATAAAATCCAAGCGGCAATCATCAACTCATACTTAGTACCATAGGTACACAACGAAGCTAGCTTGGTGTAATATTGGTGTGGCGGTGTTTGTTTCCCGCTCGCCTTCCTCTGAATTTCCGGCCCAAGATTGATCGGAAGCTTCCATACGGCCGTTACTACATTCACCGCGATTCTTATAAAACAGCACAGGGAATTTTTGGGGTTCTTTAAATTATAGAACGTATGTAATTAGTTATTTTAAAAGACACTTATTTTGATTGATTCATAAGATCCATTGTATCATGTATTCATTGGTCCAAACTGAAGACCAGCGTATGCTGAAATGGGGGCATTTATACATTTTATGCACCAATAGGTACTTACAAACTTACTTTAAAATCAGAGTGCAGTATATAGGTAACTAAATAATATATTTCTTAATATCTTGAAGATTCCATGCAATAAAACATAACAGTCTAAAAACGTGAAGAATTGCCACAGTCTCTATTTTACAAATCATTGTTGTAATCTGATTAATATTTTCATGTAAGTACAAAACTCTCATGGTTTTGTTGAATCTTTCAACAGAAAAATTTGAAACAGAACAAAGAATTTTATAGTTTCTCTTACATGCCAGGAAACACGATATTATTTCGATTTCCAAGTGAACGCTTCCCTCAACTGCGCGGTTTAACAATATTTTTGTCAGGCGTCGGCTTAGGACCCCTACGAAGCGGAAACATACGCGGGAGCGCGGAGTAGGGGTAAGATTGAATTTGCACATCGCTGCCCAACATATCTTGCGGAAACTGCCACAGGCCAATTTACCGATTTGAAATTAGCGTTATCGCAACATTACGCTGGGAAACGTACGATAACAGAAATTGCAGTTGACTGGTTAGGACGCTGGCTCACTTGAAAGTCTTGAAACTACTTACAGCAGAGGAGGTTTGGTGGTTTGACATAGCGTTTAGATTTCTTAAGCAAATTCGTATAAAATATACAATTTCATTTTGCTCAGTTTTGGGAAGTCATACTTTCCAAAAATTGGCAAACTTTTCATATATTTTCGTCCTAGTACCATTCAGCACCCATTGGATACTCTAAATTAATTTATTTTGCCTTGAAAGGAATTAGTTTCTGAAGAACTGGAGGTGCAGGATTTTCTGCTCAAACAGCTCAAAATTATAAACGTCTGACAACACAGCACCGTCAACGTCACAATCCCAATATCACTAGTCCTTTACAATGTGTGGTGTGCTAGAGGCTCTATAGCAGTGTCACGTTGTCTGATGAAACCGACACGCTCCAGCGGCTGCACTCGTGTCACGCCGGACATTTGTACTTACCTACGTATAACAAAAGATACGAGGTTAATTTTCTCATTAAATTGGGTAAGCCCATTGCTTCACTTAAAATAAGTAGATTTAACAGCGAAATATATTACGTAATTTAATTAAAAACCCATTTATAATGTTGAACAATGAATCAAACTTTCAATCGTACAATACCATTTATTCACATTATTCGATAACGTTCGACGCGATTGATATTATGAATTATTTCACAATGGCTCTGATTCTTTTGTGCATTGATCACAACTAAATTTGATAGCAGTTCCACTCTTTCATTACAACAAATAAAGAAAACGACAGACATTTATCATTCCTTAAATGATTTGCTAACTGTCAACTAATTTGAATTTCCTGTAAATCATTTTATCCTTTCCTATTATTGAATAGGAAGGAATAGGAGGCAGTTAATCAAATTAAGTTTTAGAGAATGCATATCAGAATCGGCACCATTATCATAACGGCGTTGTCTAAACTAAGCAACGTAATTACTACGTAATACCGCCTACGCGTAAATGCATTCAGGTATCTGTCGCATGATTGAAATAGTTCTGGGCATTCTAATATGTTTCTACTATAATGATATGGCTAGATAAGTAGCAAAATATATACCTAATAAGGTTTCATATAATACTGAGATTATTATAAATACCAAACTAAGAATTTGTAGACCAAACGTCAGGCTTAGCGGTTTATAGTAGTTATAGTTAATAAAAACAATAGTATAGACTAAATATTTATTTGGTACAAATTAAAATACATGGATAGTTAAGAGTACAAAACCTGAATCTAAACAATTTGCACTAAAAAGGTGTAATATATACCTACATCAGAAGAACACTTTATTGTAGAAATTTGGTAATTAATTGTGCAGTAACAAAATAGCAATGCAAGTAATTATTTGCCGTTATACGAGTATAATTGTAATTAAGACTAAGCATTATTCGAACAACAAGAGGGCTATGCTTGGTGTTTCTCTGCGTGATCGAATCAGAAATGATGAGATCCGCAGGAGAACTAAGGTCGCTGACATAGCCCAAAGAATTGCGAGTCTCAAGTGGCAGTGGGCAGGTCACATTGCGAGGAGGACTGACGGCCGTTGGGGCGGAAAGGTCCTCGAATAGCGGCCGCGTACCGCGAGACGCAGCGTTGGTACGCCCCCCACAAGGTGGACCGATGATCTGGTAAGGGTCGCGGGAAGCCCTTGGATGAGGGCAGCGCAGGACCGATCGGTTTGGAGATCCTTGGGGGAGGTCTATGCCCAGCAGTGGGCGTCTCTCGGCTGATATGATGATGATGATGATAAAATTTTGATCAAAATTGATTTATATACCGGCGGTGTAAATATAACTTTATTGGTATGATCCTAAGTATTATATAAAACGTCACATTGTAATATTGAATTCAATTATGACGTTCACACGTCAGTGAATATCATAATTGAATTCAGTATGACTATGTAGTGTGTCGTACGATACGCGATGGTACTCATTTTTTAAGGGTTGCCCCAAGCAGGTGTGACAACGTTTTTATTAATTTAATCGGGAAATAAAATTTGTCTGAAAACTGTCAAACTTGAAAAGGTAACTCTTGACAGGGATTTTTTGAAGAAAACTGTATATTATTTTGAAAACAATGGTCATCTCAATTTTCCGTTTCGAATGCACATTAGTTCGGTGCGATAAATAATTAAGTATGTTTTACTTATTTAAAAATTTGTTGGAATTTCTTCACGGCATCATATTACAGTTTACTTACAGGCTTCTTAGATAGTAGGTACATACCAACTAAATTTTTTTAAATTTTACTCAAAGCAAACATTATAATTTTCCATATTTCCTCAAGCAATTTTTCTCAAGTCAAAAGCAGAAAGTGGGAAAAAATTAGATATTTTACATAGTATAATCTGACTTCGGTAAGATGCCGGAGTCAGATAATAAGCCATTCGGGTAATAGCCAGTATTTTTATTAGTTTTGAGTGCTGTTCAACATCTTTACGGGAAACATTTTATTTTGCGAATTTCATAAATGCAGCAATTTGATTTCTTGAACCTTGCACACTTAGAAGATATTGGATGCTAGATATAAAGTCAAGTTAAAAAACGACCTTTCTCCAATGGGCTGTGTATGACTAATCCAAAACGACTTGTAGCGAGCTCCCTTATAGTCTTATATTTACAACTTGTAATTAATGAAGTAATTTTTGTCTTGTTTAGTAAAATCGTAATCGATTACTGTTGTGATCGATATTGTCACCCGATGTCGGGTTTAGGTCCTAAAATAAGATACAACATTTAGCTCACAATTTGGATCCAGTTCGCATATTTCCATGATTCTAGTTCTCATTATGCTTTTTCTGTAAGAGATTAATTATTTGATAAAACGGTTAACGTAAGTACTGCACCTAATTGAACGACACCAAAGACAATAAAATTATTATTAATATCTTACTGAAGACAATAGAAGTAGGGTATACGTTAGCCCAAAGAATTGGGCATCTCAAATTGCAGGCCACATTGCAAGGGGGACTCACGGCCGTTGGGTGCGAAAGGTCCACGAGTGGCGGCCCCCCACAAGGTGGACCGACGATCTGGTGAGGGTCGCGAGAAGCCGATAGATGAGGGCACCGCAGGACTGATCAGTTTGGAGATCCTTGGGGGAGGCCTATGCCCAGGAGAGGGCGTCTTTCGGCTGATATGATGATGATGATACGTTAGCTTATAACGCAAATACAGATAAGACTAGAAGAATGTCACAGGTTTATCCCAAATCTTTGGTAGTTCAGATGGTCACATTTTTCTAGATTAGATATTTTTCTCAGTATCTACAAAAGGAAGTCATTTATTAAATTTACGACATAAACGAGATACAGAAAAATCTCAAACTAATTTTAATAATTAGATATTTACGGTTACGAATTGAATATAAAAAAATGTTTTCTTTTTTTTCGGAAAAAGAATGAATAAAGTGATGATTGTAAAGATAAAATTAATTATATTATTGGAGACGGTCAATGCTTACTTACTTAGACCCTTATTTTTAATCACAAGACCCACTATTGTACTAAGCACTAAATTTAACCTGATCGAAATGCTCCTTTTTAGCACTCTATTTCATATTATTGACAACCCTATTAGTTCGCGTTGTCACGTCACCAGCCGCCGTCGGCATTATGGTTTCAGTCGGCCAACTATGAAAACCGGCTGGCCGAGTGGTCTGTGCCCCTTGCTATACAGGCTACCGGGTTCGAATCCCGGTGGGAGTAAATGTTTGTATTATGAGTACGAGCATTTTTTCACGAGTCATGAATGTTTACCTGTTTATTTTTAATATTTAAGTATATACATATTATTATCATTATTTCTCCGTTATCTAATATCCATAACACAAGCTCTTAATGATGCTTACTTTGGGCTAGATAATAGGTGTGTATGTATGAATATTATTATACTATTATTATTCTCTTAGGCCGCCGCCGCCGGTCGGCAGTAAAAAACGAAAGCACACATGGAACACATTGTTGAATGGATGGGTCAACCAAAATTTCTAATCTTTGGGCTCCTCCGTGCTTCGGAAGACACGTTAAGCCGTTGGTCCCGGTTGTCACTTCAACCGCTTTAACCCACCAACCCGCTTTGGGCCAGCGGCAGCGTGGTGGTGCTATGGCCCAAACTCCTCATGTGTTTCTCCCATGCAGGAAGGCCTTTGCCCAACAGTGGGATTTATATAGGCTGGTGATGATGATTAACTATATTCATAATGTAGTCAAAAACGTACAAGACGATCTTTTTACGTTTGATTGGTTTTTATACAATCTGCGCAAAATCAACATATCCAATACTTGCTACTGTATTTTTAAACCCAATATTTAAAACATCCCAAACTTCAATAAACTTGCCTTTGATGGCCAGCCCTTAGCTGATAAAAGGAAAGTAAAGTACCTCGGCCTCGAATTGATCACAATATCAATCATGGCAGACACAGATAAAACATGTTAAATCTAAACTCATTTTTAGGAACCTTACGACATAGCGTGGGATGCATTCCACGTTAGATAATACCTCACTATACATGTTAATTCATACCTCACCTCTCATTGAGTTTAGGGAAGTGCACCTAAGACTATGCTGATTGAACTATAAATACTCGTATTACAAAATAAACTTCTTTTAACTTACTATGGAAAAAAACTATTACATTTGAAAGAGCACACCTATACCTACAATAAGTTGCCAGATATGAAAAGGGCGCAGATTCAATCAGTATTTAAAAAAAATATTTAAGCATTACATTACGTCTGATAATTCAGATTAAATTAATACTATACTGACTACTTCTGCCACCTTTGAACTCTATACTTACTCTATTTTCTATATGTAAGTAAATATTTCTCACGGAAGTGGCTGTAATGGTTTTGTATGAGAAATAAAGTTTTATAAACCTAAAACTTATATTATATACCGACTTCTAAACACTAAAAAGGATTCAATAATTAAATTTAGGTACATAATTTGTTTCCATAAGTGAAGCCAGAAATATCTTTATAAGATGAGTACCTACCTACCTACTTATTATTTTTTCTTTTTAGTGATTTCAAGTCGGTTTTTATTTATTACATCGGTAATTTTCGTAGATGCACGATCTGCATATTAAGTCCGCTTTCGACGTAGTTTTGACAAATGATATGTAGTGAAGATTCTAAGGAGGATATTTTTATGAGGCACCAGTTACCAATCTAAACCAAAAGGCCGGTTATTTTTAATGTAATGAACGAAAAATTATACATAAAAGCTGAAATCGACCTCCACGGCATCCAACACTTTGGACCGGCTGTTCAAGTTTCCGATAGTAGAATAAAAATGTAATCATCATCACGGCTCACACCAATTATCTTATGTATGTACCATTACGGGAAGAGGCGGGAGCTAGGTTAGTGATCAATTTCGAACTACATAAAGTTGATAATTGAGTCGTAACCACTCTTGTTGTATTTTGATTAATGTTCAATTTTTTTTATTTTTTTTTATACTACTAGATGACAAACAAGCTGACGCCCCACCTGATGGTAAGCGGTTACCGCCGCCTATAGACATCTGCAAAAACAAGGAAAAATCACTTGATATTGCAGCTGCGTTGTCATCCTGGGGCTTAAGATGAAATGCCGTCCATGCCCAATATCAGCATAATATAGAAAATTAATTCACAACAGCAAATCATTGACTTTCATTTGTTTATTATTGAAGAACTGATATAAACTTAACACTAGAAAGACCGGCATTCGTATGCTACCTAAAAAGACCAACGTCGTCATTTTGACGCTAAGACGACCCTAACATTGATATGAAATTATTATTATGATTAATACAGAAAAACAACAGTGGTTCTTTACTACTTTTTATTTATTTTAATTAGAAATACATTTAGAGTATATAATTGATTTTTTTTGTACTTTTAACACATTTCCCACAAACTGGTTTCTTACAAATATCACAAAAGCAACACGTTTTATTTCGTTTACATTTAGATTGATTTGACAAGTTCGTCTTTTGTTTGACCTTGTCTGCTCTACAATTTCATCTGCATTTTCGGGATCGCAAAGTAGACGAGCCGGGCCTGGATGATTTTTTTGATGTTCTGCTCGTAACTCACAAACAACTTGCAGTATGAAATTATGACGTGAAATATTGTTATCATCATATAGCAGGAGGTGCCGATTGCCGTGAAGAAAAACGTCCACCTCGCATACCTCGAATTCCTCTACGGCTGCTTCTCGATCGTATACTACGCCGGCTAGGAACCACAATAGACGGTTTTTCTAATCTAATATCTTCGCTCGTATCTGAGCTGTCCCTCAATAATGCGTCGTTGGTTGCCATACAAATTTATGCAGCTTATACACCACTAGAAGTTTCAACACTGATTGAAAAATAGGAAAGCATAACTGAATATAAAGCGCTGTGTAATATAAACAAATACTTCTAAGTACCCTCAGGTCGATAATTGAGTTATTTACTATATAAGTATTATAAATATATTATGAATTTACAATGCGTCATTTTGACGACTGTGGTCTTTGTAGATATGACTCATTGTATTTCGAAAACTAATTAAGATAACAACTGTTTCTTTAAATGGGGGCTATAAAACTACAAAATATTAAAAGTCAATGAGTGTCATCTTTTAATAAGGCATAACTTACAAAATATGAGCACTTTACTTCGCGGAATCGTCAATTTGACGACAGCGGTCTTTCTAGTGTTAAGGGTCTATATGCTGTGAAATTTGAGTAAAGTAAATAGACTATTTACATAAATTCAAAATTAATGTTTCTAAATCCTACACAAACAAAACACTACCAAGAACTCTTCCATTTCCGCTTAGAAATTGTTTTTGTTGTCAAGTACTTAGTTGTTTAGTGAAATAGTTATTGGGCTTTAAATTTTCTTCACACCTGTGCTTTTGTTACTGATCACTCTCTCTTAAAGCAACTTGTCATGATCACGCATTCATTGTGCATGTGTCTGCATTTTAGACATGCCACAGACTAGTGAATTGAGACTTTCTTCGTCCATGCCGCCAGCTGTTGTTGCCAAAGATGGTGATGCCAATGTCTGCAGTGCGTCTGGCTGCGTCCACACCGGTGAGTCTGTAGACATATTGTTCAATTTTTGTACTTATACAAATTTCATATAGTTTTAAAACTACTACTTTCTGGCTTAGATGACTTTGTTGTGATTTTAAAAGCATGACCTTTTTTGATGTGCACTACTTGATTGGTTAATGTAATGTATGTAGTTAGACCATGAAAACTACACTGAAATTTACTAAAGTTTTTTAAAAAGAACAACAGTATCTACTTTCAGGTAGATTTTTTCATATTTAGAAAAAAAGAAATAACTAATACTACTAACGCAATCTATTTAACAAACTTGATTAATTAGATCCTAGTGTTTTTACATGCTAAAAATCAACTACGCAATTTTACTTACACTAATAATATTTATAATATATCTAGGATAAGTCGCTGGTAGCTGGCCCTTGTTAAAATAATAATAATATTGATGTCCTTTACGACTACTAATATTAGATTTTCAGTAAACGTTTAAGCTTTACAGAAATAAAGTTAAAAATAAATTGTCAAGAAATTAACTGAATAATCATGTCCTGAGATAATGGCCGTCCTACTCACAGTAGAGATGGTCGTTTACATCTGCGGGCAGTCATTTATTTTCTGGAAACTTTGATTAAACAAACAAAAAATTCTATGCCTTTCTCATTCTCTAATTCAATCTAAATATCTTTTACTTTTCTGTAAATTTACTAAGAAATTTAATTGAATATTTTTCTACTTCTAAGACTGGCCATCTCGACTAGAAATTGGTATCTACCAATCTTGTTTATAGGGATGGTCGTAATTAAGTTCTTACTCAAAAATATTGCAAATAAAATTATTTCATGCATAATATTAAGGTGAAATGATTGGCTAGTTCGTTAACTATTGAAAATATATGGAAAAGATACTCAATAGTTATTGATGATACTAGTGCGGTAAGTTGGTTTGTGAATACCAATTTCCACACGTGTGTCATACAACGTTTTTCAGCAGATTTGCGAGAAAACAGTACTATTCTAATAATATCAGTCGGAAAGTCTCAACAATATTTGACGTTCCAAATATGAAAATACGCACGCTAAAGCGCTTCCAAAGAGGTTCAATAGTTCAGCCTATTTATTCTAATAATGTGAAACTCTTTTCAAAGGTAGTTAATTAAAAAAACCGTAAGGTGCGTAATGTTTAACTTTCGAACAATGTATACAGGCTTCGAAAATGCATTTTTTCAACAAATGTGCTGAAATGAAAAACAACAACGTCATATAAGTTCTGACCCTAAATAAACTTTGTTTTTCTTAAAACATTACAAAAACATTATACAAATACAAATCGTTTATTGCATTAACTAGGTGTTTAAAATATTTACTATTTTTATACTTTTTTCGGGCTAAACTTCTACTATGCACCATTACCTCTACGTTTTACGGCCATCTACCCGCACTTACCCTACATATACATATTATCGTTCGTTTACCTTAATTTCAATACACGTTCTCAGCATCAAAACTACTCTTGAACATGGACGCGAAAGTGGATCCTTGTGACGATTTCTACGACTTTGCTTGCGGTTCATTCGTGAAGAGCACCCGTATACCCGACGACAAGACCTCAGTGAACACCTTCTCTATCATCACGGACCAGTTGCAGGAACAGATCAGAGCTCTCCTCGATGAACCAGTCACCCCTAACGAACCTAGACCTTTCGTATTGGCCAAGACCTTGTACCAAGCCTGCATGAACCGAAGTAAGTAACCATTATTATAATGATATCTTATTTATAATATAAAATCAACGAAATATCAGCAAGTATACCCCTGGTGTTGCAAGCGTCCATAGGCTACGGTAACCGCTTACCATCAGGTGGGCCGTATGCTTGATTGCCACCTTTGTAGTATAAAAAAAGTATAATCTTAGTAAGAGGGGCGCAATCTCAGAAAATATGGTAAATTTTCTGAAGACGTAATTGTTATTGCTCAAATTATATTGTTATCATCTCGACACACGTTTAGCATAATCACATGTCAGAGTTGTTTGACCTATTTCCGGAATATTTAGATTTTCATATAATTATAATCATGATGTTTAGTTAACTAATGTAGGTATATGTACCTAAACGGCAAGGGAGTCTTCCTTGTTACATACACATATAGATAGGTAGGTAATTTATATTTTTTATATTATGTAGTTTATGATTATTTCAGAAATAAGAAAAAAACATATTTAATAGACAGAAGCAATTTACGGGGTGGTGCCGTCAAAACGACAGTAAATTAAAACATAGAGGCTATATTAGTTCATAGAAATGGATTGCCACTTTCAAAAACATCTTATTCGTTTGATAATTTCATGACATTTCTATGAAATAATGCTACCAATGTTATATTATTTCATACAAATGTCAAAAAATTATCAAACGAATACGATGTTTTTGAAAGTGGCAAACCTTTTCTATGGACTAATATAGCCCATGTTTTAATTTATTGTCGTATTGACGACACCACTCTGTATATCTATATGAATAATAAAATGCGTTAACCTACTGCTTTATAGAATTTTACAAGAATGGAAAAAGAGCACTCTCAGTTGCATAGCATTTTTTTATTTATGTACTTTTTTTAGGGACAATTCAAATCTTATGTATATTATGTACTTAATGTGCCTAAGTTAACTAAGAACAACTAATATAGTAACAAGTTAGCTGTCCCATAAGAAACTTCAATATCTGTCTCATGTTTAATCATAATCAATGAGCTATTGGAAATGGGTATGCAGACCAAACGTAGTGATTACATTCTCTTTGAAGCAGACCATCACGGTGTGGTTGAATGGCAATTTCCGTCGTCTATATGTTCATGGTTTGCAGCACATATTATACGTACCTAGTTATCGCTTCTCGAAGTCCTCTATGAAATGAGGTGGTTCATCTTAGTACCTGTTAACTATCAAAATATTTTAATTTTCCGAACGTCCTAATTCGCACTGGGGTCTCGACATTTATCAAAGGGTCTCGATTGCAAACGATTTTGAATTTTTATCTCACTTGGACGGGAATAGTCCAAGTAATATTATAATTTAGCAATAAATAGATAAAAATCCTCCCACAATCCGCAGGACGTGAAGTTTTTCTACTTTATATATTTTTCAAACATTTCTAATAATGTTAAAAATTAAAATTAAGCATGTTTAAAGATTCGTGTCTTCCAGACAGCATACTTCTTCCAATAGGTTTGAATTTAAATAAAAACATTAGCTGTATGTTGCAAATATTCAACAGTTTTGTCGATAAATATCACATTCCGACCATAATTGGCGACGTCGTCGATTGATTTTGATACTCTCGTTTTAATTAGCAACAATAATGAAGTATCTTTAATTATTGTCTTATAAAACTGTAAATATATGTTTATACACCGACACCTAGTAAATGTCATGCGCCTTACTACATCAGTTCTATATTAGATTAAATTCTATTATTTTCCTTCGTATGTACGTAATTAGATCTGGAAACCGGATAATAATTATGACATGACAATTATTTAACTGCTGTTACTCAAACCAGTATCTATGTAACCGTAATGTTAGTGAAAGTAAACCAAATGATGTTTCTTCCGTGATTTGCTTAATAATGATGCTGTAATTTACGGAAGTACGGACCCCGACAAATGGTTAACAATAAATCACAGGGACTTAAAAAGGATCCAAACACCTAGAGACTCATGTTAGGTAACAGAAAATTTGTAGAAGAAACCCACCTCTACGTGAGTCATGGCATGGTGCGGCAATCAGAGAATTTTTAAAAAAGTTTTGCATTTTTTGAGAAATTATTCTGGTTCTAAGAATGTAACTATTAAGGCACAAAATTTAAAAAATACAAAATAAACTTATTTTCTATTTAATTTGTAGATATAAAATTCTTAGATCTTCGATCCCCTTCCCATGGTTGTGTATAGATTATACTTAGATTATTGAAAATATTATCACGTAGTGTAGGTGGTAGGTATTACGGTATACATATACTTATTGTGTGTACTAGTTAGGTAGGTATATTGTTATTTGAAACGATAATGATATGCAATGTGTTGTTTACTCTCTTTTAAGCAAGTAGGTGCTTATTCAAATGTTCCTTAAAAGCAAGGGGTTGGCAAAGAGTTTAATTTAATTTTATATTATTCCAGTATTACGTCATGTTTACTTTACTTACCTACACGAGACATGTCTTCGAAAGGGGCCTTTGATATAATTTGCACCTACGACGTAGTGGGTGGATACTTACTCGATGTTTCAACTCTAATGTAAAGTTTTAATATTCATCGAATGATTTAGGATAAAAAGTTAGAATTTTTAGATTAATAATTAAGTAGGTATAGTAAGGGCCCGAATATAAACTTTTAGGTATTTCAGTCACCATAATGTTTCAATACTTACTCCTACTGGTATTTGGAGACGATATGCTCTTCGAAATTGACCTTACTATTCATATCCTTCTTAGGACCTAAAGACAATGTAATATTTATAGGTAGATGCAAAGTGGAAAACAAATATTAGGAAATATTTTAAATAATAATAATTGTATTGAATAACAGCTGCAATAGAAGCTCGTGGAGTTCAGCCTCTTCTGGAAATGCTCCGGCGTCTCGGTGGATGGCCCGTACTGGATGGAAACGCGTGGAACGACCGTGCCTTCTCCTGGGAGCAGTCCGTCTACAAGTTCCGCAGAGCCGGTTACTCCGTTGACTACTTCCTTGACTTCTCCATAAGCGTCGACGTCAAGAACTCCACCAAAAGGATCATCGATGTAAGACTTATAATCAATAGCGACACGGTCGGCCGACTTAGTCTAAACGTTACTTAAAATTACATTTACCACGATAGTCTTTCGATAATTTCAGCGTTCAGAAAAAAGGACCATAAATAACAGAAAAAGAGAAAAAAACATCTGAAATCATCGGAAGGCTATCGCCCTAAGCGAATTTACTTGCTATGCGAATGAAGCGATTGCGAAATTCTTTTCTTTACATTGTTGTAATAAAGTATGTATCTGTAACTTTACCGACAGTTGGATCAAGCTTCTCTCGGACTGAGCCGCGAATACCTGAATCGTGGGTTCAGTGACAAGTTGGTGCAGGCATACTATGAGTATATGGTTGATATTGCTACCCTCCTCGGAGCTGAACGGGGCCGCGCCGAAATTGAACTCAAGGACTCCTTGCAATTTGAAATGAAACTTGCCAATGTAAGTTCAATAAGATTCAAATATGTTAAGGAAAACTTTAGGTCATATTATGTTAATCCAACCTTCACAACAACAATTTTTATGTAATAGATCTATTACATCTATTACATAAAGACAGTTGTTGTGAATTTCAAGTTAATGTTAGAGATGTACGGATATTGCTTCGTTACCATTACTTACCTTTCTATCTTAGGCATGTAGAAAATTTAGGAGCTGTGTTTGCAAAATAACTGGAATAATCTTAAAACTCGACATACTGACATCAACATAGAATCGACGAATAAAAAAATAATGTGTTACAGACATCGTGTTTTACATCTGTGAAAATATTTTTGTAACGGAAAACCACCTCATCAGGCCTCACATGCCTATAACAATAACAGCTTTATGGGGCTACAAAAAAGTGATATTTTACGATCATGGTTGACTTTTATCTAAAACGAGTCACTGGTGCAAGGGCTATGAATACGTTTTATTTAAGCTATTTCTCTCTTTCAAAACCGTTTCGGTGTAGGTTCAATGTTCCAAGAACATGATCTGATTGCAGTTCTTTGTCTGAAAACAATCAGGCATCGAGAGTAACGATCAATTTGTGGACCATCAATATCTGTAAAGCAATATTGATTATTGAGTGATCTCAATAAGAGACAATAAAGTCAGTTCACACATAAAATAAGAATACCTACGATTTGTTTGTTTGAAATCTGGAACTATACCTACGCATTACGTGTGTACCTACCGATTGTTATGGACACTTATCATTAATCGTGGCTTGAACAGGTTAATAAAGGTGTCCGTTTTTTTAAGAAAAGCATACTAAAGGAGACGATTTTTCAGGACCAAGTCAGGATCTTGCTAGGCATTACGTTTTGTAATAAGACAGTAGATGACTAAAAGCGATAGCCACCACCATTTGCTTGTTTATTTTTTCATCACTTTTCAGGCCACCACAATTTCAAGTACCTACACGAAAGAGAACCACAGTTTTGCTACATACCTCTTGTATTTTTTGCATTTTCCAGATATCCTTGCCATTGGAAAAAAGACGTAATGCAACTAGTCTTTACAATCCTATGACTATAGCTCAATTGCAGCAGAAATTCCCGATGTAAGTATAAAAAATCCGTCCATTTTAATGTAAACCATTAAGAGATAGTATTACCAATATGAGGACTGCGTAATTTCATTGTGTATTTAATTTTTAATTTAAATTTTACCTATAGATAGTGCAAGTAATAAAACTCTTCCGTTATTTGATTAAACAACTTATTTAATTAGTAAGTAGGTATTTACTATTGTTCGTTAGAATTTCCTTCCAATGGGGAATATGCATCAATTTTTTAGGATTTAATTCTACACTGTTAGTTATAATTTACAAAACTGAAAGAATTTTAGAAAAATATTGATAAACGCCTGACTTACAACCACATAAACTCGCGATTTAGACAATGAGATCCGATTACTATGACGTCAAATTACACACCCGCCCTAAGTACATATTTCATATTTTAAAACTTGTTTTTTGAAAGAGACTACTTTTGGCCCTGGTATTTTTTTGGCTAAAATAAATTCTGTTTCCATTATTAGCAATATAATTTGAATATAATTTAGGGAAAGATATATAGCCAGTGTAATTACTGGGCATGGACGGCATTTCATCTTAGGCCTCAGGATGACAACGCACCTGCAATATCAAGTGATTTTTTCTTGTTATTGCAGCCCGCCTAGCATGGCCACCGAAACGCGATATGATAAAGCTATTTATCGCTTCGAGCTGTCAAAAATCATTGGATATAATCGCCATCTTAAAATTTTATCGAAACTGCGAACTTGTATTGTATATATACATGTTCGCAGTTTCGATAAAATTTCAAGATAGCGGTTATATCCAATGATTTTTGACTGTTCGAAGCGATAAATAGCTTTATCATATCGTATCATATCGCGTTTCGGTGGTCATGCTAGGCGGGCAGGTGTCTATAGGCGGCGGTAACCGCTTACCATCAGGGCCCTGTTTCTCGAAACTTTTAGCCTAATAATATTACTCCATGAAGTAATATTTTTTACAAGTTTATTAGTGTGCGTTTCTCGAAGCTAAAGTAATAAAATATTAGTTACTAGTTACTGGCTAATAAATATTAGCTAATATTATTAGTGTCAATTGGATTTTTGTTTCACGAATATATAGGAATAAAAATACACTAGTAAAATTTACTAATAAATTAGTCTCGAAAGGCTTGTAAAAAATATTAGTTGCAACTATTATTGTCATATTTAAGTTCACATGCTTTAAATAATCATATTTTATGATATTTATTTGCAATTTGTATTGTGTACTTCAAAGATTAACACTTTATATAGTTCAAATGTAACACAAATTTATATTATAGGTAGGTATGTAGAAATACTTCACTTTAGTGCATA
Organism: Nymphula nitidulata; assembly: GCA_947347705.1. Taxonomy (NCBI): domain Eukaryota; kingdom Metazoa; phylum Arthropoda; class Insecta; order Lepidoptera; family Crambidae; genus Nymphula; species Nymphula nitidulata. The sequence continues at coordinate 21,834,914 of OX374616.1, forward strand.
AAGAATAAAACTGGTTTTGATATTTATATTCAGTAATTAATAAGATAATTATAATATTCACTTACCATTGTGCTTTTTTTAATGTTCGGACAATAGGCATCCCTTAAGTATTTAGTATCTTTAGCGGCAGAAATCGCCCCAAGAGAACGACACAGATTTGTGATTTCTTCCCATTTTTTCCGTTTGTCTTGTTTTGTCAAAACGTCTGAAAAGCTTCCGAACAGAATTTCTTTCGCTTCTTAAATACTTCTCAAAACCATTCATTTATTGATCCATTTTAAAACATTAATAATATGAATATTATTTAGATAAATTTAATTCGCTATTACCGCCAATCTACAAACGTCAACAGAAAACGAATATAAACGTGGCGGGAATTTTCTCTGTTTTTTTATTATGTGTAAAGGCATAGGTAAGTAGGTGCATTCAGCCAAGCCAGACTAATATTTTTTATTACCTAGTCTACCGGTATTTGTTACCAGTCTAATATTTTTTTTTGAGAAACAGAAAATACTCTATAGAAATATATACACTCATCATAATATCACTAATAACTAATATACTAGTAAACTAATAGTTTCGAGAAACAGGGCCCAGGTGGGCCGTCAGCTTGTTTGTCATCTAGTTGAATAAAAAAAACGTATATTTTTATAAATGTACTAAATCAGTATATTTTTTCATACATATTCCCTGTTACCTTATTGAATTTTAATATGACAAGTATTGTAGATCAGAACTTGTATTTTTTAAACATTTAACCTTTTAAAAGTACCTATAAAGTAAATTAATTGTAGGTAGTTACCTATTATAATATTTTTTTATAATATTTGTAAATGTTTTAGGATCCCATGGCTGGAGTACATCAACAATCTGCTTGCTCCTCATCTGAAGGTTGACCTAGATGAGATCACTATTGTCAGTGTTCCCAAATACATTTCAGATCTTGAGGTGAGAAAAAGTATTTTTTACTTGTACAGTCGAGAGCACATCAAGCGCAACAGTTTGACCTTGAGACCGCCCTTACTACCTACCTTCGTAATAGAGGCGACTTTTATAGTGCGACTTTTACACTTGATGTGCTGTCGTCTGTACCTAGGTAGGTACGAAGGAGAAGATTATATTATAAACGAATGCATGTCTAATTTTTCTTTTCTATAGACTGCTATGTACCTACCATATCTAACCTAATTGGTTTCTGGATTTAGCAAAACCGTGCGAATTGTGATCGTTAATACATACTTACACAAAACAAAAGGAAAAAGGACGGTAATCAATTATAACAATAGACAGATAAAACGTTTATTACGCTCTAACACACATAATGTATTACAATAACAAAAAATATATGAAACATAAATTAAATCGCCCTTGTGCTACAACAGGTAAGAGTAGGCTCAGCTCAGTGTATTTTTCACCACAAGGCAAAACACTGACCCAATTTAAATAATATCTAATGTTACGCAAGCCAATTAATAATTATCTTTGAAAAAAAATGCACACTAATATTATAAATTAGAAAGTGTGTTTGTCTGTATACATGATTTACATAGATGAAATACAATGGGCCTCATGAGAAGACTCAAAGTCACCCGAATGGCAGTGGAGAGGGCTATGCTTGGCGTTTCACAGCGTGATCGAATCAGAAATGATAAGATCCACAGGAGACTTAGGTGGCTCAAAGAATTGCAAGCCTCAAGTGCCAGTGGGCATGCCACATTGCAAGGAGGACTGACGGCCGTTGTAGCGGAAAGGTCCTCGAGTGGCGGCCGCGTACCGGGAGACGCAGCGTTGGTAGGCCCCCATCAAAGTGGACTGACGATGTGGTGAGGATAAGCGGGAAGCCGATGGATGAGGGCATCGCAGGACCGATCAGTTTGGATCATCCTTGGGGGAGGCCTTTGCCCAGCCGTGGGCCTCTCGCAGCTGATATGATGATGACATGCAATAGTAATTCTCTCTTATTCTATCAACAAAATGTTCCTTTAGATTTCTACAACGATAGCAATATACTAGTAGACTAGGCTTAAGTTATCTTTATAATATACCTTTAGGCGGGCCGTATACTAGCTCTACTCAGATGGAAATCAAGCTTACGAACCAGCTCATGGTAAGCGCTTACCGTAGCCTATAGGCGGTTGCAACACTATCACTTTTTGAATAAAAAAATAGGGTTTTAAATTATCTTTCCCATTAATAAGATTTAAAAAATTAAATGGGTATTTTGACCAGGTCCTGCTCGCGAACACCCCCGCTCGTGTCCAAGCTAACTACGTGATGTGGCGTGTGGCTGGCGCCTCTGTGTCCTACCTCACAGATGAGCTCCGTCGCAGGCAACTTGCGTATGTCACTGCCCTTTCTGGAAAGACCGAACGGGAGAGCCGATGGAAGGAATGCGCTGATACCACCAGCGTAAGGTAAAGATAATAATAACCATATAAAATAGGTAGTCATCTGAAGCCAGAGCTCTCATACCATTACGCCACCGTTATCATTATGTATAATTTAACTAAAACAAAATACTTTTTTTTAGTATCTTTTATAACTTTTTTTCAGCATGTCGATTGCAGTTGGAGCCCTTTACATCAGGAAATACTTCAACGAAAATTCTAAGGCTAACGCTTTAGAAATGGTTAACGACATTAGGTGCGTAATAATAATTTTATCTACTACTACGGTAGTCACTATTTAAACCATCATTTCTGTTGAAATTTGAAATTCCTATCAAATTAAGAACTTTTTTGCATTGCAGGCAACAATTCCGTCAGACCCTGGCCGAGGTAGACTGGATGGACGAGAAGACCCGCCAAGCTGCCCTAGAGAAAGCTGACGCCATGGCCTCCCACATCGCCTACCCCAACGAGATGCTTGACAATGAAAAGCTCACTGAATTCTACAACGGAGTAAGTATTTGCCATGTGTTTAAGCATCTTTCTTATCTTGTGAAAGAGATACTAATTTACATACATGAATCGTAGGTGACCTAAAAAGATTTCTGAAATAAATCCTAAACATATCGTTTTTTTAAATTACCAAAATACCTAAAATCTTAATAAAATTCGCTTATTTTCATTAAGATTTTCATAGTTCTAAACTAAGTCCATCTACATTGCAGCTCGAGATGACTTCAGATAAACTAATGGAATCTGTACTGAACCTGACTCTATTCGGCACGGAGTATCTTTTCGGAAAGCTGCGCGAGCCCGTCAACAAGACCGACTGGATCACACACGGACGTCCTGCCATCGTTAACGCTTTCTACTCCTCCATCGAAAACAGCATACGTGAGTATTTTTCCGATTACTGTTACTGCAATAGCTGTCTAATTTTATGAACGCGCAATGGTATAATCCTCAGAACAATAACTAAAGTATTGTTCTGAGGTATAATCACTCGCACGTTTGAAGAACTTTTTGGAAACGTCAAGTATAGGCACTGGAAATAGTTTCAATTGTAATGAATAATTTACAGATAAAAATTGTCCTCTATTGTGGGAACGTTCCTGTCTCTGAAACTTTAACCGTCGCAAGACTTTTTGCTGCCTTTAGGATAGAAGTTTAGGAAGACAAAGGCAGTAAAAATATATTTTCTGTTACAGAATTCCCTGCCGGTATTCTCCAAGGCGCTTTCTTCTCAGCCAAACGTCCCGCTTACATGAACTACGGCGCTATCGGCTTTGTTATTGGACACGAAATTACTCATGGTTTCGATGATCAGGTAAAACTATTGCCTAAATTATATATTATAAAAGTAACTACTATAATCATAATCAGAAACTTAATGTTGCTATACAGGGTGTTTGGTACGTGGTATAACAAGCGGGCACCTACCCATGTTAACATAGTCATATAAATACTATGGCGGTTTCAAAAATTCAAAATAATAAAATTATTTTCAAATTTCTTCATACAAAAAGTTTGGTCAGTAAAACAAAATGTATGGGAAATTTCAAAATTATTTTTACAATTTTGAATTTTTGATAACGCCATAGTATTTATATGACTATGTTAACATGGGTACCCGCTTGTTATACCATGTACCAAACACCTTGTATATAGGCATACTTCTTGCTACTTACTAATAAGCCATGTTTTCTAGGTAGGTACATTCTTGGCATCAAATTTTGAAATTTCCTCTCCAGAAAATAACTTCTAACTTCTTTTGGAAATTAAAGCATTGTTTCTAACCATTGTTATAGATCAATGTTTCTAACTGCCTTCCTACTTCTGATCACGTAAATTTCTGAGAACCTATTTTTGTTGTCCTAGGGACGTCAATTCGATAAGAACGGGAATCTTGTAGACTGGTGGCAAGAGGTAACCAAGCAGAAGTACCTGGAGAAAGCCAAGTGCATCATCGATCAGTATTCTAACTACACTGTCAAGGAAGTCGGAATGAAGGTAAGAAAAAAACAGCTACTTATCTATTGAGATTCCAACCTTTCTATCATGCACATTTATAAAAAAACAAAATTGTTTTTGACGTCATTTGATTTCAATGAATATCTGATGAGATTATTATCTCATCAGATATTCATTTAAACTAACTTCACTCACTCACTTTCACTTTGTTAAACTAATTTAGTTTTTATTTATTGTAATGATACAGTTTAATTTATTTTGTTAATATTTACGATGATGCCTCGTCATAATGTTTTAAATTACTAAATATAAATTAAATATTACAACTGTTTTTCATCACACAATTCAACGAATAGAAGTACTAGATTTATTATTATCACTCATAATAGGAAAGAAACCAACAATTCCCACGTATGTACGAACTTTTACGATTTCAGAGGATTTTGCACCTAGAGGCATGAAAAATAAACTTAATATATACATATCTAAAGCATGTAAGCATTAAAACATGTCATCAACTTAAAAAAATAATATTGTAAACTTTGACCATTTTTTTTAAAAAAAACGCAATAGGTGCCGCGATGTGAAGTATGTCAAAAAATCAGGAATAATTAGTAGTTTAGCCATGTGCAAGGATATAACGGCCAACTTTGCGATTCCAGAGATATCTTGATTTTTCATGTCCCATACAAATTTTTCTTAAAAAAATTATAACTCTTTCGTTTGTGCAACTAATTGTCTCGCACGACTTTTTAGCATAGTTTATGATCAGTAAAATCGTTTTCAATCAAAAAAAATGACCCTTAAAAATTCAAGCCTCTATGTCTATGAAACGCGATTTTCAGCCCACAGTGGGGCGGGGCGATCATAGGGTGTGTGGGATGTTTTTAGGGATGTGACATTGTACATAAAAAATCGATTTTTAATTAATCGACTTTTATTGCAGGATGTAAAATCGATTAATAAAAAATCGATTTTTCTGAAGAAAATAATCGATTTTTTTATAATAATCGATTTTTTTCTAATTTGTCCATTAATTTCAAAATATACACCGTAAATATATTTATTAATTAAAATGTATATCAATAGATATTTTAATTAAAAATAAACAGGAGAAATAGTAAGTTTTATACAAAATAATCAACACAAATTAAAGTTTTAGAACAATCAAATTATAAAAGGTTCAGATAAGTTCGGTATAATGTTTTTTTTTTATATATATTGTATGGCAACAGCTTTTTACTTTCTGCCAATGTTAGTGTTGAAGGTAGGGAAACTATATTTATATGGAATGGATGACGGAATGACTATAACAGTACAGAAGAGTTCCAGGTTTGGAATAATAGATATTTGCTAAGGACTACATATAATGTTTATAACGGAATATAATTAATAGATACTAATAATATAATGTTAAGATATGTTACATAAAATATTAAATTTTAATATTATTTAGACATATAAAGGAATACAAAATATTAAACAAAGGAGATAGTATTCTTTGACAGTCAGTTCGCGTTCCGGGCTTCGGGCCAAAAGACCAAACTTTGTCGGGGGGCTACAGATGAAAAATCAGTAATAATATTGATTGAATGATTATAAAAAAATCGATTATTAATCGATTATTTATCAAAATAAAATCATGTATATAAATCGATTTTTACTTTAAAAAAATCGATTATTAATCGATTTTTTTCATAATCGATTATTTTTTCACATCCCTAGATGTTTTTTATTACCATAGCTCCACTCTTACTGATCATTTTTTCTAAAATAATGCATTAATTGCGAAGGCTTTATTAGGTATACATATGATTTAAATCCATAACCAAATAAATACTCAAGTAAAATTATGTAACCTACGTACGACATGTTATTTTCCGCCAGCCATGCGAACGAAGTCGCAGGCACAGCTAGTTTTTATATACAAGTAAATGGTTTTCAATATCCTTGGTAGCTCAGATGGTTAGAGCAGTCACCCGGATTGTGATAAGTCCCCGCATCAGGGCGTGAAATTTTTCTAGTTCAGATATTTTTCTAAATAAATGGTGTGAAAAATATCATCTTCATTTTCTAGCTTAACGGCGTGAATACTCAAGGAGAGAATATTGCTGATAACGGTGGAATCAAAGAAGCTTATTATGCATACCAGGCGTGGACCCAACGCCACGGTGATGAATCTAGACTACCTGGGTTAGAAAAATATACACCGAGACAGGTACATATATTTACTAAGTGTAAAGTCCGTAGTAGACGATGATTTCAATTATCCACTAATAAATGGAAATACAAAACAGAAATGTTTTATGTGAGATTTTTCTTTTGCAGTTGTTCTGGTTGAGTGCGGCGAACACATGGTGTGCGGTGTACCGTAACGAAGCCATTAAGTTACGAATCACAACAGGGTTCCACGCTCCAGGAAGGTTCCGCGTCATCGGCCCACTGTCTAACATGGAAGAATTCGCCTCCGATTTCCAATGCCCACTCGGCTCACCGATGAACCCGGTCAACAAATGCAAAGTGTGGTAGTCTCTCTCATACGTTCTCGATTCAGAAGGCAAAACATACCTGAAATGGCTAAAGAACCCAGGACAATCTTCCTGAACGTTTCTCCCTCTTTACCGCACCTGAGCATCCTTTACCCGTGTCCGCCTTATAAGCTCTTTCTACAACATTTAAAGTTGTTTATTTATTCAATGTGTAGATAGTTAATAAATTATATTGATGAAATTGATATATTTATCAAAAACATTTCGGTATATTTGAACTTTCGTTTTTAGGCTAAAAAAATGTCTTGCCCGAATTAATAATTTCATCGTATTAATAGAAAATAATCATATTATCTGTCCCCTTATTGATTTCTGATTGGAACGGTTCTGCACAGCCTGCATCTACCGTCTCCCAGCGACCCTCATCAGGTCATATGTCCATATTGTGGGAGACTATCTTGATTTTGTAGGAGGCCCAACTTTGCGCTTTCCGATGCGTAGTCACCATGTTAGAACTAAAAGTCCTCATCGGTTTGCGTGCTAATGTGTCCTGACCCTTGCTACTTAACCTTGCTCATACTATGCGCTATGCCAGTGACTTTAGTCCTCGTATATACGGATATATTTATTTCTGATTCTATCTAGTTGTGAATTACTTAACATAGATAGTTCCATAGGTCTTAGTGAATAATTTAGAATTGTGAATTTGTAAACTACCTACCTACATATAATATCAACAATTAGGTAAATATCAATAAGATGTAGTGAGTTGAACAAAGTAGTGGTAAGAATGTATCTTTAAATTATTCAAAACAAATCAGGGACTCCCAAGCTAATCAGTTACTAAAAGCTCCCATTAGATGAAATAGTTTATGATGAGTTTTATGTTTATAACAAAGCAAGTACCTATAGGACAGGCTTTCACATCTCCAAAAAACTTAGTAAATTTATTTAGTTTTGAACATTAGGTACCTATGTAACACTATATTATGGCAAAGTACTTGGTTCATATATGATAATCTACTCATTCTTATTCACATAAACAAAGTAGTAAAAATAAATAAGCTAATATAGCATAATTAAGCTAATATAGCATAAATAGCAATGATAATAAATTAAAACTTAATGTTGATGCAGTATGCTACTTAACCTCTAAAATTTAGAAGTATTAAAGCTTTTGATGTGTAAATGTTGTTATAATTAATAGTTAATTACATATTAATCAAGTCCGTCGAGGAGGTTATTAAAATATGTCACAAAGATGAATTGGAATGGGTCTAAGTAGTGACTTTAGTGTTAATGTATAGGGTAAGAGACAATAACCACGACATTGCATTTGGGAGGATAGTTGAATACCTATTATAAGGAAGATTATAATAGCTCTGAGAGATAAGAGGCCTCTCTAAATATATAATTTGTATTGTACCTACCTATTGGGTGTTGAGTATTGTTACTTAGGCACCCACTATTATGACTGTTGTCGTTTATTAAATTTATAGATTAAGTCAGTAAATGTTGAATGTTTAGTGTCATCAGATTATTTGATGTTTATCTTGTAGATAGAATTAGCTGAATTGTTTTATAGATAGTTATTTAAAATATGCAACAATCGCATGCCAGTAACAATCACAAGTTATTTTTGGCTAAAACTTTTGACTGAGCATGTATTGATCGATGAAGAACAGGTACCTAAGTACCTAGTCTACGTAGCTATACAAATTCGGCGTCGCTTCTCGTGCCTTTTCGCTGTCACCACTGCCCCCTAAACACGATGTCTTTCTTCCGATAATCGCTTACGCTAAATTGACAATTGCGCCCGAAAATAATCGATCGTAATGTCGAATCCGATACATTTTCCATTTAGCGATAACGACTATCGAAAGGCATCTTGCCCAGGAGGACTGTACCCCCATTGTACAATATAATCAAAACGTCTCGATCTCAGTTGCGTTTAGTTGCCAAATCGTATGAAAACGACAGCAGCGCCTCTGTTGTGAAGTATTGATACCATTTTATACATACAGGATTACTTTTTACGCACGCCCGAAATTTTCACAATGCGTTATACCCTAGGATCATTCTATGATCTGAGGTTATACATATAGTATAAATAGTTTCAATAGTTACCTACTTTATGGATATAGAAATCGAGACGTTTCAATTCGATTGAAACTTACCTACACTACGAGTACCGACTACCCGAAATGCGCTACACCTACTTAAGCAAGTACAAATGAGGAATTCATAGCCCGAAGGCGTGTATGCCCATGTGCTGCCTAGCATCTAATCGTTGTGAATGGGTGAACTACCTAATTATCCCAAGTCTTTCATATTTATTCCGGGCTGAGTGTTGCGAAACAACTGACGAATTTAATTAATTTAATATTAGCAACAGTTGCTTCGCCCAATTATTTATCTTCAACGAAAGCTGATCGTAGAATAAAATACATCATCTCATAGAAGTCGCACGACATCTCAACAAACAAACTACCTATCACAGCACCTTTATTCACAACTGTCGGAACTGTTAATGTGCAGGTCACCACACTGACCGAATTCAGAATGAACAAGGATCATTATACGAAATTTTGGAATTCTATCGAGAGTAGCCCTCTGGTAGGTACAGTTGTTTGACAGCAGTCTGGTCGAGTGATTAGCACCCCTGGCTAACTAATGCCAGAGCAGGCCTCATCACTCGCGCAATGCAGCGTTGCAACTGCCACAGAATATAACTGTGAAGATAAGTGCTAAGTAAATCGCAAGCGAGCTGAGCACTAGTGGGCAGCCGCACGCGAGATTGAGTACCTAATCGCGCAGACTGTACGTTTTCCGCGGCGAAAAATGTAGCGATAACTAGTTACGTAATATTCTTATAAAATTCTTGACTAACGATACGATAGTTAATTGTTATGAAGTGTTTGGAAATCGCAATCAAAAGATATTAAAAAATGTCTTTAATAGGTGGCAGAATTAGTAAAACGTTTTTATGTACCGGGAGACCAACGCTGCGGCGTCTTCCGGTACGCAGCCGCCAGACGAGGACCATTACGCCTCAATGACCATCAGTCCTGCTTCCAATGTGGCCTGTCCATTGCCACAAATGCTTATTACATGCCTACATTTCATATTTAAAGTAGGCATAATAAAAGTATAAAATTGATAGCCACAAAAAAGTGCAATAAAACCATACCCAAAGAAAAATCTTTAGCTACACCGCCCTCTCATATTGTGCCAATTCTACGATTGGCTTTCGATATCAATCTTTTTTTAGTCGCACAATTTTGGTGACCAAAAAAGAGAACATTTTAATTTAATTTTAGAATTAAGTACCTAGTTAAGTCTATCACTTTTGGATACAATCGTATTGTTGTAATTCATTAAAAATCAATAAAAATTCTTTTTATCAGACATTTGTTTTATTTTACTCAGGGTATTCAATCTTGATGCAAAAGTACGAGCATTGCTTCTTGAAAGTCACTAGTTTATACACAAGTTCAGAGATGGCTGAGTCGGGGCTTTCTCCACCGGTTTTAATAAGATTCAACTAGTATGTCATCACATTTCAAACAATTGTGTGTTGAGTTGAGACAGGACTGTGAAAATAGAAATATTTGTGCAGCGAGATATTTTATAGTGTTTTTGAGACAGGACAGCACTCGGTTGTATGGTGTTAAGTGTGTATATAGTATTGTAAAAGGAAGAAAATATAAATCATTTTTTTTTTCGAAAAATAAATAGTTCTTATTTCATAGATAATTTTAAGGTTATTGTGTCGGTGTTGATACTAGTTTTCATCAGTTGCCTTTTTATTTACTAACTTGAATGTAATAAATACAGTCTACAACTAAATACAATATTACTGATGAAAAACAGTGTCAATACTGTCAATTCAGAAAATAAACAATACTTTCATTATGTATAGGTACCTATTTACATAGTGCAACACATACATACACTCACGCACACATAGATACAAGTAGAGAATAAATAAACCGTACTGTTTACCACGAATTCTCCTCGCAGCGCTAGTGTAGCAGTGCTCGTTTTACGGCTAAGATTGACCTCTATTTCCAGTATTCAAAGTACTCTGTGATTTTACTACTGAGTTGCAGACTTTTTCTCTTGTTCAGATATGCAGATATTCTGCTACTACCAAATATTACCTTAATTATAATATTATATCGTCGCTTTGGTAGTGAAGAGAGTCAACAAAAGCGACAATAGATATACGTATTTGCGTTAAAAGCTAACATATTCTTAATGTCAAAATATTCTATTGCAGCAATTACAAATAGACTAGAAGACATTCATAGGGTTAATCTAAGTCCTTGGTAGCTCAGACGTGAATACGTGATATATTCTTTTACCCGGATAATGAAGTTCGCTGGTTCAATTACGCGTGCCTCAAGACATGATTTTTTTCTAGTTTACCTATAATATTATTATATTAATAAAAAAAAACTTAAATTCATAATTCATTTATTTGATCCAAAAATAATACACAATGAGAAACAGACTATACAATATTGAATACTACTTAACGCATATCTACGTTATCACCATAAACAATACAATTTTGGAAGTATTCAGTCCATGTCCACAAGAGCAGTAAATATTCTGCTATATTTAATGTACTTAAGCAGGAACACCAAAGCGTTGGGAGACGAAATAAGCTGTCATTTCATTCGACAACATTTCATTATTATCAAAAACTATATATAAAAGTCTTTTTTACACATAACTTTTACTAATACGTATAAACGTTGATATTTATTAAAATACAGTCCACAATATTGCATCATTATATATTGGAACAAACATATAGGTACAAGCGTATAACGGTAACCACATGATAAAACTTGTTCTTATATAAACCTGCTAAACAAATGTGAATAAAATAAAAACTTTAAATTAAATTTATAGCTAAAATGATAATAGAATTGAGTAAATCAAACCCCGAAACCCGGGCTTAAAATTTAAAGCATTTTGTAGATCACATACCTATATCTATTATGACGTTTTTTCAAACTGTTTAGTTTAAGCAATATCTTACTGTATATTATACAGGAAGTTAGGAGGACGCTCTCGAAAACGAAGGTAGACGGCAGTACTGCCCCTTATTCAGAAACTGTCGGATTACGGATTCGATTCGAAAATTCACATGGTGTCTCGCTTTGACGCATCGTAATAAAAAGTGACAGGTATAGAGTTTCCGAAATTCGAATCTGTTACGACAGTTGTGAATAAGGGGGCTGATCACCCTAAACACGATTTGTTAGAAAATCAATTTGAAATAGATTAAAAATAATCAGCTGTTTTCATACAAATTGTAATATCTACACGACTTGTTTGTATGGAACAGCTGGTTTTCTTCGCGGTTTCAAATTTATTTTCTAAAAAGTCGTGTTTAGGGTCACCAGCACTGCCATCTGCCTTCGTTTTCGAGAGCGTTTCCCTAACACCCTGTATGAAGTATTCACAAATCAGACGCAATATACTTGTAAGGGGCCAAAGGTTAAATTAAACAGTTTGAATTTTTTTGATACAATTGACTTTGATTCACTCCATCTCTAGTTTCTTCGACGAACGGTTCCACCGTATTAGCGATTCGATAATATTCACACAACAGAGAACCAAATGGCATAGGCGTATGCCATTCGGTATCACTGCATGGATCGAGAAAGAACGAAATCCATAATTTCGGACTTGCTTACTGTGAATGACTCCTTCTCTATAACGGGTCTAATTAATGATTACCTACACAAACTAAATCTAAACTAAGTGTACTACATCTCGTTTTTTTCATATTAATTCTAATAGATCCGCTGTTTCAAATAATTTGATTTAATTTTACTATCATACTATTTCTATGCTATTATAAAAGAATACGGCGTTATTTACATTGTTCAATATAGTGGCCGTAGGTATGATAAATGTGGGTCTTGGATTTACTTAAACTATTGTTCATTTAGTAGCTGTAAAAATTTTAATAATTTGACTGTTATTAACTGAATTATATGGATAAAATGTTAATACTTCCAGGTGGTTTATACTTGTACAAGCGTAGAAGCATTTAAACAAACGTTGTTATTAATTCGAGGAAGATTTTACAGATAATCAAAGTAATTGAAAGTAATGTTTTTAACCTAATAATCCACTTCATTCGAAAAGGAATTATATATAAATAAATGCAAATTAATGAAATAAAAAACATCACGATTTGTACGCGCCTTCAAAGTAATATCTACCACTATGTGTCAAAATTAGGCTATTACAGCGGCCGTAGGTACTATAAATAGTCTGTAAATGTCAAGAAATGACAAATAATAATAATAATATCTAGCCTAAAGTAAGCATCATTATGAATTTGTGTTATGGATACTAGATAACGGAGAAATGATGATATTAATATGTATATAAATATTAGAAATATACTAAATTAACATATAACATCCATGACACGTAAACAAATGCTCTTACTCATCGTACAAATATTTGCTCCTACCGGGATTCGAACCATTTGGGATCTCTTGACCGAGTAGCCTGAATAGCAAGAAAACCTGTACCTGTATACAAATATATGTCTTATGGAGAACTTGACTATACCTAACTACGTATTGATAGAACGAGATATACTGCACTGGACTTTAAATCTAGTCTGTGTATTTGGAATCGAGCCCGAAGTAACTAATTTTAATAGGTGCTATTAAATAGTCCGCAACATCGATGGAGTGCAGTTAACTAGTGCACGGGACAATACAAATTATTCTTTATTGCACACGAGTAAAACCATAAGACAGCGGAGCCTGAAATCATATTACTATACATATAAAAGGAGCCCTTACGACAATATCTTTTAGGTTCCTTGGATTTTGGGCTTGACCTAATATGGTGGCAACGTTCTTGCTGGAAAGCAGAGCAAAATAGCTGTTTCCACATAACCAAATTAATGAGTATAATAATACAATACTGCGCCCAGACAGTGTAGTCTGTACTCACAATAGACACGAATATATATTATATTGCTGCGTTGGTAGCTGTTAAAAAGTTATTTGTAGGTGGTTGAATTCTTAGTGCGAACTGCACCACGAGCATTACATTAAGGCACTTAGTGCGGGTGGCGTGTCTGGACGCAGCAAAAATAATTAACAGCTCCTGGTTCCCTAAAGCTAAGCTAAATTTAAAAACAACTGTTATGTATCATATATGATTCATGGGACTAATAGTCCCGTACATAAAGGTGCCGATTCTGTTCTACTTGCTAGCTCAAAAACCAAATTGAAGTACATTGTCTCTCTTTCATTCCAGTATTAAAATAGATGACTGCGATGATGTCATAATTTGATATAAAGCCATGTCAGCTATATTATGTCAAAGTTCTTTTTTTTGTAGATTAACTGTCGTTTATTTTATTTTTTGTTTTGAGAATAGGGAATATGCATAAATATACTGGTAAATACACAAAATTATATTGCTAATAGTGAAAACACAATTGATTGTAGCTAAGAAATACCCCACATATTTGAAATTGCAGTACTTATAGAAGGTAAAAGTTCATATAAAAAGTTGTTTATATCCTAAAACAACTTTTTATATGAAAAATGCGCGGCGGTTGAAGTCTATATCGGATCTCCTTGTCTCACACAAATCGTGGTTTTTGAAAGTCGGGTATTTATCAATATTGTTCGAGCTTTTTTCAGTTTTGTTATTTGATTCTGTGTAGTATACATTTTATATCCAAAAAAAATATATATGCAGATTCCCTATTGGAATGAACAAGAGGAACTGAATTTAAATTAGTTAGCAAATATTCTGCTGAATCGGCACCAATATATGGCACTAACATTTCGTAGTTTTTTTTAAATAGTAGCACTGAAAAGTAAAATTTTCTTATTAGGTTACTAGATCCGGTAAACGTTTACTCTTTCGGTTTTAATGTTTCAATAATCTGCCCTTACAACTAACAATCAACTTCATAGTTTATTGCACATCCATTTCGATATTACTTTTATTATTGCATAAATTTACGCTGTGATAATTTTTCTCCACTTTTCATTCCAGAGGCCTATCCTCCCTAGCACATCAAAATAATATTCTAGTCTGGTCCGAATCTCTACACCTCATATTTTATATGCTCTACGCAAGCCTAGCATACTTCGTCCCATTACTCTTTGGCATACTTTGAGCTTTAGGACCACGTCTCACATCCACAAACCCTCATAGATTATAAAAAACCAAAACTCGTCCATGAATCTTAAGAGAAAAACGTTCAATCTCTATATCTTGTTATATATTGAAAAAAGATAAACTCATAGTTAAAACAAGTAAGATTAGGCAGTATATGTTTCACATTTTATACGGAAAAAACTAAATTTCTCGTGGCGGGGTCAGTGTACTACAATTTCAAACCACTTGTCACCTGTTTATTTTAAATTGTTGAACACTAACTGGCTAAAACATATATTTGACACCTGTTTATTTTAAACTTTTAGAAGACTAATCGGCTTAAACACCATTTCTTATTAAATATCTTGGTGAGGTAACTGTTGTAATCATGTTTATTAATACAAAGAATATAGTCCTGCGACTAAATACGATTGGAAGATGCAATGCTGAGACCACGTAGAAGTTTAGTGAGTGTAATGCAAAATGGTGGCCATTGTGCCCTGATTGGCGGACCTATTGTGCACTGACTAAAACGTGCCACCCTTTATTACAATCCGACAAATAACGGATTTATTTGGCAAAATAAAGGCAATAAAGCTATATTTTTACGCATGAAACATGCCGACTAAAATAAGTCAAAAATCGGCTAAATGTCAACAGAATCGACACCACCCCCTTATTCACAACTGTCGGAAAATATTCGAATATCTGAAACACTATATCTGTCATTGCTTATCGCGATTCGTCAAAGCGAGACAAAACGTGACTTTTAGAATCGAACCTGTGATCCGATAATTGTGAATAAGGGGGCATAAGCCCTGTATAGTACTTTTATCTTACGAAGCGACGCGCGCTTTACTTGTAGTAACCTAGTGTACTAACACGCTGCCAATAGGTATGTCCACACTGTGCACTTTTTGTTCATTAAGGGCATGCGTCATAGCGCACGTGAGGTATGCCCTTAACGCATGCGTGATGACAGTTGAAAGCGAAGCGTGCGCTCTGATCTGATACACGTTTTCCGCCGTCGGGTGGATTTCTGTGCCTTAGAGCGTTCCACAACAAGATGGCGGACGAAGAAAAAGATTTAACATTAAAGTTTATTGAAGATTTCAGAAGCTTTCCACAACTTTGGGATCAAAATAATAAACTTTACACAAATAAAGTAAAGTAAATTGGTTCTTTTCTTTCTCGAATTTCTTATGACCAAGTAAGCTACACATATTCCACAAGTAAAATATTCTCGTCGCACATGTTTCCAAAAGACGACAGAAACTACGACTGAACTATGGTGTTGCGTTCATTATCGCATTCAATTATTGAAAGCGCCAAACGAAAGATGAAGACGAAAGTTGAAGATGAAAACGCACAATGTGGACATACCTATTGAGTGGGTAAGCACGTAGACTAGAGACATGTAGGAGCTCTCATCTCAGTGCCGCTCGAAACACGGGCGAAGTAATACGTGTCTAAGGTATCTGTATTTAAGCGTCGCTTCAAGTAGCGTCAGTATGGAAAGAACAAGTAGACCATCCATTATCATAGTGAGGTTGGTTAATTTATTTTCATGCAGATATTTATGTGAAATTAAATAAATTAATTTTGTGTCAAAAATTTGGTAATTACCTTTTTGTTTTATCATTTATTTTATTTTATTAATAAAATAATAAATTGTTATATAATTGTACTATTTTGACTGCGATTTTTAAAATGACAATACTTGCAAACTGATTCAGTGATGAAACTGATACTGATAATGATTACAGTGATTCTGTTTAATTTAATTAAATATAATACAAGTAACACTATTTTATTAAGTAAAATAAAATAGTGTAAACCTTCAAAAAATTAAGCTTATTATGTATTTAAGTGGCCATTTACTGAATATATTATTCAGCAAAGATACAAAACATAAAAAAATATAATAATATTCGTACATTTATTTAGCTCAAAGTAAGCATCTTTAAGTGCTTGTGTTATGGGTATTAGATAATGGAAAATAATGATAATAATATGTATTCAGGGTGGTGCCGTCAATACGATAATAAATTGAAACATGGGCTATATTAGTTTATAGAAATGGTTTGCCACTTTCAAAAACATCGTATTCATTTGATAATTTCATGACATTTCTATGAAATAATGCAGCAAATGTTATATTATTTCATAGAAATGTCATAAAATTATCAAATGAATATGATGTTTTTTAAAGTGGCAAACCATTTCTATTAATAAATACAGTCCATGTTTTAATTTATTGTCGTATTGACAGCACCACCCTGTATAAATAATATAAATAAACTTATAAACATCCATGACTCGTTAACTAATGCTCTTACTCATCATACAAACCTACCGGGATTCGAACCCGGAACCCCCGACCAAGTAGCATGTATAGCAAGGGTTACAGACCACTCAACCAGCCGGTCGTCACAAAAAAGTTTTACATTTACATTGGATAAATAATACCTACTTTATCTTTTATAAGCTAACACCACTCGCATCAACGCACACATTCGCAGCGTGATTGACACTTGGTTACCACAAGTAAAGCGCGCGTCGCTTCCTGAAATAATCTTAGTGTAGCAATTTAAGAAAAGTGTATGTAACGACTATACTAAGCCTGACTGATACAGTCAAAGAGCAATAGACATTATTTTTCTACCGACAGACAGTTTAATTGAAGATTAATTAATTACACAACAAAAAAAAATTTGAATAAACCTTATTTTTAGTGAAATAAAAATTACGCTAAGGCCCCGTGCGAGATTCAATGTTTCCGTTACGTTTATTATCGCGTCGTTAATCGCTGTCTAATCGTATGAAAAGACAACAAAGCCCCTGTTCTTAAATATTGAACCCAATTATTGTATAGAATCTTAAACACAGAACTTGCGCTTAAAAGGCCTGAGAAGTGGAAAATTTCGTTACGAGATTCTATTATTTCCTTTAGTACAATAATGAAAGTCTCAGTGCTCTGGCATTGTAGATTGAAATGATTTTAAACATTATAGTATTATTATTACTGATTACATAAAATATTAAGCATAAAACCACCATCTAATATTGAAATGTTGTCAACATTTTTAATGTATTTTCTTCATATCGATGCACGCAGTTATCGGAATGCCGTATCAATATGACACGTATACTATGAACAAACACCAATAGACTCGCCACGTACACCGTAACTAAATAATGTTAAGCATAGTATTATTATTAATTATCTATTGATTTATTCGACACTAAAATATTGCTACATCTTTATGGAATTTAGGTTCTATAGTTGCACTATGATTGTAAACTTTAAGTTGCCGGGGAAGATACACAGAAATATCAAAAGCACACTTCTACCCTGGTAAGAGCTTTGAAAAAATTACATACCGTGCCTAACCGCGACCAAATATAATTTCGCATTAAATTATAAAATAAATAATCATATAACATGAATCTTAACCAGTATTCATATCTGAGATCACAAAAATAATGTTCCTAAAGTATTTTAACGCTAATAAAACATGTGAATGAGTAATACGCGTGGAGACGTTTTAGAACAGTCGACGCCATTTAATAAAATATCTTTAATACTTATAAGACAACCTCCTTGTGCCCGTATAATAATAATAATATGTAGAATATCGCAGTATGCGTGGTGCGGTGTTTACTCGTCTAAACTTGGTGGGTTGTCCTCTGTGAAGACAACGTGGGATTTTAAATAAATGAGGAAGGCCAGCAACCGATCATTCTCTGCTTCTGAACCCCTGAAAAGAAATATTTTAATATCACACAAATATCAATTATCTAACCCATTCTAAACAGATTGAACAGCGTGTTCATAGTTGTTGACACCTTGTGAATTTGATAAAATACTAATTTACTTACTCCACATCGATTTCTATGGCCAATACTGTATGGTGTGGTTTCCCTTCTTCATCAAACCAACTGCAACAATAAAATTGTAGCTTTTGAAAAAAGTGATAGTGTCATATGGGCATTTTTAAACTATATGAGCCCGGTACAATCTTGAGATTGACTTGTTCATTTTCGACAAAAAATTTTGCCAATAAGTAATTTATACTTCATTGTGAAAACAACTACGCTTCACAAAAACTAAGTAAAAACCTGTATCTTTTAATAAAAAAAATATGATAAAATTGAAAATGAAGTAGTTTTAAAAAACGCAACGTATGGAAAGGAATTTATTTCAAGTAGGAATTAACATAACTAAACAGAATCGGCAATGTTTGGATGGGGGCATTGTCTTATAAAAATAAAAAACATTGGTTACATTTACTTGGAAAAAGTTATCGATTCGTATTAAATAATAGATTAGGTTAGATTAGGTTTCAATAGGAGATACTACTACAACTGTCAAATTAAAAGAGTAATAAATGACATTAAGAATATCAAACTTATTTCTTAATTTAAAATTTGAAACATTTAAAATGGTTAGACAAAAATAATAAGGTTGCAATACTAAACTAAATAGGTTGATTCATAAATTATCCGTAGATTTTTTGTCTCGTTTCTATCAGATATTATTTTGAAAGATTTTGACAAAAAAGGGTTTTTTTTATCCTAGTTAACCTTCATAATACGACCAATTTTCGTGTGTGAAAAAATCTAATCATATTATATCATCAACCCTGTGAGACAGATTTGTGCACGCAATTATAAACCAAATGGGTAAAGGTGGTAAAAATTTTTAGACCCCGATTCTACAAACAGCAACACTCTTAACTGCCCGTTCGAGACGCAACAAACAGAAAGGTAGAAAGAGATGAAATTATTTGTACAAATAATTTCACTTTTAAAACTCTGAAATTTTGTGGGAAATACAAAGTTGAGTGGTATTCCCCACAAAATTTTAGAGTTTTATAAGTGCTACGTGTTTGATAGTACATAAAGTGTACTAGTTGCAACAATTTACAAGGGCAAGTGACATTTTCTAGTCTGATAGCTCTTACATATAAAAAAAGTGTATATTTTGCGAAAGCATTTGAGGAAGTCTAGACAAGTGATTAATGTGCGATAGGATGTATCAAGTATTAAAAAAGTGTACTAGAAGAGAAAGTGTATAAAATGCGAATAAATCCTTCATTGATCATAATACTGACATGTCTGCGAGCGGCGGCGAGGTGCAGGGCGCGGCGACGAGGCAGCGCGGGCGGCGCACCGGCCCGCCGCCCGGCGCCGCCTGCGCCGAGCCCAGCGTCGGCCGCGACACGTGCCAGAACCCGCGCTGCGCCGCGCCGACGCCGTCGATGCGCTCGATACGCACCCACCCTAGACCACACACCGCAATACAGTATTTGACAACAAGTAAAACAGTTGGTTATTACATACATTTCGAAAATATTGACCGTTTTCACTAACCATTCCCTAGGCTTAGGTGACTCTTAACGTTATTTGTCTCTTTCTATCTCCTACAGCTAGACTGAGATAAAAATTGCTAAGAGACTCTTAACGCTAAGCAAATGTTAGTGAAAACGAGCATATGAGTTATTTTAAAGTAAAAAGCTTTGCTATAGTTATTTGTTATACAATTATACAAGAGAGCAAAGTTGCTTTTTAACCGCGTGCTCAATTTTGATGACCGTTAATGACCTAAAATTAGAATCTTGAGCGTTAGCGAGGGCATCAAGAGAGCACGAGGTGAAAAATCTTTGCACTCGAGTCCAACACGTAACTTTTCATCCTACCTCAACGAGGAAATGACTCAATACAAAAAAAACACATTTGCGTATTATTAATAGTTTCAGTCAATTCTATTGGCGCCAAATAAAATTCTTCGTCGCTAGAATCACTCATTTTAGGTTTTTTACTTGTTTTCAAGTTAGTCTATATCTTAAAATCGCTTGACAGAAAATGTGGCACTTTTGCAATGCTGTATTTCTTCGTAAATATTTTATTATTTCACTTTATTATTATGTGGCAGCTAAGCTGCTTAAAAAAGTGCAATGTAAAATAAGTTTGGTGTTTGTTTACATCTTGGGCCTAAACGAAAATAATGGACTAAATATCTTAAAAACTACTGAATGCAGATATACCTACTATTGCTTCTGCAATATTTATCATCTATTGCCAAACTTACTATTTATATAAGATTTTAAAAAAAAAAATGTACCCTATTCAAGATGCTATTGAACAACCCATCGTATAATAAAGTATTATTATTTTTTGGAATCAACGCCATAGTTTTTAATATTGGCGTTTGTAATATCCGGTCAATCTACAGTTTTGCTTAAAGCAGACATTACACTTAATACAGAGACAATTTAAACAAAAGCGAAATCGAAGATACATAGGTTAATCAAGATGGCCATTAGGCAGACATACTAAACGCCGATAAAAAAAATTCAACACATTTGCTCAAAAATGCATTTACGTAGCCTGTATAGTAGGTACATTTTTCAAAAGTTATTACTTTTGCTCAATACGTTTGACTAACTTTATCACCACATGCACGTGGCGCCATGTGGAGAATATGAGACAAAAATGTAGTTTTAATTTTCACCACGCGCACGTTTATAAACCAAACACCTGTACTGGTTACTCGCAAATGTGTTGAAAACGTTATATGACACACGTGCGGACATCGGTATTTGCAAACTCGCGATTATGGTTAGCCCTTGACCTCGTCTCAAAACCCAAAATACCGCAATAGTATCATAAATAACTATTACGAAATTTATACTAGGATTTATTTTAATGATTCATTACTATCAATTAAATTAATCGATGGCAGTTTTGGCAGTGCCAACTAATACTTTTGCAAATGAGGCTGTTTAAGACAATATGACATAATATTTTGTATACTAAAAATAAAGATATGACTTGAACAAAAATTAATTACCTGTTAAGGGTGGTTGTGCATCAGGTTGACAGTTATTACAATAGCACCTCACTAGTCGCCATGAAACCGCCTGTCGTAGCTCTGGGTACGGTAACACGAGAAAGTTCCAATACTTCAGCACCAAGTGTAAATGTTCGCAGCCCTCCCCTGACGCCTCCCACTCAGACTCCAAGCTCTGACCTTCCGTACCCTCTTGATCGAAGCACAATATCCGATTAAGATAGTTCAAATTTTCAGCAGACAACGCCTCAGACCAGAAATCATCACGCCTAGTGGATTCATCAATAGATGAAGACTGTTCTTCGGTCAAATCGGGCAAGTTACCAGTCTCTAGAGTCAAAGCATCCATAATTTCATTATCTAAGTTGTCAACATCGTTAGCTTCTGGGTAACGATCATTGTGCTGAATGTTCGTATCGCAAAAGTGTTCGCGAACGCCATTTTCACTCCCTTCACCAACTCTGGAGTCGACACTGTACGTATGACGTAGAGTCTCCTTCACATTACATTCTAAGTCTTCGGTTGCAAGGGAGAAGCTGTGAGTGGAGTGACTTTTTTGCAAGGATCGATTTACGTCAGCGTTGTCACTGGAAAAGGAGCTATTTTCTGGTAATATTAAACTATGGTGCAAAGAAAGACGATTGGAAGCTGCTATATTATATCTGTGATCTTTGTTATTTTCTGTATCGGAAAAATTGGGAAACGGGTCTGGGATGGTGCTCGGACCGGCTCGTACTATAATTGGTTCAAATTCTTCTACGAGATTATCTTGGCTGTAGGCTTTAGCCTTTTGCATCGCTCGTGTCTCAGTCACCGTAACCATTTCGGCAACGCATGGTGAGTTCGCTTCTTCGAGTTCCAGCTCTGCCAATGATTCTTCCCTGAGATTTTCTGCTATAATAGGTAGATCCAAAGATGTTCCAGTAACGACGACATAAGGGTGAAGCAACACAGATACCTGAAAATTTCACTTTTTATTATATTTTCAATTCATAAGTTAAAATGTCTAAGCAAAATGTTTGAATCTGCATGCATCTATAAAATTTTCTTTAGCTATTATTACCTTTAGTACTCAAAAAAATATCTACAGATACTTGTAAATGTAAAATTAAAAGCTGATCGTGCAGTTTTATTTTAATGATGCTAAACGTACTTGTTGAATCTTCCCATACAAATCTATCACCGGGAAGACGTGACTGTAGGTTCTGGGGACCGTTCCAATAACGGCGAGCAGGTTCCCATCTATATCTATGACTAGTTCACTGTTAAATCTGAAGTGTATCGTGAGCACCGACTGTTCTAAGAGTTCGTCGAGTGCAGAAGCGAGATGCGTCTTTTTCTGAAATGATAGTTATATTATTAAGTAATCGTTTAAAATGTAGGTCGCCAAACTATTCACCATCATCATCAATATTTTAGCCGAGAGGCGCCCAATGCTCGGCATAGGCCCCCAATGCTCGGCATAGGCCTCCCCCAGGGATCTCCAACCAAACAGACTCAGGGGGCCAAACTATTATTTGAAATAAAATAAAACACAGCTGAAACTTGAGTATCTATTAACAAACTAGTGGTGACTGAAACTAAAAATTTTCTCTGTGAACAGGTTCTATAGGCTACGGTGACAGCTTATCATCAATAGGGCTACGCGCTTGTTTATCATCCATATGAGCGACCACCGAAGAGGTCGAAATATGATATCAGGCAGCAAGCTAGAGTAAATTGGAGATGTGGACAGGCAGGAAAGGATCTATGTCCGAAGACGTCCGTCATCAAGGTGATAAAGGGGTGATGATAGGAAGACGACATCCGTTTGCCTTTGTCTTTCTTTAAATAACTCGGTATTTCAATGAAATGATAAAATTCAATGAAATGTTTGAAGACATATCAGAATGCATCAGGCATGTCTGTAAGAGCTCGAAGATGCCAGCCTGGCCGTGACCCTTTGCCTTTCTTTTTACAGGGAGGAACTCATAGTTTTTGCCGCCCTTTAATAGCGACTATCAAGCTTTTTATTACAATAATTACAAAATTGTGTCTGAGTGAACATTCTAATAAACTTAAACTTGGCGTAAAAGCAGCTGGGAATTTCATCGTGGTTATCGACCTCGCCGAAGTAGGATCATGGAGACTGTCATCTGCGCCAAACCGTCCCAAGAAGGATTGAAATGTCTTAAAACCGCATTTCAATAACTGACCCCCAGGTGTCCACGGGAGACTTAACGGGGGCCTACGTTGGCGTGACAAAAAAAATTTTTTTGTTGAGTTTTGGGAATATGGTAGACATGTTGCTGAAGGGAGACCCCCTTCGACCGAAACCAGAAACATTTTGCAAGTGGTCTAGGAGAAAAAAAAGTCTCTGTAAAACTGAAGAAATCACATAAACACATTTTATGTTTGGCTCTTAAAGGTCTTAAAACTGGTGCAAAAAGGAGGACAATTAAATCTAATAACCTCATTATACACAATTTATATAATCATAAAAGCTTGTCGCTCAATTAAATAGGTACTAGTTTATTTACACAAGTAAATCGCGCGACAAGCTTTTATGATCATATAAATTGTGTATAATGAGGTTATTAGTTTACAGTTAAAATTTTAAAGGAAATTTTTATTTTAGAGCATTTAAAAAGGTTTTTTGCTTTTAATTTATTTTTTACTTTTTAGCTATCGCTGGCTAGGTTTCTGAGTATCTGCAAGCCCTTTCATTTGATACCCATATTGCAGAAGTGCATAAAAAATAACTATTCCCCCGTCTTGGATGTTCAGCCATATTGGATTTAGAATGACGTCACATTATTTTTCGAGTTACTCTCAACAAGCCCTTTCATTTGATACCCATATTGTAGAAATGCATTAAAAATAAATATTCCGCCATCTTAGATGGTTCGCCATATTAGATTTAGAATGACGTCACATTATTTTTCGAGTTACTCTCAACAAGCCCTTTCATTTGATACCCAAATTGTAAAAATGCATCAAAAATAACTATTCCGCCATCTTGGATGGTCCGCCATATTGGATTTAGAATGACGTCATACAGCTTATCGTGTATTGTCATCCAAACTAAATGTGTATACAAAATTTCAGCTCAATCGGTTGAAGATATCTGCTTCAAAATCGACTAGAAAGATTCCAGCCGAACATAAGCAAGTTAAATAAAAGCTTTTAAATATGGTGTTATCCACAGTGTTATCTTGTTCAGTTTCTTAAAGTTACTTACAAAAGTTCCATTGTCGTGAAGCAGGTCACTTGATACAATCCAAATTGGCGGCTCTAGGTGCATCGCACACTGCGGCAAGTTCTCTGTGGGCAGCACTCCCACAGCACCGATGGACACGCTGCCAGACCACTCCCCGGCGACCTTGTCCACACGGAACTGTTGACGAACAAACACGCAGTTAATCGATGGTCGGTGGCACAAGAGGCCTATACCCTAGCATTTGTAGAGAGGCACAGAGGTAGAGACAGATGTTTGAAACATTTTCATCAAAATTTTTATATAGTAGGTATCGATACCACAAGCTTAATTTGGGCGAAATGATTGGTGAGAATATTATTGTCTTAGTTTATACAGGTGTGTGGTACATAGTAAGTGGTACGTGGGCACCTACACATAGTCATGTAAATACAATTAAGGTGTTATCAAAAATTCAAAATTTATTTTGAAATTTTCCATTCATTTTGTATCTTTGACCAAACTATTGACTATCTATTGTTTTAGATAGCATTATAATATTTATTAACTGACTATGTTAGCACGGTTAGGTGCCCCATTTATATACATCGTACAGACGACATCATATCAAGTGTAACAGTAGTCTGAATATTATTATTACCTATTTACAAAACATAAATTAAACGTTATATTCCACTCTCTGCTTGCTTACTTCTTGCCATAATCCAAAAAAATATACAACGCATAATTTTAAATTATTTTGCAATATGCGCACATTTTAGCCTGAAAGATGATTTCTGTGTTTTTTATTTAAATTGTGTTACTATTACGCAACTTCGCCGCATGAGATGAAATTATTTAAGAGCAAATAAGTCGCAAAGAATCCAATAAAAATTCGCCTTGAATACTTTTGCCAAACGACTAGAGATCCGAGAGCAATTGACGCATTGCGAGTGCCAAGCTATTTTGTCTATTTTTATCACTACCTACCGCAGTATTTACTTTGTGGAGATACGGTCTAGCATATATTCCACAGCCAATAAAATAAGAGATAAAGCAAAACTATTTCAACGCAGAGCTATCGAAATAAAAACAGAGAGATAATTTATAATGAATACAAAGGTCAAGCAAGAAAAACAAACAATAGACTCTTCTGTTACTAAGTTGGTACTCAATTAGTCATCTTGTTATAAAAGCTGATGCATAAGATACGAAACGAAGTCGCACAGTGCAAGCACAAATTGCATAGCGGTATAAATACTTATCACAAATCGCAAACGCCAAGACACAATAGAAATGTTTCAGTCATAATATAAAAAAATTAGATCAGCAATGCATTATAAATATAATAATAATAATAATATCATTTATTGGTCACTTCACAGATTACTTAAGAAGTAACTTATCTAGTAATATGTAAGAGTTGAATATATCACAGAGTTTTGTAGAAATATAATAAAATATCAGATTTGAGGTTTTTTCTTCACCTACCCTAAAATTGTGTCCCCTCCGCAGCGGCTGACTAACAATTGCGATACCATCTTTATAGCCGGAAGTGCGCACCGCGACGGTATCTGGAAAAACCCACACACTTATGTCAAGACAAGAAACTAAGCTGAAAATCACATTACTCACATTTTAACTCCACAACCAACAAATATGACATACACATCTGACTATAAAGAATTATAACAAATGAGCTTTTAATTATACGCAACTGCAGTCATTATAGTAGTAAACATTAAGCCGAATGCGCCTTGCAATAATTGGTTGATTTCTATAATATTCATTAGAAAACATAGTCTATTTCCTTAAGCCTTTTAGCCTGTACATGAAACATTATATATATTCAGTTCCTTCTTTAACCTTTTTTTTTTTTTTTTATATACTACTAGATGACACACAAGCTGACGGCCCACCTGATGGAAAGCGGTTACCGCCGCCTATAGACACCTGCAATAACAAGGGAAAATCACTTGATATTGCAGGTGCGTTGTCATCCTGGGGCCTAAGATGAAATGCCGTCCATGCCCAGTAATTGATAAACGATAAAAAACGCCCATGACAAATGATATATTAATTAAATAGTTTGATAAGCATATTCCACCTCTACGCCCAAAGACGTTAAACTTCTGTTGACTTGCCGTACAATGCTTATCTATAGGCAAATAAAAAAACAGTAATTTAATTACCAATTGATATGAATGATTAGTCTCACCTGAACTACATAATTTGATATTTTTCCCATGTATATAGTAGAATGTATACGGTAATGGGTGACGTCTCCTCCTTGTCTCTGTTGTAACTAAGCCGGCTGTTGTGCCCGCATTGGATTCAGCCGTGATACAGGGTTCCAAGCTAACCTGCTCTTCATGGGTCACTATTACTTCATTTAGAGCAGTCTCATTTTGTACAAAGCTAGTGGTGGGTTCAGGTATTAGTTGGCCATTGTTCGGCTGCAAAGCACCAGTGTTATTGCAAACAATGTTTGAATTGTTCACTGGTGGTGGGATCATCTTCATGCATTCGTCATTCGGGACTGAAATAGAAAACGAAACAGAGTCAACCAAATGTTTTGAAAACAGTTATTGTTTGTTTGATGTTTTTAAGTCCGATTATTGTATTGTACATAGTTTTAAATTCGGTGCATCGAAAAACTGTGTTTATACTGATAATAATTAGGTCGAGTTTTCAAGTAAAGAAATTTATAATTTAAGAATTCTATAAGAGCTTTTAGTATTTATAACACAATTTTCAATTATGGTCTATTCGGGCTAGATAATTAGTGTGAGGTCAAAAATATCATAGTAATAGAATGAAATGTAGATTTTTTACTTTTTAAATTTAAGTAATAGTTTCTTATTTAACTTTCAATTGCAAGACTTACTAGTTGACTGTGGAAACGCGTTCCCGAGGTTTCCTCTTGACACCGCTTGAATTTTGGTGACGTGGCCATAAATTTCCATTATCACGTAAACTTTCTGCAATTTTGATAAACATTAAATGTACCAAACTTTCAACTCCATATATACCACTTCTAAATATCACTATCATCTTGATGTCTAGATTTCTTA
Organism: Nymphula nitidulata; assembly: GCA_947347705.1. NCBI lineage: Eukaryota > Metazoa > Arthropoda > Insecta > Lepidoptera > Crambidae > Nymphula > Nymphula nitidulata. The sequence goes on from OX374616.1 coordinate 21,863,032, forward strand.
TTCAAAAACTTATTATGTTTACTGTTTATTGAATACTTACATCGGGTACCCTCTCAAAGACTTGATCTACGAGTTCGGAGTTGTAGTATATGAGTACTCGGCTATCGTTGGTTTTCTTCAGACCTATCCTATCGCCCGGTCGGAGCCATTCGAACGACGGCACGAATGGCAATAGCTCTTGTTCACGACTGTTGGCCTTTGAATATTTCATATATTTACCTATTAAATAATTCAAAAAGTTATAGCGTTTACAAATCACTTCATCATCATCATTATCAGCCTATATATACGTCCCGCTGCTTGGCAAAGGCCTTCCTACATGGGAGAAATACAGGAGGACAAGAGAAATTCCTTAAAAATCTTTAAATAAATAAATATTTTTATTCATATTAGGGCACTCATGCATGTGTTATGCAGATAGAAATCTTAAATAAAGCCGACATTGAAATTGGTGTTTTTCGTTTACCTCTCGCTTACTCAGTGTAATGTGGGAGTGAGATATCGAAATAGACAGTGTCTAATTATTTTGCGAAATTAGTATAAGCCCGTCCTAAACTCCTAAATTCAGCTTAAGTAACGTTTTATATTAGGGTAGACATTATTTGTTTTTAATATTTGTAAACGTTTATCAATCTCGCTTGCGTAGTTAAGTTTTAGTTTAAAAAAGCAATTAAAGTTTGTAATTTCCAGCTGTTAAGAGCTACTGACGAACGGCACGCTAATCCGTTGGCCCCGGGCAGACACTGCAACTGCATTGCACTCACCAACCCGGATTTAACCAGCGTTGATGTGATATAAACCGAACTACACATGAGGTGAGAAACAGATGAGCATGTAGCTTTCTACATACTCATCGGGGCTTTGCCTGTTCCCAGCAGCAGTGGGACGTAGAATAGGCTGCTGATAATGATTATAATGATTATTTTTTAAGAACTGTTTCTATATTTACATGTCCTAATAATACGAGAAGCGAACAATAAAAAAAATCATACCTACATCGCCTATAGCTACGTTCGTTTGGGACCATAGCTTATAGTTTACGTTTGTCAGGACTTTCCTATGCTGAGAACATCTATGTTGCTAATAAAAAATAGAAGGTAATCATCAATACGGCTGATTGTTTTTTTTTATTTTTGTTACCTCGGAATTCCATCATATATATACCGATTTGGAATTTTTTTTTTGATGGAAAGGATATTCTTTCGGATTGGTCCAAATTTTTTGAGATATTTACCATCAATGTATGCTGTGTAGTGTGGCAGGTATCGCACGGAGGGTGGGAAGCTTCTGTTGACGTGTGCGTTCAAAATGTTGATGTCGGTCACGCCCATGCGAAAACTACCAGCGTAACCAAACTTGCACTCCACTATTTTAATCTGTGAAGTCCACGAGGTTGAATCAAAATTAATATAACATAATAAGTTTGAGTAAATCGTGTGACGTATAAAAAACGATGATAAAAAACAATACTATAACATCACTTTTTTTACAATGCAGTCTGGTATAGAGGTCAGGAGGTGGTATAGCAGTGGTCTCGGGTTAGAATACCCGTTTATATCTTGTGTTTGACAAATTCACAACACATCACAATCACATTTCTTCACAAATCATGGATATTTGTATGTTTATTTAGTAGAGGTAAGTATGTCTAATATTTATAGACATATTGTTCTTTATATTTCCAGTTATCCAGTATCTATAACGCCAGCTCTTAATAATGCTCAATTTGGGCTGGTAAAAAATCATATAGGTATCCAGTTGGAAGATCTAGGCCTAGAAGACAACGGCTTAGCTTATACATGGTAGCACTACCTTATTATTACCCAAGAAGCTACTTAGTTAACCACTATAATTCTTAGACACAATATAGATCGATTACTAACCTCGAAAATCTCCCCAATAGCTAAGTGGGCAGAGCTAAAGACGAGTGCGGCCATAGGATCCGACGTTAATCTTCTCGCAAAAGAATAATCTTTCATCAAACAGATATTATCACCGCAGTACTCCGAAAAACTCCTAAAAAGATGGATAAGCAAAGTTACCTAATATAACTCCTATTTCTATTTATTGAATAAATTTCGATTCTTTTTACTTTTGTTTTTTTTTTGTAAGAATAATCAGCAAAACTAAATCAACTGTTTTAAAGGTGCCTAGTAGGTAATTAGTATTGATATAAGTAGCATTCATTCAACTACTTCATCATTCATCGTTCATTTACTTATATCAATACTAATTACCTAAACTCACCAATAAGGTGGCGGTGGAGATAAAACCGATCTAAAGTTACTCAGCAACGAGTTATCTGAGTTAATGCAGCCATTGTAATTGAATGCTCTCTCTTCATTCTGCAGTATGGTAACCTTTAACAAACAAAACGATATATACACTCTGGATCTGGAAAGGGGATATCAATTTTAACGTAAGATCACAGAATAACCAGTAGTCTAAGAAAGATGCTCAACCAGTTAATCATCCAACCAATCACGACAGTTTTTTCATAAATCATAGACATAAGATGGGTGGTTCGGTGGTACGGTGTAATAAGCAGTGTCTTATATTGAAAAAATAAGACAGCCGATAGCTTGTCGGTCATGCATTCAGGCTTCCGTGGCGATTTTCAGACAACAACTTTGTTATACAACATCAAAACTTCATATATGCAGCTGAGTATTTTTGCTGCTTACAAATAATTGGTAAATTAAACAACATATTACATTAGATTCAAATATGGCATTAATGACACCCGAATTAATAGCATAACTACTTCTTTAGCTTCCTTTTCGTCTATTGGAAGTAGCTCCAAAACCCAATAACGCTACAGTTCAGAGGAAGGAGAAACTAACTCGTAAAAAATAGTTATCCTATAGTTCATTAATGTGCTTCGTTATGTCCGATTTATATATCAGCGGTCAAAATGGACCAGATACCCGTATGAGTTATGGGAGGAAGTCGGTGAGAAGTCCTACATCGAAGACAGACCCGAAAGGCACTCTGACAATTGTAGACTTTCCATGTGGTGCGCTCATCAGTTAAATTTCTAAATTGATGTAAAAGACACCCACCTGTGTACACTGCCCGTAAAGGTCCACCACGGCGTAGATGTTCAGGTGAGGCACATACCACGCTTTGCCCATGTCCATCCCGTCTAAGTAGTAATGGAGGCTGCGGTCAGCGTGCCACATCATACCTATTCATACGAGATGTTTTTGCAATATATAAGTGCATTATATTAAGGAAAATAGTATTTTCAATCATGTATCAATTATAGTAAAATAAACTTTCAGAGATCTTGATGAGTAGGTGCATAGTCGCTAAATTAATAGTTATTTGTTCAACAAGTGAGCAAAATTATTTTTTGTAGCGAGTGCTGATGTTAAATCACGAACCAGCGAAGTAGCCTAAAATTGAATCACGAGCATAGCGAGTGATTCACAATTAAACTACTTAGCGCAGTAAGTGATTTAAAGGACCGAGACAAAAAAAATCCTCTCGTGTGAAACATACAACTTTTCACCTCTCCAGCGAGAATATTGTTATAAGTGAGATACACTATATAATGATTGTTTAACGCCTGAATTAATATTGTTTATATTAATTCAGGTGTCAAACAATCATTTTCATCACTCGATGAACTCATTTTTGTAATTAAATTAACAAAATAATCACAATTAATTATAAACACAAGTCGTAAAATCAAAACAACCTGAATTTATTTTTCCCGCTTTGTCCACAGATTATATAGACTTACAGTGCATTAGTTAGAAATTACAGTGCATGTCATTTCTTTGAAAAGTAAATACTAATTATATTTTTATGTAAAGTGACATTATTGTTTACTGAATTATATAGTTATTATTATTTTTTAAAGAAAACGTCCAAAAATTAAAATAGTTAAGCTTATAAACTAAAATAATTAAATTATATAGTTGTGCGACTAGCGCTAGTCCTGAGTTTCGGAACGCGCTACTACCTATTTCAAATTTATTTCAAAACTTACTTTGCCTCACGGTCGCTGCAAAAACCGGTTTTCCTTCGAGATTTTACGAAGCAAAGAGCTATTTTGCTGCTGGAGAGGTAAAAAAACTATTTGTTCTCAAACAGTCACATGTTTTACTACGTTTGTCGTATATTTTTCTCACCAACTCTGCTGCCCACAGTTAGGGTGTCCAAGTCTAGAGGGTAGCCGCTACGAACACACTCGCCATCTTTCATCATGGCAGCACCGCTAAGGATGTAAGTATCCCAGTTCAAGTCGGTCGCTGTCCCCGCCAAGGCGCCTATGCCACCATTATTCTCCAAATCGTCAGGACGTATCGCAGTTACCCCTACAAAACCGTTTAGACATGTAATAGTAGGTGCAAATTCAATGTGTATTTTACACGCACTCAGACGGATTTCGTTTGCAGTGTTTAGAGGGGTGGTTACTCATTGTATGTAAAACATATAATACACTAGTGGAGTTAAGTACTAGCCGGCTGTACTTGGATTAATATTTTGTTAATGACTTTAATTGCACACGACAAGACCATAGTCTTGCGATGAATGCGGTGCACAGCTATTATCAGGATTCAATTTAAATGCCATGCCTGATTTTTATATAATTATCCAATGTACTAAATTAAATTCTATTGCTGTGTCGGTAAATAAAGAAATGTAGAAGAAGGGTGGTTAGTCAACCACTAATAGTCAATCCATCTATCCTTACCTATTTCCAAACTGCCTATCCAACAGTCGACCATCTTGTCTATCCGCAGCTCGAACATGTCGCACTCGCGCAACGGCCGCGAACTGAACAGGACTGCGTCGTTGAACTCCGAATAGACTGTGCCGCGGTACGCAGTTAATCTGTTCCGGCTTAAGTGAGCGTTGCGACCATGAACGCGATGGAAGCACATTTCCCTTGAACAATTAAAAAATAATTAATTTCCCAAAAACAACGATTCCATTGTAAAAATACTAACTCTATTATTCACTAAAAAGTTTTTATATTTGGCATTGTCATTCCTTCAGGCCTTCCTACATGAGAGAAACACATTAGGAGTTTGGGCCATAACACCACCACGATGGCCTAATGCGGGCTGGTGGGTTAAAGCGGTTGCTGTAGTAACCAGGACCGACAGCATTATTTTTTTATTACAACCTAAATCTGTATTTTAGATTCCAAATAGAAGGCAGTATATCCAACTCAAACTAGCCAGTATGAATTACAGATTATTTCTTCTGTAATTTCATAGGTAAAATCCTAATATTACGTATTTAAGTACCTAATAAATAAACTTAATACTCACGGGTATACGGTGGCGTTGGATTCTATAGAAAGTGGTGATTCTGGCGAAAATGGAGGAGGCATGTAGCAGTCTACTATAGTAGCCTGCGCAACCCTTCCATATAAATCTGTAATGAACACATATAACATTCAGGTTTACAAAACTTCTTTCTCAAAAGAATTACAATTAACTTGTATGAGAAAAGAGATGTATCATAAATGTATGGACATCCAGCCAGGTCTATAAAAAAAATTCGTAAAAAATAAGAATTTTCGTAGAAAAAACTGCAACACAGCCAAATTGAATATTCATGGCGCTTATTGTCACTTTGGTGACGTTTAGTTGACTTCTATGTCAGTTGCATTACGAAAGCCGCCTCTATTACGAGCGAAGTAAAGGCGGTTTCAAGGTCAAACTGTTACGCTTGATGTACTGTCGACTGTACCTAGATAATTTTAAATAAGTATCAGTTCGACCGCTGGGTGAAAATTTACGTTAAAATGCAGAAATGAAAATTCTGGTAATGTCATGCGACTTTGTAGTAAACGCTAATTGTAACGAGTGTTTCATGACGTTCATAATAATTTTTTAGGTTATCTTTAAATTACACCTATATCCAGCGATTGCACTGCAGTATTTATCAATAAGAATAATGTTAATATTATTACCCTCTTGGCAAATTATCTAAACACATTACTGATGAGAATAGCCAGTATAAAACGGTAGCCCTTAGCAAATTTTAATTTAGAATATTAAATAAACTCACCTACTATTCCAAAGACATGCTCCGGAATATTAAAAGCAGCGGGACCCTGATCGATACCATTGACAAAAAAATGCAAAATGCCCATGTCCTTTCGCATTACACCAACAGTGTCTCCTTCCTAAAAATATTAAATCAAATAAAACTGACTAAATTTAAAGCTTCGAAATTCCGATTAAAATAGCTAATATTGCAGTATTGTTTCAAATAAATAAAAAATTAAGCCACCAGACTAAATCGCACATCTAATAGCTAAGCAAAAATCCACCAAATTACCTAGTTTGCCTTGCTTTGGTGCATCAAAGTTACAAACATTTACGCTCTTACTAAAAAACTTTTCAAACATATTTTGTTTCTCTCACTCATATGTCAAATGAAAAATACCAACCATGTTTAACAGCATTTTAACTAAAATAGGTTTAATGAGTGTTTAAAAGTAAGACTCGATGTTTATTTCTATTCTATAAGTAGACACGCAACACACATGCTTGTTCACAGATTTTGGTGTTCAATGACTTAAGGATTTTTGCGAACTCACCACCAATCTATTGAGATTTCTGACGTACTGCGGTATAATGATCGAACCATCTCGAATCACATCTTCTCCAGTCATCGCCCAAGTGCCGGTTCTAAATTGTACACAAATATCGTTGTTTATTAGAATACATCAAAAATAATTTATTGTAGGTATTTAAAACAAAATTTTCGTTTTAATTTTTTTTTATTCATGAAAGTAGATACTCACTTAGCATTGCTCATTTTGAATGGAAACTTTATATCATTAGAAGAATGCTGCGTGACCCCGATTTCAATGCTTCCGGCCCACTTGGGAATGACTAGATCCAGCCTAACTTGGAGTAATTCACCGGTCCTTAGTGTTCTGTTTGTCATCACTATGCCGTTGTTGAAGTATTCGAAAGCGCTACAAATATAATATCCTTACTAACTCTTCAACGGTCATAATAATAATAATTGTTAATAAGTACAGCACGATCAACATGGACAATATGGACATAAGCAAGTGCAGAATGGGAATCCAATTTACGAAACATGTTATATGTCCTTTGAAATGAATTCTTCCTTATTTTCTACTGTAATATGATTACGATATAAACAGGTATTGATAAATGATATACTAAAATCTTTTATTCCTTGCTACATAGAGCACAGACTATGTCCAAACACGTTTATGTCCAAATAATATAATGTTGCGGCTGTACTGGATTGCCTAAACCTGTTAATACTTACTTAGGCCTATGAGCAGTCTTACCATCGTTAATAATAATAACATTCGAATCACGCAGCGTATGAAATAAAAGCGTATGCTCGTCTAGAGTCGGCCTCAAGCGACCTGGAACAAACATTATTCATTCACGATATTAGCAGACATAAATTATAAAGTATAATAGTATACGAGCGTGTCAAAAATTGAAAATGGTAATATGTTTCGGCATAAGAATTGAGGAAAATGCCAATACACGACATAACTTACAATATTCAAAAATACTAGTTTCAATTAACTCTGTAATAAGAGGACATTATGGGTGTATGCGGAAAAAACGCTTGTGTCGTCAAAACTTCTAAGGGTTGTATTAAAATATAAAAGGAAAATTCTATATTCTTTGAATTGTGGCTATAATAATGAGATCGGGACGACCTCCAAAATTATACAGGAGTATTAATAAATAAACGAGTATATTAGAAACAAAACATTAAAAAGTAGACAATGAAGTAAAAAATTAAAGTTTGACCTTTACATGCCCTGGGTCTTTGCCTGTGATAGACATCCCCTTAATTATTCCGTTTCAGATTGGCATGGATTTCTTGAAATCTTTAGAAATCTCTCATCTTTAAACGTTTAAATTTCTAATAATAAAAATCATTTAAAAAAATACTCACATAAAGACGGAAAACGGTACGAGCTGGAATGTACAGACGGCGGGTTTATGTTGCTGTCAACATCTTCACAGGGGTCGACGATGGAAACCTGTAAAAAACTTGTTAAATTTAATTTGACAAAAATAATCTTTGATAAAAATAAGTCAGTACTCATAGTAAGTTACAGAAATATAATTTCGTGACCCATTAAGCATTTTCTCTAATAGACAATAATCATCTTTATAAAACTCAGAGTCCGGTCTTGCGTGGAATATGGCTCGCAGTATTGGGATGGCTCAGCCGAGTAACTTCTCGATGCACTGGATAGATTGCAGCGTCCGTCGTGCTGTCAATTGCGTCGAGATATTGCATCGCTTAGCGATTTTGGTTAATACTTCTAAGTGACTTCGCATACGATGTTGTTAAGTAATTTGCCATACCTTGTAAAAAAACTATTAGCAAGAGAAACATTTTTACCTTTACCGTCATCCCGTACAAATCGACGACCCCCCACACTTGTGGCTCCACTTTGTCCGTGGCCACACCTTGATCTACTCCATTGATAAAGTAATGCAGTTTGCCATTACTTTTTCTCATCATCCCGACAGTATCGCCTTCCTACAATCGAGTAAGAATGGTGTAAATTCGTTAAGTTTAAAACTATTACTTAATTTATACAAACAATCTTATTTAAGTTACTCCGAGACTGAAAGTATTATTTAAGAAATTCTCAATAGCTCAATGTCTGTTTCCTAAAATTTCCCACAAGAGTTTCCGTTTCCTAAAATGCTTTTTTCCTGGAATGTCTTTTTCCTAAAATGTTTGCTAATTAAGATTCACCCATGAAGTTATTCTCTGTAGTAGGTACCACCACGGAACGATTTTATTCGGACTTCTAGGATAAAATTCTAAATAAACGGTTGTCTCAACTAATTAAACGTTTGGACCAATATTTAGTGTTCAGTTGGAAACTAAAACGGCGATTTCTTAAGATATTTTTACCCATAAATATTGAAATTGAAAAAAATGTCCCAATGTACTTATAAAATAAATTAATTACTCTTAAAATACATAGAAATAAAAAAACTAATGACGAAATTAAGTACAGTTAAAATAATTTTCTTCTACCACAAAATATTCAAACTCAGGAACGTTGCCTTTACTTAGCTTCAGTTCAGTTAAATTCTTTTATTCAGAAACTGTGCTGGCGTTAGTTCTTTCTAGTTCAGCTTAAAAATTCATTATATTTACGATCAAAAATTATGTCCCTTGTTTTTCTGTTTTTTGGAAAAAGATGAATGATACTGAAATGAGATGATATTAATAATTATCTTCGGTAAGTATTCTTCTGGCCCGTAATCTGATAATTAAAAATAACTTACAAAGAGATTGCATACCACATCATTGGTCATAAAAATAGATTTTATACTCCTAGGATATTCGGGCTATGAAATATTCACTCACGACATTCAAAGATTTCCTTGGAGAAATTTTAAAAAGGATATTACTATTCATTTATTTATGCTAAAAATTATTCTATAAAACAATAATACTAACGACTAACGCCAATGAAAGGCTATCACAAATGGAATACAAAATAAGTCTACGGTTCCAGTAGTACTCTTCTTATGCTATTAATGATGTGATTAATATATACAACTTAATATTATTATTGTCATGCAATCTATTAACTTTAGTCGCGGCTCGAACCAAGAAACTATTCAGCCCGTAGTTTGGCGTGTTTCAAACTAAGGTAACTCCAGAATGCTTGTTATTTATTATATTTTATTTTAATCTTTATTTTACACAACAAAAAAGATGTAGGTACAAATGACGAACTTAACTTATATTCACTCAGGAGATTCCACGATTTCCCTGAAGATAATTTAGGTAGACATTGAAGGAATGCAGACATTATAAGAAAGCACACCTTTTGAGTAGAGCACATTTTATGAAACGGACAATGTACTTCTGAGGGGAACAATTATTTATACTTACTTTCAATTCGTCAAGATTAAAATTCCCATACTCCATACAAGTGCCGTTTCCATTCAATAATACTTTACATCCTGACATCATGATAGTGCCTGTATCCATGTTTGTCATTGTAGATGGGAATCTTATTGTTGATGGACTGTGTGTAGTCACACCCACCTATTATAAAATATTAACTCTGTATATGCATATTGTGTAGCGCTAAACTATGTTAATTTTGTTAACATAAATGGAATGGAAGTGTTAAGCAGTACTTATCACATACTATTTTCTTATGTTAAAAATGTAATACAAAATATGCATGCTGCTGAATTCTAAATGACAATACTTTAAACCTGACTTGTCTAATAATTTCAATATTTAAAAACGCCCGTTGCGTCTTACTAATATAAACTTTATTTTACTGAATAAAAACTTTAGTCATGCATAAGGAATAACGATGTAATAATATTGTGATTACTTCTATGCTACCACTCCACTTATCCACCAGCCTGTCTATGCGTATTTCGAACAACTCGTTGTCTCCAAGCGGCCGATGCGTCATCACCACGCCGTTGTTATAGTCGTCTAAGGGCCTTGCCCTTTCAGCTGACCTGAAATTTCATATAATGTTATTTTCTTTATCTCTTAAAATTCATATTGTTTAAACAAATTAATATAACACTCACTTATTATTATTAGATAGTTTGACTAGAATTCCGCATCGTGGGTGAAATCGTAAACGATCTTGAGACACTGAAACATAATTAAGGCAAAATTAATTATTCAAAGTTTCTTTGAGTTTTATTTCATCACCAGCCTACACACATCCCACTGCTGGGCACAGGCCTTCCTACGTGGGAGAAACACATGAGAACTTTTGGGCCATAACACCTGCGAGCTGGGCCAAAGAGGGTTGGTATGTTAAAGAGGTTGCAGTAAAAACAGGGACAAACGACTTAACGAGCCTTAAGCAAGCAGGAGTTCGAGACTATAAATCTTTGATTCACCCATCCCGGGAACGGCCGTAGCGAAAGTTGCTTTGTTTTCGTAATTGAAGCCAGAGTCAACCCACGAATTTTATTAACCTACATAAATTATAGTAATAGTCACATGAAAGTACCTAATGCACAAGCACCTTCTGAGGGCATTGGAATGTATACAGACTGGACAGGATTAGGGGAACTCTCGGGCGATGCCCCCGCCACTTCCAATTCGCTGGGAGTTAACGTATCATCGTTATTTGGGTCTTCTTCAATCTGGAATATTAAAACTAATTTAATGAGAAATATTTATGCTGAATTCGTAACCTACAACTTGGCATCGTAAATTTTGGCAGTGTTGGCTGAGGTAGATAATAAATAAGGATAGGTAATTACGATTCTTCAGTTTTTTTTTTACTACAGTTCACACATTTACAAACATGAAAAATATCGATATTTTACAAGATTTTTTCGAACTCGAGTTCGCCTGAATACGTTACTTGGTTTTGTCAACGAGTCATAAATACAGAATAAGTTTTCTCGCAACTATTGTCATCTAGCTTTTCTCCCAAGAGAGCGTCAGTTTAAAATCTAGCTTGGTTGAACCAGAGTATTAACATTAATCCCGTTGAAAGTTAATAACAATTACCTACTTATATGTAAATGTCGTAATAATCCATACCAATATTATAAATGCTAAAGTAACTCTGTCTGTCAGTCTGCTATACATTTTCACACCTAAGCCACTGAACCGATTTAAATGAAATTTGGCATGGAGATATATTTTTTTATACAACTAGATGACAAACAAGCTGACGACCCACCTAATGGTAAGCGGTTACCGCCGCCTATAGACACCTGCAATAGCAAGGAAAAATCACTTGATATTGCGTTGTCATCCTGAGGTCTAAGATGAAATGCCGTCCATGCCCAGTATTTACAATGGCTACCTTTCCCTTAAATCCAAAATACAGCAAACTGTTTCACGGCTGAAATACAAATACAAATTACATCCTGAAAGAGGACATACAAACCAGCCATATTATCATAATTATTGTACATTCATACGTGAATAAAACCCCTAGTTAAAGTTCCAATAGAATCGAACGAAAACGATCATCGTGTTCACTTCTCAAATCCATATTCAGGTTGGTGACGACAATACAACAGTAAATTAAAACATGGGCTATATTAGTTCATAGAAATGTTTTGCAACTTTTAAATATGTAGTACATCTTATTTGACAATAAAGATGTTTTTGAAAATGGCAAACTATTCCTATGAACCAACATAGCCCATGTTTTGTTTTATTGTCGTATTGACGGCTCCAACCTGTATAAAAGTGATTTTCAATAATTCACAACAGATGCGCTGCTGCCGTTTCCATACAATTTTGACAGTTATCACGACGACGAACGTTTTCATTTCAATTCTATTGAAACTTACCCTACGGGCACAGTCTTAATAAATAAGCTTCCTAAAACGAGACAAAACTATAAGAGTATAGAATCATTCTAAATTACTGATGTACTGCAGAGCTGATAAATCTAAACAGGAGTGACATGAGTACAAGTAAAAAAAAATTCAATGTTATGGATCGTGCAATTACATCTCTTGCGAGATCGTGAAATCTTCGACGACAAATACTAGGTATGTATAGGGTCGTCTAGGTAGCTAAGTACCACCGCCTTTCCTATTTCGACCGTAAAACAGTTCCTTTTGTCCGGATTAAAGGGAATAGTAGCTTGTGTAATTACTGGGCATGGAAGTAATTTCATTTTAGGCCTCAAAATGACATCACACCTGCAATTGCTAGTTATTTTTCTCTTGTTTTTGCAGATGTAGTAGACGGTAGCCACTTACTACTAGATGGGGCGTCAGCTTGCTTGTCATCTAGATGTATTGAAAAAAATCTATAGAAATGCCTGCCCAAAGAAAAATTGTAATTTCTGGTAGCAAGTCATAATTGATCATATCAGGTTGCAGTCATTATACAGTTGCAAAGAAATGTAGTAAGTATAGCTCATTATACAACAAATAATAACAAAAATCGGATATTTAGGATTAGGTACATTTATAATGGCTAGGTAAATTTATAACAGAGGTTACAGATTATAGAACTAATTATTAGTTCGGGGTAAAGTTCAGACATTAATAATAAGTTAAACTCAAAAAGCAAATATAGGTCTTAGGGGCTATTTGTAATTATGGATAGTGAAAATTTGATAGTGCGTAAAAGAAGCATTGCTACACATTATTGCAATGACGGGCTATTAATGAACCAATCACATTCAATATTGAAATTCTGCTAAATAGAATTTAAAAATTGTATGATTCTATACTTTCTTATAAAGTTATCTTTGACAGTCATACATTGTACTAAATAAATATTAAAAAAATAAGCTGGGATACAAACCTGATCTAAACTGCTTTCTAGGATGGACCTCATCCCATTATTGGAGTGAGTGATGGATACCTGGACACATTGCCCATAAAGGTCAATGACAGCAAACACACGTGTAGGCAAATCTCTTGCGGCAACTCCTATACATCTGCCGTTTATGTAGAACATTAACTCTGCCTGTTAGAAATCAATAAATACTATATTAATATAAAAATACTTAAGAGAAACTTTTTAAGTACTCATGCTCACTGTAATAATTATTTAACTCATCCAGCATACTCCAACACATCACTCATACATCCAACTTACTCTACTAAATGTAAAATACAAACAACAAATACATAGATATAAGATACTTAACATTTTACCATTGCTTTGATTTACCTATGTGCTAATATTCTAGTCTACATTTTTTAGTTCTCTGTTACTTTATAAATGACAATATAATTTTTAATAACATTCAGAGTGATATCTTGGCCAACATAAAGTAGCCAGTATGGAGTCACATATTTATAAATAAAGAAACAATGTTCTTAAATTCTCCTTGCATAAGAAATATTCTACTCGATAAGAAAGCAATATTTCTTATTTCCTCTTATATTACTTATGTCTCTATTATTTTTTATTAACAGTAATAATAATCATTATTATTGTGATGTATGTGTACTGTGGTTTTTAGCAGGTACATTGTAATTGTCTTTATATCTCTAGCTAATTTCAAAACTAGTTTGCATAGTCTTGGAATAAACCGGCAATGGCTTATGGACCGAGGACTTACATGGCAAAATTATCAGGGTTCATGGTTTTTGTAGCCTATGTAAGATGAATAATACTGACTAATTAGCGATTTACCATTAGACATCTTTAAAACTATCCCTAATCGAAATACTGACCCAAGAAGGAAAGGAACACCACCATTATCATAGACACAAATAGTATCAACTCCAGCAAAGAAATAATTAAAACTTAATAACAACGTGCTTAAAAACCAAAAATTTTATAAATTTTAAAACAGTCACAATTCTTCCTAGCATAAGCAGTTTTAGTAATATCTATTGGTGTTACTAACACCCGTATTCACAAACGATACTTATGTAAGTGAAGGAGCAATACTATGTGAAGTAAGGCATTTCTCAGTGTGTTCACTATGTCAAGCCTTTCAATTCACAAACAATACTCAAACGAATCTTTACTATGAGGACGCATAGCGTTGAATATAGCTCTGTGATTGGTGGATTAGTGTTACGTAGTTCACATCATTGACTGACATTTAACTTTTATTGTTTATTTGCTTTCTTAACATAAACTCCGTAGTGATTACATTCTCTTTGGTGAGCTCGACACTATGTGTTGATTAATATAGCTATCAGGTTCCCTTAGCTAAGTGTTCATTATGACAAACGCATAGTGCCGATTGTCACTCAAGTATTGCTTATGAATAGGAATTTGGCACCCTGTGCATCCGTGGCACTGTGAGACCTCATAGTGTCGTTTGTGAATACAGTTGTAAGTCTTTGGTGATGACACAGGCTTTGACATAAGGTGACTTTAGTGGATCAATAGAGTGACAGTAAAAAAATCACCTTTTTTGGCTCTTGGCTTTCTAACTATTTATAGTAATGTTTTATGATAATTATAGTACAGTTTAAAGACGACAAGGCCTATTCCTCTCAATGAAATGTAATTGATAAGCAGTTGCCCCATTTAAGATTTCAACTTACCAAAGTTATTTGTATGTACTTATAGTGATCATTATTTAGAATAGTAATAATAATAATCTTACACCAACACGTATTATCTAGCCAAATTAAGAAACATAAAATCTTGTTTTATGGATACTTAATAACTGATAAAATAATATGAATCCTAAGCCATCAAGCGTCAGATTCCAGAAACAATTGATTTTTCAATTGTCATAGCCCTCTGTAGAGATAATCCTGCTCGACAGATTAATATGAAAATTTTAATTTAAATCCATTCAAATTAAAATTTGTACATTAAAATTTATTAAAGTTAATTCACATATTGAGGTATACATTTTCATAATAAAAATATTGAATTAATTAGTTAATGAGTTTCGAGAATTCTGAAGCAGTATGAAGTTTGCAGGGTCAGCTAGTAATATGAATATAAATATTAAAAGTATATTTGTACCGGGGATCTCTGGTTTAGTATACAGGATACTGAGCACTGAACCCATCCATCATCTGCCTAAATTAGATATTACAGCATTGTTGATATGTAATTACATAAGAGTTTCCAAAGGTTTCCAACTTCAATTGGGATCACAAGCAGCATTTTACTTACCTTACTAGTCCTCATTACACCCAAGCAATCTCCTTCGCCCAGTGTATCAAGTTCTGGTCCATAAGAGTTGACTATAGTTACTCCATCCTTTACAATTGAGCTTCCAGACATTATCTAAAATTTTATGTCAATTTGATAATAATGTAATATTATGTATGTTTAAATGTTTCCAGCTAGGCATGTGTATTTAAAATATTGCATATTATTTAAAAAGGAGTTTTTAATTATTGATTGAATTCAGTATATTCAGAAATGTGAAAAAGACACATACCCAAGCAGTATTTCGGAGTTTGGTGGCAGTTGCTGGAAGCTCCATATATTCTGGGTCCAATGTTGTGGCACCAATTTCAAGGGACCCATTCCACACATTTACCTATAGAGCATATTTTCAACTGAACTATTGTAAATAGGACAAGTATGGCTACATATATATTTAATGAAAGCTTTGTCCTAAAAATGTACTCAGAAAAAGTGTTTCATAATCATAATGAAGATATTTCAAGTACCTAATTGAAATTTGTTTCATGAAATATTATCAAAATGGTCAATTTGTGAACAATAGTGTTATTACTAGTAAACAACTTTAGGACATGTTATGGTTAAATATTGTTTAGGATTTTATTATGACAAAACAGCTTTGTTAATTATTGTCAATTATATATTTCTTGAGATTATAGGAAGTTATTGTAGGAGGTGAGTACCTACCTTTCTATCTATACAAACTTCAAATAAAACATCATCTTTTAAAGGTTCTGCACTTAGAATCAAACCATGATTGAACTCTACAAAATTTCGTATAGCTGTAGAATATTCATTCAATAACGTGACCCTGTCACCGCACCTTCGATGGAACCTCATTGTTCTATAAATGATAAATAAACGCACACAACCTAAGTCTCTAAAATTTTATCTTATTGGAATTAAGATCACTGTAACACTCCTAGTACTGCACTCCATTATTATTTACACAGGCAGCTTAGTAGCATTTATCTGATGATTTATTTTATCATTTCATATGAAATATATACTTTTGATACACTTCATTTTATTCTTAGTAAATATGACGTTCAATGTGAGCGTATTCATTATGAAAGAACTTGGATTTTAACTTTGAAAAAATGAATAAAATTTCTGTTTCATGCTCGAATCAACTGAAAATGACAACTTGATTTGACATAACAATTATTGACAAGCAAGAGCAGACAGAACATAGACTAGAGATGGGACCTTACGGTCCAAAACTTACGAACAGTGCAAACACCCTATACCAAATTGAATACGTTGTTGCTATGTGCAGTATGCGTGCAATCAATCAGACCACACTTTTCGCTCATTCGTGTGTACTCCTTTTAATGTTCATAACAAAAGGAGTGAGCTCGGAGTGGTTAGAGCGCTCTAGTTTCGATTACGAAAACAAAGCAACTTCGCCATGGTCAAGTCTATGCTTCGGAAGCCACGTTAAGCCGTTGGTCTCGGTTGTTACTGCAACAGCTTTAACCCACCAACAAGCATTGGGCCGGTTCGATTGTAAGCGCGCTATGTCTGCAAATTGTTCATTGCGGACCGCAGGCACAGTAGACGAGTTTTGAGGTAGGGGAGGAAGGTCTGAGGTTTTTCTAGACGATGATACCTCACGGCCCAAAATACGCAAACAATGCATACGTTAAAAAACAGTGCACACATACAAACACCCACACATACAAACACCCACACGCACACAAACTCACACACCCACACACAAACTCTCTCTCACACACACACACATTTGTATACGCTACACATATTTATGTTTATTTTAATATATTTTACTTTTCCCTTTTCTGTATGACTCTGTATGATTTTTCATTAATATTTTCTACTTTTTGTAAGTACCTATAGAACTTTTTAATAGTAGTTATGGAAGAGCGAAGTCACCTGGCACAGGCATTTTTGCTTAAAAGGTGACTTCGGTCACTATTTGTAAAATGTAAAAAAACGTGTTACAGAAAATAAATAAATTATTATTAAAAAAAAAAAAAAAAAACGCCTTGGGCCGAATTGAATACGGTGCGATGTGCGCTGTTTGCGTGCTATCAATTCGGACCACACTTTCGCTGATTCGTGTGTACACCCCTTGACCGTAGCAAAAACTTTCTAAGATTTTACGTTTCAATCAAGGAGTAAATGTTGAAAGTAATTGTAGCAAATTAAGTATGTTAAGAAGTTTTTATCAATTCAAAAATAAAATATTTACTACAATTTTCACAATGACTAGGTCATAACCTCAAATTTGATATTAGCGCACACACTGCACTACCCAAGGTCGTAGCTAGGCATTTGTTAAGGGGGGGGCAGGCGTAGACAAACCAAGTATTTTATTTTATCTAAGGTAAATGCTGCATAAACTATGGAACAAGTTACGGTTTGTGAGCATTCCTGCATCTTCTAGGCCCGAACCTCGCTACGCCCATGGCACTACCTCTTTTTCGTGAGCACCGTTAGCACGGCTTCATGACGTCACAATAATCTCGGTAGCACTAATTCGTTCAATTAGCGCGCTATGAGCGCAAATGGCTCAATTTGGACCGTAGGGCACAATGATTGCAAACATAGCGCTCTATGAATGAAACCGTGCTAACGCTACTCTACTACGAAAAAGAGATAGTGCATTGTGTGCGCAAACGTTAAACACGTTTTTAATTAGAGATTGTTAAAAATATTTTAAAAATAAATTTTTAACTTGATAAAAACTTGTTAACGTACTTTATTTACTTACTGCCTAAATTTATTCTTTGATATAAAAATCCTAGAACGTTTTTGTTATTACAAACCAAATATTCTTGCGTAATCTAATTCCAAATAAAAAAAGTATGTTAAAAATGCTAGTGAAATTCGTAAATTATTATAACATCGAAATTATACTTTCATATACTAAATTTTATTCATGGCAATCAAGCATAAGTACGGCCCACCTATAATAGTAAGCGGTTACCGCAGCCTATGGACGATTGCAACACCAGGGGTATCACTTGCGCGTTGCCGACAGACTTTAAAACCTTTTCACGCCTTTTTTGAAGAACCCCATGCCTTGCTCATTCCACAACATAAGCGTACGTGGGAGAAAGTTTCTCTGTAATGGTTCATCCTCACAAATTGGAAGCAAAGTGGTCGCGTACTGTACGGCACTTTGCTTCCAATTTGTGAGGATGAACCCTGCCGGTGGCGAGCGGTGCGATGATAGAAAGAGGCCGTAGGCATCATGTCAAATAATCCCTCAGAACACACCCCGTTATACAAACAGTAGAACACACACAAGGAGGCAAAATCTCTCCTTAGGCTTGAAGGTTCAATACCGGTTGTAAGCTCAGGATCGTCGACAATTCTCATAGCGCGTCTTTGGAGCACGTCACGTTTTTAAACTTTATTGTTTTATTTCATATAAGTGATAATTACTACAATGATACCAAACCAACATACTTCCCACCTGATAGTAAGAAAGCCGCCTCTATTACGAACGGAACAAGGGCGGTCTTAAAATAAAACTGTTACGCTTGATGTTCTGTCGACTGTACTTATGTTGTCTGACTGGAGACAGTCTGTCGGTTTCCAATTTTACACGTTGTCATCGACAACATAACGGTAGAACTTCGAGAAACAAATGGGGAAATTGCAATATTTTTGCACCTGCCTACGCTCTATTGGTTCCTCGGTTCATCTGAGATTGGTTCTATTGATGAAGTGACCAACCATTGTTCTCAATACAGGAGATGTCCCAAAAATGTATATACACCCGGCAAGGTCTATCTACATCTAGGGCATTGATCAAAAAAATTTAAACCAAAACTAATGGTCCAAGCTGGTATATAGGTGCTCCCGCCCATAAATGTCAGAAGTACTGCAATTGGCCCTGACTTGAGACTTTAGACAGTAAAAGTCTTTGCCCCTGAGTGAAATACCGCCGCGCTCTATTAAACACACCAAGCTTCTTGGATGCCAGCTTAACTTTATCCTCCAAATTACTAAGAAACTGCACATCACTAGAGAAATCAACACCAAGAATCCCGATACTCTTAGAGATGGAAAAGGGTGTATCAAGGAATTGTGGGGCCACTGCTTCTTTAACGATAAACGCTCAAACTTGCGTCTATGTGAGGTTGAATTGGACTAAGTTTAGTCGTTCCCAATTGGGGACTGTAGTTAGAGAACTCTTAATATCAGACACAAGTCGATCGCGACTTTCCTCCACTGTAGTCTAAGAGGTATTAGCACGATCCATATAGTAACCTTCACCAATACTGTCATCTGCCTAACAATACAGTACGTCAAGAGACAGCATATCATTGATATGCAGCAGGAACAATGTTGGAGATAGCACCAAGCCTTGCGGAACGCCAGCGCTATCATCTATGCTATCCGAGCAACTGCAGTTAAAGATGGCTCTTTTATGCATCTGCCGGAAAAAAGCTAGCTAAAAGCATTTGCACAACCACTCAGGCAGCCCGTAAGTTGGTATCTTCGAAAGAAGGCACCTATGCCAGACCCGATCAAACGCCATCGCTACATCTAGGCTAACAGTAGGTAGCCTCACCATGACTCTCAATGACAAGGGCCCAACGGTGCGTGAGGTACACTAGAAGATCACCCGTCGACCGACTGTGGTGAAAGCCGTATTGACGGTCGCTGATTAGGTTGTGATCCTCTAAGTTCCTAAGGAGTTGCGTATTTATATCGCGCTCCATCACACGTGAGAGAAGGGAGGTTATAGTGATTTCCTCGTCCATCCACAAGATCGTCGGTTTACCTTGTGGGGGGCCTACCAACGCTGCGTCTTCCGGTAAGCGGCCGCCTTTCGAGGATCTTTCCGCCCCAACGGCTGCCAGTCCTCCTTGCAATGTGGCCTGCCTAATACCACTTGAGGCTCGCAATTCTTTGAGCCTGCGACCTTAGTTCTCCTGCGGATCTCATCATTTCTGATTTGATCATGCAGACAAACGCCAAGCATAGCCCTTTCCATTGTCCTTTGGGTGACTTTGAGCTTTCTTAAGAGGCCCATTGTAAGCGGCCACGTCTCGGTTCCGTATGTCATTACTGGTAACCCACACAAATTGAAGACTTTTGTCTTGAGACACTGCGGAAGCTAGGCTGAGAATATGCTGCGAATCTTCCCGAACACTGCCCAGCCTAGTTGGATCCTTCTTTTGACCTCTTGACCTCTTTCTGGAAGTTGGACCTACCAAGTTGAACTATTTGTCCCAGGTAAATAATTTTCAGTGTAGAGCTTCCAAACTTAACAGGAATGGGTACGACATGGGAATTCGACATAATTTTCGTCTTATCCATGTTCATTTTAAGACCCATTGACTTCAGACAATCCTATGATATCAAAGTGTAACTCGTCTATTTCTAATTACTACTATTTCCTCGTCACTCAATGTGCGCGTGTTAAATGTTGCCAGGTCCAGTCGTCGTTGTTAGTAGCCAAATTACTGCCGGGGATTCTTAGCACCCCCTGCCCCCACCGTAACCGTGACCGCCACCGTAGTCCGGAATAGAGGGGCCGATACCATTTTGAATCACCACGCTGGGCAGGCGGGTTGGTGATCGCAGTGATTTGGTCTAGGATTATCCCTAAGTCGGATCTTACGACACCCACCGTAAGAGATGAAGAGGAGCTATTATTCTAGCATGGCACCACTTAGGACACGGGACATTGCATTATTCTCTCGCAATTGTGACTTAATTGTATTTTTATTATTAATTTAAAAAAAAAAATTTAAAAAAAACAGACTTCAAAACACTAAAAAGAAAAAAGTAATTAAATTTCAGTACCTAAGTACTAAAATGAATTTTTTGGAGTTGGTGCTTTATTTTCTATTGTCTCTGGAAACAACTTAGCAACAACTCCAAAAAATACATTTTAGGGGGTAAGTAGGTACATGGGTACTGAAATTTAATTATTTTTTCCTTTTCAGTGTTTTGAAGACGGTTTTATTTTTGTTAAAAAAATATATTTTTTTCACTTTTTTATGTGATTTCTAAGGTCAAAGCTAGATGGGTGACCGTCAGCACTACCGACTTGTCTGTCTCTCAGTCTTTGGTTGAAATACATAATATTGTTCATATTATCGTAGCGTACCTTGGAGTAAAAGTATTCTGTGATCGTACCACTGATAAAGTATTATCTAACTCCACACACCGTTACAGTAACCGTTGCCTTCCATCATCAGTTCATCCTAATAACCAGATAGAATACAACTATTACTTAATACGTAACGTAGCTATAATAGTGACAGAATTATCTTCCAACTAACCGTTAAAGGAGTTGTACCTTCCATCACCAGCTCATCAACATTAAATGATGACTAAGAGAAGCAAATACTTGATTAGCTTTGAAAAAAAAAACATATCATACGTGCCTATAAAATTTGAGGTTTGCCCTCATTTCTCTGGGACCCCATCATCAGATCCTGACTTGGTGACATTGGGACTATATCAGGAGTATACTCTATCGAATAAAAAAAGAAGTTTGAAAATCGCTTCACAATTGACAGAGAAATCAGTGAACATACATACGAAAAAAATACATACAGTAGAACATAGAACCTCCTCCTTTTTTGAAGTCGGTTAAAAAGTATTTAAACTAGAAAAAATCATTTCCTCAAGCGGAAAGTGAACCCGCCACCTTTCGGAGCTACCATAAGCTGACTTGTTAGTTTTAACCAAGAAAGTGGTGTCATTGGCGAAAACTATAATATGATAATAATTATAATTTATTCAGAAAAAATAGTTACAATGTTATTTAGGTATTGTAAATAAAAATGTGCCTGAAGTAGGAAATCCTGTGTTTCAGGCTAAAGGACCTTAATACAATTAAAAATAATCACTAAATAATATATAAAAGTAAAGGCAATAAACATAACAATTACCTAATGTAAACGTAGTTATATGTAAACAATACAATTAAAATAAAGACTACTTACATTTAATAAAAACACAAATAAAAAGTCACTAAAGGATAAAACTTCACTTATTACTGACAGAAAATTATATGTAATTATTTCAATAAAGTTATCAGTTTCTCTGTATCGTAGGATAAACTTTGAAGAGCATCTTTCAGAACTTTTTTACAATTATGAATAAACTCTGGACTCAATTTTTCAAGTTAGCTATTGATTTAGCTTAAAAATCGTAAGGAGCCGAGCACACTACCTTGAGGGACACCATAATCACTGAACTACATTATAGGCGCGAAGGAAAATGTCCGTCCTCGAAAAATAAGTTTACTACAAGATGACAAATAAGCTGACGGCCCACCTGATGGTAAGTGGTTACCACCGCCTATAGACACCTGCAATGACAAGGAAAAATCACATGATATTGCAGGTTGCAGGTGCGTTGTCATCCTGAGGCCTAAGATGAAATGCCGTCCATGCCTAGTAATTACACTGGCTACCTTTCCCTTCAATCTGAAACCCAGCGAACCGTTTCACGGCTGAAATAAGAAAGGCGGTGGTACCTACCCAGACAACCCTACATACGGGCCTACCACCTGGTAAAACTATGTTTATTATGTATAAATATGTATATAAATACTATGAAAAAATCCAAAGCTCGTGATTCTTATACAAACTTCCTACTGGGATCCGAACCCAGAGTTTCAGGTTTATTATAGCTACTGAACACTCGACCACTGCCGTCGTTATTTGTCTTTTATAACACTGCATCTGGAAGTCCTTGTATGATTATAAGCAGGCTCTGCAATAGGTAAGCGGTAGCTTCTTTCTGCGAAGATGTGATCTCGCAGAAGGAGGCTGCGGAGAATGAACCGGAGAAGGCGGCTCCACGGCCTCCATCAACCTCCACAATAGTAGAGGCGGCGGTTAGTGAGGTGGGGCCTCATCACCTGCGCCGAATGTCCCTGCGCAGGCGAACACCTCTTGTTCCGAAGGTGTTCCCTTTCCCTGGTGGGCCCGGAAGAGGGCAAAATCGTCTAGCCTTCGGCGCATGACAGTGATTGCGATAAGTAGCCTGTCTTGCGTCGAAGCCTCAGTTCTAATGAAGCATGTTGGTTTTTTAGTGGGTATGCCGGAGACTACCTCCGGAGAGTCCCATATAACCCAGAGGTAGCCCCACTCTCCTCTAGGTAGCTATAAAAGCTTTCTCCAACGAAAAAAAAGGCTCTGCACTATTGCAGAGCCTATGTACTTGAGCTGACCGCCAAAATGTTAGCGATAATGAGGCGTGCTTCATACTCGTATAGACGCAAACATTCACGAAACGAAACGAAGATTCAGGAATTCGCTCACATCATTAGAGGAAGGATTTTTTTTGCAGTTGAGATTTATTTCAGAAATATTATTTTCACCTATTACATATATTACAAAATCCCTTTCTGATTGTTAATGCATTCTTTGTCGAGCTACTGTATTTTACCTTCAAGATATCCGATAATATAATTATGTCCAAATAGTACAGTCGACAGCACATCTAGCGTAAGAGTTTGACCCTGAGACCGCCCTTACTGCGATCGTAATAGAGGCGGCTTTCGTAGTGCAACTGTTACACTTCATTTGTGTACAGTCGAAGACATAAGTTGATGAACAGATCCAAATTTTCGAAACACCTGCACAATGTAAAGTATCATATGTCGCTGAACAAATTGTTGATCAAATCTCTGTGTACATTGAAGAATGTCAAAAGTTAGTAAACAATATTTTATCAAAAGTTGCTGGACTTACCAAATTTTCAAAACACCTGCATAATATAAAGTTCCATATGTCGCTGAACAAATTGTTGATCCAATCTATTGTACAGCCGACAGCACATCAAGCGTAACAGTTTGGCCTTAAGCCCGCCCTTACTGCGTTCGTAATAGAGGCGGGCGGCTTTCGTAGTGAAGAATATCAAAAGTTAGTGAACAATATTTTATCAAAAGTTGCTGGATTTCATAAATCTACATAATTTATTGTTGGTGGCAACGAAAGTCGATAAACACATACTTACAAAACACCTGCACACTATAAAGTTCATATTGTTGCTGAACAGACAGTGCCGAGTTGAGTCATTTTTAACCCCCGACGAAAAAAGAGGGGTGTTATAAGTTTGACGTGTCTGTCTGTGTATCTGTGTGTCTGTCTGTGGCATCGTAGCGCCTAAACGAATGGACCGATTTTGATTCGGTTTTTTTGTTTGAAAGCTAATGTGCCTACGATGGTTCTTAGCTATAATTATGAAGATCAGTTCAGGCGTTTGATGACTATCAGCACATTTTCTACATGATAATAGGGTTTTACTAACTTTTACACATCCGATTGATTTGAAATTTGGTGTACTGTCACTTCGGTGACATTATTCCCATGACATACTATCCTTGAGCTGATCCTATACTATCAAAATGTCTGCGAAATACTTAATTCTTCAGAAACTTACAGCAGATATAGCGTGTTTGGGCTCTTATGAACAGTCTCATTGAGATGGTGTTAGATAGATGATTAATGACGCCGGGGGTTAAAATTTTTAATTTTGTAGTTTTGAATGTTGAACAAAGACAATCACTGAAAAGAGTGCCCATGTTTCGCTCTTTCGTTTTGGGAATAAAGTCATTGTAGTGCCATTTTTTTATCTTATTCGCATAAGATTGACAAAAAAAAAATTAAATAGATTTTTAATTTAATTAGGTCGGAATAGCTATGTAAAATATACAATGACCGGTAGGCTGACACGGACTCTTTTTTTTATATATATACAAAGCACGGCAATTGACCCAACACCACCTGATGTGAAGCGGTAAGGAGAGTCCATATGCGGAGACAGCTAGTGCAGAATAGACACTGCTCTAGCCGCCTCCACCTTGCCGGTCCAAAAGGTGCTTTATCACGCCTCTCTTGAAGGACCCCATGTTATAGGAAGGAGGGAACACCTGTGCTGGCAAAGAATTCCAAATACCGGAAGCGGTACCGTACCTACTCTTTTTCAACTTGGCTGATGCTCTCCCGTCTGTTTTGATATCATTGTTATCGTTATCATATTACCTACTTGATCAATCACATTTTTTTAAAATTAAACTCTAGTTAGTAGGAATAGCGTTGATTCTCTACTTGTATATAATTATATATTATAATTATCATTATATATTATATAAATTATAATTATATATGCCGAGTTTATTCTATGTCTGATGCAGGCGTAGTCTATACTCCTTGCCTCTTTTCCTCTGCGATAAACGGCCTTTATTTCCTTAAATAATTGATTCTTAATTTAAATTTTACATGTCATAAAATTTGTCAGCAGGCTATAAGAAAGATAAAGTCATTGTGGTATGAACTAAACGTAACTTATATTAGAGACCGACATTCATATACACATATTTATGATAAATACAGCCTTGCCCAAAAGTATTGAGCACCCCACTTTTTCCTTTTTAACTTCAAAATAAAGTATCATTTTCAAATAAAAAAAAATTGAACAAAAATTAAAACCGGTTGGTGCTAAGTTGTTTCCAAAAACAATAGAAAGTGAAGCACCGACTCCAAAAAATATTATGTTTCTAGGGGACGAGTACCTACTTAAATTTAATTATTTTAACCTTTTCAGTTTTTTGAAGTCGGTTTTAATTTTTGTTTAAATTTTCACAATTTTTAGTGATAACTTTCTAAGGTCGAAGCTAGGTGGGTGACCGTCAACTTATATAGTTTCCTACTATCGTATCGTTTCACTAAAAAGTCATAAGAAAGCAAAAATCCGCCAATATCGCATACGTAGTAGACCCAGCTGATTTTTAAAAAAAAAATTATTTGACCAAGTGGCAGCAATTCCGCATCGAACAAAAAAAGAATCACGTAAATCGGTTCTGTAGTCTCGGCGTAATCGGTGTACATACATAAAAAAAAAACATACCGGCCGAATTGAGAACCTCCTCGTTTTTGAAGTCGGTTAAAAATAATCATAGACGTAAAATATTTAGTGTTCGAACATGTGCAAATCATTAGTAGATATGAATCATTGCGAAGTAGCTACTTTTTTTTTCGAGTGTGTATGACCCATATAGGTATAAATCATGTGCTTATTAGTCAATTGATTTAATGCAATGCATTTGTATATAAAATAGGAAACATTATATTAAGTAACAAAGTGTCGAAATAATGCTGATTTTGGACTTCTTCGTGGAATTTGAGCGTACAGTGGCTTTTGGATTATTTCATCGAGTTTAAGTGTCCAGCTACTTTTGCACTTCTTCGTGGAATTTTAGCGTACGGTGACTTTTGGATTATTTCATCGAGTTTTAGTGTCCAGCGACTTTTGATGTTAATTAAGTGATGGTAGTGTTTAGGGACTTTTGAAATTTTATGACGAACAAGGAGTTTTGAACATACCTTTGTATATTAACATAGGGAAAGTTCTTGTGTACAGTTAATTTTGTAGCTTTATTTTGTTTTGCGACTTATGTCTTTGACCATACGTCATTGAGAAAATATTTTTAGTTCATATTTTAAAACATTTTGCAATCCAGCCTATATTGGAACAATGTTGAAACTGCTTAATTTGCTCATAATCATATCTATTCTTACAAAACTTTATCTGAAGGCAATAAATATTAATCGACATCATGACAGAAGCGAGAAGAAACTTCTAGGGCGCCTGAATATTGCCCGTACGTCATTGGTAAGTTGATTCAAGGTGTAAAATTTCATAAAGATCTTACTGGTATTCATAATTTTAGACTCTATTAACAAAGATGGGAAGGTCATTTTAGAGGTAAAGTTTGCAGCTGGAGAGACCCCGCAATGAATTGCGAAAGGTCTTATGTTCAGCGCTAGTGCATTTTGAGATTGAAGCATATAGTTGAGTTTGCGAAGTTAGGTCGTTGTAAATGAAACGAAGGATTTTCATGTGGGCGGGGTATCGATCGGCGCGAGCGAGCGCGCATCACGGCTCCACTCCCGCCATCCTCGTCGTCAGTAAACACGAGGCTCGCAATCTGTCCACTGGCTCGGCGGGATGCAATCCCTGGTTCCTTTGCTGTTGGCCGCGGCCGCAGTGTGCGCTATTCCTCGCCCTCCAGGTAAACAAAATAAAATCTACTTTGTCTTCAATGTGACAGTAACCCGTTATCTGCCATGATAACGCGTTTCCTGCATACGATTATTCATGAAAAATTTTTAATCATTGCGAATTTTTGTATTTTACTCAATCACTTGTTGAAGTTGCTCAGCATGAACGGTGCTCTATCTAAAACTATAAACGGTATGTTCCTTGTGTTTGTTTCCAATGATGTTTAAGCATCGTTCTGGCCCCTCCTGACACCTGTTACGCGCTACTTTCTGTAATAAATAAGTGATATAGAATACTTAGGTATTATAAAGCAATGCCTGTAATTATCCTATCTTTAAGCCCAGGATCAACTAGTTATAAGCATCTACTTAGTTAATTGAATAAATTGCTGCTTAGAACTATGCTGGCGGCTTACATTTTTTAGTAATATTTTGACAAAGAAAGTAGTGGGTTATTTAAAGCTCTTGCAAATTGAGTCGTGTATACTGCAGCGACGAATTTTCA
Organism: Nymphula nitidulata; assembly: GCA_947347705.1. NCBI lineage: Eukaryota > Metazoa > Arthropoda > Insecta > Lepidoptera > Crambidae > Nymphula > Nymphula nitidulata. Next base: position 21,891,142 of record OX374616.1, read on the forward strand.
TTTTTACTCGACTACCTATCAGTGCAGTTTTATAAGAACCATTAAAAAATATTGGATAGTGGGTGGTACCTACAAAGTTATATTGATCTATTTAAAAATAGATTACGTCTTGTTTTTCAATAGATCTAGACTAGTTGATTGCCATTCACCACATCCGAGTATATAGGTAGTACGTATCTAGGTATCATAGCTGTATTTAATAAATGGGTAGGTAAGAAATAAGAGCTCAGTTGCGCCTTCAGAAGGCTAAGACACACAATGACATATTGTTTATTAGAGTAAACGACACATATTTTTTTATTAATTATTATAATAAACAATCGGCTTAATACTTTTAGGTACAATTAAATTTACACAAGACCTATGATAAATGACACTTATCGAAGGTCATAGAAGTTTTGACCAAGCTGTACTTACGTAGGTTTGTTTGGTACCTACGAAACAAGATAGATCAAAAATTGTAAGAAATTAATAAGAAAATGATATAAACAATTTAGTTTTAAAATAATATGATGTCACAGTGACAAAACTTAGCAACTTCTTTTACGTTCAATCTAGACTTACCTATTGGTATTTTGTTGGCTCATCTCGGCTCATGCTTAATTTAAGACACACCTGTGAAAATTATATTTTTATAATCCTGGTATTTTATCCGGTTACAATCGTTTTTATTTACATAATTTTAACAAACAAGCGAAGAACATTTACGCAAGCTAGGTTTCAAAATTAGTTAAGAAGTTCTAGCTGGCCGAAACGGAAAGGTTTCCTATATAACATATTCTTACGTCTATTTCTCTTGTAAACTACACATATTCTATTGTCCATGAGACGACACGTGATAATTTATAGACATACTTTTTTTGTTTTAGGCTGACATCAATGAACAAGACAAAAAGTATACGAAATATTGGGTGTGGAGGCTTTGTGGACCGAGAACGCGGTCCACAAAGCCCCCGTTTCATTTTATTTTCTGTTTTAATGGAAGCTTTGGGACCCACAACGTAAACAGTATGCGATAAAAAGGTTAATGAAAGTAGGTACAGGGAGAGGAAAAGTTAGAAATAGTAATAAAAAAGGTAATTCGGAAAATAAAACTGCGATATAATGTTATTTTTTTTGTAAATGAAAAACAAACTTATAAAATCATAAATAAAGCTTTTCCTGCTAAGCGCGACACCACACGAGTGACAAAATCTCGAAAAAAGAATGCTAAATGAATCTGACACTTATCTATTACTTACTCTTAATTTTAAAACTGCATTACTGCACAAACATTGTCTTTTACAAGATGTAGGCTCACCATCAGCTTGTTTGTCATCTAGTTGTATAAAAAAAATTGCACGAGCTTACTTTTTATTTTTTTTGTTTAGTAACTATTGATGCGCGATTCGGGTTATTTAAAAAGTTTATTTTATCAAAACTTATTATTTTTTTATTTACTAAGGAAATGGTTGGGTTTTGAATTGGAGTATGTTTTTGTCGTTTTATTTTTATGAAAGGAAGTTCTAAATGGCCGTAATCAAAAGCAACACTTTGTCCATTTTCTCTAAAATGGACTCAGTTTCATGATTTTTTACTCAATTATTTTATGAAACTTCTAAAAAGTGATTCATATACTTCATAGCAGACTTTCATAGTAGTGCATTGTAATTTTTCATACTGTTTAGATGTCAAAACCATCCGTAAACAGGTGATACTCTAAACCTTTACCAGCAAATATTCTCAAATCAGTCGCAGGTTTTACTAAACATACCATCAGGTGGGCCGTCTGCTTGTTAGTCATCTAGTTGTATATAAAAAAGTACCTTAGGACGACCGACTGTACGAGTGGTCTGTATCCCTTGCTATACAGGTTACTCGGTCAAGAGGTCCCGGGTTCGAATCCCGGTAGGAACAAATGTTTGTATGATGAGTACGAGCATTTGTTTACTAGTCATGGATGTTTATATGTTTATTTAGTATATTTCTAATATTTATATACATATTATTATTATTATTTCTCCGTTATCTAGTTTCCCTAACACAAGCTCTTAATGATGCTTACTTTGGGCTAGATAATAGGTGTGAGTGTATAAATATTATTATTATTATTATTTACATGCATAATAATAGGTAGGAAAAAAAGTTTCTTTGCATTTTTTAAGAAAATTTAAAACATTTTTTAATATAGTTTATTTACATTTAACTAAAGTATGTAGGTACCATTTTGTGCGATAACTTTTTGCCATCTTGTAGGTAGGGACATGATCCCATTGCTACAGAAATTATGTTGCTTCTGATCAAAATAGCACGGCAAGTGGTTTTGGCAGTCCTCTCGTGATGTTAACCTGACACTGCCTAGAGAATTCTGAAGAGAGCGAAACAGGTGGAAATCTGAATGTGCAAGGTCAGGACTATACGGCGCAAGCATTAACACCTCCCAGCCAAACTCTCTTAATTTTTGCTGAGTGGCTGAAGATGTGTGAGATCTAGCGTTATCATGATGAAAAACCACACCCCTTCTGTTGATTAATTCCAGCAGCTTTCTCGCAACTTCTTGCTTCAATCTCATCAGTTGTTCACAGTAGAGTTCAGAATCTGCCTGGTGGTAACAGCTCATAATTAATAATGCCCTTCAAATCCCACCACACACACAGCATCACCTTGTTTCTTAGTTAACCCGGGTTTCGCCACAGTCTGTGAAGCCTGACCGGCCTTTGACCGCGACCATTTTCGCACGTTCTTGTCGTACGTGATTCACTTTTCATCACCAGTTATCAGATTCTTCAAAAATGGTTCGGTTTCCTTATGTCGTAATAAAGAATTACAAATGAGTACACGGTTCATTAGGTTTCTTTCAGTGACTCGTGGGGTACCCAAACATCGAGCTTTTTTGTGTACCAATTTTTTTTTAAATGCGCCAAAACTGTTTTGTGGTCAATTCCCAGTTCTTCAGCTACGTCGTTACTACTGATATGCCGATCTTGCTCCAGTTTTTCAAAATGGCATCAATTTTATCCGTCATAGAGCGACCAGAGCGACGTGCATCTTTGGCATCAAAATTTCCGGATTGAAAACGCTTAAACCAAATTTGTGCTACTCTCACAGACACTGCACTAGGTCCATAAACATCGCAATTTTTTTTCGCGGCTTGCGTTGCTTTTTTACCTTTTTTGTAGTAAAATTTTAAAATGTATCGAATTTCTTCATTAGATTCACTCATCTTGAAAGTACGAAAAACAAATGAAAAACACACATTTTCCTAATTTGAATTTGGAATTATCTTTTTTAAAATCTCAACTTTTAATGATACCAAAAACCAGCCAGATACAAATAGTACAGCCAAAGAGATTTTATTACAAGTTCATTCATACTATAATGCGAAAAGACTTTTTCCCCAACCTAATATTATCAATATTTATCCGTTATCTAGTACTTACTTATCCATAACACAAGCTCTTAAGGTGCTTAGGTACTTTGGACTGCATGAATATATAAATATTATTATAAAGTTTTTATATATTTTATATCTCAGGATCTTTCCTGGTAAGTATAAAAACATACATTATTATTATTATTATTCAATAGTACTTAATCTATTAAATTAATTGAAATGCACTTTAATATTATGAATGAAAACATATATGTAGATAGGTAGGTATCATACATTTTTGTGACTGTATGATCACGTTTGTAAAATCACGTAAATTAGCGAAATCACCATAATTGTGTATATTATTATGGCTTAACATTTCATTTTCATTTCGCAGTTTATTAAACATATCTGACAAAGCAAATACCTAGTGTTTTAAAATCCAATTGAATGAACAAGCGTGAAGATTTTATTTATGTTAGGTATATGTAATTTACAGTTACATATTTAACCTGTCCAGCCACCATTCCTGACCACAATGGGTTTTCAATTGTTATAATAAATGCTCCCTGGAATCTTACGCGGCTTGACAAATTAATTTACTTATATGAAATTATCTAAAAAATACTTATTTTTTCCGAATAATAAAATATAAATTCACTTGGTGAATAATTATTGTTTTTGTATTCTAAGTGGGTACACGTCAGTGTTGAAGCATATCGATAAAACACGGTATATTTATTATTAGACACTCTACATTTATTCATAAGATTCGTCACATGCGAGATTTAACTCCCCGTGCGAAAGATTGCTTTTCCAATTGATTTACCGATTTTAATTTACATCTTCGACGTTAGCTAGGAAAATTCTAATATTTAGGTTTCATTTTATAAGTTAGATATTTATCTAGAAACAGATATATTTATTTTAGTGTCTTTAGTGTAGTTTCTTTATAAACGGTTCCACTTTATTAAATATTATTTTTAACAAACGCTCTAATAGACTCGTTAAACCAAATTTCAATGTACTGCAGCTCGTGCTCTCGGTATGAATTCTAAAAAAAAGAACAGCTGTAATATCATTTGGCTGTTAAAATGTGTTTAAGTTTTGACTTAATGAAGGTATTAAAATGTATGCTTCATGAAACACCTGTGGCTACATTCCCCAAAGAACACCAAAAAGGCAAAACATATTAAATTTCATTACCTACTTAAAGTAGTTCCCACTAGAGGACATGACACCTGCAACTTATAATGTTCAATAATTGATACCTTCCCCTTCAATCCTAAACACAGCGAACTGCTTTACGGCCAAAATAGGAAAGGCGGTGGAACCTACCCGATATACCACCTAGTGAATTCTATAATTCTAAACATCGCTCTTATCACTCAATGAAAAATTTCAAAGTGGCTCAATACGTGAGAGTATTCTTAGGAGGACACTCAGATCTTCCCTTGGCGGTTAGTCCTTATAAGGTTTCACGGAAACAGCTTGAAACTTACAAGGCAATACTGAAAAGCAATCTCTGGATTCGATTTAAAAGTCATTAATTTTGTAATATCTAGAAAAGGCGGTTCTCATTTCTTAGTTTATTAGTTATTTTTCTTATCGGCTTTGAACTTTACAAGTTCTGCATTATACTTCGGTAGTACCTACTAGTCTTACCTCATTACTTGCTTATTATACACAGGTTTGTAATAATTCTTTGCCTTAATAATAATAATATTCATACACTCACACCTATTATCTATCCCAAAGTTAGCAACATTATACTAGATAACGGAGAAATTATGATAATAATATGTATATAAATAATTAAAATATAATAAAACTAGAAAAATTTCACGTCCTGAGGCAGGAATCGAACCCGCGACCTTTCGCAATCCGGGCGACTGCTCTGACCACTGAGCCACCCAGGACTTGGGATATCCCTGTGAAATTCTTCTAGTCTATCTGTATTTGCGTTTATGAGCTAACGTCCACCCTACAATGTCGAAATATTCTATTTCAACATCCGAAACGAGTATTTTTACAAATACCGACGATTCGGTTAAGTTGGGTAGTGCTTTCAAATATTCTTAATTTTTGATTTTAACATTATTATAAATGTTTGAAAAATTAATTAGTAATTAAAATATAATAAAACTCGAAAAATTTCACGTCCTGAGGCAGGAATCGAACCCGCGACCTTTCGCAATCCGGGCGACTGCTCTGACCACTGAGCCACCCAGGACTTGGGATATCCCTGTGAAATTCTTCTAATCTATCTGTATTTGCGTTTATGAGCTAACGTCCACCCTACAATGTCGAAATATTCTATTTCAACATCCGAAACGAGTATTTTTACAAATACCGACGATTCGGTTAAGTTGGGTAGTGCTTTCAAATATTCTTAATTTTTGATTTTAACATTATTATAAATGTTTGAAAAATTACTTAGTAATTAAAATATAATAAAACTCGAAAAATTTCACGTCCTGAGGCAGGAATCGAACCCGCGACCTTTCCCAATCCGGGCGACTGCTCTGACCACTGAGCCACCCAGGACTTGGGATATCCCTGTGAAATTCTTCTAGTCTATCTGTATTTGCGTTTATGAGCTAACGTCCACCCTACAATGTCGAAATATTCTATTTCAAGAATTCCACGGATTGTGAAAGGTCGCGGGTTCGATTCCTGCCTCAAGACGTGAAATTTTTCTAGTTTTATTATATTTTAATTACTAAGTAATTTTTCAAACATTTATAATAATGTTAAAATCAAAAATTAAGAATATGTATATAAATATTAGAATTATACCAAATAAACATATAAACATCCATGACTCCTAAACAAATGCTCGTACTCATCATATAAACATTTGTTCCTACCGGGATTCGAACCCTGGAAATTTATACCGCTTGACCAGCCGGTCGTCTAAATGCCTTATTTGTAACAATTGTCATGCCTTATTTGTAATAATTAAAAAAAAAACACATTCAATAAGTATTGAATATTGCAAAACTACTTACAAAGATAATCTAGGTAGGTATTCGATATCGATATCTACTAAAAAGTTGATTAAACCGAATCAATTTGATAAAGCCCGAGCCTTGTTAAAATACGAATCATTAACGAGCAGGCTAAGGCTGCCTGTCCACTGAAGCGGAGACGAGTGGAGCGGAGCTTTGCTGAGAGAACGAACGTCAACCTAATTACGTTGCTTTAGAACATTAGGTAATAGGAACATAACTTTAACTCTCTCACGGAAGGCATACATCTCCGCCACAATTTATTTTCAAAACATTCGAAAGCTATTACACAAACTTACAATTATGTAAAATTTCCGAATATAGTTATTGTATTGATTTAAATTACAAATTGTCCTCGCCTTCCCTATCAACCCGCCTAGTATGACCACCGAAACGCGATATGATAAAGCTATTTATCGCTTTGAATTGTCAAAAATCATTGGATATAACCGCTATCTTGAAATTTTATCGAAACTGCGAACATCTATATATATAATAAAAGTTCGCAGTTTCGATAAAATTTCAAGATGGCGGTTATATTCAATGATTTTTGACAGTTCAAAGCGATAAATGGCTTTATCATATCGCGTTTCGGTGGTCATGCTAGGCGGGCAAGTGCAGCTCGGTAGACACGCGACACGCGTGCCCTACTGTCAATACTTTACTGAATTTATTTAGGTACTGCACAAATAGAATACTCATAACGAACCATAAATGTAATCTAAAAGCTTAAAGCGACCCTAAAATAAAGCAGAAAGGATTCAATTCCGCTTTGCCTCCCTCGTACGGTTTACGGTTTATAGTACATTATGGTACAAGTGTGTAATGTTGGTGATTACCGCTGAGGCGCATTGAGGCCCGAGCCGTCAGGTGAGGGTCTTAAGGAGCCGAGGACGGTAATCATCAATACACACGTGTATCATACAACGTTTTTCAACACACTTCTGAATAAAATAATACTTAAATAAAAAACCATTTTACATAGTAGATAAAAAGTTTATTTAGAGAAACAATTAGTAAATGTGCAGTTAGTAAAATTATAATTAACTATTTTTGATGATATAGCGGTCTCATCAGATAGATTATTTACTGAAATACTTTCATGTTCTATTGTTATTTGTGATGGTTCATTATTCGTGTAGGTAGGTGAAATCCAATCATTGGATGTACTTGGTATTTCGCTAGTAGGATGCGTCTCAGAATCAAGTTTAATTCTTTTTGTGATTTTCGCACAAATTTCCTTCTTGTTTTGTATGGAATCTTCTACGTATGCAAAACCATCTGGCCATGGTTTTCTATATCTTTTACAGTTATATTTGTTAATTCTTGTATCCTACAGGCACCAGTTACACCAAATATTAAAGCAACTTGAAACAAAAGAAACAATAATTAAAGTCAACAAGCTGCTATTAAATATTTAATTAAAATTAATTTAACTAACCTTTGTAGCCAAATATTGGTTATCTGGAGCATCTTTAATAAATTTTTCAATATCGTCAGATGATAAAACCTTTGATTTTTTGCTTCTAAATCCATCAGATAGTCTCTTTAGATAAGCTGACAAATTCGAGTATGTTTTTAAGTCCACTCCATTCTTTGTTCGGACTGTACTTTTTAACATTGAGTAAATACACCACAAAGAGCTAGGTTTGTACTTAGAAGATAATTCTTTAAAGTACGCCATGAACACATTTTCTGAAAAAGACTGCGTATTCTTGTTGTTCTGCCATTGTATGAAATTTTGGTACGCTAGTAGGTATTTTTCCTTTGAGTTTTCTGGTAGTAAACTTTCCATAACGTTCTGGGCTTCACATCTTATATCGGGCGGTGTACAGCATAAATCATTTTCTTCATAAATTGTATTTGCAGACATCTTAATTAATAACTAACTAAATAACTTCAAAAGAGAAAACGAGACGAGTTGTGAACAATGTTTCGTAATGGCGGGAAAAATTAATCAGTTTTCCTATGCGCGCGCATCGGCCATAGACTAAAAAATGAGGTTTCTTTTTTTTGGGCTTTTCGCGGATAGCTTTTTAGCGCAAATGTAAGCGTAACTCAACCAATAATATTAAAGAAAGAAAGAAAGAAAGAAAAATATTTTTATTTGACATGCACATAACAAACAACAACAAGAAGCTTAAACAATAAAAAAAAAAATAGACAAATACAAACAGTTTATACTTAACAATAAGTGCAGTCAACAAGGCCCTATCTCAGCATAAAACTTTTGCGACATTATAAAAAACGTCGCAGAAGCGCTGTTATTATGATAGGGCCTTGGGCGTGACTTTGGATTTTAAACTACATATACTTACACATATACATAAATACAAAAAAATACATATACTTACACATATACATATAGATAAGTGACATAAACTCAATCACATCAGACATGGCTGTATGGGCATTAGTTCCTTTTGCCTTCCCATTACAGGGAGATTTAACAACAAAAAAAGAAAAAAAAATATATTGGCAATTTTAATTATTAAAAAAAGAACTATTACTCACTAGTGAATAATAGTAATGAAAAAGTCACAGTTTGATTATATGTGTCATTATGTGCCTAATTGCCATGGGATTAGAGCCACTTTATGAGGAAGTGTGTTGAAAAGATATTTATTCTCATTAAGAATTATACATAAATTCACTTACATGAGAAAAACACAATAACTCAAAAAAAAAATACAATTGGAAAGACGTACATAATTATTATGACGGTAGTAAGAGAATACTAAGCGGATTCACCGCCACAAATGCCAATACACGGCCTCAGGTGTAGTTATAAAAACACAGATGTAGAAACTAAACTACGCTCGTGTTTTACTAGATGTGACTTTCATATAGTAATAGAAAATTTAGATTAGATCCCTATTGTATAGTATATTAAGTGCTGTAGAAAATTATTTATTTATTTACTGAGTCTTATTAATTTATACGTGTATAGGTATTGGTTTTAATTATTATTAATTTTATAAGTATACAGCGTTTGTAGATACAATTAATGTTCATTAGAATGACGGCAAAATTTGGACAACATGTTTGTAACGTAATGTTTTAGAAGTTTTTTATATGTATTTATTGATGGATTGTTTTTTATATCCTTGGAAAGCTTATTGTAAATTTTTGCACCTTCAAATAAAATATTTCTTTTGCCATAATTTGTTCTTGGAGTCCGTAAAACCAAGTTATTCGTATTTCTAAGTTGTATTTTTTGTATTTGGCTCTTTTTTGTAAAACTGATTTTGGTATGTATGTTCTTAGTAAGTATTTTTCGAATCAACAGACAAGTATAATATATGTATGTTTGTGAGATATTCATTATTTTTGTTTCTTTGTATAGGACTTCAGTTGGCGTTAAGTAATTATAGCGGATTGCGGACGCGATATCCTCTAGGTTACTACATAACTCTGTCACGTTCTTACGTAATTCACCTCCCCGCCATCAGGAACATAGATTGGTATTACCTAAATACCTATCTAGCTACATTTCTACTATGCGCATGAATTGAATTTGTATCAGTTAGAGGAACTTCCAAACTTAAAAGCCAGAGAATTTCTATGTAGAAATAAATACTCTAAATATATTTTCATTTTGTATATGTATATTTACAACAGGTATTATATAATTATTTTCTTCGAAATCCACGAAATGTGCTGACGCAGCAGACAGTCGTAGTATGTATTTGAAGACATTAATTTATTAAAGTATTTGTTTTTGTAAATATTTATCAAAGATCTTGATAGTTTTCCGGAAACTTGACGGTGATGCTCAAAACTTGTTTAATATTACTCAGAAAATTTGACGAAAAGTGATTAATAAAGAAAACGAAGATTACTTACTATAAATGAGAAATTAACACATGATTGATCATGATCAGTCTCGTAGTCAAAACGAAATTTTAAAGATACTATTAGGTATGTATTTACATTGCAGACCAACACAGCTCTTTCGAGTCAATAGATTTTGTTTTGAAACGACGACGGCGACGCAAAGCTATGATAGGTTAAGGTGTGCTTCGAACCGTGAACATGTAGATCTAATCGTTGGGCTGCATCGCATGCTTTTGCTTCTAAGACTACATTTCCAGTGTGAGTTTAAGTTACATCGACCCGTCATAGCTAGCGAGCAGAAATCAGTCTGCGGTTATTGAGCAAAGAGTAACCACCCGATAGTGCACCGGAAAATAGGTCTAGCAGTAAATAAACTATACCGCAAGTATATTCAATACAACCATAATAGACACATTTTTTTTACAATAGGTCGTATAAATAAGTTTTATTAGGAATACACTTTGACTACTCTTATATCTAATGGTATTAATATTCCAGTCCATTGTTATCTATCGCTATCAGAGCGAGTTCCGCACAAGATTATTATATAGAGTTCTGTTTCGCTCAGTCAAAAATAATATGGTATATTATAACCGCTGCCAAAAATTAGATACATTTTGTAAAAATTGTATTAAAAAAGCTCAATCATGACTTGCGTGTGCTGGTTCAGGCAGAATTGCAAAAAGTATTTGTGGAGCTTAAATTAAGTATTTGTAGGTTTTTTGAACGCTCTGGCTTCGATACGAAAAACAAAGCAACATTCGCCATGGTCGATCCTGGGATGTTTGTTTGTCAAAGTTTGTTATCTCGAGCCCCTCCGTACTTTAGAAGACACGTAAAGCCGTTGGTCCCGGTTGTTCCTGCAAGCGCTTTAACCTACCAAACCGCATTGGGCCAGCGTGGTGGTGTTATGGCCCAAACTCCTCGTGTGTTTCTCCCATGTTGAAAGGCCTGTGCCCAGCAGTGGGACGTATATAGGCTGGTGATGATGATGATTTGTGGAGCCATGATGTATTTAAAATAACACCGACAATCATATTGCTGAAACTATCAATACCCCTGGTGTTGCAAGCGTCCATAGGTTACGGTAACCGCTTACCATCAGGTGGGCCGTATGCTTGATTGCCAACTAGTATAAAAAAAACTGTGATCTATTTAGTGAAGGTAGTATCGAAATCTAGGCTGTTCATCTAAAAAAAAAAAACTTTTCCACTTCTCTACATTAGACTTTTTAAAAAATCCTCTTACAAATAATTTTAGTACGTTTAAAGTATTTTCGTCTTTAAAGTTTGTATATTACCTAAGCCACGCAGCGTAAACCCCCATATCCCTTACTCTAGTAGTAATGATAATTAAATCCCTTCTTTCGAGTGTGAGACATTTATAAATACCTCTCTATGCATTTCAAATAATTAATTTCTACTTGTTAGTTTTTAGTAAAGTACCAAATTATAGTTTTTTTTATGCAACTAGATGACAAACAAGCTGACGGCCCACCTGGTGGTAAGCGGTTACCGCCGCCTATAGACACCTGCAATATCAAGGAAAAGCACTTGATATTGCAGGTGCGTTGTCGTCCGCTACAGTTAAAGTATAAAACTTTAACTAATAATTATTAACTATAAAAAACTTAAATAATTACAGTATTTACATACAAATTTACATTATTATTAATTACGTACATTTTAATTAGTATATTACATTAGTACTATGTTATTACTGCTGACTATACTACATATAGAAATCTAAAGGACATGTTCTGAAAATGTATGAGGGCTGGTACTCAGCTACCCCCCAAGACAAAAGTTATATAGGAAGAAAGAGTATACATTAAAGAATATTATGATATAAAAACTATAATTTTAAATGCCTGCATATAAATAAAAAATAGCATTATATTCTGGTCAAAAAACTGTTATCCAGAGATGTAAAATTCCATTTTAAAAAATGTGACTCATCCCCAGACATAGTATAAAACGTCAATATCGTCTATTGTCTGGTCAAATATTTTTTTAATAACTAGGCATGGGGTTGTTTTGGTTCAGCCTACGACTATTTTGCAATTATATTTTATTGTAAATGCTAGAAGAACATGGCAAATTAGTTTCTGCACTTGTTTCTGACTAAAAATAATGATTTCAATTTCTTTTTTACTGTATTTTGTCAGAGAAACTTGGATAAGAAGCTTAGAATTCTTGCATACACTTTTCAAAATTACTCAAAAATGCAGGGGTATTAAAATGAAAAAAGGGTATATTTAAGATCCTCTGAGCATAAGCTTTCGCATAATATATAATTTATCGTGGGGGGCTTTCGAGTACCAATATCGAACATCTCCTTTGCAAGTTATCGTTCCATCTGTGTTTTTACAATAACTTCTTGTTAAGGACTTAGTAAGTTAATCTTGTCGTGACGTGAGACTCATGTTGGCTTAAGTATTAAAACATTGTAATAAGTGTATGCTGAGTTTTGTAACAAAGCTGTTCAGTTTCCAAATAAATAGAGTAACAGTATATACAGGGTGGAAAAAATCTATGGGCAATGGAGGGGAACTACTTTAAATCCTTTAGTTAGCTCATTTTACTGAAAAGAAACACTCATTTAAATTTTAAAAAGAAACAAAATTGCATTCAAAGATCTTCTAAAATTCGCTTGTTTCACACGGGAATCGAAAGAACGTAAAATTAAAAAATAAACCCTTGCTATTTTATTAAACGAATCGATAGGATTATTGTGCAGGATCTATTTTTTTCACATACATATGCTCTTACACTAATCTAAAAGGATTTAAAGTAGTTCCCCTCCAGGGCCCATAAATTTTTTCCACCCCGTATAAATATATTTGGTCTGTGTATTTTTTTGCAAAATACACAGAACAAAAAATCATCTCTAATAAATCCTTTATTGTGGTTATTTATTATAAGGAATAATTGTCTGTTATGTAGAGGCACAGCGTTCTTTCTTTCAACACAAAAAATGTGATGTTTTGTTCATTATTGAATGTCTTTCAATGACAAATGTAGATAATGATATTAAGGAAATATAATGATGATAATGAGGTATTGTTTTGCGCAATAAATAATGTTTTACAAAATTCATGTATATCCTTCAGTCAATATCCGATTTATAAGACCACAAAATTAACCCAATACTGATTTTGATAATACCAGTTTTTTTCAATGTGTGGTGTGCTCAATTTTCGGCTTGAAATGTGACAAATGTAGATTTATGTAAGCCCCTTTAAAGGAAGCTAAAGTTGTGTATAATTTCGTTATGAAATGCCAAAGTACCTATTATCATGGACGTACCATGATAATAGGTACTTTGACAGTTCTACTTGTTGTTATCTTTTTCATAAACGTACAGTTTCCATCAAAATGTATATGTCGCCGCCATCTGGTTGAATTTACAGCTCATTTGGATGCCTAGCCCGTTGATTAACCGCCGATGATTTGATTGGAAGCCAATCAATTGCCTAGCCCGATTATTAATTGAACTAGACTCAACGTTTAACGACTTGGCGTATTGAAAGGTTCGCCTTGTACCGAAGAGTTTGGTTTGATTGGTGGTTTAAGGTTATTTTTTTATGACAAACTTATAACCGACATCGTTTTGGTTATATGTGGTTATAAAAAATAACCTTGGACCCACGTATCACTGAAACAGTCACACAAAAGCTCTTCGATTTAAACGACCCTGTTTAGGCGTCTAATTGAATGGCTAATTTAACCAGACGGCTGACATGACGTTCGGCCATCTGGTTAAACGTTGCGCTCAATGACTTGGCTAGTTGTCCTTCAGTCGTTTCATTGGATACCGGCATTCAATCAACGGGCTAGGCCTTCACTAAAGCGGCTAATTCAACTAGACGGCTGCGACATATACCTACATACCGCCTCATCTTATGTCAATGTAAAAAGGAAGGGATCAAAATCGTTACCACTTTTTAAACATCAAAAATTAAAGTAGGTACATGACCAATTATTATGCCTGCTTTACAAAACTCAGGCCCGGTCTTGCGTGGAATATTGCGCGCATTTGTGGGATGGCTCCGCGAAGTACTCCTCGATGCACTGGACAGATGTCAGCGTCGTGTGACGATGTAGAGGTCACGAACAGCCTAGAGCCTTTATAATTGCGTCGTGACATTGCGTCGCTTAGCGTCTTCTATAGGCTTTAACATGGATTGTTCTGAAGATCCCACCTTCCCTTTACTACTCAGGAGCACGCATGCCGGTCTTCGGAGTCATCAATTCGTTATTATTATTATTTTTAATTAGTAAAAGTTAAGTATTTAGTTCGAAGTAGTTAAAATCGAGCCCATTACCTAGTTTATACAAGAAGGTAGCTTGAAAGACAATATTATAATATATTTTTTAGAAATTGGAGGTCTCTCGTAATATTTCTAAACTTACATGTAGGACAGGACGGCTCATACAAAGTGGCATGTCACCTCGAGGTAGTTCGTCAATAATGTTGTCCCGCTTTATGCATAATTACAATTCGCGGTAGTGCACTTCGTCACGTAAACTAGCTGTGACAACCCGACCTAATAATTTTTTATAAAAAAATTAATTACATAGGTAACATGAAGGTTTTTCTTTGTCGACAATTGGAAAATTGTGTAGGAGCTTATATTGTGTTGTGAAACAAGTATTTGTGTTAGTACACTTTTTTAAAAATTAAAATGGACTTGCTCTTGATTCAACTCCTGCTTTGAGAGAAGTTAAGAGGAGGTCGAAGATGTAGCGAGCTCACCCAGAAGGTGCCTATTTAATCCAGCTTTGAAGGAACTCAGATTGCAAGCAGTAGGGATGCCCGAGGTTGGCACGTGTATTATAATAATAGTGTTTAAATTTTATTTATCTTTTATATAGAGAATCTGATGAATATAAGCCCAGAGTAGCATTTCTTACCACCGCAGCATTAAGGACTTAGTAGAACACACATGTTATGATTTTTTTTTTTGTTATTTTATACACTTACACCTATTATCTAGCCCAAAGTAAGCATCATTAAGAGCTTGTATTATGGATACTAGATAACGGAGAAATAATGATAATAATATGTATATAAATATTAGAAATATACTAAATAAACATATAAACATCCATGACTCGTAAACAAATGTTCGTACTCATCATACAAACATTTGTTCCTACCGGGAACCCGGGACCTCTTGACCGAGTAGCCTGGGGTACAGACCACTCGGCCAGGCGGTCGTCATGTCATATTAAAAATCATATTTTGTATAAAAAAAAACCAAACTGATTGTATATATTACTAGCTGACCCCGCAAACGTTGTTTTACCATAAAAAAAGGTCAAAAAAATAAAATAAAATAAAGATAGTAGCCGATACTCAGCCCTACTGAAGCTGTGAAAAATATATTAGAGTGTTATATATTTTTTGAAGTCGACAGGTACGTGATATTTTTAGTGAAATGCCGAATGATTGTGGAGATTCTTCAAGAAGATGTTCTTCTTCACTCCCTTCTTTTTCTCTTCGTAATAGAGATGGCTATAGCGTTTGGAAATTCAAAATGCGTAACTATTTGATGCATGAAGATCTATGGGAAGCAGTAGATGGTTACCCAAGTGGTAACAACACCCCAGATCCTATAAAAGTAAGGAATGACCGAATAGCTCTCACTAAAATTTGTTTAACGTTAGAAGATTCTGCTATTACCCATGTTAGAAACGCTAAGACTTCTTCTGAAGCATGGAGATCCCTTCAAAATGCCTACGAAGATAGAGGTATGGGACGTAGACTAGCATTAGAAAGGAAGTTATACAGATTGACATTAGATAACTTTAATGATATTGAGGCTTATATTAATGCTGTTGTGAGTACTGCTCAGGACTTAGCAGACATTGGCAAAGTCATTGAAGATTCCTCACTAGCTGCTATTTTATTAGGAGGCTTATCTTCTAAATATGACCCAATGATTATGTCATTAGAGAACAGCAATATCGAAGCTACTACTGAGTTAGTAAAGGCTAAGTTATTAAACGAAATGTCTAAATGCGATAATATGCCATCAGAATCTGCATTACGTACTTCTAATGAAACCCATAGAAAGAAGAAATCAAAGAAACTGAAGCCCATAATCTGTTATGACTGTAAGGAGCCCGGACACAAGAGACCAGAATGTCCTTTGAAGAAAAAGAAATCTAAAGAGGAGAAATCTTTGTATGCTTTAGGCATTAGTGATGATAACTCTTCGGACAATTGGTTTATTGATTCTGGAGCAACCAAACATATGTCATCGCGGCGAGACTGGTTCGTAAATATGGAGAAATTAGATACTGGTACTGTAACTGTAGCAAATGGAGATAAGATAAATAGTGGTGGTATAGGTGATGTTTCGATCTGTACTAAATCTGATGTAAATAGAATTTCTAATGTTGTATTTGTACCTAATTTAAAAACCAATTTGATATCTGTATATAAGGCTGTACAAAGTGGTTTTACTATTTTATTTGATAAAAATGGTTGCACCTTTTTTGGAAGCGATACTTTTTCTTTTTCAGGTAATCCAATTTTACGTGGTTCTGTATATAACGGGCTGTACAAGTTGGAATGTACTGTCAATACTCCGTACAATGGAACTCGTGATGTGGCAATGGCCGAATCTTTGTCTAATACATACCAGTTGTGGCATAGACGTCTTGGCCATTTATGCCGTTTTGGGATGAACCTTTTAAGAAATAGTCAAGTAGGTGTAGATTATAAGGTTGTAGATAAAAGTAGTTGTTTCGCTTGTGTAGAAGGTAAGCAAGCGCGTAAACCTTTTAAAATAATAATTTACAAAAAAGCAACTTCTTTTCTTGAATTGATACATTGTGATCTATTTGGACCAATATCAACCAATTCTTTTCAAGGCAATAGATATGCTTTATTATTTATTGATGATTATTCGCGTAAGATTTTTGTTTATTTTCTAGCTGCAAAGTCTGAAGTAAAAGAAAAATTTAAGATTTTTCATTTACTTGTAGAGCGACAAACTGATAAGAAAATAAAAACTGTTAGGACCGATAATGGGACAGAATTTGTTAACACAGAATTGTTGCATTATTTTTCTATGAACGGGATAGTACACGAAACTACGGTGCCTTATTCTCCTCAACAGAATGGCGTAGCTGAGCGTACTATACGTTCTGTTACTGAAAAAGCACGTTCTATGTTAGCAGGTAGTTCACTTCCTATGGCATATTGGGAGGACGCTGTACAGACGGCTGTTTATTTAAAAAACTGTTCCCCACATCGTAGTCTGGTAGGTTCTCAAACACCATTTGAAATATGGTATGGAAAGAAACCAGATTTGTCACACCTAAAAGTATTTGGTTGTCGTGCTCTTGTACATATTCCATCATGTCAAAGAAAGAAATTTGACGTGAAAGCAGAGGAATTTATTTTTGTAGGATATTCTGATAATGTACATAGTTATTATTTCAGAAATACCGCGTATCCTAGAAAAAATATAAAAGCTAGAGATGTTACCTTTTATGAGGATTGTTTTAAAAGTCTGAAGAATAATGATAAGTCAGATACAGGTCAAAATAATTCTATTTTAACCTTGACAAATATATTGGAAACTGAGGATGTCGTTGACATTCCAGAGGATGCCAATAGAACTGCAACATCTGAATCTTCTACTATTGAGAATGAAAACATGGAACCATCTAGTTCGTGTCCACTAAAGGGGGAAGTTAGGATTGGTTCAGAGCTTGAATCAGATATTATACCGGATATTGATTCTCCCATTGTGCAAGATATTAGTTCTTCAGAAAACTCAAAGAGAAGATATCCTTCTAGAGTTCGTAAACCACCTGATTATTATTCTTACAGTGTTTTGCCGAACGAGTTCTTTGAACCTCAGAACTATATTCAGGCTATAAAATCTGATTCTGCAGATAAATGGCAGGCAGCAATGGAAAGTGAATATCAATCTCTTCTTAAGTTAAATACATGGAAGTTAGTGGACAAACCAGATAAGAAAGTAATTCCTTGTAGATGGATTTATAGAGTTAAAACGGATGCTCATGGGAATATTATAAAGTACAAGGCCAGACTTGTCATAAAAGGATATAGTCAAGTTGAAGGCATTGACTACCATGAAACGTTTGCTCCGGTTGTAAGAAATTCTTCTTTACGGACGCTTATTGCTTTAGCCTCAGAATATGACCTCAAAATGCGTCACTTAGACGTTGAAACTGCCTTTCTGAATGGCGATCTCTTAGAAGAAGTATATATGACTCAACCACAAGGGTTTGTGAAAAAGGGACAAGAAGACAAAGTTTGTTTACTGCAAAGGTCATTATATGGGCTTAAACAAGCACCCAGAGCTTGGTACTGTAAGTTGAATGAAACTCTTACACAAATAGGTTTCAATAAATTACCATCGCAACCATGTGTTTATAAAAAACTTTTTGGTTCAGAAATGGTTATACTGGCCGTATATGTGGATGACATAATTGTCTTTTATAAAAGTGACAAATTATTTGACACTGTCATAAGTGACTTAGACAAATATTTTGTGATAAAAGATTTGGGTAAACTAAGTTATTATTTAGGTATAAATATTTCGCAAAAGCACAATGAAATATGTATTAATCAAAAAACGTACATTGAAAACTTACTGAAGAAATTTGGTTTGGAATCGTGTAAAGGCTATTCCACACCTTTAAGTAATATTAAGTTGGAAAGTTGTACTGATAACGGTGAGCAATTATATCCATATCAAAATCTAATAGGATCTTTGATGTTTTTGGCTGTTAACACACGCCCTGATATAGCATTTGCCACAAGTTATCTTAGTCAATTTAATACGTGTTTTACTAAGATTCATTGGGAAGCTGCAAAGCGAGTACTCCAATATTTAAAGCAGACTATAGACTATAGTATTGTTTATAGGAGCACGAGAAATCCTTTAATAGGATATGCAGACGCAGATTGGGCGAATTGCACTCGAGATCGACGCTCATACACAGGATTTTACTTCAAGTTAGCGAATGGTCCTGTTTCGTGGGCATCAAGAAAGCAACCTACCGTTGCTTTATCATCAGCTGAAGCTGAGTATATGGCCCTTACAGACGCGGCTAAAGAAGCCATATACTTACGCCGCTTCATAAGTGAGGTATGTGGTCAGAAATATGACTCTGTAACTATCTATAGCGACAGTCAAAGTGCACAGAGTATAGCAAATAATCCCGTTTACCACAACAGAACGAAACATATCGATACGAAATACCACTTTATAAGAGAAAAAGTATCGGAAAACGTTATAGGTTTAAAATATATTAAGAGTAGCGAAATGTCAGCAGATATATTGACAAAACCTTTAGGTCGTGTAGCGCATAATAAGTGTGTAACATCAATTGGAATAACTTGATGTATGTTAATATATTTTTCTAGCCTATATTAGTATGTTTTACCGAATCTTATTCTGTTTTGGTTAATACGTTTTTAGAATTCAATTAGGGGTTTATTTATTGTTATTTCTATACTAATGTTGTGTATTTTATTTGTTAAGTTTAGCTTTATATCTAGTTTTGATTAAGGGGGAATGTTGTATTAACTATAAATACTCGTTGGTAATCAAAACTGTGTGTCAAATTTAAATATTTAAATAGAGTTATAATTGACTTCACTTCAAAAATATATCGTGTCATGATCTAACGTTTTTCAGAGTTTTCCTTCTATATCACAAAATACAAATATTTCAACAAATACGTTTCGGAGGAGTATGGTAACTATGGTAATTTGTGACACGAGCATTTTTTATATTAGATAAAGCGCGGCGAACAAGAGAATCAATATTATATAGGTATATGTAGGTAGTGACCTACTCTGTTCTTTGTCTCTGTTCTTTCTATATGTCTACAAACGAGTCGACATACAATGGTGTAATCTAAGTCCTCTAAGACCTAATTAGCTTGATAAGATTACTAGGTTTCTTATTTGCCGTTACTTATTTTTTGTATGAAGACAAAGTTCTCGCTAAGTAGCAAGGTGAGCCAAGATAATAGAGGTAAGCTACTGGCAGGATCGACAAAGAAAGTAGATGAGATTGAATTGGGTCAATACGCTGTCGGTTTCATCTAAAGTAATGGTACTAAGTGACTTCTGGATCCCACTCTGAAAAGCTTTAGTCTTAAAATCTAATTAATTAGATTGAGAGTGATTGCCGCCCGTATATTTTTATTCCTATAAAGTCCCTTTGACTGTAAGAAAATTAAGAAAAATTAGTTTCTTTTTTTTATTAGCTATCTACCAGGTCGAAACCATCTCAGTTTAATATAGGTATATAAAAATATGGAAGTGGTTCCATTCCCGTAACAATACACTTACTTACCTACCTCCCATACTGGCTAAAATAACCTATTTAGTATCGTTATACTAAATTGGTAAATAGCCGTTGGCTATAGGTGTACCAAACACAAATAACGGCACTCTTGTTAGCGTTAACAATGCATGGGTTGTTTTGTTTTAATATTAAATTATTATATTATTTGTAGTAATTGATTTACCTGCACACGAAACGGCTTAACTTACGTGGAGTGCAAGCATAACGTGAGCTTAAAGATGGGTTCATGTAACATAATCATACCACGAGGCTTCTTTGCTTTTTCTCTAATCTTGAACATACTTTATGGTGTCCCGGGAGAGTTAAGGAGAGTCAGATTTTTTTGTAGTACCTTATGAAAAGTTGCCAACCATTGCTTGAACTATGTTCGGCAAAGGACTGTATCTGCTACTGGCGCCTGTCCTGCCTTTTTTACCTGAAACGATTTTATCACCTGCCCTGCGACGTGGGGCCGCAAAGGAGGTTATGTCGGACTCTGGTATATGTACTCCAGCATACCGTCTAAAAACTATCGCTATTCCCTACAATCTGCATTCTTGCGCGTGCACGAGGAACTTGGTAGTCTGCGGCCTGGCTAGCCCCTCCTCGGTAGAGGATATCCCGGGAATGGTTAGGGTATCCTCTCAACTTTGAGGACTCTCATGCCGATGGTGGAGCCTCATTCCACCTCCTGTAGTCCCATCTGCGGCTGATGGAGTTGGCCATAGAGCCTTCTCTGCGCCCGGGCGCGTTCTGCGATGCGGGGCTGCGAGGGCTTCCCGCCCTCTAGCCCGCTCCGCGACCTCTTTTTCACGCATAATGTGCTCAATGAAAGAGGCAACTTTCTCCCAGGACGTGGCGCTGTCAACCATAGCTTGGACTACGGTTGGCAGCGAGAGGTCTTGCACAATTTCAGCAATTAATATATGGCACCGGGAGTCTGACTCTCTTCCAATCATGTGCAGATAATGCCCAAAGCATCCGTACCTTGACATTATCTGCACAAGCTTGTAACAGAGTGACTAGTGCCGCCAGCCTACCTACTGCGACAGGCAAGGCAAGCTTCCGGTGATGGTTCAGTGACCACATGATGGTACTTCCAACCTTCGACGCCACTTGTCCATAGCATCGCGCTATGCTCAATGACGCCACCGGCTGAATTATTCGGGTGACGGGCGGGCTCTTTCAATGCGGACTTCTACCGACCGATTGTAGACCTCTATCAAGATACATACCTGTAATTTTATGATGAGAAATAAATGAGACACGTATTATGGGATATTTGGGATATTTTTTAAGAAGATTCGTTACGTATTTCTTTGAGATCGGCAAAATTCAGAGGTTAGGTATGTCGGATTTTTAAATCGTTATTACTACTGTTGTACTTTATAAGGTGCAGGTAATATCGTCATGAAAACTATTAACCAACATACCGACTAAAAACCCGACGTCACGCCCGCTTTCCATCTCGCTGAATGACGTGATTCCTCTTAAAGTTTATACCACTCACTAACTGGAAAATCTCTTCTGCCTTTCCCTAAACTAGTGGGAGTACCACCACAGATCGAAGCAGCGTCTCTTCGAGAACTTAGTGCTGCATTTTCCCTTAGATCCATGAGCCATGATATATTCTCTGTTTTGAAGAAGAGAGGAGCGCGGAGTGCATTACTCGAAGATTATCCAACAATGCATGATGAACTGGAAACTACCAGCTGAGTCAAAAAATTAAAGTGGAATGTTATTCGTAATTGTACAGTGTACACATTCCCCAAACTAATTGAAGAGCCGTGTTTACATTCGACGCGAAGTATGTGTACAGCCCACAACACATCCAACAAGTAAACGACAAGATAGCTAAGTAAACTATGTAAACCAACTTAAAAGTTACATCACCTAGTGGATATAATTACCATCAAACCTTCGTTATAGATAAGAAGAGTTTCATTATTATGAAAAGCCTTTACTCGTAGTTAAAGGGTAAAAACCATGACCGTAATCGAGCGGTACTATTCGCTATGCTTTATCAAAATGCTACGTCGATGAGCTCTAGCGACCTAATTTACTACAGAAAAATAGTATTACGAAGTAGAATTATTTCGCTGCTTGCTATCTTCCGTAAAGTAGAGGTGCACTCTATGCCTCAACTTTCTTATTATTAGGTTTAGGGATATAGTAGTATATAGAGGTAAACACACAGCTGCATGCTGTAATAAAAACTTCTTTTAGAAAATACTTCATTTAGTTAAGGCGATATATTGAAAAAAATCGCACTTTTATAAGTAATGTCATACGTTGCTAAAAGATCTTACGAATCTGAAAATCAAATACAAGTTACTTCATATCCTTATCTAGATACGAGTAGAACGAAAACACGATTAAAGGAATTTGCCTCGATACTTTTTTTTCCGAAAAGACCTCTTATAAACAAGAAAACTTAAGATTATTGGTGAACGATAATTTGTATTCAATAGGAAATTACTTTTTTTGTAGTCCATAAGGTTATTTTTTAATAAAATAATTTGTGTATTTCGTTTACTTTTCACGCGCGATCGCTGTTTTGTCTTTTTTCCTCCCGCTGAGTCAGCCATATCTCTATCCCTATCGGACTTGGCCGAAACAACGTTTCGATAGATCGCCTTAAAACTTATGTTTTTTACAGGACCGTCGCAAGCGCCACTGCCGTCTCAGCTCCAGCTGAACAGGGCAGACCCGCCGTCGGGCCGCGAGTTCCTAAACGAGTACTACCTGCCTCGCATGCTATTGCCCCAGTATGTTGGCTACGATGGAAGCCCAGTCGTGCCACAACCCTCAAGAGATGATTGGCTTAATAAGGTGCGTGCAAGTGATGAAATATGAATGTACTTAATATAATTGCACCGAGAGATTTTGTGAGGTAGGTACTACGAAATATTTCAACATGGATGAAATTTTTGGATTCATTGCATATTATATTATCATGCAAAATAATTAGAATTCCTAAGTAAGTGTTTCTTTTTTTAACTTTGGGCTGTTCAACAGCGTTTTTGGAAGAAAACTAATTTATTGTTTTTTTTTTATATTGCTTAAGAAATATGAATGTAGGTATTTTTGGGAGTAAGATTCAAAAAATATTAGATTTTAAAATTTGTTTAAAACAAGCAGTCACTAGGTATTTATTTTGCTTGTAGTTTTTAATACTGGCAATTTTAGGTCCTCGCTTGTACAGTATTTACTATTTCTATTTTAATACTAATATTTATAACGATTCAAAATAGCAGTCCAGATACATGGGGCAAATTGCAAATTTTTTGGTCTTACAGTACGCGGTACTGTTTAGTTTAATATTTTAAGAAAACCAGCAAAAATTTTAAATTACACCGTTAATTCTCATTATTATGTGACGACACCTTTTAAAAACGCCCATCAAATAACATAAATGCAAGAATGAACTAGAACAAAACTAAACTATATAACTATAACTAGAAAAAAACTATTTCATTTTAAGATTTTTTACTCATATTTTCTAAATATACTTAAAGTCGTTTTTTTTCGTGTAAATCTGGATACTAAACGTAGTGTTATATATTCTCTTTGCTGGATACTAAGAAACCTTTGTAGATCGTTCCTTTATCTAAAAAAAGTGATTAATCTCTACAAAATTAGTTAAAATACTAGTGAAATTTTGTCTGTTCACATTAGGCCATTAGGTTCTTTGATTCAAGTTTTCTACGCCAATACCCCCGCTTTGGCTAGTCGTTTCTCACTTGAGAAGAATTCAATTAAATGAAACGTTTACTTTAAGCACCATTTTCGATTAAATTAATTCTAAAATTTATATTGCTAGCCATTGATTTTTAAGAAAGTCACGAGCAATAATATGTATTCACTTAATTCACTTTTAACATTTCGTAACTCTTATTGCAAAGATAATAAGGATCGAAAGTGGGTAAGTATAAACTATTGATGCTCGTCCTACGTATCCCAACGGATTCTAATAGTTAATAGTTTCTGTCCACACTGTTGTGTTATTGAACTCAAATAAAATCGATCGATTTTATGAAGCCAATCGCAAGTGGACTAAATAGTAGCCCATAATTAAAAAATATTTTTAAGGTAAATAATTATTAATAATATATGATTATAAACTATTTGATATTCATCATCATCATCATCATCATATCAGCCTATGATGTCCACTGCTGAACAAAGGCCTCCCCCATCGATCTCCAAATAAAACGGTTTTGCGCAGCCTGCATCCAACGGCTCCCCGCGACCCTGACCAGGTTGTCTGTCCATCTAGTGGGGGGCCGTTCTGCGTGCTATGTGCCCTGCCCACTGCCACTTCAATTTGCTAATTCTAAGAGCTATGTCAGTGACTTTGGTTCTCTTACGGATGTCCTCATTTCTGATTCTATCTCGCAGAGAAACACCTAACATAGCTCGTTCCATAGCTCGTTGTGCGACTGCGAACTTGCACAGAAGGCCCTTAGTGAGCGACCACGTTTCGCAGCCGTATGTCATCACTGGCAACACACACTGGTCGAAGACTTTCGACTTCAAGCACAGAGGAATTTGGGACGAGAAGATCTTACGCAATTTCCCGAACGCTGCCCATCCGAGTTGGATTCGTCGATTGACCTCTTTCTCGAAGTTGGACCTACCCAGCTGGACCATTTGTCCGAGGTAGACGTACTCGTCAACAACTTCGAGAACAGAACTCCCAACTGAAACTGGTATAGGTGCGACATGGTTATTAGACATAACCTTTGTCTTGTCCATGTTCATTTTCAGACCCACCTGTCGGGAGGTTCTGTCGAGGTCGTCGAGCATTATGCTCAATTCCTCCAGGGATTCTGCCATGACTACTATATCATCGGCAAACCGAAGATGAGTGGTGTACTCGCCGTTAATGTTGATGCCGAGTCCTGTACAGTCCAACAGTTTGAAAACATCTTCCAACGCAGCGGTAAACAGTTTCGGAGATATTACATCTCCCTGTCTTACCCCTCTCTGCAGTTGGATGGGTTTCGTATACTGATTCTGTACACGGACCGACATGGTGGCGCTCTCGTACAAAGATCTCATCACCTCGATATACCGATAGTCAATGTGGCACCTCTGAAGAGACTGAATCACGGCCCATGTTTCGATCGAATCGAAGGCCTTCTCGTAGTCCACAAACGCCAAGCAAAGTGGCCGGTTATACTCCTCGGTCTTCTGTATAACCTGCCGCAGCGTATGTATGTGGTCTACGGTACTAAAGCCTTTACGGAAACCGACTTGTTCGGGAGGCTGGAAGTCGTCAAACCTGCGCGCGAGACGATTCGTGATAACCCTCGAAAACAACTTGTAAGCTTGGCTCAAAAGCGTGATGGTTCTGTAGTTCTTCAATAAGGTTTTGTCGCCTTTTTTGAAGAACAACACCACCAGGCCTCCACTCCACGCTTGTGGCGTTGACCCTCGAGAATGACGGAATTGAATAGCCTCTGAAGGACTTAAAGTACCGGTGTACCACCCGCTTTCAGAAGCTCTGCAGTAATTCCGTCCTCCCCTGGTGCCTTGTTGTTCTTAAGTTGCTTGAGGGCTAACCTAATCTCGTACAGGCTGACGTCGGGGATATCTTCGGTATAGTGTCGGATCAGTCGGGCTCTTGGGTCTTTACCCGAACTGATAGCGGGATTCGTTGTAGTGGTATATAACTCTCCATAGAACCTTTCGCCCTCCGTTGTCACCTCGGGCTTAGACGACACTAAGCTGCCATCCTCAGTGTTCAGGCTTGTCAATTGGCTTTGCCCAATAGACACTTCCCTTGCGAACACTTTGGAACCTTTGTTCCGTTCTATCGCCTCTTTAATACAGTTTGTATTAAAGCGGCGA
Source organism: Nymphula nitidulata (assembly GCA_947347705.1). Lineage (NCBI taxonomy): Eukaryota > Metazoa > Arthropoda > Insecta > Lepidoptera > Crambidae > Nymphula > Nymphula nitidulata. Next base: position 21,917,546 of record OX374616.1, read on the forward strand.
ATGTCGTGTCGCATGGAATTTGATATCTGTCTATTGAGCTGCCGATATAGTGACGCGTCGTCTGAGGACTGCAACCTCATTTGTCGCCGTTTTTCCATGTGGGAAAGGGTGTGGTCGGATAGTTTTTGAGGTCCCTTTCTGCGTTGGGTCTTACAGAACTTAGAACCCACTGTTTGGAGAGTTTCTACCAGTCCGCTATTCATCTCGTCCACTGTAACGCAGCTCTCTAGGCATTCGAAGCGATTTCGGAGTTCGAGTTGAAAGCCTTCGGGGTTTTGGACTTGGACGGGTGTTGGTCGGAGCGTAGACTTCATCAGTAAGGACCTTTCCAATCGGACGTTGATATTTAACGTGCCTCTTACCATACGGTGATCGCTACCGATTTTCACCCTTGCGATCACTGAAACATCGTTAAATATCTGTCTTTTAGTGGTCACGATGAAGTCTATCTAATTTCTGGTGGAACCATCGGGACTCATCCAGGTCCATTTTCTGTGCGGCGGCTTCTGGAAGAAAGAGTTCATCATGAAGAGTCCCTCTTTCTCCTTAAAATCGGCCAGCCGCTGTCCCCTGGGGTTCCGCTGCCCAAATCTAAATTGCCCCACTCTCAACTCATGTTCGCTCCGTTTGCCCAGCCTTGCATTGAAGTCCCCCATAACAACAGTGAAATGAGTTTTGGAAGTACGCATTGCTCTAGATATCTCCTCATACATACTTTACACCTCATCATCCGGATGCGTCGAGGTCGGGGCGTACACCTGTATGACCTTCAGCGAATACCGTTTGGTGATTCTGAGTATAAGGTATAGTACATACCCTCGCTGACACACTCCGAATCGTCACAATATTGTTAATGAGGGACTTGCGGACGAGAAACCCAACACCACCTTGGGAAAGATGGTCGCCCTCCCGGTGATAGAGCAAGCTTAGAATAGTTGATATATGAGCTTGTAGTACTGCCCCAACTGTATAGATAGGCATTAAAGGAAATCACATCACAAATCAGAGAGTTAATATGACGATTGTCTAATCAATTTATAATATTTCATTAGTTAACAAAAGTAAAATTGAAATTACAAATATAACAAAAACTGGAAATACTCTGCCTAATAACTTTTTTGTTTCTCTTGCAGAAACTCAATATTTGGTTTGAGTCAAAAAAAATATTAATATTATCCGTTGTAAATTCTGTGAAATTGCTACTGTGAATATTTCAGTGAGCGAATATTTTTACATCTTATTTAAGTAAACAAATTGTTTCAATAGTTACTTTTCCTCACATTAATTTCAGATTGACCAATAGGTCAATCAAATGAATACATTTGAATTTTATTAAATTTATCGCGGAAGGTTTTCAAGTACAATTTCGGAATGTCTCCATTCGTGGAATTAAAAATTTTGAAATGAGGAAAATCTGTCAGATTTACCGTGGAATAAGCCTCTAAGATCCTAATGGTCTGGTAGATATATAAAACACAAAATTGGTAGGGCAAATCACGACATCATGGCTTTATCGAATTCCAGCATCATATCATAACTGTAAGCGTGCACTCATATAGTCGCGATAAGCATTGTCAATGGTACAATCTCAAAGAAGGCATAATAACCGAAATAAGTATTGCTTTCCCATTGTAGAGGATCTGTATTCGTATATAACATACTAGACAATCAGTTCACGTTATAGTTTGCGGCATAAATCGCGCACGCTTGAAAGATAAACTCTTGAGAAAGACACATGCCATAGGTTGCTGCACAGGGCAAGCGTACGTGATTCTTAAGACCTTAGCGCACGCCGTAGATAGCTGCACGTGGTTAATAAAGTTAACATCCTGCCTTGAGAAGTTGAGATATACTCCACACGCCATAGATAGATAGGATAAGCGCACGTAGGACCTCAAGAATTATAGCACATACCATAGGTAGCTGCTCAGCACAGGGCAAGCGCGCGTGGCTAATATCTAATAACCTCCCTTGAGGTATACTGCACATGCCATAGTTAGCAGCCACAGGCTTGCGCACGTGACACCTTAAGAACTATTGCACACGCCATATCTAGCTGCACAAAACAAGCGCAAGTGGGCTGATAAAGTTACTCCCCTTCGGTCACATTAGATATAATGCATACGCCATTGGTAGCGGCCGGAAAATTTCGGAAAGGGTGTCTACAATTACCACAACTTAATAAAATCATTTGACTTATGAGTTTTATACTTTACAAATCGTCTTACTTGTTTAACTTACCTGAACCTCGAAGATTTCACTAAAGTGTCCACCTTCATAGGTCTCGGCCGTACCTTTTTCATATTTATCGAGAATAACGTCCAGAAATTATTAAATAAAAAAATGTACTGTGTAGGTAATGTTCTCCAGGAAACACACACACACACACACCACAAAAGAAATTTAGAGCGTTTTCCTAATCGATTTGAATAATGAATCTGATTATATTGTTTTACAGTGATTCTAAGTGGGAAAGATTAAAAATAGAGTCCCCTCCAGACACAGCCTTAAACCAAACAACCATGCCACCATTTTAACATTTTTCGTCGTTTTAACGTATGCGCTCGTTTGCGAGTCGCCGACCAAGTAAGTCCGTCACAAACAGCGTAGGCGCCAGCCGCGGCCGGTTTTCCTGCTCCAAAGGTCCACGCTACGTCATCGATCATACGATAAGACGACACAGTACGGCGCGGCGCTCCGTTGTTGAATATTTGTAATAGACGTTATTTGAAAAAGTTTTATTTTTTGGTTACATACATCAATTTTTCACTTTATTTCCTACAGGAAATAGATCGCATCAACCGAATGAAAGAAGAGAGTGAAGCTATAGGGCCGTACGAGAAGGACCTAGCGAGGCTTATAGTTCAAGACCCTTACCTTGTTAGGATGTTTAAAAACCCGGTCAGATCGCGAGACGAGTCTTATGCCGAAGAACCTGTGCATCCTCACCTGCCTCCACCAAGTGCCTTCGTCGCACCCGAATCCAGAAACGAAATGCCAAACCAACAATCTGAAATAATAGAAACTATTCACAAAGAAACGATAGGTGATCAAAGGAAGGATTTCGCTCTAACACCGCTAGATAAAGGCTATTTTGATCAATTTACGACACAAACCGACTATCGTAAGTATATTATATTATTGATTCAGAAAACACCAAATTACCTAGGTTATTATTCTAAAATTCACTTGATGCATCGTTATGAAGGAGGATGAAGGAGGAGAATTGAGGAGCTCGGTGGCGGAGGAGCTCGGTGGTGTATTGGTTTGAGTGCTTTGGTTTCGAATACGAAAACAAAGCAACTTTCGCCATGGACGACCCGGGGATGGGTCAACCAAAATTTATAATCTCGAGCTCCTCCGTGCTTCGGAAGGCATGTTAAGCCGTTGGTCCCGGTTGTTACTGCAACCGCTTTAGCCCACCAACCCGCATTGGGCCAGCGTAGTGGTGTTATGGCCCAAACTCCTCATGTGATTCTTCCATGCAGGAAGGTCCGTACCCAGCATTGGGACGTATATAGGCTGGTGATGATGATGATGATGATGATCGTTATGATGCTTGTGTTATGAGGATGTTATGTGTCGGATAAACATACAAAATCTAATTATTAAGTCATTTAGGAATGTACCTCAGTCAACAAAAAAACACAAACTTAACACCTGATGGTAAGTGGTAACCGCCGCCTATAGACACCTGCAATAACCAGGAAATAATCACTGGGTATTGCAGGTGCGTTGTAATCCTAAGGCCTAAGATTTCATGCCCAGTAATTTCACTGGCTACGTTTCCCTTTTATCCGAAACACAGCGAACTGTTTTACGGCTTAAATAAGAAAGGCGGTGGTACATACCCAGGCGACCTTCATATGGGCCCACCACCAAGGTATGCCTAAAGCATTGGACATTCCGCTGCCGTGCCACAGATTATTAACAGTCGTGCCTTCAGTGAGATACTGAAACATAAATGATTCGTTAAGACTTGAACCGGTCGCAATTTACTCACCATTTAATTGCCTGAACTGTAATTCAATGAAGCCTGTAACAACCCGTCAATTGTTTGCGAATCCGTTTCTCTGAGGTCTCATTTTGTGTTGTAGCCGTAACAAAGGCCGTTTATGAGCCACACGAAGGCGCTAATACTGACACTATGGAGCTTCAGCCGCAGCGTCAAATACGACAAAACCCAAATTTAAGCAAAACAAAGAATTTGATCGCAGACCATCTAGATCGACTAAGGGCTGGACTGTAAGTATTCATTAATTCAAGATATTCATTACTCTTAACTTTACATATCATATTATTACCCACAAGAACTCAGTAAAACTCTCAAACTTTACAATACAAAATGTTGTTTGATTCTTTTACACCACGTAATAACTTTACTTTTACGGAAGGGAAACCATTATTATCGAGAAGCTTGTGAAATGTTAAACTTCTTGAATGGATGAAATGGAAACGCGATCTTTCTCGTTGTTAAAGTTTTTTACACAAACTCAACTCTAGAATCAGTTATTCAAAGAGCTCTACATTCAGCTAGAGTTAACAGTAAGAAACTTTACCTAGGCGTAAATAGTGATTCTTAAAACCGGGATGTTTTAAGAATCATAAATAAAATGTCGTGGTTTATTTATTAATATAAATTTAAAGGAATTTTTTGAAGAATTCATTATTTTGCAATGTGCCAGCAATTTTTTTTTATTTATCAGTTTTTATCCAGCTATTTAGAACTGTGACATTACTCATTTCAACGTAGAGAAGCTAACAGTAGGCTACGCTTCAATGGAAAACTTTTTCTCCGCAAATATAATTATTTCACCTTTTCGTCCAAAATGGAGAAAATATCGATATTATTATGGTGTGGTGAGTACTTATTAAAAATAAATAGACGTCAAGTCAGGACAGAGCAATCACGCGCATTCGGCCGAAAGGCTTGTGCGTGATTCCTTGATACATAATTTTCTATTCATATTATCAAGGCCAACTCTATGACATTACTGATACAAGTATTACACCGGTATTGTAATATATTAACTTTATTTTTGTTACAAAACAACATTAATAATATTAATAAATACTCAATTAAACATTTTCTGCTTAATAAGCTAATTCAAAGCCTTGACTTAATAAGCAAATCGATTGTCATACTTTGAAATTGAGTATGGAAGTTTGTTAAATTAGATAATTAAACTTGCCTTTTGAAATAATTTCCATGCGCCGCAAAACCGCAGGAGATCTCTTTTTTCATTATTATAGCTGGTGGCTCTAACATGAAATATTCTCATAAAAGTACAAAGGGAACTTTCATGGAAGCTTTTAAAATGTCTGTGGTACATAAAAATAGCTGTTGTTAAGAGTACCGTTAAAACTCAAAAGCGAAACTATTGACCGAGCATAGCACATATGTTTCTTCGGTGACACTTCAGACGGCTAGACGTATAAATTTTGTTTTTTTTATAGCAAATGGGACATGCTGGTGTAGGTATATAAAAAGTGCACTAAACAAGTATCTCAGCTTGCACATGGTAAATAATGATTGAGTTGCGCTTCAACCCAATGTTCTCGGCTAACTTCTGGCGAAGAAACAGCACTGCCAGTTCAAGATATAATATTTTTGACCTTTGAACATCAAGATGGCGGGAACAAGTTTTAGATTCAAAATCCCTTCATATTATCAGGGGGCTAGTGCTTCATATGTACTATTGGTACCCTGTACTAGACATTTGTACGTCCTGCCATTCTGATGTCCAAGTGGCAGAACCAACCCCTAACGCTGCTTAACGCAAATAATTCCTACAATTATAACTAGTACTGCGTTAGTACTATCTATCTATTCGACTTTTTAGTAGTAATAACAAAATTATAGTAATATCGAATACCCTAATCGTTGGTAGACTAGAAAGGCTATCAAACTTCACCGTACTATGTTAGGATTAAGCATGTTGGGTTTTTCTGACAAAGATCGATAACATTCGTAAGGCTTTTTGAAATCATAATCTTGTTCTTTTCTTTCTGCACTTTGAAAAGTTTGGCTCGACAACGTCTTGCCTTGGATATTTTCTATGCTTTATTTTGTTAATAAAATGAAATAAATAACAAAACAGAGCATAAATATATAACTTTTAGTCACTTTTAGTATCTTAGGTCAAATTTTCGACCTTTACTTTTTAATCTTTCCACACTGAAGCTACTTGAAGCGACGCTTGATTATAAATCTCATATACACGTCTTACTTCGTCTTAAGCTAAGTTTACACGAAGCCAGTGGTCTGCCGCCAGTGCTACAGACAAGTCAGCGCTGGCCCGGCCCGTGTTGTTTAGACGAGGCCAGTCATTACTGGATTTATCTTGTGGTGAACACACGTTCTAAACAAAAAAGAATTCGGGCTAAATCCGGCTGTTGAAGAAAAAATGTTTAATATAATAAAATATATTAAACATTTTTAAATAATTTCTTAAATATATTTTATAATTATGAAATAATTTCTGCACTATTATTACAAAAGATAATTTATATAATAGAGGAAGAAATCTTATAGAAAAAACGACTTTGGACAAGAAATATTTTTTTAACAAAAACAAAACCGACTTCAAAACACTAAAACGGATAAAATAATTAAATTTCAGTTCCTAGGTACCTACTTACCTCCTGAAACCCTCCTAGGTACTGAAATTTAATTATTTCTTCCTTTTTAGTGTTTTAAAGTCGGTTTTACTTTTGTTGAAAAAAAAATTGACACATTTTTAAAGTGATTTCCTAAGGTCAAAGCAAGATGGGTGACCGTCAGCACTATCGACTTGTCTGTCTCTTAGTACTTGGTTGAAATACACAGTGAAAGAATTATCTTCTAACTCCCAACCGTTAAGGAGTTGTACCTTCCATCATCAGCTCATCAACATGAGATGATGACTAACAGAAGAAAATACTTGAATAGCTTTGGAAAAAAGTAAAACATCTCACACGTGCCTATAAAAATTTTGGTTTGCCATCGATTTCCCTGGGATCCCATCATCAGATCCTGACTTGGTGACAATGGGACCACCTCTGGAGTATACTCTATCGATTGCAAAAAGAATTTTGGAAATCGGTTCACAATTGACAGAGAAATCGGTGAACATACACACAAAAAAAAATACATACAGTGGAACATATAACCTTCTTTTTTGAACTCGTTTAAAAATGGATAACCGATAGAACCAGTACTGGAGCCTCTGCTTTGTTGCGTATTACGTATTGGTTTATTTTTATATGCACCCCAACGCTTATCCCAGAAACATTTGTGCACTCTATAAATCTGAATAAACTTTAAAGTTTCATCTTCAGTAAATTTTCTCGTCATTTTAAAAAAAAGAAAATCTCAACAAACGTTACACGTGTATAGACTTCATGGAATGCGTCTACACGTTTTTCAACGCTGGCACGGGGGCTGCGGGGCACGCGGGCGGAGGTCACTGGCTTGAAAAATAGACGCACGCTCTATTTTATCTAGTGCTGGTGCTTGAAAACTGTTTATATGAGGCCAATACTAAGCCAGCGCTGGCTGCCAGTGAGACTGGCAGCTAGCGCTGTGTAAACCACACATTACAGATAAAATAGGAAATTTTGAGAGTTCTGGTATCCGATGTCAGCACCAACCATCTATTGTTACAACTTTCTCAACAACAAATTCAAAATGGTCTCGTTATAGTAATCATTTATTTATAGGACACAAATGACGGGCACAGTCCAATTCAAATATGGTGCAGGATAATAGATTTATGCGTAGACAGGGCTCTCTATTCCTATTGGTAGTAAAAATACAAATAGAGAGCCCTGAGAGCCCTAGATGAAAATAATTATATTTTCCTCTATGGACACGCGCGCAGTAAGACGTGAGGAAACAATAGAAAGTGAAGCCGAACTCCAAAAAATATGTTTCTAGGGGGTGAGTACCTACTAAAATTTAATTATTATATCCTTTTCAGTTTTTTGAAGTCGGTTTTAATTTTGTATAATTTTTTTTGGGGTTTTTTTTTTATACGGGTATTTTTACCTTTAGGGATAAAAGTGATTTTTCAATTATTTTTTGTTTTATCATTTACTTATTTTATTTTATTAACAAAATAAAGCATAGAAAATATCCAAGGCGAGACGTTGTTGACAACAACTTTTCAAAGTGCAGAAGGAAAGGACTAGAAAAGAATAGAATGTTTATTAGCAGAAACATTATCTATTGACGTAGTTAAACTGCAAATATTATTTATATTTACATTATCAATTCTCATTATCAATTTAGATTATGATTTCGAAATTACTTTAAAATTACAAGATGATTCAGATGTAACTGTTAATGAAAAAATGATAATCCTATGGAAATGGGATTATAATTTTATGTTAAAATTTATAACGCCACTCGTATTTACGCACAGATTCGCAGCGTGTTTAAGGCGCTGGACACACGGAAAGAACGTAACCCGCAGACGGGGAATGGACATATGCCTCTTCCTCGTCCTTTCATACAAAATGTATAGAAGTATATATAGTATGTTTTGCGTCGTGACGCTTCCATACATTTTGTATGAAAGGGACGTTGAAGAGACATATGTCCACGCCCCGTCTCCGTCTTACGTCCTTTCTGTGTGTCCAGCGCCTAACACTTGGTAACCACAAGTAAAGCGCTCGTCACTGTGCTTCGTGGGATAAAAATACTGATTATTATGTAAGTGCAATATTAATTAAAAAACAAATTAAAATAAATTGATAATTTTGAAAATGTTACGGTAAGCGGTTCTTGAATAACAACTAAACGTTTTTGGATAAAAATAAAATACGTACCTAGAATTTTGACATTTAAAATGATTTGCAATACCTAGTTAGCTTATTTCCGACATTCATTTGATTTTCTAATATTTTATTGCCAATTTGCTTTAAATACAACCTAACTGAAATCTGCTTTGACATTTCACAATCTAATCGTTGATAAACGATTATATTTCGCTTTTATATTTATTATTGTCTACAAATTCAGTGTAAATTTTCTAAGGCCTGAGCCCCCAGTACGAGTTTTGTTGACTTTCCCGATTCATATGAAAATGACGGGCTCAGTTCGTCAATATTGAAATCCATTTTTTTATGAAGTCCACTAAATGAAAAATAAATTTAATTTAAACGTAAAACTCACACTGGCGGCATTGGTAAATTTACTGGGACGTTTATTACTAAAGGTTTATAAATAGTGTATTTCCTTTAAGTGCGCGTCGTAGGAGCATTGTGGAAACGACACGTGTGGGGCCTACGCCGCACTATTACTATATTTAGATAAATATACAATACCAGATATACTGATTTAAATAACTTACAATTCAACACAGCAATGCTCAATACAACGCACACTTTTGGAAGGCTTATTATGAATCACTTGTTTAATATTCGAGGATGCTGAGATTATTTGTATAAAATGTAAGTACTACCTCTATGCCAACCATGTCTCTCAAACTTCTGGTTATCTACACATTTAAAATTATGTGTAAAAATACTTTAAGCTTGAGGAATAAAATAAAAAATGTACTGAATTAAATTTGCTGAAACCAAGACTCGAACTCGTCCGTACGAACAAGTCGAGTCAGAATCAGAACTCAAGCGAACTAATTTAACATTAATAGAAGAAGCTTTCTATTATTGGACCGTTGGAAAATGACTTATTACAATTAAATTATTCACATATGCCAATGTTTTGCTCATCTTCAGCCGTGTGGCCGTCCATCCATTTTAGAACCATCATAAATCGGGTAGTGTTTATTTAATTCAATATTACTTACTTACACTATAGGTAAGGACTAGGTACATATAAGTTTTTGTATTACTGAAAATAAATATACAGAAAAAAAAATGATTCTGTAACTTTTCCTGTTACTCTTAGTTCAAAGTTAATTTTGATAACATTGGTAAAGGACTTTTTCACTGTAATGTACTCAACGTGTAGGTTAATTTATGACCAGATATTTTAAAGATAAATTAAGATTAGATCGATTGATAAAGAATTGATACGATCAAACTTTCGAATTAATTGATTTAAGATGCAAATTAGTTGCTATCACTGAGGAGTGTCGTAAGTGCCTAGATCACCTTTTCGCGATATGATTTATACGTGCTAAACTTACTCAAGTGCATAGTATTTATATAATAAAGTGGTACAATTTTCGCAACCTTCACCTAATATAAGTAGGTATGTATCTACTCAGGAAAATCGAGCAGCAAAGCAGAGCAGCCATGTTATTCTGTAATGGCCTAAATTTATCTTGACATCAGACTCGACGTCGCGCGTCTAGGGAAATGTTAAACAGAATGTATTTGAAAATTTGAATAGTTCCAACTTCATTCAGGGTAAAGCGCTAATAGTGCTTAAGACAGTCTGTCTGTGGTGTTTCTCGGCTATCGCAGGGTCAACTATATTATCTAAATAAGGTTAACTAGTCTAGCGAGTGCCAATTACGCTTAAGGCACTTTTACAGTACATTTTTTATTTTTGCATGAGATAGCTTGAAATAATTAATAGGATAGTAAATTCTAGGCCAATATGTATATTAATATGGTTCTTAACTGTTTGACATAAGCGAAAAGCTGCATAAAATATGTATAGTGTGTAATAATAGTTTGCAGTATTTGTTTCCTGATTCCTTGTAATGATAATGCCATACACGTTTTTGCTTTAAATTTCGAGATCGTAATTACCTCCCAATGTTGTTATTAACTAAACCAAAATAAATATAAAACTATTTTTTTGTCAAATTGAAACCAAACCATTATATGCTGCTTACATTTCTGAAAAAGCACAATTAGACAGTTTTATATCATTATAATAACTTTTATTCTCAATTTTTATTTAAACATTATTGTTGTTAAAATAAAGTGGATTTAGTCCGCGCCTGAGGACATGAAATTTTTCTTGTTTAGATATTTTTCTAAATACTAACTTTTGTCTATTTTTTTCTAATTACAACTAGAAAATAAAAAAATACAATAAAGTACTCTGAAGGATTAGTTCAAAACAACAGAATAATAATTTCAAATATTAAAGTGTCAGTGCTAACTGTATCCATCTAATTAGTTAATTGGTTACAGTTATCACTTTTTATTCGCATATAAAAATGCAACTAAAGGAATCAAGATAACAAACAATTATCTAATGGGTGTGCTCCTTCGCCAAACTTTGCCTCAGTAGACATTGCAGTACCTATCTATTACAGGTTGACTAAGGAATACCGATTACCCGTCTCATTACTGCCAACCAATCTGGAGTGGTTGAAAGTTAACCAAGTTGATAATGAGGAGAGGTGAAAAATAAAAACATTTCGAACCCTTAGTGCGTGTCCGCGACCTCAGCGTTGAGCGGGGCAGGTCGGAGCGAGCGTTTGTGTAAGCTACGTTTAACATTTCGTTTATTTTCTGTTGTACCCACAGAACACCCTTTTTAACTATTCCGCGGTTAAAACGATGCTATATTGTGTGACATGTATGAGCTATGCATCCTTGATAATTGCATTATTGATAATCTTGGTATTAAATAAAAAATATAGATACCATGGGGTATCTAAATTTTTCTAATTTTATATATTTTAACAAATGCATATGTTTCTAAAAGAAATTAATAATTGCATTTGATTAAAACAATGACTAATTATCATAAAGTTTAACAAATGAAATGTTAACATCGCTCCGCTCTAGTCTACCCCGCTTACTGCTAAGGTTGTAATCACGGTCCTAGAACACCCACCACCTTCTAGCCGATCCTTTGTAACATGCGCATGGGATTACGCCCGCCTAGGACGACACTAAACAAAGGGAATTCTATGAGCTCTTAAAACATTCTTAAATTCACCGTACTTTTGATTTTGGTTCAGCAAAAAACTATGCTTATTATAAATCCTAATGAGGAAGGTTTTTTATCGAATCAAATTTTTAAGTAACATGAATTTTAGAAGGTAACTGAGCTCATTAATAGCACTAACATTGATATATCACGACTGATAGACGCACCTACCTATACTGACTAAAACCTTACAATCTGTTCGACTTTTAACCTGCATCTTGTACATCTCCTTCGTGAAGTCATTACCTATCTACATATTGTCTACGTGTTGTTCACATCCCCAAAACGCATTTCTATGTATTTTTTTTCAAAGCATGTTTTTTACGCATTGCACTAGTTATTTACTTTTAATTAATTGTCGTTTGTCGTCGCGTGTCTGTTAATGACCAAATTAGGATTCAGAATAGATTAGATTTCTAGAAATAGAAATCAACAAATAAAAATGAATGAAGTTTTTTAAAATATAATATAACAAATTTAATTAAATCCATGCAATTATATTATTATTACAAATTTTGTTATAAATTGGCGCATATAGCCTAATTTATTGCTTAAATAAGTGTTAAGTTTATTTATAATTAAAGTAATTATAAGTTACACTTTCAGCTACAGTGCGCTGAGAGAGGATTGCTGTTACAATAATACCTACTTACTTTTAATAGACACTATCTGAATGATTATTATTAGCTGGGCTATAATTTATCAGTTTGACGCTTTTATCAGCCCTTGGGATGACTAGTACTGATGAAATTGGTTCGGTGCAGTAACATAATACCTATTGGTGACGGTTTTCTAGGCAATGTTTTATTAAACGCTTATAAATGTAAAATTTTATGTGCATGTAACTATCGCATTTTTTGGTCATAGATTGTAAACATTATTAGCGTCTGTGCTCAATTTGCAAAGTAGGCACCTATTAAAAAAATAAGTAAATTTTTAGGTGGAAAAATGTATAAAAATCTCATTTTTATCACGATTCTGTATCTACAATATCGGTAGTAAAAACAAACCAATTGCAATGAAGAATTTCAGCGAAAGAAGGACTGAATATTTTAAATGCAGATATATCGCAAAGTCTTTCATGTCACACATTTTCATTCACAGCAATTCGATTATAAAGTTCAGGTACATTCTACTTACATATTCAGAGATATCTCCTACCAAATCGTTCTGTTGCATTAAATATGATATATATGTATACTACGCGTCCAAGCCGCGCGGTGTGCCATGTTAAAACTTGATAGGCAGGGCTTTGTTACTTTAATCCTTTGCAGTGTCCGTGTATTTTTCTCACCTTTCTTTTCATTTTCAATGTGAGCCATAGCAGGGTTACGGTTATTTTAGGGGACACAAAGAAAATTTTTAAAGAACCACTACCATGATTTTGTTTGTTCAAGTATTACCTACGTATTTATTTATAGGGCATACAATTACGTGTTTTAAAAGTACTACTAGAGTTCCAAACTCAATTATGGCTCTCTCGCCTGTTCAAGCCTTAGGCCCACACTTTTATCAGTCTTACTATTCTTTCTTTTCTTCCGTTTTAGTTTTCACGAGGTTTCCGTAGTAAAATTGATCGTAAATCACTACTTACTGCATAAAACTTCATCAGAATTATGCCATCACAATTAGTATTATACCCTTTACTTAGTTGTATTAAAGAACTTTGTCCTAGTTATGTGAGGTAGTAGTCGTAATTAAGGACGCCATATACAAAATAGCTTTGAGTTCCATCCATCGTTTTGGTGATCTAAGAATGACACAAACGTTCATTTGTTTAATTTTTTGTGATAACGTTTCTTCTCATGGGTCATATAGAGACAAAATTTGATATTACCCAGTGAAGCCACAGATTTAATTATTGTTTTAGGACCTCTGGAGGTCTTATGCACCCTGACAAATTAATAGTTGTTTTTTCTCCATAATTGACATTATAACTAGACAAAACGGTTATTGTCGGGTTACATCGCCAAATTACGCTTATCAAGAGTTATACTTGTGTGAGCGAAATTCTCTGACGGCCCATCGATCTCCCGAATTGTAACAATTTGGAATCTTCAAAGTTCCAATGAGTACATTATGGCACCTCTTCTATTTACAACGGCAACTTCATAGATTAAAAACCTCAAGGTATATTATACGACATAGAGTAACTTTTATAGTATTTGGATATAATGTCTAATATTACATTAACTGAGTTTTGTTTGTAAAGTTACAAGAAAGCATCAAGCCGTTATAAATTCTGATAAAAAGAATAGGGAGGTTACCATAAAACAACAACTTTCTAAAATATTAGTAATTTTGTAGCATCATACAATCAAAAAATATTGGCAGTTATGGCTTACACTTTGACGTCTCCAGAAATATTCGTCGTCTTTTTGCTTATTGCTTCGGGTCCGTTGTTATTTTCTTAGATGATGTTCGTATAGTTCTTTTATTGTTTGCATTACATTCCTGAAATACATAAAAACTTGTTATACAGATCACGATATTGGAATTTTTATATTTTTAAAATTGAACTTATAAATTAGATTGCTACCAGTACCATACATGTCTTCTTCTTCAATTCCCCCTTCGGAGCGTAATGTCATTGTAGTAAAATGTCCAGATTTCTATATCGTAGGGAGCAAGTAGTAAATTTCCATGTCATTTAAGGATTTCGGTCGTAAAACTGTATCCTTTTGAGGTGAAACTTAGAGGTAGGTTTTTTTATTCTCGAAGAGCTTTCACGAAGTTTTTTAACTCCATCAAGCCAGTGTACTACCACCAGTACACCTTTAGACTTTGTTTTTGCATAAGAGCTTAATATATTGTTCTACATTTTGTAACATATTATAGCGACTAAGGGCGTCGCACGACTAAGACGCTTCGAGCAGTCAGCGGTATAAGCCTCTTTAAATCTTCACGTAACTTAAAAATTGGGGCTTTTGACAGAAAAGTGAAACGGTGCAAAACGGTTACTAAAATAAATTAACTCCAAGCATAATTTAATTGAACAGAGTTGTTATTCATTTGTCTGGACAGATTTATTACTTTGAAATTACCCTTTGATTCGCCAATTTCTATCCTGAAGTCACACAGTATCATATAAAAAGTTCCAATGATTGTTATTGTTGTTTCATACTGTACTACTATATTCCATAAAATCTAACGTGGGTTGTATATGATTAAACAAATGTTATGATCGATAATACTATATTATTTTACGGGAAAATTGGAAGTCTAGCTAGAAAAAACATATCTTGGAGATATTTTGTAAGGATCTCATAAACGCCATTTCGAATAATAAATACATCATCACCTTCTTACGTGATGAAGTTTATAATAAAACTTGTAAAGATATTTTGAAATTGTCAGATATTTTTATCTAGCCTTCAAAATTTATTTCAATCGCTTAGATTTATAATTAAACATTAGCTATAATTTATAATGTTAAAATATTTTTATTATTATTACACAGCTTAAATTTAACTTAAATGAATCATCAGTCTGTAAAAAAGTATGTGGGCTTCATCTTACTAAAGTCTGATTTTTATTCTCACACAAAAACAAAGTTATGTCACTGTCAATATGACATTTCAGGGTTTCTCAAGCTAAAGGCCCGCAGAAAATATCCTACAATTTTTCTTAGTTTTGAATATGTATTTTTCAGTTGATATAGTTTAATTCGTTGTGTAACTCCTTGAACTACGTAAGAATAACACTGTGCCTATAATCAAAAGTCAATAACCATATAATAAGTGGAATAGAAAAATAGCCTGTTGTGAGCAACAGGAACCTCATACTTAGTTAACACTTTCATATTTTCCATGGTTTTGATCTTTCTATTCATCTTAACACAACAATTTTTCTTAAGTGATCCAAATATTAACCAGCCCTGTAATGTTGTACGCAATGGAAATTAACTGACTTAATACGAAAATTTTGTTTTGTAAACATATTTATTTCTTCTATAATGTAACACACAACAGAACACAATGTGTTTTACGATACTTAAAATGATGATTGTAGTTCTCGTATAGGTAAGAAACCTACTAATTAAAAATTCCTTTTCATTCATGGCAGCACCATTGCTTACATTTTTCCGTGACAATTAAAATCAGACTTTAGCAGCTTTGACGAACGCAGAGTGCTCATACAATGCGGCGTCATTTATTTCAACCGAATTGAAATCAGTCTGAAAGTGAGGTAGCCGATTACATTACGACGATGTTATTCAATCCGGGCTTCTTTTTGTGTTTTCATTGCTATTAGATTATTTACTATAAAAATTGTTGATAATGTGTACCTATTCTATGTAACTTTTCGAAAATTAATTATTACTTTATTAAACGACCCAAAATATATTTTATGGACTATAGTAAAACGCACAAAACACCACAATTTGTATCAATAGCATTAAAAGAGTTTTTGCCGTTCACGTCTCCAGTAAGCAACTCTTTTAATGTGTCCATCCGAAGTAAGCAAGTTTGTTTGCAAGTTTCATCAGTAGTAGCCTGCTTTTGTCGCCTTTTGATGAACGAACAAAGAACGTATTGGGGTCATATGCACGAAACACTAGCAACCCGATAAAACTTGGGTCCCCAAAATTCAAAATTTGTACCAACATATTGGAAGTTAGCGAGGCAATTGGCACTACGTTTATGAAACCCTTGTCGTGAATAAGTCCCCGTTTCTATATGCTTTGCGAAAGCGTCATAGAAATTCGTTTGTACTGTACTGATGGACTTGCTTGGACAGTTCCCCGGAGGATGCCGCCAGTACTGAGAAGCCTCGCTCCATCCACATGATGGAGACTGCCAGCGTGGACCCAGCGGAATCAATATACGGCATCGCCATCATCGCCGCTGTTGGTACTGCCCTCTCTTTGGCTATAATCGGATTTGCGTTCGGATGGTACACGTAAGTAGTATATAATTATTCTTTTCTCATTCCCTATAAAGTACCTATTTAGAATTAAAATTTACGTACACACAACAGCACTTCAAGTGTAACAGTTACACTGTTACAGTTACGTGATGTACAGTTGACTGTACAACGTAGTTTTTGTGTGTGTTTCAAAGAAATTAGTGTAAATCTTAAAGTTAGTTAAGTCATTAAAGATTTTGCGGGTGCGGGTTTTCCCCTACATATTATGGTAGTTGACATTTTTTATTTATTTCATAAATAAAGAGTTTAGAACTCATAAAGAAATATTGCAGAAGAAATAGTAAGTATGTTTAAAATCAATAGTTTCACAGATACAGTGGTATGTTTGATGTGTTGCCGCGCATCGTTTATAACGCTCCATGTAAAATATGGCGAACATATGACGTCACATGTTGCTATATTACTAAAAATGTATGGAATTAATAAGAACTATTTAATTATGTATGCTTTTTATTCATAGTTGTCATAATAATAGTCGTTTTAATTAATGTAAGCAATCTAATATAATTATAAATAATGATAACATTTTAATAAAAAAACATATTTTTTTAATTTTCTAAACCGTTCAATTTCAACAATATTCCATAACTTTTAAGTTTGAATTGATTTTATTGGTAACAGTAACAGTATTTTTTACGAATTTGTGAAAAAAAGCGCCATACCTATTAAAAACTTAGGCAATATCCCTATTGACGTATTCAAGTTATATCATTATAGAAGCTACACGGCGTTAGGTTGCTTCTGTGGCAGACAGTATGTGGCAGACAGTATAGCTCAACCGCAAGAGCTTAATTAATATTCAAATATGTATTTTTTTTTATACTATGATTCATGTAATACCTATGACATTAAAACATATTTATTCATAACATTTTTAGCTTCTGAATCGTAATCGAATCATTTATGCCCACTAGGCGCTGCTCCAAACTTTTTACAATAACCAACAACGTACGTCCACAACAACTAGAACTATTTCAAAAAGGCATCTTTACGGGGTATTTCAAATCTACTATAGCACTTATTGATCGACTTTATATACCATAACATTTACATTGCCATCGTGTTTGGCGTCCTGGTTTTGCATCCTGTTTTCCTTTCTTCCTTTGTGTAGATCTAGACAGGACGAGGTTGTTTAGGATATCGGCAAATGTTATTAAAACCTAAAAGGGAAATTACGAAGATGGCAAAGTAAACTTTATGTTTCTATCAATATACAATACATTATTGCATCCCATAATATCGTGAGATAGAGTGTTCACTAAGAATCAATAGTCCTGAAACACGATCGCGGGCAATGTCCACATTACACAGTAGATTTCATTTTTGTTTTCCACAAACAATCATTAAGCTACCACTTGTTATACAAACTGCGTAAATGTGTTACATAATTAATAAAAAAGTAATGTGACGAACTTATTGTCTTTGTGTACATATATCGATCGATCAACAAAAATTGACATCAAAATTTGACAAAGGTTTCCAAGGAAAACTAGGTATTACTCCAACGGTTTCTATCATTATGTTGACTTCTAGTTTCTTTCGAGAAAGACGCTTTTAGTCGAGTTAAAACATCAAATTTTGTTAATCGAGAGATCTATTTCCGCCCCCTATCGGATAATTATAAATACAGTCATTCTTGTTAGCATGACGAAAAGGGCTAAAGCTGCAGCTGATGTGGACTACCCGGCATACGGCGTAACCGGTCCCACCGTGGACATGTCCGGCGACAGGAAGCTGGCGCAATCCGCTCACATGTACCACTACCAGCACCAGAAGCAACAGATCATCGCCATGGAGAGGTAAGATGCTACTATGAAGTTCAGTATGTAGGCCGTGTTTTCTTCGTGCGCCGCGACCAATAAGACAAAAAACACAAAAATCGTTATCGAAAACTCATAATTATAATGTCACAACACAACTCTAGTGATCGGAGGTTAATTTCATTCAAATTTTATGTGTGATTTATATCGTAGAAGGCCATTGCGCCTGGTAAGGGTAGTGAACTTTAATAGAGCTGCGCTGCGATGTCGATTACTTATTTTATTTTGTCATCAAAAATAATTATTTTTCAGAAAGTTATGTTATACTACGGTTGTCATATTGGTAATGAACTCTACACAAGGAATCCTCATCACACTTTCTGCTTTACGGGTATTTTTGTAAGACCATGTGTTGATTGCGAATAGATATTACAGCTCTACCTTTAGATCTCTAGATAATCTATGCTACGAAGTGCTTATTGTGAGTGGAGTAGAGTAGGTAATTGGACAGTGTGCATGGCTCTGAGTGTAAGGGCAGTAAGGGGTCTACGGATAGATTGAGGTTTGGTCTCAAAGTCAAACTGTTACGCTTGGTGCACTGTCGACTGTAAATGGATCCCAATTCTTTTGCTGCAATTTTATTACCCACTAATCCGGACGAATTTCAATAAATATTGAAATACCTACGACAATTTCCCTATTACTACGAAGATCAAAACGTATGCCCCACTCGTCCGCGTGCTTGATAAACAAAGTATTGTCAGGTTAGCGAATAAATAAACTATTGGACTCTAAACTACGTCGTCTGCTAAAGAAAATCGTTGACCGCGTAAAAACGTCTTGATTTCTGAAAACCGGTAAAAGTCTTATGGTGCCCGGTCGAGACTTTACGAAAGATAACCCATAATATCTACGTTTTCCTTTTTTAAAAAGAACTGGTTACTGTCGCTTAGTAGCAATCATCCGCTTAGCGGTAGACGTTTTAGTTGATTGGCTCACCTAAAAGACCCAAACAGACGATTGCTGCATTGTTTTGGGATCGTATTGAAAACACACATTTCGTCTGTCATTATTTCCCAACCCAAGAAAATCCATATTTCGTCAATCGTTATATCCCACCCTAAAATCGATTCGTTAAATCTGGTAATCATGGCATTGCACTTTGTGACGGATGTACCGGGAACACAGTTTTTTTATACCACACTTTTTTGTAGGATTGTTTGTATCTGACTTGTGCCCATGTCTAAGGCTGCGAGTACCTCACGGTAGGTCACATGCCCGTCGGTTTGTTTATACGGCGTCCAGCATCGATGTTTCCGTTGTTCACTTTCGTGTCTGTGATTGACACGACCGCGTTCGAATTTTGCAAACCAGCTATACACAGTTGTTTTCCAAAAGCAGTTTGAAGGCGGGTGACACGGTGCTGAGGCGTCAAACTACATTTAAAATCGTAGTAAATTATACTGCAAAAAATGTTATTGAAAATGGTGTTTTATAGACAAATCGGTCAGGAATTGTGGAAGCTACAACCGACCTGTATCTAGATCGACTTAACCTGTAAACCTAGGTCCTGCCTGACTAATTCTATAATGCAAAATACAGTATTTTTTGTGCTCTCTGTATTTTTTTATGTTGTGTATATGATCGGTGTATATAGGCTGGTGATGATGACATGCCGATATGGATTCGAATGAGTTGGAAAGTAAAATAATTCGGATGAGTTTTGCGAATGAATGGGTTAGAAATCTAGACAATTTGATGATAATAACAAATACATAATAATAATATGTTTCATAATCAGGTAATGTGTGTATGGTGGAATTGTCACATCGTTGTTTAAGAGCTTTTACAAAGCTTCCTGAATGAGTAAGAGTATGAGGTTAAATAAGTAAGAATGAGTCAAACAGAAAAGCGTATTACATAGTAAAATAGACGTAACTCTTCTAGGCTTCAAAGCGTGTAGATATAAAAGGAACGCTACCGCGTCGGTAGTGCGTCGGTAGTGACTATTATGCCTTTGGTGGATTCAAAATTGGAGAGACACTTTTTAATTAAAATTTCATACAATTTGTAGAGATAATTACTTCCGACTCGCGCGTACCCAATTCATTTAATTAAACAACATATTTGAACCTCAATAAAATTACTTATAGCTCGGAGTTGAATAATACATTTAAAGCAGAAAATGTTTTACTAACATTAATTAAGCATTGACTGAGTGCTTTAATGAGGAGAGAATTATAACAGGCGTAAATACTTACATCGTAGTAAATTAACTTTATCAACAGGAATGATAATACGATTAATTTAAATAAACGCTATAATGTAATCACCAATAAAATCAGCTGTTTCATACATTTCAGCTGAGTTCATTTGGAAATTTCCATAGAAAAGTTTGTTGTATTGATGAGATTTTCAAATGGTTTTGAGGTTGTTGGCATTTTAAAATAACCCTGTCTACCTAACTGCCTATTGAATGGAGTAATTTGTCATTTTAATTTTTAAACGACTTCAAAAACGAGTAGGTTCTCAATTCAGTTGGTATGTTTTTTCGAGTATTATTTTGACAATAAAGCTTGCACTTTCATAATTTTCATTTTTGGAGGGTATTTAGAAAAAAAAAATAGACTTGGATAAAATCAATTCCTGGGGCGGGGGCGAATTCGCGACTTTTAACAGTATTGGTAACCGCTCTGCTTGGGAGTAGGTATTGGCAACTTGTCGCTTACAGTACGCTTTTCTGCCACCCTTGGATGCAGGATTCAGGTTCATTCAGGTATCATAATCATCATCATCACCAGCCTATATACGTCCCACTGCTGGGCACATGCCTCCCTACATGGGAGAAACACATGAGGAATTTGGGCGGTAACACCACCACGCTGGCCCAATGCGGGTTGTTGGGTTAAAGTGGTATTCAGGCATATAAATATCAAAATAATACTTCTTGCCAGTTTCAACGACGTATACATCCAGGTAATCCCTAAGCAGGAGTAAAAAAAGTTTATGCAAAGGCCTTTTATCCTCTAAAGTATTTGTGCAAACGACAATTTAATATTTTACTTAAAATTATAATTAAAACCATGCAGTTTCCAAGACCTTGTCGTATAGGTAGTACTTTGTGAACTACTCACTTAGTACGAGTAAGAGACGAAATCCTAATGAAAATAACGATCAATTTATGTTTCAGTCTACACGTATCATTGAATAACTTTTGTGTTCTCATTTTCACTCTAAAATCCAGTCAAAAGCGTGTAACATAATAACTAGGGACTACTTACCTAGGCCAAATTAAGACATAGGCCAAATATTAAATAAATAAAATAAAATACCGTTTAATTCAGACAATAAAAGTCCATAATGGGTTAGTTACAAGACTTATACACTATGTTAGTAATTAATTAATTTTAAAATACTAATATGATTACAAAAAATTCAATAGCGATCATAAGAAAGGGTAAGTCCCCGTCATCGTCACTCTGCGCACAAAGCACCTCCAAAGCGGCGACGTGAATCGGTCCGCTAATGTCCTTAGGATGCTATTAGAACTTTTCCTCACTCTGCAGATCAGGGAGCTTGTTTTTTAAATTGTTTTTTAAATTGTTGAAGCGAATTATGGCTTCGAAGCCATCAGTTTGGTACTCCGCAAACATCCCTGATGCACTGCAATATCGCGGCAAGCCCAACATCATCCTAAAGACATTATTGTACTGGATTCGTAGGGTGTCCAGCGATTTTTTGGTGTTCCTGAACCACAGATTTCCCGTGTACATGCTTTGACAGTATCCTTCAGCCAGGACCCTCGGCAGGTGAACCCCCGCGTGCCTCAAGTGTTCCACACTAATACCGTCATGACCGGGAGATTTACCGCCACTCATTTTCTTGCCTCTCTTATTTGGTTCGCAGTAACGCGCAACCGCGATGCCTCTCCCCGACTTTCCGACCCAGATCTTTGCGCGGAGACTGAAGGACCCAGTGGAGAGCGTACTCTAAACTGCTGCGTGAAGTCATTGGCGATTTGAACCGGATCACCCACCCCATTTACACTCACAGGTCGGCCAGGCCTAAAGTCACACTTCCTAGTAGTTTTCCAAAAATGTTTAAAATTTTTTGCGGATTGGTGTTTAGCTAAAACGCCCATTATGAGTTGGTCTTGGTTACGTTGACACCATTTTAATCGACCTCTAAAAATTTTTCTGGATTCATTCATTTTATCATAGATATTGCCCGATGACGGACCATTGTACAGTAGCCACATCTTGAAATCAAGCCTGGCCGCCCTATGAGCCTCACG
Source organism: Nymphula nitidulata (assembly GCA_947347705.1). Classification (NCBI taxonomy): domain Eukaryota; kingdom Metazoa; phylum Arthropoda; class Insecta; order Lepidoptera; family Crambidae; genus Nymphula; species Nymphula nitidulata. Next base: position 21,940,374 of record OX374616.1, read on the forward strand.
AACATGCTTATTCCAGCCACAAAGATGTCTCTTTTTGACTGGACCAGTACAAGGACGATTTTTGGTTTTGCTAGCGGCGTCACACAGTGTACATACAATATCATCGTAAAGCCTATTTAGCACCAGTTTATGTTGCTTTGAATTGCATGACCCGCGGCCACACTGCCTGAATTCTGAGGGAAACTCAATAGTACGTAGCATATTATGACAAAGTTCTCAGTATTTAACTATTTGAGCTTCGTCTCTTTCACCCCATACCACTGAGCTAACATGCAAGTCGCGCGTCATCAATTTTTGTCGAACAACGTTAAAATCACACATAATCGTTAAAGGTAGATAATCCGATACAAAAATATCCTCGTTAACCTTTATATCAACAACAGTTCGCCAGGCCGCTTTTAAAACAACACAGTGGTCCAGCCACCGCCTACATCCATGGGCCGCACTTACGTACGTGTAGGTATTAGAATTCAGGCCTAGCTTTTCAGTATCCGCACAAATCCAGCTCTGGTCAGAGGAAAATTTTATTAGTTCATTATAAAACAATTCATGAGGATGTGCATTAAAATCGCCTAAGATAAAAACACTCTCAACACATTCGCTCTCAACAACGGCACGAAATAAGTGCCGTTGTTGAGTCCCAGCACCTCCGTAAATGCAGGTAAATTGTCAGGTGCGTCTGTCGGCATGTACACAGAAAATACCTTGCCTTAGACCTTGCTCCCAAAGTAGCCCTTATAGCTACCAGGCGGGTACTAATACACTTCAACAGTTACACTATCAAAAATACTTTTCCTCCATAGAATGGCCACCCCCCCCGTGTGGCCTACCCTTCACTAAGCCCTTTAATACATCTACAGCGGATTTACCAGTGTAATCAAAGTCACTCGATATGACTCCTAGAAAAGGCACATCATGGGGAAGTAGGCATGTCTCCTGAAGTGCCACCAAATCTGACTCTTTACAGATGCTTTGAATGTCATTTAGCGATCTTTTGACAAAAAAACAATTATAACTAGTCATTATAATATAACTACTAGGTCGTAAAGACATTCATAAAAAAAAACATTCATAAAAATATTACACACATATCTAATAACTTGGCAAAGAAGCACACATCCAGTCTGATGGTAAGCGGTTACCGTATCCAATGAATGAACTTACCACCTTGGACACTATCTTACTGAAACAAGTCATCATACAAATATCCGGCGCAAGGGGACTAGAACGCGGAATATCCGGTTTAGGCTCAACGTATTTGAGCACTCCACCACTTAGTTACCTATTCACGCTTTAACTTGCTTTCATGGCAATTTGGTTCAAAGCAGAAGTTCAATTTCGTTCAAATAGCCGAGAGACTCCGTGAAAATCCACACAAGTAACTTTGAAATGAGCACATTTCAACTTGTCTCCAACTCTTGATAGCACAAGCCTGTTTGTGCTAATGAACAAAAGTTAACCGAAACAATTTCCGCTCAATAAACACGCGATAGAGCACAGACAGGCGCGACAGGGCAACACTTCAGTTACATTGCTCAGTGTGAGTCATTCATATTTTAATATTTTAAAAGATTTTAATTTAGTTACTTTTTGAGTGCAAACATTGATTGAATATAATTTTGCTCTTCAGTTTTTAATTTCATAATTGACATTCTTCATTAATCATCATCATCATGCCATTCTATGATATCCTGAACAAAGGCCTCCCCCATTTGATTTCTAAATGGACCGATTCTGCGCAGCCTGCATCCAACGGCTCCTCGCGAATGGTCCGGCCGGCCAGGATGTCTGTCTATCTAGTGGGACGTCGTCCTACTTTGCGTTTTCCTCGTCGAAAGTCATAAGGATTTTCCTTGCACGCAAATTTACTCGCGTTAAATTTATACTGGCCAGCTTAAACTCAGACAATTTTCAATTAGCCGCCAAATCGTAAAACAAATGACAAATTAATGTAGTATATGTATTATACTCAAAAATATTGTCAAAGAGATTCCTATTTTCAAATTTTAAACCTAAGTATGATTTTATTGTATTGTTTACAAGTAACTATAATAGTTCTGAAAACTTTCAGTGTCGCCTTATGTGGTCTACGGTACTAAAGCCTTTACGAAAACCGGCTTGTTCAAGAGCAGGGAAGTCGTCAAACTGCGCGCGAGACGATTCGATTCGATGACCCTCGAAAACAACTATTAAACGTGACTCAGAAGCGTGATGGATCTGTAGTTCTTCAGTAAGGTTTTGTCACCTTTTTCGAAGAACAACACCATCAGGCCTCCGCTCCACGCACTTTGTACACTCGAGTATGGCGGGATTGAGTAGCCTCTGAAGGACTTTAAGTACCGATGTACCACCTGCTTTCAGGAGCTCAGCAATAATTCCGTCATCTCCCGGTGCCTTGTAATTCTTAAGTTGTTGAGGGCCACCCTGTCTCGAACAAGATGTCCGGGATTTCTTCGGTATAGTGTCAGATCAGTCGAGCTCTTGGGTCTTTGTCCAAATTGATAGCGGGATTCGTTGTGATGGTATATAACTCGCCATAGAACCTTCTACGTTAGCATTCTGCAATATTTACATCAATATTGTATAAGATATTGTCTTTGAAAAAAATATGATTTTTTTAAATTATATCTCAGTGGATATAATTTTACAAAAATGGTGTAGTTTTGTAGCTTGGGTGTTGGAATTATTAGAATTAAAGTTTACACGCCACATTTGACTCCATTATGAATAAGACTCATTGTCAAGTCATAATTTGGTATCAAACATGACTTTTGTTATTAAGTCGCCAGAACACTAAACTACAGCTGAAAAGTTCTGTATAGAAGGTTCTTTACATTCGATTGGAAAGTATCAGTCTGTAATTAGTAGCACTTTGATATTAAGGTCTATACCTTGAAGTAACTCAATTTTCAAACGATCAGCAAACTCCTTTCATAGATTGATGGGCCTTCTTGAGCTGGAGATTGATTTGTTTAATACTAATCTGAATACTTTCAAATCCAAACTCATTAAACACTGGTTTGACTTCACTCCCTAATGAACTGCATCGTCTCTATACTTTTATACTCTTGATTTTTTTTTATACAACTAGATGAAAAACAAGCTGACGGCCCACCTGATGGTAAGCGGTAACCGCCGCCTATAGACACCTGCAATAAGGTTAAATTACTTGATATTGCAGGAGCGTTGTCATCCTGAGGCTTGAGTTGAAATGCCGTCCATGCCCAGTAATTACACCGGCTACCTTTCCCTTCAATCCGAGACACAGCGAACTGTTTCACGGCTGAAATAAGAAAGGTAGTGATACCAACCCAGACGACCCTACATACGGGCCTACCACCTAGTAAAAATTTTATGAATTGTAATAAGTGTAGAATCAAACAAATTTTTTAGATACCCATCCATATGTGAAAACTGAAATAGTATATAATATAGTTATTTTTGAGACAACCTAAATAATGTTATACAATACTATATACAACCTAAATAATGTAAGTTTTCAAAATAAACTAAAATGAAATAAAATAAAATATTTATATTTTATGTTTCATATGAAATATTTGCAAGTTTGCAGAAAAATATTAGTTTTTTTTCATTATCTCAAGCATTCATTAGCAGAGACAGTTACTCATTGAAAATGTCCCGTCTACAAATAAAAGCATTTATTTACCTACCTTGTTATTTCTTTCACATTTATCTTTTGTACGAAGCACAGAAAAGCACTTTCATAGATTAAAGTGTACCCTATGATCTTTTTAAAACCATTCATAGTATGCTAGCTTTCATTCATTCAGTGTACCAAAGCATTGATTTTCTCCATTTTGTGTGGTTTTAAAAGGACTTCTAATTGTTTATTTACGTTTGCCCGAATGCATGCATGTAGTAATTGAGACAGAATACGGGCAGATCATCAATATTTTGACAACACACTGCAATATTTATTAAAGGTAGGTATTGATATGGAGACACATTTTTTTTTTTTTATACTAAGCACGACAAATGACTCAACACCACCTGATGTGAAGCAGTAAGAAGAGTCCATATGCGAAGACAGCTAGTGCAGTTCAGACACTGCTCTAGCTGCCTCCACCTTGCCGGCCCGAAAGGTGCTTTTTCACGCCTCTTTTGAAGGAACCCATGTTATAGGAAGGAGGGAACACATGTGCTGGCAAAGAATTCCAAGTTCTGGAAGTTCGACAAAGAAAAGGTCTACTAAATTTCTTTGTACGTGATGTTGAGGTGGAGACAGTGAATTGATGACTCCGAAGACCGGCACGCGTGCTCCTGAGTAGCAAGGGGGAAGGTGGGATAAGGTCAAATAGCTCTTCAGAACACTCTCCGTGATATAGCCGATAGAAGGCGCTAAGCGACGCAATGTCTCGACGCAATTGCAGAGGCTCAAGGTTGTTGGTGACCTCTACATCGCCAACGATACGGACAGCACGACGCTGCAATCTGTCCAGGGCATCGAGTAGGTACTTGGCGGAGCCATCCCACAAGTGCGAGCAATATTCCACGCAAGACCGGACCTGAGTTTTATACAGCAGGCATAATTGGTCAGGCGTGAAAAATCGACGCACCTTGTTCAGGACACCGAGCTTCCGTGAGGCTGTTTTTATCACGGTTTCGATGTAGTTCCTGGAATTCAGATCGCAACATATCTCCATACCTAGCAAGTTGAGGGAGCCCTGTGCCGAAAGAGTCGTGCCCTGAAGAGACGGAAGGGGAAGGAACGGCGACATTTTGGCTGTAAACGCGCACACCTGTGTTTTCTTAGCATTGAACTCAACAAGATTGTTAGATCCCCATTCAGATACGAGGTTCAACACCCTGTCGAGCTCAATGGTAAGATTCTCTCTCTCCCTCTCGGTTTCAGCGCGCCCAGCCCCTGGGCGACCGTAATATCCCCCATGCACTGTACTGTCATCTGCATAGCAATGAATGTTTCCTAACGGAATCATGTCATTGATATGAAGAAGAAAGAGTGTGGTGGATAGAACAGAGCCTTGTGGTACACCAGCATTCACTGACATGAACCGCGAAGCGCATCCATCTGCGAGGACACGGATTCTTCGCTCATGCAGGAAGCCGGCAATCCAGTTACAGAGCTGAGCGGGCAGACCGTATGCCGGGAGCTTGGAGAGAAGAGCCCTGTGCCAGACCCGATCGAACGCTTTGGCAATGTCAAGGCTAACTGCCAGTGACTCACCACGTTTGTCAATAGCTTCACCCCAGACATGCATTAAGTACGCTTGAAGATCACCCGTTGACCGGTTCGGCCGAAACCCGTACTGTCGATTATTAATTAATGAGTGATCTTCTAGGTATCGGATCAGCTGGTGGTTTAAGATCCGTTCCATGACCTTGCAAAGAACTGAGGTGACAGCTATCGGGCGGTAGTTAGCTGGGTCTGATCGGTCTCCCTTTTTGGGGACCGGTTGCACATTGGCCTCTCTCCAAGATTCCGGCACACACCCAAAAGAGAGAGAAAGACGGTATAGCCGCGTTAAGACAGGAGAAAACTCCGCTGCGCAGTTTTTCAGTACTATCGCTGGAATGCCATCAGGCCCACTAGCTTTCCGGACGTCGATTGACTGAAGCCCCGCACGTACATCACATTGCCTAATACGTATATCGGGCATTGTGTGGCCACAGTGGGAGAGTTTTGGTGGCTGTAAGTTGCAGTCAGCGATTCGGGAGTGAGCAGCAAAGAGTTTTATCAAGAGATCGGCTTTCTCTTGCGGCTTGTGTGCTAGCGAGCCGTCAGAACATCTCAACGGGGGCAGCGAGGGTTGACAAAAGTTGGATTGCACGGCTTTGGCCAGACGCCAGTAGCTACGGCTTCCCGTAGGATGCGTAAGAAGTTCTTGGCCAACTCGTGCAACGCGCTGTGCATCCGCTCTGATGAAGGCCCTTTTGCAAGACTTGGTGGCGTTGTTATATACTGCTTTCAGTGAGTCAATGTTGGGATCCCCGCAAGCTCGGCCCCTGATCCAAGCGCGGTATGCCGACTGTCTGTTTTCAACAGCTAAGGCACAATCGCGGTTGAACTAGAGGTTACGCCTACCCCTACTGAAGAGATCGGAGTGAGGGATATAGTACTCCATCCCTAACATGATCTCATCAGCAACAGCAGTAGCGCTAGCGTTCGGGTCCAGCTCACTGAAACAGCGCTGCCTCCAAGGGATAGAAAGGATAGGGATGCGAAGTAATCCCACATACCGTCCCAATCTGCCGACGCATAGTGCCAGATGCGGCGTTTGGCAACCATAGGTACCGGTGGCGACGCCCGTGGCACCCCAGCGGATACCAGGCAGTGATCTGATGTTCCCAAAGGAGCACGAACCTCTAGCCGATATCCATCCGGGCGAGTCGTCAGCAGAAGGTCCAACAATGAGGGCGCGTGACCGACAATGTCTGGAATCCTGGTGGGCTGGTTTACCAGTTGGGTCAGGTCGTGCGTGAGAGCGAAAGCGTGGGCAGTTCTACCAGCATGGTCAGTTTTAGAGGAACTTAACCACGAATCGTGGTGAGCATTGAAGTCCCCTAAGAACACCAATTCCGCGGTTGGAAACTGCTCCTGCGCAACATCTGCCACCCGACTAAGATGTTCGAAAAGTCGAGTTGTCTCCATGTCACCGCTGTGGGATCTATAGAGGCACACGTAGATTCGGCAATGTGTGCCCAGGTCCACATGCACCCCAAGAATACAGTAGGAAGGGTCCTCCAAACAGCGCAGACGGCGACAGCAAACATCCGCCCGGACAAACAAGCATACCCCGGCTTTCGCTTTGAAGGACTCTTCAAGAGCGTAGCTGGGGTAATCCAAGTAGCTAGTGTCTGCCGGGCGGAGTATTTGCGTCTCCGTCAAAAACAGCATTTCGGGTCGAGCCGTCTCGAGATGTTGGTGGACGGCATTGAGGTTAGCATGGAGCCCACGGATGTTAGTGAGCCCGACCTCAAACAGCGTGGTTGTGGTGGGGGTGTGCACCGCTGAACGACCGGAACTGTTTTTGAGCGCTGCCATAGTTAATATAGAAGGAGGAGAGGCGTGAATTGGGGGGACGTTGCCGCGATATATACGGTCAAAGCGTGAGGCCTGTTTCCCCAGCCGACAGTAGAGAAGCGCTGACCAGCCGAACGGAAGGGCCCCCGAACCCCCCCGGGAATGGTCGCCGGGACCCCACCACCCGGTCACCAACCGGCACGACGGACCACCCCAAGATTATGCGTGGCATGATAGGGCAGCCTCACGAACTGGTTAGGTTCGCTTGGGCCCCTGTACTGTACCACGGGCGGCCAGCGGAACAGCCGTTTCTTCGGGTCTCCCTGGTCGGCGGGTCAACGCAGTCCACCTGGCTCTGGTTAGACGGAAGCCGTCACTGACCGCATCCATCGCCGCAACGTCTCCCCAAGCTCTGGTTGTACGCTGACTGATCCCGGAACGTGACCACAAGTGGTCACTTGGCGGGTTTTACGCCATGCGTACGGTGGTCACTAACCAGACGGGTGTTCAGACCCTACCGCCAGTCGAGCAGTTGGTAGCTCGGTAATCCCTTAGTCGCCTCTTACGACACCCACGGGAAGAAATGGGGCGGTGAATTGTATTCTTAATCCGTCACCGCACGGACTAAACAATAATAATTAAGATATAAACAATAATTTTGTAAAGGAGTATATTTTTATATAAATTTAAGGCATATAATTTTTAAAAACCCTCAATATACTATTCCATGTGGTTTTATTTATAATAAATGTAAATGAAGTGCATCGACCTTCATTAAATTTGAATTTGCCGCGCATAAACTCATTATGCCATCTGTGGACATGGTTGTGAAAACAATATTAAAAATATAGTTATAAAACATATTGATTTGAGAATTAAAACTTATAATACTATTAAAGTGAAAATATTATTAAATAATAGCTTTAAATGTTGTTTCTCTTTTCAGGTAAGTTTTGCTACTTTGTTTACTTAATTAAAACATTCAACTTAAAAGGTTCTAATAGTTATTTGGTTTTTACAAAATAAAACCTCTTTTCAGGGCAACGCAGTTAAGTTTTATTTCGTCGTATAATATAACATTATATAAATATAATGAAAAAAGATCATCAGACGACCGGTTTGTCGAGTCGTGTATAGCCCCTGCTGTACGGGTTGGTCGAGTGGTCTATAGCCACTTCTGTACAGGACCCCTGACCGAGCGTCAGGGGTCCCGGGTTCAAATCCCGGAAGGGGCAAATGTTTGTATGATGAATACGAGCATTTGTTCACGAGTCATAGATGTTTATATCTATAATTAGTATATTTATTATCTTTATAGAACGGAACTGAGACGTGGCCGCTTACAATGGGCCTCATAAGAAGGCTCAATGTTACCCAAAGGGCAATGGAGAGGGCTATGCTCGGGGTTTCTCTGCGTGATCGAATTAGAAATGATGAGATCCGCAGGAGAACTAAGGTCACCGACATAGCCCGAAGAATTGCGAACCTCAAGTGGCAGTGGGCAGGCCACATTGCAAGGAGGACTGACGGCCGTTGGGGCGGAAAGGTCCTCGAGTGGCGGCCGCGTACCGGGAGACGCAGCGTTGGTAGGCCCCCCACAAGGTGGACCGACGATCTGGTGAGGGTCGCGGGAAGCCAATGGATGCGGGCAGCGCAGGACCGATCGGTTTGGAGATCCCTGGGGGAGGCTTATGCCCAGCAGTGGGCGTCTCTCGGCTGAAATGATGATGATGATGATGATTATCTTTATATACATATTATTATCAATATAACCGACTGCTACTGATAACCGATGAACCTAAACAGCTAAGCGACGATTTCTGTTTTTTTTTCTTCTTATTAATATAATAGTATTCTGTAAACATCAGAAGCGATAGTCTTATGTTCTTAGGTTGGTAAGCCTATTTTTAACTGCTGGACTTATTGTAGATATTTTATTCCGGTCTAGTTATATTGTAGAACTGCTAGCATTAAGTTGTAAAATGGTTCTTCTTTAGTTTAATACGTATTTAAAATAGATTTCTCCCACAGATTTCTCTCACAGTCAAAATTGTCTGCAAAGCTCGTATACTAAGACACATTAATACTTTTCCTTTATTGGAAAAAGTGACCAGGTACTGGTCTGGTGGTAAATGATAGCGGCCTTCACCCGAATTGTGTGAATTATGAAGTAAGTAAGGTATACCGTGGTAAAATACGTGTGTCGAATAGCCCTGGTATTGCCTTTGACAATCGATAGTTTTGTTTTATCGATAGTTTCACGACAATACTATTAATACCTATACAGCAATAGTATCGATACTATCAATAATACTAGAACCAATATAGACTGTACTATCGATAGTATTGTCTTTCAAAATTCCGATAGTATCGATAGCTTTATTTTCGATAATCTCGATAGTATTGCATTTCTGGACACAGCTATAATGTGGTATCGATAGTTTTAAATATATAAACAAGTAATAGTTTTAAATTTATAATCGATAATATTGCACTCCGTCAACAATTTTGCTATGTTCCGAGCTATCGATAATATCGATAGAAAAATCAATAGTCATATGTATTATAGGCCTGCTACTATCGAAAGCAGACAGATAGTTCCCCAGACAGTATTGAATATATACGTAATTATAAATACATAATTCAGCTAGAGCGTTGTACGGCGTATAATTTTTTAAATACTGTAATATTTATTAATAATTGCCCCTCAACTTGTTAAAAACGCGCATAATGATTTATTTTACAGCAATTGAGTCAATAATTCAGAAAAATATCTAATATTGAAAAAAAAATGTGCTGGAGGCCGCTCCAGGACATTTTTTTTAGTAGTAGTTATTTAGTAGTGTAGCCGATCGATAGTTGAATATCGATAGCAAATCGTTAGTCTACCGATGTAGACTATTAAGCGCGTTATCATTATGCGCTTTTTTACAATTTGAGGCGCAATTCCTAATAAATATTACAGTATTTAAAAAAATATATGCCGTACTAGCTGAATCATATATTTATGATTACATATATTCAGGTCTGGGAAAGTTTATTAAAGCAATTAACCAGTCGCCACCAGCAATGGAAAGTCCACGTAGGTATTAGTTCGCAAATTGCTGCAAGATGCCCGAAAATATATAGGTAATTATTACTTTCTTTACAACGTTTTTTCTTATTATAAAATATGTGGATACCGTTTACACATCAAAGCTGCATTTTATACGGTACAAACCGAACAATAAGTACGAAAAACTTGAATCCAAAATTCAATTTTCCTATTTCAAAAATTCTAATTTTTTTTTTTAATATTATTAAAACACTGTTGTAGTTTTCCGAATTTCATAAGTATGCGCAATCAATAATCCGATGTGATGTTAGACTAAAAATCCGAAACCATATTTCGAATTCTATTCTTCTCATTATTTTCTTTCTGTTTATCTGCTTATCCGCGCGGCGGAGCGAGTGACTCTAGCGAATCGTCAAATAGCTTGTTGGCTTGCTGCATGCTTTACTTGCATGCAACACGCTTCCATGCTGCTTGCCTACATGTTGGATGCTTGCCGGGGGATTCAGTGGGCTGGCCCCTAAGGCCCCCGCTAAAAATATCTATCATCATTCGTAAAGTTGGTTAGTTGGTTAGGCTAGAGTTGACTTGTGACCAATCACAGTCAAATTGCTTGCTGGATTGCTGTATGCTTGCTTTCGTGCTTACTTGCTTGCTGCATGCGCTATAAAATCTAAATTATATACATAATAATATGCTAAATTGTATTACAAGGCGTAGCTCTAGATTTCGGATCAATAATAAGACGGAATTTTAATAATCGGAATTCGTATATAAGAGAAAGAAGTTACATAACTTCCCAAGATTTCAAGAGTTACTAATCAAAAATTTAGTAGGTAATTATTAATTATTACATTTAACTAGAAATTTAATCATTGTGCGAACATCGGTCTATTGGTGCCAACTTGAAATTAGTTATAATATTTTCTAAGAGATTAGTAAATAAGGCGTCAATAAGGCTCTTTAATTTTATTGTTTGCTTTCAAGTTCGGTTTTATTGAATACTTAGTCATAAGTTTTTAAAATTACTTGTAGAATATCGATACTATTGGTGCCAACTTGAAATTAGTTATAATATTTTCTAAGAGATTAGTAAATAAGGCGTCAATAAGGCTCTTTAATTTTATTGTTTGCTTTCAAGTTCGGTTTTATTGAATACTTAGTCATAAGTTTTTAAAATTACTTGTAGAATATCGATACTGGTCTTATAAATTGACAATTATTATTGATAGCATAAAAGTTTATACTTAACTCAGATTTTATACATTTACGGCAGCAATTTTTCGTTACATCACAATATTGAATGAATGAATGAATGTTAATTTGGCAAAAAAAAAACACATTACAAAAGTACAAAAATCGATAAAACAAAATATACAAGTTTTTAAGCCAAATTGGTCCCCGCTTAGCTCATACCGAGGCACAGAGTGCTTCGACGCTGGTATTCTGCGGATACCATAATAACACTTCGGATACCATATTAAGACAGACGGCGTTAGGCAATGCACAAACAGTAAAGTACTTTTTCTGCTCACAACTGACGTAGATAAATAGTCAATTAGATAATTAAACACAATAAGACGGTACATACATACATGGCATTGATGTAAATAAATACTTAAGTAAACACATAATTGAGGTACATATATAAATAAAGGCAGTCATATTGCATACAGGTATAATGAGAACTAGGTACACTAATATAGATATTTTTTTTTTTATTAAATTGATATAAAACTTTCGTTATCCAGCTTTTTGAGTGCCCATCAAATATTTTCTATACTTCAACTTAAAAGTTCCAATACTCATACTATACCTAAAAGGGGGAGGGATGTTATTCCAACATTTAGAAGCTGAATACCGAAAGCTGCCGCGGAATGCGGCAGTGCTGAAAGTTAGACAATGAATTCGATCTTTCATTCGTGATTGTCTTTGAGCAAACTGAAGTTTTTCAAATAAGTAAGGTGGCCTTTTATGTTTTATAACACCGAAGAGTAAGCTTGCAAAATGTAATTTACGTCGAGTTTCCATATTCAAGAGGTTGTTAGTATTTAAGTATGGAGTTATATGAGATCTTGGGGGCACAAGAAAACAAAATCTAATGCAAGAGTTTTGAAGGCGCTGCATCACTTTCTTAGTGCGAACCAGTAGACACGTTCCAACCACTGAATCAGCATAGTTCAGCTTTGACAATATAAGTGACTCACAAAGATGAATCCTAGCATTTACACTTAAATATTGCCGTACCTGATACAACACCCTCAACCTGTAATAGCATTGCTGTACAACATCGCTAACATGCTTTTCGAACTTCAAATTTCCATCCATTCAGACACCAAGATTTCTAGCTTCTTGGCCTTGCTTTATCTCAATGTTGTTTGATTTGATTTCTGGTACACTACTGTTAATTTGACGAATATGAGTCTCAGAGCTTAGAACCAAAAACTTGGTCTTGTCTGGATTCAATACCAAACCATTAGCTTTCGACTATTCAGCTATATGTTTGAGGTCCTGGTTGATCTTATTTGTGGCTTCAGTTATTTCTGAAGGTCTAAACGACATGTATATCTGGAAGTCATCTGCATAAATATGATGATTAGTGTATACAATTGATGTTGGCAAGTCAGCTGTGTAAGCAATAAACAAAATAGGTCCCAATATAGAGCCCTGTGGAACGCCTTTAGTGACAGGAGATGTCACGGATGTTCTTTTTGTTCCATTGGTAGACAGTATTTCCACTAGTTGAGAGCGATTACATAAATAATTGGAAAACCATTTAATTGCAAGATTATCAAAGCCGTAGTATTTCAATTTAGCAATTAGTAAACTTGTGTTGATTGTGTCGAATGCTCTGGAATAATATGTCATCCACCACATCAAGTAAAGCAGTTACCGTACTTCTTCCTTTCCTAAATCCCGATTGTTTTTCTGGTAAGATGTTATTTTCATTTAGGTATTGATTTATTTGTATACAAACAGCTCTTTCTATTATTTTCGACATAAATGGTAAAATACTCACCGGCCGAAGATCTTTTATTCGTGTGGGAGGATTTACTTTCGGTACCGGTTTAACCCTGGCTTGCTTCCATATTTCTGGGTAAGTACCAGTTTTAAGAGCTCTGTTGACAATATCCACGATAGCCCACAGTGTTCGTGGTAATGTCAAAAAAAATGAAATTTTTTTTATTGGAACTATAAAACAATGTTACAAAGAGTATTACTGCGTTAACAACTGCATTAGTTTCTAGAACTGTGTTACAGCCATTAGCGCCCACCTCCAGACATGGAGAGAAAGAGACCGTTCCAGATACCAAATAAACACATTAACTTGTGATCACAAAGTTGACAAGCTAGGTATCAGATAATTTAAAAATTAACTAATTAACATAACAACTAAGAGAAATGATATGAGCAACAACACGTGATCTGCAGATGTGTGTTTTGGTGTGAAATAACTGTGTTGTGTGTGTGTGTGTACGCGCATTTGTGCGTGTGTGTGTGTGAAGTGTTTATGTTGAGTGTGAGTGTGTACGTTATGTGAGTACGGTAGTGTGTGAGCATGAGGTGTAAATGACTAGTTATTATGGGAAGGAAGCTAACTTGTCTGAAAGTCAGTCTGTTAATTTTTACATCGGGCCATGGTTAACTACTGGAGGACATTAATCGGAAAAATTCTATCAAAAATAGGTTTAAGAAGGTTCTCGGTATCATCATACGATAGGGATTGTAGCCACTGCGTAACTATTATTTTGCATTTACTCATTGTATAGGGATATATGTCAAGTACCATATCACGCGTTATTTCGTCTACACATTGTGCATTTGTATTTATACTTTTGATAATTTTAAATATCTCTTCAGCATCCACACTTTTAAGAGAAAACACGCTATCACTATATCGATTGTGTGTAAAATATGTAAGAAGGGAATGATCTACCCTATCATCACCAGGAACACCCAAAAAATAATCGTTGACATGGTCAGGGTCACTAATATTTTCCGGTAAAATCTACAACATTACGTTTTATACTTCTCCAAAGCGTGCGTGGATCCTTTAATGTTTTATTCATGCAGAACTGACAAAAAGCCGTCTTCTCACGGTATATAGCTTCTTTTACTAACCGTTTGAGTTCTTTGTAATATTTTTTATCACTGTCGAGCTTAGTTCGACGGCTGTCAGTATGCGCTTTATCCCTCAGAATCATCATCTCTTTTATGGTTTCTGTTATCCATGGATAACATTGCTTTCGCAAATAAACCTTCTTTATTGGTGCGTGAATATCAAACAGCTCCCTGATTTGATATTTTTATCATTAATTAAAACAACAGCTACATTCACTAGAAAGGCGAAGAAGGCCTGTAAGTAATCCAATAATAGTAATCCTATATCTGTTAATACTCAGTCTGTTACAGGATAAAGGACAGATCGATTCGTGCTATTACTGGAGTTATCTACAGAACAATAGTTTGAAAGTAATGTATAGATACAATACTTTCAAACTATTACATATATATGAATACTTAGAATGGAAGCCCGTAGGAAACTTCATCTTGCGACACTATTGTTGGCATTATCAACACGGGGAAGCCAGAGTATCTTCACGATAAATTGGCATGGTCCCAAAGCTGTCGAGGCTATGGGAAAAGAGCGTGTACTCCTATTTTCTCTACTCCTCAGCATCGCACGGTAGCCTTTCGCGGATCCTTTAAATTTGTTGCCTCCCGGTGCTGGAACGATACACCACCACCTTTACGCGCTCTGAAAACGAAAGATTCATTTAAGTCACATCTATTTACTTTGCAAAAGGCTGACAATGTGAATTAATTTCGTACTTTTACAAGTTGCACGAAATAGTTTCGAAACCACTATCAATGACAATGTGTGTCATTTGAATGTGCTCCCACCAAGATATTTGATAATTTTTCTTTGATATTTAATGTACATATATGGCTTTTTCTTCGTTTACCATTTCCTGCTTTAATAATTTATTTTTGAAATAGATAGAATACTATGAATGTTAGTAAATTTATATCTTATCTCCGATGTCACAGACTCACAGATTAGAAAGAGCGCAGACTCACAGATCAGATTACATTTTTTGTGGAGTGTACATATGTGTACCTATGTGAATTGAGTTGCATAGGGTAAAGCCCATACAGCCAAAAATTAATTGTTCTCAATTGCATTTTGTGTATTTATTTAAATGTGTGTGTATGCGATGTGTCTGATTGTATGTTTCTTATTTATATATGTGTAAGTATATGTATTGTAAGTCTTATATATTTATTTTTATGGAAGTTTAAGTTTATTATAACAAATCTCACACCCAAGGCCCTATCATAATAACAGCGCTTCTGCGACGTTTTATAATGTCGCAGAAGCTATATGCTGAGATAGGGTCTTGTTGACGGCACCTACGGATATGTGTTAATTGTTTTAATGTTTCTTGCTTTTCTGTGTTTTTAATGTCTAAGTTTTATGTTGTATGCTTCTTTGCTTGGTGTCTGTCAATAAAAATAATTTTTCTTTTATTTTTCTTTCTTTTCTATTATTTTTATAATAGGGGTACCCAGAGGTATCTGTTATTATTATGTATAGTAGTATTATCTGTTGGCCGCAGCAGTGGCTCAAACTATTTCAAGGGTCAAAATAACTCGAAAGTGATCATGTTTGGCAGTAGGTAATGACTTTTCTCACGAAAGCAAAAGTGGCTATGAGAATCAAAGAGATCACCACGCTGTACCGTAAGAGATGCTTCGAAGTTCATAATTTTATCCCTCAAAAACATACTATTTCCCACAGCACACGAAAAACTACAGAAATACAAACTCAAACTAACTATCGTACTTGAACTAAGAAAACCAGTGTCGCCATAGTCAGACACGAGCAATATACCCACATTATACAAATAACACACCAGATATTTAAGTATCAAAATGATAGTATATTAACGCGTGACCTGCGAATCTGTCTTGATTAGACTCGTTATAACTCAGAAGAAAGTGCCTCAAAAACAGTTGTAATCAAACTCAAACGGGCGCGGCGAGCTTTGCTCAAGTTGTGCACTGGGCAACACGATGCGACAGATTCGAAGTCCATCTTACTCCAAAATATTCGCATACCTACACTCATCTAAAATTGTATATCCTTTTAACAACTTTAATTTTAAAATCTAAAATTGTATATCCTTTTAACAACTTTAATTTTGAATTTACGACGATGTTCTAAATAAACTCTGATAAAATTCAATGGCACTTTTCCTTCTTCTCGTTCTGTATAAATGTTTTTCCAATGAAAGAAACTGAATGTAAAATCTCTTACTAGGTTTACGAAGAATTCCTATGGGCAATAAGATACAGGCTTACCGCTTAGCTTATAGGCCAGTCTCTCACAATGTTCTTACAGTTAACGTTTATCGGTATCATTCAAGAATATTGTGGTGGACTTTCAAGTAAAGAAGCTTTAACATACAGAACTTACAACTAGTTGGTTATACCGGGTATTACGGAATTCCGAAACAAAATTTTAAATTCTGGGGTTACGGGGTTCGTTATCGTATGTGCGCGGATTGTGAGTATGTGGTATAACTGTGGTGTGTATTCGTTCAATATGTAATAATAGTATAGTACGCACTTTTTAGGGTTGTTACGAGCAGGACAATATTTTTATTAATTTATTGGAATATAAAAGTGGTCAGAAAGGTGTCAAACTCTATGAATCAATTAAAATTTTATTTGCTCACTAAGTGTATATTGGATCTTTGATACGTTTATAGCCACTTAAAGTTTAGTTACCGCGAGATGTAGTAAATTTCAGGACAGCAAGCCGTTATTATTATAATTCGTTACATCAATTATGAATTAGAAATAAAAACATTATTAAATGATACAAATTTATGACAATCAAAACAAATTAAAAAAATTTTTTTTTTTTAATTTCTTAACTAGTTTATTACTAGCTGACCCCGCAAACTTTGTTTTGCCATAAAAAAATGTCCAAAATTTTTAAAAAATATAGATAATAGCCGATTCTCAGACCTGCTGAATAAACATATAATATTTCATGAAAATCGGTCAAGAAAAAAAAGTCCAAAAATAATAGAAATAGATAGTAGCCGATTCTCAGACTTAGATAAATAACAGGTAACTTAAATCCAAACTAAACATTTTTGTGAACCTTACATTGGCCATATACCTACTGATTATTTATCTTTTTTAATAATTAGGAATGGAATGGAGCAACGCAATGGTTCCGTCTCTGATCCGGAGTCAGAAGAAGAGAATGAGGAAGGTGACTACACTGTCTACGAATGCCCTGGATTCGCTACTGTGAGTATTCGGATGAGTAAAGGATGAGATTAGAACTGTTAAATTTTTCTTTTTCAAATAATGGCACAGAATTTTGCCGTTAAACAGCTCAAATACATTTTTTTTATATTCTTAATTTTTTTTGCTTCTTTTTATTTCCTAAGTATTTTGTGGATCTTTTGATTTTAGCAATATAATAATTTTTGAAAAAAATCATAATATAACATTCAAAGTCGTTCCACAACCTTACATTCCTGTCTCCGCGAGTGTTATCGGCCCATAATAATATCCTACAATTAATAAAGAAGTGATCTGTAATAGTAGGTACTCTGAATACCTACACTACTATGTATTTAGATATTCCATAGACATTCTCACAGTAAAATTGAAAGGAACAATATTACAGGGGCCAAGCTTTCGCGCATTCTATGATAGATTAGATTTTGATACTGACGAGAATCTTTCGTTTAGAATCTACTTAGAGAGAAATTGTTGCTAATCTACGTTATCTACCAGATTAACAGTATCCTGAAAGTGGATGCAACGAATACTGTATCGCTTTCAGAGTAATTAAGGAAGCGTAGTATTTAATTAAAGAATTCAGAAAGTACATGACGTGAATACTAAGTCTGGCCATTAGTCCGGCGCTTTCAATTTACTCTCAGTACTTGTAAAAAATGATCGCAACTTAAAGAGCATACTGTGAGTGAAACTCACAGCTTTAATGCCTTCCAAAACTTCACGTGCTGGGGTGGGGATCGAACCCGCGACCTTTCACAATACGGGTGACTGCTCTAACCATCTGTGCTACTAAGGAATTGGGATAACCCTGTGAAATTCTTCTGGTTTAGATATTTTTCTATGGTTAAATTATAATATAAATGCTTGTAAAATATTTTTATATATTTTTCACACATTTATAATAAGTTAAAATGAAATTAAGTATATATAAAGCAATGCCCAACTTAACCGAATCGTAGGTATTTGTAAAAATACTCGTTCGGATATTGAAATTGAATACTACGACATTGTAGGGTAGACATTAGCTTATAACCCAAATACAGATTGACTAGAAGATTTTCACAGGGTTATCCTTGGTAGCTCAGATGGTTAGAGCAATCACTCGGATTGTGAAAGGTCGCGGGTTCGATCCCCGCGCAGGCAGTTTAGATATGTTACTATGTAAACCAAAAATATTTAATTAAGTGACCTCAAACTAAACTCGACGAATACTTTATATACCAGCGTAAGAACCCTTTTATTTTTTTTATCTTTCATTAAAAACTATCGATAAGCCGTCTGGGCATTGAAGGATTAAATAGTTTTTAATTAAAGACAGTTGTGAGTATCAATGTAATAGAGGTATTAAAATACTGTTTTAAATATATTATCTTCTTTGAGCAATTCAGTCCCACGATTTAGTATCGCTAAGCTAATCAGTTATTTTAAAGACAGTTATTTTAAAGAACAGTGCAATTCACTATTCGACATCGAACTTGACGACTGACAAGACGACGAGCCGCCATTGATTTTGACATCTGAGCCCGCCACTGTGCGTTAGCGTATTCACTAATCTCTACATCGATCTCTTGGCTATGTATATTTTGTCGCTGTTAAAAAGACATGAAGTACCCTCTATAATATTAGATTTATGTTTTCTTGTATTTAAAATGTGGAATGGCTTTGGTCAATATTTGATTGACTTTTACATAAAGATTTTAAAATAAACAACCTTTTTAGTTACGGCTCACGCAACGCTCGTCATCGAAATGCTAGAGTCGCTAACGGTTATCAAATGGTTGTCAAACAAACGCCAAAAGGTATGACAGCGGTGCCACAACCATGATTCAAGGCTGCTGATATAGCTGCACAGTTTTAACAATTGGCAATTTTCTAATATTGACTGGAAACTTGTTGTTAAAAGCTAATAACTCAATAGTTCCATAAAAGCATTGGTTACTCTATAGAGCTGAGTAGTGTGCACAACATGATTTTATTACCCCTTTTTCATAAAATTGCGTAAATTGTGTAATATATTTTCGTACTTGTGTAAATTGTGTAATTTATATACGTACCTACATACTTAGCTTTTCAATATTTTGTCAATATGGACCCCATTGCAATTTAGTGTCTAACATTCTATAATGTTGGACACTAAATTTCATTAAAGTTCATCTATATGAAACTGTTGACTGGATATGATTAAATTCAGTTTCCTTTTATGCCATAAATAATATCAACTCAAGGACTCAACTATGTGACGAAAGGTCAGCAAAAATGTCAATGCCTTTGAGCGAGCATTACCCCGAGGCATGTAGCGCGGCGCGCATTGTAAGCATATATATAATGCATATTTTATTGCAACGATACAGCAATTATTAAAAATGCGTATTGGTCTAACTAAAATATGACATGTTATGATTCCAAAACGGAGCTTCAACCGACGACTTTTGACAGTCCGGGTGACTGTCACAGTTCTTATTACTGAGCTACCGATAGTACATAAGGGGAACCCTATCAATTTCCTTTAATCGTAGTTAGTGTTGTAGAGTTATTCGTCCACAATTAATATCACACACACCAATATCGATCGACAATTTTAATCACATTAATATATTTATTGCTATACTTACATACTAGTGCACAATAAGTTAGTTGCTAGATGCTCCAACGTACCTACACATATAAAGTTCGATAACATAGTTAGTGACCTTGTTGCAAACTTGGGATTTAGGTCGAAGTAGATGTAGTTTCACATCCACGAATAGATAAAGTCGATTCTGTTGCCATTCTCTGTAACTACAATTAAGTTATCTGCCTCTATTTCACAATTTATACATCTTAAATAGGAAAGGGATATAATTATTTTAATAAACGTCCAGTCGGTTGACATTTATGGGCTTATTACATTATCCTATTTCCTAACTATCTAACTAGGAAACAGGAAGGTGTAATCGCAGTTAGAGAGTTAGAATCCTAACTAGAGAGTTAGGACGTCTCTGTTTCCAAAAGACAATATAACACGGTTCAAAAATTTATTGAAATTATTATAAAAACGAGACAATGAAATGATTTAGATGCCGCTGAATTGATTTAGATGAAATTTGGCATGAAGGTAGATTTCACCGTGAGAGAGGTCATAGGCTTATTTTGGCGAGATATCCAATATCCGAGCGCGTGAAGTCACTTGTACTTAATAATTATAAATAAAATTTAATTGTTAGGAATAAAAAAGTACAAAATTCAAATGAGTTTGTTTTTATGATAAGAAATATTCTTTTACGCGATACTTTCTCTTAATTCTGACATATACATAGGTAAACTGAAATATTACAGAGTAACAATATGTTAACAATATAAAGTATTAATATTAAGTATACCTACAATATGAAGTATAAATATTAAGTATACCTACTTTATTTATTATTAATTTGTGTAAATAAATTCGGTGTCATCAATACGTGTAACGCGAAGCAATTCTACATCACGGCTGCGTGTCCTCTCCGATTTAGAATCCTACTTAGGATCCTATCTAGTGAAGTGTGATCGCTGGCTCTCTACTTAGGTCTCTAACTCTGTTTCTAGTTATGAAATAGGATAATGTAATAAGTGCTTTACCGATCCATACACTCATGATGTTTTAGTTAATTGAGACATTTACTGTAAAAGTTCCAATTTTTAAACCTCACTCGACTCATCTTTTTGTATTGAGATTTTAATGAAAAAGTAACACTGAATTTAAATTAAATTTTAATCGGGGCCTGTTGACGTTTAAGGAGACAATACGAGTAAGATGTAACTGATGGCCATGTTCGAGTTGTCAGTTCGTGTCCGTGTCTGCTAAACTAGAGTTTTCGGTTTCGAATCCAGATAGGAGCAGAGGTTTTTATAACGAGTACCAACAATCGTTCACGAGTCTTAGATGCTTATAGCATCTTTATTTAGTATATTATTTTCCAATATTTATATCGTAACACGAGCGCTTAGTTTCGACTTGTTCAGAATTGACGATCATCCTTGTAGGATTTTCAATAGATTTTTTTTCATGATAAGGTTTCATCATACTTTGCCAGCCAGTTAGGGCTCACGTAATATATAATCTATGGGTCGACCGAGACAGGATGGTCGTTTTCGGCCGAGACCAAAACCGAGGTCGAGAATAGAATGATCGTGAAAAAAAAATCCATCGTATTGATAGTATTCTGCAAGATGTTTCCCTAATGTTAATAAAATCAACGCAGCCGGGACTTTAACCAATCATAATTAACAGCTTACTTCCGCACTGACCCCAGCGACGAACGTGAATGCGTGGTAAATTTGAATCCCGTACCAATCGTCTCGGTTATGGCCGAGAAAATGCCGAAACCGTGACCGAGATCTAGGTCAATCCTTAAAAAATTAAAAATACACTTCCTTATTTCGCATGCAGTAGCATACCTACGTCGTTTCAAAAATCCTCTCTCCTATATTAGTTGGTGGTATTAAGACTTTTCTTAGTAAGCTTGGCTAGCTCCCACCGTCTTACCAAAATCTTATACAGAATGGTGCTGACAATACGCAAATTTCAAATACCTACCTACATCTTATTCATTTGATAATTTCATGATGTTTCTATGAAATATTATTAGATATATTTGAAAGTTGCAAAACATTTCTATGGGCTAATATAGCCCATGTTTTAATTTATAATCGTATTGTCGTTACTATTCTGTATAATGTTTACAGTATTTTTGAGTTCCGGCAGTTGGAGGTAAGATAGCCAGTTCCTCTGTGGCTGAGGAATCCGGGTGTAGATCGCTTCCATCTTCAGCCTTATCATCATTTACTATCAGATGAGATGAAGGTCAAGAGCTACTACACAGGTATATCTCAGCTAACGACCTCTAAATAGGCCCGCTGTGTTTATATTAGGATAGAATGTAGTATCATGTAGACTGACATTCTCGCGTCACAAGCATGTAGATACTATCCACGCTAATAAATTTTTTTGCTTATCTTTTAGATAAAAAGAAAAAAAAAAAAAAAAAAAAAAAAAGAGTCTTTTCGCATTAACTTACGTTCCTTAGAAGATTTGGATAAAAACAGCTTTAGTATAACTAGAATACGTCACTAACTCATTCGTACCTTTCGAGCTCAACATTTCGTAAAAGCTGCTTTAAAATAAAAAACAGTCAATGAATCCTTCATTTTAGTTCCAAAGGCCTTTTCAATTGTACCTATACCACTCGCTAGCAAGCTTAAAAAAGAAAACCTTTTCTACACTAATATTTTAAATAGGTAAAGTTTGTAAGTTTGGCTCCAGGGGAAGTCTCCGAAATGGCTCCTCTTGACTTCAAAAATTCTTTCAAGAATAAATATTGCACTGAACCTTCAGTTAATATGTAGGTTAACGAAGCCGTGGGCACAGCTATCCTTAATAAATGAGATGAAGATCAAAATATCATTACCTCCGCAGTATTTTATTTCCCGTTTCTAAAATTTACTTTTCTCACAGAACACGGAAAGAGCGCTGTTAGATTTATTCATAAAGGTGCATATAAATACTTTTTTAGCCTGGTACTTAAAAATATAATTCGTTAAATATTAATCTAAAATAAAGCTAACGCCAGATTTCTCTACAGTAACAATAAATAATCTACATAATTATATAGTAATCAACTCTCATTGCAACCTCTATGATTTTGTTCTATTAGATGAACAACTAGGTACCTACTCAAATCAACAAAAAGAATAATAATTTAATTACCTACATCATCTTCAAAATAAGAAAGTTTAATATTATTATTTATAAGTAAACGATATTAGGAAAGCTTAAGTCGTTACGCGGGAATGATGTTTCGATGTAGCGCCTTAAGACCTACATTTCACAAATAAATTTATTCTATTCTATTCTATTCTAAGCTTTGAAATCATTCTTAAACAAATAATAAGTACCTACAGATAGCGCTCGTACCGCTCGTACCTACAACGACAAGGTGTCTGTTGGCAGATTGATTCTATTGGTTGCTAGCCGTGATTAACAAATGCGCTGGAACGTCGAATAACGAACTATAATGAAGATAGCATACGGTGTCACTTAGGTATCCGGCTTATTACTGTCCGGGTGTCCCTTAATATTCAGGTTATCAGACCAACATCAATAACGAATATTTTTATATCTCTTTAACCCAACCTCTTACTTTTGCACTAACAGGTGGGTTTACACAATAGGGATCTTGCCAAATTTTGGGAAAGTTCCATGTCATGTAGAAGCATCTAATATAGCCCCAAATATCTTAGCCTCATTATTCTAACAATTACAAAATTTAATAAGAAATAAAGAAAAAAAATAAAAAATAAAGAAAGAAAACGAAGACAAAGTTATATGCTCCAGGCGGGAATCGAACCCGCGTCTCCTGCGGTCCAGCCAGACGCGATTTCCACTACGCCACCGGAGTACTAAGTGTAACCTACCAATTTCTTCACCGCTTTCTCGGTTCTTTTGTTTAACGTTGTCATTGTTATAAATATTTTAAATATAACTAGGTAGGAATTGTTTTATTATATTCTTAACGTGGAAGCTCTTGGCCGTCATCTCACCTGATGTTAAGTGATGATAAGGTGATGGAAGCATGCTACACCCGGATTCTATTAACAAATTTCTGAAATATCATTTTTATATCTACGTGGTTGACCACATAGATATTAAAATGATATTTCAGAAATTTGTTTATTTTACTTTAATATTTAATTTTTTTGGTTTGCCAACAGCTATTACATTGATACTTATTCACTAGTTTATTTATATGCATAGCCACTTACTGTACTGGTAAACACCTCATTCAAATTATGGCAAAAGCCGTTTATTTCATAAGTTCTCGCTCCAAAACGTTATTAAATGTCATGTGACCGCTGTGATGTCACCTGTTATTAAGAACTGGTAAGCTGTGGTAATTTTTAAGTTTTCCTTTTAACAGAGCGTCTGAAGCTTCGCAACAAGTGACGTCATACACAAAGATAGGTGTTCGTTTCGTTGTCACGTGATCTGAGATAATTGGATTTTGTTCGTGATGGGCTGTCTATAGATAATTGGATTTTGTTCATGATGAATTCTTTACAGCCCATCACGCTACTAATAGAGTTCATAAATTTGGTTCTAAAACCAAATTTAAGAAATTCACATGTACCGATTTTTTGATTTTCAAGTAGGTTTTAATTCCTTAATAAAATACCTAGGAATAAAATCTGTAACGACCTAAGTACTAGACACCTATTAATGTTATTTATTTCATATCTTGGGCTTTGTACACACGACGGCACGTCAAGTATAACAGTTGCACTACGAAAGCCGCTACTATTAAGAACGCGGTAAGGGCGGTCTCAAGGTCAAACTGTTACGCTTGATGTGCAATCAACTGATGCAGTCTCGTTTTGTTCAAAGGACTTAATGCAAACCGCATTACTATTATAAACTTTTTGTAATAAAAGGAAAGTGAAATACGATCGAAAAGTTAAGCGCACTCTTAAATTTATAGCTATAATATATTATCTATAAAACTTGTTTTGACAGACTGGTGACATGGAGGTGAAAAATCCGCTGTTCTCCGAGGAGGCGACCCCGGCCACCCCGGGCAAATGCCAGCTGGTGAAGCCCCAGCCCAAGGATTAACTGCGCTCCAAGCCGCCGCCGCCACCGCGCGTCCTCCAGCCCTGGCGACTGATCTTCGTCGTCCTCTTGAAGATCGTCTCCTTCCTGTTCCCTTTTTTCTAACAACCCCTCAAGACATCGAGTGAATCTGCAACTGTAGTTGAAAGTTAATTACAGCCGTTGTTATCTTTTTTTGCTCGTAAATATTGTAACTTACAACGGACATAACGCACTATGCGATACAAATTCTCTGTGGTAAGATTGTAAGTATTTTTTTATTTGTTTCTGTCAATCTATCGAGTGTCGAGCATAAGTTTCACGTCAAACGCTAGTACCATTTGACGTGAAACTCACTATCACCGGGTCTATAGTGAACTCCGAAAAAAAAATACTTCTTGACTGTGGCGCTCCTCAGATTATTATAGAATTTCGAAAGTGTTCAATCTTTGACATCTACTTAACCAATTTGGGTACTTATTTATATAATTATTTTTTTCTACTTGCACTACGTACGCTAATTAGAACCAATGATCACATACCAAAAGTAATATTCCTCTCTGGCGCTTGCAAATAAACTTTCTTCAAAATGCTTAAAAGATTTTCCAAAGACATCCGAAAAATGTGTATTAGTTGAGTAGATTTTCATTAGTTAGTTTTATGAATTTAAACTTGATTATGGTCCGAAATATCAATAAATAAACTTACATTTAATTCAGTCTTAATTTGCAACATTAGATACATATTCTGACGGTAATTCTAAAAAAACTCTTATCTGTTCCAAGTTAAAAAGTGACGCCACGGAATATTAAGCAATGTTTACTTTTATTGGTAATTTAGAAAAAACAATTATTGTACACGTTACATTTGTGTTTATGCTGCTCGCTGAATTGGGAAAAAACTTTTACGTCAAGCCACAGAGTAGTTTTATATTTAATGTAACATCAAGCCTTATTAGAGTTATGTTGTGTCCATATTCCCACTTCTGCTTACACCCTTTAGATGTTTTAAGTCCACCGGGCGTGGATCATCGCGTACGTCGACGGTGTAAGGGAGTAGCAGATGTGTTATTTATTTATAAGAAAAAATTTAATGTTCAGCACAGTTTAAGCTTGTATGAACAACGTCATATATTTTATAATGGGAGGAAAAAGATGTGGTCGGCGACGCAGCAGCTAATGAATAATCGATTGGCCACGTTTTACTGAACAATGGTGATTTAAAAGAGTTTCGAAAATATCTAATCTGATATGATGAATATGTATAGATTTTCTTTAGAAAGAAAGAAAATAACTTTATTTACTCTAGACAGGGGTCCATAAAGAACTACGACCCGACTTCGCTCAACAGACATTTGTATCACTTTTAAACTTTTAGCCAATAAAACTTCTTACGACTACCTACTGCTGACTATCTGACACCGGTGATTAGGGTAATTAAATGAACATACCAATTAGAATTCATACATTATTCGAAACTAAATTATAAAATAGCAGTTTTATTCCTTTTTTAATATCTCGGTTAGTAATTGAAAAATACTAATAGAGACGTCACGTCACTGCAGAGCTAACTCTGTGGTCCAAATGTTCCTCCCGTTGCGTATTGATAAATATTACTTAATTATAATAATATGTTTATATCCGCTTAACAGTCCGGCAATATTAAACATTCAGACATTTACGTTTGGAGTGTCCCTCGCACTAAATTCAGCTAGTTTCGACCAAATTTATATTATGTTCTTTATTAGTATTTACAAATTGACCAATTTAAATTAATACTTTTATAAATACACTTCAAACGCACCCTGAACAAAGTCATGAAAATATTACAGGATACAAATTATTGAAATGATATAATTCTTTGCACCACACAGTAGATACTATCGATTAAGTTTCTATTGGGCGATTAATTAGCATTACAACCCGAGTAAGTAGATAGATGGTACTAAAAATAACAAGTTTTAAGTCCCTTTACTCACCTAAATGTAATCAGCTTTTTAGAATTTAAAATAGTTACCTACCGCATCGTAAACAAAACATATTTTCCTCGGCCATTATCTATTACTAAAACATTTATAAGTAATCGTTATCCATCATAAACGAAATATCAAAAATCAATTAACAGTAATACCGACGTATAAAATAGTATATTAATAGTACCTACATCACGTTTTAATCTTCGTACAATTTTAATTGAAAATACATATCTTCTACAAGTTTTACTGTCATCTTCGTATATATTTTCTATTGAATAATAAAACAAAATTACATATATAATAATTATACGTATATAGATATGAATAAAAGATATTGACTTTAATAATTATGTTCATTATTAATAACTAAATAATGTGAGTATTTTCTTACTTTAACATTTATCGAAATATCTGATGTTACTTAATTTTTGTAGGTTGCAAAATAGTTTTTACAAAATACTATATTTACAGTGTAAAAAAAATATTTGAATAGTAGGTAATATTTTTTAATACCGCTGTCTTGTTACTACGAGGCATTTATAATTTTTAACTAAATGGAAAGGTAGATGGTAGTAGATCTCTTTAATTGATATATTTTACTTCGAAGCTTTTGGCGGCATTCAATTTTTGTATTTATGGATATTGTGTTAAGTAATTGGTAAATTGGTAGGTCACAATTTCTGAGTTGACGAACAATATGTGGAATTATTGAATGAACGTGTATCTACAAGTATGGTATAGAGTCCGTACCTTATTACTACCATAGTATTATACACTTTTGTCATAACATAAATGGCCTAAAGACCTACTTGAAGCAAGTGAATTTTCCAAAACAATATATATTTTTTTAAAGTAAATAATTCGGTTTAATTTACTAGATACTGTTCTTCTCTTGTTGCTTACTTATGATTACCTACTATGAAAAATCCTAAACTAAAAAGTGTCAAATGATATACGTTAAATGAGTTTACCAGATTTGGAATCCTGAAATACCTACAACAGGTGTCGTAAAATTAGATCTAGTATACCAACAACACCATTGAGTGATATATAGATAAATTGTACAAGCACAAATAATACAGAATAAGTCATAAGTTTGTTACTCACATTAAGTTAGTATTTTTGAAAACAATTAATTAATTAATTAACTTGACCTTTCACCTGCTATGTGTTCCCGATTGTTTTAATACCTAATGCAATATATGTATTGAATTAGTCAAAAAAAATTTACACAATCTGATTAACAGTTTTAAAATTATTATTATGTTATCAACACAATCACAAAATTAAATTAAAATGTAGATAATTTGAATTGTAATATTGGGAAACTTATTAAATTAATAGCATCCGAGAAATCGGGACTGAATTTATTATTTTATTTCCACAAAACTTGTTTTTATATTTATTTTCTACATTATTCGTTTTAAGATGTTACACATAATAAGACCTCACTAATAACCAGAGGTCGGAATTAGCGTTATTTATGTACTTACAGTGATTTCATACGGCGAAAGATAAAAGTGGATATGCCTAAAATCTCGAGATTAATTTGAAATAGCTGAAAAATACCGTGAATAAATCACGGTATTTTTAAATAAAATAAAAAAGTTATATACTTTTACACTATTTAAACCACTGCACGCGCGACGTTGCCAAATTTACATCAACAACATCAGATGTCCGAAGATGCAAAATTTGAAATCCCAGGAAGAGCCATATTAATATCAATAACTCTACCTAATTCCGACCTCTGCTAGTAACCAATTTAGAAGTGTTTTATAGTTACACAGTATTCTGTCAGGTTCGTTTGAATGTCATTTTGAATTTGAACAAAAACGATAAAACATTGTGTTACTGTAACTTATTGAATAATGGTTGTTAGTAAGACCGTTGTTCGGCAAAGTTATTGAAATAATTATATACGAATTAATGAGTTATAGGCACACCAGTGGGGCTACTCCCTTTGACGAATTCCGATGCTTCTGACACATTTTGGAGCGATCAACTGACGATCCTCGTTTATTCTGAAGTCAAACACTGTAGGTAATTTATTCATAACGCTTTTTATGGACGAACCAATCCTTCATGGTATCAGAGAAGATTTCGAAGCGTCGGAATCCGTTAGTGTTGCCCTCCAGAATTGAACATAATTGTAGCATACTTAGAAGGACCGTGCAGGTGAAATTTTAATGGTTGTTTTCCCGCAGATTAATTATTTTGTCTTTTAAGTTATTTTTTTAATTAAAACTGAAAAAATCTGTGAAAATTGAAACTCGAAAGCGACCTCGATTCAAAAGTTAAACCCCTCGATACCTTCGTAAAGCTCGGAAGGCCTTTCGCTTATTAATTATAATCAGTGAAAATTACTATTCTTTCTCACGCTTTCGAGTTAATAAATATTTTTTGATGACAAAAACGTTAAAACGTTTTTTAAGATTAACTCTATGTTTTGATAGCAATAACTAAGGACAAATCTTTTTGCCACGAGAAAACAACCATAGAATTTTCAGATTTTATAATGTTATAAATGTTACTTAATTTTCTCACTCAGTCAGTTCTTTATCTACGTCAAACTTTAAGCCCATCATAGACGGCAGCTATAATGAAAAGATGTATATTATAGCTCGATAAATTTCCTATCTAAATTATAATTATAAGACCCTGCTTCAGGACACCACACTATGCATCTAGTGAAGTATCAATGTGTCCCGATGGGTAATAATAAACAGACACGAGCATTCACATAATTATACTCACTTCTCGCTGCTGACTCTTATTGTAAATGGAATAAAAATCACGAACAACGAGAAGTGAGTACGTTCGAATGTTCGTGACTGTAGGTACATTATAGCTTTCTGCTGCGATGGGCTTAATGTGTAAAACACAGCACTTATGTAGGTAGATACCGTTTACATAGAAATATTTATCTGTAATCTCAAGATATATTGTGAATATAATAGATGTAGATAAGTACTTGCTATGTGTAATGTTGAGGTATAATGTTGAAAGGCGCAGTAAAATCGTTTACAAACTGGTAAATAAACTCTATCATGGATAAATATTTCTTAGAAATGTCAAAGTAAAACTAAATATTAAAAGTTCACCAGTATAAGCCTGTAGCCTTTCTTCATTTTTGTTTTTAAATTTTACGAAGCAAATTAAATAATATTTAATAATATACTTATATATATGTATATATATAAATGACGATCGGGTTTGACCTGACAGTGGCGAATTATTTTTTGAGTAATTTACGTGTTATTATATTGACTATATATCTTTCTGTCAATTGATGTTGACTGTCTCGCCGTGCCACGACCATAGAAATCAAGTCAAATTGTTTATTAAAGTCTATACTTGCGTTAAATAGTAGAGGTGTGTCTACACTGTTATTCCTATGTGTAATATTTTAAGAAGTAACGATTGATACGTATATTATACTATAATTATACTATTACCACTTAATTTGAAATATACGTTTTATTATTAAGACCAGTATACTTTTATTAGGGTTATAAAGTCACGTGAAAATATTGTATTACTATACCGTATAAATATTTATAATACCTACTACAAAATTTTACTCAATGTGTAATAGATCAAAATTTATGGATACTATTCAAAAAACAGTTTAGTTAGACTGATAAATGTAATACAACTTATATATATATGTATACAATGCAAGTGGTATTCATTATTTCTCCTTACCTTCCCAATTAATGTTTGACGACATAAAAAGAAATTTGTCATGTACTTAGTACTAAGCTAATATAAAGACTATTAACTTTGAAGCTCATTCAGCTATATACTATTATTAACTAAATATTTTTAACTATTTTTAACTACTTATGCCTGAAATTTCTCGATCAAAATTAAGCTACCATTTTTTACTAACAAGTATGGTCAAACTCTTAACCAGTCTATGAAGTTCAAAAATAAATAATAACAATTGGGAATAGCTCCCCAATAACCTTTGTTCCCGTTGAGTCACAACATTTTGTGTCACACTGTTACACAACGGGAAAAATATACCCGTCGAGTAATACCGTAACTCAATGCCACTATTTTTTCCTCGTATGTAATGTAGCTGGATCATCCCCTGAAGTACCAGGCTACCATATCTATCTAGGAGATGTTTAGCATACTCTTATTTTATTTATATAATAATCGTAGGGGTACAGTAAATAACCTCTCATATAATTATGGTAGCCTGGTACTTCAGGGGATGATCTAGCTACATACAAACGAATTTGAACAATGATTTTACCCAAGAAGGTGTTACTTAACGGGAATACAGCGTTCTGTTTAGTTACACTGTCACTCAACGGAAAAAAATAATGGCATTGAGTTATGGTGTTACTCAACGGGAATATTTTACCCGATGTGTAACAGTGTGACACAAGTGACTCAACGGGAACAAAGGCCCAATAAAAGCGGTAACTCTATTACTTCCAGCTCAAGTGAAGTTGCTCTGCAAGAGGGGTCTCATTAACGTTATTTCAATGAAACCTGATTTACGTAACTACATGTTACATTAGTATGACGTCAGAGGCGACCTATTCTCGTATACCTACAGATCATACTCTGAAGATATAAGTACCACTAACTATTCGTCTCTCCAGCCTTATCAGCAGCCCTATCGTCTCTATCACTGCTTGCCGAAACGTCAATCGTTGTCGTGAAGCAAATGTTCCTGATTGGAATAAGAGAGCTAAAAATACAGGGAAAAAGGTATCGAAACATCTGCATTTTTCTTTATTTACCTAAAGCAATAGTAACAATCGAAAAGTTAACTGCAATATATGATAATGATTAACTAAGGGCGATTGTAGGCATCGTGCTAAAAAATCGATGATTATCAAAAGGATTGAAAGATTGAAAGCCACCCATTTCTGCTAATATACTCGTATTTGGGCGCTCGAACGAAGTGAGAGTCAGTGGTTTTATTCTAGGCTGAAATGGTGCCTTTCACCCGAGTTAATTACTTTTCTTTTTATTTTTAATACCAGGAAAGTAAACAAAAGCTAGATACTTAAATATGATTTTTTTTTTCTTAATTGCGCTGCACCCAATACGTACTTCCGATTTTCTCTTCTAGATCCTTCTCTTCTTCTTCTTCTCTTCATTACTACTAAATTGTGCGGCCGCTGTCTTCAAAAACCGAAAAATAGCCAGTAAATTATTTCAGAGCAGTCGGCCGACTGTTTGTTTAGTATGCGAACTCACAACTAACCCACAACTACTTAGTTGGGTCAATGTGCGCTTTAAAGCCTAACCCGACCAAACAATCGGTCGACAGTTTAGTCTGTCGTGTGCACGGGATCTTATTAGAACCAGCTTGAATGATATTTGCTACTATCATCTATTTACACTCGGTTACGGTTTGTATATAATATACAAAGGTAAATCAACGATTTCTTAAGTTGATTTTTTGCAACCCTTCGTAATTACGATCTCGCTGAAAATCGTCATACCGTTACCAGTAATTTGACTGTAAGTAAATAACTAATGGTACACAGATAACTTTATAACTTTATTTTTATGGGCTATAAAGATCAAGATAAACCGTTATGGTAAAGGCATAGAAGACAAGTCCACCTTTTCCCAACATAAGCAATGGTGAGCTTACATACCGTTGCACAAAATCAGTGTTATTTAGCTGCGACCTTCTGTAAGGTAGAGCTATAATACCCCAGCTGCTCAAAATTTGACTACCTACCTTTATGCCCTACCTCTCTCAAAATAATAATTACACGAATAAAATCGAACATTGATAATATAAATAATTAAGGAGTCCGTTACTAATCTATGTACGCTGGTGGCTATCCATCCTCAAATTATTAATGCACAAACTCAAACACGATCTCACAGGTGAGAGGAGCGCGATGCCATGCACGAACGGTCTCGATAGTAAACTAATTAAATGATTAAATTGGCATCAATTTAATTTGTAATTAATCTTTGAAGTGCACACATACCAGCTAATTGATATTCTTCTGTGTTTGGCGCCGGGAGCTAGTAGATAAAGAGGCGGAGGGCTACTGGCATTAAATGTGTCATGTAAACAATTATTAATGTTTAATTTATTGAGCCGCATCAGACTCCCGGGAGTTTTGACAATTAGAAATTAATGGATCCCAGACCAGGACCGGACTAGGCATTTTGATAAAAAATGCTTTAATCAATTATTGCAGATATATAGCAGCATATTAGAGAGAACTCGGCCGAGCGGGCGTGTAAAAAAGGGGTTGACGTTTTATTCTGAGAAGAAGAAGTCAAATATGTCATTCTCAAAACGTTCAATACATTGATGGGATCTCCACTTGACTTGAAAATACTGAAAACAGGTAGGCCATTAGCTGTATGCTCCACTTCGAATTTACAGCGCCCGAGTGAGCGATTTCCTTACAGAAGATCGCATTAGCTTATCCACACAATACTATAAGTTGCAGTGTTGTTTTTTGCGGTAAGTAAGGTCGCCAGAGCGCATAGAGGAATCGTCAGGAGCAGTGGGCATTTTCTCTTTCGTTGTCAACGTAACGCTACTTCGTTATTTTCATGCGAGACAACGCGTATAATATAGCCTTATACCTAGCTAGTGGAAAAAGCGCTATAGACTAAACGGTAGTGTAATTAATTACTGGGCATGGACGGCATTTCATCTTAGGCCTCAGGATGACAACGCACCTAAAATATCAACTGATTTTCCCCTATTGTTGCAGGTGTCTATAGGCGGCGTTAACCGCTAACCATCAGGTGGGCCGTCAGCTTGTTTGTCATCTAGTTGTATAAAAAAAATCAGGCAGTAGTATTGCTTGCTTGTCACCTTTTTCGTAAGAAAAACAGCAAATATGCATTATACAATACGGATTTGACCAGGTGTTCTGGTTTACAAGATATATTTGTGTTGATCAGCAACATTCGATGAAATGCCACACTGCAACGCACAGTAATCAGTTTCGTCACGACGTAGCCTCGCCTCGAGACAAGCTTCATTAGCTTCTGCCGGTCCCGAGGCGTCAAACGTAACTTAGCCGTATGGATAGCACAGGTGAGACATGTAGGTACGTTCTACTGGCAAGTCCCCAAGCAAGCCCTTCTGTTGTAAATGTAAACTATTTGAAACACAAATTATAATAAGCAGTCCATATGATAAACGAAGCAGTTACCTCTGTACCTACTATTAGAATATACTTAGATACCTAATCATTAAGCATTACAAAGCATCCTAAGCTCTGTAGTTTATCTACAGTTAGACAAATTAGAACGTAGACAAAGTTCAAACACGGCAGATGTCAAAGTTGTAATTGGAAGATAGAAGTCGCATAATATTCCATCAGACACTAGTTTATAAAACTTTGCTACGATCACCGCGCTTTGCTACGACTGGACGTAGTTTTAATTTTTCAACCGTTTACAAAGTAGATTAAAATTTATCAAATTGGACTTAACTCTGAATAAATACTGTAAATCTAAATTTAAGTAGGTATATCTTTTTATCTTAATATTGAAAGGAAAAAGATAGAGTGAATAGAACTGTGTTTTGACAGCCTATAAAGAAACCATAAACCATTTTAGAAGGCGTTAGGGGGAAGTGCTAAAACCTACTATTAGAGTTCAGAAATGAGACAAATTTTGATTTATAAGAACTTGTTTTATTTGAAATAAAACCAATTTACCGGATTTAACTCGCGTTTAACTCGCGTTGTCTTCCCGTGACCACGATCGCTGTAAAGTAATCGAAACGTCGGGTGAATAATAATTATGTAACATCTAATTAAACGCGAGTTAAATCCGGTAAATTGGTTTTATTTCAAATGTGTAGTGCTCGCGAAAATGTAAGATAACTTATTTTATTGTAAAATATTATGTCGTGTGAATTCGTGTGTTCTTAACAATGGCTCAATCAGAACTGTCTTCCTTCCCCGCATCTCCACCCTCGCGTAGCACTGGGTTGACTACGGCGTAGTGTTGACGTCATGGCGTAGCTGATGACGTCATAGCTTGGTACACAGGGTTCTACCTGTACTTCTTCTCATAAGTACTACACTTTGTCACATTTATTATTTATCGTCAAAAACTGGACACACCTTTCTAAATGTCAAATTATATGTCAGACGTCCTTTTTAACCCTCTTCCAAAATAGGAAGAGTTTCTCAGTTGGTCAGAATCTTTTTTTATGTACAGATGACAGCATATCAAGTGTAACAATAACATTACGAAAGCCGCCGCTATTACGATCGGTATGAGTAAGGCTCTGGACTGTAGGTACCTATGTTACTCCATTACTCGAAGACGACAAAACCGAGTCGGAATGTTCTGGCTTTGTTTTAAAACCTAATACTGCCTAGGTGGTCCCATTACCATCAGGTCAGAATCTGATGATGGAATTCTGGCAATATAAAGGGTACTCTTCAAATATTATAGCCACACCTATAATAATTTTGGTGTATCCTTAAGTAGCACGTGCATTTGCTTTCGGTTAGCACCATTTGGTGAAGTGGAACTGTTATGAAGACCACAGATGGTCATCGGAACTATTTAATACTAAGTATTTCAGGTGTGCGAAACGATTATCTACTTTAATATGGTTGCCAATATTGTGACTTTAGGGTTGAAGATGAAGTACCAGGGGAACTCCTTTTGTAAAAGGCGAGAAGCAGTTGACATTCATCCAAATACTGGGGGACATACCTACCTGCAAGTCCATACGTTAACGGTCATCCATCTAATTTTGAAGTAATCACTTTGAACCTAGATATTCAGCATAAAATAATTTAAAAAAAACCCGACTTTATAACTTTAACACAACACTAACACATAGGCAAAAAATTACTAAATTCACTTGTGTAAGTATTATCTCACAAAAAGGTTGCTTACAGTTGGTGCTAAGCTGTTTCCATAAACAATAGAAACTGAAGCACCAACAATAAAAAATGCATGTTTTGGAGATAACTTACATTGCCTTTTTAGTGTTTTGAATTCGGTTTTGTATTGACATTGAAAGGATGAGATGCATTGTGAGTGTGTTTCTACAGAATGGGACCTCATTCTGACTGATTGTCTATCATAACATAATTTAATAACATTTCCATATGTAACTAACTACACTTTTCTAGATAATAACTAGAATAATTGAAATACACTTTGTCAACTGACTCTAGTATATATAATAATCCTCTGTTATATTAGGGGCCCCATTATGCTGAAGTGCCCCATTATTGAGAAACTGTCGGTGCACGGATTCACATGCCGGAAAATTTGCATGTTTATATTTTGTATAACGCTGCTAGCCATGCTTTGGTAAATTTTTAAATCGTATGGAAATGACAATTGAATCTAATACCTTTTAGCATGCAGTAAATCCAGTTTAGGATTGTATTAGGAACTCCATGCTGCACAACAGTATTTTATTTTACCCATCAATATCTTCTACTAACTCTACAAAGGCATCAAAGGCTTTAGGTACGTACCTACAGCGCTATTTCGTTGGAGTTTTGCCAAGCTTAGATAAACGTGAATGTCGTCGGTGTGGGGGAGACTTCCCCCTTAGTAGGTATTTCGATAAAGTTCGCAGCATCTGGTGTCAGACTGGTAACAAAACATAATGCCTGGAGATAGCTTTGAACAATTACGCAAAGTGGAAGTTACACCTGTACCTCGACCTCAGAGCTCTAGTTTCAAGAATGCAGGTTTGCTTGCCGTTATTCAACAACATTTATAGCCAGGCTTCAAGAGAAACGAGCCAGGCATAAAGAAAAGCAAGTTAGGCGTTATGAGATAGGTACTCCGAAATAACAGACATACTTAGTTTTATTTATTTATTTCCAAAACAGCAATTATTCTAACAACTACAATATTTTACAGATACCTAGGTACTATTATATTATAAATTTGCATCCATGTACAATTTTGATATAGGTATATTTATTATTATTTAATATGTAGAGTGAATGACGATTAAGTGCATAAATCATTAAGTCCGATATTAACAAATTTTTGAAGATTATAGATATTATTAACAAAAAAATGAATTAAGAGATGAATTTTACCTATGTATGCATGCTAAAATCAATCTGCTAAAGCAGTATGTAATTGTTACCAATAGGTTTGGTTCATGGACCCCGTATTAGTATTATTATTACTGTGCTACGAACGGTAGGATACAATTTCCCTTCCTCTTCTAAAACATCATACAACGTGGTGTGACATTAGCGGATGCTTATGACTTTCACAGTACATCATCATCATTTCAGCCGAGAGACGCCCACTACTGGGCATAGGGCTCCCCCAAAGATCTCCAGACCGATCGGTTGTGCGCTGTCCGCATCCATCGGCTTCCCGCGACCCTCATAGATATAATTTGACCCAATTAAAATGAATTGTTACAATTAATAAAATAAACTAAAGGTAATTAAAATATAATAAAACTAGAAAATGTTCACGTCCAGAGGCGGGAATCGAACCCGCGACCTTTCGCAGTCCGGGCGACTGCTCTGACCACTAAGCCACCCAGGACTTGGGATATCCCTGTGAAATTCTTCTAGTCTATCCGTTTATGAGCTAACGTCCACCCTACAATGTCGAAATATTCTATTTCAACATCCGAAACTATTCCCGCCTCAGGACGTGAAATTTTTCTAGTTTTTTTTATATTTTAATTACTAAGTAATTTTTCAAACATTTATAATAATGTTAAAATCAAAAATTAAGAATAAACTAAAGGTATAATACACGCCGTATTACGAATTAACGTTAAAACAATAGCGTTTCTCGCAAGAGAAAAATTCATTCGAATTCAAACGAGGTTTTAAAAACGTCTTATGAGTAGACTCATAAAGTTGACTGAGTGAAAACCTTCCTTAGTTTTGTCGTACCTATCTGTATGTTTATTCGGAATAAATATGCTCTATAACTAACTAGCTTTTTCATCAAGCTTATACTGGGGGAACTAAATTTGCAGGCAGGATTGGGTAATACCTATTGGCTTCCAAATTTCTGAACCAGCGAGCGGGAGAATAATTAATTAATTACTATTGACGTCAACAAGCGAGCTCGATGAGGTAGTGGTTTGAGCGTTCTGCAGTGTGATTTACTTATAGAAATATTCGACATCGAGTTTGACGACTGACAAGACGACGAGCCGCCGTTGATTTTGACGTTTGAGCACAGCGCTGCGCGTATTTACTAATCTCTCGCTAACTAATCGTCGATCTCTTGGCTGTGTATGTTTGTCGCTGTTTCAGATATAGGTACGACATGAAGTACAATCGACAGTTTTATTAAAAATAAACAACCTTTTTAGTTCCGGATCACGCCGTGCGCGTCGTCGAAACGCTAGTGTCGCTGACAGTTAAACAAACGCTAAAAGATATGACAGCGGTGCCACGACCACGAATTCAAGGCTGCTGACTTTTGAGAATCACAAGGCTGGTCTCGTTCGCGATCCCGGCATAGGCTATTAAAAAATTATAATCTCGAGCTCCTGCGTTAAGGAAGGCACGCTAGGCCGTTGGTCCTGGTTGTTACTGTAATTGGGCCAATGCAGTGGTGCTATGGCCCAAATGCGTCATGTGTTTCTCACATATTCCGCACCTTTCGGGACGGCAAGGTGGAGGCGGCTAGAGCAGTGTCTGAACTGCACTAGCTGTCTTCGCATATGGACTCTTCTTACCGCTTCCCATCAGGTGGTGTTGAGTCATTTGTCGTGCTTTGTATAAAAAATATATATATACTTAGGAAGGCCTGTGCCAAGCAGACTGGGACTCATATAGGCTGGTGACGATGATGTTGATGTCAACAAGCACCTAAAGAAGTCCACTTTGATTAACGGCCCGGCCGCATCACCGCACGCGCGTCCTGCTTTTCGCGTCTCGGTAACCACTACGCGCTGTCTCGATGTCGGCCTCGCAGCGCGTCGTCGTGACCGCGCAGTGGTTGCCGAGACGCCGCCGCCGCCGCCGCCCGTCCGTCCCGTCGCCAGGCCGTAACTGATTTTTGATTTGACTTTTAATAATTTTCAGTAAAAGGAATAATAAGAAACTAGTGGACACTTCAAAAATGAAACAATGTTAATGAGCTAAAATTTTAATAGTGATAAACACGAACAAGATACTTTAGAAGTAGTTATTATGTAACTCTTTGCACGCCAGCGGCAGATCGTCGTTATAAGTTTTTTTTATCTTTATTAGTAAGTACCTATTAGTATTGTGATAAAATAATAAAAAATCTCTTTGAGGCTTAAAATTGCTTTTGATATTAAGTGTATAGTGCTATCGCGTACAAGTAGAGATCACTAATGAATTAATAAAATTAATTACGTACTACAGAAATGAGTAGGTACAATTTGTTATGTAAGCAAAATGTCATTATTTCTATTAAATCACTTCCAACAAACCTTAATCACTTAACACTAGTACAAAAAATAAACTGTCGAGTATAACAAATATCACTTATCATTACAAACATCATTAAACTCTATTACCATAATTACTAAAAATAAATGCTATTTTATTGTTTAATCTAGCGAGTGGAAATTGACTAGGTTAGCTGGGGTAAACTCGGAATGTGAAACAAATGTACCCAGGCGCTGAAACACCGTTTGTGCTAAGACGCTTGATAAACATCAAAAACTTGCAAGACCTAGCACAGTCAATCTGTTATTACAATAACAATACATCCAATGAAATTATATATCATGTCAACATTTGTACAAAAGAGTTATTTAATTGCCATAAATCGTTTTACACACACTCATTGAAAGACCCCTTCTTATAAAAATAGGTACTTAGTAGATATCTAAAAATAGTGTTTGAAGAATCATTACCAAACATACTTCAGTTGTGAATTTACGATATACTTCAAGCTTGCAAGTGAAACACAACTAAACTTTATCTAAATACAGAATATGATTAATTGTAAAGCATCAAAGACAATAACAACATTAAAATCAGTGATAGTTATCTACACCATACTTGACATTAAACTAAAAAATTAAAATTTCTCCGTTATCTAGTATTCATAGAACAAGCTCTTAACGATGATCACTTTGGACTAGATAATAGGTGTGATGGTATGAATATATTAATATTATCTAACACGGTTGCAGTTGCAATGTCAACTCAATTTCTGCGATTGACCATACAAAGTTTCGACAAAGACTAAGTAAGAAAGCCAAATATGCTTAATTCCGCGTCGATAACCCTAATATGACATGAATTTATTTATACTTTTACAGGAGCACTCCTTACATCAAATTATAAAATATCAAATAATTTACATATTTTTTATGTTCACAACCTAGATGGGATGGTAACTGTAAGATAAGTATTATTAATATAGTCGACACGTCTCGAATAATTAATATATACACGATGTGAACTTTTCGATGTTATTTGATATTTGTGACTTTGTAGATAATGCGTTGTAATAGGCCATATTTCAACTGACACGTTACCTACGCTTAATATGCGACGGTTATTTACCTGTACCTACCTATCACTAATTAAACACGGTTCTAATGCCCACATGCAAATACGAGTAGATATAAATTTAAATATTAGGTATATACTTACATATATACCTACTTGTATTAGCGTTTAATTATTTTAGAAACAAAAATTGCCTTACTAAATAAACTATCAAACTGTTCTTTAAAGAACACAACCACTAAATTATAAAAAAATCTATCTTCAGAAAATTCTATTAAAATTACTGTAAAACTCATATTTGCCATTGATTAGATAGATTTTCATTATAAAATGAAAACGCCGTCGTGTGTATCTATTAAAAAGTTATTTGGCAGCTTTGTTGGACGATTCCTTTACAAAAAAAGTGTCGATATTCATCTTCTTAATCATAATTGGTTTATAAGTGTTCATTTTTGCTGATGGCAATAGTTATAATTAGTAGTTAAATTATAGTGATTTTATTGATATTATAGCTTACTCTTACGATTAAGATTTAGGGGTCATGAGTTGTTTTAGTATTATTTCAACAATTCAAAGGTAGCTTTTTGTAAGGTAGCATTTTGCAAATGAATTTCCTTATAAGCATTCTTTAAAAAAACTTGGCACTTAGTTTGTTTCAATGCACAATAAGAAGCTTAAACTATTCATTTTGAGTAATTTTAAAGTTAATATTTGCACTCGTTTAATTTGTAGTAAAATTTGTTGAAATCAGTGTCAAACTTAGGTAAGTTATACTTTAGTTAGTTAGTTTATACTTTTTAATGATATTACTAATATTTTACTTAAAGGAGGTAACGTGTGCATAAACAGCCTTTATAGAGAAAGTATGTTGGGGACTTTATTGAAAGCCATTACATATTTTATTTAAAATATGCATATAGAATATTGTCGGTTTCATACAAATGATCTCAATTAATTCCAGGAATAATTATTTAGTAAGTAAGTCGTTCCATTTGTACTACAGAATCATCAATTACAGAATTTATTTAATTCCATTAATTTTGTGTGTTGTTGATATGAGTCACAATAGTTATTGGCAGATATGAAATTGGATACAAATTGACTTTATAGAAGACGAAATGAAATAAAAAAATTACAAATAAATTACAAACAATTTCAAACTTCATATTATAAGCTACATATAAGTATTCAATTAACAAACACATCGAATTAGTTACACTTACAAATGTATACATCCAGCAATGTTGTAAGTAATGAAGTAGGTATCTATGTTTGGTAGCAACATTAAAGCCATTAGAAGAAGTTCTTGTTTTCAGACTCAAGAAATTTTACATTTTGATTGACCTCCACGGGCAAACTTTCATCAAATAGTGAACACATTCGAGATTAACTAAATTCAATTTATTAAAAGACACATATTTAACAATAAAAAATCACGAATTAACATGGACACATAGATAATCCGGATTTAACCCCAGCTTTACAATAATACAATCATATCTATCCATCTAAGTTCAAAACAATCTACGTGACAAAAATAATACCTACCTATGACATTCACATAGGTCAGTAGGTACTTCTATTAACATTTTTAATTATTTTTCTGTATTATAAATTTACAGATAATATGTATTTAATTATGTTTTAATTATTCTTAAGTATAAATTTCCATTTAATATCACAAAACAAAGTCATGGAAAAAGTGGATAACTTGTCTTATAAAGAATAAATCGTATTATAAAGAATGTAATCTACATACATTGACTATTTAATTAATTGTATGCAAGTATAAATGGTTTAAGGATACGAATAACACTCAACAAGCCCAAAGATATGACTCTACACATTGACAACGTGACTACTTAATGCAGCGATTCATAAGTTTCGTTTATAGTTGCCCTATGATACACTTTAATTCATCTGTTGGATATAATATATGTATTTCGTGCCACGCTCTTTTAGAATACAATTATTTGTATTTTATTGTTATTATCACGTTCTTTTTATTAAAAAATCGCTCATCTGAAATTATTCTTCTTTTATAAATAAAACTAAGCATACTAACTAATACAGACCACCCTTTCTCCGTTCGAAATAGAGACGGTTTTCGTATTTCAACACTTGACGTGTTATCGTCTCTCCAATGTAGGTACTTCATTACAATAAATATTGTATCCATATTTCAGTATTTTACGACTATAAACATCATCTGTTTAATTGGTCAGATCTACATAACAAAGTTCACTTCCATTCCGTCAGCTTGTGTTTAAACAATGAATCTTAATCAGGTAGGTACCAATAACCAAGTAATAAGGTGTACACTTTTATCTTCAATGGCATACTTATCCATGTTTCAATATACAAAGAGTACTTAGTTAAAAACATTTTGAACATTTTATTCAAGCTAACTTCGAACTCCCTAACCCTAGTAAAATACCTAGATCACTATATTGCTACACAAAATGTAAACCACCTAACATTGATATAATGAATACCTAAGAATCTAAAATTATGTACAATTTTAGCCGACCTATCTTATATCTCTTCATAAGAACGTTGTATTTGTTACGTATAACAACATGTGAATTCTGATGTCATTGAAATTTTGCACTCTGGATTTTAAAATATCTACGTTTTAAATGCAGAACGATACGTTTTAATTTCAGAACGATATTTATTTGGAATGGAAATATTTTTCAGTGTAAATTTCACACAACGTGTCGAAATAACCGCATGAAAAAGTCAAAGAGATGTAAAGCGATAAGTGTGAATTACCCTTTTAAACGATCGGATAGGTATCTACTATTTGAATTAATTTTAAATGGAATGTAATGTATGCACATACTTTTTAATTATAGCCAAAACATTTAAAACGAAATAAGTACTTACAATGAATTAACGATACGTTTTTATAATAGGCTTAAACATTGACCCGGTGTCGTGTCGCGTCCTACTTCGTAGTATCTTTCGATAAGTTTATTATCGGGCTTCATTTAACACACTAACATGATATCTACTTCGGCAAGTAGTGCTAAGCATCTACTTCGTTACAACATGCAATGGAACCGAAAGTAGGTAGGTATTTAGGTATATCTAACTGGAATTATCGGAATAATTATGTCGTAGGACCCTACTTTCCTCAAATTACTTCAGTATTTCCATTAGATAAAATTATACAAAAGTGACTTAAATTTGCCTACATAACAGAGGTCAGGTTCATTTAAAAAAAACCTATTCACTTATACAATGTTGAGTTTGCATTTCTCCGCGTATAACAAAAGTTCAACGTGTAAATTGTAACTTGTGTTAAACCAATTGAGGGTCTTCCACAAGGCTATTATTAAGAGCATTTCATCATAATGCCAGATTTACCCGCTCAAGCTTTAATTGTTCCAAATGCGAGCTTGCATACTTTGGCAGAGGGAATTCTATGCCCGCAACATGGACGAGAACAAAGTGTTGAATAGACGAATAAAAACTTTTGCATGGTATCTATTAACTAGAACATTGTCAATTCGTATTACTCGTTAACTGAAATTAAGATAAATAAACTTAAACCTATAAATCTAGTCACGCTCATTTAAGTGAAATCTAGATAAATGTTTTACTAATTCTTTTGTTTTAACTACCTAACCTTTAGCCTACCTTTTACTCTTGTTATTCAGTAAAAGGTTTCGTTGAAGGATAAAATACTGAAAGCAAAACAAACTTATTAACAGGTTTCTGTCGACAATAACTATACCTAACGACGATTCCATCGCAGGGGCAATACGCATGCGACACACGGTTCGGGGTTCGAGCGTAAACAACATGACTCAAGTTAAATCCTAAAATTTTCTTAGTTTATAATCGAAACTAATATTATTTTCATCTAAAGGATTTTGATGTTTCAGTCGTAACTTGAACTATAGTTGAGTTATCACTAATAAATTAGTTCACACGCCTGCACTTTTGACATTTATGTGTGATTGCCTTTATTTAAGAGTCATTTTGCAAGTTAACTGTCACGCATAATGTGCTGTCATCCGTACCTACAATCCAAATCATACCCTATCAACCTCCATTAAGCATTCATATCGGCATCTTTTGTGTTTTTTCCATAAAGCTAAGCTGGTGCGACGGCGCGCAGCCGCTCTTTCCTCTGTAACTTATGTCTACAATGCATTCAGTGGCATAAATTTGAGCTTCGGATTTTTATTGTTCGGGGAAAACAATTTTACTTAGGTGGTCGTACCTTCGCTTGTACCACCATTTAGAAGTGCTTTCCCTTTGCGGCCCTGTCCTGACCTGAGGTTCTGTAAATCATAACATTATTTGATCACTTAGCCGACTTAAAAATTGCTTTTATAAGAGATCAAACTGTAAATCACACTTTTAACAATAATGATTTATCTATAATGATTTAATACTCACTGACTTTACATACTATCAACTTGTTTGGAACTCCTCTTTTTCGTTTCCTCGTTTCTTTTTTTTGTTAATGAATTATACTTTTCGACGATGGCAAACAAGCGTACAAGCCACCGATGTTACTATATACCAGATTTCAAATCAATAGAATCT
Source organism: Nymphula nitidulata (assembly GCA_947347705.1). Classification (NCBI taxonomy): domain Eukaryota; kingdom Metazoa; phylum Arthropoda; class Insecta; order Lepidoptera; family Crambidae; genus Nymphula; species Nymphula nitidulata. The sequence goes on from OX374616.1 coordinate 21,985,332, forward strand.
GTGAAACTTAGTAACACCATTTTGTCAAGTAAGAAATGAGATAATAGTCATCAAACGCTTGAACAGATCAACATGAATTAAAGCTAAGATTCATCAGTCAGCTCTCAAACAAAAAACTGAACTAAAATCTTTCCATTTGTTTAGGAGCTACGACTCCACAGAAAAAATGTATTGGTTGTATTATTTTTTTACAGCTACTTCAAACTCTATCTAATAGAGTACGAAATAACTGTTAAGGTATCTCTCCTTTGCCTGGGCGTAGGCCCGTGATAGGTAGGATGTGCAAACGAAGGATTTCGACTTCGTTTTCAACGGAAAAAATATGGATTCCACCTTAGTTTTTACCATCTATAAGTTTTTTATATTATAAAAACTATAAAATAAAAAAATAATTAAAGATAAATTATTAATTAATTAATTAAAGAACATAGTGTATTCAATGAATTAAATTATATTTTTGATATTATATTTTTTTATATAAAAAATTTAATTTTATTGTTTTTTTTCCTTTTTTTTTTTGGATTTTAGGAATTATTATTTTTGGATTGATGAATCCTAAAATAAACATTCCAAAAATCCAATAATCAATAGAAAGTGTATTCAATGAATTAAATTATATTTTTTTATGTTTTTTTTTATAAAAAAATATCATTTAATTTATTGAATACAATTAATTTAGTGTATTCAAGGAATTAAATTAAAAAAGTTATATATTTTTTTTTATAATATAAAAAAATTTTACTTTATAAAAACTAAGGAATCCATATTTTTTCCGTAAAAATCTCGCTGCTCGTCATCACTTCATGACTACACGACGTTTTCCAAATTGCCTATTATTTTAAACTTTACAGATGTTGAAGCCGGCCGCAAATATTTTATTCATCTCTCTTACTCTGAAAGAGGGTCATTTTATATATTTCTTCCCTAGGGAGGAAAAGTATTTCAAAAACTTAGCCAGTAAATTGTCATTTTTTCATTGGATTACGGAATGAATCTATACAGCCTCACTTCGAAAAACATTATTTTAATTCTTGACTTTTTAAAGTTATTTTGAATATAATGTCTGCGGAGTGAATGTAATCTCTACGTTTGCTATGATAGTTTACTGTGGAAAGAGCAGTCATGCGCTGCCTCTGAGATTAGACAGACAAATGACGCCGATATGACAGGTAAATGACTAACTAACTAACTTTAGTAGGAATTGTACTGAATTATGTGAGTGTTATCTCACCGGTGGGTAAAGTGCAGGTTCGAAGTTCGAACACACATAAATAGAGTTATTAATGTACGCTATAGGTTTTGGCTAGTATTTAGTTTCTAATGGACTCGCGACGCTCGACCATAAATTCAATATTCTCTAAATACATCGTCATTTCTAATACAAAGCTTCTGTACATCTTTAAATTAATATATTAATGACGGCTATCAACCATTTCATTAGCGAGTGGATGCCGCATACAGTACGCAATTTTTGTATATCGCCGAGAAACTGTTTACTCGAACAAGCTATAACAATGCCATTTAAGCCATGTTGTGATGTCCGATGTCCATGTAAATATTAATACCAAACACGAGCGAGCACAAGCTGTCGTACTTTGGCGAGAGCTCAGCCTCCTTTCCCTACCCTCTATAAACCGCCCCGACCCCTACCAGACGCGTCACCAAATAAACACCCACCCCAACACTACACGAATAACGGCCTACATCATGCCTAGTGGCTGGAAATAACAAATTAACCTAACATCAAGTATCTTAAGCACAGCCATATATTTGAGAAAAAACGTGAACACTTGTGTCGTGTGTCGGTAAACGCTAACAAGCATTTCGGTATATTTATGCAGAGCTATCTACATAATAAGCTATTGTTATAACAGGCACACGCACGTCTTCTAAACTAATTAAAATAAACGAGATCAATAATACGAAATCAATATACGCATGGTTACGTGCTATGGTGTGCGCTTAGCTCTAACATTTATCTAAGTATTGCGCCCGTACATTTAGAATTTTTAGTTTCAGGATTATCATTTTAATATTAAATACATAAACTGCAAGGGTACTCCTCAACGTTTAAGGCAATTTCTAAGAGAGTGTTGACCAAATAACTGATATTAATGATAAGCTTCTAATGCTAATTCTATGCATACTTTTAATAAATTTCATGATATGGTATTATTGCATAAACAATGCAATCTCAGTGTTCAATAACGAACATAAAGATTTATTATTGTCAGAAGAAATTGATAACATATAAACTAATAAAGAAAACTATATGACACTTAAAAACAGTACTAAACTTCTCATAAATATAACTTACAAAATCACTATAAGAATTTCTGCATATACACCTCGTATGAAAGCACTTTGAAATATGGAGAGGCGTCCTTTATTAAATCGAGTGCTTGCTTATCACGCGACGTTCAACGGAGTCCTTTTTATTAAAGTGAATTGGTGTTCTCTTTCATTTATTACTTTCTAATAGTTAATGTTAAAATTCTGCAATTCAATTTATTTAATAAAAATATAAAAATCCCTTTGAAAAAATACTTTTAAAAATCTTATATAGATTTTTAAAATGGTTGGCTTGTTTCTACTTATTATAACATAATTTAACAAAATATACCTATAACTTACATCAATATTACACCAATGTTCTTTACATCTTTTTTTTCTATCTATTGTCTGATAACTATTCCGTGGGCTACATGGGTTTTAGACCCATCGCCGTCGACAGGCTCAGTCATCATTGTCCATGCCAATCAACTCCGCTTGCAGTCGGCCTTTCGTCCGGCAACATGCCGTCAAGCACAAAATACGCAACGCCAACCGGAATTGCGGACTCAACGAAATCAGAATAACAATTTTCCAGAATGAGTTGAGTATGCCGAGCCACACGACGCCAAAATGCAACATTGGTATTTTGAGCTCCTGATCTGTAAAGTACTCGTACAGTCTGACTCCAGCATATGGAGCCCAGCTGAGCCAGAACGCGGTCACAAGCACAAAACTCATCCAATGGCTTGGGTTTGAGAGGTTTTCCGCAAGAGCTGTCGCATACTCCTTGTCGTGAATAGGAGCCCCGCTGTTCAGCTTACGCTTCATAGAGAATATATAAAAGTAGTTGTATACTATAGAGATAACGCTAGGACCGAGCACCAGAATCCCAAGCGTAGCTGTGTACGCGTACGTAGTGCCCCAGTCGAGCATACAGATAAAAGTCTCCTTATCAAAGTTGGCCTCTTTCTTGTAACCGAGCAGCGGCGGACAGCACAACATAGCTGCCGATATCCAAGTGAACACCATCCAACATTGACTGCGTGTACGCGTTTGTACCTGACACGTTCAACAAATTACAATGCGTTTTTATCTATACAATTAATGGATTCTAACATGTGCACCTAACGGCACCTAATCTACGTATTTCATTCATATAAACATTTATTTTTTAATACTTTAAACTGTCATAATTTATAAATCATGCACTATCTTTGAAGTTGTTATTCATTAAATTCAATATTCTAATAAAAGTAAAATATAGTTCAAAAATAATAAAACACTAAAAATACTGCGCTAAAGCTACTCAAATATCAAAAACTGAGCAAATAAGAAAAAAAACTGAAAATTTCAATAAAATAAAATCAAAGAAGCTAATGAAAATAAAAACTTTACAATTAGTACCAAACGTGCTGGGATTAATATGGAAAAAGATAGCTACCGTCAAACTAACCGTCTCATATCGGAGAGGTTTCCGGACGGCGAGATATCGGTCAACAGAGATCCACATGAAGGTGTACACGGAGACGGACCAGAGCGTCACTTCGACATAGCCCGCGAGTCGGCACATCAGGTCTCCGAACATCCATCGGCCGGTTATGGCCGGGTATACGGACAACGGAACCACGAATAGACCGCACAGCAAATCGGCCACAGCAAGCGAGAGCAAGTAGTAGTTTATCACTTCATTTGATAGACCTAAAATCAAAGAGAATAATTAGATAATGAAGTTACATCAAGTTACAATCATTAACAAGAGGCACAAAATGTTTTTCATCTTCAACAACACATGAAAAGGTAGATATGATATGAATTTTATGCGTAAATTATCATTTTAACATTGGCCCTAATTCTGGTAAACACATGCTAAGTCTAAAATTAAGTTCAGTGCATTTCTTTCTATCAAAAGGAATACGAAAAGGATAGCTCTCATATAATTTGACATTTAGAAACGTGCGTTCAATTTTCGACCTTATTGAACATGATAAAATGCAGTGTTTAGGAGGCACCTCCGTACATGCCGTCTAAAATTGTCTATGGTTTCTATGAAATCCACCTCCGTACATGCCGTCTAAAATTGTCTATGGTTTCTATGAAATCTATCTAAATTTAAGTGACAGCTCTAAACAGATTCTTGCTATCTTTTTTCTATTACTTATTGCGAGAAAGAGATATACTGTTCTTAAATTTAGAATTAAAGTGTATTCCCAGAATTAGGCCTATTGTTTTTGATTCTATTAGACGACAAACAAGCTGACGGTCCACCTGGTAGTATGTGGTAACCGCCGCATATAGACACCTGCAATAACAAGGAAAAATCACTTGGTGTTTCAATTACGTTGTCATCCGGAGGCCTAAGATGAAATGCCTTCCATGCCCAGTAATTACACTGGCTACGTTTTCTTTCAATCCGGAACACAGCGAAAGGTTTTCCGGCGGAAATAAGAAAGGCGGTCTTACACTAGCCAGACGACCCTACACACGGGCCTACCACCTAGTAAGTATTAAGTATGAAACAGTCGACAAAGAAACAAACAAACTCTTCAGCGTTATAATATTAGGGTGGTAGCCCTAATATTATAAAACTGAAAAGTTTGTTTGTTTCTTTCTTTGTTTGGTTGGTTGAACGCTTTAATCTCAAAAACTACTAATTCAAATTGAAAAACTCTTTTGGTGTTGGATAGTTCAATTATCGAGGAATACTATAGGCTATATGTACAACATCACGCTAAGACTATAGGACCTAAGCATCTAAGAAAAATGTGGTATAATTGGGAAAAAATATTTATATTCAGAGCTTCTGTTGCGTGCGCTGCGTAAACGGTTAAGGTTAGGCAAAAAGCATGTATGCTGGAATTGTACTCCTTTTAAAGGTCTTAAAAAAGTCCGCGACAACATAATATGTCTATCTTTTAAGGCTGACACACCTTTTATTGGTAATCAAATTTGTTCTGTGTTCTATAATAATGTTCTTCTCTATAATAATGCATTATCTGCGATGGTGTTTTTGTAAACATGATATTATTACTTATCAATAAAAATACATTAGGTATTCATCACAAGTATTTAATTTTAAACGAAATCGTTTGTGACATCGTGTGATTTCAATGAATATCTTAGGAGATATTACAGTAATTATAATATAATAAAACTAGAAAAATTTCACGTCCTGATGCAGGAATCGAACCCGCGACCTTTCGCAATCCGGGCGACTGCTCTGACCACTGAGTTGGAGTATTTCAACATCCGAAACGAGTATTTTTACAAATACCTACGATTGAATAGAATAGAATATTTCGACATTGTAGGGTGGGCGTTAGCTCATAAACGCAAATACAGATAGACTAGAAGAATTTCACAGGGATAACCCAAGTCCTGGGTGGCTCAGTGGTTAGAGCAGTCACCCGGATTGCGAAAGGTCGCGGGTTCGATTCCTGCCTCAGGACGTGAAATTTTTCTAGTTTTATTATATTTTAATTACTAAGTAATTTTTGAAACATTTATAATAATGTTAAAATCAAAAATTAAGAAGATATTATAGTTTTAAATAACTCCGCAACAATATAATGATCAAGTAACGCACGCAATTGCCGGCGGGCGGGCGAACATGATATTTTCCAACATATACGTGAACTAAGTCGCGAGTACAGCTAGTAATTAATAAACTGAAACCAAAGTTGTCGGTCACGGTTTCCAACTGCATGCGTAGTATTTGATTTGCAAGCTTGATCCATGCGCAAGATAAGCGATCTTGGCAACCGACGGAGCATATAATATATTTTTTATACAACTAGATGACAAACACGCTTACGGCCCACCTGGTGGTAAGCGGTTACCGTCGCCTATAGACACCTGAAATAGCAAGGAAAAATCACGTGATATTTCAGGTGCGTTGTCATCCTGGGGCCTAAGATAAAATGCCGTCCATGCCCAGTAATTAATTACACTAGCTACTTTTCCCTTCAATCTGAAACACAGCGAACTGTTTCACGGCTGAAATAAGAAAGGCGGTGGTACCTACCCAGACGACCCTACATACGGGCCTACCACCTAGTGATAAGCAGAAATATATTTATATGTATAATGCGGCGTGTCGACAACTGCAATATGTAAGTTCTTGGATTGTATAAACTCATAAGCCATCACTTAAATCAATGTCCGCAATAACAGCTGACAGTTATAATAATATTTATACATCACAAAAATAGATTCCCTTTAAATCCATTTATTTGATTGACTTTGTTTGCTTTTTCACTCGAGTGCAAAAGTGGAAACGATTTTATTTGTTTTGCATTCCACTTGAAATGGAAAGTTAGAAATGAACACCGTTATGGGATAGATTTTTTTTACCTTTTAACTTTGTTCGTGCAAAGAGATTAAACAGAATTGCACAGGAATCTGATTTTTATTGCTTTTAATCAGTTTATTCGCTTTGTATTACATCTTTTATTGTAATATGATTGTTAATGTAACATACACAATGATCTAATAACATATTATAATTCGAGTATATATTTGTCTTCCACATGTACCTTTCATTTGAAGACATGTAAGCGACCTTATGTATGAACTCTCATGAAATTTACTTTAATTCAAACACTGTTAAACTGGGTTTTGTTTCTTTCACTCATATGTCAAATGAAAACCATGCTTCATCATCATTTCAGCCGAGAGACGCCCACTACTGGGCATATTCCTCCCCCAGGGATCTCCAAACCGATCGGTCCTGCGCTGACCGCATCCATCGGCTGTCCGCGACACTCACCAGATCGTCGGTCCACCTTAACCATGCTCTGGTATGTCGGGCTTGGAAAGGTTAACAGTGTTATAATTAAAATATTTTCAATGTGTTGAAGTAAGACTACGTAAGACCGTATTTATTTCCACACCGAGCAGTTGGTCTCATGTGACTTGTATGTAGATACCTACATTTATTCTTAAAACAATCGAAAAAATTAAAATAATTATGTAAGGAATCTGTGCTTATTCTCAACAGTCGTAAAACATTCAATTAGAAACATAAACTTTTAAACCTTGACACATTTTGCCGAGTCACGTCTTTGTTGTTGACTTTTCGAAATATGAATACTACCGCGTTCACCGTAAGGACCTTATTTTTTTTCACAAAAAAAGTAAAAATTTACAATAATATTTAGTAAGCAATGTTTGCGCAATGGACGGTCGTATCACTAAGAGCGATCTCTTCCAAGCAACCTTAAGATGGACAATATTTTCAACAAGAGAGAAAGGGAAGTTGGTGATGTATGTCAATTTCAGAAAACTAACTCTATGGTAAAACTACTTGAAAATTAGCTACTGAAACTTCAAAAAGCGTATAGAATGCTTCGACATATAGCGTATAGAACAGCTGGGAGGGTGCTCCCACCACATATGGGCTAATATATTCGCCTCAGCTTGCTTATTCACTATTGATATTGTAGTTTGATAAAAGCTTAGGTAAACATCAAATAGAAAACTTAAGATCAGGATAACTACTTAAATTTTATGAAAGATGAATACAAAAGCTATACACTAGTTCTGAGTAAAATTATGTGTCGAGTGACTACACAGCACATAACCAGCAACATCCCAAATTTTATTTCGGAATTATGTAGCACCTTATATTCAGGGTGGGACACGACAATACGACATTAAATTAGGTAAAACATGGGCTCTATTTCTATTAATTTCTATTAACTATAGTTAATAGAAATGTTTTGCAATTTTCAAATACATTAATTAAATAAAATGGTGATGAAGATGAGATGATACTTTCATCAAATGTATAAGATATATTTGAAAGTTGCAAAACATTTCTATAAACTAATACAGCCCATGTTTTAATTTATTATCATATTGTTGTTACCGCCCTGTATATAACCGGCTTTCATATTAGCAGCATTATATCTCACAGTTGCATCTAATTGAGCATACTGACTGCCAGATTATTTGTATTTCGTTATCTTACGAAATGCCTAACTAACCATAACAGAAAAAAATACACACGCTGAAACGAAACGCTCAAATGGAAACGAGTCCACAATAAAAAATAATGACTGGCTTGTACGCTTTTCCAAATAAAAAAGATGAACAGAAATATCTCAGTAAGTAGATTGAACAATGCCGCGCGCGACTGAGTTACGATAAACTGTATTTTTCACTATAACTGCAGCGAGTGAGCAATCAATTAAAAAGTGTACGTTCGCAAGGAAAATATTCTTAGAGGGATAAATATTCTGATAGTACGAAGTAATGCTACTGAAAACTCTTGAAGATTTTTTTTTTTTTTTTCATTTATTCTGGCAACAAACAGTCATATACATAAATAGCAGTTTTAGTTCTAACAATATTATACAAAAGACCTTTACAGTGCCAAATAACTTATATAACAAAATAGTAGATATTGTTGAGTTACTATGGTAAGACGCATGTGGTATGAACAAGAGTAATAATTTTTTAAGACATGAAAGTGACAAAATAAATGTGTAAATATTTGAGTACCCCAGAGTTTATACGATATATTTATATTAATTTGTATAAGAACGACGCTGTGTTATAGACAAAATTCAATAACAAGTACGATGGTGCTTGTTATTGAATTTTGCCACACATCAAACTTAACAAACAACCTTACGCCGTATTCCATTCCTAATAGATACCATTTGGGCAATGTGGCTGTTGCGTTAATGTGCGGCCTTTACTACGCCACACCGACACGACCCAAAGTGACACATTAATCCTGTACATCGTAGTAATAAATAAAGCTCTACACATATTGTCAGTAACAATAAAACAGCGTGATAAAATTATGCCTTCTATTTTCTTAATTAAGTATTATAATCCATTACCGTGACCATTAAATATTTTACTATATTATTAGGGCGGACGATGAGAAAACCTTGTATTTGTATTCTTAATCTCAAACCGCTTTTAATTCTTTATTTGTATAGATATAATAATGACATAATGTAAACGTATTCGTGAATAATCATATGAAAATTATCAAATAAATACAAATTCTTAATTAAGTATGAAAATTAAAAATATGAGATAAAGCACCGGTTTTAATTTTTGTACTATGATGCCAGTGTCAAAGGTCGTAGCCTATTGGCTCGCTTGTTAGTAAGGTTTCAGTAGCCTGAGCTCTGTAAAACTCAATAGTTGTTAAGTAAGTTGACATCAGCAGACAAGCCTTCATCATACCGCTTCCTTGATGGCTCTGGTGAGATTACACACTGCAGCAATCAACTTTAAGGTCAAAATTCAGTTGACAGCAGCAGACAAGCCTTCATCATATCGCTTCCTCAACTGCTCTGGTGACATTACACACCGCAGCAATCTTCTCTAAGGTCAAATTTTCAGTAGAAAATACACACGATATACCTCTCTTGATATTAATTACAATATAATAATTGATTCGAATAACTGATCTATCGAATGTCAAATGATTTTAAGGTGCAAACAATTATTGGTAGTGCAAAACACATTTACTGCGGCGCTATCGTAGAACGGAGGTCAGCCTTCATCAAAGCGGCTTTGACACGCAATTAGTCGTTTTGAACTCTATAATCGCCTGATCGTTTGTATAGTATGTCGCAGCCATATCGTAAAGCACGTCGTATTACTATCTGCCTAGTCGATCGTCTAGTACTGAAGAGTTTTATGATCACTTATAGCCAAAATTATTTCGGTTTTAAGTTAATATAAAAACTATACTTAAACCTACCAATTACACAAACAGACTTCCTACTAATCACACAAAAACTCTTCAGCACTAGATGAACTGAACTAGGCAGATTGTAATACGGTGTGCTTTACGATATGGCTGTTACATCTACATACATACATATTTTGCCGAAGGTTTCTGACTTGTGTTTTGTCAGTGTAGTTAGTTTGTTGTATCTTTCGCCTCAAATTATAACGTAACTGAAGTATTATTTGACTTTTACGTTGAAAAAAATCTCTTAGCTTTCATATAGAAAATATCATAATTATTTTACTATTTTTCAATAAGGCTTGTAATGTAAAATAAAGCTGCAAACATATTTAAACTCTGACGAGTCCAAAATTTAATTGACATTTTGTTACGCTCTATATGTATATCACAGTCAGTTTTTTGCCTGTGCGAGTGCGCGTTGCAGATGGACGTGTCTACTGCAATTATTAATTAAATTATTTTTAACAATAAAATCAGTATCTGTGTCAATATAACTTCCGCGTGAATGTGTGTCTCTCATGTTTTGTCAATCTCCATGACAAAACATGCGCTGATGATTGTGTCATAATTATTGAGTTATAACAGTAGATTATATCGGTTCAGTAATGGATAGTCCATTTAATCGAAGTACTATGACCACCCGAAGTCCAAACCCAGAGACGACAAATCGAAAAAGACTCAGCTCCTACTGCACCTACAGTTGAAGTGGTATCGACACCTGAAATCCAACAGTGGCTTTCTACAATCGAGCAATGTCTTAACGATATATGTAATATATCAAATGAAGGCAAACTAACACGGAACAGAAGTTGAAAATAAGCAATTACAGCAGAAGGATGCTGGGTGGTGTGTCTCAGTTGGCAGTTCAATACCAGTCGCTGAAACAAAAATATATATCAAACAAAAAAATATACCAAAAAGAGACCTCAGTTCAACTTGAAGACCAACTCAAAGATTTGAAGGAAAGCATTCGTTCTGCCTGGTTCTGCCCAAACATGGGGACAGACAATTACACAAACAGACTTCCTACTAATCACACAAAAACTCTTCAGCACTAGATGAACTGAACTAGGCAGATTGTAATACGGTGTGCTTTACGATATGGCTGTTACATCTACATACATACATATTTTGCCGAAGGTTTCTGACTTGTTGTTGTTGTTGTTGACTCAAAGATTTGAAGGAAAGCATTCGTTCTGCCTGGTTCTGCCCAAACTGTCCCCATGCCTGCGTCTTTCGCTGATGCTTTAAAAAAGGGTTCTAGCCCCATTGTAAGTCCTCTCAATACCAGCAGTATTGCTATATATCCAATAGATAAGCAGCAAACAAGTAAGGATACGAAGAAACTAGTCCAGACTATCATCAAACCTGATGAACTGAAGCTGCATATCCGAGGAATGAGGAAAACCAAAGACGAAGGTATTATTATTAGCACTGAAGGCAAAGAAGACCTTGAAAAGCTGAAAGAATCTGCAAATCTAAAAACGTCAGGTTTGAAGGTTGAAGACACTAAAAAAAGCAGGCCTAAAATATACTACTGGGTGTCCCTGCTAGCACTCCTGAAAAGGAATTATTTGAATGTTTGTATGAACAGAACATCTCCGACAAGAACCCACACATTCTTCGTGAAAAGTTTCTTAGCTCTATCAAACTAAGCCACAAATCCGGTAAAAAGACTCCAATCACTGTAATTTTATATTAGAAGTGAAAGCTGACGTCAGAAAAATTCTCATTCAACAGGATAGAGTATTTATTAACTGGACATCCTGTCCTGTGAGAGATTTCACGCTTGTAACAAGATGTTACAAGTGTCAACAATATGGACATTCTGCAAAGTATTGTCGAGACCCGGACCCCACTTGTGGTCACTGCGGATGCGTTGGCCATGCAATTAAAGATTGCTCCAAAAGGCAAGAACCAGCACAGTGCGCTACCTGCCGGCGATTCAATAAACCAAGCCATCATATTACCGGAGATGAGCAATGCCCAGCGCGAAAAAGCATTTAAGTACGATATTTAAGAACCATCGACTATGGCGACTAGAGCCCAACCAGTGCTACGCAGCACAGCGTTGGACATCATGAATCTATCCGATCTGTGACCTACATAGATGCCCCTCATTAAGTAATGTGATGAAACATGTTTAACGTAATTATAATATATTTATATTATCGTTGAATTTAATAATATTGTCGACTAAGCACTAACCTACAAAAAAATCAGACACCTAAGATACAAGTTAAATGTTACTTAGTTTAGGTGTCACTCAAATATAATGAACTAACCCTAATTTATATTACATTAGCAAATAATATCATCATGTCACTCGCCACACTATTTTGTTCAAAAATGTAGTCCTCAAGTTTTATGTGTATTTTTGGCTAAGTTTTGACATAAATAAATTTTATCTTTATGTTATCTTTATTTAATAGTCGCACAAGGAAGATTCTTATATCGTTAATGTTTATAATATGTCTATAGAGAGAGGTAAGCGGGGTGTTTTGCACTTAGATTTAAAGCACCCGACGAAGGAATTAACTCCACCATGCAGAAGATCGCAGCTAAACAACATTACCTTGTAGTATAGTAAGGCCGCCAGATTTCAGCGAGGAGGCGTTGTATTGAGAGCAAGGGCATGTCTCATATATGCTTTCAACCTAATAAAGCTTCCTTTTGATATTGACAGGGCGTGCAACGCCGGATATTACAAGCGTCTGCAGCCACGTAACCACTTACCAAGCGGGCCGTATGCATGTTAGCCATCCTAGTTGTATTAAAAAGTTTAAGCATACTTCTAATTTGGGTTACTAAATTGGTTTATTAATACTATATTATAAAACTAGGTACAAAGTACGAAAGCATTACAGCAAAACTTGGTAAAATTAAGACATGTTTAATACAACGCTACGGTGGCTTCCTCGTAGCGTCTACGAAGCAACCGTAGCTTCACTGGACGCTACGTGATTAATTTTATGAACTGGGAAGCATTGTATCAGTACGTTAACGCTCGGATAACATGGTTTTGAATTTTATATACAAACTTGCTGTGCCCGCGACTTCGTCCGCGTGGAATATTGACTTTTTCCATACAAACTTTCATCCCCTAATTTATCCCCTTGGTGGTAGAATTAATCAAAATCCTTTCTTAGCGGATCCCTACGTCATAACATCTACCTGCATGCCAAATTTCAGCCCGATCAGTCCAGTGGTTTGGGCTGTGCGTTGATAGATCACTATGTCAGTCAGTCAGTCACCTTTGAGTTATATATATTTAGATTATATATGTCTTTTCTACTAGAAAACTTTATGATAAGACAATTATTAGGCTAATGAAACACTTATTATTGTAATAATAACACTGAGTGTGCTGTGTTAAATACGGTAAATATCATTTTAGAGAAAGACTAATGTTTGCCACGAATATTCTAAATTAGAATGTTAAATCCATTTTTGTTCTAAGTGGTAACTGGACAAAAATAACTCAAAATTAAGGGATGATGACAAAATAGATATAGCACAGAACTAGGCTGACGCAGAAACTTACGGTGGTCTTAAAGTAAACTGTAACTATTCGGTTGACTTGATTTGATATCTTTGGAGCCGGAATTTAACTCAGGAAGTTTTAGAAAGAATAACCGATAAATGAGAGAAATCATATTTTGTGATGATGAATATTTTAGCAACTTGAGTTGGATTTCAATAAAATCAAATATTAAATACGGGCTTTGAAATGATAATCCTTCAATGCCCAGACGGCAACTTAAGTTGTCATAAATGTCTTAAGGTTTATCGGGCTTTGATGGGTCAAGAAATATTCAATAACAAGGATAAAATATGAAAAATATAAAAAATATCATATTTTACTTGTGTTCAATATGAAATAATTGGTGCATTTTCAAATGAAAAACACGCCACTCAATACATGAAGTAATAGGAGCACTGGCTAGTGGAGGCGATAATTATCTGTGGGCTATTCTAAACAAAAGAAACAAACGTGTCAAATCTTGTCGCTTGCGAGTGCTAGCCAATAATTGAAAACGGATTTCTTGTCGTGACTTCTACAGTATACCATCTTGTTTTCAACAGCAAAATCCCTGTTTCATAAAGCAAATCAGCAAGAAACTCGTCCTCTCCTTTTGTTGTTCATGTTATATACATAAAATATATTTTATTCTTCTCTCATTCTCGTCACTATACTGACTTATTTAATAATTAATCAGGTTAGCAAATAATAAATACGTCTGTGTTTGGGCTGGTTATACAATGACGAGATGACAGTAATTAACACCGTTACCAACAATGACAGTCTGTGCAGTAGATTCAAGATTCAAGCGCTCAATCCTTTGATTAATACAGTGTGTCCCAAAAGCCCGAAATAAAATTTAAACGGGTGTTTGTGTTCCCTGTCAAGAGTTATCTCTGAAAGTGTGACACTTTTCTGACTACTTTTATTTTCCAATTAAATTAATAAAAACATTGCCCTGCTCGTGGCATCCCCCAAAAAAATGCGTAGTATTGCATATCGTATGCCACTTATACCACACACACTCAAAACCCGCGAACATACTACGATATTGACCCCCAGCAACCCCAGCAATCCAAATTTTCTCTTTGAATTCTGTTCTCCAGTATATACTTCACATCGAGTATATATTTATACACCGTGTTCCTGAGGTTATACATTAACTTCGGCATGTTATTCAGACTATTAAATTGATCATTTTTTATTATGGACACTTTAATGAATTCCAATTTCTTTAACATTTTTTATTTTCATACAAACTAAATGCTTAGATGTAATTTACCTAATATGAATTACTCTTTATGAGCTGGCAACGTCGCATTTGAAACTTTGGACCACATGTCCACATAAACTTTTCGAAACTTTGCTTGACGTTAACAATTGTTTTTAGAATTTTGCCTTTTATAACTATGACATAAAGTTTGATAGTTTTGGTTGCACAAAGTGGCAACATCTCACAGATAAAGACTCTTTCTCACTGCACAACAGAATTAAATTAGTTAAACTTAAATTACCAATAACTTAAAAACTATGCTATTTAAACTACTACTTCCTTTGTACGATATGTTTAACAAGAGCTATAGAAATATTATTCAAAGTTAATGTATATCCTAAGGAACACGGTGTATAACCAAAGGCTCAATCATGGATTTTTTCATTTTCGACGAAAAGTACTTCGTCGTCTATATTTGAAGGAAAAACAGAAAATATACACCTATGTCTAAATTACTTTTAAAATTGTGATACACATCATAAGTGATTAGTACCTATACCGAGAAAATGCAGGCCCTTTATATGCAGCGGACGAGCTTTGTGGAGAAGACTGTACCATGGGGAATTCCAACTATTCCAACATCAATTACCTGTCGGTTGAGCGCCTATCTAACTAGCACAATTTGGTATCGATCATTCCCCTATAAATCCATTAACGCCATCCACTTCAATTACTATAAAATCGCGACTACTCGTAGATAAGGCTGGTGCTTTCACTTAGCCGCATACCTAAACACACACATACATACATACAGGAGGTATGTGACTTTAATATCTGATTCTGTGCTTTGTATTCTATCACAAAAATTATTAGAATTTACATTTCTGTAATTTTGTCACGTTCCATTTTCAGAAGTTATAAGTATAATCGATAATGGAAAAGATCTTCGTATGATCTTCTTGGATTACAAGCAATTATCCGATGGTACTATTGGTACGGTTTTAAAAATTTTACTATTTTAAAGAAAGGTCTTCGATACAGAACTAGTTGCTAAGTTTATGATACCCACTACTACCCTTTTTTGACAGGGGAAACGCCTGTACATGCTCTCCCGTCTTCTGGGGGGAAGGAGACGGAGGAGTGCGAGGCTCGCACTCACTAAAACCCCTGCCGTGTACCCTGGCGCTCTTTGAGCCTGTCATCCATTTTGCTGTCAGAGCGGAGCGACTATGACCTTATACGATCTCTTTATTGAATAGGTTATAAACACGCTCGGTTATACACAGGTTATAAACCATATTTTTCTCGTCTGGAGCATATATTTTTTCATTGTTTTCTTTCTTTATTTGTAATTGTTACAATAATGTAGGCGTTTAAATGCATCAAAAACATGAGCATGTGGGGTTATAAACTAGACGGTTAACGCACTGGTACACCACGTGCGTCGGCTATCCCTGGCTTAGTAATTGGGGCGACGGTCCCCAACCATCACCCGTAGCCCTGTAATAAGTACAAGAGGGCTGCTAGCGCTTTCGCATCGAGCTCCCATGAGTATGATCCCGCAAGCACACAGGCAGCCTCCATAAAGATAGTGCGGTATCCGCGTATAACCGTCGTCGCCATCATCCTCTGCGGCTTATGCAGCAGAGAGTTGTCCCGTTTCTTAAGGGTATTCATGAGAGCGCCATGGATCGCACAATTCCCATACATAGACACCTGCACGTGACGTCCGGCCCCGCGATGTTCAGCAACGGGCCACTGAGCGCCGCCACCGTTCGCACTAATTTTGGCACCAGTTGTTGTATGTGGGCATTGAAGTCACACCGACTTTTCAAAATGAGCCCCAGATATTTTAACGTATTGTCCATATATTGCAAAACGTCTCTTTCCAACTGCGATGCATGAATTTTTGCCGCGGATTACGAGACCCGTGAAAACTAATGGCCTAGGCATTGGAAAGGGCTGTAGATTTAGCCTTTTCCAAATCCTAGGCCATTAGTTTTCACGGGTAACCACCACCCATAACTTATACATATGTACTTTTATAATAGTAATTAGAAAAAATTGAATAACATATAAGTATGTACCTAACTTTTTTCAATAGCTCAAACATTTTCTAACAGAGAATTCTATAAACAAATCAGTGCTGTGTCGGAGGAGACTACAGATTCCAATTTAAACTGAAACAGAATTGCTTTCAAGAAAAAAAGAACAAGAAAGTAGGTTAGGTCAGAGGGAAATAGTAAACTTAAGATCGAATATTAAACTCAACCGTAGATCTTTTAGCCCCGAGCGGCTATTAAATAACGTTTCTCTTCCAAGTTCTTTGAAAAAAAACCATGGTAAAAGCAAGGACTTGCGTAAATAAGACTTTTTACATGTCTAAGGACTATGACTTTTATTACAAATAACAATCATGATATTAAGTAAAAATCAAATTTTATACAGAAATAGCTTTAACAGCGCGATGGATTACGATAGAACAATGTCTTGGATGCCCAAGTGTTTCAAGACGTCTTATAGTTCACACGACAACCTGAAACGAAATTATAGGTTTTCTGCAAGTAATGTAATTTTCTTAGCCATTTTTTAATTCTGCCTCTGGACTACAACTACTTTTGGGGCTGCCAATTATTTAAGCAATAAATTGCCATTTTCTCAAAAATTGTTTTCGGTAATATTGTACGTAGTTACGAGGTATGTAATTTATAGATTCGTTTGTAGGGTCGTCTGGGTAGCTACAACTGCCTTTCTTATTTCAACCGTGAAACAGTTCACTGTGTTTCGGATGGAAGGAAAAGGTAGCCAGTGAAATTACTAGGCATGAAAGGCATTTCATCTGATGCCACAGGATGACGCACCTGCAATACCAAGTGATTTTTTCCTTGTTATTGCAGGTGTCTATAGGCGGCGGTTACCGCTTACCACTAGTTGGACTGTCAGCTTGTTTGTCGTAAAATTACGGTAAGTGTTTTTTTTCATACTTTAGAACAAACTGGCAACAGCCAAAAAGCTATAAGTTAGTCCGTTTTTTGGTAAGCAGATACTATAAACGCTTGTAGTACCTTGGCACTTGTGTGAGTGCCAAGGTGCTACGGCGTTTAGCAGGCTAGGCAACTACACATCGTTAGAGAGTAGTAGGTAATTTTATAACCCAAGACTTCATATTTGGAATTTTCGGAACAGAATGTGGAGTAAGTACAGACGACAGCACATCGAGTGTAACAGTTGCACTACGAAAGCCGTCTCTGCTACGAATGGAATAAAGCGGTCTATTGTGTAACTGTCACGCTTGATGTAATGTCGACAGTGCAGGAATTAATAACAAACGATGCATAGACGGAAAATTCTAGTAAAATACGAGAAGTTTAGATTCTATGCAGAAAAAATATATTTTACCTACACTTTTACCACTAGGTGGTAGGCCCGTATGTATTTCGTCTGGGTAGGTACCACCGCCTTTCTTATTTCAGCCGTGAAACAGTTCGCTGTGTTTCGGATTGAAGGGAAAGGTAGCCAGTGTAATTGCTGGGCATGGGCGGCATTTCATCTTAGGCCTCAGGATGACAACGCACCTGCAATATCAAGTGATTTTTCCTTGTTATTGCAGGTGTCTATAGGCGGCGGTAACCGCTTACCATCGGGTGGGCCGTCAGCTTGTTTGTCATCTAGTTGTATAAAAAAATAATTAAAAAAAAACTTTTCGGTTTGAATGAACCCATCCACCTAAAATGAGAGCAGCCGGCAAGATTGACGTACTGTTATAACTAAACTGATTAATAAACATAGAATAATCGTGATCATTCTTAAAATCTATGTATTAACTGCAGATACGACATTGCCTCCTATGCTAGTCTTTGGGAAAACGATTTGTTATTTTTTATTATACGGCTGAATACTCATCCGCATAAATAAGGAGCTCAAAATAATGTAATTATGTCATTTAAACACTTGACCATTTGTATCTCATAACTTATTTTTAAATAAATTTACTATCGTTATAAACACAGTTAAAGAAAAAGTTAGATATAAGGTGTTTCAAACACATCATATTTATTGAAGGTTAGTTAAAAATAGTGGCCAAGATTTCGTACTAGTTAAACTGAAACGTCTGCTTTACCAACTAATATATTATTTTATATTTTACAAACCAAAATACTTTATCCAAACATGAGCGACTAAGCGATGCGAGGGAGTGAAGCGCGAGCAGTTTACACCGCGAAACCTACATCGCACACCTGCACGACTGCGGTTCAATGGGACCAGCCACGCGGTTGATTCATAATTAACGTATTGAACAAGCCGTGAATCCCCGCACGTCTTTAACAGTGACAGGCAGCGCCTTTGTGTTTCTCATAACCATGAACACAAGGAATAAAAATAAACTTGCTGTTCTGACATAGACATCACAAAACGAATTTGTCATTCATGGGATAATGTGTGATACATTCCGACCAAATGTAACTGAACTACCTTTACACAAATTTAAACTATGTAGGTATATAATCAAACAAACTTCAACGAAAAAAAGCTACTTTCAGGACCAGGAATAATATTTAGATGTCAAGAATGACTATATACCTAAATGTTTTTTGTATACTTGTCATTATTATAATGGAATATGTTATAAACGAAAATTAATAGTTATTTTCTGACTTTGAATATTTGAACACTTTTATATCAACTTCTATACATATACATGTAAAGAGAGGCACAAACCTTCCTAAGATTTTTTCAGTTTTATTCAGAACAAGAGCTCTGGTAGATTAACGCGTAATGCGAAATTGCGGATTTTTCCTTTCCTGTCACTTTTTAGTGAAACGATACCATAGTAAAAAACAATATATGTTGACGGTCGCCCATCTAGCTTTGACCTTAGAAAGTTATCACTAAAATTTGTGAATAAAAACACAGAAAAGGATAAAATATAATTTAAGTAGGTACTTTTCAACTAGAAACTTATTTTTTGGAGTTGGTGCTAAAGTGATAGAGTTGTTTCCAGAAACAATAGAAAGTGTAGCACCGACTCCAAAAAATATGTTTTTAGGGGATATGTTTTGAAGCCTGTTTTTATTATTGTTGAAAAAACTTTTTTATTTATATTTTTTCTCTGCCCCTCTCTGCTGAAACTGCCTTTCACGCGTCGCTAACTCGTCATCGTCGTTTTCGCGCTCAGGTTTGGACAAAACATATTATTATGTTTTATATCGTTACAGTTTGGATGACAAATTCAGAAAGGTACTCATCTAGTAAAGGGGTGGTCTTATTTGGCGTATTTTTTGCGTCGACCGCTCTATACAAGGCGACGAAGTAACTTTACAACCCACCTGCAAACGGAGCTTAATCGCTCCACTAATCCGGATCTCAGTAATATTCAATCGCAAATATACGCCAAATTAAACGCCTCCAAAATCAAAATCTTACTTGATCTTACCTTTGAAATTGAGGAAAGCGGCTATAATGAGAAGGTTGGAGATGACGATCGCTACGCCCATGACGGCGATGACGGCCGCCTGCGTGAGCGACTCGAAGGTGGCCAGCGGGCTGTCGGCTACGCTCACGTCGCCCGCTGCGCCAGCGCCGCCGCGAGCACTCATCATCTTCGCTGGCATACCGGCTGCATAAAAACATTTAAAAAATTAAAAACAATAATATTTCAAATAGTCTTCATTTTTGATTTTAACAAAAATTAGTTAGTAATTAAAATATATCTAAACTAGAAAAATTTCACATCCCCGACAAATTTCAGGACGTGAAATTTTTCTAGTTTAGATATATTTTAATTACTAACAAATTTTTTGAAACATTTATAAATAATAATGTTAAAATCAAAAATTAAGAATATTTGAAAGCACTGCCCCAACTTTACCGAATCGTAGGTATTTATAAAAATACTCGTTTCGGATGTTGAAGTAGAACATTTCGACATTGTAGGGTGGACTTTAGCTCATAACGCAAATGCAGATAGACTAAAAGAATTTCACAGGGATATCCCAAGTCCTGGGTGGCTCAGTTGGTTAGAGCAGTCGCCTGGATTGCGAAAGGTGGCGGGTTCGGTGTCCGCCTCAAGACGTGAAATTTTTCTAGTTTAGATATATTTTAACAATCTTTCATAGTATTTTTTCTTTTGGCAGGTCAATTCTGCCAAATTAGCACTAATTCCTATTCTTACTGTGAGGTGTAATAGCTGACTATTACGGTGAAATAGGCCAAATACCGGCACAGAAATGTCGTCGATTAGCTAACAATAACTACCAACTGCTCGCGACGGAGAATTATTCGCACCAAACGAAGCGTCTAGTTTGAACATCTAGGAATGACATCGGCATCTGTGTGGCCAATTAAGCAATTATTTTGCTTAAAAATCGGAACCCCTTCTTCATCGGATTGCCTTGTCAATCACACGCAGTTTTACTGTGTCACGGGTGTTCCATAAGCCACGTTAAAAATACGTAAATATTTCTATTTTTGAAATTAAAAAAAGCATACCGTTTCCCTATTGCTAGTACCTACGCGCTCTCACACAAATGGATTTATTATGTCTGAGTTGTGGCTACTTCACACATTACATAATCTCCACGCCAAACGTTTACGAGTATATCTAACAATCCGCATTTATATTTTGTTCCAGTCGTTTATTTCCACAGAGCTTAATTTACTCGAAGTAATGGTACTTCAAGTAAATTAATTTAACTGGTAAAACTATCTTTCTTATTACCTTAATATCTCCCTATGAGGAAAATGTTTTCTGGAAATAATTTGAGAGACAGCGCTCAACAACGAAGGCAATTGGCAGTTTGTTTCAATTTTTTTTTTCTTTCAACTAGTCGTGCTTAGGCTCACCAGCACTGCCATTTGCCATTATTTTCGAGAGAGTTCCCCTTACGCCCAGTACTAAGTCCAGTACAGAAAAATTTGAAATCACAAATAAATATTCTTAATTTTCATTTTAACATTATTATAAATGTTTTAAAAATTATTTACATATAAAAATATGTGGGGTCGAAAGAAAACCAAAAATACCTAAAAAACTGTCTTTATTGAAATAAACTTATGAAATCAAAAATCTACGTCTTAGTCGTCTTAACCGTCTTCCTCGTACCTCCGCCATTCGTTCTCCCTCCCTTACTTCCTTGATACATCCGTCTCTTTCACACACTCATTCGGATGCACACATTGTTAGATTAGACATTAAACAGATATTTGGATATTCACACTCCACACTCGGCCGTCCTGCTCTTGTGTATGACCTCAGACACAGTACAATAGTAAATCTTAGAAAAATAGGCTAATTTACCTTTCACTTTGAAAATTAGACAACAATAATAAGTTTAATTACTAATTACCATATTAATACTTAAAAGTAACATTTGTAACAGATAAACATAATTTTATTTTACTCTATTCTTATAATAAATCTTAATTATTACATCAGATTAAGTACATAACTCTGTGAAATGCGGCACATCAAAACAATATATGAAAACAACAACAATAACAATATAGTTTTCATCTTAAACATAAAATTACAAAAACACAAAGAGGCACTTATCTTATTTAACATTCATACATCATCTTGCACACACATAAGAAAGATAAAATGCTTACCACTTCTCTTCCATGCTCAACATGAGTCACTGCAATAGTCTGGAAAAGGTTTCATTAAATCAGAGGATGTAGATGTTTTAATAGGACCTTCATCTTGGGGATTTAATTTTTCAACATCATATCTATTGTTTCTTTTTACTTTGACTATCTTGTAAGGTCCTAAAAATTTTGGTTTTAGTTTCATGGCATTTCCATACTGGGTACGCTTGATAGCTACAAAGTCTCCTTCTTTATAAACCTTACTCTCTTTTCTTGTTTTGTTGTAGTTGTATCTATTTTCTTCTTGAATTTTTAAAATCTGTTGTTTAGCATTTTTTCTAAGCACTTCTCTATCTTCTAAGAAAGTACTCCTTTCTTCCTCTGATAACAATTCTAATATCTGTAAATCCTCTTTTCTATTCATCTTGACACCTATCAGAATTTCAAAAGGGGTTGTATTAATAGAGCGCTGGTATGTACTATTGATTGCTCTCTGTACTCTATTTATGTGCCTATACCATTGGCTTGGTTGTTCTATTGACAGCTTTGTTAATACAGACACAAGTATTCTGTGTATTCTTTCCACCTGGCCATTTCCTCTTGGGACTCCGGTAGTAATTTTAATATGCTCTATATTTTCATCTTCACAGTATTTGGTAAAACTATTACTCGTAAATGCTGTACCTCTATCAGATATAATTCTTTTTGGATTACCGAATGTCTGCTGGTGAATATTCATTTTGTTCAGAACTTCTTCAGTGGATGTACTTTTGGTAGGAAATAGCCACACAAACTTAGTAAAAGCATCTACCATCGTAAGTATGTAGTTATATTGTTTCTTAGTCTCCGTCAAAGGTCCTATGTGATCTATATGAAGAGTATATAATGGTACATCACTCTTTTCAATGGGATTTAGAAACCCTTCTTGTTTTCCTTCTTTACGTGATGCCAGCAAACATGGAATACAATTTGAAATGTAGTCTTCTACTTTCTTTGATAACTTTGGTATATAATAATCTTTACTAATTAATTCTAATGTTTTCTTTTTGGAAAAGTGTCCATTGCTATGAGCTCTTTTAATGATTTCCATCTCCATCTTATTAGGCACAACAAAGCATTGTTCTTCACCCTTGCACAGCAAATTATTCTTAAGATAAAAGTCTTTATATGGTTTACC
Source organism: Nymphula nitidulata (assembly GCA_947347705.1). Taxonomy (NCBI): domain Eukaryota; kingdom Metazoa; phylum Arthropoda; class Insecta; order Lepidoptera; family Crambidae; genus Nymphula; species Nymphula nitidulata. The sequence goes on from OX374616.1 coordinate 22,008,823, forward strand.
ATCTCTCAAAATTTCTATTATTGCCTTAAGTCCATCATCACTTTCTTGAGCACGTCTTAAGTCACTGTGTAAGTCTGAAGTAATTACTCCTACAACTGGGTTTCGACTCAAAGCGTCAACATGCCTCATCTTTGAACCTTCACGATGTTCAACACAAAAATCATAGTCCTGGAGGAATAGAACCCATCGTGCTACTCGTGTTGACAAAGCCAAATCCTTTTTGTTGAGTGTCATTTGGAATGCTTTACAGTCAGTAATAATTTTGAATCGAACTCCATAAAGATAATGTCTGAATTTTTTAATACCTTCTATAATAGCAAGCGCTTCCAGTTCATAGCTTGTGTACTTACTCTCAGCATCAGATGTTCGTCTACTCATGTAATGAATGGGATGTAAATCACCATTAAAGTCTTTCTGCATAAGTATCGCAGCATATGCAATACTCGAGGCGTCTGTGTGAAGCTCGGTTTCTGCTCTGTGCTCATAAATCTTGAGTATAGGCTTGCTAACTAACTTTTCTTTCAACAGGTTCATTACATTTCTATGTTCATTATTGAAATCAAATTTCTTATCTTTCCGCAGTAGGTCAGTAAGAGGTCGTGCAATTTCAGCATAATTTTGAATAAACTTCCTGAAGTATGAGCAAAGTCCTAGAAAGCTATGCAGCTGCTTCACATTCTGTGGCTCAGGGAATTTGAGGACAGCATTAGTCTTCCCTATCGACGGCATCACTGCACCATTCTCAATAACGTGGCCCAAGTACTCCACTCTTTTTACAAGTAGTTGACACTTCTTCCAGTTTATTTGAAGTCCATACTCTGAAGCTGTTTTCAATACCTCTCGCAATCTTTCTACTGCCTCTTCTTCGTTTAGTGCTGGAATAAGTAGGTCATCAATAAAAAATAATAACAACTCCTCTTATTATCAGATCACGGAATATTATTGAGATAAAGCGTGTAAATACTTTGGGACAAGTGGCTAATCCAAAAGGAGCCCTTAAAAATTCATATTGACCTGTAGCTGTCACAAAGGAGGTATACTTTACAGACTCTTTGTGAACTCTTAAGTTAAAAAAAACCATTTTTTAAATCAAGTGCACTAAATACTCTAGCTTGAGATAACTTGTCTATAAGTTCATCTATAATAGGTAGTGGGTATTCATCTTTCATAATCTTTTTATTCACTTCTCTATAGTCAACACATATTCGAATATTTCCATCTTTCTTCTTAACTAAAACAAGTGGGCTAGAATACTCTGAAAAGCTTACCTGGATAATGCCTTCTTCCAACCATTCATTTATTTGTCGATTTACCTCAGTTTGTTCCTTTGGTGATAGTCGTCGTGGACGCTGAGCTACCGGAATGTCATCTTTCATCATAATCTTTAGTTCAATCGGCGCATCCTTCGTCTGACACGGCTGATAGTCATCCACCAATTTCCCCACCTCTTCTCTTAGCACAGTGTTTGTTATGTGACCTACGGAATCAATAGAACATGGAAAACAATTTATCTTTCCTAACCAATCATTTGGATTCATCCATACAGAACCACCTTTCATTACCATTACTACATTTTTCAAAAACTCGTGCCCCAATATTATTTTAAAAGGTATACAATCGTTAGGAATAATATAAAATGGAATATCACTATATAAACAACTATCTATTTCTATATCAGTTTTAAAAAGTCCCATCGAACGCACCTTCGCAGAACCTAAGCCGGTTAACGATATATTTCCACTGTTTTCGCACTTAGGGGAACCGATCACTTTGTAAAAATCGCATGTTATTAGGTTTACATCACTCCCTGAATCAACCAAAGCGTTTGTATAATTACCGCACAACATTTTTACACTTTTCAATGGTTTTTCGTTACGCATATTACGATCACTTTGTTTGTTGACATCCAAGATGTCAAACTGGCCGCCATGACAGTGCTCCTGCGCCATCTTGCCGTCATAGCCAACCGGAGCGTAGACTGCTTGACCGATTTCGTCTGTCACGCCATCTTGCGCCGTTGCGATGAATGTTCGCTTCCGTTCAGTGAAGTCGTTGGTCGCCGTACTCGATTTTGCTTCGGGAGCGGGAACCTTGGAGTAAAAGTGTTCTGTGGCGGGAACCATACTTGGGCAGCGATTTGAAATGTGACCGAACTGATTGCACCGGAAACACTTGCGTCCTTGAGTTTTATGCGGGCAATTGTCACTCATATGATTTTTTTCACCACAGTTATAGCATCTCTCCTGGTTATAGCGCTGAACAGGTATATGCACTGGTCTTGCTGCTACATTATGCTGCCTTGCCGGTATATGCTGCCTTGCCGATCGTTCGTTCTTCATTTTTTCCTTCACAGTCTCGTAGATTTTAAGTTTTTCTTTCAGGTCAGCGTACGTGGTGACACCATATAACATAACTTTATTAATTTCACTATCTTGAATGCCATCTAAAATATATTTGATTGCCACATAGTCCGCCATTTTACCCCGCTTGCCCAATTCCTTCATTGTTAGCATGTAATCTATACAAGACTCACTATGTTTCTTTTTTCTTGCGCTCATCATTTCATGTATAGTTTTTATATCCACCGTGTCCGGAAATTCCTTGACGAGGGCTTGCTTCAGTTCATCCCATGTTTTATATGTCTTTTCCGCTTTTAACCATAGGGCTGCCGTTCCCGTTAACGATCGCCTCGCCACCAAAAGCTGTTGTGTCGGAGTCCAGCCAAAAATCTCCGCGTTGTCTTCTAGGTCCTGTATCCACTTTGTTATAGGATAAGTTTTGTCTTGACCTGTGAACGGCGTGATGATGTCGTCCGTAAGGTAGGGCAGAAAACCGCGTGGTCCCCGCGAACCAGCATCGTCGTCGCTGCAATCCTGCTGCTGCCTCTTCATCATTTGCGTTTTTTTTTTTCCCTAAATTAGCGTAACTTCTTCTGTGCTGCCACGTGCTAATGTACGCACGCCGGATAACGCTTCCCGTTATTTTAGCCTATCACTATTGTATTCTGGTTTCCTTCGATCCCGGACGAGCCCCCAAAATTGTGGGGTCGAAAGAAAACCAAAAATACCTAAAAAACTGTCTTTATTGAAATAAACTTATGAAATCAAAAATCTACGTCTTAGTCGTCTTAACCGTCTTCCTCGTACCTCCGCCATTCGTTCTCCCTCCCTTACTTCCTTGATACATCCGTCTCTTTCACACACTCATTCGGATGCACACATTGTTAGATTAGACATTAAACAGATATTTGGATATTCACACTCCACAAATATCTAAACTATAAAAATTCTAGTTTAGTTATTTTTTTTTCTAGTTTAGATATTTTTATCACGAATAAAATCAACTCTTTCATACTTACTAGGCGGTAGGCCCGTTTGTAGGGTCGTCTGGGTAAGTACCACCGCCTTTGTTATTTCAGCCGTGAAACAGTTCGCTGTGTTTCGGATTGAAGGGTAAGGTCAGAGAAATTACTGGGCATGGAAGGCACTTCATCTCAGGCCTAAGGATGACAACGCACCCACAATACCAACTAATGTTTTCCTTATCATTGCAGGTGTCTATAGGGCGGGTTACCTCATACCACGAGGTGGGGCGTCACTTTGTTTGTCATCTAGTTGTATAAAAAAAACAACCTGCTTGTATGAAACAGCCGTTTGCTTTCGCAATTCAAATTCATTTTTAATAAGATTAAAATCGATGATGATGAAAATCTATCATCATAAATAAATTTGACTGCATGTCCATTTTAATCATCATTATATAGGCGGAAAGTTATCGGAAACAACCTATTCCAGAATCCATAAATATATTAAATCCAATTATAAAATCTATGTAATACTTACTTCTATAATAATAATTATATAAAACCCATTATGTATCAAAATAAATAGAATGAGACTCATTGTCGACTTCGTTTGATAATATTCACGTTTATTTTGGATGAATCAAACAGAGGAATTATGATTACAAATCTACAAAAAAATTATCATTGTTATTCAACTGTCGATGAATCAATTCCATTCAAAAAAGTCAAATTTTGAATATATTTTGATCAATAAATCTATTTCTTGATGGTATGTTTATGTACTTTTATCTCACGAAGCAACGAGTGTCAAGAGCTTTAAATGTGTTAACCAAGTGTCAAACACGCCGCGAATGTGTGCGTGAATATGAGTGACGTTAGCATATTGTTCTGAGCGATAGCATATAAATTTTAACTGCTGGAAAAATAAATAATTTAAAATTTTATTGTTATCAAATGTGAATGTGAATCTGTACAACTTATTTTATTTATGTTAAGTAATTTAAAACAAATAAAATAAATACAAATGAAAAAACATGATATTTTGAAGGATCTTAAAAATTAAGAGCAATAAAATAAGACAGTCTTACTTGTGTTATATTTTATTAAATCAATCAGAACCACTCAAATAATTATCAGGTTTATCTGAATCATCTAGTCATTTTATAAATTTCGAAATCATATTAATTTTGTTTTTTTTATCTACAACGTCTCGCATTTGATATTATCCTTTTAATTTTGTCAACCTCTATGACAATGGATGGACTACTTTCCGACGTTTACTTTCAATCTTTCCATACTGACACTACTTGAAGCGACGCTTGATTACAGGTACCATATAGACGTCTTACTTCGCCCGTGTCAAAGAGGATATAAACACTACGTTAGGGGCTAGGGCCCGTGTCTGAACGGCACTGAAAGCTCCTGTGGCCCGTGTCTCGGACGGCACTGAGAGCTCCTTCCTGTGCTTACCCAATATCCACCCATTCGCAGCGTGTTTGCTTACTAGATACCAAAAAGAATGGTCAGGTAGCTTCGTGAGATAAAAATACAACAATATTAATTGGTAATCAAATTTGCTCTAAAATAATGTATTATCTGCGAAAGTATTTTTGTACACATGATACTCCATACCAAAATAAATGTGCATTATAAAATAATGCATTATCTGCGAAAGTATTTTTGTACACATGATACTCCTTACCAAAATAAATGTGTTATTCATCGTAAGTATTTAATTTTCAACAAAATTGTTCCTGACCTCATTTGATTGTCAAGGAATATCTTAAGAGATATCATCATAGTTTTAAAATAACACCGCAATAAAATAATGTACAAGTACCACGCACGCATTTATGATATCCAAGGCTGCAATAAAAGGGGGGCGCGTGACATTTTTTTACCAGAGATCTACTCTTACTGATCATTTTTTTTAAATAATGCATTAATTGCGAAGTTTTTTTTTTCATAAACACGATTAAAATCCATAACCAAATGAATACTCAAGTAAAATCATGTAACCTACGTACCTACATGTTGTTATTTTCTGACATTCACGCGAACGAAGTCGTGGGCACAGCTAGTAAAATTATAAACAAATCTCTTTGGTTACCCTTGGTGATGTTATAATGAATGTTTATGGATAGTAAACTTACGAACTTACCCGTTTTTGAAAAGATTCTTTACGCTAAGAACAAATGAAAAAAAATGGTCAAAGTACGGAAAAACTACAGACTGTGGCCAAACCACAATGATGTTGTGTGTATGGTAGTGTAGGATGGCCCTCAATTTTTAAGAAGTTTACCGAATGCAAAAGAAATCGGGACTTAACGACAATTGATAATTAAAAAATAAAAACACTGATACTGTATTATTATTACAACATAATCATTATTTTTATTATGATGTTTTAAGTTAATTGATCTAGTTATAATAAATAATATTAACCAACAAATAAGGAATGAAGAGACAAGAAAAATTAAAAACTAAGTAAGAATATTAAGATATAAAGCCTTACCATTAACTTTGTAATAGTTTTGTGTACGGCGGCCTATGTGTTGAAACAGCCATAGTTTAGACGACTGGCCTTAATGGACCTGTATAATTCGAAAAAAAAAATAAGAAAATAATTTGGCAATTAAACACAAATCTCGCAAGCAATAAACGCGTACCTACTGCGTGATAAAATTAGCACACAAGTAACAATAAAGACTTATAAAATATATAAATTATAAAATAATATAATATTAATATTCTTACACTCATACTTATTATCTGGCCTAAATTAGAGCTCGATACCAGAAAGAAATATAGATAATAGTGTGAAATGTGTAAGTATATAAATATCACAAATGTACAGGGTAGTGCCATCAATACAACAATAAATTTAAATATGGGCTATATTACTTTAAAGAAATGGTTTGCCAATTTCAAAAACATCTTATTTAATAATTTCATGACATTTGTATAAAATAATAATAACACTGGCTGCATTATTCCAAAGAAATGTCATGAAATTATCAAATTAATAACATGTTTTTTAAAGTGGCAAGCGCTCAACCAGCCCCATTATTCACAATTGTCCGAAAAGATTCGAATTTAGGAAACTCCATTGCTGTCACTTTTTATCACGATGTGTCAAAGTGAGACGACATGTGACTTTACGAATCGAATCCGTGATCGACAGTTTCTGCAGTGTGTATCACAAACAAAGATATTCGACATCGAACTTGACGTCTGACAAAGACGACGAGCTGCCATTGGTTTTGACTTTTGTGCACTACGCTGCGCCGAAGCGTATTCACTAATTTCTACGTCGGTCTCTTGGCTGTGGTGTATGATTGTCTCTGTTTTGGTTACGACATGAAGTACAATCGATATTTTTTGATTTCGTTTTTGTTGTGTTAAAATTGTATCGCAATGACTTCATTCAATATATGATTGATCAACAACATCATATCATATATCATTGATTGATTTGATTGATGAATCAACAACTTTTTAGTTCTGGTTAATGCCGTGCTCGTCGTCGGAACGCTGGTGTCGCCTTCGGTTGTCAAACAAAATGTCAAAAGGTATGGCAGCGCCGCCGACAGCTACGAATCCACGACTGCTGACTTTAGAGAATCGCATATTTGTTAGACAACTGTTTGACAACCGATGGCTACATAACGTTTCGACGACGAGCATGCCACAAATTAGTGATATGCACGCCGTGAGCCTGAACGAATAATAAAGGACTTTCTTTTATTTACTTAACATTATGTAAAAGTAAATCAAATATTGAATGAAGTCGTTGCGATACATTTTAAACACAAGATAAACTTAATTTAGAAGTTTTTCGATTTTCATCGATTGTACTTCATATCTTATCTCTACATAGCGACGAACTTACACAGCTAGGAGATCGACGTATAGTATAAATTGGTTAATAATTAATACGCTTACGCGCAAAGCTATGCTCAATCGTCAAAATTAATAGCGGATTGCACTCATATCGCACTGTTGTTTAGCTTTAAGACATTTAACACCTGTATAACATTGTAGAATGCAAATAAATAAATTGAAATTTACGTTCCACTGTATTCCAGCAGATCGCAGTATTCGTAACCAAATAATACTATTTCGGCAGTATTTAGTTATTTTAGCTTGCAGAGCAGAGCAGAGAATCAAATTCAATACGCTTTTATCCATTTTACGTGCAGTTAACGGTGTTACAAGCATCTTTATGCTACGTTTACAGTTTACCATCAGGTTTGTGAGTCACTTTTAGAACATTAATTTAAAGGTGTGAGATTATGAATGAAAAAAATAGGAAATGAAACAAAATGTAGGTAATCCTGCCATTAGTTTCTTTGGTTTTCTACTAACCACATCCCGATTTCCGACATAGCTCTTCAAGCATAGATCTATCGATCGAAAGATGTAACATTGAAAGAAGAGGGTGATGACAATTTTAGGTTTTACTTGAGGTCGATTAACTCTCATCATCATCATCACCAGCCTATTATACGTCCCACTGCTGGGACACAAGCCTTCCTACATGAACGTTGGTCCTACCTACGTTGGCCCAATGCGGGTTGGTAGGTTAGGTATCCACCAACCTTTAACATGCCTTCCGAAGCACGGACGAGCTCAAGATTATATGACTGACCCATCCCGGGATCAACCATGGCGAAAGTTGCTTTGTTTTCGTAATAGAAACCAGAGCGCTCGAACCACTACGCCACCAAGCTCCTCACGCCACCGAGCTCGAGATTAACTCTACTGCATACCAAAATATACAAGTATTTATCTTAATTAAGTATGAGTAAATTTTATATTATAGATTTCGTCAGTCAAAAAATCCATGCTCGTTGGACTGGTTCAATGTACAGGCGACCACAGAAGTAGCTGAACACTTTAGTACCATGTCACAACGACTCTAACGTCAATATAGTACGGTAGCAACTATAAAGTACGTGCACAAGAACGGTGTGACATGGTACTGAAGTGTTCAGCTACTTCTGTGGTCGACTGTACAGAGGCTAATTATTCTACGAATCGGGAACGCGACGAGGGCGTGTCGAATCACCGTCACGAGACTGCGTATAGTGAATTAGTGAGAATATGTTGTTATGGCAACGTTATTGTAGAAGATTGGTAGGTCCTAGCATCCTTGTGTACTATTTTCAGAGCACGAGTGAACCTATAGCTCTAGTTGTTTCAGTACAGTAAGCCACAAATTGATATGTTAATATTCACCATAGAAACCGCCATAAGAGTTATCTTATGGTGTCTTGAAATGCTCTACTTGAGTTTCAGCCAGCCAGTAAATTGTGTGACTACGAAATAAGCATACAACGATGTCTCAACATATTCCTAAGTTAAATGAGTACTACTTCACTTGACACATAAAACTTGTTGCAAATATACTGATACGAAGTTTCTGTGGTGTTACCTAAATAAACTGTTTTTATTTACGTCATGATATCTAGATCGTCGTACATGAATGAATACGGTATACCTAATGACAATATTGGTGCATTAGTACAGTTCAAAGTATTACTACAATAATTATTCTTTTGTTGGATATTCAACAAGAAACCCTTGGATTTATCAAACAACATTACAAAAATGGTAATGAACATCAGTAGGCGAACATAACATAAATGTCGCCAACTATTAGGTAACGGACGCCTAATCGATCTGATTTATGTTTAGACAATCACTCTCGCGATACAAATCCACATGGGAACTCGTTCGGAGCGACGAGTGTGACCTATTTCTATTTCAATGTGCCGATAAAGTTAACTTAGATAAGTTATAACAGTTGGCCTTATTCGCGGCCGGCCGTTCACTCTGGTATGATACTATCTTAGGCAGTCTATTTCTATATTTCTCAACACTTTCACTACTCTTGCAACTTGTTGTCACTTCTTCGCGACGAACATATTGTTGATAAGGTGCTAGTTATATCATGCTATTTGCTATTCTGGAATTATCAACGTTGGGTCTGCTTCCGCAGTATGCACTCTAAATCTAAAGATTTGCCATTTAATTATTATAGATGTCTAACATAGTCTATCGATAACTTTTCGACTAACTTAGAACGGTGAGGAGAGCTTTTTAGAAACGTATAACAGTAAAACTGAAGAAATAGTATCTACTCAAATGGTTCAAAACAGAAGTAGTTCTAAGAAGATGCTTAAAATTAAAAAAGCCGTTAGTGGTAATCAATAATAATAAGGCTCGCCTGATGATAAGTGACCTTATCCTATGGTCGCTTGCAACACCAGGGAAAAAATCTGAACACAAATATAAAATATAGAATAAAATTTTGCCATGAGAAGCAAAATTTTATTCTATCCATAACAATTAAAGGATTTGTGATATAAATGCTAATGTCGTAAGAGATGTGCTAGAAAGAATTCTTTTTACTAAAGTCCGCCCGTTCATGAAAAGAGCTGACTTTTCCAGCTCTCGGATCTGGGTTAAAATCTCGCAGAGCAGTCAAGCGGAATTTCGTAACATTGTACAATGGGCATCATCTTTTCGTTAACAAGCTTTAAGTTTCATTGGGAAACATATTTAAAAAATTACGTTCCATAATATTAAATACGCTACGCATAATATAAAATTACGATTCATAATATTATAACACGTCGTTCCATTTTGGACATATTATTCCTCTACAAGGTTCCCAATCATAAAATAACATGTCCTGACCTGTTGGCTTCCGTCGACATAACTGTCCCCCGAAAATATCCAAAAAAACCCGAAACAAAAACGTTTACTTTGCCCCCACACCAAACTAATATTGGGCTTCACTATCCCCTAGCTAGAATTTGTAGCACATACAATAGCCTTAATGCAATGTCACCTGACCTGGATATCTTCAATGTTTCAAAGAACAAGTTTAAATCAACTTTGATGAAATGAAATCGCTTGATCCTGGAGTTGTCTAGTTTTTCTCAACTGCATCATTGAATTGTTTAGTTAGTAGTATGTCTTAGTTTTCATGTACCTAAATTTGTGTTTAAGAATGCTGTGTATCCTTGTAAAGGCTTACATATATGTCCTTTAGCAATAAGTGTTATTTAATTAAAATGTTTTGTATGTCTGGCTGTAAGTATACCCTATTAATAAATAAATAATTTAATTGAATACTTTTTAACACTCTGAGAAGTTAGTATTCAAATTTACTTTATTACTAAAGAGTAATAATGACCTATTAACCTCTATAAATAAGAGTATTAAATGTGTACCTAATATTAGTTACCAAGTAGCTATGTACAATGTCATTTCACTTTATAAACATTTAGGTGGGTGCCTACTTTACATTGAAAATTGCCATAAAAACCAGCATAAACCTAACGTTCAGTCTTATATTTATTTTGCGAGCAAACATGAACAAAGGGTACAAAAGCTGCTGCCGACGCATAAACAACACACGTTTATTTATTCATAGCATGCATCACACGATTTCTAAGCAAGCACTCGCCGCGCCGCCGGCCGCTTGCTAGCTAGTTCGAAAATTCATTAAGGTAGTTGGAGCCATCAGACCGACCCTGTTACAGTTCAACGAACTAAGTGCTAATGTATGTTTTCAACGAACTAAGTGGTAATGTATGTTTTGCATGTAGTTTAACGTCGTTAATGCGACGTTGCACTTTTAAATATTTTAATAGGTTTAAAGCTAACAAAACACTTTATATATTGCCAGCTACCTGTAATGATCCACCCTCCATATTAACATGATTATTACTAACTACATAATTATTTTATACTAGGGGCCGCCCGCGGCACCACCCGAGTGAATGTCGGTAATCGCGCGAATTATACATTCTCAATAATCTATCTCCATGCCAAAGGTGATGTTTCATATCCGGCCAAGTATATGTACAGTATCTCAAAACATCAGGAAAAATCTCTTAAATCTGTGAAAAATACTAATAATTCGTTTTCATGCATAGTTTGTTTGTACAAAAGTTGAAATATTTCGTCAATTTATCGTCGTTATACACTATGGCAAAATGGCTAGCTACAAAGTCAATCAAACCACACCAAAGTGAAATACGCGCCATGATGAATTTTTGGCTGTGTTGCGTTTTTCTATGAAAATTCTTGTTTTGTGGAAAATGGGCAATCGAACACTGTTCTGTATATTTTTACCTATTTTTCTTTCCGCCCGGCCAGCGGCTGTGCCGAATCCCGAATATGTGTGTGTTGCAACCTTAGGCTCAATTCATACCGAAGTGGTAAGGGGTGGGTAGTTTTACCGTCAAATAATTTTAAGCCTAATCTTCATTATTGAGACATAGTATCGCTTGGCAAAAGACGAAAGGCCGCGCAGCCGCCCGCGGATTTGCCGGGCGGCCGCTTGCAGCCTTCCACTCCCGCCGGCCAAAAAACAATACAAGGCCTCGCGGCGCCGCTAGTGGCATCTCCCACCCGCTGCCGGCGGCTGCCGGCCGCTACCGATCGCTGCCACTTCGGCGTGAATTAAGCCTTAGAGCCGCCATACACGGACAGCTTTAATTAAGCAGTCAGGATGGACTGCTTCAAGTTGCGACTGCATAGTGAACTACAGTCGTCTACGGAACCGCGCGAGCAGTTGCGTAGTTTAGTATGCAGTCGCAGCTTGAAGCAGTCCATCCTGACTGCTTCAAGCTGTCCGTGTATGGCAGCTCTTACTTGAAATGAAGGTCTTGCCCATTTTAGTATACACTTTTTCGAGCAATACTCTTCTTCTTCTTTATTTAATGGCCTCTCGTTATTACGAATTTTGCCAATGTCAAGTAAAATTAATCTGCAAATAACTTGCGTCAACGTTGTACGGTGATTCGTGCAATTGCAATACTCAAATACTCCGATCTATTTATCATAGCGATCATAGCCTTGTCAGTGACTGTCAGTGTCTAATAAATTGATAACAGGTTCGTAATTAAGAAATGTATGTTCAAGCGAATTTCAACCTACTTTGTATAGAGTGACTGTAGGAAAATGATCTTAAGGTGGGTCGTGACATGCTTCAATTTGGTCGACTACATACATAGTACATAGACGGGCAGGTCCTTATTCAGAATCAGAAACTATCGGATCACGAATTCGATTCAAAAAGTCACATGCCGTCTCGTTTTGACGCATCGTGATAAAAAGTGACTAGTGTAGAGATTCTGAAATCGATTCTTTTTCGACAGTTGTGAATAAGGGGACTGACTGCATACATTTTTAAAACATCTATTTTGATCTACATCAGTTGAGCGTCTTAGGAATGAAAATAGAGCAGACAGATTTAGTTTCATATTTACAATATTATAGGAATAATTTGCATAATTTACAATGTTAATTATGCAAATGAACATAAACCTATCTAAACACTCGCTAGTTTTCTTTAGGTTGGGGTTAATTTTGAGAGTGGTAAGTGGTGTATTAACGTTGCATACAGTTACATAAAAGAAATTTGAGCACTTTGAAGAAAATATGTCCTGTGCCAGCTATACATACACATCATGACATAGGGTGTACGACGATGTCTACGATAGTTTTTATTACTAGCGTCGATGTGAATTAAATACCATTTTTTCCCCAACCATTCATATTATATCATAGATAGATACCATACCATTTAACCGTCATAATTTCATAAATTTATTGCAGAAATGTTTAGTTATTTTTCAATGAAAAATTACCTATTCGACCTATCGACCTATTCCCTAAATATTGCTTACTCGATTAAGTAGTTATAAGTTTTGCTAGTAAACACTTTTTATGCATTTTAATAGGTGACTAAAAATATTTTATCAAGGACAGAAAGTTCACGATCCGTTTGTATCAGCCAAATTGTGCAATAAGTTAAATAATATTTATAGCACTTTACAAATAGTTCTTGTAATGTTACGCTAATCCGCCATGTTATGTATCAATAGCATTCTCGTAATGCAAATCACCCGAAAGTTTTAAATGATTTTTATGCTAAAATTATAAGTATATTAAATAATTTTAGCCCCGGAATCTGTTTATATGTAAGCTATGTGACATCACCATCCACAAATTATCCAAAACCCATTTAGATTATTAGTTCAGTAGAAGTGAATAAAGTTGCCGTGTGATATGAAACTGCGTGTGAGTTTGTAATGAAAGTTCGGTGGACTGAGTAATGAGTTATTTTGCTATGAGCAACTAGAAGGATTTAACTTAAACAACAGGTGTACCGTTCCGAGTTAAATCATCCTAGGGTAAAGAAAAAAAATTAAAAAAAAATGAACAAAGAGCCCATGTTAACTAAGCTGGGGTCCTGGGCATCAACATGAGTCTTTTTTTCTCTGCCAGCAAATAGTTATTTGTTCAACAAGTGAGCAATGTTTTTTTTTGCAAGTGCTGACCTGACCAATCACGACCTAGCGCAATATTCTAGAATCGAATCACGAGCGTGGCGAGTAGACACGAGATATAAAAAACCTTGCTCTGGTGTGAAACATATAAATTTTCACCTTAATTGTTCCAAAATATATCACCAAAATACACGTTCAGTAAGTTTTTAATCAGTTAACGTTTAATATAAGTAGGAAATAAAGCATAAATAAACTTAAATATTGTTTATAGGTATATAAACTATTTAAATATATTAAAATTCAAAAGTGAAGTAGCTGCAATTTTGCAACTACTTATTATCATTTACGTCTCAAAATAAGTAGTGTTTTTATTATACATATATCTATTTTAAATAAATGGTTGTGTAAATTTTGACCTTAAATGAAAACCAAGCAGATTATTAAGAATTTTTGAACATAGTTTAGGAGCATGCACCCAGACCAGCAGTAAAATACCAAAAAATAAAAAAATCTGCGGCGCGTAGTGGCGTGATTCTAAAAAGCAATGTTCGTAATTTTTATTATTTATTTCGTTTACTTGTCAGCAAAAGGCAACTTTGCTACGAGTTTTAGGCAGCAAAGCACCCGTATCGTGTTGGAGTGAAATTTATTTTATGAACTATCATTTTCTATCATGATTTATACGCCTCGTTTAAAATAATCGCATTCGGAATTACCCCATTCTCCACTCATTCAGAAATGTTCTAACTCGCTTGTTTATATTTAAACACGTTGAAATTCCGTCTGCGAACAAACCTGCTACTCCCGGTGGTGAAGTTGGAGCAACTTTGTCTTTCATTGGATGAATTGAATTGTACATTAATTAGTGTGTTTATTAAATGGTGTTTAAATATAAACAAACTGTTTACAGAGTATCTATTTTTACAATGCATACTATTATGTATTAGTTGCGTTTGTAATTTAGGTGTAGAACAAAATGTGCACTCTCATCGACCAGAGAGAGACAGGGCGTTAACTTCACTTTACATTGTGTAATATACGGGGTGGTGCCGTCAATATGACAATAAATTAAAACATAGGCTATACTAGTTCACCTTTCAAATACATCTCATAATTGATAATTTTATAATATTTCTATGAAATAGTATGTATATTTTATGCTGTTTTTCTTATAATGACGACCGGCTGGTCGAGTGGTCTCTATCCCTTGCTATACAGGCTACTCGGTCAAGAGGTCCCGGGTTCGAATCCCAGTAGGAGCAAATGTTTGTATAATGATTACGAGCAATAGTTTACGAGTCATGGATGTTTATATCTTTATTTAGTATATTTCTTATATTTATATACATATTATTATCATAATTATTATCATATTTTTTGGACTATCACAAAAATTATATTATCTAACAACGTCATAGTGGCTGTCTGTCTGTCATGGCTGAATTTACATCGGGTCCAATAGTTGAATTATCGAAAAGATTCCGGCAACAAACTCGTGTGTTGTAACTTTACAATGTTTGTAGTTGCAAAATTATAACTTTTAGCAGTGCAGGCACTGCACTAACTAATTTTGGTCCAGCAAAAAAAAAAATTAGAAGAGAAGGTATATCAACGTACCAACAAAGTAGGTACTCACATTCAATACATTTTATGTTATTTTTTTCGCACCCTTAAATGAAAAAGACAATCCTAGTGTTGGGGATCCGGTTCCATATTACGGTCCTAAATGATCCCGGTATTTAAATAAAATAAGATTATTACAAAGAAAAAGAAATTGTATTTTTCTTCCTAAAACCAGTGAGCAATTTTGGTATTAACGATAGTAGATTAATACCTTTCTCTAATGAATTGTTAATAGAATTGCCGTTAAAGTCTTTCGCAGATGCGTCAAAAACAGGTCTAACCCGTGTGGTAAGACTAGACTCTTTAATTACGGCATGATGCGGTAAAAAGTGCCCAAAGTCGTCCGCTTCTATTTGTTCTATGATACCGCAATCTAACCATTCCTTCAGAGAAGAGTCGTATTCGTCAAAGTTACCTGTACACAGTAGTCTTTTAGTTGTAGAGTATAGACGCTTTACGGCCAATTCCTTATTATTCAATAGATTTTTATCTCCTTTCCACGGCAAGTTCACTTCATAACGTCCATCGGCATTCACCGTCACCGTATCTAAAAAGTACCTCATTAATTCTCTTTCAACTACTTCGCTATTTTTTACTTGTGTGGGATCTTTTATACCTATAGACTCTAAGTCCCACAGCTCCGCGATATGTAAGCTATTTATGGTCTGAGTGATGGTAGAAGCGCAAGCATTAACGGTAACTCCTTGTAAAACCCAGCCTAACTTTGTTCGTAACGCAACCAAAGAATCATTCACCTGAACTATCTCTCCCGTGTAGAGAAAACCTGAGTGGTCAGCACCTATCAACATCCCTATTTGAGAACAATCACCCTTATTGTCATTAAAAGTAATATTAAATTTGTCGAGCTTACTAAAAACCATAGGATCATTTAAACTTGGCAAATACCCGCAGAGCTTGTCCTTATCTAATACGGAAATAATGAATTCGAACTTACCAGTTAAATCTTGCACGCAAACTTTATAAACATTGTGCTTTGAAAGAGTAGATTCGATCCCGCCAAATAGACTATGTGTTAAAGACTCACTGCTTATCGGTTTTAGTCCCAAAGTTTTAGCGACATCTTTTGCTATATATGAACGTTGAGCGCCGCTATCAAATACTGCTCGTACCCTTACAACTTTGCTGTTATAAACTAAATTTACAATTAATGTCTGTAACAAAGTGGAATTATTAATTTTATGTGACAACAAAACCTTTTGATTTGTAACCGAAATGCTTTGACCATCATCGCGTTTGTCTTTACGGTCATCTTTTAATACATTAGCCATAACCTTTGACGTAGACGGTTGCTTGCTCATTAAATTAACCTCTGGACACATAATGTAAGTATGCCTTTTCGTACAATTCAGACATTTCGGATAAAAGCGACATCTGTTAGCAAAATGACCAACTTTCAAACAGATTAGACACGCTTTCTTTTCTTTCAGAAATTCTTTTTTCTGCTCTAAGGTCATGGATTTCGTGCGAATACATTCAGAACTATTATGTGTACTCTTCTCACACCAAATGCACTGCTTGTCATTCTGCTTTTGTTCATGGGCTATGCGCTTTACTGGCTGTTTTCGCTCTTCAGTTGCTGCAGCACACGCTGCTGTTGGCTCACGCGCCTTTGGGGTGTTGTTAAAACTGTTCATCGCGAGCTGAACCTTCTCCTCACAATCTACTTCTAACTTCAAAAAGTTCATTAGTTGTCCCAACAAATCTTTATTTGGTAACTTCGGTGAACGTTCCCAGACTCGTAATACGCTCTCCGGTAGCGCTGATTCAACTAAAGGATAAAGAATCGCCGCATTCTTATCGGTTGTAACTCCTAACGACTCAAGTGCGCGCAACTGCGTATTCAATTTATCGTACAGAGTACACAAATCCGACCCTTCCATATTATGTCTTTGCTGCAAGACCAGATCTAATAATTTTCGCACATACGTTTGTATTATAAGCTCATCCTTAGCAAAACGCGCTTTCAACTGCTCAATGGCGCTGTGGTAATTGGCTCCACTAGGAGGGAAACTCTCCACTAAGTCACGCGCTGGTGTTCCTGGTTCTGTGGCCTTAATCAAATACTGGTACTTATCATCATCATCAATAGCTTTATCATCGTGGATCTTACGGAATTGGCCCCAGAATCCGATCCAATTTTCTACACGTCCGTCAAACTGACGTAATTCAATTGCTGGCAAACTAAATTTACGTTTTGAAACTCCAGACTCTCGTGAACAAGTTTGACTATTGGAACGTACCTTTGATAATTCTTGTAATCTATTTGTTAACTGCTGGCACTCTAGTTGGCGTTCTAAGCAATTTTCCAGGTCCAAAAGGTCCATCATCTCTTCTTCTGAAATATTGACGGTGGACAAAATTTCCTGCAAATAATCATCAATATCTTTTAATGCCAATCCAGCAGTCTTAAGACTACTAAGTAGACTTTCAATATGCGATTCGTCGGCGGACTCCACATTTTCCAAAATTTTCTTAGCCTTGCTAACGATAAGAGTCAATGTGCGCCGCCGTATTGACCGTTGCTTTTTCGCAGATTCTATTTTAACTGCACTGGTCGCCACTTGTTGGGGATCCGGTTCCATATTACGGTCCTAAATGATCCCGGTATTTAAATAAAATAAGATTATTACAAAGAAAAAGAAATTGTATTTGTAACTGAAAAAATATTAAACATAAAATTGACAACTCTGTTATTTTCTTGTCGCTTAGCAACCACAACACCTAGTTTACATTATTTTAACTGAAATAGTGCGTTTACAAATGAGTCCTCTATATAACTTAAAATAAAATACATTTCATTTTCTCCGTACCAACCGGTCCAATTGTTATAAATAACTTTTTTCCAGTCAGATATGGCTTTGGTTTGCCAGTTTACGCTAAGTTAGGTTGGTGTTTCGATTTGCTGTACAATTTTATTTCTTTTTATTACTATTAAAGAGATTTTATCAAATCCATTTTTAGCATTATAATAAATGTTTGATAACTAAAATGGGCCGGGAAACGACCGACTGTACACAAATCGGGTGAGTGCTAGGAGGACTTGGGATAATCCTATTAATTTTAAAATTACTCCAATTTCATGAAATTTGTATGAAATAATATAACATTGGCTGCAATAGTTGCATACAAAGGTCACAAAATTATTAAAAGAATAAGATGTTTTTGAAAGTGGCATACCATTTCTATGAACTAATATAGATTGTCGTATTGACGGCACCGCCCTGTATTTCTTGTAATTACCCTCCTAGTTATAATAAAATAAAAATAATTAAGAAAAGAATGAAAAGCAGTAGTAACCATTTTAAATAGATAGGTATTACATATTTAAAATGTGTAACATAACCATACAAATCTATTTTTAGCATAGCATTTAGCATTATTAACGACCGGCTTGGTCTGTACCTCTCGCTGTAGAGGCTACCTACTCGGTCAGGGGTTCCGGGGTCTAATCCCGGTAGGACCAAATGTTTGTATGATGAGTACGAGTATTATTAGTTCACGAGTCATAGATGTTTATACGTTTCTTTAGTATATTTCTAATATTTATACACATATTATTATCATTATTTCTAGTAACCTAACACAAGCTCTTAGTGATGCTTACTTTTGGCTAGAATCGGCTAGATAATAGGTGTGAGTGTATAAATATAAAAAAACAGTGGTGTTATCAAATTTTCTCACTTATAGATCTAAAACTGCAGTAAGATTATTAAAATGTTAGGGGAAGTAAAATGATATTGAGTTTTATTTCATACATCAGAGATTACCATACATTTTTGAGATTCCCCATACTACATACACCCCTCTTTTAACTCCATAAAGGGATGAAGAAAAAGGGGGTCAAAAATATATAAACATTCTTTATGTGTAACGAAAAATTAAAGAATAAAAATGTTATAGTTCTATTTTATTGATTCCCTTTACAAACGTAAAGGGAATCAATATAGAAGTTTGTAAAGAACTCGTCAAGCATCAGATTCCAGACAAAATTGATTTTTCAATAGTTTAACGCCGCATGACAGATGAAAGAATGGTATCTGGGGTAAAAAATATCATATGTTCTTTTTCGGGACTCAAACTATCTCTATACCAAATTTTATCTAAATTGGTTCAACTGTTTAAGCGTGAAGAGGTAGCAGACAGACAGACAGACACACATTCGCATTTATACTATTTGTATGGCATATATGAAGACAGAAATACAAAATAGAGTCATTATACGAAACATTAAATTAAATCAATAAATCGTGATCACAATGAAATCCTAAAAAGCAACTAATAAAAACACAAGCATATCACAAGCACTAAAATATGCGAATAATATTCTGCTAAGGAATTCTTTTCTAGTCGGTGTTTCATTTTCAAGTTTGGTTTTGCAAATAACTTTGATCTTAAATATATTTCATATTTACCAATAAAATTATTTAATGGGTTTTATTATTTTGTTGGATGACAGCTACCTAATTTAGCAACTTACTAATGTTGCTACTATGTAGTTATAAGAGTTTCATATACTGTTGTTTCATTTACCCAATCGATCTAAAGATCGGATTATTACGTTTACAAGGGTGAATATTAATGGGAGACTGTTTAAAATTAAAATACACATGTTATGAATCTTCTGTTTTTCAAAGTCTTAAAACTGACGAGAATTATTGGACCATAATAGTATATTGATGGCCACCTCTAATATTACTTCTACCTGCGTGATAATTAATAAAATAAATTAGTACTGACACTTAAAAAAATAGCTGAGTCTATTTCAAACGTTTCTACAATGATTATGGTTATAAAAATAATATATTATGATATTATTGTACACACTTGTATGAACACCTATGGATATACCTACAATGAAACTAATAAGATATTTTTCGGGTCACTAGTTCGCTACACGCCGCGTCCGCGTAGTATTGAGCCTGTGCTAGGTGTAGCCTACACCTAGCAAAGGCTCAATACTACGCGGACTACGAACACTGCAGTCATGCTACGGCTCGTAGACGATTCGTAACGCGGCTACGTAAAATCGTAACTCTACATGGAATATAGAAGGCACGAACACACAATATAAAAATCAATGCGTTCAAATGACATTTACTCATTTGAACGCATTGATTTTTTATATTCAGGAAAATGCGTAACATTCGATATAAATATAATACACACAGATCTCGTATATCTACGATAATTACACAGACTTAACGCTAAGACTTCAAAATCAATATCCTGATGTATTTTAATGTATCAAGAAGCTGTTAAATAAGTATGAAGAATCGTAAAATTAGTAACTAAGGAAACAGGACACGAGCATGCCCTGTCAGCGAACTTTGCAACATTGACCTTTACAACTGGCAGTATGAATGCACTCACATAAATCGGTCCGATAGGAGCTTTGATGTTTACGTCTAGTACATGCACTTCGCACAACACTTGTACAGTTTCCTATCAAATTACAGGCTAAACACAGTGTGCCGCACAGGTAGGGGAAATAAATTCTATCTATATTGCAGTTTGATTAGAAGCAACACGTAATGCGCAGCTGCAGCGGACCAAGGCCAAGTGTCCCTGGATGAAATTCAAGGCCGGCACCGCTTCTCGATATAACGACGTATTGCTATAGAAATACCGAAAACCCTCAACTCAGCATTCGCCACACAGCACTTAAATTTATCACGATTCACAAAGCTTTCTTTAACGTAGCACAAACTGCCGCTGTCGCTTTAATTGAAATTGCAATGTGCCTCGTAAATTTAATTCGGGATACAGTAAGTACAATACAGTTTCTCTACAATTAATTGTAGAGAAACTGTATGAATAGCGCTGCCACATGTTATTATTCCATTACACCGACTGATGGTCGCCACTTATAAATAGATTACATTATATTAAAATGACGATGGTAGAAAAACACATTGAAATTTCGTAAAGCGACACAACACTATCAATGTAACAACAAACTCACTCGCTTTGCTTACACTGCGTTGGTAAATAGTAAAAACACTTTTAATTCGCTTTATGAGTGGAAGGTAAGGTTTTATAGGTACGCACAAGTATTTGAACGCGTGACTCCGAAGCAACGTCTAAAGGCGGTGTGTTATTGTTCGAGCTCTCGGCGGGCGACAGCGCACGCGGTACGCCGAAGTCAAGGTCAGCCTGCGGGAGCTTCGCTAGCGGCCGGGCGCTTCAAGGTCAACTCCCCCCGTCCCCTCTCTCAATCGATACCAAATTATAAAGGTAATGTGTACACAGCCTAGGCCTCTTTTAGATATCCGCGGCGGCTTTTTTGTGATCCATTGGATGAAATGCAGAATCACTTTTTAGAAATGCAATCAATTAGTTCTTTTTACGTTGCTTTCATTTATTTTGGAAAACATTCGTGATTTTTGTCATCGATCGAAAGGGTCAGTTAGAAAGGTCAACTCTAAAATTCAATGAAAGCCACGAAACTGATGCTCCCTAGAGCATAACTTTCGTGGCTTTCATTGAATTTTAGCCAAGCTCTTTATCATTGTTGTCAAAATCAAAATATATTTTAAAATTTCACATTTTATTTTCGTTTGAGATGAAATGTTTCTAAATACGTACCTAATCATAGTAATAAAGATTTTGTATAGAATAGTCTCAGACTATTCTATACAAAATTGGTTAGAATATACCTATATCAGGGTATTTATTTATTTTTATATATTTGTATACTTATTGATCAAAACAGTACATAGGGCGGACTTAATGCCATACGAAGAGTTTCGTCCCAGGAAACAGCACTTTTTGCATACCATGCTTATATGGCTTCAGTTTTGAGATATGAGTTGCTGGTCTGGGGAAATTCAACTGATGTAAATATAATTTTATAGCTTAAAAAAAATGCCTCAGAGCTGTCGCCGGTGTACCGCCATACGAATCGTGTAAACCAATTTTTGAGCATAGGAAGATAATGACTCTACCAGGCCTGTACATTTATGAGTCCTGCGTCTTTGTAGGACAAAATTTAACTCTCTTTACAACAGCCAAAGAAATATATTCACGTTCGTTCGGGTAGGAATCCAAACAGATTAGTATTATCTCATATGCCCAGAACTAGCCTGTACAGTAAGAGTTGCCTTGCGATGACTGTTAAGATTTAGAATAAATTACCTAAGGAAGTAAAGGACTCATTTTCTTTGCACATGACTGTTTAAATATAGATTAGGGAATTTACGACAACACGTATTTTATAATGTAAAGGAATATTTAGATATTAAATTTAAATATTTTTTATGAATGAATGGACTTGACATGATATTTAAAAACTTATTAATATACATATTTGACATTTTTTAATTTAATATTTGACTATTTTTAATATTGTGGTTGATTTTTATAATTTAATATGTTGTCATATAATGTATGTAGTACCTACCGAATGTTTGCATGGCATCATGGCGAAACATGTATGCTCTTTGTATCTAGTGTCAACATCTGTATTTACCATGTTTTAAGCAGAATAAATGATTATGATTATGATTATTACGGCATTATCTATCAGTCAACAAGTAAGTTATTCATTTTACCTAAATTGACAACCGTAACCTAACATATAGATTTACAGAGTTTACTGTTTATTAACAGCGACTCTATAAGTCAAATATTTACAAAGTGTTACGTTTCATTTTGCTTGGTAATTAATTATACTGAGTAGTATTTGAACAGATCTGAAAAGTAAGGGGGATTTATGTGCTATTTTCGTTAATTTTATAAATTCAAGATTTGTTAGACGGCTTCAGCTGAATCATTTTTTCTTGCATTAACTTTCGGCGTTCGCATTTTTCCGCGATCTTTTTGTTTAAACTAGCACAATTTATTGGTCCAGCTTTATTGTTGCCTGCGATCGATGACTAAAGCAAATATTAACATTTTCGCTATTACATAAAAGCCGGACTAAGAAACTATACTAGTTGAAACAAGGAGATCGCCGAAGAATGCGATCGATGGCAAAAGCGAATATACAATTTCGCTATTACATAAAAGCCGGACCAAAAATTGTGCTAGTTTAAACAAAAAGATCGCGGAAAAACGCGAATGCGGAAAGTTAATGCACGATAAAACGATTTAGCGGAAGCCGTCTAGCAAACCTTTTTGTCATACTTATAAATAAAATTTGTGTCATACAAAGGCGAGATTAACTAAGATAATGAGTATTCCAGCAAACCCTTTGATGATAGAGAGATCATAAACTAACTGGAAGTAACAAAAGTGTACAACGACTCAGGGCCGGCCCGTTCAAGGCAAACTAGGTGATAGTCTAGGGGCGCTTAAATCGCCAGGCGGCATTGTCTTCGGCATAGCGAACGGCGGGGGTTAACTCTTAGTTAAATTAGAAATAAGTTTTCGTTACTAGGATACGGTCAATGTGGTTTATTTTACGTCAAGGTTATAAGTTTTTATTGTTTTATCTAATACCATGATTCAGTACGAATTCTGGTTATTCATTAGTTTTTCAAGTGGGGCGACCGCCTAATTTTAACCTTTTTTTACTTTTTTGAGACACAGTTGATTTTTCCATTGTCATAGTCCTCCGATTGGTTAACGCCGCTTAAGGGGTTAATGGTATGAATATTTTCTTCCATGACATTCACTGACGTGACTGGCGTGTGTCGTGATTGAATTTATTATGACGATGTGACGTCATACTTGTGTTCATACGGTTCCTACCAATAAAGTAAAGCGGTCGATACGACCACGCGAACCGGTCAAATGGATCGAAAGCGCGGACGCTGCTGAATCATGAAAATAATATTATATCATTATCTGTGCTCTAATTATTGGATAAAAAATAATGTAATTTATAATTAAGTGTTTTACTTTCCTTGATAATTAGTGAGTGCCATTGGAACGCCAAGTTTGCTTTGGCTGGCGCTGACAACGATAAGTAAACAAATTCAAACTTAAGCGTCAGTCAGTGGTGAGTCAGTGGCAGATAGCCTTGATATTGCCAAAGCGTTCGATCGGGTCTGGCACAGGGCTCTTCTCTCCAAGTTCCCGGCATACGGTCTGCCCGCTCTGCTCTGCAACTCGATTGCCAGCTTCCTGCTTGAGCGAAAAATCCGTGTCCTCGCAGATGACAAAGATACGCTTCGCGGTTCATGTAAATGAATGCTGCTGTACCACAAGGCTCTGTTCTATGCCCCACACTCTTTCTTCTTCATATCAATGACATGCTTCCGTTAGGAAACATTCATTGCTATACAGATGACAGTAGGGTGCATGGGGGATATTACGGTCGCCCAGCAGGCCAATTATGCTCGCTAATTGTGATGTTGTTTTGATGTCAATTTCACATTACGTATTATGCTCTCCGAAAAATGCGATATCAAAGTAGCATCAACTAGACATCAAATTTTGCGTATTATGATCAACTTTTTAAAATGATATCAATTTGATATCAACTTAAATGCGTATTATGTTCAACTTTTTGACATAAAACAGTATCGCATACACGTCAATTAAGTGATACAGACGTGATACAGAGTTATCAAGTTAGGAGGTGGTTTTTCCAAATCAAATTCCATTTTTTTACAAAATTAAGAGTAACATGGCTCGCTTCGGGTTGATAATGGGCTACTTAGAGCGTGCTCACGCCGAGGACATGTGTAGGTTGAGAAGAAAACGTAAAATGTTACGAAAATATGTGATGCGTTTGACCTTCCCGGCAAGGCTTTTGAAGATAGGTATCGCCTCAGAAAACCCCTTGTTTGGGGCTTAATAAAAGAATTACAGCCTTTCTTAAAATCGACACGTAGAAGAGATATATATATAGACTATACAGGGTGGTGCTGTCAATACGACAGTAAATTGAAACATGGGCTATATTAGTACATAGAAATGATTTGCCACTTTCAAAAACATCTTATTCATTTGATATATTCATGACATTTGTATGAAATAATATAACATTGGCTGCATTATTTCATAGAAATGTCATGAAATTATCAAATGAATAAGATGTTTTTGAAAGTGGGCAATCATTTCTATGTACATACCTACTAATATAGATATAGCCCATGCTTCAATTTATTGTCGTATTGACGGCACCAACCTGTATATAATAACCGACATTAACGAGAGCGAACCCGTGGGCGAACACTAGTACAGAATATAGATAATAAACTATACCACTTATTTACTTTTTTATAATGAATGTGGTATTCCGGGAGTGATTGGATGTGTGTGTACAAGGGCGTAGTTAGGATTATGTCGGGGGGGGGGGGGGGGGGGGGGGCTGGCTTAGACAAACCAAGAATATATCTAAGGTAAATGCTGCATGAGCAATGGGAAAGGTTAAGTTAAAAATAAAAACAAAATATCCATCAGTTTTTTTTTTCAAAAACAAGTAGTGGACGAGGTTCTTCACAAAACCGTTTTAACACCTCAGATTCTTCTTCTACTTCTACAAAAATGAATGACAACTTCATTTGGTCACTTAAATCTGTTTTTTTTTGTTGTTGTTTTTAAGTTTTACATAAAATCTCGATAGTTTTAACTTAAAACGGCTCTCAAATTACCAGTAACGTTATTATTTATTTGTCGAATAATTAATTTAACAAATTAATGTGGTCTTATTTATAAAAGAGAGATTGCTCGCTTCAGTTTAATTAAATCGAATAAATTAATGGCAATACTATAAATGAGACACAGGATATAATCTTGATATGATCTTGATGTGATCTAATAATGTTCCATAATACCATTTAAAAACAATGTCAACTTGGCATCAACATCATATTGTCATCAAATTAGGATTACATCACAAAACCATAATTGACCTGCAGGGGCTGGGCGCGCTGAAACCGAGAGAGAGAGAGAGAATCTTACCATTGAGCTCAACAGGGTGTTGAACCGCATATCTGAATGGGGATCTAACAATCTTGTTGAGTTCAATGCTAAGAAAACACAGGTGTGCGCGTTTAACAGCTAAAATGTCGCCGTTCCTTCCCCTTCCTTCTCTTCAGGGCACCACTCTTTCGGCACAGGACTCCCTAAACTTGCTTGGCATAGAGATATGTTGCGATCTGAATTCCAGGAACTACATCGAAACCGTGATCAAAACAGCCACACGGAAGCTCGGTGCCCTGAAAAAGGTGCGTCGATTTTTTACGCCTGACCAATTATGCCTGCTATATATAATAAATAATAAAATATTGCGGGATGCATTGGGTATTGCACTTGTGGGATGGCTCCGCCAAGTACCTACTCGATACTCTGGACAGATTGAAGCGTCGTGCTGTCCGTATTGTTGGCGATGCAGAGGTCATGAAAAACCTTGAGCCTCTGCAATTGCGTCGAGACATTGCGTCGAGACATTGCGTCGAGACATTACGTCGAGACATTGCGTCG
This sequence comes from Nymphula nitidulata, assembly GCA_947347705.1. Lineage (NCBI taxonomy): Eukaryota > Metazoa > Arthropoda > Insecta > Lepidoptera > Crambidae > Nymphula > Nymphula nitidulata. The sequence goes on from OX374616.1 coordinate 22,035,457, forward strand.
CTTAGCGCCTTCTATCGGCTATATCACGAAGAGCTCTGAAGAGCTATTTTACCTTATCCTACCTTCCCCCTTCCTACTCGGGACCAAGTGTGCCGGTCTTTGGAGTCATCAATTCACTGTCTCCACCTCAACATCACGTACAAAGAAATTTAGTAGCTCGTTTCTTTGTCGTACTTCAAGAACTTGGAATTCTTTGTCATCACAAGTGTTTCCTCTTTCCTATAACATGGGTTTCTTCAAAAGAGGCGTGAAAAAGCACCTTTCGGGCCGGTGGATACACCGGCCACAAATCAACCTGTCCGCTAACTGTACATGGAGGAATATTGGCAAAGAGCTCCATTTTCAAGATTTCAACTTATTTTTATTGTTGTAAAGTTAATAAATATAAGTAATATTTATTACTTGTAAAAATAAGTAATAAATATTACTTATTTTTACAAGTAACCAGGTTCAAAAACTTTCAGTGTCCCCCTCGTATGAAGAACCTATAGGTCTACTAGACGGGAGTGCCTTTTCTTTGTTCCCTTTTGTGACCGTAACGAGTCTTTCCACAATCCTATTTACAGAATGTGCCAAGAATATAACGCGTTATTCAACTAGTTAGTAGGATGGAGTACCTGACATTTACGGATCATCCCATAATAGTTGGAAGTTTAAAAAAGAAATATTGTATATAATGTTGAAGACATTAATTTATTTCGTAAATGTTATTGTTAATTGTTTATTTTATCCTATAATTTTCTTTATTTATAATTTATGAATAAAGGATTAAAATAGTTAAGCTATCTTATCTTAAGAATCTATATACTAAGCTTATTATTTTCTACCATTTGGAATTTATGTGCTTGCGACTAAGTTTATTTGTTATTTTATTATTGTTACTAGGTACTTTTATTTTGCAATTTCTGTAGTTTTTTTACTTATTCTATATGTAGCTTTAAATTTGTTTGAATCTGCCGTTTACACATATATAGTTCCAGGCTACAATTGCTACTAGTAATGTCGAGTGTTACACTTATATTTATTGTAGCACTGTATTGTATAACAAATAAAATAATTAAAAACATTAAACAATAATAACGAAGGTGTTGACTCTGTGGTGTCCTTTTTGTTTATTAACCTTTGGTTTATTACCAGCCCGCCTGCGTTCATAGACAATAAAAAATCTATGTTGTCTGATAATTTTTTGAGTACGTTTTTCACAGATTAAGTTATAACAGTGATGTCATTTGGTTTGCTATTTATTTTATATTATTATTATTATAAAAGAAGTCGGTTAAAAATACCGTGTGCACCAATTACAAGTTTGAATCATACGAGATTCACCCAGGGATTTATTGAAAGAAATTGATATATAAACTGTGACTTTGTACCAACTCCTATTATTTTCTTCTGTACCCACTTCTTACTTTTCATGTCTCCTGAAGAAATTGCTGCAATACAACCACCTATCTTTATTGTTTGTTAACATTATGGAGGTATCTGTCTGTAACTTTGTGAAAGCAAATACACTTTGCCTGTTGTAATAATTATTTGAATGCATGATCAAAATATACGTTCAAAATTTCAATTTGTATTCATCAACGGCGAAAATCCAATACCTAACCAAATTGAAAGCAATTAACACGTGTAAATAATGTAATTTACCAAAATAATTAATAATATGCGGTTTTGCTTATAAATGCTCATTAAACGTATCTACTTAAAATATGCAGGTACTGTTAAACAAGGACTATCTTTTTTATTTGACATATTATGTCAGTGAGAGTAAGAAAACAGTGATTTATCTAAAACAGGTTTAATAGAGATAGACAAGTCCTCCAGTCCTCCCTAGCATTACGTATACTCATTTTTTTGTGGTATTTGGTGCAAATGGTGCAATAAAGAGTTTGATAAATGTTATTTATCATGTTACCTGCTTATGGTGTTCGAATTTAGGAATTTTATGATTTCGTATATTACGGATAACTTAAAATCGAACAAACAAATAACCGTATAAGCGAATAATTGTGACTTAGAGATCGTAGCACAATATGCAGGTTGATTGAATAGAACGACAATTTTTTTCCGCCCAGCACCCCCGCTGCCTAAATTTTTTGATCAATTACATTAAGAAGAAGTTAATCGCGCATGTGTTTAACGTCAGCTATTATTCCAAGAAGTTTCATTATTTAAAAAATACTGTTTTTTTATACAAAGCACGAGAAATGACTTAACATCACCAGATGTGAAGCGGTAAGAAGAGTCCATATGCGAAGACAGCTACTGCAGTTCAGACACTGCTCTAGCCGCCTCCACCTTGGCGGTTTTTTACGCCTCTTTTGAAGGAACCCGTGTTATAGGAAGGTGGGAACACATGTGCTGGCAAAGAACTCCAAGTTCTGGAAGTACGACTAAGAAACGAAGTACTGAATTTCTTTGTGCGTGATGTTGAGGTTGAAACAGTGAATTGATGACTCCGAAGACCGGCACACGTGCTCCTGAGTTGGAAGTGGGAAGGTGGGATATGGTCGAAAAACTCTTCAGAGCACTCTCCGTGATATAGCAGATAGAATTTATAGATAGAACAATTGCATAGACTCAAGGTTGTTGACCTCTACGACGCCAACAGCCAGCAGCACGTGCTGTCCGTAGACAGCACGACGGCAGCAGCACGTCTCCGGTACGCGGCTACCACTCGAGGACCTTTTCGCACCAACGGCCGTGAGTCGTCCTTGCAATGTGGCCTGCACACTGCCACTTGAGGTTCGCAATTCTTTGGGCTATGTCGACGACCTTTCGCTTTTTCCTTTTCTCATCATTTCTGATTCAATCACGCAGATAAACCTTCCATTGCCCTGTGTTACAATGGGCCTTATAAGAAGGCTCAGTGTGACCCCACACTGAGCCTTCTTATGAGGCCCATTGTAAGCGGCCACGTCTCAGTTCCGTAAGTCATCACTGGCAACACACACGAATTAAAGACTTTCGTCTTGAGACACCGCGGTAGTTGGGCTGAGAATATGCTGCGAAGCTTCCAGAACCCTGCCCAGCTGAGTCGAATCCGTCGATTAACGTCTTTCTGGTAGTTGTATTTACCAAGTTTGACTATTTGTCCTAGGTAAACATATTCATCAACAACTTCCAGGGTAGAGCTTCCAACCTTCACAGGTGTGGGTACGACATGGGAATTTGACATTATTTTCGTCTTAACCTTATTTATTTTAAGACCCACTTTTTGGGACTTAAGATAGCCTGCAGAGCATTGCAATGCCTGCAGAGCATTGTGCTCAAGTCCTCCAGGGTCTAAACCACGACTACGATATCACCTGCAAAACGAAGGTCATGTACTCGCTGTTTATGTTGATGCAAAGTCTTCTCCAATCCAAAAGCTTAAACACATCCTCCAACGCGCCTGTGAACATTTTCAGTGAAATAACATCGCTCTCTTCCACACCTCGTTGAAGTCTTAATGGTTTCGAGAAAGGTACTGAGACGCATACTTTTAGTACATACTTTTAGTATGGGTAAATGGGACCCAGATAATGAATTGAGTGTTAATTCAAATATTTTAGGTATGTATAGACCAATAGCTGTATTCTTTCAGGTTATTCAGGTGAAACCTGGCGATACGTGCGGCGCGAGCTTCGTGGGGCGCTTGGCGGCGGTCCTATCTCATTGTCAACTATGGTACAAACCATGGTTGACAATAAGAGGGTATGGGAGGCTGTCACCTCCTTCTGCGAGAGGGTTCTCACGCAAAAGGAGGTATCGTAGAGGGGACGGGAAGAGGATCCTCTGGCCGCCCCTCTCCGGCGTAGACGGGTGGGCGCGAGAAGGCGGGCGTTGATCGCCCGTCTGCCTGCGCCCCAAAGTGCGGCCGCGTGCGTCGGGTAGCTCCCACGCGCGCAATACAAAGGCCGCCACGTCTGAGATTGCTCAATGTAACTCTGGGCAATCTCCATCAGCGCAGAACCAGGCCGTAAGGCCGGGTGCCTGGGGGTGGTCTGGTGAATTTGCTTCGCAGACCCCAGACTAATTCCGCGAATGGCACAAGAGTTATCCAGGAGTTTTAGCGGATATTCCCAAGGTCAATTTATACGCTGGGCGAGCCCCGCACACGCCCGCTACTTCGCTAGTGGATTTCTCCTGGTTAATAAAAAAAAAGGTTATTCAGGTGAGGTAATGATGAAAAGTAAAACTCCGTAACAGTTAGGAATTACATGATTCTTTATCAGTGGTGCAATACGATAGTAAGAAGCAATATTATGTATTTTAACCAGAAACTAATCAGATAATAACAGACAGATTAGTCGAAAATACCGACGGTCCATCTGGCTTTGAGCTTAGAAATAGATCACTAAAAAAGTTTTTTTTTTAGAAACACCAACTTATGGAAAAAAAATAAGTACGTACTTATCGTTATGTGATGTAATATGTGATATGATGTGATGTAGGTACTTATCCCATGAAAAAGTATTTTTTGAATTTGGTGCTGAGCTGCTTCCAGAAACAAAAGAAGGTGATGCACCGACTCGTACTTAAACATAACATTTTTTCTTTTTCATTTGTTTATTTTATTCATTAAATTTATTATTGTAAGCAAGATAATTTTAATAATGAAATAAGACGGACAATATGCACAAGGCATATGCTTATTTTGTAGCACAATTATTATTATTTAATATTTTGAAGTCAGTTGTAATTTTTGTGAAAATTATTTGTGTTTTTTTTATTATTATTATTATTTTGTATTAAGAATTCTGTAACTTGACAATCTGTGTTAACACAATAAGCCATTCAGATAAGGAATCTTGATCTGTGTCTTGTTAGCAGAAGGAATTCCTATGAATCCCTTTCATCTGGTGGTGAAATTTAATGAAAATAAATTAATTCAGATGCACGTATAGTTAGTTTTTTTATTGGTTAGGTTTAGTACAACACGCTCAATTAAATACATGCCCTTCGAAAATCCTACTTACACGTCATGTCTGAGGGCGCCAAGTATAATGCCTATTTCATTATAAACATTTTTTTTCATTTCTGTTTGTCTCCTGATTACATCTTTTAACTCATAATTTCAGTGCAGTTAATTCCATACTACTTTCATCCCATGAGATTATATGGTTTAGTTTTACGGAGAACTCGTCTTTATTGCTTTGTTTGGGATATTTGAGTTTGTATATTCAATTGAGAGGGAGAAAGCGTTTAAATTTAGTTTTTAAAAAAATGACATTTGTTTCCTGTATGCAACGCGGGCGAAGCCGCTGGCAAAAACCACTGACAGATCTATCAACGCGCAGGCTAACCCGCTGATCCTAGAGCCATGAAATTTGGAGGGTGTATTCTTTGTAAAATGTTGGTATCCACTAAAAAAGGGTTTTTCCGAAATTTCACCCCGAAGATGGTGAAACGAGTGGTTGAATTTTCTATGAAACTTTTTTTTACTGTCGAAATAGATTGATACGACAATTAGTACAAATACTCTTCAATTAAAATTATGACATATGTGTATCACAGTTTTTCTAAAATCATCCCCCAACAAAGTCAAAGAGGACTTAGAAAGGAGGATAACAATTAATTGAGCAAATAAAAAATACTACGTGGGCGATGGAAATAATGAACCGGCGTGTAATCGTTGCAAAGATGCCCAAATCAGATTATTACCCGACTTCAAAAAAGATGTAGGTTTTATGTTCCATTAATGTATAAATATATACATTCTGTTTGTAATGTTGACCGATGTCTCTGCCGATTGTGGGCCGATTTACAATATTCTTTTTTATCCAATGAGTTTATTCCCGAGGTGGTCCCACTGTCACCAAGTCGGGATCTGATGATGGGTTCCTAGAATTTTTCCCAAGAAAAGTTTAATTTCTTTCTATAGCTATTCAAGTATTTGTGTCAGTAAGTCATCATATCATGGTAATGAGCTGATGAAACATAGAACTCCTTAACAGTTATGAGTTGGAGAATAATTATTTAAATATTATGGTACGTACCTGTATTATTCAAAGACCGATATTAATCAGGTAGACGGAAGGTAGCAGGTAAAACTCCTAAAAGATTTGGAGTTGAATGATACTTTATCAGTGGTACGATACGATAGTAAGAAACAATATTATGTGTTTCAAAAAGTATTATGTTATGGTAGAGATGTACAAAATACTTTTAAAAATGCATTTAAATACAAAATGCAAATACTTTTCTAATTTACTATTTCAAATGCAATATACAAAATACTTTTGCATTTTGTATTTAAATACTAAATACAAAATAGGTATTTTCAAAATACTTTATTCAAATAAAATACTTTCGAATGAAATTACTAGATTTCTTTATTCATTAAAGATTTTAACACAACAAGTTCCTCAAAAAGAGCATCAGACATGTTGCGTCTGTGTGGGCGCATTATCTTACCACCGTATGAAAACAATCGATCCACTGGTGCCTAACTAGGGAGGCAGGTGATGTATTTTAAAAACACTTTTTTTACCGTTGGGTATGTGTTGAGACTTGTGTCTTCGTCTCGTCTCTTAAGTATTGGAGGGTCTCCAAATCTATGCAGGTGCTGCTGTTGCCAAAACTTAGCAGTACTTTAAGTAAAAAAGTAGTTTATTTTAACAAATACAAAATACATCTCGTAGTATTTCAAATAAAATACAAAATACTTTTTTTTTAAAGTATTTCAGTACAAAATATAAAATACGTATTTTGTATTTGTATTTTAAATACAAGTATTGCAAATAATTTACAACTCTGATTATGTGTTACGGCTTGATGGCAGAAATAGGAAAGGGCGTGGTATCTACTACACTACACACGAGTCTACCACCTAGTAAGCCAACTAGTTTGGTAGCACGATGCCGTCTGAAATATTTATTTCTTAAAATATAATTTACCTACTTTGTTGATTATCATAATCCCAGCCCCAAATTATACTCGGGCTTAACTTGGATACGTTTTCAATTAGTGTTTCTAATTTCTTTTGGCTAGTTTTTTCCCTAATGAAATGGCTTTAGGAGAAACTGCCTAAGAGGTTTAATTTTTCAAAATATCAAAGTTACTATATTTGGTCCAATTTTACTTTTAAAAGAGGTTAAGATATTTTTCAAATGGTATTTAAGCAAAGACCAAGAAACAAACAAGTCCATAATGCTGACGGTCACCTATCTAGCTTTGACCTTAGAAATTTATCACTAAAAATGTCTTTCTTGTTTTTCAGATAAAACCCGACTTCAAAACTTTACAAAGGAAGAAAATAAAATTTAAGTAGGTACTCATTCCATAAAAAGCTATTTTTTGAAGTTGGTGTGCTACTAACTTTGCAAGAAATAAATAAAGTAAGGCACGGACCTCAAAAAATACCTTTTCTATGAGATGAGTACCAACCTACTTTTTTTTTGAAGTCGTTTTTTATTTTTGTTCGTAGATGCACACATCATTTTTGCTGGTTAGGTTAGTAAGACTGGTAAGACGCTCAGTTAGATATTATTATCTACAAGCTCTTTGAAAATCCTATACGGCATGACCCAAGGGCGCACGGTAAGACGCGAATAAAAAATATTTACTATTTATTAACCACTTCTATTGTATCTTAATTAGGTATTTTCACACATGCTTTGAGTTCTGTTAAAATTACTTTCATTTTTGAGATTAGCTTAGTTTTACGGAGAGTTTCGTCTCAATTGCTTTGATAGGATATTGTCAATTTGAATATTCATTTAAGAGGGAGTGAAATCGCTTTAATGTTTGTTATTAAAGTCATTTGTTTCCTATAGGCCACGCGGTCGCAGCTGCGGGTGGAAACTAAGTAGGTATCCTATTTATCATGCCACTACGCAAATAGAGCTCAAATTGCGCTGCTCCGCCCTACCCCGCCCATCGCTCAGCACGTGAAAGCTGGTGAGAAATTTCAATCATTAAAACTAGACACCAGCAAAAAAAAAACATTTTAACCACATTAACTACTTGATAAAACTTCAACTCACAGCCATACAATAATAAAATAAGCTCTTTGCAGTAGATTTCAAATACTCGAGTTAGTGTCGAGGTATCAACAGATTTAATTTCTTCACTCTTTTTATTTCAATATTACTCCAGGGTTTTCTTTGCGGAACCGACAGTGTCATAAGCTACCCTCGATACACTTACAGTGCACTCACTTCGAGAGCATAAGAGTCATTCAACGAGCTTAAGTAAGTATATGGTTGTAGAAAATCTTCTTACATGTTCCTTTAATACAGGAAATATGTATTTTATTTTAAGGATAGGTGCACAGCAGACACGACCGCTGATAACCTGACACTGCACGGTGTCAGAGCAATATAATCACCACCAAGATAGTAGGTAGCCCCATGTTGCTCTTGAAGTCTTGTCGTACAAGATAACGAGATAATAAAACCAATCAATTTAACAAAATAATCGCTCATTACCTTCATGCAATAATTCATCTACTTGGGCGAAAATGATAGGTATTCAAATATCAATAATATTTAGTAATTTATTTAATGAAAATTATCTGCTCTTGATTTTAACGGATTGATTTTACGACTGTTTTTTTTTATACAACTAGATGACAAACAAGCTGACGGCCCACCTGATGGTAAGCGGTTACCGCCGCCTTACCTGTTTACCTGCAATAACAAGGAAAAATCACTTAAGATTGCAGTTGCGTTGTCATCCTGGGGCCTAAGATGAAATGCCGTCCATGCCCAGTAATTACACTGGCTACCTTTCCCTTCAATCCGAAACACAGCGAACTGTTTCACGGCTGAAATAAAAAAGGCGGTGGTGCCTACCCAGACGACGGGCCTACCACCTATCAAACAACGGTTAATTAATCACCCCTAATTGCGGAATGCTAATAGAAATTGATCATTATAGCCCAACCATTGGTTCTTTTAGGACCAAGTACCTTTTTTTACCATAGCGGGTTAACTCTTGGCCTTCATCTCACCTGATGGTAAGTGAAGATAAGGCCGAGGATGGAAGCGAGTTATACCCGGATTCCTCAACCACAGAGGAACTGGCTATCTTACATCTAACTGCCGGAACACAACAATGCTTGCTAACATTATTGCTATGGCGGCAGACTTAGGTAAGATGATAGTAGCTATCCAGGCGGACTTAGAAAAACCCTACCACCAACCAAACCGAGCAGACAATTTTTGCCCCCACGGGAATCGAACCCCGAACCTCTTGATCTTGTCTCAACCACTAGACCACAGAGGCGGTTATAACTTACTATAAATTATTGTTATTTTACTACCGTCAAAATTTTACCTGCGTCTGGAAAGATTGAGTATGCTCTTGACCCGAATGACTCTACCTATTGTTTGTGAATTTAAATTATTAGCCATACTTTTCGAGATAACTTCTCTTTCTTGCATTCTTTACTAAAGCTCTGACTTACATGGAAGCTCCATGGAATGTGAACTGATAATATGAATGGGTGAGTTTTCTTAATAACTTAACCTCCACAGTAAATCTGCATTACACGCAAACATTTGCTTAATGCCATAAAACTAAATAAGACATTTAAATTCTTGAAATATATGTCCCTTGAACTATTTGCAACACTATCCTAAATGTTATAGCGTATTAAAAAATATTGACAACATTTTGTTTTCTAACATATTTTGAAAACTTGTATAAGGGGGCTTACGCCGCACAGTTTATCATACAAACTTTCAAGTAGAAAATATTGACTGCAGAAACGAACAAACCGAATCTAATAACACTTTACATACATGCATGCATGCGTAAAGCACCTTATGTACCTAGTGTTTATCAGCTAATTACTTTATAAATGTAAATAGGTAATGTTTGAAATTTTGTACATTTGTAATTTGTATACTGAGTAGTACATCTGTAAATAAACAACATCGCTGAAATAGAGATGCCTTCCTGATCCTTCCAACAACGTGAACAAATTCTACAAATACCTCTTGTAAGAGTTTATAGCGCTAAAAATGCGGAGCTAGCTGAGAAGTATTTTTAAAACGATCAGAATAATATTTTAGTTACTTTTTACCACTTAGTGATTGATTTACATTTCTATTCTGTTATTCGGGTGTTTATGGAAAGTAAAGTAAAATAATTATATGCAGCGAGGGATTCAAGCGCGCCCAAGATATGAGACTACTTTTTACACTTGGAGGTATACTCTGCTTTTCGAAACAACTACGAGGAAATAAGAACAAAATTAAATTCTCTGCCAGAGTGCATCAGGGGAGCTCGCACATTAGATTCTTTTATGCATCAAGTTAAAAGTCATTTCTTACGTTTATCACATTAACTGTGTATTTAATTTCACTTGTATTGTATCACATAATGTGTTAGTATAATTGATTAGTCTATTATATTTTGTGTCTTTTCTATTTTTTTTTAATTTCTTGCACCCTTTCCCTGATCCCTGAGGCACGCGCATACGCACAGGCATACTCGAAGACTCATTTTTATTTATAACAGCTTTTGAATTCTATTAGAAAAGTAGGATTCAATAAGCTTTAAAAAGTTTATTGAAGTTTTATGGTATATCAACACCATAATGCAATTTAACCAATAATGTTTGATGATTAACAGAGTAAAACGCCTTGGACAAGTCACAGAAGATTCCTAGAGTATCTTGTCGATTTTCCCAAGCATCAAAGATGTGTTTTTTATATGCACAATTTCCGCATCTCTAGTATTTTTTCCTTTAGTATATTCAAACTGTCTATTGTAGAGCAATCCATTTCTAGTAAAATGATAAAGCAATTGGTGAGGAATTTTTTTTTTCAAATTTTGCTAAGTGTCGGCAAACCAGTAATGGGACGGAAATTAGTGGATTCACTGCTATCTTCCGCTTAAAACAAAGGTATTATTTTTCTTAATTTCATTTGATTGAGAAATACATCATCAATTACATTTATTAAATATAAACGATAATTGGGGACAGATAACATGTTCTTATTCAAAATTCTATATGTATAGAATTTATAATACTAAAACGGAAATGTCCCATAAATTATCAGTCTTTTTCATATTCAAAGACTTTAAAGCTTCTATGATCTTGTAATCTTACTTTCATGGAAGTTGAAAGGAATATTGTACTTATTATGAACATTAGTCTCCATGAGTGCAAGAGCGCGCTTAGTACACGAATTCAATCATTTGGTAATTTTAATAGATACATCGGAAAAAAAATCGAAAGTATTTGCAACTCCATTATCTGTTTCTACAATTTTGCCATTAATTTTAAAACACCTATCGGTAAGTTTTGTTTTACCCCTTTTTGATTACTTAATTTTAAGACTTAAAATTTGGTTTTGGCAGAAGATTTTAAAGTACTTTCTGACATAACCGATAAAAAATGGACCAGTGGATGTGGATTTCTGATAGTATAGTTCATATAATTTTCTTTTACTTATATAAATAAAAAAGCAGTTTACCTACCACCTCGAACCAGCTCGGCTGTAAAATTTCAAAACATAGCAAGGGACATGGCACAAATTTTTCAGGTGACCGAAAAAACCTCTTGCTCACTTTGAGCGCAAACCGCAACTAAACTATCAAATGCACGTTGATGGGAATAGGTTTAAAATTGCGGGATATCCTTGGCTTTAATATAAATATAACATCAATCACAAGTGCACGTTGCAGAGCGCTTACTAAGAATAAAGTTGTATTTTATGAGTAAATGATTATTCGTCCTTTCTCGAGCTGGATTCTCTTTCTCAAAGCAAGACCTTCCTAGCCGGGCCATTTGGCCAAAGTAAAAGTACCTCTGTCAACAAGAACTCCCAACTTTAACTGGTATAGGTATGACATGGATATTCGAATATGCTTTGTCTTGTCCATGTCCATTTTTAAACCTACCTATTGGGAAGTTCTGTCTAGGTCTCTGAGTGTTATGCTCAATCCCTCCAGGGATTCTGCAATGACTGGGTACTTCATCGTTGGCAAATCGATGATGAGTGATTTACTCGCTCTTGTTCGTTACTAATGTTGATGCCGGCCGAGTCCTGTCACTCCCGTCAAGTCCCAGTAGTTTAAAACATCTTCCAACGCAGTATATTAAACCGTTTCGGAGATATTAAATTCTCCCTGTCTGACCCCTCTCTGCTGAACACGGATCGGCATGGAGACGCTCTAGTACCTTAGTTCCCAAATTAGTCCAGGTGGACCCCCAGGGGTCCACGGGAGACTCGGCGAGGGTCTATCACTACGATGTTGGCATAACAAAAAATACGTTTTTATCGAGTTTTGGGAATATGGTACAAATGTAGCTACAGGGGGTACACCAGAACCAGATAAATTTTGAAAGTGGTCTATGAGAAAAAAGTCTAGGAACCTCTGCTCTAGTACAATCATTACCTATATCATCACTTCGATATAGCGATGGTCAATGTGACACCTTTGAAAGGACTGAAACAAGGCTCACATTGTGGTCGAATCGAAGGCCTTCTGGTAGTCCACAAATAACAAGCAAATTGGCCAGTTGAACCCCCCGGTCTTCTGTATAACCGGCCACAACGTATGTATGTATGTATGCCTTTACGGAAACCAGCTTTTTCGGAGGGCTGAAAGTCGACAAACCTGCGTGCGAGACGACTCGTGGGGACTCTCGAAACTTGTAAACGCGGATGTAGTTCCCCAATAAGGTTTTGTCACCTTTTTGAAGAAGGACACCACCAGGCCTCTGCTCCACGCTTGTGGCTCTGTACCCTCTAGTATTACGAAATTGAATAGTCTCTGGAGGACTTTAATTACCAGTGTACCAACCGCTTTCAGAAGCCAATGATAGCAAAATATTTTTTTGTACTTTCCGAATCTTTATTCCTCATAACAGTCATAACACTAAAAATCAATGACGACCGATAAAACTGTCTGTAAGACATTTTAAATAATGGAAAAAAATCATAGCAAAAATCACTAAATTGCTTACGCACACTCACTCTGCAACTTACTATGTTCGCGCAATTTTCCTCATGTACTGACCAGTTTCAAAGCTATTTAGACACAACGACACTGCTCGATTTTGAAGTCCTCGCCGTTAACAGGTTTTTATTACCGATGTGGATTTACCAGGTTCAGAGATATATATTTTCATTTTTGAGATGTTTTGATGAATCTGACTCTGCGAATACGTGAGTAACGACCTTTTAAGTAACATTTTGTAAAATTCCGTTTTTAAAAAAAAATATATTTTAATGACATTTGTATGAAATAATATAACGTTGGCTGCATTTTTCAAAGAAATGTCATGAAATTATCAAATGAATAAGATGTTTTGTGTGCCCCCACAAGTGGAAAAACCATTAAAATATATGAATTTATTATAGCCCATGTAGTAATTTATTATCGTATTGACGGCACCAACAGTATAAGATGAGTGACCCTTGACGAGTTTTTGCAGTAATTATATTTTTACGAAATGAACAGAAATTTACGATCTCATTTATGTCTTAGATTAAGTTCGTAACAAAGAATGTTGGTTTGAATTTGCAACTTCTAAAAACAATCATCCTCACATTGTTCACTTAATGTAGAACATTCAATACCGCCATAAATTAATTTTGACCTAGAGCAATTTGTACAGTATTCGCTATAGATAGGTAGCAATTAATATATATACCCAAGTAACCCTTTTTCTTGAGTCACTTTTATTTATAAAATTAATTAATTTGGTGTACTTAGTAAGACAATAGAAAAGAAATATGAAAATTAAAATAAAATGCGTTATTATATTTAGTGAATAAATTAGGAAAGGACCTTCACAAAATTACGGCGAAACCGGAAACTTTGGTAAAGTTTCAATAAGTTTAAACAAGTTCTGAAAGTTTTATATGATATGTTATAACTTACTTTATTGTCATATCATGGGTGAGCAGTGACGCCGCGCGTAGTAGAGATTTGCGTGTAGAGGACGGCGGCGGCGGGACGGCGGCGGCGGCACGCCGGCTCCGATGATCGCGGCGGCAACGTCACAAGCGCGCGCGGTTCGGCCACCCCGCCACTGTGTCGCCTCCCGACTGTACCACACCAGACCCCACTGCGGAGACAACGGCGCGCGCAAATACCTACCGCGCGTACCCCGCGCGCGCCTCATCACCACCCCGCACAACCTCTCCACCATCGATTCATCGTTTAGCCACTTTTTATCACCGAAAGTAAAGCTCAGTAGGCGAATTGGGTCACTTGGGATTCACGCATTGGTGACGGCGCCTTCAGTTTGGGGATGAACGTAAGAAAGCGTGGCGGCGAGCAACGCGATGCGCGCGCCCCGCCCGCTGCACCCCGCAGTCTGCATCGCGCCAAACTAATACCGCGTGCATTCAATCATATTGCAACTTTCGAATTGATACTAACTTTTACAGTTAACTTTTTACCTCTCAACAGCACTACTTACTTCAAAGTCTGTTGCATGGAACATGGAAGTTGCATGAAAATTATGTAGTTCTCCAATTATTGGACAGACGATAGCAAATGAAAAGTTCAAGATTATTTTGACAAGACTTTTATTGAACACGATCGAGCACAATGTGCTTATCATAAATACACTTAAATATAAGTATAGTACAAATCTTAGCATCAAACCTTTATCTACTGTTCTAATAGGTCTCTTAGATAGGTTAAATTAGATCCCGATTCAAAACTTTTTAGTGCAAACATGGCCTTATAATAGCTAGCTAGTTTATGAAAACACTATTGTTGCAAATATATCACATTATTATTACTGTTTTTAATTGTTTTACAAATATAAATGCTTCTCAAATATTTAAAATCTAATGATTTATTTGCAACGATAATAGATAAGGTTGTAAAAATCAACCAAACGCCTATGAATAACGAAAATAACATATTAAAACATAAATTCAGTCCAATATCATAGCCTCGTAAATATCTATTTTTACATCTAAATTACAAAGGACAACTTATAATTTTATAACTAACTTTGGTTACATTGCTTTAAATACCAATTGTGCGATATAAAAATAATAGCGAATACAATTTTGTCATGTTTTTCTAAAATACAGGTTTTAAGCTCTGCTATATTATATCTAATGGGTGCTATCTACGCTCACCGTCTTAAAGCAAAAAAATAAAATAAGTAATAAAAAAAACATAAACAATGGATTGATCACATATTGTGGTCCCGCTCGCAAATGATCGTTAGTTCTTATAACTTTTTATATAACTTATGCCGAATTACGACTACGTTACGTGACGTTTGCGAATGGGACCATATGCCAAAAAAGGAAAATAACTTTTAATATCACAGTTTTTGGGCATCTTTAAAATGACTGATTTTAATGAAATAAAGATGAAACAAACAAGCTCCTATAACAAGGAAAGACCTATTCTGCGCGCGCATATGGCAGCAACAATTAAAAATCGATTAAAGGTTAATACCTAATTATATCCAAAATGTTATAAATAAAGGGAGTGCAGGGCACCAGCAACTAACTGAAATTTACTTCCCCTGAAAGAGAGTAGTGTAATCGTCTATTCTGTTTCAATCACACTTTAAAATTTTCAAATTACTTGGTATTATACCTCATTTCACTATTTTTTACTAAAACATTCAGCGAGAACGTAATACAAACGTAAAGATTTATGTCGAAAATAGTTGTTACAATTGGATACGACATGAGAGCGATATAAGATAGATATCAAACATTTCATGCTCTTAATTTTTACAGGATTTTTTGTGGCTTTGGATTTAAGAAAATATAAAAAATTACCTCATATGAACCTGCCGATCAAACTAACAATTTCTGTCGCTACTAGACAATGTGTAGATATGTGTATTCTGGCGGGTGATTATCCAAAAATTCTATCATCAATATACATAGGTATTTCCCCAATACGCGACATGGAACACAAAGGTAATGCAGTCGACAGTCGTAGACGTCAGTCAGATTTGTATTGCTATTTGTTTTGTCATGCCGCGTGAGACTCCAGGGAGTCGTTATGATGACGTTCTGTGGCTTATTATTTTCACCGCACTACCGCAGGCAGCAGGCGAGAATCGACCGTATAAATTGCAAATAGACTACACCGCAAGTGATTAAAATCGCAAACGCCAATGTAGACTAACTTTCGACAGACCGCATGCGACGGGCGACCTAAGACCGTGAAAACGATCAGTTGCGCGAATCAAGTAATCATCAACTATAGCGTACACGGCGAAGATTTTTTTGCGAAACGCTTTGCGTTTCCGTCAATGCGTTCCACAAAAATTAACAGATAGGTATGAGTTGCCCACGCATCTCGGGGAGGTACGCGTACTGAGATGAAGATATGTTCTGTCATGTCAGCCGTCTGCTTTAAATTAGCCATTCAATTGGACGCCTAGGCGGGTCGTTTAAATCGAAGAGCTTTTGTGTGCCTGTTTGAATGATAGGTAGGGTCAAGGTTATTTTTTATGACCACATAGAACCAAATCGACGTCGGTTATAAGTGGTCATAAAAATATAACCTTTAACCTACCATTCAAACCATAACTTTTTAGTTCAAGACGATCCATTCAATACGCCAAGTCGTTAAACGTTAAGTGAGTCTAATTCAGTTAACTATCGGGCTAGGCATTTCATCAACAGATTGGATGTCGGCGTTTCATCAACGGGCTAGGCATCCAATTAAGCGGCGAATTTAATCACATGGCGGCGACATACATACTACGTTGGCAATATAACAAATTAATAGACAAATGGATATATCATAGAGTGATTCAATGATAGCATTAAGTGAGTGGTAGTTTGAACCAATGTAAAGTGTTTCGCCTAGGCATCAACCCGTTAGGGCGTAGTTAGGATTGTACGAGTTAATGTAGTGAATTATGTATTAGAAACTAGCAGCCCCCAGCGGCTCCGCCCGTGTGGATGTCAGTTATCGCGCCAACGTCCTACTTCATCGTTTCCAAGTTACATCTAAATCGATTCAGCAGCTTGGAAGTGAAAACGTAGAAGACAGAGTTGCTTTTGCATTTATAATATCGGTACGGATAGAAGAAACTATATTTGTTTGTTCATATTGATTTTTACGCTGTATCCTCTGGTATAACGATTTAAAAATGCCGACATTAACACGAAAGCCAAAATAAAATACTTACATTAACAAGGTATCCGTTTAACAAGAGCTTGTGAAAAATTGCTCAATATCAATTTAGTAGTCGACACTGTCTTGCTTAGAGTGCCTAATATCTATTTACTTTGAATAGTTTATTACTCATATTCAGGGTGGCACATTTAGATCGGGCAGTATGGGAAAGTCTGAAACTATAAAACATACGAAAATCTCTTCCTAGGAACCATGTCATCGATTTTAGTAATAAGAAAAACTGCATTCATACATTTAAAAAAAACTTGTACTCAGCTCGGAAAAATAATTATAACGGACGTTTTGAAAAATAAAATAATTTACTACTATTCGGCCAGTCAAACCAAGACGTTTCATCTACAAATGAGGTTTATCACGCCTTTGTATCTACATACTTATTCTAAGTGGGATTTTCAATTGATTATTAGTGTAAGTATGATTAATAGAAGTAAGCAATCACCATCATAGATAGATAGATAATATTATCGCAGATAACAATATGTAAAGCAGTGTAAACAACTATAGAGACAATTTTACGCACCTAAACGAGTTGTATTGAAAAAATGGTGGTAATTTCGAACAGTTACTTAAAAAAACAAAGGATATGAAAACAATGCATTTAATTCATTTTAAACATTATGTTTCATAGTAACGTGTACTGTTAAGACACAATCGATATTTAAATAGAAATAGCGTTAGTTTTATTTTTTTAAATGTCCGGGTTCTATTGCCGAGCTGAGTACACGTTTTTTTTAAATGTATGAATGCAGTTTTTCTTATTACTAAAATCGATGACATGGTTCCTAAGAAGAGATTTTCGTATGTCTTATAGATTCAGACTTGCCCGTAGTGACCGATCTAAATGTGCCACGCTGTATATTTCGGCATTAACAATGCTTGAGCTTCACTACATAGCATAAAACAAAGTCGCTATCCGCCGTCTGTCTGTCCCTATGTATGCTTAGATCTTTAAAACTACGCAACGGATTTTGATGCGGTTTTTTTTTAATAGATAGAGTGATTCTCAAGGAAGGTTTATATGTATAATACATGTTTATATGTATAATACCCGTGCAAAGCCGGGGCGGGTCGCTAGTTATACTATAAATATAGGTATCTATATAGTGTTTGTTATTACATACAATTATATCTAGCTGTTGTTACAGATCGAACATTGAAGCATGCGCTATTTGACGTCACCGTGAAGAAAGTGATTCTGCCGAACGCAGCGACAAACATAAACGTATGCTAATCCGCTAATCTGTATTCTGACTACAACAACAGGTTCTACGTTTGTTTGTTCACAGCAGTTTACATGTCAACTAAATTCAATACCTAGAGTAAATACCAACGTGTAAAACGTTGAAGCAATGGACGAAATATTTTGATATATTGGTTGGTACTTAATAACTCCTATTTAGACCAATATTATTGAATGAATACACACTAATTCATGATTATTGGATCGTTATTCATTATCATCATCATTATAGCATATATCATTCATTACAGATATCTATCGTTATTAATTCAACCACAGAAATAGCACCTGACCAATTAATGTATTTAATGGTAAGCTTCAGTGCATTTCATTCGATTTATTTCTCAAACACACGATTTCATGTTTGATGTCTGGGTGCAGATTAATCGAGCAACCTCAGCCAGCGAAGCAATTGCTAGTTGATCAGGACTATTCACTATTCAGGGCAGGACATCCGTACTTTGCTTGGGGCAAACATACGTTCTGCCTTGCAGAAATAAAAATTACCAAAAAATTTTAATAATTTGTAAATTATCTAATTCTGTCGCTAAGTCGCAACGATGTTCACTCAAGATTATTATTGTGATGTTATGTTGTATTTTTTGTAGAAAAAAAATATTATTACCAACTAACGACTTTCTTCTGCAACACAACAATAAAAAC
Source organism: Nymphula nitidulata (assembly GCA_947347705.1). Lineage (NCBI taxonomy): Eukaryota > Metazoa > Arthropoda > Insecta > Lepidoptera > Crambidae > Nymphula > Nymphula nitidulata. Next base: position 22,054,448 of record OX374616.1, read on the forward strand.
ACCATTTCAAATTGCACTTCGATTTTTTTTTCGACTTTACTTTGTGATGAATTAGAATTCATCATGAATTCAAATTAATCACGTGCAAAAATTGTTAAGAGTGAACACCGTTTCGTACGACAAGGCTACAGATATCGGTACTTTACGATAGTTTTTCTACGTCCCGACTTCTGCCCCTGCTCGCGCTCAAGAGGGTACCCGGCTACACTCAAAACAAGACACCTTTGATATCGTGTCTTCCCTGGATTTTCGATAGGGCGTAAGTCTCTCCTTTCATAATTCGACATATTTATTTATTCCCCAAAAAAGGTACGAATGGCAGATCAGAAATCTAGAAATGTTTATGTATTTGATTGCATGTATTTTATTATACTTATTTCTTGGTTTTAGCCCCAACATATGAGGCCATCAATACGACAATAAATTAAAATATAGGCTATATTAGTTCATAGAAATGGTTTGCCACTTTCAAAAACATCTTATTTACTTATTTGATATTTTTTTTGACATTTCTATGAGATAATACAGACAAAGTTATATTATTTTATACAAATGTCATTATATCATCAAATGAATATGATGTTTTTGAAATAGGCGAACCGTTTCTATGAGCTAATATAGCCCATGTTTTAATTTATTGTCGTATTGACGGCACCAACCTGTATATAATAATTATGCTTACTATTAGTACCGAGGTACATATCAAAAACTAAAACTGAAAAATGTGTGGATTTAACATTTCTTTGTCTCACGATTTCGATTACACTTGGTGCAAAATTAAAAATTTAGGCGGATAGCGTCTCTACCCAGATTAGTATGCCTTGATAGAAATTCATCCAGAATCCAGATCTTTTTTGGTCTATTACCTAAAAGGTAGGTAGTCGTTATTCGTCACTTAATTATGTTACATAGTCGCCAGTGGCAAATAAAGTTAAGGTGATACCTTGCGATTATTCATATTTTTTTACTATAGTACTTTTATCTCACGAAGGACCCGCGCTTTGCATGTGGTAAACCAAGTGTCAAACACGCTGCGAATGTGTCCGTGAATGCGAGACGAGTTAGCACATAAATCTTAACAGTTTCAAAAATGTATCATACATACTATTCAATAAGAATGTGCCGCTGTTTAACTTATTTTTCTTTTAATAACTTTGTTGAATAATATGTAAAATAAATGGTTACTTGTATAAAAAATAAATTTATGGTTTGAAGATTCTTAAATATTAACTGATTAAAAGTAATTTCAATAAAATCAATCAGAATCATTTGATAATGATTCTGAAATTGAAATGGTGAAACTGATAGCACTACTAGTTTCATCTAAATCAGTTTGTAAGTTTTTTTCGAAATCGCAGTATAAATACTTCATCATAATAATATATTCTTGTTATTTTCTCTCTACACTTTGACAAGTTTGGCTGTACGTCTTGCCATGGATATTTTCTATGATTTTTAAATAATAAGTAAATCAAAAACTAACCAGAAAAATTTTGGCACTTAATAATTTATCTACTTTATCATGTAAATACCTGCATAAAAAATAATCTAAAACAAATAAAAAACAATGAATCAACCTCACCGCAGATTACAACTTTCCGACGTATATTTTCCATACTGACTTAATCATATTTTTCCTACTACTGTTGTAAAAAAATCCTTATCTGCGACATCACTAGGTAGTACCTTTAAAAATTCATATGTTCGTCACTTATAGGTCGATTTTTCTTGTACATCGATTTAGGTAACGGTAGTGCTATCATTCCAGTATTCCTTGTACAAGACACAGTACTACCAATATTTTAATAAATGTTCACGACATATTCGTGATGTTGCCATAAAATTGGTTAACAATTACGTTTGACCAAGGTTTTTACTAAACATATGTGAACCGTTGTTTTAAATTAAAATAGGCAAAAATAATACAAGTTGTTTAAATAGGGACCACTTTGACACTTCAATTCAATTTTCCCTCTACTGTGACAAAAAGTTTTATAATTATTTTTTGTTTTATCATGTCTTTGTTTTGTAATGATTCTGATTTTTTGTAAATAACGCAAGTAACACTGTCTTATTTTATTCTGCTCTTAATTTTTAAGAACCTTCAAAATATCATGATTTTTTATTTACTTATGTATTTATTTTATTTCTTATTAAGTTACTAAACTAAAATAAAATAAGTTAGATTTACATTCACATTTGATAATAATAAAATATTCACGCACACATTCGATAATGAGATAAAAGTACAATAGATGGATTGGACGTTACAAGTGTCAAAATTTTTAGGAAAGGGAGCTGCTCAGCTATTCTGATATTAATGGCAAAAAAAAGTTTAAGGAACGTATTGAAATATTAGAAGCTGAGAAATAAATACTTCACTACCCTATCTACCACAACATATGTGATGGCGATTGTACCAACTTTATAAAGTTGCCTTAATAAAGTTGGCATTAGAAATTCGCTCGTAAAAACCAGGAGTAAGACGATTAAAACTTTCATAAATTTGAACAGCCACGTCACAAAGTTGAGCACGGTAGTAAGATATCTTACATAAACTGGAACTAGTTCGTTTACATATTATGGCTTCCCAAGCACGTCAGACAATCGAGGCTCGAGTATTTGTCGGGAGAAATTGCAGACTACCCACAAATAGTCAGCCGCGTGCACTTAGTAAGAAGGTCGTTGCATTGCATTAATGGTCTTCGACGGATATTTTGCTGAGTCGGTTAAAGTCGCTAAAAATGCGATTCAATAAATTATCGGGTACTCAAAACTTCTGACATGGACGGGCAGCCTAATCTTACAAAAGAAAATGTAGCATAATATAATTGACTATCTCTCCAATTAAGTAAGGCACAAATAAAATCTATAAGATACGAGATTTTAGTTTCAGTCACATAACACTATTTTTTCCACAAATTTTCATTTTCATTTAACTTATAAAATATATAAGAAGCACACTTCTACTGGATAAAAACGCGAAATTATTATGTGTCCGTTCGATGTTTTCTGATTTCTGATTGAATAAGCATTATTTTGTCAATTTAAATAAATTTTTGCCAATTGCAAGCTAAATTTTTGCCAATACAAACAAAATCATGGCGCACGTGATCGATCACAGACAGAGCACTATTAACTATAAAAATTGATGATATTATGTCACCTCGCCACACACTTTTAAGTACATTCTTCAGCAGAAATACTTTTACAGTTCAGGAATCAGGACTTTTACGAAGCAATAAGTGTTATGAACTGTCAAAAGTTATCACTTAGTTTTGCTGTTGCTGTGCCATAACTACAATACACAAGTGATAAAAGCATACATACATTACATTTTTAATACGACTCTTCCAAGTATGCAATTTAAGACTATAATAATAGTCAGTAATGTATTGTAATGAACGCTAGTTGCTGTTTAATGTAAAGATTGACAGCGAAATGAGCGCTAAAGCAACGCCCCCTTTGTATTGAACTTTGTTATAAAGCTTTACAACAATATTATTATTATGTTCTGTGCACGCGATTTATGCTCGCACATGATTTTTTTCCACGTGATTACTCTTGTTTTCCCAGCACAATGTTGTCAATAACACAGCGTTTATAAACAGCAAGCGAACAGGCAGAACTTTCTTGTGGTAAATACCAATTGACAAATTATGAAAATGTGAAAAAGAAATAAACTTTTACTAAAAAATCTATATTTAAAGTTTTTTTTGTATAAGTATTTTTATGAGATACTTATAATTTTTATTGGAACAGAGTTTATGTCAAAGTTAAATTTTTGATTTATTATTAACATAAAAATACATTAAAGGATTGGTAATCAATGAGCATTGAAATAAACCACTAAGGTTTGTCTACAATGTCTCAGTGGCATGGTTCGATGACGGACACCAATTTTTTATTGATAATAAAGGCATAATCTATGGTGTGTTGATTATATTTGGAAACGAGAAAAATTACGGCAATTCTTAAGACTAGTTTTCAGATTTGTGAAGTTTATATTAGCTTCAAAATAATTTTAAATTGTTAATAAAAGGTATATATATTGTTATCTTCATATCTTACCGGCTTAAATTTTCCATTCAATGCCCATTAAGGAGAGCAAAATTTTATTTAAGGACTAACGTTACATTGAAATAGAAGAGTATGATGACAGGCATTTTCGTAATTGTAGGACTTTTGTGAGGTAACGAGTATAAGTAACTTGAAATTTAAAATAATATAATAATGAGCTAATAATAAACTTCTAAAATTTCAAATTGTTGAAATAGCTTAGGACTTAATTCATTAATTTTAAATTTCAACCATCTTACTCATTACCGCCGACTTTCTGAATATTCACCACCAACGTGAACTGGCTTTAGAAAAAATGATTTGATGAAATTACGAACGAGAAAGACTTCCTGTAAAACGTTTACATAAATATTTGAATTTTAATCGTACCAAATTTTTGGCCTATGTAATTTCAATACTGTTACTTTTATTATATTTTTTTGAGATTCTCGTGTCGACAATTTTTGTAACTATTTTTCAAAGTGTATGCTAAAAATAATTCAATGTCTATAAAAAATTACAAGTTTTACAAAAATACAAATTGAAACGTTTCCTTGTCTGCACCCAGCTAAACTAGTGATGTTTGAGAGTCAATAGTCGTAGTATAGTGATAGAACTATCTACCGTAACTACTTGACGCAAAGTCAATATTCGACATTTAGACAGCCACTCGCTATCAGTGAGATTCAACACTGACCGTTCGTGAGGCAAACTTACAGCATCAATACATGAGATAACAAAGCCACATCTTACGCTACTAAAATTTAAAGATATGTTTCGAAAGTAAACTATGAGTAAACTAGTAAAATGTCATAAACATGAGATTATAGGCAATAAATAATAGAAGAGTATATCCTGTATTTGAGTATATAAGCATTTAGAAAGATGCTTATTAGTAGATTGGCTTACATTCATTATTAATTTTGATAAACTATTTAATCAATGGCACAATAGCAAACCATTTCTTAATATAGTATAGCCAGTATAGCCACACGGTTTGCTCACTACTTTAAGTAACTTATAATAAATTATGTACAAATAATAATAATAACTGAGATTTTGTCTTTATCCTACTTTCCTGCTTGATTTTGTTCAGTAAAGTTTAATTTAATATAGAATTAATTGTCTGGTTTGTACATTACGAAAATAGAATCTAATATACAGGTACAGCTTTTAGGTGACGGCTGACAACTTTGTAGCAAATTAAATTCGGTAGAAATCATTGTTGGTAATTTTTTACACAAATTCATGATTAATGATCATGAATTTGTGTAAAAAATTACAGAAAGATAAATAGAGAGATGCACACGACAAACCTCTAAATATAAAAACAATAGGTTGTACGGTGGCGTTAATATAACTGTAATGTCAAATCTCTAGCTAACTATTATGAACTAACAAATTAACTGATGTTGGTAGATCGTAGACTTTGATTATATATGTCTAGATGGAGCGTCTATTTGGCGTCTCCAGTGATGCCAAATAGACTATCGGTACATCCAAGTGCTGCAGTCACTGTACGAAAACGCCACTATGTCAGTCCGCCTTCAGGACCAAAACTCGGAACCAATACGTCTTCAGCGAGGTGTAAGACAGGGCGATGTTATATCGCCGAAACTGTTCACTGCCGCGTTGGAGGATGTGTTTAAGCTTTTAGACTGGAGAGAACTTGGCATCAACATAAACGGCGAGTACATGACTCACCTTCGTTTTGCTGATGATATCGTAGTCATGGCTAAAAACCTGGAAGACTTGGGCACAATGCTCGACGACCTCTGTAGAGTCTCCCAACAAGTGCGTCTTAAAATGAACATGGATAAGACGAAAATAATGTCGAATTCCCATGTCGTACCCACTCCTGTAAAGGTCGGAAGCTCTACGCTGGAAGTTGTTGACGAATATGTTTACCTGGGACAAATAGTCCAACTTGGTAAGTCCAACTTCCAGAAAGAGGTCAATCGACGGATCCAACTCGGCTGGGCAGCGTTCGGGAAGCTTCGCAGCATTCTCGGCCCAACTACCGCAATGTCTCAAGACGAAAGTCTTCAATTCGTGTGTGTTGCCAGTGATGACTTACGAAACTGAGACGTGGCCGCTTAAAATGGGCCTCATAAGAAGGCTCAATGTCACCCAAAGGGCAATGGAGAGGGCTATGCACGGGGTTTCTCTGCGTGATCGAATTAGAAATGATGAGATCCGCAGGAGAACTAAGGTCACCGACATAGCCCGAAGAATTGCGAGCCTCAAGCGGCAGTGGGCAGGCCACATTGCAAGGAGGACTGACGGCCGTTGGGGCGGAAAAGTCCTCGAGTGGCGGCCGCGTACCGGGAGACGCAGCGTTGGTAGGCCTCCGATAAAGTGGACCGACGATCTGGGGAGGGCCGCGGGAAGCCGATGGATGCGGACAGCGCAGAACCGATCGGTATGGAGATCTTTGGGGGAGGCCTATGCCCAGCAGCGGGCGTCTCTCGGCTGAAATGATGATGAATGATGATGATGAGATGGAGCGTTGTGCTACAAAATAGAAGAAACAGGCCAACTGTCACACGCTTGTGTGTGTACGGCTACGGCTATAGTTTGGATGTGCAAGTAAAGGGTGACCCCCACACACATATAAATTGGGAAAATTTTGCAAATTTGAAAATAGAATTTAAATTCATAGTGCAAATTCATTATGATTTAGATTATGAGAAGTTTAATGATATATGATATTCTCACTGTCATAGTACTTTACTGCTGATAAAAATAATGCCTGTAAAAACATTGAAAGCAATACATCATCAACAGCCTATTTACATGTCCCACTGCTGGGCACAGGCCTTCTTACATGGGAGAAACACACGAGGAGGATGCAATAGATAGCAAAATAAAATCCTAAAGACTTCCACAATGATAAAATTAACTGATAGATATAATTATTAGTAACTTATTATTTTAACCTTCAATATAGGTACATTTAGAAATGTTTATCACTTATAAATTTTATTTGTTGAAAAAGATGTCAGTAATTTTTAAATCTGATATGAATAAAAAAACGAAAAGTGGCTACATTATCGTAGATTCTAGTTTTATTTATATCATTTGGAAAATTTAAATATAAAACAGACAACACTGAAACCATGGCAACGGTTTGAAAAAAAAATCAACTTTAAATAAATATTGCAGTTATTAATTTAGTTATTTACCGATGGTAAGTAATGTTTTTAGTTAATTCAATTATTTTTCGTACCTAACCCACTTTATTCGTGTAAATCAACATACTAACAGACTTAATTTTAATAATACGTAATCTATAGTGACACTTTTGAAACTGAGCAAGGAGTTACAGATGTACCTTTAGTGTATAATATTTATTCCGAAATTTGACCGCTGCCTACGCTACATCTAGACAATATTTTAATATATATCAAAGATCGTACGATTTTTCTGAGTATCTTTTTCATACATAGAATTAGCTTTTTAATATAAGGCAATGACACTTTTTGGTTTCACGTTTTTTTTATTCAGTCATGTTAAAACTCAACTCATAATTCTAAAATTATTTAAGCAGCCCTTATAAGGTAAGATATCACTGTTTCAGACCTTTTTCATACATTCTATAGGCAGGTTTAGATTTGAGAGTTTTTTTTTACATGTATAAACTTCTTAGATAGTCCTCTAAATATGAATACAGTTTTTTGCTGGCATGAGGTCATTAGATATGTCACGGATCTATGTAAAAAGTAACTTTGCCTTTTTTAAAATATACCATTATTCATGAAAATTGATCTGACTACAGTTATAGTACCCTTCAACGAACCTGCGTAATTATATGTAACAAAACAATAACAACAATAAATAAATGTAGCATTCCTACTTCATTAACCATCGGCGGCGGTATTCCTTAGTAGCTAATACATTATTGTTAGCATGGCTTGATAATATCAAGGATAATATATAAGGGGATGAATACCCTTGCACCCTCGCAGACTAGAAATGTTTACCACGCTAAGATCTATTTATTTGTTGCACCTGTTTCGTACAGTACATCGCTAAAATAAATAACTGAAGCTAAAAACTATTTAGACAAACAAACCTTAACTTAGGCCGAACTAAATAGACGGAATTAGGTTAACAGGAGAATATTTACATTTGAGTGGGTTTCAGAACAGCGATCGATACTTCAAATTTCGTTGTTCGAATTTGAAATCTGGTAAACATTTTCAGTTCGCGACCGTAGCTACTAATTCATTCAAAGGACATTAAATTAGCTGGCAGGGGTTTTACTATTTTATTCGTAACTTCTTCAATTTTCGATACCCACAGTTTAGCGACGGGTTCTGATCCAGTTCTAGGACAAAAGAAAAATTTCTCTAAATAAAATATTTCTAAAGTTTTTGATATTCATAATAATATGTAAGTATAATTAATTTAAAATTCTTGAAAAAATGTTCAAGGAATATATTAAAAATAACAAAGCAATATGACAAATTATTAGCTTCTAACGAAAGTCTATTCATTTCTCGATACCAAACACTTAAAGCTGGCCGAAGCAAGCTTCTAACGGCATAAAGTGGAAGTCGCCTCGAGGCGTTCAAATAGATCGACAAACTAGTTGCACTTGGCACTTACTTGAACTTGTAGTGGGTCCTAGCGTGGTGGTTTATCAGCTGGAAAGCGTCGGCCGCGTCGCTGTTACTCCAAGTTGCAATCCACCCATCCAAGGAAATAACTTTGCATCGTTCCGCGCGAAAATCGTTCCGAATTGTCCTGTTATAATGACGAAATACTTAGATTGTCAAAATAGAAATAACGTGTAGAAACTCTAAAATTTCGTTTGACAAGCGAATTTTTTGGGTTGCGTAGGAGGCAACCAAAAAACATTCAATTTTCTTCTATTACTGAATAGTCATAATGAATGATTACATGCATCATTTTAGGGATATAAAATCATTTTCTTTTTCATCATTATCATTCAGAAGGTAAACCTTCTAATATCGTGATAAATTCACTTAACTTCTATGTGTCTATAGGCGGCGGTATCCGCTTACCACCAGGAGGGCCGTTATCTTGTTTGTCATCTTGTTGTATAAAATAAATGAAATTTCTACAATATTTTTCTGACGCGACTCAGGCTATTAATAGTTTAAAATACCTTATTTGTGAACTTAAAAGTGGTAAAGAAAACGAAAAAGTGTTTTCTTTCAACAACAGCAAACCTATTATACTCGTAGCGTTTCAGTTCTTTAGTTCCTTTTACTTTTGTAAACTTTTGCTGATTCTGACAACAGAAGTATAAATCTTTTGAGTAGGTACCTAGTTTGAATAATATTCATCATAATAATGAAAAGAAATGGGTCAAGAGCTTTCAACATTCGTTTGGAAAGTTGTTTTTCCGGTTATCACGATTATTACGTTCAAACAAATTAGTAGTAAGGTACATAATTTATATTCGGTAAATAATTTACTAAATACCATTTAAAGTAATTTCAGTAATACATTGCGAAAATTGAACCACTAGGGTTCAATTTTCGCTTGTTCCCACGATGTAACCTTCAAGCGGTCGCGCGGTGTCTAATCGCCCGCACTTTTTCGTTAGTAATATTGTTAATTTTTATTGTATTTTAATTCTTGTTAAAAGTATTTCTAATGCCTATCATTGTTTCACTATGCACGAAATAAATAGGTCCGAAAAAAACGCGCCTGTCATCGAAAATATTGTAATAATGAAATGAAATGAAAATATCACTTTCGAATCGTCAAAAAACCCTTATGTCTATTACATAAAATAATTTTAACTAACAATGTCATGATATTGATCTCTCTGTCTTGTCTGGGTCTACGTAAGCTAACAATGTTATAATGTCAGACTGTTTATCAGTCTGTCTGTTGATCTGTCAGTCGATCTGTCTTTCGGTCCGTCTATCAGTAAGACAGTCTGTGTCTGTTAGTCTGTATGTCTGTCTGTCAGTCTGTCTGAATTTACACGGGTTCCAAAAGTTGAACTACCGAGAAGATTCCGGCAACAAACTCGTGTAGTCACTCTTTTCATTATTAAGTTACAATGTTTAGTTACATAGTAGTAGTAGTATTTCGCAGTGCAGTGTAGCACAGAGTATAAAAAAATAGGTGTATTAACGTACCAAGAAGTACCTAATGACAAGATTAATTACTTTATTTAAAGACTGTCCATCAATGCACCATCACCATATAGGTATTATAATACACAAAGGTCAACAGTTAATATACAAAGGCCCTGATAAAGCCAAACATCTTTCATTAATTTGAAACACTTGTCTGACCACGTCACTATAATAATAATTGTATTGTTTTTTTTTATAATTCCTATAATGTCTTCTAGGTTACGCGCGACCGCTTCCGTTACAAATTATCGCGAGCCAGCTTGAAGGGTAAACAAGCAACAAAGTGACTGCAAACATTGTAGTTTATTTAACTTTACAAATCCCACACCCCCAAACCAAACTGTTCGTGACCATCATCTCAAGATGACTTAAATAATCCGTTCTGAATAAAGCAAGTATGTTTTTTATAGCACTAAGGTGACATACAGCCCACTTGATGGTAAGCGGTTACCGTAGCCTATGGACGCTAGCAACAGCAGGGGTATATCATTTGTGCGTAGCCGACACTGTAAGGAGCTGTCAGTCAGATTAAAGATCGCGGCTTCGCATCCCCTTGTATTTTTCTGGTCTAGATATTTTAAAAATTGTTACAAATGTGTTGTCGTTTTTTGTTAGAGGAGCTCGGTGGCATAGTGGTTTGAGCGCTCTGGTTACGATCAGGAAAACAAAGCAGCTTTCGCCATGGTCGGTCCCTGGATGGGTCAATCAAACCCACCAATCAGCATTGGGCCAGCGTGGCCTGTGCCCAGCAATGGGGCGTAAATAGGTGTATGATGATGTTGATTTTTTGTTTAGTGTAGCTTCCATCTATAGATGCGGGTACTACTCCTAATAGCCATATACTTTTAAAATTGAAAGTAAACAAAATACCTAATATTTACGTTTACTCACCCTTTAAATGATTTAGACGCGTAGAAAACTAGAATATTTCCTGATATCTGAAGCCAATAGCGCTGCCACGATGAAAGGGATAACTTTCGTCCATCTTTTAAAATGGTCTTCCGTCTCACAAATCCTTGAAAGTCACATTCCAATGGCTCCGGCCTCGACAAATCGCTAGGGAATACAAATATATTTACTGGCAAAATCCATACTAATATTATAAATGCGAAAGTGTGTCTGTCTGTTACATTTTCACGCTTACACCGATTTAGATAAAATTTGTAATAGACATAGTTTGAGTGCGAGTTGTTTTTTAGAGTTTCCTAGATGCGGAAGTAATTTATTTCCTTAATTAATTAAGGAGGGATCCCTTAACTATGGAAGAAAACTGCGTCCTCGTTCTAACAGGAAATCATTTTTTGTGAAAATGTAAGCAGTAAAATTACTAAATCCCGGCCGAGTCGACTGCGAAGCGGACAGTGGAATATTTGGAAAGGTTTTGCGCCAACGCCGAATACTCACAGATAGTGACCGAGCCCAGGTTCACTTACACGGGTAGGTCTCAAAAACAGGGGTAAACAGGGGTAAAAGTAAAAAGATCAAAGATAATTGTCCAAAAGAGATCGCTCCAATTGGAGTCACGACACACTGATCGACAGCGATTGACGGATTGTCCATACAAAACAACGCGATACTTGTAGTATCGGAATCGGAAGCCGTACGCATCTACGGCAAGTAGGTACGGCATCCCTGACTCGCCGTCGTCTATGCCTATTGTATTGTGTTGTTAACCCTTAACCGAACGCCAACTTAAAGGAAGTGAACGGCAGCTTTAAGCAAGTAAAGAGTTTTATTAAGTACAAAACGTTTACTGAGTACCGAAATTCCGATACTGCAGTTTTAGCACTTATAGTGATGTTCTGTCCTTTGTTGTCAAGACGGGTGAACTTTGTAAATATGTAATTACCAATTTTTAAAATCTGATTTTTATTCTTACGGAAAAATCTAAACAATGGTGCTGCAGCGAATGAAAAAGGCTTTGAGAAGTTCGCCTCCTGTTACCACTCTTCGTCTATTATTTATGACTATGAAAATAATTTATCTTTATCAAATATCATTTTTTTTTGTAAAACAATCCTGTCTTATTTCTGCCGTAAAACAGTTCGTTGTGTCTTGGATTGAATGGAAAGATAGCCAGTGTAATTACTGGGCATGGACGGCATTTCATCTTAGGCCTCCGTGACAAATGACAACGCAGCGCACCAGCAAATTCAAGTGATTTTTCCTTGTTTATTGCAGGTGTCTATTATAGGCAGCGGTAACCGCTTAACACCAGGTGAGCCGTCAGCTTGTTTTACATCTATTAATATAAAAAATAATAGTAAAAAAGCAATCCCCGTTTTTATAAAACGCTGACTAAAGTTAGACCTGGTTCTAAAACTGATGCTTTTATGTCACTTTAATTAGTTAAAAGAAAGACAGTGACGGCATCAGTTTTAAACCAGATCTAACTTTAGTCCGCGTTTAATAATAAGGGGAATTATGTTTTAAAAAAATATTTTTCGTATTTTGTGATTCACATTACCGACAACACTACGGAGCTGGCCAAGCCCTGAATAAATTAATAAAATTTACGAGTAAAAAAATCATAACCATGGAAAATATTAATTTTTTTATCATGTTATAGTTCCTGTTGATCGCTATTTTCCTACCCCACTTTCGCTATTGACGGTTCTTGTGCTTTTGATTTTCCAGCATTATTCTCACGTAGTTATTACGACCTGCGATGCTATTTCCAAAAAATTACTGAAAAATACATGTCTATACTAAAAAAAAAGTAGGATATTTCCTGCGGGCCTAAAGCTTAAGAAGCCCTCAAATGTCATATTGACAGTGACATAACTTTGTTTACATTTTTTGTCTTTGTTTGACCTATATTTTTGAGAGAAGTTAGATTGTGACTGCGGCCTCTCAAACATAGGTCAAACAAAGAGAAGCATAGGCACCCCCCGGGTATAGGTAAGACCATTTTTTCTGTGTGAATAAAAATCATACTATTGCTACCTGTATAATTTACGCACTGATAACAGAAAAATAGTATTTAGCACACTCGTTTTTTACTATTTTTTCTGTGATACTACGCACACTACGGTATATCTATATATATATATATTTATCAATATGGTACTTCATGTCCTATTTATCTCCACTGCGCTTTCAATTAAGCTAATATAAGTCTTCTTAATTGTCATAACTGTGGAGCAATATCTTTTTGTTGATACACTTACTTATGTGGCAATGGTTGCGCCAATTTCGCCTCTGCCACAGATCCGGGTGACTCCAATAACGTATCGTCCAGTAAATTGACTGAGCCAGCTGGCGTTTTTTCTTCAAATTTTTCATCGGCGTGGTTTTTTCCGAAGATACTGCACAACAAACAAAAGTATTCTTACATAATTTTGTACACGAGTTGCATGATATTTAGAATGAATATTGATTATTAATTACCTCTTACTAATTATAGAGGTTGTCACAAAGTAGACACCAAACTTACACTAGAGAAAACTTAGCTCTAAAACTTTCAAATGACAATGATCAACAACCTTTCCAATGCAGGGCATGAATCTTACTACATGGGAGAAATACTTTAGGAGTTTTAGACAATAACAGGACCACGATGGGGGACTACGGGTTGGCGGTTTATAACGGTTGCAGTAACAACCGGAACCAACGGAGTGACGTGCGTTTCGAAGCACGGGGAAGCTTGACATTACAAATTTTCATTGAATCATTCGGGATCAGCCATGGCCAAAACTAATAAATACGTTCTCAAAAACAGAGCGCTCAAACCACTAATGCCAGCGAGCTCCTTCAGAGATAAAAATGCTTCTAATAAATCTTGAAGGTTTGAAAAAATTTAATCAAATCGACATTTTTTTTCATATACAACTAGATAACAAACAAGCTGACGGCCCACCTGGTGGTAAGCGGTTACCGCTGCCTATAGACACCTGCAATAACAAGGAAAAGCACTTGATATTGCAGGTGCGTTGTCATCCTAAGGCCTAAGATGAAATGCCGTCCATGCCTAGTAATTACACTGGCTACCATTCCCTTCAATCCGAAACACAGCGAACTGTTTCACGGCTGAAATAAGAAAGGCGGTGGTACCTACCCAGGCGACCCTACATATGGGTCTACCACCTAGTAAGTTATTTAACCTGCCAACTGATCAACTTAGATTAATTATTTATGTACACACAACAGCACGTCAAGTGTAACAGTTGCATCAAGGTCAAACTGTTACGCTTGATGTGCTGTCGACTGTACCTATTTGTCCAACATTAATTGTAGTGGAGTTATAAGAATCGGAAAGCGAAACGAACAAAAAACATAATTTAGAAAACAAGTGCAAATATTTCGAACACCCTCCAACTTTTATTGGTTTTATTTGCTTAACAGAATCTAATCAATCTGGAGCCATGCTTTCTCCAGTGTCATTCTGACGTGCCATTATTGGGGATACTCCAGTGCAAAAAAATATAATCCCAAAAATCTTTTATAAGTCGAAAAACTAGAATAAGACTATACTATAACATCCTTACAAATGATCATCGTATTATAAGTCTTATAGCAATGGCCCTAATTCTGTAGAACACAAGCTAAATATATAAAATTTATCTCGTCCATCCCAGAATGAATTCAAAAATGATGGGTGTCACAGTGTTGGCTCAAAGTTTAATCTGATTACCCATTAAAAATTAATGATAAAAAATCATAATCAAAAATTTGGTTAAGATTAATTAATCAAAATTGAAATGATCAAAGATTATTAACCGTAATCATTAATCGTTAATTTGATTACTCGATTGATTATATAAAAGATAGTCCCGTCAATTTAGACATTCGAAGCTACATAAATTCCCACCAATCTGAAAATCAGTAAGATTGTTTAAAATATGATTAAAAATAAAATTTGAAAGTTTCCCATCTTTCCCTTGTATGGGGAAAAAATTATTCAAGGTCAAAGGTCAAAAAAATGAGGTTTTCGCGATTTTCAGCAAAACGATAAGTTTTATCATAAAAATACTTTAGACAAAAATTGTAGACAATAAAATTATCATGTTTCAATACTTTTCCTACGAGCCACCGTTTTTGAGATGTAACGATTCAAAAAGTGGTAAAAGTTGTAATCGTCATAATATGCACACGTTTCCACGCCACCTATGAGGTAGTGTACTTAGCGCGTTTTTTTCAACGTGGTTTCCCCAGTAGGCCTATTCCACGGGTCAGTTGTGATCCTGTTTAATTTGAAACTGTTGCAAAATAATAGATATTAGCAGAGATTTGAAAGATAAAAGCAAATTATGTGAAAAAAAAGTCATCAGCATCATCATCACCAGCCTATATACGTCCCACTGCTGGGCACAGGCCTTCCTACATGGCAGAAACACATGAGGCGTTTGGGCCATAACACCACCACGCTGGCCCAGTGCGGGTTGGTGGGTTAAAGCAGTTGCAGTAACAACCGGGACCAACGGCTTAACGTGCCTTCCGAAGCACGGAGGAGCTCAAGATTATAAATTGGATTGACCCATCCAGGGACCAACCATGGCGAAAGTTGCTTTGTTTTCGTGATCGAAACCAGAGCGCTCAAACCACTACGCCACCGAGCTCCTCCCAAAAAAAAAGTAGTGAAATTTAACCGTCCGAGTCGTAAATTTCAAATTATTCTTCTTGATCTTCTTGTTCTTGTTCGTCTTGTTCTTGTTCTTCTTGTTCTTGTTCTTCATCCTGAGTGCCTGTAAACTGCGCTAATAGCGATGTATCGCATGTCGCCTCGTTGGAATCAAACGGATCCTCCACTGTTGGTGATTCAACATTAAAGCACGGACCAGCCTTGACAATGTGTACATGCCAGAGAACAAAACAGTCCGACTTTTTTGCAAGCACATTTATAACTGCACCCCTTTTGCAGTTGCAAAAAATTGTGTTCAGCAGTTTTTCCGGCGCAGGTGGAAGTAAAGTGTGGACTGGTCCTAATGAATTGTTGACCAACTTCCAACCCCAGTCTGTAGGGTCTAGCTGATAACCAGCCCACACTTGAACTTGGTAATATACCCGAAAAAGATGTTGATGAGCAGCAACTGACGTTGGAAGAAGACAAGCTAATTGTACTTGTTTTTTACTTTTGGTATTTTTAACGAAACATGCATAACTATACTCATCTAAGCAGGTACTTTTAGGTTATTGTGTCGGTGTTGATACTAGTTTTCATCAGTTGCCTTTTAATCTACTAACTTGAATGTAATAAATACACTCTACAACTAAATACAATATTACGGGTTTCATTTTACCTGATATTCTTATAGTTATAACTTATGTATATTTTATATTGTATGTGTAAGTTACAATGACCGATAGAAAAATATTTTAACATATATTACAGCTATAGAGATGTATATACGTGGCGTACTCATGCATATTATGACGATTACAACTTTTACAACTTTTTGAATCGTTATATCTTAAAAACGGTGGCTCGTAGGAAAAAAGTATTGATACATTTTTTGTAGATAATTATTTTATGATCCACAATTTTTGGCTGAAGTATTTTTATGATAAAACTTACCTTTTCTAATCGAATCCGTGATCCTACTGTTTCTCAAATAAGGGGGTTGGCCGAATATGAATCTGTTAGTAACGTATATTTAAAATGGGTAGGTAGGTACTAAGTATTTTCATAGGTATATTAAACGTACGTACGAAGGGTTGTCTGGTACATGTCGCTTCTAGCGATAAGATCACCTTTTTGGCATATTAAGTAGTGGTTTGGCATACTGTGTGTTTTTTTTTTATCTCTGTGATGTTTATGTAAATGTGCAAAATATAGAATTTCTACCTTTCTATATACGTAAGCTACGCGATTGCTTTTTCGAAGTATAGAGAGAAAGCAGAGATTATTTATAATAATGTAATAATCTGAAATTTTATTCACCAAGGAGTTAAATGCAAACAATTAACTAGATTTCTAAGATATTTTAATCATAAGAAATCCAGATAATAGCTTGAGATTGAGACACATTGTGTAACGTAAAGCTACCCTCCCCTATTGATTGGTACTTAACTTACACCATTTAACCCTCGCATTACCTTCTCACTCAGCTACCGTAGGGAAATCATTGTTTCAGAGAGCATCTCGCGCTCTCTAAAACAATGATGAAACTGACTGAATGTGACTGAAACAATAACCTGACAGCAGACCTAACACCACGACAAAGTCAAAGAAACTGAGCAAAATTATTTGAATGTCATAACTGATCACTGGCAACGAGAAGACTGACAAATTGGCAAGGAAGGTAGCTGTAAACTAATATCTGAAGCCCTTCATATCCCTTACAAACCCTTATAAACACAGTCATATTAAAGAAGATATCAAGAACAAGGACAAGACTGAATGGCAAAAAATACAGGGAATGAGGCACTCCCAAGTCCCTTCATAAGGGGTAAGGTAGCAGAATGGGGTAAAATATCAATGCAAACGGTAATACACAGGCTCGTTGCTTGAATGTGGCGCTCACGCGGGAACTTTAACACAACTCTGCCGGGCATGTGGTCAAGGCCAGAAATCAATGGAATACGTTTTTATAAATGGGATACCCACCACTGAATCAGAATAAGTCTTGAATAACTCTTGGAAGTGGCTTATTCAAGGCCAGAATATCATGGGCTCCTTCTGCCCAAAGATAAAGTTAGGCTAAGCGTCAAATCTCACTAAGACGCTACGCGACGCGACGTGATGAAGAGGCCCCGTGCCTGCCCTGAGCGGCGCAGCAAGACGCAAGGTACGTGTGATAGAAATACACAATAGCAGCAGGCTGCGCCGCGTGATGTCTCGCTGTGCCTCGCAGGTCTTCATGCATCGTCGCGTCGCGTCGCGTTGCATCTCGGTGTGCTTCGACCCTAATGGCAACTATATTCGGGATGCAGAAATAGTTATTAATCTTTCTTTGTGTGCAGGGATAGCACAAAAGATATCGAATGTTAAAGTACAATCAAAAATTATATAAACTCGTATGAAATATCTGTAATAAAAACACATAACACACACGTATATTGTACCTACCATTATTCAATCCATCTTATATTGTATAACAGCTGGGGAAGTACTTATGAGACGCCGGTCATGATGGTATAATAAAAAAAGGAAAATGTTATCCACGTGAAAACATTACTTACTATCGATTGGCCTACAAATCAACAGGCATTTTTCTTTTTAAAATGTCTAATTTAAATTTAAAAAAAATACTGCTATTATAGTTACTTACTGTTACTAAATACTTTACTTGAATTTTTTATATTTATAAGGAAATAACAGATTAAGAGTCAGATTGAGTGCTATGATAGGTCTTAATCTTATAAATACAACTTTCATACGAATTATACAAACCACATTCCACTCGCCAATAAGTGTACATTGTAATCTGACCCCCAACTTTTCAGGGAGGAAAAGCGGACCTTTTACTAACATAATACAATGTCAAATCACCGGGAAATAATCGCAATTTTGGATTTCACAAGTCAAATTTACCACTTAGCTACAAGACACGAGTCAAACAGCTATTCGACATTTATCGGCAAGTGGTGAAGCTGGGCCTGAGCCTGAGTAGTATTTTTACATACCTACGAAACTACTTTATAAAAACGATCTAATAATTAGACAGTTTTTTTATGAATTGGCTAAATAATTTATGCAAACCAAATATAAAGAATAATGCAGTGATAGTCAACAAATAAAGAAGAAAACCTTAGGTAGCTACCTATGTACACACGACAGCACATCAAGTGTAACAGTTGCACTACGAAAGTCGCCTCTATTACAAAAGCAGTAAGAGCTGTCTCAAGGTCAAACTGTTACGCTTAATGTGCTGTCGACTGTATATTATAAATAGTAACGATATAATAACTTACTGATGATATAATTAAATAATATAATTTAATAGTAAAGACTACCGATCATTACCATTTAATTATATTATTATTAACCCATATGCTTTTACATTATAAGTATACATTGTGTATTTTGATCATGCATTATTTCTCGTCGGCGCGATACTCAAATTAAGCTAGAAGACTTATTTTCTTAATGGTTACATAAGTAGTATAATAAAATTGCAAAAAAATATTGATTAGTTAAGTTCATATAAACTAAATACCTTTTCAACAATTATCTAAGATCGTGGTTTTTTTATTCCCATGTAATTTTGAAATCAGATGTTTCGTTTCGGAGATGGCCTCCAAAATTCAAACTTGCGAACTGATGGGATTAAATCAGCCTCAGTTCTGCCCCAGTTTGCAGTATGCTTTCTTTGAACAATACCATTATGTGAACTACTTTACAAGTTTTTTTCCGCTTCACATAATCTTTTATTTGTACGAATTTAATGTCGATGGAATAGGGGTGTTTCCTACAAGTGAAAATGTAGGTTTTTCAAATACATTTCGAAAATATGAGTTATTTTATGTAACTATAAGATTCCTTCGCAAAGTATATATTTTTTTGTATAGTATGAAACTTGTGTTGTTTAACTTAAGGAGTTGTCCCAAAAATGTATGGAGACCGGGCTGCCCCTCAATTCTGCTATTTATTTACCTAAACGGATCGGCAGCGATTCGGTTGTGATCAAAAAGGTATTCCACAAACATTGCATATAAAACCGGAACGGTAACGAAACGCTCGGTTGGTTCAACTATTTGACAACTGAAACATTTGTGAGAGAAACATTTAAAAGTTGAAAAATTCGGTATGTATTTCGTGTTTTTTGTAGTTATAGTAAATTATATTTATTTAAAATAAAATAAGAGGGTCAATTCTGCTAGTTATTTATCTAAACGAATCGCCACCAACTTGGTATCGTTACTATTACGGTTGTAATATAAAAATGATATTCCACTATCATCCATACTAATCCATACTAACTCGATCATACTAATATTATAAATGCAAAAGTGTGTCACTCTGTCTGTTACCTCTCCACGCCTAAACAATGATTCCTTAAGTAAGGAATAAATCTTAATATTAAGTATATAACTTTTCTTAGATTTCATAGTAAATTGATAACCAAGAGTTAGAGGCCAATGTGCAACCGGTCCCCAAAAAGGGGGACCGATCTGACCCAGCTAACTACCGCCCAATAGCTGTCACCTCAGTTCTTTGCAAGGTCATGGAACGGATCTTAAATCACCAGCTGAACCGATACCTAGAAGATCACTCATTAATTAATGATCGACAGTACGGGTTTCGGCCGAAACGGTCAACGGGTGATCTTCTAGCGTACTTAATGCATGTCTGGGGTGAAGCTATTGACAAATGTGGTGAATCAGTGGCAGTTAGCCTTAATATTGCCAAAGCATTCGATCGGGTCTGGCACAGGGCTCTTCTCTCCAAGCTCCCGGCATACGGTCTGCCCGCTCAGCTCTGTAACTGGATTGCCGGCTTCCTGCATGAGCGAAGAATCCGTGTCCTCGCAGATGGATGCGCTTCGTGGTTGATGTCAGTGAATGCTGGTGTACCACAAGGCTCTGTTCTATACCCCACTATCAATGACATGCTTCCGTTAGGAAACATTCATTGCTATGCAGATGACAGTACAGTGCATGGGGGATATTACAGTCGCCCAGGGTCTGGGCGCGCTGAAACCGAGTGAGAGAGAGAATCTTACCATTGAGCTCAACAGGGTGTTGAACCTCAAATCTGAATGGGGATCTAACATTCTTGTTGAGTTCAATGCTAAGAAAACACAGGTGTGCGCGTTTACAGCTAAAATGTCGCCGTTCCTTCCCCTTCCGTCTCTTCAGAGCACCACTCTTTCAGCACAGGGCTCCCTAAACTTGCTAGGCATGGATATTTGTTGCGATCTGAATTCCAGGAACTACATCGAAACCTTGATCAAAACAGCCTCACAGAAGCTCGGTGTCCTGAACAAGGTGCGTCGATTTTTCACGCCTGACCAATTATGCCTGCTCTATAAAACTCAGGTCCGGTCTTGCGTGGAATATTGCTCGCACTTGTGGGATGGCTCCGCCAAGTACCTCCTTGATGCCCTGGACAGATTGCAACGTCGTGCTATCGTTGGCGATGTAGAGGTCACGAACAACCTTGAGCCTCTGCAATTGCGTCGAGACATAGCGTCGCTTAGCGCCTTCTATCGGCTATATCACGGAGAGTGCTCTGAAGAGCTATTTGACCTTATCCCACCATCCCCCTTTCTACTCAGGAGCACGCGTGCCGGTCTTCGGAGTCATCAATTCACTGTCTCCACCTCAATATCACGTACAAAGATATTTAGTAGCTCGTTTCTTTGTCGCACTTCCAGAACTTGGAATTCTTTGCCAGCACATGTGTTCCCTCTTTCTTATAACATGGGTACCTTCAAAAGAGGCGTGAATAAGCACCTTTCGGGCCGGAAAGGTGGAGGCGGCTAGATCAGTGTCTGAACTGCGCTAGCTGTCTTCGCATATGGACTCTTCTTACCGCTTCACATCAGGTGGTGTTGAATCATTTGTCGTGCTTTGTATAAAAAAAAAAGTTTTACGCCAACAGTTCGAGGCTGAAATTGGTGCTTTCACCCGAGGTAAGATCTCAACTTTTCATTTCCAATACGAGGAAAGTAAACAGAGGCTAAATAAATAATTAGATGGAATAAGTGAAAATAATTTACATTTAATCTTGTTCCCCACCTTTTTTCTAATTTATTTACACCAGGTGTTTGTTACAGAATTTCGAAATAAAATTTTTATTCTGGTGTTGCGGGGGGTTGGTATGGTAGTTGGTGGGTTGGTGGGTTGGTATGTAATGATAACTGTATCGTGTCGTACGATACGAAATAGTACGTATTGTTAAGGGCTGTTACGATCAGATGTGACTATGTTTTTATTAATTTAATGGGAATATAACAGTAGTCTGAAAGGAGTGTAACTCTTATCAAGGAACACCACCATCTCCATTAACTTTATTTCGGACTTTTGTAACACATTGTATAAACAAACATGAACCCAGAACAATATTCGTGTTATCAACACAACCATTTGCCGCCGCCAGGACTCGAACCATGGATTTTGACCACTCGATCAGCCGGCTGTCTTCTAGTATTTTTGTTTTAAGTTTTAAGCTAACGTATACCTTCAAAATATCGAAAATAATATATTATATTTAGAGACACCGGAACGACTACTTTTACAAATAGTACCTACGATTCGGTTAGGTTGGGCATTGCTTTTAATATCTTACTGATTTTTGTTTTATCATCATAATGTTTGAAAGATAAAATTTAAAAATTTATGTGATGAATGATGATGTTTTTCCTGGGGAGCGCCCCCGATTTTTATAAATACCGAATACCGACAAGTATTTCAAAAATATAATAGAATAGAAATAAATGTTTATATGGAACAAATTAAAAAAACATGAAGGAATACAAAATACTCGTTTAAGTATTGAAATATGACTTTTTCTGCTAAGATGTTGGCTTATAATATGATCAACTTTGATGGCCACCTTCATCACAATCGTATGTGACGGTATAATTTAATTGATTCAAATTTAAATAAATAATGACCATGTTATTCATGCCTTTTTTGTGATCCGAGATACCAAGGACTGAAAAACCGGTTGCACAAAATTTGGATATCTAAAATTTACGGTAGCGGTTACACGCGATCGATATATCAGAAGACCTAATGGGTATCTTAAAAATCTGGGTATATGTATTTAATCGGATACTGATCGCACAAGCTGATAACGTTACGTGTAAAACCGTTTTACAATACGGGTATCCGACCTAAAAAATATTGAACTCTTATTACGGGTACCCTTTATCCCGGTATCTAAATTTTCGGGTGCCGACAAAAACATTGAAAACCCGTTTCATGGGTGCGGTTAGTCCCTGGTTGTCACTCCTACGCTGACGTTAATGCATGACCAAAAGCTATGTTATATTAACTTCTAAATAATACCTAACTTACTTACTTACAGAATGTTCAGCCAATATGGTGGTTCAAGAAAAAACCGGTTGAAGGATATCTTAACCTCTTATAGAAATCCAACTTTGCATAAGAAAAGTGTGGTTAAAGTAAAATTGGACCAAATCGAGTTAGTTGGATATTTTGAGAAATTAATCCTCTTATGCAGTTTTTCGAAAGCCATTTCATTAGAGAAAAAACTAGCCAAAAGAAATTAGAAACACTCATTAAAAACGTATCCACGTTAAGCCCGAGTATAATTTGAGGCTGATTTTGACATATTCCAGACGGCACCGCGCTACTAAACTAGTTGGTTTACTAGGTGGTAGACCCGTATGTAGGGTAGTCTGCGTAGATACCACGGCCTTTCTTATTTCTGCCTTAAAGCCGATCGCTGTTCGGATTGAAGGGAAAGGTAGACAGTGTAATTACTGGCCATGCCTGCTTCGAGTTTATTTTAGTTTTGATCTTAGAGAAACTATTGCACTTATTTTTCGTTAACGGTGCAATGTAGTCGTTAGACTATTTATTGCATTACAATATTGCATAAAAAGTGTATCATGGGATACTTTAGTCAAATTATTATAAAATTTAGAAGAATATGCCCTTTTTTTATGCGAAGTGAACTTTACTTATATTGATAACTTATAATGTAAACTTTCAGTGTTTTTCTTTTCGACCATCACTTACTAGACACTCTAAATATGTAATTATAATAAACAAATGTAGCCGAAGAAAGTGATTAGCTATACTAAAGTCGGATATTATCATATCCTTAGCCATAATTTTACAAGAAGCGCAACTAAAAAGTTATAAATGTCAAATCTTCCTACATCTTACCTTATGAGTAAAGAAAGGCACTTTGAGAATTGTTTTAAGAGTGAATATTAGTAGAAAGTGTTTCTTCATGCTAAATATCATTCTGTGATGCATTCAAATTACCTGTGTTATGTGACAAAACAATTCAAGATGCCTTCCTCCCGACTCAAACAAAATTCGCCAATGAGCATAAGACATGCTTATATCACCTGCACAATCTCTATATTAATAATTAAACATATACTTATACATTTTAATCTACACAAAACAAGCCATTGTGTCCATAGGAAAGAACTCACCCCACACCAAAATTGACCTTGTGAAAATTTCTTGGCAAGCTCGCACTACGAAACCTATTACCGATCGCAAGAGGAAAAACATACTGTATATAAATGAGGAGATTAGACAAAGGTAAAATTAAAACATAATAATGCTCTGGTAGCAAACATATTCAAAACATCGCCACACAAGTTTTTTACGTTTGTTCAAGAATATACGATAAAATATATAACATTAGTGATGTAAATGTGTGTGAGCCAAAGGTGTATTATATAACAAGAAGAAAAATCTCTACTATTTTGTATTATGAAACTGTCTTACCAGAAATATGAATTACTTTAACAGAATACCAAAACTAAAGGAGAACAATTTAAGTAAGTAATAGGTTGGGGAAAAAGTCTCTTCGCATTTTTTAAGAAAATTTAAAACTTTTTTTAATATAGTTTATTTA
Source organism: Nymphula nitidulata (assembly GCA_947347705.1). Classification (NCBI taxonomy): domain Eukaryota; kingdom Metazoa; phylum Arthropoda; class Insecta; order Lepidoptera; family Crambidae; genus Nymphula; species Nymphula nitidulata. Next base: position 22,079,081 of record OX374616.1, read on the forward strand.
CATTCAACTAAATTATGTAGCTACCGTTTTGTTCGATAACTTTTTGCCATCTTGTAGGTATGGACATGATCCCATTGCTATAGAAATTTTGGGGCTTCTGATCAAAATACCGCAACAAGTGATTTTCGCAGTCCTCTCGTGATGTTAACCTGACACTGCCTAGAGAATTCTGAAGAGAGTGAAACAGGTGGAAATCTGAAGGTGCAAGGTCAGGACTATACGGCGGATGCATTAACACCTCCCAGCCAAACTCTCTTAATTTTTGCTGAGTGGCTAAAGATGTGTGAGGTTTAGTGTTATCATGATGAAAAACCACACCCCTTCTGTTGATTATTTCCGGCCGCTTTCTCTCAACTTCTTGCTTTAATCTCATCAGTTGTTCGCAGTAGAGTTCAGAATCGATGGTCCTGCCTGGTGGTAACAGCTCATAATAAATGCTCTTCCAATCCCACCACACACACAGCATCACCTTGTTGCGAGCTAACCCGGGTTTCGCCACACTGTCAAGCCTGACCGGCCTTTGACCACGACCTTTTTCGCACGTTCTTGTCGCACGTGATTCACTTTTCATCACCAGTTATCAGCTTCTTCAAAAATGGTTCGGTTTCATTACGTCGTAATAAAGAATCACAAATGAGTACACGGTTCATTAGGTTACTTTCAGTGTGCTCGTGGGATACCCAAATATCGAGCTTTTTTGTGTTCCCATTTTTTTCAAAAAGCGCCAAAACTGTTTTGTGGTCGATTCCCAGTTCTTCAGCTACGTCGTAACTACTAATATGCCGATCTTGCTCCAGTTTTTCAAAAATGGCATCTATTTTATCCGTAATAGGGCGACCAGAGCGACGTGCATCTTTGACATCTAAATTTCCGGATTGAAAACGCTTAAACCAAATTTGTGCTACTCTCACAGACACTGCACTAGGTCCATAAACATCGCAAATTTGTTTCGCGGCTTGCGTTGCATTTTTACCTTTTTTGTAGTAAAATTTTAAAATGTATCGAATTTCTTCATTAGATTCACTCATCTTGACAGTACGAAAAACAAATGAAGAACACACATTTTCCTAATTTGAATTTGGAATTATCTTTTTTAAAATCTAAACTTTTAATGATACCAAAACCAGCCAGATACAAATAGTACAGCCAAAGATATTTTATTACAAGTTCATACATACTATAATGCGAAAAGAATTTTTGCCCAACCTAATATGTTAACTAATAAGTCCATACGTATCTACATATTATAATAATAGTGTGTTTCTTGTTAGTAAGAAGTAAACCATCAATTTCTGAACACTTAACACGTTTTAAGAAAGATATTAAAATCTGATGGAATATATCAAGGTCCTTACATATAAATTAAATTTATTACACATTCTTATCAATAGGCTATTATGGGATACATTGTTTCTAGTTAAGGGTGTATGAAAAAGATATTGCCTGCGGTTGGTTTTAAGTGAATACCTGAATGAAAAATGGCACAACAAATCAGAGTCAAGCGCGGAATTAAGAATTTAATGTAATGTTTAGAGGTCAATAAGTTGCCGTCGCTTGAAAAGTGAATCTAAATTAAACTTTATTAATCTGACATTACATTATTCTTTGTATTTAGAGTTTTACCTAAGCCCAACCTGAAACCGAGGCCCCAAACGAACCGCTTTTGTATCGCCTCAAGTCTGTTCATATGATTATTGTAATAGGGTGACCATATAACGCAACAATACTCAAGAATGCTTCTTACGAGAGAAGTATACAAAATAATTAAACTTCCGCTTTTTCTGAATGGTTTGGTGTTTCGTTTTATAAAACCTAAGGTTTTCCTAGCTTTTAAGAAGATGGAATCACAATAGGATCTAAAGGAGTAGTTTGGAGTCAAACAAAACGCCTAGGTCACGTACGTATACAGTCCACATGTTTTAGTGGGAAGTTTAGGATATTGTAGGGAAAGACTGTGTTACATTTTTTCTCTTAGTAAATTTAATGACTTGACATTTCTTTATATTTATGGACATGTAATTCTTAGCGCACCAGTCGATAAGAGTATTAACATCTTACTGAAGCATAACGCGGTCCATAATAGAATTTATACTATTAAATAGTTTTATATCTTCAGCAAACGCTAGACATTTACAGTTAAATGAATCAAGCAAGTCGTTAATAAAGATTAAAAATAGTAGAGGTCCGAGATTCGAACCCTGTGTAACACCAGGTTTGGCTATAAATGGTATAGATTCATAACCACCAATTTCACAATTTGAAAGCGATTTCTTATATATGAATATAGCCATCGCAGAAAAGTGCCATGTAAACCAAGATTTCAGCTTTAAGACAAAGTATAACATGATCAACACGATCAAATGTTTTTGCAAAATCCGTGTAGACTGCTCTACCTGTCCTGTTTCATCAAAATTGTATTTGAATTATGTGAATAACTTAATAGATTAGTAGTAGTGGATCGAGATTTCACAAATCCATGCTGCTTGGGACTAATCAACGATTTTAAATGCGCATACATATATGTAGTCATATACTAAGCTCTTAAATATTTTTGCAAAGCAACTCAACATACTAATAGGTCTATAGTTGTTATGATGCATACAATTGCGTATCATATGATACACTACAGTTATACCAACACACTCATACACACAACCCGCGCACATACTACGATATCGACCCGCGGTAAGTGTTATTTCGTTTCGATCTTCTGTAAGATGGAGGTACTAGCCTAAACAGGCGCTTAAAATTCGCGTGGTGAATACCACTATGCCCTACTGCTCTCTGTCTCTCACTCTTTCTCTGTCTCTCTTTCTCTCTCACTCTCCCTCTCTCTTTGTCTTCTTAATACTACCAAGGAATGCCAAATACATACGTGACACTTACAAATATGAATAAAAATTATTGCCACCGTCCGGTCTATCACATCATATTATCATTGTCAGCACTAGCCTATACCGCCCCACTGCTGGATACAGGCCTTCCCACATGAGAGGAAAACATGAGAAGTTTGGGCCATAGCACTACGATGGCCCAATGCAGGTTGGTAGGTTAAAGCGGTTGCAGTCACAACCGGGACCAACGTCTTAACGTGCTTCGAACGAGGAGAAGCTCGAGATTACAAATTTTGGATGACCTTGGGGTGGATCATGGCGAAAGATACTTTGTTTCGAAACCAGAGCGCCACCGAGCTCGTCAATTCTATCGTAAGGTGTAAATAAAATACAAAAGACATTTTTTATAATTCTTCTTCCATTTCAGGCGGCAATGACATGCTATTTAAAAAAAGTATAATATGTTATTTGCAATAATATTTTGATTCGGTAATTTTATTTCATCAGAGAAGTATCTAATACCAGATACAATACAATTTTCTATTGCGTGTGAACGCTGGCGAACTGGTGAGGAACGAAAGGTTTAGTCTGCAGTTCCATACTTATAGTAGAAACTTTTTTTTTTCAAAATTTTATAATTAGAGGTGGCAAGTGATTCGTTAATTACTGGGCATGGAAGGCATTTCATCTTAGGCCTCAGAATGTCAACGCACCTGCAATACCAAATAATTTTTCTTGTTATTGCAGGTGTCTATAGGCGGCGGTTACCACTTACCACTAGGTAGCCCGTCAGTTTGTTTGTCATCTAGTTGTATAAAATGTCGTAGTCATGAAAATTCCCTAAAGATTTAGAGATGCATTTCACTGATTCTTTAAAATATGCTTACGGTAGCGTGGGGCTTGCTATTAGAAATACAAGAAACTTTTTTTACAAACCTTTTTAAATAGTAAAGAGGGCTGTTTAGGTTAACCTATTGGTTTTTTTTTTTTAACAGAACAAAACAAATTACTCAACTAGAGTATTATTGTTACAATCAAATAATTTCAAGTCAATTGAAGATTTATTATAACATACTCATATTTCTGATCAGACAGTCATAAATAAAACAATGTGTGTTTAAGAGTTTGGAAATTTAGAATGAAAGAAAATTTCTACTTTAAAATTAAAATTGTTAGTCGGTATAATAGTATTAAAAATAAATATTAATACTAATGTACTTACTTGGAGCCTAATGAGCGGCATTTCCGATGTGTCGGTATAAATTTGGATTGATTGTAAGTTCCGTGCAGACGAAGCGAGCCTGAGCCTAGCCTGTGAGAAGGTGAAAGAGTGTACGGAGTTAAGGTTCCTTGCGGCAGGGCCTCCTTGACTGACTCTTTAGAGCCAGCGCAGCTCCCCACAGGAGAAGGAGGCTCCAACTTTAGAGATAGCCTAAAACAAATGGAAAATCGTAACAGTTAGGCACTAAGAAAAAAACTACACAACAACAAACAAACACAACACTAATAACACACATACATCACATAACAACGGCGCGTGTTGTGCTACAGAAAACCTGGAGGGTCACCCTCCAGGTTGCAGCGTTGAGTGGTGACCATTTGGTTCTATACTTATGTTTTAGGGGTCCCCTTGTTTCAATTCTTATTTTTTATTTATTTGACCAGTCAATATTTTTCTTCATAACAGATATAATAGATTTAAAACATTAATAATATTGTTTAAAATAAAATTAAGAATAGTTGGACACAATTTTCATAGAGCCTCTCGAGCTGAGCATGCAGCAATGCACTGAATGTCGAGCTCGAGTTAATTTTGAATCAATCAGAACTTCAGAGATTTTCAAATTTCAAAAATAACTAAGCAGCAGAAACTAAACGCACACTTCCCTAGTTTTTCAAGTTATAAAAATTGTCCAATGTTAGGTACCTTTGACATTTTTTACGTTGTCACGGGGTATATATTAAATATTCAAGGTTACTATAATTTTAGAAAAGAAAAGTTATTTTATTAGTGCATTAACAATAACCATGAAAAATTATATTTGAAACTTCGGAGCAGTACGAAATAGTGAAACAAAAAAAACTCGAAGCTAAAGTGAGATTTGTTTATATTTTGAACCTAACTAATAAGGAACATAAATGAGGTAAGCAAAAGAACAGGGTTAGGTTCCCTAAAAACATCTATAATGTCAGGTACTGTTTTCATTTTCGTCCGAAACTTTGGAAAACGTTTCATGGTAGGCGTTATGAAATGTCACATTGACATTCGTCTATTTCAGCAGCTAAAACCAATATCTGAATAATCTGTAAAGCACAACGAAATAACGAGCAGCTTGTAAGGACGCACATGGCTCAGATTTTTACTTTACGATCACTACTTTAGTAAAAAAAACGTCTAAATATCCAAAACGTCTGTGGAGCATTACGTCTAACTAGCAAATGGTCTTAGAAGAAAAACGTCTAACTATAGAAACGTTATTAAGCAAATCGTCTTACGAATTTCAAGTAGGTACTGTCGTAACCGTTTTTTGTTAAATAATTTTAATATAAAGGGTTAGCTATAAAGAGATCCTTTTTATATGGGCAACATTTCAAAAATTGTATCGTAACAATTTTTCTCTATTTTTTTTTTTCAAAATATATAATACTAAAAAACCATTATATCCTAGCTTTTTTCTGCGCTTTCAACAATGGTAATCCAACATTGGTGCTTAGGATTTTTGCAGAATTTCAATTGAATAGCAAAGTATAGGTAGGATAGCAAAGTATAAGGTTTAAGAAAGTTATTTATTTGCGCTGTGTTTAGTATACCATTAGATTTGTCCCATACAGAAGTGCACCTAAATTAGATCTGGATCTAATGAAAATCTTCGGAGATATAGAACGGACTGCTGAACAAACAACAGTCCAATTAAAGGATAGTAAAAACCAATAATGTATTTCAACCAGAGACTGAGAGACAGACAAGTCGATAATACTGACGGCACTTGGAAATTTTTAGGCGATTTGCTAATTAGACGTTTTGCTATATAAACGTTTCAATAGTCAGACACCTAACAATAAGCACAATGGAGCAATACGCCTAGCTAGCAAATGCTTGTTAGGTAGTTAGACGTTTTGCTACTTAAGCGTATGGCGATCGTAAAGTAATAATAGGTTGGGGAAAAAGTTTTATCGCATTTTTTAAGAAAATTCAAAACATTTTTTCAAGTTTATTTACATATGACTAAAGTAAGTATCAATTTTGTTCGATAACGTTTTACCATCTTGTAGGTAGGGACATGATCCCATTGCTATAGAAATTTTGGGGCTTCTGATCAAAATACCGCGACAAGTGGTTTTGGCAGTCCTCTCGTGATGTTAACCTGACACTGCCTAGAGAATTCTGAAGAGAGCGAAACAGGTGGAAATCTGAAGGTGCAAGGTCAGGAATATACGGCGGATGCATTAACACCTCCCAGCCAAACTCTCTTAATTTTTGCTGAGTGGCTAAAGATGTGTGAGGTCTAGCGTTATCATGATAAAAAACCACACCCCTTCTGTTGATTAATTCCGGCCGCTTTCTCTCAACTTCTTGCTTTAATCTCATCAGTTGTTCGCAGTAGAGTTCAGAATCGATGGTCCTGCCTGGTGGTAACAGCTCATAATGAATAATGCCCTTCCAATCCCACCACACACACAGCATCACCTTCTTGCAAGTTAACCCGGGTTTCGCCACAGTCTGTGAAGCCTGACCGGCCTTTGACCACGACCTTTTTCGCCAACCAAAGAGATTTTATTACAAGTTCATACATACTATAATGCGTAAAGACTTTTTCCCCAACCTAATATTTTGAAATGCATAATAAATTGTAAATTATTATAGTTTTGACTTGCTGCTACGAATTGATATTATGTTAAGTCCAGACTCATGTTATGGACTCTCCTATAAATTTTAATCGCAAAAGAAGTTCGTTCTTTATTACTTTTATAAGCTTGAACACTAATCATTGATATCAAAATTCTCAATCCAATTACAGTTATCTATCAGAATACTTACTTATATTGATCATCCTCTAGAAATTTCTGGAGTTCCTCTATGTAGCGTACACTATTCAGATATGTAGCAACGTGCGGTAATGGAACTATATCGTACTCGGACGTCTGATATCGCGCCAGGGCTTTCAAGACCACAGCCATTTTCGCAATGCGATGAGGCGAACCAGCTGGATGTGCGATGTCGATATACACCAGATCAGTCAGGAATATGCCTAGAGATAATCGAGGAAATTTAAGAATATAGCCAATTTACCTATTACTTAACCCGCGGTATATACACCGGGCCTATGAAGACTAAGGAACCTTATTCATTGCTATTCATTAGTCCTGCATGTACGCAGCATAAGTAGAAACATAAAAATGATTACGTATACTTCTAAACTATCTTCATCAGCCTATACCTATAAGTCCCACTGCTAGGCACAGGCCTTCTTACATGGGAGAAACACATGAGGAGTTTGGGTCTTAACACCACCATGCTGGGCCAATGCAGGTTGGTAGGTTAAAGCGTTGCAGTAAGAACTACGATAACCTAACGATATTACTGTAACGTGGTACTATAACATTGCGATGTTATGGCACCTCGTTTCTTTTTTAAAATTTACTGGCAATATTTAATTAAAGTAATATAAATTCTATTGCTGACAGTGAGAGGAGACGCATCTCCATAATTTACCAGTGTCTCGCTCTCGACGTCAGCTTCGATATTATAATAACATTCCGGATTACATATTGAAGTTTTCTCTAGTCTCAAGGCACTTCTTGTGCGTTTATTTTACAATTTTAATATACTTAAGAATTACGTATTCCGGCGAAAATATATTGCATTGCTCGAGATAATAAATTTTGATTGGCCCATCCCGAGGACACAGACTAAGTAAATTGGAGTCAGCGGTACCACTTCGTGTGAGAACGGGCGCCGTGGAAAGCATCGAAGGAATTTCGAAGAGTAGCAGTGCACTTTCTCTTTATTCGGCCTGCATAACCGAATGGTTGCGACAAGCCATGGGAAGGCTGGTGGGATGGTCCCAACCCGGGATCGACCATGGCGAAAGTTGCTGTTTCCCTAATCGAAACCGTGCTGAATCCATTACGCCACCGAGCTCCTCTAATTATTAATTTATACATAAACATAAATATCACGATTTGAAATTATATTTCTTGCATACAACCTTTCATTATCTAAATGTCAATCATAGCATACGACTTGGAATTCAATAATTATTTAAGTTCCATGCCCAGTAATTACACTGGCTAACTTTCCCTTCAATCCGAAACACAGCGAACTGTTTTAGGCCTAAATAGGAAAGATTGTAGTAACTACTCAGACGACCCTACATAGGTTACATCCTAGTTCATAATTACTGTCATGTTAAACACTCATCTCAATTTTTATTAAATCTTAAAATATTTTTTTTTATTTAATTAATGGAAGAGTCAAAATTTTAGAACCATATTTGTTCCATATAACACACACATTAAATTTTGTAATAAAATATGTTATTTTAAAAAATCACAAGAAGAAGACAAGAAGAAGATTTCCGGCATAGTAAAAGGAAAGAAGTAACCCGACTGAGCCTCTGTGCCGGCTAACCGCGTGTAGTAGCCCAATCGTAGGGTTGTCGCTTTAAGTTTATTTAATTCATATGTAGCACTAGTATTTGTGCATAAAATTACGCCTATTTCTCTTGCAGCATCAGCTCAGGACCCTAAACATCAGGATTCAAAATTCAAGGTTCATTATTGGTATTATGTTGCTCGTGCATATATCGCAGCCGTCTGGTTAAATTAGCCGCTTAACTGGACGCCTACTCCGTTGATTAAATGCCGGCACCCAGTGAAATGGCTAAAGGACAACTAGCAAAGTCATTGAGCGCAACGTTTAACCAGATGGCTGAACATCATGTCACCCGTTTGGTTAAATAAGCCATTCAATTAGACGCATAGGCAGGTCGTTTAAATCGAAGATCTTTTGTGTGACTGTTACAGTGATTGGTAGGTTCAAGGTTATTTTTTATGACCACATATAACCAAAACGATGTCGGTTACAAGTGGTCATAAAAAAAATCTTGAACCCAGCAATCAAACCAAAACTCTTTGGTACAAGACGATCCTTTCAATACGGCAAGTCGTTAAACGTTAAGTGAGTCTAGTTCAATTAACTATCAGCCTAGGCATTGGTTGAATGGAGGCGCTTAATCAACGGGTGAGGCATCTAATTAAGCGGCGAATTTAACCAGATGGCGGCGACACGTATACCGGGAACTCATTTCAGTTTTTGTTTTAACAGTGTCATGTTATTAGTTTCGCGGATTGTAAAAATGCTATCTAAATATTATATTTAACTAAACTACCTACTAGGTATTTATTTATTGAAATGTTTACAAATTTGCCACAGAAAATAATAAATAATTAGTAGGTACGAGAGCCTAGTTATTTGAGAATAAAGTAAATTATATCCACTTAAATCATTCAAATACACTACCATTATTTTCTTTTAAAATTAGTAGTTATCTTGCACATTTTTGTTCTAAGTTATACAAATTTATCTAATAAAACCAATAAATAGACATCTTAATCCTTTAACGTCATAAATCTATGACATAGGCAGTTAAAATTAAATTGTGTCTAGTAAAACCTCAGTAGTAAGGAGCTCGGTGGCGTAGTGGTTTGAGCGCTCTGGTTTTGATTACTAAAGCAAAGCAACTTTCGCCATGGACGATCCCGAGATGGGTCAATCAACACATATAATGTCGAGCTCCTCCGTGCTTCGGAAGGCACATTAAGCCGTCGGTCCCGGTTGTTACTGCGATCGCTTTAACCCATCAACCCGCATTGTGGTATTATGAGCCCAAACTCCTCATGTGTTTTCCCATGCAGGTATGCCTGTGTCCAGCGGTGGGACATATATAAGCTGATGATGATGATGGTACTCACCAAGATAAGGTATACAGGGCAAAGATATACTTTTTAAATATTCCCTTAATGCAGTCCAGTTATCCTTCTCTCCAAATAATTCAGCAAGCTTATCAAATTGTTGTTTGTCCTTTTTAGATAAGCAAGCCCATGTTTTCGTCAACCTATTACGAATAAAACCAACATTTATTTTTAATTATATTCTGTATGATCAATATATGAATTATTATAATTATAACCAGTCTACTTACCTATATATACTAGCACTATGTAAGGCAGAAATTACAGCAAACAAAGAATGTAGATTTTTCAAATCATGTAGTTTCTTTGCCACTTTTATGAAATGAGTCAATGTCTCTGCCCTCGCTTTCGGTGACTGACTGTTTAATATCTCTTGTACTGTCCAAAAACTTACCTAAAAGTATTGAAAATTACTTATTAGAGATACAGAACAATATGGCTAGGTTGTAACTATGTTTATAATAAATTATTTCTTAAAATAATTCAATATTGGTTTCATAATTTTATATCAAAGTACAGGTAATGTACCTAAAATAAAAGCTGCATTTAGCACTCTGGTTAACTGCATAAGAAAGATATTACAAGTAGGAAGGTTAAAGATAGAAACATAACATAAAATGCCAGATATGTATATACAAAAAAAATATAGCGGCTGCTATTTATACAAAGACAGGAAAAAAATGTTGTAATAAGTGGACCGTTTGTTTAGATAAATGAAATTATTTTACATGGTAGTTGAAATATGTTTGAAAAGAAGATGTTTATATAATAGTAGTATATAATATAATAATATAATATAATATAATATAATAGTATATAATAGTGACCATGGCATCATCACTGTGTGATAAAACTCTCTTTAATAAATAGAAAAACAAACATTTGATGAAATTACTTAGTTTCGCAATTTCACTCCCCTGAGCATGCAATGCCACATTATACATAATAACTATACAAAACAAGAAACAAAAATCTTAAGTGATAGGCTCAACGTTGAGACCTGACTATCACATGAGATTAACTAGCTTACATTATACTCTTGGTCCATAAAACAGAAGGATTACTTGGAAGTTTGGCAATTCAATACTAAATAGTAGTAACAAAAAAATGTAGTAATCACAAAAAACAGAACTAAAACCACCTAACTGCATAATGTCAAATAAATCAACTAACTCTGTTAAATCTCTTAGTAAATGCGACAACATTGGGTGCTACAGTCAGTTTATTCAATTTGTTCCATCCACATGTGGTCAGCTCATCTGGTTCAATGGCTTTGAATGATACTATATCAAGCAATGTGAGTTGGTTGGCTATGTCCTCAGGAGTCAGTCTTAGTGCTGAGCATACAATGTCGTCCCAAGACTGATTGATGGATGAAGCAGCTGGTAAACTGCTTGTTTTGTACTGATACAAAGGATCGTTGTGATGGTTTCCTCCATTATCACCCAACCTAGAACATGAAAAATACAACATTTAAAATTACATGGCCATGATCATTTGTACAGAGTAATGAAATTTATTAATTAAATTAGCTAAATAATGGGCTTCATTGTCTAAATTATGTAAATTAGAATGATATTTGTGATCATCTTTTTGCTGAATCTTTCTGGACTAGCTGTCTTCGCATATGGACTCTCCTTACGGCTTCATATCAGGTGGTGTTGGGTTATTGCCGTGCTTTGTATATAAAAATCTTGGATGTGTCACTTCCTATAGAATCACTTGAAAAAGTAATTACTTTTTAAGGCAACGTTTATATGAAGTGCAATCAGTACGATGCTGGCTACAGTTGCACTTCATAGATTTCTCCATAACATGATGTACCGAAAGCAAAGGAAATGTTTGTGATGTAAAGAATTATACCATGGCTACATATTAACATTTATTGGTAGATTACAGTGACTCTAATGCACTAAGAAAAAAAGACTCTTTCAATATTCTGATAAATGACCAGATGGCCGAGTGGATAGTGCCTGCAATACAGGATACCTGGTCAGAGGTCCCGGGTTCAAATCCCCATAGGAGCTAATGTTCATATGAGGAGTACACGCATTCGTTATGGATGTTTATTTAGTATATTTCTAATATTTATATACATACTATTATCATCATTTCTCCGTTATCTAGTATCAATAACACAAGCTCTTAATATCTTATATATTAATAATAATAATTCAGTTTCACACAATTTAATTTAATTTTATCCAAGTACAAATAAAAATTGATTTACCCATAGTTAAAGTAGCAGGCACAATCATCTTTAGGATAATTTGTTTGAATGTTCGGTAGAACATTTGCCATCTTTTTGTGGTTTTGTTTACATGTTGGTTTATCTTCTAATGGCCAACTCTCTTCATCTTCATGCTAAGAAAAAAAGATCTTTTAGATATTGGTTTACCATAGAACATTGAAGTATACGATTCAAGCCTTGATGAATATCAATCTAATATATGTTTGACATTACAAAAATTGACGTGCTGGCTTAGTTCACTAAATTTAAAAGTTAACACACAAAAAACGAGTATATTATAGCTGAAAAACTATAAAAGAGAACCGCTTAATCTTAACATAACATTAGACAATACAAAAATTAATGAAATTGACTACACAGAATTCTTAGGACTGACGTTAGATTCTCATCCTAATTGGAAGTTGCATTTAGAAAAAATTAATAAAAAAATTGTAAGTCACTGCTATGCCTTATCAGTGTTAATTGATGTATCTTCGGTAGAGGTAGCTTTAAATGCATACTATGCTAACATTTACTCAATATTAACCTACGGCATAATATTTTGGGGCAATTCAGTGAATGTTACGAGTACATTTATACTGCAAAAACGTTGTTTGAGAATAATTTTCAGGAAGTATAATGATGAAACTCTCAGGGATACATTTAGAGAAAAACAAATTTTAACATTGACCAGTATCTATATTCTTGAAATTTGTAAATTTGTGAGGAATCACACCTCACTGTTTCAAAGAATGTCAGAATATAAGACAAGGAAGGCCCCAATGAGACAATATGATGACTTGTATTTACCAAGAATTTCTTCCAGGATATTCGAAAAGAGTACTTATGTTTCTGCTATACAAATTTACAATAATCTACCCGTGGCTTTGAAAGACCTCCCAGACCATAAATTTAATAAAGCTTTGAAAAAATGGCTCATTTGTAAGGCATTTTATAACACAAATAAATATTTTGACAATTATTTAATGACATGATCGCAAAATTTTTATACTTATTTTGATAGTAATTTTGATAATTTTATTTGATAGTATAGTGTAATGACATGCAATATTGATATTTTTATTTTATTTTTTATTAAAATTGAGTTAGCTTAAATAAGTTAGTTGGTTTAATGATTATTAAATCTTATACCTAAATTGCATGCCCGATATGGGTAACTGTTATGACTACATGTATGCAATAAGATCTAGCTGATAAGGAACAATTGTTACAGTTATGCAATAAATGATTCTGATTCTGATTATATTTTTTATTGTCATGGTCCAATATAACAAGACAGTCAAAATCAACAAACTTGTTGGTATTCTTAGTGATGAACAAAAGATAATAATTATGTTTTATCACAAGTTGTCCTGTGTCAGAAAATAAAACTTTTATATTCAAGAAGTTGATTTTATTGTTATGTTGTACTGGGCTTAAGAGTAAACATCAAATAGATGGGTCTGCACACTGTACCCTAAGACTAACACCAAAAGTGACCAATGCTCAAACATAAAATTGTCAGCCTATAAAGATAGAAGTTCTTAAGAAAGCATTTTTTTATTAAAGCCTATTTGTTATAATAAAACTGTATGTTAAGCTTGTAAGAAAAATTACACTCTGACCAAATCCCACTAACTATGATTAAAGAAAATCTAAGAAAAAATGCTAGAAACTCATCAAATCAATAAAATGACTCAACGTGTACACAAGTGATATACACATTTTTCTTACTTCTTATGTTATTGTATTTAGTTACAATTTAGTAACATAGGTTAGGGCTCTGTTGAAAAATTAAAAATTGCAAATACTTACCTCTACTATTCGTAAAACGGCAAAACTGTCACCTAATATATCCCGAGGCATTTCCAACTCTGTCTAAAAATCAATCCACTGGAGCAACCAAAAAATATGTAGTTGTACTGCATAGTATACCTAATAGCAAATAAATCATCAATGGTAATAAGTACCTATATAATGATAAACAATAACCAAACAAGTAAATCATACAAAAATATTTGTACTGTTTACAGTACAAATTGATTTATTTATAAATTGAATTAGCACCGAAGGTAATATTTCTTAAATACACCCATTAATTGTTTAACCAAAGAAAATAAACCATTTTCCGTAATTATAAACTAATGAACATTCATAATTAAATAACTCACAATCACAGAATACTTTTGCTCATCATCACAAGCATAATTTTATCAAATCTTACACCTAATTTATTGGAGTGTTTTACGAAGTTTTAGCACAGTACAGGTACTGTCACAACACAACTGTCACCACAAACTTTTTTTTTCGCTCCTGTGATTTATATTCAAAGGTTCGCCCTACCTACCCCCCTTATACCAAGTAGAGCTGTTCGTCCTGTTTAGTTCGCTTCGCCCCTTTTTTTTACCACTAACTTTTTTTTGTTAGGAGGGTCGCCCCTTTTTGGGTAGTCACCAAGATTTATAAGCTACTTGGTCACCACAAACTAAGAAAAGAGGTAAACAGGGAGACTTGTTTTCTTTATTACAGAGAAGGCAAGGGGAACTAGTACCTATATAGCAACGTCTTTCATCATGACTTCTTTTATGAAGTGGATAACCATTTAAAAGATCATTTTTCACATCAAATTCACATATACTACCGACAATGACCTTGCAATTTCATGTCAACACAAACGCTTGGTTCACAAATTACAACAATTTTATAACACAACGTACGCTCAGACATAATCAAATTGTCAAATGGCACCTTGTCAGCGTTGCCAACTTCCACGGTCTCGATTACCCAAAAACCGAACTGAAAATCCCCAATTTTGGGGGAAAAAAAACAATATTCCCCACATTTTCCCCACAAATTTTTAGGAAAGAAATAAAAGTACTGTTTCTATAAATCAAATATATTTATTACATAAACTTATTAATTATTTAATGATTTTCATCAAGGTATTTATTGCAGCTCTTTATTATGCCAAATTTGTTTTGTCAACATATCATTTGAAGGATCAAATAGGCTCCCTCCTTTCTTCTTAATACCTTATCTAGTGGTCATAAGCGCTACTACAGTGTCATTGTGCAGGCGATTACGATTCTCTGTTTTCAAATTCTTTAAAACGCAAAATTTTCTTTCGACAGATGCGATTGAGAAAGTTTTCTGCGATACTCTGTCTAAGTTTGATGGACATAAATGTTGCCATAAAATAAACTGTAACAAAATACCTTCCTGCCGGTGAAATTGCTTTAAACTTGAATTAAATATTCTTACATAATTTATAAATTATACTTACTTCATATACTACTTTTATTACTTCTAAGTTCAGCTCTAGCGTAAATGTCCTAATTCCCCGCATTTTCCCCACATAAACGCTCTCCCCTCAAATTACCCAATCGAACTGAAAATCCCCGCAGTTTGGGGAAATCCCCACAGATTGGCAACGCTGCACCTTGTCTAGACAATTTACCTCTGATTTTTTTGGTTCATTCCCCCTGTAAAGAGACGGCAAAAGGATCAAGCCCTTACAGCCATGCCTTAAGTATTTTCTTTGATCCTGTAATTCTTGCATTGGAATGCTGGTCTTATACATTTCAATGCATTTTAGGAGAGTTTATATTATGTATAACAGTCTCCATGATTCTAATTTGATGAACTTTTACACCATAATCACTTTAATTATAATGATCTTCCAATTGCACGTCAATCCAAACACATGCTTCATAAAACTACTCCAATTTTTCAACACAACGTTCCAGACACAAATTTTAATTATTTTTAATCGTGACCAAAGATTATATTTGGTCCATGGTCGTGAGTGACACCATCAAATCCCGCCGAAATTCCCTTGTATTGTAGTAAGCAATGTAATGCAAAGAGAAAACACCTTCTTCTATAGTCTATACCAGACAAAATAAAAGTTCAACCTACCGCAAAGTACTCTGGAACCTGATATATCTGATCTGTGGTACCTACCGCGTACTGGCTTCCCGTTCTGTCCTCAGAACATTATTGTTCTGAGGTTCTGTCTATGATCGAATGAGATACTATTTAAGTAATATAAAAGTTCTTGGAAATAAATTATTTCAACAAAGTGTAAAAAAATATAGAAATAATATTGTATTTGTTTTCGTTTTTTTAATATTTTGACGAGTTTACTTTATGTTTGATCAGTGACTCATTTGGTCAACTTTTGTAAACTGTTATGGCGTTTGTGTCCCGATACACAACGCATATTCATATCTCATTCTTCAAATACAAAATAAATATCATCTGAAGTGTAATAAGTGTTTTAAAAATCAGAAATAATAAAGAATAGTTCTTCTTTTCGATTCAAACCCAATTTAGAGTGTAGCCATTGTAGGTTATGTTTCCATCTTTTGGCATTTTATCTGGGATTCAGTGAAACGATTGAAAATTTAGGTGTTTTCTCAAAAACGGTATCCCCAAAAGTAATGTCTGAATGAATTTCTCACGGTTCTTGGACCTGCAATCATGGTGGGAAGTGCCGTCTATCGCATATTTTTGTTCCCTATTCAGGACTGCATTCAATCTGTTGGATTTTGACATAGAAGTAAGTGATTTGAGTATTATTCTTGGGTCAGTCTGATTCTTTTACCACAATTTATTTTTATTATTAATTATCTAAAGAGTTTACTTCAAATTACTAAATTACATTGTAGGAGTTAGAAGAAGCTCTTCTGACAGATGGCACAGAAGAATCTGCCAGCTCTCTCCTGACAGAGTTGATCGTGCGCCTACTGAATGGATGTTTGGGCAACAATGACATCTCTGCCTTTAATTATCAGGTTAATTTAGGTCACAATAATAGTTGATATTGCTTGTCTAATGGATTGATTATTTCTATTTTTGTGATTTTGTGTTTCAGATGTATTTAAGGCGACTATTCCGAAGAAAATGTCAAGAAACAGGAAGATATAATCCTTTTAACACTGATATTGATTTCCAGTTTCTACCTCTACGGACAAAAGTTGAAATTCTTTATGCTTTATGTGATTTCCGTTTAGATGCTGAAGATGTTTTTGATTTATTTAAGAACCTCGAAGCTGAAAGTCTCAGAGTAGAGCCTCTAGGGTAAGTGTTTGAAAAAAAAAAGATGTAAATAGAGTTCATTATACATAGCAAGAATCAATTTCTAATTTCACAATGAGCACCTTGTTTGTTAAAAGAACTGTGCCCCTAAATTGTGATTTTTTCATTTGTGAAGAACCAGACTGCATAGTAATTACTGGGCATGGAAGGCATTCCATTTTAGGCCTTCAGATAACAATGCATCTGCAGTACCAAGTGATTTTTTCCCTGTTATTGCAGATGTCTATAGGGAACAGTAATCATTTACCAATAGCTCGGCAGTCAGCTTGTTTCTCATATAGTTGTAAAAAATAAATAGATATTCTGTTGTTGCAATGCCAGTCGACTAGTAAGAAACAGGGTGAAGAAAGGTTTTTATTAATAAATATTTAAAGAAACAAAAAATAATTCCTAAACCATACAATCTATAACAAAACCAATAGAATGACAACAAAACACTACAACATTAGGTAACAGTTCTGACACTACCATGGAAAAAATGTTAGAACACCCTTGTATGTAAGAAAGTAAATTATAACATTAACTCAATTCATCATAACTATTGCTACAGATGGGATGACAATGACTCTGCATATTGGTACTTTTATGGCACAAGACTGTATCGTGAAGACATTATAAGGAAACCTAAGGGCAAGAGCAAAAAGAAGAAAAATAAAGACAGTAAAAAGAGGGGTTGGTTTTATGGGGATGATTGGCTTGATGATGATGAAACTGAGCGAGTCTGGCAAGTTGTATGCTTCACTGAAGAAGACTGGACACACCTGACAGAAAAGTTTCGTAAAGCCACAAGTAAAGTTGAAAAAGAACTCTATCGATCTTTGTCTCAGAATTTCCTACCTGAAATACCGAGATTATTTCAAGAAAAAGAGCGTCTTCAAAGAAAAAGGTTAGTATTTTTTTATGTTTATTAATATTTCAAAAAAGACTTTCTCATGCGAATTTGTAACTTTTTCATATGATACAGTTCTTTTGTTTCATATAATGTTATTCTCTTTAAATATCAAATATTAACATGATTTTTGAAAAAAAACCTAGTTTTTGTTTAATTACACATAGTAAGTAACTTTATACCAGAGGAACTTATCTATAGATACTTTACTTTATACCATAGGAATTTAATTGCACTGTATCCACAATTATTGTTTTTATACTTGCATTTTTTTAAAATATGCTGTAAATAACCCATGCTCAAAATGAAATTGTTTTATAAAATATGGTGCTGTTTCTTTTATTTTTGATCCATAAATTATGATGCTATATAATAATTACAAAAGCGATTTTTACTAATAACTTACAGTGAATTGTAAATAATTGAATGCCTTGATAGTCTTGCAATCCTTTGCGAATAACTTTCACACAATTTAATGTATTATCTGGAAATTTTACTTATAACTGGAAAGGGTACAAAAACAATATATTTTAAAAATTCCAGATTGCATTTTAACACAAGATCAGAACATGCCATTGACAATTTAAATTTAATTGTGTCTGGTATATCAAATATAATAGTGTTGAGAATGGTTTAAATTCGCTACTATATACCTGCTGAAGTTGTATTGAAAATTAAGTTCATGTTCAGTATAAAAAATAGCTACAGCATATATTTCTACATTTTATGATAGGTTAGCTAGCTACCTTTAGCGAGTTTAATATTGCTAAACTTTTGAAATCCTTAAACAGAGCAGCAGTATTGATGTTATAATTATTTTTAATATAATACTAACACACTCTTTAATACTATTAGGAGATATTTACTGGATCTCTTTAAAATATGGTGTGACTCTGAAATGCTTTATTTATTTGAAATCCATATTCCATCAGGTTTGTGGCATATTATTGATCTAATGAAGTTCATGGGTGATAGAAAAGTATAAAATATAATATTAATATTCTATCATAAGTGCTGATATGCCCTCACTAAAATGTTTTCTGATTTTATAGAATATATAAAATATTCATTTGTAAAACAAAGAATAAGATAGTCTAGAGGGTTTTTGAGGATTGAGACTTAAAACCCTTCATGTGCTTCTGCAAAACATAAATATATTTTTATTTGCGAATTACTTACAGATGCGAATTCAGTCAAGCTTTAGCAAAAAAATTTACCATTTTCATATGTATATTAATAAAGTGTGTAATGCATGTAATGTTTAACTATAAGACAACAATGCTATAAAATATAGGTTATGTATATTAATTAGACTTAAGATAATAATAATAATAATCAGTCCTCGATGTCTGGTCTCCTCTGCCGAGAGGTATTCTCCCCTCCCCCGATTTGATGTAGGACTAGGAAAAAAATTTAATTTGATTTTTAAATAATAATCACCTCCACACTATTTAGCCCAACGGAAAATAACAATGGTGGGGTAGGTAGGCTAAGAATTTAAATCATGTTTATAAAACACCTTTGCAATTAATGCATTGATCGCCCCGCCCTCGCTTGCCCATCAAGAAAATCATAAATGTGTGCATGATATTTTAAAAGTATAATATCTCTTAAGATATTAATTGAAAGCAAATGATGTCAAGAATAATTTTGCTTTGTAAATAATGTATTTATTTCATTATGGAATAATATCATGTTTACAAAAACACCTTCGCAGATAGTACATTATTTTAGAACAAATTTGATTACCAAAAAATTGATCTAGAGAGTCAATTTCAAAGAATAGACATATGCTGTCGCGAACTTTTTTTAAGAACTTTTAAAGGAGAACAATTCCTGCATACATGATTTATACGTAACTTTAACCGTTTACGCAGCGCACGCAACGAAAGCTCTGAAAAAGGAATATTTTACCCCCGTTTTTGCAACACTTAATTAATGCACAGCTCCTATTGGTGGTTCACTGATGTTATATAGCCTATATAATACCTCGATAAATGGAGTATCTAACACAATAAGAATTTTTCAATTTGAATCAGTAGTTCCTGAGATTATCGCGTTCAACCAAACAAACAAACAAACTCTTGAGCTTTATAATATTACTATAGATAAACCCAGGATCCCTGACCGAGTAGCCTGTACTGTAGTTAGGGTTACAGAACTACAGACCACTCGGTCAGCCGGTCGTCAAAGATGCATTTGGTTTGAGGTGTAATTTTGGGTATTTTGGTAGATATATGTTAATTTTTTTTTTAGTTAATGTAATAGCATGCTGGCGTATTGGTCCTTTATTTATGATATTTACGCAACTTTGGCTATGGGATTCAGAAGCATTGAGATAAAATGTATAGAGAAACTATCACATACATAAATCCAATTCGGATCAGTTAGTTCTCAGAACAATTTTATAGTCATGATATCTAAACATCCGCAATTTCAAAAGTACTCTTCACATAATTTAAACGTACCTACTTAAAATACACATTTTTTTTATTATACTGCATTAAAAAAAATACACTGGGCATGGAAGGCATTTCATCTTAAGCCTCAGAATGACAACGCACCTTCAATACCAAGTAATTTTCCCCTTGTTATTGCAAGTGTCTTTAGGCGACGGTAACCACTTACCTTCAGATAGGCCACCTAGTTGTATAAAAAATATATTTTATAGTATGGCTTCCAACGGGGTTTTACTGTACGTTATTTACTTAGGCTACACGACATACGGAATTACTATGGAGATCTTGAAAATTCCACTTGGACCCAGACTGTTAGGTATCTATTAAAAGAGGTACCTATATTTCTTTAGGACGTTTTGCTTTCATGACAATTTTCGATATAACGAGAATAAGGGTAATTTTAATTACGGTTGATTTGCTTCCTGGTCTTTTTTCCATGCAGTAATTTTTGTTCAGAGAACATTATTCTTTAAGAACTAAATGTCTCAAACTGTAGAAACTATATTTTTTAGTAATGTTGCACTACTTAAAAATGTCTTTGATATTAATAAATTTATGTAATTATTTAAGGTTGTTAGAACTAGCACCAAGGCGAACATCTAGCCGGGTTTTGCAAAAAATCAAACAGAAAGAAGAAGTGAAAGAAAGTACGCATGATATCAACAAAGAAGAAGAAGAAGACAGGAAAGAAACGCCTGATATTGCGCGGGAAAATCGAGCCAAGCGACGGAACTTACTGAGGTAATATTTAAAAAAACAAAATCGAATATTCTTGTATGAATAGCTCAGCCCATTATTACGTCATCTCAACCTAGAACATCTTTTAGCCAGTAAGTAACCGTAATCAAAACCAAAAATCACTTCACATTTTTAACCAAAATTAAAAATTACTCATTAACCCCCCATACATTATTGTAACGTAAGAAATAAAGAAATTTGATTTATATTAAACAAACATTACAAACCTTCTTGTATATCACCTGACTAAGCGTGGGACATAACGCGAACGCTTTGCGTGAACTCCGTGAGGAAGGGACATCGTGATGCGTACGCAAGTACTCACGATAAAGCTGACTGTGCCACATGGAATTATAGCGCCTTAAACCTAACTAGATACGAATTCCACAATACATAATACCGTCGTGACATGAAAAGTTCTAATTATTACGGCCTGGCCACGGGAGATTCACCGCGGCGAATATTCGCGCTTCTTCGTATGGAAATGTACTAAGCAGGCCACGCTATGTTGCCTCTCTTTCTATCGCGTATCTCATTAGTATACCAACACGTCGGGGCTAGCATATACTTTTAGCTTCACAGTTATAACGTGGAATGCGACCAGCCTACCACAACAATGAATTAAAGGCTGCTGACTTTAGAGAATCGCATAGCTGTATACATTTACTAAATAATAAAAAAAATTCCTTCTTCTAACATGTTTCATGAAGATAAAATAATTAGCCTTCATGGTCAATTGATCCCACATAAATATATTATATGGAAAGAGTTTCTTGGGAGACCTGCTAACAAAAAATATTATAGATGTAATTTTTTATTTTTTTTTATTTTAATTTTTATTTTAATTTTTAAAATTAACTATTTTTAGGTCAAAATCTGTTTCTTCAAATTCTTCTAATAATTCGGAGAGTGAAAGAGAAGAGATGCCACAAAAGGTGATAAAACAGTCTAAAGGTCAGGAGAAACGATCAAAAAACTCCTCTGCCACGCAAAAAGGCGAACCACCCCCAGAACCACCAATAAAAACTGGAAGAAAAACCAATAATTCTCTTGCTTCGGCAACAGGACAAATTGTAATACCTGACAATGATGAACCAGTCAACAGTACTCGAAAGAAACTGAAGACCTCTCAAATGTAAGTAATTATATACATATGAAAAGAAATATGATTTAATGTACACTTAACAAATAAAATAATTTTTATTTGATATTTTTTATACAGTAGAAGTGACAATATAAATTAATTTTAGATTCAGCCAAACTGAAGAAGATATACAAACAGACATGTATAAGGTTTTAGAGCAATTGGCTGCTCATGAAGATGCTTGGCCTTTCATGGACCCTGTTGAAGAAGAATATGCACCAAATTACTATGCAGTGATAAGACGCCCTATGGATCTACATAAAATGGAACATCGACTAGATAGTGGTTACTACACCGACTTTTCGATGTTCAAAGCTGATTTTAAGCTAATTGTTAACAACTGCAGATTGTATAATGGGCAGGACAATGGTAAATATATTAATTTTATAGGCGAACGATTGAATGTTAAATTACATATGGTTACAATCTAAATATTATTGTATATTATTTCAGAATACACAACAATGGTAGATAACTTACAAGCTGCTTTTGATCGTTTAACTGAAAAGTACATACATAGATTATCTTCTTCTGATGAAGAAATTGCTGTGGAGTATCAGCTTCCGACACCTTCTCGAAAACATAAATTGAAGACTAGTGAATCTCCAAGTCGCCATAAGAAAAAGAAACGAAAATCTCACTCTGACGCAGGTATGATACTTTTTTACCTTTCGGCACACCGCCGACGGGACGGGGCGTCAATGGAACGTCTGCGCGACGCTAAAAGTTGTAATACAAGAAACTATATGAAAGAAGTCACACAGAGACGCTAGGGAGGTGATGGCCATTTTTTTTAATATCAAATCTTCAGGTCCACTTTAAAATAAAAAAGATGAATTTCAAAATAAAACAATGAAGTATTCATCACATCATCTTTCAAAATTGCGTCAGTTAAATATGTAATAATTGTTTTAAGTTACTATGCAATAGAACACACATCAAATTGGATGGAAGAACAATTTATTGATCACATACAATATACAAATTACAAAGTACATAAAACAAACTAAAAAAAAATCCGTAATGTAGCACTTATTACAATGTCAGCAGACCGGGATGGGTTGCGAGTATTCTACACATCGTAGCCGTGGAAGCAACTTTGATTTACGTCAGATAATCCTGCCCAGGGTAACTTGTAGGTCGTCCTTGCCATTTAACAGAATATAACATTGTCTGTATTATTTCATAGAAATCTCATGAAATTGTCAAATGAATAACATGGTTTCAAAAGTGTCAAACCATTTAAATGAACTAATATAGCCCATTATTAATTTATTGTCGTATACATGACACCAGCCTGTATGTCGCAGCCGTCTGGTTAAATTAGCCGCTTAACTGGACGCTAGGCCCGTTGATTGAACGCCGGCATTCAATTAAACGGCTGAAAGACAACTAGCCAAGTCAATGAGCGCAACAAAAATAAATTGAATAAATGTCTTTCTTTCTTTCAACATTTAACCTGATGGCTAAACGTCATGTCAACTATCTGGTTTAAATCAGCCAATCAATTAGACGCCTAGACAGGTTGGTAGGTAATAAATATAATAATATTTTAATGACCACTTATAACCAAATCGATCTCGGTTATAAGTGGTCATAAAAAAATAACCTTGAACCTATCAATTAAACCAAAACTGTTCATCGATCCTTTTAATACGCCAAGTCGTTACACCTTATGTGAGTCTAGTTCAATCAACTATCGGGCTACACATTTGATTGGATGCAGGCGTTTAATCAACGGGCTAGGCATCCAACTAAGCGGCTAATATAACCAGATGGCGACGACATTATATACAGATGTAACTAATACTTCAAAATTCTAAAATAGGTATTTTGCGATTAAAAATCATTCAACAATTTTTGCTAATGCTAATTGAAGGGATGATTTTATATTCCTAGTGGGTTTCGAACGGAATATCTGTGAAGAATTAAAAAACATCTGCTACTATTGTTGTTCAGTTCGTCCTCTAACATATATGTATTTTTTGAATATGCCTTTCATAAGGATCTTCCCTAAATGTTTTTTTTTATACAACTAGATGACAAACAAGTTGACGGCCCACCTGGTGGTAAGTGGTAACCGCCGCCTATAGACATCTGCAATAACAATTATGGAAAAAATCACTTAGTATTGGCGGCGTGTTGTTATCCTGATGCCTAATTGCCTTCCATGCCCAGTAATTTCACTGGCTACCTTTCCTTCAATCCGAAACACTCACACAGGTAACTGTTTCACGGCTGAAATGAGAAAGGCAGTGGTACTTACCTAGATGACCCTACACCCTTACCCTACGGCCTACCACCTAGTAAAATAAATGTCTTAAATAGCAGTAGTATGAGACTGCTCTAAAAAGTTTTAGACCTACCAAAGATTCAAGTATTTTTTTATTTTATTTTTTCTACATTTCTTATTGTAACTCTACACGGGTCTACCTTTTATCGCAGAACTTTTTATGTCATAATTTTATTATCCATAACAGCGAAATTAATAAACTTCATTTGGCAGAAAATCATTTGGCACACACTCGGTAATCATACATTCAAAACCCATAATTTTATAAGTCGGAATCATCTTAAGGCAGAACTATCATATCGAAGAAAGTTTATATTCAGAATCATCTTTATGCATAAATTTGATATCCATAATATTAAGAGGCAGAACCATCATATCGCAGAAAGTCACTATTCAGCAGCAACAATAATAACAACAACAACAACAGCAACAGCAGCAAGCAACAGTCAGCATGTAAGCAAACATGCAGCATGCATGGTTTCTGCCACGGCTCCGGCGCTGCGCGGCTCTGGCGGTCCCACGCGAACTTCGCCTCGCCCCTCTGCGCCTACGCGGGCTTGAATTACACTCTAGGGTTAGGGCAGACAAGACTACGTGGGGAGTCGGTTTTGCAGCGATTCGTTTCTGTCACTAATGTATGAAATTAATCCAAATGGAAAACTGCCAGCATCGTAGTATGCAAAGTGTAATACAAGTGTAATACCGAGTAATCGTCGCACTAAATAAGTGTAATACTAAACAAAATTATGCGTAATGAAATTTTGCTAAATGAAAGTATGCCTAGTGAAAATCTGCCATCTTAAAAGTATCCCATTGGGAATTCGGACATTCGACCAAATAATAATTATACTAAATGATTTTTATGCATTGAACATATTCGTTTAAAGAACATTATGCCAAGTGTGTTATGTCAAATTAAATTCGGAACAACAAAATTCTGCCAGATAGAGGGAACCTACTCTACACACTCCCCCAGCTATGCTCCCATCTCTTTAACCCACCCAAATAGAACTCGACGTTTTTCTCTGCAAAATCCACGAAGATGATTGCTTCCTCATTTGACCAAAATCTCTGTCATAGGACATATCTCATCTAAAAATTCATAGGGGCATAAAAGGAGAGATAAGGGATAGAGGGCATAAAAATAAGTCGCTTGGGGCGTAAGATCTGGCGAGTAAGGCATATGCTATGCTCCTGTAATGGTTTTTAGAAAATAATCAATTAAGACAACTCCAAGACTGTCCCAAAAAACAGTCGCCATCACTTTCCCAGCCGGACAAACAGTTTTTGCTTTTTTGAAACGGCGGTCGACTGTTTTGACTGTATTTTAGTTTGATCTACAGATATTGGCGCCAAAACTCGGATTTATTGCACCTGAACTACGCCAACAGAGCGTTGGAAATGTTCATTCGAACACGTTTTTTTTCTAACGTGATTCGATACTGGCACTGAGTGCTACTAACTGTTAAATAACTAGAGTCGTATTTTCTTGTAAATTAAGTGACACATATTTTTTATATTTTAATTCCAGGTGATCCTAAATCTGCAAATTCTTCGAATATGGAAGATGGCGAAGAAGATGAAAAAAAGGAACCAGAACAAAATCCAGTTGAACATAAAAAATCAAAAGAATCTCACAAAAGCAAGGACGGAAAGAGTAAAAAGAAGCGCAAAGGTCACCATCGCCACGGTAAACATTCCAAAAACCACAGAAAAGACTCTCACAGGTCAGAACGTGGAGAGTCTTCCAAAAGCAGGCACAGTAAAAAACACGCTAAAAATAAAGAAAAGGAAGGAAAGAAATCGAAACAAAAGAAAAAAAAGAGCAAACATCATGAACCAGAACCAGAACCTGTTGAAATTTTAAAGCGTGTAGACTCACAAGAATCATTGGAAAGTTCTAACAGGAGTAGAAGTGCCAGTCCATTACCTTCTATACATACGCCGTCACCATCACCTACCGAACTTCTTAATCCACCACAAAAATCAGATCAACTTAATGATTCAGATTTCTTTAAAGATAAATATGACAAAATAAAAGAAAGGCGAAGACATGCTGCTAAAGATGCTTGGGAGTCTTTGTTTGATTATAAACAAAAATCAGTAGATAAGCAGAATCTCCAAATACCAGAAAAAGATAAAAATCAAAAATTAAGAGAGACTATTGAGAAATTAAAAGCAAAAAATGAAAAATATAAAGATTCTTCTCTGTTCAATAGCTTGTTCACATCAGGACATAGCAGTCTTGATAAGACATCAGACTCTAATAAGGAATCTTCTGGTAGAGATTCTGAGGGAAAAGTCGATGATGATATCTCAGATGATGAATCTGAAAAAGAAGCAAATAATCAAAAAGGAAAAGCGGCGCAGAAAAAGAGTAAAAAAAAGAATTCGGCCAAAAATGAATCAGCTTCAGAAGCTTTAGAACAAGCTGTAAAAGATATTAGCAAATGGTTGGACGACGCTCCTAAAGGTTCAGCTGTAAGTTCACCTTGTGACAGTCCTGCACAAACAATTTCAACTGAAGACCACGATAATAGTCGATTAGATGACGAATTATCGCAAGGAGAAAAATCCGTTCTCTTAAGAAAAGAAACATCGCGAAAAAGACCATCTTCCAGAGAGCCTAAAGTCTTAAAAAGACGAGAAATTCAAAGAACAATTGACAGACTACAGCCTGGAAAAGGAAAGGGAAATTTACTTACAAATATGAGCAACAAAGGCACAGAAAAGAGTGAAGAAATAACACCTCTAGGCCCTCTGAACAAATTGCGAGAGTCAAACAAAGGCGAAGAATCAAGTCCCAAATTAAGCCTAGGATCAGTTCTGCCAACTGTAGAATTTACTCTAGGTAATGATCACAATTTTGCAAATGATGAAATAAAAACAACTGAGGAAGTACCAATAACTTCGACCGATGTACAGGAGCCCAAAGAAGATGTGAAAAAAGAAGAGAATCCTGTTGCAAAGAAAGAAGACATTGTAGTGGCACAGCCTAATAAAAAAGATGCTGAAGTGGAAACAGATCTGCCTACTACCATAAAACCCAGTCAAGAGAAAGCTACACCTAATCTCAGTGCATGGTTTAAAGCCTTTGGTGCGCCCAAAAACACTACAACATTGTCGAGTGTGAAGAAAAAGACAGAGGATGCAGAGACCGATGACAAAACAACAGATAATATAAATAACGAAACAAAATCAGTAAGTCCTAAAAATACTATGAAGTATGATTCTCCTACCGATCCAGATACTCCGAATCCGGACGGTGGCGATAGCCCACTGCCTAATGTATCAGCAACCCCACGACAAAGGAGAACGAGCACAGGTAGTTCAGTGTCAGAAAGGTCTTCATTTAGTCAAGATTTGGATTCTCCAAGACATCAGATGTCACATACATCGCCTTTGCTACGTTCGCCTGCTTCACCGAGAACAGATGACTTCCAAAAGATCACATATCCCATTATTAATGGTACGGTGCGAGCGGGATTTTATCAAGATACGACATCTATTAAGAGTAGTCCTGAAAAGAGTTGTAGCCCGCGTGAAGCGCCTCAGTCACCTTACTCCCCATATTCTCAACATGTCTATGCATCTAACAGTGTCTTGGGCTCTACCACACCGAATTATTTTGTCGATCACAACAAAAGTCCATTACCAACGTACAGCCAAAATCCGCCTCCTTATTATGACACTTCAAAAGTACCAGTTGTTAGTAAGCCTGTCAGAGTTCATGAGGACTACACTGCGTTGGGTCCTGACTCATATCAACAAAGCTCATATAGTGGTCCATTCTCACCAGCTCATTCACCATATTCGCAAACACAATCCAATTACTCTCAGCCGCAAAATTCGCCACAACCAGCTACAGCAAATCAATCGTCATCTAAATCTAGCACACCTCAAATATTACCGGACCCTAAAACGTCACTATTTCCAGTTAAAAAGCGTACATACAATGAACCAGAAATTTCTACGCCATCCATTAAGAAAATACCTGAAGCAAAGGAAGTCCCAATATTGGCGCAAAGTAAAGTTGATTATCATAAAATTACGCCACCGATTCATTCAATATCATCATTACCTTCACAATCTGTTGATGATATAGCGTTAGCTCTTAGTGAGAAGTCAGAAATGGCAAAACTAAATAGCTTACGTGAAAAGAGCTCAGTTAATTATATGGAACGTCATAGCGCCGAGAATCGAGATGTCAGTTTGAACACTGAAGCTGCTCATAATAATAAAAAAGAAGTCACTAATTTGGAAATAAACAAACCTATTAATATTTCTAAAAAAGATAGTATTGATATGGTTAATATGGGCTATATGAACTCGGATCACGACAGACGAAACAGTGGCGACACCCATGAGGTCGATTACACTATACCTAAAGATATAATGAAGCAATCCTTGAATCCACAACAAAAAGGATATGAAGTTGAAGCTATTGCAATAAATCTTGGATTAAACAATCAGCAAATGCAAAAATCTATTGCAAAATCAACAATCAGTTCAAACAATATGCCGCCAGCTGCTCATTCACAAGATCGATCTCATAGTGACATGACTGTTAATCAAAATATAGCTCATGCACATCATAGTCAATTCGATGTCATTAATAGTGGGCAATCAATCAGCAATTTTTCATTAAATGATATCGAGCTTGCGAATAAAAAATTACATTATGCCTGTAGTACAACTTCATCACCTGCTGCTTTAGATTATGGCAATTGGAAAATGACAAATCAAATGAGAAAACCGGATTTATTGCCTTCAGAATATCCTACTAACTATAGCGCCAACAATATAGATAAACCTAAAGCTGATGGTGGAAATTCAAATACAACTGCAATTAATTACAACAAAAATATACAGCAATCGTACAATAATTATAATGTGCCAAGATCTACTATGCAAAGAACACAAGAAATACAGCAAAATCTACCTTCCGAATTAAGGATTCCAAATCCAAGAGGTCATCTGAAAGCTGAACACATGACTGTTTCCTCCTCTAATAGTGATAACGAAATGATTACCAAAACTATTGACAGTCTTGCCAAATCTCAAAAACCCGAAAAGATGGTCCAAAATCACCCGTTAGTAGGATCATTGTCATATAAAGCACCTTACAGTTCTCATTCATCGCTACCACTAGATAGTCTCCGAAATTTGCCAAAACTCCCTCAAATGTTGGACAGATACGCGAATGACGAACGATATTTATCTAGCTTCGCAGGGACTAGCTCCTCCTTATACCATGACAAAACTTTCCAGATGGCACAGATCTTTAATAAGAGCATATCTTCTGAAGTCCATCCAACCACATCCGTCAATATATATTCCCAACCATCCATTTCCATAAGTAAGGATAGTGGCACTTATAAGGCATCAAATAATGTGACTGGACAAGCAGAATCTAAGACAAAAACTAAAAGAAAACGAACTACCGAACCTAAAGCAACACATGTAAACGCTCAGAATTATCATCCAGCATCTTGCAATACCGATGTGCTGTCGTCGGTAAAAACAAGTATAATACCGGGAAGTGCATTTAATTTTGGGACAACCACGAATATGGCCCTTGGTGGTGGATTGTATGGTGAAAATGCTGGATTTTCCATTGAAGATTTCCGAAATACCACTGCTAACCAATTAATGGCTGCTAATTATATGGCGGCGGCAGTAGCACATCAACAACGTAACAATGCTGACACTAGTGCAGAGAAATTAGTTAAACCAGCTCACCAAAACTCCGCTCACACTAACTCATTTCCTTTCATAGGACATTCACAAGCCCGTTCAGGATATCCTTTTGTTGGAGCTGATTCTTCGTCGCCACTCTATCAACAGTATCTTCAACGTCATCAGGAAGAATTGCTCCGTCAAACAGGTGCGCAAATAATGGGTCTCTATCCTCCTGGGTACCCTGCAACCCTTGGTGTTAGACAACCTTACGATTCCATTAATCGACCCTCGTGGCTGTAAATCATGTTATTGCAACTTTACTATGTGAACCTTTATTATAATCATATTGTGACGATTGTTATAGGAAATTGTAATTAATATTGTAATATGAGACTGCTTCCCTTTAGTCTTATGTCACTGATCTGAATGTTATATGTTTTTGATTATAATAGCCAATGATGTTATAGGTAACCATAAAAAGTGGCAGATAGGTTTTACCAACTGGTGATCGGAAATATTTCAAGCCTGATGATTTTAGTGCTTGCAAGGAAAATGACCAATACTATGCATCTCGTTTACGAATTTTAAGATTAATCTATTCAGTCGACGTTTTTAAACAATGTCCTAAACATTTGTAATATTCTAGTTGTTTTCATGTAGACATGTTTTTAGGGAAAAACCCAAAATCTCATGAATATTTTTTCCCCCTAATAATATAAAATTAAAATTTTAAGTTACCCCCGGCCTCGACCATCCAACTACTCCATCATCTATCAGACACCTTCTCATTGAGACCATTCGCATAAGCCCAAAGACGCTTTATCTGCTGTAAATTTCTGAAGAAAGAAGCATCCCGCAGACCATTTGGTGCTACGCATCAGCTAGTGTGGCATGTCTTAGTAATACCACTGAAGTAACAGTACACCAAGTTTCAAATCAATCGGAAATGTGAAAGTTATTCAAACCCTTTATTCAAGTAGTAAATAAGCTGATGTGATTATCACCAACCGCCTAAAAAGGGTCTTCATAAATTATAGCTAAGAACCATCTCGATCAGCTTTTAAAAAAAACCGAATCAACATGGTCATCGGTCTCTTTGTTTATGAATTACGACGCCGTAGACAGACATACGACAGACTCGTCAAACTTATAACATACCCCTTTTGTAGGGTGGGGGGTTTAAAATAGCAGAAAAAGTCAATGTATATGTTGGAACCATCTGGTTAGATTAGTCACTTAATTAGACGCCTAGTCCGTTGATTAAACGCAACCAATGAAACTGCTAAAGGACAACTAGCCAAATCATTGAAAGGAACTTTTATGAACGTCATGTCAGCCATCTGGATAAATTAGCCATTGAATTGAACGCCTAGGCAGATCGTCTAGTACGAATAGTTTTTGTGCGACTGATAGTGTGATTGATAGGTTCAAGGTTCTTTTTTAAACCAAATTTAAACTGAAATCTTTTGGTAATAAAAAATAACCTTTAACCTACCACTCACACAGAAACTTCAGCACAAGACGATCTGCCCAGCCGTCCAATTGAGCTGACTTTCAATACGCCAACTTATTAAATGTTGAGTTATTTCAGTTCAATTCACTTTAACAACAAAAGCCCAGGCATTTCATTGGACGCCAGCGTTTAATCAACGGCCTAGGCGTCCAATTCAGTTGGCTATTTTAACCAGCTGGCTGCGACGTTGAAAGTATTGCAAACGGACAAACCGATCTTACAAAACATGCATAAGCAAGTCGCGATAGTGTAATGATTTATCTGAGAAGTCTAATAAAAAAATAATTATTGGCGATTTTTTGTTTGTATTAAAAGCAAAAAACTTTTTATACTCAACTAAAACAGGTACTGTTTTTCGGAAAACCATCTGTCAACTATGTATTTAAACAGTCATGACTTACTTATGCATGTAAAATCTTATTAGAATCTGTTTGTTCATTTTAGATTCTGTGAAAAGCCGTGCGCCGTAAACGCTCTTAAACCTCAAATTTCTTTATCAAAATTTTAATTCAAATTTCTTAATCATAACTTCTTACAAAGCGTCCAGCCCACTTGTTCTCGACTGTCGGATCACAGGTTCGATTCGAAAAGTCACATCCTGTCTCGCTTTGATGTACCGCGGTAAAAAGTGACAGGTATGGAGATTCCGATATTCGAATCCTGTCCGACAGTTGAGAATAAGGCTACTGTTCTACCTTTGAGGGTAGTGACTAATGATGCATAACTGCCACTTTTTACTTAGTTGTGTATTTATAATATCATTAAAATTAGTGAACAAAAAATATTAGCAATCATTAATTGAATAAAAATCTGATAACATTGTTTTTGTATATTTCGTTTAATTTAGCTAGCATATATTTAACTACTTAAATATCTTTTTCATGAAGTAGACACAATTTTTGCAATATAATTAAATAAGTATTCTTTATTTAGGTATATGACATATTTTATTGAATTATTTGGTTAATAACAACGCTTCTTAGCTTCTAGCTTTAATTTACTGAATTTAATTTCTATTTAGGTCACATACTTTTGTAACTTGTTATTTAATAATTTTAAAGTTTACGTTATTTCAACTATTTTAGACTGTTGAAATGTAAATAGCATGAAATCAATGTTTTGTTAGGTGTTAATATAAGCATATTTTGTTAAGTACTATTTACTTTCATTTTAATTTAAAAATTCATGAATATGTAGTATTAAGAAATTCATATAACTAAGAAATATTGAAAACAATTCTTCTTGTGTAAAAATAAAAATAAAGATTTTCGAAATAAATGTGAGATTATACAGTAATTTATTTTGCATGCAATCGAACTTTTATTACGAGGGTCAAACTAAAAGTTCTTAGAAAATAAAAAACGGAGCAAACTATAGTATAGAAAATTATTAGGTGTATTGTATTTAATAAAAATATTGTCCATTGACATCAATACATCGCTATGTCCGATGGAACCACTAAGAAAATCACTACCCACTCGTCCTTAGGGGTCTCTTCGACGGCCTTTTGAAACGCAGCCACTGCTTCCTAGGCGTAGATAAAAAGTTTTCCTCGAAGCTTTTCTTTTATTTTCGGGAGTAGGTAAATAAAAATCGCTAGGTGAGAAGTCGGGCTTATACGGCGGGTGACCCAGTAATTCTACGTCTGAAAGACCCACGTCGCCTCTCCCGAACTTTTTCCAAGACAAGTGGCAAACAATTGTTAGTGTATCCTGTTATCGATCCTCAAAAACAATTGCCGCGTAATGATGACCTGTCCTCCCAAAGCACGAGACCACCATTTTTCCCACGCTTCGTCCTCTCCTCACTTCAGTTGCAACTCCTCTGAGCGATGCGAAACACCCACTAAACCACTGAAACCAAAAGACAGTCTGCCTGCTCAGTAGCACTGTCTTTTGGTTTCGGGATCATAACAGTAAATCCAGCTTTTTTCACCATCGTAACGTTCGTCACATCGAACACAGCCTCGGTCAAATTATGAGGTATCCACCGGGCACAAAGCCTTCTAACCGCTGACTGTTATAGAGGATTGTGTGCACATGACTCATACCGATGCCTAAGCTTGTCCGAATCTGCTGATAGTGACCTATATCCTCTTTATCAGTCTCTATCATACGCCACTCAATACTGATGTTGTCGGCCGTCGCAGCAGAGTGCAGTCCTTCACGCAGATCATCGGTAAGATTAGTGCGACCACGTTTAATTAAACTCATTCATACCAGTTGTAAACAGTGGCACGAGATGGGGCTTCATCAGTAGAGACTCCGATTGAAGTTTATCATAACTTTCTTTTTGCGTTATGTTTATGACATCGAAAGTCGTAAAAATCATTGGACGAAAATTTTTTCGCTGACTCAGACAATTTTCAGTTTACCGCCTAATCGTAAAACTAATGAGAAATGAATGTAATCATAACGCCCAATCCGCTCGTTGCTTCGCTCATCACTAACTAACCAACTGATACCGGGCATGAACCCTTCCATGAGAGAAGGTGGGAATTTTCAAGTTAGCTAGCTTAGTTATTGTCAAATTAGCAGCGTTTGTATAAGACACTTTTTTTTCTGAAACCCTTTATTCACTCCTAACCGGAGCCAGTATAGTAATCGGGGCGCAGAGCTTAGTTTTTTGGGACACTTCTGAAACCCTGACCTCACCCACTTTTATGATTGAACTGAAAGGTCAAGGTCAATTCTTGTCACTATTTCGAAATCATCCGAGGTCGACATCATTCCAAGTCAAAGTTCTTGAAAATTTTCTAAGTCCTAGCGCCTTAGGACCCCGCCCCTTTTGCTATACTCCAACCGCTTATTCCTTTGCGGGAGCAAATCCCCCTCTCTGTCTCAACCGAAACCATGTTTCAAAGTAAATAAAATAAAATTTATTTTAGTCTGACACCTTATTGAGATTATTCTTAGGAGCCCAAACTCTATTCTGCTGTATGTTTCTGAGTAAATTGAGCACATATCCCGCAGTCTGCGGGATGTATGCGGCAGACTATTTGATACATCAGCATCGCGACAGACCCACCATACCCCTGGGGGTAGGGTGGTACTGAACCATACCACCGTAGTGCTGTGCACTATATTTTTACAGGTTTTTTTTTCCAAATATTACGATCGTGGTGTTAATAGCATAATTCTTTTTTTTTATTTTTTTATTGTTTCTAATTAAACTCAACCGACAATGCGTCAAAGAGTAATTCAGTCCGTTGATTCATTTGATCTGTTGACACTTAATAAATGTATATTTCCAATCTGAAGTACCAGGCTACCATAAGTATATCAGAGGTACCCCTAAGAGATTATCATATAAATAAAATTAACAGTATGCTAAACATCTCCTACATAGATATGGTAGCCTTCTATGGTACTTCAGGGGATGATCCAGCTACATACATACGATATTTCGATTGAGTTATCCTCACTTCTAAATATACCTAATGACAATATTGACAATTTCTAGTATCTGTTTTTTTTCTATTTTTCCATTAAATCCCAACACCCAGCACTACTAACGGTGCGCGGTGGTATGGTTCAGTCCCACCCTACCCCCAGGGGTAGGGCTAAGGATATGGTGGGTCCGCAGCGATCAGCATCAAAGTTAGCATTGTCTTGGAATGCCACCTAGGAAACACACACATGCACGCACACAACCATACATAACAACTTAAAATAATGTATGTACCTTCTAGTAGTGCTATGATGAAAGATTGTATGTATTAAGATACTTACATACAATCCAATACAGTACAATACAGGCATTGGCCCATTTTGGAATACATGGGGAATCAAACACATCTCGTAACACATATTCAATAAAGCATAAAAGCCAATAAAGCATTATTATTATTATTATCATTATAAATTAATTAAGTATTAGATTGAGGTGGTTAAATAATACAAAAAAATCTTTTACAATTACTTGTTTTAATATGAAAACAAAACTGTATAAATGCATAGGGTTAACATTGAAAGCATTTTAAAAGGCATAGGTGGTTATTGTAGTAAAAATCAAATCATGTTTATCAATAAAAATTACTATAAACTTCATCATCATCACCAGCCTAAATACGTCCCACTGCTGGGCACAGGCCTTCCTACATGGAAGAAACACATGAGGAGCTTGGGCCATAATACCACCACGCTGGCCCAATACAGGTTGGTGGGTTAATACTGTTGCAGTAACAACGGGACCAATGGCTGAATGTGCCTTTTGAAGCACAAAGCAGCTCGAGATTATAAATTTTGAATGACCCAATGTCATCGTATTTAAAGCCAGAGCACTCAAACCAATACGCCATCGAGCTCCTCACTATGAACTTACTCCCAAAAAAAAAGGCACAAGCAACTAACAGACAGGTGACATGAGTCAACAGTTAATTTTTTATTCTGGTAATGCTGGCAAAAAAAAAATATTTTATATTTATTACACTTTAAAAATACTTGTATGCTCATTAAAAATCATAGAACACTGTAAAATAAACAAGTAAAATTTTGCATAACTACCTTAACATTTAATATCAAGATAATCATTTTCGAATATTTATTACAACTTGGTTTAATCATTAATTCACATGAGTCACACTGAACTGCGCCATACAATGGCAATCAATTGAAAAACTTGTGATATTCATTGTTGCTATAATTTAATTTGATACTACCAAACAGTGACCATAATTTGATAAATATTATTACAAAAGTATAAATAACTTTTTTTACAATATGGTTCATGAACCATTTTGGACATGTTTCTTTCAAATCAATTGGATCTGTTAAAGTTAGTAAGAACCTTTTGTTAAATAGGAAATTATTTGACAATTTTCATATTTCTATATATATATTCATAAATAATAGCTAAGAACCATCTAGATCAGTCATGTCAAAGATTCGGCCAGCGGGCCGCATCTGGCCCCCAGATCATATCAATACGGCCCGGGATCACAATTAGCCACAAAAAAAAGAATCATGTTTTTAGAGCTTTTAGACTTCACACGATTCCTCTACAGAAGTTTTTATTTGAATCTGGCCCGCCTACACATATTAAATTTAATATATGGCCCTTTGCAAAATTGAGTTTGGAAATTTGAAAATCAGTCCAGTCCTCCTTGGAGTAAAAGTGTTCTGTGGTCCAGTTGCCTCAGTGCTGCAACGCCACTGACAGACACATTAGCTATAACACCCCTTTTATATTGTCAGGGGTAAAAATGAACTCACAGAGAAGTTCCACAAGAAATCATTAGTTCAAATTCAATTTAAATAACTAACATTATTGACTGACAAAAACAAGAGTAATATGAATTAAGTCTATAGGATTTATTCAAACCATAAGTTCAGAAAGAATTTTGTTTTATAATTATTTATTTGCGACTTAAAATATTAATTTCTATAAATTTTGTTAAAATATAAAAACTTAGTAAGCACTAGAGAATGATATTTACAAAATCAATTGGATTTTATTTCACTCTGCTCTTTCCGTTGTTGAACCATTTCCCTGATATTGTCTTGACTTTCTTCCAAGTTCTTCTCTAAATATCGTTTATTGCTCTCCAACTCCGTCGTGCGAGATGTTAATTGTGATTCACGTTTTTTCAAATTAGTCTTTACCTCGTCCAAATCGGTAAGAAGGAACATCCTTCCTATGGATTCATAAGTTTTGGTACCAGGTGGTAATTTGCTGATTTCATATTGTGTTATATCCACATGCTGCATAAATCTCTTTAGAGTGCCAATTTGGGAATCTATGATTTGGATTTTCTTACTTGTTTCTACCATCTTAACTTGTAGCTCCACAAATGCTTTTTTGAGTTCTAAGTCCACTGGTTTAGCCATTTTGGTGGAGTTAGTAATAGTAATTTTTAACAGTAATCAAAATCACAAATCAGATCGTACGAAATCAAACTGGGCAAGAGCAAGAGCACAGACAGATTATTGATATATGTACCACAGACTGCTTTACAGATAGATTTTGGCGATTTGACTGATAGACTGACACGTCTACGTCTCTGGTTATTTACGGCTTTGGTTTCAAGACCTTTTAAGCCAGTAATAAATAGCCTATTATGTCAACTGTTTCCAGTACGTGGTCGCCAGAACTTTAACGCCCTACCTGCCTTCTGCTCTGCGTGCTATGTGCCCTGCCCGCTGCCACTTCAACTTACTAATCCCATGAGCTATGTCAGTCACTTTGGTTCTCTTATGAATGTCCTCATTTCTGATTCTATCTCACAGTGAAAAACCTAACATAGCTCGTTCCGTAGCTCGCTGTGCGACTGCGAACTTGCACAGAAAGCCCTTAATAAGCGACCACATTTCACAGCCGTATGTCATCACTGGCAACACACAGTAATAAATGTGTTTTCTTTATTTTTTCAATGCATTGCATTAAAGTAGTGGATAACCCATAAAAAATCTCAACTTCTTTCACATAACTTTCACAGAATCGAAATCTTTCTCATTATCAACAAACGCTAAGTACTCTTCGGTCTTCTGTATAACCTACCGCAGCGTGTGTGTGAATCGTTCTGGATCGGCAACCAACACCGATTTGGATTCTGACTACACCAAAAAAATGTCGCGATTTTGTTTTCAAAATTTGTCGCTCAAATATCTATTTTGTCGGACCATGGCTTAAAAGTTATAGGGGTATATTGGTGGCCCAGCCGGGACGTATTCGCCCTGGATCGACCACCTCAATATCTCGAAAACTATACCACCTAGCAAAAATCGGTTTCATGTCAAAATATGTAGCGAATATGTCGCGATTATTCGCTAAATATCAGATTATAGCCCTAATTCTGGCAAACACATGCTAAGATTAAATTTAAGTTCAGTCTACCTCTTTCTCTCAATATGAATACGAAAAGGATCGCTGTCATAAAATTTGACGTTTAGAAACATGCATTCAATTTTCGACCTAATTGAACGTGATAAAATGCAGTGTTTAGAAGGCACCTCCGTAATGCCGTCTAAAATTGTCTATGGTTCGTATGAAATCTGACTAAATTTAGATGACAGCTCTAAACAAATTCTTGCTATCTCATTCTTATAACATATTGTGAGAAAGAGTTATACTGTACTTAAATTTAAACTTAGAGTGTGCCTCCAGAATTAGGCCCTATGTCTTTATGTGCCCGGATGTTGTCCCATAGACGTGTTGAACATCCGCTTCACTATATTTGACAGTTTATTAGTGTTGTCATTTGACATTTCAACTATTACTATTTACATTTGAGGAATTCGCGTCGAACGTCGCGACACCGTGCGACTGACCCTGACTGACCAACTAAGTTGTTATAGTCTACGGACAATGCCGATAGTTGGCCAACTATTTAGTTGAACGACTTAGTTGCTTAGTTGGTTATGATGTGCGGTCTATCATAAGATTCTAAGTATACATTCTGCGATTTAGTCGGCCAACTTGAAATTGTATTGTGCGGTGTCTCTAATTGTATATTTCCTGTGAAAGTTAAGCCGGCTGGAGTTAAAGCACGTTAGTATTATTTTCTTTAGTTAAAGTTTATTGTTTGTTTGTACTCGTAGGTACTCTGCTATTATGAAAAAATTTAAATTAAACCATTTGAACTAGTTTTGCTTCGTTTATTTCACTGAATTGTAATTGTGATTTATTTAGCCATATAATTAGAAAATATACTAACAATATAATTTATTGTGCTTACAACCGGCCACCCGTTTAAATACACTAAATTATATTCAACTATTGTGTTGAGGTTGCAATTTAGTTTAGCATCCTTTTCCGAGATATTTCTTGATTTTAGGTTGTAAACTGGTAGTAAGATATGAAATAACTATGCACTTGTAAGTTAATGTTGATTTAATTCACTTTAATCAATTTACAATGAACTTTTGAAAAAGTCTTACAGTGGAGAAAAAACACAGATGATTTTCTTTATTCAAAGTTTATGTTGCGAGTGAAAAAACTGCAGAGCGCGCCACTTGTCGCAGGTTGAGAAAGCGCGAAGCACTTTGACAGATATCGAGTGGCGCGAATATTTAAATAAGTTTCAGCTCGAACATACTGGGGGCCCGGGAACAGGAACTGTAATCAGTCTTCGTCAGGATCAAGAAGCGGGCACAGGTACTTAATTCCTCGTAACCACCATCGTATCTACAACTACACCACATTCCGAGAGAAGTCTGTGGAAGAGAGAATTTCCGAGGCGGCCAGGTTGAAATTATGTCTTAATTGTTTGCGAAAAGGACACCCCACGCGACTGTGCAGGTCAGGCCCATGCTTTACTTGTAAAAGGCGACATAATACACTCTTACATAGAGAGTTCTTCAGTCTGCAATGCATGGGTGAGTTTAGTTTTATTTTTACAGCATTTAATAAATCTTAATACATATGCAAACGTTCGCTACAGTTTGCTAAAAGAAGAGTAGTTATTGAAATTGATAAGAGTCTGTACAGATTCATCACAGGTGGTGGCGTGCACTTTAAGCTCGGGGACATGTAGGCCGGGACCGACAGCGGGCGCGGGCGCTGGCCAAGCGTCGGGCGGAGCGCGCAGGAAGGCGGGCCCGTGCCACCACAGCGACAGCGCGGACAGCCGGTCGGCAAGCACGCCACGAGATGCTAGGTCAGCGGGGTTGAGCGCGCCGGGAACGTGCCGCCACGCGCACCCACCGGTCAAATCGTCGATGGCGGCCACCCGGTTTGCGACGAATGTTTGCAACTTGTGCCGCTCGAGTCGTAGCCACGCCACCACAATAGAAGAGTCCGTCCAGTACCATGTTTGGGCCACAGGCGTACGTAGGGCGCGAGCGACTGCGGCGGCGAGTTGGGCACCTAGCAGTGCGGCGCGGAGTTCAAGGCGTGGTATGGTATTTGGCTTTGTGGGAGCCACTCTAGCTTTAGAGCACAACAGTTGCACGTGGACGTCGCCGTCTTCGCTGATGGATCGTACGTAAACGCAAGCGGCGTATGCGACTTGCGAAGCGTCGCTGAAGCAGTGGAGCTCAAGTCGAGTGGGATTATTGCACACAACGCGTCGCGGGATTGACAGGGTGAGAAGATGAGGTAAACTCTCTACAAACGAAATCCATTCCTGTCTTATGGCGGTTAGCACCGGTTCATCCCACTCGATCTTAGTTAGCCACAATTTTTGAAATATTATTTTGGGTTTTATAGTAAGCGGGCTCAAGAGACCCAGGGGATCGAACACCTTGCAAGAATCCGAAAGAATGGACCTTTTTGTGGGTATATCATTTTGTGTTGAGTAATTTGTAGGAAAGTTAATTACGTCGTTATTTGGATTCCAGCCGACACCTAAAGTGTGAGAGGAAGAGCTGATGATGAGACTTCTCTGGGAATCAGAAACGCTAGCACTAAATAAAATGGAAGATAAGTTACTACGATACTTTCGTAACTTAAACCCTCCGACAGACAATACAACTTCTAGGCTTTCCTTAATACGGTTTAGCTCTAGGGGGCAGTCAGATCCGGTGAGGAGATCATCGACCAGAAAATCGTTTAGAATTATTGTTTTAACTCTTTCGTCTTTGCATTCGTGTCCAAGTTGCCATAAGCAACGAGTACTGAGAAAACTAGCGCTAGTATAACCATATGTGACAGTATTTAAACGCAAAATGCGAATCAGCTCAGTTTTGTTATCACGCCATAATATTAACTGCAGGTTGCGATCATTTTCGTGGATAAGTACTTGGCGATACATTTTCTCTATGTCACCTGATAGCACATATTTATAGAAGCGAAATCTAAGGATAATATTAAATAATGAATCTTGTATATCTGGCCCTACCATTTGTAGGTCATTAATGGAAATTCCAGATGTAGTGGGGGCGCTGCCGTTGAAAACTACGCGAAGTTTAGTCGATTCACTGCTAGGCTTGATAACCGCATGATGCGGAATAAAATAAGCGGGCTTCGGAACAGGTTCAATAGGCTCTGAAAGATGGCCTAGTTTAGAATATTCTTGTATGAATTCATGATACATTTTTTTTTAACTCTGGATTTTTTCTTAAGCGTTTTTCTTGGCCTAAAAAACGTTTTCGTGCTAGCTCATAGGAGTCACCTAAACAATCAGGTTCAGCAGTTAGAGGTAAGCGAACACAAAACCTACCGTCATCAGTACGACGGGTGTTTGAAATAAAATGATTTTCACACTCTATCTCACTGTTTGAAAGTGATATATTTGATTCGGGGATGTCTTCAACTTCCCAAAATTTTTTAATCTGTTGATCAAGAGAGAGATGATTGCATTGAACAGTTTGAATATTGTGGCTGCTATTTAAATTGATAGGTATAGGTCCAGCTAGTATCCAGCCAAGATGGGTCTCTGTGACAATAGGCTTATTTGGGCCTAGTGTAATACGATTACCTAATATTAGTTGCCAAAAGATGTCAGCGCCTATTAACATTTCTATAGGTGCTGGTTGATAGAAGTTGGGATCTGCAAGTTTTATATTTATGGATATGTTTAATTGTGAGATATCGAGTTGAGAGTGAGGTAAATCACCAGATATTTTAGGTAATACCAAACACGATAGAGTAAGTGCATATTGATTGCATTTAGCTTGTATGCGAACAGCGCAGCGTTCAACAGCACAGGTAAGAGACTTGTCGCCTACACCTACTACATTTGTACGAGTAGGCAGAGAGGTCAGACCAAGTTTTTGTTTCAACTTTTCTGTGATGATAGAAGCCTGACTCCCGCTATCAAGTAGAGCACGAACGGTTTCGTGTTTGTTTGAATTAGGATTATACACATTGATAATAGCAGTAGACAGTAGTATATGATTAGTAAATGACAGAGATTGAACCGAAATATTGACAGCGGTGTCAGTGCTATCTGCTTGATCTGATTCAAGTAATAGTAGATCAGTTTCTTTAAAATTTGAGATATTAACCAATGCATTGCTAGACTGAGAGACCTCTCTATGTAAGAATGTATTATGTCGCCTTTTACAAGTAAAGCATGGGCCTGACCTGCACAGTCGCGTGGGGTGTCCTTTTCGCAAACAATTAAGACATAATTTCAACCTGGCCGCCTCGGAAATTCTCTCTTCCACAGACTTCTCTCGGAATGTGGTGCAGTTGTAGATACGATGGCTGCCTCCACAAAAGATGCATGATGGCTGGGAATCTGACTGCATTG
This sequence comes from Nymphula nitidulata, assembly GCA_947347705.1. Lineage (NCBI taxonomy): Eukaryota > Metazoa > Arthropoda > Insecta > Lepidoptera > Crambidae > Nymphula > Nymphula nitidulata. The sequence continues at coordinate 22,122,072 of OX374616.1, forward strand.
ACAGAGCAACTGGATCCGGCAGTGCAATCGAGGCTGAAATCGCATGAGATTTCACAATTAATTTTGGTTTTGTTATACTTTCACATATATCAGCTCTGAACTTCAAAAACTTGAAAAGATCTTCTAATGAAGGGAGGTCATTAAGGCATGCTTTATTTTCTTCCCATTTAAGAGTTATATCACTCTCCAATTTAGGTATAATAATATGTATTAGTAATGGGTCCCAGTTGGTAGTTGAAATACCTAGATTGCGCAGAGCTCTTAAATTTTTAGATAAATGGTCAACAATACCTCTCAATGCTTTTGATGAGTTATTTATATTTGGAATATTTAGCAAAGCATTTAAATGTTGTGTTGTTAATTGTTTCTTGTTGTCATATCTTTGACAGAGGAGAGCCCATGCTTCTTCATAGTTTTTCCCGGTAATTTCAAGATTAGCAATAACTTGTGCTGCCTCACCTTGTAAATATGAGCTGAGATAATGGAACTTATGAATGTCAACTATGCTTTTATTATGATGAATAAGAGAACAGAATAAATCTTTAAACTCAAGCCATTTAAAGTAGCTACCACCAAAATCATTTATTGTTATTTGCGGCAGACGAATTGGATTTGTGATAACTGAGTAATTATTTTCAATAGGTTTATGTAGTTCTGAAGGCTTAGAATGATTTGTTAATGTATCCTTTGCTAGAGAGATCAATGTATAAAATGACTGTTCAATTTCCGCTCTTACCATGAACTGTGAGGCATCGGAGACCTCTATATCTGTTTGCAATTCATCAAATGTGTTAAATAGAGTTTCAAATTTAGTCAATCTTACAGAAAGTTCTGTAAGCTGACTCTGACTCAGATGTTTAGTAACAGACAAGTCATCGATGAATTTTTGAAATAATTGAATGCGCTGTTCAATGCTACATCTTTTAGTGATAAGATTTTCAACATTTTTTCCTTTACTCATTTTGAATGGCAATTAAATTTTTATTTTGTTTAAGAACAGAATATTACTTTTTCTACAATACCAATCTACCAGTAGGTATATGAATATAAAATAAATTTAGTAACAATATTGATGAATTGCACGTGTGATATAAATAGTACAAAATACTTAACTTATGGCTCATGCTCATCGTAGTAGTGACAACAATGGAAGTACAGCAAAGTGGTGAACTTGGTTAAGGCAGGCACATTCACACCATCAGCTGATAGGGGAGCACAAAGTGCCCAACCCAATAAAGTGGAATAATTATTTTACTGTTATAATTACTATAAAATAGCATAGAAGTGTTAAATGAAGATTTATTTTTATTTTATATAGTAAATACCAAGTTTGTAGTATTATTTACTTAAGTTTATGTAAGTTTTGCAAGTAGTAAAACTAAAATATAATCATAAAATATGTATTGTAAAGTTATCAGGAAAACACTTGCAAATTTACATATAATTGAACTTGAGTAGGTACTTTTAGAAATGAATAGGATCACTTGACATTTTTAATTTATGTATTTGTTCTAATGAACTTGAGAAGTTAGAGTTATTAATTTCAGATTTAATTATTTTGAGAGTTTTGATGCTAGTTTAATGAAGTTTACTTAAATAAGCTAGTTAATTGTTTGGAGAACGACCTAAATTGTTTAGGTAGATACAAATAGGTTCACCAAACGCTTAAACCGGGACAACACAGAGTAGAACAAGTGAGGAGTAAGGAATTATTCATGAAAAGAAAAGGATTGATCACTTTCCTTGTTTAAAATTGAGTTGTTGTCTTCCACTGGGTTACATTTACAAGGAACGGCTACATTTTAGCTGTAAACTCGCACACCTGTGTTTTCTTAGCATTGAAATCAACAAGATTGTTAGATCCCCATTCGGATACGAGGTTCAACACCCTGTCGAGCTCAATGGTAAGATTCTCTCTCTTCCTCTCGGTTTCAGCGCGCCCAGCCCCTGGGCGACCGTAATATCCCCCATGCACTGTACTGTCATCTGCATAGCAATGAATGTTTCCTAACGGAATCATGTCATTGATATGAAGAAGAAAGAGTGTGGGGGATAGTACAGAGCCTTGTGGTACACCAGCATTCACTGACATGAACCGCGAAGCGCATCCATCTGCGAGGACACGGATTCTTTGCTCATGAAGGAAGCCGGCAATCCAGTTACAGAGCTGAGCGGGCAGACCGTATGCCGGGAGCTTGGAGAGAAGAGCCCTGTGCCAGATCCGATCGAACGCTTTGGCAATGACAAGGCTAACTGCCAGTGACTCACCACGTTTGTCAATAGCTTCACCCCAGACATGCATTAAGTGCAAAAAGCGGGTAGGCGCAATACAAGTGATGTTGTGCTCTCTAAAAATATATTTTTAATTAGCTCTAATATACTATTTGTCTGAATTTTTTTTGAGTAAATAGCTTTTATAGGTCATTCTCATAATCATTAGTACTAAAGTATCAAAAAAACAAACACTGATATGGCTAAATGTAGTGGGTGTAATAATTCAATGCAAGTTGGTGAGGCAATCAGCTGTTCAGTTCAGAGTTGTGCACGCCAATATCACCGACTATGTGTTACTCAATCACCAGATTCCCTTGACTGCAGGACCTGAATATGCCCGCAGTGTAAGAATTTAGTCAAGAGAAAAGGTAATTACAGTGAGACACCAGTGAAAGTGAGCCCCGTGGACGTTTTGGGTGCGGCCTTTATCGCTATCAAACAAGATGCTTATCTTAAAAGAAAGGGGGAATCAAATAATTCTGCTGACACTTTCGTCAACACCCGTCCCCGAGGTAGTATTAAGAAGTCAGCAGCCGACCCCATTGAGACGGCTGAAACTTTGGTAACAATTCGTGACGATATTCTTGCTGCGGTCCGCATCGAAATCCCTACTATTATTAGTCGTTTGATTGGCTCTGCTGTGGACTCATTATCAAAGAAAATTGAATTCTTAGAGGAATCGGTTTTGGTCGTTGGTAACATGTATGATGACATGAAGAAGTCGGTGGAGACCCAAAACGCTGTTATAAAAACATTACAAACTGAAAACAAGCAATTTCGCGACCAACTAAATAGTCTTCGGAAGAGTTTGTCCGATGTGGAGGAGGGCATGTCGAAGCAAGAGCAATGGGGTAAACTACAGAATGTGGAGATCATGGGTGTGCCGGAAAATAGCAATGAATCACTTACAGACACAGTCGTCAAGATTGCTGATCATGCTGGATTGAAGCTGAATTCCAGTCACTTTGAATTCATTCACCGTGTTCAGGCGAAGCGGCCAGTAAAAGGGAAGCCACGGGCTATCATTGCTCGTTTCCGTGATCGTATTGTCAAGGATAATTTTCTATCATCAATAAAAAAGAAACGTAACGTAACATCTTCGGAAGTAGGAATAGATGGCGAAAATAGGCTTATTGACGTAAATGATCATCTAACTATTAAAAATAAACAACTACTCAATAAAACTAAAATCTTAGCTAAAGAAAAGGCCTATGAGTTCACATGGACAAAAAACTGCCGAATTATGTAAGAAAGAGCAAAGACAAGCCGTTTATTCTGATTTCTGGAGACACAGATTTAAAAAAGATTATCTAAGGCTATATTTGGTAAGATTAATTTCTAGTATAACATATACGCCGCATGTCATACTCACACTTATACTCCCATATACACTACACAACACTATTCACCTCACTTATCTACTTTCTGTTCTTCCTCTTTATACCTATGAGGCATCTGTTACGCAAAGTTATAATATAAGCCTCATGACTTTGTACAGGCTTTATTGGATTGTTTACGGTTTCTGTTGTAATTTCTCTGTGTTATTTTATTGTATTTATTGTTACACATTAACAGAATTTTTAATTTTCAACTAAATGTACAGGTAACTATAGTAATGTCACCGAGAAAAAAATAGATAAACTTAGTATTTACTATCAAAACGTACGCGGGTTACGAACAAAAACCCTAGAATTTTATAATAGCGTAATAGCATCAGACTATGATATCATCTTAATCACAGAAACCTGGTTGAAGGATGGCATCTTAAATTCTGAATTATCGGACTCGCGTTACAATATCTTTAGGCAGGACCGAGGATCTAACGGTGGTGGAGTGATGGCATTATGCTCGGAGCGTTTATGCGTCCGTCCGCGTCCCGAGTGGTATCGCGACTGCCGACCGAAAACTGAATGCATGTGGCTAACTATCGGGCGTCAGTCACTCAACTGCGATAAAGATCTGCATATAGCGCTGGCTTATATGGCGCCGGGTCAGGAGTTGGCTGCGCGTATTCGAAATATTACAGAGTCGATTGATTGTTTGTCTGACACTATAAACAACGACTATGTTATGATTGTAGGCGATTTTAACTTAAGTCATGTTCAGTGGACATTGGATGGCGCTATGTTTCTAAAGAAGAGCGGTGTTGAGGTTCTGAATGCCGCCACTGACATGATCAATTTATTTGATTTCAATGGTCTACAACAATTTAATAACTTCACCAATAGGGCAGGTAATACTCTTGATTTGATTTTTTGTAACTTCAACGTGACAGTTCAGGAGTCTGAGGCGTCTCTTGTGCCTGAGGATGTTTTTCACACAACGCTTGAGATCTGTGCGTCAGATATCGTGCTCCCCCCCTTATCTAAAGAACTTAAGCGCAAATACTCATACCGTACAGCTAATTTCGAAAAGATAAATTCAGAATTGAGTAATACTGACTGGCTTCATATGTTTAATTCTTGTAGTACAGTTGATGATGCCTTAAACTGTTTTTATGATAAATTATACACAACTATTGACCGTCACGTACCGATGGTTAAGGTTTCGGGGATAAATAGGTATCCCGTTTGGTATAGTCGTTCGCTCATTAAATTAATTAAAGAGAAGGCCAAGCTACATTCTAATTGGAAGCTGTATGGTAACATGCGCGGTTACGATTCCTTCTCTTTACTGCGAAGAAGGATGAAACAAATGCAGAAGGAATGCTATACAAGATACTTATCGCGATCTCAAGAGTCTATTAAGTGTAACCCCAAGTTGTTGTGGTCATATGTGAAGTCAAAACGCAATAATGTCACTGTCTATCCAAGTACCATGTATTACGATAGCGCTAAGTTAAACAACAAAGAACAAATATGTTTTGCATTTAATGAATATTTTGAAAAGATGTTCGCTCCTGATGAGAACAGTTTGACTCGTGCATCCACTATAACAGTTTCAAAGCCTGGCTCATTTAATCAAGCTGCCAATATTATACCCATTAAAATACAACAGGTTCACAAGCTCTTGAGCAACCTTGATATTAGTAAAGGTCTTGGTAGTGATCAAATTCCACCATTATTTTTTGCTAAATGTGCTTCATCTCTTGCATTGCCTGTCACAATATTATTTCGTAAATCGATCGATGAAGGCTGCTTTCCATCTAAGTGGAAAGAGGCACATATTTTACCTCTTCACAAAAAAGGTACAAAAAATCAAGTAGAGCACTATAGACCAATATCTATTCTGAATGTTTTGAGTAAATGTTTCGAGCGCTTGATGTATGGCTTTATTTATCCTATTATAAAACCTGGCATCCCCGAGGAACAGCACGGTTTTGTGAAAAACCGATCGACCTCCTCCAATTTGGCAGTTTTCGTTAGCGATGTTCTGGATGGAATGAGTTCTTGTGCGCAGGTTGACGTGGTTTATACAGACTTCGAAAAAGCATTTGATCGTGTGCACCACGGCATTCTGTTGCGCAAGCTCCAGGAGCTGGGAATCCATGGCGATCTTTTGAGGTGGGTGAAGTCATATATTTCGAACCGTACACAGGCGGTAGTGGTAGGTGGATTTCGCTCGAACTTCATAAAAATCCCCTCCGGAGTGCCCCAGGGCTCAATTTTAGGGCCCCTGTTATTCATAGCTTACTTGTATGATATTCAACGTTGTTTTATGTACGCCAAGTTTATCTTGTATGCGGATGATAAGAAGTTATATCTCAACGTTAGAAATCTGGCCGATTGTCACAAGATGCAGAGTGATCTCAACCGACTTTCAAATTATTATAATGAAAATCGAATTTGCATCAACTTGGAGAAATGCGTACAGATAAGTTTCACTCGGGGTGCTCCTTTAAAATTTGACTATAAAATGTATGGCAGAGTTATCAAGAGTGAGAAAGTTGTCAGGGATTTGGGAGTTCTTCTTGATAATAAGCTTACTTTTTCAGATCATATTGACTATATGATTGGTAAGGCCTAACGCAACCTTGGCTTCATTCATCGCGTTACTAAACATTTTACAGATGTTACTTGTATTAAAATGTTATACTTTGCATATGTCAGGAGTGTGCTTGAGTACGGGTGCTCGATTTGGAATCCTCAGTATGTAACGTATGATCACGCCATAGAAAGGGTTCAATTGAAGTTTGTGGGACGACTTAACTACCTCAGTCGTGCAACTTGTGATGGTTATGAGGCTTCATGTAGTAAGCACAAACTGGCCTCACTTCGCAACCGACGCATTATGCACGACATGATGATGCTTCACGGAGCATGCACGGGTAGACTAGACTGCAGTTTGCTTGTGAATAAGCTTCTTGCATTTAATACACCTGATAAACGCACAAGACACACGCAACTGTTTCACGTGCCACTCTGTCGTACCAATTATGGCAGTAACTCCGTCACCACTCGGCTACTTCGGACTTATAATAAACTTTTCTCGGATTTGGACCCTTTTTGTTGCACAGAGAGGTCTTTTAGATATAAAATATTGGAAATTTTAAATTTAAATAAGAAATCTGACGCCAATCATCACCAAATTGTTCTAATAATCTAATACAATTATTCATGTGTTCGAACATACACATGTTACACATGTGTTTTCTCCCATGTAGGAGGGCCTGAGCCCAGCGGTGGGTCGTGTGTAGGCTGGTGATGATGATGATGATGATGAATATAATTATTTACGTAACGTATCAATTTACTTCATATTACCCTTAATAGAATTACACTACCTAATTTTAATTTTTACATTTTATTTGCTTGTTTAACACGAAACACTATGTAAGCCTACTATTATATCAGCCGGGAGCAGGATGATGTTTTTGTTAATATTGCCGATCCACCCGCTTGTAAAACCTTAATGTCAGTTATTGAAGATAGAATAGCACTACATTCGCCATTCACATTTGCCTCATACACACACACACACACACACACGCACGCACGCATGCACACACACACACACACACACACACACACATTGTAATCAGCATTTGACATGTCTTTGTCTGTTATTCAAAATTAATGTCTTTTATTTTACTTTATTTCAAAAATAATTTGTCTTTTATTGCAAAATTAATTTGTCTTTTATTTCAAAATTAATTTATTCATATTTTTATTATTATTGTTTTTGTCCATGTGAAGAGAAGAAGATGTATAATTTCGCTAAACAGATTATCAATAGACATCAATTTGGAATGCAACTAAAATTTTAATGGTTTAAATAGCTAATAATAAATAGTACCTACTTCTTTTACCTTAATAATGTATAATTCTAAAAAGCAAAGTGAAAATCCTTCATTGGCTAAAGTTTTATGTATCATAGAAAAAGTGTAATCTGTTTTAGACTAAGCTGTGGATTTTTGTAAAATAAAATAAATAAATAAATAAAAAAAGTCGCTAGAAGATCACCCGTTGACCGTTTCGGCCGAAACCCGTATTGTCGAACATTAATTAATGAGTGATCTTCTAGGTATCGGATCAGCTGGTGGTTTAAGATCCGTTCCATGACCTTGCAAAGAACTGAGGTGACAGCTATCGGGCGGTAGTTAGCTGGGTCTGATCGGTCTCCTTTTTTGGTGACCGGTTGCACATTGGCCTCTCTCCAAGATTCCGGCACACACCCAGAAGAGAGAGAAAGACGGTATAGCCGCGTTAAGACAGGAGACAACTCCACTGCGCAGTTTTTCAGTACTATCGCTGGAATGCCATCAGGTCCACTAGCTTTCCGGACGTCTATTGACTGAAGCTCCGCACGTACATCACATTGCCTAATACGAATATCGGGCATTGTGTGGCCACAGTGGGAGAGTGTTGGTGGCTGTAAGTTGCAGTCATCGATTCGGGAGTGAGCAGCAAAGAGTTTTACCAAGAGATCGGCTTTCTCTTGCGGCTTGTGAGCTAGCGAGCCGTCAGAACATCTTAACGGGGGCAGCGAGGGTTGACAGAAGTTGGACTGCACGGCTTTGGCCAGACGCCAGTAGCTACGGCTTCCCGTAGGATGCGTAAGAAGTTCTTGGCCAACTCGTGCAACGCGCTGTGCATCCGCTCTGATGAAGGACCTTTTGCAGGACTTGGTGGCGTTGTTATAAACTGCTTTTAGTGAGTCAATGTTGGGATCCTCGCAAGCTCTGCTCCTGATCCAAGCGCGGTATGCCGACGGTCTGTTTTCAACAGCTAAGGCACAATCGCGGTTGAACCAGAGGTTACGCCTACCCCTACTGATGAGATCGGAGTGAGGGATATAGTACTCCATCCCTAACATGATCTCATCAGCAACAGCAGTAGCGCTAGCGTTCGGGTCCAGCTCACTGAAACAGCGCTGCCTCCAAGGGACAGATGCGAAGTAATCCCGCATACCGTCCCAATGTGCCGACGCATAGTGCCAGATGCGGCGTTTGGCAACCATAGGTACCGGTGGTGACGCCCGTGGCACCCCAGCGGATACCAGGCAGTGATCCGATGTTCCCAAAGGAGCACGAACCTCTAGCCGATATCCATCCGGGCGAGTCGTCAGCAGAGGGTCCAACAATGAGGGCGCGTGACCGACAATGTCTGAAATCCTGGTGGGCTGGTTTACCAGTTGGGTCAGGTCGTGCGTGAGAGCGAAAGCGTGGGCAGTTCTACCAGCATGGTCAGTTTTAGAGGAACTTAACCACGACTCGTGGTGAGCTTTGAAGTCCCCTAAGAACACTAATTCCGCGGTTGGAATCTGCTCCTGCGCATCATCTGCCACCCGACTAAGATGTTCGAGAAGTCGAGTTGTCTCCATGTCAACGCTGTGGGATCTATAGAAGCACACGTAGATACGGCAATGTGTGCCCAGGTCCACATGCACCCCAAGAATAGAGTAGGAAGGGTCCTCCAAACAGCGCAGACGGCAAGCATCCGCCCGGACAAACAAGCATACCCCGGCCTTCGCTTTGAAGGACTCTTCAAGAACGTAGCCGGGGTAATCCAAGTAGCTAGTGTCTGCCGGGCGGAGTATTTGCGTCTCCGTCAAAAACAGCATTTCGGGTCGAGCCGTCTCGAGATGTTGGTGGACGGCATTAAGGTTAGCGTGGAGCCCACGGATGTTAGTGAGCCCGACCTCAAACAGCGTGGTTGTGGTGGGGGTGTGCACCGCTGAACGACTGGAAATGTTTCTGAGCGCTTCCATATTAGATGATGAAGGAGGAGAGGCGTGAATTGGGGGGACGTTGTCGCGATATATACGGTCAAAGCGTGAGTCCTGTTTCCCCAGGTAATAGCCAAAAGCAGAGAAGCGCTGACCCGCCGAACGGAAGGGCCCCCGAACCCCCCCGGGAATGGCCGTTGGGACCCCACCACCCGGTCACCAACCGGCACGACGGACCACCCCAAGATTATGCGTGGCATGATAGGGCAGCCTTACGAACTGGTTAGGTTCGCTTGGGCCCCTGTACTGTACCACGGGCGGCCAGCGGAACAGCCGTTTCTTCGGGTCTCCCTGGTTGGCGGGTCAATGCAGTCCACCTGGCTCTGGTTAGACGGAAGCCGTCACTGACCGCATCCATCGCCGCAACGTCTCCCCAAGCTCTGGTTGTACGCTGACTGATCCCGGAACGCGACCACAAGTGGTCACTCGGCGGGGTTTACGCCATGCGTACGGTGGTCACGAACCAGACGGGTGTTCAGACCCTACCACCAGTCGAGCAGTTGGTAGCTCGGTAATCCCTTAGTCGCCTCTTACGACACCCACGGCAAGAAACGGGGCGGTGAATTGTATTCTTAAGCCGTCACCGCACGGACAGTCTATATAATTGGTGTAGTTTTATAAACCAAGTGTTTGTGTTGAGGTACAGCTAAATGATTATTAGAATAAAAGTGATTATGGTGTTAAAGACGATAAGAACTTTTCGTGGTTATCCACCTCATCAAATAGCATCATACGGAGACTGTCATCATCAGTGGTCGAAATTAGGTAGATTTATATACTTACACTGATTTCATACAGTAAAAGAATATAGTGGATCTAGCTCAAATCCCAAGATTCATTTTAAATAGCAGAAAAACAACAACATCAGATGTCTGAAGTAGCAAAATTCCAATCCATTTTAATATCAGCATTTCAAAATCAAAATCATAATCAAAAATATATTTATTCAAGTAGGCTCCTAAGAAGCTCTTTCGAATCGTCAAAAATCACAAATTATGTATAGCTATTTAAGAAATGGTCTCACAATGTCTTATTGTAAATCGGTCTATCATGTCTAAATTTACACCGGTTCCAAAAGTTGAACTACCGAGAAGACTCCGGCAACAAACTCGTGTAGTCACTCTTTTCAAAATATGAAGTCACAATTGTTGTGGTTACATTATTTAAATATTTTGCTGTGCAGTGCCATACAGAAAAAAAATAGTAAAAGTATATCTAGTTAAAATAAAAGTATATCGATGCAAGTACATAAATAATACCTAACTCCGACCTCTGTTCATCATATATTTCCCGTCTAATTGTCTAAATGCATTGAAATGTGTAACATCTGCATTTTAATGCAATAAATAATGAAATACTTAAGACATGTCTGTAGACGGAAGGCAAAGGGGACGCCTTTGCCTTCCCATTATAGGGAGAATGAACCAAAAAAAAACCAAAAAAAAAAACAAAAAAATGTCGTTGCTGTCGATATTTAGCTTTTGTCTCCTTTACGCCTCTATTGCCGCTTTCTTTCTTGTCTTGATTGTCTGTCTTGCTGAATGTGACATGGCGTCCATCAAGATAGAATACGGTCTCTTGTAAAACTGTTTTAATGACAGTGATCTTAATTCGCATTTTATTACTGAGGCCGTAATAAATCGTATATTTGCATTGATGGTAATGCATGCAAGGAAACCTCAGCGAATAAGCGATGGGTACGATAATGGATTTAGTGAGATGCTGCGGCTTTGCAATCTGTAGATGGAGGTCGCCGATAGTTTTACTATATATTGGTTGAACGTATTAACGTTTTTATTTGTTTACAGGTACTTTGAGAAGCATCCTGCCCATCCCTATCAGGTAATTACAATTTAAGTGGCTCTAAGATGAACCCATTTCACATTTTCGCAAAGTTTACTGAGGATGCTTGAAGTACTCAAGTAGGTACTGTCTCGACGTAATAACCATACGCCTATGTTATTTTCCTGTTTAACATTTCGTTTCTTCGATGCTTAATTTATTATTAGCCTGAATGATTAACATCCTTTCAATACTAATTAACTTTTACCACTAATCTAATTACATGGGTGGAAGTGTACCCACCCTCTCAAGATAATGTAATCACTCAAATTATACAATATTTTTGTTCTTAGTGATGCATCAATTTAAGCTGCCATACAATAAATAGTTCTCAAATGTTTACATCTAATTGTGGCATTCACTGTATACCTATTTGGCAATCTGTCTTTGCTCTAAATAAATAATGTGTTATTTCCAGGAATGTTTTCGAATGTGTGCTACTTTCGAAAGTAAAAAGAATTATTATGAGAATTTCATTGAATTTAAATTTATATGTACTTGATTTGTAACATAACAATTATTTCTACAGAAGTACCATTCAAAGAGTGATAGACGAGCTGCTAGTGAGTATGTTTCTTCTGAGAGCCAGTACACACCACTCCGATCCCCCAATGGCAATGTTTCATCACATGGACACAGCACACACACAAGCCACTCCAGTCATGGCCACCACCATTACCATGTTTCGGAAGATAGAGGATACACATCACGAAATGTTTACATGCAGAAAGGTTCTGACAAGGAGAGAGATAGAGACTACAAATCCTCTAGAAATAAATACACAGGCAAGTTACTATTTTAATTTATCTTATGCTTTTGATATTTTCTGAATATTTAGAAATAACCTTTTTTAGAAATAATTACAAATAGAATGTATTTGCTTCATAATTAATGACTATTAAAAGTAAGGTAATATTGTTTTGTATAATATTTGTTACATATTTATTTGATAAGCCGCTTAAGACACCTGGGAGGATTATGACAATCAAAAAGCTCTTGTGTCTGGAATGTGTGGTATGCATGACAGGTTACTGGAAAATGGGGAAAGGCAGACTTTATAATTATTATTTTCCCAAAATTCTAGAAATAGGTGTAGAGTGGATAATTTTTCTTTTCAACTGATAATTATACTGAATATGCCAACTTTTTATTGTTCAAATAGTTATTCTTCCTCTATTGGTCACATGAACATGCCATAAAAAACAACAAAAAATATTTTTCAATAAACTATTCATGAGATCTTCATAATATCCAGAAATTTGTCTTGCATAACTTTCATTCCTAGGTTGGAAAAGGTTTTTGTGTATGATTCGAAGTTTAATATGCCCGGTAATATCAATAGAATTTAATTTTTATTTATTACCAGTGTGCCGATGCTCACAGACAATAGACAATCTATTGTGCCTGATATGCTGGGTACTCACAGATTAATGTAAACCAGAGCTCTGTTTTTGGCTTTGCTAAGCAAACAGTATTGGAGTGAGATACAGCAATTTCGTTTATTTTCATGTTTTTTTTTTCTTTTACCTTATGCTATCTACACTAAATATAAACACTTCTTTGTTAATTTTACCTTACTTTTGTTAAAAATAAAGAAATATCTATGACTGAACAATCAGTGGTATTAAGAAAACTATTGGCCCAGTTAAGGAAGGCTGGTCTTATTTTTTTATCACTAACAGTGTATTTTTTATTGCTCCTATTGAAAAAGTAATTATAACTAGATTTTGTAAAATTTGCTATGCTCTTGTTAAACCTTAATCATATTACCAGAAACTAAAACAAATACATTTGACGACCAGCTGGCCAAGTAGTCCGTGTCCCTTGCTATGCTGGTTACTCAGGCAGGGTCCTAGGTTCCAATCCCGGTAGAAGCAAATGTTTGTATAATGAGTATGAGCATTTGTTCTTAAGTCATGAATGTTTATATAGTATATTTCTAATATTTATATAAAATTTATTATTATCATTATTTCCCTGCTATCTAGTATCCCTAACACAAGCTCTTGATGATGCTTACTTTGGGCTAGATAATAGGTGTGAGTGTATAAATATTATTATTTGCTCATGTTATTAATCCAATGATTTATGCTTTACAACAAGAATTTTTGTGAAGCTATGTGCTTGCTACTAAATTTGAATACTTAGCAGTTTATTTGGAGACTAAATTTCATAAGGTTTAAGTAAAAAAATAATAATTGTGCCTCAGAATTACTGTTTTAATACAACAAGGCTGGCAAACAAGCATTCGGACCGCCTAATGGTAAGCTTTTACCATAGACTACATATTAGTGCACCAAAGTTACTTCTCCCACAAAACCTACCCTTTGAAAATCATGACAAAGCTTATACTTCCTCTTGATTTGAACTTTTGCCCCTAGAACTAGTTCTCCTGTTCCCAACAAAATGCTTTCTCAATGAGCTCTGGCGACCTTACTCATATGGAATTTTGGGGCTTAAATAAGGAATTAAGTGAATATTATATGTACTTATCCATTGTGTTTATGTGTTCTAATATTAAATATAGTATGGATATTACAGTAAAATGTTACTTTTGGTTTAGCTCAGGCGAATTAGTGGCTGGTAATGTTGAGTACATGCAAATGCAATAGTCTTAAGTTAGCGAATTGTAAAGTACAATATGTATTAATAATATGTATTAGAATATTTCTTTAATAAGTGTATATTCTAATCATAGCTGACTTTCATATTTTCAGATAGTGTCAGATCACCAAAGGATAAACGTAGTAAAGATAGTGAAAAAGAGAGAAGTAATCACGAACGGAGTGAATCAGAGAAAAAGAGTAGGACTAGTGGCATGAATAGTGTTAGTAGGAGTAGTAAATATGACAAGGCACCTTCAACTGCAATGTGTTCAGACTACTCCAATAGTGAGTGGTCAGAACATATTAGTTCCTCAGGGAAAAGGTACTACTATAACTGTATCAGTGAAGTGTCACAGTGGGAAAAGCCCCGGGACTGGGACTCACGGAGAATGCCATCCAAAGATTCAACATATTCTTCAAGAAGCAGTGAGTAAATTTGTTTTTAAGTTACTTTTATTTAGAATTAATATTAATTTATAAGTAGCACTGTATGGCAGTTTTTAAAGCAATATCAAAGATAAATTAGTCACTTAATTGGATGCTTAGGCTGTTAGCAAACACCGGCATCCAATGAAATTCCTAGGCCAATAGTTAATTGAACTAGAATCACTCAACACTATATAACTTGGTATATTGAAAGTCAGCTCCATTGAACACCTAGGCGGCTTGTCTTATACTGTAGTTTTTGTGTGATTGTAAGGTACCTATTAATGTTTGTTATTTACGACCACCTATAACCAAAATGATTTTGGTAGTAAGTGGTCATAAATAACAAACATTCATAGGTACCTATCAATCACACAAAGAGTTGTATAAATCCTTTTCATTTGGACGATTTGCCAAGGCATCCAGTTGATTGGCTAATTTAACAAAAAAAAATGCACTTGGTCCCGTTCCTGTTTAGTCCCATTTGCAGTTAGTCCTATTCACAGTTTGAAATGATTTCATGTCTCCTCCTCCAAGAAACACTTTCATGTCATCAAAAATCCCATTTGTATGACAGAAAAAATAGTGCTAACTAACAACGTAATGACGTCAGTAAACTGTCTGTCATGCAAGAATTTACGACAACTACAATGTCATAATGTCTGTCTTTGTGAACTACCCAGAAAATTCCGGCAACAAACTTGTGTAATCACTCTTTTAAATTTTAAATTACAGTGTTTGTAGTTACATAGTGTTAATATTAAGCAGTGCAGTGTCAACAGAAAAAAAACATTTTATTAAAATTAGTAGAAAAGGTATATTATCAGTGTACTAACAAAGTACCTAATGACAAAAGTGTTAACATTATTTTAAAGCTGTCAGATAATGCACAATGATTTGTATATCTATAATCATTATACACAAATGCCTAATAAACTATAGTTGGGCCGAATCCTAAACTCCCGTATAACAGTTCAACAATAGATTGCTACAACTTTGGCACTGCATAATCATTTCAAATCGAAATTCATTTATAGTTTATCTCTGCAATCAATTACAAATGAAACAAATAGCTAATCGTAAACATAGAACAAAAAATTGTATTCCCAGCATTAAAACTGTTTCACATGCAAGAAAACATTTTATTAACATTTCTCTAATCCACAAGGTTATGACATTCGGATATATTTTATCTTTATTTCTAGTGATGTTACCTCAGATATCACATGGCCATGGCCAGCAGACATGGAAAATAATAGTAGGCCTATCTTATAATTTCATTTGCGCTTTTTTTAATTTAAACGCTTAATGAACAAAGTGGGTTTTGAAGTTTTGAAGCACTTGGGATTGCACGATGAACTGTATATCAAATAAATAAATAAAAGTTTGGGCCATCGGGCAATGAAGAAAATAAATTGCACTCGCTTTGAAAAAAAAGTCAATAATGTTGGATGTTGACAATTTTGATACTGGTGCCATTAGGAACCATGTCTACGGGTACTATACTCGAAACGATTATATACAAGAGCGAAATTACTTGTGTCTCTTAAAAGTAGCTGGCCTGTTTATTGGTGCTAAAACCACCACTAGCACTGCCACCACCACTATCACCAAAAAAATTAAGACTCTTCTAACCGAGGCATGTGCGAAAGTGACCAAAGAAGATAGGGAGAGGGTGGTAGAAAAAAACAAAAATCTTATCTTGTCCGATTATGATCATGACATCAAAGTAGATGATATAATCCAGAGTTCAATAATTATCTATGTTAGTGATGACGATAGCGACACTGGTCGTTCAGAAGATGATGATTTATAAAAATATTTATTTTATTTGGATTTGTTTTTTTTACCTTATTACGTACTTAGTATTAAATAATCGCAGCGATACGTGTATAGGTTGTGCATAGAACATGACTAATATTGTCAAACTGACAAACGTCATACGGGAGTTTAGGATTCGGCCCGATTAAGACAGATTCATAGTTTGTGGCTCAGAACAAGTTCACAAAAGTTGAAATAATTTCATATAAATTTTTTATTTTATTTTCTGAAACAAAGGTAAAATGAAATAGTTTTTGTACATAAAATTTAGTAACAGGTAAGTAACTTATAGGTACTGTCAATACTGTGGCTTACCACTATAGGAATTTTATGAAATTTCAAATGGTTAGGTCTTATGTCTCTCCAAAAAAAAACCTTCACAATTTGTAAATAAGTAAATGTTTTATAAATCAAGCAAGCTTAGAGGTTACTGTTCACTAGTGGCAACGCATGTGCCAGACATCGGTCTGTTAAACCATATTATAGGGAACAGAGCAACCTGTGAGCTAATTCTGCTGTTGTATTTTGATCTGAAACGAATCAGAAACCCTTTAGTGACAACGTTTTTGTACTATGATGGTAACTCAACACAATCGAAACGTAGCCGAAACGCATTAGTTTGGTATTCTACTAACAAACACGTAACGGGAATCATTATTCATCATCGGGAACATTATTGTTTTCTATTCTGAAAACTTAGACCATAAGAACAAGATAGACAGAACGTTTTGAAACAGCGAATGAAGCAGCGCAAACTCATCCGGAACAAGTAAGTCATCCTATTCGAGTCGCAGTGTGACGGCGCACATTATTTCGAACGGACTTCCTGAGAAGTATTTTTTCCTTTAAATGTGCCGTATTGTGTAGTAAAAACGTGTAAAAACTATTATGAAAAACAGAAGAAAGGTGGCGATGTCTCATTTTACAGATATGTTATTTTATAGCACCATTATTTAAAATGGATTTCAAAGAAATTATAAATACGTGTATAATTTGGAACACAAAACCACAAGATGAGCGAACAGTGTTCCTATTACAGCAATGTGATCTCCCCTAATCTGTTATTTAATAGCTCATTTGAAAAAAAATAGCATGTTAAAAGTAACAGTAACCAATGTCTAGTTATTAAGCAAGTTTACATTGCACAGTCGACAACAAAAAAAAGGTAACACTTTAGTATCAGGTCCTACCAACTATTGCGCTTGTATTTAATAGTTGCTACCGTATTATATTAACGCCATAGTTATTGTGACATGATACTAAAGTGTTCAGCTACTTTTGTATTCGTTCGTACCTACGTAAGTTAGGTATTATAGAGCAAGAGCCCACGACGGCCAGACCTTCATTATTTTATAAAAGTTTCTCTGTACATGTCCCAAACAGATAAGAACGACCAGCGACTATAGAGTTTGGGTTTTGGTTACCTGGGCAGTTAACTGGTAGCGAAGGTGTATAAAATAGTACCTAAAAGTTGTTAAAGTATAAAGCTCAATTTTTTTATATTTTCTTCTGGATAACTTAAGAAATGTCGTCATCCATTGCCGGACACTAATGCTCAATAGGTAAATTTTAAATATGTTACTAGGGGACCTATAAAAAGATGTCACCTCAATAGACGAACAGTTTTCATGGTTTTTACATCTTGCCAGACACATTGAAAGTCCACTGTAGGTGCGAGCGCAAATGCTTAGTCAATTACGATTTTTTAAGTTATCAAATAAAAAAAAATATATTACGTTCATAGCCATGTTGTATAAAGTAAAAAATGTTAGTTTAATATCATAAAAATATGATTTCAGCTAAAAATATATATATTTTTTTTTATTGATTTTAGTATTGTCTTCGATGTTTCTTATTGTAATAGTTCGATATATCATTCAATGACACAAAGATGGTGGCAGTAAAAGATCGTACTCAACTAAGCTCCGTACCTCACTCGCACCCTCTTGAACAGTTGTTACCTCGCGCGCGCAAATACAGCACTTTCAATATGTCTAGCAAGATGTAAAAACCATGAAAACTGACTGTCTATTGAGGTGACATCTTTTTATTGGTCCCCTAGTAACAAATATAAAATTTAGCTATTATACTATAACGAAATTATAGGTAATTATAAGTTATTAAATTTAAGGGTGTCTGGCAGGGGGTAGTAACTATCATAAGTGTCCTGAAGAAAATATAAAAAAATTGAGCTTTATAGTTTATCAAATTTTAGGTACTATTTTATACACCTTCGCTACCAGTTACATGCCCAGGTAACCACAAACCAAACTCTATAGTCGCTGGTCGTTCTTACCTGTATAAGGGACATGTACAGAGAAACTTTCAACTTTTATAAAATAATGAAGGTTTGACTGTCGTGGGCTCGTGGTCTATTAGTATTCTTTGAAATAAATGTAAGGTCCGATTAAATAGATCTTACCTACATATTTAAATATTAAATCTAGCCCAACTGTAATTGATAAAACTAATAGGTTAGGTACAATAACACACATGCAAAGTAGATAGGTAGGTATACTCAACCACGTACAAATGTGTCTCAAATGGTTACAAAAAATTAATACCTACCTTCATAAAGCAAAATCATACCTTAATTGGCGAAATATCCTGTTACTTGCCACATCAGCCCCTTTTTCGCTAAAAATTACAAGTGTCGCTACTTATCTTTTATATTGCTGTTTCACGCTACAATAACATGAAGCGTTTCGTTGTCAAACATCGACGTACGTAACACACCGAACATTTTATCCATCGGCACTGGTCTTTTGAGTTTATGATTGAGGGGACAGATCACTAATCCATCTAGAAAATGTTATGTAAGTAATAAGTAAAATAATATAAAACTAGAAAAATTTCACGTCCTGAGGCGGGAATCGAACCCGCGATCATTTCTACATTGTAGGGTGGGCGTTAGCTCATAAACGCAAATCAGATAGACTTAGAAGAATTTCACAGGGATATCCCAAGTCCTGGGTGGCTCAGTTTTTTTTTTAATTCATTAATTCAATAAATAATAGTATTTCGAATAGAGTGTCTGGTGAAGGCGCTAACATCACATGATACAAGATTGTCACGGTCACGTGTTTACGTTACACCCGCCGTCATACAATGTAACAATAGGGATGTTATCAAATTTTAGGAAAGTCTTTCATGTTGTGTATAATTTACCTATTATAGCCCGAAATATTAATACTACGGATAGCAAATATTATTTATTGATTTATTTATATTTGCCTTTATTGCCAACTTAGATATAATAATGTTAATTTAAACTACATAGGTATATACATATTACACATCGGTTCTCGGAATGTCGGCGTGTCCTTCGACACAAAGGCCTCCTCCAGATTTTTCCAGTCTTTTCTTAGCAATGCAGTTCTATGCCACAAAGGGCCTGCTACTTTCTTGATATCGTCCGACCATCGCTTTCTTTGTCTCCCTCTTTTCCTTTTGGTTTGGAATCTAGAGGTCCACACAGTTATGTCATCTGTCCATTTATGTATCCTTTCTCTACACATGTGTCCCACCCATGTCCACTTAAGTTTTTTAGTTTTTGTCACTACATCGTCTGGCTCCCGTAGGTTAGTATTGGTAATATGCATGTGTTGAATATCTTTCTTTTTATTGCAATGTTATATTGTTTATTTTTCATAATTTCTTTAAGTAGGTACTTATCCCCTAGAAACATATTTTTTGGAGTTGGTGCTGGTTTGACAGAGTCTGATGCTAACAGCAACTGACGTCATACACAGTTTTGTGTTCGCTATCACTTTAAATCTTTAATTAAAACGATAACAAAATACGACGTGCAGCGAACGACAATTAAGCCTTCAGTTTAGGCACTGGCCGAGCGGTTCCTCTCAATACGCAACAAAGCGGCCAGTACTACCTGTACCTATGTTCATTGTAACTATCGTAGCGCGGTTGTATGAAGCTAGACCTTTATACGCTTGAACACCTCATACAATCCCGCAGATATTATTTTCAGATATCCTTATTCAACAGTAATAGGACACCAAAACTGTAATACTTACTGTCTAAAATAAATAAAGTATCTAAACGAATGTGGCAAAACTATAAAAATCTATTTCTAAACAAAAAAAAAAGTAAAGCCACAAAAAATTTAAGCAGTAATTCTTTTTGGAGATAAAATATAGTCATCTAGAATCAAATCATTTTAAATAATACAAAGTAAAAAGGACATTCCTACTTGCACTACCCAAATTCGGGGTAAACAATCTAAAAATTGCAACATTACCCACACGATCGTACGTAATTGTAGGCCACACACACAGAGCGAAAAAGCTGCTTCACTTGATTGCTCGGAACGTTCTGTCTATCTTGTTCTTAAGCGCAGGCCACACCGCCAGCGAGCGGGCGAGCGAGCTAGGCGGGCGGGCATCGTTTCACCTCTTCATACTTTGGTTCACATCGCGAACTACAGAGCTAAGCTACGTCGGCGTAGTTTGTATAGTTTCCTCCTCTCCCTTCGCCCGCCCGCCTAGCTCGCTCGCCCGCTCGCTGGCGGTGTGGCCTGCGCTCAATGGTCTAAGTCTGAAAAATAACGAGAACGGTTTGGTTCCCCTGAGGAAGACTGCTTATCCATATCGTCTGCAAGAAGTCATCGGAAACATTAAAGCTAGCGAGAGTTTTGAGGTGGCGGAGAAACTATGATGGTTTCTGGTCTCCAAGCTCCTCGTGCATCAGCAATTGCTTGATCATTTTCTCGTTGGAGGCCGAGATACGTCTTTTAAGCTCTGTCTTTAGCTGCTTGTACACATATACATATTTACCGCTGGAGGACATTATGATGTCCTTCACCTCTCTGCTGTACTGGTTTTCGAGGTGGCCTATGACGTAATTGAACTTGGTGGAGTCATTGGTAATTCTAGAATGACGAACTGTCCATCCACTTGCGCGAACCAAATTTCGGGCTTTTCTGGCCAAAACGGTGGAACTCGTACACCGACCGACTTTAAAAACATCGATGTTTTCTCTGGTTGACACTGGTACATCACTATCGTCCGACGCCACTCGATGCTCTTTCTCCAACTTAGATGTTATTTTAACACGTGGTCACGATTGTAGTATTGCGGGTACTATTGTACGAGTATGTAGAATTGTAGATGTAAGTAAACAATACGTACAATTTACGGTAAAATAAAATATAATGTCCGATTTGTAAATAGTATAATTATTGTGAGTTTAATAGTTCAATAGTAATAGAATAATTGTATGTGTGTAAAAGATATGAAGGATTATTTAGATATTGTGAATAAATATTGTATATTGAATATTAATGTTAAAAATAGATAAAGTGTGTTAACATATAAAATGTAGGAAAATGGCCTACAAAAGAATTTCTTTTTTTTGGGTATTTCTGATACACCTTGTATACGAATTCAGCAAACATAGACTACACCGATAGTTGTAAACCTTATTTTATAAAGTATAGATTCTAACGGTACCTTCAATATGTATACATACTAATTCAACTTGAAACATTTATAAAAAAAAGTAGGTACCCAAATTATTTTAACAAAAAATGTGATTATACTATGACGCTATCCCTCTAGACATGCGAATAAATCAGTGCTACCACAGTCTTAACTAATATTGCATAGTACATACATACAAGTCCATATGTAATGGCAATTAAAGTTGCCTATTAATCTAATAAGCGAGACAAGCGACAGAAAATTCATTACAATTTTAGAAAGTTTTTTTATTGATAAGGTATATTAAGAGTTGAATGAGTATTTTAACGATACATTATAAAAGTGATCTAACATCCTTGCTTAATTACTACCTTTATCTATTGATTTCATTAAACTAACTTTGACAATAACTTTTTCTACAAATCGACATAGCATGTCGTACAACTAGAAAGCATAAACATGCCACATACATCGATTTTCATTCTATTATGCTTATAGTGTTCACTTTCTACATTGCAGCTTATGCTAAGGTCCGCTAAACTGTGCTCGACTCTGCTCGATTTCGGGATCATAACAGTAAAACTTTTGTCACCCGTAAGTATGTCGAACAAAGCATTTGAGTCCCCTCCGTTAAATCTTTGAACGGCACCAATTAACACGACGGAGTTTTTGGGACTCGGTCAAATTATGAAGTATCCACCGGGCACCAAGCTTCCTGACCGCTAACCTGTTCATGTAGGATTTTTTGCACTTGACTGCTACCGATGCCTAAGCTTGTCCAAATATGCTGAAAGGTCACTCTTTTGACAGTCTCTATCATACGCCGCACAATACTAAATGTCTTCAGTCGTCGCAGTAGAACCTCGCGCATATCATCGGTAACTAATCTTGCCGAAAGTGAGATACGTTTAAACTCATTAAACCATTTGTAAAAAGTGGCACGAGATGGGGCTTTATCACGAAAGATCAATCGAAGTCAATATAACATTCTTGTTGACTTAAATGACATCGTAAGTCATAAAAAACCATTGCACAAAAAATTTCTGGCGTTATTAATTCACGCGTTAAAAAATCATGCTGACGTGATGCAAATAATTTTCGATTTGCCGCCAAATTGTAAAACACATGAATGTGAACCTTTGTATTATTGAAACGAAAAATCGGATCATTAAGATTCTAAGTACCCTGGAATATATTTGTCACAAATTTAGACGGACGGAAACATATCTCTTATTGACTGCTCATAAATCAGATTATACAGTCAGTCAAAAAAGTATCGGGAATAGATGATTTGTTTAAGGTTCCAATTAATTTTTTTGTTATTGTTAGATTGGCACAACTGTTTTCCATTTAGGCGCGGAGTTTGAGTTGCATCTGTTATTTATATTAAATACAGTGCTGTTTTTAGTTATATCATATCTAGTGTGTATTGCGAATTTCATAATGGACAAAAACATCGAACAGTGTTTGTCTTAAATTTTGCATCGCCAATGGAATTTCGTGTTCGGATTCTGAGTCACTGAAAATGTTACAGAAGTCTCTCTGGTAGGCCATCAACGTCTGCAACTGAAGTTAATATCGCAAAAGTGACGGAAATAGTGACTGAAAATCCTCATTCAACTTTGAGAGAGATAGCCGGCAAACTTTCTGTATCTCACGAGTCGATCCGTACCATTTTAAATAATCACTTGGATATGAAACAATGTTGCCGCTCGTCTAGTCCCAAAAGACCTGATTTTTCTCCAAAAACTCAATCGCATGAGAGTCGCTGACGACATGCTAGAACGAGTCAATTCCGACCCAACATTCATGAAACGTATTGTTACTGGTGACGAGACGTGGGTTTACGAGTATGACATGCAAACTAGTCAACAAGCTTCGGAGTGTCGCCTTCCAACTGACCCGAAACCGTAAAAACTGAATAAAATGGTTCTCATTAAATAACACAATTCATTTTTATTTTATTGGAAAAAAAATAACGTAAAAGAATAAGTATTGTATAATATAACATGGCAACATAGAAGCCATAAGAGTGCCCTAAAGTGCATAGTCTTGTGTCGCATGGACTATACGGCTGTTAAAAAGTTGACTTTAATCACGGATTGACATTTATTAAAAGTGTCATTTCATATTTTTATGCCCGTTTTCACTAACATCCAACTAAGCTATTCCTTACTATAATTCGAAGTATAAACAAAGGCCCAAACGACAGCTTTTTTTTCGCCAACCATTTTTTATTAAGCGACGCCTAAACTATGAGCTGCATAAAAAACAATAGGTCTATGAATTTTTATTTTCATAAGTTGGCTAAAAACTGTAAATCCTAGCAAGATATTTATATTAATTACTATTTTTTAACTAATATATATTCTATGACATGTTGTAAAAACATAAATTTATATAAAAAGGAACACAACATCGTAAAATGTCTGACACACACAAAAGTGCAAGAACTCGTAATTTTAGTACAAACGTAAGATAAGTATTTTTTTTATTTACTTATCTACTTATTTTATTTATTATTAAGTTTAATCTGTAAAACTTATTTTATTATAAACTTTAATAAAATAAGTTTTACAGATTCACATTCACATTTGATAATAATAAAATTATTATACCTATTTCCATCTTTTAAAATTTCTATGCTAATGTCACTCGTATTCACGCACACATTCGCAGCGTGTTTGATACTTGGTTACCACAAGTAAAGCGCTTGTCAGTGGAAGTTGCTTCGTGAGATAAATGAACTATACCTAGGCAGAACTTTTTGTTTGAAAATAAGTACAGTTATTGAATGTACAATTTATGAAATTTGAAGTGGACTTATTTTTCAAAAACGTAGTTAAGTACCGAACAGGGTGACTATGATTACCGCTGTGCTGTGGAAATTTACGAGTAAAGCCTGTTCCTATTGTTAAAAAAAAGTATAATAAAAAAGGTACGGCTATTTTTATTTTTAAAAAACTTCATATTCTTAAAATTTTTTACTGCCTCGAAAGTAACCCTGTATATTTCTTTCAAGCCCGCTTTCTCTCTAACACGCCGTACCGTTTAATATTAACAAGATGTGATGAACGACGTTAAAGTTGCGGGGAATTTATAATTTTAAAAAGGAAGCCGACAGTAATCGCGTTATACGTACCACTCGCCACTGGTATCTTGTGTCGATAGGATAGTTAATTTCGCGTCTTCCACTTCCACTTCGATTGATATCGACAAAAATAGAATTATTGAGAATACTAAAAGCAAGGCGAGCAGCGCGGTGGCGTATGGGTTTTGAACGCTCTGGTTTCGATTACGGAAACAAAGCAATTTTTGGTTTGGTCGATCCTGCGATGGGTCAATCAAAGTTTGTTATCTCGAGCTCCTCCGTGCTTCGAAAGGCACGTTAAGCCGTTGGTCCCGGTCCTGCAACCGCTTTAACCCACCAACCCGCATTAGGCCAGCGTGGTGGTGTTATGACCCAAACTCCTCATGTGTTTCTCTCATGTAGGTGATGTAGTAATACTACTATGCAGAGTGGTGCCGTCAATACGACAATAAATAAAAAAACTTGGGCTCTATATAAGTTACAAAAAAGTCCCTCGTCTGCGCAGGCCATTACTGCGCAGACGAGGGACTTTTTTGTCCGCTTAAATAGATCGCTTACAACTGTATCGAGTAACTCAAACGAGGGATTAAAAGTACCGCGTACAAAAAGTCCCCCGAATAACGGAGGACATGCAGAGAGCGGACCGGACAAAAGTACGGAGGAGTCCCCGAAAAAAAATATTAGGTTGGGGAAAAAGTCTTTTCGCATTATAGTATGTATGAACTTGTAATAAAATCTCTTTGGCTGTACTATTTGTATCTGGCTGGTTTTGGTATCATTAAAAGTTTAGATTTTAAAAAAGATAATTCAAATTAGGAAAATGTGTGGGTTTTTCATTTGTTTTTCGTACTGTCAAGATGAGTGAATCTAATGAAGAAATTCGATACATTTTAATAATTTTTCTACAAAAAAGGTAAAAATGCAACGCCAGCCGCGAAAAAAATTTGCGATGTTTATGGACCTAGAGCAGTGTCTGTGAGAGTAGCACAAATTTGGTTTAAGCGTTTTAAGTCCGGAAATTTTGATGTCAAAGATGCACGTCGCTCTGGTCGCCCTATTGCGGATAAAATTGATGCCATTTTTGAAAAAATGGAGCAAGATCGGCATATCAGTAGTTACGACGTAGCTGAAGAACTGGGAATTGACCACAAAACAGTTTTGGCGTATTTAAAAAAAATGGGTACCCAAAAAAGCTCGATATTTGGGTACCTGACAAGCTCACTAAAAGAAACCTATTGAACCGTGTACTCATTTGTGATTCTTACTAACGTGACGTAATGAAACCGAACCATTTTTGAAGAAGCTGATAACTGGTGATGAAGAGTGGATCACGTACGACAAGAACGTGCGAAAAAGGTCGTGGTCAAAGGCCGGTCAGGCTTCACAGACTGTGGCGAAACCCGGGTTAACTCGCAACAAGGTGAAGCTGTGTGTGTGGTGGGACTGGAAGGGCATTATTCATTATGAACTGTTACCACCAGGCAGGACCATCGATTCTGAACTCTACTGCGAACAACTGATGAGATTAAAGCAAGAAGTTGAGAGAAAGCGGCCGGAATTAATCAACAGAAGGGGTGTGGTTTTTCATCATGATAACGCTAGACCTCACACATCTTTAGCCACTGAGCAAAAATTAAGAGAGTTTGGCTGGGAGGTGTTAATGCATCCGCCGTATAGTCCTGACCTTGCACCTTCAGATTTCCACCTGTTTCGCTCTCTTCAGAATTCTCTAGGCAGTGTCAGGTTAACATCACGAGAGGACTGCCAAAACCACTTGTCGCGGTATTTTGATCAGAAGCCCCAAAATTTCTATAGCAATGGGATCATGTCCCTACCTACAAGATGGCAAAAGCTATCGAACAAAATGGTACCTACATACTTTAGTTAAATGTTAATAAACTATATTAAAAATGTTTTGAATTTTCTTAAAAAATGCGAAGAAACTTTTTCCCCAACCTATTAGAACTCGTGTGGCTAGACGAAACAACGAGAGTGACGTACGTATGCAGGACGATAAACCGCACACCGTGTGCGTTGAGTTCACGGTAAATCTGCGGCGGACTTTTTATTCGCGGAGCGTACTATTTTCTCCACCGCGGAGAAAAGTCCGTCCTCTGCGCAGGCCATAAGCCGTTGGCTCCGGTTGTTCCTGCAACCGCTTTCACCCACCAACCCGCATTGGGTCAGTGTGGTGGTATTTTGGCCCAAACTCCTCATGTGTTTCTCCCATGTAGGAAGGTCTGTGCCCAGCCGTGGGACGTATATAGGCTGGTAATGATAACTAAAAGCAAAGTAAAAAAAAATGTAGCTTTATTGCCATTCGCATCAATACATTTCTGAATTTAAACTTATTTTATAATTGTATTGTTTACAATTAACTAATTCTCGAAACTTTCAGTGTCGCCCTCGTATTTTCGTGTAAATGGGATTGCGTGCAATTTTCAATGCTTTTCGGAATCGCTGTACATTTAGTTGTCCTTGTAATATCGCCTAGGAGCGAGCAGAACTTTTAAGGGAAACTAAAAGGAGCTTACGATAGACTTCAACGTGAAATTTTGTTAGTGAAATTGTACGGAATAGAAGTACTTAGTTGCATTGAGTCACTCATATGTGTAACTACATAGTATCTTGAAGATTGAGCAGTTAGTCGAAATAGAGTAGGTACTATAATAGTGGTACTACGGAGATACAGTGTTGGGACTACGTGAACCAAGATAAAGTCAAAATGACGTAGGTGTTATGTTTTTTGCCCTAGTTGAAGGGTTAGCTTAATTTAGAGTTCTGACACATGCAGCGGTGAGAGCAAAGCTATCTGGCTCAGTGTTTTTTTGCTTGAACATTGTAATGATCGCATAATGTAAAAGAGAACCATTAGAAGAAATTCATAGGAGCTCTCCCTAGTTGTCGGTAGCTCTCTGCTGAGAGCAGTTGCCCAGATTGTGAAAGTTCGTGGATTCACATCTTCCTTTAGAACTAGTATTTGCTTAGTCTGTCATTTTTAAAGTGCTGTTTAGTTACTGTACAGTAATATAGAAAAGTAGGCTGTAATGTAATACATAATTTGGATCTCCAGAGCTAATCGAAGACAACTTGCTAACCTTGGAGTTTTCTCCAAGGGTTGGCAAGTTAACAACACTTAAACACTATGATAAAAAGGATATTATTCTTCCTTCTAAATAAACGATATTTTTGTAGATTTATTGCCTATACTTTGACAACCACACACCAAGACGTAAAAGTAAAGTAGTACATGTATTTCTCAATCATGATTGTTAGTCATAATTTAATTTACACATTGAACTTGTATAAAAAAGTCTTTTCGCATTATAGTTTCTATGAACTTGTAATAAAATCTCTTTGGCTGTACTAGTTGTATCTGGCTGGTTTTGGTATCATTAAAAGTTTAGATTTTAAAAAAGATAATTCCAAATTTTTTCAAAATTTTTTCAAAAATTCAAAATTTCAAATTAGGAAAATGTGTCTTTTACATTTGTTTTTCGTACTGTCAAGATGAGTGAATGTAATGAAGAAATAAGATTCACTCTCACATTTTAAAATTCACTCACATTTTAAAAGTTTTACTACAAAAAAGGTAAAATGCAACGCAAGCCGCAAAAAAAAATTTGCGATGTTTATGGACCTAGTGCAGTGTCTGTAAGAGTAGCACAAATTTGGTTTAAGCGTTTTCAATCCGGAAATTTTGATGTCAAAGATGCACATCACTCTGGTCGCCCTATTACGGATAAAATTGATGCCATTTTTGAAAAACTGTATTAACATGTATTAACACCTCCCAGCCAAACTCTCTTAATTTTTGCTAAGTGGCTAAAGATGTGTGAGGTCTAGCGATATCATGATGAAAAACCACACCCCTTCTGTTGATTAATTCCGGCCGCTTTCTCTCAACTTCTTGCTTTAATCTCATCAGTTGTTCGCAGTAGAGTTCAGAATCGATGGTCCTGCCTGGTGGTAACAGTTCATAATGAATAATGCCCTTCCAGTCCCACCACACACACAGCATCACCTTGTTGCGAGTTAACCCGGGTTTCGCCACAGTCTGTGAAGCCTGACCGGCCTTTGACCACGACCTTTTTCGCTCGTTCTTGTCGTACGTGATCCACTTTTCATCGCCAATTATCAGCTTCTTCAAAAATGGTTCGGTTTCATTACGTCGTAATAAAGAATCACAAATGAGTACTCTGTTCATTAGGTCTCTTTCAGTGAGCTCGTGGGGTACCCAAAAATCTAGCTTTTTTGTGTACCCATTTATTTTTAAATGCGCCAAAACTGATTTGTGGTCAATTTCCAGTTTTTCAGCTACGTCGTAACTACTGACATGCCGATCATGCTCCAGTTTTTCAAAAATGGCATCAATTTTATCCGTAACAGGGCGACCAGAGCGACGTGCATCTTTGTCATCAAAATTTCCGGATTTAAAACGCTTAAACCAAATTTGTGCTACTCTCACAGACACTGCTCTAGGTCCATAAACATCGCAAATTTGTTTCGCGGCTGGCGTTGCATTTTTACCTTTTTTGTAGAAAAAATTTAAAAATGTATCGAATTTCATTAGATTCACTCATCTTGACAGTACGAATAACAAATGAAAAACCCACACATTTTCCTAATTTGAATTATCTTTTTTAAAATCTAAACATTTAATGATACCAAAACCAGCCAGATACAAATAGTACAGCAAAAGAGATTTTATTACAAGTTCATACATACTGTAATGCGAAAAGACTTTTTCCCCAACCTAATATTTTCTATTTTGATATAAAATGTTGAATAAAAATAAGATATAGTACTGTATATACCGGCTGTTACAGAATTCAAAAATAGAATTGGAAATCTGGGGTTCCGGGGGGTCAATATCGTATTAAGTGGCGCGGGTTGTGTGTGAGTGTATTCTATGTGTGGTATAACTGTAGTATGGTGTCGTACGATATGCGATAGTACACATTTTTTCGGGTTGTCACGAGCAACGACAATGTTTTTATTAATTGTATCGAATAATAAGTGCTCTGAAAGGTGTCAAACTTTCCGAGTTAACTTTTTTTACTTTTTTAACACACTTTTGTAACACACTTTATATAATATTATTTAACTGTAATGTAACATACCACTTTAATTGCAATGTTATGCAATATTAGTGGAATACCTTTTGTATTAATACCACATTAGAAACGATACCAAACCGCTGCCGATTTGTTTAGGAAAATAAATAGCAGAATAGGCACCTAGCGGGAGAGCGTCCTTAATATACCTAGACTGAATAAATGACTTAAAGTTTTATGTAGTGGATATACAACATAAGTTAACGAAAAAACCCTTTCGAACGTACTGGCACAGATTAATAATGGTACTGGTAACTTTGGATGCTGAAAATGTATTTTCACCTCTCCAGCAGCAAAATAGCTCTCTTGCTTCGTAAAATCTCGAAAGAAAACCGGTTTTTGCAGATATTTGTACTTTGCTGGTTCGTGATTTAACATCAGCACTCGCTACAAAAAATAATTTTGCTCACTTGTTGAATAAATGACTATTTCAATAAGTAGATTCTCTTTAAAAACACAATTATTTTATTTTCAGATCGTGATAAAAGATCTAGTTCAAGGTCAGGTAGGAGAGAATTGGAGAAATCTAGTAAAAGAACAAACAGTGCATCTGAAAGGTATTGGAATAACAGCAGAGAAGACGAGGCGCACGACCGAACAAGACCAAAACATTCGGCTTCAGCGCACGACGGAAAAGGTAACACTATAATAGCCTAGCAAAACATACATTCTAGATATTTCGCAAAAGGGTGAAAATTAAAAGTACCTCAATTTGTAATTTAATGTCGGAAGTTCTATCTCTCACTTATTTTGACAGCTAAAATGATGACGGTGTTTTTTGCAGATGTACTGCTAGTTACTCTAACGTCAATGCATGGACGTAGCTATAGCTTTCAATTAAATCTATCATTTACAAATTAAACATTGCCTGCGACTATGACACGCAAGTATAGTCGCGGGTAATCTATAATATATAACTTAGGTTACTCTATGTAGGCGCTTTTAAATAAAAAGTTATATGTAATGTATAAATTGCAATATTTATTCAAAAGTAACAAAGTTAAAACTTGTGACATCCTGCCTTATCACTTTTAGCGAATGAGCTTGCTGAACATTATGTCCAGAAACCACTGTTTTTTTCGCCCTGAGTTTTCGTATAAATTTTCTGTGCCAATTACTTTGAGGCTTTACAATAAATTGAGGTCACCTTGAGAATAATTTTTAATGCTACACGCATTAAAGTATAATGATTGTGAATGTCTACTGATTGGTTTCAGATGGTCGGTCATTACAGGATATGGACATATCCCCGGACAGAAGTACGCCACTCTCTGAAAATTCCTATGGTGCCAGAGATACGAATTCAGTAGTACGGAATAATTCAGATAATGCTGTTCCGCCTGTTGTAGTTCTCGACAATTCGAATCAAACAGTACGTAGACTTTTTTTTACAAGAAAAATCTGTATCACAATAATAAAATTGTAATGCCAAACTACGACAGTAAAACGTTTCCTGTATTGGGTTAAAAGTGAATATATAAATAAGAAACAAAATTTCTACGGGAAGGACCAAGTTATCGAACAAAACGGCACTTTTTAACATTTTGTAAAATAATAATGATATACGTCTTTAAATTTTATATTCAATACAAAGAAACTTTCTTTAATCATTGCCAGTAACACATTTGTACAACTAGATAATAATAATAACAAGGCATTTTTTTGTACAACTAGATAATAATAATAACAATACCAGCACACTTCAACTTTTCATGTAAATAACACCGCTATGTTTAAACGCACCGTCGACGCGCCTTTATCGATGCAAACACGTGCCACCACAGGGTCTCTGTCGATACAGAGGCCCTGTGGTGACACGTTTGCATACAACACGAGACTGGAAAAAGTCCTAAAGTGCTAAGGTTTACAAGCTGTATCTTTCTTGCGTGCGTATCGCGTTTGCATTGATAATAATAATAATCATACACTCACACCACACAGACGACAGCACATCAAGTGTAACAGGTAAACTACGAAAGCTGCCTCTATTACGAACGCAGTAAGGCCGGCCTCAAGGTCAAACTGTTACGCTTGATGTGCTGTCGACTGTACATAAATATTAGCAATATACTAAATAAAAATATAAAAATCCATGACTCGTAAAAAAATGCTCGTACTCATCATACGAACATTTGCTACTACCGGGATTTGAACCCGAGACCCCTGACCGAGTAGCCTGTATATCAAGGGGTACAAACCGCTCGGCCAGCTGGTCGTCAATATGCTATGCTATCGATATGCTTGCAGCGGTGTGCATAAGCTCTAAGAACGCCTTCACACTAGCGTTTGTTCAGCGTAGGCGTTCGATGAACGTATTCGCAGCGCAGACGCCGCGACAACGTAACGCACGCGTCGCGTTGCCGCGTCGATTCTGCTGGGGCACATGGGTACGCTGCGACGACGCATGCGCCGCGTTGAATTAACTGAACTGTCACTAGGTGGTAGACCCATATGTAGGGTCGCCTGGGTAGGTACCACCGCCTTTCTTATTTCAGCCGTGAAACAGTTCGCTGTGTTTCGGATTGAAGGGAAAGGTAGCCAGTGTAATTACTGGGCATGGACGGCATTTCATCTTAGGCCTCAGGATGACAACGCTCCTGCAATATCAAGTCCTTTCCTTGTTATTGCAGGTGTCTATAGGCGGCGGTAAACGCTTACCACCAGGTGGGCCGTCAGCTTGTTTTTCATCTAGTTGTATAAAAAAAAACCGAAGATGAAACACTGCGAAAACGCGATGCGTGCGTTACGTTGTCGTGGCGTCCGCGCTGCGCATACGTTCATCGAACGCCTAAGCTGGACAAACGCTAGTGTGAAGGCGCTCTAAATAGTAAGTGAAAAATGCGGTTATTGTAGAGTGGATCGTTACTGGCGGCGGCGCTTCCGCGCATCGTGTCCGCGCCGGCGGTGAACATGCCGCCGGCCAACAACGGCGGCGCGTGCGCGGGCTCGCCGCTGGAGTGCGCGAGCGGCGCCGACACGCCGCACCGCGACGCCGGCCCGCCCACTCCCACGCACTCGGAGAATACCGACCCACACGCTCCGCCGCTGCATCTAGACAACGCGCTGCCCAGAAAAAGTTAGTATACAATCAATCATATTTATTTGCGAATATAGGTTGGGATGTTGCCTTAGTTTGAATATAGCGCTATTTTTCACAAATTCGGAAAATATATGCTACTGTTACCCATAAAAACAATTCCAACTTAAAATATATGGAATATTGTTAAAGTTGTACTGTTTTGAAAAAAAAATGGTCACATTTTTTTTTCATTATTTATGAATAATGGTAATGATATTAGATTTCTGACATCAATTAAAACAACTATTATTATGACAACTATTAATAAAAATATACTTAATACATAGTTATTATCAATTTTGTCAGTATGCCCATCCATACATTTCTTAGTAATATGGGAACATGTGACGTCACCTGTTCCGTAGATTTTCTATGGGGCGTTTTTGGACGACGCGCCGCAACACATCAAACATACCACTATAACTGTGAAACTATTGATCTTAGACATACTATTTCTTTTGCAATATTTCTTTATGAGTTATAAACTTCATATTTATGAAATAAAAAAAAGTTGTCAACTACCTATTGCCATATTCAGCCACGTGGCAGGCAAATATAGTATACAATTATTTATATTCGTAGTCATTTAATTGAACAATAATAATAAATGGTCATGGTCATAATTAAAAGTAGGTACTCCAATTTATTCTATTTTTATTAAATTAAATAGCAATTATTAATATTACAATTATAGTCACAAAAAATAGTAATTAAGCATTCCAAATTATTAAGGTCTGTTAATCTGTTACTGTTAGGGTAAGGTCTTTTAATGTTATTTCGAGCTCCTCCGTACTCCGGAAGGCACGATAAGACGTTGGTCCCGGTTACTACTACCATTAATACACCCGCATTGGGCCAGCGTGGTGGTGTTATGATCCAAATTTCTCATGTGTTTCTCCCATGTAGAAAGACCTGTGCCCTGCAGTGGGACGTATATAGGCTGGTCATGATGAATCTGTCAGAGTCTTCAAGGAGGTCGTAGGCAACAAGATAAACACTTAAATGTTGTAAATTAATTAAGTGTACATAATACAAGCACGTGTTTTGCACTATTTTTTTTTTGTCTTGACATTTTCTATTTACAAACATGGTATAACAAAATACAATAATATAGTAAAAAAGGTGAATTGTGGTATAAAGGCGATTGTTTGTGAACATCGACGAAGCCAAATTTGATTGAGTTTGCACATTGAGATTATATTGCTAGACACAATTAAACACATAAAAACGTATTGTTGGTGTTGCCGACACAATCTCCAAAAAGAGAATTAATTTACATTGTTTGAATGCCCATTTTGTTTGAACCGCTACTAGTTTAGTGTTGAGAATATACATCGTAATTAACGTCATATATTCAACAATATAGTGCTTCTAGAACACTTTGACATTCCGGTATTGTACCTGATAACAGATGGCTGCATCATCACTTTAACGTACAAACTAACAGATTTAAAAAAAACAGCGACATTGACTCCATAATTATTTTTAACAAGACTTGCAAGGTTGTACTTCAATCTGAATTAACTTCATTCTTATTGGTCTTCGCAAGGCTCCCAAACTTGACATTTGATTAGATCTTTGATCTTAAAAATAATCAAATATTTGTGCTTTTATAGTGGAGTGCCTGGGCAGTTATTCGTCGGTTGTGGGTGGGGGCAACGTACACCACGCGCCGCCGATGCTTACGCCGTCGCTCATCAACTACGTGCGCGGCGACCTCACCGGACACGTCATTGGCTGGCCGGCCGATATACTGGAGAAACAGGTGCGTGACGCTCGCTGTATAGAGAGGTACTAGTGGCCATGGGCACCTGCAACTTGACCTTGCTGAAATCAAGCCTCTTTACCAGATTTAACTCGCGTTTAATTAGGCGATTCTCACACTGCCACGCACCCGCAGCGCAGTGCGGCAATGTAATATTGCTGGTAAATATCTTGGTTTGTACTGAAAACAATCAAAGTGCAATCACGCGCGGTCATGCAGAGCTCGCGACTACATGCATAGAACCCGCTCGTTGGTGCGGACCAGACACTGGGTATGGCGCACCGTGTTCCGCAGTCTAACGAAATATCAAAGGACATGGCCAATTTCTGCCTAGGTAACTTTCCAGCTTTTACAATAACACCACTAACGTAACAAATAATAAAAAATAAAATAATGAATTATCTTATATTTATTAATCCTGTAGAACTTTGCAGTTTTTTTACTTAAATTATTAGTCCTTAGTGCAAACTTCCGGTTATACATTTGACGTTCCTTTCACCTTCAGACGACTTAAAAATACAATAACTTTAGCAAAACACTATATACGTAAATACATATAACAAAATACTGTTTTAAAAACTCCAAATGTTTGACTATTCAATTATTGACAAATATTATTTTTGAAATATAATTTAATTATATTTTATCACAAAAATTACCTGAAATGGAACGCAACTTATTTGACTGATAAGTGACATTACCTGTTAGCTGTCATCATTGCAGTCTCTCAATCGATTTCTCAGTTTTTACCTAAGATGATTTAATAGGATTATCTTTTAGGATTATATCAAGTGAATCAAGCGCGTTCATATTTTGGTGAACATGTTACGAAAAATGGCATTTATAATAATCGAAGTGTCGAACATTAATTTTAATAGCAAAGTATAATGTTATTAAAAACTAGAAGTAGAAAAGATTTAAAAAAAAAATGGAGTCCTCTCCAGACACAGCCTTAATCAAATCAACCAAACCTCCATTTTAACTAAAAGGAAAGCCACAGATGATAAAAAGAAATATCCAGTGCGTTCGCGAGTCACCGACGGAGCTCCCGTCGCAAACAGCGTAGGCGCTGGCCGGTCTCCGCGCTTCACCGGTCATGCCACGCTACGTCATCGACCATACGATGCCATAGACACAGCAAGGTGCCACCTGGCCACGTTTGGTTTTTGGATATTTGTAACAATATATATTCACTTTGCTTGGTGGTTTTGATCATCATGCGTTTTAATAAAACTTTTTTCGTTTGCTATTTTATTTTTATTTTAATCTGTAGGTATTCAGCAAAATAAAACGATACTAAACATTAGTGTGAATGAAAATTGATACCTAGGCAAAGTTCCTATGGAATCTTGGCCACGACTTTTACCTTCATATTTTCGTATCTAAGTAATATTGAACAAATGATCCAAATATCGATCTTGTTCGTAAAAAGGGATGTACCCGAAACTATAGGCACGACTTTTTTTATTTAACCCCTTTAAAACCAAACAGATAATATAACTGCAGCGTCCTGAATGAGTCCTATAATAAAAACCATTTTTTAATATCAAAACTGACGCTTCTTCCCGTACTATAACCACGGCGATGAGGTTTCTTATCGTCGTCTACCGTTTAGTGCTCAAGAAAATGTAACACAAAACTATGTTGACCTAGGTTGGGTAGTTCCCATTTGAGCTATGGAACATAACTTCATCGGACAAAATGAGAGATTATTTTCTTATTTGGTACAAAATAACATGTAATGCTTTTATTTCCCAAGTTGTTCTATGGAGCAAGGAATATAAGACGCAGTCATTTACACAATCTGGAGAGTACTCCTGCTTCTTGCCACGAAAATCCATCAAATCGGCTTTTGTAGATTATTTATTTAGCCAAACAGACCATGTTATAATGTACATTGCTAAGGATCTTATGAAACATTTTTGGAAAATATGAATCCCATCTTTAAATGCTAGTATTTAGTGTCGCGACACATCTGCCGAACGTTCGGTTGAATACGCTCGCAGTGTTTTTGAAGTCGCCTATGACACATCTGCCGAAATTACGTCGCGTTCAACGTAGCGCCGAACCTTCCGTCGGGCGATTAGTTCAGCGAATACGCATTCAATGTATTTTGCACAGCAAGCGACACATCACGCAGCGCGTTACGCGTTACTTTCTGTCGCATAGCGCGCTGAACAAGACGCCGCGTTCTGAGCGTTAGGTTTGTCATAGCAACGGAATATTACGACTGAACCGTCAGTCGCTGAACTTTCGGTGCCGCACGTTCAGCAGGTGTGTCCTTACTCTTAGACCTATGAGATCAATAGGGAAAAATGGTGTCGTTTTGCCCGATGACGTCATGTGTCATAGAACAAATGGTAACTGTCCGCTGAATTTCTTGATCGTTTTGTCAGAAGCAGGCTTGAAGCTACCAGGAGATAGCTAGTGATGTTCAATCCCGACTTAAAGAGCTTTATAGTCGGATGGCTTTTCATACAAAATCTTAATTCGAAAATATTGTAAACTAACAAAACAATTCGCATAAAGTTGTCAGAGGATTTGTTGAAAACGTATTATGGTTCAGTGAGAACAGTTTTTAACATGGCAAGTCTTTTTAAAATCGGTTTGTTCGTTTCCAATATGTTCTACTTGAGAGTTTGTATGTAAAGCCGAACAAGAGTATTTCACATAGCTTGATGCTTTCGCCAGGCTAACAAGTTCACTGAAGAGGCGTACCAGCTGGGCTGCCTGCAGTGCACGCGGGTCTCCGCCGAGCTCAAGTGCTCGCGCTCGCTGGTGCGGCACACCGAGATACAGGCCACGCTACAGGAACAAAAGTAAGTGGGCTCATTCAACAAACGTTTCAAGGGTGTTTTATATGCTATACCAAAACTGTGCTCCTTCAAAGAGCAGTAACCATCTTGAACACTAGCATCACAACTTTAAAAAAAAAAAAAAAAGCACAGCAAGTCGCCACTTGGTGCTAAGCGGCAACAGAAGTCACATTCAGCCCCGATTCTTAATGAGCTTGAGTAAATATGACAACCTTAGCATCGTTAAGTTTTATCATATCTGTGCGGCAATGCGTATATACTGATGCGCACCCGTACAAGTCGTGTTTGGTGTGTTTGTATGAATATAATTTCTTGTCTTGCTAAGTCTTACCTCATGAGTATTTAGCATTTTATTACGTAGTTGACTGATTAATATTTTGCGACAGCCGAAACATTTTTTTATATTCTTAACTGGGTAACTTTTGGCCTTCATCTCACCTGATGGTAAGTGATGACAAGGCCGACGATGGAAGCGAGCTACATCCATTCTGGCTTTCTTACCTCCAACTGCTGAAACAAAATGCTATTGATATATGAAAATCCGTGAGACACGCTCTTAATGTGTGGTGTGTGGCAGGATAATGTACCTGCGGCAGCAGATCGCGCGGCTGGAGGAGCTCAAGTCGCAGAACTCGTTCATGTCGGACGACTAGGGCCCGTCGTGGGGCGCCGCGCCCGCTCGCTGCATTTCCCACCCTCTAAAGGGCACTTTCACCCATCAATGCTAAACATTGTTCATTCCGTTCTTTTTCTATGTAATTTAGATCGAATGATTACTGTTGTGTTGTGTGAATTGATGTTAAATTTTAGGTATTCATTCTCGTAATATCCGTTAGGATTGGTCAATTTTATTCAACGCACTCAAGAGGACGGCTTTTTATATTATGTTAAAGAATTAATTTTGTGTTAAATTTTAATAAACTTTTTCAACCAGGACTTGTGAATTTTTGAAGTTCATTTTAACTATTCGTTTAGAGAAAATGTTAGTGCATTGAACAGGCTCCCAAGGAGTCTCTCGCATGAACGCTCGCTGCTATGCGAGATTAAAATTAACCAGTCCTGGTGTAAATCTCGATAATAGCCATGATTGGTCAATAGTATTCTTTCTGTGAAACACTTCTTAAATGTTTATAAAAAGTCGAGTGTATAATAGTATTGTAATAATAGCATTCATCTCATCCGATTCGTCAGGATTACTCAATTTTTCTGTGTAATCTACAGTTGATGTTTAAACTTCTGTGTGTTCTACCGTTGATGTTTAAACTTCTAAGAAATAATCAATGTTAAATTTTCAATGTCAATAAAATGTGAATGTATAATAGTAATACTGTAAAAATAGCATTATTTCTCGTGACATTCGCCAGGATTGATGTAACTTCTTCCTCATCATGATTTTGTTTAAATATAAATTGAGAGTGTATACTGTAATAAATAAAATGTTCGATAATGTAGATAGGTTAAGTTGAGTGCGGGCAGCGCGGCCGCTCGTCTGGCCGCTGGCCGTTGGCCGTTGGCCGTTGGCCGTTGGCCGTTGGCCGTTGGTCGCAGGCCGCTGGTCGTTGGCCGCATGCGTCGCTCGACGCGCGTTTGGACTATGTTTCCTATTTATATTCTGCATGGTCATGAGAGGATTTATAGTGATACTTTTCATTGGTCAGTTATAAGGGTACTGTGTTTTGTAATGTGTTTATTGTAAAGATTAAATTATTAAATAATACATTTGTTTTTATATAGTTCTTATGTAAGCCATTCATTATATGGAACAGTTAACTTGTAGTAACTTTTAGAGTATCTGTGGCCCGCAACTCACATAATTATACATCTGTCGCTGCACGACTTCCTGTTTGACCAATCGACGTGTACACTTTGTAAACAACAGGTATTTTAATAATTATAATTATAGTAACAAATTCATGTAGTTATATTAGTTGATTTTATTAAAAAATCATGTAAGCTTAATTAATATGGATCACAATAAAATATGTTTTATTTTACTGGGGTGATACAGGAAGGTATTTAGCTAAAAAAGGTTCAGAAAAGCTTTCTTTTGCAACCTTTGCATTTTGTAAAATATAAACACAAGTAGGTAAGTATTTACAGGCGAGATTCATTAATCGAGAAACAATTTATTTGACCAAGAAGTTATCGCACTTAGATTAAACTTCTGGAGAATGATTTCAAGTTAAAAGCGTACGCTTGTCATTTGAATAATGAAATAGAACCACCGATATTTTTTATTTGCATAAAAGTGGGCAAATGTTCAACAGAAAGTTTCTTTTCTCTTTATTTAGTTCAATATTTCCTCACACTTTGCCAGTAAACACTTTGAACCACTGTATTTTATCTGCTTTCTAATTTGAGAGTGCAACACGAAACAGTAGACAAGAGGAACTATTCGTTTACACAAGTAACACTAGCGAATGAGTAGTTAGCTAAAACGAGATCCGGTCTAGGTTTTTTATTTTCTTTTTAAGGTTAAGTCTAACAATTTAAATTAAAAGAAGAAATTGGACACCAACCTGTATAAATTAACAGAATTAAGTACTGTGATATTCATTCACTTTTGCATATAATAATAATTTAATTTGTATGTAGGTCTGTGTGGAGACATAAATGTAATTACTTAGGTGCACGCTGTTTATAATTACACTTAATTTATATAATTTAGGGCCCAATAACGCAGGGCTCTGAAATAAAGAAGAGTGATTGTTGTCGCGCGTTGTCCCGCAGCGCCGCTTTCTAGTGCTATCTAGCGCTTATCCAGCACAGGCCGTGCTATTCTGTAACAAACTATACCACCGCACTTCGCCCGATCACGTCCTTTAAAACTGTTAAAGGAAATAATATTACCCTTTAAAATGGGACTCGAAATGACTTGAGAAGTTTTGTTCCAGAATAACACGGCTAAAGTTAGTTCTCCTTTGTTGAAGGATGGTTACGACGCCCCACGATATTTTAGTAAATAGTTTGAAAGTTACATAAATATAAAGTCAATTTAAAGTTATTTTTATATTCGTGTAATTGAATCATTAGTGATTCCAATATCAATTAATTTACTTCTATGTTAGCGTGGTATCTCCTTTCCACGAGCGAGAACTATTCGTCAATCGTTAGGGGCAACCGGTGGATCCCAAATTCACTGGCAGTAGGAGTCCCGCCCGCCGTATCGTAGCGTAGTCAATACTAAAGTTGTCGGGTGCGGCCGCGGCGTCGCCTCCACACAGAACTCGCTAACATTTAATTTTCATGTTCTCCATAACTTCGTATTTGTGTTTTCAAACATTGTTCGAAATACGAATTTTAACCAGTTTTAAATAAATAAATAAATCAGTTTCAATAAATATTATTAGTTTGAATTTCAACCACCCCATTTTCTTATATAAATTTTTAATGATTGGTTAGGATAGTATTTTTTTAAAAGTTTTGTTGGACCTGCACACAATTTAATGAAATGATCCACTTAAATGATGCTAAAGTCTTTAGACAAATACAATTTATCTATGTGGAAATGGGAATCGTCCCATTAAATGAAATTGACTAATACGAGAAAATTTCTTGACTTTATATAGGTATCTATAATAGATATTATTATTATTGATAGATATTGAGACGATTGGCACAAAATGGCTCCCGAAGCGAGGAGCAGTAACTGTGTGTTATTTTATGCAAAGACAGAGATATTTAACAATCTTGACTAAAATAACATTTAACCCATCAAGCTGATAGATTCCAGAAACAATTGATTTTTTAATTGTCAATTGACCTCCAAGGTATAACGCCGCTTGACAGATTAAATAATTTTATTTTAAAGAGTAAATGTATGAAGGATATTGAAATTCTTTCACAGTCCCGCTCAATGAGAATAGGATATTAGACGCCATTTTTATATAATGTCATAAACGAGAAACTTAACTTCAGTTTAGTGACTGCAAAATAATTGAATTGCGATTTGGATTGCAAAATAAATATAATTACCTATAGAGTGTTTGTTATAAGTACAAAATTAAATTTAGTAAGTACCTAGGTACATAAATATGTTTTAATATTCGTAAACATAAAAGTACTTACTAGTACTTACAACATAAGTCATACCAGTAATTACGCTTTTTATTTAATTAAAAAAAATATCTACTTAAGTTTATCCACGTCATATACGAACAACATCATAATAAAAGAACACGTGTTGAGGATTCGAGGTAACGGAGAAATAAAGATGAAAATAATTATTTATGAAATATTAAGAATACACAAAACATACTTTTATTGCCGTGATTGTAAACTAATGTTCGTTGGTACTCATCATACAAATATATGCCCTTACTGGGATTCGAACCCGGGACCTCAGGCTAAGTGGACAGTGTCATTGACCACTCCACCAGATATCCGTCATAAATTAATAATAATGGCGGCAACTTTTTATTTTGTGTAATAAAGACAATGAAATGTTTTGTTGACCTTCCTTTGCGAAGTGAAGTTAGTCAATGGCACGCTATTCTCTTATTGTGATAGCGAACTTGCCTACCTACTTGTAACGATAAATTATTTACATCTACCTTATAAAATTTGCCTTCATAACGTCGACAGTGATGACAAAGGCTTAAGAGGGATCACATTTTATTCCAATTCGCATAGTATCTACGTAAATTTGTACGTAAAGGCGATTCTAAACGATAGCAGTAAAAAATTTATCGGATTATAAATTTAAATTTGAATTGGTTTCGGAAGATGACGTTATCAGGAACAGAAGGCTTGTGTATTCAGCAAGAACAGTAGGATTTATCATGTGAATTGATTGAAAAATAGCTGCACGGTCGTGACTTAGTGGTGGATTCCAGAAAAGAGTGGTACGAAGGATATCAAGACATCATTTCATCAAATAGGTGCAAACGTGAGTAACCTGCCTTGATTTCTTTTCTCACGTAGGTATGCCGATGTCCTAGCGCAATTTATTCGCAATGTCATAATTACGGACTGTAAATGTAGATGATAGGAGAGAATACTAGCAAAATATAAGTATTCCGTTACACAATCATTGTTATCTAAAATCATCCATTCCTGGATGAAGGCCTCTTCCCTCTTCCTGGCGCTCTCGCGCTCGATTCTTCCAATTAGGCCAGAGTGTCGCCTCAGTTCAAAACAGTAGACTTATTGATACGGGATCTTATTGACCTTATTTTTTAGTGAATTTCAATTTATTTGCCGAGTGTCTATGCTTAGGCGCAGACCGAATCGATATTAAAACTCACGACAATTATTGACATGATATCGTTTCGTAACTCCTAGTGTAGGTACCTAAGTTTTAATACTTTCAATTGAATCGAATCGAACTCTAGTTTATATGTACAAAAAAAAAGAAATACCTATACTTCACAATAGAGGTACTGCTATCGTTTTACAATCTTTAATTCGTTATTCTATTTTAAAAAAAGTGGGTGCTCCATACTTCAATCGAATCGAATCGTTTCGATCGTACGACGTCTTAGTGATCTACCGTATGAAACGACAGAAACGCCTCTGTTGTGAATTGTTGAAAAACACTTTATACAGGGTGGTGCCGTCAATTAATTAAAACATGGACTATATTAGATCATAGAATTGGTTTGCCACTTTTAACAACATCTTATTCATTTGATAATTTTATAACATTTCTACGAAATAATGCAGCCAATGTTATATTATTTCATACAAATGTCATGAAATTATCAAATGACAAAGATGTTGTTGATAGTGGCAAACCATTTCTATGAACTAATATAGCCCATCTTTTAATTTATTGTCGTATTGACGGCACCATCCTGTATATGGATTTGAGAGCTTGACTATCGAAACGATTCGATTCGATTGAATGCTTACCTGCAGAAATCCTTATACGGAAAGAGGTTTACAATAATTTAGGTACAACAATCATAATTATGAAAACGACAGCCCCTATCTACACGAAACGAAAGCTATCGTTTTCAAATACAGAGCTAAACGCAACTGCAATCAGACATTTACGGTTCTATTGAAATTTACCCAAAGGGGTAGGTACCTACTGGTACTCTGTAATGCAATGCAACCTATTTCTTAGCTTTAAAGTAGTTTTTATTTAAAGAGACATAATTATGGTGATGGAGCAGCAAGATCTCAAGCTAATTGACACCCAGAAGACAGAAGAAAGCCACACCCACTCAGACCAAATCAAGGTTGAGCAGAACACCGCCCACGAGACCAATCAGGTCAATATGACGGACGAAGCCAAAACAATGGTATGACCTAGTGGTCAATTTTCTTTTCTTTTTAGGTCAAAAATAAATAAGAAAATATAAAGCAATCGTTGTTTCCGTTGAGTAACACTATTTTGTGTAACACTGTTACAC
Organism: Nymphula nitidulata; assembly: GCA_947347705.1. Taxonomy (NCBI): domain Eukaryota; kingdom Metazoa; phylum Arthropoda; class Insecta; order Lepidoptera; family Crambidae; genus Nymphula; species Nymphula nitidulata. Next base: position 22,165,873 of record OX374616.1, read on the forward strand.
AATGGGAAAGAAATCTGGATAAGTTACCCTGTATCAAACTCAATGAACTTCTTTTTCTTGGACCGGGAATATGATTGTTAGTAGGTATCATTTCCGAATCCTCGATGTTTGATAAATTACTTGATCGGGTGTACAAATAAAATAGTGTCGACATTGTGAGGGTAGATTTAGCTTATTACTGAAACTCAAAAAGATAGAACTAGAAGAAGTTCATTTTCAATTATGGCTATCTGAAGTCCTCGGTAGCTCAGTGGTTAGAGTAGTCACCTTGACTATAAAAGGTTGCGGGTTCCGTTCCGTCTCCAGAAGATGTTTATTTTTCTAGTTAAATTATTTTTCTAAATATCTTTTAAACGTCGATAAGTAAAGTAACCAAAGATTATTTTGCGGTGTTACTTATTTTTGTCTGTATAGAAAAACTAGCCTCAACGGAAGGCTGTGGGATTTCTTGGTGCTAGATTTGCATTGCTTTTAGACATGGTACGACCCCGGGGATGCATAACCGATCAATACCTAGATCATCAGCAGGTATTATAACAAGTTTGTCGCTCGCGTCCAATTTCCTTAGTGGCGTCATACGTCCTTTACACAACATTAACTACTATTAGCGGTGCATAGTTTTACTATGATAGAGTTTGCACTACTGTCATATCGTTTTATTTATCTATTTCGAAATGTAAACTATTTATTTTTATTTAATTTTCTACGATATTAACCCACGGCAGGTATAGAAGCCAAGCTTATGCTCCTTTTTACCAACATTTGCTTAGCGTTAAGTCTCTTAGCGATTCTTATCTCAGTTTAAGTATCTAAAGAAGATAGAAAGAGACAAAATAATATCGTTAAGAGTCACCTAAGCCTAGAAAATAGGTAGTGAAAACGGACATTAGAAGTCACGTTAATTTGACATGATTACACTTTGACTATAAAAGAGGGCTAAAATAATTGTCATTTAGATATATCTATGCGGTTGTTTTAGGAAGGGTCGCTAATGGTGGCGACGCTTCCTCGGGTTTTAACGGCGCCTCTGTGGTACACGTCTCTGGTGGGCGAAGGCTCTTCGCACCACGCGCCGCTGTTGTCGCCCTCGTTCTCCAACTACGTGCGCGGCGAGCTCACTAGACACGTCACGGGTTGGCCAACTGACAAACTGGAGCAACAGGTACCTAACTCAAGGAGAAAGTGACGAATTAGTGGTAATTGCCACTCAAAATAAAACGTCCGACTGAGGTGAGACAATCTAAAAGATAGCTATCTCATCATCATCATCATCACCAGCCTATATACGTCCCACTGCTGGGCACAGGCCCAACAGTGAGACGTATACAGGATGGTGCCGTCAATACGACAATAAATTTAAACATATGTTATTCATTTGATAATTTCATGGCATTTGTATGAAATAATATAGGTAACATTGGCTGCATCATTTCACAGAAAGGTCATAAAATTATTGAAAGAATAAGATGTTTTGAAAGTGGCAAACCATTTCTATTAACTTATATAGAGCCCATGTCTTAATTTATTGTCGTATTCACGGCACCACCCTGTATAGTAGTATTACTACATCACCTACATGAGAGAAACAGATGAGGAGTTTGGGCCATAACACCACCACGCTGGCCCAATTTGGGTTGGTGGGTTAAAGCGGTTGCAGGACCGGGACCAACGGCTTAACGTGCCTTCCGAAGCACGGAGGAGCTCGAGATAACAAACTTTGATTGACCCATCCCAGGATCGACCATCGCGAGTTGTTCGTATCGAAACCAGATGGCTTAAACCAATACGCCACAGAGCTCTTCATACGCTACCTAGCTCCTCTAAAGATAACTATCTAAAGCTAAAAGATAGCTATCTAAGGCTAATAGAATAGTGTTGTGTTTGTGAGAAGGATAACGTCGCCGTAGATGCGGGCGTTCGCAATTCTTTATCAACTTTTCGTCCCTTAGTCCATCAGCGGCAACGATGTTACCTATTGGGCGCTTTTATAATTTGTAACGCGACGATATTATCGTGGACGTCCACTGTACAACAATAACACGGAAGTAAATTGTATAAAAATATATGAAGACGCTTTGAAATTTCCGTGGACGTGACGTCATAACGTGCACGTCTTATTCTCTGTGTTATTGTTGTACCGTGGACGTTCACGATAATATCGCCGCGTTACGAATTATAAAAGAGCACATTGTGTCCGATTTGTGGGATGTGGTCTTACATACTTAATTCCCAGATTATGTTGGTCCTGAGTACCTACTAGTAGCTTAAATTAAAAATGACGTCGTACTGATTCTACCTATAATGTCCTTAGGCTAACAAGTTCGCCAGGGAAGCATACCTACTCGGCTGCGTCCAGTGCTCCAGGGTCTCTACAGAGCTTAAGAGCTATAGATCTCTAATGCGCCACAAAGATGTTGAAGCCCTCGTACAAGAACAAAAGTAAGCGGCTATCTAATAACGTAACAGAGATGTTTAAAAATGTATGGAGATACGGCCAGGTCTATGTACACTATACTTAAAAATAGATAAAAACATCCAGAACAGTGTCCAACTGACCGTTTTTTTTATTTGGTTTGTTACGTGGTACCAAACAAGATTTTTTATAGAAAAGACTGAAACAGTCAAATAGTCATCATGGCATCTATGTCACTTTGGTAACGTTTAGTTGACTGGTACGTCGCCCGCCATATTAAAACGACGAAAAACTTAAAATTTTGTACAAACAAACTATTTAAACGAATTATTTGTATTTCTACCGGATTCAGGAGATATTTCCTTTTTTTTTGAGATAGTGTACATATACCTGCCCGCCTAGCATGACCACTGAAACGCGATATGATAAAGCCATTTATCGCTTTGAACTGTCAAAATCATTGGATATAACCGCCATATTGAAATTTAATCGAAACTGCGAACATGTATATGTACAGTCGACAGCACATCAAGCGTAACAGTTTGACCTTGAGACCGCCCTTATTGCGCTCTTAATAGAGGCGGCTTTCGTAGTGCAACTGTTACACTTGATGTGCTGTCGTCTGTACAATACATGTTCGCAGTTTCGATAAAATTTCAAGACGGCGGTTTTATGAAACATATCCTTTACGGTGGATTTTTCCTTACGTATTATTAAGCCATTTACATTATATGATTAATAAGCATTGAGCACGCTGTTGCACAGCGTTTTAAAACAGATCTCTATTGTAATTGAATTAGCGTGTTACTAAATAATAAATGTAGGTAAATAATTTTTATCGGAAAATGGATGTTAATGTATATTATGTCACAGGATGATATATCTGCGGCAGGAGATTTCACGCTTGGAGGAGTATAAGATAAATAACTGGTCCATGAGGAAGGACTAGTGTCTATTCTGCATTTTTGAACTATGGTACACAAAACTATTTATATGTAGAAATATTTTAATAACTTGACAAATGTTAATGAAATAAATGAAAAACAAAATTAATATTTTTTAAAATCCAACCCTGATGCACTTTATTATCATCATGTAATGTGTCTATGAAATGCCTGCAATCAATGGTTTCTTAGGTGCGGGACTCAAACCCGCGTCTCCTGATTGCCGGCCAGACGCGATTACCACTACGCCACCGGAGCACTAGGCATAGCCTGCTAATTTGTTCACCGCTATTTATTCCTTTTCCCAACGTTTTTATAACAACGTTTGTCTCACCACTCATTGAAGTTAACACCTGACAACAGTGATCCGAAGGAATACTTTTACAGCCATTTTTAAACTTCCAGTTGAGGTGAGAAATGAGAATGATTATTATTTGTTCATTCTTAGGGAAGTTAATTCCATCTTCTGAAATTGTCTAACGGCTGAACAGTTCTAAGGGCTGAATAATCAAACGCGTTAAAATTTATGGCTCAATATTGTCAAAATCAAAAACTAGAATTAGGCTTCGGTCGCCGGGCTTACATCAAATTGAGCACTTCATAAAATTAGGTGAAGTTTGAGTATTTGGCCCTATGGTTTATTACGATGTCATAAATCCTTTTTATACTGAATTGTTAGCATGATATTTACACAAACAATAGAAAAAAATTAAATTTAAAATTGTTAGAATTATAAAAAACATTCGTTGGGCTTTATAGATCTTAAAGAGAGATGATTTAGGGTTCGAGTAAAAAGGTACGTTAATAATGTAAATAATTTAATAAATAACTAACATGACTACAAAATAAACTATTCAAGATGATTCATTTAAGGCATGGATGGCCTAAAGGACTCGAATCCAGGCCAGTAAAGCATCCGCAGTCGAGAGCCTAGTCCGTTATCTGCGTGAGTAGTGCTGTGCCCCGTATGATCCAGAAGTCTGGGGGCTGGGTGGCGGGCAGTAAGACGGGCAGCACGAAGTTTGTGCTGTGGCCGGTGGTAGAGAGCGTGCCCGCCCGCTCAGAGGTCTTGTACAGCGGGGCTTCGTAGCGGGGGTCCGGCTTCGGGAGCTCCAGCACTGGTTGGAACCACACCACTGGCAGTGGCGGGTTCATTTGTCCTATTGATAAATAAATCATTCATTTTATGTGTAGTTTAATAAAAGAATCTTCAATAAAGCACAGTTTCTTTAAAAATATTTTGAGTGATCATTGTTTACTCTATTAATTAGCGCATTGAGTGCACCATTTTTAGACGCCCACGATTAGTCAATTTTAATGTTTAACTAGGAATTCCAAACAACACAAACTTAGACAAATCAGGATTTAAAGGTCGGTATTTTGGTATGGTTAGGCCATTATAACAACCTCATTTGAAAATAGTACCACATGCTTGCTGGGAAGATAAGCATCATTGGGATGAGCAATGATTACACTCGGTAGCAGATGAAGTTGAAAAAGATCATTAATATCATCATCATCATTTCAGCCGAGAGACGCCCACTGCTGGGCATAAGCGTCCCCCCAGGGATCTCCAAACCGATCGGTCCTGGGCTGCCCGCATCCATCGGCTTCCCGCGACCCTAACCAGATCGTCGGTGTATAATATAAATTGAGAAATAATATTGGGCCTAAAATTAAGCCCGGAGGGACGCCATAATTCATCGGCAGGTCGTGGCTACAAACACCATCTATTGTATGTAGCACATTGGATTCTGTTGGTTAAATACTGGTAAAAAAAATCAAACTCTAATGTTTTCATGTTTATTCACGAGAATTGAAGCCATATTGATGTGAAGATAATATTAGGATTTTTTACGATAAAGTACTTTAGTACTTTAGATAGGAAGGGATTCAGATTGGCCGGTAATTGTTAGTAGGTACCGTTTCTATTACCAGTAAATATGTACCACCCTTGTAAATATGATGATCGAGAGGTTTTTTCACACAGGCAATACTCCTAAAAAGAAAGAAAAGAAAATAATTGAACCTGGCAGGGCATCAACGAGGCAGTTGAGGCGCATATCCCATCGGCCAGCATCGATAAACAGCCCGTGAATGTTAACCCCATCTTCGGGCACCTTCAGCTCTCCGTACACTTTCGCGCTCTCCTCCTACAGAATAACACTGACTCATTTCTGGGGCCAGTTTGACAGCTTGGAGATGTAAATATCGCATTTGGTCCTTACCTCGCTTGAAGAACCCAAAAATGTTAGGTAAATGTCCAGAGTAGAAAAATACATGCCCTAGAGTGGGATACGAACTCACAACCTTTTACAATGAGGCGACCGGCTGGCCGAGTGGTCAGTACCCCAACTGTACAAACTACCCAGATTGTATGACTCATTGACAAATGTTCGTATGACGAGTACGAACATTTGTCAATGAGTTATAGATGTTTGTATGTTTATTTAGTATATTTATAATATTTGCATGCATATTATTACCAATATTTCTCCGTTATTCAGTATCCATAACACAAGCTCTTAATGATGCTTACTTTGGACTATATAAATATGTGTGAGGTGTGTGTGACAATCCGGGTGTATTTATTCTAATCGATCACAAATTCTAAATTAATGTTAATTTCTAGTACTTAGACATTTTTCTAAAAAATTTTGGTTTATCAAGCGAGAGGGCGATAACTTGTATTTACAAGTTAATGATCAAATACGGCATCTCCAGCAATTTTAAATATCATTATAAAATTATATTATACAATAGGACTATAAAATATATAATTTTATTTTTATGTTTCCTATATTATAAAAAGTAGTTAGTTCATTGGAGAACTAGCCCTATAAAAACGAGAACATTCATAGAGTGTGCATTAGACTAGCACTAGTGAAAAAGTTCTCATTTTGTCTATTGGCCTGCACTTTGAAGTGGGGTGTGTGAGACGTGAACAGCTAGTCTAGCGTTTTGGTTTATCGAAAAGTTCCAACCTGGAAAATAAATGGAACAAAATATTACTGCACTAGCACTACTATTTGCTGATAAAAAACGTAAATGTTGAATTAGGTTCTAATTCTTTAAGTAATTCGCTTTTTCTACCAATTGTCGGCATCATGACGCACGACGACCATTTTTTTCTTAAATTTTGCAGGTAAACTAACTTTATTATCACGAATAACTGCCTTTTTGTTTTGTTTATAAATTATACTCCTGTCAAACGTTCGCCATTTAGGAACCAGCGTACGCAGCGCCATCTACAATATCTTTGCGCTGCCAACCCAATGGGGTTAACAGACAATGATCTGTTAAGGCAACGACGAATGAAGGTGACTCTTAGCGACATACATAGTTCTATCTCCTCTAGATAGACAGAGATATACAGGGTGGTGCCGTCAATGCGACAATAAATTTAAACATGAGCTATATTAGTCCATAGAAATGGTTTGCCACTGTCAAAAATATCGTATTCATTTGATAATTTCATGACATTTGTATGAAATAATGCTGCCAACGTTACACTATTCTATACAAGTGTCATGAAATTATCAAATGAATACCATATTTTTGAAAGTGGTAAACCATTTCTATGGACTAATATATGCCATGTTTTAATTTATTGTCGCATTGACGGCACCACCCTGTATATTGGGAGAAGACTAAGGAATGGTTGGTATAAAACTATTTTTGTATTACCTTCTTTTTCTTGTTCTGCTTGTACACATCTTCTTGTGATAAGTAGAACGGAATAGGATGAAAGTCAAACATGAGCGCATCGATCGGAACTCTGTAGCGCCGCGCGTAAGACTGGAGGGAGCCCGTTAGCAACCCCTGAGGAAAGAACAAGCCAGAAACCCAACTGCTTGGCTGCTTACCCTCTTGTAGCCATTTCTGTAAGAAACAGTGTACGTGCAGTTATTTTTAACGCATTCGTTCGAGTCATAATTAAATAATAGATACCTCTACAAAGTCTACACGGAGTGTAAGGTCGTGTATCCAACTCCCTAATGACTTCAGTGAGTTGTATCCTTTATTGTGCCACATCGCAGGCACTCTATTGTTCATGAACGCTGTAAAAACTTCTTCAAAAGCTTCAGACATAACAACAATACCCTAAAAGATGTGAGTATTATTAATATAAATAAAGTACCAAAGGGCCAAAGATTGTTAAGGATAAACGTAAAAATTCTTACTTTGATTGCTTTCTGCAGCTCGTTAAGTGAGGAATGTATGAGGGCCAGCAACGTATTAAATCTGTCCGTTTCATGCAATAGCACCGTAGTCAACGAATTCAACTGTCCCATGTCGTCTGGGATCATTAGATCGGGATTTATTTGTGATTTATCAATTTTATTAGCTACTACAACTCGGGTCTGGTCACAAACACGCCACACTATTTGGTCCGGGGTGTCGCCACCCCCGCCGCCACCAGAACGAGGCTGAACGTCCACTATCGTTTGAATTAACGTATTTGTTTCCTTGTTCTGCAAAAATGTAATAGTAATGTAAATAATTTCAAAAAAGCGAAAGATGACCATTTTTATGTTCGAGACTATATTTAAGTACTTACTTCAAATGCAATATTAGCATTCTCGTGCATCCTGAATACCTCTGGGTCCTCAATTACGGGCAAAGTTTCAATGTATTCTCGAAATAATTCTAGTTTTTCCGCCCTTGGACAGTAGTATTTTCCGGACTGTGAGTAAGTATAGCCTTCTTCCAACGTAGGCGGTGAAAAAAATAGCTTTAAAATAGTTGTTAAGCATCGTTGATCCCACATATCCGTAACACGACCGCCGTATGTAATAGAACCTGTAAGTTAACCGCAGTAGATTATAAAACAAATAAGTTATAGAATCTGGGCAATTTTTAAAAAGTTACGAAGCTCTTACTCGTAATATACTCCAAAGCATCCCATGGTATATGACCGTCCTCACAAAACATTTGCAAATTCAACAGAGCACATTCTCTGTCGCTGTTATTGAATTCATATGTAATATTCCATCCTAATGGTCCGAATTTCTTACGTTCTTGTATTATTGCATGGAACATACAAACACCGAAAAGCATAGAACGCCAGTCTTGTCCAAGTACTAGAATTCAAATAATGTGGATCATATTACTGTTTTATAACACTTTAATACAATTAAAGACGGATATTTAATAATGTGATCACCGTGGTTTTCAAAGAAATCTTCTTCCATTTCAATCAAAGCCCTTTTGACGTTGGCTTTTAACCCTTTTGGAGGTTCGTTGGTTACCTTAACCGAATTCTGTAGCACAGACACTGGAAACTTTGGAGTGGGCATCGAACTTAGATACAACCTAAACTCTGTATTAGGCATTCCACTTTCACTTGACATATTTGCCACTATCAATTCTAGACTAAGCATCCATGACGCGGCTAGATGGCAATTCTAAAATAAAAAATTAAAAGTTTCAACAAAACTATATAGCTTTCCGGCAAAAGTGTCATAACACAATTCTTGAGCGTTAAGAAATTTTTGAAGCATTAAAGGCCTTGCATTTATTTGGCTGTAAAATTGTCATTCTGATGTTACGTTACGTGACTCAACCCCGAAGAAAGAGTGAGACGTACACACGTTGGCAGATCAAATACATGACTTTAATATGCATTGGCACCTTAGTCCGTTGTAATAAGAGTTACAGTGACGCTTAAAATGTAGCCATCAGTCCATAAGCTGTTGTTAATACAAAAAGTGAGCTTGTATAATGTTTATACCTGTAAAAATATCCAATCCCCTTTAGGTTTAGCATTGTTGATCATTTTCTCTGCCACTGGGCCCTGTCCTTGACCTAGCGAGATAGAATGAACTCTCTCACGCATACCCATTTCCGTTGCAAACTTTTGGAAAGCTCCAAATGGGTCCGAGCCGGTACTCAAAACAAATACCAAAGGAATATTTGCTGCGGTGTCCGCGTATCTAAAGCACACATTAAAAAGCATTTTTATTTCTTATTTTAAAGCACAATGAATACCTCTAACGCGCAATTTTATACTTCCAGGCAATTTAACTGCAGTTTTTCTATAAAAAATTTCAATCTAACTGTGAAAACGAAGTTACTCTGTTTATAGCCACTATTACTACACCAATGGACATAAGTGATACATGAAAAACGTGACAAAGTATTAAATATTTTGAATAAATGTGTTACTTGATTAATATTTTTTTAAATATTAAACGTGGAGGTTTGTTCAATTTTCGACCTAGATCAACAATGTTCTAAAATTGTCCATGGTTTCTATAAAAGCTAAATTCAAAGAATTAGCAGACTTTAATTACGTTTTTCGAAGTGAAATCATAAAAAAATTGACCGCACTTACAGCGTGTTGAGCTGGACCGTGGGACTCTCAATGAAGACGGCCCCCAAGCTCGTGCTCACGTACTGCGCTATAGCAAACACGAGTTTTTCCTCCTTGATGCTTTTTATCAACATCAACTTTTCAAACGATGATAGTTTCGCATTCCAATCTATTTTTGGAGCAGTTTTATCTTTCTTGTTAACATGGATTTCCTGAAATACACACATTAATAATATAAAGTGAACATTTTAAGTAACCCCCGGTTTCGATCATCATCTATCTGACACCCACCAAAATATCTTTACTGGTCTCACTGAAAACCAGCGTCACGGCTTACTGCCGAGACATATAGCTGAGTGGGCACCATTTTGGATGCATTTTGGAAAATTGACATTTAAATAAACATTTTTTATTCATTTACCTAATTGAGACCATTCTCATAAGCTTAATCACGCTATATCTGATGTAGGTTTCTGAAGAATGAAGCAACCCGATGGCGATTAAGGCAAAAATGTAGGGCTAACTACTTTTGCGTTTGCATATCCGATATTAGTCCTACGCTACATAATAAAGCTTGAAGAAAGCGGCTGCCATTTACAGTTATTGTATAGTCAGCAACTCATCAAAATGTACTACAAAAAGAGTTCTTATTGCTATGGCTATAAGGTCAGTCAAACGTTACAATTCCATAACGCTTGATATTGTGCTGTCAAAATAAGATTTACTCTTTATTTCTATACGCTTATGAAAGAAATACATTAAGACTTAAATTGGTTTAGAGAAAAACAACCAAATTAGAGCCAATCACCACCCTACATAAAGAGATTACTTTATAAATTGGAGTACATCATTCCTTACCACATTGAAGGAGCCAAGCGAGATGGGTATCTTCTTTAGGCAGTCGTCGACGAGCCCTGCGAAGCTCTCGTCCATCTCTTGAAGGTGGCACACAGCTAGCCACATTTGGTCTGACAGCGTCTCTATCGTAGGCTTTTTAGGGGGCACCTAGAAGAAAAACTTTATCTCACCGAAGTGCTACTAAAAATTAAAGCCTTAAGATCAGCCCCCCAATTCTGCTATTGTATTTTGATCTGAAACGAATCCGAATCGCTTAAGTTACAACGTTTTTGTATTCTGCTAACTCAACTTAATCGAAACGTAACCGAAACCCATCAGTTTGGTATTCTACTAACAAACACGTGACGCGAACAGTTCGGTTCAATCATTGTTTCGTATTCTGCTAAATATTTAACATTTGTGGCAGTCGAAACGCATCGATAGTTCTTTGTTCGAACTGTCCAAAATTAACAACTGTCTAGTCACTAAGCCAAAATATATTTGTTTCTTGCAATATTGCTAACAATTATCGAGCCGAAGTTGAACCAACCGAGAGCGTTTCGTTAGCGTTCCGGCTTTATAAGCAATGTTAGTGGAATACCTTTTTGTATTACAATGGCATTGGTAATGATACCGAACCGCAGAGGATCCGTTTATGAAAATAAATAGCAGAATTGACCCACAGCTTTCTATTGGCTGCAAAACACCGTAATACTTTTAAAAACAGTAAGAATGAAATAACTTACCACTTTGGTGCCAGCTGGGCCACGCAATATGTAGTTCCACTGGTCAGAGGTGACGAGTCCAGCGTTAAGATAGACGGCCATGTTGAGGAGGAAGCTGAACACCAGCTTATGCCTCTCAAAAAGCCCCCTTGACACGTTCCGGTACACGGACAGCGTGATTTCACGGTGCAGTATCTCAAGACGAGTCTCGAGCACATCACATTTCTCACTTTTCTCTATTACTGCGTTGAAAACCTATTGTATTGTAAAATATATTATCATATTCATACTTTCATAAATTAGTTATTATAGCCAAGATTCAGAAGTTAAGCAGGAACATTGGGCCTAAGTCTGTAATACACACAATAAATCTTTTAAGTCCAGTGCATTACGTTCTCTCAATATGAATACAAAAGACAGCTGTCGTATAATTAGGCAATTAGAGAGATGTTTTAATTTTTTAACCATAGTGAACGTAATAATATGCAAGATTTAGGAAGCACTTCCCTACACGCCTTCCAAAATGATTTATTTGACAGTTCTAATTCTTGCTATCTTTTTCCTATACATATTGCGAGAGTGAGATATACTGTACTTAAATTTAGAGTGTTTTCAGAATTAGACCCGTTGTCTTACTTCCATTTTCAGCTTGATTTACTACTAGCACCTAAGTGTCGCGACACATCTGCGGAACGTACGGCGCCGAACGTTCGGTTGAATACGCTCGCAGTGTTTTTGAAGTACCCTATGACACATCTGCCGAAATTACGTCGCGTTCGGCGTAACGCTGAACCTTCCTTCGGGCGATTGTTTCAGCAAATAAGCATTCAATGTATTTTGCACAGCAAGCGACACATCACGCGACGCGTTACGCGTTAATTTCCGTCGCGTAGCGCGTTGAACAAGATGCCGCGTTATGAGCGTTTGGTTTGTCATAGCAACGGAATATTACGACTGAAACGTTAGTCGCTGAACTTTCGGCGCCGTACGTTCAGCAGATGTCTCCTAACCCTAAGATAGGTGCCAGTTTTGAAGGCTAATTTAGTTGTTACCTAACTATTGAGTCAAAATAAACTCACCTGGTTGAAGTACTTCAGGGAGAACTGATACATTGGGTCAATGTCGGCCAGCTGAGCCACGGCGAAGTATAACACCGCGCCCCTAGTGGCCACCGTGCGGTACTTCTCGCGAGCGGCCGATATGTTTATCTCGGTTGCTTCAGTTTCTTCCAGACGAGCGTTGATTATTTCTGACGTTTCCTGTATTATTTATACGTGAAATATAATCGACTTCGTATAGTAAACCAAACTCAGATAAAGGAGTTGTTGTTATTATTATAAGAAAAACTGGAAAAATGATAAAAACGTACCTTACTCTCATTGAGGGTTTCAATGAGCTCCTCATCGTCAAGTATGTTTCCGGAGGAAGCATAGAGTAGCCGCAGTATCTTGTCCTCAATTTCAAGAAGCGTGGCCTTGTCAGCGTTTATGCGAACGATCAGCTCTGTGCGAATCAACTCCAGGTCAGGTCTTTCCAAGCGTACCACATCTCTGGCGGAAGAAAAAAACATATACGAGACATATGCTTAACATGCCAGATATTTGCAACCCTACTGTCTATTTCTCTAATAAAGCATTGTGGCTCTGTGTAGCCATGCCATTATGTTTCAACTGATCACTCTATGGGTTACATTGGTTCTCCTTGTATTCTTGTACCCTTGTAATTGCCTAAAATTGTGACTAAAAGACCTTTTATCTTCTAAATTATATCTTTTAAAAAGTTTTGGTATCGTAATCCAAACACTTTCGGTCTTACTTATAAACACCCAACAATCCGGCCGCAGTCAACGTGTTAAGAACTTTTAAAACATGTTTTCTTTCTATCACTTAAAAGACGGCCGACTTGTCGAGTGGTCGGTGCTTAGGGTTTCTGATTTCTCGACTTTTTATATTTCTCGAGTCCGAGGCTTCTCGAGTCCGATTTCTAGAGTGTTCTCGGGTCTCAAGTCTTTTTATAAAAACCGTTTAAATTTGGTGTTTAAATTAAAAAAAGAAAAAAAATAGTCTGTGATATTTTTATGGAACTAAGTAAGTACGAAAAGTACGAGAGAAACAAAGTTTTTTTGTAGTATTTGGTACCTCTTATTACTATGTGCACGCGAGTAAACAACTTTTGGGGTATATAGGTAAATAGCTATTTTATGTCTTGTGTTGGTAAGAATATTGAAATGGTCTATTTTTTAAGCAATATTTTACCTCAATCAATAAACATCCAATAGCCATGACCATGCGTGCACTATAAGAACACCAATAAAAATCTGCAAATTCAAAAACCTGGTGTTTTCTATTTGTAAAAAGAAAACAAAAACTTTTTCAAGAAAAATGACTTGACGTGAAAATTAATTAAATAATATACCCTAAAGTAAATACTTAGACTAGACGCAATATTAACCTATAATAATTAGCCAACTTAATTTTGTCTTAAAAATAAGCTTTCAAGAATACTAAAGCGTTATTCGACTCGTCCCAAAGTCAGTTTCTTAAGCTCTCATAGCTTGTAATAAACCCTCGAGATTTAGTGTAAGTTTCCCTGTCGATTAAAAAATATTGAATTATTTTCTTATTAAACTTCCATTATCACGACGCGCCTGGCGTAGTTCAAATTCGAAATTTGAGAATTCTCGAGTTCTAGCCAAATTTGTCGAGTTCTAGCCAAATTTCTCGAGTTCTAGCCTAATTTCTCGAGTTCGAGAAAGCTTAAGCAGAAACCCTAGGCCACTGTTTACTAAACAGAGGTTCATCGTAATCTCTAAAATAACGTGCCTAGCGTGCTTAGTGATATCAAACATTTTAAGGTTGGTTCATTAAATAACGACTAACGCGAGTAACTGGTCTTCGAGCCCCGAGAGCGTGACAGTAAAGTTGACCAGCGTAACCTGGATGCAGATCTCTGGCAGGTAGTGCGGGTTAGCCAGCTTGGTGGTCAGGTACAGCCGGAAGTTGCTGTCGTACTCGATGTCGCTGTCACCCAAGTGAATCAGCAGGCGGCCGGCCTTCGAAAACATTTTTGATTAATAATTTGGTTATAAAATCATGATTAATAATTTGGTAATAAAAACTGTATTTTATATTTCGCAAATTTAGTGATATCGTACGGTAATACGTTAATTTTTATCTTAATATCGATACTGTTTAAAACTGAGTGGACGATTTTTGCTACTGCTAACGACATCTATCGTCGCTGAGCGTAATATTCGGAAAGAAGCCGTTAAAGTTTCCGTATCACCTGGAATCCTGCACACATAGGTACTATTATACGTCCCACTGCTGGGCACATGCCTTTCCTACAGGGGGAGTAACTCGCAACTGCTACTTTTTGGTATGATAACTTCAACCACATGGGCAGGCAGCCACTAATTAATTTACAAATTCATGTGCACACACAGTCTGATAACGACAAGTCCTTGAGCTACAATCATATTAAAAAGTATGGGATATTTTGTGTTGACCTTACCTGCAGAAAGGTCTGTTTAAGAAGTACCGGCGAGAGCGTGGCCTCAAGCGTCTCGCCGAGATCCTCGATGAGCATCGGCCATCCGAGCCGGATGCAGTTCTCCAGAAGGCGCAGATACGCCGCATCGTTTAGCTTCGTGATCACCAAACCGTTATCACGCTCCATATTCTTCACCCATCTGTTTGCCTAATCAGTATAACGATCTTTGACATTGGGAACATATCAAAATTGAAATTTATCTACTAAATATAACCTCCCATACTTATATATTTCCAACATTATTTATTATTATTATTTGATTTGGGACTTTTCGGTCCTGTTTAGACATATTTGTTACTGCGACCTAAAAGATCTATTGTGACTTGCCGCCAATAGTTAAATTAAAGTAAAGCCTTGTTTCTCATATTGCACTTTCCATAAATTTTAGGATTTTCCCAACCTCCAGGGTTTAATATCATTTGGGTCGATAATGTGTCGCCCCAGAGGAAGGTTTCGTTTGTAGATGAAAGGTCCACAGTTGCAAAGGAGGTGAATTGGGGTTTCACACACTGTTTAGTTTGCAGTGGTGTGTCAAAGTTTTAATTATGGCGCTGGTGTTACTTCTGCAAAGCTTTATCAGCTCTTCAGTTCGTTTAGCATGGTAGCCATGTATCAGAAACTTTCAATGTATCAAGCCAGGGGCTTTACCACCATCTTTATAAAAGCGATTCATATTCCACTCGGTTCAGTGTTGGTTCCTAAACTGCGTCGCTGTCATAGTCGTAGATAGCGTCGTAGTACGAATTAACGATTCTCCTCAGTTTAGGTTATAAACTGGATCGCGATAAAAGATGGTGGTACGGGTGCAGGTGTCCTTTGGCATTGTTCGGAGGACTCCTGTATGAGTTCGCTTTTGAAAAAGTGCCTGGCCTGGTTCTTTGAGATTGCGGTCCAATCTGTTGTCCCTGAGCTCCAGCTCAAGCTAGTTCATCGGCCTTTCGTTGCCTATGATATGATATGATAGGTTTTAACATAGTAGTAAACTTAAAATCATAATGAAGATTTCGCCCATTCGGTTACCCTTATAATTAGGTAGCGGTACTTTATTTTAGCAGCTACGTATTTAGTTCAAGTTTTGCACAGAAACAAAGTTACCTAAAACCCTGACACGAAGTCTTAACAGTTTGGACACCTCTCTTTTCTAGATATAAATAGAAGGCGAGGGTGGATTTTCTTATTTAAACTTTAATTGGGATTTTCTAAAAAGAACTTTTGTCTGGCCGCTTTTTACTTCTCTAGTCGTGAAATAAGATTGGCTTCTCGACTTACCTGTCCTAGATATAAATCGTCAGCTTTTCGTGGGAGTTTTAGATATGCCGCAACAAAATGCTGGAACAATATTCCTCCTCCGATAAGAAACTGTTCCGGTGTTAGGTCTTTTAAGAAAAATCTTCGGAGTTTTTTACTTAACCAGCAAAAAGAATTGGCATATTAAACTTATCAGTATCTCATATCAGCTGATGTATATAACTCTTTTATAAGTATGTAGTATTTTCTATAAAATTATTGATATCAACATATAAAAGTATATACCGTTACTAATATATTTAAATATGTTGTATGTGTGTATTTATGTATGAATATATGTATTGTATGTATATATATGTGTGTGTTTTATATATATATATATATATATATATATATATGTATATATATAAGTCATGTATGTACCCCGTTTATTTAATTATTTTTTTTTAATTGCTTTTCGAGCTTGTTTTGTTTTTTATTTAACCCTGGCTTGGCTACCTCTTTCACAATCAAATCCTACAAAAGGCTCCACTGAAAATCAGCGTCGAGGTTGGTAGCAGCTGCGACAAGTGCTGAGTGGATACCATTTCAGCTTAATCACTCAATGATAATTTATATTTTTTTTTGTATTAGAATTAAGTCTTTTATGTTGTGATGCTGAATAAAGTTTTATTCTATTCTATTCTATACTTAAGTCACTTTTAAGAATATTGAGCTATAAGCAAGTTGTGTTAGAGGGGTAATTTGGCAGATGGCACTAGCCAAAATCACTATATCATTTTCTTCGTCTAATTTTCTTCGCGTGTTATTTGTTTCTTCCCGCGTTATTTGTGTTATCGTAAAATTTTATATTGTCTATATACCGTACAACATACCTGTTCCTGCGGGTCTATGGTGAGCGGCCATCGACCTGACCTCGTCACCAAGATTCCGTTCTCAGTGGACACGGAGTCACGGGGAAGTCCTTGAGAGTTCCATGTGCGCACAGTAAACGAGTCTGCCATTATTGCTATCAGGCTGAAAGTAAACACGATTTTATTAAATGATTATTTTGCTCACACTAATTATAGAGGTTGGTACCGTCAATACGACAATAAATTAAAAGATAGGCTATATTAGTTCATAGAAATGGTTTGCCACTTCCAAACACACCTTATTCAATTGATAATTTCATGACATTTCTATGAAATAATGCAGCCAATGTTACATTATTTCATACAAATGTCATGAAATTATCAAACGAATAAGATGTTTTGAAATTGGCATACTATTTATATATGAACTAATATAGGCCATGTTTAAATTTATTGTCGCATTGACGGCACCACCCTGTAGGTATAGCCCAAATGAAGCATAAAAAAAACTAAGCACCCTTACTTCAATAATACTTTACTCCGGCTAATTTATCGTAAAATATACATAGATTTCATAAAACTAAATACTTAATAACGGTCAAAAATCTTTACACCGCCATTTAGAAATGGCATGCTTCGGTACAGCGCCATCTATAGCGCACAAATGGAACAAATTTTCCACCAACACCGAACACAAAAAATATTAATATTGGCCTGTTTTCTCGCAAATCTGTTGTATGACACTCGTGCGGATATTCGTATTTATAAACACGTGACTATGGTTAAGCCCACGACTTCATCTCTGGCTTATATTTGTCTACTCGTTTGTAAAAACCAACTAACTGCACTAGTATCTTAAATAAGTATTCTTACTCAAAGGAGTCTGAAGAAGGTATCTCAAGCGCCGAACACTCTGCGATCCACTTTCGCTCGAGCTCGCGGCGGTAGTGCGAGGGAAACGCGCCGAAGTACGCGATACATCCCGACGCCACTATTATGTCGCCAGTCGTGCAATGAAGCTTGTGAGTCGCTGCCTGATTACAAATTAACAATTTTGAGGGAAAAACAGAACACATAAAGCCGATAAAGGAGATAGAAAAAGTTTCTATGGGATTTGAGCCAGTACATGAGTACCATTGAGCAGAATCCATCTTTACTTAAAATTTCCATAAATCTTCACTGATAAAAGCAGCAAATAAATATTATCTTCAATCATCCATATAAATAAAAAATCAATGTTTGTATGTTTGTCCCCTATGCCACTGATCAGATTGTGATGAAACTTTGGTACGGTGTTCTGGCGACGGAAACTTAAAAAAACCTAACAGTTTTCTCTCTACGGCGTTGCAGTGCATGCCGGGTGCAACTAGTTTAATATAAAGGTGACCGTCATCCATTTAATAATAATAACAAAAGACAAATTGAATATCTATACAGAACTGGGCATGACGTCACTAAATGTGAAATTATTATACATATACTTAATAAATCAAAATTTTCTAATAAGTAAGCATACAGGTATGTTTATCACTATAACAAGCGGGCACCGGGGCGGAGCGCGAGTTGACATAGTCATATAAATACTTTATTTTATTACCTATTTTTTACCAATAAACCAAATATATCAACCTAATAGTGTAAGTCCAGTACAGGAGGAAGAACCTGCAAATATAAGTAGCCAGTACGTAAAAAATGGCCGAGTCAAATCTTGAGCTTAAATTACACACCGAGTGAACACACGACTTGGCACCCTTAAAGATCGCGATTCTTTTGTCGGTGAAGTCGAGAACGACGCATTAGTCAATATTGAACTTGACCAATATTTCATATTATGTTTTTGATGGGATATTTATTTTATAAAGATATTTTATACAGTCATTAATATAAAAAATTAAGTGCACCTTAACACTCTCTTCCCATCGCGTCTTCTCATCTGCGAGCGCTTGCGTCAATTTCCCGGCGCGGGAGAGTCGCGCTGCGGCCAAATCTACGTCCGCTTGTAGCTTGATACGTTCATCCTCCACCACCTTTCCAATAAACGAATATGAAGCTTGAATTCGGGTCCACTTGACGAAGGATCACCAGTAAACACTAATGTAGGGAAACCTCTCCAAAGAAAGACTTTGTTGAGGACACATAAATCAATATTCTATTATAAACGCGAGCAAATCCACTACAACGCCATCAGCAATCAGGACAGGCAAATTATGAACTTTGTAATAGTACCCTCAATTCGTCCATCATTTTAGCTAGCTGGGCTTCGATGGCCTCTACTTCCTTCTGCTTTGCTCGTAGCACCGCCATTACGCTTTTCAATATGCCTGCGGCTTCTTTATGCCTGTTTATAGGAAATTAATAACAAATAATCAATTACCAAACTTAAACCGTCTTATTATAAAACATGGACTAAAGTTAGTCCTGAATTAAACCAGGACTAAGTTGACGCTGTCTCTATCTATGTATATTGACACAAGTGAAAGCGCACTACGTTTAAACCAAGACTAACTTTAGACCAGGTTTTGTAATAAGATCGAAAGTGTTAAGCTTAAGCTAGACTGAGGTGAATCCCGAGTGGGACGTGGGTCACGATTCGTTCGCGCCGATTGCATCACCAAACTTGTATTGTTGTTCAAATTGGGGCGGGAGTTGCAGCGAATTGTACGAGATCATACGAATTTATGCCGTGGACAAAAAATAAAGGAAATTAAGGTCCTATAACACCTTAGCCACGAGAACTATAAAACTATAGTCTTTGTGGATATAGTCGATATCAAAAGACATCCTTTTCTACTGAAAAATTAACATAATATTGCGGGTAATTCGCGTCAGTTTGGACGGCTAATTTTCCCATGTCTCGCGCGGGATTCGCCTAATCTGGCTGAAGCCTTACTACAGGTTTGTATCTGCAAGTAGTTTAGGCGAAAACCGAAGAAATATTTTTATTTAAAAAATATTCTATACATGTGTTTCGTTAACCATAAAAGTTAAATATAAGACAAAAAACCAAATATAAAAACAGTAACTTACTTAAGTATTTTCGGTTCGACTACTCGGAAAACCTTAGCGTACATATCGATAGCTTGTACCCATAGAACCATAGATCGACACACCTGATAGAACAAAAAAAAACAAGGGCTTTATTATATTTGGTACTTTCTAAGAAGTTCGAGAAATGAAAATACTACTTTTAAATAAGGGAGAAGAACTCTTGACACTTGTTTATTTAAACATATGATGTAAGTATATAGGTATATTGTTAATTCACCTTGGACACTTTAACGACAGTATCTGGGTTAAAGTCCTTGTGTGTAAGGTACACTTTGATCTTCTTGAGAGTAGCATCAGGTATATGATCTTTGTCGTATTCTTCCAAGTTACGGATAAAGTTCACATCGGCTAACAACTTTTTAGTCGAGTCCCAGTCTGGCCTAGAAATAGCAAACGTTATGTAATATAAAACGGTAATTTAATTTTGTACTTTATTTCCAAGAAGAATATCAGTTATCTTTAAAAGTGCAAAAATATTAACTTTCACCATTTATCAATTATTAAAATATTAGTAACATTGTCTTAATAATCAGTGGCGGCGCGGCGTTAGACAAAGTGTGGAAGTTCGGCATGGAGATATTTTTTCTGAGAAAGGACATAGGCTACCTTTTGGAGCGGTAAAAGACATACACGCGGGTGGATGTGGCGTGGTGTCGCAAAGGGGGTGCAGAAAATAGTCGAATTTCCGATAGATGCAATCATTTTGTATGGGGAAGAGGCAACCGAAATTTCGCCTGGATTTTGTATGAAGCTGGAACTTTTAAATTTTTAGTAGGTAAACTAAATAACTAGAATTTTAAAAACTTGCAAAAGTTTTGCCAAACTTCCATAGGCGCGAAGCCACCAGTCGCCCACGCCTCACGCCGCCACTGTTCATAATGATACTTACTTAGCTCCTAACAGGATGCATACTGGTTCCATGACAAAACGGACTAGAGCCGGTGGTTTTTGGAACGCTTTTAGCTCGTTGATATCTGCTTTGTTTAGGGCCTTTAGCGCGTTCTGAGCTGCCTCCATGGCGGGCATAGCTAGGGCTAGGTCAGCCTTTGCTTCGTCTGCTATTTCTTTTACTTCTTCCGCTTTGATCTGATAAAAAAAAATATGTTTATTAAGATGAAAGAGTGCCTGGATTTTATCTTGATTTTGATAACAACCCTTAAACTATATTTAGATCAATTGCGTTGCAAACTTTACAGCTGCTTTTAGCCACTAAAACTAAGTGAATGAGCCTGAGAATATTATCAATATAAAGTAATAATATTCTCAGGCTCACCAAAATCATCTTGCTCAAATTACTAGATAACGGAGAAATATTCAAATTAAATTATGCTTACATAAATATTAGAATTCCAATGGTGGTAGGAACTACTGATCTCTTTCTTTTTGATCGGTTTACCTTAGCTTCGGCCTCGTCTTTCATGACAGCTTGCTTGACTTCGTCAGCGGCTTTCTGCTCGACCTTCAGTCGGTTCACGAGAGCGATACCCTCGTCAGCCTTTCGGGCAAGAATAGGCTCCATATCACGTACTTGCTGTTCCATTACTCCAACTACTTCATATGTTTCGTATAGTTTCTGAAAGTTATGAAGTTGAATAGAGACTATTAGCATATTCTTCTGAAAATATTTTAAAAACCTATCACGTCAGGTCGCCTCGTGACGACGTCGACGGCTACGCAGTCTTACTACCTTTGGCAAAGAAGGTCGCAAGATGTATGTGCGGTCAGTCAGTCTGTTTAATTCGTCAGGTATGGACGTACATGAGATCACACTATATGGCTTTTGTTATAGCTTTTTTTTCCGTGGAAATAAAATCAGCCTAAAGGCAAAAAAATTTTTAGAAATTTACATATAATATTATTACAGAGATGTTGATAATTATATTTTTTACAAACCTGTAAACCACATGATATCCTGTCTCGGCCGCGAATAATTTCTTGCTGCTTTTTGTCTAGAAGGCTTAGATACAGCTTTAGTAAATCGAGGTAACTGCTCGGTGTCGTATAGAAATATCTTCTCATTTCTTGGTATAGCCTTTCGGTCATAACATCTACATCCTATAGCATAGACATGTACTTTATTAAGAAAAAAATAGATAGAAGAAATTACTTTACAATATTTTTAAAATACATGTTTTTAGTTCTTATCGCGCAGATATTCTTATCTTATAATTACGAGCACATTCGGAAAAAAGGCTCACACACATTTGGTTTACAATTTTTTCGAAGATAACTAAACTTAGAAGTTATTTATCTAGTTATATAAACCCACCTCGTGCATGCTAACACACAGTCTGGAGATATTTTGAATAACAGTCCTGTTTCCCATCGGGGAGAGACACTGCTCAGCTACGGAAAGCAGCGCCTCTGGTGGCCATTTGGTGAACCAATCTATGGTGCAGCAGTTTACCAACGACGGAAACATTCGACACCGTCGCCTGTCATAATAAGTATAGGTATTATGTTTTTAGCGAAGGAAGTTGCGTATTTATACATATGGGAGTAAAATAATGTCATAATAACAACGTAACTTTAGAAGGCGAGGAGTAAAGTAATAAGTTTAATTTTAAATAGTCGAACCCATTTCCTTCTTAAAAAATCATTTAAAAAAATCTAAAAATCTATAGTATTGCAAAATTATCTTGTGATATTAACCTGAAGGCTTCACCAACCGGACTCATACATATGCACAGATGTAGCTTGGTCCTGACGCGATTGATGAAGAAGTAGTAGACGCCGTCGCGGTCAGCTGGGTTCAGGCCGCACTTGCCTGCCTCGTTGCGACACCCTGTTTGCATTTGCTCATATGTATCGCCTTCGAACAGGTTCGGCACCTCGCCTGGAATAGGTGTCCAGACAGATTAATAGCATAATACTTAGCTTTTGTTTACTATAAGTCCACATTATTCAACTTATTTTCTATAAAACATGCGTCCATTGCGATATTCCGAATAACGTCATGTTGTGCATTTGAACGACGCTGTTTTTCATACTTTGATACGTTTTCGTTCTGACGCACGACGTCGTGCTTTCTTCATGATTTGGGCGATGCCGTGAGCGACTCCGTTTAATTGAGTGTGATGCCAACATCGTTTTATCGCGTCGCGTATCTCTCCGACTTGTCACAGTGAGAAAATCGCAGTAAAGTATTCATATCTTCATAGTTAGAAAGAAACAACAAACGAGCTTAGGGGACAAGCACTGAGATGTAAAGAGAGTTCTAGAAATTATTGAATAGAACCTACAATGTTTTTACGCTTTCTCTAATCAATGTTTGACTCATGTTGTTCTGTGGCTTACCAGAGTTGAGCATGTTGTTGATATCTTCAAGGAACTCCTCCTTTGTGATTTGAGTGTCTGTGAAGAGGAACACAGTGTCTTCATAGTTGACGCCCGCCCGCATGTACATGCGGCGGAGGTCATCGTGGAACTCTGGCGTATCGTAGTTACGCTTCAGTTCCATGCCCATGCATCTGAAATGAGTTTACATCAATATCTTTATGGTGTTATATTATAGCCTAATTTAGCCACGTAAAAAACATGACAGTAGAAAAATGTAGTCTTCTGTGTATTTTAAAACATTTCAAAGTTGGTGTTCACATACTTTATTTTATAAAATCAGAAGAATCAAAAATTTATACACTAAACGTCTTTATTAAATAGGTTTCCAGAGATAGTTTTAAATTCAACTTAGTTCTCATTTTTCTTTAACTACTCAGACAGCGCCTGGTAGAAACCAAAATGTTTGAGTTAAAGACAATGTAACAATCGGTAAATGATTACAGTTGAAATATTTTATTTATCGTTAGTTATGATGGAGTATCAATAGGTGCACTTGTGTAGCTGTTCAATAACGAACAGAATATTATGAAAAAGGTAATATTTACTAGGTGCATGGTAGACCGGTGTGCAGGGTCGCCCACCGCCTTTCCTATTTCGGCCGTAAAGTAGGACTTTAGAAATTTCATCTTAGGATAACAACGCACCTGCTATATCAAGTGATTTTTTCATTCATATGACCTATAGACATAGGTGACGGTAGCCACTTATCACCAGGTGGGCCTTCTGCTTGATTTTCATTCAACAAAGAACTGAACAAAGACCTCCCCCATCGATCTTCAAATAAAACGGTTCTGCGTAGTCTGCATCCAACGGCTCCCCGCGACCCTGACCAGATCGTCTGTCTATCTAGTGGGATGCCGTCCTACTTTGCGCTTTCCGGTACGTGGTCGCCATTCTAGGACTTTAACGCCCCACCGGCCATCCATTCTGTGTGCTATGTGCCCTAACCAATGCCACTTCAATTTGCTAATCCTATGTGCTATGTCAGTGACTTTGGTTCTCTTAAGGATGTCCTCATTTCTGATTCTATCTCGCAAAGAAACACCTAACATAGCTCGTTCCATAGCTCGTTGTGCGACTGCGAACTTGCACAAAAGGCCTTTACTAAGGGAATTTACATTTTACTAAGGGAAAATCACTTGATCTAGCAGGTGCGTTGTCATCCTGAGGCCTTAGATGAAATGCCGTCCATGCCTAGTAATTACACTGGCTACCTTTCCCTTCAATCCGAAACACAGCGAACTGTTTCACGGCTGAAATAAGAAAGGCGGTGGTGCCTACCCAAACGCTCCTTCTTCCTGGCCTTCCACCCAGTAAATTGTAATAATAGATCATGATTGTGAATGGCGGCAATTTTCAATAGTAAAAACAAAAATTAAAACCCACTCCAAAAACTCGAAAAGGATAATATAATTAAATTTAAGTAGGTACTTATATTAGAAATATAGAAACATATTGTTTTCATATTTTTTGGAATCGGTGCGTCACTATCTATTGTTTCTGGAAACAACTTAGCACCAACTCCAAAAATATTTTAGTAGGGGATGAGTACCTTTTTAAAATTAAATTATTTTATCCTTTTCAGTTTAAATTTATTTTTTCACAGTTTTTAGTGATAACTTTTTAAAGGTCAAAGCTAGATGCGTGACCGTTTTCTACTATCGTATCATTTCACTATAAATTCATAGTAAAGCAAAAATCCGCAATTTTGCATACGTAGATGATTTACTCATTTTAGTTATTTTGATTTAAAAACCAAACTACCCAATGGATTTACAAAAAAAAATATGGGACCAAATGTGAACTATTCCGCATCAAACAAAAAAAGAATCATCAATATCGGTTCGCCCAGTCGAAAGTTCTGAGGTAACAAACATTAACAAAAAAAGTCGAATTTTACTGGCAGGAAGCTACAGCGCAAACAGTGGCCCTAATTCTGGAGAACACATGATAAGTTTAAATTTAATTTCAGTGCATCTCTTGTTCTCAATATGAATACAAAAAAGATGGTTGTCATATTATTTGACATTTAGAAACATGCGTTAAATTTTCGACCTTATTGAACGTGATAAAATGCAGTGTTTAGGAGGCACTTCCATAGATGCCGTCTAAAATTGTCTATGGTTCCTTTGAAATCTATCTAAATTTAGTTGACAGCTCTAAACGAATTGTTGCTATCTTTTCCTGTTACATATTGCGAGAAAGAGATATTCTTAAAAGAGATGTTTCAAAAATGTATGGTGACCCGGCCAGGTCTATGTACAGTATACTGAAAAATAGGTAAAAATATGCAGAACAGTGTTCAATTGTCTATTTTCTTTTTATTTGCTTTGTAGCGTGGTACAAAACAAGAATTATTATAGGCAACGCAGCCAAAAATTCATCATGGCGCCTATGTCACCCGCCATATTGCCATAGTGAATAATAGTGAAAGCGACGAAAAATTTCAACTTTTGTACACACAAACTATGAATAAAAACGAATTAGTAGTATTTTTCGCGGATTAAGGAGATTTTTCCTGATTTTTTGAGACACTGTACATATACCTGGCCGGATATGAAACATCTCTTTTAAACTTAGAGTGTCTCCAGAATTGGGATTTTGTCTAAGTTTGAATTTGGCGCTATTTTTCAGAAATTCGGAAAATATACGCTACTGTTACCCATAAAAACAATTCAAACTTAAAAGATATGGAGTATTGTTGAACTTGTAAGGTTTTGAAAATTAAAATAATAATCATATTTAAAAAAAAATATATCAAAATTGTTAATAATATTAGATTGCTGACATCAATTTAAACAACTATCATGATGATAACTATTAATAAAAACATACATAATACATAGTTATTATCAATATTGTCAGAATGCCCATACATTTCTTAGTAATATGGGAACATGTGACGTTACCTCTTCCGTAGATTTTCTATGCAGCGTTTTTGGACGATGCGCCGCAACATATCAAACATACCACTATATCTGTGAAACTATTGATTTTAGACATACTTTTTTTTTGAAACATTTCTATAAGAGTTATAAACTTTTTATTTATGAAAATAAAAAGTTGTCAACTACCCTATTAGGCCCAGTATATCACGGGGAATGTCTCACTTGCACTCGTTGACGTGTCCGGCGAGCGTGGCGACGCTGCGTCGGCCGGAGCCGCCGGGGCCGACCATGAGGCAGTGGCCGCGCTCGGCGCGCAGCACGCGAGCTACGCGCACCACGTGCTCCACCGCGTCCCGGAACAGCACCAGGCGCATCTCCGCGCGCGCCGTCGAGTTGTACTCCTCTAAGTATTCCTGCCCACCAAACTCACCCATTTATTTCATCACAGACCCACCATACCCCTGGGCGTAGGGTGGGACTGAACCATACCACCGTAGTGCTGTGCACTAGATGTTTACAGGTTTTGTTTTTCCAAATATTACGAGCCTGGTGTTAATAGTATAATTCTTTTTTTATTTAATAATTGTTTCTAATTAAACTAAACCGACAATGCGACAAAGAGAAAGTAATTTAGTCCGTTGACTTATTTGATCCGATGATACCTAATGAATGTTTATTTCCAATCTGAAGTACCAGGCTACCATAATTACATCAGAAGTTATTTATCGTACCCCTACGATTATTATATAAATAAAATTAACAGTATGCTAAACATCTCCTACATAGATATGGTAGCCTGGTACTTCAGGGGATGATCCAGCTAACATACATACGATATTTCAAATGAGTTATCTCACTTCTAAATATAATGACAATACTAACAATTTCTAGTATCTGTTTTTTTTTCTATTTTTCCATTAAATCTCAGCACCCAGCACCACTAACGGCGGTATGGTTTAGCCCCACCCTACCCCCAGGGGTAGGGTGGGGTGGGTCTGACATGATTTATTTCATATAATTGAGAAGTTGCCTAAGTTTGAACATGGCGGTATTTTTCACAAATTCGGAAAATATACGCTTCCTGTTACCCATAAAAACAATTCAAACTTAAAACATATGGAATATTGTTCAAGTCGTGCTGTTTAGAAAATTCATAAATATGGTATTTTTTTCCCCCAAATTTATCAAAAATGTTGTTCAATATTTGATTGCTGTCATCAAAATGAATCCGATTCTAATAAGACTAATATCACGCTAGTTTAAAAAGTTTAAAAAGAGAAAGTTTAAACATTCAGGCATCACTGGATCCTGTTGGGCACAGCAAAGACATTAGAGAGGGTAGTCTTAAACATATAATAGTCTTACTGATGCTATCCAAGAGAGCCATTCTGTCACGTCTTTTAAAACAAATCCTAAGTATCATTACTTAACGCAAATTTCGTCGTAATCATTAAGTTTTTATTCACGTAATACGAGGGTCAAACTGACAGTTCTAAAAACTGAGCAAACTAGCGAGTTATTAATTTTATTATATCTTTTCAAAATAGTGTCCATTCACATCAATACGTTGCTGCATTGATGTGGGTTAATATTAAAAAAATAAAGACACGATATGGGTATGGCTGTAAAAATATTAGTGGTGAAACGATTATTGCTTAGCAAGTACGAGTATTATGCGCTTAATAATCGACAATTACGAATACGTTTACGATTATTCCTGTGAAAAATTATTGATAATACTAATAATAGCTTTATTTAGTACCTTCAAAACAACCATCAATTTTTGCATATCTGGTATTTCAGCATAGACTCTATTCTCCTTGGGAACTGCTGAATTAATAAAGTCTCCAAACAGCAGAGTCGGCGGGTGTTCTAGAATAGGATCATCAGGAATATCTAGGATTGGTTGTTGGAAATTCTTTTGGCATACGCTGCACATCAAGTGGTAAAAATAGCTCTTGTCTTCAATGTTGATCAAACGGTCGTGGAAAACGCGGAGGCATTCGTGGTAGAAAAGCCTGAAAATGTTAGGAATAATATATTAGGAATAGTGCATATATAAAATATAGTCGGTGAAAGTAGCGAGGTGGAATCAATAATGGACTCTTAATGTACTACCTGAGCATCGCTTGCGGCGAGCGCATGTACGCCGCGTCCGCTTGCAGTACGCCCTGCATGGACTTGGAAAGATCGCGCAAATTAAACACATAATGGGACTTCGCCGGTGTAGGCAAGAGTTCTGCGCAAATCTTCAGGTACACGTCCACCGCTGCGTTCACTATCGGGTCCCCAAGTACTGATACTTCAGGCACAAAGTCTTCCATATGCCCCTTGAGTATAGCCTGTATAAAGAAGCAAAACTGAGGTCAGAAAGTTATCCTTTAACAAACTCACTAAAATTAAATTTAAGTGCAACACTTACTCTATGCTATATTTTAAAAAAATATATAGATATATTTTAAAATGTGATACTTAGATATTAGGTGAGTAATAATAGCAGCAATAAAAGAATATATAATTAAATAGATGAAAAAAACGGTGTTTGCTAATTTGTGTGTGTGTATGTAGGTGTGTGTATGAGTGTATGTGGGAGTGCAGATAGTTGTGTATTAAATTATGGCTATGAGCGATATGAGGCAATACTTCATGTTATTGCTTGACTTATGAAGTAACACTTCGGTTTCTTCATAACATAGGGTTTGGAGCCAATTGCGGACTATTTTTTTTACTAGTGAACTACTGTGTATATGAATTTAAAGAATTGTGTTTGATTTATTATACAAATTGGTACAAGAAAACATAAAAAATTGTGACTGAAAGAGGTATTGAAATATGTACATTTAAAAATTTGGTGATTGCGTCAGGTCAGTTTCGACGTATTAGGGAGAGGGGAGATTGAATGCTTTAGGAGAACGGTAACGGAACTTATAGAATAAACAGTTGGCGAACAGTGAGAACTTGGCAATAATCATATAGTAATTTTGTAGGACATAGGCGAGGCTTAAAGGTAGCAACCTTCAATAATGCTCTTTGTGCACGTTCAACATTTATGATATAGGAAGAAGGTGCGCCACCCCAAGTCGTTATGCAGTATATAATTATTGATTGGCACAGTGATTGATTGATTGGCACAGTGATTGATAGACCAGTTTTAAAACAAATGGATCAGCGACACATCGGAGTTGTTTAATTATGAAGATAAGCTTACGTAATCTGGTAGAGAGGAGGTTTTTATATGATTTGAATGAAAGGTTGCTATCTAAGAGTAAGCCCAAATATTTTATTTGGGCAGCTCTTTCTATTACGGGACAATTACATGGTGAAACATGGCTGGGTGAAGTGTGAGCTATTATTGAAAAAGTTTTGGGATCAGGTAGTTGGTTATATCGGATTGCAAATGCAATGTTTGTTTTTTTCAGTTTTTAAGAAATTCTGATTTAGCCAATCTGTTACAGTATGAAAACCATTTTGTGCATTTTTATAAGTCATATTCCAAGTATCTCCTGAGAAAGTTAATACTGTATCATCTGCAAAAGAAAGCAATTTACCATTTACTAGTTTTATATGACAAAGGTCATTGATGTAAGCCAAAAAGAAGGTGGGGCCTAAAATGCTGCCCTGTGGAACGCCATAGGTTGGAAGGTCGGAACTTGTATAACCATCACGAGTAACACGTTGTGTCCGAACATGTAAGTAATTACTTAGTAGAAATTGCTGATTTCCTCGAATGCCTGGGTTCTCAAGTTTTTATAATAAGATTGGGAAAGAAACAGCTGCAAACGCTTTGGTGAGGTAGAGAAAAATTGCTAGACATTTTTCCCACTGTCTAATTTTTGAACTATGAAGTCAGTAAGTTCATTGATTGCTTGCGACGTGGATTTATATTTACGGAACCCAAATTGTGTGTTAGAAAGTAAATTATGTTTTTCTAAAAAGTCTACAAGACGGTTATTTGTAACCTGCTCTAATATTTTTGATAAAATGGGTAAGACGTATATTGGGGGATAATTGTTTATACTATTTAAATCTCCATTTTTGAAAATTGGGTGGATTAAACTTATTATAATTATACCTTAAATATAGTCTTCATAGCATCAGAATTGGGCGCCGATATGTAGAACATTGCAAAATGTCGAACAAAGCGCGCAGTGAGCGGATTACGACCACCGCCAGGAGGTGCGCACGCGCAGGACAATATTACGTCCAAGACCTCCTTCCAGTACAGCTTATCTCGGTCGTACAGACCACCAAAGTCGAGGAACTGTCTGTCAACATTTTTATAACATTCTAGAGCTATTCGTTTCCTTCCACAATTAGTTGGTTTGTAGTGAGAAAAAGATTACTTTGAACGTTGTATGGTCCATACCTAAGCAACTCGATGGTAGGTTGAGCGCCGTACACGTCAAGTCGAGGCATGTTTACGTCGTCAATAAAGATGATCACTTTCTTGCCAAGTGGAGCCCCTATGGCCTTTCTAGGTCTCTTTTCTAAGCGAAGTTCGATCACTTCCTAATATGAAGAAATGTTGAGTTTACGCCACACATAAATAAAAACAAAAAAATAACAATTTGATTTGAAAACTTATTCAGAAAATAATAAAAATAAAATCGGAATAGCAATTGATGTCAAGCATTATTCACTTTTGACTAAGCGGTATACACTGAGTTGGATTTAATATTATTTTAATATCCTTTTACGGTTTTCTTATATTCTTTGTGTATATAGGAGGAGTTGTATTTTTATTAGTCTAAACCTTTTTAAAGGTTATCTTACTTGCGTCCTGGTACTGCTCGTTTGCGCCGAAAAATTCAATATAATCGGAATAAAATATCCACTAGCAGCCATTTTATTCAGAACCTCAGCTGCTACACAGGTTTTTCCAACGCCTGAAATTGATAGTTTCCTTTTTATGTGATAGCCTTTTTTATTATTATTTATTTCCTTCATAAAGTAGGATACAGGGTATCTTAATACTATTGATGATAACACATTTACTAGCGATATAATATTTTTAAGATAGTTGAACGTCTGCGTCCGTAAAAGCGACGTTTATCTCACCACTCATTAAAGTTAACACCTCTACTGACCCGAAAGAATACTTTTACAGGCATTTTTAAACTTCCAGTTAAGATGAGAAAATCTATTTTAATCACATTTTTAATGTTTCCGAAGCGTTCAAATGGTTACTATATTGTAAGAATTACAAATTAAGAAAGAAAACGATGAAAAATTTATATGCTCCAGGCTTGAATCGAACCCTCGTCTCCTCCGGACGCCACCGGAGCACTAGGTGTAACCTACTAATTTCTTCACCGCTTTCTACCCTCTAAAACGTTGCTATAAAAACGTTAAAAAAAGGGTAGAAAGCGTATGAAATTAAAAATAAATAACTTGATTGGTGACTAACCCGTGTTTCCAGTGAACATAACTGGTTTTCCACAGGACAATAGCTTGTCGAACAAGTATCCGTACCGTACGGTGTCTATGGTCGGTACGAGAGTCTCGAAGAAGGGCTTGTTGCTGTCGTACAGGAACTCTGGGATGATATCCGCCCACACTTTCAGTTTACGTTGTTTCGTGTCCATATACATATCAAAGAAGTTAAAACCTTGGGGGAAACTGAAAAAAAAAACGTTTAACCTTGCTTCCGCCGGCGTTTATGCAATAGAAAATCAGTTGTGTTCAATATGTAGGTATTAACAGATTAATTACATGTTAGTCATCGTATTTCATATTTGCTTTGTTCCGCACTTATGCGAATGACATGTACACATATTTAATTATTATACTAAAACTGCAATAATACAGCGGTACCTTGGAGTCAGTGGGTAAATTATACGTATATGTTTTTTTAAAATAAGAAACGTGTTTTTTGTTGTTCCATGTTTTCAACAAAAATATCAAACAGCCTTCACTCGAAAATATACACAGAACAGCGGTAATCATAGTCATCCTGTTAACGTCCCATTTTACCCTTTGAGTTCGGAAGCTGTCTCCAAGGTAACCCTGTATATTTTAGATTAAATCTATACTAAGACTTACTATTCAGCCTCCTCGAATTCTTCAAATTGTCGCTTAATAAGTTCCTCGAAAGGTTTCCTATT
This sequence comes from Nymphula nitidulata, assembly GCA_947347705.1. NCBI lineage: Eukaryota > Metazoa > Arthropoda > Insecta > Lepidoptera > Crambidae > Nymphula > Nymphula nitidulata. Next base: position 22,198,141 of record OX374616.1, read on the forward strand.
TGTTTCTAGAATGTTCCCGCCGATGCACCACACATAGCAGAAGATAAAGCAATGCGCTATGTATATTTTGATGGCTGCTTTGTCAGGAAATCGTTCTCCGGGCTCGGAGAGTAGTGCGGCCATTAGGTAACAAAGCGCTGATACTTTGCTAATATCCACCTATTGTAACATAAGACAAAAAGCATTTAATGCCCGATCTAAAATATATTTCTTGGGGCTACTTACGAATTAAGAGGTCTTATGTAATTAGCCCCCTAAACAAAGACTAGGGGTGGGAAAGCTTTAATTTCAGTTTCGAGTGTTAATAAGCCTGGCCCTTAAGATTAAAATAACTAGTTTCTATTTAGAACTATTACAGATAAACATTATGTACAGACGACAGCACATCAAGTGTAAAAGTTGCACTACTAAAGCCGCCTCTATTACGAACGCTGTAAGGGCGGTCTCAAGGTCAAACTGCTACGCTTGACGTGCTGTTGACTGTACTTAATTCAAACTTTTTGGCTTTTAGACATATTAAAAGTTTTTTATTTATATCAGGGCAATATTGCGGTTTCATTATGGTCAAGAAGAAATTTCATTTTCCAGTTAGTATATTCAAAGCACACTCTAAAGTACGAATAGGCTTACGGCATGTTGCCCATCGGTCTGGTACTGTAATACCACAATAAAGTAACATACTCACTTGTTTGATGCCAACGCTGCATTTAGAATTAACGTGTTTAAAGCCCGTTTCAAGCATTTTGAAAAGCTCGTACAGAAAGTCTGCATTCTCTTGATTGAATAGATTTTTGTCAACACTTTCCTCGAGCCATGAGCGGACGTATGGCAAGTAGCCCAGCTCGTTAGGGTCGATGTACACCATGCCACAGCGGGAAACAGTGGCGGGTGATGCTTGGGCTAGATCTGCCACCTATTTTAAAAAGTATGATTATACAAATTATAACTACAGGTGGCAGGCTGCAGTTCTATATGTTTCTATTTAATAAGAATTACAATTTCGAGACTAGCTTAGTTTTTAAATCTAACCGTGTTTTTTTTTATATACTTAAATTATTTTAGTAGATAATACTAAAATAATTTATACTTGATTGTAAATTGTAACTGACAAGTACAAATAATTGTGACTACAAAATTGCAACAGAACGGCATGCGTTTTTGTAAACTGTTATTGAACATCTTTTAAAATAATATTGTCTTTTATTTTTGCGAGCACTACCGTACCACTACCACCACACAACCACGCAAGTTTAATCTGGTAATGTTATTTTTCATTTCCAGATTTTAAAATTATAATATTAATATTACCTACTAGTAGCTTTGTAACATATTTGCAAGTTTTATTAAACAGTACTAGTCCTAAAATCTGAAATTATGTAACTTTTTTTACAAATTTGTCGGATTGGAATTTTTTAACTAAATTATTCATAAAGTACCTCAAAGACCATGTGCACGTACGGCGTGAGCTTGATGCGCTCTGAGTTTGAGAGGCAGAGCATCTTATTATCATCGAGCACTGTGTTCATGTTCTCGATCCACACCGCATCCACCGGCCCGTCACAAATTAGCCATTGGTGATCAGGTTTTTCGCACTACAAATAGACAGAAACATTCACATTCGCATACTAAAGCTATTACTATCTAGCGAGATAGACCACAGTCTACTACACAATGCAACCAGACTCCTACATAAAACGGAACCGACAATAGTTTTCGAATTTGATTGGATAGCTGAAATAGAAAAGATCTAATAAAAAGTGATTTTGCTTAAATTTACTTAACCAACCTTTGCGAAGCAATATATTGTCACTTGCCTGAACAGCTGTCCTAAGGGAAAGTGGTAGTATGCCATCATGCCACTCGAGAGTCTGAAGGTTGACCTCTCCGTACAGCTCACCAATAGTCAAGCTTTTCGGATTCATTATGTACTTGTGCACCATCTGATTCTGTGGACCTGGCACACCATTTTCACAGAGGCGGGTGTAGGTATCGCCTAATATCTGTAATTATCATATTTGAAATTTTGAACTCTTGAACTCACAAGAATCGCCGTTTAAACTTGATTCAAAGTGGACCTGGCTTGACAACTGAGGCTCTCTGAGAGTCATCTGGTTACACCTATACCAACGGTATAACTTATTTTGACAGTTAAAGTGATAACCACAGACTTAATTGTCTATACGTTGCTGCGTTACGTTATAGACGACCTTTTATCGCCTCAGCAAACACTGAAACACACACAGCAGATCAACACACGATCACCATAGTTGCAAAAGTGCGCCATCAACCGGCTCCCACGCGCTGTCCACCCGGCACTCTCTTGTGATGACAGTTCACGTCTCACAGCTAAACTCACTTTACTTAAGCTTGAGAAGAGGGAACATTTTTGCGATTATGAAATAAGTAGTACAAAATCTTGCTTACGTGCAAAACTACAGTTTTCCCTCCTCCCGTGGGCCCGACTAACATGACACCCCAGCGGACGATCATCGTCTCGTGGAGTTGTATCACTTTACGTATCTGGCATATTTCTACTTGCATTTTCTTTTCAGTTAACATGACTCCTGTTGAATATCATCATAAGTGTTTTATATATTTGACGAGAGCGTAAAAATTATATAAACAAATACAATATTTATACATGGACCTTATTGCTAGTAAGAGTAGCAATAAGGTGTTGTATATCTACATATTTTTGTAGCCTTAAATGTACCTACCTATTAATTTTTTTAGACTATCGGAAGCAATAGATTGAAATTAAAAAAACTAAAACAAAATGAAATTCGTTTTTTTTAGTGTCTGCTAGGACGGAGCACATAATTTGTATTTTTGTTTGGCGTTCTGTTGTAAGGCGACTAAAGATCGAATAATTAGCGCTGTCGCAGCTCATTAGCGTGTACTAGTTGCGCATACTAGCACTTTTCCCATCCTGTCCCGAATTTCATTTTGCTCCGGTCTCCCCTACTCCAAAATTTTATGTATTAAATTATAATTAAATGTTTTTTTGGGCATGTTTTACTTACTAATAACATCTTCCATGACACCATAGTCCCTTATAGGCAAACTGACGCCTGGGAAAAGGTCGGATAAAATTCCAGCGAACAATATAGCATCTGCCGCTAGAAACTTGGGCAGATTGCTGTCGTTTAGCGCACACAGGAGCGTCATCTCCTCGTGCTGATCAGGGCTGGCGCGTTTTAATGCTCCCGCCATTACCTTGAAATTTATTCCAGCAATTAAACATAAAGGTTAACTATAGTAATGCGAAAAAAACATCTACAGCGCAACTAAAGTATAGCGTATTCAGATACTCTAATATAAAAAATGTAGTGCTTTAAAAATGTGTTACTAAAATGGAACTTCATTGTCTTTTTAATAAAATTAAATTTTGCGGATCGGAAGAATACTTGATTTTTTTATCCCCTAAAAAAAGATAGTAAAGTTTTGTGCCGACTCATGAGCACGATTTCAGATTGTAGACAAAAATGTTCCGAATAATGTATTTTCCTTTAAATAACACAAAACTGTTTTGTTTTAGTACAGAATAAATAACAAAATAAAATAATACTTATTATTGTATTATTGTAAAAATGGCAACATAGTGAATGTTTTAGATGCGATATAATGTTTTTGTGGATTTCCGGAATTGTTTGACCCTGGCTATGAAGGAATGAAACGACAAAACCTACTCAACAAAAAGTTGTAAAAACCAAAAGTGTAGTACTTATAACACATTGCTATTTAATTTTTTTCAAAATGGCTACATCCGTGATGTTTTCCAGCATATCGAAATATTATATTTCTACTTAGTCAAGTTTTATAGAAATGGTAACATAAGGTTTATCATAAAATTACTGACGAAAACATGGTGCTCATTAGCCGGCCCAAATCCCATACAAACTTTTATTATATGGGCAACTAAAATTATATTCAGGCAATGATTGCAACGTATTTGGGTTTTCCTTCATAACAAATGGACATCTAAAATAAATCTAAAGCGTGCGTTTACATGGCAATTTGATATCTATGGTTTTCGATGTTGTATGATTATGATACGTTTTAGCCAAGTGTTTACCAGGACACTCTTGACAGCTCTCATGCCAAAATCGTAATGATCTTGTTTTGAGAGCTGTTCGCTGGACAACTTATACATTTGCACCATTTTCTTCGCCAGACCTTTAGACGATTCAAATCCTTCAGAGTATAGAATCACTTCGGCGATGAGGGCTTTACGAAAACATAAAATTTTGTTAATGAGTAAGTGAATAAGTTAAGAAGCATAAACAACGGCTTTTTGTTGATATCTCATAACTTCAGGGTCTTATTGAGACCACATTAAAGAATGCAATAGCATATGTTTGTGAAATTATTTTACCTTTACGTTGAGAATGCGACGGCATTAAGTCCATTTAGTCTCGTAATATTTGAATGAATGTGATCACGAGTGCGTTCGTTTTTTACTGCCGGCCGGCGGCGGCGGACAAAGAGAATGTAATCACAGTGGCTGGTGGTTTTATTTTTTGTTAAATTTTTTTTTTCACAATTTTTAGTGATAACTTTTGAAGGTCAAAGCTAGATGGGTGACCGTGAGCTTATATTGTTTTCTACTATCGTATCATTTCACTAAAAATTCATAGGAAAGCAAATATCCGCAACTTCGCATATTTAGACGACTTAATTTTTCCAGTTTTTTTGATTTAAAAACCAAACTACCCAATGGATTTCCAAAAATTTTTTATGGGACCAAATGGAAACTATTCCGCGTCGAACAAAAAAAGAATCATCAATATCGGTTCACCCAGTCAAAAGTTCTGAGGTAAGAAGCATAAAAAAAAACATAACGACGAATTGATAACCTCCTCCTTTTTTTAAAATGGATTAAAAAAACATACAGACGAATTGATAACCTCCTTCTTTTTTGAAGTCGGTTAAAAAGGAGCATTTCGATAAGGTTAAATTTTGTGCTGAGTACAATAAGTAATAGTGAATCTTGTAATTAAAAATAAGGAACTACGTTAGTAAGCAAGTATTGACTGTCCCGAATAATATTATGAATTTTATTTTTACAACTATCAGCTGTTTTATTAATCTAATTATTTTTTCGGAAAAGCAGGATTAATTTTTTTTATTAATAAATATCTTATCATTAAAATTTGTTTAAGATTTTTCTGTTTAACGTTTATGTCGTAAATTTAATAAATGACTTACCATTAGTAGGTATTTAGAAAAATATCTAACTATAATACTAGAAAATTTTGACCATTTGGGCTACCAAGGATTTAGGATACACCTGTGAGATTCTTCTAGTCTTATCTGTATTTTCGTTCTAAGGTAAGGATACCCTAATTCCTATTAGTGTTGTCTTCAGTAAAATTATGGTAATAATTGCCTTTGGGTGTCATTCAATTATGTACACTCAGGGTAATCTATTCATTTAAGAGATTTAAAAAACATGAGAATTTTTTTTTCGATATAGACAATTTTAAAATCCACATTACTTAGTTTCTGTAAGTGATGCACAATCCTGACGTGTTTCGAGTAACTTAACGCACACATAGAACTCATTGTATTCCCACTGCGTGTGATTCTACAGTTTGACATAAATGCATGATTAAAAGGATTAAAGTTCCATAGCCTTTCCTTCACTGGATGATACGGCGACGTACCGCGCGTAATCTTGCGCCTATGTACCTACCTACCTACGTTTGGCAACGTCGCAAAACTATAGACTCGTAGTACTAGCAGCGTTGCCAATCTGTGGGGAATTCCCCAAACTGCGGGGATTTTCAGTTCGATTGGGTAATTTGAGGGGAGAGCGTTTATGTGGGGAAAATACGGGGAATTAAGACATTTCCGCTAGAACTGAACTTAGAAGTAATAAAAGTAGTATAAGAAGTAAGTATATTTTAAAAATTATGTAAGAATATTTAATTCTTTAAAGCAATTTCACCGGCAGGAAGGTTTTACAGGTTATTTTATGGCAAAATTTCATTTATGTCCATCAAACTTAGACAGAGTATCGCAGAGAACTTTCTCAAACGCATCTGTCGAAAGAAAATTCAGCATTATAAAGAATTTGAAAACAGAGAATCGTAATCGCCTGCATAATGAATGACACTGTAGTAGCGCTTATGACCACTAGAGAAGGTAGGTATTAAGAAGAAAGGAGGAAGCCTAAAGTTTGATCCTTCAAATGATATTTTGACAAAACAAAGGCATAATAAAGAGCTGCAATAAATACCTTGATGAATTAGTAGCTTGCTTGCTTAATAAGTATACGTAGGTATTAGGTAATAAATATATTTGATTTATAGAATCATTTTTTTTCTGTCCTAATAATTTGTGGGGAAAATGTGGGGAATATTGATTTTTTTTCCCCACAATTGGGGATTTTCAGTTACGTTTTTGGGTAATCGAGACCGTCGAAGTTGGCAACGCTGAGTACTAGTGACAATTTTCAGAGAGTTTAATTACAAATGCAGCTATTTTCTAAACTATGCATTTTGGAACCCATGTTTCAAAGAATTTTTAAATTATTTTCATTCTTGAATATAACCTCAAAGTTATGGGATATCAACAAAAACACGTTGTAACAGGTCAATGGCATTAAATTTTATACGAATGAAACGATTGTAGCGTTCATATACTATTTTTAATCGTATACAATCAAAAAATTAAAAACTATCATGTGTGAAATCTATCCAAACAATAAAGTATTTACTTACCATAATCGGGTACCATCATAGAAATGGGTCTAAACAAGGCCTTCAAGTTATCTGGCAATTCTGTTCTACCTGCGTAACCTGGGTTCATGGTGATGAAAGCGGCGCAAGTACGGACCAATTTAATCTCTCGACCTTCGAACATGAACCTAAAAGAAATTCATAATTACATTCCCATTGAAGACATGTCACAAATACACACTAACAAAATAATTTCCTTACCTCGATTGCTTTGCAACTTTCGCGTTTCTGATAGTGATGAGCTGCTGAGCGATGACAGAGAGTACCTCTATATCAATCCGATTGAACTCATCAAAGCAACACCAAGCGCCAGATGTTGCTAGTCCAGAAAAGAAACGACCCATCATTTTGTAATCGAGACCTGAAAATTAATCATTTCCACAGTATAGTCCGTATAAGTATTTGTCTTACCTTTTATTTTTATAGATGGTCATGTAATAACTAAACAACAAAAAGCTTTGAGTCACCTTCAGAGCAATTGAACACCACGCACTGTATAGCCAGCGATTTGGCCAAATCTTTCGTAGTTTCTGTTTTCCCTGTACCTGCAGGACCCGCGGGTGCGCCGCCTAAGTCAAGTTGCAAGGCCCCCATGAGGCAAAGGTAGCAGCGGTCCGTTAGAGGCGTTATTACCAGAACACCTTAAAAGTAGAACACACGCAGTAGGATGGTTTAGTATCTATGCTACATACAGAGTAAATGTAAAAATCTCACGCCAGGAATACAACATTTAATTAGGCACGAGTGCAAACAATACGATATAATATAACAGACCTGAATCAAAAATTGAATTTTTAGTGTCATACGTACTTATTTAATCATACATCATTCTTATCGTTTCCTTTTTATAATTTAATTAATCGTAATTAAATAAGAAGAAGTAACGATCAGAATGATGTATCACTAAGTAAATAAATAAATATTTATTAAAATTATGAATGCTTAATATTTTATTGCAACCGGTTTTTCAAATAAGCCACAAATGAATAGAGATGAAAACTTGTGTAGTAGAAAACTAATGCATGACAATCCGTTAATTATAGAAACTGGGTCAGCGCTTTATCAATGAAATCAGAAGTGAATCTGCAATTTCGATAGTATTTTGATTTTTACAAATTACTAAATAAAATAAATTACTAAATAACTTTTGAAACTGATTACTTAATTTTATAGACTTATTCCTCTTAATTGTCAACTATACATATTGGAAAATAACTACATGACAATGTCACAACTATAAATAAAATTTCCCACCTATTACAATACACAAGTAGTTGATATATGTATAAAGAAATAAAATTATGGCAATACCTCCGGCTCCCAAATATTCGTGTCCGTAGATATACATTGCACTAGACATACGGGCGACACAATTATCTATATCTTCTTCCCAATAGTAGCGTATCATTTTCAGCCATTCAAAATCATTTCTACAAAATACACATAAAATTTTTGACAGTTAAATTTAAAATATGTAATGTTTAAAGTTCTCCTCAAATTTTACTATGGAACTAAATAACTCACGGCCTTTGCACATGTTTCTCCACCATATGAGATATAGTGTCCCTTGCATGCACATCTACAGTAATCAACGCACATAAAACTTTTCTAAATAGTGACGACAGATCTCTTCGCGTGAGTGCCGCCAAATCGTTCAAATCTGATATACACTTCTTTTCATAGCCCAATAATCCCGTGTCAATGCGAAGAGGAATCTCGAAAGCAAAAATTTCATGCACGCCTTTTGCCCACATTATTTGGGATACTGTTAGTACGATCTGCAATAGAAATTCAATTGGGTATATGACACCTTTATTATTAATCTATATAGTAGGTCAATAGTAAAGAAATATATTGCAAAAAGCAATAGTATATCTGCAATAAATAGTTTCTAAGAGAGCGATATGTTTGACAAACTATTACAATTCGCCGAAAAATGCTCCACAAAGAGATGCCTGATAGTGACGTCACACGCAAGGAAACGTAAAAGACGTATGTGCACATGGACAAACTTAGTTATATCTTTGTATTTAAAATGCGTTTATATGCATAGTTGAAAAAACTAAAAGTACAAACATATTCAAATAAATTTGTAATACATATTTATATTACAAAAGTGTGCCACTTTTTGAAAATATTAAAACTACATAATTTCGATACCACACAAATAAAACAAATTTTATAAAGCTTGGTTGATTACCCTACATTTTCACTTGTAAAAACATGCCTATTAAAACTGTTTAATCAATCTGTACATCAATCTGTCTTGGTAAGGATAAACTAAAACCCTTGCACTGTAACCAACTTATTATTTCTATTTACATATTTAACAGTTCAAGCCCCTAATGTGTTTCATGTAGGAAGGTCCGTGCCCAGCAGTGGGACGTATATGGGCTGATGATGATGATGATGATGATGACGATTTACAGTTTGCTGGTAACCTTTTATCTTTATAGATTCTAACGTTCATGACGAGTATAATTTATATGAGTATAAATTATTTTGAATTTGAAATTTGACCACAGTGGACATACACATAATTTATAATGAGTGTGTATTCTCACCTGATTCGGATGTAATTGCACCCATTCGACACGTGGCCGAGCTAAGTAATCTTTCAGTGCATTTTTCATCGAGCGTTTGACAGATGCGAACATCGCCTCCTCCACTTTTCCCAGCCAGTCTTCAACGTTCCCTCGAGCTTTTAATCCCTGAAAACGTCTTTCGGTCAGTAGGTATTCTTTATAATAAAGTAAAACTTTATGATTATCAGCGATTCGTTTTTGCTAGCTTACTTTTACACGAGGGGAATACAAAACAGGTATCAACAACGGAAACAAGCATCAACAACGGTGATCTCTGTGTGATATATAGTATAGTACATGACAGATTATTGCTGACTTAGCTCTTAGTAAAAACATCATCTTTAAAACCGCACTGTGCATCGCGTACCTACTCGTACATTGACGTTATTTATGGAATACCATTCAATAGACTGTGAAGAACCTTTGCCGCGATGATAGTGAGATAGAAAGCGAATTAGGTACTTAATTCGTTATCATAAACTCTTTAGATAGATTGATGCACAGACTAAAAACGGTGCGAGGTATCCGAGGAAGATGTCTTCCAGCAACAAACTATCGTAAACTGGCGATTTCCCCCTACGAATTTTGCTGACCTACGCCAAGCCCTTAGACAATATATTTCACTCTTCACAGTTACGCTACCTTTCAACATGGTTCGAGTCGTGATAACATACCAAAGGGTGGAATTCAACCACAAAAAGTAAATAAAATTGTCAGGAAATATTTCACTGTGTAGTCGACACAGTGAAATATTTCCTAAAAGTTTTTTTTACTTTTTGTGGTAAAAATTAACTTTAAATTATTACAAACACTATCGATATCTACAGGGCGACGCTGCTTTATATTAATACATTTACAAAACAATTTCTGTTTTAATTATTAGCAGATTGGTTGGAAGTAAGGTGGTCTATTTTTATTTGCTTTTTTTTAGTTGTCTTAAAACGCTTTACGTCCCATGTCACGCCAACCTACAAGCCGGTTGTAAAGCGAGTGACTTCATTTGAAACTTTATAGCCGGCCGCGGTGCGCTAGTTTTAGTATTTTACCGAACTGGCGAGGGACTTCAGAGTTAATCAACGCGTGCTGCACATCAATTAAATATGAACATATACTAACCTTCCCCAAGTTAACTCTTTCTCCTTCCGGTGACAGCATCGCAATGATATCCGTGGTAAGATCTTCCGGTTTCGCTTCCTTCGCTAGTTTTGCTTGCAACATATCTCTGGTGTTAAAAGACATTTCCCTTTCAACAAGAGTTCCATCTTCCGTAACCTCCATTTCGCTTTCGGGCAATTTCACCCCGAATTCCAATTTTGCGATCGCATCGAAACACTTACGTAGATGAGGTTGTACTGCATGAGGATTTCTTGTCTACAATTATATTTACGCAACAATGTTACGTTGTACATACTTTTCATAATTTGTTCATTTTTTGTATACAATCTTAAAATAAAAAAGGTTAAGTATCAAGTACACATTTGGACAGAAATACCTGAGCTAAAATTTCCAATAATTCGTCGTTGGATAAAAAGTAGAATCTCGGGAAAGCTACACGCTTTGTTTCCAAATATGCTTCAAGACATTTCATAATTTGGTCCAGCATTTCGTTGTTGCGCACAAATTCTTCATATAACTTCGGCTGAGTTGCAGCTGGCATAGCTAGAGGAACCTATAAATACAATAATAATTTTGTGTTTTAAAACATTTATGTAACAATTTCAGATTTTCTATGTAAATATGCAATAGTTTATATGTACATTTTATGTTTAACTAAATCAGTCATTACACAGTTCAGGTTTAACTCAGTCATGCAGTTCCTTTAACAACTTTGTGGTCGTGTGGCTCTCTTAAAATTAGAACAGAATAGAATTTTTAAGACACAAACCTTGGCCAATTTTCGCATTATATCTTTCCATGATTTATCAACAATACTAAAGAGTCTAGTCTCATTCGGCAGTTGCCTCTGGATATCGGGGGCGGAGAATATAACTTCCAGATAGATCCATGTTTGTTGGCAGGCATACCATTCTTCCTGTAAAACTTTGTGTCATTTTTTTATTTAAAACACTTATATCTATAATTTATGAAATTAAGTCTCTAATCTTACCAGAGTTTTAGCAAAAAGATCAAGATTCTTGGCCCATTCTTCGACCCTGCTCTTGATCGGTCCGCAATTACGAGAGCTGAGAATGGTGCTTATATGGATATTGCTCTCATCCAGAGCCGCTTGGATCTCTTCCAGACTACCAAGAACATAAACATCACGAGCGTCCTTGTGCAGTAATACCGGGAATTCTAACGATGCCCACAATTCTTCCACCTGTCGAATGTAATGTTCACTAAAATGTTATTTATATGATAATACTTTTTAATAAGATAACTAAATAATTAGTCCTCACATTTACAATCTTTGGACGCAAAGGTAAAAATGTTCACTATCGATCGGACTAAGCGTTAGGAACAAGTATTCACGGGGAATTATTTGTCGTTTATGATGTCATGAATGACTAAGGTTTATGATATGACCCAGAGCATTGACGTTACGAAATTTATGAAGAATGCATATAGTTAGCTGAAAATTTACACTACAGATGAGTTCTAGCATATATTTTACTTTCATATACCTACCTTTTTCAGTAGCGCTTCCAAGCCCGCCTCCGAACTGGCTTGGCCAGCGACTTCCATCAACTCTTCTGCATGCTGGAAGGCCTGGAGCTCTTGAAGGAGATTAAGGGTTACCACCGTATCTGGTGTGATTCGTGTGTGGAGAATTTCTTCAATCTTCACCCAGTGACGAGGTTTGAGCGCTGGGTTGCGAAGGTAAGACATAACTGGTATCTGCAACAGATTACGTGAAAATCCAATTGAGTTGTAATTATATCCCTCTAACTGTATTAAAATTTTTGAACCGCACTTGGGTAGCAAGTTGTCTTACAAAGGTCCATATTTAATTAATAAACGTAACTCATACCATGATGTAGGTACTCTTCAAAAAGAGTTTGTGTGTGTTTATTGATAGTGGCATATGAATGTGTTACTTACCTTCTCCTTTATAATATCTATTGTCTGTCTACATTTAGGTACAATCTTGTTGGCCGGTAGACCTTTGTCAAGCTGATTGAAAATTTTTCCATAGTTAATGGTGGTGGTCTGTATGTCATCCATATCTAAAGTATTGAATGGCACTTCATACCTTAGTAATAAAATAAACAAGTTAAAGTACATATTTTAATAACATAAATAAAGGAAGTTCCTACTTAATGCATACGGAAATTATAATTGATATTACACATAGTGATTTAATAAGCACTAACAACATTGTCGACTGAGATGTATTTACCTTTTTACTATATAATTATGTCGATACTATTATTTATAAAAGCATACGTTATAATGGGCTCGACTAACTTACCACGACTGGTACATATCGTTCCATTTTTTTGATGAATTCCACAGCAATTGCCGTAATTTCACGTCATTTATAGTTTCGTCCAATTGCTCCAGCCGGGCCGGGGGTATTTTGAATATTTTTTGCCATTCACGGATCTGTTTATCCCTCGCGGCACACGCCTGCAATTTCTCCATCAAGTCGTCGAGAGTTTCCATTACCTTTTCCATGTCAGACGTCTCGTCATATAACCATGATGCCTATAAAAATCTTATAAAATCAAAAACTAAACCAAACCAAAGAAGTACTTATATTTAAGTGATATATACTATACATGCTGAATATTTCAAGTGGCCTATAACGAAAACTACTCAAAAGAGTCTCACTGTCTCGGGACTTTGATAAGAACTAAAACTGCATCATTAGATTTTTGAAAAATCAATTTTTCTAGCCTGGAGGTAAGATTAAAAAATAACGTATACTGTAATTTACACCATTTGATAATGTCGCTAGTAAGGAACGAATTCTGGGAAGTAATGACATTCGGCAAACTTAAAAAAAGGGGTCATTTTTAACAAAATACTCTTTTATTTATCATTCGTTACCTACCTACCTATTAAACCTTTACGTAAGATAAATAAATAAAAGTAATTTTGTGCAGATGTACGTTTGGCAACGTCGCAAAACCAAAGACACGTAAAACTAGAGTCATTATTTGAAGTATTTCAATTACAAATGCTGTTATCTTCAAAACTATGCATTTTGGAATCTATGTTTCTTAATGCGAGTTAAATTCAGTAAAGTGGTTTTATTTCAAATGTGTAGTGCTTGCGAAAATTTAAGAAACATAAGACATATATTTATCGTTTTAAATTTTTGTTAACACTATAGTATTTATATGGTTAAGTTAACATCGGTAGGCACCCGCTGTATATTTGATATAATAAGTACATAACTTTATTATTATTTTACATGGTAGTTTAGTTCTAGATTTATAAATAAGGAAGAGAACATATCTTTAATTATATAATTAACGCTAATGTAAAATTCAAATTTTATTTACAGATTACGAGCTACATCGATATGTCCTTGTCGTAAAAGTGATGTGTTGACTTGTTCCATATTAAAGCGGCGGAAAGAGTTCTTAATAAACAAGATATATTAAATACACTTACCACAACCTCATCTCGGAGTTTATTCACGTCCAACATGAGATCCATAATATCTTTGCCGATCTGGCTTGCGAATAGGCCTGCCAGTTTACTGCGGGTTTCCAGTCGCGCATCCACATTAGTCCTCAGTGTACCAAGTGCAACACTTAACCCTAAATATAAAGATTTGATATAGAGCACGAAGTACCGTGTGGGATCCTACCAGTGGAACAGTACCATCATAAGAGAAAGTATACCCTATTTTTTTCGCTTGGGCCCAAGATGTAAACAAATATTGCGACTATGACATTTATGATACCGCTAGAGATGGGAAAATCGTTAGTTCGGAAATATCTGAAAAAGTTACTTTGACATAACAACAACTATAATACATTACATAACGTAAGTGTAACCGTCTGGCAATAAATCCGCCATTAAAACCCATTTTGTGTCACAAAGAATAATAATATCTAATAATCATCATACACTCACACCTATTATCTAGCCCAAAGAGAGCTTGTGATATGGATAGGTACTAGGTAACGGAGAAATAATGATAATAATATGTATATAAATTTTAGAATTAATAAGAAAGAATTCAAGACGAAAAAAACAAAACAGTCACAAACATCAGAAAAATATGTAATTTAAAGACAAATTTATTTATTGCATAATTAAATAATATTTTAAAATCTTATAGAATTAATATTGAATAACAGAGTAGGTGCCTATCGGACTTCGACAAAGACGACGACTTTTCAGATATGTTTACTTAACAGTAACGGTCGTGTCGTAACATCAGAACGTTACATTTTTTTCTCAATTTTAAAGAGAAAAAAAAAACTTTAGGATAAAAGAACGCTCATAAATATTCTATTTAATCTAATAGTTTAAATGTCTATATTTTAAAATCGCAATTACCATACAAGAAATGATATCATATTCATTCGCTCATTTGAACTAAAACACTCAATACTAAACGATCAAATTAAAAATGAAATGCATTACAGACATTGCCACATTTTTACAATGCTGTAGGTATTTATTAAAAAATATTTAGTGTTTTTTCATGAATATTTTATTATTTCGCGTATATGGAAACGAAGCAGATTTAAAGAAGAGCAATGTGGGTAATAAGTTTGGTGTTTGTTTACATCATGGGCCCAAACGAAAAAAA
Source organism: Nymphula nitidulata (assembly GCA_947347705.1). Taxonomy (NCBI): domain Eukaryota; kingdom Metazoa; phylum Arthropoda; class Insecta; order Lepidoptera; family Crambidae; genus Nymphula; species Nymphula nitidulata. The sequence continues at coordinate 22,213,185 of OX374616.1, forward strand.
TAGTCTTTACATCATACCTAAATAGTCTGTCATGTCATCCGGCGGTATAGGAATGTTGAACTCGGCCATCAAGTCATAGAGCTCGCGTAAGTACTCCAGCCTTTCCTCTAGGAACACGACACGCGACTCCAGGCCGTCCATCATAAAGTTGAAAGCCACCAATTCTCCAGCAGTCTCTGGTTCCTTAGTGATATCATCGGATATATTTTCAATGCCATTTAAAATCTCTTCAATGCAATCGTGGCCGATACTGTAAAGATTAAGATGGGCGTAGTTTTTGCAAAATTTCTAAATCAACCGATACTAGCTATTACCGTGACATTACTCACTCTGGTGTAACAGTAAGTACCACATCGAAAAGTCGTCTAGGTTGAGGTCTAAATAATTCTTGGAATGGACAAAGACATAAGAAAATTAGACCCAGTGGTTGATAATTAACAACATCTTCTATAGCTTCCATTTGCTTATTAAATTTATCACAAAGCTTACGAAACTCATTTACGTCCCTTTCAGCTTTTATTGAATTTATATCAATGTCATGCGCTTCTTTGAAATTTTCCATAAACGTTTGCATTCTTTGTAAAAACAACCATACACACTCATAGGCAAAATTGACTGAGTAAGGGATATACGATATGTCTGCTAACATAGACTTGTCTTGATTCATTAGGAAGTATAAATTTGGAGATACTCCGGCTGACCATTCCACTTGCTTCCCCATTATAGTAGGCTGCACAAAGATTTGTAAAGATTCTTCATTTAGATAATTGTGGAAAGTGCGAACGTATTCATCCCAATAGCTGGTTATTTTCTCTAAATATGTCGTTATTATTTTTTGACTTGGATTTAACTCCACTTCACCATTCGGTAAAACATAGACATCCACTTGAAACAAGGCCCACTGCAAGTAAATGTATAAAGTGGGCTAAGCGAGCGGCTGAAATGATGAGGTACGCAACTGCGTACCAATTTCTTCACCGCTTTCTACCCTTTTCTAACGTTTTCGTAGCAACGTTTATCTCACCAGTCATTGAAGTTAACTCCTCTAGTGATCCGAAAGGAACTTTCTGTTAAAATAGCTTTTCTCACATTAACTGGAAGTTTCAAAATGCTTATAAAAGTATTCTTTGGGATACGAAAACGTTAAAAAAGGGATAGAAAGCGGTGAAGAAATTGGGAGGTTACACCTAGTGCTCCGGTGGCGTAGTGGTAATCGCGTCTGGCCGGACCCCAGGAACCACGGGTTCGATTCCCGGCTAGGGCATATAATTTTCTCATCAATCGCGTCTGGCCGGACCCCAGGAACCACGGGTTTGATTCCCGACTAGGGCATATAATTTTTTCATCGTTTTCTTTCTTTATTTGAAATGGTTACTTAAATATGTTAGTAGTAATTCAAATCTTTGACATTATTATTAGAAAAGTTTTATAATGTTATTAAATATTATACAGGGCGGTGCGGTCAATACGACAATAAATTAAAACAAGGGCTATATTAGTTTATAGAAATGGCTTGCCACTTTCAAAAACAACTTATTCATTTGATAATTCCATGATATTTCTATTATAGCATTTGCTGCGTTATTTCATAGCAATGTCATGAAACTATCAAATGAATAAGATGAATTTGAAAGTGGCAAACCATTTCTATGAACTAATATTGTCCATGTTTTAATTTATTGTCGCATTGACGGCACCACCCTTTATAATGTCATACACTTCAACTTATTACTCTTAGTACTTGGAATATGGAATTTTACTTGAAAATTGTTTAGTTGATTTTTTTCACCTGTTATTTTTTCAATCGTGTTAAAAGACTTTTACGTCATGGCCACAGCGTAAAAGTAAAATGAAGATATTTTAAAATTTATAGACAGATCAAATCAAACAATCGATAAAATTCTATATAACAATATTTACAAGCGGAGCTCTGTTGCGTAGTGGGTTGAGTGTTCTGGTTATGATTACGAAAACAAGGCAACTTTCGCCATGGTCGATCCCGGGATGGGTCAATTAAATTTAAAATCTCGAGCTCCGCCGTGCTTCGGAAGGCACGTTAAGCCGTTGGTCCCGGTTGTTCCTGCAACCGCTTTAGCCCACCAAACCGTGTCATGGGTCAATTTTCTTATGTGTTTCTCCAATGTAGGAAGGCCTGTGCCCAGCAGTGGGACGATGATGATATTTACAAGGCTGATACAATGGTTATTAGTTAGGTTCGTAGTCTATATCTATTATTTCGTAACGTCTCATTATTGCTGGAAATTACAACTGGTTTTTCATTAGACATGATTGTATCTATTAGTGAAATAATAACCTAATTTCTCATCACATTATTAATAAATTAGTGGCTGCTAATAAAGATTAATAAAATATAAGTACCTTGCAAGTGTCAACATCCCTCGGTACGACTTCCAAAACTTCGTCAACTCCAGAACCTTCCAGTAAGGATGTATTAGGAGTGAACGCTACATGTGTACGCAACATGCCAGCCAACATTGCATTGGAGCGCTTTGTAAGACGGTAGAGCATATAATTTGTCATGTAGTCCGCAAGTTTGATGAAGCTAAAACAAAAATGTTTCAAGCGTATGGCCCACTTCAGTTACCGTAGTACATGGACGTTGGCAACATCTCAGAGTGTCCCACGCGAGTTGCCTACCCTTTAAATACTGAATCATGCCAAATAATTCCTCAGAATGTGTTCTGAGAATGCACGAGGAGGGAAACGCTCTCCGTATACGCGTTTGCGCGCCTTTGAACCACCGGTCATCCTATTATTTATATGCAGCAGAAATAGCCGGCAATAATGTCCATGCTCTCTGGGCAACTGCAGTCAACAAGGACTCTTTAGAGACCCTTTTGTTTAAGCCCTGAGGCAGCCCGCAAGTTGGTAAATTCAAAAGCTGACATTCAAGATCTGATCGAACGACTTCGCTACATTTAGGCTAACACTCAATGCTTTGAAACGACTCTCAATGGCAAGAGCTTAACAACAGTGTGTAAGCCTGACTGTCGTTGATTAGATCGCCATCTTCAAAGTCATACCGATTGTATGAGACTGATGTATCGCTTTTTTTTTCATTTTTTGAGCGCAGGGTGCACATGGGTAATCTTCTATGAAGATGGAACATAACTCGTGGAGCCTAATGCTTCAGCACCACTGCCATATATCGACTTATAGGATTTCTGGTATACTCGTAGAGTCGCTGCACCAGTAGATAAGGGTGGTAAGGCAAAATAATGAAATATCCACAGTGTGACAACAAATAGAAAAGAACATGAAATAGAATATACCTGGCTAATCTTTCGCAGTACTTCCTCTTGTTAGCTTTCTCCGTGTACGACATGCCACCCGTTGATTTACCCCGAATCATTTGTAACGGCGGAACGTTTCGGTCATCATAAACAAAGCCTTGCTGATAAAGAGCCGTATGACAAGCTTGTACAATAATTTCTAAAACCACAGAGCGGAATTCAGTAAGCTTGTCCCGAATGTACTCTACGCGTTTCATCTGGAATGTCATTACATTATATGAGGTACACATTATCTATAAACACGACCGGCTGGCCGAGTGGTCTGCTATACAGGCTACTCGGTCAAGGGGTCCCGGGTTCGAATCCCAGTAGGAGCAAATGTTTGTATGATGAGTATAAGCATTTGTTTACGAGTCATGGATGTTTATATGTTTATTTAGTATATTTATAATATTTATATGCATATTATTATCATTATTTCTCTGTTATCTAGTGTCCATAATACAAGCTCTCAATGATGCTTACTTTGGGCTAGATAATAGATTAAAGCAAAAAAAAATTAAGTGATCCCCGGCCTCATTAATCATCTATCTAACACCATCTCATTGAGACTATACTTATAAGCCCAAACACGCTATATCTGCTGTAAGTTTCTGAAGAATTAAGCATTTTTGATGGTATAGCATCAGATCAAGGTTAGTCATGGAAAAGTCATCGAAGTGACAGTACATCAAATTTCAAATCAATCGAATCTGTGAAAGTTAGTAAAACCCTTTTATCATGTAGAAAATGAGCTGATGGTCATCAAACGCCTGAACTGAACTTGATAATTTATAGCTAAGAACCATCGTAATCACGTCAGCTATCAAACAAAAAAAAAACAAAAAAATACCGGTCCATTCGTTTAGGAGCTACGATGCCACAGACAGACACACAGATACACAGACAGACATGTCAAACTTATAGCACCCTTCTTTTTCGACGGGGGTTAATGATGACTAAGTGTCTATGATCAAAACATTTACTTAAATGTAAATATTTTACCTGCACTTCTATAAAGTAAAAAAAAGCTGTATCCATATCTCTAGATAAATCTGCAAAGCTTTTCATATACATCTCACAGCACATCGATTGAATGTTGAGTAATGCTTTACCCAACACAGGTGTGAGAAAAAAAAGATTCTTAGCGATTCTTGTCCGCAGTTTAGTATACTTCCTAAACAATATTGATTTGCGCCATACATAAAATGCTTTCCAATATCTATATAGTTTGAAAAATTTTATCTGTAAAATAATTTGAAATTACGTAAAAACACGTACACATACAAAAAGATTTAATAACACTCTAACTTTGACACTCTAACACCAGAGCGCATTGAGTAGGCGTCATGATGGGAACTTGGGAGCAGGGGACTTGTCTTGTAAGCTATCAACATAACACTTTCTCTTGAGTTTCATAGGGAAGGCAGCGCCCAACAAACATTTTAGTGCTTACGGCAGCCTTTTTTTAGAGGTCTTAGTATTATATATGGTATATAAGAACTCTGATAGCAACATTCGACTCTACAGTGGGGTTAGTTATAAATAATTAAACCTTCCAGAGGAATAACAGTAATAAAGAAAAAAAATAAAACTTAGGAAGGTAGCATGGAGTTTATCGAAACCAATGTATAACTTATTCTTATAGCTTTAAGAGGCACAAACCAATAAAAGCAATTGTAAGGTGTTTACTAACACTTACTAACGGCTGATATTCTACTACTGAGGTAGTAAAATATCTTGTAACACCTTGAGTCTTACCCTAACAGCTTCAAGAAGTATTAAACGCTATGAGTGATTTTCAGGTGTGTACAAACACTTACTATCGACTGGTACTCTTAAAAAGAGTTAGATAAATACTTTGTACCACCTAACAAGTTTTGTCGAACCTTAAGCGTTAGGAAGAAAGCTATAAGCATCTAAGAAGTGTTGATTATAAGTCCTATAGAGCTAGATTCTGCAAGAGTTAGAATGCACCTTTAAATCATTGCAGGCTACATAATGGAGTTTATTGGTAGTAATATTGTGGTATTTATAAAACAAAATTATATAGCAAGAAACATTATGCAAATTTAATAACTCTTCATTATCACTATAAGTTGAGTAATAGGATTTAAGTGACTTAACCTTTTTTTTTAAGTGACTTAACCTTACCTAAAAAATACTATAGTTTGCAACGCGACGTTTATTAGGAAATATTTAATTGTTTAAAATTAAACCATGGATAGTTAGAAAACAAATGCGTGGAGTCAAAAGAAAGGCTTTGAGAGAATATAAGAATATCATTAGATTATTGCAAATCCAATGCGACGAGCCTACATCAGTTAAGGAAAAAAATTATGACAAGTGACTAAAGAAGCATTGCATATAGTGGAGAAACAGTGTTTCCTAAATCAAAATTCAGAAAAAGACTTTGACTTTGATTTTATCCTAGGCAACAGATAACATATTCTGATATCAATAGAAGTACAAAATACAAATCCAGTGAACTCGATAACGATTCATATCAAGAGCAAGAAACTGAAATACAACAGGGTTCCGTATATCAACAAATTATCTCTGATGTTGAATATCCTCTAATCGGGTACCTATCAAAATACAGATTTCTTTGACATCGAATTTCACTTCACAGAAAACTATTCCACGATTTATAATATCTATTTTTCTTGATTAATCGAATAACTAATCATCGCTGTTTCATAATATCGAATAAACTTTCATAAAAAAAATGTTTCAAAGTTGTTTTGGTTACTCGAATAACGATCTATCGAAGTAACATTTCATCTCAACTATTAAGTTATCGATAAAACTATTTATAAAAACATGTTGCAATATTTTACCGTACACATTATTATTACTTTCAATCGCAGCAACGTTTCATCGAACGATGCATTCCAACTTACATGATTTACTTGGTTCCCTATTTTGTCTCATAATTTTTTTATCCATAATCTAACGTGTCATAATAATGTTTTGTGACACAATCAAAATATAAATATTTTTTACACCATCACACCAATTATCTAGCCCACGTAAGTATCATAAGAACTTGTGTAATTGATACCAGATAAACATGCGTCCAAGCAAGCATGCAGCATTTAAGCAAGAATGCAGCATGCAAGCAAGCATGCAGCATGCAAGCAAGCATGCAGCAAGCAAGCAAGCATGCAGCAAGCATGCACAGCATGCAAGCAAGCATGCAACATGCAAGCAAGCATGAAGTATGCTAGCAAAAATGCAGTATGCAAGCAAGCATGCAGCATGCAAGCAAGCCTAAAGCATGCAAGCAAGCAGTGTGCAAGCATGCAGCATGCATGCCTTCTGTCACGGCTCCGGCGCTGCGGGGCTCCGGCGGTCCCACGCGACCTTATCGTCGCAGATGGTTTTCGCCCACAGCCGCAGCTTCGGCTCCGCGCCTTCGCGGGCTTCAATTACACTCTAGGGGTAGGGCAGACAAGACTACGTGGTGTCGGTTTTACAGCGATACATTTCTGTCACTGAATTTTATAACGCAACGGTTGTTTAGGTTCATAAGACTAAAAATCTCACCTAACCCAACCCAGGTCTTCTTAACAGGGTAACAAAAATGATTAATTACATGAAAATCGTGTTTTCGATGAACACTGACTTTAGTGAAGTAAAAATTGATGTTTTAACTATTTTGCAAAATGAAACTTTCGTGGTAACATAATTATGGGTTTTTACCCATAATTATGTTACACAACACAACGATGTAACATTATTTCGATAAAATACATAAAAATATGAAAATAAATAACGATGGACTGAGTTTGCAGATAATAACTATTCGAAGAAATGAAATTGCGATGTAAACTGATTCGAGCAGTTGTTGAATATTGTATAAAAAAACTTCGAATAGTTTTATGGGGAATGAAAATCGATGAACTTAATTGCGATAAAGTGATGGGTTCCCCAAACTTCCATCTGAAATTCATAGATCAGTAAGAGGTCTAGATTGTCTTGCTCACTGGAAAGCAAGTGAATTTGGAAGTTTGTTCCAATACTTGAGCATAATTATATTGCCAGATGTCTTTGAGCCGGAAGCTTATAGTCATTTTGTGACTCTATTTTGCGGTGTTACAATATGCTCTCCTCAAAATTACAATCAATTACTGCGACTTGCGAGGGAAATGTTTGATTATTTTGTTGACAATTATAAACAATTTTATGGCGCAGATTATATCACTAGTAATGTCCACAATTTGTTACACGTAGTCGATGAAGTGCAAAGGTCGGTAAATTAGTTTGTATTAAAAAAAGTGGTTTTCTGTACTTCTTACCTCTTTTACACACAGTTTGAAAATAAAAGATTGTTATGTTAAGAAATTGTGTTTTATTTAAGATATCTTTCTTTAGTCATTTGATTCTTACTTGAATTAAATCTTTTTATTGGTATAGCTATAAATAAAGGAACTATAATAAAAGTAACCATACATAAGCAAAATGTTTTCAATCAATCACTGCTCGAAATTTGGTCGAACAAAACTTTGGTAAATAAATAATATGTCAATAGTAAAGAAATATTGCAGAAGCATTAGTATGTCTGCAATCAATAGTTTCTAAGATATAGCGATATGTTTGAGGTAATGTTACAAGCTGCCGAAAAATGCTCCATAGACAACTATAGTAAAAAGTGACGTCACAAACTACAAATTGGCTACAAAATTGTGTGGGCGCATGGACAGATTTAATGATATCTTTGTAATTTGTGCGTTTACATGAATAGTTGTCATAGTTAATAAAAGTAATGAGCCCCGGCTTATTCATTTATATGAATAAGCCGGGGCTCATTACTTTTATCCTTGTTTTTTGGTTCTTTTAATATATTTTCTTTATTTTTTTCAGAGTTAGTCACTTTCATTGTATCTATTCTCATTTTCTTATCATCATTTTTTCTCTTTCTATTCCTTTGATTGCCGCATCGTCTTCTTCATTTTCTTTTGAATGTATTGTAATTTTCTCAATATTGTCTACTTCATTGTTGGTTTCATTAGTCTCAAAAGAATTGTTTGATTCTATCACACTATTTTCATTGCCTTTATGTTCGTATTCGATGTTTTTATCTGCTATAACATTTTTTTCATTCATGACCCTTTCTTCATCACTGGAAGAATTGTTGAAGTGTACACACGACAGCACGTCAAGTGTAACAGTTGCACTACGAAAGACGCCTCTATTACGAACGTAGTAAGGGTGGTCTCAAGGTCAAACTGTTACGCTTGATGTGCTGTTGACTGTACTTTATTCTCTTTGTAAATGTCTCTTTCTTTCTCCGCTTCTTGATCTTTTTCTTCAGGAATGTTTTCTGTAATTGGTTTTTACAAAATGTAAATTACTACTACAATGAATAATTCTTACATTAAATGCACTTAGTTTATTTTTAAATAGGTACTCAGTAATGGATGATATTAGGTTACTAGTAAGCTAACTGTTTCAGAATCTTTTCTAGAGGATTCATATTATGGGTGTAGATAAAGTCTTGTATGCAACTGTTGATGATTAGGTATTAAAACACTCATGACTATGATAATATTTTCACACTCGGCTTCGCCTCGTGTAATAAACCCACATTCGTGTTTTAATACCCTTTAATATACAACAGTTGCATAAATAAATACTATAATACTTTAAATGGTCCTTACTTGTAATCCGATGCGGCGCGCCGTTATCGAAGCTTCTCTCTGTCTGTCTGTATGCCGCGCGCGATTGATCTTAGCAGATTGATCTTTAATCTATGCTGCTGACTGACCGAGCGCCTACGCCTGAGTGACGCGAGCGCCGAGCGCCTCGCAGCCTACATAGGTACCCAGGCGGGCCGTAGAGCGCAAACGTGGTATCAAGTAGGTACCACCTACTTACAATATTGCCTTTTATTATGCGACTTATTTACTGAAATAACAGGAGAAGTTATGTAAATAACAAAAAAATACTTACACAATGTTCGTAAAATTAATTAATTTATTAAATAAAAGGTAAACAGGTAGGTATTAGTGCAAAGTATAAGAACTTTTCTCATATATAGGTAACAATACGTTTTATTTCAACATTACAAAGAAACTACTTCTCAAGTCATTTTTTGTATGCAATTGTTTTTCAACTTTTTTGTATTTAGAAAATATGTTGACAGCTAATAATTATTATTACAAAATTATACATAATTCTTGGATTTTTTGTCATGCAGTCAGACGTGTGATATATGAAGGGTTTTCTTCAAACGATAACAGAACCCTAAAAATTATCAGCTTACAGTTCCACGTATAGAACTATTAAAGAAGTTAATCCTATAAACTCTTTGTTTTTTTCTCTTTTATTAACATGTTTTAGAACTTCTAGTGCAATGGAAGGGCTTACTTTCAGTATTTAATCACTACGGGAGGAATAACAGAGTTATCAGGATCTTTAAGTAATTAGAACTAAGACACCATTTGATAAAGATAACCTATAAAAATTTGTGAAAGAAAAAACTTATTTAAATGTTACTTGTCCACTTATTTACTTACATTGTTCATAATTTTCAATTAAAATGTTATAAGGTAGTACCAGGAATTGATAAATACGATAAATGAAGAAAAAAAAATATTGGCCTGTATTTTATACATCATTTAATCATCAAAAGTAGTTTATTTTTAAGGCGTTTCAAAAATGAGTTGAAAACTAGTATATAATGTTACAGTAAAGTTACCGCCGCATGAGATTGAATACCTATAACACCCAGTAATCTTAAACACTTGACTTACCTTGATTATTTTATTAAGATATAACACGCGCGTCACTACCATGAAATGAATTGCGTACTGAAAAATATTATCACTATTGACTTTAACAAGAACGTAAAAATGTATGAAAACAGTTTAAATATTTAGCGCTTTCAGTGATATTTATTGCATCTAAATAAGTCTGATATATCCTTAAGTTATATATTGGTTACAAGACGTAACCATGTGTAACCAAAAAAGTCATTAAAGTGGTTTCCGTCACTTGTTTACTACTTTAACTTGCAGTTATAACCTGTGTATAGCTTATAAAACACTCGAAGTGGTAATTACTGATGCAATAGCACTGTTATAACTCTTTCTAATCACTTATTTATCACTACTCTATAACAATTAAGTCACTTCAAGCTCTAAAATCAACAGACCCAAATCAGGGTTATTAGAGAGATACAGAACGCTTTATCACCCAATTTTTAGGGCCTTTACAGAACCTTTGGTTCTTTAAATTCTCTTAAGCAGCTCATGTAGCACTTATTCTTATAACCAAAATGTTAGTTGGGCGTGTGAGTAGTGACAAATGTGCTATGATGTTCTTTCAAAGATTAAATATTGTTAAACAGATTAAATCTTTAAGTATGAAATTGCCCTTTTTGTGTGAAGTATTATGTGTAAACTAAAATTACCGTACAATGTTTTTTGTATTTAATTTCAAATTGGCTCGATGGATTTTTTGACATTATGTGGATAATTTATGACATTTATTGTTATGTAAATGCAATGAAAAAAAATACAATAGAAAATAATTACAAAATTTCGTTTAATAATTACAAAAAAAAAACATTGAAATCGGCTACATGTTTTACAAGCTCTCATTGACTTCCAACTAAAAAAAAATAACAAAAAATAATCATTCTATCCGTAAAATCCTGATTGTATTACCTAACTACTGCACTTCGAATATAAGCTGTTATAATTTAGGAAGACATTCATTTAAAAACATTTAGAAATAAACAACAATTTCATATTTGAAGACCTATTACTAAATATATTTTTGTACAATAAGGATGTAGATACATAATATATTTTTGTACAATGAGGATGTAGGTACATAATAGTAGTAGTTCTGTTTATCCCTACAGGGAAAGGCAATGGTACAGAGCCATACAGCCCATAGGTACATAATATATTTTTGTACAATAAGGATGTAGGTACATAATATATTTTTGTACAATAAGGGTGGCTGGTGTGAATCTGTAATTAGCTTCCTATCCCTATAAGTATCTACTTACCTATTATGTGTATATCAGCTGATGATTTACTGAATACAATAAAATAAAATAAATACCTAAGCGTAGGTACTTTACTTATGGACTTAGGTACCTACTCTGTAAATTAATAATATATGGTCACTTACATCAGTCAGTTTTACAAATATTGTGTACTCTTGTTCCCACGCCCGTAAATTAGTGAATACCATTTCATTAGTATAGTGGGTGACACCACATTGGCTAATAGTAAGATAGTTTTTTTTATCAATTTCTTCATATGGAACAACTCTAAAACAATAGAAAATAGAAGCAGATAAAAAATTTAAAATGTTGATAAAAGTTATAATTATTTATTTATATATTTACTCACTTAAGATAGTATGGTGTGAAATATACGTTCTCAGGATGGACAGCATATATCATGTATAAAAATCCAGATGATGGATTTGTTTTCACATGGTTGATAACTTCTGTTTGCGAAGCTACAACTGGTTTCACTTTAAGGGGATCAGTTGTATGGATTTCTTGAGAACTGCTACTTCTTGTCTTTATTTTAATTTTTTTCTTTTTTTCTTCAAAACAGTAAAAGTAATTTTATTTAATATCAAGCTAAAAGCTAAGCAAATAAAAAAATAAACATTTACCTTCGTCTAATTTAATTGGTTCTAATTGTAGGTTGGGTATTTTCCTTTCCTTTCTAAATCTTTCTTCTTGAGCTTCATGAAACCCAGTCTAAAATGTAGATAAGTAAATATAAATTAATACATCTTTTTATACAACAATGGTGGCCTACAAGCATACATTCCCACACGGTGGTAAGCGTTTACTGTAGTCTTAGGTTAGAACACTTTAAATTCCAATGTGACAGCATAGGAGACAAGTCCCCTGCCCTCAACATAATGTAAACTTTCTGGTTTACATTCCACTAAACCACTTCTTACGAGTATTGAAGGAGGTTTGGTTACCACAATATCCTGACATTCCTTTCGCCTTTTTTAGAATGGTTGAAATGGCTGAGAGTAGTCAAAATTTTGTGTCATATTTCTTTGTCAAAGTGGCAACTTTGATGCTAGCTCTTATTCACTCTCGTCGAGGTGAGGCGAGGAAGCAATAGATTGAGAATGTAGTTAGGGCCGTTGCCGTCGCGTCATATCGCCGCGCCTTATCTTGTATGCTTTCGGGCTAGAGTCTGTTTTCACGGGCTTGAGGTGCGAAGAGAGAAGAGAGACTTTGTAGGTAGCCATTGTCAAATTTGATGTCGGAAGTTAGACATTTCGAAGAGAACCTAGGAAGTAGTTAAGTTTGTCGAGTGATATCAAGCGGAACCAATTTTATGGGATCTGAAAAACCATAACCACAAAGACAAAATCATAATTAAAAATGCAAATAACAGATGAATTGAAGGAAAGGAAGGAAAAAAAATCCTCCAAGTCTTAAATTTTATGAGTAGATTAACTTTTGCCTGCGGCTTCGCTCCCATTAAATTACAGGTGGTTTTAAATTTTAAAAGTGAGACTTTCTTTGCGCAAAGCAATGACTTTAATTCAAGATCCAACTGATTTTAAGGATACCTAACATATTCAGACGTTGCTTACAAATTGGTAGGTTTCAGAGCGGAACAGAGGATTATCTTACTTTGCAGAAGATTTTTTTATCTTAAACCTTAAATGATTGTCTAGTACTATGGTCAGTAAAAATATTACTTAACAATGATCACATTGTTAAGTTACAAAGTATAAGCTTTGGAGAGGTGGTCTGTATTAGTAGTAGGTAATAATTATTATGATTTATTAAAAGATTAACAAAAACCGAATGAAATAAGCCAGGAGAACTATTAAATTTAATTTGATTTTGGTTAAAATAAGGATCGAAAACTTCCATCATACTTTTATACGCCCAAGGGGAATGTTCCAATGAGATAAAAGGTGATTTTTTGCATTTTAGGTAGCATGCAAGCTCAAACTTATAAAAAGCAAGCAGGAAACCACCTTCCTGCAGCACCTTGAATTCTACTGATTACAGATGCAGTAAAAGTTTCTCAATGACTACTCCTCCAGTCTCCCTGCGCACTGCCTAGGTAGCGATTGACGACGATCGAGTAGATGGCTTCAAGCACAAATTCGAAAACTTATTATGATAACGCGAGTCTGGTGCCATACCTTACCATGGAAAATGGAACCAGTATAGAGAATAATGGTACTTTACATCCAGGACGTTGTATTTTAAAATCATTGTTGCTTTTGTAATCAGCGACCAAGTGGTTTGAGTGCTCTGGTTTTGATTACAAAAATTAACCAACATTCGCCATGCTAGATTCCAAATGGGTCAATCAAAATATGTAATCTCAAGTTCCTCCATGCTTCGGAAGGCATGTTAAGCAGGTGATCCTGGTTGGTACTCCAGCGCAACTAATTTCATCCAACCCACTTTAGGCCAGCATGTTGGTGTTAAGGCCTATACTCCTCATGTGTTTATCTAGGTAATGTCAAACTTAACTTACTAATGGTTCTGGCTCAGCCTTTACAAATTCAATTTTTTCTAGTAGTTTCTTATGTGGTAAATGAAATGGGATATCCCGAGGCTTCCTGAAATAAAAGAGTAGCTTTATTACCAAAATTATTTTGTTCATACTCAGTGATAAAAAAAAATTGTTATTGTACATAAAGATATACACAAATAGCTCAAACTCTTTTAGTTATAAAAAAACTTGAATCATCTAGTACAAAATTGATTTTGCAAACAAAGATAGTTACTCTTGTACTGGTATTTGAAAAGTTTTTTGTGGGGTATTCTATCTAGTATAAAATGGTACCAGACAGCAATTTTAAAATAAAAAGAAGTTGAGGACTGAATTCCCAAACTTGTATTACAATTCTAGCTTCCACCCTCAACTTTGTCTGCATTATCCCATGGGAAAACATTTTCGGAACAAGATATTGTTAGTTTTAATCAAGATTATAAACTATCTGCGTTCCAAATTTCATACAAATCTGTTTACCCATTCCAGCAAGATCGAGTAACAAACATCCATGCCAACTTACACATTTATAATATTACCAGCTTTTGCCTATGGCTCCACCCGCATGGATGTCAGTTAACACTCCAAAAAGTATTCCATATTTTTCCCAGGGTTTCATACTATTTTCATAAGAAATTTCATTTAAATCTGTTTTTGCAACAAACTCATTTTTGCATGATAATATCTTCTTGCTTCAGTGCCAAAGAACTCATACCTTGAAAAACATTATTAAATACCTTGTATAGAAAGTAGGGGTTTGGTGAACATTCCTCTGTAGAGTTTCAATTGCAGGCAAAGTAGAGGAATTATTCCTACGTTTTGTATTTCCATTGAACATTGCAAATAAGTAACTTTTTCGAGAAACTATTCAAATCATAGAAACTATATTTTTATTCCCAAAGTCAACTATTATATGCAATTATATGTTAATTGTAGTCATTATAATGTAATACATTTCATTTGATTGTTTTTTGGTTTCTATGACACCACAAACGAGCAGAAAACAAAAATTACTCTTTGCACAACAAATACTTTGTTGATTTACAGATCACTAATAAAGTTTCTATTTAAATATCTTTCGCACTAATATGCCTACTTTTTAATTGTGCTTGTGCGAGTTAACACAAGTATTTCTTGGTCATTTTATCAAATGAAAATAATTAGGCTGCAATGTTTGTTTTTGTGTAAAGTTTTGTTTTGAGTTTTGGTGGTTTTTTTTTGTTAATTCTCCCTATAAAGGGAAGGCAAAGGGAACTAATGCCCATACAGCCATGTCTTCAGTATATCTTTATTTCTTCTTTTATTGCACTATAATGCTAGTGTGCACATTTCAATGTTTCTTGGGAGTATTTGACACGAAATATATGATGGTAGTCACTTTATGTGCTACTTGATGAGGTGGATAACCACAAAAAAGTTCTCATGGTCTTTCATACCGTAATCACTTTTATTCTAATAAACTTTTAGTTGCACGTCAACACAACCACTTGAATAATAAAACTACGCTACTTTTATAACTCCATGTTCGCTATGACGCAATTTTTAATTATTGTAGTAAAAATCTTGACTGACGCCACAAAAACCCGCCAAACACCCGTTTTTTTGGTTAATCCGCCTTATAAAGGGAAGGCAAAGGGAACTAATGCCCATACAGCCATTAGTATTTCTTTATTTAATTTTCTTCTTTTATTGCATTAAAATGCTGGCGTAACACATTTCAATGCTTCTTGGGAGTATTTGCCACGAAATATATGATGACAGTCACTTTATGTGCTACTTCATGAGGTGGATAACCACAAAAAAGTTTTCATCGTCTTTTACACCATAATCACTTTTATTCTAATAATCTTTTAGTTGTCATACGTTAACACAAATACTTGGTTTATAAAACTACACCACTTTTATAACACAAAGTTCCCTCCGACACTTATTCCCCATGTCTTCTCTGTAATTGAGAAAAAAAATCAAAAACCACAAAGTTGTGGGGACCGTAGACAGAGTATATAATAGACTAGGCATCATGACATCTGTCACCGGAGGAAGAAAGACGCCTTTATACAAATGCTTACTAGCGTAAAAGAGATATCAGATTATTTTTTGTCCCTTACCGGGATATGCGATTTCGTTTGTTTGCCACAAGCGGGTGGCAAACAAATATGGCCGATTGTTTACATTCGTAGCGCTTTTCTAATCAAATATCTCACGTGTAATTGTGTTTGTGACTTAAAGTTTGCGTTCTATTTAAAAGAAAACAAAGTGCCGGAATGGTTAATTGCAGTATTTTGGGCTGTTAAAGCCGCAGTGAACGAAAAGAACCTAATATACATTTTCAAAAGTAAGTGTCTTGTTTCCTGCTTCTTATTGTTAAAAACTTTATTGTGGATTGTTATCTCTGCATAATGCTTCAACCTAAACCCCGTAGACCTTTTAAGAAACAGTAAATTAGCCTAGAAAATCAGCAATAACTCGCTTTTTTATTACGATTATTTGTTCAAAATGTGTGGGTTACATGATTGTACTAAAATATGAGATGATGGGTCGCTTTTTCATTTAGTCCGGTTATAGTAACTTTTGGGGATACCATCATAAGGCCGAACTAATTTCCCAGTTTTCTGGGATTTCTTTTTCTTAAAGTGAACTAGTAGGAAAGGAACATCGGATAATGGTGTTATTTTTTATTTTATATTTTGTAGATTTCCGAGCAATAACAATCTTTTTGAAATATAGGCCCGTATTATGGGCCGTCAAAATTGGCAGCCGAAGAAATATACCAGAGTGTTCTCCAAGCACTTTGAGGCACAATGTTATATAGAGATTGGAACCAATGGAAGATACTGATACCTGGATCATCTTCTTTTGCAGGTAAGCTTTGTTTTGGCAGGTGTTTTTATCTGGTCAATGAATAAAATAGGCTGCTAAAAAGAATTAAAAAAATCCTGACATGTATTTTTATTAAATGGTATGTGTTGACTCGAAAGTTTTATGAAAATGTTATCATAAAACTTTGAGGCAACACATAACATTTGATCCATCTATTGTAAAATTATTATATTAGTAAAATATATTAAATTACATGAAGAGTTTGGGAAGTAACACCAAAGTGCTGGCCAAATGCGAAATCAGTTGCAGTAATAGCTGGGACTAACGGTTTAACGTGTCTTCCGAAGCATGGAAGAGCTTGGGATAGCAAATTTTGATTGACTCATCCGGGACAAACCATAGCAAAAGTTGCTTTATTTCGTAATCTAAACCACTTTCGGACTACTTTGCCCGCCATCGAGCCCCTCTAACACAAATGTATAGAATAATTATTAATCAGAATAATTACTTTCAGAATCAACAAAGCATGGACGTTGATCTCTCACAGCATTCGACATCACGCAATTTACCAATCACCCTATCGTTAGTGTTTATGCTCACGTGTGTTAATGGGGCATGGAAAATTCCTGTGGGATATTTCTTTATAGACGGGATTTCAGCTGAACAGAAGCCCAACTCGTTCGACAATGTTTAGATCCCAAAGAAGAATGCGACATAAAAGTCATCTCTGTCACTTTCGATGGGTGCGCAGCCAATTTTTCAATGGCAAGAGTTTTGGGTTGTGTAATTAATGATGAATAATATTATTTTGACTTTGAGTAAACATAGTATTTTTTATTAAAGCCGGTAATGCAATATTTATTTTAAGATGAGTTTCATTTCTTACACCATTTCCTTATTGTGACATATTCTCCAAAAGAATTGATTGTCAAAAATTTAAAGCCTCAAACAAAACCATCCAAAAATAGATTTTAAGAAACCGAGTGAGTTTCTTAAAAGCTATTTAAGTTTGTATGGTCCAAAGCAAAGCTTTCTAGTAAATGCTAAATTGGCACAATAGTGATTGTTATGATTATTACTACCAATTTAATTAGATTCATCTACAGGGTGTTGCTGTCAATGCGACAATAAATTAAAACATGGGCTATATTAGTTCACAGAAATGGTTTACCACTTTCAAAAACATCTTATTCATTTGATAATTTCTCGACATTTCTATGAAAGGATACAGCCAATGTTATATTATTCCATACAAATCTCATGAAATTATCAAATTATATAAGATGTTTTTGAAAGTGGCAAACCATTTCTATGAACTAATATAGCCGATGTTTTAATTTATTGTCGCATTGACAACACCATGCTGTATAACACAGCACACTAATAAATATTATAAACGCGAAAGTTTGTATGGATGTGTGGATGTTTGTTAAATTGTTACTCCATCACGCCAGAACGGCTGACCGGCTCTATATGAAATTTGGCACAGGGATAGATTATGGTCTGGAATAGCACATAGGCAATTTTTTTACCTAGAAAAATTGACAGTTCCCGTGGGATATCGTTAACCGACCTTTACGCGGATCAAATCGCGGGCAGTGGGCTAGTTAGTAATAAAACTAAGTTGTTTATGCAAATTACCAACTTAAAATTCAATTCAGTAATATTTGCAGCGTAAACGATATTTCGATAAATGGATGACTATGCTCTCTTAAATGACAATACGGCTTGCTACATTGATAGACACTTTACTGTCAATAAAATCTATTATGTATTATAAGAGTACTTTTTTGTAAATATTACCTATGTTGTAAAATAATTAAATTAAATATCAGAATTTCATATTGAACTGCGAAAAAATGATCTTAACATATAAAGAAACATAAAGATATATAACTATTCATTTATTATGAAAGATAGAAAAATACAAATACTTTTAAAGATTTGGGGACTTGTAGATGTATTGTCGGCAACCCAGCTCATATACCTACTTTCTATCGCTATCCCTTAAGGTATACGCTCATGCCGAGTCTATTATATACTCTGTCTACGGTGGGGACAGACCTCGGACCTCTTATCGTTCGAGCCTCGGACAGACATCTCTAGTCTATGGTTGGGAGTTTTGAGGTTTTGAGTTCTCTATCTGTGATTCAATCATAGACAAAATTGACTACTTTACTGTGTTGAGTATTGTATTGGCGCTGTTTGCGTTCTCTATTTAATTCTACAATTCCGTTTATTTTGTGAATAAAATCAGGAGTTTTTATTTGTTTCTTGTGACGAAATTGGGAATTGTTTTTTTCCCATATTACATGCAGCGTGGATAAAGCAAAAGGTAACTGACCATTTTCGTATTTTACACAGTCAACTTTCACTTCTAATTTTTAGACTTGCTTTTATACATGAGAGTCGATGTAATCCTTTTGTTCAGGGAGTCAGGGACTGATCACATCAATTAAACTTTATTTTATTATTGCTAAAAATAGTAGCTCTAGGCCATTATGAAGCAAGCATAATGGTATGGACAGTTTCATTGATTATGTACTGTGCTGAAGTACCTTTAGAGCCTAATAGTAGGTTAAGTTTGCTCCTTTTTTGAAGTTTGTTTAATTTTCTATAACAGAATGCTAACTAATGATGCCTAAAAGAATTTTTACTCATTTAACAATTGTTTTGTACTGTTTACTAATTTTTGAGTTAAGGATTATTCTAATAATTTATAATAAGAGGTATTTTTATCCCACTGTAGTTCATGACATGTTTTTGATATGCTCTCCTCATGGTTTATGGAGCTATGCAGTGATGTGCTTGCATTTACTACTTTGATTATAAATGCAATCACATTTCACACTTGTGATTACTCGTGCTCCTGCATACAAGTTAAGTATTTAAAACTTAATCAAACTGATTACAAATTCCAACAAGATAAATTGCTTACCTTTAAAATTATTATGTGAGGTGTTGTAATACTATAAAAATATAAAATTAGCTGTGCTCTGATGGGAAGTCTAATTTATGAATAAAGAATGAAAGCTAGGTAATAATAATAATAATAATGCCTGTGCGTTTTTATACTTCATCAACATTATCATAAGCCCATAACAGTCCACTGCTGGACATAGGCCTCTCCATATGACCGCCACTTGGCTCGATCCATGGCCAGATTCATTCAGTTTCTGCCAGCCACTCTGCGGAGATCGTCACTCCACCGAGCCCGAAGACGTCCCACACCGCGCTTGCCAGTCTGTGGTCTCCACTCAAGTACCCGCTTAATCCAACGGTCATCAGTTCTGCGGATAACATGGCCGGCCCACTGCTACTTGTTTTTATACTTACCAGGAAAGATCCTGAGATAAAAAATAACAAAATAATAATAATAATTCTTTATTTGTGAATTGTGAACTTTTAATTTAAAGAAATAAATGCCTAAATTAAAGTCTAAAAATAATGTTACATCAAATAAAATAATGTAGAAATTTGGTCTTCAGACTCACCTGCATAATGCACATGGATGCATAACAGTATAGATTGAAATTGTACTCAATAATAAAAAAAACCAATATCTTTTATTGTGTATTATTTTAAAATATTTTTTTTGTGATAAAATGAATTAGGTTACTATTTAATAGTAATTTAAATACTACCATGTAAGGTGATTCTAACAATTTAATATTTCAAGATAAACATCAAGAGGCTGCATTGAATTTTTTACAGTATTTAACAAATGATAATAATAATAATTATAATATAGCATAATGAAAGAACTACTATTGCCAAAAGTTTTGTTAGTGCGGTGATGGATTAAAAATACAATTCACCACCCCATTTCTTCCTGTGGGTGTCGTAAGAGGCAACTTTGGGATTACTGAGCTACTAATTGCTCTACTGGTGGTTGGTTCTGAACATTCGTCTGTTAGTAATCACCGTACGCATGACGTAACACCCGCCAAGTGACTTGTGGATGTGTTCCTGGCTCAGTCAGCGTGCAACCAGAGCTTGGGGAAACGTTGCAGTCTGCGTTGACCCGCCGACCAGGGTGACCCGGAAAACCGCTGTTCCGCTGGCTGCCCGTGGCACAGTACAGGGATCCGTTGTACCGGTTGGTGACCGGGTATTGGGGTCCTGGCGGCCATTCTCGGGGAGGTTCGGGGGCCCTTCCGTTCGGCGAGTCAGGGCTTCTACGTTGTCGGCTGTTAAC
Organism: Nymphula nitidulata; assembly: GCA_947347705.1. NCBI lineage: Eukaryota > Metazoa > Arthropoda > Insecta > Lepidoptera > Crambidae > Nymphula > Nymphula nitidulata. The sequence continues at coordinate 22,234,016 of OX374616.1, forward strand.
TGGGGAAACAGGCGTCACGCTTTGACCGCCTATATCGCCACAACCAATTCATGCCTCTCCTTCCATCATCCACTATGGCAGCGGTCAAAAAGCGCTGTTTGAGGTCGGTCTCACTAACATCCGTGGGCTTCATGCTAACCTTAAGCCATCCACCAAAATCGCGAGACAAATCGACCAGCAATGCTTATTTTGCCGGAGACGCAAATACTCCGCCCAACTGACACTAGCTACTTGCATTATCCCGGCTACGCTCATGAAGAGTCCTTCAAAGCGAAGGCCGAGGTATGCCTGGAGATGCCTGAAGGAGGATGTTTGCTGTCGCCGTCTGCGCTGCTTGGAGGACCCTGCCTACTCCGTCCTTGGGGTGCATGGTGACCTGGGCACACATTGCCGTGACTACGTGTGCCTCTATAGCTCTCACAGAAGTGACATGAAGACAACTCGATGTTTTGAACACCTTAGTCGAGAGGCGCCGCGAGTGTGCCTTAGCTGTTGAGAACAGACAGTCGGTATACCCTGCTTGAACCTGCGGCTGAGCTGACGACGCAATTCAAGAGGCTCTAGGATGTTCGTGACTTCTACATCGCCAATGATACGGACAGCACGATGCTGCAATCTATCCAGTGCATCGAGGAGGTACTTGGCGGAGCCATCACACAAGTGCGAGCAATATTCCACGCAAGTTCGGACCTGAGTCTTGTAAAGCAGGCATAGTTGGTCAGGCGTGAAAAATCGACGCACCTTGTTCAGGACACCAAGCTTCCGAAAGGCTGCTTTGATCACGGTTTCGATGCAGTTCCTGGAATTGAGATTGCAGCATATCTCCATACCGAGCAATTTTAAGGAGGCTTGTGCCGAAAGATTAGTCGACGTCATTTTGCCTGTAAACGCGCACACATGCGTTTTCTTAGCATTGAACTCAACAAGATTGTTAGCACCCCATTCAGATAAAACGTTTAACATCCTGTTGAGCTCAATGGTAAGATTCTCCCTCTCTTTCTCTGTTACTTACACTATGTACCGTACGCAATATCACGATACTGGAAAAATGCGCAGCGGAGTTATCTCTTTCTTTCTCTTAAATTACCAGCTGATACGATACCTAGAAGATAACTCATTAATTAATGACCGACAGTAAGGGTTTCGGCCGAAACGGTCAACGGGTGACCTAGCGTAATTATTGCATGTCTGGGGTAAAGCTATAGACAAACGTGGTGAGTTAGTGGCTGTTAGCCTTTACATTGCCAAAGCGTTTGATCGGGTCTGGCATAGGGCTCTTCTCACCAAGCTCCTGGCATACGGTCTACCCGCTCAGCTCTGCAACTGGATCGTCGGCTTCCTGCATGACCGGAGAATCCGTGTCCTCGCAGATAGATGCGCTTCGTGGTTCATGTCAGTGAATGCGGGTGTACCACAAAGCTCTGTTCTATCCCCAACACTCTTTTTTCATATTAATGACATGCTTCCCTTAGGAAACAATTATTACTATGCCGATGACAGTAAAGTGCTATGGGATATATTACGGTCGCCCAGGGGCTGGACGTGCTGAATCCGAGAAAGAGAGAGAGAATCTTACCATTGAGCTCAACAGGGTATTGAACGTTATATCTGAATGGGGCTCTAACAATCTTGTTAAGTTCAATGTTAAGAAAACAAGTGTGCGTGTTTACAGCCAAAATGTCGCCGTTTCTTCCCCTTCCCTTTCTTCAGGGCACTACTCTTTCGGCACAGGGCTACTTAATATTGCTCGGTATATGGAGATATGTTGCGATCTGTATTCCAGGAACCAACGTCGAAACCGTAATCAAAACAGCCTCACGGAAGCTCGGTGTCCTAAACAATTTACAAAACACAGATCCAGTCATACTTGGAATATTGCTCGCACTTGTGGGATAGCTCCGCCAAGTACCTCCTTGATGCACTTGATAGATTGCAGCGTCGTGCTGTCCGTATCATTGGCGATGTAGAAGTCACGAACAACCTAGAGCTACAATTGCGTCGTGACATTGAGTCGCATAGCGCCTTCTATCGGCTTTATCATGGAGAATGTTGTAATGAGCTTTTGTCCTTAACCCACCTTCCTACTTAGGAACACGCGTACCGGTTTTCGGAGTCATCAAGTCACTGTCTCCACCTCAACATCACGCACAACTAAAATAGTAACTGTTTACTTTGTCGTACTTCTAAAACTTGGAATTCTTTGCCAGCATATGTGTTCCCCTCCTTCCTATAACATTGGGTCCTTCAAAAGAGGCATGAAAAGGCACTATACAGGGTGGCACATTTAGATCTAATAAAATGCATTGTTTTCCTAATAATCAATTGAAAAACCTACTTATAATAAATAAGTAGATACAAAAACGTGATAAACCTCATTTGAAAATGGAACGTCTTGGTTTGAACAGAGACGTGATAAACCTCATTTGAAAATGGAACGTTAATTTTACGCACCTAAACGAGTTGAATGTTGTAATGAAAAAAAATGGTGGCAGTTTAGAACACTCTAAAATAAATTAAAAGATATGAAAACAATGCATTTTATTCATTTTAAACATCATTTTTAACCCCCGACGAAAAAAGAGGGGTGTTATAAGTTTGACGTGTCTGTCTGTGTATCTGTGTATCGGTGTATCTGTGTGTCTGTCTGTGTCATCGTAGCGCCTAAACGAATGGACCGATTTTGATTCGGTTTTTTTTGTTTGAAAGCTGATGTGACTACGATGGCTCTTAGCTATAATTTATGAAGATCAGTTCAGGCGTTTGATGACTATTAGCTCATATTCTACATGATAATAGGATTTTACTAACTTTTACAGATCCGATCAATTTCAAATTTGGTGTACTGTCACTTCGGTGACATTCCCATGACATACTAACTTGAGCTGATCCTATACCATCAAAAAGTCTGCGAAATGCTTAATTCTTCAGAAGCTTACAGCAGATATAGCGTGTTTGGGCTCTTAAGAATAGTCTTAATGAGATGGAGTTAGATAGATGATTAATGACGCCGGGGGTACTTAAAATTTTTAATTTTGTAATTATTCATAGTAACGTTTACTGCATGTAAATAGAAATAATGTTAGTTTTATTTTTCAAAACGTCCGGGTTCGATTCCCGAGCTGAGTACATGTTTTTTTTTCAAATGTATGAATGCAGTTTTTCTTATTACTAAAATCGATGACATGGTTCCTGAGAAGAGATTTTCGCATGTCTCATAGTTTCAGACTTTCCCATACTGACCTATCTAAATTTGCCACCCTGTATAGTCCGGAAAGGTGGAGGCAACGCAGCTTTCTTTCGCTTCACATCAGCACCCTTATTCACAACCGTCGGATCACGGATTCGATCCAAAAGTCATCTCGTCACGCTTTGACGTGGAGCGTATAAAAAGTGACAGGTATAGAGGTTCCGAAATTCGAATTTATTCCGACGTTGTGAATAGGGGAGCGTGTGGTGTTGAGTCATTTGCCATGCTATGTTAAAAAAACTAATATTAACTTTATTTCCAAGTTCAAATTCCAAACATCCCATTACTTTGGTATTGGTGTAATGCCAGGAATTGTTAGTGTAATAACTTTTTGTTTTATGAATGTAACAAGACAGTAAATAGTGTCACAATATTCTTAAAAAAAAATTTATTTACTCTCTACATAAACTGTATATTATTATTTTTGTATACAGGGTGGTGCCGTCAATTCGACAATAAATTATTTGTTATAAATTAAACCTGGGGTATATTAGTCCATAAAAATGGTTTGCCACTTTTAAAAATATCGTATTCATTTGATAATTTCATGACATTTGTATGGAATAGTGTAACATTGGCAGCATTATTTCATACAAATGTCATGAAATTATCAAATGAATACGATATTTTTGAAAGTGGCAAACCATTTCTATGGACTAATATAGCCCATGTTTAAATTTATTGTCGCATTGACGGCACCACCCTGTATACTTTCATAATGCAGTAGGTAAGCGTTCTATGTAGGTAAGCGTTATATGTAGGTAAGCGTTATATGTAGGTAAGCGTTATATGTAGGTAAGCGTTATATGTAAGTTATAGCTCTCTACTTATACTGTATTTTGGTCTATGATAAAGTTCTAATGTTTCCTCTTTGCAGATTGAATGGGTTCTCCAATTTGAAAACTTCCAGTGGGCTTCTTATGAAGCAGTAGTTTTAGGGTGTCATTGAGGAATTGAATGGCTATGTATTATTACGCAAGTAAACTGAATGAAGCATCATGTAGTGGATGCAATGGTAAAGTACCTCCAGCACCTACTGAGCCTGCTCCGGTGCCCCCACCACCCGATCACCCTCCTCTTCCTCCAGATCCTTCTCTACTGCATGGTTCGGGACTCTCCTATTATGATGTAAGTATAACATCTTACTTTTTATTATTATTATATAGGAAATTATTTTGTTGTTTTATTCATTTTTCAATTCGGATTCAAAGTAAATGAATCACCTATTTTTTTCCTAACAGGACTCCTATATTAATATAATACAAGTCAAACCAATGCCTGGATGGAAAGTATCCTAAATATCAAAGTTAGCAAATTATACTCCAAGGAACATTCCTTAAGTTTTAGAAATAACAATAACTGCGTTCAAAGATTTATCAAAAGTCACCTGCCCGCCTAGCATGACCACCGAAACGCGATATGATACGATATGATAAAACCGCCATCTTGAAATTTTCGATAAAGTTTCAAGATAGCGGTTATATCCAATGATTTTTGACAGTTCGAAGCGATAAATAGCTTTATCATATCGCGTTTCGGTGGTCATGCTAGGCGGGCAGAGCCGGGAATCGAACCCACCAAATGTGGAAAATAAACAGTCTGTATTATTATGATACCGATCGATAGGGTCAATTATAATAGTACATTATGATATAAGTGCGGTAAGTTGAAAATCACAGCCGAGGCGATATTGCTAGCCCGAGCCGAGCGGGACTACAAGAAAGCAGAGGTTGTAATTATATCAATGCGCACGTATGTCATACGACGTTTTATAACATATTTACGAGGAAATAAATAAAACTCGGACTTTCTTAAATGAATAAAGCAGTTATAAAAATTTGAACAAATTGTAAAATTGATTATTACGCTGCCAGGCATCTTTAATGTTGTCAAGTAAATTAATATTTTTGTGTTTTTGTTAGAGATAAATGGTTGTAATTTATTGTCAAAATTAATTTAATTAAAGCATTAAATGTTTATTTATTATATTTTATCTCCCAGTTAATTTTATTCATTAAAAATTTGACCACTTCTCTGACATGAAAACTCTTTGCTTAGATTTAAAAAAGTACCTTTCATTTTTAGACGAATCTTGATAAACTGTGCGTTTTACTTTACAATAACGTACAAGTGCCTAATAAGATACAATACGATATTGAAATCGGTGAAATAAGAGACCCTTTACGAGCAAATGTGTTATAAATAACAATAGTAGATTGAGCAGAAAGTGACTTATAATTATATCAAGTATTAGTTAGGAGTACGAGCTTTAGCGAGGGCTCTAAAACACGAGTGCAATTATAAACATCACTTTTGCGAGGTTCATAATCTGCTTTTCCTTTAACTACCGAAGAACTGAAGTCAAATAAAGTAGGAAAAAATTATTCAGAAACAAACATTAGTACTATTCAAACAACATTTACAACAAGGTTCACGTTTTCACCGGGCACATTAATATTCGTTTGTTTTAATTGTGACGACGATCTAGATGCACATGGTTGACTTGAGATTTTGGAGTTATCTTCACAAGATGTAGAAGAATACTGGCTGAGTTCGATCTCAATTTCAATTTCTTCTTTGATGGCTTCCTACTATAATTTAGCTAATGTCAAGTTTCTGTGTATCTTTGCTATATTTAGACGTTTGTTAACAACTCTGCTTAGTATGTAGACAGGCATTGTGCAGGTACAAGAGCGAATTATGATTGTTAGCGAGAAATTACTAACAGTCTTTTTTTTTTAATTAAAAGAAAAACAAAACCTGAAACTGTAGAATCACCAATTACACAAAAAGAAAAATAACTGCAAACGAAAGCTTAAAGCGAGTCAACAGGACAAAAAAGACACAATATCCGGAATACTTGTATCACGCACTCAACCTAAAAGCAGAGTCCGAGTTCGATCTCTACATTTTTACGAGAAGTAGATGGACGAAAGTTATTTGATATAAATAATAGCGCTAGATGGCTGGTAGAAAACTAGTTGGTCATGCTTGTAGCCTGCGATAATTTGCTAACTTCAATATTTATGATACTTTCCCTCCGGAAGGCAATTGGTTTGACTCACCCTGTATAGTTAATGTGTCTGTTAGTAATTTCAATTCTTAAATTTTCTTCAATTTATTTTTTAAAAAACAACTGTAATGATAACAATACTTTTGATATGCTCTTACAATTCTTATTACGCTTGCAAATTTTTATACCTTTATTAAGCATGTGTATCCTAAGGTTGGAACAAATAGTTTTTAGGGTTATGGCCACCCACTACGCAAACATTGTTTACATATGATTATTATATTTTTCTGTATATATTTTTGTGTCATGTGTACAAAAAAGTATTTAATAAATAAATATGCCAGATTAATTTATTTTCCAGTTTTTTTTCTTTGTAAGTCATGATGTTTTCTATTATACAGACTTTAAAACCAGCCTCTTAAGTTTTAAAATTGGTTCTCAATTAAAATGTATTAAAATTGGGCTCGATGGTCTAGTGGTTTGAGTGTTTCGTTTACGGAAACAAAGCAACTTTCGCCATGGCCTGTACCGGGACGGGTCAGTCAAAATTTGTTATCTTGAGCTCAGAGCTTCGGAAATCGGAAGGCACGCTAAGCCGTTGGTCCCCGCTGTTACTGCCGCTTTAACCCACCACCCCTATTGGGCCAATGTGGTGGTGTAATGGCCCAAACTCCTCATATGTTTCCCATGAAGAAACTTGCCCGTTTTTTTGTTTTTGGGAAAGAGTTGATGTTCCGCTCACATAATGGTATGTTGTGTCATCTTTAATTGTCCTGTTGAGAATTTTATAGAATAGAATATAATATAACATCATCACAAAATAGTGATCTGAATCAATTCTATCGCCTAAACTAGGCGAGGTTCAGTTGAAATAGAAAAAGCGGCTTTATTGATATACTATCACTATTTTCAGAATGATGATTACTACTCAATGGTGAGAGGGAATAAATTCATGTCAGAGAACACGTGTAAGCACATTGTAATGAACGGTGGAATTAATTTTGTAGCAAGTCAGAAAGTTGAGGCACCACAAGTAAGTACCTACGTTGGTCAATACATAATTAATTTAAAAGTATAAATAAAATAATTTATGTCATCTACTAAAATTCTTAAATTCAGTCACCTTACGCACCTCTTAAACCACCGTAAACATACGTAATATTATATTATTTACGATTTTAGTTGACAGCTGTACTTGCTCCTGGTATGAAATCGTTTTCTACACTGCCATTTGCAAACTGCCCTCCAGAAAAGTCAGACATAGAGTACAAAGATGGTCAAATAGTAAGTGCACCCTTAGAAACTTTAGTGGATATGCTGAAACCTGGAGCTAGCAAATCATTCATGTTTACATTTATGCTATGCTCACGATTATTTGTAAAACCACATGAACTACTCAATAAATTGTGCAAGAGGTACTTCAAAAACTATGATAATGTTGTAAGTAATCATCAGTATTTATATGTCTTACCTATATATTTGTATGTAGGCGCTGTTTGATCATGATAATTTTTACTGTGTAGGGAAAGAATGAAGTCAAGGATTTGGTAGATAAAGAGCTGAATGATATGATAGCTCTTGTAAGAGTGTTGAATCAGTGGACAAGTATGTTTCCTTACGATTTCCGCGATGACCGGGTGATGGCACTCGTGCGCAGTATTACTCAAAGGTGAGAATAATGACATACTTACAATACTTAGAAAACATTGTTATTGTAATAATAGTGCTTGTATAAATTACACAAAATGTTATGACAGGTGCGCCGCGGAACACATGTCTTCAGTTCGGCTAGAAGTGTCCACTATGCTGGAAAAGCTGCTCGATAAACTGACTGCCTTAGAGCAGTACGAAGAAACATTGGTAGACATACCTCAGGTTTCATCAGTGGATCAATTAGCTCAGGTGAATTTCAGCTGTATTCTATAATTTCAATTGTTTATAAACTCTAATTGGTTGTACTAAAATTATTATCTTTTTGTAGGGAGATATACTATCCCTTGGTTTGACTCCCGTAGAACTCGCCAACCAGCTTACTGTCGTGGAACTGCATAGGCTATCATTTGTGGGTCCTGAGGAATTGGTTCAAACTTTTGCACCAGCTCAACAGTCGCAGCCATCCTCTGCTTGTGGCAAGAATACTATAAATTTACATCATATTGAAACTAAATCGACAAGAAACTTGGAGGCATATGCCGATTGGTTCAACAAACTTAGTTATTTGGTAGCCACGGACATTTTGAAGGTGAAACTTAATTTTTTTGTTATACATTGTTAAAAATATTTTTTTACAGTATAAATCAAAATAATAAAATCTCTTACAGAGTGCGAAAAGCAAATATAGAGCCAGAGTGATCGAGCAGTGGGTTATGACTGCCAGGGAGTGTTTCAATCTTGGGAATTTCAATTCACTGATGGCAATCATTAGTGCGTTAAATATGTCACCTATCACAAGACTCAAGAAGACTGTAAGTAATGAAAACTGAGATGTCCTGTAGATGATTAATAAATTATGAAACTCTTATATTACAATACTTTACGTCTATTACAGTGGAGCCGCACTTCTGCCGTGTGCGGACAGCAGTTGCGGCAGTTGGAATTGTGCATAGAGCCCAGTGGTAATCATGCTAGGTATGTGGTCCTTAATAATTTATTAACTTATATGTTTGTTAATCAATCTGCAAATCGTTTATATCGTTGGTAAAGGTATCGAGCTGCGTTGGCGGCCGCTCCAACAGAGACCGCTGTGCCCTTGTTGTCTGTTACCTGCAGAGACCTGCATTTCGCCAACCAAGGTACCCCATCGAAGTAAGTACCACTTATTATTATATCAACGTGAATTTCATTTAATTCAATTTTAGTATTAAGATTTAGTATTAACTATATTAGAATTGTTACTGTAATTGGATTAGCAATGAGTTGTCAAACTTTGACGCAGATATACGACAAGGTGATTAAATATTTCTAAGCAGTTTAAAATTTCAATGACTTTTTTTACACTATACGGGGTGAATTTTTCAAATGGACATGAATGACCCAATCCGAAACTATGAAGAATAGCTCAAAAGAGGTCTAGTACCCGATTCTGATGAAAACTAAAACTATTATATCATTGGAATTTTGAAAAATCAATATTCCTGGTGGTGGTAGGCCCGTAGACATCTGGGTAGGTACCACCGCCTTTCCTATTTCAGCCGTGAAGCAGTTCGCTGTGTTTTGGTTTGAAAGGAAAAGGTAGCCAGTGTAATTACTGGGAATGGACGGTATTTCATTTTGGGCCTCAAGATGACAACGCTCCCGCAATATCAAGTGATTGTTACTTGTTAATTGCAGGTGTCTATAGGCGGCGGTAACTGCTTACCATCAGGTGGGTCGTCAGCTTGTTTGTCATCTATTTGTATAAAGAACAGTGGCGAAGGGTGAATAATACCAAAAGGGAAGCCGGATCAAAATAACACAGTCAAAATAGTAGTACCTACATGTTCAAATCAAGAGACAAAATCACGACCTCGTTTAGTTGAAAACCAACCAATAGAAATCTCATTATGTTAGAAAAACCGATACTTACTAGCTTTTTAGGTAGGCACACCTTCATATTTTTTTACTTTCAAAACCTATATTATCCAATATTAGTATAGGTACTTTATGACCAGCAACCAACTTACTAAACTTCTAAAGATCGGCCATAATAAAAAAACTGCACTAACAGAGAATTTTAAAAAATCTGACGTAACCTAAATCAACCTGAAATATCAAAATAAACAATAGTTTTACCTGAAACCGAATCAAAACCTACCTTATATCACGTGTAACATTTTTTCACACAATATTAAATAATCACTTATTTGTGCACCATTTTAAAACAACAACAAAACACAAAAACTCTTTGTTTACATTAGGTACTTTGCGCAACTCGAACGAAAATAAATAGAAAATTTTATTGGTGAATGACATTGCAAGCTGGCAAAATTTAAAATGTCTCGGTCGAAAGCACGCCAGTGGATGGACGCTTACTTTCTACTTGATAGAATAATAACTCAAGTAATAATAATATTACCTCACTGTCTGTCTTAGTCACACTCACGGAATCTTGTAATGCTTTCCCTATCATAACTCGACAGCGACCGGCTTATATCGGCCTTTGATACGGCGTGTGAGAAAGAGACGGCGCTCGAAAAAAATATATGCGTAAGAAAGAGATAGCCACACCAGTAAGTATAGGCTTAATAACCCGAAAAATTACGGCTTGCTCATTGCGAATGATCGCAACGCAACGCACGGAAATTGGAACTGCAATGACGACTCTATGTGTGATATTGCTAAAAGAATTAGGTAGGCGCTTAGATAGGTGTTTAGGAATTGTTAATGTTTGAAGTTAAATACAAAGTTATTATTAGTGTAATAATATATTTAATAGTAACACGGTATGCCGAACATACTACGAAGTTGTTATTAGGTGAGTATTATTTCAAAAGGGAAGCCGACAGGAATCGTGTTATAGGGACCCCTCGCCACTGATAAAGAATAAAAAATCCTAGTTAGTCAAGAATCGAACTCGTTATTTTGAAAAAAAAACACATCCTGTATTATTACACCATTTGATAGTGTCGCTACTATGGAACGAATTCTGGGAAGTAATGCCATACGGCAAACTGAAGAAAAGAGCTCATTTTTAACAAAATACTTTTTTTTTATATTCTAAACAGAATCAATAACATTGTAATTTGTAATACTGAATGCATTATAATCCTTGAGTGGCGAATCCAGCTATGTATTGAAAACAATTGCCATCATTTTGAACAGTAAATCAGTCAAATTTTAATGGGTAGGTATGTTAATGTAAGAAAAATAAAAAAGGATTTTGTTAAAAATGAGTTCTTTTTTTAAGTTTGCCGTATGTCATTAGGTACTTTCCAGAATTTGTTACTACACTTACTAGCAACATTATCGAATGGTGTAATAATACAGGTTGTTCTGACTTGCCTATCCGATTTTATTCCCAATCCACGATCCTACCAACCTAGTACCTAGCGCCACCTATCCAACTTCATGAAGAACAATATTCCGGCACGACAACGCGCGATTGTTGCGCCCTCAACACAATGCATTCTGCTAGAGAACTTGCCATTGCGCACTAAGACACGAAGAAGTCTCGCCGTCACGGTCGGTACGAACGCCGCGAGAATAAAACTTTGAAATTTCGGAAGTTGTTTAATGTGTAAGCCGGCTCCATCTCACGATACACCAGATATCTAGTGCAGAAAATAAAAACAAGAAACACCATTGAAGAAAGCAGATCTGGAGCCGCCCGCAGCAACTAACCAAGTGAGTCCCTTCCTTCATTATTCTGTTTCCTGGTGGGTCAGACTAACTTCGCCACAGTAGGTCAAACAGTAGCAAGGTCAAGGAAAATTAAAATCGAAAACTTAATTTCTAATCATTTTAAGTGGTCCATTCGAGCACAGATCGCCTATGGTACTGGTTTTAACCTGCTTAAAACTCCAGTTTACAATTCTTTAGAATAATACCTAAATTAGCAATTATTATAATATAGCGTAACATTCATTTCCAATCATATTTTTTGTTATTTTGGGTATCTACAATACACCTATTCACTGTTGATTACCTACAATCAAATCACGTCACCGCGTAGGACCTCCCGGAGCGAGCCCATAACAGCCGCACCGGCATCTCAATTGTTTACATATGAGCTAACTTATGGTGTGAAACATAAACAAACCGGTAACGTGATAGCGAATAGAATAGGCACAGTATTACGAATAGGGAAATAGGCAAATAAGCATAGTTACACGTCACAGGCCGATTATTTTTATAAATTAGCTTTCCTAACTAGTGAATATTGATATTGTTAACAATGATGAGTGCCTAGGTAGCTAGACGAGACGTATAAATCGTATAATACTACATATTAAGAGTGTTCGTGCCTGCGAGACAACATGACAGACGAACACAATGAAACCGAAAGAAAACTTAAATTAGTTGAAACGCAACGAGAATATGCGTTTCGTGATATGCAAATTTTGTTGGATTTATCTTCAAATATTCACGCGGAAAAATCAGTGTTGTCTAAATTTAAAGCGAGGTTCAAAAGGATTGAGAACTTACGCAGTGAATTCATTGAGTACAATTCGCGGATAAATGAATTAAAGTTAATTATAAAACCGGGTGATAAGATTGACTTAAAGGCAGTACAGGCGTTCGATGACATGTACTATAGTGTTATCGGCGTCGCAGACGCAGTTCAAGCGGCCGAACACGACGAGGCCGTGGCGAGCGCCCCGCGCGTTGCGGACCGACTCGGCGCGGGCAGTAGCGGCGCCAGCTCCGAATTATATTATCATAGCGCGAAAACTTTCCACAGATTACCGAATCTGGAATTACCTAAGTTTGACGGTAATATTGAACATTGGCAAACGTTTTTTGAGACATTTTCATCACTTGTACATGACAATAGTAGTATAAGTTCAGTCGAAAAATTCCATTATTTGCTATCGTGCCTCTCGGGGCCGGCTTTATCTATTGCTAAAGGTATTCCTGTTACTTGTGACAATTATGAAATTGTTTTTAACGCTCTTATTGAACGGTTTGAAAATAAGCGCATTTTGGCAGTTAATTATTTAGATAAAATTTGTAATTTTTCAGTTTTAAAACCGAATAATTTCTCAGAGCTACGGAATTTTACAAATGTCTTAAATGAAACGATTAACGCCCTTAAAGCTATGAAAATAAAACAACTGGATGAATTTATTTTATTTTATTTAGCTTCTCGGATTCTTGACACTGACACGCGTAAACGTTTCGAGTCTCAAAACCAAGAACGGATACCTACGTTTTCTAATTTATTGTCATTCCTACAAGGCTATGTCAAAGTAGTAGAAGCTAGTCAATCTGGCGTCTTACTGGGTTCTAGTGCTCAAATACGGTTCAATAATAAGAGTAATTATATGGAACTAACACAACACAAAAATAAATATAATTATAAATCCACATCGTTGCCGTCGAGTGCTTCTTCCCATGCTCCGATTAGTGATCAGCCTTCAATTAATTGTAGATATTGTAGCCAGCCTCATGTTATTTTTAAATGCGCAAAATTTCAACAACTGAGCGTTCCAGAAAAATATAAGGTAGTTTCCCAGCATAATTTATGCGGCAACTGTTTACGCCCAAATCATAAAGTAAACCAATGTTATTCTAAATCGTCTTGCTTTGTGTGCGGCAAACGTCATCATAGTTTGTTGCATGATACTGGGTCCACTGTAGCGATTCCTAGTGTGTCTACTGAAATGACTGACGGTTCAGAGGAGTGCGACAAAATTGAGTCACCAACAGTACATGAGAGTTCAATTACAACTAGTACTTATTTAGGGCATAGTCGTGCATTGGTTTTACTTGGTACGTGTATAGTACGGGTATACGGACACTCTGGTGCCTCTCAACCGACATTTGCACGCGCGCTGATTGATAGCGGCGCGCAGGATTGTTTCATGACGACATCGCTAGCGCAACGTTTGTGCTTACCCATACGTCGTTGTAATATAACCGTGGCGGGTCTAGGTAAAAATGTTGTGCATCAAATAAAAGGTGAAACATCCTGTACAGTACAGCCTCGTGATTCAGATGATCCAAAATTGGTTATTAATGCAATTGTCATGGATAAGATTACTAGTAAAATGCCTACAGTTCAGATACCATCTACCGTGCGTGATAATTTTAAACATCTAGTACTTGCTGATACACACTTTGACAAACCATCAGATATTGACTTGTTGTTGGGTGCCGAGCAATTTCATGAGATTTATGATGGCCAGCGCTTAACTTTAGGTGAAGGACCAGTTGCATTACATAGTATCTTCGGGTGGGTTCTTACGGGCAAGGTTAATCCCGTCTGTCGCCCACCATCCACCGTCTCTTCCCTTGTAGCTTCTACTCGTATACTCGATGACGTAGTCAAGCGATTTTGGGAGGTCGAAGAGCCACCGAAAGCAGTTATATTGAACCCCGAAGATGTTAAATGTGAGGAGTTGTACACAAAATTAGTCTCACGTAAGCCCGATGGTCGGTACGTCGTTCCGTTACTATTAAAGGAGCCGTACGACATTCTAGGTGAATCTTTGACAAACGCAAAGTCGCGGTTAGGTAAATTGGAGAAAAAACTCGAACGAGATGTAGAGTTAAGTAAAGGCTATAGCAGTTTTATGACCGAGTATGAAAGCTTAGGTCACATGCAACCGGTTAGTCTCGGGTCCGGAAAATTCGTTATACCACATCATTGTGTTGTTCGCCCAGATAGTGCAACAACTAAACTTCGTGTTGTTTTCGATACAAGTTCGAAAACAACGAACGGCAAGTCGTTAAATGATATAGTGTACACTGGTCCTAAGCTTCAAAATGACATTGTAGAAATATTGACTAAATTTCGTTTACAATCAATCGTATTTACAGCAGATATTACAAAAATGTACCGCAATATTGAGTTACGTCCCGAAGATAGAAAGTGGCAACATGTGCTCTGGAGAACTTTACCCGTGGATCCCGTCCTAGAGTACGAACTGAATACCGTTACTTATGGTGTCACCAGTTCACCATTTTTAGCGATACGTACACTACACCAACTTGCAGCTGATCATGGCTCTGATTATCCTCAGGCAGCTGAAGTCATACGTCAAGATACATTTATGGACGATATTACCGCTGGAGCACCTAATTTGGCTCAAGCGCTTAACTTAAAAGATGAGCTTGTTAATCTCCTTCAGTGTGCTCAATTCCAACTACGCAAGTGGAGTAGCAATTCTAAGGAATTTATTGCTGCCCTTCCTATTGAACATTGTCAAGTTCCTAAAACTTTTAGCGATAAAAATCATCAGAATATTATCAAAATATTAGGTGTTCAATGGGACCCTAATGAAGACTTTTTTACCTACGCCATCTCAGAATTAAATCCAAGTTTCACCAAACGTGCCATTTTATCATGTATAGCTCGTATTTATGATCCAGTTGGGTGGCTGGCACCCTTCGTGCTTGTTGCAAAATTATTATTACAAGACCTTTGGCGTCATAATCTAAATTGGGATGACCCTGTACCAACGGAGATTGCACACCAATGGAAAAAGTTTATTCATGACATACAATATGTTAAAACAATTAGAGTTCCTCGAAAAATGACAGTTGACGATGCCAACTACTATCAATTGATAGGTTTCTGTGATGGGTCTTCTAAAGCCTACGGATGCTGCGTGTACTTAAGAAGTGTCAGTGCTAATACATGTCAAGCAAAGCTGTTAATAGCTAAGTCAAAACTAGCACCTATTAGACCCGTAACTGTTAATCGCATTGAACTCTGTGGCGCCGTTCTGCTCTCTCGTATTCTTAAACATATGTTTAATTTACTTCAAACTAAACTTACTATTAAGAAAGTTATCGCATTCACTGATAGTAGCACCGTGCTTGCTTGGTTGCACACTGAACCTCACAAGTTGAAAACTTTTGTGGCTCATCGAGTGGTAAAAATAATCGATTATGTTCCTCTCGAAAACTGGCTGCACGTGTCAACCCATGATAATCCTGCTGATCATTGCAGTCGAGGTTTAACTTCTACAGAGCTATCAAAGTGTTCGTCCTGGTGGGCAGGACCAGAATGGTTTAAGACTGATGCTTCTTGTTGGCCAGTGAAATACTCGTGGGATTCTACCCAATCTGTGCCTGAATTACGCATAGATACTTCTCTAATGCAAACTACAACTTCTTCTATTGAGCCTGCAGTCATAACAGATTTACTACAATATTATTCTTCCTTTTCACGTTTACAACGGATCTTTGCTTGGTGTTTGCGTGCGGTAGCAGGTTTCAAACGTATTACTTCAAAAAATAGTACCGCGTTAACTACAAACGAACTGGAGCAGTCATTATTGCGTTTAATTTTAAATGAGCAACAACTGTACTTGACTGAGAAGGTTAAAGCGTCTAGGGCCATACAAAAGCTTCACCCTTTCGTCGATAAAGTAGGCCTTCTCCGAGTGGGGGGACGCCTCAAACAATCTAACTTGCCGGTTTCATCCAAACATCCATATTTGTTACCAAAATCATCACGTTTGTCTTTACTAATCGTAGATTCCTTTCATGTGACTTACTTGCACTGCGGACCTCGAACTTTACAATCTATCATTCAGCGTAAATTTTGGATTCTTGGAATTCGTAATTTAATCCGATCTCGTTTATCAAAATGTATCCCTTGTTTCAAGGCAAAACCTATACCTTGTCAACCCCTAATGGGAGATCTTCCTCCATCGAGAGTTCAAAAAACGCGTTGCTTCCAAAAGGTTGGTATAGATTTTGCGGGACCCTTTGTGATAAAAGAAAGTAAAAGAAAAGGTTCCAGAACCTATAAGGTCTATGCTTGCGTCTTTGTGTGCCTCGCTGTTAAAGCAATCCACATCGAAGTGGTGACTGAATTGTCTACTTGTGCATTTATTGCCGCGTTAGACCGTTTTATAGCGCGCCGGGGTCTTTGCACATTTGTTGTGACCGATAACGGTACTAATTTTGTTGGAGCAAAACGATATCTCAACGAATTGCATCAAGTAATTTGTGCGAATCATGACATGCTTATATCAAATTTGGCAAAACGAGAAATTGTCTGGCATTTAAACCCCCCAACTGGCAGCCATTTTGGTGGACTTTTCGAAAGTGGAGTTAAATCCATGAAGTATCACCTGAAACGTGTCATTGGGACACAGGTACTAACTCTTGAAGAATTGATGACAGTACTTACTAAAATTGAAGCGGTGCTAAATTCTCGACCTTTGTGTAACTTATCTTCTGCTCCCGATGAAATAGATATACTAACTCCGGGTCACTTTTTAGTCAACGGTCCTCTGGGATCTTTGCCCGAACCTGAACTGGCTGAACAATACGTTTCACCTCGAGAACGTTGGCAGATGCTACAGAAGCTAACCCAGTCCTTCTGGCGTATTTGGCAGCGTGATTACCTCCATACTTTGCAACAACGTGCAAAGTGGTTTCAGGGCCAATCTAACGTCCAATGTGGAGACCCGGTACTCATAGTTGATAACAATCTACCTCCATTAGAGTGGCGTTCAGGCAAAGTGATAACTTTGCACCCTGGTAATGATGGGATAGTAAGAGTAGTTACTCTGCGTACAGTGCGTGGTCTCGTCCGAAGGCCTGTAACTAAGCTTTGTCCATTACCTATAAATAATTGATGCTTATCGCTATCTGTAAATTCCTTCGTAATGTGTAAGTTATGAAGTAATTGTAGTTTTCACTATTTTAGAATAAGATTTTTTAATTTTTTTACTTTTTATAAACTAAGTTGTGTAAGGCAATTGTCGACTATCCTGACTTGCTACTTGTTTGTACTTTTGAAATCTTAAACGATTTCAAGTGGGGGAATTATGTTCTGACTTGCCTATCCGATTTTATTCCCAATCCACGATCCTACCAACCTAGTACCTAGCGCCACCTATCCAACTTCATGAAGAACAATATTCCGGCACGACAACGCGCGATTGTTGCGCCCTCAACACAATGCATTCTGCTAGAGAACTTGCCATTGCGCACTAAGACACGAAGAAGTCTCGCCGTCACGGTCGGTACGAACGCCGCGAGAATAAAACTTTGAAATTTCGGAAGTTGTTTAATGTGTAAGCCGGCTCCATCTCACGATACACCAGATATCTAGTGCAGAAAATAAAAACAAGAAACACCATTGAAGAAAGCAGATCTGGAGCCGCCCGCAGCAACTAACCAAGTGAGTCCCTTCCTTCATTATTCTGTTTCCTGGTGGGTCAGACTAACTTCGCCACAGTAGGTCAAACAGTAGCAAGGTCAAGGAAAATTAAAATCGAAAACTTAATTTCTAATCACAGGTTGTTATTGTTTTCAAAATCACTGTTTTTGATTTCTGGCTAGGAATATTGATTTTTTAAAAATCCAATAATGCAGTTTAAGTTTTTATCAAAGTCGGCCTCGAAACTTTTTGAAATTCCTTTGCTTTATTCGCGATTCCTCTTAGTTTCAGATTTGGCCTTCCACGCCCACTTGAAAAATTCACCTGTATAGGCTTTATTACCATTGATATCTGAAGTTTTATTTCTTCATAAATTACTAAGCAGCCGCATTTATAGGATTTCTATACACAACACACAGTTCACAACTAACCAAGAATATCTGACTGAACCCTTGTAACTTTAAGTGTACAGTCGAACATAGAATGGTACTAAAGTGTGAAACTACTTCTGTGTTCGACCGTAAATATCTAGGCAGACAATGGCTCCAATGGATACATTTTAAATTGATATTCGCTGATTCAGTTTTGAATCCCGAGTCGAATATTTTTTGTTAGCAAATCTTACTTGTGAAATAATTTCATGGTTTTCATGGTTAAACCACGAACTGTAATTAACAGTTGGCACTACTGTTTCTTGTACAATGAATACCGGAAAGAGCAAATATGTCAGTGTCACTGCGTTGACAGAGTCTCGCTCGTTCAGTCAGCATCAGAATCTTAAAAAATTTGCGCTGCTTCAGTTTTCTAAAAGTCAATCTAAGACTACAATGATAGTCGTATATTGTTTGTATCATCACTTAAATCTTAATTTGTTGAGCCATGTATGGCTCCCGGGAGCATAATACGACAGTTAAAACATTTGACATTGTGCCTAGAATGTGTGGCTTGCCAGGTTAACACGTGAAAGGCGATTCTAATGACATCATTAGAATGGCCTTTCTCATGTGAACCTGGCAAGCCACAGTAATCGGTTGCTGTTCTATATATCATAGCAGTTTTTGAACACTCTGAAATCTCAGATAATTCTGATGCTGTCTACGAATGAAAGTTATGGTGAAGTTGATAAACATTTTCTGGCGCTCAATATATAGGTTGGCTGGGAATCGCGTCAACTTCGAAAAGTGTGCGTTGCTAGCTCGGCACGTAAGCACGCAGCTGGCAAGCCGCCGGCTGACCAGCGAGGAGCCCCCGGCGTCGCTGCCAGCCCCTCACCTGCCCGTCTGGCGGTTCCTGAATGACAGACCCACGCTCACCGAGAACGGTCTGTATCATTATCATCACCAGCCTATATCGGCTGTTACAAAATTGGGATGTTGCCTAAGTTTGAATTTGGCGCTATTTTTGACAAATTCGGAAAATATACGCTACTGTTACCCATAAAAACTAGAAACTTAAAAGACATGGAATATTGTTGAAGTTGTGCTGTTTTAAAAATAAAAAAATGTACAATTTTTTTTCAAAATTTATCAAAAATGTTAACATATTAGATTGCTGACATCAATTAAAACAACTGTTATATTATTATGGCAAATATTCATAAAAACATACTTAATACATAGTTATTATTACGCCACTGTATCTAGACAACGCGCTGCCCAGAAAAAGTTAGTAACACAATCAATCATATTTATTTGCGAATATAGGTATATACAATGGTGTTACAGATTATAAGAACAATTGGGATGTTGCCTTAGTTTGAATATAGCGCTATTTTTCACAAATTCGGAAAATATATGCTACTGTTACCCATAAAAACAATTCCGACTTAAAATATATGGAATATTGTTAAAGTTGTACTGTTTTGAAAATAAAAAAAATGGTCACATTTATTTTCATAATTTATCAAAAATGGTAATGATATTAGATTTCTGACATCAATTAAAACAACTATTATTATGACAACTATTAGTAAAAATATACTTAATACATAGTTATTATCAATTTTGTCAGAATGCCCATACATTTCTTAGTAATATGGGAACATGTGACGTCACCTGTTCTGTTCCGTAGATTTTCTATGGAGCGTTTTTGGACGATGCGCCGCAACTCATCAAATATACCACTATATCTGTGAAACTATTGATCTTAGACATACTATTTTTTTTACAATATTTCTTTATGAGTTATAAACTTCTTGTTTATGAAATAAAAAAGAAGTTGTCAACTACCCTATTCCGAAATAAAATTTGGAATTCTGGGGTGTGGTGTTCATCATAGTAATTGCGCGGGTTGTGTGTGTGCGTGTGGTATAACTGTAGTGTGTTGTACGATACGCTATAGTACGCATTTTTAGGGTTGTGACGAGCAGGTGCGACAATGGGCCTAATTCTGAGGACACACACTAAGTCTTAATTTAAGTTCACTATATCTCTTTCTCGCAATATGTAATTGGAAAAAGATAACAAGAACTCGTTTAGAGCTGTCAATTAGATTTAGACAAATTTCAAAGAAACCCAAAAAAAAATGCGTAAATTTTAGACGGCATGTACGGAGGTGCCTCCTAAACACTGCATTTTATCACGTTCAATAAGGTCGAAAATTCAACGTACGTTTCATTTAAACATCGTGAACAAATGCTCGCTCATACTTATCAAACATCCGCTCCCACCGGGATTCGAACCCAGGACCCCCGACTGAGTAGCCTGTTTTGCAAGAGGCACAGACCACTCGGCCAGCTGCTCGTCGGACAGTAAACTATTACTGAAGCAAGGGTGCCCCCGCCTAGTTTTTTTTATCTTTAGAAACCCCTGATAATAAATCAAGTCACCTCCTAATTTTAAAACAACTACTGAAGGGTTCGTCTTAAGGTTGTAGATTTTGTTATAAAGTATCAGTCGGAAAGTCGCAAAAATCTTTGATGTTCCTAATATGAAAAAGGTGCCCCCGAGCGCGTGTTTCAAAAGAAAATGAGACAAAAGTCGACTCGCTCGAAGAGAGAAGGACTTTTATTTTAACTAATATTGAAAATAAAGTGTAACACTATAAAGAGCTGAGCGACCGTGACACACAGAGAATTCAAAGATGGCGGGATGTCATACAGAAAGTAAACAGGCGAAGGCGACTAATTGTTGGAAATACTGGTAGTTTTTGTATTGCTTTTTAAGTAATTCAATTTATGGTTGTGACACAATAAACTCGATTGTTTTTTCTATCGCTTTGTCAGTTACATTATACATTTACAAGCTTATGTCTCTTTCTTTTCCAACACGTTATCAGCACGAAGCTCTAATATACATAAAAGTAATTCAATTAAAAGGAATTACGAACGTATTTAATGTGAGTTAGTGAATACTGTGAAAGTGATTTTCTTGTATTTGTTATTTTCTTCAGTTTGAATCTGACAAGTCGTAAGTATGTCAACAAATTCACTCGCATCTATAAAACCTTTAATAAATAGAGAAGGTTATGGCATTTGGAAGTTTCAAATGCGTATGTGTCTTCTTCATGAAGAACTATGGGAAACTATTGTTGGCTACCCGATGGATACGCCTATATCAGCAGAAAAGAGGCGTCTAGCTGATCAGAAAGCTTTGTCGAAAATTTGTTTAACTGTAAATAATTTTGCTATAAACCATGTTAGAACTTCTAAGACAGCAAAAGAAGCGTGGGATGCTTTGTCAGCAGCCTACGAAGACAAAGGTCTTGGACGTCGCATTAGTCTCGAACGTCAATTATATAGAATGTGTCTTGTTGATTTTGATAGCATAGAATAATATATAAACGCTGTAGTTTCTACTGTATTAGATTTGGCTGACATTGGCAAAGTAATAGAAGATGCTTCAATAGCTGCAATACTTCTCGGTGGTTTAACACCCCAATATGATCCCCTTGTTATGGCCTTGGAGAACTCTAACATTAAGATTACTTCTGAATTAGTAAAAACAAAGCTGTTGAATGAAATGAACAAGAGCAAACCAGATTCTGCTTTACGGACCAGGTACAGTCACAAAGATAAAACTTCAACTTCAAAATCCAAAAGGCCCATTGTATGTTATGATTGCAAAGAGCCAGGGCATAAACGTCCAGATTGTCCTTTAAAGAAAGATAAAAAGAAAAGGAAACCAGAAAACCACCAGAGCTCCTTAAGTGCTTTACCAGTAAATACTGGAGCTGAAAATGGAAGATGGTATGTGGATTCTGGGGCTTCTGCGCATATGACATCAAGACTTAATTGGTTGGAGAATGTCAAAGAGTCCTCTAAAGGCGACGTTACTATTGCTAATGGTGAAAAGTTAGTAAGTAGGTGTATTGGTGACATTTCTTTAGCAAGTTGTAACAATGTTTGTGATATCAAGAAAATATCAGATGTTGTTTGTGTACCTAGACTAAACTGTAATTTAATTGCTGTAAAGAAAGCAGTGGATAATGGTTTTACAGTTGTTTTTGATACAAATGGTTGTAATTTTTATAATTCGAATGTTTTTTCTTGTAGTGGTAAAGTACTTTTACATGCTCCGATATGTGGTGGACTGTACACTTTAGACTGTTCTGTCAATTTACCGCGTCAATTATCAGCTTATGATGTGCACTCTGATGTTTCCAGATTCCAACTTTGGCATAGGCGACTAGGACACTTATGCCGTATTGGGATAAATCTGGACCAAGGTAAGGACAAATCGCTCGATTTTCGAAAAAGCGAAATCAATTCTATTTTGTAGTTCTCTTTCCAGGGCATATTGGGAGGATGCAGCAGGAACTGCTGTTTACCTCAAGAATAGGTCTCCTCACCGTGCTCTTGAAGGAAAAACTCCATTTGAAAAATGGTACGGTACTGGTCCAGATTTATCCCACCTACGAGTTTTCGGTTGTCGTGCTTTGCTGCATGTCCCGGAACCATATAGGAGGAAATTAGACGTGAAGGTCAGCGAACATATTTTCGTTGGTTATTCAGAAGATCCAAAAAGTTATATGTTTCGTGATGTCAAATACCCAAGAAGGCTAGTAAAGGGCAGAGATGTTGTATTCTTTGAAAACACATTTCATGATGTGAAGAGGACGGTTGAAGAATCAGAATCAGAAGCTGATAATAATCTTACAAAAGTTCCTTTACCCTTAGCCTCTACATCGAAAGTGATTTCAATGGGTGGTGATAATACCGAATCGTCAGCTGGGACTAGCTCTATTGATGCAGAGGATGTACCTTTTCATTCTGACGCCATACCAATATCAGAACAAATTAATCAGAATGTTCTTGATGATGACGTTGCTGAGCCCAGGTATAATTTGAGACCAAGAAAAGCTAAAGGAACTGATGCAAGTCTTGTATCTGCTCAGATTTCCTTTCTCAGTTCATTGAACGAGCCTACAACTTATCTACAAGCCATGAATTCAGAAGACAGTGATTATTGGTACTGTGCAATGCAAGAAGAATACCGGTCGTTGCTTAACAAAAATACATGGCAATTAGTAGACAGGCCAGATAAAAGGGTCATACCTTGTAAATGGGTATTTAAAATGAAAAAGAATGCTCATGGTGAAGTCATCAAATATAAGGCTAGACTTGTTGCCAAAGGCTTCAATCAGATCCATGGTGTCGATTATCATGAAACTTTTTCTCCTGTGATACGCAATTCATCTTTACGAGTGCTATTGGCATTAGCAGCTGAAACAGGTTTAAAGATTCATCACTTAGATGTCGACACTGCGTTCCTTAATGGGGACTTAGAGGAGGAGGTTTACATGCATCAACCTCAAGGTTTTGTCGAACCAGAGCAAGAGGATAAAGTATGCTTGTTAAAGAAATCGCTATATGGTCTGAAACAGGCTGCAAGAGCTTGGAACATAAAACTTAATGACACTTTATCTTCTTTAGGTTTTGTTCAAATTCCTTCGGAAGCATGCATTTACACTAAAAAGTTTGATAATGAGGTTGTCATACTCGGAGTGTACGTCGATGACGTAGTAATTCTCTATAAAGAAAACAAGTCACTTGACATTGTCATTCATGACTTAAACAAATTTTTCTCTTTGAAAAATCTTGGAAAATTAAATTATTTTTTAGGTTTGAATATTGAGTGCAAGGAAGATGAAATCAAGTTGTCTCAACATACTTATATTAAAGACTTACTGGAAAGATTTAATATGTTGGATTGCAAGACCGTCTCCACACCGTTGGTAAATAATAAACTTTTACCGAATGAAACTGGTGAGCAGTACTCATATCCATACCAAGCATTAATTGGTTGCCTTATGTTCTTAGCAGTAAATACGAGGCCAGACATAGCTTATGCAACTAGTTATTTGAGCCAATTCAATACAAAATTTGACAAGTCACATTGGTTAGCTGCTAAGAGAGTTCTACAGTACTTAAAAGGAACTATAGACTATTGTATAACTTACAGAAAAGGTGGCGGTCAATTAAAAGGTTATGCTGATGCGGATTGGGCAAACTGTGCCACGGATCGTCGCTCGTACACCGGGTTTTATTTCTCACTCGCTGGAGGTCCGGTATCGTGGGAGTGCAGAAAGCAAGCGACAGTTGCACTTTCCTCTTGTGAAGCTGAGTACATGTCTTTGTCTAGCGCAGCAAAAGACGCTGTATTTTTACGAAGACTACTCACCGATCTGACAGGTAATTTAAATACTGTTGAAATTTTTAACGACAGTCAGAGTGCACAAAAAATTGCGTCTAATCCAGTACATCACAATCGGACGAAACATATAGACACACGATATCATTTTATTAGAGAACTGATAGCAAAAGGTGTAGTTAGTGTAAGATATATTCCTACTACTGAAATGTGGGCAGATATCTTGACAAAGGCACTAGGATGCCAAAACCACAAAAAGTGTGTTGTAGGATTAGGTCTTTTATAGTTTATTATTGTTAACCATACCTTGATTAAGGGGGAATGTTGGAAATACTGGTAGTTTTTGTATTCCTTTTTAAGTAATTCAATTTATGGTTGTGACACAATAAACTCGATTGTTTTTTCTATCGCTTTGTCAGTTACATTATACATTTACAAGCTTATGTCTCTTTCTTTTCCAACACTAATTTATACAGCATTTAACACTCCTGCCAAATTTAAGCCTTCGTGAACTAAAACAACAAAGTTCCTTATTATTAACTCAAAAGGGACCACAATATTCACATAGGTATAAATACAAATTTACAGTTTAGGTGACATTCCAATTTTATCTCTGAAAAACACAAATTTATCTCTAGACAGTGGTTTGGTGAACATATCTGCATATTGATTGTTAGTAGACACATAGTTTAAATCAATAATCTTTTCATAGTACTTTTCTTTAACAAAATGATATTTAATGTCTATATGTTTACATCGTTTATGAAAGTTAATATTTTTTATTACACTTATTGCACTCTGATTATCTAAGTTAAGACACAAGCATGATTGTTTATATTCACCTATGTCAGTCAACAATTGTTTTATCCACATAGCCTCTTTTGTGGCGGCACAAGCTGCCATAAACTCCGCCTCAGTTGTGAAAAGGGCTACTGTTTGTTGACGTTGGCTAGACCAAGTCACTGCAGCATCATTCTTTAGGAACACATAGCCAGTAACTGACCGTCTTGTCTCCGCATCATTGGCATAGTCAGCATCACTATATCCAGTAACTGTAGCAGGTTCCGATGTTGAGGAATAACACAAACCATAGTATTTGGTTTGTTTTAAATATTTAATAATCCTTTTGACTGCATTCCAGTGATTGATATTATAACAATTAAGGAATCGACTCACCAGACTGACAGCATACATAATGTCTGGCCGGCTTACTACAGCTAGATGCATCAGTGACCCAACTGCTTCTCGGTAAGGCAGGTTCTTTTTTGGAAAGCCATCTCCTTTATCCAATTTCACATGTGGATCCGCTGGAACACTGATTGGATTTGCATTAATCATATTGAAATTTTTCAATAACTGTTCAATATATTTGGTTTGATGTATAAAAATTTTATTTTCAAATTTTTCTATCTGCATACCAACAAAATTACTAAGTGTGCATATCCTTACTTCAAAAATTGTTTGTAAATTACAAATGAATTCCTTTATAGTAGAACTATTTTCAGCAATCAATAATCCATCGTCAACATACAAACAAAGGTAACATTTTATTTCATTTACTTGTCTTACATACACACATTGATCAGCTATACTGTTAGTGAAACCAAATTACTTAAGAATTGAGTTGAACTTTGAATTCCAGCACCTTGGTGCTTGTTTTAACCCATATAGAGATTTCTTAAGTTTACAAATTTTATCTTTACAATTCAAACCTTCAGGTGGAGACATATATATGTCTTCTTCTAGTTCTCCATATAAAAATGCAGTTTTAATATCTAATTGAACAATATGAAGGTTTAACTGAGCAGCAACTGATAATAACAATCGGATTGAATCATACCTGACTGTTGGTGCGAAGGTTTCCTTGAAGTCTATTCCTTTAGTCTGTGCATAGCCTTTTGCACAAAGTCGAGATTTGAAGCGTGGACCCGTTGGTTCATCCTTGACTCGAAATACCCACTTACATCCAATCACCTTCGTGTTTGCAGGTTTGTCAACCAATATCCATGTTTCATTTTTCTTATGAGCTTCAAATTCTTCTTCTATAGACTTCTTCCATTTTTCAGCATCAACAGATTCTAATGCTTGTTTATATGTTTCAGGAACAAGTGGTGATACTACTACATCAGAGCACAGGTAAGAATTTTCTTGTTTATTTTTCATTTGTTTGTTTCTAGATCTCAGGGTAACATGACATGGCTGCAGAGGCTCTTTTGGTATGTTAGGTAAATATTCACTAATGTCTGTTTCAGAAGTGTCTTGAGTGTTGCTGGCGTCAGTGAAAGTCTCATCATCTGACATACTTTTAGTTTGACATTGAATAATATTATCTTTTGTTTCAGATAGCTCTACAGGGACATAGTTTCTTTCGACACAAGATTCCATAAATACAGCATCTCTGCTCTTAATGACAGTCTTTGTATTAGGTATAATAAACCTGTACCCTTTGGTATGTTCGCAGTACCCAATAAAAAGCATTTTATGAGCTTTTGAGTCCCATTTCCTTCGTTTCTCTTTAGGTAAGTGAACCATAGCTTCACAGCCGAAGGTTTTCATGTGGCTGGCATTTGGCTTTTGTCCTGACCATAACTCTTCAGGTGTTCTGAATGTTAAGGATTTTGTCGGGGAACGGTTTATGATATATGCAGCTGTATGTACTGCTTCAGCCCAGTATAATTTTGATAATTTTGCATTTAAAAGCATACATTTTGCTCTTTCAATGAGAGTTCTGTTCAAACGTTCTGCCGTCTTATTTTGTTGAGGACTGTATGGAGTGGTTGTTTTATGTATGATTCCAGCACCCTTTAAAAATGTTGAAAAATCTTTATTCACATACTCAAGTCCATTATCAGATCTTAGGACTTTTATTTTTCGACTCAGTTGGTTTTCAACTTCATTTTTAAATTCTTTAAACTTTTCAAGAACATCAGATTTGTTTCTCAGAAAATAAACAAAAACCTTTTTTGAATAGTCATCCTCAAATGTTAAAAAGTATCTGGCTCTACCGAGTGATTCAGTTTCCATAGGTCCACAGACATCTGTGTGTATTAAATCTAGTAAATTTTCAGATTGAGATGCAGAATGAGTATTAAAAGGTAATCTGGAAAACTTACCCTCTTTGCATGTTATACAGGTTAAAGTATTATTAATTTCAGCCAAATTTACACCATTTGTATGATTTGTCATTTCTTTCAGGCTCCTGAAATTCAGATGACCCATTCGTTGGTGCCACAGGAATGTGTCCTTTTCATCAACATCAGACATGCATGCATAGCTACAAGGCATATTTAGCCTGTACATGTTATTGATAAGTTTAGCTGTAGCCACTATTTCACTGTTCCTGTTCATGATAACACAGCCTTTATCATTGAAGTTAACTTGGCCACCATTTTTTATTATTTGGCTGACTGATAATAAGTTAGTCGCTAGTTCAGGTACATACAAGACATTGGTAAGTAATATTTTCTTCTCTTAGCCTTTAATGCCATATACTTGTAGACTTATTTCACCACATGCTTTCACTTCTAAGCTTTTATCATTCGCAACTTTTATATATTTAGTACATGCTGTAGACTTATGCTTAAATAAATTTTCATGTTTTGACATATGTGCAGAAGCACCGGAGTCCACATACCATGCATCACTATAACTTGAGGAGGCTACAAACACAGCTGCAAAACTTGAACTATTTTTCTGTTCATCATAATGATTGTCATTCTTTTTCTTTAGTTTGTACTTGCACTTAGGGCTTTTATGGCCATATTTATTGCAAGTGTAACAGCGTGGCCCTTTACTTGGTTTCCTGTTACTAATATTTTTGTTAAACTTCTTATTAGTTGCGAAAGCTTGAGAATTATATTCAGATTGCTGGATATCTTGTTGTAATTTAGCTTTTATTGAATCAGCAGTAATTTTTAGACCAGAGCTTTCAATAGCAATTATCATAGGCTTATATGTATCAGGTAGACCGGAGAGCAGCAGTGTACCAAGCCACTCATCATCTACTTTAAAGCCAATGTTTCGTAATTTATGCGCTGTTGACATTATCTTACTGACATACTGTTCAATATTTTGGCATTCACCCAACGTAGTGTTACATAAATCACGTAGTAGTCCAACACGTCGTGTCAATCCCGAGTCATCAAAAGCACGTGTTAGATTTTCCCACACCTCTTTTGCGGTGTCCGCTTCTTCTACATGCACATAATTAATCGGATCCACTGATAATATGATTTTAGTTTTCGCTTTTGTGTCTTGCTTTTTATCCGGATTGGCATCCTCAATACAATGCCAAAGCTCCTCATGTTGCAAGTAGGCTTTCATTGCAAATTTCCAAGTCGCGAAATTATCACGACCAGTTAACTTTTCTATATAACTCATTGTTTGATTAGATGCCATGGTTTTATTATATAATAACTGTAAATAAACAACAAAGCGCAACACGTTTCCACTTTTCCTTTGTGAGGTTATAATGGTGGATAACCAATTCAATATTATTATTTTTTACGGACTTGATTGATTACACTTAATTCACAACAAAATATTTATAGCGATGTCTGGGCCCATAACCTGTTGGGTTATTGTTGTGAAATAAACTATTTTATTTAAGAGAGAAGGACTTTTATTTTAACTAATATTTAAAATAAAGTGTAACACTATAAAGAGCTGAGCGACCGTGACACACAGAGTATTCAAAGATGGCGGGATGTCATACAGAAAGTAAACAGGCGAAGGCGACTAATTTATACAGCATTTAACACATCGGATTACTACCTGATATCCGCGACATGGGCGTCGCCATCGGTTCATGTGTTTCCTCCTTCTCATAACATGGGTTCCTAAAGAGGCGTGAACACCTTTTGGGCTGGCAAGGTGGAGGCGGCTAGAGTAGTGTCTAAACTGCACTAGCTGTCATATGGATATGGACATATGGACTCATATGGACGCATATGGACTCTTTTTACCACGTGGTCTTTAGTCATTGGTCGTGCTTTGTATAAAAAAAGTTTTTAGTTAGACAGTCAAATTGAGTTACTAGTTGACACTTGAAAAACCTATAGACACCATAGAGAACCTAAACCTTAAAAATAAGGAGTTTAGAACTCATAAAGAAATATTATGTTTAAAATTAATAGTTTCACAAATACATATATATGTAAAATGTCGGAACAGATGACGTCACGTCTGGCTATATTACTAAAAAATGTATAGGCATATTGGCAAAATTCATAATAACCGTGTAACATATTACATCGTATTATTAATTTATCATTAGTAATGATTTAATTGATGTAAGCAATATATTATCATTATAATCTGTGATAAATATTTGAAAAAAATGACCTATAATATTATTATTACCTTCCAGCGCTGGAGCTAACTTCGTTCGAGCGTGAGCCACCTGTCGACCACCTTGAGAAAGAACGTCTGAAGCGTCTCAGAGGCGCTACCTAAAATGGTTTTGTGATTTTTTTTCTTTTACACGAATATACTCCATCTTTTATGACCATCTCTACTTAGCACTAAAATTTAACTTATACAAAACAAAAGTTAATACTCTAACTTTATAAATTTTGTTTATTTATTTTAATATTATTTATTAGTTCTTTAAGTCTGCTCTCGAGCATTATACAAAATGTCGAGCCACAGAGGCGCTGTTTTATGGAATTTTAACCCACCGTCAATGTAATAAGGAACTGTTGTAATTTGGCTTGCATAATGAGAAAGTCTGGTCTGTGTTTGACACGGTGATCGTTGACATGTCTAACATGTCTATTTTTATAATGACATAAGTCAATGATAAATTTAATTTGTCTCAGATTAGATATTATTTCTAGTTTCCACTAGAACTTCATTTACTGATACATAATGTACTGTAATTTCATAAAAATAAAAGTGACATGTACTGATGTACAATATTTGTCACTTATACAAATGTTAAAATATCATCTATTTGCGATTATGGACCAATTTTATTAGTTTGTTTTATCTTAATGTCGGACGTGTGCTGAACTTTCATAATGTTTGATTAACATTTTATTAGTTGGTGCACAAATACACGTGAATCTCCTCTCAAGAGCTCAAATGTATTCAGATATAGGTTATTCTTTACTGATAGTTAGATGTAACTATGGAATTTGCTATATTAAAATTAGGTATTATCTAGTGATTTAAAAAATATCGATTCTTTATGAAGCCATCTTAAATCCAAGTTCCTCAACCCATCAGTATTTGTGAAGTACTTTATCTCGCCATTTTATAATGAATCTCATAATTATTATGTACTTAATATTTAAATTAGAAGATTGATCTCATTTTAATGTTGAAATATATTTCAGCGTTTTATTCTTATTTGTGTTTGTGTGCTTGCTGTATTTAAATGTGTAAGTGAGGCTAATAATTTATAATTTGGATATGGTAATTGATTGTGTGCGTTTGTATGTGTTCCTGAAGTAAGTACTGTAATATCGATGTTATTTAATATAGTGTACTCGAGGCGTTCTCTTCATATGCATTCTGCTAACTATACGCTTTAAGCGAATTTTGCCGGACATAAATTGCGCAGTCGTGGCTCTAAAGAATAGATTTTCCAATACTCAGATAACATTTATCTAGAGCATAAATAACTTTGACAAGTTGGCAGTTAATCTTAAAAAAATCTGTCAAAATGTCAAAAAATATCCGAGGATTGTAAAGTCGCCTCAAACCCAACATTTCCGCGATATCCTTTTCGGTAACAACACAGATAAATGGCCATCACAATTGGGGAAACTTGCTCAACATCTTTTGCTATGAAAACGTCATCGCTGTGTTTGAAGCGCGTATAAAATCGGTGTTATAGATAGATCAATCACATCGTTAGAAAAATAAGTACAAAAAGTTATTTTCTTATATTTTTTTATTCATAACTTCTTGGCAGGGAGAGTAATTTAATTCAGTTTATTCTGTTAAAAAAGACATATTCGAAAAAAATGATCGAAATCCGTTAAACTTGAAATGCGAACACTGCATCCAATTAAATTATTTATATTTGTTGACCTAACAGAATATAGATATATTAGAGTAGACGGGATCTACAATGCTTTAATTCTTAAAAAATAGTACTTTTAAGTCCAAATTTAAGTATGTTCAAATAAAAAATACTAATAGTTACTGTATTAATTATATTGGTATCACAGTACTCATAATTAACAGTTAACGGATTTTTAATATTTACTTCATTTGTTTAGGTATAAAAACTTAATGTATCAAGATTTTCTTGCTCAAAATTATTGTTTACATGTTTTACAGCAAAATTTATTGAAATTTAAATACAGTTTAAGAAAACAGATTTATAAAAAACAGATGGTACACATTTTCTCCTTGTTAAAATTTACTATAAATTTTATTGCAAAAATCCCGTAGTCGGTTTAACTTTTTATTAATTAATAATAAAAAATAAAGTTAACTTTTCCAGTGTCCCTTTTCACAGTGGCCCTGTTTTAGTGTTACAATAACTTAAATTGAGTCCTATTGATCTATTTGAATAAATTGTGGTTAACTTAATAATTTATAAATTAAAAAGTTATGCGTAATTTGACTGACTTTATAAAGGAGACTCGGCATCGCTCATAGAAGATATGTTAAAAAATATACCTAATATTATTTTGTATTAAAATAGATATTAGATACCTTTGCAAGCTTTAATTTCTTTTATCATAATGTTTTTAAATCGACTTATTCCATTTATTTGCTATGGTAGCCTATGTTTAGTTCGTCGTGTTAGTATATATCTACCTACATTAGGTACGTAAATAGAGGAATACCCACTTTATTTATTCTAAGGATTTATAGGCCTAGATAGTTTCCTTGGTTCACTCACACATAAGTGTCAAACAAGCTATCATAGACACGTAGTAGATGAAGTTAATTGCAGCAATAGGTTGTGCATCAGTTTTTTTGTTGTTGTAGGCAACTTTACTTGCTGATATCCTTTTTTTAATTTAAAATGACACATTTTGGCATTTCTGCTGGTTCTCCTTTACCATTAAATCTTTTGTCCTTTTGTCGTCTCATTGCAAATGTAGAATAATGGGGAGGAGACACTAAACTTCATTTTAGTTAAGTAACATATTCCGTAACACTGAAACCGCTACCTAACTATTTAGTTTTATTTAAGTTGATGTACTTACTTGCAAATTAGTTGCCATTTTAGATTTAGTTAATGAGCCCAGTGTACTTATAGAGGTTGTAGTAATTAGATAAATTTTATTTTAAGTATTTAATTTGTATCTCAATATACACATTAGGTCGTGTCACATATCTTGAACGGTAAAGACTCCGCCGTTAAATCTATGTGTTGTGCTTTATGAGTTAAGTCACATTTTTGTGTCTATATATACAATTTTATATTATTGTGTGGTTCGTATATCTCGTCAAAGTTTGTTACCTAATTAATACATTCCAGCAGCAATTCGTCATCTCATGCGTCGTTATTGATGCCTAAACAGTATTAAATATTTTTTATCTTTCTTCTGTGATGATTTTGGTTTCATATAATTTAGTTTATAAACTTATAATATATTCTTTGAATTTTCAAGATTAAGCACTTAAATTTATAAAAACACTTTATTTCATTATCTTTACCTACACATTTATAAATGTTTGAAAGTATAAATAGTTTACAAAACTTTAACTAAATTATTGTCTAGAGAATAAGTCTTAAGAAAAATATAAGGAAATATGAGTTAATGTTATATAATGTCCATTACCTATATTTCGATTATGATTCAAATAAAAAAAAAAGTGGTATTTTCGTTTTTGTTAAAAGATAAAAGTCAATCTGTATAGGAAATATTAAATTGCATAAAAATAAAACTGTTTAATAATATATTTAATATCATTACTAATGTTATTTCATGAAATTATCAATTATTGATATGTTCTTGCTGTTTTTGAATAACGCCATAAATGATCTTCATTTACTTATATGCTCAAATTTTATTTTTATAAAATACAAAAAGTAAATAAAATAATTGTATTCCTATTATTAATTCAACGTCTAATTAAAAAAAAGATTACTCGACCGGATGAACGAGTAAATTAAAGTATTGTAAATAAAATTAATTAATTAATATGGCAACTATAAAAAGCAGCTAAAATGTCAACTTTAGAATGTAATAATTTTCAAGTGTAGCAGCTGGCATAAGTTATTTTATTTAAGGTCCATTCCCACTGATAGTTTCAAAGCAGATTTCTACAGTTTAAATAACATTTTGATTTGACGTTTATTCCCAAAATAAATACACAAATTTACATAAATGGAAAAACACGCGGAAAAGCGAATAAACGTGCGTTTTCGTGTACTTTAGGCGGATATCATACTGCCCCGGACACCCGGGACCAGCGTTGCCAGAATGTACTTTTGTAACATTTTATGCTACTGTTGACTCTATCATGTTCCACGACTATAAAAATAACTTTTACGTCACTTTTAGGATTTATAAAACAATAGCCAAAAATTACACACCGAGTATCCATAAAACTACTCTATGGAGTAGCGTAAAGTTGCCTATTTTTTTTATTGCATAGTAGGTAAGTCTCACGATCACAAAAGACTGTTGCGATTTTTTCAAAAAATGGAAAAGTAATCTTTTTGTCTAATAAAGTGCCATATTACAGTATTAGTATTTTTCTACTTACAAAGACTACTGTTACTTTTCACACGAATATGTTACTTTTTGAACTGTCTCGTGTTACTTTTAATTATCGACCACTGGCAACTTTGCCAGGTACAGATTTTTATAGCGGAAGGACGTATACGGCATAACGTTACCTCCCTATAGATACCTAAGTTTATTTTTTAAATAGAAAGCCGTGTCCAACAATTGTGGACATGAAATGTGAGCCATACAGTGATCGTATGCAACAAGTAGTCCGATCGGTCGGGCGACATGAACTTTTTTTACTTTTAGTCCAACTAAGGAATCGTACTATGGGTTTATCGTTATTAGTCGTTGTAAACATCTCCTACATAGTTATGGTAGCCTAGTAGGTACTTCACGTTGGTATTATGCATGTACTAATCGATTCGATCGTATGAAAACGGTGAAGAGTCGTTTACAAAAAGTATAATATAAAAAACTATAAAAAAATTAAGTAACCCCCAGCGTCATTACTTAGTCATCTATTTAACATCATCTCTTTGAAACTATTCTTAAACATGCTGTATCTGCTGTAAGTTTCTGAAGAATTGAGCATCCCGCAGACTATTTGATGGTACAGTATCAGCTCAAGGATAGCATGTCTTGAAAAAACCACCAAAGTTACAGTAAACCAATTTTCAAATCCATTGGATCTGTGAAAGTTAGTAAAATCCTTTTGTCAAGTATCAAATCAGCTGATATTCACCAAACGCTCGAACTGATCTTCATAAATTATAGCTCAGAACCATCCTGATTACATCAGCTTTTAAACAAAAAAAAAACGAATCAAAATCGGTCCATTCGCTTAGGAGCTACGATGCCACAGACATATTACACAGACAGACACGTCAAACTTATAAATTCCCTCTTTTTCCGTCGGGGGTTAAAAGTGATGTAAGGAAACTATTTGTTTGCTTGGTGCACGTTATTCGATCGATCTGTCCGAACAATCGGACCAAAAGTTAAAAACAATTTCACGTCGTCCTATCGATTGGACTAAGCAGACGTACCATTTGTTCACTGGGGCAAAAAATGAGACAGTGGGAGGAGATAGTAGGTAAATATATGACGTGGGTCGTCATGCACAACAGCTCCGGACGGAGACACGTAGCGAACCGTACGATGCCGATGGTGCGGTTCCGCGCCACCGTAGACGGCTAACGAATCCGTCGAGACACCGGAGCGTGGCAGTGTGGGATCCGCCTTAGTTATGAAGAGTTTTAGCTTCGCTTAGATTCGACTCCGCATCAGTTGGAACGGGCCATTAATATTCATGTATATATATTATCGTCTTTTATTATAATTGGAAATAGGTAGGTACGTAATTTGTATCACAAACTATCTATTTATGTGTACCAAATCATTGTATTTCTTTAGCTGCGTTCCATTTCAAGCTCACAGTCTACGGCACTTATGCGCTAACTGAATCTATAATCGCACTCACGACACTTGGTATAATATAAGTAGGTATAGTTTTGGACCGTTTCATGTTCTTCGTCATCATCATCATCATTTCAGCCGAGAGACGCCCACTGCTGGGCATAAGCCTCCCCCAGGGATCTCCAAACCGATCGGTCCTGCCCTGCCCGCATCCATTAGCTTTCATGTTCTTGCTCGCAAGAAAATAAAATCTATTTTTTTTTTATTGCGGACAGGCAAGCTTTATCACAAGATTTAGAAATACAATAAATAAAATATGCTACTTCAGTTAGGTAATAATTTTATTACTTTTCATCTTTAAGAATCCATGCCGACATGACTACCGTAAGCTCTTATCGAAGTTGAGCGCGCTTACAGCGCTGTCAGCATCTGTGAGCGTGTTTTGGAGCCCAGACTTCATCACATTGTCATGTATAAATTGTATAAAAAAACTTAAATAGTTTTCTATAAACTTTAAAGTTTAAGACTAAAGGAATTATGGAAAATAAACCCAGACACTGTGTAAACGGACCGTGTCTCATATGAATAAATAATAAACATAAATATTGCTTACTATGATGATGTGTCATTGTATTCGATGGGTAAATAATTATTATTTTCTCAAAACTTAGCTTGAAATACATAGTCAGATAGATATGCACCTTTGATTATGTAAGTAGGTATACCTAATATAATGTGAATTATTGGTTGAGGACATCTTTTAAAGTAGGCATTCCACAAGGCCTAGACAAAAACACTTTCGATAATCGCTATCGCTATCGCTAAGAGTAAAATGTATGGGATTTGACATAAGCCCTCGATAGAGTTTCGATCTAAAATGTCGAATCCCATACATTTTTCATTTAGTGATAGCGATAGCGATTGTCAAATGGCATCTTGTCTAGGCCCTCAGAGCCGCTTGAAACAACATCCTGCTACGTCATTGGTGCGTAGTGCGATGGTGTTTCTATCATTTGGGATTCTGCGTAGGTATTGACATTCACGTGCGAATTTTGGAGAGTTGGCGAGTCATTTGGTCGTCCAAATGGCACGCGGGCCAAATGGGTAGCCCGTGAATGCCGGCTTTTAAACAACGGTCAGAGGCTGCGGGAACCGCTTACCACTGATTGGCACCTTAGTGGTAGATATGTAGTTTTTTATTTCCACAAAGGTGTCGTTATACGTATAAGTCGTTATGCGTCTAGAGCTAAAAACTAGGGATTATGTAAACTTATTAAATTTAGGTACTTACATTTCGTGATGAACAAAAACTTAGAATAAATAATTTTGCCAGAAGTAATTTAAGTACCTAATTAGGTAATTATACATTACAACTATTACAAGATTGTTTAATCGTTATTTTGTTCGATCGTTGTAGAAGACTAAGAAAATAATAATCATAATTATGTATATGCTAGCGTACCCTTTGACCTAATGGTAGGGCAGTAGGGAAAGTGGGGGAATTGGGAACACTTAACTAGCAACACTCAAAAATAATAGAAAAAAGTCACAGACATAATCAAATTTTATTGAAACATAACCTTTGAGTATCTATCTACTTATTAGTGACGAAAAAAATGTAAAAACGAAACTTTTTTTATTAGAAATATGAACGAAAACAAAAACCTTGATGATTGAGAACATCCTGTGGGGGAAATGGAAACGGTACGGGGTAATTAGGAACAACCTAATTTTAAATCTTTTTTTTTTTATCGTTGGCACATATCGCTCACGTAGCCTTTACTAGTTTTGCCGGCAGTCATTTTTCATGTGCCCAGAGTTTACAGATGGCGCTCAAGATCCTCTGTCGTCGCAGATGCATACTTTTCGTTGCACACATTAAAACAGTAAAATTCTTCTTAACCGACTTCAAAAGAAAGGAGGATTAGCCTATTTAATCATTCTATCAATAGACTGAATTTTTTTTATGTTTGTTATCTCAAAAGTTTCGACTGGGTAAACCGATATCGATGATTCTTTTTTTGTTTGATGCGGAATAGTTGCCATTTGGTCTCATAATTTTTTTTTGAAAATCTGTATGGTAGTTTATTTTTAAATCAAAATAACTGGAATGAGTAAGTCGTCTATATATGCGAATTGCGGATTTTGGCTTTCCTAAGACTGTTAAGTGAAATAATACGATAGTAGGAAACATTATATGCTGACGGTCACCCATCTAGCTTTGACCTTAGAAAGTTATCACTAAAATTTGTGAAAAAAATAATCAAACAAATTAAAACCGACTTCAAAAAACTGAAAAGGATAAAGTAATTAAATTTAAGTAGGTACTTATCCCCTAGAGCAGGGGTCTCCAAACTACGGCCCGAGGGCCACATCCGGCCCGCGGACAGATTTTGTCCGGCCCGCGAAGAGCTAGCATACTTGAAAACTCCTTTTAGAGAACATGTTTTTTAAAGCAAATTAAATTTAGTTTACTGAAGTATTCTAATTTAATGTTGAATAATTATTAATATGACATCTACATTGATATGGTCATGGGCTAACTACTCATAGCATTGTTGTAGGCTTATTGTTATTGTTTTTGTGATAAGTTGGATAAAGAAACACAGAATTTTATTGTAATGAGTAAAGACATGTATAATATGCAGAAAATTTAACTTCAGTATATAATAACTAACAAATTATTGAAATGAATCCAACTAACATTTTATACATTTTAAATAAAAACATAACTTATAACAAGCATACTGACATATGAAATACTAATAAGATTTATGTAATTGGGATTTTCCACTGACAATAGTTTGTAGTTGTGGACTAATTTTACTTGTACTAATTATTAAAAGAGATTAAAGATGCTCATCAGTTAATTTAGATCTGTAAACATTTTTTGTGTACTTCATTTTGGAGAAGGTCTTCTCACACAAATAAGTAGTACCAAAAACATTTGCAGCCTTTTTTAAACGTTGCGTACTTTTTCTGACTTTTTTTTTCATCAGTGGACTATTTCACTTTTTACCACCGGCAACAATGATAATATGGTTTTGGCCCTCGGAACTTACTGGAGTAATCAGTATGGCCCTAAGGCTGGAAAGTTTGGAGACCCCTGCCCTAGAGGCATATTGTTTTTGGTGTTGGCGCTAAGTTGTTTCCAGAAACAATAGATAGTTAAGCACCGACTCGAAAAAAATATGTTGCTAGGGCATGAGTACCTATTTAAAATTTATTTCATCCTTTTCAGTTTTTGTTTTATTTTTAATTAGGTTATTTATTTTTTCATTTTTATTTTACTAGCTGGTCTTCTTGTTCTTTATTAAATACCTACATCTACTGACCTTTTTTGGTGTCTTAGTTTTTTTTCTTTGTTTCAGTTGTTTGAATAACGTTGTTTTTCGTATTAAGTAGGTATTTGTTAGCAGCTAGGCCTAATATGAGCTTTTTACTTTTTACATCTTTGATTGCACAACGGAGATCATCACTTTTGTATTATGGTTCAGTCATTCGTATGTATCTGCAAGGCATCTATAACAATTTTTATCGTTTAAATATTTTTACGCAACCAACGTAGGGAATAAGTAGTGCGGGGGAAGTATTACTTATCTGGCTGTTTCCAATTACCCGCCGATCTCAATTACCCCACTCTCCCTATCTTCGATAATGTATGACACATTCTGAGTATCTAAATTTTAACTACCTAAATTAAAGCTTATTAGAAAATTGACCATATTTCATTATTATTCTTTGGCAGTAAGGATTTGAACCAAAGCAATATGTTATTTAAAAGATGCCCTCAACTCTCGTGAATCTCCTCTACCTTTGGGAAACTTATTTTAATAAGTGAAGAAGTGTACCTAATTGCAGCTTAAAGCCGACAATGTTAGGAAACTGTCAGCATAATTGAAACTGGTGGTGATATTAAACCTGAATTATTGTTATTAGACGGAGTCTAACGTTATATGTCATAATAATTAGATCCAGTATAGAATAGAATATCGTTACTGCTGTGCACAGCAATAAAAAAGAACAATATTGTGGACAAAATTATTTTATTTTATTCGGTAAATCGTTCTGTCGCATGAAAGTATCAGCGTGTATTATGTTATCGGGGATTTACCCAGAAGTTCGTGAAATGTTAACGGGTTTCTATTTAGCTTGACTTTTTTAGATAGATTACAGATTTTATTCCGTATTTGAATTTAACGTTAGACGACGGTCGACCTCTTTCATGTTAGATTCGAATGTAAGTAAGGCTCTTTTTTTAGGTCCCGTGCTTTTCTTATAAAATCACCACCAGTATACAATTATTTTATTTTTGTATTCTGGTATTTTTCTTTGAATTTTGTTTACAAATTATATTAAGGCTCATCTGCAAGGACGCGACAGAAAGTGTTTTAGGATTTTGTCAATTGTGTCAAGCTTAATCTCGTACAGTTAAGTAATAAATTGTAATTTCAAAGTATGTCGATGTGATGATTATTCTATTAAAATGTATTAATCGTACCTACGTCTTGAACATATGTACCTACCTAAAATATTACGCATTAAACTGTATCAAGTAATAATTCATTTTGTTTTATTATCAGATATGTAATTAAGAAATCATGGCGTAATGGCGTGGTAATTAGAAATGTAAGCATCAACCACACCAAAACTCTTCAGTACAAGGCGATTCACCTAGGCATCTAATTAAGCAGTTTTTTAATACGCTATGTTGTTAAACGTTGAGTGAGTCTAGTTCAATTAACTATCGGCATTTGATGCCGCCCGGCGTTTAATCAACGGGCTAGGCATCCAATTAAGAGCAGATGGCGGCGACATGTACATTATTGACAAAACACCCGTGTGTAACAAACTGTAAAAAAAATCTGTTTAGGATAAGTACCTACCTAAAGTTTTACCTAAAATAATATGTTATTAATTATACATACACTCACACATTTCCTTAGCAATAAAGATTTATTACCCGTTTTCAAATATAGTTCATGAACTTTTCTTGCTCTAATCTTTAAACAAGGAAAAAAATTGAAACTCGCATTTAAGTATATATAGCTGTAGTGACAGTTGAATGCAAATTACCATATTTTCATTTAAATATTTATTCATTTGTTTTATACACGGTGTAAGGAAAACACTCAAAAACGAAAGTCGATGTGAGTACTAGTGATCCTAAATACGACATACTTACTTATGCAAAAAATATGATCGCGAAATAATGTCAGCTGTTTTTATAATACACAATCTGTTGGTATGGAATAGTGTTTCGTTTACGAGAGCGTAACCCTTACATCCTGTAGAACATGTTAAATTACATATGACAAGTATCTTTTTTATATAAAAAAATTACTTTTGTGCAATAGACTATCGCTAATTTAACTTATTTAGGTACTGTTAAAGAATACTTCATTAAGCTTATTTATTAACACCTCATCGGACTGCCATCTGGATTTGTTGGAATTTTGGGCCGGCACACTTTCTTTTTTCCTTCTGCACTGCTGACCATGGTACACGTGAACGTGAAATACCCACAAGACGATGACTTTGTGTAATATGTGTGCGAGTACTGTCTTCGTGTATTGTCTTCGTTGTCCAAGTCTCGTGTTACAGATTTTGAAACTGATACGTAGCGGTTATCGTCTGCTTTTGAATTGTAAAGTGATCTTAAATCTTTGGAGCTTACATTTTTACCGTAGTAGCTTGGGTACACGTATTTCACTTTCCCAGTTCCTGGAGTAAGAGTTACTGTCTGAGCTTGTGAAGGTGAAGATTTAGAACCAACAACGTAAGTCTTTTCTTTAGATGCTACAGATTTTACACTCCCTGTGAAACCTACTGGTATTGTATATCCACCCATACCAGGAACTCTTTCTCCTGCCTGATAGATTTTACCTTCATCCGGGTGTTCAGAATTCTTTTGTATTATTTTTGCATCATGATTATGCAATGAGCCTAAAATGATATGTTGTGTATTACCACCTGTAGTCTGCCGGACTTCTACTCCCTTCTTATTTTGAGTTTGTAACGATTGATGTGTCTTGTCTGTATCTCTGTTCAAATCATCGTAATTATTGTACTCACTTTGTCCATTCTCCGTGCCATCAACTCCATAACCATCATCTATGTCATAATCTTCTTGTTGAATATCGTCCTTATCAGTCACATATTCGTAATCTCCTGCTGTGTTGGTACCATAAGGCTGAAAAGATCGTCTATTCCCTTCTGGCGGTGGTCGGGTTGTAGTATTTTGTTGCTTATTAGATGTGTGATGATCAGAATGATTATGGTCTGATAGTTTACTTAGCGAGTTCGAATAATTTACTGTTGTAGAAATGTCCTCATCATTTTCAGTCCAAGTTATGGTTGTATCTTGCGGTTTTTCAGTTGTAAGGGCGTCGATATTTATATTTTTATTAGTTTCATCAAAAACATCTATTTTATCAAAAGGGATCAGATTTGAGAATACTGCATCTTTATCCAGGCTAGAACCTGATTGTGCTGCCCCGTTATAAGTTATACCATACTTGAAAGTCCCTCGAAGTTGTGACTGTGACGTACCTATACGACCACTAGTCTGAGCTGAAGCTGTGCCTCCACCTTGGAAGGGTGTTTTAAGAGCATCGTGTACTTCTTTATTTTCTTTTTTGTAAGGTGTAAACCCTATTTGGGCTTGAGAAGACGTACTTCCCGGGCCTTTAGCTTGGGCGTCTGCCATTCCACCCTTTACACTTCCTTGAACTTGTGAGCTGGATGAGTGCATATTGCCACTGCTTTGTGAATCGGTAAGAATGGAACCTGTTTCAGAACCGAGTTTTACGGAAGCCTGAGATTTATTTTTACGGCCCCTACCTTCTGCACTGCTAGATGCACCTTTTTTGCTTCCAGACACGTGACTTTGGGCTGCTTTGCTATCATCACTTATTTCAGCATTGGCTGAAAAGGACCCAGTTCCGGTATAAGTGCCTTCGACTTGAGTCTGGGCTCGACCGTTTTTATTACCACCCTTTGACGAAGCAAGAGCATTGGTTCCATTCACAGCTTGAGTAACACTCGCCTGGGCTTCTGAATCATAATCGTCTAATGTACTTGTAATCGAATTTGGATCGACAACGTTTTGCGGTATACCTGAAATAGTTTATGGATAGTGTTAAAAATTTATTGTCACAGTGAGATTAACGAAAATATAATATCTTCAGAGTACCTAGATCCAAACACTAATCTATCAAATAATAAATTGATGAATTAGTGTTCGAATTGAGTCTGAAGTTAACTCTGCTTACCTCCATTTTGGTTAGTCAATCCGTTCAACTGAAAATAAATTAACAACTTTACTAATTTGCATGTAAATTCTAAATGTTTTGATGAATTGCCCATAAAATTAATGTATTAGGTAGAGCGTTATTTTAACGTGTGCCTACTTAGCACTTTATACTTTCATTCATGGTTATTATTATGTTATCATTAGAATTATGTTCGGATGTTTACCGTGTAATTTATTTGTGACAAAATACAAAAAAATTACATGGTACCTATATCCCGAATATTATAATTCTAATTCTAGTGTCTATACCTACCTACTTATTATCAAAGAAGCACGTCTTAATTAGAAGGAGTAGGTAACTATTTGTTCTTTAAAAAAAATTAAATACTCAATTTTCATCTTGAACTTTTGTGCAAACAAGAAAGAAACCTTACTAAATATGTAAATCCATTTCGTCGGTTGGTTTCATTCCGCCCGCGGTCCAGATTTTAATAGAGAAATCATTTCTTCTACGTCTTACATGCCATGCATTTACTAGTCTTGCCATAAGTTCTGTCCCAACATATATGAGGGTGTTTTAAATGAAATAATGTGACGGTAATACTAATGATTTGATATCATTTTTATACTATTCATTTGGATCCAACACATAGCTGTGTAAGCATCGAGTGGGGAGGCAAACCGCAGTGATTACGTTACACAAATGTAAGAAAACACCAGTCGAGATTTTTAACTTACTAAAAACATTAGATATAACGAAATCTGTTTATTAGACTAGACCATCAAGCGTTACAATGAGTTGTCTTTTATCAATGATAGGCCAAGGCCCGATCGACCTCGAACAACTAGGAAACCAGCAGCTATCAACGCTGTCAGAGAGAATCTGAAGAAATTCGATCCGTAAGCAAAATCATGGATAGGGAAATGAAATTTTCCCTGATGTCTACGTATCGTATCATTAAAGAAGAGCTTAAGCTTTTGACTTATCTAAGGACAGCTCAACTTTTGACTACAGCCCTTCTTCACAAACGAACGATAAGAGCGAAAAAGTTGTTGCAGTCTTGTAGAGACACACAGACGGGTGGCCACCGTTCGGGTTTCACCGGAAAATTCTCTTCGAATGAAAAAATTTTTAGTGTTGAGAAGATTAACCGTCAAAGCGATAAGGTCCCAATTAGGTGGCACACAGCTCCCAAGAAGCTATTGAGATAATTCCGATGGTCGAAAGAGGCCACCACCCAGCATCTGCGAAGGCGTGCAAAGCTCTTTTGTGAACAAGGGGTGAAAACACTAGCCTCTAACTACCAAAGCGATATTTAAGAGAAGGTAGATAAGCCACGTAACACCGCTGGCAGATGATGGATATTTTAAGCCTCAACACCAGCGCACAGATCGAATTCAACCCAGCGGTAGTTAGAGTGAATTTAATCGCCTCTAAATATTGCTTCCCTGCAAGTCCTAATCTTAATCCTTTGGATTATTGCACAGGGAATATTTTAGAAGAGAAGATCTGCTCTTATCCTCATCGAAATATCGAGCTGCTATAAGCAGACTTTGTGAAGACAG
The DNA here is from genome assembly GCA_947347705.1 of Nymphula nitidulata. Taxonomy (NCBI): domain Eukaryota; kingdom Metazoa; phylum Arthropoda; class Insecta; order Lepidoptera; family Crambidae; genus Nymphula; species Nymphula nitidulata. Next base: position 22,278,514 of record OX374616.1, read on the forward strand.
CCGCCTCGATACCATTGGATGTGGTACGAGCGGCCATAGATGAATGGCCAGGACGTTTGGAAAAATGTGTGAAAGCTAAATTGGTGCTAATTTTGTCATTTGTGATAATATACATAGTCAAACGTATAAAAAACATGCTTTTTAAATTTGACTTCATTTCTATCTTTATATATGGGACAAGACATTTATAGCACTACTTGGTGTGTTCATACATATACCTACCTACCTAAACTATGTGTCTTATACTTCTATCAAATATTTTTCTTTTATTCTTTATAAAAATAGTTTATTCTTACCTGGTGGCTTTCACCTCCGTTGTTTAGCACGGTATTTCCTGTTCCATACGATCCTTGAGGATATTGTAAATTATTTTGGCCTCCCTGTGGGATTGTAATTCCTGATCCATGCGACCCGTTAGGAGATGTTATTGTGTTTTGCCCTGTAGTTCCTGGTCCGTAAGCTCCATTTTGTCCAATAGATCCTGGTCCGTAAGCTACGTTCTGCCCTGTAGTACCTGGACCATAAGCTCCACTTTGCCCTGTTGTTCCTGGTACGTAAGCTCCATTTTGTCCCAAAGTTCCTGGTCCATAAGCTCCGTTCTGCCCTGTAGTACCTGGACCATAAGCTCCACTTTGTCCTGTTGTTCCTGGTACGTAAGCTCCATTATGTCCCAAAGTTCCTGGACCATAAGCTCCGTTCTGTCCTGTAGTACCTGGACCATAAGCCCCACTTTGCCCTGTACTTCCTGGTCCGTAAGCTCCATTTTGTCCAATAGATCCTGGTCCATAAGCTCCGTTTTGCCCTGTAGTACCTGGACCATAAGCTCCACTTTGCCCTGTTGTTCCTGGTACGTAAGGTCCATTTTGTCCCAAAGTTCCTGGTCCATAAGCTCCGTTCTGCCCTGTAGTACCTGGACCATAAGCTCCACTTTGCCCCCCTGTTGTTCCTGGTACGTAAGGTCCATTATGTCCCAAAGTTCCTGGTCTATAAGCTCCGTTCTGCCCTGTAGTACCTGGACCATAAGCTCCACTTTGCCCTGTTGTTCCTGGTACGTAAGCTCCATTATGTCCCAAAGTTCCTGGTCCATAAGCTGCGTTCTGCCCTGTAGTACCTGGACCATAAGCTCCACTTTGCCCTGTTGTTCCTGGTCCGTAAGCTCCATTTTGTCCCAAAGTTCCTGGTCCATAAGCTACGTCCTGCCCTGTAGTACCTGGACCATAAGCTCCACTTTGTCCTGTTGTTCCTGGTCCGTAAGCTCCATTTTGTCCAATAGATCCTGGTCCATAAGCTACGTTCTGCCCTGTAGTACCTGGACCATAAGCTCCACTTTGCCCTGTTGTTCCTGGTACGTAAGCTCCATTTTGTCCCAAAGTTCCTGGTCCATAAGCTCCGTTCTGCCCTGTAGTACCTGGACCATAAGCTCCACTTTGTCCTGTTGTTCCTGGTACGTAAGCTCCATTATGTCCCAAAGTTCCTGGACCATAAGCTCTGTTCTGTCCTGTAGTACCTGGACCATAAGCCCCACTTTGCCCTGTAGTTCCTGGTCCGTAAGCTCCATTTTGTCCAATAGATCCTGGTCCATAAGCTCCGTTTTGCCCTGTAGTACCTGGACCATAAGCTCCACTTTGTCCTGTTGTTCCTGGTCCGTAAGCTCCATTTTGTCCAATAGATCCTGGTCCGTAAGCTACGTTCTGCCCTGTAGTACCTGGACCATAAGCTCCACTTTGCCCTGTTGTTCCTGGTACGTAAGCTCCATTTTGTCCCAAAGTTCCTGGTCCATAAGCTCCGTTCTGCCCTGTAGTACCTGGACTATAAGCTCCACTTTGCCCCCCTGTTGTTCCTGGTACGTAAGGTCCATTATGTCCCAAAGTTCCTGGTCTATAAGCTCCGTTCTGTCCTGTAGTACCTGGACCATAAGCTCCACTTTGCCCTGTTGTTCCTGGTACGTAAGCTCCATTATGTCCCAAAGTTCCTGGTCCATAAGCTGCGTTCTGCCCTGTAGTACCTGGACCATAAGGTCCACTTTTCCCTGTTGTTCCTGGTACGTAAGCTCCATTTTGTCCCAAAGTTCCTGGTCCATAAGCTCCGTTCTGCCCTGTAGTACCTGGAACATAAACTCCACTTTGTCCTGTTGTTCCTGGTCCGTAAGCTCCATTTTGTCCCGCCATTCCTAAGCCAGGAGCTCCATTTTGCCCAATATTTCCTGGACCGTTAGGAGATGGTATATTATTTTGTCCCAAATTACCAGAACCTTGTGGAAAATTATATACACCATTTCCGAAGTACCCATTAGAATTAGGCTTTTGCTGTGAGCCAGTATTGAAAGGTTGTCCACTAGGGCTTACTACACAGCAAAAGTACGTAGAACCCCCGCTGCCTGGGGGCAGTAATGAAAGTAAAGGCCAATTTATGCCATTACCTTGTGCAAAAAATGTCGGTCTTCCACTTCCATCTCCTGTAGTTGGGTAATTATTGCCACCTTTGTTCATAGGATACGTCAAAAAAGATGAACCTGGTTGCATAGATGTAGTAGGCTGGTTTGACGTTACTCTTGTATCAGGCTGAGTCGGCGTTTCACCAACTCCATAATTAAAATTATTTGATGGGCCTGAGAAATCGTTTCCACTAACCATACCACTCGGAGGGATGTTTGGATTGGGACTTGCTACTTGGTTGGTTAAAAATCCTCCGTCAGGCTTTAGCGGTGAATAAGTTCCTCCTTGTCCGTTAGGTGTGTTTGTCATCATGCCTTGTGGTCCTTGCGGTCCTTGCGGTCCTTGCGGTCGACTCGTGTCACCTACAGAAACTCCTGGATGTTGGTTGCCGAAACTACCAGACTGTTTATTAGCATTATCACCATTGACTCCATAAAGTGGATTTGTCATCATATTATCTCCTGGCTGTTTTATAAAATTATTAGGTTGATTAGTGCTGGTTAAACTTGGTTGGTATGCGCTTCCATCCATCATGTTGGGATATCCATGTTCACCTGTTTGTGAAGGATGTGTTATTATCTTGTCAGGAATTCCCTGGTTGACGTAATGACCAGGGTGTATTTGTTGATTTGTCCCTTGATTCCTATCTGGTGTTTCGAAATTCCCCAGTGGTAATCTTGTTCCGGTTTGATCAAATGTTCCACCTGGCTTATAGAGTTCACCTAAGGATGATGGTTGGTTCGGTTGATGCAATGTGTCGTAATTCACTCCAGGAGTATTTAACCCGGATCCTCCATGTGACTGGCCCTGGGGTAACTGTTGCCCTACTATGTTACCTTGTTGATCAAATTGTTTATTTGGCAACAAGTGCTGATTTGTAATGCTGTTTTTATCCGGTAACACTTGCTGAGATGTATCATGACCAGGTTTGTATGATAAATTGGCTGCATCTAATTCAGACCGACCAAGGCATTCGTCACAACTTGGGTCATATACTGTTTGGCTTTGAGCTTGACCCATGCCGCTGTTACCACCTGAAAAACATGAAATTAATCTGTGAAGGCCCCCAAAAATCAGACACAGTAAGTTTCCTAATGTATGATAAGGGACGAAAAGATAAGTAATCAAATAGTCTCAGTCCTACCTACTGAAAATAACGTAATTGTATTAAAATCGTAATTCTTTAGTAAATGTCAATAAGTATTACTATTGGTTGTCATTATTAATATTCCGTATCTAAAGTTGCAAAAACTAAATCCGCATAGACTCCCACGGCTCCCACCTGACTTGTCCGTCCCTCTCTCCTTTCCCTTACCTTCTTAGAATGTAGAGCCAATAATGAAATATATTCTAACAGTCACACCAATTCTAGCCCATATTTACAGAGAAATAGTCGTAATAAATTATACTTTTACAAATATTAACAATATACTTAATTCACCCTTGATTGAACTAATGTTAGTGGTTGTGTATTCATAACGTACAATACATTTGCCCCTACCGGGATTTGAACCCAGGATCTCTGGTTTGATAAACAGAGGCACATATAATTAGACCAAGCGGCAGACCAATAAACCTAAATTAGCTTTGTAACACTATAAGTTATGTAGGTACTTACTCGATTACATAATAATAAAATTTATTCTATACATTAAGTTTCTATATCGGTACAGTACAGTGGCAGACTGAAAAGAATAGAGTTTTCCTACTTACTAACTATTGCTCTGGAAGAATCTGCAGCCGAATGGGCTTCTGCTTTGCCTTCATCCTTTCCGTTGCCCCGGTCTATAGAAAGGTATTGTGATTGTGTCTGGCCTCTGTATCGGCCTTTGGGGCGGTATACTGCATCCCTGCGCTTCCGTACGTGTCTCTCAATGTCAAACCATTCCATTACGTCAGCTGGTCTCATATTTTTGGTCTTACAGTAAATTTTTCTTTGCGTAACATCATCAAATAGGTTCACCTGTTAGATAACAACAATTGTTATTAGAATACTTAGGGCCTTGACCTAATTAATTGTAAATAGTTATTTTTAAGATAATATGAATTGTGCAAGAAAATAGGCCAAGGGAGTGAATCTCTTAGCCTTGACTGTTAGAAGTTAACAAAAAATATCGAATAGGGAGTGATAAAATTATGTATCAAATTTGGAATTTAGACATACTTGAACAATTTTTAAGTGATTTACTGTTTTGCTTCGAGTTTGTGAAAAAAATGTGGTTTGAGTGACTAATACCATAACTACCTACCTATACTGTTTTAAAGAGTGTAAAAAATTCGAACTTCAGTATCATTTCGAAGTACAATTTGACGTGCCTTTGATAGATTAAATCGAAGTGAGATGCTACTTTTGTTACAGAATAGCACAGCTGCTCTGAATGTTTTTCAGAAACAAAAAGAATCCATGTTATATAACCTACTTAAGGTATAATAGTATTATATATTATACGTAGGTAATATAAACGTAGGTATGTAGTAAGAAATGTTCAATAACGATACGAAATAGGTCAAAGTGATCGTATTATTATTAGGTATGTACTCAGGTAAGGATTATTTTATTTTATTTGGCACTATTTCAAAGGATCAATGTTGTCATTATAAACGAGAAGTAAAGTAAACGTAAGAGAAGTGTAGGTATACCATATTTGTGTCCTTGTGCAATTTCTCTATTTCATCATAAGACAGGGCTAAACAAAATCCACCTTGAGGCTCTAGTCATGCACTTAGTTTAGGGTAACGAATATATTTCTCAAAAGCAGCCATATTCACCTAAGACACCTGCAATATCAAGGAAAACGTAACTTGGTATTGCAGGTGTGTTAGTCATTCTGATGAAATATCTAGATTACAGGTAGTTACCATGTTTTACAGGTACCAACCTACTTATCTAAGCTTCAGCGCCGCATTAGAGGTGATTCGGATGCTCACTGGATTTGACCAGTCGGTTCCGTGTATGATTAATGATTAGCGCCGTGTCCACGACTAAACAGCAATCTTACCATACCAAATAAAAGGTTGGTACCTGCCTGTTTGGTATGGTAAGATTGTTATGATAATTTAAGTAGGTAATAATAAAAAAGAGAATAGGATCGATACGCCAAAAGTGTTTGTTTACTAATCACAACAAAATAAATAATAATTTTAATAATTTCGCAATACTGCTTCCATTAGGAAACATTCATTGCTATGTGGATATTACGGTCGACAAGGAGCTGGGCGCATGAGAACGAAGCGTGCTGAAACCGAGAAAGTAAGGGAGAATCTTACTGTTGAGCTCAACAGGATGTTAAACGTTATATCAGAATGGGGCTCTAACAATCTTATTGAGTTCAATGCTAAGAAAACACAGGTGTGCGCGTTTACAGCCAAAATGTCACTGTTCCTTCCCCTTCCCTCTCTTCAGGACACTACTCTTTCGGCACAGGGCTTCATAGATTTGCTCGGCATGGAGATGTGCTGCGATCTGTATTCCAGGAACTACATCGAAACCGTGATCAAAACAGCCTCACGGAAGCTCGGTGTTCTGAACAAGGTGTGTCGGTTTTTCACGCCTGACCAACTATGTCTGCTTTACAAAACTCAGGTCCGGTCTTGCGTGGTATATTGCTCGCACTTGTGGGATGGCTCCGCCAAGTACCTCCTCGATGCACTGGACAGATTGCAGCGTCATGCTGTCCGTATCATTGGCGATGTAGAGGTCACGAAGAACCTTGAGCCTCTGCAATTGCGTCGAGACATTGCGTCGCTTAGCGCCTTTTATCGGCTTGATCACGGAGAGTGCTCTGAGGAGTTTTTCGACCTTATCCCACCTTCCCCCTTCCTGCTCAGGAGCACGCGTGCCGTCTTCGGAGTCATCAATTCACTGACTCCACCTCAACATCACGCACAAAGCAGTTTAGTGCCTCGTTTCTTTGTCGTACTTCCAGAATTTGGAATTCTTTGAGAGCACATGTGTTCCCTCCTTCCTATTACATGGGGTCCTTCAGGGAAGAGGCGTAAAAAAAAACACCTTTTGGGCCGGCAAGGTGGAGGCGGCTAGTGCAATGTCTATTCTGCACTAGCTGTCTTCGCAAATGGACTCTCCTTACCGCTTCACATCAGGTGGTGTTGAGTGAATTGCCGTGCTTTGTATAGAAAAAAATATGTCCTATTTTGATACAGTGGCATTTTACAGAAAAGCAACGTTGTGGGCATTTGCCTATATCTTTGCTGTACAAATATTCATACAATCGCATCATCATGGTAAAGACGTCATTTTGCAAAGATAAGCTTTATTGCACGCCTTATTGTTAAATTGGTAGTTTTTTCACCAAACCCTTTTAAATCTTAAACATGATTTGCATATCTTCAGTAAAGTCCACTGTCGAAAACAGCAATAGTTCGAAATTTCTTACTCACACAGTCGCAGATTATATCTTAGTGAGTAAGAAACGGTACATATTTGTTACGATCGTATCGAAATATGGGGATATTTAGCTTGCTATCCTAGCTTGGGCCAATTCTTTTGGTTTAATTGTTAATCCAGCCAAGTCTAAGGTCATGATTGTTGGTAGCAGTAGGTTGAAGGCCAGACTGGACCTCAGCCTGATACCTCCGGTCGTTTATAATAGCATCGTCATTGATTACAGTGAAAAGGCAAAAAATCTTGGCATTATCATCGATTCTAATATGTCCTGGAAATCTCAAGTCAATGAGGTCAGTAGGCGTATGTATTTCTCATTTCACTCTCTCAAGCGTCTTCAATACTTTCTCCCTTTCAAAAACAAAAATTATGCTTGCACAATCTCTTCTTTTACCCATTCTCGACTACGCCGACGTCTGTTATTTGGATGTGACCGAAGAGCTTCTCAATAAGCTCGAGCGGCTCCAAAATCTAGCCATTCGGTTTATTTTTGGATTGCGGAAGTTCGATCATGTATCTCATTTTCGGGCAGAGCTTAAATGGCTTCCAATTCGGGAACGCCGTAATGTGCACATCCTTACCAATCTCTAGAAAATCCTGAATGATCCAAATTCCCCCTCCTACCTTCGTTCCCGGTTCCAGTTCGCTACACCTCCTTCGCGCTCTACGCGGCCGTGTCTCACTAAGAGGCTCAAGCTTCCTAGATGTAATACCAATTTTCTTCTTCACTCTTTTACTTTTCGAGCTGCTCAATTGTGGAACAATCTTCCTATAGCTATCCAAGAGAGTCCTTCCATTGCGTCTTTCAAGGTTAGGTTAAAAAATCATTTTTTACCCCAAATTGTAGTATAATTCTAGGAAACTTATCTACGTACTATTATTTAATTTGTATTTAGTATAGTATTTAAATGTATGTATATAAGTATATATTTATGTATATATATGTATATATTTATGTTGTATATTTACATATCTATTTTTATGGTTTATTATAGGTAAATTGTTGTAAGTAGTTTGTTTTTCCGCGCTTTGTGGTACCTGCTTGTCACACCTGAAATATCTCACTTATCCATGGGTTGGCTGGAAGAGATCTCTTTTAGAGATAAGTCCACCCTTGCAAACTTCCTATTACATGTAACTTACTGTGTATATTTAAAGTGCAATAAAGAGTATATATATATATTTTTCGGATTTAAATAGGTAGTAGGTAGCCGTTTATGTTAAAGCCGTAAGACAAAATCAATGCGATACATATCAGGTTCCAAACTGCGATCTTTTATTTAGTTTGATTTTTTACTTTCTGCAATCAGGCCTTAAAAAACGTGCAGATTTGTTATGTTTTATGGTAGTGAAGCGTGCTTCTCAGCAAGAGCCGCTGCTCATCAATCGTGGTTGTTAATAGAACTTCAAAGTCTAAAATGTGCCATTTTAATTTTTTGGTGTACCTAGTTACATAATGAAATATACTCAAGTAACGAGTCGTTGGGATAGCGGGATGCGCGCTCCGTATATTTTAAAACGCCACGAATTTCTTACATCATTGGTCATGTTTAGCTGCTCGTGGAATTCACCATTCGTTGTGAAGGTACTTTCATGCTATGCTAGATTTGGATCGCATAATCTTATTATGTTGACGTTAAAACATGTTTATATTAGAGTATCTGGCTCAACCCTATAGTAAGGTATTATTTATCCACACAGATGTGAGCACAACGTTATGGGAGATCGGCTGTATACAAATTGTACATCATGGGCCCAAGTACTGATCCCTTTGGAACACTGGCTCTTGTGTTATGGAAATTTGAACCTCTCCTCTCCTCGCTGACGTAACATATCCGATCATTCAAGTAAGACGCCCGTATGGAAATAGGCGTGTGTCATATATTACTTGAGCTTACACAGCAGTCCATCATGCCACAGCTTATCGAATGCCTGATTGCGATTTAATCGAGATTTTTTATGGTAGAGGGGAACGTAAAAGGTCGTGCCTAATTAACTCCAGAGGTAAGCGAAAAATATTACTTGGGTATAGGTTTTAACTAAGTGGATAGCTTTTAAAGGGTGAATGACCCGGTTGCAGGTTCATATGAGTAGGGATATCACCGCCTTTCCTATTGGCTGTGTTTCGGTTTGAGTGAAGGAAAAGGTAGCCAATGTAAACAGGGAAGGGTGCCATTAACATCTCTTGTTTCAAATTTTCAATCAATGTCAATGGACCTGCAATATCTTAGAGTGATTAGCGAGCATTTCTCAGAGCTTAACCTCTATTTACTGTGGATCTATTGATCCTTGTTGTTTACATACAGTCATTCATCATCATGTTTCCTTGTAGTGCGGTATAGTTATCCCAGTCAATCAGGGGCGGACCGTAAGTTTGTGGGGTTTTGACTAATACTAATTGTGGGCCTTCCTAATTAGGGCACCAAAAAATGAACGGGCCCTAATAGATGAAAGTTCAGCCGAATATTCAAAATATATAAAATACTCTATTTCATTTATGTTTGACTTTGTGCTTTTATAACGCCTACTTTATTGTAACAATTACAAAAAAAAACAAAACGATGAAATTATCTTATGCTCCAGGCGGGAATCGAACCCGCGACTCCTGGGGTCCGGCCAGACGCGATGACCACTACGCCACTGGAGCACTAGGTGCCGGAGCCCATTATAGTTACATGTGAATAATACTTTTTCTCGAAGACGGTAACAGTTTTTCCTTTGTATTCTGTAACTACAGTAACATATTTTGATTTAATCAAATAGTTAAAATTAAGGTAGTTCAAATTTTTGTAGGTAACTTCATACAATTACCTAGGTACTAAAATTAATTTGAAAGATTTTGTTTTGATCGACAAGAATGGGTTTCTACGATATGAGACATGTAAGATTAAGGACTTTCTCCATTAGTTGAACGGTGTTTATCAATTGGTTCAAGAGGACAAGTTTTAACCTTATGCGATCTCTAATCTAATCAATGAAAAACTGGCATCTAAAGATTTGATTCGGCCATCTATTCAACGATTACCTACCTAGTTGCCACTTCAGGATTTTTGTCGACCACTTGATATTTTTTAATTGCTCAATTTTATCTAGTCCATTTACCTAATATCCATTAATTAATTGCTATTTTGTCAAAAAACTGTTTTCGATATTGGTGTACAGATAAAGGAAAAAAAGAGACCACATAATATTTTTACACATGCACACGGTTTAATTGTTTTCAGTGTTGCCATCCTTATGAAATATATTTTTTAAAGTCACTTTATTATTCATATTGTCTTCAATGGGGGGCCGGGCGGGGCCCTCTATAATCTCGGCCCCTTTGCGCTGCAGCCCTTGCCCCTGCGCAGCCAAGGATGGACTATTGAACTTTCGGACTATCCTCTAAATAGCTGTTAGGTTTTATATGTATTAGCAACAGCTTTCAAATCGAGTCACTGGCGGCTGACAGCTGCCTATTTAATATGCCTTCGTGAATCAGTCGAAAGCTGAAGTGAAGTTTTACCCCATTATATTTAACATCTAAACTCATTTTTTAAGTTATCATCTAAACTCATTTTATCTATGGGGCTGATCAGATAGAATAACATACACTGAAGCTAAAATTGAAGCACCCAGTTTATGGAAATAACTGTATAGACATAGGTATACCCGTCATTCAATAAAAAATCCAGTCCAAATCCAGACTCATTAATAGCTTGTGTAATGGATAACAGAGAAATATAGATTATAATATACCTATATAAATATTAGAAATATAACTGAATAAACATACAAACTTCCCTAATAATTGACTCAAGAACAAATGTTTGTACCATCATACACACATCTGCCCCTACTGAGATTCGAACCTGGGATCTATAGGTTACTGACTACACGAACAGACAGTCAATGAGATGTAAAATGTTTCGGGACGTTTATTTTATACTCTAGGAAATCAGATTAAAATTTGATATGTTCCGTTTATTCTGGGACTAAGTATACATTCTTAACAAGAATGAGTTCGTAAGACCGGAATAATCCATTTTTGTTTTTAACAAGTCTGTATTTAGTTTCTCGGTTGATAAGTTATTTCTTCACTGGTGCTGGTGCTAAAGGCCAACCAAACTGACAAAGATGTTTCATCTAACTTTTAATAGATCCGATAAATTTTATAACCTAAGATAAAGTAGGTATGTAGGTAGGTAGCTCGTAAAGTAGGTCAGTTGCGGTTATAATAATATCATTTAATTACACATAATTACCTAATATTCAACTAAAGCTATATCAAAGACCAAATAATATGTATAAACCGTTTTGTAATGTTACTGCTCGGCCTGATAAAATTTTTGAATGTGCAATAGAATAAGTAGTTGCTTAAGAGTTTATAATTTAGGAGGCAACAAAACATTTCGGATTTTTTGCAGACAATGAATCAATAAAAACTATAACGAAGCCTATACTGAACACATCGCAAAGCTATTATACGCTATAATATTTCGCCAAGCAATTGAATATGTCAAAAGAGCTAGGGGTGAATAAAGGATGTACGCTTGTTAGAATACACATTTATTTTTAAATAGGTAAGTTTCCGTTTAACTAAACTTCAACTATTGATGCACGCCTATTTCTTTATAAGGCCCACTTACCTTAATAAACCTTTGATGTGGGGGTATCGGCTTCAGGTCACTTAGCCCGCAGTGGCTGCCATCACTATTATAGAATTCTTTTGATACTTCATCTACCTCCTCCGGATCGATCGGCCATGTAAGGCATACCCAACTGTTGGGGATTTTGCATACTACAAACAGCTACAAAGGTAAAACTTAACTGTTAATTTTGACCTATTTACTCACGTGCTGTTGTTCTCTTTTGTCTAGACTTTTCCTAATACTTACTTTGTGTATGTTTGTTTGGTATTAAATAACGAAAGAGAAATTTTGAAAGATCAGCAATCAAATAATTTAAAACGAATGTAAACATTAAAATTGTGATTCACCTTTGAGGACGAAGTTGCAGCAGCAGGAGTGAGGAGCCATGATGCGGAGACTGCGACCAGGGCCACCAGGGCAGCGACGCGCGGCGCGAGCGCGTGAGCTCGACGCATGACGATAGTGTGGCGCGCGACGATTCTCTGCCGCGCCCCGGACACAGCGCACTGTCCGCCATTTGACCCTCGCCCGCAAATCTCAACCCAAGATGAACCCGCACCAGATATAAGTTCACCCACCCAATTTCGACGATAGCAGTCTAATGTGGCTCAGTGAGAATCCGCTTAAGGAAGTAAAAATAGCCGATTAAGTGCTGTCCGTCCCCGCCTTACGCGAATTGAAAAATTGGAACAATCTTTGGAAAACATAGACACCAATCAATGATGAAGGTTCTAGAGTTCTGTCTGATAGGTACAACATAACTTAAGGATTTAAAAAATATAACGTTTAAGAAGGTTTCCCGAAAAAGGCAATGAGTGCTATTATAATGAAATCTGCTTACCTATTATTAACTTCGGATAATAGTTTTGCCGAAATATAAAATCGTATTATGTCAAGTAAAATAAGTTGTTAATTATTAACAACTTATTTTACTTCTACAGAAGAAGTAGAATATACTGTAATTGTGAACAGCAAATTACTTAAATTTCTCACTTGTGTTGAGCATATAGCAATAGAACCCGTCCGTCAAACTTGATAAGTAGATATTACTTTTTCTGTTTACTGTACACACCTTTCTGTAACTTCTACAAGAAGCTCTCTGTCCACTTCCCGCCAGTGAGGGTTGTAAATAGGCTTACCTACTTTTCTTTATAAATAAGAAAAGTAACGTGGTAAATGTTACTTTAACTCCTTTAATTGCTATGTTTGTTTTTTGAGCGTTTAGCTTAATATCAAATATCTTGCCAATTTCAGGCTAGATAATAGGTGAATAATTAATGGGGCTGTTAATGATGACTCATTTAAAACAATTTCTAGTGATTTATGTAAATTGGTTGAAAATTGATAATTCATTTTATTTCATTATGTTTAATATTGTTTTTATTTTAAAAGTTTCCTTATGTAAATTGACTGCAAATTTATAATTCATTTTTTTTATAATGTTTGATGTTGTTTTTATTTTCAAAGTTTCCTTCACCAAAGGAAACCTTTTAAATAAGTTACCTCATTGGGAATATAAAACAAGCAAGAATGAGTAAAACAAACTACAGAAAAATTTATTATACCTACTAAATTAACTATCACTCAACAAGTATAAAGCTGATAAAACTGGGGCTTGGTTTTAAAATTACATGAATTGGATAAAATGCTAACTGTCAAATTTAGGCCTAATATTGAGCGTTACACAAGATGTAAATACTTAATACAAGATAAATTAATTTATAACCTTGTTATTTCTGAGCTGATATTAGACTCCTTTTTCTTATAAGAATGGGTCGGATATATAAAATGTTGCGAGTAATACGCAGCGGTCTGCGCCTCCCCGGGACTTTTGGAGGAGTTGACTCGGCGATAGTATTCCACATTTTCAGCGCAATCGCATACTAGCCGACTTTCGGAGCCACTGCTCTCTAACTGATACTTTGGTACGACAATCAGACTCTCTGTGGACTTGGTGGGAGCGCAATGACTGTGACTTCTGTTGTACACCGAATAGTGATGAGGCGCGGCACTTTGTCGATTAGAGTGTTTTTCTTGATGATGCTGATATTCATGGTGACTTTGAGTACTACGTCCACTATGACTTCTACCGTGGCTTTTCGAGCGGTTCGTATGTTTTGTGCTTGTGTCTAAGTATCCGTAACCGAAACCATAACCCCCAAAAGCTTTGGTCGTCAAATTATCCCAAGATTTTGGTTTCACGTGTGGGTGTGAGCTCTGATATTGAATTTTCGGTGAAGACTTTGCCTCAGATCTATCGTTGTCCCAAAAAAGAGTATCGCTACTCAAAGAGGTACTGTAACTAGAAGCGGAGTTATCGCAAACAACCGTTGCATTACTGGTAGCATAAGACTGCAAACTACACTGACTAGTTTGCGTAGATTCTGCAGTCAAGTATCTATAACGGCCCGAGCAATGCCCTGACGAGCAAACTTTTTTAGGATGAGCATGGGAGCAGCTATCTGGTTTTTGAGTAGATTTATCAACTTGTTGACATTTTTCCTTTCTTTTATGTTCTTTAGAACACTCTTTTTTACGTCGCATTTTTTTTCTACTGTTTGGTACACAGTGAGGATCGCAACAAGGGCTAGCTAAGTCATAAGCTTCTAGACTGTTTGCATCTTGGTTGTTATAGTTTGGCATGCACGGAGTACAGCTATGGCTATGATTATTTCTATGAACTTTTGTATGTTTGCCATTTGTTACTTTATAAGCTTCTGAGGCTCGGTGATACTCACCAGGTGTTTTCAGCACATAGTGATGGCAGTCACGTCTGTTTCTTGGAGATCCTACAGTAATTACAAAACCGCCCGTTCTAATACTAGGCTGAATAACACACGCTCCATATCTAGGGTCTAAATACTGATACATAAATACATTCGTCTGTGGGGGTTTTGCGGCAGTGACATTCTCACTAGAGAGCGTAGGTCTACAATATGAGGTATTTATATTATCACTATTATTTATATTATTTTCCTCTGAATCAGATATCACATCTACTGAAGAAGTCTTCTTTTTCTGCGAGGGCAAACTGTGTGTTTTCCAGTTTGAATCGAAGAGTTGTCTTTCGCGGACGGTCAGTTGCTCTAGCTCTCGCATTTTGGACTGAATCGTTCGTTGTAAGTTGATGTATTTAAGATGTAGTTCTACTTTTCGTACGCAGTCTTCGAATATTACGACCATTCGCATACGTGAATCGCAGGAGTTGATGGCGGCGACTATGGCGGCGTGCTCGGCCCGCTCGACGTCCGCCCCATTGATGGACAGGATGACATCCCCCTCTCGCATGCCGGCTGCAGCTGCCGGACCTTCCGCCTCCACGTGGTCCACGTACGTGATTACCTCTATCTCTTGTTCCTGTGTATAAAATAACACTGTTTATTTAATATAACTATTCATATTTGTTGATGAGTTATGTTACATGTTACAGTTTCAAATCAGTATTGTATTTAATATTGTATTATTGTGATAAAGATTAGGTATTTAGTTGTGCCACATTTCAAATATTATCAGTTAGGTCATTCAGCCAGCAAATGTATACACAAATCATCCGCAGGTCCGCAGTATCAACATTAATCTTACGAAATCGCTCGAGCATAAAACATGTGGAAAGGATAAAATAATTAATAGAAAAACACTTTACATATCTTGTAGTAAAGTATATGGTGTTACCTTTTTATAATGGATTCCGTAGCTTTGAAGAGTAAACCCGTAGGTACCATTTTTTTTCTCCACGATGATAGTGCGTCGTCGCCAATCCTCTTCGCCTTTTCCCCCCGGTCTTTCAGATTTAACTGACTCTCTTATCTATAAACAAGATTTTTAAGTGAAAGGATTAATTTTTATGTATAAGGATATTCAAATCCTTTTAATCGGACGAATATAAAGTGTCTTTTGCATAATGGCTTTATTACTACCATACTAATAATTTAATATTTTTATATTTCCTATCACACGACATATTCGTATCGCAAAACACTGGATCTGTACAATTAACAATAGGATACAGCAAACAACCTTGGCAAGAGAATAATATTCGCCTTTCGTATACCTACTTACATAATTATATCAGAAATAACCTTATATTCTATATTAAACACATAATTATGAAAACGCCTCCAGTACCTACCTACAACAATAGCAACAGATGCTAAGACTAACTATGCTCTTCCCGAAAAACATTCGAAATTTACAAATGTAGGTATCTACTCATATTAATACATCAATACCAATATACAAAAAACTCTCTACCTAATTAGATTAAAAATTAACTAAAAGATAACAGGTATTTAAGTATTCAAGAAGTTTAAAAAAATATTTTTAATAAATAATAGGTTTTAATTAATCAATAGAAGTACTAAATTTAGTACTTTATTTAGAGTAGGTATGTACTTACTTACCTACTTAATTTAGAAGTAGGTAAGTACTTATTTAATTCTTCTAAAATAATGACATCCTTTGTTACTTACTACGCCCTAAAAACCCTACCAAGGTAGATAAATTAATAAATACTTTCAGTTTAAAAAGGGTACCTACCATCTAAAGATAGAAGTTGGGACAGTAAGCTATTAAGCTAAATATTTATTAAACATTAATTAAACATTTCGTTATTTTAGAACTAAATATATTAACCATAGGTACTAGGTAGCGGTTTCAACTTACTAAAATCCAAATCGTTAATATATAGTACATACTTGATACTTACAGAGTTATCCAGAGAATCCTCTTTCGAGTCATTGCTAAGCAGTTTTTTCCCGTTGCTTAAACTGCTTGGACATCTTTCATTTAGTTTTGGCGAACTCATATTCCTATTGCCCAAACACGGGCTTTTATTAACGATGCTACCGGCTGTCTTAATACATTCCAAAATTTTCAATTTTTTTATCAGGAGAAAAAAGATATTGCTTTGGTCATTCTATTGCTATTATAGTTACCTAGGTACCTGTGCTTTAGGGCGCGACAAATCATTAGGGTGTCTTGGCGCATGCGTTTGGTCCGCACATGCGTAGGCATAGGAAAAGAGGGGAAAGATAACGTGGGAAATTATTTAGAAATAAGAAAAAGTATGAATAATTAATATTTTTAATAATCGTTAGTTATTAATAACACATATTATTTACTGCTAAAACTAAACAGCATACAAGCAGCATACACTTAACTTTTAAGTCTAAAAAAGTATTCTTTGATAGGAAATGTCATACCTACGTAATAATAATAAATTCAGACATGCGCCGTTCAGGCCCATGAACGTGACTATGAAAGAAAAAGCATATTTCAAATGTTTCATTGATTTTCAAGGTTTGTTATACCTAATATACTTAGGTATTTCTTTTTATTTATTTTTAACAAATTATTAGGTACAATAATCTCTTAAGAAATTAAAGTAATTTAGACATAAAAGCGCCATACTTAATACGTAGACATACTACATTATCCATAGAGTATTAGTAACATAAATAGATACATTCTTAAATTAATTTTAAGAATGGTCGTGTTTTAAAATCCGATAACCTCGGTGTAGTGTATGTAGATAAAATATTGAGAAGAGAAGAGAGTCGCTAGTGAAATTAATAAAG
Organism: Nymphula nitidulata; assembly: GCA_947347705.1. Lineage (NCBI taxonomy): Eukaryota > Metazoa > Arthropoda > Insecta > Lepidoptera > Crambidae > Nymphula > Nymphula nitidulata. Next base: position 22,295,558 of record OX374616.1, read on the forward strand.
CAGAACTAGGGCGACATAATTGCGTATCTGTCTGTAACTTAGTTCGATATGATCAACCAATAGGATGTTTATCTAGTACATATCTATTACTTTTAATAGAGCTTCCTCGATATAGCAAAATAGTTGCCGCAGTGATCTGTATAACCAGCAAAACAAATAAAAACAAAGATGATGAAGTCAATAATTTTGTATAAGTAGGTACTTATATCATTTTCTTTAAAACAATCGTAGTCGAACCAGTCAACTTTAAACAACCAGCTCTGTCTTTATTTCATATACCATGAATTTAGTTACGTACAATTTAGTTACGTTAATTAAACAAAGACTTACAAATATACAATAAGATAAGTAGGTAGGTAGGTACTGAATTTAGAATATTTATATTTTTTTAAATTCATCATTATAAACAAAGAAAATCAACTGGCTTCGGTAGAATTTGCATAGGAGAAAGAAAAACACTGCTTAGCATGCATGTACAGTTGACAGCACCTCAAGCGTAACAGTTTGACCTTGAGACGTTTTAGAGAGGCGGCTTTTGTAGCGCAATTGTTACGCCTGACGTCCTGTCGTCTGTACATTATATCATATCAAGACCAATGAGTGGACAAGCCTTAAGGTGTCGTGAGATAAAATATTGTCTACCTACCTACATAGGTCACATATACTTGGATGAACGTGTGAGTAATTTCAGAAAATATACTATTTAAAAATCCGTGAATGCGACAAACAAAGCTACGTGAAACTTTATTCCTTAGGTATATTATTTAACAATATGATTAAAGAATTCATGATTATCGAGACTTAATGTCGATCATGACATGACATCGAATCATAATGATAATCATGAATTGGTTGGTAATCCAACCAATGAGCGGAAAACAGCACAATTCATATTACTTCTGAAAAATGCAGTCCCTGTCATTTCATAATTTATCAATGTTTAAAGTACCTACTTCATTAGGTCTACATTCAACCTACCATTGGTTCCATTTTGTACCGATACCATTTCATTTCATTTTTTAAGCTTTACGGATAACGGTGTTTACTTTGGCATAATGAACTACAGATGTGTTTGGTATTGGTACAGGTATGTCGGATAAATTATTATTCAACGTTACTAAAGAAGGTATTGCTATTGACTGCACTGATGCAGCTTGTGGTATCTCAGCTGATCCCTTAACCACTTTTACCATCTTTTTGTTATCAGGCAAATCTATCTGAGGCAGATTTTTGAAATTCACGAATCGTGGCTGGACAATTGGCAATTCTTGTAAAACCGCCGAGCTTTGTAATTTTTTCTGTGTATCTTTTAATTCGGCGTCACTTGTTAAGCTGCGGCGTACAAGTTTCAAGATTGTTGAGTTTTCTGGAAATGCAACAGAAGCAAAATAGGTTGATTTGAAAAAAAATTAATAAAATACGCAATTTAATTCATTTTTCTCGTTCTATGACGCTCTTACCTGATTGCACATTGGGTGTACTTTTAGGTAGCGATGCTAATTTTTGGATATCGTTCCACGCAATCTGTGGTGTTCCCCCTGTGCCGTATTCCGGTGATACTTGTTTTGGTGCGACTTGAACCACGGATTGCGCCGTCACATTGGTCAGCAGTGGGGTGGGTATGCTGCTTAGATCTATTTTAGATCCGTTCGTGCGAAAAAGTGTTAATGCTTCCTGATTTCCCCTAAAAGCATATTTTTTTCTATTGAAAGGGGTGCTTACAAATATTCAAAACTAATGTCAATATTGAAGAGAGTAGAGTCATGTGTGGTAGTCTCTTGACAACTGTTCGAGACCTGTCGCGTTTCAATCGGAATTGACCGCCGAGCAAGACTACTTCATCACAGGTTTGCCGCACTAAGCTCTTGATATTTATGAGACAATATAGTTTTTGCACAGTTTTACCTATTATTAATTTTCGTGTACTTCTTTCGTATGATAAAGTCGTTTCGTATAGTCTGATTGAGTAGACAAAGTGACTGGAAATAGGAGAAAGTAATCAATATTTTGTGTGAATTTACGTATTATATCTAAGGTACGAGTAAGTAAGTCATACTTGTATTTTCTATTATTTTTATTATCTTTGATGGGATGGGGTAAGTATACGGGGTAAAGTATCCATATACACTATTTTTCGGCCTTCTATAGGAAGATATCAACCAACATTTACACGTGAACAAGAGGTATGTTATAATTAACTACTTATAATAGCCGTGCGCCCGAAGTTTTGATGAAAGCATGATTGTTATCTAACTGTTGCTAGTTGAGTCGTCGTCGTTCCATCTGATCCTCATAGATCTGGGGTGGCGACCACGTTAGAGACCATATGACCGGTATTATTGCCTAGCGCATTTATTTATGTATCCTTAAATTGCAACAGCTATATCATCACCAGCCTATATACGTCCCACTGCTGGGCACAGACTGTCCTACATGGGCAAAACACGTGAGGAGTTTGGGCCATAACACCACCACGCGGGCCCAATGCGGGTTGGTGGGTTAAAGCTGTTGCAATGACAACCGAGACCAACGGATTAACGTGCCTTCCGAAGCACGGAGGAGCTCGAGATAGCCAACTTTGATTGACCCATCCCAGGATCGACCATGGCGATAGTTGCTTTGTTTTTCGTATCGAAACCAGAGCTCTCAAAGTCTCAAACCAATACGTCACCGAGCTCCTCCGCCATCGAGCTCTTCACAGCTATATGAAAACATTGAAGTTGCATTTTATTTTGTCTATAGGAAGAAATTTACATCCATTGCAAAGCTAGTCATGAGAGGTTCTATGGTCTCACTTTGAACGCACTGAGGAAATTAGCTCACGCATTTGCGGAAGTAAACAAAATAAAGAATAGATTTGATAAAACAACAAAAATGGCTGGAAAAGACTGGGTCTATGAGTTTATAAAACGACATCCTGATTTAGCTTTAAAACAAACTACACCTACGAGCATAGCAGGAGCCATCAGGCTTTAATCATACATGTGCAAGTTAATAGATTTTATACAAACTTGAAAGAGTATGAAAAATATAACTTCCACCCAGGTCAAATGTATAATATGGACGAGACTGGAAATGGCATCAGCACAGTGCCCGAAAAGACACCTATGCTCGTTTTCACTAACATAATTTGTTTAGCGTTATGAGTCTCTCGATTTTTATCGCAGTCTATATAAAGGAGATAGAAAGAGACAAATGTCGTTAGGAGTCACCAAAGCCTAGGGAATGGTTAGTGAAAACCACGGAGTACTTAACTTAACTTTATATAGTCTTTGGTGAAAACGGACACTAAAGTCGTTGCGTGCGGATACTTTTCCGTCGCTGCGGGTAAGTGTCCGCATTTCCCTTGTTGATTAAAAATTTCTATAAAAATTACAATTTTATTAGAATAAAAAAACATGTTTTGTTATTGTTGTCTAAAGTTTATTACATAAGAATAAATGTTGTTTTTTTTTCTATTAATTTAAACATTTATTCTGAAAGCAATTTACTAAAAACTGCGTACAGTTGCCCCACATGACTCCTACATAGGGCGCGAATCAGAATTTCCGGAACAAAGTAAATACAAGAATATTTCAAAACTAATTTCGACATTTTAAAAATTGGAATTCTATGGGTGTCTAAAATTTGTCACCTATTTGTCACTTGTTTTTATTTATTATGGCGCCATTTTAAATATTGCGTGGAAGTAATGTAACCAGTGAATATTTTTGCTGTATTATTTACGAGGATTTTAAACGTATAGATTGCCTCAGCAGAGTGACGATCTTCAAACTGCATTTAGCGATAAAACTAGCGATAAAACCTTGCAAGTTGACTACCCATAGCGTACAACTATATAATGCGTTTTTTTTACAGAAATAAAATGCGGTCGTGTCAATCTTGGTGAATAACGGAAACACCGATGCTGTACGCTGTATGATCGAAACAGACGGGTATATGACTTAATTACCACGAGATTCCGGCATCATCCTATTATTTAGCCATAGGTAGGTAAATAGGTATGAGTCAGATATCTACAATCAATCTTACAAAAACATTTGGGTATGAAAAACTGTCTTTCACTATTGAACTAAACTAAGGCCCAAAAAACGGACTGCGTCACTTGAGGCAATGTCATGCTGGCCAGGTTTAACAAGGGTCGTAAAATTTTGCGTAAGTATAGTGAGAGCCGGTGGCGTGAGGAGCTCGGTGGCTTAGTGGTTTGAGCGCTCTGGTTTCGATTACGAAAACAAAGCAACTTTCGCCATGGTCGGTCCCGGGATGGGTCAATCAAATTTATAATCTCGAGCTCCTCCGTGCTTCGGAAGGCACTCTAAGCCGTTAAACCCGGTTGTTACTGCAACCGCTTTAACCCACCAACCCGCATTGGGCCAGCGTGTTGGTGTTATGGCCCAAACTCCTCATGTGTTTCTCCCATGCAGGAAGGCCTGTGCCCAGCAGTGGGACGTATATAGGCTGGTGATGATGATGATGATGATAGTGAGAGCCGACGAAACATGGATTTACGATCACATAACAGATTACTGTTCTGTGGCTACGATCCTAAAATAATGCAGCCATCGACTGTTTTTGTCTTTCCTGGTGAGCCAAAACCTACCAAAGATCGCGAATATGTGTGTAAATAAAACTGGACACGTGGCTACTGTCGCATTAAAAGGTCCTCGTATCATCATTCTATCAGCCGAGAGACGCCCACTGCTGGGCATAGGCCTCCCCCAAGGATTTCCAAACCGATCGGTTTTATGCTGCCCTCATCCATCGGCTTCCCGCGACACTTACCAGATTGTCGGTCCACCGTGTGGTCCTCGTATAGTTAATAGCGAATGGTACATGACCATTTGCTTACTGGAAGTTATAGACGAACTCCGTAAGTATAACATAACATAACCGGCAAAAATGCCGGCGTTTTGTGTGTTTATTTCGTTTACAACGTTTTTGTCTGGCCGTGTGGGAGATAACTAACGTCAGACAGACAAACCGATTTTTGAATGGGAAAAATGTAGCTGTTAAGGGTCATCCTACTTCCTGTTTTTAAAAATCAATAAATTTCATCACCAGAAGAGGTTGATAAAGAGTATAAAAAGCATGTTAAATGTTTTCAAAATCGCCTTATTCGTATAAAAAAGAAACTAAGGGAGAATATTTTGAAAAAACAATAAATTCATTTATGAGCATTCATAGTAGTTTTCTTATTCATTCCTGAAATTTTTATTGCGATCCACGTATAATTAAAGATTAGAAAACCTACACATAAAGAAAGAAACCTTGTTTCTAGACTAGAATGTTTTCTAAAATATATATTTGTAACATTAATTTCCAAATATAATATCAATAAATCTGCTGAGTCACTATCTTGAATTATATTTTCATGGACATTGTTTTCCTATTTTAAACCCCTGACGAAAAAAGTGGGGGTTATCAGTTAGACGTGTCTGTCTGTGTATCTGTGTGTCTGCCTGTGGCATCGTAGCTCCTAAATGAATGGACCGATTTTGATTCGTTTTTTTTGTTTGAAAGCTGACGTGACTAGGATGGTTCTTAGCTATAAGTTATGAAGATCAGTTCAGGCGTTTGATGACTATCAGTTCATTTTCTTCAATATAAAAGGGTTTTACTAATTTTCACAGATCCGATTGATTTGAAATTTGTCGTACTGTCACTTCGGTGACATTCCCATGACATACTAACCTTGAGCTGATCCTATACCATCAAAAAGTCTGCGGGATGATTAATTCTTCAGATACTTTAAGGAAATATAGCGTGTTTTGGCTCATTCATAATGTTCATGAATAGTTTCAATGAGATGGTGTTATGAGGCCGGGGGTTACTTAATTTTTTTAATTTTTACTTCAAAAAGATATTGATGACTAGTGAATTTGTTTATTTATATTATTAGTAATTTACTTACATTGTAACGTTAGGATGTCTATCGTCTGTTTTGTTGGTAAGTATACCAACTTGATATACCATAGCGTGTATTACATACCTAAAATTGAAAACATTTGTTATTTTTGTATGAATTTGTAATCAAAATAGAAAAAAAAACAGGGATCGGGAAATCTAGGGATTGATTTTCCTTTAAACGGCTAATATTAGGTTGGGGAAAAAGTCTTTTCGCATTATAGTAGGCATGTATGAACTTGTAATAAAATCTCTTTGGCTGTAATATTTGTATCTGGCTGGTTTTGGTATCATTAAAAGTTTAGATTTTAAAAAAGATAATCCCAAATTCAAATTAGGAAAATGTGTGTTTTTCATTTGTTTTTCGTACTGTCAATATAAGTGAATCTAATAAAGAAATTCGATACATTTTAAAATTTTACTACAAAAAAGGTAAAAATGCAACGCAAGCCGCAAAAAAAAATTTGCGATGTTTATGGACCTAGTGCAGTGTCTATGAGAGTAACACAAATTTGGTTTAAGCGTTTTCATTTCGGAAATTTTGATGTCGCCCTATTACGGATAAAATTGATGCCATTTTGAAAAACTGGAGCAAGATCGGCATATCAGTAGTTACGACGTAGCTGAAGAACTGGGAATTCACCACAAAACAGTTTTGGCGCATTTAAAAAAAAATGGGTACACAAAAAAGCTCGATATTTGGGTACCCCACGAGCTCACTGAAAGAAACCTAATGAACCGTATACTCATTTGTGATTCTTTATTACGACGTAATGAAACCGAACCATTTTTGAAGAAGCTGATAACAGGTGATGAAAAGTGGATCACGTACGAGAAGAACGTGCGAAAAAGGTCGTGGTCAAAGCCGGTCATGCTTCACAGACTGTGGCGAAACCCGGGTTAACTCGCAAAAAGGTGATGCTGTGTGTGTGGTGGGATTGGAAGGGCATTATAGGGCATATGAGCTGTTACCACCAGGCAGGACCATCGATTCTGAACTCTACTGCGAACAACTGATGAGATTAAAGCAAGAAGTTGAGAGAAAGCGGCCGGAATTAATCAACAGAAGGGGTGTGGTTTTTCATTATGATAACGCTAGACCTCACACATCTTTAGCCACTCAACAAAAATTAAGAGAGTTTGGCTGGGAGGTGTTAATGCATCCGCCGTATAGTCCTGACCTTGCACCTTCAAATTTCCACCTGTTTCGCTCTCTTCAGAATTCTCTAGGCAGTGTCAGGTTAACATCACGAGAGGACTTCCAAAACCACCTGTCGCGGTATTTTGATCAGAAGCCCCAAAATTTCTATAGCTATGGGATCATGTCCCTACCTACAAGATGGCAAAAAGTTATTGAACAAAATGGTATCGACATACTTGAATTAAATGTAAATATACTATATTAAAAATGTTTTGGATTTTCGTAAAAATTGCGAAGAAACTTTTTCCCCAACCTATTATAATAGTCGTAATTTCTTATAAAAGCAAGATTATGTCTAAATTTTTTTGGTAAAAATTTTACACTTACATATCTTTGTTAGAGTCCGTAGAGTTCATTGTAAAGTTCGTCGTTTGATGTTTATCACAAACCATAACTTTCAATAAATAAGCAAATAAAGTTATGATAACCTGTATAAAATCAAAATATCTGTAGATTACAGTATGTTTCTTAAAGAAATAAATACTTAATGAATTTTAGTATAAACTCACCTGGGATTTCATGGCTAGCGTTGCTTTGTAATGACTCGCAAATGGTATGAAACAGGTTATATAGTAAGTAATACCTAGATACTAACATATTGTCCTAATTAGCAAACTAATGTTATTATGTTAATAGATGTTAATAATAAGGTATGTACCTATACCTACTTATAAACATGTTATTAAGTATTATGTCCTTAACGTGAAAATATTGAACCGGAAGGTATGGATAAAAATAGCTAGAAATGATCAACGAAACTCCTTTCTTGGTTCACTTGGTTTGACTGTCATCATGGTCCGCTCATCTGTCAAAGTAGCCTGTAAGAACTAATTTTTTTGGAGCCGATAATTAGTCAGTCTAACTACAAAATTAATAGACGTTATGTATGAGCTATAGAAAATTCCATTAAGGTTGCCGGGAAATGCACCAAAATTTATACAGTAATAACCCTAATCATTAGGGCATACAGGGTGGTGCCGTCAATGCGACAATAAATTTAAACATGGGCTATATTAGTCCATAGAAATGGTTTGCCACTTTCAAAAATATCGTATTCGTTTGATAATTTCATGACCTTTGTATGAAATAATGCTGCCAACGTTACACTATTCCATACAAATGTCATTAAATTATCAATAGAATACGATAGTTTTGAAAGTGGCAAACCATTTCTATGGACTAATATAGCCCATGTTTAAATTTATTGTCGCATTGACGGCACCATCCTGTATATTGAATGTCAAATCCTAAAGGAAACAGTATGGGTGTGACATATTCAATAATTTTTTATTTGGCAATAGCTATATTAGATCACGGCGGATCACGACAAACACAGATTCATATTGATTAAATAACTTAGATAGATTTTTAACCGACTTCAAAAACGAGGAGGTTCTCAATTCGGCCGGTATGTTTTTTTTTTTTTTCTCTGTATGTACACCGATTACGCCGAGATTACTGATCCGATTTACGTGATTCTTTTTTTGTTCGATGCGGAATAGCTGCCATTTGGTCCCATAAAAGTTTTTTCAAAAACAGTTGGGTACTTTGGGTACGTTTAAAACCGAAGTTTTAAATTTAAAAAAACTTAAATTATGAAGTCGTCTACATATGCGAAATTGCGAAGTTTTGCTTTTCAAATGACTTTTTAGTGAAACGATACGATAGTAGGAAACAATATAAGTTTACGATCACCCATCTAGCTTCGACCGTAGAAAGTTACCACTAAAAATTGTGAAAAAAAAATTTTAAACAAAAATTAAAACCGACTTCAAAATACTGAAAAGGATAAAATAATTAAATTTAAGTAGGTATTCATCCCCTAGAAACATATTTTTGGAGTTGGTGCTAAGTGGTTTCCAAAAACAATAGAGCAGAAAGTGAAGCACCGACTCCAAAAATATGTTTCTAGGGGATGAATACCTACTTAAATTTAATTATTTTATCCTTTTCAGTTTTTTGAAGTCGGTTTTAATTTTTGTTAAAAATTTTCTTCAGTCGTCTTCATTTCGTCATCTTAGATCACGGAACTCTGATTACAAAAAAAATACATTTGAAACTCATTTATTGAACTTAAAAAAATTAAATAGGAATCTAATAGATTTATTTTGGGTCAGCACCGCAGTAATTAATATAAATAAGTCTCAAACAACTTTTAATCAAACGCCGCATTTGCTACTTAGTTTCTGAAACGCTTTATAACACAATGCAACGAAAAATAGATAATTTGAAAAAACTTTCACTAGCTAGCTCGATCATAATGATCCGAGCTCAGATGACGGCGGTACACACCTTTATCCCGCCTTTATCACATTCCTACACATTTTTATCAATTGATCGCTTGGTGCTCGAGTGTGAGACGGTGTGATGTTATCTTAACTTTGGCGTCTCCGAGAAATGCTGTTATATTTGAGAGCGTAGTGCGTCAGATACGGGAGCGTGGCATTACACTCTCCTGTCAGGTGTTCTCTGCACCCTCAAGTTAGTGTCCTTCGGTGGAAAGATGGCAGCCAATAAAATTTTGATTATAGCCGGAGTAACGACTATGGTACGTTGACATTTTCTTATTTATGTGCACTTTGTGGATTGCTGCGCTTGGAAGTCAAAACATAAATGTAGTTAATTGTAAAGAATAAAATTTAAAACTTACTGGTGTTAACACACGAACGATGAAAATGCTGTGGCTTATAAGTTTGAAGCCGCATCGCACAGTGAGTAATTAAATTTATGTAAGAGAAAGTTATTTCAATTCTTTTATAAACCCATAATGAGGCAGTTAGTTCACCTTAATATTAATATATTTCTTTAATGTGAATGAAAGTACCTATGATTAAATTTTATTTAGATGCAATGCGAATGATCTGTTTTATACATTATAATAATATATCTGAGAATTAGGATAGTTGAGGTGTACATAGGTCATTTGACCTAAAATTTTGATTCTATGAATACGGATCATCAAAATTATTTATATTCGCTGCTTTGGAATTCCTTTGCAACAAGTTTGACCGAAAAAAATTGTTGCTGTCGGAATCCACGTGATACGCGAAGTGCTGGCAGAGCGAACTGGTTCCATAAATATGCTGTCCAAGTCTCATAATCCTATGTTGGCAACGCGAAGATGATATCAAGGTGTGTTCTTACAAGCATTTCGCGGGGTAATTCTCAAAGTGCAATTATAAATATACCTAATACCTACGAAGTCATGAGATTAATTAGCACTCACTTGAATGACCATCGAAAAGAACAACATTGTGGACATTGCTGATGTATTGAACGTCTTTCTAAGTGTTCTTTCACAAATTCGGACGAGACGAGGATATATCTTATAAAAACTCTAAGACCCCTGGTGAGATCCTCATAGCGAACCTGATGCACAGTTAGAAAGCTTATGATGAGAAAATATTTGTAAATCACCGTCTTACAAAGAATATGAGATTTTAGGGATTTGTCTTGTGATACCTAAGTCACAGATAACTGTAAGACATTTTCAGGAAGGTTGTGTACACACCTTGGAATCACAACTTAAAAATCACTATAAATAGATATATAACAGACAATGTAAACTTTTATATGTCACTTTTTAGCTAAATTGACCTTTGTAATTTTTGAGGAGCTCGGTGGCGTAAGTAGTGGTTTTAGCGTTCTCGCAGTCTGGTTGCAATTACGAAAACAAAACAACTTTCGCCATGGTCTATTTATTTGGGGATAGGTCATTCCAAATTTTTAACACCTTAAACCGTTGGTTGGTTTTTACTGCAACTGCTTTAACCCACCAACCAGCATTGGGTCAGCGTTGTGGTGTTATGGATCAAGCTCCTCGTGTGTATCTCCCATGTAGGAAAGACTGTTCCCACCAGTGGGAAGTATATAGGCTGGTGATGACTTGCTAAATTGATTTCATTTATTGGTTAATTTTAGGTCAGTATAACGCCCATTGTAAAACAACATAATATAAGGCCCGTTTTTGTCCTTTCTCATAAAGTACCCTAATATACGTTAGCTTCTAACTCAATTAGGTACAAGTGGATTAGAAATTTACAGGGTCATTCCAAGTACGGTCGACCACAGAAGTAGCTGTTCAGCTACTTCTGTGGTCGACCGTACATATAGCTCAGATATTTCGAACAGTCACCCGGTTTATGCAAGGTCGCGGATTCAGTCCTCGCGCGTGGACATGAATTTTTTTTTAGTTTAAACACTTTTCTAATATTTGCAAACATTTTTAAAATGTTTAAAACAAAATTAAGAATATATTTTTATTTCATTTTGAAAGAAAACCCCAAACAAATCGTAGGTATTTGAAAAAATACTCGTTCAGGTGTTGAAATAAAAATAAATACATATTTCGACATTGTGGGGTATAGGTACGCTAGCTTCTAACGTAATTACAGATGGACTGGAGATAATTCACAGGGTCATTTTTTTTTCTAGTCTTAATACTTCTTTAATAATTTTATACAACATATTATAATGCTAAAAAATTAAGAATGATTCATATCCTAGATTTACACCCTAAATATGGATCCTACACATATTAATATTTTGCTAAGGTATTTACTTTCTTCAAATATTTATCTTATCTCTTCCGTGGTATCATCATCCTAATCAGTTAGAAAATTGTCACTCATGAATGTTATGCCGATTTCGAAATGTGTAAATGGTGACGTTGTTATATCTTTGTGGAAATACTCAAACCTAGACTGCGACGAAGAAGTTCGTTCGATAAATAAGGGCTTGGATTTGTTGTGATTTTTTGTGTCACGAGAGTTGATTTGAGCAGAGTTTGTTAATAATATGTTTACAGGTAAATCTGAGTGCCTTCCATTTGAAAAACAGAACGAAACCAACTCTCATATTATTTGAACAAATGGGATGGCTCCGCTAAGAACTGCACAATGCACTGGATCTCAGATCATTCTATGATCTGAGCACTGGATAGATTGCAATGTCGCTATCTCGTGCTGTCCGTAATCCGTATCGGCTGGCGATGTAAAGGCCATAAGAAGTCTTGAGCCCCTACAATAACAAAGTTTCCATTTTCACGAAAACAAATAATTTTTGCGTGAATTGCAAATAACAATATAGTATAATTTCACTTACAATAGCATATAATATAATTTAACTATGTAATAGCTTACTGTAATTATATTTTATATATTATGGCGGTTCTCTAGAGCGCTTAGTAGTGTAGTATAAGTAGAGCTTAATAATTATTGTAATATGTTGGATAGTCTTAATTGGCCTACAAAAATGTACCTACATCAAATTGTAAATATGATTTATTTGAGCTGTGTACTATCCCTAACTATAAATAAATAAAATAAAACAATAAATATGGTGAAAGACAAAACTCATCAACTTTTACAAAAACCCGAACCAGGATAGTTGACAACTTTTTATTTATTTTATAAATAAGAAGTTTAATACTTTAAAGATGATGGATGATCACCATCTTTGATGTACCTTCTGAGTTTCCGGCAGGTCTTCAGTGCAGTAGTAGAATTCTCATTTTTGGGATCAGTTCGAGAAGCATGCGAAGAGTATAATGACTTTAGAAGTTTTTAACTTAGGAATGAATCCCTATGGACCTAGATACAATACAAAAACGTTCCCACTAACAGAGGTCAACTTTGTCAGGTGGCCCTCCTTTCTGACCCCATGTTCTGCTCAGTTGTTCTTTCTATGGAGCGAGTATTAACATTTTGGAGGTCATTTCGAACAAGTTTGTATAGTTTCCTGTTGAGCCCGATGCTCTGACGAAGTGACAGATGGATGTTCACGTCGTTGCTTCTTGACTTTTGAAGTTTCTTCTGAAAATTGCGGGTAATAAATGTGATTCTCTTGAAAATAACATAAACAAAATAAATCAGCCTTTTCTTCACAATTTTGCTTCTAATTGCTTACCTCAGAAAGTAACGCTTTTTAGACAATGAATAGAAGTAGGCGACGCGTCGCCTATTTCTATTCTACGCATTTTATCTGTCGATTTTGTTAAATCCATTCACAGTTGTGTTGATTTTTATTATGAATTATAAAGTATTCGAAAAATGCGGATAATTCGAACACTTCTCTCAACATTATTTAAATGGTAAAAAACAAATACTTAACACAACACTAATTAATCACATACACACTGAAAAACTCGTACTGATATCGCGTCAAAGTAATCGCTTTGCAATTTCAAATAGAACTGAATGCTTGTGCGCGATCACATATGGGATCTTACTGCAGCTTTTATTCGTTTTAGGTAACCGATGTAGGTCAATGAGCTGTGGGTACTCCTCCGTCTAGTTTTATGTAATATTTCATTTAATATTGATAATTTACATATAAGAAGGAGGAGCTCGGTGGCGGGAGGAGCTCGGTGGCATAGTGGTTTAAGCACACTGGTTTTAATTACGGAAACGAAGCAAGTTTAGCCAAACTTGTACCCACTTCTCGCTGTTCATGACGCTTAATCCAACTAGTCACGAAGAGCACTTCCGAAGTCAATTCTACCGAAACTTCCTTCAAAGGAGGCGTGAAAGGGCATCTAATGGGCCGTAAGATGGAGGCGGCTGGAAGTGTATTTAAATTATGCTGCACTAGCTGTCTTTTCCTAAGGACTCTTCTTACAGGTTCACGGCATGACTCAACACCATCATCAGATGCCAATTTCCCGTGCTTTGTATAATATTAAAAAAATAACAAAGTTAAATTATTAAAATACTATTTATAATTTTATGTTCAGCTTCAGGCTATCGGCCAGATGATCTACTGCTCCCTGGCACTAGCGCAGTATTTCTGCGTGATCGACTTCCTGCGGGAGCTGCCGCTACTCATTTTCATCAAAATCATGTACTTTCATAGTAAGTATGCATAGAGACAAATAATTAGGTAATGAGAAGAGTGGAGTGGTAAATGTTCTGTGATGGTAAACAAGCGTAAGGATTGCCTGATGACAAGCAGTTATTGTAGCCGTGTGTAGCTTGTAGCACTCGGGCCTCATGCATGCGTCAGATGCGGTACAACACTGCAAAGTTCTGTTATTTAGCCGGGCTCAAAGCTCAAAATACGAGTGGAAAAGTACCGCTGTATGCCCAATGCCCAACCTCTTTTTATCATAATCATCGAAAATTCGGTATAGATGTCGGAATATTTAAATATGTCTGATCAATGCTATTCTTGGTTAACGGAAACTATTATCTTTTCTCTTGAGGTCGACAGCATACAATTACAGTTGAGATTCATATATGTTGATAAAGACTAATCTACATCACGTTACCACATGGTTACATAGAAAGTAAATGCTCTAGTTATTTTATAATCATAACACTTTCTAATTTCAAAGGGTATAAAATTTTGCTGCTTGTTTTTAAATTTAATTTTCAAGAATGGTCCATTAAAATGTCCTCAGTATTAGAGAACAAGTTACGCTGTTAAGCCGTTCTAGGCATTAGTAGATATTATCGACATGCTGGTAGAGAAGGGACCAGTCTTTCGGTCTAAGCCCGGTTATAGTTATGTTTCGCTTGTCGTACGAGGAAACAATCCATACTTTCCGATTTTGTCTAACTATCGGAAATCCGATATCCGACCATCCTTTTCTCTTATACTTATTATTGTTGTTGTCAAATAGTTTTCTCCAAGTTCTCGACACACAGTACGATTTAGGATCCGATTGTTGGATATCGAATATCCGATTACATTATCTTTTTTTATTCCGTTATGTAGGATCAGATCAGATTGGACCGGAATGTGTAGTTTTTTACAGCTAAAAGGTACATATTACACTAGTTAGGTACATATGATAATATTTTACAGATCCTGGGCCATGTGGAAATAGAATAAACATTGGCCAGTCTATAGATGGCATCGCGGACCAGGCTTTCGTTTTAATAAACAACGAACCGCTCACTACTTACCGGACTTTCATCATTAACACCGTGAACCTGGGACTTAGCGCAGTATGGATGTGCACAAGCATTGTTATTATCAGTGAGTTTTATTCTGTGATACTTATGTAAAACATTTTTTTAAAACAAATCACTGCAAATGACTCAACACCAAAACTTTTTCATAATTGGTCAAAAATTTATTATTGGGTGTTTAAAGTAAAAATAAATAATACTTCTACTTATTGCGTTATTTTATCGTACTTACTCGTTGTTGTAAAAAAATATGCAAGAAGAACATATCGCACATGTATTCTTCAAAATTATTTCGATCTATACCTCTCATTCAATTCACTTCACGCTACCCAATTTCATTATAGCAAAATAATAATGTTACAAAAATAAAGTAATCTTAAAGATTGACTTTATTCTTGTAACATTAAAACTGTTACCAGTAACTGTTAACTGTTTTCAGTACAAATTTTCAAGCCTGTAAAAAATTCTTTATTTCTGGAAGTCCCGTAATTGATTTTTTAATACCTACTTAGGTAGATGTACTACCTACTTACTCTACTTGATTTACATAATCTAGTGGGTGGCGCGAAGAATTCGGAGTCGAAGCACGTGCGGTGGCCGTGGGTGATAACAACCGTGAGCGCCAGCGCGGTTGACCTGGTGGCAGTGGTGATCTACTCCAACGACTCCTTCTACACTAGGGTGTGTAAGTCTGAGCTATAAAAGACAAGTTTCATTGAAACTGTTGTACTTATATAATTGGGAGGAGAAAATTTCACTTTATTAAGCCATTTGTTCATAAAAGTATATAGGAAAAGTAATAAGAACCAAGATAGAGACTGAAAACTTTTCACGTAGGCATTATTGTATTATTCTTGGGGACACGTTTGTTCCGTACCTACGCTAAAATTATCAGAAGTGTAAACATGATTTTTGATCATTGGACTTATTTGAGGATTTTAAGAGAAAGGTGTTTGCGACGCTCATTGTTATACCTACGTTGCAAATTGTTATATGTCGCAAAAACCAATACACAATAAACAGTATACACAGCCACAGTTGCGTATAAAAATTATTTGCAATTTGTTTTTTCTACGTCTTACTATACATATATCAAATCTTCATTAACTGATTATTTTCCAATGTAGAGCCTCGCACGTTACAGTCCACTCTATCTTTCTCCTGCTTAATAGTATATTTATAATATCTCCCCGCAAACGTTGTTTTGCTATAAAAAAAATGTCCAAAAAAAATAGATACCAGCCGATTCTTAGACCTACTGAATACTAGCCGTTTCGGAGGAGTATGGTAACTAAATTTGTGACACGAGAATTTTATTTAAGAGATAAATATACTATTGAAATATTGATAGTAATAAATATATTCTATTTATATGGATATGTCACATAAATGTAATTGAGTAAGCGATTCAGAGCTCACCGAGGAATTGTTATTTTTGTCACTATTTACAGTAAAATATATATTTTTTATTTATTTATCAGACTCTGTCGGATATGATGGAGTTCATTGGCGGCATAGCGAGTGGTATTGTGGGCTTCAACCTGAGCACTACCTGGGTGTCATGGACTATGGTCATAATCTACTCGAGGTTCGTCGTCCTCTTCATCACCAACGTGCTACTCATTCTCACGGTCATCGTCGACTGCAACTCGCCGTTACGACCGATTAACACTGGTACTGTAAGTTATTTGTAATATTACACTCACAATACTAGAGTGGTGGACCCATATGTAGGGTCGCCTGGGTAGGTACCACCGCCTTTCTTATTTCACCCGTGAAACAGTTCGCTGTGTTTCGGATTGTAGGGAAAGGTACCCAGTGTAATTACTGGGCATGGACGGCATTTCATCTTAGGCCTCAGGATGACAACGCACCTGAATATAAAGTGCTTTTCCTTGTTATTGCAGGTGTCTATAGGCGGCGGTAACTAGTTGCCATTGCTACTTTGTCATCTAGTTGTATAAAAAAATGAATAATGATAAGAATAATTTATTCTATATTGAAATCTATATAAACTACATAATTCTGAGAATACTTCCTACATGTATAATATGATTTCAGCAAGTAGAATCTCCGACGACCCATGATGCGTATACCAGTGATAAAGACAGCGATGTTGTCAGCACCGTGAGTGAGAGAAGGCCATTGGCAAGGCTGCCCCGGCCCGGCCTAAGCAGGTCCTTCCGAAGAATGAAGGACTTTTTGTTCAAAAGGCCGATCCCGCTAGTCCAACAGACCACTTCGAACCCAGAATCTTACAAATCATCTCCAGAAAGGTAAAAGTGTCAATTTTTATCGTTTATAATCTTAGTTTATAATCTGTCAAGCGGCATTACACCTCTAGAAGTCTATGACAATTGAAAAATTAATTGCGTCAGGAATCTGATGCTTAACGGGTAAATTCTGTAATGGTCGACACATTTCTGTAATAAAACATTAAATTCCGTATCTAATATACGTCGCGACGTATATTCGACGCATAATCGTAGTTGATTTTTATATAAAACGAAGCAAGTGTTTTTCTACTACACTTTGATTAATTTGATAGTACTGATTTTGATTAAATAAACACTATTTACAATCTCATTTATAAGCTTTTTTATTAGTGACTGTAACTCCTAACATTTAACTTGTTTTGAGATTTGTTTATGAGTAGTAGTGATATTCGTTAGGAATAGAAATTACGACAATGAACAAATACCATTGGTATTAGTTTTTGGTATTAGAAAGGAATAGATCGCAAAAGTAAAATTAAATTCACCTGTCGAACGATTTTTTATTATAAAGTAAGTAGTTTACTAAGTTCGTAATTATTTTGATATTAAGATAAAAATAATAATTTACTCTTTAATTTTCAGAACGCGGCGAGCAAACCATCCAGAGATAGAGAAGAAACGCACTGTAAATTTTCCAGAGAATCTATTATCTCTGCCTCAACGGCTGGAAAACCTGATTGCGGAGCAGCAACGGCGGCTGGACCACGCTGTCATAGACACCGCCGGCCGCAACAGCCCACCGCGGACCTCGCAGTCCATGCCTCAGTTACCGTCCACCTCGCATCTGGACAGTAAAGGGTAGGTGTGATAGCAAAGTAGCATCAGTAGCAGCTGGATTACGCTGTCATATCTGTATACGGCTGAGTTCACAACAGTCAAGGGACCTAATTCGGTTTTGCACATACCTAAACTATTTCAGCTTAGTGCCACGCTTTCATTACAATCAGACATGGGAAGGTGACATCACATCACTTGCTGTTTCAAAATGGCTATATTGAAGTATAATACCTATATTATTCTAAAACTTAAACAATGGAGAATGTTAATTGAAACACAATGTATTTTTGGTATTCACGCAAATATACGTGTATGTTGCTACTAGTGGTAAAATTGTAAGTATTAGACATTTTGGCGAAATTTTCACCAAGTATAGTTAATTAGTGGTTGCCGTGCACCTCGTATACCCACCAACCCGCTTTGAGCCAGGGTGGTGGTGTTATGGCCCAAACTCCTCATGTGTTTCTCCCTAGTAGGAAAACAGGAAGGTAAGTTGGTAATAGGATACAGCGTATGAAACGTAGATAGGTAACTAACTTTGACAACACCTGAAAGAATGAATTTATTGTAAGCTTTTTTCGTACTGATGTTGGTTGAAGGAATTGATTTCTTGCGGAAGATATTTTTACTGTTTGTTCTTCTTCTAATTGAAGTATAGGTCAATCCTCTTTAAGGTCCCCTGTAATAAAATTCACTGCGAATTTTCCGGCAGTGTGACTGGTAGTATGGTGAGATCGTGACACGAGAAAGGAACTGTCATGTCTTAACTCGTGTTCGTCTCTTGGTTTGTGGGTGCAGACGACGGGGCACAGCAGCGGACCTTCAAGGACAGATGCCGTGGGCGTATATTCCCGCGTCAGCACACCGAATGCGTGACCAACTCCCACCAGATGAGGATCTCCCTCCTGTGCCTTTGCCTGACTACACCGCCATACATCCATTTAGGAAAGCCTGTAAGTTTAGGTATATTGTCTTTGTGGGTTCTCTATATTTTCCTCATTTTATTTTTGACATTGTCATAAATGTTAGTTTGTTTGTTGTGTTTGTTTTGTGTATGTTATGTTGTTTGGCTCGGTTTCTGCCCCCAGGTGTGCCCAGGACATATTTTTTTTATTTAATCATACTAAAAATTTTTTTCTAGGATTTTCGATTTTACCAGAGACACAATTGCATAGCTTATGTTGCGTTTGCTTATATCATTTTCCACGTGGTAATTTTCATATATTTGGGGGACGTTTAGCATTGCCCTTAATGTTACTGATCGAAAAATGCAGTAAGCATTTTTCATACGTACCTACTTAGATTGAAAAAATTGTAATTAGAATTTTTATTAAAAAGTTGCAACACAGCCAAATATTCATCATGGCGCCTATGGGAATTTGGTGACGTTCAGTAGACTTCTATGTCACCCGCCATATTGCCATATAAAATAACGGCGAAATCGATGAAATACGTAATAATGTCTCACATTATTACTTACTGCTTCACACGGCGGTGTCTAGCTTAGATAGTCGACCTCTGTTTTCTATATTTACGGGTGAAACTTTTTAATTAAAAACTTCTAATTACATACATTACATACAATACATATAGTTATTATAAATTACATAAAGTTAGGTGAGGAGCTCGGTGGCGTAGTGGTTTGAGCGCTCAGGTTTCGATAACGAAAACAAAGCAACTTTCGCCATGGTCGGTCCCGGGATGGGTCTATCAAATTTATAATCTCGACCTCCTCCGTGCTTCGGAAGACACGTTAAGCCGTTGGTCCCGGTTGTTACTGCAACCGCTTTAACCCACCAACCCGCATTGGGTCAGCGTGGTGGTGCTATGGCCCAAGCTCCTCATGTGTTTCTCTTATGTAGGAAGGCTTGTGTCCAGCAGTGGGACGTATATAGGGCTGCTGATGATGATGATGACATAAAGTTAAAAGAAGTGTAAGTCTAAAGAAATTGGAATTAAAATTGGAATTGAAAAGAAGTGGTTTCGGAGCCGTATTTAAAATTAATAAAATAATTATTATAGGTTTCTTTTCTTTAATTTATTGTTTTGAAGTGTTCCTAGACAGAATACTTGCTATTAATGGCAAGTCGTGGGAAATGTCGTGGAACCCCTACCCCCTACCACAGATTAATGCCCCTACTAGGCAGGGGTATAAACAGAATATCGTTTGACACAGAACCAGAACAGATAAAATAGGTCGCTTCTTTTGTTGTTCTGAGGTTTGACAGAGTTGAGGTTGATGTTGGAGTTAAAAAATCCGCCACCTCTTTCTTTTATTTATGTACGTACTTTATGTTACTTATGTACTTGGGTAGCCAATAAACTCTCGTCTGATAGGAAATTAAGACCGTTTAATGCTGATTATTAATGTAACCTACAACACTGTGTGGTGCGCGGTTGAAAAAGCGATTAGGCGAGTGAGAGTGAGTCCGATACGTCGCTCCTGTCCTGGTCCTGCTGGTCCTGGAGTCACTTCCCCATTCTGGCGCGCCCGCGCCTGCTGCGCAATATGCTCCCGGGCTTTGAATGCTGAGCGTTCAGTGTAAGGAAAGCTGACAATATTATTATAAGCGCGCACGGGGATGTCTCTCCTTGTACGGATTTCAGCCACCATTTTTGAGTCCGGTGTAAAAAGTTTGGTTACTCTCCACTTAAGTCACAGGTTGTGCCTTATCCTTCACAACACCAAGGCGACAAAACTCATGATGAAACGGAGCGAAGCTCAACACATCTGAATTATATTACTGAATAAATTATATCTATTTTTACAGCCGTCCATCGAGCCGCATCGAGTCTTAGTTCCCTGCTGTTCAAACGAGAAGTACTCTCCCGATCTCGTCGTGAGTATAATGTATATCCTTCAACGGGACTATAAAGTTAATATTGATTACAAATTATTTCTTGCTATTAAGTTAGTTGAATTAGATTGTGAAGTTTATGTTATTTTAGTTGACAATTATCATCATAATATCAAACAGAATGTTAGTAGGAGGTGAGATATACAAATAACTTTCAGTAAAAAAAACTTGGATGCGTAGACAGAAGATTTCTAACTAATTTGTCTTTAAATATTTTTATTTAAATCACTGAATTTGATTACATAACACGTTTTTCACTTCCAGTTTCAAACTGATAAATGGGGAATCCTACCACACGGGTATAAAAGCTATGTAGGTAAATAATAATAAGAAGTTAAGTTTATTTTAGCACATATAAATCGTATACCTAATGAAACATGTATCGTTCATTTAAAAAAAACAGGTGACCTTTTTATGTTTTTTAAATTTTACGGTACTTATAGGTAGGCACCTATATTATTTTCATGTTAAAGAATCTCATCTGTCTTCGTATCATAATTCACTTCTATCACTTTTAACGAAATAATCGTTCATTATCATTAGTATCATTGTATTTTATGTTTGAAACAATAAATTGTATCAAACATAAAATTACCTTTTACTGATATCCTAAATATAATGTTTAGATTAATATTACAAGTAGGTAGATTATAAAAACTATGTTTAAGTATTATTTAGAAATGTAGATGGTTGAGTTAACATTATTGTTGTTACAGCAACGATAACACAGTCAGATGTGTTGTATTAGGAGCATCTGCGTGATTAGGAGGAAGATGTGCAGTCTTCAAAGTAGGTACTAATGATTTAGTGAAATAATTTTATACTGTATGTTTATCGAAGTACAGAGTTCACATTCATGAAAAGTATTTTTAAAACGCCAATCTCTCTAAATAAATATGAATATTTGTATGAGTGTCCTCTATCCATTATAATATTCATCCAAATGTGATGAAACGCTGGTAAGCTTTTCTGCTTACGCCCGCGAAGGTTCATAAAATACGAAACTACACAATTTTTTCTTTGCGGGCATACTTCGTTAAATATATCGAGTGCTAAAGTTCTTTAGGGCGTGCGCTGGAGCCGACTCTTTGAGGCGAAGAAATGCCCAGATAAAAAAAATATATACTTAAGTGCCTTTACTATTAAAATATTGATAGATAAACGTGGATTAATGTTTTAAACCGTTGGCAAATCACGATGATGGACGCCAAATTATTATACATTGTCTTTCAACCTTGCGTATGTATGTACCCCCACAATGTAAAGAACTTAGAATAAACGTACGAGTGAAATTTATTAATTGAAATATTTGTGTAATAAATAGGTAAGTACTTTAATGCAAATTAATGTTTTAGTTTTTTAATGTTGTAATAGCGTAATTCATAACATTAGGTACCTTCGTATTTTAAAGATAAGCGCCAAACTTATTACTTAATATTTTTTCTTAAATTAAGTTAGTAAGCATACCTACCCAATTGTTAAAAATATTATTTTTCTACTTATTTTAGAGAAGATGGAATCAAAGCACTGTGGCTAAAGATTTTATTCCCTAGAGATAATTAATCTGTAGTAAACTTATGGTTTAAAAAGCCTAAAGCTTTTTCATTAATTATATTTTACTTACTTATGTGTGTATATAATATTTATGCATAAGGGTGCAGCGCTGAAATAATAATTATGGTTAATTATTATACGTAAGAAAATCGTAGTTAATACATAAATAGCTTTGATTGAAAATATGAAGTTTGAGTGGCCTTCAAAGGTAGCGAAGATAGCTAGTGGGGCACAGCTGAGCAGATCTCTACTTCTATAAACTCAGAATATGTAATACTCGTATAGTCAGCTGATGAAATGGTTTGCAAAAAGAGCGACAAATATTGAGCCGTGCCTCTGATGGAATAGACCAAATTATTTTCTTCTTTATTATTCATATTCTAGTAGTATTTATTAGGAGCTTGGTGGGGTATTGGTTTGAGCGCCCTGGTTTCGATACGAAAAACAAAGCAACTTTTGCCATAGTCAATCAAAGTTTGTTATCTCGAGCTCCTCCGTGCTTCGGAGGGCACGTTACGCCGTTGGTCCCGGTTGTTCCTGCAACCGCTTTAACCTACCAACCCGCATTTGGCCAGCGTGGTGGTGTTATGGCCCAAACTTCTCATTGTGTTCGTTAACGGCATTAAAGCTAATGTACGGCAATACAAAGTGTTATTGTATTTTTCAAATCTCATGATTTCGGAGTTACTTCAAATGTTTACTTACAGTCGACAGCACGTCAACCGTAACAGTTTAACCTTGAGACCGCCCTTACTGCGTTCGTATTAGAGGCAGCTTTCGTAGTGCGACTGTTAGACTTGATGTGCTGTCGTGTGTACATTCCCCTGAATGTACACAGTCTAGTGCGGTTTGACCCTTCAAACCGCACTAGAGCGACACAGCAGCGGAGAGGCGCGGCTGGCTTAAAATCAGTAAATAAAAGCTCATTTACGTAGCCAGTTATCAAACTCTATGTGTATATCTCTGAATGTGGAAAAAACTGTTCAAAAATAACTACACTCGTGGACTAATTTAGAGAAACTTTAAAAAAGGGGATGAAAAAGGAAAAATAATTAAAATTAAAATTAAAATAATTTTTAATTGAACATGGAAAATATATTTTACACTACAGAATGAGAAAAAACAATTGTTTTATTGATTAAAACAAAAAAGGGGTTAAAAGCCTTTAGTTTCCCGTCGAAAAGAAAATTAGCACTTTTAATTCATGACGGATAATTAAAAATAGGCTTCTAATTCAATATTTTCTTATGCAGGGGGCCGATTCAGTATGTATAGGTACTCCTCTTGCTCTTAAAATAGCTTGCAACCATTATGGCATTATTTTTTTGACATTTTGTGGTATTTGTCTCTATTCGTCCAGCGCATAGTTAAGGTCTCGAATGTCAAAACAGGTGCAGAATTTAATTTCATAATTTTTCTTCCTAATCTATCCAGACCGCTACGGTCCTTTTGTGACGGGCATCGCTGCTGAGGGTGGCCAAGCTCTTTGTAGCGGTGACACCGCATGGCCCAAATATACCTACCCATACATCTTTCAGTAATATAGCAAAATGTGACGTCATCTGCGAGGATTTTTATGGAGCGTTTTTAGGCGATGCACTGCAACGTATCAAACATACCACTGTACAGCTATGTGTGAAACTTTTGATTTGAAACATACTATTATATATAACTTCTTATTTATAAATTATATTGTAGCTAACTAACAAAATTATTCTCATCTTAAACTTCATACATTGCTATAAGTAATAAAACATAAAACAAACAATATTTTTTTAACGTTTCTCTAAATTAGCATTAGTGGGCCTACTTTATAAAACAGTGAGAAAAAACTATCTTTACGTAGCCGTTTATTTAACTCTAGTTACGAATAAGGCGGAAGGGGTTTGAAGCAACTAGTAATCAAATATTACTTTTATGGTACAATATTCCAAGCATGTCTCCTTTTTCGTTAGTTATTTACGTAGTTTCCTACTAATTGATTACAACGTTCATGCGTTAGATCCATGAATGGTACAATTTATTCAAGCATAGGTATATCATATTTTATCCTTTTTTGATTATTATTTTCATTATTTTCCCACAGCCAATGATTTTTGATTGCAAACTTTGTTTCACTACGAAATACAAAAAAAAAATCTTTCAAAGAATAGGTATTCTTATAACTAATGTATGTATGTACCTATGTTTATCTCTATATAAAACTAGCATAATGATGCTCAATTTTGGAAAAAAAATGTGTGAGAAATTTGTGAGAGAGAAAATATTACATTAAGTAGGTAGGTGCAATATAATAAGTAAACAAACAATGGCTAACCCCTACTAATGACCGTTATTTGCTAATGAGATATCAAAATTAGGCAATCATAATGGAATAAATATCAGTATACTAAGTAAGCCTTACTCAAAATTTTCGAAGCACGAATTTCATTCGAAAACTCACATACCATCTCGAATTGAATTTCTGATATTCGATAGGTGGATGCTTTCAATTAATCTATTGTTCGAGGCATTTTTATAAGTTACTTAATTTTAATTATAGTTGTTTAAGAAATAATATAATGAAAGGATGTATTTAGTAATTAAAATATAATAAAACTAGAAAAATTTCACGTCAGGACGTGAAATTTTTCTAGTTTTATTTCTGAAATTTTTCTAATTTTTCAAACATTTATAATAATGTTAAAATCAAAAATAAAGAAGAAAGGATGTATGTTCCAAGTTACCAAGGTGTAAATTGTCAATATTATTATTATATGTGCCCCTAAAAGTAATTTAATACTTTGACAAGCTTATAATAATAACTATTTGATGTTCATTAACTAAGTAGGTGTAATAATGGTGTTAAATCCTTAAAGTAAAATCTTATTTTCCGCATATTCTTTAGACATTTAAATTGCATGCGAGCACAAATTAGTTTGTAGCTCTACGGTTAATTATTTTATATTTCATACTGCATTAGCTGAATATATGTATTGTTTATCTAAACCTACCTACCCATTAAATGTCAAGCTTTCAGATCTCATTTAACCATGAGATGTAGTTAAGCTTCTTAGCCATTATATGGATTGTTGTGAATGTATTCCTTGCCCCTTACCTGACCGTAGTTGTAAGAATTATTAAGCATAGTTTTAATACTTATGTAACATAATAATTTAATACTTATATTATGAATAAATTTTATATGTAAAGAAATTGTATTTTATTGATTATAAATTATAAACTTGAAAAAAACATAGATTAACTATAAAAATAAACTATTAGTTTGGGTGAATACTAAATATAAATTTTCAACTCTTGTTAACGCTTTAAGATTTAATATTTGTAGGTATTCCACAAAACATTATTAGTCTGTGGCACATCAATTTCTAAATCACTCTATTCTGTTCCAGTCTTCATTTATCATGTAGAGTGTTTCCATGATCGATAGAATGGTCACTATGTATAAAACGACTGTAACTCTTCTGCTGTCTAATGTTGATCCAATGTATTTGTGGGCGAAGTAGAGAGAATAAGCTTGAGATGGTATGCTTAAGATTCTGCTCGCAAGACTCACTCGTGGGAACTCAGACAATGGGATCAGTTGTAGGAGAATTGAGCTTATCATGAAGCATATCGTCACTACTGTTTTGACCCACGCCCCTGCACTTGATGGAGTCACAAGATCTGATATAGAGTAGCTCGAATAGAAGTGACTGAATAGACGCCATAACCAGAATAAATAAAAAAGACCAGTTACTACTTTTTCTGGATTTGTCATAACAAAATGATGAATATAGGCGAACAGTTTTTACTTAAAATAGAAACTATGACATGATGTTTTTTAGTTAAATACCTACTACAATACAGAAAGTATTTGGCCATATGGTTTTTAGATAACATAAATAATTTCTAATTTTCAGCGACTACATGATTGGTTTCTATGACATACGCTGTCATATATAATTGTGGTGCTTGAATGTCACAGAGTATTGTCATGTTAAAAATGTTGCTAAAACTCTCTCTATCCATGGCTTAGGAATTCTTCGTAGAGAACGTAAAAAAGAGGTTGACACTCGGCCCCGGCATCCGATCCATCTACCATTTCAATACCACGTGTAGCGGGCGCCCTATCCGTCATCGCCTCTCTCTCTGCCATCGCCGCGACTAAATAAATGTCTCTATATTTCGGTAAAAAACAGGGTAATATTCGAAAAATTCAAAAATTGGAAATTGACTGGACCTACTTCTTTCGCAAAAGCTTGTCATGCGGGTGTATTTCCTTCATATATATTGACAGTTCAATTGTTAAAGTTAGTTGCCTGGCTATTGCTGCTTGTAACGCAGCAGCGACATTTTATGATAATGATGTAATACTAGAGTAGGTAGTTCATCATCAGCCTATATACGTCCCCCTGCTGGTCACAGGCCTTCCTACATGGAAGCAGTTAGTTGTGAATATGCAAATCACTCGATGGTCTTTAATTGGCAGAGAGCCCTTGCTTTATCCACTAACTAAAAAGTGAATACAGTAAGGTCTGAGTAACGGGGCCGAGGCGCGCTCTGCTATATCATGTCTGTATTATGTAGGTATGTACACACGACAGCACATCAAGTGTAACAGTTGCACTACGAAAACCATCTCAATTACGAACGCAGTAAGGGCGGTCTCAAGGTCAAATTATTACGCTTGATGTGCTGTCGTCTGTACATACGAGAAATCTCTAGCATTTTCTTTAATTCCCGTGACTACAGATCAAGTTGGTGTTCAATAAATAAATAAATAAATGATAGTTGTTAACTCTATTTCGTCATTCACCGTACCTATTTACAAGTTCATTATCATGTCTATAATATGTGCCTTATCATAATATAAAAAATATTTGATAGAATTTTTGCGTTCTCTATGAACCTTATCTACCACGGATCCAATCAATACATACGTTATTGATCCACTGTAGTCGCTACATGCCATAGAGCCAACTCAGAAATAAATGGACTAAAAATATTTAAATTTTCATTGAAGGTTAATATGTTGGACATTCTTTAACAATTATCTATATAAGTAATGTAGATAGTGTATATTAGACTCACCGATAACAATTATCATGATATGATTAATACATCGATACGCAGTCCTGTCCCTTCGCGAGCAGTCCATGGTCGGTTATGTGTTTGTTTCTAACAAACAGCTAAAACTGTGTGGAAAATGTATTCCTCAAAGACCAAACCTTCGTACCACCTTGTTTTGACGTCAGTTTTGACAGGGAGTTTAACTATTGTAAGTAAAAGTTATTAATTTAGCAGCAATAATCTCATAGTTTTACATTTGCTGATTTGATATAATAAACCATGCTTAGCGGATTTTTACTATCCATTACTTTCTAATTAGTCTTATCAGATGAATAAATTGAATATTTTTTTCGTAATTTAATTTCTAATAGGTATTAGAATTTATTTGTATTTATATTTCTTATATGTAATATAATAATTTAAAGAAATATACCTAGCTAACATTGTCGAGATGTTGTTAGATAATTGCCTATTAGACAACAGCTGTGTTAATTACCTTTACCATATTTTCTCTTATGCCAATTTGTTTGTGTCTAAATCTGAAATACGATCAAAGTTTACCTATGATATAAAATAGGGAATAAATGCAATCATCAATGCGAGCGAGCTTATAGTGTAGAGCTAGTATAAATTTTATCGAATCAAAACGTCTCGATTGTGTTTGCGTTCTGTTTGCCAAATTCAAATACAAATAGTAATACATAATTACATACCATAACATATGACAGCTGAACGCAATAAATATCAAGACGTAGAGGTTTTCAATGGGAGTCATATTGATATTACATATTGAATAGCTTATATAATAAAAACGCACGCTGTTGCGCGAAAAACTTATTCCGTATAATTTTCACGCATGGAATAACTACAGAAGACTTGCGATCGAAAAGCCCATATAAAATTACACGTATATATGGCCATTGTAATTTTCCTTTTCTTTCTGTTTAATATTTTTATGAATTGCTGTATTTCTAAAACACTTTCTTGCGTACGAGCTTTACTACGATTTTGTTGAGTGACCTTTTATGGGTGGTAAGGTTAAAGGTTCAAAAGAAGGTTTTGTTAGTCTATGTAAAAGTTTGATAAAATATATTTTGTAATGACAACATATATTTTAGGAAAAATATTGTAATAATACTTACAACCAGTGTCTCTAGCTTTACCGTAATGAACTTCATATCAAAATAAGATGTTTTCCAATATTTCAAAGCGCTGCTGTCGTTTTCGTAATAAGGGTAGGGCCTTATCTCTTTACAGTGTGTTAGGGATCGGACTACCGACACTTTACCAACGTGTTGTATGTTAAATTTTATCGACAAAAAACTATACAAAGGGGGGTCGCACCCCTCACCCCTATGAATTGGAGCCATTTTAAAATTTCATTTCTCTTACTTTTACGAGTTTATTGAAACTCGTTGTTTTATGATTTTATGTTGTCTACGTACACAAAAGTGACCTTATTTTAAAGATATTTAAATGTCTAGCATTTAAAACGGTATTTGTTAAGAAGTTACTGAAAATAATAAACAATGCCCTTTGATTTAGACGAAAAACTTGGTAAAATTTTGTGATTTTTTTTAGTTATTGTGCTCTACCTAGAATACCGGGCCGTTAACATAACGTTTTTTTTTCTTCTAATTGGTTCGCAAAAGGTTATGCTAACAATTGAACCTCAAATATTTACCGTCGCAAAAGATCAGCACGATTTTGCTTTAGAGGTTTTTTTTTTAAATACAGTGTAAACTCTTTATAACGAAATTCAAGGGACCGGGCATTTTTTATCGTTATAGAGAGTTACTGTTATATGGAGTGAAAAAGATATCTCCCTTTTCAATCGCACGTATCACACAAACTTTTCCGTCAACATGTAATGTTTTTCTTTTACTGGCCATTTTACAGTTTCAAAGTTGGTTTACGACTGATAATACGATAGGTAGGTGTTTAGTTCGACACAATCATTTTCAAGCAAACCAAACACGTGTTTAAGGCAATAGGCAATTAACAATAACAAAAGCAAGTCGGCTGTTTACGACCTTTGAAGTTTCGGGGCCTCAAGGAATAGTCGGCGTCTTTTAGTTTCGGGTCCTCAAAGAATGATATGAGCTTGAGTGTTAAAAAATGTTCTGTAATGTCATTCACTCGTATCAAGAACCCTATAATGTTTCATTACAAAATTGGCGATACGACACTTGAGAGGAGAACTGTACGAAGGATTCGGGCATAGTTTTTGACAAGAAACTCAGTTTTAATTATTACTATGATGCTTTATCTAGTAAATGTAATAAACTTTCAGGATTCATATTCAAATCTTCTAGAGATTTTAAGTGCCATAAAAGCTTGTTGTCGTTAATTCTAAACCAACTACATAGAATATGCTTGTGTGGTCTGGTCACCTCAGTATAACACACACATATATTGATATGCTCGAATCAACTCAGAGGCGCATTCTCAGAGTCATGACATATAGGTCTGGACATAAACGAGATCTTACTACGTATGACGAACGTCTACGTTACTTTAGATTTAGAATGAAGAGTCTTGAAAGCCGGCGCAAAGTGCATGACCTAACCTACTTACATAAAATCCTGAATGGCTTATTATCAACTACACTTTTAAGTGACATACATTTTAGAGTCCCCAACAGGTCTCCCTGGTTTGAACGTCCATTTGTTATTCCGTTTTTTAATAATAACATGTCTTTCCACGACCCTATTTTTAGGATGTGTCGCGATTGCAACACATTGTTGAATGAACACGACGGTGTGCCTGATATCCCTTGGTAAATGGAAATCTACTTTACAGCAAATACTTAGTCAAGTGACTAAATACTGCATAAACTATGGATATGTGTGTGTGTATATGTATGTATGTGTATGTTTATGAATGTATATATGTATAATAGGTATATGTTTTAAAATAATTGTATTGTTTCTATCTCATATATAGATATGCAATATGTGTGTAATAGCACATAAATTTATTACGCTGCGAGAACGAAATGCTATGTAACGACCTAATTTTATATATTTTCCTATGATGTATGTATTTCTCTGTATATGCATCTTGTAATGTGTCTCGATGTCATTATCATGCTTGTGGAGTTACAGCCTATAGATGTATTTAATTTTTTTTACTGCTTCTAACATGTTCTTGTTGTAATTCTCTTTTGTGTACCTGATTAAATAAATAAATAAATAGTCGGCCTGTAACCTGTTGTAACCTGATAAAATAACATAAACAATAACACCGATAATGATGATTTTCTGTGTCTAAATATGAACAATTTCTTCGTAATAGGGAATGGCTGCTGCGCTAAGAGTGTATCAATGTGTGGGTTTTAAGGTAAACCAACCAAATGTGATCTTTTCTATGTTATAGAGAGTTTATCGTTATAAAGAATAATGTTATAAAGAGTTTACACTGTACTAATATTTAATTATATCTACCATATTCCATTAATTTGAAACGTGTAAAAATAGTCATAAATGCAAGATCAATAACGTATTTTGTTTTAATATTCATTGATACAAAAAGCTATTAAGCTATTAGACTAATTCAATTCAAATTATTTTATTTCAGAATAATATCATCCATATTTTGTTACAATGACAACTCTTAATATTACAGTAAATTAATAAAAATAAATAAGTCAGTCAATTCATTCAATACAAATAATAATAATATGCCAATCAAATAAATTACATAACAAGTCAATTAAAAATTAAAGTAATATAAAAACATATGCCAAAAAAAAATTGCAGTCACAGTTATAAAAATGTCAGAAACGTAAAAATAGTATATTAAAGACACAATAAAAATAAAAATACAATTATCACTTTAGTCAATTTAAGTGTTTATGAAGTGTCGTCCAATATTTCATAAACGCACAATCTACGTCTACCCTTCCAGCTATAAGTTTCAGGTAGATGTTGGTGCTACCCCGCACCCGACTCATTATTGAAAATATACGTTTTCGCATCATTGCATAAAAATCGTCAACATTATTGTCAGCAAACATGGTCGACGCGCTACAAAAGCGTGGCAGCCCCATCAGCATCCTGAAACCATTATTATACTGGACACGCAGGGCATTTCAGCATCTCTTTGTATAATTAGTCCATAGACTGCAAGTGTAAAATGATTGGCAGTAAGCCCTAAACAAACTTATTTTTACAGGCGCACTGCAACGCGCAAATCTACGTGCCACCATATTAACTCTAATTGATAATGCCCTGCGTTCCCTATCCATGTCTGTATCGTCAGAATCCAGTGCACCAGATACTTGAACTTTGTAACTCTATTTAGTTCACTCCCTGCCAGCGAGACTGTTGGGACTGTGTTATATGTTTTGGATCTCGCTTTAAATACTAACAACTCGCTTTTACTAGCATTAGCATTATATCTGAGGCCATGTTCCACCGCATACCTTTCACACTTAGTCAGCAGCTTACGAAGAACACTGATCGATGGGCTCAGCAACACCATATCGTCAGCGTAGCTGATGTTGTTGACCATCACACCGTCTATAGAACAACCGACCATGGTGTCGCTGAGCTCACGAACCAGCCCATCCATATAAAAATTAAAGTCTGGGCGAGGTTAATCCGCCCTGACGCACTCCACACTCTAAACCGAAATCATCGGATAAGGACCCGTTCCATCTTACATAGTTACGTTGATTGTCGTACCAATGTTTAAGAAGCATAACCAATTCAGACGGTAGACCAGTATCACCCGCAACCTTCTGCCACAGCCTGTCGTACGACACAAGATCAAAAGCTTTAGATAGGTCTAAGAAGTAGGCATAGACTGGCGTACTTCTGCTGGTGTAGTATTGGACAGTATGCTTTAGGTTCAGTACTGCAGATTCAGTAGAAAGCCCAGGTCTAAAACCGAACTGTGCGTCATGCAGATTAAGGTGTTCACTGAGATGCCTGTCAATCACACCGTCCAACACCTTTGCTATTACAGTCGCTAATGATATTGGCCTATAATTATTTAAGCTGGATGCATCACCAGTTTTGTTTTTAATAATGGGTACAATGCCATATCGAATACTCTATCGGCTGACATTCCAGGCGCTAAGCCTTGTTCAACTAAAATGAAACAGCCACCAATTGAACGCAAGTTTTTAACCGACTTCAAAAACGAGGAGGTTCTCAATTCGGCCGGTATGTTTTTTTTCTTTGTATGTACACCGATTACGCCGAGACTACTGATCCGATTTACGTGATTCTTTTTTTGTTCGATGTGGAATAGTTGCCGTTGGGTCCCATAAAAATTTTTTCAACATCAGTTAGGTAGTTTGGTTTTTATATAAAAAAAACTGAAATTTTAATTCGTCTTCATATGCGAAATTGGCAAATTTTTGCTTTCCCATGAATTTTTAGTGAAACAATACGATATAAGGAAACAATATAAGTTGACGGTCACCCATCTAGCTTCGACCTTAAAAAATTGTCACTAAAATATCTGAAAAAAAATTTTTAAACAAATTTTAATGTAATATTGCGAATGTGGTGGTGATATAGCCAAGCAGTGAGACATATAGATACTGTTGTTTATTTTTTATTCCTATTAATATTTGATATTATTATTACAACTTATTATCAAAAGGTTAGCATCCATTGTGTGAATGTAGCTACTTGTTGACAAGCAAAACTAGATTAAGCATTAAATTAATAGAGGAGCATTGTATATCACGTCTACCAAGAGAACTCCAGTTTTTATTTTACTTACCGTTAATAGCAAATATTTTGACATAGTTATGTATTGTTAATTGTTAATTTATGTGTATTAATATTGACATTGCTAAGAATTTGATTCATTGTATGAATTTTTACCATTTGTAAATGGTCCACTTAAGTATTGACTTTTGAATAATTTATTATAATAATAATTATTAATTGGGTTTTATGTAGGTACGTATTTTTTTAAATAAGATGGCCGGTAATGACTGGGTTACCAAGGCAAAGGACAGGAAGATTTGGAGCAAAATAGAGCAGGCCTTTACCCACTAAGGGGTCCTTTATTATTATTAGCTCATAATTTTAAAAGCGTAGGAAAATTGAGTAAATAAATCGAAATCTGAGTAGGCCAGCGCGGCGAGTGGAAACTAGTACATTTTAAGAAATAATTTAGTTTTCTTAAATATAGTTTTCTTTAATAGGGAAAATTCCTCGTCATCATCATCATATTGCCCTAAGATGTCCACTGCTGAAAAACGGCTTAACGGCTTCCCCCATTGATTTCCAAAGTTCTGCGTAGTCTGTATCCATCGGCTCCCTTGACCCTGACCAGGTCATCTGTCCGTCTAGTGGGAGGCGTCAAAAATGTAGCACTTTTGTTAATTTACGTCCTCTGTGGAAGGATATAACTAAAGTTTGATTAGGTAATAAAGGTTTCGTCTTATAAGGTTCTATAGGGCAATTTTCAACAAGGATGGATATTAACAACTAGATTGTAAAGGACATATGGTAATATTTATACATGTAACACCCAAAAGTTATCGTATAGGTACCTACTTTGCTTTACTACCAAGATGACTAGACGCTAGTTGTGAAATTTTACTTTTATCCTACTTATCAGAATAAATTTTGTTTGGCAGTCGGAAAAGCAACTTTTATCGTAAATGAAATTACGGTCGATAGAGAATTAAAAACGGAGTAAATCTGTGTAAAAAACTTATTTTCGACCAAATGTCCTTTACGACCTTTGAGCTCTGTGGTATCGATACGTTATAATCTGTATCTACTCTCGTACCTTAAAAATTCGTATGTTAAATATCTTAATCGCAAATTATCATTTTTCCGAACTTAGTTTCCCAATGAATCTTTCATTACTTACCTATTAGATTTTCCGTTAACTGTTTTTACGTCATGTTTTCAACTTGGTGTTCGTAATCACATTTCTTTTCAGTCATTATAACAGTGCATAATATTATTGAAATGTATTATCTAGTTACAGTATGTAGAAAAATGTGGATACATTCTATCCCTTATATCAATGCGCTAGGGAGCAAAATCTAATCCTAAATTATAAACATAGGTATCTTTGATGCTGAGTGTACATTTGATTTGTTAAAACAATGAAATTACAGACGTACCATTGATTGCCAATGGACCTTGATTTTGCCCTTTTAGCAAAATCAAAGTTTACTGGCAATCAATCTGGTTTTTAAATTAATTTTAAAATTGAATTATTACATAAGGGTAAACAATAATTGATAATATAATCAATGGGATAATTACGCTACTCAATACAAAAATCTAAAAAAGGCAATGCTATTCACCATCAAGCCCAAGTATTGGAGAAAAAACGCTAAAATGAGATAAATATATTAATTTCCTAGGCGCTGATTTACCGTTAGCGTTTTTTCGCCGTTCAAATTTTGACCAAACTAGTGAAATGTAACACGAAATATAAAATTATGCTTTTTTATTACTATCCATTTTTATTTCAGCTATTTTCAATAGTCTACATATGTCTGACAATATTAGGTCTGATATTCCGTTACAATTGTAATGCCTTCCCCGCTGACTCCGTGCAACCTGCTGATCTTTTCATGGACACTGTATACAGGACATACATCTTAAGTAGTAAGTGATCTCGAATAATTTTATACCTAAGTTTTAGTGTTGCAATAATATTATTTAGGTTAGCCCTTTCATGCATTGTGATGCCAGCGAGCCGAGCCTTGATCTCTCGATAGACATAAATTCTATAAACGGCAGTTGCTACTTACTATGCCAGTTGAGTGCGCGGTAACTCTATAGCGCACTCTACTACGTTACTCAGTCATATTCCGCTCGGTTCAGTATTGGTTCCTAAACTGCATCGCTGTCATAGTCGTAGATAGCGTCGTAGTACGAATTAACGATTCTACTCAGTTTAGGTCCTAAACTGGATCGCGATAAAAGATGGTGGTATGGGTGCACAGGGCTGGAGAAGGCAAGTGGTAGAGTATCTTGCCCGCGGTGCTGTCTAACAGAGAGCAGGAGGATTGGTTGGTAGAGTGGAGTACTAACTAAAACTGGTGGAGAACTCGAAATTGCTAGAGTAGTGGCCAGTTCACTCTACCCGTGGACAGCCCCCTGATTCTATTTGCCTTTCTCATGATCATCACCAGCCTATATACGTCCCAATGCTGGGCACAGGCCTTTCTACATGGAAGAATCACATGAGGAGCTCAGGGCATGTCATCACCACGCTGGCCCAACGCTGGTAGGTGGAAAACCAGAGCGGTCAAACCACTACTAGATCAAGCTCGTCGCCATTCTACTTTAAATAAAAATCTGTATTAATGTAAATGTGTAATTAAAGTAGAACAACAATGGTATATAAGCTTATCTAAATATTTTTCTTGTATTTATCATAATGTTGAGCTACTTTTATTTAGGACTAGCTGACCCCGCGAACTTCGCACTGCTTCAGAATTGTCTCAACTTATGAGCTAATTAAATTAAATTAATTTTTTTAATACGTAAATTAATACCTACGCAATATGTGAATTCAATAACTTTTACTGCACAAATTTCAAAAAGAAAAGTACCTATTAGGTAAGTATAAACAGCAACAATCTTAACTGCCCGTTCGAGACGCAACAGACAGAAAGGTAGAAACAGATGAAATATAATTTCTCATTGAGAAAAATAATTTAATTAAGAAAAATAATAATTTAATTTAAGAGATGAAAATATTTTTCTCTATGAGAAATTATATTTCATCTGTTTCTACCTTTCTGTCTGTTGCGTCTCGAACGGGCAGTTAAGATTGATGCTGTTTGCACATTTAAAAGAATGTATGTCACGTGGAAGCGAATCGAAAATAATTGATAATCATCGTGTGAATCAATTGTCCATGAGTTTTCGCATCACGTCGTTCACCTTTAGTTGTAAATTGTGCGGTGGCAACCCAGCCAGGTAGATTCAGTGATTTGTAAAATTTTCTTGGATAATTGGTTGCTTGGTCTTCATTGGTTGATTGAAGTTGTTAAAAATTGCGGAAACGAAACAAATAAATCGCAAGCAAAACGGCCATTACTGATAGTTAGTAATAGGTAATTGCTTAGAGAAATTTTGGCAGATGGTTCGCTTAGGAATTGTACTCCACGTTTGTCGTCAGGTAAAGTTTCGTTAAATAGTGCCACAGAGTCGATGGTTTGAGACAAGTGCTTATTTCATCGACAGCAGTAGATCTTGGAATAATCGGAAATGTTTGTCGGTTCGGAGATCGCCAGGCATTAGAATTGCTGGTAATGGAACTCGGTAATGTACGAGTAACAAGGAGGAATCTATCACAAAGAACATATTTTTCATAGTTTGATTGAGTGCTCCCAATGCGCCCCCAGTCTTTTTAAAGGCTTAACGGAAATTTTAACGCTTAAGAATCAAGGGAATTAAATGAGGAATGTCTTTCCAGTTCCTTCATGCGTACCTATCGAAGAATAATAAGCCACCATTCAGACCATCAATTTTGCCCGTATTGTCGTATTGTGCACTCCGGGCCTGGAAAATTAAACACACAGTCCAAAATTAGAGTATCAATCATATCGAAAATCTTAGTGAAATTAGTAAAAACTCGAATGCGCCATCTATTAAAAGTAACCCTAAGAAATTACAGTTTTGTAAATCATGCCAGTTACACGATTTCCCCTGTTAAATTACCACTTTAGAATATTTTTTAAGCTTTTCTTTAAGATTTTTCCTATTAAAAAGTCAAACCACAACCAGGGGTGGTTTTGGTTAGTATTCAAGCGAAGAAAACAAAAAAAGAATTATTCAAATCGATAAAGTCGCTCTCAAGTAATGGCAAACGAGACCAAGGGAAATAGGGATTCATTTTCTATTGGTGATGACAATACGCAATAAATTTAACATGTATTTTTTCTAAACAGGGTGCATGGTGCCGTCAATACGACAATAAATTGAAACATAGGCAATATTAGTTCATAGAAATGTTTTGCCACTTTCAAAAACATATATTCATTTTATAATTTCTTGACATTTGCATGAGTTATTATAACATTGGCTGCAATATTTTATAGAAATGTCACGAAGTTATCAAATGAATACGATGTTTTTGGAAGTGGCAATGTAATGCACTGTCATTCATAACTAATTATTGAAACTACTTAAATACATTTTAGAATAAGTTTTGGCATTCGAAGACGGGAGGTAGAGTCGAGCTATTCATTGTCATTGATCTCAAAAATTACTCAACCTGTAGTTTAGTGTCCGATATGTCGATTACTTCTACAGAATTGTCAGCTCATAACCGCCACTCGAGAACCTTTAAACATACTTATCCAATATGATTTTGAAAGTCGTCCTTTACTTTAGTTCTTGATCGGATTTTCTAATTGTTGATAATTTCGCGTAGACAAGGTTATGATCGAGCCCAACCAGCTTTAGAACCAGTCTTACTAGAAAAGACTTAAGATTAGATAACTTAATATTTTTTATACTACTAGTTTTCAAGCAAGCTGGCAGTCCACCTGGTGGTAAGTGACAACCGTCGCCTATAGACTATGGCCTAAGATGATTTGCACTTGTGCAAATCAAGTCCACTGGGTATATGGTAAAACTTTATACTATAGAAATTTGGTATGTTGCTTATTGAGAAAAACTTCCTATTATGGGATATGATATAAATTAAAAAGGAAAAAATCTATAACCCATCAAGATCTTGATAAAAAAAATCAATTAAACTAAGGTGGCAATGCATACGGCCCACCTGATGGTGAGCGGTTACCTTAGCCGTTAGCCTATTGACACTTGCAACACCAGGGTATCACTTGCGCGTTGCCGAACCTGTAAAAATCATTTCACGCCTTTTTTAAGAACCCCATGCTGTACTCGTTCGACAAAACCTCTGCAGGGCTCATTCCACAAGCTGAGTGTACGCTGGACAAGGTTTCTCTGAAGCCGTGCAGTACGCGACCACTTTGGTTCCAACGTGTGAAGATGAACTCCCTGCCAGTGGTTTTGTTTTTTGCTAACGTCTAATCTCACAATATAGAAATTATTACCAGTTATTTTTTTCAATACTTGTACAGGTAGGTACCACCGCCTTTCTTATTCCAGCCTTGAAACAATTCGCTGTGTTTCGTCTTGAAGGGAAAAGTAGCCAGTATAGTTACTGGGCATGGAAGGCACTTCATCTTTGGCCTCAGAATGCCACATGGCACCTGCAATACCAAGTGATTTTTTCTTTGTTGTTACAGGTGTCTATAGGCGACGGTAATCACTTAGCAGGTCAGCTGGTTTGTTTTCAAGTTGTAGAAAAAGTAGGGGGTACCATTAGGTTAAAATAATAAGGCTTCCTTATAATTCTTCATTTTCTTTGTTACTTTTTAGGGTTCCGTACAGAAGGATAAAACCCTATTACTAAGACTCCTTTCCGACCGTCTGTCTGTATGTCACTAGGCTGTATCTCATGAACCGTGATAGTTAGACAGTTAAAATTTTTACAGATGATGTATTTCTGTTGCCGCTATAACAAGAAATACTAATAAACAGTATAAAATAAATGTTTGAGGGAGCTCCCATACAACAAACGTGATTTTTTCGCTTGTTTTTGCTCTATATTGATAACGGCCACAGGTAGACGCTTGTATTAGGTAATCGACTCGCACTTGGCCGGTTTTTTAGATATTTTTCTAAATATCTTTCAAACATTTATTAGAATTTAAAAAAAAAATAAGAAAATGACATTTTTCTCACGCTAAATTAAAGTTTCAATCCTAAAAAATGGCTTAAACACGTAGAAAACTCTTCTCGAGTTCCTCATGAAACAGGGGGCTGGTAGTTTTAGGTCCAGATATTAATAAACTATTTCCAATAGCAATTACCTATTCCGAGTTAGAATTTATTAGCGAAGAAATAAAATACCTGTGTAAGCTAATAATATAATGATATCATAAAAGATATTTACATTATTTTTCAATTAGTCGATAGCGTCTCTACAATCTTTGAAATATCTTTATTTAATCCCGTATTCGTCACCACTTAACTTTAATCACTTAGGTGGTACAGTCACGAACACTGAGACGTGTATGTCGTAGGCATCTGGTTAAATTAGCCACTTCATTGGACGCCTAGGCGGATCGTCTTGTAGTAAAACTTTTATGTGCGTGTTAGATTTTAGGTTACTTTTTAAGAGTATATCCATGATGATGTCGATTTTAAGTGTTTATTAATAAAAATTCAACCCAAACAGTAACATGAATTGCTAATTACGATATGCACTATATGATATAGAACGTACAGACGACAGCACATCAAGTGTAACAGTTGTACTACGAAAGCCCCCTCTATTAAGAACGGAATAAGGTAACGTAGCAGGGGGATCCTAGACGATATAGAATAATAATAAATAATAATAATAATATTCATACACTCACACCTATTTATTATCTAACCCAAAGAAAGCATAATTAAGAGCTTGTGTTATGGATTCTAGATAGCGAATTATTGTTGATAATTATATGTACATAAATATTAGAAATATACTAAATAAACATATAAACATCCATGACTCGTGAACAAATGCTCGTATTCATCATACAAACATTTGCCCCTACCGGGATTCGAACCCGGGACCTCTGGATCGAGCAGCCTGCATATCAAGGGGTACAGACCACTCGACCAGCCGGTCGTCAAAAATAAGAATAGTGCATATCTTAGTAGTATAATATAATATTTGTTGTTTTTTGTAGCTCTATGCAAAAAATAAGCTTTTAGGTTAAGGAAACACAAGGTGCTTGCGAGATTGTAATGATTTGATCGGTTTTGTTTTCAGCTAGGAAAAATAATAACTTTTCCCACGCTTTATCCTGATGGCATCTCGGGCTCCATCATGTTTCGGTAGACTCAGTTGAATACGTCCCACTTATGAATACAGGGGCCTTACCACGATCTTTATAAAAGCGATTCATATTCCGCTCGGTTCAGTATTGGTTCCTAAACTGCATCGCTGCCATAGTCGTAGATAGCGTCATAGTACGAATTAAATATTCTACTCAGTTTAGGTCCTAAACTGGATCGCGATAAAAGATGGTGGTACGGGTACAGGAAACCCTGTGTCTAAAAGTGGGGCGTAATACCTATTGAACAGACTGCTGATGAAGAGGTTTCTGCTCAGCTCCTTAAATACATTAATTGAAACAATACAAAAAGACAATTGTTTCTCTCTTTTCAACAATGATTGAAATGGCTCGCGCGCTCCTCCTTATGACTCCGAATCCTAAAAAATTATATAATTTTATTCTAGAGTAATCTCCTTTTATTACAACTTGTCTAACTTCAACTAGGTACCTATTTAAAGTGTAATTAAGTGAATTAAAAAAAGTTTACGTTTCCGTTT
The DNA here is from genome assembly GCA_947347705.1 of Nymphula nitidulata. Taxonomy (NCBI): domain Eukaryota; kingdom Metazoa; phylum Arthropoda; class Insecta; order Lepidoptera; family Crambidae; genus Nymphula; species Nymphula nitidulata. The sequence goes on from OX374616.1 coordinate 22,336,458, forward strand.
ACAGGTGATGATTGCAACAATACTGCCTACACAACATTAGGAATCACAAGTGATTACTCTGTGTTCATATTAAATACAGTTACACTAAGTTTCTCCATGGTGTCTCTAATATTAGCTGTTATTCTAATCTCAGGTTGGTATGACTCTATTTGTACTACAGAACAAAATGAGAGGTTTTCTTGCTTAAAAGTGGGGCTGCGCGCTTATTCTAAGTGTTTTTTTTTTTCATATTAGAACAACTTACAAAACATACACTTTATCTATTATAATGCTACATTATTCTAACTCGTGCGAGAGTTATTTACAAGCTGCCACGACATGCTTAAAAAAAAGGAACTAATTTAACAAATTAAAGGGAATTTTAAACATTAAATTAAAAAGATTATCTAAGTTGTCTATACATATCATATAGGTAACTTAACCAGCTAACATATACTTTAAATAAATACCAAAATAATTATTTATAAATTAATTTGACACATAAGTTGAGTTAAGATTTAAGTGTTAATTAATATGAACTAAGCTAGCAAACCAGCTGTATGTTTTTAAAAGAATAAGAAGTAATAATGTTTTATTATTAGTTTAAGTTCTCGTTGAACCTTTACCTTGCAAAAAAAAATAGGTGCAAACCCGCATTAATCTTACGATAAAAACTTATGTACATGTTGTACATACACCACATGTACATAGAACCACATTCGCCAAGTGGATAAAAATTATAAAATGGTTAAAATACCATATCGAAAAAGTACTATAGTCCATTCATTGTCAACAAGATACACTTACTTAATCTATATTTAGGTAATATTGAAAAACTACCTGCCGAGTAATTTGATAATTTCACACATTTAATAGTTCAAAAAGTAAGTAGGTACTTAAATAGTAGGTAAAAAATTATAATATCATCATTAATCATTATGACAAAAAAGAGTGTGATTTTTAGTAAACTACCCATGAACTGTACCTAAGTACTACCTACCCTTAAGTATTTCGAGACTAAGTGCTCGAGGTAGCTACTTTACTACTGACCGATCAGACCGGTGCACAGTGGGACATCCATAGGTCATAAATCTTAAAAACCTGCTTTCTTGTTTTACATTTTATTCCTTGTCGTTACATTGGATAGTTGCGGTACCTTCTGAAACTATAAATAGGTCAGTAATTAGAGTGCGCCTTCATTATCTATTGTGCATTCAAAGAGAGCGCATCGCCAATCGTAAATACTGTTATCAGTGAGTCATTAAAAAGCGTGACGTCATTTGTTGTCATTGCGGGACCTGTGAGTGCTGTGTGAGTTTTTTCTGAAATGGATATCCAAGAACAGGGTATGTAATAATTAATATTTTTATTTTAATTGTATCTTAGTATATATTTTCTTTAGTATGTCATTGCTACGAGGCGACTTTTCTTGGAGTATTATATTTTAATATTCAAAGTTTGAATAAACTTTTAAATATGTTCCCACTCGCTCCGACTATGGAGGTATATTGCACCATAATCTTTAGACTTTCTTATCTTAGGAAAATTAAAACTTGGCTGCCCTTATCTGCCCTTTTGGCGATGACAAGGGTGCTACGGTTGCCAGATTATCTCGTAGCATTTGCTACGAAATTAGTTTATTTAGTCTTAGTGCTTTGTGTAGGTTTTGTGACTGAATTTTAACCGTTTTTTTTTTGTTTTAGGTAATTTATATATATGCTCGTTTTCAAGAATGCATATTCTTGAAATATGGCTAACTGTCAATACCGATAATGACTCGGAAAAGTGTCGTCAAGTCCTACAAAGTTTGTTGACTACTCTGAACGATGCTGAGAACATTGATATTCATTATTTAGAGAAAATTGTTAATAATTTATGTAAAGCTATTGCTCGATTCTGGAAAAAATGTAATAGGGATAAAACCAAGCTTTTATATAAGAATTCCGATTGGTTTAATGTTATTGAAAAAATTCAACTTGTGAAAAATAATAAGCAATGTACTCCGTCTGAAACGTCGCCGTGTCATTCACGTGGTCGTCCTCGAAAACCTTTTACGCAATGTAGTAAAAGGACTAAACGTCGGAGAGTAGCTGATTTGTCAAAGTCTGATGATTCTACTGTGAGTGCATTGCTTGATGTTTCAGACTGTTCATTCGATTCGTGTATATCTAGAGTTAGCACTGATGATGTCTTGTCACTTGTGACTGATGCTCAGTTGACAAAACATCAGTATTTATTAATTAAAAACTTTGTTAATAGTAAGATTTCTCCTAATGTATTACCATGTTACCAACAAATTACTAAAGCGAAACAGAGATGTTACCCTTCTAATATAACTGTTTCCGAGTCTTCAGCTGAAGTTGAATTACAAAGTCTTTTTGATCACACAGCTTCTCGAATCCTTGAATCTCAAAAAGAGGTCTTAGATCAGATTCCTGATGATTGTTTGTCTAATATCTCTTTACTTGGGAAATGGGGATTCGATGGCAGCACTGGACATAGTGAATACAAACAATTTTTTTCAGATTCAACTTTAGAAGATAGTAGTTTGTTTGTAACATCTTATGTACCCCTTCAAATTATTGTAAAATTAGCTGAAGATAATTGTAAAATTTTATGGAAAAATCCTCGACCCTCTTCCACTAGGTACTGCCGTCCTATTCGATTTCAATTTTTGAAAGAAAGCACAGCAGTGTCTTTGCAAGAGGAAGCTTATTTTAAGGATAAAATTGAAAGTTTGCAACCTACTTTTATTCAGATCGACAATCGTGAATTGGTCGTTTCTCATAAGTTGCAGCTTTCAATGGTAGATGGTAAAATTTGTAGTGCTTTAAGTGAAACATCTACAAGTAGATGTTATATATGTAATGCTACCCCTAAAGAGATGAATAAAATAGACGAATGTTTACAAAAACCTGTAATAGAGAGTAGATACCAATTTGGATTATCACCACTACATTCTTGGATACGTTTCTTCGAATATTTTATTCATCTTTCATATAGATTAGACATAAAAAAATGGCAAGTTAGGCTAGATAGTGATAAACAATTGTTATCAAATAAAAAACAATATGTACAGTCCCAGTTTAGGGAACGATTAGGTTTAATAGTTGACAAGCCGCGTAGTGGTGGAAGCGGGACGTCTAACGACGGAAACACGGCCAGGAAGTTTTTTTTGGAATCAGCTGTATCTGCTGAAATTACAGGTTTGAATAAGGATCTCATAGATCGTTGTTGTGTAATATTACAAACGTTATCTTCTGGACATAAAATTAATGAATGCAAGTTTAAAGACTATGCATTACAAACAGCATACAGCCTGGTCGAGGAATATCCGTGGTATAGTCTTCCTGCTTCTGTCCACAAGGTGCTCGTACATGGATCAGATATTATAAGTTATGCATTGTTATCTATAGGAGAACTTTCCGAAGAAGCTGCTGAAGCGACAAATAAGTATATCAAAATTTATAGACGAAGTCACAGTCGAAAAATGTCACGTGAAGTTACCAATCAAGATTTAATACAACGACTATTATTACATTCAGATCCTTATATTACAAGTCTTCGGAAACTTCCCCCTAAAAAGAAAAATACTCTGTCACAAAGTGTAATAGAATTGTTACATGTTTAATATTGTTAGAATAAGAATAATTTATTTGTATTTTGTTAGTTGTTTTGTTTTTTTTGTATTTAATTAATTTTAATTTATTTATTTCTATTATTTTATTATAATTAAATAATGTTATCAATGTTTTGACTCTTATTTTATTTAAAATATATGTTTTACATTCCAATTTTTAAGTGTTTGTTCATGATAAATTTAGGTAAAAGTATGTTATTGTTTATATTTGTTTTTTACTGAAGTAAACGTTTTTTATTCCGTAAATACATGTACTTCTTTCATTTTAATGTTCCTAAAACACTTTTACAACTATAAGTCACTAAAATAATACAATGTATTGATAGTAACAGGACTTTAACTATTTATGACCGCCCTTGTATGGAGCGTGTCCCTCCGTGCGGTGGCTTCAAATTTCACCATTACACCACACCAGCTAAGTAGGTAGGTATTTTGTAAAACATTTCAGAAACAATGTTAAAACATCGTTTTTTTTCGTGTTAGGTGATTATTTTAAACTTAGTAGAGTTTAATGTGAAGTGTGTGAATGTATGTGTTTGATGTGTGTGTGAAGTTTAGTGTGTTAAGTTAAATGTGATAAATAAAGTTTTTCATTTTCAGTGCTAACTTCAAATTCAGAGATCAAATGGTTCAGAATAATTATATTCAGTTACATTGGCACGGTTGTAAGCAATATTATAATCGATATAACGTTTGCATCGCATTTTGGAATGGATTATACATATCTTACAAATGAAATGGTAAATATAACCAATTAATGTTTATTAGATTCCGCGTTTGAAAATTACCCACGTATGACATTTTCTACGTGAAATATTGAGTATACATACTGCGAAGTTCATCTGTAAGAAACACGTTTTTGTTATCATATAATCAAAAAAATATCCAGCAGCTCGAAATCGTGCAAAACAATACCTATTAATAAACAAGACATAAGAATTCAACAAAATTGAAAATTTTAAGTAACCCCCGGCCTCATTAATCATCTAGGTATGGAACACCATCTCATTGAGACTATTCATAAGAGCCCAAACACGCTATAGGTATCTGCTGTAAGTTTCTAAAGAATTAAGGATCCCGATCTCTTTGATGGTATAGGATTAGCTCAAGTTAGTATGTCATGGGGATGTCACCGAAATGACAGTAAACCTTCAAATCAATCGGATCTGTAAAAGTTAGTAAAACTGTGGTAAAACCTTTTATCATGTAGAAAATGAGCTGATACTCATCAAACGTCTAAACTGATCTTCATAAATTATAGCTAAGAACCATCCTAGTCACGTCAGCTTTCAAACAAAAGAACCGAATCAAAATTGGTCCATTCGTTTAGGAGCCACGATGCCACAGAGAGACACAGACAGAGACGTCAAACTTGTAACATCCCTCTTTTTTCGTCGGGGGCTAAAAATAGTAATTCATTTCTTTTCATAGCATCAAAATCATCTTAATTAACACGGTTTCTATAGACTTTAGTAACCACAAAGTTTGAATATTCGAAATTTTGTTTTACAGTCGTATTTAGTTCTGAAACTCTTACCTATCATAATAAAAACTGATTACGAAAATAATTGGATCTCCTAATTCTGCATGTCCTGTGTTGTATTTTACAATGAATATTATTCATTCACATTCATAATTCATAATTCATTTATTCACTAAATTCACACATTCATTTATAATATATTAAATTCCTACAAAATTCGCTATAAATTATGTTTTTGTCGCGGTTTGTTTGGTAGTAGGGTTTTTTTTAAGTCCGCCTGGCTGTATATAGCTAGTAGCTACCACCGTCTTACCTTTCTGCCGCCATAACAATAATGTTAACTGCACATATATCATTGTTATGCAAGATGTGGCTATCTTCCCTCTCCCTATGAGGAATCTGGGTGTAGCTCGCATCCATCTTCGGCCTCTCAATCAGGTCCTTATTTCTATGATCTGAGATCAGGTCAGATGAAGCCCAAGATATAACCCGTTAGGAAATAAAAAAAGACTATTTTTATGAAAATGTCTAAGCTAGAAAAGTTTGTGTCCCGCGGTGACAATCGAACCCGCAACCTTCCACAGTCCAGGTGACTGCTCTGACCACTAAAATACCTCGGACTTTGGATACCCTATGAACGTCTCTCTATATTTTTAAACCCCAGCGTTAAAAGAGGGGTTTGATTAGTTCCACGTGTTTGTCTGTGTACCTATATCTGTGTGTCTGTCTGTGGCAATGTAGCTCTTAAACGGATGGTCCGATTTTGACTCCTTTTTTCTTAGCTGTAAGAAAAAATGATTATGAAGATCACTTCAGGCGTTTTGATGACAATAAACTCATTTACTACTTCACAAAAGGGATTTACTTACTTCCACAGATCCGATTGATTTGAAATTTGGTTTACTGTTACTTTGGTGGTATTTCCTAGACATGCTAACAATGAGTTAATTAGGTATCATCAAATAGTCTACTCTACGCTAAATTTTCATTAATTAAGTTGCTAAATGCTTCAGAAACTTACAGCAGTGTTTGGGCTCATAAGAATTGTCTCAATGAGATGGTGTTCAATAGATGATTAATGAGGCCCCTAGATTAGGCCGGAGGTTACTTAAAATTTTCAATTTTATGTTTTCGTTTTTTTTAATTACATATGTATATCAATGTTAGTTTGTAGTTATGATGAAATTTTTTTTTTCAGAATTTAGATACTTCCTTACAAACAGAATACCAGCGGTTAGGCGCGCTGCTGTTAATGGCCGTGAGCCTTAAAGGATTCCTTGGTCCAGTCATCAATATAATCTTACTTATATTATTAGTAGTATATGCTTTAGAATATATGCAACAACTCAACAAGTCGGAGGTGAGTATTTTTAATATTACAACAGCCCAGCCATGAGCTTATTGTAGCACTCATTCCTGCACGCGTTGGACAGCAGCACAATTTGAACAAGAGAAGGTCGAGAAACGACAAAAATGACATTACGGTGTAAAGAAAACTGTTTCTCGAGCTTCTTGTGTTCCTTGTGCTACGCGTGCTGATAGTAAATTTGATTGGTGTAAAACGCTTTTCCCGAAGAATTTTTCGTCAGTGTAAGTTTAGCCGACAAATCCAAAATCCATACCACAAATGCCATTTGAACTATTTTAATGGAAGTGATTTTACTACATACTTAGGTAGTCCCTAAGTTAGTTAGTATTACACTTACTACTATGTAGCTAAATGCACTGGCAACCAGTGTTGCCACGGACTGTTCAACTGTGTTTAACTTGGTAATTAACCCTGACGAAAAAAGAGGGGTGCTATAAGTTTGACGATTGACTGTGGTGCTATTGTACTAAAGATGTTAATCTACTTCTGGAGTTCACTATGTAACTTACCTATTGTCTTTTTTCAGCATTCTATTCACAAATTAGGCGTCGTTAGTGCTTTTGAGTAAGTTTTTGCATTTTATCTAATAAATAAAATATCTACCTACCTACCACTTATTGTTATACCTACCTATCACTATCACAATTTTATATGATTAGATATTTATCATTGATTTTATTTTAAAGGATTTAACTTATAATAATATTATGGTAACTTAGGTAAATTACATAAAACATCCTCTGCAACCATATTTTCGCAAATTAAGTTAGGTATTATGATTATGGTTTATCCTTCGAAATAAAGAAATATTCAGTGCAATAACAATTAATAATTTGTATACATGAAGCCTAAGTATTAATGCTTATATTTGAAGGAACATAAATCCTGGATCTTTATTTGCAGCACCCACAAAAGAAACGAGGTTTGTATCCATCCATGTGAAATTTGCCGGCCGTCAAACAAAGAAGTAGCACGAGGAAACGGAGGAGGGTAATAAATTAGACCTAAGATTACTTTCAACAAATTAAAACCGACTTCAAATAACTAAAAAGAATAAAATAATTAAATTTAAGTAGGTACCTATTTTTCCCCTAGAAACATATTATTTTACAGTCGGTGCTTCACTTTCTATTGTTTCTGGAGACAACTTAGCACCAACTCCAAAAAATATGTTTCTAGGGGTGAGTATTTATACTTACCTTCTATTATTATATACCTACTTCCTGTTCAGTTTTTTTATATTTATTATTTCACAATTTTTAGTGATAACTATCTAAGGTTCACTTACAAGTTACAACTACTTAACTAACTTTTCAACTATTACTGAGGTTCCTGCACCCGTACCACCATCTTTTATCGCGATCCATTTTAGGACCTAAACTGAGTAGAATCGTTATATCCGTACTACGACGCTATCTACGACTATGACAGCGACGCAGTTTAGGAACCAATACTGAACCGAGCGGAATATGAATCGCTTTTATAAAGATGGTGGTAAGGCCCCTGCGTGATTTATGCGTTGCGTGTAGGGTTACCATCCGTCCGGATTTGTCCGGAGTTATTGCCTTTTGTTCGGACTTTGTCCGGCTTTTTAATTTGTCCGGATTTTTTTAAATTAGATGAAATATGAGTAACTATTCTGCGTCTACTACCACGCGTACCATACTACTGTAACTAAGTGGGTGATGTTTGCATTTTGTGACTAAAATGTCCGGACTTTTATCGAAATATCCGACTTTTTGTTAGGACTTCTCAAATTTTTAAATGGTAACCCTAGTTGCGTTACACTCATAATCAACATGGGTTTTGTGGGTTTTTAAAATACATGTTACAATCCCAGCATCCTTTGTCGTACATACTACCAACTTAAAAATTTGGTTTTTCGAAAAATTGGTCTTTTAATTAGTTTATGTTAGGTTTTTTTTATCAGTTAATTAAATCTAGTGTAACGGATTTAGTGATAAAAAAGAAGACAAAAAACAGGTTCTAAAACCAATTTGCAGATCCCAACTAAACTACGGTTTCGTGCATGACGAAGAGCCTCCAAGGAGTCCACGAAACCTTCCTAACAGCAGTCCGCGGAGTGCCCTGGAGTACCCGAATAGGTAAATAATACCGATATGATAATGATAATTCAATAATTATTCATAAATTGCTTAAACCTGTTAGGTTCATCAGACAGTCCGCGGTGTTCGGCGTTCTGCTCCAGGATATTGTCCTTTTTCTAGTCTACATGGCAATAAATATTGTTCCGCAGAAAAATTCGAAATATTGAATTAAAATCCGCTAGATTGCGTTTTTCCTACACTAAGCATGCACGTCGGCCAAGAAACACTCGGCATTGAACTTCATTTAACGTTTCAGACATTCTTTAATGCTCAAATACATATACCTACTCACTCTGTTCTATCTAATCTACTTACTTATATGAATAATAGGGCTTCCTACATGGGAGAAACACATGAGTAGCTTGGACCATAACACCAGCACGCTGGCCCAATGCGGGTGGGTGGGTTAAAGCGGTTGCAGTAACAACCGGGACCATCGGCTTAACGTGCCATCCGAAGCACGGAGTCTCTTTGAAAGTTATTTAAAATTAATACAATAATGTGCTTTATAGGACATCTTTGTGTAAAAGCGAATATTATTTCTCAGCTCCGGTTTCAACCGCTCAAATTCGTGGCAGTCAGGGCCTCCGTCTTCGCGGCCCTTCTCCTACCTAGATGACGTGAAGAGGCCGACTCCAGTGCGGGCGCCGGCCCCGGCTTCGCCGAATAGTGATAGGGCCGCGTGGCGCCGCGAACCCTGGCAGCCCGCCATGCCGCCAGTTCCCGCGCCCGACTATAGCCCACATGGACCCAGGAGACTGAAGTCTGCTTTGAAATCTTATATGTAGCAATAACCACAAATACCCAGCCCGGTGAAAACCGTAAATGCCTTCTCGCTGATTATGTATCTAACTAATATTATATGAGGCTTTCTACTCCGATCAACTAAACCGATCAACGGAAACGGATCATATCACTAATATTAATATCATGAAAACCCGACAGAAAACTAACTGCGTTCTGCTGTAGGCACTCAAGTTATACTCGATGACAAGACAAGTTGCTGGCTAACTAGGTCTGTAGGTAGGTATAATAGGTATAGCAGATACGTGCCGACATCAATACCGTAATTAAGTGATTTTTGAACTTGGATTCTTTATTTTTGGAAATGGTAGTGTTCAGCGACTTTTGGTTTATTATAATTTCCTTTGCATATTTTGTGTACTTACTTATATCAAAATGTCAATGTGACCCCTGTGAACACTTGGCCCGACTAATCATATTTTACTGTAGCGGCAACGGATTTCCAATTGAAGCTATTTAAGTTGAAGCTTGAAGATAAGCCCTCGGTGTTATTTTTCCAGTGAATAATTGTATGAAACTTTTTAGTCAATTCAGTCTCGTTTAGTTTACTAATTTAGTTAGAATAATCTTGAATTTATAGCAACTAAAATTCTTAAAATATATTTTTTATAAATTTTTTTGTTGTTTTTGTTCGTTACTTTTGTATGGAAATGTATTAAGCAGGCCACGGAAAGCAGCGACCGCGGGTGTACCGCCGTTCCCGTGGCCAGGATACCTAACGGAGGTATCCCATCGCTATCTAGATGAAATCTGTTATAATATAATGATATATCCACATTTCTTTTCCAATTTACATAGCTACATTATATTATAGAGGTAACATACAGTGCCAATATTGTAAGTTTCAATCGAATTGAAACGAAAACGTACGTCATCGCACACTCGTTGAAAAAAAAATTAAACAAAAAATAAAACCGATTCCAAAAAACTGAAAAGGATAATTAAATTTTAGTCAGTACTAGACTCCAAAAATATGTTGCTAGGATATGAGTGCCTACTTACTAAAATTTAATTATTTTATCCTTTTCAGTTTTTTGGAGTCGTTATTATTTTTTGTTTAATTTTTTTTCACAATTTTTAGTGTTAACTTTTGAACGTCAAAGCTAGATGGGTAACCGAGAGCTTATATTGTTTTCTACTATCGTATCATTTCACTAAAAATTCATAGGAAAGCAAATATGAGCAACTTCGCATACATAGACTTAATTTTTCCAGTTTTTTCGATTAAAAAACCAAACTACCCAATGGATTTTCAAAAAATTTTTATGGGACCAAATGGGAACTATTTCGCATCGAACAAAAAAATAATCATCAATATCGGTTCACCCAGTCAAAAGTTCTGAGGTAACAAACATAAAAAAAAACATACAGACGAATTTATAACCTCCTCCTTTTTTGAAGTGGGTTAAAAACTGGAATTGCGAATAAAAATCAGCTGTTTCATACAAACAGGTCGTGTAGTGTAGGTATAAAAATTTTGTATTAAACAGCTGATGTTTTTGGGAGTGGAGGGTCTGTTTTGATCGATCGTGAGGTCTACTACAATCTACACTGCTGGACAATCACTGACGCAGTCGTATTTTCACTCTTAATAAATTTTTCATGGAATACTGTCATTATAGTCAAGTGTTCATATGATTCATAAAAAATTCTTGATGACCTTGAAGTGCGTCGTCCAGCTGATGTTTCGAGAATAGACTTGCGATGACACTTGGGAATTGACGCTATCTTTCTTACTACTAATACAAAAATGACTGTTGTTTGTTCACGTTTATTGTTTTCTTAAGTTGTCTGAAGTATAAGTGACAAACAAGCATAAAAGCGGATATTGACGAAAGGACGGTAGCCCCAAGAGACAACGTTTCGTTTCAAATAATAATTTTTTGTCAGTGTAGGTTTCGTTTTTGACTACCTACTTTTTAGCCCCCGACGAAAAAAGAAGGGTGTTATAAGTTTGACGTGTCTGTCTGTGTATATGTGTGTCTGTCTGTGGCATCGTAACGCCTAAACGAATGGACCGATTTTGATTCGGATTTTTTTGTTTGAAAGCTGATGTGACTACGATGGTTCTTAGCTATAATTTATGAAAATCAGTTCAGGTGTTTGATGACTATCAGCTCATTTTCTACATTATTAAAGGGTTTTACTATTTTTTACAAATCCGATTGATTTGAAATTTGGTGTACTGTCACTTCGGTGACATTCCCATGACATACTATCCTTGAGCTGATCCTATACCATCAAAAGTCTGCGAAATGCTTAATTCTTTAGAAACTTACAGCAGATATAGCGTGTTTGGGCTCTTATGAATAGTCTCAATGAGATGGTGTTAGATACATGAATAATAACGCCTGGGGTTACTTAAATTTTTTAATTTTGTATTTTATTTAAAATGAGTACCTAAACGTTATGAAAACATATACTATGCTATTAGGAATTATAAATTAAACAAGAAATTTATAAATTTACACTTAATGATCTATGTTTATTTATTTAAAATATTTTATGGTCTCTTTTACAACAATATTATATTAATTATTTGTAAGACTGTTTGTTTCTATAAATAAATAATGTACACTCTTATTGAACACTTTTAATTCTTCCTTAGTATAACCATGTGCATTAAATGTACTTTACAACTTCGTTATGTACAAACATTGATAATTTGGTTGTAGTAATGGTACTAAGGCTTATAGATTTGATTTATTGCACTAGGCTGTCGGACTGCTATATTAACAAGCATAGTGGGTGAAGTTAGAGAACCTAAATTAATTCAGTATAAAAAGAAATACACTTATTACTAGATATTATCAAAGAATGTTTCGCAGAAGTTGTCGACAAACATTTGAAAGTATACAATAATACAAATTAATCTCTACTTATATGCATCCGCTTATTATCAAATAATGTTTCAATTGTATACATTTGAATGTATACAATAATATAAATTAGTCTATATGCATCCACGCCAAGTTGAAAGTTAACAAACTTTAAGAAAACTAAATATAAATAAATAAATAATAAACATACTCTCACACCTATTATCCAGTCCAAAGTAAGCATCATTAAGAGCTTGCGTTATGGATACTAGATAACGGAGAAAATATATAATAATAGGTATATAAATATTAGAAATATACTAAATAAACATATAAAAATCCATGAATCGTGAACAAATGCTTCTACTCTTCATACTGACATCTGCTTGTACCGGGATTCGAACCCGGGACACCCCTGAACGAGTAACCTGTATAGCAAGGGGCGTCAAACTGTCTGCATAAGTGTGGAGTAGTTATTTTTGTGTTCCTCATGTGTTTCTCCCATGTAGGAAGGCCTGTGCCCAGCAGTGGGACGTATATAGGCTGGTGATGATGATGATGAGTTATTTTTGTTACACGAATGCGGAAAACGATTGCGTATGTATTTAATCGCTTAGTTAAAGTTTAATTTAATTAGCAAATGGTAAAACCAGTACACTCATGGATGCATTTACTTAGAGCCATATAAATTTTACCAATTAAGATGCTTCAAAGGCACAAAATCCACTGAGTAACCAACTTACATTCGAATATTTACATATTTATACAGTTCACTTTCATAAAGTTTATTTACAATTCCGCGCGGAAACTGTACTGTTGATGTCAAAAATCACCAGGGATTTCTTTCAGAGTGGACTTTTCCAACGTTTCATAGCGGTCTCTACGAACCGTTTCCTTCGATTCGACACAAACAGTCTTACTATTTACATGTAGTTCATCGTTTGATAAAGAGTCTTTGGTTTTACAAATGTCTAGTTTCTCGTTAGTGCACACTTTATGGTCGGCCTGCTCCTCGTTTGAGAGGGATAACTCAAACTGAGCGACCAACTGGCTAAGTACTTTTTTAAGATGATCAAAAGATTCCTTATCTGCTGTCACTTCCGATGATTCCAATCCAGCTTCACAAGTTTCGCTGTCACAGGTTTTGTCTAGTTCTTTCTTTAACGATTTCAGTTCCCCAACTGTTATAGTGAAATCAGGGTTATTTTTTACCAGCCCCGTTAAATATTGACCCTCCTGTGTGAATAGAAAGACTGCTGGGATCTCTATGTCATCTTTACCATCGCCAGACATCGCGAATAGTGCAGTGTTCTCGTGTGTGCTCTCTGGAATGTTGTCTATGATGATGGCTAATTTAGCGCCACCGTTTTGCAGATTGCGAGCTTTTTGCGCAAATGTGCACTCTCCCCTTTTGGCTATGGCAAATTTCCCGTTTATTTCATCCTTGTTTTTTATTTCAGTGCAAGCGTCGATAGGCGTCGCAAACTCGAGAGTACTAGTGTACCGTTCGTCCCCTACGATCTCTTTGCCGAAGTGCCCAGGTCCCGCTGGGAATATCTTGTCTTCGATAAGAACGCCAGATGGCACAACACCGTTTTCCAAATCGCTCAAGGAATTCCATTTTGACATTTCGCGCATGAACGTGAGTCCTTCTGCCGCGTCTTTCGCAGATTTTGCCTGTAAAGACCAAATATTTTCAGTTATTTTAATCCTTTAATGCCCAGACGTCATTAATGAAAATGAAATGAAAATATCTTTATTCAATTAGGCCAACAAGCACTTTCGAATCGTCAAAAAACCCTTATGTCTATCACATAAAATAATATTAACTAATAATGTCATGATGTTTGTCTCTCCGTCTTGTCTAGATTTACTGTTGATGTCATAATAATTAAAATTTAATTGTGTCTGGTTTATCGGGCTTTGATGGGTTGACATTTAAACTAGAACAGAATTTAGAAAGGACACGCACAATCAAAATAATTATGTGTTCGTACCTGTAAGTCAAATATCACTGTATGTTATTGTGAAAATAATCTCGTTATTACGATTTGGTTGATGGGTGCCTCGAACGCACATTTTCATCGATAGGATTTTTTCCCTAATCGCATTTTGCCACTATCGTGTTTTTTAATTTGTTTTTATCTTAACGTGTATCACTCTCAAAATATAATAATTGTTTAAAAACAGTTAGGCTATTATAGTTACTTTTTATGAAAATGAAAATTTTATATTTTTTTCGTAATTTTAACCTACAGTCACCAACAGATACAGACAAAGAGCTCAAAAACATTGACACACACTTTTTCTCTTGAATATGCGTCTATGACTAAATGCGGCTAGAAAAACTGAGATTATGAAATGGGAGACTCAGGTAAAAATCGATTATACATAAAGCACACGTGACAAAACACGATCGTAGCAAAATGCGATTAGGGTAAAAATCCTACCGATGAATTACATACCGTTGATGTGGTGTACAAATGCTGCACTCGTCCGTCGGGCAACGTGAGCACCGATATGCCCATGTCGGAGAGCGCGTGTATTTGTTACATACCGTTGATGTGGTGTACAAAAGCTGCACTCGTCCGTCGGGCAACGTGAGCACCGATATGCCCATGTCGGAGAGCGCGTGTATTTGTTACATACCGTTGATATGGTGTACAAAAGCTGCACTCGTCCGTCGGGCAACGTGAGCACCGATATGCCCATGTCGGAGAGCGCGTGTATTTGTTACATACCGTTGATGTGGTGTACAAAAGCTGCACTCGTCCGTCGGGCAACGTGAGCACCGATATGCCCATGTCGGAGAGCGCGTGTATTTGTTACATACCGTTGATATGGTGTACAAAAGCTGCACTCGTCCGCCGGGCAACGTGAGCACCGATATGCCCATGTCGGAGAGCGCGTGTATTTGTTACATACCGCTGATGTGGTGTACAAAAGCTGCACTCGTCCGTCGGGCAACGTGAGCACCGATATGCCCATGTCGGAGAGCGCGTGTATTTGTTACATACCGTTGATGTGGTGTACAAAAGCTGCACTCGTCCGTCGGGCAACGTGAGCACCGATATGCCCATGTCGGAGAGCGCGTGTATTTGTTACATACCGTTGATGTGGTGTACAAAAGCTGCACTCGTCCGTCGGGCAACGTGAGCACCGATATGCCCATGTCGGAGAGCGCGTGTATTTGTTACATACCGTTGATATGGTGTACAAAAGCTGCACTCGTCCGTCGGGCAACGTGAGCACCGATATGCCCATGTCGGAGAGCGCGTGTATTTGTTACATACCGTTGATATGGTGTACAAAAGCTGCACTCGTCCGTCGGGCAACGTGAGCACCGATATGCCCATGTCGGAGAGCGCGTGTATTTGTTACATACCGTTGATGTGGTGTACAAAAGCTGCACTCGTCCGTCGGGCAACGTGAGCACCGATATGCCCATGTCGGAGAGCGCGTGTATTTGTTACATACCGTTGATATGGTGTACAAAAGCTGCAATCGTCCGTCGGGCAACGTGAGCACCGATATGCCCATGTCGGAGAGCGCGTGTATTTGTTACATACCGTTGATGTGGTGTACAAAAGCTGCACTCGTCCGTCGGGCAACGTGAGCACCGATATGCCCATGTCGGAGAGCGCGTGCATTTGTTACATACCGTTGATGTGGTGTACAAAAGCTGCACTCGTCCGTCGGGCAACGTGAGCACCGATATGCCCATGTCGGAGAGCGCGTGTATTTGTTACATACCGTTGATGTGGTGTACAAAAGCTGCACTCGTCCGTCGGGCAACGTGAGCACCGATATGCCCATGTCGGAGAGCGCGTGCATTTGTTACATACCGTTGATGTGGTGTACAAAAGCTGCACTCGTCCGTCGGGCAACGTGAGCACCGATATGCCCATGTCGGAGAGCGCGTGTATTTGTTACATACCGTTGATGTGGTGTACAAAAGCTGCACTCGTCCGTCGGGCAACGTGAGCACCGATATGCCCATGTCGGAGAGCGCGTGTATTTGCCGCGGGTCGTTGAGCGGCCGCAGCCTCGCTGGAGGCCGCGCCGCTGTCGTCCCAAGCAGTTGCCTCATTGGTTGGCGAACCTTCTCCGCCACAAGGGAAGCGATATTCGGGCAGGTCCTACGATAGATAGCAGTAGCATCAACACTGCGCAATTTTATCACTGAACAAAGCTTGTGTTATGCGTGAATAAGTGTCAATTATTTCCTTTAAGCTGACAATGTCTACTTCATTCCTAATTTTCATTTTAACATGATTATAAATGTTTGAAAAATTACTTACTTATGTAAATATATCTAAACTAGAAAAAATACTGTCACCCGTATTCACAAACGACACTATGAGGTCTCACAGTGCCCGCGGACGCACAGGGTGCCAAATTCCTCTTCATAAACAATACTTGAGTGACAATCGGCACTATGCGTTTGTCATAATGAACACTTAGCTAAGGGAGCCTGAGACGTTAGCTTATAATGCAAATACAGATAGACTAGAAGAATTTCACAGGGTTATCCCAAGTCCTGGGTAGCTCAGATGGTTAGAGCAGTCGCCCGGATTGTGAAAGGTCGCGGATTCGATCCCCGCCTCAGGAGATGAAATTTTTCTAGTTTAGATATTTTTATAAGTAAATAATTTTGTTTCGCTCTCAAAATCCATAAAACAGCCAGATATTTGTATCCGACTGTTTTATGGATTTTGAGAGCAATACTTATGTCGTTGATAACAACGATATATTTTTTGTACCCTGAACTATCTAACTATAAAAAAAATGTTATATTCATACGTAATACCATTCATGGCCAATGCGCAATATATCAGAATAAAGACAACTAGATAATTTTATATTCAATTTAATCTATACGATAAGTGCTATAGGATTGTGGATATGCAAATCAAATGAATGCCATCCTTAAATAAAATTAGTTTTTTATACTGTAAGTCACATAACCGGCCGATATCAGATACGTAAATGTCAGCTGAGAACAACTTACTTTCTATATTTATCTTCGTCATCATCAATTTTCAATGTGAAGTAGGACGTGTTCTTGCCAGTCGTAGCCAACGACAGCGGGAGAAAGTGAGCTTCTGTGGTTAGCACGTAATCTTCCAACTTCACTGGCAAGTCTCTGTCTTGTCCGAACAGCATGTAGAGATACTTGAAAGTCTCGGCGAGGACGAACGAGTCCATTCTGTCCTCGTGCACGCGGGTGCGGACGTCATTGACCGCGGCGTATCCGCAAGGAACTCTAGTGTACTGTTGTAACGCTTTCAAAACGGTTTTCCCTACGTGCAAGTAGTGGTCGTCACCGGTCGCCCGGTGGAGGAAGTACGTGGATTCTAGGAACTCCGGTCGCAGAGGATGTTGACCCCAATGTACCTAAAACGAATATAAGTGTACTTTTTTATACAATTTAAGGTTACTATTGCAATAAGAGCCGATTGCAAAACAAATTGTCACCACAACACTTAGGGCTGCAAATTTCAACTGGTTTAGGTGCGTAAAATTGTCTCTATGGTCGTTTGTATCTCTTTGCTGGTGTTACATACACTGCTTCACATATTGTATCTGCGATAATATTATCTATCTATGATTTTTATTGCTTACTTCTATTAATCATGCTTACACTAATAATGAATTGAAAAGCCCACTTAGAATAAGTATGTAGATACGAAGACGTGATAAACCTCATATGGTGGTAATGGTGGTAATTTCGAACACTAACTAAAATAAAGTAAAGGATATGAAAACAATGAATTTAAATTATTTTAGACAATATGTTTCATAGAAACGTTTACTGCTTAAGACCTACACAATCGATATCTAAATAGAAATAGTGTTAGTTTTATTTTTCAATACGTCCGGGTTCGATTCCTGAGCTGAGTACACGTTTTTTTTAAATGTATGAATGCAGTATTTCTTATTACTATAATCGATGACATGGTTCCTAAGAAGAGATTTTAGCATGTCTTATAGTTTCAGACATTCCCATACTGACCGATCTATGTGCCACCCAGTATACACTTACTTGAAAGTCAGAAGTAAATGCCTCCGGAATGAATGTGTGCCGCTGCATCACTTGGTACAGCATCTCGTGCGTCTCGACGGCTGGCCGGACGTCCCCCAGCAACACCTGCAGTCCGGGCCAGAACGCTAGAAGCGCGTCCATGAAATTGCGGGACTGGAGGTGTGGTCTGCAGTACAGTTTATTCAAATAAACCTTAAGATCTATGCCTCTTGATATTCACTGGATAAAAAGTTTGTATTAGTTTGCTCAGAATGTAGATACAGCAGGACCTCTATAATCCGAACCCCTTGTAATCCGAACACCTCTGTAATCCGTACGCTCCACCCCCACCCGCGTTTTTTCTCGCCATTTGCTTACCAAATGTCGAGTAGGTGTCATGCGCAATTGTTATTGTCGAAGCAAGTGGACATTCCTTTACCAGAAAATATGCTTTTACGTAAATTGCGCGATAATGCTTCTTATTTGTCATTAAACACCTCCCGACAAACTAAAATATTGGATTTCTTTAAAAAAGTTTATAGATGAATATACGTTGAAAATTTCACAATACTATTAGTTTTATTTCATAAAAAACACCCTACAATTTTTTTGTATAACGAACGTTCCACGAATCCGAACGGGCGGTAAATTTTCGGAGTTCGCATTAAAGAGGTCCTGCTGTAGTTGAATTAGCCAATTCATTATCGAGAAACGTGGTGTCATAAACAGTCAAGAGGATGATAGACAAGAACTGAGGGTTCCATAATAATTTTGGATAAACCAGCTAGATTTAAGCTAAGTTTGCTCAAAAGCGCCGATTTTTCAATAAATGACCGAAAGGAGATGTCCCAAAAATGTATACTAAAAATAGACAAAAATGTGCAGAATAGACTTTAAAAGTCCATTTTCTTTTTATTTGCTTTATTTCGTGGTTCAAAACAAGAATTTTAATAGAAGTAACCGCGACACAGCCAAATATTCATCATCGCGCTTATGTCCCATTGGTGACGTTTACTTGACTTCTATGTCGCCTGATTATAAATTTTGAACGATTACCTACTCGTTATCATAAGGTAATTTTTGCATAAGGATGACACCCCATTTCTCAACGACCCAGACGCTTCTCGTTGATGGAGCAACAGGTAGTAGAAAAGCAAATAGAAGACAGGATTTTTTTTACCAAGTACAAAATATAATAAAAGGAAATTAAAATCTGTAAAAAATACGCACGGTGCCATACAACGGAGCGTGCAGTAAACGACTGATAAAAACAAAATAATAATACCGTTGAAAAACGTTGTATGGCACACGTGTGCATATTGATATTTACATTCGTCTTCTTGTTCGTAAAAACCAACTTAGCTCTCGAAATAAAGTTAATTTTACAGTAAGTCAACTGTCACCAATAAAGCAATATAACTAATTTTAGGACTTACCTGTGCATGTGGACGGCAAGCATAACTGGACCTCTGCTGATATACTTCATGACCGCATTATAGTGTCTATTAAACCTGGCCAAATATTTCTCATCTCCGAGCAAAATATAAGCCTTCAAGCAGTATTCGTAGTAGGAATCGATGCCGGCGCCCACACCTGAGTCTTTCCTCACCCAATCACCAGAATGAATGTTTATCACTGTGCCCATCAAGTCTGACGTCCTGAGGCAAAAAAAAGTAAACGTGAAGGATACCATAGCTGAATTTGACTGTAGATAAGATGAGTAGGTACATTACAAGGAGATAAGTAAAATTTTACAATATGCAATATTACTGACTAATAATTTATCAAATTCATTAGCCTCATACACTTAACTATAAAAATTCCACAAGGTGTCTTTCGTAGATATTTCTGAAAATACCTGACCACAATATTTAGTTTATTTATTATGAATGCAAGAAAATCATGCTATCAAGATTTATAAGAGACATTGGTGCAGAATTATTTGATCACTTATTGCATTCATGTATCGATTTATTTACCTTGATCCTGACTGTACATATTTGAAATTGCGGTCACAATTGAATGAATATTGTAATAATATGGGGTGCTATATTTACACTCTTAATACAAATTAATAACGGATCACTGTTCTATTAGTAGAGCAATTATATGAGCCCTTAAACCTTACCGGTTCACATCAGGTGGTGTTGGGTCGATTGCCATGCTTTGTATAAAAAAAGATATAAATTAGGTCGGTTTTGCATAAAGAAACTTTCAAGGTAATGTGAAGATAAGGTAATTTAGGTAGGTACCTAAAGGGCTTACTAACAAAAACAATAGAGCAGACAATTTTGGGTTCTTCCAATGGGCTGCATTATTATATTCCTGCGATCAACTAATATTTTACAGACATTTAATTTCCCGTGTTTTACCTGTGCCTGATTTTCCACAATCTATCCATGGCCTTGTGTGCCTTCTGCTCATAGACTGGTTTGCCTGTAAGTCTTGATAATGCGGCCATTTCTAGGATCATGGTGCCTGCGCATGCGGTGCACGTCTCGCGGGACTCGGACATCCCTCGAATGCCGTATCGGAGGTTTATCTGTAAATTAAGTAAACATTTACGTATTCACTGTTATTTTTTTAATTCAATTTGTATTATCTTAACCAAACTTTTAACATTGGAATTTTAAAATTTATATCTCAAATTAATAGGCAGATAATCAGATAAGCCAATCGAGCCGCGCACTACGCGACTAAAATGTGCGCGTGAAGAATTTAATGGCATATTATAAAAAAAGGCTTAAAATTCTAAAATTTTATTCGAAATTGAAATTGCAGATAGCTTACTCGTCCGTGCGGTATCCCCGTAGACGTGTTGAAGGCTGGCAGCAGTCGTCTACCCAAGTCTTCAGCCATTGCAAGCAACTCTCCGTTATACCATTGCAGTACTGGAACCTCGGACTTCAGTGCCATTGCCAACACATGTGCCGATAACAAACCCCTACGAAATTATTTTGATTATTTGTATGAGATTATCATAAAAATATTTGTAATAAAAAATACGCATTGCCGCGCAAATACAATGTTTTGTTATTCCCTTAGATAACTGTTAAGTTATGTAACTACAAACTGACCAAAAATGACGCCATGTACAATTTTTTATTCCGTGTAATCAATAAGTTGGTATAAAAATAAACAATTCTAGCGATAGTGAACCATCGCCAGTAGAAACTGTGTGACAGAAAACCTTTTATTTTAAAAACAATACTTTTACCAAAAATCAGATATAGTATAATTTTGAATCATGTACAAAAAAAGGCTTTTCTTTGTTTTTTTTTATAAATATCTATAAATTTCAGTCATTTAATTTGAGTGTTTTACATTTACTATGATTGTTGTAGATGAAAGACAAGCAGATTATGAGCATTGAAGTAATTATTTTATTGCACTCTTGTTTTTAAAGTAAACGTGACTTAACTAACATTTGTGAAATCATGAAACTACTTTTTGTTCAGTGCAGTGTCTGCAGTAATCTATCATTTATTCAATAAACGGCAAGTAATCTTTATGTTACGTTACTTCGGTTTCCAAAAAATAAAAACACTGATTTAGCAGTGGCAAACCAAAAATACCGAGATACCGTTTATATATTTTTTGTGTACTGCATAATTCATGAGCTTACAAAACAAGTATCATCTACTATGATTAATTATTAATAAATCTTTATATATTTACGTATTTTCTTACCCGAGCATCCTTATGTTTGTCTCAAATACTGAAACTACAATGTCGTGGTCGAATGTAACATCCCTAATAACCAATTTGATAGCTTTACTGAATTCCGAAAAGTCACCCATTACTACCAAAGTATCCAGACTGTCCACCAGTGTCAGCGAGAAACTAGAACAATAAATATGATTAGCAACACTATACAGGGTTAGAACGAAATTTAATATGAGGGCGAAAACAGAGAATCAAGAATTCATGTATGGAGGAAAGAATACACAGAATGATCAATTGAGATGGTGGATAAGTAAGCATGAATGAATATACTTATGAAGGTATTGGGAGCATTTACGCCGTTTGATTTAAAGTTTGTAGTTTTCATAGACAATGTAGGTAATTCAAAATCACAGAAGCCTCTATTAATAAAGACACTTTCTTTTATTTTTAATATTTTACAAAGCAGTTTTTATTAAATTTCAATATATGCAGTTGTAGTATATGACCTTGGAAACTTTTACTGTTATCGAAATCGATAGGTATTTATAAAGAAAAACTGTAGTACCTATGTGCCGGCTTGTAACGGTGATAAAAATAATTGCAAAATAATATAGCAGTATTTGTAGTATGAATGTTTCCCATTCATATCGTAGTCTACATTTTGTTTTTATCTTGGCCATAGGGGTGTCCTACGTAGTTTCGAACGCCAACGTCGGGAAGCACGCTGGTGCGAATATTTTCTCACTGCCTTACCCGATCGCAAACTTGATAACTCGAATTATGTATTTGCGGATAAGGCTAATGTATCAAGTAAATTCGTAGATTATCCCATTTCCTTGGTGGCTCAATGGTCAGAGCGTCACTATGGTTTCCTATTTTATTGTTATATTAATTAAGTTTTCATACATTTCTTGACTACAGGTGGCAAGCTTTCGAACGTATAAGGCAGTGAGAAAATATTACGCACCAGCGTTCTTCAGACCTACATAATTCGAGTTGACAATCTTTCGAACGGATGAGGAAGTGAGAAAATATTTCGCATCAGCGTGCTTCGAGTTATCGGCGATCAGAAGAGCAACCATTGACTACTATCTCTACTCATAAGTTCATTGAAAAAAAACAGGTTTTAGGACTTTCATATCTATGTACTAAAAACGGTTGAAATTCCGTGAGAAGGAAGCTTGCTTAAAAGTTACCAAGCCAAGCCCGGTCAAATACCTTTGAGATGTCTAACACAACACCAGCAACGCATTGCAGTGTGCTCTTCGATTTAAACGACCCGCCTAGGCGTCCAATTGAATGACTAATTTAAACCAGATAGCTGAAATGACGTTCAGCCATCTGGTTAAACGTTGCGCTTAATGACTTGGCCTGCTGTACTTCAGCCGTTTGATTGGTTGCCGGCGTTTAATCGACGGGCTCTAGGCATCCAATTAAGCGGCGAATTTAACCAAATGGAGGCGACAGATACATGCCGATTCAATTGAAGCTTACCCTAGATATTACATTTTTTTCCAATCTAGAAGAGAGATATGTTGCCATCTGAATTCCAGGAACTACATCGAAACCGTGATAAAAACAGCCTCTCGGAAGCTCGGTGTCCTGAACAAGGTGCGTCGATTTTTCACGCCCGACCAATTATGCCTGCTGTATAAAACTCAGGTCCGGTCTTGCGTGGAATATTGCTCGCACTTGTGGGATGGCTCCGCCAAGTACCTACTCGATGCCCTGGACAGATTGCAGCATCGTGCTGTCCGTATCGTTGGCGATGTAGAGGTAACCAACAACCTTGAGCCTCTGCAATTGCGTCGAGACATTGCGTCGCTTAGCGCCTTCTATCGGCTATATCACGGAGAGTGTTCTGAAGAGCTATTTGACCTTATTCCACCTTCCCCATTCCTGCTCAGGAGCACGCGTGCCGGTCTTCGGAGTCATCAATTCACTGTCTCCACCTCAACATCACGTACAAAGAAATTTAGTAGCTCTTTTCTTTGTCGAACTTCCAGAACTTGGAATTCTTTGCCAGCACATGTGTTCCCTCCTTCCTATAACATGGGTTCCTTCAAAAGAGGCGTGAAAAAGCACCTTTCGGGCCGGCAAGGTGGAGGCAGCTAGAGCAGTGTCTGAACTGCACTAGCTGTCTTCGCATATGGACTCTCCTTACCGCTTCACATCAGGTGGTGTTGAGTCATTTGTCGTGCTTTGTATAAAAAAAAAAAAAAAAAAAAAAAAAAAAAAATCTATCCACAATATTAGCTACTTACATACCTTCTTCTAAAAATTAATAGTTTTGATTCACTTCAGCGTTTCAGTCTTCATTATTATTAAAAAAAAATGTAGAGGGACCAATGGTGCGTTTCATGTTCGTTCCTATCAGAACAAGGCCGACTAGCGTTACGAACAGTCCAGCAAGCCTGTATCCATTGAGTATATTTTATATACGGGTTTCGGATATATCGATCGACATGATTTGACATTTGAACTTCGACTTAACGATTTCCTTCACACAAACTGTGTGATTAGAGCTTGACAAAACGGTTTTTGCCTAGTTGAAACGTCAAATTTTATTTATCGAGAAATCACTTCTCGTACTACTGATGGCTTATAATAATTGTAGGTGTGCTTATGTCATAGTCGAACTCAGAAGTAGCTTATTATTTCTTTAGCGCCATATCACACCGACTATTGCGCTCGTATAATTTACTTATCAAATTATTATGTTCGCTTAATCTTCTAGTTTCGTCTTCTAGTCATAATAAACTTAATTTGGTAAGAGATGACTTTTAATTAATAAAATATGGATCTTGGGTTGTATTCCAGGTAGTTCATACGTACAGCAGCAGCTAGTGTCTAAGATTACTAATTAGATTAATGATTGTGTGCGTACAGTAAGTTCAACTTAAATATTGTTATCCGCGCGCAACTAGGTTATGTCGCTAAAATGCTTGTCGCACTATAGCTATTATGTATTATGTGACTATACTATAGTTCATCGATCCAATGGTATACCGCGCTATCGCTAGTCGTCGACTGAAGGTTCCGACAGCGTGACACTGTCGTGCATTTATTTGTCAAAACTATTTTGAGACTCCCTTCCAATCATTGGATATCTTATCTAGTTTAACTTAGCCAACAACAAATCTTACTTTCCAAGAGCGTCGTCCATATCTCCACGACTTGGAGTGACACCCTTCCACCGACCCTTGCAGCTTAGCGGCATTAGCTCATCAGCTGGGTAGGCATTATCCATGTACGCATCATATGCGTGATAGAACATTTGACGAGCTTCCTCCCTGAAATAAAACAATCAAACAGCTCAATCACGTTCATGAACATTTTAGCAAATATAAAATATCATCTACATCATCGTAATATCGGCGTATGATTTCCACTGCTGAACAAAGGCCTCCCCCATCGGTTTCCAAAGGGAACGGTTCTGCGCAGCCTGCATTCAACGGCTCACCGCAACTAGGCCGTTTGTGCATCTATTGGGGACATCGCCACTAGATAGGGCGATGTCCGATGACCAGTGAGCGCCAGCTCACCGAGATTTGCCCGCGCAATGAGCTTAACCTCGAGGCCCGTAGCTGTGCAAAGGCACGATGAAAGCCAGACGACGACGTGCGTATAGTGTGACGCCGTCCTACTTGGCACTTTCTGGTACGTGGTCGCCATGCTAGAACTTTAACCCCCATCGGCAGTCTGTTCGGCGTTTTATGTGCACTGCCTACTGCCACTTTAACTTGCTAATCCTACGATCTATGCCAGTGGCGTTACTTCTCTTACGGGTGTCCTCATTACTGATTCTATCTCGCAGAAAAACTCAACATAGCTCGAATAAGACAACATAGCTTGAATAAGGTAAATATAATTAACTAATTAATAGTTATTTATGAGTAATGTAGGTATTATTTAGCATCGATTTCTAAACACTATCAAGTCAACAATATCAAGTGATTTTCCCTTGTTATTGCAGGTGTCTATAGGCGGCGGTAACAGCTTACCATCAGGTGGGCCGTCGGCTTGTTTGTAATCTAATTGCATAAAATAAATAAATAAATGTATGGAGACCCGGCCAGGTGTATACTGAAAAATAGGTAAAAATATGCAGAACAGTATTCTATTGTCCATTTTCTTTTTATTTGCTTTGTTGCGTGGTACAAAACAAGATTTTTTATAGAAAAAACAGGAACACAGTCAAATAATCTTCTTCTTTAATATTATGGCTTCTCGTTTTATCGAATTCTGCCAATGTCAAGTCAGTCATGGGAGTGACACTAATATTTGCTGCGGTACGGTGTAATTTTAGAGTAGACGCCGCTGTTGAAGTACCTAAATCAAAGCATTAACCATCACCAAATGTTAACTGCGACATTAAGTACAGACAGGTAAGTACTGCATAACATGTAGTTATAATTTAATTTTATTAGTTCATATAAATTCTAACAAAACATTTACAAAACGATTAAACACATAGGACAACACGGACTTGAAGTCAGTAGGACGGGGAATAAACAGTGGTAAAATATTGTACAAAAAGGATGATAATTTAGGGCAGGAAAAGAATATGTGTTCCGGTGTGCCTTCATCCAGCCCACATTGACACAGGGAGCTTTGTCAAGTGAACAGGGGTGCACGCATGTCCCAGGCGTAATCGACAAACAGTAGAAGTAGCCCTTATGTTGCCTTCACGGAAGTGAAAAAACCTTGGCTTTTGGAAAGGAACATCGTTTTGTAAGTTGCCATAATGTATACTCTTAGTAACTTTAGACTTTTGCCATAAGTCTTGCCAAGTAGATTTTAAGTCCGCATGAGCGAGACACACAAGGTCATGTGGGAAAGTCCTGTAGTGGGTGAGACATCCGGATTTAGTGGCGACCTTTGCTAATGCGTCGGCCGTTTCGTTGCCTTGAATGCCGCTGTGACCCGGGATCCAGGATAAAAACACCTTCGTCCCTTGTCAGTAGCATCGGTAAAGTGCACTTCTCATTTTAAAGATAATGGGAACCCTCAGTTTGCTACGGAACGGATTTGCCAAAACAGCTTTTGGGTGCACGAGGATCTTAGTCCTTTTTCAATTGGGAACCATTTATGTCCCAGTATTCTGTTTTACTTGTGCATAGCTGTACCATTCTGTGTTTACATATTCAAATAAATAAACCTCATTTGTTAGATACCAATTAAACCCTAGAACCCTTTTATTTGTAATTGTTAACACTAGAAGCTCAATCTACGTCATTTTGACGTATACTCCGACGAAAATACCCTATATTTTTTGCGTGCACGGCTGGATTGCAGCGACCGTTCGAGGCAACTTAGTAGCTGCTGAGATTTTCAGGAGATGACTAGGTATGTGGCTTCGGTAAGTGTAATCATTTTTTTTAACAATGTTGCACGTCTAGTTGAAGTATGCTTGGGCATTATTTAACTTTTTCAAAAGTGCAACGTTTTGTAACATTGTGATATTATGTTATATTATTGCTTTATTTTTTTTTACATCTATCAAACAATTATCCTATTATAGCGGCGACCTATAGCGACAAATGTACTATGGCGTCTTGTCGACAGCTGAATCCAGATGGAATAACAGCTCATATACGTCAAACTAATTAATTTTGATAAGATTTGATTAAATTCTAGGAGTACAAATTTAAATATTAAAAATTTACTAAAGTTTAAGAAAAACCTCACCGGGTCTAATATTTTCTTCAATTTTGTTATATTTCCAAAGTTATATTAAAAGTTTATTGTAAAAGTATAAACAATGGTAAAAATTGTGGAATTTATTTTTTTATTTTATTAGATTAAACATTAAATAAATACCTAGTATAAAAACTAGTATATAACCAAAATAAAGTAATAAGCTATAGCGTTTTTATTACTACATGTAATTTTTACATATGATTGGCCATTTAGGCTACAAAAATATGATTGGACTTCTAGAGCTAAAATAGGTAGTATTCCTTGGTAATGCCAATTTTTGTATAAAATGTATCAAACATATTTTGATACAAACTAGGGATAAATATTACCCAAACTGAACACAATTGGCGAGATTTTGCTTTCCTCTTGAATAAAGCGTCGGAACTGTAAAGTTATAATAATAATAATCATACACTCACACCTATTATCTAGCCCAAAGTAAGCATCATTAAGAGCTTGTGTTATGGATACTAGATTACGGAGAAATAATGATATATAAATATTGGAAATATACTACATAAACATATAAACTTCCTATAAAATTCATATTCCTTCCATCATACAAACATTGGCACCTACCAGGATTCGAACCCGGGACCTCTTGACCGAGTATAGCAAGGAGTACAGACCAGTCGGCCATTCAGTCGTCTAAAAACATTGTGACAAGCTGTCTATGAATGGAATTAAATAAGCTTCTAGATAGATAGC
The DNA here is from genome assembly GCA_947347705.1 of Nymphula nitidulata. Lineage (NCBI taxonomy): Eukaryota > Metazoa > Arthropoda > Insecta > Lepidoptera > Crambidae > Nymphula > Nymphula nitidulata. The sequence continues at coordinate 22,364,762 of OX374616.1, forward strand.
TAGCATCACTCAAATTATTCAAAAAGAAACTGTCCCTGAACAAATCGTTTCGAAGAAAGCATTACTAGAATTGTGTTCCTTGAACAAACAAGTTCTAACTTATCTTAATGCTCGGGATCTGTTTGCAGTTTAAAGGTAGAAAGTTCTAAATATATAAGTTATACTATGTATTGGCAATAAATATAAATATAGCTAATACATAGTATAACTTACATAATTTACATTGTAAAATTAATAAAATGTAATTTACATTTCATTAAAAATACATAAAATTACATTTTATTTATAAAATGTAATTTTATAAATACCTGTTTGTAATAAAGGCTTATCTTATCTTATCTATGTATTGGCTGCAGCATTATGTTAAATTATGTGGAACAAATATCCATTGTAAAATGGGCATGGCCCTTTAAATTCTGTATATACATATTTAGCCGCCTCTGTGCTCTAGTGGTTAAGACCACCTACTTCATATCTAGAGATCTGGGATTCAATTTTTCCATGGGAGCAGAAAGTTTCTGCTTGGTTTGATTGGTGCTATGGCTTGTTATAAATCCATTGTCTTATCTAAGTCTGCCACCATGATAATAATAGCATTGTTGTGTTCCAGCAGTTCAAGGTAAAATACCTATAAAATAGCCAATTTTCTACCTAATTAAGAATAAAAATAAAATTTTATGAGGGTATTACAAAAAAGGGCCTAGGGTGTTCCACTCGTAATTGAGAGTGCTCTACTGGAGAAGCACCTACACAAAGAAAATTGCAGTCAAGTACCTAATCCTACCTTGTTGTGTTGTGTTCTTGGAGTAAAAAATATCTGACTGAGGCATCTTGGCATTATGAGTAGTCATTATTTAGAGGCAAAGTAAGTAGTATATTTAGTGCTATAGACAATCAATGTATGAAGTAATTACAGGAAAAGCTATACCCCCTTATTATAAAATTTGGAGTAAAGTTATACTTGGCTAAAAATTATTGGTCACTTTTATTTGTCAAAAGGAAGACTGAGCCATCGGTTTTAGACCAGATCTAACTTTGGTTTAGGGATATTATCTGATATTGTGTAGGGTGACATCTCAGCCACAATAGGTTTTCTATTGGGTCATCCTAGCAGTAGGCTTGTAAAGGTTGAAAGATTAATGATAAATACCATCAGATTAGTAAATTTACCGGATAGGGGTAGAAAGTTTACAGTGGTATAATAATTTTGTTAAACTCCTGCTTAATTGCTGCCTGTGCTAAAATAAAGTAATAGCTGACAATAAAAAATATACCAATATTACCTTAGTGTTTCTCGTTCTTGTTTCGACATTTCAGGTGTGGGTTTAGTATGGTCTTCTTCTGTCTTTACACATATTGCAAAAATAAAAACTAATAACACTCGATATGCCATTATCATCTTATCACAATATTTCCAAATGACTAGTTCAGCTAACTACAAAATTTACAGGTAACGATGTGTTTATGTAAGAAATTAAAGCGATACAAAAACTATTTTCATTTAAAATGTTTATACAAATAAAACTTCATTTTTTCTACGACATATTTACACATCAACCATTATGACCACCATGACACTTGTCAAAGAACCACTTGTCAACCAGTCAACTGGTAACTTATCTATGAACTATTTCAACCAATGAAGAAGGAATACTTCGTCATAGCTTTCAGCTATAAACACTAGCCTTTGCTAGTCTTTGATTTCAACTTTGTATTGTACCCAATTGTACCTGTGTTGTGTGTGTATACCCAATTGTACCTGTGGTGAATATAGAAATATCTATCATATCGACATAAAAACGTCAAACGTCATGTTGTCTCTTTTAACCAAGCAAATGTTGCATTTGAAAAGAGGGATAAATATTACTTGTTGTGTACTTCTTTTGCCAATTCTTTTCTGTGACATCATTAGCGTGTATCTTTGAAGCCAGTTTGCGCCAAGTCGTGTGGTACATGTGCTTTCGTTGAACAAAATAACATAGTGCGGTCTTTACTATCTTGAAGTACCTATCTATAGAAAAAATATATTTATATTTGCTAAAATATAATAAATGAATGTGTAGGTACTTAAGATGGAGTTAGATAATATATTTTGTGTGTTTTTTTTATACCACTAAGGTGGCAATCAAGCATACGGCCCACCTGATGGTAAGCGGTTACCGTAGCCTATGGACGCTTGCAACACCAGGGGTATCACCTTCGCGTGTGTATCGAATATATTTCACCAAAAAATGGTGTGCAAATGTTGGATAGGCTTAAGATGACATTAGCCATTTATAATAAATAAGTAAGTAATAATATTTTTGTATTGAAGGCTTTTTCCTACCACCTAATTAGTTTCATTAACTTCGTATAATAGGATTGGTTGTTATTTGAACTTTGTCATATTTATGGCTCCGTGCAAACGAACCACCACCTTTTAGGTGAATAGCCACTTGCGCTGTTTGGCCACCAAACTACCTAAGTGGAGCGAAACAGCTAGCGGTGGCTCGTTTGTGCGGAGCCTTAGATTTACTATCGTTTTGCATGTCATAACGAAATGAGTGAAAAAATGACAAAATTAAATATCTATCGAGAAAGTGTGATTTGTTATAGAGATAAATTAGATCATTGAACACGAACGTCCGCTGATGTGATGAGAAGATTTCTCGCATAGCATAACGTCGATCATCGGTTGCTGCTCATAAAATTGATAATAAAAAATTATATAGACTTAAGGTTCCGATATTACGGAAAAAAGGCCACTGAAACAGTGTCGTATATACAGGATGGAAAAAATATATGGGCCCTGGAGGGGAACAACTTTAAATCCTTTAGTTTGATCATTTTACTGAATAGAAAAATTCCTTTATTTTTAAAAAGAAACAAAACTGCATTCAAAGATCTTCTAAAAGTAGCTTGTCTCACCCGGGAATCGAACCAACAAAAATTAAATTAATAAACCCTCGCTATTTTATTTAACGAATCGGTAGGATTATTATGCAGGATAAAATTTGTCCAACAAACACACTAATCTGTTGTACGAGATACCTATGAAATTGAATATTTATTTACAAGTTTTTTATTAACTACCTAGAACCTAGTACTGTAATGTTCATTTGTAACAAGTAAACCATGGATACGTTAATTTTATTATCTCTCTAACATCCAAAGATATTGTATGAAGTACAGGTTTGCAGATGTTATCTAAGTCTAAGAAATTTATGAATTGTAATAATAAATTTATGCACAATTCGTTATTACACTAGGCAATCTGAGGAAAAGTTAAAAATGGAACGCATTTTTTATTGCAATGTGGGGCAAAGATTTGAAATTAAAACGACAACTTTCAATATTTTTAAAAACGTTAAAAATGTGGAAAGTATTCCTTCGTAATTGATGTTACTTTTCACTTTTTTATTTCAAATACCAAATGTTTATTCAACAAATTTTATCCTGAACAATAATCCTACTGATTCGCTTAAAAAATAGCGGGGCTTTACTTTTTTAATTTTTAGTTGGTTCGATTCCCGAGTGAGACAGGAGACTTTTAGAAGATCTTTGAATGCAGTTTTGTTTCTTTTCAAATATAAAGGAATGTTTCCTCTCAGTAAAATGAGCTAACTAATGGATTTAAAGTAGTTCCACTCCAGGGCCCAAAGATGTTTTTCACCCTATATATTAATTAATTAATTTTGTTCAGAAACGCATAAAAATATTACTAAAATGTTTTTGTTTTCACCCTTAGTTACTCATTTCTGTAATAAGTCTGTATTTCAACTTTTATTCACTTTTATAAGTACACTAAAATTAAGAATTCCTTTTTTGAGATTTGACATATCCCATCTCATACACACGGACACTAACGTATGGACCAGCGTTGCCAACTGCCACGGTCTCGATTACCCAAAAACCTAACTGAAAATCCCCAATTTTGGGGGAAAAAAAATCAATATTCCCCACATTTTCCCCACAAATTTTCAGGAAAGAAATAAAAGTACTGTTCTATAAATCAAATATATTTATTACATATACTTATTAAGTATTTAATGATTTTCATCAAGGTATTTATTGCAGCTCTTTATTATGCCTTTGTTTTGTCAACATATCATTCGAAGGATCAAATTTTAGTCCTTTCTTCTAGTGGTCATAAGCGCTGCTACAGTGTCAATGTGCAGGCGATTGTGATTCTCTGTTTTCAAACTCTTTAAAACGCTAAATTTTCTCTCGACAGATGCGTTTGAGAAAGTTCTCTGCGATACTCTAAGTTCGATGGACATAAATGTTGCCATAAAATAAACTGTAAAACCTTCCTGCCGGTGAAATTGCTTTAAACTTCATTTTTTTTTATACAAAGCACGGCAATTGACCCATTGCACTAGCCGCCTCCACCTTGCCGGCCCAAAAGGTGCTTAAATAATCAAGGTAATTAAATATTCTTACATAATTTATAAATAATACTTACTTCTTAGACTACTTTTATTACTTCTAAGTTCAGTTCTAGCGTAAATGTCGTGATTCCCCGCATTTTCCCCACATAAACGCTCTCCCCACAAATTACCCAATCGAACTGAAAATCCCCGCAGTTTGGGGAATTCCCCACAGATTGGCAACGCTGGTATGGACACTAATGCATATGACGTTTTAAACGTCAGAGTGTTTTTTAACGATCAAAATTGGCCGCCAAAAAGTTGCAACTCTCCGAGGCTCGGAACGGGGTAGTTGAGACAGCCAAACGTCGTGCCGAAAGGCACGAAACGGCCTTAGAAAAGAAATTGACCTACTAATAAAACCTCAGACCATATCCATTAAAACGCGCCAAAAACTAATTATTGGCGTAGGGATGTTCGATGATCATCGATGTTGAAAGCAAAAACATCGATGATACTATACGAAAAATATCGTAACAACGATGTTAACAGAATCGATCGTCGATGTTAACTCACTCACGACTCACGACCACCAATGCAATGCACAAAACAAAAGTTAGATTAAAAGGTTCTTCTTTATCAAAATTACTTTTCCTTTAGTCAGTTGATATAAAATAATGGAATATGCAATAATTTGTTCTGTTTCATAACAGGTTCGCTGCCAACGCGGTCAGTGCTGACCGACAGCAAATTTTCCGTTATGGCCAAGCAAAAATCAGAGTTCTATTAAAAAATTGTCTAATTTTTTTTGGATGAGATACTCATATTTAACGCCTAAATGTATGTTTATATTAACAAAAGTCAATTTGAGTCATTAGTGCCGGAGATATTAACTTTGGACAGCACTGACCGACGTTGCCTCTGAAGACAAAAAACCGACTTTCCGTTACAAGGGACCGCGCGGGTGGCCGCGTCGAGTCCCCTCCCGGAGCTCCGGAGTTTGAAATCCCACCCGCGCTCGCGCAGTTGACGCCGGTATCTTGAGTTGGGACGTCACGTCACTAATTATCATCATCATACCAGCCTATGATGTCCACTGCTGAACAAAGGCCTCTCCCATCGATCTCTAAATAAAACGGTTCTGCGCAGCCTGCATCCAGCGGCTCCCTGCGACCCTGTCCATCTAGAGGGAGGTCGTCTTACTTTGCGCTTTCCGGTACGCGGTCGCCACCCCAGAACCTTAACGCCCCACCGGCCGTCCGTTCTGCGTGCTATATGCCCTGCCCACTGCCACTTCAATTTGCTAATCCTAAGAGCTATGTCAGTGACTTTGGTTCTCTTACGGATGTCCTCATTTCTGAATCTATCTCGCAAAGAAACACCTAACATAGCTCGTTCCATAGCTCGTTGAGTGACTGCGAACTTGCACAGAAGACCCTTAGTGAGCGACCACGTTTCAAAGCCGTATGTCATCACTGGCAACACACACTGGTCGGACACTTTCGACTTCAAGCACAGAGGAATTTGGGACAATAAGATCTTACGCAATTTCCCGAATGCTACCCATCCGAGTTGGATTCGCCGATTGACCTCTTTCTCGAAGTTGGACCTACCTAGCTGGACCATTTGTCTGAGGTAGAAGTACTCGTCAATAACTTCGAGAACGGAACTCCCAACAGGAACTGGTATAGGTGCGACATGGGTATTAGACATAACCTTTGTCTTGTCCATGCTCATTTTCAGACCCACCTGTCGGGAGGTTCTGTCGAGGTTGTCGAGCATTGTGCTCAATTCCTCCAGGGATTCTGCCATGACTACTATATCATCGGCAAACCGAATATGAGTGTTCTACTCGCCGTTAATGTTGATGCCGAGTCCTGTCCAGTCCAGTAGTTTGAAAACATCTTCCAACGCAGCGGTAAACAGTTTCGGAGATATTACATCTCCCTGTCTTACCCCTCTCTGCAGTTGGATAGGTTTCGTATACTGATTCTGTACATGGACCGACATAGTGGCGCTCTTGTACAAGGATCTTATCACCTCGATATACAGATAGTCAATGTGGCACCTCTGAAGAGACTGAATCACGGCCCATGTTTCTATCGAATCGAAGGCCTTCTCGTAGTCCACAAACGCCAAGCAAAGTGGCCGGTTATACTCCTCGGTCTTCTGTATAACCTGCCGCAGTGTATGTATGTGGTCTACGGTACTAAAGCCTACTAATTATAAAACTATTGAAATAATAACACCTAATAGAAAGTATACCACATCTATGAAAATTTTTACTCGTTGGTACCTAATGGTTTTTTTTCTAAGCCCTTTACGTTTTAAAAAAAACAATTTCATATGTAGTAACTAGAGGGCCACGCGGGTCAATGAATATAGGATTAAGTTTGATAGCACTGCCCTACGTCCTGTAAGAATGGATCGCAAACACCTGTAAATCGCGGTCATCACTGACCGACGCGGCCCAAACGGAAAATCTAGTTGTCGACCAGCACTGACCGACGCGGCCTAAATGGAAAGAAGCATTTTTCCTTTTGGCGTTGAATGTAGGGTTATTGAGGAAGTGATTATGAGGAAGAGGAGGAGGAAGAGGAAGTGTCAAACACAAATTTAGAGGATGCGGATGAGGATATTTTATTGAGGAAGAGGATGCGGATGAGGAAGCGGAAGAGGAAGCGGAAGAGGAAGCGGATGAGGAAGAGGATGATATGAAAAATACTATTCTGTCAAGAAAGTACCGGGAAAAGATCAATAATACATCCAAATTTATTTTATCACCTTCAAAGTATGCTCCTTTAGAAACGATACACTTACCCTAAAGAATAATCCAATCATCAAAACATTTTTTAAACGCTGTTTCCGGAATTGAGTTCAGTTCTTCCCGCGAATTTTCCTTTATGTCTTCTACCGAATGAAAACGGGTGCCAACAAGTGGCAATTTGAAAAAGAAAGAAGTCGGAGTCATATCTGGTGAATATATGGTTGCTCGATGGTATTTGTTGAGTGTTTGGTCAAAAAGTCGTTCACAATGATGACCTTGTGCGAGGGCGCATTATTGTGGTGCAAAATCCAAGAATTTTCTTTGCACAAATCTGGCCTTTTTCGTCGAATTTGCTCTCTCAAACGCCGCATAACGCTCAAATAATATTCTTTTCATCCCCCCATCTCAGGAAGAGTATTTTTGCTCTTCGATATCTGAGTGCAAAAGCCGTTTTTATCCGCTAGAGGATAAAGTAAAATTGAATTTAGAACATCGTATGCACTAAGTTTGTGAATTCAAAACATCCTTAAACCACTTTACTTCTACCTCCATGGTGCCGAATTTATCATACAACCTTTTTTAACTTGTTAAAAACTCAGACTCGGCACCTTCTTAGTGTAATTTTTGTTTAATTTGCTTTGCGCGCGCCATTTTCTTTGTACGACATATTTGATAAAACCATAGGTTTAAAACAAGAAACTTGAAAACAAGTAAAAAACCCAAAATGAGTGACGAAGAAGTTTATTTGACGCCAACAGAATTGACTGAAACTGTTAATAATGCGCAAATGTTTTTTTTTGCATTTAGTAATTTCCTCGTTGAGGTGGGATGAAAAGTTACGTGTTACACTCGAGTGCAAAGATTTTTCACCTTGTGCTCTTTAATTCCTTCGCTTGTTCGGTCATCAAAATTGAGCACGCAGTTAAAAAGCAACTTTGCACTCTTGTATAACAAATAACTGTTATTTACCGTTTGACCTTCCGGTAAGAATTCCAAGTGCACAACACCGCGAGAGCCAAAGAAAACAGTCAATATGACTTTGACTTTTGATCGACTTTGGCGTGGTTTTTTCGGTTTCGGTTCAGTTGGAAGGCGCCACTCCGAAGCTTGTTGACTAGTTTGCATGTCAAACTCGTAAACCCACGTCTCGTTACAAGTGAAAATGCGTTTCTTGAATGTTGGGTCGGAGTTGACTCGTTCTAGGCTCCTAGCATGTCCTCAGCGATTCTCATGCGATTGAGTTTTTGGAGAAAATTCCGGTCATATAGGACTAGCCGAGCGGAAACATGTTTCATACCCAAGTGATTATTTAAAATGGTATGAATCGACTCGTAAGATACAAAAAGTTCGCGAAAATCTCTCTCAAAGTTGAATGATGATTTTCAGTCACTATTTCCCAACAACGCTATGTCAATTGACAAAACAAGCAAGGAAGAGCGCGGGTGGCGGGACGGGTTGGCTCGCTCGCTGACCGTTCGGCCCGGCATGCGGCATCGTGCTGCCCGGCGTGTGCGTTGTCAGGAATACGATAACGCATGCGCAGTAAAATTCCTCTTAGATTCCTCTTAAATTTTGAGGAAGCGATAGCGGAAGAGGAATTTTTTATTTTTATTTATTAGGAAGCGGAAACGGATGAGGAACTCAAAATATTGCGGAACTTCCGTATTATGAGGAAGCGGAAGAGGAATCCTCAGCAACCCTAGTTGAATGTGTTAATAAATTTAAAACGATTTAATTGTATTTTATTTTGTTGTTAATTATCAGTACCTAGTTACAAAAATCAACGATGTTACCTTAACATCGATGTTCGATGTTACCTAACATCGATGTTCGGTTCGTGATAAATATCGAATATCGATATTAGGCATTCGATTACGGCATCGATGTCAACATCATTGTTTTTCTAAATATCGATCATCCCAATTAGGTGTTTTCCTTCTAAAAAGGAACGCAAAGGGTCATGCCCATACAGGAAATCTAATGTATTTTCGTTATTTCCTGAAGAAATAATCCCTTGGTATATATAATTATAAGCCTATATAAGAGGGTATCCAAAATTTCAAAGTAAAGTACACTTCGAAAAGGTAGATAACCAGAAAAAAAATTCATACTGTTCCGCAGCAAAAGGGTAAAACTTTTAGAGCCACCGCACATATACAATTTCAAATCGTACAACTTAATTGCGTGCTTTCATAGGCCGCCCACTTCGTCGACTTAGTTGGTGGACAGTGTTGCTAGCGCGGTGACGTCTGCGAGAAAATGCGGAAAAAGAACGCACTACTTCTTTTATTTCTTTTATTAATAAGGTTTTTAAGGGCTTGCCTTTTTTGGACTTCGTCGATCAGCAGTTCTATTTTTTCATTTGTTACAAGTAAGTAGAGAATGCAGAGATCGACTGGGCGCCTGCGCGCCCGTCAGCAAAAATCCAAGCGTGGGGAAATTACACGCACGGGTCTGGTCATACTGCATCTTGCCGTGCGACTGACCAACTAAGTTGTTATAGTGTGCGGGCTATCGGCCGATAGTTGACCAACTATTTAGTTGAACGACTTAGTTGATATAATGTGCGGGATATCATAAGATTCTATGCCTATTAGACATTCTGCGATTTAGTTGTACGATTTGAAATTGTATATGTGCGGTGGCTCTTAACAATGATTTATATGTCAATTGGATTGGAACTTGTAGGAGATGGTTGAAATGCGGACGCAATTCATTTCAATTCAAGTGTGACACCAGATTAAATGAAACAGTCTCCACTCCACATGATGTTTCAACCTTTACCAGCCAACCGTCCGTTATCGCGGCGTTCACACACGCAGAGTACTTCACACACACAAGACTCTACATTAAAATTACTTTACTTTACTCTTTGACGCTCACATAATAGAAACTATGGTGTTTATCATAGATTAGAGATAATTTATAGTAGAGCCGTAGTACTGGTCACAAATCATTTATTTGTACTATTTGTTCGTTTCTATTCTTGACTCAGGGAAACGTTATAAAGACAAAAAAATATTGAAAGTAATCTACGGGGTAGAAATCCAGACCAAATATATTGAGAGTTGGGACGACGAAGAGAATATAACACTACGTTTAACCCTCGCCACCGCACAAGAGTGCGTATTTTCTGTGTTGCCATTTATTTTGAACATTCGTCCAGCCCTGCCGTTGTCGGTAGGTATAGTACTTATCTATTGCCCAAGACCGAGACTTAGCGCGTTGCATTTTTGAAATCATTTGCGCGCGGGAAAATACCGCTACCTTTAGCGCTTGCTAGCGAAATAATTTAGCTGACTAAACTCACCGTCAATTGACCGTGGTTGCCCGTAGTGCGTGTTAACCTACTATACTAGGTAGGTATTTTACCTACTTTTTCGATTTATTCCGCCACTAGTGAGAAAGTCACGTGACACCTCCGTCCGTCCGCCATATTGCATTTGTGCGGTGGTAAAGTTAGATCTGTGTGCTGTGAAATATTTTTTGGAAACATAACTAAATTTAGGATTTTGTTCAGTAAATTGTATAGAAAGGTTAGTTTATCAATGTGCGTAAATGTCTTAATGTAATTATTGGCTAAATAAGCCGAAAGTGCCTGAGAATAAAAACAGAAAATAATTCTGGATTCCACCATTGAAATAACCAAAGTAGTCGACGAGTACCAGAAAAGGCTCCTCCGACAACGCACTGCAGGATAGGCTAGGTGATGTGAAAATATTTTTTTTTATTTTTTATATTCAATTAAATTAGGTTTAAACCGAGGAAACCAATAGATTAACTCTATAGATACCGGCATTGATTGTTTACTTAGAAGTTTTCGTATTTGTGTTGGATTCTCGTATGTAATATGACTTCTGGTAAAATATTTCTAAATGTAAATATCTCAATCTGATGCTTGGTTTTTATGGTATAGGACTGATTTTATTATTTTGGAGCGAAAGTTTCGATGTTGACTCGAATATCCCTAAAACTCAAGTATACACGACTTGGGGGTGCATAATGAAATGTTATTGTTGGTATTACAATTATATTTTTAGCTTTGTGACCTTTGTATTTTTAAAGCTACATTATGTACACGTAGCTCCACAGAGCGGTACCATGGAACCGCCATTTTGATTGCTAGCGCCTTGCCAGGGGGGAGAGGGGGGGCGGGAGGGGGCATATTCACTATAAAAAATATGACGCTCAGAGTCAGACACTTGGTGTCTCATTCTCATGATTATCATAAGGATGAAAACATAACCTAATATTATGATTGTTTTGACAGGTATTTGTTGTAGGGAATGTAGTACTGGATCAAAATGAATGGAGATGTGAATGGCACCATGACTGAACCTGTGGAGTCTTTGGAAGTAAAGCTCCCTCATTCCCCAGTCAACAAATCTGACCAAACAAAAGTTACCCCTGAGGACTGTGATCATAATACAAATGATTGTGAAAGTAGCATTGTTGCTGAAAGTTGTAATGACATAGATAGTGACTCTAAGAACTGTTCTGCAGATAATGGTATGCCTGAAGGCTTATCCAATGAAATTAGTAACTATACAGTACAAAATAACTGTGAGAACAGCAATCAATCTGATCCTGAATCAACTAGTAGTTCTCATAAAAAAATTAAGCTTTCTGATACCCAAATAATTCAAGAAGGTGGTAATGAAAGCAAAGATAACAATTCTTTAAAGAATAATGGCCTACTTGCGGAAGTAAATCAGGTATGGTACAACATTATTATTTTAAAAATTTAGGATTTTGTTAATTCTTACCTAGATACATTTTCTAAAATAAAATAATCCTAGTTTTCATAAAGTTACTTTTAATGTGTTTTATGATGAGTTCATAGTCTGGTAAAGCCACTATTGAGTAATTAAGACAATTATTATAGTAGCAAATTTGTAAGAATTTTGGATCTTATCATCACTATAATTTTATTTGTACATTTGATCCTAAGTCTCCTGAATGGACCCAGTACAAAAAAATAATAATTATAAATGGATAATAGTATAAATTAGCTTTTAATGTAAGCTTTTTTCTTTTATATTACCAAAATATACAAAACATAGTAAAATACTTATATTTCCTATTATATTATATGTTTGTTTCACCAAATATATATCATAGTATTTTATATATTTGTTTCACGAAAGCTTGTAAAAATGAATTGTAGGTTGTATGATTAAATTAACCCTTAGTTAAAAACTTGTTGAGGGTACCTAATTATAAATTTACTATTACTCAAGTTTTTTCACAACCTTATGGTTGCAGTGGTTCTTCTCTCTACTACAATAGTTAAAATGCTTAATGCTTAAAATTTAGCTCCTTATCTAACTTCTTTTTTTTACCACCTAAAATAGGTAAGTTTTTGAGATGATCTGCTTGGACAATTTGATGTGTGTTATGGAAGTGTTATAAAAACATATGCTTCTTTTAGGAATAGATAAGAATGTTTTGATTTATTCAAAACTTATGATTTCTTTAAAAAAGACTTCATATATTATTTCTCTAATATATTCTGTTGCTAATAGGGTCAATACTTGCAAAGAAATCCATAACAGAAAATGATGGAAATGGGCCATACTTATATAATTTTTGCTACATTACATATACCTCACAGCGTTGCTATTTGCTAGTAACTGGGAGGTATGATGTTGTTTAGGTATTAAGATTCAAAACAACTTATCATTTTAGAACTAAGTAAAACGGAACTCAGTTGATGACTTTTTAAAGGTATTTTCATGTTTAAATTTTTTTTCATTTTTTCTTTATAAATTTCTGTTTATATTAAAATTGTTACAATATGAAAATGATCGAAAATAACTATCCATTTTCTCAATAATTTATTATTCCTTTGTAAATCTTAGTTCTTGTTAGTCACTGAATTTATAATATGCAGTTCTTATAAGAATTAATTTTATGTATTGCAATTCTTATTTGTTACTTTAAGAATCTATTCAAGAAAACAATGCCTTGAAATGCCTTCTCTAAAACTCATTCTCTTTGTTGGGTTCTTGTCTTGATGTAAAAATGTATTTATGTCAGAAGACTAGACCCTTGTACTATGTATTATTTTTCGATACTATTATTTATTTACTTTTATTGATTAGTTTTGAAATTTACAGTGTAATTTGGCATGTTACAGGATTCAATAGATGAAGATGATTCAGATGATGAATTAACTGCAGAAGGTTCTCCGGTATCTGGTGAGTGTAGAGCTGAAGATACAGTGAGTATCAATTCTGATTCGGAGCCTGACGATGAAGATGATACATCCCAAGAAGGACAACATAAAATTAGCGATATAATTGTATTAGATGGCGAGAATAGGCCTGCTAGTGCTAACTCAGAGATACATGAGATTGTCAGTGACAATGATAATGATAATGATGATTGTGTAATAGCTACTGAAGAAAAAAATGATTCAAATAATTCTGAGGAGAAAGTCCAGTTACGTAGAAGCAGCAGAGCTGTAAAACGTAAACAATACAATTACGAAATGGAAAATGGGGATGAGGATACTGAAGAGGAACTAGGACCTTCCTTAAAACGGAAGGCCAAACCAATAGTCATTAATGATACCAAGGTGTTGGTTGCAATGGCAGCCAAACAAATGAAAACAAACCATAATAATATACAAAAAAAAGAACCCACTGTTGTAATTATTGATACAAATTCTATGACATCTGGGAAAATGCCACTACAACAAAATAAAACTGTCCCTACCTTATCAAATGCTGGTATTAATGCTCAAAATTTGTATCAAAGCATAGTAGCTAGAGGAACTACTGTTACTCCTGTCAGTAGTAAAAGTCATAATAGCTCAACACAGATTTCTCCAGCAGCACAAAATTCACAGCCTGCTATTTTACCATCATTATCTGATGATATGTTTGTAGTAGAAGCACCTTCTTTTATAGTTCCTTATGTATATGAAAAACCTTCTGTAAAACCTTTTAGAGAATTTGTAGACAAATTAGGTAAGGAACTTGAGGAGGAAAAACTTAAACAAGAATCTAAAGAGAGAGAAAAAAAAGAGAAAGAGAAACAAGAAAAAAGGGAGAAGGGAGAAGAAGTGGAGTCAGAGGAGGACCCTAATACACTAGATAATGATAACAGTGAGGAAAAAGAAGAAGGAAAAAAGAAGAAATCTAAAAGAGGTATGAAATCAATTTCTTTCTTTCTCTATTTATGGGTGGTTTGTGTACATAAACAATTCAATGTTGGTAGGAAACAATAACTTTGAGCAGGTTGTTGTCATCTAATGCCGCCACAACAACTTTTTATTACACCTTGTACCTACCGTCCCGAATGCAATTATTTTTAATTCCACATCTACTGCTACTACAATTAAAATCACAACCACTAATGTCAGAGTTAGAAAAACAACACCGAGCACCACTTCACAATAATGGTGCAGTGCACTTAAATGTAGATGTATGATGTGTATTAGGAGTAGGAGTAATGTGTTAACAGATTTTGATATATTTTTTATCTCATTGGAGTCACAAGTTTATTAAACAATTAGATCTTCTTAACAATCCATGTGGATGCGTCTTTTAGCCATTATAGTTGTATGTATTTAAGATTTTATTTCAGAACAAAGGCGTAAAAATGACGAGGATGATGCTTCATGGGATGGTGAATCAGCTTCACAGTCTGATGATGATGTTTTGAGTGATGAAGATGATAAGATAGTTGTTAAAGATAAGATTGAGCCTATTGAACAAATAAACGCTGTTACAGATTTAACTGTAGATAAAATTTGCTCTAACAAATCTAATGGCTTTAGTTCTATGGATTGTTCTCTTGGGAAATTTTTTATAAATATTGGTTTAAATCTTGTACAAGAGTATGTACAAAGTGATTTATTGAAGCAGCAGAATCGGAAACTGTATAAAGAAAAGAAGGCTGGACATAGTACAAAAGTTACAGAGTCTTCAATAGCACAACTCATGAAAAATTTAAATTTAAGTAAAGAAAATAATGCACCTTATTCATTTACTCAGCAGAAATGTGAATTTTGTAGTTTCAAAACTGAATCTAAACTAGTTATGGCTCAGCACTTGGAGACACCTCACATGAAAAACAATATGTACAAATGTAATTTTTGTACATTTGAAATTCGGAGTCCCCATGACATTTTATTCCATATGGAAGCTGAGCATAATGTAAGAGGTAAATTAGAGAGAGCACCTTCATATCATCAATGTGCTAACTGTCCATTTGAGGACAATGGAAAGGGCAAACTGGCGCGACATCTGATAGCTTGTGCTAAAAAGTTTAAACCTGATTCTAATTTAGCTCCACCAGTGGACTGGGAGCCCCCTGCAAAGATACCAAAGGTAAGTAGTTCTTACATCATATTTATATATTAATACTCTGTTTTAACTAAATGTATATGCATATTGAGCTCGTTCTAAAATTACAGATAGCTCGGCCTCGTAATAATATTATGACACCGTATCAGAACTCCTTTAATCGCGGTCAAATGGGAACACCTATCAGAAGTCCTATAAATGTTAGTGGAATGGTAACAAATGTCGGATCTTATCGGCCTCGCGGTCGTTCGCCTATGACCATGCCACCTCGGAACCCTCCGGTCCATGGTATCGCCATCATGCGAGGATCTTCAATGGTGCGACAAACCTCGCCGTCGCCAGCTCAAATGTCGAATAGTTATCCAGTAGTCGTGAGTACAAATTTATAGTTTTTTTTAAAACCAAGTAGAGGTCGTAATTTTATATCTCTTTATTTGTTATTATTTCAGAATAACGCAAAACCAAAGTCGCTACACCAACCATCAATTTCAATCACACCATTACCACGACAGCCTCAACCTGTTCAGCAGTCACAGACCTCGAATATTGCTAATAATAAGAGTACATTTGTGATTTGTGAAATCTGTGATGGATACATAAAAGATTTGGATCAGTTAAGAAACCATATGCAATGGATCCACAAAGTTAAAATTCATCCCAAGATGATTTACAATAGACCACCTCTTAACTGTCAGAAGTGTCAATTCAGGTATTATATATGTAGTTACTATTTTAATAATAATCTTCACTGGCCTATATATGTCCCACTGGTGACACAGGCCTTCCTACATGGGAGAAACACATAAGGATTTTTGGGCCTTAACACCACCACACTGGCCCAATGCGGGTTGGTGGGCTAAAGTGGTTACAGCAAAAACCGAGACCAATGGCTTAAGGTGCATTCCGCAGCATGAAGGAGCTCAAGATTCGTAAATTTTTTGCTGTCCCATGTCGGGATCGACCATGGCAAAAGTTGCTTTCTTTTCTTAATCGGAACCAGAGTGCATAAACCATTACGCTACTGAGGTCATCCGTAATAATATTTTTGGTAAAATTCTAGAGTACCTACTTTTTAAATATTAAATTCTAGGTTCTTTACTGATCAAGGACTAGAGCGGCATCTGTTAGGATCACATGGTCTGGTTACCAGTTCTATGCAGGAGGCTGCAAACAAAGGAAAGGATGCTGGCAGATGTCCCGTATGTGGGAGAGTAAGTGTACAATTTTTTAAATACAAATATTTGTTATTACTTTATATTATAAAGCTGTTGACTATAAAGCCTTAGGAGCCTATATGTAAAAGGTGTAAACCATAGTAGAGCTCGCGCCAAACATCTAGTTGCATCGCGCTGTATTTTGCAGCTGCCCACAGCTACCGTCCATACCGCGTTGTTCCACCTTTCCATATTTTGATAGTACGCAGTGAATCAACTCGTGCTCAGAGGGAGCTAGATGCTTGGCGCAAGCTGTAATATTTATTTTGATACATTTGTCAATCAATACAACTATACCTATAGTAGGGCCGCTCTAATAGCCTGATTTTGACACAACTAGTGTTGGGATTACTTGGGATACAAAAGATTTAAGATATCAAGATTTTACATAATATTGTAGTTTTGTAAAAACGTTTATTTTTGCCTACAAATAAGAAATTTCAAATGTTATGTTTAAAAAGTATCAAGTATTATGTTCATAGATGATAACTTATACTAACACATGCTAGGTACTAATTAGTTCCATGGAAACATCAAATCCATGTATTTATAAAAAAATATCTGTCTTGGTTTATTATCGTTGATTATCGGTTATATCATGTAATTAACTTACATATTTATTATTTATAGTAAATACGAATATCAAACTGAAAGTTCTTAGAAAATGAAAACCTGAGCATACTAGCAAATTATTAGATAAATTATATCTTTTCAAAATAATAATAATAATAGAATATTCATACACTCACACCTATTACCTATGTATTTCTTTCTTTCTTTCTATTAACTAGCCCAAAGTAAGAATCATAATGAGCATGTATCATGGATACTAGATAACGGAGAAGAAATGATAATAATATTATATAAATATAAATATTCTTAATAAAACAACTCGTAAACAAATACGCGTACTCATCAAACAGACGTTTGCTCCTTCCGGGATTCGAACCCGGGACCCCTGACCAAGTAGCCTGTATAGCAATGGGCACAGACCACTCGGCCAGCCGGTCGTCTATATCGAATATAGTAAGCTTGTCCGAATCTGCTGATGGTTTACTCTTTTCTTAGTCTCAATGCTGCGCCTTCGAAAGTCATAGCAAATTCATTGCACGAAATTTTTCTCGTGATATTCATGCTGACGTGACTCAGACGATTTTCAATTTGCCGCCAAATCGTAAAGCAAATGACAAATGAATGTAATACATGCTCATTAATATTGGCACAGAGTTTCATTTTTTAAATTTAAACTTACTTTTTATTGTATTGTTTACAAGTAACCAGTTCCAAAAACTTTTAGTGTCGCATTTGTATCAATTTTATCAGTTATATCGATAAAATGTCGACAACGGGTATATCTCTGTCAGTTCTCTTTCCGTATAAACTTGAACAAGCGTCGTAGATGCGTTTAAAAATTTTGTTACTAACTCGAGGAAGCTTTAACAGATTACCAAAGTAATGGAACGTAGTGCTTTAAACCTAAATAATCCACTTCATTCGAAAAGAAAGATTAGTCCAACCATCTGGAAACATAGATAGAAATATGTTATAAATAAATATATGACATCGCATATTAGTGGAATAAAAAACATCGCGATTATTACGCACCTTCAAAATAATAACTACTACTATGTGTCACAATTAAACTATTAGAGCCGTACTATAATAATAATATCAGAGAAGGGGGGCTACATATAAAATTAGATAAATCTTGAATGCTTGATATTTATAATAATGACATTCGTTTGACAAAATAAATAAACGTCGATTTCACAGTTATTTATTATGGCAATATGGCGGGGGACATAGAAGTCAACTAAACGTCACCAGAGTGACATAGCCGCCATGATAAATATTTGACTGTGTTGCAGTTACTTTCGCCGATTGAATCTTGCTTTTCGAAAATTTCGGTTTGATATCGAGCAATAAGCTTTATGTTTCGACGGTCTGTACTTTAATATTGCTCGAATGAACGTAAAAATGCCGAGCATTTACGTACGTAAAGACTTGTCTATTTCAGAAAAAAAATGCTTCTATATGTCCAATAGAAAAAAAAGAAATAAAACACTTTTTGTCTTCTAATATGTGGACATAAGGGGTGGAGAGAGATTTGGTCCACGGCCCTTTCTAGGTGCTGACGAAAAGTATTTTAGCTCTTAACAAGTTCGTTGTGAATTGAGACGAATATCTTTGAAATTGGTTTACATCAATAATAAATGATAGGATGCAAATAGTAAGATAATATTTTTCAATTTTTGAAATTTCAGGTTTATCAATGGAAACTTCTGAGCCATGTGGCTAGAGACCATAACTTAACATTAAAACCAGCTCATCTGTCCTATAAGTGTACTGTTTGTACTGCCACTTTCGGAATGTATAAGCAGTTTGAAAATCATGTCTACTCAGCTCACAGTGTTGTAGCTAAGAGAGTTATGGATAAAAGCAAGAGTAATACTTCTAAAAGCAACAATGATACACTATTGAAGCCACTAAAAATAAATGACGAGATTACTATCATACCCCAGCCAGTAAAAGGAACACCTACCTCTGTTAAAGATAAATAAGGTAATTAAAAATCACGTTTTCTATTTCTTTTATAAATATGTATATTCAATTCACACAAGATACTTACGTAAGATGTAAAAATATATTTTTACCCTTTCTATTATTATTTTAAGATATCGCAGCGAGCATTTATTGCGAATAAAAATCATTTTAATAGTGATGACCAATCAAATTCCTACAAATTTTCTTAGAATATCCCATAACTATAGTCAATCCTGCAGTGATGATGATTTTAATGAAGACTAATATTTATGTTATATTTCAAATGTGTATCTTTTTAATTTTATTAGCTTTAAAAAAAACTATTTGAATTCGAAACAAGTATGTGAAGAAGCATTAATATTTAAATAAGATTAATAACATGATGAAAGCATTCCTTCTCAATACAGTATAGTTGCATTAGGCACACCAGCTACATTATTGTAATTAAAGTTATTCAGGTAACTTTTAGATATTGCACAATCGAAGCGATTTGCTGATGCGAATATTGCAATATGCGTGAATAAATATTTTTTGCTGAGCATTATTTTCTACTAACACTTGATACTTACAATGCGCTAAGATAATTATTATTAATTCTATTTAATTGAATTGTTTAGACAATGATCGTTTTTTCTTAGTAAAAGGCTATCTAAGAAAAAAATAAGATAGTAATTTTGCCATTACCTTATCTTCATCAGATTGATTACCAAATTTATATGTGACTAATCTGTCCAGACATTTTTAACCCCGACGAAAAAAGAGGGGTGTTATAAGTTTGACGTGTCTGTCTGTGGCATCTTAGCGCCTAAACGAATGGACCGATTTCGATTCGGTTTTTTTTGTTTGAAAGCTGATGTGACTACGATGGTTCTTAGCTATAATTTATGAAGATCAGCTCAGGCGTTTGATGACTATCAGCTCATTTTCTACATGATTATAGGGCTTACTAACTTTTACAGATCCGATTGATATGAAATTTGGTGTACTGTCACTTCGGTGATCCTAAACCATCAAAAAGTCTGCGAAATGCTTAATTCTTCAAAAACTTACAGCAGATATAGAGTGTTTGGGCTCTTATGAATAGTCTCAATGGAGATGGTGTTAGATAGATGATTAATGACGCCGGGGGCTACTTAAAATTTTTAATTTTGTATTTTATTCCAAATAAAATATAAAATAAAGATATAAGTCGGTTCAATTGTTATATGTAAATTGGCTGCCGACTACGTCCGCTCTTCGCGCGCAGTCGTTGGTTATTTTGTCATTTTATTGTAATGTGATGGACCACGACGTGACTTACCTAGTATTAATATTTTACTAATTGCTATTATAATAGTAAGAAGATGTTTACCAACCACAACAATACATGCGACTACTTGTATCTCGCCGGCATTGGACGAAGCTATTCAATGTTACTTAAAAATGAATATTAGACCTAGTTATGATATTCATGTAATGCATGCCTTCCCAAAAAAAGCAATATTTATTAATAAATAATAATAAATTATAGAAAATCACATCAAGCTAATGCGAATGAATAATTACTAAACCACTTGAGAGCTATGCCTATATGTGCAGAATAGCTAGACTCTAACATAACTGTAATAATTTTAATTAGGTACTTTAATTAAGAACTACTTATATAAAACTCAAGTAAGCTTTTTTTCTAACTATGACAAGTGTTTTACAATAATTTAAGGTTTTTAATGCATTTTTATTATTTAAAAAAAGCTGGAGCCGGTGCTATACAAGATGTTTTAAAATATATCTTTAAGTTGAATTAACAGGGTTATTAAAAATAAAAATAATTAATAATTGTTTTTTATACTTCTTATACCTACATATAATTTAAATCTCATATTTAAAATGATGTGTCATGTAATCACAAACACTTTACTAGCGACTTGTGAAACTATGAAACGTTAATAAATATAGAAGAAGCGTCATGGCATGCCGCATTATTTTGGAACTATGTCACCATAGTATTTTACTTATTACACAATATTTCCCAGTATGTTTTACTAGAGTCACAAACAAATATCTTATCCCAAACCTAGATAGTGTTATAGTCCTATATATAGTGTTAGTTGTACTTTTTAACCGACTTCAAAAAACAGGAGGTTCTCTATTCGGTACACCGATTTCGCCGAGTTTTCGGATCCGATTTACGTGATTATTTTTTTGTTCGATGCGAAATAGTTGCCATTTGGTCCCATGAAAATTTACCTTTATTTTTGATACTTCGTTTTTAATGTGTTTCAACTGATGTTTGCTATGATTTTTACTTAAAGTGTTGTTAGCATCACCAATTTACCGCCTCTTTTTTTTAAATGACGTTTACTTGATCAGATAATCCCTTTCTTATTATTGTGTGAGTTTTTATACTTTGGAAAGTGCATGGAGATAACTTATTCGGTGTTAACGCCCACTGTCTATTACAGGGATTGCCGGCGCTGGCGTCGCCATTGTTGATTACGACACGCAAGCTTGCCGTCTCCTTCGCCACTACATAGGACAGGTTAATCACCAATATTTCTTCACTATTAGTGTACATTCCAATACTTCTGGACGTACAACTATGTAAAACTACCCATGGTCGTTTAGTGTGATAAATTAATAAATTTATGTTTAGACGTGGCCTAGAATAAAGCGACAAACTATTGTTGTGCTTATTAGTACATCAATGTTTAAAATAGCAAGACTCCATACTCAGACTAAATTATTCATCTTTTTCTAATGATGCTATAGTATTGTCTATTACGATTTGTATGCCCTAAGTTCATCCAAAAGGCAATTATAGGAACTAAAATTTTGGTATTAATTTCTTAAGGTTTCTTACTGATACAATAGCTATAAGTGAGATCTGTAAATTATTTAATACAGTGTAAGTGAATGTGTAAAAGAATTCGGACGAAAAATAGAATTTAGCACACTGGTTCCAAAGGAACCTGAATCACTGCCTCGGCCTTAGTTGCCAGTGATATATTTATGGAATACTGCTATAATATATATAAAACAGGGCAGTGATATAATGGGAACATATTAATAGAACGTTTATTATTGTTACACAGCTTTTAGTGAAATAAACTTTAATTGGAATGTATACTAACTGTTAGGGGCGTATATTTTCATTCATATTTTTAAGAAAATTTGATTTTTTTTGTCAGAATTATTACTTGAGTTCACTAACATTAATAATGTATGATAATGCAATGCATTTATATGGTGTTAACACATGGAAGCGACGTGGCCCGGCGCTGCGGCGTCACACCGTGTGTTAATGGCATATGAATCTCGTTGCTACATTTGAATACGAGTAAATATAGATTATTTAATAGTTGTGATTTCTGTCGATTTTAAGTTGTATTTATATCAGATGGTAGTAAATTAATTTTAATTGTAGTCTGCCTGTGAAAAAAATTGGTGTAATGTTGATGCGCAAAGCTTTCTCTTAAACACATGCTTGACATAATAATAATATTATGAATAGATAATTTAAAATCTGGTTGAGTATGAGATGTTTTATTAGTAGTTTATATGCAGTGTTAATGATAACTTTAATGTACACTTGCTTGAAAGACAAAGTTTATTTCGATATGCAATTTAAGTTGTATACAGGGTAAATTTCTTAAGTGGACGCAGTTGACTAAATCCTAAACTATGAAGAATAGCGAAAAGTACTCAATGGGGTCTCGAGCGCGAAAACTAAAACTGTATCATTGGATTTTTGAAAAATCAATATTCGTAGCCAGGAATCAAACCCAGGTAAATGTGAGAAAAACACCTGCATTATTACACCGTTCGATAGTATCGCAAATAAGGAACGCATTCTGGGAAATAATGATAGGCAAACCTAAAGAAAGAGCTCATTTTGAACAATAGTTATATAAGATACTAGTGCGGTAAGTTGGTTTTTACAAACGAGTAGACGAATTTAAGGTCGAGACGTAGTCGAGGGCTTACCATAGTCACGAGTTGGTTAATACCAATTTCCGCACGTGTGTCATACAACGTTTTTCAGCAGATTAGCGAGAAAACAGTAGAATACTAATATTATTTTGTTTTTTAATATCAATCAGAAAGTCGCAATAAGCTTTGACGTTATCAATATGAAAATTGCGTAAATTTGCAAATTTTGCAAATGGCGCCTCGTGCGCGTGTTAAAAATTAAAACTGCATTTTTATCTCTAGCATCTTTTTTCTTTAGTACTAAAATGAGACAGTTGTATTGAGGTTCGATCGTTCAGCCTATTTATTCTCATAATGTGAAACTCCTTGGTGGAATTCTTATATATTTTTTAAGGAAATTAAAAAAATCCGTAAAGAATACGCACGGCGCCATACAACGGAGCGTGTGGTGTAATATTTAACTTTCGGAAAATGTATACAGGCTTCGAAAATGCATTTTTGGGCAAATGCGCTAAAAATATTTTTCTTCCAACTATGCAATAATTTCATCGTACATAACTAACCTAAATATAAAGAACAAAGC
Source organism: Nymphula nitidulata (assembly GCA_947347705.1). NCBI lineage: Eukaryota > Metazoa > Arthropoda > Insecta > Lepidoptera > Crambidae > Nymphula > Nymphula nitidulata. The sequence goes on from OX374616.1 coordinate 22,388,443, forward strand.
AGCTTTTTACTACTTCAGAGTAAAACAGTGCGTAAAGTAAGTATGAAAATCCATTACTGCACTAGTTTTGCTATAAAACAGTGCAGTAAAGTTGTATGTAAATCCATTACTGAATTGTTTTCACCCTAAAGCCAGACATCCCAGGTGACTGTCCTATCGCAGGCGTCGTCTTTACAATCATCGCCAACTAGATTTATACCAGCCAATCAGCGCTATTCTGACCACACAACAAGCCAATCGCAGGCTACAAGCATAACAAACTAGTTTTCTACTATTTTTCTACCAGCCAAACAGCGCTATTTTTATTCCAGCAGAATAAATGTACCTACAACCATTACCAAAAAAAATATATTCTAAATAAATTGTTTTTACTTTATTTGACTTCAGCTTTTTATTCGGTAGTTGGAAGAAAAGCCGATTATGAACCTCGCAAAAGTGACGTTTATAATTGTCTACTATTTTTATATTTCTTACATTATCTACCTACCTATTAAACCTTGACTGATTTTGTTCAAATGATGGCCATGGTCATGGTCGATACATAGCTGTATTCGCCTTCTTAAAGTATTGCATTCAGCATAACAATTTTATTGATTGCCTTTAGAAAATCCTAGCCAGGAATTGAACCCGGTAATTTTTTTTAAAAAACTTCTGTATTATTATTACACCATTCGATGGTGTCGCTAATAAAGAACGAGTGTAATGATATGCGGCGAAATTAAGGCAAATGTTGGATCGATAAACTGCTTCGTTTTTCTGCTACGGATTTCTGGCTAGGAATATTATTTTTTCAAAAGTCCAATGATGTGGTTTTAGTTTTCACCAAAATTGGACCCGAGACTCCTTTGAGTACTTTTCGCTATTCCTCATAAGTAGTTTCGGATTTGGCCTTACACGGGCGTGTATAATAAAATTTTTCAAGTGGGTACTTGAAAAATTCATCCTTTATACCCTGTGGTTTTAGAATATTATTAATGAGCACGAAAAATAACCTCATAGAACAAAACTATACCTAAACGTGGATGAAGATTTACGACAACGTTATAACATGTCACCTTTGTAACAATGAAGAATATCAGTGGCCAGTAAAAGTAGAGGTTATATGTACACAATTTTGTTTTGTACATTCAAATAATAATATGCCAATTAGTTTTCATTTCATGTACATTTAAAATGTAATTTTAAAGATGGTAATGCTTGCTTTGCTTCGTCATGTTACTATTAGATAGTACCATCAATAGTATTACGGTAAATAATTTTCGCCCTGGTACTTTTTCTCAATACCGTCAACGGTATTACGGCAAATGGATGGCTACAATAGTATCTAATTTATCCGCTTACTTAAAGGAAACTGACCCAAACTTTTATCTCACAATGGTGGTAAACAAGTATAATTATGTGCGACCAATCGTACGAAGTACTAGCTAAGGGTCAAGACACTGTTCGCCGGCGATAGGCGGTTTGTCCAAAGCACACGGTAATATGGGAAGCCGAGCGCATCGACGTGGCGAACACGGTCCGGCGGCGGACTGGGGTGCGATGCTGTAACGAATCTCGCACCTCACTTCGCAAGTAACTTCGAATTCAACTGTCAAATAGAGCGTAAAATGTATGAAAAATTGCTCTATTTGACAGTTGAATTCGAAGTGACTTGCGAAGTCAGGTGCGAGTTTTGTTACAGAATCGACAGGCTGATCTGAAAGCCGATCGGTCGTCGACGTTCGACCACGGCGATCGATGGTAGACGTACAAGTAGGTACCTAAAAACCACTGCTTCGACAGTCGAACTGTCCATCGTGTTCGAAGACAACAAACAAAATTAGATATTTGAAATAGTTTTATGACCATTCGGCTGCGTACAGCTCCGAAAGGATGCGAATGCGTCAGTATGAATGACTGCGTAAGCGCTCGATAGGCATAATAATAATAATACGTATAATGTGCTACTTTTCATCGGCAATATTGCGAAAGGCCGCCGATCAGTGTGTCTTGACCCTAATGGTGTCAAGGCAAAGGAAGGATTGCGTCATCCTATAAATTCTGCTCGCTCCGGTATAGCATATTAGTGATTTATTAAAAATTTAAATAAGAATATAAGTTGACGTCGTTCACAGTCAGCCATAACAGCGAGCTAATAAATTCTGTTTCCAAAACGTTATTGAACTATTATTGGCACAGTTTTTTTTAATAATAGAAAATGTGGTGACCCTAAAATATGAATGGTGTTATATTCTTCATTCCACACTACTGTGAGATATTACCACTGGATTCTCGCAACTCAGTCATTTATATTAAAACATAACTTACGTTATTAGGCGGATACACTTCGGATGTACGCGTTATACTAAAATAGAAATGAAACTGATGGTGTAAGGCGTACTTTAGGATGTGATTGTACGCGAACTCGTGTGCGTGACTGACTTGATATGGTATTTCTATACGGTTTACGTTTGCCGGCATTCAGTAGCATTGTGATATAATGTAGGAAAGACACCACTCATTTCCACTAAGTACCGCTCAAGTACAGCCATCGCGCTACACTTTACTCACTGTTGCTCGCGTTGCTAGAACGAAATGCGTAATCGCCATTAAAATCTAGGTGCTTACAACCTTTTGGTCGCGGATAAACTACCTAGATCCTATCGTTTCAATATGGAGTATGACTTTGGTTTGTGATGTCTTCTCGATACTATTTATCTCAATTAAAGTTATATTTACATAATATTTGAAAAAATAAATGAATCGTCTTGTGGTGAAATTGATGATTTATGTTTAATACGGTCTGAATTTAGGCGACTCAATTGCAGTATAATAAACCCATTGACGCTAATGCTAGACGCTATCCACTAACTTCTGTCCAATATTTATATTTATATAGGGTTTACACAGCATCCACATCGGAGTACAAACGAGTTTAGATGTAATTATTATGAGTGAAAAAAATCGGCGCGTTATGTTGTCCACACTAGCTTGTTTTAGTTGCGATGGTTTTTTGTTGGTTGTTTGTTGATGGTTGTGAGAGCGTTATGGTGTTTTAGCCCATAACTCCTCATGTCCTTCTACCATCTAGAAAATCTGTGCCCAACATTGGGATGTATAAATAGGCTGTTGATGAAAAAAAAGAAGGCTATATTATGTTGTTTGAAAAGGACCTCAATCAGCTGTCAGAATTAATCGCTTTGTTCGCTCAACCATATGAGAACTTTATCACCCGTTGTTTTAATGGAGTATAAAGCTACGCTTAACAAAGACGTTTGAGACCATTGATTAAGACAAGTTTGGACACAGTTAATAGTTTAATTTTGGTGGTAATTTCAGTATATTATGAACGTTGTTAATTGATAGCTAGCTATACAAAATATAGTCGAAAGCTAGACTGACTTTTTAAAAATATCATTTTGAAACTGCTAGAGAGCTGATGTTATATCAAAACTATGCTTGCCGTTTTAATTATATTAAGTACATTATGCTTTTAATACTGTAGGCATAATTAATTCACTACATCCAAAAATTTTGATTAACCTTGTCAGCATCAGTGTTTCTTAATTAACATGACCAGTAATGCATGAAATTATCAAATATAGTAGTTAAACAAACTCGAATATCTAGACATTAAAGAGAAATATTGCAAACATTGCAAGAATTATTTTAAACATTTTCTTATTATAAAATAGACTTGTTATCATTATTAGTATACCTATTAATGTATTTTACAAAACGTATTGAAAAGTAGAAAATGCGGACTGGCGGAATCGCGATGTCCACCTTTCATACATTTTTTAATAACATACATTTATTATTACTAAGAAATAGGTAAAAATATGCAGAACAGTGTTCAATTGTCCATTTTCTTTTTATTTGCTTTGTTGCGTGGTACAAAAAAATAATTTTATAAAAAAAACATTGTGAATAAGGTGCAATCGACGAAAAATTTTATCAAAAAAGAAATTTCATCAAAAAAAAAATTCAAAAGATTCAACAAAAAATATTAGTATTTTTGACGGACTCAGGAGATTTTTCCAGATTTTATGAGATACTGTACATGTACCTGGCCGGATATGAAACATCTGCTTTTGTTTTTGTCAGTAGAGTAGTCTCCGTATTTGTGTTTACTGTGTCCTTGTGTTGTCAACCTGCTCTTTGTTTCTTTCAATTTTATGAACATAATAATTTTTGGAAGAAAATGGAACTAGAAGTACCTACCGTGATTTATGAATCGTAAATTTTAATTAAGTGTTTAAAACTGTTATTAATAATGATTACAATTATTATTAGGACAACATTTATTTTCGTTTTGGATTGATGTTCGTTGTTACGTTGTCATGTTGCAGTCAACAATATTTATAATTGTAATGAATGAATAAGCAATTAAAATTCGATTTATTATCAAACATAATTTTAATCAGTCGAAATGTCATAATAATATATTCCTGTGATTAGAATTGTCTTGCAAAAATATTTTCCCGGTAGAAATAATTATGAAATTTTATGTTTATGCCCTATTAAAATGATTAAATAAAACAAAATCAATGTATGAACCAAACGCATACCGCGTAGGTTCATACATTGATTTTGTGTTAGGAATGTTGTAAGAATTTGTGGACATATCGATCGTTTTATGTGAGTTATTAAATTTTAAATAACATGTCGATTTTATTGCGCCTTTAATATGTGTCAGATTAAATCGCAATTACGGATGATACTTTTCTTTATCTCACTATTATATATTAGTATAATACTTTATACAGAGTGTGCTTTATGTTGGGACTGTATGGCGAAATCCTAAACCATGATAAATATAGTAAGTTTTGCAGTATTGATTCTTTCAATATTCAGAACTCACCACTGATGTCTTGTGTGATTTATTAGTATTAGAGTATGGATTTTTAAGACGGGAGCAGTAGAGGCAGGTACCTTAACAGTAGCAGCTACTGGAAATGTTGAAGACTTTTCCTAACTTTAGGAGATATTTCGACCTGCATTTACAGATTAAGAACAGCATGTAAAGTCAAATGAGCACTTAATAATGATATAATCATTTTTGATTCTAATCAAACCTGTTACTTTGATCAGTTAGCTCATGGACGACGAAGTTTTCACTAACCGTAACAGATTAATTTTCAACATGGTTTGCAGATCTTTATTCTTGTTAATCAGTCAATTATTACAATAATTCGATGTTTTTTAAATCATCAAGTTTTATTCCCTGCTAAAGTAATCAAATTTTGAAAATGCAGGTGAATTATCTATGCAGTGATTGTGGTCTGAAAAATGAAACTCATCACTTGTGTACATAAGCAAGAATTTTGTCCATTTTTAATAGTTTAGGATTTTTCCATTTATGTATTTATAGCAAAATCAAAAATAGCATCTTAATTTCTGCTTATTGTTTGATATTATACGTAATATAGATATGCGGTGTGCTAAATTCATCACTACATCGGCACGAACGTTTGTCATAGCGGAGTCAAGTGGTGTTAGATTTTGCAACATAGTATACCGCGTACGAGCTCCCATTGTAATTTTATGATGCGGCCTCACCCACATGCTGTTGTGTTTTATTGTCGCTCTCAGACGCTGCTGTAGTGAGCGTAGCCAGCGGAGATTTATTATTGTATCACGTGGCCACTACAGGGATGAATCTGGTATGGCTAGTGAGTTTTAATCTTACCGAATTAATTTTAAATATTTGAAATAATATTTGCAGATGTTTGAGTAGCGTTAAATGAATCTTCTTACATTGTGGAATTCTGAATTATCTTATTTTTATTACTTTTTAAAATTAATCTTTTAACCAAAGCTGTTATTAATAGTTTATGTTACCCTGTAATAGATACTCATGTGATCTACCTACGTGTTTTTACAGTTAATATTTTTATTATCAATACTTGCCAAGGTGTGACTAATATTAATAATAATCATACTTAATTAACAAAGTAAATTACAATGATTAAAAATCTTTCAAAGTTAATCAAAGTGGAAACGTAATAGTTATCACTAATACTTGGAAGATATTTGTATAATAAATAAACATTGCTGTTATAACTGATTTGTTTGTGAATCAACAGACAAATTCTAGTGAATCTGCTCTAGAAGTTGCTATTTTTATGACCGCCATGCGTAGAATGCCTAGTAGATGTAATGGTATTGATGTCTAATACAGCTGTAAAAAGGTTTTTCAGTCGTCAGTCTCAATTCGATTCGCAGTTTTTAAAACCTTAGTAACGTTAGCATCCTTTTTTATACCACTAAGGTGGCAATCAAGCATACGGCACACCTGATGTTAAGCGGTTACCGTAGCCTATGGACGCTTGCGCGTTGCTGACACTGTAAAATTTGTGAGTTTATTTACATTTTGATTTGACGAATTTATTGGGTCAAGTGATACAAACAAATAAATTTAACAAACGTAACAGCGTTTGAAAACACAAAATTACACAGAAAAACTAAATTTGAATCCATACTTTGTCAATTACACCAATCGGACGGTATAGATTTTTTTATATTATCAACATCCCGTTATCAAATGGCATTTTGATCATTATTCTTTTTTAAAATATTTTTTTTGTTAGTTTGCCAAGAGATAGCGGACTTAAAAATATTATCTATTACATTTCTCGCTTTATACGACGATGGCGGTTAAAGGGTTATCCATTGAATAAAGTTAAAATTAATAGAATAGTTAATAAAGGAGTTGTTCCAAAAATTTATGCAGTCTTGGCCAGTCTTAAGTACACTATCTATACTAAAAATAGGCAAAATATGCAGAACAGTTTTCAATTGTCCATTTTGTTTTTATTTGAATTGTTTCGTGGTACAAAACAATAACTTTTCTAGAAAAAATTAAAACACCATGGAGCTTAAGTCACTTTGGCGGCGTTTATTTAATTTATATGTTGCCCGCCATATCGCCATATTGAATAGGTAATAGTGATATCCACGAATAATTTTGAATTTTGTACAAGTGAACTAAACGTAAAAAACCAATTATTAGTTATTCCCGGATTCAGGAGATTTATAGTCGGATTTTTTAAGATAGTGTACATATACTTTGCCGGGTATAAAACATCTCTTTATCAAACTTTTTTAAAAATGCAGTAAGGCATTTGGACAGTTGACTTACAATTAGTGCCTCACTGGTATCGACTATGTAGCCATTCTCTAAAACTAATGGTCATCTATGTTAGTCTTCTCGGCTTGTATAGAAAGACCGTTACTGAACATAAGTTTAGTTTTAGTCTGTCCACAACATAATTAAGGCCTCTGTCTGCACGCCCGCTGAATAGGCGTGTACTGTCTATGAAGATCTCAGTTTGGCTCAAAATTACATATTGAGAATTGATTTCGACACCTGCGTTAGAACTTTAAAGTTTTGCGTCGAATTCTAAACTTTGTTTAGGTACGTATATACAGAGCAGGCCTTCTGAGCCGCCATAAGCGCTGCGCTTATGAATAGCAAATATTTTATTTTTAATCGAATTCGCTTGCACGTTTTCATAAAAAGCACACAATGTAGTTGCAAATCTGCCGCTTATTGACCAATCTTCAAGCCTTTAATCGCAAAGTTTGTACTATGTGAAAATCTACTCCAAATAGATTGGTCGCTGATTGCTATGATGTACAGGTTGTAAGAGACCATACCGAACAGTGATGCCATTTATTCAGGCCAAGATTCTGAACAATATTTATATCGTTTTTACAATTTTTAATTGGTTAAATTGCTTAATCATAATTACAGACCAAAGAGGTGTCTGAATTTTACAATTATGATATTGAGATTAGAGCTATGTAAGATTGTAACTAAAATAATGGTGAAAGTAAAATTTTAGTTTATTAAAATAATGACTTATTAATTTTAAGAGCAGTAACCATAATAATTAGTGATTATTATAATGGTATGTAGTAAAATTTGGTAACATTTTTAAATTGAAAGTGAACAATTGCACCATTCTAAACTTTCCTTATGTCTTAGGGTTTCCCTTACACCCTGTATTGATTGCTTTATGAGTTTTAAGACTTAACAAATTACAGTATTCATTTATTGTAGCAACAGTTTTGGAATAAATGAGAGGAAGCAATATACAGCGCAATATTCATTAATTTTATTTTGTGACAAATGCAGCTTGTAGTTACATTTATTAAAAGTTGTGAACTGAAAAAAAAGATTCTATTATTCATTCTATATTTTAGTGCCGATGTATAAAATAGTTACCATTTAAGTTTTCTGTGAATGTCCATTCGAATGTGAAATACATAATTATTACGTAGATATACAACGATATAAATATATTCTGCGCACTTTATGCGCTAGATGGTCCAAATGTGAAAGTTATTATTAATCTCACCATTTCATGATTTGTTACGAGTAATAAAAGTATCTTGTATGCTTGTGTACTTTATACACGAGTATTTTTTAAGAATGGGAAAAGAATTATATTATAATTATGTTTGTGTTAACGATGACTTGTCAACACATTCCTAACGATATAGGGTTTTACATTTTTAGTAATATGGGGGGTGCGTGGTGAATATTTATTATTTAAATTTAGTTTGTTCAATTAGTGATTAGTTATTTAAAGAATTTATTGTTTCGCTAAAGTTTTTACCTTTGATCTGCATTGCGTGACTGCGAATGTGTACTTTTAGACCTTGTCTTATGTATCCGTAATTTATAGATTTGGAATTAATATAATTATTATTGATGCTACTGGAAAATATTCAACATTTTATTGTATTTTTTTTGTTATAATGTAAATATTAGGTATCGTTTAAGTATTTGTAATAAAGATAAAGATACCTTACCGCGAGATTAATGTTTGATTTCTTTACTCCCTTCACGAGATCTAGAGGTGTGAATCGTTCTGGATCGGACACCCATCACGATTGCATTCTGCGTACCCACACCAGCCCGCCTAGCATGACCACCGAAACGCGATATGATAAAGCTATTTATCGCTTTGAATTGTCAAAAATCATTGGATATAACCGCTATCTTAAAATTTTATCGAAACTGCGAACATGCATATATACAATACAAGTTCGCAGTTTCGATAAAATTTCAAGATGGCGGTTATATCCAATGATTTTTGACAGTTCAAAGCGCTTTATCATATCGCGTTTCGGTGGTCATGCTAGGCGGGCAGAAATATATCGCCGTTTCCTGGTGGTCATAGTAATTTGTCATATCATAATGACCGCGAGGATATACATGTACTCCTGGTCATACTATATCGGTATTGTGACAAAATAGGTCAGATTTGGTCCGGCCATGGTGAAGTTACAAGCTAATGTTGGTGGCCCAGCCAGGACGCGTTCATGTTACCTTTTTGAGCAGTTTGCTTCATACCCCTGACACGTCTGTCTATTGTTTCTAAGTCACTAATCTGATAAAAATATGGCGAATTATCGCGCCATATTAGCGATAAATTTTGTGAAGAAACTTCGTTGTTAGGTGCTATAGTTTTCGATATATTGAGGTTCTAATACCTTACCATTTGTTGATAATGGAAGATTTACCATTTTATGATTCGGTTAGAAAAGCATCATCGGTAGGCAAATCGTACAGGCAGACTGATACCGGCAAATATTCGTTCAATCGCCATGGCGCCTCCGTCATCCATAGTGATGTGGTGTTTACATTTTATAAAGTATTCTCTAATCCACGCTCTCTTTTTTGTTAACACGTAGGTACATTGCTAAGTGTACGTAATAGGTACCTACGTGTACCACGTAGGTACCTATTACGTACACTTAGCAATTGCTAAATCGGCTTCCATCCAGGTCGATTCACTGGGGAACGTCTCATGCATGCCATCCCACTGAATTCAGAAACACGGAGAAGCAATACCTAATTATCGAGAGTCCCTGGTAATCCCTTAACCTGGCCCCAAATGATTCACAGCTTAAGGGCCTGCGCAGACGACGGACTTTCCTCCGCAGCGGAGAAAAAAGTACACTCTGAGAATAAAAAGTCCGCCCCGGATTTACCGCGAACTCTCAACGCACACGGTGTGCGATCATTTGTTGCACGGAAATGTAGAGAAGTGCACGCTATGGAAGCAAATTTTCAGAGGTTTCATTTGAAAAGAAAATACTGGTCACGCACAACGCGGTCTAAAGTCCGCCATGTGCGTTGCTTCGCCTAGTCACACGAGTTCTAATTTTTTCGGGGACTCCCCCGTACTTTTGTCCGCTCTCTGCATGTCTTCGGTTATTCGTGGGACTTTTTGTACGCGGTACTTATAATACCTCATTTGCGTTACTCGATACCGTTGTAAGCGATTTATTTTAGCGGACAATAAAGTCCACGGACAAAAATCCCTCGTCTGCGCAAACTCTAACTTTGAAATACGTAGGTAAATGTACGGTCCGATTTAAAATAATCGAAAAAATATGCTATGAGGAGCTCGGTTGCGTATTGGTTTGAGCGCCCTGGTTTTGATACGAAAAACAAAGCATCTGGCGAAAGTTGCTTTGTTTCGATCGATCCTGGGATGGGTCTATCAAAGGGGTCGGAAGTAGCGTTGCAAAACTATCTACCGCTACTACTAGTACAACGCCGGCTCTAGCACATTTAGCGCCTGGTTGCAATCAGTACCCCGTACCTTAGGGCACTCAATCAAAATAAAACATCACACCAGGGAAATTCGGGTGCTTAAGAGTAATTTGATGAAACATTTTATTTGCCGAAAAATAAATAAGAAATCTTGAAAAAAATCAGCTGTTTCATACAAACAGGTCGTGCAGATATTACCTACAATTTGTATGAAACAGCAGGTATTTTTCGCGACTTTAAATTTATTTTTAAGCAAGTCATGTTTAGGGTCACCAGCACTGCCACCTGTCTTCGATTTCGAGAGCGTCCCCATTACCCTGTATAACTTATTTTAAATGAAATATTATTTTTAATAATGTTGGTGCTTAACAATACCTCGAGTACTTCGCTTTTGCTACGTCCCAATGGATTTACACTTAAAAGCGAAGCACGCCAAAGTAGGTACTCATCATTTGACACCTGTAGGTACACCACCTGATGAAAAAGTCCATTCATCAAGCGTGATGTTTTGCCGGACTTCAGTGTTGATGTGCAGACAGTAAATTGATGAATTTACTATCTTCAACATCAAGACCAACACGCGTTTTCCTGAGTAAGAACTAGGAAGGGTACCTACCAGGAAAAAGGAACCATAATACAGCCGATATTGTAGAGGTTAAAAGTTATTCCTGGCGTCTACATCACCAATGATACCTACGGACGTAAGGACGCTGAAATCTTCCCGAAGCACCGAAGAGATATTTAGCTAAAACTTACCACAGGTGTTCAAAATCACAGTTTCGATGAATTTCCAGGAGAAGAGAGAAAGAGAGAAAAAATATTTTATTTAAATAGGCCACAAAGAAGCACTTTTAAATCGTCAAAAAAACACATTTTTACAACTATCACAAAAAAAATATTAACTACCAACGTCATAGTCTCTGTCTGTCTGTCATGTCTGAATTTACACCGGTTCCAAAAGTTGAACTACCGAGAAGATTCCGGCAACAAACTCGTGTAGTCACTCTTTTCAAAATAAATATTCAAATACAATGTTTGTAGTTAAAAAAAATATAACTTTTAGCAGTGCAGTGCCGCCCAGCGATAAAAATAATTAAAATTAGAAGAGAAGGAATTCAGATGTTAGCATATCACCATACCGAGTAATGTGATGGAGCTCTGTCTGTCCTGAAACAGTTGTGCCGTTAGTTGCGTAACATTATGAGAGGGAAGAAGAAGAAACAGCTTCAATTTGTTATTAGATCCCTATTCAGATATAACACCCTGTAACGGGCTCAAAACCCTGTTGAGCTCAATGCCTATATTAATTCTCTTGTCTCTCTAAGCGGCCATGATTTCCATATTTCGTAAAAAAAGCATAGTCATTAAAAAAAGAGTGTGAGAAGGACAGAACGGAGCCCTGTAAAAGGTCATAACTCTAGTACCTACTAATTCAATAAAAGCTACATTCGCGTGCACGATTCTACGCATACCTTTGTGTATCATACATATATCTACGAGAAACTAAAATAATGTTAGTATAGTTAGGGTTGCCATCCGTCCGGGTTTCCCCGGATTTGTCCTAGTTTAGAGGGCGTCCGGGGAGCGCCCGGGCGGGGCTTCATTTGTAGTCCGGGTTTAAAAATTTAAATTTCGGGCCGCCCGCGACACGCATTGTGGCCGCACGCCGCGCCGCGATCGACCGACGAACCGACTCGCTAATCGACTATGTTTAAAAAAACCTGTTGACGAGTCCGGGTTTTGGGCTTTAAAATCCGGGGTTTTCACGCGTCTTGTCCTGGTTGCCAAATTTTAGAGATGGCAACCCTAAGTATAGTCAACAGTCGATAGAGATTGTTTTCATTGAAGTTTTGAAGTGAGGCTTATAGGGAAACGGTATAGTTATTGGCCCCTATACAGTTATTGGCCATTTCAACTTTGATGTTAAAAAACTAGCTACACCCTACACAAATGGTAGATTTAAAACAACATCAATGGACACACTTTTATTATCTGACAAAATGTGTTAACAAAATTCCGCTAGGTGGATTACTTATTTTCTGAAGAGTCATTTTTTACCGAAGGAACAAACGTAGGTAAGTTTGTTAAAAAAATGTTAAGAATGAAAATATTTTTGCTGTGATATTTTGAAAAGTTATGTCTTGTGGTACCGTAATTGAAATATTATAAAAATCATATTTGTTATGCGCTTTAAACAGATTTAAGGTGTAATATAACCTATTTTTTTCATAACCTTAAAATTTTGTAGTGGCCAATAGCTGTCACATTAATTTGAATAATAGTAGATTATTAACCAAGGGCATAAAGTAGTGTCTTCTGTCGCGGGTGACGATTTAAATCGCGAGCGTAACGAAGGACTCGAGGTTTACTCCCGAGCGTAGCGAGGGTGTTAAAAACTTAAATCAAGAGCGAAGCGAGGGATTTAAGACGAGTCCTGAGTGTAGCGAGGGATTTAAGTTCACCCAAGACTAAGACAGCTTTATCACCGAGGAAAATACTCTACCTTTCGTACCATTTGCGAAAAAATTAACACAATAATAATAATATGAGATAAGCATTTATTAAAAAATAATGACAATTAACAGTAAAAGTTAACATTCGAAACATTGGTCAAATTATCGGCCGGCCAAATACGGCCTCGTCGGTTTTCGTAATTTTATTTAATAATCATAACTGCACAATAAATGCGTATTCCTTTTTCAAAAAGATGTATAATGCTTTATATACATACTCAATGGTGTAAACACAGATGTAGTTCAGTATAAATTTCGGTAAGTATTCCAAATTTAAATCACATTCTACCACTAGAGGATGAATGAAATTCAGTACAATTTTCTTTCCCTGTTTTTAACAGATTAAAAATGACTATTGTTATGTTCGCTTTTTGTGGCATAGAATGTCACTTTTTTGAGCAAGTGGTACGAAAATTATAGTTATTGGCATCCTATGCCAACTACTGTATTTATAAAAAAATAAAATTAATAGCGTTGTTAATAAATAGAACGTCTTCTGTTGTAACATTAAGCACCGTCCTCAATTACCAGAAACTCTAAAACATTATAAACAGTTAATGGCCTAGGCCAATTACTGTGACACTCTTCAAGGTACCTCATAAAAAAGTAGGCCAATTACTGTAATGTTTAAATTAATTCATATTGAATAAATCATTGAAGAAATTAACTTTAATAAATTCGAAAACAATGTCTTTGAGAGTAGTTGCAATAAAATATAATATACTAAGAGCTACTTTACAGTTTAAACATATGAAGAAGAAAATACCATCGCAGAGTGGTTAGTTAGAATGGCTCGTAAAGGTTTTCCTAAGAAGTCAGATGACGTTCTCGATACCTTCTGAGAATGAAAGTTATCACGAAGACATGTTATATTTATAAAAAAATGCGATTTTATACCAGTTTAAGTTTATTTTTTACTGTGGCCAATAACTGCAATAACATGGCCAATAACGGTTATTTTATTTTTATAATAGGTTGGGAAAAAGGTTCTTCGCATTTTAAAAAAAAATACCAAAAAATTTTTATATAGGTAGTTTATTGACATTTGACTAAAGTATGTAGGTACCATTTTGTTCGATAACTTTTTGCCATCTTGTAGGTAGGGACATGATCCCATTGCTATAGAAATTTTGGGGCTTCTGATGACATACCTGGGTATTTAAACCTAAAAACTAACTTTATTTAGGGGAAAAATAGGTAGCTATTTAAGATTTCTTATTGCGGTTTTGTTATTTAACTATTGGTGTCTATTTGGCTTACATTTTCACTGTGAATATTTTTATGTTACCTATATATTTATATAATTCCGAATAGTGATTAATAGACATCTATATTTAACTATGGATAATTAGTATTTCCGAGTAAAATTTCTGAGGACTTAGGTGTAATGACTTCCTTGCGGAGTTCTAATGTACTGCTCGAGATCACGCTACCGGCATAGATGGAGGAAGGAGCTGTTGCATTGTGGGGGAAAAGTGAGAAGTTAGGTAATGTCTGTCACAGTAGCCGTGGTGGTGGCATTGGCGTGTGAGAGCATTGGCATCGTAGTTCAACAGTAGTGCGAAGATGTGGCGGTGGGTGGTGTTGTGGCAGGCGACTGCGCTGCTCCTGGTCGGGGCTACTATTGACCTGAGGTTTTTCAGCCGGAGGCATATCGTACCGAGCGTTCATGAGGTAGGAAACTGTGTTCCATTAATCTAAGTGTCAGTGTTACTGCGGAAAAGCCGTTAACATGAACTTTTTCACTTGTCAGCAATGCGAAAATAAATGAAGTAGAATAAAAGTTAACCAAGTTATTTCGTAACTGTTTCCTAATAAGAATAGGAAATTGGATCCGTGCGAATCCTTACGTATAGACTTTATATGTCACGATAGTTTAGATTAGGTAGTTGGTTTTCCAAATAGTGAACAAAGTGGATTTACGTAAATCTCCATTAAACAATAAAATAAAAGCTTATCCACCAATAATTTAAAATTCATTTGTCAATTAAAAATAGAAATGCTTTATTGATTTAAAATATACTTGTTAGTAAAATCCACTCAATACTTAACTCATATTCCAAGTTTAACGCGCTGCGTAGAAAATGAGATTTGTATCATTAAACTTTCTTTAAATGTCAAAAAAATTACCTACCTAATATTTGTTTATTTACTGTAAAAAAAAAACGTTGACTCAAAAGACGATAAAAGTTTGTTTTACTCTTTAAGTAGTTATTTTGCTCACCAGTAGATTTGTGTCTGATTTTCTAAACAACATTTACTTATTTAATGTCCTAAACCAGAGGTTCTCAGACATTTTTTTTCTAATAGACCACTTTCATAATTTAGCTGGTTCCGGTGGACTTCCTGGAGCTATATTTCTACCATATTACCAAACCTCGACCAAAAATGTGTCATTTTGTCACGCCAACGTAGAGTCCCGTCGAGTCTCCCCAGCACGCGTAGCACAAGGAACACGAGAAGCTACGGGAAACAGTTTTGTCTACACCATAATGTCATTTTTGTAGGGCCTTAACCCGAGCTTCTCGTGTTCCTTGTGCTGCGCGTGCTGGGACTTTGGGCTGGGCATTGGGAACCAAGGTCCTAAGCGATCCAAGTCTAGATCCAAGTCTACGCTATGTACGCTATTCATAAAGATCTTAGCGACATGCAAATACTTTTATTTTGTTACTTCTCGTAACTTACTACATGTAATGTACCTAATTTAGTAATAGTTTCATTAGTAGGTAACAATTAAATCTCTTTCCCGACTATTTTTTGCCAACGAAAACAACAGAAAGTACCTAGTTGTGACCAAAGAGTTTGGTTAAAAGAGGTTGCTTGTAACCGTTATTTACCAGACTTTTGACTGAATAACCTATTATAATTAAGTTTAATCAAAACTATCTGTTGACAGCAGTTTAATATTTTTATTTCGCCCAGTGTCAAAATGGTTCACCTTTTCATTTTAATATTATATTCGTAACCAAATTGTAACTTGATCAAATGAGGTAGGTTGGGTTTTTGGTTAGTGTTGGATCGTTAGTAAATATATCAACCAAGGGGTTGGGTCGCCTTTAAAAATTGATTCTGGACGTGACTGACAAAATTATCTCAAAAAGTTTTTCTTACTATTCTCGTCAATCAAAAGTAGATTTGAACAGAAAACAGGTTTGACTGCAATCATTTATCTCTATCTCATCATCATCATCATCAGCCTATAAACGTCCCACTGCTGGGCACAGGCCTTCCTACATGGGAGAAACACATGAGGAGATTGGGCCGTAACACCACCACGCTGGCCCAATGCGGGTTGGTGGGTTAAAACGGTTGCAGTGACAACCGGGACCAACGGCTTAACGTGCCTTCTGAAGCACGGAGGAGCTCGAGATTATAAATTTGATTGACCCATCCCGGGACCAACCATGGCGAAAGTTGCTTTGTTTTCGTGATCGAAACCAGAGCGCTCAAACCTCTACGCCACCGAGCTATCTCTATCTACATTATAATAATAGAGTCGAATTAAGGACTCAGTTATCGGCATTTTAGTATGTCATTTCATTACCTTTTTAATGCACAGTACCCAGCATAATAAATATATTTTACGGGCAAATTGAAAAGTCCGGTCATGTATGAAAAATGCCGGTCTGTGTAGGTACACTTATATATCGCCCGTATCAAGTGGTTCAATTTTGTTTTTATTTTTACTTTAACACTTTTATTTGAACACTTTTTAATACTCTTTATTTTTGATTTTAACATTATTATAAATGTTTGAAAAACATGTTGTTGTTGTTTGTTTGTTTGTTTTGTTGTTTGTTTCCTGCCTCAGGACGTGAAATTTTTCTAGTTTTATTCTATTTTAATTACTTTTTAATACAATGTAAAACTGAGAAATGAAAAAAAAAACCATGAATTCTTATCGCCTTCGATTTCAAACCTATCACGGACGCCACACCAGCCCGAAGGACGCGCCTTCTGGCTTGGTAAAAAACTCTGTTCTCTCACTGTGTTAGACTCGTCATTATTCATAGTGACTGGATCTCTCAAGTTGCCTGCAACATATACCTACATAATATACGATACGGATATGAATAATTTACAAAATTTTGATGCTAATTGTACCTACCTGTCTTTTACTGTAATGATTCTCTAAAGTTGTGTTATCAGGACTAATTTTGAATTTAGTTCATTTTATTTTCTTATTACATATCTTTAAATTAAATGAAGATAATTAATACCTACTAAATAACAAGGAATCCCATATGATTGTGAAAAGTAAAAGAATTTGCGTGTCTAAAATGACTGTGTTAATGATTACCTACCTTAATTACCAATGACAAGTGAAAGAAGTCGGTAAACAAAATGCATCGGACATTGATGTATAAGGTAACAGTAACTGCAAAATGCGTAGATATTAGTGTTACTAGTAAATCTAATTAGTGAACACGATACTGGCATTAATTTGGGCCTTTTTTGCTGTCGTGACTTTGATTACCTATTTAGGTAAATGGCGGAAATATAAGAAATAACTAATATAGATAGAAGTTGAAAATTAAAGAGGTACAATAATTAATTACACCAGAAATATAAATCAACGACTGAATAAACTCAGACCAAGACTATGATTTAATAATTATTTTTTATTCGTCAGATAATAAGGCAAAAGTGTATCTGTAAAATCGGTGGCTTCATTAAAACACGTTTATGTATGATTGAAAAGCCCTCTGAGAAAAAGGTTGAGGCACCTATTTAAAAAAGTATTTTGTCGATTAAAATTCTAATTTATGTGACGTGTGCCATGCTTTAACGGGCTTTTGCATCACTATAAAATATAAAAAAAATTGTACCAATCTACTCCAACACGCTCCAAAGTATTCAAGTAATTTTTCTATATTTACGTTTTTTCATTGATATTGTTTTGTTTCTATTAAGTATTGCATAGTGACATAGTATATAACCATAGTGTATTGGAGTAGAAAAGCCTTATGTGCAGCGAAAATGCATTGTATGCTCGCCGCAAGCGAGTTAATGAACTTAACTGTATTGTGTTAATGCTGGCGCGGCGCTGACTCGCGATATTATCTCATTTGATGATTATATTTTTTCCTGTTAGTTTCCCCTTTTTTGTTTCAGGACTGCATCGATTATTCCTCTCTGACAGACAGGATCTCATTTAGCGAAGGTAATCGTAAAGCATTTATTCTCTGTTATTTCTATCTGCATCAACAGTGAATTATGAATTATGATAAAACTTGTGCCAAATTTTCAGGTCTTCGTCCCAAACGCACAATAATGAGTTCCCTGAACCCTGCATTAGCAAGTTACACGATATTCCCTCTTCTCAATAAAAATGAATTACTGGCGCGGAGGATAGACCGGTTGCTTCCTAACGCTGAAGATATTGTCAAGGAACACGCGAAACTCGTCCAAGACATTAACGGTTTAAAACAAATCGTGTTCGTCAAACCTTTAGTTGAAGAGAACAGGGATTATGAAGATACAATATTTCATGACACCATTGAAATATCGACTACCCCTCGGCCTACCCCGAAGCCGACTACGATTAGGCCTATACCGCGGCCAGCAAAGGCCAGCTCGATACCCATAATTCTGCTGGGTGGGGCGAGTCAACACGAAGTCGTGCGAGCGTCACCCATGAAGTTCACTAAGCCAATAAGCCTGGTGGGCACCTCGGTATCCCCTCTGATGAAGCATCCTTATCCTTTCGTGATGCACGGCACGCCAAAACCGTTGAAAATATGCATGAATCCAGTGCACATGATGTATACGACTACACAGAGACCTGGTTTGCTACAGAGACTACTGAATTCGATATTACCTATTAGAGGAAGATAGTATAAAAGTTACCACATTTGTGATATTACCGTTATGTATTCAGAGTAGTTACAAATTTTGATGATAGGTATCGTATAGAAGTTTCATTTTGATAAAGTGTAAAACTTATGAAGTTTTAGATAATATTATATGGTTTCGTTTTTCAGAAATGAGTTCAGATATACCTGATAGGTATTCGTGGCCACTATGAGCATGTAGCGCAACTGTCATGCTATTTATTGTATGATCATACATTTTTCGGCTAGCATTTTAGGGAGAAGAATTGGCGTTTCCGTGGCTTGTGTTGTGTCTTGTGTGTACCTCCAGTTCGATGGAAGCAAGCACAGACGTCATGAGGCAAGGCAGGCGGTCGGCGGGGCGCCCTCGCACCGCAGGAGGCACCCGTGTGTCGCGCTCGCTGTTTGCGTGTGTCTTACTTTTAATTACCGCTGTCGATTATGTATTGTCACGTTTTTTACGCTTGCGCGCATCGAAATGGAAAAGTTGAACGTCTTATGTGTAATGATGAAATAATTAATTACAAATCGTCTTGTTCTCATTGCACCGGTGCCGCGGTGCCGTGATGCAATTTTACTTACCTATTAAAAATTATTAACTAATCAGAATTCGTTCCGTGTATGCCGATACCTACTTAATTCATTGTATTGTGATTAATAAGTAATTTGCATAAGTAATTATGAATATAATTGATTACTTAATTTTATCGTTTCACTACTACGTATTTTAGGGATAACGAACACAGTCCTATTACGGATGTAGTCAGTCATCGCCTATTACGGAGGTATATTTATTTTCGTGTTTTTTTCACTGAAAATAAAGACAAATTTTAATGATCTTTTGACTACCTGTAGCTCAAAAAAGTGACTACATAACTTAGGTAACACCTAGCCAAAAAAAAAGTTGCAGAGAGATGCGCCGTTTTGTTAAATAAAATAAACCTTAATTACAACTTGCTAAATTTTGGTTATAACAAATGTAACTAAAGTAGTTTAATCAAAAATCACGTCATGGAAAAAAATGTGTTCTTGTTCGGATAACAAAATCCGTAATAGACGATTGCGACTATACCGACGTAATAGGAATGTTTACCTAATATTTTCTTAAATTTAAAGGAGGAGAATGATTATCATAGGTCATATAAATGTTTATCACCTTTCATATACCTACGTCGTATGCATTTGATAATTCCACGACATTTGTATATGAAATATTATATTATAATATCATTGGCTGCATTATTTCATGGGAATGTTATAAAATTATGAAATAGATGAATGTATTTAAAAGTTGCAAAACATTTGTATGAACTAATTTATCCTATGTTTAATTTTTGTGTATAATAGAGATGCATTAAATCCGTTATTGGTGATATTTTAGAGTTTACATTTAAATATTTAATATTGACAATCGATTGATGAAGGGGCCTGAAAAACTGTGCACCGTACTAAAGCAAAGGTCGGTCCTGGGTCGAATCTTGATAACTGAAGTATTGAAGAATGAAAATGAGCATTATCACGTTGTGGTTATTTGTATATTTATTTAGATAAATTTAATATTAATAAATAAATAGAAATTGTTATTTAGTATCCCTAATGCAGCCCCATGTTTCATTGCCATCCTTAGAAATCTTATTATCCTTATGCTGACTCTAATAATTATGTCGACAAGTAAAGAATACTCATTTAAAAGTAATTTTCTACGTTTCTGGAGCTCAAATAAAGGATTATGCTGTCAAAACGACAATAAATTGCAACATGGGCAATGAATAAAAAATATATTTTTAACTACAAAAATTGTAATTTAATATTTGAGAAGAGTGACTACACGAGTTTGTTGCCGGAATCTTCTCGGTAGTTCGACTTTTGGAACCGGTGTAAATTCAGACATGACAGACGGAGAGACTTAGACGTTGTTAGTTAATATATTTTTTGTAATAGTTTTAAAAATGTGTTTTTTGACGATTTAAAAGTGCATCTTTGTGGCCTATTTAAATAAAATATTTTTACTTTCTTTCTTTCTTTCAATAAGATGTTTTTGAAAGTGGCAAACCATTTCTATGTAGGTACTAATATAGCCCATGTTTTAATTTACTTTCTTATTGACGACACCACTCTGTACTTATATCTAAACATATTTTGTAGTGACATATCTACACACAAAACTTACACATTTTAAAATGTTTTAATGACATGCATTTAATACCTACCTACTTAACAATAATAGCACTAAGTGGTAGGCACGGGCCTACATACGGATGTAGGGTCGTCTGGGTAGATTTTTTTACCGCCGCCGCCTATCTTATTTCAACTGTGAAACGGTTCGCTGTGTTTCGGATTGAGGGAAAAGGTAGCCAGTGCAATTACGGCGCATGGAAGGCATTTCATCTGGAGCTCAGGATGACAACGCACCTGCAATCCCAACTGATTTTTTCCTTGTTTTTGCAAATGTCTATAGGCGACGGTTACTACTCACCACCAGGCCCTCAGAACAATAACTAAAGCAATTGTTCTGAGACCAGTGTGCCATCAGCTTGTTTGTCATCTAATTTATAAAAAATCAGAAAAAGGAATAAACAATTATCACCTATTGGTGCAGTCAACGAAGACCCTATCTCAGTATAGATACCTATTGTATATTTTCATAATTGATAGCAGAGGAAATGTACAAATAAACATTCAATTTACCTACATATTTTATTATTTTCACGTGATCGACAGAGATAAGGTTATTTTTGTGGTGCTTATCCTGGCCCTGGATGCAAGTCCTTTTGGGCACAGGCCTTTCTACATGGGAGATACCACTGCTGGCAGTGGGACGTATACAGGATGGTGCCGTCAATACGACACTAAATTATGCAGCAAAAAATAATGCAGCCAATGTTATATTATTTCATACAAATGTCATGAAATTATCAAATGAATACAATAATATTTGAAAGTTGCAAAATATTTATATGAACTAATATAGCCCATGTTTAAATTTAGTGTCGTATTGACGGCGCCAGCCTGTATAAGCTGGTGATGTCGGTTTTCCAGTCATTTGAACGTTTCACGGCAATATCAACGCTCGATTCCAAATCCTTTTCTTTAAAGTTATTTCAATTAATCAAAATTACATCAATAGTATGAAAATACAATGTAAAAAACAGAATTTGGACCGTTTTCTTCAATTCGAAAAAAAATTTAAAGAATAAAACATGCAAAAACACCGGAATTTGAAATCATTCGAGTTTTTCAGATTTTTTTTTCCACTACGGCAACCATACATAACAGAAATATTCTAAGTTTTTATAATAAAAAAAGACTATTTTTAACTAGAAATAGGTTTATTAAACATGTATAGGTATTATAAAAATCACTAAAAATAAATGATAATAAAATTTGAGAAATTGCAGTTAAGTCACTTTTTAACCGATTTCAAAAAAAGGAGGAGGTTCTATGTTCCACTGTATGTTTTTTTTATGTATGTTCACCGATTTCTCTGTCAATTGTGAACCAATTATCAAAATTCTATTTTTATTCGATAGAGTATACTCCTGAGGGGGTCCCATTGTCAGGATCTGATGATGGGATCCCAGGGAAATCGAGGGCAAACCTCAAATTTTATAGGCACGTATGAAATGTTTTACTTTTTTTTCTAATGCTTTTCAAGTATTTGATTCTGTTAGTCATCATCTCATGTTGGTGAGCTGGTGATGGATGGCACAACTCCTTAACGGTTAAGAGTTGGAAGATAATTCTTTCACTATTATAGGTACGTATTAACGAATAGTTGTATTCTATCGGGTTATTCGGGTGAACTGATGATGGAAGGTCACGGTTACCGTAACGTTGTGTGGAGTAAGATAAAACTTTATTAGTAGTACGCTACGATAATGTGATACAATATTATGTATTTCAACCAATGACTGAGAGACAGACA
Source organism: Nymphula nitidulata (assembly GCA_947347705.1). Classification (NCBI taxonomy): domain Eukaryota; kingdom Metazoa; phylum Arthropoda; class Insecta; order Lepidoptera; family Crambidae; genus Nymphula; species Nymphula nitidulata. The sequence continues at coordinate 22,411,270 of OX374616.1, forward strand.
AATCGATAGCGCTGACGGTTAACCATCTAGCTTGGACCTTAGAAATCACTTAAAAATGTGATTTTTTTTAACAAAAATAAAACCGACTTCAAAACACTAAAAAGGAAAAAATAATTAAATTTCTGTACCTAAGTACTAACCTCCTAAAATGTATTTTTTGGAGTTGGTGCTAAGCGGTTTCCATAGACAATAAAAAGAGAAGCATCAACTCCAAAAAATAATTTTTACGAGGTTAGTACTAAGGTATTGTTTGATTAATTTAACCTTTTTAGTGTTTTCAAGTCGGTTTCATTGTTAATAATAATTTTTTTTTGATAATATTAAATTTTACAGGTAACGTATATTTAAGTTTATTGATGCTTTATTTGCTGAAGGATGAGGAGCCCAGAGTGGCGTAGTGTTGTAAAGTGCTGTGGCCCAAAATCCGCATGTGTTTCTCCCATGTAGGAAGGCCTGTGCCCAGCAGTGGGATTTATATAGGCTGGCGATGATGATGCTTTATTTCCTACTTATATAAAATATTAGGTTAACTGATTATACTTTTATTACCTAACATTGTTCTCGCTGAGAGTGGTAAAAAGTTGTATGTTTCACACGAGAGCAAGTTTGTTTTATGCCTTGTGTCAGTGCTCAGTAAGTAGTTAAGTTTAGAATCACTCGCTACCCCTCGTGATTCAAGTCTAGACTACTTCTCTAGTTCGTGATTTAAAGTCAACACTGACAGAAAAAAAAATTACTTTATCCAAAAAATAACTATTAAATCGACGAATTGCGCACTCCTAAGCGTAAATAGGGATAGTAAAAGCAAAAGAGTAATAATTGCTATCAATTTTTATTTAAATAATTTATTGTCTCTACAAATTTTATTGTATTTTCCTCTTGTATTTTTGTATTTTTCTTGTATTTTTTTCATTTTTTATAAAACTTATAAATAATCTAAGTATTATAATTATGAAAAATTATATGTATCTCGATTTATCGCTGGTATATTCTATAAAATAAACTATATGCTTAACTTGTAGGTAATACAAATGACTTAAAATTACAATAAAAATATTTAACAAGTGTAGATTGGGAATATTTGATATATGTTATTCGAGTAAATAAAATATGTAAATTAGCAGTAAGTTAATCTGGTATGTATATCCTTCTCTCTCATAGTAAGCAAAACGAAGCTGATTTAGATTCACTAAATCTTTCACACAGAATTTAAGTATAGTTAAAGAATTCGTAAGCCTTTTGTTCTGATTGTTCTTATTGGTGATTTTAGTGTGGGCAAATAGGTAGGTTGACCAAGAAAAACACATTTAATTCGATGAGAGCAGCAAAAATGATGAATCCAACGTAGACCATGGCGCAAGTCACTCCTATACGCCAGTCTAGTTGGAACTTGTTGAGCGCTAAGCATCCGTAAAGTGCGAAAAGAGTCGAAAGTAGAGATATCGCACTGTACGAAAGACCGCTGGAGTTTATGGACACCTGAAACATAGAGACATACAGTTGAGTACCTACTTGTGTCAGTCAGAAGAGCTCATGTATGCTCAATATATGCTAGTGTTTATACAGGGTGGTGCCGTCAATACGACAATAAATTAAAACATGGGCTACATTAGTTCATAAAAATAGTTTGCCACTTTCAAAAACCTCCTATTCATAATATTCATTTGATAATTCCATGACCTTTCTATGAAATAATGCAGCCAAGTTTATACAACTTCATACAAATGTCATAAAATTATCAAACGAATAAGGTGTTTTTGAAAGTGGCAAACCATTACTATGAACTAATATAGCCCATATTTTAAATTATTGTCGTATTGATGGCACCACCCTCTATGTCAGCCTTGACTTCTCACTTCATAGCCCTGACTCGCCCTGCGTAAGTACGTGTGCTTAAGCAGCATTTGATTGAAGATTTTACATGAGGCGAGTGGCCGCCTACGGCTCCTCTTCTTATAAGCATGTCCTTCCAGGGTCTCGAAACTATCTCGAGACCAGATTTCATCTAAATCGATTCAGCGACTAAAGTTAACAGACAGATAAACAGACAGAGTGACATTTATAATATAAGTATCGATTAAACATTCAAAATTATTAGAAGAACAGATGTCTAGACTAGATAAATACATACACACATACATACGTATAACTCTGTAGCTGAGTGGTTAGAGTAATCACCCGGATCGAAAAAGGTAGTCGATTCGCATCCCAATCTAAGCCCTGTCTTTTTTGTGAAGACATTCTTTGTAATAATCTGTTATCTAAATAAGTAGAGTACGAATGACAATTTTATACAAAACCTTTATTCAAATCGCTGTTTATTTTTTTATTTTGTACACATTAATTAAACAAATAATGAAATTAAAAACGATTATTAATTTTCAACACGTACCCAATGGTTGCCTGGCGTGGAAGGATAGAACAGGCTCTTGACGAGCCACGGCAGCCCGAGACAGAGCAAGATGTCGAACGTGTTGGATCCAATAGTGTTGCTGATGCCCATTGTACCATGCCCTGAGAAGCAGATATAGTCATAATTTGTCTATCTTACTAATCCTTTTTTTTGGTTCATTCTCCCTATATTAGGAAGGCAAATGGAACTAATGCCCATACAGCCATGTCTTAAGTACTTCTTTATTTCTTCATTTATTGTATTGAAATTCTGGTGTTCCACATTTCAATGCATCTTGGGAGAATTTGACACGAAATATATGATGACGGTCTCCATATGATGCTATTTGACGAGGTGGATACCACGAAAAAGTTCTCATCATCTTTCACACCAGAATCACTTTTATTCTAATAATCTTTTAGTTGTACGTCAACACAAACACTTTGTTCATGAATAAAACTACACCAATTATATGACACAAAGTTTGCTCAGACACAATTTCGAATGAATATATTTTTATCTACACTGCAATTCGAATTATGATCTCAAATGTGAATTACTTTGTATTATAGAGATAATTAAAATGAAAATTTAAAAAAAAACAACCTCCTGTAACTTAAGACCATTTCATCATCGGTGTGACTCTCAGAACAATGTTTGACTAATACATTTTTTCTTAAAAAATAACAAACCTATGGCAAAAGTGTTTCAGCCAGCCAAATTGAGTTACTGTGTACTTGACACTTGAAAATCTTAATTGTACACACGACAGCACATCAAGTGTAACAGTTGTACTACGAAAGCCGCCTCTATTACGAACGTAGTAAGGGCGATCTCAAGGTCAAACTGTTACGCTTGATGTGGTGCCGACTGTAATTTGGCGCCATTTTGTCAGTGTATGAAACAATAATCTTAAATTTAAAAAAATGTCTGATGTTAGTAGTGACTTATTTAAATGAATTTATGTGTGTAGTTTTTTATTATTATTTATTTATAAAATGAAAATACAATAATTGAACTAATTAGGTGTAAATATAAACTTAAGTATTGTATGTAACTGTAGACTTATAGGTACTGCATTAAAACACTCGGATGATATTATTAAAAAACTCGCCAAGGCTCGTTTTTAAACACCCGCTCGTGTTTTAATAAACTCTATTATGTGACAGTTAAGCTAGACAACTTTTATGATAACATTAAAAAAAAAAAATCATTTTTTAAATTAAGTAGGTACCTATGTATCACATTTATTATGCACTTAAAAGTACTTTACTTCAAACTTTAGGTTGTAATTTATTACTTAAGTCCCTTTTGTAAAATTAGGCACTAATAGTTCGCGAATATTGAATGTTAGATTATTTTTAAGCAAGCTGACTCTTGAATCTAACAGCTGCATTAGTTAATAAGTAGCTAGTACCTATCCTACTACTTAAGTCCTACTGATTGTAAGTATCTTATCATTAGTTACGTATGTGTCGGAGTAGCGAATTGCGATTAAGTCATAGAATAATAAGGGGATAAGTATATTTATTGTTTTACCTGCATACTTAAAATAAAATACATATTTTTTCACTCGATCTGTTTTTTAATTTTATATAGTATCCAACGTCAAAACATAAAAACAAGATCTGATTGCCCAGCAGCATAATTTGCAAAAGTATGTGTGTATACTTTTATAAAAAAGTATTAAGTTCTCAACACTGTTTGCTCGTACTTAAAGAGGGGACTCCCTCAACAAACATATAACTTTTTACTGAACATAAAATTAATTAATTAATTTTAATAAAGCACCTACCTTGTTTTGTAACCAGCACACTAGAGACTGCTTCTGGTAGACTGGTCCCCGCTGCAAGAATAGTCAGCCCAGTGATGCTGTCAGGAACGTCCATAGTATCACCTAAGTGAAAATAGTTCGTCCAATTAAGTATATTTCAACAATCCAAAACGGCTAAAATTTCAATCATTTGAATGGACAGATAATATTCTATTATGAAGCAGAAGTTGAACTTCGATATGGGAACAAGCTTGTTAAATTTCAATACAAATCGGTCCAAAAATGAAATACAATCACACCTACGCGAGTCTATTTAAGTTTTCTGTCATTCTCCCTAAGAATCAGTACAAAACCTTATATAATTTTATTGCTCTTGGTGTTATCCTTTATAAATATAATTTTATCTAAGCCTTCATGTCTATGCTCAATATACTCCTATTAAATTTGATTTAAAAATAACTTAACACTAATAGCGAAACGTAATATAAGGCACTCCATTAATTGTCAACAAAAAGTAAGGGATAAAATACGAAAGAAAAATAAGGAAAAATAGTTGAGCACAGACAGATTCTAGAACAAGGGAGTAAAGTTATCCAAAAACTCGATATGTAGAAACATCGAATTGAATTCCAAACACCGCTTCTTGCGTCCTCAGTTAACTTATTAATCTGTCAATCGCAAGGCAATTGTGTCTGGAATCTGATGCATGACGGGTTAATAGCATTACTTATAGAAGTTCTAACCCAGTATAGTAATGATCCATGCAACCAGGTAAGAGACGCCTCCGATCCAAGTGACACACATGATAAAGGTTATGGGGTAGAGTCGGTTGTACCGCCTGCAATCCGGGATGGTCGCCCAAAGCAGCAATCCTATTGGCCAAGTCACAACCCATAAAACTTTTCTTATTGAAGACGTTTTGTCATCAGGCCAAGACCACAAGGAACTGATGGTGCTAGTATCTGAAAATAATAAATGAAATACCTTTGTACTGTCCGTAAATAATATAGTAGGACCTACTTCGAAAAATAAAGAAGGACCTACTCCGATGGTTCGTTTGTGAAACACGCAAACGAAGCATAGGATACTGGCAGTTTTTAAACCAATTTACGTCAAAACTGTCAAAATCCGTTCCGTTTTTCTGTTTTTTAAATCTTTGACAATTCTGTGTCAATTTGTGTCGTCGGGTGTTAAAGAGTATTTAATACCTCATTATATTTAATTGCTACCAACAAGCAGCAGTGCTCTCTTAGTCAGCTTTAGGAAGATATTTTTGAAGGCGGCAAGCAATCCGCAAGCCATCAATGGTTGAATAGTCTAAATGTATATTACCTGATCCAGTAGAGTCGTGTCTTCTTGTCATTTCTATTCCTTGTTCAAGATCATTGTTGTAACCAGCTCGGCCAGAGCGATTAACTGCATCCAGGGGACGCTGATGTTGATCTGTCACAATATTGTATAAATGTATCTAATTTTTTTTAAGGTTAGGTAATGTATAAAGAAGCTGGCTGTCTGATCATTAACGTTCAGCCAAAATACTGAATTCAGAAACATGAAACTGGGACAGTTTGGCCTTTTATCACGTAAAAAACTGACTCGTAAATACTGACTAGAAGAGATTTTCTAAGTTGTAAGGTAAACAAGGTGGAAAAGTTTGTATGGGAGCTAAAATCTTTAGCTCATCATCATCATATCAGCCGAGAGACTGCTGGGCATAGGCCTCCCCCAAGGATCTCTAAACTGATCGGTCCTGCGCTGCCCTCATCCATCGGCTTCCCACGACCCTCACCAGATCGTCGGTCCACCTTGTGGGCATTGTCTTTAAATATAGCATAAATACTCTTCAATAAACATAAATAGGCAAATATCATCCTCTAATCTTATGTAAATTAAATGCTTAGATTATATCTACTATTTTATATGTTCTGAATGTCTGCTACGATTTTACTCTGAAGCTGCTGAACGATTCAGATAAAATTGGGCATGAAGATATTTTTTTCTACAAAGCACGAGAAATGACCCAACACCACCTGATGTGCAGCGGTAAGAAGCATCTATAAGAGAATACAGCTAGTGCAGTTTGGACACTGCTTAAGCCGCGTCCACCTTACCGGCCCATAATATGCCTTTTCACGCCTCTTTTGAAAGAATCCATCTTTTAAGAAGGAACATTCTTTTCCAAAAAATCCAAGTTCTGGAAGTACGACAAAGAAACGAGTTATTAAATTTCTCTGTGCGTGATGTTCAGGTAAAGACAGTTAATTGCTGATTCCGAAGACCGGCACGCGTGCTTCTGAGTAGGAAAGGGGAAGGTGAAATAAGAGAACTCCGTGTAGGCTAGGCGGACGCAATGTGTCGACGCAATTGTAGAGGCTCAAGGTTGTGCTTGACCTCTACATCGCCAACAATATGGACAGCACCATGCTGCAATTTGTCCAGGGTATAGAGGAGGTACTTTGCGGAGCCATCCCATAAGTACGAGCAATATTCAACGCAAGACCGGACCTAAGTTTTGTAAAGCAGGCATAATTGGTCAGGCGTGAAAAATCGACAAACCTTGTTCAGGACACCGAGCTTCCGTGAGGCTGTTTTTAACACCGTTTCGATATAGGTTCTGGAGATCAGATCGCAACATATCTCCATACCGAGCAAGCTTAAGGAGCCATCTGCCGAAGGAGTTGTTGCCCTGAAGAGAAGGAAAGGGAAGGTATGGTGACATTTTGGCTGTAAACGTGCACACCTGTGTTTTCTTAGCATTGAACTCAACGAGTTAGACCCCATTCAGATATAAGGTTCAACACCCTATTAGCTCAATGGTAAGATTCTCCCTCTGTCTCTCGGTTTCAGTGCCGTAATATGGGGATATTGCTGTATTGTCATCTTCATAGCAATGGATGTTTCCTAATAGAAGCATGTCATTGATATGAAGAAGAAAAAGTTTGGGGGATAGAAGAAAGCCTTATGGTACACCAGCATTTACTGATATAAAACGCAAAGATATCCAATCCATCTGCGAGGACACGGATTAGATAGATTAGATAAATTACATCTTGAGACACACGCTACCTTTTGGCGCAATGGCCAAAATCTACGTGGGACTGAGATGCTGGCGGCCATTATTGCTATTGAAAAATATTAACCTTACCTATTTATCTAACTAAACTGCATACATAGAAGGACACCTTTCTTTAAATCATGCTATCAAAAATAATCAGAAAAGGTTTCGGAAATAAAAGCTCGCTTTTTGTCATTCTAAATTAGAGACAATATTTTTATTTACCTGACCCGGCAAACGTTGTATTGCCATAAAAAAATGTCCAAAAATAAAATAAAAATAGATAGCAGCCGATTCTCAGACCTACTGAATATACATATAAAATTTCATGAAATCGGTCAAGCCGTTTCGGAGAAGTATGGTAACTAAAACTGTGAGTCGAGAATGTATATAAGATGATGATATTAAACATACCATCGAAGGATGATATAACCTTGCCAAATATCATCTAAACCAGTTAGCAGCTTAGGAGTGAAAACCAGAGTTACTTTCGCATTTATATCTTTAGTATGGATGACGCGGTGGGTAATTTCCTAGACGGCTATTTGACACTGATGTAAATTTAAAGCCCAAGCCTGCCGTATCGTAGCGGAACCGATCTTTGAAGAAATTAGATTTTTACACCTGCGTTGCGTGCCTTGGACTATGCAGGCACGCCTGTGGAGCACGCTATCTCTACGTCTCTGTTTTAGATTATATCATACTTATATTTTTTATGTTTCCGGCAACAATTGTTGTTATTTATTGAACAAAATACAAATCCAGGGTAATGTCGCAATTTTCTTTAATATATCTATCACAATTTAATAATGATTCAAGTCCGCAACATAAATTAATAGACGTTTTATTCTATACAACTACATAGATGCTGACGGCCCACCTGATGGTAAGTGGTTACCTTCGCCTACACCTGCAAAAACAAGGAAAAAATCACTGGCTATTGCAGGTGCGTTGTCATCCTGAGCCCTAAGGTAAAATATATTATATTTTATAATAATTAGTTATACATATTTTTAAATATGACCCAAACTCCATAGTTGTTTCTCGCATGTAGCGAGGCCTGGGCCTAGCCAGTGGGGTACAGGGTACAGCACCCGTACCACCATTTTTTATCGCGATCCAATTTAGGACCTAAACTGAGTAGAATCGTTAATTCGTACTACGACGCTATCTAGACTATGACAGCGATTCAGATGAGAGTTGAATTGCTGTCATTGCTGTCATTATAGTCCATTTTTTTTCGTTACTGCCCGAGATGTAAACAAATATGGCGACTATGACATTTATGACACTGCTAGAGATGGGAAAACCTTGAGTTCAGAAATGTCTGAAATAGTTAAATTGTACTTATTTCAAAATGACAACGACTATAATATTTAAATAAGTATAAGTCACATAAGTGTAACCATCTAGCAATAATTTTGCCATTTGAACCCATTCTTCTGATACAAATAAAAAAATTAAAGACGAAATTTCATTTGGTAGAAATAAGAATAAAATAGTAGAACCGTAGCCTAACCTGAGAACACCTGTAAATAGCATTTTTAATGACATGTGTGGTGTAGACTTTTGATTAAAAGGAGAGGATCAAGAAATGTTTGAAGCCTGGGCTTAAAATAATTTAATAATTTTATCCAACTCAGTTTGTGACTGAAACATCATCATGAACATCATCAGATTGAAAGAACAAATTATATTCTACTAATTAGTTCATTTGAACGAATAACATACAGCACTACGGTACATTCAATCGGTGCAAACGCGAATCAATTTTAGTAAGATGATGGTACGAAAGAAAACGATGCAGTTTAGGAACCAATACTGAACCGAGCGGAATATGAATCGATTTTATAAAGGTGGTGGAAAGGCCCCAGAGTACTCAAGGTAAAGTTGACAAACCGTTTTTAAATATAAAATACGACTTATTTTATTAAAAATTAAAGAAAAGTAGAATGCTTTTAATGAGTTATATTCGCGAAAATATAAGACACTACTATTACCATATTATTACATTGGTAGCGTGTCAAGTGTCGGAAAATAAAGAGAAACCAGGTTTATGTTGCTATATTAACGACTTTGAACATAATAAATATGTCTTAAACTCGGTATGGCGCATACGTTGCGTTTTACTAATTCCATCCATAGCCGGTAGAGTAGGGAAATATAAGATAGCTATCGCCGTAATGTGGGGAAGTTACAAAAATATATTGTTTAGGTAAAGTCACGAGCAGTAATTAATATCTTTCAAAAGTTTATTAGGTACCAATAATGTTAAAAATAAAATTAATAATGTGTACCCAATGTTGACAATTCGTAAGTGGAATTCGCAAAGGAATTATTTCCTTGGTAAAATGTCAAAGTGGGTTTATATTAATTATTGACTGTAGGTAGACCACATTTTGAGCTCCATTGCTTGATTTCAAATGTAATTTTCTCGATGTGATGATTCAATAAGGTGCTCCGAAATTACTAACATTTAAACAAGTTTACGAAGGTAGAGGCCACGAATAACCTCTACAATAGGGAAATGACTGTATTAAAATTAAAATGTTATTCGAAAGTATAGAGATCCTAATGTAATCTCAGTGTATGAAGTCAATTGTTGTTAGCATCAGACACCGGCAAAAAATGCATCGTCTAAAAACGCTCTATGCACAATTATTATCTCTTGTCCATGCTATGCACCGTCCAAAAACGCTCTATGTACTTATATAAAATCTGAGGAACAGATGACGTCACTAGTTACTACTTCCTATACACGGTGAGTTTTTTTTTCGGGTCAGTATGGGGAAATTATAAACTATAAGAGATAGAGAAAAACTCTCTTAGGAACCGTGATCTTAATTTTGGATAAAATAAAAATGGTATTGAAAAAATTTTAAAAATCTTAATACATTTGGAGATATCGGATTTATACCACGAAACAAACTCTATCTTATAAATTGTTCAAAATGTCCTCCACTTCGTGGGATTAAGGCAAGTGGCAGATTTTTGGTTTTGTTTTCTTTCAGTCATCAATATCAATTAAGTAGATAGTAAAATGTATCTTTAATAATATGTTAATTTCAATCAATTTTAACAACTTCTAACAACTTTAGACCTACGGTCTCATTAATATCACGGTTCCTAAGGGAGTTTTTCTCTATCTCTTATAGTTTATAATTTCCCTATACTGACCCGAAAAAAAAGCTCTCGGTGTATAACCTTCGCCTAACCTTGGCCTCATACTTAGAGTTAATTTTGTAACGTAACAGTTTGTACCTTTAATAAGCAGGGGAGTAATCTCAGTGAATAATTTAGGCTTTTTGGGAAGACAGCAACCGCTTTTGGCTAAACTTCCCAACCTTCCATTGAACACCATCGCTGAAACCATACAGAAAATGATTATCCTGTAATTTTTTATACAAATTAAATATTTTATATTATAAAAAGAGTGATGCTCTTATTACAGTAAATTAGTACAAAAGTAATTCATAAAAAACGACTATTTTTTTGTTAAAAGAAATATACTTATACAGGGTGGTGCCGTCAATACGTCAATAAATTGAAACATGGGCTATATTAGTTCATAGAAATGGTTTGCCACTTTCAAAAACACCTTATTCATTTGATTATTTCATAACATGTCTATGAAATAATGCAGCCAATGTTCATACAAATTTCATAAAATTTTCAAATGAATAAGTTGTTTATGAAAATGGCAAACCATTTCTATGAACTGATATAGCCAATTTTTTGTCGTATTGACGGCACCAGCCTGTATAATGGCAACTATAGTTTTGTCTAACCAGTACCACATTATTGCCACATTTATGGATATTTTTAGCGGCCTCTTACCTAAAATATAGAAGATGTACATGAGAACAAGCAGAAGGGCCTCGTGCCAATATATCTTGTCGTCGAGGATTGTCAGGATGAGTGCGACTACAGCCACTGCGTACATGAGGCAATCGCGAGACACCGACCACCAGTCCAGCTCTATCACCTGAGAAATAAAAATGCCATTAAAAAAAAGATAATTCGGCTCCATGCCTTAATACCGAGAATTAAAGATCTAAATATCAACCGTAGGTATATGTCATGTGAAAGCGATTCATGTAGGTACATAGGTACACCTACATGAACTCGCTTGCAGTATGCATGTGAAGCGAAACGAAGAGTCCATACGCGAAGACAGCTAGTGCAGCTTGAAACACAACGTTCTAGCCGCCTTCACCTTGCCGGCCTATACGGTGCCTTTTCACGCTTCCTTTGAAGAAACGCACGTTATGGGATGAAGGGAACACATATGCTGGCAAAGAAATCCAAGTTTTAGAAGTACGACAAAGAAACGAGTTACTGAACATCTTTGTGCGTGATGTTGAGGTGGAGACAGTGAAATGATGACTCTGAAGACCGACACGCGTACTCCTGAGTAGGAAGAGGGAAGGGGGATATAGGTCTTCAGAACACTTTCCATGATAAAGCCGAAAGAAGGCGCTATATAAGCGACGCAATGTCACGACGCAATTTTAAAGCCTCTAGGCTGTTCGTGACTTCTACTACGCCAATAATAGGGACAGCACGCATCGAGGAGGTATTTGGCGGAGCCATCCCACAGGTGCAAGCAATATTTCAAGCAAGACCGAACCAGTTATGTAAAGCAGGCATAATTGGTCAGGCGTTAAAAATCGACGCACCTTGTTCAGTACATTGAGTTTCCGAAAGGCTGTTTTGATCACGTTTTCAATGTAAAAAGTGTATTGTATTTACGCGCATAAAGAGTTCTCGCCAAACATATAGTTCGCTCTGAAGTTGTAACCCATAGTATTGCGCAGCTGAAGAACTTCGGCGCGACCTCTACCTACAACTAGTATCTTCATGTGTTTTCCTTCCTAATGTAGGTAGAGTATAGTTTATGTCCAGTAGTGACACGTATACGACACTCTTCAAGAACACAGTGATAACGATCTTTGGGCCTACATACATGTGAGGAGTGTTTTATTTTAATAAGCATAAAAAATAGCGAGGACTCAGGAGCTAACTATCATTATGTTATATCTCAAAATGAACTGGAATATGGGACTAGCGATTCACATGATACTGCATCAGCAGTCTCCAAAACACATACTTTGCTCGTTTTTAATTAATAACATCAATTTTGCTACAAATACAGTAACTAAATTATGTACATACTTAGGTATTACTCGTACAAAACTTTCTAGAGAGAAATGTCTTCTAAGTTTCTTTATCATTGGTGTAATTAGTGTAATGAATAATTAAAATAATAGGTAGTTTATAAAACAGCAAAATCGCAAGTTACTGTACAAGATTAATATCATATATCTATATATGTTTCATTTATTAAATGGAAGAGTATTTAATGAATGAATTAAAAGGTGAACAAAAAGGTCCGTTTGTTCTTGACAAGTTAATTATCGCCGAGGAGTGTAATCGTTAAGTACTTAATTTTATGTTTGAAGTCTATTATACGGAAAATTTTTATGCGATAATTCAAATATGAATTGTTATGATGAGAGCCACTTCGTGGGAATGTTAGGCCAGGTTGGATTTTTAGAATTTTCAGATCAAGTGTAACTAAAACAAAATATTAAAAGTTAGTTACTTAAAGTGAGATGTGTCTCTAATATTTCCAATAAGTTCCGTAGAGGTGGTAAGTAAAACTGGGGGTTGATTAAATAAAACACAGGGGGATCTTCTGTCAGAAACATGCACCCAAATTATTCCCTTTGAAAATATCAAGCAGTTTAGTTCGGTGTTACGGTACTTACCCTTTCTGAGACGAGTGCGCAGCAAGCGGGCACAGCTAGCACGTTGAACACCGCCGAGCCGACGACAGCACCCACGCCGAGGTCTCCTTCCGTCACGAACGTGCCCACGCAGTTGATGAACAGCTCCGGGCTGGAGCTAGCAGCTGCCATAAATGTTGCCCCGGCCACATCAGACGGCATATCGAAACCTAAGGAACGTATTCTCTTTATTACTCTTGTGACGTAACGTGGTAAAACTTGGAACGCATAATCTTTTGTGGGCAAGGTAGTAAAATTATAAAAATAGTGTTTTGTTTTTATGTTTCTAAAACTGACCGGTCTATGTGTTTCAAATCGCATGCAATAATAACTGGTAGGCTGGCGGAAGGTATTAGATGTAATATGAATGAATACAAAGCACCCCGTAGGTAGGTGGGTTACTGGTTACATAATAAATATGCATAAGTTGTTGTCGCAAATATTTGCGACAAAATAAGTGTGACGAGTACAAAAAATCTCTGTTATTGACCGTTGTCGTGTAAAAGATTTTAAACACGTCAATTAAAGCAATACGGACATTCGTTTAGTATGAAATTCAATTGCTATCATAACAAATTATCATTTTTAGTATCATTAAGATTGACACTTTCAATCAACGGTAATGTGCCTAGAGTAGAAAATAATATGATTTATGATGAGTACGTTAAATTATAGTAAAGTGTAATAATTGTGTATACAGTTTTGATACGTGGTAGGCCCGTATGTAGGGTCGTCTGTGTAGGTACCACCTATGATTCGGATTGAACGGAAAGGTAGCCAGTGTAATGTAATTACTGGGCATGGAAGGCATCTCATCTTAGGCCTCAGGATGACAACACACCAGCAATACCAAGTGATTTTTTCCTTGTATATAAATATTTTTAGATAAACAGGATAGTGCCGCCAATAAGACAATAAATTGAAGCATGGGCTGTATAAGTTGATAGAAATGTTTTGCCACTTTCAAAAACATCTTATTCATTTGATAATTTCATGACATTTGTATGAACTGAGATAACATTGGTTGCATTATAGATGTTGGTCGTGATTTTTTTTTATAGCAATGACAAGCCTTTGCTTACAATCTTAACTCTACAAAACGTTTTCGAAATCGCTCGCGGTTTGCCCGCTATGGGGTACAAGGTACAATACCATTTATATCGCTAAGATTTTTAGACTTCATACACGTAAATTACCATCATGTGTGAAATTCTTATAGAAACGCATATTACCCGTAGGCCCGTAGAGTTTATTTCACACAAATTTGGAGTAGCTGACTTTGGAAGCTTCTCCAACTTACAAAAGATCGTAGCCATTGAGAACGTAGAGTCCTTAGCCTTAATTGTGTCCTATGAAGCTTCCTCTTGATTTTTGAAAGGTAGGCAAGCGGGAGTTGTCCTCTTGGTGCTACGAGCGTCTATAGATATAGACTACCGTAACCGCTTACCACAATGCGGGCCGTACTCTGGCTTAAATTGACACCCTTGTAGTAAAATATAAGAGCATTACACATTTGAAATAAAACCAATTAACTGCATTCAGCGTCCGCTTAAAAAACAAAAAAATAATTTAGCTTTTCACTTAGCAGGGTATACTTTCAGAAGTTGAAATATTTGTAACATCGCCCGCATCTTTTTTTATAATATATACTCCTCAAAGCACAAAATTTCGTTGAATTAGCCAGCTTAGATTGCGATAGTTTGCGAATTTTACCAAAAACAATTATAATATATTGTAAATACTTACGTTCACAAATCATGTCGATGGCTGGCACAAAATATTGCTCGCATACTATGCCCAGTAGTAGAAAACAATATAGGGCCACAAAGCAGTGAATTATAATAAATCCCTGAAAAATATAAATTTATAGTAACTTTATCTTTTAAATTATTCTTGTTCTAAGTATAGAGCAAGAATTACTTCAAAGATAACATATTAAGAATAACCTTCAGTGAAAGTTGCTGAAACTAAACTAGTGTTAGCGGAATCACTTAGTTACCCAAAATTAGTATATAATAATACAAACAACATATAGTTAAAACAGTTACAATATTGTTAGTAATAAAGTAGTTATTGTCTTATATATTCGCAAGCATTACACATTTGAAATAAAACCACTTAATTAACTAGAGTCAACGTCGGGAATATAAATAATATGGTATTATGTGAAGTAATTCTAAGTGGTTAAATTTCAAATATTTATAACAAAAATATAATTATCAACATATTATTATAATTAGCTTAATTTACGAGGATGAAACACCTAGTTATCGTAGGTATTACTTACACTTAGATATTTAATACCTAATATTTAAATTTTACTTACATTTTGTCTTTTTGCATGAGTTAATCCATCCGAGGGAAATTCCAAAATGGCCGCAGGGGTACAATTTTTCCCACTTTCCACTAGTCCGAGGAGATGACGAGTAGAAATGTGTTCTTCGCTATCTGTATTAATGTTTACATGATTGTAAAAGCCGGCAAGATAATACCTAGTTAGTTTCACGTATATTATTATATTTCCTATATTCTGTATTAAAATCGCGATTGTCAAGTGATTGTCGTGAAAGTATGCGAGTCGCCATACTTTAATAAAAACCTCTCTTTATATTTCGAATCAATTAATTTTTGGAATTATTTTGCACACTGAACTATTACTTACAGTTTTAATTTAATCTTCATTAAATTAATAGTTACCTCGCAAGAATCTGTTATAATCGTACTGATCTTTCACTGTCAATACGGCACTCACAAACATAAAGTAAAATGCTGGAATACCGAAAAACAATATCACTCTTATTAGAAAAGCAATTTTAATATCACACTGACGTCTAGTCCTTATTAGCATATTTGCCATTTATACGTTAAACACTAATTAAAGATGTGTGACTAGAAAAAATTAAACAGAGTCTAACTCGGAGAGTTCTTTAAGTTTTTGTCAAATGAAAAATTCGAATATTTTGTTGTATATACACCTAAATAGCATTAGTTAAATGTAGACAGGAATTTATCATAATATAGATATAAACGTCCGGTTTGAGGAGTGATCGGAATAACACTGGATTCGAAGATTTCTTATAGCCCTTGAAGCAAATAGTGATATCAGCAAATATTATTATTGAACATATATCCATATCTTTACTATCAGAGTTGTGTAAACCAGGGATTCCCAAACTTTTCCAATACGCGACGCACTTTAAGTTTGATAATTGAGTAAGTTTTTTAAGTGAAATCTTCACATCAGCTTACGATGTCCACTGCTAAAAAAGGACTCCACCATTTTTGCAATTACATAAATAGGGTAAAATCATTAGGTTTAATAAAGCACTAGGAGTAAGCAGATACGAGCAGAGCATAGCTTGATAGCTTCTGATGTAAGCAGTGGGTGAAGTCCTAAACATAATGACAAGTAGATTATTGATAAAACAAACCAATATACCGGATGAATGAAAAGTATTGAAAATTAATATAAAAAGTTCATTAATCAATGGGAATATTAAACTAACTTTCTGGAGCGTGATCCTCGCGCTGTAGACAGTCCAAGTCGACTCGACAGTCGAAATAAAAGGGCGAAGGTTTATTCATACTAACTTATCCTCACAAGTACAGACGACATCACATAAAGTGTAACAGTTGCACTACGAAAGCCGCCTCTATTACGAACGTAGTAAAGGCGGCCTCAAGGTAAAACCGTTACGCTTGATGTGCTGTCGACTCTACATTGGAGACACGTATTGACATGTCTCCAATGTAGAGTAGAGTAGAGTCGTCAAAAATGTTGTCAAATCGAGCGGTATGCATTGGCATACCGCTCGATTTGACAACATTTTTGTGATATTTCAAGTAGAGATAGAATCAGTAGACCTCATCTCGAATTAGACATATCTCGCAAGAACTGAGAATCCCACTCAAGGAGTGTGGTATTAAAATGCTGACACGATTTTATATATCACATTAGATGATAAGTTTAACTAGCATTCTTGAATACCTCGATGCGGCCGTAAAGAAAGATTAATGAATCTTTCTTTACGGCCGTATAGAGGTATTCAAGAGCCTTTGATATTACAGCCTCTGAAAGCAGCGGTGCTAGGATGCTCCCTTGCCGAACACTACGGCAGATCTCAATTTCATCAGCGGTTTCGCTAAAAACCTACATGTAGAAAAAATAATCCATTATTGAACTTGCCCATTACTGCTGACGAGGATGTAAATTGAACACGAGTAACCTCGTGTCAAAGTAAATTGTTTTTTTAGTGATTATAATATTTTATACATTAAATTCTTAACCTTCTTAGATAATTTTCAATTTTATAAAAAATATTAATATTTGATAGACAAACAATATATTTTTGAAACACTTTTATTAAATATCAATAAACATTGATAACTCTTTCAAAACGGGTCTATTTTCTTAATGTTGCTTAAAAATTAAATGTTATTGTTATTACTACAACGAAATTTTCAAGGCTAGGTGGTATTTATTTATTTAGGTAAGTTCTAATCTTGTGGCTAATTAATGTTATGGATTTTAAAATATTCCATTGAGAACACAAATCTATAGATTAAGACACCTCAAGTGGGTACCGGTACCTTTCCACTGTTTGCTGGCGCGCAAGTAACCATGTTTGTATTCGGTATCAATCAATAAGCAAAATCGACAGTGTTACAAGATAATTACTTACACTCTTGTAAATATATTTTTAATGATGTATCAATGGGAGTGTTTCGTTGTATTTTTAATCTCTACTCATATCAATATATCATAACATAATAATAACTCTAATCACTTTATTAGTAGGTGCCTAAGTTTTTGAATACTACGAAATTCTAATATACAGAGACTGCCTCTTTCTCGGCCGAAACAAGGTTCATGAGGCCTAAAGCCTTTAGCAATGTTCTCTTTCATTTTATCGACAGCCTATATACGTTCCACTGCTGGGCATAATCCTTCCTACATGAAAGAAATACATGAGGAATTTTTGGCCAGACCACCACCAAGCTGGCCCAATGCGGGAGAAAGCGGTTGTAGTGACAACCGCGTTCAACCGCTTAACACACCTTTCGAAGCACGGATGAGCTAAAGTTTGTGAATTTGTATCGACCCATCCGGGATTACCCATGGCGAAAGCTGTTTTGTTTTCTTAATCGAAATCAGAGCGCTCCATAACTCATGTTAGTTGCTCACATCAATGTTTTCAACTCCTTCATTAATCTCTACACTGTAATAGTCACATATATCACATCACACTTTTTATTCTTAATTACCTGTGGTATGTGTTGCATGGGGAGGGTCTTGGAACAAAGCAAACTAAGCCCTGTTACTGCGTTGATTCAATCAGTCCTCAACAATTATACTTAATTAAGAGATTTGAGCACGAATGTTTAGATAGCCAATGCGCCCGTGACTCATGGTACTACGTTTAACATTGTCCACGAATACTCGGATACCTTCATAGCATGATAATATTTCAGCAGGCTAGCTTGATCCTATCGATGCTTATCTAACATCAGTCATTATGTTCCACCACCATGCATAGCCAATTTTGTAATAAAAAGTATGATTAGAATTAGGGCTGTGGTATTATTTTAAATTGTGTATGTCCATAATATCGCCGTCAAATCCTGAACCGATTAAAATAGCTCTATTTGAAAAGCCATACCATCAGATTGGTAAAAAAGCATATTATCTTTCCTTAATATAAATACCTAAGTAGTTTTTTAATAATTTCTTCAAATAATTTGTTTATATAAGAATGTATATTATGTGTTTCGTATTATGTTTTTGTATTTATAGTTTAAGTCCAATGGCATACACCGACTCTACCTTTTCATGCTCATTTCTTTGTGGTAGGACTGCTGGAAAAAAATTCATTTAGCAGTACCTTTGTACAATTTGTCCTCAAATGTCTTTTCCATTACTCTGTTGTTGTGTACATTAATTGTTCAATAAACAAATAAAATAATATAAATAATAATCTGACGAACATCTTCGGTGATAGACAATAGAACTCCTCCTCAATGGTACCTAGTAAAAAACATTATGTACACCTATGTATGTCAACCAGAGACAGACAAACAATTCGATAACGCCCACGGTCTCCCATCTAGCTTTGACCTTGGAGATTTATCACTGAAAATGGAGATTTTTTTTAAAAAAAATAAATACTGTCTGATAACACTATTTTTAAAAATAGGAAATAAAATATAACTATGTATTGTTTTCTTTTTCTTAATCCATACTTTTACCCTAACGTTCATTTAACATTCATACCTTGTATTTTATGGATTTGTATGGAAACTAAGAATAAAATAATAATTGAAGTCTTGATAATCACACCAATAAATAAATGGCGGTGTCTGTGCGTAGGTCCTATGATTTGTCCCAAATTGGTACTTCTGAGCCCCGTACAGTCAGAAGGAATTAGATTTTTTCAGTAAGTAGCTACTTATTACTTTCGTGAATTGTTCAAGATTCTGGATTAAATTAGATACATCGTATAATTATAATAATTTCCTAAAAAAACAATGATAAATAGGTAACTTGTGTGATATCTGCAGCTAAGGAAAGTACAATGATTATTATGTAATAATCGTTCATACGAAGCTGTCCTTATCTTACAAACATCCTTCATATGTTTTTCCAATAAGGTGTAATACTCATTCATTACTTCATGCGGATTACATGAAGTAGAGCCACAAATGCCACAATGCATTTGCACAGTCTGAAGTAGTAAGGTGATATAATGCTTTCAATTTTCCGTTTTAGATCTATATCATATCTTTTTATAGCCATCTATAGTCGAATTCACGTGGATAGTGTATCTACTGATCAAAGTATAATTTGACCTATTCTTTGGAATTGTTCTTGTCAACGTATTCAGACCGCCACGCCTGTTTGTAGCAATAGTACCTATATTGATAATCCAGTCCTTGGTGAGGAGTCCTTATGGTAATAGAGATAAAAGTTATTTCAGATTGTTACTAGGAAACCAGGGCTATTTGTCCACTGTACACTCGTTACATTGGGTTTTTAAGAGTCGCGTGCTGCTAGTAAGTATCTACTTATGTGGTGTTCGGTTTGGGAAGGGCCTACAATTGACATTTGACCTCACTATGAACATGATTACTGTAACTAGGCACTATTTATTACAGCAAGCAGTTGTGAATAATCAAGTATAAGCATCGACTATTTTACAAGTTTCACATCAACATAAGAAAATTGGTAGAGTTCGAAATACCAAACTTAAAATTACGAAGGCGTTGCCCTTATTTCTCTGATGTAAAAAAATATGAATGTTTTTTGACATTTCAGCGAGTGATCTCAATAAATAACTGTCTTTATTTTTCACTCATTTTTCCAAATAAATAGAATCCACTTTGAGTCCAGCTCAAATTAATTATTATAAATATGGAATATCAGCCCATTATAACCTTACGTGTATCATGCACTAAGCGCATTTCTTTGTTGACCAAACGATCCCGTTTATCGCTAGTGGTCCCATTTAACTAAGTCAAAACAACTTTGCATTTATATAATGGTTTTTATATTATATACATGCTCAAACAAGTGCCAATTTAGTGGATAATTTAATTTTGGAGTGCGATGTGCGGCGAGCGGCGCGGTGGCGTGTCGCGACGCCCGCGCTGCCGGGAGTCACTCCCGCACCGAGTCCGAGCGCTGCCCGACGTACCTACGTGTATTGTATGGAAATAAATAATTGGCCCCCGTATTCTTCTTTTGACGAGCTCTCCGGCGGGTCCATTATGTCCGTTTGAGCGTGAGCAGTGGCATTCGGACGCCAGTGGCGACGTCCCCGGTCGCCTGCGTCGCGCTCTCACCATCACGGCGATATGAATACCTCCGATCGAGGTACGATCCTGTATTTTATATTATTTGGGAATCAATCGCTGTCTTTATTATTAAATATAAGCAATGCTGACCACGATCGCCGATTCCCGCTATAGTGCACCTATACCACGACACAAGGTTAGATCTAAGGAGGTCGGAAGTGCGTCCAATTCCCGGTGAATGGCTAGGTCACTCACTATTGCGGAGTGATTCGAATGGATCTGGGAAGAATATTTTACTGGCAAACGAGTGCCAGTTATTTAAAGTGTAGTGTCACATAGGGTGGTGTCGGCACGGCAGGCGTCCTCGACCGTCAGTCCCGGTCAGTAAGTATGGGACGTTGAGCAGAGGACCACGATGGCTGGTACCAGTACAGGTATGCGATTGCTTATTAAGATAGCTATAGAAGATCCTCATTCGTACATTTGGTGAGTAGTTTCTAAGAATTCAATACCCTTTATTAAACCTTATATTTAAATCAGAGCAGTCGTTATTTCCTACAGCTTTAATTTCTGTTGAATAACGGGCGTGGCGGCATAAATTTGTGTGAGCCACTATCCTTTGTCAACGAATTAGTGCCTTTTGTGAAATAAAAATAATTATGTCCTATGTCAAGGTTCAATACACTGATTTAAATGGTGTCGTATTCTTCCAAACATCAGTTAAATAGTTATAAACGGTTCTTAAAATGGTATCTAAAGTTCAGGATCTCGCGTATCACTTTAGTGTAGGCAATTGTTTTGTAACTAAAAACGCGTATGCAGGTGCTTCAAGCTCATTGCACTTTAGAAGTAGGATCATATTACTTGACATTGTTTACATACAGAAAACTTATTCAAACGACAGTTTGAATCTGTACAGTTTTGATCTGATAAAGACTATGCAACTTAGCTATTCGTAATAATTAATTAGGGAGACATATTTATTGACAATTATCAGTAAGATATTAATGGGTGGTTTGTGTTATTACCTCTTTTAATACTACGGCAGATATATACCAATAGTGATCATTTTTGGCGTAATCGATGCCGATTACGCCAAACGTGATCAACATCGATTACGCCAGATTAAAACAGATGCTCAACGATTAAAAGTTGCCCAGCAATTATAAGTGTTTGTTGTCGGTTTGGGTCTTTATGTGCAGATGTGGTTGGGTAAATTTTTCTTAAAGCCATTTACCGCGGTCAGGTCGCCGTTCCTAAAGTTAGAAGGGGGAGGCATGAGCTCCGAGTCGGCGCCTCATCCGGTCGCTCATCGCGCAAATTGTCAATTGGCCGTCGTCGTAGGGCTGTCAGCAGCAAGGTTGAAACATGTTGCTATTCACGTGATCTCTTGACTGCAAATAAATCTCCAATATTTATAGTTGTATTATAAGTGAAACCCCTGTTCAATTAAAAATTCCACCAGATTAGTAGTTTTTGGCTTTGTTTTTCTTCGTTTCGATTATTTGCTAGTTAGGTAATATCTTAGAATATTAATTGTTAATTAGATCGAGTAGCTAAGTTTATACTAGTGTTTCTAATTTTGTAGTCAGACATTATTAGATACTAGAAGTCTGAAGTTATCGAATAGTCTGAGCGGATCGAAAGACGACTGATGCGACGTTAATGCGGACTTCCTGCCTTCTTTGATCTGTCAATTTCCTTCACAGTGCATTGGGTATGTGCGAGTGTCTAAACGAGACATGACACGCACAATTTGGCACATACATCAACAAGATAAGCCCGATGGCGAGCCGCCGACACAATGTGTTTTCTTAAATCCGTTAATTCGGTTAAGCACGTTACTGCAGTAGTCATTTGGGACAATTTGACCACGATCTTCTTGTTTACTTTACTATTTGCTGGAACAATCTTTAGAAATTTGAATTATAATTAATATTTTTTAATAATGATTCGTGTTGTCAACAACATGTTTTGACATATTAGGTAACAAAAAGGTATTTTATTAAATTCCAAAGTTAGATAGCCATGCGTAGTTTTATTTATAATTTCACGTGGGTCAATGCCCTGCCTGCATATTTTTCAAAATTAGCATTTTATTTCACACTTAGTTCTTAAATGGCGATACTTACTTACACACATTGGTACTTACTTTCTTAGTTTAAGTAGAGCTAATGATACTATCAACCTTGCTTCGAAAATTATGTCCTGATCATAAAAATTATAGATAGAGTTGTTTGCTGGTATCAAAATAATTGAATAATATTTTTTATTTAATATTATGCAATTTATTAAAAAGGCGCATAATGCCATTGGGCATTCCCTACCAGACAATTATTAAGTAGTTCACATAAAATTATGGCAAGTTTTAGCAGAATTAATGTGTTTAGTGTTTTACAATGTTGCCCTCTTTAATGTAAGATCCTTGAAAAGAGGAAATGCAAGTTGTTTACTATAAAGTAGTACTTGCCTATCACAACTTATGCGTTTATAGTAACTATCAATTCAATGACAAATAATAGTATCGGTGGGCTCTCGTGAAACATTCAATGCTCACTTTATTCACGTTGTTGTATAGCAGTTATAGCCGTATGATCTGAAACCTATAATGTCTTGTAAAACCAATAAAGAGAGCACATAAATCAATTAACAACAATGTAGGTTAACTACGGGGTCATAAGAAGCCGGGAGTCCCTTTGAGATATCGGTTAGAATTTTAGAATTAGTAATACAAACTTTATTATTAAATCTAACAGAGCGGTTATTATCGTCTTTAAGATATACTTATTGAATATCAGGACTCAAAGTCGATCACATAGAATCGATTTCGACACAATAGAATCGTAGGATTCTATAAGTATGCCGCCAATTAGGTACAATGAATATGAATATGTAACCCTCTTGCAAACGCTAATTTATTGCTTATTTATTAAATTAAACAATTAGCGTCATCAATCAATACACGAAAACACATCTATGTAAATTTCACATGTACCTACCTAAACATAAATGTTTGCCACATTACCTACAGATATAGATAAAACACTTGTCACATAATCTTCGTACTTTAAATGATCATAATATCATAAAATGCAAAAAATTAAGTTGATTCTAGCTCGTGATTTTTTTTTTAAATTAACAGTATTTTAATAAAAATAAGTTCACGTCACGTCCTTTTTATTTTTCATTATAACAAATTTTAACAATGTTTTAGGTAACATAGGTTTGATTAACGTATACAGTGTGTTAGGAATCTACCGATACTTTACCAACGTGTTGTATGTTAAGTTTTTTCGACAAAGAACTATACAAAGGGCTCGCATCCCTCACCCCTATGAATTGGAGCCATTTTAAAAATTTATTTGTTTTTTTATTGAAACTCGTTGTTTTATGATTTTATGTTGTCTACGTACACAAAAGTGACCTTATTTTAAAGATATTGAAATGTACTAGCATTTAAAATGGTATTTGTTAAGAAGTTACTGAAAATAATGAACAAAACCCTTTGATGTAGACGAAAAACTTGGTAAAATTTTGTGATTTTTTTTGTTATTGTGCTCAACCTAGAATACCGGGCCGTTAACATCGTTTTTTTTCTTCTAATTAGTTCGCAAAAGGTTATGCTAACAATTGAACCTCAAATGTTAATCGCGCTAATAATTAAGAAACGGAGTCTAACAAACAAGTCCAAAAGGTAATAGGTAATAAAAAGGGACAAAAAGCAACCACCAAAAGACAAACAAGTTATTCTTTCACTTAAAGTGTAGTTTTACTATTACAAGGTGTGAGTAAGCCATAAAACTAACTAAGGCTTCTAGTGTATAATACATTGATTTATTATCTTACTTACATAATATGAAAGTGGTACATTACTAGTCGTGATAAGACGAGTAAGGGTCGTGTGTATGTGCAGAAAAAGAAGATTCCGTCTTATCTGCATTTTTACTTGAAGACAGAGGAAAGTTTTGGACTGCCTTAGATTCCGAAGAAATTTTAACGGCAACGTGTAATATATTGCCTCTGTACAAAGCCAATCACATATGCTCACATACTTTATACATCAAATTCCATACACACACATCTTTGGGCGCAAACTTCACGTAAAAAGGATAAGTTTCTTAGAGCTAGTGTCAATTAGTTTGGTACAGAATATATTGTAGCTCTGCCTGCTCATCGAGGAGTGGACTCTCTGTGCTCTACCAAATTTGTCTGGTAGAATAAAAAAATGTGTCAAATTATTGTGCATTAAACTCTTACGTATCGTTATTTTGATCAATTAACTCATATATAATACTACTTGTTTACTTTTACTAGCGAAACTTAAATGTTTATATGTTGAGGCAACGTTAGATTTTGTGATAAATTTCGTAGTGCGTATGCGTGTTTGTCACCTTTATTACGCATTGAAATTATCTCTTGACATCCAGGTGCAACCAAATCTCCAAGTTTTTTTTATACAAGTAAAGTGCCAAGCAAACTGACGGTCCTCCTCGTGTTAAGTGGCTACCGTCGCCTCAAAATAGACACCTGCAACAGTAAAGAAAAAAAACTCATGTTGCAGTTCATTCTGAGGTCTAAGATGCTAACCTTAGTTAATTTTAGTGGCTACCTTTCCCTTCAATCTGCAATACTGGGAATTATTTTACGGCCGAAATATAGGTGCCCACCCAAAATTTGAAAGTAAAAATTTTTTTAAGGCGTTACTTCGGGATAATCTCCCTTTTTTCCTGGATTTTTGTTCTGGTGTTCAAATATTATTAGGTCAAAGTGGTTGAAGAAATATTTTACAAAAAACATGAATAGAATCAATATTCTCGATAGAAAAAAACCAAGATTATCCTTCTCATTCTCTTTGTTAACCAACTTCAAAAAAAGGAGGAGGTTATCAATTCGTCTGTATGTTTTTATTTTTTATGTTTGTTACCTCAGAACATTTGACTGGGTGAACCGATATTGATGTTTCTTTTTTGTTCGATGCGGAATAGTTCCCATTTGGATCCATATAAATGTTTTGAAAATCCAATGGGTAATTTGGTTTTTAAATAAAAAAAACTGGAAAAATTAAGTCGTCTACATGTGCGAAATTGCAAATTTTTGCTTTCCTATGAATTTTTAGTGAAATGATACGATAGTAGAAGAAAAAAAAAAAAACAAAAAAAAACGGACTCCAAAAAACCGAAAAGGATAAAATAATTAATTTTTAGTTTGTACTCATCCCCTAGAAATATATTTTTGGAGTTGGTGCTAAGTTGTTTCCAGAAACCAAAGATAGTGAAGCACCGACTCCAAAAATATGTTTCTAGGGGATGAGTACCTACTAAAATTTAATTATTTTATTCTTTTCAGTTTTTTGGAGTCGGTTTTAATTTTTGTTTAATTTTGTTTCGTTTCATAAGCAAACGGCCGAATATTTAAAACCTAAACTAAGTTTATTAGAAAAGCAATATGCTATTTTAGCTAATCTCAAAAGAGTTTTTATCAAATGCATTTACTTTTTAGCTAGGTACTTAACTTATTATCGCTTGCGTTATGCGCGTGCAAGCTATTGCCGTCTTTTTCCTCGCGTTGGGAAGTCATATCTCCATCCCTCTTTGTCTCTGCCGAAAAAAAATTCATGAGGTATCCGCCTTATGAAGGTTTATGACTGTATATATACAGTCGCCGAAACACAGTATACAGATACAGAAACTGTATGCCGAAAAAAAATTCACTAGGTATCCGCCTTATGAAGGTTTTTGACTGTATACATACAGTCCTTCATGAATTTTTTTTCGGCAGAGACAAAGAGGGATGGAGATTTGACTTTTCAACGCGAGGAAAAAGACGGCAATAGCTTGTACGCGCATAACGCAAGCGAAAAGTGAAAATAAGTTATTTATTTAAATGCTTGTGTGTTTCAGATGTATACCAGCGCAACTGCACGCCGCCAGCCATCGACGACTTCCCGGCGGGGTTCTTTACCGAGTTGCAGCGGCAGCACGGAGCCATAGTGATCCACGCACTCATCTCACTTTACCTATTCATCGCCCTCGCCGTGGTCTGCGACAAGTTCTTTGTTCCGGCTGTTGATAGGATCTGTCATGGTAAATAATCATTAATTATTAACACATTGATAGTCCCCACAATAAGGCAAACATTTTTCCGAGGAGTCCCAATGTTTTTGTTTAGGTTCCGAGCTCAATATCGTCGGTACAAAAATTTTTACAAAACTTTTTTAACCGACTTCAAAAACTAGGAGGTTTTGCAATTCGGTTGTTTTGTTTTTTTCGATTACGTCCAGATTTCTGACCCGCTTCACGTGATTTTTTTTTGTTCGATACGAAATAGTTGCTATTTGGTCTTATATTTATTTATTAAATCGATTAGTTAGTTGGTTTTTTAAATCAAAATAACTGGAATGAAGTCATCTACGTATGCGAAATTGCGGATTTTTGCTACGATACGATAGTAGAAAACTATATAAGCTGACGGTCACCCATCTAGCTTTGATCTTAGAAAGTTACCATTAAAAATTGTGAAAAAAAGTCGGTTTTAATTTTAGTAAAAAAATTTTTTTCACAATTTTTTATTAAATTTAAGGTTAAAGCTAGATGGGTGACCGTATATGATTTATACTGCTGCAGTGTTGTTTTTCTTTTATGAATAGAATCGTCAGAATCCGACGAAGAAGAGTTGTCTTGGCAGCGTTATGTAGAAATTTCCTGGCCTAATCTACATTATCCTTTTAATGTAGATTCGTCAGGTCAGGAAAATTCTTTAATTTATAATAACTGACTTAGTCTGCGTTGCTTGCAATGATGTAAGGATTATTCCTATACGACATACCTATAAAACAGTTCAGGCGCTTAGAAGTTACTTTCTTTATTTCCGTCTATCTATCGTGTTCCTCAATAGTTTTGAAAAGTTATTTTCTTGTCTGGCTCTGGTTGATTTAATAATGATTAGCTTAAAAGAAACCTATAACAGCCATTAAGTGATTCTTATCGAAAATTGGTTATGTAATAGTAACGAAGTTTTACATAGTTCTTACTTAACGTGATTAGTACTGAAATATAATTGGTACGTTATAGTGTAGTCAACTGATTTAACGAGTAACTGAAATAACAAAATTATAAAATAGAATTTTTTTACTCTTAAATTAAGTTGGTAATAAATGTAAAGTAAAAATAAGCTTAGGAGAATCAAACAAGGCATAATACGTATTGTTTAGATAAAGATTAAAAAGTGCATTTAGTTCCCATGGTGCTATTGGAAACGAAGTTTTTGTGGTCGCCGTAACAATAACGTGCCATCATCGACCACGTAATAGGTTACGAAGAGAAAAGAAAAATTCATACGGTAAAAGGGTTAGTTACGTTAAGAATTTACCCAAGATGATGAAAAAATATTTTTAAAAAATATTGCGAAAGAATAGGCTGTTAATTATACCTATCTAGTAAACAAGACTTCTAAATGCTTCTTAATTCTTACGTTATTGATAATTCAGGAACTACTACGGCTTCAACTTCAATTGGATAAATCTAAGTTTAAATATTATTGAAAAACAGAATTTCAATAAGAGGTATTATAATAAATAACACAGAAGATGTTTTAACATATCCAATAAAGTCGTCGCATCTTGCCATATTAAGTCAAGAAGTCAGCGTAATAGGTATTATATAAAAATAAAACATTGCTCAATACTTTGCATATCTGTTTTTGAGGAATATGTGTAAAACACTATTGATTTATAAGAGCTCATATACAAAGTTCTAGTGAAATAAATGTCTTGTTTCTTCTTGGTATTAAATTAGTACTCCTCCTTACAAACAGAACCTATTTTTGTTAAAGTAATAAAACAAGTTTTTTTAGGTCAAACAGTCTGCCCACGTTTAACAGAATTTCAATTAAAAAAGGTTTAATTAGTGAAGTAATAGCCACAAACCAGACACAATAAATTTACTTTTGTTGAGGGTCTCCTCAAAAATAGTAAAGTAACGTCCGGACGATGTTTTTTAATGGGAACAATAAATAAGTCCAAGAGTTACTTCTCTTGGACTACTACTTCTTTTAATACAGTTTCTAATTCAATCAAAAAATTCTTAAGGAAAAAATAAGTAAAAGGATATTTAATTTAGGTTTTATCCGAAAAATAGCAAACCAAAAAGATCGAAACTACATTCAAATACTTCTCTAAAATTGACCATAAACTGCTAAATTTCAATCAGCTACCGCACAGGCTTCTTGTAATAAATATATTATTTCATCGCATCATCATCACTGCTGGGCACAGGCCTTCCTACATGGTAGAAACACATTAGGAGCCAATGCAGGTTGGTCGGTTAAAGCGGTTGCAGTAACAACCGGGACCAACGTGCAACGGCTTATCGTGCCTTCTGAAGTACGGAGGAGCTCGAGATTATAAATTTATGATTGACCAATCCCGGGATCGACTATGGCGAAAGTAGCTTTGTTTTCGTATTAACCAGATCGCTCAAACCACTACGCCACCGAGCTCTTTAATAAGCTGTGCCCGCGACATCGTTCGCGTGTATGTCGGAAAATAACAACGGTGGCTAAGGATTTAAATCATGTTTATAAAACACCTTTGAAATCTATGCATTGATATTTTAAAACTATGATATCTCTTAAGATATTCATTGAAAACAAATGATGTCAAGAACAATTTTGCTCTAAATTAAATAGTTGTGGTGAATAATGTATTTATTTCGCTAAGGAATAATATCATGTTTGCAAAAACCCCTTCGCAGATTGTACATTTTTTTAGAACAAAGGACACGGTCTTTTTTGGGCTTTTATTCCGAATAATTTTGAACAGCAATGTGATATACCTCTTTAAAAAGGTAATTTAATAAGCTACTTGATTTTAAATCAATCAGATTTTTCGAATCGCCCGTTTATCTAAAAATGAAAATAATGTTCTAGCAGAAACTAAACGCAGATTTCCTTTTTTCCCTCGTTTT
The DNA here is from genome assembly GCA_947347705.1 of Nymphula nitidulata. Lineage (NCBI taxonomy): Eukaryota > Metazoa > Arthropoda > Insecta > Lepidoptera > Crambidae > Nymphula > Nymphula nitidulata. Next base: position 22,441,034 of record OX374616.1, read on the forward strand.
TCAAGTCGTAAAACATGTCAAATGCACCTATTGTTGTAAATATTTTACAATTTTACTATAGTTTTAGCTCCAGCTCTATATTTTATAAGTAAAGAGTAGTGGTTGTTTTATGAATGCAATAACAATACGCAAAAAGTAACTATAGTATGGCATTTTCATGTTTGTCTTGAAAATAAACGGGGGGCTATAAAATATTTTTAATTCCACTAAAAATTCTGAATAATTATACCTACTCACCCTACTTAAGTAGGATTGCTGTTCAAAATGAAAATTATTTTAAGCCCAGGCTTCATACATTTGTGGTCCTCTCCTTTGATTAGCAAAAATGGTTCTAGAGACACAATATCAATAGAGATATAAAATTGAATTTAGAACATCGTGTGCACGGAGATTGTGAATTCAAAACATCATTAAACCTCTTTACTTCTACCTCCATGGTGCCGAATTTATCATACAGCCTTTTTTAACTTGTTAAAAACTCAGACTCGGCTTCTTCTTGGTGTACTTTTTGTTTAATTTGCTTTGCGCGCGCCATTTTCTTTTCACGACATATTTGTTAAAACCATAGGTTTAAAAAATAATAATTGAAAACAAGTAAAAAACTTAAAATGAGTGATTCTAGCGTCGAAGAAGTTTATTTGACGACAAATGTTTTTTTTTTGCATTGAGTCATTTCCTCGTTGAGGTGGGATGACAAGTTACGTGTTGCAGTCGAGTGCAAAGATTTTTCACCTCGTGCTCTTTTGATTCCGTCGCTAACGCTCAGGATTCTAATGTTTGAATCAATCCTTCGCTAGCTTGGTCATCAAAATTAAGCACGCCGTTAAAAAACAACTTTGCACTCTTGTATAACAATAGTTATTTGTTATACAAGAGTGCAAAGTTGATTTTCGGTCATCAAAATAAAATCGAAAACTATAAATTTTTGCAGAATATACATACATGGGTAGCCTATAGCCCCCTAAATCATTGTAACCGATAAAAATTCATAATAAACAATTACCGTAACCTATGGGTACTTGTAATACCAGGGAAATCACTCGCGCCACTTGTAATCACTCGCGCGTTGCTGACCCTGCAAAAACATTTTCACTCCATTTTTGAAGAACCATATTCTGAAAGGTTTGGTATGCTCTAAGTCCTAAGTAATCTGCCGTTTACGCCATGTTTAAATACATTTTCAATAAGAAGTCCTGTGTCCGTTCTGTTTTACATCTTACTATGGATGAATATCTACGTTGCGTGGCGTGAGCACTTTAGGAGCATTAAAATTTTGTTCGATGACCCAAATTTTGTAGCAACATAAATTTAAGAATGCTTATGGCTAGTGGGCGGATACTGCAAATCAGGAAATTCTGCCGCCGATCTTCCGTTTTCAAATACGCCACGACGACGCAACGCTTTAGTACTAATAGGTACTCTAGTCTGATGATAATTTATGTGTCATGATTAATGGCGTTCTGTTGCTTAAGATAGGTGATGCAATTTCCGCACTGAGGTTCGGTACTGACCCGCAGCAAGAATCCGATATAGCAGCAACAATAAAATTGAAAATGAAGACTATTTGGATTAAAAAAACACATTAGATAACTCTATTATTATTTAGTTGTGGTATCTGAAATGCATCTAGTTAGGTAAGAAGGCAGAACATCTTATAACAAACACCAAATGTCTCATCAACCTGCAAAAAATATTATTCGTTGTGTTAGCAACATTGTAAATAAGGGAATTTGTTCTCTTTCACTTTTTAGCAGACTTCAAGTGAAGGGCTTCAATTCGACGAGTTTTTTAGGTATTTTATCTCATGTTCCTGACAAATGTACAAGATCTGTTTTGATATTTTTTTTGTGTTAGAATACTGCTAAGTTGGTCTGGATAGATAAAAATCTTAGTAGACCGAGAACGGAAAACCTCAATAAACAAGAGCAATTCTGACGATAGATTTCGAAACCAGGTGCCAAATAATAATAACTATCTAGCTTTGGACAAAATTATCATTTTAAAATATTTTCATTATTTTATTTTCTATTAATAAAATGATTTCAAAAATTATGACAGTAAGAGCAAGTGGTATTTATTACTCGAATTTTGACTTCCACCTTACAGAACATCGCAGCTAAATAACACTTCTTTATAATATTGTGTACCTGCTGTGAGCTATGTCGCTGGACCTCATTTAGCAAGTATACTTATAGGAGCAGGGAGACTCGTCTCATATGCTGTTATAATAACTCTTTCTATTGATTTGTATAGGGTAGGTAGCGCATGAGTAGTGTTAGTAGTTTCTATAAACTGGTATAGCCCATGTTAGCATATTGTATTTTGTTTATATATTATAGATATTTTTAATTTTTCTCATTTTTGCACCCTCTCAATTCGTATCCTTTTTCTTTATTTTCTCTCCTTGCAGGTAGCCTGGAAGAAATTGCTACTTAGCAGTAAGGCCGCCTATTGTATTCGATTTTATTTTGTTTTGTTTTCTATTTCTTTTTGTCCTTGTGCAATAAAGTGATTGATTGATTGTTATACGAGTGTCTACACTACAGGCTACGGTAACCGCTTACCATCAGGCGGGTCGTAAGCTTGTTTGCCACCAGTGTCGTATAAAAAAACATTGAAAATGTATTCCTTATTTTATCTTTGCAGCTCTGAATATGACCAATGATGTCGCCGGTGCTACTTTCATGGCAGCGGCCACATCTGCGCCGGAGTTGTTCGTCAATGTGATAGGCACCTTCATTACGGAGGGTGACATTGGCGTGGGCACCATAGTCGGCTCAGCCGTCTTCAATATCCTCGCTGTGGCTGCTTGTTGTGGTATTGGCGCCGGAATGGTATGAATAAAAAACATTTGATAAAGAAAAATAAACTTTGGAAAAACTATTTACTCAGTCAAAGATTTCTGTTGATTAACTAATTAAAGGACCACTAAAAAGGAGATGTTTCATATCCAGCCAAGTATATGCACACTATCTCAAAAAATCAGGAATAATCTCCTGAATCCGGGAAAAATACTAATAATTCGTTTTCATGCATAGTTTGTTTGTACAAAAGTTGTGATTTTTCGTCAATTTCACAGATATCTAGTATGGCAATATGGCGGGGGACATAGAAGTCAACTAAACGTCACCAAAGTTTTTTCTATAAAAATACTTATTTTGTACCACGCAACAAAGCAAATAAAAAGAAAATGGATAATTGAACACTGCTTTACATATTTTTACCTATATTTCAGTATACTGTACATAGACCTGGCCGGGTCTCCATACATTTTTGAAATATCTCTTTTCCGAAACGACCACTCAGGAACAGTATTTAAAAACTAATGTCGACATTTGAAAACTTTAATTTAAAAATGCAGTTTATTTCACATAGTGGTCAGTTGGTTTTACATTTTGTGCCATTATAAATATCGCGTGTCTAACTATGAGTCCATGAATCCAGCTAGTGATTTTTGTGTTTTGAGTAAATAAATGCACTTGTTTCACTTTACAATTTATGGACATTTTAACACACACCCATGTCGGTTGAACGACAAAAGAATCAAATTTTGGGTTAATAATAGTCAATGAAATATAGCTTGATTGTTTCAGGTGGTTCCACTGGATTGGTGGCCTTTAACCAGAGACTGTCTTGCATATGGTATCACAGTGTCTATCCTCATTTGTATCATGCATGATGAGTACGTGCAGTGGTATGAAGCCTTCCTGCTAGTCTCACTCTATGGGGTTTATCTCTGCATCATGTACTATGATAAATCAATACAGAGTTTCGCTAGAGGTAACGAAATGAAACATTTTTTTTTTGTAAAATGTAACATATTGCAATTAAATAATAAAATTATTATTTTTAGAAAGTTGGAAATATTTAAATAGCATGTTCAAGAAAAAAGAAAATGACGAAAAGCCAGATAATGTTTTCGCTGTTGAAAATGGTTTGTATTATTTCTTAGGGCCATTAACACGATGCAAGTTTTTTGCCTACAATGTATGCTACAGGCAAGAAACTTATATCGTGTAAGTGGGCCGTTATTTACATTTTATGCTCTCAATATAGAACAAATCATATATTGAGACTTTTAGGGACTAAGATATTTCTGCCTCCTTCATTTGCAGAAGTAAAAGATGTAAAATCTACTTCATCTACAAATAAAAATGATTTGCCCATGGAACATCATCAACTTAACGGAAATATAAAAGGTGCATTAACTCTTTACCCAGATGTAAATGAGAAAATTGGTGAAAATGCATCACAGCCTGATATGGTCATCGAAAGTGACAAAATTAAAAAAATTGATATTGGAGTTGAAGAGAAGACCAATGAAATGGAGATTATAAGTACAGAAGAAAATATTATATCCATCAATTCAGAGGCCGAAAAAGAGGCTGTCGATGCATACGAACATTCGCTTTGGAAATGGCCTAGTGGCAGAAGCTGTTTTACTAAAGTAAATTTTATTTCCTTACTTATTGGACAAAGTACTTAGAAATCATTTATAAATAATAGTAATTTTTCTTTACAGACTACATGGATCGTAACTTGGCCTATACATTTAGTTTTCCTATTCACGATACCAGATTGTGAGAAACCACGTTTCAAGAATTGGTTTCCATTGACATTCATAATGTGCATTGTTTGGATAGGATCATTGTCTTATATTGTCGCTTGGATGATCACCATTATAGGTATGCTTGAGTTTTATTTACTAACTATTGATAATAATATCTTCAGAAACATATTTTTCCCGCACTTCTCTTTTTAATTCGAGTTTTAGTATGGTACCAAAACCACGTGTTCTCCCAACATCGCTCATACTTAAAAGACAATTTATTGTGTCTATTTAAGTAGGTATTTAACAGATTACAGAAAGAAAAATTTACGAAGACTGAATTACACCCAATACATTGTGTAAGAAAAATTGTCAATGCATTTTCCGTTCCCGTGTTATTTATTCTCTACGCATACCTAATAGCAATCTCACGATAAATTCATAAACGGGAGATGAGTCTGGTGCAACTCGTCTCTTGACTATGAGCCATATCAGTTTGCCGTCCACACTATGACTGCAACAAGCAGTATGACAGGACAATAGACTTTATGATTATATGACATGATATTAGTCCATGATCTGAATATTATAGACTTAATGATTCCGGATATAAGTCCAAGATCTGTATATTATTTGGCTCAAAAAATCTCAGTAGACCAAACCTTTCTCGAGTTTTCCATCGTTACGCGTGGTGGTTATCATCACAATCATGATATCTCAATTGTAGTAAACCACTTTACAATACGATTATTTTTGAGGATATTGCTTTTATATTTTCAGGCGACACGTTGATGATACCTGATTCAGTAATGGGTATTACATTCCTCGCTGCCGGTACCTCAGTGCCCGAAGCTGTTTCTAGTGTCATCGTAGCTAAACAGGGTAATTTAAACTATATCTTAATTAAGTAATAGTTTATGGATAGATCCCAATAGTTTACCAGAAGTTTTTTCTTCATTCAATATGAACATAGTCTGTTTTTCTGAGCTAATGCATATTAACGTTTCTGTTATCGCTCCATTTTCGGGTTAACATTTGCTGTTTTTTACGCTTGAATAAAATTTTACTATGAGAAAAAGATTTTTGGCCGTCTCTTAGCCAAGCCAATACGCACCTCCAAATTAAATGCAAGGGCAATTAATTATCGTTCGTGTAAATCTTTACAATTGACAACTTATATGCTTCTCTTTGCAATAAGAGTTACAAGCGTGTGTGTGTGTGTTGTTGTGTGTTGACCAATTTAAACCACCAAATCAATAGGTTTAAATAAGCAATAGGTCCTTATTTCATCCAAGGCACTCTGTTGACGCAGCGTGTCCTAGGGCCCTACCTACCTACATGTGTAAAAAAATTAAAAACAAGGAATGATAATGTTTACCACTATCTGACTCTCATTCGTACTATAATAAATATCAATATTCATGTCAATAGAAACATAGAGCGAGTGTTTATTTTATTAAAACAGCTGAAAATAATTATATTCGCTTACAAGTTTAAGATCGATGAAATGGAATTGAAAGTGCTGTATGATATACAATTTATTATTTTTAATGATTTATCAATAATTTTTAAAGATGTGACCAATAAAATCTATTTTGAGTAATTTCTACCATTATAAACTAACTTTAATTTTCAATTAGAATTTGACTAAACATATAAGGCTCCAGGGTCCGTATGACAATTAAAACCTGGATTGACTAGCTTAACAGGCTAATACTGTTTCTGTTATTTTTTTGTTTTTAGGACATGGTTCCATGGGTATCAGCAATTCAATTGGATCAAATACTTTCGACATATTGTTGTGTCTTGGACTGCCGTGGCTTATTAAGGCATCACTCACACCTGCTGAACCAGGACATTATTGGGTTAGATCTTAGTATTTATTTATAATTCTTTGCGAATGCTACTTAAAAATGCTAAGCGATTTATTTTGCTTAATTATTACACAATTTCCTAGTATCTGCATTGCGATTGATAATTAATTTATTGGAAAGCAATTACATTTTTGTTGTGAACTCTGTTTTTGGCTCATAGCGATCAAAGAGCAAAATGAGCAATGTATCATTTTAAGTGAATGTCAACAGGTGAAAATAAATTCGATGGGCCTGGAATACTCTGCGATATCGTTGTTGTCAACCCTGCTGCTACTGTATATGACATTTTGGTTCAACAAGTTCAAGCTTGACGCAGCCGTGGGGCGCGCCTGCCTCGCCATGTATGCCATGTTCCTCGTGCTCGCGACGCTTATAGAGTTAAACGTCTTCTTCCCAGTCAACATGCGCACGTGTAAGAGAACGGAACTGAAATCTTAGGCTAGTGACTGGACTTAACTATAGGAAGAGAATTGTGAAAACTGGCGAACTATTGTGCATTTTGTTAACTGTTACTAGGTCATGGGTGCTCGCTGACAAGTATGTCTGAGCTGTACTTGCAACAAATATGTTAGAATTAAAGTGCATAAACTCTTGACGATGCAATTTTTATTTTTCATAATTTTAAAGGACCATCAGAATTTAACTGGCTTTTTATGTATGATCAGTGTAAATCTATTTTTTTAATTTGTTAGTGCAAACTACTCAATATGAAAAAAAATATGTTTACGAAATATTCGATTCGTAACAAATAATATTACTAGAAATCTGAAAGAATTAATTAGAATTTTATTGAGATGTAGAATTATGTTGATAGATTATATTGATTCGTTCGTTCAATTTAAGTTAGGGTATTTACGTAATGAGGGCTAATAGTTTACTGATCTGTTTTTAAGAGTCTCGAGAGTTGAGTTGTTGTACATAATATACGACGGAATGTAACAGAGATGTAAGAGTAATTAAATATATAGATTTTTATTTCCAATATGTGTTTTATTGAATGCTTTTGTAACTAGTAAGTACCTAAAGGTTACGTAATGTGCTTCGCAGAGTAACACCCATACTAAGAATTCGCACGAATAATAATAATTAAATATAGGTACAAGTGATCTGGACTAAGATTTGACTGAGGATCTGGCATTTTCTTGACCACTTAGCCAAGTCCTTGAAAAATAAGTAATCTAAGTGCAGATCAAGTTATTAGACACACACCTGTAAAAGTTAGTCTGTAATGGGTAAGTACCTTATCAACTGATGTCATAAGATTATTTATTGTACAGCTGTGGGAGCAATAGAATAAGTACCATGAAAAGTAAACTTTAATTTTAATTTCCCGTTAGGATTAAGTCGTTTTGGTTTTCTCAAAAACAATTGGCATTTACAATTATTTTTTAGAAAAAAGTATTAGTCTGAACAGAACAGACATTGCCGAATACTCAAACGTTTCGTAGAAAGGCCCTCATATAATTTATGGTTCCCTATCTAAATTATATGATAAATTATGCCTAAGAATTACAAAATATGTGATAGATTTCTAACCTACGACGACCGTGTCGGGCTTCCGCAAACAGCTCTGGGGCCTTACCGCCATCTTTATAAAAGCGATTCATATTCCGCTCGGTTCTGTATTGGTTCCTAAACTGCATCGCTGTCATAGTGGGAGATAGCGTCGTAGTACGAATTAACGATTCTACTCAGTTTAGGTCCTAAACTGGATCGCAATAAAAGATGGTGGTACGGGAGCAGATCTCATTTTAAATTGTGTGCTAAAATACTATTCTGCGACTTTACATTATGCCTAAAACCGTTATGCAAATTGTAATAATGGGTAATTACATTAGTCTAAATTATACTTATGCCAAAGTAATATTGTGCAAAAGAACAATTAGGCCAAAAATAATATGAAAGACAACAATATGCCAGGTTTAAATATATTATGCCAACGTAAAGGATCCCATAATTTATACTAATTAATACGTGAATTTTTAATATTTAGCTTTTAGCCAGGATAAAAACTTCAAAGTATTTAGTAACATATTTTAATGTACCTACAATAATGAACAATTTTAATAGTTACAACTATTTTATTTCTAGTTAACTAATTAATGACTCTTAACATTGTAACTAAATTACGTCAGCCGCTGTTTTCTAAATTGTTGTTGTTTCGTCCGCTCACTAAATCTTCATGTTGGTCACGACTATTGAGGATTTTCTGTAAAATAAAAACGATTTAGTTGATTAAAATTTTTAGTCTCTCCTCGAGATGGAAGAAGCAATGGTGGGTTTCAGCGTCAAAACTGCGTCTGGCCTTTTATACTGTCTGGCCACATCAGAAAAAATTACGAGTGAATATATTATACTATAGAGCTCAATGTTCTATGAAAAACCTTTCGTTGGAAAATTGAACATTCGTAAAGGTAAATCAAAATTACTTGTGTACTTAAATATCTGGAATATATGTAGTTATAAAAAATAACGGGAAAATTGGCCCGATTATCTCTATCTTGTTGGCTGGCAGCCATATACAGGGTGCTGCCATCAATACGACAATAAATTAAAACATGGCCTATATTAGTTCATAGAAATGGTTTGCCACTTTGAAAAACATCTTATTCATTTGATACTTTCTTGACATTTGTATGAAATAATATAACATTGACTGCATTATTTCATAGAAACGTCATGAAATTATCAAATAAATACAATATTTTTAAAAGTGGCAAACTGTTTCTATGAAGCAATATAGCCCATGTTTTAATTTATTGTCGTATTAACGGCACCAGCCTGTACGAATTTGAAAAAAAACCTTCTGTATTTGCTACTTAGTTTCGCAATTACTATCCATGTATAAGTTTTGCTATTATAATTATCCTACTCTCTTTCTCGCTAATCAAAGTTTCGGGTGTCCAAAATCTTTTTTCAAAAAACTACAGTCAAATTCAATTTTCGTTAAAAATCTGGATATGTTATGGGTTTATCATTTAGCTATCAAATAATCAAACTAATGGGAAGCCATTAATTTGATCGAAAACACGAATCACGAATAGAGAGCCGCCCTCCACAGTCCTCGACGTAATATTCAATACCTGCATTACTTCAATATAATTAGCGTTAGTTACTATGTTTAACATTATTACAATACGTGAACTAAAGTTTGACTTGGTTTAAAATTGGTGTCACTGTCTTTCTTTCAACAAATAAAAGTGACAGCATAAAAAAATTATAGGTGGTATATAAAGAGAATTCAATCACTAAAATCTAGGCAATACCACCTTTTTCAGCTTGTCATGCATGTGCGTTTTCTAACGCTAACTAAACAGCCGGCACAAGAGTAAGTACTGTAAGTATTAACCTGAGGTATTTACATATACATGACATTTTTAAGTTTTGATAAATTGGCTTTTTTCTATAGGTTTTCGTCTATTTAGTTTTTATACATTAAAATGATTAATGCTTTGAGGCAAATAGTAGAGTCAAACATCTAGAAGCACTTACAGAGTAAGAAGCGCGCGCCCGCAAGCGTTCTAGCTCGCGCGCGTTCAACTCAATATCGTGCGCCGTGAGTCGCGGGCGCTGGCAATGAGGATGCTGAGTTGGTAACCAACGGTGAATCACGGGCGTCAGTAAGTCTCGGTGGACCTGCACTCAGAAATGGGTGACACTCAGAAAATAGTATGCACTCTGAAATGGGAAGCTATTATATATTAAACAGGGTGGTGCCGTCAATGCGACAATAAATCCAAACATGGCCTATATTAGTTAATAGAAATGGTTTGGCACTTTCAAAAACATGAATACATTTGATAATTTCATGACATTTCTATGAAATAATGCAGCCAATATACTATTTCATACAAATGTCATAAAATTATCAAATGAATAACATGTATTTGAAAGTGCCAAACCATTTCTATGAACTAATATAGCTCATGTTTGAATTTATTGTCGCATTGACAACACCATCCTGTATATTTAAATTGCAAGCTAACATAATAGTATAAGCTTGCAATTTAAATAGCATACGTATATCAGACTTATTACACTGATATAAAACTTAAAACTGTAATAAGTTTATTTTTAACAAAATCACAAATATTTGAAAAATTAGAAAAGTTTCTAAATCAGAAAGAAGGCTGCGGGCTCAGTTCCCACCTCAATACATCATCATCATCATCACCAGCCTATATACGTCCCACTGCTGGGCACAGGCCTTCCTACATGGAAGAAACACATGAGGAGTTTGGGCCATAACACCACCACGCTGGCCCAATGCGGGTTGGTGGGTTAAAGCGGTTGTAGTAACAACCGGGACCAACGGCTTAACGTGCCTTCCGAAGCACGGAGGAGCTCGAGATTATAAATTTTGGTTGACCAATCCATGGGGTCGACAATGGCGAAAGTTGCCTTGTTTTTTGTATTCGAAACTAGAGCGCTCAAACCAATACGCCACCGAGCTCCTCCCAATACGCCACCGAGCTCCTCAATACATATTAGTTGGTAATTTAGATACTATTCTAACTTAAAATTTACTAATTAATAGATTAGTACCTCCATAAATAAAATGCAACATTTTGGACTGGTAGAGAATAACTTTTAATATTCTAAGTCCGCCATATTTCAGAAATATAAAACTCTTGATGTGAGAAGGGCCGCCATTGTGCTGGTTTGGTTGAGTTGCTTATTTTATAAGAGCTATGAAATAACTTTTTTTTATACGACTAAAGTGACAATCAAGCAAACGGCCTACCTGATGGTAAGCGGTTACCGTAGCCTATGGACGCTTGCAACACCAGGGGTATCACTTGCGCGTTGCCGGTATCACATGTATTCAGACAATTTGGTTTTATTCAATGCTTTGAATCAAATTAAAATCGAAAATCACTACTGATAATATAGGCACTGATAATCCACTTCTGATACTTCTGCCCTTCTCACTTATACAGCGCAGAGATCCATTACACCTTCATTAAGTCATCACCAGCCTATACACTGCTGGGCACAAGCCTTCCTACATGTGAGAAACACATGAGGAGTTTGGGCCATAGCACCACCGTGCTGGCCCAATGCGGGTTGGTGGGTTAATTAAATCGGTTGCAGTAACAACCGGGACCAACGGCTTAACGTCTTAACGCCTTCCAAAGTACGGAGGAGCTCGAGATTTCAAATTTTTTATTGACCCATCCCAGGATCGACCATGGCGAAAGTTGCTTTGTTTTCGTAATCGAAACCAGAGCGCACTACAACACCAAGCTCGTCATTCATTACACCTTCATTACATAGCTGTAGTGAACTTACAATGTGGTAGCAAAAAACACTGATAAATTACCATGGCAGGGTCATTTGGTTGAGTGAAATAAGAGACGATAGTCCCGACGGCGATGCACACCGTCATCCCCACCAACGTGTAATACAAGTAGCTCAGTCGGTACAAGAAGAACGTGCCTGACCTGTTAATAAAGTAATAAAACACAAGTTTACTGCTTCCTCTTAATACTATAATACAAAACTAAGGTATAAGCCTAGTGAAAAAAATCTGACAGCAGCAGAATCAGTTACGATACGTTTAATGAATATTAATCTGATTGAAAAACTAAGGAGTAGACTCCAATTGATTTCGGATCACATCTTCTAATACATTTTCAACAAAGTAGCCGTAGTTAGATTGGTACCACGGGCATCAAGTACCGTGCTTCATTCATTATCTAGCATATTTGATAGTACCTATGTTAACTTACCGACGACCGACGACGTACTAAGTACTTCTTAAAGAAAAATTCTGAATGCTCACAAATTAATTTTATTATTGAATTTAATATCAAGGAAGCTAATAAACCTATTTTAATAAAATGTAAAAAAAAAAGATCAGTTATATCATTGTGCAAAACATTTTCTGTTGTTCATTTTGGTCCGATTTCGTATAAATTTACAAGATGTTATTATAGCTTACCGATCGAATTCAACAGTGTGACGAGGAGATGGTAAAGCTGTTGCTAGCGTGGTTAAATTACCAGGACAGCCAGCAATCGATACTGGCTTCGGCACAATCATGATTTCACCTCGGATCATGGCTGCTTGTGTACCAAGTGATATCCAACCAATTAGGATAGTGGAAGTGACACCGCCAACTAAAGCACCCTGGAGTAATAAACACTCAATGAATTAAGACAAAAACCATAAATTCCTTTAAAACAATAATAATTGTTGCAATAGGCGATAAGATTTAATATGAGCACAAATAAGAAACACCTTTCACAAAATTTTAGTCACTTTTTAAACCTCACCGTAGCATTAACCCAAGGCAAGAAAAGACCCATTGAAAACAGACCCAGAAGACTCCCTGCTGTTATGCCAGCTAAACTTTTTCCAGCTTGTATCAAAGCACCCATATGTTCCACTAAAAACACCAACGCTACACAAGTAGCCCCTGTCAATAATACAAAACGTTTATGGATATTGTTGAAAACCAATTAAAGTAACATTAAACAAAAGAAATACCTACCAACAACAACGACAATAATTTTCATTATGAAACTAGCAGTTTTTTCTGAAATTGGTTTATTGTACGTAGGTCTGATAAGATCTTCAAAAATGACTCCGCACAATGAATTCAATCCGGTGGACATAGAGCTGGAAAAGTGGGATTATTGGAAAGAAATCAAACCGAGTAAGCAATAGTATAATTATGTGATATATACCTGAGAGCCGCACTGAAGACTCCGCTCATAAAAATTCCGGGTAGAGCTGGAATTGATCCGGTAATTGTCATCACAAAGTATGGAAGGAGCTGATCGCTTTTTCTGATCGCGCCTGTGGTGAGAGGATCGCAATCAGCAAACGTAGCGTATATGACTAAGCCGGTGTAACAGCACAAGGAGACAATTATGAAAATGCCTGCTGCCATGATGAAAATGGTTCTGTAAAATAATATAAATCTAGAATATTACGTTCTTTGTATACAGATTGCTTTCCAAAGCACACGAGTCCTATGCTCCCGTTTTCACTAGCGTTCAGAGTCTCTTAGCGATATTTAGCGCAGTATATGTAACGAGATAGAAAGAGACAAATATCGATAAGTAAGAGTCACTTAATCTTAGGGAATGGTTAGTGGAGACAGACATTAGTTTTGCTTGAGCAAGAGGTAAATATATACTTTAGAATATACAAATAGTTTAGGTGGATATTTTTCTGATTTGAATGATTAGGTGTCATGTGAGTATTTTATGGAGGGAGGCTTACAATACTCACATTATGACACCTTATCCTAACCTAAAGATATTAGATTATATGACCTACTACTGCACCCGGCATTCTTTGCAAAGCCAGTAAAGAGAAAACTGTTAGATTTTGTACAAAAAAGTTTATCCCCAGAATACTCTACCAAAGGTTAATCACAATCTGATCAATGGTTTCGAAACGTATATTATAGGACAAACATACAAACAAACAAAAAATTTTATTTATGTAGCTAGATGTTCGTTAAAGAAAGTGGTTTAGATTTACGGTGATAGAGAAGAGTCACCCGGTATAATCTATTAAAAATGTATTATAAAGAGTTTTGGTCCCGTTCAATTAGAAGTAATTTGATTTTTGTAACAAGAAAATATTTAAGTAAACTATGAGACACATCCTGTTTCTAAGCAGAAGAATCTGAAATAGACCACTTAGTGTTAAGCCAAATTGTGGTTCGTCCTACAGAATTGCCATTACTCACATGCGAGCTCTTTTCAGTGACGACAGGGCGAGGCACCGCTGTACCATAGCTTGATTAACACTACACGAGGCCAACCAGCCGAAATAGTTTCCGAACACTGTGGACCAGAACGAGTGTCGAATCGTGGGGTCAGGACTCATTCTGAAATTGTAATATAGCATTTAGTAAAATAACAAATTGTTAAATAATTTTGCAAAAAATATGAAATGCAGGTGTACATACAACTAACTAGAGAGACGGTGCGATGTGTAGATAGAGTGGATGATTTTCGACGATATTGGCTGATTGAGTGTTTACTATGTTTACTAAACCAGAGGTCTCGGGTCCTTATCTCGAGTAGCGTATCAGTACGTCATCAGTAATAGTAATGGGAAAAATAGTGTAATAACACATAATATAAAATAGCGACACTCGAAATCAACAGATTTATTTTAATTTTTAGTTTACCAATGACAATTACTTGACATTTAACACTAAAAAATATACTATTATATAGTATTATATTTTCTACATAAATTGTTATTTTAATAAATAAGTTAAAATAACAGTTTTGAATCTAGTTATTCATTACTTTATTTAGTTTTTTGCTGTAGCAATCCCATATTACTTTAATATACGAAACCCAAGGATAAAATCACTATGCGCAGGTTGCTTGTGTGCGGCACCCGCATTCGGTGCGGCATGAGGTGCAGGCTCGTGGCCAAGTAATGACCATGCCGCACACCAAAAAAAAGAACTTATCTTGTGCGTCATGAACATTATTTTGTTACGTCCGTTTTAACGCATTTAAAACATATTTCAAAAACACGAAAAACATCTGTTTGTTTCTTCCAACTCATGGAATAACCTAACAAATTCTATCCCGCACAGGGACGAGAATCACGGTTTTCCTGATGAAGTCACATATGTCTCCCAGGTCATGCCACAACGAATGTGATACATTTTATTAAACACATTCCAAATTGATTTCAGAACTTCAAACTTTTGATAGCACTTCAGTATTTATATAACTATGTTAGCATGGGTAGGTGTTCGCTTGTTATACAGAGTACCATATTTGTTTTTTGAGTATCAAGACTTTCAAGGCTAAATGTTTTAATAAAGTTTCCATAATAGTTAGCTCTGAGGTTTCTGTGACAATTCCAAATTTCAGCGTTGTTCAAGTTTTAAAAGCTTCTTTCTATATTTTATACGTATCCTACCTACTTATCTACTACTTACTCATCAAGTATCCCAAAGTACAGTTATAACAATTTTGGAGTAAATACTTTTAAGATACAAATGAGAGTCAAATATTGTGCCTACATATACATATCATCATCACCAGCCCATAGAAACACATAAGGAGCTCGGGCCATAACACCACCACGATGGCCTAATGCGGGTTGTTTTTGATTAAAGCGGTTGCAGGAACAACCGGGACCAACGGCTTAACGTGCCTTCCGAAGCACGGAACAGTTCGAGATTATACATTTTTGATTGATTCATCACGGGATCGCCATGGCAAAAGTTGCTTTGTTTTCTTAATCGAAACCAGAGCGCACTAGCTGTGGTTAGACCGCCACCGAGCTCCTCAACTACCCCATCGAGAACGTACATAGCCTTTATGATGTGGTGTATGAAGTTTCATGAGAATTTATTTTTAAAAATATTCACCTTTACTTACTCAAAAAAGTCAAGCCTGTCACCTTTTTTGTTAATAGCAATGACATCTTCCACACCGCCCAGTCGCCAAGTGCCATAGACTAACACAAAAACCACACCAAAGTACATAAGAATTGTCTGCAATGTGTCAGTCCACACCACAGCCTTCAGTCCACCCTTAAAGAGTAATTTTCCAAATTCAATGTAGTCATCCAATTAAAGTTTCTATACAACTTTGATTTACCTGACCTCGATTTGAGATAGTTTGGTTAAGCAATTCGGTTGAAGATGGGGGGATAAAATTAGGTCAATTATATATTGTTATATACAGAGAAGATACTCACAAGAGTTGTGTAAAATATACACACTATACAGACGATAGGTGTGATTAAATGTATATTAATACCAGTCACTGAAAAATAAATAAAATGAAATAAATTATTATCACGGTAGTCATTTAATTACAAACAATAAAATATTAATTACCTTGACTGAAAGCCAGCGCAGGAACGTAAATTACTATTGGTATGTATAGCATCATTTTAATAATAAATATGATAGATCCTAAAAGGCGTACGTTCTGACTGAACCTTAGACGTAAATACTGGAAGTTTACAGAAAGGCACTATTATAAAAATGAAAAAATATAAATAAGACAACAAATAACAAAAATTTTGGTAAGTAACGTGCTAATATATTAAAAGCAATGCCCAACTTAACAGAATCGTCGTGTTTAAAATACATATATCGATTTTGACATTGTCAAATGTCGACGTATTATTTTAACGTAAAAACAGGAAGAAATTAATAGGGTTCTCTGAAATCCTCAGTAGCTCACCAATGGTTAGGACAGTCACGCGCATTGTGAAAGGTCGTAGGTTTGCATCTCGCTCCGGGACATGTATTTCTCTAGTCTAGACATATTTTCAAATAAGAAAGAATTTCTATAATCTTAAAATCAATTGAGAGAAAATAACAAATGGCTTTTAGTCTGTTAGTAAGTGGCTGTAATATATTTTGAAGAAATCTATACCTCATAAGTAGAAGTGATTTGCAAATTGTAGAATACAGGTAGATAAATAATTGCAATTGTTAATGAAACTGCCCATTCCGATAGCACTATGGTCCATAATTGAGTTCCATAAGTATACATCTCTGCTGGCAATCCCAGTAAGGATATACCGGAGATGTAGCTGAAAAAAAAAGCAAATTTTTCGAGTGTTGTAGTTTTTTTCACATGAAGAATGATTCTAAAGTGTTCAGTACCTGGCAATCAGCGACATAGATATGGGAAACATGCCCATAGTCTTCCCTCCCATGAGGTACTCAGACGTTGTGTTTTGTTTCCGTCTCGCGAAGAATGCAAAGTAGACACCGATTAAGGCGGAAAGAAGTAGCATTGCCCCGAAAACGAGGTAATCCAGCCAGTCGAAGTATATCACCGCCATGTTGGGCAAGAAGTTAGCGTGCAGTCGGCCCGCGCGTCCGTACTGCGTGACACTTAAACTTCATCTCGGTGTACAATAGGCACTTACCGAGCGGAACTGACTGGCCGTTGCTATATTTATCCTGGGAAGGATCTCGGCCAGGTCCATTGGAGGGATGAGACCAACTAATTGAGTAGTTACCGGTGTCATCCCGCCAAGTACCTATCATAGATCTGGGGCCAGCGACACTAAATTAACGACCATCGTAACTTTTTAAGATCAATGTTGGTACATTAAAGTAAAACATATACTTAAACTTTACAAATATATGTAACTGATGCGAAGTTTAAACCTTACATTATTATCTAGGCAACAATTAAGGTGCAACAATGTTGCTCAGAATGTAGAGCGTAGACATTTTGTTCTGACTTGGGATTTTACAAGACATGGAGGGAGAAAAACAACAAGGTACGCATCGTGCTGGGCAACGTCGTGCAATGTTGCGCAGCGTTGTTAAACACGTGGAATTAATTAAATTAAATCTGGCTGTTGCTTTTAAATAATTTTATAATTGTCATAGTCGAAAATTTTAATGGAATACATCATTTAGATGATGCGCGGTCTTATACATAATGTTATTTGTTAATTCACAAAAGACTCCCGGGTGCATGGCTTATTCCACTTTATGACAGTCAAAAAAACTTTGTATAAGGAATGTGTTGTTTGACAGGTTAACTAGTTAATATATTTTTGTGATAATTTGTTTTGTTGACGATTTGAAAGTGCTTCTTTGTGGCCTATTTGATTTTTTTTATACCTCTAAGGTGACAATTAAGCATACGGCTCACCTGTGGTAAGCGGTTACCGTAGCGTAGTACTTATCACTTGCGCGTTGCCGAGAAAAGATATTTTGTATTTTTTGTAACTGATCTTTGAGTATTCTGCCGTTTAGGGCTTAAATACTTTGTTCATTCAAAAAACCTTGATCTGAACTTTCGAGGAGGGTCTGTTATACCACTTAAAAGGGGTTACAGCGTCGAGTGTCACGGAATTCCACGCATGGTCGAGTGACAACT
Source organism: Nymphula nitidulata (assembly GCA_947347705.1). Classification (NCBI taxonomy): domain Eukaryota; kingdom Metazoa; phylum Arthropoda; class Insecta; order Lepidoptera; family Crambidae; genus Nymphula; species Nymphula nitidulata. The sequence goes on from OX374616.1 coordinate 22,459,312, forward strand.
TATGAACACACGATTGGGCGACCACTATTGATCGAATGATAATTATGCGATAGCTCTTTTAGCCCAAAGGTTCTTAACACGGCTTTCCATACAAACTTTCAAGTCAAAAATATTGACAACAAACAAACCGATACTAACAAAACATGCTATGCATAAGTACGTCAGGTTAGTCTTAAAGTTAACAGAATATTTTTCGGAAAGTAAAGAAGAGAAAATAATATAGAATTTATTGACGATTGTTGGTTTGTATGAAAAACAAAAAGTTGTTCTTACTCAACAATGTCTGTTTTTCGAAAAATCCTCTTTCAACTATTGAGACTAGCCTGACTTGCTTATGATGTAAAGTAAGACTTTATATGCTGCTGAGAATAGATTAGTTCGTTTTCAATATTTTTGACTTGAAATTTGGTATGAAAAGCTATGCGGAGGAAACACTCGTAAGATCTTATGTAATGGATATTAACTGTTGGAAAATTAAAAATAATAAAACTGTAAAACATCCATGACTCATGAACCTAAATACCTACTTATTCGAAAGTCTTTATGAAAATAAAATTATTAATATTTAAATGTTTTATATTGTAAGAAATACAAATAAAGAAAGAAAACGATGAAAAAATTGAATGCCACAGGCGGGAATCGAACCCGCGTCTCCTGGGGTCCTACTAGTTGTAACCTACCACCTACTTCATCGCTTTCTACCCCTTAACGTTCATATAGCAACGTTTAACTCACCACTCATTGAAGTTTACACTTCAATTGATCTGAAAGAAAACTTTTACAAGCATTTTTAAACTTTCAGTAAAGATGAGAAAGCCATTTTTTTATGTTTGTATAAGTAGAATATTGGTAATACAGTTGCCGCCGGTTAATTTTATGTCGCTGGCTCCAGATCTATTATATTCGTTCTTTCATAATCGTTGCTTACAGCGCCGATACTAATATACCGCATTATCAGTAGGTACATGGGTTTTTAAAAAGACATGTGTCCATTTATATAAATATACCTACATGGTAACCATAAAGTGTGTACATACAACTAAAATATAAAATTGAAAAATTTAAGTTAACCCCGGCCTTATTAATCATTTATCTAACACCATCTCATTGCGACTATTCTAAGAGCCCAAACACGCAGAATTAGGGATCCTGCAGACTTTTTGATGGTATAGGTTAGTATGTCATGAGAATATCACCGAACTGACAGTACACCAAATTTCAAATAAAACGGATCTGTGAATGTCTGTTAGTAAAACCCTTTTATCATGTCGAAAATGAGCTGATAGTCATCAAACGCCTGAATTAATCTTCATAAATTATAGGTAAGAACCATCCTAGTTGTTAAAGTAAATAAAACTGTGAGAGCAGATTTTAATAGGAAAACTTTTATTGACAGCAAAACGGAGTAACAAAACAAGGTAACCATAGTAACGGAGGAACTTGGCTGTTTATAGCTTTAACACTAGTCACGTCAGCTTCCAAACAAAAAAACTTTATCAAAATCGGTCCATTCATTTAGGAGCTACGATGCCACAGACAGACACACAGATACACAGACAGACACGTCAAACTTATAGCGCCCCTATTTTTTTGTCGGGGGTTAAAAATAGGTAGTAATAGGGTTGTATCTAAAATTAGTTCGAATAAAATGTGTATAGATTATAAGTATAGATTCTATCTAGCTATAGGTATTTTAAAAATAAAATAATCAATTATTTTCTAATGCTTTATTGAATATTGTTAATACAATTTCCTGGCTTAAACATCGAAATAATTTCATATTTTGATATAAGCCGTGAAGTTGGTGATCCCAGTTAGCGTGATGCTTAGTGTAATCTAATGAATGACACGACAATGAGAATGTATACAGTTAGACCCAATTCGAAATAACATAATTATGATGGTACACTTATTGTGATATACGTCTTAAATCTACATGACTTCTCAACAAAAAAGTTGCAAGATAAGTCATACATTTGAATACTAAGCAAGTACATAATATGTAATATTAAACCCTTTTACATCCTTTAGCTTACGAGACGTATCTAATAAAAGAATTGTCAATAAGTATATACAAATAAACATACTTCATAGTATTTATGAACTATCTTTAAGCTTTAGCGAGATAAGGTAATTAAAGGTATAAAAAATAATAGGTATAATTAACTATCTCATATTCACATAATTTAATTTTATCTACTTTGCCTACAGTAAACAGATACAATTAAAATTAATTATGACTATTTTTAACATTGAAACAGGTACTGGACTCCGATGATACTTTCCTATTTTAAAGCTAATATAACAATGATAGAAACATTTATTTCAATTTACATAAAATTTATTTATTTATATATAAACAATAACTATTCAGTAAAAGTATACATAATAATAGGTACAGGTACTTTAAGTATACAAAATATAATTTATGGGTTTTCACTAAAATATACATAAAAGATAAAAAAATAGCAACGAAACCACCAACAGAGAGGTGTATGGTGTTGGTAGATATAAATAACATAATTTTTCCGTTGACTTGGCAATAGCAATCATGGTTGTATATTCAATCAAGTAAGTAATACTATTTGATAGTGAGATTTCTGTTGGTACCGATTATCATGTCGAAAATATAATATTATGTAAAGCTCTACATAACAAAGCTAAATGCAATAGTCATTATGGGAAAATAACAAAAAGGTTTTACACTAATTTCAGTAGGCCGGATGAGTGCACCTAACGATTTAACTATTTTAAATTTGAGCGTCACAAAAATTCGTTTCAATTGACTTTGTTACATAAAATACATAATAATAATATAAGTATAATAGATTTACTATGCTTAAGCCAGGTGCAGAAGTCTGTAGAGTTCCCGAGTTTTACAGGTCTTGACATCAAATTCATCACAATTTTATTACTTTTTATCAGTGTTCAAAACTGTAAATTTAACGACGAACAGGCCTACCATATAGTACTTTTTTTTATACAAAGCACGACAAATGACTCAACACCACCTGATGTAAAGCGGTAAGAAGAGTCCATTTGCGAAGACAGCTAGTGCAGTTCAGACACTGCTCTAGCCGCCTCGACCTTGCCGGCCCGAAAGGTGCTTTTTCACGCCTCTTTTGAAGGAACCCATGTTATAGGAAGGAGGGAACACGTGTGCTGGCAAAGAATTCCAAGTTCTCTTTGACCTACCACTGCTCAGTTACCAAGTAACCTCTGTTATTTTTAGTATAAATAGTAAAAACCGCTAGGCAACAAATATTAGTAAGCTCTGTGGGTAGTATATTGGGACCGGCCGTAAGTCTGATGCTCGCTAGGCGGTAAATCGTCAGCGCAAGATTGAAAAGGTGATTCTTCGGATGACATTCATAATGTAGATTATAGACACCTATACACGCAGATCAAGTTTATCATATTCATATTTTTGTGAATACCTTTTAATCGGTCAGCTACCGGGCTGTCTGATTTAGGCGTAATAAAATTGTTAAATTGAGAGTTTTTCTTAAAGAATTTGATATCAAAACTATATGTGCAATAATCGTTATAAGTAGTGGCGCATATCTATCGCTAAGATTGGACATAATTACTTACAGGCATAATTTGCTTGTTTACGATTGCTGCCTACTTATATCGAGACTCCTTGCCCAGATCACATGAGACTTATAGGAAAGATTATGCTAACGAGTGGAAGCAGTATTAGGGAATTTGATTTTTTTATAAAAAAGGACTCGACTTCTTTACTAGGTTTATCAAAGGAATCATTTAAAAACTCTAACCTCTTTATATCCATTCTAAACCAAACATTTGCTGACAAAAGATCCTATAGTGCGACAAATACTTACTTCAAATGTTTTAATACCCAATACTTTTGCCTTATCTGAAGTTAATAACTCCTCTCGAACTACCCCCTACTTACTTTATTCTAGTACGAATTTATATCGCTAAGAAAAGTAGGAATAGATAGTAATATTACCATACGAAAAACTACTCGTTGTCGTGACAATGTCTACGATGTTCATTATAAAGCTAGTGCTTTTAGATGGGACTCTATGGCTCATCATTTATGGAAAACAGAGAAAGGTGAGTGATCAATTTGAAATAAAGATTACATCATTGCAAAATTTGTCACTTCAGCAGCGAGTCAAACATAAACAGAGAAAAATAGCCATCGTGACTTGACACCATCAGTTATGACACCATGCATTCTTATTCCAAGTCAAATTCTATTAATTTGACTTGGAATATAATATTAGTCGAAATAAATATTCAATTCAAAATAAACATTCAAGTGACAATAAACATTTTTACTAAAAATATGTATCTATTCTTATTCCAGCAATCGACCAATTTGCCGGAATGCAGATTACTTTAATATTTCAACGGTCATATTTAAAAAAGTTACAAGATAGAGCTTTGTTTCGAAAGTTAAATGTTCGCTAAGAGAGTTAAGTCATTTACTTTTATATTTGTCACGTTCTTTTGCAAGTGTTAACCATTAATGGCAACACAATTGAAAGCGTCTTATTTTTCAACACTTTTCTCTGTTTTATCATAGATCATGATTTTAACATGAGTGCCATCTCCAAAACTAAGCTAGTGTACTCACAAGTTTCTTACTCTACTCTAGATACACCAAGAGCAATAAATACCTTACGATATAATATATTTCGAATCAATTCTAAACGGATTTAAATCCTTCAACCAGTATAAAACTTTTCACAGACCGTTGCATTCCAGTACATTACTCTCCTTCTTAGTCTTCCTAACGTAAATCTATTTCGTATAGTTATAATATAGCATCCAAATATATTTTTTCTCGACTGAAAAACAGATATTATAACATCTTTTCATTCGAGACAATCTTTGACTTTTTGAGAGTGTTTAACACGAGGAACAATTAATTTTTAATCGCTATTTATCCTGAACAACGCATGGAATTCGTACCAAGATAAGTATTTTGTTATTATTTAGTAGTCCAGAGGCATTAGCAGTGCCTAATTTATTGCTAAATACCTCTTTATATCTTAATCAATCAATAGGAATCTGTATTTGTATCAAACAAAATCGTACGGTGGTCAGTTCTGTTCAGACGTAGGTGTTTACAAGTCAGCAGGGGAAGCCAGCTCGAGTCGCGACCTTCGGCGGTCTTTGCTAACAGACAGTTGTCCCGAAGAAGATCGCTGTAAAGAAGATGATCGAGGTCGCGCTGTATTATCAGATTTGGATTTCTTGACCTTGCTGCCGCCAGACGCGGGCTGCTTTCCTTTCAGCGACGATACTGATATGACTACATCTGTGGAAACACCATCTTGTTCTGTTGAAGAATCGAAAATAAAGCGTTACTATCAATATTATTATCTCTGTTTTCTGCATCGATTCGCATGATATACTAACCTGTACGTTTGATTACTTCCCCAGCATTATTTAAAAAGAATTTCGGTTTATTGTCTTTAAGCGATTCCTGAAATTCAAATTAGTTTTATAATTCTGATCAATTTGATAAATTTAGGTTTATTTAATTAGGTATATTTTTTATTAAATTAATGACGTGTTTAATCATAATGCTGACTTACCTTTGATTTACTAGATTTGGAAGCAGAGTCAGTGCTTCCGCGCCACCACGGTCACTGAATCTCACAAAAGCCCCTTCCGGACTCTTTAACGGGGGTGGACGCCTCACCGTCGCCCGCATTTTCACCGTCTGGCTTTGGAGAACCAGCGCCGGATGTAGTGGCACCCCTAAAATACAATTCCCAGATCAAATAATCGTAAAATTAGAGTATGGACAGTGAATTTAACTTGCATTACAAAAACATTAATGTAATAAAATACCACGAATTAAGCTAACACAAAATTTTGTTACGAAGTCAATGTTATATTATTTAACACATTCCCTCCCAGGACTTCCAGGTATTTTAGTCCTCTATCCCGTACTGGTGCTTATTTTTTTTTTTCGAAGAAGCAAGATTATTTTTTGTAAATGAACTATGTATTTAGGTGGCTCACTAATTATTATTAACAATTTAATGATATGTAACTATTAGTTCCACTTGGATCTAAGCAATTACAAATAATCACCGGTTTATTAGCCACTAGCTTTTTTCCGCTGCTTCGCCCGCGTGAATGTCGGCTATTGTCCCAAAAGTATTCTATGTTCTTCCTAGGGTCTCAAACTTTTTCCATACAAAATTTCATTTAAATTGGTGCAGTGGTCTATGCTTGAGAGTGTTACAAACAAACAAACTGACTTTTGCTTTTATAATATAGTTAGGATTCAATATTCGCATTGGGTCCCAAATTTTCCAGATTTTCTCGACTACTTTAGGACTTTTTTTTTATACAACTAGATGACAAACAAGCTGACGGCCCACCTGATGGTAAGCGGTTACCGCCGCTTATAAACACCTGCAATAACAAGAAAAAAACAATTGATATTGCAGGTGCGTTGTTATCCTGGGGCCTAAGATGAAATGCCGTCCATGCCCAGTAAATACACTGGCTACCTTTCCCTTCAATCCGAAACACAGTGAACTGTTTCACGGCTGATTTTGTTGCTCTCCTGGGTATACAGGTACTGCAATCCCTACTCACGATGATGAGATGTGCTAATCAATGTGATATCACGCCCATTTTACTTACGTCATGTCGACCCGGACTGTGTTGTTATTATTTTGCTGGTTGCGCATAGCTAGCGTCGAAACCATGGGTGGCCTTTGTGGTTTATTCGCAAGCAATCTCTCTATTTCTATCATAACTGATGGTGTCAATTGTGGAACGATCTGCTTAACAAAATTACCATGAATTAGTTTCACGTCTAGATATTCTCTAACTTACTTACATTTCAACAATAACAATAAAGCTGCCAGACTTAACATTACTCGTGCACCTTTTAGCCAACTTTGCCAAACAAAAATGCACTGAAAATATTTCAGACACTCAGTAAGTATTGTAAAAATTGATTATTTCCGTGTTAACGTTAATCTTTAAAATAATTACAATAAACTCTCTGTCACGTGTCACAGTCATAGCCACGTCATGCTGAGGTGAAAAGTTTATTTGAAAAATGTTTCGTTCATTACAAGTTAATTTATCATATGATTACTTTTATGCTGTTTCATAATAATGTGTATCATATTATTTTAAGTAAATATGGCTATGAATAAAATCTACTATTATATACATGGTGGTGCCGTTAATACATCAATAAATTAAAATATGGGCTATAATCATTCATAGAAATGGTTTGCCACTTTCAAAATAAATATTGTTCATTTGATAATTTCATGACATTTTTATGAAATAATGCGGCCAATGTTATATTATTTCATACAAATGTCATGAAATTATTAAATAAATAAGATGTTTTTGTAAGTTCCAAACCATTTCTATGAACAATATAGCCCATGTTTCAATTTATTGTCGTATTGACGGAACCACCCTGTATATTCATTTAAGAGTATTTTCAATACTTTTTTTTGTATGTAGATATGTATGGCAGTCAAATTGAGGTAAAACTCAAAGTAATTATGATTATTAATTCAAACAAATCATTAAATTCAGTTTGAAAAGCTCAAATACTAAATATATATCCATTTTCAAAATAACAGCTGCACCAAGCTGTACTGCCCCAAATGAGTAGGCATACGCATCCAAGATCCTGACTAAAGGAAAACTTGTCGATTCTGGTGAAAACTTTTTCAGCTGCTTCACGGATTAAAACTGTGAGCGAAATGTGAAATTACACGCCGAAAAAAAATGTGTGTATGTATGTAATGTAATCTTCATGGGTACCTGTAATGCATGGATGTTATCTTTAAACTGCTCCACGCTGTTAGCGCCTAACAAGAGACAGTTCACCGATTCATTCTTTAGACACCAAGCAACTGCCAGTTGACTCATGGAACAGTCTAAAACAATAAAAACGTTGTTGAAATTCGGTGAATTATTTGACAAATTACGGCGTATTAAAGTTTAAATTTTACTTACTAAGAGAATTGGCAAGATTCGACAAATCGCGAAGTTTGTCCCCATATGTACGTGGTTCTTCTCCAGTCACTTGCTCCTTGCTTCCAGAGATCTTAGAAATTAGAAAAGGTATAAGATTAACAAACTTTGGAAAATTTAAAATATATTAAAAAGGAAATAAATAAAAGATTACTTCGGGTCCAGCAAGATCTTCTTCACACCAGCTAAATGTACTGTATTTACGGTTGAACCGTGATTTAGCAAACAGCCCGGTGATTTCCTCCCGCCCTTTTCCCGTAGTAATAGCAGACCACGCCATCATTCCTGGTAAACATTAAGTAAGTATTAATGTGATATGTTCAGTTTTCATATACTTGATGTATATGAAAACTGATAATGTCCACATTTCCATCTTTGTGTACTTACCAACGCCAATCTTATGGTACAGTTCTGGCATGTATAATTCCGGCTTCTCTCTGCAAAACATGTGGTATTCTGTTTGTTCAACAATCGGAGTTATGCAGTTGAACTGTCTGCAGTTTGTAAAGGCGTCCATTATCTGTATGAACAAAAAAGTTTGGTGAAGTAGAAGGAAAATGTTTTATTTCATTTTTATTCTTAGTTGCTCTTCTTTATTACCTCAGATGGAGTCCATCGTGCTGTACCCCAATACATGACCCAACCTTGGTTAATTACGAAGTTCATTGCTCGCACCAGTTCTGTAAAAGCGATAGCGTTGTCACAAGTTCCATAGATCATTGTAAATAAAGAAAGGATTTATGATCATTATGTTCTCACCTTCCATTGGGCAAACAGGATCTACTTTGTGTAAAAGAACTACATCTATGTATTCAACCTGCAGCCTTGCAAGCGATGCTTTCACGCTTTCTATAATATGCTTACGGGATAGACCTCTTTCATCCGACCTGTTATTTGTATGAGTAAACCTAGTAATTAAATAGTCCAAACACATTAAGAACTAAACAGCAAAAAGCGTAACATCGAAAGCTTGTTCAATTTTGTTAGTATAAGCAAGTTTTCTAATGAGCCATTAGCAAGTCCACTCATCTTGTACTGATTGAAATTAGGTACATATTAACTGTATCCGTGGTTGCTACATACAAATGACAAACACATTAGGTTCACTAAATGCAATTTTGTAGAGTTAATAGAGTCATATTCACATAATTTTGCAGGCTGAGAGGGACAACCTAATATCTAAATCTTCAGCACTGCATTGCATTGGAATTTGGAATAAAATTCGTTAGTCAATACAGTTTCAGTTTATTCTTAAATGTTTTTAGTCAAATTCAGGATTGTATTCTTTCCTACTAACTGCACCCGGCATGCTTTGCAATGCCCGTAAAGAGAAACTTGTTAGGTTTTATAATTAAAAAAGTTTTGAATTCTAGGAACATTCACGGGCGTTCCCGGAACATCCTACCTTTTCCTCACAATCTGATCAATGGTTTCGAAACGCAGAGGGGGCAAACATACAAACATTAGTTTTTATTATAATAATTATTCTTATAGTGAATAGAATCTTTAAAATCTATAGTTCTCTGTTAAAATATTGATGCAAATTCTTTGCCACACTGAAACTGATGTAAAATTTAATTACATAAGTAATAGGTTGCAAATAATAGATTTATGTGACCTATAGCGCGAGTGCGTTTATCTCAACATATTTGCGAGTTAACTGTTATCATTTAACATGTAAAAGTTTTGTTATCTGAAAAATTTGTGCTTAATTGTTAATTAATTCATTTATTATAAAAACTAGTTATAGAAGAGGAAACTAGTATTAAAACAAATACAAAAAGTTTCTGTAACGGTATCGCTCACACCCTGCAATTTAAGAGGAATGCTAACACATGCTTGAACTCTTTACTATATTATTTGTATCTATATAAACATATATGACATGCAATAAAAATATCAGTAAAAATTAAACGAATAAAAATTTTATTCACAAATATTGTTGAAATCTTTTCTTTACGACATTTTAACAATGAGATATTCATTACATGTCTTGTAATTTGTAATCGTCTGTTTTATTACAGTGATATTGTAGATTTTAATTTAAAAAAATATACCTGTCTATATCGTGCTTTGGAACTTTGTAAATACAATTATTGTGACAATAATGGTGTAATTAATTAGTCCGTTAGTTTCATATAGAAGATAAAAAAAATATAAATCTCAGTAAAACGTCTACCACTTACTTGGTGCTCCAATAAATTTTAGTCGTAATAATTATACTGGTTCTTCGGACGTTTCTCTTCTTCAAGATTCTGCCCAGTTCAGCTTCACCTTTAGCTGTGATTATTCCATGATCATCATTTGATTTTATTTTGCGCTTGTTTAAAACTATGGTGATATGAATATGCAATGAATAAAAAAGTTGCTGATTATACATGATATTTAAATAGATAGTAATACAGAAATTTAATTTTAAGATTAAATATACCTATTTTCGTTAGGAACGTTTGTGAGTTCACAAAACTGCAGCCCATTTTATACGGTGATTAAGGTTTGATGTATTGTTACAAAGATACGTGAAGTACATACGGCTTTACAAACCTTACCTCCAGTAAGGGCTTGAGATCAATATTAATCTTAATAAGGATCACATTCGTATCAAATAAAGCTAGCTAAATTTGATTTCTAGATCGAAATAAGTTCTCATGTCATGTGTGTATCGATTGCTTTTTTCAAGTGTATTAGAGTCTTTCGGGGTAAAAACGCGCAAGAACGGGTACAAAGGATGCCCAAAAATCGAAAGTCGTTTTAAACAACAAATGTACTATTAAAGGGCATAATTGTAGAAAGCAAATATGTTTTTACTTTCCATAAAAATATAACGTGTGCTCGCTATGAAAACTTAATTTTTATAGTAATAAGAAATTGCTTGACGGAAAAGCAGTAAGGGTATTAAAATTCATGCGTAAAATTGTAAGTCTATAATTAAAGTCTATAAGCATAAACGAAGACTCTGGCCACTTGCTAGTATAAAATGATATTTAAGGTGAATAAATATGCTTGACTTTTTTTTTAAGTCGGGCAAACTGTATATTGTGCGAGATTCAACGCATAGCCTTTCAGTGTTTACCGGCCAGCCGCTTACATTGTGAGACGTGTACGTGGTTGAGATTAACACTAATTAAGAAACAAGTATAATTTTATAGAAAAGAGGGTTTTTGTTTTATTAAAGTTGTATTATTATGTCATAACTGCGCCCTTTTCCCCGAACGACTCTACCCAACTATTTGAACTCGATTTTGCGATTTTCAAGTACCGAATTTTGTACCAAGCTTATGTATGACTCTTTACCAAAGCTCATGTATGATGAATGGAAAACTAATAATATCTAAGTGATCTTACCAAAGTGTGCCTCCGATAAATCAAATAGGTTGATACCGTTTTCCAGAGCAGTCATTACAATATCTTCCGCGTAGTCCTCGTTGACCATCGTCGACCACATGCCTAGCCCAATACTGGGAACTCTCAGGCCGGACTTGCCAAGATTCTTGTAGCGTAGACCAGGCGTAACGCTTGAAGGCATAGCGTTATGGTTCATGTAATTTGACATATGCCGCGACGCCGTGACCTCCCCGGCTGATGAAAATAAACTACAATGTAAGCTGTATCTTGTAAAGCAAAGTGCCAGGTATTTCGCGTCGCATTAACAAGTAAATGCTCTAATACTGTGTTTAGAGCTGAGATTTTATGATTTTATAACGTGTAATGTCCACAGAGCACTCTATATAAGCTACGTACCCACCCTTTTCAAAAGAATACACGAAATATAAGTATGATATCTTACGGTCTGTGAGCAAAATGAGCAATTGGTAAGTTATCAGTAATTAATATGTTTTGATGGTTAGGTTATATTTGTTACGCGTCCTGCTCATAAATAAAACAAAACAAATTTGCGAAGGCGTCGGTATAGATAAACTGAAATGCTAATATTTCCCAATTTATAAATAGACTATAAATTACAGTGTCATAAAGTATGGACATTACACAATAAATTATTATGTATATATCGTGGCCCGATAGTAGAATCATATCATGAAGTTGCCAACCATATCATATAATGGTGGCATTAAATAAAATAATACACCGTCTATTGACCAGCCATATCATAATATGACTTGGTCAGACCAATAAATAGAAAATGCCGGACTATTTTTTTACACGCCAAGGATGGCAATTATCGTCCCGACCCGTCCCGATTGATGGTAATTGTTTACCGTAGACTATACTCGTAGACGCTCGTAGCACCTTGGGCACAACTCTTGCGTTACCTACCCTGTTAAAATAAAGAGGAACGTTATGTTGACAGCTTAGGAGACGAGGTCCCCCTGCTTATAACATAACGCATTACGGCCTGGCCACGGCAACGGGCGGCGACGGCGCGACTGGCGAGGTCGCCGGTCGCCGCTACGCGTGGCCTGCTTAGTACATTTCCATACATTTGTTATCATACGGGCGAATAGAAACGCGAATATTCACCTCGGCGAATTTCGCGTGGCCAGATCGTAAAGCTTTCTGTTGCTATTAACAGGTTGGACAACGCGCGAGTTCAAGGTGCTACGAGCGACAATTAAAGACGCTCGTAGCACCTTCTTGGGCCTTCTTCTTCAACCGAAGGCGGGTCGTACGCTTTTTTGCCGCCCGTTGTCGTACAAAAAAAACTCTAACAGTGCTTATTTTATGCAAAATTGCAAACCATAGGTGTCCGGATTTTTGCGATATTTCAGTAGATGATGAAATTTCCTATAATCTAATCTGGGTAAGTTTAGAAGTATTTTTTTGTGGTCAATACATATCGAAAATCACACAAAAACATACAATTATGTATTGTAGGTTTTTTTGTGATTTTCGTCTTCCAGAATTTCAACATAGCAAACAATGTCGATCTTATTGCTTTGAAAATGGATACAATTGAATATGAAGAGGTTGCAGTAAAATGTCGTTACGTTACAAAGCTATGACATGATCAATTCTACGATCTGGCCGCGAGATTATATAAATATACTGATGGATTATTTATTATTATACATGAGACGCGGAATATCCGTCGACATTTTAACATAAAAAAAAAACTAACAGAATAATACCTACGCTATTACTGGAAACAATAACGCTACAGGGTCAGCTTTTAAAAATGGCTTTGGGAAGATATATACGCAAGTAGTAAAATCTGATATTTTTTTTTAAACAAAATTAAATATAAAGGAGAACACTCGCTCCGCAGCACCAACATGCGTTGCAAAAATTCAAAGAAAATTAGCGTAATATATTCATTATAGTAGACTATATTCATTAAATAAATTAATGCGGTCACATTATGTCTACGGACAAACTTGGAAGTATATTAACAATTTAGAACTAAATCACATAAACTATTGTATTCATACAGTATGTATGGTTGCAACGATTAATTGTACAAGCGCAAAAGTTAGTGTGACTTGTTCTAAAATGTTTATCTACTTCTTAGTTCGAATGTACCTGCCTTAGAACTCAGACAGACATGCATATTATGTGTAAAGTCAAGGAGTAACTGACTTTGAAACAAATAATAATAATAATTTACAAAGTAAAGAAAGTCGCCTATTCCCTTTAAAAATGCATGCGATAGTTCTACTTTGACTGCATGCTTGCACTAATAGTATGAGCTCCTATCAGCATTATATACACATCGATTAATTTACTTGCGTATAGAAAAAAAACCATTAATGAAAACAAATAAGTAATGTATTGTTTGTACCATCACTTTTGATATCAATTTTAACATCTGTAATAGAATATATGCTGGGGGATTTTTTTTGTAATAGGGCATTTTTCTTTTTCATTTTTTACAAGTATATGTTCACTTTTACATAAGTATCTTCATAATTTTATGTCGTTCATAATATGTCGATTCCGCAATCGTAGCAGCGTCGTGCAGATATGTTTTAAAGTGCAAAGACTATATTATGGTTTTTTTTTACATTAATGTGTTTCTCACTTTCTCTACATTCAAATATTCTCTTCTTCTTCTATATAAGCACTACCGGCATATTATATAATATTATGACTGCAAGATTGAGAAAAAACAACAAATGAATTATAGAAGGACATCCCAAATCAATGTACTGTAAATTTAGAAGATGTGATGGGAATTTACCTACTTTCTGGAGACTTCAATTTATTTTTAAAACAAGTAGGTGCCTGGACAAAAACAGGTCTTTTAAAAAAAAATCATGACTGAATTCTAGTTCCATTTTTCCTATTTCTATATTATAGCTAAGTTCAATCTTAAAATTATCAATTAGCTGGCCTAATTGAACATTTAAAAGTTGGACTTTAATTAAAAAAAAAAACTTGATTTCGGCTAGTGTGTAGGTAAACTGCATCCAGAGTAATTACGGGCATGGGAGCATAGATAACCAACATATCTATGCACCTGTAATTTAAGTATGATTTTATATATACTTCCGAATACTTATACATAATGTTGGAAAACTAATTTCAATAAAATGCCTTGGACTTTAAAATACTTTCAAAAGTTATTTTTCCATGCCCATTTTGACCTTGTGAGTTGTTGTGGCTAAATTTACCTGGCAGCGGCTGTAGTGAATATTTCATTAGATTATCTGTATTCCACTTGTATCCTTCCAAGGAGCATTTCTTCAATTTTACTTATAAATTCATATTACCTAGTCTGTGCTCAAAGTCCATCTGGTTTCCATCAGTTGAGTGTCTTTTTATTTCAAAGGTAAGTAAAAATACCTTTATTGTAAGTTACTATGTATTTCTTTTTATAATCATTTTTAAGGTGCGGTGAAGATATTTCGGAGTAATATCAGTAGTTAATAAAACAATTAGTACATATGCCTTGGTGTCAGTTCACTGCCAGGTATACCCAAGTCAATAAGCGCGAATTCAAAGTTCCTAAATATATTTCCACCTGTGTTGATGTCGAATATTGTGCCAAAAGTTAGTCTATCTTTTCAGGATGTAATCTATATCTACGCCTAATTTCATATAAATAGGCTTAGCGGCTTAGGAGTGAAAACTTTGCAGACAGATATACAGAGTTGCTTTTGCATTTGTAATATTTGTAGATATTGATTTATTAAATGCCGTCTTGTGTGATTTCTTTGATTGTTGGTTAGAAAATTAAAAGTGTTATACAATTTCGTCCGCCGAGCTCGTATGTCTAAGACGACTGCGACAAACAATATCTATAGAAGCATCTCTTAGCGCATATCATGGCTATGTTTCCTCAGTTCTTACTTATGGAATACTGATATGGGGTAACTCTGTTTTTTTTGATAGGGCATTCAAAATTCAAAAGAAATGCATTAGGGCAATTTGTGGAACATGGCCATTTGAGAGCTGTAAGCCGTTATTCAAAAAAATTAAATATATTACCTCTGCCGTGTATATACATAAGAGAAGTTTGTATTTTCGATAGAAAGTATCCCTGTTATTTTAAGCTAAACAAAGACGTCAGTGCTAGGACAACTAGATATCCACACCAATTGTACATACCCAGATGCAAACTTAGTATTTTTAAGAGAAATGCTTATTTTATGGCAATTACTATATACAATAAACTGCCAAGTACTTAGTATGCATGAGGTATCTCAAAAAATGTTTAAGAAAACAATAACTCAATGGTTGAGACAAAAGTTATATTACAGTGTAAGTACATGAATATTTGAACGATTGAATTGAATTTAATGTATTATGGTACTAAAAATTATAACAGATAAGAATAAAATAATTATTGAATATTTGAATTAAATTTTTGCATGTTTTAATGATAATAATGAAATAATGTAATTTATAATAATATTGATATAGAGAAGTAATGAAATTAATTAATTTGACATTCTTACTTAGGAATTATATTTGCATGCTTAATTAAGTGGAATACGTAGTGTAATACCGTATTCTTGCAAATAAATAATATCTTATCTTATCTTATCTAAATGAAGTCTCCATGAAGTAATGGTAAACAATATTGGATGCGCTTTTCTATTCAAGTTGCATTGATATGGAACATTCTGTATATGTCACTGTAAGATATATAGCTGGGATACGTATGTAACCAGTGAAATTAATATTCACACTACTTTATATGGTAGCTCTATGTAAATGAAATTAGTCGGTGTTTGTGTTCTAAAAAAAATAGTTTATTTATTCTGTGACTTGGTTTTTTGAATTGCTATTTCGTATTTTTATCAGACCACGACAATTGCTGCTAAATTTTGAAAAATTATATCTGTAGGTACTTTAATTGCCAATAAGATTTCAGCATAGATATATTCATATTAAGCACTGTAAAAGACGTACCCATTATATTTTCTTACTGCAGCATAATCAATTACCAAGGTACATCTTTTTTTTTTAGTTTATGAATAAATTACTTTGTACGTGAATAGATTTGAGCAAATGTAACAAATTTCAGTCAGGGCATATGTGTTAAGAAGTGTATAATCGTTTTAATTAAATTTAGATTCATATCAAAAAGTTTAACAACATATACACTTATGTAAAGAACATGATTAACATTGTGTATGATTTTTCTGTAAATGGGGAACACTTTCACCGCCCATTAACTGCTTAAAATGTGATGAACTGTCTTCATTAAGGCCTTACTAATTAAACATAGTGTAAACCTTGTATTATTGAAACAAAAGAGATAAAATAAGAAATATTTTTACAAAATATTAGTAAGGCTCTTAATATTTTAATAATCTTATGGCATTTGGCACTAAATGGTCATAAAAATGGCATTAGCGTCAATCTATAAATGTTATCAACTAAAAAAAATACTGAAAACTGAAAATGTTTCTCGAAATTTGATCATTGTAAATCTGATTTATTATCGTGTTATTAATTGCTTGCTCGTCCATCATACACATATACAGTATCTTCCGAAAGTCCGAAATAAAATTTAAGGTAGGGTTGTCAAAAAGTACCTACCTCTTTTCACCTTACAGACTACTTTTATTTTCCGATTAAATTAGTATAAAAGCATAGTCTTGCTCGTTGATAACCCACTATTAAAAATTCATTCTATTGCACGTATGGTACGTCACACTACTGTTATACACACGATATCGACCCCCGCAACCCCAGAATTACAAATTTTATTTCGGAATTCTGGAACACCTAGTGTATTAAAGGGACGACTGTATATTATATTTATTGGCGTTCAATTAACGCCAAACTAGCCCCAGAAGCTGTTAATAAAAATTTGATGATTGAGAATATTTAAAAATCTTAGGTATGAATTGTGGATGGGGTTTTTTCGTATTTTGCAAGCATGAAGTTGTAATCAAATATTTATCATTTATAACTATAAGGTTTATATATGACTGCCTACGAAACCATTGAAATTGGGCTAAAAAACAAAAAACCGCTGCTGCTCACCATTTTCAATTGGTTTCCTGTCCAAGAAGATGAGTAAAACTAACATTGAGTTAACAAAATTTCAGCACAATAACACAATAAAAATACATCTTATTCGACGAGTAACATAAGACTAACTCAAACCATAGCAAGATTGTGGTTTTTATACGAAAATATGCGGGAATCGTATCGTCAACAAATTAGATACACCAACTTCTTTATTTTTAAAACGCATTATGACGTCTTAAAATTCAAAAATAATTTCAATTTCATTTTTAAATGTTAAATACCTGAGTTAAATACACAGTATGACGAAAGAGCGGATTAGAGGAGTTAACCGTCACAAATTTTATGCATACTATGTACTTATATAGATATTATTTTGTATTTTTGTAAATCATAATCATCAATTTTCATATGCTGGTTTATCTGGGGACTACATATTTGAGCCTTTGGGGTTGAGACTTTAGGACCTTGGACTTTTTAGGGGCATTGTAGGTCGTCTTTGTGAAACTTTAGGCGACAATAAGGCTGGTATATATTTCAGACAAAGATTAAGCCTCGCAATTCAGCGAGGTAATGCGAACAACCTTATTGGTACACTTCTTGTTTCGCAATATTTAGGTGGTGTTTATTATTTGTAAGTTTTTTTATTTTATTTTTAATATCACGTTTTAAGCTTTGTAAAAAATATAACATACAAGGTAAATTTATGAGTGGTTCTTGATTAAATCGCGTCATTCTATAAATGAAATTAAAAATACTTATTCAGCGTACGCTAACGGAGAACGCTTCTTTCAAAGGAGAATCAGGGAAATTCTATAGATAACATTTCACTGCTAACAAGATAAGTTATCGAAGAATTAATGTTTATTTCTTGCAAAACTCCTCATAATGTTTTTTTTTAGGAAATACGGATAAACTTTCCTCTTCCATACGTATATAAGTTTAATTAGAAATAGTATCATTCATTACAAATGCCTTTTGTCAATGCGATTGTTCGGTTATTAGGCGACTTAAAGATTTACTTTGATCATATTTCAAGAAACAAACCAATTGCAATCAACCAATTTTTTCATTAATTTTTCCAAACCATACATACCTTGATCCAGCATTTGCTGTGAATTAGCACTAAAATCGTCCATACAATCGAGCGATGCAATTGGTGCGCGACATCTGGATAACAACAAAAAAATAATGTTTAGAACTCACTGGAAAAGAAAATCAATATAAAAGTACCGCCGACGGCACGCAATGTTTACGTAAAAGTATTATACTTGTCATATGTATTTGTATGAGTAAATAAAATTAGCAAGACTTGTTATTTATTTTGATTGAAAAAAAAATATTTGTTATTTGGGCGACCACTTTAGTTGGCATTAACTTTATTGTTTATCCCAGTTTTTAGTCTTACAATAATAATTTTAATTGTAAGTCAAGGAATAGTTAATAATACAAGGAAACTTTACTATAACAATGTATAAAATCATCCGGTCTCAGAAGCTATGATATTTATAGAATGGTTAAGTTTCTATCTTAATCTGTTAAGCATCAGATTCCAGACACAATTGATTTTTCAATTATCATAGACCTCCAGAGGTAAAATGCCGCTTGACAGATTAATTAATGTAAGAATTTGTAATTTTATTACATGTTTTTGTTTCTTTGTCGAAACCTACGCTGGAAAGTTTTTTTAATGTAGTACTAAACGCACCTTTCTATGTATTGCATGAAATTAGTTGCGGAGCGATATTGACAGAGCTTTTTGAATTGTCGTATAAGGGTCAAATGACACCGAGACCAGGCAATAGTGATACAGAATATAACTTTATTTACTACACAAAAAGATACACACCACATTGGAGAAGAGGATTCGAGAATGCTCCACGGCGTCACACAACGCCGCGCTGGTGCATTGTGAAATCGTCTTGAAAGAAAACCCACTAGCCTCGCGTCGCTTCGCGTCTCGGTGTAATTTGACCCTAAGGTCGTATAGAAATTTACCAATATTAATAGGGTATAATTCATTTGATGGTGCTTTGTACCGTGTTTCGTGGTAGTAGGTACATGAGTATTACAAAGTAATATTAGCATATCCCATTAGATCGGCAAATAAAAATTTTCTTGATGTCTATAATACAAACAAAATATTAGTACCGTAATAAACTTATTAAATTATATCTATTGAACAGCTCACTTTATTTAATTAGAAAACGATAAATACAAAAGGTATCAAACACCTATGTAAAAACCGCACTTTTCCAAAACACGCCGCACTAAGCATTACTACGACTTTTCTTTTCTGCGGTTACAAAATAGTAAACCGTAGTATCAACAAACGCTCCGCATCATCTCATGGTAGAAGTTCAGAATGCGCGCGCAGTTACGCAGTTAGTTTTCAGTCAATTGCCCCCAGACAAATGTGTGGTGACCGTGAAAATAGTCAAATAAATATTAAATAGAAAATTTTATATAATGCATTGTTTTGTTTAAGCGACGACTCTATGGAATAAATTTTACCGGAATATGACAACCTGACTTTCTATGAATGAAAATTTCTCTCATCCAAATATTTTATACATATTAGAAAACTTGAATAAATAAACAATTACCTTCAACAATACCATGTGATAGACAGACGTAAGTATTAAAATCACCTTCATTGCTCTATCTACCTATAGTATGAAGTTGGTCCAATTATGAAACCGACTCTTGTTTAGATACACTCTAAAAATGGACCTATCTTTGTTACACGTGGTTACTCTATGCCAATGTCTGACTTGCTGATGAGCGATACATTATGGTTATTAAATCAGTAGGTTTATGTTAAGCTTTAACGTCTGTCTGGGGCTTATTCGATCAATAATAATATAGAAGTAGTTGATTATTATAAAGGTGTAATGTAAGTTGATTTTTAATAAATGTTTATTTATTATATTTAAGTAATACGTTCTCTGAAGCAAACTTAGTATTTTTATTTACATCTACTAGTGAAATTACAGTATGAAATCTACTTGAATAATGGTAATGATTAATGGCTAAATGATTACTAATTTAAACTAATCTAATTCTTTATCGATTAATGAGTCCACTAAACCAAATACCTACTGACTTTACTCTAAACATTAAACTAACACGGACGGTACCTATTGTAAGAGATTATAAATAATTTAATAATTAAATATAACCGTGTTTACTAAGCTAGTTTGTCATATTTCTAAATACTTTCAAATCTATATC
This sequence comes from Nymphula nitidulata, assembly GCA_947347705.1. Taxonomy (NCBI): domain Eukaryota; kingdom Metazoa; phylum Arthropoda; class Insecta; order Lepidoptera; family Crambidae; genus Nymphula; species Nymphula nitidulata. The sequence goes on from OX374616.1 coordinate 22,479,934, forward strand.
TACGGGCTTCTACCAACAGGGTGAAAAGAAAGCAGCTATGAGTGAGAGTTAGGAAATACGGGTAATGGGCAATAGCACATTTGGAAGCGACAATATGCTATATAAATAAAGGGCTTTACAATACCTGTGTTTACTCGCCTCCACCAGTAGTATCAGCATATGGTAAGCTAAGCAGTCCTTCAAAACTCTCTACACCTTAAACAATTGTCAATTAATCATTTTATGTTGCATGTTTGATTACAGTTTTTATTAACTACATGCAAACTCTTTTATTTGACAATTGTTGAAAGATGCCTTGTTTGTGGTGGTACCTACTCGCATGCGTCGTTCGCGGTGCGCGATGCGGGCGTAGTGCTCTCTCAGCTTTATGTGCCTTCGGGAGAAGACATAGCTGCATGTGGTCACATAGGGACATGCCTCATAGTTTGAATCTACATGGTAAGTCCTTGGCGCATATTGAGACCGGTCTCATAATAAGTAATTTAATTAAACTGTTTATTTGTTCTATTATTTATGGTCTCAGTACGCGCCTAGATCTGATACAGGCACGAGTAGCTAGGCGCCGAAATGATATTGTGGTGGATAGTATGGCGGCGCGGGCGGTGACGTTATGTCTTCTCCCTCGCGGCGGGGCTAGGTAAGTTACCGATATATGGTGGGCATGGGGTTGGAGTCGACGCTGGCACTGTCGGGCGGACCGAGCGGCGTATGTGGCGTGCAGCGGCTGATGGTGGACTCGCTGCGCGACATCTGCGAGCCCTCCTTGCCACCGCCGCCCTCGGCCCCCTTGCATTGCATCTCGTGACGCCTCATTCTGCTCCTACGCTTAGCAACAGCATCTTATCTCCCTACAAACATCTTATCTGCAATGAAAGGTTCACAAGACTCCGCACGCCGGCCTCCGACCCGAGCCACTGGCACATGGACGGTCGATTCGTAACACTCAAGGATAACAGGGAAACATAGAGAAGCATGCATGCCCTAACGCTAACATCTAGACCACTAAGGGTAACGAAAGTTTTCGGCTCTATTCAAGTACAAAGTCGGGAAACAGGTAAAAAGGTATGTCAAACGATTGTGAAGTGGGCAATTAGGAGGACGGTGTACTACGAAAGTCGTCGTGGCTTACTCACCGAGGTCGCAGTAGCTGATCTACGTACTTAACATTTTTGCGGATCCGTGATGCGATGTGGTAAAATAAACTGGGATGTTAGCGTCTGTATTGCAGGTGAGTGAACGGCAGCGGGCGCCCAGTGACAAAGGCGCGCAGGCTCGTGCCGCGGACCTGCGCAGTTTCCACTAGTACGCCCTGACCTATTTCTAGACTTACCCCAGCCCAGCCAGTTATTCGCCTTTCAGTGATTACCAACATCAATATTTTAGCTCTTCCGTATACAAAGCAGAAGTCAGATGTTCAGTAGCGTAGTCACATTAAGTAACAAACGAAGAAAAACAGAGAGCGCTTTTTTGTTACTTGTTTCATAATTTACGATAGATCTACATTGGCTGAAAATACTAGTTCGTAAATCAATTACTGTGATCTTATAGGTATAGCCCTGGTACTCTGTCGCTCGCGCACACGTGCCATGAAACTATTTATATACAGGGTGGTACAATATTACTTATTTATTATTTATTTAAAGTAAGATATTATTATTAATTAGAGAGATTACGGTCCACAAAACGTTTAACCTTTTTTATAAGAATACTAGCTGACCCCGCAAACGTTGTTTAAAATAAATAAATAAAATAATTGTCCAAAAAAAAAGATAGTAGCCGATTCTCAGACCTACTGAATATACATATAAAATTTCACGAAAATTGGTCAAGCCATTTCGGAGGAGTATGGTAACTAAATATGTGAGACGAGAATTTTCTAAATAAGATTTTCAGGTATTGAAAATTTTATCGTCAATATAGATGAGAATCAGTAAGACATTACAATGAGGCCCAAAGAATATGCCTTTGCTAAAATATATATGCTAAACATAGTGTAGTAATATTCTCTCTATGCTTTTAAAAAAAAACGGCATCCGGTAGTTCAGTCCATGTTACTTTGAATAAAATTCACTGTTTTCCATTACATTTTTTTTCGAGGTATATCTTACCTCGAGAAAAAGAATATACAATTTCAAAGGCTTAGAGACACCGATGGCGTCACTTTATGTAAAAGGGTTCGACTATGTTTTATCAATCTCTTGTCGTTTAGCAGAAATATAATGCATGCCGGTAAGATTTTTTATATATTAACAAAATCAAATTCTTGGGTGTTTAAAGAGCCTAAAGTGTCGCCTGTGATCGCCCAGGTGATAGCACTCAAATGTTCATGGTGGAATAGACCACAGAAAGAGTATTACTGTAGTTGAAACTTAAAAGAAAAGTTTTGATTATGGACTAACCCTGGACAAGATGGCGCCCTGACTAGGTCCATCCGCACTTGTGGACTGACGTCATTAGCTGATGCGCGCCACGCCCTGGCCTCCGCGCTGGTCGTGCATGCAGGAGTCTCGATGAAGCAATCGGTGTCTTGTATATCATCTGATGAACAATTACCTAACGTCAGAGGAGGATGGTAAGGAAAAAGACAGGACAGTCTCCATTAAATAACAAGCAATAAAAGTTGGGTATCAATAGTTTGCCCAAACTCCTCATGTGTTTCTCTATGCAGAAAGGCCTGTGCCCAGCAGTGGGACGTATAAAGGCTGGTGATGGTGATGATTGTGATCAATAGTTTTATTCCAGTTGTTAATATTTTTTCTTCGTAACATGCCTTTATTCGCCTGGTATCAGAGTTTACTCGCCTGGTATCAGAGTTTTACAAAGGACTTTTGGGCTATTGACGTTGCTTATTTATTGTAACGAATACCACTACGATAGCAGAGAATACAACAAAGCACCAAGTAAAAATTCAACCTACAATGGAGGTCATGAAATAACCCACACTGGTAAAGTTCGGCAATTATCTTCTTGTCTCCTAGATATGTTGGAAAATATTTGATCAGAGAGCAAGAAGAAAAATGTAATTTTTCCACTATTCTGATTTTTGACACCAGCATATATCTTATTACCTAGCTTGAACCCTAAAACGTTTAGACATGAAATGTATCATATTCGACATTAAAATTTAATCTGATTATTTGATAAATTTTAGATTACCTCGGCGTGAAGCAAGGCGGGACAGGTTGATGAAGATTCCATCCTCTTCACTGATACTCTGACTGGATTGTAGTTTTGGGAGTTGCGCACTGGATGCCTTTTTCAAAACACTCTGTAAAACAAAACGTCTGTCCATAATTAGAATTAATTATCTTCTTACCAGTGTTTTGACACAAAATTGCATGAATCTTGGGTGAACTTCGGAGCTTTGGTTTGGGACTTATTTTTGAAAGACATTTTAACCTTTTTTTTTAACAACTGCAAATAATATAACGGCCAAAAAAAACACAAAATCTTCAGATGTTTTAATTTTTCCAATAACTACTGATGATGTCTTGGAGAATTTACTACTTATCGGAAATTTCTCTCTATGCAACCCAAATGATAATCTTATAATCATCCTGGCACCATGCGAAATTTTTTAGTCCTTTTTAAGCTCGAAATCAAAACATGGTGATGTCATCTAGGTGAATAATGGCTAGTACTATATTTATTTATGGATTTGTAATACATTCGAACTCCTAGTTCCAGTTCAAACCGAACCGAACCTCCGTTCTCAGAACGAGGTGTTTTCTCTGATACAGTAGCTCAAGTTACTTCTATTGACAAAGAACGGTATATAAATAATTTACGAAACTCTTAGGACTACATTAAACCTATTTTTTTAATTTATTTATTTAACAATTAATGTACACAACATAAAAATAATAGAAAATACATTTTGGGAAAAATTGTACAAAGGTACTGCTTATTTATAAATGAAATGTTTTCCAGCAGTCCTGCCACAGAGAAAAGAGAATGAAAAGGTAGAATCGGTGTGTGCAATTGGACTTAAACTAAAAATACAGAAACATAATCTAAATATATGGAACACATAATATACTACATGAATACAATATATAAATATATACATATAATAACGTACATAATATATATAATAACATAAAATAACTTTGAAAATGTAAAAAAAAGAACTAGTGAGGTATTTATATTAAGGAAAGACTTTGTTTTGACTCGAGTCTTGAACAGAGATAGCGTTTGGCAATCGCGGATAGTAGGTGGCAAAGAATTCCACAGTCTAACCGCATGAACAGAAAAAGAGAAGAAGAATATAGAAATTGGTTGTATGTGAAGGAAAATTGAGAATTGTACGGCGATGGGAGCGGCAAGGAACATCAGGAGAATGGCTAAAGGAGAAACGTTCACGCAGATACAGAGGATAGGACGGGTTATATAGGACATTGGAGAGAAGACAAAGAATGCGAACATTCCGACGAAAACGAATTGAAAGCCACTTGAGCCTATTGCGGTATCGGGAAACATGATCATACTTTTTTAATCCGTAAATAATATCATTATTTTTTCAACTAAGTAAGTAATGATATTAATTTGTTTGCGAAAAAAGGAGCAGTTGAGAAATTCCCATAAGCATTGTTTATTCTGTACGTTTTTTTAACTTATATTACGCACAATGGCCACTTAGGTATAATGAGCATTCTAAATATAAATTATAAGATTTATGTAAAAAAAAAATACAAAGTAAACGACAAGCAAACGCGGGAAGTTTAAGACTTTATTGTTATGTCTGTCTATCTATAATGTTACTCAGTATGCGTAAAACACATATTACCGTAATTTCCGTCAATCGCACTAATAAATCAGCATTATTATGCATGATAAAAAAATTCTCGCGCTAATAATTAGTGGAATTGTTTAGTTTTAACTTTTTAAGTTTTTTCTAACAAACAAAAACATTTTATTTATTGCTTTCTTTTGTCGAACGCAAAAACGAAACACGGATAACACAAGCTGCAAGCTAATAATTATTGACCAATTAGTTATAACTTCGGAAAAAATGGTCAAACAGCCAACGGTCAGTAACCACTGACCGTTGGCTGTTTGACCATTTCTTCCGATTCGATTAGATGTTACATTATTATTATAGGTACACCCGACGTTTCGATAACTTTAAAGAGATCGTGGTCACAGGAAGACTGAAGATGTAAATTGTCCTTGATAAGTTTATAAGTTAACGACCGTCACATTGTGTTATATTTTTAGCGGTTTTGGATAGTCCATTTATCGAGATATTATATAGGCTATATAACATCACGCTACCACCAATTGGAGCTGAGCATTAATTAAAAGTGGTGCAAAAACGGGGAAAAAATATTCCTTTTCAGAGCTTTCGTTGAGTGCGCTGCGTAAACGATTAAAGTTACGTACAAATCATGTATGCAGGAATTGTTTTCCTTTAAAAGTTCTAAAAAGGTTCGCGACAGCATATGTCTATTCTTTGAAATTGACTCTCTAGAACCATTTTTTGGTAATCAAATTTGTTCTAAAATAATCCACTATCTGCGAAGGTGATTTGTGAACATGATATTTTCCTTATCGAAATAAATACATTATACAGCACAGGTATTTAATTTTGAGTAAAATTGTTCTCGACGTCATTTGAATTCAATAAATATCTTAAGAGATATCATAGTTTTAAAATATCATGCACGCATTTATGTTTTTAAAGGCGGACGCGAGTGGGCGGGGCGATCAATGCATTAATTGCAAAGGTGTTTTATAAACATGATTAAATCCTTAGCTTACCTACCCTACCGTTGTTATTTTCCGATATCCACGCGAACGAAGTCGCGGGCACACCATTTGTGCCCGCGACCTACTTATATGAGGCTGGCAAGGAAGTGTTAGTGTGATCAGGGGCCTTACGACCATCTTTATAAAAGCGATTCATATTCCGCTCGGTTTAAAAAAAATTAATTTTTTTAATTTTTAATTTTTAATCGTTTAATTTTTTATTTAATTTAAAAATTAAACGATTCTACTTAGTTTAGGTCCTAAATTGGATCGCGATAAAAGATGGTGGTACGGGTGCAGCAAACAATAAATATTAAAGCAGACAAATAATTATTGAACTACAATTATTTATCCACTATCTTACACATAATTTCTTTTTGATTAGTTTTTTTATTTCAATATAAGAAAATACTACGAAATATTTACCTACACAGGTATAAAGAACCTACTTACCCTGTATTGTTTGGTAGTGTCGGGGATGGAAGGTCGACTGTTTCGCCAGCGGGCGGCTTGGCGCTGCAAGTCGCATAGCCTGTGATGGGACCATGACGTATTCATTCCACATAGCTCACTCACAGCTTCCGCGATCTGACCATGATAATAATTCCTCTATTATGTTGGATCTGTGTTTCAATTATTAAAACAAAGCAACTTTCGGCATGGTCGATCCTGAGATGGGTCAAACAAAATTTATAACTTCGAGCTCCTCCGTGCTTCGGAAGGCATGTAAAGCCCTTGGTCTCGGATGTTCCTGCATACGCTGTAACCCAACAAGCCGCATTGGGCCAACGTCGGTCGTGGTGTTATGGGCCAAACTTCTCATGTGTTTCTCCCATTAAGAAAGGTCTGAGCCTAGCAGTGGGACGTATATAGGATGATCTATGATGTGATGATGATGAGGTTAGAAACAATGGAGTAGTATATACTGAAGCTGACCTGTAATGTTAACTCTGCTAAAATACTTAAATACTCTTAAGTTTCTCGGTCCAAAGCCAGTATTAATAATAGCCAATTTTCTTATCCAAAGCTGCACTGTGTAAATAAGTACTGAAGGCTTATTAAATTAATCAGCCTGTATACATATTAAAATTGTATGAAGTAGGTACCTGAATAATGTGTGGATATTGTGTTGATGTTAGTTTTTTTTTTAATATAGTTTATTAATGTGAAAAAGAGTTCAGAATAAAGTGAAATAACGAGATTCCCCTATGGACTGACTATTTCTGAATCGATTTTTAAAGGCAAATTTTGTTGTATAATCCAAACTCTTACACTTTAAAATTACGAGTTTTATCACTGTCAACGTTATTGTCTGGATATAACTGAGTAGCTCAGATGTTGCTCATTTATATCAAGCCTTTTCAAAATGAAGCACAAAGCTTTGACAGAATAACAATTAGATTCATTTTTAGTAGGTATATAGGTATTAGGTACTAGGTGGTAAGCCCGTATGTAGGGTTTGGGCAGGCACCACCGCCTTTCTTATTTCAGCCGTGACAATTCACGGCTACAGCGTGCGCTGTGTTCCCGATTAAAGGGAAAGGTAGGCAGTGTAATTACTTGGCCTAGAAGGCATTTCATGTTAGGCTTGAGGATTACAACGCACCTGCAATACCAAGTGACTTTTTCCGTGGTATTGCAGGTGTATAAAAGCGGCGGTAACCATTAACCACTACGTGGGCCGTCAGCTTGTTAGTCATTTATTTTTGTTATACCAGGTGTTAAAAGTTAAAAAAGGTAATACCGGGTGTCACAGAATTCCGAAATAAAAATTGCAATTCTATGGTTGCGGTGGCGATATCGTAGTACCTATGCGCGGGTTGTGTGTGTATGGTATAACTGCAGTGTGTCGTACTAGTTAGTACACATTTTTCAGGGTTGTCACGAGCAGGTCTGAAAATGTTATTATTGATATATTCGGAAAACAAAAGTGGTCTTAAAGTTCACAAACTTTCAGAGGTAACTCTTTACAAGGGACAATTAACCAATTTTTTTAATAATTATAATCATATTTTTCAATAATTATTAAACACACACATCTATTATCTAGCCCAAAGTAGCTTGTGTTATGGATACTAGATAACGGAGAAATAATGATATTATTACATACCTTTAAAAATATTAGAAATATACTAAATAAACATATAAACATCCCTGACTCGTAAACAAATGCTCGTTTTCATCATACAAACATTTGCTCCTACCGGGATTTCACCTCTTGACCAAGTAGCCTGTATAGTAACGGGTACAGACCACTCGGCCAGCCGGTCGTCAAATTAAATTAAATTTTATTTCGGACTTTACTTTGTAATACACTGTAGGTATACCTATTAAAATGTACCTGCAAAGATCCACAAAATTAGAATCCTGTTACTAACCTAACAGGTCAAGTTAGAAAAAAGGGAGATTATGATTAATAAGTGATGATGTTACCACATTATCACTTATTTTGGAAGTTAGGTAAAATTACCAAAACTGTTGGATAAATTAGTTTATGTTGTGTTACCTATAAAGAAAATGAGCTTTATTCGTGTCATAGCAGATGACAAGTGCATTTATATACCTCTCTCTTTTGCTCCTCCTCGGCTTCTATAGCTCGCTGGTGCAGCAGCTCTATGTCTAACTTCCTGACTTCCTCTGCTTCTCTAGCTTGACATTCTTTTTCCTTTAGAACAGTGCCATTTATTATTGAGTATCTGGATGGAGCTCAGTTTAATAAGGAATGGGATTCAATAATAATACAGCCAGCATTATGACGATAGTCTAAAATCTTTCAATATTCAAATACCAACAATTTTCATCACGGGTCAAATATCGTAATACCAAATCTGACACTCATTACAAAACTAACTGAACACCTAGCACGATTATTTTTAAATTTCGAAAGCCATCGTATCGAGTAGTTACGTTAGCTTTTGTCTGGCTTTTGTTTGAAATTTCAAGCGTGTATGAACGATACGATTACGATTCGAAATTTAAAAATGTTCGTGCTAGGGGTACTGTACAGCTAATTAAGATCGTGCCATTTTATTTTTATTTGGTTTGATAAATAATATTTAAACAGAAAACGCTTTAGATTCGTAGGGTTCTTGACCAGAAAAACTCTTAAAATTATCCGGTAATCGGTATATTATTAGATAGCTATCATACCGTCTATTTTTGTTATGCATTTGAATTATTGATGTCAACACATCAAGATATTGATGACAACTGTCTGCACCGAACTGCCGCGGTTGGGAAAAAATCGCACAGATTTTTTCTCTAATGACATGAGATACCGTTCGTATTGCACAAAAACCTCTAAGAAAGTTCTGCCTAGTACTTCACATGTTATTTATTAGTAATGATTACGTTGTATTTAGTATTTATTACGAGGGCGACGAGCAATTCAATTAAAATAATAAGTTTGAAAATGGTACTTTTTGCCAATATTATTATGTAGTACATTCGTATGTCATTTGTTTAACGATTTGGCCGCAAATTGAAAATTATCTGAGTTACGTCAGCATGAATTTAATGCGAGAACGTTTTCGTACAATTTTTTTTTTTAACTTTCGATTTCATTCATGTCAAAATGAATGTTAAGATATACTTCGATTGGCCTTTTATTATGAAGCCCCGTCTTGTCCCACTGCTTACAACTGGTTTAAATAGTTTAAACATTGTCGCACATGATTTTTATGTTTTCCCGAAAATAAATATTTTTTTTTGGAAATACGATTTGTGGACGCCGAGAAAGCATTGACTGCGTATCAAAAGGCCGTCGAAGATACCCTTATGGACGAGTGGCCAAACTGCTTTTCTCAGTGGTTTTTACATTGAAGAAAGAAAGAAATAAGAAGAAGAAAAAATATTTTATTTAAATAGGCCACAAAGAAGCACTTTAAATCGTCAAAAAACACATTTTTATAACTATAACAAAAAATATACTAACAACGTCATAGTCTCTGACTGTCTGTCATGTCTGAATTTACACCGGTTCCAAAAGTTGAACTACCGAGAAGATTCCGGCAATAAACTCGTGTAGTCACTCATTGATGTGAACGGACACTTACTAATTTACTCAGTTTTTGAATTTCTAAGAACTTGCAGTTTGAGCCTCGTGATTGCGTTTAAAAAGTCAACCGTAGACTTGTGTATGGGTAGACAGAGATGCAGGTTGAAAACACAATCAATTTAATACTGTGTATCTTTCTCGTAACGTAATCTCCATCGCAATATGTAAGCATTGTGAAGTACCTAGAAGTCTCGTTGTTCGTTGTTGTACAATTAATTTTTAAAGTAACAATTACCAGTCCTATCATCAACATCATCAATTCAGCCAAAAGACTAAAGAGCTTAAAGATTTAAATTACTTATTTTGTTTTACATAATTATATTACAACAATTATTACGGACGACCATTACTCATATTACTTTACTTACCTTCTGCATTTGTTTTTCATGTTCAATCTTCTGTTGTTCGAGCTCTTCTTCCGGTATGGGTGGAGTTTCATCACCACTGGAGGTATGTTTTGCTCCTGCAACATAATCGTAATAGGGATGTTGCCTACGTTTGTATATGACGCTATCTTTCACAAATTCTGCAATTGAAGCATCTCAAACTTAAATGCTAAGGAATATTTTTTAGTTGTAGGTACAGTTTTTTAGATAATTTATAAAAATATTCATTTTTTTTTCTAAAACTTATCAATAATGTTCATGGTATTAGATTCTTCACATCAATTTAAAACAAATATTATTATGACAACTTAGAATAAAAGTATTTTATTTAAATAAAAGTATCTACCTTGTATTAAGTATTAATACATAGTTAGTTATTATTAATTTTGTCAATGAGCCCATAAATTTTGTAGTAATATAGGAGTTTATGTGACGTCACCTGTTCCGTACATTCTCTATGGACCTTTTTTGGAAGATGAGCCGCCACACATCAAACATACCACTGTATATATGAAACTCTTGATCTTAAACATACTAATTCTTTTCATGAGTTATAAAGAAATAAAAAAAGTTGTCTACTACCCAATTTCTCTATCTTGTTTATTTTCTGGGTAGTCAAACGCGTCAATAGTGCCCAAGGTACAGCAAGCGGTCTGTAGGTAAACGTTTAGGTACCTACAGGAGAAACGGGTTTGAAATTGTTCAATTAGTTTTTTAAATGACCGGAGGTCGTATAATAGGTATTCTAATCAAACAATAATGAATGAAAACAAGTTACTAAAATCTATTAAGGATTTAGGTTTATTTACCAGTTGGTGGATGATATGATATCCAAAATTGGTGAGCCAGTTTAACTGCACAAAAAAGATACACAGAACAAGCAAATAATGTTCAGCTTCTTTAATTTGCGAATTTCACGTTTACGACATGAAATGCCAAAACGTATACTGACTCTTTGAATGTGTAAACCGTGAAAATTTATTCATAGAACTTTATTTTCACGGTTACGTCTACGTGGTGATGCTGTGGAATTGGCAACCATCCAACAAGTGGGTATACATCAGTTTTAATAAAATCTCGATATGGATATAATTATCTGAAATATTTATAATTATTCTTAATTATTATAAATGTGTGAAAAATATATTTACATGAAAAAGTATCTGACCTAGAAAATTACACGTCCCCGCAACAGGACGTGAAATTTTCTACTTTATATATTTTTCTATATAAATCTAGTTAAATAATAATAATTCAGGGATCAGGGACGAAGAGACCTCAAACATTTTTTTATTTATTTTTTATTAAATGAATCTTTCATAACTAGTAATATAAATGCAAAAGTGAGTTTGTTTCTTTGTTACGCTTTCACGCCTAAAGCATAGAACCGATTTGGATGAAATTTGGTATGGCGATAGTTTTAGATCCTGGAAAGAACATAGGATACTTTTGGAGCTATAACCGCCATCCACGCGGGCCGAGTCGCGGGAAAAAGCTACTTTATTTATAAATCACTAACAAAACATTTAAATGATGGGTATCTACGATATAATTGTATAAATACTTTGTTACACTGGAAATCGCTCGCTGTGTTTCGGATTGAAAGGAAAGGTAGCCAGTGCAATTACTGGGCATGGACGGCATTTCATCTTAGGCCCCAGGATGACAACGCACTTGCAATATCAAGTGACTTTTCCTTGTTATTGCAGGTGTCTATAGGCGGCGGTAACCGCTTACCATCAGGTGGGCCGTCAGCTTTGTTGTCATCCAGTTGTATAAAAAAAAAATAGACTGTATTTTTGAAATAAAACGGCAGCATACTAACGTCATCACCTTCCATCACTACCATCACTACCTTCCATCACCAGCTCATCAAAATGAGACGATGACTACCAGAAGCAAATGCTTGAATAGCTTTGGAAAAATATAAAACATGTAATATGTTCCTATAAAATTTGAGATTTCCCCTTGATTTCCCATCATCAAATCCTGACTTGGTAAGAATGGGACCACCTCAGGAGTACACTATATCGGATAAAAACAGAACTTTGAAAATTGGTTCACAATTGACAGAGAAATCGGTAAACATACAATACAAAAAAAAATACATACAGTGGAATATGAAGATCCTTCTTTTTTGAAGTCGGCTAAAAATAGACCAGTATAGTATGCTTAACCGCACTCAAGCGGTCATTGGGGTCCGTGCGGGGAATATCCCCATATAAATACATAATATTTAAGTCATAATTTTACTAGTAGATCAAATAAAGTTATTTATAACTAGCTGACCCCGCAAACGTTGTTTTGCCGTAAAAAAAATGACCAAAAAATAAAATAAAAATAGATAGTTGTCGATTCTCAGACCTACTGAATATACATATAAAATTTCATAAAAATCGGTCAAGCCGTTTCTAATGATGGTGACTAAATTTGTGACACGACAATTTTATATATTAGTTATGATGACTTTTTTGTATTTTTTTTTTATTACAGCTTTTTATGGTAGTTTTCTCGTTGGTAATAATAAGTTAATATTAAATGACTTCAGATTATTAATGATTCGGAATAAATATACGGAATTTTCATTCCGAATCATTAATAATCTAAAAATAATCCTAAGTCTCATAAACTTGAAGTTGTAAACTAAAATCCGATCCTACATGTTTCATTTTGTTGCTCCAATAAAAAGGCATTTTGGCCACATTCCGTGCCGCTCAGTGTATTATGTTTACAAAAGAGGGGAGCCAAAGAGAATGTAATCATTCACAATATATTCATACGAAACTTAATCAATTTCTTACTTTAAAAAACGGATGAATAGATTCAGTATTTTTGAAAGTTTTTGTTTATCTTTTAGATTTATTTTTATATGGGTATCTATTTAAATAATTAATTAATTTTGTGTCAAAAAGTTTTATTAATATTTTTTGTAAGTATTATTATTTATTTTATTTTATCAAACAAAATAAAGCATTAAAAATATCCAAGGTGAGTAGAGCCAAACTTTTTAAAGTGCAGAAAAAAACAAGATTAAGATTTCGAAATTTATAAAATGACAAGATAAAACATTATTCGGGAATTAAATACAACACAAGTAACACTGTTTTATTTTATTCTGTTCTTAATTTTTAGGAACCTTCAAAATATCATGATTAGATTAATTATTTATTTGTATTTCTTTTTTAAGTTATTAAAATTAAATTAAATAAGTTGTACAGGTTAACATTCACATTTGATATTAATAAATCTATATAATATTTATTTCCATCTGATATAATTTAAAAGAGTACATAATACCATTCGAGATTCTGCTATTGTATTTTGATCTGAAACGAATCGGAAACGCTTAAGTTACAACGTTTTTGTATTCTGCTAATTCAACGCAATCGAAACGTAACCGAAACGCATCAGTTTGGTATTCTCCTAACAAGTAAACACGTAACGCGAACCGTTCGGTTCAATCATTGTTTCATATTCTGCTAAATATTTAACATTTGTGGCAGCCGAAACGCATCGGTAGTTCTTTGGTTGAACTGTCAAAAGTTACGGTTTTACAACGGCAGTTATTGTGTTACGTTTAATTTCACAAAACAGAATAAAAAGTACTCTATAAATTAGTTCCTGTGCCTAAAGGATTGCATCAAGTATAATTTTGATAAAAAAACCTTGAACGAGTCATCATAATTATCATGAATGTATGATTTTTTCCGATTTTTTGGAAAATAAAACATTTTTACATTTAGTTATATGTAATATAATTATCTACTATTTAATTATTTTAAAACTACTTTAACTATTTTTTAAACAAATTTATCTACCAAAAATACTTTAAACGTATAAACCGAATTTTTAACTTTTGACAGTTTCTCTGTTGTCAAATAGTTAAACCAACCGAGAGCGTTTCGCTAGCGTTCCGGCTTTTTATATAAACAATGTTATTGGAATACCTATTTTATAACACAACCGCATACCGAGTCGCTGCCGATTCGTTTAGGTAAATAAATAGCAGAACTAATCGACCCTCTAATTTTATTTTAAATAAATATGATTTACAAAGACTACCAAAAACACAACCGAATTTCACAACTTTTAAATGTTTAAGAAACAACGTTTCAGTTGTCAAAAAAAGAACCGAGAGCTTAGCGTTCCAATTTTATAAGCAATGTTAGTGGAATACCTTTTTTTTTATCAATAACGCAATAGTAACGATACCGAAACGCTGCCTATCCGTTTAGGTCCGTCTTAAATAAATAGCAGAATTGCTACCCTGATCATACTCATCAACTCTGCAAATGCTGCTATTCTGCCTGGTTATACAATCTTTTTTTTTCTTTATTCGATAATCTTTTTCTTTTTATTATATTAAAAAGAAAAAGATTATCGGTTCGTAATTGGCGCCAATTTAGGGAAATTCATAACCATAAACATTTTTTTTGTTCACTCTCCCTGTAAAAGGACGGCAAAGGGAACTCATGCCCTATCAGCCATGTCTTAAGTATTTTTTTATTTCTTCATCTATTTCCTTGAAATGCTGGTGTTAAACATTAACATTGACGCGAAATAAATGATGACTGTCTGCAAACGATGCTACTTTGATGAAGTGAATAACCACGATAAAATTCTCATCGTCTTTCACACCAAATCATTTTTATTCTAATGAACTTCCAATTGCACACCAAAACAAACACTTGCTTCATCAAACTATACCAATTTTATAGCACAACGTTCGCTCAGGCACAATTTTTGATAATTGTAATAAAACTGATGTATGACACCACCAAATCCCGCCAAACATTCATATTTTATTTGTTGTTAGTTTTCTCTGTTACGAGAAGACAAAGGAAACTAATGCCCATGCAGCCACTTCTAAAATGTTTTCTTCCAGTTTATATCTCTAGTCTATGGTATTTTCTGTAAATACTGCAAATATTGCATCTTAGGTGAGTTTAGCACGAAATATATGATGACAGTCTCCACTTCAATTAGGTAGGTTATCTAAATAAAATTCTGGACAACTTTCACATCAAGTTCCCTTATTGTTGTGTTTTATCGTCTCGCAGATCTTTAATATACTCTTAGCTGCGAGACTATCGGAGAATTGAAACACGAGCTCCGAAATTATAAAATTAGCCTTTTATTTACATCACACAGAAAATACAATTAACAAAAAAAACAATTAATCAAGACATGACATATCCGTTGTAAAAAAATAATAAAATCATAAACAACCTACTATGAGGTTCCAACACTTATATTACATACAATTATCTTCCAATTGCACGTCAACCCAAACACTTGCCTCACAAACTACACTAATTTTATAACCCAAGGTGGGCTTAGACATAATTCTGTAATATTATTGTTTTATAAATCTTGACTGACACCATCAAATTCCAACAAAAACTAATTTTTTTGTTCATTCTCCCTGTAATGAGAAGGCAAAGGGAACTTATTCTCATACAGCCATGTCTTCAGTAAATCTTTATTTCTTCATTTTATATTAGCCCATGTTTTAATTTATTGTCGTTTTGACAGCACCACCCTGTATAAATATAATTATTTTATCCTTTTCAGTATTTTGAAGTGGGTTTTAATTATTTTTTTTACAATATAATATTGATAACTTTCTAAGGTCAAAGCTAGATGAGTGACGGTCAGCTTATATTGTTTCGTACTATCGTATTGTTTCACTAAAAAGTTATAGGAAAGCAAAAATCCGCAATTTCGCATACCTAGATGACTTACTGATTTCAGTTTTTTTGATTTAAAAACCAAACTACCTACCTAACTAATTTTGAAAAAAAAATGGGACCAAATGGCAACTATTCCGCATCGAACAAAAGAAGAATTACGTAAATCGCATCACAAATCTCGGCGTAATCAGTTTACTTGTACATACAAACAAGGAAAAAAAACACACCCACCGAATTGAGAACATCCTCGTTTTTGAAGACTGTTAAAATCTAGGCTGACACCACAAAATCCCGCTAAACACTCCAACTTTTTCAATGAATCTTGGGAGAGTTTGGCGCAAAATATATGATGACAGTCTCCATGATGCACTTTGATGGGGTGTATAACCTTGATAAAATTCTCAACTTATTTCATACCATGATCACTTTAACTTTTTGGACGTCAACACAAACTCGATTTTAAATAAATAAATAAAATATATTTGTATCGTATGTAGTAACAAAACACATAAAATAAACAAAATTACTAAAATAAGACTTAAAAAAGAGATGTTTCCAAAATGCATGGAGACCCGGCCAGAGGACCTAGACAAGATGCCTTCGAATAATCGCTATCGCTATCGCTAAGCGGAAAATGGCCCTAATTCTGGCGAACACATGCTAAGTTTAAATTTAAGTTCAGTCTATTTCTTTCTCTCAAAATGAAAAAGAAAAGGATGGCTGTCATATAAATTGACATTTAGAAAGGTGCGTTCAATTTTCGACCTTATTGAACGTGCTAAAATGCAGTGTTTAGGAGGCACCTCCGTACATGCCGTCTAAAATTGTCTATGGTTTGTTCGAAATCTATCTAAATTTAAGTGACAGCTCTAAACAGATTCTTGCTATCCTTTTCCTATTACTTATTGCGAGAAAGAGATATACTGTACTTAAATTTAGAATTAAAGTGTGTTCCCAGAATTAGGCCCAATGTATGGGATTTAACATAAGCTCTTGATTAACTTTAGATTGTAAATGTCAAATCCCATACATTTTCCATGTAGCGGTAGCGATTGTCAAATGGCATCTTGTCTTGGCCCTCAGAGGGCCTAAGCCCTCTGGCCAGATATGAAACATCTCTTTGTATTATTTACACAATTATATAATACAGTGAAGTGAATGAAAGCCGCTCACTTTTAGGTGCTTTAAGTATACAATGAAATGATCGATGTTTTTTTTTCTTTTTTTGAACTCACGGATATTAACTAATGAAAAAAATTGACTTGTGTGAATAATTTTATAAAATTTTATCTTTTGGAAAACAGGTGCAAAGTGGAATAATTTTTTTGTAGTAGATTCATTTGTGGCCAGACTTATTCACAATAATACTAAAATGTTTTTCTAACTCTTTCACCTAATTAAAATACATTTTTATGCATCTTTTGATTGCGACATCCAACCACACCAGAACTTTAAGTTATAATTGGTAATAAAACACGTAAGTATCGCTGCGTTTTGCGCGGGAAATGTGCAGTGTACGCGTTCACTCACTTTCGCGTGAGGCGGCCCATATTATCTCTAGTCTATGAGTGGCCCACTGCCGTTCGGCACGCTCGAGATTTATTTAGCGGTAGGCACTTACCTATAACGCTGCATTGCGCGATCTGATGCAAATATTCTCCACAACTAGACCACAGAGGCGTTTAAAAGAAAGAGATAAAACGTTATTTGTTTACAGACCCTGCTAAGAGTGCAGGTTGTTTTATGTAGCAGGTTTTATTCATTCCCCAACAAGTCTTAAAGACATTTAAAATCTAGTAAATTCGTTTTTTACAGATTGTCTTTTAATTAATAAGTTGGGCTGGATTACCTACTTCAATTCCCTTTACTTATCCTAACACATAACTGTAATTTGTATTTTAAATACAAACATTTTTTCAAGTATTTTGTATAGTCATTTAAAATATAAGGCTTAAAAACATTTTGTTTTTTTATGTATTGTTACATTTTTAAATACACGTGTATTTTCAAAATGTCGTTAATGCTAATCTTCACGTTATACAAATTTAAGGCTGAATCAACCATGAATCATAGCCACCTCTATTTGACAAGCCAAAAAAAATTAACAAAATGTCTACGGTTGACGCCTTGACGCTAGTTGATGAATTTTCCTTTAATTTTTATTCCATTTACCCGATCATTTGGTTTAATTTATGTGATTTAATCTGATTCACTAATAAATTTTATATAGTCGTACCAATGGTTTGTTCTAAAATCAAATTTGTCAAAGTTCTTTGCGGTCGAAATCATTGCTTAGTTATTATGCGTCTTTTATCATTTCGCATGTGCGTGAAAGATATGTCAGAATAGAAGAATAGTACGTAGAATTGTCGCAAAATTTGACAATGTAATGCCGAATTGGACTCATCACTAATTTTTTTATTATGTGTTGTTGTGTAATGAAACAGTTGATCAATGCAATTGTAATGAAACGAACAAGTGTACCTAGTGTCGGTTAGTTGGTTTTTGACAGCCGGCAGGCTCGTCGTAGCGATTTACGATTGGCTGCTTATAAAAATGAACAGTCGCAGTAGTGTAAATGAAACGAATTTGGTGAATTTTTCGACCGATTTGTCGACTTTGAATCAATTAGACGCAAAGGACGGCTTGTTGAGTTTTCCTTTTGATCACATTTACGCGTGCTCCGACAGTTCGGATCGCAGACAGACTCTTCAACTTGATAAAGAAGTTGAGATCTCAACTTGTGTGGTTACTGATGACAATAAGTTAGTGGTCAGCACCAGTTCCGAGATAAACCGATTAACAGACCAGCTGAAAGCAACGGAGACCCAAAATAAAAGACTAAAAGATCTTCTCATCTACCATTTAGATCTAATTCAACGGCAGAACGAGCTTATTAGTAAAAGAGAAAAATCATATCAAGCTTTGAAACAGGAAAATGATAATGTAAGTTTAAATTTCTGTACAGTAAAGAAGAGCTGTAAGACAGAACATGTAAATAAATAATTTGTTTTGTTATTTAAATGTTTATGAAACTTAGCATCTCTTCTTTTACTAGGTAGTAATAAAATAAATAAAATGGGACTATGTATGTGGCATGCTATAATATTACATTATTTAACTTGTAGCCTTAATGAAATGGTTGCATATAATAACTAGAAATATTTTTTATTTGCTAAGCGAGTTATTATTCAACGAGTTACTATGATCTGAAAATATCAATAATATAGTATGCATTCTAATTTGTGTAGATTTTGCTTTTGCGAAATAATATTTTATAAGTTCTTTGTTTTGTACATATTTGTTTACAATATAAATTTGATTTAAGTTTTTCATCAAAAAATGTTCAGCTGCAATCCAGTACTCAGCCTTTTGCTTGTCATTCAATTGAATATCAAATACCTATTGAAATACTTTATTTGGCACAACACAAAATTTTTCAAGGCCTTTTTTTTTCTTGTCGTGCTAGTAAATTTATTCATTTATATACTAGAACTAGCTGCTTAGTATTGCATAATCATATTGTTGAAATATCAGTGTGAATATGCCAGGCTGCTAAAATGGTTAAGTCTTAGGTGTAGTAGTCAAATGAATCAGAACAAATTTGGATCATAGTGACCAATTCCTATTATCAGACTTCAGTCCAGATAAATAACAGAGATCTCACTGAATTGTATTTAGTATTATATGACTCACCTTTATTTAATATAGATCCTATTTTTTGCAACTGTAAAAAAAAGTAAACAATAAATATAAAAACTAGGTACATAGTTTTTGTTATAAAATTATTATCAGTTACTTTAATTTGAGTAAAAGAAACCCCTCTTTAGTACAATATCTGTTTCCTTAAATGTTTTATTCTCCAACAGTTCACGAGAAATTAATTATTTAAAATTTTTGCTCATTGCATGGATTTATACATGGACTACTAACTTCATGGTTTTCATCACAACATTTTTAGACATTTCAATTCGACATATTTTCTTTTGTCAAAATATAACATTAAATTTTGCTTATTAACTTGTCAAGCTACAGAATCCAGACACAAGTGGTTTTTAACTGTCACAACACCGCCGCATGTCTTATGTGGCTTGACAAATTAAAGGTGCAAATAGTCTAACACAGAATTCATACAACATGGACAGAGTTAACTCATACTGCCTCACAAAAAATTATGGTTAGGGCCAATTCGTCATCATCGTGATTGCAGCCGAATACACCCATTGCTGGTCAAAGGCTAAAGACAATAGCAACACATTATTTATCATCACATTATATCAGAACTTTTGTAAAGTTCAAAAGTTCTTATCTCATTGAAAAAGACACAAGACAAGTAGAATAAAAATAATACTTATTGAAAATTTTAATTTCTTTCCATCTCCATTTGATTGAATAAGTAATACTTGGATAGGAGCAGAAAGATAGGAACCGTATCCACTAGTCTAACAAGTAACCATCATTATCAATATGCAGTAATTATAAACTAGAGTGTTAGTCCATCAAGAACTTGAGAAAGGTTTTGCCATTTTACTCGGGTGGATAGTATCGACATTGGAGGAAGTTCATAGATCACACTGATGATCGAGAGTGACGTGTTTCATAAAAAGTATATATTTAATATATTATTCATGTAAATTAGGCTTATTTATAATAAATAATCAGCTTCTAAGACAACTGGCAAGATTTAAAACTTTATTGTCAGACTATGCTCGGCCTGTCAATATAGCTTGTGGTTAAACTGTGTCAATTTTCTCAACCTACTACTACTACTACTACTACAAAATATTATAGTAGGTCTATAAGATTGCTTAAATAAGCTAGTAATTCTATATGCAATATGAATTAAATTTTAATCTGTAAAGCGGCAATATACCACCGGTGGGCGATGACAATAGAAAAATCAATTGTGTCTGGAATCTCATGCTTGACGGGTTAATGTACTATTTATTAAAATTTATGACAAAGCTTGCTCCAGTTACAGCTTTTAGGCGAGATGTAAATTTAAACTGCTGTGTATAATTTTATGTGGTTTTTTATTACAATTTTAGAACTATTTTTCTCCATTATTCTGGTATTTTTTATCATGTGTAACAGTTGCACTATGAAAGCAGTCACTATTACGAATAAGGTTAGGGTGGAAGTAAGGGTGGACTCTAGATCAACTGTTACGCTTGATGTGCTGTCGACTGCACAAATGTCACATGCAAGGTCTCTCAATAATAACATTCATAGAAAATTTTTCTGCAGAAATTGTCAAGGCAGGGTTGATATTTTCTCTTGCAATAAATAACATACCACACTATCCTTCACAAAAGGACCTCCTCTTACTGCATGACATATTTAACTTATAAGACAGACATTGCATGTAACAACATAAGCTTCTGGTTACTTTCACAAATAATAAATTTAATAATGAAGGCTCCACTTTGTGATAATATAATCCACTTTCAATATCAAATATAGCCGTAAATCATATTATGTCCTTTTTTGCTTTTTATTGTATTTAGTTTATTTATTTAGTCTGCAATAATAAATATGTACATGTATAAAAAAAACAAATCAATTGAAGTAGACAGCACCCCCTTTTTGTATAAAATATAAAACTAAGAAGAACACTATGAATGGTATTTACACCTCTAATTGTATATAACGCTAACCACTTTCATAATACAGTAATAGAAAGGTCTCTACACAGAGTCACCGATTAGGGACGTCTAAACTTAGTCCAATTCAACCCCACTATAACACAAGTCTGCGTGTTCATCACTAAAAAACCCCCATTCACTGTGGCTCCACAATTCCTTAACACACCACTTTCCATCTCTACGAGTATCAGGATCCTTGGTGTTGATATCTCTAGTGACATGCAGTTCCGCAGTCATTTGGAGGCATCCAAGATGCTTTGTATGCTCAACAGAGCGCGGCGGTATTTCGCTTCGGGGCAAAGACTGTTACTGTATAAGTCTTAAGTCAGGCCTTACATGGAGTACTGCTGCCATTTATGGGCGGGGGCACCTGGATACCAGCGTGGACCATTTGACGTGCTCCAAAGACGCGTTATGAGAATTGTCGACGATCCTGAGCTCACAAGCGGTATTGAACCTTTAAGCCTAAGGAAAGATTTTGCCTCCTTATGTGTGTTCTACCGTTTGTATAAGGGGGTGTTTTCTGAGGAATTATTTGACATGATTCCCATGGCCTATTTCTAGCATTGCACTGCTCGCCACCGGCAGGGAGTTCATACTCACAAATTGGATCCAAAGTGGTCGCATACTGTATGGTTTCAGAGAAACTTTCCCCCACGTACACTCAGATTGTGTAATGAGGTCCCTGCAGAGGTTTTCTCAAATGAGTACAGCATGGGGTTCTTAAAAAGGCGTGAAAAGGTTTTTACAGGGTCGGCAACAGGCAAGTGATAATGCTAGTGTTGCAAGCATCCAATAGGCTATGGTAACCGCTTACCATCTCGGTGGGCTGTATATGATTATGCTTGATTGCCACCATAGTGGTATAAAAAAATCATTATTTTAAGTGAAGCAGCTGTGGTGCACTAGGAATTGAATTATTAACAAAAGATAGATGAGATTGCAGGAATAGATGAAAAAAAAATTGCAGATCTAATTACCATAATTTATATAGCTTTTAAAGAAACCACAGAAAATTTTATGAAGCATTTTAGGAGGTATTTCTCAGAATCTTTTTAAATTTCCCTCATTGTAAAGTTTTATGACATTGATCTTTTTCATCCACATGGCGAGAAAAAGATTATTGAACATAAATTTTTATTTTGGTAATGTAATCTGGAATAACCAATAATTTCATTGCATAGTTATAAAACATGATTTATTATAATTATAACTAATATTTGTTGATAAATGTTAATAATAAAATGTCTAATGTCAACTAGGCCTAATAATGCAATGAAAGAGGGAATTTGATGGTATTTTGTATAATTATTTCAATTTTCTATTGTCTTGACTGTTCTTAAAACTGATGTTTTTGGTAACTGTACTATTATGATTACAATGAAGAGACTATAGATAGTTCGTGTTATTGAATTTTAGTTCCTTAAACGACCGTAGCGGCGCTGCTCTGGCTTTTATACAAAATAATATGATTATTTAGAGAGTAAGAGAGGGACATTACATCAGTACCAAGATAGTAGAAGAAAGGGATATTCATATCTATACAGGATGGTAATAAAAAATTGGCTGCATTATTTCATAGAAATGTCATGAAATTATAAAATGAATGAGATGTATCTGAAAGTTGCAAACTATTTCTATGAACTAATACAGCCCATGTTTTAATTTATTGTAGTCACCACCCTGTATAATTCAAACTGTTACTGATAGTCGAATTTGTTTTGTTTATATGGAACATAACAAATAATTGTCTACTCTGTATAATTCAAACTGTTACTGATAGTCGAATTTGTTTTGTTTATTTGGAACATAAAAAATAAGTGTCATAATTGTCTACAAAAATAGCATATTTATTATTTTGGTTCCTTTTATAATGTGTACCACCAGATTATTTGCAAAGTACACTTTTATTATTTTGAATGAATGATTGTTACTGTTTTATACACGTTCTAGCTCAAAACTAGGCTGAACCGGAGAATAAGTACAATTGGCCGACACAGCTTAAATCCTCCGCCGTTGGTGCATGTACCCGTATCGGGACTGCCGCCGCCGTCCGCCCTACCGCCTGTCACTTCCACTGTGGTGAAAAACGAACCTGGCCCTTCTTCTCAGGTAGGTACATTGCCCTATAATCGTTAATTAATATAGAATAAACTTATATAAATTAAGAATAACACTATCAGAAATCTACCAAAGTGTTCCTAAGTGAATGACATTTACTAATTGCCCAGTAAAACATCATATAAATAAAGATTTGGCTGTTTTCTTGGAACAGTAATGGTTGATAATATAGTGCTCACGAATCATGGTTACTTGTACGTTTGCGTATATTTGACATATGATTGGAATTATAATTATATTCGGGATATTTACCATGTAATTTGTTTTTAAGGCTTTCTGGTATTTGAGTGCGGGAGCATGCGCCATGATCACAGGTACACTGCTGAAACTGCGGGTAGAAGTCAGCTTGCCTTCTTTCGTTGTCGCTTGCTAAATATCTCGAATATAATTATAATTCTATAACCATGAAAGTATATTTGGCGGCTGTTTGGTCTAGTGGTCAATACCAGTGTGAAACGCTTCGCCGACGAATAATAATAATAATATTCATGCACTCACACCTATTATCTAGCCCAAAGTAAGCATCATTAAGAGCTTGTGTTATGGATACTAAATAAAGGAGAAATAATGATAATAGTAAATATGATAATCATACTAAATAAACATATTAAACATCCATGACTCGTAAACAAATGCTCTTACTCATCATACAAACATTTGCTCCTACCGGATTCAAAACCGGGACCTCAAGACCGAGTAGTCTGTATAGCAAGGGGTACAGACCACTCGGCCAGCCGGTCGTTTTCACCCGACACATTCAAAATCTATTCCACAAATACCACATGAAATAATCCAATAGAAGTATTGGCAGTGGGTTCATGGTTATTTTTTTTATGACCAAGTAGTTGGATATATTGTCTGGTATTTATGAAAAGGGCTTTACATTTTTCGGCGAAACGTTCGTCGACGAATAATTCGTCGGCGAAGTGTTTCACACCCGGTCAATACCCGGTGGGGGCAGATGATTGTATCATCACCAGCCTATATACGTCCAAATGATGTTTGTATGATGACTACGAATATTTGTTTACGACTCTTGAATATCTGATGTTTATTGAGTATATCTAAATAAATTGCAAAGACACGCTCTTAAAGATGGTGAATTTGGGCTACGTAATATATTATATTAATTTTAGTACCTATACATAGCACCAAAACAGAAGCTTAGTATGCAATAGAAATATTCATAGATGTTTTTATTAAACATTAGCAGATTTCATATTAACAAAATTGTAATATTTCAGATTATGCTAAATAGTTTTACCGAGCTCCTGTTGCCTGATAGTCGGTCAAATTCCTTCATATTCGAAAGTGACATAAACAAATCTAAAACTTTTGGACAAGAATTCGAAATAACAAGGAGTACGGAAGGTAAATTTACCATATGCAATTACATATTAATGTTGGGCATATTAATTGTATTACGTTTCTGTTCATTATTAGAGCTTAGTAGGTATAAAGATGACAGAATAAATATGTTATTAGTTTATTGAGTGGCTCTAGATTTCGAATCTATATGGATTACGTTTTTGCCATCGTTATATCTTTTGGTGGTATTCAGTAATAGTATTCGCTTGCCCTTGCTTCTTGAGTCAGCAACATTGGCTTGTTTATAGTTATTAGATATCTATGTAGTCACATTACTCATTATAATGTATCGGTATTTTATATACTTACTCAAACTTTTACAGACGTGACCAGTTTCCTGCAAGAAGATTTAGGAGTTTCTTCTCTTTTGGATAGCAATCTGAGTTGCGACGATTACACAATGATTGAAAATAAGCGATCATATATCAAAAAAGAAATAAAGACTGAACCATGTTCTGACGCGTTGTATACAGTAACATCGAATAGTGGTAATCCAGTGATCCAGAGAATACAAAGGAATCGTAGGAGAACTTCTTCAGGGCTCGGAAGCTTAAGTCGAATGGCTAGAACTCCGGCTACCAAAGTTGAAATTCCTGAAAGTAGTGAGTAGCTCAGTTTTCCTTTAGAAACCTTATAGAATCATTTCATATGTAACAGTGCTTTATTATTTGAATTATGTGAATCGATATTTAGGTCGCAAATAATACATATAATATTCATAGTCGTTTTGTTGGATATAATAAAAGTACACTGGTAAAGTATAACTCGTCGTTTTTTACAAATTTTCAGGTAAAATGTTTGATGATGATAAAAGTTTCACAAACACTTTTAGTGTAAATAAAAAGTCTAAAATGATAAATACTTATGGCAAATCTAGGAGCGCAATGTCTAAAAGAACATCTCAATTCACCGGGTCACTTTCAGATAGACTGCAACTAATTGATACTACTCCTACGGGGGAAGACCCTTACCAGCTTGGGGAGGCTGATATGAGAGAACAGTCACCAATTCCGAAGCTCATGCTTCAAAAGACACATGGTCGAATGAAAATATGTTCAGATGGCATGGAATCTGCTTCGTCTAGAAGGATATACGATCCTGCCGTAACAGAAATGAGTACTAAGACGACAAATAAAATAAAACTTGACAGGTATAGCTTGCCAAGTACTTATGTACATCCTTCTGAGATAAAAAAGGAAGCGAAAACACTTATAGTCGAAGAGCCAGACTTAGATATAGTTAAAACTGAAACAGAAATTGATTGGCGAATGTATACTACTAATAAAGCGGGCAATGAAACAAGTTTATGTGATTTTTCGTATGGAGAGAATCCTAATAATCTAGCTTCACATATTTTGCCACCACTTGGGACTGTGGAACTAACAGAACTATTCGCGCCGGACTCACCTTTGAACCTAGACAGCTTAGGTACAGTGGAATATAATCCCGGACTTGATAAGCTTCCAACAGATAAAGCCAAGAAAAAGAATATTCGCGGCACTAGTCTAATAGGCTCTAGCTTATTAGGGGTAAGTAATTTTTGCACAAAGCTATTTTACATTGAATTTATTTCATTTAAAACGAATATCTGTAAACTATATAACTGTGTTTTAGGGTGATCCAATGGGAAACAAACGAATTAATGATAGTAAACGCGGCAGAAAGCGAGCTCTTTCTACAACTGGATTAGTCAAGACTATAAAAAGTTTAAATCCACAGAAGGTTGCTACGATTGCGCCAAAACCAAAGTTAATTAAAGGTAAAGGTAAGGATTTCTGTTGATGCAGTATCTACTCATTGTTCTTTAATTTATGCTAGAATTTTGTTAAATTATGTTTTTTTTTCAAATTAAATAGTTAATTTAATTGATTAATTTCGAAATCTACTTTGCTTTGTAAAGATTACATAGGAGATTGTGTTTATTATAGAACAATGTTTAGAAAAAGTGCGGTCGAAAACAGAGGTAGCTTGACATTTAGGTAGCAACAAATATTTAATTGTACGAACGCAATGCGCAATAGTCGGTGTGACATAGTCCTAAAGTGTTAAGCTACTCTAGTGTTCGTCTGTAAAAATCCCGCCTGATAGTAAGAGGTTACTTTAGCCTATAGACTCTATGATAAATGATATGATATTTCGAGAAACAATAATCACTTTTTTTACCTACAGTCGACAACACATCAAGCGTAAAAATTTTACCATGAGACCGCCCTTACTGCGTTCGCAATAGAGGCGGCTTTCGCAGTGCAATTGTTACACTTGATGTGCTGTCGTCTATACTTTTCGAAAACTTTTAAAGAAGAATATAATAGCCAGACTTGCTATGCATTCAAGTCTTGTTAGAATCGGTTAATTCGTTTCCAATATTCTCGACTTGAGAGTTTGCATAAAAAACCGTGCGATGTAAACACTTAACGTCAGACAAACGAAAAGTGATATCCAAATAGGAAAGTACCTCGCCAATGCGCGGTTGGTACTTTCTTCGGGCGTAAGGGCAATGTTTCGACCATTTTGGAAAAGGTCTAACTTATAAGAAATACAAGTTGCAGCTGACAAAACAAAACAGGCGCGTATTCATGCGGGGTGTAAAACGCCCTCGAAAACCAACGCAGACGCGATTCGTTAATAATAAATATAATTCGCGAAAAAGTCAGCTGTTTTATTCAAACAGGCCGTTTAGGTAATTACTGGGCATGGACGGCATTTTAGGCCTCAAGATGACAACGAACCTGCAATACCAAGCATTATTTCCTTGCTATTGCAGGTGTCTATAGGCGGCGGTAACTGATTACCACCAGGTGGGCCGTCAGCTTGTTTGTCATACATATAAAAATACAATTTAGTAGGAGACAGCTGTTTTTTTATTCGTGACTATATTTTTTTTCAGCAAGTCGTGGGTTAGGGTCACTAGCACGCCATCTGCATATGTTTGCGAAAGCGTTCCCCTTACAACCTGTGTCATGATAATACCCCTACCACCATACCCCTCCATATCATGATCCTCCATATCATGATCATCCTGTATCATCTATGTTGTGAACATACGACTCATGTGGTTACACTTTTATAACTACTTTGGGCAAGATGTCCGCTATCATTCACTCATATACTGCAGCATATAGGACAATAAACTATGAATTGAACTGACTGGCGTCGAGTCGAATACCGCCTTAACTAACAACAAGTAATAGAAATCATTTTTGATAGAAATTATTTTTACAGCCGTTTGCCGTGGCAAAAAATCTCCATTGCCTGGTATGATTACTAAGAAACCTTACCATACACTAGTTGGCGATCCAGATTTGTCGTGGTATTTAGGCTTAGATCCCGATGTGAAGTTGGAAGATGTCGATCATACTGGGGAAACTAGCCATATATCTACAGTAGAGGTTTGTATAGATTTTCTGTTGATTTTTATGTTTTAATTTTTTATGGCCTAGCAGCCATAACACTCCAGATAAAATATTTTTTTATTATTAGCAGCTAACATGTAAAATATTTAAATCAATTTATTTTTCATTTTAAAATCGGTTTGATTTTTTAAGGTTCCGCGATGGAGAGAAAAGCCTTACACTAGCTGTTACACACTCGAAGGAACAGAAAATTTAGATGACAGGGTTTATGAAAAACGACATCAAAAATTAGAAGCTGAAGAAAGACGACAGCTAAGGTAATACCTGCTAGGGCGTCGGCAGTGCATACGTGCCGAATACTCTTTTTCCACGTAGTGCAATATTAATGCCGGAGTCCCTCAGGGTGGCGTTTTATCTCCTCTACTTTTCACTATTTTTATCAATTCCACATCTCACAGTCGCTTTCATGTTCATATCACTTGTATGCTAATGATCTGCATATTTATACCCAGACGCCATTACAATATCTTTCACACGCTATTACGGTGACTAATAATGATCTCGAATTAATTAATAGCTGGAGTAGATATTTTGGACTCCGGTCAAAGTCACAGGCCATCATAATCGGTGGTCCTTATTTTGTGTCCAGAATTGACTACAGTGTTTTGCCATCTGTTATGTTTGGTGGCTTTGAAATTCCATTTGACAAAAACAAAAAAGGTGTTATTTTTGACCAGTGTTTGTCATGGCGTCTTCAAGTTGATGCTGTAGGAATAAGGTGTTTGCTGTATATGGTCCGGTTTCCGATTTCCTCTCATATTCCTTTCCCGTGCTTGCTGTTCGCTTATGAAGTACTCTGCCAGAGTGCATCAGGGGAGCTCGCACATTGGATTTTTTAAAGTATCAAGTAAAAAGTAATACATAGGTTTATCTCATTAGCTGTGTATTTTATGTGATAGGTACCCTAGATATTGTACTGCATACTTCTATAGTTATAACGTTATTTTTAGATGGCACATGCGACGGATCAGAGAACAAAGGCACGTAGAAAGACTCCGGCAACGGCAGAGGGACCCGTGGAGCATGAACAGTTTGTCGTACCAGCAACCCTCGATGTTCACAATATGGCCGCAACCACAGCGCGACGTACGCTTCATAGAGATAACGGACACGCTGCCCGTCATGGCCTTTGGAGAAATATTACCCGCTTTACCCGAAGCGTAAGTCTTCATAGGAAAACATATTTTATTTTATTATACAGGCTATAATATTATGATTACAAACGTCACTTATGAATGTGTGCATGCCCAGAACGATTAACAGTGGAGTTACTAAATTAGGGGCTGGAGTTGAGCAAGTTATTTATGATACTAGTGCAGTAAGTTGGTTTTTACAAACGAGTCGACAAATGCACCATAGTCACTCACCATAGAATACCAATATCCGCACCTGTGTCATACAACATTATTCAGCAGATTTGCTACAAAACAGTAAAATAGTAATATTATTTTGTTTTTAAACATCAGACGGATAGTCGCACCAATCTTTGACGTTCCTAAATTAAAAATGGCGCATATTTTCATATAACGCCACGTACGCGTGTTGAAAATTTTTCATCTAAATTTACATTTTTACATTTTTCATCTTATTTTCTCTTTAGTATTAAAATGAGACAATCGTATTGAGCAAAATCACTTCCAAAGAGGTTCGATCATTCAGCCAATTTTTTTTTCATAATGTGAAACTCCTTGGTGGAATTCATTTATATTTTTAATTCAAAAAACGGTCAACTATACGCACGGCGCCAGACAACGGAGCGTGCTGTGAAGCAGGTACTTAGGCGTGAGTACCCATTTTACCGCACGCTTCGTTGTATGGTGCGTAATATTTTTTTATTTAATTTAGGGGCTTTCACTATAAAGTATGTCAGTCCCATCGCGTAATATTTAACTTTCAAACAATGTATACAGGCTTCTTACTGAAAATATTTTATTTGGTGCAAAGTCATTCTTTATTGACAGCTTTTAAATAAACGTCCTCTTGTTTGGCACAGGCCTACCTACACGCAAGGAGTTTGCCCCATGACGCAATCTAAAATCTTACAACTTAATTTTTCTGATGCTTTACTTACGTATTATTTCATTGTAATTGCTCTTATGTTATTGTATATTTGACGCAATTTATTTTCTCACATTTCAGAGACTTCATGCTCCCGTGGGTGAGAACTTCGAAAGCGTTGAAGAGATCTAAACGTTCCAAAACACTCCATTAGAAATGTCTGTATCCTGAATCATCAGGTTATTTCATTTCAATGTTTGGTATTTAAAACACTTGCCGAATCATTACTACATACCTACCGCTTTATAGTATAATTATTATCACTTTAAGCGGCTTAAGGACAATGGGCAGATTCGAAAGTAATTATGTAAAGTTCTCTTTAAAAATATTTAATTGGTACATAGTTTATACCTATTGGGCTCGGGACATCTCTCTACGTGTTTCTGCCCAATCCCCTATGTAAAAAATGTAATGTCTCTGCAGCTAGAGATGAGTTTTACATTTTAGTAGGCACACTTCCCGAATTTCAGCTTCGAGAACGTTCGGCCCGACCAGTATTTGCGTTGCGCTCATCTCTCGCTGCGAGGACTAATTAGATCACAACCGTTTGTGGCTATTTACCCATTTTAAATATATTCAGTAGTTGCAAAAATATTGCTATCGTTTAACGACCAACTGCCTTGTTACGTAATTTGAAAGGTAATGGCAAAGGTAGCCTTGTTTATTGCTAACCCACTGCTGTATTAATATGACGCTATTGTGATATTTTACCTTGTGACTCGGCAACGGATTAGTAATTAACCTCAAATGTGACCTGTTGTCATTATGATTGTAATTACGTAGCTGGAGGTAGTACTAGCAACACTTAAAGTTAAAAGTGTTTTGGGTAGGCATGTACTTTAAAATGCTTTGGACGTGGAGAACTTTTCTGCTCTCTAATTCATAAC
Source organism: Nymphula nitidulata (assembly GCA_947347705.1). Lineage (NCBI taxonomy): Eukaryota > Metazoa > Arthropoda > Insecta > Lepidoptera > Crambidae > Nymphula > Nymphula nitidulata. The sequence goes on from OX374616.1 coordinate 22,511,310, forward strand.
TTTTGTGTTGAATTTGCGTGTACTGTAAATACGCTTTCTTAATTATTACGACCGTGGAGAATGGACTGAAAATCTGTAAATATTTGACGGTATGTGATATGAACTTTTATGAATATTGGTTGGGATTCTGTACTGTAGTAAGTTGTTATTTTCTTTATTCACTATGTAAGTATGTGTGATGGATGTGTGCGAGCCTGTTAGATGTAGTTTTCATTGGTTAGTTATTACTTGGAACCAGTAGACACGATTAGGCGTTAGAATCTTTATTTCATTAACTTCTGTTATGGTTCTCATTTGTTTTCGTTAGATGTTCGACGACCTTAATAATGTTTAGAATAATTTAGGAAATGGATACGAAGTTAGTGAAATATGCAATAAATTTAGCTGTGTAACCATTTATATGTGTCGTTAACTTATAGCTTCCGCGTTCAGTTTCACTTGTCCATCTAAATTTCTTTATTTTTCTTCTAAAAGTTTATTGTTAATATAGGTTATGAATTTGTAAATTTATATAACTGCGGTTCTAATATAAAATAAAAGTAATTTCTAATACTGAATAAAATATAACAAACAGATGCACCTGTTTAGGTAGTACAACAGCTATAAAATATTAGCCAAAGCTATATACTTACTAGGGTTACAGATCGTTGAGATAATACAGAGTTCATTTGTCCCCTTTATGGATGATTTAACTTTAAAATCGATATTTTCACCATAACTATAGAGTCATTAAAATAAATCTTGTTTTAACATTCCACTATTACGTCAGAAATAATAATTCTTCGATTTCTAGTATCTATTTTATATTTTTATACACTGCGAAGATTGTAAAACGTGACATGATTTCATAATATTGACATAATTATGAATTCAAATGACAGTTCTTTTAGTAGTGCTATTTTCCTACAGCGTTCAAATTCAATTGAGTTCCTCGAATAATTATTTTGTTGACACGTGTAAAACATATTTAATTAAAAAATTTTGAAAAGAGAGTTAGTATATTCAGGTTACCAAATCTGACGGCCGAATACCGAAAGCCAAAAATTTGTATTGACACACGTAAAACACCGTTCTTGTTGTTGTTGATCAATCCTTGAAGTTTAAGCGGGACTTAAAATGTAAGGGGCGTTCAGTATTCGGCCGTCGATGTATCGGTAAGTCATAATAAAGCATAATGCCATGCGTCTATATTTGCACAGCGTCTCTTAAATTCTTAAAAAACATCGGTTTCAATCATAAACAGCCATTGAACCTATTTTGTTGAAAATACTGTTAGACATGGTTTGTCTTTTCCATTCGACATGCGAGTGAAATAAACAAAATATTTTAAAGTATTTTAACAGTTACTTTTATTGAAAATTGATTTACTGAGCGTTTATGAGTAAGATTGCGTATTGTTATCTTCATGTCGTACCACTTTTAATGCGTTTAAAAATGACTTCTATTCTGTTTCCTATAGCTATCAGCCATTTCATGCGAGCGCGAAGAAGCTTCTATCATTGTAAATACGTAAATATTATTTTTGTAATGGAATATAAAAATAACATAAAAGTAATAAATATATAAGTATGTGTTACATAACGGCACGTATAGGCACCGTAATACTTCCAATTTTAATGCAGTTTTACTCGATAGCTTGTTCGACGTCGACAAAACTCTTAGCTGGAAGTATTCAGCACTCCTGCTACGACGAACTTGAGAAAAGTCTGAGGGCCTAATTATTCTGTAAATAAAGCACGCAAAGGTCATTTGAGTTTTTAAAGCAATTACGACAGCAAATGTCCGTAAGATCCGTTTTCGTTTCGGTATTTCATTTTTCAGAATAAACCCTCTGCGTCCAAGTGTCATTTTTCTCGGGATAAAGTACCCAGAGGAGTAGGACTTCATCCTCAATCTGGAAAAAATAGACAATCCAATTTAGGCAAAGCCTTGCTCGAGCTAGTCTTACTAGAAACAATCAATCGAGTAAAACTGTATCTGTATATATACATAGCAATACTGATCTCCTTCCATTTTTTTATACAATTCTCAGTCATTTTACTTGTTTTACTGTTCAGAGTGGTGTTATAATTATTTTTATTAAATATTTCTTAAAATAATTGACTTGAATCATTTTCACTGCTCAAAATTTTGTTAGAGAATTCTCTATTTTAAATTAGACGTTTTTTAAAGCGGACGGAGATCGGGTAATATAGGAAGGCTACTAACTGAAATAATATTAATTTACAACATTTTATGAGTTATAGACTTAAAAAATATATATTTCTTCTATTTAATTGACATGACGACGTATTCGTATTTTAACACCAAGATAATATAATAATGTACAGAAAATTGTGTTCATTTCTTTGTCCCTTGACTTTTAAGAGCCAATTCACGAAATTAATCTAGAACTTATTGGTATATGTATCATAGAGATTTTTGTTATGCATTAAATTCTCTGATTAACTTTACATGCTTTTCAAGCAGGCATTTTTTTTCTTAATACTACGTAATTAATGCCCAGACGTCATCAATGAATGACATAAAAACTAAAATTTAATTATGTCTGGTTTATCGGGCTATCATAAACTCATAACTAATTATGGTTGGAGGCATCTATGATAAGTTATATGAGTTTATGACAATAATAATTAAGAAACGGTCAAATCGTGTGACAGAAATATTGAATTTTTTTCATTCACCGGGGTTTGGTACATGGTATAACAAACACGGGCACCCATGCTTACATACACGTTAATACTATGGTGCTATCAAAAATTCAAAATATTAAATCATTTTAATATTTTTTAATTTCCCATACTTTTTGTTTTTATGACCAAACTATTTGTATGAAGAAATTTGATATTTATTTTACGATATTGAATTTTCGTTATCACCTTACTATTTATATGACTATATTGACATGGTTAGTTGCCCGCTTGTTATGCTTTGTACCAAACACCCTGTATAAGTAGGTACCTACTAGTGACAAGCGATAAGCACTATACCACTTCCTAAACATATTTTACTTTGATCCTTAGCGACCCGCCGCGCCGGCACCTATTTAACAACTTTGGTATATTTTTGCTATAATTGTATAACAATAGCTTACAGAATGTAATGTAAAATTCTTTGAACTGCACAGACGCCGGATTCAAGTCACATTGTAAATTAAAATAAACACAGCAAAAGAAGTAAATCCATATCATGTTCTTCCATAGTATGCCTATCTGCTAAGCAATCAAATTCTGCAAATGTAAAAAGTATAATAGAAAAATGACTCTCACGTGATGTCATTATTGAGTAGTGTAATATAGCTTCAATGGTTACCGAAAACCTTGAATTATACCTAAAAGGTTTTTTGCTATAGGAATGAAAAAGTTTAGGCGAAAAAGAATACGTGAGCAAGGTAAAAGCAAGTCTAAGAAACTGAATAAACCTTCTAAAATTTCAAAAAGTGACCAGATAACTACTTTTTCTAATTCTCTTAGTAGCAGAAATTAATGCCTGATAAAAAAATACACGTAACCTGATGTTAGGTTTCATAAACATAATGTCTAAATTTAATGTATTTATGGATCGCCAACGACGACATCAAAGGAGCCGTTACAGTTTTAGAAGATGCTTGTTTATCGATAGTAAACACATTAGCTGGGTCTAATCTAATAGAGGTCTAATCTGCAGAAAATATTTTTATCTAGAAAGCAATTCAAATTTATCATTTTTTCTTTCGCTAGAAATTAAACTTGCATCAAAATTATTTAAGTATAAGATAGTTGACAATTGGGATGTTGCCTAAGTTTAAATATGGCGCTATTTTTCAAAAATACGGAAAATATACGCTCTTGTTACTCATAAAAGCAATTCAAACTTAAAAAATATGGAATATTGTTGAAGTTATACCTACTGTTTAGAAAATGTACAAATTGTTTTTTTTCCATAATTTATCAAAAATGTTGATGGTATTAGATTGCTCACATCAATTAAAACAACTATTATTATGCCCACTTTAGATAAAAACATACATATTACATAGTTATGATTGATTTTGTCAATATGCCCATACATTTTGTAATAATAAAGGAACATGTGACGTCACCTGTTCCGTAGGTTATCTATAGAGCGTTTTTGGACGATGCGCCGCTACACATCAAACATAGCACTGTATCTCTGAAGCTATTGATCTTAAACATACTATTTCTTCTGCAATATTTATTCATGAATTATAAAATATAAATTTCTTATTTATGAAATAAAAAAAAGTTATCAACTAGCCTATTGTTATGAATTTGACGTGATTTGTTTACGGCCTAATACTGAGAAGGTTCTTATATTTGCTTTTTAATTATGGGCCTTAGTTCATGAATACCTATGCATTCTAAAGTAAAAGTGTTTTGTCGCGTTCGCTCGAATTACATTCTGGGTTCAAACAAAAGAGATAAAATACTGTGCAGATATTTATAAGCTAAAACTCTGTAAAATTTAAGTGCTACTAAAATTTATATGGCGTTGCAGTGTTTTAAATAACCGGCAAAAAAAGTTTAATTTGATGTCGCCGATTCTCAATCTCTTATAATAAACCTATAGCAACATACAGTAGATTTCTTTCAGAACTAAGTGGTCATCGTCTTCCTAACGTGGTTTTCTTACCTAAGTCATCCTCTACAATAAAATCTTTTTCCCATGTCTGATTGTTAAATTGTTTCTTGTTAAAATTGTCACATAAAGACACCAATAGATACTTTCTTTCTTAAACTATAAATGCTTGGAATTTCTTTTTATAGCTTTAGTATCTTTATAATTTACTGTGTATTTATAGTATTATAAAATAGGTACCCCTAACCATTTTTGTTTCTAAGTAACATTTGGTCCGTCTTGGTTGAACCCCTCGCACCGCCTTATCGACGGTCTCACAATCTCGCATTTTCCCATGGTTAAAACGTGCATACCTTATCCCAAATCTTGTTTTTAATTCTTTTCTTAAAAAGTCTATAGATAATTGATGTAGGTATGTACATGGGCACTATCGGTCTCATTCAAATCTCATGTACCCTCAATTTCTGTTTTCGTTGACTTTGCAGTTCGGAGTCAAACTTTTTACCTACTAAAATATTTAAGATTAACTTGATTTAAGCTTTAGTCTTGTTCAGTAACGTTGATTTCACTAAGCTCACATAATGTCATTAAGGTTTTATTCGTTAGTAACTTTCTCTTCATATAATAAGAAGAGTCATCACAGTTCAGACGGCGTCTGGTCGAGTGGTCATTACTGTCTATAAAATCAGAGGTTCGAATCCCGGTAGTGGTAGATTTTTGTATGAACAACACGAACATTTGTTCACGAGCTATTGAATATGTATATATCTACATATTATTTCGTTACATCTCCGTTATTTATGGTCCATAAAACAAGCCCATAATGGTGCTTGATAATCGGTGTAAGTGTTAGAATATAATTATTATGCTCCTGTGATCATAATTCAGAATATTACTAAACAAAATATTCCTCACTTTCATTAAATATAGAAGGCGGAGCTCGGTGGCGTAGAGGTTTGAGCGCTCTGGTTTCGATTACGAAAACAAAGCAACTTTCGCCATGGTCGGTCCCGGGATGGGTCAATCGAATTTATAATCTCGAGCTCCTCCGTGATTTGGAAGGCACGTTAAGCCGTTGGTCCCGTTTGGGTTGGTGGGTTAAAGCGGATGCATTAGACCAGCGTGGTGGTGCTATGGCCCAATCTCCTCATGTGTTTCTCCCATGTAAGAAGGCCTGTGCCCAGCAGTATGATGTATATAGGCTGATGATGATAGTTAGAAATATAATTGAAACTGAGCTACTGTTATGTACTGACGAGTTAGCCTCCTTCTGAAACGAGTCTTACAAATGCATCTGTATCAAATTTAATTTTTCTTGCCGTTTAAAGTAACGACTTCGGTCTAATAACTGTTTTAGGAAGATGACCACATAGTCTTGAAGTTATCTGAATAATTTTTACAATTGTTATTTGATAATTTTACTGCTATTAAAACGTTATCTGTTCGAGTGATTTTATTACTTTGACATTCGTTTACAATTTGAGCATTGTAATGGAAAATGTCCTATAAACTTAGGTAACTAGGTACCAAAATTTTAATTATTTGAGATATTTTTAAATATCACTGTAATACATAAATAGAAAGGGGAAGAGATCACTTGCGTAGGGTTTCTGACGCGTCTGCTCAGTTCGAAGCCTCATTTTACGTCACTCGCCGATGCTTTAAACGTATGGCATAGAGTTCAAAATCTATGTGTAAATAAATACATAATTTGATTAAAAAATACTGACCAGATAATTAATATTAATATGTGTAAATTTAATTTTTTCTTACATTTAGAATTATTTATCGGAAGTATATAATTAATTATTTTATTAAAAATAAGCAGGGAACGGTTTCAGTTTTCTCTATGGAGCAGTTTTATCATGTCATAATTAAAAAAATGTGCTTAAACCTACTAGGACTGGTGAAACATTTTAGATACATAATCTTAGTAATTACATATTACAAACTACTCAAATAAAGCATTGTACACATCTTATTGACATTCAGATTGTTAAATTCCTGATAACATATTACAGCATAGTGTAGGTAATCACTCTTCATAAAAGTACAGAATAAATCTTATTCTGTGATAAAAGGTTATACAAAAATACTAATTAGTTCTCCAATTTATTTGCCCGTATCTAAATTAAATTCGAGTTAATTACCATCAAAGCCTGATAAACCAGACATGTTTAAATTTTAATTGTTATGTCATCTTAAGTTGACGTCTGGACATTAAAGGATTAAAAATCCGTCTGTAATTTAGAAAAAAAATATAAATGTCAGTGCTCCCTTGCATACTACTTTATACATATATTTTGCTCCGTATTTGGTGCAATAAAGAGTTTATTAATATTATATATCCAAGAGTTTATAAATCCACGCATACATACATTTCTCAGAAATAATACCAGTACTAATAAAAAATATATAATTATTGAAGACAGGTATGAGTTTATTGCAAAATTTGTTATTCCAATCACTGTGATATGGGTTCTAAATGAAAACGGCCCATAGCATACAATCTAATTAGAAAAAAAATATATGAGTGATAAAACTAAGAAGCAAATATCGGCGGAATAGCATGACCTTTGACCTTCAAATTCTTAGGACGCGGACACGATAGCATTTGTGACTTTTGAGACAATATTAAGGACGACAAAACAAAGGTTTATACTAAATTACAGCTTATTATCTTTCATTCCGAGGTTGAGCCCTTTTTTTACCTAATATGACTGGGCTAATAGTAGAATTGATGCGAATTAATCAAGTTAAAAATATCTGACTGACTGTCTGCTGTCTGTATGCGCTTTATAGGTAGTTCACAAAATTAATTAGGATACTGTGTACGTTTGCTTCCCTGACTTATGATTTTTTTTTCTGGGTCGTTTGCAAAACATTTTCTAATGAAGACAAAATCATCTAGATAACTATCGGAAAACCTCCAGCAAAGTGGACTGTATGTCAAACGTGACTACGGCGTAAATCGTGTGGACTCAATACTTAAAAAATGTTTTTGATACTTCTTAAGAGAGGCGCTGCTCAGGTTACCTGCTTAGGTAGGTGCAGTAATGGGTAAAGTTAGTGATGAAGCCGGACGCTGCTTTTGTAGCGGCTAGGGTCAAAGCATATTTTCACCGAAACTGTACAATTTGACAATTTAATGCACAGCTTGTCAAGAGTAGTAGTTTGAATTTGAACTTTAAACGCCCTTATTCCGTTCGTAATACAAGCGGCTTTTTGCATCTGTTACACTTGATGTGCTTTCGTTCACTCGGAACCGTATATTGTGTACTGGTTATGGTTGGTTTTTATTAATTCATATGAATCAACTCTAATCAAATCACTATTTTTGAATAGGTACTTTAAATAAATCTTTGAGTCTTTTCTTTGTAAATATCTTTGCTGTCAATTTCTTCTTTATTTAAAAACCCTTATTGGTTTATAATATTTTTATGTAATGATATTGTCGATGAAATTCTGCGGCAAACTTTTTGATATTCTTTTATCCGTATTCAATTAATTATGTTGATTTAGTATTTGCGACAGAAATGTGATGTTTGGATTATGGCTACAAGCCGATACCGTTCTGGAAGTATTTAAATCGTATGGTTTTAATCGTAAATTTTTCAGTGCATAGTCACAAGCAGTAGGTAATATGTTACTAGCGGTAGTTACTTCATGATGTTTGCAGCTAATTCACTAGTGTAACTAGTAATAGGTAATGGATCAGTGACAATGACATAGTGAAGAGATTAACAATATAAATGATAGTGACTGTGTGGTGGTTAACCGGCCTACAATCATTAGTGGACGGAAATTTATCGTAATAATGGGGCATTTTACTGTATTCATTATGAAATGTATCTTCATCACATATATTTTTTATTTCATTTTTTTTCTATTTTCTGTTATTAAGATTCCGACATAGTCACGTATTTTTTTTTATTAATATTTTCTAAGACTGATATAATCCCTTAATATGCAAGTGATGTTGTTTCTGAATAGATTAAAGATAAAAATTAATGTAAGCGATTGGGAGATAAACCTCGAATATTATAATACACAATTAACAGTGTCTAGTTAGACTTAAGTCAGCCTGAAACATAATATTTATAATAGTAAAAGTATTGAGATTTTTTAAAATTTTATAGCACTTCTACTAAATTACTTGTGGTTATAGAGGTAAAAGTTATGTTAAGTATTTTGTGATTGTTTAGATAGTGGTTTTTCAAAATCATTACGGAACATTTTACTATATAACAGTACTTAGCCTTTAGAGTGAAGTCATTCTACTTAGAGAGACCACATACACCATCGACTTTCCCGGCGGACCGACACACAGAGATTCACAATAAGCATATAGAGATAAAGCTTTATAGAGGGCTTCACTGCTCCTCTCCTGCATCTCTCTCGGTCAGCCAGATAGTTGCGACCGTATACAGCACCCGTACCACCATCTTTTATCGCGATCCATTTCAGGACCTAAACTGAGTAGAATCGTTAATTCGTACTACAACGCTATCTACGACTATGACAGCGATGCAGTTTAGGAACCAATACTGAACCGAGCGGAATATGAACCGCTTTTATAAAGATGGTGGTAAGGCCCCAGGATGTTTGGTACATAGTATAACAAGCGGGCGCTTACCCATGTTATCATAATGATATAAATACTTAGGTGTTACAAACAATTCAAAATTGGAGAGTTAATTTCAAATTTTTCCATACAAATAGTTCGGTCAGTTAAACAAAATTTATGGGAAATTATAAAATTAATTTTATTATTCACATTTTTTAATGTTTTTCATGCGTTTAATTAAACACCTACTTGATTGTAACAATTACATACTTAGCATATATTTTCTTTATTTGTAATTGTTACAATTTTATTATGTTTTACTTTTAATAAAACTGGCATTTATATTACCTATGTTAACATAGGTAGGTGTCCGGTTTTTGTACCATGTTTCAAAACAACTTGGTTAGTCCTCTTAAGACATAATATCGAAGAAATTAAGATATAGTTTGCTTAGAAGTTATTTTCATCTTTATAAGTTTTGATACCTACACTATCTACTTATAATAAAGGTATCAAGATCTCATTATTATAAATATCGAAATAAATAAAAATTGAATCGTTACATTTAACTTGTGCCACAATGTTAGATGTAGTAACAAAGTTATTGTGTGTAGCATTATGAACACAGAATGTGCATATCAGTTGATGTTGATTCGGAGGCGCTTCGCTAAATGCTTTCTTTCTCTCTTCCCCGACTTATTAAAAAAGATGCCACTAAGAAATCAGTAGCGCTATATAAGGTCGTCTATTTATTTAGTGCCTTCTATTTTATTTTTGTGTGAATTAAAATACAAAGCAATAATAAATATTAAGCATCATAATGAGGGAGATACTGTGAACTTTATAGAAGTGTCTCACAATCAACTTTTTTATACTTCTAATAAAATTTTAGAGATGCCGAACGTATTAAGAAGATATTTAATAATTCTGGATCAATTATATGATTCAGATAAAAGTGTTGAAGAACATATTTTATTTTATTTTTCCAATTAACATGATTTTTAATAAAACCTGACGTTAGCAACATTGTAATTTATCAATAATAAAATGATTTAATTAACTTATTTATTTTAACTTTAAATATTGTTTGCTAATTTTAAACTTCCTTCTTTGATTCGCTTGTGTTATAGGTTTTTAAACCTAAAGGTCCCCTTCGCAGACTCTAACAATGAAAGTGAATAAATGAACGATGACGTCACATTTGTTGATCCTTACTTCTACTACTATTAGTTACTCTGTGCTTTTACAAGTATTACCATTAATGGTCAATCTAACATCTCGCTCTCACATTCATAAATAATTGTGGGAGCGTAAAAAGAAAACCATTTTAACTCAAATCATTACTTGGCTAATTTCATAAGAATTCATAGGTATTTTACTATTAAGGTCCAGCGCCTGTTAATTAATAGGTATTTTACTATTGAGGCCTTGCGCCTAATAATTTGCCTGTTGTGTAAATATAATATTATTTCTTAAAATTAACAACACATTGATCAAAATGTCACGCGAGTGAATTTGTGTGGGTTTTAATTATTTCTAATGTGAAGACTAACACATTAGCTTAGTGTTTTTACCATAATTGTGTTTTTTTCCATAGCTATATTGTCAGTGATGTTGTAATGTATTTTTATAATTAAATTGTTGTAAAATAAGATAATTAGGTATTATAATGTGGCATTTATTAAATAATCTCAGAAAGTGGTATGTTTCAGTGTACAATATTTGTAGTGTGTATGACACTATTAAATTAGGTAGCTTAAATATTTATCTTCCCCTAATTTCTAAGAATATTATTTCGATTTAATTACGAATTCATGTGATACTTCAGACTAAGTTGTATAAGTACATGGAAATAAAGGACCTTTGACTTAGAAATGTATCTTGTATTTTTATTTATGAAAGCCACTATGCGTAGGTACATATGTCTTTGTGCTATATATGCTAATCTATTGTTGAGAAGACGCCATGTGAGGATTTCGACACTTGAGTTTTGGAGGTGCCTACGAGCTTTGTGATTTTGATTCATGAAGGTTTTAGAAGGTAATCACGTCCACTACAATCATACCTAGCAACTACCAGCGCTCCTCTAGTGTAGATATGTATAATCGAATTTTAACGAAAATGTTCGTCGTGAAAACTGTAAAAATCATACGATTTATTATCAGATGTCACGACGATGAACATTTTCGTAAACTACAGCAGCATACCTCTGTTGTGATTTATTGGAAACCATTTTTTTATATGGGTTTGAGAGGTGACATTGCCCATGAGCGTTTTTGTGATCGTCAAGATAAAGGGACCAAGTCTCGGATTTCTAACATACTTCTATAATAGTAAAATCTTACTATTACTCTGCCATTTGCTACCTTTGCAATAATTAAATCTACCTCATTACCCGCATGTTTTGACAAAACCCTTGGTTAATAATATTAATTGTGGTCGTCCCTAACATTTATCCTAGGGGAGGCCAGACCCCCCCCAGGAAAATCGGCCGGCCACGTTCGTTAGCCAAGTCAAGGTAGTCGCTGACTAGCAGCGCATGCGCAACTTTGTAAGTAGTTATCAAGTATGGATTTCGTTATCCTATCTTAATATACTATTCTTTTTATGCTTCTTCCTTCGTCACACAGATGTCACTGTCATTTAAATTCTTGGCATTTCGGTCGCTAACACATCTTAAAATGTCGGCGGCGTAGGTAATTATTTTAGCTTTTTGTTTTAAGACGGTTTTCGGTTTCAGTAATCAAGGATGAAGTTATATTATGTATGAGGAAGGGTATTTTTCTAGGGTGGGCCCACAGCTTTCTAGGGTGGGCCCGGCCCACCCTGGCCCCCCCTAGCTACGCCTATGACTTGGTTCCTTAAGCTTGACGATCACTCGGTTTCGATACGACTGATATTAGCCTACATAGTGGAAGAATAAGTTCTTACACTTATTGCTCAAGTCAATAAATAAACAGATTGCAGAACAGCGTTGATCACTAGGTACAGCTTGCGGCACTGTCAAAATTGAAACGGCAGGACAACGCGATATGGATTGTAGTTGCGGGCAGCTGCGCCATACAGCGCTAAGTAGAAGTTTGCCGCAAGCTCTATATCTCGTGTTATCTCTAGACAAACTTCTGCTGTAGTTTGTCAGCAAGTTGTTACTTGCTAATTTCTTTGGTTGGTTTGTTCGTTTCGTTGTCATTTTGTCATGACTTTGGCTCTTGCTTGCAAGCCATGTAATTTCGGTGGCTGGTTTAACCTCTGTCAGTAGCCCGAGACCCTACTATGTAACGAAGAAATAGGTAGGTACATCGACAACCTGTACACCCGCTAGCTTAGATATAGGTTATGCCAATAAACGGTAGCCTTTGCCCGTTCTCAGAATCTAACTCTAGGCCCAATTTCATCTAAATTGGTTCAGCATATTATCAGTGAAAACTTAGTTAACGTATAACCACGGTGAACATCTCTTTAAATGTCTCCATAACTGTCAGAGAATGATTTGTCTCTTCCGGCCATTCATAATGTACCTATGTAATGTTTAATTACAGCTTATTGACAGCTACTCGGTACAGTCAGCCGCATTTAATTAAGCGTAATCTGGAGACTGTATTTTTTTTACTAATTTTAGTGCACGCCTCTTACTAAGTACCTATGTGTGGACGGCTTATTAAGAGCGTTTACGGCGTATGGCTTTTCATACCAACCCTTAGGTCGAAAACATTGTAAACTAACAAACCGATTATAATAAGACTACACATGTCAGGCTAGTCTAAATGGTTATCAGAATATTTTTCGAAATACAGTCTGTTTGTTGAGTAAGAGCAATTTTTAGTTTTTCATACAAACCAAAAATGGCCAATAATTTCTTTATTTAGACTATAAGAGTAACCTAACCTGCATAAGGATGCTGGCAAGTTTTGTTAGAATCGGTTTTTACAGGGTCGCCAACGCGTAAGTGATACCCCTGGTGTTGCAAGCGTCCACAGGCTACGGTAACTGCTTACCATTAGGTGTGCTGTATGCTTGATTGCCACCATAGTGGTATACAATCGGTTTGTTAGCTTCCAATATTTTCTTCAAGGCGAAAATTTGTTTGTGTGAAAAGAAGTGCGGCGTAAACGCTCTAATAAATTGTAGTCTGTCGCTTCTGCTTCTGTGAAGGAATAAATGAAAAGCTTATTATGTACCTATATTAGGTAAATATAATTTATTTATCTAATATATTTTACTAATATAGTAATGCGACATCCAAATGAGAGTAACAGCACGAGTACCTAATAGGTAAGAGATTATCATAATTACGTAATAAAGCTACACAATAATATCCAATTACAATCAGAAAAACAAGCACTAACCTAAGTAACAGTCAAATACTCAATAGATATAATAATTATGAATATTGTACCGAATCAAAGATCAACACAGACCGACGGAGTGACGGTGAAGTGGTTAATTCCACAAGCAACGAAAAATCAATCTTATACCAATTATCATACAACTCAAATTATGTAAGTCGAATCACATCAAGTGACTCAATGCCGCCATCTCAAGCGCAGTTATATAAATGTTGATATTAAATTACGTTGCTTAAATTAGTCGCCTGTCTGCGCTTACCCTAGGTAGGTACTTCAAACAACTTTTATTTATAAGTACATGGAAAGAAAGGACCTTTGACTAATTATATCTAAACAATATAGGTAAACACATAAATATTAAGAAATATTTAGTACCTTTTTTTGTCATAAGTTTTTTATATAAGTCAATTTGGCGGTGTCTTTTGACACAATTACATGTTTCCATCATCCAAAGAGAATTTTGTGAAATATATTGATTTATTTTATTATTATTTAATAAGCTTTCACGATAAGGCACTAAATTATTTTAAATTATAATTCAAAATTACAACTAGCATGTGAAGCAGTTTGACTAGGCGCACATTAAATATACATTTTTAACCAACTACGGTTAAATGTTACAACTAGCAGCTGAACCATGAGTGCATATTAAATTAAATCTTATTGCTTAAATAAATTTCATATAATAGGCTATAAATACAAAATCTCACTAATTTGGCGTAGGTACTTTGAATTCGAGTTGGGTTTGGACGTTATTGAAATGTTGGCTGTCTTCGATCTCAGACTTTGAAAATTACGACATTAAATAAGTACATTGACTGCATTATTTCATAGAAATGCTATGAAATTGAGAAAGCTGTATTTTGAAATTGCAAAACATATGTATAAAGTAATATAGCCCATATTATTATGTACTGTCGTGACCACCTGTATATTATCGACTGTAACACAATGGATAATTTATATCGGCACTCAGGCAATAGGGAATTATAAATGAAATTGAGAACAAACAAAATTTTGTTCTTTCTGACTAATTATTAAACTTCTTTCTACTGAACAGACTCACCCCAAGAGCACAGTCTTATTGCCAATGTAACAAGGGTTACTTTTGCAGGATCACAGGATCTATAGGAAACGAAACGAAAGCTGCTACAAGATTACTTCACACAAGTGAGATGTAAATTAACGTCCAGATTTGTCATTATTTTTATGAGACACACGTAATTCGTACCTATGATGGAAATGACACGTGACCGGAGGCAAATCATTGTGACTTAAAAAAACTATTGGTCAATAGAACAAAAGGTCAGATAAAGAAGCGATCTGCTAATATTTCCCATTAAAATAGACATAAGAATATATTGAATTTTGGTAGAATAAGAATTTCCTCACACTCACACCGTCTAACTGGTCCAAATTAAGCATCATTAAGAGGTGATATGGACCGCTTAAATATTAGAATAAGAATGTAAAATATTAAATTAGGTATACTTTCATAAATATTCCAAGTACATACTATAAACATTCATGACCCTTGAACAAAAATCGTACGTATCGTACAACCAAACCAAACAACTGCAACTAAACATCTGCTACTACCAAGGTTAGAACCCGGGACCTGAGGCGGCTTAGTAGATAAGGATACTGATAACCACTAAGCCAGCTGGCCGTCACAGTGCTAAAAGAGGAACGCAGCCTGTAGGTATAAAAGTTAGAGTTCAAATTACTAAGTACTTAAAAGAAAAGATAAGTAATCTTTAAATATATCACATCAAGTTTCAGATCTGCTCTATGAAAGCCGCCTTTATTGCGAACAGGGTAAAGGCGGTCTCTAGGTCAAACTGTTACGATTGATGTGCTGTGGACTTTACAAGAGAAGTGTTGTAGAACTACTGAAGAAGTAATAGTTATTTGGAAGTAAAGGGTGGTTGTCGAAAACCTGTCCTTATTCGAATAGTGATAAGGTCGATTTTATAACGAACAAAGAATAGAGTGTGATGAATTTAAGAATGCTATGACAGCTAATTGTAAAGAATTCGTGTAGAATTAAATAAGGATTGTACGCATGTTGGATATTATACAGGAATCCAACGAATAATTATTATTTGACTAATACAGATTATACCAGAATCAGTTTTTTGGTACAAAGATTTGGGTTTTAACACCAATATAATTTATCTCAGTCGATTATCGTTTCCACTCAAACACATTTAACCTTATACTAAAAATGATTGTGATTGTCTTAGTATGAAAATTAGCTAATTGAAGTTAGAAGTACTTTAATTATTAATAATTCGATTTACTTAAAATATGGATGAATAGTCAACAAAATTATTATCAAGCGACCAGACTCGCCAGTTACAACTGGCGTTTCTGCTGCACAACACTACATTTGGCATTAACCTATTAAAAAAACAGAGAACTGCCCGCTAATTAGATTACGAAATTAATATCAAAATGTCTATAGATCTGTTTACCTTGTCACATTATGCACTTATAACTTATACATTTTTGGTTTGTTCTTATTACTATTAACTTTTCAAATATTTAAAATTGTCAGATTACTTAAAAATAAACGATACAATAATTAGTATTTAACCGTATAGTTTTACTTCGGTTTCAACACAATTTTTCATCAAGTCGTCTAGCTCGACCAGAGAGGTTTGTCCATTTTCATAATTTTGTATATATTCTTCAATTTCAGCGAGACATCCATCTTCCATATCGTGGAGAACCTTCGATATCTTCCCGTCACCGTCTTTCAGAACATGTTTAGCGTGGAGTTTGTAAAGATGGTGCTCTCTTTTTGCCTGTGAATTTGCAAAGAATTATATTTTTTTATAAGAACAGTTTCAAAATGCTTATTTATTCATAAATTCATGTAAACACTAAATATTTTAATATAAGAGACAATTTATACAGAATATACAGGGTGGTGCCGTCAATACGATAATAAATTAAAACATGGGCTGTATTAGTTTATAGAAATGGTTTGCCACTTTCAAAAACATCTTGTTCATTTGATAATTTTATGACATTTCTATGAAATAATGCAGCCAATGTTATATTATTTCATGCAAATGAATAAGATGTTTTTGAAAGTGGCAAATCATTTCTATGAACTAATATAGCCCATGTTTTAATTTATTGTCGTATTGACGGCACCACCGTGTATAATACGAACAAAGGCACTGCTTATTTCTAATAAAATTTCTGCCAGCAGAACTTCAAGAAGAATATATAATAAGACATTGTGTGTGGACAAATAAATAGACTTAAACAAAATACATAAATACAATGAATCAAATATATACATATAATGAAATTAATACCTATTTACTTCTATAGATATAAAGAGCATTTATAGAAAAGGAAAGTTTGTTTATAGAAATATGAGAAAAAAAAGCGTATGTAAGCGGTTATCAAAGCAGTAGGCTAAGGTCGTCACTAGTGTATCTCGCTTATTGCCTACGACAACCCTGTAATAGTAAGGAGCTGGTTGCTATCATAACGTCAACAACTTAACAGCTGTCTGTAAACCTCTCACCGCAGAAACATTTCCCTATGAAAATGATTTGTGTTATTCTTTTCTGGTGTTTAGCATATTAGTTTCGACGCATTTGTACATAATATCTCAATATGCTAACCCATATAAGCCTTCTTAATTGTGGGGTTGTGTAATTGGCCAAAAAGCTTCTCACGATTATAACGCTCTTATTTCGCACGCAACTTTGGAAGTTTGGGGCCTATTCACACTTTGTTTTTTAAACGCAATGTCGCACGTTCTCCTTCCGTACAACAGTTTCAATGCGCTTGTTAATAGGGAGCGCGTCGAAAGGCGTTTTAAAAAGCGTGGTGTGCAAAGGCTCAGACTTCTTAAGCCTATCGGTGTATAATAATTGCCATACATCTCTTTTTATCAGGTATTCAAAGAATTAGTCTGAACAAAAATTAAGTACCTATATTCCTGTTGTATTTTACCTCATTGGGGCTTGTGGTGTACGAAGATACTTTAGGGTTGCCAGTGAAAACAAAAGGTTTGAAGTAGGAGACGCTGGGATCCGGCGTTGCAGTAAACCAATGGACATTGACGCTGTTCTCTGACAAACTTGAGACCTGTTATTAATGGAAAATGATCGTGTGATAAATAAAATGCATTTTGACATTTAAGTGCCAACATTTTAAATCATAAGTAACAGTTTTATTTTCAGCTATTTTTTCACACCATAGTCTATGGACTAGTCTATTGGCTATATGGTGTGAAAAAATAGCACTATAGTGCACCGTAGTTTTTTTTTTATTCAACTAGATGACAAACAAGCTGACGGCGCACCTGGTGGTAAGCGGTTACCGCCGCCTATAAAGTTGTAACAATTGTACTTGTAACACCAAAGGTACAGTGTCCGGTAAAATCAGAAAGATTTGGAGACATATCCTCCTGTTGCAACTTTCGCCATGGTCGAACCCAGGATAGGTCAATCAAAATTTGTTATCTCAAGCTCCTCCGTGCTTCGAAAGGCACGATAAGCCGTTGGTCCCGGTTGTTACTGCCACCGCATTAACCCACCAAACCGCATTGGGCCAGCGTGGTGGTGTTATGGCCCAAGCTCCTCATGTGTTTCTCCCATGTAGGAAGGCCTGTGCCCAGCAGTGGGATGTATATAGGCTGATGATGATGATGAGCCCTGGCACCCTGATTCACTGCAGGTATACAACACAATGAGATTGCTTATTTTTGTTATGCCTAGAGCTATTCTAGAGCATATTAATTCTTCCCAATATGAATTGCACACAAAGTGCAATAAAGTATAATAATATCCGTTGCTATTCTATAAGGAGGGAAATTACTTTAAATATCGATGTTGGATATTTAACATAAATAGGGGAATTAATTAAATATTGCCTTTATTACCTGACTTCCTTGGGTTGGGAAAGTGTCATCGCAATTTCGGCAGATACGACTCTCTTTGTGTCGCAATATGGTGAACATATTTTTGACATCAAATTGGGATGTTGAAGACCCTGATTTTAACAATTGTTCACCAGCCCGCTGACGTGCTTCATCGCCACCAGAAGAGAAGCACTTTGTGAAATTAAATTCACCCTGTTAAAATTACCAAATAATTTTTATTTATTTAACAACATTATATAATTTTAATATTTCTCAAGTTTTCGATCATATAAAGACTGGCTAAACATTTTGGGTTCAAATCGAAACGTTTCGATGGTAGTTCAGCTGTAAAATCATAAAAAAGCGACATCAGCGCCTGTTTTGTGAATTATTGGAAACCACTTTTATAGTACTTATACTAGCTAACCCCGCAAATGGCAAATGTTGTTTTGCTATAAAAAAAGAATTGTCCAAAGAAAAAAAATAGATAGTAGCCGATTCTCAGACCTACTGAATATAATTCCTAGCTGTGCCGGCAAACGTTGTTTTGCTGTAAAAAAAAGGCCAAAAAATAAATAGATAGTAGCCGATTCCCAGACCTACTGAATATACATATAAAATTTCATGAAAATCGGGTAAGCCGTTTCGGAGGAGTATAGTAACTTTTGTGACACGAGAATATAAGACTAGCTGACCCCGTAAACGTTTTTGCCATAAAAAAAATTTGACAAAAAAATAATTGGGAAACCTTTTCTATCAACTAATATAGCCCATGTTTTAATTTATTGTCGTATTGACGGCACCACCCTGTATATTAGATAATGGATTTTACAGCTTTATGCGTTTAGCTTTAAAATCCATACCTAATAAGTAGTTATTTGTTATACAAGAGTGCAAAGTTGCTTTTTAACCGCGTGCTCAGCTTTGATGACCGAGCAAGCGAAGGATTCTAAAATTAAATTATATTATAAAAATTGGAATCCTGAGCGTTAGCGAGGGAATCAAAAGAGCACGAGGTGAAAAATCTTTGCACTCGAGTGCAACACGTAACTTTTCATCCCATCTCAACGAGGAAATTACTCAATGGAAAAAAAAACATTTGCGCATTATTAATAGTTTCAGTCAATTCTGTTGGAGTCACATAAACTTTTTCGTTGCTAGAATCACTCATTTTAGGTTTTTTACTTGTTTTAAACCTATGGTTTTAACAAATATGTCGTGAAAAGAAAATGGCGCGCGCAAAGCAAATTAAACAAAAAGTACACCAAGAAGGTGCCGAGTCTGAGTTTTTAACAAGTTAGGTTGTATGAAAAATTCGGCACCATGGAGGTAGTAGTAAAGAGGTTTAATGATGTTTTGAATTCACAAACTTAGTGCACAGGATGTTCTAAATTCAATTTTACTTTATCCTCTAGCGGCTAGAGGATAAAAACGGCTTTTGCACTCAGTTATCGAAGAGCAAAAATACTCTTTTCGAGATGGGGGGATGAAAAAGTAAGTGGTTTACACGATCGCAACGTTTCGATTATTGAAACATACACTAGGGGCACAGAACTATGATAGATCCCGGAACGCACTGTTACACTAGTAAGTTTTAAGTAAACTATACAGAGTCAATATTTTGCCTATATATTAACGCCCATTCTACTAATTTTACGTAGGTATCTTGGAAATTAAATTAGCGCAGCAGGTATAAAAAATAAAACAAAGCAGGTGATTTTATTAAACGAAACGATGTTATTTTAATATTAGCACCAGTCTATGGTAATTGGCTCTGATTTTCACTTCATTAGAAAAAAAATATAGAACGTTATGTATGACCTTCCATATAATTTGAAACTCATTAAATCAAATCGTCCGTGGACGTGCAAGACCGCGTAAGAGCAGTTTGCAATACCGCGTATGTGCTTTTTGTTTATTTGACAGGATGGAAGAAAAAAGATAATATCTTGGATATTTCCACTAATTTCTTTGACTGAACTTGTTTGGGATTTCTCTAGGCGTTGTTTAATAAGAAAATGGTATAAGCGAATCTGCGCTAAGAGCCCGCTGGCGCGATATTACAATTTTGCGACAGTTGTAAATACGCGGTCTTGCACGCCCACCGACGAAATAGTGTTAACTCAATTCCTTCTTATAAAATCATAAGAATAAAGGAATTGAGTTTACGCTACATATTAAATAATATCATCAAAAGCGTTCTTTTTATTGGTTTTGAATGCCGATACTAACCTAAGTTTAGGTACTTTTAAAAAAAACTGTTACATTTTTAATAATTTTTAAAATGGCATATTAAGTTTTTATTGGAAAATTATCTGCCAATACGGACCCAGTACCTACTATTGCTTTTACCTATCTTAACATTTATGATTTAAATTAGATGAGATATTAAATTGATACAATTAATTTTAAGCCAATAAATTCAATATTAAATTATTAATGAAATGTGCTAATAATTATTTATTATTATATTTCCTATACACGATGGTAATCATGTTAGTATCTATTACCCTCTGTTGATTACCTACGAAATCAATAAGTTACTTTAAACTTCTATGAAGTCATATTCAGGATATTTTTTCTTTTTCCATTATCCCATCCATCATTTTCGTAGAACGGATAAAATAGAAGATTTTTTAAACTAAAATTCGCATTTAATCAACTGAAACAAACATTATTGATTTGAGAGTGAAATAGGATAAAAACTCTATTCGACGCCAGTAGTCGCCGTTTTTATTTAGTAGTGTATATGATTAATTTTCTTTTTGTGGTGCCGCGTAGTACTTCCGGGAGCTTATGACGATAAAATAAAACTATTAAACTGCAATGTGCGGCTTGACAGGTTAAAAATTGTGTAACCATTAAATGAGCAATACCTGGCCATCCCATAAGCCCATGCCTTGAGCTTTCGCTTGGAGATTTTCTGAACATTTATCTATTTTAGTTGTTATTGTCAGGCCATTAGAGATGTTTCTGTATCCGGATTTGATTTTTTCAGCAGCCCACAGCTTTCCGCTGGTCTCCAGCACCCAGGCTCCTTTAGGATCAGCTATCAAGAAGGAGTTATGGTAAAAATGGCTGTCATCAAGTTCCGAACACGGCCCACCTTGGCCATATTTCTCCAGAAGCGTAGTTATCACTTCAAGCGCTTCGTCTGCAGTGTTTCCTCTCTCTAACCCCAAACTGTAATAGAACGAATTAATTCTATTATTTCATCTCCTATTTCAGTTGTCCAGCAGCTATACATGTAAATGTATTGCTGCTCACATAACTCTGCCTTCTGATCGAGTGGTCAGTGCCCCTGTCTACTAAACGCGGTCCCGGGTTCGAATCTCGGTAGTTGCGGCGGCGACCAGCAGCGCTCGCTCAAGTGACACCGCAAGTATAATAATGCGGTTGTAAGGGGTCATTCTTATAATAATGGGCTCACATTACCTAGCGATAAATTTTCTTACACGATAATTGTGGCAAACTAGCTACCTTTCGGAAAAAGCGGGTGCCGTATAGCCTATAGACGCTCGTAGCATCCTGGGCACTACGCACGCGCTGCGAAGCATATAAAAGTCAAGAGAAAACCTTCCTTTAACATGGGTACCTTCAAAAGAGGCGTGAAAAGGCTCTTTATGGGCCGGCAAGGTGGAGGCGGCTAGAACAGTGTTTCTCTAGCTGCGGTAGCTGTCTTCGCATATAGACTCTTCTTACCGCTTCACATCACACAAACAAAGCACGAGAAATAACTCATAACCTCCTATGCTGTGTTGACAGCATAACACTTGATTTATGAGCTCCGGCAATCTTATGCACTACAGGAACACAACCTTACCAAAGCAGTGCCATTAAACTGCAATATTCTGTAAAGTGGAGTTGCCAACTCAGTTCAGCGCTGAAATTCCAGTGGTCAATAACACTAATTTCCTAGCAATTACTGCAGCAATTATATGGACAATCCTTCTCAGATATGGTAGATAAAAGCACGCTAAACAACAAAATGATAATAACGTCAGTAATCAAGATTATAATATAACAAAGTTCACATTGCAATATGATAATAATATTGCAATATCGTATACCATATCATCGTTTAAATTTCAAGCTGCTAAATTTTACTGTTTAGTACAATAAAAAAAAATGGTACAGACGACAGCACTGAAACTAAAACTGATGCCGTCACTGTCTTTCTTTTAAGAAATATAAGTGACAGCATCAGTTTTAGACCAGTACTAACTTTAGTCCGTGTGTTTTATAATAAGGGGGATAGGGTTTTAAATTTTTAATATCGTATTTATGTTTTTTACACTTTTAAACATAAATATCAAGTACCCAATGAAAAAATATAGCATGAAATCTATGGCGCTCGCAACGGTCTCTTCTTTCAAAAAGCTTTGTTTCTTACTGTGTGAGACCGGTCATTATTCATAGTGACCGGACTTCAAGTTGCCAGTAGCATATACTTTGTGCTGTAGCCGTTTGACATGACTCTGTGGTGTTATTGAGGACGTGGACACAGATTAGATAAGCGTGGACCTAGCATTACACAGTACGGGGCGCGGTTTCCGCAAAGGAGTTCATCCGTAGAATAAATACCAATCAGCAATCAATTTGCATCTGTTCGCAGATGTGAAGATAATAAATAATGCTATTGTGTCCCCGTATTATGCTATAGTGTAGTCAAATCAAATTGCGCTTTGTGCGTTTGATACAATATAATGGTTTAATATGAATAAACCAAGTACCTACTTCATAAGATATTGCCGTCGGTGTCTTCGTAGTACTAAATGTGGGTAAAACGAACTTACGGGAGACTTAAAGCACAGTAATGTTATGTACTTATCCAGTGTTTTGACTCGGCCCTGTCATTGAAAATTGAAAGCGATAGACGCGCGGTACAACGGAAGCGCGTGGTAGGGATGCCCGCCTGTACCTATTTTATTTCATCTTCCTACTTGTCCTCCTACTTTTCTAGATTTGTGATCGTATAAATAATATTCTATTATTAAAAAAAATGAAATTCCTTGTGAATGAAGAATGTTTTAATAAAAACACACGCCGTGTTTTTGATTAGTATATATTTTAATTAAATAGAAGGGCATTAGTTTTTTTTTCTATCAAACGATCGTCGTATGTTCAAGGCGAATGAAAAACAAAATGATTTGCCTTTATTCGGAATAAAAATATAAACTACTGTCGCCGAAGGTTACAGATATTATTATTCAGTTCTTACAAACTTCAACACCTGCCTACTCAACCAAAATGCAGCAAACATCTGACGGGTAAATAATATTAAAACATAGTTTTTCATCTCAACTTATTAGCGACCCTATTACCTTCAGTAAGGAGTCACTCGAAATTATAATTTTTGGTCACCCATCCGAAGTTGAACCGCTGCGAATGTTACTCAACATCAACCATCTCATCGCGTCTGCGCTACCAACAGCAATCAAAACCTCTTACTACCCACTACAAAATCTTCAAGCCAAGCAAAAATAGAAAGTTACAATAAAATATATATTACTTCTCTACCTATCAGTAGCTACAGCTCGCGATGATCGTATTTCTAATACATTTTAAAATACAGATAGGTTGTCTTTGGCTACGCATGAGCTACGGGGCGTCGCATTCTGTACACTTAAAGCATCAACGGAACATAAAATCTTGATGTTTACCATCGACAGAAAGATAACAATCATTTAGTAAAATGTTCACTAAGGTTAAAAATTAAAAATAATAATAACAATACTGGTAACCTAAGATTCACAAATAGGTCAATATTATAGAAGAATAAATATAAGAATGTTTTAAACATGTGTAACTGTTTGTTCCAAATTAATAAATAAAATAATAATGTTCGCGCTGTTTTAAATCCTCCTTTTTTTAACACTAAATGGGTAACTCTTTGCCTTCTTCTCACCTGATGGTAAGTGAAGATAAGGCCGACGATGGAAGCGAGTTACACCCGGATTCCTCAACCACAGAGGAACTGGCTATCTTACCTTTAGCTGCCGAAACACAACAATGCTGTTAACATTATTGTTATGGCGGCAGACTTAGGTAAGATGGTGGTAACTAGCCAGGCGGACTTAGAAAAGCCCTACCACCAACCAAACCCAGCAGAAAATTTCTGCCCTTACAGGAATCGAACCCCGGACAACTAGATCTGAGGCAGGTGGTCTCAACCACTAGACCACAGAGACAGTTAAATTAAGACTTATTAGCATATATCATCATTTATCGGAAAATATTCAAGTAACGGCAAAGCTATTCCTAGCTATCACATTGTATTAGAGCGTCAGTGCGACAGACTATGAGTTTTTAAATCGAAACATTAAAAATCAAGGGTGTCCCCAAAGATAGTCGATTTGGGTTTGTAGCGGTCTACTAGTGGCGTCATATAAATGACACCAATCTTTGGAGGGAGGCCATAGAAAAACAGGGTAAGAACCTTGCCGTGTCACTGTGACATTTGATATAGTAGATTAACAAGTAAAACCAACTGTCCACGTAACCTACGCACGCTTTCGTCACGTTCGTCAGAATCCGTTTCTAGCATTTTTACTTGCAGCTTTAGTAGAAACAAACGTAGCTCTGTCCATGGAATGTCAAAGATACATTTACGTAGTACTCTCCCGTGGAGATACCATTGTGATTACACAATACACAGATATTGAGGGAATATATGCATCAGGCTGCCTGTTCACTGAAGCGGAGACGAGCGGAGCGGATCTTCGTTGAGGAAACGACTAATTACGTTGCTTTAGAACACTATTTACTTTCACGGATGGCACATCTCCGCTACTACGCTTCGAATTTCGGTAGTATTGCAAAGAATGTCGTATTTCTTTTAGCAATAAAGTACAGACGACAGCACATCATGAATAACAGTTCCTTTACGATAGCCGTCTGTATTACGAATGGAGTAAGGGCGGTCTCAAGGTCAAACTATTACGCTTGATGTGTATTTATTTATTCAAAAAAGTTCGGCTCCGCTCATATCCGCTCCAGTGGACAGACAACCTATGAAACGACGCTACGTCGACAGTAGGCCTAAAATCCGTTATTGGAATTGATGTTATCTTTCAGGACTTCGGATTTCCTCAGAAAACATTAATAAGCTGATATGACGGCGTATTCCCTAACTAATTTTGACAGTTTCATTAAAGTAATAATCCCTGCGGGTAAATCAAAAAGCGCTATGCTTACTATAACGATTGCTATTCTTTTTTGGGACTTTGTATGTCCTCAATAAAATATAAATTAAATTTTTAAGTCGGGGTGACTTAAAATTTTTATTTATATCTTATTTACCCGCACGGATTATCACTTTTATGTAGTCAAAATTAAGTAGTTAGGGAATACTAAGACAAAGCTTAATGTCAATGTTTTAAAAATAAGCTATTCTCAAAAATAGTATAAAGTCTCCAACAATATCCATAAAAAATATATTAAGAATTTAACTTTCATAATCATAATCGTCCTACCAGCCTATGATGTCCACTGCTTAACAAAGGTTTCTCCCATCGATTTCCAAATGGAACGGTTCTGCGCAGCCTGCATCCACCGGCTCCCCGCGACCCTGACCAGGTCGTCTGTGCATCTAGTGGGAGGCCATCCTCCTCTGCGTTTTCCGGTACGTGGTCGCCATTCTAGAACTTTGAGGCCCTTCCGGCCATGTGTTCTGCGTGCTATGTGTCTTGCCCACTGCAACTTCAACTTACTAATTCTATGAGCTATGTCAGTAACTTTGGTTCATATAGATGTCATCATTTCTGATTCTATCCCGCAGAAAAACACCTAATATAGCTCTTTGTGCAGTCGCAAACTTTACGTTTCACAGCCGTATGTCATCACTGGCAAGACACACTGGTAGAAGATTTTCGACTTCAAACACTGAGGAATTTTGGACGAGAAGATCTTACACAATTTCCCTAACAGTGCCCATCCGAGCTGGATTCGTCGATTTACCTCTTTATTGAAGTTGGCCCTACCCAACAGGACCATTTGTGCGAGATAAACGTACTCATCAACAATTTTGAGGACAGAAATCCCAATTGTATCTGGTATTGGTGCAACATGTGTATTCGACATAACCTTTGTCTTGTCCATGTTCATTTTAGATCCACCTGTCGGCAAGTGCTGTCCAGGTCGTTACAGCACTGTGCTCAATTTCTCCGGTGATTCTGCCATGACCACTATATCATCGGCAAGTCCAAGATGAGCGATGTACTAGCCATTGATGTTGATGCCGAGTCCTGTCCAGTTCTGTAGTTTGAAAACGACTTCCAACGCAGCGGTAAACAGTTTCGGTGATATCACATCTTTCTCTCTAACGAACCATACAACTGCAGAAAGGGGTTATCCCCTTTCTGTAGTTGGATAGGTTTCGTACACTGATTCTATACACGGACCAACACGGTGGCGCTTTCGTAGGATGATCTCATCACCTCGTTATACCGTTAGACAATGTGGCACCTCTGAAGAGGCCACTTTTTCGATCACGGCTATTTTTTCGTTCAAATCGAAAGCCTTCTCTTAGTCCACAAACACCAAACAAAATGGCCGGTTATACTCCTCGATCTTCTGTATAATCTGCCGCAGCGTATGTGTGTGGTTCACGGTACTAAAGATGGCTGGAAGTCGTCAAACCTGCGTGCGAGACGATTCGTGATAACCCTCGAAAACAACTTGTAAACGTGACTCCAAAGCGTGATGGGTCCGTAGTTATGTTCTTCAGTAAGGTTTTGCCACCTTTTTTGAAGAACAACACCACAAGGCCTCCGCTCCACGCTTTTGGCGTTGTACCCTCGAGTATAACGGAATTAAGAATTGAATAGCCTCTGCCTTCAGTCCTTAATTTAAGTATCGGTGTACCAGCCACATTCAGACGCTCGGTAGTAATTCCATCCCCCCCACGGTATCTTGTTGTTCTTAAGTTGCTTGAGGGCTACCCTAATCTCGTACAGGCTGAAGTCTGGGATATCTTCGGTATAGTGTCGGATCAATCGGAATATTGGGCTTCCGAACTGATAGCGGGATTCGTTGTAGTGGTATATAACTTTCCATAGAACCTTTCGACTTCCCTTGTCACTTCGAGCTCATACGACACTAAGCTACACAGGCCAGGCTTGTCAATTGGCTTTGCCCAACAGACACTTCCCCTGCGAAGTTTGGAACCCTTATTTCGTTTCAACGCCGCTCTAATACAGTTAGTATTAAAGCGGCGAATGTCGTGTCGCATGTATTTCGTAATTTGTCTATTGAGCTGCCGATATAGTGACACATCGTTTGAAGACTGCAACCTCATTAGTCGCTTATTTTCCATTAGGAAAGGGGTGATTTAATCCTCATAAAATTTATATAAATCAACATTTTTGGTAAGAGACAATCATTCCAGAACTTTTTGGTATTCCTTTACAATTGTAGTTTTTATAATTTAAAAGGTCATTTAGCCAGGTGAGTTGGCATTCCGATTGAGGGTTATCTGTTTGAGTGGTCAGTACCCCTTTCTACTAAGCCAGAGATGGGGGTTCAATTTAGTAGTGGGAGAGGCTTGTATAATTCTTATGAGCATTTGTTCACAAGTCATTGATGTTTCTGTGTTTATTTAAGTACTATATTTTTAACATTCTTCATTTTTTTTTTCATTATAATAATGTTCAAAAGATACTTAGAAAATTATCTAAACATTATGGTGTAGACAAAACCGTTTCTCGAGCTTCTCGTGTTCCTTGTGTTACGCGTGCTGGGTGATTGCTCTAACCATTTAAACTACCAAGAACTTGGGATAAATAACCTGACAAATTTCTTCTAGTGTATTTGTATTTGTGTAATAAGCTAATGTCTACCCTCACTATGTCTTTATTCTGTTAATATTTTATGATATTTATTTCTCAAAAAGATTACAATAATCAATTAAAGAGAAAATAAAAATAACAAAATGAGCAAAAAAATTGCTACCCATTTTTTTGCTTTTTTTTATCAAAACTTCACACACCAATGTTCAAATATTAAGGGTATACCTCGTGCACACTAGCAACTCCAATTGATTGTTATTAATTTATGGTAAATTTAGAACATAATAAACAAATATTCTTTAGAGAATTGCTAAAGAACAGTATTTGTAAATTTTTAAGATATCTTGTATAAATTGTCTACCTATAAGTAACCAAATTTTTTAATTATTGTTAAAAGTGGCCGCTTTAGACAATAATAAAAGAATAGGTTACATGTAGAGGGATATCTTATACTGAGCACAACTCAAAAAAATTACAAATACCATTCTTTAGTCATTCTCTAAAGCATTTTTGTTTATTATGTTCTATATTCAGCACAATTAATATTAATCAAGTGGTGTCGCTAGTGTTGACGAGGTATCACCTTAAACAAGTGTTTTTTAAATACTTACGATTGCTTTTTATCTTGATGATTTTCTTTATCACAATATTTTTAAATAGTAACTTTCAAACATTTATTATAGTGGTAAAAAAAATTAAGGAAATTTAAAGTAATGCCAAATTCAACCAAATGGTAAGTATTTAAAAAAATACTCATTCAGGAGTTATCCGTAGTCTTTCGTAGCTCAGACTGTAAGAGCAGTCATCTGGATTGTGAAAGGTCGCAGGTTCAAATTCCACCTAGGACGTGATTTTTTATATTTTTTTGGAGTTAGGTGTATTGACTTACATATTATTATCTATATTTCTCAGTATCCATAACTAAGAAATATATCCATATTTTGGGTCGGCAACATGCAAGTTATACCCCTAGTGTTGCATGCGTCCATAGGCTACGGTAGCTACTTGTCATCAGCTGGGCCGTATTATGCTTTTTTGCCACCTTAGTGGTATAAAAAAAAGTATCTCAACAATTTAAAATTTGGGCTAGATAACAAGTATGTTAAAAAAACTTTTAGCCAACTGATTTGGGATGTGTCTTACCGAACTAAATCCATCCCTAAAAGACGCCTATGTCTTGCATCTCCATCTCCTTCATTATTGTTGGTCCACACTGCTTCATTACCAATAACAACATTTTTATCATTTGCACCCATTTCTGCCCCCCACATCCACGCAGGTTTACTCAGTATAACTGCATTGACAGGTTTAGTACTCTCCTCAATGGTGATGTAAGTGCACTGAAATTATTTTTTTATATAGCTTAGTTGCCGGAGTGTATCCAAAATAAAAATGTGCTCATCATAATTTGTGAAGTACTCACAAATTAAACACAATTGGTTTCCTATGTTTGTGACATGTTGGTGGGTTGGTAATGGTGAGAATTTAAGTGAACACATCTGATTATTCATACCTACTTTAAGAATTTAATAATTTGCAAGTAAATTGTAATTGAAAAATGATATTACAGGACATAGAACATGAATCAGAACGAAATATTATTTTATTTGATTTTTGTTCATGTGTTTCGGGTAGTTTTACTTTTATTCATTTCTTGACATTGGACTTCAATTTAGTCAGATTAGGTTTAAAGACTGAGTATTAATGTAATATTCCATATTGTTGCCACATGCCGTAGTTCATAAGGAGTATTAAAATTATAGTGCCTTCAAAATAAATAGGTAGGTAGGTTAAGTAGGTAGCTATATTACCATAATCTTTAATGTAAAGTGATATTGTTAATACCGTTAATTGATTGATGAAAGTGTTAATATTATGTATAAATCACAGAACATTTTAATTCTAACTTACTTTTAGTTTAGGATCCCTCATTCCACTTTCAACTAACACCACTTCTTGTACCTCATTTTGCGGGCGGTCTGAGTTTTTCCCAAATATTACTCTACTGTTTTTCGTTAATGGAGGAAGAACGATAAAAGTATCACAAGACTTTGGGAACTTCATAATTAATTAAGTTAGTTGAAATTCACTGTAATTTTAAAGAAGAAATCACCGTTAATTATTTTGTTAATAGAGATAAATTTTTATGTGACAAGTAACCACCAAACAGTTGTTCTGTCTGACATCTGATTATCTGATCTGACAACTAACTGACATGACAAACTGAATACAGTGTTGCCGCTTGAATACAGTGCTGCCGCTTGAAAAAAAGATACAATATAAACAAGGTACACTAAATCCTTGTCAAAAAAGTGCTAGATTTTAGAAAAATCAAACATGTTTAAAATGTGCTAGATTGAGCTACATTTTAGCAGTCTATACATAATAGAAATAAGAAAAAACTTGATATAAATAATATTTAAATTAACAAAACCAATTTGAGAACTAAAAATCATATAAATTTGCATGTCACAGCGAACAGAATGCTAGCACCAGTAATGACCAAAAGCCTGTTATATAATTCTTCTATTTGCACCAATTCTGATCGTAATTTCTAAGAAGTGACTGTTCCAATAAAAATTTTCACAATAAGAAATCAAATAAAAATTACGGCTGGTTTTAAAAGTTTAACGGCTCTGGCTACTGGACTTATTGGAAAAAAAAACAAGAGTCAATTGATGTCAATAATTTTGCACCAGATTCCACTAAATGTACTAACCATACTTAGACCACTTCTTTTTATAGTTTACAGTGCCGATCTTACAAAAGTAATAAAGCGTTGTAAATTCCATTGTTATGCTGATGATGTCCAGCTGTACGTATCGGAAACCCCTGAAAGGATTTCCTACGCTGTACAATGTATGAACGAGAAGTTGTGCAGCATAGCTGACTGGTCTGCCAGAAACTCAATGGTCCTGAATCCCGCTAAAACAAAATATATGGTTCTTGGTTCAAAAGTACAAGTTATAAAAATAAAAAGCAGAATCTCGGGTATTAACTTGTTTTGTAGTCCTATAAATAGCGTAGAAGAGGCAAGGAACTTGGGAATAACCGCGGACAGCCTGTTGCCCTTCGAGAGTCTTAAACTGAGTGTTGCCAAGAACTGCTTTTATCGATTGAAAGTTTTATACCGAATTCGTGAGTTGCTTACTGAACGGGTGCGAATTCGCTTAAGTGAGTCGCTAATTCTGTCCAAATTAAATTATGGAGATATAGTTTATGGGCCTCGTCTGCTGGGTAAAACGCAGCGACTTATTCAAAGAGTACAAAACGCATGTTGTCGATATTGCTTTAGCATACCACCCAGATGCCACATTTCGCCATATTTAAATAATGCTTCCATGTTAAATATGGAATCTCGTAGTCAGGTTCATCTTGCAAGTATGTTGTTTGGGGTAATAAAGTATGAAAATCCAGAATATCTTTACTCTAAATTAATGTTTTCTTCATTTCAAGATAA
Organism: Nymphula nitidulata; assembly: GCA_947347705.1. NCBI lineage: Eukaryota > Metazoa > Arthropoda > Insecta > Lepidoptera > Crambidae > Nymphula > Nymphula nitidulata. The sequence goes on from OX374616.1 coordinate 22,542,940, forward strand.
ATATGGTACTAGGTTTTGCCTCCGGTCCAATCTGATATTCCAACGCCACAAAACAGTCGCATTTAATGGCAGTTTCCGCTATCAAGCAACCAAATGCTGGAACAACATACCGCCACCAATCAGAAATTTGACATCTTTATATACTTTCAAAAAACAAGTTCTCACCTTTTAGAAAAACAAAAGCTGGATATACCGAAACATTACCTGTAGCGGTCTGCTCTCATCCAGTATGGAACTTGATACCTGCCTTTTTTTACGATCTCTTTTTTATTTTATTTTTACAACATATTTATGGTCATATTTATGTTATAATATGCTTATTATGTCTAAGTAGGTTTTTTTTACCGCACTGGTTGTTTGATATCACTTGCATCGCTCACTTATACCTATGACTTTCTGTATCCATTGTGTTGGTGTCATGACGGGGGTTCCGTCGAGCACTGTCCTTGCACTGATTTTATATTTTATACGATTCCTGTACTGATAGTTTACAAAATATTTTCACTGTAATAGATGCGCACTCGCACCCACTTTGGGTAATAGCTGAAAATCAGTGTGTTGCTTGTCAGCTGCGCCTGTCAGGCAACAACTACCGCTGAGCTATGGCCCCTTTGCGTTACTGCAGCACACACAAGTAATCTTTTTTAATCTATTTACTTATGATCTATTTAACTTTAATTTGTAACCTACCCACTATTTCGTTGTTTTAACTAAAATAGATTGTATGATTTTATATTACGTGTGTGCCTTTAATGCAAATAAACTTTTTATCTATCTATCTAAATATTTTTAGGCGCTTTAATTTGAAAAAATATGCGCCGATTATCGTAAAATTGCACTAAATCTATTGCGAAATGCGCTGAAACGGCAGCACTGACTGAATGACAGGACATTACGGGTGCATTTAAACTTCATGAGTGCATTCCTTTTTCTCACTTTCTGGTCAATGTCTTTATGGTGCTTATACAGCGTGAAAAAAATCTATGGGCCCTGGAGGAGAATAACTTTAAATCCTTTAGTTAGCTCATTTTACTAAAAAGAAATATTCCTTTATTTTAAAAAGAAACAAAACTGTATTCAACGATCTTTGAAAATTAGCTTGTCTCACCCGGGAATCGTACCAACGAAAAATTGAAAAAATAAACACTCGCTATTTGATTAAACGAATCGGTAGGATTATTGTGCAGGATAAAATTTTCATAAAAACATTTGCTTTTACACTAATCTGTTGTACATACTTAGTACGAGATACCTATGAAATTGTATACTTATTTATTACAAGTTTTTCATTATTACTGTAATGTTCATTTGTGAAAAGTGAGTCATACGTTAATTTTCTTATCTCTCCAAGATCTAAAGATATTTTATGTAGTAGGTTCAGCAAACTTCGATAAGAAAATCATTAAATTGTAATAATTTTATACACAATTCGTTCTTACACTAGACAATCTGACGAAAAGTTAAAAATGGAACGCATTTTTTATTGCAGCGCGGGGCAACAATTTGAAATTCGAACGACAGCTTTCAACATTTTTAAAATCGATAAACATGTGGAAAGTATTCGTTCGTTAATTAATATAGTTTTCACTTTTTCTATTTCAAATATCAAATGTTTGATATGCTAAATTTTGAGGGGTACCCAATATAAACGCTTAGTACAAAATTTAGCCAATTGTTTATCTTTTTCTCTCGAATAGAAATCAGTTCTAAAGAGATGTTCCAAAAATGTATGGAGAGTTGAAGACCCGGCCAGGGTCTATGTACAGTCGGCAGCACATCAAGCGTAACAGTATATATAACCCTAGTAAACGCTATGTATAGCTATTAGAAAGAAAGCACACCCTCTTCGCTATTGGTTCAACTTCAACCATCTTTTAGAATTTGACCAATAGCAGAGCTTGTCAGAATGCTTCGAGCGTTTATTGGTTAAAATTGGTCGAATTGTTTGAGCTAACGCTATTTGTACGCAGAGTTTAGTCTAATTTCTATGACATCGCATTTTTTAAGTATGAAGTTGGGGCTCAAGTTTAAAAGTTTTTTTTTTGTATCTGTGGTATTTAAAAGTTGAGTATAGAAAAATCTCGTCCATTTTGTATTGAGACCTAAATTGTATGGGGCGACCTAATATTAAGGGTTCAAACTATTGAATACGAAATCACAAAATCAACTTTGACTGCTTGTTTACTTTATTAATAGATAAATGTTAGTTTCTTTGAAAAAAATATCCAAGTAAAGTAATATACGAAATGGCCACGCACTTGAATGGAATAAAAATAAAATAGTAGCACTACACAAATAGGTAGATAATATGAAAATCCGACCGAATATCGGTAAGTTAAAACGCCTACTTTTGTTCTACTGTTTAAGAGAACAGGGACATACCAACCTATATTTTAAATAAACTGCGCTTTTCTTCGTGTTTTTGAATGTAAACATTCAAATGAACGCCATATAAGTGTATGAAAGTATTTTGCTTCATTTATTTTTTACCTCTAGGTATACGAAACAGGTTTTGGTCAATATCATTTGATTTTCTTCAACTTCTAAGTTTCTAACAAAATGAAAAGTATTTGGTTACTTCCTTGCTAAACAAATTAACCTAGCAAGGTTACTTAGGTTACTTAGTTTGATTATTTGGTATACATAAACCAACTAATCATATTTGTAAAATGATTCCAGCTACTATTGTTTTGTAATTAAAAACATCTTTATATTAAGTAGCTGAAAGACTCAATCCAGTTCATTTATGAACAGGTTAATAAAACAAATATTACTTTGCAGGTGGCAGGCAGACCATATATTTTTGGTTTTTAAATATGAGATGAAGATCCAGGCTGTTTAAGAGGCTACAAGATAGTGTGTTGATGTGTGGTGTATTTGTTCACATAATTCTTGTTATTAGTGAATTCTATACCTATGTCTGTGAAATAACTAAGTAGGTAACCACAAACCAGACAAGAGATATTCTATTGTTGAGTGGATGCCAGTGTTAATATTTATGGAATTTTATTAGATATTAACCCGTCAAGCATGAGATTCCAGACAATTGATTCTTCCATTGTCATCGCCCCCGGTGGTATATCGCCGCTTGACAGATATTAAAAACTACAGACATAAATATTTTTTTTACAAAAAGTATATAAATGACCACCACATAGAGGTTAGAGTAAGTTTCAGTTTATAATTTTATGACTGACTTCGAAAAAAAATGTAAGGTTATTGAAGATATTTTTTTTTAGATACTTAGTTCAACATTTTGGCTTAGCAATAGTGAGCACTTTAAATCAATACATAAGCAACCAGAGACATAATTACATTAGTTTTTGTTTCCTGGGGTGATAAGATCAACAGGGCCTGGTAAAAATACTAATAACACCACCACATTACAAAGTAGGTTAGGAAGAGTTGTCCCTATAGGTTCCTTTATCTAGCTCTGCCTGGACAACTGTAATATTCACACGTGCATAATTGTTCAGCAACAGCAGTTTTCCAAGTTCCTACATGATATTAGTGTAACTGTCATGACCTGTAAATTCAAATGCTTACCAGTAACAGTAATAGTAATAGTAATAATTGGATAGCCATCCAATTATCTATGTGATTTTTATGATAAGAAATTGATATAATTTCAAAGAGCAATGGTGTTAATTCACCCAAATCATTATTTTCTTAGCCCAAATTATAATAAAATATAGTTTCTAAACCTAACAGTCTTCTAACATATTTTCTCCTATTACTATTGTTGTTTATTATTATTTAAATTCAAGATGAAAAACCTTACTTCTCATTGCAATGGTTATTTGATTTAGAATGGTGTTCAAAATTTGATAATACATCTTAGGCAATTTTATAGGTTAGGTAGTAATATTTCTCACATCATGGGAATGGTTTTTCTATACCTGTCAAGTATCAGATTCCAGACACAACTGATTTTTCAATTGTTGTAGCCATCCAGAGGGATAATGCCGTTTGACAGATTAATAAATTACTAGCATAAAACAAAAAAATGTTTAACTCTACTAGTAAAAGAGAGATTTCTAAAAGTTATTTTGGATTTCATTAAATAATTATAGAAAAGAATAAGGGAGGAAAAATGGTGCTAAAAATACTAATATCTACCTACCTACCTAATTAACTGCATATTGTTATAATTAATTCCATTTAAATATTAGGCACCTAAGTTATTCATAAAATTACCCTAGGCTAAAAAGTAATCTGTAGTACTTTTTATTTTTTATAGCCCCCGACCCTAAAAGAGGGGTGTTTTATGTGTCTGTCTTTGTATCTGTAAGTTTGTCTGTGCCATTGTCAGCCATGCAATTTTTTTTGTTAGAAAGGTAATGTGGTTGAGATGGTTCTTGACTTTGAATTATGAAGATCTGTTCAGGCGTTTGATGATAATCTTTCACAGATTCGATTATTTTGAAATTTGGTGTACTCTTACTTTAGTGATATTTCAAAGACAAGGCTGAGGGTTAATTAAAATTATAATTTAATATTGTTAACTTTTAAATAAACATGTTAAATCAATTTTGACTCTTTCTTATTTCTTACACATTCCCAATTAGACCTGATTGCTCTCAAATAAAGAATTTCTTTTATCTGTCAAATCATGGATTGCAAAAACAATTGGTTTTTAGTTTTGTCCAAAAAAAAATGTATTTTTAAGTAATTTTATTGTCATGATTCAGCCCTCACTTGTACTGAGGTTAAAAGAGTTCACCTCAGAGAAGTAGACCGAAGTAGCAGTTTCAGAATGTTAATGGAGTGTTTGGCTAAATAATGATGCAATTTGAATTGCAATAATACACTTATGGCTTATAAAATTACTAATCCAAATATTTTTACATTCAAGAGACAGCACTTCCCCATTTCACCTGTAATTTCAGTTTTGTTATTACTACTTTTAGTTATTTATCTTAACACAATAATTTGACACCAGTGACACAGATGAACTAGTAGCGACCAGTGTCTAGGAATTGTCAACAAAGCTGTTAGCTTCTTAAACTAGTCATATTAACAACCTCGCCAGAGCCTCGCCTCGTGAGGTCGCCAGAGCTCTTGGAGATATACTTATGGTAGCCTGGTACTTCAGACTGGAAATATACATTTATTAGGTGTCAATAGATGAAATGAATTAACGGACTGAAAAACTTTCTCCAGTGCTCATGGGTTGTAGCATCAGTCCGATCAGTCTACCTGTCTGTCTGTGTGTGTCGACTTAATATCTTGTTTGCACTCTTAGCTTAAAAAACTTGTATTAAAATTTGAATCCAACTTCTATTAATTCCCTACTATTATTTTATTTCAATTAATTTTAAAATCCCTACACATAATCATCATGTCAGATAAGAGATACCCACCGCTGAGCTTAAGCAATTGGGCAAGGACCTCCAAACCGATCGGTCTTGCACTGCCTACACATGAGAATAATTTTGAATCTTAAAATTACAAATCGATCCTAAGTAGGTAAGTATGATGATCTTGAAAAAGACTGAACATTTTTTGTTAGAAAAGTAACTAGGTATAATGGTGTGAAAAATGTTTCAACTAGAAAAAAATGTTCTCAGCGCTCATAGCATGGCGAACTCCCGGGAGGAGTTAATAAAAGATCTCTCTTCGTCAGAGAGAATTATATAAATAAAACACATTAATTTGTCTCATAATATGTGTACAGGTGGTGGTGGAGAGAGATTTTGTCCACGGTCCGTTCTACCTTCTACGAGTGCTCGTGGGTCCGAACCCGCGACCTTACCACTGAGCTATAGAGGATTTAACTGAATCCTATAAAGTTATTAAAGATATTCCTTAGATTTATACACAATTAATCTAAGTGATAATCTTTTGAGTTTTTTAGAAGCGTTTACTTAGAGGGCCATAACTTAGACTAGTATATAACTATAAATTTTGAAATGTATTTAAACTATAATCCCCGACTTTACACAATCCTTTCACAAATCCTAACCTAACCTGAGACCATCCATAAACTCTACTAACACAAATCAAAAAGTAATGGCGAATTTGATGCCTACCTATTGATAAAAATATCATGAGCCACACCTTGGTAATTAATAATCGACCTAAAGTATCAGATATAAAGTCGAAATTCCATTGAAAACGTAACCGCATTGCATCATATAATATTATGTCGTATGGTAATTTACCTAGATAGAAAAGGGTAGCTCAAATTAAAATTGGTCTTTTTACTGTATTTAGAATCTACCCAAGTAAGTATATTAGTAAAAAACAAAGCACAAAGACCTATCTACCACATTGATCTACCATACCTATGATACCTACTTCACATAATTGAAAATTATCCAATTAAGTATTAGTTTTTTGATAGTTAGTGATTTACACCAACAAATCATTACAATTCTATACATTTACTAGTATACACAGCCATCATAGCTCACAGCCGAAATATAAAATGAAGCTACAATCATTATAATTTCAACTTGAAAGTGATGTAATAAGCTTCAAAATTGCTTGCGTCACACATCACTGGGTCTAGTAAAATACAATGAATAAATTCGAAAAGAAATTATCAACACCCGTGGTCGATAGCGTTACATGCTCGTATTCACTCTTGGGGAACCTGGTTCAAATCTCAGAAATTACATTTTTATGTCAATTTATTTTAACACTAAAATTCACGAAGATTTTGTGTGAGGTCTATTTTCTTCAAAATTGTTATTTCGTATTCTATTCACATTTGTAGAGTAGAATGTTAGGTCTTTAAAATATTGTGAATGAGTAGTAGTTACAGGTATGATAGGAGGTGGTGAACTTTAAAAATGTTTAGTAATTAGAATATAAAATTAGAAAAATTTCAGGTCCTGAGGCACAAGTCGAACCGGCTACCTTTCGCAATCCGGGCGACTGCTCTGCTGACCACTGAGCCACCCAGGACTTGGGATATCCCTGTGAAATTCTTCTAGTCCATCTGTATTTGCGTTCATAAGCTAACGTCCACCCTACAATGTCGAAATATTCTATTTTTATTTTCTATTCTGTTTTTAATTACTTACTAAGTAATTTTTCAAACATTTATAATAATGTCAAAATCAAAAATTAAGGTTATAAATGTTTTTATTTGTTTTATTAACATTAAATAAATGTAGAAAAACAAACCTAAGTGTTTACTTAGGTTTATTTTAATTCCTCTCCATAACAATGGACCATAATAATGACCTGACAATAGAAATATATTTTTAAGTTAATAACAATGAATAAATTTTAAAATCCTGGAAGCCTGTATTTTAATAGGTATAATAATAGTTGATTGAAATAATTAAGTACGCTGAGCATTATTGATAAATAGGTAGCGTAAATAAAATATCATAACTAGCCATTATAATATGTAGAAAACTTTTTGTTTTAAATTAATGCAATGGTCTTAGCCGTACTTTAATTTTAAATCAAGTTGAAACCACGAAGCGAAGAGAGTAGGCAGCGTACGTAGCTAGCTGTAGCTATAGCTACCTATAAACCTACACATATTTAGTCGAAGGCTATAACGAAGAAATACTTTTAATAGTCGTCGCGATCACGTTCAAGGCCATCTGCGAGTATTGTAGGTACAGAGTACTTGAGAGAGAGACGTTAGATAGAGGCGCTGAGAGACATATGTTTATCCTTTGCGCACAAATTTTCTGTGCGTTGCGCTCTAGGTTCAAGGACAAACTGTTACGCTTGACGTGCTGCCGACTGTACACTACCTATACAGAAAAATAGGTATAAATATGCAGAACAGTGTTCAATTGTCCGTTTTCTTTTTATTTGCTTTGTTGCGTGGTACAGTACAAAGGAAGATTTTTTATAGAAAAAACTGCAACGCAGTCAAATATTCATCATAGCACCTTTGTCACTTTGGTGACGTTTAGTTTACTTCAATGTCGCCCGCCATATTGCCATATTTAATAACGGTGGAATCGACAAATTTCATTTTTTTAACCGACTTCAAAAACGAGGAGGTTCTCAATTCGGCCGGTATGTTTTTTTTTCTATGTATGTACACCGATTACGCCGAGATTAATGATCCGATTTACGTGATTCTTTTTTTGTTCGATGCGGAATAGCTGCCATTTGGTCCCATAAATTGTTTTCAAAATCATTTCGGTAGTTTGGTTTTTATAAATAAATAAAACTGAAATTAGTAAGTCGTTTACATATTTTTTTTCTTTGTATGTACACCGATTACGCCGAGATTACTCATCCGATTTACGTGATTCTTTTTTTGTTCAATGCGGAATAGCTGCCATTTGGTCCCATAACTTTTTGTTAAAAATCAGTTGGGAAGTTTGGTTTTTATAAAAAAAAACTGAAATTATTAAGTCGTCTACGTATGCGACATTGCGAATTTTTGATTTCCTATGACTTTTTAGTGAAACGATACGATAGTAGGAAACAATATAAGTTGACGGTCACCCATCTAGCTTCAACCTTACAAAGTTATCACTAAAAATTGTGAAAAAAAATTTAAAACAAAAATTAAAACCGACTTCAAAAAGTAACATATTTTTTGGAGTTGGTGCTTCACTTTCTATTGTTTTTGGAAACCACTTAGCACCAACTCCAAAAATATGCTACTAGGGGATGAGTACCTACTTAAATTTAATTATTTTATCCTTTTCAGTTTTTTGAAGTCGGTTTTAATTTATGTTTAAAATTTTTTGTACAAATCAACTATGTATGAAAACGATTTATTAGTATTTTTCTCGGATTCAGGAGATTTTTCAAAATAGTGTAGATAGATACATTACATATACTTGGCCGGATATAAAACATCTCGTTTGGATGCCATTAATTTGCTGAGAAACGTACGTGCCCGTTCTGCTGGTATAAGACGGAACAACGCTATAAGACGACGCTATAAAATGACTAGATGTATGAGGCTGTTTTAATAATAAATAAATGGCGTTTTTGAAGGCGATGGTCTACTGATACGTCGGCGAGCTGCAGCAACGCGCCAATTGGCGAGTACGATGCAAGGAGCTGCGACTAGATGACCTTGTAATAGTGAAAGACGACAACTTCCACCCCTATGCTGGAAACTTGGCAGAGTCGCAAAGCTATTCCCTGGGTCAGACGTCCTGTCACGGTCGCCACTTTTTTTTCAAGACAGAACAAAAGAAAACGAGAAATGGTAGATGTATCTTGTAATTGTTAATTAGTTACATTTACAGTAAAATTAAGCAGTAGGTACAAAGTGGGTATAGTAGTCGGGGCGTGGGCCCACGTCCTCGGGCTTATATATACTGGGCGCGCAAACGGGGGAACGGTGGGGACTATAGGCCTATGTGGTCTTCAGTGATTGGTGGATGGTGGAAGGCGCGTTGCACGATGAGAATGACGTTGCCAACCGGTCCGTCGTCGTAGACACTTAGTCTGGCCATAAATACTGTTACTATCAAAAATAAACAAAATATTTCATTTGAATTTGGAATCTGTCATTTTCATATGATTGTTCATTGAATTTTCTCATTTTGGCGCCAATACATCGTACAATATTTTGCGTTATTAAAATGGAGTAAGGTGATAAAGAGAACCGAATCGCTGTGATTGCATTACACAAAGTACCTACGTATGGAGCCAAATGCAATTTTTAAAACTCTCCATACGCTTGGCATTAGTAAAATGTTTGTGTACCGGGCTATAAATAGGTACAATGAGACCTCCTCTGTTTGTGACAGAAAAAGATCTGGCCGTCCACGTAGTGTTCGTACGAAAAAGGAGATCAAAGAAGAAATCCTGTCCGTAAGCAAAAGATTTTATCTCGGGAGATGAAGATAGCACCTAGAACCATGTCGCGTATTTTAAAAGATGACGTAAGACTTGCAGCCTATAAGAGACGTACTGGTCATTTCTTAACTAATAATTTAAAAAAGAATAGGGTGGTAAAATTGAAACAACTACTGAAGCGGTACGCAAAAAGAGGTTAGAAATTTTTTTTTACAATTGAGCAACATTTTAACAACAAAATGACCGTATTTATGCTCAAAAGCTTTAAGGAAGCTTCCCAATTAGTCGACAGAGTGCAACGTGGGCACTATCCGACTTCAGTGATGGTTTGGTGGGGTATAAGCCATACTTTTGTGAAAAAGGTATCAAAACATCGGCACAAGTGTATAATAATAATAATAATAAACTTTATTGACACAAAAACATGTACAAAAATATGTAGTGGAACCCCTGACTCCCGTGCTAGGTTACAAACCTGTGTTACAGAAGTCAGTGCCCACTCACTCTCTATAGTTTACTTTATATACCATATAAATAACATTTTTATTTAATTTTTATTACTATACATTACATTTATTTTGATTTGCTGTGTGATTTGTGTGTGTATGTGTGTATGTGTGTGTGTGTGTATGAGTGATGTAAGAGTTATATAGAAGTCCTAAGTAAGATTTCTGTTTCAAAATAATCCAACTGAAGTAACCAACTTTTGCATTTATGTTTCAGCTCACGGCTAGTCATAGGATGTATATTCAATATTTTATTTATTTTGTTGTATAAATGAATGCTCATACTACATTGCTGTCGCTTTGCAGAGGCTGTTTGGAATTTCAGGGGATGACAGATATTTCTAATGGTGCGGTTTTTATTGTGTTCAGTAAATGGAGTAAGCTTATGTTGCTTTATGAGGACTTGGAGTATGTATAGCCGCCGAATCGACAGCAATGTATCAAGATACCATTCTTGAGAAGGTAATGAAGCCCCTTAACAACACCATGTTCGATAACTCTTGGTTATTGGTCCTTCCAGCAAGACTCGGCGTCGGGTCATAAAGCTCGGTCCACGCAGTGTTGGTTGGAAACGAACGTTTCGGACTTCATTAGAGCTGAAGACTGGCCGTCGTCTAGTCCCCATCTTTATTCGCTGGATTATGATTTATGGTCAGTTTTAGAGAGTACGGCTTGCTCTAACCGCCATGATAATTTGGAATCCCTAAAACAATCCGTACGATTGGCAGTGACGAATTTTCCCATAGAAAGAGTGCGTGCTTCTATTGATAACTGGCCTCAACGTTGCAGCCAATGGAGACCACTTCGAAAAAGCTTTATATATTTTAAATTGTTTTATATTTATGTATTAAACTAACACACTGTAAAAGTAATAAATGTTATTTGCAATAGAAAAAAATTTTTTTTTCTTTGTTTCAGTATTTATGGCAAGACTAGGTATAAAACAAAAACTTCTTTTTTTGGTTTGATTATCAAATTGATACCCCCGCCATATACTCCATACCCCAAATTCCAATTTCGATCAATATTTTCTTATTAGACCATTTAATGAAATTCGCATGTAACTTTTTCACATGTTATTTGACGAAATTTTTTCATTACTTATAATCGTCCAGGTATTTTTTATTTGTTTATTATTCATGCATTTGTTTACACAGTTTCTCTTATCCTAAAAACAGGGAAAGGGGAACACTAGGACCAGTTCCAACGATTTAGTATTTTATGTGATATCTAGTAGGTATTTGTGTAAAAATTTGTATAGCTATTCAAGTTAATCAATTATGGAAAGCTGACATATTTAGCATGTGTTGTCTTTCTCAAAACTATAGAACTAAAAATACCAAATGAAAAATAGAGTAGGACCTATGTTCCCCATACCTCACCAGACCTTTCAAAATATCGATATTTTTTCAGAATACAATCGATATTTGTAGTCGATATTTTTAATTAAGTACTATAATTATGGCCTCGGTTCCCTGCGCCTCGAACACAAAGAGATTTTTTAATGTTTAACTTATTGGTAGGTAGTCTGTAGTAGTAGACTGGTATTTTGAATAATAAAACTGCCAGATGTGTACCTATTCCAGTTTTTAAGTTTCGAATATTAAATATCCAAAACTTGAAAAATGGAATACACGTAAAGTAACCATACTTAAATAAGCATTGACAAAATTTTCGTCAATGCTTATTTATGTACCTGCGCATTTGGAAAAACATGGGTGATAAATATGGTTAAAAAAATATTGGTCGCTTTTGAAAGAACCCATGTTACCTATATCACGAATTCCTTCAAAAGCAACCCAACCCATGCTCTTATCCATGTTGTTAACCCATGTTTTTTCAATGCGCGGTTAGGTACCTACCTGTAAAAAGCATTGAATATCTAATACTTACTAGGTGGTAGGCCCGTATGTAGGGTCGTCTCACGTCTGGGTAGGTACCACCGCCTTTCTTATTTCAGCCGTGAAACAGTTCGCTGTGTTGCGGATTGAAGGGAAAGGTAGCCAGTTTACCTAATTACTGGGGAGTGGGCATGGACGGCATGTCATCTTAGGCCTCAGGATGACAACGCACCTGCAATATCAAGTGATTTTTTCTTGATAATGCAGGTGTCTATAGGCGGCGGTAACCGTTTACCACCAGATGGGCTGTCAGCTCGTTTGTCATCTAAGTATAAAATGTAATACTTACACTGCTGTTTTATTATTCTAAATACAGACTACATAGAGTTTAAAGGACCTACCAAATTAGTACATTATCTACAATATTATAATTAGGTATCTGTCTTTTCTTTAAAACCATTTGACTTACAAAAAATAGTTTAATTTTTATTATTTTTAAATCCAATTCGCCACTGAATAAATGTCATTTTGGTTTAGAAAACAAACGCAGGATTTATAACTTTAGTAATTAAAAAAAACAATAATAATCACAAAAATAAAAGTAAGTATATTCTAATAATAAACGAAAAAGTATTGATCTAATGTTTTACCCTGGCTTACACCAGGACAAGTGTAAAGACAGTAGGTACCTATTGACTTTCTGACCCTTACCAGCCCTCCAAATACCCTTTAAAAAAATTAAATTGTGTCTGGTCAGATTAAAAAGAGTCAAAGATATTTTTTATACAACTAAATGACAAACAAGCTGACAGCCCACCTGGTGTTGAGCGGTTACTGGCGCCTATAGAGACCTGCAATAACAAGGAATAATCACTTGTTATTGCAGGTGCGTTGTCATCCTGAGACCTAAGATGCAATGCCGCCCATGTCCAGTAATTACACTGGCTACCTTTCCCTTCAATCCGAAACATAGCGAACTGTTAGATAATGAGTGAAACATAATAACTATAATTATAAATTATGCTTAACTCACCGTCGAGACAACTGAGCAGCCCTTCTTTATAATATACATTTCAATACTCTCTATCGCTATCGTTAACCAGAAAATGTAAGAGATTTGACAATTTCACGCGAATAGTAATCGATGGCCTAAGTAAAATCTCACACTTTTTACGACTATCGAAAGGCAGCTTGTCTATGGTGCCCAGAAGCGATACACAACTGTGGTCACAGTCGTGAGTCATGACCACCTACCTACCTCGTTAAAAGGCGCTTCATTCGTCTGACAGTAACGATGATCGATGCTTTCGGGACTTCCCCTGTAATATCCGCCCACCCCTCCCCCCGCCCTAAACAACCGCCCTTCGATCTGCCAATTCTACGGAGACCTTAAAATTATAAGAGTTCTATCACTAATCTGGAGATAGATCAAAATGAATTGAGCAGTGGTGTAGTTATCGGCGATCTTTGGACATTAACTTGATTTCCTTTGCACTTTAAAAGGTCCGAAGATATTATAACCTCTGTAGTAGCTACTAACTTCTTAAGTGTCTATCTAGATAAGTACATAAAAGGACGTGAAAGATTAACATCAGTTTTAAAAACTCGCACGTATTCAATTTGACATCATATACGCTTACATAAAACAAAAAATATATACTTAGCGACAGATTGTTTTGACTACTTTTGAGAACCTCCTCTGCAATTTTATATTAGGTAAGTAACATTGGCAACGTCTATCTGTCTGTACTACTATAGCGTTAGTATACATATATATATTTTATACAAAGCACGGCAATTGACCCAACACCACCTGATGTGAAGCGGTAAGGAGAGTCCATATGCGAAGACAGCTAGTGCAGAAATGGACAATGCACTAGCTGCTTCCACCTTGCCGGCTCAAAAGGTGCTTTTTCACGCCTCTCTTGAAGGACCCCATGTTATAGGAAGGAGGAAACACATGCGCTGGCAAAGAATTCCAAGTTCTGGAAGTACGACAAAGAAACGAGGAACTAAATTTCTTTGTGCGTGATGTTGAGGTGGAGACAGTAAATGGATGACTCCGAAGACCGGCACGCGTGCTCCTGAGCAGAAAGGGGGAAGGTATATTTTTTGCTGTCTTGACATAGAAGTTTTTTAGAAGTAATTTTTATTAGAAGTCACATGTAATTTTTCACAATTTCTTGTCCGTCGCCATTAAAAATTCTCGTCTAACAATGCAGGGTGTATTTTTAGACCTTAGACCACAATTAAGGTCTAATTTTAGTCCTATACCCAATCTCAGTCAAAATGTCTTGTGACAATCCCTAAAACCTAGTTTTTAGTATTGGAAATTTTATTGGGATATTTCTTTAATAAATAAATAATTATTTATTGATTTGTGTAACTAATATCATTGCTAGGTATATCGATTAAGTATTCAAGTACAGTATCATTAGTATCTGTAGTAGGTATCTGTGTATCGTATTTTTAATTACTAAAAATACGATACTTTTCACTTTAAAGCACTTATTATTCTGTGCATACTGCATATAGTGATAGTTTTAAACCTTATAATTTTAAATTGCAGAATGGCTGTAATTAAAGGCCCGTCTTTTAGTAACTGCCTATAATGCTATTAAATATCTAATCTTGCCTTAAAAGGCAATCTTCAGACGATGTGATTATTAAGCTGGGACTTCACTAACGTCGGGCGTAGGCCTCCGCGCCTTTTGTCTTTATTGAAAGGTGCTTCAGTGATGTTCAGGATGAGTCGCGGTCGCAATAGGAATAGTTGTGGTAACCTACTTACCTCTGTTCGCGGCAAGATGAATAACGAAAAGTTTATCGCAGAATTGGAGAAACTAGAAATCTAGAGAGCCTATATTTTAGAGAGATCTGCAGGCGATGTTTCTGTTTGTGTCTTTCTTTTCGTTGGTAGTGAATAATTACTATTAAAACTATATTTTGAAGTGCTTTTAGAATTATTCTGTGTGAGGACAATTGATTTATTGTCACGAGGGTCTGTTCAAAGCCGCTTTGTCTTGTATGTTGCACAAGCAGGGAATCGAGTTTATTGTAATCTGCGGCATCCGCAGAACGAGGACGGTCTGCACAAGTGGAATCCTGACACGCATCAATGAAATAAAACCTTCCTGTTTCCTTCCTGTTCCTTCCGCTCATTTTGAAAATTTTTAAAGAATCAGTAGAATAAAAGTATCAAGTCTCTACCTACTTACTTGAAATGTTAATATGAAGGCACATACTCAATTTATCGTGAAATTTAAGACGTTCATTATATTAATGGAGCGCTAATTAGCGGGAACAAAATATAACATCTTGTGTGTGGTATTATTGTTATACCTACCAGACGGCGACCGATAATAACATAGACGAGTAACTAGCCCATCCAAAATGACACCCCGAAAGAGACTCCAAAGTGGGCGGGGCTTGAATCGGACTCCGCGCCATGATTTAGTTTGTCATTGTCTGCGTCACGTTGATGTACTCGTAAAAAAACAATAAAATCTCAGTAAATATGTCCAAAAGTGAAGTAAAATGGCGTGTCAGTCTCGTAGGTGAACATAATAAGAGCACTGGAATCAAATTTTACATGTAAGTCTCTCCTAAACCTTTATAATCGAGTCAAATATATACAATAATATTGGCCGCCATGTTGGGCCAATATTTGTGGACAATTTGAACAAATACACGAGTGGATGGTGTTATGCAGTCATTTGTGTGTGACAGTATCTATTTATTTTCAACTTAACTTTTAACTCTGCAAACTTTTATGACGACTTATTGTTATTGTGTATGTTAAATAGTTAATTTACCTACTAATAAGCAATTATGGCTTTATACAGCGTTGCCTTATATGATTTTTGTAAGAATGATAAACAAACCTCCAATTTATGGATATTTTGCCACAGTTCCTTTCAATATGATGCCAATTTCAACACATTTCTCAATAAATTTAAGCATTATTATTTTAACATGTGTATTTTAATTATTTCTTTAATAATTTACTTATTTACAAAATGATCTGGAAATAGTATAGGTATCTATTTTAAACTGTTAAGGATAAGTCGTAGTAAGTAAAGTTGTAAACTGCAAGATTGTTTCGTGAGGTGATTGAAATAAAACAACATCATAATTTCAATACAGAAGATAGTTGGACCACACCAGGTTGGGATCTTATCATGAGAATTACAAAGTCTCAAGCCCGTATTGACTCCTCCCGACCTTCGGACACTGTAAGCTCCATGGCGTGAATCGGAACACTCAAAATATAACTATAAAATATGACGGTAGTAATAATAAACTTATCAAAGACAACTGACATCTTTACTTCAGTCTTCCCGTGACCTTGATCGCTATAAAGTAATCGAAACATTGTGTATAAAAAATCATAATGTGTCATCTAATTAAACGCAAGTTAAATCGATTACATTACATACATTACATTACATTACATTAAACTTGATTACAATTTAATTTTTTTCTTGTCCTTAATACAAATAAATAATATCGTGACAGATATTTAGATTTTTTTTATTTAAATGAATGAGGCGAACCCACTTTATTACTGATCATTAAAAATAGATAATTAAGACATTACGTTAAATTGACAGTTTAAATCATAATTTTTCGTCTCAACTCTAAAATTGAATAAGTGAAACGATTTACAACGTTACTATATTTATTAAAAATGACGATATATAATTATTAAAGTCGTTGAAAATTTTGCATGGTTACATTCTGCATATATGACCCATCCGGCGCGTGTAAATCAGAAGACCGAGAGGGCGCTATACAATTTCGATATTAGCCGATTTTATCCGACGTGCTCTTCCAGCCGCCGAGGGTACCCATTTTGCGACGAGTTTTGTATGAAGTTATGCTTCTAGGCTCTCTACGTTCGCCGCTACCAGATCATAACTTGCTTAAAATTATTTCTAAAAATAGGACTTATTTTAGGCTTCTTATTTACAAAAATTGTAATTTTATAAACCGGGCACGGCGGTTTGTGAAAATTACAATTCTATTTTAAATTATGTTTGGAGTTTGGGGCATAGCACACTACGCGGGCACAATGCGGGTTTTTTTTTCAAATTTGAATGCTTGAAACTTCGAACTATTTGTGTGGAAAAATTCGAAATTAATATTACAATTATCCATTTTTGATCACACCCTTAGTAAGAATTTATATGATTATGATAAGGTAGATGCCTGCTTGTTATGCCATGTACCGAATACCACGCAAAAAATATCTAAGATAGAAAAGATTCAAGTCCTGGGGCAGTAACCGAATCACGACCACTCACAATCCAGACGGCCTAGATAAGATGCCTTTCGATAATCTCTATCGCTAAGCGGAAAATGTATGGGATTTGACATAAGCTATCGAGCGCCTTATGATCACAAATGTCAAATCCCATACATTTGTCATAATTAAGCGATAGCAATAGGGATTGTCAAATGGCATCGTGCCTAGACTTAGTTACCGAGTACTTGGGATGGGACGACCCTATGAATTTCCTTTAGGTTATCTAGTTTTGCGTTTTATCTCTTTACCTATTTATTCTGCGGTTTTATGCTGACGTAGAAATGTACAAGTAATTTATGCATTTTTCTAGTTTACATATTTTTCTAATAAATACGTTATATTCGAAACATCCATGACAATGTTAAAAATAAAATAAGAAAATTTGATAAGGTATAAATACAGGCAAAAGTCATAGATGCTAGCTCTTGCCGTGGTTTCGCTCGCGACAAATTCGGGGTAATTTTAAATTTATAAAGCGGGACTTTCCCCAAAGCAATGAGTAAAATACAAGATCCAACTGAATTTAAAAGATACACATCACCAGTCGTGTCTCATAAATTAGTAGGTTTCAGAGTAGAATAAAGCAACTTTGCAAAAGTGTTATGTAATATCTAGAATTATTGACTAGGATGGAAGAACCTACTTTGGCCGGTAAAAAGATTAAAAAACGATGTTCATTTCGCTAAGTAACGAACAAAGTTTTAGAAGGAATAGCCAGTATTAGTTGTAATAGTTACCTATTATGATTTATTTACAGATGAATAAAAGTCAGAAACAAATTTGAGAACCGGCAAAGCTGTTTATTTTTAAATTGATTTTGGCAAAATAAGGATCGAAGACTTACATTACATCATACTTTTATTAGTCCAAGGTAGAACGCGTGATTTTTAATTTTATATAGAATGCAAGCTAACAATGATAAAAAACAAGCACTCTACCTGCAGCACCATGAAAGCTGCCTACTTAATTACAGATACAGAAGTTTCCCGATGACTTCTCCTCCCGTCCCCCTGCGCCGCCCGCCTAGGTACCGATTGACGACGATCGATTAGATGTCACCAAATATCAATTTAAAAACCTATTAGGATAACGCAAGTCTCGTTCCATACCTTAAAATGAAAAAATGGAACTGTTATAGGGGATAATGGTGCTCCACGTACGCCACGTTGGATATTAAAATTGTTGTTTTCGTAATCAGCAACCCAATAAACCATACAAAAATACCCATGTTGATTTTCAGACTTTGTCACTTCATTTCCGCCTTTAATCCGTCAATCGGCGTTATCCCTCCGGAGGGGCATGACAGTTGAAAAATCAATAAATTGTGTCTGGAATCTAATGCTTGACGGGAAGAGGTTAATTCTAAAAGACCTGAAATACTTGTTTACTCATTTAACGATAAAAGTACTCCTGTGTAGTTTTAAATAAAATAGATTAACTAGTCTTGTTGCCCCATACATACCTACCTACTTGTGCTTTGGACGTGTTTGGTCCCCCTTTCACCACCATAGAATGACCCAAAATCCTTTCTTAGTGCACGCCTAGACCTCACAAGAAACCTTTGTGTCAAATTTGGAATCTCTAGACCCAGTGGTTTGGGCTGTGCCATGTTAACATAAACATAATAATATCAATACTATGGTGTTATCAAAAATTCAAAATTTAAAAATAAATTTCAAATTTCTTTATATAAATAGTTCGGTCAGTGAAACAAAATGTATGAGTAATTTTAACATTTATTTTACTATTGCAATTTTGAATTTTCGTTAACACCATAGTAATTTTATGACTATGTTAACATGGGTAGTGGCCCGCTTGTGAAGTATATTATGAACACACGACAGTACATCAAGTGTTACAGTTGCACTACGAAAGCCGGCTTTATTGCGAACGGAATAAGGGCGGTGTCAATGTCAAACTGTTACGCTTGATGTGCAGTCGACTGTACATACCAAACACCTTGAACAGAATATATTGAATTATTTTTGGCGGTTTATTTTCAAGTATCTAATGATTTTGAGGCTTAAGAAGGCAATAGAATAGAAAGAAAATTAAAAGTATACGATAAACAAAAAAAGGACCATACAAACTTTGCCGCTCCTTTTCACCCCCTTAGAGGTTGAATTTTTAGAAATCCTGAAATACGAGATTATTAATTACTAACCAAGTTGCTAAATACCAATTTTTATTGATTTAACTTCAAAACTGACGGACTTCCATACAAACTTTCAATCCCCATTTCCACCCTATTAGGGGTAGAATTTCCAAAAATCCTTTCTTAGTGTTCACCCACACTATAAAAGGAAGCATGGTGCAACATTTTAAATTTTAAATTCCAGTAGTTTGGCCCTTGCATTGATTGTCAGTCAATCAGTTTTCTTTATAATATACTCCTCGAATTTAGATTAAAATAAAGTAGGATGGTTAGAATTTGAACGTCCCCAAACGAGTTTTAGTCGTCCTTGGCACGTCGATAGTGGGTCGGTACCCTCTTTGCTAATTAATCTCTTTATGAATTGATTTCGGTTGAAACAGCTCATCCTTTAATCAAAGATTAGCTGTTACAACTGAAGTTGCTTTATGAAGAAGTTCATATTATATTTTTTAATCACTACGTGACACGCACAGTTTTGTCACCAAGTAAGTATACTAAAACGGCGCTTATGCGCCGAATAAAAAACAATAAATGTCAATAAAAAATGATAGTAGCCGATTGTCAGACCTGCTGTATATACATATAAATATCCTAGCTGTGCCGGCAAACGTTGTTTTGTCCTTATGGAAAAAAATTGTCCAAAAACAAAAAAAGAAGATAGTAGCCGATTCTCAGACCTACTGAATATACATATAAAATTTCACGAAAATCGGTCAAGCCGTTTCGGAGAACTATGGTAACTAAATTTGTGAGTCGAGAATTTTATATATAAGATTATATATTGAATAAGTGTATAAAATATCATTAAAAAAATTTGAAATAGAGATCTTTACAAATATGTAAAGACTATTTTATGTAATTTGTTTTTTTTAGAATGAAAGTACTTTGGCCCCTTCGAATCTACCGGATCACCTACTAATACTACAACCTTTAGATAATTAAAAATACCGATAAATCTACCTTATTTATGTAGTAAGATGAAACAAAAGATTTTAAAAATTAAAGAAACAATAAATTCATTTCACCTATTAATTATTCCATTATTGTGAAATATCTATTTGAAGAAAAAAATTTTGGCTACGTCTTTCCAAAAAGCCCGTTTTTCTAAATTGCACTTAAAATTTGGAAAAGTCCAAATTTCTCCTAAATTTCTTATTACTCTTTCAACCTTTGAAACTATATATCCAACAAGAAGGCGTTAGTCATTAGGAGAAATCGCTCATCATTAGCACTTGCAGTTGGCGAGTTAGTTTATCTTGATGATAGAGATCCAAATTGGAGATGCGGTGGAACTTCTAACCTAAGTAACTACAACCGAGCAACATCTCTATATATTACTATGTTTGTTTCATACAACTAGATGCCAAGCTAGCTGATGGTCCACCTGGTGGTAAGCGGCTACGCCTATACACTGCTATAACAAGGAAATAGTCACCTGGTAATGCAGCTATGATGAAATGCAGACCTATGATAAAATGCTTTCCATGCCAGTAAGTACGCTGGCTCGTACCTTTCCCTCTGTGAATCATTAGGGGATACCGTGCTCAGTGAGGAGAGATCGATAATTACAATACAATATTCTTTATTGCACACGAAATAAGAGCGAGAAGTATGAGAGGTAGGGCACAGTAACTACCACTCGAGTAGCATCTCCATCTTACAGAAGGTTGCAGCTAAATAATATTATTATTAATAATAATATTCATACACTCACACATATTATGTATCCCAAAGTAAGCATCATTATGAGCTTGTGTTATGGATACTCTAGATAACGGATAAATATTGATAGTAATATAATATGTATATAAATATTAGAAATATACAGAAAAACATATAAACATCCATGACTCGTAAACAAATGCTCGTACTCAACATACAAACATTTGCTCCTACCGGAATTCGAACCCGAAACCTCTTGACCGAGTAGCCTGCATAGCAAGGGGTACAAGACCGCTCGACCAGCTGGTCATCAAAAATAAGTAGTCTTTGTAGTGAGTATATACCTGCAGTGAGTAAGATAATCAGGGTTCACTGAGAAAACATTGTGTCGGGAGAAGAGGTCGTCTCATAACGCTTTCTCCCCGTATTCCATATTATCCCCACTGATATAACCCCACTGGTAGGGGTACTTGCAGTTTTTTCAACTTTCGCTACCGGTATACGCAGTGGTGTCGTCAATACGACAATAAATTAAAACATGGATATATTAAACGCAAATACAGATAAACTAGAAGAATTTCACAGGGATATCCCAAGTCCTGGGTGGCGCAGTGGTCAGAGCAGTCGCCCGGATTGCGAAAGGTCGCGGGTTCGATTCCCGCCTCAGGACGTGAAATTCTTCTAGTTTTATTATATTTTAATTACTAACTAATTTTTCAAACATTTATAATAATGTTAAAATCAAAAATTAAGAATATGGATATATTAGTTTTTTTATTTTTTTTTATTAAAATTACATAGGCTTACATATATTAGTTTATAGAAATGGTTTGCCACCTTCAAAAATATTGTATTGATTTGATAATTTTATGACATTTCTATGAAATAATTCAGCCAATGTTATATTTTTTCATATAAAGGTCATGAAATTATCACATGAATAAGATGTTTTTGATAGTGCTATACCATTTCTATGAAGTAATATAGTCCATGTTTTTATTTATTGTCGTATTGACGGCACCACCTTGTATATGGATATATGGAACCTTCCGCTCCATATATCCCCACTGATCCGCTCTGGTACGGATAGTTGGAATTTGTTTAGTTTCTATTTACCGCTACCAGTAGATAAAAGTTTTCAAGGGTATTTATGATTGCTTAGTAATTTAATTACTTAGTTTTATTACCATAAGTATATCATACTTAGGCTATTTTCTGGAGTCGGTGCTTCACTTTCTATTGTATCTGGAAACAACTTAGCACCATCTCCAAAAATTAAAATGTAAATATTTTATCCTTTTTTGTACTTTGAAGTCGGTTTGAATTTTTGTGAAAAAATATTTTTTACAGTTTTTAGTGATAACTTTCTAAGGTCAAAGTTAGATGGGTGACCGTCAACATAAATTGGTTCCTACTATCGTATCGTTTCATTAATGTCAAAGGGGAAGGAATTAAGGAAAGCAAAAATCCGCAATTACGCAACATAGACGACTCACTCATTCGAGTTATTTTAGTTTCAAAATAAAAGTACCTAATCGATTTAAAATAAATTTTTATAGGACCAAATGGCAACTATTTCGCATGGAACAAAAAAAGAATCACGTTTATCGGATCAGCAATCTCGGTGTAATCGGTGTACATACATAGAAAATAAAACATACCAACCGAATTGAGGACCTTCTCGTTTATGAATTCGGTTACAAAAGATTATTTATAGACATAAGATAACTGGTACTTTTCGTTGGAAATGTACATCTACAATCGACATCATGCGTAACAGTTTGACCTTGAGACCTTTATTATGTTTGTAATAGAGGCGGCTTTGGTAGTGCAACTGTTACACTTGTGCTGCCGTCTGTACATATACCTACTGATTAACTAAATAAACGGACTGAATCATTATTACCACACTGTCTGATGGCTTAAATACTATTTCTGTCTTATTACTGGACGGCTGGTAGGTAGTAAGAGTGGAAGATTTTATTGACAAGGTTACTTTACTAAAAACTGGTAGTAATACTTTTTTTTTTTATTTGGATGGAAGAGCTTTTATAGCTACCCTGCTGTGATAGGGGGCCACAACTGGGTTATGTGAGACTCTCCGACTGGCATACTCACTAAAAACCATCAACGTTCCCAACCTGCTGCCTATCGACGCAACTACACGGGGAACATGGTAGTCGTCCGCGAAGTCACGTTGCAGCTTGCCTCGACAGGCCCCAACAAGGTTTAGGGGTATCCCGGGAAGTTTAGGATATCCCTACCACGCCAGGTGTATGGTGCAGAAGATGGAGCCCCATTCCATCTCCTGCATCCCTGGCTACGGCGGATGGAGCATGGCAACAAATAGTCCACCGTTACCCCGGGATAAGGTATTATTTGAGGGATATCAGTACATTGAAAACTCTTGAATATATATACTGGTTACGGATATATGGAAAAAATCCAACTGTCCCTACCAGAACGGCTCAGTAGGGATATAATATCGGAGCCGTTTTGTTGCTCTATATTATAGAGCAGATGGTTCCATATATTCCAACCGGTAGCGATAGTTTGAAAAAAACTTCTACTTTCGCTGGCAGTGGAGATATATCTAGGGATATATTATTATGTAATAGAGATCTCTTGATTTTTAACCGACTTCAAAAACGAGGAGGTTCTCAATTCGGCGGCAAATTCCAATTACGCCGAGATTACTGATCCGATTTGCGTGATTCTTTTTTTGTTCGATGCGGAATAGTTGCCTTTTGGTCCCATAAAAATTTATTCAAAATCAAATAGGTAGTTAGGTTTCTAAATAAAAAAATCTGAAATCAGTATGTCATCTACGTATGCGAAATTGCGGATTTTTGCTTTCCAATGACGTTTTAGTGAAACGATACGATAGTAGGAAACAATATAAGTTGACGATCACCCATCTAGCTTTGACCTTAGTATGTTATCACTGAAAATTATAAAAAAAAATTAAACAAAAATTAAAACCGACTACAAAAAAAACTGAAAAGGATAAAATAAATAAATTTAAATAGGTAGTAATTAAAATAATATCAAACTAGAAAAATTTCACGTCCTGAGGCGGCACTGCCCCAACTTAACCGAATCGTAGGTATTTGTAAAAATACTCGTTTCGGATGTTGAAATGGAACATTTCGACATTGTAGGGTGGACATTGTAGCTCATAAACGCAAATACAGATAGACTAGAAGAATTTTACAGGGCTATCCCAAGTCCTGGGTGGCTCAGTGGTTAGAGCAGTCGCCCGGATTGCGAAAGATCGCGGGTTCGTTTTCCGCCTCAGGACGTGAAATTTTTCTAGTTTTATATTATTTTAATTACTAACTAATTTTTCAAACATTTATAATAATGTTAAAATCAAAAATTAAGAATATTTGAAAGCACTGCCCCAACTTAACCGAATCGTAGGTATTTGTAAAAAAAATTTGGAATGGAGATAGATCATATACTGAGAAATGACACATCCTATAAAGCGCGATAACCGACGTCCACGTGGGTTGAGTCGCGGGCGGTTAAAGGACGTCAAGTGTGCAAAAGGCATTATTTGCGGATATGATTAATTTTACTCATTTGAGACGTCTGCCTAGTGTTTGTGTATGATTTATTGTATAATCTCCAGGTAAATACAAACGCCTTGAATACCATTATATTAAATTATGAGCCTATAATGGGCGTATCTGTCTAAATATTCGGAACGATTAAACGCACTCACGGCTTTGTCTGAAGCGAGTTGGAGAGTTTGTAAGCAATGTTTGCTATTGAAATCTAGTACACTTTGTCATGGGTAAACATCGTCTTGATGTTGAATACTACCACCCGTGCATTAAAGCGGTTATTAAGTTAAAACAATGTTAACTATTTTTATGTCTCTCCTCTTATGTCAAATCAAAAAGACAAAACATATTGAACAGTGTTTCAACTAAAATAGGTGGGAATGGCCCTAGTTTTTTGATAAAGGGTTCTCGATAGGACAAAAAGTTTTTATCAAAAACTATTTAACTGACAGGTAAAAATCAACAAACAAGGAATTTAGAAATATAGAAAATACAAAATAATTTACAAAGATGATTATAGTTTGTAACAATGACAAGACCACAAATGCCAAACATGGTGATGTGATTGCACAATGGATCCGTAGGTACAGATTTTTTTTTAATTTCCAGCGTGGCGTTAGCACATCGGTATAGGGTGTAGCTGTCAACAAACTTTATCATTCATTTTTCGGATGATTTTGTCCAAAATTATTATAAAGAGAGAGCAAGGGAAATGAGAGAAAGAGCAAGAGAGAGAGAGAGAGAGAGAGAGAGAGAGAATGGATAGTAAAGGAGTCTTAAAACATGTGCGGCAAACAAGCGTACAACACGCAGTTCTAGCCGTTTATTTGCTTTTGTTATTCATACAAAAATCGACATTCGGCTTTTTTTCTCTAAAATCTGCGAGATATTATAAACGGTTAAATCTACCTATACAAATTTACACACAGGACAGTACCATAGGTGGTGTTATTGCTAAGCAGCAATCTCTTCCAGGCAACCCGCCGTATAAGAAAATATAGTGTAATATATAAATTACAAAGCATTAGGTATCAATAAAGTCCAGCCTTCGAATCCAATGATGGCAGCAAATATATTTGATCGAACTAATTAATCCAATTTAACTTTACGGCTGAAGCGAAATAAAATGGCATTTTAATGTTTTTTTCAACGTATCCGTCTCCAAATATCTGGATTGTTAATTAAACCGATGAGTAAAAGACGAGGAATGCTCTTTTACAAACTGCCCTATTTGTCTCCTGCTTCGTTATTGCATTTTCCATGTCCCCCTGATTTTACGTCTGACTTAACGTATTACTTGTTTTGGTATTGCTTAGTTTAACTCCCTAAGGATTTAGCTTTCATTTATGTATTAATTAATTAATCTTGAGATAAATTCTGATTTCGTTTTTACTAAGGGCATAGAAATAAAAGCACAAATTAGACTTCTAATCCAAATTTCAACGGTATTGTACTCGATAATTTAGTAAGTATGTAGGTAACTCATTTAAAAGCAATGCTACTTCCTAAGTCACATTTTAGGTTTTATAAAGGTTTTGATGTTCTAGAACCTTTCTACGGAAACCTTCTCGTAAGTTTTAGTGGGCTCAATAACGTTATATTAACCTTATAATAAGCTCCAGAGTGCAAAAACCAACATTTTTGAGGATGCATATAAACCTTTAAAATATTCTTGTAGGAATTTAATCGTGTTTCAGCTCATAAACATAGCATATTAGATTGGGTTTTCACCGCGAAGTCCTAATTTGTTTGCATAGACAACTTAAATACAGCCTAAAAGTTTATGGAAGGTTTTTGTAATTACTTATAAGCAATTTCAACATTCCATAACTTAGCGGTTATAATTATCAAACATAAAAATTAAATTTTTAGATCTTACTTTAGCATAATACTTGCCTTTCCAGAACTTAATCAGAAGTCTACGACAACTATAAGATCCTAGGACTTTAAGTCCTTGAAACACATCACAAGTCAAAATAACTTTAATTTAAACTCTTGTCAGTGGCTCCAAGGTTGTAATATTGAACTATTAGTTTTAGGACTTATTAATAATTCCTATGAGTAGATAGCAGACCCTTAGTATATAGTGACCTTCCTAAAGGCATTTTTATAATCTAGAAACGAATCAATGTTATTTTGATTGTTTGCTGTATATTTTGTTGGTAATACTGTATTTTAATAATTTATTATTGGATTAGTTCATAAAAACCTCAGTAATTAGATTACTAAATCTAAATAGTAAGAAGGTTTTTTTACCACAATAAAATAATCGAATTACGATTGTATTCACTAGAATATAATCTTAATTTGATTATACTATAATAATAATAGTCAAATAACTAATAGGTATATGAATTACATCTATTTAACTTTCCAATTCATAGTTTCCAGTCTAATTCTTTGTCCTTTTTATCTCTTATGAACAATGGAATGGAATATTGAGTCTGGTTTATGGATACACATTGACAGCTCGATCATCACCATTATCACCAGCCTATTATACGTCCCACTGCTCGGCACAGGCCTTCATACATGGGAGAAACACATGACATAACAATTTTTTTTTACAAAAGCTAAGGATGTCAATGATAGAAACAAAAGAAACCCAAACAGATTAGTATGAAACACACTTCCCAAAACAAAACGGTTTCAAAAAAACTGCTATGGAATGGGCATTTAACCATATACAACCATATACCCACCCATGTAAAGCAACTACCGCGGAATAAATTTAGAAGTGCTCTTCGAAAATGGTTGCTAGTACTTAAATAACTTCTATTCAACTGACGAATTTTTTAAGTATAAAACCAACTAACTTGTATATCCGATATACCGATGTGAGATTTAAAGTAGGTCTATGTATATGAATAACTTTAACCAATTCATTGTAATTTTTAATTATTTTTTTTGCTTCCTTTAGTTTACGGCTAAATGGGTCAAAAGCCACTTCAATATTATTTTACCACCAATGTCAAACCCTATTTATTGCAATTAAAGACATTTTCATTTGATTTGATTTGATTTCGTTGAGCCATCTCGGGATCGACCATGGCGAAAGTTGCTTTGTTTAGGTAATCGTACCAGAGCTCTCAAACCACAACTCCACTGAGCTCCTCCAGCTATAGATACAACTGTGTAATGTATCACAGCTGTCTGCGTCTTCCACCCATTATGCATTTTTTTAAATTGCTTAAAGTTTTCTAGTATTACAAAAATGTAAGCAAAAACATCACCATCGACCAAGATTTCAACCACTTTGTGCACCCGGGTGATATTACCCAGGTGCACAAGTGGAAACATTAGTATCCCTCACCGCCTAGTTTCTCTACTCTGGAACCCAATGTTTCACCAATTTTATTTCTTCAACTCCGGAGGTAATTGTATTTCTTGATCTAATAAGAGGTAGCATTCCTAAACTATTGTGAGGTGCGCCAGTAACAATACACCTGAGGCACATTAATACAATATCTTTTTACGGAGCTGCACTTAACGCTATTTCTTAATTTGCATATCAAGATACCACCAGCCAAAATAAAAAAAAAAAATTTTTCCTTTCCCTCACATTGTTTTATAGAACAACTTTTTGTTCTTGTTCTTGAACTTTGGGTTTAGACATCACTTTACGCATCTTTTTCATACCTGAAATTCGTAAATGAGTAGTTAAAGTGATGTGGTAATAAATATTAATAAGCGATGAATAAAAAAGGATACAAGACAGGTCATGAAAAATAACATAAATAAGTAAGAATTGACACAAAACCACAACATTCACCCTTTATTTGAGGACGAAAAATGCTTTAGGTATGCATACCCCGGTTGGCTGCGCCAGACTCGCAGCTCTACCGATTTTTTAGCTGCCGCCATTTGCCGGAGGGATAGGGTACTGGCCCAAGGGCCATCAAAGTCCTCGAGTAGTCCATCGAGTCAAATCAGCATCACTTGCCGTTAAATTGTAATTACGCTGCGAGCTTAGATTCCATTGCATTTATTGCGTTGCTTAGCCGACATCTATCGGCTCTATAATTGAGAATGCTCTGAAGAGATTTTGACCTTATCTCATCATTCCTCTTCCTACTCAGAAGGACACGTGTCGGTCTTTGGATTAGAGTCGTTGAAGAATTGACGAACATCAACATCACGTAAAGAAAGTAACTCGTTTCTTTGTACTTCTTCTAAGACTTGAAATTTTGTGCCGGCGCATGTGCTTCTTCCTTATTGTTACATGGGCTCCGCCAATTACGTTGTCGATGCAAGTATTACTACATCTGTCCTTTACTAACCACTCGAAGATACTGACACCCGGGAAACAAGTCGGCTTGACCTAGTGGTGACAGCAGCGGTGTGGCGGCGGGGTGGACGTTCGCGCGGGCCCGGGTTTTTTCTAACAACAGCATAGACGTTGGGCGATCCTTTTTGTAGTGTATTGTGTACCAATCAGTAATTCTACTGTTTACATAGGCTTCCGCTAAACAGTCCCTTTTTAATTATACAACCAAGTAGGGCCTCCATCGTTTGAACCAACATTAAATTATAAACAGTTAAATTCATTGTTCAGAGTGGATTTTCCACTGTCTGCGTAAATATTCCTTTAATTGTCAAATTGGGTTTGGAGATGAACTCGCTGGTGCGTGTATTAGACACTTGGAAAGATTAAATGAGACCTGTCAACAGCGTCAAATCTTTAATCTTAACTTTAAAATGATAAATGGAGTATAAATTGGCTTCACTAAAAATTACTTGCGGACAATAATTTGATAAATTAATGGCGAGTCTAACTTTTGTGATTTATAACGCAAAAATATATTTACTTGGAAGTCGCTTATATATGTGTAAGGTGTAATTTTTTTATTAGTAATCCCAAGAAACGCACATAAAAGCAATACAACTTTGATCGGAATGCCACTCTTGTGACATAAAAACCTGACTATGTACATAAACGTATGTTGGCTATGAAGTAGTGTTTAATACCTCAAAAATAATTCTCTAAGCCCTTCAATATGAACCGAAGATTATGATTGATCTGTTGACGTGCACAGGAGGTAAAATTCAACGCAACCCAAAACTGGCTGTTGGGATGAAAAAGGCTTAACCCCGACTACGACACTCCGGAAACAGGAGGTAGAACCGTCAGAAACCAGTGGAAAGTCGCTAGTACTTCCGCTGCGGTTTTCATAGAGCACTCTCTATATTTTGGTTCATTGTTGTTGGTTGTTTGCATAAATGATTTATGCGGACGGCCTTCTTTCACCCCTCTAAAAATAATAATTGATGAGCCTTAAGCCAGGCTCTCCACCCAACATTTGTTAAATGGCCGCGGGAAATGTACAAATATGTTTGCCCATTAAGTTTTTCGTTGCTATCTCGAAAAGTTTTGTGATATAGAAACGGTATTGTGAAGTTTAATTGGGACGTGCTCGAGGCATTCCAGATAACGGACGAGCTGAAATTATTTGCTGAGCATTTGTCCGCATAAATCAGTTTACAATTAGACCTTGTACTCGTGTATAAAGTTTTAAATAGTACCTAAAAGATATAATTCAATAAATTATCTAATATACTAATACTTAAAATATATCTAATATGCTAGTTGGTAGGCCTGTGTAAGGTCGCTGGGTAGGTACCACTGCCTTTCTTATTTCACCTGTGAAATAGTTCGCTGTGTTTCGGATAGAAGGGTAGCCAGTGTTATTACTGGGCATAAAGGGCATTTCCTCTTAGGCCTCAGGATGTAAACTCACCTGCAATAGCAAATGATTTTTCCTTGTTATGTGTCTATAGGCGACGGTAACCACTTACCACGAGGTGGGCCGTCAGCTTGTTAGTTGTAAAGTGTTTTGAGACTTTTTCCACAAATCCCGAAACCTAATTGTTTTTTTGAAATAGACAGAGGATCGAGGATCACACACTGTGGTGAACTCGGTGTCAGTTCTCGGCTAAAAATGGCCGAAATTCTTGGCCATAACCAAGACACTGATAAGTACGGTATGGAATTCATATTTACTACGCGCGTCCACGTTCGTCGCTAGGTGTCTGTGTGTGAGTGAGTTGTTGATTGTGATTATTCAAAGTCGCAGCTGTGCTCATTTGGCATAATTATAACAATACTATGCAAAAATAAGCAATATTTTTTACAATTATTACGCAAAGTTAGCACATTTTCATTTCTTTCACGATTTATCTATTTTCGGTCTCGACCGATATTTTATATATATACTCTCTGTCTCAATCCTGAGCTGTCTTTTAAAATGCCTTATCTATCTCGAATATTTTCCGGATAGTCGAACTATCCAGAAAGCTAATGAAAACCTATAGCGGCTTTATCGAAGCCAAACGTAATAAAAGTGCATGGTTTATAATAACTCAAGTCTCGGGCACAGAACGTTGGGAAAATGATCAACTCTATCTGCCTATACAGACTAAACTTTTAGCGTGGGTCAGTAGAGGAAAATTTGAAGTTATTAGAGCAACTGATTTTTTTTAGGAAAATGGTTCCTCACATTAAATTTCTCTTTAGTATAAATACCACTTTATAGATCAGAATGTAGTCATCAAAGATTCCCTGAAAAGTCCCCAAATACAGTAATTCAAGCCAGTCATTTGTCACATAAAGCAAAATATTTTTGTTTTATCGTATGAACTGATACAACCATAGATGCAACCGTTGCGGCATATAAACTATTCATGTTTATATTACAAAATATTATGTAGGCACAGCTAATAAGAATACTCTTTTACGAGACTAGTCTTTCATACCTAAAATATCTAATTTATTATTGGCTCTAAATCTCCATTTGGACGATATGTAGTGAAAAGTATATTGTAGCACCACTTATATTCGGAGAAAGATATGAAGCTACTTATAATATTTGCTATTTTGAATATTTTTATCAGTATTTATTAAATTCTAAATACACAGTACGTGATACGCAACCAAATAAATCGAGTTTCTCAAATATTTTTATCTTACAAAAGGAGAAAATGGTACCTATTATAAAAAAGGATCGTTTTATGCTTAGTTTGATTTGATCATCTCACGTAAGTATACTTTTTTAGATTCGAGTTAGCATTTCATAAGGCGACTTCTTTTATTCGAATCTTCTATTGATAAGAAATCAGACGTGCGAATCTGATAATTAGAAAGCTTTAAGTTATCTTGCTATTAGTAGACATTTATAAGGAGGATTTGATAACGGAGGGCTTGATAAGAGAGAGGAGTACGGTGAAGGAAAAGTTAGAAACGTGCCTTATAAGGATGTGAAGATATTGACAGAGAATAGAGCACTTACCTTTGAATAACAATAAATTTAAAAACAGTTTGTTGCGATGGCTTCAAGACAAGAATTTCTATTCTATTGGAATATTTAGAATATAAGGAAACAAATACAAATTGTCTGTAGTTAGTAATTAAGTTAGTTGCATTATAAATGACTTTTTTTATAACGGATTTCTATTAACAATTGATATAAGCAATATATCTTGACATTTATTTTTAACATTTAATTAAGTATCGTGTACCTACGACTGCTAATATTTGCATGTCTACAAAAATTAAGGTATAATACTGATGCAACTAGATATAACATGTGTTACATACCATCTGATGTAACACAGTATTAAGCAAATTCATTCATTCATTTATTCATTATATCATTCATTCAACACTGGCTTATACTCCACTGAGAAAGCGGTAGCTTATCAAGTAAGAAGAAGGTACATATCTACTTCTAAATATGGCTTTATTGTCTATTGATTCGTAATAATTATATTGGTGTAATACGTAGTGCAATTCTTATTGCATAGAAAATTCAAAATCCTAATTTTTGTTTAATGTAGGTATGTGTTTATGCCCTACTCAATCCGCTGTAGTTGGGGCAGCGGGCTATGAAATGTGGCTCTATCGTCCGCAGTAAACCACAGTGTATGAAGGATATCCTGCATTTGCCCGGGTTATCTTTCACCCCGTGCATATCACTGAAAAAAATATTTAACTTAACTACTTCGGTTACATAAGTAATAACTAAAGTTTGGCGAGGTGTGAAGATTTAGTGATATTTATTTGACTATTATTATAGTGACAGATTATTTGATTTAACACAACTGGTAACACACTCTCTATGATACAAAACACGTAATGTAAGTATGAGTTAGGCCATTTGTAATCGAAAGTTTGTTTAATTATTTCACCATTAAAGGATGCAAACTCGAGTGGTAACAGGTAAATAAAATGTTTGATTAAATTTAAGTGTAATCATTGATAAAGTGCAACGAAGTATGAGTTAGACCATTTGTAATCAAAATTTTGTTTATTTATTTCACCATAAAAAGTAAACAAACTCGAGTGGTAACAGGCGAATAAAATGTTTGATTAAATTTAAGCTTAATCATTGATAAAGTGCATCGAATACGAATCGTTATACTGGGACCCAACTACAGATTGGTTTTAACTTACGCAACGCAAACACAATGTCTTAGATAAAGGATACTCTGTGACGATACCTATTTTGATAGCATAAGTACAACATAACTTTTTGATTACGTACTGCGTACTAGTTGAACATTACATAATGGTCAAACGCTGTTACTATCTCTCGTCGGCATGCGCCGGTTCATGCACGCCTGTCTTCGTTCTATTGTACGCCATTTTCCACGTAAACAATGTGGTGTACAATAGAATGCCGAAAAGGTGCCGATGATGCCTTGTAATCTGTCAAGCGGCGTTATCCCTCCGGAGGGCTATGACAGTTGAAAAATTAATTGTGTTGTCTGGAATCGATGATTAAATCCCGTGAAGGAGTGGGCATGTATGTCTGCGCTTCAAGTAATTGGACCAAAAATATTGTTTATTATAACGAAATTGTTACTATATGGAAATAGTTAGGCAAAATACCTAACTATTTCCATATAGTAGCTAACTGGTTTGGTTACTTGCTGTTTGGTGTTGAAGGATAGCCTAGTAAGAAGATAATTTCCATTTGTGTCCAATAAATGGAGCTGCACCCAAAAGCAAGCAAGTTCTGAGTGGCGGTATAGAGACTTTTCTCCGTAACTATATGTAGCTTATTTGTCTTACCACGGGAATAATCACAGTTAAAAATCTATTGTGTTCTGTAACTATGGCTGACAGGTGACGAGATTCATCTCTCTCTGAGCTCTCTACAATAAACGAGACTCGAGAGACTAGGCCGCAATAGCTGAAATAAGGCTGCCTGTGGAAAAACAACCCCTGAAACCATTGGGATGAAGTAACCACTTGGTAGGTTACTTGCAATCAAACTATTTAGATTTAGTAGCTTATTGGCTCGGTTACTTTTAGATAAACCATGCATTTTAATAGCCAATTGGTTTGGTTACTCTCAGTGTAACCATTTTAATAAAGTGGTAAAGACATCGGTAAGGTAAAGATAAACTTTTACACAATATATAGCTAATATATTTTATTAATTTAAAACGGCATTAGTTCTCTAGAAAATCGAGCCAACTGCTTTTGGAAAGGTAATCCACTAGTTATGGAGTCACTTTTTAAAGTTACAGGCAGTCGAAAGTTGAATAACATATAGCTTTGAAGGGAAAGGTAGCCAGTGTAATTACTGGGCATGGATGGCATTTCATCTTAGGCCTCAGGATGACAACGCACCTGCAATATCACGTGACTTTTCCTTGTTATTGCAGGTGTCTATAGGCGGCGGTAACCGCTTACCACCAGGTGGGCCGTCAGCTTGTTTGCCATCTAGTTGTATAAAAAAAGCTTATATGTACGAGTTTTTTCCGTTTTGACAGATTTTTATTTCGCCAGATTTTTGTTTCGTCAGATTTTCGTTTCGTCAGATTTTTGTTTCGTCGGATTTTCGTTTCGCCAGATTTTTGTTTCGACAGTAAAAATCATCCCAAGAAGAAATGGCAAATTTTGTTGTAGAGTGATCTATTTATATCATTTTTTATGCTAGAATAAAAAATTGAAATATAATATATACTAGAAATTGTCAATATTGTCATTATATTTAGAAGTGAGATAACTCAATCGAAATAACGTATAGTATGTAGCTGGATCATCCCCTGAAGTACCAGGCTACCATAACTATGTAGGAGATGTTTAGCATACTGTTAATTTGATTAATATAATAATCGTAGGCGTACAATAAATAACCTCTGATATACTTATGGTAGCCTGGTACTTCAGATTGAAAATATACATTTATTAGATGTCAACGGATCAAATGATTCAACGGACTAAATTACTTTCTCTTTGTCGCATTGTCGGTTTAGTTTAATTAGAAACAATTATAAAATAAAAAAAAGAATTATGCTTTAACACCAGGTTCATAATATTTGGAAAAACCGCGGCCGACCGACCGTAGGATATCTACACGGATGACTACATAGTTCCACGTGTAGACGAGCCGATATGCTAAGTATTGAATAATTTTTTTTTGCTTATATCGAAAGTCTCCACCATGCTGAGAGTCATGGTTAATACTGTTATACAGGGTGGTGCCGTCAATACGACAATAAATTAAAACTTGGGCTATATTAGTTTATAGAAATGGTTTCCCACTTTCAAAAACATCTGACTCATTTAAGAATTTCATGACATTTCTATGAAATAATGCAGCCAATGTTATATTATTTCATACAAATGTTCATTTCATTTCTTTGAACTAATATAGCCCATGTTTCAATTTATTGTCGTATTGACGGCACCGCGAGGCTGTCGCCTCCTTCTGTGAGACTGTGGTCACGCAGAAGGACAGTCTCACAGAAGGAGGCAGCGGATAGAGTGTGGGAGGAGGATTCTCTAGCCGCCCCTAACCGGCAGTCAGAGTGAGGAGGCGCGAAGGGTAGTCTAGTTATCGGGGAGTTTTAGTGGGTATTCCCAGTGCTGTTAGCGCTGGCCGATCCCCATACACGCCCGTCGCTTACCAGCGGCGGCAAAGTCTGTAATCGGACAACTCTCCAAAAGGTTAATACCGCGAAAACAGACGATAATAAATTCACAGGGTTCTTCTAATTCCTGGATAGCTCAGTGGTCAGAGCAGTCACCGTGACACATAGTGAAAAGTCAGGGGTTCGGTTCCCTAGGGCGGGAACCGATATGAATGTTTATTACTTTAGATATTTTTCTATTTTCACAATGTTAATACTAATATTTCCGTGGCAAGTAAAAGCACATGGATAAGTTTTTCTTTAAATAGCATTTTCTTTACGAAAGCACATCGTGCCTACTAACTATTCTAGAAAACTTAACGAGCGAATTCCAAGTTAAACTACTAACGCGTTAACTTAATCAATCGAATAATTTAGTTGTAACAAAGTATACTTTGTGACAACTAAATTATTCGTCGGATGGCGAAGCAATTGAGTTCTCAATATATCTTTGACCGTTAGTACCTACCTACCTACATTAGAATTAGAAAACTTTCTCAAAGAAACTCAGGATTAAGCTTATGTATTCATTTCCATTGTACAAAAGTCCCATAGAGACTTTTGAGGTTATAGGGAACAATATTAAAAAAGTTAGGAGCCGTTTGACAAACTGAGCTTTTTGTTTTATCTCAATATCTCATAGGGGCACTGCTCAGATTGCGAAAACTTCAGAACTTGTATGTATACCAGTTTAATTTCTATACAACTGCTGTAACGAGGCGTTATAATAGCATTATATTATTACTTTTTACCTATGCAAATAAACTCACCGAGCCTATTTCAAAATTTAATTTGAAGGCCGTGTCCGTGCCTATTGACAATAGAAAATCTATTGTCTTAAATTATCTACAAAATTTCAAAAAAGCTGTCAAGACAATTTCAAATACACAAAACATACTTAGTATGTTCCATAATTCCAGTTTCCACAAAATACTTCATACAAAATTTCAGTTTCATACTTAAGACCTAACAGTTACAGAGACAGTAAACTTTTTAATTTAATAAAGTTATAAACAATTATTATGTATTTTGGTCCTTATTCCTGACGGTTACGTTTTTGAATGGACTGCGATTGGATCACGCTAATTGTACTCCTTTGGACTAAAGAGATAATCGCTTTTTGAGCAACATGCATCTGGGCCACACATTTACAGTTACATCTATCTTTAAAATCAGTATTTTTTATCGCGTTGGCAATGTTTTGGTGGCTATTTCAGTATTTGCGCAGATCGTTCCAAAATAAACATCAAAGCAAACTAAATGCTTCTTTAGATGGTGTTTCTTCGCACTAAATCTGCTAATCGAGTGTATTCAGTTGCACAACAATAATGGTACTTGATTTGTTTCAAGGCTTTCGGACTCACAAGGTGGCGATAAGAGCGAGGCGGATCCTGTACGGTGCCAGAGATAAATGAAACGGAGATGGAGCTTTTTTTACGACGACTATCTTTTTGCGTCCTCGTGAAAGTTTCCTTTGGCTTTTATTTTGTTCTAGAAAAAACACACATAAGAACTTTATGTATCTTATTTTAGACTAACATCTAGAGATTTTATTTACCAGAAAAAACTTTCCTCTGATTATTATACGTACAGACGGCAACATATCAGGCGTATCAGTTTGACCTTGAGACCGCCCTTACTGCGTTCGTAATATAGGCTTCTACTCTCGTAGTGCAACGGTTACTCTGGATGTGCTGTCGTACCTATGTACAAAAGAGATTAAGGCGATCTATCGAAACGTTTTTTCGGCCAAGACCGATAGGGATAGAGATATGGCTGACTCAGCGGGAGGAAAAAAGACAAAACAGCGATCGCGCGTGAAAAGTAAACGAAATACACAAATTATTTTATTAAAAAATAACCTTATGGAATACAAAAAAACGCTTCTATACGATTCTGAATATTAATAATAACTACTATTTAAAGTAATTTCCTATTGAATACAAATTATCGTTCACCAATAATCTTAAGTTTTCTTGTTTATAAGAGGTCTTTTCGGAAATAAAATGTATCGAGCCAAATTCCTTTAATCGTGTTTTCGTTCTACACGTATCTAGATAAGGATATGAAGTAACGTATATTTGATTTTTAGATTCGTAAGGTCTTTCAGCAACGTATAACATTACTTATAAAGGTGCAATTTTTTTCAATATATCGCCTTAAGATTTTCTTAAAACTATCCTGATGATATCATCGAATAATTCTGTAATTAAATTAAATGTAATTAAGTGCATATTTAGGTACTCTTGAAGATTGATCTCTTACGAAGTGTTGATTACTTCACTACATGAAACATGTATCTACCTTTGTATTACAGCGAGGTAAAGACGCGCCTGAGACTAATTAATTATTATTTTGACCAGATATTAGTTTTATGTAAGTATATCTTCTGTGTGCAAATGTAACGTGTTAAAATTAAATTTAGGACGAGATTTTAGTTCAAAAAGGAAAATACTAATAGCTTGACATAATGTAAGTTCTAGAAATGAGTAATCAAGAAATAATAAGTTACTTAATAATGAAACTTAGATGCAATAGATTTGACAACCGGCTGGCCGAGTGGTCTGTGCCCTTTGCTATACAGGCTACTAGGTCGGGAGGTCCTGGGTTCAAATCCCGGTGGGAGCAAATGTTTGTATGATGAGTACGAGCATTTGTTCACGAGTCATGGATAATTATATGTGTATTTAGTATATTTCTAATATTTATATACATATTATTATCATTATTTATCCGCTATCAAGTATCCATAACACAAGCTCTTAATGATGCTTACTTTGGGCTAGATAATAGGTGTGAGTGTATGAATATTATTATTATTATTATTTACTATTTCAGAGTGCTGAAGGGCTGGCAAAACCGGAGAAAGGGAAGACAAAACGTCTTCTCTTTGACCTTCTCTTTAGAAAGGAAAGAGTAAATAAAAAATGGTAAGTAGGTACTGAGTTGAGTTGTACTGCTAAATCGGCACCATCAGATGATACCCAAGTTTTTCATTGTTAAAACGTAAGTACAACTATAATCACTCTGCCATCGGAATTGTTATAAAAACTTTGTCCAATTAACAGGTGTGTCTGTTCCGAAATGCCTCCGTCTGAACAAGTCAAACAAACCAGGCGCTTGTGTTTCGGCTTTCATAATCTTGTCAAATAGCTGACATTAATGAGTATCATTTGTCACTTTAGGTAATACTAGTCTTTGTCAGCGATTTTGACCGCTTTGTCGCTAAGCCTGCGAGAAAAATGGCGTGGTGATTTTTGTTGTTTGAATTATTGCAAATGACGTAAAAATCTATTTGACTGTAAATTTTAAGCTGTACAACAGGGCAACTTATCACCGAAGGGGTGTAATCTTCCCAAAAAATTTAAGAAAATAATAATACTATATAATGTATATAAACGTACCTAAATAAATGTCAATGAGACGTAACAAAAAATATAATTTATTGCAATGAATTTGCTTTATTTATTTTTGTTTGTAAACGTTTCATATGGATACTTAATATTATTTCACTATTGTTTTTTTCTACTAGACAAGAAAATATTATAAAGTAATGAAAAAAGAATGTTAGTTACGCTAGTAATATACATATACCTATGACTAAAGATATATAAACAATGTTTGCACAAAAGGTCGCCTTATAGCTAAGAGCTATCTCTTCCAGGCGATCATAAGATGGACAGGATATACAACAAAAGAGAAAGGAAAGTTTGCGATTTATGACGATGAATACGGAAAAATTATAATTTATAATTTTTTTAAAACATAATATTTGAAAGTGATTGTGTGTTTTAATCTTACTGCTGAATGAAAAGCACATCTTGAGCAACTGTACATGGAAATCTTAGAATAATAAGGTCGAAATATTCTATTTTAAGCGGAAGGCCATTCTCGGGTTCTGTTTGACCCAATTTGGGTAAATGTCTTTTCTATGAATATTATAGATACACCAAAGGCTTTCCCTACTATTCTTTTAATGTTATTGTCATTCTATGTACGTAGGAGGACATAGCTTTTTTTACCTTTTCTTGCTACTATATATCTACAACTAAGTAATAAGTAAGGTACCTAGGTATGTAAAAAACAAAATACTTAATACCAAAATAGACATAGGTAAAATTATCTTTTTAATAAGGCCAGTATGGCAGACTCATAACTAAATTACTGCTACTAACTGCTAAATATCTAAGAATTAGGTAAATGTGTACTGTTTGTTTGTTATAAAGATAAGGTCTTATAATTATTTAAAGAGTTAAATAAATACACACCATATTATATCACAGAAATACAGTACAGCGAGAAGATTTTCGGTTTGGGCATATCGAGATCGCACGTGCCACTCCCACTTCACATATCTCCTTATTTCTATGACCTGAGACTCCTAAAGATTTCCTTATGAGTCTTAGTAAATCGACGTTAGCAACAATATATATATATTATGTAGCACAAAAATATGAAATCTAACTTATATCTATGGAACACTGTCGTATCTCTTTATAATAAAATCAATTTCCTACAGTACTTAGGTATGTTGATAGGCAATTCTGATGTAATATTATACACATGTAGCTAAGAATTAACTCAGAAAATCAACTAACAATTTTAACGATTTGATGCATCGACAATCCAAAGACAATTGAAGCAATCGATTCATTAAGAGCCATTAAGATCTCGTCTGGGATGAATACATTTATACATACATACATCTTACGTAGGTATGTACAGTCTGGTGCCGTCAATACGACAATAAATGAAAACATGGGCTATACTATATGTATTAGTTTATAGAAATGGTTTTCCACTTTCAAAAACATCTAATTCATTTGATAATGTCATGACATTTGTATGAAATAATATAAAACTTTCATAGAAATGTAATGAGATTATCAAATAATTAAGATGTTTTTGAAAGTGTTAAACCATTTTTTTATGAACTAATATAGCAGGCTTAAGGACTTGTAAATTATTTAAAAAAAACTAATTAAGCCCATGTTTTAATTTATTGTCTTCGCGGCCAAAAGCTAGTACAATACATGTTTACATCCATAACTCTGTGATGTTTTTCAGCAAATTAAGACATTTTTGGGCGGCTTCTATCAGTCAAGATTTATGGAAATAATAAGGGAAGATGGATAATGTACATATATGTACAAAAAATAGTGCTCATGAGCTGGCCCAAATCCCATAGAAACATTTACTACCTCCTTTTATAACAGTTAAAAGCTTGCACAAATCATCAATATATTCTCATGAACAAAATCCAATAAGTTGCCTATTGTAGTAAATTTTCATTTTCTCTACACAACAGTCCTACGCTTACATCGAATTTAGCACCCTCAACTAAACTAATCATATCTCTTTGTATAGAATCTCCCCTATTTCCAGCTAAATTAATTTTCAACAGCAATTTATTTTACAAAGCATCCTAGCAAGCAAAAATAATCAAATAGTGCAGTCGTTTCAATTATAACCCTGCCATTTGCCTGATATTACCTTCGTTCTCGTGCTAACTAAACTTGATTTGTAGGTAGCTGATAGGGTATCCATATAGAACCCAGAATTTTATACTTGGACATAAATTTATTTTTATTTTGCTCGAACCACTGATATTGTCGACCATTTTAGTAAAGAATTCTTCAAATGCGCGATTCACGTTCGATATTCAAACACGTGTAGAAGCTTAGCCTACATAGCCCTGGAACTTGCATGTATGGAGAGTTGTTCGGTCCTAATGTGGAGTTATTATGCCGCAAATTTTCATCTTATTTGTAATTAAGAAACTGTATATTTCATCATCATCACCATATCAGCCTTTGGTGTCTACTGCTGAAAAAAGTTCTTCCTTATCGATTTCCAAACGAAACGCTTCTGCGCATCCAACGGTTCCCCGCGACTCAGACCTGGTCGTCTGTCCATCTAGTGGAAGGCCGTCCTACTTTGGGCATTCCGGTACGTGGTCGCCATGCTAGAAATTTAACGCCACATCGGCCATTCATTTTGAGTGCTCTGTGCCCCGCCCACTGCCACTTCAACTTGCTGATCCTATCCTCAGTGACTTTGATTCTCATACGGATGTCCTTATTTCTGATTCTATCTCGCAGAGGAACACCTAAAATAGCTAGTTCCGTAGCTTGTTAGGTAACTGCAATCTTGCACAGATGGCCGTTAGTAAGGGACTACGTTTCACAGCCGTATGTCATCACGGCCAACAGAAACGGGTCGAAGACTTTCGACTTCAAGCACTGAAGAATATGGGACGAGAAGATCTTACGCAATTGTCTGAATGCTGCCCATCCGAGTTGGATTCGTCGATTTACCTCTTTCTCGAAGTTGGCCCTACCTAGCTGGAGCATCTGTCCGAGGTAAACGTACTCACCAACAACTTTGAGAACAGAACTCCCAACTGTAACTGTGTAGGTACAACATGGATATTCGACATAATCTTGGTCTTATCCATGTTAATTTTTAGGCTCACCGGTCAGGAAGTTCTGTCTAGGTCGCCGAGCATTATACCCAATTCCTCCAGTGATTCTGTCATGACTACTGTGATGATCATCGAAGATGAGTGATGTACTCGCCGTTGATGTTAATGCCGAGTTCTGTCCATTCAAGTAGTTTGAAAACGTCTTCTAACGCAGCGGTAAACAGTTTCGGAGATATTCCATCTCCCTGTCTTACCCCTATCTGCAGTTGAATGTTTCGTATATTGATTCTGTCAACGGACCGACATGGTGGCGCTCTCGTAAAAGCATCTCATCACCTCGATATACCGATAGTCAAGGTGACACCTCTGAAGCGTGATGAGTCTGTAGTTCTTCAGTAAGGTTTTGACACCTTTTTTGAAGAACAACACCACCAGGCGTCTGCTTCACGTTTGTGGCGATGTAACCTCGAGTATAACGGAATTGAATAGCCTCTAAAGGACTATAAGTACCGGTGTACCACCCGCTTTCAGAAGCTCCGCAGAAATTCCGTCCTCTCCCGGTGCCTTGTGATACTTAAGCTGCTTGAGGGCCACCTTAATTTCGTAAGGCTGACGTCCGGGATATCGTCGTTATAATGTCGGAATAGTCGGGCTCTTGGTTCATCGTTCGAAAGATTACGGGATTCGTTGTGGTGGTATATAACTCTCCATAGAACCTTTCGACCTCACATAACACCTTGGGGACACTTCAGAACCTTTATTTCATTCTATCGCCTCTCTAATACAGTTAGTACTAAAGCAGCGAATGTC
Organism: Nymphula nitidulata; assembly: GCA_947347705.1. Lineage (NCBI taxonomy): Eukaryota > Metazoa > Arthropoda > Insecta > Lepidoptera > Crambidae > Nymphula > Nymphula nitidulata. The sequence continues at coordinate 22,585,879 of OX374616.1, forward strand.
GTGTCTAAATGTTGCCTATGGATTATTATATCTGTCTGTGAGCTGCCGACATAATGACGGATGGTCTGAAGACTGCAACTTCATTTGTCGCCGTTTTTCCATTAAGGGAAAGGGAGTAGTCGGATAGTTTTTGAAGTCCTATTCTGCATTGGATTTTGCAGAACTTAGGGCCCACTGCCTAGCGAGTTTCTATCAATCCATTATTTATCGCGTCCATTGTAACACAGCTCTACAGGCATGTTTGAAAAAGGCAGTAGTAATACCTTCCTTTAAATCCGGAAGAAAAGATCTTGTTACTAATTATAGACCAATACCTTTACACTCATCATTATCAAAAATTCTAGAAAAAAGATAAACATGAGACCTATTAACTACCTCGAAAAAAATAACTTTCTCTCACCATCATAGTTCGGTTTTAGAGCTAAACTGTTGACTGTAGATGCAGTGCATGATCTAACTAACTATAAAAAAAGCGTTGTCATACCTAATCAAATATTGAAAGAGAAGTCATTATGATACATTTAAAATTCAAACACAACAAAAACTAAATCGAAAAATATCGGTTGCACTTCATGACGTATCTCACAAACATACATAACCAAGAGATCGACTTAGATATTAGTATATATTATATGTATATGCTTACGCGCAGCGCTGTACAGTGTGCACCAACGTCAAAATAAATGGCGGCTTGTCGTCGTGTCAATTGTCAAGCTCAATGTCAAATATTCTTGGAATGAATCGCACTATCCAGTTTTCGTGATACTAAAGTATGTCACCTATAGTCGATAATCTTACGTGTTCTGTGACAAAATAATGTTTGGTTGAATAAAAATTTTTCAACGAATAAAAAGATATTTACATTCAATGCTTAGAAAACATGTGAGTCCATTTTCATATTTTGAAGCTTAGAGTGTGTACATATTTTCAAAAGCGACTGTGCCAATAAAATAAACAAAAAAGAACTGCAATTATAGATAAACGAAAACATAACTTGTATAGTTCTCCTAATTTTTATAGAAATAATTATAAAGATTGAATTGTATTCGGTAAACGTAGTGCCGTTTTGTAAGCATCATAATAGAACAAAAATACTAAAGCACAAAGCCAAAATCACTAATAAGTTTTCTCGTGAAAAATAAAATCCCTTTGAAGATAATAATCCTTTGTTTCGGCTAGAATATTGGTTAGCCTAGTAAGCTTAGAAAATTGTTCTTGAAAATGAAACATGAAAGGAAAAGCAGTTTTGAAGCGTTTCTTTACTGGAAATTTCTTGAGTTCTGGTTGTCCTAATAAGCACTCGGTAAGCAATAATGGCGAGGACGGTGCTAGGCCAGGGCAATTGTATTGTTATGCTCCTAGTAGATGGGGCTACGGCAATCAATGCGGGGTTACGACTGTGCCTTTGTTTTTCTCATTCCGAGATTAATTAAAGCTACCTGGTAGGCGAGTTCAAAGTACGATCCTGATCTGTGCAAGATATATTGTTATTCAAGCTCTATCTACAAAGCACTACGTTTAAGCCACGCAATGAAACTTGTGAGGTTTAGTGTATAAAACTTGTAATTAGCAATGAGTTTTTACGAAATACAGTATGAATTATAAAATCATTAAAGCGAGACTTTTTGTCAAACTCTTAGGTATTCCATAATCCTTTGATAGGTCTAGAGAAGTAATTGAACGTGGCTTGGTTTTTTTAACGACAATTCACAATATTTAAAGGTAAGTATTTGTAATTCAGCAAAATATTTTCTTATGGAAAGTCCTCGCTTTTTTCTGAGGTTCCAAATAGAATATCTCATTCCTGCGGGTTAATTGGTGCAGGTCTAAATGTTGCCTCAGCTTGATCATGGAACTTAATTAATGATTCCAGACAAAATGTTAGATAAAAGATGTTCTTGGAGAACCTCCGTCGCTTTAGATATTTCTAGTTAATTATTTGGTAGTGCTTGCTTACGTAGACATCTGCACTAATGAGAGAATAGTACCTACTGCGGAACTGTCAACATTTTGGTGCAATTTAATGTTAAAACGAAAATGATCGCCATTATAACCTCATTCTTCTTCTTGTAAAGTCGAGCGGTAGTTTTAGATATTATTTTATAAATAAAGCTTATAATATTTATAAATTATATTTATTAATAAAGCTTACATGTATAACAATTCAAAAAACTTACTTGTCAGTCGGGACAGACAGGGTTTTTCGATGGTTTGTGAAATGGGGTTTGAATTTTCTATTAAACTTTTTATTTTATGAGTCGTTTGACTCGAAAATTAGTACACATACTCTTCAGTTAAAATTATGAGATACAAAATCATCCGCGTAGAAATTCCTGCACGCCGTATTCATAAAAACAAGTGAAGTTATAAGAGGCTTATAAAGTGTTTTGTTTCTCTCACTCATACGAGAAAGAGAAAAGATAAAACATATTGTAGCAGTGTTTTATCTAAAATAGGTTTATTGAGCCTTTATGGATATGAGCGTGTGAGGGTAGGTATGGCTCACCTGCGGGCGGGGGAACTTGGGGGAGTGAGGGGTATAGTCTTTCGTTGTAAGCAATATTAATTATTTACTATCCACTTCTGGTTGTCTCCTTCCTAATTAGATTTTTTCACACACGATTTCACACACGTATTCATAAAAACAAGTGAAGTTATAAGAGGCTTACCTATAAAGTGTTTTGTTTCTCTCACTCATACGAGAAAGAGATGAATTAGATAATACCTCTGATAATACTCTGTGACTTAGACAGAATACACTGAGTAGGAGTTCTGGTTCTCGAAGTTGTTGACGAGTACTTTTTGAACTTCGAGAAAGTGGTAAATTGACGAATCCAACTTATATGGGCAGTGTTTGGGAAATTGCATTCAAATTTAAATCATTCGAAAAGAAAAGTAATAATAAATAAAACTTGAATAAATAAATTTATAAATTAATTACTTTTGTTTTAAGCTCGCCTGTGTACATCATGTATTATTTTGTAAATTTTGTTTTAAGTTGTTTTGTATACAATAAAGAATAAATAAATAAATAAATAAATTGGCGATTTTTGGTTTCTTTGAAAAGCTAAATATAGCTTAAGTATAATACAGCTTTTAAAAAATCCTCTGACAACTATTTGTACTGGCCTGACTGGCTTTTATGCATGTAAAGTGTTATTAGAATCGGTTCATTGGTTCATTCGTTTCCTATATTTTTAATATGAAAGTTTGTATATAAAGCTGTGTGACGTATATACACTAACATAATATGTTTATAGTAGGTAAAATACTGCCCAATGTAATGGGCATGTTCTCCTTCTCCTCTTTCTCTTATACTCTTTCTGTTTCCACAGGAATCTTTGCAGCAACTACTACTGCTAGCACTGAGTAAAAGCTTGTAACCCAGAAAGTTTTTTACAATAATAAAAGTCAAGTTATAAGTTTTGTTCTGTTCTAGCTTTTGACCTTAGAGCATTATTCTCCTAGTAGGCCTAAATACTCAAAGCTTGGGATACAAAGTTTCATATTTATGAAATTTATTAACCGACTAAGCAGAAGAGTTTTCATTCTGTTACGTTATAACGTTCCTTTCACAATAACAGTAGTTTTACTAAAGTTTATCCATTACATAGCTGAATAGTGAAAGTTCTGAACATATTACAAGGTTGAACGGCAGAGTTCATTTTTTCTCAGCGATTATTATAATGCTTTACAATAACTATTGTACCTACACTGTATAAAGGATGAGATATAAATATTAATAAATCCTTATTTTTTTCTCCTTTCTTTTTTCTTTTTGTATCTTTTTAGTATGATATTCACAATATCATACTTTTGTTTTAAAACTTTACAAGATTCGTCAGAATATATGAAAATAATGGAAAAAATACTAATATGATATGATAATATTATAAATCTGAAGACTTTGTTTGGCTAATTCTTCTTGTGTAATATAGGTTGTATAACATTACGCTACGACCAATAAAAGCTGAGCACCAATGAAAAATGTTGCAAATACGGGAAAAAATTATTCCTGTCCAGAGCTTTCGCTGCGTGCGCTACTTAAACTGTGTATGCTGAAATTATTCTCCTTTTAAAGTTCCGAAAATAAGTCCGCGACAGCATATGTCTACCTTTTGAAATTGACTCACTTTAACCATTTTTTGATAATTAAATTTGTTGTAAAATAATGAACTATCTGCGAAGGTATTTTTATAAACATGATTTAAATCCTTAACCAAATAAATACTCAAGTAAAATCATGTAACCTACCCACCTACGTACGACAGGTTGTTATTTTCCGACATCCACGCGGATGAAGTCGCGGGCACATCTAGTTTATATGTGATATTATTTATACGAGACATCCTGTTAACTTATTTTATGTACTTAAATATATTACCTTTACGTTTACTTAAGTTTATGACTTTGCCAAACACACGCTTTATGGACCAACTGAAAAGTTGGGAAGCTATACGTCAAACAAAAGTTTGGGTTATAAAATTAAATAAATAGGACTTCTACGAAGAGACACATGAAATAACTGAAGAGCCTTAAGGGGTTAACCCCTTACCGCGTGAATTATTAAAGACGTGGAGTAAAAAATATTTTATTGCATAATAGTGTTAAACTAGGCATTTGAAAAGAAATTGAATAGAAATAAAAAAAAACTTACATATTAGAAAAAATATTTATAATTGTTGAACCTTCATAAGTATGAATATATTGTAAACACAATATATCCAACATACTTAAGAAGATTCAAAATAAATATTTATATTTCAGTAGCAAAATTTTCCGTAACTAAGTATTCTTTTTTTTCTTTTTCTTTTCTTTCATATTTAACTTCGTATGCATTACAGTCAACAATACTCTTGTCTTGTCTTCGTATGCATCAACGTTACTTTTTGCTTATACTTGGCGATGGCAGCATGAGCGATGATGATGATTACTTTTTGACACAATTAATTTTTTAATTGTCATAGCATAACGTATTTTTAATAAGTTTTTTTTATTACAACTAGATGACAAACAAGTTGACCGCCCAACTGGTGGTAAGCACATTATTATTTGAGGCCTTTCTCCTTACCTACTTAAAGGATATCATTCTATGCCGGTAGGTATTCTCTTCTTACCATACGTTATAGTAATCCTGTAAACACATTTCGAAGTGTGTTTTGGAATTTGATAATTGCGTACTTAAGTATTCTGATTGTATATCTTGTCTCTGTGAGCATAATTTATTTATGTAAATATAAGTATAGCTTTTAGTGCTTGTGGTCAAACTGCGTAAAATCATAGCTTCTGGTAATTAACAACTATAGGTACATATAATCAGTAGGAATAGGAATGCATATCCAACTAAATGGTATTTTTGTGAAAAAGGGAGCATGCATTTATGAAAATCATAAAAATATAAAATTAATAATTTTCAGTTACCCCGACCTGATTAATCACCCATCTAACACCATCTCATTGATACTATTTTTATGAGCCCAAACATGCTATACTTAAGTATCTGCTGTAATTTTCTGAAAAATTGAGCACTCCGCAAACTTTTTGATGGCTTAGGATCAGCTCAAGGTAAATATGTCCTGGGAATGTCACCGAAGTGACAATACACTGAATTTCAAATAATTCAGATCTGTAAAAGTCAATAAAACCCTTTTATCATGTAGAAAATGAGCTGACACTTTTCAAACACCTGAATTGATCTTCATAAATTATAGCTATAAACCATCCTAATCAGGTCAGCTTTCAAACAAAAAAAAAACAAATCGAATTTTCACACATGCCACAGACTGACACACAGACAGACAGACACTAGACAAGTTTTTTATCAGTGAAAACGACGGGTAAAAAGTATAATTAGTAGGTGCATAATATCAGTTGGACAACTTACTTGTAAAAAAACAAGGAATTTATATAACCTCAGTTTTGTACTATGCACATTAGTTAACAAGTTCTACTCCTTCCTAATTCAATCATGAAGATTAGAATAAATTGACATTTTGCTTCGATTCCGCTTTTATTATCCTTGAAATTTCAATTCCTTTTGTGAAGGGGAAATTGGTTGAAGGTACCGAATTAAATCTTGGTTAGTTGAGTTATACTCACAGATATGGACAAAACTAATGGAACAATTAATTTGATACAACTCAAGATAATTGTTTAGGATGATTTATAGCTCGCTTAGTTATTAGCGTGATGTCTATTTGTTCTTGCTTAATGTTTGAATAACTACAACGTCATTCATAATCAAATAAGTATTTTTTTTCATGAATAATACTTGTCTTGTAGGTATTTCATTATGTAATTCGTAATCGAATTCTAATTTATCTAATTATTAATTCTAATTCTATTTGTTTTTTTTATATTTCTTCACATACCTGCCATATAAAATTATTTATTTAATTGTTAAATCAAATTAATCGCACTAAGTATATAATTAATAAATATTTTATATAAATTTCTATATAATTCTATTTCAATTCATTGCACATACAAATTATAAAATTTGTACTTAAATTATTTAATTTCTTTCCTTTAGTGTCTATTGCAGCTTACTTTCTAAAGATTTGTCATTAAAATATTCATCAATTGCATAGTTTGATTTTTAAATAAGTTTTAAGATTCTGGTTGAAATCTTTATCTTTATCTGTATTTCTTAATTGTTCGGGTAACTTATGAAATAATTTAATGCCATAGCTTGTGTGCTTGATGAATGCAGCTTGATTCGGGATATGGGTATTACTAATTTGTTATTACTTATTACGCAAAATGTAGCTTGAATTATTATCATTGTATTTGGCAGTAGCCAGCCCAGCAGTTGAAATGGAACATTATTAAAAATATTAAAGCCAAAGTTATTAAATATTCTACTTTTTCTTATTGAATCGAACTGAAAGCACTGTAGGTACTTAAATTTTGATTTAGAGAGCTTACAAAAGAATCATCAGTGTGTCTGTTTGTCTCTTAAATATTGATATCAAAACTGAATTCAATTTTGTAAAGTGGTAGCCTGTAGGTCGGAGAAATAATAATACTTTTGACCGACGCACACGTAATGTTCCCGAGGGAGTGCGAGTGAAACCGCTAGCGGAAGCTTTAGACACACAATTTAGTATGAGAGCTTGGACAGACAAGGGATGAGACGAGCAACAGTGTAAATTATGAATGCAATTTCAATTCTTCTCAGTACGAAGTGCTACGAATATGTAAATGCCCCCAATTTTGGTGCCCCCAAACCCCACAAGCCACATTTTCTTTAAAACTATATGCTTTATAGTATTACTGTATTACTGTGAACACTTTACACCACGACTCACAGTATTTTGACTTCATTATAATTGCATTGGATATACAGGTTGGTGGGTCAATGCGACAATATATTGAAACATGGGCTATGTTAGTTCATAGAAATAGTTTGCCACTTTCAAAAACATATTATTCATTTGATTTTTTTTTAATATAACTTGATGACAAACAAACTGATGGTCGATCTAAGCGGTAAACGGTTACCGCAGCCTATAGCCATCTTAAGGCCTAAGATGAAATGCCGTCCATGCCCAGAATTACATTGGCTACCTTTCCTTTCAATCCGAAACACAGCGAACTGTTTCACGGCTGAAATAAGAAAGGCGGTGGTACCTACCCAGATTACCCTACATACGGGCCTACCACCAAGATGTTTTTGAAAGTGGCAAACCATTTCTATGTACTAATATAGCCCATGTTTTAATTTATTGTCGTATTGACGGCAGCACTCTGTATAGTAACAAAACTGAAAATCAAAAGTTACGCATACTTAGATGAGTATTTCTATGTGATATTTCCTAAGGAAACGCTCAAGGTAACGACCTTAATCCTCTTCAATTGATTAAATTTTATTTTTTCCATTACTCATTCCTCTTCAGGTTGCTATTACCTGTCGAATAACTCTTGAACTCCTAATATAATAACACAATCTAACCTATCACAAGTGGCGCAACATAAGTGACGGATCACAAGTTAGCGTGGGATTAAAATCTCGATGTCATTACTAGATAGAGAAAGGAATGGAAGTTATTTGTTCTTAAATATAATTGAAGTAAGGTGGTATTTTTTAAAAAAATATTTAATAAATTTTCTGTTCATTTGTTAAATTACACAGTTGTTAATGTGTCAGTGTCTTTGCTCCTAAAAGCAAAACTTCCCGAATTCTCTTCATTACAACTACGATGCCCACGAATAATAGGAATTCAATTGTTTTGCATACAGAAAGATGGCTGACTTTATGGAGGAAGGTATAAAGTATGAGGTTATCAATTCGGCTGTATGTTTTTTATATGATTGCTACCTCAGAACTAAGTTAAGTCACCCAAGTAAACAAAATTGCGTATTTTGATTTTCTGTGTCGTTTTAGCGGTGCTTATGATAATAATATTTGCGTGGGAATAAGTTTAGGTACTACTAGATTTGGTCCTTTGGTCTTTCGGGATTGGTACTCAGGTGCAACAATCACAATATCAAAGCTTAAACGATCAACACCATAATAGCAACAAATTAAAAGGCCAACGATTCAAAATATCAACACTTCATAATAGGTTGGGGAAAGAGTTTCTTCGCATTTTTGAAGAAAAATCAATACATTTTTTAATATAGTTTATTTACATTTAACTAAAGTATGTAGGTACCATTTTGTTTTATAACTTTTTGCCATCTTGTAGGTAGGGACATGATCCCATTGCTGTAGAAATTTTTGGGCTTCTGATTAAAATACCGCGACAAGTGGTTTTGGCAGTCCTCTCGTGATGTTAACCTGACACTGCCTAGAGAATTCTGAAGAGAGCGAAACAGGAGGAAATCTGAAGGTGCAAGGTCAGGACTATACGGCGGGTGCATTAACACCTCCAAGCCAAACTCTCTTAATTTTTGCTGAGTGGCTAAAGATGTGTGAGGTCTAGCGTTATCATGATGGAAAACCACACCCCTTCTGTTGATTAATTCCGGCCGCTTTCTCTCAACTTCTTGCTTTAATCTCATCAGTTGGTCGCAGTAGAGTTCAGAATCGATGGTCTTGCCTGGTGGTAACAGCTTATAATGAATAATGCCCTTCCAATCCTACCACACACACAGCATCACCTTGTTGCGAGTTATCCCGGGTTTCGCCACAGTCTGTGAAGCCTGACCGGCCTTTGACCACGACCTTTTTCGCACGTTCTTGTCGTACGTGATCCACTTTTCATCACCAGTTATCAGCTTCTTCAAAAATGGTTCGGTTTCATTACGTCGTAATAAAGAATCACAAATGAGTACACGGTTCATTAGGTTTCTTTCAGTGAGCTCGTGGAATACCCAAATATCGAGCTTTTTTGTGTACCTATTTTTTTCAAATGCGCCAAAACTGTTTTGTGGTCAATTCCCAGTTCTTCAGCTACGTCGTAACTACTGATATGCCGATCTTGCTCCAGTTTTTAAAAAATGACATCAATATTATCCGTAATAGGGCGACCAGAGCGACGTGCATCTTTGACATCAAAATGTCAGGATTGAAAACGCTTAAACCAAATTTGTGGTACTCTCACAGACACTGTACTAGGTCCATAAGCATCGAAATTTTTTTTCGCGGCTTTCGTTGCCATTTTACCTTTTTTGTAGTAAAATTTTAAAATGTATCGAATTTCTTCATTAGATTCACTCATCTTGACAGTACGAAAAAGAAATGAAAAACACACATTTTCCTAATTTGGATTTGGAATTATCTTTTTTAAAATCTAAACTTTTATTCTTAATTTTTGATTTTAACATTATTATAAATGTTTGAAAAATTACTTAGTAATTAAAATATAATAAAATTATGAATTTGTGAATTTTTTCTAGTTTTATTATATTTTAATCTAAACTTTTAATGATACTAAAACCAGCCAGACACAAATAGTATAGTCAAAGAGATTTTATTACAAGTTCGTACATACTATAATGCGAAAAGACTTTTTCCCCAACCTAATAATATCAACAGTGCATTAGATCATCAAAACTGATTTAGTCAACTGTTGGAATAGTAAGTAGGTACAGACTTGGTTCAGGTTCTCCAAATAATTCGAAGCCAGAATGTGTCTCTAAACTTACGTTTCTGTGGTTGCGTAGACACGCAAACTTATTTTATTTATATTATTTATTTTACTTATTTTCTTAGTTGTCATTTGATCAAATAGAAAACTTTGAAAATTGCTTGGGTAGTTTGGTTTTTAAATCAAAATAACCGGAATTAGCTACGTATGCGAAATTGCGGATTTTTGCTTTCCTATGACTTTTAGGTGAATTGATACGATAGTAGGAAACAATATAAGCTGAAGGTCACCTAGCTTTGACCTTAGAAAGTTATCAGTATCACTAACCAATCCCATATACCTAAATAAAAGTCTCAGAGACAGACAAGTCAATAATACTTGATAATACTGATGGTCCCCCATCTAGCTATGAACTGCGAAAATGAAAAGACTGTTTTTTAAAAAAAAAATGAATATAGAAAACAACTTCAAAACACTAAAATGGCAAAATAAGTAAATTTAAGTAAATATTATCTGACTACATGAAAGGTATTTTTTGAAGTTGGTGTTTTTCCTGGAACAATAAAAAGTGAAGCACCGACTGCAAAATTCAATTCTATGCTTCAATTTCATTAGTTTTGGCATTTCTAGTGCTTCAAATTCAGATGTCTCTTTTTAATTTTTGTTTGCTTTTTTTCAGTAATTGGCTATAGGTAAGAACGGTATCTATTCAATTCAAATTATATTTTTTTTTCATTTATCTACTTATTTTGTATCTGGGATAAATTTTTAACATTCTATTGGAATGGAAACGCCAATAGTGAGAATTTTGGTATTACTATTATTGGACTACTACGTCATCTTCGTAAAAAGAAACCAAAAGCGAAACAATCTCATTGATCTTTCGGATTTTTTTCTTTTTATTTAAACAAAGCACGGTAAATGACATAAAACAACCTGATGAGAAGTGGTAAGAAGAGTCCATATGCGAAGACAGCTAATTCAGGTTGAACACATTATTTTAGCTGCCCCCACCTTGCCGGCCTACAAGGTGCCTTTTCACACCTCTTTTGGTGGAAACCATGTTGTAGAACGGAGGGAACACGTGTACTGGCAAAGAATTCCAAGTTCTGGAAGTACGACAAAGAAACTAGACACTAAATTTCTTTGTGCGTGTGTAATATGTTTAGGTGGAGACAGTGACTTCGAAGTCCGGCACGCGTGTTCCTAAGTAGGAAAGGGGAAGGTGGGATAAGGTCAAAAAGCTCTTCAGAGCACTCTCCATGATATAGCCTATAGAAGGCGCTTATCTACCTGATTTTGTAAAATATTTGTAAGATTGATATCTGATTCCCAAAAAATGCAGATCAAAATACGCAGTTTTGTGTCATGCTCGCCTGTGTGCATTATGTTTTATTTTGTTTCAAGTTGCTCTTGAGTACAATAAAGAGTACAAGTACTAGAATACTTGATTCCCCAATATTCAACCAAGTTTCTAGCATCAACTCGAAGCCTAATTGGTTTCCCATCCTATGTTATTTTTCTTTTCTATTCCATTGTTTCTCCTAGGTGCACTGCGTTCTTGTTTAGTATTTACTTCGGACATCTCGCCCCTACTATTATATCCTCTCATATTGCTTTTCCGTGCCGTGGTATTGTAGAATTCCTTACCCAGAGGTAAAGAATTCCACAATCGGAATAATCATAGCTTTCCTTATTAGGAACGTCAGAATATTGGATTCTTCCAGCAACCATCAAGGTAAGAGCTTTATCAATAGACCAGTCCATAGCCGCCCATAACTTGTATTTCGCTTATTATTGAGAAATATTTGAATTAATTCGTCATTTAGGCACCTATATAGGTAGGTTAACATTTTAAATTTTTTTCCAGCTTGTTGCCGCATGTCAATGAACCTAATTTCAAATCTTAGCCAATTTTGAATTTTTGTAAATTGTGTGGAAATTCTTTGCTTAATTAATATAATTTTATCCTATTCGTTTTATTTTATTTCAACATATCTTATACCTATGGTTCAAACCATATAAGATAAGTTGAAATAGAATAATCCAATGTATCCACCTGGTGGTAAGTGGCTTTTGGTCGCCTATAGACACTTGCAATATCACTTAGTATTTATTGCAGATTTACATACTGGCTAGGTTATTGAATAAAAGCAGAGTACCTAAGAGTAACTGAGCCGTAAAATAGCATTGTATGATTCTCAAAATGTTTACGTGCTTATGAAATGTCAACAGGTATTTTTATTTTCTTGTTTGGATATCCAAACAAGAAAATAAAAATACCTGTTAATCCAAACAAGAAAATAAAAATACCTGTTAACGTATAGGATAAAATTATATAAATTAAACACGGAATTTTACAACACAATAAAAAAATATCTCAAATATTTATGATGGGATAACTTCAGTTATTAATTATTATACTTACCGGTTGCTTGTGCGCAGATATTCAAGGATCAATGAAGTAGCATGAAACTACGGCTACGGCTAGTGCTCTGCTGTGGCTTCTCATTGCAAAATCGAACAGTTTTTGTGGCGTAGCCAGCAAAATAGTTACCTCCACATAAGTTTGTACAAGTTGTATCCGGTCCGCAATATTTAGAACTTGTTTCTTCACCTTGCATCCTTTCTATCTAGCAGACCCACATGCTGAAAAATTATTCGTTGACATGAAAACTTCACTTCACAAATTAACATAAATAATATCAAACGCCTTAGTAATTTAGAAATAAGCGACAGTGGTTTAAATTAATAAGTTAGTCAATCAGTAGTCAGTATCTTATCACATTGAACTATTTCAGCTAAAGCTTAAGTTTTTGGTTACCTTAATTACTAATATGTAATGTCTTTACTTATAAAAATATAATACTTCAAGGAATTTCAGTCCTTTTGCTTTTATGTAAGATCTTGATATTCCCCAAAATATATCAGTGACGGCGACGGTACATTAACGCTTCTATATGTTACTGCCTTCGAAAATCCCATCTTTCCCCTGAGGAACGTAAAAGCCAACAGGATTACGATGGAGAAAGGTGTCAGTAGAGAATTTAATGAGAATAATATTCAAGGAATACGGTTAGAAATAATTGAATGGAAAGAAATATAATATTCTAACACTTACCAAATTATCTCTGCTGCAATTTTTTTTTGCGTTTTGGAAACTAAGTAGATGAAATAAAGCATGCCTATTTTAATAAAATAGTTTAGATTTTTTATGTTTTATTATTTTTACAACCACACTAAGTGTAATATTGTAATGAAAATTACACTAATTTTTTACAATTAAATACGCACTTATTATAGATTATATTTCTTCTTTTTATTACAGTTGCTACTTAAGTTTATTTGTTGGATTATGAGATTTGTTTATTTGTTGCATTGGTAGTAAATATTGTGAATTTAGTAGGAAAGTTTGTACCTTTCTACACAGGGGAAACTCATGAGGAATCAGGCCTATAACATCACCATGCTAGCCCAATGCGGGTTGGTGGGTTAATCCTTGTGGAAAAACGTCAAAAAAATTATTTAATAGTTTATTATTTTATGAAAGACTGAATCAAAAGATTATGAACCACAATCTTGACTTTCACGAAATACATAAAATAGGTACCTACCTAGAATTAAAAAAACACAACTACCTATATTTTAAAAATAAATTTTTTTGAAGGTAGATAAATATGTTAGCTTATAACGTGAAAAAAGAAAGACTAGAAAAAAATAATAGGGTTCTTACAAATCCTCTGTTGCTCTGTAATAGTTAGAGCCCTCATCTGGACTGTGAAAGGTCGCACACACGTTTTACATCCCATCCCCTTATCGTGAGAAGCTAGAAAATATTTTCTCAGATAAATAAAGAAATTTCCAAGTTGGTAGAAAGCCAAATAAGCGGAATTACTAAGTAGTTACTGAAGGTGGCAGATCGCAAGCCCTTAGATAGCGAAACGACAGAATTTTGACTACCTTCACATCCACTACTTTCCGCAAATCGGAACGGGAAATCAAATAATTTGTGTTTCTTTCATCCACAATTTCTCTATATTGTGATAAAATGCAATCATTGTTTTTTTGTAATCTTGCTAAAAAAATAAAATCGCATTGCTGTCATGGCTATCTTATCGTTTTTATATCGACCATATTTAGTTATTTTTATAAAAGAAGGACTTAATAGCGAATTTACTCAAATTAGTTTTAACTTGATTGGAAACAGCTTTCAAATTTAAATATTCAGTGAATCACGACTTATCGGCGGATTTGCGCTAACACAATAACTCAATTAAGATCAATTTCAGATAGTACAGTTTTATTACAACGATTATACAAGTAGGCACTGCCTGTGAATTGGTAATTAGCCTAAAGCTTTCCTGGATAATCGCCAAATTTTATGAAATTGAAAAGGAAGTTTAAGACTTCAAATACAATTATATTATTGGGCCGCTGAGTTGGTCTCTTCCAAAATGATAATAGGGGTTAAAGTATGTAGTTGCCGTTTTATTGTAATAGGTACTTCGAATTGACATAGAACCTTCATGGTTTGAGATTTTTGAGTGAAACTTTTTTCAAATGGTACCTATGCGTTCGCCGTACCTATGAGGTTATTATTGTTACAAAAAATGTGCAACATTACACTATCAACTTTCAGTTGTTTTTTTTATTCAGCTTAGACTTTGAAAATTCAAGTAATTTTTGAATACGAGTTCCGACGCGGACCTAACGCGGCAGAAACAGCTCGCAATATCAATGTTGCCGCAACATTGATATTGCGAGTTGCGTTTGGAGAGGGGACTGCTAATGAACGCACCGTGCGGTTTAAACGCTTTCGTGGTGGAAATTTTGATTTGAAGAACGAACCACGTGGAAGACGAACCACGTGGAAGACCGCCCACATAGGTGAATAACAATGAATTGAAAGAGATGGTGGAAGCCGATCCGAGCCAAACTACCCAGGAATTAGCGGCATAGTTTAACGTTACCTTACCAAAAATATTGACTCATTTGCGTCAAATCAGTAAAATAAAAAAAATATGAATAATGGGTGTCTCATGATTTGACTGATCTGCAGAAAGAAACGCGTGTTGAAGCTTGTTGAATCGATACAGAAGTGAAGGAATATTGGATCGAATTGTGACATGTGATGAAAATGGATTCTGTACGATAACCGTAAGTAAAAAATGCAATGGCTGACCCCCGGTCAAACGCCGCAACTAATGCCGTGTTCTAAAGCAAAGCATACCAATAAAAAGGTAATGGTAACTGTTTGGTGGTCTCAGCATGGTGTTATTCACTATAGCTTTCTCCGATCTGGTCAAGCAATAACGGCAGATGTCTACTGTGCCGAACACCGAACCGCCGAACTCAGTGATAGCAAAACTTGCAGTGAAACAGCCCCGACTCATGAATCGATCTTCACCGTTATTGCTCAATGATAACGCGAGACCTCATACAGCACGAGAAACCGTTTTAACTCAACAGGAACTGCAATTAGAAACCATTCGTCACCCTCCGTATTCGCCAGACCTTGCTCCAACGGACTACCATTGTTTTCGTGATTTGGACAATTTTCTACGTGATAAAAAGTTTTCTTCCCAAGAGGCAGTACAAAATGCTTTCACCGAGTTTGTAGAATCTAGATCACCAGAGTTTTATCGCAAAGGCATAAATGACCTTCCTATTAAATGGCAGCAATATATAGATAATAATGGTAGATATTTTGATTAAATAAATATGTTAAATTAAAATAAAAAACGAATTTCAATTTTTCAGTACAAATCGGCAATTTCATACTTTAACCACTAATATTCAAAAGAATATCAAGATTTTTTAAAAAAGTAAGTTTATATTCTAAATGTAAGTAAACGTTAAAGAGGTGGAATACCTATAATGGCATTTTTCTCCCAAATGCCCTGAATAGTAAATTATTCGTGTTGATTATAAATGACATTTAGTATTCGTTTATAAAAATTAATAGATTATCCTTTCGTCGTTAGAATTGATAGTAAATGTATGCACTGATATTTAGTGACATTTGTAGGTATTCATTCCACTTTTAAAGAGAGATATATATTGCAGAATGCCGTACCTTTCTTTTTTTGATGGAATAGCTTTTTTAGCTACCCAGCTGCGATAAAGGGCCACAGTTGGGTTATGTGAGACTCTCCGACTGGCATACTCACTAAAAACCATCAGTTCCCCCTACCTCGCTGCCTAGCGACGCGACCACACAGGGAACTACTACAAATTATTACTTTGGCCATGTCATTATAGAAGTCAAATAACAGTAATAATAACTACTGCAAATATTGGTTCAAATCTAGCAATGTCGTAAGAAAAATTCAATATTAAAAAACATTCAATTCTCAAAATACTCAGTCCCAAAGCAATTTGCCGATAAATTGATTTTACATACATCGGGACTATTTGGGACCAACAAGAAAAGTGGATTGAGCGAAGTAACTAAGTTTCGAAGACCTCCGGAAAAGAAAACTGGTTATAAATAGTTTTTTTTATTTAAAATATTTGGGCGTCAACGATGTGATGATTAAAGTAAAAAATTGCATATGCATTTATACACATACTTGAACACAATATAAAATTTATTGAGTCAGACGTACGGGTACCTCCTAGACTGATTTCTGAAATACCCAGTAAAAATTACAGTAATTAACATACCTACAGGATTCCATTATGTCATTGATGAGACTATAGAACGTAAGGTGCTTATACATCATCATAATCAGCCTATATACGTCCCACTGCTGGGCATAGGCCTAGGTACATGGCAGAAACAGATGAGGAGCTTGGGCTATAACAGCACCACGCTAGCCCAATGCAGGTTGGTGGGCTAAAGCGGCTGCAGTTACAACCGGGACCAACGGCTTAACGTGCATTCCGAAGCACGGAGGAGCCGAGATTATAAATTGTATTGAACCATTCCGTGACCGAACATGGCGAAAGTTGCTTTGTTTCGAAACCAGAGCGCTAAAACCACTACACCACCGAGCTCCGAGTTTATAAGTATATTTAATATTAAAATTAAGAGAAATAGTGCCAAGTTGAAGGTGATATGGACTATTTGTGAATGATACATTCAAGTGTGAATATATTGTTGTGTTCCGGCAGTTGGATGTAAGATAGCCAGTTCCTCTGTGGTTCAGGAATTCTGGTGCAGTTCGCTTCCATCTTCAGCCTTATGAGCTATTGCTCAGGCCAGAAATCAGGCGAGATGAAGGTCAAGAGCTATCTTAAGCATATAGTTAAAAGACGGCTTTGTGTGGGATGGCAAGTCTATACATTTCACAATTCAGGGTGACTAACTCAGGGTAACCACTAAGCTGCCGAGGTCTTGGAAAAGCTCTAGGATTTAAAAAACTTTCTATACCTAATACACATAACTTTCTAAACTAACGTCGAACTTCGCCATGTTAAAATGATTACAACATATTATTTACAAATACTAAAGATTTGTTTTACTTAGCGGTTGCCTTTAATATTACCTCAAAATTTTCATTTTATGCGATTGAAAGATATTTTACTTATACAACGATCACATCTTATTAAAGCTTTATGTTGCGAGCAGTAGAAATCTAAGTCAAAAATGTAATTATTGGAGAAACTAGTAACAAGGCATTCCATCGTTTTATTAGTTTCAAACGTCATGTCAAAATTCTGCTGAAGAATTTTGACATTGTTCTATTGATAAAACACTGAAGGAAGACGGTAAGTTATTTTATTTTAATCCTGTGCACATATAACTCAGTTCATCAAGTTTGGGTTGAGAGCTTTATAAAGAACATCAAAGTCTAAAGTATTTACCTATTGTTTCTCGACAGACTCACTCGGACTTAATTAGTGCCTTTTAAATTAAGTTTTCTGATCTATACGTAGGTACCTTCAGAATATTGCCTTGACTCTTCAGTAGTATAAGGTTTATTAATTTCAGGTATTATTTTCAAATATCTACGATTCGGTTATAATGTTGGAATAATTGTCGTTCGGGTATTAAAAATATTTAAATAGAATAGAACGCAAATTAATGCAGATAGACAAGAATAATTTCATCGTCTTATCCCAAGTCCTTAGAAGCTCAGATAGTTACAAAGATACTCGTAGCAGCACATACATTAAGGTAGCAGTTTCCTAGCCTGTGACGCTTAGAGAAATATCTAAACTAAAGAAAAAATATGTCCGAATGTAATTTTATTATACCAACACTGCAATTGGCATAATAAAATTTGTTGATGTTAATAGTACCTACAATAGGGTAGTTGACAACTTTTTTTTTATTTTATAAATAAGAAGTATATAACTCATAAAGAAATATTGTAAAAGAAAAAGTATGTCTAAGATCAATAGTTTCACAGATAGAGTGGTATGTTTAATGTGTGGCGGCGCATCGTCCAAAAACGCTCCATAGAAAATCTACGGAACAGATGACGTCACATGTTCCTTTATTACTACAAAATGTATGGGCATTTGTCAAAATTAATAATAACTATGAAATATGCATGTTTATATGCATAGTTGCCATTATAATAGTTGTTTTAATTGATGTCAGCAATCTAATATCATTAACATTTTTGATAAATTTTGGAAAAAAACATTGATCTTTTTTTTAATTTTCTAAACAGTACAACTTGAACAATATTCCATATCTTTTAAATTTGAACTGTTTTTATGGGTAACAGTAGCGTATATTTTATGAATTTGTGAAAAATAGCGCCAGATTCAAACTAAGGCAACATCCCAATTATTTTATAAAACTTTGGAAAAATTATTTCGCCCCTTTTGAAAATATTCAAACCCCATAGGTCCGATATAATGCAAAAGAACATACTTTACAAATATTTTTTATATTTAAATATTTCACTATCATCATCATTTCAGCCAAAAGACGCCCACTGCTGGGCACAGGCCTCCCCCAAAGATCTCCATACCGATCGGTTCTGCGCTGTCCGCATCCATCGGCTTCCCGCGACCCTCACCAGATCGTCGGTCCACCTTGTGGGAGGCCTACCAACGCTGCGTCTCCCGGTTAAGGACCTTTCCGCCCCAACGGCCGTCAGTCCTCCATGCAATGTGGCCTGCCCTCTGCCACTTGAGGTTCGCAATTCTTCGGGCTATGTCGGTAACCTTAGGTCTTCTGCGGATCTCATCATTTCTGCGTCAATCACGCAGAGAAACCCCGAGCATTGCCCTCTCCATTGCCCTTTGGGTGACATTGAGCTTTCTTATGAGGCCCATTGTAAGCGGCCACGTCTCAGTTCCGTAAGTCATCACTGGCATCACACACGAATTGAAGAGTTTCGTCTTGAGATACTGCGGTAATTGGGCCGAGAATATGCTGCGAAGCTTCCCAAACGCTGCCCAGCCGAGTTGGATTCGTCGTTCTACCTCTTTCTGGAAGTTGGACTTACCAAGTTCGGACTACTTGTCCCAGGTAAATGTAATGGTCAACAACTTCCAGTGTAGAGCTTCCAACCTTTACAGAAGTGGGAACGACATGGGAATTCGACATAATTTTCGTCTTATCCATGTTCATTTTAGGACCCACTTGTTGGGAGACTCTACCAAGGTCGTCGAGCATTGTTCCCAAGTCTTCCAGGTTTTTAGCCATGACTACGATATCATCAGCAAAACGAAAGCGAGTCTTGTAATTGCCGTTTATGTTGATGCCAAGTTCTCTCCAGTCCAAAAGCTTAAACACATCCTCCAACGCGGCAGTGAACAGTTTCGGTGATATAACATCGCGCTGACTCACACCTCGCTGAAGACGTATTGGATTCGAGTTTAGGTCCTGGAGTCGGACTGACATAGTGTCGTTTGCACTTGGATGTACCGATAGTCAATTTGGCATCTCTGGAGTGACTGAAGCACGGCCCAGGTCTCGACAGAATTGAAGGCTTTCTCATAGTCCACGAACGCTAAGTATAATGGCAGGTTATACTCTCCGCTCTTCTGTACAACCTTCCGTAGCGGATGTATGTGGTCTATAGTACTAATATTTTAAGTTATATAAATATTTAATTTTAATTTCTCAAATTTTCGAAATTTATGTGAAGACCCTACATTTTCCCATGCCTATTTGTAAGTAAAATTTTAATATTTGGCGTCTCTTATTGTTTATCCTTATTGAGACAGAGAGAGGTACTGCAATTTAATTTCTAGCAATTAATTAATGTACTATTACAGATCTTCCATCTCACTTGACTTCACACTCACTATAATAATAATAATATTGATACACTCACACCTATTATCTAGCCCAAAGCCTTAAAGCCCAGTTATGGATACAATATGTGTAACAAAGAAATAATGATAAAAATGTGTATATAAATATTAGAAATATGCTAAATAAACATAGGTATAAATATCAATGACTTGTGAACAAATGCTCTTATTCATCATACAAACATGCTCCAGCCGGGTTCCGAACCTGGGACCGCCGAACGAATAGCCTGTATAGCAAGTAGTAGGGGCCGGGTGGTCTACGGCCAGCCGGACGTCAATTGATCTGCAACTTTCAAAAACATCTATTTACGCTTATACCTTATTTATATTTATTTATAAATTCATGACATTTCAATGAAATAATGCAGCCAATGTTATATGTTTTCATACAAAATCATGATATTTACAAACGAATTAAATGTATTTGTAAGTTGAAAACCATTTCTAAGAACTATAACCCATGTTTTAATTTATTGCCGTATTGACGTGTAGATGCGTCGAGTTCCTTTAGTTAGATAAATACACGGGTCGGGTGGTGCACACCATGACGACCTGATCGAGTTACTAACTTGTATCGTCTCGTTATTTATGACGGCATGGGGTGTCTGAGGGTGTAACGATAATGTTATTGTTGCGCCTAGGTGAAATCTCGATCAATATTTCTAGACAAATTTTACTATGATTTCACGCGATACTGAAGTAGACAGCAAAACTTTTCTTTAGGCCATTTCATTAATCTATACCGCGGTTATCATTAAAATCGAATGAAATGATAAAACTAAAAAAAAAATATGAAAAAATAAACCATAAAGCTTTAAAATTTTGTAAAGGAGATGTTTCATTTTCGGCTATGAACATGGACAATACATTAAAAATTACAAAAAAATGATTTTAAAGCCACTACAAATTTTATGCGTGATATTTTCGGCCGTTAAACCACGTACAAAAATATTTTAAAGCATCCATAAAAACCAAATATGGCAATACAGGAGGCCATATTAATACATATTCTATATAATTCGTGGCCATATTTTTAAATCGTTTGGAGAAAACGTTCATTTTTAGTCTAGGAATATGGAATTATGGACTCAGTAGTCTGATAGATAGATCAATAAAGTATTTTCCTTTCTACTGTATATTTTGAGTGGTATAAATTATATAGGTTTGACGTTAAAGTTTTGCCAATAAATTGATAATTATAAAACTGTCACTTATCTTCAGAAACTATTTTGTACGGACAAACAACAAAAATAATGAAAATTAATTGAAGAATAATATTCATTATTTTTTTAAAAATTATGTACTAATAAAAATGTATTTAAATTAGAAATATTTTTTAAACATTTATAATAATGTTAAAATCAAAATTAAAGAATATTTAAAGGCAATGCCCTAAGTTAACCGAATCGTAGTTATTTGTAAAAATACTTGTTTCAGATGTTGAAATAGAACATTTCGACATTGTAGGATGGACGTTAGCTCATAACGCAAATACAGATAGATTAGAAGAATTGAATTACACAGGGATATCCCAAGTCCGATCGGTTTGGAGATCCTTGGGGAAGGCCTATGCCCAGCAGTAAGCGTCTCTCGGCTGATATGATGATGATGATGATCCCAAGTCCTGGGTAGCTCAGATGGTTAGAGCTCTCGCCCGGATTTCCTTATAAAGTTTTTTATTTCATATAATTTTTTGAGTCCACTTCTATGTCCAGATCTCTTAACATTTTTTGAAAAATCCTCTGACAACAATTTAGAATAGCCAGGAATTGCTTATGCTTGTAAAGTCTTATTAGAATCACTTTGCTTCCAAATACCTATTTTTGACTTGAAAGTTTGTATGAAAAGCCGTGAAACGCTCTTGAGCGAAAGGACAATTAAATAATTTGGCGGAACGGCACGGGGACTGACCATCGCCGAAAAGCGCGGGAAACAGATAAGACTCTAGTAAATTAAATGAGTTAGAATAGGCAGCTTCGTTTCTGAGGGCCTAGACAAGATGCCTATCGATAATCGCTATCGCTATCGCTAAGCGGAAAATGTATGGGATTTGACATAAGCTCTCGATTGACTTTCGATTGTAAATGTCAAATTCCATACATTTTCCATTTAGCGATAGCGGTAGCGATTGTCAAACGGCATCTTGTCTAGGCCCTCTGTTTCGCGTGTTAACAAAATATGTAGCGGAACTAAGAACAGTGGTGTCACACCCGACGCAGTTACACCGCAACACTTAACGCGCCACGTCTCATTATATCAGACATTATGTTAATGCTGACATTATGTTTGTACTTTGGAGGAGCTCGGTGGCGTAGTGGTTTGAGTGCTCTGGTTTCGATTACGAAAACAAAGCAACTTTCGCCATGGTCAGTCCCGGGATGGCTCAATCAAATTTACCTAGTCTTGCCATAAATACTGAAACAAAGAAAAAAAATTTGCTATTGCAAATAGTATTCATTACTTTTACAGTGTGTTAGTTTAATACATAAATATAAAACAATTTAAAATATAAAAAGCTTATTCTAAGTGGTCTCAACTGGCTGCAATACAGTCCTTTAAACGTTGAGGCCAGTTATCAATAGAAGCACTCACTCTTTTCATGAGAAAATTCTTCACTGCCAATCTGTCGGATTATTTTAGGGACTCCAAATTATCATGGTGTTTAGAGTAAGCCGTACTCTCTAAAACTGACTATAAATCATAATCCAGTTGATAAAGATCGGGACTAGACGACGGCCAGTCCTGAGCTCTGATGAAGTCCGAAACGTTCGATTCCAACCAAGACTGCGTAGACCGAGCTTTATGGCCCGGCGCCGAGTCTTGCTGGACGAACCATTCTTGGTTATTGAACATGGTGTTGTTAAGGGGCTTCACTACCTTCTCAAGAATGGTATCTTGATACACTTGTGTCGATGTTTTGATACCTTTTTTACAAAGGTATGGCTTATGCAGTCACTCCTTCATAGATAATACCCCACCAAACCATCACTGAAGTCGGATAGTGCCCACGTTGCACTCTGTCGACTAATTGGGAAGCTTCCTTAGATCTTTGAGAGGTTAATACGGTAATTTTGTTTGTTAAAATGTTGCTCAATTGTAAAAATTTTCTCATCCGTAAACAATTTTTTTCTGTGACCTCCTTTTGCGTACCGCTTCAGTAGTTGTTTCGTTTTTACACCTACCACCCTATTCTTTTTTAAATTATCAGTTAAGAAATGACCAGCACGTCTTTTATAGGCTGCAAGTCCTAAGTAATCTTTTAAAATACGCGACATGGTTCTAGGTGCTATCTTCATCTCCCGAGATAAAATCTTTTGCTTTCGGACAGGATTTCTTCTTTGACCTCCTTTTTCGTACGAACACTACGTGGACGGCCAGATCTTTTTCTGTCACAAACAGAGGAGGTCTCATTGTACCTATTCATAGCCCGGTATACAAACTTGACTTTGGCTCCATACCTACTTTGTGTAATGCAATCACAGCGATTCGGTTCTCTTTATCACCCCACTCCATAATAATATCGCAAAATATTGTACAATGTATTGGCGCACAAAATGAGGAAACTCAATGAACAATCATATAAAAATGACAGATTCCAAATTCAAATGTAAAATTTAGTTTATTTTAAATTGTAACAGCATTTATGGCCAGACTAAGTATAATCTCGAGCTCGTCCGTGCTTCGAAAGGCACGTTAAGCCGTTGGTCCCGGTTGTTACTGCAAGCACTTTAGCCCACCAACCCGCATTGGGCCAGAGTGGTGGTGTTATTGCCCAATCTCATCATCATCATCATCAATCAGCAGTGGGGCGTATATAGGCTGATGATAATGATGTTTGTATTTTGAAGTTGCGTGTGAGCTGCCAGATTCGAATCTATCCCAAAAATTCGTCAAGAAAAATAATAGATATAATAAAATTTATTATTTTTAAGGGTCGACAGTTGAATAGAAAAGAACAATGAACGATGCTACAAATTTAAATATCAAGACGAGAGTGGTTAACTTATTACACAAACTTTAATAAGCGTGTTGAACGTTATATGTGAATGGGGCTCTAACAATCTTGTTGAGTTCAATTCTAAGAAAATACAGGTGTGCGTGTTTACAGCCAAAATGTCGCCGTTCCTTCCCCTTCCCTCTCTTCAGGGCACTACTCTTTCGGCACTGGGCTCCTTAAACTTGCTCGGCATGGAGATATGCTGTGATCTGAATTCCAGGAAGTACATCGAAAACATGATCAAAACAGCCTCACTGAAGCTCGGTGTTGTAACATGTAACCATATTTACAGTTGCACCGCGACTTAACGTTACGCGCTGCTACATTAGCGAATGTTGTTGAGTTAGCAATAATGCTTAATAAATAGTTTGTAATTAGGCATAACCGCTCTCTTTATACGATGTACACTTGTGTTGAGATACAATACACAATGTGAAGTCTTCATCTGGTTTTACTTCAAGTCCTCAACCAACATCAACCCAGCAACATACCTCAGTGTCATGAGCAAGGTGCGTCGATTTTTCACGACTGACCATCTATGCCTTTACAAAACTCAGGTCCAGTCTTGCGTGGAATATTGCTCGCACTTGTGGGATGGCTCCGCTAAGTACCTTCTCGATGCACTGGACAAACTGCACCGTCGTGTTGTCCGTATCATTGGCGATGTAGAGGTCACGAACGACCTTGAGCCTCTGCAATTACATCGAGACATTGCGTCGCTTAGCGCCTTGTATTGGCATTATCACGGAGAGGGCTCTGACGAGCTTTTCGACCTTGTTCCACCATCCCCTTCCTGCTCAGGAGCACGCCTGCCGGTCTTCGGATTCATCAATTCACCGTCTCCACCTCAACATCACGCACAAAGAAATTTAGTGTCTAGTTTCTCTGTCGTTCTTCCAGAACTTGGAATTCGTTGCCAGCGTGTGTTCGCTCCTTCCTATAACATGGGGTCCTTCAAGAGAGGCGTGAAAAAGCACCTTTTGGGCCGGAAAGGTGGAGGCGGCTAGAGCAATGTCTATTTTGCACTAGCTGTCTTCGCATATGGACTTTCCTTACCGCTTCACATCATGTGGGTTGGGTCAATTGCCGTGCTTTGTATATAAAAAAAAAGAAGCACGGTGAATAATGAACACACAATGAATACAGCTTCGCTTCGCTATATTTTCATTGCAAAGCTGTCTTTATAACGTATTTTAAGCTGGCTAGCTTTTAAGCAAGCTTTGTACCTTTAATACCTAACACATTTCAGACACTGCGTAGTTTTAAGTGCACGGCTAGGATTTATTTTCAGTTCCTAAAATACTACGTTGTCCTAGTTTGGATGGCCGGCTTTGTTTTATTTATGCCAGAATAGTTTTATTTTAAAAGCACGCATTGTCTTTAGTCGGTCGTTTAATGAAAAAGAGCGAAATTTCACTCTTAAATCAACAATGGAACAAAAATGTTATCTAGATTGAAAAATGAAACTTATATTTTTAGCTCGCTTCAATAAAAACTGTGTAACTTTATTTTTATGTTATAATAGCCAATGTTAAGGTTATAATTTCAACGTAGGTATTATTATTATGTCCTTCGTTTTTCATTTTTAGGATAAGAAAATAAAAATGCCAATACAACGTTTCTGTTTCCAGAACGCGGACGCAGAACGCTCATGCCGGTGTCGATATCATAAAATATCAAACCGAGAGATCTTACATCGACTAGCGGACAAATACGTAACATCGTTTTGGTTCTAAGTGGTCATAATTTAATGGCTAATTTAAACCAGACGGCTGACATGACGTTCAGCCATCTGGTTAAACGTTGCGCTTAATGAGTTGGCTAGTTGTACTTCAGCCGTTTGATTGGATGCAGGCGTTCAATAAACGGTCTAGGCGTCCAGTTAAGCGGCTGATTTACCGAGACGGCTGCGATATATACACACTGTTGTGACCGGCGGGGGGGGGGGGGGGGGGGTGACCCGCCGCGGCGGGGCGACCACCTAACTTTATTGGTAACTTAGTAGATATTCCTCTATGCTTAGTAGGCATGACTTGTGACGTCACATTGTCATACTCAATTCAATTATGACGTTTACTGAGTGTCATACTTGCTTTTAATTATGATATTCAGTGATGCCTGTGTTCATTAATGGGCATCATAGGCTGATGTAATGATGATGTTGAAACAATATAGTTTAATCTTTATCGCAATGCATTTAGTCCTCATAGAGAGATTTTATTAAAAAAAACCTGCATTACATTTAAATGATAAGTACTTCATACCAGAGGCAGTCAGCATATAAACTCCGGAAATCTGCGAGCATATTTTGCATGTTTAAAATTCTACCAACAGACAAAATAACAAATGTTGGATTTTAATATTAAAAATTTTGGTGAATTATTATATTTTTCATCCCCCCATCTCGGAAAGAGTATTTTTGCTCTTCGATATCTGAGTGCGAAAGCCGTTTTTATCCGCTAGAGGCTAAAGTAAAACTGAATTTTTAACATCGTGTGCACTAAGTTTGTGAATTCAAACCATCATTAAAGTATTAAACCTCTTTACTTCTACCTACATGGTGCCGAATTTATCATATTTATCATACAACCTTTTTTAACTTATTAAAAACTCAGACTCGGCTCCTTCTTGGTGTACTTTTTGTTTAATTTGCTTTGCGCGCGCCATTTTCTTTTCACGACATATTTGTGAAAATCATAGGTTTAAAACAAAAAACTTGAAAACAAGGAAAAAACCTAAAATGCGTGATTCTAGCGTCGAAGAAGTTTATCCACCAATTTTAAGAAAGATTACCAGCACGCGTAATCATATTATTTTTACCCGCCTTCAAAAAAGAAGGGAGGTCCTAATTCATCTGTGTTTTTTGTGTATAACATGAATACTCCGCCAAATTTTAACAAATTTTGATACTTAATTCTTTTTTGTTTGAATCGTCTTCCTAGTATTGGATTGGTACCATATTTAGTTGATGGGGACCCGATGAAAACTCTTAAAAGATATAGAGCTAAACTCCCTAACAAAGAATAATCAAGTGAATGTAAAAAAAAACAATTATTATGAATTTTGAACAACATGAAAAAAGAGGATTGAAAAATGGGCTCTAAATGATACCTATGTCATAATTATTCTTTGTGACAGAAATCTTCGTAGTATGAAATCTGATATGGAACAAATTACAGTCCTCTAGTCAACGCCAGAGGTCACTGTCAGAACCAGATTAGCTTCGACCACTGACAGCAACATACTGCTCTCAATAGCAGCCTCTAACAGGCAGATGCGTTTATTATTGTTCAAATTATAAGCGGTGAATATTGAACGAAATATATTTGCTATATTGATCACAATGCTTTAAACGTTACAAATTTTTAAACTGCATTAATAATAATAATTATAAAGTTGTTGTTATACATAATTTGAATTATTAGTCTATTAGGGTGTCTTGTCCATTGCTATTCATAAAAAATTTTGGATAAGTTCTAATAAAAATACAGTTTTCTAATATGGACAGACGACAGCACATCAAGTATAACAGTTGCACTACGAAAGCCGCCTCTATTACGAACGGAGTAAGGGCGGTCTCAAGATCAAACTGTTATGCTTGATGTGCTGTCGACTGGACATGCTGAGAACTGTTAAAAAACTTATTTTTTTAAACAAGGGTATAATATGAGTCACTGACTGCCAAAAGTGTAATTATATCTGGTGCCCATGCCTATCAGTATACGAAAATATCGAAGACACTATTCTCCATCCCCGAGATATTACAACCGACGTAATTTTAACGGCGAAGACATGCCTAATGGCAAAACCGATTAAACTACACGATGTGATTTATGGCGAGCTTTATAAAAATGAATAAATTTCAGATTTGTATACTTACCTACTATAAAAGAGAGCATAAACGACGCTGATATTATATAGTTAAGAGTAATATTACTTAATATTAAGCGCCAGTATTATAAATATCTGGAAAAAAAAAATATAATTACTTTTCAAACTGGAACTGAAAGTTTTATTTTGAACACTTATAGTTTTCATTCTATGCTTTCATCCTCTCTTCTATAATATTATTTGGATGAAAATGTCATTGTATGATAAATAGCTATTTGTTTTTTCAGCGCTATAAGTAGTCGTAATAGCTTCTGAATAAAATGACTGCAACATACAGGCGGAATGACAGACGGAAACAGAAAAACTACGCCAGCATTTTAATTCTGTATTTTTCCAATAGTAAAATATCTTTATTTTGAAACACGTGTTATAAAAGCACAATCACAAAGAAATATCTGTTTAAGTAATTTTCACTTATTTCTTCGTCATCAGTTGTTCATGTTAAGTATATCTCAGACTATTATCTGAGTGTTAGACTTTAATGAGGAGAGAGCCTTTAAACGCTCTGGAAAACAATGCATTACTCGCCATGGTTGATCCCGGGATGGGACAATCAAAATTTGTAATCTTGAGCTTATCCGAGCTTCGGAAGGCACGGTAAGCCGTTGGTATTGGTTGTACCGCAGCCGCTTCAACTCACCAACCCGCATTGGGCCAGGTTAGTGGTGATACGGCCCCAACTCCTCATGTGTTTCACCCACTTTAGGAAGGCCTGTGCTCAGCCGTGAGACGTATACCTAAGCTGGTGCAGTAATGTATATGTCCTCATTTAATTTTACCTTTGTTTTAACAAAAACAGATTTTCATATTTTTAACTTTTTTTATAGGTTCATTTCTAGTTTTATAATATAGGATGTTCTAAGCCATAAATAATTAATCTGTCTTCTCCTAGTCGTTAGTTTATAAGGCCTTGTGTGCTATGATTATTGACCTTTGTGTATTATAATAGATACCTATATTGTGATTGTGCATTATTTGACAGTCTTAAAATAAATATAAAATTAAACGGTTAAAGCACATTGTTACTACGTTGATAATATAACTATTCTAGTTCTTTTAATAAAATATTTATTTTTTTAGTGAGGATACTGCACTGCGAAATAATACCAATAAGTAACTACAACATAATAAGTTACAGAATATTGAAAAGAGTCACTACACGAGTTTGTTGCCGGAATCTTCTCGGTCGCTCAAATTTTGGAGTCGGTGTAAATTCAGACACGACAGACAGACAGACACTATGACGTTGTTAGTTTAAACAATTTTCTTTATGAAAGTCATACAAATGGGTTTTTAGACGATTCGAAAGTGCATTTTGCTATTGTATATGTGTTTTATAAGTGTGTTCTTAGCATGGACATAAAATGAAAATAATTTAATGTCATTACTACTAACAGTGACACACTTGTTGAAAAAACGCCGGCAGCCTAGCAAAAAAACACTACATGTTTTGATATATTTTATTTTACTAGTACTAACTTTTACCAAATAAACATTTTTACATTCTTTCAAATAAAACAACCGCCTGCCTTTAATAAGCATTAATGATAGTCAACAAATAAATAATACTTCTATTGTGTCTAATAGTATTGTGTCTAATAGTATTATGTCGGTACTTGACCACTTTACAGAAATTCTTAATTTTTGATTTTAACATTATTATAAATGTTTGAAAAATTACTTAGTAATTGAAATAATATAAAACTAGAAAAATTTCACGTCCCGAGGCAGGAATCGAACCCGCGACCTTTCGCAATCCGGGCGACTGCTCTGACCACTGAGCCACCCAGGACTTGGGATATCCCTGTGAAATTCTTCTAGTATATCCGTATTTGCGTTTATGAGCTAACGTCCACCCTACAATGTCGAAATATTCTATTTCAACATCCGAAACGAGTATTTTTACAAATACCGACGATTCGGTTAAGTTGGGGCAGTTGGTTAAAGGTCGCGGGTTCGATTCCTGCCTCAGGACGTGAAATTTTTCTAGTTTTATTATATTTTAATCACTTTACAGAAATTCCAAGCTAAATGACACTACGATTGTGGTGATGTGCTCCTGCTGCGAGTAAGGTCGCCTGAGATAATTGAGAAAACGTTTTGTTAGGGGCAGGAACTCTTACCATATGCCTTGATTTTTACCAGGCACCGCGTGAGTGCTGCCCAAAGTGCTACGAACGTTTATAGGCTATAGTAACCGCTGAGCATCAGGCTGCTTGTTTGCCATGATTGTCATGTGAAAAAACGTTGATCCAACAAAGCAAGCCACAATGCTTTCACCCAGTATTGTTTCCGGAGAACTCATTATAAGAAAGTCCAGAACAATATTTCATCTGGCTTCAGTTTTTGTTCTCTTAGATTCAAAAGGAGTGGGAGGTTTGAACGATATTTTTTGTCATCCTTTTGTTTTACAACAAGGAACCAGCCTCATACTAAAAGGCAACTCAAATGTCCTTTTAAATAAAAGATAAGCACTAAAACTATTTTATAAGCAACTAGCTGACAAACGAGCTGATGGCCCATCTGGTTACCGGCGCCTGAATAAACCTGTAATAACAAGGACAAAAATCACTTGGTATTGCAACTGCGTTGTCATCCTGAGGCCTAAGGTGAAAAACCTTCCATGCCCAGTAATTACGCTAGCTACCTTTCCCTTTAATCCGAAACACAGTGAAGAAGGCGTCACACCTATATCTTGTGTACGTGCTTTATAGTTGCTACCGTACTATATTGACGCTAAAGTCGTTGTGACACGGTAGTAAAGTGTTCAGCTACTTCTGTGGTAGACCGTACGTACCCAGGCGCTACATCATCATCATCATCATCACCAGCCTATATAAGTCCCACTACTGGGCACAAGCCTCTTCATACATGCGAGAAACACATGAGGAGTTTGGGCCATCACACCAACACGCTGGCCCAATGCGGGCTGGTGGGTTAAAGAACGAAACCAGAGCGTTCCACTACGCCACCGAGCTTCTCTTAGCTCCTTATCTCTCTCAGGCGCTACATACCATAAAGTAAACAAATTTTTTATAATGCAAGAACGGCGGCAGTCAAGAATACGGCCCGCCCGATGGCGGTACCGTGACGTATGGACGCACGTCAAACCGAGGCTGTATACAAGGTGTATCAAAATTCAAAAGTACCCCTTAAGCGTAAAGGTTGTTAAGGGGTCCCTTGTGTAGATTTTATTACCAATGTATGACAACTTTAGTATGACATTATTACATGCTGAAAAAATATTTATTTTTACGGGTACTTTACTTTTGATACGCCTTGTATATAGCGTGGTGACAACAATAGGACCATAAATGTAAACATAGGCTATATTAGTTCATAGAAATGTTTGGCAACCTTATCTTATTCATTTGATATTTTCGTAACATTGAAAGAAAAGAAAGAAAAATATTTTTATTGACATGCACAAAACATACACACAACATGAAGCTTAAACAATAAAACAAAGAAAAATAGACAAATACAAACAGTTCAGACTTAACAATAAGTGCAGTCAACATTGCTTTTGAAATAATATAGTTTTAATTTACTATCGTACTGCCGTCGCCATCCTTATACCTTTATATTTTTTCATATCACTAAGGTGGCCATTAAGCATACAGCCCACCTGATAGTAAGCGGTTACCGTAGCCTACGGACGCTTGCAATACCAGGGGTATCACTTGCGCGTTGCCGACCCTGTAAAATCCTGTAAAAACCTTTTCATAAAAACCCCCTGCTGTACCCATTCGAGAAAACCTTTGCAGGTAGCTCATTCCACAACCTGTACGCACGCGGGAGAAAGTTTCTCTGAAACCGTACAGTACGCGACCACTTTGGTTCCAATTTGTGAGGATAAACTCCCTGCCGGTGTCGATCAAATAATTCCTCAGAACACACCCCGTTATACAAACGGTAGAACACATACAAGGAGGCAAAATCTCTCATAGGCTTAAAGATTATGAGCTCAGGACCGTCTACAATTCTCATAGCGCGTCTTTGGATGATGAAATTGAATATTCTTCCATCACCCCTACCGAATACTTTTACACATAGTTCGAAGGCAAGTTTTAAGCCTCCGCTATACTCTGAGTGTTAATTTAGTGGTACCAAGTTAAATACAGTCGGACCATTAATGTCAACGGCCGCTCGTTATATGAGAAAACTTTGTCTACTCAAGAAGTTACATGAAATTTATCTCTTGATGCCCATTCCGTGTTTAAAATGTGTAGTGGAACATTAGCGAAGGGTATGAGGCGCAACCCCTATCTCAAGAGAGATTTCATTAATTCAATCATACTTTTCCCCACGAAAAGCGGATCAGCCGGATAAACTTCACCTTCTGCAGGCAAGTGCGGAGTTAACATGAGCTCTTTCGAATGATTTACGCGTATAAGTATACGTAATGTAAAACAAGTCTCACGCGGCTCACACGAGATAATGCGGTCGCGTAGGAGACAAATGCTCGCGGCGTGGACTTGACACGAGGCTGTAAAAATAAATAAAGGGAGCCCACGGCTCCGAGTCTTAAACCTTGTACACGCGGTCGAATAAGATAACGTCACAAACAAGGGTGCCAAGCGCCCAGCTGACATGGTGACTACATAGCAGAACTTCGGGCATCTTTTCAACTTTTGTTTGTCTAATAAAAAATGTTTTAGGAATGAAAGGCGAGAAAAATGACCAAGAAGACAGAACTCTAGCATTAATTTCACAAATGGGACTCCACAAAAAATATCTAATTTTAAATTCACAATTATTTCACTTTATATACCAATGTTTGGCGTCATTACGAGTATGTCATCAAACATGCTTTGATTGCCACCTTAGTGGTATAAAAAAAATCACAAATCAATAAAACTGGAACTGGTAAAAAAATCTCTTATTACCCAACCAAAATAAAATAAGAAGAGAATTCAGCCAGCAGTGTACTGCGATGTCATGAACTTGAAATGAAACTACCTTCAAGGACCTCAAAGCTCACATACAGAAGAGGGGAGAGACAGGTGGGCTCATATAGGTATTAGACAAAGGTTAATGGATTTTTCGTAAGTTACCTATGCAAATACTTAATGAAGGCAGTAAGCCCACCTTTTTTAATGCTCGGAAGGCTGAGGTAATTGACTTAACTTTATCTTCAAATAGGATAGACGTATCGAATGAGGTCACGCTTATCCTTTGGGTACGGAATCATTGGATAGTCTATGACAGTACATACAGCAACCTTTCGACCTTTGCCAGTCCACTCAATAGCGTCTCGTCAATAATAGAAATACAAATTCGTAAAATTCCTTGAATAAATCTGTCGGTAGTTAATCTCCCATCGTAGGCCAAACTAGCGCCTCTTGACTTTACACGTCACCAGTCGAATTGAGCTACGATCCTTTCCTCATATCTACCAGACAATATTAAACCTTAAAACTCTTTACAGACGTTCGAACTTGGTCGGAACCAACTAATGTACTCTGTGGCCGAAGCCTATTGGAAAGCCATTCCGACATTGCCACAGTAGTCGTTGCGACGACCGGCAAACCAAAATTCTATGTAGGGATGGGATAGATAAAGTTACGTACCTATTCCACCTCTTCCTAATATTTAAAAATACCTAATACAAATACCTATCCTATATTACTAATCCTAATATGTATTAAATAAATATTCAGAATAGACAGTAACAATGATAATAATAAGTTATTGATAAAATTAACATTATTAAATAAATACATATTCGGAATAAGGTGGTAATATACCTAACGTGAAAGCCAAAATATTTGATTTCAACGATTAAAAAATAAAATGCTACTTTTAGTAAACATGAAAAAAGACCATATAAAGATAGATATGAAAAGGTATATGAACAAAATAATATATACGAGTAAAAATTTTTTTTTAGCTCAGTTATTCTTTTATTTTCACTTTTATCAAGTGAGTTAGTGAGTAATACTAATATAGTATAAAATAATAAGTGCTTTGATGCTATAAAATGTTAAAAGCTTGGATTGCAAGTCGTAAAACAATTTCTAACACTAACAAAGTAAAAGTTAATGACAAACGATGTTCCTAAATTTAATTTCAACTTATTCATTTCATTTAATCATACGGTACATCATACCTATATGTTTAATCAGTAATTATTACTAATACATGGATAATACCTACATCGACGCCATTAAATTGTTCGTCATGCTGCGTATCCAATTTGTCTAAAAGGCATGATTATTTATATTATTTTGTTAAACGGCCGTCCGACAATATCTATTATTTTCACAGCGATATTTACTTGATTATAATAATTTGCTTGAGAAAAATGATACATTGTTATTTAATTTTGATGAGCCGCGTATGAGAAAAAAAGCTTAAGACAGTTTCAAACCAAATGTGTCTGAATTTGTGGCTTGACAGATTAATACTAATTTTCGTCCGCCATTTCTTCTGTATCATCCCAAGTAATTAATTTCCTGAAAAGTATCCTATGTTTTAATGCAGCGTATAGTCTATCTTTGTGCTAAATTTCATCATGATCCGATAAGCTGTTCGAGCACGATTGAGGAACAAACATCCATTCAAATTTTCACACTTCAAATATTATCAAGAAGTCATAGGTCATTCCTATCCTACATAATTTGGTAAACAGTTCGCTTGATGGCAAGCAGTTACCGTAGCTTATAAAAACCAAATGTGCTTCTCACACGTTGTTTGCTCTTTAAAAATCAAGTGGAAAATTCATATTGACAGTCTTCTTTCTGAGCATAGTGCTTCTTCTATAAGCTTTTGCGACCTCTTTCGACCTCCTCTAAGCATAATGTAAGTACAAAATGATTTCTTTAGAATTATTTTAGAATGGAAAGTAATAAATATGGCTGGTCTGTCATTGTCCATTGATACTCAAATTAGAATTTAAGGAGAACGCTCTCGTACATGAGCACATGGCAGTGATGGTCATCCAGAAGCACAACTTGTTAAAAACAAATTTTAGTTTCGTAAAAATCTGTTGTTTCTACTAAATTTTAATAATACACGATCTGCTTGTATGAAACAGCTGATATTTTTTCGCAATTTCAAATGTTGCTTTCAACAAGTTGTGCTTAGGATTACCAGCACTGGCATTGCTTTCCTTTACGAGAGCTTCCCCTTACACTTTGTTCAGATATTTTATTATTATATTTATTTTATTATCATTATCTATTGACTTTATTTAAATTTCATAATAATCAAATTCTCACAATGCTGTGCAACTGCACATAAAAACTATGACACAAACCTTTTTCTATGTACGGTCGAACTCAGGAATAGCAGCGCCGACAACCTGCTTCTTTAAGTTTATATCTTTATAACCTTCACCAAACTCAACAGTAATTATAATATTCATAGCAACTATTATTGTTGGAGCGCAATATTTGGTGTGCTAAGGTACCTACTAAAGTGTTAAGCTACTTTTGAGTTCGATTGTACCTATCCATATCGTAAACTAGTATTGTCGGCAACGAGGTTCCAAATAAATTTGCATATTTGAATGCGTCAGTTTCAATCACAAAATCAATGTTCACGTCATTGCGGATGTGACTTCGCTTTTCAGAAAACATTAACTGCGTTACTTGTCATTGAAAAACCGTAGGTATTCTAGATATGCCTTTATAAATAATTCGAAGACTGCGTTGTGAAACAAAATAAAATTATTTCATTTTCGAATATTTTTCAATTTATTATAAATTTGTAATTCCAATGAATAATAGCCCGCATAAAAATCGACGAATTCATAATGTCCTAAAGCTCACAAAAATATTTTACGCTAGTAGGCATTGTAGTTGTACAGCTAAGCCCGCTCGCAGTTTATTTCTTTTACATTAGCTGAGATTATCCGGGGTTTAAAAATTTCCAGTATAGTGCACAATCAGAGCACGGTTTGCTGTACGAGGAAAACGAGGTAAAATGTATCATTTTTACAAACAAACGCATACAACTTCAAAATGGTATTTATTTTTAACTAGATAGGGAAAAGCGGGGCTAGTATTTTTTTAAATTCTGTATTTTATTTATGGGATAGTTCAGTTATTTAGCTTTGAGTCTAGAAACAATAAAAATCGGTTATGTAAGTACTTTCAGAATTAGAGTCATCTAAAACGAAGTCTTATTAAATAATGAAAGGAAATGGCACTGTTTTTAAGAAAAATATTAGGTACAATATGATTCGAGTTACAACAAAAAAATTTTTTTGCCCAAGTATTGAAGGAAAGTTGTATGTACTTTGTATAATAAAAAAATTTCGAAGGTTTATGATTTTACTTATCAGGTTTGTTGAGTCACTTGTTATCCAAACATTAATAAAACACTATAAATTTAACATTATGTAAAATATAACTAATTATTTAACAGCATTTAGGCAAAATAATTAATAGGAACTTAGTTCAATTAGTCAAACTTAATCAAATTTGTAATTTAATTGAGGAATAACAACAGTTGTTTTATTTTACCCATTGGAAATGCAGCGAATGTTTCTCTGGCAATAATTATGAAGAATATTCATCAAAATTGTATTAAATCTATATTATACAATATTATCTTGTTTATCTGAAGAACAATCCATCGTCTGTGAAACAATTAAGCATGTGTAACTGTTATGTCACCTCTAATATAGTGATATGAAAAGATGGGCATCTTTTACATGTAATACATTGAATCCAGTCGAGACGTGTATATCTTCATTGTAAAACTCAGCACAAACTTAGCAGCAGCTTCATCATCACTATCTTCTTAAATAATCTTTTTCTTAATTTTTCTATTTCTTTTACTTTATCTCTCTATTTTCTTTTTTTTAAGAAGCAATAACTTTTTTTTATCTATTTTTCTTTATAAATTCTTTTTCTACCATTTCAAATACTTTTTGTGATGTGGATACCATTGCACTCTTCCTTATGTAGTTCCGCATTCTGTAAAAAATATGATAAAAAGCATGATGGGGAAGGTATTAACACGTTAATATTAACCCCACTCTATTTCTTACTTTTAGCCCCATGACTTTTTTTACTTGAATAACTATAGAAATTGCAAACAAATAATAGATATTTTGTAGGATCGTCTAGGTAGGTACCACTGCCTTTTTTATTTTAGCCGTGAAACAGTTCGCTGTGTTTCAGATTGAAGGGAAAGGTAGCCAGTGTAATTACTGTAATTACTGGGCATAGACGGCATTTCATCTTAGGCCTCAGGATGACAACGCACCTGCAATATCAAGTGATTTTTCCTTGTTATCGCAGGTCGCAATAGGCGGTGGTAACCGCTTACCACCAGGTGGGCCGTCAGCTTGTTTGTCATCTTCTTGTATAAAAAAAACAAAACAATAGAGTATTACTATAAATTGAAAGGAAAGTAATTAAATGGGCGAAAAGTACATTTACCTGTCAATCTGGGGTCGCTGTGCATAACTCTTCCAAGCGATAGCCCGCGTATACAACCTTCTAAACCATGTATCACAATCCCTATCTGGTTTTGCTAAGTTACTCTGCGACATGGTAAGACATCGGCAGTTGTCAATGTACTCTTGACATTCTTGTATATATATTTTTTTAAGCTTTGTAAAGGACATTCATAATTATTTCAAAACTA
Organism: Nymphula nitidulata; assembly: GCA_947347705.1. Taxonomy (NCBI): domain Eukaryota; kingdom Metazoa; phylum Arthropoda; class Insecta; order Lepidoptera; family Crambidae; genus Nymphula; species Nymphula nitidulata. The sequence goes on from OX374616.1 coordinate 22,623,628, forward strand.
TTGTAGTAGCAATAAGTATAAGTCTACAATAGGACTGACATGTCTTAAAATACCAAAGTCCTTATAATAAATAAAGAGAAAAAAAATAAAAAAAAGTATCACACACAATCTTTACACTTTAATTCTGTATGATTCTGTATGATTTTTCATTAATATTTTCTACTTTTTGTTAGTACCTATTGAACTTTTTAATAGTAGTTATGGAAGAGCGAAGTCACCTGGCACAGGCATTTTTGCTTAAAAGGTGACTTCGGTCACTATTTCTAAAATGTAAAAAAACGTGTTACAGAAAATAAATAAATTATTATTATTATTAATTTTGCTGGTTATAAACTTGTTAATTCTTACCTCGCTCTCCTCTAGGTACAGGTGACCACAGAAGTAGCTGAACTTTTTAGTACCATGTCACACGTACACAGTTGCTACCGTACTATATTGACGTTAGAGTCGTTGTGACATGGTACTAAAGTGTTCAGCTACTTCTGTGGTCGACCGTAACTAATAAACTCGAGAGCTCGGTGGCGTAGTGGTTTGAGTGCTCTGGTTGCGACACCGCCAACTAAGTAACTTTCGCCATGGTCGATTCCGGGATGGGTCAGTCAAAATTTGTTATCCTGAGCGAGCTCCTTCGTGCATCGGCAGACACGTTATGCCCTTGGTCCCGGTTGTTACAGCAACCGCTTCAATCCACCACCAAACCGCATTGGCCCAGCGTGGTGGTGTTATGGCCCACACTTCTCATGTGTTTCTTCCATGTAGGCAGGCCAGTAGCCAGCAGTAGGAAGGTATGGTGGTGGTGATGAGGTATATAATAAAACTAATAAAATGATGAGGTTATTTTTCTTTACGAAATTAAGACATACCTACAAGTGACAAAAAAGTAAATACTATATTGTATAGAATCAAAAATGACGAATACTTAGCCATAATTGGTGTATTTTTTACCGTTTTGTGATGATGTATCAAAGTAACTGCATAGCACTTTAACAAAATAGCCCACAGTCAGAAGATAATATTTCGAATTCCCCGACACACAAAAATAAGTAAATCATAGTTGCAAACTGCGATGTACTTTACTGCGGAAGATTACCATTTCAGCGTACGTTGTCGCGAAAATTCTTTATGGCGGAAGTCTTCCCTGCGATGTAGGTTTATGTGAAATTTAATAAAATGGTCAAAGATCTAACCTAAACAATAGAATTTAGTTTATAACAAGCTTATTTTAGTTTTTCAGGTTACAATTTTAATCTTCTTTCACTGAACTATGTTAACCATGTTGAAGGACTTTCGCGACAATGTACATCGCAATGGTAAGCTTTCCCAGTAACTTACACCGCCGTAACGAACTTTGCAATTAATATTTACGCCGAAAAATTAAATCAAGTTTTATATTATCACACTTTACTTTTATATAGCAGCGTTATCAAAATCGTTGAACTATAAACTAGAATTATTAATAATATAATTAAGCTTTGGTATAATTTATATTGGTTTTTATGGAATTGCTGCGTATTTATCACGGTTCTTGCTTACATTTGGAAAACGCGTGGTTCAAATTAGAATATACGTTAAGCTACTTTTTAAATTGAACTTAAAACGGCACCAGGAAAAAGTACAAGCAATAAATCATCGTAAAAAAATGTTTTTCTCGACAGAATTTGAATCGCGAATTCTGAAGAGCATGTGACAGAATTGTGCAGCTCTGTGGAAGCACATTTATAATATTATAATAATCTACCTTAGGTGAACTATTGAGGCTCATTCACACCCATTACATAGTATTGGTACATAAATGTTGCGAAGCATGCCTGTTGCGATATGCGACACATCATTTATGGTAGTCTGTTTGAAATACTTCTTATATAAATAAGACACGATGTAAGATAAAAGATGAAATCATTAACGTTTAATTTCAATATAGCGGACCAGTATCGTATCATCACCAGCCTATATACGTCCCACTGGCAGCACAGGCCTTCCTACACGGGAGAAATACATGCGGAGTTTGGGCCATCACACCACCACGCTGGCCCAATGCGGGTTGGTGGGTTAAAGAGGTTGCAGGAACAACCGGGACCAACGGCTCAACGTGCCTTCCGAAGCACGGAGGAGCTCGCGATCATAAACTTTGATTGCCCCATGATTGACCATGGCGGCTTTGTTTTTCGTATCGAAACCAGAGCACTCAAACCGATACGCCATCGAGCTCCTGAATATCGTATCGATCAGACGAAATTATTAATAACATAGGTACAAAACGACTTACAGATTCTTATGCCGCAACATTGGTTGGGAAGCGATGTGGATGAGTCATTATAGATGTGAAATCTTTTCACTTTTCAGACACAATGTTAGATATAGAATTTTGTATACTTATGTAGTACTTTTCCTAAGTAATTCAATAGCGATTTGTCGCCTATTTGGTACAATTTACCGCGTTTCATCTTTTGTATCTTGCACGCTCGTGTAAGTCTTAAGGAATATAAATATTCTTCAATTTTCGATGTAAATATATAAAATATTGCTAAGTACCTAAGTAACTGCTTTATTGTAAGCATCGGAAACTATGGGTCTGATTAATGTTAATTAATGTCAAATTAACTAATGTTTTGATTTTAGTCTTCTTTGGACATTCTTAAAATGACGAATTGTCACTGTTGATCATTATGAAACTTACGGATCCTCAAAATATGTTACTAAGCATTGTGACAACGCTTTTAAAAAATATTTTATCATAAAGACTTTTCGTTTTGACTACCTAAGTACTTAAATATCAGATGGCATTTGATAATGCGTCTTTTAAAATCATGTAAAGGTAGACGAGATGGTATTTAAATATTATCTGTACTTGTAATTCAAATATTGCGAGCATTAATCCAAAATGTAACAAATTAGAAATATTATTATAAAGAATTAAGAGAATGATAGTTCGGAATTAATAAAATAGACTACTTATTTCTGTACAAAGTGCAACGGTAGCATTGCATAAAAATACGAAGACTTTTTATTATTGTTTCAATCTTTATTGCTGACAATAGAATTGTATTTGCAGAACACCGTGCTACTTCAGAGGCTCAGGGTACCGGCCATATCGGTCAGGCGCGTTTTTCATAAATTAAATGTTCCGTATTAATTATGATGAGGAATATATTGTTTCTACCACTGTCTATTTGTATGACAGTCACAGGAAGAGAGGCTTTGTATAAGCTCTTTTCAAATGCGAAAGTAACTCTGTCTGTCTGTCTATCTGTTACCTTTTCACCTGTTACCTGATTTAGATGAAATTTGGTATGGATATGGATAGTTTTGGTGTGGATATAGTTAGTGGAAATAGTTTGTTAGCCTGCAACGGACATTAGATACTTTTTGGAGCGATAACCGTAATCCACGCCAGTGGAGTAGCAGGCGACCACTAATAGCTTATCAATCTAAAGAAAAACGGAAATAATAGAGGGAATTCATAGGCTACTCCCAACAATCCTCGTTAACTCAATGTTCAGAGCAGTCATCCGGATTGCTATCGAGGATCATTGTCAAGGGTGCCTCAGGACATGATTTTTTTTTTCTAGTCTTAACCGATATTGATATTCAGGCTTCATATCATAAGGTATTCAATAAAATTGCTGAAAAGTAAATAATTCATAAAATACTCACTGAAATCACTTTACCTGCATCTTCACCACTCGGTTCCATCGTAATGGCTGTCGTGCCTTTTGGATTCTTAAACTAATCTTTTGATTAATCTATATCGTTTCGGACATTCAATGGTCCTACCCAAGAGATGGGTTATGATTTGTCTTGGGGTCAGTAAGTTTTTGAAATCTTTTGGTGCGAATTCTGTGTGATTTCTGGTAAAGGTCCTTATTTTCTTAACATTGATATTATTCAGGTTCGTAATTTCTAAGGGCCTAGTCACACGACGATTTTTAAACGCGCAAATAAAGTTGTAGAAGATTCGTTTCAGAAGATTGCGCGCGTTTGTATGGATAGAAAATGTTTCAGTGAAAATTAAAAATAGTTGTAATTGTTACAAAAATAAAAACTTTACCTAATTAAATTTTATTCATAAGTCTTAAGTGTATTGAAGTCGGTTTTTATTTTTGTTTGTTTTTTGTCACAATTTTTAGTGATAAATTTCGAAGGTCAAAACCAGATGGATGACCGTGGACCAATCCAGCTGTATTCCAACGCAAATAGAATTAGCATAAGCACCACTGAAAGTATCGAGAAAGCAAAAATCTGCAATTTTGCTACATTGATTACTTAATTATTCCAGTTATTTTGATTTTAAAACTAAACTAGAGAATTAATTTTTAAAAATTATCTATAGGACCAATCAGAAAGTGTATACTTCCTTTTTTGGGTTAAAAATCAATTTTCTCAATCGGATTTCAGAGGTAACGAACATAATAAAAATTACAGCTGAATTGATAACCTCCTCTTTTTTGAAGTTGGTTAAAACAGTGAGCCCGTCCTAACTCCAATTCACTATTGTCTGGTGGGCAGTGTTTTGATTTTTTTACTACGAAGAGAGAAGCAAGTGGGCGCATTTTTCACCGTGTCCGTTCAACGGATCGGGTCAGCTAAGGGGTTATTGCCCTGTCAGACACACTCAGCTCCTTCTAGGGCATAACTGACTCACTAGGAGCAAACAATTGCCTCTCAGGCTCACTTACTCCTGAGCATCGCGCATGATTATCGCTTGGGATGGGAGTGACAGTTTCCAACCCAAACTGGCTATGAAAGTATTTTTAAATTGCCTGATTGGATATACCTGTTACTAGTTAATTTCAGTACAGAGTGAATAATTGACAATCACGGCTCAATTTGTCGGTTTATTTGTCCACCATCAACACTAACAAACTCATTAAAGGTAATTTAAGCTTATTTGCAGTAACATGATCAGTGTACAATATCAAATTCATGATTGGTTGTTATACCAATTGGAAGATTATTGAGAGAGACCAATTAGATTTGTATCTAACTGTTTGCTTCCTCGGCGGCGTTTGTTGATTGAATGATAAAAGATAAATAATATTGATCCTAATCATAAAACATAAGAATTTGAAAAGATTTAAAAAGTATGAACATAGTACAATAAATCACAGTGCATAAATTTGTACCAATACTTTATTTCAAAAATAAATTTATTTTATTCTCAACCTGATAGTTCTTGGCCTTCATCTCATTTCGTCTGATGGTAAGTCATGGAAGAGACTTTCACTCAGGTTCCTCAACGTCAGAGAAACCTTAAAATGCTGTTAACATTATTATGGCGGCAGACTTGAATAAGATGGTGGTAGCTAGCCAGGCGTACTTAGAAAGCTCTACTGTCAACCAAGCCGAGCAGTTAATTTCTGCCCCCACCCAGGAATCGAACCACAGATCTCGAGGTAGGTACAACCACTAAACCACAGAGGCGGTATACTCACTACTATATTACATAGAAATGTAAAAAGATTGTTCAAATATTCTTTATTTTCTCTACCCTAGAATATTATTGCCAGATGAGAGATAAGTGGGAAATTTATGAAATTCACAGAACCCTAAAGTTAAAATCTCCGTGTGAACGGCTCCCTGCGCAATGAGACACCGCTTGACTGCATCTGTTGTATCGGATGCTTTTCTGTAGGAAAATATACCTTCGATCTTTGATTAATATTGCTCACTGTCAAACTACTTGTATAAAAAACTGAGCCGATACTGGTAGAGCGTGTACTTGCTATCTTTTTACATTAAGTTTTTATCGTTTGAGATATTATTATATCGAATGGTAATAACACAAAGAATCAGGGTTGTGTCTATACATAAAGAAGCAGGTTGGCGGTGCCGGCCGGTAGGTACCCTGCTTCTATATATTATCACCCTTACGAGTATGAAGGATATCAATTATTGCAGTGTTACCTATAATCAAGATCAATTGATGCAAGAGTGGCCCACTAATTTTCCTGATGGTACTTATGCCCTGCTTTAGTCCTTGTTTCCATTCCTACTATATTAGTAGGTACTCAAGTACCAACAACGCTGAAAAAGCCATAAAAAACATTTACTTACTTATACTACATATATTTACGTAAAATTTGTAAATTCATATATTTTTATAGCTAATTTTAGCTACAAAAGATGAGAACACTTGGCGATATAAAATATTATAAATAATTATATATCAACCAAAATAAAACCATTTTATTGAATGTAACAAAATATTTACTAGTTCATAATAAGCTCTACGGTATGAGCATTTATAGAGACGACATTATATAATTTTTAGGACAATGAAACAAGAAAATATGGACTTAAAATGAAATCTGTGAGATTTAATGGAGTGTGCACTAAAGCGGCTTAGTGAGATTGGAGCGGAAATGAATCAGCGGACCATCATCCCTGGCTCATTTGGAACTGTGATTTGAGCACACCACGCCGATTAATAAGATATCTTAAGCTTGATATAAATTGCCTGCCATTTTTATGTCGCTTATTATCAGTGTGATAAAAATAGGACTGTGGACGTAGCAGAGAAAGGTCCAGTGTTCTTTAAACCAATAAGGTGGCAATAAAGCAAACGGCCTGCCTTGGTAAGTGGTTATGGTTTGCGCATTGCCAATAAAAACCTTTTCACGCCTTTTTTGGTGAACCCCATATTGTGAAAAAACCATTCATTGCAGAATCTCAGCGTACAAAGGAGAAATATTCTCCCGCGTACGCAGAAGGTAGTATAATAATAAAAATTGTGCTCTATCTTTAGTTAAGCTTCACTCACTAGCATTAGTTCTACTTGATCTTTACCGGGAAAACACATTTGATTTTTTTTATGCTACTAGATGACAAACAAGCTGACGGCCCACCTACATTAAATGCAATTTGTAATTTATTTACCCTGCTTCTGTTAATATCCATATTTTGCTGCTTATGTTAATATCTATATTTTGGGAAATTATAGTTCATGTGCTGCCTTTTTTAAAAAATAAAGATATCTGAATAGTATTGTTATATTATTTATTACAAATTGAATACGTTCCGGGCCTTCTACGCAGTTACGATTTGTTCGAAAATTTGTACATTTAGGAATACTTATCCTTGATGCGATTTTTTTTTCTAAAGTAAATTCAACGTTAGTTTTTATCAATTATTGTGGGTGGTGCCGTCAATACGACAATAAATTACGTGGGCTATACAATATACATGTTTACAGAAATGGTTTGCCACTTCCAAAAACATCTTATTTATTTGATGATTTCATGACATTTGTATGAAATAAACATTGGCTGCATTATTTCATAGAAATGTACGTACCATACTTTAATTTACTGTCGTATTGACGGTACCATCTTGTATATTTATAAAGGGAATCTAAACAGTTTCTTTGTTGCTTTTATTATTTGGTGAAAATAATTAAGTTAAAAATGTGCGATAAAGCAACTCCGATGTTTATGAAAAATTACTGCTACATCATATTGACATTTTAAAGAATTATGTTTGAGAGATCAGTAAACCCCTCCACTAATCTAGATTGTCAGATACGAGTCCCATTGGCGGCAGATGTCATAGCGGTGATTTTTTTTATAATACTAATAATATATCTAGCGCAAAGTAAACATCATTAAGAGCTTGTGTTGTGGATACTAGATAACGGTGGAATAATGATAATAATAGGAATATAAATATTAGAAATATACTAAAGGTATAATGTTTATACGTGTGTTATGTGTTATGGATACTAGACAACGGTGGAATAATGATAATAATAGGAATATAAATATTAGAAATATACTATGGGTATAAACATCCATGACTCGTGAACAAATGCTCGTAAAACAATTTTCACATTACATTTGCTCCCACCGGGATTCGAATCTGGGACCCCCAACCGAGTAGCCTGTATAGTAAGGTGGCGCAGACGACTAGGCCAGCCGGTCGTCGTTTAATAGCATATTTTGTTCACTGCTCATGGTTATTTTCAAGTTTATTTAGACACATAGGTACCTACTACATATTTGATATTTATACTTAATTTATTATTCATCATCACCAGCCTATATACGTCCAACTGCTGGGCACAGGCCTTCCTTAAGAATTTCATTTTAAGAATTCTGAAAATGGCAAACTGAATTGACTGTTAATATACATAGATGATTTAGTTCGCGATTCTCCTTTTAATACGTCCATTAGGTTCATGTACCCCTTTTTTTCGGGGATGAATCCGCTTACGGACCTACCCGCCGCTGGCTAAGCGACAGGCGTGTGTGGGGGTCGCCCAGTGGCTGAGTATTGGCACTGGGAATACCCACTAAAACTCCCCGGTAACTCCATTGCCCTTCACGGGGGTAGCCTGGGCTCTGCCGAAGCAATTTCACCAACCCACCCCCAGAGGTTCATGTACCCCTAGCACGAACATTTGAAATTTTCGTGATAGCATATAAATAATGTCTATTGTCTATTTTACATCGTAACATTATTAAATCTATGGATAAAATTCAAATAATACGTAACCAAGAATGGCGAAAAGTGATAAAATTTTAAGCCGTTCGACAATTTTACGAGTTAAAGCTACTAGGGTAAATATTTTCAACGAATTGTCGGCATTCAAAGGCGTAGGATAAAGAAATACCGGGATTCGACGAAAGCATCTGGATTGGCGTCACCCAAATTAATGACGCCCATTATCAAACAGTTCACGGCAAAAACAAATAAAAATTGCAACTCCGAATGTTTCGCGACCCGAACGCTTACAGTACCAATAAATATTCGCTTTAGAACGGAGGAAAATAAACGGGCTCAGTTAACAAATAGCCAAAATTAAATCAAGCCCGTTTGTATTACAAGCATTCGAATTATTATCGTAAGAATAACGGTTTGGAATGTTCAATTGCGTTCCTGCAGTGACATATAATCCGGTGTACGATGTAATACCGCCTTTAATTTGATTACATACGTAAATACTCGTTATTAGGTATGAGAAAAATTTCATGTGAATCATTTTTGGAGCTATGGGTATCGCACCTGTGTAAACTTTACATATCTAAATTAAAATACTTAGTAACGTTAAAGAAGTAGCGTCCGCGCGAACAATTTTAAGCAACTCGAAAGGAATCAGAAATTGCTCCAATGGTCGGGCTCCGTAGTCACCAATGACGTTTAAAAAGTTTAAACATCATTGATAGTCACTGCCGTCCGAACGCATCTCAGAAAATTTGCCCATGCTTTGATATAGTTGTATATCTTTATTATAGACACCAGCACCCGTTCCTGAGTTCATCTTGGATTCGTCTGTGAACCAAATGAGACTATTCTTTTCAGGAACTGGTGGTCGACATTATCATACGTTACTGGTTGGGGCAGATATTTGTATGATAAGTAGTATTTTTTCCACGAGTCATGGATGTTTGTTTGTTTATTTAGTATATTTCTGATATTTATATACACATTATTATTAATATTTCTCGGTAATCTAGTGTCCATAAGACAAGCTCTTAATGATGCTTAATTTGGACTAGATAATAGGTCTAAGTGTATTATTACTATAACAATTTTTATTACTATTATCATCACGAAAAATTCCTTTGAGATAAACCGACATTCACGAGGACGAAGTAGCAGGCAAAAGCTAGTATTTATAATGAAGGTCGTTGACTAAATTTTTTAGGTTATTATAGTACACTAAGTATGCGGACATTGTAAAATAAAATGTTTTTCTGGTCTACGACGTTTTAAACTCCTTACTAATAAGTAAGTTATTCAAAACGTCATTTGTGGACAAAAGTAGAGCAATAGGCGCATAACTGGTAATTTAATATTCAGATTAATTATTAATTTTTAACAATTCTTTAAAAACAACCGTAACTTAATACAAAATACACGAAATGCACAAATTGCACCTGCATAAAACAACTTGACATATATTAATCTACGCAATGCTTTTGTTATTTTAAGTCCATCTCAATCTCCCCGATTTTGCGGAAACTGCTCTCATTACCATCCCTTTTTATAGTAGTGTGCTTGTGTCGATGTGTAAGCGCCCTACGTTGTGCGCCACTGCGGCATTTGGATGACCAGCTCGCCAACGATTAATTAGGCTAGATAATCGTTTATTCTGACTATTAAAATATGTGGCCGCCTCATGTCCAGATTAGAGATAGGGTGTATGGAAACACTGGCCTGAACCGTAGGTGGCCTCAGCAGCTCCTCTTCACACATTTAGTCCGGCAATGTCAACACAGGCCCTCAGTCTGCTGCTAACCCTCGGTATTTATAATTTCAATCCTCGTAGTATAAATCCCCAGCGGGATTTCACTAGATTTACGTAAAATTACTTTAAAAATTCTTGGAGCGAGTGACAGAGACGTCACGTCCAATGACTTCAAATGGTATCAAACAGAGATTTTTTTGCAATCAACAACAAACTTTGTTATGACATTGAATTACATTACAACAGTATTATATTAAATTACAATTTTCACATTAAATACTTTCACAAGTACAGGCAAGCCATTGTACAATATACATGGGATTTATTAACATATGGAAAATTTATTGGAAATGCAAAAATATGCACGTTATTTTAATATGAGTTACCTTACGGTCAGACGATTTTAACATAGCTCCGAACCAGGTGCTGAAGCTTAGCTGCCCGATTGTTTGAGCTCTGTTTTTATTTAAATATTTAGTACCTACCACCGTTAAATATTCAGATAAATCCTTACATAATAATTCTGGCCGAGTTCTATGTATAAATGGTTAAAATAAAGATACAAAAATGAAATACGAAAGTTTGAGGTTTAAAAGAAACAGCTAAAAGAGGATAATTATTACTGTAACATTATTAAGCTGAGAGTATGCTAAAGTTATTGTATAAAAGACATGTATACAGGGTGGTGACTCATTGCGACCATGAATTGAAACATGGTCTATAATAGTTCATAGAATTGTTTTGCAAATTTTATAATACATCATGAAATTATTCATTTGATAATTTCATGACATTTCAATGAACATTGGCTGCATTATTTCATAAAAATATAACAAAAAAAAACTTAAATAAAAGAAATCGAATTACAAGACGAAACCCGGTTGATGTAGGTAGGAGGTTCTTTTTTAGCGAATGGTTCTTTTTATTTCTATATTCCACATTAATAGATAGGTTAAACTAATATTGCATGAGTTGTAACAGTGAAGGTCTATGATTAATAATATTATAAATGATTTAGTAAAAAGTGCAAATTAATAAGCTTGGTCTGTCATTGTTGTTACTTTTATGCGCATTCATTTGTGGAGTAATAAATTATTTTGATTTATTATTAATATACATAGTGGTGCCGTCAATACGACAATTAATTAAAGCATGGGCTATATTAGTTCACAGAAATGGTTGGCCACTTTCCAAAACATCTTATTCATTTGATAATTTCATAACATTTCTGTAAAATAATGCAGCCAATATTATATTATTTCATACAAATGTCATAAAATTAACAAATGAATAAGATATTTCTGTAAGTTGCGATCATACGTCTACCACCTAATATTTAATTAATAGCAAAAATTTGCGATCTCAAACATTTTGTTTCAGTACTGACCAACTTGATAAACTTTGAAACTGATGATTAGAAAGATGTATAAGCTATATAAACACTACAACTAAGTTAACTATTCGAAACCAACTAAAATTAAAAATTTTATTTCACAAAAATAAAACCGACTTCAAAACACTAAAAACGAAAAAATAATTAAATTTCAGCAGGTACCTAAGTACCTACTTACCTCCTGAAATGTATTTTTTGGTGTTGGTGCTTCACTTTCTATTGTCTCTGGAAACAGCTTAACACCAACTCCAAAAAATACATTTTAGGAGGTAAGCAGGTACCTAAGTACTGAATTATAATTATTTTTTCTTTTTTAGTGTTTTGAAGTCGGGTTTTATTTTTGTTTTTTTTTTCACATTTTTAAGTGATTTTCTAAGGTCAACTAAGCAAGATGGGTCACCGTGAGCACTACCGACTTGTCTGTCCTTGGTTGAAATACACAGTGAAAGAATTATATCCTAACTCCTAACCGTTAAGGAGTTGTACCTTCCATCATCAGCTCGTCAACATGAGCTGATGACTATCAGAGGCAAATACTTGACTAGCTTTGGAAAAAAGTAAAACATATCACACAAGTCGCGAACGCGATTTGGAACGACTTGAAATGACGTGTAGTCAGTGCCATTAAGTTAGCAGGATGTAAAAAAAAGTTAGAGATTGGTACTATCTGTGGAGGACATTGAGAGGTAATGACCGCCAAAATGTGAGTTAATTAAATATTCTTGATAACATGAGGGCTAGCATCAAAGATTTGGTGAGTCCTTATAAGATTTTGTCAAGAGATAATGATTGTTGACTGTAACCGGTGGATCGGGAATGGCTGTAGGGGTGGTTTGGAGGCCATTTAGGGGCCGTATGGTCCCGCCATAATTATCATCGCTTAGAGAGATGGTAATATAACAAAAGAGTAAAATGTATGGTGAATTGGGTAGTACGAAAGTAAATTGTCGTACCTACTCAGATTCAATAGCAACATAATGGTAATATGAACAAAAGAGTGCAATGTATGGTGAATTGGGTAATACGAAAGTAAATTGTCGTAAGCTACTCAGATTCATGAGCAAGGCTATTTTCAACTAGGTAAGTGTTTGCACAGATTAATGATATATGTATGATATGTATCTACGATAGTGTTTGATTCAAGAAATTTATAAAGGCGAAGCAGATTAAGTTCCCGGCAATTCTTAATTCGCAAAGTCTAGATACCCCATTTGCGACAACACGTGCCTATAAAAATTTTGGTTTACCCTCTATTTCCCTGGGATCCCATCATCAGATCCTGACGTGGAGACAATGGGACTGGAGTATACTATATCGAATTAAAAAAAAATTGGAAATCTGTTAACAATTGACAGAGAACTCGATGAACATACATACAAAAAAAAATACATACAGTGGAACATATAACCTCCTTCTTATTTGAAGTAGGTTAGATTTTTTGAAGTCGGTTAAAAAAACGAATTCAGCATTACATAATATAATGAAAACTAACCATAGTTTTAACTAAAGATCCTAATTCCGTTAACCAGTTCACTCTCGTTTCAAACTGCATAAAATTCAAATTTAATTTAAAAAAATAATGATAACGAAAGTTCCATAGCTCGTAGGTCGTTTTAATGAAACTATGGCTTTGATTTTATAGTAAGCAAAAGCAGCCTTTCGAGATTTTTCAAAACACTTCGCAGGACTCAAGAATCAAACCGGTCCCCTGTTTATGACACTTAGGAGGTAATCATAACTCATATTAATAAAAGGAAAACGCTAAAAGTCAAAGCGTTTTCTGCATCCGCTTTATAAGTAAAAAACAGAGAACAAGAGAGAGAATATAATATACAATGCCTATTATTGCCTATATTACAAAAAGTTAGTTTCCGTTGTTCTAAAAGTAGTGTACCGTACCTTATCAAGTTTATTTGTAATGTACCTACAAGCTAGAGACAATAGATATTCTATTGTAAGTAATGAACATAAGTAGTTGAATAAATAAAAAGCTTACTGAAAAAAAATTACAACTGAACTTTTGACTACCTGTAGTTCAAAAAAGTAATAATAATAATAATATTTATACACTCACACCTATTACCTAGCCCAAAGTAAGCATCATTAAGAGCTTGTGTTATGGATACTAGATAACGAAGAAATAATGATAATAATATGTATATAAATATTAGAAATATACTAAATAAACATATAAACATCCATGACTCGTAAACAAATGCCCGTACTCATCATACAAACATTTGTTCCTACCGGGATTCGAACCCGGGACCTCTTGACCGAGTAGCCTGGGGTACAGACCACTCGGCCAGCCGGTCGTCTACATAACTTAGGGTAACCTAGCAAAAACTAAAGTTTGTTTTGTTAAATCAAATAAACTGTAATTGCATTTCGCTAAATTTTACTTAAAACTGATGTAGCCTAAGTAGTTCACCTAAATATTTTTTTCAGTGTAATATGTATTAATTTTTCCACTCTAAGTTTATATACTTATTGTGAAAAATTGCTATCGTATTATCATTATATTAAATTTCATATACGTTGTATTGTGTTTCGTGTTGTGTATATTGTATGAACATAAATAGGAGATATATTCAACTGCTTTAGGATCTCCAGTTGAACTTCGTGAAAGTTCAGCTAACAATGTTAATCTAGGTTTCAGTGCTTGAATTGTTTTACAGTGCACTTTAACTTGAATACTAAAATAATGTGGAGGATCCGATACCTTATGTATCGGATGAAATATATAAACTAATAACAAGTTATAAATACACCTAGTCAATCATTAAAAAGCATTATTTAGTAAATATGTATACCTATAGTCTCAGTTTTTCGCGCACGTGTGGCTAAATATCTTACACGTTAGCTAAATCCAAACTGGATATTATTTGTAACAAGCAGTATGTTGCCATGTCTAAATTTCCATTATCTAGCAAGTGATATTTAATTTGATACCTTGTTATCCAGTAGGATAGTGAGTAATCGATTGGATTATCTGAAATTTGATCTGAAGGAGTGTTTGTTCAACATTGTTGAATTCACTATGATTTTTATGCTCTGCTTTACTTCCAGCAAGTATGAAGTTTTCATGGAAAATTATTTATATTACCGATTTGCAAAGCAGATGATAATATAGGAAACTGGGGCTTCACTAGAGGTGAACCGTGAAAAACTGCCTTTGTATAATTTGTTGTCTTATTTCGTAGGTACTTCATTATTACTTTCTATTATAAACATAAGACGTTGTCAAAACAAAAATAATAATTGTAATTAGAGGCGCCTCTACATCTTATCAGGTATCTAATGAGAGTAATTATATAAACAAAAGCAAAAAAACAACGCAGTCATCCGGTACGTGGAAGGTCGTGCGTTCGCGTGCCGCCCTAGGGAAGGAGCTTTTCCTGATCTAAACGTTATCATAAATTTCTTTCTTATATCTTTATTCATGATGTTCAAACTAAAATTAAAGAAAAAGAAAATGTACTGAAATAAATTTATTTTAAGACGTCAATATTATAGTTTACATACTGCATTGTGAATTACACTTCTTCTGGAAGCACGTTCTAGAGACAAGTTTGCTGTACCGTTGAATAAGAAGTGCATAAATTCTACAATTATTTGGCACACTAACAAAACTTAAAAATTTACCTAAAAGATTGTTGTTACTTGTAAACATGTGAGATTATTAATTAATTCGCATTGAAAGCTCTTTAAAATAAATATATTTTATATTTGGAAAAATTGGTTGGCCTAAAGTATTAACTACTTAAATAATTATTACCTACTTATTTCAATCCCTCAATGTAAGTGGCTTATCAATTTTATTTGTAGAACAGCTTTTTTCTGGTACCGCTTCAATGTCTCCTTCATAAGCTATAAATATTTTTTTTAAGAAATGCACACTCATTAGACGCTGATATTGTATCAGAACAATGATGACCCCTAGAAGGAGACTCCTCCATTCCTAGAATGTTACGTGAGGTCATTGAAATAAAAAAATGTCCTTATTTCAATAGACAATAATAATATGTTTGGAGTGTACAGACGACAAAAAATCAAGCGTAACAGTTTGACCTTGAGACCACCCTTCCTGCGTTCATAATAGAGTCTTTCGTAGTACAAATGTTACACTTGACGTGCTGTGGTCTGTACCACCAGTTGGAATCCCATCATACGAAGTTTATCACAAAGTTATCATCACTTTGTATAACTTATAAAATGACATCTTCAATCTTCCCGTGACCACGACTGAAATGTAATGAAAGTATCTTTATTCAATCAGTACCTACGCCTATTATAAAAAAATGCTATCTAACAACGGTTTAATAATGTCCGTCTGTCTGTCATGTCCGAAGTTACACCACGCACCGGTTCCAACAGATGAACTACCGAGAAGATTCCGGCAACAAACTCGTAGAGTTACTCATTTTAAATATTAAGTTACAATGTTTGTAGTTACATGTTTGTAGGTACATAATGATATCAAGTAGCAGTGCAGAGAAAATATATATTAATGATCATCTTTATAATTTGTGTGGCCCGCTTTGGGCCAGCGTGGGGGTGTTATTTTGGACAAAACTCCTCATGTGTTTTGTCCATGTAGGAGGGCCTGAGCCCAGCAGTGGGACGTATATAGGCTGGTGATGATTCGTTATAAAGTAATCGAATCGTCGGGTGACAAAATAACCTAATCTAATGAAACACGAATTAAATCCAGTGAAGTGGTTTTATTTCAGAATCCTAAAAGATCGGAAGTTATTAAATTTTATACAAGTGTGACCAAGTCAGCGTTTTTGAACTAAAAAGAATTGTTTTCATTTTTAACTCCAGTAGGTAACTACGCTAATTGAAATAAGCGCAAAAACAATGGCTGTCATACTTATAGCTTGACATTAAGAAAGTCGTATTCAATTTTAAACTTTCATAAAAGTGATACAAATTTACCACGGTAGGTGGTATTTAGGAAACACCTCTCAAAATGATTATAAAAAATTACTACAGTTTGGAATTAAAATAAAATAACTAACACATTAAATGACTACTACAACACGAAGTAAGACTACAACTATGTACTTACTTAGTAAATTATGCTGCTGGGTAAGCCATCGGGCTCTCTTTTGAGTTTTTAGATACAGATTTTACTGCTGGACGCAGGATGACAGGTATATCATAAGTATAGTCACAAATTTGATAAGTCTCACAGAAGGACGGCTCCATAAGACGAGTAAAATCAAGTGCACACACACATAGACGCGTACGTAACTCAAAGCAAGTCAAACGAAATTCATTCCTTAATGTTTTGATTTACGTAGGTAGGTTTATGTTTGTGTTTGCCTGTTGTTGTACGTTGAATGGAGCCAGCCTTCTCTACCTATCTATGTTGTGTTCCGATGCTCATTGGTTTTTTTGGGGGGGCTGAGGTAGCGTCTGGGATAACCTAGTGCCCTAATATACTCTTCTGAACTACTAACTACAATGTGCACTGTCTAAAGCAAAACTTATTTGGAACATAATTGTAGGAGAGCCCAGGATGCTAAATGGAGAGTTAGTCTATTTTCGTCAGGACCTATTTGATTATGAAGATTATGCAAAAAAGTAAAAAAAAGTTTTATGATGTATTCCCTTTCACTGGTGGCGGGAGCGTGTACAAGTTTTCAAAAATGTAAATAAAAATTGGCACAAAGAAATACTGGAGGGCATCAGATATTAATAGGTGTTAATAGTGCAAACACTCCACGTGGGCTGGTCACCCAGCCTTCTATTTTATACCAGTACGAAGTAGTAGAAAATAGAAGAAAAGTTATTGTATAGGCGTGTCAATATTTAGAAGGGGTGTTACGTGAAAGCTAAAAGTTCTTATAGACTGACGATTTGGACGCGATCTAAACTTATGAACGATTTTTGATAATGCGAAAAAAAAACTAAAGCGTTGGCAGAAATGTATTGTTGGCCATGGGGATTTTATACCTGGTGCTACCGCGTGCTAGTTTTTTTTAATACAAAATGACATTTTTTTTACACAAAAGAAGAGTTCATATGCGAAGACAGCTAGTGCAGCTTGAATAAACTATTCTAGCCGCGTCTACCTTGCTGACCCTTAAGGTGCCTCTTTTGCAGGAAGCTATTTTATATGCTTGCAATTGCAAAGCATTCCAAAATTCGAAAGAACGGCAAAGAAACAAGTTAATTAATAACTTTATGCGTGATTTTGAAGTGAAGATATTGTATTGATGACTCCGAAGGCTGGCACGCAAGTTCATGAGTAGGAAGTGGGCAGGTAGGAAAAGATCAAAAACCTGTTCACAGAGCTTGAAAAGGTGAAAGAAATTCTTAAAAATGTTTATTTGATAAAAAGATAATTACAATTTCTTAAATTTTATTGATGATTATTACCTTTATAAATCAATAATTTACTATATTTAATTTAATAAATTACTATTTAGATATCTTAATATCATTATGACAAGACAGATATTAAGAGGAATTTACTAACAAAATCATATTTTTTGTAAATGATGGATTACAGTCTTATATTAACAATTGAATAAGTACCTCACCATCAACTATACAATTTAAAGAATTATATTAATGGTACTCTTTAAGTTGAATCGGCGGCGCAACAGGATTCACGTGCATGATGAGTTAATAAAGAAGAATTGAACAAGGAATGATTTATTCCGACAACGTCAAGCAGAAAAGTTACGGCGAGGAGTACAGACACGTGCATTAAGATTTATACAGTTTCAACATCTAATAAGTCTTATTTTCTTACCAATAAGTGTCACGAACTGTCAAAAATGTAAACCTCTTTATGTCCGTGACATAACCACTTTCTCTTTTTGCATTATTTATCACAAGTACACTCGTCTTCATACATTTTTTTCTATACCATAAGCATAACAAAACCGACGCCCGCCGTGCGTCGGCCGTAATTAAAAAAATATAACATATACAGGCACCTAATTCATGTTGAAAGATATTTTATAATAATTCGGTTTACACGATTATCACTAAAACAGGTGTTCAATTGTTTTATTTGATTAAAAAAGCCAATGAAACATGGCGCAGCGGGAGTAGGTATGACTCATAATGATGACGACACAGACTTATTATAAATTAATGACGAAACTATTTATTTCAAAGATTTAGATTACAAATAACATATTAAAATCAACCCAGCGCGATATAAAATTAAAAATATCTACTTTTGTCAAAGACTCAAAAACTTGAAGTGGTCTAAAATACCGTTACTTGTTTAATCCAACGATTTATTTAGTATACTTTATACTTTTCTTAGCCTGAATACCAAATTTTAATAATAAAGATTACAAAGAACTCTCTGGTTTATTAAAATCGGCTTTAGATTTTGTATTTAATACCCTTGTACCGTACAGTGGTTCGGATTTTACTGTAACTGCTTTAACCCACCAACCCCGATTAGGCCAGCGTGGGGGTGCTATGGCCCCAATTCCTCATGTATTTGTCCCATATGGGGAGGCCTGTGCCCAGCAGTGGGACGTATATAGGCTGGTGATGATGATGATGATGATGAAGTAACACCCTTGTACATTCTCTCCATTTACAACATAATAATATTAATCATCCTAAGTTACATGCATGCATAAAATGTTATATGTATAAATGAAAATTAAAGAACCCGAATTTGTTGAATTTTAATGGTCTATGAGTAATTTTATCGTCGCTGCGGGACCATCAATCAAACGCATATTAGCCATTGTTTTTGCAGGCTATATTAATTTGTGGCTTAAAAATGTCCAAATGTGTACTTATCCTATGGGAATTAAATAATATGCCTACTCTAAATATCAAATTGTTTTTCCGGATTGATACTAAATAAGTACTAATTATTTACATAAAATATGCAAACTAAATTACTAACCTATTATGTATTATGCAGTCTGAATAACCTAATATTAATATCTTCCAAAATTAAATTTTCAACATTATAATAAATATTGTAAAAACTACTCGTTTGTAAAAAATAGCTCGTTTGCAAAAACAAACTCGTTAGTAAAAACGAACTCATTTGTAGAAACCAACTTAAAGCACTAGTATCATAAAAATCTATTTTTGGGCAAGTGTTGAAAATTCCTTTCTATGCTTCAGAAAACTTGGATAAAGAATAAATGCAAACAGACTACTGTCAATTATGTACGAGTGATGAGCAAGAAAGGTAGCGAATGCAAGGGACTAACCATAAAAGATATTTGGTTTCGTTTCTTTTTCTAAGTAAACCTAGTTTAGGCTTTTTCTAAAATATTTTTTTTCCTTTAGTTACAAAATCTACAGCACTTAATATTTAAAAAAAAAATAACGACTAGTATTGATCATAATGCCAATAACGGATTTTTATTATTTATTATTAAACTGTTATAACGGCTAATTATGTCTGTTGACACTATGCTTTTAGATACAAAAAAATGAAAAACAAACATTAGAAATATAATATTGTGCAGGTGTGGGTGGTTTGTGTGTGTGTGTGTGTGTGTGTGTGTGTGCTCGACAGTGCCAAATTACATATTTACGTAAAGCAAGTCATTAAAGCCCTTGGCTATAGCCGGAGTGTAATGTTGGACTGAATCTCATTATAACCCACTGGGTTTGTAATATTTTCACTTTTCATAGTTCTTATTGGAATGGCCTTAAAGTCTAATTTCGTAATAATAGATCAACTAATACTCGAAGGCGTCGAACTTATTTGAAATTCGAACGTAATTTGAAAATAGAACTTTTCTAAAATAGAGCTGGCCACGGCAAGCTGAATGGAACACGTTTGAAATTAAACAAAAGCCGCGAGTATTGTAGGACGTTGCAATAATATACGTAATAACTGCAAAGATTTTATAAAAATATATCAAAATAGAAGAAAAGTTCTGTTAACATGTCGAGTGACGAAAGTGATTTAACTCCGGAGTCCATTAAATTGGATGTCTTAGGTATTGTTCATAATCTACTCCCAGAGAAGTCAAAGGAAACATACCTGAAAGCCTACAACGATTTCGACAAATGGAAAACTGCAAAAGGAGCAAAGTCTGTGTCTGAATCAGTGCTTCTGAACAGAGCTGTTTTTGTCTTGGGCGCGCTTGAACCCCTCACTGCGCTCAGGACTCGTCTTATAACACCCTTGCTGCGCTCGGGAATTAAATCTGGACTCCTTCGTTACGTTCAGGATTCAATATCGCGCCCGTGACATAAAACAGTGCTTTATCCCCTCGGTGTATAATTTACTATTAATGTCCCCGACATATTATTTAACAAAATATTATTTGATTATGATTTGAGAGTTTCACTTTTAGTATTACAATTTCAGAATAATAACGATGACATTAGCAATGACCGGCTTTACAAAAACAAGCTATTAAATCGTAATAAATTATGTTTAGAACCATCGTTCGGAAATGAGGGCGATGTAAATGACTTCAAGCGGGAAACGGCCTCCGACCAGCAGCGGAGCAGCGGACAATAATAATATCACTCTTAAGCTTTAAATATATTTGACAGTTACAAAATTTAAGAATACGATGTTCAAAAATATCAATGCGAAGCATTTTTAAGACAACTATTTTCTTTTATTTTTTAAAATAATCACTTAAGTTAGTCTTCTCTTACTCTTGGCTAGTGATATGTTAACTATCTAGATCACAACTTTGTATTTGAGATCTTTCATTTATGAATAAAAATTTTGACAGACAACTTACATACATACGTATGTAAGTTGTCTGTAAATTAAAATAAGGTGGGATAAAAAAATGATAATATTAAATAATATGACTACGTTTCAATACAATACGATTGATTACTACAGCAAACCAAAAGTCTACTCAATAAACTTAATAACAACCCACCAACCCGCATTGGGCTATCTCCCTCTCATGTATTGTTCGTGTAGGTAGATCTAGGCCTTGGTGCCCCGCAGTAGGACGACTAAAGGCTGGTCATCACCAGCCTTCCTTCATAAGCACGTAATCACATCTGATTACGTGCATAGGTACAACTGCTCAGCACGGATGATGCCGCGCAGAAAGACACGGTCATAAAAAACGCGCATCGCCAGCTTATTTTAAAAACGATGTGTGCACAGGCTCCGTCACAGACTCGACGTAACGAGATTTTGCACAACTAAGCGCAGAGGCAACGTAGCGAGAGTCACCGTAGCGAGAGTCACCGTAGCGAGAGTCACCGTAGCGAGAGTCACCGTAGCGAGACTCGACATAAAGAGAGACGACGCAGAGGGAATAATTCGAAAAGAACTAAGCCGAGAGACCCAATAGCTGAGCATAAGCCCGGAGGGATCTCCAAACCGATCGGTCCATTCATTTGACATAGTGTTTTTTTTTTGCATACTTATCGGTTTTTCATTAAACAACATTTTGAAGTTTGTTGAATTTGATGATGCTCTACACTGTAGAGCATTATATGGATATGAAGGGCATTACTCTAGACTCTACAGTAATATACATACTACTTCATATCCATTTACTATCGATGTGGTAGGAGTCAGTGAAATATTTAGTTCCGAGAAATCCCACAAAACACTATCACTACCGGCAAACCAAAAGAGTGATCATTTTGACTTGCTGCATATCTCTTGCCGCCCGCCCGCCGGCGTAACCTGTATAAAACCTAGTCAAACTCCTCCCGTGGAGGAAGGCCTGCTCTGTGATCCTACTTCACAAACTAACACACAGTTGATGCTAATTATCATTACATTTACTACAATTTCGCCAAGGTAAGCACTATTATGGGTTAGCTGGAGATTTAACTACAGTAGTAAAGTCATAATAATAATTATACACTCTAAAGTTGTACCAATAACGTTATTTTTTGCCAGTCAGAAAACATTTTAACTTGATGCTATAAAAAAGAGCGACAAACGCGACACGTTTATCAATTTCGTACCTTGTTCAATTCTGATTTTGTTTACTTTGACTGCTTTAGCTAAAAGTTAACTAGATAACTTTGTCCATCCAGATTGAATGTTAAGCGTTTGGTTCTATTTACTTGGGAGTGGATTAAAAATATAACAAGCACCGCACAGTACGTTTATATTGTTGTTACACGTTATACGCTTTGCGAAAAAAGGAAACTTCCCATTAGAGCCACGGTGGACACCGGTGGGCCGAACTCTGTTGAACCGTTGGGCCCACGGTGGACACCGGTGGGCCAGGAGAGGCGTTTCATTCAAACTTGTTTTACAGGCCACAAAGCATTTATGTAAGACAAAAACTTATCTAGAGTGGGCCGCGTGGCCCAGTAGAATACTTGAGTAGGCTTGGTTTTTGTACACTGGAAACGATTGACAAATTATTGACAATTTTCTGTACTTTGTTAGGGTTGCTCTGAACTTCATTATGTGAAATATATAAGTATACACTATTTAAAAAAGCATTTTTTCTAAGAAAATTTAACTAATTTTTATAGTTCAAAATAATATACAAAATCATATACAAAATAAAACATAATTTTTGTCATATTTAAAAATTAAAAATAACGAAATGAACTTCCTCTTTCCTAATTATGCGAAATAAAAGACTTTGTTGAGCTCCTCTGTTTCTTAAATTTTTGAAACGACGCTTTTTGTCGAAAGTCTTTTGGTTTTTTCATAGTGTGCCAACTAAATGTGTCTCATTGTTCCACAGTTCTTGTATGGTCGCTATTCAAAAGATTAGAGCATAAATCCACTACGACTTCGGTTGGAGGAGAAGTATTCGTAAAATCGTTTTTTGCTTGCTATATTGTCGAAAAATTATCCTTCCTCGAAAAGGAATAACGCTTTCGTCTGTACACAATTCTGCAGCGGGAACATAGTGTTTCTCAAAATTATTGTTTAGCATTTCTAAAAGTTGGCGTACACTGTGATGTCTTTCTGAATTCTTTGCCTCGTCATGATCCAAAGAGGGCACGGCGCGCTCACCTTTCGGTTGACCTAGGTGCTGGCGGAACACGGGTGTTTTGGCAGCTACCTTTTAAAGTTCGCCATAAAGGAAATGAACCCGCGCTGTAATGATGTGGCTACGACGAGGACACCGCGCAGCACACCCTGGAGATATGAACAGCGTGATCGACATCATCACCGCAGTCATCGGAAGTGACCTCTACCTGCCAACCGTCATTCAAAAGATGGTCAGCAGCAAGACATATCAGCAGGTGGTTGTCAACTTCTGGGAGCCCTTTCCGCGGGCCTGAGCCCAGGCCCTGGCAAAACCCAAACCACCGCAAGAGGCTCGGCCAGAAGAAACTTTGCTACGTACGCGCGCTGTTGCAGCCTCGACCACCCTAGCCAGGGGTGTGGAGTGGTGGAGGGAGGTTCCACCATTAACCTAAATTGACCCCGCAGTCGGTTGAAAAGTACCCTGTACCCACGACACTTTTCACAAAAGTTTAGAGTCCAAAAGGACTACCACAGTGCCTGACCTCAGTTGTTTGCGATGAGCTTCCTCGGTCGCGCCGTGTATATGTGGAATGATGGGTACCGTCAGTTTTCAGCCAGAGACTCCTACATAAGCCAGGGGGCAAGCCTCCAAATTCTCCCTGGGTACCCATAAAGGGTTTTCTGACCAAAAAAAAGGCACAACCCTATTATCATTGACACTTTCTTCGGACTCGGTGTGCAAAATACGTCTCCTCTGTTGGAAACTTATGTTAGGAGGTTTATTTCCTCATTTTCAATCTACTCTAAGTCTTCTTGAGTTACAACAAAATCCTCAAAGTTATCCCTAATAAAAAAAAATAAGAAACAGTACCTATCCTAGTGACAACACTGAACAAATATATAGAGTAAATTTTACGGGCAGCTGCGAGGGCAGCGCAGGTGACCCGCCCCGTAAACCCGCGGCCCCCGAGGGATAAAATTGTAATTTCCTTACGTTGAGGCCGCGCGGCCCACCGGTGGATGATGTTATTATTTTAATTATTTTTGGAGTAAAAAACAGGTAGTTATTAATAGATAGTGCTAATTGCTACAGTCGATTTGTACAATAAAAAAAAATAAAAAAAAAACAACACTATAGTTTTACTTTGGCTTCAACGGGTTTTCCCGTGTGGCATACACGGTTGGCCACGTGGCGTCTAACGTGTTAAGAAAATTACAATGGCTTGGTCCAGAATTGAATCGTGCACGTCCGAATACGGTTTTTTTTAACTATTTTTTTTCAACAAACAAAAACCATTTTAATTAAACTCAATTTGAAAGTTGGATTGGTTTGTTGAAAAGAGTTCAATGCAATCGAAGTCATTATTATCATCATGCATTTTAATAACAAAAATATCAAGTGATTACTCAAGTACCGAAATATGGCTAATGATTCTGTGTGATAAGGCGTGTGAACGAAAATAAAGTCTGAACGAAAGTATAACATGTAGGTAATAATGTAATTAGACAATAAGTACCTACCCTCTTACATGTTATATTAGTGTTACACTTTCGTTCAGATTTTCAATATTATTATCAAAAGATGAAAACCATCACACACTTGACATTGATGTTACTAAAATAAAAATTAATTTATGTTAAAAAAAACTATAGTTAGCTATAAAACCGTTTATTTATTTAAGAACTGAAATAATTCTTTCTTTCAAATAAATTCGTCGGTCTATTTCTTCGATTCCGAGTACCAATCAAATCAAATTTGAGCCACTGTCTTATAGTAAATTTGGCAAAGCTGAATGATGCCCTTAGTTTAAGAAGTTGGTGTAATTTTACAAGCTTTTTAATCAGTTCACATAACTATGTTTAAGTGTTTATGTTGATTTAGTTAAAATCTAGCAAGTGAAATTTAAATTAGAGATAGGTTCATAGAATATGGATGAGGAAACTAAAATATGAATTGATCGGCAAAAATAACAATTAGTAAAAATAAAGTCATAGGTATGTATAGTGTTTACGGTATATGAATACTCAGGCACAGAAAGTGAGAAAGTGTTGCGCTTTGGCGCGGGCCGCGGATGGCGCCCAAATTCCGCCCATGTACATTGGCAACGGACGGCGGCAGCTTCCCGCTGACGTTCCGCCTCCTCTTTCAAACCCATCACCATCTGCCATCTGTCACTCTTGACGCCATCTTTACGACGACAATCGAGAGAGAAGTCACTCTCGATCACGGGGCCGGCGGTTAGCACCCGCCGCTCTTCCGCCATACAGAGCACTCCCCCCATCGTATGATCACTCCCTCTTCGGGCAGGCGTCACAGCGTGGTGGCAGATGGCAGTTAGTTTCCTTTCGCCTATGCGTCATAGGTATACGCTGAAACATTAACGTGAGGAACTTTGTCGCGCAGAACGTCAGGTCTCAAGACCAACTTCTACAACCGCGCGTGCTTGCCAGGCGCCAGTTTAGTCGGGCTAAACTTAATTTTATTTTCACTACCAACTTTGTCCGTAACATACCCAGCGATACCACAGTGATTCCTTGTCCTGTGGTACGTAATGTAAAACGGGAATCATCTTTCATATTTTAAAAAAATCTGTGTTTTGCCGCCACCTTGAAGATGCCGCCCTTGTGCGGTACACGCCCTGCACGACCTGTTCCAACAGGCCGCTGTTCTTTGCAATGCCTGTAAAAAGAGAAAAAAAAATGTAAAATACAGGAACTTTCGCGGGCATCCCAAAAACACTCTGACAATGTTTTATCACAATTTGATCAATGGTTTCGGAACACATAGGAGACAAACATACAAAAATTGATTTTTATTATTGAGATGAATCTAAATAATATAAAATATTTCAAAAGCAATTGAAATTTGGGACGCCGCTCTTAGGGAAACCAGACTATGTTGAAATCTAACTTAGAAATACGCTAGAGCTTAAAAATTGGAGAATTACATCAACATATATAAAATTGTCACCAAAGATTAGATTAATTATAAAAAAAAAACAATCGAGCGCCTCTGCTTGCTCAATTCATTTTTATCAAAACGCTTCAACCACGTCGCGCAAGATGGAACCTATTAAAACTTTAAAAGCAACTCCGTTGAAAAGTATTAAGACTTTTTTCCATAACTGCGTCAATGCGATTTTCGTAGTTAACATAAAATTCATAATCATGGCTCCAGTGCAAGGTTTGACTTTTTGTTCAGTAAGGAAGCATTGAAAATCAATTTGCTGCAAGGAGTCCACTAAATGAACACTATTTCATGTAAAACCAACTTTCGGGGCAATGAATAATACTTGTTTGCCACCGTTACTGTTTTAAAACAGCTAACAATCGTGTATATTTAAAAATAAATACTTTTTGATGTTAAACGATTTTTGTGGAATTGTTAAATTGAGCGCACTGTCTTAACGTGTACGTATATTGGCCGCGATGGCGTTGTATCTGAATTTAACATAAAAATCACGAACAAAGGAAGCTCCATTAATATTTCTTATAATCCCTCATGAAATACCCAGAATCATTGATGTCTTAAGAAAGCGACTCCTACAGAATATTTGGTGGTGCTTTTTAGGTTTCTTGTTATTCTATATATCAAGGGTAAACTGATTGCCCGTTCGAGAGGATTAAATATGAGCCTTCTCTATAATGCTATTAATATACAAAAGATCAAATAGAAACTTTTTGTACCTAAACATTTTTAAAAAATAATTATATAAAAAGCCATTAGAAATTATATCATTATATTTTGAAGTACCGATTAAAATAAAATAAAAGTATTTGGGACGTCTAATACCATAGTAATTGCCCAGCATTATTGCCCCTTGCCACATACTCACTACAGCTATTGTCCACCCTACATTTCTACATAAATCAATTATTTTAATAAAAAATAACTTAAAGTTGAGATGATTATTTGGTCTTCACAGCATGTTTAAGTATATAATATTATAGGGAGTAGACCGAGACTGGACTTATTATTTTGAGAAATCTGAGGGTAGGTCTAGGGACGCCATATTTATATTCCATTCAGCCCAAGTCAAATATTTTTACTTTTATTTTATTTTACGTAACAAAACCTATTCTTTCGTCATAACCAGGGAAGTTTTATAAAAGACTTGAGTCTTTGAGCCTTGCGAAGAAACTAGCACGGTGACTAGCAAGCTTTTCAAGTTTACAGTTTGCGTCTTTTCTACGCTCTCCATCGTAAGTTTTAATAAGACGTTCTTGAGGCTCTTCAAAAAAAAAAGTTCTACCGAGAAACAACCACTACAAAAGTTACTACTATTTGGTAGGTACAAAATTTAAACAATATTTCAATTACTGCCTACGTGTGTACAAAAGATTTTTTTTCAGAAACGAGTTAAGACATTTAAAATACGGTTGTTTTTAGGGCTCGAACTCTTTTCAAGACTCGTTGCTGCTTGTAAAATAATCGCACGTTGGACTCACGAACCCGAGTCTGATGAGTCTAATAAGACAGGGACTCCGTGTTTTTTTACACTCCTAACTTATGAAAAGCACCATTGCAGAGCCGTTACACCACCTGTAAGTCTTGAGGTTAGAACAGATTACATTATACAAACCCACTGGCCTATAATTATAGCCGCTTCCACCTTGCTGCATTCTACTACTGCTTTTTTAGGAACCAAATGTTATAGGAATAAAGGAATGATAGTACAGCCGACAGCACATCAAGTGTAACAGTTGGACTGCGTAAGCCGCGCCTATTACGTATGCAGTAAGGGCGATATCAAGGTCAAAAGCTTGATGTGCTGTCGATTGTACATATGCAGTTTACTTACTTGAATAGATTTTGACGGTTGCAATTAACGGGAAGTACCTACTTTAAAAATGGCAATATTTTTTATAACTAATTAAGCCATGTCTGCACTGAAAAAATATTTAGGTGAACTACTTCGGTTGTTACATTAGGTTACGACCAAAATTACAGTTTATTTGATTTAACTAAACGTGCATCTTTAAGCAACTTTATTTTTGGATAGGTTTTACTCTTAGTTATGTCACTTTTATAAGCTATAAGTGGTAAAAGTTCAGTTGCCAAAATTTTTTCAGCGTGTCATAGCTCGGACATTAAAATTTTTTCTGAAAATTTTATCTGTCTGTATCTCGCAGTCAAATTCTCCATCGACTTTATGCCCACTGAGCTGAAATATTGCACAGGCACAGAGATGCAAAAGGCCAGAAATGAGAACACAATTATAATACGTCAGATTTCGAACTCACACGAAATAAGAGGTAACTTTTATGTTCATAAGATGTAGTGTTAAAATCTAGATTTTCATAATTGCACCGATGTTGTCCCTCTACCCGTACTAATATAAGATGCCGAAGTTGTCTGCCACTATGTCGATCTATCTGAATGGCTGTTAATGGCTCTAATTTGGCAAAGAGATAGTTTAAATCTATATATATAGTTCGATATTAGGCTATCTTTTGGCTCAATAACTAACATCCCCGCGGGCGAAGTCACTAGCGACCACTAGTTGAGTATAATTTAGAAACAATAAGATATAATATTAAAATCAAAACTGTATGCTCAATTCAAGATCTATCGCATAAACAAAAAAATATTTACTTTTGAAAGTATAACATATCTAAGTCCAAGTACTTAGTAGGTATAACATTAGGTAGGTATTGATTTGAATGATAATGTTGAATCCTATTCAAGATTATTAGGTAGATAGTATCTAAGTGATTAAATCTTTACCAAATTGTTGTTCAGCGGTAAATCAAATTTATTATTTGAATAGGTTTTTTTATACAAATCACGGGAAATGACTCAGCACCTTTTTGCTTAAGGAAATAAACATTTTGTATTTATTTTTGAACTCCTGCAGTTTTATTATTATCTGTACTTACCTTTATATTACTGGAATAAAAAAATCAAATGTCTCGATTCTGCTTTTTGACTAAGGATTTTGTGATAAATCAATACAGACGAAATTGTATTTGGAAATGTAGGTTTACTCCCTGAAGTGACTCCGAATCAAATCTAATTTGAAGCGTGTGAAACTCTAGTGCAAGTTAGTGTGTCGGCAAGTTCTCTTATGAGTTGTTTAATCTGATGATCCGTTTGATAGTGATTTCTCAGGGAGTTAATTTTGTAATATTTTTTTCCGCCATTATGAAATACCGCATTACGTTTGCTGGCGCTCATGTTTGTGACCGACCACCTTGATATATCTTTTAGAAGCAAGCGGTGAATAGATACTACCTATTCATCTTTGTATACATAAGCTTAGCACCTAGATCAGTAACTTTAATTTGTATCACATTTACGTATTTATAAAGTAATTAGTACTAAGAGTGAATTTGATTGATTTATAAAATTATTTTTTTATTAAAAAGTTAATAAAGGCTACATGCGGCTCCGACCACGCGTATGCCGGCAGTTAGCACTAAAAGGTAGCAATCCTTACTGAGGATAAAATCTATCTCCAGGGAAACTTCATTCAAATCGGTTCAACGGCTTAGGAGTAAAAATGTAACAGACAAACAGGAAGAGATAGATTATAATATCTTTCTAATTTATGATACTAATATGGATTTCATAACTTTCTTAGGTTTTGTAAGAAATTCTAGGTCCAGCCTCCATACATTTTAAAACATCTCCTTCATTAATTTTCTTATTTTTTTTTTAGTTTCTATTATAAATTTCCATCTCAAAGTTTTACATGAATATTAAATAATCAACTAAGAAAAGTGTGATTGCTTATTTAAATATTGTAAAATAACTTTGTAATGAAAATCCCAGTTTTTAGCTTCTTTTTCGAAGCCATTCGAGTCGTGGTGCAAACAAGGTATGTGTGGATTCCGTCATGGCATTGTATGTGTACCTAAACCTATAGGTATGTTTTATAGGCACTCGTACTTCATCCGGAGCCAACGTTTACCCACAACAAGCTTTTCAAATACCTACATTTTTAATAGAAAACTGTTGTTCATCACAGGCAGCGCGTTTTCGATTTCGGGTTTATTTGAAAATATCAGAATGTGAGGCAATTTGTTTCGAATTCAGTAAATAATTTAGGCGTTGATTCTGATTCTGTATTTCAATTGGAAATAAAAATAAATTGAAATTATAGACAATATCTTTTTTGGTAGTATTCTTACCATTCGAGTGATGAACTCAATTTTAAATTTGATTTACGAGTTACATAAAGGTACTCTTAGACAGGATCTGAGTTTCAAATTAGATTAAACTAGTGATTCGAAATAAGTGAAGAATGCGTAACTTAGCCGAAACGTCAATTTTTGTACAAAAAACATGTTCGGGTATCGAAGTATAATTTCGATACTAAGAAGATAGACGCTAGCTAATAACGCAAAAGCAAAATGACTAGGAGAAATTCATAGGCTATCCCAAGTCCACGGTAGCTCAGTGGTCATAGCACAACCCCGGGTAGTGAAAGGTCGCTGGTTCGGTTCCCGCCCCATGACATACAACAGCACATCAAGTGTAACATTTTAAC
Organism: Nymphula nitidulata; assembly: GCA_947347705.1. Classification (NCBI taxonomy): domain Eukaryota; kingdom Metazoa; phylum Arthropoda; class Insecta; order Lepidoptera; family Crambidae; genus Nymphula; species Nymphula nitidulata. The sequence goes on from OX374616.1 coordinate 22,654,590, forward strand.
TTTAAGTCTGTCCTACTTCGTTCGAAATAGAGGTCGCTTTAGTAGAGCAACTGTTAAAATTGACTTTCTGTCGTTTGTACATTTATTTAGTAAAAGAAAAATCGAAAAAGAACTTGACGTAAAAATTTTTTTCTTATCAGCTTTTAATGGGAAAACAAAAAAAATTTGAAGCATAGCTCTATTGTCTAATTAATTCATCGACACTACACACACACAGCTAACGTTTAACCCAATCGATGTAGTAAGAAACTACCCACATTGTTTAAAAAAATTTTAGTTCCAAATTGATCCGTATATCAAACGCTAGTAACAAGTGGGTAAAAAGTTCATTACCCTTGCCAGGCAAAATACCCTCCCACAGACTATTAGTTATCACTCCTTCTATCGCAGATAAAATTTGAATGACATTGAGAGCCGATGTCATTCAAATTGAGTTTTCGATGGATAAATTATTTTTTTGGGGTTAATTTGTAGCACCTATTTATTTATCTGTTTGCAATTTGAGTGTTTTGAGCTTACAATATTTCTAGCCAGTTGCATGTGTCATGAATTGGTGAACTTACCGCGTACTGCGGATAGATGTCGACCATACAGCGGGCAGTATTAATTGTAATTCTTTTGTTATGAACTTTGATAGTGTAAAGGAAATTGTCTTTTTATCTTTTAAAATTATTGAGAGATTTGAATCTTCTTGTTTAATTATTTAAACGAACTCATACTAAGTTATTTTAATTGAATAAATAAGCTAGTTTTTTTTTTAGAAAAATTGCGGCGATGAAGAAGTAGCTTACTTTCTTTATATTCAGAAGCGTTGAATAGTTATTTGTTATACAAGAGTGCAAAGTTGCTTTTTAACCGCGTGCTCAATTTTGATGACCGAGCAAGCAAAGGATTCTAAAATTCACAAATTAGAATCCTGAGCGTTAGCGAGGGAATCAAAAGAGCACGAGGTGAAAAATCTTTGCACTCGAGTGCAAAACGTAACTTTTCATCTCAACGAGGAAATGACTCAACGCATAAAAACATTTGCGCATTAATAACAGTTTCAGTCAATTCTGTTGGCGTCAAATAAACCAATTAATCGATGTCAATTTTAGCACCGAATGTCTTGAAGTATGATAGACAAACACCTATGGTGATAATAATTAATATTATTATAGTCACGTCTTTTATATACATAGGCGACATAGAGCTTGTGCTATGTATTAATATTCTATAAACATGCGAAATGGATGCTCAGATATAATTATTTTTTTTAGAACAAACATACAGAGTTACACAAAAGTGAGAGCGATAGCAATATCGAATATCGGTAGAGAACGCACGTTTAGAAACCGCGCGCGATGAAATATAGGTAGTTACGTTCCGAAATGTGTGCCTTACTATATATAAATATTAGATCCATATCTTGTAGGTAGGTAGTAGGTACCTATGAATACTTACATGTAATTTAGTAGACAGAGGAACTGATCAATTGACCAGCCGGACGTGAATTATTTTAATAAGGGGTCCTCCCCACTTCCTTGTCAGTTAATTTTGTTTTGAATAAACCTTCTCTACATTAAATTTACTCTGAAATCTTGCCATTATTCTCAAACTTTATGCCAGCTGGGCTCAACTGGCATCAAAGGGCTCGACTAGATTCCGAAGTAGTAAACATTGTACCTTGGCTTGCTAGCGTAAGCGCCTCTAATCCTGATAATACCGAACGGACCCCACTGGATAGACGCGCACATAAATTAATAATGTTATTAATTGAATTTGAACAAAAGGTAAGTATTATTCTTAATTTCTGATTTTAACATTATTATAAATGTTTGAAAAATTACTTAGTAATTAAAATATAATAAAACTAGAAAAAAATCACGTCCTGAGGCAGGAATCGAACCCGCGACCTTTCGCAATCCGGGCGACTGCTCTGACCACTGAGCCACCCAGGACTTGGGATATCCCTGTGAAATTCTTCTAGTCTATTTTTATTTGCGTTTATGAGCTAACGTCCACCCTACAATGTCGAAATATTCTATTTCAACATCCGAAACGAGTATTTTTACAAATACCTACGATTCGGTTAAGTTGGGGCAGTGCTTTCAAATATTCTTAATTTTTGATTTTAACATTATTATAAATGTTTGAAAAATTACTAAGTAATTAAAGTACAATAAAACTAGAAAAATTTCACGTCCTGAGGCAGGAATCGAACCCGCGACCTTTCGCAATCCGGGCGACTGCTCTGACCACTGAGCCACCCAGGACTTGGGATATCCCTGTGAAATTCTTCTAGTCTATTTTTATTTGCGTTTATGAGCTAACGTCCACCCTACAATGTCGAAATATTCTATAACTTAACCGAATCGTAGGTATTTGTAAAAATACTCGTTTCGGATGTTGAAATAGAATATTTTTGAGATACTGTATATATTGAATTTTTGTTAGTATGTATTGACTATGCGAACATGGCTTTATTCACCAGTAATTGACGTTTAGTACAGATAAAATTAAGTTATCAAAAGGTACCTATAAAGTTTTAAGTTTTGAATGTATCGATTAAATGTACGAAAAAAAGGTACTTCAATTTAATAGAAGAAATAAGTTATTATTCTCTTTGAAATTATATCATAATGCGCAATGTTTTCATTCATTGAAAAAGATAGGTTTATTGAGAAGAAATAAATGTTCGTGTGAATTGGAAACGTTGCGAATGCTCGGATCATCTATTGAATTGATATTACGTCATTAATACCCCTAACTTTGATCATTGAGTCACCGTTGGATTAATTCGATGAACTAATTCACTTTCCCCGAATTGGATTTCTTGGTAAAGAGTAGTTTAACTCCTTTGTAAGTCTTCGTTAGATTTATTCGTGTCTCTTATTAAAACAGTTTATCGATTAGCGAGGATTTGAGAGATCGATACTAGTGTTATCTAATTCAAGGTAATGATAATTATTATTTTGTGACAGCAATTTAGGTACTAGGTGTTAGGTCCCATAATAATGTAGGTTAGTTCGCTGTGTTTCGAATTGAAGGGAAAGGTAGCCAGTGTAATTCAGTGTAGCATGGAAGGCATTTCGTCTTAAGGCCTCAGGATGACTCCGAGTGACATTTTCCTCGTTTTTGCAGGTATATAGGCGACTACAGTCATTTACCATCAAATGGGCCGTCAGGTTGTTTATCATCTCGTTGTTAGTACATATAAAAAACACTTTGCTAATACCCTTTATTTTTCATAGTGACCACCCGCCCGTAGACGTCAGTCATCGTGCTAAAAGGCTTACATGATTTCTTAGAATGTAATCTATCTACATGCTAAATTTTATCTAAATCTAAGTGTAAACGTTACAAACATTGCAGAAAGACAGACAGACAGAATTACTTCCGTATTTATAGAATATATAATGAATAGAATATAATGAATACATAATTCATAAGAAGGCTCAATTTTACCCAAAGGTCAATGGAGAGGGCTATGCTCGGGGTTTCTCTGCGTGATCGAATTAGAAATGATGAGATCCGCAGGAGAACTAAGGTCACCGACATAGCGGACTGACAGCCGTTGGGGCGGAAAGGTCCTCGAGTGGCGGCCGCGTACCGGGAGACGCAGCGTTGGTAGGCCTCCCACAAGGTGGACCGACGATCTGGTGAGGGTCGCGGGAAGACGATGGATGCGGCAGCGCAGGACCGATCGGTGTGGAGATCCCTGGGGGAGGCTTATGCCCAGCAGTGGGCGTCTCTCGGCTGAAATGATGATAATGATAATGAATAGGAAAGAAATGTTCAATAAATGAAACAGGAGTTTCCATTTTTACGCAAACAAAAAATGCTTGTATAAATTGCAAGGCAATAAAATAGCGTTCAATGTGGTCAAAGAGTTATTGAAATAACTTGGAGAATAACAAAATAAATCAACTTTTACTGAACCCAGAACGAATTATAAAATGCGCACACAGAATGCGCTGTGTGACGTCACAAGTCTTGAACGGTCAGCGGTGCGGTTGGGACGGAATGCGCTATGCGGACATTATGTCGTTTGGTGCTCGCAGTAAGTGCCTGGAATGAGATATGTGAAGTATTATGTAATAAATTGTAAATAAAAATAATCTTTCAGATAACTGATAACTAGATTAACGTAAAATCTTGAGTTCGGACGAATGCAACGAACTGCGTGATAAGAAGAAATTAGCGTTCGCTTGATATTATTTCATTTTTGATATAAAATGGTAAAACTTCTAAGTTTGCGGATAAAATGTTCAGTATGAATTACCAAAAACTTCGAAGTAACGAACTCAAGTTTAATAACTATTTTCGAATGTCCATTCGCTGTTTCGATGAGTTGCATTTCGGTTTTTTTATATAAATTATTACTTTTGTCCCATAATACAGGACTTAAATGCACCTTAAATATTACTCTTTCGCTATCTATTTTTATTTTGATTGGACTGTACACACACATGCGTGCCACCCGCGAAAGTGTAAAATAGCTACTGGTGCGCATTGGTACATTTGCACGCGTGCGGGTGCCATGCGTCAAAGGAAAAGATTGTATGAAACGATGGTGGCATGATCACAAACCCGCTTGACAGGAAAAAGGCCCTAGCGCTGAATTGTTAGTTATTGTACATTTGTGTGTGCCTGTAACAGTGTCCGGCCGCGCCTTGCTGAACAACTAACCTTTTGATTAATGAGTTGCCATTGACTCGGACGCTACGGCGATTGGCAATAGTGTGAAATTCGCGGAGGGCGAATATTTGTTCCACCAGTCGTGTCGCCGTCGCCGTCGTCGCTCGTTCCCGTAGACATACAGGCCGTTACATGCTCTCAATCTGGTCGCAGATAATCTTATTTTCGTGTACTGACTGCAGTACAACAAGTATAACAGCTGCATTACAAAATCCGCCTCTATTTGCAACCTAATAAGGGCGGTCTGAAGGTCTCTATGTTATGCTTGTTATGCTATCGACTGTACTTTGAGAGAATTCACGAAGCTTACGTTTTACATTATATGCTTTGATTATACATATTGTTTATATGTTATAGACGTTAATGTTTGCTACTTTGTCAAAAATGTTGTTTCCTTCTTATCATGATAAATGTAAGTAGGTACTGTGAAAAAAATATTTATAAAATTTAAATGTAGGATGACAACACCGGTCTAGAGTGCGAGCGAGAGGTATGGATGTGTGAGAGGGAAGGAAGTTACTATGGCAACGGACTGAGTTAAGACGATTAAGTGCTCGTGGTTGTTAAAATTAAAATCTGCGTATCGCTCACCGCCCCAATCCTACAATCCTGATGAAGTGTGGGTACGTGGACAGTCTGATAATTTACCAAAAGTAGACATGGTTATGGTTTTAGACTTCTGGGCCAACAGTCCACTGCACTTCACACGTGTAGAGGTCAGGGGAGTGAAACTTTTAGCTTATGTAGAGTCAGCTAAGGAAGTTGCTATTTACAGTGTTCGTTCATAAAATTTGTCAAGTGTAATAATATAATATTTGTAATGTTCTTTAGTATCAGTCTGCACTGTTTCTATAGTTATTGCGCTACGTTACACCGTTCTTTCTTGATCTAACCACAAGTACTAACCGGAACAAGGTGACCGAGCAGCGACGACGAGTCGACTGAGGCTTATGACGTCACGTGCTTGCTGAGCGGCCGCACGCCGGCGCCGGCAAGTTTTTAAGGGGACCGGAAAAATCATAACTTCGTCATTTATGAAGATCATTGAAAAAAAATTCAACAGACTTAAATGTAAGCTTAGTACTATTTACTAAAGTTTGTAAAACATATCATATTTTGAAAATTTTATTTTAAGTAAAACATAAACGTCTTAATTTTGATACTGATTTATTAGATGCGATTGAATGTGGAGAGACGAGACTATAGCGATGCATGTTGCTCGGAATATGAGGATTTTAATACATCACCTTTGTCACCGCCTCAAGTGATTTTGGGGAGCAGTAAATCAATATTGTTTCCTACGTAGACTAGTCTCGGGAACAGCCTATTATTTCTAAAGTAAGCTGTTTCTTTATTATTATTCACTAACTTTTTATCAGCAGATAAGTATTTTTAGAATATGAAATAAACAAGGCTTTTATTTTCCAGTCATTTTGTTTTAGTGGCCGAACTTTTTGTATGAAGAAATTTGAATTTTACTTTACAATTTTGAATTTTGGATAGCACCATAGTATTTATATGGCTATGTTAACATGGGTAGGTGCTCGCTTGTTATACTTTTTACCAAACACCATGTATAATTATCATTTGTAAATTACCGTCCTGTTATAAATTAACGTTGAAATAGAAATAATAATAAGAAGATAATATTCATACACTTACACTTATTACCTAGCCCAGAGCTTGTGTTATGAAATCGAGATAACAAAGAAATATTGATAATAATATGTAAATGAATATGCATATGAATATTAAAAACATTACAAATAAACACCTAAACATCCATGACTCGTGAACAAAATGTTCTTACTCATCATGCAAACATCTGCCCCTACCGGGAATCGAACCCGGGAACCCTAACCGAGTAGCCTGCAGTTAGGGGTACAGGCCACTCGGCCAGCAGGCCGTTATACTACAGATATGATTTGTAAAAATTCGATTTTTCTTTGTGTACTAAAAGTTACTCTAAATTTACAAGACCAAACTTCGACGAACAACGGTCAGCAGTGTGATTCACAAACAAAGATATTCGACATCGAACTTGACGTCTGACAAAGACGACGAGCTGCCATTGGTTTTGACGTTTGCGCACTGCGCTGCGTGAATCCGTATTCACTAATCTCTACGTCGGTCTCTTGGCTATGTACGATTGTCTCTGTTTTGGTTATACGACATGAAATACAATCGATATTTTTTGATTTCTTTTTTGTTGTGTTAAAATTGTATCGCAATGACTTCATACAATATTTGATAGATTTTTTACATAAAGATATAAAAATCAACCACTTTTTAGTTCCGGTTCACGCCGTGCTCGACGTCGGATCGCTGGTGTCGCCAACGGTTGTCAAACAAACGCCAAAAGTATGACGGCGCTGCCGACAGCCACGAATTCATGGCGGCTGAATTTAGAGAATCGCATAGCTGCCCCTTACATTATCTTGTTGAAACAAAGTCAAATACTAAAATTATATTCTTACAACCAAGTTGTGGTCATAAAGCCCTTGATTCATTATTCATTCATTCTGACATCAAGTAAAATGGACCTACTTTCGGGATAAGCTGGCGGCATGAATGGTGTTTTTTATATCTTTTCCAACTTTTACATCTTAAATCATATCACATGCTAGAGATTCCTGATGTCGCTTGAGTTAGCAAAATGATTTAGGCTTTATGTTCTTATGTACCGTCACCAACACATCAAGTATAACACATCGCTGCGTAATTGACTCTTATGACAGTGGCTTAAAGTACAAGTGTTCGTTAAATATACAACTGCATTTAATAAATAGGAAAATGTGATTAAAAATTACAAGAATCCACCGTTTCATACATTTTCAATTTCATATTTTATTATGAAGAGTGCGCTTGATTTAATAAGTTCCTTTCTGTGAAGGGTTATATGTTTGTATGCTTTTACCAACTTTATCAACTTTTACGTAACTTTATTACCAAACAGGTTAAAACAAAATTGTCTATACTTATATCGTACTTTTACTGAAAGTATAACGAATCTTAATTTATGAACAGAAGAGATCTATTAGCTTTTGAGGAAATTTCTACGACTTCCCCGTATTTCATTAGGGGCTATTTTAATCAATTTTAAATGCAATGCAGTTGCAAATGGCAAGCTCGGCACTGAAAAGGCCAATAGAACACACCGTAAAGAGGTGACGCTCACTCTTGTGTGCTCAAGTAATTGCTTCAGTTCAGAGTTCCCTGTTCAAATTGACAAAACTGAATCTGTTGAATTAAACTTTTTTAATAAATGTTCATTTGTTTCAATTTGCGTAGAATATTTTTTTAAGTGAATCATTTCTTATAGAGACAGAGAGAGAAAACCAGAATACGATGCACTAGCCGAAAGGTCGAACAAAAAGGTACGTATTCATGTCGCGTTAGCTACATCTGTTTTTATCAGTATTTAATCATTGCAAGAGATGCCTTATAGATTGGACGTGTCAGCCCCTCCGTTTTTTTTATATTATATGAAGCACGGCAACTGACCCAACACCGATGTGAAGCGGTAAGAAGAGTCCATATGCGAAGACAGATAGTGCAGTTTAGGTGGCTAGGCAAAAGGTGCTTTTTCGCACCTTTAAAGGAACCCATGTTATAGGAAGGAGGAAACACATGCGCTGGCAAAGAATTCCAAGTTCTGGAAGTACGACAAAGAAACGAGGCACAAAATTTCTTTGTGGGTGATCTTGAGGTGGAGACAGTGAATTTATTGTTCGTTATTGGTGGTTTATTCATCAGTCCAGTATAGTACTAAAATTTGACACACAACAAATAGAAGGACCGATTTGCTTCAACTTCTTGCTAGTGTGAGAAATCTACTTTAAAATTAGAATTAGGCAATTAATTTCCTTTAAATTGTAACAAATCGTCTCGCACGCAGGTTTGAACGACTTCCAGCCTCACGAACAAGCCGGATTCTGAAAAGGCTTTAGTACCATTAGTAGTAGACAGAAGAGTGTACTCTTCGGTCTTCTGTATTACTTGCCATTATGCTTAGCGTTTGTGGACTGTGAGAAAGCCTTCGATTCTGCTGAGACTTGGGCCGTGCTTCAGTCACTCCAGAGGTGCCAATTTGACTATCGGTATATCTGGAGTGCTGCAGTCACTGTACTAAAACACCACTATGTCAGTCCGCCTCCAGGATCGAAACTCCAAACCAATACAACTTCAGCGAGGTGTAAGATAGGGCGATTTCGCCGAAACTGTTTATAGCCGCGTTGGAGAATTTGTTTAAGCTTTTGGACTGGAGAGGACTTGGAATCAACATAAACGGCGAGTACATGACTCTCCTTCATTTTGCTGATGATATCGTAGTCATGGAGGACTTGGCACAATGCTCCTCTGTAGAGTCTCCTAACAAGTAGGTCTCAAAAGGAACATGGATAAGACCAAAATTATGTCGAATTCCCATGTCGTATCCTCTCCTGTAAAGGTTGGAAGCTCTACACTGGAAGTTGTTGACGAATATGTTTACCCGGGACAAATAGTCCAACTTGGTAAGTCCAACTTCCAGAAAGAGGTCAATCGACGCATCCAACTCAGCTGGGCAGCGTTCGGGAAGCTTCGCAGCATATTCTCGGCCCAACTAACGCAGTGTCTCATGACGAAAGTCTTCAATTCGTGTGTGTTGCCAGTGATGACTTACGGAACTGAGACGTGGCCGCTTACAATGGACCTCATAAGAAGGCTCAATGTCACCCAAAGGGCATGGCTATGCTCGGGATTTCTCTGCGTGATCGAATCAGAAATGATGAGATCCGCAGAAGAACTAAGGTCGCCGACATAGCCCGAAGAATTGCGAACCTCAAGTAGCAGTGGGCAGGCCACATTGCAAGGAGGACTGACGGCCGTTGGGACGGAAAGGTCCTCAAGTGGCGGCCACGTACCGGGAGACGCAGTGATGGTAGGCCTCCCACAAGATGGGCCGACGATCTGGCGAGGGTCGCGGGAAGCCGATGGTTGCGGGCAGCGCAGGACCGATCAGTTTGGAGATCCCCGGGGGAGGCTTATGCCCAGCAGTGGGCGTCTCCCGGCTGAAATGATGATGATGAATGATGAAATGTACAAGGATAAAGATAATTATGACTTATTAGCGTGAGAAAATGGACAAAATAGCGCGTGAACTATTGATGTTCTTTTGCTCGGGATTTGTCAGTAACTGGTAGGTGGTATAAAAAATTAAAAAAGAAAATGAAAATGACAGGCTGTTATTTCTTAACAGTTACTTTGTCCTGTTATTTTATGTAACAGTAACAGGCATAATAGGTATGGAAATCAGCCTGTTATAACTCATGTCTAAATATTACTTTACAGTTTGTGAGCATACCAGCATTTTCGGGGGGGGGGGGGGGGGGGGGGGGTGCCCCCCCCGGAATGCCTGCCCGTACCTCGCTACGCCCTTGGCTTGCTGCTTTAAGCAATTTACGCGTAAACAGCCTAGAAGAAAGAAGTTTTTTACAACTAGATGATAAGCAAGCCCACTTGGTAGTGGTAGTGCCTAAAATCGCCTTTAATAAGGTATTCCAGGTGCGTTGTCATCCTGAGGCCTAACGGCCTGGCCACGGGGCCGGGCGGCGGCGGCGGCGGCGGCGGCGTCTCGGCAACCACTGCACGGTCACGACGACGCGCTGCGAAGCCGATATAGAGACAGCGTGGTTGCCTACGCGAGACGCAGGACGCGCGTGCGGTGATGTCGTGGCCAGGCCGTAATTACATTGGCTACCTTTCCCTTTAATCCAAAACACGGCGAAATGTTTTACGGGTGAAATAGGAAAGGCGGTGCTACCTACCTAGACGACCATGCATACAACTTACTAGCTTTTTAGATTGTAGGTTTTATAAAGTTTTACACCTATGTTGTTGAACTTTGTATAACTATTTTCACACACTTTAAGTATTTGAGTTTTGCAAAACAAGAAACTTAAATCATTAAAGTCTTGTTTCATTATTAATGCGCGAGCACGACCTCAGCGATGAGCAGAGTTGGGCCAAGCGGGGCAGAGAAAAGCCATATTGACAGTTCAATTATGTAAAACTTTATGATTGCGAAAACTATTTAACACTATAAGGGATTCATAGCTGGAATACTATGATAGTATTTTTTTTCCGAATCCGTTAAGGCACAGAATACCGTCTGGGGGCTAAGGCTTGTCTTACGACAAATAAAAACCAATTGTGACTGGAATCTGAAGCTTGACAGGTAAAATATCACACCATAAAGCTTCATACTGTGAGAATGAGTGAGAAAAGAAAAAGAAAGAGCTTTGAGTAATTATTGTAAACTGGCTGCGATAACCACCTCTATATTTTTGAATGCCCTTGCATTTTAGCTTGGTTTGTCTGTCGGGATCTAACTTACGTTGTTACTTTGCTATCTGTCACTGTATTGCTCATTTTCAAATATATTATAAATTGTAAAATACGTGTTTGCATCATATCAGTCTACTCTCGTTACCTATTAGTAACGATGCTGTACGCTGTTGAGGAAAAGTAGAAACAGAAACGTGGAGTGATGTACTGTGTGATGAGCCAGACCACTTGTGGACATTATTTATCTGCACTTGTCAGACTTTCTTTGCCAAGATTGGACGCGCAAGCCATTAACGAGCACATCAGGCAGCTGAGCTTGACCATCCAAAGCCTTTACCGAACACATCAGACAGCTGAGCTTGGCCATCCAAAGCCTTTAACGAACACATCAGACAGCTGAGCTTGACCATCCAAAGCCATTAACGAGAACATCAGACAGCTGAGCTTGACCATCCAAAGCCTTTAACGAGCACATCGGACAGCTGAGCTTGACCATCCAAAGCCATTAACGAGAACATCAGACAGCTGAGCTTGACCATCCAAAGCCTTTAACGAACACATCAGACAGCTGAGCTTGACCATCCAAAGCCATTAACGAGAACATCAGACAGCTGAGCTTGACCATCCAAAGCCTTTAACGAGCACATCAGACAGCTGAGCTTGACCATCCAAAGCCATTAACGAGAACATCAGACAGCTGAGCTTGACCATCCAAAGCCTTTAACGAGCACATCAGACAGCTGAGCTTGACCATCCAAAGCCTTTAACGAGCACATCAGACAGCTGAGCTTGACCATCCAAAGCCTTTAACGAGCACATCAGACAGCTGAGCTTGACCATCCAAAGCCTTTAACGAACACATCAGACAGCTGAGCTTGACCATCCAAAGCCATTAACGAGAACATCAGACAGCTGAGCTTGACCATCCAAAGCCTTTAACGAGCACATCAGACAGCTGAGCTTGACCATCCAAAGCCTTTAACGAACACATCAGACAGCTGAGCTTGACCATCCAAAGCCATTAACGAGAACATCAGACAACTGAGCTTGACCATCCAAAGCCTTTAACGAGCACATCAGACAGCTGAGCTTGACCATCCAAAGCCTTTAACGAACACATCAGACAGCTGAGCTTGACCATCCAAAGCCATTAACGAGAACATCAGACAAGGCATTAACAAGCACATCAGACAGCTGAGCTTGACCATCCAAAGCCATTAACGAGAACATCAGACAGCTGAGCTTGACCATCCAAAGCCTTTAACGAGCACATCAGACAGCTGAGCTTGACCATCCAAAGCCTTTAACGAACACATCAGACAGCTGAGCTTGACCATCCAAAGCCATTAACGAGAACATCAGACAACTGAGCTTGACCATCCAAAGCCTTTAACGAGCACATCAGACAGCTGAGCTTGACCAACCAAAGCCTTTAACGAACACATCAGACAGCTGAGCTTGACCATCCAAAGCCATTAACGAGAACATCAGACAAGGCATTAACAAGCACATCAGACAGCTGAGCTAGACCATCCAAAGCCATTAACGACAACATCAGACAAGCCATTAACGAGCACATCAGACAGCCGAGTAAGACTATCTAAAGCCTTTAACGAGCACATCAGACAAGCCATTAACAAACACATCAGACAGCTGAGCTTGACCATCCAAAGCCTTTAACGAACACATCAGACAGCTGAGCTTGACCATCCAAAGCCATTAAAGAGAACATCAGACAAGCCATTAACGAGCACATCAGACAGCCGAGTAAGACTATCTAAAGCCTTTAACGAGCACATCAGACAAGCCATTAACAAACACATCAGATAGCTGAGCAAGACTATCATTGCGGCAGTATACCACGCCACGGCAGCATTAACGCCACTTGCATGTCACAGTCTCGCCCCAAACTTCGCTGTGGAAACAAACACGAAAAAGATTTATTAAGTTATCTGTCGAAGTAATCTTATCAGATTCCGATAAATGATAACAAAAGTAGTCAAATCTCGATAGTAATTACTGTTTAAATAACGAATTTATGTGTTTATTTAATTCTATCTAGTTTATTCTATAGTCTGTATGTTCTTATGACCTCGTGTTGTCACAATAAAAATGTGATTGATCTATAGATAAAGGTGTCGTAATTAAACAAATTCATATATTTCTCTTCTCCTACAAATTAAACATTGTATGCTTTTACAGCTTTGTTAAAAGCAAATGCAAAGTTCTCCTCAGCAACAATCCTCTATCTCCAAGATACTAGAATTTTATATTGTTGGCAGGTGGCAGTGAAGTATTTGTTCTCTCTTCGCGTTGCTATTCTATCACGAAATCTAGACTTCAAACCCAAGACCGAGACATTTCTCGACACTTCTCATGAAGCTTGTTTGTAAATGTTCATGTCATTAGTCATCAACGCATTTTTTTGTACCTACCTCTACTGACCTACTTCAAAGCGCATTTATACAGATTGATCTGTGTATTAAAAAGGGAACTGACAGTGTTATAACTATGGTATAAGCACTTTTATTTAAATCGTAATACGGGGTATCACGGGGATTATAAAGGGGTTTTCAATGGCCCCCAACGGTTGGCATACAAACACCCTAACCGGCATAGACTTTCAAGTGATAACTTTGACTTACTCCTACCTATTAATGTGTATATAATATCGTTTTAAGTAAATACTAGTTAATTTAGTAAGTATGTGTTTATTATTATATTTTTAACATGTGTCGTTTTTAACCCCCGACGAAAAAAGAGGGGTGTTATAAGTTTGACGTGTCTGTCTGTGTATCTGTGTACCTGTGTGTCTGTCTGTGGCATCGTAGCGCCTAAACGAATGGACCGATTTTGATTCGGTTTTTTTTGTTAGAAAGCTGATGCGACTACGATGGTTCTTAGCTATAATTTATGAAGATCAGTTCAGCCGTTTGATGACTATCAGCTCATTTTCTACATGATATTAGGATTTTACTAACTTTAACAGATCCGATTGATTTCAAATTTCGTGTCACTACACGAAATTTGAAATCAATCGGATCTGTGACACTTCACTTCGATGACATTACCATGACATACTAACTTTGAGCTCATCCTATACCATCAAAAAGTCTGCGAAACGCTTAATTCTTCAGAAACTTACAGCAGATATAGCGTGTTTGGGCTCTTATGAATAGTCTTAATAAGATGGTGTTAGATAGATGATTAATGACGCCGGGGGTTACTTAAAATTTTTAATTTTGCAATTATTTATTGATTAGTATTTCATTTGAGCGCTTAGAGAAATTATACAAATAGGTAAGCCTCGCACTTGTGTAGAATAGGCAATAGGTTGAAGGGCTAACGCTATCAAAAAGGTTACATATCAAGAGACTTTAAACTGTACAGTTTGGAAAATATCTAAAATATAAGTCATTTGTTCGAATCATTGGGCACAGACTCTCACAATTGAGGACCGTTTGAAATTATTATTGTCATTGCTATGTAAGGTCAATGTGTAAACAATTCACTGTATATAAATAATAATAATAATAATAAATTAACTTGCTACAAAACACACCACACACACACACACAATCACAAACACACACAAACACAAACACACACACACACACGTACATACACACACAACATTTGCTCCCACCGGGCTTCGAACCCGGGACCCCGAGACCCCGACCGAGTAGCCTGTATAGAAAGGGGCACAAACCACTCGGCGTTCGTCACAAATCTTGCTAATGTAAACCAAATACTATTAATATGGTAGGTACCTAAGCAAAGATTTCCATTTAGATAATATTATGGGCATCGAGAATTTCACTTGTTTAGATTAGGTTGGAGGACCACAAGGTTAGTCAATCATGTCCATGGAGCTGTGCCCCGGGAAAGGAAAGTGGTTTGATGCAATTATCTTGCGGCATGGGGCTTCTACAATTCACTTCTGTCTCTGTATGCGTATAACGCGCTTTATGGACCCTTTAGGACCAGCGAGGCCTTTAGGAGAATAAATTAATTAATTTAGAAAACCAACAGCGTATACAGTAGTTTTAAGCACTGATAAATTAAACAATA
Source organism: Nymphula nitidulata (assembly GCA_947347705.1). Classification (NCBI taxonomy): domain Eukaryota; kingdom Metazoa; phylum Arthropoda; class Insecta; order Lepidoptera; family Crambidae; genus Nymphula; species Nymphula nitidulata. Next base: position 22,669,668 of record OX374616.1, read on the forward strand.
TCAGTTTTTAAACGTGCTTTTAGGTTTTGCAAGGATGTCGATGTGTTCAAACTGTTCGTTATATAGGTTGGGGAAAAAGTCTTTTCGCATTATGTATGAACTTGTAATAAAATCTCTTTGGCTGTACTATTTGTATCTGGCTGGTTTTGGTATCATTAAAAGTTTAGATTTTAAAAAAGATAATTCCTAATTCAAATTAGGAAAATGTGTGTTTTTCATTTGTTTTTCGTACTGTCAAGATGAGTGAATGTAATGAAAAAATTCGTATTAAAATTTAACTACAAAAAAGGTAAAAATGCAACGCAAGCCGCGAAAATTTGCGATGTTTATGGACCTAGTGCAGTGTCTGTGAGAGTAGCAAAAATTTAATTTAAGCGTTTTCAATCCGGAAATTTTGACCTATTACGGATAAAATTGATGCCATTTTTGAAAAACTGGAGCAAGATCGGCATATCAGTAGTTGTAACAAATAGGGTACACAAAAAAGCTGAATATTTGGGTACCCCACGAGCTCACTGAAAGAAACCTAATGAACCGTGTACTCATTTGTGATTCTTTATTACCGACGTAATGAAACCAAATCATTTTTGAAGAAGCTGATAACTGGTGATGAAAAGTGGATCACGTACGACAAGAACGTGCGAAAAAGGTCGTGGTCAAAGGCCGGTCAGGCTTCACAGACTGTGGCGAAACCCGGGTTAACTCGCATCATGTCATGAAATCATAAAATGAATAAGATGTTTGCCCATGTTTTAATTTATTATCGAATTGTTGTTTCCACCATGTATTTTGAACAGCCCCAATTTTAATGTTGAAATAGTAGGTAATTAGAGACTTTATTTTTGTGAAGTTGTACGTAGGTATGTTGTTGAAATTCTTAATCTTATTAATTTAATCTTACTCCTTTAGACAGCTAGAGGGATCTGTCATAACTGTCTTAACTTATCTGTCTTATATTAATAAACTTATTGAAACATGGCGTAAGTTGGTTGTTTCTTTCGAACATATCACCCGCTTGGTACATCTTAAAGCTTTGTTCTGTGAAATTAAGCTGAAATTATTTCTGTTCATGACACTATAACAATAATACATACTATCGTTTAATATCTTGAGCTTCTGCTTAAGTCACAAATTTGAGTAAAAACACCCTAAATCCGGCGCCATAAAAAGTGATAGGATGTGAATGACAGGCGGACGGAAACAGTAAAATAAATAGGGCCTTTACTAAGCACGGAGTACATACTAATAAAGCCGGCTTAGGTTCTCAGATTTGTTTGTCTTATTTAACTATACACGTATCTTGTGAAATACAAGTATAAAGCTTATAGTAATCAAGTGCAAATGTGTTACTCTGAACACACATGTGTATAATTTAAACAAATAAGCACGGAGAGCACACATACTCTTTGATTAGGACAAACTTTGAAAGTCATTGAGCACCTTAAGCCACATCACTTCAGTGAGCCCTCTCAATTAAAGATTTTCCTGTTCGAGTGGGGACGAGATCACGGTTAAGCGTAATTGTGTTTGTTGAATGGTTGAAGTACTCCTGGCATCCCCTCTCAGCTGTCTCCATACCCTTTCAAGGTCCCAAGCCGCCCTTTACTGCGGAGAAATCTCTCTTAATTCGATGTAAGCTTTAAATCCGCGATGCAAATCACCCATCCAACCAGTTTAAGTTCACAATTTTTATTCGTGGATCGTAAAAAGTGTGGTACCGCATTATAAACTCTGGCCGGTGTAACGTCTACGGGCCCATCGTAAAATATTTTCATTTTCAGGTCATTTCGCTTTCCTCATTCCCACGAGCCGGTGCCTTAGTACGTTGTGGAGTAATGAAATTATGCATTTATAAGCATTTGTAGATAACTTTCGTTTCGTTACTTGTTAGCTGAAATGCGGTCACGCAAACATTACAATATGATTTCTATTACAATGGGGCACGAGTGTTATGGAAAGAAAGCGCTTCTATCATCTTCTATTGATTTGGATGAAGCAGGCCGGCGTAATCGACTTGACAAGAAAACAGCTGCCGACAATGATCGTATATTCGTGTAACTAGGAGCGAGACGAGTGGCCTCAGTCTCACGCTTTATTCACATTGCGTGAATGAAGCGTGAGACTGAGGCCTCTCGTCTATTCTTATTACATCAGCTGCTAACCTTCTGCTTTGAAATGCTTGGCCAGCTTATACAGAGTGGTGCCGTCTATACGACAATGAATTAAAACATGGACTACATTAGTTGACAGCAATGGTTTGCCACTTTCAAATACATCTTATTTATTTGAGAATTTCATGACATTTGTATGAAATAATACAACATTAGCTGCATTATTTCATAGAAATGTCGTGAAATTATCAAATGAATACGATATTTTTAAAGTGGCAAACCATTTCTATGAACTAATATAGCCCATGTTTTAATTTATTGTCGTATTGACGGCGCAACTCTGTATAAAACGAAAAACGCGTACTCAAACAATATGACAACATTATTATTATGAGTGTACACAGTGTCCCTGTTGTTGAAAAGAATGCTCCCGAAGTTATTTCTTGAGGTAATAACTTTTGAGAACACAGCTTTTTGTGTTATTCTAAACGCGATGTATGTCAGACAGACTGAGATGAATACATAATGTGTCAACATTTCATCACTCAAAACGAAGGTAAAATAATAATTGATACTACAAATGCGTTTTAATTATTACAATTAACAGGGAAGTTATAAATCATGCAGAATGTTGTGGCGTTTAATTGGGAACCAAACGGAAACACAGAACAATTTAATTTAGTGAATTGGTCTGTAATCGATTGGTTTCCATCGCAATATTCCTTTTCACTTCTTCATCATTATCATCATCACCAGCATAATATCTCCCACTGTAAAAAATAGCTAGGCCTTCTTACATGAGAGAAACACATGAGCATATTTGGGCCACAGCACCAAAACCCTGTTCCAATGCGGGTAGGTGTTGCAGTACCAACAGCACCTGTTGGTCTTCAAACAATAGAATCTCTGAAACATGGATGAGCTCGACACACTCCAATATTGTTAGCCCTATCCGGGATCGACCACGGCAAAAGTTGCGAAACCAGAGCGCTCAAACCAGTAAGCTACCGATGCCCTCCATTTTCACTTAGAACCTGTATTTCCAAGAAAAATAAATGTTATGTTTTACTTTATTTTCGTTGGCATGGTGTTTTCACGGGAAAATTTAAATTTTCTGAAGCGCAAGCTATCTCGTGATGGAGGCGTAGGAAAACATTGCACCGGCTCGTAAATGCATTACGTTTCTTATTTACTTATATTCAATGTAAATGTAATGGTTTTCCTAGTATAATAAAAAATGAGTTCCATTTTTTGAAGTTTAAAATAACTGCTGTAAAAGTCGAGATGTTATTAGGTACGTGTTTTCAGATTTTATATTCCTGTTGGAGCTCATCCTCAAAGTATTTCTTTTTCACGATTTCAGAGTTGGCTCCACTGTAATAGTGATTTATATTTAGTAAAATAATATTTATACTAAAAAATCATGTCCCGGGATGGAAACCGAGGCCGTGACTTTTTCTCAATCCGAGTGCATACTCTAGCCACTAAGCCGCTGTTTTTACATTTATGACGACTTTGACCGGCTTTCAAAATGTGCGTTAATTATGTTACATGTAGTGGACACCATCAACAGTTCCAACTTTATATTCCTTATTTCACTATCCGTTATCTTTAGTTTTTTATGGGCCTAAGCACATTACGTTTTTTGTTTGCAGCGTGTTTTAATACCCAACACAAAAAGAGGGATGTTATAAGTTTGACGTGTCTGTCTGTGTGTCCGTGTGTCTCTCTGTGGCGACGTAGCTCTTAAATTAATGGAATGATTTTGAGTTCTTAGCTATAAGTTATAAAGATCAGTTCGGGTGTATGATGACTTTCACAGATCCGATTGAATTAAAACTTGGTATAGGTACTGTTACTTCGGTAGTATTCCAAGACATGCTAACCTTGATCTGACCACAGGATTATCAAATAGTCAAATCAAATCAAATCAAATTGTTTATTGCTCCATAATGTACATACAGATGGTAAAATATTATAGTAGTTTTAAGTTAACAATTATGGGCCTTGTAAGGCATGCATAGTCTGCGGGATGCTCAAGTTTAGTGGAATAAGCCAAACAAAAGTGATAATACATTTAGAAAACCAGCTCAATTCTTTTGATTTTGGTTAAAATAAGGATCAAAGACTTTCAACATATATATAGGTCCAAGGGGAATGTGCCGATGAGATGAAAGCGTGATTTTTTGTATTGTAGATATAATGCAAGCTTAAACTTGAAAAACAAGCAGGCAACCACCTCCCTTCCTTTAATCCTTCTAATTGCGGATGCAGCGAAAGTTTCCTGAACTACTCCTCCCGTCTTAACGCGCCGCCCGCGTTCTCCTAGGTACCGATTGACGACAATCGAGTTAAATACAAATTTAAAACCTGTTAGGATGACGCTTGTCTCGTGCCATATCTCAAAGATGGAGTTGTAGTAGGGGATAATGATCCTTGACGCCGCCACGTGGTTTTTAAAATTGTTGTTGTTTTTGTAATCAGCGACCCAATAAACTAAACAAAAAATACACATGTTGATTTGCAGACTTTGGGTCGACCGTTTTCCTCGTTTAGGGGTTAAATTCTAAAAAAACCCTGAAATACTTGTAGTCTCATTAATCTTGTTTCCCCATACAAACTTTGGATCGCCGTTCCTCCACCTAACGGGGTGAATTAAAAAAAATCCTTTTTATAGTGCACCCCTAGACCTCATAAGGAACATGTGTTCCAAATTTGGAATCTCTAGACCCAGCGGTTTGGGCTGTGCGTTGATATGTCAGTCAATTTTCCTTTATACATACTTATTTAGATAATTGTGTTCAAAGACATCAACGAATGTTCCAAAAGAAAAGCTAATTAGCAGGCGTTCAAATACTTAGCGCAACACAAATGGTGAATGCAACTAACGTTTTCGGTTTTGATTTGGTGAAAATTAGCACGACCGAGGGTCGTTGAGGGAGAAAGGGGTGCGCGTCTCGCGTTTACTTAGATCTAGAAAATCAGGTGGCGGTCTGCCGTGCTCGGGTATTGCATTTTAAACAACACGTTTCACAATAACTCGGTTTGCGGTGACTCCTGTAGAACGTGGCACATTATAACTTGACAGCCGTCAGCCCGTACCCCTGTCTATAACACCAGTTGCTTTCGAATCCTGGTAGTTTCAGATAATTGTATGACGAGATAGAAGTTAATGTTTCTTTAGTATATTTATAACATTTATATAAATCTCATCATCATCATTATCACCAGTCTATATACGTCCCACTGCTGGGCACAGGCCTTCCCACGTGGGAGAAACACATGAGGTGTTTTGGGCCATAACATCACCACACTGGCCCAATCGGTGGGTTAAGGCGGTTGCAGGAACAACCGGGACCGACGGCTCAACGTGCCTTCGGTACCACGGAGGAGCTCGAGATATTTATCAGACTTTGATTGACCCATGCCAGGACCGACCATGGCGAAAGTTTCTTTGTTTTTCATATCGAAACCAGAGCGCTCAAACCAATGCGCCACCGAGCTCCCCCTACCTATATAAATCTAATTTTCTATATTTCTTGGTGTTTGCAACAGCACAAGTTCTAAATGATGCTTTGTTGAGAATGTTATTATTATTTTTGTAAATTTGGTTTTCAGTCCAAGCATATTTTGAAGTCATGTGTATGCGTGTGTTATTATAGGTGTAACATTACTCACCTATAATAGATAATATTTTGCTTTTAGCACGTGCAATGTGACAAAATAAATTGCTTCTTTCCCTAACTAAATCTTAGCTGAAGTTTATTCTTTTACCGAAGGCTTTGTTGTGATTTTTGTAACGTTTACATAATGCGAATTTCAGGTTACTAACCAAGCGTCACGCGTCGTCTTCAAGTGCCAAAATAAAACCATTAAGATTATTGCGAAGTTACGTAATAAGAAGGCGATTCACATTTTGTCAGCATCTTTTTACGTTGCCTTTAATATATATCAAAGGCCATAAATAACTTTTCAAAAGGTATTTACTTCTCAAATATTATTTTGAATTAAACTTTTAGACTCATAACGTGACTAATAACTTTCTGAGAAATAAGTATTGGAATGGGAAAATCATATTAAGTGACTTTTAGAAGGTAAAACATAAAATATTACTTATTTAGAAAATTCGTTTTACTTAAGTGAGAGCTGAGTTCTTGTTCATGTATGTACTACAATTTAGAATTTTTAGTGCGAAATATCAGCTCAGCTTTATTTACTCTTATTTAGGTAACTAACTTTGACGCCTCATCATATCAGCCGAGAGACGCCCACTGCTGGGCATAGGCCTCCCCAAGGATCTCCAAACCGATCGGTCCTGCGCTGCCCTCATCCAACGGCTTCCCGCGACCCTTACCAGATCATCGGTCCACCTTGTGGGGGCCCTTCCAACGCTGCGTCTCCCGGTACGCGGCCGGCATTCGAGGACCTTTCGCCCCAACGGCCGTCAGTCCTCCTTGCAATGTGGCCTGCCCACTGCCACTTGAGACTCGCAATTCTTTGGGCAATGTCAGCGACCTTAGTTCTCCTGCGGATCTCATCATTTCTGATTCGATCACGCAGAGAAACACCAAGCATAGCCCTCTCCATTGCTCTTTGGGTGAGTTTGAGCCTTTGTATAAGGCCCATTGTAAGCGGTCACGTCTCGGTTCCGTATGTCATCACTGGCAACACACACGAATCAAAGACTTTCGTCTTGAGACACTGCAGTAGTTATGCCGAGAATATGCTGCGTAGCTTGACGCCTAGATACTTTAAATTTAAATCTTTTTTCTTTTATTTATCCAGGTATTCATCAACATCATCATGAAAAGTGACAACAAAACTTAGCCAAAAATAAGGTTTCCAAGAGATATGCCATTTTGTTGAATCAAATAAACTGTAATTACACCTAACCAAATTTCAGTTTTTACAAATGACACCAAAGCAGTTCAGGTAAATATTTTCTTCAGTGTGCTTACCTTCATTATATATTTCCTGCCTTATCCCATCAGACTCCCGTATATCACAATTTGTAGCAATTTGAATATACTACTTTTCAAAGTTGGATTACAGAAGGTACTTCCAAAACTTTGCATGCAAATTTGACAGGTTAGAAGATTATTACAAAAGCAATAAGTAGTTAAGTAGCGGAAAAAATTGTTGATACCATACTGATCTTAGGCTGCAAAATAAGGGTAGTTAACAGAGAGATTATAGCCAAATCTTAAGAAAAATTTTACTCTTTCAATTAGAATCAGATAGTTCTCGGAGCAAAATGTCCTCAATATAAAAGTTTGCAATATAATAGCAAAATGACCGCAAATATTATAGTAATGGGAGCTAAGCGTCCACTATTATAAAACTACTCCTCATATCATTTGAACGTACCCTCCTAAATGAATTATGAACGTAAAAATTTAATTATTTATTTTAATTTATTTAGTTAATATTCTAGTATAGCTACCAAACAGGTAGTAGCTTAGGTATGTCATATAGCATTACTGTAAAGATCTTGAAAATTCTACTTGGACCCAGACTGTCAGGTATCTATTAAAAATAGGTTCCTTCCTACAATGCTTTAAAAACGCACTGCTTCCATGTCAATTGTAAAAGCTTTTATTTTTTGATTATGACGACTTGTTTTACAGTTTCTATTTGTAGACGATTTGCTCGCTGTTCTTTCTTCCATTCGGTCATTTTTTCAGCGGATATTATGGTATGAGAACTAATGCCTGCAAAGATTTTTTGCTTAGAGAACCAGCAGTGCATGCGAAAGCTATTCGTTGTAACATTAACATCAAATCCGATATTACCCAATAAAATTAAATAAATGCCAAAGTTACTCTATCTATATGTCTGTCTGTTACGCTTTTCACGCTTAAGCCGCTGAACTGTTTTAGATGAAATTTGGTATGGAGATGGTTTGAGAACCTGGGAAGGACTTACGATAGTTTTTTAGAGACATAACCGACACCCACACGGGCGGAAACGCGGGCGGCCACTAGCTATCTATAAATAATATCTTGTCTTTGTTTTACGGAATGTGCGAGGAATAAATAGATATTTAAGGAAATAACCGGTGACTTCAGTAAATCTACACACAAATATGGAATATTGTGTTGTCATGATACTCTCGATGTTCGGCTTCCAGGAATATTATATTCGCGAGCACTCGTAGCACGGACAAATAGCATTTGTGGCTCGGGAAAGTATTCTCGTTTTACTCATATGATTTAGAATGGTTGGAAAATATTTAGATTGAGGTGAATATACAGAGTGTTACAAAAGTTTGAAATAAAATTAAGATGATTTTATGTTGTGTTCCTTGTAAGGAGTTGCCTGAAAAAGTTTGACACCTTTCACTCCAGTTTTATTTTCCGATTAAATTAATAAAAACATTGTACATACAACTATCGCGTATTGTATGACACACTAGAGTAATGAACAGAGGTAGGAATCAGGTATCTAGAGTTATTTATGTACTTACACTGATTTCATACAACGGAAGATGATAGTGGATAGGCCTCAAATCCCGAGATTAATTTTTAAAAGCAGAAAAATTCCGTGATTTATTAAATAAAAAAGTTATTTACTTACACTATTTAAACCACTGCATGCGCGACTTTGCCAAATTTACATCAATGACATCGGATGTCCGAAGTTGCAAAATTTGAAATCCTGGGAAGAGCCATATTAATATCAACATTTCGATGCAAGTACACAAATAACTCTTACCTAATTCCGACCTCTGGTTATGACACATGATATATTTTGCCCCACGCCACCCCAGACCTCCAAATTTTATTTCGAAACTCTGTATCACCCGGTATATACAATTGCTCCAAATATAATTAAAGTAGTAATTGGCAAAATCAGATGAATACGCAAAACTGGTTCATTCAATACTGGCACAATAATAATATGAGCTGGTTTTGGGAAAATTTTTAAATAATATAAAATAAACAATTACAGAATAAAATATTTTATTGGTAAATATTATACTTACTTTCAATTTCTGTTGCGACCAGATTTTAAGCCTCAATACTTCACTGGATCTTACTGAGTCGACTGACTAAAATCTTATTTTAGCGCCGAAAACCTGAACAGTTTTAGGAATGGAATTGAGCAAAACCTTTATAAACTCGGATTTCTCTTTCAAAATAACTGACAAATAACTGAAAGCCTCATTATTGTGTTTGTATTTATACTGCCGTATATTTACTCGTATTCTTAGCCAGTCAAGCCGTAGATTCCAAACGCAGTTGTTTTTTAATTACTAAATTAATTAATTTTTTGTCACTAATAGCAATAACAATATTTTTAATCATAATTGCTATCAATAGTAATATTTATTCTATTTTTGTAGACAAAAATACTATCGGATCACTAAAACATAAAAAGCCCGGATAGCTCTATCATATTTTTAAAAGAAACCTGAAACTTGCAGTTCTGCACCCGTACCACCATATTTTATCGCGATTCAGTTTAGGACCTAAACTGAGTAGAATTGTTAATTCGTACTACGACGCTATCTATCACTATGACAGCGATGCAGTTTAGGAACCAATACTGAACCCAGCGGAATATGAATCGCTTTTATAAAGATGGTGGTAAGGCCCCTGTACGCACCCAAAATAGTACTATGTGCACTACGAAAATATAGATATGATATGATAGTACCACAGAATAAAGAGATACAGAAGGCCGACGCCTTTGTTCGTGTGGGAAATGCCGACAAAATCTAGACAATGTCACGAACGGTGAATAGGCAAGGGTTGTCAAAAATAAACAATATTTGGTAATTTATGTACACCAGTTATTTATTTTAGATTAACATCACTGTAAACATTGTTGTTTATGATGATGAATAATTTTTAGTACCTACTTATAAAAATCAATGTTAATTCTATTTTAAACATAAGTATATTAAAGTGTAATTACTTACGAAGATTTAATCACGTAGTCACATAGACGCAATGAAAATATGAATCTGCTAACCAATATCCACATCATCGCAGATAGACGCTTTTAAATATGAAGTTTGAGTACCCACATGATGGGTTCGCGATCCATAGAATAGTGTCGCAGATATACGCTTTCACAGACTTGTTCGCGTGGTAATAGACTTCATGAAACAATGAAGGTTATATCAACATGATGGATCTGCGATCCTTATTTACGAAGGATTATGTTTTAAAAAAAATATTCAGTAATCATATACAAGCGACAGGTGCCGAATATATGATGACGACTGGATGTATCGGAGATAATATTTTAAAAATTTATACAAGAAACTTTACAAGAGACAACCGTTAAGTCAAAATACACCTATCCAAATAATATAGTTTAGACATATTCTCGGCACGGGATGATTAAAAATACAATGAAATCCACATAAAATAGTTTGACAACATTTACCTAATCACTGTGTTGTTAAATGTTTTCTACATCATGAGAAAATTGGATGGATACCAAAACTGTATTTAATTTAGACAGCGAAATGCAATATAAAACTGTGCAAGTATTGTGTATGTGCCATATTCAAGAACTTATATTTTATTATGTGAGCGCGACCGGGCCATGATAGCCCTCAATCACACGTCCCCAAAACACTGAGGCCATTTGGGGACACACTCTCTCACCGCCCTACCGCACGATTGCCCTGTCTTGACGGCTTCGTCTGACTTCTTATGTATTATTCTTTTCTCTGTGATAGTCTTAAGGGTTAACCCTATCGTTGACCTTCGTGTGGATTTACATATTATTATTTTATCTTAAAAGGTACAGGCCACTATTTAGGCGAGTATATTATAGTTCTCCAACACCCTTTTCTTGAATTATTGTCAGAATTCAAGTGCCAAATGATTTTTTGTGCATATACTAGCTTCGGTCCGCGGGTTCACTTTTCTGACGGCATTTTTAAGACCTAAAATTTTTATGACTTTTTTATCAATATATTATGTAATTGTAGAAGACGCTTAAGAAGAAAACAATCAAGTGTGGCTTATTTCTAAAAGAGTGCTTCAAATCCACCTGCTTTTGTAACAAAGGGGTTTACGTACTTAATGATAAAGCTGTGGACTGGTTGTTTATTTTACAATTTAGTCATTATTATTTTGGTAGGTGAAATAAAAGTTAAATATCAGGTAAAACATGTACCTAAGGTCTTGCTTATCTGTGTTTCTGGTCGTTGCTGTGATATTTTCCAGTTTTCCCGACCAGACGCTCTAGTCCGATCAATCAAAACTTAGTCGGCTGTATTTATTGAAATGTTTGAGCTAAAAATGTCAGAAAAATGATACAGGTCATCTATTGACAGATTTTTTATAATTAAAAATCTAAGACTACACTTCGTATATTCATGAATTAAAATTATGTGAAGAACTTGTAATATTGTTTCCACAACATGACATCGATGTTTGTTACCATAGTAGGAGTGCGGTGACTTGAGTGTACTTCTGCGCGTTTACTTAAATAAAATTTATGGCTGTACCTTCAAAATGTTTGTAATAGGATAATTAGAATGGTTTAACGCTATGTTCAAGAAATGTAGGTACTGACTGATGCTATGATGAAAATTTGAAAAACTTTTTAAAACCAAGTTTTAATTTAAATACACTAAAAAGAATAAAATGAACTTTTCCTTTAAAACTTTAACTAACAACTTATAACGCCATTACACAATTTATATGATATAAAGCGTGTACACGTAAATTTCGCGACAAGCTTTTATATCTAAAAGTTTTAACGGAAAAGTTTATTCTATTCTTTTTAGTGCATTTAAATAAAAGCTTGTTTGAAAAAGATTTTTACTTTATCCTGGACAAGTTTCTCAGTCAATTTTATAGCCGTATTGTAGAACAGTTAAAAGATTAAAAGTGATGTAACCTTATTTTTTGAGTTACTCTCAGCAAGCCATTTCATTTGATACCCATATTGTAGGAGTGCATTAAAAATAACTAGACCGCCATCTTGGATGTTAGTACCGCCATATTGAATTTAAAATTCTACAAAATTCCAGCTAATTCCGCTGAAGATATCTGCTTCAAAATAAAGTTACAAGATTCCACCCGAACTAACATTGTTACTTACATACATTGCAAGTTAAATAAAAGCTTGTAAAAATCGATTTTCGAAAACGAGTTGATAAAGGTGTTTCCATGCGAGATAGAAATAGCATTAAGGACATCCGTAGGATAACTTAAGTCCCTGACATAAGTAGCTCATAGGATTAGCATGTAGAACGGATGCCCGTAAAAGTTTTAGCATTACGACCTGCACGCGCGTTGTAGGGCGTTTTGTCACTTGATGGACAGTGTAAGTTCCCATCGAATTGAAACAAAAACGTTCGTCCTCGTGATAACTGTCAAATTGTATGAAAAGGGCACCAGCGCCTCTGTTGTATATTATTGGAAACCACTTTTTATATGAATTTGAGAGGTGAACACGACACGACGATGATCGTTTACGTTTCGATTGAAACTTAAATTAGGGGTTCAGTACTCCTAGCACGAATACTTTTAAATTTCGAATTACTATCGTATCGAGTAGTTACGTTAGATTTCGTTTGGCTTTTGTTTGAAATTTAAAGCGTGCTTGAACGATATGATTATGATTCGAAATTTAAAAATGTTCGTGCTAGGGCTACAGTACCCGAGTAGTGTAAGTTTCAATAGAATCAAAACGTTTCTATCGTGGTTGCGTTAAGAGCAGCACCGGAAAATATTGGAAACTACTTTTTATACAGGATGTAACGGAAAAACTCTCTAAAACAAAACTGGTGATCTTGTTGAAAGAAAAATTAAAATTGCGAAAATACAATAGTGGCATAGAACCTTTCAGCTTGAAAATTGATGAGGGAGGCTGAAATCAGCATTGGAGATCTTCTACTGATAATGATGATGATGATTACATTTTGCAGGAGGTGGTACTTCCATAGGTGTTCTGTAGAATTAAGTATTTGATGGATTCACAAGAGCTTAACTAGGTTTTACCACGTATTTGTTGCTCTGCAAAAATGTTTTTGCAGACTGTTAAAATACTTGTGCCAACCTAAAAAAACACAACGCAATACTTTTATACCAAGAGCGCGACTTGAGAGCCTGAGTTAGGTAAGGAGACTTGCGTAGTTTTCTCCGTGCCTGTGTCTGTTATTTATTTTAGTAGGTTTTAACTGTTGGAATAGGATTTCACTACAAAAAATTACGGTACCATCAGAATATAACTTCTTAAATATAAAGAATCTTTCATTTTTTATTTGTACTTAAAGATAAAGAATCTTTCATTTTGTATAAAATACGTACGATTTACTAGCGGGAATTCATCGTCGCTTTGAGACTTTTGCGCAGTTGTTTGCGTGAAGTACCCTACGCTCTACTGAAGCACCGATAGCGAAGGAACACGTTGGTTTTTAGTAGGTACTAGGCCTTAGAACGCCCTCCGTGCTGCACCATTGGTTCCGGTTGTTACCGTTTTAACCCATCAACCCACACTGGGCCCTTTGGCCCATTTTATTCAGGCCACCATTCAGGCCGCTTTGGGCGATTGGGTGGTGGCCCAAAACTCCCAAGGCTTTGTATATATATAGGCTAGTAATGTGATGTGTGGGCCCAGTACCTTTTGTACCACACTGCTGGGACGGGGCCCCTTCCTGCCTAAAAGAGGTACTTTTTATATAAAATTTGATGGCAAGCAAGCTGACGTCGCACCTGGTGGTTGGTTGTTACCACCGCTTATAGACACCTGAAATAATAAGAAAAACTCCCTTGTTACAGCACGTGCGTTGTCATGAGGCCTAAGATCAAATGCCGTTCATGCCCAGTCATTACACTGGCTACCTTTTCCTTCAATCAGAAACACAGCGAACTGTTTCACGGCTGAAATAAGAAAGGCGATGGTAACTACCCAGACAACCCTACATACGGGCATACCGCTTAGTGATTTTACTTTGCATTTATCTATAGCTTCGCTCCAAGACAACGTGGTCACTGAATTTTATTATTCCCTCATTATTTAGATTCATCCGTATAAAAATTACTGCCAACTAAGTATACTTCAACGTAGCCAATAAACAAAAAATGTTTTTTCAACTACGCAATAAGTATTTTTATAAACCTATAAAATTTATATAATACTCTTTACAATAATTTTAAGATATTTATTTAACATTCGTGTAATAGTGAAAGAATAACATAAGCAAATACTTTAATAGCTTTGGAAAAAAGAAAAATATGTCATACGTGCGTATTAAATTTGAGGTTTGCCCTCGATTTCCCTGGGATCCCATCATCAGATCCTGACTTGGTGACAATAAAGACCACTTCAGGAGTATACTCTATCGAACAAAAAATAATTTTGAAAATCGGTTCACAATTGACAGAGTAATCGGTGAAAAAAAAATACAAAAAAAATACATACAGTGGAACATAGTACCTCCTTCTTTTTTGAAGTCGGTTAAATAGTCCGAATCACTGCTTTTTCATTTGCTATTTTTAACCCAGTTATATAAAAGTTTAAAAATGTTGATGTTAGGATGACCACCATACTGAAAGTATAATTACCTAATTTACATATTACATAACTGGCGATTACCATTTTATTCACAAGAGCATGCTTTGCATATCTAAAACCAACACAATGAGATTAATTGACTATATTGCGCGTAGAACAACAAACATTTTTTTTTTATTATAATATGTTTCGTGTTTTTAATATACTCACGCATTTATTTTGTTTGCATCAACACACAACAACACACAATAATGAAGCACATAATTAAACAATATGGTTTAGAAAGTATCAAAACTAGGAAAATCATGAAACTGATATGATTTTAAATCTTCAACTCGGCTTAAAATAGAGAAACAACAGTGTACATAAAATACTCTAGGTTAATAAAACCATACTAACATCCATTGATCGGCTGTTCAACCGATTAAATACAGCTCCGCATAAGGACTTGGGTATATTTTAAGAACTTCTTCTTGTCAGCTTTGCAGAATAGGGATTATCTCTGTTTAATTCTTGCTTATTTTTTATCATTATTATGATAGACAGCAAAGTATTAGAAGAATAAATATTAATATCTAAGTGTCCAATTCATCAAAAAAATATTCTTGTAGGATTTTATCTGAAGCCAGTCATAATTTATTTACTTAAATTATCATGAAAGTTAACAACTAATTCAATTGATAGTTTTACAATATCTTTAAAAGTTGGTACCTACACGTATGTCTAAAACAGACGATTAATTTTATAAAGATTTTTCCAACATTCATCATTAAAAATCGAGGAAGAGAAGAATTATGAAAAGATTGAGAAATCTACAAGACAAAAGTCACAGATAAATTTTAATATTCCATAGAATGACTATTAAAATATTATTTTGATAGATACGGATCAAAAACAATATTTAGTTTTGATATTATGATTTTTTTATCTATTTACGGTTTATATGCATATAATAAATTGAATGTTGTCTATTACACTACATAAGAGGCCATTATTAGTTTTAATAATTATTAAAGCTAGCACGGCCGGCGTCGCTTTTAACGAAGCGTAGGTACGTTTCTAAGAAGTATTTCAAAAGTACTAAGTAAACAATTTAGAATTATAAAATAAATATTTTTGATTGCTACTGATACAGCATTGTTAAATAAATAGCGTATTGTTTAGCAAATTTTTATGAAATTTGCTTTATAGGAAACTATTATATGAAACTGCAATGATAGGATCGGCAAATCAGCAATAAAAATTAGACAATTGTTATACCCAGTATAAACAAGACCAATATGAATTGCAGTTACCTACTTATCTAATAAGAGCTTTGGATAGCATTATGAATACGAGTACAATATGATTATGATTTATTATTTGACGGTATAAATATCAAAAGATTTTATTTTATTGTTATGCGTTTTTAATAAATCCATTTATTTTGTTTATACCAGTTAAAGACAATCTGTCTTGATTTTTTTACTTTTTTTCAATTTACAAAGTCACTAATGTGCAATTATTTGTGTTTTACTTCGTTTTACAATTTCGATTGCAAGTTATTTTTATATAATGATAGATTTGGTCAGAATGAAAAAACTGCCAGAGAATTAAGTATTGTTTAGTAGATGAGATTTATGATTAGCTAATTGGGATGTTGCCTAAGTTTGTATAAATATACGGTACTGTTACCCATAAAAACAATTGAAATTTAAAAGATATGGAATATTGTTGAGGTAGTACTGTTTTGAAAATTAAAAAAAATCTAAATATTTTTTTCAAAATTTATCAAATATGTAAATGATATTAGATTGCTGCCATCAATTAAAACAACTATTATTTTGACAAGTATTAATAAAAACATACTTCAAACATAGTTATTATCAATTTTGTCACCATGCCCATACATTTTCTAGTAATATGGGAACTTGTGACGTCACCTGTTCTGTAGATTTTCTATGGAGCGTTTTTGGACGATGCGCCGCGACACATCAAACATACCACTATATCTGTGAAACTATTGATCTTAGGCATACTATTTCTTTTGCAATATTACTTCATGAGTTATATAAACTTCTTATTTATGAAATAAAAAAAAGTTGTCAACTACCCTATTCTATCAACAACAAAAAAAGCCTCAAATAATAATTATGATAATATGTATCTTTAGGGAATGTAAATATGTAAAATATCTTCAGTTTATTCTTTGATAAACCATCATCAGCCTAATACGTCTCACCCACTACTGGGCACTGGCCTTCCTACGAAGTGAAACACATGGGGAGTTTGGGCCATAACACCACCACGCTGGCCCAATGCGGGTTGGTGAGTTAAAATGGTTGTAAGTAACCGAAACCAACGGCTTACTGTGTCTTCCGAAGCACGGAGGAGCCCCAGATTATAAATTTCCATTGACCCATCCCGGATCGATCAAGGCGAAAGTTGCTTTGATTCGGAAGCGAACCCAGAAAGCTTAAATTATTACGTCACCGAGCTCTTTCTTTGATAAATACGATGTCGAAAATGAGGTCCTAGTTATTAAAATAAATAGAAACCACATACCAATCAGAATAGTCGTTCATTTTCAGAATAATTAATATCGAGCTAATAAATCCCCTTCAAGTATTGCGAACCTGTACCATGTCTTATGTTTCGCACTTATAATATTTCCGTGCCAATAAATGCGAAGTCCTTTTATTTTTTATTTGTTCAAATATAGTAAGTATTTGGTGCATGATATTTTTTAAAAAATTGATCCCTAAAATAAGAATATGGAAATTTTGCAGAACTTCTCAAGTGTTGTTAGGTACAGTAATAAATATAAGTAAGAATATTAATAAATCTTCATTGAAATGGAAAACAGAAAGTTTTACCTAGATTACGCCGCAAAGTTGCTCTGAGTACAAATATGAATACATTTGCATTGGCTTGATTAACAGAAAATATGACAGAAATAGGATGGTTGACAACTTTTTTATTTCATAAATAAGAAGTTTAAATCACATGAACAAATATTGCAAAATAAACAGTATGTCTAAGATCAATAGTTTCACATACCTATATAGCGGTATGTTTGATGTGTTGCGGCCTTCTTTCTATGATCTGAGGTTGCGGCGCATTGTCCAAAAACGCTCTATAGAAAATCTACGGGTGACGTCACATGATCCTATGTTACAAGAAATGTACTGTGTGTGTCTATGTATGTGTGTGTATGTGTGTTACTGTGTGTATGTGTATGCCTACTGAGAAAATTAATAATAACTATGTAATATGTATGTTTTTCTTCATAGTTGTCATAATAATAGTTGTTTTAATTGATGTCAGCAATCTGATATCATTAACCCTTTTGATAAATTTTTAAAATAAAGTTGTCCATTTTTATAAAGTTTTCGAAACAGGACCTACAACTTTAACATTAATCTATATCTTTTAAGTTTGAATTGTTTTTATGGGTAACAGTACCGTATATTTTCCAAATTTGTTAAAAATAACTATTTTCTTCCCGGGATCTGTACTTATCATCGTGACAATGCAATTAAATGCTTCTGATATTGTTTTTCACTTTCGTTTTTTGTATTTGTTTCATAAATTTTTTTATTCATTTGTTTTTTCGCCTTCTGATTTTACTGTATATTGCTATTTCTATGAAAAGAAAACTGGGAAATTCGCGTTATTTTAGAATAAAAGTACTTTGCCCAAACCCACCATGCTGACAGGATTCTAGGCGAACAGAAGGTACAAACGACCACATATCACCCGTAACGCGTGAAGAATGGCTCCAAATACAATGTATAATAGGATAAGGTACCAGTTACAGTTGCAAGTTCTGTTCTCGAAGTTATTGAGGAGGACGTTTACTTCAGATAAATGGTCCAGCTAGTAAGGGCCAACTTCTAGAATAAGGTACATCGACGAATACAATTCGGATGGACAGCGTTCAGGAAAGTGATAAGATCTTTATATCCAAAATTCCTCAGTGCTTGAAGTCGAAAGTCTTCGATCCGTGTCTGTTGCCAGTGATGACATACGGCTGTGAAACGTGGTCGCTTACTAAGGGCCTATGCAAGTTCGCAGTCGCACAACGAGCTATGTTAGAATCTCTGCGAGATAGAATTAGAAATGATGACATCTGTAAGAGAACCAAAGTCACTGAGATAGCTCATAGGATTAGTAAGTAGAAGTGGTAGTGGGCAGGGCACATAGCACACGGAGCAGACGGCCGGTGGGGCGTTAAAGTTCTGGAATGGTAAAGTAGTAAACCATTCGGAAATCGATGTTGGAGGCCTTTTTTCAGCAATGGACATCAGAGGCTGTTATGATGATGATGAAGGTACTTATACAAATGACAAGTGTTATACTTGATATCTGCCGTCGTGTGTACTCCATAATATCAATGACGTGTAAATATTGACACAAATATGTATAGTTAATTTTAAAGCTGATAATTTTATTTCAAATTTCAGGTATAGTTACCTTGTCTCTTACATTATTTAAAGAGAAATATATTAGGCACCTATGTATGTACGTAAGTTCGTATTTTTAATCATTTGAACCTTTGCGCTGAACAATAATGTCTTTTATGAAAATAAAATTTTTCTATATTAACTTCTTTGCATCTGCTTTATTTAATACTAGTCACTCGCTTTGAAATACTAGCTTCATTTTATTAAGCCACAATTTTTCATTTCAAATGTTCATCTCCGGTTTTAAATGCTTCAGAGTATTACAGTCTGCACATCGCCTTTATTATTCTTTCGGCATCGTAACGCTTGGGCAGTTCAAAGGCACTGTGTGGCTGTAATTGTACAGTATTATGTATGTTCGGTGTATCCGTTTGTTTCATATATGCATTATGCAGGCTTCCGGAGCCCGGACTCTGATGGAATTACTGTATCTACCTACTAACACGTTCTAGCACACAGACTGCACTGTGAACGATACTTTCTGTACATGTTAATTAATTCAACACAACATAACATAGCTACAGGGTACTCGACTAATTTTTCCGGGATCGAGTCCCAGTTGAGGCAGATGTTAGTGTGATAACACGAATATTTGTTCCCCGGTCATGGTTTTTTATATTATAATTACCCATGTATGTACTTACATGTCTGATGTTCTAAGAATAATAATAAATATATAAAATATAAGTTTATTTCCGTTATCTAGTAATCATGGTGCAAGCTCTTATTGATGCTTACTTTGGGCTAGATAATATTGGTGAATATCAACAAATAATTTTAATCTTTTGATTACTATAGTACCTAATATGTATAAGTGAGTGTATGATTTTCATCATAGAAGCGTTTGCTTATTATGATAGCACGAGCTATCATAACAAAGTTAACACACACTTTCTACTATAGTAGTAGCACAGGAATAATACTGAAAACCGACTCCTTTGTTCTTGCGGGAAATGCTGACAACATCTAAACAATGTCGCGACGGCGAATGGAGGCAAGGGTTGTCAAAAATAAACAATATTTGGTAATTTGCGTACTTAATTATTTATTTTAGATTAACACCACGGTAATCATTGTTGGTTACGTTTATAAATATATTTTTGTATTTATAAAAAATAAAAGTTAATTCTAAATTAAATCAAAATATATTTCTATTTACTCACTTTCGAAAATTGGGTCACGTTGTCACAATAACCATATAACTAATGAAAGTGATATAGCCAAATTAATTTATATATTTCTTATTTAAAGATATAAATAAGAAATATAAAAATAAATTTGGCATGATATAACTGATAATCCAAAAACCGGAACGAAGTTGTCCGGCATAAGATCAAAGTGGTTGATATCATCCACAAATGTAGGAAGCTGAAGTAGCAGTGGGCCGATCACATCTGTCACAGAACCGATGGCTGGTGGAGTAGAAAGGATCTTGAATGGAGACCACACCTCGTGAAACTTAGAGTAGGGCGTCCCTCTGAGGTAGACCGTTTAAGTCTGAGGTGGAATGTTTATAAATACATAAAGTTGATGTTCCCATGGCATTAATAAGTATATTTTTATTATGTTTACACAAATCTTCATATTTTACATAAATAAAATTTAAAATTTTTTTATCTGTAGGCAAATAATAAACAACATTTTTATAAAAACTACAATATTAGGTCACTAATAATATTAAATCTTCAATATTTTGTATCCCAAGTAATCCTAACTCTAGTTGAGTCGGCCGTACTTAATAAATTAATAAAAATAATAACATAAAGACGTAAAAAAGGGTAAACGTAACATTTCTGAATAATATAAAAAAAAACGATTATTGAAATAAAAAAATAATTGACAAATTAAAAACTGAATAAAATAAGACATCTTTACTTGGGCTATTTAATTAAATGAATTAGAATCATTCAAAAATTTTATCAGTTTCATTATGAATTGTTAGTGAAATCAGTGGAAGAGATAAACACATGTTCTCTTTGTGAGTCGGGCTGTGGCATGCAAGTTTGCTTATATCCCGGCATGACACTAGCATCCGTAATGAAGATTCACACGTAGCTGGCAAACATCACTTTTATTCTCAGTCTGCGTCAGTTAACGTGAAAATAATTTTTCTCCGATTTAAAATAAAATTCTGAAAATTTAAATACCTACTCGAACTTTTTAAAATCCCATCATATAAGCATCAGTGTCGTCGCTTAGGTTTATGAAAAATCGCTAAGTAATGTCGTACTACATGATGCAATATTGTGTAATCTCATAACAGATCTCATCTGAGGAGTCTGATGTAAAATCCCAAAATATCGTGAAAGCTAAGTGGTTTTAAATAAAAAAAGCTAAGAGGCTTCCCCGATAGCTTTTTAGGATAACTTATTTTGCAAGATCATTTTGATTATTTTAAGTGCCTACATACACCATTTAGTGAACGACGGAGGGCTGGAAAGGGCGTAAAGTCAACAGAAAAACCAGGTGTATTAATGTCCACGAAACAATTGTTCCGTATGGATTAAACAGAGAGAGTGAATGAGAGAGGTTTTCACAACACTAGGAATCTTATGCTCGTTTTCACTAACCTTCGCTTAGAGTTAAGAGTCACTTAGCGATTTTTAGCTCAGTCTATCATAAGGAGATGAAAAAGAAATGAAATGAAAATATATTTATTAAATAACACACTCGATGAAGAGTTAATAAAAAAAAATGTTTCGAGCCGTTGCGGTATAAAAGATGTTACCATGCAACACGAATCAGACTCCGCAGAGAACACTGCGGAGTCCAATTCGTTACCACTAGACGGACGGATGATCTAGTTAAAGTCAATGAATGCAGGCAGCATAAAAGTGCACAAGTAAACAACAGCTCTGGTGACGTTCCCTCCGTACGCTACAGGAACGGAATACTTTAAAACTAGACTGACTTGAATTTCAGCGAAAAAATCTGCTATGCCGTATTTCTCTTTGTGTAGGTACTCGTAGTATATTTTGTATCAAAAAAGTGGTTTGGAAAACAAAAAATCGGTTGCCTCACCAGTTTATTGGAAATTGAGTCGACACAGCGTTAAGCCTATGTTTGAACAAGCTGTGGACAACGAGATAGTTCAATATAAAATTCTCAGATTTTTTTATCATTTTGACAATATTAAAAATGATTATACCATATAGCTTCCTGTTTCCGGAATTTCAAAATATCTACACAGATATTGGTATAAAAACTAATAGCATTTTGTTAAAAATCGATCTACATTTGTCAAAGATATAAGCTATGATACCTACATTAAAAAATAAACTTGTCGATTTGATTTCCTTCGCCTTTTTTATAGTTGTAAAACAGCCAGTCAAGTAAGCGCAACTATGTGTAAAAGCACAAAAAAAAACATACATGCACATGGAGGTTTCCAAGCTCAATGCCCGTCTGAAGCAACATGATAACGAATTAATATACTTTTTTTGCTATGGCAGTGTTAGTGGAAGTTTTACGTTCACGTGGCTTATCAAACATGCAAGTTTTATTTGAGGAATACAAACGAGGCTTTATAACGGCTGAAAATATCATCTGCACCCTTTGCATATCAAAATCTGTACAAAATTATCTGAGACGAAAGTGTCTTAGGTATTCTTTGATTTTAACATTATTAAAAATGTATGAAATTATATAGCTGTGTGTGGTCGCGGGTTCGATGCCCGCCCCAGGGCGTGTTTTTTTTTCTAGTTTAGATATTTTTCTATGTAAGTATCTTAGGTAATAGTAAAATACGAATCACGAAGCTTTTACGAAATGTGTTTGGAATTTAAACTGGTATTGCCAATCGATAGTCCAATATCGATAACAATAGATGTTATAGCGTATTATCGGTAGTGTCGATAGCTCAGAACGTGACAACACTATTGACGGAGTGCAATGCTATCGGTAATATCAAAGTTCTGAAAAACAATACTGTCGATAGTATAGTCACTATTATTGTAATTAAATATTATCAACACCTTTGATACTATTTCTGCATATTAATAGGAATTCATCCTTACAAATAGGAACCAAAGTGGTCGCGTACTGTACAGTTTCAGAGAAACTTTCTCCCCCGTACGCTCAGGTTGTGGAATGAGGACAGAGGTTTTCTCGAACGAGTACAGCATGGGGTTCTTCAAAAAAGGCGTGAAAAGGCGTTTACAGGGTCGGCAACGCGCAAGTGATACCCCTGGTGTTGCAAGCGTGTATAGGCTACGGTGGCCGCTTATCACCTGGTGGGCCGTATGCTTGATTGCCAACTTAGTTGTATAAAAAAAAACGATATAAACCAAACGCCATCGATAGTATCGATACAAACTATGGAGTAGCTGATGTGAGCCTATCGATAGTCTAATTATCGATATTTTTTGTTTTTTATTTATAAAGTACACAATTACCTTCGTGGTATGATTGTTGCTACAAAAATAAATGGGGGGGGGGGGGGGGGGGGGGCAATCGCGACTGTTGTCTTCCCAGGCACATACGCTGACCTTGGCCATTGTATCGATGTGTGGTGACGTGTTTTGTAGGACGACAGACTACTGCTTATTTTATATTCTATGCCACTGCCACTTCAACTTCCTAATCCTATAAGCTATGTCAGTGACTTTGGTATGTTTCCGGATGTCCTTAGTTGGTTTTTTTCTAAATGACTGGTAAACTTGCACGATAGAGGCGGTGCAATGTATTATAGTATGCAGTAGTACAACAAACATGTCCTGATTGGATAACATGGGTCTTAGATTGTCATTAATGTCAACGCAATTAGCCATCAATAATTGATCACAGCATTATTAAGATGTACTCATGTACAGCCAGCGTCAGAAGTACCTCATTCAATTTCAGTTATCTTATTTATGACGAGTGCATATATTGGATTCAATTCTTTAATCAAGTATTAGTTACTGTTGCATACTGTTTTGTTTATTATGCATGTATCTTCTAAGTTTAGAATTTTCAAGACGAAATTTTTTCTGCTTTTGCAAAATAAAGGATATCTTTCTTATTCTTTATTTTCCATCTCTGACTGAGTTTTGTTTTCCTCTGAAAGCAAGCAAAGCAGCCGGTCCCACAAAAATTTACCCGAGAAAGTAAAACATATCGTGTTTCTAGAACTGAAAAAGGGTTGTCTGTCTATATTCTCACAAGACATACCATTAGTGATTCGTAATGATAAGTGTTTAATTTCAGACAAATTGAGTAGGGAATGGAGGTATACTTCCGCTCTATGCTCAATATTACCAATTACTTGATAAAAGTTTACTAGTCTATCAAATCATTGAGAATATTTGAGAATAAGAAGTTTCTTTACCTATCCAAAAGTTTTCATGCACATGAGCGAGTTAAACGCTTCAGTAAATTGTGAATGTTCTCAATTTCTGTTCATTCCACAGGTACATTTCGCATCACAAACTTTACGTTACAGACTGGGGAGCAGTTATCGAATAATTTCCAGGTGAAACCAATACACATCTGGACTAATTTTGATTTGGTCTGTCCGTTTTGCAACGTTATACGAGATAGTAATAGAACGGCAGCTGAACATCTGTTTCATACGACAATGAGTATGACGATTGACACACATATCATTGAATATCCGCATGAGGTAACATTCCTCGTACGTTGAAATGAATGGACTGAAAAACTTCATCATAGATGCAAGTAACGATATTTAAAATAAAATAAGGAATATGATTTAAATGACGAAAATTAATTATATCATAAGCCAATAAAATTATTTAATAAGTTACCCGAACAATTAAGAAATACAGAAAAAGATATAGATTTCAACAAGAAACTCAAGAATACACTTATTCGAAAAGCATATTATACAGTTGACGAATATTTAAGGGATAAATCTTTAGAAAGTAGGCTGCAATAGTTTTTCTAGGAAAGAAATTAATTAGTTTGTAAAAAAAATAATTAATTTGATATTTTATATTGTATGTGCAATGAATTGAATGGAAATAAAATTATAGAAATTTTAATGAAATAATTATTAATTGTATACTTATAGTGCGATTATTTTTATTTCACAATTGAATATATAATTTTATATAGTAGGTATGTATAATAAATCTAATAGGTAAATAATATACAAATGAAATAAATTAGAATTATTAGTTAGATAAATAATAATTCGATTATGTTATGAATTACATTAATTGTATTTGATAATGAACTAATTAATTAAATTTATATTGTAAGTATATGTAATTAATCCAATAGGTACCATATACTATAAATGAAATGGAAATAAAATTATCAATTAGATAAATTTCAATTAGACTAACTTTATTTGTTAATGAAATGAATACTGATTTTATTGTAGGTATGTGAAATTGATACAATAGGAACATAATATGTACATTAAATAGAATTAGAATTATATAACAATTACGAAATCTAAAGTGATAATAATGATAGTTCATAATATATTTATAATTATAATGGGGTGCATGTTATTATAATGTTTTTGTATCTTGGTTATAGAGTTATGTAAGCCCCAATTAAATACTATTGTCATGCCCTACAGGGCCCATAATGTTCCAAAAAGTTTTGTAACGCCTTGATTTACTTGTGGAGAGCAATAAAATAAAATAAATAAATAAATAAACCTGCCTTTTTGTCAAATTACATCTTTTAGGGCGTCGTTTAGTAACTATAAAATATGTTCTTATTTTTCTTTCTTTAACCGACTTCAAAAACGAGGAGGTTCTCAATTCGGCAGCTATGTTTTTTTTTCTTTGTTTGTACACCGATTACGCCGAGACTACTGAACCGATTTACGTGATTCTTTTTTTGTTCGATGCGGAATAGCTGCCATTGGGTGCCATAATATTTTTTTTTAAATCAGTTGGGTAGCTTGGTTTTTATATTTCAAAAAAACTGAAATTATTAATTCGTCTACGTATGCGAAATTGGCGGATATTTGCTTTCTTACGACTTTTTAGTGAAACTATACGATATTAGGAAACAATATAAGTTGACGGGCACCCATCTAGCTTCGAACTTAGAAAGTTATCACTAAAAAATGTAAAAAAACAATTTTAAGCAAAAATTAAAACCGACTTCAAATAACTGAAAAGGTTAAAATAATTAAATTTAAGTAGGTACTCATCCCCTACAAACATATTTTTTGGAATTGGTTCCAAGAACAATAGAAAGAAAAGCACCGACTCCAAAAAATATGTTTCTAGGGGATGAGTACCTACTTAAATTTAATTATTTTAACCTTTTCAGTTTTTTGAAGTCGGTTTTAATTTTTGCTCAAATATTTTTTTTGTTTAACTTTTCTTATTATTTAGTCCATGATAGCTCAGTGGTCAGAGCAGTCACCAGGATTGTTAAAGATCGCGGGTTCAGTTGCCGCCCCAGGACATTTTTTTAGTTTTATTAATTTTCTGAAGAACTTTTAAAATATTAACTCTACCTAAATAAAAATAAAGAACTTTTTTGACTATAAGCGGCATGGTCTTCCTCTCGTGACCATATTACGGGCAAAGCCACTCATGTGTTTTTCCTAAACAGGAAGGCAGTGGAAGGAATAGTACATATGAAAGCTATTGTTTTTATCTTAGCGGCGCTTAGCAAAGAATATTACATTTGTAAGACACCAATAACTTAAGTTCTATCTATTATATATATCGGTAGACACCGCTAAAAGAAATTTAAGCGAACGCGTGAAAATTTTATAGTACGTTCCATTTATCAAACTATTCACGGTTCAAGTGACTTTATAAAATGCAAAGCCGAGTGTCCTTTAAGTACATTCATAACGAAACCAGTCAGTTATGCTCAGCTTGTTGTGTTGTAGGTAGGTATATGTATAGCTGAAAGAAATAAAATTAAAAGCCTTGAAATATTATGTTAAAGCAATTAACAAAACTATCTACTGTGTGATTTATTATCATTTGTTTTTGTCTGTTGACAGATGAAGAAAACAGTGATGATTTTTTTTTGTACAGTCGACGGCACATCGAGCATAACAATTTTACCTAGAGACCGCCCTAACTGCGTTCGTAATAGAGGCGGCTTTCGTAGTACAACTGTTACGCTTGACGTGCTGTCGTATGTACATGTGATGATATCAAGTATTTTTTTTATTTAAGGTTTTTAATACATAATAGTTTTTACAAAAAAATATATGCATCTAATCTAAAAAATAATTATGTACTTTACATACATTGGCGCATTAAGTAGCTAAATAAAATTTCTACACATTTTACTAGGATATAGATCTCGATTAGCTGGCGTAAGTATTTATTAAGTCTGTCATTTAACTTAAGGGCAAAGGGTTGATAAAATAGAGATTCGTTAAAAGCTATATATCCTGGAATTTATATTCTTGTAGTCTCACCTTTCACAGATGAGTTGCGATTCTTTGCGTTTTCACATAAAAAGAGTCCCTTCTAATACTCATAATATCACAGATACCACCTCATTGCCCCCTAACGATATTTACTTGGTAGCTTTACGATGGAACTTTTCTCTACAAAGGTTTATCAGTCACTTATGTAAATTATAAGTGGTACTAGGTATTTAGCAAAATGGCATAGACTAGAAAAAGGCATATCCTGTGGCAATTTTGTTACTTAGAATTATATTTGAAGAAATATAATAAGTGGAAAATATGAAAAGCGGCTTTAGCCCTCCGGGGGGCTATGAGAGTTGCAAAATCAATTGTGTCTGGAATCCGATGCTTGCCGGGTTAATATTATGAATATATATAATGTATAATATTTCCTGTTTGCTCACTTATCACTTTTAAATATAGGTAGATAAGACAGACAGAACATCTTGAAAAAAAATGTATCACTTGAATTTCCTATTATGGTCAGCATCATGGTTGTATAAGTCAATTAAAACTTATTAATGACGAAGTGTGATAAGGTGTCACACTACATCATTCACAGTGTTCATCTAAATCGACAACAGTTACGCCCATATTCATAAACGCTCAAAAAAACCTATTTTAGATAAAACACTGCTACAATATGTTTTCTCTTTTCTCTTCCTCGTGTGAGTGAGAGAAACAAAACACTTTATAAGATTCTTATACCTTCACCTGTATTTATGAATACGTGGGTTAGTATGTAACGTATGAAGGCACCAGGAATACGTCACTTATGAAAAATAAAGGTAATAAAATACTGCACTAAAAGTGCCTTGAGATAGAAGGTAGACAAATATTAATTCAATATCCAATCAAGTTAAATATGTTGTTATTCTAATAATAATATATAATATCGCCCAAAATTATGGAGGGCGTCGAGAGCGAGACACTTGTAACTTAGGGAGGTATGTCTCCTCTCGTGGTCAGCAAAATAATGGATTTGAAAGATAAAACCGAATTAAACGCCAAAGTATGAATTTGAATTTAGAATTTATGTTGATATAAATACTGCCAGTAAATTTGGAAGGAGGAAACGAGGTGCTATAACATCGCAATGTTATAGTACTTCGTTACAAGTATACCAATAGGTTATTGTGAAAAGGTATATACAAAAGTGTTAATCGACGTCTGTTTCTGACTGTACTATGTATTTTAAAGTTAAATAAAATTCAAATTCAAGCGATGCGTAATCAAGCGAATCATCATCCTAGCCTAATTCGTCGCACTGTTGGGCACAGCATCCCTTCCTACAGGTGAGAGATATATGTCCTCATATATCTCTCACCTGTGGAGGAGTTACAGCCCAACCTCCTGGTTGGGCTGTAACTCCTCCACGCTGGCCCAATGCGGGCTTAAGCGGTTGCAGTGACAACCGGGACCAACGGCTTAAATTGCCTTCCGAACAACGGAGGAGCTCGAGATTACAAAAAAAGCGGTTACGTTTATGAAAATAAGCTTATCGACTCGACTTGTCATTAATAGTTATCTAGCAAAACTATTGAATCATGCGAAAAATTAAGATTTATTTATTCAACACATCTCTAATGCGATAGCGAAGCACATTATAATATTTTAATATATTCTTTGCAATAATCATTGAAATTAATACAAGATTATGAAAAATAAAAGGAAGAAAAACAGTTAAATAGCGAGCTTTTTATCTTATTACAGTATCGTCGGAAATTTCAAATAGAGCCGCTTCGACGTATGGGGCCGCTTTTCAAATATCGAAGGAAATTGGAAAGACCTGGCGGGATAACTGGAACCGGGAAAAATTGGCGACTATGGGCAATTTATCGAATTTATAAGAGTGACTCCTATGAGAATTCCCCAGAGAAATGAAGATAACTTTCTAAGTTTTTCTATTAAAACTTAGGAATATTGACATTATTCTTGATCATTATCCAGTGCTTAATTGCCCACATACAAATTGAAATCTCACGTACGTTCGTTTAGCTCACAGCCTACGAGGGATAAAATCTGGGGTGCCAACGCTTCTTATCCAAACTTTATATTCTTAATCGCAATTTCGTTATATGTAGGTTTTTGAAAAGAAGGCTTCTATCCCCCTGCGGCATCCATCCCGGTTTTACACTAAACGATAAAACGTCGCCTTAAGATAACGCTTACAATTTTTCTTTTGGGCCAAGTAGACCAACTAATAAGAAGATAACATTGCCTATTATGTTTTCTCTGTCTTCTTTTATGTTTTCAAAAAACATAGTGTATATGAAACGAGGTGCGCGAACGTCAAAATATCAGTTAGTTATATTAATCAAACTAAGTTTAAGGCGTGGACACTATGTCGCCAGTATTTCACGATAGACGTAAAACAATCCGATTACCTGGTCATCACACAATTTAAAACTTACCGTCCTTAGTTTAATTAATTAATAACTTTAAATCCACTATTCATTTCGAGTGGATTTTTCTTCACGTTAATAAACAAATACTGAAATCAAACTGAAATATTGTCTCGTCTCATTGTTGACACAGTGCAACTATTTACAAAGAACCAAGAATACTGAAAACAAGAAACGAAGTTATGAAAATTATTTTCTCTACAAATTCTTCAGACCGCTATGCACTTTTACAGTTAAGTTTACCTAACTTTACTGCAGTGTGGTTTTTCAATACTTTTGTGAATTTATAAACTGTTTCAGCAGAAATATAGCTAGCTTTTCTGAAAACTTGCAAAGTTATACTTTGAATAAATTGGCATGTAGTTGTATTTTGAAAAGGTATCATTATTGTTATTGCTTACCGGTTGTTATGAATGTTTAAATTTAATGGTAGGTATATTATTCAAAAGGGATATTGTAAAGTAACCCAATGGAAGAAATCAGTCTAACAAGCCCTGACTAGCAGCTTGATAACATCGAGCCTCATTCACGAATGCCATTTGGGCTTGAACATGGTAGGAGCACTAAATTATATTACCCTTCGCTAGATAAAGGGACACAGAGGCGCAAGAGGCAACGACGCTGCGGACGAACTAGCCAGGAGAGGGTCAGGCATGTGACATATAGGGCCCGAACCAATCATCCCTCCAAGCTGGTTCATAAGTTAATTCAGTTATCCTACCAATTATCTACATGAACAATACTAGAACAATTTGGAGATCTGCAGACAGGCTAGACTTGCACTACCCCGAATCAAGTCTTAACTCTCTAAAACCATGCTTCAGCTAAGTAGATCTAGTCTTCGTCAAATAACGAGCGTACTAACCGGTCACAGCAACTTTAACAGGCATCTTTTCAATTTTGATGTCACGATAGTCTTTTGGGCAGTGCATGCATGGAGATCGAGAAAACAGTTGCTCACGTCCTGCTAGAATGCAGTGGAGTGGCAAACTACTGGGCTACCTACCTGGGATCGACGGTTAGAATCCAGGAGATGTTTGGGCACATCAAGGCGCTGGATGCCTTCCTGGGGGAGCTGGCATGGCTGAAGGGAATCAGACCACACTCTCCGACTCAAAAAAGCGCAACAGTCGTCGTTTTGCGGAAACCGCCCGTACCAAAAGAATACGCCCGTAAGAAGAGCTCGAAGGATTAAATGCATTATGTTATCATGGGTTTTTTTACAAATTCGGGAGGCCTAACTGAATAAAAATATTTTTAATTTGATTTGATAACATGAAAGAACAAAATACTTAGCCGAAACTTCGGGGACGAATGACGTGTGAAGTAAGTAACTCGAAGCTGAAGTTTGTTAAGTAACGTGAAGTTTGTTTTGATTTTAATCTTTTCGTTCGTATTAAGCAGAGAACATTCACAAACATAACAACATAATGTCACAAAGCTTGTTTTTGATCCGAAACTTCAGAAAACGCTTCATAGTAGGGCTGCTGCTGTATCATACAGCATATGCTCATACAGTATTTTTCTATACCCAAATATAGTAAATATTTCTAGGTAGGTAGGTATTTTATTTATTTACAAAACGCAATGACGAGAAAGATCTTACCATATAATGTAAAACGGTTTAGTCGGTAAGTAGGTTTTCCCAAACGAATAGATGAATGTAACCCCGAGACAAAGTTGAGAGCCTACCATAGTCACGAGTTTATAAAATACCAATTCACACGTCTAGTAAACAATGTTTTTCAACATATAAATTTCTTAATTTAAAAATTACGTACGGTGTGGTACTCTTCGGTGTGTTTTTATCTTTGGAACAATGTATACAGGCTTTGCAAATGCATTTTTTGAGCAAATGTGTTGGAAAATACTTTGTTCTATCCACCTTTTATGAAAATGCACCAATTTGTTGAAACGAAATATAACGTATTATATGTCCTATTACGGCGGTAGTGAAAATCAACGCAGGCCTACTTCGAAAGTAATGTTATTCTGTTTTATTTTTCCAAAAAAGAATTACCCAAGAAGAAAATGCCTCCGTAATAAGCGTTGATTTTGAATACCGCCCAACGGGACTGTTTACGAAACCTTCTAAACATAATATAATACAGAGCTTAGTAATATTTTGCCAGTTCTAAACTCGCAATATTCACAATTGCAATTGGCCTGCGATCTTCTGGTGCTTCGCGAGTAGAGCAATTAGTTTTTCAAGTGGAAAATGGAAAATAACTCTATACCCTGCCTTTACTAAAGATATTACTTTCGTTAAAGAAAAGAACGCCATTTATAGCCAACAATAATAAATAAGCTAAATAAATTGATCACTGTTATGAGAAGCCATTGTATTGTTGTCTGTTTTCGTGAATCTTCGAGTAACCGGAGATAAGTCTATTGTTTGGACGGGTATCGCATGTTATTGAATATATATTGTTCTATTATTCTTGGATAATTAAAGTGTAAGAGACAGAGATTATTAATAAATCTATATAATATATATTTAAGATTTCCCCACAAATTAAATTCGATGTGATAGATATTGCCTGAATATTATGTATAATGAATAAGGCGCAGTTCCAACGAATGTTACCGAGTTTTTATTCACTATTTAAATTCAAAACATGAACACTACTAAATCGCAAACTGTCAGTACTGAATGTTAAAATTATATTATAATTATTAAAAATGGTGCAATAATATTTCAATAGAAAATACATTTAGCTTTTATACCCGCCCTTCTATATATATTTTTAAGCTTTATACGAAGAAAGAATATCTTTCTTATATGTTTCCTTCCCCGCTGTTACCTCCGACCGTATCATTTCTAGTTATAAAACGGCAAAACGACAGCTCACTTTTGTCGTCCAAAAATATGAAAGAGCCTAGCCATTACGCGATTGTTCGGATGAAAAGGTGATAAAGAAATCTCACAACGAACTTTTTCATCCATCCGTCTAGGAAATACTTACAGAAAAACCATTTTTGTGTAATGATACTGAGCGACCAGATATCATAGTGCCTATTGTGTTGAGATTCTTTATTATTTTGAAACTCTCAATTTTATGAAATTTTTATAGATGTTGATCGTATGTCAATGAAAATATTTCATTTTGCTGATATAATTATTTTGTGCAATTTCCATTTTTAAATAATTATCAATGTATCTACACATTTTATTTCAGGAACAGCAGACTTCTATGTTGTTTTGCATGTCAAAGGTCGATCGTAAAATCAGACACTTAGGTCGAATTGCATGACAAAAGTTAAATACAACTTTGAATTTAATTATATCATCCGATTAGCACAACGACTGTCCACCAAGCGTTTTTTACATTATGTTTAACTCAATTGGAATAAAACATATTGGTTAGGTACCTATAAGATATATAGAAAAAACTATACATTTCCGTGTCGCCGTTTGATAATGGCCTTACAACTTCCATTGATAAGTAAAAAATAAAAATAAATTAAACCCGACTGCAAATTAAAAGATCCATGTGAATGTTTCATCGCAGTCGGAAGCCATTATGTCTACTTACCTCAAAATTCACTGGTTCAGGGAATGAAACATTTACACGGTACTTTTACAACGCAGCCAAGCAAGGTTTTTATTTTATTTTTTACGTAAGTTTTTTTTAGTTAGATAGAGCTATCAGTATTGGAATTTATTTTGTAGAACTCGGTTTTATAATATATTCAACCAATATTCAAAAAATGTTACAAATCATAGGTATATAGTACCGCCGTGCCACGCCGCCCAAAGGTGGCCGCTGAGTCAGCCAACCAAGGCAAGCTCCGTCGGTACCGGCCAGTTAAGGCAGGCCCCAAAAGCCGACGAAAAAGGAGCGAAGGAAATAAAAAATATGTACTGAGTCCTTTTCAGAGGCTTCATGCGTAACATGACTTGTTTTAATTTGCTCGATTAAAAAAGTCCCAAACATGGGTCTATCTGAAATTTAGGCACCATTTTAAACTTGCTCAAATTTAGTTTTCCTTAGTAAAAAAATGTATTGAAATAATTTTCATCGTGTTCTTGAGGCATCATCGTCGTAAAATTCTCAAGAAACTTATATTAATTCCTTCATTTTCAGAAATCCGTTATCTTTCGCTCGCGCGCTATCCAACGAAGTATTCCGTGCCATGTCAGTCCCGAGCGGACCGCATTTGGAGGTCGGACGTATGTCAAATTTTTCGGTGTGCTGTATTTCTCTTTGCTTATTCTGTTAGTTTTCTTATCCACGAATAAAATTATTCGTGGATAAGAAAACTAACAGAATAAGAATTTAGCTTGAAAACATGACGATGAATAAACATAGAAATAAGGTAAATAAATTTTCACTATTATTTTGATATGTAAATGCCAAAGTTTAAAACACAGTGTAGAAGTAAAACCAGTATAACTATGTTATTGTAGTTACTTGACAGAATATACTTTGAGGTTCATGTCACCAGCTGTATCCACAAATGCAAGAACTACTGTTCTTCATCGTGAAGTTAAGCTTTAATTATAGTTAATGAGGATATCAGTAAAGTAATATAATATAATAACAAATATTGTTTTTTGGGAAGTTCAAATAGTGCAATTTCCCACAAGATGGATAAAATACCTGGTTAGGATCACAGGAAGCTACAGGCTAAACAGAAACTTTCTGTTTGGAAATCGATGATGATAGCCACACCAACCTCAACCACAGTTCAAGTGTAACACACTTTATTACATAGTACCGTCAATTATTTTTATTTCAATATCGATAGAAAAATAGGTGTCGGTTTTACGTCCGATGATAATTAAATTTTATTTACAAAACAAATACATTTAGGTAAAAGCTATTTTATTGTAATATCAAAGACTCAATACACTTCCAAAGACCGAACATTTGCGCTATCTCATCATGTTAGCAAAGCCTTATTTCATTCTACATCCGTAGAGGTAACCTGGAGGGATATAAGAATCAATGCTTTGAAGTGAATAGCACGAGGATTTTTAATACGAATAAAATTCCTGAAAGTACAGCGTACAGTGAATATCAGAAAAACGTAACAATGTAAGATATATTTATTGCAGTGCCAATTGGCATGATGCCAACCTTGCAGTGATTTTATAGAAAATCTATGAATCGCTCGTTCTTTGTGTAAAATGTTTTACTATTGATATTTGTATAGTATTCAAATTTTCACAGTATTTATCTAATACTATACAATGCAGGATGGTGCCGTCAATACGACAGTAAATTAAAACATGGCCTATATTAGTTAATAGAAATGGTTTGCCACCAAAAACAAATTAATAATAATAAAATAGTAATTGATAATTTTACTACGATAATGCTTATTTTAATATAATTTTTATCTAGGAAAACTAAATTTAAGCAAGTCAAAAATGTTATATAAATTTCAAATAGACCCTTTTTTCAATCGAGAAAATTATCACAAATGGTGTTACGGAGCATGATCCTGCCTCTGAAAGAGACTCAATAACAACATACATTTTTTTTACGTATCCTGTTTAGAATAAAACCTTCATGCAAAACATTACTCGCGCGACTAAAAAGTGTTCGAATGTTAACAGTCTTTTGTTTTTAAAATGTCATTGTCATATAGTTTTTATTACATTTTTCTATCTTACGATTGAAACAAGTTTTATTTTTCTCTCCATATTAATATCTCAACATGGTCCTTCGAGCCGAATTTTAAAGGAAATAATAGAACATAGCGGAAAATCAATAGTACTTGATCAAAAAAGTGAATTGGGATTTTTGAAGAAAACTTATGAGGTTGATTCAAATGGTTGGCGCCGTGAAAATAAAGCTATACGACTAAGGTTTACGGTGTTCGAAATTAATATCCTAATTAGTTCACCCATTACTCATAATAATCAGGTAGTATTTAACTTGTTTCGTCGCTTAAAAAGGTTAGTACATTATTGTTTCAAATCTCTGTACATTATATGTATTAGGTACCACCTACTATATTTTTTATGAATAATGTTATGATATGAGAACGTAATTTTAAAACAACCAAGTTAATTGTATTATTGTTAGTTTAGACATTTAATTTGGTATTTACGGATATTAATTATCATAATCTGAGCAAAAAGCATTTATATTTCATATATGTGGGTGCTGTTTGTAAAGAGATAATTCATTATTTAAATTTATTATGTAATATCTTTTAAAGGTTAATAAATATTAATACAGTACTCTTATAAAAATACATCAATATTTGTGTTGATTGACAAAAAGTAACTTTTTGTTATTTGAATAAGGTTTTGTACTGTAATTGCTTCAAGCAGTTGTTAATAATTGTGTTGCACTTTTTAGATCTAATACTCGTCTTTCATAATGACTGAAAAAGAGGAGGTAAAGGATTTGATCAGGAAACGCGGTAGTTATAAAGACGTTTGACTGAGGTATGTGAAATACAATTACGTATTAATAGATTGGAAATAATGTACGGCCAATATGATGAAGTACAATTAAAGTTAGAGTGTGTTTCTGAAGACATGGAAATGCAGTTGACCGAAAGGAATGACTTTGAATCTTCCTATTATAAGTGCCTCGCGGAAGCACGTTGTGTATTAGCACAAAATGCAGGAAATAATGGCCATGAAAATGAGAAGTGTTCCTTGTCCACTGGTAACCATAAACTCGTTAAGTTGCCTACTATTCAACTACCAAAATTTAGTGGGGCATATGAAAACTGGCTCGAATTCCACGATACATTCTGTAGCTTAATACAATCTAATGATGAAATTGACAACATAAACAAATTCCATTATCTTAGAGCATCGTTGGAGGGTACAGCCGCATTGGTAATTCAGTCATTTGAGTTTTCTGCACACAATTATGATGTAGCTTGGAATTTGTTATGTGAACGTTTTGATAATAAACGTTTGCTTATACAAAACCAGGAAATAGCTTTATTTAGTATTGAGTCTTTAACTAAGGAATCTTCCAGTAGTATAAAACGTTTGATTGATCAGTTAAATAAAAATTTAAGAGCCTTAGAATCATTAGGCGAACCTACCAAACATTGGGATACATTGCTCATACACATGGTCACTCAAAAGTTAGATGCAAAGACTTACCGCGAGTGGGAAGAACTTAAGAGTAAGTTAGAAAAAGGTAAAGTTGTAACATTAACAATGTTTCTTGATTTTATGCGTAGTAGGTCAGATTTGCTCGAGACACTAGAATTAGCGCGCAGCAGCAATCAAACGTCAAACAATAAAGCTCTAAAGTTAAAAAGTATGGTTTCAGCTGCTAAACCGCAACAACAACCTAATTTACCTACTTTTAATAATAAAACGCCTATTAAACCTTGTCTTAAATGTAATGGTGAGCACAGTTTACAAACATGTCCTCAATTTTTAGCATTAAGTAATGAAAATAGGTTGATACTATAACCCACCTACAAGGTGTGTTTTAATAGTTTTAAAGCTGGACATTATGCAAACCATTGCAAAAAAATTGGTTATAAAATATGCAAACGTAAACACAATATTCTTATTCATGTGTCAGACCCAAGAAACAGACCCAAGTTGTTACTCGTTGAATCACCTACTAATTCAATGTGTAGCTTTAGTAGTAAAGCATATGAAAATGGCAATGTAAACTTTTACCAGTCTACAGCACTATTACTATTTTCCAGTTTTATTTTACGAGAATATCTCGAGAACCGTTTCTATAAACACCAATCGATACTGTCTACTGCTTTAGTCAAATCAAATCAAATCAAACAATTTATTGCGTTCATGAATGTAAATAATAGATGTTCACAAATAATACCAGTACAACATGTTACCCATTTGGGCATAGCATAATCAAGATAAATAAAAGTGTAACGGACTATGTAATGATTAGAAATTATATTCATAACTACTATAATAATAACTTAATTTTATTGCAAGTACATAATATTCAATTATATTTCCATTTTCCTATTCATTTAATGGTTATTCGTATTCGTATTTTAATAGTGTATATATTTTATTTATATTTATCGTTAAAATATTCCGTTAAATTATAATATGATTTTTTTATTAACATTTCTTTTAATTTTTTATGGAAAGTTTTTATTTTAGGTTCCATTCTGATTTCAATTGGCAGTTTATTATATATTTTTATTGTACTGAAATAGGGGCTTGAGTTAAACATCGCCATATGGCTATTTGGTAGTTTGTATTTATTTTTATTGTTAAATCTAGGTGGATGCATCCCTTTCCATTGCGAGTTTTCAAAGATATTTGGATTATTTTTAAGAAATTTACATACCTCGAGAATGTACATAGAAGTCAGGGTAAGAATCTGTAACTTTACAAAGTGGGGCTTGCATGAGTCCATGCGGCTGATATTTGTAATGATTCTTATACATTTTTTCTGGAGTATAAAGAGGTCAGCTACATCTGTACTATTCCCCCAAAGAATAATTCCATAGTTGAGCCAGGAGTGGGCATATGCGTAGTATGCAGCAATAGCAGTTTTTTTATCTGTCAAATTGTACGATAGTGATAATCAGGAGCACATTGCTCGTGCTGTACTTGACAGCGGTAGTACGTCTTGTCTTATGACAGAAACAATGTGAAAAAAGTTAAATTTACCTACAAATAAAGTAGAAAAATCTCTTCTAGGAGTTAATAATGCAGTTTCAAGTGTAGGTAAAATGATTCGCGTTCAGATGAAATCTTTGAATGAGGTTTATTCAAATAAATTGCTTTGTTTTATTCTCCCTTCTATAACTGATTGTGTTCCTAATCGACAAATAAACATATCACATATTAAGGTTCCCACAGATATTTGTTTGGCTGATCCTAATTTTCATACGCCTTCTGCAATAGACTTAATAATAGGTGCTGATGTTTTCTGGGATTTATTAGGATCTCGCAATATAAAGTTAGGAGATGTCAGTCCAATTCTTTTTGAAACAAAATTAGCTTGGTTAGTTTGTGGCCCACAAAGTGGTGGGTGGCTGCTTATCAAACTCGTCTCATACTATCAAATGTAACGTTCGTTTATGAATAAAATTGTTTATAAAACTGGTGTTTTGGGAACACACTGCCCTAAAATATTTTCAATCTGTCAAGCCACGTTATCCTGCCAGAGAGCTATGATCAATTGTGTCTGGTGCTTCACGGGTTAACTACTACTTACTGAAAGTTTATCAAATTGAAAGCAAGTCAACATTTTATTAATTATTAAAAATTCAATAAGAACCGCTCCAATCGTGAAGCAAAGTAATAAAATATTGAATAGACTAACTTTCACGTACACATAGTACAGGCGACAGCACATCGAGCGAAACAGACCTTGAGACCGCCCTTACTGCGTTCGTAATAGAGGTGGCTTTCATAGTTCAACAAATACACTTGATGTGCTGTCGTGTGTCTATTCTATCAAAGTTCACTAATAACTTGGTTGAAATGTGTAGTAGGTACTTAATACTAAAGAATTGATTTTGAAGTGAATACTTCATTTTATTTTCTCTCAACAGGATTTCAGAACTAATAAGCAACATTTGATTCAAAAGTTATGCTCTTAGACTGCGTCGTTTATAAAATAAAAACTTTTCTCAATTACATGCCATTGAAAAAGTTTCGATTCCTTTCTGAGAAAGATATTTAAATGAAAAAACCAACATATTATAATTTTTTTTTCGTACAGAATAAGGGCTGTGCTGTTTTTACCAAAACGCGACAAAGGCGTTCTTCCTGCTTTATGAAAATATTTTTCAAAGTCTAAGTATTTATCCCACCAGACTCGTGGACCCTCCGTGCGGTGACCCACTACACGCTATTTCAAATTAAAATGAATCTGAACTGTAACCTGAATCATTATAAGCTAATCTGAATAAATAGTCATAATTTGTCTTCACACTGTAACGTATGGTGGTATGGGGTCCAATAAATAAGGCACCGGTATACGTCACTTTATAGTTGAAAATGAAGGTAGGAAAATAAGGCAGTCTAGAATAATATAAAATACACTATAAATCTGAACATTTAAAACACTGAAATACAAATTAAAATTATAAAAATAAGGTACTTATAAAAGTGCCTTGTGATTTGAGAGACTAGTCAAATATTAATTTTAACATGATATGCAATCCGGAATGTTAGTTAATATAATAATATAATATTAATATATCGCCTAAGCTACTAAGTAGGCGTTGAGAGCGAGTCACTGGTAAGAAAGGAGATACGTCTCCTCCCACGGTCAGCAAAATAATGATTTGTTAAGATAAAACCGAATCAAACGCCAAAGTATGAATTTGAATTTTAAATTTATGTTACTTTTATATTTACAGGAAATTTGGAAGTAGGAACGAGGTGCTATAACATCGTAATGTTACAGTACCACGTTACAACACGTAATCCAAAACATACTTAAAAAATTCTTAAAATGTTTCACTCGAAGTTTATTTTATTCTACTCTCAGTTATTGAGTGCCGGTGGTAAACCATTATGCTGATAAAACAGAATTAAATTTAATTTTTCTTCACATGAACTTTTTAATCTTACTACTTCACCTTTTCTATTTCA
The DNA here is from genome assembly GCA_947347705.1 of Nymphula nitidulata. Lineage (NCBI taxonomy): Eukaryota > Metazoa > Arthropoda > Insecta > Lepidoptera > Crambidae > Nymphula > Nymphula nitidulata. Next base: position 22,710,002 of record OX374616.1, read on the forward strand.
TTTAGTTAACCTTTCGTCTTTGCAGCCCGCTGGCGCTCACTAACAACAGAAAATTTATTGTGTTAGTTAAGTGGGTGCTTCTGATGTAAAACGCTTCGTCGACGAATTCGTTTCGTCGTTTCGCCGAAAAATCAAAAGTGTATGGCTACCTGTAATAATTCAATAGAAATAATGACTTAACTGGTAGGTTCATGGGTATTTGTTATGTCCAAGAGGAGTCAGATATTGTGTCTTATATTTTGTAGAATGAACTTTGGATTTGTCGGGGAAACGTCAATCGATAAAAATTCGTCGATGAAGTGCTCTACACTGATGTAACTACTTCACGGTTAAAGAGAGACTGTACGCTATAAATTTCACTAAGCATTAATAAAGATTTTACTACTTACTAACTTCATAATGATGACTTAAGTCCAGTGGAAAATATCACTGGAAAGATCCATCAATTCTGTGCTATTGACTTTATAGCCCGAAGATTGAGTATACAAAGAGATTTCCGAGACGCAAAAATAGGCTTACAATAAAAAATGGACGCCTCATCATTTCGAAGCAATTTTAGTAAGTCAACAGCTCATGACGAGACATGTTGTGGAGAGCAGACATGATGTGCCATGACACTGTTGACGAATATTTATCGATGTCACTGATGTGGGGCATGTCGGCTTGTCATTTTCAATGTGAAAACAATTATGGGCTATACACGACTGCTCGTTCGAGATGACAAAGGAATGGCAAGCAGTCTATAAGCACTGATTTTTTCATTCTTTACACGGTCTTATAACAATAACCGTTATAACAGTTATAAAACCGTATAAAGATCGGAAAAATCAGTGCCTATTAGGCTTAAAAAAAGCTAAGAAATGACTAATCGTTTCTGAGCAAATACTTATTTTTGGTTTAAACTTAAGTGGTTTTATTATTCAGTGGGCTGTGCATGTCTTTTTTAATCTTAAGTAGGAACTTACCTATACCCTTTATAGTGATTATGAGGTTCAAAAGACAATTTTTTCATTTATAAAATTTTGAATTAAAATGGCATGATACTTAATATCAAGTTTAAATCACTTTATGAAGTTTTTCAATTTAGGTCAATAATTAACGTACCTGATTGAATTTAATACAGATTTTCTTAAGCCTATTTTTTTTTCTTTTTTCCAGAACACGACGTGTTGACGATTTATGATTGGATTTCGTTTTCAGTCTGAAACTGCCAATAAAAACTTTTCATCGCTCGAACCGGTCAAGCTAACTCTATTATAGTTGTATGTGTAGCGCCGAAATCGTATTTAGAATGTGCATGCATTGAATAAATGAAAATACGAAATATCGATGTTTCGATTAATTCGAATATGCAGAACGTGTTTTTAGTTATTAATTTGTATAAAATAAAACCGTTGATAGGATACCAGTTTGATACGCTTACAAAAAATATTTCTTACATACTGTCTGTGTGTCTGTCAGTGGCATCGTAGCTCCTAAGCGAATGGACTGATTTTGATATGGTTTTTTTATTTGAAAGCTGACGTGATTAGGATGGTTCTTAGCTAATATTTTTAGGATCACTTCAGGCGTTTCATTATTATCAGCTCATTTCCTACATGATAAAAGGGTTTTACTAAGTTTTTCAGATCCGATTGATTTGAAATTTGGTGTACTGTCACTTCGGCTATACCATCAAAAAGTCTGCGGGATGCTTAATTCTTCAAAAACTTACAGCAGATATAGCGTGTTCGGGCTCATAAGAATAGTCTCAATGCGATGGTGTTAGACAGATGATTATTGAGGCCGGGGGTTTCTTAAAATTTGCAATTTCAATTTTCCATTTAATTTAATTTCCTTCATTTTCACCTTTGATAATATTAACTTTTCTAAATTCTGAAATCTGAATCTGAAATTTAGCACAGAGATCCTGAGAAAGGACTTATTAGGCTAACCTTTAACGCAATAATCGAGGACCACGCGAGCAGAGCCGCGGGCGGCCACTTGTGTTCTCCATTATGATGTACCTCTCCACCTCTGTACCTTTTACCTGTACTTTTTTAGAAAAAACCTCTGAAAACTTTTCTGACTAGCCTGACTTGTTTGTTAGTGCCTATGTTTTCGACTTGAAAGTTTGTAAGAAAAGACGTGCGGTGTAAAATAATATTGAGTTTTATTCCTTACTTAAGAAATTATTTATTTTTAAGATTCCCCATACAAACGTCCACATTTCTTTCCATAAAATACAATTCTAACGAAATCTTAAATGATAAAAGTCATATAACTAGTCCTTTTTCAATGATTCCCTTAACAAATTTCCACCTAAATTTATCGTATGTCCTTTCCTGGAATTCAAATTATCTCTGTGCCAAAGTTCATCTAAATCGGTTCAGCGGCTTAAGCGTGAAGAGGTGACAGACAGACAGATAGATAGACTAACAGACAATCACACTTCCGCATTCTTAATAATAGTATGAATTTTGTTATGGGTTTGGATTACTGGAATATTTTTCCCATAACTTTTTAAAAGAACAGCCCAAGGGAAACTAACTACTCATGCTTTATTTCCCTGAAGCTGTCCGCAACTTTTTATTAAATAAATTATTGAGACCGTTTCCAAAGAATCCCCTAATGATTTAGTTGGAAAGTTGCAACACTTAATCAATTCGACGCTTACTTTCAATTACGAATATTAAATAATTAATTATTTATTTATTTCCTTATTTCTGATGGGAGTTTTACTGTAGCACTAATTTACTGAATAAAAATTGAATTCTATTTCGGTATTTTTATTATGATAATAATCCCAACAGAAATTCAGAAAAGAATGAACTAGTTCATAATCATCACCATGAACGGTAATATTTGTTTTGAAGTCAGTATTCATTTTGTATCCCAGCTAAAATATTACTCATATTAAAAAAGACGGTACCTAAATATGGGTTGAAAAATATGCTGAACTTATTTATTGATTTTGAGTCTATTTATGAGAGCTTTTTGATTTGTGTTAAATATTCCAACTTAAAATAGAGTAAATGAATGTATTTCCTATGACAGTTTTGGCGTATAATTATCTACAAAATTTAATTCTATAGAAAGTCTGTTTGAAGAGGTACAGAACGGCGTTATTATTATGCATAAAAACAATAGAGCAATCATGTATTAAGAAATTAATGCTACCCACGAATTTGGCCGCGTCGACCCCGGAATTAATTATTGACTGAATAAGCAATGTTGAATAGGTACTACCTACCCACAATCCAAATCAATTTCAAGAGTGATAGGTTATTTTCCAGTCAACGGAACAATTATATTCGTCAGAACGGGCGGCGCTCGCTCGATTTATTAGAGAATACTGTTTTGTACCTTTATGTGATAAACAATTTCTGTATTAGTTTGACTAATGGTGCGTTGAGTTATCTTCACATATTGAGATCGCGTAAGATCAGTTTTATGAGATCGATTAAAAAAAGGAATGTGTACAAATTGAGTTTCTAGTTGAAGAGAAATAATTGTAATTATTACAGCCAGTTAATTGGTCGCCTAGGCCGTTCATTAAACGCCAGCAGCCAATTAAACGCCTCGGACTTTGTTAATTGAACTAGACTCACTGAATGTTTAAAAACTTGACGTATTGAAAGTCAACTCAATTGGACGCCTACAGACGGATTGTCTTGTATTGGGAAGTTAAAGGTATTTTTTTTATGGACCACTTACAACCAAAATGATTTCGTTTTTATGCATGGCAGTGACCGTAGTTCAGCCATCTGGTTGAACGTTAATTTTCCTCTCCTAAGACGACCCGATCTCGGGATGACAACGCACCTGCAATGCCAAGTAATTTTCTCTTTGTTATTGTTGGTGTCTGACGGCAGCCACTTACCACCAGGTGGGCCGGCCAGCTTGCTTGTGAGCTAGTTGTAAAATTTAAATTAGAAACAAATATGCCAGAATATAATAAACAACTATGATCCGAGAACAAAAAAAAAGATGTTAATCACAAACATCTACCCCGGCGGGAATCGAATTCTGGACCCCTGGCCGAGTAGCCTATAGATAGCGATACTGGCCACTCGACCAACGGGTCGTCAAATCAATTACAGAGTCGCTGCCAGTTAACCACAGATACCTAACTACCTATGCCAAATTAGTAACGCAATATCCAGACCAGATTGTAGGTACCATCAAGCAGTTAAGCCGAATAGTATGTAATGTACGATTTGCCGGAAATATTCTAGTAAGACTATTAATTTACATTCACCAAATGTATACGTAGTACCTAGCATCAGAAGGAAACTGAATTAGTCTAAGTGCAGTCTATACTGACGTAAAATTACTGGAACGAGCTCAAGTTTTATTTGTTTTGATATTGTTTCTGATTAACATCAATCAGTACTAGACATTCATAAGGTAAGTTCTCTTACCCGTGACTATAACAGCAAAAGTAGTTTGTTTACATAAAACAGTGCATATCTCGTCCGTGAGTTAGATTATTAAGTTCGATTTACATAAAGTACAAAACATATCGCTTATTTTCCCGGTATTATTTTATGCAAGGTTTGACTAATGCTGCTTTAACATATTAGATAGATACAGACGGCAGCACATCACGTGTAATAGTTGCACTAAAGCCGCCTCTATTATGAAAGTAGTAAGGGTGGTTTCGCGGTCAAACTGTTACGCTCGATGTTGTACTGTCGACTGTAAAATCATCGTTTTTAATTTAAGGTATATCTGAACAACATAGAACAAAATTGTGTTTTATAGCAAACTCTGCCTGCGTGGATGTCGGACGCGCCAAAAGTAGCTTATTTCATCGAAATCAGTACAGCGGCTTAAGGCGATACATTAAAAAAAAACAATATGTATTGTCCTAGATCACTGAAATATCTTACGGATCTGAAAATCAGATATACGTTAATTCATATTTTTATCTAGACACGCGTAGTAAAAATTGCTTTAAATAGTAGATATCATTATTATTCACAATCGTCTAAAAGCGTTTCGATAGATCGCCTTAAGAATGAAAACTGACAGAGTAACTTTTACATTACAATATAGTGTGTGGATGAAAAAGTAAGTAGGTATGTACCCTACAACATTGCAAATTTGAATGTTTCTTCGAATGTGACAGTTGCTTTACAAGCCGTAATCGCGCATCTAAGACAATAGTGCGCTATCTCGAATAGCACTTTCGGTCAAAGTAACCATTATTTTTATCTAAGAAAATAAGTAGGTAAATAGTACACCGGCCTTTCCATCATAAACATTTTTAGATTCCTCTCGTAATAACATAACAAAATTGATACTGTTCAACACATTGTACTACCTAACTACAGCAACATGCGAACACACATTTGTAAGTATTTTATGTTATATCACTTTTATTTTATAACACTTTTCTTGAGAACGTTTGGCAATTTTATTTAATGTCTAAAGCCTTCGGATTGTAGCAGAATATCAGTGCTTTGTCCACATCCTGCGGTGTGGGAACCAGACACTGCCACCCTTTTTTATTTCTACAACACACACACACACACACATGGTAAGTACCTAATATGTTAAAACATATTATTTTGTTTTAATTTTTTTAAGTTGTGTTTAGGTTATGTCAAATGTTTTATTTTTTGTTTGTGTGTGTTGAAAAATTTAAATAAACCTATTTTCTATCTACTTATCTATCTTTTCAAAGGCTTGCCTATTTTGCACTAGGTGACACTAAACGGTTGTAGGACTGCATGTAGAATCGCCTGGGTCACACACACATCGCCTTTCTTATTTCGCCGTAAAACATTGATGCGTTGCGGATTAAAAGGAAAGGCAACCAGAGTAATTACTGGGCATGGAAGGCATTTCTTCTTAGGCCTCCGGATAACAACGCACCTGCAATACCAAGTGATTTTTTCCTGTGTCTATAAGCGACGGTTTGAGTCATTTACGACCAGCCCCCTTATTTAGAAGGGCCGTCTCGCTTTGAGGCACCGTGATAAAAAGTGTTAGGTATAGAGTGTCCCACATTTACAGAGTCGGTCGGCAACGCGCAAGTGATACCTCTGGTGTTGCAAGCGTCCATAGGCTACGGTAACCGCTTACCATCAGATGGGCCGTATGCTTGATTGTCACCTTAGTGGTATAAAAAAAAATGAATTCTTTCAGACAGGTGTGAGGAGGCTGGTGGGTCGTCAGCTTGCTTCTAATCAAGTCGTATAAAAATATATGTTGAGCCACGAATTTTCGGATGAATTATTTTATAATTATTGAAAGTTTAAGAAACATAATAACTAATTAAAAATGATAATAAACTGTATACTGCTGCTAGCATGTGCTTTCAACTACACTGTATCTACAACAAGATCATAATATATTACAGTTCCGTCAGTAAAAACACAAACAAACATACAACTGAACTTGAAACTGGCTGTTATTTTTACGTATGACAATCCAGAATTCTTTATTTTCAATCCCAGATATATTTTTTTTTTTTTTTATACAACTGGATGACAAACAAGCTGACGGCCCACCTGATGGTAAGCGGTTACCGCCGCCTATAGACACCTGCAATAACAAGGAAAAGTCACTTCATATTGCAGGTGCGTTGTCATCCTGGGGCCTAAGATGAAATGCCGTCCATGCCCAGTAATTGCACTGGCTACCTTTCCCTTCAATCCGAAACACAGCGAACTGTTTCACGGCTGAAATAAGAAAGGCGGTGGTACCTACCCAGACGACCCTACATACAGGTCTACCACCTAGTAAAATAAGTAAAATTTTAAATAATTCCCATTTATCTTTGTTGTTGTTTGTTGCAACGTTGTTAAGTGTGTAAAGTGTGTAAAGTTGCAACAAGTGCGGAAAACCCAGCAAATATATTTTGCAATAATTCTGAATAACTAATAGAGCTAAAAAATATTAAAATTTTAATTTCATACTGCCGCAAGATTTATTTGCGCAGTTCAATTTATTTAATGAATAGGGAGTAGGCATCACTGCTGACGATAAATAGAGACAAAGCGATACCGCAATAGTCGACACGTTTTAAAATATAGAATTGTAAAAGCACTTTCAAATGCAGGAAAGCTAAAATTAATTAACTATATCAATTACGCAAATTGAAACAATTTTGTTTTAATAAAATAAGGTTTCGAGCAAAGGCGGAAAAAAATATTCTTTTTTTAACTGAATGACCGATTGTTCCACGGAATTAAAACTTATGCGGTGGTGCTCCTTGTCTAGAGTTACTTCTGAAAGCTTGACACCTTTTTAAGACCACTTTTATTTCCCGATATAATTAATAATAACGCGACCTGCTGCCAACCCTAAAGAATGCGTACTATTGCGTATCATACGACTCACTACAGTTATACCACACGCTTCCATCATACTTCCTATGGGATAAACGCATCAGGAGTTTGGGACATATCACTAACACGCAGGCCCATCTCGGGATCAACCATGGCAAAAGTTCCTATTTTCGTAATCAATTCCTACCTACCTTAGTGTAATCATCTTGTAAATAAAATTCTCGAATCACAAATGTAGTTACCATACTCCTCCGAAACGGCTTGACCGATTTTCATGAATATTTATACGTTTATTCAGTAGGTCTGAGAATCGGCTACTATCTATTTTTATTTTATTTTTGGACAATGTTTTTTATGCCAAACAAAGTTTGCGGGGTCAGCTAGTATTCTATATAATATAGCAGTTCCCTTGAGTGCTTAGTAGTGTAGTTTATGTTGAACTTAATAATTGTAATATATGGGATAGATGTAATTGGCCTACAAAAATATACATAAAATTGGAAATGAAATTTATTTGAGCTGTGTACGTACAGTCCCTAACTGTAAATAAATAAATCAATCAATCAATCAAAACCAGAACGTTCAAATCACTACGCCTAAACTTTTCAATTTTTTTATTGCTGTTAAACGCTCTAAGAAATCATGAAAAAAAAATGAAATAATTTCTATCAAGAAACTCTTAAATAAATTAAATTTAAAATAATTTACATCTCGTGTATTGCCTAGACGTTTCCTCAGATTGTGCCAGAAGTTAGTTTAACTTAAATCGAGAAGCAAATGTGGTAAAAACCTACAACATTTGGAGGAGCACAGATATACAATAACGCTACGGCCTGTTATGCTACGGCTACACTACCATGATATGGCAATAATTATGGCCATAATTATTGCCATAAACAACAACTAAGTGTTGCCACGAGTTTATGGCTATAATTTTAGAATGACAATCAATATGGAATATGGCGGTAGGCAATAGCTTCTTGCGGCGGTTTTGCATATCAAAGAAAATTACCGCGGTAAGTAAAGCGTGTGTGTCTACACTACCTTTTGTCTAGTGTGCAATAGGAGTTTACCGGAAACGCACGTGTCGACCGTCATTGATTGGTTGAATGAAAGGACGGTCGAGTTTTGAATTATTCTAATCTCATTAACCACGTCTATGGGATACCAATTACCAGTCTGAAGAATCATAGAAATCGTCCACTATTTTCTTTTAAATCTTGGCCAATTTTTAGCCAAGCACCAACCGTCTTTCTTGAAAAAATATGTTTTACCGCATAGTTCATGGGTATATCTAGGTAAACTGTAGTGTAGTCACACCACTTGAGGCGGTAATTTAGGCGGTAATTAAATGCCACAATTATGGCGGTAACAGGCGGTAGACAATAAAGGTAGTGACGGCTACACTACCATCGCAGTATAAGGCGCAGAACCAATCAATGTTAAAAAAAATTGAAGCAACATTTAAGTATATCTGATGATTTGGATTAAATAAAACGAACTGAAATCTTCTGGCACCTACCATCTCGACTCTATTTGTTCAGATAATGATTCTCATGCAAGTGACTGACCGTAATGATTTTATGAGAAAGAAAGTTCGTAGTTATTTTTGTGTAACCGTAACTTAAACTTTGCATTTGTAAGTTTAATTCTTTGATAGTACCTCCAAAAACATATTTTCAGATTACCTGACCATTCAACTAGGGCGTAATAAAAAAGAGATCTAACGAATCGTCCGGATTTCTGAGCACAAAATTAACGACAGTCATTATAAAGCTTTTGCTGCCGAAAACAAATAAAAATTGCAGCGTTGGCTTCCCTGCGAATAATTACTAACGGTTTTTATTTCTATCTCATGAAAACTCGGAACATTTTTGGTGAGCGTTTTTAATGGCGTTCCCTTATGTCGACACTACTTATATCTTTGTTAGCTTTATTCATTAGTTTGGTCTCCAGACATAAAGCTAGTAATACTGCTATCCTGTCTAAAATCCCCAAGTTTCCGTAAAATACTCCAACATTTTTATATAAATGAAGAGATATGCGAGGGTTTTGTACGGAAGGGCTTATTTTTCCTCATCAGTGAACTATCAAAGAGATTCCAGATATCCGTACAAATAAGAAAGAAACCACTGTTTCCGCGCTTCAATGCTCTTATTTATGCATGAAAAGGTACGATTATGTAGATATATATACAGTTGTAGTTCGGTATAGTTATTCATTAGGTAATTTTGTTAAATCTAGCCCGCACCAGTCAGAGCCTGTGTTGTTGAATTGTCCGTATTCCGTAACATCTCTTTTCGAATCAAAGATTCCGGGTCTGATTTCGACCTCAGATTGTAAATTTGTGGTCAATGAGCAATAGGTATACGTCAAGTTAGTTGATTTTTGATTGATGAGATCGGTAGAGTAGTGACCATGATCGCTGTAAAGTAATCGAAACGTCGGGTGTATAATAATAATATAAAATCTAATTAAACGCGTGTTAAATCCGGTAAATTGGTTTTGCTCGTGAAAATGTAAGACTATATTATGAGTCACTTTTTCGAGCTACAGGTAGTCTAAAGTTCAGTTGTCATTTTTTCTGTGTGGTTTCGATTACAGAAACAAAGCAACTTTAGCCATGGTCGATCCGTGCTTGGGAAGACAAGAAAAGCACTTTAAGCCGTTGGTCCTGGTTGTTATAGCAACCGCTTTTCCCCAACAACCTGCATTGGACCAGCGTGGTGGTATTATGGCCAAGCTCCTCATGTGTTTCTCCCATGTACGAAGGCCTGCGCCCATCAGTGCGGCGTATATAGGCTTGTGATGGTGATGACAGTTTGATGCAGAAGACAGAGGACCATACATGTGTGACTAGCAGTTAAGCTTCAGTTTTCACACTGATAATACGACGACCGGCTGGCCGAGTGGTCTGTACCCCAGGGTACTCGGTCAAGAGGTCCCGGGTTCGAATCCCGGTAGGAACAAATGTTTGTATGATGAGTACGAGTATTTGTTTACGAGTCATGGATGTTTATATGTTTATTTAGTATATTTCTAATATTTATATACATATTATTATCATTATTTATCCGTTATCTAGTATCCATAACACAAGCTCTTGATGATGCTTACTTTGGGCTGGATAATAGGTGTGAGTGTATAAATATTATTATTATTATATCGCCTCCATTTCAAAGTTGTAAAGTTGAGGTTGAGGTTTTGATAGCTGACTGGATTTTAAAATAATGGATGATAAATACTTACCGCTGTTTTACATACGCTTTACGTTAACCGTCACTACGGCGTTCATCGAGTGAACCAAATTATAGAAAAAAGAAATAAAAGAATGAATTTAGTGCCTCGTTTCTTTGTAGTATTTCCAGAACTTGGAATTCTTCGACAGCACATGTGTTCCCTCCTTCCTATAACATGGGTTCCTTCAAGAGAGGCGTGAAAAAGCACCTTTTGGGCGGCAAGGTGGAGGCGGCTAGTGCAGTGTGTATTCTGCACTAGCTGTCTTCGCATATGGACCGCTTCACATCTGGTGGTGTTGGGTCGATTGCCGTGTTTTGTTTTGATAAAAATTAAGTGCCTCCTGACAGACACGATGTTCATGAATTCGAACTACGACTTGACGGTAAGCGCAGACGGTAGGGAGTAGCAAGGTACGTCTAGGTAAGTGCGAGCGAACACAACCAAAAGCACATTCATGATCTATTCATTGCATTACAAATGTGGAAGTGTGTCTGTTAAGTTCACAGAAAAGGCTTGCAATGTTTTAAAATCTTTTTCAAGAAATATTTTTACGCTGCAAAAGTACCATTTTTTCTCTTTGACATTTCGAAATGTCATGCTTGTTATCCTTTTTATTTGAATAAAAATGAGAGTGAGGTACTAAATTGAAAGCTTTAGAAATGTAGTACAGAGTATGTAGGTTACACGCCGCATGTTTGAAATAGTTCTGTTCATAATTTTTCATCTGTGAGATACCCACATAGGAATGTGACACGGAGTATTGGACAGTTCAATGGTACAGTCGACGACAGAAGGAGCTTAACGCTTTCGTACCGTGTCACACCGACTATCGCGCCCGTACTTTATTGCTTCTACAGTGCTACATTAACGCCATAGTTATTGTGCCATAGTTATTGTGACATAGTAATAAAGTGTTAAGCTACAACTGTAGTCGACTGTATTACTAGTCTAGAATTGGACTGGAGAGGATATTGTTCAATAAAATTGGTGTTATTTTGTGAAAAGAGTATCTCTACCCCTAGCACAAACATTTTTAAATTTTGAATCGTGATCGTGTCGTTCAGGCATGCTTAAAATTTCAAACAAAAGCTGACGTAACTACTCAATTCGAAAATTGATGGCAATTCGAAATTTAAAAGTATTCGTGCTAGGGGTACTGTTATACGGAGAATAATAGAAACAACCCTTTAAGGGCTGATTTTTCAATCCCCATGTAAGATTTATCCAGAGAATAACTTTGACAAGTTGACAGTTAATCCATAGAAAATCTGACAAAATGTCGAAATTATTCTCTAGATAATAATTATCTGAGGATTGAAAAATCAGCCTTAAGTGGTATACAAGACCATCAGATTTTAATCATACTTGTCCACCTCATCGAAGTTGTACTATAGATTGCGACGGACGTCTATTTGGCGGCAAACTGTCTCATCACACATTGAAATGTGTTACACGCGCATTTCAATGCAGTAAATAAATGACAAAAATCGGTTTGGCCTTTCCAACACCGAACCTTAAACTTTATAGCATAGGAATAAGTTCCTGCCGCAAAAGGAATAAGTTATAAAAACTTACAATAAACTTTCCAGATCCAAGCGAAATCAGATACAAACCTTTTTTTAAGAAAATTGGAAGAATATTTGTTGGAAAATATGTAGTTTAAATAGTATGCAAGATTTTTTGGCGAATGATCGAAAATTAATTAATAATTTATTCACGCTTAATCATTTCAAAAGTAACCAAAATCATTTGTGCCCTAACAGGGTCATGATAAACTATGTAAGATAAGTTCTACTCATGAAACAATAAAGATATTTGTATTTCTACAGAAATAATAAGAAAAACATCATACATGCTGTACGAGACTGATTATTTCTGTTGTAGGAAGAATTCAACGAAAAAAGTATCAGATATTTACTATTGTCGACTATTTACGAGCGGCTGGTCGAGTGGTCTGTACCCCTTGCTATATGGGCTGCTCGATCAAGAGGTCCCGGGTTCAAATCCCGGTAGGGGCAAATGTTTGTATGATGAATACGAGCATTTGTTCACGAGTCATGGATGTTTATATGTTTATTTAGTATATTTCTAATATTTATATACATATTATTGTCAATTTTAATCCGTTATCTAGAATCCATAACACAAGCTCTTAATGATGCTTACTTTGGGCTAGATAATAGGTGTGAGTGTATGAATATTATTATTATTGTATGTGAGCGCTGGTGAGTGAGGAACGAAAGATACATATTATGAGTTTATATTATGGTAATCTTAAGTGGCAGTCAGTGGGCAGGACACATCACTGGCAGAACCGACGGCCGTTGGGGCGGAAAGTATCCACTGAATCATGTCACCAAATATCCATTTTAGACATATGAACATTATCATCATCTCACCCGGAGCACAACCTGCTAAACAAAGGCCCACCCTAAAAATTTTCAAGACAATCGCAAGAACATGCCGGAACTCAACCTATGATCTTCGGCTTGGCAGACAGGTTCACTGACTACTCTACTAGCCCTCTGCAGCAGAAGGGCAGATTCGGCCTACTTTCAAATTCTTGAGAAAAGAGAGATAATATAAATAAAATGGAAACAGTAGTACCTACTACTTATTTCTCTCGGCATAATTTACAAGTGACTGTGTACCTACTTATTTTTTTAGGCATATAAGAAAGATAGAGCGTAGGGCCGGACGTGGGCGTCCGACGAATTCCCTACGTTAATTTTCAGAACGTTTTCAGATTTTCGATGTGCGTTACTTAAACAATAAAAGAAATATAATATCTGTACCTGACTAGCTTCATATCGACTATCCACTTGCTTGTTGAATCAACTGACGATATCATAGATTTGTTTCGGAAAATATGAAATAGTAACAGAACGAGCGTAGCTAAATAATATACGCGTGCAACAACTAAGGGTCTGGATATATTTTGGATAAAAGTAACTTCTCTGATGGCTGGCACATGCGTCATACTTGTAAACAGGTGCCACTAGTGGAAATGGTCATCTCTAAGCTTCCTTGATTTTGTAATAATTTACCTACATATTCATCAATAGTATAATTTTTGAGGGATTTTTGAGGTATATGGCATTATAGGATATTATATATATAACAATACAAATACAAATATAAAACAATACAATACAATTATTATTGTAATGACGTGCTCAGACAAGTGTTTAAAATAAATGAAAGATGTTTAGCTTTATTAGGTCTTTGTATATTAATTGTTGACCTTTGTGTATTGTAATACCTATATTGTGATGGTGCATTGTCGGACAGCCTTTAAATACAGTAAATATTCTTATCATTAGGTACTTATTGGTACTTTAATATACCTTTTTTTATACTCTGTGCGACACTGCGCTGCTAAATACTATTACTGTGTAATTAAACATTGTAACTTAATGATTGAAAAGAGTGACTACACGAGTTTGTTGCCGGAATCTTCTCGGTAGTTCAACTTTTGGAACCGGTGTAAATTCAGACAGACTGACAGACAGACTGACTGACAGACAGACTGACTGACGGACAGACAGACAGACTGACTGACGGACAAAGGACCGACGGACCGACAGACAGACCGATAGACAGACTGACATAACATTCTTAGCTTACGTAGATCCAGATAAGACAGAGAGACAAACATTATGAAATTGTTAGTTAGTTAATATTATTTTTATGTGATAGACTTAAGGGTTTTTTTGTTGACGATTCGAAAGTGCTTCTTGGGGGCCTAATTGAATAAAGATATTTTCATTTTCATTTTCATTTTCTCTCTTATCGCTCCATATTTTTTTATTAAACACTGCTTCAAAATAAAAGTACGCAGTCAGGGATACCATAATTTTCAAAAACATCTCCATGACACATTATCTAGCGGTAAAAAACTTCGTCAACCTATATTGCTTGTATGGAAGGTCTCTTTTTCTCTCGAGCCCATTTCCTATACATGTATATCTCTTGGGGACGGTCCACTTTTTTCTTGAAGGGAAAAAGGCATTCACGTCTTTCCCCATCGTGGGAAAAGAGAACGACGGCGAGGCGGGGTAATGTGGGGATTCGAGTTGGTCGAGGATGGCAGTAACCTACCAACCAAATAAACCACCTTACTTCACTATTAACTTCATGTTCGTAGTCTTAATGTGAAAAGGTCCCCATCCAGGCTGACGGCGCGGCGGGCGACCTGGGTGCCTTTTACAGTGTTCAATTTCCAAGAGACGTTTCTCATGTGCTTTTCTTTACGCCCCATGACATCGTCAGTTTTCTAAGAGCATGTCAATGATATTTACTACCATAATGACCCTTCCATTATGCTATCCTCTGCCATTCAAACTCTCAAGTCGAAAATATTGGAGATTCCAACAAAACTTATCAAGCATAAACAAGTTAGGCGAGTCTAAAAAGTAATCAGCTTTTTTACAAAATTTTTCGGTTAGTATGGAAAGCTAAATATTGATCTTGCTTAACTCTACTGTTTTGGATAATCCTTTAAAAGCTCTTTAAACTAGCTTGACTTACTTATGAATAAAGTCTTATCTGAATCGGTTTGTCGTTTCCAATATTTAGACATGAAGGTTTGCATGAAAGGCCGTGCAATGTAAACGCTCCTAGGCTTAGGAGCGTTAATCATTTTTGTGTTGTATGTCCGGAACATAAAAACAGGTGTTATAAACGCACAAAATGAAACATTTAAATGTACCTAGTATAAATTTTTGTGTTATATGTGCGGAACACAAAGTTTTTTAAGAAATACAAAAAAAAACGATAAAAAAATGGGCATTATAAACGCACACAATCAAACATTTAAGTGTGATATAGATTTGTTAAAATTGTTAATAGATTACCCACTTATAATTTTGTGCGAAAAACTTCAGTAGATGTAAAGATGCTACAGTTATAACTAAAGACATACGAAGAGACAGACATGCGTAGCCTAATTCCATATTTATCATTTTAACTTCTATAATGACTTGAACTTTTTCTACCAATACAGTATTTTGTATTGAGGAAGATCCCTTTACATATAAAGAACTTAGGGGTCTCTACTCCGAAAATCCTTGGATTTTGAGAAACCGCAGAATCTTGTCAAGGATAATTCATTACAGGTTACTCCAATCTTTGTTTCCGTTACAAATATAGTATAGTTCATATTATTTAAGTATACATAGATCTGCAAGTGAAAGAATAAATAAATAATTTTGAAGAAATGTAAAAGTTAACTGAACTAGATATCACAATAGTGATTTGATTCATTGCTTCTTTTGTTATTGGAAGAATATTTATTTCGTTAAACGCATAACATAATCTTAGAAGCGGGTAAGTAAGTAATACAAAAGTTTTATGCTGTAAATAATAAACGCAAATACTGATAGACTAGAAGAATTTCACAGGGATATCCCAAGTCCTGGGTGGCTCAGTGGTCAGAGCAGTCGCCCGGATTGCGAAAGGTCGCGGGTTCGATTCCTGCCTCAGGACGTGAAATTTTTCTAGTTTTATTCTATTTTAATTACTATGTAAATAATAAAGTTTTGTTGTGTTGAATTACTGTTTTATTTCTAGCTATAAATTTACTAATTGCAAGCTTGCTGTTACTTTGTTTTATAATTATTTAATTAAAACGAGGAAAATATTAATTGCTTACAATGAGTAGTTCATAGTTTTGAATTCCTCGGACTCGGAACTCGAAAAAAAAATAACGTCGCTTAAAAATTCTAGTAATATACCTCATAAAGGTATTATTAAATTTTTATATTGTAATAGGTCTATAAAAGACATACAGATGGTGCTGAGGCGCTAATGGCCTATTTAGGTGTCAAGATAGGTCTCTCTATATTATAAAATTTTAAAGTACTCTGTGAGAGGAAGCCTACAAAACTAATGTAAGTACTAGGGCATGCTCAGGTTTTCTGTTGTCAAAGTTTTTCTGTCTCTTCTGGTGCCTCTTCAATACTGAAGGTCGGCCGCTAGCTTCGCAAATTCTTCTTTGTTCATCGCACTATCGGATGTTCCTCAGCCAGGATTCTTTCCTGCGCTCCACGCGACGCTTTCCGTCGACTTTTCCCACCATAATTTGTTGAAGCAGCACGTACGATAGTACGCATGAATTTTCCGGTCATGCCGACGCGTGGAGCACTATTTCGTTCTAAACTTTCAGTGACCAACTCAAAATCAAAATCAAAAATGTTTTAACAAAACAAGTTGTTACATCTTTGGTACAGTATCTCGTCGACTTACACAAGAATAAGGGTATTGACAACATTTCCTATTTCACATATAAATATCTTAAATATATGTATATCAAGTAGACAATAAATATTGCAGAAGTATCAATCTGAGGCAAATGACTCGGCGACTTCTATCCAAGTGGAAATGGCACCATTCGGAGAAGGCATCCGTGGAAAAAGGAATAATAATATTTTAGTGAATATTGTGAAATAGTGATTGAGGATACCCAATCACTAATTCACAATATTCACTATTATTATGTTTAATAAGATAGCATGTTAAAATAATAAAAATTAAAAAAAAAATACATAATAAAAAAAATATAAATGTTTAATAAGATTGAATATAAATACAGTTACAAATGGCGCCATTTATTTAATTTAAATAGTTTAACTAGATATTCGATTTTTTTATCGATTTATTTTAAGAACATGTAAACAGCGATTTTTATTTAAATATTTATGTATACCGCACCCAAAAACTGATCTCGGTTCTTGAGATGGTGTCGGTTCAGAACCCCTAGTAAGTACCACACATACTATTATAGACTTTTCGAACGTATGGAGCTCCAA
Source organism: Nymphula nitidulata (assembly GCA_947347705.1). Taxonomy (NCBI): domain Eukaryota; kingdom Metazoa; phylum Arthropoda; class Insecta; order Lepidoptera; family Crambidae; genus Nymphula; species Nymphula nitidulata. The sequence goes on from OX374616.1 coordinate 22,727,331, forward strand.
GCTGAAAACTTTTAGCATTATTTATGAACTATGTGTTGCAGATTTTACAATGTTCTTGCCTGTTACAAATGCACGATGTGCTCCATAGGAATGTCGGAAACAACCGAAGCCAATGTTTTTGTGCTGTCAATCATGGCTTCGGGTAACTGATTTTGTACGTTGAAAATTTTAGGATAGATCGGTTTTGAAATACAGTCTGACGGACTTCACTGGACGTATAAACATCATGAAACTAAGCGAATACGCGAGTGATATTATCACATATTCTCGTCCGCTAGAAATTGTTTGTAAATAAGTTTGCACCAAAAGCCAAGGATATGAGCTCTACCGAGCATTAACCAAGTTGTTAGATGTCGCACACAATCACTAACTTTGATTGCGTATTTAAGTTTGTTGAATTTACAGTGAAGCGCAGAGCTCATTTTAATATATCAAAATTCTATATGTCAAAAGCATTGTTCTATTAGATAACTGCTGTGACATTTGAATTCCTGTAATTTTGTTGTTCAAAAGGGTTGCATTGCAGTAGTCGAGGCAAACCGAGGGTATATTTCAAAGATCGCCAACAAGTGCTATGTAATAGCTTCCCGGGAGGAAAGGTATCCTATGTTATAATTCAAATTATTATTTAATTCTGTGACAAATTTCATCCAGATCTGTTAAGGTTTCTCGTTGAGTTGAGCACTGTTATGATTTTTGTTAACACGCCTGCCCAAATGGATGTTTCACTAATGGGAAAAGGGTCTACAATTGCATAATTATAGCTAAATCACAGATGCATAGAAGTTTCCCGCTCTTGTACGCAGTATATTCATCGTGTCGGAGTCACTTTGCTTAGTGTTGTACATGGTAGTCCCTTTCTTCTCGGAATATCGATCGTCCGAAAATCATAATGAATTAGAATTAGAATGTAGAATTACGTTAGGACTTACAACTAAGTATTATAGAAAATCCTTTTATTTCTTTTAAATATTATAGACTGTGATATTTATAGCAAAAAAAATTAGGTCATAATTTTATTTAGGGATTTCAGTATTCGAGCAAATGATATTATGAGATATTATGTTACGGCTACTTATCATTAGGACACATGATGATTATGTCACAAACATTATGACACGTTAGATTATGGATAAAAAAACTATGAGACAAAATTGAGAACCGTTGTACATGACACATTGTGTTTGCTTGGATAACAAATTTCAGATATGAATATAATCTTAGAGCTCAAGTTTTTTATTGCTCAGCTTCTTTAGCTGGGTAAACCTTCAACATGAGTAGATAGCCTTTTATGATCGAATACTTTAGGAATAGAGGGTTGTTCATTTCTTTTTAAGAATATTTTAGAGAGATTGAATAGGATGGTTCTTTAAGATTTAATGGAAAACATTAGGTTGGTTCTTGTTACGGGCTTCAGAAGTTATTTAAATTATTCACGTTAGATAAACATGTAGAATTGTAGATATAAATGGTACTTATCGTTATGATTTATCTTCATTGCTTTAAGTATTCTACGTGTGCGTCCATTAATTTACACACCCTATAAGTTATTATTACTTGTAAAGAATGCGCGCATCAGTCATACTTACCTAATTTTTTTTTATTGCGTGTGAGTTTTGACGGGCTGGGAAGAAGGGATGAAATAAAAGGCTTAAAACTGTAAGAGTATAAGTATAGGATTTATTCGCAATTTTTTAAATAATTTTGTCTGTAAAGTGTTACAGTTACGATTTTTCAGTGCTTAAAAATCGTTTGGCGTTTGAAAAAATATACAAACGAAACACCTTTTTTAAACACCGAGCGTTTTTATGTACGCGAGAAAATGCTGTTATTTCACAACGCATAACGCATATTACGGTAAAATAATGATAAAAAACATGAATCCTACATAAATTCCATCAAATAAAACGTACACGGTGTTTAACTATTAATATTTAAGTGATCATCAATTCTAAATCAACCATTCCTATACATTTTTTATGCGTTAAATTTTTGTTTTGGGTCTTTAAAATTAACATTAGTACACTCAGCCACATCATAGCTTAAATACGCTGAAATAGAGGCTGTTACGTTGATGTCTGTTTATACGATTAAATGAAAATTTTCCCCGTTTTCCCTTCGCTAACCACAAACGGCAAACCTCCGACAAAATTTCACTATTAGTAGTTACAGTATTTAAGTAAAGCTTTAAGTTAACCCTAAAATAATTTCAGAATAAATCTACATGTTAGCAGTATTTTAATAATTACCGACGTGTAATGTGGACAAACCCAAATTAATTTAAGTAGATTTATACGCAGTTAGACAGAGGTTAATTGTTAATTATTTTAAATTTAATGGTTTTTATGATAACGTTAATTGATTTAATGAGACTATAATGTGCAATTGTTCATGACAAATCTGAAAATGCTTAATAATGCAAATCACATTAACTAAGCGCTATACAGGTTGGAGCCGTCAATACGACAGTAAATTAAACATGAATGTTAAGGAATGTTAAGGTTCATGGAAGATGTTATACCTACTAACTAAGTATAATATCTTTTTGAAAGTGGCAAACCATTTCTATGAACTAATATAGCCCATGTTTCAATTTATTGTCGTATTGACGGCACCAACCTGTATTTGAGTGTATTTAATATTAAAATTAAAAACATAAAATCATTATCTTGCTCAATGTGCTGTATTATGTATATCGCTGCGAGTCACAGTAATTTTATTATGAAACACAATGGCTGATAAATGTAATTGTCATTAAATTAGTTTTACTTAGTTATAAAAGTTTTATTACAGGGAAACAATGTAAATATAAATCATCTCGAAAGTTCAGCGGAAGTGCTCCGAGCTTAGGCCGCTCCCGACGCGACGCGTAGTAATAAATAATTTTGTTTTTGCCCAGAAACTGAAGGGGTACAGCCCTAATTTAATATATGTTAACACACTAAATGCTCAGTAAACAGCGCCGTTAAGACTCTTTTCGTCAAAATAAAATCTCTGCACATAAATCGAAAGTGTTAGTTATCTACTTTTACGTTGTGCGAAAAAGAGATATTACAAAAATGTAATGGAGACCCGGCCAGGTCTATGTACGTACAGTACACTATACTGAAAAATGGTAATAATATGCAGAACTTGTGCATTTTATTTCTATTCGATTTGTTGCGTGGTAAAAAACAAAAATATTTATAGAAAAAACTGCTATACAGCCAAATATTCATCGCAACGCGTATACATGTCACTTTGGTGACGTTTAGTTGACTCCTATGTCGCCCGCCATATTGCCATACTGAATAACGGTGGAATCGACGAAACATTTTAACTTTTGTACAAATAAACTAAGGTAAACGCTGGTAATGTCGACAGTGTCCCGGTACTCGTCAGTTTATAAAAAAATACGAATATTTCTTTTTCTCGCGTGGCAATGTAAGAATTTTCTATGGCACATAATCATTGTTATATACTACAAAATCAGAACCACAACAGTTAATTAAAAGAGCAATGGGGACGGAAAAAAAATGCATCAAAGTATAACACTCCCAAATTTTGATGTTTTTTGCTAGTTTAGTTACTGAAAACGAACCCTAGCATAGTACATTAGATTGTTAATTTTGCAGAATCTATCGGCAGTTCGATGATAGTGATTATTTCTTAATGTAGTCAAGTGAAGTATCTAATGAATTTTAACCTTTCAATTAGTATTTTTTATTTATTTTGTGGTATTTACCTGTGTGACATTTATTGGTTCCTAAAAATCCCTCAGTGACCCAATCCTCGTCAATAATAACACAATTCTGACGGTTACTGGGCCTAGCGTGGAAACCTGCACCAATTACCGCCATCGTTTAGTTTTTCGTTAAATTTCGCCTTTATTTTCATAAAGCTAAGGTCGTAAGATAGTATCTCGTGCAAATTCCTAGAACGAAATATGATTCCTTGGCGGTATATATATTTATTCACATATATGAGTACACATAGACTCTTCAATTCAAAGCCCCGTTTATTCCCGTGGCTCTCGCAAGAGGCGACTAAGCTATCAACTGCTCCACTGGTGGTGGTAGGGTCTGAACACCATCTTGTTGGTGACCACCGTACGCATGGCGTAAAACCAAAGCTTGAAGAGACCTTGCCGCGATGCATGTGGTAAGTGATGCCTTCCGTCTGACAGTGCCAGATGGAATGCATTGACTCGCCTGCAGGAAGACCCTAAGAAACGACTGTTCCGCTGACCGCCGATAACACACTATAGGGGCCCAATCTAACCTAAACAGCTCGTTGGGCTCTTCACCATATGACGCAATATCTCGGGGTGGTCCGTCGTGCAGGTTTAAGACCGGGTGACTTGGGGTGCACGTGGACCTAGGCATACGATGACGTGTCAACGTATGCTTTTACAGATCCCACGACGGTGTCATGAAGACAAATCGACTATTTGAACATTTTAGTCACATGGCAAATGTCACGCAGGAGCTGTTATCAACCGCGGAATTGGTATTTTTGGGGGACTTCAGTGCTCACTACGAGTTGTGGTTAAGTTTCTCTAAAACAGACCATGCTGGTAGAGCAGCCCAAGCTTTCGCTGTCACGCGTCACCTAACGCAACTGGTTAACCAGCCCACCAGGATGCCAGATAGTGTCGTAAGCGCGGGACTATCGGCTGAGAACTTGCCTGGCTGTATATCGGATAGAAGTCTGAGATGCATTGGGAACATCGGATAACAGCTTAATAACCGACGAGGTGTCACGGGCGTCGCCATATTAGAAATGGGATACTAGACATCCAGCACTCCGATCTCCTCAGGAAAGGTAGGCTTAACCGCGATTCGCGAGTACCCCTTAGATATTGAGGCAAAATAATCATCATACCATGCTTGGATCAGAGGACGAGCTTGTCGAGATTCAGATATTGACTCACTGTAAACAAATCCTGCAAAAAAGGCCTTCATTAGAGTGCTTGTACAGCGTATTTCACGAGTTGAGCAATAATTACTACTTACGCATCAAATCCCACAGAATTCACGGAATGCCGTAGCTACTGTCGTTTAGCCAAAGCCATGCAGTTCGACTTCTACCAACTCTCGCTGCCCCTGTTAAGATGTTCTGATCTGACTAAACGCTAGCTCATAAGCCGCAAGACAAAGCCGATCTTTTGATAAAACTCTTTGCTGCTCACTCAGCTCACTGTCAAATCGATGACTAAAATTCACAGCCACCAACTCTATACCACTGCAAAAAAATTATATCAATTGACGTTTGAAAAGCTAGTGGACCTGATGACATCGCAGCGATAGTTCTCAAAAAATGCGCAGCGGTCTTAACTGCCCCAGCTAGAAGTTCTCCCATTTTAACGCAGCTATACCGTCTTTCTCTCGCTCTTCTAGGTGTGTGTCGGTGTCCTGAAGAGAGCCCAATTTGCAACCGGTCTACCGCCTAACAGCTGACACCTAAATTGTTTGCAAGATCATGGAATGAATCTGAAATACCTAGAAAATAGTGTATCAATTAATGATCGCTAATTTGGGTTTCTTTTGGACGAAACAGACAATGGGTGATCTTTTAGCGTATTTAATGCGTCTCTGGAGTGCAGCTATTGACAAACGTGGTCAGCCAGAGACTGTTATCCATGACATTGCCAAAGCTTTTGATCTGGTCAGGTACAAGCCTCTTTCCATTCAGCTATGCAACTGGATCGCTGGCTTCCTGCATGGGCGGAGAATCCTCGCAGATGATTCTTATCAGTGAACGCTAATCAATGTACCGCAGGTATCCTTTCTATTCCCATCACTCTATGTTTTGAATTACAATCACATATGATGCTTCTTTTAGGAAACATTTATTGCCATGCGGATGACAGTACAGTGCATGAAAAAAATTATGGCCGCCTAGAAGTCAGTTGCGTTAAAACCGAGAGGAGAAGAATGAAACTTATCATTCAGCTCAACATGGTGTTGAACCTTATACTTGAATGGGGATCTTATATTCTTATTGAGTTAAAAAACACAAGAGTACTTGTTTGTAGCCAAAATGTCCTCTTCCCTCTCTTCAAGGCACAAACCTTTCTTCGGCATGGCAAATGATTCAAAACCACCTGATAAAAAGCGATAGAATAAACGAGCGAGCATAAACATTCAATTCAAGGCGCCGCCACCTTGCGAGCCCATAAGGTGCCTTAATCTTTTTTTTTTTCAGGGAGTAATCTGAATACAGACTTATCCGCCGCTGGCTAGGCCCAGCGCTAATGACACTGGGAAAATCTACCCACTAAAACTCCCCTGTAACTCCACTGCCCTTTGCGGGGGTAGCCTAGATTCTACTAAAGCAATTTCACGAGCCCACCCCCAGGCAACATGCCTACGGCTAAGGTTTCGCACCGTTGGAGGCGCCAGAGTCATAAGAATAATTCAAACCGTGGCAGCATGTGTTATGCGTGCGCAGTCTCGCAGAAAGTGGCATGGCCCTTACCATGGTTGGCAGCGAGAAAAGACCGCGACCAAGCGGCGCTCGTGTCATTAAGCGAAGCAACGATACGGCCGAGCACACTCTTGTGAAGTGTCTTCACAAGAGTGTACTCGGCCGTATCGTTTGGGGGAGTCGCAGTAATGACAATGCGGCATTTCCTCCCGACGGGCGATACGGTACAATTAGTGACCATAGCAACAATTTCTCGTCAGTAACTGTATAATGCTGTAGGTGAGGCTGCCCAGCCAGCGCCCAACCTTCTCCTCCATCACCGGACGAAGTGACACGAGCCACGTCCCATTGGGACAGAGCCTCCCTCTACACCAGGGTGCGGATCTACCTCGCTTCATCGAGGTCGGATCGCTCCCCCCGCTCTCTTGCTGCGACCGTGTTTGCGGTGTTGATGCACTCTGGCCAGCACCAGGGCATCAATCTCCTACGGAAGCGTACCTGCTGAAACTCAGGCAGCCCCACGACTAGCTTTGATGTAAGTCCACATAGCACGGATCGCGATGACCCTCTGCGGCTGCCGCAAAAGGGCCCGTGCGTGGAGGGAGAGGCCTCCCTTCACCAGCCTTGCCTTCTCCAGTCCACCAGTCCTCCAGTCGTCCAGTACTTCCTGCTCTCCAGTTTTAGGAGCAGCTTATCAAACTCGGTTATGGTAGATTTTACTGCATCTATACCAATGTGTGATTTTTTAAATACAACTTGCCACCGTCGTTTATAGACACTTGTAATAACAAGGGAAAAATCACCTGGTTTTGGGACGTTGTTAAGCTTACTTCTTTTTTTTCGGGGAGAAATCTAATAACAGACTTCCCCGCCGCTAGTAGGGCTGGTAGGCGACGGGCGTGTGTTGAGGTTGCCCAGCGCTGATGATGCTAAACACACTTAAGCACTCCAGTAACTCCACTGCCCTTCGCGTGGGTAGCCTAGGCTCTGCCGAAGCAATTTCACTAGCCCACCCCCGACATGATGTTTCCTAAGATGAAATGCCTTTGATGCCCAATAAATATATTACTAACTTTCCCTTTAATCCGAAACACAGCGACTACAAACACTGTGAAAACAACGTCTAAGGATATTCAATTACGAAATAAAATCATTATGAACCTTAAATACACATACAAAAGGTTCAAATTACATTACGATTAAAATTTGACGACTTTTGGTACCATTTGCCGATAATTAGGACAAATCTGTCGAATACTGGTACAAATGGGTGTTTCTTCAATTTATTATTTATTTGATTTTTTCCTTATTCTCCTTAATAAAACGAATCATTATGTCTAATAGAGGAATAAATTCTGTACCTCATGGTGTAACTACAACTTCGTAAGAGCAATGATGTTTGTGTGACAAGTCGTCAAAGTCAGCCAAGTTCAATTTCCGACGAGTATTGGGACGTTTACCTTAGGCATGTAAATAAATTGTTAGTATTTTTCACGGATTCAGGAGATTTTTCCTGATTTTTTAAGATACTGTACATATACTTGGCCGGATATGAAACATCTTCTTTCATAGTAATAAACCTAATAAGATGGCCAAATTACTAATTACTCTAAAAAGTTGTTTCTGCAGTAAAAAAAACAGATAAGCGTGAGCGTAGGTACACGATCTTAATATTAAGATTATTTTATATCTCGGGAAGTATTGTTCTGTACGTGTACCTACCTTGAAGTGTAATAAACATTTTTTAAAAAAATATATTTTTAATCTCATTTATTCGATTATTCTCATCTCATTTATCGATTTAATTTAAAAATTTATTTTTTTAATCTCAGAGCGGCCAAAGATAGTGCATAAAAGTATTCACACATCGCGCCGCGCTGCCCCCTTATTCTCAACTGTCGGATCACGGATTCGATTCGAAAAGTCACATGCCGTCTCGCTTTGACGCAGCGCGATAAAAAGTGACAGGTATAGAGTTTCCGAAATTCGAATTCTTTCCGACAGTTGAGAATAAGGGGGCTGGACTCCGCTCCGTTTCACACCGCCCCGTTCGCCGCTTAGACCGATATCTTGGCTATCCGCAACCAGGAGATATATTTAGGTTAATAGCAATCTGATTAAAGGAAGAGTTATTAAGAATTAGGAAGAAATCATTTCGGACATAACAGATTCCCAAGGCGCCATAATAAGATAAGAAAAAAAGAATCAAGTTTTCTAAAGAATGCTCATTTTTATTTATTAACTGGTTTCCTTTACAATTGAGACCACGCATCAACACTCAGACAGAATTTAGCAATAGGCACGCCCATGGGAAATCTGGCCCGACCTCGAATTTAATTTGAAGTTAAAACAGTGAGCGATATTCAAGCTTGGCTTTAATCTGTATGGCAGGAAAATATTGCTTCAATTCCGATTACAGAGTAACGAGGTCCATTCCCCGGTGCTAATCTATTTATTTCCTTAGGTTTGGGCAACTTGAAGTCATAATAAAAACAAACACAATTATACTTTACAAGATGCCAACTAAGTTTCCACATATACTTAGCTTTTACAAATCATTGAGTTAAATCAAAATGATCGCAAATAGATATTTATGAGTAACAGAGTTTTACAACAAATAAATAATAATAACCTAAGTATTATGTTTATGTTTGATCGCCCAAGCTTAAAATATCTTAAAAACTATTGTTATATGTAGAATCATGCAGCTTAAAACGGTTTTTAGTATAATTATTTGTTTTTTCTAAAACGAACATCAAAAGTACAATATTCTATATTTATAATGATTCTAGATATAGATGTTAAATGTCTCATTCATGTTAAATAAAATAAAACAATATTTAATAAACATTCTTAATTAAAAAACACAAACTTAAAAAATACCTAAAACGTAAATCTTGTGAAACAGAAAGTGTAACATTAAGGCTGGTCGCATTACCTCCCTGAATTGCGAGGCTTAATCTTTGTGTAACGATTAAAACAGCCTTATTGTCACTTAAAGTTCTGTCATTTCTCTACTCATTTCAAGGGAGCGAATAGAATAAAAATAAACAACAATAGTTTTCAATACCTAATTAAAATTTATGATTATGTTCGTATATGGATTTTTTAAACGAAAATTGCAAATTAGGTCGCACAAAAGAGTTATGCAGTATAATTCTTATTTGAGAAAAATCCTCAGTCTCGCGAACAATAAAACTAAGCATCTGCTTTGCCTAATTAGACATTATTTATACACAATAGGGTAGTTGACAACTTTTTTTATATTTCATAAATAAGAAGTTTATAACTCATAAAGAAATATTGCAAAAGAAATAGTATGTCTAAGATGAATAGTTTCACAGATATAGTGGTATGTTTGATGTGTTGCGGCTCATCGTCCAAAAACAAAAACGCTCCATAGAAAATCTACGGAACTGGTGACGTCACATGTTCCCATATTACTAAGAAATGTATGGGCATACTGACAAAATTGATAATAACTATGTATTAAGTAGGTTTTTATTGATAGTTGTCATAATAATAGTTGTTTTAATTGATGTCAGCAATCTAATATCATTAACATTTTTGACAAATTTTGAAAAAAATAAAATACCACCTTTTTTTTAATTTTCAAAACAGTACAACTTCAACAATATTCCATATCTTTTAAGTTTGAATTGTTTTTATGGGTAGAAATAGCGTATATTTTCCGAATTTGTGAAAAATATCTCCAAATTCAAACTTAGGCAACATCCCAATTAAGTTGGTATGTGATAGTCACAACAACATTTAGCAAAAAAAGTATCGTGAAACTAATATAATATTGAGAGATAAAAGTAGAGTAGTTGCTACGACTTTATAAAACTTGCCAAAGAACGTTCCGGCAAAGCGTCAGGAAGCGTTCGTTTTCGTTGTATTCGTCTGCCGTCGGCCGTCACCGACAAGCCGATCATGCAAAGTACACGGTAAACGCTGCTGGATGTGGCCCGCACTTTAAGCGCTTATTAGATTATCCTATATCCTATTTCCTAACTAGAAACAGAGTTACAGACCTAAGTAGAGAGCCAGCGATCACACTACACTAGATAGGATCCTAGATAGGATTCTAAATCGGAAAGAACGTGATGTAGAAGGGCTTTGGGTTCCACTTATCGATGCCACCGTATTTATTTACACATATTTATAATAAATAAATAAATAATTATTATTAATATTGGTAGCATTTTTAACGAGGAATAACATTTAATTAATTAAAAAAAAAAAATATTTTTACACTCATACATTTTACTTTAACTTAATTAATTAAGATATGCAACTGAGCTTGAATAGTTTTGGAAAAAAGTAAAATATGCCATACGTGCCTATAAAACTTGAGGTTTGTCCTCGATTTCCCTGGAATCCCATCATCAGAACTTGGTGACAATAGGACCACCTCAGGAGTATACTTTATCGAATAAAAAAAAAATTTTGAAAATCGGTTCACAATTGACCGAGAAATCGATGAACATACATACAAAAAAAACTGCATACAATGGAAGATAATTATAACCTCCTTATTTTTCAAGTCGGTTGAAGAAACAGGAAGCTAACTAGAAAGCACCTTACACTAACTAGAATTCTAAGTCGATGGAACACGCAGTATTGAAGTAGAATGGTTTTGAGTTATGAGCCGAGATAGGAACCGAGTTAGAAACAGGATCCTTATTAAGAAGCACTAAATCTATACTAATATTATAAAGGTGAAGAGTTTGTTTGTTTGTTTAGTTAAACGCGCTTTTCTTAGGAAGTACTTACTGATTCTAATTGAATAAATCTTTTTGTGTTGGATAGTCCAATCAACAAGCAACATTAGAGAATATATCAAATTGTGATTCGACCAATAGGAGCTGAGCATCAATGAAAAATGTTGCAAAAAACAGCACAAAAATATTCAATTTCAGAGCTTTCGTTGCGTGCGCTGCATAAACGGTTAAAGATATACAAAAATCGTGTATGCCGTAATTATACTCCTTCAAAAGATCTAAATAAAAGTCCGCGACAGCATATGTCTATCTTTTGAAATTGACTCACTATAACCATTTATTGGTAATAAAATTTGTTCTAAAATATGCATTATCTGCGAAGTTGTTTTGGTAAACGTGATATTATTCCTTATCAAAATAAATACATTATTCATCACAAGAATTTCATTTTAAACTAAAATGTTCTTTACATTATTTGATTTTAACGAATATCCTAAGAGATATCGTCGTTTACCTATTTACGCTGAAATTTTAATGGTTGTTTTACCTCGGCATAACGGCTTACTTTTAGTGGTAGATAGTATCAAAACGTTCAACTTAAAAAAATTACATGTTTTTTTTATAGCATAAATATTTATCAACTCTAAAGCGCAAGAAACATCAGTAATACGGTAATACACATGACGCGCCACAGATATGCTAATCGATTCTCTAAAGTCAGCAGCCTTTAATTCGTCACTGCCGGCAGCGCTGTCCTTTTGGCGTTTGTTTGACAACCGTTGGAGGGAGGTTGGGGGAGGCCTATGCCCAGCAGTGGGCGTCTCTCGGCTGATATGATGATTATTTATTTGTATGTAATTTAGTTTGGAAAATAGTCAGAAACACCCGTGATTTCTGTGTTTTTTTTTAATTTCATTGAGGATTGTGGGATTTAGTTAGATGCGCGTGGATTAATAATGAATAGTCAGACCGTCAAATCATATTTAGAACAAAGGAATATTAAGCTAATTATTTTGAAAGTTTAGTTAACAAAAGAGTTTCAAGAAGAATATGAATTATTTCGAGGATTTTATAGGTAGTTCGTTTTCGGAACTGCATTAAACTCTTTAAGAGGACTGTCATATACATCCAAACGTTAGCACAGCCCACCACGTTATCAATTAAAAAAATAAAATAATCAGACTTGGTTCTAAAGTTCTGCTCTCCTGTGACTTTGTAAATGTTGGAAAAGTACTTGCATTTAATGTTAATTTCTTAAAATAAAGCTTACTAGCAAACTTCAAAAACAAGTCTTTGAAGTCAATTAGCAAAGAACTTAATTGGCAAGAAAAGCTGATTTCTCTTTGATGCATTTCTTAGAAATTACTAACAAGCAATAAATGTGCTCGCCTTTTAATTTTTTATTTTATTTTTTACAGTATTGAATCTAAGAGCTGCGGAGAAACGCGAAATGAAAAGTTCCATATATAAAGGTTTATTCATCGCTACGAGAGATTTCGTTCGGGTTTTTCTTGAAATAATGAGTTGGAAGGTAAGTGAGGTGTACCATTAGAATGTCGGAAGAGGGGAGAACATTAATTCAATTCCACTCTGATAATGTATTCGTAAAGTTCTGAGCAAGAACTCGCTTTGCCACCCGTCGCGTTGTCGCCTTAGTTCTTGATGCCACTCATGAATAAGTGTTACGTCCAGTGAGTCTAAAAATTATTGCAGATTGTAACTAGGGCATTAACAATTTTACTTGGTGAAATCTGTTGCTTCGAAAATTTCAAAATTATATTTTTGTTTGATAAGTCGCAGAAGACTATTATTGACGATGTACCGGCTTCCCAACTTCCCCCTTCCTACTCAGGAGCACGCGTGCCGCTCTTCGGAGTCATCAATTCACTGTCACCACCTCATTATTATTGAGCTGCTATCCACCTCAGCATCACGCACAAAGAGAGAGTTTAGTTACTCGTTTCTTATTCGTACTTACTTCCAAAACTTGGAATCCCCTGCCCGCGCATATGTTTCCTTATGCTATTATATATTCCCTTGATAAGATGTGTGAAAAGGCACCATATTAACCGGCAAAGTGGAGGCGGCTAGGATAGTATGTTCAAGCTGCACTAGCTGTCTTCGCATGTGGACTCTTCTTGCCGCTTCACATCAGGTGGTGTTGACTCATGTACCATGCTTATTACACAAAAAAGTTAGTTTGTCAAGTCGCGTAAACTAAATAACCAATTTTGTCCGGAATTAGTTGCTTGACAGGGCATGTCCGTCTTTCTTGTCTATCCTTTAGTATTTGTCGTTCAGAGACTTTTAGAACTAAAGCTTTAAAAAGTTGCTTAAAGATAGGAATTTAAGAAGTCATGGTTAACCGCTACATGATAATTGGGACAGGCAAAACTATATTTACATATATTTTTGTATTAAGCCAAATTATTTTGAAAACTCTAAACAAATCATCAAAAAGTTTTAAAAAAACAAACCCTAATGCTGAATAATTGTAAAACGATATATTAAACAGGTAACGAAATGTAGTCGACAGAGTTAGCAATCTTTATTTAAATTTTTCGATATTCGGTAAAATAACCAGTTTAGATTTTTTTATTTTCAAACCATACGTAGGTAGCTACATTTTCATGGATGATTGAAATTCAGAATTCTATGGTTTCTCTGGGTATTTAAAAACAAATACAAACGTTTCACGTGACTAACACTGTACTGTACTGAAACGAATGAATCAAGTTTGGTTACTAGAATAAAAAATATTACTCGTATTCCATATAACAGTCTATTTTTACAGATAATATCGCGAATAAGTATTACAAACGTGGAAGAATGAAATTATATGTTAATAGATTTGACCAACCTAGAAATATATAAGAAAATTGTTTTTTACGCCATTACAAAAAAATAATAATGGTAGTGTACAAGGAGCTCTGTAGCGTGATGGTTTGCGCGCTCTGAGGGCCTAGACAAGGTGCCACTTGACGCTTCCGCTATCGCTAAATGGAAAATGTATGGGATTTGACATTTACAATCGAAATTCAATCGAGAGCTTATGTCAAATCCCATACATTTTCCGCATAGCGATAGCGACAGCGATTATCGATAGGCATCTTGTCTAGGCCCTCTGGTCTTAATTAAGAAAACAAAGCAACTTTCGCCATGGTCTATTAAGTGGTGGGTCAATCAAAATTTGTAATCTCCAGCTTCTCCAAGGTTCGGAATGCACGTTACGCCGTTGGTCCCGGTTGTTACTGCAACCGCTTTAACCCAACAACACGCACATATAAATTTCAGATGTTTGTTTCCAATCATGTTTAGGTAGGGTAGTGGCACAAAAAGATGAACGAGATAGAAAGAAACACAATGTCGATAAGAGTCACCTAAGTCTAGGGAATGGTTGGTGTAATGTAAACGGACACTAATGTACAGACAACAGCACATCAAGTGTAACAGTTACACTACGAAAACCGCCTCTATTACGAACGGCATAAGGGTGGTCTCATGGTCAAACTGTTACGCTTGATGTGCTGTCGACTGTACGTCAAAGTCAAAGTGATTGCGTGATTACTATCGCTTTCACAGTACGAAATAAAGAAACATTATTTTGCACCCTGAAAAATAATATCTTCTCAAAACAATGTTCTTTATATTCCCCAGTTTTCATTGGTAGGTAAGTACTGGGACTATTTTTGCTAAGCTAGCCTATCTGTGAGATAAAAGAATTAAGCATTGAATCTTGGAAGGTTTAGTTTCAATTAGATAAACGATTTTGTTCCCTTTTAATCGAGATAATGTCCCGGCGCTTACGGTACGGTCGTTTTAACTTAACTGTTTTTGTATTGTATTACGTATTAAATGTTAATACGAGCACAATCTTGTCTTACAAAGTAAAGTGTGATAATGTTTAGAGGTAACTTACATCTATGTATCAAATCGCGGAGTAAAGTTACTTAAAATAATAATATTATATCTTTCATATTTTTTTTTCTATCTTATACAATCTGTCTGTGCTGTGCAAATGTTTAGAAAATTTATAGGTAAGTACGTAGTTTTTTTCCGAAGAGCAGGCTGTCCAGTGACACCGGTGATTACTGGCCCCTAGACATCTGCAATAACAAGGAAAAGGAATAACGCTTAATATTGCAGGTCCGTTGTCACCTAAGGTCAAGGCCTAAGATGAAATGCCGTCCATGCCCAGTAACTACACTGGCTTCCTTTCCCTTCAATCC
Source organism: Nymphula nitidulata (assembly GCA_947347705.1). Classification (NCBI taxonomy): domain Eukaryota; kingdom Metazoa; phylum Arthropoda; class Insecta; order Lepidoptera; family Crambidae; genus Nymphula; species Nymphula nitidulata. Next base: position 22,742,692 of record OX374616.1, read on the forward strand.
GACCGACACACAGCGAACTGTTTCACGGCTGAAAAAAAAAAGGCGGTGGTATCTACCCAGGCAACTCTATGTACAGGCCTACCATTATTATTATTATACCACCTTTCCCCCAGGTTTGTATAATAATAATTTTACTATAAACTTGTTTTCTAGTATCATTGATAGCTTGTGATAGAATATCATAAATGCGAAAGAAAAGTTTTGTGTCCGTTATGTTTTCGCTCCTAAATTGCTAAACCAAACCGCTAAAATTAGGCATAGAGATGGTTTACATCCTGAGAAGGGAGAAAGGCTATATTTTGGCACGATAAGCAATATCCATGCGGATGGAGTGTTCTTTACCAGTCGCTGGAGAAACAGCGGGCGTGTGCGGGGGTAGCACATTATTGTCATCGCTGTAAAGTAATCGAAACGTCGGGGGTATATTAAATTTTTTTTTCATTACACCTATTATCTAGCCCAAAGTAAGCATCATTAAGAGCTTGTGTTATGGATACTAGATAAGGGAGAAATTATGATAATAATATGTTAATAAATATTAAAAATATACTAAATAAACATATAATATAAACATCCATGACTCTTAAACAAATGCTCGTACTCATCATACAAACATTTGCTCCTAACGGGATTCGAACCCGGGACCTCTTGACCAAGTAGCCTGTAGGTATAGCAAAGGGTACAGACCGCTCGACCAGCCAGTCGTGAATGTAACTAATGAAACGCGAGTTAAATCCAGTTAAGTGGTTTTATTTCAAACAGTACTTGAACTTAAATCAGACTTTGGACGAGTGGTCAGTACCCATAGCTACAGGGGTTACGGGTTCGAGTCCCAGTCGGGGTAGATGTTTGTGAAAATCGTGAACATTTCAGTCTCGTGTTGGTAGTTTGTATATGTATGTATGTATAATTTTAATAATCGTGACTGTAAAAAATAAAAGGAGAGTAGGTCCTCCTAATTAAATAATCAAAACTTACAACCATTCATTTACTGCATACTTAAATTTGACCTAGGTGAATTTAATATTTTCGGTACTTAATTCAGCATTCAGGAAAAGCAATCGACCGAGTTCACGTAGATGTCTGATTACCCCGTCGTCGCTTCGGGTAGAGCTATTCAAATATATGCACATTTTAATATGATCTATGGTAGTGACTTTATATGAATGCAATGACAATCGAATACTCATTAACATGATCGCCCCATTATACGCTAAAAATAACAAGTATCAGTGCTTACCACCTTTTTTAAAACTTATTGCTGTTTCACGCTACAGTGAAACAAAACGTTTCATGGTAAAACATCAATGTACGATAAGAATATTAAATTTTTCTCTACGTCACTTGTCATTTGAGTTAGTGAATCATCGTTGGGCTGATCGTTGGTATTTCTTATTCGCAGTTTTCATTAATTTGTCAAGTCGCGTTAGACTCCCAAAGAGTCTTATGACAATTTTACTATAGGCCAATTGTGCCTTGACAGGCTAATAAATGACGGGTTCAGGTGGCACAGTACCTAAGTTACATATTTAAATACTAAAGATGTTAATGCTTTGCAAAGTGAAAAAAAATATATAATTATATCATTTTATTTTTACATAGAACATTTGCAATCAATAATACGGCCCACCTGAATTAACCGGTAATTATAGCATCTTTAAGCTATGATTATAGTACACACTACGAGAATTTACTGTAGAAACGCAACACAACCAAATAATGATGAATTCACTTTGATCTTATAATAAGGTGCAGGATATTTGTTCCATTTTAAGGCCAAATCCAAACTAAACAAAATCATGTCCTGAGGCACCCTGGGACGGGAACATTCCTTTACTCGAAGTACTCGTTCGGGTGTTGAAATTGAATATTTAGTCATTGTGAGTGTAGACATTAGCTTGTAACGCATATACAGATAGACTCAAAGCCTTGGTGTAGGTGGCTCAGTGGTCAGAGAAGTAATCCTGATTGTGAAAGTGCATTCAAAGTTCCTACTTTTCGAGGTGTGTCTGTTCCAATTACCGACCATTTGGCGTTCCTTGGAATGGAGTCGACGTCCAACCCCATCTTCGGTGTCATAATCGAATTCAAATCTCAAATTGCGATCGAGAAACTGGGCATCCTCAATAAGGTAAAGCGGTACTTCAATGCTGGACAGCTTCTTGCCTTTTATAAAGGACATGTCTGTTTGTGCATAGAGTACTGTTATCACCTGTGGGATGGCTCAGCCAAGTACTAACTCGGATTTCTATTTTTTTCCGAAGAAAAAATATTATTGGCGCTGAGAGACTGATGGAGACTAAGCTTCATAGCCTGGACCATCGCCGTAAGGTTGCTTGCTTGTCGCTCTTTTACAGATTATACTTCGGAGAGCCTGCACAGGAGCTACCTGAGATTATACCAATATCCCAAGCGTGGTGGACTACCGCTCACACCTGATATATGTACCAAATATCCGCACTAAGCGCTTATCGTCATATCGCGATGCGCACGGCCAGAGAGTGAAATGTACTGCCGGACTCGGTGGTCCCTACTACTAACAACCTGAGTTCCTTCAAATCTGGATTAAATAGCTACTTTCTAGGTAATCTCCCTACATCGTCGACCTCCTCTTAACTTCTCTGGAAATAAGAGCGGGATCAAGAGCATGCCCACTTGAATAATATAGTAAAAAGATCCCGATCAGGAAATGTTTTTTTCTAACTTTGATATTTTTATACTTTAAAGAGGTAATTTTACTTGTTTTGTACGGGTTTTAAAGCTTGTAGCATGAAATGCCTTTACAGCCCGTGAATAATTTAGTGGTCTCGTAGGATTACGAAATGATGGAGAGTAGTCGACGCCAATACACAGACTAATTACTCCAATTAAAGTTGCTTATAGCCTCAGCTACACAATAATCCGATGATTATTTACAGGCAGATTTAAGAATAGATATATATTGGATTATTTGATAAAATAAAAAGTAGTAACTTAATCACTGCCTGAGTAAATGCTGTAATAAAAGAAATCTGAAAATTTATTACAAATAACTAGTACAATTTATATCAGATAATATTAGTCGTCGTGTTGCAGTGATAAATTCCTTTGGTCACTAGTATCTGGGGCCTTATAACATTACGTCGTATACATCATAATTTGTTTTTCTACTAAGTTACAGACGATTTTTCAGATAACCCAAAGGCCATTGTTTTGCGTCCTGAACCCACCTATAAAAAAGTACTCTGTGAAGCCATGTATAATGGTAATCCCCCCATATATTACGCGAAAGGCATAGGGAACTTGTAGCCCATACAGCCATGTTTGATATCATTGTTTTTCAGATTTTCTGACTTGAATGCGTATAGAACCTTACAAAATTCTAAGATGTGTGATTAATGCACTTGTATTCTAAGGCAATATAACCTTAGAAGAAAACAGTTTACATCAGACATGACTACATGACTATTTGGACTTCAGTTTCCTTTTGTTCTATGAGTGATAGGGTAGTAAAACAATAAATGGGAATTTTTAATGGCGCACTCAAGATTTAATTACCATAATTATAACATTTGCTATGCTTGACATGCCTATAATAGGGACTCATTTGACAAAAAAAAACAATTATCAAAAACTTCTTATTCAAAAACTTACGTTTAAAAGTGAAAACATCTGAAATAAGCATAAAATGAACAAGAACCAATGTTTTTGCGCGAACTTTCAGCGTTCTCTAAAACTAACACGAATATAAAAATGTTCCTAGAGCTCATAGTTAGGTGCATGGTTCTTAAATAATTTATGCATGTGCTTGCAACATTGATACTCTTGGTACAGTCCACGTAAAAATAAAGTAGGGGACTGTCGCTCTTCAAAGTTCCTAACTCGTAATGTAAGGTTACGAGCTAGGTAAGGTAAAAGTTACTTTATTTGCGGTTGATTGTATTACCACAACCGCTTACAATAAGATGCATAAATCTCTACTTTTCTCCCTTTAGTGTTAAGTATTAATCATTTTAACCTATCAAGCCACACACTGCAGACAACAATGGGCTTTTAATTGTGATGTGAAAAAACATCAAAGCGTATCTTAGCACGAACATTTTTGAATTTCGAAGCGTCATTGCGTATCGTTTCCGCACGCTTGAAATATCAAACAAAAGCCAGACATAATTAAGCTAACGTAACTACTCGATACGATGGCGATTCGAAATTCAAAAGTGTTCGTGCTAGAGGTACTGCACTGTGGGAACCAGAGGTTAATTATTCTTTTTCTAATTTTTCTGTATAGAGGATGACGGGTTACCGCGCGATAGTGGGCCTGAAGCATGATTCTTGTGGCTCAGAAAATGAGTAGGTCTTTGGTGTAGGACGCTACTTGTGTCGACACCTTGCCCATGTCCCAAGCACCTCTTTATAGCACAAGGATTAAGCGTCGGCATTCAGCTAGAGAACGCACCAGCCTTGTTTACCAGTATGAATATTAAATATTAAAATAATTAAACACAATAATAAGCACCATCCACATGAATATAATGCTCCAGTTTTTTAATGTCACACAATATTAGATAAGGATAGCCATGTCACTCCATAATCCGCGGGGGGATATTGTCCTTGCTTAATGTTCCGAACTAATCTTTCAATGCAGCTGTCTCATAAATAAGCCAATGTTGCCTTATAAAAGGGATAAAATTTTAAATTTTACAAATATATAAAAGACGCATAATAACAAGTTGTCGCAAAATACACATTAGGCAACAACACATTTGCGAGTAAACAATACAATAGGTTTTATTATTTTGTCTATAACAGACGGAAAGTCGCAAAAATCTTAGATTTTTTTAATATGAAAATGGCGCATATTTGCAAATAGCGCTACAAGCGCGTGATGAAAATTAAAACTAGATCTTTCGACAAATTTTCTCTTAAGTATTAAAGTGAGACAAACGTTTATAGCAAAAGCGCTTGCAAAGTGCTTCGATAATTCAGTAACTTTCTCCTGGTAATGTAAAATCCTTGCTTTGATTCTGATATATTTTGTAGGAAAATTATGGAAAACCATAAAGAAATACTAAACTTAAAAATTAAGTACCACACAATGAGACAACGGCGAGTGCAGTACAGTACTATACCGCATGCTCCGTTCGACCTATTTATATGGCGTCAGAACGATGCCACAACAGCTGACATGACGTTCAGCGCTTGATGACTTGGCTAGTTGTCGTTCAGCCGTTTCAATGGATGCCGGCGTTTAATCAACGACATAGGCATCCAGTTCCGTGGCTAAATTAACCAGGCAGCTATAATAATATACACGAACGCGAATTAATGGAATATTTTTTTGTAGTTTAGAATTCATCTACCATTCATTTATATCTCACTCTCTCTTTGTCATCATCATAATTAGCTAACTATTTTATGTTCCACTGCTAGGCACAGGACTTTCTACATGGGAGGAACACATGAGGAGTTTGGGCCGATGCGGGTTGGTGGGCTAAAGCGGTTGCACTAACAACCGGGACCAGAAATCACGAAGCTCGAGATTATTAAATTGAGTGACCCATCCGGGTAAGTATCGACCATAGCGAAAGTTGCTTTGTTTTTGTAATCCAAAAGCTCAAACCACCATGCCAGCGCTCGGTGGCATAGTAGTATTTCTTTATCCCTCATATATTTATTTTTATTAGCTCACGTGTAAAAACAAATTCGAATTAATATTATCCCTGAAATATTCATATTACCTTATGTAGCGATTCAGTTGTTGTTTTTCAATAAGATCTTAAAAATACAAGTTTGAGAAACATCAGATTCAGTTTCAAAGGACACGGTCTTTTTTGGGCTTTCATTCCGAATAATTTTGAACAGTAATGTGATACACCTCTTCACAAAGCTAATTAAATAAGCTACTCGATTTTATATCAATCGGACTTTTTGAGCGGCCCGTTTGTCTGAAAAAGTAAAAAATGTTCCAGCAGAAACTAAATGCAATTTGCCTTTTTCCTCGTTTTCAAGCCGTAAAATGAGACAAATTGTAATTGTGTAACACCTATTATCGCATTATCTATTAAATATTTGAAGTTTTTACTATAGTAGTTAAATTAATGCAATAACAAAACGCAAAAAGCAACTACAGTATGGAATTTTTCATGTTCATCTTAAAAAAAACGGGAGGCTATAAAATATTTTAATATGCCAAAAATTCAAAATAATTATACCTTATCACCCCTTATAGGTAGGATTGCTGTTCAAATTACAATTATTTTAAGCCCAGGCTTCAAAAATTTGTGGTCCTCTCCTTTGCTTTATACTTTTTTTTTTATACAACTAGACGACAAACAAGCTGAAGGCCCACCTGATGGTAAGCGGTTACCGCCGCCTGTAGACACGTGCAATAACAAGGAGAAATCACTTGATATTGCAGGTGCGTTGTCATCCTGGGGCCTAAGATGAAATGCCGTCCATGCCCAGTAATTACACTGGCTACCTTTCCCTTCAATCCGAAACACAGCGAACTGTTTCACGGCTGAAATAACAAAGGCGGTGGTACCTACCCAGACGACCCTACATACGGGTCTACCACCTAGGCAGGCGGTGGTACTTACCCAGACGACAAAACTTACACTTTTTTAGAGAATAGAGCACGTATTCATGGAGCTCGGTGGCGTATTGGTTTGAGCGCTCTGGTTTCGAATACGAAAACAAAGCAACTTTCGCCATGGTCGACCCTGGGATGGGTCAACCAAAATTTATAATCTCGAGCTCCTCCGTGCTTCGGAAGGCACGTTAAGCCGTTGGTCCCGGTTGTTACTAAAACCGCTTTAACCCACCAACCCGCATTGGGCCAGCGTGGTGGTGTTATGGCTCAAACTCCTCATGTGTTTCTTCCATGTAGGAAGGCCTGTGCCCAGCAGTGGGACGTATATAGGCCAATGATGATGATGATGATTAATATGAAAGTCGTATTTACTGACACCATTTCTCCATGATTCTGAAACTACTGAGTTCATGTTTGTGGCTTCTTTATTTGGTCTTGTCTCGGATAAGCTCGGAGCACAAACAATTAATTAACAACATCAAGACAGATCAATCAAACCAAGCAATTATTGTTGCAAGCGATTCGAATCCATTATTCGAAAACAAATCCCGTCTTGCGTTACCTTATTTTGTACCGGCCTGATCCCCCAAACAGATAGTTTGTCGGTTTCCAATTATTATTATTTTTAATTCCTATCTGATCTACTGTAAACATTATCGATACGGTGTATGATCCCCCTAGTTTTTTACGGGTTAGTAATGTCAAGAGACAAACATTAGCTAGTGTAATAATATTCAGTTTTTATTACTTTAATTTTTATTTTATTTTATTTAGGATAACAACAGCCATCAACTTATTAATAGATACAATAGATTGTTATTATTTTAACTATAGGGCCAATAACAGTTACCCACTAATGTATTTAAAGTCTAACAGGAATGAACGCGTAGGTATCCTGGCTTCTACTATTTACTAACAAAGTATGAAAAATTAAAATCATCCATCACAACCAATATACATTCCACTGCTGAGTGCTGGGCTTTCTACACGTGAGAAACGAAGTGTTAGGCTATAACATCACCACGCGGGCCCAATTTGTTGGGTGAATGCGGTTGCAATTACAACCGGGACCAACAGCTTAACGGCCTGGCCACGGGAACGGGCGTGGGCGGCGGCGACAGCGGCGGCGCCCGGCGGCGCGCCTGGCGAGCCGATCGCCGCTACGCGTGGCCTGCTTAGTACATTTCCATACATTTGTTTTCATTCGGGCGAATATTGGCCGTGGCGAATTTCCCGAGGCCAGGCCGTAACGTTCCTTCCGAAACACAGAATATCGACCATGGCGAAAGTTGCTTTGTAATCAAGCTACTGCGCTACGGAGCTCCGCATAAATACTTCAATATTTTTTTTTAAATTTAAATATTTATTTCTTCACGTAGATGTCTGATTAGAAGATGCAACCCAAAGAAATGACACAAAACTGATATTGCTATTCTTTTTTTAAACTTTTTTTTAACTTTAATTTTTACAAAAAAAAATACGTAGTACTTAAGGTAGTGTTGTAAATTGCAGAGCTCTGTGGCTATTTTTTATTTAATCTTTGGGAAACAAACAGTTTTTAAATATGAGAAACACAGATAAAAAATACATAAACCAACAAAGTTTCTACTCATCAATTGCACACAGACCTATGTCAGTAGACATAAATACAAAACAAAACGCAAAGCAAAAATGAGGAACAACTGTAAAATTATAAAACATTCAAGTAAAATATCCTTCAACTCTTTTCTGGAGGTTGAGTGAAGGTAGAGGATAAAGCACGCGTTTTGCTGAGTTCTTTCGTTTTTGGTTTCAATTTGGTTGATTAACCTCAGGATTGTGTTGTTTTTACGTGCTTAATAACTGTGGTGTGTATATATTTGTGTGTTGTCCCGTATGTAGTCACTAATTATCTGTTTGTGAACGGTGATGGAGACAAATGACGTGCCCCCAGATGGGGGCCGTGAAAACGCTCCTCCAGACATTGAAATGGTGCCTTCTGACAACGTAGGTCCCAAGAAAGCTCATAAGAGGCCTTCAGTATCAGGTGCAATTCCTGAACCATCAAATAAAAAAACATCTTCTCCGGGTGATTCAGTTCAGAGCACATATACTCGTCCCGAGTTTTCTACAAATAAACTCCTTTATGGAGATAAAGATGCTTCCCCATTTATTGTTCATGTTTCACGAGTTGAACCTGACCCTGCTGCTGGCCTATCCATTCGTTTATTAAAATTTGCACAACTGCTCCACAAATATTCTATCAAAGGTATTGTTAGAGGCGGTATAAAATCGGCTGGCCGTAATAGGATGGTAGTTGAATTTAGAAATGCAGAGATGGCTAATAAATTTATTGATCATGATTTATTAAACAAACATGGATTAGTTGCTTCAATTCCAAAATTTCATGTAACACGCAGTGGTATTGTTCGTGATATCCCCTCAGAATGGTCTATGGAAGAACTAGTCCAATCAATTGAATGTCTGGATAATACTCAGATTATTAAAGCCAGGCGCCTTAACAGGAAATCCTTCAGAGATGGTAGTGTTGAATGGATCCCTACTCGTACAGTTGTACTAACGTTCCAAGGCCAAAAACTACCTGAAAAAGTCTACTGTTTCCACACTGCCCTCCCAGTATCAATTTACCAACTACCCACAATACAATGTAACGCTTGCTGTCGTTTTGGCCATATCCAAGCACAATGCCGATCCAAACCACAGTGTTATCGGTGTTCACAACCACATTTAGGGGAATCTTGCCAAGTAACAGAAGACAATGCTACTTGCTTATTTTGTTCAGGCTTACATTTTGCTTCTAATCGTATTTGCCCAGAACACTCCAGACAAAAAATGATAAAATGTGTTATGTCTGAAGAGAATATTAGTTACTCTGAGGCTTCTATTCGCTACCGCCCAGTGAGACGTTCATATGCCGATACTGCACGACAAACTCCTCCTTCAAGTCAGCCAATTCCTGAAACTTATACATCCCAAAGTTTATCCCAAATACCATCACAATCAGTTTCATATAATAAAACCATATTTATAAACCGTTCCCCAAGAACAACTACTAATAATGGATATGATAAGCAAGCCCATAATGACATAGTGAATACCCCTATATCATCACAACCTAATGGTTGTGCACTAGTTAGTAATTCTACCTCTTACAGTCCCAATGAAGATATGCCAATATTAATGGTAAAACTTCTTGTTAACATTTTAGCTAAATTTAGTGAAACCCTACCGTCCACTGTCTTAGAACCGCTGAACCAATTGATGATTAATATTCCCGAACTTAATGGGTTATACGACCCTACAGTGGAACTGCCGAAGCATTAGGCATAAAAAGACTGAGTTAAACTTCTTAATTAACAAATACAACCCTCTAATTTTAGCCATATCCGAAACCTGGTTAAAGCCCGGATCTGTATTCCGGATTTCGGGCTTTTCATGTCTGCGTGATGACAGTGTAGACGGTTGGGACGGATGTGCCCTCCTCGTCAAACGATCCCTCACCTTCCAACATATTCATGTTCCCTCTCATTCCCCGGGTATTAACATTGTTGCTGTCAAAATAATGAATATTTTTTTTATCTCTGTCTATATTCCCCATCCGAATTCTTCCCTTATCTCTGAGCTAGGTACTCTACTCTCCTCTTTTAATGGCCATTTAATAGTCATGGGTGATTTTAACTGTCATCACACCCTTTGGGGTTCTTCCTCTTGTGACTCTTTTTCTTCCAGGTTATTGGATGTCCTAGATAATTCTGATTTATGTATATTAAATGATGGCTCCCCAACAAGAAGAACAGCTCCAACCCAGAACCCCAGTGCAGTCGATTTATCACTCGCCTCTTCTAGCCTTGCCTCCTGCACTACATGGAAAATCCTTCCTTTCTGCTATGGTAGTGACCACCTCCCCATTTTAATCAACATTAATGCTCAAATTACCATCCAACCTTCAGCTCCCCCCCTTTTAAAATATAGATTGAGTGAAGCCAAATGGGATTGGTTTTCCTTAGAAGTCTGGGACAAAATAAGTAAACTTCCTCCAGTTTCTAATATTAATTATTTAGAACTTTATGATAACTTCACTTCAATATTAATCTCAGCAGCAGACATCACTATCCCGACTAAGAATTCCTCTTGTGACCGAATTCCTTCTCCTCCTTGGTGGGATGCTGAGTGCACCAGCTCCATTCGTCATCGCAAGGAAGCTGAAAAAAAATACACATTGAATCTTAGCTTAGAAAACTATTTAGATTTCCAAAAAGTCAATGCCAAGACTAAGAAATTGTTAAAGAGTAAAAAACACCTAGGGTGGATTCGCTTTTGCGAAAACTTATCACCCCGCTCTCCTGCTTCTATAGTTTGGAACCACCTTAAAAAATTTCGCAGATCACTATCTGACTCTGGCCCACTATTAACCAACGACTCATCTCTCTGGCTCAATAAATTTTCAAATAAGTTGTGCCCTCCGTTTGTCCCCAATGAGGACTGTTTCTTTTCTCATAACTTGTCTACCTCCTTATCTTCTGATAGAATGGATAAAGTGTTCTCTTTTGACGAGCTGTCTGGCGTCTTGAATAGCTTACAAGATTCAACTCCTGGCTTTGATGGAATTACGTACTCATTTATTAAAAACTGCTGTAGGAACACTAAATTATTTTTTTTAAATATTATAAATAATATCTTTGTAACTGGCACAGTTCCTGAATCTTGGAAACACCAAATCATTATTCCAATTTTAAAACCACAGAAGGACCCAGGAGACCCATCATCCTATAGACCCATAGCTTTATCTTCAGTTCTCTCAAAAATAATGGAACATTTAATAAAGAATAGGCTTGAATGGATTCTTGAAAACAGGCGTATTCTTTCAAATTCCCAATTTGGTTTTCGCAGAGGTTTGGGCACTATGGATAGCCTTAGTATATTATCAGCCGATATTCGTTTGGCTTTCTCACGTGGACACAATCTGGTGGCGGCATTCTTGGACATAGCATCAGCTTACGATAACGTCCTTCTTCCAGTGCTCAGGCAAAAAATGCTTCAGCTGAGTCTTCCTGTGAGGATGATTAACGTCATCTGTAATCTGTTTACAGCGCGATCTATATCTGTCCGAGCAAATGGGTCATTCCTTCCTCCCAGATTGGTCTGGAAAGGTCTCCCACAGGGCTCTGTCCTAAGTCCTATTTTATATAGTATTTACACATGTGACTTGGATAAGACCGTTGACTCTTTCTGTGACATTCTTCAGTATGCTGACGATTTAACCCTTTATTATGCATCAGATGACATTTCTGACTGTACTGTCAGATTAAATACCGCCCTCTACTATCTAAACCAATGGCTTATTGATCATGGATTAACATTATCTACAGCAAAAAGTTCAGTCGTAGTGTTCTCCAGGAAACGCTGGATTCCTGATATTGAGATTGCAGTAGAAAATGATCCTCTGCCAGTGTCTGATAGGGCCAAGTATCTAGGCGTTATCCTTGACTCCAGACTTTCTGGTACGCATCATCTTAACTATATAAAAGGCAAGTGTGAAAAAAACATAAATGCACTTCGAGCTGTATCAGGAGTATGGTGGGGTGCCCATCCATATTCACAAAAACTTTTATATAATGCCATTGTTCGCAGTCACCTAGATTATGGCTCTTTCCTCTGGGAGCCATGTAGCAAAATGAGCCTGAATGACTTGAATAAAATTCAATATAAATGCCTTCGAATAATTTCTGGAGCCATGAAATCATCTCCAACAAATGCTTTACAAGTGGAGTGCGTTGACGCTCCATTACATTTACGCCGCCAATTTTTAGCTGACAGGTTCTTCTTTAAGATCATCCAGATGTCTGACCACCCTCTGATTCCTCGCTTGTGTCAACTTCAAAACCTTATTCCCACAACTAAATATTGGTCTCACAAACAATCTCCTTGTCTTTTTAAAAGTTATGAAAGGTATATCTCTGGTCCCACATTATTCTGTTACCCTGGCAACCCTCTATTTCATGTTAATTATGATGCTCTTGTTTTTAATCCTAGTATTTTATTAAATTTTGGAATTAATAAAGACATGCCTGCTGCTGATACAAATTTTAAGTTTATTTTAGCTAACAAGTGGACTGACTGGTTACAAATTTATACAGATGCCTCCAAATTAACGGAGGAGGGTAATGTAGGATCTGCAGTTTGGATCCCCCGCTATAAAATCATTTTAAATTTTAAATGTCCCCCAAAGACCTCTGTCTTCTCCGGCGAAGCAATAGCTTTACTTGAAGCTGTGTCCTACATCGAGTCTCATAAGTTAGGTAAATCTCTTGTTTTCTCGGACTCACGTAGCTGTTTAGAAGATATTAGCAAATTCCCTCTTCGATCCAGAGATAACTTTACTATCACACTAAAGATTAGAGAGACTCTTTACCGATGTCACCTACTTGGTATAGAAGTTGTTTTGGCTTGGATCCCAGGCCATTGTGGAATCACAGGTAACGAAACAGTGGACGCGTGTGCTAAGGAGGCTACTATGTTAGGCTGCGATTTATACTCCAAATGCTTCGCTCGAGACATTCGATTAACTGCTAGGTCTATTCTTGCCGAGAACTGGAAATTAGAATGGGATACCTCACGCGCTTTGAAGGGCAAATTTTATGGAAGGATTCAGACAGATATCCCGACCAAACCTTGGTTCTTCAAACACCGATCAGCCGATAAACATTCCACTTCTACCATCATCCGATTACGACTTGGTCATGTCTGTTCTCCAGTTTTTTTGGCCAAAATTCGAATACGCGATCACTCCTTATGTGAATGTGGTCTAGACGAAGGCACCATAGAACATATATTTTTTAACTGCTCTAGACACCCCATATCTCTATATGATCTGCTTCCAAACTCTGTTCCACGTCCAGCTAATATGGGTTTTATACTCTCCCAGATTCAATCCATTCCTCTCATTATTTCGGTGTTGGTAAAATATATTAAAAAGTACAATATAAAACTTTAGTACCTACCTCAGACAATTTTTTAAATGTACTTACGTCCTTAGTTTAGTTTATTCTTGTAATACAATAACCTTTTAAATACAGTACAATATTATATATACATTTTTGTATTTATAAACATACTAACAACAACTAACCAACTTATTGTTTGTGCTTGTCCACAGGTTACCCAACCGGTTAATAATTCCCTACAGTCTCGTGTCTTTTCCAAAACTGGATCTTGGCGAAATTGTCAAATCTGACAGAGGCCATAAAACAAAAATTGAATTGAAATTGAACTCTTTTCTGAACACCCCATTCGACCTGTTAAACGTATCGATTGAGGAAAACCTAATATTATAAATACTACACTAAAAGGAACAAAACAGCATTGCTTGCATATTTACTTTTATCAATTGGCATGGCAAACAGATGGCTCTTTCAAAAACTCAAACCGTAGAATCTAAACAATTAATAAGTTCATTAAGAAACAATGATCTCTCACAAGTCGGCGAACCTCCAGTGATGGCAAGTCAGAGCACTCGCAATTATTTGTGTAGGAAATCTAAGTATACGAATTCTTTATAATCTTATTCTGGATATTCTTAATTTGGCGAATATATTTTTTATATTGCGCATTCCAAACCGTGGACCCGTATTCCAGAATAGACCGAATAAAGGTATAGGTACATAGAAAAACCTATCTGTGAAAAACTTTTGTTTTCCTAAGCAAATGCAGATGCACGACCCAATTCGCTACGAGTACCGCAGTACTTAAGAATGAGGCGGTGATTACTACACTCTGATTCAAAGTTTATTTTGTTTGTTACTTTACGAGAAACCCTTGGCTATCAATATGCCTTACTAATATATTCCAAGCTATATACTTATAGTTACACATTGTTCTATCTCTTTTGTTCTAATTTTAAATTTGATTCGGAAAATAATGTGTAATTATACAGGCCTTTTAAGGTGATTGTGAATTTTTCAAGTAAAAGAAAGAAAGAAAAATATTTTTACACCAAACATAAAAACATACATATAACATAAAACTAAAAAAATAAAACAAAGAAAAATGAAACAATTTACATTTAACAGTAGCATCTACTGTTAAGTGCAAATTGTTTTATTAGTTCTAAAGTTTCAAGTTCTATCTAAAATTTTGTGACTTTATAAAAAACGTCACAGAAGCGCTGTTATTATGATAGGGCCGTGGGTGTGACTTGCGTTGGAAACTTTTTTATGAAAATAAATTTAAATAAATATATTATACTTACACATATATAGATAAGAAACATACGCTATAAAGTAGGTACCTTATGTTAGTATGTATTTTTTGTGACTGACGACCGGCGGAGTGACCGACCAAGTAGCCTGTACCTACTCCTACGCTACAGGCTACTTGGTCAGGGGTCCCGGTTCAAGTCGCGGCCGGGGTATATGTTATTTGTCTTATGTTTTCCGTTATGAAGTATCCATAACACAAGCTCATATTGATGCTTACTTTGTGATAGATAATAGGTATGTGTATGGATTATTATTATTAATTTATTCCACGAACAGCCGTACGGTGAAATGACTTTCGGAGATACGCTGAAGACCCGCTGGCCCAATGTGGGTTGGTGGGTTTGAAACGATTGTAGCAACAACCAAAAAATAGCTAAGCGTGCCTTCCGAAGCACGTAGGAGCTCGAGATGACAAATTTTGGTTGATCCTCCCGGGACCGAAAGTGGCTGTTTTCGTAGACGAAATCAACGCGCTCAAACCATTGTGCCACCGAGCTCCTAAAATTATCTAGTCATCCATCAGCGATCTCTTTCTTTTCATCATCACCAGCCTATACACGTCCCATTGCTGGGCACATGCATTTATACATGGGAGAAAGACATGAGGAGCTAGGGCCGTAACACCACCACGCTGGCCCAGTACAGGTTGGTGGGTTAAAGCAGTTGCAGTAACAATCGTGCCTTTCGACGGACGGGCGCACGGAGGAGCTCGAGATTATAATATTGATTAACCCATCCCGGGATCGACCATGGCGAAAGTTGCTTTGTTTTCGTAATAGAAACCAGAGCGCTCAAACCACTACGCCACCGAGCTCCTCGTCTCCTCATCTCTTTCTTTTAATAGCCTTTAATGATGAATGACGTTTTGCTAAGAGCTAACAAGAGTTTAACAGTTTAGTTCGTAGGTGGGTATTATGTTCGACTTGCAAGAAAAGTTTTTCTTAGTGAAAATGTCCACACAGTATTTCGATTGAACCGATAGCCTACCATAAAAAGCGAATGAAGTAACTTAAGTAACATGAGATAACTAACCTTTGAAAAAACCGGCTCAAAACTAAAGAATTTATTATTATTACATAATACTCTATGCCAAAACCATAACTAAGTTAGTTTCGTGATATTAAGATATAGTCTTTACGCTTTTGTTTTCCGTGAATTTTTTTTATTAATCCAAAGAAAATGTTCAATTTGTCAAGCCGCGAAGGACCTCCGGAGGACTTATGAAAATAAAAAACAATTGTATCTGAAATCACGATTATTGGTAGCTTCGTGTTTTAGATTTCACTATTCCGTTCGTCTCCATAGGTTCGGGCATATTTATACAATTTCACTTAGATGACAATATAAGTGAAATTATTCTGTCATAGTGGTACTGCTTGTTAATTATTTTTACTAGGCAATTATTACCAATCTGACAATAATTATATCTACGTTACCTGTCAATATACCCGCATTACTCTAGCTAGATAACATGAAAACGATTTCCACTTAAGTGAAAATAATGGCTTAATTTTGTTTGTGTTTTTGATGGATAAAACATGATCTCTTTTACCGTCGTAATAAATTAAGCATCAAATAAACGGTATAATGACAGATCGGTTAATATTTCATATCCCATTATTTTTACAGTTAGGTATTGATTGATATTAAACATTTTAGGCCAAAAATTTTCCGCCTAGTTTTCACTTATCCTAAATGAGTTTGGCCTATGTTCATTTTCCCTCAGTTTTTTCACAATACTTCAACTTTCCAATCATACAAGCAAGAAATTTGATGCACCGCTCGCTTCGCTCGCTCCGCTGAGCGTGCTTACAATGTCTAACCAAGCCTAGCATATGTTATTACCTGGTTTTAAAGAGAGGGTTTTAATTTTTTAGGCCAAACCGCCAAACTAAAATAATACGAAAGCATCAGTAGGGCTAGACAATAATTTGTACGCAAGTCATCATTTTAGCCGAGAGACGCCCACTGCTGGGCATAAGCCTGTACGCAAGTAATAGATATCGAAAAACAATGAGGCTTGGCCTTTGCTTTTGTTAGTCAAAAGAGGGTGTTCTTTGAGTCGTACAGAAATGTAGGCATATTTTGGGTATGTAGGTAAATATATTTTTCAAACATCTAAATACACATATATAACTCAAAGGTGACTGACTGACATAGTGATCTATCAACGCACAGCCCAAACCACTGGACGGATCGGGCTGAAATTTGGCATGCAGGTAGATGTTATGACGTAGGCATCCACTAAGAAAGGATTTTGATTAATTCTACCCCCAAGTTTAGTAGGGTAGGGGATAATGAAAGTTTGTATGGAAAAAGTCAATATTCCACGCGGACAAAGTCGCGGGCACAGCTAGTTTAAAATAAAGCACCAACTTAACTGAATCTGAGGCATTTATAAAAAACCCCTTTCGGATGTTGAAATACAATATTTCGTCATTAGCTTATAACGCAAATACAGATAGACTAGAAGAATTTCACAGGGTTATACCCCTGGGTAGCTCAGATGGTTAGAGCAGTCACGCGGATTGTGAAAGGTCGCGGGTTCCGATCTCCGCCTCAGGGCGTCAAATTTTTCAAGTTTAGTTAGCTTTATAAGTAGGTATGTACCTACTTACTTATTTTCCTTATTTTAGGAAGAATCTAAGTAGGTTTTATCAATGAAATATTATAAATAAAACTATTCATAGAGGAGCTGATGTTTGGAGATAAGTACTTCTAAAATGACTTAAGTACTTGAGGAAAAGTAAGTCATTTCAAATGGTATACTTACTGCATAGCTATATAATACTCCCACCTTGCATTTTTACACATTATTTAATGGACCTTTTTAAAGTTAATCATATTTTATGATTCAAAGCAAGTAAAACAGTTCTAAATAATAAAAAGTTATTGGATTTTTTTTAATAAATTAAGGAAAGAAGTTTACCTACCTAATAGTTACCGATCCAACCCCAAGTTAATGTTTAATTTAATTTATTGAAGATAATGGAAATGGGGTATATTAAACTCGCTAATTTATTAGAACGGATTGAAAAGAAAAAAAAACTCATTGTGAAAGTGTTATCGGCTATCATTCATTTCCGTGTATCTGATCTGCGCGGAGTACTGACATTAATCTGTTCGATTGTATGATGTCAATTGCCTCTATGTGTCGTGAAAAAATATCAGAGGTTAGGTAACATCACTAAAGAGATTAACAAAACAGTGTATGTTGAATTTTGGATGCTTAGTTAAAAATTACTCTATTATTATTATTATTATTGTCTTAAAACGACAAGTTAGTGGTGATCGCAGTCTACACAATATTTTATAACAAAACTATGTATGGTAACGACTATCTTTGGAAAAAATACGATTGTTTTTTCGCCAGTTCGCATTAAAGCCTAGATAGAGTTTTTCAAAGTTGCGTACTCAACATAATGAAAAGATACTCCTATTTCCTATATTTAATTCTTTGACGCAATAGTGGCCCTCTCAGTTTCGGGTTTTTGTTCAAGTTTATCAGTTGCTAAATAGCATTTCATTTATTGTGTATGTTTATCAAATATATATGTCTATGTATTATATAAAAGTAAAAATCTACTTTATTTATGTATATATAGTAACCTGAGATCTTCAATATCCTTATTTAATCCTGATGTTCGGCCGGGCCCGCCTAGAAAACTAGGAGGAGGAGGAATTTGGAGGCGTCCATCAAAATCAGGAACGTGTGGGCGCTGTAAGGAGACTGATCATTTATCAAGTTTATCTTTATTTCAGACTGGACTTGCTTCATTTACTGAGAAAAATCTAAACCGGCACATTTCAAAAACGAAGATGCTTAAATGAGGTATTAGCTCTTGACTGTATGCAGGCATTGTTTTTCAGATTAAATCAAGTATGTTAGCTTAGAATGAGTACTTTGCATTCGGCAGGTGTAATCAGTAGATTATGTCGCTGATTAACTAGGTAGTCCTGGTTAATCTACAAAATAGCCTTCAAGTCTTCATAGAGTATTGAGTCTTATTCGAATTTCTTAATAGACTATTACATGATAAGACTTAATCTGTGAGGTACTATTCTCCATTGTGTGTGTTCTTGGCTGAAATGATGATGATGAACCTAATAAAATATCTAATTGAACAACAGTCTTTGAACGTCTACCACTATTGTTCAGTATCGAGGCTCAGACAACCACTCATAACCAAACTTGTATCACATTATTAATGTATTGTTGTTATTTTATTCGAAGATGATAAATCCCATCATCTTAGAACTAACATCCACCAAATAGCACCAAAGCCCTATAATGTGTAGGTACTATTTAGCAGAGGCACTGGTCATATTTTGAAAACTAAGCTATAACAAATAACAATATAAACTAGTAAATCACCAGCGTATACCTACACACGCCCGCCTAATGTCAAACACAAGCTATTAAGATTGACATCATCACTGTGATGTCGATTGTCTAGAGAACGGAAGGGAATGCGATAAGAGCTTGATATAATCTGCACCTATCACATAAATTATTGTAATATCCTCCTCGTAGCTCATATGGCTTCACATGACAAAAGAATATTTGTATTTCTTACGGGCAGGTACTCTTACCACAAGGACGTAGCTGTGTTTAGTAAACGCTTAAATAAAATGACAAAAATCATAAATAATTTAATTAATTGTTTGTTAAATTTACAATTCTCGCCTCCAGCTAAACTTGTTTTCTTGTAGTCTGAGCTACAGATGAAAAAATTGTCTAAGCATTTAAATTAAAAGTGGTCG
This sequence comes from Nymphula nitidulata, assembly GCA_947347705.1. NCBI lineage: Eukaryota > Metazoa > Arthropoda > Insecta > Lepidoptera > Crambidae > Nymphula > Nymphula nitidulata. The sequence goes on from OX374616.1 coordinate 22,762,285, forward strand.
TACATTGAATGATCACGAAATACTTAGATTTTCGTATTTAGTTGCTTTGATGCAGCTACGGACGTTCTAGTCTCATATCAATGAGCTAAGGAATAATTATACACAGAAGTTTCACCTTGCGTCACGTTATAAGAAATTTAGTGCACAAACTAAAGCACTAACGCGAGAATCAAGCATCGATGTCTGTACCTGACAAATGGCACATGAAAAGCTTTCAATACCATTTAATCTAATAATTTTATATACGGTGGACTACTAGAAAGGATTTAAAACTGCTCAATTTCCAGAACTTTAGATCAATAACCACGTCTGAGACATTTGTAGCTGCTAAAACGAAGTGCAGGTGCAGCGGACTTATTTTAACCGATCTTTATAAATAACTATCTGACACGGTTTTCCCACACGAAATAGGTGTATAAGATTTGAAAAATATGATAGAAAAATCAAAATTAAAATATTACATAAAATGACTTTGGTGACGTATCGACTAGGCACTTACTATATTCTTTTATCCCTTTACTAGTGGCCGCCTGCGGATCTTATGTTATATACCAAAGGATGTGGACAAGTTTCTAAGTAAGATTTGAGATGTACACAAAGAAAAGTACATTATTCTTAAAAGGTTCGATCATTCAGCATATTTATCCTCGTAATGTAAAACTCCTTGGTTGAATTCTGATATCTAGCGCCGGAGTATCGTCTTTCATCGACATTGTACAATAATCAAAACAATTATTTAATATTATTATTACATTTTTCTGGACATATAGGGATAAAGTTTACAACTAGTATTAAAAAATATATTATATTATTTTTCATAAATCAACCACTTCTGTAAAGTCGAGCTACAAGTTTCGTGTAATTTTTACTTCCAGGGCATTATCTTGGTCACCTTCATTCATCCAAATCGTTTCAGCGACTTATGACTGAAAACGTAACAGACAAACACACAGACGCTCCTTTCTCATTTAAAATATTAGTATATTCTTACTGTTTTTTTACACAAAGCACAGCTAATGACTCAACACTACGTGATGTAAAGCGGTTTATAGTCTTTATAACCTCCTTCTTTTTGAAGTCGGTTAAAAAATATGCGATGGCTGCTTACGGCAACTTGAACTCACGCCCCATGCCTCTTTTGAGTGAAACCATGTTATTGGAAGTGCAGTCTTGTGATTATCCATCAATAACTAAGCAACTGCATCTCATTAGGAAGATATATAACCTTCGTTTCCAAAAAAAATGTACTTAGCCTTATGGTAAGGGCCGAGCTATTTATAGATCTACGTAGTGTAAAGTGTTATTTACCATTGAGTATTGAGTAGTAACAAATTTTAAAAAAACCTTAAACACCTAAATCAACAAGAGTTTTCTACAAAAGTACGCCCCTTTCTTAATTTAGATTTAATAATATACATTTTTAATCAAAACTATTTTATCAAATTATGCTTATTTGACCCACACACCTTTAGGATAAACCCGCCAAAACAACGGCGTGCTGGTCGGCGTGTTCATGACCGCTTTTTTACTAATCCGTACCTCTAGCACGAACACTTTTAAATTTTGAATTGCTATCGTATCGAGTAGTTACGTTAGCTTTTGTCCGGCTTTTGATTGAAATTTTAAGCGTGCCTGAATTATACGATTATGATTAGAAATTTAAAAATGTTCGTGCTAGGGGTACGGTATTCAGATCAATATTGTAAAAACTACCAGCATCAGATTCACAGATTAGACTCAAAGTGTGGTCACTAGTTGTATTATGGAAAATGTCCCAAAATTATGCTTTGATATTTTAATAATTTAATAAAGCCTAATATGTGGAGAGTAGCGCAGACCATACATTAATTAGCGTTAAAGTTTCGCGGAAACTTCATGTCAGTGATGCAATGAGTTATTATTATAGCTCACTTTGTGGTAACGTTCGCGAGGTAGAGTTAGTGACTTACAGTATAGGGAATGAGGATTGATGAGTGGATATTCATCGTTACACACCCGGTAGCTCGATTCGAAGCTCACTAACGACGATGCCACTTCGAAAAGGCGAGTGACAAACACCCTAGAATTCTTTGACCCCTTTCTTGTTCCAGTTGACAGTAACAGATTATTTAGGATTATTCGGATTTCTGATAATGATATAAGAAATGTGGGTACCGTCTCAACTTCGTTTGTCTACAAAAGGTACACAAGTAGAGTTTACCTCAATCGTGTGCTTGCTTCTACCTCTGCTTGCTTAAGCGTTCTTTAAGAACAAATAGCTAGCCTTATTAGTACCACAAGTTTTTTATTCAACTTAAGTATGTTTAGGTTGACTTAAGTATATTTGGGTTAACATAAGTATATTTGGGTTAACATAAGTATATTTGGGTTAACATAAGTATATTTGGGTTAACCTCAGTATATTTGGGTTCAATCTAAGTCCACTCGAACTTAAATCGTCCGACTTGAAATTGATATTGTTATTATTTACAAATATGTAACTATGAATTATTTATTAATTATATCCGCTACCGTTGTTAATTAATTAATTTAGCTTTGCGTTTTTACTTACTTAAAAGGAGTCCAGTTAAATTTTATGGTTATTTGAGCAGATTTTATTTACTTATTACCTACATGATTATGCCAAACACATGACTGGGGCCTAAAATAATATAATTTTAGAAAAATGTAGCACTGTAGGTTCATTTTTTCTAGAAAACAAGGCGTTTAGCATAGTACTAAAAATGCATGTTAAGTTTTATAATTATGACATAGACATTCAACCATAAAAATTTTCAGAATATTTTCTTAGAATAGTAAATTCTTTACCGCGAACCTACAAATTAAATACCGTGTGGTAATTTCCTTTGAAAAACATCTTAAAGCCCACCAATAATGATATAAGTAGAAAAATACATATTATTTAATTAAAATATGTAAATAGAAACAATATATACAAATGAAACGTTGAAAATTTAATTTTAATGGCATTTTACCTTTGTCCAATGTGGGATCTGCCTCAAATGGTCCGAATATTTTGTCTATTACGTATAAAGTGTCATTAGAATTTCAAAGCTAAGTTCAACAGTACGGAATAATAAGCAATCTTCGGTATATTCGTTCTCTGTCAATTTACTTTTTGAACTTTTTTCTTTAGTCTGCTGAGCAAAGTTTCCAGAGCTCCATGATGAAACGTTTTGTTACGAGCTAAGGGTCTAGGGACCCATGCTGAAGCGTAATGCACCCTTCTGATTTTTTCTGGGTAGGCAACGTGCGTTTGATTTCATTGATGTTCAAGGAATGGTAAAATGTACAGTCGACCACAGATTGAGTTTACCACTTAAGTTGTTCCTTAAATTGTACCGAACTGGAAACGATTTTTTTTCTATTCATGACAATATGCATATGAAAGCACCAGAGGTGACTATATGTTTATCAGCTAGTTTGAAAAAGTATGTATTGTGCAGATAAAGCTATTATCTTTAAACGTAAAAAATAAATCGCAAGTTTTGTGGCTAATTTTAGTTGTATTTCAGAATATCATGTCTATTTTACCCACGTCCGTTATCCATAAGACGGTGATTCATAGTGCAATTTGTTCTGCCGGTTCCACCGCAATAAGGCCCAAGAAAAGGTGTGGATATGTGCTAAGTATGTACAATGGAGATTAATGATGAGGCATTCGTCGTTGCTGAGCCACAACTCCACACTAACAAGTTTATCAATATACTAGCTTCCGCAAAATTGAATGTTAATTGGGTTTCGAATGTCGCTGATAATAGCTGGCGTCTCCTGTATCCTATTAGGGATGTTACTTAATCGTGTGTCTATTCAAAGACTAAGAAGGGGAAGACTGGGCAAATATAGTGACGATAAGAATTAACTAGAAGCAATTTCACCTAAACTATATGCGATTCAGTTCTGTTTTATTATATTAAAATTAAAGAAAATAATTTTTGTCAATATGTTCAAGTATTTGCAACTTTATAATTTGTACATTACACGAGTTTGAGCCATCATTATGAACAGACTGTCAAACGTTAAATTTTTCGACAAATGCCTTCCAAAGAAAAACTTTTTTTGTTCTACTAAATCACAAGAAAGTGGCCACCGTCACCAATAGACACCTGCTTTTAAACATGGAAAAAATAAGATGGTGTTCCAGGTGCGTTGTCATCCTGCGGCCTAAGATGAAATACCTTCCATGCACAGTGATTATAATGGCTACCTTTCCTTTCAATCCGAAACACAGCGAATTGTTTTACGGACAGAATAAGAAATGCAGTTTGACCTACCCAGACCATAATAGATACGGGCCTACCGCCTAGAACAAGTAGTTTGTGGCCATCACACCACCACGCTGGCCAAATGCAAGTTGGTTAGTTAAAGGGGTTGCAATAACAACCAGAGCCAATAGCTCGAAAATTTTGAGATGCTTCGGAATAAGAAGGTACGTGATGCCTTCAGTAACTCTAGCACGAAAACTTTTTAATTTAGAACCGCCATCGTATCAAGTAGTTACGTTAGCTTTTGTCTTGTTTCAAATTTTAAGCGTGCGCGAACGATACGATTACGATTCGAAATTTAAAAGTGGTCATGCTAACCCCTAGCTGGCATATTCATAATGTCACTTAATAAATTCTTTTTTTGTCAGAATAGTATCTAAGCGTCTTTCCGACTTCAAATTATAAATAGTATTACATATTTAAATATACTTAAATATTAATACAATACATATTATTACAACCTTGCTTGATACCTACCTACTTGCATTTGAATAAACATGTCTTCTGCTACTTTTGGAGGATATCTTAAAAAAGACATTGCGCTATATTTGTATTTTAAAAAGAGATTCCTAGAATATTGAATATACATATATTATGAACTACTTTTGGATTCCCAACGTAGCTGGCAGGAAAAATGTCCACGACAGGAGAAGCTTACTGTGTTTTGGCGGTAATAAATATTGGGATCACGGTAATACGGCTTCGGAGTAAAAGCTGCATCAAGTTTTAGTAGGTACTAAATAACAGCTTAATGAAAACTAGTCATGGCTATTTTGCACAAATGCAATATGTTTTGCAACACGTACCAAATCCTGTGCCAAAATTTCCCACTAAGAAACCTTTTAAGCTTTTCTAGAATTACAAAATATGTTCAGAACGGATGTGAATTATTTCCGATATAAATTGTTATGAGAGCTCTAAAATGTAGTGTCTGCATTCGTCGTGGAATGGTACTTTGTAGAAAATCGATAGCCCTCGAACAGGTATCAAGTGCCGGACACTGTTTGCTACGCGGTATTTTTATGTAACAAATACTAATAGCAAGAAACATTCAGAGCTTCTTACGGAATACGCTATGCCAGAACTTAACAAATGTATTCCCAAAATTGGATGTAAGTAGTGAATTCACGCCGGCGAAACTGTAAACTTTAAAGCAGGGCAGAACATTTTCCGAGACGTTTTGGCATATAACTATGAGTTCGTGGAAGTGGGACGCGGCCGACGACGGGCCGAGCACGATGCCGCGCTGCTGCACACCCACAAACTGTATTTGATGTACCAAGAGACCACAGCACTTAAGCGCGCACATTTGAATGCACCGCAAACCTAGTTACATACTACAAATCAACATCAGTGCTCACTTTAGTAGCATTAGTGAGCGGAGACGACGACGACATGTTACGGAATGTGCGCTTATTAAAACGAAGTCAAGGCGAATTCGTATTACTCGTATCTTACATATAATATTATAAAGCGTTCAGATTAGCCGTGTCTAGCATGATGATGATCGCAGCCAATATTTCGGACCATCCATAAAATAATTAGGTAATAAAAACAATCTTTTATACTTTCATTAAATAATAAATGTACCCAAAATATTATTAGGTGTTTACATTAAGATTAAAAGCCGGTGTGCCATTCGTTGAGTAATTTCCGTATTCTCAGAGGCTTATTCTTTTCATCTTAAATTTCATTTTATTATATAAATTATCAACAACTTTCTTTCGTAAACATACACGTTTATTGGAAGAAGTGAAAGTTAATTTAATAATAATAAGTCATTTCCAATCAAAATTTACTTTATCGGATTGATTTTAATGCGTTAGAATGTGAAGTATGCACTTTTTCAATTTGCATGACAAACTCCGTTCATTAAATAAATTGTGTAGATACCGGTATAAGGGTATTTATTCTTAGCTCGGCTTTTCACAAAACCTAAGCTTTACCAGATGCGTGTTAGTCTACTGCAAATACGCCGCATGAAAGCTTATTGGCAATAATATACCTAATTACCACCATCTAACAATACCCACACAAAAGTTTGCAGATTCCTGTAATATCATTCGAAACTATTTTACTAATGTTGGGTCTGCGGTGCCAACCTTCAGGAAAGCCTGAATCAGCTACAGTAATCAACTGATTTAGAGCCACATAATGTAGCCTTTACCTAGCTATTAGTGGTCAAGAAAAAATGTGTAACTAATCCCATCCCTGAATTCCCTTATAGAAATATTCTGCAAATAGGTTCGGCCAGCAACAGATTTTGATTAAACCTTTAGTACCTTTTCATAATAGTATGTTGGCAAACACTTCATCGACTTCTTTTACAGACCGCACTATATTTGTAAGCCTGTAGATGTAGACGCCGTTAAATTATCATTCCCGCTGAGTGGACTCGGTAACTGTAGATAAAATAAAGTGTGCTGTATTAATAAATATTTTTTTTCAGTAAACGCTGACTTCGTTAAATAAGGCCTGCTGTTTTTTTTCCAGAGCAGCATTCGCTCATTGAGCGCAAGACAAATGCCATCCTCTACCCTATAAGAGTAATCACAAATGCTTCTAAACCAATATTGCTTAAAACAACTTTATGATGTAGTTTTTTCTGTAATGAGAAATTAAAACGAAAAACAAACAAAATAAATGTAGCTAAGTATATCAATCATGGCGAATCTTGGTGCTTGGACCTTTGATCATTAACATCATTATCACCAGCCTATTTAAGTCTCACTGATGGGCTCAGGCCAGGCAGGAGAAACACATGAGGAGCTTGGGCCATAACACCACTACGCTGGCCCAATGCCAGGGTTGGTGGGTTAAAGCGGTTGCGGTAACAACCGAGACCAACGGCTTAACGTGCCTTCCGTAGCAAGAAGGAGCTCAAGATTTTAAATTTCAATTGGCCCATCCCGGGATAGACCATGGCGAAAGTTGCTTTGTTTTCGTAATCGAAACCAGAGCTCAAACCAGTACGCCACCGAGCTCCACTCTCCGAGGACCTATGATATTCATAGATATTTATTTGAAAAATGTATAAACAATAGGCGCCTGTTCTTATTAGAACTCATCGAGAATATTACTAGGCAACGTGTCGTAGAATGTCACTGTATGTTAACTGAAATGTAGGTCACGAAAGTTCGCTTTCCAAATTATATCTGCGCCACTACTTCAACCCGTAATACATTTGCAAACTCATCACACTAACACTATTATATAAGCTTCGGTAATGCAACTTGAATTATTCTCTAATTCACCATAAATCATAGTGCACGATTTTTCAGTTATTTTGTCTTACCTCAGCAACAATAGCTTTCCTAGCTCTATTGCCACAATCGCACAATGCATTGCCGTATTCTAATGAATCACGTATAACAATCCGACTAGCTTGCGTACAATAACCGCAGAAAATAATTTAAACTTCACAATCCTTAGATTTACGTACGGCTTTTGCATTGGTGAGCAAACAGAATGCTTCTTGTACATAATCCGTTTGTGCGAAAGGGATTTCCGCAAGCTGAGACGTCGTTCTCAAGGCAATTCAAAAATATGAAAGATAAACTACAAGTATATTTCAAAGCACTTGTACGTTCTACGAAAAGGACTGAAAAGGATGAAAATGAATAGCAGTACAATAGGATTTCGTGGTATATTTTGAGGAATACAAAATTGAAATATGAAATTTTGAGCTCTCCTTTTAAACTGTTATCTCATTTCAATTCAAAATTTAAATATGAAATTTTAAGGATCTACGTCTACTTCAAGCCTAGGTCCTTTAGGTAGGAGTTTTCTAAGTTCGCGTGGCTAGCTACCATCACCTTATCTAAGTCTAACGCGAGACCAAATTTCAACAGCATTGTTGTGTTTCGGCAGTCAGAGCGGTAAGAGAGACAGTTACTCTGTGGGTGAGGAATATGGATGTAGCTCACTTCCATCTGCGGCCTTATCATCACTTACCATCAGGTGAGATAAAGAACAAAAGTTGGACTCGCGCACGAAGGGTTCCGTATATCATCTATAAACAAGCGTCTACCTGTTTCCGTTATCAATATCGAGCAAAACAAGCAAATATCACGTTTGTAGTAATGGAGCCCCCTAAAATATTTATTTTATTCTGTTTATAATTTTTGTTGTTTTCGCAGCAACAGAAATACATCATCTGTGAAAATTTCCACTGTCTACCTATCATGGTTCATGAGATATAGCCTGGTGACAGACGGATGGACGGACGGACAGCGGAGTCTTAGTAATAGAGTGCCGTTTTACCCTTTGGGTACGGAACCATTAAAATAGAAGTATTTATTTTTACTCTATGTCGCATTTACAAAAAACTGAATAGATGCTTGGACTTGAAAAGGCACAAAGCTCTGCAGGGCAGTCCCCTGATTGGAAAACGTGGAAAACGTGGAGTTGCATGCCACAATCCCAAACTAGGTACTCTCTGGATATCTTCTGAAACATCATAAAAACATTTCAGAATGACCTACCGCTTGTTAGCAGATTTATTTTGAGTACTCACGGAATTTTAATTTATTTTTGTAAGTGTAATTTACCATTTTCTTTTGTAGCTATGGCTAATGAAGTAATTACCTATGTGAAGCAAGTGCATTTACACTTACATGTGATATCTACTGTATACCGCAATTTTACAATAGATAAATAGAGATAGTTTGACAGTAGCGAATAATTGGTTTTTCTTGTTTTTATCAGTCCACATTTTTAAATATTTATAAAAAATTAAGCAAATCAAACAAAATGTTATCTAAAATTGGTTAAAAAGGACTTTAGAGTGTGTGTTGCGGTTCAAAAATGGGTATAGACGGCTCTGTGCAAGAGCCCAGCAAGGGCAACACTGAATTTCAGCTTAGCTTTTTTCGTGCAATAGCTGCGAGATTACCTATTTATTACAGGATCAACAATATCCGAATGACAAATATACTCAGATAGATAGACTCATATTATTGTCAAGCGTTGCCGATTCCAATGAGCGAGCAATAACGTTTGTAACTCTTGTTATTTTGTAAAAACATTTTCCCGTTTTAACAAGTTTTTTACGGCGTGGATTTTTACAGTGCAGTGGGCTTTGCAAATATTCAGGTAGACAGCAGACTGTTTCGAACTTTATCTCCCACGCATATTCATATTGAGCTTAGGAAATCATAACGTAGGAACTGTTTCCATAAATAGATTATAATAACTGTCTAGTCGTAGAACAGAATAGAGTTATGAGACTAATCTGCTTTAGCATGAATATTCTGAAGTGCGCCACTTACAGAGCGAGAAATAGAATGTGAGCTATTTTCAATCTGTAAGTGGCCTTCCCGTAATCAGGCACTGTACCCCTAGCACGAACATTTTTAAATTTCGAATCGTAATCGTATCGTTCACGCACACTTAAAATTTTAAACAAAAGCCAGACAAAAGTATCTACTCGGCACGATGACTTTTCGAAATTTAAAAGTGTTTGTGCTAGGGGTACTGATTACCTTTGTACAGGACAGTACTCTCTACCTATTGTTTGTACCGATTTACTTTTGTTGTCTTACCTTTTTGGACTTATTCAAGATTAGATCAAGGTACGCTAGCACCAACTAAGGTAACTTGGGTAGATGGCTCGATAATAATATCGCATTTGAGACAATTCGACGACAAAATTTCAAACCTTCTTTATAAAACTTTTGAGGTACCTAACAACAGTTAGAAAATTATTTATAAAGAGCACAATCTTCAAACAGCACACCTCATTCCTCAACACTGAAACTATAGGACGACCATGAGACGAAAATATTATATACTTTGCCCTCAAAATATAGAAACACAACATATAAGGCTCCCATCAAGATTTCACATGCTTCTATGGGATTACTTCCTTATTAACGTCACATTGGGAATATATCCTTAAAAATCTCTATGAAGCAATACAACAGGATATATTTTGACCTTTACATACAGAGAACTCATTGATTGCATAAAAGGCAAAAGTAATACAACATTAAGTTATTGATATTGTTTTCTTTGATTACACTTTTTTATAATAAAATGTAGTTATCTAACTAGACAGAATTTTATTTTGCGTATAAAATTATTTATGAAACAGGTACCTATCCCTTTTTTGCGTGAAACCCTGGATAATCCCTAGTTCGGGCTCATGTGCTATTATTCGCTATTGTTATTTTTAGACATTGATTATATTATTGCCAGTTCAGTTTATTTCAGTAAATATTATTATTCAGCTAGCGCAGAACCGATCCATTTGCCATTTGGAAATCGATAGGGGAGGCCTTTGTTCAGCAGTGGACATCATAGGCTGATATGATGATGATTATTATAATTATTAATGAAAATAAGGCCCCTAGATAAGATGCCTTTCGATAATCGCAACTTAAGTACATTTTCCATTTAGCGATAGCCATTATCGAAGGCATATTGTCTAAAACGCAGTTCGCCTAGGGATGAAGTGCTTTTAAATGAGATCAGTACCCAGCTTAGCTCAAACGTCCCATAAATAGGCCTTGCTACAAAAAATTTCATACAAAAGCTGATAGTGCAATTGGAAATGTAACAATTTTCGTGCTGACAAAATCCTATGTGCACTGGAAGCAATATGACTTTTTCTACGTTTCTAATAATCGTAAAAAAATCATATTGTGTGTCGAGTAACCATTTTCTAAAAGCCCAGTGATTTTGAAGTTTTTTTTTAGACAAAGCACGGCAAAATAATCCACACCACATGATGTGAAGTGGTAAGAAGAGTCCATATTCGAAGACATTATTCGTAGACTCACCGTCACAAACTGGTTTGCAGTTTTTTGGCTGCCATCATAAAATAATAATTACTGTACAGTCAGGTCTTAGTACTTAGTCTTAGTCTTTCTTTAATAAACTGACTCGTTCTTATGTCCACGCAAAAAAAAATCAAACTGCAAATGCAACGCTTTATCTGTACATCGCTGTACCATAGCACAAATCTATCCATGATTGCTCACTTTGAACTGAAATTATATATCTTTCTGGAGCGCTGCCTTGATAATTGTCGCGAATCGTCGCGCAGGCAGCCTGTGGTATAATCAGCCTTATATTGTTTTATGATGAATATCAGCCTGATGAAACCACAGTTAACACAGAACACCTTTTTGATCTGAGTGTTCCGTGGATAAAGCCTTTGTTTATAGTGCAGAATGATTTTATTCTAATCTAAGTAGGTATAGACACAAAATTCAAATAGAACAGCTGTCAAATAATTTGACGCTTTTAATCGACCCTAATGAACTTGATAAATAAATGTATCAGTACAGCAGCCTACCATCACAATGAAAATTAATTATAGCAAAGCAAGAAATCATATACCCACATACAAATGGCGACCTTATTGATAATAAGAAATCTCTCCCAGGCAACCTTGGGTGAAATAACAACAGATTAGATGTGTTTGTGTGTGTGTGTGTGTATTTGTGTTCATGGTATACCTATCTATATGTTATCTGTTAGAGTCTAACGGATTTCAATTAGACAGTAGCCAATAAAAACTCTTTTTTGCTGCGGACCATCTTATGCACCTAAGCTTTTTTAGATGATTATGAAGTAGTCTGTTCAAATTGTCCGTTTGAAATTTATTGTGGATGTTTTGCAGCTGAATTGTCATCTCAATATAAGGCACCTAGCTTTGTATAGTGGTGGCGAAAATACGACCGTGAATTAAAACATGGGCTATATAGTTGATAGAAATATTTAGCAACTTTGAAATACTTTCAAATTTCACGACATTTTCTTTCTTCTAATAACATTGGCAACATTATTTCATAGGAATGTTATAAAAAATTAGGTAAGCTAAAGTTAATCACACGAACAATCAATGAATGTCAAGGATGTCAACCTTATTGACTAGTTAGACAAGTGAATTATGAAATGAAATAAAGACTCACACCGCACCACGATTAGTATTTACCTCCAACTGCCGGAGCACAACAATACTGATAACATTATTATTGTGGCGGTAGACTTGGGTATGACGGAGTTACTACCCAGGTGTGCTTAGAAAAGTTCTACCACCAACTAATCCGAGCAGCCGAGAATTTCTGCCACCGCGGAAAACGAACCCCGGGCCGCTAGATATGAACTAGGTTGTCATCGCTAGACCACAGAAGCAGTTAAACATGATCTCTGATATAATTGAATTAAAGCATGTAAGTTAAAAAGCCTTTGATTATTTGAAGCAGACAATCACAAGTACAATCAGAGCATGTCAAAGATATCAACATGATTGACTAGGCAATAATTGAATTATGAGATGAAATGGAGACTGACAACGCACCACGATTCGTATCGCAAAATTATCTACGCAGAGTCTGCTCTAGAATATATCTGTATTCTATTTTAATTTATTACTCGTTATTGTACGAAAAAACAAATAAAGAAAGAAAACGATAAAAAATTGCATGCCAGACGCGATAACTGCTACGTCACCAGAGCACTAGTAACTTACCAATTTTTCACAGGTTTCTACCCTTTTTTAAACATTTTTATAGCAACGTTTATCTCACCACTCATTGAAAATAACACCTCAATTGATCTGATAGAATACTTTTACGGGAATTTTAAAAGCACAGGGTAGAAAGCGGTAAATAAAACAAATTACTCGTCTCTTTGTCGTACTTCTAAAACTAGTATAAGAAAAGTATATTTTGCAGACATACAAGCGTCTTCGTCAACTTGAAACATTGAAAAGTAATTCCTGTACAGTGTGCAGGCAACATAACAATTAAGCTCTCAATGAATATGAAACTTACTTTTCGGGACGGATTAACAGCAAAATGAATATTTCAATTCAAGGGGATTCGAGGCTGTTGTTTCCTGAACACGGTGACAGCCGACGGCCCAATCATTTCGATTTACAAATAAAGCTTTATCATAAAGTTTGTACTGTTTCTAAATGGTTTTACTAAATCTCTTTTAGTCTTTTGTGCACTAAATTGTGAATTATAGTTTGCCAGATGATGTTTCTTTGTTAGCGGATGTCTTATTAAATACTGAAGATTTTTTTCAGGAGATAAGATTCCGATATCTGTATCGGTTAACCTTTAAAGATTTGTCACATCTGTCTATTTGTTAGTGAATTGTCTGGTCTTGAGCTGAAATTTAGTAAAATAAAATCACAAAAATCGGACGGAACCCAGGAGACGCGGGTTCGATTCCCGCCTGGAGCATAGAAAAATATATTTCTAAGTAATAAGTGCTATGATGATTTACAAGATTTTTTGCCTAAAAATGGTGACTTACTGCAATAATTTTTGTTATTTTAATTTGTTTCATTTGATATATTTTTATGAGTTTACTCAATTCTTTATTACTTATCTTTATTAGTTAGTTAAGTTATTTTTTAAATAAAAAGAATTTAGGATAATTGTATTCTTAATAATTTTACTTTTCCTCTAATTTAGCTATGCCCTTGCAGGGTGTCATGTTTATTTCATTTATTTAAGTACCTTACACACAGTAAATCACAAGTAATGACTAGCAGTTGCCAAAAGCTATGTTGCGATAGCAAGACAGAAAATTTTAACTATTTATAAGGACGTATGTGGGTACTATACAAAGAAAATTACTCAATAAGTAAATAAATTTCGGTAAAAATGTGGTCATATTAGTAATATTTTCGGCATGCGTGTTCTACTGTACCGATCTAATTTCTATTCTTTTGCTTTTATTTACTGTCTCTTTTATTTATAATAGCTTTGATAATAAAGTTTCTATTAAATTCCCATCTACACCTACAAAAAGCATTAACTGGTGATGACGCATGAAATACCTATTCGCATAGATTGATGAAATTTAAAGAACAGTCATTTTGAACAGAATTTCAGCGATTAGACAAATTATATTTGAAATTGATTAAAAATATATTTTAGGAAACTTCCCAAGTAAAGCCCAAATTTGAAATTCAATTTTAATGTAGCTAAAACCTTTTAAAAGTACCATAACATGCCAAACTCCCACAAAGTAGACGCCTCAAATGGATAAAAATTAATAAAGGTAAGTATTTAAGTCGGTTAAACAAGTTCTCGAATTGGATGTTTTAATTTCTTTCTTTGATAATAAATTAGAGAAAAGCCTTTGGCATGGCAGAATTAAATGGATAGTCTACTGACGTCAGAAAGTGTTGGGGATTGATAAAGTTATTTCCTCTTTTTTTCTGTCAGTTTCGCAACTTTTAAATTATTTACTGTTAGTTAAATAAACTCCTCTCGTCAAAAAAATATTACTGAGTTCGTGATCACAAAGAAGAGTGGAGCTATGTTGACAGCGCCATTTGATACTACGCTTATTAGAGATATAGATAGATAGATAGATATTATAATATTGTCAACACTCAACACAATCAATGGCTCCTTACGCCACAATTAACTACAGCAATTGGAATAAGGCGCTACCTCGTGAACTTGTTTTTGTCGTTGACAGAGAGGAACAGAGATATGATTTCTCAGCGCGAGGAAAACAGACAACAATAATGCACACGCGCGTAAGTGGCAATTTGGAAATAATTTATCAATCAAAAAACCTAACTGATTTTGGAATATCACTCTTTTGAGAATAGTTTCTCTAGTTTATTGCTTATTAGTTAGTTAGCTTTTTATACATTCGTCCGTTTGTTCATAAAAAGGAAAAAGAGAATAAGAAGTATTAAATTTTTATTGAAGTTTGTCTCAAGTTGGTCGGTTGGTATTGATAATTCTAGTGTTATTAAATTTACTTCGGTAAGTAGGTAGGTACATGAAATTTTATTTCATCGAATTTATTTATAAATTTACGGTAATGAATTTTAAAATATTTTTCATTGTTGCGTAATGTATTGAGAAATTATAATAATAATATGTATATAAAATTAGAACTATACTAAATAAACATTTATACATCCATCACTCGTGAACAAAATTAAATGCTTGTATCATCAAACAAATATTTGCTCTAACCGGGATTTAAGCCAGAGACCGAGTAGCCTGTATAGCAAGGGGTACAGACCACTCAACCAGCCGGTCGTCAATTTAGAAATTCTAAGGTCTACGTTGTGTGGTAATCAAAAACAGGTGAAAACAGCATAGCTCCTGCTATTGAGGTCAAAGTTATTCATAGCCTGGTCTTATTGTGATATGTCAGACTATCGCATCATCTAAACTGAATTGCAGTTTTTGCTATCTTGTGATTTGCAGGTTTAAGTTTATCTTTTATAACTACTTATAACTAAAATCATTTTGGTAAAAAATACTTTTAAAATCCTGCTTATCTCACAAACAGTTTCTACTGCTAAACAAACGGCCAGCGCCTTTAGCACGAACACTTTTAAATTTCGAATCGCCATCGTATCGAGTAGTTACGTTAGCTACGTGTTCATGCTAGAGGCAGTATGAACACTTTTAAATTTCGAATCCCCATCGTATTACGTTAGCTTTTGTCTGGCCTTTGTTTCAAATTTTAAGCGTGCGTAAACGATACGATTACGATTCGAAATTTAAAAATGTTCGTCCTAGGGTTACTGAGCACGATCTGAATAATTAGACGACCGGACGTCAACATAGCCTAGTTTCGCTGTTAGGTAGTTGGCATATTTAAGGAATTAAATAATAGGTATTAAATAATACAAGTAGCTAAGTAAATAAATAATAGTTTAGGTCAATTTAGTATGTCAAAAATTCTAATATTTAACTTAATTGGTTTTTAACTAATCACGCCACACATTCCAGACACAAAAGGTTTTTAATTTTCATATGCTCCCAGGATACGCGGTTTAACAAAGTAATGTCAAAATGAGAATTTTCATTTACTATTTCTCAGTATACTCCGCCAATGTATAGGCATTACTTATTAATAGTGATAACAATTCCTTACGAAATATAATTAGGTTAGTCTCTATATTATTTTTGGCAATGAATTATATTTTTTTAAAGCCACACCGCAAATAGTCGATCATTTGACAAGCTATCAAGATTTTTCTGCTCGGGGCTGCAATGGAGTAGCGGCGGCGGCTTCGCGCTGGCCTCATTCATCGTTGAGGTCGTGAACGCGTAGCATAAATTACCCATAACTTCTCATAACACTTATGGACCTTGTTACCTACATTTGCGAGTGAAGATGCAATTTGATTATGTATTCGTATATTACGGATGTTAACCTGAAATAGCAGAATAAAAATGCGACAAATACCTACACAGTTGAAATAAAATCACTTTCCCGGACTGAACTCTCGTTTTATTGGATTTTACAACAAACTGCAGTATAACACTGCAAAGTCAAATTTGAGCATCTATCTGCTATACTTTTACAAGTATAAGTATTAAAGGCTGGCAGCATTCATGAAACATGCTTCAATATAAACTTGATTCGCCGAAGGATACTTACTAATTTCTACAGCCGTCAAGTGTGAATTTCCCTTTCGAGGCGCAGGCGGAACAAGTTAGATTGTGACTGCGGCCGCTCATACATCGGTGAAACAAAGAGAAGCATAAGCACCCAATTAAAATACATACATAGCTATAGTAAAACTAAAGAACGACACAAAATCGTCGGTCTGTGAACACGCCCTGGACGAACCCAACTATTACGTCAGATTTCATAAGCACCAAATTATCGCCAGAGAGCACTGCTTCATTCCTAGAATAGACGAGGCTATTGAAGAAAAAACCTCCAACTTCAATAGAGAAGAGGGTTGCATTGAGTCACCACATCAGATCACATCATCTTACGAATTATAAATACATAAGCCCATCTACACACTGCTCGCGACCAACGGACACCGTGAGCTCCATATAAAAAAATTAACACAAAGTGACAGTAGGTTACATAAAAAAAAAATCAAAGACGACTGACATCTTTAGTCTACCCGTGACCACGATCGCTGTAAAGTAATCTAAACGTGTCTGGAAGAATCAATGATCTAATTAAATTCGAGTTAAACAGATGAAGCTGTTTTATTTCAAACTATTATGTTGCCGACTTCCCGAAAAACGAGACAAATTTTGTAACAAGATCCCGTCGACATAATCACGTAACGGTGTAGTCGATATTTTGTCATTTCACGTTAAATCGTCGGTGCTTTTAAGATTTGCCGAGTGACTGGTTTCGGCAATGGCAAAGTGACACCACAATCAATCATCGATGACTATCGTGTTCGCGTTGACGCCGAAAAATGGGGAAAATGCACGCTGCTTAAACGATAATTTCAGATTAACTGATGTACATAATTTATGACTGCTAGCCGACCGGGTGAAGCATTCTCGTGGTCATATTGAAATCGCTTCTCGGAATCTCTACAACTGTAAGCTAAGTAATATTGTGCTGCTATGTCTTTAGGGAATGTTATGTCAAATCGTTCCGGATTTGAGAAAATAATAGTTTTTATTAACAGTAGATTTATTTAGTAATTAAAATAATATAAAACTAGAAAAATTTCACGTCCTGAGGCGATCGTTCGCAATCCGGGCGACTGCTCTAACTACAGAGCCACCCAGGACTTGGGGTATCTCTGTGAAATTCTTCTAGTCTATTATGATTTGCGTTTATGAGCTAACGTCCACCCTACAATGTCGAAATGTTCTATTTCAACATCCGAAACGAGTATTTTTACAAATACCTACGATTCGGTTAAGTTGGGGCAGTGCTTTCAAATATTCTTAATTATTTTGTATATTATTTTAATTACTAAGTAATTTTTCAAACATTTATAATAATGTTAAAATCAAAAATTAAGAGTAGCTTTATTCTTTTTGAACAGTAATTAACTGAAAACGAGTTAGAGTGGAGATGGTCATCATAAATTCTTAAACATACAATAGAATTATTTTAATTTATTAAAATATTTTCGATATAATCGAGTAATAACTGACCATTTTAAAGTTGTCTTTAAAAGCCCAATAGCGATTGATTGAAACTAGAAAATAGTTGAAAATACGAAATATTCGCTGGAGTGTCCATTTGGCGAGTATGATAAATATGAACTCGTGGAATTTGGCGATTGAGATGACAGAAGTGTGTATGGTCGTTTGCGAGCAATCGCAATAGCTATTCTGCGGAAAGCTTTCCCGTGTCCGAATGATTGGTAACCATTTTTTGCATCCGTCCAACTTGTATGTTCACAGTCTCAGCAATCTTATGTGCACACCCATCAAAATATTCTGGAATATTTCAGTCTCCTTTGATAGATCTGGATCTTGTTCAACGATGGTGCTTGCTTTAATTCTGATCAATATTTTAAGGAACATTTTTATACACTTTTGTCACACAAATCATATTTTTTTTCAAAGACCTTTATTTAGATACTGCTTGATCAACAAAGGTTTTATGAATCTTAACCAAACGTGTAAAAAGCTATGTTCTCAAAAAATATTACCTATTTTAGAATTTTGGGGTTTTATCTGTGGTCAAAAAAGCTCCAGTAGTGAAAAAAATCGGCCAAGTGTGAGTCGGACTAGCGCACGAATGGTTCCTTAAAGTAATGGTTTTCATTATCTATAAAATAGCGTCTACCTTTTGCCGTTATCAACATCGAGAAACAACAAGAATAAAATCACGTTTTTTGTATGGGAGTCCTCTTAAATATTTTTTTTATTCTGTTCATTAATATTTGTTGTTATAGCGGCAACAGAAATACTTCATCTGTGAAAATTTTAACAATCACGGTTCATGAGATACAGGGGCGCGTTGCAAGCGTACAACTTTTTACTCTAAGGCCGTTCCGTGCCTTTCGACGTTTAAAACGTCATATATATTAGTGACCATCCGTCAAATGTTATGGGATATGTCTAATCTCAAAAATGGGAATTCTTATTTTTAGTTTACTTTAAATAAAAGTGAATAAAAGTTAAAATAAAGGCTTAATACAGAACATTTTATGCGGAATGGAAGACTTCGTATTAGTTTTAGATAATGATTGAACTCCTTGTGAAAATTTGAGGTTATAAAAACAACTTGTGTCGCTCCACACCTTAGAGTAACACGAAAAACAACTCGGAGTGTTTGGAGTGTACGCTCGGAACGCACCTCAGCCTGGTGACAGACGGACAGACAGCGGAGTCTTAGTAATAGGGTCCCATTTTACCCTTCGGATACGGAACCCAAAATTTTTTTTTCGATCTATTCGATAACAAATTTAAAATTGTAAAAACCAAACCTAATTTCTAACATTTTATAATTATTTATCATATATTTTATCAGAATGTTTGGTACTTGTTTTGGGCTAGGCATCTAACTAAGCGGCTAATTTAACCAGATGGCTGCGACATACACACTATCGCGGTAATATGATTAAAAGCTAATTATTCTTAACTCAGACTCAAATTATTTAGTAATTATAAAGCCTATTCTATTTAAAACTGGAGAACTAGAGGGCTTATTGTGAAAATCATAAAACCGTAGCAGAGAATGTTTCGAACGTTATATTTTATGTGTCGCAAGATGCCTAGCCTTTTACCATTGCACTAACATTTTTATTTGATGCAATGCATATATTTTATGTATATTAATGCAAGCCGTTGACATAGCTTGAATTCTTGAATAAGCCACACTTTTATCGTTTACATAACACAATAAAAAGAGCAATAAAGGTACACTAGTTTGATTGAAAAGGCCTCATTCTAAAATGTACAGTCGACAGCATATCAAGCGTAACAGTTTGACCTTGAGACCGCCCTTACTGCGTTCGTAATAGAGGCGGTTTTCGTACCTAGTGCAACTGCTACACTTGATGTGCTGTCGTGTGTAATTATGTTCAATTAACAATAATAATATAACATAATACATGACCCATCTAAGAGTTTGTGAAATATTTATCAAATTAATATTTGTTTAATCTGAAATATTACAATAGACTGTTGTTGTTTTGGCGAAATGATTCTTCAATTCTGTCATAAAACTAATAGACAGAGCGCTCTGTTCCCTTGTTCATATTTTTCTAAAATACGTTCATAACATACGTACATACCTAACTGTTTTTGTTATAGAGACAACAACGAAAACCATAAATACGTCTTCAGAAAATTGAAAATCAAAATCGTTTGTTCAATGAAGACTACACCAATAAAAATATTCGATTTAATGACACAAAACCAACTTCAAAATACTTAAAGGGATAAAATAATTAAATTTGAGTAGGTACTTATCCCCTAGAAACATATTTTTTGGATTCGATGCTTCATTTTCTATTGTTTCTGGAAACAACTTAGCACCAACTTCAAAGAATATGTTTCGAGGGGATAAGCACTTACTAATAAGTATTTAATTTATTTTTTATCTTTTTAGTATTTTGAAGTCGGTTTTAATTTTTGTTTAAAATTTTTATCACAATTTTTAGTGATAACTTTCTAAGGTCAAAATTAGAGATAGGTCACCGTCATTATATGTTGTTTACTACTGACGTATCGTTTCAATAAAAAGTAATTGGAAAGCAAATATTCGCAACTTCGCATAGACGACTTAATTATTCCAGTTATTTTGATTTAAAAATTTTAAGTAACGCCCGGCGTCATTAATCATCTATCTAACACCATCTCATTGAGACTATTCATAAAAGCCCAAACACGCTATATCTGCTGTAAGTTTCTGAGGAATTAGGCATTTCGCAGACTTTTGATGGTATAGGATCAGCTCAAGGATAGTATGTCATGGGAATGCCACCGAAGTAACAGTACAAATTTCAAATCAATCAGATATGTAAAAGTTAGTGAAACCCTATTATCATGTATAAAATGAGATGATAGTCATCAAACGCCTGAATTGATCTTCATAAATTATAGCTAAGAACCATCGTAGTCACATCAGCTTTCAAACAAAAAAAACCGAATCAAAATAGGTCCATTCATTTAGGCACTACGATGCCACAGACAGACACACAGATACACAGACACGTCAAACTTATAACACCCCTGTTTTTTCGTCGGGGGTTAAAAACCAAACAACCCAATCCTTTTTTTTAATATGGGACCAAATAGCAACTATTTCGCATCGAACAAACAAATAATCACGTAAATCAGATCAGAAATCTCGGCGTAGTCGATGTATGTACATACATAGAAAAAAACATACCAACCGAATCGAGACCCTCCACGTTTTTGATTTCGGTTAAAAGCTAGAGCGAAACATTCCATTTTCAATATAAGCCTTTTGTTTTAGTGTTTACATTGTTGTGTCGTCAGATGTTAGCCTCATATAAAAGTCTCTCAAATACTATAACGGTCATTTCATATTTTTTTTTTGTAATCTGTTTTAAAAGAGTCACGATCACACTTCTCATATTGAATTTTAAGTCGACTTCTTTTCCTAGTAAAATATAAAGTTAGATTTAACATTCCGCGTATTCATCATTTTGCAACGAAACTCTTTTTTGCTTTAATAAAACATTGTTTCAATGTTTTCTTCCTCATTGTGTTTAAAAGTCAAGGCTCGGATTCCCAGGAATTAAATTACATACCTGCTGTATAACTCATGAGTTACAGGAAGAATTTATTCATCAAAAAACCCTTAAACAATTCTTCGCATCGTTGAAACCATTCTAACTTTACTTTTTTGTAAAAGACACCACCGAGTTTCGAAGCGAGAAATAGTTAGTACTTTTAAATTCTTTCTGAAAGCAAAAACTTTTAAAGCTCAAATTAAAGAGCAGTTTTAAAGGCGAAACAACTGGTAAACTAGTATAAAGTGGTAATTAAGAGTTCCAATAGATAGTGTCAATCGAAAACCAATACCCATCTACTGAGTCTAACAACTGATTTTTTGTCAGTATTGTGAATCAAAAAACAGTCAAAGAAATTTTATTAAAATAGAATAAAAATTACACTTAAGTTTTTCACCTGGAAAACTCGAACTTTGCGTTATTCTGAATATTTTACATTGTAGGTAAGTACCTACAGATCATCGTTTCAGCAGAGAGACTGCTTGGCATAGGCCTCCCCCAAGTATATCAAAACCGATCAGTCCTGCCCTGTCTGCATTCATCGGCTTCCCGCGAACCCCCGATGCTCACTAGATCGTTGGTGAGGAATAGGGGGGATAGAGATTAAAGCCAAGATAAGTTCAGATACTTTTACTTAGTTATGAGAATGATACCTAAAACTGTACATTTTTATAGAACAAATTGAACAACAACCAATTTTTTAATGTTGATCCCAAATTGCTCTGAAAGTTTTTTTGTTAATGCTGTAGTTATTCTCATAATAAAGTAAACAAAATTTTAAGCAATCATCTCTTAACTACACGAGTCACTGTGGCCCAGAATAAATCGAAAACAAAATCGCTGAACATGAGGGTGATTCAGAAACCAACTAACGGTGGTCTTCTTATGAACTCATTGAACCCTTTTGTGGGACATCCTACATATTTTATGTTTATCCAAATATAATTATATCAGTTGAGGTCTCTTTTCGCTTTTTGTATGTACGAAGTTGTAATAAAATCTCTTTGGTAGTACTGTTTACACCTGGCTAGTTCACATGTTTGGTCATTCAGCAAAACGGGTTTGGCTGGGAAGTGCAGAGTGAAAAAATGAAGGCCGGGTCCTTTCTATAATTCATCCTTCAATAAATATTATAAGCTAAATTCATCGACTTTTGCTTCAAAGAGGCGTTGGGTTGCAACCCAAGCAAAAGTACGGGTAATAAAGGTACGGGAAACTCTCAACCCTCTTTTGTGACATCATCACTAGCCTATATACGTCCCACTGCTGGGCACAGACCTTCCTACATGGGGGAAACACATGAGGAGTTTGGGCCATAACACCACCACGCTGGCCCAATGCGGGTCGGTGGGTTAAAGCGGTTGCAGGAGCAACCGGGACCAACGGCTTAACGTGCCTTCCGAAGCACGGAGGAGCTCGAGATAACAAACTTTGATTGACCCATCCCAGGATCAACCAAGGCGAAAGTTGCTTTGTTTTTCGTATCGAAACCAGAGCGCTCAAACCAATAAGTAGCTCCTATTTTCGAGCTTTTGTGACACCTCATGGTTAAAGCATCCACTGCATAGCCCCAACCTAGCTCTTTCAGTTTTCAACTGGTTTCAGCCTCTTTAGTACCCCTAGCATGAATATTTTCAACTTTAAAATTTGAATTGTATCGAGTAACGTTAATAGAAGCTCTTTATCGGCCGGTTTTAATATTCTATCGACAGATTAGATAGGCCTACCCCAGTTAAGTTACCTAGCACCATTTGCTATTTTTATTAAATTAAATAATGAAAGCTATACAACAAAACTTTAATAAGCTTACTTCTATGTGTGGATAGAATATTACGATTAGAGGTGGTCAACGATACGATTACGAAAGTCAAATTGTTTTTGGTACTACAGAACTTTAAATTTAGGACATTTCGCTCTATGCCGTTTTTAATTGTGGATATTTCACTATTCCTGACATTTTGCTAAGAAAACCAACTGCTCCGAAAATCCAATTTACCGGATTTAACTCGCGTTTAATGAGATGTTACATTATTATTAAACACCCTCCATTCCATTACTTTACAGCGATCGTGGTCACGGTAAGACTGAAGATGACAATTGTTTTTGATTAGTTTATAAGTTAACTACGATCACTTTGTGTTATATTTTGTCAGTTTGTCAGACAGTTTGAGGACGGTAAAGGCACTTTATTATTCGCATGATGGGATCCCAAGCTGGTGGTACACTCCAACTAAGTATCTTCTCTATTAAAATAAGATGTTTTTTTGATTCCAAGAGCCCCACGTAACATTCTAGGAATGACACGGTATTCTTTAGTGAGGATTTGGGGCTAATCAAATTTGATGTAGTGATTGGGGTCCGTCAAGAGCGTGTTCACACTCTGCTGACTTCGTTTTGCGCCCGTGGTTTACGTCAGTTATATGTTCTTTCACCCGAGTGCCTATGTAAAGTAAAGTTAGCATCAAGAGAGGACTGTCAAAATTACGTATCGCAATATATTTTTTATTTACTAAGTACCTACGTTAAATTTTTTACAGCATAAATAGGGATAACCCAACAGGGTCGCTCATATTCATTGAACAAAACCTCCAGAAATAAAAAATTGTATTGAATTTATATGAAACACGTAGAAACTGTTTCCCTGATTATTAAATCACCGGCAATTATTTCGTAAACCACGTTGTATTGCTTGCAGTTATTAAAATAAATTTACATTTGGAAATATGATAATTAATTAAGATTTAAAACCAACAAAACTATGAAAATGATTGCAATGCATTCGTACATAAATAACTACAAATAATATTCTTACACTTTTGCTTTATTTGTGCTACATAATAATGTAGCCCAAATAAAGCTTAACGTGTAATAAATACTAGCTAACTGAGAAATACAGATAATTTACATAAATAGTAGAAATTATACTAAATAAACATACAAATAATTGCAAAATTATAAATTTTACGTAACCCCCGGGCATCAGTAATCATCTATCTAACACCATCTCATTAAGACTATTCATAAGAGCCCAAACACGCTATATCTGCTGTAAGTTTCTGAAGAATTAAGCATTTCGTGGACTTTTTGATGGTATAGGATCATCTCAAAGTTAGTATGTCATTGGAATGTCATCAAAGTGACAGTACACGAAAATTGAAATCAATCGGATCTGTAAAAGTTAGTAAAATCCTAATATCATGTACAAAATGAGCTGATAGTCATCAAACGCCTGAAGTGATCTTCATAAATTATAGCTAAGAACCATCGTAGTGACATCAGCTTTCAAACAAAAAAAACCGAATCAAAATCGGTCCATTCGTTTAGGCGCTACGATGCCACAGACACACACAGATACACAGACAGACACGTCAAACTTATAACACCTCTCTTTTTTCGTCGGGGATTAAAAAAACATGCATTACTCGTGAACAAAATTTAATGTTCGTACTCATCACAAAAACATGCCCCCCTAGTGGGGTCGACCAAACGGCCGGACGGGTATAATAAATTTTAGATCATTATTACTTATAGCAAGTTTAGGACATATTTCGTTTAAAGATTCTGTATTATTAGGACAGGAATAATTAGGAAAATGCTTATCATGGTTTCTAATATGTTATGACATCTTTGTTAATGGATGAAAAATTATAAGAAAATATAATTAGAAGAAATTACTAATAAATAGTTTCTTCAAGCGAGGCCAGCAATAAAAATAGCGCGCGCGCGTATATTGGAAATTAATAATTGATTGAAATAATAGCTGATGAAAATACACTTCTGATAATAATTTCAATAGTTTTAGGTCCATCTAATAAACTTTGTTTGGGCAAAGAATGTTTGGGTTTAAAATATATGTCCATTTGTTTAAAAAACGATAAAAGGGAATGAGAGGGATCATCTTAGGACTTCTATGGGAAAAATGATTTTAGTCACTTTTGATTTGGAAACGAGAAAATCAGAAGCTGGAAAAAAAGGGGACTTCCACATTAAAAATGTCAAATAATCGCGAGGTATGGCTTTATTTTAATAAAAGTTGCTATTGTAAAGTACCTAAATAGTATAGCACATAGTGACTGCTCATTTATTTAAATATTTCTGCCAACAGACCTGCAAGAATGTTATTATGCTATTAATTTAAATATCATGGATATTGTTTGTGGAAAAATCTAAATACAGACTAAAAATAAATTAAAACAAATTTTCTACTTACATACAATCAGTCAAATATTATATACTTCAATAGATATGTATCGACAGTTAAATTCTTATACCTCTTAATTTAAATTTTTTGAGGAATTTTGTCTTCCTTGTATCTGCGATCTTAAGGTCGACTTTCGCGTATTTTTATAAAGACATTTATCCGTATTTACTACGACAAATGAAAAAACTGTGGCAATAGCTTCTGACAAAATTAGCGTACACGACGATTTATGACGTTTTTAAGTTTTGGTACATTCGTCTTGTGTTTCTCCTATGTAGGAAGGCCTGTACCCAGCAGTGAGATGTAGGTATACCCTAGGCTGTTGCAAACGATTCTAAACATTGTTTTAAAAATATTTATTACGTACAGGCACTTAGCCGCCGTTATACATTACCGTAAAATAGATTTAAATAGCATTTATGTGAAGTTTAGTGTTAGCCATGGAATTTAGAGTTTAAATGTCGGTACCCAACAAAGGGTTTTTCCAAATATCCTTCATAAGTGTTATCCTGTTCTTAAGCTTTCACTAGCCCCATTTGGAGGGGTTTTCGTGTTAAGGTTAATTACTTGCTAAGCAATAACTTTCCCTAATCCTTTTAATAAAGGTTAATCCGTAAGTGAATGAAATACATAGTTGTTACATATTTTAATAAGAATACAATTATGTTTAAAATTCTGTACATAATGGCCGGTTTTCATTATTTAAGACAACATTAAGGAGAGTACATTAGTAAAAACGTGTACCTAAACGGTTGCTCATAGTGATTGGTACTACTCGGCATTGTACTAAAATCAAATTAAATCGCATTTTAATACATGTATTCAAATATTAGAAATATACTTACATACATGACTCGTGAACAAAATTTTCGTACTATTTCGTACTATGATGAGTACGAACATTTGGCTCACGGGTCAAGTTACCAAAACATTGATTATTGTATTTGTAATACTTACCTTAGTTACAGTTTAACTAAAGTTTGACTGAAGTAGACTGACCCGTAGCAGCGTCTTGATTTTCATATCCGATCTTTTCTTTAAAATGTTCTACACAATCCTTTGAGTATCTTATCCCACGAGCAAAACTTGCCGTTATCAAACTTCCTTTCCAGTTAGTAAACCCGCACAGTTTTCCAGCTGTTAAGGGTTCACTGTTCACACATTTTTTTAAAATTCTCCTTTTCAAACTTGCCATTAATGAAATAAAATTAATTAACATAGTAATTAAAATAGAATAAAACTAGAAAAATTTCACGTCCTGAGGCAGGAATCGAACCCGCGACCTTTCGCAATCCGGGCGACTGCTCTGACCACTGAGCCACCCAGGACTTGGGATATCCCTGTGAAATTCTTCTAGTCTATCTGTATTTGCGTTTATGAGCTAACCGTCCACCCTACAATGTCGAAATATTCTATTTCAATCAAATCAAATTTCAATTTTTCTTTCAATTTTTTTTTTTCAATTTTTCTAGTTTTATTCTATTTTAATTACTAAGTAATTTTTCAAACATTTATAATAATGTTAAAATCAAAAATTAAGATTAATTAACATTTTAAATAAGTCCTATATAACAAGATGATCACAGTCGTATCATGTAGATATGTGATAGAATTATAATATACATTTCCTTTAATTAATATCTTCTAAAAAATATTATTTCAATATGTATAGTCAAAATGGATATATTGAGTGGTTGTTATGTAACATTTTTATTAATCTCGAGCTCCTCCGTGCTTCGGAAGGCACTTCAAGCCGTTGGTCCTAGCAACCGGTTGAACCCACCAACCCGCATTGGGCCGGCGGGCGTCATGGTGTTACGGCCCAAACTCCTCATGTATTTCTCCCATGTAGCCTGTGCCCAGCAGTGGGACGTATATTGGCTGGTGATGATTGTTATTTATTAATTTACAAAATAATTGTTCTAAGAACTCGTTGTTCTTTGTTCTTAATTGTTCGTAAAATTCTTCTTAGATCTTTCAAAGGGCTTGCTGATTTAAATATATATATTTATATATCTTATATGATTCTTGAGGTCACCTTTGCATCAATCTTGTCTATTTACAGCGTCATTGTATTTTTTCAATAAGAATTAATTCCTTAGTTTAACTATAAAACATTCTATCGTCACACTTCAACTAATAAGTTTTTAGAATAAATAATAAAAAATATTCAAATATTGTGCAAAATAAACATTAATACTTTCGTACAGAGTATTCATTAAACAAAAACCAATAATTAACAATAGATCCATTTGGAAATATTCGATGGGGTTATTTGTGCAAGTTGGTACAATACTTAGTACTAATCAATTAAAGTAATTGCTTACCGTTTAAAATCACCTCTTCAAATACAGCTTTTATATTTGATGATAATTAATTGAGCAACTATAATACTAAATGGCGAACTGAGGGGCGAAAGAAAATATGAAACGGGCGACTAGTCACCCAACTGAGCTATGCGATTCTCTAAAGTCAGCAGCCTAAGTCGTAGCTGTCTTCAGCGCTGTCATACCTTTTGTTTGTTTGACAACCGAGCGACGACGAGCACAGCGTGAGCCGCAACTGAAAAGTGGTTAACTTTTATATCATTATGTAAAAGTCAATCAAATATTGAATGAAGTCATTGAGATACATTTGAAACACAAGAAAAACTAAATTGAAAAATATCGATTGCACTTCATGTCGTATCTATACACAACGACAAACATACACAGCCAAGAGGTCGAGGTAGAGATTAGTGAATACGCTTATAGCAGCACTGTGCTCAAACGTCAAAATCAATGGCGGCTCGACGTCTTGTCAGTCGTCAAGCTCGATGTTGAATCGAACTGAAGATTCTTAGTCACCCAGTTAGTATTTTCGTTGGCTATCGTGTTCATATAAATACAACCCGCCTCTGTAGTCTAGTGGCCGCGACCATCATCTACTTCAGATATAGAGGTCCGAGGTTGAATTCCCGTGGGTGCAGAAATTTTTCGGGGATTGGTGGTAGGGATTTTTGGATTGGATCTCGGTGGCATAGTGGTTTGAGCGCACTGGTTTCTATTACGAAAACAAAGCAACTTTCGCCACGGTCCGTACCGTCATGGATCAATCAAATTTATAATCTCTAGCTCTCCGTGCTTCGGAAGGCAGGTTAAGACGTTGGCCGGTTGTTACTGCAACCGCTTTAATCCACCAACCCGCATTGGGCCAGCGTGGTAGTGTTAAGGCCCAATCTCCTTATGTGTTTCTCCGATGTAGAAAGGCCTGTGCCCAGCAGTGACACGTATATAGGCTGATGATGATGGTGATGAGGGCTTTTTCTAAGTTCACTTAGCTAGCTACCACCATTATCATATCTAAGTCTGTAGTCATTGTTGGCAACACCAACACAAATGTAACTTTTGTGTGCTAGCAACATCAGTATGTCTTGCCATAGACATTATATAGATATATATAAGTACTTATAGCCTAGGCGTCCATCATTTTGTACCACCAACCAGTTCTGTGTAATTAATAAATAATTATAATAAGATCAGTGAGTTTAAATAACGCTGACGTTGCGGTCCCAGCAAATATACAGTCCACTAATATCGTGGGGATCCCAACAGTCATAACAACAACATTGTTGTGTTAGGGCAGAATGAGGTAGAGGTGAGAGAGCCACTTCCTCTGTGGCTGTGAAACCGGATGTAGTTCGCTTTCATCTTCGGTCTTACATAACCTACCATCAGTTGAGATGAAGGCCAAGAGCAACTCTCTCAGATTATAGAAACTCCTATGATCGTAGAATAATAATTTAAAAAAAAGCTCTTTTTTTATTTATTGAGCGCAAAGAGCCCTTAGAACATTATATCCAGTGAAACCAGATATCAATTTCCAGTTCTCGAATGTAAAATTTATAATAATGAATACACATATGACAGTAATGCGCTCGTTCAAAATTAGATATATCATCTATGACTTATGATATTAGGGAGAACCTTACTCCAACGTGTTAGGTTTGTTTAACGTTAAAGACTAACACAGTTGTCCGATTACCTATTTTAAGTGCTCTTATCGAGTCGCCTTTGAAAAGAGACACTTAATAAGATGCACATAATATTTGCAAAATACAAATATCGCACATTACCACTTTTCATTACTGAAAAGTTACATTTGAGGCAGACTAGACCAATCAATTACGCTTAACATTTAATTGTTTTTTTTGAAAATATATTTTGTGTAAGTATTGCAAATAGGCTAAATTAATTTTGTGCTTAATTCGGTCTATATTTCTTTACTTTTCTTATGAAGTAAGTTTTCATTGTTATTCTTGGGCAAATAAATGTTGGAGATGCAAATTAAAGTGGTAGGTACTATCAAAATAAATATATTATTATACCTTATGAAGAATAGTGTCAATGTATGTAAAAGAAATATATTTAAAATGTTTTTGGGGAGGAAATAAAAACCTAATTATTAAAAAAACACTATCATGATTATAATTTAAACATTAGAACAAAAAATATTTGCTTGAGTTTTAAATATTAAACTTACCTTTATTGTAATCATTAGAAAAAAGTTAAAGTTCTCTTGTAAAAGTAAAGTTGTGTATTGTCAAGACGCCCTATTTTCTTGTATACGACCACTTTATGGCCTTTATAAGTCACCATGCCGGCCAATTTAATCAGCAAAAGTAAAATTTGTCTTATTATTGATAACATTTTTTGTCTTATGGACGTCCTGTTTATTATAACCACGAGTTAAATCTTTGTGCTATTGCCGTCTTATATATATTATAAGCACGGAGTAAGCTTAGTAAATATAACATTACAAAAAGCTTTTATTACGGGAATGTGTTCGATGAATTCGATGACCAAAACACCTTTCTCAAAAAAAAAAGTTTCTTTCTTTCTTGCTCATTTTTATACTGTTTCACAAGCATTTTCCGGGGTGTTTCTAGAATAAATATATAAAAATGACCGTTATGTAATTTGCTTCCATACGCTTTTGCTTTTGACAAAAATTTACTTTGCATGCACACATGAATGCTACTTACTTTAACACAAGTCAATGCTCAGGTATATCTTTCATTTGTAGTGAAATTTTCCCCGGACATAAAAAACAACATTTTCGTGATCGTGTATGCTAATACGCGTAGTGAAATCTTCGATATATCCAGTCCTGGGCTGCTAAATTAGATTTCAGTCCCTAAATTATTACAAATAAAGTAGAAAATGAAAATGAAAAAAATAAACCCCAATTCGTTACGATTGCAATTTCAACAGTACGCGAAACTGGGGTGATAAAAAGTAAAAATCAATTCTCATTAAAACTTAGATGAAGTTGCTGGAACGGACGAGCTTATACCAATTATTCCTTGTTGGATTTAGTTTTCGTATAAAGCTGCTTTCTACTTGTGTTTTTAAAAATATAAATAACCCACAACGCTGTTCTCGTCGATCACAATGTAAAATATTATCTTTGATACATTTTACTGTAACTTTACTTGAACTTATATCAGTAAGGAGCACTAAAAAGACGATATTTGTATGCAAACGCCGGTATTTCTCTCTATTCAAAATACAAGTTCTAAAGCACCTCCTTGATACCCGAAGGATGCTTAAAGTTTGGCCTCTCAACAAGGTGCAAAAGTTTTTCAACTTTCTAACTGCATAAGATAAGAAGCAAGTTGTTAAGCCAATGATCCTAGTTTTTGTAGCAGATAAAATTATTTGCGGGCTAGAGGACAACTGGCCCTGTGTCAAACTATAATTATTTATTTTTCAGTTCTAATTCTAGATACATATATTCTATACATATGCATAATTTATACATATAATCTAATTCAAGTGCGGAACTCGCTGGCGCAATGGTTCGAACGCTTTTACTTGATCACAAAAATGGTTTATTCCATGGTTGATCCGAGGTGCGTCAATAGAATTTGTAGTCTTGGGCTTATCTGTGCTTCTGAAGGTACGTTTAGCCGATGGTCCAGGTTATTACTCCAAATCACCTACTAGCCCGCACCAGGCCAACATTGTAGTATTATATCCCACACTCCTCATTTTGTTTCTTCCAGGAAGGCCTGAGCGAAGCAGTGGCTAGCTAAGTTAAACTTGCTTCTGCCAGCGGTAACGCCCACGTGGCGCACAGGAAGCAATTATATTTTTTTAAAACAAACATTTTAAGCGCTCTATTCTCTCTCCTTCTTAATCGAATATACAAAGTGAAAATCGAAAATAAGGACGAAGATATCTTTATAAATAAGCCCAGCATAATAATCTCATGGGAGCAGAGTAGAATCGTGTGTGTGTGTGTGGATAGTAAATAATTCATCTCACCGCGATCAACCGCGCTCTTCCGCGCTTCCCCCGCTGCACGCCATTCGAACATGGTGTGTAGGATTTTCTAATTCCTATTTGACTCTGTTGGGGGATATTTTGGAAAAATTGTGATAAACGTGTCTCATAATTTCAATTGAAGATACTAATTTTGTGTACTAATTTTTAAGTCAATTGAATAAAAAGATTCATAGAAAATTAAACACCTAAATTCACCGTATTAGGGATGAAATATTGAAAAATTCTTTCTTTGTACCTACTTACACTTCACAAAGAACATACCCTCCAAATTTCATGTCTCTAAGACCATCGGCTTAGACTGTGCGCTGATATATCAGTCAGTCAGAACTTTGAATGCTATACAGAAACTTTATATAGATATTAGTACTGGTCCTATATCAGGGTACAAATCGTGTAATGCAATAAGGTTGCATTGGTACTCATGTAAATTATTAATTTAAGAGTAGCGTTTCAGAAAGCTGCTCTTATTTGCTACATGCTACTGAATGTTTGTATGGGTGTGTAATACAAGCTGCAAGCATAGAATCAACTTTACGAGTAATTACAAATTCCGTTTCCAATTTAGCTTGTGACTTTCAAGATAAACTATAAACGTTTAATTTTTATGTTTAGCTGATGAATAACGAAATTTATTATTTTATTAAGAAATTAATTACGTACATCGACATGTATGGACATAAAAAAAACACTTACATGTATACCATACCTATAATAGTTTTGGTATCTCATTTATTTACATAATTCTTGCTATACAATCTTCATATTAGTAATAATGGTATAAAATGTAAACTAAGTTTTTTTTCAGTTGAAATGAAAAGTAGAATATCACAGAAAGACATGGAAAGAATAATGTTCCGAACAGTACAGTACGATCGGAGGAGAAACGAAGGCATTAAAAACAAAACGAAAGTTAAAAGGTGCTGGTTTTATCAATTTTCTTAAGCTTGTAGAGGCTTGTAGAGAAATTACGGGAAGTAGTTTTTTAAATTGTATAAATATTTTAATACTTAAATTAATTTATTATAAATAATTTAAGTTGAAATTTAATCTCCTCCCAGTATATTTGATTAGTTCAGTGTTTTTATTTCCCATGCGATGTCTATAATGTTAATAATAATTGATTAACGAACGGCTGGTCGAGTGGTCTGTATCTCTTACGGCACAGACTACTCGATCAGTTTTAAATCTAATAAATTCATTGATGATGGTGTGTATCCCAATCTAAAGACATTTTCATTTCATTTTATTTTATTTTATCTTGGTAGGGGCAGATGTTTGTATGATGAGTACGAGTATTTGTTTACGGATCATGGATGTTTGTGTGTCTATCTAATATATTTCTTACATTTATATACATATTGTTAGCAATATTTCCCCGTTATCTAGTATCCATAACACAAGCTCACTTTGGGCTAGATAATAGTTGTGAGTGTATGAATATTATTATTATTAATAATTTTATTTTCTTCATTCATTTGATTTATATAAGTGACCAAATTTAGGTTAATCTGTAAAAACAAAGAAGACAGATCCGGCAGACAGGGGTCACTGATCACACCGATAGCCTGTCGTCAAATAAATAAAAGAAACCGCACCGTGTACATATGGTTTTATGCTCTAACAGGTGCGCGGTGAAACATGGTATCAATAAGAACGTCTATATCTAATTACATACAGAGACGTCTATCACGGCATATACCTACGTATTTGATGAACTCCAACTCTCGCTAGTCAAAGTTCATAGCATCGTCGTAGCCATTTTTCCTTAGCATTGATACAGCAGTGCGATTCACTAAACATTTGACATCCAGAGCCTCCATTAACTTTGACGTTTGACCACGTGCTGCGCGTAAGTGTATTCACTAACCTCATAATCGGTCTGGCTGTGTATGTTTGTCGCTGTTTTAGACATGGACATAAAGTACAAAAATATATTTATCGACTTCTTTTTCTTGTGTTTAAAACGTATCGTAATGGCTTTATTCCATATTTGATTGAGTTTTACATTAAAATATTTCAAAATAAACACCCATAAAGTTCCACCATGCTCATAGTCGCTAGTGACGCCATCAAATGGTTGGCAAACAAACGCCAAAAGGTATTACAATTACAACGCTGCCAAAAACCAAAGGCTGTTGACTTTAGAGTAAAGATGTACTAGAGGAGCTTGGTGGCGTTGTGGTTTGAGGGCTCTAGTTTCGATTATGGAAACTGGTCAATCCCGGGATAGGTCAATCAAAATTTATTATGTCAAGCTTCTCTGTTCTTTGGACGGCACGATAAGCCATTGGTCCTGGTTGTTACTACTACCACCCACCAATCCGCATTGGGCCAGCGCGCAGCGTGGTGGTGTTATGACCCAAACTGATCATGCGTTTCTGCAATGTAGGAAGGCCTGTGCCCAGCAGTGGGACGTATATAAGCTGGGGATGATGATACTGCTAATAATAAATACTGAATTGAATGTATAGCCAAATATGCAGCTATTGGAAAACAGCAGAGGCATAAGTGAACTTCTATTTATATGTTAAAATTGCATTAAGCATCAGATTCCAGATACGATTGATTTTTCAATTGTCGTAGACCTCCAAACGTATGACGCTGCTTGGCACATTAAAATTACCTTTACTTACTTGAAAAATAAAATATGTATTCTTTTAAACAAAAAGACTAGTTACGACAAAGTATTGTAGCCCTGTTTATTACGAAAATATTTTTTATCTTTCTCTCATAATATGCACATATTTAAATAGTAGTGACAAACAACATTTAGGCAGTGACGTCTCTCCCTAGCACGTGTGTATCTAAGTTTTATGTTTTTGGACTGTATAAATGAATAACATTAAAGAAAATATATGAAAAAGCAATGTACTTCATCATCATACTACGATAAACTGGATGTGCGATCAGACCATTACTGACAGATTTGACCTGACCTGAGAAATTATACCTGACTTTGAAAAGGATAAAATAATTGTAAATACTGTAATAATATATCAATCATTGCAAAATTATTATTTATTATTATTAACTATAAGATTTAGATAAACATTTGATTGTGACATAACTTTATAAATTTACTTCAATTAGAAGGCAAATTTTGGCTAACAGATTTAATCCTACGGAACTGTTAATTAAACTAGGACCAATTAAGATATCCCATAAAATTAGTTTAGGATGCGCTGCCAGTTGCTTCTGATTATTAAGCCAGTCGTTCACGGACTGGAAGTTGTGCCCAGGCAAATTACGAGCGTTGATTTCCTATTTTTGTTTTAATAAATAAAAAAGTTGCCGTGCCCGACAGGGTCCATTCCCATGTTTAGGTATAACGCCTTCATTGGCATCTTGCGTTTAAGGTAACTCGATCAAAAGGGATTTTCGTCAGCTATTCACAATGATTCCTTTCGACCTACAGAATGTCCATATTGATTGTGTTTGTCAGAGAGTCACTTCAGTTCTTCACTCGCTCCACAGGCTCAAAACTTTACCAAGAACTAAATCCTAAGTATAGTCTAGCTAGTAGCAATCTTTTCCACATTATTGTCTAATTTGAGTGTGCTACTCTGATGTCGATCAAAACCTGAATGAGTTTGAACGTCTTCTTAACAACTGCTTTCGGTTCATCATCCGTCTCCGTAAGTATGACCACATTAGGTTGTCTTTCGGCATTGTAATAATAAGACAATCTCGACACAACTTGGTAATTTGATGCATGTTTGTGTGTGTGCGTTTCTAGTTCTAGATCAACACATTTTAAAATACTTCATAATGCTGAATGATTGAGCATAGCTGTAGCTATGTTGAATGGCACGAATAACAGTAAATTGTAGTTAGTATAAAGTAAATTAGTTAAGTATATCTCTAAACACAGAAAATGCAACGACTGTTTATCTGATTGCCTGTAACTTGAGAAACACTTAATAGATTTGGATGTGGTTTTACTGTAAGGTAGAGAATTCATTTTAGACTATATATCTATATAAAATTAAAAATATATCATGCCTCTCAGCGGTTATCTATGTAAAAGACCGTTGTTGGTGGAAATAGTTGTAGGAAACCACGTCCAGAAATAAATGTTTCTAACGCCACCAAAATGATCATAACGATTTTATTATGTGTATATTTTATTTGTAGTTTAAGCCCTCGCCCCCGGTTGTGTGAGTTACCTGCTTTAAAGGAGCGCTCTGGAATTCATGTCTCGGCCAGAGTTAATTGTAAACACTAATTGTTAGTCTCAAGTAAAGTTTCATTAAGGTGGTTTCCCACCAGAGGGGCGAGACGAGACGAGGCGAGAGGAGAAATGAAATCGCACTGACCCTTTTCCCCTAAAAAATGCTAGCGCGAGGTGATTTTCCACCAGAGTGGCGAGAAGAGAATTGTAATCGCACGTACTCCATGAAAACACAAGAGCCGTGCAACCATATACGTCACGCACAAATAATATAGGTACTTAATGCAGAGGTAATTTATACTCTATTTCGGAAGCAATACGGTTCATTTTTACACAAAAAAATATTTTAATTCACGCCTCGCGTATCCTCGTCAATCCTCACTATTTCCACCAAACATGCGCGAGGCGAGGATTGAAAATTTGCCATACAAATTTCAATTATCGTCTCGCGTCGTCTCATCTCGCCCCTCTGGTGGAAAATCGCCTAGGGTTCGAAATCATATCATATTTCACATTAAAATTTATACTCTATATGTGAAGCAATACGGTTAATTTGTACACAAACAAATATTTCAATTCACGCCTCGCATATTCTCGTCAATCCACACTGTTTCCACCAAAGATGCGCTAAAAGAGAATTGAAAATTTGGCATACAAATTTTAAATCTCGTCTCGCCTCGTCTCGTCTCGCCCCTCTGGTGGAAAACCACCTTTATACTTTTGTTGAAGTAGGTAAGCATCCATAAAGCAAGGTATCCATAAAGCAACTAATAACGTATTATTTCTTTCCTTTTTATTTATTTATTTATTCTTTATTGGGCACAAAAACTAGGTACTGAATACAATTTAAATAAAAACATGATGTACAGACGACAGCAAATTAAGTGTAACAGTTGCACTGCGAAAGCTCACGAAATTACGAACGTAATAAGGTGTCAAGGTTAAACTGTTACGCTTGATATGCTGTCGACTGTACAGTAGGCGAGCTTAGCACAAAACTTTTTCTTTGTTTTTTAGCGTTCCAAAGCCAGTATTGCAAAAATGGAATCATTAGTTAATTGTTCAACAAGTGAACAAAGCTGTTTTCTGCTGTTGTCTTAGAAAAAGTAATATCAACTACTGTAACGTAGTACTTAGCCTAAAACTTAATTATACCTATAAACTATTTACTATTATTTATAGTCAAAAGTAAAGTAAATAAAGTAAAATGTTTATTGTCTTCGTAGAATTTTTACTACGTGGTAGACCCGTATGTAGTGTCGCCTTGGTAGGTACCACCACCTTCCTTTTTAGCCGTGATACAGTTCGC
This sequence comes from Nymphula nitidulata, assembly GCA_947347705.1. Classification (NCBI taxonomy): domain Eukaryota; kingdom Metazoa; phylum Arthropoda; class Insecta; order Lepidoptera; family Crambidae; genus Nymphula; species Nymphula nitidulata. Next base: position 22,799,991 of record OX374616.1, read on the forward strand.
TGTGTTTTGGATTGAAGGGAAAGGTAGCCAGTGTAATGACTGGGCATGGAAGGCATTTCATCTTAGGCCTCATGATGACAACGCACTTGCAATACCAAGTTAATTTTTTTTCTTGTTATTGCAGGTGTCTATAGGCGACGATAACCGCTTACCACCGCAGGTGGGCCGTCAGCTTATTGTAAAAAAAAACTCATAATTGCGTTAGTAGTGTTTTAGATTTCTATGTTTAATAAATAATTCAATATTTTGGAATTTTAAATTGAACCCAGATGGATTATTAACAGTGACCAAAGGTGCAGTCTTTATAGCCACAATAAAGCTGTTAAAAAAGTTGACTTTAATGTCATATTCAAACATAGATTAGAATCTTCTGAGCTGCGCTGACATAAAAGACATGCATCCAGGCCAGTAAGAACAAAAATTCTGCGCCGCGTAATATTAAAATTCCGTGTTCCAAATTTAAATAAGTTTTGCTAACATGTGAGCAAAGAAGAAATAAATTTGAGCATAATTTTTAGCAGGAAAAGCGCATAAAAAATATTTTTTCTTCTTTTCAAATCTACATGTTGGAATATCTTTTACGTCTAAAATCAAATCGTTTCCTAAAAGAGAAAAATCCGCTATGCAGCGAAAAACTACGTTATTGTTGTTTTTTGGACTTCTCATGATCAAGTGTTAAAAACACTTTAGAATATGGGTTTCCAACCCACTTTAGGCCTTACGCTATCTTTTTTCGTCTAGAAACTTAGCTCCAAATATCTACGTATACCATCAGGCGGGCCGTAGGTATGTTTGATTGCCACCTTAGCGCTATAAAAAAAACTACTTAATGATATTTCTTTCTATAGTTTTTATGGCAAACATTCCTTAAATCTATATCATACTACGAAAAGGCATATATCACTCTGATTATCAATACCATTATTGTTACCTACATACTGGTATAATATAGATCCATTATGTTTTGGCTTATTAGATGTCGTAGAATTGATTCACTAATAACATGTCATGGCCATGTTCGATTACCTCGAATGCAGTTTATCGATATTTGTATCTGTTTAACATATAAAGTCATATTTGATAACATACAAAGCTCTGTAGACGATTTTATAATACTTACTTACATATGTTACCTAAAATGAAGGGTACAGACTACAGATACCGCAATACGAGTTTTGAAGATTTCGAAATGTTGCCTTTTTTTGATGGCTTATCATCACACTATCCTTTTTTAAATACTGAGGGGAAGCTCTACCAGCCTAACTCCCAACTCCCGGGGGAGGAGATGGAGGAGTTGTGGGGCTCTCACCCAATAAACCCCTCAGCGATATACCCATCTTGCTGCGAAATAACGATATTACGGGGGGCGCCAGGAGCATGACATCCGCTATATCGTCACAAGCAGACGACCATCGAACTCTATTGTGGGGGTTCGCCCCCAAAACTTCAGGTGATCCACACTTCGACACATTGACGTACGGACCAGGCTGTGCAAGCCGCACATAGTCCCCTAATCATGCTCTGAGCCCTAGCCATAGATGAACCGCTGGTCTAGCAGACTGGCAATCCATGAGCTGCAGCCACACGTCGCAGCTCCGCTGGCCCTAATACGGCCTAGTGCACTTTGACACCACAGGAGAAAAGTCTTGGGAGGACTGAGGACAGCTGGCCTCACCCCTAGTGCTACTACAGCTAAAAAACGAGGATGTAGGTCGAGGCTTAGCAGGGATGGGGCTTAGATCCGGAAGGTTTACAGTCATTCTACCCAGCTGTACAGGGTTACAGCAGATCGATATACGGAGCTACCCATCCCAGGGCTCACACACTCAAAACACGTTGCGTATTCGTATACGCAACGTGTTTTGAGTGGGTGGTCTTGTTGACCCACCACCCCCGACCCCGACACAAGTTGGGGGCATCTGTCTGCACCTCCTACACCGCAAGAGAAAAAGCTTGAAACAGCTTAAGAAAGGATTGCCTACACCCCTAGCGCCCCTGCTGCATATCGATGAGCCGCGTACTGACTTATCCGCCATACCCCGTCCATAAAGAACCCCGGTAACAGTCGAAAATAGTCTATCCGTCTGGGTCAGGACTTACACAGACAATTATGGGAAAAAGGGGATAGGATGGCTTATAGGTTGAGGCGAAGCCCCAGAAGGGCTAGTGGCGGTCACTTCCCTGGGGCATCAATCATGCGGTATACCCCTAAATCGAAAAATAGCGGCCTATTGCCACCTCCGGATTTTTATAGAGGTTGTCTTCCTCGCAGTCTGAGTTTCAATGCGCCGGACCCTCGACCCCACTCAATGTGGGGCTACGGGTTTGTGCAACCGCGAAATGCCCGCCCTACAAAGTGACAAGCAGCCACACCATCCAGTTTTTGTCCACGCCAGCCTAAGCCGGTACCCCCTTATCTGTAGGGCAATCCGCTATCCTCAACCCTGGGGATGCGTCTGATAGCGGACTCGAAAACCGTACACGGAATCATCATACTAACTTAAAAATATAAAATTGATCATCAAAAATATCAAATTTTCTCGTACCTGAACCGATCAAGATATTTTTTTCACTCCTCAACCGCTGATCCGATTTAGATGAAATTTCGCAATGATATGGATTACATTCTCAGAAAGGATATAGGCTACCTTTTGACGCAATAACCGACATGCACGCGGGCGGAAATAAGTATCAAATAATTGTATATAGACCGCTACCGAGGTAGCAATACTTTTATGACTTCTCCCAAAGCAGCTTAACAATTACAGAACTTATGTCCTCCTCTCATTCGTGACTTGTTAGTAAAGTTCTGTCTCTGGGTACGTACAAGAGGATCAAATTAAGTGGACATATTGCTATCTTGATAACTATAATAACGTGAGTCTTGTACATTTACAGTAAAATTGTTTCCACGGTCTTTTTGCTTCTTTTATTGTTTTATACAACTACCTCGATGACAAGCAAGCTGACTGCCCACCTGGTGGTAAGCTACTGCAATAATAAGGAAAAATCACTAGGTATTGCAGGTGCTTTGTCACCCTGAGGAATAAGATGAAATGCCTTCCACACCCAATAAATACCACCGAAGTAACAGTAAACCAAATTTCTAATATATCGGATCTGTAAAAGTTAGCAAGGCCCTTTTGTCAAGTAGGAAATGTGCTGATAATCATCAAACGCGAGACAACAGATCTTCATCTTCTAATAGCTAAGAACCATTTCAATCAAGTCAGCTTTCAACCAAAAAAACTGAATCAAAATCGGTCTATTCGTTTATGCCATAGACAGACACACAGATACACCGACAGACACGTCTAAATTATAAGACTCCTCTTTTAGCGGCGGGAATGAAAACAATAATGTCCCGTAGGCCTCTTGTTAACGACGCCGGTCACCGTTTTCCGATGCCCGCTGCGCAGTGTTCTTTATGTGAGTATGGATGAATGTTCACGCATCGAACATACATACGCCCGTTGGGCTCGTTGCGCAACGTCCTTTATTTGAGTATGGATGTATGTTCACGCACCGGACATTCTTACTCCCGGCGGCATTAACAAGAGGCCTTACCGCGTCTACGTCAGTCTGCAGAAAACGGAACTGAATTTCTGCAATAGCAACTATATAGTAATTAAAACCAGAAATCAGAAACACAAAAATTATTTTGAATTTTGAAGTTAGTTTTGTCATAAATTGCATAGTAATCCCTAATACGTCAACGGCATGCTCTAGGCCGTTTACATAGAACCAAGGAAACTTAAAATGTTAGTTATGAACGTAGTGTACCTATCTGTGTTACGTAATGTAGGTAGTGCATCAAATAAAGAACACAATAAATACCAATATCATAATATAATATCATCGCAATCTATATACGTCCCACTGCTGGGCACAGGCCTCCCTACAAAGGAGAAACACATGAGGAGATTGGGCCATAACACCACCACGCTGACCCAATGCGGGTTGGTGGGTTAAAGCGGTTGCAGTAATAAACGGGACCAACAGCTTAACGTGCCTTCCGAAGCACGGAGGAGCTCGAGATTATACAATTCTATTGACTCATCCCGGGACCGACCATGGCGAGCTGGCACATGAGGAGCTCGGTGGCGTCGTGCTTTGAGCGCTCTGGTTTCGATTACGAAAACAAAGCAACTTTCGCCATGGTCGGTCCCGAGATGAGTCAGTACCAATATAATTATATAGGCAACTTAGTTTTGTAGCCTATCATTAAAAAAAACTCATTTGATCCATAAAAATTTTGGGTTATTCCTTGAGGATCACATTCCCAGAGGATCATGTTCCGGAGGATCACGATTTGTTTTACCTTCATCGTCGATCGTCGTCGAACAAATCGTGATCCTCCGGAACATGATCCTCTGGGAATGTGATTCTCAGGGAATAACCCAAAATTTTAACGGAACAGGCAATTCACTTGACATGCTACTCTAGCTAACTAAAATACATCTTTATTATCTAGGAAATATAAATCTTCACATATTTTCATGTGTGATTTATTTAATTAGCACTATCAGTCAATTAAATTGCAAAACAGGATTTAGTTTCCTCAGTTCCACGTAAAAACTTTCCACTTAACTTTTAAATTTAATAAACACTAAAGCAAAGTTACAAACCTATTACCAGCCTTTTCTTAACTGATGAAGTTAGTTCGAAGTTATTAAAACTGAACCCGAGGTGGTACAGTCCAGAAAAAATAAAAGGAAAAGGAATATTCCTGCTACCCGGCTTGATAACAATATTATAAAGGAAAGCGTCTATCCAATAAAATGAAATCCTTTACGACATTTGTGGTTATTTATATATGCTACGGAGATCCGGACATGTTTTCTTGTTTCACTGTTGACCAGCTAAAAATAATAAGGCGCGGGAATGTTAATGTGGTACTTGAATGAACGGCGAAGATTTCGAATGATTAAGCCTAATATAGCAAAAAAATATATAAAGACTCTAATCGTAATAAATCTATCGTTATTGGTTCACATTTTATCAATAAACATTTTTATGGTTGATGTGTAAATAATGAAATGCCGTTACTTTCACATATGCTTTCCGCTTTTGTTGAATTACTGCGAGTTTTTTTTTATACAACTAGATGACAAACAAGTTGACGGCCCACCTGATGGTTACCGCCCGGTTACCGCCGCCTATAGACACCTGCAATAACAAGGAATACCTGCAATATGATACCGAAACAAAGCTGAGAATATCAATATAATGTCAATGTTCATACTGAAGCATGAGATTACAAATCGGCCCTCTTCCTTACCTCTATGTTGGTGTGAATAACTTATATCTGAATATCTTAGTACTAGCTTTCGCCGGCGACTTCGTCATTTTGCGGAATGACAAGTACCTAGTCTAGTCTATGTGCTAGACTATAATCTATCGTTGAAATACATTTCATCCAGATCCGTACAGCCGTTCTGCTGTGATTGAGTAACAAACCTCCAAACTGTCGCGTTTTTATAATATAAGAAGAATAAGTGAGTCGATTTAGCAAAAAGAAAACACAAAATCAATCGCTCACTGAATTATTTCACGTTAAGTGTCCATCCCTAAAACAGTACGTTTTACAGTGCCCTTTTGTGACATTTACCATGTTTCACAATTAGAAACCATGGCTGGTAAAGGTATCTCAGATGGCAGAGAGTACTTTTCATAATACAGGAGGATAATATATGGAATAATTTATCACATCGCATGAATACAGCTATTAACAGATCAGCCTCGAGCAATAGTATGTAATGGATAATCAAATGACGTTACCTGTAAGTGACGTTCGACTATTATTCAACGATGTGATTCGCCCGAGGGATTACAATTACTATTTACTTGTAGTAGCACGTTTATGTGTTGCCATCGTACACAATTTTTAAGTACCTACTAAAAAACAGAAATAAAAATAAAGCAAAAAAATACAGTTAAATACATTTTTTTCTTCTGTGGGTAGGTCTTGTCATTCATGTTTCACCATAGCGGGTACCTTGTCACTCATCATTTTTCGTGTAATTTCGTATCATAAATGTATATTATTTGAAATAATTAATTTTGCTTCTAGGGTCCGGGAGGAATTTGAATCTCTCGAGGGAATCACATCGTATAATAGTAATAATCTAACGTCACATATAGGTAAGTTCGATTGATTTTCCATTAAACTTCGTGATTCGCCTTCGAGATTAAAAAAATATTATTTACATATAGTTAGGATGTTCAAAGTAAAACGAAATAGTAGTAAGAAGTAAACGAAGGAACAGCGAAAGTTTTTATTATTATTATATTATCATATTTATATTCAGCTATCAACTAATATATTAAACTAGCTTGTTTTAGCTAAGAATGACTTGCAAAGAGAAAAAACAAGTTTCTATCCCGCTCTCTTTCAAAGTCTAACGACTAAGAGATGGCGAGTTCCCCTTCTGTGAGGTGGAAAAGGCTCGCCAAGGGTCCGGTTTTTGTACACCCGCTCGAGTTTTAATAGCCTATATGTGACAGTTATATGCTACTATTTTGCAACTGGCGTGTAACGGCCTGGCCACGGCAAATTCGCCGCGGCGAATATTCGCGCTTCTATTCGCCCGAATGAAAACAAATATAATAATATGGTAATATACTAAGCACGCCCCGCGTAGCGGCGACCGGCGATCTCGCCAGTCGCGCCGCCGCCGCCGCCGCCGCTGCTTCCCGACCGCTGCATATTTTATTGGCACTTTTGAGCCCGTTTCCAGCGTTGGCTTTCAAGAGAGAAACCAATACATCATCATCACCAGCCTATATACGCCCCACTGCTGGGCACAGGCCTTCCTACATGGCAAAAACACATGAGGAGCTTGGGCCATAACACCACCACGCTGGCCCAATGCGGGTTGGTGGGCTAAAGCGGTTGCAGTAACAACCGGGACCAACGGCTTAACGTGCCTTCCGAAGCACGGAGGAGCTCAAGATTATAAATTTGATTGACCCATCCAAGGACCGACCATGGCGAAAGTTGCTTTGTTTTCGTGATCGAAACCAGAGCGCTCAATCCACTACGCCACCGAGCTCCTCCTCAATACCGAAACCAATACGCCTCCCAGCAACTGGTTTCAAAACGGGAATATTTATTACCTTTTGAATCTGGTTGCCAATTTATGTTGCTTAATGGGACAAAGTGAACAGCCTGTACTGTGACTAATCGGTAGTATTGCCATAATGACAAACTCCTGCATCCAAGTGACCAATTAACATCTATATAAACATAAATAGTGTACACGTCAACTATTCGTTGATAATAGTTGACTACCATATCAAACTGTGCCTTTAATTTATAAAGGTTCTACTTAGAAATTATAAATTTGGAGGGTAGTTAAAATGTTTCAAGTTGATGATTATTTTCACTGTTATTTTTCGGTTGAGTGTATATTTTTGTCCGTTCTTACGGCGGGTTCAGGGCTCTTCAAACTCAGCCGTAACAAAAGAGGTAAAAAAATCTCTGCGCCAACTTTAAAGCTCATAAAGGAAAGACGTGCACTGCAGTCTTCCGAAGATGCTCGTCGGCAACTCAACAAACAGATCTCCAAGTCATTGAATCGCGACATACGCCACTTTAATACAGAATGTATTAGAGAGGCAATCGAGCGGAACAAAGGCTCCAAAGTGTTCGCCCGAGATCTGTCGATAGGACAGAGTTTGCTGACGAAGCTGAAAACGGAGGATGGCAGATTTGGTACATCCCGATCTGAGCTCTTGGCCGAGAATGAAAACTTCTATGGACAGCTATACGCAACATCATGCACACCTGTCACTAAGGCCACCGATCCAAGAGCCAAATTAACCCGACATTACACGGAAGATATCCCGGACGTCAGCCTGTACGAGATTAGTGTAGCTCTCAAACAAATTAAGAACGACAAGGCGCCGGGCGACGATGGAGTTACAGCCGAGCTTCTGAAAGCAGGTGGACGACCGGTCCTGAAAGCTGTTCAAAGGATATTAAACTCCATGATGCTCAAGGGTAAAACGCCAAAGGCATGGCACAAGGGTGTGGTGGCACTCTTCTTCAAAAAGGGTGACTAGACTCTATTGAAGAACTACAGACCCATCAAGCTCCTGAGTCATGTCTACAAGTTGTTTTCGAGGGTTATTACGAATCGTCTCGCACGCAGGTTTGACGACTTTCAACCTCCCGAACAAGCCGGTTTCCGAAAAGGCTTTAGTACCATAGACCACATACATACGCTGCGGCAGGTTATACAGAAGACTGAAGAGTACAACCTGCCATTATGCTTAGCGTTTGTGGACTATGAGAAAGCCTTCAATTCTGTCGAGACCTGGGCCGTGCTTAAGTCGCTCCAGAGATGCCAAATGGACTATCGGTACATCCAAGTGCTGTAGTCAGTGCACGAAAACGCCACTATGTCAGTCCGCCTCCAGGACCAAAACTCGAAACCAATACCACTTCAGCGGGGTGTGAGACAGGGCGATGTTATATCTCCGAAACTGTTTACTGCCGCGTTGGAGGATGTTTTTAAGCTTTTGGACTGGAGGGGACTTGGCATCAACATAAACGGCGAGTACATGGCTCACCTTCGTTTTGCTGATGATATCGTAGTCATGGCTAAAAACCTGGAAGACTTGGGCACAATGCTCGACGACCTCTGTAGAGTCTCCCAACAAGTGGGTCTTAAAATGAACATGGATAAGACGTAGATTATGTCGAAATCTCATGTCGTACCCACTCCTGTGAAGGTTGGAAGCTCTACACTGGAAGTTGTTGACAAATACATTTACCTGGGACAAATAGTCCAACTTGGTAGGTCCAACTTCCAGAAAGAGGTCAATCGACGGATTCAACTCGGCTGGGCAGCGTTCGGGAAGCTACGCAGCATATTCTCGGCACAACTACCGCAGTGTCGAGAAGACGCAAGACGAAAGTCTTTAATTCGTGTGTGTTGCCAGTGATGACGTACGGAACCGAGACGTGGCCGCTTACAATGGGCCTTATACAAAGGCTCAAAGTCACCCAAAGAGCAATGGAGAGGGCTATGCTTGGTGTTTCTCTGAGTGATCGAATCAGAAATGAGGAGATCCGCAGGAGAACTAAGGTCGCTGACATAGCCCAAAGAATTGCGAGTCTCAAGTGGCAGTGGGCACGTCACATTGCGAAGAGGACTGACGGCCGTTGGGGCGGAAAAGTCCTCGAATGGCGGCCGCGTACCGGGAGACGCAGCGTTGGTAGGCACAAGGTGGACCGATGATCTGGTAAGGGTCGCGGGAAGCCGTTGGATGAGGGCAACGCAGGACCGATCGGTTTGGAGATCCTTGGGGGAGGCCTATGCCCAGCAGTGGGCGTCTCTTGGCTGATATGATGATGATGATGATGTATATTTTTGTCAATCAGATTTATTATTTTAATATCTTTTATTTTAGTACCTTTGTAATTATATTATAGTTACATCACAAAGCATAATGTATTCAAGAAACAAAATCTATTCTGATTTCCACACAAAGCCAACAAATATTTTCTAAAAATGTTCGGAGTTGAATAAAAAAACACTTTGATCCGTGAAATAACGATATAATGAGATAAAAAATAAAAAATAATTTGCAATATTCTTTTTTTTTCTCAAAATTGAAACGAAGAGTGATTATCTGTCTGATTACTTACATTGCTCTAATTTCAATAGATTGATTTAATTCTACTTGAACCCCTGCTCTGAGGAGCTTGGTTTCGTAGTTGTTTGAGAGCTCTGGTTTCGATAACGAAAACAAAGCAACTTTCACCGTGGTCGATCCAGGATGGGCCGATCAAAATTTGTAATCTCGAGCTCCTCCGTGCTCCGTCCGGGCGCGTTAAGCTGTTGGCCCCGGTTGTTCTTGCAACCGATTTAACCTTACCGCATTGGGTCAGCGTGGTGGTGCTATGACCCAAACTCCTCGTGAGTTTCTCCCATGTATGTAGTCCTGTGCTCAGCAGTGGTACGCATGTGGGCTGGTGATGAAAACCTTTTCCCAAATCGACTATTGCGGAAGTGGCAATGATATTAATTAATAGGGTAGGCAGGGTATCATGATACAAACAAAATAAAGACCCCATGCTGAGTGTGTGAACACTCAACATGGGAACCGCTCTCTGCTAGCAGAAGATTATCAACTATCCTTTACATTTTAATGTTTTTGATGCGTTTAAATGCCTACTTTATCATAACAATTATAAATAAAGAAAGATAACGATAAAAAAATATATGCTCCGGGCGGGACTTGAACCCGGGTCCTGATTTCCGGCCAGACGCGATTACTACTACGCCACCGGAGCACTACGTATAACCTACTTTCTCTATAGACGCAGCGTGTCAGCAGATACTTAATTGTGAAGTAATAGAATTTTTTCGTGAAGCAAGGCAACTATCCGGCTTTTACCCTTTACTACAAAGACGATAGATTTGAGTAGATACCGCGACAGTATCATCCATCCCTTTGTTTTATTAATTTATACAAGTATTTGTAGTAGACATAAGCTTCTATGTTCGGGTGGTAAATTAAGATTTATTTTATTCTATTCTATTTCGCGTGGACGAATTTATTTAGACAATAAATTCGTCCACGCGAAACGATCAAAGTTTAGTTTGATTTCTTTATTATTATTATTATTATTATTATTGCTTTAAAAAATCTGTCACACTAATTGCTATTGGTTATCAACATTCAAATGGAAGTGTTGCGAAGGTGAAGGTCGACAAAATTCACTGTTCTTCGTTTTATAATTTTAAAAAATCTTTATTTCAATCATAACTCTTATCTTTAGTAGTCACATTGTTTATTAGCCGATGTTTTAATAACTATTAATTAATAAAGATAGACGTACAGTACGTAATATTAATAGTTCTTTATATATTACTATACTAGAATAATGGAGTATCGATTTAATATTTTAAATAATTAATTATAAGCGGATGCTCTGGGCGTATGTTTTCAGATGCACCATCAGCCAGTGCCACAACATGGAGCTATCCTCCCTCACAGCCACAGTGCTCAGGATTCTGTTGGTACAGTCGACCACAGAAGTAGCCTAACACTTTAGTACCATGTCACACTGACTATTTGCGCACGTACTTAATTGCCACCGTACTATATTAACGCCATATTATTGTGTCATGGTACTAAAGTGTTTGGCTACTTCTGTGGCCGACCGTACCACCGCGTAGCCGCCTCATGAGGGATGCGACACGTTAGCGCATTATGACGGCCGGCTGGCCGAGTGGTCTGTGCCCCTTGCTATACAGGCTACTTGGTTGGGAGGTCCCGGGTTCAAATCCCGGTAGGAGAAAATGTTTGTATGATGAGTACGAGCATTTGTTCACGAGTCATGGATGTTTATTTAGTATATTTCTAATATTTATATACATATTATTATCATTATTTATCCGTTATCTAGTATCCATAACACAAGCTCTTAACGATGCTTACTTTGGGCTAGATAATAGGTGTGAGTGTATGAATATTATTATTATTATTAATTACTCATAAATATAACATGCAGGGTGAATTTAAAAAAAAAATATTGCGTGGAAGCCGTCCACTCGATCTTCAGCAAACATCCCCGAAGCGCTACTTAAAATTTCCGATTCGTATGAACGTAATGGGATAAAACAAATTTCCTTACTTATAACATTTTTAATGTGGTTTGATAATATAGGCATGCCTACTGCAATCCTCAATTTGCGCTTATTATAGTATATACGTATACATAAAATACTACATACCTACCATTGGTTAGGGGTAGGTGCCGTTTATGAAACGTCAAAGTGACAGGGTTGTTATTATTGTGTTTTATAACATATTCAACTTACACGTTGATGTTAATCTGTAAAGAAAAAAAAAATATTGTAAAAGAATAAAAAATTTTCGAGGAGGCCCTCACCTAAAAAGGCATCCATGAATGATTAGATACCTAATACTAATAAAACTAACCACTGAATTCATTTATATGTTTACTGACAACACTTACAGATTTATAGGTTACCTATAATCGTAAAAAAATATGGAAAATAAGCGCTTTTTGAATTGAATTATTATCTGCGAATGACACCGTGAAACGTCTGCAAATTCAGTATTACTGGTAATTGACTTATCTCTGTCTTCGTTTAGGGGAAGAAAAAACTTCCTTTACCCTTTTTAAGGCCCGTTTACACGATGACAGTTTCTTGCTTGTAGCATACAATTAAATTGAAGCAAGGAATGACTTGCATAGCCTAAACAACTTAGACTATGGAAGTCATTGCGTGCTTCAATTTAATTGTATGCTACAGACAAGAAACTTGCATCGTGTAAATGGGTCTTTATTGCCAAGCCAAACATGTAAATACAGTCCGTATTGAAATACCTATAAAAAATTATGGACAGCAAAAAAATAAATAAATTTATTCATTTGATTTAAAATTATTTCGAAAAGGAGTACGCTTTTTCTTAATTATCTTATGTAATTACTTAGCTAATGTAAGTCTGAGGCTGCTCCAGAAGCTAGATGTGGTTTCAAGTCCCGTCTGTACATATTTAATTAGAGTTCCGTAGTCAAATATGGCAATAATAACAAATCCTGTAACTACGTGTAGTAAATGTCCGCCCGCAACTGACTTATTCAATGATCTTTGAATCTATTGAAGCTCTTTACAACAAACTAATGCATCTTAATTGAAACGTGCGATAGTAATATTCTACCCAATTTTGTACAGATGTAAGTATAGCGATTGATATCATTAAGAATGTGTTCGTAATCTCGCATACAAGTATAGGTATTTTAAAGTTAGAAGATGTAGTGTCGTGGTCTCGTTCAAATTACACACTTAATTTGAGCATTAGGGATAAACAGAGTGTAACTTTATAAGTAGGCTTAAGCAATGATTAATAGTCATTCTCATTTAGATAATAGTATAAAGAAGCAATCGCTAGGCTTAAGCAATGATTATTAGTCATTCTCATTAAGATAATAGTATAAAGAAGCAATCGCAATCAAAAGTGATATTCCATTTTAAAACAATACGAGCGTAAAACTGAAAATTCTAACAAAATCAAAAACTGAGCAAACTAGCAAGTTATTAGTCTTATTAAATCTTGCCAAAATAGTATCAATTTATATGCTACAGCCGACGGAACCACTGAGAAAAGCACTTTGCCCACTCGTCCTTAGGGATCTCTTCGACGGCCTTTTGAAACGCAGCCAGTGCTACGGCGTCCCTAATGCGTTTTTCTTGAAAATTTTCTTTTATTTGCGGGAATAAATAAAAATCGCACGTGCGACGTCGTGGCTATACGGCGGGTGACCTAGTAATTATACGTCTGACGTCGCCAAATAGTCGTTTCGCCTAGCGGTGTGCGACGAAGCGTTGTCGTAGTGAAGGAGGATCCTACTGCGAGGTCGTTTTTCGAAGGTTTTCCAAGATAAGTGGCAAACAATTGTTAGAGTAACATTTTTCAGTAAATGTTTTCGATCTTCTAAAACAATTGTCGCGTGAATCACCTATCCTTACGAAGAACGAGGCCACCATCTTTTTCTCTACGCTTAATACTCTCTTCACTTTAGTTGGCAACTCCTAGGCAAGAAACACCCACTGAGCAGACTCTCTTTTGGCTTCGGGATTATATCAGTAAATCCAGGTTTCTTCACCCGTAAGTATGTCGAACACAGCATTTGAGTCACCTCTGTTAAATCTCTGAACCGGTCCACGGCACCAATCAACACGATGGCATTTTAAATTATGAGGTATCCACCGGGCATAAAGCTTTAGTTACTGTTCATGGAAGTCCTGTGCACTTGACTAATACGGATACCTAAGCTTGCCCGAATCTGCGAATAGGTCACTCTTCTGTCAGTCTCTATCATACGCCGCACAAAACTGATGTTATCTTCAGTCGTCGTAGTAGAAGGCCGTCCCTCACGCAGATCATTGGTAAGATTAGTGCGACCACGTTTAAACACATTAAACCAGTTGTAAACTGTGGTATGACATGGGGCTTCATCATGAAAGGCCATTAGACGTCTATTATAACTTTCTTGTTGACTTAATTAACACGAAAATTTTCTCGCGCTAAATAAAATTCATGCGGGCGTGACTCAGACAATTTTAAATTTGCCGCAAAATCGTAAAACAATGGACAAATGAATGTAATAAATTGTGAATAATATTGACAGAGTTCCATTTTCAAAATTTAAACTTTGTATTGATTACAGTAACCAGTTCTAGAAACTTTCAGTGTCGCTCTCGTACGTTAAAGTTTACTTGCCGCCAAACGGTTGTAAGCGATATAATTTTCATAGCGCTTACGCGTTTTGTTACTTAAAGCAACGCTAGCATGCGACAGTGTGAAGTGTAGTGCGATCGTACGCTAGAATGGAACATAGTAGTGATGAGATAAATATATTTTTATTTATTCTAGATGACAAACCAGCTGACGTCCCACCTGGTAGTAAGTAGTAACCGTCGCCTATAGACTACCTGCAATGAAAATGAAAATGAAAATATCTTTATTCAATTGGGCCCAAGAAGCACTTTCGAATCGTCAACAAAAAAACCCTTTTGTCTATCACATAAAAATAATATTAACTAACTAACAATTTCATAATGTTTGTCTCTCTGTCTTATCTGGATCTACGTAAGCTAAGAATGTTATAATGTCAGTCTGTCTATCGGTCTGTCTGTCGGTCCGTCTGTCCGTCTGTCAGTCTGTCTGTCAGTCTGTCTGTCAGTCTGTCTGTCTGTCAGTCTGTCTGTCTGTCAGTCAGTCAGTCTGTCTGTCTGTCTGAATTTACACCGGTTCCAAAAGTTGAACTACCGAGAAGATTCCGGCAACAAACTCGTGTAGTCACTCTTTTCAATTATTAAGTTACAATGTTTAATTACACAGTAATAGTATTTAGCAGTCGCACAGAGTATAAAAAAAGGTATATTAACGTACCAATAAGTACCCTAATGACAAGAATATTTACTGTATTTAAAGACTGTCCGACAATGCACCATCACAATATAGGTATTACAATACACAAAGGTCAACAATTAATATACAAAGACCTAATAAAGCTAAACATCTTTCATTAATTTTAAACACTTGTCTGACCACGTCATTACAATAATAATTGTATTGTTTTATATATAATATCCTATAATGCCATATACCTCAAAAATCCCTCAAAAATTGATACTATTGATGAATATGTAGGTAAATTATTACAAATCAAGGAAGCTTAGAGATGACCATTTCCACTAGTGGCACCGGTTCACAAGTATGACGCATGTGCCAGCCATAGCCATCGCTCCGCTCAACCATATTATAGGGAACGGAGCGATAACAATAACATCTCAATGTTATTACAAAGCTCTCGATCTACTAAATCAGAGACAGGTATAAATATTTGGGTTACACAAAATAATTCCATTGCACAATTAAGTTGTCTAGCATGGCGATTCATGCAATAAACATAAATAAAGAATAAACTAGCAAATTCGACAAGTTCTGTAGGTCCCAAAGGGACGAAAAGGGTCGATCCACCTTTATTACAAACGGGGATCAAAGAATCGGAGGGATTTCCACACAAGGTATATAATTATAACGGGCAATGTCCATTTCTATCCTAGCATTAACCTATGCGTTGTACAAAAACTAATTTCTAAATTATTTGTGTTTTTATTTCTACAACAATTTAAGTAAACGTACCAAACGCCAAAGTCCAATACAGCTTAGTTACGAGAAAATAATGCACGTACTCTATTGTCGATAGAGATAGCAAGTGAATAAGTACTATACCCGTTTTCTTCGCGTTTTGAACTAATGTAATTATTTAATAATAAAAACCAAACATAAATGTTTCGTTTTTTTTAATGTTTAGGTAAAAGTGAAAAATATTGTTTGCTAAGAAACGTTTATTTTTATATATTTCATTTTTAACAAACAAAAATCAAACTCATACAAATAGTAGAATTTAAAAATTTATATTTAATTTTTCCATGGTTATACAAGTATATCATAAATTTAAGTAAAGATAAGGATGATAGATGTTTGTGAAGGTAATTTCTTTAGATTTTTTTTAAGTTAAGTTTTTTTAGATATTCTAGAACAGGGCTGTCCAAACGTGAAACTATCCCGGGATAATTCAAATAACTAAATAGATTGGAGGGCCGCAATAACTAATTTTAAATAAATGTTTTTTGGAGAAAAAATTAAAATTAAGCCTTTTTGTAAAAAAGTATTTTTATTATTATTAATATCCTATAATATTTGCAAAACCACGTCACGGGCCGCATTATAAAAGGCACAGACATATATTTTGGCCTTATAATATATTATTGTACATACGCATTATGAGGTTCTACTATAAAGACTTATTGCAAGTGACGATTATGGCTATCAACATTGTGAATTTTTAGTTTATGACGAATAACGCTATGCATTTCAATATAATTATATTGACATACTTTGTAGCACAGATAATTAAAATGAAAATTAAAAAAATAAATTTGTAACTTATTGACCTGTATAGCATCGGTTCTACTCATTATTTTACATCGATGTTGTATTCGAAATCTGAACCCCGAAACCCACGAAAATGATACCCACATAGATTTTATGTTAAAAAGTCGCGTCCGCCATTTTGGATCCTGAAATAGCCGATTCCGAAGAATCGGGCCCCCGAAAGGCGCAAAAAGGACAATTTCCTATGAAAATTAATTTATAAAGAGTAAACTACAAAATTAAAAAATGCGACAACCCTGCGGCATGCATGGCAACTTCAAAGGCGTTGGCCCACTGGTTATAATTACTCTGTGCTATGGCAGTAAAATACACTAAAATGTTTTTTTTTAATTCCTAAATAATGATACCGCGAATTGAGACATTGTTATAATGACACTTATTGATATAAATAGACCGTAATTAACAACCCTGAGAGAATCTAGACTAATTAAAAACAAAAAGAGTTGCATAAAGTTTGTTATACACTTCTTGGTGTTATAATGACTTATTTCAAATTATTCTTTGATGATAAAATATCTATACAGTGTTTCTCATGAAATAGGGATGTATGGATAGGGGTAGGTTGTGTTCCTTGTCAAGAGTTACCTCTGAAAGTTTAGCACCTTTCAGATCACTTTTATTTTTCGATTAAATTATTAAAAACATTCTACTTCTCGTGACAACCCTAAAAAGTGCGTACTGTTGCGTATCGTATGACATACTACAGTCTGTTGTATCACACAGACACACAAACAAAAGAGGCGCACAAAAGTACTATGATATCGCAACCCTCAATTGCAATTGTGAGATCCATAGTATCGCAGATACGCAAATACTATGGAGCATGTGGGTACTCAAACTTCATAGTTTTATGACGTCGACTACGTGACCAAATACGTATAATAATATCCGCGATACTACGGATTGCAGATCCATCAATCATGTGGGTAGGTACTCAAACTATCAAAAATATTATTTTTATAGCGTCATTGTGACAACGTGATCATATCTTCGAAAGTAGTTACGTTATGATATTTTTTTCATTGTACATTAAATTTGTATTACAAATAATTATAATATTGGCTATTTTTCACAACCCTTGCCTCCATACGCTATCGCGACATTGTCTAGACTTTGTCGGCATTTACCGCAAGAACAAAGGTGTCGAACTTCTATATATCTTTTTTCTGTGCTTTTACAGAGGATTCGAAGGAACATAGGTGCAGATAGATCATAAAACAAAATAAGTTAAAGATAAAGTTCATTCTTTAGAGATTAATATTATTTAACACGCTGTACCTTTGACCAATTAGGGATTTGATCAAATTACCGTGTATATCATATCGTGCTACATATACGTAGACCACGTTATCTAGCACGCAATAAACAAGCCATTGTATAAACGGGCCCAATAAGATTTATGTGTAGGTAACTACAGTCTAATACTGTACTTTCAATCTTCGCCGACCTATATTTTAATAATCCGTACCATTTTGTTGATTATAAATAACACTACCTATGTAGGAGCTCGGTGGCGCGAGGAGCTCGGTGGCGTAGTGGTTTGAACGCTCTGGTTTCGATAACGAAAACAAAGCAACTTTCGCCATGGTCGGTCCTGGGATGGGTCAATCAAATTTATAATCTCGAGCTCCTCCGTGCTTCGGAAGCACGTTAAGCCGTTGGTCCCGGTTGTTACTGCAACCGCTTTAACCCACCAACCCGCATTGGGCCAGCGTGGTGGTGTTATGGCCCAAGCTCCTCATGTGTTTCTCCCATGTAGGAAGGCCTGTGCCGCAGCAGTGGGACGTATATAGGCTGATGATGAAACAATGTAGTGTATTTAATCTTTTCTGCGTATGTACCAAACTACTGTGACTTAATCAGAAATTAAATTCAGATTTCTGAAATTTTGGCTCGGGTCTGAAATATGCGTGTTCCTAAAATGTACAATTGGAGGGATAGGGAAAGAGATACGACTGACTCGGCAGGAGGAAAAAAGACAAAATAGCGATCGCGCGTGTAAATTAAGCTTCGCAGTACTTGCAAATAACCTCCTCTGTGGAGTGCCCATTGGTTGAGACCACTTACTTCAGATCTAGAGGCTCGGGGTTAATCCTCCGTGGGGGCTGAAGTTTTCTGCTTATTTTAGTCATTTGTAGGCTCTTTTAAGTCCGCCTGGTTAGCTACCACCATCACACCTAAGCCTGTCACCATAACCTTATAGTTGTGTTCCGGCAGTTGGAAGTAAGATGGCCAGTTCCAGTCAAACAAAGGGTTGAGGAATCCTGGTGGAAATGAAGCCTAAGAGCTACCTACCTAAGAATCAAACATTGATTTATAATTTTGGCTGTCTTTTGTCATATTGAGAAGAAAAGCCTATTATAAAAATCCTAGTGGTTGTGGAGAATATTGGGAACTCTATTTTACTCTGTAGTGAACTCTATTGTACAGACCACAGCACATCAAGTGTAACAGTTGCACTACTAAAGCTGTCCCTATTACGAACAGCAGTGTGATTCACTAACAGAAATATTCGACACTAAGCTTGACGACTGACAAGACGACGAGCCGTCATTGATTTTGACGTTTGAGCACAGTGCTAAGCGAAATCGTATTCTTTAATCTCTACGTCGATCTCTTGGCTGTGTACCTATGTTTGTCGCTGTTTTCGATGTACGACGTGAAGTACAATCAATACTTTTCGATTTGGTTTTACTTGCGTTAAAAATGTATTGCCATTGCTTAGATTTTATTCAATATTTGATTGACTTTTACATAAAGATATAAAAATAAAAAACTTTTTAGTTACTGCGCACGCCGCGCTCGTCGTTGGAAGGGCAGTGTCACCAACGGTTGTCAATAGGTTGTCAAACAAACGCCAAAAGGTATGACAGCGAAGCCGACAGCCACGAATTCAAGGCTGCTGACTTTAGAGAATCGCATAGCAGAGTACGAGGTAGCTAGAGGAAGATCTCAAGGTCGAACTGTAGCGTTAGATGTGCTGTCTAAAGTACATCGGAATCGGGAATTTGCTTAATCCAATTTAAGTGCAGTGCCTTTCGTTCTCTCAATATGAATACAAGAAGGATGGCTGTATAGAATGACAAATATGACATTTAGAAACGTGTGTTCCATTTTTAACGCACAACGTACAACGTAAACGTGACAAAATGCAGTGTTTGTGGCGCACCTCCGTACATGCCATTTAATTAAAACTGTCTATGGTTTCTTTAAGATCTTAGTTTAATTGACAGCTCTAATGAAATAATTTATACTTTTTCCTGTGTGTACTTAAATTTCTGAATTGAAGTACAGTATGTATAGCTCTTCCTTTTTAGAGTGTATTAAGCCCAATATACATTTATATAATTTTCATATATATTGTTTTAGACTCTTATACACACACAGAGACTACAGATATAAACGAGACCATTTGTGCACGCTTCACGATTGTTTGAATATATCAAAGTTGGTAGGTAATGTATAGGAATACAACAATAATATATTATGTATGTTTATCCGTTACCTGTATCCGTAACACAAGCTCTTAATGAAGCTTAATTTGGGCTGCATAATTGGTGTGGTGATTTTGGTACTTAATTGGTGTGTGTGAGTCGCAATCCGACACGTTAACCGCATCTAGTTAAGAAACCGGACTAATTAAGTCAATAATATACAGTCGTCAGCAATAATGGTTTTTTTTGACTGCTCATAATCCTTATTTCTGTGGTATTAGAAGTTATTTTTTAAATTTGTCATTTTCTAGTTTTGGTTTCCACTTAGCACACCTCCACGTTACATTAGTTTGCAGCTAAATAACACTACTTTTTAGTATAAGCTGACCGGAGCTTATTAAAAGCGAGCGGTGTTTTTAAATAGCATATCCATTGCTTGTTTTTATGAAAGTGTTGCTTGGATTCATGTTTTTAAAAATAATAATTATCTATTATTTGTCTTTAGGAAAGTGTTGCTTAAATTTGTCTCATAAATGCTGTCAAAAAAACGCTTGCTCCTGATGTTAGACATGTTGATTAATTTTTAAAAAATAAAAAATGTTTTCTTTCAGTATAATTTGCTGATAACTTGCTCTCCAAATAATCGCGGATATTACATAATTACAAAATAGAGTAACAACGGATTCGAATCAAAGAATGAATAAACGCGATTTTCTTCGCTTAGGGCCAAACCGGACGAAAGGATATGCGGACAGGAAACAAGCAATAGGCTTTTGTTATATTCAGCGTTACTCACTTCACAACACCCTTATAAAATATTATACTTAGTCTCTTTTATATATTTAAGAATACGATATTTGCTGCAGTGTAACGTCAATGCTATGCCGAGACGTGAAATCGGTAATCAAATTGAAACGTAGCAACTACGAAGATATTTTTGTGGTCTGCTATTACTCTACCAACCTTGGAAATATGGAATTCACGATTAGATTTCGTAGCTGTAAAAGTAGACAGGTACAGGCTGTATTGGTTTCCCCACACGGAGATTAATAAACATGTTATCTTTGTGTTTATTTCACAATATACTGACCACACCCATACTTTAATACTCTAATATTCTATTTGATAGTTATCACTTATGATTTTAGGAGATGTATTAAATCATAGATATATCTTATGAGTATTTGATACGAGTAGAACTAAGTGGCTGTAACATTGTAAGCTCCAATTAGAGATTTTTAAGAAGGCGGCAATATTTCCTCAATACAAAACCTCAATACTTTATTTTTATACAGGGCAGGCAGCGCTGTTAGCAAACGATAGCCATGTACTGGAAAGCGCAAAGATAGGACCGCCTCCCACTAGATGTACAGATGACCTGGTCAGGGTAGCGGGGAACCGATCCATTTTTAAATCGATGGGAGAGGCCTTTGTTCAGCAGTGCAATGGACATCATAGGCTGAATTATGATGATGATGAGGCTGCTTAAGATACTACGAGCGTCTAAAACTACGGTAAACCAGTTGTCAGTCTTCTATTAAAACAATCTTTAGATTTGTCAAATGACTTTGATCCAAGTGAAACTATGATCTCCCTCAGGATAACCATTCTTTTGAAATATATTTCAAAACACTATTTGGACAGTTTTTGTAGTACATCGCTTTAAAAACCTATAAAGTCCAATCCTTCTAATTGTGTTTTAGGAGTCAGTTGTAGTACTCTTACTTGTATTATCTCTTTCATTTTTTTTAGGTCTATAATTTGAAACACTGCATTAGTTTAAAGAGTGTTCGATGAAATATCATGTCATCTCTACTTGTTCTATAAAAAGCAATAAGAAATACTTATATCTTCCTCATAAAGTCTACACTCATTTGTATTTGGGTTGATGTCTAATTGCTAAATATCTACTTGGCAAAGAGACATAACAGCTCATTACTACTTCTTACTTAAATTATATTGACTTAGCATTCTTTAATTGCCACATTTAAATTGAAATGAAAGAATCAACAAAATACTGGTTAGTTACAGACCAGATACTCATTCCGTATAATAGAACCCAATATTTCTACAAAATATCGCTCCAATATAAATATCCACTCCCTTGGGGAATAAACCGGTAATGTGCTAAAATTGTGCTTTCATTGTTAAATCAAATTTGAAATCTTTGGGTTGGATTAACCTTAATAGTTTTCTTTCAGATTATTTAACAAGTTATTGTACTTGCCTAACTACGGAGTTGACAAGGTCACTTTACCAAATTCTACTGCCTACCTGCCTGCTATAAGATTCTCTAAAGTCAGCAGCTTTGAATTCATGGCTGTAAGCAGCGCTGTCATACCTTTTGGCGTTTGATTGACAACCGTTGGCGACACCAGTGTTCCGACGACGAGCATGGCGTGAGCCGGAACTAATAAGTTGTATATTTTTATATATGGTCACCTGCGTATCAGGTAATTTGCGTTTCTGGCAGTATGCGTCGAAACAAAATAATCAAATATTGAATGAAGTCATTGCGATACAATTTAAACGCAAGAAAAACGAAGTCAAAATAAATATCGATTTTACTTCATGTCATAAATATCCAAAACAGCGACAATCATACCTACACGGCCATGAGATCGAGGTAGAGATTAGTGAATACGCTTGCGCACAGCGCAGTGCTCAAATGTCAAAATCAATGGCAGCTCGTGCGATCTTATGTATGAAGATTCCATAAAGAAGGCATGGTGCTACCGATTGCTTGAAACAATCGAAAAGTTAATGAAGTGCGAAAGTAGGCATCGTGCTACAAAATCGTCTTGTCAGACGTCAAACTCGACGTCGAAGATGTTAATGATATTAGATTGCTGACATCAAATTAAAACAACTTTTATTATGACAACTATGAATAAAAACAAACATATTACATAGTTATAGTAATTAATTTTGTCAGTATTCCCATACATTTTTTAGTAACTTATGAACGTTGACGTCACCTGTTCCGTAAATGTTATCTGTGGAACTATTGACCTTAGACGTACTATTTATTGTGCAATATTTCTTTATCAGTTAAGGATATTCTTATTTATGAATAAAAAAAAGTTGTCAACTACCATATAAGTATGACTTATTTAAAAAACATTGAAAAAAAATTCAGTTTTTGTTTGGAAAAACTCAAGCTATTATTGAGTTTCAATATTATTCATAATAATAAAAATTTGGCGGGACTCTAACTTACAACCGACATTAGTATTTATTTCTGTGTAAATTAGTTACACTATTTCTCCCAGTCATGCGTAAATGGTCGGACTTAACGCCTTACAATTAAACGTATTATGATTCTTTTGGTAGATATTTATGCAAACGAAAGAGTTTAGATGTGGAACAGTCAATCATGTAAAGCAATTAATCAATTTTATTACTACATTCTGGCACGATATCATGATTCGTTGGTAAATAGCAATTCTCACGCACGCAGCCTTTGCTTAACAGAACACAATGAATGGAATGTAAGTATAAAAGAAAAACGGTCTGATACCTATATTGTGTATTGATTAATGATTAAAATCATTAATATGAAGCTATACACTTCTTTCAAAATAATGTACACGTCTATATTAACCTAGTTCTTTAAAAACGGAATGTTGGACATAAAGCTTCGCCCTTCATGTAAACACCAATATATCTACAATTCTACAATCACGTTTTGAAATTCGAATCATGTTTCGGAATAAGAATCATGTTTTGAAATTCGAATCATGTTTTGAAATTCGAATTATGGTCTCCAAGGTAACATACCTACATACTTTTTAATTATTACAGATAATTAAAATTAAAAAGCAACCTTTCACATAAAAACCAATATAGCATCGGTTCGACTCATATGTTACAACTATTTTTCTTAAAAACTAACAATCCTATGGCAAAAGTGTTTCAGAGAGCCAAATTGAGTTACCACTTGAAAAACCACACTTCAAATAACCTAAACCTTAATGCGCAGCATGTAGCGATGTACTCTGTGGAGCACCGCTAACATGGTGAATTGAATATGGAATGTAGCTGTAGCGCCATTTTGTCTCTTTATAAAACAACTCAATAAATTTTTAACATTATTATAAATGTTTGAAAAATTACTTAGTAATTAAAATATAAAACTAGAAAAATTGGGCGTGCCCTGAAGCGGGAATCGAACCCGCGACCTTTTGCAATTCGGGAGACTGCTCTAACCAACTGAGCCACCCAGGACTTGGGGATATCTTTGTGAAATTCTTCTGGTCTATCTGTATTTGCGTTTATGAGCTAACGTCTACCCTACAATGTCGAAATGTTCTATTTCAACATCCGAAACGAGTATTTTTACAAATACCTACGACTTGGTTAAGTTGGGGCAGTGCTTTCAAATATTTTACAAATACCTACGATTCGGTTAAGTTTGGGCAGTGCAGAAAAAGTTTTTTTCTAGTTTTATATTTAAATTACTAAGTAATTTTTCAAACATTTATAATAATGTTAAAATTAAAAAATAAGAATATTTGAAAGCACTGCCCTAACTTAACCGTTTAGCCCCAGACCGATTCTCATGAAATTTTATGTATAAGTATTCAGTAGGTCTGAGAATCGGCTACTATCTATTTTATTTTTACGTTTTGGAAATTTTTTTAATTTTTTTATGGCAAAACAACGTTTGCGGGGACAGCTAGTCATTTTATAAAAATGTCCCTTTGTTCCCGTTGAGTTACACCATTTTGTGTTACACTGTTACCCATTAAGAAAAAAATTACTGATTAGTAACACCGTAACTCCCTGATGTTAGTAGTGACGAATGTATGAGTGTAGTTTCATACCCTAGTATGATACTACGCATACTAGGTATTATGTTAAAACACTTGTGCCTTATCTAATACCCTCATTATGCAACAGTTTCATAAACTACTACCTACATATTATAAGTTTGACAAAGAAGGTTAGTGAATATTTCGTTTACTCGGTAAACTCCACTTTACAGGAGATCGCAGCAAAATAACAAAACGTTGTAGCGTTTTGTTCCTGGGGTTG
Source organism: Nymphula nitidulata (assembly GCA_947347705.1). NCBI lineage: Eukaryota > Metazoa > Arthropoda > Insecta > Lepidoptera > Crambidae > Nymphula > Nymphula nitidulata. The sequence continues at coordinate 22,824,977 of OX374616.1, forward strand.
ATAATATCGTCGCTAGAAATCATTGAGTTGATTGGGACCCAGGCAATTCGTCTCTTAAGGCCCATTTACACGATGCACGTATCTTGCCTGTAGCATACAATTAGTGTGAAGCAAGAAATGACTTGTATAGAGTCTAAACTACACATAACATTTTTGAACTCGTATCATCTAAATTTTGGTATAACAAAGAAAGAAAGAAAGATAATTTATTCGTCATAAAAAATACAATATTAACAAAAAAAGTACACAGAAAATAAAAAAAATATTGCCGAAACGGACTCCAACTCAGCATATGCTACAGCCGGGGCTGCAACGCTGGTTTTCAGTTGGCGCCGGTTGACAAGACTTGCATTCAATAACTGCAAACAATTTTTAACTAATATCCGTGTGTAAGCAGTTGGTTACAATTGATGGTCAATTATTGCGTTTCTTTATTGCATTCAATTATTGTTGTTGTATGTGTACAAAAAAATGGTATCATGTAAATGGGCCTCAAAGGTGTTAAAATATATATTTTTTTCATAGAAAGTAGGTAAACTATGAAATATTATATGCCCCAGGCGGGAATCCAACCCGCGTCTCCGGGGATCCGGCCAGACGCGAAAACCGCTACGCCCCACGGTACAAGTTTATCTATTGTAAACGATCAAAATCAGACATGTAAATATGATTGAAATGGCTTTCTCATCTTTACGAAGAAGTTTAAAAATGCTTGGTAAAATAGAAAGCGGTAAAAAAATGGTACTTAGGTCACACCTGGTGCTCCGGTAGCTATTTTAGCGTCTAGCCGGACCCCAGGAGACGCGAGTTCGATTCCCGCCTGTAGCATATAATTTTTTCATCGCTTTCTTTCTTTATTTGTAGTTCCTACAATAAAGCATCAATATATTTTTCCTATTTCTTGATTCGCGCTAAAACTACAACAACACTGACGCCCTTATAACTTTTGCTGCTAGATGACAAACAAGCTGATTTCCTACCTAGTGGAAAGTGGTAACTGCACTAACAAAGAAAAATCACTTGGTATTCCAGGTGCGTCGTCATCCTGAGGCTAAGATGAAATGTCTTCCATTAGCAGTCTAATTTATTGCCCGTGGTACACCCGCGCGATTTTTTTTACCGCAGTACAACAGAATATCCATATGTTTACCATCTTGATATCACAAAACAATAATATGGGTACTAAAAATATATATATAATTCATTCACTTCCATGATTCCTTTGATCGTAATAATAACATGTAAAATTTTCAACCTGAAGTACAATGCTAACGTAGCTATTTATTGATATAATCACACTACTTGCATTGGTACTAATATCATAATAGTTTAGAACTACAGCTTGAGTTAGCTTCATTTAAGATTTTGAAAAGCATATCGAAAATTATGCTGAAAACATGCTTTCAAAAAAAACATTCAAGTATATGTATTTTATTTGTTCCACCATGTTTCATTAAGAGCAACTTGTTTTTTCGGAGATAAACGCAATAAAACTGACTAACAGTCCACATTTATCGTAATGTTTTGAAGTGGGCATGTCACGAAGAACATAGGAATACATAAATGTACTTATTTTAAATGTGGGTATGGTCAGGAACAAATTAAATTGCCGATTTGTAATATTGCCTGATGTCAACTGTCCCTTAATTATAACTCTTTTGAATTTTTTACTTCAAATACGCAGCAAATTAAAAAAAAAGTAAAGATTTATTGACTCACGTTTTGTAAATTTGCGATTTTAAACATCCAACTTTACAGGAGCATCAATGATTTCCAGAGAATCTTACGCGTGGTCATCAGCTGGTCATTCGTTCTTTTAATGTAGCCTTGTGACCGCGCGACAGACCCTTAAAATCCAATTAGCTGATCTTTTCAGCTAAATTTTAACTAAGAACTCTAGACCTCAGTGCTTGCCGCTTATTTTCTGAAGTCAGGCAGACTTTATAAAATAAACTAAAACTTTATATTTGTCTTTATTCGCTCGCTAACATAATAATATACTAAAAGTCAATGTTACAAACTCCGTCTGGTAGATAGGTTATTATAATCAATCTTCAGTAAATGTTCAAAGTTTTTTGTTTACTTTAAGCGATTAGACGGCCGTCAATTGTATGCGTTAGTGACGGTTCCTTTACATCTTTCGAAATTGAAACTCTATATAGCGAATTTACAGACGACAGCACATCAAGTGTAGTAGTTGCACTTCGAAAGCCGCTTCTATTACAAACGCAATAAGGGCGTTCTCAAAGTCAAGCTGTTACGCTTAAAGTGATGTCGACTGTACATTACTACTCTAGATATCGTCTAGATATCGTGTTAAACAACATTGTAAGTACTAAGTGCCTACTTAAAGTAGTAACGTGACTTTTTCTTGGCCAATGAAAATTTACGAGCACGTCTCGCCTTAGGGATGTGCCAAACAGTCTCAAGTTAGAAACTCATAGTATAAAAGTTGCATGTAAAATTGTAGCCAAGTTCGAATTATACATGTTCGCAGTGATAGAGGGCCGGAGCACTTAGACTCTCTTAGACGGACTACGTACTTCGCACAAGAAAGGTAGTTGCCGAAACAATGTTGTATAAGAAGTGCGGCAGTTACTTGTTTATTTATGATCTCACTTCCATTACATTATCAACATCTACGAAGTGTAAGTTAATTATTTTACTTTAAATCAGATTGTTGAATAAAAGTGCATTTTGTTATAATGTTGTATGTTATCCGACTACATTTTAACATTGTCGTATTATATTACAGAACTAAATTATCGGTGGTTTTTATTGATCGTTGGCCATAGCCCCATTTTACAATCGCACATCTCATTTGCCCACAGTTCCCCGACTGATTGCAAATCTTATAAAAACGTGTAACGTAATCAACGCACATCCTAAAAAGGGGTCAAAAAACTCTTCAATATGAACAACTTTTATTGCGGAATCACCCCTGAAATCATCAAAAAAATCTGCTGTTTCACAGAAACTTGAAAACTTGCTGCACTAAAATGTATAAAACCGAAGATTCTTTTTACTATATCGGGGTTGGTCCCGTGGTAAAAGTTGCTCATTGATGAGTACTTCAACCCCTTTTCAGGATGTGTGTTAATTTACACGTTTAATAAAAAAAAGTATTGTAAGAAAATAACTGAAATCAGCACAGCTAGCCAACCATGAAACGTTTTCCCAAGTTTCGGACCAATTAGGTGTTTCGTGACTTCCTTATTGTAATAGCGTTATGTTGAGAACAGGGGACTCATCCCGTATGTTGTCAACGTGACGCTTTCTTATTGTAATAGCGTTATGTTGAGAACAGGAGACTCATCCCGTATGTTGTCAACGTGACGCTTCCTTATTGTAATAGCGTTATGTGGAGAACAGGGGACTCATCCCGTATGTTGTCAACGTGACACTTTCTTATTGTAATAGCGTTATGTTGAGAACAGGAGACTAATCCCGTATGTTGTCAACGTGACGCTTTCTTATTGTAATAACGTTATGTTGAGAACAGGAGACTCATCCCGTATGTTGTCAACGTGACACTTTCTTATTGTAATAACGTTATGTTGAGAACAGGAGACTCATCCCGTATGTTGTCAACGTGACGCTTTCTTATTGTAATAGCGTTATGTGGAGAACAGGAGACTCATCCCGTATGTTGTCAACGTGACGCTTTCTTATTGTAATACCGTTATGTTGAGAACACCCCTGTGAGCGTTTATAAGCTACAGTCACCGCTTACCATCAAGTGGGCCGTATCTACGATTAATTCCCACCCATGTGGCAGAAAAAACAAATCGTTCTTTGTTTTGATTTGAAATCGCGTACATCTGTGTGTGCATTGCGGCTGTAATTGTCCATTATATGGAGCTAGCCTTCTTCACGTATATCAATTTTTTGTTTGCGCCGTTGGCAAGGCGGGAAACATTTCACGCTAGCCGCTAAACTTTATACAAATATCCGGCGGAGTTTCGCTTGATATTTACCACAGCAATACTCACGACAGAAAATACTTTCAGCTGCTTTATATTTGTAATTGTAGGACAAAATGTGAAATATTATTAATTTAACTATAAAAACAAATAAATATAATCTAAGCTGGAATCTAATACTACATTTTGATTTCTTTTATTCATTCAGCTTTACTTGTAAACTTGCATCGATTTTGAGCCAATTATTGGTAGTACCTTACGGGCCGATAAAGTGTTGACGGCTAGAACAGTGTGATTTTGTCGTCGCTATCTGGTTGAATTCGTGCCTAGCTCTGTGATTAAAACATGCTGTATTGAACATATTTGGTATTGTTATGTAAGTATAGTTACTTTAGGTAGATCAGTACATTTTGACATTCAGACCAAACCACCCGGATAGTAATTATAGTATTTTGATATTGAAGCAAAGATGCAAATTAATAATTAAATGCACTGGTGTCATTATAACTCACACACCCATAACGGGTCGACTGGAAGAAATCTCATAAGTATAGAGATAAGTCCTCCCTTGCATACTACTGTATACATTTATTTTGTTTTCATATTTGGTTCAATAAAGAGTTTAATAAAACACCGGCATCCAATCAAATGTCTAGCCCGATAGTTAATTGGTTTAGACTCACAATGTCCATTTACACTATATTGGTCTCTTTCTATCTCCTTTAGATAGACAGAAATAAAAATCGTTAAGAGACTCTTAACGCTAAGCAAAGATTAGTAAAAACGAGCATTAACGTTTAACGACTTAGCGTATATTGAATGGATCGACGTATTGAAAAGTTTGGTTTGATTGGTAGGTTCAAGGTTATTTTTATGACCACTTATAACCGACATCATTTAGGTTCTAAGTGGGCATAAAAAATAACCCAGAACCTCCCAATCACTCAAACTGTCACACAAAAGCTCTTCGATTTAAAGGAATGGCTAATTTAAACCAGACGGCTGACATAACGTTCAGCCATCTGGTTAAACGTTGCGCTCAATGACTTGGCTAGTTGTACTACAGCCGTTTGATTGGATGCCGGCGTTCAATCAATGGGCTAGGCGTCCACTTAAGCGGCTGATTTGACCAGACGGCTGCGATATTTATACTGCACTAGCTGTTTTCGTTATAGGACTCTTTTACTCATCCTTTGGTGTCGAGTCAATTGCAGAGGTTTTGTTTTATTCGGTAATTATTATAAAAAATAGATTTCTCGACGACTTTTGCGTTCCTCATCTGATTCTATATTTAGGCTTTGTTTTAAATTGCTTATGCACGGTGCGCGAGATGTGAGACTGAATATTTTCAGCTTTCAAGATTGCAATCATAAAATGTATTCTGAACATGTACAGATGAGAATATCCCGTGTTTCTCCCGTGTAGGAAGGCCTGTGCCCAGTGTGTTGTAGTATTGACGGCATCACCCAGTATAGACTGATGCTGACAGTTGAGAATAAGCTTGATATACATACAGATATGACGTTTGACTTGATTGGTGGACAAATTAAGGTGCCCCTAAACTTCATAGCTATAAACATATCAAGCTTATTCTCAATGCGCATAGTCGGCGCGCGAGCGCCAGGCTACTAGCGCAGGCACCGGCGGCGTCGCCAGGTGGACACAGCGGAGACGCCGAGTGGAGACATATTGAGACTGATGCTGGTCAGGTGCTGACACGTTTATGTGGACGGTCATTATTTTCTTAGCAATAAGAGTCACTGACTGAAAAAAGTGTAAATGTCCTAGTACACGACTGTACACAGTAGGTACTGTAATCTGCCTGAAAATTAATGGAAACCGGACCATTTATATTCAGCTTATCTAAACAAACCCTAAGCCATAATACTTTACTTTATGATCGTTTTCAAAAAAGTTTTCACTACGAGAAAGTTTCACTTGTAAAAAAATAATATCATAGCAAAAGTAGCCTTTTGGGACTTCTTAAATTTACAGTGAAACTAATGTCTCAAAATAATATAGATTTTTTTTTATAATCCAAGAAATATTCTTTATCTAAATATGGTAATTAATTATTGATTACGACTGTAATACGACTGTTTTAATACTCGAGTGTTTACCTGTTATTCACTAACGTTGGAAATTATTTAGTTTCGGTCCGAAATTGTTTCTGTTATTCCTATGCTTACTGATATTTGAGAATATGGGTGCTTGTCACGTCCACACGTTCTAGCCCAGCTCGTCGTCTCGCTTCAGGTGAAAATGCAATTGCATATATTTAATTTGGTCGTGTCGGGTAGATGTGAGCCATCAACCAACGAGTTTTGATATCTCGACAGTGAGTTTTGCGCGCTATCCAGTAAAACTTGAGTCGAATAATAATAGTACTTTTGGATGAAGCAATAGAACTGGCAAAAGTGCTTGAAGTAAGTTTCATAGTTAGCTTTTCATAGCAGGAAATTATAACGATAAAATTCTTGACAAAACTTTTAAGAAGCGTTGTTAATTGCTTTTATCTTTTTAAGATTATACCGGGTGTAAGGGGGGATAACTCTCGAAACCGAAGGCAGTTGTCAATTCTGGTGACTCCAATTGCAACTAGCTGTAAAAAAAAATTAAAATCAGGAAAAGAAATTGCCGCTTTATACTAACACCTACACCATTATTTGTATGAACAGCTGATATTTTCGCGTATTAATTTTTTTTTTAGGTTGTTCCTATAGGATTAAAATCAGTCATCTGCCTGCGCTTCCAAGAGCTTTCCTCGTATACCCTTATATAGTTCCTGAAACATTATCATAATAATAGACTTAAGTCTAACTTCGTAAAATTCCATTGAAAAATCCATTAAAGAAAGAATTACTTTTAAGATAATTTTAAGATTTATTTATCCAAATCAATAGCTAATGTTATAATTTAAATAAGGGCTTCGTACATAATATTTTTGTTACTTTAAATTTTTTTTTACTGTACCTATAAATTATATTTACTGTCAATGAAACTGTTTGAGTAGTTAACAACGACGAGAACGAAGTGAGCCAATCAAATATTAAAAGAAGTCATTTTAAATACAAGAAAACTAAATCGAAAACTATTGATTGCACTTTATGTCGTATCTATAAACAACGACAAACATACACAGCCAAGAGATCGAGGTAGAGATCAGTGAATACGCTTACGCTCAGCGCTGTATCCAAACGTCAAAATCAATGGCGGCTCGTCGTCTTGTCAGTCGTCAAGCTCCATTTCGAATATTTCTGTTTGTGAATCGCACTGCAGGTGTAATTAATAGTAAAAGTATCAAAACATTATAAGTCATTATCTTCGAACACGATTTCCTCTACCGAACATTTAAATCTTTGAAATAACAATCTCTCGACAAAATCATTATCTGCTAGATTTTTTTCTTTTCATACAACTAGACGACAAGCAAGCTAACAGCCTGATGGTTAGTGGCTACAGTCGCTTAAAGACACCTGCAATATCAAGGAAAAGCACTGGGTATTGCAGGTGCGTTGTCGTTCAGAGGCCTAAGATGGAATGCCTTCCATGCCCAGTCACTGGCTACCTTGCCCTTCAATCAGAACCATACTTACCTACTTACTTTATTTTAGTTTGAGGTATTAGAAAGTTTACGCACTAAGAATGAATATTAATAAAGATTTGGATCAGTTATTTGAAAATTAAATGTCAGTTGCTTAAGGACGCAGCTCTGATTAAAGTGAAATAAAACTTTATTATTTTCACTAATTGAGCTCATCAGATTAAGACTATAGTCTAATAGAGATTATTTTTAAGAGAATTCGTTTTAGAAATAAGAAGGTACACAAGATAATTAAGTGACTCATAAAGCTTTTTTCAATTATGAGTAACCTTTATTAATTCAGTCAACAGACATACAATTTTGCCAGTCTTCGAGACCCTAACTCTAAAGATGATTTACCATAAAGGAGTCATTAAAATTGTTATGAGTCGATTGTTATTAAGAATTGATTATGCTTGATATATTATGGCTGAAAACTAAAACGTTTTTCACATAAAAAAAGGAGTTATTTATGTTAAAAGCGTTTTAGTTTTCAGTCATAATATATCAAGCATAAGGACTGAATATAAAAGCCATAAAACCGAAACTTTGGTTCCGCTTATCGATCAAATTAGTATTGAAAAGTTACCCGTCAAGCATGAGATTCCAGACACAATTGATTTTGCTATTGTCATCGCCCACCGGTGGTATATTGCCGCTTTACAGATTACCTTACGTTTTGTTTGTATTTTAAAATTTATCAAAATCTGAATTCACTACCTAATTTGTTGGTTTGATTAACAAAAGTTGTAATCTATGATTAGTGAGCTACTAATAATGTTTAATTTAGCTAAGAAAATATATGTATAATTTACGTATCAAAGGGCAAACGATTAGGTACCTTACAAAACTTTATGAAGGTCAAAGTAAACTAGTCATTACGCGAAACTTATTCAGAGCCAATGCCTCAACGAGTTTTATCGACTGCCATTGGATAGTCATAAAGTTAACTAAAGGCTAACGATACAAGTGATTATCCTTAATATTGCTCGCTATCTCGGGTTCCCAGCGGTCGCCGTTGGTCAATAGTTTTTCCTTATTGTACAGCAATTCCTCGTGCGTTTCGGTGGAATATTCAAAATTGGGTCCCTCAACGATAGCGTCTACAGGGCACGCTTCTTGACAGTATCCGCAGAAGATACATTTGGTTAAATCAATGTCGTACCTGGTGGCGCGTCGTGAACCGTCCGAGCGCTCCTCGGCGTCTATAGTAATGGCCTGCGCTGGACAAATGGCTTCACAAAGCTTGCAGGCGATGCATCTCTCTTCACCTGACGGATATCTCCGTAATGCATGTTCGCCTCTGAACCGTGGCGAGAGAGGGCCTTTCTCGAATGGATAGTTTATCGTAGCTGGCTCTTTAAATATGTGGCCGAGGGTTACTGCGAATCCTAAAAAGTTTTTACTACGTTAGAATAGACTTAGTAATAAATTCTTGGTGCATTCTTGAACAAGTGCCTACTTATATTGTTTGTATTTTAAAATCTGAATGGATGAACGAATCCGTTTTCTCTGTCGAGCCCTTTGTCGGAATTCGGTCGGTGGTTTGTGGTGTTCGTTTGTCGAATTTCACAAATAAACTAAAATCATTTTGAAGCTATAAAATAAAACTGATATCAGATTTTGTTATTAGGTAGGCACTAAAAATATGAATAACGCAGTAGGTAACGCGGTAGTTTCAACACCACACCACAGTACTACCGAATTATATGAGTTTTATGAGTTCCACACACCACACAGCAATCGTTAAACATAAAACGTAATCAGAAACTACCCACATTGTTTAATATATTATTTAATTATTATGTTTATTCGTACATCAAGCGCTGGTGGGTTAAAGTTACATTGTAAGTTTGAAATATTATTTTTTGTAAACCTCTTGCTAGCTCTGTCCAAAAGAAGATTTGTGCGGCTCGGTCGACAAAGTCCCTCAAGGTGGTAGTCGGAGGCTTATCATTCACGTAGATGAACTTCACATCGTACTTAGTTCTGGGACAGCAGAAGTGAGGGGGATACTGTGGCGGGGCACAGCTCGGTGCCGCTGGACTAGGAGGGCATGGCGGGCAAGGAGGACACGGTGGACCAGAGGGATATTCAGGAGCACAGGGATTACTACACTCGCGAACTGACAATGACACAATTTTATTCGACTTTAGCCACGATCTGCCCACGGTCACTCTAGCTAAAAGCATTTTTAAAATCAAATAAAATTCAGGGAAAATTCAATCACTATCACACTTCTGTAAAAATCACAGTAAAATTCAAAATAGCTTCCTGTCAATCACTTGAAATCAATTTGACAATTTGACCACGTAGTTTGACATAATTAATTTTTGAGGTAATAAACAGGTTGTTAAATAAGTTTCACCCACTTTAAGTTTCTCTATGATGCAAAATAAGTTTATCGTGCTATTTCAAGTTCCTTTCCGAAAGAAAATTTCAAACATGGCAAACTAAAATGAAACCACAGAATTGGAGTTGGTTAAAAATAAAAATATATCGATAAGAGGGTCCTCAGGGACATTTGATCTAAAATGAGTTCTTAATTTTTGATTTTAACATTATTATAAATGTTTGAAAAATTACTTAGTAATTAAAATAGAATAAAACTAGAAAAATTTCACGTCCTGAGGCAGGAATCGAACCCGCGACCTTTCCGACCACGACTGTTGAAATAGAACATTTCGAAATTGTAGGGTGGACGTTAGCTCATAAACGCAAATACAGATAGACTAGAAGAATTTCACAGGGATATCCCAAGTCCTGGGTGGCTTAGTGGTCAGAGCAGTCGCCCGGATTGCGAAAGGTCGCGGGTTCGATTCCTGCCTCAGGACGTGAAATTCTTCTAGTTTTATTCTATTTTAATTACTAAGTAATTTTTCAAACATTTATAATAATGTTAAAATCAAAAATTAAGAATATTTGAAAGCACTGCCCCAACTTAACCGAATCGTAGGTATTTGTAAAAATACTCGTTTCGGATGGTGAAATAGAACATTTCGAAATTGTAGGGTGGACGTTAGCTCATAAACGCAAATACAGATAAACTAGAAGTATTTCACAGGGATATCCCAAGTCCTGGGTGGCTCAGTGGTCAGAGCAGTCGCCCGGATTGCGAAAGGTCGCAGGTTCGATTGCTGCCTCAGGACATGATTTTTTTCTAGTTTTATTCTATTTTAATTAATAAGTTATTTTTCAAACATTTGCACTGAGTTTTCTGCACAGTTTTACTCTGTTTTTAATTCTCTATCGACCTGTTATATTTCGTTTTACGAAATTCAATAAAATTTGCCTTTACGAGTCATCATATTTGGCTGGCCAAACATAATTCATTCTAAAATTAGGATGTAAATTAATCCTTCAATGCCCAGACGGCAACTTAAGTTGTCATAACAATTAAAATTTAATTGTGTCTGGTTTATCGGGCTTTGATGTTTAACATAAGTAAGGAATATTCGACGTACTGGAAAGCACAAAGTAGCACCAGACGGACAGATGACCTGGTCAGAGTCAAGGGAAGCCATTGGATGCAGACTGCGCAGAACTTTGAAATCGATGTTAACAGCCTTTTGTTCAGCAGTGAACATCTTACGTTGATGTGATGATTACGATGGTGAGGAATCTTCATATTACACCCTAGTAGGTAAATTTGAAAATACTGGTCCATTCTATACAGGATAGTAACTTCCACTCGCCGGTCCACTTAGATTTCGATTTCTTAAAACTATTTTCTATTCACTTACGCATTTAAAATAATAGCCCAATTATAAGGAATATTAATTAAAATTTCACGTTCCCACTCCCAGTAGCTTAGGCTGTGCTAAAGCTAAAATAGTAAAATAAAAACTGGAGTTCTCTTGGTAGACGTGATATACAATGCTCAGCGCCTTTCATCTTTTTATAAACTCTTTAGTCCAGGCTGTGGATTTAATATGATTGATATTGTCACTAATATATTTGACGGTCTGCTGGTCGAGAAGTGTGTACCCCTTACTATACAGGCGACTCGGTCAAGAGGTCTCGGGTTCAAATACCGGTAGGAGCAAATGTTTGTATGATGAATACGAGCATTTGTTTACGAGTATTATATGTTTATATGTTTATTTAGTATATTTCTAACATTTATATACATATTATTATTAATTAATTATCCGTTATCTAGTAAGTATCCATAACACAAGCTCTTAATGATGCTTATTTTGGGCTAGATAATAGGTGTGAGTGTATGAATATTATTATTATTATACCTCGTATGCGGCCTTGCCACGGAAAATTCGCCGCGACGAATAATTACAATACAATAAGATTAAATGAGCGAATTAATATTATCATAATATTCATTCGCTCATTTGAACTAATAACACTTAACACTATGGTTATGATCAAATTAAAAATAAAAAACTTGACAATGTCACATTTTTACAATGCGGTCTATTATTGGTGAATAATTTGTGTTTTGCTGCAACATAAAATATGCGAAATAATAAAATATTCACAAGAATATTTTCATATACACGTATTCGTTTTTTCACAAGATTTTTTTTTTCATATTTTTTTTTATTCACAAGAATATTTTATGATTTCGCATATGTTGCGGCAAAGCAGCTTAAAAAAAGTGCAATATATATTGCGTTATGCTAGTGGACTGTGGACTTAAAAGTTCACGAGATTTTTGTAAGTTTATACTTTATTTACATCTTGGGCAAGAACGAAAAAAATAGACTATAATCACAGAATTATTTCTGTTAAATGCAGGCATGATATTTTAAGAGGACGTTGTTGATATCTTTGAAAATTCATTTCTTTCAGTTCACTGAAAAAAGCGAATTCGTCCTTACTCTCAAGCTTGTAATGATCGGGAGACCAACATTCAAGTAAGCCTCATACCAATTAATTGTGTAAAAAATATCCAAAGTCCTGTGTCTATCAAAAAACTTGACACAAGCCGATACACCATCACTCAGACTGTAGCACTTACAGCCTAGCATGACATATCCACGTCTATAACACGCGGCAAACTTCCCGTACTTATTATTCATTGGCGAAAGACTGATGTTATTTTTTTACCGGTACACAAAATAAATATATTAGAGCAATGTAGGACACAGTAGGATTTGTTTTACATTTTTTTAAACTGTTTGTTAAAATAAACAACATACAAAGTACTACACATAGTTGAAAATATGCTCCTGCGCCACGATTTACAAAATGACAAAAACCTATGAAAGCTTTCTACCTTTCTGTCTGTTGCGTCTTGAACGGGCAGTTAAGAGTGTTGCTGTTTGTACGTACAGCTTGACCAGAAAGAGTTGAAAGATAATGTGGGCCTGTATTATCGCTGAAGTGAAGTTGAGAATTAGGAATTTAATAGGAAATTTGCTTGAGTTGATAAAATCAAGTTGGAGATTTTTTAACAAATAGGCATGTAGTAGTGCAGCCCTGATTTAAAATTAAATATTTTCGATTAGGCCGCTGGCTGTGAGATACGAACAAGACAGATATCACAACATTTTGTCTATAGGCGTCGGTAACCGCTCACCACCACTCATCTAGTTGCATAAAAAAAAGTTTGGAGTTCTCCTTGTTTGTACAGTAGAGTAGACAGCCCCTTTTCTATGTTATGTTTCGACGACGGTACTCTTATATTTTACAGGTAGGTATAAAAAAATATACCTCCCTGTAAAATGGAGCTGGACTGAGGAGCTAGTGCTGGTTTGAGCGCTCTGGTTTCGATTAAGAAAACAAAGCAACTTTCGCCATGGTTGGTCCTGGGATGGGTCAATCAAATTTATAATCTCGAGCTCCTCCGTGCTTCAGAAGGCATATTAAGCCGTTGGTCCCGGTTGTTACTGCAACCGCTTTAACCCACCAACCCGCATTGAGCGTGGTGGTGTTGTGGCCCAATCTCCTCATGTGTTTCTCCCATGTCTGAAGGCCTGTGCCCAGGAGTGGGACATAATATATAGGCCGATGATAATGATGATGATAAAAAAGAATTACAGACTGTAAAATGTGTTTTTGTAATCTGTTTTAGGAGAAAATTACTAAAGAAAAACATCGAGTAACATTGGTAAAACACTTTATTAAATCTGTTCTGAATTGGATCCGAAATAATGTATGTACACGATATCTGAGATGTTTTTCGTCCATGTCACTGTTGCTTTCGGCTTCTTATTGGACAGTGAAGAAAACTTGAATGTTTCGACGAATGGCAAAGTCTTTAGTAATATTTTTCCGGCATTTCAAATTTGCCATTATTTTTATTTCCTCTTTCAGCAAAAGGTCTTTTAACTTATTATTGTACTCACAGACTTTTCTGAAACAAACATAAAGTAAGCCATATATCTACCACCTATTTAAACCATAATTCACCTAAATACGTGGTAGGCCCGTATGTTGTACTCACAGACTTTCCTGAAACAAATATAAAGTAAGCCATATATTACCACCTATTTTAACCTTAATTCACTTAATTACGTGGTAGGCCCGTATGTTGTACTCACAGACTTTCCTGAAACAAATATAAAGTAAGCCATAAATTACCACCTATTTTAACGTTAATTCACCTAATTACGTGGTAGGCCCGTATGTTGTACTCACAGACTTTCCTGAAACAAATATAAAGTAAGCCATAAATTACCACCTATTTTAACGTTAATTCACCTAATTACGTGGTAGGCCCGTATGTTGTACTCACTGACTTTCCTGAAACAAATATAAAGTTAGCCATATATTACCACCTATTTTAACCTTAATTCACCTAATTACGTGGTAGGCCCGTATGTTGTACTCACAGACTTTCCTGATACAAATGAGAATTGATGATCATTCTGATTGCAGGCGACAGTAGTCACTTACCACCAGGTGGACCGTCAACTTGCTTGTCATCTAGTTGTAAATTAAAAAGTGGCATACTAAAATGACATCGAGAAATCAACTCAAAGTTTCAAAAAACCACAGAGTATTTCAATGAGAAAGGTAAAGATATTTAAGACATTTTGTTGTGAACTATTCGAAAAAGGCTTATTTAGAATGAATAAAAACCTGTAATATCAGCAACTCGCATAAAATGATCAGATTTCTTGCCAGATATTTTGCTGAACATCTTTGAAAAAGATTATAGATAACTCGTCTTGCATTTTTCCATTTTTGCCTACCTTATGAATTTTTTTGGTCATATAAAAGTTGAGGAAAATCTAGAGCCTTGTGCCTGATTCCATTAAGGTGCAATTTTTTCAGAAACTTCTCATGACTTATACAATCAAAGGTATTGGAAAGGACAAATCACAAAAAATAAGTAGAACATCTCTGGTTGTATTAATTTAACTCCTACATCTATGTGTGTCGCCTCCCTTATAAAAGCGAACAGTAATTTGTTCAGAAAATGGTGCTTATTAAAACGCCTAAAACAATTAACTAAGCATTATCTTTTCAAATATTTTATTTAAAGTAAGCAATCGAAAATTCATGAGATCAGATTAGCGTATTGAACTGCGGTAGTACTTTACTGTGCCATAATGAAGTCAGAAATACACAAAAAGCCACACCACTATTAAATGTAATAGCCACGCCAGTGCAATTTCAAACATATTGTGGATGCAATGGTATACCTGATAGCCTCCAGAAAGCCATATTTTTTTTCATATCGATTGCTATAAATGTTTAATATCTTTATTACTAATAGTAGCTAATTAAAAATTAGTGATTCATTTTAGAACATTTGTTTAAGAAGCTGCTCGGCAATATTATATGACCGCAAAGGCTTTGAGTTCTAATTATCTTTATTTCGCAAAATTTTTCAAACTCACCCTAAACTTTCAAGTTCTCTATAAAATTTACACTTCTACTAATTTCGTTATATAATAATATTCCAAGTTGCTTTAGCATTGTTTGTAGATATTTTTATTTAATTTTTAAATAAACTAACTTTGCAGTGAAACTGGCTTGTTTGAAAACTTGGAGTAGTTATTTGCATAGTTTGTGAAAACCGGACTTTGAATAGTGTATTTTTTACGAAACAATTATATAGCTTATTATACCAGCTTACTTATACCTACTTATACCAGCTAAGCAAGATAGGCGATAACTAATCGATATTTTTTTGCTTCAAAAGTGTTAGTATAATTAAATAGTTTCTCAACTTATGCTCTATTATTATTATATGAAGTACCAGGTACTCGTATAGAGCATGTGCCAGTGAAATTTCAAATACATGTGCCCGACACAAAAGAGTCGCGAGACATGTATTGCGAGTACGACTTAAGTGTTAATGGCACAATTGGCCCAAGATGAGCAGGGCACTATAGCAACATTGTGCTTTTGGTATATCAGTCTATGTATATGCGGATGTTACCTATATATACAAAATTAAAACACATGTTTCGATACATTGACCGATACTATACATTTATTTATTGAACAATTTAAGTATGTTCACACCAATAAAAACACAAGCAAGGACAAAGAAGTAAAAAGGAGCTGCTAGAAAGAAGGTATGGGATACATGTATAGGCATATCGAATAGAAACTTGTGCCAGTACCTTGTAGTCAAGCCACGTTGTGATACAAATGTACCCAAATGTGGCCGATGCTGAAAGGTATTGGATACATGTATCGGCATATCGAATAGAAACTTGTGCCAGTACCTTGTAGTCAAGCCACATTGTGATACAAATGTACCTAAATGTGGCCGATGCTGAATGGTATTGGATACATGTATCGGCATATCGAATAGAAACTTGTGCCAGTACCTTGTAGCCAAGCCACGTTGTGATACAAATGTACCCAAATGTGGCCGATGCTGATAGATATTGGATACATGTATCGGCATATCGAATAGAAACTTGTACCAGTACCTTGTAGTCAAGCCACGTTGTGATACTAATGCACCCTCATGTGGTCGAGCCTTAAGACTCACACGGAGATTTATATTCATCACTAGCTGCCTCCGCGACTTCGCGCGTGGATGTCGGAAAATAACCACTTAAAATTGGATTACCAAAAAATGGTTATAGTTAGTCAATTTTAAAATATAGACATATGCCGTCGCGGAATTTTTTAAAGAACTTTTAAAGGAAAACAATTCTTGCATACATGATTTTTGCGTAACTTTAACCGTTTACGCAACGCACGCAACAAAATCTCTGAAAAGGAATATTTTTTCCCCGTTGTTGCAACATTTTTCATTGATGCTCAGCTGGTATTAGTCGAAGCGTGATGTTATATAGCCTATATAATACCGCGATAAACGGACTACCCAAAACAAAAAGAAATTTTCAATTTGAATCAGTAATTCCTGAGATTAGCGCGTTCAACTAAACAAAGAAACAAACTCTTCAGCTTAATAATATTAGTATAGATAAGGCACTCATTTTACAATGTATGTACAACGAGTGCCGTATGATACAGCCACAATACTTTTATATTTATTCTATTCTATTCTACTTATATTTTGGCGAAGAAAAAAGTATGCTAACTCGGCACAATTTAAGTTTTATTCATTATATTTTTGTAGTTATTTCAATAGATAGGCACGCAGTTAAGTTTTGATCTTTAATATTATTTTTAGTAAAATTATTAGCGATCCACTATACTATACGTTCCCATAGATGGTTCCCATAGCAACGTCTATGTATTCAATAATGTCAAAAACTGCTCTATATATTTACACAATTTAAAAAGTTTTTTTTATTAATTATGTAAGGAATCCTCCTGCTGACCACATAAGATCACCTGTAGGTATAAATAGCAAAAAATGTCTCTATCTCTATAATCTATTATTATAAACAGATACATAATAATCGTTCACAGAATTTAATTTCAATATATTATAATCTATAAGAACCCCGCAGAGCTATGTGTTATCTTTATGTTAATTCAGTACAACACAACAGCTACTGATGACGTATATGAGCATCGTCAGGCCAAGGGTACCTGTCGGCTGTGTGTCGAAACCTCAAAGGTTTTCAAGAAGCCTTAATTGTGCTCGTATTTTTACCAATTTCAAAACAGAAGTGGTTTTCGTATCGACGCATAATTATTTATATTTCATTCAACAACCTTTTTTTTAATGTCAAGCTGACGGTCAAGTTAAGTACCATCTGATAGAGAATGACAACAGTAATCTGTAAAAGAACGGAGATAGGTACATTTGCCACTTAATACAGTTTTTAAATAACTAGGTATTTGAAGGCAAAGGCATGTAAAAACTTGTAAATACATTAACCCATTAACATAATTACTGGTTACTCAAACAAGGTTCTCTGTAAGTTGTCTATAGACTATCTGGCTACTGATCTTCAATCTCGAAAGAGATCTGTTCTGTCTTTAGTTAGTTTATGTGAAACGAAAACCAAAAAGCATAAAATATTACATAGAGCGTCTCTACAGTCAGCATCAGAATTTTATTATCTGATCTTCAGAGTGATTACTCTGCGTACAATAATGTGAACTTCATTTTGTGATTCAGGCTTCGGAAAGGACATGTTCTGAAAATGTATGGGGGCTGGTACTCAGATACCCCCCAAGACAAAAGTTATATGAGAAGAAAGAGTATATTTTCAAGAATATTATGAGACAAAAACTATAATTTTTAATGCCTGCATATAAATAAAAAATAGCATTTTATTCTGGTCAAAAATTGTTATCCAGAGATGTAAAATTCCATTTTAAAAAATGTGACACGTCACAGACATAGTATAAAACGTCAATGTCGTCTTTTTTCTTATCAAATATTTTTTAATAACTAGGCATGGGGTTGATTTGGTTCAGCCTACGACTATTTTGCAATTAAATTTTATTGTAAATGCTAGGAGAAGATGGCAAATTGGTTTCTGCACTTGTTTCTGACTAATAATAATGATTTTAATTTATTTTTTACTATATTTTGTCAGAGAAACTTTGATAAGAAGCTTAGAATTCTTGCATACACTTTTCAAAATTACTCAAAAATGCCGGGGTATCAAAATGAAAAAATGGTATATTCAAGATCCTCTGAGAATAAGCTTTCACATAATATATAATTTATCGTGGGGGGCTTTCGAGTACCAATATCGAACATCTCCTTTAGTGATATCGTAAATATAACAAACCGGATTTTTTGTAGGTACTCCCGACGGTGCAGTGATTAAGGGAGCTAACTATTTATGATCCATTTCAGTAATTAAAGGAGCGCAAATAACAATATTCTTTGTCTGTTGTTTACGTTGATAAATAATTTTTAGTACCTACTTATAAAAATCAATGTTAATTCTATTTTAAACGTAAATATATTAAAGTGTAATTATTTACGAAAATTTAATCAGAAGATAATAGAATTTAAGATTCGAAGATTTGTAAATTTTATTTGTATTATGCAGGCGCGAGAGCAATAGTCGGTGTGACATGGTACTAAAGTGTTAAACTACTTCTGTGGTCGACTGTACAACCTTGAGGACCCTTCAGTGGTTGTTTCTAAATTGGGAGTAGATCTGATTTTTATATACTTAGTGGTTTCTAACAATAAAAAAAATAGGCACCCTGACCTCAGTAATTATTTACTGCGGCCTGATTTATAAATAAAACATAAACGAAATTAATAAAACTACTTATACTACGGAGAAAAAATCTTACCACCGTCATTTAGAAATGACATGATTCGGTAGTGATTCAGCGCCATTCATTGCGCACAAATGTTAACTTTTGTTCCTACAAAACCAAACACGAAATAGTACATTATGGTACAAGTGTGTAATGTTGGTGATTACCGCTGAGGCGCATTGAGGCCCGAGCCGTCAGGCGAGGGTCTTAAGGAGCCGAGGACGGTATCGTAAATAAATTTGTCAGCATCTTAAATAAATTTTTCAATATCGTCAGATGATAAAACCTTTGATTTTTTGCTTCTAAATCCATCAGATAGTCTCTTTAGATAAGCTGACAAATTCGAGTACGTTTTTAAGTCCACTCCATTCTTTGTTCGGACTGTACTTTTTAACATTGAGTAAATACACCACAAAGAGCTAGGTTTGTACTTAGAAGATAATTCTTTAAAAGTACGCCATGAACACATTTTCTGAAAATGACTGCGTATTCTTGTTGTTCTGCCATTGTATGAAATTTTGGTACGCTAATATATATTTTTCCTTTGAGTTTTCTGGTAGTAAACTTTCCATAACGTTCTGGGCTTCACATCTTATATCGGGCGGTGTACAACATAAATCATTTTCTTCATAAATTGTATTTGCAGACATCTTAATTAATAACTAACTAAATAACTTCAAAAGAGAAAACGAGACGAGTTGTGAAAAATGTTTCGTAATGGCGGGAAAAATTAATCAGTTTTCCTATGCGCGCGCATCGGCCATAGACTAAAAAATGAGGTTTCTTTTTTTTGGGCTTTTCGCGGATAGCTTTTTAGCGCAAATGTAAGCGTAACTCAACCAATAATATTAAAGAAAGAAAGAAAGAAAGAAAAATATTTTTATTTGACATGCACATAACAAACAACAACAAGAAGCTTAAACAATAAAAAAAAAAAAATAGACAAATACAAACAGTTTATACTTAACAATAAGTGCAGTCAACAAGGCCCTATATCAGCATAAAACTTTTGCGACATTATAAAAAACGTCGCAGAAGCGCTGTTATTATGATAGGGCCTTGGGCGTGACTTTGGATTTTAAACTACATATACTTACACATATACATAAATACAAAAAAATACATATACTTACACATATACATATAGATAAGTGACATAAACTCAATCACATCAGACATGGCTGTATGGGCATTAGTTCCTTTTGCCTTCCCATTACAGGGAGATTTAACAACAAAAAAAGAAAAAAAATATATATTGGCAATTTTAATTATTAAAAAAAAACTATTACTCACTAGTGAATAATAGTAATGAAAAAGTCACAGTTTGATTATAGGTGTCATTATGTGCCTAATTGCCATGGGATTAGAGCCACTTTATGAGGAAGTGTGTTGAAATAGTACATTATGGTACAAGTGTGTAATGTTGGTGATTACCGCTAAGGCGCATTGAGGCCCGAGCCGTCAGGCGAGGGTCTTATGGAGCCGAGGACGGTAATCATCAATACACACGTGTATCATACAACGTTTTTCAACACACTTCTGAATAAAATAATACTTAAATAAAAAACCATTTTACATAGTAGATAAAAGTTTATTTAGAGAAACAATTAGTAAATGTGCAGTTAGTAAAATTATAATTAACTATTTTTGATGATATAGCGGTCTCATCAGAT
Source organism: Nymphula nitidulata (assembly GCA_947347705.1). Classification (NCBI taxonomy): domain Eukaryota; kingdom Metazoa; phylum Arthropoda; class Insecta; order Lepidoptera; family Crambidae; genus Nymphula; species Nymphula nitidulata. The sequence goes on from OX374616.1 coordinate 22,845,733, forward strand.
AGATTATTTACTGAAATACTTTCATGTTCTATTGTTATTTGTGATGGTTCATTATTCGTGTAGGTAGGTGAAATCCAATCATTGGATGTACTTGGTATTTCGCTAGTAGGATGCGTCTCAGAATCAAGTTTAATTCTTTTTGTGATTTTCGCACAAATTTCCTTCTTGTTTTGTATGGAATCTTCTACGTATGATTCTGCTACATTGCTAGATCGCCACCCGCCATGTCGCTTCAAAGTCATTATATCAGCTCCTGAATTTGCCAGCAATGTAGCTGAAGTTCTTCTGAAACTATGTCCAGTGTAGCTCTCAGCATCTACTAAACCCAAAAACTTAGCGATTTCTTTAGGCATATAACCAAATTTGTTTATACCTATAGGCTGACAGGTACATTTACCATTCTGGTAATTTAGAAAGAAACGGTCATTTTTTGTTTTTGGTGAACGCAAACTGTCATACTTCTTAACAATATCATAGAATGGACCGTGTATGGTGAATGACCTAGGTATTTTATTTTTCGTGATAGGTATCTTCACTAAAAGCATCTGGCCATGGTTTTCTATATCTTTTACAGTTATATTTGTTAATTCTTGTATCCTACAGGCACCAGTTACACCAAATATTAAAGCAACCTGAAACAAAAGAAACAATAATTAAAGTCAACAAGCTGCTATTAAATATTTAATTAAAATTAATTTAACTAACCTTTGTAGCCAAATATTGGTTATCTGGAGCATCTTTAATAAATTTTACAATATCGTCAGATGATAAAACCTTTGATTTTTTGCTTCTAAATCCATCAGGTAGTCTCTTTAGATAAGCTGACAAATTCGAGTATGTTTTTAAGTCCACTCCATTCTTTGTTCGGACTGTACTTTTTAACATTGAGTAAATACACCACAAAGAGCTAGGTTTGTACTTAGAAGATAATTCTTTAAAGTACGCCATGAACACATTTTCTGAAAAAGACTGCGTATTCTTGTTGTTCTGCCATTGTATGAAATTTTGGTACGCTAATATATATTTTTCCTTTGAGTTTTCTGGTAGTAAACTTTCCATAACGTTCTGGGCTTCACATCTTATATCGGGCGGTGTACAACATAAATCATTTTCTTCATAAATTGTATTTGCAGACATCTTAATTAATAACTAACTAAATAACTTCAAAAGAGAAAACGAGACGAGTTGTGAAAAATGTTTCGTAATGGCGGGAAAAATTAATCAGTTTTCCTATGCGCGCGCATCGGCCATAGACTAAAAAATGAGGTTTTTTTTTTGGGCTTTTCGCGGATAGCTTTTTAGCGCAAATGTAAGCGTAACTCAACCAATAATATTAAAGAAAGAAAGAAAGAAAGAAAAATATTTTTATTTGACATGCACATAACAAACAACAACAAGAAGCTTAAACAATAAAAAAAAAAAAATAGACAAATACAAACAGTTTATACTTAACAATAAGTGCAGTCAACAAGGCCCTATCTCAGCATAAAACTTTTGCGACATTATAAAAAACGTCGCAGAAGCGCTGTTATTATGATAGGGCCTTGGGCGTGACTTTGGATTTTAAACTACATATACTTACACATATACATAAATACAAAAAAATACATATACTTACACATATACATATAGATAAGTGACATAAACTCAATCACATCAGACATGGCTGTATGGGCATTAGTTCCTTTTGCCTTCCCATTACAGGGAGATTTAACAACAAAAAAAGAAAAAAAATATATATTGGCAATTTTAATTATTAAAAAAAAACTATTACTCACTAGTGAATAATAGTAATGAAAAAGTCACAGTTTGATTATAGGTGTCATTATGTGCCTAATTGCCATGGGATTAGAGCCACTTTATGAGGAAGTGTGTTGAAAAAAATATTATAGTACTGTTTTCTCGAAAATTTGTTTAAAAACGTTATGTGACGTCTTACGTACTTTGCTACTTATGTATAATTATTAATTTGATAAATGATTTTTTTGCAAATCTCATATTTCTTTAGAAGGCTCTCGAATATAACAAACCACTTTTGGCAATAAATTATTGGGAAAATACTTGTTCGTCTGAAAGTCTGAAGATTTTATTTGGCTCATTTTAATTGGCAATGTTCAAACAAACATAATATTATGTTGTAAAACGACTTAATTATACATATATCAATGGTGCTAGAATTATTTTTTTCATACGGCCTTTTAACAGAGAAATCTGCCACCAAAACCACCAAAAACTAGTAATGGGATAACTTTTTGGCTTTATTTACCACGGAAAAGGTTCTATTAAAGCACTCGAAAATAAGGGTTCTCAAGTTCTAGCATTGCTCGCGTCATGACTTTTGGAGCCGCAGAAGTTGTAGAAGTCGTCGTTAAAATGGTCTAGGTATTATTTTGATACTAGGTAGGAGTCCTCATCATCTGGTAATGATGTACTAAGGCCTGCCACGAGAGAGATTAAAGATTTGCGCTGATTCTCACCAATTTTTTCTTTGCCTTAAGTGTTTTGAAAGTACAATGTCTCATCTGAGAAAATGACCGTTCAATATCACGGCCTCCTTGACATAATTAATTACACCATCCCAATTTTAAACCACCAAAAGCAGCTTTTTATACGACAACATTGATAAATAAGGTTATCATATGCTTTATGAGCTTGTTAGAAAAATAATGAATATATATATATATGTGTGTCATTAAATATAAAACGGCAAATGAAAAATTAAAGGAGCGAAGAAGCATTTAAAGCATATTATTAAGGGAGATTTAAAACAAAAGAAAACATGTTTGCAGTTTCATTTTATATTATCATAAAAGCAAGAAAAGTCATCAAGTTTACTAAGGTATTTTTATATTATCATAAAAAGCAAGAAAAGTCATCAAATTATCAACGGTATATATATAATAATACAGAAAATATTATAACAAGTAATTATCCTTATATACCCAACGCTAGTAATTACGTAATTCTTACAAAGTATATATAACATCAATTTAAACATAAAAACAAAGATAAATAACATAATAAAAATACTCAGCTTGTATACGGGCCGTTAAGTATGTAATAACTCCAACTCTATAACTTGGACAGCGATCTGTCTCCGTCGGTGTCTGAATACACTCTGCCCGTACAACCGACCGCCCCTCTTTTATAATGCATCCCCACCTAGTAGTTCGAACTGACAAACAACACGTGATTTCCGAAAGGCGGAGAACACGCGATATTTCCCCACTTTTTACGTCGTTCGAACGGACAAACAACACGTGATGCTATTTCTGGTTTTTACCAGAGGGCCGTGCTGATTTTATTTATTTAATTACAATGTTAAATAATCGATATACAGTGTCTTATAATTATCAATAATTTATATTTCCTTAATAATATAACACGGCCATTCTGATATGTACTTCGTTCCCCGAAGTACCTATCTACATAACTACGTTAACTATGATTATATTTAAGCAGCACCACAGTCTCACATCTTACAATAAGTAGACCTCGTGAGCCACACACTTATAACTAAATGTCTTACTTCTCACATTAAGTAGACAGCATCACAGTCTCACTTCTCACATTAAGTAGACTTTTCGTGAGCCACACACTTACAACTAAATGTCTTACTTCTCACATTAAGTAGACAGCATCACAGTCTCACTTCTCACATTAAGTAGACTTTTCGTGAGCCTCACACTTACAACTAAATGTCTTACTTCTCACATTAAGTAGACAGCATCACAGTCTCACTTCTCACATTAAGTAGACTATTCGTGAGCCACACACTTACAACTAAATGTCTTACTTCTCACATTAAGTAGACAGCATCACAGTCTCACTTCTCACATTAAGTAGACTTTTCGTGAGCCACACACTTACAACTAAATGTCTTACTTCTCACATTAAGTAGACAGCATCACAGTCTCACTTCTCACATTAAGTAGACTTTTCGTGAGCCACACACTTACAACTAAATGTCTTACTTCTCACATTAAGTAGACAGCATCACAGTCTCACTTCTCACATTAAGTAGACTTTTCGTGAGCCACACACTTACAACTAACTGTCTTACTTCTCACATTAAGTAGACAGCATCACAGTCTCACTTCTCACATTAAGTAGACTTTTCGTGAGCCACACACTTACAACTAAATGTCTTACTTGTAACATTAAGTAGACATACTTAAGTAGACATATACATTTTAATACTTTGTATTTATTGTATTTAATATTATACATTTAAGTATACAGAATTCACATTGATTAGGTAGGTATGCTTAATAATCAGAGTAAAATATAAATGACTTCGGTACTTGTCATGCAGTACAGGCATTGATTATGGAAATATTTACATCTTACAACAAATTTAACGACTTATTACTAAAATTATAGTTGTAGACCGCACTTTATTTCTAACAATACCTTCATTATATATATTCCAAGCCACAAGCTTTGTTATAAAATAAAGACATTTCTTTATATCATGTGGTGAATTACACGACACCAATGACATACGAAACCTTAGCAATTTAAAATTCTTCCAGCTTCCAGGTTCAGACTTACGAACAACAGTCTGAACAATTATGTAAAAAAAATATATATAATAAAATCCCCGATTACAAAAAAAAATCTACCAAAAGACCATACATCAGAGGAACAATTGAAATTACTTCTAATAAATAAAAGATACTACTCAGTCAAAGAATTCTTAGCGGACAAGACGATTCAAAAAGTTAAGCAATTAAACTTGAAAATTCACTTGTGTATAAATATGTCTATATTTTTGAATTTTATTGTAATGTATTGTATTTATGATTTTTTATTGACAAATGGTACCTTAGAAATTATAATATGAATATATATTTTTAATTTTGTAATAAACTGATATAATGTTTATTTTTATTTAATATATTTAAAAAATATATATTTTTTATTGTAATATTGAATTTCTGAAATTTGATTTGATGAAAAATATATGAATGTTGTTTTTTATTTATTTTAAGTACATAAATATATTTTTAAATAGACAGAATTTTTGTAAGCTAATTAAATACTGACTGACTCTGTATTATCTTTGCTGTGCCCTAACAGGGTTCATGTACCTACCATATATCATTACCATTACATATACTTTGTTTTTTTTGTGTATATGATTGTGAATAAATGAATAAATTTATTTATTTATTTAAACTTTAATTGCACAAAATGAGTTACTCATAAATATATCTTATATAGGTATAACATTCTCGACTCACAGTTTTAGTTACTATACTCCTCCTAAACGGCTTGACCGATTCTCATGAATTTTTTTATGTATATTCAGTAGGTCTGACAATCGGCTACTATTTATTTTTTTGACAAAATTTTTTTTTTTTTTTGGCAAAACAACGTTTTCGGGGTCAGCTAGTAATAGGTAAATAAAAAATGCAATAAGACAATTCTAGAAGAAATAATAATAATGGTATAAAAGCTTTTTTATTTTATTTTATTCAACTACTACAGTATCTACTAACTTATTGCGTCAGCAATTGGCTCTTCATCTGTCCATGCATCTGGTCATAGCCTCAATTTCTCTTTAGTTACTGTTATATTTCTATGATTGCCTTTTCATCTTAGAGCATACCTATCGTGTAGGAGCATCTCAGTTATCTCGTAGGGACCTTTGAATCGGGGAATCAGTTTATTACGGCGCCTGGTTTATGTATACTAGTTTATGTATACTATAAGCAAAACAGTACTATACCTGAAGGTTATATCTCTAAAAAGCCGTGTAAACGATATATAAAGGTAAGGTTTAAGCGGTGACAATCTGTTCTATAAAGGGTTTGAAAATACATTTTGGATTTAAAAACTTATAAGGAATAAATAGAGGCTTAAAATAATAATTGATGTAAACGTTCACTACGCCATTTTACACAACCGTTATAGTCAGGTGCAATAGTAAGTTCAATTATAACTAGTACAGAACGATAGTGCTCTATAAAATTGTTCGCAGATGCCTTGATTCGTCCGATTTGCGTAATAAGCGTTAAAAATAAACTGCTTTAGTAATTTTCAATCAGTAATATTGTGGCATTACAGATATTTAGATCGTTGCTATAATACTTAGTATGTAAGTAGTCACAATAGAATGATTTTTGTGATGTAGCCTGGTTACAGATTACTCTTAAATAACGGAATTGTGCTATAATCGTTTTTAGATGCCTTTCAAAGTTGTACTGACAAGCCTAACGCACGGACACTTTTTTAGAGTAGAATTAATGTATAATGACTTTTTTTTTTAGTTCCTTTAATACACATATTAGTATTATAACAGGCTATCTATACTCTTTTATAGTATAAAAGTGATAAAGTAAATAAATGTAAATGGATTAAATGACAATTACCTATATCATGAAAAAGATTTTTTTTTCGCTTTTACAACTATGGTCAGACATTTTGATACGATGGAAATTTTGTACTTAAAAAAAAAATTGTAAAGATTATAAACGCAAAGAAACACATTTAGTAGAAGTGAATGGAAGTTATAAGAAAGTAACATCTTCTACAATATAATTTCAGTTTGATATCAGGGCGACAGTGAAAACATTGTCATAAAAATTCAAAGTCGATTTTAATCATTAAATATTTTAGTAAAAGCTCGACAATTCGAGGAAGGCACTTAACATTCATAGTAAATGTAACCAAAGTTTATTATTAAAACTTCGGTCTAACTTCTTTTCCATTCTATTAGAAGAATATTGTAATAACAAAATAAAATCTTCACTCAAATTTATATTGTAGTATTAATAAATCCTGTAGTACTTTTTTTTATGTGAGGTAAAGGCAATCTTGTTTAGTACGAAAAAGTACTTTAAAGATCCTATAGCAGCCAGCGCATCACTATTTTGAGATCTGCGTCACTGTTTAGTAAATTATATAAGACCGATTTGTCCTACGTGACACTGTTATTAATTCCTTTTTACATTGAGTTAAGATATAAATGCGCCACTTCTGAATAAAAGAAACCTACTTACGTGTATTATAGAATCTAAAATAGTTTTTAACAAAACGTTCTATGGTCTTTTATACAACTAGATTTGCTGCTTGGATTTATATGCCTATGTTATATTATCAATAATTTATATATTCTTAATAATATAACACCTACCCCAATTTAAATTTATGTCCATAAAAATATACAATAGATTGCCGAAATTTTTTTAAAAAAACGAAGTATCTGATAAACTTTTTGAAAAAAAACCTAAAACTATTACTAACTAAGAAATGTTTCTATAATTTAAACGAATATTTTATACACAAATTTTGAACAGTAAATCATTTCAATAGTATTTAAAAGGACATGATATATAGGGCTATTAATTATTAGTTATTAATTTATTGTTAATTAGTAGATATAATAAATTATGACATATTTAATTTAATTGATTATAGAAATTAGTAACTATGACATTAGGAATTGACTTAGGAATATTTTCTATTTTATGCTGTTTGAATTCAAGTCAATGTGATGAAATAGCTTAAGTTTTATGATTATGATTATATTGATTTGAAAAACGTATCCAATTAATATATCTAGATTAATAATAATTGTAAATTGTATAAAATATCGCAATACCTTTACAAGGTTGATTTGTAACACCTTTAAGACCTATACACTTACTATATCATTGTACAATATTGTTGCAAATTTATATGGCGAATAAATAAATATGTATATGAATATGAAATTATAATTAGCAATAATTGTTATGAAGATCGGCAACACATTTGTAAATATTACACACCTACCTTAAGTTTCAATGTATTTAGGCTAAGTTGTAAACATAAATAAATTTATCTTATCTTATTATTTCTCCATTGTCCAGTATCCCCAACACAAGCCCCCAATGACGCCTACTTTGGGCTAGATGATGCCTACTTTGTGTATGAATATTTATTATTATTATTACCATTGCAGCCTATGAGCAAATGAACTCCATTTTAATGTGACTGAAACCCGTAGATTATTTTAACAGTGGTATTAAATGTTTATTGTACCTTCTACAAACCGCTTGGCTAATTCTGACAATACACTACAAGTGGTGTTAAATCTTTGCAGTTAATTCACACAATGCGGATAACGTGGTTACCATAGATGGTTAGCGAGATGGCGCTAGTGGCGCACGGTTCACATAGGCTCCGTAAAAATATAATTATTAAAAATAGAAATAAGTCATTATTTACAATTAATTTATACCGAGTGAGTTAGTCTATGTCTGATTGTGAACAGAAAGTGTTGGTGAAATAAAATATAGGTGAAATTGTTGGAAAACTAAAGAAAACTAAATCAACAATAAAAGTGATTTTTGGAATAAACAGAGAAGAATTTCAACACTACTACTTCATAATTTTGCGAAGACACACAGGTACAACATATATTATCCTATTTTGAAAACAGTAAGTCATTCTAAAGAAAATTACATAAAAATCTAATTATTTGAACGTTAGATTATTCAAATGGAACAATTTTATCACAAGCAATCCGCTCAACGCTAGATAGCGCTAGTAAATAGCACGCTGGTGCCTTCACAAATCGTCAACAGAGGGCACTAGTGTCAACATTAACACTGCGACTCGCCACAAGATGGCGCATCAGTGTAATAAATGTAAGATCGAAATAACAAAAAGAGATTTCATAGTATGTACAAGTTGCCAGCATCATTACCACTTGAATTGCACCAGTATTAGTGAAAAAATATTTTATCTTATGACACCTGAAAATAGAAAAAAATGCCAATGCGACAAATGTAAATATACCATCCATAAAAATTCAGACAAGGAAACCCTATCTGATACATTAAGCGATACAGAAGTGATACAGGAATACGAGGAGCACATCACACTTCGTACGAGAAAGAAAACTGCGTCTTTGCCAGACTTATCGGAGTCATTTATTTCTACAAGTTCCCCTAACACTAGTATGATAGAATACAATAAAACGTCATATAGTGTGCCAGAAATCATTGAAAATAATTTAATTATTGAGGAATTGAAAGAAGAAATTACACTTCTCAAACAACAACTAGAAATTGCTAATAATGAAATTGACATTTTGAACATGAGCAACCAAAAATTACTAACAAAGAATCGGGAACAAGAAAAAATTATAAAGTTGTACAAAACTATTAGTACTGATGACCTTAATATTAGCACAAAAATTAGTAGTCCATTCATTTCAACACCATTATCTAATAGAACTATTATTAGAAATACAGAGAAGAAAACAAAGAGTAGAAAGAAGGAAAAACTGACAGTAGACCAGAATTGCAGCAAGTTGATGACACCGCCACCTGTAGGAAACTATGTTACTGCTGTGAGACCTAGTGGTGACCAACATTGTCAGGAGCAATATTCAACAACAAACGGCGACACACTCAGTGTGAAAATGAACTTTGAAAAGTTAAAAACTCATACAAAAGTATGCTTAATAAGTACAATTGGGAATAACAAAATATCCAAAATATTAAAACGACAATTCGACGAGCTGGTCATGTGTCACTATCGAATAACTGGAGGGGGCATCGACCAACTGACAAGTGGGTTGGAACGAAAGCTAGAACACTATACAAGTACTGACTACTGTGTTATAATCCTGGGAGAACATGACTTTACTATTTCTGACAATTACAATAACTTAGTGACAAAAATAAGACATAAACTTTTGTTAGTTCAACATACGAACATAATTATAAGTATACCGACATTCAAGTATTCTTTAAATGCTAATATTTACAACAAAAGACTAGAAATGTTTAATAAATCGATTTATATTGATAATTTGACACACAAATATTGTTACATTTTGGACTCGAACAAGAACCTCTCATATTCGTTTGATATGTTTTCGAAATATACTGGTAGGGTTAATATTCATGGTTTTAAAATTATTACAAGAGATTTGATACAGCTAATGTGTGATATTAATAGGGAATTAATATATGTCGAACATCCTAAATTAAACTGTTCCTTTCGTAACTAAATGTACTATTATGTGCCAAAACATTCAGTGCCTATCAAACAAAGTAGATGAACTAAATGCATTTTTAATGGACTCCAATGTGGAGATAATTGTAATGTGTGAGCATTGGATGCGGCCTGATAACTTTCATCTTTGTGCATTGGAGGGTTATGATTTACGCGCTAAATACCTTCGAAAAAGGCGTGTCCACGGTGGGGTGGCTATATTCACACGCGATAATATAACAACAAAGGAAAGGTTAGACATCCAAGATTATACAAAAGAATTCATTGTAGAGTTCTGTGCCGTAGAAGTTCTAGAATTAAACTTGATACTTATATCTGTGTATCGACCGGATCGAGAGATTGAAACTTTCTTTCAGCAGTTTGAAAATTTGTTAGGATATATCTCAAAGCACACCACTCGCAAAAAGATCATCATTGCTGGTGACCTAAATATAGACATTCGGGATAAAACAAGCAATTCCGAAACCTTTCTTAATATCCTCAAATCTTTTGGACTCCGTTGTCTTATAAGCGAACCCACTAGAGAAACAAACAAAAGCTCATCATGCATAGATCAGTTCATAGTAAGTGAAAACCTAAATATGGAAACTGAAATACATGATTATCAACTTTCTGACCACAAAACTCTGATAGGTAAGGTTTCAATAGAACGACAAGATAATAAGAAACAGCAAAAATATACAATAAACACCCGAATATTTAATAAAAATTCAATGGAAAAGTTTAGAATTGCATTAAGTAAAATTAACTGGCAAAATATATTGTCAAAAAATATTGATATAAATAAAAATTACGATATTTTTTATAGTAAAATAAAGTTTCTGTTGGATACATACATACCATTTAAACACATAAAAATAACCAATAAGAGTAAAACAAAATGGATTACAAATGGTTTGAGAAAGTGTTGCTATCACAAACGTGTACTGCGCTACCTGACAACGAAATTTGAAAATGAAAATTTAAAGTCATACTGTAAAAAATATACTAAAATACTAAAGAAGCTAATAATGTCCGAGAAAAGAACATATAATATACAAAGATTATTGACAGCACGTAATAAAAACAAGGAGATGTGGAAAATGATAAAAGAAAAAACTAGTGAGTCTTTAAATCAGAAACATGAAAATATAGCTTTGAAATCGCAGAATAATAATATCACGTGCCCCAAAACAATTGCTGAGGGGTTCAATAAATATTTTTTAAGCATAAATCTAAATAATAATTTAATTCCCCCATTTTTGCCTCATAAAATAATGATACCTAATTCGTTCTTTATGGGGAGCGTTGTAGGGAAAGATGTGAGGAAGACTATTTTGACTTTAAAACGAAATAATACTAGCGGGCACGACGAACTCCCAGGGTCCCTCATAGCGTATTGCGTGGATGAGTTTGTATCTCCCTTAACATTTCTGATAAGTCAATCATACGAAGATTGCACCTTCCCAGACGCGTTGAAATTTGCTGTGATAAAGCCTATATATAAAAGAGGAGACAAATCTGACGTAAAAAATTATCGTCCTATTGCCCTGTTACCCGTTATTTCAAAAGTTTTCGAAAATATAATATGCAAAAGAATTTACGCCTTTTTAGAAAAATATAAAGTCCTAAATAGCAATCAACACGGTTTTAGAGAAAATCGATCTACGATAACAGCTGTCTTCGATTGTAATAACGAAATATTAAACTTGTTGAATAATAATAAGTGTGCAATCGCTATTTTCATGGACATGTCCAAGGCTTACGATAGAGTCTCTCATAAAATCTTGTTAAAAAGGTTAGAGCTCCTAGGCATTCGCGGACAGCCTAAAAAGTGGCTTGCCTCTTACATCAGCAATAGAAAGCAAATAGTACAAATAACGCATTTAAACAAAACTACTGGAGAGTTACAGAGATATGATTCCAGCGTTAAATTGGTTACTGGCTCCATACCTCAAGGTAGCGTCCTGGGATGCTTACTATTCCTTTCATACATCAACGAACTACCCACTGTGGTACCAGCACCCTCTAAACTTATACTTTTCGCAGATGACGCTACCCTTTTGGTACCTTGTGATTATAAAGACGAAACAGTAGCACATAATATAATAAAAGACTCATTAGTGAAAATAGACAAACATTTAAGTGAATTAGATCTTGTACTCAATTACGAAAAAACTAAGGTTATGAAGTTCATGCCATATCAAAGGACAGGACCAACTCTAAACGTAAATTACGAGGGACGTAAAATTGAGGAAGTAGATTCTTTTAAGCTCCTGGGAATCACCATGGACAGTCATATGTCGTGGAAACAGCACATATGCGCGGTTGTCAGTAGGCTAAGCAGTTTCTCATATGCTCTCAGAGAGCTCAGAAAAAGCACTAATGAACACTGCGCACTCGTTGCATACCACAGTCACGCTGCAGCCTGGATACGGTACGGTATCGTAATCTGGGGCAACTCAACCAATGTAATGGACGTAACCATAATACAAAAACGCTGCCTAAGGATTGTAGCATTGGCAGGTCGGAGAGAAACTTGCAGAACACTGTTTCTTAAGTATGGCATCCTAACCGTTACTTGTGTCTATGTATTTGAATTGTGTAGACTCGTTAGGAGAAACAGTCATTACTTCCAGAGGATCGGAGACTTGTCTCTTCGCTACGCCTCTCGCCGTGGAGATGACTTGGTGTTACCTCACCCCCATCTCACGCTTTTTCGTAATGGGACATACTACATGGCAGCTAAAGTCTACAACCATCTGCCCAATAATCTGAAGGCCGTCCAAGGTAGCAGATTTGAGAGATGTCTAAAAAGGCTACTGTTAATGGAACCATTTTACAGTATTAAAGAGTACTTTAATAAAAAAATTACATTTTGACATGCAATTTAATTCTTAATGGACTTATTCTAATTTATATTAAGGAATGTTGATTGGTAAAATATCTATTACTGAATTTACTGACTTATAATTATTTTTATCTTTATATCTACTGACATTTTTGTGCCTTATTGATTTTTCTTTTTATTTTAATTGCTAATGTGTTTTTATTATACTTATAGCTATTATATTATATAACATTCGCAATGCCTTAGTGGTAAATTTGTACAATTAGACTAAGATCTTACCTTCTCTACTTATAGTGCATTATTGTAACAAATTTAAGCGAATAAATGAATCTGAATCTGAATCATATTTACATCTGTTAAGTTAAAATCTCACATGATTTTCTGGCTAGTCGACAGCCCGATGAATCCGCAATGATTTCTACGTCAGGATAACTTACAGCATTTCTTTGTGTATTTTATTTGGTCCTATGGCATTTACTGCTGCTCCCCTTGAGAACCTTGGCGAGAGCTTGCCGCTCCGCAATCATTTTTATCAGGATCGAATATTGGTAGAGCGAGATCATCGTCGATTGTATGTGGCCTAACGCTAACGACATCTCGAATAGCCGTCAAAAGTTTCACCATAGCTTCTGTATCCATTCTGAAAATTAAAAAAAAATATAGTAATTGTGAACCCAAGTTATCCCACTTCTGATGTTAGAAAAATAATGAATATATATATATATATGTGTGTCATTAAATATAAAACGGCAAATGAAAAATTAAAGGAGCGAAGAAGCATTTAAAGCATATTATTAAGGGAGATTTAAAACAAAAGAAAACATGTTTGCAGTTTCATTTTATATTATCATAAAAGCAAGAAAAGTCATCAAGTTTACTAAGGTATTTTTATATTATCATAAAAAGCAAGAAAAGTCATCAAATTATCAACGGTATATATATAATAATACAGAAAATATTATAACAAGTAATTATCCTTATATACCCAACGCTAGTAATTACGTAATTCTTACAAAGTATATATAACATCAATTTAAACATAAAAACAAAGATAAATAACATAATAAAAATACTCAGCTTGTATACGGGCCGTTAAGTATATAATAACTCCAACTCTATAACTTGGACAGCGATCTGTCTCCGTCGGTGTCTGAATACACTCTGCCCGTACAACCGACCGCCCCTCTTTTATAATGCATCCCCACCTAGTAGTTCGAACTGACAAACAACACGTGATTTCCGAAAGGCGGAGAACACGCGATATTTCCCCACTTTTTACGTCGTTCGAACGGACAAACAACACGTGATGCTATTTCTGGTTTTTACCAGAGGGCCGTGGTGATTTTATTTATTTAATTACAATGTTAAATAATCGATATACAGTGTCTTATAATTATCAATAATTTATATTTCCTTAATAATATAACAAGCTCGTGGCACTTTGGTCACTACCACGGAGTTATATAGTCTTTGGACACTACACACGCATTGCCTACCATGTAAAAAACTTGCCTGCTCGGTTATTCGGATGCATACATGCACTGAAAAAATATTCAAACAAACGACTTCGGTTACATTACTTATTTATAACCAAATTTGGCGAGGATGTAATTAAAGTTTATTTGGTATCGGTTTAATCGGTATGCTTTGTTTTGTTAAATCAAATAAACTGTCACTATCTATGCATCTTTATATTCTTTTTTTAAGTTACAGGTAGTAAAAAGTTCAGTTATCATTTTTTCAGAGATATTGTGAAGTTTACATTAAGCCTTTTTAACTTAGAAACGCTCAAGATTTCAGCCAAATCATTAGAAATCTCTAATATACAAAATTCTCGTGTCACAAATTTAGTTACCATACTCCTCCGAAACGGCTTGACCGATTTTCCTGAAATTTTATATGTATATTCAGTACGTCTGAGAATCGGCTCCTATCAATTTTTTTGGTCATTTTTTTATGGCAAAACAACGTTTGCGGGGTCAGCTAGTAAGATATAAATTTCGATCATAATATGAGCAACATAATTATAAATATTTTTTTAGATATATTACATTGCAAACTGTCTGTCCCACATCAAAGCTACGCAAACATCCATCTCAAAGTCTAAAATAGATATACCAAGTAAACATGCAGTAACTTAATGCCTACTCAGATATGCTGACTACCTACAAAGGAGATACAGAGACTATAATATTATGGAACAATAACCACTGAAACGTATTTACTATTACTGTGGTTTAAGTCTCTCATGTATACAGGATGCTTTAATTCACTCCGTGCTCCTGACCAAATTTCCCCGAGGAAATGTTTTGTTTCCAAGGTTTCAGTAGGTAGACTATTAGTATTAGCTTCACCTACACACAACGGTACTTTGAGAACCATGGAGCACTAGTAATTACCAAATTTAGCAGTTCTTTATTCGTTATACCTAGTAATAGTTTAACTGGGCTTATTAATATATAAAAATTCACAATATTTTAAGTTCACAAAACTAATTATGACATTGATATACCTGCACATTAAATATTATATTATTGATACTCGCATTAAACAAAAAGGATACGGTAAGTCAAGAAAATGCTCCAAAAGCGTGCACGAGCACCCAAGATCACATACATTAAAATATTCTTCATCTCAATACGCGTCTAATAACAGAGATATACCGGTCTCTCTGCTTGTTGCATTGCTTAACATTATCTAGTAATTTCGAATTTTAAAAAGTTGGTAGGTACTGGTAGAATCTAGGCAGTTTTGTGTAGTTTAGGTGATAGCAGCTGAATTATTGGAATTCTTTGCCAGCAGATGTATAACGTGGGGTCCTTCAAGAGAGGCGTGAAAAAGCACATTTTGGGCGGCAAGGTGGAGGCGGCTAGTGCAATGTGTATTCTGCACTAGCGGTCTTCGCATATGGACTCTCCTGACCGCTTGGACCCAGGTGGTGTTGGGTCAATTGCCATGCTTTGTATAAAAAAACCTATATTGTTGGAATACTAAAAGATAACGATTCCACGTCATGTTCATTAGTGACGGCGCTCTGCGCTCACGCATCACATCGTCCTTCCTATTTATATTTTAAGTAAAAATTGTTAACTTTTACATTTTACTATAAGAAGACAATTCTTTAATGAATAAAAATGTTTAAATATATTTTTTTACCCAAAATCATATTTTTATGATATTAAACTACCATTTTTACTTATATATTACAACATGGCTATGAACGTAATAAGTATATTTTTTTTATTAGATATCGTAAAAATCGTAATCGACTAAGCATTTGCGTTCGCACCTACAGTGGACTTTTAATGTGTCTGGCAAGATGTAGAAACCATGAAAACTGTCCGTCTATTGAGGTGACATCTTTTTATAAGTCCCCTAGTAACTTATATAAAATTTAGCTATTATACTATAACGAAAGTATAGGTAATTATAAGTTATTAAATTTAAGGGTGTCTGGCAGGGGGTAGAGACTATCATGTGTCCGGCAATGGATGACGACATTTCTAAAGTTATCCCGAAGAAAATATAAAAAAATGAACTTTATACTTTAACAAATTTTAGGTACTATTTTATACACCTTCGCTACCAGTTACCTGCCCATCACCCGTACCACCATTTTTTATCGTGGACCAGTTTAGGATCTAAACTGAGTAGAATCGTTAATTCGTACTACGACGCTATCTACGACTATGACAGCGATGCAGTTTAGGAACCAATACTGGACCGAGCGGAATATGAATCGCTTTTATAAAGATGGTGGTAAGGCCCCAGGTAACCACAACCTAAACTCTATAGTCGCTGGTCGTTCTTACTTGTACAGGGGGCATGTACAGAGAAACTTTCAACTTTTATAAAATAATGAAGGTCTGGCCGTCGTGGGCTGTTGCTCTATAGGCCATGTTTTAATTTATCGTCGTCACCGCCCTATATACAGTGTGCTACAAAAATCGGAAATAAAATTTAAATGGGTGGTTGTGTTTCCTGTCAAGAGTTATCTCTGGAACCTTTAAGACCACTTTTAATTTCTGATTATAATTAAATGATAAAATATCGTCACACCTGTACCTCTAGCACGAACACTTTTAAATTTCGAATTGCTATCGTATCGAGTAGTTACGTTAGCTTTTGCCTGTTTTTTTTATATATTTAAAGCGCCCGTGAACGATACGATTACGATTCGAAATTTAAAAATGTTCGTGCTAGGGGTACAGCTCGCGACAACCCGAAAAAATCGTACTAGCGCATATCGTACACACTACAGTTATACTACACACACATACACACAACGCGCGCACATACCACGATATCGACCGGTCAACCCCAGAATTCTATATTTAATTTCGTAATTATCATTTCAATATTTTGAAATAATATCTGTTGCTCCTAGTAATAAATTTCTCCCCTTATCTAATGTGGAACCTTTCCAACTAAACTTTGCGCCTCTGTAGTTTGCCCCAAGATACGTCGTAATTCGTTATCCACAGTTCAGCAGCTATGTTTACTGTTCCGTCAAGTATTTTCGATCTTTCATGTTGCTTATAAAGTGGTTTAAAGCGGATAACATGCTGTAGAATATGTTCTCCGTTGAAGGGAATAGGTACGTTCCAATATCACTGGAAAATCTCACTACGCCGATGCCGCAGCGGTTCAGCCGGCGTCTTGTTTGAATATTTTCCTTGATGTGTGGAATATTTTATTTTACAGGAAATTTAAAAGACTTATATTTTCCTATCAATGAACATTGTGATTATTATATGTATAATATAATAAAAACGTACACACCAAACTGAACTCTATTGATATAAAATTGTGAAAGTCTTCACAGATAGCTCTTTATTATTTCATTGCATTTTCCATGCATTAATAGGTACATATGGAATTAAATTTTTTAAGTACCTAATCCCCGGCTTTATTAATCATTTATCTAACACCACTTTATTGAGACTGTTATTCTTACGAGCCAAAATACACTAATTATCTGCTGTAAGTTTCTAATCATCAAATGCCTGATGCTTCATTAATTATAGCTAAGAACCATTTCGACCACGTCAACCTTAAAGCAAAAAAAAAACTGAATCAACCGCTCGATTCGTTTAGGAGCTACGATGCCACACAGGTAGGTTACACAGTCAGACACGTCAGTTGGGTAAGATTGGATATTTTCAGTACATTTAGTTTTCCTGCATGAGTCTCTAAAGAAAGTCTGCATTACCCTTTTTGATAATTCTATGATCTGTGGAGACGGGTACAAAATTGAAATGCTGTTTTGTATTTACATTATGAGTATTTACTACACTTTTAAAATTGTGTAATATTTTTACGTAATAATAATCACCTACCCATAAGATTTTACATATATGAATGGTACAAGAGTAAATTGTTCAACTTTTATGAACTTTTCTCGAAACCCGATAGATAAGTTTGTATATTGCTCTTACAGTATTACTACTTATCTACAGCGTTTCTCCAGATAAGAATTCCATAAGACAATAGCATAGTATGATAATAATACTATGAAAATTACCAAAGCAATGCCTATTACGGAGAATCTTTACCAAAAAAATAATTTTGATTACCGCCGTAAAAGGACAGTTAAACCATTATTGCTGTATCGAAATCAGTAAGCCGTCTAAACATTTTAACTGCATATGCTGCAAAACTCTTAACAATATTTGCTAGTACAATTTAGAGTAAGAAAACTGGTAACATTTGATAGACATTTGATTTTGGATAGTATTCAATGCCATACCATTTACGGCCGGTTTTTATTTTCGATAATCAGCAGATATAAGTGAGTCTCCTAAAGTTTTTTTGGCTATAACTTTGATTTAGTAACTGCTTCAGTTGGGTGTAATAAACCTAATTAATTAAGCTTTATTTTCATTCATTAACAAATTATTAACATGAAACCTATTTACGACTCTAGAGAGGTCATTCTTTACTTAATCAAAATTGCTTCATTTTCCGTTTATTCTTAAAATAAAAAATGTATCATTCGTGAACAACATTATGATATTCTCTTCCACGTAAAGCAAATCCATACTAATATCATAAATGTCAGTGTAACTCTGTCTGTCTCTCTGTGTGTTTGTCTGTCTGTTAACTTTTATTTCTCAGCCGCAGAACTGACTTATGTGATTTTTTGCATGGAGAGCGAGCGGAGCCGTGGGCGGATATTAGTCATTAATATAAATTTTAAAAAACAGGAATAGAAATGAACCCTGCGAAACACTTACGCCCACGATGCGAAACGTCTGGGAGATTTTTAGTGAGAAATTAAACTATATTCTAGAGCCTTGTTCGCAAATCCTTAATAATGTAATTTTCTGACGAGAGCATCATACCTATTTAATCGAATGCCTTGAACAAATCACAAAAAATAACTAGAACATCTCTTAAATCCTCCCAGACTGCAAAGATATTCTTTATTAATTCTGCTCCCGCATCTATGGTTGATCGCCCACTCGTCAATCCTGTTTTTTGTGGAGTAAATTGTGTTTGTTAAAATATCCGTTCACTGACTTTTCAAAGAAAGTGGGCAATGTAGTGATAGATCGAAAATACGTGGGGTCTAGTCTTTATTCTTAATATTTATTCTTTATTTATAACTGTGAATGTTCAATTAATACAAAGAAGGGATTATGATAAATTGATGTGTAATATGTAAAACGTTTCTTGGCATTTACAATAATTATATACAGGTATCTATAAAATTAATCTCTACTTTTCAGGAGATGAAAAAATATTAACCTATGTTTTGAATGGCAGGACATTATATAGGCATGTGTAGACACGTAATTCTGAAGAATTTATGAGACAAAGAGTGCGTGTGAAGATCTGCGTAATATGACGAAATACGTGTAAACCAAGATTTGTCTTTGGGGCATAGATAATTACATACTGGGTTCTTTCACCTTTCCCGACAGAATAATACTATACACGTGTGATGTTAAATAGTTATTGTTGTAATAAACCACTTTTTGAAATTTTGAATGCACTAGTACCTCAAATCAAATGGTTTCGAATTTTGGGTTAGTTTGGACGCATCAGCTTCATAATCACAAAAGATAGGTATATCTCTATTAATTACATTTGTCGATATGTCCCATCTGTATATACGGCGCTACTGATAAGCAGCACAAACAGACTCGCTATGCTATTTGGGAACTGGATAATGGCAAAAAAACACGCGTGTTTCTCTTAGTTTGATTTAATTTATGAAGTAGCCATCAACCAGACACAATAGATATCCAATTGTGAAAATTTTAATATCTCTGAATAGCTTATAACCAATCATTCTATGCTAAGCATTAGCTTAGCTATGGATACATTATTGTTTATAATAGAAAATAGCCCCTCCCTGTCGCAAATGGGGAATTCAAGAATTTGCGAATTAGGAATTGCCGGGTAAGAACTTACTCCGCTTCGCCTTTAAAATTTTCTTGAATCAAACACTATCGCAGATACCGATACCATTAATCTGTGCAAAAACTTACCTAGTTGAAAATAATCTTGCTATTGAATCTGAGTAGGTACGACAATTTACTTTCGTACTACCCAATTCACCATACATTTCACTATTTTGTTCATATCGATGCCCCCAAGCAAAAAGTCGGTACTGTGCTATTATGGACTTATTCCTGTTATGATGAATTCGGAATCTATAGACTTGAATACACCTTGTCATTTTTTTTTAGATTTTTCCTAATTATATTTATGAAGATATAATGAAATATACATTTATTGCACGGAAATCAACTAACAAAATTGTTCCAGCAAAAGTTCTGTAACGCAGTATTACAAAAAAATATTTCAAATCTTGTTTTAGTAAGATGCGTTTACCGGATTATTGCCGTAAAATTAATTCGTTATGGTTTTGGTAAAACTGTACTGCAGGATTTTTGTCGAAAGAATTGACGCATATGAATTTTGTAATAGACAATAACAATATTGTTGCAGATAATAATCGGCTTAGTAATATACGTAATATGTCAGTACAAATAAATTTATTTCAAAATCGATATGGCTAACTCTGTTTTCGACCTTTACTGTTTTTGGCTTGCCCGGCGACATTTTGCAATGCGCATTTCTCTCTTACTTGTACTAATAATCAGACAGTAATAGATATAGATAATGCCGCACCCCAACATGTAATCCTTGACCTTGACTTTCCTGTTTACATAAACAGTTGTATTTCCGGAGTTTTGGTACTGTGACGTCCTGCTTTGAGTTTAAAAGTTTTTCACGTGTCAGTGTAGTGTGGGAGTACTAGTCGTGTCTAGTTGATTGTTATTGTTTAAAGGGAATATTGATTTAATTTGAATATGAGTTCGAAAATACATAATAATATAAAATTTAAAATTAATCGTGTGATACGAATGCTTCTCATAGTTGACGACACGAATCAAAATAAGTACCTAATATTGAATATATTTTAAAGGGTTTTGTTTGCGTTATGGGATTTTTTTTATACCATTAAGGTGGCAATCAAGCATACGGCCCACATGATGGTAAGCGGTTACCGTAGCCTATAGACGCTTCCAACACCAAGGGTATCAATGGCGCGTTGCTGACCCTGTAAAAACCTTTTCAACCCCTTTTTTTTGAAGAACCCCATGCTGTACTCATTCGAGAAAACCTCTGCTGGGAGGTCATTCCACAACCTGTGCGTCCGCGGGACAGTGTTTCTCTGAAACCGCACAGTACGAGACCATTTTAGATCCAACTTGTGAGGATGAATTCCCTGCCGATGGCGAGCAGTGCGATGGTAGAAAGAGGCCGTGGGCATCATGTCAAACAATTCCTCAGAACACACTCCGTTACACAAACGGTAGAATACACATAAGGAAGAAAAATCTCTCCTTAAGCTTAAGGGTTCAATACCGCTTGTGAGCTCGGAATCGTTGACAATTCTCATAGCGCGTCTTTGAACTGCGTCAAATGGTCCAAGTTGGTATCTAGGTGCTCCCGCCCATAGCTGGCGCAGTATTCCTTAGGTGGTCTGACTTGAGACTTACCTATACAGTAAAATATTTGTCCCAGTTTGCGCCGAAGAGAAGAACCGCCGCGCTTTATTGAGCACACCAAGTTTCTTAGATGCCAGCTTGACTTTATCTTCTAAATGACCGCGGAACTGCACGTCACTAGAGATATCGTCACCAAGGATCCCTCCCTATACTCTTAGAGATGAAAAGGGGTGTGTCAAGGAATTGTAGAGACACAGCGAATGGGGATTCTATAGCGGGGTTACATTGGACTAAGTATAGTCGTCCCTAATCGGAGGCTCTGATGAGAGAACTCTCGATTTCAGACACAAGTCGACCGCGACTTTCCTCCACTGTAGGCCGAGTCTCCAGAACTGTCATCCGCCTAGCAATGCAGCCCCCCAATAGACAGCATATCTTTGACATGTAGCAGAAACAGTGTTGGAGACAGCGCCGAGTCTTGCGGGACGCCAGCGTTAATGTCCATGCTATCCGAGCAACTTCCATCGAAGTTACCCATTTACAGAGCCCCTCGGGTAGCCCGTACGTTGGTTAATTCGAAAGAAGACCCCTGTGCCAGACCCGATTGAACACCTTCGCTACATCTAGACTAACAGCCAATGCCTCATGCATCAATGCCTCTATGGAAAGATCCCAACGGTGTTAGGCACACTAGTAGATCACCCGTCGAGCGATTGTGTCGAAAGCCATATTGGCGGTCGCTGATTAGGTCGTGATCTTCTAGGTACCTGAGAAGTTGCATATTTATGACGCGCTCTATCACATTTGAAATAAAACCAATTTACCGAATTTAACTCGAGTTTAATTAGATATTACATCATTATTATACACCTGACGTTTCGATTACTTTACAGCGATCGTGGTCACGGGAAGACGTCTTCCTACATCTTATTAAACGCCAGTTAAATCCAGTAAATTGGTTTTATTTTAAATGTGTAGTGCTCGCGAAAATGTAAGACAATACTATGCGCTCCATCACCTTTGAGAGAGCGGAGATTCAAAACCAAATAAGTTGTTTTTAAATACAACTTTGAAGACTATTATTCTGAGCTTGATATAGACAATCCTCGTTCTGCGTTAGATAGACGAAGAGGACGAAAGAGTACTTAAGAAACATCTGAAAGTATAGATAATATGGAATTGAAACGTGCATATCCCCAACCTATTCCAATAAATAAAGCGTTGCATGCAGACCTTTTAAGTTTATCTGGAGCGATCCCGAGATTTTACCATCCATTTTATGAATCATTATCTTGTGCTGAAGCTCCGACTGAAAAGAGCACATCTGAAGAAGAACAATAATAATGAACACCTTGTCATATTTCTTGAATCTTGATTTTTTGTTTGTTACTCGATCTGATATAATGAATTTGTGTTTATTTTACCAAACTGATTAAAACCAAAAATATTTGGTTTTGAAATTAATAAACTTTATTAAAATCCTAGTGATATTGTCTTTTTTCTTACAAACCCTTTAATATTACGTTGAATAAATAGGTCAATAAAATATTGGTATTGGTGCTAACGCTACACGTTTTATAATGAATTTCTTTCTAAATATACTGTAATTTAGCAATACCGTTTTTGTATGTATCATAAATTACTGCAATAATACGGTAATAAACCATTACGCGTCATCTTTCCTACAGAAAAGTACGTTATAAAAGTCCATAATTTAATGTTACAAATTGTAATGTTTCATATATTTACTGCAAAATCCCCGTAAGTATTAGTACCGTAATATTTAACTTATAACATTTCCTGTAATATGTATTTTCGCTGATTTCTAGCTTTTGATTAAACATAATTTCATGATGGTATAAGAATAACATTTCACAAAAAATTAGGTTTGATTTGGTATATCAATTTTTAAAATATTCCTATGCATTGCAAAGATATTCACAAAAAACAGTAAAACGTCTCTCCTGTAAAATTGGCATTTTTCGATTACCGACTTTTTGCTTGGGGGCATCGATATTACCATCTCTATATGCGATGATAATTATGGCGGGACCCTCCGGCCCCTAAATGGCCCCCAATCCACCTCTACAGCTATTCCCTGTCCACCCGTTTAGTCAATCATTATCTCTTGACAAAATCTTATAAGGACTCACCAAATCTTTGATGCTAGACTTCATGATAACAAGAATTTATTAATTGACTTACATTTTGGCGCTCACTACCTTTCAATGACATCTCCAATAATACCAATCTCTAATTTTTACTGCCAACACAATGGCTAAAACTATGACACATCATTTCAAGTCGTTCCGAATCGCGTTCGCGACACTCCCTCTACGTATCGTACAACAAGTACCTACCTACCTAAAAGGTGAACTTTTTAGTACGGGTACCAACAATGTACAAAAAGTACTCGCGTAGTTTTTAACGAAAATTATCACCATCGGAAATCCTACATAACATTGTTAACGATAATTTACCCGAATGCAATATTTCATAAAAAAATATGATGGCTTTATGCTTGTTATAAATACTACGTGTACCTATATGGTGTGGTGTGCCTATGCCTAACTACGCTTGAAATTTTAACTTGAAAGTTATTGATTTCTTGCTGTTTATTACTTAGACAAGAGTTGAGGTACCTACTATGTTCATTTTTGTGAATGCCACAAAACTTGGATATACCTTTATACATGAAAAGTCCCAGTATCTTGTTAATACAATAATTTGGACTTTTTTAATAACCTTTTTATTCGCTTTTTAGTTTACTTTGTCTCATAAGGCATATATAACTTTTTTCACCTCATTATAGGGATAATGTCTACAGAAGGCACGCACTTCGTTCATAATTATGTTTATTGAAATCGTAAATAAACAGGTTTGAGTACTCCCGTTTCCTGAATTCCTCAAATGCGAATAAATTATTTTTTTATCACAAAATATCTACTTCGTCATCTTCTTTTCTAAGAGATTTTGCTTTTACATAGAAACAGAAAATGTATCCAACATTAACAAGTTAATTAATGCTTAATTTAATATGAATTTTTACTCTATTTTAATAAAGCAACAACAGAAATGGGATTTCAAGGACCAATCAAGGAAATCAAGACTATACCTAATAATGCTTTGTTTCAACTGTTTCTAAATTACAGGCCCTTGAAAATTGCTTGTATATTTTAACTTAAGTATACCTTAAAAGTAGATAGTGGTGATTATACATAAATTATTAGAACCTGGCATTATTCCACTTTTTCCACTTAAAAAGTTATTTTTCAGTGGAAAAATTGTCATTTAAACTAACGATAAATATAAACTTTGACAATAGGTTTGTCAAAGTTTGTTTATCTATCAATGGAAAATAATGCTATTACTAAGAGTCCGTAAGATAAGCCGCGGACAGAGGGAAAGACAGGCGTACATACATTGCGAGGCTACAAAATTATAAAGAATATTCATACACTACAGAACCCTACCAATGACAACTGTAGTTTTCAACCAACACTCATTACCACCCAACTCCAATAATGGTAGTGGCCCTCATAAGATGGCTGGCTGGCCGACTGGTCTGTACCCCTTGCTATACAGGCTACTCGGTCAAGGGGTCCCGATTTCGAATCCCAGTAGGAGCAAATGTTTGTATGATGAGTACCAGCATTTGTTTACGAGTAGGATGTTTATATGTTTATTTAGTATATTTCTAATATTTACATACATATTATAATCATTATTTTCTCCGTTGTCTAATATCCATAAGACAAGCTCTTAACGATGCTTACTTTGGGCTAGATAATAGATGTAAGTAAAAATAAATATTTACCCATTGCTGCATGCCTTTTCGATAAGATATTGGAATTAGCAGCAATTAGCCCACTTGAAGTGTATTCCAAGCCCAAGTCACTGGAGTTACAGCCTATTCACAAAAAGTTTTTTAAACCAACAGACGACTCGCGGTTTCGCTAAGCTACTCTGTGCGTCGTCGGGGCGTTTTAACATAATGCTTGCGTTTGTGTTTGTGTATGTATCGAAACACACGCGCGTCGTTTGCTCGTGTAAAAATCTCTGTGTGAATGGGCTCTTAATTAGGGGGGTTGTCCAATATACGACCAGTTTTTTTTTATTTAACTTGACTGAGAAAGGGATGAATCGGCTTTGAGTAACGATAAATGAAATTTATATCCATACACTTGACTGACTTTATTAGACATGTTTTAGATGAGCGCTCAAATAAGGCTAAAATGTACCTACTTATTCCTCCTAAACTTAATACTCCTCTTTACAAAGTATGTAATTTTCCTACACACCTATAATTTCACCAGTTGTTGACTCCTATATTGCGTAGGTGTACGTGGCAGCATAAAAATTCACACTTCATATTTATTTTTTATTACCTTTTGATGTCTGAAGAAACGCGACACAGATGGAGGGCCCAAAAATTTTCTCATCTTTACGCGTCATGTTCGCGGCGTGTCTCAGTTCCTGTGA
This sequence comes from Nymphula nitidulata, assembly GCA_947347705.1. Classification (NCBI taxonomy): domain Eukaryota; kingdom Metazoa; phylum Arthropoda; class Insecta; order Lepidoptera; family Crambidae; genus Nymphula; species Nymphula nitidulata. The sequence continues at coordinate 22,872,028 of OX374616.1, forward strand.
TTTGTGTGTGAATGTCATATGAGCTTACATGCTGCAGGCAAATACCTTATATAAATTATATTTCCTATAACGTGCTGGTTTTTTTACTGTCATTTTTATTTTTGCGTTGTAGAATTTTATCCATTAAGAATATATCAGCCTAATTTCTGTATCTACTGCAAAACAAAAATATTTATAAATCACCATAAGATATTGGAGCATTTGTTTTGGAATATCTTCTTCGAAGTTCCTTATATAAGTTCTTTTTAGCTGATTAATGTTATAAATATAGTATCTACCTACATAATAATATAGGCTTTAGGTCTACACTTTAAAATTTTCTCTCATTTTCGAATAATAATATCATGAAAAAACTGAGGATCGGATCACATTTAAGCGTTTAACACACATCAAATTTAACTATGAGATAAAAGTTAGTACGGTCGAACTCGTAAGTACTTTAAGTATGGATGCAATTCTTATTCTACGATCGCATTCGTTGGTGTAGCATGGTGCTAGCGTGTTGATCTACTCTATATCATACTCATAATATTGGTCAAAGTAACACAACTGTCAGCTTGCCAAAATTTTTATGTAACTTTTCTGGCCAGTGACTGACGAAGTTAATAATATAGGATGATAATTGTCTTAAGTTGTCAAGCCACGTAAGACCCCCAATTTTGTTTTGAATTCTAGGATTTACAGGTAAGTTTCGATATCTGTTTGGAAGAAACGGCATATTCAGATTTGATCCAACGGAAAAGCAAATCATGTGATATTTCAATGTAACGGAATAACATTTATTTACCAAGTCTTAAAATTCGTCTATAACATTATCTAGCAATAAACCCAAAGCCAAAAAGAGCACGTTTCTCCTTATCCTTACTGACGTGAATATAGGCTGACTCTAATTAGGTACATATTATTGTTGACACCCCTTCGGAGCTAGTCGTTTACCGTCTCCGTAACGTGAGAGCGACAAGCAAAACGGCGACAATCGTTGCGGCGACAAACGTTGTGGCTACTGCACGCTACGGCGACAAACGTTTCAGCGAAAGCACAATGCAGCGACACACGCTACAGCGACAGCACATTACGGCAACAAACGCTACAGCGGCAATGCTTCGACAATCCCATTTATAAGCGTAGTCGTATTCTAAGAATCAGTAGTAGATTTTTTTTCTAAGAATATGTTACTACTTGGTCTTATAATATAAGCATTGTTTGCGCATATAAACTGCTGAGATCACTTTTTGTATGTAACGAAACCTGCTAATTATATATTTGCTTTTAATGTCAAGTCAACTAAAGTAAAATTGAAATATATTAAAAATATATTCACCTAGGGCCCCAAGAAGCACTTTCGAATCGTCAAAGTACACAAAAAAATTGGGTTATCTAACATTGTCATAATCTATCTGTCTGTCTGTCTATCTGTCATGTCTGAATTCACGTTAACCAACAATGTCTTAATGTCTGTTTGTCTGTCATGTCTATATTTACACCGATGCCAAACGTTGAACTACCGATTAGGACAAGGTTCTACGATGGGTCAGGTTTTTATTTGTTTGATTGTCTAAGTACCATGAACATCATGGTACTTAGACAATCAAATAAAAGTATGCTTCATTATATTCTTCTCTCCCTTCAATCATTTTCTGCATTTTTTAAATGTTTATGTTTATAGCTACTTAATGATAATTAGCGTTTACTAGAATTTCAATGGATCTATAGCGACACATAATACAATGTAACAATTGTTTCATGTCAGCACATTGTATGTAACAGGGATTGGCGAGTTAGTCTTTCCCGATCTTTTGTGGGCGCACCCCGCGTCCAATAAACGCTTCACTAAGTATCTCTGGATTTTATTTAATTACCTAATAATATAATTTGGAGTCAGATATATAGTTAATTCCCAAATAATAGGTAAAGATCTTTAAAATGTGAGAATTAAATAATAAATTATCTATATTTTTAGTTGACAAAACGGGAAATTTCAGTCATATGTAATCGCCCCATGACCAGTTTATATGCGCAAACAGTACTTATACCTTTTTTGAGACCAAATTGTACCACATTCTTAAAAAAAAAATGTACTATAGATTCTTAGAATATGACAGCACTTATAAATTAGATTGTCGAGACATTTGTCGCTGTACCGTTTGTCGCCGTAACGTGCAGTCGCTACAATGTTTGTCGCCGTTTTGTTGATCGCTCTCTCGTTACGAAGTCCTGTTTGGTTTACCAGATTCTCAATTGAGTTTACTTTGGAAATCTTTATTTAGCGGTTTTAACACACCGGAGCTCAGTTTGAATTTCGATTGAATTCAATGTTCAATTATAGGAAATAACGTTGCCAAATTACAGACCTCTAAAATGTAGCTCAATGATTACAGTCCGATACCTACTAAAACGGGTAGAAATAAGTGATGATACAAGTTCCTTATAAAATATTTCGTTTTAACCAACATAGACTATAAATAACGTGTTCATAAGGTCTAAAGTAGTGTCTCTTCATAATAATTTATTATATAATTTATGTTAAAGATATTTTGCGTTCTATCTATTGTTATTTTAAATGCACTGCACAAGCAGTGCATTTGAAAGACATGAAACAATTCTTGCATTCGACGTGTTCCAAGATGGGTGAAAGAGATCTCTTATAAGTTAACCCTTGATAGCTTATTTTTACATTCATTGTATTTTGACATTTTTAAGAGAATCTAGCTTTCTAAATGAGAAGATAGTTTCTATTTTAATCAGAGGGAATCACACATATTACGCGCAATTATCATTGCATTTAATAAGCTTAATTGTATAATTTTTTAAGCTTAGTCGTTGAATGACCTATGTTATTCACGAGTTATGTATTTACTTAGACTAGTAGGTTTCACCACGGAGCATCGACCTGACAGCAGGGAAAGATTATCAACTATCCATTTCTACCAAGACTTACACGGCCATTTACGACACGGCTTACAAAATTACCCCACTCTTCCCTACATTCGTATCTATATACATACAGGCACTAGGAACATGTCCCATTTTAGCGGCGCTATGACTTAAGCCCTTAAAAAAACAAGTGTGTAAAGCTCTCTAAAGCCGGCAACGAACCTGCAATCATTCTAGCATTACAAACTCTTTGTGGCGATCCGCTTTGGTTCGTCAGAATGTCTGATTTTATATAAAAAGACTTCAACAGCACACTTTACAGTCGACAATACATCAAGCGTAACGGGTTAACCTTTCCACGGCCTGTACTCCATACGTAGGAGAGCTGGCTTACATAGTGCAGGAGATACATTTGATGTCGTAGTCTGTAAGTCACCCACAAATTGGATGTTACACGTCACTTCATAGCTAAGTCAACGTAAGGTAACTCAGGTAAACGCAATTATTTTTTAATCATATTTCCTGGGCAAGCTTACGTTTACCTGTTAACATTACCCTGGCTCAAACATTACCCGCAACATACATAATACTGTACGTAGGGAGGCAACTTCACGTGCCCGCTGTAGTCGTTAGCTGGTCGTTATGCTAATAGCTGCCGTCGTAATGCGTCTCATCATCCAGTCCTACCAATCGATTTCCAAATTAAATAATAGATTAGGGAATTTTTCAAGCAACGGTAAAAGTCATTAATTCTAGAAATTCTGCTTGAATTTAATGAGAATGTTTGCTTAGCAGGTTGATTTGTTTCAGTAATTTGGCACATTTGATATTGAAAGTAGTAAAATAAAATTAAGAAAAGTAGGGCAAAGTATTCACAGCTCGACATTGTCTACAGACGCTCGTAGCAGCTTGGGCACTACAGTACAGTAGCCCTACTTAAGTAATACCATCGCCTTATAAAAGATCGCAGCTGAATGACACCAATTTGTAAAGGTGATCATAAGAAAGTCATGATCATAAGAAAGTCATGTCAGTAACAGAAGGACTCGTTTCCTATATACTGTCAATGAACGATTTCCTTCGATTTTAACAGGGTAGACAGCGCGTGACTAGTGTCCATGGTGCTACAAGCATCTATAGGCTAATATGACAACGCGTTAGTAGTACCCAAGGTGCTACGATTAATTTCTTTTTCGTCGTATTCCGGATTGGACATATTCTTGTTTCGGCACATTCCTGTTTGGACGTATTCCGTTTTCGGCTCATTCTTGTTTCGACACATTTTAGTAAATAAATTATACTATTAAATACTTGTGACTTTGCTTGCGCAATAAAATAAAATAATACTTTTTAGGAAAATATTCAAATTTAAACAATTAATAGGAAAGACAAATTTTGCTATTTAAAAAGATAAGTCCATCTTCAAGCCTGTTGGCATCCATTGTTTAGTTTAAAAAATAAAACAGTTTTTTAAGCAAATCATAATTATTAAATTTGCACATGGTTTTACCAGAGTGTAACTACAACCAGTAGGCCAACGCCTTTGAATTTACGATTCATGCCGCTTATTTCACATTGCCGCAAGCATGTCACATTTTTTATTTTTGAAGTTTACTCCTTATAAATTGATTTTCAGAAGAGAGTATTTTTGCGGCATTCAGCGGTCCCTATTCCGAATACGACTATTTCGGAATCCAAAATGGGGGACGCAACTTTTTTATATAAATTCTAAATGGCTATAATTTATTTTAATTTTTGTGGGTTTCGGGGGTCTTCATTCTGAATACTTCATTCGGAAACCCAAGATGGCGGACGTGACTTTATAGTACAAAATCAATAGGACGGGATCCTAGGTGTCGGAATATTGATGTTTATGAAAAAGTTGCGTCCGCCATCTTGGATCTGAAAATTGATGTTGTATTCAAAATCGGGACCCCCCAAAACCATGAAAATGATACCCGTATTGATTTTTTTTTAAAAAGTTGCGTCCGTCATCTTGGGTCTGGAAATTCATGTTGTATTTATAATCAGGACCCCAAAAAACCACGAAAATGATAGGTACCCATATTGTTATTATATAAAAAATCTTGAAAACAATATGGTAATCAGAATCAGGACCCCTGAAAACCACAAAAATGATACCCATATTGATTGTTTATAAAAAAGGTCGCGTCCGCCATCTTGGATCTCGAAATTACGTTGTATTTTAATCCGGACCCCTGAACATTACGAAAATGATACAAGAAGAGATGAGATGATGGGTGTGGTGATTAATGTTTTTATATCATTTTTGTCAGGAAAGTTCGTATTTATATTGTTCTTTCTAAAATCTGAAGCAAAGCGAGAGAACGAGATAACACGAATTTTTACATCAAAGTACGAAGTCAAAACACATCTGTAGAATATATCTTCAAGCAATATTTATTCAATCAGGTATTTGTGATATTTACCATTGGAAAATATTATGTTGTGTTTCTTTCTTGCATGCTATTTATTGTTTAAGTAACACCTATATAATTATGTATGTCTTGAAAATAAAAAAAAAACCTAGGACTGATTTCATTTCTTATAAATATGTATATTTATGCCGAAAACGGAATACGTCCAAACAGGAATGTGCCGAAACAAGAATATGTCCAATCCGGAATACGACGAAAAAGGAATCAATCGGTGATACGAGCGTCTATAGGCCACTGTCGCAATACGTGAGTAGTGTACGAGTAGTGTACAAGCGTCTCCAAGGTGCTACGGGCGTCTATAGGCTACTGTAACAACGCGTTAGTAGTACCCAAGGTACTACGAACGTCTATAGGCTACCGTAACAACGTGTGAGTAGTCTCCAAGGTGCTACGAGCGTCTATAGGCCACTGTCGCAAAACGTGATTAGTAACCATGGTGCTGCGAGCGTCTCCAAGGTGCTACAAGCGTCTATAGGCTACTGTCGCAATACGTGAGTAGTGCCCAAGGTGCTACGAGCGTCTATAGGCTACTGTAATAACGTGTGAATAGTGTCCAAGGTGCTACGAGCGTCAATAGGCTACTGTCGCAATACCTGAGTAGTGCCCAAGGTGCTACAAGCGTCTATAGGCTACTGTAACAACGTGTGAGTAGTGTCCAAGGTGCTACAAGCGTCTATAGGCTACTGTCGCAATACGTGAGTAGTGCCCAAGGTGCTACGAGCGTCTATAGAAACCTGTAACAACGTGTGAGTAGTGTCCAAGGTGCTACAAGCGTCTATAGGCTACTGTCGCAATACGTGAGTAGTGTCCAAAGGGCTATAAGCGTCTATAGGCTACTGTGACAACGGGTGAGTAGTGTCCAAGGTGCTACGAGCGTCTATAGGCTACTGTCGCAATACCTAAGTAGTGCCCAAGGCGCTACAAGCGTCTATAGGCTCCTGTCGCAATACGTGAGTAGTGCCCAAGGTGCTACGAGCGTCTATAGGCTACTGTAACAACGTGTGAATAGTGTCCAAGGGGCTACAAGCGTCTATAGGCTACTGTGACAACGGGTGAGTAGTGTCCAAGGTGCTACGAGCGTCTATAGGCTACTGTCACAATACCTGAGTAGTGCCCAAGGTGCTACAAGCGTCTATAGGCTACTGTAACAACGTGTGAGTAGTGTCCAAGGTGCTACAAGCGTCTATAGGCTACTGTAACAACGTGTGAGTAGTGTCCAAGGAGCTACAAGCGTCTATAGGCTACTGTGACAACGGGTGAGTAGTGTCCAAGGTGCTACGAGCGTCTATAGGCTACTGTCACAATACCTGAGTAGTGCCCAAGGTGCTACAAGCGTCTATAGGCTACTGTAACAACGTGTGAGTAGTGTCCAAGGTGCTACAAGCGTCTATAGGCTACTGTAACAACGTGTGAGTAGTGTCCAAGGAGCTACAAGCGTGTATAGGCTACTGTAACAACGCGTGAGTAGTGCCCGAGGTGCTACGAGCGTCTATAGGCTACTATAACAACGCGTGAGTAGTGCCCGAGGTGCTACGAGCGTGTGTAGACCACGGTAACCGTTGCCTATTAAGGTTTTTTTGCCACCCATATTGTATAAAATAGCATGCATCGCTCAGCGCCTCTTATTCTCTGTCCTGTATCTTAACAGGAGTACTTTGTAGAATTTTAGCCATATTTCACCTCTCCCCTTCGTATATCTACCACATGTGTCGGTCTTCGGATTCATAAATTTACTTTTCGTCACCTCAATATCTAGCCCCAATAAATTTTGTGACTAGTATCTTAGATGTACATCCAAAATATAGCACTTCATAAAAACAGTAACATCCAATCCGAGTAGCCAGAATTGGAAATTATTGCCCTTCACGTTGAAGTGTTTTTTTTTTCAAATATATCATCACCAAATTGGTTCTTATGAATGAATGAATCAAGACTTGTATTTTTTTCTTCTAGTTTTGAAGGTTTAGTGACAACGATCATTTAACAACACAAGAGTCTGCTTGCTGGCTGCTGTTACCCTTACCATCAGGCGTATGCCCGTTAACTATTTATTCTAAGGTCATAATGAAATATTTTAATATCAGGAAAAACTGAAACAGGATGATAGTTTTCGGTTACCAAATATTTATTAATTTACCAATAACATAATTAGTACGTGAATATACACAAATGGATACAGATTGTATATAATCATAAATTTTATCGCAACAGGTCAAACGAAATAGAATTATTATAATTATAAACTCTCGTCAATTAAAAAAATGTATCTCGCAAATTGAAATCTCAGATTAGGCACTAGGTCAATTAAAATTAAAATTACGTAGAGAACACTCATTCATCAAGCGATCCGGATATGTCAATTTATCACATAATTTCAAAAACAAAATACATTAATCTTTATACAATTTTGTCTTAAGAAAAACATAAGTTAATTTCTTGTACAATTTATTGATTTATTGACAATTCAGTTCAAAGAAAATTCAAAAATGTTTACAGCTTAAAAATGTACCAGGACTTGATTTAAATTTAAGTATTTATTCAAAGTACGTATTTTATAATTATACATGCTTAATTTGATGCTTATACAATACAAAATAATATTAGAACTGAAAAATCAAACGCTCTAATCCTATATCAACTAGTATCAGTTTTCAATATATCCTAAGAAAATGTTTCTTCATCAATATAATACTTAATTTTCTTGGTAAAATAGTTGCTTAAAAGCACATACATTCAAGGGTTATAAATTAAAAACGTCAATTGAAGCAGAAGAACCTCTTCTTATTTAATTTCTTTGGTATGTTCAACTTAAAAGACATTCATTTATACAGGATGTAAGAGGAACACAGGCAGATGGTAGTGATGGTGATCCTGGTAACCAAAAAAGCTTTTGTCGCGATTTTTTTTTTATTAAATTGTGTTTTATACACACTGGTACCGCCATCTTCATCTACCTTCGTTATCCATAGCGGTTCCCTTATACGCAAACAAAATGTTTTTATTTTATTTTGAGGGCAATCAAGGTTAAATAGAATATGAACTACGCGTATATCATAAGATTGAGGCATCCTATATACGTGAAAACACGTTCGTCAATGTTCGCTTATTATACGCAAACGAAGCTTTACCTATGGAGAGGCAAAGCCGCATGCCGTTACGCGAATGCGACTTCTTACCTATGGAGAGGCAAAGCCGCATGCCGTTACGCGAATGCGACTTCTTACCTATGGAGAGGCAAAGCCGCATGCCGTTACTCGAATGCGACTTCATATTTTATTCTTTGACGCTTCATATTAGTTTAATATTGTTTCTAAGCAAGTTACAAGCGTACAACTAGCAGATATTAAAGGAAGCTTACTAACGTAGCGACGCTACGTAGATAGCAGGTCTAAGTTTTATGGTCCTATCGGCGTAGATGCTTTTGAATTTTGATATGAGACCTAATAGCAACATGATTATGTCAGATTATGAATTAAACAAGTTTTAGCGCGACAGTTAAATATACCTTTCCAAAAAAGAGCGAATATGTACTAAATGATTGCGATAATATCCGTTTAACTCATCCTTATTCATTTAACGCAACGCAACAGTTTCATAAATCTTATCAATTTGTCAAAAAATGCAGAAGCCAAATTCATGTTCCAGTAGGAACATACATATACTTAGTTCAATATGAATTGCCTCACGAAATAAAAATTAACTCACATTGACATTTTTAATCGTATGGTTATGATAGTGATTCAATACTGTCATCATTAAGAAACAACTATTAAATAAATACATATGCACTCTTAATATACTTATAAAACTCCTCTCTAAAAACGTAGTACAAAAACTATACTCGATATAAGAGTAAATGTATAAAGGTATCAAAAGAAAGTAACTAAGGTAAACGTCCCAATACTCGTCGGAAATTGAACTTGGCTGACTTTGACGACTTGTCACACAAACATCATTGCTCTTACGAAGTTGTAGTTACACCATGAGGTACAGAATTTATTCCTCTATTAGACTTAATGATTCGTTTTATTAAGAAGAATAAGGAAAAAACCAAATAAATAATAAATTGAAGAAACACCCATTTGTACCAGTATTCGACAGATATGTCCTAATTATCGGCAAATGGTACCAAAACTCGACACATTTTAAGCATAATGTAATTTGAACCGTTTTTATGTATATTTAAGGTTCATAATGATTTTATTTCGTAATTGAATATCCTTAGACGTTGTTTTCACGGTGTTTGTAGTCGCTGTGTTTCGAATTAAAGGGAAAGTTAGAAGTATAATTACTGGGCATCAAAGGCATTTCATTTTAGGCCACAGCATGTCGGGGGTGGGCTAGTGAAATTGCTTCGGCAGAGCCTAGGCTACCCACGCGAAGGGCAGTGAACTTACTGCAGTGCTTAAGTGTGTTTAGCATCTTCAGCGCTGAGCGACCTCAACACATGGAACAGGGGAAGTCTGTTATTAGATTTCTCCCCGAAAAAAAAGAGTAAGCATGACAACGTACCAATACCAGGTGATTTTTCCCTTGTTATTACAAGTGTCTATAAACGACGGTGGCAAGTTGTATATAAAAAATCACACATTGGTATAGATGCAGGAAGTACTGGACCAATGGAGGACTGGTGGACTGGAGAAGGCAGCAGAAATCTGCAGAGTGGGAATTTCGTCGTACTTGTTATGACTAATGGAGCCAAAACGAGGACCTTCATGTCGCTTAGCAAATCTTTCTATTGCTTGCTGAGCGACATGAAGTTCCACGTTATCAATTCAATGGTGGAAATGTTGCTATTCGCCTAAAGATCTAAGCAGTTGACATTGGATAGATGACGGTTACACTCTCGTACAACTGATGATCGGTGAAGTAAGTAGGTCTAGAATGGAGACCACATTTCAGCAAACGTAGTGTAAGGTATCCCCTGCCAGGTGGACAGAAGGTGGTGGATGTATCCTCTTCGAAGACGAAGAGGGCCGCATCCAGTCATGGACAATAGCGGCAGGTGTGCCCTAGGGCCCACGTAGTAGGCCCATTACTAAGCTACATACGTCTGGGTTCTATGCGGCGCGCTTTTGCCGCAGATGGATGTCGTCTACTTAGCGGATGACACGCTGGTCGTAACAAGGGCACGTGAATGGGAGAAGCGGTTCACCATGCGTTGGTCGGCACGACCGTGGGCGTCCAGCGCATCGTCGTGCCGTCGATTTTACCTCGGGGTGGTAAAGTGTATGGTACTGTATGGAACTTCGATGTGGGCAGAGTGCCTCTCCCTCCGCGCACGGGCCCTCTTGCGGCAGCCGCAGAGGGTCATCGCGATCCGTGCTATGTGGACTTACCTCAAAGTTAGTCGATGCCCAGATTGATGGCCGGGTGCTGGCCAGAGTGCATCAACACCGCAAACACGGTAGCAGCAAGAGAGCGGGGGGAGCGGTCTGACCTCGATGAAGCGAGGTAGATCCGCACCCTGGTGTAGAGGGAGGCTCTGTGCCAATGGGACGAGGCTCGTGTCACTCCAACAACCAGCTACCGGATGATTGATTCGCCCGATATTGGAGGAGTAGGTTGGGCGCCGGCTGGGCAGCCTCACTGACAGCATTATACAGTTACTGACGAGAAATGGTTGCTTCGGTCACTAACTGTACCGTATCGCCCGTCAGAAGGAAACGCCGCATTGTCATCACTGCGACTCCCCCGAACGATACGGCCGAGCACAATCTTGTGAAGTGTCCGGCTTGATAACATGAGCGCCGCCAACTTCGTGCGGCCCTCGGTCGCGGTCTTTCCTCGCTGCCAACCATGTTAAGGGCCATGCCACATTCTGCAAGACTGTGCACGCATAACACAGGCTGCCACGGTTTGAATTATCCTAGTGACTCTGGGTCTCCACCGGTCCGAAACCTTAGCCGTAGGCAAGTTGCCTGGGGGTGGGCTGGTGAAATTGCTTTAGTAGAATCTAGGCTACCCCCGCGAAGGGCAATGGAGTTACCGGGGAGTTTTAGTGGGTAGATGTTTTCAGTGTCATTAGCGCTGGGCCTAGCCAGCGGCGGATAAGTCTGTATTCAGATTACTCCCCGAAAAAATACGGATAAAGATTAAGTCACCCCACGGGCTGGCAATGGTGGAGGCGCCTAGAATTGAATGTTTATGCTCCACTAGCTGTCTCAGCATATGGACTCTTTTATCGATTTTTATCAGGTGGTTTTGAATCATTTGCTATGCCGAAGAAAGGTTTGTGCCCTGAAGAGAGGGAAGGGGACATTTTGGCTACAAACAAGCACTCCTGTGCTTTTTAACTCAACAAGAATAATATATCCCCATTCAAGTATAAGGTTCAACACCCTGTTGAGCTGAATGCTAAGTTTCATTCCTCTCGGTTTTAACGCAACTGACTCCTGGGCGGTCATAATATTTCTCATGCACTGTACTGTTATCCGCATGGCAATGAATAACAATCAATATAACAATCACATATTATGCTTCTTTTAGGAAACCTAAAAGAAGCATAATATGTGATTGTTATGCAAAACTTAGAGTGAGGGGAATAGGAAGGAGACCAGCGGTACATTGATAAGCGTTCACTGATAAGAATTATCTGCGAGGACATGGATTCGCCGCCCATGCAGGAAGCCAGCGATGCAGTTGCATAGCTGAGTGTAAAGAGGCTTTTACCTGACCCGATCAAAGGCTTTGGCAATATCATGGATAACAGCCACTGGCTGACTACGTTTGTTAATAGCTGGACTCCAGAGCCGCATTAAATACGCTAGAAGATCACCCATTGTCTGTTTTATCCAAAAGAAACCCGTATTAGCGATCATTAATTGATAAACTTTTTTCTAGGTATTTAAGATTCATTCCTTGATCTTGCAAACAATTTAGTTGTCAGCTGTTAGAAGAGCAAAAGAAAGACGGTATAGCTGTGTTAAAATGGGAGAACTGCTAGCAAGGGCAGTTTAGACCACTGCGCATTGTTTGAGATGCCATCAGGTCCGCTAGCTTTTCAAACGTCAATTGACATATTTTTTGGCAGTGGTATAGAGGTGGTGGCTATGAATTTCAGTCATCGATTTGAGAGTGAGCTGAGTGACCAGCAAAGAATTTTATCAAAAGATCCGCTTTATCTTGCGGCTTATGAGCTAGCGTTTAGTCAGAACATCTTAACAGGGGCAGCGAGAGTTGGTAGAAGTTGAACTGCATGGCTTTGGATAAACGACAGTAGCTACTGCTTTCCGTGAATTCTGTGGGATTTGATGCGTAAATAGTTATTGCTCAACTCGTGAAATACGCTGTGCAAGCACTCTGATGAAGGCCATTTTTGCAGGACTTGATAGCATTGTTTACACTGAGTCAATATCTGAATCCCGACAAGCTCGGCCTCTGATCCAAGCATGGTATGACGATTATTATGCCTCAACATCTAAGAGACACTCGCAAATAAACCAGTTACGCCTACCTTTCTTGAGGAGATCGGATGCGGGGTGTGTAGTATCTCATTTCTAATAAGGCGGCGCCAAATGACACCTCGTCGGTTATTAAGCTGTGGTCCGATGTTCCCAATGCAGCTCAGACTTCTATCCGATATACAGCCAGGCAAGTTCTCAGCAGATGGTCCCGCGCTTACGACAATATCTGGCATCCTGGTGGGCTGGTTAACCAGTTGAGTTAGGTGACGCGTGATAGCGAAAGCTTGGGCTGCTCTACCAGCATGGTCTGTTTTAGAGAAACTTAACCACAACTCGAAGTGAGCACTGAAGAAAAATACAAATTCCGCGGTTGATAACTGCTCCTGCGTGACATTTGCCTTCTGACTAAAATGATGAAATAGTCGATTTGTCTTCATGTCACCGTCGTGGGATCTGGTCCACGTGCACCCCAAGTCACGCGGTCTCAAACCTGCACGACGGACCACTCCAAGATATTGCGTCATATGGTGGAGAGAGAGCTCCACGAGCTGTTTAGGTTAAATTGGGCCCCTATAGTGTGCTTTCAGCGGACAGCGGAGCAGCTGTTTCTTGGGGTCTTCCTGCAGGCGAGTCAATGCATTCCACCTGGCACTGTCAGACGGAAGGAATCACTGACCGCATGCATTGCGGCAAGGTCTCTTCAAGCTTTGGTTTTACCCTATGCGTATGGTGGTCACCAACAAGATGGTGTTCAGACCCTACCACTACCAGTGAAGCAGTTGATAGCTCAGTCGCCTCTTGCGAGAGCCACGGGAATAAACGGGGCTTGGAATTGAAGAGTATATGTGTACTCATATATGTAAATAAATATACCTAGTCTTACGCGCGTCTACATGCGCGACATGGTTCTAGGTGCTATCTTCATCTCCCGAGATAAAATCGTTTGCTTTCGGACAGGATTTCTTCGAATTCTTTCCCTTACTGCTTTGACCACCTTTTTCGCACGAACACTACGTGGACGGCCAGATCTTTTTCTATCACAAATAGAGGAGGTCTCATTGTACCTATTAATAGCCCAATACACAAACATTTTACTAATACCAAGCGTATGGGGAGTTTTAAAAATTGCATATGGCTCCATACCTACTTTGTGTAATGCAATCACAGCGATTCGGTTCTCTTTATCACCTCTTTTCGGTTCTCTTTATCATCAAATGGAGTGGCCATTTTTATATCGCAAAATATTGTACAATGTGTTGGCGCCAAAATGAAAAAACTCAATGAACAATCATATAAAAAAATTACAGATTCCAAATTCAAACGTAATATTTATTTATTTTTAAGTGTAACAGTATTTATGGCCAGACTAAATATATACCGCCAAGGAATCATATTTCACTCTAGGAATTTGCACGAGATACTATCTTACGACCTTAGCTTTATAAAGATAAAGGCGAAATTTAACGAAATGGCGGTAATTGGTGCAGGTTTCCACGCTAGGCCCAGTAACCGTCAATTATTGACGAGGATTGGGTCACTGAGGGATTTTTAGGACCCAATAAATGTCACACAGGTAAATACCACAAAATAAATAAAAAATACTAATTGAAAGGTTAAAATTCATTAGATACTTCACTTTACTACATTATGAAATAATCACTATCATCGAACTGCCGATAGATTCTGCAAGATTTAGAAACTAATGTATTATGCTAGAGTTCAAATTCAGTACCTAAACTAGCAAAAAAAATCAAAATTTGGGAGTGTTATACTTTGATGCAATTTTTTTCCGTCGCCATTGCTTTTTTAATTAACTGTTGTGGTTCTGATTTTGTAGTATATAACAAAGATTATGATGCCATAGAAAGTTCTTACATTGCCACGGGAGAAAAAGAAATATTCGTTATTTTTTATAAACTGACGGGTACCGGGACACTGTCGACATTACCAGCGTTTACCTTAATACTATAAGAAAAAGTGACACAATTATTTTAATAGCAATATAAATAAACAATGTAATTGTTATTATTGATATAAATTAGTTCAAATATAGACCTACAACATGTCTTGATTAGTATCAGATATAAAAATAAATCTAATAGTTGTTTGAATATTCTTTGAAAAATAAGTGCTGCCATATAGCGGCACACAAGGGAAAAAATCAAAAGAGAAAATAGAAAATCATTTCGACCAAAACATCAGTGAACATTTTAAATTCTTAACTAATAACATAGTTAAGAAGAGATCATATCAAAAGCCTAAAAATACATACACTGACGAAAATAAGCTCAAAATACGAACCCACAAAAGTACAATATTACCATTTACAGTGCTTCAATGATAAAGTTTTTTTTATAAGCAAAGCACGACAAATCACTCAGCACAACCTGGTGTGAAGCGGTAAGAAGAGTCCATATGCGAAGACAGCTAGTGCAGCTTGCAACACACTGCTCTAGCCGCTTTCACTTAAGTAAGCAGTTGCTTTATATTACTTTTCGAAGAATAACGCCACCAAAGTTTTTGATGCTTGGAGATTCACGATTTTTTTCGAACAAAACATGGTGATGTTTTCATGTTTCATATCCGGCCAGGTATATGTACAGTATCTCAAAATACCAGGAAAAATCTCCTGAACCCGCGAAAATATTAATAGTAATTCGTGTTCATGCGTAGTTTGTTTGTACAAAAGTTTTTACGATTTTTCGTCAATTTCACCGCTGTTTACCTACTGTGGCAATATGGAGGGCGCCATAGTAGCCAACTAAACGTCACCGAAGTGACATAATAATATGCGTCATGATGAATATTTGGCTGTGTTGCAGTTTTTTCTATAAAATTCTTGTTTTGTACCACACAACAAAGCAAATAAAAAGAAAATGGACTATTGAACTCTGTTGTGCATATTTTAACCTATTTTTCAGTATAGTGTGTACATAGACCTGGCCGGGTTTTTCGATACATTTTTGGAACATCTCTTTTGGTTCATATTATTTTCGTGTAAAAAAATGCAGATAGCACATCTTATAAAACATGGACACAAATGAATGACTCGACAATTAATCTTTCAGTGTGCTATGATCGAGGCTTCACAATTTTATAGCCATATGTAAGTTTGTATTTTTAGATGGTAGATATTCTGAAATCTCGAATTTGAATTAGAGATACTAATAACTATTTCCTTTCCGCAATTCCGTATCAGATGGTTTTAAAAAAAAGTAGAAAAGACAATGATTAAGCGACCTCACGAGGCGCCCACATTACTGCGAAGCGCGGATACCATCTCACATCATTATTTGTGAAATCGTGATCACTGGGGAGTCTACTACTTTGCCGTATTGCTGGATTTTACCACCTACATTATATGTAGGTGGTAAAATCCAGCATGCTGGAAAATAAAACTGATGGCAATTGTTAGTCAGTTAGTGGCACTTAACTGCGAACGAGTATTAAGAATTAATTCCTATCTGGCATCTCTGATACTGAGGCCACGACGCATTGAAGGCCTTATTTTTGTGACTTTAGTATTGCCTAATGTTTCAAAGTTAAAATTCTGCTATAAATAAATATACTTGTTGGTTGACTAAATGATAAGCTTGTCAAGAATTTAGACTTTTTACTTTCAAAAGAATATTTTAGTAAAGGAATTATTAAAATTATAGATAGGTAACTACTAAAAGCAAAAGATAAAGACACACTAAAAAATACATGCTTAAAAACTATTATTAAAATTACAATCGTTGTAGCAAATTCATCCATTTCTTTTCGAATAGGTGTGCATGATTTTATTCATCTGAATATTCTTATTCTTGAAAAAAACAGCTTCAGCTCTACTACGAAGAAAAGCTTAATCAAAACTCTCACAACGTAAAATTACGCGAAACCACAAATAAATCTACAACATTCATATGGCGAAGTACTAGACAGTCAACAACCCATTGCAAAACATAGTAATAAGAGTTTGAACGTGCTATGCGAGCGAGAATGAATGATAACTCAAGCACTGTAGGCATAAATCGGGAAAATTTTAAACACATAAATTATTTACAGGCCAGTTTTCGATTATTAATCATTTTAAGGTGTTATACTTCTGGCATCAATGGTCATTCATGCCAGAAGTATAAAATTATTTTAATTTCATCCTTTTCGTCAAAAGTAAATAGAGTACCTAATAAGACAGTTCAAACCCTGAGTAAACAGTAAACAGTAAAACCCTGCAATTTATAGCTTTTCTTTGTTCAATATTATAAAATGATAAACCCCATTATGGTAAGGGTATGCAGAAAATAAGCCACGCAAAATCACGGAAAACACAATACATGCAATACACATCTCAAATGTATCTGAGTAAAATTATTAATGATAATTAAAGTTCCACAGTCTATATAAAGTTACAAATAATAATATTACAAAAACATCTTTAAAAAAGACACACGTTATGAGCAATCGTAGATACTTACGAATTGCTAAAAATATAAATAAATATATCTAAGTACAGTTGAATTGGTCAACCTCCTATGAACAAGGGATTAAATTCTTAGAAATAGATATCAAAGCCATTTTATAAATGGCACGATGGACGTTATAATTAAAAACGAATCAAACATGTAGGTACTGAAAACTAAGCGACAATAATTCTTAAGACTACCTATTCCCTATAAGTAAGTAAATATGTACTTTAAAGTAATGAATTCATATAGTAATTTTCAATTTGAAAATGTACTTCATTAATTAATTCTAGTCGTTAATTGGATTGCAACATGTAACAATGACATGAAAGTTAATAATTCTTGTGGAAGGTATAATTTAACATGTGTTTTGCTGTTTGCTATTAATTATTAATTATTACTACAATTGATAAATGTGTTCAATGCTAGACTTCACTAAAAGATATTATTAATTAACTGAACTGAGCAAAAAATATATGTATAGATACAAATAATAGGTTGGGTAAATAGTTTCTTCGCATTTTTTAAGAATATTCAAAACATTTTTTAATATAGTTTATTTACATTTTACTAAAGTATGTAGGTACCATTTTGTTCGATAACTTTTTGCCATCTTGTAGGTAGGGACATGATCCCATTGCTATAGAAATTTTGGGGCTTCTGATCAAAATACCGCGACAAGTGGTTTTGGCAGTCCTCTCGTGATGTTAACCTGACACTGCCTAGAGAATTCTTAAGAGAGCGAAACAGGAGGAAATCTGAAGGTGCAAGGTCAGGACTATACGGCGGGTGCATTAACACCTCCAAGCCAAACTCTCTTAATTTTTGCTGAGTGGCTAAAGATGTGTGAGGTCTAGCGTTATCATGATGAAAAACCACACCCCTTCTGTTGATTAATTCCGTCCGCTTTCTCTGAACTTTTTGCTTTTAATCTCATCAGTTGTTCGCAGTAGCGTTCAGAATCGATGGTCCTGCCTGGTGGTAACAGCTCATAATGAATAACGCCCTTCCAATCCCACCACACACACAGCATCACCTTGTTGCGAGTTAACCCGGGTTTCGCCACAGTCTGTGAAGCCTGACCGGCCTTTGACCACGACCTTTTTCGTACGTTCTTGTCGTACGTGATCCACTTTTCATCACCAGTTATCAGCTTCTTCAAAAATGGTTCGGTTTTATTAGGTCGTAATAAAGAAGCACAAATGACTACACGGTTCATTAGGTTTCTTTCAGTGAGCTCGTGGGGTACCTAAATATCGAGCTTTTTTGTGTACCCATTGTTTTTAAATGCGCCAAAACTGTTTTGTGGTCAATTCCCAGTTCTTCAGCTACGTCGTAACTACTGATATGCCGATCTTGCTCCAGTTTTTCAAAAATGGCATCAATTTTATCCGTAACAGGGCGACCAGAGCGACGTGCATCTTTGACATCAAAATTTCCGGATTGAAAACGCTTAAACCAAATTTGTGCTACTCTCACAGACACTGCACTAGGTCCATAAACGTCGCAAATGTTTTTTGCGGCTTGCATTGCATTTTACCTTTTTTGTAGTAAAATTTTAAAATGTATCGAATTTCTTCATTAGATACACTCATCTTGACAGAACGAAAAACAAATGAAAAACACATTTTCCTAATTTGAATTTGGAGTTATCTTTTTTAAAATCTAAACTTTTAATGATACCAAAACCAGCCAGATACAAATAGTGCAGCCAAAGAGATTTTATTACATGTTCATACATACCAATGCGAAAAGACTTTTTCCCCAACCTAATATATGACTTATTGGCAAAAAAATTTGCCAGCACATGTGTTCCCTCCTTCCTATAGCATGTGTTCCTTCAATGGTATAAAAAGTAAGTAACCGTTTCAGAAGAAAGTCCAGTAGAATCTCGAGTGACTCTTACTCTTACATGGCTACAATTTTTGGTAAGATAAGAATCTTTACCAGGAAGCTTGATTATATTGACAGACAGCACTGACTTTCTATGTGTGCAAAACGCAATCCTTATAATTTACACACATACTTTCAAAACTACACCGATAGAATATATGGATGCATACAAAATATTAACATTAAAGTGCATCCGAATTACTATATTCTTAACTGTAATTTATATTCTTTGGTTAAACGACAACTTTACTATTTCCTATTGCATGTTGCATTATTCATAATCTACTATCTTGGTGTTCATCGTACAGTGCAAACGTTTCGATTACGGAAAAAGAAAAATAACAACATTGAAATAAATATAATTAAATATTACTTTTCTTAAGCGTATCCCTAAATTACAGTGATATAGGTATATCGGTTTAGTTGTATTTATGATCAATATTATTTGCTTTATTATAAGTATAAGTTATTGGAGGTAATTACTTCTTTAAACTGTAAAAAAATCAGATTATCTACATCTGAGGGTGAAAGTATAGCGGAAAATTGCTGCTCAGAAGGTAACTATGTAGGTGTAGGTATCTTATCTCTACTTGACGCTATGCTATCGCTGGAATGTTACCAATTTCATATAATAGCCGAATCCCAAAAAAAACCTCTACATCATTTTCTATACTCCAATTTTTAATAAATAAAGGAAGAAAGAAGTTAATACAGTGTACAGTATCTATAAATCTATGTACCCACGTAGGCAGTTACTGCAACTATTATATAGCATGACGCCCACAAATAAAAATCCGAATAACATTTTTTATGTTCAGACCGTTCACTGAAAGACTAACAGAAGCAGTATACAAGCAAGAGTGCAACCTTTGCAGTAGCAAACGCATAAACCTACATTCATAAGTTCTCCAGCAGAGTGATAGATATCACACAAAAGTAGTTTCCAAGTGTTCTTAACAAAAGATCATATTTTTGAATAATTGTAAGATTTGTCTAAATATTAAATGATTATCTGTTGTAATTAATATTTTTATTATTATATATTACAATAAATTAGTACAGTAGAATACTCATAAAAATGTAATGGCGTTACTACGTTAGAGTACTTTTATCTCACGAAGCGAAGCGCAGTGACAAGCGCTTTGTATGTGGTAACCAAGTGTCAAACACGCTGCGAATGTGTGAGTACGAGTAGCGTTAGCTTATAAGTTTTAACAGACGGAAATAGGTAAGTAATAAAAATTATTTTTTGTCAAATGTGAATGTGAATCTGTATAAATAATTATTCGCTATTTCAAATTTTTTTAAGCAAGTCGTGTTTAGCCTTTTTGTGTTTAGTTTTTTACCAGCACTGCCACCTGCCTTCGTTTTCGAGAGCGTTTCCCTTACACCTTGTATTATTTTAAAGGTGTTCAATATTTCTTAAATAATAATTCTGAATTTGATGCGGCAAACAAACACCTCTCGTCGTATTTCCATTTCACACCCAGCACCCGTACCACCATCTTTTATCGCGATCCAGTTTTGGACCTAAATTGAGTAGAATCGTTAATTCGTACTATGACGCTATCTACGACTATGTTTACCAGGAACCCATACTGAACCGAGCGGAATATGAATCGCTTTTATAAAGATGGTGGTAAGGCCCCTGGTGCGGCATACGCCGATCGGTGTTAAACGTAATAATAATATGCTCCTAACTTTGCCAAAAAAATATACAAAGTATGCTTTCAATATCTGTTATTTGACAGTACAACAACCATATAATCGCCGTTTCAGGAAATGGCAATTATAAAAATACGTCGAATTCCTACTTAGGTGCCGACTTTGTCCACCATTTGTTTGAAATTATAAAATGTCACTAATAGTAAAAACCAAAGACTGCTGTTAACGCGCAGCTCTTACTTTTTATATCAATATTATTTGGTACTCTTATTTATTTATCATATATGATGCACAAACAATAATGCATTCACTATGAACGACTTTTCCATGTTTGCTGTCCATACTGACGCTACTTGGTGTGATGCTTAAATACAGACGCAAATTATACATGTCTTACTTCGCCCGTGTTTCGGACGGCACTGCAGTGTGATTCACAAACAAATATTTTCGACATCGAGCTTGACGCCTGACAAAGACGACGAGTTGCCATTGGTTTTGACGTTTGAGCACTGCGCTGCGCGAAAGCGTATTCACTTATCTCTAAGTCGGTCTCATGGCTGTGCTGGCTCTTTAGACTTACTCTATCTAATCTGTGTGGCTGTGTATGATTGTCTCTGTTTTGGTTATACGACATGAAGTACAATCGATATTTTTGGATTTCGTTTGTGTTGTGTTAAAATTGTATCGCGATGACTTCATTTAATATTTTATTGATTCTGACATAAAGGTAATAAAAATCAACAACTTTTTGTTCCGATTCATGCCGTGCTCGTCGTCGGAACGCTGGTGTCGCCAACAGTTGTCAAACAAACGCCAAAAGGTATGACAGCGCTCCCGACAGCCACGAATGCATGGCTGCTGACTTAGAGAATCGCATAGCTGAGAGTTCCTGTGGCGACTTACCCATTCGCAGCGAGTTTGTACACTTGGTTACCACAAGTAAACAGCGCGATGCATTGTGAGATAAGTACTGTACGTATTGACTTTTAGTTTGGCAAATGTTAAAACTCATGAACAAGAAGGAGTGTGCCGCTGCCATTTTCTTGCATAAAAGATGGCGAACACTTGCGTTCAAGCGCATTCCTATTTTAAAAATCAAAATTCTGACGCTGTCGAGAATAGAATACAGTTGTTGCTGACGGCTCATAATGAATATTGAAATCATACAAGCGCGACAGTATTAATGTATAATACAATAAACTATCAAAAAGTTTATGTCTTATAATGCTATTGTAATGCTAACACTCATCGTACTTTATAAAGGTGACTCGTCTGAGATAGAAGGTAGATACCGATTAAGAAACTCACCCTTAACTATGTTAATTCATAAGCTTCACGCGATGAATCAGTGGTTCTGAATAGAACATTAATAAATATGAATATGTATAAATATGTAGAACATCAATGACACATATTTTTTATTCTGTTTTTTCAACTATTATTTTGGACATTTAACACATTTCCTTATTTCCATTGTAAGCTTTATATGTACAATATTGAAAAAGAAAAACCAAATATGATGCAAATTAATAAACACCCAAAGCTTAAATTTTGTTAAGCTTCAAAACTAAAACTGCGGCATTCAAAATGACAAATCTTTTTTTGGGTTTATTTTATTATATTTTTTATTCAACTTATTAAACAGACAGTTATGTATGTATTTGTTTAGTGCTTATCTATTAAGTAGACATCTGGGTACATTCACATGGGATAAGGAGATTGGTACACAGAAGGTATAAAATGCTACATATCCATCATGTTAATAAATGATATGTGCAACAAAAACCAGTAACAGTTGAAATCAACTCTGGTAGTACCTCAGAGGAGAAGAAAGATCATGTTTATTTAAAGGAGCAAGTCATTCGTCTGCGGAAAACAACTTATCAAGAAAAATTTGATTATTTAGTGATTTTTGGAGAATGCGCCATCATAAAATACGAGGCTTCTGAAAAAAATCTACGAGTGTTTATTACTTTTTACTATGATTTTACTACAGATATTCATGTAATAAAGAAAACTGCAGAATTATATATTGTTGGACATCTACTGCCCTAAAAGATATATGAAAGGGTTTACGACTGCATTATACTATTTTACAATGGTTTAAAATGCCCTAAAAGTTTGAGAGTTAGCCGAAACATTAGAAAATTGCAATTATTAAATATTGATTTTTGGATAAACCAATGTAATAAAACATCTTTATAGAGCAGACGGAGGTAGTACCCATAGAATAGAGGTTCAGGGAAGACTGCATTGTCTATTGAATATTCATATGCCTAAAACACAAACCTTGTAATTTACAGACATAAATAGAAAACGACATCAATACTTAAATATAATATAATGAACGCATGTACACATACAACGCATCTGTATTATTATATGCTTAACTGTATGTACTATTCATTGATTACACGACAACTTCACTATTTCCTATTGCATATTGCATTATTTATTATCTACTTTTTTTGGTGTTCATCTTACAGTGCAACCGTTTCGATTGTCAAAAATAATAATAATAACATAACATCAAATTATATTCACTCTTTATATTATTTATATGTTTCCATTAATTACTGTAATAATAATCATATCTCTGTTTAATTGTAATTTAATCTTAACTATCCTAAGATCTAGGTTCCTATCTACAATGATAAATATATTATTAAAATGCGTGCGAATTTAGTAGAATGGTTATAAAGAAGTTTAATATTAAATTATTAATAAAACAAGTATAAAAAAATATTCATTACAAAGCAAAGCTAAGCATGGAAAATAATAATAAGTAAAATTACCTCTTTTGAAATTAATATACGTCTTACACTAAACTTACTCGTATTTATTACCTTGTTGTTCCTCTAATAAGCTCACAGTATTACAACTAGTTGTGTACTTACTGTGACAGAAAAAAATACAACCGAACACTATAATTAGCAAGCCATAAATTAAGATTACCCCAAAATTGCCCACTTTTAGCGGACATTGCCACTGCAACTTTGAGAAAAAAATCAATTTAAACATTTTGTGGCCACATTTGATGAATGCTACCACAGCATTCTTTAAACGAAGTAGAAATAACATGGTTAATTACAATATTAAATTTAGATTGTGAAATGCTTGAAAGGTATAATTTAAAAAAAAACTAGTTTTCAGTATTAGACCGAACGTTATACTAGAATAGAATTACAATATTAAATTAAAGCAAAGCCGTATATAAACTAAGATCCTCTAATATCAATTTCCAAGAATATTAATTAATTGTGAAACACCGATAAAGTTTTACACTTTTATCATGATTAAATAAAAATGCGGAGATCCACAATTAATTTCTTACAAATATTGTTTACGATTTCTTTTAAATAATTTAACAATAGCAGATATGCTGACCATTTATCTAGAATGATCTGTATGTATAAACTTCAATTAACTGCATCACGCCATTTTTCTTTAGAATTTTTCTACATTGACTAAACATTATCGTACACAGAGTCCTATTACGGCGGTAGTCAAAATCTACGCCTATTAAGAAGGTATCTTTTATTTTCATGTTTTCTTCTTGTTTGGATAACCAAACAAGAATAGCTATAAAATAATATGTTAGAATAGCTAAAAGATGTTTTTATTTTCGTGTTTTCTTTTTGTTCGGATAACCAAACAAGTAAAGCTATAAAAGTATATATTAGAATAGCTAAAAAGATGTTTTTATTTTCGTGTTTCTTCTTGTTCGGATAACCAAACAAGAAAAGCTATAAAATAATATGTTAGAATAGCTATAAAGATGTTTTTATTTTCGAGTTTTATTCTTGTTTGGAGAAAACGAAAATAGTAGTACCTCCGTAATAGGCGTTGTTTTTGACTACTGTTTAATTTCGTTAAAGGAGATATCCCAAAAATATATGCAGTCCTGGCCCGGTTTTTTAGGTAGGTTTTACATTCTTTTAAAAATAAGGAAAGACAAATCTAGAAACTATTTTTAATCGTTTAATTGTTTATTATTATGCGTCAAGAAATTTTTAATAAAAATTACAAAAAACAGCCATATAAACAACTATCTTATCGATTATTATTCATTTAAATAAACACTGAGTTAAATCCTACTTACACAACACAGCTCTGGTATAGCAGTCGGTTCAAATGTAGTCTTTTAAATCTATGTTCTGTAGATACACTTTACTATGTCAAGCCTGCCTACCGCAAACCTCGCCGATGTTTGTTTTATGGTTTTATCATTCTGAACTGTATTATATCACGATATAAGACTAAATTTATATTTTCGCTAGCTTGCTATATCGAGCTGGTTTTCTTTAAGTGACCTCTTGAAAAAAAAACAAAGTTTCTGATATTTTTTTTTATCTATAAATCTTTTTATAAATAAAAATAAGCCATGTATTTTAGGATATCTCCTAAAGAGGAACAAGGGGAAGAAATTGAATTAAATATTTAGAGGTACTATTAGTGTCATCAGGTTAAGACCATATTATTATTATGGTCTAAAACGCGACCAAATGTATGGATACGAGTAAGTGTCATGGTGGGACAACAACTCAAATACACGTTGGTGTTGATTCTGTTATCATTTTCTGATACCAAACTTAAGTAATCCATTTGTCCTGATTCAATAAGAAAATGATTCTTTCAGAAACTTCTAGTTTATTTCGACAACCATAATAACTCTTTGTTAAATAACGATCTTATGACACATTGAAGTTCGTATTATTTAATGTGCTTAAAATAAGACTCCAACGCTTTAGTTAACATTTTAGATACGTCCAATATCATCCTTCTTTAATTAAAATTTTACATTAATTTTGTCATTAAATTACTGAAAACATGAGATTCAGATCTTAGCATTTGGCAAGTAGCTAGCCCTAACGTTATGTGACATGACCGAAGAACAAAATATCGCTAGGTTATCCTGTAAGTTCTATGTAATACTGAAAAATAGAAAGCTTTTTAACCCAATGTTTTTGGACAGTGGAATGAATTTTGTGCAATTCGAGTAGCCAAGTAAAGATAAATAAATACGTCTAAAAATATAATTTTTAAATTATCCTTTTAAACCTAATAAAGTTGAAGGTCAAGCGGAGATTAACTCGTAATGTTACGTATGTTATGTCAAATTGCAGTGGAGAAGTGCAATTTTTCATAACTGCATTTGACATATCATACGTATTACAATTTTATAAAACTAAACTGAGCGCAAATAATTTCAAGCAAATATATTTTTAATAGATGAAAAAAATTAAAATAAGTACGAATGTTAAGAGTAACAATTAAAAATTAAACATTTGAATTCACTCGCAAAAAATTTTAGGCAAGTAATAAAAAACATACCATCCGGAATTTGTTCTGATCTGATAAAGTGTAAAAAAGTTAAATGTTAAATGATTGGATAAAATAATATAGTCAAATCTTGGTAGTGGTTAGTTACGTTAGTGAAGTTCAGAATTCTAATTAGTTAGAAATTCAAAACAAGCTGGATTTGAATTTATGAAAATTCGCAAATAATTACAGGTTGATAGAAAACATGCCTTGAATTAATAACGTAATCAAAAGATTCACAAAATTTGGCACTAAGCCTAAATCTACAATATCATTATTATCTTTAAATATAACATCACATCATATTTATTTTATAAATACATGACTTTGGTGAGCAAAACATTAAGCTACGAGTATGTTCAGTTCAGAAAAATGCCATGTCATACACATATATCTATCTTAATTTATGTACCGCTAATTAAAATATGGAATTATTGAAATATTTACTTACCAAACTATTCTGATAGAACTGGGTGATCGTGGTTCAAGAAAAAGCATTAAAATTGACGACGAAGAGCTACATGTCCTTAACGTTTATTAATAACACAAACTGTTATTAAATTTGAACATAAAAGTACCTAGTAAATTTTATTTCATAGGTACAATTAAATATATCAGGCAACAAGGGTCTTTGATAAACAACCTACCTTGACCCCTGTTGGCTACGCTTTGCCCAAGAGGTACGTACCTGATCATTTATCAAAAATATTCAGGTGGACTGGAATATCGCGCGTGTTACAAAAACACAATTTACTTTTTATGTTATGTATCTCTATTATAAAATTCTAACTTTGCTTTATTTAACAGTTTAGGCATTACCCTTCTATTAACATATAGGTAATATATAAAAATATAACGCCTTTTTTGGAAAGCAATATTTTAAAAACAGAGGATTCACTTTGAAAAAAAAATATGCACCGAATTTGTTACGTGCGTTTTTTGGTCTACAGATACCGAATCAAACTTACGTAAAAAGATAAATTTATTTTGCAAAATTTCTCTTCAACCTACGTTAATACTAAAACATATTTTAAAACAACAAATTGCTCAAGAAATAACTTTTAGAAAACACCTGTTATCACAGTTTGTTGTTCAATGTAATTATTTATGAAAGCAAAACTTTTCAGTAAACGATGAAAACCTACGAATAAGCACCCTCGGTATAATAGCCTGCCAGCACCCCATAGCCACCAAATAAAATTAAATGCTCTTTGTTGCCGGATTCTTTTTAAATGGGATTATTTTTTCTTAAATGTAATTTATGTCGCGAAAGTCCCGATTTCTTCTTCTTCTGGAACAAAAACTAAAAACAATGAAAACAACATTAGAATAAAAGTTGGTTTTCAAAATAGCATTAATTTTTCAGCGAGTTTAAGCTGAAATACAGTTACTAATATTGCCAGTTTTAACTCGTGTTAAATTAGATGTTACATTATTATGTTATACCCAAAGTTTCTGCTACTTTACAACTATCGCGGCCACGGGAAGACTGAATATGGCAGAAGCCCTAGGGAGCTTTTGACGGTATGAAAACGACTTAAGCCAGTTTTCAGCGTGTGACGTATACCTCGCTCTATAGGATAGCCTTTTATAATTTTGTACTTTTAACAGCCCGCCGGCGGCCACTCAACACCAATATATATATAGGTACCAATATTTATTTCTTTTTGTGTGTTCCGATTCACGCAAATGGAGCTTACAAATCCCCCTGTAGTTTTTATTTATTATGTGGCTTTATTTAAACGTGTAGTATTCGCAAAAGTAGTACTTCATTGCTGGCCTTAAGTGACTGTTTATAGTTGCTAATCAATTCTAAACGACAGAAGAGGTCGACAAAATAAATGTGTAACAGCTCTGAAGCGGTTTTTATTTTTATTTTTTTATAATTGCTGCTTAAATTTTTTTGGCGTAATTTGTAAAGTACTTATAACCCTACATCGTCGACAAAAAAACTGACATATCATAATTAATATCAATGTACTCAAACTGTACACCGTCGACAAAAAACAGACATTTTAATACCTAATTTTATTTGTGTGACATGTTAAAGACCCTTGTTACTCGTACATTACCGAGTTACATTACCAGCAATGTACAAGGAAAAAATATTTTTCGCACAGAAAGTCAATATAAAGGCAATTAACTAAGCTGAGTAGATTATCTAATGATTTTATCAATAATATCAATAAGTAAAAATATATTTAGACAACCACAATCACCACACAAACACAGAAGCTAATGTAGAGATGTAAGAGACCTGTTAATATAGGTCTCTTTTATTTAATAAAATGCTTACCCACCATGCTTATTTTAATCTTAAAGCGATATAATAATTTAAATTACTACTTATTAATAACTTACTAATCGTAACAGTCCTGTTTCAGGTGAAGTTTGAAAACTTATATATAAAATTCTATTTGTAGAAAAATATCTCTTTCATATAATTTGAAGACGATTCCTAACTATATATCAATATCAACAATTTAGCATGTCTCTAAAGTCTATATTAAAATGACTGATTTAAAATTAATTGTCTGTATCTCAATATCTTTGGGTTTACACTAGATCATCTTCGAATTCATATTCGTATCACATGTTAGTGGAATCGAGTATCGGTGGAGGTGGCGGTGGAAAGTAGCGCATTGGAACTGACTCAGTGGCAGGCGCCGAGCCCGAAGGGAATGGGGGATCGAGCATGACGCGAAGAGACTTGCGTACGGAGACGGGCCGCGGCGCCAGCGCCGGCAGCGGGTTGCGTTGTTAGCTGCCCTTCGATACCAGGTGGTAGGGCGCGTGGATAGTCGCCACGCTGCCAAGCTCCGTGCGCCCCAACAATTCTTCAGGGTGCTCATGCTCGTGCTCTCGGCGCTTCTCCTCGTTAGTGTAATAGTGAGCCGCTCTCCGCCTACTACAACACAACGCGCCCGCAACCGCTGCTAATACTGCTATACATAACAACATCAAACCTGCTATCACGCTCATCTGAGCTTCGTGCGTGCTCGGGCATGGATCTAATCGATCGAAAGTCATATCTGCGAAGCTTCTTCCCCTCAGTCTCATCGGCGAGTAACACTTTAGATGTCTTATTGTTCCGTTTAATACTGTCGTCGTCATATAAACCAGCATCGTTCCCGCCGAACACTGATCGCAATGCCAAGAATTTTTTGATAAATCTATTTGTGCTATCGCTTCTAACCGTTGCAAGTCTTGCTCGCTGAGCGTCGACAATTTGTTATGCGATACGTCTAATCTTTGTAGAAATTTTGTCTTCGTAAGTAATTTGTATGGAAATTTGGTTAGTTTATTCCAAGATAAATCCAGACCGACCAAATGTTCATTGTAAGTGAAGAAATTCGGAGGTATCGCTGTCAGGGACAGGTTGGCTAGTCCTACTCCATGGATATCTGGTAAGATCTGAAGTACAATGGCGATTTCATTAAGAGGTAAGTTATTGCCGCTGAAATTTATAGTCCTTAGTGAATCCACTACCGGTGCGAAAGTCTGCAAGTGGAATCTGTCGATTTTATTATGACTAATATCTAGGTGCACGAGGGTCGTTAGATTGGTGAGGGCGGCGGGCGCCAGCAGGGCGAGACGGTTGCGTGCCAGTGACAGTACACGGAGCTCCCTATTTCGCCCGAACATGTTGTCGACGATAACAGACAATTGATTGCCATCTAATTTTATTTTTTTCAATTTCTTTAAACTTATAAATTCGTCAGGTAGCAAATATTTGAATTGGTTTTCTCCCAAATCTAATTCATCCAAATGGGGTACCAAATGATAAATCTGGGTATTAACTCTTCTGAGTAGACACCGTCTACATTTAAGCACTCTTAAGTGTTGTATGTCTTTGAAAACCTCCGGGTTTAATTCAGCCAGGGGATTATCACTTAAATCCAAATAAGACAGTTTCGCTAACATCCTAAATAATCTGGGCACCAATGTCGAAATCTGATTATGCGCTAAGACTAAAGTTTTCAAAGCGGTCAGGTGTCTAAACGTTTCACTCGGCATTTGTTCTATGTTGTTGTGGTCGAGATGCAACTCCGTGAGATTTATAAGTCCTCGAAAATTATCCGCATTAATGCTCGTTAAATTATTGTAAGTCAAATTTATAAGCCTTAAATTTTGAAGACCCCAAAAGGAATATTGACCTATGGATGGTACGTTTGAATTTACAATGTGTAATTCCCGTAGATTTGCGAAAGGTGTGGGTTGAGTGAAAATTGGTCCGACTGTGAGAAAGTTTGGCTTTTCTCCGGGTGCAGAGATAGTGATGACACGTGCACTACGGTCGAAGTATTCAACGGGGATGGTGTGCATGTCTCCGCGAGTGCACGACACACGGAGCACACTGCCCTCTTCCCTGTCGAAGTTGGTACGGCAAGTGCACTCATCTGGACAAGTGATTTCCGCTCCATCGTTACCCATTACAAATAGTAAACTGCATCCCAACAACAGCCAGTGTCGTCCATTGTAACTGAAACAAAAGAGAATGAGTGTTATATAAGATGATATTAAAGAAATTTTAACAGTAAGTATACGCTAAATTATTTCATGTGCAATATCGAAGAAAAGTTAGACATTCGCTTTTGTACTGCAACAATACAGTATAACTTTCACATCCATCACTTTCTATTTTCATAATACAATAAGGGCAGGTATAATGGTCGGTGGGTAATTGTTCCCTCGAGATCTGTCGAGGCAGTCAGAATAAATCAAGGAGAATTAACGCGGAAAGTGTAAAAAACTTGCCTAAATCCTGTGAACTAGGCGAGATTAGAGTCTTGTGAAATATGCGGCTCGCTTTGTCAGCGGAATCCAAACCCCCCTGAAAAATAACGTGCAGATAACAAAGAGCTTTTTGACGCGACGACTAAGCGGCTTCCATTACGCAAAATTCCGAAATATTCATTCGCGCCTTTATAAAAAGAAGAAATTTTAATTTTGACTTCTTTGTGTCCATGCCTTTTAGTAATTGTTATTGAGATACACTTTTTATTTACAAGCAATGGTAATTAGGATGCATGTGATATCCAATCATATTTTGGTCTCCCGTTACCGCGAATAACATTATTTTTTTGCGTTTTATGCAAAGTTCCATTTGAACTTCACCATGAGATATTCAAAAAATTCAGTGCTTTTTCCTGGTTTAAAATTTTTTTTTTTTCATAATAGTAAGTATGATAAAAATAAAGTTGATAAAATTTGAATGTGATAATTGTTAATTTGTTTTATTGAATATTCAAGGGGTCCTTTAGCGTTTCTTATTCAAACCTCTTCTTTTCTAATTTTTGTCAAGTCATACATCGACAGTCACGTCTTACAAGTAGAATTGCTCGATATAGATGAAGGTAGATATATAAAATGACATTAAGGTAGTCGTCGATAAGAGCATCACGGTGCGACTGATTGCTCTTACGCTGTCGTGATTTAAACTAATTGGGGATTAAATGAAGCGACGTGCCATGCCATATCTAATTAGATGGCTCTCTGCATACGATAGGCTTAACAACAATGCCTACCGTGAACATATACTTGTAGGAAATCGTTTTATTATGAAGAGAAGACGTTAAAATAAACTCAGGCGTGGCTCGCATTTGACTTTCTGTAGGGTGAATTTTTCAACCCTGCCTTTCCCAACCATAAGAGATACGAAAAATACCTAAAGCAGTCCCGATGTTGATTTTCATAAAACTAAAACTAAGTACGTCTTTATATCGAAAAAAGTGTGAATTCCATCAAGCTTATTGACTTAGGAACACACCTATAGATATTATAACACCAGCCAATAATTTCGCTTGAAAGGATTAAAGGAAAATGAATCAAAACGACAAAGTAAAGGAAGGTGCTATTTTGAAAAAAATCAAAGAGCCTCATTGTTTTAGTTCTAACTAGGACAATTTTCCATTTTCTATTAAGAAGGCGGAATTAAATAAGTAATCTTTAGAACAAGCTGAAAACTTTAGAGCTTCTTCAAATGTAATACCAATTATTCTCCAGAGCTTGAGTGAAAAGAGCTAAAGAGAAACAGAAACCACAAAGAGGGTATCAAGTCTTCCGTTGCTGCAGCCAATACGTCTAATATAGTTAGAACTTTCTACCTTTAAACTGCAAACGGATCCCGAGCGTTAAGATAAGTTAGAACTTGTTTGTTCGAGGAACACAATTCTAGTAATCCTTTCTTAGAAACGCTTTGTTCAGGGACAGTTCTTTTGAATAATTTATAAGTGATTGTAGATTTATATCTAGAAGCTTATTTAATTTCATTCGTAGACAGCTTCTAACAACTTTACTGTTCCGACGTTTCATTCCAGAGGAAAGCAAAATCTTCTAAATAGTTTTAAGATTAATTAGTGGCATTGTTGAACATCTAAATATATTCCTATGTACCTAATAACGTTCATTTCAAGAGAAGACACCAGCGGTCTAGTATACATAGGAAAAAGATAAAGCAACCTAATTTTCAGGGATACATTAAATAATACTTTTATACGCTCTTCTTTTCTCAGTTAATGCCATCAATATTGTTGAAGTATTATGTAGTGTGCTTACGTCTATGCCGATATGATAAGAAGACTCGTTTATCAAAGAAACAACTTAGCAGATTTCAAAAGAGGATTTTATTGTAAAAGACAATATGTGTGAAAAGAGAAAAAACTTCTTATGTATACCAACCTATTTTCCATATTAAAATTTCGCCTGAAAGATGTGAACGTAGTTATAGATATTGATACTGTATGCAGTATTTTAGAAATTTTTTTTAAAGAACTATTATAGACGTGCAAAAAGCCGATTGAATTGTTCAAAAGTAATAAACACAATGTCGATTGTGACAATTTCGATATGATTTGACAGAGTTCGAGATCTGACGTAATTCTTAAAAGATTACTATGGCGTCGGCGTCGGCGTAGGCTGTTAAATAGCCCTGTTAACATTCCGTATAAGTAACCGCACTGAAGGCAGAAGATATGGTAGTATATTTTAACAAACATCAAATTATGCACCGCATCTATAGTCAACTCAGCCAATAGATAAATATAGTTCATTGTTAAAAAAATAACAAAGTGTGTACGATTTTTTACTATCAGTAAAACTGGACCTAATACAAAAAGTAAGACCATTTTTCTTAAATAGCCCTGTTAACATTCCGTATAAGTACCATTATAATTGAGAGGGAAATTAATGATTCTTGAAAGCAGTAAGAAAAACGTCGGTGACTAACATTCCATCTTAGCTTCATGACAGTATCTCTAACAGAATCAAATCACTTTTTTTATGAATACTGGCCGTATCTTTTTTAAAGCCTACTTTACTCCGAAATGTAGCAGGATCGCTCTATCTTTATTATGGATTTACAAGAAAACTTTAAGGGAGATGCTGGCTAAAATGCAGATCAGAACTTCTCAGCATTAAAGTTTATACTGCACAAACTTCTTTATATAAAAAGTTTAGTGAGCTAGTAAGCAAACATGGCTCAATCTTTCATCCCATTTAAAATCTACAAAAAAAGTTCGGTGCCTATTCAAAGCTGTTATACTACAATAATCAAAGTTAGGAAGTTTAAACACATTTACCAAAAGGCCGTTTTATAATTACATAGCATTTTACCTGAAATCGAAATTTTCTCGACAGTTATTGTATTTTAATTAATACCCGTTTTGTTGATTTAAGAAAGTTGCCAAAATCTAATTTCTTCTTTGACTATTAGGTCCTTTAGATTTAGTGATCTTTGTGATTATATTGTGCTACACGCATGCCTACTTGTATTACTTTCTATAAGTAAGAGCAGATTTAAAAAGAAATAATTTGTTACATTAACGAATGTTAATGCGTGACTGTTTGTTTTTTATTATTGCGTCGTCTTCTTTTTGCTCATAATATGGCAATTGACTTGATTTTTATACCAACGAGTATGTTTATTTTTTCTCCATTTAAAATCACAAAACAATAAATTTCCCGTCAGGAAAAGACACCAATGCGAGTTAATTCTATTAAATAAACCCTATTCACCTGACTCAGGGAATTACTATCCGAAAATTAGGTCGCAGGCAGCCTCGCTAATTTTACGACAGAATCCAACAGTTTCCGATAAATTACCGAAAAGACTCTGCTTGCGACATCTACTGAATATGGAGCAGGTTTTTTTAATGACGATAAGATTCTCTCGAACTTGCTACACATTTTTTTTAGTTCCGTGTTGAAGTGAGTTTTAAATAGGTTACAGCTGAGAGGTCCTTCAAATTTTAAGATGGCAAATTAAGGAAAATAAATGACTTGAAAATAAGCAACGGTATTTCATAACCCCCACTGGTCTTATGTCTAAAATTTAAAATTTTCTTGCTACAAATTGCGTCAACTTCGTAGGTAGAGATGCCGACAGTAATATATATGATTGTTTGTAGCTGTAATCTAAATTCAATGGACGTGCAAAATGAGACATGATATGAAGTAATACATATAGAATGAATAAAAATGTCGTATGTAGAAGTGTGTTTTCTAATCTCCATATTTCCTAGATACTTATATTTCAAACAAAGTATTTATTTTGACCAGCTATTAGAAAGTTGACGAGCTCAGTGGCGTAGTAGCTTAAGCACTCAGGTTTTCGATTACGAAAACGAACTAACTTTTGCCATGGTCGATGCAGGGATGGGTCAGTATAAAATAAAATTTTGTAATCTCGAGTTCAGCCATGACTTGGAAGCCGAAACTTATTTGTCTATCAATCATAAAGCCCATTTAAAGTAAACGGTGTTTTTCCACTTATAATCTATACTCAAAACTCACAGGGACTTCAAATTTAATATTTGCGAAACTTTAAATTAACGCCCTGTAAGTATGCTCTGTCTGTAAGCTATTTTTTTGTTTTTTATTATTATTTTTTATACAACTAGATGACAAACAAGCTGACGGCCCACCTGGTGGTAAGCGGTTACCGCCGCCTATAGACACCTGCAATAACAAGGAAAAGCACTTGATATTGCAGGTGCGTTGTCATCCTGGAATGCAGGAAATTGGCAGTAGTGTAAGTACTGACAAAAACAAAAGTTATTTATCTTAAAAGACTTTATCTAGCCTATCTCTGCCTTAACTTCGACATTGCTTTGTAGCAAATCTTGGCATCGAGCATAGCCTTCATTGTATCCCTCGTAGTCTTATACGTGACATAAGTATTCTGCTTAACACGAATTCTGTTATACATACGTGTTACTTTCTAGGAATCATTAGCACGAGCTGTTACGCATTAGGTAAAGATAACCGCTTAGCTATTACGTATATTTCGCTTATCCATTTTGTATTTCACTATTTGTGTTTTCATTTTATTAAAAATACCAGTTCACCTGTTAAATTGTTCCGCGTGAGAAACATTATATAATAATAAAATATTACACTAATCTTAACAAAAACATTATAAACTATCTCAGAATATCTTAGATTCTATCACTGTGACATAAATCTACATAATCCCAGCGAAATTGAGAACATAATATTAACTGCGCATCATTTTCAAATCACATTTTATACCCAATGGTGAGTATTGATAATACAATACGACTCCTATTTTTGAGAAATAAAGAACTATTATTGAATGACAATAATACACCAAAGAGCAAAGCTACGGACCCTTGCTTCCCACGCAGCTCACAGGATCTCACATTAGTAATCAATAAACACAATATTATCCAGACTAGATCTCGGGTCCAGGGTAATTCACGGGTTGCCGAATTCGAATTAATTGCGTATTTAACTATCTTATCTTGTAGGATTCTCTTGATCCTAGAATTCATAGGTGTGGATCAAGATTCTCGCTCAGTAGCCGGATCTCTGAGAATCTGTATTTACATCCGCTTGAACGTCCAGCCGCCTGGCATGAAAACTGACTATAGGGTAGTCAGTCCGCCGATTTCTTAAATGACTTCCCTCGGGCCTAGGCAGTTTTCGCGGCGCGAAAAAAAAATTCTAACTCTCTAACCAGACATCGGAAAAATACGCAAAAAATACTGTCGTCAAGCTAATTAAATAACGATTCCAATGATATATTAATATATATACTTATTAATAGTAAATGTATACGTAAATGGGCCGACAACTTGCCGCAGGGGGTAAGTCGGTCGTCTCCCGTCCTACATAGGCCCTCTTTTTACATAGTCGGTATGAATTTTTCTCCTTTATTTTATAGTTAATGTGTAGGTAATTTAACTAGCTTTCTAATAATACCACATTTGTATATGCTAACATCACCAGGAAAAATAAAAAAAATCTTGAAAAAAAGTCTCGATTCCTCTAGATACCGGGACATTAATGAAAAAAGTGTGTGGCGGCCCCCTTTTATTGCTTCTAACTCTTTAACCAAGTAACGGAAAAAAAAACAAAAAATACTGTCGTCAATTTGATTAAATAACGATTCTAATGATGTACTAACATGTTAAACATAACTAGTAGAAGATTCTTTAAATTCAAAAACTAAACTCCGCATTTACCGCGGCGGCAGAAATTTTCGTCTAAGTTTCGTCCAACCTCCCGTGTTAGTAGCTTATTCTACATTGTCGGTATGAATCCTTATCCTTTATTTTATATTTAATGTGTAGATAATTTAACTAGCTTTCTATTAATACCACATTTGTATATGCTAACATCTCCAGGAAAATAATAAAAATCTTGAAAAGTCTCAGTTTCATTAGTTACCGGGACACTTCTGACAAAAATTGTGTGGTGCGGCCTCATATTATTGGTTGGTGTGAGAAATAATAAAGTTATTGTTACAAAATAAAAATTACACGGGCTTTATTATTAAATAAACAACGTTATTTAGTAAAAATTTTATGTATTTATCTATTTTAATACTAATAATAACTCACCAGAACCGTCGTACATAGCCGCGTCAGCGGGTCGGAACTTCGCACATTTTTAGAAAAAACACTATTTAAATTGTGTAAAGAGTATGTTCTAATGATATAAAGCCTGTTTAATGACGAATATTTTGATGTATAATAAAGATTATACACAACAATTAGTTAGTTAACACAATAAAAAACATTAACACACGGCACAGATGACGGCAACTTGTCACAGGTAAAAAATCTGAACTTTTTTTTTTCGTTTTGTTATTTCGTTGTGGCGCAACCATAAATTCGGGACGGCAAAGGGAGCGTTGCATTATACAGCTATACTCTTCAGCTTGATATTAGCGTTTAGTTTTTGCTGATCCGATTTTTGTGGAATTTTTGAAAAATAAAAATGTTGACGTAATGATGACGTGGGTTGCGCGGGAGCGCGACTGGGTACTCTAGTACCCATGGACTGTTGGGATTTGGAAGGTTCGTGTAGAATTCTACCCAAGCCCCCGGCTGGACGTTCAAGCGGACATACATAGGAAATTGTCGGTGCACATTAATACGGACCATTAAACGGCGATTGTGTAATACGTCTCCCCATAATTAATGGAGTCACCGTATCCGCATAGATGTACACAAGAACAAGCAAGCCTTATCAATAATCACGAGTTCTCTAATGAAATTGGCATGTTTGCTATGTGTAATCGGTTGCCGAGCTCACTCTATGGAAATTAATTCACTAACCTTACTATTGAGTCTTTATTAAGTTTTGGAATATTCATTGTTAGAAACAGGTATACTGTTTCTAACAATCGTGAATTATGTAACAAATTTGTGTTTATTTCAGTATCAAGTAATATTATTCTTAATCGAATAGAGTTGCATTCAAAATAATTATCCCCTCAATAGCCTTATGATATATCGACAGAAATCTGTCTCATGAACAAACACCCAAAGCCTTAGGAGTAGACTTTCAGCATCAGTCATTTTTATTATAAATTTGTGCCCGCGTTAATGTGATGTATCGCATCTTCATTTCCACGACTGAAAGAAATCACAGCTCAAGGAGTCAGATATATATATGACATGATTTTAAAATTTTATGTCACGAATACTATGGCAACACTGATAGTGGTTGCTTCCTGGCGTCACTTCCGTACCGGTTTTCATTGGAAAAATATTTAACTGGTGGTGGCTTGTAGTGCGGTCGTAAGACATTCTGGCTTGATCCTACGAGCTATTTATAGCAACTAGTCTTAACTAGTTGGTAAATCTATGTCCGTTAGTCTATTGATGTTATTATTGTAACACCCACTCTGACTCACACAAACCAAAAACCAAAACAAAAATTTAACGAAAAATTAGACGAAATTTAACGAACTTAGAAAATTAATATATGTCGTCAATTATGATTATGTAAATAACACCTCAAGTTATTTAGAGTCTGTGTAAAGTAAGAAAGGAAGTATATAACTGGACATCACAATGATGTTGTATATCTACTTCTAAAGTGCTGTAATTCTATTTCAGCTTTGACTTATCCTATTAAGTATTATTATGAGAGCTACAAAATTCATTTCCTTCGCCATTTAAGTGTTTCTAATAATGTTTAAAGATTTTATGCATAAATCTAAATTCGGATCGTATTTTTGACAGCACAAAATTTTGTACAAAAGCTACATGTTACTTGATAGCATAAAAATGTAAATGTTAGTGCAAAGGGCACTGGTCACAAAACATTGCGCGAACAAGAAAATAACAATGCAAATTATAAATTACGTCCTATAATTCGCCGGAGAAATTCTAAAAACTTTGATTAATTTATTAACTCTGAAAACTTTTTCCATTACAAATTCGCGCGAAGAATTGTTATCGTGATATTTTAATTTCTTTATGAGCAATAAAGCGAGCCTCTTTAGCGCTGTATGTTTTGTATGAAACAAGCAGAAAAGATTTTAAGAGGGGGCATAAAGCAAATCTCTAATCGTAGATTTAATTTTAATCATATTAAATCAAATCCAAATGAGCTGAAATTTTAAATATGGTAATTACATTATATTTGTGAGGGTTGTGTCAGAGCAAAAACATGAATTTATAAAATTTTCCCGATAGAAAAACATCACAAAGATACCTCTGACTTTCAACGAGATTCAATTTATTGTCCAAATCACATTACTTCACAACAGGGAAAATTGATAAATATGTGAGTCACCATGTTTCCGAGGGCTTCTACTAGCGATTTTTCAAAATATGTTATGGTTTGCAAGTAATTAATAAAAAACTATATTGGCGCATACTCCATTTTCCTTCCGCGCTAAACGTCATCGTCCGTCTCTGTCAGTCGCATGGTAGGCCGCATGATATTTGTTTTGTTTCACTCGCGGCTGCTCCATTGAGACGGGAAGACTATGTTTCTGCGTTCTCGCGCGCCCTCGGCAATATTTTCGCGTATAATATGTAGTTTATAACTTAAAAACCATAATATTGTACATATATTTTAAAATTATTGCTTTAAAAGTTCAATGAAACGTTGTAAATTCTGATTTTTCATAATTATTAAAATAAAATGCTATAAAATGAAACTGAAAATTCAAATGACGGCTAGGTGTCAAACTCAAGTTTTTGGTTTACTCACTTTTTAATTGTTGATATCGACCTTATTTTTATGTACATTGAGCAGAAATCGCATTGTCTTTGCAATCTCAGGAGGCGTAGTATATGTAAAATAAAATCATGCTTTGTGTTTCTTAGTGACTTACTCGTATTTGATTTATTTGTAATAAAACTTTTTTCGATGGTAGACATTTTCATATGCAATTATAAAAAACACAATATTATAGGGCAGTTATCAATATGCAGTTGGAGAATCTAACACCGTAAGGGTTTAGGCCATTTACCTATGGCATAATAAACTTTATTGCAATTTAATGATAACAATGTTTTTTCAGATCAGCATCGGTTTAATATCACCACAACGACACCTAATTAAAAATCTTAATAAAGTGAATTCTGTAGTAAAAAAATATGGTATCTACCAGTGGCGAAGGGTGAATAATACCAAAAGGGAAGCCGGAACAAAATCACACAGTCAAAATAGTAGTACCTACCTATGTTCAAATCAAGAGACAAAATCACGACCTCGTTTAGTTGAAAACTAACCAATAGAAATCTTAACATATTAGAAAAACCGATACTAGCTTTTTATGTAGGTACACCTTCATAATTTTTTACTTTCAAAACCTATAATATCCAATATTAATATATGTAAGTACTTTATGACCAGCAACCAACTTACTAAACTTACTTAACTTCTAAAGATCGGCCATAATAAAAAAACTGCAATACCAGACAATTTTTAAAAATCTGATGAACCTTAGATCAACCTGAAATATCAAAACAAACAATAGTTTTACCTGAAACCGAATCAAAACCTACCTTATATCACTGGTAACATTTTTTCACACAATATTAAATAATCACTTATTTGTGCACCATTTTAAAACAACAACAAAACACAAAAAACTCTTTGTTTTCATTACTTTGCGCAACTCGAACGAAAATAAATATAAAATTTTATTGGTGAATGACATTACAAGCTGGCAAAATTTTAAATGTCTCGGTCGAAAGCACGCCAGTGGACGGACGCTTACTTTCTACTTGATAGAATAATAACTCAAGCAATAATATTACCTCACTGTCTGTCCTAGTCACACTCACGGGATCTTGTAATGCTTTCCCTATAACTCCCTATAACTCGACAGCGACCGGCTTATATCGGCCTTTGATACGGCGTATGAGAAAGAGTCGGCGCTTGAAAAAAATATATGCGTAAGAAAGAGATAGCCATACCAGTAAGTATAGGCTTAATAACCCGAAAAATTACGGCTTGCTCATTGCGAATGATCGCAGCGCACGTAAATTGGAACTGCAATGACGACTCTATGTGTGATATTGCTAAAAGAATTAGGTAGGCGCTTAGATAGGTGTTTAGGAATTGCTAATGTTTTAAGTAAAATACTAAGTTATTATTAGTGTAATAACATAATTAATAGTAACACGGTATGCCGAACAAACGTCGAAGTTGTTATTAGGTGAATATTATTTCAAAAGGGAAGCCGACAGGACTCGTGTCATAGGGACCCCTCGCCACTGGTATCTACTATAAGATTTTTTTAAAACAAAAATACATTATAGTGTCTTACATAATATATGCTAGTTAAAGTTTATTTCTTTTGGATCACTATAGGTGTTAAATTCAATAAATGGCGAGATAAACTTTGCTATAAAATCGTTAAGACGAAGGATAGAAAGCGGTGAAGAAATTAGTAGGATATACCTAATGCTCCGTTGACGTAGTGGTATTCGCCTCTGGCCGGATATAAGGAGACGCAGGTCGATTCCTGGCTGGGGCATATATTTTTTCATCGTTTGCTTTTTTTACTTGTAATTCTTTTAATAAAGTAGGAGTTTTAACGCACCAAAAACATTAAAATATGAATAGTTTATTACTATTAACAACAATAATAACAAAAAATGGCTCAGTTGATGTAATCGAAAAAATATGACAATACTTGTGTGTTGTTGTTTTTTTAATGTAAGTTTTACTAAGTGGTGCATTTCTTCTATGCTATTTCAAGATGGAAAATTGGAAATACATTTCATAATAATATAAAACGTACAAAAATGAGTGGTGGTGCCGTCAATACAATAGTTAATTTAAAGACTGGATATATTTGTTCATAGAAATAGTTTGGGAAATAGTGGGGGATAAAGCTGAGCGCGTCCGTGGGCTTTAGCTCTAGATACCCACATGTGTCCCATGTAACCACCCTCCAAGCAAAGCCTAGCCGCCAAGCGACTCATGTCGTGTTCCGGCTTGATGCCTGGTGTTGCCGTTCTGGGAGGGGAGTCCGAGCAGTTGCGCTGTAAAGTTAGCCGGTTTCGGTGCTGCGTGATTGCTGCGCTGGGTGACTGATCGCGGAGGGTAGCGGGATCCTAAGCACGGTTTTTCCGCTGGCCGACCGAAGGTAGTAGGGGGCCCAATTAGTAGGTTAGCCACCTATGAAAGGCTGCCCCGCCAACTTGCGAAAAATCCCAGGGTGCGCCATCGTGCCGGTTGGCGACCAGATGCGAGGGCCCGATGGACACCTTTGGGGGGGTTAGGGCGTCCCCGCGCGTTCCAGCTCAGTCACCCGGCAGTGTGGCGTCACAGCTGCTTCGCTTGGCAGCAACTTTGCAGTGTCTCGCTCATCTGTCCCCTTCGTGCTTGTTCACTCAATTCCCATGGCAAAATGAAAATTGGTAAAAAAAAACTAGTGAAACAGCGGATGCACTCCCTCGCACTAAAAGTGCAACTTGCCAATATCCGAGGTCCACCGTGCAACAGAATTAATTACACCGAAAACTGGTACGCGTGCTCTTGGACCTAGGAAAAAGGAAGCTGAGATAAGGTCTAAAAGTTCATCAAAGCACTCTTCATTATTATACCCAATAGAAGGCGCTTCTCATAAGCGTCACAATGTGTCGATGCAATTTTAGAGGCTCAATTGTGCTTGTTACCTCTACATCACTAATTATATGGACAGCACGAACACTGCAATATTTTTAGTGCATATACTTAGTAGAGTGTAATCCAACAGGTGCGAGTTATATTCCACGCAAGATCGGTCCTCTGTTATAAAGCAGATATACTTGGTCAGCCAAAAAAAATCAATTCACCTCGTCGTGTAGTTTCTTTGACTTGGATTTCAGTCGCCTTTCATCCAGGGGAATGAAAGGCCACATATTAGTTGTAAACGCGCATACTTGTGGTTTTTACCAATAAACTCAACAAGATTATTCGAACCCTGTTTAGACATAATAAGGTTTAACTAACACAACAACCCTGTCTGTTGAGCTCGAGGATAATATTGATTCTCTCTTTCTCGGTTTCAATGCGCCCCGCACCGTAATATCTATCTAGCATGCACTGTACTGTCATCTGCATAGCTATTAATGTTACAATGATTCAGTTTAAACTGATGTAGCAGCAATATTGAGTACCTAAATTTTGATGGTAACCTAAATTTTGAACGAAATATGATTTCATTTTAAAAAGTAAATAGTACCATTTAAATTCCTCTGTTTTGAATTGTTCATTAAATTTTTAGCGATTCTATAACTTTTTCCAGATGAGTGTCATATCTTTATTTCTCTTAATGTGCCAACTACATCTAATTCAAGAGCACCCACAAATAAATTACCCGCATTGATTTGCAATTAGAGATGATTTTAGTATGTTGCACCATTTACAAAAATTATATATGCAGATAGTTGATATGTATGCGAAAATAAATAGTACAAGGATACATTATATTTCATTCGATTCGATCTCATTAGATCTTAAGTTCACAACGATTTAACATATTTTTAATTTGAAAAAGATTGTTGAATTAGGAAAATAACTGTGTGTCACTTTGACGAAAATTTAGTCTAATTTTGACCCCTAGTAACAATAAAAATCTAAACTTCAATATCAAATTGAGCCAATATAATTAATATTATAGACTAGAAATGCATTACATTTACTCCAAAGAAGCTACTGTTGCTTTCATGTGAATATTTTACGTATACTATGTTATGACGTCGGCAGGTGACTAGACGAGCTTGATTGACAACACACTGCAAATCGTGCCTCGCCATGCGGGGGGTGCGGGTGAAATTTGATTTTTTTCTAGCTTTAGGCGCACTCTTAAGATCCATTGTAGCGCCAACCGCAATAACGTTGTGTCATTAAACAGTAAATCCCCTACCAGTCCCTTTTTAATCAGCTCAAAAACGAGATGTTATTTCTCCTAGATCTTTTTCTCAGTGGGTTCAGTGATAAGCATTAATACGAGTACAAACAAAGATAAAATGTTAAGGATTAGAAAAGCTATATGCAAGATATCTTTATAGGATTTTAAATTAACTAATGGGTTTTTTCATCGTCTCTTGGCTGAAGTGATGACGCTGCTAATTATTTTCACACACTTTTCAATTGAGAATTTTAACTGGATATTTCCTTTCTTTCCATATTTACCATCCTCCTTACTACATTTTCGGTGGTGATTTTTTCACACAAATGCCTCGTAATCGATGA
Source organism: Nymphula nitidulata (assembly GCA_947347705.1). Taxonomy (NCBI): domain Eukaryota; kingdom Metazoa; phylum Arthropoda; class Insecta; order Lepidoptera; family Crambidae; genus Nymphula; species Nymphula nitidulata. The sequence continues at coordinate 22,916,053 of OX374616.1, forward strand.
AGCGTCAGTCCCTTTTGAGTGCGTGATGTAATTTATGAATAGGGTCCTGTCAGCTTTATTGGCTAAAAATTGTACTTCGAAGGTATTACAATTCAATGGTAGGTATATTACCTTTTTATATTATTAGCGTGTATCTAAAAGTTGTTTTGCTCGAAATTACAGAATTAAAACCAAAACGAATAGTTCTGTGTAGGTTATTATCAAAATGTACGTAAACCATATTTTACAATATTGCCCGCCTGTTGGTGGGTGGTTACTTATAGACGCTCACAGCTCCTTGGGCACTATTCACGCGTTGCTTACGCTATAAAATCAATTTAAAGCATTATATTGTCAGCATATGAGACCAATCTCACCGCTTCCAACATAAGCCTGTCTCAATAAAATTTGGCCACCTTTTTCACCTCATGAATACACACTATGACCCCAGTACAGCACTCAAAGTAATACTACCATTCTGTTACTACCATTTCAAAAATTACCAACTTAAATATTATATAACCGTATTTTCCTGTTTGTATGATCTGTTGTATCCAGTAAAAAGATAAGTATTTATTTATAAATGTTGAAACTTTTAGTTTCAAAGTATTTCCAAAGGGTTAATACATTACACTGTAGACTTGGATAGTAAACCAAGTGTACTTAAAAAAATTAAAGAAATATATAAGCTTTACGACCTTTACATTTTTACAATACAATATGATAACAAATTATAGATAATGACGTTTTTCGCCCCCACTCAAATTTAGAGCACTTTTGGTTATTTAGGATATAAGCCCAACATTGGTCAAATACCGCAGTGCGACAATTTAGAGCACTTTTGGCTACTCAGCGTTCAATCCCAACATAGATGATTGCGTATTTCGTCTTCACTCAAATTTAGAGCGCTTTTGGTTACTCAGCATATAAGCCCAACATTGGTCAAATGTTCGCAGTGCCACAATATAGAGCACTTTTGGTTACTCAGCATTTAATCCCAACATTTTTCAAATGTTCGCAATGCCACAATTCACCTTTTTGTGTTGCCAGTGTTAATTTTAACATGGCATAAACTCTTTATATTTCCACATTGATGTAAACGACTTCACTCGAAGTTACTTTTGCCATTATCTCAGTCTCCTCTTTATGTTATATTAATCACGATGTCACCTTTCGCATAGTTATAATAGGCAGGAACATTATAGACTAAGCTGCACTGTATGGGCCCTCGCCGTGTGAGGTTGACCGTAAATATTAATAGAAAATTTGGCCGCATACTAGCCCTTAGGCGAGAGCGGTGTTTACGAATATGGTGCCCATTATGCAGCCGAAGCGGCACGATGCATAATTCATGCACAAGTCTGTTATCTGATAAATATTCCTCGCGCCGCTCGAGGCGGAAAGGGCCTCCTAATAGAATTGACATCTTTACCATCTAGCTTATAAGAAAAATTGTAAGGGAGTTCATTTCTACATCAGTAAACCTATCAGACATTACATCAAAACCGGTAAACTAAGATCATCTTTTTACGAGCTCGACCAACCATGAAAAATGCATTTCAAGATTTACGAGCGTTTTATGCTGAGATTTAGGAACACCCTAACAAAAATGTAATTTGTCTAGGTGCGGAGGCTTTCCGAAGGGATAGGAGATAGAACAAAATGGAGAACAGAATTAAAAGTACCTTACCCATAACTTTCTAAAGTCTGGTAGCAATTTAAATGTGACCCACTTTCAATTGAAAGGCAATTGTTTCAAACAAACTCATTATTTTCTTTGGTTACGTGATTTTGAACAAATCGAGTACACGTGACAAAGAGTAATTATAAATGGTTAAGTATAAAAATAAAGTTTTCATAACAATATCGAAAAATAAAGTTTACGCGGGTGTAGTTAAGATAAGAAATAATAACACATAGGTACCTAGTAACCAAAAACGAAGCATTACCTATACACAACGATTAATGTTTCATTTAGTTTTATTTGTATTTTTAATCATTTTGTTTTTTTTTGTAATAAGTTGTAAGTCTATCTTTAGAGAACATTGTAATTTCAGCCTTAATATTTACATTGGAGCCACCTGCTTTGAAATAGTCAATATTTTATTTTGTTACTAATAAAATCTACGATTCTATAAAAAAAAATATTCCTACGGTTTCAGTTACAGTTTTCTTGCCGTTACGACAGTACCTAAATGCTTTGATAGTGGAGTGCATAGCCGATGCCAAAAGAGTTATTCAGTATTTTGAATTTTGGTGAAAATCTACAAAATACAAGAAAAGTATTCGCTAATTCGCACCATCGTCCGCATCAAGGAAATCAAAAATGTTTCTAGTGCAATTCACGCCGTGGTGCGAACAGCACGTGGTGTGAAACTAAAAACCCTTCTCAATAGTTATCCCCTGTTGTACCCTGTTGACTTCTGCTTAATCCCAAAATCCAAGCATCCAGTGACTCCCTTGAGATTGATAGAGGTTTTTTCGCTATGAAGCTATCAGCTGAAATGACTATTAAAACCACGGGCGTGAGTCAGGGTACTTGCTGAGCTTGCCCTTTTCGACCTTTACAGGGTTCTCTAAAGATAGTAATTGTTTCGAATCTTGTCTGAGGAATGATCTAAATTTAATTGTTATTTAGAGACTCCTAAGTATTTTTTTTTTTTAAGTTTGAACAAGCATTCATTTGATGAATTAATAAGATTTCAGAGACTTTTTTCATATCAGAATTAGTGCTAAGGTTAAGTGCTTAATTTTTAGGGTGAGTAAAATGAATAATCAAAGGTACTTTTAGATTAAAAGTCTTTGAAAGTAAAATAAATCGCTGTAAAAAAATAACAACTATTTACCTACTTAATTTCAAACATATACCATAGATAAACCTATAAGCTATGGCGTTATTTACTTGTTTCTTACTACCAGGTAGGTCGTCAACTTGTTTGTCATCTAGTTAAAGAAAAAACAAAAAAGTGTTAAATCATGTGTATATTACTGTAATTTATTTCGCTGTTAAATACATTTGTGGAACGTGTCTTTTATAATCTTATATTTATCAAATGTGTCGACGCGAACGTCGTGGTATAAATTGATTTGCCAGAGCTTCCAATACTTACTCCAAACCTCGATCGAGAGGCGCATTTACGATGCGGTGCTATTGCCTACCTTATATTGTTTTTGCCTCAATTTCAGGTTGTTTGTCACCCACGTTTCTTGACAAAAATAGAGTGTTTCATATTTATTACATTATACAATGGAATGTGTAATACAACGTTTCATTGTAGTGTGACACTTCAACTTGCCTCGTTAGTTTTGGTAAGTAGCAATATACATAGTAGGACTTTTATTTTTTCATACGCCACAATAATTTAAAAGGAAAAAAGGTTCACCAAATTAACACGATGACCAAGTGTCAGGACAAAAACCTTACTTTTTATACTTTTCTTGTGCTTATCTACATACCTGTACAAAAACTATTATATCATTCCTAACTTAGTAACTCCAACAGCTATTGAAGTCTTGCCTTCGAAGCCTTGAATTCGTGGTAGTGATAACGCTGTCATACCTTTTGGCGTTTGTTTGACAACTGTTGGCGACACAAGCGTTTCGAAATAAAGATAAAAAAAACCGGCCAAGTGCGAGTCGGACTCGTGCACGAAGGGTACCGTACCATTATCTATAAACAAGCATCTACCAGTTGCCGTTATCAATGTCAAGCAAAAAAAAAATCAAGTTAATTGTATGGCAGCCCCCTTAAATATTTATTTTATTCTGTTTATTAGTATTTGTTATTATAACAGAAATACATCATCTGTGAAAATTTCCACTGTCGAACTATCACGGTTCATGAGATAGAGCCTGGTGATAAACGGACGGACAGTGGAGTCTTAGTAAAAGGGTCCCGTTACCCTTTGGGTACGGAACCTTAAAAATAAATAAATATATTATTATAATATTGAAACATTTATGGTGACACATTTTAAATACAAGAATAGAAAAATAAAACAATGACAAACATACACAGATAGGAGATCGACGTAAAGATTGTTGAATAAGCATACGCGCAGCACTGTGCTCAAGTGTCAAAATCAATGGCGGCTCGTCGTCTTGTCAGTAGTCAAGCTCAATGACGAATATTTCTTCAGTGAATCACACTAGAGACCTGGTACAGACCTTAATTATTTATTGGTAAAGAGTGTTCGAACATTTTTCATGCTATTTATTATTTATGTTGTGTTAATAGTAGAATTTGAAGCAAACACTATTAGCATCGCTTTTCATTAGTTAAAAATTTAAGTGATGCTACAAAAAACACATGATTCTACCATTGAAAAAGTGCACATATTTTGAGAGCTCAGAGGATTATGAAGCTGACTTATTTACTAAAGGGATTATATAGTTCTTTGAGTTAATAGGTATGTTTAACCAATTCAAGCAATCTGTACACAAGGCTGTTTGTTAGTACGCCTAGCTGAATTAGGTGTGATAGTAAAAAACGTCTACCTACTTACTTCGTACACAAGCGACAATTCAGCAATCTGTTTTAGATTACTGAATTCTCGCTATAAGTGTACGATTATAAACGACTGATCCAATTAGTTTTGTCAGCTTTATGCCGATTGCCCATTTCAAACTCTCAAGACAAATTTAGAATTATCTACCGATTTCTTCAAGTGCTATAAAAAAATCATAACGATATTATGAGTGTATATTTTCCCATTTCTCAAACAATTGTCACGGTCGATTTATTCTTTTCCATTTCGACTAAGCTGTGTGATTACATTCCCTTCGATCCCGATTACACAAAAACGACATTATTTTCATTCTCAACAAATAAAGTTAATTGTCATAAGATTATTTATAAAATATATACTATAACTACTACTAAATATCAATTTTAACTTTAATATCTAACGTAATGTATTACATGGATGTTTCTTTATTACTGTCAATATTGACACCGGTATAGCATAAAATAATAATTTGATAGGAAGACTAAAAAAACAAGGCAATTTCATCGCAACTTCGCGGATAGCAGGACGGACAAAAACACAACCCTCTTTGCACACAAACTTGACCCTACACGAGGGTTAGTCGTTCAATCCGACGCAAATAATCCGGAGTTCGAACTGAATACGAGTAGAACGCGTGCCGAATCGATGATTTCCTTTGTTGAAGATTGCGTATATGAAACTATTCTTTTCTATGGGACTTCAAACTGTTTTAAGTCATTCTTTGATTTTTTTTGTTTACTCATAGAATCGAATAAATTGATTGCCTGATCTTTTTTCTTGAATAGCAATATAATTTTTCTTAACTACCGTAGACTTCCGATATCAGTTAAATCATTGCTAAATTTAACTGTTAAAAACATTCCAATAATAACTGAATGAAGTGCTATTTTGTTGCTATTTACTTAAAATGTCTTAAAGACTGATACCTACGTATCTACTAACTGATGTGCTATAAAACAGTGATAGTATTTTCTAACATTTCATTCAAAAAGTAAAACTTCTCTTTAATAATTTGTGGAAGCCATAGAAACCCTGAGACATCGGAATTGTGTCCCCTCTGCATTACTGACGGTCATAAAACATGAAGGATGGCCATTGACTATACATAAGTTGATATACAGATCTCCCGGGGGACTCACAATCACAGTGCGAAATTTGTATCACGCTTTTAACATTTATTAGGGATAATAGAAAGGGTGACAATACCTACGATATTGCAGAAGTAACGATGGTTAGTACAAAGGGACAACCATCAATGAGACTATTCAATAACACGTTAATACCCAGACAAGCCAGTTTCACTCGAAAATTGAGGTCATCAAACAATAAGATCACCCCTTCGGCTCTTTACCCCGGACAATCATGACAGGCACGTGCTTTAAACCAGCTGCGCATTTTGAATTATACAACGAATACTAAAACATTATACCTTTTTGTTCGTGGATATCAATGTGTCCACAACTGGTTCTAGTTATGCCAAAATAATCCAACCCACAATGTCGTCAATTTTGAGATATCAACGCCAAATTATACAGGGTGGTGCTGTCAATACTACAATAAATTCAAACATGGGCTGTATTAGTTTATAAAGGTCGTTTGCCACTTTTAAAAACATCTAATTTATTGGATAATTTCATAACATATGTATGAAATAATATAACATTGACTGCACTATTTCATAGAAATGTCCTGAAATAAGCAAATAAATAAGATGTTTTTGGAAGTGGGAAACCATTTCTATGAACTTATAAAGCGCATGTTTTACTTTATTGTCGTATTGATGGCACCACCCTGTATAAAATGGACCTATTTGCATGCGATAAAGACTCGTTTTCGTATCTATTTCCTAAGATGAGTTATACTAAAAGTATACCAACCCACAACTAAAATATTTAAAGAAAAAATTTCAAAAAGACTACAAGCCACTTTAAACGTAAATGAGTATCCTGCCTGTGGCATGGAACATTTTGGCATAACCAGGTCCAACTATCCAACGAATATCCCCCTTAATACACGTATAGAATTTTATACCCATTCGTGTATTGGATTTATTTCATTATAGCGAACACATAAATAGTAGCGAAGAGTTAAGCCAGATGTGTTCTTCATTACTACACAAAGAACGTCTTTTCAATGTTGATGACAAGAGAATCTTTTCAATTCGCAAACAGCTATTGAAATATATTTGTCAGCTTCAAGTTGCAAACTTTTCGTAAAAGCTTCATAAATTGTGACGATTACCATAACAATAAAATAATATGAAACTTTTCCTCATTAACGGGAAAGCAATTTGAAAGAATGATTAAATAAGTATTTTAAATACAACAATAGAGTCTACTGTCAAAACTTCATTTTTGATCGAACGCTATATAAATCGCATTTCTTTGTCATTATTAGTTACAACCAAAACAGATCCAAGGACGATCGTTGAACACAAACTATCTAAGAAACTTCGCCAATAAACGAATGACGACGCCGTGTGACGCGATCAAAAAAAATATAAACCGCTAAAAAAGTTGACTTCGACTCGGGTATAACTAACCGGATCACAATTCATAACGTGATACTCCGTGAGTACGCATGAATGAGGTATATGCTCGCATGGAATGTCGTAATTTGAAATTGGTAAAGCCGCGAACGGCCGAGGCATTTGTAAGAAGCCCTATTGATATTCAAAGAGAGATTTTAAATGGAATAAAGTTGGTATTGATGCGTGTGAGGCCGACGAGGCGGTGCGGCGCGGTTAGGCGCCCCTAATAAGAATGCCGTCGAGGGTAATAGGGAAGGATTTGGTTCATGGAGAAAAGATTAGGCGCCCGAGCCAGAACCCTTCTCACCGCCGCCGCTACCTAGCTCATTCCTCGCGGTATTGCTCGGTGCCAGCTCCCTCGAATGACGGCCGTCCTGCAGAATTACTTAAGAGCTCAATAAATCATGACAGCAAATAATTTAACGAAATGCCTACAAAAATGTAACGACGATTTCGTTGTTTATAAATCAATGGCAAAATTAATTGTTATTGAATGGTATAAGCGTCGAAACGTTGAATATCGCCGATAAAAATAAAATGCTATCATTTATATCCGCGGTATTCCGAATGATTAAATACGTGTTTACGCAAAATGGGACAGACTAAGGATTGAGCACCGTAAGCTGATGTACGGACGGCAATGTTACGGCTTAATGACACACCCACCAACGCACACACTTGTTATAGATAGATGACGCCGTATCACCGTATGTAAAAAAACCGTAATTTTCTTTGTTAGACCTTATTACGTATTCTGTTTGATTTTGTCGAGTATCTAGAAATATCTAGGTGTTTTAGTTTCGTATAGAAATGGGTACATATACCTCTTATGTGTAGTTTATCTTAGAATAGTTTAACGGAGACCTCAAGATTTATGTTGCCATACAAATCAGTTTTAATAACTTACGAGTAGTTAATAATAACTGAATATTCTTTTAACATATTTAGATAGGTAATATTAGAAATTCGACAATCATACAGGAATTCTTCCTTTTCATCTTATACATATTTGTTATTGTTATTATTATCATAGTTTTAAAAGCGTGTGTTTATTATTATTATATTATTGTCTAAATGTAATGACGCAGCGTTGCTAGCCCCAAAGGTGGACCGACGATCTGGTGAGGGTCGCGAGAAGCCGATGAATGAGGGCAGCGTAGGACCGATCGGTTTAGAAATCCTCGGGGAAGGCCTATGCCCGGCAGTGGGTGTCCCTCGGCTGATATGATGAAATTTTTAAAAAAGGCAAACATTTGTTAAGTTTTTTTGGTCATTAATTTACCTACATCCTTTTTTCTGGTGTCACTTCTGAATGGACATTAAAATTCATACTCCCATGTCCGGTTGGCTGGAAAAGATGTCTAATATAGATAATTCCTCCCTCGCATAACCGGTGCAATACAGTCTAATAAATAGTTTATACAACTTTGACGTGTCTATGATGACTATTACACTAATGGACAAACCATTACAAAAAACTAATGTTGTACTAATTCCTTTATTTTTGTGTCCTAGTTCTACGCATGGAAATCTTTACAACCTATTAATATAGGTTCAGCGAAAAAAAGATTAAGGCTTAAATATAAATTTACAATACAAATTACGTCTCAACATAAAATTGCTCCCTATTCTCGAGTGGTCCACTTCAAGATCTTATTATAATGAGCAATCACCTCAAATTGATTCCATAGATACTCATATAACTTTTAATTGCCTCCTTCAAGAACAGCGTACCATGATTGGCATTTAATTTTATGTTTCACTTCGTAGTAGATAAATATGTATAGATCTTTCATCGCCAAAAACATCTTCATTTAGCTGTTTGGATAAAAAACATTAATGAACAAACTTTTGAAAAATAATTCTGGCCATTTTTTGTAGCATGAAGTATTTAAATTTTTGTGCGGGCTGAAATAATCTTTATTATATACCTCTATCGCATATGAATTTTAAAAATGATACCACAGCGAATAGTTATATTTTCTCTTACTACACAGTACAAATTAAACTGAACTTTAAATAAAAGTCTGTTCTTACCAGTTACCACAATCCACATAAACAGCCATTCAAAATAATTTAATTCGACCTAAGCAGGACCATCCCTATCCCATAACCCTAGGTAGGCAATAGCCCGGCTCCAAAGTTATGTTACCTACTAATTTTTTTAAAAAAAAAACACCAATTAAAAACACACGGAGGCCTTAAATTTTATACTTGAACCCATGTAAGTCAAAAAGAATAGCAGAACAAAAAAAATTAGAGATTGGACCTATTCGCGGATGGCAATCGTAGCTTCAGGGGGACTCTCCTTCTTTAGTCTCTTTAGTTTTTGCAGTTTTCTATATTTTTAGGTTTTGAGTGCGTGAAACAGATTGATAGTGTTATTGTTTTTTTATTCTTTTTATTTGTTTGGTTTTCTTGCCTCGATATATCACACCGTCTCCGCCTTTAATTGTAATCACAATGTAAGGCGTGTAATAAAAAGGCGTAATTTTACTACGTATTTGATGTATATTATTTTGGTGAATAATATCTAATTAAATAAACAAGCTCGTTTTGATTGAGTAAGAACTGTAATTTTTCTAAAAGTAGGTTTTTTTCAAAAGTGCCTACCTATACCCGAATTTTTGTAACTTTACTGTGTGGGGCATCTTAGTTTCTGTTTAAAAAACTACCTCCTAACTACCTATTATACTAAAACTTTTTATGAGGTTTTAATATAGAGGTGCGTTTGTGCGCAGGTCTCTCACAGCACCTTATTCAAAACTGTCAGTCACTCAAGTCATCAATTTAATTGGAAAATTAAAGTGATCGGAAAGGTGTGAAACTTTCAGAGATAACTCTTTACAGGGAAAACAACCACCCCCTTTAATTTTATTTCTGACTTTTGAAACACACTGTATAAAAACAAAGAAGCCCCTTGAGTTTGCTTTTACGGCAGCCAATGGAGTAGACAGTAAAGTAGTCTGCTCAGACACGGCTTTTTTACATTTTCCTGGTCATACTTATAGCCGTCCACGCCTTTTCATAAGGACTTGAGAAGTTGAGACGCGCCAGACTTTATTGTTCTACAGCCTTGAGGCAGCGTTCGAGTGGGTAAGACTTTTATGTAAAACGTTAAATTTTTAACATAGATACTAATCTATTTGAAATTACCGTTTGAAAACATCTGCAAAGTGGCATTGGTGTTAGACAACATATCATTAATTAAAGTTTTATTAAAATAAATTTAATTAAATAATGTGAGTACATAGGATCCTTTTCTTAGTACATTTAAGTACTTTTTAATGCGATTTTAAATCAAGTATTATTTTACTTACTTAAAATATTAAACAAAAAGAGGACTTTTGTATTACACAATGCTTTTAATTTATACTACATTTGTATCTCCGTTGAAAAAATAAAGATATATGCTATCATTTTTTCACGGGCGCACTTGCGAAAACCTCTCGAAATTGAAATACATGATTACTTTGTTAGCTTGCGATTACACGAATGTTTAGGGAAAAATCCTTTGAAATAGCTTATATTTAATTTACATATAATAAAGTAAGCATCTCAAACATGAAAATAATAATTTACCGCTAGATTATCCATGTATGGACCACCTCTTGTAATGGCGAGGGTAAGAGTATCCTTTTTCTGAGACCGAAACTTCGGGATCTCATTAAGAGGATTATGTTCACAAAATTTTATTAAGGAGCCATACAAAATACTAATTTCCCATTGTAATTTCAACTAGTACTTGAGTGAGTAAAGTACCTACCCTTAAATATGTACTGTAACGTCCTCGTTAAAAGGTGTACTTGACCTTTTTATTATCACTAATTATTTATATATCTGAAGTGAACCACAAAGCAGACCGCAATCGACCAAGGAATACGATGCCGCTAGTAGGTACTCATTACATATCCATTTGTATCTGAGGAGGTACGTACTATATACTTGTTAAAAGGTCCGTCAAGTGGCCATAGCATCGCGGGGGCGCCTGTTCTATATTGAAACTTTATTGAATTTTATTCGAAGATCAAAGATCTCAACCTTTAATTAACCTATTAGCTATGAAATAGAATTAGGACTTCAAATAATTTATTTCGTGCGTGTAATACAGATAGATTATTCAATCGAACTTTAATAATGTTTGTCCCATTGTAACTTTTTTGGGACCTTTAGGCAAATGTTCTATAAAAATAAAGGTTATTTGAAAAGATAAGTTGAAACTTAACGGTGCAGATAGTTTCCCAAATTTCTTTTATGTTGGATAAAATTCGCTTTTGTCTTCCAATTTACTAACTGTCCGTAAGGAAATGGGGTAGGTAAATACCATGTAATAACAAATTATATACCTACTTACATGCTTCGAATTCGAATTTTTTGTGACATGACTTCCTGGTTATTAGGTAAGGAGCATAAGAGCTACTTAGCGACTAATAGACTATAGATAAAAACAGAGATAAAAGCCTTAGATATTCCTGGAAAAATACTTACACTAAAGACGTGACTTGAAGTCCCGTACCATAAAAAGGTTTCTAGTACCATAGTAATGCTGATTGGTAGGACTCTTTAGCCACCATCGCGAAAAGAAACCATTACAAAATTTGTTCGTGAGGTCGGGTATCGATAGTTAATTTCTATATTGAACTGAAATTTCAAGTATTGACTATAATTGGCTCCCTGTTTTTTTCTACGGTAAACAACAATAATGATTGTTATAAGACTAAAGAAACAACTAAACGCGCTGAAAATTGCTATTTACAAAAACCATAAAGCTCGTAAGATAAATAGCGAAAACGGTATTTAGTTTCATATTAAGAAAATAGTTGTCAGCAAAATCACATATTCAAACTACACCGATACGAAAGTTATGAAAAACCATACAAAAAAATATATCTTTGTTGAATGAAGTGCAATTTGCGCTCATATCCTTTAGTAGGGACTTCTTATCATTTGATAGGTAACAAAGCACATAATAGCAAGAGAATGCAATGTTCACTAGTTTACGGTAGTTGTCCCTGTTTCAATAGAATTAAGACAGCGGAATGAGCTCTCTGCAGTCGACGTAAGCCGTGATTTCCGAAGATATAAAACTCACACTCAGGACACTGTTGTGTTATGCAATATTTAAGATAAGTATCAAAATCTGAAATAATATTTGAAATTCAACTAATAACAGTAGTTGTTGATATAACGTGGTCGCTCACTAAGGGCTTTCTGTGCAAGTTCGCAGTCGCATAACGAGCTATGGAACGAGCTATGTTAGGTGTTTCTCTGTGAGATAGAATCAGAAATGATGACATCCGTACGAGAACTAAAGTCACTGATAAAGCTCATAGCATTAGTAAGTTGAAGAGGCGGTGGGCAGGGCACATAGCACGCAGAGCAGACAGCCGGTGTGGCGATAAAGTTCTAGTATGGCGTCCACGTCCTGGAAAGCGCAAAGTAGGACGGCCTCCCACTAGATGGACAGACGACCTGGTAAGGGTCGTGGGGAGCCTGATAAGATGATGATGATGATGTTAATATTTCATTTGGCAGTTGGCACGAAGACAATGTTAAGACGGCAATAGAAGACTATAAGGAGGAGCTCAGTGGCCTTTTTTTTTTTTAGCCAGGAGAAATCCATTAACGGACCTACCCGCCACTAGCGAAGTAGCGGGCGTGTGCGGGGCTCGCCCAGCGTCTAATTTGACCATGGGAAAACCCGCTAAAACTCCTGCATAACTCTCGTGCCTTTCGCGGAAGTGGTCTGGGGTCTGCGAAGCAAATTCACCAGACCACCCCCAGGCGACCCGGCCTTACGGCCTGGTTCTGCGCCGAAGCAGCAATGGATTGAGCGCTTTGGTTAACATATGTACCCATATTAATCGCCACTCAATACATGTACATTTATGTGCCTAAATACTTACGACGTCAAAGAGCCTCTATTTCGAGAATCGTTTGATAATTAAGTAATTTAATAGCCAATCAAGCCCCTCTTAAAGAAGACTTTTATGAATTCGATAGATTCGATAATATTGATACATTTTACGTGTTCTACAAGTTACAACATTTCAATATCGGTGTTTGAGGGACTGACAGTGGTCTGTATTACGAGATCCTGAACGGTTCCGAAAGACTTCAACATGTCGTATTATCATAATCAATCGTCATCAATTATAATTAGCAAAATGGCTAACAAAGCCAAGTTCAGGCCGAGACGTTACTCTTCTTGATTTCATGTCTTATAAACCAGCTAGTAAAACAACGAATAGAATACACTGAAAAAATATTCTCGTACAGATAATCAGAATCTAGTTTTTCGTACATTACTGTTATGCTGAATAAGTGTCGACAAAACTGTTAGTCATCATTACCAGCCTATTCTAGTAATATTGTAACATCTACATGGTTCAGCGATCTCTTCTAGGCACGGAGTTATATAGTCTTTGCTTCTAGGCAACCCTTGGATAGAAACGATTTGTGTGAACTTTGAGCCTTAAATATAATCAAGCTAGATAGAATACTTCTAAGATTACAAATATTTTACAATTACTTGTACTTAATATAAAAATATGGATACCTATTTACAGGATGTAATAAGAAATACGAAAGACATAATTATAATGTGATGCTGCGATGCTGCACTTACATCTGCATACAGATAATGGGTGTATGTATGAGGATATACCTGTACGTGTGTATGGGTATATGTGTATGTTTGTGCGCATATGTGTATATAATGTACAGATGCATGGTCATGTATGTGATATAAAAGTAAGTTATGTTATTGTAACCATTACTGAAATGTTTGGAGGATATTGCATTGGATGTAACTAAAGTAAGGGCGAGAACTACTGCCGACAAACTGCTACGCAGTTTGGCAGATGGGAGTTTCATATATGAAAGTTTTTTGGTAACAAATATATATATTTTTTATAATAACCACGTTACTATAATATTATTAAGGTTTACTGACTATGTTGTTAATAATAGACAGTTATTTTACACAAAACTTTAGTGATCGACACTGTCTTATTTTGTTTGCGGTAGATACTATTAAGACAGTTATTTTTATATATTATTTCTACTGTTCTACGTTCTTGTAGTTTATTAGACATTCCTTTTTTTAGTGGAGACTTCACAGGATGTGGCCATGACAAACGTCACGGTGTACTTCAAATCTTCGGGATCTTGTGTACCTCCATTGCTTTTTTATTAAGTCTCTGGGTACTTACAAAATACTCAATTTGGTTATAGCCATCAATACCGAAAGGTGTTCCGTCGATTCCTGGCTCTCACCAAATGCACTGCAAAGAGTTGAGGAGAGCAGTATTTTGTGTAACATAAGATTAGTGGCAAAATGCTCTGTGAGCGCTCTACTTTAAGAAGGGAGCCTTTGTATATCGTTTACATAGATCTTACTCTAGCCCACAGCCTCCTTCCCTAAAAAGGTTTTGGATTGTTTTAGTCACGTTTTTTTTGCCATTTAACATTTTCTCCGTTTTTTTCACATGTTCTCTAATGGCTGTGTTTTATGAAAGTGCTAAAAACGACTCAGGGCCTACATGTGCGTCTTCTGGGCCTTTTGTTGCAAACTCCGGGTACCTAGATCAGTACCCAGATCATTCTCACTTTACTAAGCCTGCTACGTCTATTTAGGGCCTGTAGAGCATTCAGATTTCATACTTTAAATACGAGTGATGCGCGACGCCAGTAGAGTACCTTGAGAGCTCCTTCGCTGTCGTTAAGTTTCACATTGTTCGATCATTAATCTGTTGCTCTATCATTTTCATCACACATGTTATAGTTGCACACGTCTTCAAGAGTATAGCAAATTCGCCCATACACTGATATAGTTTTATATCCCTATTTAAGACACCAGCACCAGCTGAAGACGTCTTGGACCCATTTTGATAACAGCAATCCTTATCTGGAAGCTGAAATGTACTCTTGATTTCTAATGTGTGCGCTTTGTAAAAGTTAATCATTGATTTATATAATATGTCAAACGTATTATTAGTATATTCGCTCAGCTCAATTGGGTTCAGCTCATTCCTAGTAGTTGGGGGACATTTAATCGTATTATTGCATGCATGGCAGTTAATAATTGCGCAATTCAACGTTTGATGGTGAGTAAGCATTATTTTTATTAGCACCCTTTAAATTATCTGTTTTCAGTTGGCTAAGCGGCTCGATCGTCGAGTCATGCTGAACGACAAAACGCTTCGTCATCTCGTTCAAGTCCAAATTAACTGACGCAGTCACTTAAGTAACGTATTGCATTCTATCGTGGATGCAGTCGCTTGATCTGGGAAGTTGTAGAAACTAATCTAACTGTAAATTGACAAATCGTTACTAAATTTTACGGAATTCTAGACATTCCAGTAGGTATATTGTCACGGTCCGTGATCATAATCTTTTACCTACTTGAATTATAATGTAATGATGAGGTTCTGTAGATATTTCGAAGAGTCATGTTTGAATCTCCGTTTTATTAGATTTTTATCTCAGTTTAAATTTTAATCATAAACCTAGGATATCAAACGATTATGACAAAAATACTACTACTATATTATTAACATTTTATGTGATACTTCTGCGTCGTCATAAAACCCTATGATAAAATGAGTAAACGAAATCCTATTAAAGGTAAGGCAAGAGGCCTCACCGCTTACTTAACTTCACAAACAAGTTATATTAACCAAGGTACTGCGGGTGTTCATCACAGTATCAAATTAACTAGAGCATTAAGGCAATATATTGAAAAAAATCGCACTTTTATAAGTAATGTCATACGTCGCTGAAAGATCTTACGAATCTGAAAATCAAATATACGTTACTTCATATCCTTATCTAGATACGAGTAGAACAAAAACACGATTAAAGGAGTTGGCCTCGATACATTTTATTTCCGAAAATACCTCTTATAAACAAGAAAACTTAAGATTATTGGTGAACGATAATTTGTATTTAATAGGAAATTACTTTAAAAAGTAGATATCATTAATATTCAGAATCGTGTAGAAGCGTTTTTCTGTATTCCATAAGGTTATTTTTAAATAAAATAATTTGTGTATTTCGTTTACTTTTAACGCGCTATCGCTGTTTTGTCTTTTTTCCTCCCGCTGAGTCAGCCATATCTCTATCCCTATCGGTCCTGGCCGAAACAACGTTTCGATAGATCGCCTTAAATCAGAATCAATCGACTTACGAAAACACCAATGAGGTAGGTACTTTTAGACTTTGTCGCATCACCTCGACCTTGTTACTTGTCTTCAGGCCTCATTGTCGTTGTTATTTAATAAAACATCTTGTAAAGATACAGGACTTTGTAAGCATACAATGTAACTAAGTGCCAGAACACAATGAAATTACAAGTACCTGCCTAGTTTCTACAATTAACAAGTTATTCAAAAGGAGTTCTAGTACAGTCGACAACACATCAAGCGGAACAGTTTGACTTTGAAACCGCCCTTACTGCGTTCCTAATAGAGTCGGCTTTAGTAGTGCAACTGTTACACTTGATGTGCTGTCGTTTATACATATATTACTGGATAATTAACCCGTCAAGCTTCATATTCCAGCTACAAATAGATTTTTCATTGTCATAGACCTCCAGAGGTATAGCGCCGCTTGACAGAACAAAATATGTAACGATATTACAAAGGCACTTATTAATATTAAATGGTTTCCTTTATTTAAATTAAAAGTATGGCTTCTTTGTCATTAATTCAAATGTTAATTAACTCCACAGGAATCGTTGTAATTGTAACTGTCTGACTTAATAAACATTTCATCGGTTAAGAAAACTAAGCGTTCCTGTGGTTAAGTCTGTCTCTAAATAGCAAAGATCAAACTTTTACTATGCCAACTTGTTTTGATATACCAATTCGTTAATTCTTGTCACTAATAGGAGATCAAAGTAATAGTTTTCCTCATATCGTGGTGAAAGCCTTCGAGCCCGCAAAGATGTGAATTGTACAGTCGGCAGCACATCAAGCGTAACAGTTTGACCTTGACACCGCCCTTATTCCGTTTGTTATGGAGTATACATACATGGATACACTTTATATGCTGTCTGTCGTCTGTACGTTCGAACAACTGAACAGATAAATATTTGATTTAACCAAATCAAATTTATGAGACAGTATAATTTACAATAGCTTCAGATGTTTTGTAGTAGACTGACCGCCTCTCTATCATCATTTCACCTGTATAATTTTTGTAGCCTTTAGAAAAAAGTACATAATACATAATAAATAATAATTAAGAAAAAAACATAATAAATTACAGATACACTCGGGTAAAAATGTTTATTATATTACTCGGTTATTTGTCATATTAAACAAATTAAACCTCAATTACTTAAAAACTTATGAAAACAACGGTGTAACGAAAACAACAATTTATTTTAATTGAATGATAGGTAGATATTTTTTGAATATATTCGATTCTATTTGAATAATGGCGCTGACGAGATACGTCATAAGTGTAATTAATTAATCAAGTTTATAGATTTAATCATTTTGATAATAAAATACACATCTTTTCATACATTTACATTTATCACCACATGCACGAAATTTTATTCCTACCTATCTCATATTATTATCATTTTTATTGCAATGCGTGACACTCGCACGAGAAATTCAAATCCATATAGGTCAACCTCAAAAGACGGAAATACTCGCTGTTACAGAATGAACAACAAGAAACTCAAAACAATTTTCTTCCCGCTTTAGAATATTACAATTAATACTTTGTTACATAATTTTGTAATTGTATAATTTTCACATAATCTGTGATTTAGTGGTTCCGCTTGTACTCTCATTTAAACTCACGCCCGATGGGAGAAGATCTAGAATGTTCGTTTTGCTTTCAAATGGTTTTAGTAGTTAGAATTTAATTTTCTTCCAATTAACATCTGAATTACTCCTCATAAAACACGTTTGTGGAGAGGCTCGGTGGTGTGCGTGGAGGTTTGATTCGAGCGCTGTTTTCCATTACGGAAACAAAGCAACTCTCGCCACGGTCCATCCCAGATGGGTCCTACAAAAATTTGTAGTCTCGATTTGTAGGCGCCTTAAGCCGTTGGTCCCGGTTGTCACTGCACTAACCCGAATTGGGGCAGCGTGGTGGTGTTATGGCCCATGAAGTATGACAACACCAAACTTCAGCACTTCATATAAAATACTGTACCTAACATTACATCTTAGTATTTATCAATATGCTGTAACTTAATGACAATACTCCTAGTTTTGGTAAGAACATAAAGTTTATTTTCTCAAGAAGGAGTATCCTTCGTATTCCAATAAACCTTTTACAAATATTTTTTTTGTGTTATACCTACACTTTTAATATAGTCAGTATTTGAATGTTTTAGTACCTATCTACCTATCTATGACGAGTCCAGAGTGAAACGATTATGGAATACCTGTGATATTATTAAACAGCTGGAAGAAATTTTTAGTCAAAAATAAGTTTTATTTCCCCTGCAACAGTATAAATCGTTTTTTTTATTTATTTATAACTCTCGTACCTATAAAATATCGTTACTACTCGCCTTCCAATGAAATAAATCACAATTTCACAAAATTTATTGAACAAAATCCAAACAAGTTCAAACTCAAGCATTGTGCTGACTCTCGAGTCATAATTTAGTATAGTTTACATAGTAAAAGTTATTTTACTGTTTAAGAATTTCAATTTTCAAAGGAATACTAGATATCTATATTGTACACAACGATCCACAGCTATTGAAAAAATAGTTTTGTACTCGTAATACTATTTGCGTTATCTGATAAATAATCTGCTCTTTTATATATATATTTTAACATTTTTCTTCCCTTTTAAGTATACAGGATGGTGCCGTCAATACGACATTAAATTTAAACTTGACCTTTGTCTCACCTGATGGTAAGTGAAGATAAGGTCGACGATGGAAGCGAGTTACACCCGGATTCCTCAACCACAGAGGAACTGGCTATCTTACCTCCAACTGCCGGAACACAACAATGCCGTGATAACATTATTGCTATGGCGGCAGACTAAGGTAAGATGGTGGTAGCTAGCCAGGCGGACTTAGAAAAGCCCTACCACCAACCTAACCGAGCAGAAAATATCTGCCCCCACGGGAATCGAACCCCGGACCTCTAGATCTGAGGCAGGTGGTCTCAACCACTAGACCACAGAGGCGGTTAAATGTTTTCGAAAGTGGGAAACCATTTCTATGAAGTAATATAGGCCATGTTTTAATTTATTGTCGTATTGACGGTATTGCGTGTTTAATTCAAAAATATTTTAGGTACTATTTTCCCCAAGCACTTATCATATGTGGGTTCGAAGAACTTTCTTTTTTATAAGACAACTTTTTCAGCGAATCAATTATTTTCAATAGTTTGTTTCACAAATGCTGTAGAGAACAGCGCCCTAGTGTGAACATTCGTAACCTTGAGTTGTAATCGTGTCGAGTAACATGCGTTTGCTTTTGTATGATATTATAAGGCTGCGTCAACTACTTTTTCAATTATTAATTAACTTCTAATTTAATGTTCAATTTTACTGCCGATGATGGAGGTACTGAATATATTTTTATAAAATAGGTGTTTCCAGCCAATAAATAAAATAATTTAATTACATATATCCACTTTTGACCAAAATACTCACAACCGTTTATTAAAGCAGTAATTTGCAACCATGAGACTGTACTTGAAGGAGTTAATAAATAAAAATTTGAGTGCCTTCAGGAACTTATCGATTAAATTCTACTCGTAATAGAGTCCCTATTGCTAGGATATTATCTCAACAACGTTGGTCGGCGCTCAGATAGTGACCAAAAGCTAGATTTTAGCAATTTAAAAGGCTTGTATCCCAGCAGCTACTAGGTTTACAATTGCCCCTGTATACCGATATTCTATATAATAGATTTTAAAAGGCCGCTATTTTTATGTCTTCTATTATATATCAACATTCATCTCTCAAGCGGTGTTATACCTCCGGAGGTATACAACAATTGATAGATCAATTGTGTCTGGAATCTGATGCTTGATGGGTAAAAGTTTTTATGTAAGTACTACTCTGTGTAGCACCTTACGGTAACATTTTTAAATTTCATATCGCCATCGTATCGAGAAGTTACGTTAGCTCTTGTCTGGCTTTTGTTTGAAATTTTAAGTTTTTGTATATAAAAAAAGCTAGGGGTACTGTTTCTTTACGTTTATGTCTTTATTGTCATCATCATAAGGGTGATAATATAAAGAAGCAGGGTTTCGGCGCCGGTAATCTGCTTCTTTATGTTATCACCCTTAGTACGGCTAAGCCTCATAATGCCTAAAAATTTACTTGAGCACTTGAACAAACAGGATCATGGTTTTTCTTAGATAAGTTCATAATTTTTTCTTCCACCTGATTTTAATTTCTACTGCATGTCTCTGTGTATGCTTGTGTTAATTATAACGGGAAATATTAATGTGCCCTGATGAAAGAGCCGGTCCAATGATCGCAACTATCTCCTAATGTGGCCTAATTGCACAAAAGAGCGGAAAATTGAATATTTTCAATTTACAAATGTGTACCTACCTCTAAGTACCTAGTTTAGTGTTTTATTTACTACTTTTGTCACTACTAACATCAGACATATAAATTGACTAGCTGATCCTGCGAACTTCTTATTGCTTCAGACATTAAAATTAAATGTTGTCTCAACTTTTAAGCTCATGAAAATGAAAAAGAAATAAAGAATTATTATTTATTTTTCTCGCTCTTACCTTTATATGCGCTAAGAAATTTCTCTAGGCTGAAACGAACAAAAAATCATCAAAATTAGTCAATCAGTACTCCAGAAAACATGAAAAAAATGTATGATAAAATGAGAAAATCAATAATATTATGAAATAAAGAAATGGCAAAGTAGCACGTCAGTTACACGTTAGGTCTTAGATCTGCCTAAAAAGTACTTATATACAGACTATTTGCCCAGAAAGTATTTAAATACTCCTTTTATCTATCACGAACGCCATCTATCAAAGTAACCCGAAGTGGCGATGAAAGAAAAGTAAGTTTTAAAAAGCACGCCAGATAGACGATTTTCCGTAGTAAGTTACTTATTTGAATGATTATTTTTAAGATTTTCTTAATTCTATTGTTTCTTAATTCTTATTTTCCCTATTATTTTAATTTTTAAACCACACTGTACTATGGCAAACAAACCCAAAAGAGAATAATTGAAATCCGTCAAGCAGTTTTTGAGTTTAAGCGGGACTAACGCATTTCATTTTTCTAAATAAAAAAAGAAGAAAGAAGAGACAAAATGGCGCTTTAGGTATACACATTCCATATTCTATTCACTGTGTTATTGGTACGGCCTGGCCCCGGGAACGGGCGACGGCGACGGCGGCGACGCGACTGGCGACAGCATGAAATTCGCGGCGGGCGAACATTTGTTCCACCTGTCGCGTCGCCGTCGCCGCCGCCCGTTCCCATGGCCAGGACGTTCGCGCTGCGCCAAAGAATACATGGCTATATATATTATACTGCGCGCGCATCAAGGTTTAGGTTATTTAATATGTCGATTAGGTTTTACAAGTGTCAACTAGACACTCAATTTGTTTGTCTGAAACACTTTTGCCATAGGTTTGTTTAAGAAAAATTGTTGTATTAAAGGAGTCGAACCGATGCTATAATGGTATAATGACCATGTTACAGCTTTTTTTTATTAAAAAAAGTATGTCTATATTATGTTCACCTTTGAGATAGTAATTTGAATTTAAAATAAATTCCTCTAAAAACCTACTCCTTCAACAACACTTTATACAACAAGGCAGCTACATCAAGTACAGTCAGCAGCAAAGTTATGTCTCTTATGTCAATGCGATAGAGATCAAAATCCCTGTGTTCTCATAATATTGCTTAGGCAAAATTTTACATTCGTAAATTATTATATGTGTGTACAACAAACACAGTGGTAATCGATATTATATTTTTGATGCTGACTGTAAAACTGTCGGGTGATGATATTCTTCCCAACCTGACCAGAGGGTCAGGGACGGGATCCTGCCGATACCATTCATTTTGAGTTTGTCTGTATGTGGTTCAACAAACCATATGTATCTACCTACTAAGCTTTTGTGCGTTCCACAAAACCCTTAAATGTTCATATAACGTAGCCATTATATTATCGTCATAATAATACGTGTTCCTAGGTTACGTGTTCGTCACGTATACACGTATCCATGACGTGACAACGTACACTGACATCCAATATTAATCTGAGCATCAATAGCAGCTGGTACCTAATAATGAAAATACGGTCAGCAGCGTAAGTCACATAACTCTAAGGGTCGTGTCACATTAATTCATGTACCGTACTCAAGAAAACGGCCAAATTTAATATTTATGACAGGGTATTACTGCCTAGGCACCAAGACATCAATATTGGTGACGGTAGTATTTACAATTTGAAGAGCCCGTTTTAAGATCAAACATGTTCGCAGTATTACACGACTCGAGACTTAAATTTTATAGGGTGACTTGGAGTTGGTTTACAACCTTTGTAACTATTATGTTAACTTTCCCGCGACAACGTGTAATGTAAGCGGATTGGGAAAGGCCCTTGGACAGAATCTCGAGGGTTTTGAAGGACTTAAACCCACAGCATTATTTACTGTTTTATATTCACACAAAGATTAGTCCATGCTTCATTTAACGGGAGGGCGCAAAGTGAAGTTGTTATATTCTTTGTAAGAACATTTTATTTTGAGATGAAATAAAATTACGTTTTTGTGTAGAACGGTGGCACACAGATATAAATAAGATAGCCTCGTGGTAAGCAGTTCTTGTTTTAAGACGCTTAGTCTTGTGGAAAGAGGGGATTGATGTAGGTACATCAATCCCAAAGATTTTGTAGGTACGTCTATCCCGAAAATTTTGTAGGTACAAAATCTAGCTATCTGTTACATCAAGAATAGAACACTCACAAGCTTTTGTAAAGTGTTTAAGAAAAATTAAAGAAGATGCGTCTTCAAGCTAATTTCAAAATATTTTCTAAGTATTCTTAATTTTTGATTTTAACATTATTATAAATATCTGAAAAATTACTTCGTAATTAAAATATAAAACTAGAAAAATTTCACGTCCTGAGGCGGGAATCGAACCCGCGGCCTTTCGCAATCCCGGACTGGTCTTCCCGCTGCTTATCTGCTGATTCCCGCCTCAGAAAGTGAAATCTTTGTAGGTTTTTATTTTAATTACTATTTTCTAAATACTCAACCATTTTCTCTGACTGTTAAAAAAATAAATGAAAAGCAGTCACAAATTTTTGGCTACACGATGAACTACAGCCTTAACGAAACTGTAAACGGAAACGACGTTTGGAACGACTTATTTGGACCTTATTCTTTTGTAAGTACAAAAGAGCTAACATCGAAGTCCCATGTTATTGCTTCGTATTGTCTACTATACCTCACAACACGCATGACATGAGAACATGCGCATATATAGAAATATATGTAGATATAGATGAAAAAACACATTTTTTAAATTCTTTTGAAAGAAAGGTAAAAATTGTTGCTACGCTACTGCTAACATCAAAAATATTATTACTAGATTGAAATAGTATTATAAATGATTTTTTATTTTATTTCTACATCTCACACGTAACGTGTGACATTTGTCTCTTTCAATTACGAAATTCTCTGTGATGTTATATCCATTCGATCCATCTCATTTAATATTAAAATTCTGTGTGAACTGATTGCTGATTTTCTATATTGCTTTGGATTGCCTCGTCTTTTTACTCAACAATAATTTTGAATAACACATTTTCTTTGTGAAAATACATAAAAGTAAATAGTAATATACAATTTTCTGATAAAGTTTAGTGACTACAGAATAAAAATGCCCTTTCGGAGCATTTTATGTCAAGCATAACACCCTTCTCAGTTTTTAGGTGGCGGCAATTCGCTGTGACTATTCGATTAGCCAGCTATTCTCAACATAGAGATCTGAAACTTCGTCATCATAAATGCAGTAGCAAAGTACTGACAGTTCTCGAACGCAACTAAAAACTGGCTACTTTTAGTTGCGTTCGAGAACTATCCATAGGTATTTGATTCCATAGTAAACATATTTTTACCATCCAGAACTAAACACTTACTTTGAAATAAAACATCGCGTCATGTTAAACATATCTTATCTTATCTTATCTATCTATCTTATCTTATCTTATCTTACCTTACCTACCCAGCTAGAATAAACGCGATATCAAAGCTTAAAGTCATGTAAAAGACATATTGCCGAGATTATTATACAATGTAACGCTCTATTAGATAGTGTAAAATCTTAAATTATAGTCTATCTGTTAGGCTTTCCATCGTAACCGATTTATATGAAATTTGACGTGGAGATTTTGGCGCGATAACTGACATCCAAGCAAGCGGATCCATGTTATGATGCTAAGTAGTACATTATCTATATAACATAATTGTTTTGTACTTAAGATCACTAAAACAGATGAGGTTTTATTGTTAATTTTTATTTTAACATTATTATAATTGTTTGAAGTCCTGGGTAGTTCAGATGGTTACAGCAGTCGCCCGAATTTAAGGTCGCGGGTTCGATTCCCGCCTCAGGACGTAAAATTTTTCTAGTTTAAATATTTTATGAGGTTTTTTTTATTTTCATAATTTTTATCTATGTAAGTATATGTCACACCACCATCTGGTAAAATTCGATGCATAGGCCGTTGATTAAGAGCCGGCATTTATTTGAATGCCTCGCCTGATAGTTAATTGAACTAGACTCACTCAACGTTTAACAACATGGCGTATTGAAAGTCCGGATGCCTATAGGCGGATCGTCTTGTACTGAAGAGTTTGTGACTTAAAGTTTAATAGTTTTTTTTTAGTACCACTTACAACCAAAACGATTTCAGTTATTAAGTGGTCATAAAAAAATAACCTTAAACCTACCAATAACTCAAACAGTCATATAAAGCTCTTCGATTTAAATGACCTGCATAGGCGTCCTATTGAAACGGCTGACATGACGTTCAGCCATCTGGTTAAACGTTGCGCTCAATAACTTGGTCAGTTGTCCTTCAGCCATTTCAATGGATGCCGGCGTTTAATCAACAGCCTACACCTCCAGTTATGTGACTAATTTAACTAGACAGCTACGATATATGTATACACACTTTAGCAAATAAAAATGTTATCTTGTATCATCTTATCATAATCTTTTTTTTTATATTATTGCAGTTTACGAAAATAATAAACGTATTTCAAAATAATAGATAAATACCTACACATAACAGCTACTGAATATCCATAGATAAGGACTTTAGATAAGTGCAAATATTTCGAGTTATTATTGTAACCAGTTATCAGACATGAATGTAAAGGTTTTTTTAAAGTTACTCGGTAATGCCGAGTATTGCTTTAATAAAAAAATACCCACACTTGTGACACTCCCTCGTTGCTGAGGTTCATGACCTCCATCGTAAATCAATTCTCCTTGATCGTGGCCCGCAATCATTTCCTATCTTCTACGATGCGTAAGGTTTCATATATCGAAATATCGAAGGCGCCGTAGATTTGATCGTGCCAACGCGTCAGACTGCGACCTCGTGGGCTCTTTCTTTCAAATTTACCCGTTGTCCATCCATTGTATAGCGTCATCTTAGTTTATTATAATCTTTAATTCTCTATTTTTCTATGAAAATATTCGATTAAATCGATTATATTTAATCGATGTACGTAAGAACTCCTTGACATTCACATTTTATTATTGTAATCTTGATTTTGGTCCTTTGGGTTTGTATTAGATACAATTGTATATAACCAATATTTTAAATTGTATTTCTTCGTCTAAATTATTATTATATTTTTTTTGGATGTATCATATCAGGTTTTGACATAACATTACGTTGTCTGACACGTTGATGCTTCGTGTGGTCCAGGACATAAGGAGCATTCTCCTCCAGCACCACGTTTCCAATGCGAGGGTCCGGAACACCTATTGACGTCTTTCCTCAGGATTGATGACAACATTGAGAGAAAAAGTAGGTTAACCCAAAACTCCGATATCAGACTCCGGGTCTAATATCATAATGTGTTCAGGGTGCTGTAGCGATTACCGCGAAACTGTAGATGAAAAGGATGCACAATAGTGAAAATACGTAGCAGAATATTATTAAAATAATAAATAAATACTGTAAACTCAATGTTTATTCATTGACAATACAATCAATATTAATAATAGACAAATGTCTAACGGATAGTAAAATACGATTTCAAATCATGACATGACCTAAAGTAGTTGTTTGAAGTTGGTGTTCATTTTTGAATCTGTAGCGGACCTTCGTGGATCCTACGATGTTTTATCGTAGCGGCCACGTCGGAGGTCCGCTACAAATACCTAAGTAAGTACTCAGTTAGTGCTAAACTGTTTTCAGAACAAAAACAGCACCATAACCAGCGGAGCACCAACTCCAAATAATATCTACTTTTCAATCAGATTACTCTTTTTAATTAATTCTTGATAACACTTGAAAGGAAACTATTGTTCACGAAATAATGTGCAATCCATAACAATAAAACACTATTTTGTTCAGAATAGCTCTAAAGATCGAAACTCCCTGCCTCTCCATGTGTTCTTCAAACGTTACAAGTTGAAGCCCTTCAAGGCAAGAGTGAATAAGCACTTTCTTGGTAAGCGTGTCCCCACCCTTACATTGCGTCGTTGCTTAGCGTCAGGTGCTACCATGCTCAAACGTTCTTTTTAAAAATAAAAATAGCATTAACGTACGCTATTTTACATCATGTTTTAAAGGAGACGTCCCAAAATTGTATGGAGATCCGGCTAGTGGGGCGACCTCCTAATTATATTGGTATGAGCATAAGTATGGTTTGTGTCGTCATATTGAATTCAAGAATGACATTCACTGATGTATGCATGTAATAATAATTCAATATGATGATGTGACGTTCACTAGGTGGTAGGCCCGTATGTAGGGTCGTCTGGGTTCTGGGTAATCTCCATTGGCGCGAAACCTGGACGTAAGGCCGGGTTGCCTGGGGGTGGACTAGTGAAATTGCCTCGGCAGAGCCTAGGCTACCCCCGCGAAGGGCAGTGGAGTTACCGGGGAGTTTTAGTGGGTATTCCCAGTGTCATTTAGCGCTGGGCGACCCCCACACACGCCCGTCGCTTCGCCAGCGACGGGTAGGTCTGTAAACAGATTTCTCCCCGAAAAAAAAAAAAAAAAAAAAAAAAAAAAAAAAAAAAAGGGTCGTCTGGGTAGGCACCACCGCCTTTCTTATTTCAGCCGTGAAACAGTGCGCTGTGATTCGGATTAAAGGGAAAGGTAGCCAGTGTAATTACCGGGCATGGACGGCATTTCATCTTAGGTCTGATAACGCACCTGCAATATCAAGTGATTTTTCCTTGTTATTGCAGGTAACCACTTACCACCAGGTGGGCCGTCAGCTTGTTTGTCATCTAGTAGTATATAAAAATAAAAATAAAAAATACATTACTGTTCTGTTCATGTAATGTATTTTTTGTAGTGCAGGTCTATGTACCATCTACCATCTATGTCTATCTATGGTGTGTTACGCACTATACTTACTAAAAAATTGGCAAAAATATACGGAACAGTTTTAATAGACAATTTTCTTTTTATTTTCGTTGTTGTGTCGCTTAAAACAAGAATTTTCTCAAAACTGCAACACTGCCAAATGATCAACATGGCGTCTCTGTGATAGTTAGTTGACATTTTAACAATTTTACCATATTGTACAAGATGTTTGGTACATTACATAAAAAGCGGGCACCTACCCATATTAACATAGTCATATATGTACTTAGGTGTTATTAAACGTTCAAAATTCCAAAATTAATTTTGAAATTTCCCATACATTTTGCTTAACTGACCAAACAACGTATTTGTATGAAGATTTTTGAAATTTAATTTACAATTTTGAATTTTTGTAAACACTTAAGTATTTATACGAGTATGTTAACACGGGCAGGTGCCCGCTTGTGAGTACCTAATACCCTGTATAATAATCAAAAAATGTCGAATCAATTCAGACTTTAAACCAGTAAACTATACCTACATAGAAACGAATTATTAGTATTTAGTTTTTAGTAAATAAAAAAAGAAAACAACGAAAAAAATGTATGCTCCAGGCGGGAAATATCATAAGTATTTTTTCTGGATTCAGCAGTCTTTTACCGATTTCTAAAATAATGTAGGTACATAAACCTCGCCGAGTACGGAACATCTCCTTTATTAAAGTATCAAAACGTTTTATTCCACCTATAAAAATAACATAACACATTGAACTAATGCAAGTTCCATTACGTTATTGCTTCACGAGGCAAGTTTACCATTATATGCAGAAAAGTGTAAGCGATAATCGGCAGTTATCTAAAATACACAAGCTTGAACAGCGGCATTGTAGGTAGATAGTCAGCTGGTCGCATGAGGGGCATTAACACGGTGCGGGGTACGGAACGGCACTTTTATTTCCCCTTTTCTTCACAAATGGGAAATCGTACCCGCATTATTACATGTCTGTGTCAGTGCGTAGATGTAGAGTAGGTACACAGTTTTTCTTACAGTTTTCGCTTCTAAGGAAAATTATTCCTATAAAAATCGTATAGCTTATCGAATCGGGTTTATATCATATTCAGTATAAAAATAGCTTGTCAGTGACACCAGTTTCAATTGAAATTAAAACTTCGTCAGACAATTATTTAACATTAAGGCTTCATTGATTCACTAAAAATTGGCGGTGCTATCGACAAAATTGGCACCGGATATCCAGGTCAGACAGTTGTATTGCGGGGCAACACCATTTTATTTTATGATTCAGATTATGAAATTTAGCCCGATTGTCTCTATTAAATAAGAAATGTACAGAAGAAAAATTATACCAATATTTTCGTTATAACTAGCAAACTTTTTTATAACCTCGTGTAGGCTAGTTCAACATACTTCCGAAAAAGGTTTCGGGCAATACTTGTAAGCCCATAGCGAGTCGGTCGTCGTAGAACATTCAGAACTGGCTATTACTCGACAACTATTGTAAAGTCTAATTGAATTACAGAAGTTTTGATCGAGTGCCCCCGTAGAACAGCCTCAACAAAAAATATTGAATTCGCTACGTAGGTACTGTCTCTGAAAGCAATTCATTGAAGCCTAGGCATTTAACTTCGGAATCATTGAGGGTAAAGTTTATAAGCTACTTTAAGGATGTAACTTTCATAAATTACTTGTAATAAAAACAGTCTTAAGCGAACACTGAAACACTTTTATGTTTGACTCCTCAGCTGTTCTTCGGTCGCTCTTCGAGATTGATTACAAAGAGAAAGCAACCTTTGCACCGCACAGCTATTCACAGTATTTACCACGGCTTGTGTAACTTGGTCGAGGCTGGAGCAGAAAGTATTTGTCTTTATTTAAGTAAGAAGCAGACGAGGATTTATTAATATACAGAAAGATAATGAAAAATTATTAATAGACAAAAAGACTAGTTCTTATGTGTAGGTGAACAATATAGCAGTTTAAGTATATTGTATTTCATCATTAATCATTATGCTACCTATTCAAAAGACTACTGATCCATAAGCAAACCGTTCTTCGCCTGTAGTTAGATTTCTATAAGGCATAAAAAAATTCATGTGATAAAATTACCAAAAGAAGATACCGGAAAAGGGACGAGTTGCACCAAGAAGTTTAACTAAAATTCACAGATTTGGCGTGAATATGGCGTGGTTTAATGACTATACCATTTTTACTTTCGGTCAAATAATGTTTCCCCGTCCTTCTTACAAAGAAACAGCTCAGAAATGATGAAAAAACAAGTTTATAGCATAGAGATACAATGACAGTATTGTCTTTATTTCGTTGATACCTCCATGAGTGAGCTTTCGCACCATCCATCAAGATAACGTGATGGATGACAAAGTAAACTAAACATGTATCTTTACTTCAAATATTCGAACAATAACTTACATTTTCGCTTCAACTCAATTGCTTTGCTATACCTAATTTAATTACTCAGTTAGGAAAACATTAATATCATTCCCTTGACATCTAAATCTCATTTATTGAACTTTATATTCCTTTGGTATAGAATAGATTATAATATTCACCACCATAGGCAAAGAGCTTTATAAGTCGGGAAAACAGTATAAAAATGAATTTTACGTTTGTACGACTTTTATAAAAATTTTATATATTAGCAACAACAACAACAATACCTATGTCACGCATTATCTTTTGATCACCTTCATAAAAGAGCTTGTCAATATTGTTCCCAAAGTTTTTTGATCTCAAAACGGGGTTTATGCTAACTAAACGTTTAGCGGCAGTTTAATTCAGTTCAGTCCTAGCTAATTTTAAGATTTATTCTTCGGGATTTAGCAGTAACATTAAACCCGAATGCATAATCCTAGCAGCATCTTCTAATGCGCCGAATTGGAATAAAATATTTAAATTGAGCCATAGACTATAGTTACGTCAAACTATGTTGCCGATTTCTCCGCAGCGGTATCGTCCGTATGCCACAGGTAATGAGTTCCGAAGTTTACCCGGCTAACTGGAACGTAACTCGCCTTAAGAACCATTAGCGACCGTTACATTATTATCGATATTTTAGTTTAATAAACATTATTCTGAACTTTGGCTAGCTGGCTATTGCTGTGATGAAACTAAGAGACATCGACCTAATTGCGACAACCTCTCGTCCTATATTTAATATTTTTTGATAGTTTAAGCTAAACTGGACTAATAAGTCGGCCGGCTATTTGAGTGGTCAGTATCCCTGCTGTATACCTACCACCCATAAGTCCAGAGCCCAAGCACAATCTCCTAATCATGTTATTAATCTTGCTGGATATTATTATCTAGCCCAAATTAAGTATCATGATAATATTTATATTATTATTAATTCTAAAAGCTCGAAATATAACTCCCTGAAGTGGAAGTGGACAAAAGAAACGGACAATATTTTACGTTACGTTAAATAGTTTACTGCTTGTAATATTTAAATTTAACAATAATCCTTGTTATTAAATTTTAATTAAATGCCTGGCTTTGATATTGAATAGAATCGTATTGCTATGTTATTAATTGATAAAAATAATGATTATGGTTACATGCTAATGAATAAAAATTCTAATAAATAAATTTAATTATTTAGTACCTTCTCGGTTTTTCTTTTGGGTTTTTCCCATCCACGCCTATAGTCAATGATCAGAGATCTATAGAAGCTTCTGTGAAAATTGAGAGGAGGCTCTATGTTGATAACAAAGACAAACTCCCTGTTCGCAAGAAGTCCTTCTCAATAAGCTCTAGCGATCTTTTACAGATTAGTGGTGAAAATACGCCATTAAATTAGAATATTGTATGTATTATTGACAGAAATGTTACGAAATTATCAAAGGAATAGGTAATGATGTATTTGAAAGTTGAAAAACATTTCTATGAACTAATATAAACACTATTCAAAATATTGCTATTTGGTTGCGAATTTCTGTATAGTAAGTGAGGGCGCTTCAACTTCAAGCGGAAAATACAACTTTACCCTACCTTTCAATATTAAATATAAATTAACATGCAATGCGCAGTAAATTTAAATTTTAAATACCAACAATTTCCATACCAGAAAATTATTTTGCTGCAAAATTGTTTAAAACCAGACAGATTTCATCTAATGCGAAGCATTTACACGATTTCATTGATGTCAAAATTAGCTTTGTGTCAGTATGGTTCCGTGCAGTTAGACTGGATACAGGTACCGTTAATTAAATCACTTCTTTGTGTCCTGTGTGCCGCCAAAAAATCTGCGGTCATGCAGTGGCGTAATCCACTTAAACACTCTTTAAATGCACACATAAGTTATATTTATATAAGCATAAGCTATAAGCTAAATTTGCTGTAAACCACTCTTTGAAACTGCTGGTATCTTTTCTGTAGAAACAATCAAAAATTGACTATGAAACTGGATAAGAGGAGTTTTTACAAAACATCAAAGTGGATTGCGACAGTAGTTATATTACATTTGAAATAAATAGTAGTTTGAATTACTAAATCTCTAAATGTGGTTCACGGTGGCGTTGCTGTCAAGAGATTGAAAAGTTCGGTGAGCCTTTACCATAATCCCCTCAAAAACAACACCGTATACCAACGTATACGGTGTTGTGGGTTGTAACGTTGTGTAACGGTAAGGTTTTAAACAGAACCACAAAGGAAACTACAGAAACTATTGCTGAAATACTCTACATAAAATTTTATGTAAGTAGGTACGCTTCATTTGTTTAAAGTTACCGACATATTGTTATTGTGTCTTTCACATCATTTTATTCAAACTTTTCAATACAGGTAGGTATATCTACAAAACAACACAATTTGATTTACGGACGGCCTTCTGGTCGAGTAAACCAGAGGTTCCGGGCTCGAATCTTGATAGGGACAAATGTTTATATGATGAGTAACCTTTTATTCAAGAATAATAAATTTTTTGGTATTTATTTGGTACATTTGTAAAAGGTATTTTAAACATATTGTTTTCTATATCTATCCGTTATCCGTAATGATACTTAATTTAGGTCAGGTAAAAGGCATGAGTTTAAGAATATTTTTTATAGAACCAGATTTTATACTATGTGTGAGCCCTAACGGTCTTAAGTGACACATAATGAGAGGATTTAAAAAGTGAAGCAGGCATAAATTCTGTTCCAAATAAGAAATAAAAAATAATAAATGACGAAGACCAATCCTGAAATGAGAAACCTTGACTAGTGCTAACTAGAGGCTGTTTTCTATGAGTTTGAAGGTTACTATTGGCATATTCTTA
Source organism: Nymphula nitidulata (assembly GCA_947347705.1). Lineage (NCBI taxonomy): Eukaryota > Metazoa > Arthropoda > Insecta > Lepidoptera > Crambidae > Nymphula > Nymphula nitidulata. The sequence continues at coordinate 22,948,911 of OX374616.1, forward strand.
AATGCAAAGGCCTCTTAAAAGAAAATTAAAACATATCAAAATGTTATAAGAGTTTAAAAACATGATAATGTTAAGATTGCTCTTAAACATAAGTACATTAAGTAAATGATGTTGTTACTCCAAAACCACATTATTTTGTGGTTTCCTTTACTATTGATTTGCCAGTTTACTATTTTCAAGTATTCCGTTTCATATATTTTGCGCAATTCGGAAAATCCAATTTTTCATCACAATCCAATCGCAATGTTGTCATACGCAATAATAATTAAATTTAAATTTAAAAAAGTAGGTAAAAAAAAAACTCCAGAATAATAGCATACAAAGCGGATTTTATTATTTTGCATGTGCAAAATAATAAAATCCGTTTTTATCCATATCCACTTATACTGTACTGTACTTAGTACTGGTCTGGACTGGTTACTGGTCTGTCTGAAAAGTATTGTAGCAAGTATGAACTGGACTTGCTTCAATACCTTCGAGACAGACCAGGCACTCGACAATGTGGTTGGAATTCTCAGGAAAGAAAGTATGAGATTCTGCCAAAAATAGCAAGCAGACACGAAGTTCAAATTTTTCGAAGAGACTTCAAAACCCATGAGGCAACGACGTGAACATCCACCTGTCACTTCGTCAAATCATCGGGCGCTCAGTGGGAAAATAAACAAACTGGTTCGACTGGACATCCGATGTTCAATGGACATGTGATTCCAGAACCTGTTCCAGAACCAGTTATGGTACAAGGTGGTGTCCTCGATGTTATTCAGGAGTATATCTATCTCGGACAATCTCTTCAACTGAGTAAAAACAATGTCGGGGTGGAAACCAAAAGGTTTCGTCTGGATTGGGCAGCACTAGGCAAACTTCGTCAAGTTTTTTCATCGCCTATCCCACAAAGTATAAAGACAAAAGTCTTCCATTAATGCGTCCTTCCCGTCATGTCATATTATGGTGCTGAGACGTGGACATTAACAGTGCAGCTAGTTTAAAGTCGCTCAGCGATCTATGGAGCGGGCCATGCTTGGAGTTTCTCTGAAGGACAGAATTCGGAATGAAGTGATCCGACAGAAAAATTAATTCATCGACATAGCCCACCGAATTAGTAAGCTGAAGTGGCACTAGGCCGGTCATATTATAGACAGAACTGACGACCGTTGGAGTAAGCGGGTACTTGAATGGAGACTGAGATTCGGCGAGCGCGATGTGGGACGTCCTCAGGCTCGGTGGAGTGACGGTCTCCGCAGAGTGGCTGGCAATAACTGGATAAAGCTAGCCATGGATCGAGCCAAGTGGCGGTTATATGGAGAGGCCTATGCCCAGCAGTGGTATCCATCGGTATCCAGTGGTGATTCCATCGGTAGTTCACATAGCTGGAATGGCTCAGTTTGGTATCCATATGGGCTTTAGACCGCGTTTTGCTTTTTTCTTAGCAAATCTCCCAAGATATTATTATATTTTCATTTTATTTCATTTCAAATCCTGGGTTAGATACTGTCTGATTCTGACAGATGTGTCGACTTTGAGAGGTACATGTTCGACCAATTATGTCATACCTATTGCTATCACTTATAGGCTGGCAATTAATATCATAAAACAAAAAAAACACACACAACAGAACAGCCAAATGGCGCCTGGATTATGGCAGCACCTCCATAATATACAGAAAATCGCAGTCAAATAACTAACACTACTTGTAGTGTCCAGTACTAAGTAAGGTCGCCAGAGATTATCGAGGAAGCGGTTTGTTGGGAGCTGTTGATTGACTTTTCGTGTTCCGAATTATACTAACTCAACCAGCCACTTTCCACTATCGGATTAATTTTGAAAAGCTTGCTTATTTAGGTAGGTACTGTAAAAAAAAGCTTGTAATGCACTTAGATCAAACAGGCTACCTTTATGAGCTCCGTTAGTTTAGTTTCTGAGTTTAATATATTATATCTGAAATTCTAAGGAAAATAAAATCTTATATCTAAGTATTAGTAAAATATTTATGTTTTTTTAACAAAGCTATGCATAGACAAAATAATCATAAAATATAAACATAGCCATGATTATTGATGGGTACTGAATGTAGAATAACATGACCTAATATAAAAGTTTGATCGCTCACAAAGTTACACATGTAAGCCATCCAAACTTCCAAACTTCGGTAAAATCCGCGAATTTGCAGAGCAATATTTGCTTCAAATATGCGTGCACGTCGAACAGCTGAAGTTATGACGAATGAGCTTCCCTTGAGCATTGTACGCTCATAAGTATGATGTATAACCGTTTTATAACATTGTGATCAATATTATTAGTTTTAAACTATAATTCAGTAGGTACTTCGGCAAACCTCCTGTAATCGCGTAATGGTTAAACAAATCGGGTGTTTTAAAACATACATACTTTTTCTTTTGAACACGAAAATTTGCCTTTTTTTTCGAATTAAAATAAAAAATTTAGACAATCAAAAGACGGACAGATGTACACAGCGTGAATTCGCTGCAGCTGCAACAGTAGTAACTGCGTAGTAGGAATAATATCTGAGCATGATTTTTGCGTCGATCGCTACCCCTGAGAAGGGTAGGACCCTTCGGATTTTAATAGGCGTTTTTAGGGTTAGATCGGAGTGGGGTGAGTCCGAGCTACGAGGGTGCTTTAGTCATATTGATATCCGCTATTCAAACTATACATTTTGGTGGTATCACGATAAAAAATTAATACTATATACTCTTTATTGCACTTTAAAAATTACAAAAACATAATTCATAACATAAGTTAGCAAAGGTGGACTCATCTCTTTAAGAGATCGCTTCCAGCCAACCCATAAATGTGTGACAGATACTGGTGAAATGTAGGTAACACGAAGTGCATTTAAGACATCAATAGAGGGAACTTAAATCTCAATTGTAAACTAATTTCTAATAACCTATTACAAAATAACAATAATAATATTATCTCTAACTTTTAAAATACTAAATATTTGAAATTATATATTTACTTATATATCCATACCATTATACTAATACAATACTATCGAAATATATTTATAAATATATACATGTATACATATATGTATAAATATATACTAAAAGATTACATACAAATATTATATATATGAAACTTGCAATTATTATGATGTGTTCAGTGACAAATAGTGATTTTTTAAATTCTTTTTGAAGCACTCAATTGAAGGACTCTTTTAGATAACAATTGGCAGTCTGTTCCACAATAGTGCAGTGCGAAAACTAAAGGAGTGTAGGCGAAAGGTGGTATTACACTTAGGGAGCTCGGGCATCTTAGTTATACAGGGCCGCCTAGGTAGAGATTAATACTGAGATTGACACGATTTTAATTCCTCATATTTTGCAGATAAATATGTGTGGACGTAAACAGCTTTGTGCTTGCTATTATCAACGCTTTTATTGTAACTATTCATTAGAAAACACAAACCTTTGTATAATGTTAAAAATAAAATAAAATAAGAGAAACTATAAATTCAGTGTTACTGAATTTTGAAAAAAATTTTGGAATTCTGAGGTTGCACCTCGTTTGATATCGTAGTAGGGTAGGGTGGGTCTAGTTGAGCAACGGGGCAAGTTGAGCAATCGCAATATCTTGGAAACTAATCATCGCACAGTTCCCGGCTGTATGAGCGGTAGGGAGTGGGCGCGGGGAGGAAATGAACAAGTAGTGACCAGTTGCCAGTTGTTTTACGGCGAAAAAGTAAAAATATTTCGCTTCCTTACTTTTTTCTACACAACAATAATTTGGATGTACGAATATCACGTAAATGAAAATATGTTCTCTAGTTATTCTAGTTTTTATATCAAACAACACTTTATTTGCAGTTTGTATTGATTTTTTTATAATTTACATTTTATTTCAATAAGTGGGTATGGGGCTAGTTGGGCAACATATGTTTGTCTTAACAGCGATAGTAATGTTGATGAGCTTTTAGTTCCTTGATTTGTGTTCCTTATTACACTATGTGCCATACTTGATTTGTTGATTTTTACTTAATTTTATAATGTTGTTGTGTTGTATCCCATTGGTATAAATAATATTTTCGTTTTGTTTATTGTTGATTTTAATGTGATTTTAATTAAGGGAGATTTATGAGGTTTTAACTAATTTCTACTGTGATTTAAATTTAATGAGAACATATAAGTCTGATTATACATACAAAAATACTGTTATAACAATAATACTGTTTTATCCTATTCATAAAGTCACTCAAAGTAATCATTGCTCAACGTACCCCATACCGATGCTCAACTTACCCCACCGTAGGGGCATGTTGAGCAATGTTGACAAATGTCAGAAAATTTGAAATACTTTGAAATCTAAAAATACCTGATAGATAGTATAAGGTTTCTTTATAACTATTATAAATGCTTGATAAAACGGTGTAAACATCATATCTCTACGTTAAATACATCACATTTAGTCAAAAGTTGCTCAACTAGACCCACCCTACCCTACTTATGTGCGCGGGTTGTGTGTGTCTATGTGGTATAACTGTAGTGCCTCGTACGATACGCGATACTACGCAATTTTTGGAGTTGTCACGAGCAGGTGTGAAAATAATTTTATTAATTTATTCGGAAAATAAAAGTGGTCTCAAAGGAGTCGAACTTTCAGAGGTAACTCTTGACAAGGCCATCCAACCAAAACAAATTTTATTTCGGACTTTTGTCTGTCTGTTAACACACTGTATAATAAAATCTTACAGTATTTTTTATTTCTACTTTATACGATGGAGAAATATGGCGGCTTTCTGAGTTATACTGGTTCTTCTCTAAAGGCTCTTCCAAATTTCCGAACCAGTGGTAGAGCCACAGACGAAGACTTATTTCATAATATAATAAGTATAGTAATATCATTTTGGACGTAAACAAGTAATCATATGATAAGTAAATGATTTGACTTTGAAATTTTGATCCATCCATTTGCTTATAAAACGCAAAAAAAGGAATAGGAAGGAAAATGGTTTCTCTTCATGTTTTGGCTTTGTAGAATATTTAAACCAAATAAATTTTGGTAAAGGCACTATAAATTTAACTATACCTTCTTCAATGCCTTACAAATTATGATAGTCAACAATATCGCGGGCATACACTAGCTTATATAATAATATCGAGCTTATTATTTATGCTAGTGACTGCCCACGGCTATTTTTTGCGTGTTTGCAACATTTTTCTTTAATGCTCAGCTTCTATTGAACGCAGTGTGAGGTTGTACCTATGTATAACCTATATAGCCTTCCTCGATAAATATACTATCCAGCAGAAAAAGAATTTTGCAATTTAAATCTGTAGATCCTTAGGTATGCGCGTTCAATCAAACAAACAAACTCATCTTTATAATAATAAAATATATAGATGATATGATAGAATTCGTTTCTTAAGATTCAGGCTCTGCCCAGCTTGGCAACTCTGATAAACAGCTAAACAGCTTCATATACCTGACTACTTTTAATCAACGAAGAATAACTTTGTCAAGTATTAAGTAAGACAGAAGAAATAAAAAAGTAAACAAATATTTAGCAAAACTTACAAACTCAAAATGAGAAATAGCTTTGAGTGTAAAGAGTGAATGGTTGGAATACTTAAATAAACATATTCAGCTCGATGCGGTCCCGTGGATGGTAAGTCCTATACTCATACATTGTCTACCCTATAAAATCAAGAATGAGACGAGGCCCCCGTTCCCTACATACCGCTACCTCTATGAGCTCTGGCTAACCCTTTTTATTAAGTGTTCTATTTTGACAGATACTCATACTATATGTTTTCGAATGAGGTAAAATGAAAGTGAGGTTTTCCTCGAATTTATACACGTATCGTCCCTTGCCAGCCCGCCTGCATCTCATCGACAATAGAACACCTACCGTGTTTGAGTTTGTGGGTACTTCACAGATTACACTGCGGTCATTTTGTGTTTTAATGACGGTTGCCAGCCAATTTGAGGCTAATGTTTGCTGCTTAGTCTAAGCCAGCGTGCATATTACATTTTTTATCTACGAAAATAATCAAATTGCTTTTCCTGTTTCTATTATGTTTTTCATCAAAAAACAATAAGCTTCATCATATCGTCATTACATCAATAGGTAAACTAAAATGGTTCATATAAAAGTAATATTTACCTAGTATTCAACGCTATTTAATGACAGTTATTTAAATATTAGCATCTAATAGATTCACTGTCATTGTATTTTTATGTAACTTTATCGTATCCGGGAATTCTATTAACTTATATATAAATAAATTTAATCAAACGGCTCCAGATGTTCGCGCCTGTAATTTCGGTCCTCCGCGCTACTTGGCCTATAATATGAATACCCTTTTCGATTGAATTTAAATTTAATTTATTCTTCGGTACCCAATAGATTTTGACCTAAAGGCAGTCTAATAAGGTTAACGATTGGGTCAATCATTAGCTATTAATTTATAAATAGACCAAACTAATACCAACAATTTTGTAAATATTCCGTATCCGAAGGGAGATGTCTACCACGTTCTGTTAGTTTACTGAATTAAGTTACCTTTTGGAAAACAAAATTTATGTCTGTCTCTTGTCTTGCATCTCTTACATTTTTATTTATTTTACTGAGTGTGACAAAATGCTCGAAAATACTTACTTACTTATAAATAGACATTAAAAACCATACGGCAGTATATAGGTATTAGAATTTGTGCTTTTTAAAAACTGGTTGACATGATTCGCAGCTGTGAGCTCTGCACCCGTACCACCGCCTTTTATCGCGATCCAGTTTAGGACCTGAACTGAGTAGAATCGTTAATTCGAACTACGACGCTATCTACGACTATAACAGCGATTCAGTTTAGGAACCAATACTGAACCGAGCGGATTATGAATCACTTTTATAAAGATGGTGGTAAGGCCCCTGTAAGCTCTTTCAATGTCGACACTGTTCCTCGAGATTATTAAGCCATAACGAAGCACCGAAGCAACGTATCTGTGGCACATATCCAGGTAACGATATTTCAAAAGAAGCTACCGTTTTCTAACTCTACTTGGACAAAGACAATTTGTATTTTTTTCGCAAATTGTACCTACTAAAGTGATTTTACTAACTGCAGTATTCATCAATTGTGATACCTAGTCTAGGATTAATTGTTTCATTTACTATGTAAATATTATCATTCTTCTGTTGTAAGTTAAAATTGGTTTCATAATTTATAATTAAGAAATTAATAAATGAGTCATCAAATAATCAGACTCTTTTCAATCATCCAATTTAAACTGTTTCAGAAGAGTAAGTGATTTTTTTAGAAATTAAACGTGGTGGTGACATTCCAAACTTTAAGGTTTTAAATGTTTTATCAAACTCATTTTTTTTTTCTTTTGGCTCGGTATGAGATTGCTCGAATTGTGATTAATTGGTCTGCAATGAATATTAACCGACAAAATATTTTTGCAGGCCTTATTTTTTCTATTTTTTTAACAAAACAATTTAAATTCTCAGTTTGCGGTTTGTATTTTTCAAAACTTTTTTTACTTATTGTTTTTTTTTTAATTACTTATTTTTTACTTACTACTTACTTACTTTTTTTAATTGTATGAAATTTCGAAATCACCTTCTGTAAAGCATCAAAATCCTTTTACTGATTTACTAATACCTAATTTACTCAACGTTGTGTATAAAAATAAATTGCGATCTTTTTATGTCCTTTTTGATAGTTTTATGGTGTTTTTTTATGGTGGATGTGTTTTTTTTTATTTTAATAGGATTAAAATTGAATGTGTGGTCCGGCTATCGCGTCTGTTGGTACGTAACTTATTTCCAAATGTTCCGTAAGTAAAGATAATTCGACAATTATTATTATGAATACTTCACAGCTATACAATTTCAAATTGATTGAATAATTTTAAAACAGTTCTTCACGACTGTATGAATACCAAAATCAATAAATTGAACAAAGGTGTTATTAAATGAGCAACCAACGTCCAGGTGAAGCAATCAAGTAGGTCCAAGGAGCGAAAAATACCGTACAGTTTACCTTACTTCATCTAATTACCAGAAACAATCAACGCAGATATTTAGCGACCCTTTAACCATTTACCTCGTAATTTTCGCAACAGCGAATTCTACTTAGGAAACGTACAAACTAATTTCGTACTTATTACCTCTTTGACCGACGGTAGCTGCAGTATTATCACAAGATGTAACTCTTAATGAATACTGCTTTGTTAATAGCATGATAATAGCTTTCTACTCTATGTTAAAAGCTAGCCAAGCCGTGACGTAACTATTTATCCTCATTTATTCATTCTATGTCTAGGTATAAATTATGATATTTTGGACAATTATTCTTTATTTATATAAATTAATATACATTGGGCCAGCGTGGTGGTTTTATGGCCCAATCTCCTCATGTGTTTCTTCCATGTAGGAAGACCTGTGTCCAGCAGTGGGACGTGTATAGTCTGGTGATGATATATAAATTAAATTCGGCAAAATAACTTACAAAAAAAAGCCTTTGAATATGGTAAGTATCCAATATATATTAGACTACTGATATCTATAAAAACAACATTTTAAACTTAAGTTATAGCAATATCGACACTATAAGCCTACTGCAACTACTGAGAAGTTGACAATCAAGCAGAATAAATGAATATATTTTTTTAATAATTAATAATAATGATTTACAAAAAAAATCTATCTATTCTAGAAAATTTCAATTTGCAATTTTTGGTGTATTAATTTTTTAAAGCTCTCGATCCCCGCCTCAGGACGTGATTTTTTCTAGTTTAGATAGATTTTTATTAGTAATTAATTTTTCAAACATTTATAATAATGTTTAAATCATAATTAAGAATATTTGAAGGCAATGCCCCAACTTAACCGAATCGTAGGTATTTGTAAAAATACTCGTTCGGATGTTGAAATAGAACATTTGGACATTGTAGGGTGGACGTTAACTCATCTCATAACGCAAATACAGATAGACTAGAAGAATTTCACAGGGATATCCCAAGTCCTGGGTAGGTCAGATGGTCAGAGCAGTCGCCCGGATTTCGAAAGGTCGCGGGTTCGAACCCCGCCTCAGGACGTGAAAAAAAAATTCTAGCTTAGATAGATTTTTATTAATAAATAATTTTTCAAACATTTATAATAATGTTAAATCAAAATTAAGAATAATAATGATCAAAAATATTCGAATTTTAAATTATCTTCAACTATTTTATTAAGGTTATAAATACTGGTTGCAGGTTTGTTTTGTAAGTTAAACTAATTGGATTTCGTATTCATAGCAACTGGACATGGCAGATCCTCATGAATTGTAAAACAACTTTTTTACCTTGTCTTTCACGAAGGGAGATATTTTGATTTGATTACATTTAAATTCTGCTTCCGTAATACATCAATTAGAAAATTTAGCTATTATAGACATAGTAAAGTACAAGTATTAAATAAGTATATTTAATTTTATTGGTACAATTTTCTATGAAAGCTAAAATGGTTGTTTGTTCTTATATATGAGTAATAAAATTACTCAACTATAATCTTAAAATCACAGCCAAATGTTCTTAAAAGCACAACCGTTAGAACTCAAAGTGGTGTACATAAAATCTAGTGATTTTGTTTAAGACGGAAATTCATAAATCAAATTTCTTCAATTTTACGTTATTTCTCACGTGGTTTGTCGTATTTTTGCGTAATATTTTAATAGTTTTTTAATTACCTAATCGCTAATTCTTTTTTCATGATAGTCAATCATAATGTGGAATGAGATGTTACAATATGATAATAATTATGTGGACATATTAACCCTGTAGAGTAGAGTATGACAATTTGGATCGACTAGCAGACTATTGATTTATATAAAAAATATATTTTACATAGTAAATTTTATTATTTTAAATAGTAAATAGTCAATTGTTTTGAAATAAGAATACTAATAAAATGGTACTAAATACTACGAAATACGTCTTTTTAACCATAAAATTAGAATTAATTGTACAAAAGGTGTGTGTAAAAGGTCATGTCTAATGAAAGGTGTTTTAATTTTTAAAGCACCTTAGCTCTGGACAATAGGAAGATGCTCCTTAGGCATAATCAACTTAAAAATTATTAAACTAACGTGGACTTTTACAATCGCTTAGTAGTTGATCGAATTATAGGAGGATACCGAGGATAGGAGTTATAAAAAGAAATCAGTAATAAATGGCGAATTGGCGAACAAAGAACGATTCTAGCTAAAATCGAATGATAACCACAAAATATTCAAGGACAATATGCAATTGCTCATCGGTTATGAAGACTCCATAGAAAAGCAGCTCCTAAAGAATGTCTGCTAATAAAAAAAACTCATTCAAAGCCCCAACTTTTTTCACAGCAGTACAAAGGTCTTAAGTCAATAGTACTCTTGGACGGCAATCGTGCCAATTCAAAATCGTAATTGAATCTGAGTTAGGTTCTGCTTTCAAATAGAAATTTTCCGATTGGCACCTCAATTCGAAACGGGTGTGAAAAACCTGTAAAAAGAATTCCGGCGTAATTACAAAAGTTTAAACTTAAAGATTGATTGATTTAAAAGTGAATGAATAAACTACTATTATTAATTGTTCTGTGGAAGTGGAATATGTGATAATGTAAACTATATCGGCCTTACATACTATTCTTTGTATACGAGTATTGCCTTTTGCACATAGCCAGACAATATTTTCTTAGTTTCATTTTGACATTATAATATACCGAAATAAAATCTGGACTTGGGGTTGCGGAGGTCGATATCGTAGTGTGTACGCGGGTTGTGAGTATATAATAATAAATAATAATAATAATATATAATGGTAAAACTGTAGTGTATCCTACAATACGCGATTTGTGCATTTTTAAGGGTTGTCGCGAGCAGGTGTGGCACTGTTTCTATTAATTTAATTACTGAAAGTGGTCTGAAAGGTGTCAAACTTGGCTAGGAACATAACAACCCCGTTAAATTTTATTTCGGACTTTTGCAACATTCTGTATAGAAACATCTTTTGGTTCCCGTGACTTTTGCTGACTTAGATATTTTTCAATACTTAATTTGAGCAAAACAGGTTGGTCAATTTCGTTTGATTCAAATTTTTACTTCAAATAAAAGACATTAGACCTGTGTAGTTACATAAGGCCTAAACAATAGCCGAACGGGTGTAATTCAAGCACAATGTAACGTCAAAATAGATGCCAAATTTCAAGGGAACTGCTATTCTAAGAAACTGTGCTTAGAACCTTAGCTTCCTAAAGATAAACTACACATATGTACGTTCTTCACATGCACTTGCGACTATACAAAATACACCTTACTACCTCCATATACCAAAGGGGAAGACGACTACTTCCGCCTTTATCTGGTTAGGTGGAACGTAACTAGACAGTCCAAGTTTACTATAAGTACCAACGTGACAAGGCAAACAAGAGCTGTAAAACGTTACAGTTGGCGGAAACCACGATAAGCAGAATTGACCTATGAAAACTTTACAAGGGCATTACAGAAGCAATGCTTACCATGTAAAATGAAAGAGGACCAGCGTAGTGAGTCCTAGTATATGTAATGCAAGTCCATAACTACATAAACAGATTGTTCTTAGGAATTCAGCTAAATTCCGAACAGATTTGATTAAATTCCCAAGTGTCTCAAATTACGTAAAAATAAATGATCAGGATATTGTAACTCAGTGAGATATTCCCTTGTTAAACGGAATACTTAAACACGAAGGTTTTTGATTTCAATAATCCTGCAGTTTATTTTTTCAATGGCTAATTACAATTAGTTCGATTTTTGCATGTATACATTACTAACAAAGCACTAATTGAACTCCCATACAGCTGTTGATTAAACTAGAGTACTTAAGTTTGTCATCAACTTAAATTCTTGGGCCTTTTAACCTCTCAAATCGGAATTCGTAAATCTTAAAATAACACCTTCAATTCTTGCTATGCGAATTTTCATTAATGGAAGCCGGAATGGGGCCTCAATGCGACTAGGCGGGCCGTAACGAGGGCACAGCTACGTGACAACCGGAGTCGATCAGAGCTTCTAACACCTCTCGGTATAACACAGAGACGTTATATATAATCTCTTGTTACCTTCCCTCAGAATATTACAAGATCAAAAAGCAGATAAGTGGTTTTAAGACCTTTGGCTTTATTTCGAAAAGTGGATTCACCGTTGAGAGTTCTCTTATCGCTCTCTTTGAACATCCGTGATTGTCATTAGTGCCGTAATAAACTCTTAAAAACTGGATGATCATTCGGTAATTTATTACCTATTACAAAGATTTCAAAGATTTGAATAGACCTACAATTTTTATAAGCAAAATAATATATACTTAGCTCCGTCCAATCAAACACTGAAATTCAATATAATTTGCATTGCCTACACAACCAACAAACCGTATATCGAGCATGAGGTTTAAAGGAAACCGCAAATAGGAAGGTGATAATAGTTCAGAAGTCCCCAGACCGACCCATTGACGCGCCTTGGGAATCCTACTGCGCTGCGGTGAATACACGTCCACATCAATACAGTTTGCTAGAATTCTCTATTAACAATGTTGAGAATTCCGATTTTCATAGAAAATTTACCTATTGATTTAAGTACGCAGGACGGAGGATATGAACTAAGACACTTTTCCTGTCCTTCGAATGGTCAACGTACCTTGATATCAATATAAAATCCAACTTCAAATAGTTTTATTCCATGCTAGTTTTATTACCATTGTCAAACTTTCCAATTAAGATCTTGCCTATGTAAAGCAGTTTTGCCTGAACGGTGACATATCGTTTCATTTGCTCATAAAATATATGCGCATTCCACTATTATTACAGAAGCTATGAATTTATTGCATCCTGTGCTATTCCAATATCTTCTCTGTTAATTTCTTGCACATTTGTGTGGTCCATCTCTCTCTATTTGATGTGAGGAATATAGTTATACAATGTCTTGTTTCTTTATCTTTTTTAAATGAATGGACAGAGTGATACGGTCCATTGTTGTTTATTACCTATGGCAACATTGTCCGGTAAGCATTAGATAGGAACATTCAACAATGTACTCGTACAGCGTACGTGTCCTGACTATCATTGGCTAGATTGGCAGTAACTTGAAACACTGTGGGAACCAACAACACTGTCTCAATGACACATTACTTAATTTGTAATGCAGTCTTTACTATAGATATGTGATAGTTAAGCGATAAGATATTTTGTTTCTGTTTTTCGAACGGATACATACTAATTTTATTCAAATATGCATATTACATGAAAAAACCCGTTAGAAACACTGAAATGACATATTTCGGTTACGTTTGAGGATTCGTTAATTCATATATATTATATTCTTTTGATATAGACTACACAATGACAATGTTTAAGAGTAATCATAATTTTAAGCCAATTTAAAATTAAGTTTTATCATATTTTTTTTATTTCAAATTAATTAAGAAGCGACCTTTTTGTAATCAATATGGATATGTAATTTTTATACATCGCAATAGTTAGCGTACATTGCAAATATTATTTTTAATTAAGTTTTTTAATTACTTAATGTAATTTTACTCGTTAAAACTCTATATTATTTCGTTTTAAGTTATAATCTCAAGAAAAAGTTTAGTATCTCAAAGCATACAGAAGAAAGTGTAGGTATAAGAAGTTTGTTCGTTGCCTGGCAAGTTCGCAACTTCGAAGCACGTTTATTTTTATTAGTTTAAGTAAACATTAACTTTATCTGAACTTATTTTATTTCATGTTCTTTGCATACACAAAATGCGATGCACACATAAGTAAAACCATAAAACCTAAAATTGCATAAAAATTGCTTTATTCTAAAAACGAAAATTGTTGCAGAACACGAAACAGGTTAAAATTAATCAGTTCAAAACTTAGATAGGTAATATATCTACGACTTAAAGTTGATTAAGATCAGGGGCAAGTACATTATGATATATAATTTATTATATTCGTTAAATGATCAGAATGAACGAGAAATAGACGAAAAAAATTTTACTTACCAAGAACTTTGTGTTCAAATCGCTTTTTGAAAATAAATAGATATAAACATATGTTTACAAAAGGAAAAGGATATGTAGATAACGTATGTGCGGTGGAGATGTAAATAAACATTAAATGATAATATTGTTAGTAGCAGGTACCTACTGCTTGACTTAGGGCGACCAAAATATTTGTATTAGGTCGGAAGAACCAATATGTATGATTGGATCTACCGCCAACCGCGAAATTTATTTATTTCCTAATTGAATCAACGCCTTTCCCCCGATAAAACAAATAATATAATACGTTTGCACTAACCTTTGTAACTTGTACGCCAATTATTGTTAAAACAAAACATAACTTATTGCTTACTGATACTCGTATCGCCTATGCCTATGTAGATCATTGAAAGAGTTTTTTTTCTTAAAGTAGCATATTTTTTTAACTGTGATGATATTGAATAAATATGATTTATCATTTTACAGTTTGAATACAATATAACTAACTTAGAATAAGAGACAGTTTAGAAACTGATGTGAAATGTAGCTCTAAACAGTTGAAAAATAACCACATAACAGTAATTAAATTCCTGCATGAACAGCAAAGCGTGAAAAACAGTCGCCACGTCGTAAACAAACATTCGCAAACAGCCACAATAAACGCGAACACCTAACTTACGCAAATTTTAAAAGGAAGAATTGTTAATAATAATAAATACTAACCTCCGTAAGGGTCGGCGGCTGGGACGACTGCGGTGTTCTTTCATTTTGCGCTGTTTATTTAGCGGTCCGCGTAAAGTTTGGACGCACACATTGCAGAGTCGCGTCCCGAGTTCAGGCGGTGGGCGGCGTGGACTCCGCAACCGGTCGCGATCCCGACTAACTTGACTGTGGCGAGTTGCGGCGAGCATCGCGACGCTCCGCTCCACCGCCAGGGATCCCCGTCCCGCGCCACCCTTCCACTTTCGTCTACCGACGCCCAACCCCTAGCTTTAAGGCATTATTCTACGCCGGACACCGAGCTTTTTAAAAAAGTTAACGTGATATTGTTTACAGTTTAAATGGGAACTTTTTCATTGTGCAAACTCTTCGGTACAGAAAACAGGAAAATAGGCTTGTCTGCAGCTAAAAGAAAACATTACCGTACAAAACTGACTCGCGGCGAGAAGTCTCTGTGCAACTAAAAGTTACTAATTGTAACCACTGCACTTTAAATATATTAACACAATAGTTAAAAACTAGCCGCCGGTAACTAAGATCGTCTGAAACTAGGCAGCATTTAGTTACAGACCATTTTCGTTACCTATTTTTGTTGATAGAGACACACAGATAGAGAGACACATATAGAGATAAACAGATAGAGACACGCAGTTAAAGACAGGTGATGAATTAGGCTGCTTAAAGGAACTACAGCATAAAGGATATAAGAAAAGAGATCCCGGGTCCCAAACGCTACACAACAACATAAGCTTTGGGGAAGCTCACGCGGTTTGTTTTGTTCTATTCCTAGCATAAATTTATATTATCAACGAATTAAATAGTGTATTGTTTACTCCTACAAATGTAATATCGGCATAACACAATTAGTAAACTAAAATCCCTCGCTTCGAATTTTGGACTGAGGAATGAAGATTGCAAATTATTATTTATGTGTGCCACTACAGCTACCATAAAATAAAAACTCACATTCAAAATTTCTTTATGAAAAATGGGCAGGTAACAAACAATAAACAATACGTGGCGTGAAAACAGAATCGTCTGAGTAAGTACTACCGTTTCACATTGAAGGGAAATGTAGTCAGTGTATATAATTATTGGGTATGAAAGGTATTTCGTCTTAGGCCTCAGGATGTCAAGGCACTTGCAATACCAAGTGATTTTTTCCTTTTTATTGCGTGTGTAGGTATATGGCGACGGAAAGTACTTACCACCTGATGAGCCGTCAGCTTGCTTGTCATGTAGTTGTATTAAAAACTTACTTTTTTATTTATAACAAGAAAACCATGAAAATGGGTTTCCGTGCAATATGCACACCTACTTTAGCTGCTATCAAGCTCTCTCAACAAAGATATATATATAGTCGCATATGAAAGGAATACTTGTGATGAAAAATTGGTTCTGGACAACCATAAATCGTCTGTTCAGTTGGTGCAGTGCTAGATTTAAATGTCAAAGTCAACTGGAGGTGTGTGTCGATGCTCACGAAAATGTAATATCAGCGCAACGTGCCTGTGAGTTTCATATCAAACGCATTTCGCATCAATCAAGTCAACTTAACATAGATAAAACATTTTCGTCCTATTTTAGTATTCAATGAAAATGTTAACGGTTTTCAGGTATTTCGTTCTAGTGTTAGGTTTTTTTTTATGGCAGATGTAACATTGTCAGAGATTAAAACAATGCTAGTGTTGTTAGTAAGCCGGGTAAAAATGTAATGTTGAGCAAAATTGATGAAAAAAACATACGCACTTAACTATTACAGATAACTTAAGTCAGATATATCATTACTCAAGTAAAATTGAACAAAAAAATAGTATTTTACAAAACTAAGTGTTGGAAATGTCGAAGTCAAGCCAGTCGCATAGATTGTTGACATATGTGTTGCATACATTGATTTCTAATTGCACATAGTTCTATAATAGTAGAGACATTCAACGTTGGTAATAGCAAAAACGCAGAAAAGTCAATTGAGGTTCACTCACCACATTTTGCTATGACATTTTTGAAAAGTAACCACAATCTTTATAATAGTAAAAATTTGATGCTTGTTTGTCCTACTCACTCCCCATAGCGGTGGTCATTACAAATTAATTATTTTTACAATACATTTCCCATAAAGTTGTTTCCCTGCTTTCTTTCAGAAGTACATATATTTTGATAAGTAGACTTTCTGCTAGGTACCTAACAGGAAAGTCCACCTAACAGAAAATCTGTACATAACAGAAAACCAAGTAATAACTGTAAGAAAAATGTATTGTAAAAAGCCTGCAACTTGTAATGACCAACACTAATAGGATAAGAGTCAGAAAAACAAGCATTTAATTGTCACTGTTATAATACTAAAATATTTTATGCAGACTAAAATGAAATCTGTCCCAAGGTTGTACCAGCGTTTATAGGCTGCGGTTACCTTTACCGTATGCTACGTTTACCGCTTACCATCATACTTGTTTGCCACGCATGTAGATAAAAAAGAAACGTGTCTGCGATTTTATACTCATATGACCATACGACTATACCTGGACGAATAACTTACACTACACTAGCTAGAGGCACTGGCCTACCAGTAATATATTTACCATGGCTTTTATTGAACTGCTCAGCATATCCTAACCAACCTTAAAAATATATTTACTGTCCATATATTAAAGGTTTAAAATTTGTGTCATAAATAGAAAGCAGCATAAAGTGACTATTGAATAAACCAATAAACTTGCAATAGTATAACTTAACACCGTTTTTATAGTCGATAAAATCATTCGTGTCGTCAAATAAACGAGCCGTGTATCACGTAATAATTTAATATTACGAGGTCGCACCCTTACATAGTGCACACTTGCTTTACGTCAAATAATTCTGGAAGCTTCTTTTTTTTATATTGTAAATAATTCATCTCCATCAATATTTACAAAGTCTCTCAACATTTTGCCGAAAATAAAAATCCTTACCTTTGCATATTGTACTACTTAGCAAATTATTAAGATAAGAAGCTTTTTAGGGAAGGTAGCAGGTTGGTCCGCTCGGGCGACCTACATAACGTGCATATTTCAATTTATATCATTTATACATGTATATAAACTTTGAAAACGAGTTCTTTTTGAAATTTGGTATTGGGAGAATACGTGTTTAGTAGAGTTTGATATTTGTCAATCGGATCTTACGGGATTACACGGGCGCTAAGACTTAGCCTGACCGTTATACTGATATACATATGTAAAGATATTAGATTTGGTCTGCGATTATGTCTACGCGAGAAGCCGATGGATGAGTGCCCTCATCCATCGGCTTCTCGCGACCCTCACTGGATCGTCGGTTCACGTTGTGGGGGGTCAATAAAGCAAGAACCGGAATTAAATTACCGTTCATTTCTGAAATTGGCGAATAGTTATGAGGCATAACGTTTTAATTCATATCTTATGATTTCGTAATAAAATCTAATCCACTTTTCGGGCACACTTATCAATTTACGAGATCATGGAAAGATCTGAGTTCGCGCGCAATCCAGTAATTTGTTCAATTTTTAAGTTCCTTAATTCCTTTCTTCTTACTATATATTCCACTCACATTGTTCAGTACTGCTTCAAACATCTCAGAAGATGTTACCATTAGATTAAAAACCAGACCATTTCGCTTTATTTTATCTTTTATAAGGAGTGCAGAGAAAAATTAAAGCAAACTGAGTTACTCACGAACCCCACTACTTCTTCGGTTAAATTAGTTATAAAGAAAATTTGGCGAGGTGTATACATATATACAGGATGGTGCCGTCAATACGACAATAAATTAAAACATGAGCTATATTAGTTTATAGGAATGGTTTGCCACTTTCAAAAACATCTTATTTATTTAATAATTTCAAGACATTTGTATGAAATAATATAACATTAGCTGCATTATTTCATAGAAAGGTCCTGAAATTATCAAATGAATGATTTGTTTTTGAAAGTGGCAAACCATTTCCATGAACTAATATAGTCAATATAGCACCATCATGTATACAGTTTATTTGATTTACCAAGACTGACGTATCTCTATGCACCTTTATACTTGGTTAGGTATTACTTAGATACGTGTTAAGAGTATTATGTAGTCATTGTTTTTTTTAAATTACAGGTAGTGGGAAGGGCAGTTACATTTTGGGCAATTGTTTTTTTTCAGTATATTTACTTCGGTCTTCAGACAAAATAGTGTATTGAGGTACCTATTTATTTCGAACGAACTTTCTCAACAAGCATACACCTATAGATGATGTAGATGGTTTCGTGTGAGATAGACCTCTTATCATTGGATTGGAATTGGATTTACGGCAAAATATTCGTGTTTTTAAGCTTTTTATTAGAGCATTAGCACTGCAACAAGTTTTATCGACTGGATACTATTTGTATATAAAAGGACTTTGAAACACAACAGTGAAGAAAATAGATGAAATAAAATTTTATGAATAATATATAAATTTTTAAGGTTAGTAGGAGAGAGGTGGTATGAAAGGAACACGTTATGAAAAAGACAACTCAAATAACCGGCAAATTAAAAAACATTTCGAGATTATACTATGAATGTTGTGTAGCAGCCCCGATGCACGTCCATTTCCCCCTAACTTAGCGCTCCTGTCATTTTTAAGATGGCGATGCGATGTCGTGAGTGTGATCTTTGGAAATGGTTTGAAAGATTCTGTAGATTGATGTTTTTGGTCTGTTTGCCATTGTTAATGATCGACTAGATATTGACAGAAACAAGAACTTAGGTCAGTAAACTTTGATGCTAAATTGTTGATTTTGTTGTTATGTGTTTAATCCGTGAAGCATTAGCTTCCAGACACAATTGATTTTTTATTTGTCATAGCCCACCGGTGGGATAACGCCGCTTCAGGGATTATTTGTGTATGATATTTATTAAAGGATAGTTAAAACGGGACGTCCCTTTAGTAACTGTTCCTATTATGACAAATATCACGTATAAACCGGTATAATAAGATAGTAAATTATTACTGTAAAACTTACATGTACTTAGTAAGTTTTACAGTAATAATTTATTATCTTTGCATGTCATAAAGGCGCGAACGCGTGCACACATACTGAAGAAAATGAAGACTCGATAAATGATATTTCTGAGCCTCAAATACTTACTCCAAAATTATTTAATTTATCAAAGACTAGGTTCCGCACGCGACTTCTGCGGTATCCCATGGCAACGCAATCTTGAGAGAAAAAATATACTACTTTTTAATCCCAACTATAAACTATTTCTCTGCCAAATGTCATCTAGATCCGTTCAGCCGTTTTGGCGTGACTACAAAGAATATTTTTTTCTATGGTATCGAAGTTATGTACCTTAGATATTTTCAAAAAATAGCGAATTATTATTATAAAATTCATCAAAACATTGGGTCTATTGGTTTGTTTCCATTTTTTAATCAGGCCATCACCAGGCTGTGTTTTTCCTTCACAATTGGAAGATGTGTAAGCGGTCGACAAGCCCCATTGGAGTGCCAACATTCTTTAAAAGACAATGCTACGAGCCAGTTCAGCACATGTTTTGTTGAGAACTGCTTAATACTGCCTTGATAGCTAAATAAAATATCGGTTCTAATAGTGTGGAAACATGTACTTATCAAAATCAAGTACAACAGACGTATCAATAAATCAATAAAATATCTATCAAAAGTACCTAAGTTATTCTATAAAAGACAATGCTATTGTGCCAGTTCGGTACAATGTGTAAACGCATAAATTTAGTGGTAATCATTAATTTAGTCCATGCGCCAATCCGTATTAATAGATTAAATACAAAAAATGGTTTCAACTATGAACGAACGAACTTAATAATTTATTCTAGCATATCCCTTTCACATGACACGACCTAATGTCCTGAAAAGGAACCATTTTGTCAGTATTTATAACCGAGCCAAACTTATCGGAATTACTTTATGTACACCTATATACCATAACGATATCATTGTCGTTGCCAGTCTATTGATACTACGGTTCATTAGCGCACTGTTGATAGCAAAATATTTTAATGAACGCTCTACCTACGTACACACTAATTGGTAGCTCATCGAACAATTTCCTTTCAAATAGGTACGTGGACGGTTGTTACAGAGGTCAATTGTAGCAGACACAATATATCCACTACAAAGACATATATGTATACATAGCTTGTGTATGGCAGTTTACAATAGTATAGCTGGGATGCGTCTGAATACCATATTCTCACGCAAACATGCATAGCCGACATATTGCCAGTATTATAACTGCTCCAAGTCTCCTCTTAGCATTTTCTTTGAGCAGGAAATGAATATAATATTCATAAAATTATTTTTCTTAAATAAATTGCTATGTAAAGTCATATCTGCCGTGAAATTTTAAAATGGAACGCTCTTTTACTCCGAAACATGGCAACCAAGAAGGTAATCAATCAAAGATTTTATTTAAATTTTGACTGGCTTATTTATTTATTCTAGTTGTATAAAAAAAAGAAAAGCAGTTTATTGGTAAAACGGCACATTTTAAATTTCAAAAATTTCCGCGCATAGTTTGTGAAAATCTACTATTATACAAGCCTTGGCCACAACTATGGACTTACGTATGTGTGCCTCGGCGTTTAATGCCTCCTTTGCTGGCCGCTGCAGTAATGTGCTATACCTAATATACCTGTTCTTGATTTCTGTATATACAAGCGTACAAGTGTATATATACTTCAGCCAACTTAGGTAAAGAATAAATATCATAACCAAATACCGTTTTGCATACGTTTGTCCCGTTACTCGCTACCTTTCTTGCTCATTCCTCATGCAAAACTGACAATTGTTTGTTTACTTTGTTTTTTTATCTATATTGGCTGGAGTATGCAGCACATTCCGTTCGCTCAATATGAATAAGTAAAGGAAAGAAAAAAATACTTAAATTATCGAATTATTTTCAATTCAGAGTCGTCAAAGAAACTATAAAAAACTTTACAAAGCATGTAGGGATGTGCTAAGTAAAGCCTACATTTATCAAGTTCGATCGAAAACTGTGTTTATAACTAAATGTGAAACTATTATATTTCACATTGTCGTTTTCCCATACATTTTGAGAAAAAAGGAAAGTGAGAGCATAAATATCCTGTTACAGCTGTACTTAGTGCTCAGACGGCTCCTTTTTGTATTAAACAATGTCAAACAAACAAATGATCCACAATAAGAGGAAAAAAATTTTAAATCCTTGTTATTTTTATTGTAAACCAGCTGTCCCGGCGAACTTCTCAAAATGATCTTCCTCGCTTTTGAATCATAATTAAATTATTGTTCGTGAGTTTTATCACCACCAAATGCGTTACGGTACATAATTTTGTTTGTTTCCTACTTGACAAAAGGATCTTACTAACTTTCACAGATCCGATTAATTTGAAATTTTATCTAAGTACCTACTGTTACTTGAGCTTATCTTGAGCTGAACCTGCAGCATCAAACAGGATGCTCAGTTCTTCAGAAACTTACAGCAGATATAGCGTATTTGGGCTCAAAATAATAGTCACATTTTAGCTGATCAAGGGCGGAAGTTAATAAAAAAATAAAATTTCCGATGTTTAAATAAAAAAAATGTTTCAAGAGAATTAAGCACATCTTTTCTAAACACAATAACGGTCGAAATATAAATAAAAATTGATAAAGCCTTCAATCCGTACTCGAGATATCATCAAAAAAGCCGTATTTAAAAATGTATGAAAAAATTATAAAATTAAAATACCAATGATTACAAAAGAAAGGATGCAAAATACTAGGGGAAAGTCTACTAGCAAGGACCACAAGGGGCTGCCCTCAGGGAGGGGTACTATCCCCATTACTGTGGAGCCTTGTGGTTGATTCTATAATGGTTAAACTAAATGAAGGACCGCTGCATACAGTGGGCTATGCAGATGACTTAGTCATAATGGCCAACGGGAGATTCCCTGGCACTGTATCGGAGATTATGCAGAGTGCGCTGGGAAAACTGGAAGAATGGTGCAATACTAACCACTAGTCAGTAAACCCCAGTAAAACGACGTTGATCCCCTTTACAAGGCAGAAGAACCTACTCAGGCTCAAAACGCTACAATTATACAAATCGGAGCTGTCATGGTCCAGCGAAGTGAAATATCTTGGCATTACGCTAGATAAAGAGCTGACCTGGAAACTCCATATGGAGAGAACTGTGACAAAAGCTCAAAGAGTCTTTGGTATGTGTCGCTCCACCTATGGTAAAGCATGGGGTCTGAAACCAAAGATAATAAAGTGGATTTACACAACCATGGTGCGGCCTCTATTAACATATGGCAGTATCGTATGGTGGCCTAGAACAAAGCTGGCAACTTGCAAAACTGTTCTTAGCAAGTTGCAGAGAACAGCATGTCTAGCGATCACTGGTGCGTTTAGAACCACTCCAACGGCAGCGATGGAGGTACTCCTAGACCTTCCTCCGCTGCACATAGTTATTGAAACAGAGGCGAGGAAGGCTCTACATAGGCTTAAGGTCCTGTCCGTGCGGTGACGGATTAAGAATACAATTCACCGCCCCATTTCTTCCCGTGGGTGTCGTAAGAGGCGACTAAGGGATTACCGAGCTACCAACTGCTCGACTGGTGGTAGGGTCTGAACACCCGTCTGGTTAGTGACCACCGTACGCATGGCGTAAAACCCGCCAAGTGACCACTTGTGGTCGCGTTCCGGGATCAGTCAGCGTACAACCAGAGCTTGGGGGGACGTTGCGGCGATAGATGCGGTCAGTGACGGCTTCCGTCTAACCAGAGCCAGGTGGACTGCATTGACCCGCCGACCAGGGAGACCCGAAGAAACGGCTGTTCCGCTGGCCGCCCGTGGTACAGTACAGGGGCCTAAGCGAACCTAACCAGTTCGTGAGGCTGCCCTATCATGCCACGCATAATCTTGGGGTGGTCCGTCGTGCCGGTTGGTGACCGGGTGGTGGGGTCCCGGCGGCCATTCCCGGGGGGGTTCGGGGGCCCTTCCGTTCGGCGGGTCAGCGCTTCTCTACTGTCGGCTATTACCTGGGGAAACAGGCCTCACGCTTTGACCGTATATATCGCGGCAACGTCCCCCCAATTCACGCCTCTCCTCCTTCTATAATAACTATGGCAGCGCTCAAAAACAGTTCCGGTCGTTCAGCTGTGCACACCCCCACCACAACCACGCTGTTTGAGGTCGGGCTCACTAACATCCGTGGGCTCCATGCTAACCTCAATGCCGTCCACCAACATCTCGAGACGGCTCGACCCGAAATGCTGTTTTTGACGGAGACGCAAATACTCCGCCCGGCAGACACTAGCTACTTGGATTACCCCGGCTACGCTCTTGAAGAGTCCTTCAAAGCGAAGGCCGGGGTATGCTTGTTTGTCCGGGCGGATGTTTGCTGTCGCCGTCTGCGCTGTTTGGAGGACCCTTCCTACTCTATTCTTGGGGTGCATGTGGACCTGGGCACACATTGCCGAATCTACGTGTGCCTCTATAGATCCCACAGCGGTGACATGGAGACAACTCGACTTTTCGAACATCTTAGTCGGGTGGCAGATGTTGCGCAGGAGCAGTTTCCAACCGCGGAACTGGTGTTTTTAGGGGACTTCAATGCTCACCACGAGTCGTGGTTAAGTTCCTCTAAAACTGACCATGCTGGTAGAACTGCCCACGCTTTCGCTCTCACGAATGACCTGACCCAACTGGTAAACCAGCCCACCAGAATTCCAGACATTGTCGGTCACGCGCCCTCATTGTTGGACCTTCTGCTGACGACTCGCCCGGATGGATATCGGCTAGAGGTTCGTGCTCCTTTGGGAACATCAGATCACTGCCTGGTATCCGCTGGGGTGCCACGGGCGTCGCCACCGGTACCTATGGTTGCCAAACGCCGCATCTGGCACTATGCGTCGGCAGATTGGGACGGTATGCGGGATTACTTCGCATCTGTCCCTTGGAGGCAGCGCTGTTTCAGTGAGCTGGACCCGAACGCTAGCGCTACTGCTGTTGCTGATGAGATCATGTTAGGGATGGAGTACTATATCCCTCACTCCGATCTCATCAGTAGGGGTAGGCGTAACCTCTGGTTCAACCGCGATTGTGCCTTAGCTGTTGAAAACAGACAGTCGGCATACCGCGCTTGGATCAGGGGCCGAGCTTGCGGGGATCCCAACATTGACTCACTGAAAACAGTCTATAACAACGCCACCAAGTCCTGCAAAAGGGCCTTCATCAGAGCGGATGCACAGCGCGTTGCACGAGTTGGCCAAGAACTTCTTACGCATCCTACGGGAAGCCGTAGCTACTGGCGTCTGGCCAAAGCCGTGCAATCCAACTTTTGTCAACCCTCGCTGCCCCCGTTGAGATGTTCTGACGGCTCGCTAGCTCACAAGCCGCAAGAGAAAGCCGATCTCTTGGTAAAACTCTTTGCTGCTCACTCCCGAATCGATGACTGCAACTTACAGCCACCAAAACTCTCCCACTGTGGCCACACAATGCCCGATATACGTATTAGGCAATGTGATGTACGTGCGGAGCTTCAGTCAATCGACGTCCGGAAAGCTAGTGGGCCTGATGGCATTCCAGCGATAGTACTGAAAAACTGCGCAGCGGAGTTGTCTCCTGTCTTAACGCGGCTATACCGTCTTTCTCTCTCTTCTGGGTGTGTGCCGGAATCTTGGAGAGAGGCCAATGTGCAACCGGTCCCCAAAAAGGGAGACCGATCAGACCCAGCTAACTACCGCCCGATAGCTGTCACCTCAGTTCTTTGCAAGGTCATGGAACGGATCTTAAACCACCAGCTGATCCGATACCTAGAAGATCACTCATTAATTAATGATCGACAGTACGGGTTTCGGCCGAACCGGTCAACGGGTGATCTTCTAGCGTACTTAATGCATGTCTGGGGTGAAGCTATTGACAAACGTGGTGAGTCACTGGCAGTTAGCCTTGACATTGCCAAAGCGTTCGATCGGGTCTGGCACAGGGCTCTTCTCTCCAAGCTCCCGGCATACGGTCTGCCCGCTCAGCTCTGTAACTGGATTGCCGGCTTCCTGCATGAGCGAAGAATCCGTGTCCTCGCAGATGGATGCGCTTCGCGGTTCATGTCAGTGAATGCTGGTGTACCACAAGGCTCTGTTCTATCCCCCACACTCTTTCTTCTTCATATCAATGACATGATTCCGTTAGGAAACATTCATTGCTATGCAGATGACAGTACAGTGCATGGGGGATATTACGGTCGCCCAGGGGCTGGGCGCGCTGAAACCGAGAGGGAGAGAGAGAATCTTACCATTGAGCTCAACAGGGTGTTGAACCTCGTATCTGAATGGGGATCTAACAATCTTGTTGAGTTCAATGCTAAGAAAACACAGGTGTGCGCGTTTACAGCCAAAATGTCGCCGTTCCTTCCCCTTCCGTCTCTTCAGGGCACGACTCTTTCGGCACAGGGCTCCCTCAACTTGCTAGGTATGGAGATATGTTGCGATCTGAATTCCAGGAACTACATCGAAACCGTGATAAAAACAGCCTCACGGAAGCTCGGTGTCCTGAACAAGGTGCGTCGATTTTTCACGCCTGACCAATTATGCCTGCTGTATAAAACTCAGGTCCGGTCTTGCGTGGAATATTGCTCGCACTTGTGGGATGGCTCCGCCAAGTACCTACTCGATGCCCTGGACAGATTGCAGCGTCGTGCTGTCCGTATCGTTGGCGATGTAGAGGTCACCAACAACCTTGAGCCTCTGCAATTGCGTCGAGACATTGCGTCGCTTAGCGCCTTCTATCGGCTATATCACGGAGAGTGTTCTGAAGAGCTATTTGACCTTATCCCACCTTCCCCCTTCCTACTCAGGAGCACGCGTGCCGGTCTTCGGAGTCATCAATTCACTGTCTCCACCTCAACATCACGTACAAAGAAATTTAGTAGCTCTTTTCTTTGTCGAACTTCCAGAACTTGGAATTCTTTGCCAGCACATGTGTTCCCTCCTTCCTATAACATGGGTTCCTTCAAAAGAGGCGTGAAAAAGCACCTTTCGGGCCGGCAAGGTGGAGGCAGCTAGAGCAGTGTCTGAACTGCACTAGCTGTCTTCGCATATGGACTCTTCTTACTGCTTTACATCAGGTGGTGTTGAGTCATTTGTCGAGC
The DNA here is from genome assembly GCA_947347705.1 of Nymphula nitidulata. Lineage (NCBI taxonomy): Eukaryota > Metazoa > Arthropoda > Insecta > Lepidoptera > Crambidae > Nymphula > Nymphula nitidulata. The sequence continues at coordinate 22,975,751 of OX374616.1, forward strand.
TTAGTATAAAAAAAAAAAAAAAAAAAAAAAAAGAAAAAAAGATTTCAAGTCTGTGGGACAACACCAAACCTTTGCTTAAACACACAAAATGGGCAGGAGAATCTGTCTTAGACGGGTATATGGAAATGGGATGTGATAAAAATAGGATGTGATAAAATAAGTCCCAAATTCATATTCAACAAAAAATTCAGAATTAGCATTCCTACCAGGGAGGAATGGAAATGTAGACCACCAGTTCCTGAAAAAAATAGTCTCATTTGGTTCACAGACGGATCCAAGATGGACACAGGAACGGGTGCTGGTGTCTATAATAAAGATATAGAACTATATCAAAGCATGGGCAATTTAGCAACTGTTTTCCAAGCGGAGATGTATGCTATTATCCTATGTGTAATGAAAATTATAGAACAACGGACTAAGAATAAAACAATATGCATTCTTAGTGACAGCCAAGCAGCTCTCAAGGCACTTAGCTCACCGCGCATCAACTCAGATCTGGTCCTGAATGCTGTTCAAGCTCTTAACAGGCTTGGTAGTCATAACAGGGTAAGACTGATCTGGGTGCCCGGCCATGTGGGAGTGATGGGCAATGAGAAGGCTGATGAACTGGCAAGGAAGGACTCGGAAAACACTTACGTGGGTCCCGAGCCCTTTCTAGCACCTTCACAAAGTTTCATAAACACAGCCATTAAAGAGCATGTCAAAAGCAGACATAAATCTGAGTGGAATAAAATACCGGGATTAAAACACTCCAAATCCTTCCTAGGGGAGGAGGTAGGAGGATGGAGTAAATACATCTATGCAAACGGTAGAACAAAAGCTCGCTTCTTGATTGGGGCGCTCACAGGGCATTTTGCTACTAACTACATGCTACATAAAATGCAACTCTCCCCAACACAACTTTGTCGAGCATGTGGTGAATGCCAGGAATCAATGATGCATCTCTTGTGTCATTGTGATGCCCTGGCTAGAACCAGAATGAGTCTTCTGGAAGTGGCATATCCAAAGCCAGAAGACTACAGGCTCTTTCTGCCTAAAGATATAGTAAGGCTAATGGCATCTATATTCTGGACACAGGAAGAGTAAACGCAGGGGAGGCACAAAAGATCCCAATGGGTCGAAGTGCACTGTGACTTAGTCATGGCCCCACTATAAGATAAGATAAGATAAGGATGCAAAATACAACGAAATAAGAAAACAACAATAAGCTCGTCGGTTTTCAGAAAGGTCAGTCCAAAGAGTGTATAAAGACTATGTGGAAAGTATACTTTACATATTCCATCTCCAATATATTAAAAGTAATTCATTATTACTCATCCTTATACAACGCGATTTCGCGATTATCGAATTGAGACAAAAATTCAATGTCGTTCCAATTCAAATGTAGTTCCATGAGTAGTGCCCAAGGTGCTTCGAGCGTCTATAGGCTACGGTGACAACGCATGAGTAGTGGGCAAGGTGCTACGAGCATCTATAGGCTACGGTCACAACGAGTAAGTAGTGGCCAAGCTATTAATCTGTGGCCAAGGTGCTACGAGCATCTATAGGCTACGGTCACAACGAGTGAGTAGTGGCCAAGTTATTAATCTGTGGCCAAGGTGCTACGAGCATCTATAGACTACGGTCACAACGAGTGAGTAGTAGCCAAGGTGCTACGAGCAACTATAGGCTACGGTAACAACGCGTGAGTAGTGTCAAAGTGCTACGAGCATCTAAGGAACAAAACACTACAAGTAGTGTTTCTTTCCTGAGTTGAGAGGATTCATGCCAATCTGTACCAGCCCTAATTGCCGGAAAATATTTAAATATCGAACACTATACAGAGTGTAACACTATACAGAAAGCTTTTATTGAAAGCACAGGACAGTCGCCTATCCTGTCAACTATAACGCTATATCTATTAATTTTTGCAGGTTGTGTGCGTCTGTAATACCTACTCGTGTCGTCGAGCTACAACCGCGTAGTACGGCTAAGATTGAACATCCCACCGCCGCCGTCGGCGCCGCAATGAAGTTCGCAATAACTAATAACACTAAAGGAAGTTGTTTACAACTAAACTAAACAGAATACGAAGCCAGGTGGTTTTAGGTTTCCCAATACCCTGCAGAGTTTAATTGGTTCCCGCGTCTCTATTCAGAAAATGGTGCTTGCTGGTTGCAAACATCAGCATTCCTTTGTCACTTTGCATACAATTAAAAGTCGAGTAGAACAGTAATAATTCATATAGAAGTTGAAAACGTGTTTCTGTAAATAAATAAATTTTTATTAATAATTATTATAAGATTGGTCCTTTGGTCTACCACGAACGCCATCTATTAAAAGTAATTCAAAGTATAGATATTCCGTATTATTTATATTCTAAAACCACCCCTAAATTAAAATGAACAAGATAAAAAAGAATAATTCAATTCGAGTGTTAGCGTCACTAATAAACACTTTTGTTACTAAAAAGAGCTGTCTGCTGAATTCACATTCATCAAACGCACCAACTGTCAAACGTTTGAAATTAAAATAGTCGTTGACTTTTCTGATATCATCCAATTTAGTAATTAAAATAGAATAAAACTAGAAAAATTTCACGTCCTGAGGCAGGAATCGAACCCGCGACCTTTCGCAATCCGGGCGACTGCCCTGACCACTGAGCCACCCAGGACTTGGGATAACCCTGTGAAATTCTTCTAGTCTATCTTGTATTTGCGTAAAAATCAAGAATATTTGAAAGCACTGCCCCAACTTAACCGAATCGTCGGTATTTGTAAAAATACTCGTTTCGGATGTTGAAATAGAATATTTCGACATTGTAGGGTGGACGTTAGCTCATAAACGCAAATACAAGATAGACTAGAAGAATTTCACAGGGTTATCCCAAGTCCTGGGTGGCTCAGTGGTCAGAGCAGTCGCCCGGATTGCGAAAGGTCGCGGGTTCGATTCCTGCCTCAGGACGTGAAATTTTTCTAGTTTTATTCTATTTTAATTACTAAGTAATTTTTCAAACATTTATAATAATGTTAAAATCAAAAATCAAGAATATCATCCAATTTGTTGCGCAATTTTCTTAATTTTTCTTTCCGTAAGAACCTTCTACAAAGTATTCTAAAAAAAGGTGAATGAAATCGGTAAAGTCGTAACCATGGGAAACAGCGATTCGTTTTGACATGTTCAGCGTGGGCTCTGTGTAACTAAAGCAAAAAATGGAAACAGAGATTCCCTGAAGTACAACTGTGTAACAGTTGTACTTCTAATGTTCCAAAGTTCCTTAATTAGGAGAAATAGTCATTTAAAATTAAGATTTCCTATCAGTGAATTTTCACATTGCGATATTGTCGCTTAATGGTCGTAAGATATCTTGGTACTAATTCTAACATGAATTAGTGTCAATTGCCACTGTCAGTTATAGCGACTGGACACAATGTCTGTAGCACATTGCTGTCTCGATTAATGTTGTTAGAAAACAGTAAAACTATTTTTCGTTATAATTAATTAATACCATTTGGACGGAATTACTGATTTGGTTGTATATTTTAATTTTTTGCTCCTTTTACAGGTATCCCTGTATATTGAATAGATAAACTACTTGCTAGCTTACAGACGAGTCCAAAGCGCCAACAAGATAGGATTTATATTACATAATGGATCATAAATCTTGTCCAAAAAAATATAGGATATCGTATATTCTATGCTTATTAATAAGACATGCATAATTGACTTAAGTGGCCTAATCGAGATTATAAAACAAAAATATCGTACTTAAAAATATGTCTTATTATTATAATATGTCATTAAAGAGCAACTAATATAAAATTTAGGTAATAATACAAAATTAAAAATTTTAAGTAACTCCCGGCGTCATTATTCTCTTTCTAACACCATCTCATTGAGACTATTCATAAGAGCCCAAACACGCTATATCTGCTGTAAGTTTCTAAAGAATTAAGCATTTAGCACACTTTTTGATGGTATAGGATCAGCTCAAGGATAGTATGTCATGGAAATGACACCGAAGTGACAGTACACCAAATTTCAAATCAATTGGATGTGTAAAAGTTATTAAAACCCTATTATAATGTACAAAATGAGCTGATAGTCATCAAACGCCTGAACTGATCTTCATAAATTATAGCTAAGAACCATCGTAGGCACATCAGCTTTCAAACAAAAAACACCGAATCCAAATCGGTCCATTCGCTTAGGCGCTACGATGCCACAGACAGACACACAGATACACAGACAGACACGTCAAACTTATAACACCTCTCTTTTTTTGTCGTGGGTTAAAAATAAAATTATACTGTCAACAATTTCTACAAAAGAACAACACAGTACAATTAAAATGTCAAACACAAATTAAAAATTATGTAATAAAAATATAATATTGAGAATAAGCAGTCATTTAAGTTGTAAAACGGCAAAAATGAATAACTAGGCTTTATTTAAAAAAAACATCAAATCATCATCGTCACATCAACCTCTCCAAAGCTGCACTACAATACAAGATCGCTATTGTACACAATAAAAGTTAACTACCTATCATTTTCTATCACAGCATAAATTCAATATCTTTCGTTAAAGTTTTGTGTCCAAGACAACAAATCCATTCATAATTGAGTGCTATTAAGAAAAATAGATATAAAAGCTAAGCAGAGCTCTTAAAATGTTCCTCATAGCTTGCAGAATGTATATTTGTGCATGTATTGGGTGGCATGGTGTGTAAACAAATATTATTATTGTTGCTTGAAATTTCTTTCAAGGTATGGTCGTCACATAAGTTTGTTACGAAAGTCCGAAATAAAATTTAAGGCGCTTAATTGTGTTCCTTGTAAAGATTTCGCTCCACACCATTCAGACCACTTTTATTTTCCGATTAATTAAAAAAACTCTGTAACGCGAATCGTGCGAATCACTACAGTTATACCACACACACATACGTACGCACACACTAAAATACACAATAATATATCAATTAATAGAAATGTAATAGTCAGTGGAAGGCCTGTTGGATGTCCTGATAATAATAAACAAATATTGAGAGAGCAAGAGAAAACCCTCTTGCCAGTAAAAAAAAAAACATGTGTTGGTGTTTCTAAAAATGCCGTTCTAGTTTCGACTACGAAAACAAACCGCTCGCCAAAATTTAACAAAGTCTGTGACGGAGAAGCCTATTTGCTTATTCGGGAAATTTGGAAGGCACGTTGCTCCTAATTGTAACTGCAACTGCTTTCAAGCTTTTTCTCTTTTTTTTTACATTTTTATTTTATCTTTTTCCAGCGAGCTGTTCTATATCCCATACTTAAACCTCTAAGTTTCTCCGTGTAGGAAGACCTGTATTCTGTATTCAGAAGTTAGTCGTGTTCATAGTTATAGGCCTTTGATATTGAAGATTAAGACGTACCTTAGAGCATCAAAATGATGTAGGGACATTCCATTATGTCTATGTCAATGCAATATGGTTCAAAATCGTAGTCAAGCCTAGCGGTTAGTAAAATTCTCAATGTAACTTATAGTGTAACTAGCAGTACAAAGATCAGTTTTTCAACGTTTCCATGCTCTTTAATAAGGATTACACAAAAATATATGTCTATACGTGAACTCACAACATTTTAATCTACACTTTCTAGCTTTTTGTACCTGGTAGTATTTTCCACTGGCTAGCAAGGCCCGTGCCAAGTCTCTTATCGCGCCACAGTATCCTTATAATGAGCCGCTTTCGAATCAAATGGTCCCTCTTATCTATTACATAGGATCTATTATGTAAATAGAACTTAAGAAGTAAGTACATACAAAGTTAATAAGGTACTTCGTAGTTTGAAAATTGATTTTAATATTGTATACAATATTAACATTTTTAATCAGCCCGCCGGCGACTAAGTAATTTTTAAAATGTTGTGTAAACAGAAGCAAACATGATGTTCAGAGTCTTTTTCAGTGTGTGACCATAGAACCTAAAATTGTTCACATAGAATCTTGTCACGCGTCCATAATAATATGGTACCATAATGCAGAAGTATGATTTGAGAGCCTTACCGAGCTATGTAGTGAACTTGTAAGTTGGTCGGAAGAATCATGCCCGCCGCAGACCACATAATCCATATTAACCGTCAAGCACCAGATTTCAGACACACTTGATTTTTCAATAGTCATAGACCTTCAGAGGTATAACGCTGCCTGACAGATTAATATTATAAATGCGAAAGTAACTTTCTGTAGACAAAAACGTACCAATTTAAAAGCCGCTGAACCGATTAAGATGAAAAGAGATGCTTCAAAAATGTATGGAGACCCGGCCAAGTCTATGTACAGTCGACAGCACATCAAGCGTAACAGTTAGACCTTGAGACCGCCCTTACTGCGTTCGCAATAGAGGCGGCTTTCGTAGTGTAACTGTTACACTTGATGTGCTGTCGTGTGTACACTATACCAAAAAATTGGTAAAAATGTGCAGAAGAGTGTTCAATTGTCCATTTTCTTTTTATTTGCTTTGTTGCGTGATACAAAACAAGAATTTACATAGAAAAAAACTGCAAAACAGCCTAATATTTATCATGGCGCGTATGACACTTTGATGACGTTTAGTTGACTTCTATATCGCCCGCCATAATGCCATAGTGAATAACGGTGAAATCGACAAAAAATATCAACTTTGTCAGATAGACAAATTATGCTCGAAAACGAATTATTAGTATTTTTCACGGATTCAGGATTTTTTCTGATTTTTTGCGATACTATACATACATACCTGGCCGAATATGAAACATCTCCTTTGGCATGGAGATTGGAAACAATCATACAGAACGGCGAAGCCTCGGGTGGCTTTTTGGTATTTATGAACACATATATTATTAATCTGTGCTAAACATTTCCAGCAGTCTGGACTTTATTCTTTTTAATTAATAATGGAAAGAAACGTTTCTTTTCATACGTATCGGTACGCTCCGAACGTTCCAAGTATCCTACCGTTCCAAGAACCGATTTGTGGTGCGGAGTTAAATTGCCGGCCGACGTTCGCATTAGCCACCTGCAAATTTCTAGAATAGCGGTGCCGCACGCATGCCGCCCGTTTCGATAGAGTGAACATATTATTTGACGGTTTTGGCGGCCTACAGCGCGGCCCATGGAATCACTTCATTTTATTTTTGATATTATAGGCGTTCGTAGCACCGTGGACACTAATCATGTTATTCTAGGTATTAATGAAAAAAATACCGTATTGCAACATACTAATAAAGAGGTTTTGAAGAGATGGTTTAGTTTCTTCTTGCAATTTCATCGCTTCCTCGGTGGTTAGGCGGCTTTAAGCAGGCGCGCTTTCTCCTCGGGCGGCGGCAGCGCGGGCGGCTTCAAGATCAAGCCATTTTACTACGCGCGGCAGACACCATTGAATCTTTAGGGCTGGAAGCTTTTAAGAGTATTTGCTCGTGCTTACACGAAAGTTTTCGGCCTGAATAGATCTGGACGGTGTTCTGCCGGCTTTGACGGAGAAGACGATGACTTTTGTGCAAGTTTTGTGCCATGAAAAATTCTCTCCGAAACATCGGAGTAGTTCGGAGATGAAAGAAATAGTGAATAACAAAACTTGTCGCTACCATAAGGTTTGTTTTAACTTCTTACCTTTCATTTAGATTATTGAAGAACAATAATGAGGTAACTAAACGAGTTTGTTGCCGAACTCTCCTCTATAATTTGGAAAAGTTAACAATCCTTGAGTAAATCACCATTTGAAAAAACCAAAATCACTCCATAACATTAAGACACAAATACAATCAATGATTTTCCTAGAATTCATACTCAAAATAAATAAAACTTTAAAATAAAATAGTATATTATCACAATCCCGCGTTTATGTAGGTACTACTCACGTCAGTTTCCTCGACCATTAATAGATGTTAGAGAAGAAATTATTCGTAGGATTCTTTTAAAAAGCTTAATTATTAATTTATCTTAACTTTTTCTATTATTCTGTGTGTGAAGAATTATAAAAGAAATCATTAGGTACTATAGCCGGCTGGTGATAATCGGTTAATGAATAACTATAAGAATAAAACATTGAAATAGGAGACAGACTCCGCAATTTGGATATGGAATGGATTTATGGAGATAGATATTCAACAATAATCCTATCCATACCAATGAATTATTTTAGTTTGACAAAAGTGTAAATAAGCATGATATTACACAAAGGGCAGAGGCGTAACTTCCAACGTGCACAGGTGTTTTACGGTTGGCTTCATATACTCAATTTGGGGGTCACTTGTCACGTGGGGTCAGTTTTGTTTGTTTCAAGTGAATTTCACAGTCTATTGAACTTCAACAACTGTACGTGTTGAAATAAAACTAAAATTAATTCATTAAAACTAAGTAGGTATAAGACAAATTTTAGGTTATCAAAGCAAGTGTTGAAGAAATATTGCATAAAAATATAATATAAATCTACTATTTTTTATTTGTCGAATCTAAATTCTCAATTAATATTTAAATGTATATTCAGGCAAGAAGTTCCACAGCCGGACAGAGTGTGCGCAGAAGGAATAATAGAGGAAGAAGGAATATTATAAGGTAGAGTAAGAACGTGTGAGTCTCTGCGCCGAAGGGAGCCATACAGTTGAGCTTAGCACAAAAATTAGACATCAAGTGGTCAAATTTCCTTAAATTTAAAATAAATCTAATGCGTTCGTTCTGCAAACGCTCACGCCTATCGAGGAGTTCCTCTGTAAGGTCACAATAGCACACATCAGCATACCATAGCATCTATTATAGAGAGTAAAGACTGTGCAAACGAGAGTTTAGTACTGGTTGGATGAAAGTAATATCTACTATAGTCGCAGCAATATAACCGAAGGATAGGATCAAAATGAGTTCATGATATAAAATACGGCTTCCCGATTATGATAGATACTTTGTGTCTTCCAAAGGTCTTTGTGTTTTCAGTTACCTCTTCATAATATACATAAAATCAATATAATCATAATATACATATATCGAGCGGAACAGGGGCTCTAAGGTATTCACCATGGATCTGACGCTTGGACAGAGTTTGCTGACGAAGCTGAAGACAGACGACGGCAGACTGATTACATCCCGACCTGAGCTATTGGCCGAGGTTCAAAACTTCTATGGACAGCTTTACGCGACATCACGCACACCTGCCACTCAGGCTACCGATCCAGGAGCTGAATTAACTCGACATTACACGGAAGATATCCCGGACGTCAGCCTGTACGAGATTAGTGTAGCTCTAAAACAGCTTAAGAACAACAAGGCGCCTGGCGACGATGGAGTTACAGCGGAGCTTTTGAAAGCAGGTGGATGACCGGCCCTGAGAGCGCTCCAGAGGCTATCTAACTCCATCATGCTTGAGGCTGAAAAGCCAAAGGCATGGCAAGGGAGCGTGGTGACACTCTTCTTCAAAAAGGACCACAGGACCTAATTAAAGAATTATAGACCCATCACGCTCCTGAGTCATGTTTACAAGCTGTTTTCGAGGGTTATTACGAATCGTCTCGCACGCAGGTTTGACAACTTCCAGCCTCCGGACAAGTCGGATTCCAAAAACGTTTTAGTGTCATAGACCACATACATACGCTGTGGCAGGCTATACAGACGACCGAAGAGTACAACCTGCCATTATTCTTGGCGTTCGTGAAATATGAGAAAGCCTTCGATTCTGTTTTGACCTGGGCCGTGCTTCAGTCACTCCAGAGATGCTGAATAGACTATCAGTACATCCAAGTGCTGCAGACACTGTACGAAAACGCCACTATGTCAGTCCGCCTTCAGGACCAAAACTCGGAACCAATACGACTTCAGCGAAGTGTGAGACCGGGAGATGTTATATCGCCGAAACTGTTCACTGCCGCGTTGGAGGATCTGTTTAATCTTTTGGACTGGGCAGGACTTGGCATTAACATGAACGGCGAGTACATGACTTACCTTCATTTTGCTGCTGATGTCGTACTCATGGCAAAAACCAAGTGGGTCTTAAAATGAACATGAATAAGACAAAAATTATGTCGAATTCCTATGTCGTACACACTCCTGTAAAAGTTGGAAGCTCTACACTGGAAGTTGTCGACAAATACAGTTACCTGGGACAGATAGTCCAACTTCCAGAAAGAGGTAAATAGACGGATCCAATTCGGCTGGTCAGCGTTCGGGAAGCTTCGCAGCATATTCTTAACTACCGCAGTGTCTCAAGTCGAAAGTCTTTAATTCGTGTATGTTGCCAGTGATGATTTACGGAACTGAGACGCGGCCGCTTACAATGGGCCTCATAAGGAGGCTCAATGTCACCCAAAAGGCTATGCTCGGCTATGCTCTCTGCGTGATCGAATCAGAAATGATGAGATCCGCAGGAGAACTCAGGTCACCACCCGAAGATTTGCGAGCCTCAAGTGGCAGTGGGCAGGCCACATTACGAGGAGGGAGGACTGACGGCCGTTGGGGCGGAAAGGTCTTCGAATGGCGGCCGCGTACTGGGAGACGCAGCGTTGGTGAGCCTCCCACCGGTGGACCGACGATCTGATGAGGGTCGCCGGAAGCCGATGGATGCGGACAGCAGAGAACCCATCGGTATGGAGATCTTTGGGGTAGGCCTATGCCCAGCAGTGGGCGTCTCTCGGCTGAAATGATGATGATGATGAATCAATATAATTATTATCTCAATAGACGGGGTTTAATTTTCCTTTATATCATGGTTATAATGCCGAGTTTCTTCCACTTACATTGCAGCACAATGTATTAACGAGAAATGTATGATATACCCTACGTTTTCATAATTGTTTATTTATACATTTTTTTAGTTTTAAGCAAAATATAATACCTAGTTATAAAATTTTAAGTGCTATTAGAATTATTTTTTAAAGATCAATTAAAAGCCATCAAAGCTTGACGAAACCTCATTTGTTCGTCTCTAAACGGTTTTCGAGGACAAAACAAAACATTGTCGGTGCTCGTCGTGTTAATTAAAAATAAACAACACTTCAGTAAGCGCCAAAGTTCAGAAGACAAACATTCACTTGCTGAAATGTTATATTCAGAATTTGAAAGTCGTACTTAGTACATTTTAGAATTAACAATGATGTTATTGGGTTTGATGTAACAGAATTTAAGCAGCTCAAGAACCCAGTTAGCGGCTCTGTTCTTGTCCATAGTAAATACATATTTTTTCAAATCCACTTAGATGTTACGTAGTGATTGAGCAATAAACAATCATGCGTCCAAACTTTCCTATTTCTTTCAGTAGGATTGCACATAAAACACAAATGTGAACTTGGTAAACATTTTCCGACCGCCACGTAAAGAATATTCGATATAAAAAGGGTCGGCATAATATAAACTAAATAGCATAACGTGACGTGGGTACTCGCCTATATAACAAATCGGTATATACGTGTTTCAGCACACCCATTCCGTGTGAAACGGCTATAAATGAAAAGCATACAATCGATAAAGGAATTCTTGAAAATACGTAATAGCAACTACAATCAAATCAGTGATCGTGTCAATACAGTGTAAACTCAAGGCATGATTTTGTTGCAACTAAGCACTAAACTTTTGTACTGAACTGAAACCAATTTTATTCAGTAATGCGGTCAGTTTCATGACTGACTCCCGGCAAATGAGAAACTGAGTAAAAGTGTTCAGTGACAAATTATTCACCTACTACCTCGTCAAAGATGTAATTTAACGTGCCTACTGTCTTGTGAAAGATACGGACAGTACAGGCTAAATGATCAGTCTTACTGAACTGTCACAGGGACTGACCTCGAATCCAAAGAGCATAATAATATATTGTTTTAACAACTAATATTGTTTTTATAACCCATCAAAAAACAAGGCCGCAGTGACAACTGTTAGATGTTATTTCTCCATCAAGTCCTCCATTCTAAAGATCGTCACGATCTCTAAATTTCCTCACGTGGTCCTATCGCGGATAAACACGTTGTCCGTGTTTTCGTATCAAGTCGACGACTTTGAGATCAAAAAGTCTTGAACTTTGAGAAACAAATTTTCTCTATATCGTATACACGACAGCACATCAAGTGTAACAGTCGCACTACGAAAGCTGCCTCTATTGCGAACACAGTAAGGGCGGTCTCAGGGTCAAACTGTTACGCTTGACGTGCTTTCGACTGTAAATCAAGCTGATTTCTATCTAATTTTGGCAAAGTTTGCGATATCGATCGCAAACTTACAACAGTTAGGTACTATCCAGTGACATTCAGATTATTATGAAACAATGTATCGTAGCTAATGTCGATGTAGGACGAAGTTTTGTTTTATGTATACTTCCAATTCTTCCAAACTGTAATAAAAATTTTACACACATAAAGCTAAAGAAAACAGTGGCATCTTTCAATTCGTTAGTATTCGACAAGACGACAAGGGTGATAAACCAGCTTACAGGCGCCTGTAATAGTGTTGCAAGCAATAAGATAAAATATCAATAGCCTATCGATACTGTCGTGGCCTAGAAAAGCAGTCACACAGTATCGATAGGACCACCGATAGTATCGATAGCCAATAGTTTGCAATACTATTGATCAAACCTAAAACCATGGATTGTATCGATGCTATTAAATTTAGATTCTACAGATAGTATCGATACTGTCGATAGTTTTTAATCAATACCATCGACACTATTGTTACTATTTGTATGAAGAACTATCGATAGCTAAATTACTATCGATAGTATTGTTATACCGATATTCGGCTAAGCAGCAATAGTATACGGACGTGGCTAGTCATAAAGTCAATTTTGACTATCAATAATACTTAGTCAGTGCTTTTACACTGTAAAATTTCAGTGGTTGTACTGAATAATAGGCACTTAGTCATTATTTACGAATGTTATATATCCACAACCATCCCAATTTTACGGTGTGGGTACTTGTGGGTAGAAGCTCTGCTCGACAGTATCGATACCTATTAATAGTAAAAATTTAATGGATGACTAGCCGCGTCAAATCTCTATTGCTTCTTAGCCGAATATCAGTACTACAATACTATCGATAGTTCTTCATACAAATAGCAACAATAGTATCGATACTATCGATTGTTTTAGGTTTCATCAATAGTATTGCAAACTATTAGCTATTGGTACTAACGATAGTCCTATCGATATTGTGGCAGCGTTTCGAGATTAACTATCGATAGTTTTGCAACGCTAGCCTGTAAAACCATGGGATCTACTCTCACGTTGAAATCAAGAACAGACAGTATGTACGCAGCATAGGAGACAAAGTCAAGTTACTCATCGCAGAAGTACAGACAACAAGACGTTGAGCAGGTACCATTGGGCCACCGAAACACAGACATGTAGTGTGTCTGTAGCCACCTTCGACATGCCTAATCTCGCGATCTACGCAGATGCACATCCTGAAAGTACTCATCAATATGAACAACTTTTTCTATGGGACCAACTCTGAAATCTTTTTCATTGAAGTAAACATTTATTTAGTGGTGAATTGAAAAAAAATAAAAAAAAAAACTAGAAACAATAGGGAAAACAATCAAAGAGTTTACAACATAATAAGCTGAAATTGAGAAAATGATAATTTAATAATCATTTTAACTTTACTTATCATCATTACCCGCCTATATACGTCCCACTGCTGGGTACAGGCTTTCCTTCATGGGAGAAACACATGAGGAGTTTGGGCCATTACACCACCACGCCCCAATGCGGGTTGGTGGGTTAAAGCTGTTGCAGGAACAACCGGGACCAACGGCTTAACCTGCCTTCCGAAGCACGGAGGAGCTCGAGATAATAATTTTTGATTAACCCATCCCAGGATCGACCATAGCGAAAGTTGCTTTGTTTTTCATATCGAAACCAGAGCGCGCAAACCAATACGCCACCGAACTCCTCAGCCTTACTATCATGTAATAAAATTATTGTGAATAAAAGTAATACCTACTTGAGCCAAATTAAAGACAGGAATACATGAAGAATAACAATCCCTAACTATACTTTTGTAAAATTTATTTAAAGAATACTTATGAATCTTTGAAAAATAAAAGATTGAAAGGTATTTAGTCTAGAATAGAAAAACAAGTCCTGGGGCGGAAAGAGAGCTTTCGCAATTGTGGGCGGACTCGTAGGATGCCCGCTGTAATTATTTATCTCTTATTATTAATAACGCCTTTTAGATCATTCATTGTTTCCATTTCGGTTTGAGCGCTCTGATTTTGATTACGAAAACAAAGCAACTTTCGCCATATGGTCGACGGCAGGATGGGTTAATTAAAAATTTCTAATCTTCAGCTTCTCACCCACCAACCCGCATTGGGCCAGCGTGGTGGTGTTATGGCCCAAAACTCATATATTTCTTCCATGTAGGAAGGCCTGTGCCCAGCAATGGGACGTATATAGGCTGCTGATGATGAGCTCCTTCGAAATGTCCGTTAAACCAGTGGTTGCGGTTGGTACTGCAACCAGCATGGTGGTTGCATGGCCCAAACTCCTCGTTTGCTTCTCCAATGTAGGAAGGCCCTGTGCCCAGCAGTCCTATGGTATATAGGCTGGTGTTGTGATTAGTTTGATACGAACTACTGGCTTTTCGCCATAAGATAATGCTAAAGTAAACAATTTTGTACTTAACATGATCACTGCCAAGGACTTAGTAGAAAAATCCAGTCAGGTGCCATACTATTATCTTTCGCGAACGCGGCTCTTTCGCTTAGAGGTATTAACCGGTATATTAAAACCAATGCAAGTTTTTACGAGTTCAAATTCATGCGTATGTGGACGTACGAAACGTCGCGCGTTTACCAGAGGCATCGGCAAGTAATAAACCAAACAAAATATTAGCGACGCACACTCGGATCCGAGTGTGCGGCGCCAGTGGCAGCGCATGCCTCCACTCGGATCCGAGTGTTCGGCAGTAAATGTGTTAATAATGTTATTTACAATACCATTGGAAGTTTAGATAGTGTAATAATAGATAGGTATAGCGATATATAACTACTATAAAATACTTAATTACGAGTGGACTAAAAGCTGTCGACTGTGCCTATGTCACATAACTGCCTATCTGTTTTGATGTCGTTTATGCTGATATCTATCTGCTTATTCTTTTTTGAAAAATTTTTTTTTTTATTTATTTACCAATGACTTTTTATTTTGCTTCGCCTGTAATGGTTGTTTACGTCTTCTGCAGGTTGACTTGTAAAGAATGCCTCAGAATAAATAAATGTCTGTTTTTGTCTTAACTGCCATTGCATGACAAAAACATTTCGTCTTTATATATAACTTCGTTAAGTATGTCAATACTTCATAAGGTGTCTCTTATCAACTAGAAACGAGAAGTCAACAATATGGATATGGAATCTCAAGTCATCCTAAAGTTTGAACATTCGAAAATCGTTGAGGTATCAAGACCTTTTTTAATTGTCTTCGTAAAAATGGCATCGCTACAGCTGTAGATACGTACGCTGTTTTATTAAACACTCAAAGAATTGTAAATGATCAGGCCTTTGTCACATTATTTCTTCCACAGATTAGACCAAATCGAGTAGACGCGGCTACAGTGGAAAATTGCCAAAATAACACGTCATTTATCAACGCCGTTTGCTGACATTTTACGCCTTAGCTGAATCTAAAACCATTCGCGTAATACGTTACGAAAATATAGAAAAATTGTTCCGTTGTTATTAGCGTTCATATCTTACTAAATTATACAGAATGGTGCTGGCTGACAGTACGACAAAAAAAAATATTAGTTCATACTCATAGTAATGGTTTGTTACTTTGAAAAAAAAGTCTTACTCCTTTGATAATTTCATGAGATTTCTATTAAATAATGCAGCTAATGTATGCATTTATTTCATACAAATGTCATGAAATTAATATAGCCTATGTTTCAATTTATTATAGTATTGTCGGCTCATCCTGTATAATGTAAGAAAATAAAAAACTCAGAGCAATAGCTACTGATTCTTTAAACTGTAAGGTATCACAAACAGATACCTACAATAGGTCTGTGAATGCCGCGGCGTGATAATTAAAGGACGAAAAGTTAGGAGGACAACTTTATCAAAACAAATTGGTGATATCACTATCGGGAGAAACTATTCTCGAACATTCTTATCGCAGAGCCGTGTGTCCGCACTTCTGATATTTTTCTGCTTAGTTGTCAGCTAAGTTAGGTACTTAATATAAATGTTCTTTCAGTATCCCCTGAAGTCCGAATTGACACAAAAGTGCAATGAAAAATTAACTACAGCCATTTCTATACTATGAAAATGTTAATTTTTGCAGATATATAATAACAAGAATATTTTTAATTGCTTTTTTTGACAATATTGTCAAAAAAGCAATTAAAAATATCTATCTTGAGATTGTAGCAAAAAACCTAATACTATCTACTTTATCGGTGTACAAATTTCAAATAAAATTAATTCAGAAACTATTTCATTGTTAAGTTTTAATCATGTATGTACAATGTTATACCTGCATTTTTAGCATTTCATACCCAAAGGGTAAAACGGGACACTATTACTAAGACTCCGCTGTCCGTCTGTCCGTCCGTCTGTCACCAGGCTGTATCTCATGAACCGTGATAGTTAGACTGTTGAAATTTTCAGTGATGATGTATTTTTGTTGCTGCTGTAACAAGAAATACTAATAAACAGAATACAATAAATTCTCCCATACAAGAAACGTGTTTTTTTTTGCTTGTTTTTGCTCGATATTGATAACGGCAACAGGTAGACGCGAGTCCGGTTCGCACTTGGCCGGTTTTTTATTTTATTTGACTTATGTATATGGTGTTGTGTCTATGTAGTGAGTGAGGTCACCAGAGCTCACCGAGGAGTCGTTGTGTTGTAGTCAGAGTGACTTGACCCTAATGCTCTTCAACTTCATGCGCAAACAGTAAGTAGGTACTTGATATTACTTTAAGTTGCCATCCATATTTTAACACAAAACATTTTACATCGAACGTATGCCTACCCCAATCCATTGAAAGACTTACTGTAAAATTTTCTCTCCCTTCGTTCAAATTACATTTATTCTTACGTAATTAAATAAAACTTTTTCAAAACTGATACGACAAAGAGCACATCAGTAGAAAATAAAATATGCTTCACAACATTTTTGAACGTGGCACAAGCTCTTGGCAAGGTATGGCATTCTTGAATGATACATCACTGTATTATTTTATCGTGATATCTTGCTTTATCTGATGTTAATATGAAAATGTGACGGCGTAAGCAATCAACACAAAATGCTTTTTAGCTTTTATTCAGCAATCGTTTCACATTCGTGAATCGGTTACGTACAACCTGTTAATTAATAACTGACAGGTTATGTTAAACTGTTACTTTAAAGAACATAATCTCATAATGATTTTTATTCTATTGGTACCGTACAAGTTCTAAATTAAACTGGTGGATCTGCTCCAGCATACTTACCTACTTCCAAATACAGCTGTAGGAACCTTACTCACAGTTGATACAAGAGATAAGTAAAGACAACAAATCCTTTTTCATCCACTTCGTTCCTTCGCTCGGTTTTATTATAAGGGACCTCAAAATTTTGTCAAATCTTATAAACCTGTCATAGCAGTAACGCAAAGTACTGAGATTGGGGGCCAGTTTTCAATTTCGTCCGTAATTTTATATTCCAGACAGTGGACACAATGGGGATTTGGTGTGATTTAGACTCCACGCCTCACTCACAATTATGTCAACTCTGTTGTAAGTGAAAAAAGGGATTGACCTCTCCCCTTTTAATTCCCCACAGAATACTACCTCCTTGGGACGCTGCCACATTTCACTTGTAAGCCTTTAGACAGATATTTGAAACTAATATAACTGGCAGTAATAATATTTAATATCTGCTTAAATGTAAACTGAAGTTAGTAAACGACGAGAACTTGCTGTTGGTATATCCATATTTGATTTTAAAGTTAAAGCTAATTACTTATGCTATGGTAATTTAATCTCATAAATATTGCAATGAACAAAGTTGTATAAAGTTCGGAGGTCAAACTAAAAATGATAAGGAACAATACTTAATTATTATTGTCCGATATGCTTCTTTGCCTCAATATTTTACTATATTATAGACAATTAGTATGATAAGCACATTCATTGCGAATCCTAAACTGGCTTATTTATAGTCTACTTGACTTAGGTATTATGTTGTCGAATTGATTGAAATAAGATTCGGCTTTTAGAACGCCTGCTAATATCATAATGTGAGCTTTTGGTGCCAAGTTAAATGTATCGAAAAAAATCTAACTTAACTGTAAATACTACGTAAATTCAATTTCGAACATTGATATTTCGAGCTGTTAATATTGCTCAGTCAAAGAAACTAATGATATACTTTGGGAGACGAAAATGTTTTCTAGAATTTGAAAGTGAAAAGTTATTTTGAATAAACCAGAATATATCGTTAAGAATTATTTGCAGGATGGCTGAATAATTTGAAAGAGTTCCTTTCACTGCCTCACGGCATATTACACACAATTCAGCAAAATAAGTATAGTAAGGCAATAATTGGTTTTATAAAAGTAATAATTTTTTTAAATCTAACTGCGTAAACTCAGACTCTACGGATGACCATAAACGCACAGCACCGACAATACCAAGTGATCTTTTTCCTTGTTATTGCAGGTGTCTATAGACGACGGTAACCACTTACCACCAGGTGGGTCGTCATCTTGTCTGTCAATAAGTTGATTGAAAAAACTCGCTTTTGTCAGGTCCGGTCTGGACCTGAGTCAGTAGCGGTAAATTGGACTTTTTTTATGTGGCTACTTCTGGAATTTCAGGGTTCTTCTTCTACTATTTTAGCAATCAACTGAGTCAAACTACCAACTACGGTGATCACCTCAGCTGTTGGGTGAACGCCTACGCCTACCCCGGACTGTAGATCTGACTGCACATTAGCTGTCTGCAACCCCAGACTGTGCAGAATGACTCCGGGGAGTGATAAGAAGCAGTAGTAGAAGAGTCTCGGATTCAGTTTCATCGTTCCCACGACCCTATTTCGCTCTTCGATCGATCCAGAGATATTTTTGTACCTACTTCTTATTAAAATTTGTAAAACCTAATTTTAGTTTTCTCATTTCCCTGGTTAGTCGACTACCTAATTTGTACCCGTGGCTAAAACCCCTTTTGATCGAGTTACCCTAAACGCAAGATGCTAATGAAGGCGTTATACCTAAGCGTGGGATTTGCCTAAAAAGCTGTTTGCCCTAAATGAGAAATGCCTATGAAGCAGCAGCATGCCTAAAACGACACAGTGGCGCATTTAAAACTTCAATTTCATATTATATAGAAAATAAAAGTAATTGGTAAAATCCTGGTACTCTTTTAAATGTATAAGATACGACAATACCTTGTTTGACTTTATGTAAGTTTTTATACAAAACATTTTTGGCAAAATCGTATTGTCTATTGAGAGCACCAATCTGTATAAGGTTTTATATTATTATCTTTTTCGTCGGCGTCAATACAGCACAATCACTTCTGCTTTGAAGAAGTATTACTTCCAGTACTTCTTCGAAATCATTATAATTGAGGCTTAAGCTAGGTCTCCTAGAAATGTTAACCCATGCCTAAATACTGGTACAAATCGTATCGCCGATGTGTCGATGACTATAGGCGGCAGTGGATAATGAGAGGCGGTGTTGTGATGTCGTCGGCATGAGTAGTCGCCGGTCTAACTACTCAAATACTAACAGCCTTAACGCCGAAGGAGACACGGACTGCCGCTCCCCACTATTTCTTTCTCACTTTTTCATTTTGTACAGGGATCGACGGTCCGTGTCTCCTGAAGCGAATACGCTTACAGCCCTAACGCCGATGGAGACACGGACCGCCACTCCTTACCAAAGGGCATGTAGGTACCCTACCCTTTGGTTACTGGCGACCCATCTCCCGCCGCAGCGAACTGCATTAGCGCTAAAGCAGAAGATGGGAAACCCCCCTTAGACATAATAATTATATTATCTACCACCTAAACAAATGAAACCAACAATACTATACCATAAGCGAATAAACTGATAATAAAATAAATAAATAAAACTGCTCAAATAGTAATGGTAATACGCAGCATTTGAAGTTTATTGTTACTTCTTGCTCTGTTCGTAACATTCTTTTACTTTTATTCATGCTGTATTCCTCCTTTTGTTTTTCTCCCATGTAGGAAGGTCAGTGCCCAGCAACGGGACGTTGGACAGCTGGTGATGATGATGATAATGATGTATCTTTCTCTTCGCAATTCGTTTTTTTTGCTGTCTACGACACCCTGGCGTTCGGGAGAAAATTTACCTAGATGCTTACAACCGTTCTTCCATTTAACAAATATCATACGTACGGCCGGCAAATAAAACTAAATTAACTTATCCAAGTTTAAAAAAACTCAGATAGGTACATCAATAAGTAACGTATTAGTAATTCAAAGAAAGTTTAACATTTGAACTATAACAGCGAATCATACCAAAATTCAACTAATCACACACACACACACACACACACACACACACACACACACACACACATACATACATACATACATACACAAACACACACTTGCACTGGCCCATAGTACATATTATTTTATTTAGTTGTAGACTTTAAAATTAATACTAGTGTTTGTAACCAAGACTTAGTGTGTGATATTAAATTTATCTGTCAATCACAATCATGGAACCCAAGATACAGGCGTAAGTCTAGTTTGGGTTCCAATAGTAACACTATTTCTAAAATATGAGTATGTTGTTTAAGCCATTTAGTATAGTAAGGTTTTTGTAACATGTGCTATGGAAATAAATAAATTATTAAATTAAATTATTATTATTATTAGTTTCGTAACTTTAGACGTGTTAACCCACTTTCGTGGCTGAGTGTACGTCCCACGTCTGGACTAGAACCTGTAGAAGGAACACGGGGGAAATAGTCGTTAAATAAATTACTTAAATGGCATCCCATTACTACGATAGCGTGCCATGGAAAACCTGTAGTCATTTTGAGAAAGTGATGAAATAATCGCAGGATTACACGCTGAGTTTTAATTTTCTTATATATTTTTTTGTTAATAATATATTTTGAATACTTTACCATTTTATACCTAAAGCACCATTCTGAATGCGTATAGATATTTGGTATAAATGGGTAAAAAGGAAATTATAAAGATTCAATCGACTCTACACTACTTGGCTCTACCAGAGTAGAATCCATGAAATTACAATGAAAACGACAAACTATGTAGACACGCATAAGAGTCACTTAACAATTTCAAACTAAACCTTGTTTGAATAAATTATTGTTTTCTCATTTCTGGGTTAAGAATCCACGTTTCTATGAAAATTCCAGCTTAATAAATATTATAGAGTATATGACCCGTGGAAGAGCCTTATCCATTTAAAGGAAATGGTGGGTATTCACTGTCAATATTAGGTCAATTATAAGACAATTTGATCAAGATGAGGTTCTATAATTGGTAATGATTCTATTTGTCGATAGCACCTACAGAGAAACGAACAGATTATCATGACAAAGGTGTAAAAGCCGTTACAAACGAAAAAAGTTTTTATCTAATTAAAAAAAACACATTCTTTGTTAAGCGAGCTATTATTGTGATCGTCATTTGAATTCCAACAGACCATTATTTCTCTTTAAACGGTCTTTAATGTATTAAGTTAGCGCTGGTGACACACAGCTAATAAAATCAACATTTTCCGCCTTACAGAATTATTTAGAGAAACGTTTTGTTCGTTCCTCGAAAATTTAATGAGAGACCGATGGAGTAAGCGGTAAAAGTACTATAAGTATTACATGAAAGAATGCGCCTTTGATATTAGTATTCTATGAACAACGAAGGAATTCCGACGTACCGCCGTTATCATGGATTGTTATCCTATCATACTGTCACCTACTATTAGCGGGGTAAGAGGAAGAACACGCATTACCACGCAGCAAGCTTTACACTCCGCTCCTTGCATGATAATGTAGGAAATATGATATGGATACAAGCGATAGTAGATCAAACTAACAAACAGTAATTATATTTTTTAGTTAGCTTTGTAACGAGGTACTACAACTACGATGTTATATTGACTCATTACTCTCTTTTTAATTGGCATCCTTTGACAACTATTATAACCAAAAACTCATTGGCAACCCAATTTGGCCGTCGCGATTTATACGTCATATAGTCATGTATAAAGTTAATGCCAGTGAACTTTTCAGCTATCGTAAAAATTTTAATGATAAAACTGTAAAACAATTGTTCAGGCAATAAGAACAAGGCACGCAACTTAATTAAAAGCCCATTTTCATAAAGATTCTAAAGTTTTTCAGAGTATATATCTTGCTACAGACTTACAGAGTGCCTTTTACCTTTATCAATAAAATTAGTATCGGAATCCTGGCTCTTCATTTCAAAGAAATCAACCACCTCGTCACAAGGTGGGAGTTACCTTGTGATGAAACCAAACAATGCTCCTGCGATAAGTAAGATTACTTCGCTAGTGCTAAGTAGTCATCTTCGCTACATTCCCCTTGTAACAAGCATCTTGAAAATGTCATAAACTTGTATGCACCCATTATGCTTCAATGGTTTCTTTTTATGCAAAGGTCGGCAAATGCGAAACTTTTACATTATTATTTTTCGTTAATAATAAAAAAATAAGCTGGTATGAACTAAAATATCAGTAAAATAAATAATAAAGTAGCACCTAAGTTTAACTAGCTAGAACACTTAACCTAGTTTACTATTTAAGTACGAGCAAATAAAAATAAAAATCAAATACTAAACGGTCTCTACGATTTTATGGTACATACGCAGCGATAAAAATTACGATTTGCCGAACACTACTCTTTGTGTCGTATATAACTTTTGTTTAAATTTACAAACACTGCAACATTTGAAACAGCGTACAAAAGTTATATTTGAGGTGAATGAAGGATTAGTAATTGGACACGGTCTTTTTTGGGCTTTTATTCCGAATAATTTTGAACAGCAATGTAATATACCTCTTTACAAAGGTAGATAATTAAATAAGCTACTTGATTTCAAATCAATCAGAATTTTCGAGTCGCCCGTTTGTTTAAAATTGTAAATATTGTTCCAGCAGAAACTAAACGCAGATTTGTTTTTTCCCCTCGTTTTTCAAGTCGTAAAACATGTCAAATGCACCTCTTGTTGTAAATATTTTAAGTTTTTAATATAGTTTTAGCTCCAGCTCTATATTTTAAAAGTATAAAGTAGTCGTTGTTATATTAATGCAATAAAAATACGCAAAAAGTAACTATAGTATATCATTTTCATGTTTGCTTTAAAAAATAAACGGGGGGCTATAAAATATTTTTAATTGCACTAAAAATTCTAAATATTTATACCTACTCACCCTACTTAAGTAGGATTGCTGTTCAAAATTGAAATTATTTTAAGCCCAGGCTTCATACATTTGTGGTCCTCTCCATTACTTAGATCTTTTGAAGGGCTGAACGTTCATAATACGAAATATTAGAACTGACCTCCATGTAGGTATGTGTTTGTGGAAATCTTTTGTCAATACAAGTAATTTGCAATAAGATAGCGCGCCAGTTTTACTTACATACATTACATAGATTTCTGGTGCTAGTGTAAGTATTATAAAAATATTCTTTCTGCTTGTCCAACAAATAGGGACTTGAACGGTACGTTTTATCACGTAAGTACTGACGTAGCCGATATGTTGCAAATTTACTATTATTTAGTTTACAATACAACAAAAGAAATAAGTGTTTGTATTACTATACTCTCGTACGAACTGTTTTTACGGAAGAGGCCACATTATTTCTTCTCTGGACTGTGTGTTATTAGAATAAAGTGAAGGTGCCTGTCATCGGTAAGTGGGTAAGTCTACTCAGCCGTCGACCTCATCTTCTTAATCTTGATTTAGGTCAAACGCGAGCCCATTTTTCAATAAAGAGACTATTTTTTCATATAAATGCAAATTAAGTTTAGAAATACAAGTTGCTGGTTTTAAAACGAGTGTAAGCACAACACTACACTACACTGAAAATAATATTTAGCCAAACTTCTTCGGTTACATTAGTTATAATCAAAATTCAGCGAGGTCTAATTACAGTTTATTTGATTTAACAAAACGGTGCATAGAGTATTGTCTTACATTTTCGCGAACACTACACATTTGAAATAAAACCAATTTACTGGATTTAACTCGCGTTTAATTAGATGTTGCATTATTATTATACACCCGACGTTTCGATTACTTTACAGCGATCGTGGTCACGGGAAGACTGAGTGAAGATGTCAGTTGTCTTTGATAAGTTTTAAGTTAAGTACCGTCACTTTGTGTTAAATTAAACGCGAGTTAAATCCGGTAAATTGGTTTTATTTCAAAAACGGTGCATCTTTATATTTGGCTAGGTGTTACCCTAAGTTATGTAGTCACAGTTTTGAGCTACGGGTATTCAAAAGTTCGTATTTCGTTCATAAATAAAAATAAAGGTCACAGTAAATACGTCATAGTAAATTTGGCACTACTTAGGTATCTAATGTAAATTAGACTGTCTAGCTAGAAAATTAAAACTAAACAAACTCTCTATTCGTTTTTAGTAAACTCCCTACCATAAGGTTGTCTGGTCGATGTGAGATCGCTTCTAGCGATAAGACCGCCTTTTTGGCATATTGTGTTTATTTTATCTCTGTGATGTTTATGAAAATGTGCAAAATAAAGAATTTCTATCTATCAATCTAAATACTACCGGTTTTCAGTATTGATATAAAGCTGAAACTTTAATTACAATATTTATTTAAAAACCCTTCTAAAAATAATATACTGATAGAAAATATAGCCTTTTCATAATTTGTACTAAACAAAAGCATAGCTGAGTGAAGCATTTACGGCAAACAATATTATTTGAAGTTACTCTACCGTGACACTGGAAACCACTGTTAATAGCAAATTGAACGAGTTTTGCTCCGTTTTGATTAAAAGCTGCTTTGAATATCAATAGACTTTGCACCTTTACCTCATACCTGGCTGTCCATTGCCTTGTTAAAATGGATTTAAAGATTAAATCACAATTTGAGAAAATGCCTTCCTAAGCTTAAAAGCTTGAGATCAAATGTACTTATTATGTTAACAATCGAAAGCTGAAACATCATATTTACGTATTCACCTAGTCATCCAATAAATTTACGATAAAAAGTTTTAAGCCAAGAAGCTTAATATATTGCGTGCTAAGCCTGGATTCTAAAATCCTCCTAATTTGCGGTAACTACCTGCTTACTATTCTGAATATGTTGGCTACGCACCTGTTATAATGTTCTCCCAACAACTATGAAATTAAATTTTCAAGCTTACAAATATAAATTCAAACAGATGCTATTTATGGAAAAAAAATAAAAAATATCGACTATAAAATTTGATTGATTATGATACGTCCCGCAATGATTTAGATTTTCATCAACAAACGACAAATGATGAAAATTTCAACTTCTTGAAATAATGAAATGAACAAAAAATACATTGTGTAATAAACTTACTGAACAACACAGGGTGAATATCATAAGCGGGCACGGATGGCCAAATCCGAAACTATGAGGAATAGCAAAAAAGGACCCAAAGGAGTCTCGCGCCACATTTTGATGTCCCTAAACCTGCATCATTAAATTTTTGAAAAATCAATATTCGTAGCCAGAAATCGAAGTCGGTCGAAAATATACACCATTCGACAGTGCTGCAATATAGGGAATGAATTCTGGGAAGTAATGATATACGGCATTAAACCTTAACTGATTAATACTTAAAAATGATGATCATGGTTTTAAATGTATCTATACTAATATTATAAAGCTGGAGAGTTTGATTGTTTTTTTGTTTGGATGTACGCGCTAATCTCAGGAACTACTGATTTAAATTGAAAAATTATTTTTGTTAGTCCATTTTTCGAGGTATTATATAGGCTATGTAACATCACGATATCACCAATAGGAGCTAAGCATTAATTTAAAATGTAAAAACGGGAAAAATATTCCTTTTCAGAGCTTTCGTTGCGTGTTGCTGCGTAAACGGTTAAAGTTGCGTATAAATCATGTATGCAGGAATTGTTCTCGTTTAAAAGTTTTGAAAAAGGTGTGTTGCGAAGGTGTTTTTGTAAACATTTCTTTCATTTCTTATCGAAAAAAATACATTGTTCACCACAAGTTTTTATTTTTGAGCAAAATTGTTCTTGACATCATTTGATTTCAATGACCATCTTAAGAGATATCGTAGTTTTAAAATATCATACATTTTTACGATTTTCAAGGCGGGCGGGCGTGGGCGTGGCAATCAATGCATTGATTTCAATCCTTAGCTAAATAAATGCTCAAATAAAATCATGTAACCTACCCCGCCGTTGTTATTTCCGATATCCACGCGAACGAAGTCGCGGGCACAGCTAGTATCTGGATATGCGGTCTCGATAATTGTACTGCATTTAGCATTACAATATTGTTGGTTCTATTCTTAATTTTTGATTTTAACATTATTATAAATGTTTGAAAAATTACTTAGTAATTAAAATATAATAAAACTAGAAAAATTTCACGTCCTGAGGCAGGAATCGGACCCGCGACCTTTCGCAATCCGGGCGACTGCTCTGACCACTGAGCCACCCAGGACTTGGGATATCCCTGTGAAATTCTTCTAGTCTATCCGTATTTGCGTTTATAAGCTAACGTCCACCCTACAATGTCGA
Source organism: Nymphula nitidulata (assembly GCA_947347705.1). Taxonomy (NCBI): domain Eukaryota; kingdom Metazoa; phylum Arthropoda; class Insecta; order Lepidoptera; family Crambidae; genus Nymphula; species Nymphula nitidulata. The sequence continues at coordinate 23,002,457 of OX374616.1, forward strand.
AATATTCTATTTCAACATCCGAAACGAGTATTTTTACAAATACCGACGATTCGGTTAAGTTGGGGCAGTGCTTTCAAATATTCTTAATTTTTGATTTTAACATTATTATAAATGTTTGAAAAATTAATTACTTAGTAATTAAAATATAATAAAACTAGAAAAATTTAACGTCCTGAGGCAGGAATCGAACCCGCGACCTTTCGCAATCCGGGCGACTGCTCTGACCACTGAGCCACCCAGGACTTGGGATATCCCTGTGAAATTCTTCTAGTCTATCCGTATTTGCGTTTATAAGCTAACGTCCACCCTACAATGTCGAAATATTCTATTTCAACATCGGAAACGAGTATTTTTACAAATACCGACGATTCGGTTAAGTTGGGGCAGTGCTTTCAAATATTCTTAATTTTTGATATTTTAACATTATTATAAATGTTTGAAAAATTACTTAGTAATTAAAATATAATAAAACTAGAAAAATTTTTCTACTTTTATTATATTTTAATTACTATTGTTGGTTCTGTTTAGAATATTCCTCGGTAGGAATCGAACCCGGTGATTTTCGAATAAAAGCATACACTGTATTATTAGTTATTACACAACGCGATAGTGCCGCTAATAAGGAACGACTTCTAGGAAATAACGATCGTATGTTCTTTTTTTATCAAAACTACCGGGTAGTTGATTCCTGCCTAGAAATATATAATTTTTAAAATTCTCTGATGCAATCGTAGTTTTCAAGAAACCGAGCCCGATATTCCTTTGAGTACTCTCAAAGGAATATTGGGCTCGGTATTGCAAGTATTGCAATGCGGGTGGGTGGTTTAAAGCGGTTGCAGTATCAACCGGAACCACCAGCTTAGCGTGCCTCTCTAAGCAGGCTCGAGACTACAAAATTTTGATTGACTCATGCCAGGATCAACGGCCTAGGCTTCCAATTAAGTGGCTGATTTAACCAGATGGTAGCGATGTATACATTCTGTCTCTTATCTATGTCATTGCGATAGAGATCAATAATATGTTTGTACTTTTTGTTTACTTGTTGTATTTATTTTAGACGATGATGTATACTTATTTTATTTATTGCATATTATGAAAGTACTATACAACTCCACCAAAACTTCTATTCACTCCAGATTTTGTAGCATTTCACCTGACAGAAAATGGCGGCAAAATAACACCATTTTGTAGCCTTAGTAGTTTTGTTGTCTTGTCTCTGCAATGAACTCAATGTTGATTTGCCTCCATTGAGATGTTTCCTCTTGGTTTTGATTTTTACGCTTATTTCCAAATAAAGAAACACGTAAAGAATATAAAAAAAGTAGATCTGTAGCTAGCTAGTTAGTTGGTCAGTTACTTACGTTATTAGGAACACTTAAACACATGCAAGTTAAATTATACGTATTTTAAGCAAATTCTTATAAGCAACTTGGTAATATGCGCCTGAAGTCAACGCGCGCTTCTCGTGAAGTGAATAACCTTTTAGAATGCTATCTTAGGCTGTATTACAATCCTTTTTTTAACCACTAATGTGGCAATCAAGCACGCGTGCCATCTGTTACTGTAGCCTGTTGACGCTTGCAACACCGGGACACTATAAATAATAGTCTACACCAGAGGTATCACTTGCGTGTTGCCAACCCAGTAAAAACCTTTTCACGCCTTTTTTGAATAACCCCAAGCTGTACTCGTTCGTGAGAACCTCTGCAGAGAGTTCATTCCACAACCTAGGCCTATGCGGGAAAACGTTTGGGTTCCAATTTGTGAGGATGAACTCTCTGCGCCGGTGGCGAGAGGTGCGATAATAGAAGAGGCCGTGGGCATCATGTCAAATAATTCCTCAGTACAGACCCCGTTACACAAACGGTAGAACACAGACAAAGAGGCGAAATCTCTCCTTAGGCTTGTAACGTTATTATCATATTAGTAGATATTAATCTAATAAAAGAATGTGGTATTACTGTTGTGTAGGAATACTGAAGCCGATTGTAAGATAATCTTCCTATTCGAGTTTCCCTTAAAGTGCATCACATTGATGGAGCTGGACGCGTTAACCAAAAATAAAACCTAATCTCATTCGCAATCATTCATTCCACAGACTGGGACGCTCGGTCTAAGTGCTTTTTAGTCTGCTTTAAATTAGCACCCGACGCGTCTGCAGCTGCACTCGAGTCGAACCAACACACTACCTAAATAAAACCTCATGTCAATCACATCTTTAAAACAGTAGGTATATTTACACCTAACACTATGTTACGAAGTTTTATCACCAAACTAAGAGGATTCAGCCTTTTACACAACACAATTACTTGACTGAAAAAATATTCAATACAAAATCCATAAATGAGGTTTTTTGTTAAATAATAAAAGAAGAATCTAAGTTTTTTAAAGACGTGGTATCTTCAAAAAAATATACAAATAATATCCAAACGTCCTGAGTATAACGTACGGGGAATATGTGCAGCCTAGGAATTCAGCAAACTGCTCCTCAACTGTTAAACTAATTGCTTCTTAAAGGAGTACTGTAATGGTTAGTGGCGAATTGGACTATCCATCGGAATATCATGCGATCCAACATGTGCTCTATGGAGTAAAACCAGCTGTCCCAATTTGAAATACTACGCAACACATTTCTTTGTACGTTGGGCTAACGTGAGACAATCTATGGTGAAACTTAATAATTATCTCTAATCTATGGTGAAACTTAATACCAAATAGTTCTGAGAATGGAAATTTCAGTCAAATTTGATCAAAAATATTAAGTGATTTAAACCTTAGCCTGATGAACTCAGAATCACAAAGTTCAGTCCTGGTCCTGCCTGGGCCTTTTATATTCCTTTTTAATTATAATGACATAGATAGACCCTAGGCGCTAGACTAGAGGAGGGAGAAGAGGATGGAGAAAATATATTTATGCTAACAGCAGAACACAGGTTTTGCTACTAACTACATGAATCACAAATTGCAACTCTCCCCAACACAAGATATCATACTTTTCTTTGATAGTTTTCTCTTGGTGAGAATAACGCTAGAAGTAGTGTTATTCTCACATCGTCTATGAAGATAGACGATGGTAAATGTAGTCGAATATGCACGTCAACACGATGCTGAATTTCTTATAGGATGTTTTCTAATTCTATCTAACAACTTGACGGTCCACCTAATGATAAGTGGTAACCATTACCTGTAGCATTAAGTCTGTATGTATATTATATACTCAATATATGTTATCCAAAAGGCAAAACTGCCTTAGGAAAATATCACTCTTTGCTGGGAGGAAATAGTTCTTAAACCCCAACCGCCAATGATACTATGTTGAGAAAACTGGTATTTCTCATAGTCAAGCAGCGCATATTACTATTTCCTTTTATTGGCGATAAACAAATGGAAATATGAAGATACATTTCATTAAAAACTGTTAAAAAAACTGCGTGGAAGATAACTGATAATTTAGGTATGATAGTCAATGATAAGACTAAATAAGCTAGAGCTGGGGCTCAGGGATAAAAGACAAGAACCCTTATGTGGAAGACCAAAGTACCAGGTCATGCACTTTCTCATAAGCAAAGAGCAATTTTGGTGAACGAACTGAAGAGTAGACATTAGTCTAATTAATAAAATATTGCAAGTGTTGGTTTAGTTTGCATATGGAATACTTAAGTACCTACTTCAACTTGTGATGTTTGCAGATACTGCAGACAGGAGCGCGAGCGCAAAACTCCAAATCCCCTGTGCATTTGTGGACTTCACATTCGAAACAAGCCGAAATGAAATTACAAGCCTTGAAGCTGAGAAGATCTAAAAATTTATCAAGGATCTACTATTAGAAGCTCAATAGATCTTTCAGGATGCAGTGAGATCAGCCTTAAACGAGACGAAAAACTTCAAAAAGAAACTCATAAAAAATTGCAGCTGCTAGCCAGATTTTGTGCAAAAGCGACATTATATTTATTATCAAAGGTATGATGAAAGTCCATACTCATGTGTAGAAGTCAAAATTTCAAATAAAGTTACGTTTTTATAAGCTACCTGCCTGCATTACATATCAGTCTAAGAAATTATTTATAATCAGCTGGACCAGTGAATCGCTTACACGGGGATTTTTTTAATACAAAAGTGTGGAGATTTTATGAAGTTTGTCTAGTATAGACTGAGCAATATGAATTGTTTGTTCAATGAAAGAAGTGTACCTACAACCCTTGAACCCTTCAGGGGCTGTTTGTAACTGACTTTTTTACTATATCATATGTAGAAAACGTACTGTAATATGACACTTTACAAGACTAAAAATAAAAAGGTAGGTACTAATTTCATAGTCTTATTGAGACAATAAGATTATGAAATTAGAACCTACACTACTCTTGTTATAATAGGTTGGGGAAAAAGTCTTTTCGCATTATAGTATGTATGAACTTGTAATAAAATCTCTTTGGCTGTACTATTTGTATCTGGCTGGTTTTGGTATCATTAATAGTTTAGATTTTAAAAAGTTAATTCCAAATTCAAATTAGGAAAAAGTGTGTTTTTCATTTGTTTTTCGTACTGTCAAGATGAGTGAATGTAATGAAGAAATTCGATACATTTTAAAATTTTACTACTAAAAAGATAAAAATGCAACGCAAGCCGCGGAAAAAAATTGCGATGTTTATGCACCTAGTGCAGTGTCTGTGAGAGTAGCACAAATTTGGTTTAAGCGTTTTCAATCCGGAAATTTTGATGTCAAAAATGCACGTCGCTCTGGTCGCCCTAAAACGTCGCTCTGGTGGATAAAATTGATGCCATTTTTGAAAAACTGGAGCAAGATCGGCATATCAGTAGTTACGACGTAGCTGAAGAACTGGGAATTGACCACAAAACAGTTTTGGCGCATTTAAAAAATAATGGGTACACAAAAAAGCTCGATATTTGGGTACCCCACGAGCTCACTGAAAGAAACCTAATGAACCGTGTACTTCTTTGTGATTCTTTATTACGACGTAATGAAACCGAACCATTTTTGAAGAAGCTGATAACTGGTGATGAAAAGTGGATCACGTACGACAAGAACGTGCGAAAAAGGTCGTGGACAAAGGCCGATCAGGCTTCACAGACTGTGGCGAAACCCGGGTTAACTCGCAACAAGGTGATGCTGTGCGTGTGGTAGGATTGGAAGGGTATTATTCATTATGAGCTGTTACCACCAGGCAGGACCATCGATTCTGAACTCTACTGCGAACAACTGATGAGATTAAAGCAAGAAGTTGAGAGAAAGCGGCCGGAATCAATCAACAGAAGGGGTGTGGTTTTTCATTACAATAACGCTAGACCTCACACATCTTTAGCCACTCAGCAAAAATTAAGAGAGTTTGGATGGGAGATGTTAATGCATCCGCCGTATAGTCCTGACCTTGCACCTTAAAATTTTCACCTGTTTCGCTCTCTTCAGAATTCTCTAGGCAGTGTCAGGTTAACATCACGAGAGGACTGCCAAAACCACTTGTCGCGGTATTTTGATCAGAAGCCCCAAAATTTTTATAGCAATGGGATCATGTCCCTACCTACAAGATGGCATAAAGTTATCGAACAAAATGGTACCTACATACTTTAGTTAATTGTAAATAAACTATATTAAAAAATGTCATGAATTTTCTTAAAAAATGCGAAGAAACTTTTTCCCCAACCTAATAATATATTTTTGTTATTATTTGATTATATTTTATTTGGTTTTATGTGATTATAGGCTACTATTTAATAAAAGAAGCAACTTTAGGCTACTGATGGCTACACGATGTAAATTATTATTTTTAGCGACTTTTTTTAATAAATCCTTATAGTTACGTAAAAGTAACATTTTGAGCAGTTTAACATGAGGGGTCAAAAGGTACATAAAATTTTACAAAATTTTTGCAACGCTATTGCAAACAGATGTTTAGATGGATTTCAACTACTTGTAACTACTAGAAATGGCGAACTTGGGTACACCGCCATTATTGCGTACAAATGGAACTATCTAATGTGCCTACAACACCAAACAATGTTTTGCATATCATGTCTGATAGAAAACTTCCTAACCTCATTGTAATAGACATTAGATGACACTGTCGACGATTTGTTATATCTATAAAAAATGGACCGTGAGTGCCGTGACCGTGGTCTTTTTTGCGTGAAGATTCTTTGTATTATTCATTTTCCAAATATTTGAGAAATCTGTATTACGGCGAAAATTTTAGTCCAGTCCAGAACTCGGTATTTTTCAATAAGATAAAGTACTTCAGCAGACGGCCGGCTTCTAAATCTAACGGCTCTTCTAAGAACAACTCCCTCAATAGATCGCAGTCACATAACAGCCTTTGTAGTGTGGTATTTCCGAAGTGATAAAGATCGTTCCACAGAATATTTTGAACCAGAGGGGCTATTCGCTAACAGATTCCAAAGGATCGGTCTCTTTTTAGATAGTGATCCTCCTTCACTCTCTGAACTCGGATAGCATTAAGGACTATGCATGAAAATATAACAAATACTTAACTTACCCTAAGCGGCATCCGACTTCAGTGCCTATAATGCTAGTTCTACATCAAGAGTTAGTAAATCGAGATAGCTCGGCCCTGAATTTGGTAAGAAACATACCGTTATATCCTCAGATCATGTTATATCATACGGTTTTAATCGTTAAGAATTTCATGCGACTAGTTAAGGTAAACGTCCCAATACTCGTCGGAAATTGAACTTGGCTGACTTTGACGACTTGTCACACAAACATCATTGCTCTTACGAAGTTGTAGTTACACCATCAGGTACAGAATTTATTCCTCTATTAGACATAATGATTCGTTTTATAAAGAAGAATAAGGAAAAAATCAAATAAATAATAAATTGAAGAAACACCCATTTGTACCAGTATTCGACAGATATGTCCTAATTATCGGCAAATGGTACCAAAACTCGACACATTTTAAGCATAATGTAATTTGAACCGTTTTTATGTATATTTAAGGTTCATAATGATTTTATTTCGTAATTGAATATCCTTAGACGTTGTTTTCACGGTGTTTGTAGTCGCTGTGTTTCGAATTAAAGGGAAAGTTAGAAGTATAATTACAGGGCATCAAAGGCATTTCATTTTAGGCCACAGCATGTCGGGGGTGGGCTAGTGAAATTGCTTCGGCAGAGCCTAGGCTACCCACGCGAAGGGCAGTGGACTTACTGCAGTGCTTAAGTGTGTTTAGCATCTTCAGCGCTGAGCGACCTCAACACATGGAACAGGCGAAGTCTGTTATTAGATTTCTCCCCGAAAAAAAGGAGTAAGCATGACAACGTACCAATACCAGGTGATTTTTCCCTTGTAATTACAAGTGTCTATAAACGACGGTGGCAAGTTGTATATAAAAAAACACACATTGGTATAGATGCAGTAAAGTCTACCATAACTGAGTTAGATAAACTGCTCCTAAAACTGGAGAGCAGGAAGTACTGGACCAATGGAGGACTGGTGGACTGAAGAAGGCAGCAGAAATCTGCAGAGTGGGAATTTCGTCGTACTTGTTATGACTAATGGAGCCAAAACGAGGACCTTCATGTCGCTTAGCAAATCTCTCTATTGCTTGCTGAGTGACATGAAGTTCCACGTTATCAATTCAATGGTGGAAATATTGCTATTCTAAGCAGTTGACATTGGATAGATGACGGTTACACTCTCGTACAACTAATGATCGATGAAGTAAGTAGGTCTCGAATGGAGACCACGTTTCAGCAAACGTAGTGTAAGGTATCCCCTGCCAGGTGGACAGAAGGTGGTGGATGGATCCTCTTCGAAGACGAAGAGGGCCGCATCCAGTCATGGACAATAGCGGCAGGTGTGCCCTAGGGCCCACGTAGTAGGCCCATTACTAAGCTACATACGTCTGGGTTCTATGCGGCGCGCTTTTGCCGCAGATGGATGTCGTCTACTTAGCGGATGACACGCTGGTCGTAACAAGGGCACGTGAATGGGAGTAGCGGTTCACCATGCGTTGGTCGGCACGACCGTAGGCGTCCAGCGCATCGTTGTGCCGTCGATTTTACCTCGGGGTGGTAAAGTGTATGGTACTGTATGGAACTACGATGTGGGCAGAGTGCCTCTCCCTCCGCGCACGGGCCCTCTTGCGACAGCCGCAGAGGGTCATCGCGATCCGTGCTATGTGGACTTACCTCAAAGTTAGTCGATGCCCAGATTGATGCCCGGGTGCTGGCCAGAGTGCATCAACACCGCAAACACGGTAGCAGCAAGAGAGCGGGGGGAGCGATCTGACCTCGATGAAGCGAGGTAGATCCGCACCCTGGTGTAGAGGGAGGCTCTGTGCTAATGGGACGAGGCTCATGTCACTCCAACAACCAGCTACCGGATGTTTGATTCGCCCGATATTGGAGGAGTAGGTTGGGCGCCGGCTGGGCAGCCTCACTGACAGCATTATACAGTTACTGACGAGAAATGGTTGCTTTGGTCACTAACTGTACCGTATCGCCCGTCAGAAGGAAACGCCGCATTGTCATCACTGCGACTCCCCCGAACGATACGGCCGAGCACAATCTTGTGAAGTGTCCGGCTTGATGACACGAGCGCCGCCAACTTCGTGCGGCCCTCGGTCGCGGTCTTTCCTCGCTGCCAACCATGGTAAGGGCCATGCCACATTCTGCGAGACTGTGCACGCATAACACAGGCTACCACGGTTTGAATTATCCTAGTGACTCTGGGTCTCCAACGGTGCGAAACCTTAGCCGTAGGCAAGTTGCCTGGGGGTGGGCTGGTGAAATTGCTTTAGTAGAATCTAGGCTACCCCCGCGAAGGGCAATGGAGTAACCGGGGAGTTTTAGTGGGTAGATGTTCCCAGTGTCATTAGCGCTGGGCCTAGCCAGCGGCGGATAAGTCTGTATTCAGATTACTCCCCGAAAAAAAAGGATAAAGATTAAGGCACCCCACGGGCTGGCAATGGTGGAGGCGCCTAGAATTGAATGTTAATGCTCCACTAGCTGTCTCAGCATATGGACTCTTCTATCGATTTTTATCAGGTGGTTTTGAATCATTTGATATGCCGAAGAAAGGTTTGTGCCCTGAAGGGAGGGAAGGGGACATTTTGGCTACAAACAAGCACTCCTGTGTTTTTTAACTCAACAAGAATAATAGATCCCCATTCAAGTATAAGGTTCAACACCCTGTTGAGCTGAATGCTAAGTTTCATTCTTCTCCTCTCGGTTTTAACGCAACTGACTCCTGGGCGGTCATAATATTTCTCATGCACTGTACTGTTATCCGCATGGCAATGAATGTTTCCTAAAAGAAGCATAATATGTGATTGTTATGCAAAACTTAGAGTGAGGGGAATAGGAAGGAGACCAGCGGTACATTGATAAGCGTTCACTGATAAGAATTATCTGCGAGGACATGGATTCGACGCCCATGCAGGAAGCCAGCGATGCAGTTGCATAGCTGAGTGTAAAGAGGCTTGTACCTTACCCGATCAAAGGCTTTGGCAATGTCAAAGATAACAGCCACTGGCTGACTACGTTTGTTAATAGCTGCACTCCAGAGCCGCATTAAATACGCTAGAAGATCACCCATTGTCTGTTTTATCCAAAAGAAACCCGTATTACAGATCATTAATTGACAAAAATTTTTTCTAGGTATTTAAGATTTATTCCTTGATCTTACAAAAAAATTAGTTGTCAGCTGTTAGAAGAGCAAAAGAAAGACGGTATAGCTGTGTTAAAATGGGAGAACTGCTAGCAAGGGCAGTTCAGACCACTGCGCATTTTTTGAAAACTATCGCTGCGATGCCATCGGGTCCACTAGCTTTTCAAACGTCAATTGACATATTTTTTGGCAGTGGTATAGAGGTGGTGGCTATGAATTTCAGTCATCGATTTGAGAGTGAGCTGAGTGAGCAGCAAAGAATTTTATCAAAAGATCCGCTTTATCTTGCGGCTTATGAGCTAGCGTTTAGTCAGAACATCTTAACAGGAGCAGCGAGAGTTGGTAGAAGTTGAACTGCATGGCTTTGGATAAACGACAGTAGCTACTGCTTTCCGTGAATTCTGTGGGATTCGATGCGTAAGTAATTATTGCTCAACTCGTGAAATACGCTGTGCAAGCACTCTGATGAAGGCCATTTTTGCAGGACTTGAAAGCATTGTATACACTGAGTCAATATCTGAATCCCGACAAGCTCGGCCTCTGATCCAAGCATGGAACGTCGATTATTTTGCCTCAACATCTAAGAGACACTCGCGAATAAACCAGTTACGCCTACCTTTCCTGAGGAGATTGGTTGCGGGATGTGTATTATCTCATTTCTAATAAGGCGACGCCCATGACACCTCGTCGGTTATTAAGCTGTGGTCCGATGTTTCCAATGCAGCTCAGACTTCTATCCGATATACAGCCAGGCAAGTTCTCAGCAGATGGTCCCGCGCTTACGACAATATCTGGCATCCTGGTGGGCTGGTTAACCAGTTGAGTTAGGTGACGCGTGATAGCGAAAGATTGGGCTGCTCTACCAGCATGGTCTGTTTTAGAGAAACTTAACCACAACTCGTAGTGAGCACTGAAGTCCCCCAAAAATACCAATTCCGCGGTTGATAACTGCTCCTGCGTGACATTTGCCTTCTGACTAAAATGTTCAAATAGTCGATTTGTCTTCATGTCACCGTCGTGGGATCTGGTTCACGTGCACCCCAAGTCACGCGGTCTCAAACCTGCACGACGGACCACTCCAAGATATTGCGTCATATGGTGGAGAGAGAGCTCCACGAGCTGTTTAGGTTAAATTGGGCCCCTATAGTGTGCTTTCAGCGGACAGCGGAGCAGCTGTTTCTTGGGGTCTTCCTGCAGGCGAGTCAATGCATTCCACCTGGCACTGTCAGACCGAAGGCATCACTGACCGCATGCATTTCGGCAAGGTCTCTTCAAGCTTTGGTTTTACCCTATGCGTATGGTGGTCACCAAGAAGATGGTGTTCAGACCCTACCACTACCAGTGAAGCAGTTGATAGCTTAGTCGCCCCTTGCGAGAGCCACGGGAATAAACGGGGCTTGGAATTAAAGAGTATATGTGTACTCATATATGTAAATAAATATACCTAGTCTTACGCGCGTCTACATACGCGACATGGTTCTAGGTGCTATCTTCATCTCCCGAAATAAAATCGTTTGATTTCGGACAGGATTTCTTCGAATTCTTTCCCTTACTGCTTTGACCACCTTTTTCGCACGAACACTACGTGGACGGCCAGATCTTTTTCTGTCACAAATAGAGGAGGTCTCATTGTACCTATTAATAGCCCAATACACAAACATTTTACTAATACCAAGCGTATGGAGAGTTTTAAAAATTGCATATGGCTCCATACCTACTCTGTGTAATGCAATCACAGCGATTCGGTTCTCTTTATCACCCCACTCCATTTTAATATCGCAAAATATTGTACAATGTGTTGGCGCCAAAATGAGAAAACTCAATGAACAATCATATAAAAAATGACAGATTCCAAATTCAAACGTAATATTTATTTATTTTTAATTTTAACAGTATTTATGGCCAGACTAAATATATACCGCCAAGGAATCATATTTCACTCTAGGAATTTGCACGAGATACTATCTTACGACCTTAGCTTTATGAAGATAAAGGCGAAATTTAATGAAATGGCGGTAATTGGTGCAGGTTTCCACGCTAGGCCCAGTAACCGTCAATTATTGACAAGGATTGGGTCACTGAGGGATTTTTAGGTACCAATAAATGTCACACAGGTAAATACCACAAAATAAATAAAAAATATTAATTGAAAGGTTAAAATTCATTAGATACTTCACTTGACTACATTAAGAAATAATCACTATCATCGAACTGTCGATAGATTCTGCAAGATTTAGAATCTAATGTACTATACTAGAGTTCACTTTCAGTACCTAAACTAGCAAAAAACATCAAAATTTGGGAGTGTTATACTTTGATGCAATTTTTTTCCGTCGCCATTGCTTTTTTAATTAACTGTTGTGGTTCTGATTTTGTAGTATATAACAAAGATTATGATGCCATAGAAAGTTCTTGCATTGCCACGGGAGAAAAAGAAATATTCGTTATTTTTTATAAACTGACGGGTACCGGGACACTGTCGACATTACCAGCGTTTACCTTATACGTGTATAGCGCCAGTACCGACTACGTTGCACTGTTGAAAACCAGTGAGACTTCTCCCAGTGGATTTGAACCCTCTTCGCTGAAGCCTTTCCAGGTAGCGTTTCACTTATATTTTCCATGGCTCCTAATGTGGAGTGTTTCTCTATTTCAGGCGTCTTTAATATGGAACAAACATCCAATCAGACGAGTTTGTTTGCTTGTAACCCAACGCATACCCATAGTAAATCTCTAAACAGTGGAAAGTAAATTTAATATCCGCAAGCTTATTAATTTTTTACTTTCAAAAAAATTTAGCGCAAGAAGAAATGTGTCACCCGAAATTTTTAGTAAAAATTTGTTGGAGACACCTCCTGAAACAGCATAAAAACTACGAAAAGTCGGACGTAGGAGAAATGAATGTCCCTTTTGTGAGCGTAACTGCGTAATTAGAGGCACGTTATGTAACTAGGAAAGTTCGCATCGTTTAGGAGAATTCCCATTTCGGTAATACAGGGAATAAGCCGCGCAAAGTTCGGTAAAGGCAGAAACGTGTAGCCAGTGTTAAGGCTGCAAATGGCTGTCTGATTAGTAATTATTTAGCCCGATTATTTTTTAAACCGTTTATAATTTCTCAAATATTTATAACTATGATAAAATTTGTTACGAATAACCTCATTTCATTTTTTACTTCGTGGAGTTTTTCCAGAGCTAATTATTAATAGTAATTTATTGATATAAATTGAACCATGATAGCATTAAAATGAGAACGACATTCAGTGAATATTAATAAAGTGTGTGATTTTATGAAAAAACAAATAGTGTTATTTTGCTCAATTGAAATTTAAATTCAATTTATTCAAATTTAGTTTAAAATAGAATTACAAAAAATGTCATTGTGTCCATGTGAAACATCTTTTACCAAAATGTCATGTTTGCAAAAGTCGAGTCCTCTAAACCAGATGCTACGGAATCAAATTCGGTAGGGGCAGATATTTTTGTACTTATGATAACAGCGAATATTTTTCATGGGTCATGGATGTTCATTTTTTCGTAAGATTTATAAAATTTATTAAGTATAAACAGGTTCATATTTTAATTTGTTTGATTTCGTGCGTTTATAACGCCTACTTTATTGTAAGAAGTACAATATAAACCTTGCTATAAAAACGTTACAAAGGGTAGAAAGCGATGAAGAAATTGGCAGGTTACATCTAGTACTCCGGTGGCGTAGCGGTGATCGCGTCTGGCCGGACCCCAGGAGACGCGGTGTAGACTCCCGCCTGGAGCATACAATTTTTTGATCGTTCTCTATCGTTCTCTAGCTAATAATTTCTTTATAACACACACAATAGTAAATCTATTGTGTATGTTATGATTTAGGGAATATTCACAGATAAAGTTCTGCTAAAATAAAAAGCTTTGATGGATGAATCTTATTTATATTAGTTAATACGTGTCTTCACATTATGTACTGCATACAAATTAATCATAGGCCTTTGTTGGTGGCGAAGGTCCGGGGCTCCCTGGCGGTGATTCAAATGCAAATTGAAAATCGGCCCCCCACCTCCATCGGTCCTCCTTCATGGATGCCCCCTTACTTCTTAATTACCGAGATGCAGACGACAGCTGGTCAATGTCTAATTTTCTTCAGCTTAACGGTATTTTAATTCTACAACAGTTAAAAAACGATAAGGGCCGTCTAGGATCAAGTCTGAAAGAACAATACAAATTCATTAACCAACCACAATGAGATGCGGGTTCCATGTAAAATTTATAATAAAATTTCGTTGGGTATTAAGTGCTCAAATTAAATGCAATATTGATCATACTTATCAACACAATATGCAACAGGCAATATGGCCTGCTGTTTGTGTGATCGACACGAACAATTGGTTACAAGTCGTATAGCTAGAATTATAATGTGTTTGTGGCAATGTTTTTTTTCCTTGTGCCTGAACGTTAGCTCGTTACGTTAATAGTAATAATTAGTATGTGTATACTAATTATTACTATTAACGTACCTAGGTAACTGTTGACAGTATCGGTTTTCCTATCCACAAAAACTTGTCTATTCTTACGGTACCTATATTAGCTATTTTAAAATATATTTCATTTTAGTGAATTCACACAGTGTAGGTACACACGCGTGTAAAAAGCTTTATTAAAGTTCTGAAACATTTTACATGATTTTATGTGTTTTAACTAAATAGCTTACTAGGTGGTAGGCCCGTATGTAGGGTCGTCTGGATAGGTACCACCGCCTTTCTTATTTCAGCCGTGAAACAGTTCGCTGTGTTTCGGATTGAAGGGAAAGGTAGCCAGTGTAATTACTGGGCATGGACGGCATTTCATCTTAGGCCCCAGGATGACAACGCACCTGCAATATCAAGTGATTTTTCCTTGTTATTGCAGGTGTCTATAGGCGGCGGTAACCACTTACCATCAGGTGGGCCGTTAGCTTGTTTGTCATCTAGTTGTATAAAAAAAAAAAAAAAAAAAAATAGCTGATATAGTAAGGTCATATTTTTTTGGCAGTTATTAATATATGTATAACCATTCCAGTAATTTCCGTAGCTGTATCTACCAGTTATATAGCTCCGACAAAACTTAATTTCGAGGAAAGTCATACCTACAATAAGTTCCGGAAAGAGCACGAACAAATATTTTGCTGAGCGAAGACTGCCACCGAAATAGGTCAAACAAACTTATTCAAGCTAAATTGCAATATTATTTTGAATAGACTAAAATACATCAATACACGGTCTGGCTAGACCCAAGGTCACGGCGTATAGTAACTAAATTTTATTTTAGAAATTCACCCAAAAAAAATTGAATTCACCGAATACTGTCATTTTAAAATTACTATCTAGGGAATCTTTAATAATTGTTCATGATGATTACTTTAGATAGCTAGCTGATTGTGACAGTTGTACATAACCTGTGGTTATAAATGTATTACAGTCTATGGACCACTGCCATGAACGCTCCCTGTGTAGAGCCCACGCCAAATCAATTAATAAATTATATCTATTTTAAACAGTTCTTTTATTAAAATAAACACAAACATTATACTGATGATTCTCTGAATTTTAAAATTTTTAAACAAATACTCGATTTGTTTGAGATACTAAATTATAAAATAAAATGACAAAAGTCGTAGCTGCCTACTACTCTTTAGTATGAATAATAAACTACTCTACAATTATTATAAGGTCTTTAATTATTTATTTCCAAATACTCACAACTATAATTACCGAGGTAAGTTTTCGAAGATTTTTACCCAATGCGATAGATAGGTACAGCTATTTTATTTTAGGTTAATAACAAATTGTCCACATACTTAGTTGTTTTTCGTGAATTCGTTCATAGTATGTACAGTCGACAGCACATCAAGCGTAACAGTGCGACCTTGAGACCGCCCTTACTGCTTTCGTAATACAGGTGGCTTTCGTAGAGGATCTCGAGTGCCCCATCTCCGGATCGACCATGGTGAAAGTGGTTTATTTTCGTAATCGAAACGTAAAACCAGAGCGCTCAAACCACCACGCCACACTGAGCTCGAGCTGTACTTATGTATCTAAGTACATTAATTTAAATTATTTTGAAGTGTTTAATAAAATGTATTGCGGAACTTTAAGCTAAAAATTGGAGGCGTCTTTATTTTTTAATCCCTTGCTACCTACTGTTTGCTCAGTTTTATTCCTACCTCGACTGATCTGATACCGCAACCTAACCACAACACCTCAATCCGATGCCTACCCAGTGTATCCAGCAGTCGGTGTTCGGTAACTGATACATCAATAATTACCTAGTATGGAAATATTTTAATCAGAAACTACCGAAACTTTTGACCTGTGATCTCCCTACTACGAGTACTTGTGCAATCGCAGAGTTGCTCAGTTGGCAAAAACGTTCAGTGTGTGAAATTGAGAGGGTAAAGCGCTCCATTACTGCCTAGTAAATCATCCGACATTCACCGCTGTATAATTACACTCCAAGTTCTACAGGAAGTATTATAGATAACGTAGCCCCTCCTTTAACAACCTCGGTGGTAGGTACCTATTCTCTTATGTACCTACGGTTTAAAAGAAAGAAACATCAAACTTAGTTAAATTACTTAGTTGTTTAGTAGATTCAGTTTTTGGTAGTAGATTAAGTGGAATTTTTCAAGATTTACAAGATTTTATCAATAGGGATCTTATAGTTTTATTTTTATTTATTGAGTCTCTGAGCTAAGACGCGGACAGATTGACAAACAGACGAACAAAAATGCACTTTGCGAAACTTAAGGGTTTGGTGTTGCCTACAGAATGTAAGTAATTTTTTAGTGTTCATATGCTCTTATACATCTCCTATAGTCAGAAGAGTATAGAGAAGAGAGAGAGAAGTATATAGAAGAATAACAGCTTGTAATAATAAACTTTACAATACAATTCTTCAAGTCGCGAAAGTTTGGCAATTTTGATCTGATACAAAAGTTCTTAAGAACAATGTGTTGCGAAACACAAAGTCGCAGCTGATTCGTATTTTTTAAAATCTTACAGAATCCCAGTTCGTAATCGCTGCTGTCTATATTCCTTGACATAGGCAGGTACGGTCGACCACAGAAGTAGCTGAACACTTTAGTACCATGTCACAACGACTCTAGCGTCAATATAGTACGGTAGCAATTATTATTATTAGGAAACTGCTGCAAAAGATACCTACCTATTTTTTTACAAAGCACGGCTAAATGACTCAGCACCACCTGATGTTACGTGGTAAAAAGGGTCCATATGCAAAGACAGCTAGTACATGATGACTCCGAAGACCGGCATGCGTGTTCCTGAGTAGGAAGGGAGAAGGTAGGATAAGGTCAAAAAGCTCCTCAGAGATAAAGCCGATAGAAGGCGGAAAGCGATGCAATGTCAAGACGCAATTTTAAAGGCTCTAGGCTGTTTGTCTACATCTTCAATGATACGGACGGCGCGATGCTGCAATCTGGCCAGTGCATCAAGGAGGTACGTGGCAGAGCCATCCCACAGGTGCGAGCAATATTCCACTTAAGGCCCTATGTTTTGTAAAGCTGAAAAATCGACGCATCTTATTCAGGACACCGGGCTGTTTTGATCACGGTTTTGATGTAGTTCCTGGAATTCAGATCGCAACATATCTTCATACCGAGCAAGCTTTGACAATGTCAAGGCTAACAGCCACTGACTCACCACGTTTGTCTATAGATTCACCCCAGACATGCATTAAATACGCTAGAAGATCACCCTATGGCCGTTTCGGCCGAAACCCATACTATCGATCATTAATTAAAGAGTAGGTAATCTTCTAGGTATCGGACCAGCTGGTTAACCAGTGGTAACCAGTCTAACTCCCATATGGCATTACCTAATGCCGTGACAATTAAAATTTAATTTTGTGTCTGGTTTATCGGTTCACAATGGGTTAAGGTCCGTTTCATAACCTTGCAAAGAACCGAGATAACAGCTATTGGGCGGTAGTTAGATGGGTCTGATCGGTCTCCCTTTTTGGGGCCCGGTTACACATTGGCCTCTCTCCAAGATTCAAATATAATTATTTTATGATAAATATTGCTAAGACCAGTTTTAGAGTAAACTTAATCCGCAATCTTCTCATCTTATGCGGTTAAATTTGAATTTAAATCATTAACGACATGTTGACCGCATCCTATATAATCATAGTCCTCGGCCTCAGTCAACAAATATTAATCTTCTTGATACAGATACCTACTCTTCTGCTGGCATGAAAAACTACGGGTACGCAACATGATGAGGAACTTCGGCATCAGGCCGCGATTTTCGCGTGTTCTTGACGTGCCGTTTACTATGTAAATTTCAATAGGGTACAGAGTTATAGCGAATACGCTCAGTCAGGATACCGGAGACGATTTCCTTATATTTTCATAGATAAAAACATGGCACTATTGTGCGTTTCGTATCAATATCAATGTTTCAGGAGTTGTTCGAAGATAAAAATCTGACACGCATGAAACTTTCTTGACTTAGCAACCTGGCGCTGTCGCTTACAAGCCATAGAAAATCTTCTTAATTTTAATTTTAACATTATTATAAATGTTTGAAGAATTAGTTACTTATAAAAATATCTAAACTAGAAAAATTTCACGTCCTGGGGCGGGGATCGAACCCGCGACCTTTAACAATCCGGGCGACTGCTCTAACCATCTGATCTACCCAGAACTTGGGATAACCCTGTGAGATTCTTCTATTCTATCTGTATTTGCGTTATAAGCTAGTTTTTTTTTATAAGTAAGTAAATAGAAAATCTATTGTCTGCTATTGTGGATACCTACGTCAAACGTTGCGCTCGCGCGTTGCTAGTTGTCTTTCAGTCGTTTCATTTTATGCCGGCGTTTAATCAACGGCCTAGGCGTCTGTGAGATGGCTAATTTAAACAGAACGTTTTAAGCGCCGTGATTTACATAGCACGAAATTGTCCTAGCTACGACAAAGAAAATAAAATGCAGAGTAGGTACCTAACTAATAACAACTCCGAAAACTATTCGTTTGTGAATTTCTGCAGAAAGTTTTGACTTTACGACTGATTAGTGGAAGTACGACTTCCATGGTAGGCATAGTACACAGACCAACCGATACTTAAAAAATGAAAATAATTAAATTCATTTATTCATCAGTCACATAAATGATTCACATTAGTTAGTAACAATGATTCTTATTCTAGTTTTATAATGAAACATATTATGCTACGAGTAATTTAACCGCATATGCGGCTTTATCCCACCGGAGGGCTATGACAATTGAAAAATCAATTGTGTCTGGAATCTGATGTTTGACGGGTTTATGAACAAAACCAATAAAGACGTGACTATCCTCTGTCAGCAATCACTTTCAGGAGGCCATTGGAGTTGCCACGTACACGTCGCATCAGAGATTACTCTTTTGCGCATAATCGCCGCGAATCCATCCGTACGGGCTTCAGGTAATTCCCGACGCACTACACCACGGTGGCAACCCCAACAACATCCTAAGCACCTTGTTATATTGAACACGTAGAGCTCTAAGTGTCTTCTGTGTATAATTCACCCATAAATCGCAGGTATTAAGGTTTTGACAATCCGCCTTAAATAGGGAGATTTTAACAG
Organism: Nymphula nitidulata; assembly: GCA_947347705.1. NCBI lineage: Eukaryota > Metazoa > Arthropoda > Insecta > Lepidoptera > Crambidae > Nymphula > Nymphula nitidulata. Next base: position 23,021,719 of record OX374616.1, read on the forward strand.
CTGCTGAACATCTAGCAAATCGTCGAGCCAACATTATTACCGATAGCTCTTGTGGAGAGCGAAATTGGAGGGAAATTTTTCAATTATATTGAATCAAAAGCGACCTCACGGCAACTGACAACAATTTATTTCAAGTAATTGTATTAAAAATGAAAATATAAAGAATATTAAAGCAAAAAGTATAGTTTCATATAAAAACGTGGTCCAATGCTCCACAAACATGTTACCCCTGACATATAGCGCCATCCACTACCTCCAATGTCCACACTGTCAACATGATCCTCTAGTGACACAGTGACCCAGGTACTTGAATTACAAAACCGTTTTTAGGGCTACACCACCCAGCTGTACAGATGGAAACGAAGCAACCTTATAGCCTCTTGGCTTCAACACTATGAGTTCGCTTTTCTTTGAGTTGTACCTGAGTCCATGCGCTCTAACCTAACATATTCCTCACGTCATATCCTTAACAGTTTCCTTATTGCACTGATTGAGGGGCCCAGCAGAAGCATATCGTATATATTAAACGAGATGGTTCTATCATAAATATAATAGCTTTCACAAATTTCAGTAGGTAATAGCGATTCACAGCTCAGAATTTTAGTACCTACTTTAAAAGGAGCATTATAATGGTAACGTATTCCATTATTAATGAAAATTATCATACACTTACACCTATTTATTATCCAGCCCAAAGTAGGTAAACATTATTATGAGCTGGTATTATGGATACTAGATCACGGAGAATTATTGATAATAATACGTATTAGAAATATTAGAAATATACTACATAAACTCGTGGATAAATGCTCGTACTCATCATACAAACATACCCTGACCGATTAGCCTGTACAGCAAGGGCTATAGACCACTCGGCCAGCCGGTCGTCTTATAATATTTACATCATTATGACTAAATTTCCTGAAAGTAGAACAAAGGGTTCTTATTTATGAGTATTCAATAACTTACATTAGATGCAAAAGTTACAAAACAAGTCTCACCTTGTTAAGTACACAGTTTATTCACCAATTTTACTAGGTGGTAGGCCCGTATGTAGGTTTTTCCTTGTTATTGCAGGTGTCTATAGGCAGCGGTAACTGCTTACCATTAGGTGGGCCGTCAGCTTGTTTGTCGTCTAGTTGTATAAAAAAAAAACTATCTTCTTCGCTTGTTATGTAGGCGCCGCAAGCCTTTCTTGCTGGTTCTGTAGGTATATAATAAAATAAATATTTGTAATAATAATAATAATAATATATTCATAGACTCACACCTATTATCTAGCCCAAAGTAAGCATCATCAAGAGCTTGTGTTATGGATACTAGATAACGGAGAAATAATGATAATAATACCTATGTACCTACAATAATATTAGAAATATACTAAATAAACTTATAAACATACATGACTCGTAAACAAATGCTCGTACACATCATACAAACATTTGCTCCTACCGGGATTCGAACCCAGGATCTCTTGACCAAGTAGCCTGTAGTAAGGGGTACAGACTACTCGGCCAGCCGGTCGTCAAACCATCCATAAGTTAGATAAAGTACATTCTGCCATTAGAATAATTTACGATCGACATAAGTAAGAATATTCATTTATTATTTTTATGGAGTCCATAATGATAAATAGGGTAGGTACTTAGATACATTTGACGCGAAACTCGGCCATCAGATCCTTGCAAACTGTAGCGAGCTCCTTGGAGTAATATTATTCTATGGTAGCAACCCGGCTATGGTTGAGCACCCACTCACTGCAGCGACATCAACTAAATTCTAATTTATTTTCACTGAGTGAACTTGCTTTCTACACCTCGGCTGGCACTCACTTGTGTTAGGGTTGCCTAACACAAGTGATCAAGTGACTGCTATTCTAAACTTGATCTGATTTAATAGTGGTTATTTATTTATAATATTTCTGTTTCTACTATCATTCACTTATCCTTTTTACCATTTGCGTTCGGGTTGTATAACTAAATATTTTATTTATTTATTTTACAGTACCTACTTGCTCAGGGAAGAGCAATGCGCCAGAGTAGTGCCTATGGTTTATAGTTGTGATTGACTATGACTAGATATGCCCACCCCTAGTGCTAAGTTTCTAAGTAACATTCTCGCGCAACTGCATCTAAATTAAACATTATCCGAGACAAGAAGACGGTAGTATTTAAGCGATTACTGTTTTAGTACCTTCCTAAAAAATATTTTATTAGAGGAGTTTAATAATGCTATTTACAATTTCTAATCATTTATTTTAACATACTAAACAAACATTTCAAGGATTTTATGAAATAAGTGTAATAAATGAAATAAATTGAATATACGTGGTTCAACCAGTGGTTTGGAAAGAAAGAGCCTTGACTTGATCAACTTATATAGGTAGGTACTAAATATAGGTCTCTATTGGGTCTGTTGACTTAATTATCTTATTTTCAGCCCAGAAAATCGGTTACCTAATTATTTACCCTAACGATGTAAAATCGTAAAGGCTGTCAATAAATATCAGCCGATACACTCTCCCAAGATGCATTGAAATTTAATATACCTAATATACCTATAACTTCCCGCTTTTTAAGGATGCTAACTAACCAAAGAGAATATAAAACGCTACGCTAGAAACTAACCGTAAAACAAATTAAATTTTAAAAAAATGGGAGTGGAGTTTATGACAGCATTTGCTAACCAGATTTTTATTACAATTAAAGACATATTTTTATTACAGCGAACGTTGTGTTAAAAAATTAGTGCAGTTTTGTGATGCAAGTATTTTTGAATTTGTAATACATAATACTAAAGACATGGATGTATAGGCTTCATCCCTAAGCCGTCCCTCCCCACCGAGAGTTAACCAAAAAAAAATTGACGAGATTTGATATGGATTTTTTTACAGTAATTACAACATTATTGTGTCTGAGGGCGTACGTTGTTTTAAAATTGGCGTAGTTTTGTGAACAAGTGTATGTTTCCAATTGCAATTATAAGATCACTGTAATAGGTAAGTTTGATGTGACCTCATTAAAGTAGCATCATTGTGACTGTGCTCATATATTCCGCACCATTCTCTCCCAAAATGCATTTGTATGTGCAACACTAGTATTTCAGTACAATATTTTCAGAATTAAAGAAAATACAAGTACTCAAGACTAGGCTGTATGGGCATAAGTTCCCCTTGCCTTCTCTATAATTGAAAGCACTTGTTTTTTTTAGTTAAATTCTCGCTATAAAGGGAAGGCAAAGGGTACTGATGCCCATACAGCCATGTCTTCAGTATTTCTTTTTTTCTTTATTTATTGCATTAAAACGCTGGCGTAACACATTCTAATGCACCTTGGGAATATTTCCTCATCGTATTTCACACCATAATCACTTTTATTCTAATAATATTTTAGTTGCACATCAATACAACAAATGATTTATTAAAACTACACCAATTTTATAACACATAGATCGCTCCGACACAATATTTAATTATTCTAATAAAAATCTTGACTGACACCCCAAATCCCGCCAAAAACTCTCCTGAAAGAACTTGTTTTTTTTTTTGTTAAAATCTCCCTATAAAGGGAAGGCTGGTACTGATGCCCATACAGCCAGGCCTTCAGTATTTCTTATTTTCTCCATTTATTGCATTAAAAAGCTGGCGTAACACATTTTAATGCACCTTAAGAGTATTTGACGCGAAATATATGATGATAGACTCCTTATGATGCTACTTGATGGGTGGATTACCACAAAAAAAAACTCATCGTATTTCACACCATAATCACTTTTATTCTAATAATCTTTTAGTTGCACGTCAACACAAACACATGATTTATAAAACTACACCAATTTTATAACACATAGTTCGCTCCGACACAATTTTTACTTATTTTGATAAAAATCTTGACCGACACCACAAAATCTCGCCAAGGCGCCAAACACACCGAAAGAACTTGTTTTGTTTTGTTCATTCTTTCTGTAATGGGAAAGGGAACCAGTGCCCATACAGCCATGTCTTAGTATTTCTTTATTTATTGCATTGAAATACTAGTGTCACACATTTCAATACACCTTGGGAGAATCTGACGTGAAATATATGATGACAGTCTCCATATGAAACTATTTGATGAGGTGGATAACCACGATAAAGTTTTCATAGTCTTTCACACCATAATCACTTTTATTCTAATAATCTTTTAGTTGACTACATGCGTCAACACAAACACTTGGTTCATAAAACTACACCAATTTTATAACACAAAGTTCGCTCTGACACATTTTTTATTATTCTAATAAAAAAAATCTCGACTGACACCACCTAATCCCGCCAAAAAACTGAAAGAACTTGAAAAAAAAAAGAGTTTTTCGGGAGATTTCATGATGTTAGTAAAAATTTAATTTGAAATTATTACAAAACTGTGTCTGGGCAAAAAATGACACAAATGTGTTAACAATTGAAAGATCATTGTAAATGAATTTGAGTCTGAACCTGATCAAAGTAGCACCAGTATCACCATGGAGACTGTCATCATATATTTCGCACCAAACGGACCCGAGATGGCTTGCAATAATTACAGAATTATACAAAAAACTTAAGATATGGTTGTATGGGCAGTAGTTCGCTTTGCCTTCTCTGAGAGAGCATAAAAACAAAACAAAAACGAGTGTTTGGCGGGATTTGGTGGCGTCAGTCGTGATTTTTATTACAATTATTAAAAATTGTGTCTGAGCGAACGTTGTATTATAAAATTAATGTAGTTTTATAAAACAAGTGTTTTTGTTGACTTGTAATTGTAGAATTATTAGAACAAAGGTAATTGTGGTTTGAAAGAGGATGAGAATTTTATCATGGTTATTTACCTCATCAAATTAGCATCATTTGGAGACTGTCATATTTCGCGTTTAATTCTCATATGGAGCATTGAAATGTGTACTAAAAGACTACAGGCCCGTGTCAAAAAAATGGTGGGTCATTTGATCCACCAGCCCCTTTATTCTCAACTGTCAGATCACGGATTCGATTCGAAAAGTCACATGCCGTCTCGCTTTGACGCAGCGCGATAAAAAGTGACAGGTATAGAGTTTCCGAAATTCGAATTCTTCCGACAGTTGAGAATAAGGGGGCAGGTGACCTATATATAACGATATAAGATAATTTTTCTAGTTTTATTCTATTTTAATTACTAAGTAATTTTTCAAACATTTATAATAATGTTAAAATCAAAAATTAAGGACGATATAAGAGCATAAAATAATAAGATTCAGCGATATGCCGTCACTTGTGAGCTGTCCAACTGAGTGCAGGTGAGAATTCAAAAGTACAGGTAGAGTGAGTACATTTTGGTCATATATTTTTGTACGGCATTCTTACCATCGATAGATCCATGAAAAATAATACGAAAACGCGCAGTGCCGTAAAAAAATGGTGCGCCACAAAGTCGTTTTTTTTTTATTTTCTGACAATTTACAGGGTAAATTTGGTTGTCATGGCTGTATGGGCATTAGTTCCCTTTGCCTTCCCTCTATAGGGAGAATTAAGAAACAAAAACAAAAAAAAAAGCATCAACTTCGTTTTCTAATTTCCATTTGTTGTCTGTGACTGTGTGTGATTGTAATTTGCCAGCTGGGCGGTTCCAAATTAATAAAAATCTAAATATTTTTTGCGGAATTGCATTCATAGTCCTGTTAAATTAGTGATTATTTGCCTGTGCCTACTGCATGACCGTTTAACAAATTGTAAGTATTTGTCAATGTATTTTTTTTTCAAATCAATACCATCCCAAGCGTTTTGTATTTACGAAGAAGGTATCAAAACTAAATAAAGTACATCAACCTTTCAGAATGTGCTGTTTTAGTAACGCATTTAATTAAAACTTGCCTTTACAAATTGAGAAAATCTACTATGAACAAATTTGCTACAATTATTTTAACTAACTGATAACTAAAATAATAAATCATAATATTCTACATAAACAAAGTAGGTAAGCAAACAAAACTAGGTTTACACAATATTGGTGTGTATAACCTTTTAGAACAACTGGCTAAAAATTACTGAAATAGTATGAAGTTTCACAGTGCCTTACAAAGAATGTGACTATTAAGTCTTTTCCAAAAGAGAACTAAATACTTCTTGAATAAATAAAAATTGATATTATTTCTTTTCCAAAAGAGATTAAATACTTTTTAAATAAATTTGTGATTAGTAAAATATAACATCAGTGGTTGTGCCTACTCAAAGGAGTACAGATAATCTTGAAAATTTAAATTAACATTAATGAAGTTTTCACATTAAAGAATTTTCTTATAAGTACATAAATATAAACTGTCAGAGGATAATAAACACTTCGGCTTCATATTCAAATATTCATATTATTATAATATTTGCCTTATTTAATATAGAATATTTGTAAGTGAATATACAAAACCTTTAACAATTTGACCCTTTCCAAAAAGCTGGTGTCCAACTCGTCAATATAATATCTATTAAGTCTGGTTTGTGGCAACTACACAAATTGATGTTTTCAACATTTTAGCATAAATAAGATAAAACATAAAGTTAAATAACATAAAGTTAGCATAAATAAGACTAACAACGTTTATTCTTATTTATGCTAACTTGTCAATCAACACATTTCAAACACAAAGTGTTTTTAATTGTCACATGCACATCATACAGCATACAAAGAACTGTACCTTTCCTTATATTATGCCTGTACCTTCCAGTGAAAAAATTGTCACAACTATGATAAGTAAATAGTTGCAAAGCTATTTCTAATCCTATGATAAAGTGTGAATTTATTTTATGTTATTGTATGAAGAGAATATAATAATTAGAGTTGAATTGATGCATGCTTCTTTTAATATTTTACCAACACTCATGGAATTATAATTTAACTCAGAATGGGAGGAGCTTCCTGACATACTTTTTTGAGCATACTGGTTTTGATCACCATGGTCGGTCCCGGATGGGTCAATCAAAATTTGTAATCTAGAACTCTTGTTTTGCGGAAAGCATGTTAAGCCCGGCAACCCACCAACCGGTATTGTGCTAGTGTGGTGTTTTGTGTGTGGTGTTATGACACAAACTCCTCATGTGATTCAATTACGAAATCAAAGCAACTTTCATCATGGTAAAGACCAGGATTGATCAATCAAAATTTGTAATTGCGACCTCCTCCCGTAAGGCTCTTTAAAGGGTGTTGGTCCTGGTTGTAGCTGCAACCCCTTTAATCCACCAACCCACAGGTGGTGGGGTTACAGCCCAAACTCCTAGAGTGTTTCTCACATGAGGAAGTCCTGTGCCCAGCAGTGGGAGGTATTTAGGCTGGTGATGATATTATGAGAATGATGTAACTATCAACTTCAGGGATGGTAACATAAGCATGGTGGTGTAGGTGTTGATGTGCAGTCTCCAGGACAGGTGGAAAGCCTTTCCTGCACATAAGTAGGTATTTGATTTATAAATTTTTCAAGATGTAAATAAACAATTGAAAGATTGATACTTTTAATAATTCATATTGTGTGATCAAAAATTTTATAAAATATCTATAAAAAAAATGTGTTGGTAACCAGTTACATATTCATTATCCATATCAATACATAGCAATTTTCAGTCTCTAAAATTTCAAGTGTGCCATACTGGCTGCTGAATATGCTACATATTAGTTTTTTTATCATGTATTGCCATTGTTATTTTTCAGCCATTTTTACAGCTTACATGTGTTTTCCCCCTCGAAAATTTTTCTTTGCCCTATCTTATGCTTACATAATTAATCTCATAATGATGCTGAAACAAACAGTTAAACTAAAGCCACACATTCCAGACACAAATATTTTTATTGGTCATAGACTCCCGAGAGTCTTTCTGCAGCTTAATAAAGAAATAATCATCACTAATTGGTAGATTTATAAACAAAACAGCTGATTACTAATGTATAGTTTTTAACACTTCCTATAATAGCTTGCGCATGTAAGAACTTAAGTAAGAAGGGAAATAATTGCTAAAACAATGAAGATAATTTATTAATGGCACATTCGGAAATTAACATTTAATATCATCAAATAGAATTTCTCTAAAATTGGAAACAATTACCCACCCAATATTACATTAAAAAATATGTCACTCTAACCAATCTGCTAAATGTCATTTCAATGTCATCTCATAAGAATGTTACGAGTTGATTTATCATTTTTCAGTACAAAATGTATGAAAAAAGTTTTTGGCGATTTCTGTCATTTCTAGTACTCATACCTTAAAAGGTCCCATACAGTCTTTTGATCCCCACACAAAATAGGAAGAATAGGCATTAAATATTTTTTTTTTGTATTTCAGCATTTTTGTTCACTGCCCATACATTTTCTCAAAAATCTGTGAATGCAGTTCAGAATATCTTAATAAATTATGGATGGTCTCTTAGAAACCTTTTCCTGTAACTATAACGGTTGAGCTACCTGCCCTTACTGACCCATCTCAAAAATACATCCTGTATATTTATTAATAAGACTGAAACTTATTAGGCCCATTGTATAAATAAGTCTTTGGAGTGTAAATATTTAAGTAATAAATTATTTTATAATAAAAGTGTAAATAAAACTCTTTTTTAAAAACCTACAATTTATATTGCCTACCTGTACTGCTCAGCGAAGTTTTATGTATAATGTTCTAAGTATCAAACTTGCGGGCATTTATTTATTGCCCTGATTAAATGCCTTAAGCGAGTGTATTATCCTTCGAATGGAAAGCTATTGTCATACCCTATGTAGTTATGTGTTCTTACGGGACAAGGCAACAAGTGCATAGAATCATAGATTATGGTATCTGTTATAATTTAGGACGCGCCTCCCCCACAAGCTCTAGCGACCATCCACAAAATAATAACCCAGCAGTATTTATATAAGTAATAACTTCCATCATCAGTGTGATGACTAGCATTGCTCTGTCTGTATATAAGAATATATTATGGGCCGGTTAACCAAACCAAAATCAATCCGTATTATTAAATTAAAAATCAAAACTTGGTTGGGTTTGTACAATTAATTTATCTGTCGCAGACATCTGGGTAAATTAGGCAAATGGGCTGACCGTCGTGTCATCCATCTGATTAAATTGGCCAGTTGATTGGACGCCTAGGCAGTAGCAGTATCATATGTTGGAAAAGCTTTGTGTGATTGGTAGGTTAAAGGTTTTTTGTGATCATTAATATCCGAAACCGTTTCGGTTATAAGTGGTCATAAATATAACCTTGAACATACCAAGCATACTGAAATTCTTCCTTACAAGTCGATCCGCCCATGCGTCTAATTTAGCTGACTTTAAATACGCCAAATTGTTAAACGTTGAGTGATTCTAGTTCCAGTAACTATTAGCCTAGGCCTATTTTTTTATAGCACTAAGGTGGCAATCAAGCATACGGCCCACCTGATGGTAAACAACACCTTGCAACACCAGGGGTATCACGGTTGCGGCTTTTATTCAAACGCCTAGGCATCCAATTAGGTGGCTAATTTAACCAGATGGCTACGACATACATGTTTTGGGCAAGTAAAGAAGTCCGGTCACTATGAATAACGACCGGTCTTACACAGTAAGAGAAAAAAGCTTTTTTACGGAAGCGCGAAGTGACCGTGGTAGGTTAGAAATCTTAGGCCATCGCCGTAAATGTATTATTTTTTCGATTTATGTATATTGACCGATCATTATTCATAGTGACATAACTTCTCAAGTTGTCCGTAACATACCTATTTATTTATTATAGTTTGCTACTATTGCAAAGAATTGCACATTGCGAAATTGTTATCAAAATACTATTATACGCTAAGCAAATAGATAATTTTAGATCTACCTATTTAAATTGTTGCTTGCCATTATAATAGTTAAAGTACCTAAATCCTAATATATTTTATTAAGTACATAAATCTTTTAACAATAACCGTAGCTTTATGTGACAGCATATACATTTCATGTATGTACCTATTGTTAATGGATGTTGTTGCGTGAGTGCAAGTAACAGTAGCGGCGGCAAGCGTGCGGAAATACTTATTAACAGAGAAAAAGCAGTAAAGGTACATGAAAAGTTTAAATCGTCGATGAGAGAGACACCGCTATCTGATTCTGTACAGCGTAAGCAAGATGAAGCGAGGGTCGATGTACTCGACAGCTCCGCTGAGCTATGATGGCTGGAGGCAATCTCGACACGCATATTAGTCTCATAGTCATACATAACAGTAGCTAGCCTGAAATTTTAACGATATACGTTATTGACTCACAGAATCAAGTTAAATTAAAGTATAAATTTTTAAAAAATCAACAGTTCAAAATATTTCTATTATTAAAGATTTATAACTATAATATTATGTTTCTTGACAAGTTATTTGAACATTAAATAATTACTGTCCCTTTTCTAATAATTAATAAATAATCGTTTTGGTTCTTATCACTCTGCGCATGTTATATAAATGAGTTAAACTGTATTCCAACATTTTATTGTGTTTTATTTTTATAATATTAATTGCATTGCGAAATCTTCACCATTTATAGTTTAAGATCCGGTGTGACAAATATACAGTGTGTTTCGAAAGTCCGAAATAAAATTTTAGTGGGTGGTTGGGTTCCATCAGTCATCTTTTAGACCACTTTTATTTTTCAATTAAATTAATAAAAACATTGTCCTGCTCGTGACAACCCTAAAAATGCGTCCTTTTGCGTATCGTATACACACTACAGTCATACTAATGATACACAAACACTCGCAACCCGGTGGTCGATATCGTAGTACCTATGTGCGCCATAGGTACTACGATATCGACCACCCGCAACCACAGAATTCCAAATTTTATTTCGGAATTCTGTAACACCCGGTAGGTATACCCTTATCTGTTATTCAATGACAATTAAGAATATATGCTAGATAATAAATACATTGATACATTTCAAATAGGTTGTCTAGCTAAATCACGTGCTCGTCGGCAGGTTAAACAATAAAACACATCATGTTAAACAATAAAATGTTATTTTTTTATCAACTACCCCGATTTTCATTAAAGAAAGTCAAGCATCAGCTGAGAGAATTGAAAAAATAAAGGTTGTCTACTTCCCTCTCTGCGCACTATGGAGTTGCTAAATTTAAACAAATAAGTAATCGTTAATAATGTACCCTGATAAGATAAGTTATTTAATTAATGGAATCATATATCAAAGCTTATTTTATTCCCAATTCAATTATAGCAGGTTGCCTTATCAAAAATTTTATTGAATCCATGTTTGCCTACATTTAAGATTTTAAATTAACTCTTCTCACACAGAAAAACAGAAAACCTTTTCATAAGGCAACCTAATATATTTGGTAGAGTAAAAAATAAGCTTTCATTTGATTGAATAGCTTATGAGGATATATTATTAACGCGTACAATATCTGTTTATTTATGGCAACTCTATAGTGCGCAGAGAGGAAAGTAGACAACGTTTATTTTTTCAATTCCTTGGGGTATATTCTCTCAGCTGATGCTTGACTTTCATAAATAACTTATCAGGGAAATTTATTAAAAAAATAATTTAACATTTTATTGTTTAACATCATCATAATTTAGCTAGGCAACCTATTTGCGATGCATCAATGAATACATTATCTAGCATATATTTGCAGTAACTATTGTTTGAAAATCGAATATCTTCCAATGGTCATTAACACAAAATTTTACCTACACTACGCAATATTTAATTTAATTTTACGTAGCATACGGAGTAATAAAAAAGGTTTATTTTTACATCGAAATGCCTTTGTTCTCTTGTTTTAACTATGGCACTTGAAGTCTCAACTCGAGACATAATTCGATGCAAACAGACTCCTCCAGTTCCATAAGCAAGGCCACAGAATAACTGAAAGTTACAGCAGCGCGAGCTATGCGCGCCTTTTGTGATGACTAACGAGTTATCTGCAGACCCACTAAAACTTTACTATAGCGTTATTGTGAAATCTTGCCTTGCAGTGCAGCAATGCATAGGCAATTAATTGGAATCAAAATAAGTTAGCGAAAAGCCTGCTACACTCTAATTCGCAACCGTCGGAACAAGGATTCGATCCGAAAACTTGCTTCCCACCGCGCTCTAACAGCGCTTGACAGGTTATTGCTGTCGTAACTAGGTATTGTATAGCTATGCCTCATACATAAAACAAAAGATAACTTCAGGTTTCATTAAGTTCATTTTAGTATTTTGAAGATTTTTACTTTGTTACACTAGCAAGGTTTAACTGAGCATTTAAGAAAAGTATTTAAATTAAAGTTTAAAAGAGATGGTACGAAAATTTATGGAGTCCAGGTCTATGTACTAAAAAATAGGCAAAAATGCAGAACATTTTGAGCCATCTATGTTCCTTTAATTTGCTTTTTTTCGTGGTACAAAACAAGATTTTTATAGAAAACACTGCAACACAGGCAAATATTCATCATGGCGTTTAGGTTACTTTGGTGGCGTTTAGTTGACTGCTACGTCTCTCGCCATATTGTCATATTAACAATGGTGTGTATAATGACAAACAATTTTGTACGAGTAAACCGTACATGAAAACTAATTATTAGTATCTATTTTTCTCGGATTCAGGAGATTTCTGATTTTTTAACTACTGTACATACACCTGGCTGGTGCCAAATGGAATTTATGTAGATTAAATGCCTTAAGAGTTGTTAAAGGGTCAAAAGTAAATTTTCGTATTCATCGTACAAACACTTCCCCTACCGGGATTCTAACCCGGGACCTCTGGCCGAGTAGCCTGAATAGTAAGGGGTACAGAGTAGTATCACAGAGTATATACCACTCGGCCAGCCGGTCGTCTAAGTAAAAGTGTTATAATGTATACATACACAGTATTTTAGAATCGTCAAGTTATTATACGTAATACCGCATCGACAGGTTGAATTAGAGAATGGAAAACGTACGTGTCAGACCGGACTGTGAGTCACGCTCGCCAACCCACGTGGGATGACTGTCCTCCACTCGTTTTTTTTCTCTGAAGGCACAGCAAAGCTATTCATTAAAATGATCATATGAACTCGGCGCCGCGGCAAAACGAACCTTGACATTTTTGGAAGTAATTTCTGTTGACAGTTAAATTATTCAGTATCGCAATCGCAAATTTCGGCTGTGTATACACTTAAAAATATTATGGCATAATGATTAGAAATTGCCTATATTAGGTACGCATTGCGAACCGATACTTTAAATTCTTGTTACAAAATCAAACCCGTTACCCGCTTTAAACAGAAAGCAAGGAAAGGATAAATTATCCCTATTTTTTAACACAAACAGGCAACAGCACTTGAAACAGTTGAAGTACAGCAAGCAGGAACAGAACCGTATTGAAAAACTGCCTACCATGATAAAAATAATAGTATTTTTAATATACAGTTAAAGTATGTACAGTCGGCACCACATCAAGCGTAACAGTTTGACCTTTAGACCACCCTTACTCCGTTTGTACTAAAGGCGGCTTTCGTAGTGCAACTGTTCTGTACTTCATTAAGTATATTCTGTTCGCAATTCACACCCTTTCACTATTCTCATAGCTAGAAATTGAAAAAGTTAATGCCGGAAAACGCTATATTATATTTCAGTAGTATTATAAAATGGAATAATTCTGAATGTCACACAAATATATATTTTTACAAATTATGTACATTAAAACTTTTTGTTTTCAGTTGGTGCCGGTAACCGGCGCAGCAGCATCATTTAGTCTTGGGAGTAAAGGTAAATGTCTATAATATTACCTATGTTTTGCCACATTTAATTTTAGATACATTTTACTGTTACCATTTTTATTTTTATGATATAAATCTTGAAATGGCTAGACATATTCTGTTTGTGAAGTTGTTCAATAATAAAAAGTGGAATCGGCTAGAAATAACACTACATAACCACTGGATGCAGATTTTTTGTGGGTAGTTAGTTATTAAGTTTTATAAAGCAAATATTCAAGTACTTTAATGTGTATCTGTTTCAAATTTTAAAAATAATTTATCAATTTTAAAGTCGCTACTTTAAGTTACATAATGTTGTAATCATCACCACCAGGCCCATCTTTTCCATTTGGCACTGTGGGCAAGTGCCCAGGGCCCCGCGATCCATGGGACCCCAAGTTCCCTTTTTGGAAATTAAGATTTTGATTAAATTTCTATGGAAATATGGATGTATAGGTATAATGTATAAAATAATTGAATTGATAAACTACTCTTTTTTTGAAGTCGGTTAAAATAATAAAGTGCAATAGGTTAAAGACGGCTCTGATCACCGCGATGAATCTATGTCAACACATCATCATATCAGCCGAGAGACGCCCACTGCTGGGCATAGGCCTCCCCCAAGGATCTCCAAACCGATCGCTCCTGCGCAACACATAATGTGTTATAATTATTTGCACAAAAATATCTCTCTAATATACTGTTTTTGAGAAATTTATATTTTAACATACACTGTCACAATGACATGTATTCTTTAGGTGTTTAATAAAACTGTATCCTTCGTAATTTATGACTGGATTATTTGTTAAAAGGATACATCTATATTGAGCTTTAAAAGTGTACATAACAGTGTAACAGTGTATGTTAATATGTAAATGTATCAAAAACAGTGTAAATAGTAGAGTCGTTATTGCTGTGTACATAAATATGACACATTGAAAGTTGACATTATCGGTTTGACTGAACACAAATTTATGTAATTTAAATAATGTGGCTACTTCAAAATGGATACTTTATATTGTAGCTTTGAAATGGATACATATTAAAGTACTCGACTGTACTATTATGTATTATAGTAAAAATTGAATTAAATACAAGTATTCTGGACTACCTCATTCACCTCAACGATTAAGGTCAAAACTTCAGTTTCAGTCGTTCAGGCGTGAGTCACAAATCTGACCTAAATGTAACTTGATTTGCTAGTAACAGCGAGAATCAACACTAGAACTGTCACCCCCGACCTAATAGATAGCTCTTGAGTGTCCTGCAAACAAAATTAGGTTAGCTGTTGGACTTCGTATTGTTTTACAATACTTTCCATTTTGTACGTATATTTATTTACCCAATGCTTGACGTGGAATTTTAATAGTTTTTTTTACTAAAAACGTGGTTACAAATAGATAAAATTAATGACAATATAGAAAGAAAATCAATATTTAAAAACTTTTTTGAAAAAATGATCTGAAGCTTCAGCTTACACCAGGCTTTATCTGCTTAGTTTGACGTGGGTGAAACCCCTAAGGGTACATACAGTTAGCATTTTATTTTATTTTATTAGCATCACCAGAGGCTTTTATAGTTGTAATATTGTAGTCGCAATCAACAATTGATTATTTATTGAAAAGATACCATAAAATATTATATGCAGTTGTTAAGAATTAACTTCATAAAATAGATAATAAGGTAAACTGTCATATTTATGTTTTTGTAATTTTCCGTTTCTTTAAAAGATAGTGATGGGGGTGGCTTATTGCATGAATACATTTCCTAGAACACTGAGACGTGTCTATGAATAAGAAGTATGTAAACTCTTCATGTTTATTCAGAATTATTTAGCTTGTTGTACATGGAACATAAATTTCATTTATCTCTTACGGCCTTGCTAGAATTCAAAATGTCATTCGAATGTAACAAAACAATGTGTTTCTATAGATTTATAGAATGATTGAAAATGATGATGAAAATTTATAAATTTATGCTAGTTTAATTACACTTATTCAATTTACTTAGCATTTAAAAGATCTTGTGTAACGTTACATTAGCCTAGTGAACTCATTGCGAACAGTCTCGCCCTGTCTCGTGTCACACCACACCCTCACGGGCAATGACTCAATATTTGCCAGGACTCACACAAATTTTATTGTGTTCCTACATAAACAAAATATTTAATATTTGGGTATTTCGTAATCAGTTTAAAAACGAAGATTTAAAGTTTTATTTATTATTAAATTCTAAACTTATCATAATAGGTACAAATTTACGAATATTATTTCCACAATGTGATAAAAAACCTTCCTTTACGAACCACTTCATTTTATTCTATAGATCACCTATATTTTATATTGCGCTGTTCATTTAATTCAGTTTGGCATGGATTACTTTAGATATAAGTAGCGTGCATGTCGGCCCACGACACGATACGCGCTATGTTCAATCATAATAAAATAAAAACAGTAGGTTCCGTTCGGAGATCACCCAAGCAGCTACCTATCTTGCTGATGAAGAAAGCTTTTGTTATCCTTACCCAAGTAATGGTGCTTTTTAACGTAATGATCGATGAATCTGTGGGAAATGTGTGAAATAACAACGTTACACATTGCAATAGTAACATACTGTTTTCGTCTTATTATGGTTTGACGATCGCAAGCGGCCTTCATGCTTAGTGGGCGGATTACCGGCGAGCGCGCGTATCACTCCGACTTTCACCTACGATCACGGTTTCATCAAAACAATATATTCAGACATCACTCACTTAAAAATATACCATGCAAAAATTTGTCTCACCTCATGGTTACTTAATTCTTTGTGTTGTGAAGTGTTTTGTGAAATCATTACATTAAAATCATCAACAGTCATAATGATTGTGCATGATACGATGCATCGTAATAAATTTTAAAGCAATTATTTTACTAATATTTTTTCTATGGTGTCTGTTGTTTCTGAAAGAGATAAAGTGTTCAGGTGTAATTGTTTTTTTAAATAAGTAATTTTTAATTACTGTTAAAGACTTTTATTTTTCTTGTATGTAGTAAGCATTCCGAGACCGAACCTTGTATAACAATTTAAATTAGACAAACGTAATAAATTTGATTAAATGTCTGTCTTACATAACTATGTAAACTCCTCACTTACCCATAATTATTAGTTAGAAAAAAACATTTATTTTGTCATATTCAATTGCATGTAGCCCCTTTTATATTAAAATTAGAATTCCAAAATTGAGTCTGGGCTTTAACGGGTATACAGTGACAGTGATGAGATAATTGGTGATGAGTGTGGAGCTTATGCCATGACTGCACGTGTCTGGTGCAGAGAGGAGCGCGCAGTGAGCAGGACGAGGAGAGATCCTTTATGGCAGTTCCGGGGTCACCATGAAGGTGGACGCTGAAGCGAGGGAAGCGCACGCAGCGCCAGTCATCACTACGGGAACACCCATCTCTAGTAATACAGAGTCGCCTGTATCATCTTTGGACGGTTTGTTGGCCCAACACTAACATTCACTAACGCACTTGTCCTGCATTGTAACTCACCCTCTTAGACAACTATCTATCCCTATAACTGGTATGCAACTCTTGCCTGCTTAAGTTTTGGTTTAACGTTTTCGTTATCGCTTTTCCTTTTAACAATATTTTGGAAATGTCTATAGGTAATAACAGAAGTAATTTTAAAACTTCATAGTTAAATGTTATCGTTTGTGTCGTTTTTGTTTCATCGTGTATGTTCATGCTAATTATACGAATAATTCTTTTAAATAAGTTTTAAATATTGGTATTCTTGAAACGTTTTAAAGTTATCATTTTAACGTTTGCTACATTTTATTAATTATAACACTCCAAATAAAACATATATCAGTCATTGTTGAATAGGATTTGACCAGTCGTTCAGTGTCTTAAACACAAAAACGCAAAATGTCAAGTTATACAAAATGACTAGATCACAAAATGATGTAATCGCAAAACGAAACTACACAAAAATACATCGCAAATTAAAACATATTTTTGAGTCAATAATATCAGTACGGGTCTGTAATAAATAAAAAAATAGACTGTCGCTATCGCTATAGTATAGACTATAATCAGTATCTGGTCCTTTTACTACCTAGACATTTAACGACCTATATTCTGCTATTAGTGGAACGTATAAGTACCTAACATTAGTTATATTGTAATTTTATCATTTTAAAATCTAGTTGTTCGCTACTGCTAGGTATATCTTGTAATTAAGAACTTTATTTTCTTGCAATTTTTTACAATTTTTTATAATATAAATATTTTTTGTATTATTCGTACAAATTTAAATACAATTAACAAGAAAACTGTAGATGACTAGGTAGCTAAACAATTTATTTATTTGCGATGTAAGTAAATATATCTAAAAACCGTCGTCATAATAAAAATTAGGTAGTACTCAGTATATCACCACTGCAAAGATGATTATTTTTTGTCCCAAATGAAATGAAGCTTGTGATTACTTTAAAAAAATAATTTATCAAACTATCTATCCACTTTAGTCAATATACATAATATCTAGCCATTATGAATAATCGCTATGCAATCACATGGTCTGTCATGGTCATTAGGGATGTTTCCTAAGTTTGAATCTGGCGCTATTTTTCATAAATTTGGAAAATATACGCTATTGTTACCCATACAAACAATTCAAACTTAAAAATTACTAAAGTTGTACTGTTTAGAAAATGTATAAAAAAATTCTCTCCAAAATTTGTCAAAAAATATAGTGTTATTAGATTGCTTAAGTCAATACAAACATAGTTATTATTAAAGTTGTCAATATGCCCATACATTTTTAGCTACATGTGACATCATCTATTCCGCAGATTTTAAACGATGCCGTGCAACTTATCAAATATCCCAGTATATCTATCAGTATATCTGTGAAACTATTGATTGTTAAAATACTATTTCTTTTGCAATATTTCTTTATGAGTTCTAAACTTCTTATTTATGTTATAATTAAAAAGTTGACAACCACCCTATTGTAAAGTTTTTTAATTTTGGGACTTGATGAATAAGACATACTTATATTAAGTAGGTATGTGAACATCTGCGCGTTTAATTTGAATGATTTTCTTTCATCCTTATTTTATTGATTGCTGTCACTCACTAGAACTAATAAACAATTCCAAATAGCTATGTGTTCTACTTTAAATGAATAAATAAAAAGTATTTATTTATGTTATGTGATTTTGCCTATTTATTTATTAATACATATATTAAATTAAATTAACATTGATGTAGAAGAATTGACATACAAAAAGCATTAAAGATAATAACTTTGAATATCGAAATCACTAGGTTTATTTTATAGAGATGTACGCCGCGCGAGATTAAAAAAAACTTAAATTAAATCGGTGAAATTATTTATACTCGTCCAAACATGTAACTACAGTAGAACAATTCAGTAAAAAAGTATTATATAAAAAAAGAAAAATATTAAAATATCGGAGAATTTAAATTTCTCTTGTGCCTAGCGCTAGGGCTTGTATCCATAGAATACATCGAAATAATTTTGTAGCAGGAAACGGTTATAGTATAACTATTATCTCGTAATTAAATAGCTAACGGTTTTCGAAGTATGCTTTTACACTTCACATAACACTATGATTTTGGGAAATGTAAATGGTTCGATTCTGGTTACACTTACTACTAATAAAGTTAAGTAGAAAATTTAACTTATCTTCGTAGAAAATGGATTATATTTGTTACATTTATGTAATGTGACAAATCTAAAACATTTTGTAAATTTATGAATTTAGTTAAAATAGCTCTTAAGGCCAATGCACTAAATAACCAATTGATTGGGGTTTGGTCCTGTCCTCGTCAGCCTAATACGAAGGTTTACGCAACGTTTAAGATTCATTAAATAAACATCATTTTTTTAAAAAAGGTGAAAATACGCTTCTTGAAAGTTGCATTTTACTACCTTCATTTGAATTCCAAAATGTACTTCTAACTGTAAAGTTTATGATTTTCATTATATGTTTCTCCCAAGTAGGAAGGCCTTTGTCCTTCAGTGGGATTTTCTCTATTTATTCTTTAGGAAAAGACAGTTAGTTTTCAATGTGCTAACGAACCTATTATCGCTGCAGACTGCCACTTGCAAGAAGTAATATCGTCGCCCGAAAGGGCGCTACTCGCCAAGCTGGAGCAGGAGAACAGAAAAATCGAAGCGGACGCAAAGTCCCTCACCAACGTGCACAGCCGCAAAAGCTCGGACACCTCACAAATTTCATTGGCTTCTGGTAAGAAAAAAATAAATCATAATTGATATATGTAATTACAGTGCACAGATAGATGTTTGATTAGTACCCATTATTATTGCCATAAATTACCGACACAATTGGTTTTTTATTGACATAAGACACCCCGGTGGTCTTACGCGGCTTCCAACTACGCAATAATTTCATCATAACTAACCTTAATAAAGTGAACAAAGCAACACTTTACTGCTTCAGAGTAAAACAGTGCAGTATAGTAATGTATAAAAATCCATTACTGCACTATTATTGCTTTAAAACAGTGCAGTAATGTTGTATGAAAATCCATTACTGCATTGTTATCACCCTGAAGCTACAAATCCCAGGTGACTCTCCAGCAGGCTTCATCTTTAAAATCATGGCTAAGTAGATTTATACCAGCCAATCAAACCAACTCTGGTCAACTCTGACCACACAACAGGCCAATCGCAGGCTACAAGCATAACCAATCAGTTGTTTACCAGCCAATCAGCGCTATTTATATTCCCGGGAACAATGTCAAAGTAAATGTACAACCATTGCCAAAAAAATGTTCTAAATAAATTGTTTCTACTTTATTTGACTTCAGTCCTTTATTCAGTAGTTAGAAGAAAAGCAGATTATTAACCTCGCAAAAGTGACGTTTATAATTGAGTGTTAGTTTGGACCCCGAGCTCACTCGATGCAATTTTAAGACACTTTCTGCGCGGTGCAACAATCTATTATGCCGCACTATCCGTTGTAGGGTGCGTAATGTTTACCTTTAAAACAATGTATGTATGTAGTCTTCGTAAATGCATTTGCTGTGCAGATGTGCTGAAAAGAAATTAAATAAGGCTTTCTGTTTGCTATATTGCATCTTCCTTGCAGTCTTGGCCTCAGAATGACCCCTTAAGATACCTACACTGCCGCAGGTGATGAACTGGTAATTTATTCAACTGTAGCTACCCAGACCGTCCGAAATAACAGTTTATCTATGTCACAGGTAAATTAGGATTTACCTACGACACACCTTTTGACCACTGACTATTTTCATCTAGATATCTCCATGTCTAATATAACATTGACTGCATTTTTTCATAGAAATGTCCAGAAATTATCAAATGAATAAGATGTTTTTGAAAGTGGCAAATCATTTCTATGAACTAATATAGCCCATGTTTTAATTTATTGTCGCATTGACAGCACCACCCTGTATGTACCTTCATTACTTGCTCATAACATAAGCAAATTCATGCTAGTATTCCTGATTAAAAGATCGACAATTCAATGGTCATTCAATCAAATTGGAAGAATCACATAGAAAAGATAAAAACTAAACTTTCACGCTTTACTTATGCTCTATATGAGCTTAAATTGAGCACAGACAAAAAAACTGCCATTGCAGCATACTATGCTTATGCACATTCCTGGTTAACATATGGTATTATCCTCTGGGGCACAGATGCTGGTGACCTCTTTACGCTACAGAAAAAGTGTATAAGAATCATCGTTAATATAAATGGTATGGACACATGCAAGCCCCACTTTGAACAACTAAAGATCATGACTTTGACCTCAATTTACATTTTTGAACTCTGCAAATTTGTAAGGACTAACCCTAACATTTTCGATGATAAAATGTTTAACCGACTTTACGCCTCTAGAAGTAATAATAAAAATAAATACAGATTGCCTAACAGTCGCATGGCAATATTTAATTCTGGACCATATTTTAGCGCAATAAAAATACACAATCATCTACCAAACGAGCTGAGAATGGAACCTAAAATTAATATATACATAAAAAAACTAAAACATATGCTAAATAAAAAATCGTACTATGACAAATTTATTACATACAAATACAAATACAAATACAAATATTTTATTGAACCAAAATTTTTTATACAATTTGTTGGGGAAATCCTCTCTTTAAGTTTAAAAACCTGTATTGAGAAGATTTCGCTCCTCTGTAGTTACATACATTATCGTTTTTCTATACCTTAGTGAGTGACCTACTTTTGAAAAGGTATATAAATTCTGTTACACATTCTATAGTACAATAATATATCCATGAATATAAAACCAACCCATACACCCATACTAACTAATAGCTTATCAACCACTGGGCATTACCCAGTGTTCAGATTTTACAAGTATAATACATACCCACTTCAAATAAACATAAGAACCAAGTAGCACTGAAGCTCAAACACTTTGACACTTGTTCAAACACACAATATGCAAGTATTATCAAACCAAACATCAAAAATCACAGAAAAATATTACTATAACAAAGCAACCAAAGCATGAATACAAAAACTCGAGACAATTATAAGACTACCTTCACAGTGGCCGATATTTATTATAAGCAAAGCAAAAGAAAGAAAACAATTCGGTTAGACCACTGACAGTGAGAAGCTAAACAGTAACAGTGATAACCAATTAACACATATCAATGAATCCACAAATAAACACATAAACTATATAATTATTGGTACATAATTTCCTATGAATTACAAAATGTTAAAAACAAAAAATAAAAAATAAAATAAAAAATAAAAAATAAAAATAAAGATAAAAATGAATTTTTCTTTTTTGTTTTTAATAGTAGGTTCTTGTCTCATTAAAAATTCCATAAAACATTTTCCATTCTTGCATATCACTTATTTTTAGATTATACTACTATATTATATTAATTTATACTTTTTATCAACTCTTATTACTAATTATTTTAATAAATTTGTAGTTCAAATCACATGTCATAATATTTAGTTATCTAGTATTATGCTTTCTATTTTATCATAGTCTAGTTTTATTAGCCAAGTGGTTAAAGTTTCTTTGCATTCAATAAAATTCATTGTATAAATATTTAGAATACGATTTAACGTGTTATATAGATATACAGAATGACACTTGCTTTGTCGTTTAGCAAAAGTAGTTCTAACCTTTTCTACTTTTATCACAGTATAAGGGATCCTTTTATTAAGTATGTCCTGATTTGGAGTAGTATTTTTATGAAGTGTTAGAATACTATTTAGAATATATAATTTCCTGACAGTTAGGACATTTGTATCGTTATATATACAAGCAGTGCTGTACGTTTTTTTCTTAAACATCATAACTTTCAATAGAGCTCGCTGAGCTCGTTCAAGTCCAACAAACTTCGTCTTACCAGTTCCACCCCATATACGCAGGCCATATAGCAAGCAGGATTGTACTAAGGTTTTATATATGTAAGTAAGTAATACTTTATCTGCTACATGTCGTAAATGCTTAAAGATCCAAATCATTTTCCTGACTCTTGAAGTGACCGCCTCAACATGCTGATACCATGATAACAATTGATCAATATGGACTCCTAAATACTTTGTAGTCAATACCTTATTTAGTTTAGGACACGTACAATCAGAGTTTAATGGGCATGTGTGGGCCACCAAACTAAGTGGACGGTTCGGTTGCATGTTATTTGTGATCGAAAAAGTAATGTAATTTGTTTTTTTAATATTCAACGTTAACAAGTTAAGTTGTAACCATTTGGTGATGGATTGTAATCCATTTTCGGCCCTAGTAAAAGTTTCTTCCCAACTACTTCCGGAAAATAGCAAAGCAGTGTCATCTGCATACGATATAATCTTACCATGGGCAATTTTAAGATTGGTAAGGTCGTCGATATATATCAGGAAAAGTGTAGGTCCAAGAACACTGCCCTGTGGCACTCCATAGATCGATACAGGACTATCAGTGCTAGAGATAGTGCAATCTAATTTTACACTCTGAGTCCTGTCTTTAAGATAATCAGTAAGTAGCTCAAGAAAAGAGCCTCTAATCCCTTTTTTTTCTAATTTACGTATAAGAATTGGGACAGAGACGGTATCAAAAGCTTTTTGAAGGTCTAAAAATATGCAGAGAGGTTTTTTTTTTTTGTCGAGATGTTGGACTATATTATTTGTAAGCTCAAAAACAGCATCTTCTGTACATCTCGCTTTCCGAAAGCCATATTGTGAGTTAGACAAGAGATCATATTTGGTAAGATAATTAATAAGTCTACTATTTATTATTTTTTCTAAAACTTTAGATAGCACGGGGAGAACTGATATGGGCCTATAATTGTTTACATCGGT
The DNA here is from genome assembly GCA_947347705.1 of Nymphula nitidulata. Classification (NCBI taxonomy): domain Eukaryota; kingdom Metazoa; phylum Arthropoda; class Insecta; order Lepidoptera; family Crambidae; genus Nymphula; species Nymphula nitidulata. The sequence continues at coordinate 23,045,797 of OX374616.1, forward strand.
TCTGATTCCACTCTTAAAAACTGGATGAATTATAGAGCGTTTTAGAGCACGAGGGAAGACACCTTTGTCAAAACAGAGTTTAATTAAATGTCTCACTGCGGGAGCTATTTCTTTCCTTGCCATCTTTAAGAAGGTTGCTGGAATACGATCCCATCCTGGGGCAGAAGAAGACTTCAAACACATGATTGTTGACTCAACTTCATCCAGGTCAGGTTCAATTACAGCAATACTGTTCAGTGAAGAAGTGAGGGAGCCCAAATACTTAGAAGTAGACAATTTGCTACTTTTGGGTATTTTTTCCGCTAGTGACTTGCCAACATCCAGAAAGTATTCATTCACAATATTTGCAGACTCTATGGGGCAATTAGAAATGTTCATTAACTCGGTGTTCTTTGTTTCGTCTCTTTTCGTGTTTGTCAAGCCTCTAATAGTTTCCCATAGCAACTTGTTGTTATTTTTAGCCTTGTTTAGAAGATCACGTTCATATTGCCATTTTAGTTTTTTTATAAGATTATTGCAGTAATTACGATAACGCCTATAAGTAATTTTAAGAATTTCGTTGTTTTGGTCAAGCTTCACCTTTTTCTGCAAGTTATTTCTGTTTTCGATACATCTAAGTATGCCTGATGTGATCCATGGTTTCAATATTCTTTTTTTACAAGGTATTTTTATGTTTTGAGTATTTGATGTAAGGGAATTTGTAATATATTCCAGTAGTTTGTTTGTTAAAAGATTTGGGTCCGAGAAATTCAGAAGATCTGCAAGGTTACATGTTTTAAGTGATTCAAGAGCACTAACATAACAAGTTACTGTTTTGAAGGTTTTTTTTTTTAAGGGGTAACGATTTCGTATATATATTTAATAATATTAGAGAATGATCAGTGATTGTCGTTTCTAAGATAGCTACAATTGCAGAGTATTTCAACGGGCTTAGATTCATAAGTACATGATCCAGACAACTATTAATTCTGGTATCAAGCCTATGTCCTGGAAGGATACCATGTTCAGCCAACATATCTAGATAGTTATTTGCTGAAATTGTTGTGAAACCCTCCAAAATATTTATATTTATATCACCTATCAAAATAACATCATTATCTAGATGCTTGTTGGTTATGAGATAAGTATTCAAGGAAGAAATGAAATTGGTAATATTCGAATGAGAAGGAGATCTATATACACATATGATGGAGATGTTAGGCAACACAAGTTCAAGACAAGATGCATCAGTTAGGTCAACTTCTCTAACTTTGTGTTGTAAAGAACTATGAATATAAATTACTACACCGTCATTTTGCGTTACTTTCTTTGTTGTAGAATATGTTAAGTAATTGGGTATGCAAGGTATTGGCTTATTGGGATCAATTCTACATTCAGTTAAAATCATTATATCAATGCGATTAGTAATCACATCAATATTAATTACAAAATCATCAAAGTTCTTGTAAATGCTTCTAATATTTTGTGTTACGATTGAGTATAATGGACATTGCTTAGACAAATACTGTGAAAGGTCTCCCGGAGGACATTTAAAACTATTAACGTTATAAGTTGTGTCTATTTCTTCCAAAACCTCGTTTTGGTGTGCATTCATGATCGAATTATTTTAAATACGATGTGGATACGAGCAGTAATATTTCTATCCTCACTTGTATATATTCTACAAACTGCGTGTTGACAATCTATAGAACATACTCGATGTTTATGTTGCAGTGCCACAAATAGAAGTATGGCTTTTACTAACATACTTAATAGTCTATGGGTTTTATAAGTCAGACTCTCATTTGATAAAGGTATGGTATAAGTTTTTGTAGGTGAATTAGGCTTTAGCTTTAGGGTAAAGTTTAGCTCAGTATGTAATATCAAGGTTCTGTTTAAAAAGATCAAGGAATAGGAAATTAATTCTTTCCTGAAATATAAGGACTTACAGGTATTATCAGAGATTATATCGGTATTTCCAGATAGTCACTTATTCATCAGGCTCTGCACTTGAAACTCGTTCTTAATCCAAATGATTGGGGAATCATCTTCTTTCTTCACATATACCCGTCCGAATGAGGTCCAGGAGTATTTATAGTTTTTAGACTTTTTCAAGTCCCTTGCTAAGTAATAAAGCCTATTAGCCTTCTGAGTCAGAGATTCCACAATGAAGATCGGAACATCTGGGTTTTTGTTTAAGCCAAGGTGTTTAGCGCTTAGCTTATTTCCTTTGTTTTTAATATTGTATGCTTTAGATTTTCTTAGTAATTCCTGTTTCATAAGAGTGGACGTGAACTCTATTACAACCGTCTTACGTTCAGTATTTGTTTTGGTTTTGTAGATATCTGCTATATCATTTTTTGATAAATTAAGATCCAGTGTATCAGCAAGTTTTGGTAATATCAAATCTACAAGTCCCTCGTTAGTTTCTTTAGGATCGATTGGAACATTCTTAATTTCAATTGTTTTGCATAAATTTGTTCTCATGACATCTTCCAGGCGATCTTCGAGCAGCACAATATATTCATCTCTTTTTTTCATTTCAGACTCAAGAAGGGTAATCTTATTCTTGAACTCTAGATTTTGCTCAGTGAGGAACGAAATTGACTGTTCAATTTTTGAGTTTGCAGTCTGGATTTCCTTCAATATCGGGAAAAGTTTTTTCATTTGTTCTTCTTGATTTTGGACTACCGATTGCAGTAACTCTTTCATTTCAGTCCGGAGTTCTGAGATATCTTCACTCGTCGTTTTACTCATACGCTTTCTCTTGCCTCTAGCAGGAACATAGTTAGAGGAAGTGTCACCTTGTATGTCAAGTAGGTTAGGCACAGAGTTTGATTTTTCGGATATTAGAGAGTTATCCATGATCTATGTAGCACCGAAGCTAATAAGGGTTTGAGTTCTTAATTATTGTGGTCGCACTCGGTAATGACTCGATCAATGAGGTATGAATGAAGTACCCGCGCATACAGCTGGTCGCGTCCAATAGTTATGGGATAAACAACTTTATATAAAATGTAGGTATATAATGATACGCAATAAATATAATTTAAAGTTTCACTGAAGATATGGGTTAAGCTGCGAGCAATTTATATTAAAATCTGGGATAAAAACACTTGAAACACGTCCGCTCGCAATAAAGTCTCGCAGAGAGGAGGACATAATTCAGTTTAAAATCAATTTACAATAATTGTTTTGACCACAATATAATGACTTATTTTTTAATTTAATATTATAATTACCTATATATTTTTGCCTAATCCAATTAATTTAATTTATTTCTTTTGACATCATTTTCATAACATTTTTAACAATTATATCCGTTACACTTCCATTATGTGAAAAATTTGTTAAGGCTATGCCCAAAAGGGTATCATGATGTACTGGATAATTTATGTAATACTATCGCGTTTCACATTCATGAATGCAATAAACAATTTGACTTTGACTTTGACTTTGAAAAATCTAAATTGCTCTGTTCTTCGTTCTAATCGACAAAATTCACATGATTCTCGCACTATTTCTAACCACATTTATTTGACTATTGGTAACGTCCTTTTTTCTATCTGTATCAATACGTATTTTTTATTGGCAATATTTTTCTTTAACATAAGCACTTTAAAAGAAATTTAAATCCTAAAGGTTCGATTAGATAAATATAGTTGCCTCTACTTAATTTTAAAAAAATCATAGGACAGTACACACAACACGAATATACAGATTTATTAAGACGCCCTTTTTCTTTGTAATGACAATTATGGGGAATTCTATTTTAATCTTCAGAAAATATGTTGAATGGTGCACTCATATAAATATATATTTCATATTTGTATTCGATCAGAAAAAGGATGTGGGTTTATGGTTATCATAATAACCTCAAGACACGCGCGTACACAGTCGCTTCTAAATTACACTCGCACCTGAAGTTTTAAACAACAAAGGTATATTACTATTTAAACCATAGAGAACGAACAAGTTTATTTTATCTCTTATCAGCAACCTCAAGTGATAACTAACGTGGTGTTACATTTTGTGTCAGATGATGTATTGATATAGCCAGTGCAAAATGGATGAGCATAATGAACCATTTTCTACTAGAAATGTTTGGGAATTCTATTATTCAATACTTTTGGAAAATTTCTCACCACGTATGTATTTATTTATAATTATAATAATTATAGTAGGAACCACCGTACTTTACGTGGTAACTTTACAACTGATTAACAATTTCCCAAATAAATTATCAACATCCGTTCTTTATTAGTAGCATCTGTAGTAGACCTTAGAATGAAGCTGAATACCTTAAATAGATTGATACGTGCAATAAGAATCTAATATCCTATTGTATAATTATTACATTCTTCCAATTTATTAAATCAAAATGTATAATTTTCCAATTAATAAATAAATATTTTATTTTTACAGTCATAAATACTGTTGCTTATTAAAATACTAGTGTACTTTTCGCGGACAAATAATACTGCTGATTTTTTTTTACATTGATGGCCTCAAACACTTCAAACGTCGTCATCGATCTTAGAAAAACCGAGTTGTAATTTTAAAAGTTGGTAGGGCTATTTGCGGTCAAAAGCAACAAATCTATATATATATATAAATGTTATGTTGGTTTGTGTACGCTTCAAAAACTCAAAAAGTTCTGCACCGATTGAGTCGAAATTTTAACATGATATAAAATCCGCATCAAGGATTGTTTTTATCTATATCACAATGTGCCACTGCGAAGCGTGGCAGGGTACAGCTAGTAATATATAAAAGTTCTATATTATGCACATGTATGAAGCAGCTTGTTCAATTTTTTAAATTTATGGTATCAAGAGTATAAACCACCTCTTAAAAATTTCGTCAGCAATGAAAAAAAATCTGCTGCATCGGGTTGAGAAAAAAATACCGTGCATTTTTTGTATGTGAGTATATATAAACAAGCTCAGATTGTTAGAGCGAGCGTCACCCGGATTGAGAAAGGTCACAGGTTCAATCCTCGCCTGAGGACATCAATTCTTCTAGTTTATGTACTTTTATTTTTATTTATCTACATTTTATTACGTCGAATTACTTACAAACTTCGTTATACATTGAATAACAGATTGCTCCTACCCCCTATTTACGTAATCCCATGCGGCCATTTAACATTTACCGTATATTCATTGGGGCCCCGAATGTTTTTTATATCACTTGTTGAAACTTTAGTGAACTTTATTAGAGGCTTTGTTGCCAAGGGGTGTATTAATAGAGAAACAAAACAAGGATTTACAACCCGGTAAATCCTTGTTTTCCTAATAAATAAGTATTATCCTATTAATTTGTATATTGTCTTTAAATTATTATTTTTATTCGTCACAGATGTATTTAGTAAGCACGGAGTCCGACTGCGATCTTTGATCTATTCTATTATCGTCGCAGTCATATCATATTTGGCACGCATGCTCAGACAACACTTTTACTTTTTAAGCCACGAGTTCAAGCCAAGATGCGGAGCCACGTGTGAGTACCAGCAGCAATGGCGAGGAGAACCTGTGGGTCCTTTGGGGCCGCATCGTCACCAACTGGGACACGGAATGGAAGCGGCGCAACCAGTTCGTGCGCGACCTGGTCCGCCAGGGAGTTCCACACCACTTCAGGGGCATCGTTTGGCAACTGCTTGCGGGTGTCGACACCTCTCCGGAAAAAAATATGTACGCCACATACATTAAGGTTGGTTTCATATGAGTCCTGAGTCTGTTGTTCATCGCTATTTCAGTTTATTTTCTTAACAATTTGATAAGAAGAGGAATGGCAGTGTCATTACATGTTCTTAAAATGAAAATTTTCATCATCTTCATCAGCCTATATACGTCCAATTGCTGAGCACAGGCCTTCCTACATGGGAGAAACACATGAAGAGATTGGGCCATAACACCACCACGCTGGCCCAATGTGGGTTGGTGGCTTAAAGCGGTTGCAGTAATAACCGGGTCCAACGGCTTAACGTGCTTTCCGAAGTACGGAGAAGCTCGAGATTATAAATTTTATTGACCCATCCCGTGCCCAACCATGGCCAAAGTTGCTTTGTTTTCGTAATCGAAACCAGAGCGCTCAAACCACTACGCCACCGAGCTCCTCAATGTCAATTTTACTGTTAGGTATTGTCACTATATTTCAACGCATATCTACAGACATGAAACAAGTCGACATTTTATGGATCGGCTACTAATTTGGCCAAGTAAGCCTTTAATATATGCCAAATCAGTTGACCGTAATTTGGCATATTTCAAAGACTACCTTTCATCATGAAGTGGGGTAGAAAGATAAACTGCTACTCTGCCATTATATTTAGCAGGCAATTTAATTACTTTAGTTTAGACACTTATTTCTTCTGTCAACCACATCAAAGACTTCATATAATGCTGTGTATATTTTTACAGATGTAAGCATAGTGACATGATAGTTGAGATTTTCAATATTTACTATAAATTCTAATTTTAGGCGAAATCCGCTTGCGAGAAAGTCATACGTCGTGACATCGCGCGCACATATCCGGAACATGACTTCTTCAAAGAGAAGGATGGTCTAGGACAAGAATCTCTGTTCAATGTTATGAAGGCGTACTCGCTCCATGACCGCGAGGTTGGATACTGCCAGGGCTCGGGATTTATTGTCGGCTTACTGCTTATGCAAGTAAGTTATCACTACCATATTTGCAGCTTTTTCCCTAGCGAACGTGCACCCGATTCATCCAAACTACGTGCTGCGGTTCTGTGGACTCGTTATGAACGGAAAGTCGTACTAAATTTTAAATAGAGACGATACTTGACAAGTCAGTTTTATGTTACGTCATATTACTTCCAGTGAATAATTAATTTTCGTAGAAAAATATCCAAAACAGAAATAACTCATAGCCTCGGCCGGGACCGGCGATCGTTCACAATCCGTGTACTCTCTTGATATTTTTAATCTCTTTGTTTCTTAATAATGTTAAAAATAACATTAACCCGTCAAGCATCAGGTTCCAGACACAATTGATTGTTCAATTGTCACATAGCCCTCTGGAGAGCTAATGCTGCTAGACAGATTAAGAACAATTAAATTTACTAAATTTGTATTTTTTCGTACGATCGCGATCTTAAAATGGTAATAAGTTTCCAAATCAGATTATCTGTTACACTGTGCAGTAAAGGCTAAAATAGGTCTACTAATACTTATTACTTTTAATATTTGTGAAGCGATCTATTCCCTCAAAGAGCATTGATGACCTTTTAATGATCAAACTCGTTTCTTAATTTAAAAATTGACACGTCACCTTAAATTAAATGTCCTGGTTTCAATATTAGTTAATATTTTGTAGTTTTTTTTTATACAAATAATGTTTTTAATATCTTAGTTAACCATCCTATTGCGACCGATTTTCGTGTTGTGAAAAAATCTATGCCCTATATATCTAATCAAATTATATCATCGACCCAGTGACACAGATTTCTGCATGCAATTATAAACCTTAAGATGGTATACATTTTTGCAATTGTGTACAATTGCAAAAATGGCAGCAGCAAAAAGATGTATAATTTATATTTCTTATTGTTTTTTAGACTTCTTACTACTACTTCTACTTCTTTCTTAGACTTTTCTTTCTGTATTATCTAGATGCCCGAGGAAGAGGCTTTCGCTGTTCTTGTAAAGATAATGCAGCACCACCGAATGCGCGATATGTTCAAGCCCAGCATGGCGGAGCTCGGTCTCTGCATGTTTCAGCTCGAGAACTTGGTGCAGGAATTACTTCCAGACCTGCATGTCCATTTTCAATCACAGGTAATATAATTGAACATTTCACGTCATTCCAGCATTGTGATTATCAAATCGCGATATCAGATCCATTTATTTGAATACCGTGTTTTGTTGTAAAACTAACATCATTCTATATTTCTGTCTATAACTACCTAACTGATTTAACTACCGCATCACTAGCATAAAATGGTGGATTATCAATACGAAGATAAAATTATCAACCATCACCACACCGTGAAACTTGTAATAAAACAGTTTTGTATTGTTTCAGAGTTTTAGCACATCAATATATGCCAGCAGTTGGTTCTTAACTTTGTTCACAACGACTCTTTCCTTGCCATTGGCTTGCCGTATTATGGACGTATTCTTATCTGAAGGTATCGAGATTGTGTTCAAAGTCGCCCTCGCCATGCTCACAATAGGAAAAAATGATCTGTTGTCTCTTGACATGGAAAACATCTTGAAGGTAATTTGGGATCTGTTCCTTATAATGTAATATCACATGTGCCACAGTTGAGTATTTAATTTAATGGTAAATTAAAATTATGTAATTTTATGTCCAGTTTATCCAAAAGGAGCTACCTGGAAAAGTAGAGGCAGACCCAGACGGTTTTATGAATTTAGCGTATTCAATTAAAGTGAACCCGAAGAAAATGAAGAAATTAGAAAAGGAATATACAGTTATTAAGACAAAAGAACAGGGTGATATTGCGGTACTTAGGGTGAGTGTCCGACAAAATTATGTATGAAACGAATTCTAAGTCAACATTATCTAAATACAATTAATCGAAAGCTTAGTCAGAGGTTGCCAAACTTTTTTTCTCATAGACCACTTTCAAAATTAAGCTGGTTCCGGTGAAACCCCTTCCCCTTCGGGGATCTACGTTGGCGTACACACATAAAATTATATATACAAAAAAATGTGTTTTTCCCCGTTTAGATCCTTGTCGTGTTTCCCGTGGGCCCCTGGGGGTGAACCTGGACAACTTTGGGAACTAAGGGCTTAGATCCATGTTTATTACATCGAGTAATGCCAAAATGGCTGAACAAATGTAATTATAACTTTATCCGCAAACATCTATTAAAGTGTCGCGTAGAGCCTAAAGGCTACTTTTTTGTCCCAAAAGAGAATACGTTCCCTTGGGTTAGTCCCATAGTTAGTTCTGTTGAGACTATCCTAGAATTCTGAATTGTCGCGTAAACCAAAGTCGGGTATCCAGTTGACACTTCTTTATTCTGTAACCTCACAGTTACAGTACTGTCGTCCTTTGCTAACTATACAACCTCTCCGAGAGCACAAGTCACACTGCCGCTTCGAGCGGCCCGTCCAACTTTAGCTAAACTCCCTCCCCGAATTTATCCCCACTACTCTACCCAATCTGCCTGCGAAATTGACGGCCAGTGTTGCCATGTGAAATAATTATTTTATGTTGTCATTATAATCTTATTTTTCTATTATATTTTCAGACGGATACAAAGCAATTAGGCAATTAATTAATTAAATCACGACAGTTCTAACATAATTCACATTTTTTTCTAGTGTCTACGCCAAGAGAACCGTCTGCTGAAGCAGCGAGTAGAGCTGTTGGAGAAAGAGAGTTCAGCGTTAGCGGAGCGGCTGGTGAGGGGTCAGGTGGACCGCGCGGAAGGCGAGGAGGAGACGTTCGCTCTGGCGAGGGAGGTGCAAGCGCTGAGGCGAGCGCACGTCGACGCGCAGCAACGGCTCGCCGTCGCCCAGGACGAGATACGCTCGCTGGAGATGACCATAGCCGAAGTAAGATATTAGCTTATTTTTACTATAGTCTTTCCAATCATTTATTTTTCTCGATGACAGTTAGTTATAGTGTTGTGACCAAATAAGTGATTAGTAGATACGATATCGAGAAGAAAAGAATTTTTAATCAATGTCGGCTCATCGAATGACATTGACGTTTCATCAGATTTTGATTAAAATCACTAAATAATAATTACCTGCCATTAAATTCACTTTTATTTTTATTTCACTGTATATTACCTATTTATACTTATATTACTTTATAACGAATAAATTAAAAAACTACTAGCTGTTTTTTGGCGTACAAAGTCGCGGGAACACATCCAGTTCAATATAAATGAATACCGATACAATATATTTTTAATCATAACATCACTATTTTGATTGCCATAGCATGTAACTTTATTAAAACGTTTGTTATTTATCGTACTTTTAAAAAAAAACTACTGCACATATGGACTCAATTTGTTTTTGATGAATATAATAAGGGATCAACGAACAAAATTAGGCATATTTTTATACCTCGCATTTTTAAGTAACATGACGCAGTTGACTAAGGGAGCTGTCATCGAGAAAATAAATGAAGGGAAAGAGTATAGGTGGTAGACCCGTATGTAGGGTCGTCTGGGTAGGTACTACCGCCTTTCTTATTTCAGCCGTGAAGCAGTTTGCTGTGTTTCGGGTAGAAGGGAAAGGTAGCCAGTGTAATTACAGGGCATGGACGGCATTTCATATTAGCCCTCAGGATGACAACGCACCTGCAATTATTGCAGGTGTCTATAGGCGGCGGTAAACACTTACCATCAGGTAGGCCGTCAGCTTGTTTGTCATATGGTTGTTTAAAAAAAATTGGCCCAGTACTGTACACACACTTAAACTTAAGTGTAGCAGACCCTTAACCCATCAAAGTCCGATAAAACAGACACAATTAAATTTTAATGGCCGTTTCCACTAACCATTCCCTAGGCTTAGGTTACTCTTAACGACATTTGTCTCTTTCTACCTCCTTTATCGTTAAGAGACACTTAGCGCTAAGCAAATTTTAATGTTAGTGAAAACGAAAGCAATTGTTATGTCATACATTGATGACGTCTGAGCATTAAAGGATTAAGGCCCTTAAGGCGACCTAGTTTCGGGTAGGTCCGTCAATGAATTTATCCTGGCAAAAAAGGCCCGGGCGATACTTCATCGACGTTGTTGCGGCCGAGACAAAGAGGGATAGAAGTATAATTTCTCAGCGCGAAAAAAAAAGACAACAAAAGTGTGCGCGCGTGTAACATAAGCAATAAAGTGGAAAAAAATAAATCTCTGATATTAAATAAATTAGTTTAATGCCCTTTTAATAAACCTAGTTATGTCAGTTTGCTTCTGAAACGAAAAATAGGAAGGAGACGGGTTATCTTTGGATTTTCAATCCATCGAGAGAATGGTTTCCATTAGGCAACTCTGACATATTTAAAAACCAGATCAACAGACGTAGGATTAAATCCTTATTAAATGTTAAATATTTGCGAAGTAGCCCCTGAAGTCTTAAGTAAACACTGTTTTAAAACATGTTTGTTTCAGTCACTCACAATAATATTCGACGCACGAAACAAATACTTGATATATTATTTGATTCCGTCAGGACTGCGAGCGGGTACGGACATGAACCCGTCTTGACTTTTGTAGGCGGATAGTGTATTCAACATTAATTTATCTCGCAAAGTAAACCTATAGATGAGACAACCTGATCTAACACTGCACGCCCCCCCCCCCCCCCCCCCCAATGTGTTTATATCGACATGCATAATAGCTGTATAGATGCAATACACACAAATTAGTCCCAGTTGGTCACTCAGTCACCAGCTGTAAAAAACACGAAAAATCAAAAGCAATCGCCACATGTCGTATATGGCGCCATTTGCAAATTATTGTTGCGATTAAAGTGTATTGAAAAACGTTGTATAATATATTTGAATGTTTTTGATGCGTTTAAACGCCTAAGTACTTTATTGTTATACGAATAAAGAAAACGGTGAAAAAATATATGGTCCAGACGAGACATAATATATTTATATTTTCCACATATATTTTTATAAAAAACTAGCTGACCCGGCGAACTTTGTACCGCCTAACAGTCGATTCTTTATTTTTTAATTTTTTTTAATACATACTTATTCTGCTATTCGGGACACCGGGTCAGCTTAAGATAAAAAAAGAAAAAAGAAAGTTAATAAGTCAACAATTACGTTATGTCAACATCGTATAAATACTGACAAATATTGACCTTAATATTTATATGATACTAACGTCACTCAATTGTTTTGCCTTCCCGGAACCCCTCCACTAACACTTAAACTTTATGGTATGGTATTAAAGTTCAAATTGACTTTTAAGTATTATTACGAATCTTTTGTATGGGAGTATAGAAAAGTGTTGTTTTTAGACTTTTTTAGGTAATTTTTTAATTTTTTCTTTCCGTAAGAACCATCCTCGTACTTCAAGGAATATTATAAAAAAATAATTAGCGAAATCGGTTCAGCGGCTCTCGAGATTTGCGCTTAGCAACATATTCAGCGATTCATTTTTATATTATAGATTAAATAACAAATTTTTTAGATGTTGACATTATTGTGCTATTATTATTTCAATTATTCCATTGTTCTATGAAATTATTTTGGTATCGTTTTATAATTATAAAATGACATGTTATGGAATAAGTAGTATGAATTTGGTTATGTTATATAAAGGATACTTAAATCATTAGAATTAGTAGTCTTACAATTTTGCAGACCGAAAGGTGAAATGTGGCAAATGTACCTATATTTTCTTATCATATTTGCAACATAAAATATTCGATTTGATTTGATTGCACTACAGACGTGTGTAAGTGTCTTGAATTCGTCAACATTGCGCAGAACAACTCGAGGCAGTCGTCGCTCGAAGGCTTGGAGGGAGGCAGCACAGCAAAGGGCGAGGAGTTGGCGCGTTGCTTACAGCGGGAACTGGTCCGCGCGCGGCTGCACGCGGCCGAGCGCGAGGCCGCCGAGCGGGAGCTCACCGCCAGGATAGCCGAGCTCGAGAACGAGAACAAGAGCCTGCGGCGGCAGCGGGTCGACAACAACGTCGCGCATTTACAGGTGCGTGAACAGTTAGTTGACAGCAATGAAAAACGTAAGGCTTTCACATATACAGGTGGCATATTTAGTTCGGTCAGTATGGGAAAGTCTGAACTTATAAGACATACGAAAATCTAGCACTTTATACTTTCATGGTTATTAACATTTGAATTAGAATTATAAGGGTTGGTCAATGCTTGCGCTCACCAAAAGACAACTTTCCCTTAGAGAGACCGGGTGTGTACAAGATCGACTGTAGTTGCGGTAGCTCGTATATTGGTCAAACTAAGCGCACAGTTTCCTGACGGATTATGGAGCACATCAACGCAGTCAAAAAGAACGACATTCGCGGATCGGCTATTGCAGAACATCTCATAGAGTCAGGGCCTAATCACTGGATCGAGTTTTATTACCCACAGATAATTTCGACAGAACGCCACTACATACCACGTTTGGTTCGTAAAGCGATAGAAATTACAAAATACAGTAATTTAAATCGGGAAGACGGGTTTCAACTGTCGAGTGTCTGGAATCCAGTGTTACGGTTATGTGGGAAAAAGCGTCCCGTATCAGTGCCGCGAGTCGATACTGTGAGTGTTGTGTGTCGGGAACCAGTTTGTGTTAGTAGTGAGACTGAGTCCAGTGGTAGGGGCATCGATCGTAGCAAGCGTCAACGAAAGAGGGTAGATCGATATATCTGCCCGCAATGAAGTTGACTTCTACTCGCAGCTTCAGCAGTCTACCCGTGATCATGGCGCATGCAATTCCGCCCAAATATCGGAAACTCACAACTATAAAATTACATGGTAAATATCCCGTAAATAATTCTAATTCATACGAAAATCTCTTATTAGGAACCATGTCATCGATTTTAGTAATAAGAAAAATTGCATTCATACATTTAAAAAAACGTGTACTCAGCTAGGAAATCGAACCCGGACGTTTTGAAAAATAAAACTAACACTACTTCTATTTAGATATCGATTGTGTAGGTCTTAAGCAGTAAACGTTACTATGAAACATGATGTCTAAAATGAATAAAATGCATTGTTTTCATATCCTTTAATTTATTTTAGTAAGTGTTCAATTGTGTTGTGTTAAATTACCACCATTTTTTCAATACAACATTCAACTGGTTTAGGTGCGTAAAATTGTCTCTGTGGTTGTTTGTAGCTCTTTGCTGGTGTCGCAACTTGTTACATACACTGCTTCACATATTGTTATCTGCGATAATATTACCTATCTATGATTGTAATTGCTTACTTCTATTAATCATACTTACACTTTATTTATTTATTTATTTACACTAATAATAAATTAAAAAGCCAACTTAGAATAAGTATGTAGATACAAAGACGTGATAAACCTCATTTGAAAATGGCACTTCTTGGTTTGAACAGAGACGTGATAAACCTCATTTGAAAATGGAACGTCTTGGTTTGACTGGCCCAATAGTAATAAATTATTTTATTTTTCAAAACATCCCGGTCAGATTCCCGAGCTGAGTACACGTTTTTTTTAAATGTATGAATGCAGTTTTTCTTATTACTAAAATCGATGACATGGTTCCAAAGAAGAGATTTTCGTATGTCTTATAGTTTCAGACTTTCCCATACTGACCGATCGAAATGTGCCACCCTGTATTTCGAAAATATGCCTTATAATTTAATTATTATTATTATTATTATTAATAATATTCATTATTATATTCATACACTCACATCTATTATCTAGCCCAAAGTAAGCTTCGTTTAGGAGTTTGTGTTATGAATACTAGATAACGGAGAAATAATGATAATAATATCTGTATAAATATTAGAAACATGTGTTCCCTCCTTTCTATAACGACCGAACTATTTGTATGATAAAAATTGAGATTTATTTTACAATTTTGAATTTTGACTACGGTAACATGCGTACGTGCCCGCTTATTATACCATGTGTTAACCTTTTGTATGATGACTCTTCTCACCGCTTCACTTCAGGTAGTGTTCACATTGTCTGTCATTTTGGAGAGGAAGATGCCAGCATTCATTTTCGCCTTATATGAAAATAATAAAGAAATATTTCACTTAGGATGAGCTAATTGCTGTGAAACTTCGTGAGGCCGAAGCTAACCTCTCGCTGAAAGAGCTGCGTGAACGCGTCAAGGAAATATCCGAAGCGTGGCAACGACACCTTCAAGTAAGTAAAACAAAGACTCACTACATAAAAAAGCATTTGACTAGTAATCAATAAAATTACTCTGTCTTACCAAACAGTGTAAAAAAATATTTTTGAACAAAAATGTATTTCTTATTTTTTTATAAATTTCCGTTTATTTTTCTTCTAATTATAGGAACATAGACAGGAAGTACCGACGCCCCCAGTGCAGTCAAATGTTGTATCAGACATAATGGCGACGCCAAAGAAACTATTGCGGGCGTGGGAAGGCCGATCAGCCGACATGCAAAAGTTGGATGAGGAATTGATGACCACCAAAATTAGGGAGGTCGAAGCACTCACTGAGCTGAAGGAATTGAGACTCAAGGTACAGTAAGAAATCATCAGTTCATGACATCTAAATACATTTGTAATTTGTTTATAACTTGTATTTATGAAATTTTAGAATGAAATTTATTGTTAAATTAAGAAAAGAAACATGAAATAAGTGCAACAATATACTTACATTAAAATGTTTGATTATTTGCGTTTATAACGCCTATTTTATTGTAAGAAATACAAATCAAGAAAAAAAACGATGGAAAAATTCACCTCTGGTCCGGCCAGACGCAATAACCGCTACGTCACCGGAGCACTCGGTGTAACTTACCAATTTCTTCACCGCTTACATAGCAACGTTTATCTCACCACTAATTGAAGTCTGAAATCAATTGACGTCTAGGTCGTTTTTAGGATTTTCACTATAAAAAATCATGTCCTTATTGCATCGAGACATTGTGAGTCTCCTCCACAACTTAAAAACTTATTCTGTCCGATATATAAGTGCTATTTTGTCACAGGTGTTGGAGCTTGAAACCCAAGTGCAGGTGTCGACGAATCAGCTCCGGCGCCAAGATGAGGAGGCAAGGCAACTGAGGGAGAACCTTGACGCTGCGCTACAAAGGGAACGAGCCCTGCAGGGACGGCAGAGGGAGTTCCAACACAAATATGCCGACTTGGAAAGCAAGGTGCGTGATCCTTCCACATCCCAAGCCTGATGACAGTTTACTAGAAACCTTTTAGGGGGGAATGAGACCATCAAAATAATCAACTTTCTCTATGGGAGCAATATTCAAATCGCGAAAAAACATCCGTTGTGTCATACTTATCTGCCAATACCTACTCGACTAAAATACATGAAAAAGCTGATTTTTTTTCGAGATTTTGATGTTCTAAATCATCTAAATCTAAAAGGTTTCTAGTAATGTAAATTGTCACTCGAGAAAACTGCTGCGCATAGGCCTCCCATCAGGTATACTTACCACTGATGAGCAGAGGCATTTCGAAACGGGCGCAAAATGTGAAAACTACAACATTAGCGACGCATGGATACACTAAAATCGACAACCCAACATGAATAGGTTATTATCATTTGCAAAGGCTCCGAGTCGGCGTCATTCTCTTTTCTTTCACTATACCTATGGTCCGCTGCAACTTGGACATTCGCTGTCCAGCTTGTGCACTTAACTTAAAATCGCTAAGTAATCCATGCACTTTGGTTACTAATCACGCGTTCCTTTCCCTGTCAAAAAAGAAAGCGCCATGAAGTGATAGAAAAATAGAGACATATATATCCATCTGTGTACTGTAATGAGCGAATGATCCACTCACTTACCCACAGACGGGCTGTCTGTATTTTCGTATGCCACCCCTGTTATACATATGAAAGAAATTTTTAATTCCAGGCCAAGTATGATTCAATGCAAGCCAATATAAGAAATATGGAAGACGCACAAAGAATAGCAGAACTCGAAACAGAGGTGTCGGAATATAAACTAAAGGTAAGTCTTAGCATTCATATTAATATTCAACAGTTAAACAATCTTTTTTTAACTACTTTAGTGCAGTAATAAATTACATTTAGGCTTATCGTTAATTCCCAACGGCGCCGCCGAAAATATACCATAAGTGTCACCCCTGTTGATGTCCTATATACTTTTTATTAAAAATTCTTTAAACCCACGATCGCTTAAACACACACAGTATTAGGCGTAACTTATAGTCAGGTGTGTCATTGGGAATAGTGATGCTACCTAGTGGTATCCTTTGGGTGGCGCCATGGGAAATGAATGGACTTAATGCTAACTATTATATTCGCTTTTCTATTCAGAATGAAGTAATGGCAACTGAGGGGGAGCTACGTAACAATATGGACGACTCGGACAGAGTTCGCGACCTACAGGAACAGGTCGCCGAACTCAAAGCCGAGGTAAGTTTACTTTGTTGTTTACCAAATCACATTATAATTAGTACCATAATTTGAAATATTATATTAGGCGAATATATCGCCCCTCACTCGCACACTATAAGTGCGGAAGCGAGTAAAGTTATCCAAATTAATTGTATTGTAAAATAACTACTGTAATTGGCTAATGAGCTTTGTTATTCGACTAAAATCCTGACAAATTACGTCAATATTTGATTCAATAAAAATTTTCCTGAACTTTAAAATTATATATTTTATGAAACCCACGTTAAAATAAATTAGTTTATGCTATATATGCGACGGTTGTATCAATTTTAAAATAAATGTCAACTAAATTTTTTCTCATGTGTTTCTGGATGAAGATCCAACAGTTGGATATTAGTTTCCCTTTCTGAAAGCATAGTAAATGTCGGATTTCTAGTTCCGCAAATAGGTTCGGAATTTGTTTTTTAGGAGACATTATTTATTTCCTTCATTTTTCAAGGTGCAAAGACTCTCACATCCAGCTATACAGCTTCGCTTTACTAACAGGAGTGTAAATAAATTTTATTTCTGGTTGCACATCACACTAACAGTCGGATTAAGATGTTACATGATCATTAACGCACGGTGTGACCGGCCACAGACGCTTCACAACCATTCGAGCATTCGCTTTGTCGTTCAGGGACTAATTGTGTACAATAATTTCACAACACATTATCTATTTACACCAAGCAATCCAACGTACTAAATTAAAAAGTTTTAACTGAACTTTTTTTAAAATAAACTAATTGAAGCATATTTGAAGCAGACTTCCCTTGGTCTTGAGTGAGGTAAATCCTATTCGTTAACCTACATTAGTAATATCGTTGGTATGATTATCAGAATTCGTAACTCGATTTGTGTAAATTTTGCAGGAGCAAGTAGGTTGAAACCGATAATTTTTATTATTGTTTATATTATCAATGTGTCAAAAAAATTTGACAGATAATATTTTTCCATCCAATAGATTACCAATTTCTGCACTAGATGGCGTTAAAAGTCTAATTTTGAGTTTTTTGGAGTTACGCATTTTGATAATGAGACCGACGATATTACGTGCTTACTAAATTATGTCTGACAATATTTATTTCGCACTGCACAGTTTCCGTCACCATCCACCACACCGGGCACTGAGCCCTGGAAATGGCTCGAGTAAGTGGAATTCTCTAAATGCCTGTTTAACAGTGTCTATAAAGTGGAGAATCGCGTGAAATTATAATTTTTGTCTAGCAGTTTTTAATTTATTGATGAAATAGGGTATTTGAGCCAATACCAACTGTCTAACTGTTAAAATGTATCACATAGTAATCAAATGAACCAAGCCGTCTTAATTTTTTTCTGGTCTTCATTTGTAATTGGCTATTGTTAATCCCAAATACCCTATTCATATCAAAGTGTGTTGTTCCCTACCACGCGGAGAAGAGGTGTTCGGATGGCGTACATACAAGGTTAAATGTTCGCTGGCCTCACATGTCGTTAGAGATAATCAATCTAATCTAAAACTACACGCCCCTTCAAAGTCTTTACACTCACATGCAAAATTAGTGTACGCAAATTAGCCTTCGCCATTGGGCGCATTCAGTTAATGACTAGACACAAAAAAAAGACGTGTGGCACTCGGGGACTGCCGCGGTAAAGCTATTGCATAGCATTTTGTATCAACTTATGCAATTATAATTTTATTTATTTATTTTATTCATGCAGTATTTCTTTTTCTTTAATATTAATTCAAGTTACACTTTTTGAGCGTGGTGACCGATAAGAAAACAAATTTTTCTATTATTAAATAAATAAAAAAGTTAATATTACGCCGTGTCGAAGACTGCCGAACTGAAACGACGTTAGACGATGCACGGCCTTCAAGCCACACCTCCTTGCGCATCGGAGTGGGGAGCGTGAGGTTTTTTCGTTACGGAATTTCTGGATTCGGTCCCCGCGCTCAAGGCCCGCGATAGAAGCTATGCAATAGCTTAAAAACAAATGCAAAAGCCTGAAAGTACCTAACGGCCAGATTTGTTGGCCGACTAGTGCTTGATAGGCGAACTCACAACAAAGCGGACGTGTCATTCCATACATAGCGTGCGCTTTCCGCCATACCTTGCCAGTACCTCGACGATTCGTATGATAAGTTGTGCAATTCAAAATAAAATCACCGCACACAACACGAGTTAAAGAGTTGCAAAAAAAATATTATTTCCATCATACTTTGAAACTATTACGATTAGTGGAGGGGTGTGCAACTTTAGATTAAACGGTATCTACCAACCAATCCTATTACTTTTAGGTAACTCGCAGTCCTATTAATACGCCGTAAACATTTTACCTAGTCTGTACATACCACCACACTAGAGCGGATATAGCTTCCACTTCAAACAATCTCCTCTTCACCGCAAACCTCTCCTCCGTTCATCTACGCTTTGGTCGATGCATGTTATATAGTTACCGATTCACTAATAAAAAGTAATATACAGGTTGGTGCTGTCAATACGACAATAAATTAAAATATGGGCTAAATTAGTTAATAGAAATGGTTTTCCGCTTTCAGCAACATCTTATTCATTTGATAATTTCATGACATTTGTATGAAACAGTATAACATTGGCTGCATTATTTCATAGAAATGTCATGAAATTATCAAATGAATAACATGTTTTTGAAAGTGGGAAACTATTTCTATGAACTAATATAGCTCATGTTTTAATTTATTGTCGTATTGACGGCACCATCCTGTATACTTTACACTAATAACATTTTTTACTAAACTAGTCTTTATGATAATGGGTTATTATATTTTAAAGTCATATCATAACACAACCAATCTTATCCCAAAATCTTTAAACATTTATCTGACAGAACTATAGACATATCGTCATTCCAATCCAATTCCTATAACAATTCTATTTATCTGCCATTCCTTTATGGGGAGAAAATAAATAAGTAAAGCATGCTTTGCAAGAACATACTTTCATTTTAATTATATTACTCCAATAATTACATACAATCTAAAAATACATTCTGAGATTAAAATGGCAGCGACAAAGTACGTATTAAAATATCCAGTCACATTAATATTCAAAGACTTATACCTAACAAATATATAAATAACCAACTGCAAATTAATATACAGGATGGTGCCGTCAATACGACAATAATTAAAAACATGGGCTGTATTAGTTTATAGAAATGGTTTGCCACTTTCAAAAATATCATAGTCATGAGATAATTTCTATTTGACTTATTGACATTTCTTTGAAATAATGCGGCCAATGTTATATTATTTCATACAAATGTCATGAAATTATCAAATGAATAAGAAGTTTTTGAAAGTGGCAAGCCATTTCTATGAACTAATATAATCCATGTTTTAATTTATTGTCGTTTGACAGCACCACCCTGTATGTATTTAGGATACTATTTTTATGTCAATACAATTCAATCCCTTTTGAAAGAATGCTCTCCACTTTTTTAGATTACGAGATTTTCGCGTGTGTATTACAGAATTTGGCCCAAAAATAAGTGAAAGAAATAATTTATGAGACTTCTCTCTTATTGATTTTTTTAATTACTTTGGAGTTATTTTTAGAGTTTTCTCAAACTCTTACACATCATTGCCGAAATTCAACCCATTTAATTTAGTCTTCCATTAAATCCCCCCACTTGTTAATTATCATGGGAATTATGTATTGAAATAAAAACAGGCTAGCGACGCTAATATTATATTTTGTAGTTAGAAAGAATCTTTGAAAGATGTTTTAAACCATGTTCTAGTTGTTTGGTGTTGGTGTGTTTTCATTCACCATAGTTCCATGTCAAGCTATTATAATTTTATTTTTAATTACATCACCGCTTCTGCATGCGTCTCCAACACACCTGCTGCTTGCCGATAATCATGTAAAATGAAGTTGGTTGAATATGAAATATTTGATATCAGGTAAAATTTACTGCGTGTGAGTCAGTAGATAAATGTGTAATTGTTAACTAAATGCTAGAGTATTGTAATGTTGACTATCTGCATGTTAGGTTCTTTTATAATCTCCTTGTTAAAACTATTTTTAAATTAGAAAATTAAAACCTTACTTCAAGTAGTTCGATAGTACGTTTTATTAGTGTCTGTTTAATAAATTAATTATTTCTTAAATTTTACTGTATAATATAGTTAGAAGGATAAATAAATTATAGATTGGAATAAGTTAAGGACAGAAACTCTTAATAACTCATTCAACATTAACAATAGATAATCAAATATATAAATTTATTATTAATTTCCCGTTGTGTGACTCCTTTGTAACTCTGCAGACGACAGCCCATCAAGTGTAACAGTTGCACTACGAAAGCCGCCTCTATTACGAACGGAATAAGGCCGGTCTCAAGGTCGAAACTGTGACGCTTGATGAGGTGTTGCCTGCACAAATATCAGCATTGACAACAATAATTTTAAATAATTTTAAATTGGTTGGTCATGTCGTAGGTCATGAGACTAGAGGCGTGGAGGTCTCGCGCGCTCGGCCACACTGAGCTGATTCGCGCCATATCGGTCGAGGAGGACCTCGAGGAGGACGATAAACTCAAGCTGATCCTGCGCAGGGAGTCCTCCACCTCGCTGGAGCTGCCCCCCACGCCGCGTAAGACAACGTAGCATTGAACACGTTTTATAACTTAACCTTTAATGTTAATATTTATTATATTAGGAGCTATTGTTAATTATGCAGTTTTCAAAGTAAGTTTCGATTTATCTGATATGATAAACCTGTGAAAGGAAAACCAGTGGTCGCAGTATTTTTGGACCTAATTTTAAGAGTTTAATCAACATTATTCAAATGGTGGTTGGCACAGAACTTTTGAAGTTTCTGAGTTTTCTTGGCTTCACATCTTAATTTAAGGCTTTCGAGGCGATGATAAACTGAAAAAAAATGTATCTACTTAACTAATACGTTCAATTATATACATAGAATGAGTATCAAGTTAACAAGCAATTTTTTTATAATTTTTCAAGTTAACTAGCAATTTTTTTAATACCTTTAGGAATTTATACCTACTTATTTTTCACTATTTCCCTTCTCATTAAACGTAATATTTGAACACACATTATGTGAATTAGTTTCATAAGTCACAACAGTTAATACTTATTCTTATGGGCTTTTTCGAGTATGTTTAAAAAGTCTCAATAAAGATGGTGTTACCCTTATTTTACCTTCATAAAATATCAAAAATCACTGGTTTTCTTATTACGCTTTACCTTCTCCAATATATATGTGTGTGAATTAAAAAAATGTTGAATATGTTAAAAATGGTGCAACAAAGCAATGAATTTAAAAATATTGATAATTATGGTTAAGATCAAATATATTATGAGCCCAATGGCCATAATTCTGGAGAACGCACACTTGATCTAAATTGAAGTTCAGTGCATCTCTTTCTGTCAATATGAATACAAAAAGGATGACTGTCATACAATTTGACATTTAGAAACGTGTGTTCCTTTTTCAAACTTATCGAACGTGATTAAGTGCAGTGTTTAGGAAGCAACTCCGTACAAGTTGTCTATGGTTTCTTTAGAATTTATCTAAATTTAGTTAACAGCAATAAACAAATTCTTGCTATCTTTTTCCTAATTTATTTTGTGAGATAGAGGTAAACTACTGTGAATTTAGATTTAGTGTGTCTTCAGAATTAGGCGCAATGTCTTACCGGGAAACTACCATAATTGGTTAGTTGGTAGTAAACGTAACTAATAACATCGTTAAGAGTAGGCGGAGGCCTGCACCACCATCAATTTTGAGAACTTACAATAAATAAATAATAAGTTACGCTTTCTCAGTCGCCGGTGACTCGCAAAGAATTCTAATAGGTCGGCAGCGGTAAATATTGTACAACTATAAAGTCTGTACCCATGAATGCAAACATCAGTCGGCCCCAAAATAATGTAGGAATAAAATTATCTTAGAGTACGTCAATGTGAACATTTCTCTGTGAGCTTTATCCGTACAACAGCTCGATTTCTAAAAGAAGGTAATATTAGGCCTAAGTCTGCAGGACACGATAAATCTAAATTTAAGTTCACTGCATCTCGTTTTCTCAATTTGAATATGAAAAAAAAACAATTTTCGACCTCATTGATGGTGATAAAATGAAAGTTTTAGGAAGCACCTCCTTTCATGCCTTCTGAAATAGTCTATGAGATTTATAAAAGCTATTAGTTATTTGACAGTTCTAATTCTTGCTATCTTTCTCCTATTGTATATTTTAGTGTACTTACATTTAGATTTAGAGTATGTTTTCCGAATTATGTCCATTGTTTTTATGTCAAACATAGTAATGAATAAACAGAATAATCTTATTTGATTTATTACTGCTAATTGAAATGATGAAATATCTTTCAAATTCAGTCCAATTTATTTAAAAAAATATTGCACTCGTTTTAACAGCTTCCGATAATTTCCTATTAAATTCCACTTTGTTAGTATTATTTTGTATTGACAGATAATTTAATATGGTTGTTAATGTGTTTGTTATAAATGTATTGTAATATATTGATTAGTTTATTTAAGTTGAAGTTTTATACTGTTGACATGAAAAAATTACTATGACCATGTTCGGGATAAGATTTAAAAGTCCTCTTTATTTCATTCCTGTGTTTCTAATTAATTTAAAATTATCCATCATCTCAGATGGTCTCACTGTGAAACTTAGTAGTTTCAAAAAATGAATTTTGAATTGCAAATGAAGATACATACCTAGTTTGTCTCTAAACATTATAAACGTATTGTCAATCTCTAAGATCATTAATATGGTATACATAACAATATTTTCAGAAATTAGATATGTCAATTTACCACTAGGCAACTGATAAGGCCTTGGTGTTAATGATAGGTACGGAATGTTTCTCAACCCTCTATGTAGGTAAGCTAGTGTTAAACTTTGATGCATAGGAGTTAGATCAAGACGAGATAATCGATGCCTATTTATATAGGACCCATTCGACTAAATGAAAGCTGTTTGATAAACTTCTAAAGCATACATACAGGTCAGTGCGGTACAAAACGAAGATTGTACGCAAAGTCATTTGCATTACTCTCACTTTATTCTTCGTTATAATCCTGTTTATACAGGTGTGATGCATGAGCCCTTGTTCCGCCTCGGCCTCGTTAACTGCGATTTAGAGCTAATTTGTGATGCCAACTATGACTACATTGTTGCACGGTAGGTATTAATATTTTATAATGGTTGTAGTATAATATTATACAGGTAGCGTTAATGTTTCGTACATTTAGATTATAGAACAATTGGTAGCAATTAAATTGGATATCCTCGTAACGCTAAGTGTCAACACATGAATTTGGTAAAACCATGTTATTAAATAGACAAAATGCCAAATCGATCGCTTTGATCATAAACACAATCGATCAGTTTTTACGTACTACATTTGTTTTATATTTCAAAAGTTAATTATGCAATGCGTTAATTAAAAAACAGCTATCGGTAGGAATAATGATTTTAAGTTTCAAAGGCTATTTGATGTTAAATATCACACCATGCATTCCATTTTGTATAATGATAATTTATTGAAGTAATATTGTTGTTTCGCGAGCTGAATTGTAATTATATCATAGGTATTTCAGAAATCAAAACAAGGCGTTTTTGAAGTAATAAATTTCGATTATAGAAAATTTAAGGGGAACGCCTATTTGTGTAACATAACTGTAATACGTGCCACTATTCTCTTTCCTGGTTCGCTGGTTAAAGAGCTCGAATGAAATGACAATATAGTATATGTACTTATTTAAAATTATAATTTTATTAGATCTTAATGTAGAGTGTCTTATATAATGATAATTTAATACTCATATCAGTAAATATTGCAAACTGGTAAATTGTTTTATGTAAGTAATTATTAAATTTAAAATTTTTCCTACATTATAAACTGACTGCATTCTGTGATAACAATTGGGATATTCTAACCATAGAATGTAATCTCGTATTATTTTCAAATGCACATTGTAATAAATAAATATATTTCATAAAAATAAAGCAATTTCTATAGAAGTGTTCATTTCAATCTTTAAATTGTGAGATAAAATATTAATTGCTTTTAATTTAATAAAATAAGAATGTTTTATATTGTTCTATTTTTTATTAGTAGAAATATGCTGTCATAAATCATAATAAAATAAATTATGAAATCATGTCCTTTTAACAAAAAGGTTGCTTATTTTAAGTAGAGAATTTGCAGTGGCAGCTTTATATCCGATCATATTAATGTATAAAATAACATTTTAAACACCACTTCTGATTGATAAAATGTTGATTGGAGAACCACTTCTCTAAATTTAAAATAATTTTAACCATCAAGTTTGACAAACTCTTTTTTAATAATGTATGAGGAAGAAAGAGACAATTATCACTAAAATTATGTTTAGCTATGAGAGGTGGTTCAGAATTCCATAATATTAGATTTATTTGTATATATTTTTACTTGTCACCAGTGCAGCAGATTATTGAAAGTTTTGCTTTTTAAATTATTTGTAAAATTTTGTTTATTGGATTTTTTAAACACGTTACATATTAAAAATTTTACGATTTTATTTTTGTTATAACAGCACCTTATCTGCTTATAACTTAAACGAAAGTGCAATAGCAAATGATATTATTTAAGTTAAAGCACCTTAGTAATACATTTTTATATTATTAGTTTCAATCAAATATTAATATTTTATGTATTAACTAACAGCTATTGTATTAGTATGGGAATTCAGTAAGTTTATGCTATTCGTTTAAAAAACTGTGCTGAATGTGATTTCATTATTCCATTAAACAAGTTTAACTATTAATTGAATAAAGTCCAATGTTGAAATCGCAAATTGCACGTTCAAAAGAAATGAACTTTTTGTATTTTGGTATTGTATTTATATTAGTATTATCCAATCTGTAATGTCACGTATTTTAGTAAATAAACTCTGTTTACATAAGCATCTAGTTTTATTACATTTGAAAAAATAACTAAGGTAAGTGAACTTTTTAATCAATGAAATGGTGTAATGACAATGACGATTCTCCCAAAATGTGGAGGAAAGTAGGAACGTCATATGACGTTCCTCGGCCTCGCATCAGTACGAGGCCGAGGTCAAGGTGTCAGTGTTCAGATCGAGGAGGTCATTTAAGCAAACAAAAAGAACAATTTGTAGTGTAATTTACTAAAGATTCCCATTAATGCCTCAAGCGGCGTTATCCCACCGGAGGGCTAGGACAATTCAAATATCAATTTTGTCTGGAATCTGTTGCTTGTCGGGTTAAATAAAGGTATAGTCTGTGTATAGATGAAATCATCGTTTTTAGCGTCACATAAAAAACTGTCTCAAAAATATTGAATATTGCTGGTCAAAAATATTGTGAACCTTTGATATCTCTATATCATCGGTATGTTTATGACGGGGGCGGTCCGATTATCGCTCAGATCATAGATATGTTTCTATGATCCGAGGTACTACAATGATGTGCGTTCCCATTGAGGGTCCACATTGGAATTATGAGCTTTTGAATGTGTCAGCCTTTAGTAAAAGTTCTCAAACGATTGTAAATTCAATCTCTAATTTGTAAAAGTCGCCACTCAAAAGTTACATTGGTTAAAGGTGGACCCTCAGTCGTGACTGATAGGTATCCATATTTAATAATCTACCTAAAATTTACAACTGTTGTAAATGGCTACTCTTAGTAAAAGATTTGTAAAACTAATTTCATTAATTGTCTCTCCTTCCTGCTAAGTCGATAAGAAAAAAGTAGCATGTAGGAGGTGGTCCCTCAATTGATCGCGATAAATTCATATTAAGTGAGAACAACAGTAATGATTAAAATACAGGTATTACTAACAGTTAGTAAAAGTACTAGAACCAATGTAAATTCAATCTCTAGTTTGTAAAAGAAGCTATTCAAAAGTTTCAATCGATTAAAGGTGGTCCCTCAATTGAAACGCTTGTCATAAAAATAAATCAATTTACGTAACATTTGGTTGAGAACTGTCTAGTTCTCAACCATTGCTATAGCCTATTCGTTAGTAAAAAAAATTAACTAACTATTGCTCCACCGAACAGTATAAACAAATGTACCGTTTTATTTAAAATACAAATCAAACTGCTGTGAAGAAATACTACGGTCGAGGTGACCACATATTAGGATTTTATGGGATAAGTAAATAAAAATAATTACTGTTTGATGACATTATTCATGTATTATTATTAGGTTTGAAATATCTTAGCTAATCAAATCACAATAAGAACACCAATCACAATGAAAAAGGTTGTTAAATGATGATATTATTATAGTATGATTAAAATGATTCGTTTGGAGGACTCTCGTCAAATTAATAATTTAAACATTACTACTAATTGACAGTAGTGTCAAATTAGTAGTAATGTTTTTTTTTTTTAATATAATATATTTTTATATATTTTTTTCAAATATAAAACCGACTTCAAAACACTTAAAAGGAAAAAATAATTAAAATTCAGTAGCTAGGTACTTACCTCCTAAAATGTATTTT
Organism: Nymphula nitidulata; assembly: GCA_947347705.1. Taxonomy (NCBI): domain Eukaryota; kingdom Metazoa; phylum Arthropoda; class Insecta; order Lepidoptera; family Crambidae; genus Nymphula; species Nymphula nitidulata. The sequence continues at coordinate 23,073,393 of OX374616.1, forward strand.
CTGGAGTTGATTGTCTCTGGAAACAGCTTAGCATGCTTAGCAAGTGATTTCCTAAGGTCAAAGCAAGATGGATGACCATCAGCACTATCGACTTGTCTGTCTCTCAGTCTTTGGTTGAAATGTATAGTGAAAGAATTATCTTCTAACTCCTAATCGTTAATGAGTTGTAACCTTCAATCATCAGCTCATTAATATGAGATGATGACTAACAGCAGCAAATACTTGAATAGCTTTGGAAAAACAGTAAAACATGTCATACGTGCCTATGAATTTGAGGTTCGGCCTCGATTTCCTTGGGATCCCATCATTAGATCAGGGCTTAGTGACAATGGGACCACCTCTGGAGTATATTATATCGAATAAAAAAATAATTTTGAAAATCGGTTCACAATTGACGGAGAAATCGGTACAAAAAATACAAAATAAAATACATACCTACATTGGAAAATATAACCTCCTTATTTTTGAAGTCGGTTAAAAAGATCAGGGTAATATAGTCGGTGTTTCACTATCTATGGTTTCTGGAAACAACTTAGCACCAACTCCAAAAATATCTTCCTAGGGGATGAGTACCTACTAAAATTTAATTATTTTATCCTTTTCAATTTTTTGGAGTCGGTTTTAATTTTTGTTTAAATATTTTTTTTTCACAATTTTTAGTGATAACTTTTGAAGGTCAAAGCTAGATGGGTGACCGTAAGCTTATATTGATTTCTACTATCGTATCATTACACTAAAAATTCTTAGAAAAGCAAATATCCGCAACTGCGCATACGTAGACGACTTAATTTTTCTAGTTTTTTTATTTAAAAACCAAATTACCGAATGGATTTTCAATATTTTTTTATTGGACCAAATGAAAATTATTCCGCATCGAACAAAAAAAGAATCATCAATATCGGCTCACCAGTCAAAAGTTCTGAGGTAACAAACATAAAAAAAACATACAGACGAATTGATAACCTCCTCCTTTTTTGAAGTCGGTTAAAAAAATGTTTTACCTTGATCGTATTTCGTTAATCGTTAAAAAAGTTGCAACCGCCGCGCCGTCTTAAAATGATAGCTATTTAAAGCTATTATTTTTATGGGTTCCGGGGGTCTTCATTCTGAATACTTCATTCGGAAATTCAAGACGGCGGACGGGTTTTTTTTTATAAAAAATACATATGGGTATCATTTTTGTGGTTTTTGTATATCCTGATTCTAAATACACCTATTTCAGGATCCAAGAAGGCGAACGCAACTTTTTTATAAAAAATCAATATGGGTATCATTTTCATTGTTTTCGGGGGTCCCGATTCCAAATAAAACATCTGTTTCGGGATCCAAGATGGCAAGATATTATTTTTTTATAATAAAGTTGCGTCCGCCATCTTGGATTTTTAAATTGATGTTGTATTCAGAATCAAGACCCCCGAAAACCACTTAAATGGTACCCATATTGTTTTTTTTATAAAAATCGTGTCCGCCATCTTGGATCTCGAAATTGACGTTGTATTCTAAATCGGAACCCCCGAAAACTACGAAAATGATACCATATTGATTATCTTTTAAAAAGTTGCGTCCGCTATCTTGGATCTTGAATGTGATGTTTGAAATTTTATCATAAAATTCTCCATAAAAATGATTCTTGTTGTACCACTTTCCTAAGTACTTATTTTGATTATTACAAATGATTTAAAGAAAAAAAAAATTCAATCATAGAACAAATTTTAATCGACATCAATTTACATGCTGTCTAAATTTATTTTGACATTTTTAATTTTAGAGATAATTAGGCATAAATGTATACAACAGAATAGCGAATAGCTAAATTGAGTAACTAAAACCAATTTATTCCTGCCAGATTAAAATTAAGTTGTCTCCTGTCATTTTAGTGTGTCATAGAATAGGAAACGCAATCTGACAGCACTAAACCTAATTTTAGTTAAGTTTAGTCTAGTTTGTGCAAACAGAATTGTGACTAGTATAGCGAAAAGCTAAATTGAGTAACTAAAACCAATTTATTCCAGTCAGAATAAAATTAAGTTTAGTCCTGTCATTTAAGTCCTTTACAGAATAGGAAACGCAATCTGAAAGCACTAAACTTAATTTTAGTTAAGTTTAGTCTAGTTTGTGCCAACAGAATCGCGACCAATGTCGTATTTTATTAACGTGCAACGCCCACTTAGTGGCCCTAATTCTGGTGGATTCTGTTTAGATTAAATTTAAGTTCAGTATACCTCTTTCACTCAATATGAATACGAAAAAGATGGCTGACTTAAAATTTGACATTTAAAAAAGTGCATTAAATTTTCGACCTTATTGAACGTGATAAAATGCAGTGTTTAGAAGGCACCTCCGTACATGCCGTCTAAAATTGTCTATGGTTCGTATGAAATCTGTCTAAATTAAGATGATAGCTCTAAACAAATTCTTTCTCTCTCTCTCTGCTATCTCTTTCTTATTACATATTGTGAGAAAGAGATATACTGTACTTAAATTTCAACTTAAAGTGTGCCGCCAGAATTATACCCAGTGAAGTGATATTTGTATAACGAACCACCACAGATTATTAAACGGTCTTAAAAAATATAAATCGATCAAATTAAAAAACAAGATTTGACTCTATGTAAGTATTGTAATGTAAATTAACATTATTAAATAAAGTTATTGATTTTTTTTGGCTCAATTACTAGTGTCTTAAGCCGTAATGATTTAAAAAAATATGATCGTTCTCAATCAAATAAGGGTAGATCTAAACTTTAATGCCTTGTCGCTAATTCTGTGTTTTGTCATATTACATTTTCCTGTTGATCACGTAAGTTATAACAAAATAATATTGAATTGTTTTTCGTAAATTTTTTAAGTACGCCTATTAGTAGACGTCTATATTTTGTGATGGTTTGTAACAAGGCCGGTTTTTCATAATAACGTTCCTTTGCAGTAGTACGTTGCTATGGGTCGAAAACCAAATGTCAGTTATGAAGAACAAACAGATTTATTTCGCAAATACGCTGAGGATTTAGAGAATCGATTAATTCGTTATAATGATCCAATTTTTACCCGTTTGTCAAAAGAACTTGATTATAAAATGTCGCCAATGGCTTTGTATTTGACATTACGTCGTCACCGAGACAAATTTTTTAAAACAAACGCCGATGACGATGTGCCAAAAATTAAAACAAAATCATCGAGTTCTGATGATTCTGAGCCGCTTTCAAGTGTAAATGAAGACATATTTACATTGGGTGATCGAAAAAAATCTTTCTCGTTTGATTTAGATATAAACGAATGGAAAAAAATTCAACCATTGTATTCTTATAAAAAAAGGCCTGGTACTTTTACGTACCGACAGTATAAAACCTTACCTAAATACAAATGGAGTAATTTAATGAAAGAGAAAATATGGGTTAATTCGAAATTACCTTGCACATGGACGTTGAGAATAGAAAATATTAACGACGAATTTTTAGGTTTACAAGGTAAATGTTCACAGTGTGAAGCTAAAATCAAAATTAAAACTGCTAAAAAAACACATAATTTTATCCAATGCGTATGTACCATAATTAATTTTAAGAAATCTTTTATACATAATCCAATAAAAAAATCTAAGCTAACGCCATATAGACGCCAACAAATAAGCAAATTATTACTTCATAATCCTGCTATAATGGTTCACCAGAATTTGGCTTCCCAATTATTTTCCTCTGATCATAAGTCTAATAGTAGCTGTGCCGTACTTCCAAGCATTCCAGCTCTCAGAAAAATTAAGCACGAAGCTAGAATAGGGCAAATGCGCAATGTAAATCCCATCGTATCATTGTTAAGCACTGCTTTGATTCCAAGTCAAAATCATACGATCCGATATATTTCTATATATCCAAATTTTCATTTATACTATTGGACAAATAAGCAAATTGAATATTACAATAATTATGTAAAACAAAATGAAAGAGTGACTATAACGATAGACGCAACAGGTTCTTTTTTCAAAGATATAATTCTTCCTGATGGCACCATAGCAACAAAACGATTGTTTTTATATGCAGGTCTTATCACAGCCAACAAAAAATTTAAATCTGTACCTATTTTCCAAATGGTTACAGATTCACATAGTCAGCGGACAATTTCTATGTGGTTGGAAAAATGGCTGAGTTCCGTTGATAGTTTTCCCCATGAAATCATAACAGACGATTCATCAGCATTGATTTCGGCCTGCATTCAAGCTTTTACACTTATATATTCAACAAAAAAATATATAAGAAAAATGTTTTCCGTTTTAGAAATCCAAGCTTCCGATATACCAAATACATTTATAAGGCTAGATACAAGTCATTTTGTTAAAACGCTATATAACCTTACTTGTTTTAAAAAAGATGTAAAGGACAAAATTAAATATTTTTATATCAAATGCATTATATTCATAAAAAAAGCAGAAAACTTTCAAATAGTTAAGCAAGTTATTCAAGATATTATTGAAGTTTGTCACGGGCAAGAAAATGATGTTGACTTAAATAACAGCGATTGTGAGGCTGCTAAAGTTAGACTTAATGAAATTTTTATAAATGTTCATCTACCTGATATTAAGCCAGACAGTGATTGTAGCGAAATTTTAGAACCAATACCTGATGATTCTAGTCATGATTTCACTAACGATTTTGAGTTTATGTCTTGGTTCGACAAATTAGTGGAAACCATAAAATTAAAAAACCAAACAAAAAATGTGTCTGAAAACAGTAATTTGTTTTATTTCCCGGTGTTTCTTCCCACTTTTAAAAGGTTATTGTTTAAACTACCATTGTGTTCTAATTTGCTTTGTACGACTTTTAATCCCGAAAATAAATCGCCGTCTTCTTCTGGAATCGAGTCATATTTCAAAACTCTGAAACACCTTATTTTTAAGACAAAAGTCACACGCTATAGAGTTGATGAGTTCTTAAAAGTGCACTTAAATTATTTGGATGGGGAAATTAAAACGGCTTCATGTGATCTTAATCAAGGTATACAAAATAAAATAACATCTACTAAATCTCGTCCACTAAAACGAAAAATATCAAATAAGCAGTCACGACTGAAAAAGGTAAAAAAACCGAAGTTAGCTGATAATCATACATTTTCAACAGATTCTATATTTCATGATGAGCCATCATATACCGAAAACTGGAAAGGCGAAGGCCGAGAAAATCAAGTAGCGTATAATGAAAATGTAAAATTAATTAAAAACGGAAACATATGTCCATCTCTGAAGGTTGGCTATAATAATATTAGAGTCAATAATACTAGTGCGTTTGATGCGGTAATGTACCTGTTGTGTGAAACTTATGACAAAAATGATAATTTTCGATGTAAATTTGTGGCAAATGGTAATAACGATTTAATTTCTAAAATTTCAATGTATATTAAAAATTTAAGTGACAATAAATGCAAAATGGATGATATTTACATGCTTAGAGCACAAATAATTTCCCAAACTTGTAATATAGTGAATAAAACCCAAGACACCGTTATTTACAGTGGCGAATGTAATGTAACTACCATTTTCGAAGAGGTTTTAAATAGTATTTTTTTTAGTGTCGAATTCTCAAAAAAATGTTGCAATACATTGTGTCAAACAGGAAATATTTTAAAAAGATATACATTTATCAGTTTGAACACTCAGCTTATTAAAGTTTTTGGCATAAGTGTTTTGGAAGAAGCCATTTTAATTAGTGACGAAAAGAAAGAATGTTTATTTTGTAACAATCAAGTCACATACGAATATGGGCTTTCAGATTTTATATCGTTCGATTTAAATGACACACCTAACGATAATATTAACGAAATACCTCGGACGATCAAGGTCAAAAATTTTTTTTACAAATTAGTTGGGGCTATTGAATTTATTCCCGCAGCTAGCGCCGGTGACATCGGCCATTACAGATGTCACTACTTCTTGAATGAGAGCATACGCTGTTACGACGAATTACGCTTCAAATTTTACGAAACTCCTCCAAAACGAACAAATTTTTATACATACGCTAAGCTACTGTCAAATTAGTAGTAATGTTTGAATTAAAAAGATCAGGGTAACATTGTCAGTGCAGTGTAATTTTTTTATTATAACATCATTTAACAACCTTTTTCATTGTGATTGGTGTTCTTATTGTGATTTGATTAGCTAAGATATGTCAAACCTAATAATAATACATGAATAATGTCATCAAACAGTAATTATTTTTATTTACTTATCCCATAAAATCCTAATATGTGGTCACCTCGACCGTAGTATTTCTTCACAGCAGTTTGATTTGTATTTTAAGTAAAACGGTACATTTGTTTATACTGTTCGGTGGAGCAATAGTTAGTTAATTTTTTTTACTAACGAATAGGCTATAGCAATGGTTGAGAACTAGACAGTTCTCAACCAAATGTTACGTAAATTGATTTATTTTTATGACAAGCGTTTCAATTGAGGGACCACCTTTAATCGATTGAAACTTTTGAATAGCTTCTTTTACAAACTAGAGATTGAATTTACATTGGTTCTAGTACTTTTACTAACTGTTAGTAATACCTGTATTTTAATCATTACTGTTGTTCTCACTTAATATGAATTTATCGCGATCAATTGAGGGACCACCTCCTACATGCTACTTTTTTCTTATCGACTTAGCAGGAAGGAGAGACAATTAATGAAATTAGTTTTACAAATCTTTTACTAAGAGTAGCCATTTACAACAGTTGTAAATTTTAGGTAGATTATTAAATATGGATACCTATCAGTCACGACTGAGGGTCCACCTTTAACCAATGTAACTTTTGAGTGGCGACTTTTACAAATTAGAGATTGAATTTACAATAGTTTGAGAACTTTTACTAAAGGCTGACACATTCAAAAGCTCATAATTCCAATGTGGACCCTCAATGGGAACGCACATACTACAATGTATGCCTAAATCACTAATCTATCGTCTTTAGCAAATAATCGCGAATTATTAGACAGAAAAAATAGTTTATCGCTAGGTACTATAGGGTGTCAATCAGAATGCACTCTGGCGGAGCCATCAATGTATCGTAACTTTTAAACCATGGCTGACAAACTCTGATGTTTGGTAACTTATTTTGACATTTTTGTGAGTCCGAATTGACATCTGCAATGGTGAGTGATCCAGGATGATTCACAATATTGACAGCTTCAACTTAAGCATACTTTGTATCGTTTGAATTGTGTATGAATAAAATTACGATTTGTGTTAGTTAAATATTGTAATTAACTTAGATTAACAAGTGTTTATTAATAAGGCACAAACATACATTTTCGTATAGGCAATTATTGAGAAAAAAATATAAAATCTTATATTGACTGACTTAATTAACTGCTGTTAATAGTTATAATTTTTTTAAAATAAAGAAATATTGTTATTGCACAATCACACCACATTTAAGCCATGTCCTTATACTTAGTAAATAAATTATACAAGACTCGCAGTGTAGACTTCAAATCGAGATTCACAATATCTGAAAAAGACATATTTACTTAGCATTTTAAAATATACCAAATATATCAAAAAAATATTTTTGGACTGAAAAAAATTACCTTCAGGTCTAGCTTTTGGCTTAGCAAGACCCACATCTTGCATCAATTCAAAGGCAAATGAAACATTATGAACTTTTTGATCAAAATCTTGTGGTGTCAAATGAAAATCATAAAGAGGCACGAAGAAACCATCCAGCAAACCCATTAGAAGAACAAGATATACTCCATCATGAAACTGCGAGTCCAAATCTACCACATCAAGGTTTACTTTACTCAGATGCTTATTAACAAATGTAATAAGAGACTGAAACAAAAAAGATCATATTATACAATGTGTTACAAAAGTATAAAATAAAATTTAAAAATGTTGTGTTTTCAGAGCACTAATATTTTCTGAATAAATTAATAAAAACATTGGCCTTGATTCTGGGGAACACTCGCTAAATCTAAATTTAAGTTCTGTGTCCAAATTGTGTGTCTAAATTTAAATTTAATTTCCCTCAATATGAATACAAAAAGGATGGCTGTCATTTAATTTGACATTTAGAAACATTTGATCAATTAGGAACCTTATTGGATGTGATAAAATGCAATGAATTATGAAGCACCTGATACATACTGTCTAAAATTGTCAATGGTTTCTTTAAAATTTATCTGAGTTTATTTGACAGCTCTAAACAATTCTTGCTAACTTTCTAAATTACATGTTTCGAGAGATAGAGATATACTGTATTATATTGTAGCGTATTGTATCGTACAACATGCACACACTACAGTTATACTACACAAACACAAAGCGCGGGCATACCAAGATGTCAACTCTCTGCAACTCCAGAATTCTACATTTTATTTCGAAATTCTGTAACACCCAGCATTTATCATTAGAGTAAAAACAATATGTTTTAAATAAAAATAAACTATTCAATACCTTTTTAACAACTTGCAATTTATCTGGTGCATGATCAAAAAGAGCATCAAATGCATCTCTTTCACATTTCATACCAAGGTCATCATATGTTGTTGTAATATCCTCAATGAATGTCCTGGAAGTAAATTATAAACAGAAATTAATTGCTAAATTATTTCATCAAAACATAAAGCAAATATTATAGAGCACTTTCAATCACCTGTGGGAGAGCTGATTTGCCACATCTTTCTTAACAACTACCACACTAACACTAACATTCTCTGGGAGGCGGATTGGGGCACGGAAATGACGAGCCAGTGCCACCAACAAATGCAAAATTGACACAATATTCTTTGAATGTACTGACTCCACACTCCATTTTTGTACTGGTCTCGGAGTTCCATATAGAACCTAAAATATACAAAATTGTGCAGATATTATTTTATGATACTATTTAATAAAATTCAATTTACTACACTTTACTAACTCTGTTCACAGCACTCAAAACCACTTCAAGTTTTTTACGTTGACTGTCTTCAGACTGTGTTACTTCCCGAACATCCAATTTGGTCTCTGTTAATTTCTCCAGGAGTTTCTGTAATACCTGACCATCGTACAGATCTTCACTTATGTCCTTCACTATGATTCTCTGCATGGCCAATTCATCATTAATCCAGTCTATAAGCACCTGTATAAGTTCTTTAACCCTAGGATCTTCAAGTGATCTGGGTTCAATTATTGCTCTCTCCTCATTATCAACTACAATAGAATAAAGGGCCACTGTTATTATTATTATTTTTGTTTTTTGGACACAGATGTCAGCACATTGGTGAAATTCTTATAGTTACATAGTTTATTCTTATTAGCAAATTATGTTGGTGCATGTTAAATAAAATGTTCCACTTACGCAAACTGTACTCTTCTGGAGGAATCTCAGGTGCAGAAGGGCTTCCAGGTGAGTCAATGGCATATTTTCCCTCTGCTTGAACTTCTTGCACTGTAGAAACATTTATTGTCATGATGAATTTAGTCTTTACACCAATAGGTTCAACATTATTATAGCACTAATTGTCGAACAGTTTCTAGGTCACTGATGAGGTAACTGCTCAACACCATCCTACGCGAAATGCACAACTGTTGCTAAAATAACATATAATAGACCATTTACCTTCTTTAATGCGTTTCTTACGGCCAATAGTACCAAGTTTGTCCCAGATAGATTCTTCCTTATCTTCCTTTTTGGGCAAAACAGGGGTACGAGGTGATTTCGGGCGTGGTGAAGACATCTTGCTCGTCTGACACAGGAAAATAACATCAAAGTGAATCATCGATATTTTCACAAAACACCATGAATAACCGACTTATGGCAATTTTTGTAGTTTATCTATTACATTACAATTCAATTGTAATAAAAGTTTTGTATTATTCATTAATCAAAGCTTCTTACCTAAAACAGCAAAGCACAACAGTATTCAATTGTATTTTTAGAATTTAGAACAAACAAGTAATTGTAGGTACAAAAGTGACTCGGATCTCAGTTGTCAAGCTTCTAACTGTCACTGTCAAATTAAATTGAAAAGAAGGCAAAGGCACTGAACTCAGAAGCAAAGAGAATATAAAACGCTACGCTAGCTCAGAAGCTCAGAACAAATCAAATGTACTCTTTCTTTGCAATTATTGTTCTGAGGGACTAAAGCACGAGTGTTTGGCGAAATTTGGTGGTGTCAGTCAAGATTTTTATCACAGTGATTAAAAATTGTGTAAAAGCGAACTTTTTGTTATAAAATTGGTGATGTTTTATAAATCAAGTGTTTGTGTTGACGATACAACTAAAATATTATTAAAATAAAAGTGATTATGGTGTGAAAGACGTTGCGGCTTTTTTGTGGTTATGCGTTTCGAGTGCAGAGTGTACACAGGTACTGTCAGGTACTGAAAGTTTTTTAACTGGTACTTGTAAACAATACGATAAAAAAAGTTAAATTTTGAAACTGGAACTCTTTGCCAGAGTTAACACCACAGTGAAATAATATGACAAAGAAAAAGAAATACTATGGACTAGGCCTAACTACCTACTGAGTGTGCCATTGCCATACCTAATTACTTGGGCGCATAAGATGGCTGCCTCTCAGTACTGTCTGTAAATGGCTCTCTTAAATGGGCAGCTTTTGTCGATATGAGATTTAAAAACCTACGTATGAAAGTAAAAAGATAGGTTTATTAATTAAAGAACACAAAGAAATATTATATTACTTCAGATAAAATATATAGTTTATTCAGTAACTCAGTTTATGTGACAATTTTTAGAAGACCTTAAAAATGGCATCATGAAAGCCCAGTAAAATAAAATTCAATAATTTCGCATTGTTATTATTTCTTCTCAGCATTGCAACTCGTTTTTCAGTTAGCTTTTAATAAAACTACTGAGGCCCTAATTCTCTTATTTTAAACAAAGCGCTATCCTATTGTTATTCTACTGGGCCCTAATTCTCTAATTTTAAACAAATCGCTATCCTATTGTTATTCTACTGTTATTCTATTGAGACACCTGTCAAAATAGGTATTCTACAAAAAATTTGACAGTCTTAATAAAATAACAACAGTGTGTCGTCGCTATGGCTATGGGAAAGCTATTGCTTTGCAATGGCGTCTCAATGGTACTGTTATCAATGTTGCCTGTCAAAACCTACTATTTTCATCTATGAATCTTTATTTGTTTTCATGAGCGAAATAATTGAATTATACATTAAATTCATTGCTACATAATCAAGTATTATTACTTGTTGACGGCAGAAAGAGGCTTAGTGTTTAAATAAGCGATTTATTAAACAAAAATGAGTAAATTTACATTGAACATAAAATAATAATTAATTCATGACAAAACAAGATAACAACACCCGTTGCGTAGCAACGAGAATGCATAGAGCCGCGTTCTCGACACTGGAAAAAATCCTACCGATGAAAAATGCGTTCGAGACACCCATTTACCAAATCTTCTATACATACATGAAATGTTATTAAAAAGCTTAAAATTTTGTAAAAACTGTCTGTCTGAACCTGTTAGGAATGAAATTGTGAAAGTTTTGGTGTCTTATATGGAGTTTTGGAAAGGTATTTTCAATACGAAACATCTAAATACCTACATACGTTGAAAGTATACACTTTAATATACTTATTGAAATAACGGAACAGTGAAGGCATTTCTATGCATCGTGTTTAGACACTGTTTAAACCTACTTTATACAATCTATAATTGTAACAAATACATATTAAGTTAATTTTTAACCATTTACCTACCTAAGCCAAAAATGTACTTAATTAACAATTTAGCGTTATGAATGCTTGATAAATAGGGTAAACTGGAATTCTATTTGCGAAAACTGAATTACTTAAAAGTTTATAAGTATTTTAAGATCTTTCTCTCCTAACATACAAAATATTTTTTTAGTATGTCATCGTCGGTTTGTACAGATCATTTATTCTTCACTGATGGATTTTATTACAGCTGGCTTTAGGATACTGTTCCCGCACTGAGATTTCTCTTAACTGCTCGTCAATGCGGATGCTTCTGCATCAAAAACTATTGATGTAGAAGCATAAGCAAACGCATAACAAAAATAAAACCGACTTCAAAACACTAATAAGGAAAAAAAATATTAAATTTAAGTAGGTTCTTACCTAGGTAAGTACTTATCTGCTAAAACTGTATTTTTTGGAGTTGGTGCTTCACTTTCTATTGTGTCTGGTAACAGCTTAGCACCAACTTCAAAAAATACATTTTTAGGAGATAACTAATAGTAATTAAATGTAACTATTTTCCTTTCTATTATATTTAAATAATTATCTTCCTACTCCTAACCGTTAAGTAGTTGTACCTTCCGTCAGCAGCTCATCAACATAAGATAGTAACTGACAGTACCAAATACTTGAACAGCTTTGGAAAAAGTAAAAAATTTCATACGTGCCCATAAAATTGGTGGATTGCCCTCGATTTCCCTGGTATCCTATCATCCGATCCTGACTTGGTGACAACGGGACCACGTCAGAAGTATACTCTATCAAATAAAAAAGAATTTTGAAAACCAGTTCACTATTGACGGAGAAGTCGGTGAACATACATCCAAAAAAAATGCCTACATATTGTGGAGCATAGAACCTCCTCCTTTTTGAAGTCGATTAAAAATAACACCATGATCACTGCACAAAAAGTACTCTGAAGCAATTTTCAATCATCGAAACAAAGATCGAAATCCGGATAATTAATTTTCATGTAAGCAAGTGTACCAAAGGTGGTGTCTCTGCACAATGGCGTATCAATAGTAGTTGAATGATAAAAATGCTATCACGACGTTATTGATAGAAATGTCAAATTCAGTGGTAAGCCATTGGAACGTTATTGATTAACAGAATACGAAATTACAAAAATTATACCATTGAGACACTATTGTTATTATATTGCGATAGTTGTAAATTAGCAGACTTGGGCCCCAGTACTTAAACCGTCCCTGTGGTCTAGTGGCTAGGACCACTGCTTCACATCTAGAGGTCCGGGGTTAAATTCCCATGGGGGCAGAAATTTTCAGATCAGATTGGTTGGTGGTAGCTACCACCGTCGGACTCAAATACTGAATTTCGACAAACTTTTGTATGACAAGATTAAACTCTGACAATATAGAATCTCGTCGTTGCTCAATTCCGACAATAGCGTGGGCCGTCAGCTTGTTTGTCATGTAGTTGTATAACAAAAAAAAAAAATACATTAGATAGATATCTCTTAACTCCTTTACTCAGACAAAATGTTTCTTCGACATAACTTAACTAGGAAACGACGCGAGTTCGGCGACATTCTACTACGACAGCAGTCAGCAATTCTACAACATGAAAAAATATGTTTCTAGGGGATGAATACCTACTTAAATTTAATTATTTTATCCTTTTCAGTTTTTTGAAGTCGGTTTTAATTTTTGTTTAAAATTTTTTTTCACAATTTTTAGTGGTAACTTTCTACGGTCGAAGCTAGATGGGTGACCGTAAACTTATATTGTTTCCTACTATCGTATCGTTTCACTAAAAAGTCATTTGAAAAGCAAAACTTCGCAATTTCGCATATGTAGACGACTTCATAATTTAAGTTTTTTTAAATTTAAAACCAAAGTACCCAACTGTTTTTGAAAAAAATTTTATGGGACCAAATGGCAGCTATTCCGCATCGAACAAAAAAAGAATCACGTAAATCGGATCAGTAATCTCGGCGTAATCGGTGTACATACATAGAAAAAAAAAAAAAAAAAAAATCATACCGGCCGAATTGAGAACCTCCTCGTTTTTGAAGTCGGTTAAAAACTTCGACATACGCTACTCAGACACGCTATGCGTCGACACTATTTTAAATAGACACTACTCATCATAAACACGATCATAAATTGAAAATGAACCTAAGGGAGTCAGAAAAAACACGATGAAAGATTGAAAAATCATCTGCAAATGAAGGAAGAAATTGCAACGATTGACTTTTTAGAGGGAATTGCCTATATTATGCATTTAAAAAAGAAATAGGTAGGTAGTTCTTATAATTTTTGAAAAAATCTTTGTTCAAGTTAGACCTTTGTTACTTTTGAAAAGTTTTATGTTGATTGATATGTGTCACCGATTAGAAGAGGATTTGTAATGTTTTTATGTTGTTAATTTTCACCCTATACATTATAGTTTAATTTTTGTATGTAGTTTTACTTTGTTTTAAAGTTACTATTACTTAATAGTTGCCCAGACAGACCATATGTGTCGTGGTTTGTATGGGGAAAAAAATGTTGTATTTACTATTTTCCTCACAACTTTTACGTTTTTCTCTATAAAAAAATAATAAAAAAAAGCTCTCTATAGCTTCTCTTTAAAAGCTTGTCGCGAGATTTACTTTGATCCATCGTTTATATTCATCACAAGTAAATCTCGCGACAAGCTTTTAATGCTATTTAAAGTTTATTTTTATCATTTTAGTGCATTTAATTTAAAATAAAAGCTTTTTTTAGACATAAGTTTCAATTTATGATTGTGTCTAAGATGAGTAGTGTCGATTTGCGTACTTCGAAGTATCCTCATGTCGCTCTAGAATTGTTGTAGTAGAATGTCGCCGAACTCGCGTCGTTTCCTAATTAAGTCATGTCGAAGAAACATTTTGTCTAAGTAAAGTATCGGAGTTAAGAGATGTCTAATTTATTGTCGAAATTGAGCAACGTCGAGGTTCTTTATTGTCTGAGTTTAATCTTGTCGTACAAAAGTTTGTCGAAATTCAGGTTTTGAGTCTAAGACAATGTGACATCAGTGATGTCTTAATTAAACCATGCCAATATTACTCACACTGTGACGTGACAATGTGACGTCATAAACCATAACAATGTTACCAATAGTGTCGCCGCGCGGGTGGCAGGTACAGTCTGCTGCGTAGATTAATAGGTTTACCGCCATCGTAGACACGACATTGTTTGCTCTAAAAACATATTTTAACGATGCTAGCAAAGCGTCATTTAACCTAATTTAAGAAGGTAATTAATAAGTCAATTAAAGACAAATATCTATAAAAAAAGGCCTTTTATGTCTATACTGTATTTCGGTTGAACAATCAGCTATGTTTGTGATGGAAGGTTTGCCAAATAAAACTACATTCTAATTTTAAAACTTTATTCACCAGCCATTCTTACAATTAATAAATAAATATTGTAGGTAATACAATGAGTCCTCAAAATACATTTACCTAACATTAATTATTTACTGATAAACACTGTATTTTTATATTAAACACATTCATCATTCAAGGTATACATATTATGCACTCTATTCTGGCTACAGTGGGAAGAAAAAAAATGTGGTTTAGGTGACAGTAAAATTGTGGCAAATAAACTGGAATTTCAAAAATTGTAATAGTTTTAGAAACCATAAGCACTTTTAACAATCATGTAGGTAGATTGTAGAGAGATGCTCAACATGTTCCAAAGGTCGAGTTTTTCTCGCTCGCTCTTCTTTCCTTGAGAAAGAGACTGTATTTAATACTGTTAGTAAATGTAACCAGAATCGAGGTCTTTAAGTACAGATAATATCATCGACATCAAGATTTTAAAATTTCTATAATGTAACCGGCTAACTGACCCACTTTATTGTAGTGGGTGCTGTACTGTTTCAATTAGAACAAGCAGCCGTAATTAGCCTATTTTTGAGTCAAGTATTCTAGCAAACTGAGTTAGAAAGACCCTTTTTTAGGTAAAATGTAATTTGTATCATATTAAGTTTTAGAAGTTGTTTTCCCGCAGCGAAATGAAGTCTTGGTAAATAGGAAAATGAAAATTATAATGTTTTTTTGTAAATCGAACTATTTTTTTGGAAATCGAAACATAAATGCAACCTCAAGACAATAGTAGTGGATCGTATAGCCTCGCCTATTATCAATTACGTATAATAAAAAAAATGGTTTGATAGAATACTCCTCTCGGAAACCGGCCGTTAGTATCCTAAGTCTGTTAAATACGTAGGTAAATGCACTATATAGTGAAATATGTAGTTTATTTCTTCCAATATAATTATCATTACATTCTAAAATTTGTTGTAACGGGTAAAATATTATATGTAGTTTATAATACCAATAGAATGACAAAAATAGTAATTTCCCTGTTGAATTGTTTGCAATTACCTACTTTGCAAGAGTAACGGCAAAGTAGGCGTTGACCGATAGTTTGTTTTCGGACAGCTTTGATGACATTCTATTGGTATCACTATGATTAAAGCCATTCGTAGAATTGGTTCCAACTTTGAAGTTGTTGGTGATATTTTGTGACATTGCCTATATTTACTAACCGGGTGATGAAAGAAGGATTCATATTATCTACTTTTCGGTGACAAGCTAGACTTACTTAGAAATGATTCAAACCTTCACAGTGTTTAACAATAAAATTTGGTACGCTCGCGTAATAAAATATTTGATGTAATTTTTATTCCTCGTAATAAGTTGGTCAGTTGTAACCAATTCTCAGCCATGGCCGTTTACAACACCAAAAACATTAATACACGTGTTAAATGTTTTGATATCTCTAACATGGACTTATAAGACTTAGGTAATATCGTGATATTTTATATTTCTCATTCCGGGTGTTACAATCCTGCTCAATACGCGGCTGATTAGACAAAATAAATTGTAATAAATGAAATAAAATGCGACATCACAACAATCTTTGGGATAACAATAAATGCTTAAAATATAATAAAAAGGGCAATTCATAAAAAATAAATATTGAATAAATTAAAATGATTAGAAGCAATCAATTCACATAAATAAAATTTCCCCTAAACCGCAAGTGAAATAAAATTGTCATTATATTTCTTATAAAAATATCTTTAAAAATATTGAAGAGTATAAAAATACTAACTTCAAATTTTACCTTAGGACTCGAGGACGATTATAAAGTTAGTGCCCATTTTAATTCGACTACCCTTAAACCGGCAATGTGGTCCCAAGGGAAGGAAGGGGTGGAGGTTTACGTAAACGATTTAGTAAATGGGAAATCGCTCATCAGCGTTCAGTCGTTACTCGTTCGTTCCTTCTGAAGTGGGAATTTACTGCCTGGGCATGTTGGCGATAGCTTCCATAGCCGCTTGGAAGTGCAGCTCAGGCAACGGAGTGCAGTGGGTCGACTTGAAGTCGCGCATGTAAATGCTTATCTGTGGACAAGTTCAGTTCTTAAATACTTCGAACACTTCAGAATTTCCTTGAGGAAGATACACTTTAACTCTTAACATAGCCATCGTCAAGCGCCGGCGATAATATTCCTGCATTTTTTCATACTTCGGTTCACACCGCGTAACTCAGAGCTAAACTACGGCAGCGACTTGAAAGTTGTGAAGAACTATCCGTAGATCGCAGCTAATCTAACTTTCGCAGGGTAAAACTGGCACTTGCCGGACACTGGCAAGTGCCAGTGTCCGGCCTAAAAGTGAAACTGGGCCTTCTGTATATTTAAATAATACCTAGTAATCTAGGTGGTAGGCCCGTATGTAGGGTCGTCTGGTTTTAAGTTCAGCCGTGAAACAGTTCGCTGTGTTTCGGATTGAAGGGAAAGGTAGCCAGTGTAATTACTGGGCATGGACGGCATTGCATCTTAGGCCTCCGGATGACAACGCACCTGCAATATCAAGTGATTTTCCCTTGTTATTGCAGGTGTCTATAGGCGGCGGTAACCGCTTACCATCAGGTGGGCCGTCAGCTTGTCTGTCATCTAGTTGTATAAAAAAAATCTGAAAGATGAGCGTCGTCGACCAATTCCGTTGTATCACTACATTAAGAAGTAGTGAACGTAACGGAACGAGGGGTGTAAGGGTCCCGGATAACACCTCACGGGATCCAAGCCAACCTCACCTGCACGTGGTGCACCCTGCTGTTCAACAGACGAGGCTCTGGCGCTCCCCACCAACCCGCACTGGGCCAGCGTGGTGGGAGACGGCCCACAACCCCCCAAACATGAACTCACAGAACGACACAAGGCCCCAAGTGCCCGGCGGTACCGGAGGCCGCGCCGGCGGTGACGGACGTTGGCGAGGCGCCGGTACCAGGGGTGCCAAGAATCCCCGGGTGGTGAAGATATCCCGTCAGACGACCTTGGCCCTGGCAACTTATAACACACGGACATTGCGGACCGAGGAGAAGCTGCTGGAACTAGAGGAAGAATTGAGCAGGATTCGCTGGAGTATAGTCGGACTATCTGAAGTCCGACGAGAGGGCGAGGACACGATGGTCCTGAAATCTGGCAACCTGCTCTATTTCCGGGAGGGCGAAGATCTGTCCCAAGGTGGTGTCGGGTTTATTGTCCACAAGTCTCTCGTGAACAACGTTGTACAAATCGGAAGTGTGTCGAATAGGGTGGCGTACCTTATACTCAGAATCACCAAACGGTATTCGTTGAAGGTCATACAGGTATACGCCCCGACCTCGACTCACCCCGACGAGGAAATAGAAGTAATGTATGAGGATATCTCTCGGGCAATACATACTTCCAAAACTCACTACACCGTTGTCATGGGAGACTTCAACGCAAGGCTAGGCAAACGTGGCGATGATGAGTTGAAAGTGGGGCAATTTGGAGCTGGAATCCGGAACTTTAGAGGTCAAATGCTGGCCGACTATATGGAGAGGGAGGGACTCTTTATGATGAACTCCTTCTTCAAAAAACGGCCGCATCGAAAATGGACCTGGAAATGTCCGGATGGCGCAACGAAGAATGAGATCGACTTCATCATGTCGACTAAGACTCGGATATTCAATGATGTCTCAGTGATCAATTCGTTTAACACGGGGAGTGATCACCGAATGGTACGAGGCACATTGAATCTCAACGTGAAATCCGAGAGGTATCGACTGATGAAGTCTACGCTCCGCCCTGCAGCTATCCAGATCCAAAACCCCGAACTCTTTCAGCTCGAACTGCGAAATCGCTTCAATTGCCTGGAGGACTGCACAGATGTGGACACGTACAACGACAGGTTCGTGGAAGCTGTTCTTACGGCGGGTTCAGGGCTCTTCAAACCCAGCCGTAACAAAAGAGGTAAAAAAATCTCTGCGCCAACTTTAAAGCTCATGAAGGAAAGACGTGCACTGCAGTCTTCCGAAGACGCTCGTCGGCAACTCAACAAACAGATCTCCAAGTCATTGACCCGCGACATACGCCACTTTAATACAGAATGTATTAGAGAGGCAATCGAGCGGAACAAAGGCTCCAAAGTGTTCGCCCGAGATCTGTCGATAGGACAGAGTTTGCTGACGAAGCTGAAAACGGAGGATGGCAGATTCGTTACATCCCGACCTGAGCTCTTGGCCGAGATTGAAAACTTCTATGGACAGCTCTACGCGACATCACGCACACCTGTCACTAAGGCCACCGATCCAAGAGCCAAATTAACCCGACATTACACGGAAGATATCCCGGACGTCAGCCTGTACGAGATTAGTGTAGCTCTCAAACAACTTAAGAACGACAAGGCGCCGGGCGACGATGGAGTTACAGCCGAGCTTCTGAAAGCAGGTGGACGACCGGTCCTGAAAGCTCTTCAGAGGCTATTTAACTCCATCATGCTCGAGGGTAAAACGCCAAAGGCATGGCACAGGGGCGTGGTGGCACTCTTCTTCAAAAAGGGTGACAAGACTCTATTGAAGAACTACAGACCCATCACGCTCCTGAGTCATGTCTACAAGTTGTTTTCGAGGGTTGTTACGAATCGTCTCGCACGCAGGTTTGACGACTTCCAGCCTCCCGAACAAGCCGGTTTCCGAAAAGGCTTTAGTACCATAGACCACATACATACGCTGCGGCAGGTTATACAGAAGACCGAAGAGTACAACCTGCCATTATGCTTAGCGTTTGTGGACTATGAGAAAGCCTTCGATTCTGTCGAGACCTGGGCCGTGCTTCAGTCGCTCCAGAGATGCCAAATAGACTATCGGTACATCCAAGTGCTGCAGTCACTGTACGAAAACGCCACTATGTCAGTCCGCCTCCAGGACCAAGACTCGAAACCAATACCACTTCAGCGGGGTGTGAGACAGGGCGATGTTATATCTCCGAAACTGTTTACTGCCGCGTTGGAGGATGTTTTTAAGCTTTTGGACTGGAGAGGACTTGGCATCAACATAAACGGCGAGTACATGACTCACCTTCGTTTTGCGGATGATATCGTAGTCATGGCTAAAAACCTGGAAGACTTGGGCACAATGCTCGACGACCTCTGTAGAGTCTCCCAACAAGTGGGTCTTAAAATGAACATGGATAAGACGAAGATTATGTCGAATTCTCATGTCGTACCCACTCCTGTGAAGGTTGGAAGCTCTACACTGGAAGTTGTTGACAAATACATTTACCTGGGACAAATAGTCCAACTTGGTAGGTCCAACTTCCAGAAAGAGGTCAATCGACGGATCCAACTCGGCTGGGCAGCGTTCGGGAAGCTACGCAGCATATTCTCGGCACAATTACCGCAGTGTCTCAAGACGAAAGTCTTTAATTCGTGTGTGTTGCCAGTGATGACGTACGGAACCGAGACATGGCCGCTTACAATGGGCCTTATACAAAGGCTCAAAGTCACCCAAAGAGCAATGGAGAGGGCTATGCTTGGTGTTTCTCTGCGTGATCGAATCAGAAATGATGAGATCCGCAGGAGAACTAAGGTCGCTGACATAGCCCAAAGAATTGCGAGTCTAAAGTGGCAGTGGGCAGGTCACATTGCGAGGAGGACTGACGGCCGTTGGGGCGGAAAGGTCCTCGAATGGCGGCCGCGCACCGGGAGACGCAGCGTTGGTAGGCCCCCCACAAGGTGGACCGATGATCTGGTAAGGGTCGCGGGAAGCCGTTGGATGAGGGCAGCGCAGGACCGATCGGTTTGGAGATCCTTGGGGGAGGCCTATGCCCAGCAGTGGGCGTCTCTCGGCTGATATGATGATGATGATGATGATGAACGTAACGGACTAGTCGTACTCGACGAGGTGTACACACGACAACACATCAAGTGCAACCATTGCTCTACGAAAGCCACCTCTATTTCTAACGCAGTAAGGGCGGTCTCGTAGTCAAACTGTTACGTTTGGTGTGATGTCGACTGCACTATACTATTGTAGGTACTTGGCTACTAGCTTGCTTATTGGTTTTTGGTCTGAACACAGATAGTTTGGTTCGCCAAAGCGCCTCAGTTAGCACGCATAGTTTCGCTCGCTTTGCTTCGCTTAGTTCGCTTATTTCTGCGCTTGTTTCTCGCGTAAACTCTCGCTAAGCCTTTTGGTACCTACAGAAAACACTAAATGTAAATGATCACTTTTGACATTTCATGACTGGTTGGTTGTTTTTGGCGGTATTTAAAGGCAGCAGTCAACTTTTTATTTAAAATGATTGGTGTGTTTAGTTAGGTATTTGGTGTGAAAGGCGTTGAAATTTTTATTGATATTATCCACCTCATCGCAATAATAGCATCATCATATTTTTAGAGCATTTCAATGCAATAACGACATAGGCACAGACAATAAAACATTACAGACATTAAAAAAATCAATAAGGGATTCGAGCTGTCAGAGGTGATCACTTAGTTTTGATATTGACTGTACTGTGGGGTTTTTTTAATACTCGATGAGTCTGTACTTTTATGCATTCAAGACAGTATAAGTTTTATCATGACACAGCGAATGGTTTAGCTATAGAGGTACAGTCGACCACAGAAGTGGCTTAACACCTTAGTACCACGTCACACTATTTGCGCTCGTACGTAATTGCCACCGTATTGTATTAACGCCATAGCCATTGTGACATGGTACTAAGGTGCTCAGCTACTTCTGTGGTCGACCGTACTACACAGTGTATCATACCAGTCGCAGAGCTCGCTGTTGGTACTCGTTGACAGACGTGAGGCCCAGGGAACTACGCTGGGACTCGTGCAGCGATACGAGGCGCCGAAGCTCTTCCCTGGTATTGGAATTCATGCTGGGGTGCCGATTCTCCACCAGCTTCACTAGCAGCTGGTTGCCGCGGTTGGTAGCCAGATTACCAGGCCTGAACATTGTAAAGAATTTCAAAAATATTCTAGTGTTAAAATCTCCTTACAGAACATTGCGGCTAATTAACACTCCTTTATAGTGAGTACGGCCGCTGTAATAGGGTTATTTAGACACATAGTGGTAGATATAACTTTGAAGGTGCGTTCAAAGTGCGATGTTTTTATTTCACTAATATGTATAAATTATCTTGCTTTTCGAATGAAGTGGATTACTTAGGGTTAACATTCCTTTCAATTACTTTGGTAAGCTGTAAAATCTCCCTGGAATTAAAAACAACGATTGTTAAAAATGCTTTTACGCTTGTGTATAATGGAATTGTGTTTCTGTGGTGAGTAGTGTCGCCAGAGTTATATGAGAAAGCGTTATGTTGATCTTAGAAGACTCACTTCACAAGACAAGTCGCTCTTTCATTGAGAAATGTATACCCATGTACAATGGCATCCCACTCTATATTTTTCGTCATCCCAGTTTTTAAATTTTATCATCCTTATTACATTTGCAATAAGAGTTATGAACTGTCAAAAGAGGGTACATATTATTGCTCGTCTTCTAAACTGTCTACATACTGGTTTCTCTTGGTTTTTACAGGTAAGGCAACGCGCGAGTTTAACCCACAGGTTATCCATTCGATTGTTGTTAATAGTCTTCTGTTATATTAGGGCCCATTATGCTGCTGTGCCCAGGGACCCAATATGTTAAGGAGGCTCTGCCTAAGGTGCTAAGAGCTTCTATAGCCTCTATTCACACACACTTTTAGCTACGTATTGACATCCATTAAAATACGGGAAGTTACTTTATAAGCGAGTCACATAAAACCTCATCGAAATCAATATCTTACCTGAGGCATATAATCTCGTCATCAGTGCGACGTATGAGCTGGACGGGTCCAGAGTACTTGGTGAGCAACTCGGCAATGTTCAGGTCCACATACGAGCGGATCACTTCCTGGACGAGCCGAGACCAAGACGTCGGCATTTGGTGCTCCGCCAGCGTCAGCAAGTCATCGAAGGTGGCATCTAGTATCTATTTAATATCTGTTGTTTTATTTCATGTTCAACGGAAACATAAAAATGTAGATCAATGTAACGGGGCGTACTTCTGTAGAATACACGCTAAATCTAAATTTAAGCTCAATGCATCTCGTTCTCTCAATATTAATACAAAAAGGACGACAGTCATATAATTTGACATTTCAAAAGGTGTAGTTATTCAATTAACGACCTTCATGAACGTTATATGAAATGCAGGTCTTAGGATTCACCTCTATACACGCCTTCTAAAATTTTCTACAGTTTCTTTATGATATACATATTGAGGGAAAGAGATAACTGTACTTAAATTTGAATTTAGAGTATGTATAATTTAGAGAATAAGGCCCATTATCTTTTAAAAAAATATCAATAGCCACAAATAAAAAATCAGTTTAATATACCAATCCCCTGACGGGGTAGTTGACCGCAGCCCAAGTGGCCACATAGCCGCCAATGCTCCAGCCGTACATCACGATGTCCTCGGGCTTGAAATGCAGGCTATTGATCGCATATTGTATCACAGCATCCACAGCATTATGCTCCTGATCAGGATAGGGGCGGCCCTGAGGAAAAGTCACTAACTATGTAATGCTAAAGTTTCAAATCAATTACATAAATAAAAACAGTTAACCTTCGACGTAATAGCCCGCCGGGCGCTTAAGCACAATAGAAATCTATTGTGGCAGATATATGCGAGTACTTCATAGGTTAAAGATATAACGTTGCACCAAAATTTTATGTGGGAAAAGTTATTTATCCAAATCAGTAGACCCTTCTTTACCCGAGTAATTAGTTATGCAGTCTTCTAGTTTCAATTATATCTTTTTTTACCTTCTTTAATGTTAAAGCATTACGTATCTCTATGAACTACTTAGGCCTTAACAACAAACTATACTTTTTTCGGTTTAATTTTAACACCAATCATTTTTTAATTTCAGATAAAAAGAATCCATTCTTCGTCCGTGTCTGACAAGACTAAGCTGTCAAATGGGTTGGCAACTGTCAGTATGGCATTTATCGTCAAGTTGCATCCTGAACAATAAATAAGACAAAATATTACTACAGTAAGTTTTTTCTTCCATTTTGTAGCTGTAATATAGTTAATAGTCCGTTTTGTTTTGTTTACAAATAATACAAATACAATATTATACAAACGTTCGCCATTTAGGAACTAGCGTACTCAGCGCCATCTACAATTGCTTTTCTTTGCCAACCCAATTAACAAAAGATCATGGGTCTAAGCTTTTTCTTAATTCAGTTTTTTACCACGAATCTTTGAAAACGTTTGTTTATTTTAGAGGAAAATATATTTATTTTTTATGTACTTTTAACGTAAATTATCCATATTGATAGATAACACATATTAATTAACTTCAAAGTCTATTCATATACTATTATATAAGAAGGGGTCGTTATAATCAAAATATTGTTAAGATTCCCTTGTAGAGATTTTTTGTAAATTGATTGACTTACTGTAGACTCGGCAAATCCAGGATGATTCCATCCAAGTACAGAATAATTGGCTTTGGCTGGAGTATTCATGAGACCAATCTCGTAGAAGCCAGAATTACCCTCGCAACAAACTACCAAGATTTGGCCTCTCTTGTGCTTAGCACGATTGTCAATGAACATCGTGTCAATTTTGTTAGAGTCGGCAGTTTCTATCTTAGATCGTTTGCCTTCATAATTTTCAACGAGATGCGATCTGCCTTGAAATATCGCGCTTGCTATAAAAAAAAATATGATATTTGTTACTAAATAATTAAAGGCAGCTAAGAGCAATGTTCGTGGCCACTAAAGCTAGTGAAAGCTGAGCGGGAATGAGGTAAATATAAGTATTATCACTCCGTCATTTTCGTGATTCTTGTAAATAATTAAAAATACTGCAGAAAATGTCACCTAATGATATTTTTCGCGACCCTTACCGTCATTAAATATCATTTATATCTAAATAAACATAAAGGAAAAGTGAAAAACAATACCTAAAGAATTAGCTAAAACCATACAAACATTTGCAGATCAATAAAATGCCGTTATGAGCACAGTAAGTAAGTACCTTCAATGAAAGATGCCACTGAACACTGATCAAATCGGAACATATAAATAATTGTACTTTTTTATATCTGTCACTCACACAAGAGGTGGTGCACAAGTCCAACCGACCCTGGATAGATGAGACGCAAGCCGAATGTGTGGGTCGAGAAGTAAGCCATCAGCTGTAGACTTATGCGTTTGTACATCGGGAGGTCGTTGTTGGAGCAATTACGGAACGGATGATTTTGAAACCACGGTACCCTGTAATTTAATAATGTCATTGTTATCTTACTTGTAATAACTGTATACAAGAAGCCAAAATTGATTACCCCTTGCGACAGTTCATATTTGAAGCGACAAAATAACTTTATTAATTTTATGATAAGAAAAAATAATTTATCATGCTATATTAAGACTCTTCCTGGTCATAAAGGCCTTTTTAAAGAAGTCAAAAAGTAGTTAACATTTGAAAACTTGTTTTAGCTGATTATATGATTTTACAGACGACAGGACATCAAATTTAATGCTGCCTATCCACTGAAGCTGAGACGAGCGAAGCGGAGCACTAATGAAATAACAAAAATAAACCTAATTACGATGCTGTAACACTATTCACTTTAACTCTCTCACCGATGGCACATCTACGCCACTGTACGCTTCGATTTACGCTAGCATTGCAAAGAGTGTCGTTATAATTTCAGCAATTGAGTACATATTTATCTGTTCAAGAAGGCTCCGCTCCGCTCTATTACGCCCCAGTGAACAGGCAGCACTACAGAAGCCGCCCCTGTAAGGATGAAGTGTGCGGTCTCAATGTCAAACTGTTACGCGTGATGTGTTGTCGACATTCACTAAGATATTATAAAGCATTCTGCATCGTATCGTAACGGTAGAAAAAAGATACTTACATTACGGTCCGGTCCACTCTAAAGCTGACTGGCCAAGAGTTAAAGTCGAAGTCATAGCGCCTGATAGCTTCAAGGAAAAGCCGCTGGTCAGTGGGTGGTAGCGCTAGCGCCCTCACGAATGCCAAGTAAGTGGGATTGGAGCCACGGCCTATCCCACGCAAAAAGTAGCAAAAAGCGAACAGACAAGAAAGGCTGCCAAAGCAGCGCAAGAGAAATCGGGTTTCATCCGAGCTGAGCAAGCCACGCCTGAACACGTATAGGCAGATGAAAGGGGACGTATAAAGTCCGATATTGAAAAGGGTGTTAGTCTGCAAGTAAAATAACAAATATTTATAAATGAAATAAAATAAACACAATGTTTATAAATCTGTTGTGCACCGGCTAAAACTAAGTACAAGTTTAGTGTCACTCTTTTACTAAAATCTATCAGGATGGATGATGAGGATTACGGAAACATAGCAACTTTCGCCATGGTCATCCCGGGATGGGTCCATCAAAATTTTGTAATATCGAGTTCCCCCGTGCTTCGAAAGGCAAAAGGAATTGAGCCGTTGGTCCTGTTTGTAACTGCAATCACTCAACACCAAGCATTGGGCAGCATGGTAGAGTTGTTATGGCCCAACCTCTCGTGCTTCTCCCATATTGGAAAGCCTGCTATGCGATTTTCTAAAGTCTGCAGCCTTAAATTCGTGGCTGTCGGCGGCGCTGTCATACCTTTTTGCGTTTGTTTTACAGCAGATTAAAATACATAGTCTCTATATGAGCTATAATGTTTGAATTATTTGCAACTCTTATAATAATAATATTTGACACATTTTCATAATTGTAATTAGGATAGTATTTAATTTATGTACCATCAAAATCTAGCTCATAGTCGTGATAGGCATCTACATGATTTTTTTAACGGAGCTCTTGGCCTTGATCTTTTATACCTGATAACATGGAATGATAAGACCAAAGATAGAAGCGATCTACACCCGGGTTCCTCAACCACAGAGGAACTGGCTATCTTACCTCCAACTACCGGAGCAGGACAATGCTGTCAACAGTATTGATAAGATGATGATAGATAGCCAGGCAGATTTATAAAAAGACCTACCACCAACCAAATCGGGCAGAAAATTTCTGCCCCCACGGGAATCGAACTCCGGACCTCTAGATCTGGTAGAAAGGTAGATGGTATCAACCACTAGACCACAAAGGCGGTTGAAGTTGATATATCGATTTCGTAAATCAATTAGGAGTGAAATGTTCTCGAACAGGTATGCACGATAAGTACCTACCTATGGGACTTCAACTAAAATTTACTTTATATCGTATCGTGAATCCTTTGTAAAGTCAAGTTGGGCTATCAAATCGAACTATGAAAACCAATAGAAATGGGCTTAAAAAAATTAAGAACTTATGGCACTCACAACAGTTACGTGCCTCATATTATTGTTATAACTATTGTACAACTTATTTGTATACGAAATTATTGGATAGCTCAAAAGCTAAGCGTCGTTATTAAACTCATCTGCTTGCATCACAATAGAATGAGCAGACAACAAGAAAACTTGAATCGAGCGTCAGAATATGTCAATAATAAGTGGATTTAAAAGTGAGTTATTTTTAATATATTATTTTAAAAGAATGCTAGTTTTAAGTAAAAATGATATTGATAGAATAATAATAAGCACTTTAAGCGGTAAAACAATTTATTTAGAAATTTAAGTAGTTGGAGAGATTACTTTCTACAAACAAACTCACAAGCTTACAAACTTTACTTCTTTATCATAACAATTTAGTAAAATAGTATCACTTATTATAAGTATAGTTTGCCATATAAAACAGCGGAATGCTCAGTTCTTCCATCTCTGTGGCCATAACACCGTACCACGCACTGTAATGAAGGCGGAATCAATTTTTAAAGAGTGGGTTAATGGCTAAATTTGAAACTTACTACTACTACTTTACTAGGTGGTAGACCCATATGTAGGGTCGCCTGGGTAGGTACCACCGCCTTTCTAATTTCAGCCGTGAAACAGTTCGCTGTGTTTCGGATTGAAGGGAAAGGTAGCCAGTGTAATTACTGGGCATGGACGGTATTTCATCTTAGGCCTCAGGATGACAACGCACCTGCAATATCAAGTGCTTTTCCTTGTTATTGCAGGTGTCTATAGGCGGCGGTAACCGCTTACCACGAGGTGGGCCGTCAGCTTGTTTGTCATCTAGTTGTATAAAAAAAAACTATGGGAAACAGAGAAAGGTAAGCGGTAAAACAATTTATTTAGGAATTTAAGTAGTTGGAGACATTACTTTCTACAAACAAACTCACAAGCTTACAAACTTTACTTCTTTATAATAACAATTTAGTAATATAGTATCACTTATTATAAGTATAGTTTGCCATATAAATCAGTTCTTCCATCTCTGTGGCCATAACACCGTACCACGCACCGTAATGGCGGCGGAATAAATTTTTAAAGAGTGGGTTGATGGCTAAATTTAAAACTATGGGAAACAGAGAAAGGTACTCGGAGGAGTTTCAGGGTTGATAAGATTTTCATGAAAACTAAAATTGCATTAAGTATAAAGTTTTAAATGCATTCTACTATCCAGGATTGGAAATTAATCCCGTTTCTCTTGGAAATATATTCGATAGTTTCGCTGATACGGTTTTAATCCTGGGAAGTTATGACTTAGAACCAACATAGAGAAAGAGCAATACTATCCTTGAGACATAGGATCCAAAAGTATCAAAAACAATGGCCATCACTGGCCACCAGTCCATCAATTTCAAGACTCTAGAAAAATAAAACAGTTTTGTATTTAAAAATGAGCCCTTTCCTCGAGTTTAATATTACATAACAGAAGCTGATACTTAAACGAAACTGATTGTGTGAAATAATAAAGGATAATAATATGTTTAATTTTAAAAGCAAGAATTTTGTTATTTTTGAAGTGGATATTTAAAAATCGAATGAGGCAGTTTTCGTTATTTTTAAAAAAACAGACCGGAAACTCGATTCAGTATTTTCCTCTTGGAAAATTAACCTGTATCGCGCCTCGTTACAAGTTCTGCTCACTAAAGTCGCTAAAGCTATCATGCCACCTTCATTTTACAGCAAAACTACGTCTTTTTTTCAGAGCCGATATCCATGTCATTTGTCACTAGTACACTGAAAACAGTCTTTGGATAAAATTTTATTATACAATTAGTTTCATTGGAAAACATATTGAGTGCCACTCTACTTAGAGTTGCCAATGTATTCCAAAATAGAATATTGCGCTCCATTTCACTATGCTGGTGCACCTTATACATCAAAACTCCTTAAAACTCCCTAAACATCAATAGACTACTTTAAATAAAGTACTCTATTCAAATTAACTCTTACATTTGTTAATAAAAATACTACATTACATACCTACTCGCCGTTTCACGTACGAAACGAAGCGGGAAGAGAAGAATGGGGCTTTGAAAAATTATAAAAAATGAGCTACTCGATGAACTTCTTATATGTATAAAAGAGATATTTCAAAAATGTATTGAGACCCCGCCAGGTCTATGTACAATATACTGAAAAATAGGTAAAAATACGCAGAAGAGTGTGCCATTTTACTGTCCATTTTCTTTTTATTTGCTTTGTTACGTGGTATAAAACAAGAATTATTATAGAAAAAACTGCAACACACTCAAATAATCATCATGGCGCCTATGTCACTTTGGTGACGTTTAGTGGACTTCTATGTCGTCCGCCATATTGCCATATTGAATAATGGTGAAAACGACGAAAAATTTCAAATTTTGTTTTGTACAAAATTTCAAATTTTAGTATGCGTAAAAACGAATTATCACCTTTTTCCCGGATTCAGGAGATTTTTCTTGATTTTTTGAGATAGTGTAGGTACATATACCTGGCCGGATATGAAACATATCCTTTATTATTAGAATTGTACAATTGCACATTTCACAGTTTTTACCTGACCAGATATTTCTATGATCTGAGGTTTTCACGCAATATCTAGAGTTTGGCTCCAAATAGATGACAGTCTCGATATTAGTGCTACATGTTTAGATTAGGTTGATGATGATTAAATTCTCAACGTTTTTCACACTAAATTCATTTTTATTAGAATTAATTTCAAATTGTACGCCAACACAAACACTCGGTTCACAAAACTACACCAATTTTATAACACAACGTTGGCTCAGACAAAATTTTATAATTATTGTAATAAAAATCTTGACTGACACCTCAAACTAAATAGAGATTCTAGCACCAAGATGACTGCCGCCATCAAATTGCGCTAATAACAAAGTCAAAATCAAAAACAGTGTTGTTTTATCTGAAATCAGAATACATATAATCATGGGCGCTACAACGACCGGTAGGAGAGTGAGCGTCTATTACATTTTACTATTGTGTTTCAGATTGTAACGAATAGAACTTTTAAAGTTGAACTTTAGAATTTAAACTTAATATTACTGCAAAAAGTAGACACTAAAAGATTGTAAGATTGTCATAGTGTGTATACTCTTATTTTTATCAGCGAGCACTCTTTCTTTAGCTCTCGGAAATAAAATTATTTCCTATTACTAATTGGCAGCCCTTATTCAGTTTTCCGATATTTATTTATCTTTCGGGCGAATACTCGAATGGTTCTTAGATTTAAGGCCCTCTTATATATTTGAAGAAGGTATCGACAAAATGAATAATTTGATTGGAAAATGTTACATTTAATACTCCTTAAAAGTTAAGAAGACTGAGTATTCGGCCGTTTGTATATCTATCTAAAGGAGATAGAGAGACAAGATTTTTTTGCAGTCTAGATATTTTTCGAGATATTATACTGAATGTTTGGTACATGGTATAAACAAGTGGGCAACAACAAGCGGGTAGGCCCGTATGTAGGGTCGTCTGGGTAGGTAGCACCGCCTTTCTTATTTCAGTCGTGACGTGAAACAGTTCGCTGTGTTCGGATTAAAGGTAAAGGTAGCCGGTGTATTTAATGGGCATGGAAGGCATTCAATCTTAGGCCTTAGGATGACAACGCATCTGCAATACCAACTGATTTTTTCCTTGTTAATGCAGGTATCTATAGGCGACGGTAACCACATACCACCAGATGGGCCGCCAGCTTGTTTGTCATCTAGTTGTATAAAACAAAGTAATGGATATACGTATAAGATTTTAGTAATACAAGACTTTAATGTCTATCGAACTTCACTCTAATTTTTTTTTATAAAACAGTTCTAATTCGCTTCGTACGGCAAGACTGTGGGACAAAGCATTATCCATCAGTCATCCATCATTTAGGTGCCTATATAGTATATATTTTATATATATATATAAAATAAATATTATATTTATATATATATATAAATTAACAAGCTGACGGCCCCCAATTTAATGTTTGGACTCTCAGTGGTCTCTACTGTGTACAAAATAATATTGAAATTCACAAGCCATAATAGTGTAATACTAAAACTCTAGCAAATGGAGATTTAATACTGAAAGCTTAATACGTAAAATAGTTTCGTGCAGCCTTATTCACAACTGTTGGATCACGGACTCCTTTCTAAAAGTAGCATTCCGTCTCGCTTTGATGCACCGGGCTAAAAGTTACAGGTGTAGAATTTCCGATATTCGCATCTTTTCCGACAGATACCTGAATAAAGGGCAGACAATCTGTAAAGTATGTACAATACTAAGGTAGGTACTTCTAGAATGGTTGTAGGTACAGAAGGTTACCTATTTATTATTTTTAAATATTGCAATACAGTACCTATGAGCCAATGAAACAATGATATAATCCATACTATATTATAATAAACACAAAAGTAGCTCTGTCTGTTGCGATTTTCATATGTAATATAAATTCATTAAGTACCAACATAATTTTGACTAGGCTGTGAGCAATAGCGCTGTGCTGATTTAATTGCTTTTTTAATTTTTTCCTTTAAATTAATTATATTTCACATTAATATCCTTTACATAAACGTTATGAACGTTTATGTAAAGGATATTAATGAATATTAATGAAATTTATTATTTGGATAAAGGCTATGCCAAAAGGGCAATAAATAGGTATTCTGTAATACTATTAAATGTTTAAAAATTCACATTCATGAATGCAATAAACATCTTACACTATGACTTTCTTTTCACTCCTAAAGCGCTGAACCGATTTAGATGAAATTTGGCATTGAAACAGATTGCATCCTGAGAAACTACAAACACGCGGGCGGCCACAAGTGTCTTAGCTACTATCATATCAGTGATCTTTTCCTGAAATCATATTTGAATTTTCCACAAAACTAACGGCTTCGAAGCCTTATCATTGAACATTTCACGATAATTGATGCTTTGGCGACAAATTATAAAATGAATGACTGCAAAACTGATGTGTAATCGTATCGACTCTCATTGATGTGCACTAGTTCAAGCGTCATATTAATATACAGGGTGGTTCCGTCAATACGACAATAAATTAAAACATGGGCTATATTAGTCCATAGAAATAGTTTGCCACTTTTAAGAATATCGTATTCATTTGATAATTTCATGACATTTCTATTAAATAATTCAGCCAAAGTTGCAACATCCTGTATTATGTAAAAACTTATATTATGGCTATGGCTTATGTAGAAAAAATTGATGGCTGTGATTGGTTTTTTTGTAGTGAGTACGCCATTGGGAGCTAATAAATATAATCAGTGTGCGTAATATTTATTCTTACAAACGGTAAACAAATGAAGTTGTAATGTAACGCACGCTTTTAAAAATGTGGCGACCGACACACCCGGTACGGGAAGGATCTAGCAGCGTTGACCTGCTTGTTTCTATGATCTCAGATTGTTATATTAATTAGTAACGCTTCAAAGATTTTTCAGTGATAGACAATACCGGGTGTAAGGGGGGCGCGCTCGAAAACGAATGCAAATGGCAGACCTGCCCCCTTATTCTCAACTGTCGGAAAATATTCGAATTTCGGAAAGTCTATACCTGTCACTTTTTATCGTGGTGCGTCAAAGCGAGACGGCATGTGACTTTTCGAAACGATTCCGTGATCCGACAATTGGGAATAAGGGGGCTGGTGACAGTAGACACGACTTGTTAAAAAAGAAATTGAAATCGCAAAAATCTGCTGTTTCACACGAAATTGTTACCTACCTACATGATCTGTTTGTATGGGACAGCTATTTTATCCGCGGTTTAAAAATTTTAACTGATTTCAAAAACGATGAGGTTCTCCATTCGGTGGGTGTTTTATTTTCCATGTATGTACACCGATTACGCCGAGATTTACGTGATTTTATTTTTGTTAGATGCGGAACAGTTGCCATTTGGTGCCATATTTTTTTTTAAATCGATTGGGTAGTTTGGTATTTAAATCAAAATAACTGGAATAATTAAGCCGTCTATATATGCGTAATTGCGGATTATTATTTTCCTATGCCTTTTTAGTGAACCGATACGACAGTAGGAATCAATACAATATGCTGACGGTCACCCATCTAGCTTTGAACTTCAATCAATAAAAAATCACTAAAAAGTTGTGAAAAAAACATTTTAAACAAAAATTAAAACCGATTTCATTTTTTTTATACATAGCACGACAAAGGACTCAACACCACCTGATGTGAAGCAGTAAGAAGAGTCCATATGCGAAGACAGCTGCAGTTTAGACACTGCTCTAGCCGCCTCCACCTTGCCGGCCCAAAAGGTGATTTTTTACGCCTTTATGAAGGAACCCATGTTATAAATACCAAAAAGGTTAAAATAATTAAACTTCAGTAGGTACTTATCCCCTAGAAACATATTTTTGAGTTGATGCTAATAACGGTTGTTTCTAGGAACAATAGAAAGTGGAGACCAACTACAAAAAATATGATTCAAGGGGACAAGTACCTTTTCAACTGCCTTCGTTATCACCTTACACCCGTTAACCCGGTATTACGTCACAAATTCAATAATTGTAAAATGTATACTGAGATTTATGTAGACTTTTGGTTCGGGGTGAGTATGTCCCGTTGTAGCATTTATTACAAATATAGCATCCGAATATTCATATGTCTGATCGCTTGGCGGCCTGTAGATATCAATGAAACAGTATTGATTGAATATATATCTATATCAATTCAATGCTACCTTGTTACAGCTACGGTTTGTAACTAGTTGCACCGTGCGCATATTCGTACCTACATAATGAAAATAATACTCAATACAGCGGACCAAAATCAATAGTCGAATTATATACCCCAATGATTTCAGTTAAAACATTTATTAACATTCAACGAGTATTAATAATTTTCATGGTTTCAAATATTATGATTATTTCTTTGTGAACTAGATTCGATACAGGACCGATATAACTACTTTTAAGTAAGTTAACAGAATTTTTATTATTAAAAGACCACTCATTTACGCTTAGTTTTGCTAAAATTATAAATTTGTTAGCATAAAACTTCTACATCGGAGCTAACATTGAAACATATGTTAGGAATAAATCTATGATTAGTACATTGAAATTGGGTAAATAGGTACAACGGCGGAGCGATGACTTATGAATGACGGTTATGACTTACCAATCCATAGCAGATGATCCTTTCGTCCATGAAGATGGACCTGGACACCATAACTCCTGCTTCATACCGGTCTACAAACGTGATATGCACAATGACGCGACAATAGCGCAGTCGTTGCACAATAATCATAAAACGAGACCTTATCTCACTAGCCGGTCTGAGACAAATTTGTACGCAACACATTTTGTTGTTGTTAATTAGTTTAAAAGTGCACACCTAAATGCAGGGAGGTCGAAAGTGCACTGGGAGTAAAATAACGGACATCCGGACGAGGAGCCGGGCTTGTAAAAGACCAGCGCATGCGCGGTGCTAATGGTAAATTAATTTAATCTAAAAGTACATAAAAAGGAATCGTACCATTGATATGACTTTATCACTCCACTTTTCCAACCCCTGAGGCTCGTATAAACTCTGAAAACAAAAACACATTAAAATAGTCAATTGTTTATCGAGACGATAATTATCTTCAAGCAAAGTAAAAAAAAGATTTATAAATAAGAATAAATAAACCTTAATTAAGGCAACGGTCGCGCGAGTTAAAGTCACGTCGCAATTCTAATTTAGGAAATAATTTTAGTACTCATTCCTTTATTTGTATATCGCATATTATAAGATTACACAATAGAAGATGATTATCTCTCATGAAGTCTTCAAGAAGGCATCAAAAGTGTCTGCGGTATCAAATTCTGCCCCCTTGATTTCCGGGTAATAAAAAAATCTGTCCCCTTGATTTCCGACCTGTCTGTCAAGCCATTTAATATTCCAGAGACAATTTAGACACATTAAGTGTAAAGTTGGTATATTAAAATAAGTGTAAGTTTCAATCAGACCGCTACTGCATGTTGATAAGAGAATGGCACAGTCGAGAATTAATAAGATCCTAAGGGAATCTCGAAGCTTGTGAATTTCAAACATTTTTTTGTGTGTTCAGGAAGCACGTATTAACAATTAAACAAGTTACATGATACATGGGTAAGGATATTTTTTGACTTAATCTAACTAATTAGCCCAGATGTTAAAGCGTCACCCGGATAGTGAGCTTTTCACCCAGGTTCGATCTTCACCCCAGGACATATTTTTTTTCTAGTTTAAATATTTTTCTTACCAATTGAATTTAGTTTGAAATTATAAGATTTTTTTTATGTTATATTAGGACTGTGACCTGAAATATAAATAAAAATATATAGGGCCCGAGTTTGACACTGGGTGAGTTTCCCCTAAGTCGATTCTCAGACTGATGTCAAAAGTCGACCAAACTCTACTGTCCAGAGCATGACTACTTGCCACGTCAGTGGAGACTGATACATTTGTTGTCTACTTCTCTAATAATTACATATATACGCCGTCAAGAAATACTAATTGAAGAGAACATTAGGGCTCGTGGAATAGAGATGAATCTCTTGGTCAACACCCGACTCTAATCCCGATCCTTTCATTTAATACAAGGATCAGGATTAAAAATCTAAGGATGACACACTATCCGAAATAGGGTTAGGAACCATGGTTTTTATAATATAATATCTAATCATGGTTTACTGATTGTTCACCACTATGCATAGAAAATACAAACGAAGAAAATACAATCAAACGATTTTTTAATAGGAATTGTACCTACACTCATAATGTCCTGAGGCGGAAGCCGATCCGAGAACTTTTACAGTGCTCGAACAACTGAGCTGCCGGGACGTCCTCTACCTCCACAATAAATATGTTTTTTTTTCTGGTCATTTCTAAATATCTTACAAACATTTATTATAAAGCAGAATTAAGTAAATATTAATAAAAAGCAGTACCTAACTTAAACGAAACTTCGAATTTCGACTATTCGCACAGGTATTCGTAAAAATACTCGTTCGGGTGTGAAAATAATCATTTTATTAATTTCGACATTGTGAAGGTATGTACACGACTACACGTTAGACGTTAGCTATAACGCAGAAACAGTCATCGGTAGCTCAGTGGCGTCAGAGTAGTCACCTAGATTTTTTCTAGCGCTGATATCCAAAAAATGTCCATTAAAATTTTTAATACTTCTTATGTTACGTTGTAAAGAAAGTAATACATACATGAAAAGGTAGTGAACGCATAGTACGGTAACCCCCACCTGACAGCCATTAAGCTTTGCACGTTCATCAGCCCATATTTATTTTTAAAAGAGTAAATAAAAGGAGACAGTAAAAGTTTCTATGAGATTTGGGCCCGCTCATGAGCACCATTTTTTCGTACAGTTATTTTTGTAATAATCTATCTCACCTCATCATTTCCATAAATCGTGACTGACGGAAATGGCAAGAATATTTAAATTTGCTGAAAAATATCACAGAGGTCGCCATTTTAAAGAAAAACAAAATGTCAATATCATATTACAATTTTGCTTCCTTTTCTTCATAGCCGGTGTCAAATAATTTTGAAAAGAACAAAAAACTTCAAGCGCACCCAAAACATTCACAGTTGAAAATACGGAATGACAATTTTAATAAATGTCAATAACACATTAACGTCAACTTTTAACAGCATTATTGTGGCTATGAACTATGCACTTTTGGGCACCTTTATGACTTCTATGTTGCCATTTCACGAAACAAATAAGTATTTCCTTATTTTAAATTAAAGATTTTAGTGTTATTTAATGGATACCATGTTATTCAGTACCTACATTATTGTCTTTAATCTCAAATGGTGTTCATGAGCTAGCCCAAAACTTTACCATCTCCTTTATTAATGGACATATCACAAGTTATAAAAATACGCTCAATAGAAAATGATGGTGAATTGTGACGGCACAATTCGGTAGTGGCCACCGAATATGTATAGGCACGTGTTTAAAATTAATGATATCTTTATAATTAATACATGCATAGTTAGAATATAAAAATTCTTTACAGTAAATGTAAGTAAATAAATAGAATAAATGGTTTAAATGAAATTTGAAACATTCAATCTGCCATTCTTCGTAAAATTCTATGGCACTCAAGATCTACATCGTACAAAAAAAAAGTATTTTTCAAAAGCTGGACATATTAGGTTGGGGAAAGTCTTTTCGCATTATAATATGTATGAACTTGTAAAAAAATCTCTTTGGGTGTCCCTACTATTTGTATCTGGCTGGTTTTGGTATCATTAAAAGTTTAGATTTAAAAAAAGATAATTCCAAATTCAAATTAGGAAAATGTGTGTTTTTCATTTGTTTTTCGTACTGTCAAGATGAGTGAATCTAATGAAGAAATTCGATACATTTTAAAATTTTACTACAAAAAAGGTTAAAATTCAACGCAAGCCGCGAAAAAAATTTGCGATGTTTATGGAACTAGTGCAGTGTCTGTGAGAGTAGCACAAATTTGGTTTAAGCGTTTTCAATCCGGAAATTTTGAAGTCAGAGATGCACGTCGCTCTGGTCGCCCTATTACGGATAAAATTGATGCCATTTTTGAAAAACTGGAGCAAGATCGGCATATCAGTAGTTACAACGTAGCTGAAGAACTGGGAATTGACCACAAAACAGTTTTGGCGCATTTAAAAAATAATGGGTACACAAAAAAGCTCGATATTTGGGTACCCCACGAGCTCACTGAAAGAAACCTAATGAACCTTGTACTCATTTGTGATTCTTTATTACGACGTAATGAAACCGAACCATTTTTGAAGAAGCTGATAACTGGTGATGAAAAGTGGATCACGTACGACAAGAACGTGCGAAATAGGACGTGGTCAAAGGCCGGTCAGGCTTCACAGACTGTGGCGACACCCGGGTTAACTCGCAACAAGGTGATGCTGTGTGTGTGGTGGGATTGCAAGGGCATTATTCATTATGAGCTGTTACCACCAGGCAGGACCATCGATTCTGAACTCTACTGCGAACAACTGATGAGATTAAAGCAAGAAGTTGAGAGAAAGCGGCCGGAATTAATCAACAGAAGGGGTGTGGTTTTTCATCATGATAACGCTAGACCTCACAGATCTTTAGCAACTCAGCAAAAATGAAGAGAGTTTGGCTGGGAGGTGTTAATGCATCCGCCGTATAGTCCTGACCTTCAGATTTCCACCTGTTTCGCTCTCTTCAGAAATCTCTAGGCAGTGTCAGGTTAACATCACGAGAGGACTGCCAAAACCACTTGTCGCGGTATTTAGATCAGAAGCCCCAAAATTTCTATAGAAATGGGATCATGTCCCTACCTACAAGATGGCAAAAAGTTATCGAACAAAATGGTACCTACATACTTTAATTAAATGTAAATAAACTATATTAAAAAATGTTTTGAATTTTCTTAAAAAATGCGAAGAAACTTTTTCCCCAACCTATTATATAAATTGACTCATATTTTCGAAATTTATGTGGAAACCCTACGAGAAATAATTATGGAATAAGCTGTTAAAATATAATATAAAACAGTATATTACAATCAGATAACTTTGCAAGCAATACGCAGCAGCTTGTGAAAGGGCGGGCTTATCCTAAGACAGTAGTAAATTATTTTAAAATAAACTGAGAATATTATACAAGGTAGGTACCCTAAAATTCCGACGGTGCATAAAAATATACGTAGCTGAGATCTTCTGTTAGGTACTATAAGATACCGTGGAGGTGCCAGCCCGACTCCAGTCGGAGACTCAAAATTCGAGTAGTAATAAATACCACCCTATGCCCCACCTCTCTTAAAGCACTTATTACATTATCCTATTTCTTAACTAGAAACAGTTTGAAACCTAAGTAGAAAGCCAGCAATCATACTACACTAAATAGGATCCTAAATAAGATTATAAATCGGAGATAAACGAAGTCGTAATGTAGAATCGTTTTGGGTGGCACGTATCGATGTCACCGTATTTACTTACACAATTAAAAAAAAATAGGGAATAATAATTAATATTAATACTTCATACTGTAATTAATATTGTTAACATGTCATTCTGTAATATTTTAGTTTATGTCTGTTGTTGGTCTATAAAAATATTTATCAATACATTATTTTATACAATGATTTTTGATGGAAAGATTTTTTTAAATATAAATAATTAAAATAATATTAAGTCAAATAGTGCTGGGTACTTATTGGGTAAAAGAATATTTCTTATGTTTAAAGTTTTTTATTCCTAACAGTTCGAATAAGTATTAGTACTAGTGGCTGCCCGCGGCTCCGCGAATTCATTGTGAATTTACGGTATTGTTTTTTATTTCAATAAATCTTTGAACTGTGTAATCGCCTTTTGGACGCAGAGCGATCAGTGCCGTCCTAACTCACTAAATAGGACTCTTAACTGTTTTTCTAACTGCGGTTACATTGTTCCGTTTTTTAGTTAGGAAATAGGGGTCTGCTGTACATGACTATAGTAAACGGTACTATAAAAAGGTTAGTAGTATAGTTGTACTCTACCGTCAAAAAGGGCGACAGGACCCAATTGAAGAACTACAGACTCATGACACTCCTGAGTCATGTTTATTACGAGCTGTTTTCGAGAGTTATAATGAATCGTCTCACTCACAGGTTGGACGACTTCCAGCCTTCCGAACAGGCCGGATTCCGAAAAGACTAGTACCTTAGACCACATACATACGCTGCGGCAAGTTATACAGAAGACCGAAGAGTACAACCTGCCATTATGCTTAGCGTTCGTGGACTATGAGAAAGCCTTCGATTCTGTTGAGACTTGGGCCGTGCTTTAGTCACTTCAGAGGTGCCAAATTGACTATCGGCACATCCAAGTGCTGCAGTCACTGTACGAAAATGCCAATATGTCAGTCTGCCTCCAGGATTAAAACTCGTGCGACTTCAGCGAGGTGTGAGACAGGGCGATGTTTTTTCGCCGAAACTGTTCACGGCCGCGTTGAAGGATGTGTTTAAGCTTTTGGACTGAAGAGGACTTGGCATCAACATAAACGGCGAATACATGACTCACCTTCGTTTTGCTGATGATGTCGTAGTCATGGCTAAAACCCTGGAAGACTTGGACACAATCCTCGACGACCTCCCCACAAGTGGTCTCCCAACAAGTGGGTCTTAAAATGAACATGGATAAGACGAAAATTATGTCGAATTCCCATGTCGTACCCACTCCTGTCAAGGTTGGAACTTGGAAGCTCTACACTGGAAGTTATCGACAAATACATTTACCTGGGACAAATAGTGCAACTTGGTAAGTCCAACTTCCAGAAAGAGGTCAATCGACGGATCCAACTCGGCTGGGCAGCGTTCGAGCAGCTTCGCAGCATATTTTCAGCCCAACTACCGCAGTGTCTCAAGTCGAAAGTCTTTAATTCGTGTGTGTTGCCAGTGATGACTTACGGAACTGAGACGTGGCCGCTTACAATGGTCCTCATAAGAAGGCTCAATGTCACATAAAGGGCTATGCTCGGGGTTTCTCTGCGTGAGCGAATCAGAAATGATGAGATCCGCAGGAGAACTAAGGTCACCGACATAGCCCGAAGAAATGCTAACCTCAAGTGGCAGTGGTCAGGACACATTACAAGGAGGACTGACAGCCGTTGGGGCGGAAAGGTCCTCGAGTGGCGGTCGCGTACCGGGAAACGCAGTGTTGGTAGGCCCCCCAAGGTGGACCGACGATCTGGTGAGGGTCGCGGGAAGTCGATGGATGCGGCCGCGCAGGTTCGATCGGTTTGGAGATCTCTGGGGGAGGCTTATGCCCGGCATATACCTTGTGGGGGGCCTATACTAACACGGCCTGCCCACTGCCACTTGAGGCTCGCAATTCTTCGCTCGCAACCACTTAGCGCCAGGTGGGCCGTGGCTAGGTTGTAATGACTACAGTTACCTATATGCACTTCACGCAAAGTATACTAAACGGCAAAGACTATACTGTTAATTATCAACATCGATGAACAGCACTAGAATATCGATAAAATTATTCACTACGTGTCACGCACGTCACAGAGTGTATACATAATAGTCCGTATTAACACAATTATAAATCAATTAAAGAAATATCACCGGGAATAACTTCTAACTGACTGCAAATAAGAGCTCGAAATGATCGAGACTTTCGAGATCCAAATTTCGATAGACTCATCCGGGATCAACCACGGCGAAAGTTGTTTGTTTTCGTAAACGAGACGACAGCACTCAAACCACTACGCTAGCGAACTCCTCAAAATACGTTTAGTTAGTAAAAGTTCGTATCGGAATTTGCTTGATAAGTTCGTACAGGTATTATTGTAGTCAAACTTAGAATAGAGCCAATTAGTTAACCGGGATTACATGCATCCTAACTATTTTGTGCGCTTCTGTGCTAAGTGGCCTGAACCTTGAAGAATATGAAACGAATGAGCCAAAAAGCCTAAAGCAGAAATGGTCTGACGCCCACGGGAAGTAAAACATGTAGAGATAGTAAAAAGTGGAATTTAATGGAGGAGTTTTTATACCTGGTTGTGATTTATATCCAAACATCAAATATGTACAAGACACTGATAGGAGCTGGTACTAATGACTAACAAAAATAACCTATACTAAACATACTAACAAGGACAAAGCCGCAGATTCCAGACACAATTGGTTTTAAATTGTCATAGACTCCCGGGAGCATTACTGCGCCTTAAAACAATTACACTACATAGAGATTACGGAATAAGCTTTTTATTTCATTTTGTATATCTTAATAGTATATCTTTAGTGGGCAATTAGTTTTTTTTAGTTATACTATACACAGGTAAAGCTGCAAGTCGCCGAAAAACGTTTCGTAGGTAAAACGACGCCAAATAGTGACGTCAGACGCAAGGAAGTGGCAACCTAAGTTAATAAATAAAACTACAAAAGATATACGCAATAACTCTTTCTAGAGTCAAAAAGTCATCGAGAATGAAAATATTTAATATCATAAAAATTAAAAAGGACTGTACATTCCAATTCACATTACCGAAAGTCGGAGTAATCAGTCATATAATTGCAACATTACACACACGATGGTATTCATATACGTACTTGTGGGTCATGCACACAGAGGGAACAAGCGGCTTTACTTGATTGCTCCAAACGTTCTGTCTATCTTATTTTTATGTTCTAAGGAACACATATACATATAAGGCTTTAATAAGCTAAGTGATACCACATAAATATGTAAGACTGATAAAAAGCATTTACGATAGAAGTACTTCAAAAATCCAATCAGAGAACACAGGAGAAGAATTCCAAGTCTAGAAAAGTGTAAGACAAGGTGACCCTTTATCTCCAAAGTTATTCACATCAGTGCTGAAGTATGTGTTTCGGAATCTAAATGGGGGCAACTGGCTTGAACATGGCAGTAGACTGACTCACCTTAGATTTGCTGATGACTTGGTGCTCTTTGCAGATAATCTTACAACTATACAGCTATTGTTACAACAATTAACTAACGAAAGCGGCATCTTCATTGCAATAAATGTTTTCTAACAGAAGCATGTCATTGATATGAAGAAGAAAGAGTGTGGGGGATATCTTATCTTATCTTATCATGGGGTCGTGACTATGACACGACGCACTTCGACCCTTCGGGATCTTTTGTGCCACCCCTGCCTTCACTCCTCCCACGTCCTGAATATAACTGCCATAAGCTTCACTATATCTTTGGGGTGAAAGAGTCTATAGTCTCCTGGCTTTGGATACGCCACTTCCAGAAGACTCATTCTAATCCTAGCCAGGGCATCGCATTGACACAAAAGATGTTCCATCGATTCCTAGCCTTCACCACATGCCCGACAATGTTGTGCAGGGAAATTTGCATTTTGTGTAGCATGTAGTTGGTGGCAAAATGTCCTGTGAGTGCTCTAGTGAGGAAGCGAGCCTGTGTTCTACCGTTTATACAGATATATTTACTCCACTCCCCTACCCTCCCCCCCATAAAGGACTTGGAGTTTCTAAATTGCGGTACCTTTTGCCATTCACTTCTATGCCTATTCTTAACTTCCTCTTTAATGGCTGTGTTTATAAAACTTTGTGTCAGAGATATGAAGGGCTCAGGGCCCACATACACGATTTTACGAGCCCTTCTGTGCCAGTTCGTCAGCCTTCTCATTGCCAATCACTCCTACATGACCAGGCACCCAGATCAGTCTAACCCTGTTATACCTACCAAGCTTGTATAGCATTCAGAACCAGTACCCTCTCAAGGCACTGAGTCACTAAGAATATACTTAGTCGGGCCAGAAATACTGTTACAATTAAAAATAAACAACATATTAAATTTGAATTTGGAATCTGTCATTTTTATACGATTGTTCATTGAGTTTTCTCATTTTGGCGCCAATACATTGTGCAATATTTTGCGATATTAAAATGGAGTGGGGTGATAAAGAGAACCGAATCGCTGTGATTGCATTACACAAAGTAGGTATGAAGCCAAATGCAATTTTTAAAACTCTCCATACGCTTGGTATTAGTAAAATGTTTGTGTACCGGACAATTAATAGGTACAATGAGACCTCCTCTGTTTGTGACAGAAAAAGATCTGGCCGTCCATGTAGTGTTCGTATGAAAAAGGTGGTCAAAGCAAAAAAAAAAAA
The DNA here is from genome assembly GCA_947347705.1 of Nymphula nitidulata. Classification (NCBI taxonomy): domain Eukaryota; kingdom Metazoa; phylum Arthropoda; class Insecta; order Lepidoptera; family Crambidae; genus Nymphula; species Nymphula nitidulata. The sequence goes on from OX374616.1 coordinate 23,117,400, forward strand.
AAAAAAAAAAAAAAAAAAAAAAAAAAAAAAAAAAAAAAAAGCAGTAAAGGAAAGGATTCGAAGATTTTATCTCGGGAGATGAAGATAGCACCATATCGCGTATTTTAAAAGATGACTTAGGACTTGCAGCCTATAAGAGACTTACTGGTCATTTCTTAACTGATAATTTAAAAAAGAATAGGGTGGTAAAATCGAAGCAACTACTGAAGCGGTACGCAAAGGGTGGTCACAGAAAATTTTTGTTTACGGATGAGAAAATTTTTACAATTGAACAACATTTTAACAAACAAAATGACCATATTTATGCTCAAAGCTCTAAGGAAGCTTCCCAATTAGTCGACAGTGTGCAACGTGGGCACTATCCGACTTCAGTAATAGTTTGGTGGGGTATTAGCTATGAAGGAGTGACTGAGCCATACATTTGTGAAAAAGGTATCAAAACATCGGCACAGGTGTATCAAGATAGCATTCTTGAGAAGGTAGTGAAGCCCCTTAACAACAACATGTTCAATAACCAAGAATGGTCCTTCCAGCAAGAGTCGGCGCCGGGTCATAAAGTTCGGTCTACGCCGTCTTGGTTGGAAACGAACGTTTCGGACTTCATCAGAGCTGAAGACTGGCCGTCGTCTAGTCCCGATCTTAACCCGTTGGATTATGATTAATGGTCAATTTTAGAGAGTACGGCTTGCTCTAAACGCCATGATAATTTGGAGTCCCTAAAACAATCCGTGAGGAGCTCGGTGGCGTATTGGTTTGAGCGCTCTGGTTACGGTACTAAAAACAAAGCCACTTTCGCCATGGTCGATCCTGGGATGGGTCAATCAAAGTTTGTTATCTCTAGCTCCTTCGTGCTTCGGAAGGCACGTTAAGCCGTTGGTCCCGGTTGTACCCGCCAACCCGCATTGGGCCAGCGTGGTGGTGTTATGGCCCAAACTCCTTATGTGTTTCTCCCATGTAGGAAGGCCTGTGCTCAGCAGTGGGACTTACATAGGCTGGTGATGAATGAAAACAATCCGTACGATTGGCAGTTAAGAATTTTCCCATGGAAAAAGTGTGCTTCTATTGATAACTGGCCTCAACGTTTAAATGACTGTATTGCAGCCAAAGGAGACCACTTTGAATAAGCTTCTTTTACCTATTTTAACTTGTTTTATATTTATGTATAAAACACTGTAAAACTAATAAATATTATTTAATAGAAAATTGTTTTTTTTCTTTGTTTTAGTATTTATGGCATCACTAGGTATATAGTTTGATTCTTAGTCCTCTGTTCCATAATTTCCATTGCACATAGAATGATTGCATATGTCTCCGCCTGAAAGACAGTGGCAAGCTTTCCTATGCTTTGGTATATTTGAGTGTCTTTGTTATAGACCCCAGCACCTATACCAGAGTCCATCTTTGATCCATCAGTGAACCAGATCAGACTTTCCTTTTCCAGGGATGGTGGCCTACATTTCCATTCCTCTCTTGTGGGAATACTTATCTTAAATTTCTTTTTGAATATGAATTTGGGACCGATTTTGTCCCATCCCGTTTCCATATACCTGTCTAGGACAGAAGTTTCCGCCCATTTTTAACCGACTTCAAAAACAATATAACCTCACGGTCACCCATCTAGCTTTGACCTTCAAAAGTTATCACTATCAAAAAGTTATAAAAAAAAATTTAACAAAAAATAAAACCGACTCCAAAAAACTAAAAAGGATAAAATACTTATAATTAAATTAAATTTTAGTAGGTACTCATCCCCTAGGAACATATTTTTGGAGTTGGTGCTATGTTGTTTCCAGAAACAATAGATAGTGAAGCACCGACTCCAAAAATATGTTCCTAGGGGATTAGTACCTACTAAAATTTAATTATTTTATCCTTTTCAGTTTTTTTGGAGTCGGTTTTAATTTTTGTTTAATTTTTATGTGTGTTTCAACAGAGGTTTGGTATTGTCCCACAGTCCTGCTACTTTGAGTCTATGTAGCACCTACCTCGCCTCTGTTTCTATCACAATATGCAGTGGGGGGATGTCTAGGAGCACCTCCATCGCTGCCATTGGAGTGGTTCTAAACGCTTCAGTGATCGCTAGACAGGCTGACCTCTGTAACTTGCTGAGCTCAGTTTTACATGTTACCAGCCTTGTTCTTGGCCACCAGACGATGCTGCCGTAGGTTATAACAGGCCTCACCATTGTTATATAGATCCACTTTATTATCATTGATTATAGTCCCTACGTCTTACCGTAAGTGGAACGACACGTTCCAAAGACCCTTTGAGCTTTCACCATAGCTCTCTCCACATGGAGTTTCCAGGTAAGTTCCTTATCTAGCATTATGCCAAGATATTTCACCTCACTGGACCATGGCAGCTCCGTGTTATATAAATGCAGGGTTTTAAGCCTTGCCATGTTTCTCTGCCTTGTAATGGGGATTTCAGTCGTTTTACTGGGGTTTACTGACAGGTCTTTAGCCGATACTGTACCAGGGAATTTCCCATTGACTAGCACGACTAAGTCATCTGCATAGCCCACCGTGTGCAGTGGTCCCTCATTCAGTCTGTCCACTATAGAGTCTACTACAAGGCTCCAGAGTAGTGGATACATTACTCCTCCCTGAGGGTAGGGTTGCCATCTGTCCGGGTTTCCCCGGATTTGTCCTAGTTTAGAGGGTGTTCGACGAGAGTCCGGGCGGGGCTTCATTAATAGTCCAGGTTTAAAAAATTAAGGTCTAGGGCCGCCCGCAACACACGCGCTGTGCCCGCACACTGCGATCAACCGACGAACCGACTCGCTTATCGACTATGTTTAAAAAACCTGTTGACATGTCCGGGTTTTGGGCTCTAAAATCCGGGGTTTTCAGGCTTCTTGTCCTGTTTGGCAAATTTTAGAGATGGCAACCATGCCTGAGGGCCTGAGGGCAGCCCCTTGTGGTCTTTGCTATTATTTTATCCCCTAGTAGTTCTGAGTAAATGATTCAGCATGCAGTTAATCCACTTTCTGATTGTATGTGGCACTCCATGCCACATACAATGTTTTAATAGATTCAAAGGTAGTGTGATCAAAGGCACCTTCAATATCCACAAAGGCACCAATGCACACCTCTTTGTTTTCTAAAGCTCCTTCTCCTCTGCTTACTACATAATGCAGTGCCGTTTCCATAGATTTGCCTGGCTGATAAGCACATTGTAGTCTGTGTAAGGGAAAGTTTTTCAATGGTAGGGATATACTACTTAGTAGGAATATACCCTTATATACTTATCCACTATTTTCTCCAATGTCTTCAAGAAGAAAGATTGGAGACTAATAGGCCTAAAGGCCTTTGGTTCTTCACAATCTGATTTCCCTGGCTTAGGGATATAGATTACCTTGACCTTTCTCCAAGTTTTGGGAATGTATCCAAATGCAATACATGCTTTGTAAAGCCTGCATAAATACTGTCCAAGGTTAGGACAACCTTGTAGTAGAAGTATTGGATAGATGTTGTCTGGGCCGGGAGCTTTGTATGGTTGAAAGGATAGGGCCCATTTAATTCTACTCTCATCCACTACCCTTTTAGCTATAGCCCAATCGAACTTTGAGGTTTTCTCATTTAGTTCCTCAAGTTTAATAGAATCATGCTTTTCTTCTATAGTTTGTGATCCTGGGAAGTGAGTACTTAGCATAACCATCAAAGTTTCCTTCCCTGAATCTGTGTGTTCAGCGTCTGGGTTCTTAATCACTCCTAAGAGGATCGCGTTTGTAGTCGATATAGCTTGGCTAACCTCATCCCTTCAGGAATAGAACTTTTGCTCTCACAATGGATTCTCCAAGCCTTTCTCTTTGCTTTCCTAACCACAGTGCTATAGCGAGTTAGCGCCTTGCCATTCTCAGTGTAATCATTTCTGGCCTTCGCTATGTTAAAAGTTTTCCTTCTCTCCTTACTTATTTTGGCTACCTCATGAGTCCACCACAGCAGCTTTTTCGATATTGTTTTTCTGTCCAGACAGTTTTGATGCCACACCGGCCTTACAGCATTTGTCAACCTCTATAGTGGGGGATATACAGAGCATTGTGGTAAACCAACATTCACTGACATGAACCGCAAAGCGCATCCATCTGCGAGGACACAGATTCTTTTTTTTGGGTTGATACATACAGACACATTTTTGTCCACAAAAACTCCAAAACATCCAGTTTTTCATTTCTTGATACCAAATCAGTAGTATTGTGAAACTCATTTAATTTTATGTAAACATGGCCGTGAAGAGGTAAAGAAATCAATAATATCAACAACAGTTGATGAATATAAGTGTGCCAAAATTTAATGCAACTTGGAACTCAATTATATTGCAAAATATTCAATCAGTTAGTAACGGTTTTTAGATGTGTTAAATTCAAATACTTAATTTATAATTTAGAAACATGACTTACCTCCAGGGGACCATCTCCGTATATCTTGTATAATCGCGGAGTAAACATACACTTTAATGCCACTTTCATATTGACTAAGAATGATTTCACCATAGTAAATGCAGGAAAGCAAGACTCAAATGTAATTTTTTTTAGTTTCGAGAGTGGTAGAGTGCAAACTAGATTATGAATGAATAAAATTCTATGGGCTAGATTACTAAAGCAGCGACTTGAGTCCCCTTGGGTAAAAAAGTATTCGGATTTCTTAATTTAATTCACAATTTCACTAACTAATTTTCAGTTGATTAATATCACAAAAAAAAATTGGAATTGTTCAAAACAAACCAATACCCGAAAGTGGACATGACATCCAATTTTTTTGTTCATTTTTTTTTTCGTTTATTCCTCTAAAAGAAAGGCAAAGGGAACTAATACCCAGACAGCCATGTCTTCAGTATTTCGCACCCTTAGTAATATAAAGGCACAACTAAAAAATTAGGGTATTCGGGTTTTGCCATTAATGGCCACAAAACTACTAGTACTACAACTTGGCTTCAACCCTTTACACACTACCCTCTCCCGCCCTTACCTCTTCCCGCGAAAGAAGCCTATTTAGTAACGTGCCGATGTCTGTCGAAGCGAGTGTGTTAGTGAGTGTTTCTATTTCGAGTTGATCTCTTCTATAACAAAATTTGAGGTAAGTGTTGTTTTATATTTTTTGTGTTATAAAGGCACCTTAAGAATAAATGCTCTAAATCACTAAAACCTCCGAAAATTTTAAGGTTTATTTCAAACAAGTTCTTTATATTACTAAAGTTATTGTATGAACTTCGGAACTATATCTAAAGTAGTCTTGTTATTACAAAAATATTTGTATGATTCACATTTTCATTAAAATTTTAATCCATTTAATGCTAAAATCATTCAACGTGTTTCTTAGTTGCGTCCATAAACTAGGTATATTCGGTTAAGACCGTTATTATTATTATGTATTAACAAGTATTAAATAAGAGATTAACTATGTCTTAACATCTTACAGAAACGATGCAAGAAATTAAAGAATGAAGTCGTCACGATCGCGAAGAATTATGAACCTTCTTAATGTTTCACACCCACCTGATGAGCGGGAACATAGTTGCGATAAGAATCCAAACGTAATTTTATGATATATTAACAGTAACTCAATTATTAACGTAAGTATCTACCTACTTACATATTTTTTATTTTTAGGTAAGCAACGAAGAAAAAGAGAACTCTGCCATTACATAGTAACCCTTTGGTTTAGACTTTGAGACTGACACTGTTCCTGCAACAACATCATAGCGTATGTCAAGGTTGACTTCTAGGAGTAGTTCCAGTTCAACGTCAAGCTCCTACAAGCAGCTCTTCTTCCCGTAGTTGTTCGCCGGAGCAAGTTCAATCTGTTTCCCGTATTCAAAAAAGAGAAGAAATTACAGCGCAGCCTCAGTCCTTACCATCTAGAACCAGTTCGCCTTCAATCTTAGAACCCGTAATTTTAACACCATGACGTAATTTTAACATTTCAGCTAGAGAACTGAAATTTACCGTATCATCATCATCATTTCAGTCGGAAGACGCCGCTGGGCATAAGCCTCGCCCAGGGATCTCCAAACCGATCGGTCCTGCGCTGCCCGCATCCATAGGCTTCCCGCGACCTTCAACAGGATGTCGGTCCATCTTGTGGGGGCCTGTGAACGCTGCGTCTCCTGGAACGTGGCCGCCACACGAGGACCTTTCCGCCCCAATGGCTGTTAGTCTTCCTTGCAAAGTGGCTAGCCCACTGCCACTTGGGTGCAACAGCGTTCAGCGCACAGGTTCGCAATTCTTCAAACTCTCCGTCTCCCAACAAGTGGGCCTTAAAATGAACATGGGTGAGACGAAAATTATGTCGAATTCCCATGTCCTTCCCACTCCTGAGAAGGTGGGAAGCTCTGCACTGGAATTTGTTAACGATTATGTTTACCAGAGACAAATAGTAAGTCCAACTTTCAGAAAGAGGTTAAACGACGGATCCAACTCGGCTGGGCAGCGTTCGGGAAGCTTCGCAGCATATTCTCGGCCCAACTACCGCAGTGTCTCAAGACAAAAGTCTTTAATTAGTGTGTGTTGCCTATAATGACTTACGGAACTGAGACGTGGCCGCTTACAATGGGGCTCATAAGAAGGCCCAATGTCACCCAAAGAGCAATGGATAGGGCTATGCTCGGGGTGTCTCTGTGTAAACGAATCAGAAATGATGAGATCCGCAGGAGGATCCTTTGCCTTCCCTTTATAGGGAGAATCAAACAAAAAGAAAGAGTTTGGCGGGATTTGTCGGTGTCAGTCAATTTTTAATTATTGTAATAAAAGTATTAAAATAATTAAAAATTGTGTCGGAGCGAACTTTGTGCTATAAAACTGGTGTGGTTTGATAAACCAAGTGTTTGTGTTGACGTGCAACTAAAAGATTATTAGAATAAAAGTGATTATGGTGTGAAAGACGATGAAATTATTTTGTGGTTATCCACCTCATCCAGTAGCATCAAATGGAGACTGTTATTATACAGGGTGGTGCCGTCAATGCGACAATAAATTTAAACATGGGCTATATTAGTTCATAGAAATGGTTTGCCACTTTCAAAATATCGTATTCATTTGATAATTTTTCGACATTTGTATGAAGTAATGCTGCCAACGTTACACTATTCCAAACAAAATAATGTCATGAAATTATCAAATGAATATGATATTTTTGAAAGTGGCAAACCATTTCTATGGACTAATATAGCCCATGTTTAAATTTATTGTCGCATTGAGGGCACCACCCTGTATATTTTGCGTCAAATACTCCCAAGATGCATTGAAATGTGTAACACCAGCATTTCAATGCAATAAAAGAAGAAATAAAGAAATACTGAAGATATGGCTGTATGGGCATAAGTTCCCGTTTCCTTCCTATTATAGCGAGAATGAACCAAAAAAAACAAAATACTGCACGTAAGTCAACGTCAATGTCTACTCTTTCTAATCTGTGGTCAATGTCACAGATTTATGAGTCCTGATGAGTCCTAACCAGCGTTGCCAATCTGTGGGGAATTCCCCAAACTGCGGGGATTTTCAGTTCGATTGGGTAATTTGTGGGGAGAGCGTTTATGTGGGGAAAATGCGGGGAATCAAGACATTTACGCTAGAACTGAACTTAGAATTAATAAAAGTAGTCTAAGAAGTAAGTATTATGTATAAATTATGTAAGAATATTTAATTACCTTGATTATTTAAGCACCTTTTGGGCCGGCAAGGTGGAGGCGGCTAGTGCAATGGGTCAATTGCCGTGCTTTATATAAAAAAAATGAAGTTTAAAGCAATTTCACCGGCAGGAAGGTTTTACAGTTTATTTTACGGCAACATTTATGTCCATCAAACTTAGAGTATCGCAGAGAACTTTCTCAAACGCATCTGTCGAGAGAAAATTTAGCGTTTTAGAGCCACCGCACATATACAATTTCAAATCGTACAACTAAATCGCAGAATGTCTAATAGGCATAGAATCTTATGATAGCCCGCACATTATATCAACTATGTCGTTCAACTAAATAGTTGGTCAACTATCGGCCGATAGCCCGCACACTATAACAACTTAGTTGGTCAGTCGCACGGTAAGATGCAGTGTGACCAGACCCGTGCGCGTGATTTCCCCACGCTTGGATTTTTGCCGACGGGCGCGCAGCCGCCCAGTCGATCTCTGCATTCTCTACTTGTAACAAATGAAAAAATAGAACTGCTGATCGACGAAGTCCAAAAAAGGCAAGCCCTTAAAAACCTTATTAATAAAAGAAATAAAAGAAGTAGTGCGTTCTTTTTCCGCATTTTCTCGCAGACGTCACCGCGCTAGCAACACTGTCCACCAACTAAGTCGACGAAGTGGGCGGCCTATGAAAGCACGCAATTAAGTTGTGCGATTTGAAATTGTATATGTGCGGTGGCTCTTAAAGAGTTTGAAAACAGAGAATCACAATCGCCTGCACATTGACACTGTAGCAGCGCTTATGACCACTAGAAGAAAGGATTATTTGATCCTTCGAATGATATGTTGACAAAACAAAGGCATAATAAAGAGCTGCAATAAATACCTTGATGAAAATCATTAAATACTTAATAAGTATATGTAATAAATATATTTGATTTATAGAAACAGTACTTTTATTTCTTTCCTGATAATTTGTGGGGAAAATGTGGGGAATATTGATTTTTTTTCCCCCAAAATTGGGGATTTTCAGTTAGGTTTTTGGGTAATCGAGACCGTGGCAGTTGGCAACGCTGGTCCTAACGTCAATTGAGTGATCTGTGGTCAATCGTCATTTTTGCTTGGATTTGTGATTTTTGAAATGTAATTTATTTTCACTAATTGGAGAATAATCTTTGAGAGTCAAATTACTTTCATGATTGAGTATTTAGAATTTAGATTATAATTTACATTTTGAGGGAATTAGTCATGAACCATGATTCGCTTAGTGCTAAAATGTGTAATATTTACCGTTCTTGCATCTACTCTTGTAACAGGAAGAATACACAAATTGCTTCTTTCGGTAAGCTGGCGAAATATTTTACCTTTACATTACTACTTTTATTGTTCGATATTGATTTGGAGATATGATTTTCATAGTTGCTACATACAAAAAATAGTTTTATTTATGAACATAAATATTTATAGTTTGGTGTTCATTATACCATATGGTACCTACTTATACAATTTTAAAGTTATTGAAGTATTTTGTTTTTCTAGTCTAGTACGTATAGACGAGTTTTCTGTGTCATTGATCAAAGATAAAATTATATTTGAAGCATGTTATACAAGTTCTGTGAGCAAATCACTAGCAAATGCCAGTGATTTGCTTGTTTAGCATAAATGTTTAGGAGTACATTTTTTTTAGGAACATAACTCTTCTTCTTCTTTTCTATGTGGCAATGTGTTATCTTGCAAAGGGATAACATAACTCATAATCCAGCCAATGCTGCATGATAAGGTTATGTCACTGTCAGTAAGTACTGGCTTATTGACAATTGGCTAGAGTTATTACTCAATTATCGGTGTAGTTAGTAGCAGTGTACATAATTCTTCAATTCAGGCTTAATCTATTCTGATAACAAAGAATAGTAACATTATTGAAATCAATTAAAAATATTTTGTCTAAGCGTCATCCTAATTGAACGCGATCATGCAATATATTAACTTTTGTTGAGAGGCCTGATCAATTTTTGAAGAATAATATTCAATACCATCTATCAAACCCAATATGCGTTTTGTCGTCACATTACCGGTCAGTAATAAATTCATAGCAATTTTTAAATCAAATGAAGCCATTTTAGTTTCTTTTTGGTCACAAAATTCAAAAGAACTAAAATCTCTTCTTACTAAGAATTAAAATTTTGGCAAGTTTTTTCAATTAATAAACATTGGTCTTTCTTTATTGTACCTTTACTTGAACAATATTGTTCCAATAATAAATTAAGTTTGCTTACTAATAAGTCAGCTTCCTTTATTTTGTTAACAACAATATTTACCTTCCTTCAACTAGGACTAATTTTTATTAGGTATTTCCTTATCTCTAGTAACTCGTCATACAAAGCTATGAAGTTTTGTTCCATAACATTTTATATAGGATGGTACTATAGATACTAGGGGCTTTAAATGACAATGCAAGTCTAATTATTATAAAATTTACGTAATATTCGCAATAAATAAATAAAAAAATTCATAATTTAAATGTGGGTAAATATCAAATGGTCCACAAATGATCCAGCTAGGTAGGGCCAACTTCGAAAAAGAGGTGAATCGATGAATCCAACTCGGATGGGCAGCGTTCGGAAATTGTGTAAGATCTTCTCGTCCAAAATTCCTCAGGGCTTGAAGTCGAAAGTCTTCGACCAGTGTGTGTTGCCAGTGATGACATACGGATGTGAAACGTGGTTGCTTACTAAGGGCCTTCTGTGCAAGTTTGCAGTCGCACAACGAGCTATGGAACGAGCTATGTTGGGTGTTTCTCTGCAAGATAGAATCAGAAATGAGGACATCCGGAAGAGAACCAAAGTCACTGACATAGCTAGTAGGATTAGTAAGTTGAAGTGGCAGTGGGCAGGGCACATAGCACGCAGAGCAGACGGCCGGCAGGGCGTTAAAGCTATAGAATGGCGACGACGTACTGGCAAGCGAAAAGTAGGACGGCCTCCCACTAGATGGACAGACGACCTGGTCAGGGTCGCGGGGAGCCGTTGGATGCAGGCTGAGCAAAACCGTTCCATTTGGAAATCGATGGGGGAGGCCTTTGTTCAGCAGAGGACATCATAGGCTGATATGATGAAATATTGAATATTTACCCACATTTATATTACGATTTACAGGCACAATAATAATAATTACTTACAGTACATGATTAAGATATAAATTTCTTTTTTGACTTTTATTTTGCTTAATGTTTGTAATGACCACATAACGTAACGATTTTCACTCACTTAATTGCTTTTATTCACTTTTGTGGACCATGGAACGACAGTCCACTTTACACTTTATGCTTTTGATATATTTCCCGCTTGAAGCCTATCTGGTTCACGACGAAAAAAGGACAATGATCTCTGCAGGACATGGGACTGTATTTCTTTCTGTATCCACTTCCCGTGTCATTTCCGGTAGATTTTGAACAATATTATGAGGCCCCCCCAACTAGCAAAAATCAGGAGATAGCCCCCATTATGTAGTTGCTATTGCTAGCGTGCTGTTTCATTTCTTGAAGAACTGGTGCATGGTTTTCTTCACCATCACCAGCGTTTTGCGTGATGATGACACTTGGTCTTGGTCTTTAGATGATTTTCAACCCTTTTTAATTAAGTGTGAATTTGAAGCTATGCTGTCGCTATACACGTAAGTCGACACAATGAAGAATGCCGTGATAAAAAGAATATATCGGAGGCTGCTCACTACGTATTTAATGCTTGCGCACCTTGTTTAAAAATACTGTTCCAGCAATGTAAACCGACTCCATAGGCATTAGAAATGATTCACTCCAATCATGAGTAATTCTTAATCTTAATGTTATAGTCTTCTTTAACTAGTAGTAGAATACATAGTTATACAGAATGTATATTATACCGTACACCAGAATTGTCAATCGAAGTTGGTGGAGTATCATTATTTATTTGTGTTAGATTATAGAAAGCTGCATTTAAGACACAAGCTAACCCCTAATATTACCTCTAATGTAGATCAAGGGGTATAGGATCTCAGCACGTTCATCCACATAACAATATACTTTGTCAATAGATAGCATATTACTGATATACAGCAAAACAGTGTTGGAGACAGCACTTAGCCCTGCGAGACGCTAACACTAATATTGATGCAAGTAACAAAAGAAATATCAGAAGAAAGGGCGGAGATAAATTGAACTAAAGTGTTTGAGCTATTTATATACTTAAATCGTTTGTTTTTCCTATTACCTGCGATTTTAACAGATTGATATAAAAAAAATATTGATATTAGTGCTATTGATTATAATGTTGAAATTCCAAGAAAGTGATTTTTTATGACATTTCCCGGTACTTAATATAACTAAAACTCCTTAGAATTCCCGGGGATTTCAGAAACGGGAATTTTCGGGAGCAATCGCTAATGATGAAGGTATAACTGCGTGATGTGTAACCTCTTTCTTTCCCCCCTTACCCTGTTACCGTATTCATTCATAAATATACGCGCAATAAACCACATTCACTCGAACATCAATGAGGACACTTGTTCGAATTTCATTATGTTTGATCTCCAGTTCATACTAACATAATTCGCGCAAATAGTGTGATAGCGTTCTTAAATTGAAAAAAAAAGGTAAGAACTCCAATGATTCTCATAGCCATACTACTATGGCTATGAGGCCGTTGCGGCTATACGACCCATAGTGGATAGGCAAAGATACGACGGGGATCGCTCTCCTTCACATCGGCAGTAATTAGCACTGGTGGTTTTACTTTCCCATTCATAGTAAAGGCCATAATGCAGAAGGAGAACGCCTTTGACATATTTTGTGAGGTACTCATAGATGAAAAAGAGAAGTAAGATCCTGAGACGTAGATCCCTTAGTGGACCCCGTCCGTAAACCACAGAATCGGCCGCATGTGTAGAGCTTTTGCTGATTCATTGAAGTCGACCCTTAGGAGACGGGTGGGGAACTCCTTCGCCCGAGCACAGATTAGATAATTTAAACCCGAGTCCAACTGCCGGCCTTGCCTTGCCTGCCGGATTGAAAGCAAAAGTAGATCATGGCAGCATGTCATTGAAAGAAGTATTTTAAAAATAAGGAAAATCCGGAAAGTACAAAGTGAAATAATAAGGCAACACTAAACTACTTGAAACCTGATGCTGTTCAATCTGCCATAACTAGAGAATTAAGAACTCTAGATTTACAGACAATAGATGGACCATGAAAAATACAAAATGATCAAGACCAAAAAAATAATAAAGTAGGAAAGTAATAATTAAAATCTTATTGTGAAAGCATCTTTACTTACTATTATTAAAAAAAGATCCTGATGAACTAAGGAGTTCAAATTTTACCCCCCGGGGGGTCAAGCTAGGGTATCCTGCTGGCCGAACTGGACTTGATGACATAGCTAAAGTAGCAAAGGATGAAGTGTGCTTATGAGCCAGAAAAGATGCCTAACAAATAAAAAAATAACAAAAACTATTGTTCAATTACTTTATTATTCTATCATAATCTGATTAGGTACTATGTGTCATTAAATAGTGTACATATTTTTTTTTATTATGAGTTTAGGTTTACTAAACAAATTATTAATGTTATTTATTTATAGGATGATGACAGGCACTATGTGGAGCTCACAACGTTTGGATTTTTCCAAGGAGGAATACTAGATGTGCGGATGGTCAATTTTATGTTGCCATCTGGACCAGTCAATGGAGAGGTAACTAACTAAACTAAGTTATTTTAAAGTAAGTTCAGGCATTAGGCGACCTAGTTTTATTATAAGTATTAAGTCTTCAAGGAAATAACACCACACCAATATAATGTGACAATAAAACGGACTGTATTACTATGTGGTAGCGATTTCCACAGAAGTGCCACAGGCGTCGCCACCGGTATCTGTGTTGGCCAAACGCCGCTTCAGGCATCATGCGTCGGCAGATTGGGACGGTACTAGTGCTACTGCTATTGCTATTGCTAATGAGAATTAACAATAGCAGTTGCACTAGCATTCGGGTCCGACTCACTGAAACAGCGCTGCCTTCGAGGAACAGATGCAAAGTAATCCTGCTGTCCTCATGTTAGGGATGGAGTACTATATCCCTCACTCTTATCTCATCTTTCGTAAGGGTAGGCGTAACCACTGTGAGTGTTCCTTAGCAGTTGAGAACAAATATCGCGGCATACCGCGCTTGGATCAGAGGTCGAGCCTGTGGGGATCCCAATATTGTTTCACTGAAAGCAGGATATAACAAGTCCTGCAAAAGAGCCCTCATAAGAGCGGATGCATAGCGCGTTGCACGAGTTGCCAAGAATTACTTACGTCCCCTACGGGAAGCCGTAGTTACTACTGGCGTCTGGCCAAAGCCCTGCAGTCCAACTTCTGCCAATCCTCGCTGCCCCCGTTGAGATGCTCTGATGAAACACTTGCTCATAAGCAGCAAGAGAAAGCCGATCTGGTAAAACTCTTTGCTTGTGCCGAATCGATGACAGCAATTGACAGCCACCAACACTCTCCGACTGTGACCACACAATGCACGATATCCGTATCAGGCAATGTGATGTACGTGCGGAGCTTCTGTCAAGGAATCTTGGAGAGCGGCCAATGCCTGGTGTGAATCTATAGACAAACGTGGTGAACCAGTGGCTGTTAGTCTTGACTTTGGCGAAGCCTTTGATCGGGTCTGGCATAAGGCTTTTCTCTCCAAGCTCCCAGCATACTACTAGGTGGTAGGCCCGTATGCAGGGTCGTCTGGGTAGGTACCACCGCCTTTCTTATTTCAGCCGTGAAACAGTTTGCTGTGTTTCGGATTGAAGGGAAAGGTAGCCAGTGTAATTACTGGGCATGGACGGCATTTCATCTTAGGCCCCAGGATGACAACGCACCTGCAATATCAAGTGATTTTTCCTTGTTATAGCAGGTGTCTATAGGCGGCGGTTACCGCTTTCCATCAGGTGGGCCGTCAGCTTGTTTGTCATCCAGTTGTATATAAAAAAAAAACAGTCTGCCCGCTCAGCTCTGCAAATGGGTCGCCAGCTTCCCACATGAGAGGAAAATCCGTGTCCTCGATGATGGATGTGCTTCGGGGTTTACGTTATAGAACCAAAAGGCTCTGTTCTGTCCCCCACTCTCTCCTTCTTCATATCAATGAAATGCTTCCATTAGGAAACATTCATTGCTATGCAGATGACAGTGCAGTGCATGGTGGATATTACGGTCGCGGGCTGCGCGCGTTGAAACCGTGAGGGAGGAAATGAATCTTACCATTGAGCTCAACAAGCTGTTGAACCTCACATCTGAATGAGGATCTTGTTGAATTCAATGCTAAGGAGACACAGGTGCGCGCGTTCACAGCCACAATGTGGCCGTTCCCTCCCCTTCCCGCTCTTCAGGGTACTACTCTTTCGGCACCGGGCTCCATCAACATGCTCGGTATGGAGATGTGCTGCGATCTGAATCAGAAATTTTTTATCGAAACCATGGTCAAAACAGAATCACGGAAGTTCAGCGTCCTGAACAAGGTGCGTCAATTTTTCCCGCCTGACCAATTCAGCCTGCTGTTCAAAACTCAGGTCCGGTTTTGCGTTGACTATTGCTCGCACCTCTGGGATGACTCCGCCAAGTACTTCCTCGCTGCACTGGACAGATTATATCATCGTGCCGTCCGTATTATTGACGGCGTAGAGGACACGAACAGCCTAAAGCCTGACAATTCCGTCGTGACATTGCATCGCTTAGCGCCTTCAATAGGCTTTATTATGATCAGAGTGTTCTAAGGAGCTTTTCGACCTTATCCCACCTTCCTAATTCCTACTGAGGAGCACGCGTGCCGGTCTTAGTTGTCATCAATTTACTGTCTCCACCTCAACATCACGGACAAAGAAGTTTAGCAACGCGTTTCTTTGTCGGAATTCCAAAACTTGGAATTCTTGCCAGCACATGTGTTCCCTCCTTCCTATAACATGGGTTCCCTCAAAAGAGGCGTAAAAAAGCACCTTATGGGCCGGGAAGGATGGAGGCGGCTAGAACAGTATAGGTACACAAGCTGCACTAGCTGTCTTCGCATATGGACTCTTCTTACTGCTTCACATCAGGTGGTGTTGGGTCATTTGCCGTGTTATTTATAAAAAAAAACTTGTGAGTGCGTGCATAAATACCTACAAAAAACTGCATTCCAAAATTCAAAATCACGATTTTCGAAATTCGAATTTGTTAGAATTTCGAATATCGCAATTCCGATATACAAAAATACTATTTTTACAAATCCGAAACTACAAAATGCTAAACTTCTAATTTCAAAAGTTCAAATTTCTCAATACCCCCCAGCAATAAAAAATCCGTTTTAATAATAATACCAATTCTCATAAATACGATTCCCGATTATTAAAATTCCGTTTTATTACTGATCCGAAATGTATACACTTTGTAAGCCAAAATATGAAAATAGCATATGTTTCTATAATTTCGATTTTATAGCAAGCATGCAGTATATAAACAAGCCTGAAGCATACAAACCAGCAGCAAACAAGTAAGCTTCAGCATGTAAGAAAGCAAGTAAGCTGGCAGCACGAAGGCAAACATGCATCAATCAAGCATTTTGACGATTGGTGACAAGTCTACCCTTTTTTTTGTTTTTACCAAAATAAAAGCCAAGACTATCTTAAACTCACACAATTTAATTTTAATTGTCTTTGTCATAAATATAATTATGACGTCAGGGCGTTAAAGGCGGCGACCGGCTCTCTACGTTCGCCGGTTAAAGGACCTAATCCTTCAATACGGCAAAAATAACATTCTTTCGGAAATATGATTAAGTATCGGAATATCGTTTTTTGGACTTATGACACATCGGATTTTTGATTCTTCGTACTTATTGGAATACAAAAATAGCAAATTTACTCGTATTGAATTGGGAAAAGTTACGTGATTTTCAATCATCAAGATTTTAATTCTTCGAAAAAATGAAATTAGGATTTAAAAAAAATCTGAATATTCATAATCGTAAAAAAGTTTTTCGGATTATTTGAGTGTTTCCATTTAAATAGGTCAATTTAAGGCACCCTAAGGCAATGATTATAGATTATAAACTCGATGCTTTTTCCACAGTATGGCTTTACACTGGACAGAACAGTCAATGATGCTATAAGTCCCTACCTAGAATCTCACTCTGATACATGCTTTTTGAAAGATGTTGAGAGTATTGGTGTTACGCCGCAGCATCCTGCTATTATTTTCCTGAAGATGGATTTTACTAATAAGAGGTATTGCTTTTTACAAGTACATAGCAATAGTCTAATTTTCTATTGTTTTAATAATATGGTCTTGCTCTATTGGGATTTGTATATTTCAAAATCACTTCCATTTCACATTTAATCTGTGTGTACATAATCCACGGGAAATTTGTAAGGTTTAGTTCCTCATTGGTTGAGACTTTGTCTTTTTACTAATTTACGTCTTTTGACAACCGGCTGGTCGAGTGGTCTGTACCCCTTACTATACAGGCTTCTCGATCAGGAGTCCCGAGTTCAAATCCCGGTAGGAGCAGATGTTTGTATGACGAGTACGATATTTATGTGTTTATTTAGTATATATCTAATATTTTATATACATATTATGAAAAATATTTCTCCATTATCTAGTATCCATAACACAAGCTCTTAATAATGCTTATTTTGTGATAGATGATAGGATTGAGTGAAGATTATAATTATTATTTACTACTCAGGTCAGTTGCGATAAGTCAAATTAGGACTAAAATATTATCATAGAAATAGATTTTATTCACAGACATTGACATCTTTTGACTACAAATGAGTATCCAGTATTTTTGATTATAATCTTAATTATTTCAGACTAAATATAACATGTAATGGTGAGGTGGCCGCTCTCCATCTATATCAGAACAGATCAATGATACCAATAGACAGAACGAAGAGACAGTCACAATATATGTTTATTAACAGACGTCGAAGATCTGGTAAGTCTATTTAATACATAGAAAATAAAACCGCACAAGTGCGAGTTGGACTCGCCCACCGAGGGTTCCGTTCTTTGAGTTAGGTTTCGCATATGTATTTATGTATATTATGTACGTTACGATATTACTTGCCATATAGTTCTAGGTCAACAGAAAGTACCCTATAAATTTTAATTCCCTTTTTTGCAACATAAACGGCGATACCTTTTTGTACGTTTACTTAGAACTTTGATTTATTCATAGCTTCAAGGGACTGTAAATCTGAGTATATGGGTTTAACTTCAAACTGGACTTAAAAGTTCATACATGGCTTCATCTAATATAGAACTAATCGAGTAGATTAATTTTGTATTTCCATTGTTCATAAAACAAAACAACCCTAGCTAACGGCGACATTAATGCGTTTTTTAAAGAAAATAAAAACAGAACAAATTACGTTACACATATATTTCGATAGAACTCTTATAGAATTAATTATCTAGCGCATTCGTAAACCCACATGATATGGTCAATCGCTAGCTATAAATAGACACATGGTTTTCTTGTCTACCTTATTGTGATTATGACAACTAAATTGTTTACCGCCGAATTATTTTAACTGCCAAAATGAGTTACATAATAGGGCTGCAGGTATTCAACCTAACAAATGGCAATTTTATGGTAAATTTCAGATTATGATTTATTACTCACAATGTTATATTAAACGGGAGTCTCTTTGCATTCACTGCATTATATTAAAGGGAGGTGAGAGACATACTTTGCATTTTAATACATTACTTATTCGATTGCTTTGTTATCTCAATAGTTTTCAATTTCATATAGTTCATATAGGTACGTCAATGTCCACTGAATAACTGAACAAGGAAAACATGTCGGATAACCAATTATTACAACATGTATTGATAAATGGGATATTAAATAAAATAGTAGTTATCAGAATCGAAAGCCCTATTTTCCTTAAAAAAATTTTATGTATAAATAAAATTGTAATATAAAAAATTACTGTCGTCACATGAAAACGACTTATTAGCTTGTACTTTTAGATAACACCGAATTTTAAAATTAAAGGGTTTTACTGTTGTTTGTACCTATGTTTTGATCTCTACCCATCATCTCAAAAAATGATTTTGAGTTGTACTTGTACAAGGGTTTACATCATGATGCTTGTTCTAGCTGTACCCAAAGTGGAAGAAAAATCGGTGCCTCAATGTTCGTACGCCAATCTGCCAATTACGAAAGAAACTCGCAATGGATTCGATTACTACAACACTAGTGTAAGTTATTATGAAAATATTACGCAGCTGTGTAAATAATGATTTATTTACGTGCTCTGGTTGGCCATCATAAGAATGTGTGAAGTTTATGGCTTCTACAACTGCATGCGTATGTAGTACGAGGAACTCGAGAAAAGATATTTTTTGACACTAATACGGATGTGGATGCGAAATAGAATAAACAATTAAAATTTTGTTTGTATTTTAATTCAATTATTCGATATTCAATACAATTACGTGAAGTAAGAAATTCGTGCGTCATCTATAAGGTGTTTGGTACTCGGTATAACAAGCGGGCATCTACCCATGTTAACATACATATAATATTAGGTTGGGGAAAAAGTCTTTTCGCATTATAGTATGTATGAACTTGTAATAAAATCTCTTTGGCTGTACTATTTGTATCTGGCTGGTTTTGGTATCATTAAAAATTTAGATTTTAAAAAAGTTAATTCCAAATTCAAATTAGGACAATGTGGGTTTTTCATTTGTTTTTCGTACTGTCAAGATGAGTGAATCTAATGAAGAAATTCGATACATTTAAAAATTTTACTACAAAAAAGGTAAAAATGCAACGCAAGACGCGAAAAAAATTTGCGATGTTTATGGACCTAGTGCAGTGTCTGTGAGAGTAGCACAAATTTGGTTTAAGCGATTTCAATCCGGAATTTTTGATGTCAAAGATGCACGTCGCTCTGGTCGCCCTATTACGGATAAAATTAATAGCATTTTTGAAAAACTGGAGCAAGATCGGCATATCAGTAGTTACGACGTAGCTGAAGAACTGTGAATTGACCACAAAACAGTTTAGGCGCATTTAAAAAAAATGGGTACACAAAAAAGCTCGATATTTGGGTACCCCACGAGCACACTGAAAGAAACTTAATGAACCGTGTACTCATTTGTAATTCTTTATTACGACGTAATGATCCGAACCATTTTTGAAGAAGCTGATAACTGATGATGAAAAGTGGATCACGTACGACAAGAACGTGCGAAAAAGGTCGTGGTCAAAGGCCGGTCAGGCTTCACATACTGTGGCGAAACCCGGGTTAACTCGCAACAAGGTGATGCTGTGTGTGTGGTGGGATTGGAAGGGCATTATTCATTATGAGCTGTTACCACCAGGCAGGACCATCGATTCTGAAGTCTACTGCAAACAACTGATGAGATGAAAGCAAGAAGTTGAGAGAAAGCGGCCGGAATTAATCAACTGAAGGGGTGTGGTTTTTCATCATGATAACGCTAGACCTCACACATCTTTAGCCACTCAGCAAAAGCTAAGCGAGTTTGGCTGGGAGGTGTTAATGCATCCGCCGTATAGTCCTGACCTTGCACCTTCAGATTTCCACCTGTTTCGCTCTCTTCAGAATTCTCTAGGCAGTGTCAGGTTAACATCACGAGAGGACTGCCAAAACCACTTGTCACGGTATTTTGATCAGAAGCCCCAAAATTTCTATAGCAATGGGGACATGATCATGTCCCTACCTACAAGATGGCAAAAAGTTATCGAACAAAATGGTACCTACATACTTAAGTTAAATGTAAATAAACTATATTAAAAAATGTTTTGAATTTTCTTAAAAAATGCGAAAAAACTTTACCTAATAACCTATTTTATATACTAAGGTGTCGTCAAAAGTTCAAAATTCTAAAACTAATTTCGAAATTTCCTATACAGTTGGTTCAACTGACGAACTATTTGTGTGAAGGAATTTTAAATTTATTTTACAATTTTGAATTCTTGTTAATACTATAGTATTTATATTAACATGGGTAGGTGACTGCTTGTTATATCGAGTTCCAAACAATCTGTAAATAAAAATCAATGTTTGTCCCTATGCGCTCCGAAACCATTGACCAGATCGTGATGAAACTTTGGTATATAAATTGGATTATAAAACCTTTATTTTTTTATAAAAGTAACAGTTTTATCTTTCGGGCATTGCAAAGCGTGTCGGGAGCAACTAGTATTTAATAAAAAGTAATATAGCCTCCTTTTAATGTTCCAGCCTGTTTTGCAGAAGTAGGTACATAAATTAAGCGCCACTAAACAAGTGTTCACTTGGAACATTGGCTGGTGGTGGCGATAAACAATAACAAACTTGTCTAGATTCTTATTGGACAATCGCATCATGCACCTCTGATTTCAAAGTGTTTCTTTGTGGCCTATTTAATTAAAATACTTTGACTTTGACTTTGACCTGTCCACTCAATTTCGTTCTGCTCAAGAAACGTTAAAGTATAATGTAAAGTATGAGACTGGATGTCTCAGTCCGGAAAATATATGTTTTGATGTAGACAACACTATTCTTGAGCACCTAATTCTATGGGGTAGGGCGTAGGGTATGACGTAGATAGCATGAGTGACGTGGACAACTTCTCCAACTCCAATACCTACTTTAGCTCGAAATAAATCACACTTTGAAAAAAAACAAAAAAAAAAACTTTATTCAATTAGGCCCCCAAGAAGCACTTTCGAATCGTCAACAAAAAACCCTTAAGTCTATCACATAAAAATAATATTAACTAACTAACAATTTCATAATGTTTGTCTCTCTGTCTTATCTGGATCTACGTAAGCTAAGAATGTTATGTCAGTCTGTCTATCGGTCTGTTCGGTTCTTTGATGACAGAACCTTTCTCGAGCACCTCGTGCTACAGGAGCTGGACGTATTGAATTGATTAAATAATTCCTGTGTAATTTTATGGTACTGTGTTATAATATACTACGTATACTTATCAATATTTAATAAAATACTTTAGAATAAAGTACTTACGATTCCCACGTGTAAAAAGCAAGTAGCACTAGTGCGACAAAAATTTTAAAAAACATTTTATTCTAGAAAATTGAAATGGCCCACCCTGACGACTTCTCGTTACATTCAGAATATGTATAAATAACATTCAGCATATGTTTGTGACCTTCAGTCGACCGCACATCAAGCGTGAGTTCGACCTTGGAACCACCCTAACTGCATTCGGAATAAAGGCGGCTTTCGTAGTGAAATTGTTACACTTGATGTGTTGTCCTCTGTACCTTCGCAATACTTACTTCTTCGTTTTACTTTGTAAGAGTTCGATATACTATTCTTCTAAAGTAGGATTGTTGTATTTTAGTTCGGTGAGTGAAAACCTATTTACAAATATGTACTCTTTTAAACTTGGTTTATGTTTCAATACAACACTTTCGCTTCGATCTAACTTACAGATATTTTATTAGGTCTCTTACGGAAACTTAATTACGTTACGAAAACTCTCCTGTTGATTGCTGTGTCCGAAAAAGGCGACTTAAGTATAAAAGTATAAAAAATGCTTCATCTGAAAATGAAACAATATAATCATCTAAGAGATGCAGCCTTACCCCGATGTAGTTTATTTTATACAAATAATCTTATCAGAAGCAGTTCATGCTCACAAATTGGAATCAAAGTAGTCGCGTACTGAACGGTTTCAGAGAAACTTTCTCCCATGTAAGCTCAGGTTGTGGAATGAGCTCCCTGCAGAGGATTTCTCGAATGAGTACAGCATGGGGTTCTTCAAAAAAGGCGTGAAAAGGTTCTTTACATCCGATGTACCCATGTGCTTTCTGTGTCTTTCATAAAAAACAATAATAATTATTCAGTTTTTTCACTTTAAAGTGTTCTGTCAGGGCCGAATTATCACTTACAGGCATAGTGAGATGGCCTGCTGTTCAAAATTTTTCAACCAAAATTTACATTTGCAGTTTGCTATGCTCGTCGCATCTCAGAAAGAGGAAGGCCTATATAACTTATATTTCCACAACTGCCCACATGAGGGGAAAGGACAAGTGTCTACAATGAATACTATGGTGAGTGTAAAATGAAGAATCTCACAAGCACATGAAAGAATATACTAATTATATTATCTGTAAATTATATTTTACTAAGTTTTAAAATAACGAGTAAATAACTATTATTTTCAATAGAACAAGGTTTGTACAACTGAAACTAAAAAGAAATAGTTTAATATCTATTACACAAGCTCTAAGCGAAACTGATACTGAAAAAATATATATGTCTGTTATCAGCGCACGTTTAACGGATAAAATTATTTAGTCATAAACATTTAAGCACTTAATCTCAGTATAGTATGATTGTGGCTTGTGACTCTTATTGCAATGAGAATAAGACTTAATCTTTTTACACCTGTCGCTATTAAGTATTTATAGCTCAAGAGCTATCGATTTGCTTGTTAATATTAGTGTAAGTAATAGATAGTGTTTTTGTACAACTAGACGACAAACCAGCTGACGCCCACCTCGTGGTAAGTGGCTGCTGTCACCTATAGCTGCAATAACAAGGAAAACGTCAAAACTCAAACTAGATATTGCAGGTGTGTTGTCATCCTGGCCTCAGCCTACGATGATATGCCTCCCATGCCCAGCTATTATACTGGCTAACTTTCCCATCAGTCCGAATCATAGCGAACTCCTTTACAGACGAAATAGTAAAGGCACCCAGACGATGGGTGGTAAGGTCGATCACAGAAGAAGCTGAACACTCCAGTACCATGTCACAATAACTATGGCGTTAATATAGAAGCAAATATTAAGTAGGTACGAGCTCAATAGTCGGTGTGACATGGTACTAAAGTGTTAAGCTATTTCTGTGGTCGACTGTACCTACCCAGACGACCCTACATACGGGCCTACCAAGTAATAACCTATTCTATATATAATGTACAACTTATCACCCAGTAATAAATAGTAATATTTTACAGATTGAGATATATGAAAGCAACAATGGAGATAACTTTCTGTCTGCGGGCGAGATGCCGCTGCCTGCGCTGTATAGTATGATGTCCATGATATTCTTCCTAAGCGCAGGTTTTTGGACATTCATACTACGCACTAGCAAGCATCCAGTGTACAGGTTGGTATGCCTTGTAACATTGGTTAACATATTTACACTTCTTCAGAATAAATATTGTGCATCAGAAAACTAACTATGTAAAATAGAGCTGCTCTCTCAATGGTTAAAGATTTAATCTTACTTCGAAAAACTTAACAGCTCTGTATAATTCCAAAAAACCCTTGTCGTATTTTCTCATTTGTGGGGCCGCTCTCACGGCTTGCACCTTAAAAAAGGCATGACCTTTCATTGTTTCTAATAAAGTTGAAATTGTGACTAACTTATCTTTTGTTAATGGTTTTTGTAATGTGCTTGCTTGGCGATTATTTCCGATGTTGGTCGATGCGCAATATTACTTGCTATAATTTCTCTATATTTTTGTGACTTTTGTAGTAAATAGTAAATTTAATTAACAATTAATGCAATTTGTAAAAATTTAAATTTTAAATAATATCTGTCTAATGTCCTTGTTAAGTTATACTTGCCGCCACGAGGACGTAGAAATTCCCAGGCTCGAATCCCAGTAGGGGCAGATGTGTGTAAGATGAGTACGAACATTTGTTGATGAGTAATGAATATTTGTATGTTTATTCAGTATATTTCTAATATTTATATATCGTATATCTCCGTTATCCATTAGCTACAGTATGTGCTTAAATGTGATCCTATAAACGACTAGTTGATAAAAAATTGAAATCGCGAAACAAAAATCTACTGTTTCGTACTAAATTGTAATACCCACAAGGCCTGTTTGTATGGGACAACTGACTTCTTGCGATTTTTTTATTTTTATAAAATAGTGTATAAGACTACCAGCTCTGCCATTCTGCCTTCGTTATCGAGAGAGTTTCCCTTACACCCTGTATAGCATCCATAACTCAAACTCTCAATTATGGTTGATTCGGGCTAGATAATAAAAATAATATATTATATCCATACACTCACGCCTATTATCTAGCCCAAAGTAAGCATCATTAAGAGCTTGTGTTGTGAATACATACTAGATAACGGAGAAACTTTGATATTAATGTATTTATAAATATTAGAAATATAATATATAAACAAAATATAAACATCCATGACTCGTGAACAAATGCTCGTACTCATCATACAAATATGTGTTTCTATTGGGGTTCGAATGAGTTGCCTGTATAGCAAGGGGCATAGACCGCTAGGCCAGTTGGTCGTCAAACATAGACACAATAATAGATGTGAGTGAAAGAATATTGTTACTATTAGTTTCAATATTTTCATAGTTACTTTAATAAATGAAATTTCATCATTGGAAAATAATACTTTGACTCAATGTTGAAGTCCACAAAGGCCATAAACACTACCAACAGATTGATAGTAAAATCGTTATCACATAATAGTGAAACTAGGCCTAATTAATGCACAGCATTATGAGTCGCGCCTAAATAATTCCGCCTTTATTTAAAAGTCTGTTGGCTTACATAATTATACTGTATCGGGGCGCTGAGTATATAGTCCGCCTGACTAACTACCACCATCTTACCCAAGCCTGCAGCCTTAAAGGAATCCGGGCCAATAAAGGCCAAAGCTACCTAGTTAAGAATAAAAAAAAATCTCTCATCATCACCAGCCTATTATACGTCCCACTGCTGGGCACAGGCCTTCCTAAATGGGAGAAACACACGTGGAGCTTGGGCCATAACACCACCACGCTGGCCCAATGCGGGTTGGTGGGTTAAAGCGGTTGCAGGAAAAACCGTGACCAACGGCTTAACGTGCCTTCCAAAGCACGGCGGAGCTCGAAAATATTAATTTTGACTAACCCATCCCAGAATCGACCAAAAAAAAACTATACTACCAAACCTAACTTAATATATATTTAATCACCTAAAATGATTGTCAGATCGTTTATAAAAATAAACATATTTTAATTCTCAACAGGATCCACATAATCATGTGTGTGCTGGTGTACCTCAAGGCACTCTCATTGGCATTCCATGGGATCAATTACCACTTTATACAGACGAGAGGCGAACATGTCACCGCCTGGGCCATTTTGTACTACATCACACATTTGTAAGTTATGCCTTTACAGTTCAATAAGGGCCTATTCATACGACGTTTTTGATACGCCATACTCTGCGCGTCATCTGGGCGTTTCAGCAGGTTGTTTGCTTTCGTATCGTCTCTGAGGCGTCTCAGAGTCGATCCCTACGGCCCAAATTGAACCATTTGCGCAAATAGCGCGCTTACAAACGAACCGAATTAAAAGTATTCGTGCCAACGAGATTATTGTGACGTCATGAGTGACATCATGACGCCGTGCTAACGGTGCTCACGAAAAAGAGGTAGTGCAGTGTGTGCGCTAATGTCAAATTTGAGGTTATGACCTAGAGTCTAGACTCTGTGAAAAATGTTATAAATATTTTATTTTTGAATTGATATAAACTTCTTAACATACTTAATTTGCTACAAATACTTTCAAAATTTACGTTTTGATTGAAACGTAAAATCTTAGAAAGTTTTTTAGTGTCATGTACAGGAGTAAACACGAATGAGCGAAAGTGTGGTGTGAAAAACCGAATTGATTGCACGCAAACAGCGCACATCGCACCGTATTCAATTCGGCCCAAGTTATTTGCACTGTTTGTAACGTATGCATTGTTTGCGTATTTTGGGCCGTAAG
This sequence comes from Nymphula nitidulata, assembly GCA_947347705.1. Taxonomy (NCBI): domain Eukaryota; kingdom Metazoa; phylum Arthropoda; class Insecta; order Lepidoptera; family Crambidae; genus Nymphula; species Nymphula nitidulata. Next base: position 23,143,813 of record OX374616.1, read on the forward strand.
GGATACGATAGTGTCACTTTTCCCAAGACTAAAGGACTGAATCCACTGAGCGCGGTGTGAAAGCGGTGCGGGGCGCGATGACTTTTGTAATGTTATAATTCTTACGTACCCTGTAACACAGCCCGCGTCGCAACGCCACCGTTCTTTGTGTAACAGGGTACATAAGAATCCTAACATTACAATATGATACCGCCCCGCACCGCGCCCACAAGGCACTCTGTGGGCTTATTCCCATCAAAGCCCGATAAACGAGACACTGGGCCCAGACGGCAACTTAAGTTGTCATAACAATTAAAATTTAATTGTGTCTCGTTTATCGGGCTTTTATGGGTTAAGGGTCAGTTTGTTGCATATATACATTTATTTATAAGCTTATAGATTTGAAATAAAAAAATTGCGAAAGATTTTAATAAGTTATTGCCTGCCTAATAAACTCAATTTGGGCTTTGAAGGTCCGTTTGCTTAATAAAAAGAAAAAAAGGAGAAGGATCATGTTTTATTTTTCAAAAAGCAATTTGTTTCCATTCATGTTTTGGATTTTGTGCAACTTGATTAATCTGTCAAGCGGCGTTATACCTGTGGAGGGTTATGACTATTGTGTCTGGAACCCATCAATTATCGATGGGTTAATCAATTCCAACATCTTTAAACACAAAAGCAATATTCGTAAAGGTGGATACCTTCCTTCTTAAGCTATTTAACTTTGTATATGATTATTGAAGTTAGGGCAATTATGTTTATATATGAATCTTTATTTCCAGGTTGAAAGGTGCAGTCTTGTTTGTGACAATAGTTTTGGTGGGAACCGGATGGAACTTCATAAAACATATACTAGCAGATAGAGATAAAAAACTGTTTATGATAGTTATACCGCTGCAGGTGAATATCTAAAATAAAATAATTATTTATTTGTGTCATTTTAGTTTTCTAGATACAACAGTGTAAGTCCAATCGTATTTTTGTAAAAGAGTAATGTAATTTATTATCAGTACTATTATATTATTTTAGGGGCGGATATTTATAGTGTGAGCATGAACATTGATCATAAGTCGATGTTTGTGTGTTTATTTAGTATATTACTACTAGTTATATACATGCTTGTGGCCTCCTGATGCTCCAATGCGAGTTTTCATTTAGTTGCTATTGTTATTTTTGCTGTTGTGATGCGTTGCGAATAAGACTATAATATGCGAATTAGAAAAATTGTATGTAACGAAAACAAAGGCTCTCCAACTTCGCCTATCCAAACTACACACCACAAAATCTACACTGTTTTATAAATTTGCTATTGACTCGCGAGATTGGCCGAATGTACTTGACACAGCTTGCAAATTCTGTTGAGTTTTTTTTATTGTGTAACAATGTATTCAGCATGTATTCGATATGAATAAAAATAAATCAATATATGAGGGCAGTCAGCTTTCCGGTCATCCCGTTGTATAAAAAAATATTTTGTAAAAATGTTGCACAGCTCTGCAATGTCTGCAATGCCATTTTGACAAAAAAGGTTTTTCTGATTAAATGTTAAAATGCTAGCGAATTGAACAATTAACTCAGTGTTAAGATGCAATTGCGAAGCTTATTTCTGTCCTTTTCTTTGTACAACTAGGCGCCCTCGCGATTGTCATGTTGTGATGTAATTAATAAAATAATAGGAGTTTTTGGCGGGATTTGATGGTGTCACTCAAGATTTTTATTAGAAAAACTGCAAAATTGTGCCTTGGCGAACGTTGTGTTATAAAATTGGTGTAGTTTTATGAAGCAAGTGTTTGTGTTGACGTGCAATTGGATTACAAGATCATAGTAATAAAAGTGAATATGACGTGAAAGACGGTGAGAATTAATCGTGGTTATACACCTCATTAAAGCAGCATCACGGTGGCTGTCATCGTATATTTGGCGCTAAACCTCCCCCAAGATGCATTGAAATGTGTTACATTACTTGCAGAATTAAAGAACATACTTAAGACTTAATTTTATTTATAATTTTAAATAAGCTAAAATTTCACCGCTGATGAAGCCCTAAGCTTGATCTCTTTGCCGTACCTACACAGTGAGAATTTATAAAAAAAACAATTTTAAATGGAATTATTATTTTTCCGTGTTTCCGTTGCGTTTTTCTCCGTGCTTCGGAAGGCACGTTAACCCAATGGCTCCAGTTGTTACTGCAGCTGTTAAATACCCACCAACCCGCATTGGGCCAGTGTGGTGGTGCTATGGCCCAGGCTCCTCATGTGTTACTATAATACATGTCATGTGCCTACCAGTGCGACGTACGTAGGCTGGTTCTGATGATGATGATAATAATAATTTTTGTAACGATGTCAGAACAAGGGAATGTTGATAAATAGTGGCCATTTCAGGTGGTGGCGAATGTAGCAGAGATCATAATAGCGGAGAGCGAGGAAGGCGCCGCGGAACATAACGCGTGGCGAGACATCTTCATATTGGTGGACCTGATCTGCTGTGGAGCGATCCTGTTCCCTGTTGTCTGGTAAGAGTTTTTTTCATTCCTCATGCCCGGAAAGTAGCGTCTTCTTGATCTGAGTATTGGGAGGAAAACGCTAGTTCCAACCACCGGGTGGGAAAAACTCATACTAATTGCTTCCTGTCCTAGGGCGGGAATAAAAAATTTTTAATTAGTACCGAATTTGGTTACGCACAATCTGTGGTACAGTGAAGAAAAAAAACGTATTCGGCTGAATGGCCAGTAGGCGGTAACGCGATGTGTTCCAAATTTAAAAATACTCTTTTTAAATAGGTTCTACTCATAGCACTTTATACTGTCATGGTTATTAACATTTGAATTAGAATTATATACGGGATATTTACCATGTAATTTTATAGTTGTGAACTATAAAATTAAATTATATGGTAAATATCCCGTTAAATAATTTTTCTAATTGAAGAGGAAAAGGCTTCGTCGTCTTTGAACTGTATTTAATTAATATTAAATAATACAAATTATAATAAGAAAACCCAGTCAAACGTCAATCTTTGTCCGTCAGTCCATCAAAGTCACCTTCTGTCAAGCCTTAACTCTACCGGCCAGTGTCGTCGTCCAAAGAGTCCGTAACACTAATATTTTTTTTAATATTAAATTTTATTAGAAAAACTATTTTTTATTTTCCTTGCATTTGAAATGAAAAGTAGAGTGCTACACACGGGTAAAAGGAATCAAACCCTACTCGGACTATAGCCGCGGCGTCTAACAACCTCGTAGGGATTGATACCTTTCCACCCTTATAAAGCAATCTACTATTTCATATGCGTCATGGGCAAACTTACTCTAAACTTTCCTTCTCACTGCACTGGCTTTATGTCCAACTCCTTTCAATGTCAAGCAATACGGCTCTGGAACGCACTTCCTCCCCATATTCAAGAGGCCAAAAACAAACTGGCTTTCAAGCGGTCAGTTCGCAGTCTTTTTTTGGAGTCTCCTCCTTTATCCAATTGATATAACTATCCTCATTATTTCTGTATTTATTATATATGTATATATTAATTGCGTATTTGTCCATAATTATACATCTTAACAATATTTTTCTTAATTATTATGCAGTGTCTTCATTGTTATTGTATATTTAAATTTTTAAAATAGTTGTTTTTGCACTACCTATTTAATTATTATGGACTCAACTTTCCGGTTGACTGGTGGCCTAATGGCATTAAGTCCGCCAAATTGTAACTCATTTTGTGCAATAAATGTTTAAATAAATAAATAAATGGGTGGCAAACAAGCGGTATCTCGGTAGTTCAACTTTTGGAACCGATGTAAATTTAGACATCATAGACAGATTTACAATAAGACATTGTGAGACCATTTCTTAAATAGATATACATAATTTGTGATTTTTGACGATTCGAAAGAGCTTCTTAGGAGCCTACTTGAATAAATATATTTTTGATTTTGATTTTGAGCGTACGCTCTGCCTGATGATGGCACGCGAAGCCTATAGACGCTTGTAGCACCTTGGAAACTGCTAACGCTCTATACCTATGAAAATCCAAAGCAAAGGTGATTTCAAATTGAGTATCTAGGTGACACTTGAAAAACTTTATAGATACCATAGAGAACCTAAACTTTGATACGTTCGCAGCAATATTACAGTGAATTGAATGTAAATTTAGAAATATAATGAGGTTCGTCGTAGTAAAAATATATAAAAATGCATGTTGTTAGTAGTGACTTATTCGAATGAACAGCATATAGCCTGGTATTAAAACACTTGCGTGATTCTATTCTAAACTTCGTCCAGGCTCATTTTTTAAACATCCACTCGTATTTTAATAACTTCTTTTATGTGTCAGTTACATAAACTACTACTATAATGAATAGGGAATATGCATGAATATACACTGTATGTATAATACATTTATAAAAAAATTCGTAATATTATCGTGCTGATAAAAACAGATGAACTATTTTAGACAAATACCTGAGCATTTGAATAAGAAACATAATTGAAAAACGTATATCGAAGGTGTACTTACTATGTCGTCAAAGTTCATATTGGATCTCATTGTATAGCACGCACCTTTAAGTGGCTGTAAGTCGGGTATTTTACAATATTTCTAAAATTCTTTCAGTTTTGTAAATTTTTACTGTTGAGTTTTAATTTTAACCTAAAAAATATGCCCCGTGAAATTCTTAGAAACTGTAAAAAGCAGCACCTGGAACGAATGATTATTTTTGTTAGCAATTTAGAGCAAGGATAACATTGCAATCGGCTATCGTAGCCTATAGACTTGTAACATATTATTTCAACAAAACTTGTAACATATTATTACAAGCCTGTAACATATTATTTCCATGGCAGGTCGATCCGCCATCTCCAAGACGCGTCAAGCACGGACGGCAAGGCAGCTATCAACCTCCGTAAACTGAAGCTCTTCAGGCACTTTTACATAATGGTTGTGTGCTACATATACTTTACTAGGATCATCATATCTTTGTTAAAGGTAATGCCAACAATAATTAATACACTGAGTTGAGGGGTTATTGTAATTGATCTTAGGTTAGAAATCTCGTACTGAGAATAACATTCAAGAAGTTAATATAACTCTCCGCGAACAAAGCATAACTAGATTGGCGCTATTTCGAAAATCCATGAGCTCTGGCGGCCTTCATCTTCACCAGCCTATTATACGTCCCACTGCTGGGCACAGGCCTTCCTATAGCCCAGGAGCTTGGGCCATAACACCACCACTGGCTGGCTGATTGGTGGGTTCAAGCGGTTGCAGTAACAACCGGGACCAACGGCTTAACGTGCCTTCCGAAGCACGGAGGAGCTCGAGATTGTAAATTTTGATAGACCCATCCCGGAATCGACCAAACTTGCTTTGTTTTCGTAAACGAAATTAGAGCGGTCAAACCACTGCGCCACCTATTGGAGTAGTTATTATCACTATGCCCTACCTTTAATGAAATCTTTGGGCTAGTTAATGATATTAAATAAATTTTAGGGTTGTGTCCACGTCAGTCACTTATATCATTTCTATCAGATAACAGTGCCGTTCCAGTACTCGTGGATCGACGAGATGTTCCGCGAGACAGCTACTTTCGTGTTCTTCGTGATGACTGGCTACAAGTTCCGGCCCGCCGCAGCCAACCCTTACTTCACGGCCAACCACATCGACGATATCGAGCCTCAAGTGTGAGTGCAGTCGTCTATCCGAATAAATAAGAAAGAAAAGAAAAAATAAATGTTAATAGAATAAAATAATTTATTTCAGACCAAGTCCATACAGTTGTTAGTAACATTCTTTACTTATAGACTATGTTCGTAACTTTATCGATATAAATATAATTATTTAACCACATTTTAATGTTTTTGATACGTTTAAACGCCTACTTTATTGTAACAATTACAAATAAAGAAAGAACACAGTGAAAAAATATATCGTCGCCGTAGAGTGAAAAGTCATTAAATAGGTCTATGCTTGTTTTGAGTTATTAAGGTAAGTAAGTTTCAGAAAACAAAAAAATATATAACTTAGATTTGGTATACGATAATTCTAATTTTAAAGTTTATTAGCTTAGAAAATAGAGAAGCGCATAAGGTAACATTATTACTTTCAATGAATTGCATATAATTAAAAAAAGTCTTATTTAGACTCTAATCCTGTTAAATAGAGTTAGTGACTTTTCACCCATGTCAGGATAAATTAAAAAAAATAATAACTCTAGTTAGTTAGAATAGGACTTATAAAAAAGACATTCAGACTATGAATTCCATAACTAATCAAGTTATTTTAGTAATTAAAATATAAAACTAAATAAAATTCACGTCCTGAGGCGGGAATCGAACCCGCGACCTTTCACAATCCGGGCGGACTGTTCTAACCAACTGAGCCACCTACCTTATTGGAGTAGTTAATATCACTATTCCCCTACCTTTCTTGAAATCTTTGGACTAGTTAATAATGTTAAATAAATTTTAGGGTTGTGTCCATATCACTGAAGACTGCCCAGAAGACTGTTGGTGCTGAAGCGTACTCTGTGCATTAAAGAGGCAATTTTGTTGCGTATTATGATATAAAAATCTTGTATGCGAGCCTCTGCGAACATGCCTTACGCACTATAAAATCGCGGTAGCCCCAACAGTACTCTGAGCGCGTTATTGTACTGGATACGCATTGGATGGAGTAGAACGATTGGCAATATGCTTTAAATAAAGTCACTTACTTATTTCATCGCGCAAACCTGCGAAGGACTCGTTAACTTTGTTTAGACTGAGATATAGAAGCATAGATATATGACTGCTCAGTGTGAGCGTGTGACTTTATAAACTAATATAAAATGCACATTAACAACACTAGTATAGTTACGAAATTGTGTCGAAAACTTCGAAATCGGTCCAAAATTGATTAAAATAAAGCTCATTATATCATCAGTCGCCAACAGTGGAACATATAAACGTTGAAAATTTAATGATGGTTTTTTAAAATTCCAGGCTATCAGAAATAGGCGTATTGGATGGTGTGACGAGAATATCGAATAGAGGTGAAAAGAGGCGAGAAGATATGCAACCTCTGATGCAAGAGACTGGATACAATTCAGACTAATTAGATTATAACAGTTGCAACTGAATAACCTGATAAACATTGGTAACAAACATGGTGTACACTTGACTTTGATACGATCAAGTTTATTAGTGTTAGTTTATTCATCACGTGTACTAATATGTACATACTTCGCAGTTGTTGACTGATTACAAAGACAATAAAGCATTTAAGAAAGTATATACATATTAGTATACGTAACTAAATCTGTTTAGTTTAGTTGGGCAATATTCCAAAAAAATGGTTTATAATCTTTTGATGTTTTATTTCATACAAAATCTAAAAGTTGCAAAGTATAGCTTTCTTTTCCCAGACCAAAAAATGCCGGCATTTAATGTTGTCGGTACAGTTTTTGTCATATTGATTTTAAAATTGTTTCTCGTGGATGTTATATAGTAAAATTTGTGTAGCGTTACTATTGAAAACGCGAATGAACGAGGTGGACTGTGAATAACGTCAATAATAATAAAGGGATAAAAGTGATTTATTTTGAAGTTATATATTTATAAGATTTTTGAAGTCTTGTCCATTTGATTGGTGGTCAGTTTTTGAGATGGTAGTACGTAGTACGTACGTAGTACCTTATTGTGAATATCGGCGACTAGATCATATCTGCTATTTAATCAATCAAGAGTTATGAGTACCTACTTCTTAATTTCCATTTTTGTACATACATACATATTTCATGTAAACGATAGATAATCTAAAATACTATTATCAATAAAATTAATCAGTTTAGTGTAAAATTTCAACACGCTTATGTCTAAGGACTTATAAAATTAACATACACAATATTGTATTTATAAGTGTAGAGATTTGATAGGTTTCCCACATTTAAATACGATATAGTTTTCAATTGATTATGGATTTTATTATTGCAAAGTAAGTCTAAGAAACATCTTAATTGATTGATGTATTACAAAGCGTAACTCAGCTGCAATCAGTTCTTGACGATTCACCCCTTTTAAATTATAGTTCATTTATCTCACGAAGCAACTTGCACTGACAAGCGCTTGACTTGTGTCAAACACGCTACGGATGTGTGCGTGAATACGAGTGGCGTTAGCAGATAAATTTTAACAGATGGAAATAAATATTATATAATTTTATTATTGTCAAATGTGAATGTAAATCTGTAAAACTTAATTTATTTAAGTTAGTAACTTAAAATCAAATAAAATAAACACAAATAAAAAAATAATCGCGATATTTTGAAGGTTAATAATTAAGAACAGAATAAAACTAGACAGTGTTACCTGTGTTATATTTAATTAAATCAGTCAGAATCACTCGAATAATTATCTGTTTTATCTGAATCATCTTGTCATTTTATAAATTTCAAAATCCTAATTTAGTTTTTTTTTCTGCAATTTTAAAAGTTTTGCTCTACAACGCCTCGCCTTGGATATTTTCTATGCTTTATTTTGTTTAATGAAATAAAATAAATAATGAAACAAGAAATCTTCATAAAACTTTTTGTCACAAAATTTATTTATTTATATAAATAGGTACCCATATAAAAATAAATCTAAAAAATAAACAAAATATTCAAAAATACTGAATTAACCTCACTATGACAGATGGTCGGACTTTTCGACGTACACTTTCAATCTGTTCATACTGACGTTACTTGAAGCGACGCTTGATTACAGATCAAATAAAGACGTGTTACTTCGCAAGTGTCTCGGACGGCACTGAGAGCTCCTGTGCTTACCCGTACATTCGCAGCGTGTTTGTATATTAGGTACCACAAGTAAAGATCAAGTTCCTTCGTGAGATGAAAATACTGTAACTAAACCTGTCATTTTTCTATTCTGACATCTATTCCCGACATGCCTTCTATAATAGGCTATGGTTGCTGGGAAAGCTTTTCATATGAAACTGATAGTAAAAATTTATGTCTATATATAGACATAATGAGATAAGGAAATATAGGTAAAAATTGCATAGGTTATTAAGAATTGTATGTATGTAACTTGTATGTATTATAAATAAAATGTATATTTTAGGCTATTGCATCAAGGAATTGTAATTGATGGTAAAACATGCAAACCGACGCAGGTTTTGATATTTGGTTGTTATTTACATTTAATTTTCCAATAGTGTATAATAATTTATGGATTTATCAATTCGTTTAGTTTTAGTTATTGTTTGATACATTGAATAGAAAAATAAAACATTAGGTTGAAGTGTAAAACTTTAAGAAATGGAAAATCTAACGAGTTGTGAAGTATATTTACTGTATGTAATTTTATTTTTACGTTGTTTTTGAATATAAGGGCATTGCGTAACATTTTTGGCAGTTCTGAATTATTTTATGTTGTCTGATATTCGATTCGACCAGTATCAATTGTCTAGGGCAGGCTTAACAATCACTCACGGAATATCTTGATAGCAGAGATGTTAACTTTCCCTACGGTCCGCAATGCACAATTTGCGCAGATAGCGCGCATACAAACGAACAGAAATGAACGTATTCGTGTCAACGAGAGTAACGTGCTGTCTTAAATCTTAGCACGGTTTAAGACGGTAAGACGCTGCTTACTAAAATGCAGTAGTGCAGGGTGTGCGCAACTGTCAAATTTGACGTTTTGACATTCCATTTTTTTTAAATTTTATTTGCTACAAATACTTCCTAAATTTACTCTTTAATAATGTCGTAAGATCTTAGAACGTGTTTGTTAATGGACACGAATACTCTAAAGCGTGGTCCGAATTAATTGCACGCAAACAGTGCACATGTCACGGTATTCAATTGGGTCAAGGCGTTTGCAGTGTTCATAACGTTGGTAATGTTTGCGCATTATGGACCGTAAGGTTACCATCACTAACCTGCGCTTCTCCCAGGGTTTTTGGGGTTGATTTCCTTTCTTATATTACAGTCACCAGCAAAATAATATTTACCCACTTCATACATTTCAGGATCCTCAGCAATAAGAGTCACTAATTGTCAAAAATGGGTACATATTATTGCTCGCCACTATATGTAGGGTATACTGACACGTTTCGTGTAATCAAATACGTGAAAATTTTAAATAATCACTTTTCACTACCATTGGATCGAAATTCAGGGCCGCCAAACTTTGAAGTGATTTACGACTTTTTAATTGTATTACTTTTTTAAGGTTTCCAATATGGTGTAAATAAACATTAATCATGTGGAGTCTGGATTGTGCCGGGCTGTGATCTGGTTGTCTACGCAAAGGGCTCGAAACTTTAAGCCCTATATTGTTTTACCAAGGTTCTACCAAAGACTGGCTTATGGTTCTAAGTAGACTTATTTGTTGCGTATAGTCCGAGAGTTGTTAGGACGTATGGTTGGACGACTTGATTTTAAAAACCTCAACGCAAACTTACGCCCCGGATTTTCCTGGTCTATACGTCATAAGCGAATATCATGAGCTTCCAACTTCTAAATTTAAGTTAATTGAAAAGCCGACTTAATTATTACCGAGTTAAGGAAGCTTTTTGAGAATGCTTATGGTTAGGAGGTTGGTAGATCATAGTAACTTTACTTCGTAAGTCTAAAAATATGTATTTTAAAAACAGGGTTGTATGTAGAAATGTGAAATTCGGTAACTCTTTCTACTAGATTTAGTCCATATTGAGTTGACAGATGCCTTAGAGATAATTTGGTTTATTAACGTTAAGAATTAAAAAAATATAAGTTTTGCCTTGGGCTGTGTGTTCCATAGAACGTCATTAGCGTCGGCGTCAAACTGATCGTGTATTTGAGAGACGATAATAAAAGAATGTTAGACTGGCATTAGTTGAATAGTTTACTGTCACCTAGTTGCGTAACCTCTGTCTTACGGCCGGTCCCTATATACTAACCACAGAGGAAGGAGAGTTCAAGGAACCATTCTGTAAGGTCGCGTCTTTTCAATAGTTTCGATATAATCCTTCTTGATTTGGGCAACTGTAATAGTGTTTTAACCTTTCCTTTATCTAGGCATTAGAAAATGTTTTATAAACTAGTTCAATTATGTTTGAAAAGAGGATGTTAAATATTTTTGTAACAGTGGTAGTGGCATTATCACGGTGATTAAACTCTCTTTCAATAATTAGAAGAAGAAAAACCACACAGCGATAATTTTGTTCTCTAGCGGTTTTTAATATTTTACTGAAAATAACAAAGGTTGCTTTGTAACTAAGCTGTGATAGGGCTATCTATCCTTGTGGATAGTGTGTATTAGGAGCTGCCGTTAGAGGTACGGTCGACCACAGAAGTAGCTGAACACTTTAGTACCATGTCACAACGACCCTAGCGTCAATATAGTACGGTAGCAACTATAAAGTACGTGCACAAGATCGGTGTGACATTGTACTAAAGTGTTCAGCTACTTCTGTGGTCGACTGTACATATACAGGTGAGGTTATATTCTGACAATACTAATAGTAGGTTTGATAATTCTCGGACCAGACTTGTAATCGCAGCCCGGTGCTTATGATTTCATATTTATTTCAGTAGATACTTGCCAACCTAATATGCATGAAAGACTTGATAGCTATATCGAGGGGACTATAATGTACGGGTGGTGACGACAAAACGACTGTCAATTAAAACATACGTTTTATCTCATTCATTTGATAAGTTTATGACATTTATATGAAACAACATAACATTGGGCCTAATTCTGGGAACACACTTTAATTCAAAATTTAAGTACAGTATATCTCACTCTCGCAATAAGTAATAGGAAAAAGATAGCAAGAATCTGTTTAGAGCTGTCACTTAAATTTAGATAGATTTCAAAGAAACCATAGACAATTTTAAACGGATGTACGGAGGTCCCTCCTAAACACTGCATTTTAGCACGTTCAATAAGATCGAAAATTGAACGCACCTTTCTAAATGTCAATTTATATGACAGCCATCCTTTTCTTTTTCATTTTGAGAGAAAGAAATAGACTGAACTTAAATTTAAACTTAGCATGTGTTCGCCAGAATTAGGGCCATTGGCTGCATTATTTCATAGCAATGTCGTCACCAGCCTGTATACATATGTAGATATAGAGCTATCTCAAATTTTTAAAATACAAACAATACTAGTTTTCGTTGTGTATATGTCGCCGCCGTCTGGTCCAATCAATACGCCAAGTCGTTAAACGTTAAGTGAGTCTAGTTCAATAAACTATCGGGCTAGGCATTCAATCAATGGGCTAGCCGTCTAGTTAAGCGGTTGATTTACCCAGACGGCTGCGACATATACAAGCCAAGAAAATATATGTTCCAAAAATGTATGGAGACCTGGCTAGGTCTATCTACACTATTCTGAAAGATAGGTAATAATATGTAGAACAGTGTTTTATTGTCCATTTTCTTTTTATTTGCTTTGTTGCGTAGTACAAAACAAGAATTTCATAGAAAAAACTGTAACTGCCAAATATTTATCGTGACGCCTATGTCACTTTGGTGGCGTAGTTGACTTCTAGGTCGCCCGCCATATTGCCATATTGAATAACGTTGAAATCGACGAAAAATTTCAACTTTTGTACAAACAAGTTTGTTTGTACAAAAGTTAAAGACTATTTATGAAAACGAATTTTAGTATTTATCCCCGATTCCGGAGATTTTTTCTGTTTTTTTGAGATAGTGTACATATACCTGGCCAGATATATACAATCTCCTTTCATTTGATAAATGAAACAAGAAAAATGGGATTGAAAATGATAAACATAAACTTCGCATATTTACTTACTACTATTGTCCATTTTCACTAATTATTCCCTACGCTTAGGTGAGTCTTAACAACATTTGTCTCTTTCTAAGTGACTCATAACGCTCAGCAAATGTTACTGAAAACGAGCATAACTATATTTTGACTAAACCGGAATTTTTCTGGCCGTCCTTACTTTTGTAATAAGAAATCTTGATCTTGAAACTTTTAAATTCCAAGTGATTTTTTTGTTTAGCATAATTTTCGGAAGCTGTCTCGAATATGAAACCGAACAACTGTCTGGAATGCGGTTCAAACGCGATTCTTTATGGACTTAGTAGAGTTATACCAATTAAGACCAACATTTATACATTATTCCCAGAGAAAATAGGGAGTCGAACTGTAATTTCAACATACCAATACAAATTGAACATTCAGTCCCCCATTTTTGATTATAAATATACTCACAAATACATTACTCGTGCGCGGTAGAGTCCTGGAATGAATAAAAAATAGGGGATGATTCGGTGCATGCAAAAAAAATAAGAGTATCTTTAAACCAGCAAAATACATAATACAAGGTGTAAATGAATTGGGCAGTAATACTCAAGGGGGTGGACCTGACCGTCAAACTGAACAATTTCTCAATGGGACCAATATCGAAGTCGCGAAAAAAAACCGGCCAAATGCGAGTCGGACTCGCGCACGAAGGGTTCCGTACCATTATCTAATAAACAAGCGTCTACCTGTTGCCGTTATCAATTTAGAGCAAAAACAAAAAAAGACACGTTTGTTGTATGGAAGCCCCCTTAAATATTTTTTTTGTTATGTTTATTATTTTTGTTGTTATAGCGGCAACAGAAATACATCATCTGTGAAAATTTGAACAGTCTAACCATCACGGTTCATGAGATACAGCCCGATGAAAGGCGGACGGACGGACAGCGGAGTCTTAGTAGTCGGTTAAGAATATTTGAAAGCAATGCCCCAACTTAACCGAATCTTAGGTATTTGTAAAAATACTCTGTTAATACAAATACACAAAATACTAAATACTTTGTTGAATAAAACATTTCGACATCGTAGGGTAGACGTTAGCTTATAACGCAAATACAAATAGAGTAGAGGAATTTCACAGGATTATCCCAAGACCTGGGTAGCTCAGATGGTTAGAGCCGTCGCCCGCATTGTGGAAGGTCGTGGGTTCGGTCCCCGCCTCAGGATGTGTAATTTTTCTAGTTTAGATAGGTATTTTTATAAGTGGATTTCTAATTGTCAAATGCTCCTGGGATTCGTAGTGGGACTTATATAGGCTGGTGATGATGATGATGATGACGCCATATCTTTGTTAGGGCAGGGTACACGTACAAACGCATACAAGAAATAGGGATAGGGCAAACTGTTGACTGAAATTCTGATAATGCGAAAAGATAGAGCACCGGGGTTGATTAAGTGTTCAGTCTCGACCTTTACCATCTTCGGTCGAGAAGCCCCACACGTCCATGCCTCTCTCACATTGAAGCGCAGGACAGGCGTAAATGACTTTTGCTCGCAAAAAAAGGTCTCGCGGGAAAAGCCGCGGGCAGCAGCTAGGTAATCATAAACATATACACGTGTAAATTTTAACTCTCAAACTGACTGTTTCATTTTTGGTGACCTCTCATCGATTGTCTGCCGCGGGCGGGTGGCGGCCCTTATTTGATATTTTAGGGCCGTACCAAGCAATGTCTGTATCATCCTTTGTTCAGTTTCATAGTTCGTACACATAAAATTATGCCAACCATTAAAATCACTATATTACTAAAATTAATGATGGTTCATCTCTAATGTTGTCCATCTTGTTTATCTGTGTAAGTAAATAATAATAAAAACTTTTCAATCAAAACATGAATAAGGCAAGTTTCTACTACGTATTTTTTTTAACCTTCATTATGTATAAAAGTGTACAAATAAAAGTTGATTCATAAGACATTGTTTTTATTATTTCAATTTCAGCTACGCTTTCCTTTAATCCTTTTGTATTAATATTCGCGTTAGTAAAGGCATATATTCTTTGCTAACGGCGAAGTGCCAAATACCTCCTTCCGATCTTACATTTTCAGATAAACAAAAGCTGACGTAATAGGATTATTTTGATAGGAGAATATCTAGTATCAATTTATCAAATATCAACGTAAAGTCAATATCTATGACTTTACGGCCTCCTTCCACGTGTTTAGATAAAAACCCTTATACGTATTTTTAACGAAAAATAATGCCCATGGGGTCTGGCCGGATCCCAGGAGACGCGGGTCCGATTCCCGCCTGAAGCATATAATTTTTTCATCGTTTTCTTTCTTTATTTGTAATTGTTACGAAAAATAAAGAAACTTACGCCAATTTAGATTAAAACGTGTTTATCATTTTGTGTAAAAATTTTTCATGTTGATTGTCATATTTGCGAGTGATGATTGGACTTTAAACAATAAGCTTGGAAATTAAGTCCTTATATTTAAAGTTTATTTGAGGAATTAATGAAGACTGCAAAATTATTCTGAAAAATCTAAATAACACTATAGTACCAATAGTGCTATGTTGTTGCAGTGAGTAAGATCGCCAGAGCTCACTGAGATGATGTTATGTTAGAAGCAGAGAGACTCCTATGCTCTCAACTTACCTATGTTGAGTTTTCTCTTATTTTTAATAGGCGAGCCAACGCACGAGTAGTGCTTCAAGGTGCTACCAAAGAGGATACAATCAGTACGTAGGTGCTACGAGCATGGTTAGGACTGTACCTATGTTTGCTTAACACCATTAACGTGTAGAAAAAGCTGAAATCCCTTCTTTGTAGTCACTCTATCATTAAAATCATGATTGGTCAACAATATCCTCTATTCCTACCTTCTGTTGTAGAAGCCCAAGAATGCCGGCTATTTTTTCTATAATTTTTTTATGTTAATCGTCTTTTGTTTTTTATTATCATTATTGTCCTATAAATAACATGTCTGCAGTAGAGCATTGTAATACATCACTATATTTCTATATTTTGCACCTCCCCAGTACGAAACGGGTTCTTTTGCTGCTGAAAAACTTGCAGCAAAGTTGCATTTTGTTTGCATATATACCTATATAATATAAATAAAGTAGCGTCTCAATATTGTATACTGGATTTTAATATTACTTGGCGCAGAATTGTTACTATTCCTTCACAAATACCTAGAGTATGTTTGAGGCCTAAAATATGTCGGTATGTTGTTTATTCAAATATGTTGTCTATGTTCAGCAGTTGGTTGCTAAGCAACGGTTCAATAAACAGTTTTTGTCAGAAAAGCCAAGTTATTCATTATTTACACAAGATATTTGCAACACAAATCCAACATATGTAGTTAAAACATAATTTGATTTTATAGTAGGGAATACACGTATTACGTCGCATGTTGCTACGTGCTTTCGTAGCGGCTGATTTCGTAGCAAAAGTCTATGAAAACTGCGTTTCATTGGAACTCTTTAAAGCCATACTAATTTTAAACTTTAGGATGATTTGAAGAATGCTCGTGGCTCGTGGTTGGGAGAAGACAATTTACCAAGCTGCAATAGCTGCAGAGAAAAAGTAAACTGACCTTGACCTGAATGTAATTTTAAGAGGTGATGATGAATAACAGGTTTTTCGTGTAGGGATTCGAAGAAGCCGGGGATTTCAAGGAATCTCGGAAGATGACGGAATGTCCTGTTTCTAGAAGCTTTAGATTATAAGTCGTTATAAAAAATAGCCTCCTACCCGTACAGTCAGCATCAAAATCATCAGAACTCACTGTTCCAGATAAACAAGTCTAACACTAAAATGATATACATAATTTCATGACGTTTTTATGAAATAATGCAGCCAATGCTATATTGTTTCATACAAATGTCATGAAATTATATATATAAGATGTTTTTGAAAGTGGCAAACCATTTCTGTGTACTATTATAGCCCATGTTTCAATTTATTGACATATTTACGGCACCAGCCTGTATATGGAGTCGTATATTGTTGTTTAAAAGCGCAGATACCTAATGATGCTGATTATATTTTCCTACGGCTACTTCGAAATCTGTCGGTGATTCAGGATCTCCCCTGATTTTGGTTTCCA
The DNA here is from genome assembly GCA_947347705.1 of Nymphula nitidulata. NCBI lineage: Eukaryota > Metazoa > Arthropoda > Insecta > Lepidoptera > Crambidae > Nymphula > Nymphula nitidulata. Next base: position 23,160,650 of record OX374616.1, read on the forward strand.
GCCAGGCCTTGTTGTCTCCTCAGCGAAACAATAATAATGTGTCTAGTTTGTGGGTAGGTACTTCACAAATTACAAGTTACCGTTACTAGGTTTCAAATTGTGCAAGAGTCTCAACCTTGCGATAGGGGCACGGGGTTCCGTGTCGGCCAATTGCATGTTATCTTTGTCCACCGGTGTGGTATCTTTGAGATCGATGTCGCCGTGCCACCGCGTGCCGTCGCCGGTCCACGGCACGCCACCGCCTACCCGCATCCAAAGTAAATTACTTCTACATTAATAAACCATATTGCTCTAATTTACCTTCACTTTCTCCTTCTTTTAATAAACCACAGGAAAAACGTCCCCAGTTACATGTACCAGTTGTTTTTTACCTCTGTCTGACATCGGGTGACTTCTTTCCATTCTTTTAATTAGTTTCGTGACTCAATTGTTTTTTTCTTGTTTGTTTTAATTATGGCGAAGACGACGTTGATTACTGAGGAGGAGATCAGTAGGGTGAGTGAGCAATTTTCGTCGGTTGACGTGTGGCGTGCGAGCCGTGTGTAATATGAAGGTGTACCACGCGACACACGCACATTTCGGCAACTTTATAGCTTTGGTGAAATCTGCATACTTCGCCGGCTGATACGGTGTCAGCGAGGGTCACGAGACGCTAATAGTAGCGTGGGTACGAATTGTATGCGTATCTGCTGTGCAATCGTAGAATTAAAGTGGTTTAGCACTCGGATGGCAGTAAAGATTTTTCGCGAATTTTTAGATAATACCTATTTTTTTCAAGTGTAATAAAACGACTTGGAAAGAGATGATTCATTTTGTCATCAAGTTTCTTCATTGTTAATTAAAATATGTAATTTTAGTTCGCCTTCCACCAAATCCACTAATAATGTTTCAATTTCATACACTTTCTAGACAAAGAAAAATTTAGATTGGTATTGACATATGCTTAGATATTGATAATGTTTGACGATAGCGATTGCATGGACGTTTAGCGCCTGTGAGCATTTACATAATAATTGCAGTTAGGAACGCTATTACAGATAAGAATAATTATCTAATTGTTCATTGCTAAGATCTGTACATTCAGATAAATATTTTATTTATGTGGTCTAAATTCTAAAGCTACTGTGTAGTTGTTAAAGCTATGTAAATGATGTGAGGTTCTTCTGAAAAAGGAGCTTTTGAATGCTGTGTTGCAACATATATATATATAGGTACAGTGGACCCCCGGTACTCCGACAAACGTTTTGTAGGGCAGGGTACCTACTGCCTAAGAGCGGATAGTCCGTATTTTTTTTACAAACGAGTACCTTGTAATCCGGCAAATTACAGATCTAAACAGGATTTTATATGTTACACTCTGAAGTACGTATCATACTTTGTTATGTACCTATGTCAAATTTAGTAAATTAAACAACACAATAGAAAGCTTAGGTACGTTTTGCCATTATTTACAGGGGGTGCCGGACTAGCCAGGGGCCGGATTACCGGGGTTGGGTCCACTGTAATTATTGAATATTGCATAACCTATGTCATTTTTAACGTGCCTTCCAAAGAGAATATAACACTGCTGCCCTATAAAAATAAAGTTGTTTGGGTACAACATCTAATATTGCTGTAATATGTTCTTTACCAGTCGTATTTACGCCAATCGTCATTGAAGTAAACCACCTTTAATGCACTAATGGGGCACTAGGCTAGGACACGTATCGGTGAGCCCTATGTTCTGTTGTATCAATATGCCTCAATGGCCACTTTCTACAATGTAAATTATTAATATAAATCCATATTAATAAATCACGTTCATGAATTTTTAAGAAAATCATTATTCTGGTAGACTACAGAATTTATACATGAACGTTTGGGAGTATTAAATATTAATAAGTTAAAAAAATACCGTAATGACATAGGTAATATACATTTATATCGAAGCAATACAGTTTTCTTCACTGAAAGCCAAATTGCCTATTAGAGGACCATGTATTCGCAGCCGTTGTATTCGAATTGGTTTGGTCATGTTTTAGAGGTACCTATCCAGATACAGATAGAGATTACGGTTATTCAAGTGTCCCGTGCGTCAAACGGCCCCACCTCCCCTCTTGTAAAATCAACGTCATAGTGGATAATCACTAATGAAAGTTTACTGGCAATGAATATTACTGGGCATTGACGGCATTTCCGCTCAAGCCTCAGGATGACAACGCACATGCAATATCAAGTGTATTTTCCTTGTTATTGCAGGTGTCTATAGGCGGCGGTAACCGCTTACGTTTGTCATCTAATTATATAAAAAAAACCCCCCCAGGGATCTCCAAACCGATCGGTCCTGTGCTGCCCGCATCCATCGGCTTCCCGCGATCCTCACCAGATCGTCGGTCCACTTTGTGGGGGGCCTACCAACGCTTCGTCTCCCGGTACGTGGCCACCACTCGAGGACCTTTCCGCCCCACGGCCGTCATTCCTCCTTGCAATGTGGCCTGCCCACTGCCACTTGAGGTTTGCAATTCTTCGGGCTATGTCGGCGACCTTAGTTCTTCTGCAGATCTTGAAATCCCGAACATAGCCCTCTCATTGCCCTTTGGGTGACATTAAGCCTTCTTATGAGGCCCATTGTAAGCGGCCACGTCTCAGTTCCGTAAGTCATCACTGGCAACACACACCAATTAAAGACTTTCGTCTTGAGATACTGCAGTAGTTTGGCCGAGAATATGCTGCGAAGCTTCCCGAACGCTGCCCAGCCGAGTTGTATCCGTCGGTTAACCTGTTTCTGGAAGTTGGACTTACCAAGTTTGACTATTTGTCCCAGGTTAACATATTCGTCAACAACTTCCAGTGTAGAGCTTCAAACTTTTACAGGAGTGGGTACGACATGGGAATTTGACATAATTTTCGTCTTATCCATATTCATTATAAGACCCACTTGTTGGGAGATTCTACAGAGGTCGTCGAGCATTGTGTCCAATACGATTTTTAATAGTAGATTATTAACCAAGGGGATAAAGCAGTGTCTTCTGTCGCGGGTGACGATTTAAATCGCGAGCGTTATGAAGGACTCGAGGTTTACTCCCGAGCGTAGCGAGGGTGTTAAAAACTTAAATCACGAGCGAAGCGAGGGATTTAAGATGAGTCCTGAGTGTAGCGAGGGATTTAAGTTCACCCAAGACTAAGACAGCTTATCACCGAGGAAAATACTCTACTTTTCGTACTATTTGCGAAAAAATTAACACAATAATAATATGAGATAAGCATTTATTAAAAATAATGACAATTAAAAGTAAAAGTTAACATTCGAAACATTGGTCCAATTATCGGCCTTATCGGCCGGCCAAATACGGCCTCGTCGGTTTTCGTAATTTTATTTAATAATCATAACTGCACAATTAATGCGTATTCCTTTTTCAAAAAGATGTATAATGCTTTATATACAAACTCAATGGTGTAAACACAGATGTAGTTCAGTATAAATTTTGGTAAGTATTCCAAATTTAAATCACATTCTCCCCCTAGAGGATGAATGAAATTCAGTACAATTTTCTTTCCCTGTTTTTAACAGATTTAACATGACTATTGTTATGTTCGCTTTTTGTGGCATAGAATGTCACTTTTTTGAGCAAGTGGTACGAAAATGTTCTTTTTTTTACTTTGACATTCTGTTATTCTTTTATTTTCTTTTATCTTTATAGAATTATCTTATTCTTTATCTTTCTTTTGTCTTTGGTAGAAAACGGGGGTTTCATTCCGTTGGGAATGACTACGATATCATCAGCAAAACGAAGGTGAGTCATTTACTCGCTGTTTATGTTGATGCCAAGTCCTCTCCAGTCCAAAATCTTAAACATATCCTCGAACGCGGCTGTAAACAGTTTCGGCGTAATCACATCGCCCTGTCTCACACCTTGCTGAAGTCGTATTGGTTTCGAGTTTTGATCCTGGAGGCGGACTGACATAGTGGCGTTTTGGTGGCGACTGCAGCACTTTGATGTACCGATAGTCAATTATTTAAATAGATTTTAAAATTTTGTTGAATCATTTTGTATGAGGTAAATAGCAACCCCTGGTGATACCCCTGGTGATGCAAGCGTCCATAGGCTACGGTGACCGCTAACCATCTGGTGGGCCGCGTGCTTGATTTCCACCTTGGTGGTATAAACAAAACCGCTAAGGTTTAGGTACAATAAACACAACACGAACATTTATAACTTCGAACCGTAATTGAAGTCGAGAACCTAACATATTTTTTAAACGGGCGCCCCTACGACTGTACTCGTAAGCGATACGATTGCAATTTGGATTGAATTCGTGCTTACTACTAAGAAGGTTACATGAAATCCATGTCCGCGCCGCAGATCAAGATATGCTTGATGTGCTGTGCAATTACAGAAGCGTTTCGATATTTTACTGTATGAGTTACACCTTGATATTTTGATTGTAGGACAGACATTATGAGGATGTTTACAGGCCATATAAAAAAGCTGATAAAATAATAATAAGTCATAAATATTTACTTTTCTATTTTTTTTTATACAAAGCACGGCAATTGACCCAACACCACCTGATGTGAAGCGGTAAGGAGAGTCCATATGCGAAGACAGCTAGTGCAGAAATGGACAATGCACTAGCTGCCTCCACCTTGCCGGCCCAAAAGGTGCTTTTTCACGCCTCTTTTGCAGGACCCCATGTTATAGGAAGGAGGAAACACATGCGCTGGCAAAGAATTCCAAGTTCTGGAAGTACTACAAAGAAATGTCTATTTGCTCTTTCCTAAAAATGTAAGAAGTCAATTTAATATTTGGAGTGTAAACTGAAGCACACTGTGTTTAATAAAGGTGCTATTCCGAAGTAGGCTGCTGTGCAGCGGCTGCCTGCACTTGGCGGGCGGCTGCACGTACATAGCTGCAGCGGCAAATACATATAAATCAGTCATGCGGCTGCGGTCGGCAGCTGCTTTCTGCAGCCCGCTTCGGAATAGCATCTAAGCTTAGTGAAGAGCGAGCGGACATTCTACTCGTTACTGAATTTAAAGGAAGATGTGTTGAAGTTCAGAGACAAGCCTGTGCTCTCCGTTCTATTATTATAAGCCTGTGTTATAAATATCAAGTCTAAAAGCTGCGCCTTCCATTAAATTAATCTAACAATGTAGCACAAAGCAATGATCTCGACAGGCTTTATTAACTTTTGTTTGCGTAACGTCTGCATGTAGGTAGTATTGCTATTAATATATTTTTTTAAAACAATTTTATCATTATTATTTTAAATTACTTAGGTACTTAGGTCCAACTTGGTGGGGATACAGAAAACCTCCCTGTGGTACCCCCTGGAATCTGAACTGGACCCGGTAACACAGGTGTCCAGTCAGGCTGATCCTCTGCTTGGATTGTTTAAATTTTTCTTAAACTGCTCAATATGTCCACCGTACGGCGCTCAACTAGGTACTGTCAAAAGGCCCCTCTCAGGGCCAACCAAAAGGCCCTTCTCAGGGCCAACCGGACGGGCTGGTAGTCCCGCCTGTGTAGAGGCGGTATCTCCGTCTTACTCTGAGGTGGCCAGGGCATGCGACTGGTCCATGGAATCGGAGGGACAGTTGGATGTCGAGGGTGTTGATGGGGCGGCGGGAGTAATAAGGGGAAAGCCGTTCTGACGGCACACAGATGAGGACTCTCTCAGGGGGCAGCCGAGGAAACAGCCGAGGCAGTCAAGGAAATGACCCCATATAAGTCATGATACATTTACTTACGTAGGTGTCATTTTATACAATTTTAATTAATAAAAAAATAACGTAAAAACCAAAAAGGAAAAGCATAAATACTACCTACATGAAATTTAAAACCTACAGCAAACTATCTCATCCAGTTTATCAGATAGATTTAAAAGTACTTAGGGACCGTGATAAATTGTTGGAAAAGTCTTGTTACGTTAAATATATCAATACTATAGAATCTTCTATCTTGAGGAGTTCGGTGGCGTAGTGGTTTGAGCGCTCTGGTTTCGATTAATGAAAATGAAAATGAAAATATCTTTATTCAATTAGGCCCCCAAGAAGCACTTTCGAATCGTCAACAAAAAAACCCTTATGTCTATCACATAAAAATAATATTAACTAACTAACAATTTCATAATGTTTGTCTCTCTGTCTTATCTGGATCTACGTAAGCTAAGAATGTTATGTCAGTCTGTCTTTCGGTCTGTCTGTCGGTCCGTCTGTCCGTCAGTCAGTCTGTCTGTCTATCCGTCAGTCAGTCTGTCTGTCAGTCTGTCTGAATTTACACCGGTTCCAAAAGTTGAACTATCGAGAAGATTCCGGCAACAAACTCGTGATACTATTGATGAATATGTAGGTAAATTATTACAAAATCAAGGAAGCTTAGAGATGACCATTTCCACTAGTGGCACCTGTTCACAAGTATGACGCATGTGCCAGCCATCGCTCCGCTCAACCATATTATAGGGAACGGAGCGGAACCATATTATAGATTACAAAAACAAACCAACTTTCGATCCTGAGATGGGTTAACCAAAATTTCTAATACTCGAGCTCCTCCGTGCGTTTTGGTCCCGGTTGTAACTGGAACCGTTTCAGCCCACCAACCCGCATTGGGCCAGCGTAGTGGTGTAATGGCTCTAACTCATGTGCTTCTCCCATGTAGGAAGGTCTGTGCCAAGCAGTGGGATGTATATAGGTTAGTGATGTTATAGAATCCTCAATTGAAAAAGATCTTCAAATCAGTTGGACATCTATTTAGGTGCCCAACTGATTTGCAATTTAACCCGTCAAACATGAGATTCCAGACACAATTGATTTTTCTATTGTCATCGCCCACCGGTGGTATATTGCCGCTTTACAGATTAATCATCGCACTGATTAGGATTATTCGCGATTAGGATTATAGTGACATATTTTACATATTACTCATTGTGTTTTAAAATGGTTTAAATTGTGTGTATTAGTGTAGACCTTTTATTGGCTCTCTGTTTTTTACAAACTTTGTCCTAATAAGTATTTTGAGCTGTTGGTCTTCCAATAAGATAAATAAATAAATAAATCCTCTGCAAAGTTTCAGAGCAGAATCTTGAAACCTACCATTTTTGAGCAACGTCTGATTAAGTACATCTTTAAAATTCAGTTGGATCTTGAATTGCTTTACGCAAAGAGAGTCCCGCATTTAAAAAATTTAAATTTCCCCAGATTTAACGCGAGCTAATCAGTAAGTATACATAATACAAATTTATAAAGGAAGAAGGAGGATTAGTGTTTGAGGTAATGTTAATTAACTAGATGTTTAAAAAAAGAAAGATCCTATTTTATGGTTGCAGGGAAAACTCCGAAAGAAAAGTATTTCTCACTTAAATACTTAGGTCGCGAATTTTTTTTTCCGAAACTAATTTAACACTTCTGTCATACAGTTCAAGTGGATATATCGAGCTGTTTGTGTCAGCTCAGAACTCTACTAAAAAAGGATGCTTTACCCTAGGTAAGATATGTTTTTTCCATACCTAATCCTCGTGAATATAATCAAGAACATTGTAAATCTTGGATATCGAGCATGGGTATTTTTTTCAGACAGAATAACGAGTTCCCGTTAGAGAAAACTATACATATATGGCAGGTGTGTTTATCGGTGCCTTACATTTGCCCATGACGTGTATATCCTTTCTGTTCGATAGCTTTTGCTCACACTATCAGTTCATTTTAGAGTGTGTAGGAAGTGTGTGAGGGATAAGTGTTAATATTTTTTAGGGGAGCGACATGAAAAAGGTGGACAGCTCATATTAAGATTAGAATGTAAAATAAAAGGAGAACAAATATAAAATATAGTAAATAATAGGATGACGCAGAAGCTATAACAAAACAACAACCAAACGTAAACTCTAAACAAAACCAAAACACATAAAATCTCTATGTTACGATCCTGTCTGATGGCCAGTTCGAAATAAATAACACAATTTGATCTGTCAAGCGGCGTTATCCCTCCGGAGGGCTATGACAATTGAAAAATCAATTGTGTCTGGAATCTGATGCTTGACGGGTTAAATTGGGGCTGAAGTTTGGGACTTCTTTAATATTGAATTATTGTTTACTATAGTAAATAATGGTATTTCGGTAGTTGAGTACTTAGATAAACTATATTCATTTAAGTTACTGCATGAAAAATTTACTAAATAAATCACAAGTCACACCAACATAACTTATGTGTTTAGCAGTCTATGCTAATTGTTTTTTTTTAAGTTCCATAGTTAATAGGATTTACAAGAAATTAATTTTAATCCTAATCCGCAACATATCTAGATTTTTCTTAAAAAAATTAAGTACAAATTTAGTCCCTTCAAGAAAATGATTGAATCTTAAATCAGGATAGTAACTACCCAAATATAGAACTTAATAAGTCTAAGTAGGTATATTGGCACCTAAATTTTTAGGTTTTAATAAGTAGTTAAGCAATTCGATGAACGGTTAATAGACTCTGTTAAAATCTACGTAAGAATGAATCATGGACGTGAGCCGTAGGTTGGCATATTCCTAAAGCAATTACGTATGCATGTATCGATCGCGCCACCCCACCTTAAACACCTTGTGTTTTGTCAATAACTTTTAACACCTATCGTAGCTTCTGTATCAGAACATTATACGTCACATTCTTACCCTGTTTTCCATATATACAAAGCTGCAATCCTTAACTAGAATAACTAGTGCGTAAATATGAAACCTGCTGTGAGTTTTAGGGGCATTTAAAGACGAGTTATACTATATACTATTAAAGACGACTGCGGAAGCAAAATTTGGAGTTTCAAGTATCTAATATTATGGAGCAGCTAAGTGCTAAAGAAAAGGCTGACGCTAGAGAACAATTTGAAAATCAGCTAAGGTATGCCTTTGTGAAGTACGACAATACGGAAGCTGAGGATGAAGAATCTCCTGAGGTATTCCTTTTTATTGAATTTTTAACAGTATGTAAAATATCAGAGGAGCAGTTACAGAAGTAATTTTCAAACAATATTTCATTTTCCTCAGAATTCGAATCGAAACGGAACTTCCTAATTATAATAAATAATGAATTAAATATAAATGCAAGAATATTCTTACTTATATTATGAATGTGAAAGTGTTTGTGTGTTTGTTTGTTACGCTTTCACTCGTACTAAACTGATTTAGATGAAATTTGGTTTGGGGGTGCTTTGAGAGACTGCGAAGAACACAGGATACTTTTTGGAGCGATAACCGACATCCACGCGGGCGGAGTCGCGTGCAACAACTAGTATTAAATAGTTGGGCATGACGTATTTAATTCATAACTTTGCGATCGAATTAATAAGTTTATTTTTACAAATAATTTAAACTTCCTTTAGGTTTACATATTGAAACCATAATATCCCGTAACAAAATTAAGATTTATGAGAGGACCTGTGTGGTCAGCAAATTGTATGACGAATATTTAATGCACAATAAATGCAATGTACGTATTAGTTTGGCAGTATAATATTTTTATGTGGTGACGATGGTGATGCCAATACGACAGTAAATTAAAACATGGACTTTAATAGCTCATAGAAATGTTTTACAACTTTCAAATACTTATTCATATTCATTTGATACTTTTATAACATTTCTATGAAAAATATAAATTTAAATTAAATTTCTAATATAAATAATGCAGCCAATGGGCCTAATTCTGGGAACACACTTTAATTCTAAATTTAAGTACAGTATATCTCTTTCTCGCAATAAGTAATAGGAAAAAGATAGCAAGAATTTGTTTAGAGCTGTCACTTAAATTTAGATAGATTTCAAAGAAACCATAGACAATTTTAGACGGCATGTACGGAGGTGCCTCCTAAACACTGCATTATAGCACGCTCAATAAGGTCGAAAATTAAATGCACGTTTCTAAATGTCAAATTTTATGACAGCCATCCTTTTCGTATTCCTTTTGATAGAAAGAAATGCACTGAACTTAAATTTAGACTTAGCATGTGTTTACCAGAATTAGGGCCAATGTTAGATATACTTTTTCATACAAATGTCATGAAATTATCAAATTAATAAGATGTGTTTAAAGTTGTTGCAAAACATTTTCTATGAACTAGCCCACGTTTTAATTTATTATCGTATTGTTGTCACCAACTTGTATAAGATGTATTTTTCCTAGTCAACTTTCATGATGCGCGATGTGATTACTATCTTCCTCTGATCGGGAGAACCATTCGGTGGAAGTAGGGAATAGAGTAACTTTTACGTACCATCTTCCCCCGAATTTGATTTCGGGCGAAGATGTAATTAAAATTTCTATCTTCACTTGATTGGGAGAACCCATATGGGGGAAATTATAATAAACCGATTTCGAGCCTGTTGGTAATTGGGATGTATATGTTGGAGACCTGCGCCGGCAGCGTACGCCATTCCTTGTAAGTGCGCAAGAGAAAAGACGGTAACCTTATGGAGCAAACTCAAGCTAAGGTAATTAGATAAGCATACAGTGCCTTTACTAACTTTGCTTGTTTTTGAAGTGCAGGTAGGTACTTACCACTAGAATTCCACGGAATACATCCATTTCTTTTTAGAATTTAGAGTCCTCTTTACTAAGTAAGAATAACAGTATTACATCATTAATATTCTTTACAAATAACTCATAATTTTCAAAGTTAAAATACTACTTAATATTATGTTTAAAAATAAGAGTTATATATTTTTCAGCACATTTGGTCAATAAATGCATTTACGAAGCCTGTATACATTAATAAAAATATATCTTAACTAGAAAAAATTCACGTCCTGAGGTGGGGATCGAACCCGAGACCTTTCGCAATCCGGGCGTCTGCTCTAACCATCTGAGCTACCCAGGACTTGGGATATCCCTGTGAAATTCTTCTAGTCTATCTGTTTTTGCGTTATGAGCTAAGGTCCACCCTACAATGTCGAAATGTGCTATTTCAACATCCGTTCCTGTATACAATGTTCGAAGTTAAATATTACGCGCCATGCGTACCGCGTCGTGCGTATTCTTAAGATTTTTTTATTTCTTTTAAAAAATATATACTTACCTAACAATTCCACTAAGGAGTTTCACATTATGAGAATAAATAGGCTGAATGATAGAATCTCTTTGGAAGCGCTTTAGCTCAATGCCATTGTCTGGTTTTAATACTCAAGAGAAAAAGAGATTAAAGATGTAGTTCTAATTTTCAACACGCGAACGTGGCGCTATTTAGAAATTAATGTGCGCCAGAACGTCAAAGATTGTTGCGACTTTCCGACTGATATTTAGAAACAAAATTATATTACTATTTACTGTTTTCTCGCAAATCTGCTGAAAAACGCTGTAGGACACACGTGCGGATATTGGTATTTAGAAATTCGTGACTATAGAAAGGCCTCGACTTCATGTCGGCCTTACATTCGTCTACCGTTTGTAAAAACCAACTTAACGCACTAGTATCATATATCTATCATCTATAAATCAATAATCATCATCATCAATAATAATAATCACCTATAATTATGTATCATATATCTATCATGGATCTATAAATGAGAGCTCATTTCACAAATAATTTTAATTCAAACCATTGAAAATAATCTGAATACTAGGCTACTGACTAGTTGGAATAAATGGGTTTCCTGCGGTATTCGCAAAAACAGATAGGTAGATTAGTGCACTTTAAACTCTAATGGTTATTCTCTACATTTGGCGGGTTCGATTCCCGGCTCAGGTAAGTGACTTTTTAAATATTTGACATATACGCAGAACATACGGCCGGCGGGGCGTTAAAGTTTAACTATAATCTAATCTGTGATTAGAGTTCTAGAATGGTGACCACGCACCGCAAAGCGCAAAGTATGACGGCCTCCCATTAGACTAGATGAACAGACGACCCGGTCAGAGCCGTTGGATGCAAGCTGCGCTGAACCGTTTCATTTGGAACTCGATGGGAGAGGCCTTTGTTCAGCAGTGGACATCATAGGCTGTATGATGATATATATTCTCCAATTACTCCAGTCTATCTGTTTTGCGAAATTCCTGGGATAGGACGATTAATATTCACTGGATTATTCAAATAGCTACTTAAGTCGTCAGAGTTGTGTTAAAGGTCGATCTTGTTGCAGATGTCATCTTTATGAATAAAATAAAAACTGATGTTTGTCTGTTTGTTTGTCCTATTTGCGTTTCCCATTGATCAAATTGTGATGTATTTTGAACTTTGGTTGGGTGTTTGGGGACGCCCGGGAAGGTTCCTGGATTTTAAAACCTTTTTTTTATTTCTATGATACCTAACTGTTAACTCTTTACTAAAAGCAAAAAATATAAATTTTTAACATTTTAATGAATGCTTGAAAAATATCAAGAAAAATATCCCGCCTCAGGTCCAGGATTTTCTTCTACTAAATTATTTTTATATTTAAAATATAATTATTTAGAAAAATAAAATAAGGGTATTTTTTGTTTTTATGCTTTTCTACTTATAAATCAACAATTAAGTTTTTCCTATAGTTTAGTAAATAAATTCGGTCATTTTGTCTGAGCTCTAAATAATTTACTGAACTTCAAATTTCTATTTGAGATATCAAATGTAGCGCGAAATTTCCATAATAGTATAGTAATTTTCTAAGTTATTTGTTTTGTTATTACAAAAATAAGCTATAAAATTACTCGGACTGTTTTTTTGTGTGGGCCTATAACAACTATAACTAATCCGTGTTAGTACTCACTCACACATGTGCTTTCGACGGTATGTACTGTTTTTGTTATGGCAGATATGTTTGGTTAATTGACTTCTATCAAAGTGGAACTCATATGACTAATGAAATACTTATTTCTAGCTTGTTATTGTAGGTACCCTGGATAAATATTATATCATAAATTAATGTCCGACTTTTCCAACTGACTTTCATCCATATTCAACGTTTCGGTAGGTACTCATAAAATACTCTTTCATTACATTATTATATACCACGCAACTATAATCTCAAAGAAAATTACTTCGCAATTTTGTGTAAGACATGAAAACGACATGTCATGCCAAATGATATGAATCTAACCAAATAAGTAGTCAGTCAAAAAAGTTTGGCCGTAATACTGAATGCGGTACGCGGAAATCGGTTTTAAAATAAGAAATAAAGAAATAAAATATTTTAATACGTTTTTTAAAGTGATTCATATGTAATAGTTTTTAAGTATAAGTAGTGCTGTGTTTGTTACAAGTGTGAAATAATCGTTAGAAATGGATAACGTAGTTCGGGTACGTTGAAAATATATATAAAATAGTAATAATTGTTCTTTAGTTTGATAATCTAACCTGTGACCAAATGTTAGTAGGTAACAAGACTCATAATTATGTGTAATTTACCATTAACGAGAATGTCCATTTGTTAAGAATCTACTTATTCTCAAATTAATATTTGCAAACATAGAAAGAGAAAATAAATAAAAAATAGAACAGGAGACAAAGACAAGTCACCCTGCTCACAGCATACCTACACTTAACTAAGCTCATCGAGGATGAGCTTAATTAAGCTCTGGCAACCTTACGTACCGCATTGATCATAATCACCAGCCTATATACGTTCCACAGCTGGGCAAAGGCCTTCATTCATGGGAGAAACACATGAGGAGCTTGGGCTATAACACCACCACGCTGGCCCAATGCGGGTTGATGGATTAAAGCGGTTGCAGTAACAACCGGGACCAAGGGTCACGTCAAACCCTTGGTCCTTCCGAAGCACGGAGGAGCTCGATATAAGAAATTTTGGTTGACCATCCCGGGATCAACCTTGGCGAAACTTCCTATGTTTTCGTAATCGAAACCAGTGCGGTGAAACCACTACGCCACCGAGCGCGTCTCACACTCATTGTAGTAGCACAACATTTTAAGTAATGCTGCGTTTCAAGTATTAGCTGAGATCGTCAGAAAGGTGATCGGATCTCATCATTTCTGATTCGATTACGCAGAGAAATCCCGAGCATAGCCCTCTCCATTGCCCTTTGGGTGACATTGAGCCTTCTTATGAGGCCCCTTGTAAGCGGCGACGTCTCAGTTCCGTAAGTCATCACTGGCAACACACACGAATTAAAGACTTTCGTCTTGACACACTTCGGTAGTTCTCTCGGCGGCGCTCTTACGAGGGAATAATATTATTATACCTCTCTTACCGGACCAGCTTAGAATGAATGATGCCCTTGCAATTGCACCATAATAATAGTCACAACGTCTGCTGGTTATTGCACGCTAGGACGTTAGTCCGGGTGTGGTTACATACTGTGCGGCTTGTCCGTAATTGACCATGATCTTTTCCACCAGTTCTTGTAGGAATATTTGATGCTCGTGATCATTCTCTTTTAAAACCGTTCGGTTTCATTAGGTGTCTAATTATAACTGTTCACAAGGCTTTTTTGAGTGAGCTAGTGTATATAATATGTCGCATCCGTTTGGTTAAATTAGCTGCTTAACTGGACGCTTAGCCCGTTGATTGAACGCCGGCATTCAATGAAACGGCTGAAGGATAACTAGCCAAGTCATTGAGCGCAACGATCAACCGTATGGCTGAACGTCATGCCAGCCGTCTGGTCAAATTAGGCATTCAATTAGTCGCGTAGGCAGGTCGTTTAAATCGAAGAGCTTTTTTGTGACTGTTTAAGTGACTGGTAGGTTCAAGGTTATTTTTTTATGACCACATGTAACCAAAACGATGTCGGTTATAAGTGGGTATTAAAAAAATAATCTGGTTTTCTATATTTTTATTCTATATAGTACAGAAAATAAAAATACATATAGATTTTTTTTAAATAGTAGATAGTACCTAATATATCTACTTTTTTATACTCCGTTTTTTCATCCGATTCAAAGTGTATGTGTGGTTAATGCCCAGTGATTCAGCAGTATTTGTTGTCAAAGACGAAATGTCTCCTCGCTAAAATGGTTAAACCTTTTGAAATAGTGAAAAAATCGCTTGATTGCCATAAATCATAGCTAATACAAGCCACCATTCTGATTCTATACAGTGGTTAAAAGTTTGGACAATATGGATAAACGGCGTTATCAAAACACGTAGAAAACGACCTAACAAGTCTTTGTCTCCCCAATATTAAATGCCAGTATCTCCTATCTTACCTTATTGAGAAAACTTAATAAGATAAGATAGGAGATTTTTGTTCTTTCGTCTCTGAGCAAAACGTCTATGCATTTAGAGTTTTTAAACCAAAATATCCGCTGAACAAAAATAACCGCATAGCAGAAAGACAAGGAAGCAAATCATCCACAAATAAAAATGCTCATAACAAGTCTCCATAATCGAGGATTGCTTATGTCGTCATTATCTTATTACATAAGTAGCTAACATGCCTCTCATGCACAAATTTTCACATACGGCATCGACTTTAACATTAAAATCAAATTAAATTGCTCTATCTATCGCATTGAATAAAAACATGTTAAGATAGTTATAAGTATTTGTAAAATTAATAAAAGTTCATAAGAAAACAAATTTATTTTTTGGCTTGCGTAGTATTTTTTCATGCATAGAGAACACAACAGATCTTTCAAAATATAGAAAGAATTCATTCAAAGTTAACGGTTTAATGTAAAGAAGGAGGAAAAAATTTATAAATATAAACTAAAAAACTAACTGTAATTTTTATTTTTATGAAGTGTCTGTTTTATAGACTTGCTGCACCCGGCAACGCCTTTAAAGAGGAAACTGTTAGGTTTCATGATCTAGGAACCTTGGTGGGCGTCTCCCGAACATTCTACCAAAGTTACATCATAATTAATGGGTTAGGAACGCTTAAAGGACAAAAATACGAAAATTAATTTTTATTTATATGCATTTATTACCTTTCATACAATAATACTGTAAGCGGTCAAGGTTCTAGTCAAGTTGGTTTATTTAATTGAATTCTTTGCTCAGTCTCAATGTCTTCTTTAAATATTTAAATTTCCAGTGAAAATTTATACATTAAAAAAAAACAAATTTAGTGATCTTGTATAATTATGGCCTGTTATCAATTGATCACTAATTATTATCTATTATAAGCCTAGCCTCAACTAATTTATGTAAGGGTTTTCCAGAAAGTCGTGGGTGGCAAGATAAATACATAAACGACTTAAAATAAATTAATTATAGAAGACACGTTTGCTCATTGCCGCCATAGATTGCAAGACAACGAGTTGCCAGAGACAAAAACGTGATTGACGATTTGCCTAAGCGACTAAATAACTGGCTAATTTATCCAGATGGCTGCTTTATCGTTCAGCTATATGGTTAAGCTTTGCGCTCTATGACTTGGCTAGTTGTCCTTCAGCCATTTCATTGGATGCCGGCGTTTAATGAACGGCCAAGGCGGCCAATTATGTGGCTAATTTAACCAAATAGCTGCTACATTTGACATTGCATGCATTGATGACGCATTTGTTAATTTTTTTTTCTTACACATAATGGGGTGGCAAACACGGTTAGCGATGACCCTAGCATATAGATGTCCGTAGCAACGTTGGCACTAATAACACTTTTTGACAGAATGGCCCCTGTAACAGGAGCAAAAAATTTAAATATACTAAATAATAACTAATAAAGTCTAACTAATCAGTAATTACGTCAAATTTAATGGTATTATTTTATTATTTTATTTGCTAACAAATTTAATCGAACCAGCAATGTGCTACAGACATTGTGTCCATTCGCTATAATTGACAGTGATATTTGGTGACACTAATTCATTCAATGATAGTCCCAAGATATACCGCCATGTGAAAATACATTGATGGGAAATCATAATTTTAAATGACTATTCCTCCTTATTTAAGAACTTTGGAACATTATGACTACTTTGGAATAACAGTGGATACTTTAAGAATTCTCAGTTTCCATTTTGTGCTTTAGTTATAAAGCAAAAAATATTAAGAGATATACTTATGTTGACAACATAGAAGACGAGACATCTGCCTCTTAAAGTAACATTTGTCGATGAGCTTAGGCGAGCTTACTCACCCCAGGAACACAACACTAGAGTAGTGCTATTTGGCTGCAATCTTCTGGATGGTGGAGGTGCCCTATTCAGGGGCTCATTTGTGTTGTAAATACCACAGCGCCCCACCTCTCTAGAACCACAATAATTATCAGTGTATAGACAATTAAGCGTTCTTCCAATGCCTTTGAACTAGAAAAACTGAACTCAGTTACATAACATTCTTATGTAGCTACAATGCCGTGCATGTTTTTCTAAGTAACATAAATATATCATGTACATAAATCACACACGAGTCAACCACAAGCTTGGAACTGATATTTGTATTTATATTGTGTTTCGTGCTAAATTCCAGTATATTTAACAACACGACATGTCATATTGACATGTGAGCATAAATATTCGAATGTAATATTTTCAAACGGTACCATCTAAGTTAGTCTCGGGACCACGATACTACGCATTCAACGAGCATTTTTCCACGACACTGCGTAATGTTTGACTGTCAAGTGTTTTTATGACACCCAAACGGGCTTTGGACGTCGCTAAAGCGTCCCCGGTTTCAGTGCTCTCATAAATTTATTTTAATCGTAAGGGAGAAAGTACGAACTACAAATAGACGTACAAATACGATCTTGGATCTTTGAGTAAATAATGTAAAATAATCAATGAAGTGTTTGTTACATTAGTCTAAATTTTACACAAATATTAATTAGGTCTAGTAACTGGTGTAAAGGAAAACAAACCCGAAAATGGATCTGACAGTGCTTGGCAGAGTGATCAGTAATTTTGTAAGTAAGCTAAATTGGATATTGTAACACTGGCGCACACTTATAAATAATTTCATTGTTGAACTTGAAAGAGACTTTGAAACTATTGTTACCAATTCCACCAAACTTATCTAAGTAATATCTTAATAACTGGGAGGACATTAAGTTCCCTAGCTCCATTGGAGCAGGAGCTAAGTGAAGTATTCCTCAAGAAATTCCTCCCACGAGTGCCAACTACAAAGTTAAATATGTAAGAAAATTAAGTGAATCTGCTGAATGAATATGATGATGTGCAGTAGTAGTTGCTACAAATAATGTAAAGGCCTCATTACCCGTGGTTCTACTGTTTGCCACTGCCGGTAATAACCCCCGTAAATAACTATTGAAAAAACGTTTGCTGCTGAAGGAAAAAGATTTTTTTTAATTTAGGATGAAGGAATGAGATAAATTACTCTTTTTAAAATAAGACTTATTTGTGGACCAGTTTTAAAATACTAAAAAGACAACACCCTAGTTTCACTGGTGTAGGCGTAGGTAGACGACGGACCATAGTCTAACAAGTTATCGACTTGATGGTTACCGTAGTCTACGGTAACTATCAAGTCGATCACTTGTTTGTTATTATACGAAAAATATAATCGTATGAATCTATCACTACGTAGATTGCGTAATGGCATCATTTGTGCGATCTATTGTCAAAAGAGCTAATCCATCCAGCGATTATCTATAATCACAATAATTCTTCATAGTTTTGTATTTGCCTAAAGCTATTTTCCAGACCGCGCCTTTTTTCAGAAGGTAGGTACCTATATTCATTTAATGTACTTATTTAATGGTGGCTCTAATTTAATGTTACTCTCATTGTGTCACAAATGAAACCAGATTATTAATATCATTATGTATAATTTAATTAAACTATTGTTTAATTAAAATTTATAATTATAAATTTTAATAACCTGCAATCTTTCATTTTAAAAATATATTTGTCACACCTATTAATTTTCCAAATTTAATGAGATAATTACATATTATAATATTCATTAATAAAATCTCTAAATTGAACTGCACTCATTGAATTTTACAAAATAACATATATTTATATTGAGTAATCCAAATTATTTCAAAACACTCACCGCGATGCTAGTTGTTATGATAAATATTTTGAAATAGGTCTCCGTAGTTAAATTAAAATAAAAACATAAAATGTGTGTCGAAACCGTGTTACACTTTCAATACTCGTCAAACAACTGGTATGGTAACTCTGATCATCTTTTCTAATAATTTTTATATTGGATTCCATTTAATTGGTAATTAATTGAGTGTCTATCATCTGAAATGCTACTATGAGAACGCCCGTGACCTTGAAATAAGAAATGGTAAAGTTCGAGTAACCTTTGCTTGCTACGGATTTCGTAGCATTTGTTTGTGTTACATGTTTCGTAGCATTTGTTTGTGTTACATGTTTCGTAGCATTTGTTTGTGTTACATGTTTCGTAGATCGTAGCGTTGGTTTATGTTACGAGTTTCGTAGCTCGTAGCATTTTTTTAAAATATGTATGTAGTAAGTATACCTTACTTGCGTTGTGATAAATTTTTTCTTGTAATGTAAAATAGTAAAACAAATATTTTATTTTACTATTTTAAAAGTAACGAATGGATGGCAAGTTTGTTTGTTGGCGTTTATGTACCTTGTTGTGAGTTACTCAAGAGTATTGTTACCCCCTTGCAATAATTAGTAAGTTATGACGGAAAATACTAAGAAAAACACCAACTTTGCACTCTTGTATAACAAATAACTATTATTCACCGCTTGATCTTCCGGCAAGAACTTTTGCGATGTTAAACTTCAGTGGCAGACGTTGATGGCCTACCAGAGCGAGGCAAATCTTCCATCACATCTCGACCACTTTTGAACGCTTTGTACCACTCATAAGCACGTGTTTTTGATAAAGTCGATTCACCGTAAGTCTTCTGTAACATTTTCAGTGACTCCGATCACGAAATTCCATTGGCGATGCAAAATTTAAGACAAACTCTTTGTTTGATGTTTTTGTCCATTATGAAATTCGCAATACACACTAGATATGATAAAACTAAAAACAGCACTGTGTTTAATTTATATAACAGATGCAACTCAAATTGCAAAAAAAATATATTCATAAAAAAATTAAGTTTTCATCGCAAGTCACACCCGCAGAAGCGCTGTTGTCATGATAGGGCTATCATGATAACAACGCTTCTTCGACGTTTTTTTATAATATCACAAAAGTGTTATGCTGAGATAGGGCCTTGTTGACTGCACCAACTGTTAAGTGTAAATTGTATTATTTATCTGCTTTTTCTTTGTTTTATTGTTTAAGTTTTATGTTGTATGTATATGTTTTTATGTTTGGTGTATGTCAATATAAATAAATTTCTTTCTTTCTTTCTTTCACATGTCAAATTTCAATTTACCTTAACACTAAAATAAATAAATTAACTGTTATCGTTCATAAAGACAAGCGTAACTATTATGTAATCAAAGCTATTAGTAAAACATATGGAACTGACTAGAAAACATTAATACCAGCGAACAATTACTCAGTTATCACATGACTTGCCAATTATGATAATTACCTTAAGCAAATACTAACCACCCGGTATAAAAGGCAATAGCAGCTGTAAACGGAACTAAGTAGAAACGTGACTCGCACCTATTTACTTTCACAAGCGCGTTCATTACATTGACTTTAAAACTTTGCGTGCAAGTTGTACTGGCGATTGCGACGCCGTACCAACCTCCGCCTTTAAATGACACTATGCTTGTCTAATTTATTTGAATAATACAACAATGGTCTCGCGTTATACAAGCATATTCTGTAATAGTACGGTTCGCGACTCAAGTTCGGTCTGTCATCGTCACAAAAATTAAAAAGTTCAAGGCACGATATTTTTATGAGACATTAGTTAGAGCAAAAAGAAGAATTAGCAGCAGGTTCAGCAAAGTCAGTATAGCACGGCGGTCTCGGTTACCAGACGGACCAATACATTGAATTCTCATTTTTTTTAAATCGGTTTATGAGGTGCTGTCTAGAAACAAAATTGATTTGATCAATTTTACTGTCGTTTTAATTTCCAAGTGTGTCATAATAGTTTTGCTATGTTTGTGAGCGGCATCAGACCTGGCTCTAGCGAGGAAGAAGAGGAAGATGTTATGGACATCCTCCAGGTTGGAACTTATTTACGGATCTCTAATTGCATGACTGCAAGTCTCATAATATGACATCTTTAGTACCCTCGACTCGCACGACGTTTCCAATCCTCATCGAAAGATAATTAGTTTACATTTTTATTATAAGTATAGATTAGAATAGTATTCTGACTCACAAGTTACCAATACTGTGTTGTATTTAGTCGATTTTTTGATTCTTGAAAATGGAACCTGATAAGCTAGCGAAATTTGTAAATATAAAATTTCTTTTTATTCTCACTTATAAACTAAATTTTAAATCACTTTCACTTTTTAATATCATTTTCATTTTGAGTGAGGTAAAAGTGATACTTGGATATTTTAAAATTCAATAAAGTTTAAACGTTAATTGCATTTGATGGAGTGCCTGACGGCCGATTATTGCAAAGTTGCTCCAATTTTTCTTCTCGCTTAAATTTAGAGTACGTAACATCTGAAAAGATGTAAGTATGCACTGAAAAATTACAAATATTTATATATGCACTGTATTACAATAGCAAAAAGCATTTTATACATATTTTTAAAGCCTTAACGTTATATAGTACATCATTTTAAACGTAACTGAGTACGCTCAAAACAGACGTTTGTCAGTAATTTCAAATAAGCTTAGTTGAACTCAAGCAACTGTTCGGCAAAACTACTGCATAAACAACTTTGCATAAAGATCGTATATAGGAAAGTTTTTTTCAGATCACGTGGTGGTCACTGTCTGCAGAAACCATAACTTTCGACTACAAGTATAATAATATTCATACACTCACACCTATTATCTAGCCCAAAGTAAGCATCATTAAGTGCTTGTGTTATGGATACTATATAACGGAGAAATAATGATAATAATATGTACATACTCGTAAATATTAGAAATATACTAAATAATATAAACATCCATGTCAAATGCTCGTACTCATCATACAAACATTTGCTCCTACCGGGATTCGAACCCGGAACCCCGACCAAGTAGCCTGTATAGGGGCACAGACCACTGGCCAGCCGGTCGTAAAATATGGCCGGCCAGTATGACCTGAACGATTAGAAGTCCTTTTCAAAGTACTCAGAAACCCTTTCCGCAATGTCTAGTTGATGGACAACTTAGCACCAACTCCAAAAAATAGGTTTCTAGGGGATAAGTATACCATGCTGAAATTTTTCTATTCTATTTAGTGATAACTTACCAAGGTCAAAGCTGGATGGGTGACCGTCACCATATATTGTTTATTACTATCGTGTCGTTTCACTAAAAAGTCTAAACGACTTAATTATTCCAGTTATTTAAATTTAAAAATTCAAAATTACCCAATCGATTATAAATAAATTTTAATGGGACCAAATGGCAACTATTCGAACAAAAAATCACGTAAATCGGACTAGAAATCTCGATAAAATTGGTGTACATCCATAAAAAAACCTACCAACAGACTATAAAACCTCCTCCTTTTTGAAGTCGGTTGAAACCCCAAGTAAATTTCGTAGCTATATTGTATAATAATAAGCCGTATTAAAGGGCGCGCCGCATCGAGAAACGCAGCCGTAATGTGATGTGGCTACCTCACGTCCTGCCGGATTTCAATACGGCTGAAACGTTAATATGTGAGCTTCACCTTACTTAGACGCTTTGGCGAACGCAAAGTGCTCACGCTACATTAGAAATAAATTACGCCCCATTGAAGAATTTCTTTCCAAATTACATTCACGACATGTGCTTTCCAAAACGGCCTAAAATGTCTGAAGAGATCAGATCTTATTTTTGCGGATAACTGTACAATATACTTTAACCCATATTTTTGATCTTATAAATTGAAATGTTCTGAACCGTAGAAAAACTCTTACTCATGAAAGTTAGAGAAAGGACCGAGCGTGCTCAATACAGGTGTAACTGTCGTGTTTTCTGACTACAGAAAAGACGGGAAGAATGCGAGCGCAAGGCGAGGCGCGGGGAGATGGACCCCCGACTGGAGTTCACCTTCCAGCTGTTAATCGACGGCACAGGGCTGCCCCGTCATTCTATCATGGACCACGTATTCGAAGGAAATATGGTGAGTATTATTTGTGGCTCAGCCAAACTCTTTTATGAATAAATGTAAACAATTTATTGTTTGCTTGGTTTCCTCACTTTTCATCCACTTATTAAAAATATTTACACAAATTTTCACACTTAGAAAGAAGTAATTTGATAACAGTGGCCATTATTCTCACAACTGCGCCCTCATAGCCCGAGATTATTATTTTAAAAAAAAATACTAAATGATAATTTTACAAAAATAAAATTATTATTACGATCGATAGATGTGTAAATACGACCATAAAGATGCACTATACTTATATTTGCAGAGATTTTCAAAGATACTTCAGAAAAAACCACTATGTGTCATAAGATTTCAGGGAAAACCTGAAATCTTTTATGACGTTGAACTAATTTAGTAACGGCCGACTAATGAAAAACTTATTAAATTTTAGGCTCTCTTAAATATTTTAAGGAGCTATTACTTTCGACAAAAATACTAAAAAAGTACAATCAAGCTGGAATTAAAATTTAAGCTTTTTGCAGTTTAAAATATTTTTACCATGAATGGTGTAACAAAAATAATTTAAATACATTTTAAGAATGCTATTCTTTTTTTCGTCTGGTAGTTCTTGATTTGTTTCTGGTTATTAGCTCGACGATATAAACCAACTGTTCCTACCACACATGAGAAACAAACTCCTCTGGTACTATCAAGATGTTGAAGAAATCGAGCAAAAGAACCAGGGGGAAGTCCCCAAACCTCGGCAGCAGGGTCAGGGTAAACAGCCGCCGCCTCAGGTCACCCTCAAGAAGAAATTATTCCTGTCCGATGGGTGGGACGTGAGATTCACTGGGATATGCATTTATATGTTCCGGATAAACGTCAGCAAGCAATTACCTGAAGAAGGATTTCATAAAGACCTGTAAGTGATTTAAAATTGTTACTAATGTGTGCTCCCTGAAGTATTATATATATTATTAAGAAGTATTATTATATGTAATTAAGTTAAGTTAAGTATTATATTATTATAGTATTATTATATATATATATATATTTATAACTTTATAGATTTTCTATTGTGTTAGAGCACCTCGCCGGCGGGCTGGTAAGGGACGAAAAGCTAACACGACGATAATTTTATATAAGTTTTTTCCAAAACATGACTAGTCTCTTTATTTCTAAAAATATTTAGAGATAAAAACTCAGTTTCTTTGTTTCCAATTTTCTTTTGTTTCCAAGACTGACTACTTAGCGTTAAAAAGAAAAAGGGTTACTTGAAAACATTTAAATATAGCCCGTATTTATTTTACCACGCTATTATTTCCACGAATTCAGTGCGAATTGCCGGGATCAGGTCACTACTTGATCACAAACCCATCTAGAAACATGGCAAAATTGCTTTACATTTTTGACATTAATATCCAAAGTTTCTATTTATTACTATAATTATTTTTATAAAAGTCAGCTCCAACATTACTAACCATATTATTTAAGTACAATACCTGGACACTTTCCACAGATTTTGTGGTATTTTGAACGCGGAAAAAGTTGGCCTGGTGACGGCGATCGAGCGCGTAACTGAGCACGTATACATGAGTGCATTGGCTCACCCTAGCACTGATGGTGATGAAGATGAAACCAGGTTTCCAATAGTCAAGAACCAGCTGCTGCCAGGGCTGAGGTCTTTTTGCAGTGCACTTAAAGGTAAGAACCACTAATGTAACTTTGACTAGCAAAATCGGATTGTTCTACCCTTGATCAGCAGAATATTTCTAAATATAGCATCATCCTCTCATAGTTCTTTCTCGCATAGTTCTAGCAGTTGATAGGTTTCTGCTTGATGTTCCTAACAATAGTAGGCGTCGGTTACACAAATTCTTATGATATTTTAGTCAAAGCATCCTTAGTTGAAAAATTCAAAAAGGTTGAATGTATATACAGTTCACTCCGTTTCAGTGTGTGAAGAGGTGTGTAACCAAATAAACCTCTTTGATGATGGTCTAAACATGATGGCGTCCGTGCAAGAACAGAGTGAACTCAAGGAGATGACAAAGAACCCGAACACGATCACTACCCTGGAGGAGCGCGTCAACGAATGGATCAAGAAAGTCATGGAGGTGAAATAATTTAAAACTTTATTTGTATTTTTGATTTTAAATTTTAAACTTTGTTTTCGACGAGTTTTTAAAGATTTTTATCGTCGTACGTTGAGAAGGTAATTTTAAATTTCCACTGAGTTTTTCTGTAGGTTTGTGAGTGGATTAGGTTAGGATATTTTCTGAATATAGTCTATAGTCAGCTCTGCGCTTCAGACTTATGACAATCATATTTAGTGTTTTTTTTGTAAGGCGATGTTAATAATGATTTTCCTTTGTGAATACCAGATTCTTAGTGAAAGCGAACAGCTTCGGCGGGAAGTGGACTCTAGCGGCCCACAAGATGAACTAGAATATTGGAAGAAAAGGGGTGCACAGTTTTCACAGCTTGTATCTTATTTACAGGTAATCTTTACGCTAGTAAGAGAATATAATTAGAGCTTAAATTATTCACGGTTAATTTGTATACTATTTGCCTACGTTTATATGTACAAATTTATTTTTAAGTACTGCACAAAATTTCGATTTGTATGAAGAGCAATAAAACCGTACTTCTGTTCGGATTTTCGTAATGTTACAGTCGTGTTGCACAACAATTGATAACAGTTCTGTCTGACATAAGAAGCATCATCATATTCTATTGAACAATAAAATCCAGAATATTGTAGCTAAAATAAGAAACACAAATCGACGTGAGCTTACCTATTCAAATTATTTAATGTTTTTGATAGGAATTAATAACAGTCTAGTGGGCACTGAGAGACAAGACCGTTTACTTTACATTATTTTATAATGTGAATGGGAAACCGCACTGGAGGTTGGAGATTCACAACATTGACTTCTCAATAAACGAACTTTAATAATCACCAGCCTATATAAGTCCCACTGCTGGGCACAGGACTTCCTACACGGCAGAAACACATGAGGATTTGGGCCATAACACCAACACGCTGGCGCAATGTGGGTTGGTGGGTTAAAAAAAAACTTTGATCTCTCTATAATAAGCTTTAGCGTATTATCGCTTAAGTTACGCGTTATAAAATCAAGAGGAAGCCGCAGCGCTTCCTCAATGTACTGTACACTACAGAGTAGTTTTGTGTTTCTGCGTTAAAAATTACATTTTGCGTTTGGCTACGACCTTCGGTGGTTACAGACACCGAAGTCTCCGAGTTCGATGTTCACAGGGATTTCGTAAATAATACGTGGTCCAGCCCCTACATAATAGTAATGGCAGTCAGATTCATCTGGAGTATTGAAAATACACTATCTGCTATACTATAGCGTCAGTGTGATATCTTGTCTTGTAACGGAACAATGGTTAGGTTATGGAGGTTAGATGAAGCATTATCAATATTACCATTATCATCACAAGGTAAAACTGACCATCATTATCTAAACTAAAAAACGTCCACTGCTGGACAAAGGCTTCCCTTAAGGATTTCCACGGCGATAAGTCCTGCGCTGCACGGATCCAGCGCAACTGCGACCTTCACCAGATCGTCGGTCTACAAAACAAAAAGGCTAAAAAAACTTCATAGGATTTTTCCAAGTCGGTGTACGCTTGAAAACATTTTTTTTAGTTTACTTATTTTTAAAATCTTTAAATCATTAGAATTACACAATTAAAAGCTGTTTATAAAAACTGTTAGCGGCCCAGACGGTATAACACTGCAAATGTTTTCCTAATCCCCAGGATAATGAAGTACAACTGACCCTAACAGTGCTACAACTCGCTAACTCCAAAGTGATCAAATTCTGGCGAGACACGGACCATAAAATTACCTTCTGCTACAATGAAGCCAAAGATAATGCCAAATTCATACAAGCTATGGAAAAGTGCTGCCATTCACTATACTTGGACGATCCTGTCAAAATTAAAGACTCGATCCTGAGTCTCTTGCAGACAGTGAGACTGATTCACAGCGTGTCGCAGTTCTACAACACGTCGGAGAGGATATCTTCTTTGATGGTCAAGGCAAGTGAATATACTTTACATTGCACCCAATTTTATGTGAAAAGTTGGGTACACACAATGATTTTTAAAAATGTGTTTTGCTGAAATTAAAATGACCGTTAAGTGAACATTTAACACAAACGTACTTTAAAATATATATTAATATCGAAAGATACTTAATTTAGATACATAATTTATTTTTAAGACAAAACGAAGTCTTGCCGTGACGCAGCCAATGGACGGCGGCGTCACTGGGGTTTTTTAAAGCAATGTCCACCGTATGCTTTTTATATTTGCTGTATTTCCTTCGGTATTATAGTAATAGTTCCATTCACTCTAGTGAACCTGGATGTTTGTGTTCTTTTGTGCAATATAGAGTATTTGATTGATTGACTAACCAAATCGTAGACACCCGAACAGTTCGGGTGTTGAAATAGAATATTTCGACGTTGTGAGGATATACGTTATCTTTTAACGCTAATTCATAGGGTTATCCCAAGTCCTTGTTTGCTGAGTTGGTTATTTTTTCTAGATTAGATATTTTTCTAATAACATATCTTACAAACATTTATATAATGTTAAAATAAAAATTAAGGACATGTTTTGCTTCTCATAGTCATAAGTAAAATGAAAAAAGATAAACTTTGTGTAACAGCTTTTGAATTAAATGGGGTTTCATAGCGATTATAAGTAAGACCGATATTTTTTTAACAGATCACGAATCAAATGATCGAAACGTGCAAGCAATACATCACATGTCGCTTTAAAGAGACCATCTGGACGCAGGAGAGATCGTTGGTCAGAGACAAGCTCATACATTGCATCAATTTGAATAAAACATACAGGTGAAAATACAAATAAAAATTTTCTTTAGTTACTCATCTCAATTCCAAGATTATGATATTTTCAAGGAAAATTATTAATTCAAAAAACTTCCCTTAATTTTTTATAAATAGAATACCCTAATCGTTAGGTGGGTGAGTACTCCTTCATAACTTTCAAATATGGCTAGTATTTCTTTTATTTTTAATCGGACAGGGAGAATTAGAATTCTGTATAGACTGTATAGATTTATAACTATTTAGAGAAAAAAATAATTAATTTAGTAAGTATTGGTATTGAAAATGTGCTTAGTAAGCCTGTAGGTGTAAAGACAAACTAAAAATAAATAAAATTTCTTTCTAAATCAGATTATCTTTTAACAGAATTAAATGTCCAAATGTTTTAATGGGACTTTCTTTTAAAAGTTAACGTTTATAATTTCCCACGAATGATATCTTATTTTTTTTCTGTGATTTTTACTCGTTTCAATGGCATCAGGGAAACGTACCTCTTTGTGAAGAACCAACCGTTTCTGCCAAACACGGAGCAGTTTAGCTTTTCCGAGAACTACGTGTTCGGAAAATTCGACACGTTTTGTCGACGGCTGGACAAGATCATTGCCATGTTCGACCTCATGGATGACTACAGTCTGCTGTTCGAGAAGAGGATGGAGGGTCTCTTGCTGGGAGAAGGTTGGCGCAGTTAATTTTTCAAATTCAAAATATTATTGTTGAAATTCTAGTTTTCTAACAATTTATCTCTTATTATAGTAGTATTAAAGATATTCTATTGTTATTACATAACAATGTGGTTTGCAACTTTTATATTGTATTAATCTAAGATCATGTAAGTTTCACAAATATCTGTAGTGACTGTAGGCAGCGAAGCGATGAGCAGTAATTTGAACTGACGTATCTACGTCGTACACGTATAGGTACTAAAACTAACATAGATACGTAAATATTTCACTCTTCGTAAAACAACAGAATATATTCTTGTCTACGTCATGTAATGAAACATAAACGATATTGCTTTTCTTTCACCAGGTTTTGAAGTTAGTTAGGTAACTGGGACAGACTGGGACCCGCTTGTAAAAAGATGTGTCCCAAGTGCGTTTTTTTACCTGGACAGAGAGAGGGCATCTCAATAAACTTAAAAAATGCCAAAAAGTATTAAAATTTAACTAACATATTGCAGCGTGCGTAACTTTATTTGGTAATATAACAGCGATTGTAATTTTACGGTATTCATCAAAACTAGGAGAAATATAAAGTACACTACAACTTCACAGTCACCACCCATGGTCCTGAGTTAAACATGGTTTTTAAAGTTGTGATTTCTTTCGGTTAACCAGACTTGGAAGAAGCCATGCATACGTTTGAAGATGCCAAGAAAGCTGTCATAAACGCCCATTACGACTTCCTGGACTACAGAAATAACGTGTTTGACAACGACTACGACACGTTCGAGGGAAAGACTAACGCCTTGAGGGAATCTATAGGGAACACCATAGAGATGAACTTTGCGAGTGTCTGGGAGACGCCACAGGGTATCAAGTTTCTCACCAGATTCGAAAAGGTAAAAAATTCGAAATATTAAGCAGACTTGGGCGGTATACAACCTTTTCGCCACACTGAAACAGCCTTTAAATAAAATAAAATAAAAAAACATCTATCATAGATGTTTTTTTACGGAATATACTTTTGTATATTTGCAACAAGCGTCGTGGTTTCGACTAATCTTTAATAAGACATAACATGAGGGTTGTAGAGGCGATAGTGTTTCGATAAGTACATAAGGTGGGTCAAATACTTGTACATACGACTCCTTAATTAATCAAAGGTGAAGTCTATGCTTATCATACCTGCTCATAGCTTAGTAGTTGCTGTAGCTATTTTAAAATTTAAAGAACCAATTTGCCTTTAGGTCAGCGAAAAGATTCAAATAACAAAGCTAAATGAGAAGTACGACCGGGTACTGAAGTACTGCGAGAAGGAAGTGGATAAGATCACAAAGATGTTCAAGAGGCAGAGAGATGATCCGCCTCTGCCAAGAAACTACTCACCGGTTGCTGGTACGTGAGAATGAAATAATACAATTATTATTGATTGCTTAGGCCATTAATTGTGTATTGAGTTAAAAATAAAATTAATAATTATGTCAAAATTACACATTTTCGTAGCTCAAAAGATACAGATTTTAGAAATGGACAAAGGTGTCGTATTGGTAGAGTTTTCATTAGAAATTATCAATGCCTTTGTACTCAATAGTTTTATGCATTCTCATTATGAACAAGTTCTTTAACGTAATCCTCATCCAAAGTGTACAACAATTTTTACAAAATACACGGATAATTAAACATAGGCTTTGAAACCAGTATGTCTAATGAAAATGCATTGCGACAAAGTCAATACCTACTTTTGAACTTAGTTATATATAGGTACCAAACTAAATGGAACACAATTCAACATAGTACCTAGTCCTTCAAGGCAACAATGAATTGAGTTACGAAATGGTACTATGTAGCAAGTCAGGCAGTTATAATTTCAAAGGTCTTAAATCTCAAAACTTAAAAAGAGCAACTTTTAAACAGTGACGTCAAACTCGTGAACTACATTGGAGAAAAAACAAACGTTGATTTTTGTGCCATGTACCGAAAGCTGAATAAGAATCCTGATTTTGTTTTGACGTTAATTTCAAAGTAGATCGAAAGGAACTTTCGTAACAGCCTGGCGACGACTATTTTCTCAGCGACGAGCGGCGTCCGTATCACGACCGCTCAGTAGCGTTAAGCGGCAAAGACCGACGTATTTGAATATTATTTTAAAATTACATAAGGTACAATTTAGTGGTACCGACAGTGATAGTATAGGATACGATTGGCCAGTCGAAAATTTCGTAATTATGATTTTACCACTTTTTTCGATTTCTTTGATTTCTTTTCGGCGCTCGCTCGCCCTACCGCTTGCTGCTGCACAATACCGCTTAACGTCCTTGCCACGGGAACGGGCGACGGCAGCGCGAGTGGCCATAGCGTGAAATTAGCGGTGGGCGAATATTTGTTCCACCAGTCGCGTCGCCGTTGCCGCCGCCCGTTCCCGTTGCCAGGCCGTAACAGCGGCGGCTAGTGGCATGCTCCTAGCATTTTAGTATCTACATTTGTTCTCGCCTCTCACCGCCTCTGCTCTGAGCTGCCGCTGGCAGCGGCAAGGTCGTGGCCGGGCCGTCATGTACTTTTCTGTAGGTCGCATCAAATGGTCGAGGTGTCTCATGCACAATATGACGGAAACGGTGGAGAGTGTGTGCGCACATCACGTACTGCGAGGCCTACCAGCTGCTGGTGACGTCACACGAAAGTATTCTAACACGCGGACGTTTGTGAGAGCATATGAAGAGACCATGCGTGCGGTGTGGATGAATCAGAATGTGAGTGATTATTGGTTAAATATCGAAGTTCGTTAATTTTAAAATCACCTTTATATAAGCTCTTGTTTTGGTTTAGCTAACTTATTGCACATTTAAACAAATCCAGTGGACACTCTTACTAACTATTACCATTGATTTATTCACATTATAAATTGACACAATATTAAAACGAAACAACATTCTTCAATTGTAAGTATCAACGCTGTTCCCAGGAAAAAGTGTAAATGATTTATTGACCTAAGGTTTTTTTATGATACGCAGTTGTGGGACGTAGACGACAGTTTAAACAACACGTTGCTCAAGATCAATGACTCGGGCCGCATCTGCGTGAACCTGGACCACACGATACAGCTGCTACTCAGGGAGTCGGACTGCCTCGTGAAGATGGGCGTCGACCTGCCCATAGTGTGCCACTCGCTTTATGCCAAGAAAAACTATTTCACTTTGATCAACGATTCCTTGCAGGTTAGTTTCGTTATACATTTAATAATATAACAGTGGTTGCATTCATCATCATCATCATCATTTCAGCCGAGAGACGCCCACTGCTGGGCGGTGGTTGCATTATTTCATAGAAATTTCATGAAATTGATAAATAAGAAACCATCTCTATGAACTAATATTCATTTCATGCTCATGTTTTAATTTATTGTCGTATTGACGGCACCACCTCTATAATCGACTGTTATAAGTACTTTTTTGTAACAATTACAAATAAAGAAAGAAAACGATGAAAAAATATATGCTCCAGGCGGGACTCGAACCCGAGCGCCAGCCGACATAAATGCGTAATGCACGCCGGTCGATCAATCTGAAAACTGGCCACCTAACCTTTTAAACCTTGTCAAATTTACTCAGTTCACGCATCGTCTTGCAATGTATCGACATTTAGATAAATGAATAAAATTATGTTACTAAGTACCTAAATGAGTATTTTGTTATATAAATATTTAGTTTCAAAAGGATAATTACGTTGAAGTTATTGAATTCACTGCCACGCGATTACCACTACGCGCCGCCGGAGCACTAGGTATAACCTACTGCTAATTACTTCACCGCTTTCTTTCCTTTTCCAACGTTTTCAAGGCAACGTTTATCTCACCACTCATTGAAGTTAACACCTCTAATGAACCGAATGAATACTTTCACAAATATTTTTAACTTCCAGTTAAGGTGAGAAAAGCTATTTTAATCACATTTTAATGTTTTTGATGCGTTCAAACGGCTACTTTTCTGTAACAATTACAAAAAAAATCGTTTTATTTCTCTATTTGTAACTGTTATAATAAAGTAGACGTTTGAACGGATCAAAAACATTAAAATGTGAGTACTTTTACACACCCGCACGCTTAAACAATACAAGGCTAAGCCTTCTCCAGGTACTTTCTTCTCTTGTATTCAGATTTTTATTTTTTCCTATGTAATTTAAGTAGTATTATTTAATGATACTCATACTAGATAGTCCCACAAATTAACTGCATTTTAACTACAAGCTTCAGATAAAATCATGTTGTGCGTCTTGAACTAAAAGATAAAACAATAAACCAAAAATATGTATAACCCTAATCAACGTCGAAAGAATGAACGACGTTAAAAGTCTCCTTTTTGTCTTTGTCAGCTATCGTATATTTTGATTTGTATACCAAAAACGCAGATACAATACCATTGTTTATGCTTGAATAAAAAAATTATTATTTAATTTAATTAAATTCAAATGTGTACAATTTTGTTAAAGTTTCTTCTAGAAGATTATCTCTGCACCGTCCGCCGGGTGAAGCTTGAAGTGCGCCCCCTGTTTCTCCCTCAAGTGGTGCGTCTCTCGTCGCTGCTTTTACCCGGGCTCCGCCACGTGACCTGGACGAGCGGTGACTGGAAAGAGTTCATCGACCGCGCTGACGCTGCCATCAAGTGCTTCGACGTGCTCGTTACAAGAGTCCATGACATTTATATCAACAGAATCATCTACGTTTTATCTGGCATGCAAGACGTTTCTTTAGTTACTTTGCCAGGTAATTCTTGAATTTCAAATTTTATAATATCTGATATGAATATGACCCCCTTGAAACTATTTCATTCCTATATCCAATGTATTTTATTGTTTATATTAATTTAAATATTATACAAAGCTATACTACCACTCAGTCACTGACTCACACAAGACTTTTTTGAAGTAGAAGGAGATCAAGTGATTGTTTATAAAATTTGAAGAAAATAATGACCCACCTGAAACAATTTCATTCTTATATTCTTAACATATTTTTACCATTATTTAAATTATGTTCATATTTATTTCATTATTAATAAAAATTTAACACTGTTGTTAACAGAGGAAACACCTTGGACAGTGGAAGAGTTTATAGACAACGTGGAATCGGGATGTCGGTACGATATTTATTTTGTTTTCTATTTAATACAATCTATACAACGCGGAGTAACTTGCATTAGAGGGAAATAAATCACAAAAATGTTATTATTTTATTAGGAACGCTAGTGTTGAGCTGAACCGCAAAAGCCTTATGGTAGAAGAAGCTGTAGAAGAGGTCCTGGATCTAATCAAGAAAGCCGCCCAACAGATCAGGCCTACTGAAATTAATCCGGACTTCGAATTCCTCATAGCCGAAGGTAAGCAAAAAGTGAAAAATTATTTTATAATTAAGTCGGAGTCGATAGCTAGACGTGGGCTTGGAAACTAATTATTTAATTAGCAAATAATTGGCAAATAATTATGTTTTGCTAGCTATGAGTTACCTATAAATTGTTAAAGGAAACTTTTGTTAGACACTCGACACCTACGTAAGCGCATCGAGAAAGATAAACAAAAAAAAATTTTAAAAAAATATTTTATTTTACATTTGTAACATTACACTCACAAGAAGGAGCAATATTACACAAATTATAAACAAATAATAATAATGTAAGCAGTGCTACAGCAGTAAAGAAGTCCCCAGCATGTGTCACGGCGGGGAACGCTGTTTTTCAGACGGAGGCTAAATATGTTTAAGGATACACCCACAAATGATTTAAGGTCTATTCACACATATCAGTGAAGCCACACTTCCGACACAGTACCGGCACAGTTCTGTATCAGTGCTTCAGTGTTGCGTCAGTGATTCAATTTACACATGTCAGTGCCTGCTCAGTTCACGGAGCTTCAGTGAAAACGTGTCTGTCGTCAATCGTGATTGTATTTCGTATCCATATACTTTGCATGAGATAAATCATATAAAACTCTATTTTCGCTCGTCCTCCATTTTGTTTTTGTTGATGCCGGCGTCCGTCCGGCAAAAAATATCGCTGTCGACGATCCCTTCCGTGCTTGCCGGTGCCGGCACGGACACTGAGAGCACTGTGCCGTCACTGACACGGACAAGTGGAGATACGTTCATAGATAATGTATGAAATAATATTTCGCACCGTGCCGGTACTGTCACGGAACTGTGCCGGAACTGTGGCTTCACTGATATGTGTGAATAGACCTATATGCGTGTACACATTAAACACATGCTTATTTCGGAATCACCTGTGTATCTCTACTTAATAGTAACAGTTGCCTAATTTATTCCCTATTTTAGACGATCCTCAATCAGTAAGTGGAGCTGCGTCCACTGCAAATGAATCGGCAGTAAGTGGGCAGCAAGACTGGACGGCTGTCTGGGAATGTTTTGAGAACCCCCATAAGCTACTTTCTACACCTGCTGGTGGATTATCGAAAAGCATGCAGGTAAATTAAAAAGCTTAGGGCTACAGCCACGTAGGTCCTTGAATTTTTCCCCCTTTTTCTAAATAAAGTATAAATATTTTCTTAATTCTCATACGATTAATATGTACAGCGACATCACATCAAGCGTAACAGTTTGTCTTTGAGACACTCCTTATTCCGTTTGTCATTGAGGCGGCATTCGTAGTGCAACTACATATTACATTTGATGTGATGTCGTCTGTACTAGGAAGCCCTGCCAGTAAAAACAAGTTTAAAATCCTAGTTTGACAATAATTTGAAAATGAATTTGAAAATATCTTTTACACAAAGAAGCACTTTCAAATCGTTAAAACTCTCAATTTTTGACTATCTATCAAAAAAATATAAATTCCCTACAACGTAATAGTGTCTGTTTGTCTGTCATGGCAGATTTTACGTTAACTAACAATGTCATAATGTCTGTCTGTCTGTCGTGTCTGAATCTACACCGGTTCCAAAAGTTGAACTACCGACAAAATTCCGGCAACAAACTCGTGTAGTAACTCTTTACAAACATTAAATTGTGTTTGTATTGAAGCACTTATTCGCAATGATAATATGCCTTTCAGGAGATGGTAAAGAACGCAGTAAGTGAGATGAGGCGGTACTACAGTAGGAAGGTGGTTGATGTCTTGATCAAGGTAACGCGACGGACTCTCGACCTTATCATCAAGAGGTTCTGTGTTGACCCAGAGGCGGCGGCGACTTATGACGATGGTAATAGTTAGGGATATATGGAACTTTTTAAATATTTACGTTTGAGTAAGTAAGCCTAAATTTTAAGTAATTATATTTAAAATACTCCATCTATTTTTAACAATGTCTCAAATGTGTCGTTTTTACTTATCAATACATTTTGGATAGATTTATAGTTCAAAGATTATTTTTATTTATAATCCCTCGTGTTATTAAGTATATTATATTTTTAGTTACTCCATGCTTTCACTATGTGCTTCCTTTAAAAAAAATCTACAGATTGTTTTTGTCATCTATTGTCCGTTTTCACTAGGCATTCCTAAGCTTTAACTGCCTCTTAGTAATTTATCATATTAAAAAGAAAGAGAGAGATAAAAATATCGATACATAAGTGTCACCTAATAATTTACTTTTTCCTTAAATCTCTAACACCCCAGAGGATTTTCAATTCTGATGCTATGTAGGTTGCACGAGCATGCGCATCACTTACCCAAACCTCGTGAATAACGTGGTAAACTCCAAAAATTTTATCAAATAAAGACTCTAACTCAATGCTATAAGGTACTTTTTCTTTATCTACGCTAACAAATTTTCTGTCTACACTATTTGTTGTTGTTGCAAAGACATGCGCATTTCACATCAAACCACGTGTTGGGTTCACTTATAAATGGATAATCGACTTTTTAGTCTTGTCGTTAAGGTTTGTTTTACAGTGAAATTTGCAATAGAAATTACTCTTTATAGTTTCTGCTATCCTGGTAACGGAGCGGACGAAAATTTGCACTGTTGTTGAACAGAATAATTTCCTAGACCGGTTGGTTGCGAACGTTCCATCTCCACGGCCATACTCTCTACCCTGCATGTTGCCTCCATTATCAAATTCAATAGAATAAGTTCTCTAATTCGATGATGCAATATTGTTATTACTCCATAGAAAACTTGTTCAATAACGACGATTATTACTACTGTACTAGTTATCGACCCTTTCTCGCACTTGCGCAGTAGAGATTTATTAGAACGTACATCAAAATCGGATCGCTCTCCGAGCTAGGCCTAAATGCTGGGGATTGCAAATGTGAGCCTTATGCTATGGTTATAGTGCCTGCTATTTTACGGCTAACTCTTAATGAGTTCTAGTCTCCTGGTATATATGCGGGCAAAAGGCTGACACGTCACTGGCACTTGCGTGTTATTTTTGCACGCGCGGTTGAGTATTTGGCCTGTAAAGTAATAAATGTCACTGATTGATTCAGGTATAAATTACGACTAATTTTAATTTAGTTATTATTGTTATTTACCGATATTAATGAAAATTATTGCTGCATAGACTGATTTTGCAATGTTTACTGAGGCACAAATACCTTACCTAACCCATTACCTAAAAATAAAATTGTAGAGAGAAAGTTTGCATTATTTTTAAATTATATTGGACAGGAATGAACGATTAATGAATGAACTATGAAATTATACCATATATTTTCTGAAATAAAAATGAAACGTTTTAATTATAATTAAGATTTAAAATAATCGTTTATGTTTAAGTAGTGTAAAATTGTGTTATGTAATATTTGTACTACAAAAAGCACTGTTATGTAAAAATAAAATAACCTTTTCATCCCCCCATCTCGTAAAGAGTATTTTTGCTCTTCGATATCTGAGTGCAAAGACCGTAAAAACAACAAACTTGAAAACAAGTGAAATACCTAAAAAAACATACCGGCCGAAATGAGCACCTCCTCGTTTTTCAAGTCGGTTAAAAATGAGTAGTTCTAGCGACGAAGAAGTTTATTTGACGCCAACAGAATTGACTGAAACTGTTAATAATGCGCAAATGTTTTTTTTTTGCATTTAGTCATTTCCTCGCTGAGGTGGGATGAAAAGTTACGTGTTGCACTCGAGTGCAAAAATTTTTCACCTCGTGCTCTTTTGATTCCCTCGCTAACGCTCAGGATTCTAATTTTAGAATCCTTCGCACACTTCGCGCAAAATTGAGCACGCGGTAAAAAAGGAACTTTGCACTCTTGTATAACAAATAACTATTATTATTCATAGTTTAATCTTTGCTTTTAAGTTTGATACAATGCTTTTGATTACACAGAATATTCGAAGAAACCAATATTTTTGCTGCAAGCTACACTGATGATTCCAAACGTATCCGTGAAGCCTACTTTGGACGAGATTCAAGAGGTTCTGGTGATAGCCGGGAAGCACATTTCTGGCCTGTCTAAGGGAGTCGCCCTGTGGTCCGGGGGAAAGACCAGCAGGGTATGGATAGTAATCACATTGAGATTTAATGTATAGAGAAGACCCCACCAATTACTACTATGTTCCGTTATATGTTTTATGTGTGGCGATCGCGCAAAACTTCACCCAGTCGCTTGCTTGAACGAAACGCCATAACTGCCATTAAAATCATAGCGCTTACAACCTTTTGGTCGCGACCCAGTGTTAAACAGTAATCTTAGGTCGCGACAAAACTATACCTCCTATCTTTGAAAATAGAACATGTCTTTCGTATAGCTTCTCTTTACTATTATCTCAATGATTAATTATTATGACCTCCGGGATGGCCGGTTTAGACGAACTAGGCGATGGTCTAGCTAGGGCGTATTTTTGAGGGCGGCATCGGCATACCGAACAGAGTCGGTGTGCGGACGTCCGCTGAATCATAAAGTCTGTGCTCTAAATATAATCTGTGCTCTAACTATTTTGATGAAAAATTGTATCTATTTACATTAGTGTTTTATTCCGTCTTGATTTTTTATAAGCGCCTATCCAGTATTCTAGTCTGTCGCCTAGAGCGCTAAGCTTGCTCGGGCCGGGTGCTAGTCCGGACGTAATTTTGCACTTCCAAAGTAAATTTTAAATTTATTAGTTTATATCTTGTACTTAAATTTTTAGTTATATAGGTATAAGTTTGGATCATATAACAAAAACCAGATATCACTTTAAAATTGCTTTGCTTAGCACTTCTTTATAGAAAAATAATATGATGTTCTCAATTCTATATTAACAAATTACCTTATTTTTTGATATTCTTTTGTTGCGTCATTAATTTTAGACGTTTAAAATAAGAGAACGAATAGTATAAAATAAAATAAATATAAAACAGTTTACTCAAATATTTTGACAATGTTTACTATTGTCTTTTCGCTGTCTTAGTTGTTTTCGCGGTCAAAGCCGACCGCTCTAGTTTTTATTACGAAAACATAGCAACTATATAGGTATCGCTGTGGTTGAAATTCGAAGTATTTATCATAAATTTGAAATCTCGACCACCAAACCGCC
Organism: Nymphula nitidulata; assembly: GCA_947347705.1. NCBI lineage: Eukaryota > Metazoa > Arthropoda > Insecta > Lepidoptera > Crambidae > Nymphula > Nymphula nitidulata. Next base: position 23,199,625 of record OX374616.1, read on the forward strand.
AAACCCACCAAATTGGGCGAGAGCTAATTCAATTTAGTTTTCTTCTTATGTATGTAAATGTATATTAAATATGAAAGGAGTTGAATAAATAAACAAAATTTAATTACATTAAAATTCGCGTGAATCCTAACGTCCTCGAGTTTTCTCCCCAAGAAGCGCGTTCCGTTACATACGTTTGTTTTGTTCAGATTCGAAGCATGATGACAACCGAACCGAACCAACCTTCAGATGTAAATTGTGCTGTAGCAAGCCAGCCTGGCAGATCCAATGAGTTAAAAAAATTGTTGGATATGTGGTTGCTTCGTCTTTGTTTATTGACTTTACCTACCTGTCCAACCTTCACTGATTATTTGTTAAAAATGATGGCCACGGTTTTCAATACATATCTATATTCGCCGTCGCAAAGATTGTACTGTATTCAGCATTACAATATTGTTGGTTTTATTTAGAATATTCCTAGCTAGGAACTTTGAAAAAAAAATAAGAACTAATTATAGCATTAATTATTTGTGTTAAACTTAAGGAAAATGATGGATTTTCATAAACTGCCTCATATTTTAATGTAATCTTTAATAACCATATCTACATTACCTGTACTTACGAGTATTACTTATGTTATTATTTCAAACTTTTATTATGTTTTCGCGGTTAAGGTTTGTCTGTCACGAACGCCATCTATTAAAAGTAAGCCGAAATGGCGTTTATAGAAATGACATTTTTTTGTAGCAAATCAGATAGCCGATTTTCCATACTAAATTCTTACTAAATTACCCATCTTAAATTATTATTTTTAAGGCTTTCTTTGAGATTTTCATTATTATTATTTGTATTTTTAGACCACCCATGTAATAAAGCGAACAAAAAAAATATTATTGAAATCGGTCAATCCGTTTATGTGTTTTAGCGAGACTAACGAACAGCATTTCATTTTTGTTTAAAAACATAAAAATATACATATCATTGACTTATTTAATACATGTATAGATTAACAGTTTAAATACAATTAATAATAACTGTAACATCAAATATCAATAGCAAAGAGTGGTTTCTGTTGCCTTTGTGGTGATATTATCTGCTATTAAAATAGGATATTTTTATTTTAGATACACACGGCTACAAATAAAGCATTACACTTAGATATATGCACCCTATATTAATGCTTTTAAGTTGTCCAGCTAACGTGTAAGACTTGATGTGCAGCCGTATGTACCGTACCTATTGTTATTTAGTATACTGATGTAAATATTAATATATTTCTATACTTTTTACCACCTTCCATTGTGATGTCAATTGTATTGTGCCTGTCGCAACCACTGTGTAAATGACTGGTGTATTCGTCTACCTTCGCGCGCACTCCTCTCCGTCCTTCGCTACACACTCGATGTGCTTTACTTCTCTGTTTTCCCCTGCTTGCTGCTTCCCTGCGTTCCACAATCCAGGTTAACTGGAAGAAGATTGCGGGCCGACAGTCGAATCAGTTTCTAGGGGTAGTCACGAAGCTTGACGAACAGGTACAATCTACGACAGCGCCTATGGGTACGAGCATTGCACAGAAAAAAATGTTGGATGTCGCTAAAATGCGGAGAAAGAAGCACTACCGACTGGAGTCGGAAGAGAAGCCATCTTTCCCGTTCCAGCAGAAGAATTTTTATAACCACGTCTTGGAGAACAAGGAAGTGGTGAAGACATTGTCTCTGATGTCGACCTGTACGCAATATATAAAATTGGTACGTTATTTTGATAAGATGGATCTTTGAAGGGTTTTTTTTTTCAGTTGCTGCAAAAGAAATCGAGAAAAGTATTTTCTGATTTTGCAAGCTTAGTTAAAATATTTTTCTACATTAGAGATAATTTTAGTTCAATTTCTGATACATTTATGAATGGACTAATATATTGCCCTTAGGAACTAAACAACTTAGTAAAGCGTTGGCGACCGTACCATTACTTGTGGAAATGCGAGAAGACTCTTCGTCAATTGTTAGCGTGGAACTTGAACGATTTCGAGCTTTCACTGAAAAAGCACAGTGATTTAGAGGCGAAATTGGCAACGGAGCCCGCTGTGCTTCTCATCGGGAACTGCCTTGCTATCTCTACTGAGAAACTGAAACTTGGCTTGAGTACCGAGCTAAAGAGTAAGTATAACGTCCTTTAACTTTTCTTGTAAGGAAGTAATTATTCTAATGTAACATTATAGTATAATGACGCCTAACTTTGGCTAGATAATTGGTGTAAGTATTGTAATATTATTATAATTATTACTACAATTATACCTTGTTTTTCTTTTAATTTTGACGCTGAGGAGAAGCTTTATCAGCCGACGCACCGCCCCGGGGCAGAAGGAGCGGTGTGAGTGGTGATAATTTCGAACATTTACTAAAATAAATTAAAAGATATGAAAACAATGCATTTTATTCATTTTAGAAATCGTGTTTCATGGTAACGTTTACTCCTTTATGACCTACACAATCGATATGGAAATAGAAATAGTGTTAGATTTTTTTTAAACGTCCGGATTCGATTTCCGAACTGAGTACACGTTTTTTTAAATGTATGAATTTTCTATCACTAAAATCGATGACATGGTTCCTAAGAAGAGATTTTCGCATGTCTTATAGTTTCAGACTTTCCCCATACTGACTGGTCTGAATGTACCACCCTGTATACATAGATCTATTTAATAAAAAAATAAATTATACTTATTTTAGATGGCACCCACAGAATAAGCCAAGCTATGCGAAAGAAATACAAACGTGAGATGGATTACGTGTACGCGATCATGAACGATCTGGAACGTAAGCTGGAAAGGCCAATACGAGACCTGGATGACGTGCGAATGATCATGGAGACTCTCAAGAAGATCAGAGAGCAGGAGGTTGATATGGAACTCAAGATAGATCCTGTTGAGGTAAATAATTATTTAACAGATAAAGATTAAAAATTGATCAGAATGTCAAGTAACCGACTCAGAAAAGGAACTTATGCTCTTTAGTACAGTTTATTTACAGTTTCGTGACTGCTTCTAAAGCCTTGTACCAACTAGAGGGTTCCAGTTACGCATAGCTCGCTGATTTGCTCAAATTCGTACGCGCTTCGTGCACAGTGCCTCCACTGCTCAGCGCTGCGACATGTACGAATTTGAGCAAACGGATGGGCCTCGCTCGGTCGACCTTTGAGGCTACCTCTAATTCGTACGCGGTTTAAGAAAAAAAGATTTTATATTGATTCTTATCACACAAATTTTACTGCTAACTGGATAGACGTCAGTGTCCCCGGTATTACCTATGTAGCTATGTTATTAATGGTAGAAACAAAATTGATTACCGGTAGAAGCAGCGTGCTGGTAAACATAACAATGATTCAATTGACACCTTAATAATTTGATCTAGCTAATAATTCTACATGATTTGTATTGAACCTAAGATAATTATATATTGTGAACAGGAAGCCTTTAACCTCATCACCCGTTACGAGCTACCTGTGAGCAAGGAGGACTTGGAGCAAGTAGACAACCTGAGGTATTCGTGGCAACAACTGCAGGCACGCGCGCTGGCATCACACGTGCAACTGCTGAGAATGCAGCCGCAATTTGAAGATGACTTGAACGGCAACCTAGACAGGTTTAGAGAAGATAACACGGAGTATTGCTACGAATACCGGAACGCAGGTCCCATGCAGGCCGGCCTCAGTCCTCGGGAGGCTTCGGATAGGCTCATATTGTTTCAGGTATTGATTTATCTAATTATAATAAAATTAATAGGTAGGTACCTAGAAAATCCTAGATTGTCTAAGAATGCAAGAGTAATAATGCGAATTTTTCTTCCTAGAAAAGTTATCTGTTTTGAAATGGATAACTTTTACAATACTTATTCTTTAATTAACACGAAATTAGACAAAATAATTATTTCACACGTTGCCTGTGTAAATTATTATTTGTTTAAAAAGATTTGAAGTAATAACAATACGTTCCTGATTTGCTCATAAGGATTTTGTTATGTTTCAAAGATATTTTAATTTAGTACCTACTCTAATAAAGTGTATATTATTAAAATATATTTACAGAACCGTTTCGATGGTATGTGGCGGAAGCTTCAAACGTACCAAAGCGGCGAAGAGTTATTTGGTCTGCCTCACACCGAGTATCCGGAGCTAGCGCAGATAAGGAAGGAATTAAACCTGCTCCAGAAGCTATACAAACTATACAATGACGTAATTGATAGAGTGAGCAGCTACTACGATATACCGTGGGGTGAAGTCAACATTGAAGAGATCAACAATGAGCTAATGGAGTTTCAAAACCGATGTCGGAAGTTGCCTAAAGGGTAAATATATTATTATTGTGTCATCATTATCATTATTTCAGCCGAGAGACGCCCACTGCTGGGCATAGACCTCCCCCAATGATCACCAAACAGATCCAAACCGGAATAATAAAAATAATAATGATAATATCGTATACAAGCTGAATTTTAGTAGCTGTTTTCCTGCATCGAAATGTTTTAGTCTTATTTGTACAATCTCACCACCTCGCATGGCCTGTCGCAATCGTTCGATTCAGGCTGAATCACGGTAGAGTACTCTGCTACTTACTCAGGGCTCATTCAGAGCGCACCTTCTGGACTCCCTACGAATTAAAAATAATAAATATTCAAAAAACAAATCTAAATAAATAAATTTTAAAATTTATTAAATGAAGAAAATTAAGTAATAAGAAGAAAAATAAGTAATCTTATTTCGTTCCCTTTCCGAACCAGTGGTAGAGGCACTTGTATTAACTTTCATAATTGATATGTATTCAAATTTGACGTCAACAAGTGCTTGAATAAGTCTACAAATTATCCTCATTCTTTATTTTTACAGTCACTGTCAGTATTTAATTTTGCTGGTTATTGAAATCAAAATAAAATTGTAATAATCAAAACTTATTATATTTTTTTTTGATTTTAATATCCAACGAAATTAAATACTGACTGAACTCGAATCTATAAGCCTTGCGAAATGTAGGCGGCTTGACGGTCGGCCGGTCACTTATTAATTACGTCTAGTGACTTCACGGTTTTGAGTTGGTGATTTATTTATTTGAAACAAAAGCAACATGCTTATTTCTTAAGTTTAACTCTTCTTTTCGGTAGTTATAAAATAATGGTTTTACCGAAACCACCATTGAAATTTCAACGTGTGTATGCTCAACGAGCTATACCGCTCATCGAGGGAAAAAATACCCACATAGCAAAATTCGTGTTATAGCGTTATATGATTGAAGTCTTAATTAATGAATAGACTTGATGAATTAATGCTTATAACAATTAAAATATTATTAATAATTTATAATAATATTTTATAGTCTAGTATTTCGCTGTGTGGTCTTTCTGTATTTGTTACAAGTCAACGCGTGGTAGACGTTTTTATAAAAGCCTTTACACGATTTTCGAAATGTGAATAGTATACAGAAAGTACAATACCACTAAACACTGCTATCAAATATTATCTATTTATAATTGAATTAACTTTTTGTGTCTTATTTACTTATTAGAGACGGATTTATCAGTAAGTAATGTTAGCTAACAAAAATGTTTGAACTTTTCAGTCTGAAAGAATGGCCTGCATTCTTTGCTTTAAAAAAGACTATCGACGACTTCAATGATATGTGCCCACTGTTGGAACTGATGGCCAATAAGGCCATGAAAGCACGTCACTGGCAGCGAATCATGGAGGTCACTAAGTATAACTTTGAGCTCGACAATGAGGACTTCTGTCTCAAGAACATTCTAGAAGCACCGTTGCTGCCAAACAAGGAGGATATTGAGGTACAATTTCAACTTACAGTAAAAGTCAAGGATCATTATTTATAGTTAAAGCTGCGCGAAGTATTTCCCCGTCATTAAAGTAAGGTAGTCATTTTCGTTCTGGTTCTATTTCGTTCTAAATCTCATAAATTATGATAGAGATAATTAACTGTTTATTTTCATTAATAATTGAGCAATAAGGTAGGCACCTTGCACTTTAATATAAATTACAACTCATTATAATTGAAAACTTATTTCATATTTTTTAGTAATAACTTTTTAAGGTCAAAGCTAGATGGGTGACCGTGAGCTTATATTGTTTTCTGCTATCGTATCATTTCAGTAGAAATTCGTAGAAAAGCAAAAATTCGTAATTTCGCATACGTAGATGACTTACTTATTCTAGTTATTTTGATTTAAAGACTAAACTACCCAATGGATTTTCAAAAAACTTTTATGGGAATACAAAATGAGAATTATTCCGCATCGAACGAAAAGGAATCATCAATATCGGTTCACCCAGTCGAAAGTTCTGAGGTAACAAACATAAAAAAGCATGCAGTCGAATTGATAACCTCCTCCTTTTTTGAAGTCGGTTGAAAATAGGCTATCAACATTATATAAATATTCCAATAAATATATCTACAACTACAGACCTATAAATTTTAATACCTACTGAAAATACTATTATGATACAGGTTGAGTCAAACCAATGCCCCCAGAGAGTAACAATATAGCAAATTAGACTCAAAGGAAACATTCCTTTATTTTTAGAAGTAACAATAACTGCATTCAAAGATTTATCAAAAGAACCTGAGCCGGGAATCGAACCCGCCAAATGTAGAAAGTAAACATTCTGTATTATTATGATACCGATAGATAGGGTCTTTTAACATATCATAATGAACAAATCTCTCAAACATTGCCTCTACAATCAAATGGCGACATGGACATAGTAAAAGTAAATACAAATAATTGTACACTTCACGAAACTCCACATACGCGCTAAGATAACAACTGAATTTCTCTAATCTAGGTAATTCATTTTAATCTTAATAAACAAATCATGTAAGAGGTGAGGAGTTCGGTGGCGTATTGGTACGTATTGATACGAAAAAGAAAGCAACTTTCGCCATGGCCGATCCTGGGATGGGTCAATCAAAGTTTGTTATCTGAAGCCCCTTCGTGCTTCGGAAGCGACGTTAAGCCGTTGTTCCCGGTTGTTCCTGCAACCGCTTTAACCCACCTACCCGAATCTGGCCCAATATGCCAACGTGGTGGTGCTATGGCCCAAACTCCTCATGAGTTTCTCCTATGTAGGAAGGCCTCTGCCCAGCAGTGGGACGTATATAAGACGTAATATGATGATGTAAGAGGTAATTAGATTGCTAATAATTACAAGTAAATAAACTTGACTAGATATCGTCCTAAATCTAAAATAAGAACCATTGAATAATTCCAATAGACATTACGAATCACTAATTTAGTGTTTTGTCGTTTCTCGTGAAATGTAGGTAAATTCTAAAATTTTATGGTCTTCCCAAAATTTTACAGATTTATTAGAGACATTTGTTCCTTATGACGGACCCCATCGATCGGTACCATGACAATACAGAATGTTCATTTACTACATTTGGCGGGTTCGATTCTCGGCTCAGGTAAGTGACTTTATATAGATCTTTGTACGCAATTATGTATTGTTATTCCTAGAAATAAAGGAATGTTTCCTTTGAGTATATTTTGCTTACTCCAATATTACCCTAGGGACACTTTCTACAGGGACATTGGTTTGACTCACCTGTATACTATATTTAAATACTTTTGTTTGCAAAATTGAAATTGCAGTTTTTCAACTTTGCGTAACGCGTAACTCACCAAACGGAAATCTGTATCTATCTTTACGAGCGTCCAAAAATATCCACACCTGTACTGGGATCGCATATATGGCGAGAGTATCCTATTTCATTGCTTAGCCTCTGACTGCTAAAATATAAGATTAAAATCAAGCTATCCAAAACCTCTTTGTTGCAACTGAATAGTAGATGCCTTATTTGTTTTAGAAACATATTATACCATTAATTCTAATCCTTGTATCATAAAACAAATTCTTTGCGATGAACACGTGGTTAAAGTCCATAAAGCGCATGTGCAGTGGTGCAAGGTGGCCTCGAATGAGGTTGTTTATAGTCCAATTGTACTAGTACTTCATGAGTTATCAAAGGGTTGGTATTGCGATCGATGGTCAGTCTGCAGAGAACTGTGTTATGTGTCTTTGTGTGTGTGACATTTAAAACAAACATAATAATTTATTGTCTATGATGAGAAGGAGCGAAAGGGAGAGCGATGAATATCCTCTTATATCTGTTTTGTAATGAATATCACCTAAGCGTTGCTTGTATCCTTGTATTTTATGTTTAAAACTTGAAATATATTTAAAATAATTTAAACACAACCAACTAACTCCCAAAGAAACGTGAGCCGCTCATACTGTGATTAAGGTTGCGTTGACACTACAAAATGTCATTTGGCTGTTAGGTTCTGTAAATTGGAGGTCGAGGGATCCCAGATCGAGTGGAAAATACGAGGTTCGGGACTGGAAGTGGTCTATCTACCCTCGAAAACAACTTGTATATAAGTGGGTCAAAATCGTGATGGCGCGACACTAAAAGTTTTTAGAACTGGTTACTTGTTCCTGTTGTTTTGTATTTATTTTGTTTTGTATATGGTGCAATATAGAGTTTAATAACAATAATAATAAAAGAAGGATATTGTGAGCAAGAAGTTTGGTATACAGTTAACCTCAAAAAAGGTTTTGAGTCTCAATTTGGAAGATGTGACTTTTGTCTCTTACCATCTAAATTCGTCCATTTAAATTCGGACTTTTACAATCAAGATTCAGTCTTTATTCAGAAGTCTATACTAGTCAGAAGAAAACTTTATGAATTTACACAAGTACCCATAAGCCATTTTTCAAAACTTACTTACCTAGAATCATGCCTTTTATACTCTGTGATACTTACAAAGTTTTTTGCTAAAATGGTATTTTGTAATCGAAGTGGCTTAGAAACAAATTTGCAATTTGTACGCTTTCTTTCTAATTATTTATTTATGTGCTACGGATGTTCCATCTTAAGAGCTCATTTTATGTACCTATCCTAAAATAACATACAGGCTGATGCCGACAATAGGACATTAAATTAAAACATAGGCTATATCAGTTCATAGAAATATATTGCAACTTTCAAGTACATCTTATTCATTTGATAATTTCATAACATTTCAATAAAATAATGCAGCCAATTTAATGTCGTATTGTTGGCACCATCCTGTATAAACATAAATATAAACTGCATGTTAATTTAGGGTCGTTAACAGATGTTCGCGTTCATCACCCAAAAATCTACACCTATCAAGACTTGAACCCCGGGCCTATAGTTTGGTAGACAGGGTCACTCCACCAGTCGGTCGACAAACTCAATATCTTGACATATAAAAATAAAAATCAATGTTTGTATGTTTGTTCTCTCTGCGCTCTGAAACTTTTGATCAAATTGTAATAAAACTGTGGTAGGGTGTTGCAGGGATTTTTCATTTTTATTGTAAAACCAAACAGATAACTGTTTGGTGAATGAATGCCCGTAAACAGATAACTGTTTACGGGCATTGCAAAGGATGCCGGTGCAGCTAAGTAGTTACTATAATCCTTTGCAATGCCCGTAAACAGTTATCTGTTTACGGGCATTGCAAAGGATGCCGGTGCAGCTAAGTAGTTACTATAAAAAAATCCGGCCAAGTGCAAGCCGGACTCGCGCACGAAGGGTTCCGTACCATTATCTATAAACAAACGTCTACCTGTTGTCGTTATCAAACAATCAATCAAGCAAAAACAAGCATAAAAATCACGTTTGTTGTATGGGAGCCCCCTTAAATATTTATTTTATTCTGTTTATTCCAGGTCTATGTACAGTATACTGAAAAATATGTAAAAATATGCCAAATATCATCATCATGGCTCCTATGTCACTTTGGTGACGTTTAGTTGACTTCTATGTCGCCCGCCATATTGCCATATTGAATAACGGTGAAATGGATTTTCAACTTTTGTACAAACCAAGTATGCATGAAAACGAATTATTAGTATTTTTTCCGGATTCCGGAGATTTTTCCTTTTTTTTAAGATAGTGTACGTACATACAGAGTGGTGCTGTTAATACGACAATAAATTAAAACACTGGCTACATTACTGTTCATAGAAATGGTTTCCCACTTTCAAAAACATCTTATTCATTTAATAATTTCATGACATTTGTATGAAATAATATAACATTTTATTTCATAGAAATGCCCTGAAATGAACTAATGTAGCAAGTGTTTTAATTTATTGTCGTATTGACGCCACCATCCTGAATAACTATCACGGTTCATAAGATACATTTTCGGTAAATTTTTTACAAAATTTTCGAATAAGTCTTATGTAGTGACACAGATATTCTATGTGCTGCAGGCACCACACACCTCGACCTGCAGCTGCGGTTATTCTGTCGTTGCCTACAAGTAAATGCGCAGGGTACATTTACATAAACACAACTTTTTTTTAAAGGCAAAACGAATATAACTAGCAAATTAAAAAAGTAATACAATCGCAAGAATTAGAAATGAAACCAAACCGAAACCAGAAATCAAATTAATACTACTTAATTAATACTAAATAACAAGGCCAGCAACTATGCAAGTTGTAAAACATTGGAACACAGTACTGTCTTTGAAGTTATTTTTATATTTATTAACTGCTGAGACAAAAGAGGTTCAGTATATTTGGTAAATTGAAAGAGAGAGTTTTTTAAGGGAGGAGTAGGTGTGAGTATGTCATTCTAGCATTTAGATGCAGCAAATTTAAAACAAGCTCCCCAGAGTTCACTTAGGAATTTCCAGCATTTCTGGATTATTAAACTGTCTACTCTGAAATTTATGTCAGTTATTTGTTCTATAAGTATTAGGTAACATAAGTAAAGTGACAATTTGACTTTACTAAACACGCATCATTTGGATCGTGTTCAGTCTAAAGAACACAAAAATTAAAGAATTCGGAACTTAGCGAAAAATCTAAGATCGTATCCAAACTACGCATTTCGCTACTATCCTGCGACATGCGCAACAATGAAAAATAACGCTTTTATTTTATGTGATCTTGGTAAATCGAACTATATTCTAGCCTACGCAATTTATGGACATCGGTGCGACTTGTTTATGAATAGAGTTTCTTTCTATTGAACAACTAGCACACATACACAAAGATAGAGCACTACACATACTTAGATAGTAGATATCGGTTATCGCACCTAAAGGTAAGCTTCGTCCTTCCTCAAGATTAAATCTATATCCATGCCCAATTTCATCTAAATCGGTACAGTGGCTTAGGAGTGAAAGCATAGTAACCAGGCAAAATCTTTTTCATTTATAATTATGCAAAATTGAATCCCCTATTTTACAGGGTGTAAAAGAGGGTGTAAAATTAAGGGTGAAATTTGACAAATACTGAAAAAGGAGTTTATCTTATTTTATTTAAAAGTATAAGTATTGATGCTCAGTTAGAAAAGAATACTTATATAAAGATTTCGTCTCCCATAAAAACTTTGCCACCTCGTTTCAATCCCAAGAGTTGATTTTCCCTTTTTTGTAACTCTCTACGTCATTTAAGCAAACTTTTGTCCAGCTTATATAATTTAGCTTGGCGTTGATTGTTGGCTTAGAGTTAGTCAACCAGCTTATTTATTGATATTGATTACTGTGAATACAGTACTCGTAACTGGCAACGAAAACTAATATGGAACTTCAGTAAATGATATCCATAGACAAAACTAAACTAACCTATCATCCTTGGGCTAGCATAACAAGTGCGTGTACAGCAGAATAGGGTACTTAGTTGACAATTTTTATTTTATTTCATAAATGAAATAGCAAAAGAAATAGTATGTCTAAGATCAATAGTTTCACAGATATGTTTGAAGTGTTGAGGCGCATCGTCCAAAAACGCTCCATAGAAAATCTACGGAACAGGTGACGACACATGTTTATAATACTAAAAAATGTATGGGCATACTGACAAAATTGATAATACGATGTAATTTTTTTTTAATTTTAGTGGATAAAGGTAGAATATTTCTATATCCTCCTTCATGGGCTTAGTTAGAACATACGTACCGGTGCCACCTAGCTGCTGATCGTGGGTTCACATTTCGGTTGATTCGGTGGCCTAAACTGTCAACCGAAAAGATAAAAAACTCACCGAAATGATAAAAATTCATTACGGCGAGTGTTACGAATTTCGGTGTATAATTTGTTCATTTCGGTAGACTGCTCTTTCATTTCGGTTGGTTAGCCTGCTGTCCAGGATTTTCACCGAAATAAAATCTAATTTCGGTGAAAATCCAGGACAGCAGGTGAATGGTAAAAATTCTTGAATGCATTTTTCAATGTGTTTCCAGGGGTGCGATTCTGTAAGGAATCTCGCACCTCACTTGCGAAGTGAGGTGCGCAGGACGCGTACTTTCTCCGATATAGCTGTATTATTAAAGCCTTTGCTCGGGTCTGGCACAGGGCTCTTCTCTTCAAGCTCCCAGCATACGATCTGCACGATCTGCCTGCCCAGCTCAGCAAATAGATCGCCGCCTTCTTGCATGAGCGGAAATTATGCGGTTCATGTCAGTAAACGCTGGCGTACCACAAACCGCTGTTCTATCTTTTCTTTATATCATTGACATGCATCCATTAGGAAACATTCATTGCTCCATGGATGACAGTACTGTGCAAGGGGGATATTATGGTCGCCCAGGGTGCCCCCTGGGACCGTTGAAACATGTGTGCACGTTTTCTGCCAAAATGTCGCCGTTCTTCAGGGCACTACTGTTTCGGCACATACATATTTTGATTTTGATGGCATTAATTATGAGCATTAATAATATCAGAAAGTGCAATAAGTTTTAGTTAGAATATAAAAAAGCTTACAAAAATCCACCGAAATAAAAGAAAAAACAACTTACACTACTAACAACTAACTAACAACCCTACAGGTCCCATAGCGGTGACTCGGACACGACTCAACTCATTGAGCACCTGCAATCAACGACCAACAAAGTTTTCAAGCGTTACCCTACCGCTGAGCTAGTGAGACGATACTGACGGGTATAAAATGTTACATTCCTAACCTGCTAGTGGCCGCAGGAGTCAAGAGGCGAATGTGGTTTAATAGGAAAGCTCGCATAAGCAGGCAGGCTGCATTTGAGGCTTAGACCACAGATCCTAACATCACTGCTTCGAGGTTCTGTAAAGGAGTGATTGCCAGAGCAAAATTCGATTTTGTCGGCAGGATCGGAGATTGACTTGCAAGATAATTACCCCTCTGGGATTACGCTTTCTGGTCGCTCGCAAAAGCTGCCGAAGAGCAACTTTGTAGGTCGTCCTTGCCACCACTACGTAAACTTGGCCCACAGCGCTAAAGAGAAAGCCGATTTACTGGGTAGAGTACCCAATACCTTTGGCTCGAACTCGACTTTGAATGACAATTTTAAAATATTTTATTATTATTTTTTTACATTAAAAAGCTAGTATGTAATAAACCCCTAGTCCTATGAGAGAATCGCGACAAATAAAAACAAGAGTTGCATTTTTAAGCCACCAAGGTGGCCACTGGTGGTGGTAATAAAACACCCATGTGATTCTATCACACTCGGCTAATTTAATGCAAGGAATGTACCCACCAGTGAGACTGATATTAAAGACTTTATATTTTGACAACATTTTAGAGGAGTAGTACAGTCGACAGCACATCAAGCGTAACAGTTTGACTCTTAGGCCACCTTTACTGCGTTCGTAATTGAGACAGGTTTCGCAGAGCAACTGTTACACTTGACGTGCTGTCGTCTGTATCTACTTATTAGTAACACCACTTTACCAGATTTAACTCGCGTTTAATTAGATGTTACATTAATATATACACCCTCAGATCATCGAAGTATACACCCGACGTTTCGTCGTGGTCACGGGAAGACTGAAGAATCATATCAAAGACAAATGAAGATGTCATTTGTCTTTGATAAGTTTTTATGTGATTCACGCATACGGAGCTCAGTGTCAGTTTGTGCTCACGGTGTTTGTTTGTGTAGTGCTCGCGAAAATATAAGACAATACTGTAAGTACCTACTTACGTTTAACGTGATGCACAAATTATGTTAAATGCGCACGGAGAGTGGAATGCACTGCCAGCCTCGGTGTTTTCTACTACTTATAACCTAAGTTCCTATAAATCTGGATGATATAGGCACCTTCTGCGTAAGCTCACTACATATCGGTGACACCTTCTTAATTTTTCTTTTAAAAAGAGTGGGATAAAGGACCAGCTCATTTTAATGAGATAATAGTTATTTGTTATACAAGAGAATCCTGAGCGTTAGCGAGGGAATCAAAAGAGCACGAGGTGAATAGTTATTTGTTCAACAAGTGAGCAAAATTATTTTTTGTAGCGAGTGCTGATGTTAAATTACGAAACAGCGAAGTAGTCTAAAATTAAATCACGAGCATAGCGAGTGATTCGCAATTAGACTACTGAGCGCAGTGAGTGATTTAAAGGCGCAAGACAAAAAAAAATGTTCTTGTGTGAAACATACAACTTCTCACCTCTCCAACGAGAATATTGTTATAAGTGAGATACACAAACAATATTAATTTAGGCGTTAAACAATCATTTTCATCACTCGGTGAACTCATTTTTGTAATTAAATTAACAAAATAATCACAATTAATTATAAACACAAGTCGAAAAATCAAAACAATCTGAATTTATTTTTCCCGCTTTGTCCACAGATTATATAGACTATTTTTGAATTGCGTTCCGAAATTACAGTGCATATCATTTTTTGAAAAGTAAATACTAATTATATTTTTATGTAACGTGACATTATTGTTTACTGAATTATATAGTTATTATTATTTTTCAAGAAAACGTCCATAAATTGAAATAGTTAAGCTTATAAACTAAAATAATTAAATTACATAGTTGTGCGACTAGCGCTAGTCCTGAGTTTCGAAACGCGCTACTGCCTATCGCAAATTTATTTAAAAACTTACTTTGCCTCACGCTTGCTGCAATAACCGGTTTTCCTTCGAGATTTTACGAAGCAACAGAGCTATTTTGCTGCTGGAGAGGTGAAAAAATCTTTGCCCTCTAGTGCAAGTGCAACACGTAACTTTTCATCCTACCTCAACGAGGAAATGACTAAATGCAAAAAAAAACATTTGCGCATTATTAACAGTTTCAGTCAATTCTGTTGGTGTCAAATAAACTTCTTCGTCGCTTGAATCACTCATTTTTACTTTTTTACTTGTTTTCAAGTTTCTTATTTTATGGAGGTAGAAGTAAAGAGGTTTAATGATGTTTGGAATTCACAAAATTAGTGCACACGATGGTCTAAATTCAATTTTACTTTAAACTAGCGGATAAAAACGGCTTTTGCACTCAGATATCGAAGAGCAAAAATACTTTTTCCGAGATGGGGGGATGAAAAAAGTATTGTCACCTTAGTGGCCGATATACCTATGCACAGTCGACTACAGAAGTAATGTAACACTTTAGTACAATGCCACACCGACTATTGGCACGTCCCTAATAGTTGATTGCTATATTGATACCATAATTATTGTGACATGGTACTAAAATATTCAGCTACTTCAATTCAATTCAAACATTTATTGCATACATGTTGTTTACAAAAGGTGGTACTTTCATAATTCTTAATTGGTAATTAGCAAATCATGTACTATCATTTCTACCATCGCCACTTCGGATAACTTTTAAAAAGATGGCGTTCGCCGCAGGCCAATGAAGTATTAGTATACTTTCTAGACAGAGAACGACCGCGTACGAATTAACGATTCTACTCATTTTAGGTCCTAAACTGGATCGCGATAAAAGATGGTGGTACGGGTGCTGCTCCGAATTGATAAATATGTGTTTTCTTGTCAATGGCTTAATTTGTCTTCCTTCCCCGCATCTCCACCCTCGCGTAGCACTGGGATGACTACGGCGTAGTACTGACGTCATGGCGTAGCATAGGACATCATCAATAGTGCTACATAAGGTTCTACCGTTATCGCCTGTATCTTCGTAGCTATAATGTGTTTTATCTATTTTGTTTGTCTCCAAAATGTAACGGCGCGGCGTTTAAAATAATTATGATCACTATTTTGGTCTATAATAGATGGTCTATACAGGTCAGAAACACTTTCTCAAAATTTGTCAACATCCCTATTTTGTTCACTTTGACAATATGTTCTTAACCCGTCAAGCATCTGATTCCAGACACAATTGATTTTTCCATTGTCATAGTCCTCCGGTGGGTTAGCGCCGCTTAGGGGTATTATGTTAAGACCTCAAAATTTTGGCTTTTCAATATTCAACCGTAAGTCTCACATTAGGCACAATAATGGTCACTCGTTTGTTTATTTTTCAATAAATATTCTAAGCATTTACATAAGAGTGATAAGGACAATTTGTTACGATATTATTTTAAATACCCTTTTCTCCCCTACCTACTCTCATAAATACGGGGGCTGGATTTTCAAATAGAGATACCAAGTAGCCATGTTTAAGCAGAGTAGTTTCTTCACATAGACAAATAGGACAATAAACACTTCTTCGGCGTTATTCCTATTATTATATATCTAGTCTGTGTTAGAAATACGGGGGCTGGATTTCCAATCAAAGCTACCAAGTAGCCATAAAAGAGCAGAGTAGTTTTACAACATTTTTCACACATAGATAATTGTTATGTGCACACTACGGTCAGTTGGATACAAACATGCGCTATCCTACATTCTCTTGGAAATACGTGGGCTGGATTTTCCAATAGAGCTGCCAAGCAGCCATGATATAGGAGAGTAGTTTTACGATATGTTTTCACACTTAGATATGTCATATGTGCACAACTACACACTACGATCAGCTGCATACAAAATTCTTCGTATACAATCGCAGAACTCCTACAACCACACATGTGAGCTTGTGTGAGCTTGTTTTGAGCATGTGAATAGGTAGAATATGTACAAAACTTCCAATTTTTTTAAACTATTGAAATGTACATTTTAAACGAATGAAATATTAGTTATAATATTGTGCATTAAAAATATTTAGTAAAAATCGTTTGACCGCGTCAACCACACAAAGGAAGCATGATGGACATAGTCCAAATTCTTTTTTCATAATTTTATTTTAAAATTGATAGTGACAATAATTTGATAATACATTTAGATGCCTACAGTCTTGTAATTCATTTTAAATAAAATAATAAAATTTTATATTTACGCTACTACCACATAAATAAATATGTAAGTATATATTTTCTGATTGCATTAATTAATTAGCACTAGTTACTTGCAAAATGCAGCTGATATGTTGATGATTTGGAAGCACAATAGTAGCTACAAAAATCCTATACAACTGTTTTTAATTACATACCCGTAAGTGTAATAATAAGAAAAGAAACCCCGGCCCTAATTCTCTTATTTTAAACAAATCGCTATCCTATTGTTATTCTACTGTTATTCTATTGAGACACCTGTCAAAATAGGTATTCTACAAAAAATTTGACAGTCTTAATAAAATAACAACAGTGTGTCGTCGCTATGACTATGCGATAGCTATTGCTTTGCAATGGCGTCTCAATGGTACTGTTATCAATGTTGCCTGTCAAAACCTACTATTTTCATCTATGAATCTTTATTTGTTTTCATGAGCGAAAATAATCGAATTATACATTAAATTCATTGCTACATAATCAAGTATTATTACTTGTTGACGGCAGAAAGAGGCTTAGTGTTTAAATAAGCGATTTATTAAACAAAAATGAGTAAATTTACATTGAACATAAAATAATAATTAATTCATGACAAAACAAGATAACAACACCCGTTGCGTAGCAACGAGAATGCATAGAGCCGCGTTCTCGACACTGGAATAAATCCTACCGATGAAAAATGCGTTCGAGGCACCCATTTACCAAATCTCCTATACATACATGAAATGTTATTAAAAAGCTTAAAATTTTGTAAAAACTGTCTGTCTGAACCTGTTAGGAATGAAATTGTGAAAGTTTTGGTTTCTTATTTGGAGTTTTGGAAAGGTATTTTCAATACTATTTTCTACATACGTAGGAAGTATACACTTTAATATACTTATTGAAATAACGGAACAGTGAAGGCAATTCTATGCATCGTGTTTAGACACTGTTTAAACCTACTTTTTACAATCTATAATTGTAACAAATACATATTAAGTTAATTTTTAACCATTTACCTAAGCCAAAAATGTACTTAATTAACAGTTTAGCGTTATGAATGCTTGATAAATAGGGTAAACTGGAATTCTACTTGCGAAAACTGAATTACTTAAAAGTTTATAAGTATTTTAAGATCTCTCTCTCCTAACATACAAAATATTTTTTTAGTATATCATCGTCGGTTTGTACAGATCATTTATTCTTCACTGATGCATTTTATTACAGCTGGCTTTAGGATACTGTTCCCGCACTGAGATTTCTCTTAACTGCTCGTCAATGCGGATGCTTCTGGATCAAAAACTATTGATGCAGAAGCATAAGCATACGCATAACAAAAATACAACCGACTTCAAAACAATAATAAGGAAAAACAATATTAAATTTAAGTAGGTACTTACCTAGGTAGGTACTTATCTGCTAAAAATGTATTTTTTGGAGTTGGTGCTTCACTTTCTGTTGTGTCTGGTAACAGTTAGCACCAACTTCAAAAAATACATTTTTAGGAGATAACTAATAGTAATTAAATTTAACTATTTTCCTTTCTATTATATTTAAACAATTATCTTCCTACTCCTAACCGTTAAGGAGTTGTACCTTCCGTCAGCAGCTCATCAACATAAGATAGTAACTGACAGTACCAAATACTTGAACAGCTTTGGAAAAAGTAAAAAATTTCATACGTGCCCATAAAATTGGTGGATTGCCCTCGATTTCCCTGGTATCCTATCATCCGATCCTGACTTGGTGACAACGGGACCACGTCAGAAGTATACTCTATCAAATAAAAAAGAATTTTGAAAAGCGGTTCACTATTAACGGAGAAGTCGGTGAACATACATCCAAAAAAAATGCCTACATATAGTGGAGCATAGAACCTCCTCCTTTTTGAAGTCGATTAAAAATAACACCACGATCACTGCACAAAAAGTACTCCGAAGCAATTTTCAATCATCGAAACAAAGATCGAAATCCGTATAATTAATTTTCATGTAAGCAAATGCACCAAAGGTGGTGTCTCTGCACAATGGCGTATCAATAGTAGTTGAATGATAAAAATGCTACCACGACGTTATTGATAGAAATGTCAAACTGTTTAAATAATTAGTAGAATACGTTATTATGAAGCCACTGACAAGACATCGGCCACTAACCTATAGTAGAATACCAACTGATTCAATAACGGTGGAGTAGTAATACAGTGGTAAGCCATTGGAACGTTATTGATTAACAGAATTCGAAATTACAAAAATTGTACCATTGAGACACTATAGTTATTATATTGCGATAGTTGTAAATTGTAAATTAAATTAGGGCCCCTGAGCACAAAATTAATTAAGATTAAGACCCAATATAGATAGAGCTTTATTTTGCTGTCTAAGAAAAATACGGGGGCTGGAAATCCAAGTAGAGATACCAAGAAGGCATGATGTAAAAGAGTTCTGTTCCTTGATAATATTTTTCCCACAGACTTAAATGTATCTGCATTCTATTTAACTATCATAAAGGTATTCTGTGATATTACTAAGTTGATTCTTCGGCAATGCATTGGTACCACACGAGTTTACCGTTTCTTTACTCATTTGTTGATCACACAAATCGTAAATAACAAAATTCAAAATTTTTTAAAAATCTAAAGATTTATATTCAAACACAGGTGGCCATTAATGACATAAATCATAACTCACTATATTTAACCTTCGGCATATTTTTTTTTAAATAGGATGTCAGCTCGACTAAACTTAATTTGAGGAATAATGTCAGTAACAAAAAAGAAACACATCAAGACGGGAAAATTAATTAAAATACAATTTTATTAGCTAAGTATTCTTTAGCGAAATAATATGCTTTGTCTATATGTTATCTATGAAAAGCTCTTTTAAAAACAGTACACAATTATATTCCATTGGTTTCTTTTGTTTTCTTTGTTGATTGTTTTTTTTGCTTGGGCAAAATTTAATTTTGTGGTAACGCCTTTTACTTTAAAAATTTCAAACAAAGATATTTTTTTTATAAATTATATTGTTTTAAATATACAAGCACGGTAACGTTACTATTTTTAATGAATTAAAATAAGGTTACAGCTGTGAGTCTGTTGTAGCGTTGTAAATTTCATATTATATCGACCTGGCACACATTTTTTGGGCTCTATGTTGTATCTTTCTCGACAGTGTTACTCCCAAAATATAATGCCGTATCTGTTGAGAATTTACTTTTTGATTAGAGGAATGCCGTTGCTTGGTAACTGTTAAAGATAAACAACGATAGAAAAATGTTATTTTATATTGTGTAAGTTCTTTAATATTTTCTTTTGCGTACGACATGGTTTGACTGCAGCTTGCATCGCCTGCTGTGGGGAATCTAAAGACTTACGTAGAATATGTTTCCCCGCAGTTAGATAAAACATTATTTCTTAATAGTGAAGCTATAATCCATGTCCTACAGAAAAGAAAATATTAAAGAACTTACACAATATAAAATAACATTTTTTCTAACGTTGTTAATCTTCAACGGTTACCAAACAACGGCATTCCTCTATACAAAAAGTAAATATGAGAATATATTTACTTTTCAACACTGAGTTGATAGTACGTAGGCAAGATAGGCAGACATGGCTTATATATTTACAATTTTGCCCAGCATTTAAGTATAGTGCATACGAGAAAAGGTTTAGTTTTTGCATACCTCTCCAACGTCTACTCTCTACGAAAACTGGTCTACTGTCTTTGGATTCGTACAGGAGTCCTGATATAATCGAAACATTGGCATCGGAAAGTGCTCTTTATGTACCAAGGGCTCTATGCGCAAGAGTCTTGCATGAAGACAGAATTATCGCCCACTTCATTTATTTCTTAGAATATGGTTTACAAGTTCACATCATTACCTTTTTACTATCCTTCACAAGCGATGTTGTAAGGGCCAATTACTTGTGTTACGGACCTTCATTCAGATTAATCAACTCTGCCTAGCATGCCCCATAAATTTATCAGGTCTCTTGGACTATTAGTAGTCAGAAAATCTTTTTCCGTACACGTACAGATCCATTATCACTGTAAAACTTGTTCACATGTAATGAGGTACTTAACTATTTATAGGTAGGTATGTCTTACACATTTATCTATAAGAGATCTCTTCCATCCAAGAAGAGATCTCTTGTTGAGGTAAATCCACCTTTGATAACTTATGTTATAAATTATGTTTTTGTATTTTTTGAAAGTGCATTAAAGAGTATCATATATATTATATTTAGACACGGCCCAGTCCAAATGCTGGTGAGAGCTTTAAACGAGATGCACAATGAGCCTTTGTCGTTTTCAGATGCTCAATATTTATTCTTGAACTTTATACGTGTTTATATAGTCGGTTCTGGATGGTCCAATGGATCCAAGAGATTGCGTGTGTTTTGTACGCGTGAAATCCTGGCGTGTAGTCACGCGGATGTACCCATTTTTCTGTGAATTTGTGGCTCGATCTACTATTGCCTTCTTCTTCTACCGGTACAGTTACCAAGAGTCAGGTAGTGTTGTTCACTACCTGATTCTTGGTGATGTTTTCATAGGCTCTGAATAGCTAATAATATTTGAAGGTTTTGCTCCTGAAGCAAAACAAGCTGCTCTAATGACAGTTACCATATTGATACGATGACGAAAACCAATCGTGATTAATACCGAAATAAACTGTCACAGCAACACTAAGTTGAGGTTGATCCGGGACGCCTCAATCAACAATTTGTAATCTCCAGCTACTCCGTGCTTCGGAAGGCTCGTGAAGTGGTTGGTCTCAGTAGTTATTACAACTGCTGCCATCCACCAACCTCAAACTAGCCCTGGAGGTGGAGTTACGATATGACCCAAAACTCCTTATCTGTTTATAGGGTCCCGTACCCAAAGAGAAAAACGGGACCCTAAGACTCCGCTGTGCTTCCGTCCGTCCGCCTGTCACCAGGCTGTATCTCATGATGATGTATTTCTGTTGCCGCTATAACAACAAATACTAATAAACACAATGAAATAATTATTTAAGAGGGCTCCCATACAACAAACGTGATATTTTTGCTTGTTTTTGCTCGATATTGATAACGGCAACAGGTAGACGCTTATTTATAGATTATGGTACGGAACCCTTCATGCGCGAGTCTGACTCGCACTTGGCCGGTTTTTTCCACGTATATAGGAATCCACGTGCTCAGTGGTGTTTATTATTGATAAAATAATGTAAGTTCGTTTATAAGCTGTTTTTACAAACAATGAGACCTGAAGTATAGACGAGAGATTTTATAAGTAGAGTAATTTCAAGCACTCCGCTTTTTCTGTGATCAATTCATTTTAAAGGAAAAAAAGCAAGAAAAGTCGTATCAGTTATTTAGCAGATAAAGACATCTGAGATGTAGTCCCGACCACAGAAGAATGACTCTTTTTTGACACCGCGGCTTTGTTTCTTATTTTGTTTTGTTTTGTAAAATTCGTTTTATATCAGCATCAAAATTAATAGTTTATGGTTTTGTAATTATTGTTCTGCTGCGGACATGCCTAAAAATAAAATTTATCTTCAATTCATACGCTTATTTGTAAAAGCATCACAAGGCGACGACGCTTAGAAAAATACGGGGGTTGGATTTCCATTTGAAACTACCAAGGAGGTATGTTACAACAGAGTTGTTTGATAGTATTCTTCCATTCAAAGAGTTACAGCTGTGTGTGTGATTATCAGTAAACACACAGCACTGACAATTCAAAGAATATTATTACAGTAGTGATGTTAAAAGGTAGGTTTTTCACGTATATAACGAAAATTTAAGCTTTGCCAAATTCATTTTTTGAATGATATAGACTTAATGTCATGTCTTAAATTTATTTTAGCATATCAATTTTAAAAAATAGCTGTAATATATTACAAAATCAATTTACATCACTTATACTACTCGTTTCATCAAATTAAATGTAACAACTTTAAATTTAATGTAACAACTTTAAATTAAATGTAACAATTATGCATTCAAAACATTAACTACAAAGATATCGTAACAATTACAAATAAGGAAAGAAAACGATGAAAAAATGTATGCTCTAGGCGCGAATCGAACCCGAGTTTCCTAATGCCCGGCCAGACTCGGTTCTTTTCTTTCTTTATTTATAATTTTTACAATAAAGTAGACTTTAACGCCTACTTTATTATACTTTATTATTATACGCATCAAAAACATTAAAATATGATTACAAAGATATCATTAATTTAGTCCATGCGCTTTAAATATTCTGTAGCCACTACCGAATTGAGACTTCACAAGTCACAATACAGCATCGTTTTCTATAGAACTTTTTTTAACAACTTGTAATAGCTCTTCAAACAAGTCGCTACATCTAAGAAACTACTAATTGCAGATGTACTATTTTTTCCTCAATATTCATTTTTTATTGACATCCAACCGGATGTTAAAAAAAATCCTAAAAAAATAATATTCTGGGGTTATGGAGGGT
Source organism: Nymphula nitidulata (assembly GCA_947347705.1). Taxonomy (NCBI): domain Eukaryota; kingdom Metazoa; phylum Arthropoda; class Insecta; order Lepidoptera; family Crambidae; genus Nymphula; species Nymphula nitidulata. Next base: position 23,223,211 of record OX374616.1, read on the forward strand.
CGATATCATAGTCAGTCCGTGCGTTGTGTTTGAGTGTGTGTGTGGTATAACGCGGTACTGTGTCGTTCGATACGCATTTTTAAGGGTTGTCAAGAGCAGGACAAAGTTTATATTAATTTAATCGGGAAAGTGGTTTGAAACGTGTCATACTTTCAGAGGTAACTGTCGACAAGGAACATAACTGCCCCCTTATATTTTTAATTTCTGGAACACACTATATATGAAATTAAAAAAACCTTGTTAACCCTATAGCGAGAGCCAGAAAGAGAACCTCGTCGGTGCGGCCGCATTCCGTTCTCTTTCTCGCTCTAGTAAATGACAGTTCTAAATGATAGAAAGCTATAGAGGCATAGGAAAGTGCGATGCAGTGCTGCCAAATGTAGCTCAACCCTTACTCGCACTTGTGGGGTGGATCCTTTAAGTACCTCCTCAATGCACTGAATAGATTGCAGCGTCCGTGTTGTTCGTATCATTGACGATGTGTGGGTCACTAACAACAACCTTGAACCTCTACAATTACGTCGAGACATTGCGTCACTTAGCGCCTTCTGTCGGCTTGGTAAATTTTTGAGAGTGCTTTGAAGAGATTTTTCACCTTATTCCACCTCTCCGCTTCCTGCTCAGGAACATGGGTACAGGATTTCGGAGTCATCAATTCACTGTCTCCATCATAACATCACGCACAAAGAGAATTTACTAAATAGTTTCTTTGTCGTACTTCCAGAACTTGGAAATTGGAATTCTTTGCCAGCACACGCGTTCCCTCCTTTCTATAATATGGGTTCTTTCAAAAGAGGGGTGAAAATGCCTTCACGTTATAGGCCGGCAAGGTGGAGGCGGCTAGAGTATTCAACCCGCACTAGCTGTCTGCGGACATGGACCCTTCTTACCGCTTCACATTAGGTCATTTTCATGAGCAGAAAATTTCTGCCCCCAAAGAAACGAACCCTGAACCACTAGACGACAAGGGCAGTTTTGGCATACAAACTATAGGCCTTTTAAATTATAAATTAGGTGTTGGTTGTTTTGACTGTAATCCTCATCATCATTATCATGTCAGCTGTGAGACGCCTACTGCTGAGCATAGGCCTCTCCCAAGGATCTCCAAGCTAACCGTAATAAAATAGACTACAATAGATAGAACACACTTATTTATATTGTCCAAGATACGGCATCTTCGATTAGATCTTAAAAATACGGGGGCTGGATATCCAAACAGAGCTACTAAGTAGACATGATTCAAGAGAGTTGTTTGAAAATATTCTTTTATCAACAAGTACAATATAGAAATTCTGCTGCATACAAGCATTATTATTGTGTGCAAAGGCACACAAGGATAATGCTTGTATGCAGCAGAATAATGGTGGTTAAACAAAATAATGCCTCATAATGCCATAATTGTACCTGAGGTGTTTTTTGCATAACTTACGGCTGAATACTTTTGAGCCCCACTTATATTATGTGCTTAATTGACATTTTATCATATAAATTTTTGACTTTGACAATACTTAAAGCATGAAAGAGGACCGTTATAGTATGGTTAGAGTGTTCGACAAGTTAGCAAACAGCTAGCGCTGAAGTATTTTGAATTATAATAGCCATATTAAAGACAAATTAAAAAAAATCTCGTGAAAAACTATTAAACCCTTAAAATCATTACAGAATTTAAAATAAAAAAACTTATCCCTTTAAATAAAGTAAAATTAACCGAACTTATAAATAAAAAACACCACCTAAATCTTGTGTAAAAGAAAATGTACCAAGAAGACTGGTCGCATTACCTCGCTTATTCTTTGTGCGAAATACATACCAGCCTTATTGTCACTTAAATTTTCACATAAACGATCTGCAATGTCCCTAAACAGTCGGTGAGCTCCTGGACCCCAAAATCCCAATGTCTCACCTCAAAACTGCTCAAATATGTAATCCTTATATATAAGCCAGCATAGTTGCGCCGTTTAAAAGATTCAGCGGAAGCAGCAGCCGATCCTGGTGACAACGAGGTACTTGGAACATGGGACATGGCTAAGCTGTCAACACAAATAGCGTCCCACACCAAAGACCTACCCATTTTCCAAGGCACAAGAGTCATTCCGTCAGGCCTCTTCCCACTGTGATGTTAGTGAAACTTAATAAGTAATTAAAATAATATAAAACTAGAAAAATTTCACGTCCTGAGGCGGGAAACATTTATATTAACATTTTCAAACATTTATAATAATGTTAAAATCAAAAATTAAGAAACTTAATAAATTCAACTGCACATGCAGATTGATGGCCTCGAGAAAGGTTTTGTTTACATGGAAAAGTAATTAATAAACTCCATGTTAAACTCAATTTCACAAACCAAATAGCTCTAATATATGTAATTCGTAAAAAGTACATAATAAAATAATATTTTATTCGACCCTAAAACGAAAATTTGTTTTCTAACTAGAAAAAACGTGGGCTATACTTCCAGAGAGAACTACCAAGAATACATGATACCAGTAGAGCTGTTCTACAGTACCTATAGACTACGATGTTAGTGAATACTAAATAAATTCAACTGCACATGCAGATTGATGGGCTCGAGAAAGGTTTTGATTACATTGAATAGTTATTTGTTATACAAGAGTGCAAAGTTGCTTTTTAACGGCGTGCTCAATTTTGATGACCGAGCAAGCGAAGGATTATAAAATTCAAAAATTAGAATCCTGAGCGTTAGCGAGGGAATCAAAAGAGCACGAGGTGAAAAAATCTTTGCACTCGCGTGCAACACGTAACTTTTCATCCCACCTCAACGAGGAAATGACTCAACGCAAAAAAATAGGTTTTTTACTTGTTTTCAATGTATAGTTTTAACCAATATGTCGTGAAAAGAAAATGGCGCGCGCAAAGCAAATTAAACAAAAAGTTCGAGTCTAAGTTTTTAACAAGTTAAAAAAGGTTGTATGATAAATTCGGCACCATGGAGGTAGAAGTAAAGGGGTTTAATGATGTTTTGAATTCACAAACTTAGTGCACACGGTGTTCTAAATTCAAATTTACTTTATCCTCCAGCGGATAAAAACGGCTTTAGCACTCAGATGAAAATGTGATTTTTCAAGAGCTAAATATGGAGTTAGAATCCCAAACTGAAAAAATAACATGTCGATAGGCTAAACAGTTCTCGAGCATCTAGGCTGCACTCAAAAAGTTCCAATAAATAATTTATTAATGCGATAAAAGAAAATGCAAAATATCGCAGACAAGATTTATTCGACCGGAAAAGCGTCCTAACTCCTTAAAAATAAACCATAGAAAATTTACGGCTGATTATTTACTTAAATTTTTACAAAAGGAGGCTGGATTTTCTAATAGAGCTACTAAGGAATCATGAAAAACCAGAGTTCTTTACCTATCATCTCTCACGCACACAGGCACAATAATATAATCTGCTGCATACAGGCGTTAAATAGTAGCACAGCCACTGACCAAAGCCAATACAGACTATCCGATTAAGTACATCTACTCGGTCCATATAACATGAAAAGGGAAAATATTGCTGTTAGAATTATAGTTTCTGTTCTAGAAACTCAGTAACTGTCACTCTCTTGTGGATTGAAAAAAGTTTTTTTGATAATTTAAAGCCCTTTTTAAATCCCATTTCCTGATTTTCCATCAAGATCGGTCAGTCCTATAAATCGAAGGGTATGTTGCCTTTGGAAACTATTATATTTGTGAACAAAATGGACGTGGGGGGAAGCAAACAGATGAAACGATAAACAACCCTTCGTCTCTATCATACTTTAATATTTTTAGTGTAACTCTGAGTGATACTGTTCTATTAAAATAAATCGTATAGGTATTAGTCCATTTTAATAAATTCCTACTCCGGAGCACGCGTGCCGGTCTTCGGAGTCATCAATTCACTGTTTCCACCTCAACATCACGCACAAAGAATTTTGGTAACTCGTGTCTTTGTCGTACTTTCAAAACATGCATTCTTTGCCTGCAAATGTGTTCCCTCCTTCCTATAACATGGGTTTCTTCAAAAATGGCGTAATGGCTTTTAGGCCGGCATGGTGGAGGCGGAGCAGTGTGTTTCAAGCTGCACTAGCTGTCTTTACATATTGATCTTACCGCTTCACATCAGTTGGTGTTGACTGTGTGTGAAGCGTAAGGTGTCGAGAAAAAATAACTAAGAAATTCAGATACCGTTAAAAATTAGTCACAAAGTCACAATCAAACTTATGTTCCAGGATATCTGTATTTCCGCTATGAAGGAAAAGGACATAGAGGGTAAGTTAAGGCAAGTGACCAACGAGTGGTCAGTACACGAGCTGACCTTCCAGACTTTCAACAATCGAGGAGAGCTGCTTCTCCGAGGAGACACTACGGCGGAAACTATAGGAGCCCTTGAAGATAGTCTTATGATATTAGGGTCCTTATTATCAAATCGGTAAGTGATTGTGAAGGTACATTCAAAACCATTCATAAATAAAATCATGAAACCATTATTTAAAAAATTATTTCCTGTTCCTGTCAAGCCATACATTCCAGACACAATAGGTTTTAATTGTGATTATGCTGGGAATCTTTTGTGGCTTAAGAAATTAAGTGTACTTACAGGCATAGTTTTAATGTTGTAGCTGTGTCGCTGGTAATATTACATTACAAATAGTGAAGTACAAAACAAACTATTGATTGTGTTATATCAAAGCAACGTATCTTACGTAAAAAAATGTCTAAATCTGATTTTCTATCGAGTGTGAGTTCTGTCGGGGTGTTATGGTATGAAATGTTGACGTCGTTTTTTAGGTGATTTATGCTCGTTTAACCAACCATTCTCTAGCTTTAGATAGCTATGTAAAAAAGAAAGAGAGAGATACACATCTTAATTTCTTTGGTTCACTTGACAGCGGGTGATTTGGTCGCTTCAGCACGTGGAGGCAAATAATGAATATGTTAAAACTTCGCGAAATGCAAGCGATTTATGGGTTACATGTTCGCGGGAATAGGGGTTATTTGTTTATTATTACTAAGGCTACGTTGCTAAAAGTAAATAGAAATTTGTCTTAGTCGTCATACATAAACGATTACTTATATTTAATATCATTTTTATTTTAACAGTTACAACGCACCATTCCGAAAACAAATCCAGCAGTGGCTTTACGATTTGCAAAGTACAAACGAGATTCTTGAAAGGTGGCTTCTTGTGCAAAATATGTGGGTGTATTTAGAAGCTGTGTTTGTTGGTGGTGATATTGCAAAACAGCTGCCGAAAGAAGCTAAGAGGTTCTCTAAAATCGATAAGTCTTGGCAGAAGATCATGCAGCGGGCACATGAGACACCAGGCGTGGTCTCTTGTTGCGTCGGTGACGATCTTCTCCGACAGCTTCTTCCTCATTTACAAGAACAGTTAGAGCTTTGCCAGAAGAGTCTCAGCGGGTACTTGGAGAAGAAAAGGACCATGTTCCCGAGGTTTTTCTTCGTCTCAGACCCGGCGCTATTGGAGATACTTGGACAAGCTTCAGACTCACATACGATACAGAACCACTTATTGTCAATATTTGACAACATTCGCTATGTCAAGTTTCATGATATCGGTTAGTAGACTATGCTTGCATTAAGTTACTACTCACTCTGCGTCAAAAACGCAGATAAGTGTTTAATATTATTTTTACTATGCAATTAAATTTTGATTTACTCTCCGTCTTCCGGCAGAATACAACAAGATGATAGCCATAGTGTCTTCTGAGCGCGAGGAGATCAAGCTAGAACGACCTGTGCGCGCCGAGGGGTCTGTTGAGACGTGGCTCACATCTCTGCTGCAATCAGCCCAAAGCAGCCTTCATTCCATTATCAGGAATAGCGTTTCTGTCCTCAATGACCCTGCATTTAACTTGCTACTGTTCCTTGATAAAATGCCTGCTCAGGTAAACTGGAACTACAATAAAGAAATATATTGCAATAGAATATTTATTTCTTTCGAGAACAAGCGTAAATAATTCACTGTTACCTCTTCATATTTGTTATGTCCATTAGGTTGGCCTTCTCGGCATTCAGATAATTTGGACCCGGGACGCGGAACTGGCGCTCCAGCAAGCGCGGCAAGACAAAAAGATTATGATGGAGACCAATAACAAGTTCCTGGAACTATTGAACACTCTTATAGATCAGACAACGAGAGATCTGCTAAAGATAGAAAGGATCAAGTTCGAGACTCTTATCACCATACACGTGCATCAGAGGGATATATTTGATATGTTGGCAAGTTAATGGCACTTTGGTGTGAACAATATATTTTAAATGTATGATACGCTACGTCCATGCTATATAATTTCTCCAAATATGGACAATTACTGTCTCACGTGAAATTCTATCTAATCCTCTCTTTCAGTTTATTATAGCAGTTATAGAAATTATCATTATCTATTATAAAGACCTAAGTTTTATCCAAGTGTTTGACGCGAACACAAAAGCAGTAATAGTCGCTGTGACTTTAAATACTTGTCTTAAAAAATATGATGTTCTTTTCTTTAGTGCCGACTAAATGTGCGTCTGGTGAATGACTTCGAGTGGCTGAAGCAGTGCCGGTTCTACTTCAAGGAAGATGCTGACAAAACTTGGATTTCCGTCACTGACGTCACATTTACCTACCAGAATGAATATCTTGGATGCACAGAAAGACTTGTCATCACACCTCTCACTGACAGGTGAGAATGTAATTATTTTTTAGTGTATTAATGTATGTATGTCTATTGTCAATACAAATAATTTTTACGTAATTATAAGACTTATTAGCCGTACTTTATTGCTGTTAAGTGGCTTTCTTCTACACGTTCTACATGTTAACTTTCGCGAGTACAGACTATCTTTCTACCTACTCTTACTTGCATATTCCATCACAGTCATTTATACGTCAAAATCAAATTATTTAAACGTTCAGATGCTACATAACACTTGCCCAAGCATTGGCTATGAGTATGGGAGGCGCGCCGTGTGGCCCCGCTGGCACCGGCAAAACCGAGACCGTCAAAGACATGGGCAAAACCCTTGCCAAGTACGTTGTCGTTTTCAACTGCTCAGATCAAATGGACTACAGGTAAGCTTGCTTATGCAACTTTTGCACTGAGGATCGATTAGAATTCGTATGCGTTTTATATTTAAAAACAAAAAACTTTGCTAATCGGTTTTATGGGAACCTATATAAATAAAATTAAAAGTTTGTATGTAGGTATGTCCCCTGTGCGCTTCGAAACCAGATCAGATTGTGATGAAACTTTTGTATGGTGTGCCTTATATGTATATGGTGTGGATCCGTTAAGGTTCCTGGATTATAAAACTTTTTTTTATAAAATTATAAAACCTAGCAATTTTTTCTTGGGCATTGCAAAGCATGCCGAGTGCAGCTAGTTTTTCATAAAATTTTACTTTTAAATAGCAGTATGACTATTTCCCTACGAGACAAACTTTTGAGCCATCATAACACAAACTTGTTGGTAAAACTTAAGTTTGGAAAACAGTCGTCTGACTGTACTTATATTAGATATACAAGGTTCGAGTCTTTGTTAAGTAATGAAGACATAATTTTAATACATAGGTTATTTACCTACGTAAAACGCATCAGTTGGTTATATGTTTATTGAAGCATATTTATAACTACCCATTAGCTAGAAGGTATACATACTTTTAATGGTGTATAATTTGGGCAAAACAATTGATGTTAGGGTAAGGATAATAAGAGGTACTGATAAATGGTAACTTCAATATATTAATTAAAACTTAATAATCCAGAGGGCTAGGTCGGATCTACAAAGGACTAGCCCAGTCTGGTTCGTGGGGCTGCTTCGATGAGTTCAACCGGATAGAGCTACCGGTGCTGTCAGTGGCAGCGCAGCAGGTCGCCGTAGTGCTTTCGGCTAAAAAGGAGAAGAAAAAGTCCTTCATTTTTACCGACGGCGATATTTCCGAGATGTGCCCTGAGTTTGGGATATTCATCACTATGGTCAGTGCATAGTTTTAAAGACGATCAGTCTAAAAATACCTACGTATAAATAACAATATCAGTGCTCAGTAAATCTTCACCGACTAATTCGTTCCTACTCCAGAAGCATGTACTCCAATTTATTGATTTTCTTTTGCTAAATTCGAAACATCTAGCAAAACCAGCATCTATTCACAGAATCCCGGTTACGCAGGCCGAAAAGAATTGCCAGAGAATCTTAAGATCCAATTCCGAACCGTGGCTATGATGGTTCCGGACCGGCAGATCATTATCAGAGTAAAATTGGCATCGTGCGGTTTCTTAGAGAATATCACGCTCGCGCGCAAGTTTTATACGCTCTACAAGCTATGCGAAGAACAGCTCACTAAGCAGGTATGCACACACGTTTTTCTCTTAACTTTGAGTTTATTATATCCAGCCGATTGGCTGGATATCATGAACTCAAACTCAATTGGATGGTAACCGATTTGTAAAGGTTTCATATTAAATTGTAAAAACTTATCCATTAAAATATTTGTGTATGTGTTACATTTAGTGACAAAGACACCACCTTGTTCACTATCAATTCATTTAGGTCCACTACGATTTCGGCTTACGCAACATCCTCTCCGTTTTGCGGACGCTTGGTGCAGTGAAACGAGTCAACTTTAAAGACTCCGAGAGCACGATTGTCATGAGAGTCCTCAGAGATATGAACCTGTCGAAACTGATCGACGAAGATGAACCCCTTTTCATATCGCTGGTAGCGGATCTATTTCCGAATCAAGCGCTTGAAAAGACCACGTATGATAGCCTTGAAGAGGCGATAAGGAAACAAGTGGATGCGGCTGGATTGATTTACCACCCACCATGGGTTCTAAAGATTATACAGGTACATTAATATTTTTTAAAACTTTAATTTAACCTTTGGGTTAAAAGTAAGAATGCCAAATAAACAACGTCATTTTGAGACTCTTTTGTTATCACTTCCTCACCAACAAGATCATCATCATCATCATCACCAGCCTATGTACGTCTCACTGCTGGGCATAGGCCTTCCTACATGGCAGAAACACATGAGGAGTTTGGGCCATAACACCACCACGCTGGCCCAATGCCGGCACCAACAAGATCTTAAACCCTTTTGGAAAAACTACCTTGTTTATGTCGGTTTTCGCAAGGTACACCTAGGAACATACGGAAGAAACCCATAGATTAGAGATATAGAAGAAACCATTGAGTATTTTAAAGATATTCTTTCGGTTTCTCTTGCCATACTCCAAAAACATCTTCCGCATTTTTATACGTTAATAGAATATAAATCTGTACATAATCTAAATAACTATAATAATTCAAAGAATAAATATATTGGTATGTATGTATGTGTAAGTGCGCAACAAATCATTTATAAAATCAACTCATTACTTATATTTACAGCTGTACGAAACTCAGAGAGTCCGCCACGGAATAATGACCTTGGGCCCACCGGGAGCTGGCAAAACAGCATGCATTCATATTTTGATGAACGCATTGACTGATACTGAGGCGCCCCATAGGTAATTTACAGATACTAATAAATAATGCTGTTAAATAATTAAGTATTTTGTTTAATTGGGTACGTTCTGCTAGAATTAATAATTAAATAGATTGACTGTAAAAATAATTTTAAATAATAGATAAGATGAGAAACGGAGTGTATTTGTCGAAGGCCGATCATAGAATAATTATTCTGTTGTGCATCGACTTACACTAAATTTAAGTTCAGCGACTCAAAGGGTGACTTTCATTAAACAAAAGATTAAAGACGACAAGTTGGTTGATTGCAAATCCGACAGTTATGATATGACACATACTTATGAAGTCAAATGACCACATACCCTATGCAAGGGTTTCCATCTAAGTTCTCACCTATACGGTTAGCTTTCGATTTTCGACAAAACAAATAAAATATGACTCAATTTTACCAATGCAGTATTTGCATTGTATTCTATTTGACTTTTAGATATAGTTCGTATAATTATTTATTTATTACAACCAAAGAGGATGTAGGTAATAAAATAAATAAATTTGTAGAGAAATGCGTATGAACCCGAAAGCTATAACAGCAGCACAAATGTTTGGTCGTCTCGACGTTGCAACGAATGATTGGACAGATGGTATTTTTTCCGCACTGTGGAGAAAAACTCTCAGATTAAAAACGGGCGAGCACATCTGGTTAGTATTGGACGGGCCAGTGGATAGTATATGGATTGAAAATCTCAACTCTGTGCTAGATGACAACAAAACCTTAACATTAGCCAACGGTGATCGATTGACAATGGCCCCCACATCTAAAATTATATTTGAACCTGAGAATATTGATAATGCGTCGCCTGCCACGGTTTCTAGAAATGGGATGGTTTACATGAGTTCTTCTGGATTAGATTGGGAACCAGGTACTTATAAATCTATACATATGAAGCTATAAAATAATTATTTTGTAAGAATTTAGTACTTATACAAATAATACGTACTGAATTTTATTTTTTATTTTGTTATAGTTCTTCGCGGATGGCTAAATACGCGTTCTCCTGGTGAACTGGAAGTATTTAGCGTTCTATTTGAACAAACTTTCCCAATTATCTATACATGGTGCATACAAAACTTGACATTTTGCATGAGAGTCTTACAAAGTAATATCATCCTGCAAATGATAAATCTCCTTGAAGGCCTTGTTCCCTCACAGGTAATAGAAAGTGAAGATACATCCGCTAACAAATCAATCAATGGTGATCTTGATGATGAAGAGGACAAAGAAAAAGTAGAAGAAATAATACAATTCACACATGAACATTTACACAAAATATATGTCTTCGTTATGGTTTGGGGCTTTGGCTCTCTCTTGGAAACGAGCGATAGACTTCGATTTGATACTTATGTAAAAGACAAATTTTCTGAAATATTGGAATTACCAAAGCACCCTAACAACAAGCCTTCGGTATTATTTGACTTCTACGTTAAACACCCTGGAAAATGGGAACTCTGGGATGACTTAATGACAAATTACCAATATCCTGACACTGCTACTCCCGATTACGCTAGCATTTTGGTTCCTATTGTAGACAACGTTAGAATAAATTACCTTATACATAGTATAGCAAAACAAGGCAAAGCAGTCTTGCTTTTAGGCGAGCAAGGCTCTGCTAAAACTGTAATGATGAAAGCTTACATGAAGAATGTTAATCCTGAGCAGTATATGGGACGTTCCTTCAACTTCTCGTCAGCAACTAGCCCATATCAATTTCAGAAAACTATAGAAAGTTATGTTGAAAAGCGTAGTGGCATGACTTTTGGTCCCCCAGGTGGAAAAAAAATGTTAGTCTTCATAGACGATATTAACTTACCGCAAATAAATGAATGGGGTGATCAAATAACGAACGAAATTGTAAGACAAATTATGAGTATGGGTGGATTCTATAGCTTAGAAAAACCTGGTGATTTCACAACTATTATAGATATACAATTTTTGGGTGCTATGGGCCAACCAGGTAACTGTAGAATCTTTCACTAGCAAAGTGTTTTAATCACAGCGTGAGACTATAAGTTCTATTATAGTAACTTAACTATGTTTTTAACATTTTTGTTTGGTTTATGTTTGTTGTTTGGTTTGAGCCCCATGACATGAATGTTTATTAGTTATCATATTTTTCTATAATAGTTGCTAATATAGCAATGCAAACTTATTTCTAGCTTGCCAAACCAATTAATACTATTAATTTGTTTGGGAAGCTAGTAATCAGATTAGACCTAACTTTGCTTGGTTATGATTGGTTAGGAATAAAACTATGACTTCATAATATTATGTTTCAGGAGGTGGCAGAAATGACATACCAGCTCGTCTAAAACGCCAATTTGCGATATTTAATTGTCCTCTACCAAATAATGATTCAATTGATAAAATTTTCAAAGTAATCGGCGAAGGACATTATAACGCCAGACGAGGTTTCCCTGTTGAAGTGCGTTCCTTAATAAAAAGAGTAATACCATTAACTAGAGAACTTTGGATGAGAACTAGAAAAAATTTACTTCCCACTCCGGCTAAGTTCCACTATGTCTTCTCTTTGAGAGACTTGTCTAGAGTTTGGCAGGGAATGGTTGGAACTTTACCCACTGTTATTGATTCAGAGAAATGTCTAATGTTACTATGGAAGCATGAATTTTCGAGGGTATTTTCAGACCGTTTTACACATCAAAAAGATAAAGATTGGTTCCATAAAGAATTGTATGATATTACAGAAGAAATACTAGGAGTAGAATATAAAAAAATGATGGAAAAGGATCCCGTATTTGTAGATTTTATGAGGTAATAAACATTATTATAGATATAAACCTTGTATTTTTTCATTAAATTTTTTAAATTAAATAAATCAATGCTTGCAGAGATGCTCCGGAACCCACCGGGGAAGAAGGTGAAGACGCTGATGCGGAATTACCAAAAGTATACGAACCTGTTTTTGATCTCAGTGAACTAAGAGAACGCTTAGACATGTTTTTAGCACAGTTCAATGAAATGGTCCGGGGCAATGGAATGGACTTGGTATTTTTCCCCGATGCCATGTTACATTTAGTCAAAATATCAAGGGTGATACGACATCCACGAGGAAACGTCATGCTCGTAGGTGTTGGTGGTTCAGGCAAGCAATCTTTGACAAAATTATCAACATTCATAGCTGGCTATCGATCTTTTCAAATCGCCTTGACCAGGTCTTATAATGTAGCCAATTTCCTTGAAGACCTCAAGCTGCTTTACAGGTCATGTGGTGTACAAGGAAAAGGCACTACGTTTGTTTTTACTGATCTAGACATAAAAGAGGAAGGCTTCTTGGAATATCTAAACAATATATTATCCTCTGGTGTAATATCTAATCTGTTTACCAAGGATGAGCAACAAGAAATTATTACTGAGTTAACACCGATAATGAAACGCGAAAATCAAAAGCGTACACTGACGAACGAGCTTGTTATGGAATTCTTCTTGAATAGGACGTGTCAGAATCTTCACGTAGTCTTATGCTTTTCTCCAGTAAGTTATTTCTAAATTTTTGCTAATAAATCAATGTAAAACTCACTCACTTTTATACGCTACTTTTTTCAATTCATTATTAAATAGACGGGGATCCGTCACTCTATACGCAAATAATTACAAATAATTTCATTTCTCATAATACTTTTCGCAGATCTTTTAATTCAATACTTCGAGGAATTGTTCAATTCCTCGAATTTTGTTAAATCGAATCTAAATTTTCTCGAATAGTTTTTTACAACAAACTCACCTCATCTTAATTTATTTCATATTGTGTCTATTATATCGAAATTGTGTCATCCCATCAAAGCCTGATAAACTAGACACAATTAAATTTTAATTGTTATGTCATACATTGATGATGTCTGGTCATTAAAGGATATCGATGTTTTGTTTTCCATAATTTTGTTTGCACGTAGGATTCAGTTTGCAAAATATTCTGTACGTCAAATTTTACTTCACTAAAGTCACTTTACATCGAAAAGATGATTTTTATGCTCAATAATTCTTGTTTATAATAAAATAATAAATAATTGTTCACATATCTGCCTGCATGCTAGCGTGGATTGTACTTGTTAATTAACTCACCTACTCGTAAGAGATCTCATTTTTATTAGTGAATCATTGGGTCAGAATAGTGACCATTAACGCGCGAAGGCGAACGAGCGCAGTGAGCCCACCTTGAAAGCGCGCAATGAAAATATAATAATTTTGGACAAAATAAAACATAGGTACTTGGTAATCATTATGCGATGTGGTAGTTAAAATTCTTCACAAAATAAACAGCAAAGCCAAAACATTACAATTATTATATTGCAATTATTATACAGAACTGACCGCAACAGATTTTTTCGTCATCACACGAATGCATCGTTCGATGAAACTTTATTGCGAAAAGTTGTTCGATGCAATATTAAAATGCGTACCGTTTCATCGATAAAATAATAATAATATGAAATATGAATTCGATGAATCGGTTCATCGAATTCATATTTCATATTATTATTCTGGTAACCAAAGCAAGTTTGAAACATTTTTTCCGTGAAACGTAATTCGATTGTATGAAATGGTAATGTTCGGTTATTATATTAATCAAGAAATTTACAATTCTGTGAATTCTGTGAAATGAAATTCGACATTAAAAAAATCTGTGTTATAATAGACACCCTTACCAGACACTGTCTAATTCTTTTTTTTCAAACTTTAACATTTATATATTTTAGGTAAGTGAAGCTTTTAGAAACCGTGCGATGAGATTTCCTGCTCTTATATCTGGTTGCATAATTGATTGGTTTCAACCTTGGCCCAAAGCTGCCTTAGTTCAAGTAGCTGATCATTTCCTTGCTGAGTTTGAAATTGAATGCACTAAGGAAGTCAAAACAGAACTATTTACTGTGTTGGGAACTATCCAGGACGTTGTCTCTAAAGTCTCAACAGAATATTTCCAAAGATTTCGTCGATCTTCGCATGTGACACCAAAATCTTACCTTAATTTTATTGGTGGTTACAAAACAATTTATCAAATGAAGCAAAAGGAGCTGGGTGATGGTGCTGTTCGAATGGATACAGGTTTGGAAAAGTTGAGAGAAGCATCTATTTCTGTGGAAGTACTAAAAAAGGACCTAGCAGTTATGGAACAAGACTTAGCTTTAGCTTCAGAGAAAGCTGATCGAGTACTGACTGAAGTCACCGAGAGAGCTATGCAGGCAGAAATAGTCAAGAATCAAGTCCAGATAGTGAAAGAAAAAGCTGAAGCCTTAGTTGCCTACATAGCCGAAGAAAAGGAAAAAGCTGAAATTAAATTGGAAGCAGCCAAACCAGCGCTAGAAGAAGCTGAAGCTGCCTTAAATACTATAAAACCAGCTCATATAGCGACAGTCCGAAAACTAGGTAGACCACCTCACCTGATTATGAGGATAATGGATTGCGTACTCATTTTGTTTCAAAGGAGACTGCATCCACTTATACCAGATACCGCGGCTCCATGCCCAAAGCCGTCATGGGCAGAATCTCTAAAGGTAAGCTGACAAAATATCTAGTTGCAATAATATTAAACGAAAGGACTAACATATCTTTACATAAATAAAAGTCCTTAAATGAATGAATGAATGAATGAAAAACAATTTATTTAGTGCATTACACGTACAGTAAATTACAACAGATATTTAAAAAAAACTTATTTAAATGCACCAAAAAGGTCTTCGCTCAGTATAACGCCAGGGCACCTAGAAAATTGCCAAGACACTGGTTTTCTGCGGAAACCTTGCGAAAAGCGCAACTCTGCGCAAACATACAGCATTATACAATATACAATAATAATCAAAAACAAAACATAATTTTTAAAAGACTACAAGATGTTCAAAACGAGATCCTTATAATATAACACATAATACCATCCTTATTATATAACTATAAAACATTACAACATAATTGAAAATCCAGACCTAAACTATGTCTACTCTGTCTTTTGTAATTCAAGTAGATATCTTTTATAGTTTGACTTAAATGTATAAACTGTCGAAGACATCCTTATAGGTGGTGGAATATTGTTCCAGCACTTTGTAGCGGAGTAGCAAAAACTTCCACGAAAAGCAGAGGTCTTAAACTGCTTATTTAATATGAGGCGATCAGTGATTCTAGCCCGTTCAGAAAACTTTAATTTTTCGAACAAATGGATAGGGTTTTGCTTCTTTATTATTCCAAATAGTAAACTTGCAAAATGCATTTTCTGTCGTGCTTCCATTTTTAACAGATTAAATAAATAGAAAAAAAATGAATATATGTTAAGCCAATCTATTACTTTATTCCGGCGTCGAGAATATTCCGTCGTTTTGACAAACACTATCGGATGATTACAATGGACTTTTAAACTATCACTATATTGAATATTTATTAGTATTTTTCTAAGTCATAACTTAAGCATAATGTTAATAAAGTTACTCAAAGCAGCCAACTGAGTTTCTTGTTAATGTATCAGTAAAGGCGTGAAATTTCTGAACCCAGAGCGCGGCGTTCGAATACACAATAACTATTGACGTAAACAAGCACTTGTTAAGGCCCACGATGATTATCGAATTTTGATTTTCATACGCTCTCCGCACCTCATGTTAGTAGATTGGAACGTGCAAGGGTAGAGACAGTGAATACAATAGTTAAATTCTATTGTATTCACTGTCTCTACCCTTGCACTTGTTGAAATACGAGAAGATTATTCGAAATGTTTACGTTTTGCTAACTTTTGAGAAGGTGAGTTTATTATTTGAATTGTCACCATAATTTGATTCGTATATGGGCCATTGTATAATAAATATGTGTTTGAGTTGGGAAGAAACTGACTATTTTACCGCTGGTGAACATAGTGACATAGCTAAGTATAGCAGATGACGAAATTAATATCTTTAGATTCCGACTGATTTAAAAAGTTTTGTAACCGGAAGCTGCACCAGAAGATTAGAGGTCACGATAGCTCTACAGTTTACACAAAAATCAAAATAATATAACAAAGTACGAGTTCCAAATTTAAATTATTTTATTTGATAAATCTAATGATTACTTTGGCATAGAATATTAGGGTGCATTTATAAATCCGAAATGTCGAGAAACGAAAAAAATAGAAGCTTTGAACTAGGTTAATACCACAATATAAATTAATACCGAACCTACTAATGAATTACAAAACCAATAATGTAAGTGTTCGGCAAAACTGATTTTGGCTTTCTGAAGAGATATCCGTCTTAACTCTCTCTTGACTCCCTCTGAGAATGTGTTTTAATTCGTTAATAGAAATAAAAGTAAAATAAGTTTAGTATTTATTTTCAGGCGTCGGCTGTGTTAATTAATAAAGTTTACATCATACAATAAAACTGCTAGGAAATATAAAATTTTCCATTTTGAACTAATGTGCTACATTATTGTTTTATTTATTTCTTTTGTTATTTATAAATATACTAATAATTCGACAAAATTTCTGTCGATTAATTGGTTTGTGAGAAGACTTTGTCTATATTTTGTCACAAAAAATGGACAGTCTTCTCACAAAGCAACTTTGGATTTTCCGTATACTAGGTACTTTTCATCAACCAGTACTCATTTTGCAATATAAATATGATTATTGATAATACATAACTTCATTTTGGTACACAATGCGACGGCAAAATATGCTGTCCAGTAGTTGCCCCAGCCGACCAACACGCCACGCCAATAATACTTACTTGTGCGTCCGCAAGGGTGCATTCTGAATATTATATAAGTAATTAGTTTTCATTATTAGAAATTAGATTTCCAATAATAGTTAAGAATGAAATGGAGTAGAAACTGAGAATAGTCGCAAGCTTATGATAAGACAGGGTGATTTATCTATCGCTATTTAATTGCATGTATTATTAACTTCATTTCTATATTTCCCAGATGATGGCAAGCACCACATTTTTGCTCCAACTCCAAAACTATCCAAAAGATATAATTAATAACGAAATGGTTGAGCATCTCTTTCCGTACTTTGAGATGGAAGACTACAACATGGATACCGCAAAGCGCGTATGTGGTGACGTCGCCGGTCTTTTGTCTTGGACAAAAGCCATGTCGTTCTTCCATAGTGTCAACAAGGAAGTCCTACCATTGAAGGCAAATCTAATGCTGCAAGAGGCTAGGTTAAAGGTAAACTGTAAATAGAAATTCTTATTATGGTGTTCTTAAATCTTAAAAGGTATTTTAAGCAGTAGTTTTGACATTAATATAAGTTTACAATCCTGCTATTTTACAGGTAGCCATGGAGGACTTGGCATCAGCAGAAAGACAGTTAGAAGAGCGTGAAATGTCTCTTCGTAAAGTAAAGGAACAGTATGAATCAGCTGTTTCAGAGAAACAACAGTTGACTGATGCTGCCAATGTTTGCTTAAGAAAAATGACCGCTGCTACTGCACTTATAAATGGCTTAGGAGGAGAAAAGATCAGATGGACGCAGCAAAGCAAAGACTTCAAAGAACAGCTGGGCAGATTAGTTGGGGACGTTGTTCTAGCTACTGGATTTTTATCATATTGCGGACCGTACAACCAGGAATTCAGAAATAGCCTTTTCGATACATGGATGGGAATACTGAAGAAAAAGCAAATACCTGTGACGGATAATCTTAACATAACTAACATGCTAGTTGAAAACGCAACTATATCTGAATGGACTTTACAGGGTCTTCCCAATGACGAACTATCAGTACAGAACGCTTTAATAGTAACGAAATCCAGTTCTTATCCGTTGTTAGTTGACCCACAAAGTCAAGGAAAAAATTGGATCAAAAATAAAGAAAGCACCAATGAATTACAAATAACATCTTTAAATCATAAATATTTTAGGACACATTTAGAAGACAGCCTTTCGTTGGGTAGGCCACTTTTAATCGAAGATGTCGCAGTAGATTTAGATCCTGTCATCGATAATGTTTTAGAAAAGAACTTTATTAAATCTGGTTCAATAGAAAAAGTAATGGTAGGCGACAAGGAATGCGATGTTATGCCGGGCTTCATGTTATACATTACTACCAAATTACCCAATCCAGCGTATTCTCCAGAAATCAGTGCTAAAACTTCTATAATAGACTTCACTGTGACAATGCAAGGTTTAGAAGACCAGCTACTTGGTAGAGTGATTTTGATGGAAAAGTCTGATTTGGAAGAAGAACGTGTCGCGTTATTTGAATCTGTGATGAAGAATCAAAGAAGTATGAAAGAATTGGAGAGTAACTTGCTTTGCCGATTAACGTCGTCTGAAGGCTCATTAGTTGATGATGAAGCATTGATTCAAGTATTACAAATTACGAAAACGACAGCTGAAGAAGTCAACGAAAAACTTAAAGTGGCCGAGGTCACGGAAAAAAAGATTATAAAAGCTAGGGAAGAATTTAGAGCTGTTGCCGCTAGAGGTTCTATTCTGTATTTTTTGATAGTTGAAATGAGCAACGTGAATATTATGTACCAGAATTCGCTGAAACAATTCCTGTATATATTTGATAATTCAATCACAAAATCGACTAAGAGTAATTGTACTGAAGAAAGAATCAATATTATTCTTAAGTACTTGACACATGAGGTGTGGGCATTTACGTTGCGCAGTTTGTATGAAAGGCATAAAGCATTGTTTACGCTTATGTTAGCCATGAAAATTGACTGTCAAAGAGGTCTAATATCCCATGACGAATTTATGGCATTTGTGAAGGGCGGCGCGTCTTTGGATTTAAACGCTGTGACCCCAAAGCCTTTCAGATGGATATTGGATATCACTTGGTTGAATTTAGTTGAAATAAGCAAGCTTAGTATTTTCGTTGATGTTCTATCCAGGGTAAGATATTTAGAGATATGTATTGAATATTTCTTTACTTATAAATATTTAGGCCATTCTGTTATTCATGCTGACATGACATAAACTGATTTTGGGTCATAGTATTTTTTTGTTTGCAAATACCTACTCGAAACTCTTTTTTATAAGGCAAAGTGTACTTGGTCAATATCTAGGTAATAGAGTATTGGTATTTATAGATATCATCCAACGAGAAAGAATGGCGTGTTTGGTATGAGAAAGCTAAACCAGAGGAGGAAACTATTCCCAGCGGATATAACGACAGCCTAGATGTGTTCCGGAAACTACTTCTCATCAGATCATGGAGCCCTGACCGCACTCTATCACAGGCCAGAAAATATATTGTCGGTAAGTATACTTACCAATTTATGTATATGCCCATGTCACTAATAAAGCTATTACATGGTTGCAAACGTCGATGCCACTTACGAAAATGTCGTGGAAAGTTTTTGTAGTGCAATAAGGTGTAATTTAAAATTCTTTTTGAAATTTTATATTGTTTTAACCCGTCATCAGATTCCAGACACAATTGATTCCTCAATTGTCATACATAGCCCTTCGGAGGGATAACGCCGCTTGTCATATTAAGTTGCCAACACTAAGTTGCGTGGTAGCGGAAACATCCTGATAAAGTTACAGTTTTATCTTTGGGATACGGGTACTTAAGCGGAGCATATGTAGTCTTAGGAGCTTGATAATTATAAGTAGTTTTATTGAAAATAAAATTATGAAAAAGATACTCAGGACTTTTAAAATGAGTGATGTCGAATATTTGATTCCATGTTTAAAATAGATTCATTATTGAAACGGGATATGTAACTTCTTGTACATTAAAACAAAATCTGAAACAAGCATTCTGCACACGCTGTATTAAGCGAAGAGATTATAGTATTAGTACAGAACCTTTATTCTGAAAAAACATTGTCTAGCTTGGTGTTCAATGTGACGTAGAAAACCTAGGTCACTGTCAAAATAAATCCCTAAATTTTTGACACATCAACACGTTTAATATTATGATCAGAAACAGTAAGAACGGGTAACGCGCTGATAACTTTACCGATTTGGGATTTAGCACTTGTAACTCTTTTGAAAATTCACTAGGTGATTCAGACATGTAGAGCTGGACGTTATCGGCATAAAAATGAAATTGACTGTTCTTTGGAACGATTGCAAGGTCAGCGGTTTATATAATAAATAGTGGTGGTCCGAGTATTGAACCCTGCGGTACGCCACGATTTACCATTCTAGGTGCCGATTTTAAAGTTGATCCATTCTGTTTGACAAGTTCAACGGATTGGTATCGGTCACATAACTAGCTTCTCAACTACTCCAAGGACAGTCTGTCCAACCCGTAATAAGTTAACTTAGCAAGCACAAGACGAGTATCAAAACTGTCAAATGCACGTGCAAAGTCGAGAAGAGTCAGAATCGTATCACGGCCGGCATCAAATCAGGCTGCTTTACCTGTACCTCGCCACTTATGGAAACCAGATTGATCGGATGGCAGTATATTGTTGTTTTCAACATACCCTATGAACTGATCGTATAAAATCCTTTCTAAAATCTTTAACAGGGACGGCAGAGTGCTTATAGGTATGAAGTTTTTATAGTCATAAGGCTGTTCAACTTTAGGCAACAGCTTGACGAGCGCCTCTTTCCACTGACCAGTAACAACTAGATTCGTTTTTAATGTTGGTAATCACAGATATTTCTTGTAAGTGTAAGAAAAACCAAATCGCTACTGATGCCGTCATAACCCATAGCATTAGATTTGACCAACATAATACACTTCATTCATTACACTTTGTTAGCTAGCTGGTTGCAATGTAAACGTTGAACTGGAATAACTACTTTCCTGAAATGCATTAACCTGTATCAGTACCGGATCGCTAGGGATCACTCTACTTCCTGTAATATCCAAAAAGTAATCCTGTTTAGCATAGTGGCAAAAACCATCACCTTTACTTGAATTTATTAAAATTTTTCGTTTCAAATTATGCCAGAACTATTTAACGCAGTTTTTTATACCTGATGCTACTAGATTTTTCAGTTTAGTCCGTTTATAAGTAATATCAGCTTCAATAAGTAAATTCAACATAAACCTAATATTGTTCATAATTCAGGGCAAGGGTTTGTTATCACCAATGCGCAACGATCCAAACCGGAGCATGTCTGTTAAAAATCCGCATCTGTAATAAGAGCTTGACTGACCTACCATTTCATCAATAGTTTGAATACCGGAACAGATTCCCAGTCTATCGAAACAAGATCCTTTTTGACGCTTTCCAAGTCCATATCTTTCAAAGGTCTATATGTAATGCGCTTGAGTGGTAACTTTGCTTTCTTTAAAGTAAGTTTAAAAGTTGACCATTGAGTGCCCCGTAGATCCTGTAATATTAGTAACTACGATCTCACGAATTGGGCAGTTGGGATGTCGCCTAAGTTTGGATATAGCGCTATTTTTCACTACCTACTGTTAATTGAAACGGCAATTAAATAGTTAAATTTATCTCGTTTTTTTAATTGGGTACTTACCTACATCACCACCCTACGGACCCGGGTTGGGCAACTAGTTTAAAAAATTACCTAGTAACGAACGTTAATAATATTTGCATACTTCGACTTCTCGATTAAAGTATTATAAATATTCACATCTCTAAAACTTGCTAAAAAACATATTATTTATTTCACATAATAACAGGGATCAAAAAGGAATATGACAAAATATTTAATTAAAACAGTGATTTTGCAAAAATTTTTAAAAATATTTAGTTACTTGATCAAAATAGTATTAGTATCTACTAATACCACTGACTGACAAGGAAGTTATGTAACTAAAGACTTGGTTAGTATAATTAACAAAATTTTACTTTGTGATTGAAAATAGATTCTTTGGGACCAGAATATGGTGAAGGATGCATTTTAAATTTAGAAGCAACTTGGGAGGAATCTGAACCGCGCACACCACTGATTTGTATTTTATCTATTGGATCCGATCCATCTACGCAGATTGCTTCGCTTGCCAAAACGCAGGAAATAGGTAAAAATTATAGTAAGCTTAAAGACCTAACTCCAAGACAATTTATGAGCGTAGGTGTCAACTGCACGATATGGTTACGAGTTACGATAGTACCACTGCCTTTCTTATTTCAGCCGTGAAATATTTCGCTGTGTTTCGGATTGAAGGGAAAGGTAGCCAGTGTAATTACTGGGCATGGATGGCATTTCAACTTAGGCCTCAGGATGACAACGCACCTGCAATATCAAGTGATTTTTCCTTGTTATTGCAGGTGTCTATAGGCGGCGGTAACCGCTTACCATCAGGCCGTCAGCTTGGTTGTCATTTAGTTGTTTTAAAAAAAATACTTTCGTTGCAGCAATTAAATGCCCGACGATTTGCCTGCCTATGCTAAAAAATCACGGCAAGACATTAGCTTCATCACAGCGGTCACCCTACGCTCAAAAATGCTTGTGTGATACGGTTTTTTAAATAACTTTGAGTTGTTGAGTCCTCTGTACATCTGTTGCCATTAAAATATCGTACTTTTAGTTTTAAAAGCGGTGTCAATGGGACAAGGTCAGGAAATAGTCGCCCGAAAAATGATATCAGACTCGATGAGTGAAGGCGGTTGGGTATTATTGCAAAACATTCACTTGTCTCTTCCATTTTGCGTAGAAGCAATGGACGCTCTTATCGAAACTGAACATATACAAGAGTCATTTAGGCTTTGGTTAACCACGGAGGTCCATTCAGATTTCCCGATTGGTCTCCTACAGATGGCTATTAAATTTACCAACGAACCTCCTCAAGGTATCAGAGCAAGCATGAAGAGAACCTATCAGAACATCACGCAAGACACTCTAGACTATTCTTCTTTAACTCAGTGGCCACCACTCCTCTACGCAGTGGCATTTTTTCATACAATAGTCCAGGAACGACGAAAGTTCGGCCCGTTAGGATGGAACATTCCTTATGAATTCAACCAAGCAGATTACGCAGCTAGTGTTCAATTCATTCAAAATCATCTAGACGAAATCGATCCAAAGAAAGGAATATCTTGGCCGACTATTTGTTATATGCTTGGCGAGGTGCAATACGGTGGACGAGTAACGGATGATTTTGACAAACGTCTTCTGACAACGTTTACTAATGTTTGGTTCTGTGATGTTCTACTCAGGCCTGGTTTTGAGTTCTACAAAGGTTATAAAGTGCCCCAAACCAAAAATTTGCAAGGCTATGTAGATTACATTAATCAATTACCTCTGATGGACACGCCAGAGGTGTTCGGGTTACACAGTAATGCAGATATTACATACCAGATAAACAGCGCTAAAGACATTCTTGATACAATACTAAGTGTACAACCAAAAGAAGGTGGTAGTCAAGGCGGAGAGACAAGAGAAAGTATTGTGTACCGTTTAGCAGAAGATATGTTGGATAAATTACCAAAGCAATATATTAGTTTTGAAGTAAAAGAAGCCCTGCAAAAAATGGGCGCATTTTTACCTATGAATATATTTTTAAGGTATGCTATTATTTATTGGTGGAATAATTACGATTACGTAAAATCAGTAAGATATTAATTTTTAATTCCATCTGTTTCAGACAAGAGATAGACAGGATACAGAAAGTTATAAAAACTGTAAGTTCCACCTTGTGTGACTTAAAACTGGCTATAGATGGTACTATTGTAATGAGCCAAGGTTTACGGGAATCTTTAGATGCTATGTATGATGCTAGAATACCACAAAAATGGCTCAAGGTGAGAAAATTCATACCCTTAATCAAATCATAGGCCAAATTGTATATAAGTCACTAATACTGACATTTTTAGGTGTCATGGGAATCTGCGACGCTTGGTTTTTGGTATACGGAACTGCTTGAGCGCGAGCAGCAGTACCGAGTGTGGCTCAAGAACGGGCGGCCGAATACATTTTGGATGACAGGATTCTTCAACCCACAAGGCTTCCTCACTGCTATGAGACAGGTCACTTGTAAACTATTGTAACTCATTGTCATTCACTGAAAGTCTTCAGTAAAATTCATTATTCACAATAAATATTTTCCTTCTTTTTTACTTTTAACCTTATCTATCTATATCATGAAATTAATATCATTGTTATGAAGACTTGCTCACTTAGATATTTTGTAGGTCCTATTCACCCAACTTTTTTTAAACTAGCAAACGACGTCAAAAAGGAAGTCCTTAGCGTGTTTAAACTAGTTTAAAAAACGCTTGTCTGTTTTGGCAAGCAATGGCTCTTGTTTTAGCAATTTGCAATTTGCGTTCATATCGATACTGACGCGTGTTGTATCTAGTGTGAAAGATTATTTTCAGGAAGTGACCCGTAGTCACAAGGGCTGGGCGTTGGACTCAGTAGTACTGCAAAACCACATCACAAAGCTGAACCGCGAAGACGTACACGAGGGTCCCGCGGAGGGTGTTTACGTGTACGGCCTGTTCCTCGAAGGTATACGCTATTACATCAGAAACTTATATTGATCACAAACAACCAGCTATTAATGAAGAACCAATTTGGTTATTGTTACATACAAAAACTATAAAATTAAATATTTTAAGTAATCCCCGGCTTATTAATCATTTATCACCATATCATTAAGACTATTCTTATGAGCCAAACACGCTATATCAGCTGTCAGTTTTTGAAGAGTTAAGCATCACGCAGACTATTTGATGATGAAGGATCAGCACAAGCTTAGCATGTCTTGGAAATACCATAGAAGTTACAGTAATCCAAATTTGGATTACTTTAACATCTATAAGTAGCGTATTGTAAGTTAATTTTCGAAAACATTGTATTCATGAAATTATCAAATTAATAAGATGTTTTTGAAAGTGGCAAACATTTCTATGAACTAATATAGCCTATGTTTTAAATTATCGTCGTATTGCCGGCACCACCCTGTAAAATAATCTGAAAAGACAAAGTGGAGTAAATAATAATATGACATTTTAAAGGTCTAAAGGTTGAATATGTAAAATTTTGCTTCACAGGCGCGTCATTGGACAGAAAAACAGGGAAACTAATTGAGTCAAAGGCCAAAGTGCTATATGAACAGATGCCGGTCATATACATCTTCGCCATCAACACGACAGCGGGCAAGGACCCGCGTCTGTACGAGTGCCCCATATACAGGAAGCCACAAAGAACCGACGCCAAGTATGTCGGATCCATTGACTTCGAGACAGATAGTAACCCACGCCACTGGACGCTCAGAGGCGTAGCGCTATTGTGCGATATCAAATAAAATGTTCACCCGCTATTTTTGTATGGTTTTTTTACAAGGTACAGTGCATGTTAAGGTTGTAAGTAGCAGCAGCTGGCTGGTTAGTTTTCAGTATAAATACTATTTTTCTGTTCATAGTAAAAATGTGTGGTTCTGTTTTCTTCTTGTCATATTTTAATTTTGTGAATTGACAAATATATTTTTACGTGTGAATTTATAATTTAAAAGAATATAGTTTATTGTGTTTATCTTCGCGGTTTTTATTTGAAGATAGTTTTACACAATCATCGGGCTTCACCATTATCGAACCTCCACATTATGGCGACCGTTACGGAAATTGAGACGTTGAAAGCCCGTAGAAAAATTCAAAGGAGACAATTCACGACGTGTAAGGGAAAGTTAATTAATTTACTCGCTGAAACCGCCCGTGATAAAGTTTCGATTTCAGCAGAGTTTGAGAGGCTCAAGTTGCGCCATGAAAGTCTTTACGCAACTCAAAACGCTTTACTAGACGCGTGGCTCCAGGATGGTGATAGAGATGAGGAGGCTATACAAATGGACGTGGACGCAGCCGATGAGTATGAATCTGATTTTTTCAATTTGCAAGGTAAGGTGAATGAATTTATTAATGTATCTGTCGATTCACCTCATAGTTTAAAAAAGTCAGAGAAGAGCTGCGTCTGTTCAGTTGATGGTAATATTATGCTAAAATTACCAAAAATAGAACTGCCAAAATTCGATGGCAAAATTGAGAACTGGCTAGGGTTTTGGTCTCAGTTTAAAAAAATAGATGCAGATGAGAATTTACACAACGATTACAAAATCCAGTACCTTCTGCAATGTATGGAGCCAGGATCGGCGGCTAAGGACGTAGTCAGCACATTTCCGCCTACTGGTGAAAACTATGATAAGGCACTAGAGCAGTTGAAGCTGAGATTTGGTAGGAAGGATGTGATCGTGCAATTTTATGTCCGGGAACTATTGAAGCTTGTACAGACCAGGGGCGTTACGCCAGTAGGTATTCTATATGACAGATTAATGACAAAGATTTTAGCTCTAGAAACATTGGGTATGACGCAGGAAAATTATAATGTATTTTTGTTCCCCATGGTAGAATCCGCTATTCCAGAAGATACATTGAGGGCCTGGAATAGGTCGAGGCCAAGCGGTAAGGATAATAATCTTGAGAATCTGCTAGAGTTTCTAAAGAAGGAGGTAGAGTCGGAAGAAATGATTAGTTTAGCTCACGGCGCGGATGGTGTTTCTTCGTCGGCCAAAACTCCCTCGGCAGCATGCTTAGCAGCTTCGTCGTGCAAGAAAGACTCACAGAACCGAAACATGAAGCAAACGAAACACGATAGCAAATGTCTGTGGTGTGACGTCAACACGCATAACAGTTCCGAGTGCGTTAAAGCTGTAAATATGTCCATAGGTGAGCGAGTAGAGTACGTGAATAACAAAAGGGCCTGCTTGATATGTTTGTGCGTGGGGCACAGGGCAGCGACTTGTAGAAAGCATCCGAAGTGTGTGGTTTGTGCTAAAAGACACTACCCAATTATGTGCAATGAGGTTAGTAAGGAGGTAAAAACTGTCACTGACTCTAAGGTAAATATTACAAATTTTTCAAATAGTGAATGTTTAGTACTTTTACAGACTTTAAAGGTTGAAATTAGAAATGGTTGTAAGGAAGTAACTGTCAGAGCGCTAATTGATTCTGGAGCTCAGCGCTCTTTTATTTCGAGCGATGTAGTGCGCAAATTAGGGTTAAAGGCGACGGGTAGTAAGCAACTTGTACATAACTTGTTTGGTGGTAATGTTACAAAAAGACAATGTCATAATATGTTTTCTATTTCTGTACATAATTTAGATTATAGTTATAAATGTCAATTGAATGTGTTAGAACAAGGTACTATCTGTGCATATATACCTAAATTAAATAATGGTCGTATTATGTCTAGATTGCAAAACGAAGGTATTTTTTTGTCTGACTGTAGTAACGATGAAACTGAGATTTCTTTACTCATTGGTTCTGATTTTATAGGTTCACTCCTCACTGGACGATCAGTACTAATTGAAGGCAACCTTCTCGCAACTGAGACTAAGCTGGGTTGGACTATCCAGGGGCCGACAGCGGGTGTATATTGCTCTGTAAATAGTGTAAATACATTTCATTGTACATTTGACGTAGAAGACTTATGGAAGCTTGAAACGCTAGGCATACGAGACCAAGTTGAAGTCAAAGAACGATGCGAAAGAGATTCTGAGGTAATGCTTTTTTTTCGTAATACGGTGAAGCGTCAGCCTGATGGGCGGTATGAAGTGAAGTTACCCTTTAAGGAAACGGTTGAGTTTCTCCCCACTAATTACAACTTAGCTCTTAAGCGTCTGCAATCGACGACAGCAAAGTTACAGAAAATGGGTATTGTAGAGGAGTATGGTAACGTGTTTAAGGAGTGGGAGGCCGAGGGTATTATTGAGGAAGTTGATAACGACGACTCGGAGCGTGGACACTATCTGCCGCACCATGCCGTAGTCAAGGAGGACAACTTGACTACTAAAATTAGGCCCGTATTCGACGCTTCATCTGCAGAGAAGAGTGAATTTTCTCTTAATGCATGTTTGAATAGAGGTATAAATTTAATTGAACTGATACCGAAGTTGTTGATTCGATTTAGAATAGGCGCGATAGGCATTATAGCGGACATTAGAAAGGCTTTTCTTATGATAAAGGTAGATCCGGATGATAGACGTTATTTAAAATTTTTATGGTGGCATGATGTAAATGGTTCTCAATGGAGATTAAAAACATTTCGCCATTGTAGAGTAGTTTTTGGCGTTACCACAAGTCCGTTTTTGCTTGCTGCGACGATAATGTATCACTTGGACACATTTAAAGATTCGCACACTGCCGCCACACTTAGAAAAAGTTTTTACGTGGACAATTGTGTTACGAGTGTGGATTCTGTCGAAGAGATGCGAAGCTTTATTTCTGATGCCAAGGAGATAATGCAGAAGGGGCAGTTTGACTTGCGCTGCTGGGTGACAGGTCCGGCGATAACGGATCCAGATGTTGTCAGTGCACCTGTTCTAGGATTAATTTGGGATCCGAGATGTGATACACTTCACGTGAAAATACCTAGAATAGCGAACGGCACTAAGGTAACCAAAAGATATTTGCTGTCAATAGCTCAAAGCATTTTCGATCCGTTAGGCTTTGTTTGCCCGATAACGATTGTGCCAAAATTGATTTTACAGAAAGCCTGGAGTTTGAAGATTAACTGGGATAGTGAACTTCCAGAGCTGTTAAGGGCCAAGGTTAAAGAGTGGATAGATCAGTTAAGCGCGCTAAAATCCTTCCAAATTCCAAGGCGCCTCAGTAGAAGTAAGTTTAGCAACAATAAAAATTCGATACATGTATATAGTGATGCAAGTCAGTTTGCCTACGCCGCATGTGTATATTTGAGATCGCAGTGTGGAGATGAGGTAAGTGTGCAGTTGGTAATGGCGAAGGCGAGGCTAGCTCCATTAAAGTCAGTTACGATCCCTAGGCTTGAGCTTATAGCGGCAGTCTTGGGTACCAGGTTAGCGGCCGAAGTGAAGTTGGCTTTAGAGTTAGAGTGCTCAGAGACGTATTGGACTGACTCGAGCATTGTTTTGGCCTGGATACGAAGAAAGGTGGGTCTTAATACATTTATACATAATAGAGTGAGAGAAATTGTGCAAAGAACTGACGCAAATGATTGGCGACATATAGCAGGTGTGGGAAATCCTGCCGATTTACCTTCGCGTGGATGTGACTCGCAAAAATTTCTGAAGAGTCGATGGCTTGAGGGTCCGCAATGGCTTATGAAGCCAGAAAACGAGTGGCCAGTGTCGAATCCTACGCCAGATTATAAAGAAGTAGAGAAGGAAGTGAAGAGAAGTTGTCTGTTAGAAGTTATTACAGAGAAATTGTCAGAACGTTTAAGTTATTTTAGTAAGTATTCGAAGATAGTACGAACAGTCGCTTGGTGTCTCAGGTGGTTACGTCATCGAAGAGGTACTTCAAGAGTAACAGCCGAAGAGGTTACAGATGCAGAGACACGACTAGTAAGAATATTGCAGATAGAGCATTTTGGCAATACAGATAAAGTCGTAGGATTAAGCTTACAAACTATTAAGAATGCTGAAGGTTTGATGTGCGTCAAGACACGTTTAACACTCTGCGACGATGTAAATAGTTTTAAATATCCTGTATTATTACCGGGCAAGAGTTTTATTGTTGAGCGGTTAATTAGGCAGAAGCATATAGAATTTCTACACGCTGTATCCCAAACTTTAATTAATAAACTCCGTGAAAATTACTGGATAATCGGAATACGGCGCATAGCAAAAAGAATTGTACAACAATGTGTCGTCTGCAAGAGGTACAATGCTAAGGCTTGTGCTGCACCAGAAGCTCCGTTACCGGTGGATCGTATCACGTGTGGAGAACCTTTTGCGGTAACAGGGATTGACTTTGCAGGATATTTATTGTTGCGTAGTAATAAGAAATGTTGGATTGCAGTCTTTACGTGCGCTGCGTACCGAGCCGTACATCTTGAGCTATGCACGTCGCTGTCCACGGAGGATTTTCTTTTGGCATTGCGCAGATTTCTGGCGAGAAGGGGCGCAGTGAAAATTATATACAGCGACAATGCAACAAATTTTCGAGGTGCGAGCAATTTGTTTGCCAATATTGAATGGACTAAAATATCCGAAGCATCCCAAGCAAACAAAATTTCATGGCGCTTTATACCGCCGGCAGCGCCATGGTGGGGTGGGTTTTGGGAAAGGATGATTAGAACTATGAAGGATATTTTACGTCGCGTTCTGGGAAAGGCATCGCTTCATGAGACCGAGTTGACCACGGTAATCTGCGAGGTCGAAGCAAGTATAAATTCCAGACCGTTAACGTATATTACTGACAATACGGAAGGCTTGACTCCATTAACGCCAGCAATGTTTTTGGGTTCTGTGGGTGCGGAGACACAATTGTCTGATATTTCTCATGTTGATGGTTTCACTGCTAAGTGGCGTTACATAAAGAAGCTTACGGAGGACTTGCGACTACGTTTTAGGAGTGAATATCTTTCTTTGCTCGTTCATAAGAGTACGAGCGATAACACGCGACTTGTAAAAGAGGGTGACGTTGTGTTGATCGGCAGCGATAATGAAAAGCGTGTGAATTGGCCTCTTGGGCTCGTGCTGAAGATAATGACTGGCTCTGACGGTCATGGTAGAGTTGCTCAATTGCGCACAAGTATGGGTGAAAGGGTGAGAGCATATCAACGCCTGTACCCCCTTGAGCTTAACAGCAGGGATAGTCCATTGGGGGATGATGTTCGTCCAGTTGTCACGCGTAGTGGTCGTCCAGTGAGGGTTCCCCGTAGACTAGATTTATAGATTTGCGAATGTTTTTGTTTTCCTTGGTTTTGCATTGCTGTATTGTAGGTGCCCGCACTGCAAGGTGGGGTGGATGTTAAGGTTGTAAGTAGCAGCAGCTGGCTGGTTAGTTTTCAGTATAAATACTATTTTTCTGTTCATAGTAAAAATGTGTGGTTCTGTTTTCTTCTTGTCATATTTTAATTTTGTGAATTGACAAATATATTTTTACGTGTGAATTTATAATTTAAAAGAATATAGTTTATTGTGTTTATCTTCGCGGTTTTTATTTGAAGATAGTTTTACACAATCATCGGGCTTCACCATTATCGAACCTCCACAGTGCACTTCCTTAAAATTCGTAGGAATAAAGTACCTACCTTTATAATATTTTTACCCTATACCAATGTCATTACTGTGACTAGATTCTGCATGGAATTTGGGAACATAACCTCAATAAACAAAAGGTTGTTCATTAACCTCCGTATAATGTTATATAAGTGTCAGCTTACAGTCCCTTTGGACTGTCATTGGATCCGCTGATTTTTTTCACCAGGCTATCCCATAACTTGATAATTATCAACTTTTTAAAAGTATAAATAGGATTACAACCACTTCCTGAAATGAGTAAGTAGGTATATAGGTACTTGCCTACTAAAATGAGCGAGTCTTAAAACTTCTCATGATGACAAACCGCAAAATGGCCACTTCCTGTAATGCTTTCCAGATTCTCCACTTGTGGTCATATTGAGAAGTGGTCATTATGCAAAGAGGCCTAAAATCACAGAACATAAGAGAGAGGTTAGAAGTAGTATCAAGCGACGTTAGTACCAGAACCAGTGTCGCCTCTCGCACACATCTTAATGATAAGTTCGTATTTTACTACATAAAACACCATTACGCGATTGGTTCCTGAAAATCGGTACAAAAATGTACCAAGTGAAAAACAGACTATTTAAATATAGGCCATATTTCCACAGCGTAAAGATTGAATTTGTTTGTGCACATATATTGCAGTGTTACCAGAATAAAAATAAAATGCAATTTGATGGGAAATTTTGAGTTCGTTGATGTATTTAATAGTGACTTAAACGAATGAAAGAACTCTTTAAATTGTATGTTGTAATAATAGTACCTAATAGGAATAAAAAAATATTTTTCTTTACAATAGGTGTTCTTAGTAAAATCGATTTTGGTACTTGATGCAAACTAAGATCTATAATTGTGAGGGAGATAGGTTCCCTTAGAATCCATTGCAGTTCATATTCAGTCAGATTTATGAAAGGATTGAGTTGTTATCTTTTGGGCACATTTGGATGCGATTAGGATTATTAAAATATGTCATATATTTTACTAATTACAGCCTCGGCTTTCTTATAGCCCTCACCTAATCATTGTGTTTAAAATTGTTTGTACTGTGTTGTGTTTAACCTTTTACTGGCTCTCTGTTTTTATCAACTTTGTCCTGCTATGTATTTTAAGCTTGGTCTTGCAATAAGATTAATAAATATTTAATTTTTCAATTTAAACAATATAACAAGTTCTCGTGAAGGTTTTCACTTTATGCTATGTCTTTCAAATGAATCTTTAAAATTATAAGAAATATATATTCTACAAAAAAAAATTCATTAATCAGTGATTATATATATGTAAGTAAGGAGGAGCTCGGTGGCGTAGTTGTTGAGGAGCTCGGTGGCGTAGTTGCTTGAGCGCTCTGGTTTCGATCACGAAAACAAAGCAACTTTCGCCATAGTTGGTCCCGGAATGGGTCAATTAAATTTAAAATCTCGAGCTCCTCCGTGCTTCGGAAGGCACGTTAAGCCGTTGGTCCCGGTTGTTACTGCAACCGTTTTAACCCACCAACCCGCATTGGGCCAGCGTGGTGATGTCATGGCCCAATCTCCTCATGTGTTTCTGCCATGTAGGAAGGCCTGTGCCCAGCAGTGGGACGTATATAGGCTGATGATGATGAAGTACCTACTTATTTATTTCAATTTCTTAAGCGACTCTTAAATAAAATACAGCATACAAAGAGAATGGGATCACTACAGTTTAATTTGTCAAGCTGTGTAAGACTTCCGGTAGTTATATGACATTAAAAAATCTAATAATCTGGAATTCGAGGCTTTCACGAGTAAAGTTACTTGTCTACATCTCATTTATTAATGCCACTATGGTTTTTGTTACATAAAAAGCTGACCTTATTTTTGGAGAGTTTTTTTTTGCTATTTTATGAGGTCGGTCAAGATTTTTATTATTAGAACATTATGTCTGAACGAACGTTTGTAACCCGTTATGAAATTCATAGCGGCTATCTACCTCAATAAGTGGCATCATGAAGACTGGCATCATATTTTTATATTTGGAGTTTTTGGCGAGATTTAATGCTGTCATATCAGTCAAGATTTTTATAACAATAATTACAAAAAATCTGTCAGCGAACATTGTGTTATAAAATTGGTATAAGTAGTTTTGTAAAAGAAGTGTTTGTGTTTACATTACATGCCATTGGAATATCATTGTAATATAAGTGAATTTGATGTGAAGACATTGAGAAAGACACTAGGAATTGCATTGAAATGTGTTGCTTTGCACTAGCATTTCAATGCAATATGTGTAGAATGTCAGAAAATACTTAAGATATGGCTGTATGGGCGTCCGTTCCCCTTGTGTTCTCGGTAATCGAGAGAATATATTCTCTCTATATGAACAGCAAAAACTAGTACTTAACTTAATTTTTCAGTGCTTTATTTTTATTTAATGGCAAAACGTAGTCATTAACTTAACGTAGTCTGTGATGGCAAATATTTCGTATTTTTGTAAATATTTCATAGTTATTTACGTAGCAAAAAAAGGCGTGGTAATAAAGTGTAAGGTGTCTTACGTTGAACTAGCGGATTGTTCAACATTTACGAAATTGTTGTCACATTGTTTTGTTTACATTCTTAGCACAAGTGAAAAAAACGAGTAACATCAAAGAGTTTTGTTATATGGAAATAGTTACTAGGCAATAATATGACATCATAATACTTTGTTGTAATATTTTCTAATTAAATTAAACATTGATATATTTTTGACTCATTTGTGCAAAATAAGTGTGACGTGCTGGCAACTCTTTTAATTTACCCCAAAAAGCATACATTGCGGGCTAAATACAATGCCACTTTTATTGACGAGGTACACAGCCAGCAATGTATATTTTTGGCATGGCGTCGTTTTAATTTAATGTTTTTCACTATTTTGCAGTAAAAATGTACTAAGCGAAAATAAGAAATGTCTCAATGAGTAAGATTATAACTTTTACTTTGCTTCCAGCGTGTTAAATTAGCACAAAGAGACATTTTTCCACAAGTTTTGGCATAATATTGCTCTGCATAGGTTAGCGAACTACTGAGCGCGTCGAATCGTCAAAAGGACTGGATAAGAGTGTTTACTCTTATGCGCGGCGCGCGCGTCCCGCCCACTTACGCCTTCTAACTACTCTCTATGTTCTGTGCCTAAAATAGTTAATTTCTAGAATAGCGAGAATGACGAGGGCAATTTTTGATGGCCGTAAGTTTTAGTAAAATGCTGTTTTTTAGAAGATTCAGTCATTGGGAAGGCAGTGTTTATATTAGTCTGGTCTGCACATATAGATTAACACATGCATATATTCCCAAGAAGCTGAAAGTTGGATATGAACGTTTGGTATATCATTATAATGAAATTGCGAAAAGTCCCCATCGATCTAATGTGTGTAAAAAAATTTATTCAAGGTCAAAGATTCAAAGTTTGCAAATATATGTTATTTTGGATATTTTAGCAAAACAGTTTTATGATAAATATATTTCATACAAAAATTGTCTTTACACTTTTTCTCCTAAGATCCATTATTTCTGAGAAAAAGCGATTATAAAATTAATTGAAGGAATGAATTCCCCATAACATGCAGGACTACGATGCCTATGTACATCATTGGACGCATAATAAGTGAAACTGACCATTAGAATCACTCACACGGCATGTTGAAGGAAACATGAACCTTGAATTTCTTCTTTCCATTTAGGGGGCCTCCATAAATTACGTGAGGTGTTTAAGGGGGGAGGGGGTCGCGTCAAATCTCATCTAATCTTACGTTGGAGAGAGGGGGGGGTCTCGGCAAATATCACGTAATTTTTTTTCTGATTGAAACAAAAAAATATACTAGTTTGGTCCATTTAATCCAGATTGTAGGTACATGCTTGAGATTTAATCTTAAGCGTAATCGTAATACGATTAAGAGCCACCGCACATATACAATTTCAAATCGCACAACTAAATTGCGTGCTTTTATAGGCCGCACACTTCGTCGACTTAGTTGATGGACAGTGTTGCTAGCGCGGTGAAGTCTGCGATAAAATGCGGAAAAACAACGCACTACTTCTTTTATTTCTTTTATTAATTAGGTTTTTAAGGGCTGGCCTTTTTTGGACTTCGTCGATCAGCAGTTCTATTTTTTCATTTGTTACAAGTAAGTAGAGAATGCAGAGATTGACTGGGCGGCTGCGCGCCCGTCAGCAAAAATCCAAGCGTGGGGAAATCACACGCACGGGTCTGGTCATACTGCATCTTGCCGTGCGACTGACCAACTAAGTTGTTATAGTGTGCGGGCTATCGGCCGATAGTTGATCAACTATTTAGTTGAACGACTTAGTTGATATAATGTGCGGGCTATCATAAGATTCTATGCCTATTAGACATTCTGCGATTTAGTTGTACGATTTGAAATTGTATATGTGCGGTGGCTCTAAGATCATTCACTAATTCGTTCGGAAGAAAATAATTTCATTCATACTTCGACGTTATACATTTACTGACTGTCAAACCACGATATTTGTTTTCGCGCCCGTCCTTTGTTTTGGGGCCACTGTCAGCCGAACTCGCGACTAAAAGCACGAAGCATTTTTTTTTTCCTTTTTACAATAACAATCCAACGCGTTTACGTAAGAAACCCACATTTTGAAAAATCTCACGTGCGATTGGGGCATGGCGGAGGGGGTTGACTAAAATCTCACGACATCTCACCAGGGGGGGATGGAGAGACAGAAAATTTAAAAAAAAACACCTCACGTAATTTATGGACGCCCCCTTATAAGTTTTTGTCAAGATCACTGTTTACCAATTCAACCTTTACGTTTAACTTTAATGCACAACAAAAATAATATGTATTTATTCAGTATAAGGTGATATTTTTAAGAGCATTCATACGGCCACCGCATGCGGTGTGGGTGATCCAAATAAATCGTTATAATTTTTAAACGGGACATTCCTTATGAGGGACATTCAAACTAATCGTTTGTTGCCCGTGGTCCTATCACGGAGTTCTACTGGTCAATCCATGGGAAATATATATATATATTTATTTCCCATGTATATCAAATTACCCGTATATCAAATTACCCGTAGTCCTATCGATAGGACTATGGACAACTTTTTTTGTCCGTGGTTCTACTAACGAAAAAAAGGTCACATCACTGCAGTCACAATACTCGGTGGTATGTTATAACTTTAAAAGACGCACCGTACCTACCAGCAGGAAATGGACGTTTATTCCCGTTGAGTAACACCGTAACTCAATGCCACTATTTTTTCCCTGTATGTATGTAGCTGGATCATCCTCTGAAA
Organism: Nymphula nitidulata; assembly: GCA_947347705.1. Classification (NCBI taxonomy): domain Eukaryota; kingdom Metazoa; phylum Arthropoda; class Insecta; order Lepidoptera; family Crambidae; genus Nymphula; species Nymphula nitidulata. The sequence continues at coordinate 23,259,869 of OX374616.1, forward strand.
TACCAGGCTACCATATCTATGTAGGAGATGTTTAGCATACTCTTATTTTATTTATATAATAATCGTAGAGTTACAATAAATAACCTCTCATATACTTATGGTAGCCTGGTACTTCAGGGGATGATCCAGCTACATACATACGAATTTTGTGACACAAAATGGTGTGACTCAACGGGAATAAACGGAAATTAACAGCGGTGGGTCTGAAAGGCATTTGACATCATGTGAACAGTAGGTAATTTAATGTTACACTGGACATTATAGACATTGTGGACATTTCGGCATCTTGGTCATTACTTCTCGAAAGGAGCCTTATGTACCGACGTACCATAGGAAAATTATTTATTGTGGTCCTACTCATTCAGTAAATCCAGTAACAATTCAATTTAATATTGGCAGAAGGACGGTTCGATTAAACGAACCACAGGTAAAAAAAATTGCCCATGGATCGACCAGTAGAACTCCGTGATAGGACCACGGGCAACAAACGAACTTCCAGAACTTGGAATTCTTTGCCAGCACATGTGTTCCCTCCTTCGTATAACATGGGTTCCTTCAAAAGAGGCGTGAAAAAGCACCTTTCGGGCCGGCAAGGTGGAGGCGGCTAGAGCAGTGTCTGAACTGCACTAGCTGTCTTCGCATATGGACTCTTCTTACCGCTTCACATCAGGTGGTGTTGAGTCATTTGTCGTGCTTTGTATAAAAAAAAAAAAAAAAAAACGAAACTTATTCATTATTTGGTAATGGTATTTAAAAATTTTTTGATGTAGAAATAAGAAGCAGAACTGTTTTATATATTATGAGATATACATTATGGCATTTTTATAATGCATGCGGTATGAGTGATCCACTTTATTGACTATATTTGTTTTATCTCAGGTTTTACATTTTTTTAAAATTTACTGTGACGTATTTAACAATTATTTACTAAATCCTCGTCGATTATTGTAAAGATTGAAGATAGGATCACTCAATCCACATGCACGTCTGTACAGGGGCAAGGATGATATACTATTTTGTCTATGATAGAGAACATATAAACATAAACTTAGGTACAGCCTAAATGAAATAAAGAAAGGTTAGACCATCCGGGCTCTTGGGCCTTAACTGTTAGTTATTCAACTGAACTGAAATAATCAAACAAACTTTTAAATAAGATTATAATTAATAAAAGAAATTTTACAAAAAGGCTTAAAATACCTTCTTAAAATTATAAAAAAAGACTTTCACAATATAAAATTTGAGACACTCCACAGTTGCATGCATTTACAGTATTTTCTTGATTTCGTCGTAAAGAACGAGTACAAAGGCACCTCCGGTACCTCTGAGAACGTTGGAGAAGGCGCCCTTGAAGAAAGCGCCAGGGCCCTCCGTTCGGAGTATTGTGACCCAGCAGTGGATTGTGTTCTTGTACAGACGCTCGTTCACCGGGCGGCCAGACTGCATCATCATGCGCCGCCGGACCGTGTCGAGTGGGTACGACGTGATCCCCGCTACAGTTGTTACTGTCTGTGGATATTAACGAATGATTTTAACTTAAAGCAACTAAGGGGCAGGCACGTTGCACGCCGTAGACAGAGTATGTAAGTTAAACATTATTCAATAAATCGACCGAAACCAAAAAATAAACAGATTTGCAGACAGCCGTTGGCTTGTTTACTTTGTCATTAGGTATAACATTGTTTAATCTAACATAAATCGCTATGCATAAAATTTATCACGGGATTTGTAAATTAAGACACGATACAGACGCGTCTTTATGAAATCTATCAAAATAAATCTCTTCTCACCTGAGCAATGAGCCAGGTGATGAATAGCGACGTGTTCTTCGGGTCGGGAAGCATGCCTCGTGCCGTGTCGTAGAAGCCGAAGTACGTGGCGCGGTAGATGATGATGCCTTGCACTGATACTACGAAACCGCGGTACAGTCCGATTGGTCCGTCTGACTTCAGAGTCTTTGTCAAACAGTCGATTAGCCCGTTGTATTCCTTAGCTTTTCCCTTGCCAACGTCGGCTGCGAGCCTGAGAAAGTAAATCAAAACAATTAAGAAACATCTAAGCTACAAGAAATACGAAAATGGTTCATCATAGTAATTTATTCGTACAATGTCCATTGAATTAATGCTTCCCCTATCGATTTTCTAACGGCGACTGTCCCCAACAGGTAGGTAGGTGTTTAAATTTTGTGGGAGGCTGCCGTATACTGGGCTTGCCGTGTAAGTCCGCTATGCTAGAACTTTTACATGTGCCCCAGTTACCCCATTATTACTTTCAACTTCCTAATCCTACCAGCTACGTCGATGATAACCACATAACATACTCGCATGAAGCGAGCTATGTTTGTCGAGTGCGACTCTGAACTAATAGGTAAGACGTTCAGTGACTGACCAGCAGGCTTTACAGGCGTAGCTGTCATCAATAGCAACACAAAAAAGTCAAACTTTAGACTGGCAATGAGGACTGTTGGCCAGTAAGATCTTTCGAAATTTCCGAGGCGTATGGGAAATTGGGAGTTGGATTCATTGGTTAAACTAGGAACTTAGGTACCTATAAACTTCATTAGCTATGTTTTTTAATTATTGGTTTCAAATATTATACGAATGTTGTAAAAACTGGGGGTATTGGCATATCTATGGGTATTGGGGTATTAAAATAATACTTACCTAGTCCTAGCAAAATCCAGTGGGTATACAAAACACAGAGAAGTCGCGCCGGCAGCTCCTCCTGATGCTAGATTTCCAGCAAAATAACGCCAGAAATTTTTATTCTTGTCCACGCCTTGCAAAAACATGCCTTTGTAAACATCCCTGAACGCGAAATTCAATGCTTGCGTCGGGAAATAGCGAATAACGTTCGCAAAGTTGCCTCGCCACAGTGACGATAAGCCCTGTTCTTTTGGTATCCGGATGAATGCGTCCACGATACCTGCACAAGTATTTAAGATAAGTAGATACTTATCTGGAGGTGTTAGTTGTTAGTAATTGCTTAAAGTGGAAAAAAACTCATGATAAATTAGGGCGAGGTTATTCCAGATCTGTAAGCATTTACTACTGGCTTTCTGTGCCTTTCTCTTTTTGAGCTCGTACCCCCACGTAACTTGACTCTCAGCCTGCTGTTAATTTAGGTACGCCAACGTTTAATTAAACAATAGTTGAAGCTATTCTTATTTGGCTATTTCTATAAGATATAGCTTCTAAGAAAAATTTGTGCATACAGGAATTTAAAATTACGCGTAAGTTATTAAAAAAAACCCACCAAAGCAAAGGCAAAGTCCACTTGAAGGGAAACTTAGTAGTCAATTTACAAAAATACATAAATTATTTTGTTTTTTCATTTAATTATGTATAAGCAAACTAATTATGATGCTTACTTTGGGCTACATAATAGGTCAACGAAACTGTTTTCATCTGTGACTTTGTGGTGTGAGTGTATGAATTATTATTATTATAGTAGAGTACCAGTAACGAGTACAAAAAATATCAATAAATTGCGTATGCTAGGAATCAGTTGTGTGTTAGGCGTATGTAATAATTTCTCTTCTCGATATCTTGGACCGGGGAAGGCTGACTTCAAGTCTGCGAGTTTACCGCTAAAAATAAGAGATCCTTGAAATTACATCTTATGTGCATCTAAGAAGCCGGGTGTACTAAATAGAGACTCCGGTTTTCAACCATTTTTAGAAAACACCTCACAAAAAATGATATTATGTTATACTTATCTACAAAGCCAGCACTGTCTGCCAGGCTAACTGCCAGCTAGCACTGGCTTGGTATAGGCATGGCGTGAATAGAGCGCCCATCTATTTTTCAAGTCAGGTTTGTCTGTAACTCTGTAAGACTGACGCAAGCGTAGGTAGGTACTGCCTACGTCAAAGCAAAGGTGATGACCTACGCAGACGACGGACTTTTCTCCGCAGCGGAGAAAAAAGTACGCTCAGGGAATAAAAAGTCCGCCGCGGATCTACCGCGAACTCAACGCACACACACGGTGTGCGGTTTATCGTCCTGCATACGTACATCACTCTCGAGCGCACAACGCGGACATATTATAATACTCTTTGACGCGGACTAAAGTCCGCCATGTGCGTTGCTTCGCCTAGTCACACGAGTTCTATTTTTTTTGAGGACTCCCCCGTACTTTTGGCCGGTCCGCTCTCTGCATGTCCTCGGTTATTCGGGGGACTTTTTGTACGCGGTACTTTTAATCCCTCGTTTGCGTTACTCGATACAGTTGTAAGCGATCTATTTTAGCGGACGAAAAAGTCCGCGGAATAAAATCCCTCGTCTGCACAGGCTATGATAGGTATACCTAAGGCTAATATTTTATTAAGAAAATATCTTACCTTTATATCGCTGATCCTTTGCGATCTGCTTCGACACATGTTGCACCTGTAGAATTAGCTTCACTCGCTCTATAGGGGCGACTGCAGTCTTTGACACCGCGGCGGAGATACCGCCAGCCAAGAAGTCCTTGAGGAACGCAGTGGAATCGCGACCCTTTTCCTCTTTGCCCTTCTTGTCTTTTTCAGACATTTCTTTTTAATATTAAGCTTGATTGGTGTTCGTGATGCTATAGATTCGAAGAAGCCAAGTAAGAGCATTTTTTTCTCCAAATTAAAATCGTAGGTACCTACGCTTTTTATTTGGCAAAATCGAATGCTCGTTTAATTTATTTGAAAAGAAAATTAGTTGTTGGCATTGGTACTGAAGGCACAATGTTATAAACAGTTCTGAAAAATATATTTAATATTAAAAATCAGTTGAGAATTTTAGAGAAATTGTAGTCTTGCTTGGGTATAATGTTTTGAATCAATTCTCTGTAATGTTGTTTGATTTGGCTTACCTAAAAAATATATCAGCGCACCAAAGATAAAGAACTATCAACGCCAATGTTTGATTACGAATAAAATAAATAATCTTATAGTATAGTAGGTACTAAGTAAGAGCAACCTATAGTGTTAGGCTTCTTTAAGTTTAAGATTCTGCCCGAAAAATGTTAATAAGTAGAAATATTATTTTAAAATTAAATAGTTTTTATTTTTTAGTTTTTATTTATTTGAAGTGGAACTAGTTGGCATAACATAAAGATAACGTTGTGTTAATTATCTACAAATATTATATTACGGAACAGGTACTACTCTTGTTACTACGGTCATTAATATTTTAGTCTGTACCTATGCCACATAGGGTAGGTTTATCCCCAGTCCTCAGTAGCTCAGTGGATAGAGCAGTCAGTTTTTGGAAGTGGCAAACCATATCTATGAACTAATACAGCCCATGTTTTAATTTATTGTCGTATTGACGGCACCACCCTCTATGTATAATTGGAAGGAAGAAATTATTGAATTTGACGAGACTATCACATCTGTATCCCTAGTGTAAATTTCAATCGAATCGAAAACGATCATCGTCGTGTACACCAAAGAGTACATTTTTATACATGTTCGTCTGGCCCGCCCAACCCCGCGGCTTTGGAAAACGAGATTTACATCAATCCTATGTACTCTTTTACCCAACCATATGTACAACTTTCATTTTCAATGTAACGCTAATATAAATAAGTTAGAAGCATCACTGGTGGCCGGGCCAGCCTGACGTTTTCAGCCCGGCCCCTTCTACATCACCACTACTACAACAACTAGTGACAATTAATTGATATAGAACTAATGTACTACATAAAATACATACATTCAAGCCTTTATTTCATACTAAAATGCAATATCTTAGGAGATATCAAAGTAAGGTGGGGCCGGGCTGAAATTATTGAAATAGCTAATAACAATAAAAATACAAAACCTAAGAACCCATATTCTATGTGTGTGTGATCTCCCAGAGGTGCAGTATATATGTACAACTTTATTTTTAAGTTACATTATTTAAATATAAAAATATGAGCACTAGAAATTATTTCAGCCCGGCCCCCTACAATCGTTTATATCTTTTTAGCTATTGCATCAATCTGCACAAAACGACAATGTGTGGACTCGTATACAGTAGTACTTTAATAAATTTTGGCTCATGAATTTACTAAGGTTATATTCGACGAGATAATTAAAATCTAAGATAGTACTAGTGGAGTGACCATCAGTCACGTGTCAATTTCAGGACATGTGTTTTATCGAATGAAACAAGTAATAATTAGAGTTTTTTTTATTAATACAACATTTTTAGATTTATAAAAATAAACAACCTTCGTATTTAAAATTATTAATACGTAATAGGAATATTGACAACAAGTAAAAAAGTAGGATTTTCACTTAAATTCAAAAATATGAGTTATTTTATTTACAAAAATACTTAAAGAGCACATATTTTTATGTCATATTGGTCTTATTATTTGCCATTTTTTAAAAATGACGATTTAAATAAAACAAAACTAATTATGGTAACATGGTCATATATAAAGTACTAAGATGCTATTAAACATTCAATAAAATGTTGTCAAATACCCTATTAATTAACTTTCATATAATCTATTAAATCACAGTCTTTCATTAGGTACTTCAAAAATTATAACTTATAAAAGTATTGGTTAATATTTGGTATACATATAAGTAGTAGGTAGCAATTACTTTTATAATCTAGTCTTTATAATAAAAAAAACATACCCACCGAATTGGCAACCTCTTCGTTTTTGAAGTCGGTTACAAATCCTCTAATTATAAATTGTATCATTCAATAAAAACATGTTTCCTAGATGGTAGGCCCATATGTAGGGTTGTCTGGGTAGGCCTTTCTTATTTCAGCCTTAAGACAGTTCGCTGTGTTTTGGATTGAAGGGAAAGTTAGCCAATAAAGTAATTAGAGGGCATGTACGGCATTTCAACTAAGGCCTCAGGATAACAACCGAACTGCAATATCAAGTGATTTTTCCTTATTAAAGCAGCTGTTTATAGGTGGCGGAAACTGTTTACCACCAGCTGGGCCATTACCTTTTATATCATCTACTTAGATCATTAAAAAAATGTCCTGAAATTAGCACGTGCCTGATGGTCACTCCACTAGTACTATCTTAGATTTTAATTATCTCGTCGAATATAACCTTAGTAAATTCATGAGCCAAAATTTATCAAAGTACTACCGTATACGAGTCCACAGATTGTCGTTTTGTGCAGATTGATGCAATAGCTAAAAAAATATAAGCGATTGTAGGGGGCCGGGCTGAAATAATTTCTAGTGCTCATATTTTTATATTTAAATAATGTAACTTAAAAATAAAGTTGTACATATATACTGCACCTCTGGGAGATCACACACACATAGAATATGGGTTCTTAGGTTTTGTATTTTTATTGTTATTAGCTATTTCAATAATTTCAGCCCGGCCCCACCTTACTTTGATATCTCCTAAGATATTGCATTTTAGTATGAAATAAAGGCTTGAATGTATGTATTTTATGTAGTACATTAGTTCTCTAACAATTAATTGTCACTAGTTGTTGTAGTAGTGGTGATGTAGAAGGGGCCGGGCTGAAAACGTCAGGCTGGCCCGGCCACCAGTGATGCTTCTAACTTATTTATATTAGCGTTACATTGAAAATGAAAGTTGTACATATGGTTGGGTAAAAGAGTACATAGGATTGATGTAAATCTCGTTTTCCAAAGCCGCGGGGTTGGGCGGGCCAGACGAACATTTTTATACGGGTAGTACACCTCCCAAATCCATATAAAAAAGTGGTTTCCAATAATTCACAAAAGAGGCGCTGCTGCCGTTTCCATACGATTTGGCAGTTGTCACGACGTCGGTTTTCGTTTTAATTCGATGAAACTTATAGTTATGTTTGATATAAAGATTATGCGCTCATATTTTTATTATTACGAGGCGCAAACCTGACTAGAAAAACTACTGAAAATTAAACTAGAACCACTTAACTCAAGAAATTCGCCAGGGTACAAGCGTCCATATTCATAGGTACGCGATTATATAATAAGACGACTTACATGATCACTATATAATCTGCGACAATTTCCTGCTCTTCGAATTATTATCTACATTTCTCAAGGAAATTCCGCGCTACAAGCATTTACGAGAATTTCGCAAAATAAGGTATTAAATATTTTACAGGCGGACTATTTTCCCGTCTTTTATTTGACATTTGGTTGTTGATTGCAAAAGAATGATGTGCGGTTTTCTTATTTGAAATTAGAACAAAATAAGAAGATTGACTTCGTGTGAAGTTAAAACGTAAAGAAGGATCACTGAAATTAAGTGTTTAAGTTAAAAAATTGGTCACAAGAGCGGGACGAAAGCGCCAATTTTTAACCCCCGCGCAAAAAGAGCGGTGTTATAAGTTTGGCGCGTCTGTTTGTGGCATCGCATCATAGCACCTTAACTAATTGGCCAGTATTCAGTTTTTTCGTTTGAAAGCTTACGTGATCAAGATGGTTCTTATCTTAGCTATTATTTATGAAGATCTGTTCAGGCCTTTGATGACTATTAGCGCATTTCCTACTTGACATAAGGGTCTTACTAACTTTCACAGATCAGATGATTGACTAGTGTTAAGCTACTTCTGTGGTCGACTGTACTACTATTGTAACTTTTCTATAGCCTATTTTACTCAAAGGAAGTGTTCCTTTATTTTAAAATATATTTAATTAAAAATTTTAAGTTTCATTAATCATCTATTCTTTCACTTACCTATCCACATTTAATCTGGATGTATTCAAAATTGATATGAATATGTTGCTTCCGCCAAAATCATTATTATTCTCTATGCGCCGAAGGAAAATTAAGAATTTTTGTTTTTAATTCATTTTTGTCCCCTAATTCTAGTTCGGGTGGGAGAATTGACACACTTTTGGATAACTATATGTATGAATAGAAAAAATAGTCCAATTGCCCCAGTGGTTCCCATAAAAGCGATGGGAATCAATTCTTATCCGAATATAGCTGCAATTAAAGTGAGTCAAGTTGTTTTCCAAAACTGCACGTGTAAAACAGAATTATTTTACTTCCTCCGTTTCAAAATTCTCCGGAATAAACTAGTATAAATAATATACGGCACCGCTGCGCGAATTCATTTCCGTCTCCTTTGGACTCATGTCTGCATTTAACTCAAAAAATAAAAAGACGGTTTCGAATCGAGATTTTTTATTGATTCAAAAAAATTGCCTCAGATCAAGAATAATCTGGTGACAGAAACTTTTAATATTAAATTACTATTGTAATACTATTAATATAACAATGGAGGCAAATTTAAAACCAGAAAAAACAGAACATGCATCTTTTGTACAAATCGTAACGACGTTGATTGTTTGTAAAACAGCAATGTTCAGAGAATTCATTGAAGTCCGTTTAATATTACAAAGAACGTAGCTTTAAGCACAGAAAAGCTTGTGCATAATATTTAGGCCAGACAATGAACATGTTTTTCTCAAACAATTTCACTACAAACTGCCACCATTTTATTTTCATCACAACAGATAATACACCTCAAAAATGTTGCTAGATACTAACCTTGTCTTGATTATGGTAAAAAAATTATTAGCCAGATGTAGACGTATGAATAATTTATAAGAAATTATTATATATGTATTTTAAATATTTACAGTTACGTGAGAGCATATTGATTCTAACCTAATTCAGAAATTTATCTTATTACAGCCACGAACAATTAGCGCAGACGTCGACTTTTAAAGGGCCATCCACGCTAAGTGAATATTATAACAACATTATTTTATTACAATCAGCCAAACAAAAGGGACGACATTATTAACAATATCGGTAAAATATTGGTGTATAATTATGCTACGCGACATATTATAACACTAACAAGAAAATCTTATTACAGCTATTGGATATCTGTGTATTATGGTAAAAACAGATTATATACAGACATTATATGAAGACGTTATATGAAGAGTATAATGGTACTACTACAACATCATTGTGCTATTTAATAAATTGGTAATGATTTTGGACGCATTCATTTAAGAGATCGGCAAACAAGCTTAATATTTTTACTTTTTGACCGACACAATACAATTGCAATAGAAGTAGATTTTGCAACTGTTAGACTTGATGTAGCTATCTGACTACTGTATCTGTTACAATATCTGTACACACGACAGCACATCAAGCGTAACAGTTGTACTACGAAAGCCGCCTCTATTACGAACGCAGTAAGGGCGGTCTCAAGGTCAAACTGTTACGCTTGATGTGCTGTCGACTGTACATATTATGATATTACGTATAATATTCTACTTAGCATTTATTATACGGCCATACCAATACAATACACATAAAATACAAGGTAGTTATTGAAATATACAACAATACTAATATAGTTGTTTGGCAAAATTGTGTGGTGTTATAGTATCATTGCAATTTGGCAAAAAACATGTCCATATTATTAAAGATAATAATATGTCTTATTAATTTAATAAGTTCATAAATTAACAATGTGTCAATTTGTCAATTCTATAAACAAAATATATAAAACATTATATAATTGCGCTACCTATGTTATCTGGGTCTAAATTACCTATAGTGCCCTATACTAGAGTACATCACAATTTAATTTCAATTATCATTTAAAGTCAAATAAATTGTTTTCTATGGGATCCTTTAGTATGACAAAGAAATAAAGTTTTAGGTTTTATGTTATAAATGATCACCTTTTTACGGGAATACAAATATCAAATACAGTAGTGTCATTTACAGAGAATTTGCTATTCCAATGTTTAGTCCACTTCCTATTGAAGTAATACTCTCATAGGACAATAATTATGCACGTGAATTTCATTTTTGCAACGGCTGTCATTTGAAAAGCAAACAAAGTATAGGTCGATTTTATGGATAGCTCTTGTTAATACATACTTACTATCGTTAAAAATTGCACGTAAAAGAAGTAAAAATGTAACAATTATTGATTAACTATAAGTGCACTTCTAACGAGAGACCCTGGCGGCCTGGTTTCTATCCTCAGTAAAGCATACATTTAAAGGGAAACTTATAGCAAACAGGTGTTATCATGATCTCTCCATACCAAGTTATAATAATCTAAGACTGATTTGGTCAGTATAAATTTTAAAAAAAACCTAGTAATAATAAATGATGATACGAATGTTTCCAATACATATTATAATATGACCAAGCACTAAAATCTGTTCAAATTTTCTTTATGTCAAAAATACAATATCGGCACTAATTTACAGATGATTATTTGAAATATAAATAAAAACAATAAATTACAGTATTATTAGTCCATGGCAAAAATATTGTGAAATGATTTCTTAAAACTGACTCAAGACAGTGAATGTATCAATTTATTAAACAGAATGCTCATGAACGACGGCACAATTCATGTTGACACTTCGATTACTATGCTATAGTAAGTAGCAGGGAATCACAACCCGTTACTTGTCCACTACGCACTATTGCTGCGACTCTGTCGACACCTTTGGTTATAATATTTTTTTATATTATCTAAATAATTCGAGAACTCGTTAGCTTTGCCTACACCGACACATTTTATGAAATCGAGTTCGTATTTTGATTGGTTTAAAAGTGTTAAATGCAGTATTTACATGCGTATTGTTCGTCAGCGTAGCCCGTCTCGGCAACATGCCTTTTGACAATCGCTGTCTAACGCTAATTGAAAAATGTATGGCATTTGAGATTTGCGATCGAAAGTAGATCGAGGGCTTATGTCAAATTCCATACATTTACCTCAGCAATAGCGATAATCGAAAGGAATGTTCTCAGGTTATCCGCCGTAAATCAGCACAAATAGTGGAATGTAAAAGAATCGAGCTGTGACAGGACACGGTAGTGACATCATGCGTGTTGAAACGCTTTTGCCAACTGATATAGTTGTGCTCCTACTGTGCTTCCAGCCGAGTCATTTGTAACGCGCAATCAGTAACCCGGAAGAAGTGTACAGTAATACCAAAAACATAGTTGCGCAGACGTACCTGCGTAAAACAAATCATTGCTATTAGTTGCGTCAGTTGTCTTTCGTATAATCAGATGCGTGGCCCTGCGAATAGATTCTTCACCCCTCATTATTATGTCCTTTATCGCCTCAAAAGATAGCTTATAACTGAATGCCAACAAAAAAAAACCCCTATTTCACACCCTTGAAGGATGAAATTTGACAAACGCTGAAAGATGTGTTTGTTTATTTTCTTGAGAGTACTTATGATTGACTTCCTTCGCTTCCTTGAATCCCTTTTTAGTGAGTCTCTACGTCACAAGGAAACTTCTGTCCGAATATCATGTTTTTAGTAGATTTGGCTCGGCTTTGATGAGGCAGTCATTGCGCTTTTTATATTATACACTCGTAGATTGCAGTATCGTGAAGCCTACCTAGATTAGTTTATTTTCTATAACACCCTTTACCGGTTGACTGGGCGAAAATGCCATTAAGTCCACCATTGTACTTTGTGCAATAAAGATTTAATAAATAAATAAATATTGTCATCGTCGTCTACATCTAACATACGTCCCACTGTTGGGCACAGGTCTTCCTATATAGGAGAGTTTCGGTCCAAACACTATGACACTAGCCTATTGATGATAGGTGGGTTGGTTGCAATAACGACTGAGACCAACGGGTTAACGTGCCTTCCGAAGAACGGAGCGACATTAAAAATTTTAGACTGATCCATCCGGAACCAACCACGGGTAACGTTGCATTATTTTCGTAATTGAAAACAAAGCGAACATGCTTTTACGCCAGCGAGCTTTTCAGATATTGTGTGCATAACACGTTTTCACTGGTTACTATAATTTTATCTTAAACTGTCTCCAAACCTCAACAGCAAAGAAATTTATAAACTCGAATTTTTGTTGCACTTCCGCACGTGTTTCCTTCTCCCATAAAAGGGGTTATTATTCGCTAGTATTTACAATTGTATATTTAAATCGGGGCTTGTTTTTCTCTTTGTACGCAGACGATCACTGGCGAAACTTGAATATTTGTTATTACTGTCACATTGGCACAGTTGGCACACTTACTACGCTGACGAGACGTGTCCGACTAAAAATTAATATTATATAATAATCAAGACTAACTGAAGTAACCAAAGATGCAAAGAGTACAATCCGTTTACTTTTTGAGTATGCAAACTTAATCTTCCAATGCGGTGATCACGAAATGCAACCTTACGCCGGTGTCGTAGGAGCCAATTTGCGTTGCAACGGAGATGGTCGGCCCGACACCTAACGGTGATGGTCGGGCGACGCGTCTCATTTAGTTATTTGCGTATTTTCGCCGCGTTGTCCGCGTTCTCCTTCAGGATCTTGGACTTGAGGTGATCCTTGTACTTGAGAATGCCACCCTCCCATTTCGTGACGGTACCATTCTCGCAGATCCATATCTCTTCAGCCACCTGGGAACCACAAATTTCCATTATTTATTTAATTTTATTACAGAATCAACAGCTCTTAAAAATATAATATTTTTTTAATCATACAGGTTTGTGAGATTTATTGTCTAGCCCTTAGTCGTTTCCGGACATCGAGGAGTATAATTTAGATACAATAAAGGATGGAGGAGGCATTATTTTAATGATTCCGTATGAACAAACGGACGCACGAGGCACATCAAGTGTAACAGTTGCACTATGAAAACCGCCTCTATTACTAACAGGGTAAGGGCGGTCTCTTGATCAAAATCTTAAAACTTGATGTGCTGTCGACTGTACATAGTTTAAGATATCTAATAATAACCGGCAAGGGTAATAATCTAAGCATGGTATGATGGTAGGAGTAATAAATATTTGTTTTTATCAATGATATCTAAAAAAATCCATTTATTTGTTACATACAAACTTTTACAAATGTTTTTTTGTATGGGGACTATAATAGGTGTCAATTTATTTTCCTTAGCATTCTTATACCTTTTGAATTATACCCTGAAGCCTGTAGATATAATAAACGAATATTGAATTTTCCATACCTGGTTGATGAGCCTGAAGTCGTGGCTGACCAGCACCATGCCACCGTCGAAGTCGTTAATGGCGTCGGCGAGGGCGTCAATAGTCTCCATATCCAAGTGATTGGTAGGTTCGTCCATTAGAAGCAAGTGGGGAGTTTGCCACGCAAGCCACGCGAACACTACTCGGCAACGTTGACCATCTGACAGTTGCCGCATTGGGCACACCTACGAAATATAAGAAAAAGATCTATGACAATTTGGTCGAATTTCCTATGCGGTCAATATAACGCTTTCACATCATTTCTATAGGGGTAGGCAGCGCATGAGTACTAGCCCCAGGTGTTACAAGCGTCTTTAAGCAACGGTAAGTGTTTACCATCAGGCGAACCGTACGCTTCTTTGCATTGCCATCCTTGTCATATGCCTGTTGCATTCAAACATACTCAAATGAGTATGGGTATGTACCAAATGGTACATTATTAAATAAAATAAAAAAACATGTAGCATAGAAAAGTAGAGGTACAATATTAACAATTCTTATGTGACTGCTTTGAAATACCCGCTTGGAAGTTTCACCTTAATAATTTTGACATTGTAAAAGCACATGTGAGCTTTAAACTTAAAACATAGACTACTAGAAATTCATAGGGATCTCGTAAGTCCTCCATAGCTCAGTGGTTGAAAAAAAATTAACCTTAGGACATGATGCCTGTTCCCTAGGTATCTTTGTTGTGTTGGCCATACCTGTTGTCGACCAGTGAGGCCATATCTACCGATGATCTTGCGCATCTCCTCACGCTCGCGCACCTCGGGGAACTGTTTCATCATGTAGTCGAGCGGCGACAAATCTAGGTCCAGTAACTCGTGCAAATGCTGATGGTAACGCCCAATGCGCAGGTGAGAGTTCTTGCGAATCATGCCCGTTGATGGCACCAACTAGAACATTTCAGTTGAAAATGATATACCATAAGGAAAGTTCGTATATAACAATCAAATTTGATTGTCAGTGACTTTTAACTACAAATTACTTGTAAAATATATATAGACCTATTGAGAGTATGCACATCAATTAACAAGGTGAATAAATACGAAAGGTATTAATTTATTTTGGATAATATTAAATATTTATTACCACTTTACCGGATTTAACTCGCGTTTAATTAGATGTTACTTTGTTATTATTCACCGACGTTTCGATTACAGCGATCGTGGTCAAAAGAAGAATGAAGATGCAATGTCTTTGATAAGTTTATAAGTTAACTACCGTCACTTTGTAATAAATTATGGGCGGTAACGCTTGTCTGACAAACTGACACCGTGAGCTCCGTATGCGTGAATCGGACTAATCAAATTAACGGTAGTTAACATATAAACTTATAAAAAACAATTGATATCTTCAGTCTCTCCGTGACCAAGATCGCTGTAAAGTAATCGAAACGTCGAATGTGTTATAATAATGTAACATATAATTAAACGCGAGTTAAATACTGTAAAGTGGATTTATTTGAAATGTGTAGTGCTCGCAAAAATATAAGGCAACACTTAAGATCTATTAATTAAGGTTATAAAGTATTACTCACATCTCCATATAGGAGCTTGAGGAGCGTAGACTTGCCCGCCCCGTTGGGTCCCACAAGGGCAAGCCGCGTATCGAGGTCAATGCCGAACTCGAGGTTCTTGTAGATCCACGGCCCGTTATCCGTATAGCGAAACGACACGTTCTGAATACAACAATACAAATAATCTTTAACCAGATAAAACAACATGAACAAGAAAATATACACACAACGGTTCAGTAGATTGGGTGGAAATAATTATATAGGTAAAAAATTTTAAATAGATCTAGCGTTAGACGCAAAGATAGTCATTTAAAATAAAACCAATTTACCGGATGTAACTCGTGTCTAATTAGATGTTACAATGTTACAATATACATCCGACGTGTAAAAAGAGAGTTAAATCCGGTAAATTTGTTTTATTTTAAATGTATAGTGTTCGCGAAAATATAAGACAATACTATGTAAAGATAGTCGTTAAAACCCAGGATTTAAAGATTCCAAAATAAAAGCCCTTAATTCATTCAGGCAAAGAGCTCCAAAGCCGGAACATTGGCGCAAAAGGAATACGTGAGGAAAACTTTATCAAAATATATTTATATAATATATTTGAAAAATATATTATAGAGTACAACGTGTACGTCCCTGCGCCAGCAAGACGGTAACCAGTTAAGTTTATTTAACATGTGGTCATATTTCCTGATATTAATAAAAATAAATCAAATGCATTCTTCACTATCACCATGGTCCATAAGGAGTAAAAGTACCTAGGCTCGATTTCTGATCACAAAACCCCGAATAGTGAAGGAGGCTAGACTTAATTTGTATCGAGTGATTCTAAAATAGATTCCTGAGCAAAGTGATGGATTTAAAAGTACGAGACTAAATTTGCTTTCGCATGGAAGATAACTTTTCACCTTTCTCTCTCTAAGCAGGAATTATATTAGGTTACAAATTACAATACAAGTAACGGTTAAAAGCAATATTCAATAACGTGTTTATTATAGCGAATTAATTCGAATTAATACAGGTAGAAATTAATTATATTAATGAAAGCTCAAAAGAACAGCTGAAAACTGAAAAGCCGAATAAGAGTTATTTTCCAAATTGAAGGGCATGGTTAGATAGATAAATAATACTTTTAAAATCATAATGATTTAACTTTGTGTTTCCGAAGGATTCATTTTGAGGCTAACCCAGCAGCAATATTATTCCGTAATCATTTCCTCACCTAGCAATATTTATCAATATTTTAATATTGAAAGACCTTGCCAGTGTCTGTCTTACTTACCAACAACTGGAAACGTCTAGACTGGTGGAATAAACATTTTTTCAGAACAAATAATAAATAATAATTTCTTATCTTACCTGCACCATGATAACAGGCGGTGGAACCTTTCCGCACGACGGGAAATAGAAGTTGAGTGTTTTGTCATCGATCACCTTCTCGGTGAGGCCTTGAGCTACCATCTTAGCCAAGGTTTTCTCCTTTGACTGCGCCTGCCTCGCGAGCTTGGCCGAGCCGTGACCGAATCGCGCGATGTAGTTCTGTAGTCATAAAACATTACAAAAATATTAATGACTATAAAATTATAAACATCGGTTTTAGACAACAAAAATTGGCTCATAACAGAGAATTTATATATTATTACCAGGGGTCGGAGTAGGTAGTTTTTAAGTAGATACATAGATCATAGGATAGATAAGCCTAAAAGAAGTTTCGAAAACTAAACTTGTATAAATAAATATACAAACGTTTGCAAATTGGTGACCTACATTCAGGGTCCTACATAGCTTGAACAAAGTCTCTTACGTGCATGTAATAAACTACTAATTTGGGGGGGGGGGGGGATCGGGTGTTTTATGTTTAAACAAGGCATAAAAAAAATTAAACCATATTTTGAATAATTATTCGATTCTCAAGAGTAAACGGCAATTCCCTGATAAGATTTTATATACGTGACTTTGCACTTTATAACTATTCCAATCCCTGGTTATATTTTTTAGTAATAAGGAAATGATATTATTGATCAAATGAGGGAAATGTCTCCTAATGGTGCTAGTGCTGCAATAAACCTAATCTTCGCAGTGTAGCCATAAATACCCATAGTCCATCACTAAAATCCTTTTAAAGTACTTTACAGAAATATTTCTGGTAATCTTATAATACTATTTTCTTTTTACAAGAAAAAGAGGCAAGATTATCTTACCTGCGGTTGGCTTGTGGCAGTAGGCGGAGATGTCACAGTTGCCGGTTGAGGATTTCCCTCCTTACGAGTCCTTAGCCGTTCGCATAATGAACGAAGAAGGGAAACGGTATATATACGAAAGGATGATATTTCGACGTCAAAGGGTGAATCAGCCTAAACATTCAATGTATCTACTTGCGAATGCACAATCACCAGAAAAACTGAAAAGTTCTAAGGCGTCTGTAGGTGACCCTTTGACGTCGGATCTATTGCAATCAATGAACAAGGCAGAGAAATAGCACAACCCACAGAATAATACTGCACGTAGTTATACACAGTTTTAAAACGGTGCATTAACAATGGTTAAAAACTCGCGAAATGATGGACTGCTGTGTATGAAAAACTACTGCTTACATCAGCTGACACGTCTGTGGGGGAGGGTGAATACCTGAATGTACAGTACCGTGGAACTGAACTCCGCACCAGACCTGTTGTCGATCTCGTTATCCTGAGATACTATATCTATAATGCATATTACCTCTGTTTATGCATTTCGCAGCTCAATTCTTGATTCTTTGATTTCAAAAGCTTATGTCCTCTAAGCGCAATCATACGAGGCTATTTTTTTGGGTTTTTCAAATATTCTTACACTAGTAAGAGCATTGGGAACATATCTTTTCTAGTATTGCTAGTAAAATACTCCTACGATCATATCATAAGAAAACCAGTTTCACTTCTTCAATACACAGACAATGAAAACCATGTGATTGGATATTGCTGACCCAGAAAAACAACACAAAACCAACACCACACACCCTCAACACACAAACCACAAACTTGGACGGTAATCCCAATGTTATTACTAGCATCATTCTTGTTAAAAATGCAGTAGACCAACCTAGTGGTTGACTGAAATTACATAAAGGAGATGTTTCATATCCGGCCAAGTATATCAATCAATCAAATATTCTTTATTGCACAATAGGACACATATCATTATATATGTACAGTATCTCAATAAATCAGGGAAAATCTCCTGAATAAGCGAAAAATACTAATAATTCGTTTTCGTGCATAGTTTGTTTATACAAAAGTTAAAATTTTTCGTTGATTTCACCATTATTCACTATGGCAATATGGCGGGCGACATAGAAGTCAACCAAATGTCACCAAAGTGACATACGCGCCATGATGAATATATGGCTGTGGTGCAGTATTTTCTATAAAAAAAATTGTTTTGTACCACGCAACAAATCGAATAAAAATAAAATGGACAATTGATCACTATTCTGCATATTTTGACCTGGCCGGGTCTCCATATACATTTTTGAAACATATCTTTTAAATACGAGCTCTTTTGACAATACACTATTGATTAATTAATCGACTTGAATGTTTTCATTTACATAAAAATATATCATTTAAAATTATCTTTTTTATATCGATTTTACACATTCCAAAAAAATGTAGAAGAGGTTGTCCTTGTCTATTTCTTTTAGTTTTTTCAAGGTTTTAACACTTAGAAATGTGTAGTACACACAGCAAAAGTGTAACGATAGATATTAAAAATACCTGAACTGATATTTTTCTACTGCAATCATAACGCAAATAAGTTTTTCGTAGAAAAGTGATTTCTAGCAGTGGATTCACGTCTTTAATTAAATTTATTTAGTTTCCACAGAAGAAAGCAGCTTTCAACTTGAAAGCACGTTGTCGAAGCCGCATAAGCTTTTCGTCTCATCCGTGTAATATATTGAAGCATGTGCAAATGTGATGTGGGATGGGAAACAGCCGTGTCAGCAGCATATTGTAGCGAGCTGTATATAGATAAATCATGTAAGGGATTTGGCGGTACTAGACATGTGCACCGAATTTCAGTAAAGTAAAATAAACATTGCTGTGGTTAGAAAGAGGTTCAGGTCCGATAAGTTCGTATGCGTGATTTTCTTAATAATTTCTTATTCTTGACAAAACATCAATATGTCCATCAGTTAAATAAAATAGGTAACGTAAATGTTTATATTATTTATCTATTCTTTTCAAATTCAAATTCTATGTTAAAAAGATATAAGGTATATTTTTGAAATATTGATGGTCTGCAACTGCAATTACAGTATGCGAGTACTTTTTTGACACATAAAAATAATGTTTAATCTTATAAACTATAAATGTTAACTGAAATGGCTATTTTATTATAACCGTCAAGAAAATATATATAATTAAGTATGATAAATTTTTTCTCTTTGTTGTGGACTAGCCGGTTAGCACAGTGTTTTTTTTATACCACTACGGTGGCAATC
Organism: Nymphula nitidulata; assembly: GCA_947347705.1. Lineage (NCBI taxonomy): Eukaryota > Metazoa > Arthropoda > Insecta > Lepidoptera > Crambidae > Nymphula > Nymphula nitidulata. Next base: position 23,279,799 of record OX374616.1, read on the forward strand.
AAGCATATGGCCCACCTGATGGTAAGCGGTTACCATAGCCTATGGACGCTTGCAACACCAGGAGTATCACTTGCGCGTTGCCGACCCTGTAAAAACTTTATCAAGCTCTTTTTGAAGAACCCCATGCTGTACTCATTCGAGAAAACCTCTGCAGGGAGATCATTTCACAACTGAGCGTACGCAGGAGAAAGCTTTTCTGAAACCGCACAGTACAAGACCATTTTAGTTACGTGTGAGGATGAAACCCCTGCAAAAGGCGAGCAGTGCGATGGTAGAAAGAGGCCATGGGCATCATGTCAAATAATTCTTCAGAACACACTCCGTTATACAAACGGTAAAACACACTTAAGGAGGCAAAATCTCTCCTTAGGCTTAGGGGTTTTTATATTTTGTTTATGAACTTGTTTAATTTGCTATTTTTTCTACATTCTATTGTTTTCTAAAAAAAAGTCTTATTACAAACGTGAAACGATAATGGTACTTTTACTCTACAACCAACACTCTTAAAGTTAAACTTTTTAACACTTTTCATATACCAATAACTCCCTTATCTGATTTATCTATTCTAATCTATTAAATATTTATACTGATAGCGTAATAGCAAACTAACTAGGTCTGGTTGACAAATGTCCGATTAAATAGCATCAAGGCATTACTTTTTCTATTGCAAACTACTCAAACAAAATCTACTATTATGTGATCGCTCAAAGTGAATGGTTCAAACGGAGAAACGGACGGAAATGGTTCCATAATAAATAGATGTTCCATTTCGTTGATGAACTGTTCCATTTGGAAATGGATTGGGAAGGCCTTTGTTCAGCAGTGGTCATCATTGGCTGGTATGATGATGGTGAACAGATGTTCATATAAATTATGTGAACATTATTCATACTGCTTTTGGCGACTATCGATTACAGCCTCCATATTTGTAAGTCATATTATTGTCATTCATTCAAAAACTTCTAAAATTGATAATTCTTCTTCGATAATTGAACACACGTTTCTAAATGTCAAATTTAGAAATATATGACAGCCGTCCTTTTCGTAATCATTTTGAGAGAAAGAAATGCACTGAACTTAAATTTAGACTTAGCATGTGTTCTCCAGAATTAGGGGTAATGTTAAATATGGAAGGGTTAGTCTCTCTAATGTATGTACTTATTGTACAGTTTATTAATTTATTAAGTCAAAATGATGTATGAAATGCCTTTGAGATAAAGATATCAATTTAGTTGACAACAGATTCGTTGTATAGAAAACAACAAATTGGCTGTATCCCTTAAATACATCTACAAGTTTTTTTTTTACTTTTGAGACATTGACATTTATTCTAAGTAAGTGAGACAACCAACTCAACATACAGAATGTATAAAAAGAATTTTATATAACAGTTTCAGAAAATTGACTAATACGTAATCTTTTTCCATTAAGCACAGTTATCGACCAGCCGTAAAAAATATTGACAGCACAATGGGCATTAATAACTTCCACACAAGCAAAGACACGTGTAGAAACTAGTAATGCAAACTTGCAATTCAATTTACTTATTGTTAATAAGTAAACAGTAACGATAAATAGTGCTACTACTAATGTATTACATTTGAAATTATTTAATTATATTATAATAAAATCTCTAAGCTTTGGTCTACTTTCAGATAGTATTAATAGGTGAACTCACCTTCATGTGGGCGATCTGGTCCTGTTCCCAATTGTATTGCTTCATTTGGTTCTCTAGAAGTTCCATGCGCGTACGCACGAACGCCTCGTAGTTGCCCGTGTAGTACTTGAGCCGGCGCTTACTCATGTGGACGATATTTGTGCACACGCCATTGAGGAAATCTTGCGAATGGGATATGAGGACCAGGATACGCTTGTAGCTGCAAATTTAAATTAGTTATTTAGAAGTAGTACTAGATCATTAGATTATTTCATGAAAAGTGTGCTAGAAAATATACAAATAGGATATTCACATAGTGTTGTGTTGCTCTTTTGAGTTCTATTCATTACATGAATCCACATACCTGGTACATGGGTCCGACATACATGGTATGTGGATTACAATTTTAAGGACTTATCGAAACGTTTCGGCGGAGACAGATAGTGATAGAGATGAATGACTAAGCGGGAGGAAAAAAGACAAAATAGCGATCGCGCGTGTCAAGTCAGGGGGAATTAACAAATTATTTTATTAAAAAATAACAACTAAGGATTACAAAAAAAATAATGAAATTAATTAATTAATTTTTTTTAAATAATTATTAATAAAAGCTAATTTTTCGCGAAAGCGAAATTTTCAATGTATCGCCTTGAACTACAGAAAGATATACACAGGGTGGTGCCGTCAATGCGACAATTAATTTAATTAAACATGTATATTAACACATATATTAGTCCATAGAAATGGTTTGCCACTTTCAAAAATATCATATTCATTTTTATAATTTCTTGACATTTGTATGGAATAGTGTAACGTTGGCAGCATTATTTCATACAAATTTCATGAAATTATCAAATGAATAAGATATTTTTGAAAGTCGCAAACCATTTCTATGGACTAATATATGTGTTACTATACATGTTTAAATTTATTGTCGCATTGACACGCTACTTTTATTCAGGCAGACTATTAAATAACCTGAATACTGAAAAAAAATCTGGGACTTTAGATGTTATTTATATTAATGTTTCCTTGGTGTTAAGGAATACTAACTGTTTAAGTTCCTCCTCCAGCCAGACGCAGGCATCAAGATCGAGATGGTTAGTGGGCTCGTCGAGCAACAGCAAGTGCGGTTTCACGTAGAGAGCGCGAGCGAGCGCGATACGCATACGCCAACCTAACAGAAAATACTTAAGATGAAATAACGCTAAAAACTTAAACATTATTTTCATAACTTCATTATAATTGTTTTTCTATGGCGTCTACCTAGTGTTGATACAATGAAAGTGGCAAAGTGGTGATTCAGTATTATACTACTTCATCATCACCAGCCTTTATACGTCCCACTGCTGGGCACAGGTCTATCTAGTTTGGGCCATAATACAACCACACTGCCCAATGCGGGTTGGTGGGTTAAAGCGGTTGCAGCAACAACCGCGATCAACGGCTTAGTGCCTTCCGAAGCACGGAGGAGCTCGAGATAAAAAAAAACTTTGATTGACCCATCCCAGGATCGACCATGGCGAAAGTTGCTTTGTTTTTCGTATCTAAACCAGAGCGCTCAAACCAATACACCACTACTACTTACCACCAGAAAAATCCTTGGTTGCCTTTTGCTGCATCTCCTTGGTGAATCCGAGACCGTGCAAGATGTGGGCGGCGCGAGCCTCCGCCGTGTCTGCGCTCAGGTCGTCGAGCCGGTCGTAAACGTCCATCAACTGTTCCTGGGCATCTGCATAAAAAAAATTGCTAATCAAGAAACAATCTCCGGCCACAAACAGAACATTGTATTATATAATATGTACGCTCTGTGAAATACAGCAATACGAGTAGAACTGACCAGTTTGAAATTAACTAGTCAAAACACAGTTATTCGGCAACATGCTTCATATCGCCTGCGATTTTTATTAAAATGATACCACTATGCATAAGTGGAAGGCCGGTGGTTGAATCTGGCACATCGTTAACTGACTAGGCAGATTGTCCACTACTTGAAGTTTTTGTTTGATTGGTAAGTTCAAGGTTATTTATTTCTTATGACCAAAATTATAAACAAAAAAAAACTTGAACCTACTGATCACTCAAAAACTCTTCAGTGCTAGACAATTTGCCTAGGGAGACAAGTATCTACCGGGTCCAACCATCAGTCCTTAACATATACATTAGTCTTCACCATTGAAAAGGTAGTCACAAAACTGCCTTTTACTCTGGTGTCATTCAATATCCAGTTTTATAAGCAGGTCCAGACAAAAGAAATTATGAACTTACCGTCGTCTTCGCAATGCGCCAGTTCTTCAGCAAGCCTCTCGAGTTTCACCCTCTCCTCGTCGACTTCCATGACGCACTGAAGCGCAGTCTTATCCGAGGCGGGCATCTCGCGAGTCAAGTGGAAAATGTCAATGTGGTCTGGAATCGGAACCTCGCGCATACCTAGCGCTGACAGCAGGGATGATTTGCCTGAACAAATGACAAATATGACTGATGATACGAGTAATAAAGTTTGTAAAAATCGCTAAATTTTAATTTTATTAATAATTGTTATTCGCACTGCTAATCAAAATGAACATACAAAACACAGTGATAAATAATAAAATACTCTCTGAATCTCCATCCACAACCAAATAGAATGGCTCAAAATGTGATACTTAAACAAGTTCACTTTCCAAAAGTAACTATGACAAGACTAAAACAACAGACCTAAAATATTATTACGAAGAAAATAAGGCTTATGCGATTTTAAGCAATCATCTACTTTTAAAGTTTATAGTACCAGCGAAACTCAGAAACATTTCTTTTAATCTATCTGATTTAATAAAAATAAAGAAACAAAACCAGTTTCTGAGCCATTCACAGAGAATTCAATTATCTAGTAATAATAGTAGTTGTTGTTGTACTGATTTTTTTTATAGTTTGAGAAAAATAGGGCGGCAAATGTCTGGTAAACGAGTTAACTCTAATTAGTTCAGAGTCATATTGTTCGACATTACGTTTAGTGTCATCTTAGCCGATACAAGCTTAATCTTAATTGGCCACTTTAGATTTAAGCGCCGTAGTCGTAATAAAATAAAAAACAGTGACATGTGGATTAAATTCAAAATTGTAAGTTCCTTGTAAGAAATAAAAAAAACATTTTCACAGTGATTATCATAATAAAAGTCTGCAGAAGTATGCATAAAGTTTTGAATTCGCAATGCACTATTTAAAGGTAAACAATGTGTCAACTTTGAACTTTCGTTATTGCCATTTTGCCATGCGCGTAGTGTTAGGCCGTTATCGATTACGCGCGGCGTCTAAGAACAAAAGGTTTGCGTGGCAGCCGCGCATGGATACTGTTGCAGCAAGCCCTTTCATCATCAACTCATTGAGAAACAAATCAATCGGAGTCGGTTACTAAGTGCGCCGATAGTCGCCTGCGCGTCTTTAAGAGTGTCAACGTTGCACGGCTTTTCATAGAAAGTCGAAAATATTGGAAACGAACAAATCAATTGTAGTTAATTATGACTTTTACGCAAGTCAAGCTAGTCTAAAATGCTGTTCAAGTTTTTTTCAAAAAAATATTTTATAGTTGAGTGAGAAAAATGTTAATCATTTCATTACTAACCATAACTCGCCAATAATTAGTTTCGTGCAAGATTTTTTTTACTTGAATAGAACGAAAAATCCTCTGCTATATTTTTAGACTAGCCTCACTTGCTTAACATGGCTAGGCTTGTTAGAATCGGTTTGAAGTTCCGAATATTTTCGACTTGAGAGTTTGTATGAAAAACCATGCGACGTTAATACTCATAAGATCAGAAAAATGAGATGTATGATTTCAGGGCAGTAAATAATTATAACATAGAAAAACACTTTAGAAATAAACTGAAACACTAGCTTTATCAGTGGCAGTGTGGCTCATGGCTGAGCTGAAATAAAAAAAATCGCTGCTAGCAAAACATAATATCAATGGCATAGTTATCAAACAGAGTGTCCTACTCATTAGCTCTAAGTAGATAAAAACCCCTGAAACTTTAATTCTTAACCGCGTATGCCCCCCAGTTTTCTCTGTTTGGAACGTGTGGTTTGACAGGTTAATGACAGGAAAATTTACTTATTTAAAAACAAATGAAAGTCACCGACGGAAATTCAACTAGCCAAAGCTAAGAAAAATGAATAACGCCTATCGAAAGCGATTTATAGCACATTTATCGCAAAGATTGATTCATAATACTTAACATTTTAACACTTTAAAAACATTTAGGAAAGATGTCATATTTTCAAAAAATAAGTCACTATAACCCGTCAAGCGGCGATATACTGTGGAGGTCTATGACAGTTAAAAATTCATTGAATTGATTAAAACTGATAATTATATAAAAATATCTAAACGAGAAAAATTTTACGTCCTGAGGCGGGGATCGAGCCCGCGACCTTTCACAATCCGGGCGACTGCTCTAAATCTCTCTGATTATTAATTTATTAGAAAAATATAGCAAACCAAATATGTACCTACATCACTTGGTGTCCATTAATCATCCGAAAAGGGAGTGTCACAGACAATAATGTTTTTTTGAGATTAAAGACTATACATAATATTGGCAATTAATTCAAAATATAAAAGGTAAAGAAAGAAGTACACAGCGACTCAAAGAAATGTAACATTATTGCATACATTTTACAGACGCTTCGGGCCTATTCTCTATCTACGTAAACGAAGTTTCGAGTCCTTTCGAATACTTCTGTTTACTAGTGTTGTGGTCACTAAATTACTAATACCTAGTAAATAGTTGACCTTCTCAGTAACGCCAGTAAACCAATAAAAAGAATACCTTAATCTACCGCTAAACTTCTAACGATAAAATATAACTAAACATTCGTCAACCGCCCGCCGGTTCAAATATAACCGGTTTTGTTTAATACGTGGGTACTTCGCTGATAAAATTTATCATCACCATCATCACCCGTCTATACATATATCTACGTCCCACTGATCATGACAGGTCTTCCAACATGGGAAAAACCCATGAGGAGTTTGGGTCGTAACACTACCACGCTGGCCCATCGCGAGTTGGTGGGTTAAAGCGGTTGCGGTAACAACCAGGACCAACAGCACGAAAAAGCACGATATTAAAAATTTTGATTTTTCCATCCAGGATAAACAATGGCGAAAATGCTATATTTTCGTAATAATAGAGCCCAAAGAGCACAAACCATTACGTAACCGAGCTCCTAAAAAAGATTAGATTAGTTTCAGCCAACAACCAGTACTTACCACATCCATTAAGTCCAACAAGGCCATATCTTCGCCCACAATTGAGCTCAAGGAGGGTGTCCTGCAGCAGTTCGCTTCCATAGAACGTGATGGAGAAGTTGGCGATTTTGATGTCTCGGGATCGAGGGTGTACAGCTAGGGAGCCAGTACATGATCTCGCTTCTGAGTTCATTTTGGCCTCAGCTTCCAATTTGAGGCACAGAGCCTCTGTAATCAATTTAAAAATACATATATTATTACTAAATACATAAAAATATATATGCATCTCTAATAATACTAGTGATCGCCCTGTGCTCGAAATTCGACCTACTTAATTAATTTTATCAAAAGTTTGAACAATAATAAGGTTCTATTGTCAAAGACTATTACTTCTATAATCACAGTTTTTTTTTAGTTTTTTGAAGGTTATGTTAGACATTCAGTAATAAGATAGACAAATAACAAACAATATTAATCTATTCTCAATTTGACATGTATATGTGTGTGTGTGTCAAATATATGGTAGTGTTTGTATTTTTATTATTATTAATTTAAATGTATTTTTTAGGCACATTTTTTTTTACATTCAGTAATAAGATAGACAAATAACAAACAATATTAATCTATTCTCAATTTGACATGTATATGTGTGTGTGTCAAATACATGGTAGTGTTTGTATTTTTTTTATTATCAATTTAAATGTATTTTTTAGGCATATTTTTTTAAAATATTAGCTTACTGCACTCCTTCTCTATATAAACTATAAGTGTGCGAAATTTCATACTCCTCCGTCCGCGCATTTTCGTAAAAAGTGGTACAAAGTTTTTACTTTACAATATTAGTATTATGATGATATGTAGCTACCTATATCATGATCTTGATCATCATACAATGATAAATATGATGATAATGATAATGCTACTGGCAAATGTCAATACTTTGTCCTTTATTATTGTCTTATTTAACCACTACTCTTTTTAGACTGTTACACAAACATTGAAAGGCAATTGAAAACTCTTTACAGTGTTTCGTCACTTGAGTTGGTATGGATGAATGCACATTTAACAATCACCTTCTGTGTCACAGAATTCGAGACTAGAACTACTTACTCCCCGTCTTGAACATTTCCGATTTAGTTCAGAAGTAAAAGTCATAACTTGCAATTACATAATTTTCGTCTACCTATTGGTAAATAATTAGTGGGACTAGGTATAACTCTTTCTCTCTAATTAAATTAATTATTATCTCGAGCTCCTCCGTGCTTCGGAAGGCACTTTAAGCCGTTGGTCCCGGTTGTTTCTGCAACCGCTTTAACCCACCAACCCGCATTGGGCCAGCGTGGTGGTGTTATGGCCCAAACTCCTCATGTGTTTCTCCCATGTAGGAAGGCCTGTGTCCAGCAGTGGGACGTATAATAGGCTGCTGATGATGATGATGATGAATTATTATTTTCTTATAATCTATTTTTTATAATCGATTTTTAATAAATCTATTTTATAAATTACGCGTTTAAATCGATTTTCATAAACAGCGCCATTTAGCGACGGATGAAAAAAACTTAGTGAGTTTTAATTTTATATTTTATTTTTATTGTTTAAACTTGATTATCGAAAGATTTGTTTTTTTATTTTAGTTTTTGAGACAACAACATAGTTGTTTAATTTTTTAATTATCGTTTTAAATATTTTATTTTAAAACTAGTCAAATGTAAAATAGTACTGGACATTTATGGCAATTCTGTTTTATTTGATTTATATTTTAGTTTTTGAGACAAGAAGGTTGTCACTTTGTTGAGATATTCATCATTTCATTTCTATATTTATTATAATAAAACGTTTATTGGTACAGAAAAATTGTATTCATGATGATACATTACTTTGTTATTTTTAGTTTGGAATTGGTATTTTTTTTATTCATATCATTTTATTTGATTTTTAATCTGAAAAATTGATGAATCTCTTAGGTTTATTATTGGAATATGAAAAGCATGTAGATTTTTAAATAATAGAAAAAATCGATTTTTTGTAAAAATCGATTATTTACTTTTATTTAAATCGATTTTTGACAAATCGATTAATATTGGATAGAGAAATATCGATTTTTATTAATTCGATTATTTTCCATTAATCTCACATCCCTACGCTTGATGTGCCTTCAACTGTACAACCTTAAGAAGAACCCTTCAGTCGTAGTCTCAAAATTGGGAGCTAACTTACAAACAATAAAAAAAACTAGGCACCGTTGCTTCAGTCGTTCGGTCGCTCCGTTCCCTATGATATGGTTGAGCGGAGCGATGGCTGGCACATGCGTCATACTTGTGAACAGGTGCCACTAGTGGAAATGGTCATCTCTAAGCTTCCTTGATTTTGTAATAATTTACCTACATATTCATCAATAGTATCATTTTTGAGGGATTTTTGAGGTATATGGCATTATAGGATATTATATATAAAACAATACAATTATTATTGTAATGACGTGCTCAGACAAGTGTTTAAAATTAATGAAAGATGTTTAGCTTTATTAGGTCTTTGTATATTAATTGTTGACCTTTGTGTATTGTAATACCTATATTGTGATGGTGCATTGTCGGACAGCCTTTAAATACAGTAAATATTCTTATCATTAGGTACTTATTGGTACTTTAATATACCTTTTTTATACTCTGTGCGACACTGCGCTGCTAAATACTATTCTGACGGACAGACGGACCGACAGACAGACCGATAGACAGACTGACATAACATTCTTAGCTTACGTAGATGCAGATAAGACAGAGAGACAAACATTATGAAATTGTTAGTTAGTTAATATTATTTTTATGTGATAGACTTAAGGGTTTTTTTGTTGACGATTCAAAAGTGCTTCTTGGGGGCCTAATTGAATAAAGATATTTTCATTTTTATTTTCATTTTCAGTAATAATTTCCTGTGGCATAATTAAGCAAAAACCGTTTATTCATTGCTTATTTTACTCCTTCACATGAACATCTTGGTAGTGGTAATCTCCAAAACATGCATGTAATGTAATCTATTCATAATTTTGGTTTCAAATAGTTTTATTAAATAATTGGACTAAATAGTTAGAATAATAAAGTTCAACCCAAAATGACAATAAAACGTGAAATAGGCTTGAAATGCTAAACCTTTGATTTTTCTTTTGCCACCTAACTTTGTTGTAGTAATGTGGAAGCCACATTAGGAACTTCATCACTGCAAAAGTCCAGTGTCATCAGCATCCATTGCGGAAACCACTTTTGCTGTATAAAATGTGTAGTATAATTTTGAGCACAAGCAAAGCATCGTCATCATGAAATATTAAATTCTTAAAATCATAATAATAATCTTGTAATATGGTAGTAATAAAAATAATCCTGAGTTGTAAGTAACTTCATCATATCATCATCATCATCAGCCTATATAGGTCCCACTGCTGGGCACAGGCCTTCCTACATGGGAGAAACACATGAGGAGTTGGGCCATAACACCACCACACTGGCCCAATGCGGGTTGGTGGGTTAAAGCGGTTGCAGTAACAACCGGGACCAACGGCTTAACCCTTCCCTTCCAAAGCACGGAGGAGCTCGAGATAACAAACTTTGATTGACCCATCCCAGGATCGACCATGGCGAAAGTTGCTTTGTTTTTCGTATCGAAACGAGAGCGCTCAAACCAATACGCCACCGAGCTCCTCCATAAGTAAGTAACTTAATCTATTTAATTTAATACTACCATACTACAAGATTATAATAATGATTTTAAGAATTTAAGATTTCAAGATGAAGATGAGGAGATTGCTTTGCATTTGGAATATTTACCAATTGACTGATGTTAAAATGATAATCTGCCTACCTGCTGCCTACTTGATTCATAGCGGTGGAGGTCGGCTGTGCTCCAATCCGTGTAACATGTCAACATGACAGTTAAGTTATCAAATATAAAATATTAATATGAAAAAGAAACACAAATGAACTAGACATACAGACTTAGAACTTTGTTATGTAATTAAAAATTATGTTACAGTATAAATAATTGTTTAGTCTAATATTTATAATACTAACTGTATTATAAATATTAGACTAAACAATTTAATAGGTAATAGATTTGTGGAAACAGGAAAACTGTTTTACTATTGTCAAATAATAATAATAATAAAATACATTATATTGATTATTCTAATCAGATAGTAAGAGTACACAGGTTTGATTATATGGAGTAGGTACCTGCACTAGTCTTTACTTTGTGATGTGACTTATTGTAGTAAACAATTTGGTAGTGTTGCAGTCTCAAGTTTATTCAATTTATTTTATAGGTATATTTTTAAAATAATATTTACAAATCTTTGAAGAAAAATATTGGTGTGTCATGAAATGAAAGTCTATACCAACCCCTGTTCTGATGGTACTGACATGCTTTTCAATGTGGTATTATTTTAGCTTTGAAAGTATTTGCTCTTACTTTTATAACTCTAGTCTTGGAAAGTTCAAGGAGCAGCCTCTGTACATTTTCCATTGGTAGCACCTATTCACATTCAAATGTTATTTACTAAAACAGAGGTCTAAAATAAAATAAAGTCTTTGTCTTGAAAAAGACTACTGAATGTCAAAAATTACCAACATAGAAATAGGTTAGGATTACTATGACACATAGGTACCTATATTATTTATTTCTACATAGGACTTTACCTTCAGCAGTCAGTTCTCTGTCTTCCGTGTCCGTCCCGTTGGTTGCTGTGCCATTCTCCTCGTTGTTTGTCACTCTAGCCACAGGTTTTTTATTCCTACTGCTTGCTTGCTCTTTTTTCTTTTGTTGGGCTCGCTTCTTTGCATCAGACGGCATTTTGAAGAACTAAGCTGGAAAGCAATATAAAAAATCACTGTACCACTTTAAAGGTCGGCTAGCCACACTGAAAAATCGATGTACTGAAATCAATGCACTTCAGTTCAATGCACTTTATTTAGCACTGTGCGAAATCAACATTAATTGGTCCAAATTGACATTATAAAACTTACAATAATTATTTTTAACGTAATTAAAGTATAAATTTAAGATTTTTACCTAAAATACTATTGCGACGATAAGCCAGCCGTCCGCGTCTACACGTGCTGCTTTGAAAAGAAAGACGTCTCGCGTCGCAAATTTTGAAAGGGACGAAACACCACAGATTAATGATTTATGTTTCTACGATACGAAACACCACAGAAGAAAAGAATTACAGTTACAGACTATAAATAAGTCCATAGACAATTTGACATATTTTTTGTTGTTGTTTTTAAGTTTTCTCTATTACAGGCAGGCACAGGAAGGCAATGGGCATTATATCTTGCTACTATTATCTGATCTGTGGGCATTAATGGGCATACATACAACTATCTCTGAGTCTTGTCTATAATTCTGCAAATATAGCATTAAATGCTGGTGTGACACATGACATGTCAATGTATCTTGGGAAAATTCGGCGGGTAATATACGATGCCAGTCTTTCACATCAAATCCACTTATATTATGGTACAATGATCTTCCAATTCCACATCAACACAAACAATTAAAAATGACTCCAATTTTATAACACGACTTTCGCTCACACAAAGATTTGTAATTATTATAATAAAAATCTTGACTGACACTAATAACTCCCGCCAGAAACTCATGCTCTGTGTATGGAAGGAAAAGGGATCAAAGAAATCATACAACCGTGTCTTGAATAATTTTTGTTTCTGCAATCATCACATTTTAAAATACTTTCTTTAAAAAACTTCACCAATTTTATGACAACGCGTTCACTCAGACTTCAGATACAGTTTCATAAAATTATTGTAATGATATTAATGACCCTAATTCTGGAGAACACAATACATGATATCTAAATTTAAGTTCAGTGCATTTCTTCCTCTCAATATGAATACGAAAAGGATGGCTGTAATATGATTTGATATTTAGAAACGTGCGGTAAATTTGAAACGTGATAAAATGCAGTGCTTAGAAGGCACCTCTGTGCCGTCTAAAATTGTCTATGGTTCCTTTGAATTCTGTCTAAATTTAGTTGACAGCTCTATTGAAATTTATATCGGTGGATGTGCTCACTCTAAATAAGACAAGATGAACTATAGAAAAGGTTTATTGGGCTTCAGTACACACAGAACCTTACACCCATATGCACAGTCGGCTCCTCGAGATTTCCTCCACTCGACTGTGACTCGACTCAGCCTCAAGGATAAAATCGGTATGCAGAATTCAAAAAACTATCCTCGACTTGAGCAAATTCCTCAGTTGAGTCGAGTAATGAACTGTCAAACTCAAGGTACGTCGCGATCTACCTTGAGGTCTCCTCAAAGGTTGTTAACAGTGCTTTTCACGTTATTTCTGAGGTTATTTCAAGTTTTATTAGCATAATGACTGATTTCTATGATTTTATTGACTAACTTTCAAGTGAGTATATGTGCTAGATACACCTTTATTTTATTAATTTACCTAGATATTGTGATGCAAATATAATTATGTCAACCGACCGTGGTATTTAATTTATACGATAATTTCCCTCAAGCACGCCTTTACCATTTCACTAAAAACTTGCCTCCCGGCCATCATAATTTTCATTCTGAACGCGAAAAACGAATGAAATCAAATAAATTAAAATAAATCATTGCAGTCGACAGTTTAGTTGAATGACAAATAATGACAGAACTGAAAGATACCTCACAGAAGCAGAACACAATCTCAGAGGAAGACGACATCCCACAGATGAAAAAAGTGAACCATAAACATATTCTCTACACTTTGCCAATATAATAATAAGAAATTTCATGACGTCATTCCTTCACTCAACCACAACTCGACTTTACTGGAGTTTCCTCACTGGAGGATGAAGCCGTAACTGAACATACCGATTTCAAGGATGTTTTTAAGATTTCCTTGAGGTGACTTCGACTAAGGTCGAGTGGAGGCGGTTTCGAGGAAACGTCTCTGCATATCGGTGTTAGACATACTCTTTCTAATCTGTGCACAGAACACACGTATCGTACGCCATTACAGAAAACGGAAGAGAGATATGTTAAATGAGGTTCAATGCTAGACTTAGACGTGTTGCTTAGTAACGTATCTGTGTTATTTGGTTGATGTCAAACAGTTAAAATATATTATTTCTATGTTTTTCGTTTTTCCATCTACAGCCTCTGAATTAACAATTTAATAGGTTACGGGCCCAGGTGCGCTATAAAATGGAAGGTTTGTCCACGAAATTTCAAATAGGACTATTGGATGGCAGTAACTGGCCGACCTGGAGGTACAAAGTCTCAATACTACTAAGCAGTTGTGAACAAGCGCTAGAAGTATGCGAAGGCACAGTACTACAACCAGTGCTACAGCCTGAAGGTGGTGATGCACAAGTCGCAGCTTATGAATTAGCTCTTGCTAAATTTAAAAATGCTGACAGATGCGCTCTCCTTATACTCACCAATAATATGAAAGATGACATTTTACCAAAAGTAATGAGATTTAAGACAGCAAATGAAGTTTTGAGAGAGCTACATCGATTATATGATGGCGAATCTGAAAATAGAGCTTACCAACTTTGCCTCGACTTTTTCGGGTTCAAGCATAATCCGAATAATAACGTTTCTACTCTCATGTCGAAGTTGAAAAATATCTGGAGTGATTTGAATGCTGAAATAATGAAGGAAGAAGCAAACGCGGAGCTACCTGAGATGATGCTCATCTGTAAAATTTTAGACTCTCTTGACGGAAAATTTTTTGCGTTTAGATCAAGCTGGCTTTTGATAAATAAGAAAGATAGAACTATTGAGAACTTGACTACCAATCTCTGCACCTACTAAAGGTCTTTGAAAAGTAAAGAGGAAGGTCAAGGGTCTCCTGAAGTTTTAGTTGCTAAAGATTTTGTGAAGAATAAGAAGAAGAAAGATGAAAACGTGAAATGCAACTACTGTTCAAAAGTTGGACATAGAGTTCGTAACTGCCGAAAATGGATTAAGGATGGAAAGCCGCCGAAGCCTAGTAGTGCAAATAGTTCACCATCAACTTCACAAATTCAAACTATTACACTGATGGTTAATGCTTGCAGTGACAAAGAACCAGTTGATAGAGAATCATGGTTTGTGGACAGTGGAGCAACCAGGCATGTGACGAATAGAAGAGATATTTATCATACGTTTCGTGAATTCGAGTCAGATCACACAGTTGTAACTGCAGATGGCTCATCTATTTCTGCTGCAGGTAACGGAACTGTGGTTGTAGAGTCGAATGTCAATGGCCAGAAATGGAAAATTATTCTAGAAGACGTGTGGCTAGTACCATCACTCACAAAAAACTTGTTCTCAACACTAACTGCCCAAGACAAGATGCAGAACAGTATTTTTAGGTCTACTTCTAAACAGTGCCAACTTGAATTAGATGGCATCCCAGTAGTGGTTGGAACAAGAGACCTTAAAGGAGGACTTTACAAGCTGAATTTGCAAACAGTCACTCCAAAGAAGACGACTTTAGAAGTAAATATTCTCTCAAGTAATTCCAATATGCTTCAGCTCTATCATGAACGTTTTGCACATCAAGATAAGAGACATGTGCAACAACTTGTCAAAAGAGAACTGGGCTTAGACCTAGCATTAGATGAAACAAAATGTGTGGGTTGCATATATGGAAAAGCACACAGGCTTAAATTTGGGACAAGACAAAGAGCAACCAAGCCCGGTGAGTTGATACACGCCGATGTATGTGGACCCTTTCCTCTAAGCGGTTCAAAATATAGATACTTTGTTGCATTCAAAGACGATTACTCAAGTTACCGCCACGTTTTCTTCTTACGACAAAAATCCGAAGTTGAAGACAAGTTAATTCAAATGGTCAATGAATCTCAAACTGCCGGACATGTGGTAAAAACGTTGTTAAGTGACAATGGAGGAGAATTCGACAATGAAGCAGTCAGAAGAATTCTGAACAACCGCGGCATACAACAGAGACTAACAATGCCATACACACCGGAACAAAACGGGTGCAGTGAGCGAGAAAATCGCACTCTAGTCGAAGCTGCGAGGTCAATGTTGCACGCCAGAGAGGAGTTGCCACAATTTCTATGGGCTGAACTTATAAACACTGCCGCGTATGTGCTGAATCGCACTGGAACTACCAGACAGAAAAACAAAGTGCCATTCGAGCTTTGGTATGGTAAGAAGCCAAAGATAAGTCACTTGCGTATAATTGGTAGTGAGTGCTTTGCCCATATACCTAAACATAAGCGACAGAAGTTATGTAAAAAAGCGATGAAAGGGAAACTCATTGGCTACGAAAACGATGATGGTTATCGCATCTGGACTCCAAGTGGAACTATCAGATCCAGAGACATCACCTTTGAAACTGATATTGAATACAAAATTTCAACTTCGATTACCAATAAGCCTTCTGATGTAGAGGGAGATCATCATAGGGTAGATAATGAGCGAAATGTTGTGGATCCAAGTGATGTACCTGATACGGAAAACGAACTTGCTCTAGAGGGAGAACTGGAAGAAGAAGAAGAGATAGATCAAGCTCGTGAAGAAGAGTTTCAAGACGCCGTGGAATCTCCGATAGTTCAAGAACCAGATTTGCGCACATACAATCTTCGAGACAGAAGCACTCTATCGCGACCAAAGAGATTAGACGATTACGTTCGCCTAATGGATAATATCGATGACTCCCCTGAAACATTCAAAGATGCTATGAGGAAAAGAGACAAGAGTGAATGGCTCACAGCAACGAAGAATGAAAAAGCATCACTTGAAGAGGTGTGGGATATTTGTGAATTACCCAGAGATCGGGAGGCTTTACCATGCCTATGGGTATTTTGTATTAAAAAGAATCGAGAATTCCACAGACGTAAGAAGCATATTAGGCTCCGCCACTTCTTTGTCAGAGAGTCTGTTCATAATGGTGACTTAGAAGTGATGCATGTCAGCTCCGAGGATCTAGCCGACATAATGACGAAACCTCTGCCAAGACCTAGATTCCAAAAGCTAAGAGCAGCACTAGTATTAAACCAGAGGGAGTGTTAAATGAGGTTCAATGCTAGACATTTAAATTTATAGTTTGTAGGAATTGACATGTGGTGTTGCTTAGTAACGTATCTGTGTTATTTGGTTGATGTCAAACAGTTAAAATATATTATTCCTATGTTTTTCGTTTTTCCATCTACAGCCTCTGAATTAACAATTTAATAAGATACAGTGCTGTCAACCAACTTAACTTAATAATATCATAGACTATGTGCTACCATATCCAACGTGAGTAATAGACAATAATTACAACAAGCTCTAAACGAATTCTTGCTATCTTTTTCCTGTTACATATTGCGAGAAAGAGATATGCTGTTCTTAAATTTAAACTTAGAGTGTGTCTTCAGAATCAGAATCAGATCCAGGCGGACCCTGAAGGGACCACGGGAACCAGCTAAGTTTTGAAAATGATCTCTGAGAAAAAAGTCTGGGAACCTCCTAGACTGACACCATCGAATTGCACCAAAAACGCAGTTGACAAATTTGGTTGTTATTTCAAATACGTAAACACAAAGGTCCTTGGCGGGATTTTATGGTGTCAGTCAAGATTTTGATTACAATAATTACAAATTGTGTCGGAGCGCACTTTCTGTTATAAAATTGGTGTAGTTTTATAAATCAATTGTTTATGTTGACGTAATACATACAACCAAAAGCTTATTAGAATAAAAGTGAATGGTGTGAAAGATGATGAGACTTTTTTGTGGTTATTCACCTCATCAAATAGCATCGAAAGACTTAAAGTATAACTTCAGCCACAGACATTTATCCAAACTTACATTACTCTTTGCATTTATCTAGCAAAATCTAGATAGACCAATGATTGAAAACTAGAGTGTCACACTTACCGTGTCTCCTATGACGTCACAAGAGAAATTTAGTGACGGGAAATGGATGGTATGGATGCTAAGTATGACAAGCCCACCTACCCATGTTAATCTTAGAGTATTTTATTTTTAATCATTGAATATAGGGTGGTGCTGTCAATACGACAATAAATTGAAATATGGGCTGTAATAGTTCATAGAAATAGTTTGCCACTTTCAAAAACATATTTTTAACCGACTTCAAAAACGAGGAGGTTCTCAATTCGGCCAGTATGTTTTTTTTTATGTATGTACACCGATTACGCCGAGGTTACTGATCCGATTTACGTGATTCTTTTTTTGTTCGATGCGGAATAGCTGCCATTTGGTCCCATAAAATTTTTTTCAAAAACAGTTGGGTACTTTGGTTTTAAATTAAAAAAACCTGAAATTATTAAGTCGCCTACATATGCGAAATTGCGATTTTTTTCTTTTCCAATGACTTTATAGTGAAACGATACGATAGTAGGAAACAATATAAGTTGACGGTCAACCAATCTAGCTTCGACCGTAGAAAGTTATCACTAAAAATTGAAAAAAAAATTTTTAAACCTAAATTAAAACCGCCTTCAAAAAACTGAAAAGGATAAAATAATTAAATTTAAGTAGGTATTCATCCCCTAGAAACATATTTTTGGAGTTGGTGCTAAGTGGTTTCCAAAAACAATAAAAAGTGAAGCACCGACTCCAAAAATATGTTTCTAAGGGATAAATACCAAATTAAATTTAATTATTTTATCCTTTTCAGTTTTTTGAAGTCGGTTTTAATTTTTGTTTAAATTTTTTTCATTTGATAATTTCATGACATTTGTATGAAATTATATAGGTAACATTAGCTGCATTACTTCATAGAAATGTCATGATATTATCAAGCGGATAAGATGTTTTTGAAAGTGGCATACCATTTCTATGCACTAATGTAGCCCATGTTTTAATTTATTGTCATATTGACGGGACCATTCTGTATACAAATTGGCCGGAACATTGACGTCCAAAAAAAAATTTAGGTCCCTCGTATTGTAGGGTATCCGAATCACCCCCATGTATGTTCCGCGATTTTTGATAGTTTTAGTTATGAATTTTTTTCTGAATTTTCGGGAATTTTCGACCTGACCAACTTAAAAAAAAATCTAAAAAAAAGTAGAAGAATTTTTAGTATTTTTTTTCTTGCAACTGAATCCTCATGAGTTGTATTTTTATGCGTAAAATAATTAGCTTTGTAACTTTGATGAAAGCTGTGAAAATGTTGATCCAAATTGAAAAATTTACGTTCGGTGAATTATGAATTAAATTTTCAACTTTAAATTAAAAATCTAAACAGGTGAATTCATGGTCACGCACCATATTCTCGGCTTTCATAATCATTAAAAAAATAGTACTTAGTTAACTAAAAATAGTACCCGATTTTAGAAAAATTAGCCGTCTTAAGAACTATTTTTTTTTAACGATTATGAAAGCTATTATGAGAGTATGGCGCACTATTAAGGGCTACTAAGGAACCATGAAGTCACCTGTTTAGATTTTTAATTTAAATTTGAAAATTTAAGTCAAAATTCACCAAACGTAAATTTTTACTTTGGATCAACATTTTCACAACTTTCATCAAAGTTACAAAGCTAATTATTTTATGCATAAAATACAACTCATGAGGATTCAGTTGCAAAAAAAAAATTACGAAAAAGTCTTTTACTTTTTTTTAGAATTTTTTTAAGTTGGTCAAGTCGAAAATTCCCGAAAATTCAGAAAAAAAATTCATAACTCTAAAACTATCAAAAATCGCGGGACATACATAGGGGTGATTCGGATACCCCACGATACGAGGGACCTAAATTTTTTTTTGGACGTCAATGTTCCGGCCACCCTGTATACTAAGGTGTTCACAATTAAATGTTCGATTTTGTGCGTTTATAACGCCTACCTAACGGTAAGAAATACAAATAAAGAAAATAATGACAAAAATGTATGGTCCAGGCGGTAATCGAACCTGCGTTTTCTCGGCTCCGGCCAGATGTGTTAACCACTACGCCACCGGAGCACTAGGAGTAACCTACCAATTTCTTCACCGCTCTCTACTTTTAACGTTTTTATATGTTGTTTTTTTTGTAGGTATTGCTTATTATGGTGTTATCGAAAATTCAATAGGAAACTATTGTAAAATTAATTTTGAAATTTTCCATACATTTTGTTTCACTGACCCAACTATTTGTACTTATGGAGAAATTTGAAATTTAATTAACAGTTTTTATTTTTTTATATAAGTACCTACTCCCATTTGGCGACCCATTGCGTTGTCAATTAAATAGCGATTATATGAACAAAATTCTCATATACCTACTTACACTACTTTTATTTTCTACTGTGTCTTGCTGTGCAAGCTGTACTCGACGTGCGTCGTCGTGAGATTCGATTTAATGGGAAATCGACGTATCTAGATACGTCGCCGTGGCGAGACTCGACGTAAAGAGAGTCGACGCAGAGGGAATAATTCAATTAAGAAACAATCGAATTAAGTTGTAGGTAAGAGTTTGTTGTTCTAGTAAAATAATACCACAATAACAATTGGAATAAGTTTATTAAAGTACAACAGACAAATGTTTGTAATTAACACAGAACAGTAAAAGAGGTTTTTTTTATCTGTTCTGTGGTAATTAATTACAATGAAATATATACGGTTTAAGATATTTATTTCTCATAAAGAATATACATTCACTTAACAGAGAAATATATCAATAAAATATGTATTTAGCATCTAATTATTTGCGTAAGCCTATGAATTACAAATAAAATAATAGGTACTCATTTACATAACTTGTAATGTAAGGCATCGTAATGAGTGAGATTAGGTACTTGTGTAAACTTAACCTTCGTGTGTGGCTACCTACGTATTTTTGATTATACTATTGACGTACGAAGTAACAAGCGATTAAATGAAGTCAACATTATCCTATTGAACATTATAGGCTGTACATTAAAATATACTATAGATCGTTGGTAAGATCATAAATTGTTGTAGTAAGTACCTACCTACCTATGCATGTATAAATATAAGTTTAGATAACTAATTATCTATACAATTATACTTTTATTGGGTAGCCATTAATTTATTATACAGAATTATACTTTCTAACATATCACAATCACAGGGTCAGACAAAAAGGAACCTTTTCAAAGTAAATCAAGAATAGGAAAATCACATCATAAGAAAAGCCTAATATTGTTTAATTAATTTACTAAATTGATTTTGACGAACATCGGTTCCCTTCCGATTGCACGTGGGCCAAAATTTGATTTCAGTCCTCAAAAATAATTGGCATGTTATGGGCATGGAAGGCATTTCATCTTAGTACTTAGGATGACAACGCACCTGCAATATTCAATAGGCTGCGGTAGCTCACCACCAGGTTGTCCATTTTGCTTTTTCTTTTCTGTATTTTAAAAACATTGACTGCTACGGCCTGGCCACGAGAACGGGCGGCAGCAGCGGCGGCGTCCGTCACTGTGGCCTGCGCGGTCTCGACGACGCGCTGCGAGGTCGACATCGAGACGAGACAGCGGGCAGTGGTTGCCGAGACACCGCCGCCGCCCGTTCCCGTGACCAAGCCGTAACAGTCAATTTAGGAAGGCATCAATCAGGTCTGGCACAGAAGTCTTCTTTCGAATTTACCAAATTACAGGCTACCTTTTTTATACAACTAGATGACAAACAAGCTGACGTCCTTCCTATCTGGTGATAAGTGGTTACCATCGCCTATAGACGAGGGTGATTAAGGTCTGAGTTTACGGTTCGCTAGCTTCTTGTTCAGTAGATGCAGAAGACTACTAATTCTGTTATATAGATGAGTATGAGCAAACAACAAAATGTAATAGCCTAAAAATTCGAAGCAAAGTAAATTTTTTTTGTGAGAATATAACTGCATGAACATAATAGTAAATTGTATAAAATCTTGTAAAATTATTAAAATAAAATAAATAAATGCAGCGAGCGACCCCAAGCACCGCCGTACAAATACATCTTACCACTTCTGCTGCGCAACACGAGCACGATACTGAGGTGGGAGAGGCTAACGAGCTAGGAAGCTATCAGAAATGTGTGTATGCTAGCCGTAATCTGTCAAGCGGCGATATACCACCGGGAGCGATGACAATGGAAAAATCATTTGTGTCTGGAATCTCATCTCATGCTTGACGGGTAATAACTAAAAAAATAACTCCAACTGAAGATCACTTGGGGTCGCGTAGACCCGGCGCGCATAATTAAAGGTTAATATCATAAAATGGAATGAAAAGTACAGTCGACAGCACATCAAATAATAAGCGGCTTTCGTAAAGCAACTGTTATACTTGATGTGCTATCGTCCGTACAATAAAATTCAGTATAAATATTTAGGTAGGTACTACCTACTTATATAAATAATGCTTAGTAACAGAAAAAGAGAGTTAAGATACTAGTGTACTAACTAATCTTATTACGGCAAACGCTTAGGCACCTATTTATAGGTTATTTACTACAATTCTTGCTAGCTATAGGCACAATTAAATTGTTGTTTCATTTTATTGCTTGTTGAATAGGTAATATACTATTGGACCTTATTAATTGCTTTCGGCCTGCCCTCGAGACTGGCGCGTATGTATATCAGACTGATCCTGTCCTGTGGCGTTTAGTGGCAGGATATCTGCCAAATACAAATAGGTAGGGGTACCTATATACTTATCAAGTATCTACTCTGTAGTGGAAATACAATATAGGGGCTCCTTTTCTCAATCACTCTGACATCATCATCACCAGCTTTATATACGTCACTGCTGGGTACAGGGCTTCCTACATGAGGGAAACACATTACGAGTTTGGGCCATAATACTACCACGCTGGCCCCATGCGGGTTGGTGGAAATAAAGCAGTTGCTTTAACAACTGCTTAAAGTGCGTTCCGGATTCCGAGGCACGGACGAGCTCGAGCTTACAAAATTTTGATTGACTCATCACTGTAGGAATCATTTAGACAATGTGAACACGCTCGAGGTGAGCCCGGTCTATTACCCCGACCTCGTGGGAACCGAGGTGAACTTCGGCACTTCGCTCGTAGATGGCACTAGATTCGGAGTGGGCTAGTCCTTTTAGCCGAGAGGTGAAGAAAGAAGACACCGCAAAAGAGGCAGAAGACTTGCAAACGCTAAGAAAATGGGAGTTAGTTTACCACTTCGTGTGGGCATGGGCAACCTGGAAGGCACCGAAGGCGTTACGTGTACGTCCGCCCCAGAAGGGGGAGAGGGACCATAAGGACATGGCGAAAGATTATAATTTGTAAGAAGTCAAGAAAGGTGCGCTGTGAAAGAGCCCCGAGCAAGTAGCAGTGTACTCTCCCATGATTCGGCCTTCATAACCGGACGGTTGGGACAGGCCATGGGAAGGTTGGTGGTATTGACCCATCCCGGGATTGGCCATGGCGAAAGTTGCTTTGTTTTCGTAATCGAAGCCAGAGCGCTTAAACCACAACGCTACCGAACCACAGGAGTAAAGAAGCGTACTGAGGCCAGTGAGGCCTAGCTTCATGCAATCGTGCTTCTATTACTACAAGCTTATGGCGGCGTGCGTGAGCACTGGCCGTTTTGTGGCGTACGGAGAGAAACCGGATCAGTGTAGGCTCGGGGCACTGTAGTCGTTCGCTGCGCGTCCTATTTGTTTTTGTTTTACGATTTGAAAGCAAATAAATATGGTTTACTGTACAGTGTGTATGAATAATAGAAAAAACAAAACGTATATTTTTGTTATCCTAAAGACTCCACAAAGTTAGTACCTAGTACAATTGATTACTTTAAAGGTGGTGGATAGATACCTGCTTATATAAATTGTGGTGATGCAAAATAACGTTTTAGCCAAGCAATTTTAATATTGATTATTTATAAATGGTTTCGTGGTTTACACAAACGTGGTTTACAAATCTGTGTCTGAATTAATTTATTGAACTAGGTTTTAGGAAGCATCTCTTTGGTTTCTTCGTAGGTCCTGATTTATCAGGCCTGAGGCCTAACACTGGCCCTAATCCTGGAGAGCAGCGAGAGTCGCCGTAGCGAGACTCGACGTAAAGAGAGTCGACGCAGAGGGAATTATTCAAGCTAAATATAAATTTAAGTGCAGTGTACTTATCTCTTTCTCTCAATATGAATACAAGAAATATGTCTGTCATGCAATATGACATTTAGAAACGTGTGGTCAATTTCCAACCTTATTGAACGTGATAAAATGCATCAGAAGGAAGCACCTCCGTACATGCCGTCTAAAATTGTCTATGGTTTCTGTAAAATAAAAGCTATCTAAAAGTTGACAGCTCTAAACAAATTCTTGGCATATTTTTCCTATTATACTATTTAAGTCGAGAAAGACAAATACTGTACTTAAAAATTTAGAGTGTGTCTTTAGAATAAGACGCACTGGTACACATAATAAATCTTAGTTGAAATGTAGTGCATCTCGTTCTTTCAGTAGAATATAAAAAAGTTGTCAAATTATTTGATGTTTGAAAGCGCCTTCCTAAGATTAAAAAAAAATGACTATGGTTTCAGTTGTTGACAGTTATAATTTATGCTATCCTTTCTTTCCATAGCGTAAACATAGTGAGAGAAAGAGACATACTGAGCGAAAATTTCGATTTAGTGTCTTCTTCAGATTCGGCTTCGGGGCAATTTTATTTTAAATTATTGGCCCTAATTTTGGAGAACATATTTCAGTCTCAATTTAATTTCAGTACATCTCTTTCTCTCAATATGAATACGAAAAGGATGGCTGTCATATAATTAGACGTTTAAAACCGTGCGTTCAATTACCGACCTTATTGAACGTAATAAAATGCAGAGTTTAGAAAATACCTCCGTAGATGGCGTCTAAAATTGTGTATGGTTTCTTTCTCAGAACAATATGCTTTAGTTATTGTTCTGAGGTTTCTTTGAAATCTAACTAAATTTACTTGACAGCTCTAAACAAAGTCTTTCTATCTTTTTCCTATTACGCATTGCGAGAAAGAGATGTACAAATAGCGCTTTCTGACTGTTGCGTCTCGAACGGGCAGTTAAGAGTGTTGCTGTTTGTACTGTACTTAAATTTAGATTTAGTGTCTTCGTAATTAGGCGCAATATTAGAAAACTAAAATTACCTATCCGTAATGGGATTCAAGTAACGGCATACCAGAGATGTCTCTCGCTCTTAATTTTACAGAAATATAACACAGGGTGTGTTTTACCCTACTTTTTCGATGAGTTTCTACTCTTCAATCAATTGATTTACAGTTATTCACATTTTAAGTAAGCATACCAATAGCGCAGACGAGCCATATAACAAGTCCACAAAGAATTTTAAAATATACGTCGTAACTGGTTCATCGAAAACCATCTTAGTAATGATAACCGCTAGGTCGGTTTTTCAATGGAGAAAGTTGCACTCGTTTCCTAGTGGTTTTACTATTTTTGTAATAATTAAATATAATTATAATAGGTTAATCATCATAACATTAACCTGTGATTAATATGTGATATGAAACAATTATCGTAAATTATTTTCATGAATTTTATATATTTTTTCTCGTGTTCTTCTTACGTGTCATTTACTAAAATATTGTAATGTACTATTTCCTTCTCAGTCGGACCACTTGTAAATAGGTAAAAATAAGTGTCTAACAATATAAGTATCAACCCTTATCTATATATTAAAAGGCTATACTGAATATTCTTCGAGTCTGTCACGGGAGGTGTCGTTATTTCGTTATTTATTTAGTAAGCCACTGGTTTGAATGTATCCGTAAATAAGTACTCACTTTGTTCGCTTAAAAATCATAGGGTCCTCACTCAAAGCTGTAGGTTGCCTCTGCGTACCTGTATACCTACTGTGTTATTGTTAGCCAGCAATCAGCTGATTGGTCTACTGCAAATCTGGCATGGTGGAAAGAAGACGAGTAAACCCAATGCATAGCGATAAAAATATATCGATAGCCCTATTTTTTTAAAAATACAATAACCTGCTTCATGTTACGCAAGATAACATCTGGTTTTTTAATGTAAGTGATTATTCTTTTCCAATTAGCATATTTATTTGGACTATCGAATTTCTTCGATTCGAGTCCTTATTGAGTCATTTCTCATAATTTGTCACGATTTGTCCCAACGACAGCAATTTCTTATTGAATGTTGTCTTTTAGAGCCGCAAATCGGAGGTTTGTTCACACAGGCCACATATTGCAAAACCAAAAGAAAGAAGTGTGCTAAAGTTGGTCAGGATTCAACAGAAATAATTTGTTCAAATGAATAGTAATTCATTGGTACAAATTATTTCTGTTAGTAACTACTTACTCGTAGTAGCGAGTATTTACATTAGTTATGATAATCTACCCAGTATATACTGAACTAATTACTTGTATTCTTGTATGTAATAATTTGATATAATAATAGCTACTATTTACTTATATGTTATAATTATGTACGTGTTTTAGGCTCCCCTCGCACTAACTGTCATAGGCGTTCTTCCACCCCAGACATTGGTCAGTCGAAATGCTAATACACTCTTGAAATAAATGAGTTTTCACGATTTTAAATTTTAACAAATTAACCTCCTTTTGGTATTACTTCATGGGGTTAAACTAGCTACTTTATGACTTATCACGATAGTGGCTGGAACAATGCAGAAACAATTCAATCTGACAAGCGGCGTTATACCTCTGGAGGTTTAATGACAATTGAAAAAACCAATTGTGTCTGGAATCTGATGCTTGACGGTATAAAAAAGGTTGGCTCTTGAATAGAACTGACAATATTTATAAAGGCATATTTGAGGCAAAAACTTTTCATACACTATCTATTATCATCTTATGCTATTTTAAATAGACCAAATATTAACTACTAGCTGCGCCATACACTATAAATTATTTATTTATTAACTTTATTGCACAAAAAAGTACACAGGGCAGACTTAATGCCATACGGCATACTGAAAGAGGCAGAACAAATGACAGCCGGTACATTCCATTACAAAAAATTCCTAAGCATGATAATATTATTACGGAACCGGTATAGGCCAACTATGGTTTCAAAGGAGCACAGGCACTTTCAAACATTTAACAAGCATTGATTGTTATTATAAAAGGTTATGGTAGCTATTTATTACTGACACAAATACTTAAATACAAGGTAATATAAATGTCTAAATTTAATTAACTATGACATAATTTCAACACTTCCATTATTTAATAATGGTCTCACTAATGACTTGTAATAATCCCTAGCTACGTAGCTACTTTAGGAGAGAATGTACGTAAGAAGAGAAAATTTCCAAATCTACCTAGCCTAGGATAGAAATATCGAGGAAGGCAGAATTTTTATAAGCCTATCTATCTAGATTATTGACATGAATTACATTTAAGTAGGTATTTAATAAATATTGAGACATAATATTTAATATAGTATGTTGTCTAATGAGTGTTTAGAACGGGTAATCGGCGTTTGAATGGGCATAGTTTCATTGTTTTATTGGTTACAGAATCACCAGGTAACCTTAAAATTTGTGACTATTTTGATAATATGAGTTACTAATAGTTAGTTAGGCAATAAATAAACAATAAACCAATCACCCAAAATGGTCTTATAAATACATATATCCCTAAGTTACCCAACCCAAATACACCTAATAATAATAATAATACATTTATGACTGATATCACTCATCATAAGCCAACGCCGTTAGCCGACTGGCTCACTTTGATCAGTCAAAATCTTGTTAATAAACGACATAAACGCGTCAAAACTGTCAACAATACTCTTTTATGGGATTATTGTCCTACTACTAAGATCAGTAAATTGTCAAAACTGTGTTATATACTTATTTACTTATTTATGTCACCGAATATACTATACGTTAATAATTAAAAAATATAAACTAAACTTTGTAATTACCTTCAGAGGTTTGAATTTGTTAAAAACGTAATGGCCCTAATTCTGGAGAACACATGCTAAGTCTTTAAGTTCAGTGCATCTCTTTCTCTCAATATGAATACGAGAAGGATGGCTGTCATATAATTTGACATTTAGAAACGTGCGTTCAATTTTCGACCTTAGGAACGTGATGAAATCTAAATGCAGTTGACAGCTCTAAACAAATTCTTGCCATCTTTTTCCTATTACATATTGCGAGAAAGAGATGTACTTTAATTTTGACTTAGTGTGTTTTCAAAATTCGGCTTAATGTACCTTTTATTTCTATTTATTAAAGTAATGCATGAGCAATACAGTAATGAATGAGTCAATATGACTGGTCGTACAGTCATCCTGTCGTGGTCGAACATATCCTTGCACCTTTTATAGTCTTCATCAATGTTTTATTTTGTATTAAGTGAAGTAGCTCACAAAATTAACTAATATGACCACGAGAAGCATTGAATTTGTCACTTTCTTTTGGTATTGCTAAAACTCTACACAAATAATAACAATATCAATTTGATATCGTATGACGGCGTAACAGGCGCCAGAAAGACTATTTTGTCTACACCGAGTCATGATGTCGATACAGAACTTCACAGAGAGTCGGTGAGACTCGGCATAGTTTTATCACAGTTTCTGTAGTTCACACAACGTAAATATATTTACTCAGTATACGCGCATTTAATTGTACCTTTCTGAGATACAATGTCCTTATTCGCATTTTATCAACGTAATCAAATAAGGTCTTTTTCAGACTAAATGAATAAAAAGAAAATAACTAAAACTAAAACCAAAGGTAATAAAAAGAAAATAAATAAAAAAGTTACATAATTTATTTTAATCACAGATGGCAGCCACAC
The DNA here is from genome assembly GCA_947347705.1 of Nymphula nitidulata. Classification (NCBI taxonomy): domain Eukaryota; kingdom Metazoa; phylum Arthropoda; class Insecta; order Lepidoptera; family Crambidae; genus Nymphula; species Nymphula nitidulata. The sequence continues at coordinate 23,308,411 of OX374616.1, forward strand.
CGGATAGCCGTGGCTCGTCGCGATACGGACAATCGTTTCTCAACAGCACGAGTAATTAAATTTCAACAAATGCAATCATCGGTACACATAACGAACACAAATCGCCTTAATAAATTAGGGTCACGGTTGAAAATGGAATAATCACGAATAAATAGTGCTTAACGAGAGCTATGTACAATCAAATGCAGATTTGCTTAAGATAGAATGTGATGTCAGCGTTGGTGGGGTGGGGATCACGTCATGTTGACGCCGAGGGAGCGGCTAGCGTACTCGTACACCACGTAAGAGATGGACACGGCCGGGATCACCTTGATGAAGTTAGGCGTGATGCCGCGGTAGAGTCCCCGGAGGCCCTCCCGCTGCACGATGTCCCGGAACGCACCGCGCATAGTGCCTTCGGCTACCTTAGCCGCTTTTTCTGAAAATACAAATAAATAAATTTACCTGTCGACTTCCCCAGTTCGTGTTCCCCGTAGTAGCACTGCTCACAAATTTGTTTTTTCCTTATTTACTCTGCGGTTTCAGAACTAATATCTATGTACAGGCTATACAGAGTTGTCCCAAAAATGTATGGAGACCCGGCCAGTTCTATGTACACAATACTAAAAAATAGGCAAACTATGCAGGATAGTTTTTAACTGTCCATTTTCTTTTTATTTGCTTTGTTTCGCGGATCAAAACAAGAATTTAGAAAAAATTGTAGGTACAGCAAAATATTTATCATGTTGCCTATGTCTGTGTCGCCCCGTTGCCCGCCTTATTAAAAATGGAAAATTTGACGAATCATTTTGAATTAATAAACTATAAATGAAAATTAAATGTAGTATTTTGCCTAAAATCAGGAGTTTTAAATTTTTTTGAAATAGTGTACATCCTGTATGTACACTATTTCGACGGTGGTGATGACAACAAATTAAAACAAGGGCTATATTAGTTCATAAAAATGTTTTGCATCTGTTAAAATACATTTTATTCATTAGATAATTTCATGACATTTCTATGAAATAATATAACATTGGCTGCAATATTTCATAAAAATGTCATGAAATTATCAAATGATTATGATGTATTTAACATTGCTATGAATTAATATAGTCCCATGTCTTAATTTACTTTTGTATTGTCGTCACCATTTTGTATACCTGGGCGGTTATGAAACATTCATGCAAAACTAGCAAATTACTGCTAGCATTATTTTAAACCACTGCTTTTCTTGGGAGGGAGGGGATTTTAATGAGAAACGAAAATAAAATAGTACCTTGAGCTTGAAGTCTCGTCCGGACAAGCGCGAGGGGGTACGAGCACACTTGCCCCAGCGTGCACGACGCGCTGCCGCACGCCAGCAGCAATAGTATACCCGGCTGCTCATTATTCGCTTGGTATTTGCTAATATACTTTTTCTTCAGCGTCTCATACACCGCCAAGTCGATGCCAGCGTACGGAACGATTCCCAATATATTCGGAATGTAACCCTTGTAGAAGCACTTCAAGCCCTCCCGCACGTAAATCTTTTTCGCTGCGTCCATGATTCCACTGTACTGTCCCGTTTTTCTTAAAGCTAACCTCGTCTTTAGCACCTCCAGTGGATAGATCACAGTCTGGCTGATCGCCCCGGCAGTTGCGCCTGCTACGAACCGCTCGTGTATCGCGAGCGGCTGATTCTTCCTTTCACCTTTTATTAATCTTTTCACTTGCTCATACGCTGCGAATTTCAACGCGGACTCGGGGGCTATTTTGATTACATTTATTCCGTTCCCCCGCCACAAGCCGCTTATGCCACCTTCACTAATCATTTTTGCTAAACATTTGCTCATGTTCTCTCTGGTTGGGTTCACCTAGAAACGGAAAATTTTAATTGAGATACATTCGAGATATTCTTAACTTAGTGCAACTACATGACTGTAACGTGCAACAAGATGTTGACACTTCAGACGGTGTGTAACTCTTATTGCATAGGCAATAAGGCACAGAAGTTAACAAATGTATTCATCTTATCGCCCGTGACAGTCCAATGTGCAAGTGTGCTGTGCTAAATTTTATTTTATTGTCATTCAGTTGATTTCTATTATAAGGTTAACAGAATCATTTAGTATATCTACATCTGACAGAAATTTTCTATGATAATAATAACGACAAGTAAAGTATGCTTTATGTAAAATAAGTAAGTAGTAGAAGAGTGAATTGAGACAGCAAAAAGTTGCAATTAACCTGTAGGAACACTTTGAGCCTATCGAGCGGCGCCGTGCAAGTCCTGCTGACTGCGCCCGCGATCCCTCCGGCGAGGAGATGCCTCCACCACATGCCAGTTTGTAACTCGCTCTGGGTAAAGTCATCGGGGACATTCATATCCTCCCCGATGTCGAGGTACTGTGAACAAAATAAATCATTAGAATAACATAACGAACAACAATTCTTTACAAATATGTCTAACTCCTTGGCAAAGATGCTAACAATAATTTATTTGGTATTATTGCCTTTTACTATACTTAATAAATAATAGTTTGTTTCTGTTATTGGTACCTATTACCTAGTTATGGCGTACACCTAGTATATCAATATATATAATGCAATATAGATAGGCCTTTCTTTTTTGTATTAAATTATACTCCAAATTAGTGTTCTCTTAAACTTACTTTAACATACAGCATTGAGATAACGATTAAATAATAAGTAAGTACGAGAAACTTCATTTACAATAAACTTTTTTGTAATACTTAGAGTCTAAGCTACATTCAGCTCTATCTACGGTATGTCAATCAAATAAAGTAACGGTATTACACAGTCCCACCCAAGTCATCGTCTTCACAGGCGCCGACCTGCAACTTTTTCTTTCTTTTTATTTTCGACGCCCATATCTTTGTTTCAAATGTAAATTGATCGGCCTGCCATCGGAAACAACTTTTAATATCAGGAACGGCAACTTAATTCCATCCTTTGTTGTAAGTAACTGAATATTATAATTTTCATAAACGTAAAAAGTATTATTTATCTATTCTGATAAAATACAATGATATCATCAGAAATATTAGAGTCTAAAATGTAAACAATTATGTTCAACCTGTATAAAACTTCTTTTAAATTAGATTAAGTAACTAAGGATATATTAAGCTCATTAAGGGGGAATAAAGAACAGTAAATAAATTCTTAAGAGATTTGTTTGGCATCAGTAGGCTAGACCGATGCTGAATTACTTTTAGAAAAGTTATGAGTAAATAAATTGGGTAAAGCTTCATTTTGGTAAGTAAATTTTAAATAATACAAGTAATACATACAACATAAAATCATTATTACAATAATATTACCCTTGCCGTTGTATCCTGGATATGGCACAGGATTATGTCGTTCAAGTCCAAGCTCAACACAAGGAAGGCGAAATAGTATTTCCAATACATCTTACTTTTCTTAAACAGGCCTGTGTAAACGAGAAATTTAAGCATGAGCTGTGCCGCTTTTATCATTTTAGTGTTTTATTGTGAAAATGAAGATTGAAAACGGCACATAGAAAAACTATGGTCGTAACGACAGTTGGTTATTGTCAGACAAGCTTAGGACGAAACCTTTCATTTTTGAAAATGAGTAAAAAGTTTATCTGTTGCTTTTTGGTTGTATAAAATATCGAAGTATTTATACCGACAATGTTGATTTTACTTACAAAATGGAAGTTAAATGTTGTTAAAGACTCGAGGTATAATTTCGAGGCCTCTGTGTTATTACTTATTACGTTCCTCGACTCATTTCAATGAAACTGCAACATACTATAGTCCATATTAGCTGGTCGAGATCTTAAAAACTCGTACAAGATTTTTATTCTACAAAAAGAACTTCATTGTACAAAAAGATTCAAGTAAACCCTCGAGTCCTTTTGTACAATAAAGTTTTTTCTTTGCGACGAGTCACTCTCGAATCAGTTTATTATTTGGGGCCGAATATGTAACCAAACGCTTCTTATATTTGAGGCTCAATTATGAATTTCAAAAATTTGTATTAGTAAACCTCAAATCGAGCACTCCATAGTATTTATGCGGGGTTACAATTTATCTGACGTTTTAGTATTCGGCTACAAAACTTATAAATAACTAAATATTATGATATATCTAACAATAAAAACTGTCTTAGACACCAGCTCCACTTTTATGTAGAGGAATTTATATTAGGACTCGTTTGTCGTTGTCGTTGTATAGCTCAGGATTAAGGAATCTAGAAATTGAAGGTAGTCTTTAACAACGCTACAAGATATATAAGTTTTATTTTTTTATAAACTATTAAAATACCTAATTTTCATTTAAGACTAAAAAATAATAACTGAAACTACGCAACTAAATGAAATTTCATACCAACTTAATAAAGCAAGCTTTACACACGCCTAATTTAAAATTTTAATTTCGTAACTTTAATATACCGTTCTATTAAATAAGTTACACTAAATTGGTGTCAGGGTTAATGTTCTAGACATTGGATCTACTGAGGTTATAACAGGTGACGTTTATCCTTTACCACCTTCAATCAAACCTAAGTAGATAGGGTTTTCGTTGGCGTCGCCAAGTTGTAGATTTGGTTTCCTCGTAGTCAATAGGCTGCAAGAATGACACATAGAGCTTTGTCCATATTTACCATCAGTACAAAGAAATTTACGAATGCAGAATTTTACGTAATGGAGGCTTTTCCTTACTTAATTCTTATATTCGCAAATACTGAAGCGAACTTAAAATACAGAAAACAGGCTTTAAATAAAACGAATGTCCTAATCAAACAATCAATGAATTAACTTCCAGTTCAGTCGATTAATCGAATCATGATCTCAGTTTGGTAATCATTGGTACGCGAGGTCACTATGACCTAGAGAAGTTGTTGAGCCACACCTGGCAACTTATGTTCACGAAATAGAATTTAAAAGTTCTTTTGCTACCTTGACTAAGAAAAATTAATTTGGACTATCCCTGACTCAACTAGCTTTGTCTATTTCTCGTTCATTAGTTCTTTCACTAAAATTGGGAGACGTTAGTACCTTGCATATACCTACCTACACTATATTTCTATTTTCCCTAAAATATATCAAAGTTTCTATGAGTCATATACCATTGGTACGCTTTAATGCAATTATTATTTTACAAGTAGGTATCCTCCTATGATTCACGTCTATGAATTAAATAAACTACAAAAGTAATTACTACCTATAAATAAAATAACCAATTTTACAGTTTAAAATCCAAATTATGTTCCTCTACGAGGTTCTAATGATGATGTCTTTATTAATAAACGTTTCGATATGTCATTCATTATTCTAAGAATGAATACAACATAACTACTACTTCAAGTGGTAGGTACTTGGCTTATCATTCCAGTTATCATAGGCAATCCTGATATAGGTTGTAAGTGTATACTAATATATAATAATGCACCCTGATACCGAGTAATTACTACTACCTGCGAAGTAGTAATTACACGTACTATCGTTAGAATTTTGAAACGTAATTGTAATAACAACGGGGTCTTTCTACAGCTAAATCATAGAAATATTTTAAAAATTGTCTGTGGTAAGCTTGAATAAAAGCAAAATAGAACGTCAAACTTAATAACGATTTTCATAATCTAGAAATCGCGAGCCTTCTAATTCTGATAGGAATTATGAGAAGCCAGAATCCATAGTTAAATCAGTAATCAACCACATTGAAGAACAATAGCGGAATACTACGCAGCGGACAGCGGACGCCATCAATTAACACTTTAAGTGACAATGGCCGGGATAAATTTTCTGTACCCTTCATCAAAGACTATCAACTAATAATTATAATATAACGCCACGCCAGCAAACACATAGTACATTATTGAATAGTTTGAAAGGTTTATCTAACCTTCAAAAATCTTCATTCGTATTTGAAGGTTTTGGGTAACGCGGTCAGTGTCAAGTGTAACTAGTTTTAAAATTAACTGACTGTACAGAATAGGTTTCACCTATTAATTTAATTTATATAATGAAAAATTAGAGATTTTACATTTGGTAGATTTTGAGAACCTCTTGTAACGAGAAAGCGCGGATGAGGAAACATTATTGTATATTTTAAGTCGAAACTCATGTAATAATATCAATCAATCAAATTTTATCGGTGAAAGAAATTCTTCAAAAATATTAAAAACCCAAACTCAGAATACAAATAGGTTCTACGTTGCATCGATGTCTTTATTTGTTCAACATATACCTATAGGTTTAGGATTAATTTTATCCTCAGTTAATGACACAAGAGATGCGTCATTGATTCCTGGCATTCACCACATGCTCGACAAAGTTGTGTTGGGGAGAGTTGCATTTTGTGTAGTGTTGCAAGTGGTTAGTAGCAAAATGCCCTGATCTATACAAAGAAAAAACGACAGCGACACGTCTTTAAAAATAACAGAATGTGAACACTTCTAGATATTTGTAATAGTAATATGAAACAAATTAATTGCATGCACACGTTACGTATTTTATTATGTATAGGTACAGGTAGTAAAATTCGTCACATTATATAACATCTTATTGTAAATTACAACATACAGAATTAAATAAAGAGAAAAGAAAGTAGAAATGTCCGTATCCACTGTTCACATTTAGGTGCTACCTTCCTGTCTACCTACTATAGGTGATAGTTACCACTTACAATAAGGTCACTAAAGAACGGATCAGATTCCTTATTCACAACTGTCGGTAAATATCAGGATATCGTAAACTCTATACTTGTCACTTTTTATCGGGTAGAGTCAAAGCGAGATGAGATGTGACTTTTCGAATCGAATCCATGATCCAAGCGTTGTCAATAAAGGGGCTGGCGTGGCGGGCGACATAATAGAAACAATCAATAAAAGCGTAATAATTCTAAATTCTACATATAATCAAAATTCATCTCATAGCGTGTTTTAATAACGTATGCACTTTAATTGCGTCTGCTTGTACGCGAATCGCGATATACTACGACACGTGTAGCGATATATTATTATATTACATAGCTAACTATAAAAAATAGGATGTCTGCGCATTAATATTTTTGTGCGGTATTTAATTCGCTACGTATGTAAACTTATACTTTTGAAATAAATACCAATCATTTTATAATAAAAAAGGTACATAAGTGTGTCACGAGTATAAGATGAGTTGTGATCTAGTTCAATAGTGATAATACCTAGTCATCTACAGAATGTTATGCATCTGACTGAACCGAGGCAGCTATATAGAGCAGGTTGGTTACCTTATTATTTGATTAAAATTGTTAAACCTGTTACATTTAAGTTCAATAATCTTTAGTTTCTAATTTGTAAACTGTATTTACCTATAAAAAATAAAAAATAAACCTACATAGCAACAAAACTTTCATCCCGCCGAAAAACGTTTCATAGCAAGAAACTCGCTAAAGAAGCTAACAGAAACAATTTAAGTTAATTAACACAGTGTTCTTATGTACTCTAGTTAGTTCTAACGTCATAAATGTTATCATCACATACGTCCTTTCAGTCTGCGGTGAAATTTACTTAGGCAATGTAAACAATATCATAATGGAAAACACCGATGAAACCTATCCCTTATCTAGAATTTACGTCGTGACTAAACCACTAATTGGAATAGACAATATTCATTACCATTGTTTTTTTTTCAGCCGTGAAACAGTTCGCTATGTTTCGGATTGAAGGGAAAGGTAGCCAGCATAATTACTGGGCATGGACGGCATTTCATCTTAGGCCGCAGGATGACAATGCACTTGGAATATTCAATTAGGCAGGCCTTGTTATTGCAGGTGTCTATGGGCGGCGGTAACCGCTTGCCACCAGGTGGGCCGTCAGCTTGTTTGTCATCCAGTTGTATAAAAAAATGAGACAAGGAGACTTGTCCCCAGAACCATGTTTCTGAAATGAACTTTAACTGTAATGAAGGATTACGAACAAACACTACCACAGTAATGTTATTTGACTGCGATCTTCTGTCTGTCTTCTTAAGGTCACCTCTATCTTACAGAAGGTCGCAATCTAACAACATTACTGGAGTAGCCTTGTGTTTCTTTACCCAATCGAGAGGTAACAATTAGAATGGATAGTAGAAATATGCCTAAGCTCTCTTGTTATTTAAATATTTTTAAGGTATTTTTATAGTGATAATAACTATTGATGTAATAACTACTACTACACTTTCCTATCCTTTGATCTTCAATTAAGGGAATTGTTGCAAATTGTACCTACCCATAACAGTAAGATACCAACCAAGTAAAAACTCGGCCGAAATAGTGTTACAGACAGAAAATCCTTCTTTTTCTTATTATTTTTTCTTTAACTATAAATGAGTTTTATATATTTTATTCCTCTCGCTTGCTTGCCTATAATTAGAACGACAATGGGCCTTGTTCTGGAGTGCAGATGTTAAATCTTATTTTAAGTTCAGTACCTACGTCTCGTTCTCTCAATATAAATGCAAAAAGGACAACTTTCAAATAATTGGACGTTTAGAAAGGTGTGTTCTATTTTCGACCTTGATGAACGAGATAAATGTAGTTTTTATAAAACACTCTACGTGCCTCCTAAAAATGTCTGTGGTTTCTATAAAAGCTATCTAAATTGAAGTAATTTTCACAGCTTTGATTTATACTAAATGTATAAATGTAGTATAATCAGTTTCACAGTTATCATTTAGTTATCTTTTTCCTATAACTTAAATTTTTATTTAGGGGGTTTTTTAAAGGCAGAGAGTGTCATGTGATTAATATTCAAATGTAAAATTATTTAGTCTTTCACCATTATTCTGACACATTTGTGTCTGTTATCAGAAAAAATATAAAGTTAACTGTAAATACGTAACATACACGCATAAAAACTAATTCTTGGAATGATAAAGCTGACGCAATCGAATGCTCGCCTCGCTGCCACGTCACTCGTCTCTCGATTCCGAAACTCCGAAATCATCTCCGGATGTTAATTCTCCTTCAATACCAAGCTGGATACAAAGAGGTATTGTGGCAGGATATGTGTGAAACATAACTAATGAATTACCACAGACCACCACTACAACCCCAAATGTGTATCTAAAATCTTTAGTTGGAAAGGAAGTTGTTTGCAGGCTGCGTAGAACAATTATTCCGTTTGGAAATCGACGGTGTAGGCATTTCTTCAGGAGTGGACGTCATAGGCTGATATGAAGATGATGTTGACCACAATTCCAATAGAATAAACGAGAAATATCATCCAAAATGTGTCCAGAGTTATAGAGGAAGTAGCCTCTCAGATCTAATACATCATCCACAGCAGTAGGTACCCAGTAAATTTAAAGCATTGTAGAATTAAAGCCGAATATTCAAACGATTTTTATGAGCCCCTCTTTTATTTAAAGTATTGTCAAAGTAAAAAAAATATATTGGCAAACGTCAATTCGGGCTCGCCATAAAAGGGCACGGTCTAAAATTGTATGGAAGGTGGGCCTGAGAATCCGGCAGCTACGAAATTTTTACAGCCTGTAGTGTAAATTACAGTGGACCACCCGGTAAAACATTACATTGTAAATATCTTTCGTTTTGTTGTTTTCATATTTTAAATTAATTAATTCTGGCAACTTTGACAACTCGAAGAAAATGTCAGGGATAGTACTGTGATGCTGTTGAAGTAATTCAGAGTGGTCAGCGAATAAGTGTCGAGAGATTAATTAATAATTATTATATAATTAATTAGACATTATTAATCAATTCCGTAGCCAAATGGTATCAACATTTATTTAAATAAACAATTTAAAAGTAATTTTAGAATAATTTAACCGTGTTTTAATGACGTCTTTTTATTGTTGTCGTTAACTTTTAATTTTAAAAAAACAAAGGATTTTAAAAATCGATATAAATTGAGAATGTTAGCACTTAAAATTAGCTTTCCAATGATATAACTTTCGACACAGCCGTTGATCCGGAACCACTTTTGGTACATGTCCTTTAAGCGGGGCCTAAAATTTTAAGTGACGTTTGGGTAATCAACCGATACCTAACGGTTTCCGTCCACTTTAGATATTTTTGCTGAGTCATCAATGACACATAAAAATAATTACATACTGTTAATGTCAACGACAGTGATGGTGAGGCAGAGCAGGTACTTTCCATGACCTCATAGATTTTCAGTATGAGTATAAAAATCTGCTCATTGAAGGATGATTATCTAGGAGGTGTATGTAATTATGATACGTATTCGAGAAATATTTATGATAGGAAATATCAAATTAAATGCGGATGTAAAAATAGGAGTAATGAACTCAATAAAACCAGAAAAGTGGACTTAATTTAATAACTAAATCTATTTATGCTTTCTCCTTTTTTTGTATAAACAAAATACAAGAGGTAGGTACTGTACAAGTCTCTCAGAATATAGACACTCATAGATCTATACTGAAGTCATAGAAATAAACGAGTTTATTTGTTTTTATTATAAAAAAGTGCTATTAAAATGGGACCATTGTTAAACCTAACTGCGTTTTTCTCCCTTCATCACGTGCCTTTAAATGTGTCGGTATGAATTTTATTATAGCCTAGCTAGTCCCTAGTAGTTATAAGCGTGTTGGGTGGCCAAAGGCCGGATGGGCGAAAATTTTTCTACTTAATAATGCCTTGGCAACTAGAAGTCTAGAGGTACAAATATTTTAGTGCACATATCGTCAGAGGTATTACTTCATGAAATCTGTATTAATAAGATGTTTTAAACGGAAAATCTGGTATAATTAAGAGGATAATTTTCTTTGCAAATAGAGTACAAATCGTCGTATTAATTATCAAATAATATTTGTAACTTATACGTCACTAAATGAGTAAATGTGTCGCATTGTTATGTTTATTCTAAATACCAATGGAAAACCCACCATCATCTAAAAGAAGCACCTTATAAAATATTGCAGTCAAAACAATATTAGTGATCGCTGCGTAAGTAAGAGGAGATCCCCGACGAAACTTGTGTTGGCAGCAAGGCCTTTTTACAGGGTCAACCATATCACATCGGCTACAGGCTACGGTGATATCTCCATTAAGCAGGATGTAATTGCTATAAAATACACGAGGCGCTCGGTGGCGTGTTGATTTGAGCGCTCTGGTTTCGATACGAAAAACAAAGCAACTTTCGCGATGGTCGATCCTGGGATGGGTCAATCAAAGTTTGTTATCTCGAGCTACTCCGTGCTTCGGAAGGCACGTTAAGCCGTTGGTCCCGGATGTTCCTGCAACCGCTTTAACCCACTGACCCGCATTGGGCCAGCGTGGTGGTGTTATGGTCCAAACTCCTCATGTGTTTCTCCCATGTATGAAGGCCTGTGCCCAGCAGTGGGACGTATATAGGCTGGTGATGATGATAAAATACATATAAGTAGACTTTAACTTGTTTAGACCTCAAATGTCCTCATTAAAATGAGTGGTGATGATACAAGGCAAGAAATATAGTAACATTCGCACGAGCATTTCATAAATAATAAAAATATAAAAATAAACGAAAATATGAAGTTTATTAGTGCTTGTTATCATAGACTTTGCCACATACTTATTGGTTTGTTGCAGTAGTATAAAGTCCACAATAACAAATCAACAAGTTACTTAGTAAGTTTAAAGTTACCTATGTGTAAGAGTGTACTTTTTACTAGTGCCAGTAGGTGTCGGCATTACTTCTGCGTCCATAACAATTAAGACTCCAGGAACGCCTACAGAGCCAAAAGATTCTAACTTTTTAATCGATTATAACTTTTTAAAATGATAAAAGATTCCATAGAACACTACCTATGTCTGGGTTATCAAACAAATACGATCGATCTCCGAAGTAGAGTGTCAACGTCGGTGATAAAACAATCGAAAGTAGGCGTGATGATCATTAATGATATAATACACGCGAGTAGAAATCCAAGTGATGGAACAAATGAAAGTTGACTAAAATTCGCATGTGCGCATGGCAAAGACGAGCTTGTTGATAGAAAATTAACTAAGAAGGTGGTAAACTGACAAACTCTCAAAATTAAATACAAGGTGTTTGGTACTCGGTATAACAAGCGGGCACCTACGCATGTTAACATAGTTTTTTTTTATACAACTAGATGACAAACAAGCTGACGGCCCACCTGATGGTAAGCGGTTACCGCCGCCTATAGACACGCCGACCGCCTAGTTATTTGTATTAACACTACGGTGTTATCAATAGTTAAAAATTATAGAACTAATTTAATATTTCCCATACATTTTAACTAACCGAACGATTTGTATGAAGAAAAAGAAAATTATTTTAAAATTTTGCTTTTTTTGTTAACATTAAGTATAGTATTTATATGACTATGTTAACATGGATAGTTGCCCACTTGTTATGGTGAGTACCAAACACCCTGATTAACAGAGCTGTTAAGAATCATAATAGAAGATCTCGTTTTACATTTTATTTTGTTAGTATTCAATATTCAGGGCTTCAATTAAATTTAAGGCATATTTGTTAGTCATCACATCCCTACGAGCAAAAAAAATTCAAAAATTTTAATTCCCTAACAAGCATTATGTAATGACCCGACGAGCGCTGTCATTTTAGAACTTTCTGGGTTTTGCTTAGGATACGTGCGATTTGTACTCCTGGGCTACTGGTTTTCCATGTATAACTTAGGTATAGTGAATGTGTGTGTGTACATTAAAATTATTAATATTATTATCCTCGTCATTATCCATTCATAAGTTCGGATTTCCAACTATCAAGTTTCCATAGTAACAGCGTAACCACGTGGTGGTTTGTCTACCCGACCGACATTTCAGCAGTTGAAAGAGTAGTTGTTTTTTAAAAAGGTAGGACTAAAATTATTAAATTTCCCCCAAATTATAATGAACATTTTACAGGTGTCTTGAAAGGGTTTCCGATTTCATTGGTGTGAAAGTAAACTGCTTGAAGTCATAGGCTAGAAAAAATTGTCGTCGTTATAACCTCCTCCTTTTTTGAAGTCTGTTAAAAAGAAGAGGGCATGCATGGGTGCTAGCTAGTGGATTTAATTTGCCATTTGAACATTAACAAATACCTTAATTATCCAATCCCAAACGTCTACGTACGAGTCCATGTCCATGTTTGACGTTCTAGATAGATTAACAATCACTAGCTGCGTTTCAGATGCTCCCTATTTAATTACTGGCAAAGACTAGAGCTGCTGTCCTAGGTGACACTAATTTAGATTTCATTTACCTTTGCCAAACATCGCCGAAATACGATCAGGAAATCTTCGAACACATCTCCGGTCGCTCCCGCAAAGTCTTCCAATTCCAGAGACATTTTAACAAATTTATTATTTCGTATATAAGAAAATTAACTAAAATAATATTTAATATTGATCACAGATTAATTACTTCTTTGGAACTATTAACTATCAGATCAGATAATACTTTAACTAAGTCGAGTGTGCGCGTACAGCGGCGCGAAAAGATCACGTTGTATCGCGCCAAAGCGCATTCTCACACTGAGCGGGCGAGTCGCTGAGTCGCTTGGGTTTTACTATTTCATCATGATATAGCGAGTTCAGAAAACCGAGTAGCACTGGTTGTAACTAGCGACAACGACGAACTCCCCTGTACCGAGGACAGGCAGTATTTTCGGCGATAGGCCAGCTGCAGTGGAATGAAGCGGAGTAGGTGACGTAGAATCGTTTACAGTAATATTTCGTGGTAGAGGTGCAATAACAGCTGATAATAAAAGTAAGTACAATCGGGTCGAAATACAAGTTCACTGGGGGCTCGGCCCATACGTTCCGGATCGTGATACAAGTGCTTGTTACTTAGCAACAGTCTCGCCACGCGGTATGCGAGCAATGTGATCGAAGGTGAAAGCTACCATATCACGTGCATACATAAAATCTGGAACGTACTACCTACACACCAAGCTATTATTTAGGACACTAGTGAGCTGATTGCTTTAATATTTATAGAAATTTCCAGAATTTCATTTAAGTTATTTATTTTTATCGGATTTAAAAGATAATAAAATTCTTGTGTTATTTTTATTTACGAAATTATAGCTTTGCTTATGATTTACCCACGTTCACTTTAAATATACTGTAAAGGATATAAAGTATAGAGAGTCTTTATCCGGTGTTTTACTAAAAAATGCCATTTTTTAAAAAAACGGTATCCTTGCAATCATTGAATAATTTTATTTTTATTTTTAACATTATTATAAATTTCTGAAAAATATATCTATTTAGAAAAATATCTAAGCTAGCTGTTACCATCTGCGCTACCAAGGACTTGGGAGAACCCTGTGAAATTCTTCTAGTCTCTCTGAATTTGCGTTATAAGCTAACGAACACCCTATCTATTTCAACATCCAAACGAGTATTTTTACAAATACCTACAATTCTGTTAACAATATTCTTAATTTTAATCTAACATTACACAGGAAACACAGGTTACACAGGAATTTCACAGGGTTATCCCAAGTCCTTGGTAGCTCAGATTGTTAGAGAAATCTCCCGGATTGTGAACGGTCGCGGGTTCGATCCCCGCCCCAGGACGTGATATTTTCTAGTTTAAATATTTTTAAGTACTATTGAATAAATAAATAAGTAACGGTTCTAAAGGACTACGCGTTCGTAGATTTCGGAGTAATCCATACACTGTTTCCTCCGCCACTTGACGCGCAAAGAGTATCACCTTTACCAGTTGACTCGTTTCTAAAACACACTGCCAGAACAATTTATTTTTTCCTTACAATATAGATATGGCATATTCACGCCTCGTTTGAAAGTATATATTTACCTTTATAATCATAGGTACCTATATGTTATCGATATCTATATGTATAGAATCCATATCGAAGGCAACTTTAGGCCGACAGCGGGAACATCTAGGACAATATGATTCTAAAATATTTATTTCAGAATCATATTGTCCTAGATGTTGTTGAAAACTACACTAGCTGTCTTCGCATTTGGATTCCACTTTCTGCTGGGGCTGAGGCAATTGTGTGCCTACTAGTATAAAAAAGTTAAGTTAAGTGAATCTTCTTGCAAATACTAGAATAAATGGTTGCTTTTTATAGTATGCAGGAGTTTTTCGACTAATCTCGAAGGAAATAATAGACAGAAAATTAAACTACATAATTATTTAAATTGTCAATAGATTTAAGCGGCTAGTGATATTGGATCTTGTATTATATTATTATTGTAGTGCCCTTACAGGGTCATGTTGGAATCTATTTTATGTAACACCTTTAGTACCACATGATTGATATCATAAAAGAGAATGAAATTGAGTTCAAGTTTCAGTAGGGTGACTCTTACTTGTTCGGTTTTTAATTGTAATCGAAAAGACATCGTTTCTTTTTTTAAAGATAAAAACGTAAGTAGGTAGGTAGTAGGTAGGTATATTTTCTTTAAATCGAGCTTCATATTTGTTTGATTTTTATCGCAACGCTTAACAAGTTGGCACTTGGCAACGGCTTGAATTATTAATTTCAAATTCTGTAGATACCTATTTGGCTTTTTAAAATAAAAACAGTACACCTACGTCTTACATCATCAACCAAAATATTTTATTAAGATTATGGTTGGTGTGTTTTCTGTTGAAATTGATAAGAAAGTCGGTGGTAAATAAATAAGTAAATACAAGATTTAAATCGAAAACAAAAATATGTTAATGTAGATGACGATAAAAATTAGGCAGTAGGTAGATCTTCACGCGTCAGTTCATTTTTTTTATATGCAACTAGATGACAAACAAGCTGACGGCCCACCTGGTGGTGTTACCGTCGCCTATAGACACCAGTAATAACAAGGAAAAATTCACTTGGTATTGCAGCCTGCAGGTGCGTTGTCATCCTGAGGCCTAAGATGAATGTCTTCCATGCCCAGTAATTACACAAATTATATTTTAAGTCCAAATTTTTTTACAGATACATAAAAACATAAGCAAATTGGAGTGGATAGGTAAACAAACATATTCATCGGGTATTCTTAATTTTTGATTTTAAGGCGATACCTCGTCGACACTAGCGACACCACTTGATTTATATTAATTGTGGTGAATATAGAACATAATAAACAAAAACGCTGTAGTGAATGACTAAAGAATGGTATTTGTAATTTTTCGGAGATGTGCTCGGTATAAGATATACCTCTACATGTAACCTATTTTTTCATTATTGCCTAAAGTGGCCACTTTTAACAATAATAAAAAATTTGGTTACTTATAGGTAGACAATTTATACAAGATACATCTTTAAAAATTACAAATACAATCTTTAGCAATTATCTAAAGCGGTTTTGTGTATTATGTTCTAAATTCACCATAATTAATAATAACCAATTGGTGTCGCTACTGTGCACGAGGTATCCCCTTAATATTATTAAAAATGTTTGTAAAATTACTAAGTAATTAAAATATAAAACTAGAAAATTTTCACGTCCTGAGGCAGGAATCGAACCCGCGTCCTTTCGCAATCCGGGCGAATGCTCTGATCACTGTGCCACCCAGGACTTGGGATATCCCTGTGAAATTCTTCTAGTCTATCTGTTTTTGCGTTTATGAGCTAGCGTCCACCATACAATGTCGAAATATTCTATTTCAACATCCGAAACGAGTATTTTTACAAATACCTACGATTCGGTTCAGTTGGGGCAGTGCTTTCAAATATTCTTAATTTTTGATTTTAACATTATTATAAATGTTTGAAAAATTACTAAGTAATTAAAATATAAAACTAGAAAAAAACACAAACAGACACACGAAAACACAGACACACACACACACGAAATACAGATAGACTAAAAGAATTTCACATGGATATCCCAAGTCCTGGGTGGCTCAGTGGTTAGAGCATTCGCCCGGATCGCGAAAGGTCGCGGGTTCGATTCCTGCCACAGGACGTGATTATTTTTTTCTTGTTTTATATTTTAATTACTTATATTCATCGGGATTGAAAAAAATCTTATTAGGTACTTTAATATTCTATAAATTTCTTTAGTTTGCATATTTATCAACGTGATCATCATTCCGGAAATATTTACTCTTAAATTATTCAATTATTACACAGAGCCGTTCAGATAACGTGACTGTGACGCGAAGTCACCTGCCTATGACATCGTACCTACCCAGCTGAGCGGCATCACTTATTGACTTAACGAGTTTAAGACACAACACAAAGAATCATCGCAATACGGTTACGTTTGCTGTATAATCTGAAAATGGCTGCTTCTTTTCTAATTTTGGTTCCATTCGCTACAATATATTACATTTTCAGGTCAGGTCAGATATGATTGAAAAAAATCAACGCTCCCGTAAACGAAGGCAGATGGCGGACTGTGCTGGTGATCCTAAACACAACTTGTTAAAAAAAGACATCGCGAAAAAAAAACAGGTGTTCCATGTAAACAGACCGTTTATGCAATAAAAAGAAATGTATGGAGGTTATGTACAGTCGACAGCACGTCAAGCGTAACAGTTTTACCTTGAGACCGCCCTTACTGCGCTCGTAATAGAGGCGGCACTTGATGTGCTGTCGTGTATACACTATTCTGAAAAATAGGTAAAACATTGCAGAACAGTGTTCAATTGTCCATTTTTCTTTTATTTGCTTTGTTGCGTGGTACAAAACAAGAATTTTCGAAGAAAAAACCGCAACACAGCCAAATATTCATCATGGCGCCTTCGGTCAGTTCAGTCACTTCGGTGACGTTTAGTTGACTTCTATGTCGCCCGCCATATTGCCATATTGAATAACGGTGAAATCGACGAAACATTTCAATTTTGTACAAACAAACTATGCATGAAAACGAATTATTAATTAGTGTTTTTCCCAGATTCAGGAGATTGATCCGTATTTTTTGAGATAGTGTAGGTACATATACCTGGCCGGATATGAAACATCTCCTTTAGAATGATTCAGCAGATGATGATATTTTCGCAAAGGAACTCTAAAAATGTAGTGAAAAAAATCAGAATATTATTATTAGTCTGGCCTAATATCATCGTTATAATATTCCCTATATGTCTAGATTAACCGAAAATTCTTATTCAGCTGAATATTCGGCTGAATCAGCGAATTTTCGGCATTAAATGTTCAAAGTTGTGCAGTTTTTAAATAATTTGTCTTTATGTAGATGGACAGAAGTACCAACACAGGTACACAATATATTTTTGATTCCATTGCTTTTTCTATTTTAGCGCCGGGTGGGCTGGCAAGTGACGAAAGCTTCATAATTGTGTGATATTGATTTTAAAATTAAAAATTAATAAAACAGAATGAATATAAGTTTTGTAGTCAACCTTGAATCTAGTTCTTATATGGATATTATTTTTTCCAATTAATAGTAAATGGCAGTCGTTGGCATTTATCAGGTGCAAAATTCATTTATTAACTTCCTTAAAGATTCACTTATTTTATGTACAAGACCCTCGTCAAGGACTCTTAATTCACGACAAATTAAATGATTTTATTGAAAAATATACGTAAATTATCTGTACAATTTAAGGCGGCTCTTCGATGCAAAAAAAATTGAAGTAAGATTGAGTTCATAATGATGCTGTAATGGTTCATTGTTATGGAATAGGTTACAAAATTATTCCAAATCTAATATGCCTTCGGCATTATTTTGCAACTTTTCTATTTTTACCCCTGACGCAAAAAGAGGGGTGTAATAAGTTTGAAGTGTCTATCTTTGTATTTGTCTGTGGTATCGCAGCTCCCAGGCGAATGGACTTATTTTGATTCGTTTATTTTTGTTTGAAAACTAGCATGGTAGAGATGGCTCTTAGTTAAAATTTATGAAGATCTGTTCAGGCCTTTGATGACTATCAGCTTATTTCCTACTTGACAAAAGGGTCTTACCAACTTTTATAGATCCGATTGATATGAAATTTAGTTTAACTTTTCCTTCGGTGGTATTTCTAAAACATGATAACTTTCAGCTGATTCTGTACTTACCATGAAAAATAGTCTGCGGGATGCTCAATTCTTTAGAAAATATAGCAACTATTATATGTTTTATACGATGCCGCATTGGAAATTTCGGGATAAAAGTTGTCATATAAATGTCGCAGCCATATTACAAAAAGGCGCGCCGGATTAAAAAACGATGTCGTGATGTAATGCGGCTATCTCACTAACCTCACGTTCAGCCGCATTGTATAGTCGGACAGTAATAAATGCGTTCGTTAAAAGTAAGGTGAAGAAGGTTAGAAATTTTCGTTGAAGAAACGTTGATAAGATTGCTGAAAATAGCGAATTAGGAACACTGTTTGTTTGGTAGGTTCACATTTTTTATAACCACTTAACACTGAAATAATTTGGTATTAAGAAGTCATAAAAATTGCCTTGAAACTACCAATCACACAAATAATTTTCAGTAGGTACTAGACGATCTGCCTATACACAATTGTCCGCTTATCGGTCATGTCGTTCTATTACGTGAAAAGAGAAAGAATCCAATAGTTTGGCAACAAACTCTAGCAGACAAGGTTAAGCTATAATTAAATGCAGTCACTAACAGCTGATTTCTTAGATTCTCAATTAGACAGAGATGCATCATATGGGGTTCATGAGTCATTACCATAAGTAATAAAAAAAACGATCCAGAGGGTTACACACAAAAGAAAAATTCGTTTCGGAGAGGTTCTTTTTTGAGGCGACCTTTTTTCAATTGGGCAAACCCGGCTCTATGTATATTGCAATGCAACTTTTAAGTGATAGAATGTAAGGAGGAAAAAAGCATTTTAAATAGCGGAGTTTCTTTTTTACTTATTATCTTAATTCCCGTCCTCCCTTTCTTTTTGTAAATTGGTATGAGTTGAAGACATTGTTCTTTGTTAATATTTCATAACAGACTTGTGATTCTTTGTTTATCCGACACGACAAAGTATCAACAAAGGTTTCTATCAGTCCTTACTTGGAACTGGAAATAACAGCCATAAAAGTTTAGCGGTAAGCCGGTTGGCTGGAGTGCCATCTAAAGACTAACCTCATATACAATTTACCATAAATTGATATTTCAATTGGACTGAACAGTGTGGCAAGTCAACTTGTAAACAATATTTAAGAATTATTTTTCCCAACCTCACTGCTGTCGCATCAACATGTTCACATTATGGTTGAAGTCGGATCATCGGATGGTTAAGCCAGACTATTAAAATCATATTTACTTTCAACGGAATCATTTGACTTCTCATTATTAGTTCTTCAACTTATGGTAGCAGTCTCTGTCTTCTTATTCCGTCAGTACTTTATGGGACAGATAACAATAAATAAATCTAGAAGTAGAGATGTAGGTAGTAACGTAGCTAACAGCTTTATTTTACCTATTCAGTTATACAACGTATACCTAATTGAGTAAATAAAATAGCTATATACCAGTGACAAGCAGACAAAATGCCTATGTGCATTTTAAAATAAGTTACTTTCTTTATTTTGGATTTTCACAGTAGATATTATTCTTGTAATCAATCACATCACGAATTTTTAACCTTAGTATTTTTATAACATGGGCTATATTTGTTCATACAAATGTACAAATGATTCAAATACATCTTATTCATTTGATAATTTCATGATATATCTATCAAGTAATGCAGCCAATGTTATATTATTTCATACAAATGTCATGAAATTATCAAATGAATATGATGTTTTTGAAAGTGGCAAACCATTTCTATGAACATTAGTTCATAGAAATGGTTTGCTATATTAATAGCCCATGTTATAAAAATACTAAGGTTAACCGTCGTAAGGGACGACCGTCTGGTCGAGCGGTCTGTACCCCTTGCTATGCAGGCTACTCGGTCAAGAGGTCCCGGGTTCGAATCTCGATAGGAGCAAATGTTTGTATGATGAGTATGAGCATTTGTTTACGAGTCATGGATGTTTATATGTTTATTTAGTATATTTCTAATATTTATATACATATTACTATCAATATTTATCCGTTATCTAGTATCCATAACACAAGCTCTTAATGATGCTTACTTTGGGCTAGATAATAGGTGTGAGTGTAAAAAAAAAAAAATATCTTGTCGTATTGACGGCACCATCATGTATAACTATGCTAATCTGGGTAGGTGCCAGCTTGTTATACGGAGTACTAAACAGCTTGTTTATTAAACGTACAATCGAGTATATTAATTTATTAGAACAACTTAGTAAACATACACTATACCGATACCTAATATAATGCGTAAAATAACGTGGCTCATGCAGTACATAGTTCTTGGACTTTGGACTTTGTCTCGTTCTTAAAACATTACTTAGTACCTACTAAGGATGACTTTCTTTTTTTGTGATTACGTGATTGTATAGTACTATTCCGTACGACTATGTTCGTGATTAATTAGGGCTTAGGTATTAGGATTAATACGTAGTATTCAATGTATGCATCGAGATGTCAGGGCCAATTCACTAAATACATGTCAGTTTTCTATCAAAGAAATATTTTATGGAATGTAGCTTTTCCAACCGAAATCGCTTCATTGTCGTCTTTGGTTTTCATCTATAGGTCATCGGGACCTAACAAAGGGTTGTGGTTTACTGGCTAGTATCAAAATATGTGGCCTAAAGAGTCGTAGATTTTGAAGTTGATTTTTTTACTGCTACAAGACTGACAAACAGACGGACATCAACGTCATTCTATGTTTGATTTTTCCTTTTGAAATACTGAACCATAAAATTATATACGAAAGAATTAGGTGAGCACTACATACTTGCCATATTTTAGGAACAAAGTGATATCAGGGTATTTGAAACTGGAAAACTGAAAATGTTATTGAGGTAAAAAATTCTTCTAAAAACAGTAATTTATAGAAATTTAACACATTTAATCATTTACGAAAATAGGAAATTAATTAGTTAAACTAAGGTAAGTCTATATTGCAAGCTAAACAATCAGTACTTATATAGCGATAACACAACACGTGTCATCGTTCGGTTCTTGGTACAAGGTCTAAGATGATAAATTATACGTATACAGTGGGTCAATTTTGATAATTATTTTCCTAAGCGGATCGGCAGCGGTTCGGAATCGGCACTAATGCGATTGTAATACAAAAATGTATTCCAATCTATCTATAATATCTTTGCTTCTAAAGCCGGAGCGCTAACGAAACGCTCTCGATTGGTTCAACTTCGGCTGGATAGTCATTAAAAATATTGCAAGAAACAATTATAGTTTAGCTTAGTTGATTTGAACATTTGACAGTTCAATCAAAGAAGTATCGATTCGTTTCGGCTGCCACAAATGTCAAATATTTTGCAGAATACAAAACATCGTTTGAACCGAACAGTTTGCGTTATGTGTTTGTTAGTAGAATACCAAACTGATGCGTGTCGGCTACGTTTCGATTGTGGTGGGTTAGCAGAATACAAAAACGTTGTAACTTAAGCATTTCTGATTCGTTTCAGATCATAATACCATAGCAGAATCGGTGGGCAGATCGTTTGTTACGGGAAACCCTCGAAAACGAAGGCAGATGGCAGTGCTAGTGACTCCAAGAACGACTTTTAGAAAAAAAAAACGAAATCGCCTAAAAAGATCTGCTGTTTCATACTAAAATGTAAATAATACCTACACGACCTGTTTGCATGAAACAGCAAATTTTTTTCGCGAAATCATTTTTTTTAACAGTACGTGTTATGGATGACCAGCACTGTCATCTGCCTTCGCTTCGAGAGCTTTCCCTTACACTCCGTTCACTATACAGGATGGTGCCAATACGACAATATATTAAAACATGGGCTATATGTATAAGTTTCATGGAAATGTTTTGCAACTTTCAAATACATCTTATTCATTTGATAATTTCATGATTTTTCTAAGAACTAATATAACATTGGCTGCATTTTTTCATGGAAATGTTAAAAATTAAAAATGTATTTCAAAGTTGCATAACATTTCTATTAACTAATATAGCCCATGTTTTAATTTATTGTTGTACTGTTAACATTTTCTATGATTAAATATGATACTATACAGGATAGTATAATATTTAATCATAGAAAACTTCGCAGTCATTAATTTTAGGTAGGTAAATAACAGACAGAATATAAAGTTACTATGGCATTTATATTATTAGTATGGATTACTAATATTTTATATATCTATAAAACAAGCTCTTAATGATGCTTAGTTTGGACTAGCTAGATAATAGAGAAAAAGAGGTGTAACATATTTATTATTTTGATGTAATATTATTATACTTGACAAAGTTATTTTCTTGTTGTTTATACTGTGAAGTTTATATTATATATATTTTAATTCTACATATTTTAAAAACAACTTGTACACCAGTAATTTATTACATTAGTGTGTTTGAGCTAGAGCAAGATAAGATCTAGTATTAACTGGTATTATCAGTTACTCAATGAAAACAATTAATCAATTTATGAATTAGCATGTAATAGGCTTTTTTTCACTTTTATTTAGGACGCCCTTAGTATTGAGAATATTGAAATCGTACAACTACAAATAATAGTACGCAACAGTAAGGGATAATAATATGGTACTAATACAGAGAAAAGAATAATACAAAGGTCCAACGAAGCCTACACGGTATGATGGACAATTGCAACATTTGTAACATGTTGTGTGTGGTTGGAGGCGGACAAGCGCAAGTAATTTATTGCTTCACGTGATTTTAATGTGGCGACATTATTAAACGCACTAAAGGTATTGTGTGTTTCCGAAACAATACCGATTAAAGTTTTGCGTAATAATACGACTTTAACGGTTATAATTATAAAGCAAAGAAATAACGACATCGGAAAGTCCCAGAAGATGGCAAAATATCACTTTTCTTGTAGCTTTCGATCTCAATAAAGTAAATAACCTCGAATCTACTTGCCTAAATAGGCGGTAGATTCAAGGTTAATTTTTTAATCACCACATAAAATCGAAAGCAACATTCCCTTATCCTAAGGGATTTCAAAAAGTCTTTAGCATTTACGCTGCCTCTATCGAAGATCACCAACTCCAATCAGATATCAAACAAATGCCGCCCTACACCATTACCATACACAGCCCACTGTGCCAACAACAGCATATTTAGCAAGCCTATGCACGTGGTGCTGACGTCCATGAGGATCTCGTGAAGCAGTACTTGATTTGTCTGAAGTTAGATTATAAACGCTTTTCAATGTTCCAAAGTCTAAATCAGGAACAATTTCAAATCACAGAATAGAGAGATCTATCGTTGTACTACATTCTACTTTACAATGTCGTTGTTCATGGAGAAGAAACTAAGCGTCAATATGTTTTTAAATTGAGCGAACCATTATGGATTAATTTTATTATGGAACTGTAACAATCGTTAATTTCACTACGTTTATTTCATTAGGAATACATGATAGTATTACGTATTTGAATGTTAATTATGCTATTCACAAAAAGACTAATTTCATGGTTGGTTACATTATCTTGAAAATCGATTCGCAGACAGCTTCAACGCAAAAAATTACAATGTTACAAAGCCAAATCGATTCCAACAAATAGATACCTATTAGGTACGTCAATGCTAACAAGTTCATAGGACCGGGCAGCGGACAGCTGAGTTTATCGTTACAATTGAATAAACACGTGATGTCAGAAGTGACGCAGAAAATCGAAGCATTGTGAATATTGTAATACCATTTTACAGTTGCTACACCAGTATATGAAAACAAACTAAATGTAACGTGTTTGTAAATTTTACTTATCATCTTTCAGTCGACAGACGGCTGTTGGACAATAGCCTCCCCTAAAGATTTCCAAGACGAACCGTCCTGCGCTGCATGCATACTGCAGTCTGCGTTCTTCACCGAATCGACGAATTTTATTGTGTGTGTTACGAGGAGCTCGCTGGCGTAGGTTTTAAAACCACTACGCCACCAACGAAAACGGAACTTTACGAAAACAAAGCATATTTCGCCATGGTTGATCCCGGGATGAGTCAATCAAAATTTCTAATCTCGTGCTCTCGAATATTAGATAATTTGGTGTTCTTAGGTCGGATTCGATTCGAAAAGTCACATCCCGTCTCGCTTTGACGCACCGCGAGAAAAAGTGACAGGTATAGAGTTTCCGATATTCGAATCCTTTCTGGCAATTTGAGAATAAGGGGGTACATCTATTACGCGAATGTAATTTTTTTAACACCAATTATCTGCCTATATTAAACATTACTAACCGCTTTTGATTACTAGATAACAACGCGAAAGGTCGCGGGTTCGATTCCTGCCTCAGGACGTGAAATTTTTCTAGTTTTATTCTATTTTAATTACTAGATAACAGATAAAATCTTAATTACGCTTTCACGCCTGGAGTATACGTATGGAGATATAGAGATAGTTTGAAACCCTGGGAAGAACATAGCATACTGTTTGGAGCGATATCCGGTATCTACGCCAGCGGAGCCGCGGGCAAAAGCTAGCACATAATAAATTAGAGTAGGTATTAGACATATACCTAAAACAACACTAAACATAATACCTAAACATACAAACAATGATGACTAAATGTCGGAGTTCAACCCAAAATCACCTACATCGGGATTCGATCCTGGGACCGCTGAATTAGATTTTAGACTGATAGGGTCACTCTTGAGCACTGGACAAGCAGATCAATGTGTCTCTTTGTATGTAGGAACAACAGACAACCAATCTTTTTACAGATTGATCGCTCTATCATTCAATCATTGAGAAGAAGCAATCCCTATAGTAGAGTGTTCACGTGCTGAAATTTAATCAGCACTTGCAAACTTTTCCCCCGTCTTCAATTTACATTGCAGTCCGTCGCGTGGAAAAGTCCGTATTCCATATCTCGAGTTATTACGTTAGCTGAATACATTGATAGAAATTTCCATAGGATACTTTTTTTACCAATAGTGTAATAGTATGAGGTCAGGATTGGATATAAAAAATCAATATTTTAGTGATGCAGTTATTATTACGTGACATATTTATAGTTTGGCTGATGAGAATTTTAATATGATATAGTAAAAGAACCTATACAACCATGGGGAAATTACATTATATATAATACAAATATTTCGAGATGAGATGGTTATTAGTTATAATTTATGAAGATATGTTCAGGCGTTTGATGATCTTCAGCTCATTTCCTACTTGACAAAAACCCCCGACAAAGGTTGTCTTACTAACTTTAACAAATAGGAATCTGAAACTTACTAACTGTAATGATTACAAATGCGATCTTAGGGTTGAATTCCCTAATTACAAACAGCAACCTCAATTTCAGTACTAGATATCGAGTTCGAAATGGAGAGGTTGACAAATGGTGAAAGGACAGTGGCAGCAAAACTGCCGAGATGTTAAAATGGTAGGGAGAAAGGTACACTGGTGAACACATGTGGTGGTACGTGGTCCCTGAGCCTTTTCTAGCACTCACAGAGTTTCATAAGCACAGCCTTTACATATATATATAGTAGGGCTAATGGCATTTATATTCTGGACACAGGAAGAGTTAATACACGAGAAGCACAAAAATCCCAATGAGTCGCATTGCACTGTCACTAATAACCACACAATAAGATAAGATAAGAACTCTCATAGTTTCTGACTAAATGAGCATCCCACATTTACAGGATGCTCATTTAGTCAGAAACTTGCAGCAGAATAGAATTAATTGCGTACCATTTCTAAATCTAAAAAAAGTAGTATGTTTTAACCAAACTTAAATTAATTTCATAGAGGAAAGTGCAAAAAAGTATATTTTCTAATGTAATAAATCTGAAATAAGTAGTTACATAGCATACAGATTAAACGCGAGACTAAACATTTTGTATGCATTGTTGGACACACGGTGTCAGTCATGCATGCATGGCAGTCAATGTATTAAACATTAGGTGAGGTAAGTTCATAGTGTTAAAAATTATTTAGGACGTCTGAAATTGAGTCATGACTTTTATTATCTAGATATTTCTAGATTCGAGGCCCTTACGACTTGTAATCCGACAATTATCAGTGTCGTGTTATCAACCTCTAGGTTTTATCGACCAATAGGAATCGTCGATTGCGCTACACCCACCACGTCCGGTTTAGAGGCCAAAGTGCAATATTAATGTTGAACAACAAAACGTGTTGTTTATTCAAATGCTGATAGGTATTATATTTTTCTGAATATCAAATATTTCGATTTTTCAATCTGTAGATATTTTATGCTTTTATTTTTCTGACAATAATAATTGTACTGTTCCTAATTCAGGTACATTAGCTATTATTTATTCACTTTTTCGGTCAAAAAGCCACTACTTACTACATCAATTTTACAAGCGCCAAATTTTCGCCGAAAAACGTCGCTTCATTCTCATTAGCTCTAATTTTAAAAATAGAAGGAATTTGGAGTATACCGCCAGTATGGGATCCTATCATGCGAATTATAAAGTCTCAAGCCCGTCAGCCCGTCACAAACTTTCCGACCAACGAACACAGTTAGCTCGGTATGAGTGAATCGGAGCACCCTAAAATGTGACAAAAAGGGACGGTAGGTAGAACTTAAATACAATAACTGACATTCAGTTTTACCGTGACCACGAGATCGCTGTAGTGATTGAATTTGATTTGATTTATGTTTAATAATAATTTCATAAATAATGTTGCTCCAAACTACCGACAACAGCAAGTGTAATAACAGCACTACGAAATCCGCCTCTATTACGAGCGCAGGCAGTTTTAATGTCGAACTGTTACGCATGACGTTAACTGTACTATCGACTGGAATAACTAGAAACTAATGAATACTACGGGCTTGATTTTTAAAATCTTTAAGTACAGACAGACGAATATAGAATACAGGTATGTTTTTCTCTCAATATGTATCTATAATACGTAAACAATACATAGGTGTGAAGGACAAGGATAGCAAAAATCAGAACTGCCATGGCTTTTAAAGAAACCATAGACAATTTCAGAAAGCATGCAAGGAGGTCTTTCCTATAAAAAAACATACAATTATCACGTTCAATGAGGTCTGAAAATTAACGCAATTTTCGAAATGTCAAATTGTTTAACGGCTTTTTTTTATTAGGAGAACAAGAAAAATAGCGAATGTTGGCGCTAAAATATCCGGCCATTACATCGTCATTTGCGAACACGTCATAAAATGCCTCACATTATTGACAAATACCGACTCAAAATACTAAACAAAAAGACGTGACAATGTTTTAGTGTTGTTGACAAACACAAATCGTCAGCTTTGCTATTTGAAATATTTTTCAGATACACAAAGATATCTCTACTACATAAAGACTACAGTATTGAATTGACGTGACAGATTAATTTGCACATGTTGTATACGTAAGAAGGTGTCTGCTCTAGTTTATTTTTAGTTTACATTTATAATTAAAATCATTGTTGGGTGGGACGTTTTAATAGTTTTGACTTGCAAAAAGATAGCTCCACCAAAATGAGAAAATTAAAGATAATCTATGATCTAATAATGCGGTGTTTTTCGCTTGTGTGGTATAGAAAAAAAGAGCACCTACCTACATGACTAACGTAAATAATGTCAGTCAAAAATCCTTGTCTGATATGACAGATGAGAAAGTTTCGCAAAGATTAATGGCCAAAATAAAGGCGTAGCAAGGTTTGGAAACACCTTGTGTCTTCATGTCACCGTACCATCAATAATTTAATTTAATTGACTAGTTAGCTCTTCAGTAATTGGTAATATTAGATGTTAGGAACACATTACATATTAGACTTAACTCGAACGCCGATAAGTCGAGAAAATAGTTACTTATTCTTTTGATAGTTGCAAAAACCGGATAAAAATATTGTTTTCAATTATAGGACAATACCTAACTCTCTTCAACGAAGCTAATAAGACAAAATTTAAATGTATTTGGCTAGCCTTTTTACAAGCAAAACTATTTTAGCCCGTCAAGCATCAGTTTCCAGACATAATTAATTTTTCAATTGTCATAGCCTTCCGGAGGCATAACGACGCTTGACTAATTAATAAATCAAATGAAGTGCATAACTTTGATATTTACAGTTTAAGACTAGTTACAGTGTGGAACTATTGAGAGATAATACAACTGAACTTTTCTTTTTTAAACTTTATGGACGCTTTCAACATATCACTTGCGCGTTGCCTCCCTCTAAAAACTTTTTCAAGCCCTTTTTGAAGAACTCCATGCTGTACTCGTTTAAGAAAACCTCTGTAGGGAGCTTATTTCACAACCTGATCTTACGCGGGAGAAAGTCTCTCTGAAACCGCACAGTACGAGACCATTTTGGTTCCAACGTGTGAGGATGAATTTCCTGCCGATGGCTAGCGGCGCGTCCTACCTGTACCTATAGATGTTGATGTTTACATTTTGTCTTTGAAAATAGTGTTGTAGCAGCGCTAGGTTTTACTTGGTTTAATTTAGTCCTTTCTAAGAACCTGACCCATACAATTGCTGTCGCAATATTTGACACGTGCCGGACGTACCCAACTTAGAACGTCTACATAAATGTGACATGAGAAACAGCAATGATTCTATATTTCTGCAATATAAAATTATTACAAAAGGAAAATACTTGGTGTTTTACAAAATCAATTTATAGTTAGATAACTTTAGTAGAATTCAAAATAAGATGACATTTTTTTAGTAAATAAATAGGTAGAGTGCGGGAAGCCTTTATTAGTCTAGTCTTGTCTACTCTAGATCTAGAACAATAGTGTGACGTCAAATAGCTCAAACGAGTGGAAGTTTCCTGTTAAATGAACCTATCTAATTTGATTTATGTGTAATGAATGATGTCGACACGGTACAATTTAGATGTTACATTTAAAACATTACTATTTTAAAAGCATTAATATTCCATTGTTTCACTATTAAAAAGATTTTACATTCAGTGTTATGTTATGTAAGAGGACATTTTAAAATATACCTACCTACCTAACTATTTGTTAAAGATATTTATCGTATCCCGAAGACAGCGTTTGTGTGATTGATGGATGGATTATTGCGATAGACCGACGACAACAGCATTTTTTTGCTTAAAACTCGTTTTTGTTCTTTGAGCCAACATAGCTACTCGTATCTTACTTCATTTGCTAAAAATACTTCCTAAATTTACTCTCCAATAAAAATGTAAGATCTTTGAACGTATTTGTTATGGACATTGACAGGAGTACACACGAATGCGCTAGTGAGTGGCCCGAATTGATTGTACGCCAACAGTGCACATAGCACCGTGTTCAATTTGGTCAAAGCGTTTGCACTGTTCGTAGCGTTGGTAATGTTGACGCAATGTAGACCGTAAGGTTGTCTTAACTGAGGCGTTATTCTTCCATGGACCTCTGCGGCCGCCCCCTGCTGATGCGCAGCTTGTCAGCAATGGTGTGCGAGTTCAAATAGGCACCCACATGCGTTACCTAGGACTCGTCTTAGACAGTAGGTGGACTTTTACTCAGCATTTCAGCACGCAGAACATCAACGGCCCGGGAGTAACTTATCGTCGCCTGTTCACTGGAGTGGTGAAATCTAACAAAACGATGCGCCGGTGTGGGCGCAGGCCCTGATCCCCCAAAATAAAATCCTGCTGCGGCGTACGCAAAGGATTTTTGCCGTCAGGGTCATACGCGGTTACTGCACCATATCCCACTAATCCGCGTGTACGATCGCCGGAACTCCTCTCTGGGACCTCGACGCACTGGAAGAGTAACAGCGGAGCGCGGTTGTTTGGCGCGGGTCGTATTGAGACTTTGGTGGTGGACAGTACCATACATTCTGCCGAGTTTAGGAGAATGGGATGACCAGCAGCACAGTTCCCTCACCTTCAGGCTTGTGCAGGTGTTGACAGGACGTGAATGCTTCGGCCGATACCTGCATAGGATTGCAAGGGAGTCGAGCCCCCGGTTCAATGAGTGCAGACAGGATGAGGATACGGCGCAGTACGCTCTAGAATCGTTGTGGCCGTCAGTGCTCAGTCTTGGGAGGCAGTCGTGTTGCTGTGCGAGTACATAATGTTTGCCAAAGAGATCGCGGAGCGGGAAGGTAAAGTGGATGTGAACGCTCCTTTTATCCGCCGCAGGGGACTGGGCCGCAGGAGGCGGCAATCTTTCGGAGGAGTAGTGTTCGTAAACGATCGATGCTAGCGCACCACGCGAACGGCTATTTAGTTTCTCGCATGGTGCGTCATTCGGCATAACGCTTCCGGGTACTGTCAAGTATTTAGTCGGTATACTGTGATTATTTATCAGGAGATCATAACTTCAGCGTGGCCCCTATAAAGGGTTTTTCTCACAAGCAACAAAAAAAAATATGGCCCGTAAGGTACGTTATGTTATGTATGACGTATGATCATGTGACGGGACGACAACCAACAACCAACCATATCGGCCGCGCCCGCCAGCCAGGGTTAATGAATCTGCCTATTACATCGTAGGGCTACCAGAAAATTTGTTGTGCATTCGAAATTTCAATGTTTTAAATATTTTTAAATAATATTTATACAGAAAAAACGCATTCAGTGACACTGGACAAAATACGATGCCTGAACAAAATCAGCTGGAAGCTTTAATCCAATTTTGACAGGTGATCTCAATTACTGCTACAATTTACCCACTCTTATTTTATACACCTCCTAAGACAATAATTTAATTAACGGTATTAACGGTTATGCTAGGTAGTTACAATAAATATTTATGGTCTTGCCGATGATATAAATAAAGAGTTCTATGAATTACACATCCTTTTTTGGTAGGGCATGCATGGTGGTCTTCTTTTGGTAGGGCATGGACGGTAGTGTTTTCCACTTAAATTTCCTTGACCTAAAAGAAGATTGCAGTTAAATAGCATTCGTGGTGTTATGTTGCTACGGTGAATGAGTTCACCAGAGCTTGTTGAGTAAGCGGTATATTGGAAGTAGACGGAATTTTCTCTCATGCTGTCAACATTACGCTTTCTTCTTATTTTTACAAGCGTCTATCGGGCTATGGTAACCCCATACTATTAGGGGGGCCGTACTCCAGTTTACCCTCTGTCGTTTCAAAAAATAACAACATTCTATAGGTGGCAGCCCTAGCTTTCAGTGGTTACTATGTAAACAGCCAATACCAAGGTCATGACTCATACTTTAGTAAATGCAAGTCGTAGACATTCATAACAAACAAAAAAATATTCAATCAAGACCCATGTAGTGCGAGCTACTGCCAATCGTCATACGGCGTCATAAGATGGCGTGGTTTGTATTGCGTTTTTGTCACACGGCGACTTCTCTTATTGACAATGAGGTCAAGAAGCATTTAGAAAATTTAGGCTTCCCTCTTAGCTAAATAAGAAATCATTGAATAATAGAAATAATACGCAAATGCAGTGCAAAATAAAGATGGTTTTTTCTTCTACAACTTCTGATGTTTCTTATGAGTCGTCGTTGTTAGTATGTTTATTTGAGTTTTTGTCTAATATTTCAATATAATTTAATTTTGTGTATGTTCATTCGTTACATGTATTGTATTGTGTGAGTGAAAGAAAATTATTATTATAGATAATCAGAAGCGAATTGTAGCTCAAAATAAAAGGCGGTACAAGCCAGTAAGTAGGAAATTTGCTGCAATTTATTAAAAATTTATTTAATTTAATTTAATTTAACAAGAACACCATTAAATTGATATCCGGATTTCGGCAATCAAATGGAATTTACGTTCATTGGCATACGATATGAGTTTATTGAAGTGCAGCACGTACAAGACGTTGCCTAACATTTTTATCAGGCATTATAATAAGGCTACAGGTGTTTAATTTATCGGCTCTATATCGGGCATTACTTATACAGGATGTTGCCGTCAATACGACAATAAAATGAAAACATGGGCTATATCAGTTCATAGAAATGGTTTGCTACTTACTGTATGACTACAATTGTTAAATTTGTCGGAATTTTTGTACTTAACGAGTTTAACGTAATTCTGCAAATGAACGAGACGTATTATGTATTCATTATAATATTTTACAGTTCAAATACCTAGTGAGTTAACTAGAGAGTATGTTAGTGTAATAATGTCGTAGATTATTCATATTTAATTTATTTTAGCCACATTCGGTGTACTGGTAACATATTTAGTCTTAATAATACTCGTAACTACAATATGCTATATTTACCTACATTTTTCAGCACAATTTTCGAGAACTTTGTTGAGCGCTTTTCACCGTACCATAGCCAAAAATGAAAAAACTGAATTCTTATAGTTTCATCGTGTCAGTTCGTTTATTCGTCTGTCTGTATGACACAGCCGATTGTTTGCGTTAACTATACTGATATTAAGATTACAGTCCCGACAACTTGATCATTACAATAAGCATTTTATTATATTCATAATTAAATGCAGGTTCTTCCACCGCTTTTTTCCAAGCAGCTCTAAAATATTGTGTTACATTACAATTACAAACATTAAGTCTAGAGCAGGATGTATTCTAAAATCGTTTTAATCAACTGCTACGAAACCTGTACTGCGTGTTTTTTTACATACCTTTTCCAAAAGTCTACATAAATCGCGGGTCTGTTTCAATCATATTCAATTGCGACAAAATGAGGAATAGAAGTGTTTCAAAATTTGCTCTTATATCATTGTTAAAGTCCTTGTCATCCGCGCGTGCGGTGAGTTCGTGGCCAGGCCCTTAGAGATTAGATGAGGGAGGCCTAAGCCCAGCAGTGGGCGTCTCTCGGCTCATATGGTAATATTAATAGAGATTTATAACACGCATCACGTCATAATTACTGCTCTTTGTTGCTTGAATAATTAATATTTAATCTTGACGCCTCTGTTATCGCTTCACAAGAATATTCTTTCTAGAAGATCCTAAAGTCGACTCGATCGAGATTGAGGACTTGTAACATTTTCGGGTTGAAAACTTCCTCATTGTTTTAGAATAATCACGGCTCAAAAATGACTTTACATCTAACTTTTAGGCATATTCACGCTTAAATATCCTCCTGTTTTTACAACGCCTGTTTAGTTGCTTAAATATGACATGCTAAGTATAATAAACAATACTTTGTTATTTTGATAACATTTTCATCATTTACTTTTATCATTATCTATAAATACAAACTTAAAAAATAATGAAATCTTGGCTTTGTATTACAGCAATTTCTATATAATCTTCACCTTCGATAGTAATTTGAACTTACTTAAGTAGTTTATTTTTTACTGTGTTTTGATATAATAATACCTACTAATGCTACACTAATCACAAGGCATTAAACCGACAGATAGTGATAGAAAATTCAGCGTGGGCAAGCCGCAATATAACAAATTATTGAACAATAAAAACATGATTGATACTTTAAGCATAAAAATTATTGTTTTTTACTTAACTCTACACGTTTTAATTTACAAGTTATTTATACAGTCCACCTGTGCTTTGCCCATTAAGCATGTAAATATGTTCGCTTGGAGTAATGTTTTATTTAAAGTAAAGAACCTCTGTCACGTCAAAACTCGATAATCAAATATTTGAAGAAATATCATACGAACTTAATCGACCACGAAGCGATTGAAGCTATTACTTACAGGTTCCTAATGGTGTTTGTGAGCTAAGAATGATACAATGCATTGTTGCGGGAATAAATAATACACTTTTAAAATTAATAGTAGCGAATATTGTAATCTAAATGCTATTTGCGGAAAAAAAACTTAAAACTATCACTAGTTATCAATTACATAAAATATTTTTATTGCAAGTAGCTACTCATACCTATATTTTTTGTAAAATAATATTAAATTGATTTCTAAAAAGAGCATGGCGTAATTATAAACTTGCTCCTCCTGCGTACGCTTGGCTTGTGTTGTGGAACGATCTCTCTGCGGATGTTTTCTCAAAAGAGTAGGTAAGTCGGTACACACAAATAGTTTTCAGGGCCTACAAAATGTTGACGCTAATCTCATCGACTGT
Source organism: Nymphula nitidulata (assembly GCA_947347705.1). Lineage (NCBI taxonomy): Eukaryota > Metazoa > Arthropoda > Insecta > Lepidoptera > Crambidae > Nymphula > Nymphula nitidulata. The sequence continues at coordinate 23,343,252 of OX374616.1, forward strand.
CATTCTCGCTGCACTAGTGAATGGGTTTTAATTAAATAAGTAATTTGTTTGTGTATGAATAATGACTTCTAGACGTGGTCGCTTACTAAGGGAGTTCTGGGCAAGTTCGCAGTCGCCCAACGAGCTATGGAACGAGCTATGTAGATGTTTCTCTGCGAGATTTAACCTGAAATATGAAGACATCCGTAAGCGAACCAAGTGGGGCGGTAAAGTTCTAGAATGGAAACCACGTACCGGAAAGCGCAAAGTAGTACGACCTCCCACTAGTTGGACAGACGACCTTGTCATTGGTATTTCGCCTTCCATGATCAAGATTTTATTTTTTAAGATCCTTTAAGGTCCCTTCAGTACGTTAGTGTCGTAGTCTCTCTCATACATCTCACGCAATGTCACATTCAGGAAATGTCACAAGTGCAATATTTAATCCGAACTTGCTACTTGACTATACAGTTGAACAATGTATGTTTACTGAGATTGGTTTGTTTAAAGTATGTTCCTTTAATAGACATGCATTTAAAAGTGTTTTTAAACTTTATTTTGTAGGTATTGAGCTGCACTTTCTTAACTTTTAAGGAACGATGACAGTTTAATTATTGAAATTTTACGATAAGCTATAATTCCGAACATGAGAAACTCTTACCGCCTCAGTCTACCGTGTAACCAAGTTCATATACAGATATAGCTGCTATAAATTTTTGTTGATATTTGTGTATGATATATCCCACAGACTATTCCTTGTCAATGTGAGTTTTCACATAAATAAGCCGTAAAGTTGCGGAGTGTCTACGGCTTCTTTAAGATTAACGTCTTCTTTGGTCAATATTGTACAACCTTGCACTTCATAGTGCAATTACTTTTAATTCTATTTATATCTTAGATAACCTGGCTCTTTTCCCCACGGATAACATATTATGATGCGATTGTAAAATATTTTATTTTAACAATATTTTTATACATGTATGGCTTCATTTTCCACTGCTGAAATATTATGACGCGATTGTAACATTTTTATTGTCAAAAAAGTCTTTATACCAAAAACGATGTGCAGCCGTGTGCACCACATAAAAATGAATTCTAGAAATCATTTATCATCATCATACCAACCTATGATGTCAACTGCTGAAAAAAGGCCTTTTTTATAGACAGAAAATCCTTTATCCAGAGGGAGCGTCTGCATCCAACGGCTCCCCGCGACTCTTTTATTTGTTTACCTTTTCCTTCTTAACTAACACGTTTAATTGCACTTAATCATATACGTTAAATCTAAAAGCTAATTTGACATTTATTATGTCCAGTTGTTGTTAAAATATGATGCAAAACAGGCGAAACCGACCTTAAAGTCACAGACAAAAGAAAGAAAATTTTTCAAAAAAAAGAACTCCTTGACATCTCGCCATCAATATCATACATACATTTTATAATGATAATCAGAAAAAAGTACTCACGGTAGAATGTCTCCAGAAGTGTATGAGAGCATGTATGTCGGTGGCCGGCGCCAACAACAGGTAATCCCGCCACTCATCGTAGCTGATATTCAGACTGCCGTCCTGGTCCATCCTGCGGACAAGTTTGTACGAATGAAGGGGACAGGTAAATTTTAAGAGTAATCATGATATGCTTTTCACAAAAAGACTACAAGGAAATCGCTGTACGGTAGCAATGATCGTTTATAATGATTATATTGATATTTAATGTAGCAAGCTTTCGGTTCTAATGACGAAAATATAATGGAAAAGCTTTTCATTTTATAATTTAGTGTAAATAAATAAAGAAGATTCTCTATTTTTTGGCTTTTCAAATAGCTATGAGATTCGCCGTCAAAAATTGTTCCTAAAAACTTGTTCTATAATAAAATACTGGCCACAGTGTCTCTCAAACGCATAAGGGTGCCTTACCAATTTCGGTACTAAAATAAAAAGTGGCAAAAACAGACTGACCAAAGCCATAAATCGCAAAATTTTAACTCAGAGCCCATAAAATTTGCTACTGGATCAAATTTTAAAGATAATATATTTATTTATGGTAAAGGGATATGTACAACTTTCGCCAGGGTCGATCCCGGGTTGGGTCAGTCATAATTTATAATCTCGAACTCCTCCGTGCCTTGGAAGGCACGTTAAGCCATTGGTCCCGGTTGTTACTGCATCTGCTTCAACCATCCAACCCGCATTGGGCTAGCGTGGTGGTGTTATGGCCCAAGCTCCACATGTGTTTCTCCCATGTAGGTAGGCCTGAGCCCAGCAGTGGGACTTAAATAGGCTGGTGATGATGATGATGAAAGGGACATAAAGTTGCATACGAAACCATATTATAAGCGATAACTTATCGCCTTTATGACTTTAAATCCACGATCTCAAATTTTGATATATTTATCTAGACTAGAACATGCATCTCATAATTGCAACGCATTTTGCCTAAGTAAAACCTAAAAGTTTTATATTCAGTAGCGGCAAAATTAAATAATCCATTCGAGAATCTTCCTTAATATTTTATCAAAACAGTGCATTCGATGGAACGATTTTCGCTGCAGTTTCCTTCGCAATGTTTTCAAGGCTCCGTATTGAATGATTTGGTATGTAAATACTACTTGGCTGGCTTTAACTTTACAATTGGCTAATGTTTTGCGGTGGAAGCCAGCTACTCTCCACTTACCACCAGAATTTAGGGCAACCAGCTATTCTGTAACGTTTAATTATAATGACTTAATATCATGGCAGTGCCTAAGCAGCTGATACTATTTTAATAATTACTCCGTCTTGGACACCGGCATTCGTTTATGCCACTATTGTATACTAGCTTTTGCCTGCGGCACCCCGCCCGCTTGTATATCGGTTATCGCTCCAAAAAGTATTTTATGTTTTTCCCAGAGTCTCTACCAAATTACTTACGATATTAGTTAGGATGAATAGAGCAACCTTATTCATAGCTGTCGGATTATGGATTTGATTCGAGGTCACATTATGTCTCGCTTTGACACACCGCGATAAAAAGTGACAAGCATAGTTCTCAAATTTTTAAAGGAACTGAAAAACCGCAATTATCAAATAAATAAGATGTATTTTGAAGAAAGTTGCAATCCATTTCTATGAACTAATATAGCCCATGTTTTAATCTACTATCGTATTGTCGTCACCACCCTGTATATGTTCAATACTTTTCGGCGATCTAATACTATTTTTTTTACTTGCAAGTGCATGTGGCCCATCATTTGTGAGCACTGTATACGTTAGTTTGCTCACAATCTAATCCAGCCCATAATCTTTCCAGTGTACAGTCGACAGCACATCAAGCGTAACAGTTTGACCTTGAGACCTTATTCCGTTTATCATAGAGGCGGCTTTCGTAATGTTACTGTTACACTTAATGTGCTGTCGTCTGTACCTTTTTTGTAGTGTTTTTTACAACTAGATGACACGCAAGCTGACGGCCCACCAGGGTAAGTGGTTACCGCCTTTAGACCTGCAATAACAAGGAAAAAAACACTTGGTATTGCAAGTGCGTTTTCATCCTGAGGCCTACGTTTTTACTCTTAGATTTATTGAATTTTTTTACCAACGGAAATTCGCTTTCCGACTGTTTGATGTTTGTGGTAACTAGTAAGCCTTATAATAATACTCTATATCGCATTGGTAACATAGTTTTATTAGTACATAATTAAAAAACTAGTTAGAATGGGTGGTTATGTAATATGATGCCAACACAAAAGCGCATACCTAGTCAGCATTTGAAATAGAAAGTATTTCTAAAAAAAAAGAGAACTTATGAACTTTGGTTGTGGTAAGTTGTAACTATCGCCGGTGTCCAATGGCGTTTGATATAGCCAGCTGCGGAGGCTCGACATAACATTAAATAAATACTTAGTACTTTTACGCAAGCAATTCTGCTCAATATTCTTCTCCTATCACCTTACAGAAGACTGCATATTATTATTATTAAGGTTCGTAAGGTGCACAGAAATTAAACCACCTGGGCCTAACAACAAAAGCAGTGATTTTTAGTGAGCCTCAAGGGGTTTGATTTCTATGCACCGTTTCTATTGAATGGTTTGTTAATCTTAAGGTAAAACCGCACTAGAGCGACACAGCGACGGAGAGGCGCGGCGTGACGCGGCGTTGGGAAACATTCCCCAGGAGGCAACTCTGCCCGCACCGCTCCATTGCGGTGACACTGTAGTGTAAAAATATTGTTTCATACTGTTTCTTATGAATTAATCATAAGAAACAGTATGAAGCAATATTTTTCGGGCCGCACCGGCGCCGCTCCGCAGCTGTGTCGTTCTAGTGCGGTTTGATATTAACACTATACTTACTTTAGATTAACTAATCATAAACATCATTTATGAATAATATTCACAATTTTGTTTTAATATTTGTAATAAATGTATAATAAAACAGAAAAACCAGAAGTAATTCATAGTTATCCCAAGTCAGTAGCTCAGTGGTCAGAGTAGTCACCCGGATATGATTATTCTCTAGTCTAAGTATTTTTCATCAATTAGGAATTTTTAAAATAACTAAGCTAGTCACAACAATCGTATGACTAGGACCTGTGACATGTTGACGAGGTTTTCCCAAAATCACCAGTTTTATAAACATTTTTATTTTTAACTATACACATATTTGTTATTATTAAGTCTCTTTCAGAGGCAGCATCGTGCTCCGTAACATGATTTGTGTTATTTGTGAAAAAAACCTTGCGGTTTTTTTTAAATGGTTCTATTTGAAATTAAGATACCATTTTAACTTGATTAAATTTCAGAAAACCGTTATTTTTCGCTCGCGCGCTATGCAACATGCAACCAAGCATCCTAGCCACCCTGGCACTCCCGAGAGCAGACCGCATTGGAGGTCGGTCGTGTGTCATTCGGTGTACTGTTTTTAATGACACACACAATAATTACAAGAAAACTAACAAAATAAGAACTATATTGATGTAGTATAGTACTAGTTTTAATTTAAAAAGGTTGGATCATGGATCCTCCATCCAACCTTCTTCATAATAATAAAGTACATAGCTAAGTACAAACAGAAGAAACTATCACTTGTAGTAGGTACTAATTTAATACGAATAGAAATTTACAAAAAAATTTTGGTGAATTTAGTTTTTTTATTATTTTGCAACAGCAACAGCCTTTAGACGACACTCTGCTGGGCCCAGGCCTTCCTGGGTTGGTGGGTGAATATATTTGCAGTAACAACTGGGACCAACGGCATAACGTGCCTTCGAAAGCACGCAGTAGCTCAAGGTTAGAAAATTTTGATTGACCCTTCCGATATCAACCGCGGCGATAGTTTGTTTCCGTATCGAAACCAGGGCGCTCAGACCACTACGCCACCGAGCTCCTCGCCAATTTAATTTAATAAGTTTTTTATTCAAAATTATAAGAGGAAGGACATAGAGCCTCTCAATGGGAAGTACCACAATTTTACAGAAAATTTCAGCCAAATTAAACTATGTTATGTGTGTAATATTTGATCAATAGAGAAGACAACTTATATAACGCATTCTCTTGAGTTTTACATTGTGGGCAACGTACCGGTACCGGTTACCATCAGGTGGGCATTATATGTAGATTTGCCATCTTTATTACATACTGGCGAACGTCCGTAGCTCCACGCGCGTGGATGTAGGTTATAACTCCAAAAAGTATCATATGTCCTTTCTACGGACTTAAACATACCTTGCATCTAAATCGGTTCAACAGTTTAACCCGTCAAGCCCTTCGGTGGGTTAACGCCGCTTTAGGGATTAAGCGGGAAAAGGTACGGAGTGGCTTTCTCATTTATAATATTATTATGGAAATTATGGACACCATATTTCCAACTATACATCTACTGCAATATTCCTTTCCCTATATTCGAAATGCACACGCGATACATTAAATAATCAAATAAAAAAAACTCGCAATTTGCCAATCCTCAATAAAACACGAATATAATTTTTGACATATATATACCGATTATCGCTAAGCTTTGTGTAGCATTACATAACTATTATTCATATTAGATTATTATTACTGAAACATTTAAAATTACCTCTTAAGAAGATTCATGGCTTCATTTCTGCCTATTGCAACACCCAAGTCGGCGAATGCTGATATAAGTTCCTCCAGATCGACTTTTCCTGAAAAGGAAATGTAAATGATACATTAGAACTGATTAAAATGTTTTTTATTCTGAACCTAGTCACTCTTGCTCTCCATTTCACCTGATGGTAAGTAGTGATAGGCTGACGACGGAAGCGAGCTACACCCGGACTCCTCAACCACAGAGCAACCGGTTATCTTACCTCCAACGGCCGGAACACATTAATGCTGTCATCATTATTGTTATTGCAGCAGACTTAGGTAAGATGGTAGGTCGCTAGCCAGGCCGACTTGAAAAAAGCCCGACTACCAACCAAACCGAGTAGAAAATGTATGAGAATTGAACCCCAGAGCTCTTGTGAGGCAGGTGGTCTAAGCCAATAGACCAAAGAGGCGGTTACATGTAAGGTCTATGGCACGTCATTTTGGCGCAAATACTATATCAGCATATAAGTCAAATACTTAAAACTCTTACTTAAATTTTAAGAAGTGCTTAATTTGACATTTGCCTATACAAATTTTCAAATCTGACATCCCGTGATATGTTTAAGAGGGATTCAAAAGCGATGTTCCAAAAATGTATGGAGACCCGGCCAGGTCTATGTACAGTATACTGAAAAATAGGTAATAATATGCAGAATAGTGTGCTAAAAACCAATATTTTTTATAGAAAAAACTGTAACACAGTCAAAATTATTCATCATGGGCCTATGCCACTTTGGTGGCTTTTAGTTGTCTTCTATGTCATTCTATGCCATACCAATTAACTGTGAAATGACGAAAAATTTTAACTTTTGTACAAATTATGCGTGAAAACGAATTATTAGTGATTTTTCCCAGATTCAGGAGATTTTTCTTGATTTTTTGAAATAGTGTACATAGACCTGGCCGGATTCATATCCGAATACTCAATTTTAAAAGGAGATGTTATGAAACATCTCTTTTAAAAATTGAGTATTCGGCCGTTAAATGTATGTAATTTTGTCATATTTCGTTGCCTTAATTGCAAATGATAGGACTGTAATATCTCTTATACTCCCTTTATGACACAGAACTAGGAAATAATCAGATAGTCAACTTATGTCTCCCGCAATCAGACACCCCGGGGATTACCCTGGCCTTGTCTTATGCATGCGCAAACCATTATTTTAATGATAGGTGTGATCAAAGTACGATGCTTCCTAATGCAGGTTGGTTGGTTTACACAACAAAATATAATAAACATGTTTAAGACACCAAATTGACAGTTAGTGAATTTCACTTTATTAAATTTCTACGTATTTAACTATTGTTTTGCTAACTTGACCTTAGATTCATTAATAAGTTTTACTTTGTATGCATGTGACAGTTATTACGAGAAAAATGACTCATAGAGGAGACACATTACGTCACTTATTCGATCATCAATAGTTATGTATGACTCATGTGACGTTTTTAATTGTTGCTATTGTTTCCGTTGTTTTTGTTGAAATTGACGGAACACAGTAAGTTTTAGACTGATTGAACTATCAATTTGGAGCTTACATTAGTCTTGACAGCTATTATCTTGGTACTTAAGGTACCTTACTTGCACCTAATGAGGGAACTAATGTTTATGATGCACCGCAAATTTAATCACGATTTTAATTATTAATTTGAAACCTGTGACGATACGAGGGTCAAACTGAAAGTACTTTGAAAGTTCTTCGAAAATCAAAAACTGAGCAAACTAGCAAGTTATTGTCATGCAAAATAGTGTCCATTTAGAAAAACTACTGCGTCTTTTCAAAATAGTATCCATTTTGAAAAGATATAATAAAACTAATAACTTGCTAGTTTGCTTGGTTTTTGATTTTCTAAGTACCTATCACATCGATTTACATCGCTGCATCCGATGGAACCACTGAGAAAAGCACTTTGCCCACTCGTCCCTAGGGGTCTCTTCGACGGCCTTTTCTGAGGCGTCCATAAAACGTTTTCCTAGAAGTTTTTCTTTTACGTTCGGGAATAAATAAAATCGCAAGTTGCGAATTCGAGGCTATACAGTGGGTGACCCAGTAATTCTACGTTTGACGTCGGGAAACAGTCGATCGTTCGCCTAGCTGTGTGCGACGAAGCGTCGCCTTGGCGAAGAAGGACCCTATTGCGAGGTCAATCCTCCCGAACTTTTCCCAAGACAAGAGGGAAACAATTGTTAAAGTACCACTCTACACTAACTATTTTTCGATTCTTTAAAAGTCTAAAACAATGGTCTCGTAATGCCTGTCCTTCCGAATAACGAGGCCACCATCTTTTTTTCTACGCTTCGTCCTCTTTTCACTTTAGTTGGCAACTCCTCGGAAAGAAATACTCACTGAGCAGACTGTCTTAGTCTTATGGTTTCGGGATCATAACAGTAAATCGATTTAAATTTTTCTGCAATTTCACGGCAGCAATCAACACGACGGAGGTCTCGATGAAATAATGAGGTTTCCACCGGGCACAAAGCTTCCTGACCGGAGGATTTTGTGCACTTGACTGCTAGGTCACTATTTTGTCAGTCTCTATCATACGCTATACAATACTGATATATTGGGCCTAATTCTGAGGATACACTCTAAATCTAAATTTAAGTACAGTATATATCTCTCTCGTAATATGTAATAGGATAAAGTTAGCAAGAATACGTTTAGAGTAAATTTCAAATTAATGTAAATTCAACTAAATTTAGACAGATTTCAAAGGAACCATAGACATGACAGATAAAATTTACACTTAACATGTGTTCTCCAGAATTAGGGCCATTATTATCTTCAGTTGTCGCAGTAGAAGGCCGTCCCTCGCGCAGAGCATCGCGGTAGGATTAGTGCGGCCATGTTTAAACTCATCTAATCAGTTGTAAACAGTGGCACGAGATGGGGCTTCAAGATGATAGGCCAATCGAAGTCTATCATAACTTTCTTGTTGACATTCAATGACATCGAAAGTCATAAAAAATCATTGCATGAAAATTTCCGCGCATTATATTCATGCTGACGTGACATAAGACAGTTTTCAATTTGCCGCCAAAACATAAAACAAATGACAAATGAATGTAATACATACTCAATAATATTGGCAAAGAATTCTATTTTCAAAATTGAAGCTTATTTTTTTATTGTATTGTTTACAAGTAACTGATTCTCGGAGGAGGCCTATGCCCTTGTCGGCGTCTCTTGGCTGAAATGATGATGATGATGATGACGATAAACCAGTTCTAAAACATTCAGTGTCACCCTCATAGTTTTGGGCAAAAGCTTAATATAAGCAACTCTTTAATGTAGATAGATAGATAAAATGTTTATTTCAATTCTTCAACACACACATAGAAAAGCCCTGTTTGAATTGACATTCACGTGATTTTCTTTAACGTCTTTTACCTAAGCCACTGTGTATACATCGCTATCATTTACATATTAGGACTAAGTCTTATTCACAAAATATGATACCGATTCTGGATTATCTCTAAAAATCGTAGATCTCCTTTTAACCTGCTCTGTGGTCTAGCGGTTGAGACCACCTACAGATAGAGGTCTGGGGTAAAATTCCCGCGGGAACAGTAATTTTCAGCTCGATTTGCTTGGAGTTCGGCTTGGGTCGGCTGGTAGTAGCGCTTATTCTAAGTCCGCCTGGCTAGCTAGCTATCTTACCTAAGGCTGCCGCTATAACATTTTTTTTTATTTTTGTTCTGCCGTTAGAGGTAAGATAATAGCCAGTTCCTCTGTGGTTGAGGAATCCGGGTGTAGCTCGCTTCATCTTCTCTCGCTCATCTTCGCCTTTATCATAACTTACCATCAGCAACGATGAAAGCTAATAGATACCCCGTTTTGAATTAAAAAAAAACACGTTTAGTAAATTCATTTCTTTGCCTACTTGTTCTTACAATAAACTTTTTAGTTAACATTAACTGCGACGATACATTGAATTAACTGAACAACATAATTTCTGAATGAATGGTATTCTATAACAACATCAAACAGATGTGGGAAGGTTCATTGGGAAGCCGTAAAACACCGAGACGATAGTTCAATAAGATTCAGGACAATATTGAATTTCAATGAGTATTACCATTCACAAAGATCGCTTGCGACAGCGACTTTTTATGTATGAAGTAGCTATATGGATTGGGATTGCGACATATATACCAGATGTACTTACCTACAGTTCTTACCTATGTTCATACTATATGAAGAATTTAAGATCTTTTCTTACGATTTTAAGTTACCTACTTATTTTTGAGATTATTTTGGAAAATATTTAATTTTTTGTACGCCTAAATGTTTATTTATTTATCTCAAGGAACCTTTTTACCAGTTTTTTGTAAAGCGTCGTGTGCCTAAGATCGATAGATTATCGGAATAGTCTGTAGTAAGTCATAGATTCAATTTATTCTAATCAGATCACCAGGACGCCGATATAAATAGGCTTATAGGCTTAGTGAGACCATAAAGGGTAAACACGATTAAAGAATTCTGCGAAATCAATATAAAAGAAACATATTGTTTCATAAATTAACTTGTGCGTTAAGATCACAAAGCTAGTTTAGAAAATCATTAATCCCTTTAAGAATAACATATTAAAATGATATCGAGTAACATTAAAGATAAATAAATACCATCTTTATTCTTGTCCATATGTGTGAACTGGAGCATGAGGTTCTTCTCGTGCTCTCTGACATAGTGAATGAATTCGGAGAGAGTGACGTCACTGGCACCCTTTCCTCCGGATTTTGCCAAGAATTTCTGGAATGATAATATTATAACCAGTTATTATACATTACAACTAAACGAAACGTATGGATTATATATTACATAATTAAATATTAATATGCACCTACAACCTTAGTAGGTAATCATCCAGCCTATACAGGGTGGAGTTAGGGCAGGTACCTTAACCGTTAAAGATACAGGAAAACCATCCATCCTACGAGACCATCCATAACTTTTTAAGATATTCTGAACTGCATTCACAGATTTTTGAGAAAATGTACTGTCAGCGAAAAAAGTGCTTAAATCCAAATAAAAATATTGTTATGCCTATCGATCCTATTTTGTGTGGGCATCAAAAGACTCTATGGGACCTTTTATGGGCGAGATGGCCATGGCGAAACTTGCTTTGTTTCCATAATTGAAACCACATCACTTAAACTACTAAGCTATAGCGCTCCTCTTGGTAACTTTGTAATAATAATCCATCAATAGTAATAATATAAAAATGCGAAACTGACGTAACAGACAGTACGCTGTGTGTTATACCGCCAAACCGATATCGATGAAAATTTAAACTGGTGTTAGATTATATCCTGAGAAAGGAAATAGGTTACCTTTTGGCACGATAAGCAAAATCAACGCGAGCGGAACCGTGGGCATCCACTAGTTACTGAATATGTCTCTTACAGTGTTTTATCTTTTGTTGGAAATCAAAATGTCAATCGAACGAACATGACAAAACACAGTGTACTAAACTTTAATAAGGCTTTATATGAAAAAAAAATTACAACTATTAAGACCCATCATCAATAAATTCAATCGTGTGTGCGGACCACCAGCTCTAAGTTATGTTATGATATGATACAACTAATAATAATTGGCTAGCCAAATGTTACAAAAAACGAAGGTAGGTAATTTAGCAAGGTATAATTAGACCACATTTTTTGTACTATTGACGTGACTATGCGGAAAATGATTTTCTACTTTTGATGCATAACCAGAAAAAACCTGGTCATGCACTCTTATAATATGGGTCCAGTATTAATATTTTATGGATGATGACAAAAGACAGTCATCCTCATCAATTCAGCCGAAAGATGTCCACTGCTGGACAAAGGCCTCCCCTAATACCAATAGTTATTAGGGGATGATCGGTTCTGCGCTACACGCATCCAGTGGCTATCTGCCACCTTCACCAGATGGAAGCCTGCTCACGCTGCATGTTCCGGTTCGTGGTCTCCACTGTAGAACCTCTCCGTCACAATTACCACGGGTTCTGCGACAGAAGTGTTCTGGAAAATCTTTGAGGTATGTCGGTGACTTTGGTTCTCCTACAGATCTCCTCATTTCTAATTCGATCCCTTAGAGAAACTCCGAGCATTGCGCGCTCCATTGCCATTTGAACGACTTTCGAGTGTCTTGATGAGACCCATTGTGAGCGATCACGTCTTAGTGCCCACACTGATCGAAGACTTTTGCTTTAAGACATTGCGGTATCCGGGACGTAAAGGTATGGCGTAGCTTCCCGAACGCCGCCCATCCAAGTCGTATTTGACGAGTGATCTCTTGCTCGAAATCAGACTTTCTCCCGAGGTGTATATATTCGTCAACAACTTCGAGTATAGGGTCTCCAACCTTCAGAGGAGTGGGTACGACAAGGGAGTTCGACATGATTTTCGTTTTTTCTGTGTTCATTTTGAAACCCGCATGTTTAGTCTACTGAGATCATCGAGCATTTTGATTCGGTCTTCCAGAGTCTCAGCAATAACTACGATATCGTCAGCAAATATAAGGTTTGTGATGCACTCGCCGTAGATGTTGATGCCGAGTCCTTGCAAGTCCAGAAGCTTGTAAACGTCTTCCAATCCTGCAGTGAATAACTTGCGAGATATTACATCTCCTTGTCTCACTCCTCGCTGCAATTGGATAGGTTTCGAGTTCTGGTGCTGGAGGCGGACCAACATGGTGGAGTTTCTGTACGACCTGGCACCGCTCTGGAGGAACTGCAGCACTGTTCTGTCTCAACCGAATCAAAGGCTTTCTCATAGTCCACAAACGCTAAGCATATTGGCTTGTTATACTCTTCGGTCTTCGTCTACGGTACTGAAGCACTTCCAGAATCCGGCTTGTTGGTGCGCGATTCGTAATAACTCTTGAAAACAACTAAGAGATAGGTCTGTTATTCATCAAAAGGCATTTATCGCCCTTTTTGAAGAGATGTATCACCACGCCTTTGTGTTACGCCCTCGTGTATGACAGAATTAATTCGTTTCTAAAGAGTCTTCAAAACCGGTTTACCACCTGCTTTCAGAAGCTAGGTCGTAATACCGTCATCACCTGCAGCCTTGTTATTTATAAGTTGTTTGAGAGTCATATGTACTTATCTCGCACTGGCTGACGGCCGCCGGCCAAGAGCCAGATTGAGCCGACATTATACCGAGGGGTATAATGTCGGCTCAATCTGGCTCTTGGGCCAAACTTAATAGTTACAGGACTAACAGGTGCCTGGGTTGACGTGTTCGTAGAACTTCTCCACCTTTTCCAGAATCTCAGGTCTCTTCAGTCAACCCGGGATGAGGCCTGGTGCCCCGCCCTAGGACTGGCTCTGGTCGGTTCTAGGGTCGGGCTGCCCGGAGGCGGCTCGGTGAAATGCTTCGGCGAACCCCGGGTCGTCTCCATTATGGGCATGGGGAAACCGAAGTGGTTTAGCAGGTGTTCCCAGTTCCGCTATGATCAGGCGCTGGGCGACCCCTGCACAGGCCCACGTTTAGCCGACGGTCCGCTGGTCCACCTAACCAGCGGTTTAGGGTATCATCCGTAAGCGGATTCCACTCCGAAAAAAAAGGTCTCTTCAGTCAGCTGGCTGGCTGGTTTCTTTTTACTACCCTATTAACAATTACCTTAACAATCATTAATATTATTTTTTACATGGTTTCTAAACCAAAACCATTTTCTATTATAATAAATTCTTAGTTGGAATTTTATAGAGCAGTAACAGTATAGATTCTTTAATTGGGTCCATTTATGGCTGGTTTCCAAATGAGAATTTGATGCAAAGCCCATATCATTCTATACATAATATTACTTAAGTCTTATAGAAAAAAAGTCATATTAATCCATTGAAATAGATCAGTCCAAATAACAATGTTTATTGTTATAGTCTAAACTACACTTCACATAACATAAAAGATTATATTATCGTCCCGTCGCCGATAAAGAATTCTCATAATAGATAGATCTTATAACATTGAACATACTTAAAAATTTATTCTTCATAACAGAAGTTTTTCCAGTATTCAATTCTAACTGTGTGTATCCCCACAGTTTAAACTTCACTGTTGGTGGTTTAATCAGTTTGGGAAACTTATGAATAAAATATTTACATAACAGTGCCCTCTTGTTGATACAAGAGCACTATTTTAAATACCGAAAATATTGAATGATGCTCAAAAGGAACCCTTTGTAGATGTAAACAGATTAATATTATCTTGTTCAAGGCTAATATAAATATAATTTAAGACACAAATAATTTAAAAGTGGACCATTAGGTTTCCGTCTTGTTTGTACAGGTGATGAAAATTGATCTTGTTTTTTAAAACAAAAGACTGAAAATTGTAAGAGTGGAATTACAATATGCATTAGGCGGGCTGGTAATACCTTACCAGCCCGCCTAATGCATATTAAGAATGGTTATTTGTAATATTTTTTTGTAAAAATATGTTTTTTTAAACGAATCCTTTAGATGGTACAAATATACAATGCTCAGGTCCTAAATAAAGATTATAGTTCATGTTATAGGATGGTAAAAAAACTGTTCTCCTATTGATATGTTCTTGGCCGTGTGCTTATAATAGAAATTAATGAAAATTTACATCTAGCCAATTCTATAGTAAAGTTGTTGATGTCAATTTGAAAAAAACACTGCAGTAAAAACAGAATATGTGCCACTAGATAGCTCGCTACAGACATGCTTGGAAGCATGCCAATTTTAGCTACACAATATTGACTACCATAAATATTACTACTAATTATTCTAATTCTAGGAATGTTAAGGCATAATGGTCTTATCTACAAGAATTCTGAGTTCCTGACTAGAGAATCACCCTCACTACGAATAAGATTGTCTCTAAGCAACAGTACTGCATACAATATTCAGTTCTTGTTTAGTATAAAGTCGGTCTGTACTTTTACTATACAGACTATTCAATCAGGTGTACCGGGTTTGAATCCCAGTAGGGGCAGATGTTTGTCAGTTAAGTACAAGCATTTGTTTATGAGTCATGTGTGTTTATAAGTTTATTATAGTAAGTTTATTTTAGTATATTTCTGATTTTTTAATGCATGTTATCAAAAATATTTCTCTGTTATACAGTATCTATAACACAAGCTCTTAATATATGCTTAATTTGGGCTAGATAATGGGTGTTAGTTTATGAATATTATTATACTTTAACCCACCTAAAATTATTGTTTACTATTTTACTGTAAATTATTGTTTATTATTAAACATTAGATTATAGACTCATAGACATACTTTTTATACCAGATAATTAAAATTAAAATCATAACATAATGACCATTATATCATCGGTTCAACTCATTATATTACAACTATTTTTCCTAAAAAATAACAAACCCCTGCCAAAAGTGTTTTAAATAGCCAAATTGAGTTACTAGTTGACACTTGAAAAACCTAACTGACACCTTAGAGCACCTAAGTCATGATGCGTGCGCAGCGCTAACACATAAAATTGAATGTAGATTTTATTTTGTCCGTGTATTTAACAACAGCAATTAATAAAAATGTTTGATGTTAGTAGTGACTTATTTGAGTGAATTCTGAGTGTAGATAAAGTAGTGTATGCAACTGCACATAACTTTGAATTAAAACACTTGTGTGATACTGACCAGCTTGTGTTTTAATAACCTCTATTATGACATATACTACTAACAAAGGCAAAAACTTCTTACATAAATTATTATATTCTAGCCTGGCCAATGATTTCACAATATTATAGTTTGTTAATTTTGCATTGTGTGGGGACTTGTCCCTTTCATCTTAATACATTAAAACCACTTATCACCAGGTCCATCTGATAGCTAGCAGCAGCCTGCTGTGTGCTTGGTTGTCACCCTTGATGTATGAATGTATAACTGAATGGTTTGTACATTAAACAACAACCTATATGTACCATTGCTGGGCACAGGGCTTCCTAGGGAGAAACCGGAATTTCGGTAATAACACCACCATGCTAGCCCAGTGTATGAGGAGGGTGAAAGCAGTTCCAGTAACAATTGGATGCTTAACATGCCTTTTGAAGTAGAGGACTAAGAGGACCTACAATATTTAAAATTTTTAAATGACTTAACCAGAACCAATGATAGTGAAGGTAGCTTTGTTTTTGTTTCTCAAAACCAAAGTACTCAATACTGTAAATTTACACATGTGACAATTTTATTTCTTGTCTCTTTGGGTGTGCGATTTGTGGGCACTGCAGAAATCAATGAAGTAAATTAGAAAAAAGTTTTTTTCAAATACCAACTTAGACTTTGCCTTTATCACATAATATAAGAACCATCTTATTATTTATACATTAGCTAATGATTTTGGTGGCCCTAATTTGGGGAGCAATACTCCAAAATCCATGTAATTTTATATTGATTTGGGTATTACGGAGGAGTAATTTTTATATTGTAAAACTAACATACTATAACATATTATGTAATTCAAAAAGTTACTAAGAACATTTTAATACAAGATCCTACATTATCAATTTTACAAGATTTACAAATTGTCAATATAAAAGATTGTGATGATATGACTGTAGATTATTATGAGAGATATGTCAATCTGTGCAGTATTGATGGATATTTAATACATCTTATTTAATTTATCAAAAAATATTGAACTATTTCATAGTAAGTCAAGATATTTTAGAGCTGATTTCAAATTAAAAGTACAAACATTTGATTATATCCCAAATTTTTTATGTAAACCTACTTAGGTTACAGCATTTGGTTAAAGTTAATCTGTCAAGTGGTGTTATACCTCTGAAGGTCTATGACAATTAAAAAATCAATTGTGTCTGGAATCTGATGCTTGACGGGTTAAATGCCTGGCTAGCTCTTTAACACTACTTACTGAAATAATAATTTAAGAAGCTTTAAATTGTTCAAAATTACCGTAAAATTTAAACTGATACAGCATAAAAGGGACTAATTAAGTTTTAAAATAAGTTTGTTTGTAATTTCAAACTTTTTAATAAAATAAAACTTTTATACTCTTCAAGAGAATAGAAATCCTAGTAATTTATATGACCTAGTAACCAGAGAATACACTCTGGAGCTTGAAGAAATACTTTCTAACTGCCAAATAGTGGTCATACTTCCGTATACCATATTATATTACAAGTGAACTACTTTACACGTGTCGGTATTCGAAATTATAGAGAATACACCGTTAGCTTGTATTCTAAGTAAGGGTAATGTTCTAACCTCTGCATAACTTCTGTTGATGTGTGGAGCCAGCTCCTTGAGGGCCACTGACAGGTCATGAATGTCGATCTTCCCATTCCCATCCGCGTCTAATTTAGAAAATAGTTTTTCTAGTCTTTCTTCGTCTTCTTTTGGTAATTCCTCTAACTCCAACGGCGGATGACATTGCACCATGGTGTCTCTCGTCAGCGTAAGTACTACTAGTTAAACAAGATAAAATATCTTTAAACGAATATGTTATATAGGCATACATAACTCTAGACTAACGAAATTATATATTGAAAATCATTTTTAATGCACCGCGACTCGCTTGCCAACCCACGATTTTGACAGCTACTTTGCGCACTACGCACACTAATAAAAAAATATTCGTTCATAGTTCACACACTAAAAGGTTGTGTGCGTTGTACACACTCATGAACATGCGCAGTTTCGAATTTACTATGCGCCACGGTTTTGCTGGCTTTATGATTTATTCTGTCCTCTAGTCTATGTTCCCACATAGACTAGAGATAATAAATAGGGAATGACAAAGGGAGCTGAAGTCCATACAGCCATGTGTAAAGAACTCCCTAATTTTTCAAAGCGACATTGAAATTAAAATTCAAAGTATGAACAAATAAAATAAATTAAGATAGCACAAAGTCAGCTGTAAAATATTTTTAAATATGACAAAAATTGGCTTCATTTCAACTTGTTCTAAGATTTCAACTAATTTGACGTTTTTCAATGTCATCCTATCTCTTTCGTACTCGAGTAAATTAAAAAGGAAGCTAAAAACATTTACGCATTATACATTTAAGCCCCGGACATGTTCTTTTTTCAGACATGACAGTTTTAAATTTTATGCATCTCTCAAACATTTATTTTAATAGATGAAGTTATAAGTTTAATCCGTTTTTGTAAACGACTAGAAAAGTTTTTAGTAAATTTATTAGCCTAAAGTAGCTGATTTTATTATGACGCAATTTAAGGTCGATTCCCACATATCAGACAAGCCTCAGTTCCGGCACAAATACGGCACAGTTACGTGTCAGTGCGAAATATTATTTCATACATTATCTATGAACGTATCTCCACTTGTCCGTTCAGTGACGGCTCAGTGCTCTCAGTGTCCGTTCCGGCGTGGTTCCGGCACCGGCAAGCACGGAAGGTATCGTCGTCAACGATAGACCTTAAAGGTCGATTCCCACATATCAGACATGCCTCAGTTCCGGCACAGATCCGGCACAGTTCCGTATCAGTTGCGTCAGTGATTCAATTCACACATGTCAGTGCCCGCTCAGTTCACAGAGCTTCAGTGAAAACGTGTCCGTCGTCAATCGTGATTGTATTTCGTATCCACATACTTTGCATGAGATAAATCATCTCTAAATAGAGATAAAACTCTATTTTCACGAACCAATTCTATTAATCACTCGTCCTCTATTTTGTTTTTGTTGATGTCGGCGTCCGAGATCCATCAGTGATCGGTCCGTCCGACATAAAATATCGTTGTCGACGATACCTTCCGTGCTTGCCGGTGCCGGAACCACGCCGGAACGGACACTGAACGGACAAGTGGAGATACGTTCATAGATAATGTATGAAATAATATTTCGCACTGATACGGAACTGTGCCGGATCTGTGCCGGAACTGAGGCTTGTCTGATATGTGTGAATAGACCTTTAATGTAATCATAAATTAATAACAATCAAGCAAGTAGTAAAATATGGTACCCCTTTGGTTGATCAACAGTTATTATACAAATTTACAGATAACAAGCAACGAAATTCAAAGTTATCATTTCGCAAATCAACGTTCCTTTTATATAAGTTTCACAAACTTTACATCTCATAAAGTAATTTCTTCATAAATTGTCATTTTGCATAAGAACATTAGTAAATTTTTCCTAACACAAATACGTTATAACACAAAGATCTAATAACCATTTTTTTTAAAAAATATGGTTACTTAGTCTAAACACATTAGGCAATTTATGGTATGCCACCGTATCATTTCTTTAACTAAAATGTTGTCTTATGAACCTAAACAACCGTTGCGTTTTAAAATTCAGTGACAGAAATATATCGATTTAAAACCGACACCACGTAGTCTTGTTTGCCCTACCCCTAGAGTGTAAGTTAAGCCCGCGAAGGCGCGGAGGGCCGAGTCGGCCCGCGAGCTGAGGAGCAGGTGGTTTTGATGACCAACGCCGCGGGCGCCGGCCAGCAAGCCGAACCTGCGGTGGTGGGCAGAAACCATCTGCGACGATATGGTCGCGTGGGAACGCCGGAGCCCCGCAGCGCCGGAGCCGTGACAGAAGCTATGCATGCTGCATGGTTGCATGCTGCTTGCTTGCATGCTTTAGACTTGCTAGCATGCTGTATGCTTGCTTACATGCTGCATGCTTGCTTTCATTTTTGCCAGCATACTTCATGCTTGCTTGCATGCTGCATACTTGCTTGCATGCTGCATGCATGTTTATCTAGTATCCATTACACAAGAAAACAACAACAAGAAAACATTTCAAACAAGAAATAGAAGAAATTTTAATAAACAAAAAGTTTGTAATTGAAATTTAGTCGAACAAATTATTTGCGAAATATTATTTTTGGTTTTTGTAACTGGTTGACATGTCAGTATGCCTTTTAAAAATTTAATTAGTAATGGATTTTTAAAATGCCTGTTTGTCTTAGGCATGTTTGCGTTTTGATGTCCTTGTCAAAGCATTAGTTTGCGTAATGAAAGATTGACAAATGTTGCTTGTGAAATGGTAATTTGCTAATGAATTGTGTGTGAGACAATATAGAACCGTAAAATATAGGACGATCGGGAGTTTCATGTCAAATACGGAAATCAAAAGTTTTGGGGTACCGTAATGTCATTTTTGTCGAACTAGCCCTACAAAATGACATTACGGTGTAGACAAAACCACACAAAACCGTTTCTCGAGTTTCTCGTGTTCCTTGTGTCCTTTTAATCTGTGCTTGTGTCTTGTTGTGCTACGCGTGCAGAGAAGGTCATCTACTACTGTGCTGTGTAATAAAAAATATTTAAACAATCTGGTAAAATGTAAAACTATGTAAATAAATAAATGAATTTAACAATTTGATAAAGATTATTACCTATTCATTTTAGATTCAATTTGAATGATTTAGTTAGAGCAACATAGTATTTATGGCTGGTTGGTTATACCTAAAATAAAATCAGAATGTTTAGTTTAAAGTTTCGTGACTAAAAAAATATTTTGACTGAAACTCCATACTGTTAGGCCCTGACTATTCTGGAACTAAAATGACTGGTGACGTTGTTCAGGTTGATAATTATTTGCCAGCCTTTAAGATAAAACTTGGGTGGACTCTCCAAGGACCGCTGACAGGGGTTTTCAATTTGGTATAGTTAAATAATCCCAATGCTTTTGGCTCTTCATTCATTTTGTAAATTTAATTTGGCAGATCTATGGACCGTTGAAGTTTTAGGAATTAAAGATCCAGCAGAAAAAATATCACAGCGGCTGATGCTGATCAAACGTTAGAGAAGTTTAACAGTAAGCTACTCGTTAATAAATAGAACAGGTATGAAGTGAGGCTGCCGTGGCATGACGATATGTTACGCACGTCTTATAATTAATTACAAAGTAGCTAGAAAACGGTAATGTCAACGACTTCTCGTCTAGAATCTTTAGGCAAAATTAATGACTACGATGGTGTTTTTATGGAATGGTTAAGTCTTGACTTCATTGAAGTTTCTCCTGTACAAGATTTTCCTATTGGCTTTTTTCTTCCGCGCCATGCAATCATTAAGGCGTCTAGTCAGACTACAAAAATAAGTACCGTTTTCGACGCATCAAGGACAGTAATGGTAATTCTCAATTAATGCTTAGATAAGGGAACAAACTTTATTGAACTTTTTCCTGAAATATTAATCAGTTTTAGTAAGTTTGCTAGGAGTAAAAGTGTTCCGTGGTTTGCTACATGTATCACCACTGCTGACATAGCCAAGGCTTTCATGCAAATATCTGTCGCGTCAGAAGATCGTGATTTATTGAAAATTATTTGGTGAAAAGATATAAATAATCGCAGCAGAGGCTTAACTGTATAAGGCACAGGCGAGTGGTGTTTGGCGTAACGTCAAGTCCATTCCTAATTCCTAATTGCCCTAATGAATTAAAGAATACTGCAATGAAATAATATTCCAAACGAGCAATATCCCACGCAAGACCGGACCTGAGTTTTGTAAAGCAGGCATTTGGTCAGGCGTGAAAAATTGACGCTCCTTGTTCAGAACCGAGCTTCCGTGAGGCTGTTTTGATCACGGTTTCGATGTAGTTCCTGGAATTCAGATCGCAGCATATCTTCATGCGAGCGAGTTTAAGGAGCCCTGTGCCGAAAGAGTAGTGCCCTTAAGAGAGTGAAGGGGAATGAACGGCAACATTTTGGCTGTGACCGTGTGACAACGTGACAACCGTATTTTCTTAGAACTCAACAATATTGAACTCAATAAGATTACTTATAAAAATATCTAAACTAGAAAAATTTCACGTCCTAAGGCGGGGATCGAACCCGCGACCTTTCACAATCCGGGCGACTGCTCTAACCACGGAGTATATAGTCTTTGGCTCTAACTATCTGAGCTACCCAGGACTTGGAATACTAAGATTAAGTTAAGTTGGGGCATTGCTTTCAAATATTCTTAATTTACTTAGCCGATTTCTTTATTTGCCACTTTGGCGGCATTTATTGAATCTATTTTATTTCTACGGCACAACTTTTAGATTGTTGAATTTACAAAAACGGGGCGCTAACTTCACGCAGGCCATATATCAAGAAAATTTAATACTTTGTATTTCGCTATTTTAGCAACCTTGCTATTATGTAAAAATGCTGTGTGGCTTTTTTTGTTAAATTCTCCCTAAAAGGGAAGGCAAAGGGTACTAATTTCCATACGGCCATGGCTTCAGTATTTCTTTTTTTCTTCATAAAATGCATTAAAATGCTGGCGTATATAACACATTTTAATGCACCTTGAGAGTAACACATTCTAATGCACCTTGGGAGTATTTGACGCGAAATATACAATGACATTATCCTTAGGATGCTACTTGATTAGGTGGATAACCATAAAAAAATCTCATCGTATTTCACACCATAATCACTTGTATTCTAATAATGTTTTAGTTGCACCTCAACACAAACACATGATTTATAAAACTACACCAATTTTAAGCACACAGTTCGCTCCGACACAATTTTTAATTATTGTAATAAAAATCTTTACTGATAACACAAAGCCGCGCCAAAACACTCATGCATATTTAACTCTATGTGCTGTGTAGCATTACCCATTGCATTACCTCAGTGTGGACTACTACAAATTAAGATTTCCCCATTTGGCATTGACAGCTATATTACAGCCATCTAGTGACCTATTGCTCCAACTTAAAATGAAAAAGTTAATGTGCATGGACATAAGATGACGCTACTTTCGTTGTATCATTTTCAAAGCGTCATTTTATTTTTTACCACGGGGGAAAATTAAGCGTAGTTACAACTTAGAAAATAATAAATGGGAACATAATAATATTATAATATTCATACACTCACACCTATTATTTAGCCCAAAGTAAGCATCATTAAGAGCTTGTGTTTTGGATAATATATAACGGATAAATAATGATAATAATATGTACCTATATAAATATTAGAAATATACTGAATAAACATATAAACATCCATGACTCGTAAACAAATGTTCGTACTCATCATACAAACATTTGCTCCTACCGGGATTTGAACCCGGGACCTCCCGACCAAGTAGCCTGTTTAGCAAGGGACACAGACCACTCGGCCAGCCGATATAATTTTATAATAATATAATATAATTTTACTATTATTTACCCAATAGGAAAATATAATTTTACTACTATGTCTCTACAACAATGATTATATAAGTATTTATCTTGCAAAAGCGAGCAATTAGAGCAATCTACTGCCTTGCGTCTCGAACTTCCTTGATTGTGTAATAATTTACTTATAAACACCAATAATCATTTTTGAGGGTTGTAGGTATATGGCATTATAGGAATTATTTAGAACAATACAATTGATAATGTATTGCCGTGGTCAGACAAGTGTTTAAAATAATTACAAGATTAAAAATTTTAAGTAACCCCCCGAGTCATTAATCATCTATCTAACACCATCTCACTAAGACTATTCATAAGAGCCCAAACACGCTATATCTGCTGTAAGTTTCTGAAGAATAAAGCATTTCGCAGACTTTTTGATGGTATAGGATTAGCTCAAGGTTAGTACGTCATGGGAATGTCACCGAAGTGACAGTACACCAAATTTGAAATCAATCGGATCTGTAAAAGTTAGTAAAATCCTATTATCATGTAGAAAATGAGCTGATAGTCATCAAACGCCTGAACTGATCTTCATAAATTATAGCTAAGAACTATCGTAGTCACATCAGCTTTTAAACAAAAAAAACCGAATCAAAATCGGTCCATTCGCTTAGGCGTTACGATGCCACAGACAGACACACAGATACATAGACAGACACGTCAAACTTATAACACCCCTCTTTTTTCGACGGGGGCTAATTACTGTTTAAAATTAAACAAAGATGTTTGGCTTTATCGGGCCTTTGTATATTAACTGTTGACCTTTGTATATTAGAATACATATATTGTAATGGTGCTTTGTCGGACAGCCTAATAAAATAAATAATTTTGTCATTAGGTACTTCTTGGTATGTTAATATACCTATTTATTATAATCTGTGTGACACTGCACTGCTAATAGTAGATTATTACACCGAGGGGATAAAGCACTGTTTTATGACACGGGCACGATATTGAATTCTGAACGTAACGAAGTGCTCCAGATTTAATTCCTGAGCGCAGCGAGGGTGTTATAAGTTAATTCCCGAGCGAAGCGCCCTCGGGTGCCCTTCAGTTCGGCTAAAAATTTTAGTCGTAATATTCCATGACCAAACAGTATTGGCCTAAACTTAAAGCAAGCAATTATTGTTTCGCCTAACAATTGTTTTGCCACCATTATAATTTGGTCTAAGAATTGAAAACCCTAATTTTTGGATCTATAATTTGAAATACCCTAAAATATATTGGCATAACGTTATTTTGGTATTACGACGATTTCGCTTAATAAAGCTCTAATTTTAGCATATCTAATATTAAATGTGCCAATAATTTATCAGCATAAGACAAAAACAATTTTATTGAATAAATAAATTGACAGAAGCAAATCGCTGCAAATCCGACACCACGTAGTCTTGTCTGCCCTATCCCTAGAGTGTAATTTAAGCCCGCGAAGGTGCAGAGGGTGGAGGCGGCCCGCGAGCTGAGGAGCAGGTGGTTTTGACGACAGCTTCGGCTTGCTGGCCGGCTGTGCCGGCCCATAGATTAGAGATAATATATGGGTGCCGGCCAGCCTCAGCCGCGGCGGTGGGCGAAAACCATCTGCGACGATAAGGTCGTGTGGGACCGCCGGAGCCCCGCAGCGCCGGAGCCGTGACAGAAGCCATGCATGCTGCATGCTTGCTTGCATGCTGCATGCCAGCTTGCATGCTGCATATCTGCTTGTATGCTGCATGCCTGCTTTCATGCTGCGTTAGTATTAATAAATATTAATAATTAAAAGGAAAAACATCTACTTTTTTTTTTATACCACTAAGGTGGCAATCAAGCATACGGCCCACCTGATGGTAAGTGGTTACCGTAGCCTATGGACGCTTGCAACACAAGGGGTATCACTTGCGCGTTGCCGACCCTGAATTCCTTTTGTTAGAATACCTACATAAAAATATGTTTGATTAAATCAATTTACAACAAATACAAATTTTGGCCTAGTTACTTTGCCTTATTAAAATGAGTCGGCGTTTTATATTTTATGATTTTTAATTTTGTAGAAATTAATATTTAGTACCTAATTGCAAACTTTAGGGATTACGAATTGTTCCGCCAAATGTCCATTTGGTAAATAACAATATGGCGATAAAAAGTTAGGCGAAGTGAAATTAGACCGAACACGATTATGAAGAGTGAAATTATGCGAAAAAAATTTAGGCTAATCGTTTGTGTGCCATTGCCAATTAGAAGTTCAAAAAATTAGGCGACCCGATATAGACCCAGCGCCCTCGCTTCGCTCAATTCATACGAGCAGGGTTTCAAGGGCGCCCAAGAACAAAAACAGCTTTATCCCCGAGGAGTGTACTCTACTTTTCTCACCTTTTGCGAGACAATAAAAAGCAAGGCTACTAAAACAGCGTTTTATTATAGTGAATTAAAATTAAAAGTGAAAATTGATATTCAGAAGCACTGATTCAGACACAGACTTTGCACCTTTTGCTTTTCAAGTATTTTTTCTTTGACTTCTCTGGGAGTAGATTATGAACAATGCTTAAGGCATCCAATTTAATGGACTCCGGAGTTAAATCACTTTCGTCACTCGACATTTTAACAGAACTTTTCTTCTATTTTGATATATTTTTATAAAATCTTTGCAGTTATTACGTATATTATTGCAGCGTCTTACTATACTCGCGGCTTTTGTTTGAAATTAAACAAAAGCCGCGAGTATAGTAAGACGCTGCAATAATATGTGTTCCATTCAGCTTGCCGTGGCCAGCTCGATTTTAGAAAAAGATCGATTTTCAAATTACGTTAGATTTTCAAATAAGTTTGACGCGGCGCGGCGCCGGCCCCGCCTTCGAGTATTAGTTGATCTATTATTAGATGCGAAATTAGACTTTAATACCATTGCAATAAGAACTATAAAAAGTGAAAATATTACAACCCAGCGGGTTATAATGAGATTCAGTCCAACATTACACCCCGGCTAAAGCCAAGGGCTTTAATGACTTGCTTTACGTAAGGTTTGCATGAGATGTAATTCGGCATTGTCGAGCAGGTGGTGTGAAAATACTATTACTGTCAATAGTAATCAATAGTCAATCAATAAATAATAATTACCAGTCATTAAAATGGTTTTATTTCATTGTCGATTACCTATTTATACTTATATTACTTATTAAAAAGAGGAAAGATTTCTATGTTTATAACGAATAAATTAAAAAACTACTAGCTGTTTGTGGCGTACAAAGTCGCGGGAACACATCTAGTTGAATATGAATGAATACCGATACAATATCTTTACACTAACATCACTATTTTGATTGCCATAGAATGTAACCTTATAATAAAACGTTTGTTATTTATCGTACTTTAAAAAAAAACTACAGCACATAAGAACTCAATTTGTTTTAGATGAATATTATGGGATCAAGGAACAAAATTAGGCAGTTGTCATATTTTTTATGCCTCGCATTTTAAAGTCAGCTTTTAGTTAACATGACGCAGTTACATTCTAACGGAGCTGTTATCGAGAAAATAAATGATTGTATACAGTATAACTAAACATTGTAACTTAATAATTGAAAAGAGTGACTAAGTAGGTACACGAGTTTGTTGCCGGAATCTTCTAGGTAGTTCAACTTTTGGAACCGGTGTAATTTCAGACAGACTGACATACAGATAGACAGACTGGCATTATAACATTGTTAGCTTACGTAGATCCAGACAAGACAGAAAGACAAACATTATGACATTGTTAGTTTACATTACTTGATGTGATAGACAAGGGTTTTTTGACGATTCGAAAGTGCTTTTTGGGGGGCCTAATTGAATAAAGATATTCTCGTACCACTTGCTCAAAAAAGTGACATTCTATGCCACAAAAAGCGAACATAACAATAGTCATTTTTAATCTGTTAAAAACAGGTAAAGAATGTTTACACCATTGAGTTTGTTTATAAAGCATTATACATATTTTTGAAAAAGGAATTAGTAGATTAATAACCAAGGGGATAAATTTACCAAACAAAAGTGTAACTCTCTCTATCAATAATTGGACCAATGTTTCGAATGTTAACTTTTACTTTTAATTGTCATTATTTTTAATAAATGCTTATCTCATATTATTATTTTGTTAATTTTTTCGCAAATGGTACGAAAAGTAGAATATTTTCCTCGGTGATAAAGCTGTCTTAGTCTTGGGTGAACTTAAATCCCTCGCTACACTCAGGACAAGTTTTTAACACCCTCGCTACGCTCGGGAGTAAACCTCGAGTCCTTCGTTACGCCTGCGATTTAAATCGTCACCCGCGACAGAAGACACTGCTTTATCCCCTTGGTTAATAATCTACTATTTCATTTTACTTTTCAAGTGTTCGTCTATTAGATACCTACTCGTAAAATCGCAGTGTAATCACAACCAGTGGGCCTTTGTAATTGCGATACCTACCTACTACATGTCGCTTTTGTCTAGAGTCGACATTTGTCATTGCCGCAGGGTTGTCACATTTTTTATTTGTGAAGTTTATCTACTCGTTATAAATTTTCACATAAGAGTGACATTTTCGTGGCTTTGGGGTCGCGATTCCGAATACGACTATTTCGGAATCCAAAATATCGCACGAGAATTTTTAATATAAAATCGATATGGGTATCATTTTCGTGGTTTTCGGGGATCTCGATTCTAAATACAACCACCGACTACTTAGAGATACTACATAATACAACACCTCTATTTCGAGATCAGAGATGGCGCACGCGACTTTTTCTTTCAGAAAGAATATGACCATACTAAAAGCACTTAGTGCGAATTCTTGGCATTATCAAGCAAGTGTGTGGATGATAGCCTGCTGAATGTCTGGTGGTTGTCTGGTGATATGGTAGTTGAGCTTATGAACATCCTGAGCATCATAATTATTACAATCTATAAAAGATCGACAAGCAGGGAACTTTACAGTGGTGGCGCAAGTGATGTGTTTAGTGTCCACCAACTTCTTATCACTAAATGTCTGCTAGACCACATAAACATAATCTACAACGCGCAGGCTACAGATTAAGTACTCCAAATTATGTTGTAATGATGAAATAAGTTACAGAATATTTAAACGTTTATTATTCTCTGACAATAAAGTCACATTTGGAAATATTATCACGAACTTGGGTTTCACGATGTGACATTCACATAATAGGCTGTCACCCCATTATACTACATTAAATTCACTCAATAACCGAGCCATATTTCGCTAAGTAGGCCTTTCAATCGTGTATAAATCCTTTCGCCGTCTCACTTGGTTGGAACAAAAAATAAGGGATGGCGTATAGTCAAAAAGCCGAAGTAACTGTCATCGGGTTTCAACCAATAAACCATGGGGATGGCATGGCTATTATGTCAAAATGACAATACACAAATTGACGCGACCGAAAGACTATAAACTCCAGAAGTTAATACGAATAACTTTACAACTGCTGCCATGAAAAATTGAACTTTATGCTTTAGTAATAAAACTTAGAACGGAATGAATTAGTATTAGTTGTCTGTCAATGAAAACTACGACATAGTCCCTTGGAACACTGTTCATATTGGAATCATGCTATCGGTGCTTTGTTGTAAAATCGGGTTGATGCAAAAAATCTCAAAAGGGAGTGAACAAAAGCTCATAAAAGTTGGAGATTAATCGGGGATTTGGACACAATATACGCGGGCGCACATGTCGGTCGGGCAGACGCACCGACGACATCACTATATTTGTACGTGACACAAGGGCGGGCGCATCGTGACATCTCGCGCAAATAATACACAATTGGGTCAACTTTGGGCCCGAATATGATTTGATGTAAATACTTTTTAAAGAATTACGTGCAATTTAAGGTTGTAAGGGATAAATATTATTACCTCTTTATATAGAGGTGCAAAGGTGCTGTGTCGGTAATAAACCTAAGAATAATATCCATAATTCTAAGATACCTACACAATTATCGATATATTTACTCGTTAAGCATCAGATTCCAGACACAATTGATTTTTCAATTGTCATCGACCTCCAGAGGTATAATGTCGCTTGACAGATTAATACGACTATAGTAGCCGCCCTCGTGCAATTCGGTTATTGCGCCAAAAACCCAAAATAGATGTTCCAAAAATGTATGGAGACCCGGCCAGGTCTATGTAAGTATACTATACTAAAATTTTATTTGCTTTGTTGCGTGGAACAAAACAAGAATTTTTATAGAGAAAAACGCAACACAGCCAACATAATATTAATCATGCACTTAAGTCACTTTGGTGACTTTTAGTTGCCTTCTATGTCACCCACCATACCTATTGCCATTATTGAACATCGACGAAAAATTTCAACGTTCGTACAAACAAACTATGCATGAAAACGAATTAGGTACATATTAGTATTTTTCCCAGATTCAGGAGATTTTTTGAGATTGTGTAACACACGACAACACGTCAAGTGTCACAGTTGAACTACGAAAGCCGCCTCTATTACGAATGCAGTAAGGGCGGTCGATGTAGGTACATATACCTGGCCTCACCTCAACATCTCCTTTAATCGAAGTCGGTTCAGTGGCTTAGATGTAAACTATCTTACCTGAACACAATAACGCTGTCAACACTATTATAGCGGCAGACTTAGGTAAGCAGCGCCTGGCTGCATAACCAAACCGAGCAGAAAATTTTAACCCCAATGGGAATTGAACCCCGTACCTCCAGATCTGAGATAGTCTCAACCACTTGACCATAGGCACAGCTTAAAATAAACGAGCGAAATTCATGACACTATACGGACATGATGCCGGCAATACGACGCCAATAATGCATAAATAATGCGGCCAATTTCATACAAATGTCAAAATATTATCAAATGATTAAGATGTTTTTGAAAGTGGCAAATCGTTACTATGCACTAATATAGCCCATGTTTCAATTGATTGTCGTATTGTCAGCTCCACCCTTTATAGCAAAGATAACACAAGTTTTGGGTCCTAATTTAGACTTCGGGTACGCCGACGCGGTTTGGATGAAATCATAGAAGAAAAAAATGATGCAACTGAACTGGGCGCCTCGGCACTATATAAAAACTTCACAAAAATAATTTAATGTTTTGAAATGGTGGGCATTTCAAAATATCAAAGGTTGGCAACTCGTGTAATTTCTATTTATCTACGCCTTTATATCTAACTATATTATAGCTTTGAAAATCTTACTTATTAATATTATCTTACTTGATAATATAATCCTGGACGTACGCTTCATAGCTGTCTTTCTGAGGCGATAGTACCTATATTCGTATTATTCAGGGTTACTCAAAACTATGGAAACTTAAGTAGGTATCTCTAAATCTCAATATGTATATGTATGTTTTAAGAAATGCTTTCTAAAGAAATCTATACGAACATCCTTTTTATAAAATTGTCATTCCTGGTGTTTTCTATCCTTTATTTCTAATTGAGAGAAAGAGACGTGATTCTGATTAATACTAAAATTTAGATTTAAGGCCTCTAAGCTATGTTATCATATCTTATAGTGCGGCCATGACTAAGTCACAGTGCACTTTGACCCATTAGGATCTTTGTGCCTCCCCTGCTTTTACTCTTCCTGTGTCCTAAATATAGATGCCATTAGCCTTACTATATAAAAAAAACTATGTTAATAACTAGAAGAAAGGTTGATAAAGTTTTATTACCTATCAGTTACTTATAAAAATATCTAAACTAGAAAATTTATTTTTCACGTCCTGAGGCGGGGATCGAACCCGCGACCTTTCACAATCCGGGCGACTGCTTACCCAGAACTTGGGATAATGCTGTGAAATTCTTCTAGTCTATCTGTATTTGCGTTATGATGTTATAAGCAAATGTCTACCCTACAATGCCGAAATGTTCTATTTCAACATCCGAAACGAGTATTTTTACAAATACCTAAGATTCGGTTAAGTTGGGGCATTGCTTATAAAACATTTCACATACACTCATATTTTTGCTATAAATAAGTAGCAGAGCTTACTTATTTGACGCTAACTAAACTGAGGTAGGCGGCCTACCTCCGTCTGAGGATAAAATATTAAAATCTTTATGAGTGTTGTACCAAAGCAAAACTTAAGAAAATAATATAAATTTTAATAGGTTTTAACCCCCGATGAAAAAAGAGGGCTGTTATAAGTTTGTGGTGTCTGTCTGTGTATCTGTGTATCGGTGTATCTGTGTATCTGTGTATCTGTGTGTCTGTCTGTGACATCGTAGCGCCTAAACGAATGGACCGATTTTGATTCAGTTTTTTTTTATTGAAAGCTGATGTGTCTACGATGGTTCTTAGCTATAATTCATGAAGATCAGTTCAGGCGTTTGATGACTATCAGCTCATTTTTTACATGATAATAGGATTTTACTAACTTTTACACATCCGATTGATTTCAAATTTGGTGTACTGTCACTTTGGTGACATTCCCATGACATACTAACTTTGAGCTGATCCCATACTACCTATCAAAAAGTCTGCGAAATGGTTAATTCTTCAGAAACTTACAGCAGATATAGCGTGTTTGGGCTCTTATGAATAGTTTTAATGAGATGGTGTTAGATAGATGATTAATAACGCCAGGGGTTGCTTAAAATTTTTAATTTTGTAATTATTTTTGTCAAAAACGCATTAACCATAATTGTCTTATTATCTTGTTTTGTCTAAAAGTAAATTTAGTAAATCCTTATAGGTTGAAATGAAACTACTTGTGGTTATAACAAAAAACTTATATTGTATTAATATTTATTTACATGAGATGATAATAATTTACTTAAATGAGGCAGGTACCTATATACCTACCTATATGCTATAAATTATAATACAAAGATACGAATTATCTATTTCTGTTTTAAATTCTTTCCTTCGGTTTTCATTATGTTAAAAATTTTATCTAGATATAAATAAAGAAAAAGGTACCTTCATTTGAAATACATAAGTAGGTACTTACTACTGAATACTTAACACGTTGAAAACACATAAGGATCAATAGTACTTCTCTGTTTTTAAACTTAACATAGTTGACACCCACCCATGGACGAAATATTATATGACCTAAAAAAAATGTAATACTAGCATATAGTTTTATTTAAGTACTATCTTGACTAGAGCAATATAATTAAAAAATATGTATACCTAAGTTATTTACATAATATCATCCCACATATATTGCTAACTGAATATATTTCAAATAATTTTAAACGGGAACGGTTTCACATTTATTGCCGACAGCTTTTTAAAGTCTGAAAAGAGTTTTAGTCACAAAATTTCTTTTTCAGATCTGTACATATCACTTATTATTTTCTCTATAGATATTTCTCCTATAGTGGACCTAAAGAAAAGCTCGACTATGACGCTGCCAGGGACTCTCCTGATGATTTGAAGTTGGTGAAGGAGGCGACTGGCACGGGAAATCTCCAGAGGATACGTGCGGGATATATACTGAAATGGTATAAATAAATCATCAGTCAGTAATCATCGCTAATAATTCTTCATTTTTCGAGCTTACAATTTTATCTTTAATCAAATTAGTATTGGAATTATATTATCTACCTATACATTGGTGACTTAGTATACCTAGTTTAAAAGTTAAAAAAACAAAATAGTTTAACATGTCGGTGTGATACTTTTTATGATAAATATTAAAGTTATGAACATTTAATAGCTGTGTTAGATTTAAAAGGCATTTTAAAAGATCACTTACCTCATTGAGTATGATCCGCGAATGATCCTGTAGAGCAGCGATTGCTGGCAAGTCTTGCAGCCGCTTATAGTCCGATTGAGTAGGGCTTGAATCTCCATACTCGTTAAGATTTGTCTTGAATAGGACTATCCCTCTCAAACAAGCGTACTCATTAGTATCAGGTCTTAGTCTGACCAAGTCCGCCACGGCAGTCTCGAAAGATTCCACGTCTTTATTGTCTATCCTTGGATTGTTTGGATCAAAAAGTATCTTCAAGTTTATAGGGTAGAGGAACTGAGCTGTACCCAAAACGAATAAGTCTCTCCATGACTCTACTAGTAGTAATAGCCTGTCAGAGAGGGAAAGTGTGGCGAATGCTGGCACGTTCCTGGCCCATTTCACATTCATGAATAAAATCCTTGCAGCTGATTCACATATCGCTTCTGGATCAGAAGGAGTTATTAGAGAAGCGGTTAGCGATGGAGAGGACGGAACATCAAGTGGTAGCAAATTAAGTGTTGGTAATTTGATCCTATTGTATGAATAGGGGTTATGGAACAACGACACCGGTGGTGGAGGAGGAAGAATTGTCTGTTTTGGTAAAGCTAAGTCCAAAACAGGCGGCATTTGCCGTCCTATGTCCGTAGTAGAGCCGGGATCTTTGAAAAACATCGCCATTTGACGCCGAATAGTAGAATTTCTCGGACCTCTTTCGTGTTGAACAGCTGAAAAAGATAGTTCAGAGCTATAACCATGCTTGCAGGGTCATTATGTGAATTCTTATGATAATGACATTAATGTAATCTAGTGTAAAATGAATCTACATAATGATGTATTCCTTAAAGCTGTTTTTGGTATTTTGCAAAATTGTCGAAGTCTAAATATTTTACTAACTAGTTTGTTTTTGCATCCCTTACCATCTTTATTCATCCCCGCGTCCAAACATTTGGCGAGACGACAGGCGCGACACTGGTTCCTATGAGCTTTGTCCACTAAACAGGCACCTGGCGAACGGGCCTTGCAAGCATATCGCCTGTCCCGCCGCACAGACCTCTTGAAGAAACCTGCGCATCCATCACAGGCGAACACTCCGTAGTGCTTACCCGAGGAGTGGTCCCTGCAGACGGCGCACGGCACATCGTAGAGGATGCGGTCTGTCAAACAAAATACTATATAGAGCCATCTAAATCTATCCTCCCATTACATTACAGAATATTAATAAATATTACGACCTTGCCTACAAAGTGTATCTACATTTTATGAAAATTCTGTCGACCGCGTCCACACCCTTCTACGTTTATTTTAGCAGATAGATACTTATTTAGCTCCTGATTGGTCGGTAGCAAACTTTTGCTCAACGGTAAGACAGTCATAAATCAGTGTCGTTATACCCAAGTCGTGGCTCGACAGGGGTCCAGCCACGCCCCAGGGAACTCCCCCCAATTATCGCACACTTTAGACTGGCAAAAGACAAGCTATTGTAGTGGCAACACACTGGGGAAATGTGCTATATTTGTTTGTAATTAATCAATTATATCAGTAATTCGTTTATAGTGACATAGATACAAATCGTTAAAAAGTTGACAATACAATAATTTATAGCGTTCGAATTCAAATTTGGGGTAGATTGGCTACTTTTGAAATTAGAGTTATTGTAAGTTATATTTACAAAGCATTGTAAATAAAGTACAGTAAAGAAATAAATAACGTAAGCCAAAATTTCATTAATTAGAACTTCAAATTTAATTAAGATAATGATTAGAATCTGCTATAAGTTCAATTCCATAAACAAAGTAAGCATGAGTTATGAAAAGCTCACAAAGAATTGAATGCCAAATAAAAAGAACAAACATTCGTACTAAACTTATTGGACCGAAAAGAATGCAACTTTTTGCTTTCAACTTCATCATTCGCCGATCCCACGGCTCCGTTTAGCATCTTTTGAGATAATACGACGTCTTTATTAAATACCAAAACATAGTCAAAAAGGCACAAAGGCACATTGAAAGCATTCACTTGCGAGGCAGGAAGCGCGGTGTCGAATGTACTTAAAAAAGATTTTACAATAGGTACATCGGACGGTAGACAATATAGAATAAAAGCCAAGAAGTAGGGCTGGGCTAGTCTCGAGTCCCAATAGTGTGTAATAACGACAGACCCATACATTGCCTTCGAGCTCATCCGCCTGTTTGTTCGCGTGTGAATTGATTTTTGATGAGGACATTAGGGCAGCTGTTATTATTATCGATGAATGTGATGATTTAATCGCACAGGTAGCGTTGTACTAAAAGAAAGTATATGTTCAATGATTTTTATTAGGCAAAACGTTGGGGACTGTTTTGGTACTTTCTAATAAGCAAGTTTATTTATCACAAACTCACGTAGGAACAGCATCTTGCATGAGAATGTTACGTATGAGTTTCGTACGCCATGATTTTACGGAAATATTTAACGAATGCTAGATTTTAGTATTTTGTAGGAATTTATATCTTACTAGCAGCTGACCCCGCAAACGTTGTTCAGTCATAAAAAAAATACCAGTGTAATTACTGGGCATGGACGGCATTTCATCTTAGGCCTCAGGATGACAACGCACCTGCAATATCAAGTGCTTTTCCTTGTTATTGCAGGTGTCTATAGGCGGCGGTAACCGCTTACCACCAGGTGGGCCGTCAGCTTGTTTGTCATCTAGTTGTATAAAAAAAAAAAAAAACCAAAAAAATATAGATAGTAGCCGATTTTCAGACCTACTGACTATACCTACATAAAAATTTCATGAAAATCGGTCAAGCCGTTTCGGAGGAGTATGGTAACTAAATTTGTGACACGAGAATTTTATACATATTAATTAGATTATCGAAATAATAAAAATGCTTATTAGGTAGATTTGGTACCAATAGGTACTTTTCAACCTAGGAAAAAAGTAATAGGTAATCAACCGTGTGACTGGTCACCTGCATTCGAGTCGGCCCATCATCGCGTGACACTCACGCGGGGTCACAACGACCCACCTTATTAATCGTCGCAAACGCATCATATTTAAATTGCCCTTTTTGAAAACATCCCGTTCCGTTAACATTTTCCCACACCAATATGTACTGTCAAAATTGATAGGTGATAAAGTATGTGAGGTAATGGGAAGCCCTGCAATGATTGCCTTTTCGATTTTTGACATGACGTCCGATTGAACTAGTGTGGTATGATATAAATGATTATGAAAATACTAAGAGATTAATATCTTATTACATATGGCAATTAAACCTTTTATAATCAACCGTAACCTTAATCCGGCTAATTATAATTGTTTTTACAATTAAAAAATATATTCCCACTTACTATTAAATACTTATTTATGAAAAAGTCTTTTAGAACACTTATTTTTTTGTTAATTTTGTGTATGCATTAAGACATTCATTGTCATGTGAATGCAGTAACAAAATCAATTAATAAATAATAGAAAATAATTACAACAAATCTAAACATTGAAATCGGATACATATTCTACAAGCTCTAATTGACCCCCATTTTCAACTGCTTAGTTTTTAACAAAAAATAATAAATAAAATCCATTTGTAAAATCTTGCTTGTAAGCACTGCACTTTGAATATAAACTGTTATATTGTAGTTAGTCGTTAATTTAAATGATAGAAAAAAACGGCACTGGGTAAGAAAACGGCATTTTCATATTTAAAGACTTATTATTATTTCTAATTTTATGACCCCCAAACGCATGATTATGTAGGAGTATTCAATGTTTTTTAATTAATAAATGAACAACAAACAAATGAACGGTATCATTGAAAGTCTCGCCCTCACAGGCAGGGGTGAGAGCGCGCAGATGCGCGTGCGCTCTCGTGGGAAGTGTGCACTGCCGCAAATTGGCTGGGACACGTCATCTCGCTGGTAATTAACCGTCGTCCAATACTGCATTTAAATTTTAATGGAAATACTAAAGAGTTAGTTCAGTATGTAGAGAAGGTAAGTGTGCTTACCTACATAATGACTATGCTAATACATAGAATAACTGTGTTAATATTACTTCAAACTTTAAAGACACTTTTCAATTGAAAAAAGAAAACTCGCTCGTAGCACCTTGGGCGCTACGTTGTTGCAGTAGCCTATAGATGCTCGTAGCACCTTAGGTACTACTCACGCGTTATTACCAGAGGTCGGAATTAGGTAGAGTTATACTTGCATCGAAATGTTGATATTAATATGGTTCTTCCTGGGAGTACAAATTTTGCAACTTTGGACATCAGACGTCGTTGATGTAAATTTGGCAACGTCGCGCGTGCAGTGGTTTAAATTGTGTAAAAGTAAATAACTTATATTAAAATAAAAATTTAATAAATCACGGGATTTTTCTGCTCTTTTCAATTGAAAAAATATCTAAGTCTCAAGTCAGGCCCCATATGGAATACTGCGGCCACCTATGGGCGGGAGCACCTAGATACCAGCTTGGACCGTTTGACGCAGTTCAAAGACGCGCTATGTGAATTGTCGACGACCCCGAACTCACAAGCGGTATTGAACCTTAAGCCTAAGGAGAGATTTTGCTTCCTTATGTGTGTTCTTCCGGTTGTATAACGGTGTGTACTGAGGAATTATTTGACATGATGTACACGGCCTCTTTCTACCATCGCACCGCTCGCCATCGGCAGGGAATTCATACTCACACGTTCAAGGTCGTAGCTAGGAATTTGTTAAGGGGGGCGCTACGCCCATGCACACGTTGGAACTAAAATGGTCTCGTACTGTGCGGTTTCAAAGAAACTTTCTCCCGCGTGCGCTCAGGTTGTGGAATGACCTCCCTGCAGAGGTTTTCTCGAACGAGTAAAGCATGGGGTTCTTCAAAAAGGGTTTGAAAAAGTTTTTACAGGGTCGGCAACGCGCAAGTGATACCCCTGGTGTTGCAAGCGTCCATAGGCTACGGTAACCGCTTACCATCAGGTGGGCCGTATGCTTGATTGCCACCTTAGTGGTATAAAAAAAATTGTACTTAAAATACGGAATTAAAATACTAAAACGTAATTTGTAGTTTGTATTTCGAATACTAAGCGCTTCAAAATCCATTTGAACACGGGAACTGAGTCCCAGACCTCTAGATCTGACGTAGGTGGTCTTAAGCCACTAGACCACAGAGGCGGTTAAAAAGAAAGCGATAATACGAATTTTGTCTCCTAATAAGTGGACATGAAGGGTTGTGAGCGCGGGTGGACCATGGGTAATAAACGAGAGATTTGTCCACAGACCAGGCTACAGTGCAGGACCTGTAGAAATATTGTTTTCTTTAGCGGGCTTAATTCATTCCCCAACAAAAGGCTGTTTGTCTGAAAGTACACTTAAAAATCTAGCGTTCATAAAAGGAAAGTCACCTTTTACTGTTTAATAGGCGGGCTGGATTATTTCTATTCCCTTTACATAACCGAACACCTGACTTTGTTTTATAATTTTTATTTTTTATTTTAGATACAAATAGTCAAAATATGTTGTATTTTATATTTTAAATACACAACTCATAAGTATTTTGTATTTCGTATTTTAAATACACGCGAGACAGTATTTTAAATTTGTGTTTAAATTGAAGCAAAGCAGTATTTTTCACAATTCTGGTAATATGTGAACATTATAAAATAAATATAATCAAGAGAGAAAAATGCATTCAAAAACGTTAGAAACTGGTGTTTACTTTTCTCGCTGTGACTGTGCATACAAATCGACGGTGAGTTAAGATTGACTTTGAAGGAAAAGGTAGCATTTAAATAACAAATTTTTACTCACGGCAACGCGGGTAAAGCGCATAGGTAGGTGAAATTCATAATGAATATTAAATTATATAATCTAAAAATCAGAAAAAACCGGATTAATATCTACGCTGAGGCCTTACCACCATCTTTACAAAAGCGAATTATATTCCGCTCCGTTCAGTATTGGTTCCTAAACTGCATCGCTGTCATAGTCGTAAATAGCGTCGTAGTACGAATTAACGATTCTACTCAGTTTAGGTCCTAAACTGGATCGCGATGAACGATGGTGGTACAGGTGCTGGTTTGCCACGCAATAGTAAAGTAAAAAAAAAACAATTTATCTTTAATATCTCGTAAAAGTAAAGTATCCGTTTTAAGTTCATCTTGACAATTCTACACTTTACTAAGAATTTCGTATTGAAAGTTACGCCAGTAGGTATTGACACAAGAAAAGGGAACTCGCGTGTGTGTGTTTAGAGAATAGTTTCGGTGAAAAATTTACATCGGACGTAAATAATAAATTTTCCAACGTGGTCGCAGAATACTTAAATGGTTGAATTGTCAGTCTTTTAAATATACCTAATCATGTTTCTATGGTTGGATAAGCTAGATCAACTTTAAGTAAGTTAAGTTTAAACATTCCACGAGAACTACTGCCGACAAACTGTTATGCAGTTTGGCAGATTGTGAAAATTGTAAGTTTTTTATTTGGTCAAATAAATAAATAAAAAAAAAATAAGGTTGCATAAGTCAGCCACATGACAGATTCAATTTGGAACTTGTACTTACGTTGTTTTTCGAACATTTAAATTTCAACTATCTATTATTTTAACACGTAACTTCTATAAAAATCTCTGATGTATGTTTATTTATACATTAATTACATTTTTGTTCATAAGTTTAGTAATTTCGTCATTTAGGTAGGTACTTACTGGACGATGTTGGCATCGATGGCACGTCCATATCCACAGTTTTTTTAGGAGCTAATACCGTGTTTTCATTATTCCTGGAACAAACATGGAAACATCAATTAAATAATTATTAGTTTTATTATTGACCGTACAATATAACGAACGAAATGTGCTTTCACACAGTCGCGATCGTGCGAAAAATTTTAAGACGCTTGCGGTTTTTGAAGTGCACTCCAAACTTAAACAAGCTGTAAAGAATAGAATCAATCAAGAATAATAGCAACAAATGTAAGAAAATAATGTCTTATTGTTCTGGCTCACTGGTAGCTGACATCTTTTTCATACAAAGCCGAGTACTACTTGCATTTGTTCATTATTCACATTGTTCTAAGGGCTAGCTACTATTAAACTAAACGGCCATTGCTTTGAGTGCTATCGAGTATTGAATAATGAATTTGTTCGAAATATTTTTTATAATTTCATGTGATTGAACTTATTGAATCTCTATTATAGATAATAAATCGGTTGTCTTTAAATCATCATTTGTTTAATCGAACATATAAAAAATAAGTTTATGTTTATGTGTGTTCGATTAAATAAATGATAATAATACAAAATAACTAAATAGTGCTTGAAGTTTTAGCTATTATTTAAATATAATAATATAATATAATATGCCCCAGTTTTTGTCACTGGGGCATCTGAGCCACCCTTTCCCTGAAGGTCTCGGGGCGGGGGCTCAGAAATACCGAGCAATTAGCTCGAGAAAAGAAAACCTTCTTTGAACAAAATAATAATATAATATAATAATTATTGCACTTATTGTGTTACAGATAAATATAAACTAATACTAGATA
Source organism: Nymphula nitidulata (assembly GCA_947347705.1). NCBI lineage: Eukaryota > Metazoa > Arthropoda > Insecta > Lepidoptera > Crambidae > Nymphula > Nymphula nitidulata. The sequence continues at coordinate 23,383,621 of OX374616.1, forward strand.
TGAATGTCAAATGTCCTTTACCATAGTTTTAAGTATTTATACTTAGTGCCAAAATCAACGCATATATTTAAAAAAAATAACTTAAAGATTCAGCGTGATTGTTGACAGTTGTGCTAATATAATAGCCCTCTGACTACGTGGAGCAATTCATCAAGTCCAACTTTACCGTAAAAAAATTAGCTACGGTAACCGCTTTACTATCAGGTGAGAGGTATTCTTATTTGCTACCCTTGTTTTATATTTAAAAAAAACTATCATATTATCACCTTTCCAGTAAAAATAGACGTACAAAATTATGATACTTATAAAATTTTCAATTTACGTATTAGTAAGTAGGCGTTACCTTGTTTCTACGATCCGAGGCAGGTAAGTATCTCGTATAGTAGAAACAAGGTATGCTACTAGCATTCAAACGCACCAAGGTCCGGAAGTCGTCTTTTGCTATGAAAACCTACCTATAAAAATTTTGATTTCACTAATAATGCTATTACTCAAGTCAATATAGACACATGAAAAAATCTCACAGCATCCCAAGTTTGTGAACGTGGAAGGTTGTTTACTTCGATAAGAACACGGTAGCATTACACGTTCTTTTGTTTGTTTGTCGGTCACTAAGAAGTCGAAGCTTCATGCATTTTTTTTACAATAATTACAGTTTCTCAAAACAGGTAATTAGGGATGGATAATCCCAGTAAGTATAGCGGGACAAAAGAGAGGATGAGCCGCGTTGGGTCGGACGAGCCCGGTGTGCAGCGGAGGGCTAACAACAAAAGCGACTCCAATAATAACATCGGAAAGTCGGTAGCTTCTTGCTTTTTGCATTGATGTCGAAAAAAACTGGTGAAGCATTTTTACCGAGTTACGGATAAGCAAAAAGAGAGATAATGATTTTTTTTCCACATTCACATTTTTGAATGATTGCATTTTGCATTGCGGCTTCGTGAATGTCGTAATAGAACGTAAATATTACTAGATATTTGGTCCTGTCTTCAGACACTACACTAAATTCAAGTATAGTTCATCTCTTTCTCTCAATATGTAAGAATATGAGACATTAGAATTCTTCTATAACCTACATTACACCGAACATTTAGACCGAAACCATAGACACAGTGAATTTTTAATTAAGGAATAGTCGAACCCAGAAGTGGATTAGCATTTTAGCACTATGTCATACAAGGTGGTGCCATTACAATAATAGTGATAATTTAACCTTAATATAAGAGCTCAATAGTTCGTGTGTCATTTTTTTTACATGGTATTAATAATTAGTTAATCACTTCTATGTTCGACCGTCCTTACTTCGTAAGACATTATTCTAAGACCTATACATTTATTAAGTTGCATTTAGATTTACCATTTGTTATCCAGGATGAGGATGGGATACTTAGCGAATACAATAATATTAGCAAATACCAAGTTGATTTTTGACATGTTGTCAAACAGATTTTTTTCAATTGGTTAGGTTATGTTAGTTACCAGGCTAATCCGCTTACAAAGTGCGGTGCCGGAGAATTCCCGCACGCTAGTTAAGTACGTAGTATACCCCTCAGTATACTGTAAAATTCGACTTCAGCTATTTTGCTAAGGAATACTTGGTAGAGTAGGAAGTAAGGAATACAGATCCAGAGTAGGTCTGAATCTGAACAGAGTCTTCGGCCCCGATGCATGTGCAAGTTCCAGAGTTGTGGGGATGATCTAGCGTTGCTCCGTCTCCAAGGTACACGCGTTATCTAGGACGAACGGTCCGATGACCGTTTAGGTACCTCCGACATAAACCAGGGAGTTGAAATTTTAAATAAGTAGGTATGCTGATCAGCTAAATTTAGACGATTTATTAAAAGCCGTGGGACTATGGGAGAAAAATACATATGGATCACTATTTTAATATTGCGTTTTTATTATACTCCATAGAGTAACAAAGAGATATTTTCATAACAAATATTATAATTAATTGGTGTTACATATACTAATAATAATAATATTCATAAACTGACGCACGTATTTATCTAGCCCAAAGTAAGCATAATTAAGAGCTTGTGTTATGGATACCATGCAGATAACGGAGAAAATATTAATAATAATATATACATAAATAATATAAATATACTAAAAATAAACATATAAAAGTTCATGACTCGTGTACAAATTCATCTTACAAACATTTGCTCCTACCGGGATTCGAAACCGACGCCCCTGACCAAGTAGATTGTATAGCAAGGGGTACTTACAGACCACTCGTCTGGCTGGTAGTCAAATTCAATAATAATAATCATATATTTGTATTTCATTACTGAATTATTTAAAAATTGATTCTCAACTCAACAGACAATTTAATGTTAAAATTAAAATATATATCTACCTATTTCAAACATTAATAGTAACAATTTCTTGTTTATCAATAATTACAAGTGACTTCCCTTAAATGGCTACAATTGAGTAAAAACATAACGCTTAATAATTATTAGGTAAGTCTAAAGAAGAACAATATTTGTTATTGAGCATTTAATATTTTAAATTTAAGAATCAACATACACATCACATTGAATATTAGGTACCTATATTAAATTATTATTTTACATAATTGATTTGGAAGTGAATTCGCTATTTAACTAAGTTTTTACTTTTAGGATCAATTTAGTTATTTTTCGTTTAGCACTAGTGTGTAGATATTTGTTGCTTTTGATAGTTTATTACTCAACTTTTTGAAAAGTTTGCATTTGAACATTAAAACGCAGTCGTTATCAAACGTCGTGTGATGAAAAATAAACAAGTACAGTGATTACCTTTCAACGGGCGTGTCCGAAATACATTAATATCAAGAACTTTACGAGTTAACAAACCGTAAGTGGAAATTTAATTTGTTACATTTAATTTCTATATTAATTTAACGCAAGCTTCATTGGCAGGTTGTAATTATTGAACGCGATAATGAATTTGGAAATTAATTCATAGAAATTTTATTAAATGGCTATGTATTATATGAATCTTAAAGAAATAATCTGAACTATTACGATTTTGAAAAATCAGACAATTTAATTGCTAGGTAGGTATTACTAATAACCATATATTATGTAATAACGATTGAATTATAGTAGCTAATAGTACAATAAAAAATAGTAAGTTTGTAATTCGTCGAGCTATTTTCAGTAGGTATTATAAATATATTTAGATGGTCACATCTAAATATATTTATATTAAACCTACTTGATTATATTTATACTTATATATTTATACCTACTTGAGTATATATACGAAATTTAAATTTAACCTTATAGCATATGACCCGTACGTGGCATCTCGCGTCGGTGTAATATAGGTACTCACTCAATAGTTTTATTAATTGATTAAATTTATCACGTTTTAATAAAACAGTTCCTGTTTAATAGTTTTATTTTTTATCGATTATTACTATCTAGGTGGCCAAAGCAAGTAACTTTCGCGTTCGTGTACAGACAACAGCACATCAAGCGTGACAGTTGCACTACGAAAGCCAGCTCTATTACAAACGGAGTAAGGAGCAAGGTCAAACTTTTACGCTTGATGTGCTGTCTACTGTACAGTCAGAAACATTTTATTCTGTACTTGCAAAAAACCTTTCTCAGTAGACCCGTGAAAGAGAGTTTTTGCAAGTACTCGTGCAAAGATTTCTTTTGACGGAATTAGCACGCTTGTACGTTCTTTCCAAGTTGTTTGCATGCATATAAAATTTTAAATTGCTAAATAACTCTAGAAGTATATAAGCTCATAGTGTTAATCACTGCCTTGTCTTGACTCCACTAAGGATGCCGTTTGAATGACGTTCTTTGAACCAGGAAGATATATCTCAAGCTTCGCCCGCATCACTTGTCCAATACTTGACATCCGATAATCATGGTTTCGATAGACCTACCACGGTTATATGAGACTATTATATGAGGAGGTGCTAGTTTTATTTATTTATTTATGTACAAGCTTACCCTCTAATTTAAATATCATACATGTGTTGGCGAGTGTGAACTTATTTTTTTTGTGTAATACTATTTTCAGTAGTTTGCTACATATAGTGTCACAATACGATTTTACTTTATAGAACGAGAAAAACAGAATAAATACAATCATTACATAATAAATCTACACACACACACATAATATATAATAATGTTTAATAAACAGTAACTACAAATTCCATACCTTTAGAAATGTTGTTTTGTGCATATGTTGACTGTGTGCCATTGAATAGATAAATAAATAAATATATTATTAAAATATTTTATTAATACAGATATATGTTTAAATAACATTATTAAATTAATTTATTTATGTTTTCCTATAAAGTAGTAGTGTGGTTTTTTTATTTCTTATTAATTCGATTCTTATTAAATCGAATTTTTTAACTATTTTTTTCTTTTTTGGACATTTTTTTATTGCAAAACAACGTTTGCGGGCTCAGCTAGTGTTTATATATAGATGATCGTGCGATAAATTCCTATAATGTCCGCTACTAGATTAGACTTAAATTTAAGTCTGCAAAATTGATCTTCTAGTCTTCGACAACATGGTGGAAATTGGTATCTCTATTGAATGAACATTTTTTAACTCATTATAGGAATGCAAACAAGCTTAAAGCTTTGCTTAGTGTGAGGCAGCAGATTCATGTGGAAATTTCAGTGTTATTATTATAAATCAGTTCGCTTCAAGCTTCTTTGACTCGTAAATAAATGTAATTTTCGTTAGTAATAAATAATTGAAGTGGTCGGTTTGATATATCTCCGCTCGCATATTACATTGAAGAAAGAGACAAATTAGAATATTGTCTCTAGTGGACAGTAATTATCAAGAGTTATGATTATGACAGCTGGTACAGGTATTGTATCTCGTAGCTAAGATTTTAAGCTGCTACGAAATCGTAGCCGCTACGACAATTAGGGCCAATTAAGTAGTCAAGACGGTACCAATGTAAATAACATTGGTACATTGGTCTTGACTACTTAATTGTTTAAATTTAGAGAAAACCTTACATGAATCAACAAAGATAAAGTTTTTTATTGTAATAACGTCGAGAACAGTAAAGTATGAAAAAATGGTAAGACACATTATTTCATATTCAACTGTTCTCAATGTTTAAAAACGCATAAGTTCGCATGCTTTTAAAATCAAGTATTAATCAATACCATTCATCATAAAATTTACATGGAAATGTTACGACAGGTTGCTAATTTACATATTTCTTTTCATTCAATTTGATTTTTAATGGGTCCTCGTCAAACTAATAATTATTCGCCTTTGCTACAGTCAGCAGAATGAAATAAATAGATCACAGAAGTGCGAAAGAAACTGTTGGTTAAAAAATTAAAATTGAATACTTACGATTTATTTTCGAAGAGATGAACAAACACAACACTGCAATATAACTTTGTATTAAATAGTAACCGTTTATTGATCTTGATGTAAATAAATAATTTGCCTGTCAAGTTCTGGTAACTTTCACTGTATATATGCCAGGGTCCTTCCGGGATTCACCCGCACGGTGCACTATGTCAGATTGGTATGAACGCCGGCGCAGCTAAGGGTAACACGGGGCGTTTAAGGGGTGGGGCGATTGTTGATTTCATAGAGCTTTGCGATACCCTTGTATTGCGATGACACTGTATTTAACTGACGCAAAAATCCCTATCAAAATTAATAAGTATATTGCGCCTGACATAAATTTGTTTCGATGATTCAAAATTATTTAAATGATCTTGGCAGATGCGATACAAAAATGCTTTCAATTAAAATAGTATTTTGCACACTACATAATATACGAATATATCTCAGCATTATGTAACTGTAGTAATAATTTGATTAATAAATATTTTCTTTAATTCCGATGCTAATTATTTTCTTAATAATTTTTTTTGTCAAACCCGAATTGGGCCAGCACATGGTAGAACAAACGCATATCAAAATTAATTTTTATGATTTATGGAAATCGGATACTTTATGAATGTTATGTAATAGTTCGAAAGTCGAAGTTTAATATTCTGTAGCTTAATTTATATTATTTTTGGCGAAAATAATTGTTGTCGTATAATGAAGTTAAACTTTTATGAAACTGGGCAATATTGAGTATAATAGTTTTGAAACTACAAGATTTTTTAAATTTTTTATTATAAAATATTGGTTATTTTGCGTTTATGGAATGTCAATATGCGGATTGGTTGTTTTGCGAATACAATATTGGTAATTTTCCGGATAGGGTATGTCAATACGCGAATTGGTTGTTTTGCGAATGAAATATTGGTCATAATGCGTAACAGTCATTACACGCATTGGTCGTAATGCATATTGGTCAATAAGCGTATTGTCATTATGCTTAGGGAGCAAGGAAAGATATTACATATTTTTGAAAAGCTCATCTATCGAAGATTATAAAAAAATGATTGGTTTTTAATTAAATAGCAAAAAAAAGTTTTGCTCAACTTCATCGAAGCTTTTAACACTTACCGACGTTTACCGATCCTTTGAATCTAATGTTAGCTCATAGTTATATTACTCATCAAAAACATATTATATACAAAAATCAGCTGCTACATATTGCTGTTTACGAAGATATATGATAAAATCCAACACTAGCCTGGGAAAGGAAATTACTATCATATGCGGTTTCATAGATTGACTTTGCTTATCAATACTTTGTGGTAAGATTTTTAAACTAATTATTTTATATTGATATTTTTTTATTATTTTAGTGTTATTTACCGTGAGATAAAAGGTATCAAATATAATTAACACATTCTGAAACGGTATAAAAAGGGCTGTGAAAAAATATGTCTCTATTACTACTTCAATTGTGTTTTCGTACAGTACGGCTATTTAATTCTTCAAAATGTCTACTTTTATGTGTACTAAACGTGAATTAATAGTGTCTTGTAAATGCTGGTAGTGCCGCTATTGTTTTTCCGCCTTCTATAGAAGGCGGAAAAACAATAGCGGCACTACCAGCATTTTTGGAGCAAAAACATGTTTCGGAAGACAATATATGTTTTATTATTGGTAACATTCAAAAAAATACCATTCCTTCGTTTAGTAAACGCTGGAGTGAAGCCGCACGCATTAAGGATGCATTTTTAAAAAAGAACACCAATTGGTTGGATTCTGAATATTCCGTGACTATATCTACCGACATCAGAAAACGAGCCAACCGATTCTGCTTCATCTACTTCTTCTGGTAAACGAGAAAGACCATGTGTACCATATGAAGACTCTTCAGAATCGAGCAAAAAAAGAAAAATACTATTTTGCTAAATAAATATGGTTTAGATCACATTCTTGATGCATATATTCAAGGATTGCGCTCTATTGGAGAAGGAATTGAAGCAAATCTATTATAAAAAATAAGGTTGGCTGATGCCGAAAAAAAGGTTTTCGTTATGAATCAGTTTGATAACGCAAAAATAATCAAAGGGCTTACAGATGAAGAAGCGTTAAGTATTTTCATCGACTTGAAACTCACAAAAGTAAAATATCTGTAGGTATATCAGTTTTTTTTTATATACAACTAGATGAAAAACAAGCTGACGGCCCACCTGATGGTAAGTGATTACCGCCGCCTATAGACACCTGCAATAACAAGGAAAAACCACTTGATATTGCAGGTGCGTTGTCATCCTGGGGCCTAAGATGAAATGCCGTCCATGCCCAGTAATTACACTGGCTCCCTTTCCCTTCAATCCGAAACACAGCGAACTGTTTCACGGCTGAAATAAGAAAGGCGGTGGTACCTACCCAGACGACCCTACATACGGGCCTACCACCATTAGAAGCCATCATTACCACCACCACGATTATACTAGAATTGTAATAGATGAAAGAAACTGTTCTATATTTCCACCATACTAAAAAATACAAGCAAAGAAACAGGATTGTTATCCACCACCATCAACAATTGAAATCACAAATACTTATGCAAAAATATTAAGAGTTCAAGATTTATTAGACCATACTGCAGCTAGAATTTTACCAATAGATACAGTTTACAAAAAAGGACAAAAACATAACTACTATTAAACTACTATTATACAGCAAATGGGGTTGTGATGGGTCATCTGGACAAAGCCAGTACAAACAAAATCTTCCAGAGGAGTTGGAACTTATTTCCGATGCAAATTTATTTATTACTTCTTTTGTGCCCATTAGCTTAATTGATGAGAAATCAGGCTCTAACATATTTTGGCAAAATCCAGTGCCTTCATCTGTTCGTTTTTGTCGGCCTATATCTATAGAATTTAGCAAAGAAACGCCAGAAAAAACTAAATCGGTTGTTGATGAAATAAAAAATCAAATACAAACTTTGGGAGTTCAAGTCAAGCATGAACTTTTTTTAACGACGATAGACGGAAAAGTGGCGCAAGTTTTAACAGATACGCCTTCTAAGTCGCCTCCCAGACAAATGAATGATTTAACGAAAGTGACAACCAGGCCTGAAAATGAAAATGCGTATCAATACGGATTATCAAAATTACATGCCTGGATTCGTTGCATGGAAATGATATTGCACATATCGTATAATTTATCTTTCCAAACCTGGTCTGTTACAAACGATGAAAAAAAAAAAGATTAAAGCAAGAAAAAAGGCTCAATTACATAATGTTTGTTAAATTGCACTATATTAGGCACAAGTGTATCAAGATACCATTCTTGAGAAGGTAGTGAAGCTCCTTAACAACACCAGGTTCAATAACCAAGAATGGTCCTTCCAGCAAGACTCGGCGCCGTGTCATAAAGCTCGATCTACGCAGTCTTGGTTAGAAACAAACGTTTCGGATTTCATCAGAGCTGAAGACTGGCCGTCGTCTAGTCCCGATCTCAATCTGCTGGATTACGATTTATGGTCAGTTTTAGAGAGTACGGCTTGCTCTAAGCGCCATGATAATTTGGTGTCCCTAAAATAATTCGTACGATTGGCAGTGAAGAATTTTACCATGGAAAGAGTGCGTGCTTCTATTGATAACTGGCCTCAACGTTTAAAGGACTGTATTGCAGCCCATGGAGACCACTTCGAATAAGCTTTTTATATTTTTAATTGTTTTATATTTATGTATTAAACTAACACACTGTAAAAGTAATAAATGTTATTGGCAACAGTTTTTTTTTCTTTGATGCAGTTCAGTATTTATGGCAAGACTAGGTATATAGGCTTAAAATAAGAATGTTACATCTAATCAAACGAGACTTGAATCCGGCAGAATGGTTTATTTAAATGTGAAAGTAAATATTACTCTAGTTGGAAATGCTGTTTGTTATGAAGTATCTGCAGTAAAATTATAGTCTTTGAATTCAATTGTAGTGAAACTGTCTGTGGAGAGTTGCACACCTCTACTATAAATATTATCCTATGTTTTTCTTGAAACTAAACAGCGAAAAAAGTTGAAAAATATCTTCAAAAAATTTAAAACACCAATGTCGCTGTTAACAAAATTATGGTAGATGAGGATTTGCTGGTGTGACTTTTGACTTCTTTTCTTGCTATTCAATATTTTAATCCTTTCGAGCGCCGGGCGGGCTGGTAATCGTACACAGTAAAACCCTAAAATCGCGTGTGAAACGATCCGCTCACGAATTTTTCGTCCATGAACGATTTTCCGACAAACCCAAAGTCAATGTAAGTACAAAAAGTTAGTCAAAAACTAACTTTTTTCAAGTGATATTTGCACATTAGTACAAATATCAGACAAAATATCCGACACCGCTTGCATCTCCCTTCTCTCTAGTAAAGCCATTTTTTTCATTGAATTGGTAACCTACACATACGTGAATGTGTAGAATGGACTTTGCGTTTGTCGGTGAAACGTTCATTGACAAAAATTCGTCACTTCGCCGATGAATCTTTCGTCGATGAACGCTTCGGCGACGAAAAATCGTTGATCTACGCGTCGAATCACCGTAGCGGGAGCATTTCACATGGAATAGGTATAATCTTATTGTGTCTGATATTATAAGGTACGGGGTGCTTCAGTTCAGTAAGATCACCTGAGTCTGAATTCAGCAAGAGCTGAATAATACTTAATTTTTTGTCCAGATTCAATGGGACTTGAATCGGGACACTGACTAACAACACCTGCTCGTAGAATAAAAAGATTGGCTGTTTGACATGTTTATTATTAACTATATTTAATGATACTAATAATAATATTGTGAACCTTTCTTTATTACTTTATTTATAAAGTTTATTCTTTGATTTTTGAATTGATTATTAGTCTTTAAGTATTTTCTATTTTATCTTATAAGAAATATAATGTCCGTTTTCACTAACCATTCACTAAGCTTAGATCGATATTTGTCTCTTTCTATTTCTTTTAGATAGACTGAGCTAAAATGGTTAAGATACTCTTAACGTTAACTAACGAAATATTAATAATTTCGATTATTAATCATTTTGGTAATCTTACGATTGACATTATTTAGGTAACTATATCAGAACCCTGTCATGGGGGCAGAACTTTTCGCATAATGTCGATTGTCCTAAAGTCGTTTGTCATACATCATTTGGTATAATCATCGAATAGCATAACCCTAATTTCACATAATTTTTCCTTCGCATAACTTTTAAGTAGCATAACTGTCTAAAGGCATATTATTATGAAGCATAATATATAAAATCCCTAATTTTATTTGGCATATTATTGATTAAATCGAACTATCACCCAGATTCGAACTAGCACAACCCGACTCCACGTGGCCCGACCTTGCCCTACACTAGAGTGTAATTTAAACGTAAGCGCGGAGGGACAAGGCGGGCCGCGGCTGAGGCTGCTAAGCTGCAAGCCGAAGCTGCGGTGGTGACCGAAAATCTTCTGCGACGATAAGCTCGCGTGGGACCGCCAGAGTCCCGACAGAAACCATGCATGCTGCATGCCTGCAAAGTTGTAAAAACTATGTTAGATACTCACAATTTACTAGGAGCGTTGTGTTTATTATTATTACAGCAATAATGCTTTTACAAAAATATGCGTTAAGACATTATTCGTTGTGATCATGCTTTACATAAGTTATGCTTTTAAAAAGCTATTCTGCGTTTCAAAATTTATGCCTTTTAATACTTATGACAAACAATTTTAGCCTACACTATATTAGGACTTTTAAAATTATGCGTCGCGATAATATGCACAACGATGATTATTCGTATTAAAATTATGGAACATGATATTATGACAATAAATGTTATGCTTAAAATTACGGAGCCCTCTGTCGTTATAAAGTACTCTGTGACTGTCCCATAAATCAATTCTTCATATTTGAAATTTACGGATAGCCAATAATAATAACCGACACTCGGTGCCATCTTTGATTTGATGTCATTTTATACAATCTGATCTGTGACGTATAACAATACGACGTCCCCATTGGCTGGGCTGGTTTAGTCAAACAGACAGGCCCGTATTAGGGTCCAATTTGATCAATGCTTTTTGTACTTACCCCCTGACTTTTAGGGTCGCCTTTGTGACTGCTAGCCATTTTTTAATCGGAGCTCATTATTGCATTGTTTGTCGATTCAGTTGGAGATATACGTGCAATGGTTAGATTACGGACAGTAGGTACAAAGGTTATTATTTTTTATATTCAATCATTGGTTTTTTTTACATAATAGTATGCAGGGACAGCATTTAGTTAGCAGTTTTCATAATTGGAACTGGTAATGGTGGTGTTTGGAGATTAAAAAAGAACAGAACATCAAGAAAGTTTTAATAATTTACTTATCTAAATTTTGACTGAACAGTATTTTCCAAAATGCAATCTTAAAATTAACAGCGGAGTGTTTTTATTGCACTGAATAAATCTTTGGCGTAGTACTAGAACAATGAATAGGTATTTTAAACATATAACATTAAGAAACAAAACAGTGTACGGTCAGCAGCAAAATGATGTATACCTTCTGTCTCTCAGGACAATATGATAGGGATCAAAGTCGTATATCGTTTTCAATGCTGACTGTACCTTTCTAAGTCACAAGAGCACTAAAGTAGCGTCCGGCAGAACTTCTACCTTGACTAAATCCTATTTACCTATATAATATCTTCTCTAAATTTTTTAATACTCAGCTCATAAAAATAACTTAATTAAAAATAAAAATGTGATCATTGGCATGATTACAGACTTACACATTTTCACGGACTAGGTAAGTCTAAGTAGACATTCATAGGCAACAAATATCTGCAACTAATTACCAGAGGTCGGAATTAGGTAGAGTTATTTTTGTACTTGCATCGAAATGTTGATATTAATATGGCTCTTCCCAGGATTTCAAATTTTGCAACTTCCGACATCCGATGTCATTGATGTAAATTTGGCCAAGTCGCGCGTGCAGTGGTTTAAATTGTGTAAAAGTAAATAACTTTTTTATTTATTAAATCACGGAATTTTTCTGCTTTTTAAAATTAATCTCGGGATTTGAGGCTTATCCACTATCATCTTTCGCTGTACGAAATCAGTGTAAGTACATAAATAACTCTACCGAATTCCGACCTCTGCTAATTACATTGAAAAGAGTATTTATTATCTTAGCTTATAAACAACTTAATGGTTGTCGGTGCGAATTGGTGCTTTATTCTGATTTGAATTTTAGGGCATAAGAAGTTGTAGTTATAATAAAAGAAACCTCTATTTTTAGTTTGGTTAATTATTATAACAATTGAAGACCCACACCATGGCACCGATAACATAATCTGTATAGTTATAAAAATAACTAAACTAGAAAATTACAGACAGACTAGACGAATTTCATATCTTTATCCCAAGTCCTTGGTAGCTTAGATACCTACTTGATATACTTTTACTATATTTTTTCTATGCGGCACTGCACTGCAAATTATTTTAGTTATGTAATCATCACACACAGTTAGCTTCATGTATACTATATAAAAACAGTGACTCAGTTTGTTGCCGAATCTTCGCTGTAGTACTTTTGGAACCGGTTTAAATTCAAACATAACAGACAGATAGACATTATGGTATTGTAAGACCACTTTTTTATAGATATACAATGTGTTTTTTGACGATTTTAAAGAGCTCCTTGGGAGCCTACTTGAATATTTTTTTTTGAGCAGTCAGCTAGATTGTGAAAGATCACCGCCCCAGGACATGAAAAATTTTCTAGTTTAGATATTTTTCTAAGTAAGTATATAATAAGTAAGTAAATGTATTTACATATATTTAATTATTTAAAGATAATGATGTTAAAATAAATATAAGGATTGGCTTTTGCTACTTATTTTCAAATAACAAATTCACAGTGCATTCGAACCGAAGGCTCTCGAGGTAAGAGAATAAAATATGGCATGCATTTTAGTCATACCTCGAGAGTTTGTCACTTAAGTTAAATCAATGTTGTGTTGTATTGCGTTTTGGAAATAGCACTGCAGCTGACACCTTGAGCAAGCCTTTTACAAACAATTTTCTTTTTATTATTTAATCTAATTGTTATGTGTTTTTTTTGGTTGACCGATAACTACTTTATGTGTATATCCACAAGTCACTTATTTACTATATCTTAAACTTCACACTTTATAATATCATAAAAATTGACAAATAGAATACATAAATAATGTTTCCATGCATGAATTAGCTATTAGTCTTACTAGTAATAATCAGAGAAATTGTAAAATGCTAACCACACTCATGTTATTCTGTCCTTTAAACAGAATTAACCTAAATACTATGTTTTCTACCGTTGTTCTATTTATTTTGTTATTATTTGTACTATTAAGATATAGTTACTTTATATTTCAACCAATATCTATGGATAAAGCCGGATTTGCATTTATCTGACGCCTTCTGACGTGACGCGTCAGAACGGAACCAGTTTCATATCATTACTATGCTATGGTTAGATTAACATTAATCTGTCGTGACGTGTCGTCAGATACGACAGATTAATGTAGGTAAATCTAACCATAGTAATGATATGAAACCGATTCCGTTCTGACGCGTTACGTCAGAAGGTTTCAGATAAATATAAATCCAGCTTTAGGGCACAGAGAAGCTTTAATTCAAACGCACGTCAAATGCCACAGCTGTTGTTCTCGCGCATGTAAAATGCTTATTATTTTTTCATTTTAGTATTTATTGAGTAGAGATCCTTTATGCTGACATTTAGTAATAAATATGTATTTATATACGAGTATATACATGAATTATACGGACACAAAACTATAATTACTTATGTAGTAGTAGATTTATGAAAATATAAGTTTGAATACTTTGATTATAACCTTTATCTTATCAAAGTTTGAATAGTAAATACCGTAAATAAGGTTAAGTAAGATTATTATTAATAAAAATATAACATTACTTCAACACTTATCATATTTATCATACATTTATTAATGGAATTTAAAATGCTGAGCTCCATTGTTTGACAAATATTCTACATACAAGTTATTAAGCTACTTATTTCGAAGCCACCGATTTAAAGGCCTATCCATTGCTTCGTTACAGGACAAGATGTCACTATGATGTTGTAGACAAGCAGCAGTGGATCGCTTAGGGAAGACATGCGGAGGCAGGGAAATCTACTTCTTAGCTGTAACTGCTGTGAGTACGCATGATAAAGGAACTGATAAAGTGTTTCGTAGGGCCATTTTGGAACACTCCCCTTGAAGCTAAGCATACTGGATGGACAGATGACCTGGTAGACAGCATGGATACATTTTCAAATTAGCGTGAAAGTCTTTTGTCTAGCAATGAATTCAGATGACTACATTTTGGAAACCTCATTGTTATGTAGTCACAACTCATAGTCGCCGTCCAATACTAAGTCGGACTAGACAGTTATTGTGAAACAGCCCTTAATGACTAGTCGTATCTATTCATGCATTATCTAGTTGCTTATCAAAATTATTGAACGCTTCACTTGAAAACTTCATAAATTAGGTACTGACATCACAACGCTCAATCGTTACATAATCTATGACATAATGCCCGTTCATTGGTAGCGAATGTCACCACCCTTTAAAATAAAAGAATTTAACATTATAAACCTTACATATTATATTACTACATAATAAATCTTAAGTAACAGATAATATTTCTAATAAATAGTAACAATAAAGAACTTACTATTTAGTAAGAGTTAATAAAAACTTATTTACACTTATGACTAATTGATTAATTAAATGCATTCTATTTTGAAAGAAAATACGATGCTTAGTCGGCATCTCACTACACGTATCAACGTGGATTATGAATTGGGGGTTGAATTCTATTCGCACGCAATAATAACAATCGAAACTTCGGACCCATTTTCGGAAGAAGGTTTATTCTGAAGTCGGACAATGTGGTGGTCGGTGGTCGGACAATCTGTGGTAATTTATTTGTTATGTTTTACGAATTTATACCCTGCATCTATCATGGTTCATCTTGAGAAATGAGTTCGAAGATTCGGAATGCGTAAGAAATAATTCCCTGTTACCAGCGAGCTGTCAACTGTACACACGACAGCACATCAAGTGTAACAGTTGCTCTACGAAAGCCGCCTCTATTAAGATCGCAGTAAGGGCGGTCTCAAGGTCAAACTGTGGCGCTTGATGTGCTGTCATGGAGCCGTGACAAATGACACGGTGCACTTCGACTCTTCAGGATCTTTTGTGCCTCCCCTGCCTTTTTTCTCTTCCTCCATCCAGAATATAGCTGCCAAAAGCCTCACTATGTCTCTGGGCAGAGAGAGCCATAAACCACTTCCAAAGTGCTCATTCTGAGCCAGGGCATCACATCGACATAAAAGATGTTATATACTGCATAAGTACCTACATTTAACTTAATTATGGTGACCACGCTATGGTATTAGTAATGAGGAAATCATCATCATCATCAAAACAAACATGTGTCTATATGTAAATAGCAAAAAAAATTATTTATTACATCTCTTTTAACACAATAATTAATAACTTTGTATATTGCTTAATCTTTCCACCGATTCTTCACGAAAAAACAATATCTCTAATTAAAAAACAATTTACCAAAGTAAAAAAGCTGCTTATTGAATAGGAGTATCAATGTAAGGTAATTATTAAAGGGTGAAATAAAATGTTTTAACATCGATTAATTTATAACTTCCGTTAGCATATTGTCACAGCAATAACATTACCGAAGCACTTAGGCAAATCAAGGTACTTTTCTCTAAAAGCAGTAAAGGCAATATAATATGGCCGCAAAATAAAAATACTAATAATCTTCTTCGGTAGTTTTACCCAGTTCTTATAGCATAATTAGCATTAATTCTGCTTCGTTATCTTTGTTTCACTTTTAATCAGGACGTAATCGAGCAAGGTCTCATGATCAACCTCGAATACTTGTGGAGCTTAAGCACAAAGGCAGCACGACCAAGTCTCGTTTGCGTCCTGATCCTCCTTCTATTCCTTTGGAAGGGCACTATCACTCTTCCCCCGGGAGTAGACCCTGTACGCTGTTTTGGAGCCAAGCATTCTGTCCAGCAAGCTGTGCTTAGCTCGTCTACGGAGAGCCAGGACCTCTCGGCAGAGCTCGTGGAACGCCTCGCCGATTTGGGTTACTTGCTCAGCAGCGGCCACCTCGGCGAAATGGCATTCAAAATCTTTAGCCAGGATCTCCCCTTCTTCAGGGCTTACCTAGAAGACCGGAGAGTGTTTAAATTTAAAGTTATGAGTACTATAAAAAATGGTATATACACTTAAATGTCAAAAAACCACAATCAACAAACTTGCACACTTTGAATGTCGAGTGCCCGACTGGGTAGCACATTTCGTTGTGCTGTATTTCTCGGTGAGTAAGGTTTCCCGAGTTCATAGAGAAAGCGTTAAGTTGGGAATAGGAAGGCTTGTCTCTAATACTTTCAACTTATCTATTCCTCTTGATTATTTCAGGGTGGTCCAGTCTAATTAGGGCTTTCACCTCGAAAAGAGAGATAATACTATAGAAACTCGTATACCTACACCTTCTGTATGGCTTTCTAAAAATTATCTCAATCGTCTCATAAAAGTTTTTAAGCATACGAAATATGATATGTTTTCTCTTGTCGCCTGTCAACGAAAATGATTATAGGACAATAGTACCTATGCTTTTTTAAATTGAAATGGACTTGCTCTTGATCCCAAACCTGCTCCGAGAGGTTAAAAGGACTCAAGGACCTTAGAAGGTGCCTATTTCATCCTGCTATGTATGAAATTTTTGCAACTATGTAAGTAATAAATGTAGACTAAGATAGACGCTTAACTAATCACCTGTCTCAAGTGCACCATATCGGCTTTATTACCGACGAGCGCAAGGGGTATGTCAGGTTGCAAGTTCTGCTTGGCTCGGCGAACGTAGTTGAATGATTCCCGGTCTGTTATGGAGTACACCAGGAACAGGCAGTCGGCCCACTGCGTCACCTCGTTGCCGGGCAAGTCGTCCAAACTCTGGAAATAAAGGAAGTTGTTTTTTATTATTTTGCTGCCATATTATTGTTTACCTTTTCCATTTAATAGATAAGTCAATAAGGTTACTTTGTATACAGCTGCTCTCCCCCGTTCAAGGTGTTCACGGAAGACCAGTGTCATGTTACCTACGGGTGACCTGACAATATGCTGAGTGGACGCCTATTTAGTGCCACTAATTTTAAATGTATTTTAAGGTCAGAAATATGTATTAATTCTAGATGTGACACTGAATAAACTATTTCTATTCTATTCTAATAAAAAATAATTATCAAGCATAGATTATCGTTTCGATAGTCATGAATTTTTTTAAAGTTACAGATGCTTTATAATATTTGGCAATTTGGTAATTACTGGGCATGGATGGACGGCATTTCATGTTAGGCCTCGGGATGACAACGCACCGTCAATATCAAGTGTCTTTTCCGTGTTATTGCAGTGTCTAATTGTCTATAGGCGGCGGTAACTGCTTACCACCAGGTGGGCCGTCAGCTTGTTTGTCATCTAGTTGTATAAAAAAATGAAGATTGTTTTCTAAAAAAAATCAAAGTACTTCAGATTTATTTTGACTCTGACTCAGACTATTACTCACACACCCTAAATAATTGGCGAATGGTTTTATTAAAAAAAATTGCTTATAATTGAAATGAACACCCAACGCGTAGGTTTGTCCTATAGAAAAGTCCGTTCTAAAAAGACGGCATGCGCCCGCCCGATTTCCACCATCCGATTTTCGACTGAAAAGAAATGTTCAACTGTTTTTCGCCCGCGAGCGCGCTTCACAATGTCAGAGTCAGAATGGTAAAAAACGGATGACGTGTGCATTTGTACCACGATCGCTTCTGCCGAACGTGACGAACGCAACAACAATAGACTGAAGTGTGCGGTTACGATTCAGTTTGAGTCTATATCGTAATTTACACCTTTCGTCCCTTACAAACATCAGCAGTCTGATTTGTAGGGGTACTTTACAGATTTCTGTCAAGTCGCAAAATAGCGCGGGGCATAAAACATAAAAAGCAATTGTGTCTGGAATCTGACAGGACTCGGTATATGTTTTAAAATAAATATTCAGTGTCTTTTGACATGTAATAAAGTTGGCTGTGTTCATGAAAATTTGGATTTGATTGTTACATTTTTAACCCCCGACGTAAAAGAGGGGTGTTATAAGTTTGACGTGTCTGTCTGTGTATCGGTGTATCTGTGTGTCTGTCTGTGGCATCGTAGCGGCTTAACGAATGGACCGATTTTGATTCGGTTTTTTTTTGTTTGAAAGCTGATGTGACTACGATGGTTCTTAGCTATAATTTATGAAGATCAGTTCAGGTGTTTGATGACTATCAGCTTACTTTCTACATGATAATAGGATTTTACTAACTTTTACAGATCCGATTGATTTCAAATTTGGTATACTGTCACTTCGGTGACATTCCCATGACATATTAACTTTGTACTGATTCTATACCATCAAAAAGTCTGTGAAATGCTTAATTCTTCAGAAACTTACAGCAGATATCCGTCTCGAAGGACCATGAGCGAGGGTGGTATAATTTAAATAGGCGTTTAGGTGATTTTGTAGAAGAAAAGTCGAGATAAATTGCGATGCGTGTATTATGCTTCAAAGGTTACAGGAAACAGAGCGGTAACAAGAATTGCCAACATCAAATAAAAATTAATTACTTACTTAAAAATTATGTTACCAATAAATAAAATGTTGTCTATTCCAACAGGTTCTTATGAATACTCTGAATGAGATGGTGTTAGATAGATAATTATAATGACGCCGGGGGTTACTTAAAATTTTTAATTTTGTAATTATTTATATTACTTGGTAGAGGCACTTGTATTTCAAGCCGCTGATTAGCGTACTATATTGATTTTAATTCTATAATTGGTCTCGACTGTGGGAGTCTGTAAGGTGCAGAAGAATAAGATCACAGCCAAATCAAATCGAATAAAAAAGTACTCCCTCTTAATTTCTACAGCAGGGGTGGGCACCGCATGAGTAACTAACGCCTATTAGGCTACGGTGAACGCTTACCATCAGGTGGGTGGAATCCCCTGGTGTCTATAGTACCATTGATTTGTACCATCAATGGTACTAGTGATACTACTATGCTTGTTTTCCACATTAAATTTGTTGTATACAAAACCTCATTGTATTGGAATGAAGGAAAAGCACTGAACTGCAATTTAATTTAAAGTCTAAAAAAAGGAATTATTGAAGATATGAAAACTAAAAAGTTGCTGTTAGTCAATTATTAATTCGATTTTTCGAAAAATTCTCTGATATAGACTAGGCTGACTTTCTTATGCATGTAAAGTCTTGTTACATTCGGATTGTTCGTTTCCAATATTGTCGACTTGAAAGTTTGTGAAAATGTATGAAACGCCGTGCAGCCTAAATCCTCATAAGACTACTAATACTCTGTGAATGTAATGTTGACAGCATGGGCGATAGGTATGCCTATACTTCAACAATGAGCTCTGCTGACCTTTAAATAATATGTAGTACATTCAGTGTATTTGATTCAAAACGCAGATCAGACAAGGTTTAAATTCGAGTGCAAAATACAAATATTCCCAACCTCACGCCAGTATTAGGGCCCATTTAGATGGTGGAAGTTTCTTGTGCGTGTGCGTGTGTAGGTCTTTGCAGCTTTCTGAGGCAAGAAATAATGAGAAAACGCCGTAAAAAAGTAAAGCGTTCAATCCTGTGTATATAGACAAGTCAAAACTTGAAAGCAGTAATCTCGTAAACTTATTTGTATTGTTGTCAAGAAAGTGATTGGCAATTTCTTCTCAAGAGTGTATAATAATTGCATTTACAATATCCGCGTGTAAACAGTTGCTCACAATAATTATTGATAGTCAATTATTGCGCTTAATCAGCCTTCAGTCACACGAGTATGTGTGAAATAATTGAAATAAATTTAAATTTAGGCTAATTAAGTATGTTTGCAGACTGATTTTGTAATTGCACGTGAAACTAATTAACTACGATTTAAACTAAGTATTTCCAATATTTGAATGGTTTTGCGATGCGCTTTTATACGAAAGTTATTCCAGGAATAATTCTAAGAAAAGTGAAGCAACTAAAGACTTAACGAGAAGTTTTATTTTAAGTCGAGGCAAAGTTCTGCGGGAACTGTATTTATGCATTTTTCCAAGCTAAATGGACAGCACATGATTTCTTCGTCTTCTAACTATAGCCGTCTTCTACAGCTTGTACTATGGTCAAATTATATAGTTTGGGTGTGGTATAATTAGGAGTATTAGCGTAACGTCTTTTTCCTAATTTAAGGTAATAGGAAGGAGGACGTAAAATGTGGAGTACTGTGAATTGTGACAGCATCATGTCTCATCATAGCTGTGTCGTCGGTGATACCTACTGCAATACAGACGGTACTGCATATACATAAATAAAAAAAATCTGAATAGATATTGAAATAAAATCACTTTACTAGAAGATGTTATAATAATGTTTCCAGTATAAAGAGTACTCTACTGTGACAGAGTCACGACTTCGGCCGAAGGCGTAACTAATCATTTGCCAATTTGCTGATTCTTATCCGTACGGCGCTGAAAGTAGCCTAACGCCCACGTGTGGGCCAAACGGCGCCGGAGAGGGGCGATAGGCGCCACAGACTGCCGAACGGCGCCGGAGTCGGTCGATCGGCGTTGGACATCAGTCGAAGCTTGCATGCTTCATCTCCGACGGCAACCAAATTTAGCCGACCGAATACTGATGGCAGTGGCGCGGCGGTCAAACCGACAATAAATTAAAATAGGGGCTAAGTATATAGAAAAGATTTGCAACTTTGACGACCGGCTGGACGAGTGGTCTGCCCAGGCTACTCGGTCAAGACCTCTTGACCGAGTAGCCTGGGGTACAGACCGGGTTCGAATCCCGGTAGGAACAAATGTTTGTATGATGAGTACGAGCATTTGTTTACGAGTCATGAATGTTTATATGTTTATTTAGTATATTTCTAATATTTACATACATATTATTATCATTATTTATCCGTTATTTAATATCCATAATACAAGCTCTTAATGATGCTTACTTTGGGCTGGATAATAGGTGTGAGTGTGTAAATATTATTATTAATATTAATGATGCAAACTCTCAAATACATTTTATTCATTTGATAATTACATGAATTTGTGTAAACTATTATAATTTATATTATAATAATATAATTGGCTGCATTAATATTTCATAGAAATGTCATAAAATTATCAAATGTATAAGATTTATTTCAAAGTTGCAAAACCTTCCTATGAACTAATATAGCCCATGTTTACATTTATTGTCGTGATGTTGGTCGGTTCTACGGTGAGTAGCAATAATACTTGTCTCTCGTGCTGTCAACATAACTCTTTCTTTTTCTATTTAGGATAGGCGGCGCGTGAGTAGAGCCCAAAGTGCTACGAAGCGTCTACGGTTTCTGTCTACAGGCTACGGTAACCGCTTACTATCGGGCGGACCAAACATTTTTTGCCACCGTTTTACTACAAAAAAATAATATCAAACTACGCGAAAATCATTGGATAATCAATGTCTTGTCACCCTTTTTTGTATTCCCCACATTACATAATCGGAGAAAGTTTTACAAAAAATGTTGTATTATTTATTCATTATATTTTTTATTTTTATACACTCGCCACCTTATCATAATCAGCATAAATAGCAGCATAATTTCAATTATTTTTTAATTTTTCGCGGTAAGTTTAACTTTTTGATCAGCCCGTTGGCGTTTACTAAACAATAGAATATCTAGCCCAGTAACTCAGCCTACACACACACACACACCCACTGTAAAAAACTCAAGCCAGAGTTTATTCAGTGCGGTTTTTAAATGCCAATATATTAGATATTTTTGTAACTACATCACTGTTTTATTAATATTTTTCTTTCTCTAGACAGCCGAATACTTCAACAATATTATAATATTCTACAGATCACACTTCGGAAGAAGATGACACGTTTTGGCTGTCACAATTTTGGTCGTTAGTAAAATAAGGTTACCCATTACTATGAAGTTTTTGTTTTGAGCACACCACAATAACAAATATTATTTGAAAGGTTTAAGGGGGAACGCGGGTCTAGAGGTCTGTATTCCGTATTACATAATACATTTCTTTAGATTATCGCGGTGATTTAGTACTTATAGTAACCAGCTATGTTATACAGTCCGCCTTTCTCATTCCTTGGTAGTTCTCCCTGCAACCAGAACAAAAGAACTGCTGCACTGATCGTAATTCTAGATGACTCTATATGACTCTTTCTGTGAATGAATTTGAGAGTAACGAGTCCGTTAGTCTAAGAGAATTTTTAAAGAACAGCGAAGGTATTAATTCCTAACCCCCAGCATCACTGCATCACAGAAGAAGACCACCGTTCTCTGGCACTGTTAAGCATCTCGGGAGCGACACATGCCCCGTCATCATAAAATCATGTTATTTATCTGCTATTGTTTTTATTTAACTATTAGGTAAGTTTTATAAAAAATACCCGAAAGTCTATTAGCAGGATCTGAAAGCGGCCCTAAGAAGAGCAATTTGTTAGTTTTAATTTTAATTGACGCTGGATTCATTGCGGTTCAATGGCAACACAAGGTCCTCGTTACTAAACCTCGTTAAATTTCGAAATTATAACATTGTGTGGGAGATGTTGTTAATATAATACGACATTCTTAATGAAGAAAGTATTCATGACTGTCCTATATATTGTCTTTTAACTCTTAAATTAACTAATTTGGCGAATGCGAGCGCAGTTTGTTTATTTGTGTCATTTGAAAATCGTCAGCCAATGAAATACCTTGTGAGTCGCAGTTCTGTACAGAAATAGACTCTACCAGTACGGGGTTGAAACTATATGTAAATCATCATCATCATCATCATCATCACCAGCCTATATACGTCCCACTGCTGGGCCCAGGCCTTCCTACATGGGAGAAACACATGAGGAAGATTTAATCTGTATAGCATTATTAAATAATATAAAGTAATAATGAGAAATATAGAGAACGAGTGTCAGCTTGCAGTTCCACCTGCGTGGATGTCGGTAATAACCGAGGGTATAATTATTAGTCTATGCCTTTTCTCAGGATTAGTTGATGGGTAAAAGCGGTTGCAGTAACAACCGGGATCAACGGGTAATGCCTTCCGAAGCACGGAGGAGCTAGAAATGACAAACTTTGGTTGAAACATCTCGGGATCGACCACAATTTGTTTGAGCTCTCCAACCACTACGCCACAGAGCTCCTCACACCACCGAAGTTCACATTTGTTGTGAACTACTTAATCTTATATAACAATTTCTACCCATATCTATCTTACCTTGGGACATGTATCTAATATTTCGAACAATGTGGGCTCCCCGTCCAGTAAAGCCTCATGTTTATACTTGCTGTCTGTAACAAAAGTAATTAAGCTTCATACGAAAGATCATTCAATAACGGGCAGCGATACGGGTTTCAGAGCAATATAAATATCCATTATTCATATTCTATGATCGTCAGTTTTACAAATACTGTTAAAATTAATTATAGGTATTAAAATTTTTCTTTTGTCTCATATCCATAACACAGTGTGAGTGTAAGAAAATTTAAAGAATGCTTATGAATTGATTACTTATCGAAGATTTTGGGTAACCCTTATAATATCTTTTATTAAAATTAAAAAATGTAATGCAAACGAATATGCCATATCACTGTGTAACTGTGTACAAGACTTATACAATGTATTATAATAATTGTAATTATTTATTACAATAATAATATAAGAAAAATAGTGTAATTGTGTTGTAATAATAATACCTGTTAAGGTATAATACTCTTTATTGCACTTTAAAAAATACAAAAACATAATTCATAACATAAATTTTCAGAGGTGGACCTATCTCTATAAGATATCTCTTCCAGCCAACCCATAAATGTGTGAGACATACTGGTGAAATGTAGTCAACACGAAGTATAGTAGAAATATAATGTACTTTAAAAAAAAGAAAGAATGAAAATATTTATTAAAATTTGTGTTTTACTTGATTATTTACCTTGTTGATGATCATATTCTCCAATGTATCTCTTCGTTAAGAACCGGACTGTAAGAGCTGAAACAAAACAAATAGTTGTGTTATATGAGAAATTCCTAAATTTTATTTTCAACAACTTTTGCATTGGCATTGTAATGAAATAATTTTTGGCAGCGTAACAACTGAACATATTTTATAAGACAAATATAATAAGAGTACGTACCAGCTCTTTTAGATAAAATTTTGTTGAACATAAAGATTTAGATTGTTTATAAAATGTATTTATGTTAAAAATATTCTATGTTTTGAAAAAGTAGGTAGGTATTTTTATTTGTAAACTTAGATGATACTTATTCTCATTTGTACAGGATGGTGTCGTCAACACGACAATAAGTTAAAAGATAGGCTATATTATTCATTATTATTCATTTGATAATTTCATGACAACTGTATGAAATAATATATCATTGGCTGCATTATTTCATAGAAATGTCATGAAATGATCAAATAAATAACATGTTTTTGAAAGTGGCAAACCATTTCTATGAACTAATATAGCACATGTTTTAATTTATTGTCGTATTGACGGCACCATCCTGTATGTATTGAGAAGCAACAGTCAATAGTTATAATTTATAATACTAGTGCGGTAAGTTGGTTCTTACAAACGAGTAGACAAATGTAGCGCCGAGACAAGGGCTTACCATAGAGTGAGTTTGTAAGAACTAAATCCGCACGTATGTCATACAAAGTTTTTCAGCAGAATTGCGAGAAAACAGTACAACAGTAAAATTAAAAAAAAAAATCTCGGCCGAAACCGAAAATCGAGACCGAGAAGAATAACCCGTGAAAAATATGAAAATGTGCTTATTGAAAGCAGTATGACTTTTTTTTGTTTAGTATTGATATATGATACTATGCTAAATTTTGAAGATTTCGAACAATCACAATCGACAGCTCACTCACACTGACACACAGCGACGATCGTGGACGCGCGTGGTTAGTTTTAATTCCATAATGTATAACCGTCTCGGTTATGGCCGAGAATTTCGGACATTTTTAGGCGAAAACCGAGACCAAGTTCTCGGTTGGATTTGTAGCCGAGAATATCGAGACCAAGACCGAGATTTCAGTCGAGCTTTAATAAAATCTTTACAAATTTTGACGTCACTATCGCGTCTGCATTTGGCTGTCAAATTGTTTGAAAACAATTTACGGATGAAGATCTTCCTTTACTCCAAATTCGGATACCATGAGGTTTGCGCCAGTCTTTGGTACAAACTCAACAAATATGGAAACAAAAGAGTTTTTACATTGATTGTCATCGTTAAACTACAAAAAAGAATATCATAGGGTTATCCTAAGTCTTCGGTAGCTCAGAGGTGAGAGCAGTCACCTAGATTGTGGTAGTTCGTGGGATCGACTCCCTCAAACAAGACATGTTTATTTCTAGTTTAGATTGATATTTTTCTTTCAACTTATCACCGACTCTAGAAAGAGCAAGCGACTTTAATCCAAAATAAGTAGGTATTATGTATGTTCCGTGTTTCGTATTCCTTTAAATAGAAGAGTTACCCTGAACAGAAGAGGGACTGACTGGCGGCCATACAAGCATTTTTTATAAGGATCATATTAAAAAAATCTACAACAACTAAATACTTGCATACCAAAATTCTTGATTTCTCAACAAATTGGTGTTTTGTTGCACAATAAGGATTTTTGAGATGAGCAGATACCTAGTATATATTATTATGTTGGTTGCTCATGTTTAGATGATACATCTTATAATATACATTCAAATATCGATTAAAAATCAGAAAAATCAAATAAATTCCATCCTCGTTCTACTTGTTCGTAGTCGGGATTATTAAAATTTACTTTTACAGCGGCGCTTTCACAGGAAATGTAATCGGTGCGTTAGTCCTCAATATATCGCTATAGGTGTCTATAAAACTATTAATTGCAGATATACTATTGCTTCTGCAATATTTCGTTTCGTTTCTATAAAATAGTCAAATATCCAACTGTGTAGAAAATCTACCTAAATTACTGTATGTAATGACTGTATATTATATTATAATGACGTCTACCTCAAAAGTAAGTTTTGTATAATTTGCTATGACTCGTAACTACGCAGAATGTGTATTGTTTTCTTGGCTTTATTGATTGAGACATAAAAATAATTTGACATAATTTATTTTTAATTGTATTTTATGGGTCTAAGTTTTGTAAATTCACTTAACTGTGCTTGAAATAAAAGATATTTTATTTTATTTATTTTATATTACAAGTGCTTCATAATATTTACTCAAAGTGATCAATACTTTAGTTAGTTAATAAATATTAAATTTGGTAACATTCGCCACATCTTTTAGGTACCATTTTGTAAAACTATAGAATAACCCATTTTGAAAACAATTTGGAAACGTAAGAAAGACTTAATTGGTGGCTACTTCTATAGTAATATCAACTGTATCTCATAACGTTAAAGATCAAAATATAAGTATTGCACGTTCAAATCTTAATTGGCAAATAAATTCTTCCACGGTTTAAAATAACATTTTTAAACTTTACTGCAGCGATCCTATTTACGTTGAAAAGTTGAGAAAGTTTCTTAAAGGGTCTCTTCTTCGCAGCAAAATTTCGCACTGGAGCGTTAATACAGTGCGTCAGGCGTGTGTAATATAATAGGTCGAATGGTATTTTAGATTTCTATATAATAAAGTATGCTTTTTTATTTTTTATGACCTAAAACATATCTCGGTACGAGAAAACTTGAAATTTGATTGCATTACCATTGATTTGATTTTTTTTCTTATAAATAAGAAAGTAATGACTATACAGATAATATCTAATATCTTCCACACTATTCAACATATATATAATATATTGTCGCTTTATAATATAATCTGACATCTCAAAATATAATTGTCTGTAACCACAAGTTTATTTATTTGCGATCAATTAGTTTCATTGATTTTGAAATATAAAAAATAGTTTTATTTTGCAGGCGTTGGTGAGTGATCGTTACGAAAATTATTCAAAGAAAAGAACAGGACGATGCAACAGGAGCCAAAAAAGAACAGAAAAAATAATAAGATCTAAGTATTGTGTGAAATAGAATGCCGATATAAAAGGTAATATTAAAACATAATGCGAAATCACTTGCGTTAAATATTATTCCCCTTATGAAAATTTTACTATTGCTTTAAACTATTATTAAAAATCAAAACGTCAAAACGTAATTTTGACTTTTGTTCATATTTCATTTTTGTATGACGTTCAAATGACCGTACGATATACGAGTATTTAGGTTTTTTTTCACCCCACTTTTATTTGTTTTAAAGGTCGCCTCCAAACGATAGGGATTGAATTTTCTGGTGAGAAAGCGTTAGGGCCACAAGAACAAGATGTTGATTACTGCTTTGACGACCGGCAGGCCGAGTAGTTTGTAACCCTTGCTATACAGCTATAAAGGCTACTCGTTCAGGGCTCCCGGGTTTGAATCCCGGTGGGAGAAAATATTTGTATGATGAGTACGAGCATTTGTTCATTAGTCATGGATATTTTTATGTTTTTTTTATTTATTTTTAATATTTATCATCAATATTTCTTTGTTCTCTAGTATCCTTAGCTCAAGCTCATAAAATATGCTTACATTGGGCTAGTTATATAATAGGTGTGAGTGTATGAATATTATTATTATTATTATGTAAGGTTCGCTGATTGGAGCTAGGTAGAAAATAATCTTAATTAGTTATGGTTATTTAGTGCTCAGACGTGATGGAGTCGTACATTCCATCCCGCCGCCCGCCGTAGCATGGCGCCCAATAAAAAGAGAGAGAGATAAAACGCATTTCGTCTCCTTATAAGTGGGCATAAGGGGTGAAGAGATTTTGTCCAAAGCTAGTGCTATAGTTATTACTCAAATTGGCAATTTCAAAGCTATAGCTTTCAAATTGCCAATTTTAGCGCATACATCCGCTTTATAATGATTATTCAGAATAAATGTTGGTATA
Organism: Nymphula nitidulata; assembly: GCA_947347705.1. Lineage (NCBI taxonomy): Eukaryota > Metazoa > Arthropoda > Insecta > Lepidoptera > Crambidae > Nymphula > Nymphula nitidulata. The sequence goes on from OX374616.1 coordinate 23,412,093, forward strand.
TCCAGGCGTTAGTTAGCATTGGAAGCCGGCAATCAATGCGTGTTAGTAGCAAGTTTTACAGCCGTCCGGAGCGTAAACATCCGACCGCCAATGGCGGAGTTATTCCATTAATAATGCAAGTAGGTACTGTAATGCAAATCAACGTCGTTCTGACACTATTAACTTTTGGTTGCTCTGATGAATTCGAATAAAGTTTTTTCTTTATTTCTTACTTCTTAAAAAACATTTGAAGTTTTAATTTAACCTGATCATTGAAAGTCTCCGGAGTAAGCCCCTGTTTAATAGAACAGAAGTCCCTCGTTCGAATCCCGTTACGGGACAGATGTTTGTATGATTAAAAACATTTTGTTCAAGAGTCATGGATATTTTTATATCTGTTTAGTATACAGAGTGTAATAGGAACGCTCTCGAAAACTAAGGCTGAAGGCAGAGCTAATGACTATAACCAAGCATGACTTGTTGAAAAAAATTTAAATCGCGGAATACAATCAGCTGTTGCATTTGCAATTGTAATACCTACAGGATTGTTTGTATGGAACTGTTGATTTTTTTTAATAGATTTAAAATTTTTCATTAAACAAACGAGTCGCGTGTTCACCAGTGTCTTCTTTTTCAAAAGCGTTCAAGGGAAACGCTGTCGAAAATGATGTCCACCGAAGAACACCCAAACGAAGAACACCCGGTTTTTCTTATAGTTACTTAAGGACTTGTATGATATTATTATTATTTTCTTTATTTTTCCGTTATTCATAACACAAACTCAAATCTTAATAGATTGGATTGTAAAATCTACTGTAAGTATATAATTAAATATTATTATTAATAACAAAAGAATGTGCCAGAAAATGATACAATATAAATAAATATAAAGTATACAGCTAGATTTAGTGTAGATGTTAAAAATACCGTTTTTAACAACGCAAACAGACAACAGCAACAACAAAAAAGAAGAAACAACACGCGGCGAGGTAAGTAGTTAATTTGATAATGCTTGAGCGCCCGGCTTCCTATCAATTTTACGTATAGATACATAAATTATTACTTAGAGAGAAGGCACTATGATTGTAAGACTTCAGAAAAACTTGTAAGAAAGTTAATGTTATTGGCGTAAACTTAATTTCAGCTAGTCGATTTGTAAAGCGCCATGCTCTATGTAACGCACAAACTGACTTCGTATATTATGGGTAGATTCCAACTTGGTCAGACAAATTACTCGGCATGCCGGTTTAATTCAATTTACTTTTATTACTGCAAACGACAGTGACAGATGCAGTTTTTCGAATATTTTTGATTTTTCTATGGACACTTTCATTGATCAGTTGCAACCCTGAGATCATATGCATGCATAGGTGTAACAAAATCAATTAATAACAAACATTTACTTCGATATTTAATATATTTTGCTGGCTGGCAAAGTTATCTGAACTTTAAGCCAAAAATGCACAGCGGAGTTGTCTCCCGTCTTATCGTGGCTATACCGTCTTTCTCTCTCTTCTGGGCGTGTACCGGAATCTTGGAGAGAGGCCAATGTACCGTTCCCGAAAAAGGGGCACCGATCAGACCTAGCTAACTACCGCCCAATAGCTGTCACCTCGGTCCTTTGCAAGGTTATGGAACGGATCATAAATAACCAGCTGGTCCGATAACTAGAAGGTCACTCGTTCATTATCTATTATGGTCGACAGTATGGGTTTCGGCCGAAACGGACAACGGGTGATCTTCTAGCGTATTTAATGCATGCCTAGGGTAAACAAGCTTCTGTTCTATCCCCCACTATCTTTTTTCTTCATATCAATGATATGCTTCCATTAGGTAACATTCATTGCTATGCGGATGACAGCACAGTGCATGGTAGGCATAACGGTAGCCCTGGGGCTGGGCGTGTTGAAATTGAGTGGGAGAGAATGAATCAAATACCACACCATTAAGCTCAACAGATTGTTGAACCTCATATATGAATGGGAATCTAACAATCTTGTTGAGTTCAAATCTAAGAAAACAGAGGTGTGCGCGGTCACAACCAAAATGTCGTCGTTCCTTCCCCTTTTCACTCTTCAGGGCACTACTCTTTCGCCAAAGGGCTCCATCAACTTGCTTGGTGATATGCTGCGATCTGTATCAGAGGAATTACATCGTAACCGTGATCAACAACCGTGATCAAAACAGCCTCAAAAAAGCTCGGTGTCCAGAACAAGGTGCGTCGGCTACAACAGTTCGCATATGGACTCTTCTTACCGCTTCACATTAGGTAGAGTGTAGTAATTTGTCGTGCTTTGTGTATAAAATACCTGATATGGTCTTCCCTCTGGTCTTTCCTAATTTTAATCTGCTTAAAGCAGAATCGTGTGAAACCTACTAAGTGATATTTCAAAGCGATTAAATTCTGAAAATTAATTTTAGCCTGGCATTGGTCGGTCGAATCTATGATTGCACCGTTTGTTACACATCCATAACTTGTGCCAAAATAGATCTTAATGATCGTATTATTGAAACGCATACGTATGCAGCACGATTCAAGACTATTGAAGACATTTTATTCGATAAGTTTAGAAATTTGAATTGTACTTTAAAGTTATAATATAACAACAGATGATGCACTGGCTATAAAAGGAACGTAGCATCGTTTAGGGTTAATGTATTTCTAAATTTCTTTTTAGCGCCATAGGTTTTATGAGAGTGGATGTTAAAGAGGTAGTCTACAGTTCTGTTCTTATTAATATTATCCTCAATGAAAATCCGCGTTGCATTGAAAATTATTGAACTCAAAGAGTCGAGAGATAATAGGGATTTTAACTGTATTCAAATAAATCAAAATATATTTTTGACGTGTAGTGGAAGTTTTTATAATAGAAATCATAAAAATCATAATAGTTTATAATTACATTACGGAATTTATATTATAAATAATACTATATATATATATATATATATATATATATATATATATATATATATATATATATAAATAAAACTACAGGTCACTTGACCTGAGCGTAATTTAATTGACCACGGTGGTCACTTGATCAGGAACACCAATCTCAGTGTATGACGTCACTTGTTGTTAGCATCAGATGCTGTCAAAAGGAAAACCATCTAAATCACCGTAGCAACCTATCATTGTTTGGTAACAGGGTGATCTCACAGTCGTCGCCTGACATGTATTTAACGGAATTATAGATATATGATTTTTAGAACATAATAATTTTCAGAGATTTCGGACTATAACTTAAACCTTTGTCAACATCCCTATTTGTATAAGATAAGGTACTGTAATAATAAGCGTATCTAGTAATATTAATATTATTAAATAATGTATTGAACAGATAATCTAGGTAATGATATTTTATATACAACAAGGATATCCAGCGTACCTTCGGCCCGCTTGATGGTATGCGGTTGACGTAGCCTATATTCGCTTGTAACATCAAATCACGCGTTGCGTTTACAACATTCGAGGAAAGATCCTGCACTATTTGCCGTAGTAACAAGTGATATTTATAATATCACCCATAGCACACGGGACTGATACAGGACTTCAGTTACTTGTTAAGGATTATATATCTAGTAGGTATAATCCAGCATTTCATTTTTATCGGTAGTTCAACTATTAGAACCGGTGTAAATTCAGACACGATAGACAGACAGCCATTATGACATTGTTAGTTAACGGAAATTCATTCATGACAGACAGACACGACTTTGTTAGTATTTTAAATGTGACAATATAATATAAAGGGATTTTTGACGATTCAAAGAGCTTCTTGGCCCCCCAAGAAGCTCATAATAATAAAGAAATAAAGCCTAATTGAATAATAGTAGTTTATGAAAGTGGTACATAATGAGGGGCATTATACGTAAAGGTAATGAACGCACATCGATAAAAACTAATTGCCATCAACTTTTCGAATACGTAATAAGTTCACATAATTCTATAACTACCGACAAAGGACAGTGATATTCTGTGTCAACTTTGTCATTGTATCCGTACTTTATACTATTTAAATATTGTATTTCTCATTTTAAGTGAAATGTAATTTCTTTTGAGCAATAAATTCTGTGTAAATCCTAGTTATGTGCAGTTTTATACACTTCTTTATCTAATCTCATACATTGAATATATCAAATAAAAGATAGAGATTGATACAGTTTATTTATTGGTTATTGTAAGTGTTAACATTTTGTATATTACAATTATGAAATTGAATATGGAATTGTGTTGCGTTGGCGTTAAATTTCGATATATCAACTTCGTTATATATGTTTAAAGTACTCTTTAGCATTGAATACTTAGACCACTGCGACGAACATTTAAAATTTTCCGACAATTGTTGAAAATATGCCAATAGAACATTTTCTGTGAACGAAGTAGCATTTTTATTCATTTTCCACGCTAAAAAGTCTCAATAACATTTATCGTATAATTTTCTTGACTTTACTGGTAGTAGATTAAGACTGACTGCTGCCGCAGTCTCTAAAATGTCGGACGGAGTTAAATTTTCTTTACTTTCACTATCAGACATTTTAATAAACAATAATAATTATCCAGCGAAACACAACAACGAATTGGGATGTTGCCTAAGTTTGAATATGGCGCTATTTTTCACAAATTCGGAAAATATACGCTACTGTTACCTATAAAAACAATTCAAACTTAAAAGATATGCAATATTATTGAAGGTCTACTGTTTAAAAATTAAAAAAAAGGTCATATTTTTTTTCAAAATTTATCAAAAATTTTAATGATATTAGGTTGCTGACATCAATTAAAACAACTATTATTATGACAACTATTAATAAAAACATACTTAATACATAGTTATTATCAATTTCGTCAGTATGCCCAACATTTCTTAGTAATATGCGAACATGTGACGTCACCTGTTCCGTAGATTTTCTATGCAGCATTTTTGGACGATGCGCCGCAATACATCAAACATACCACTATATCTGTGAAACTATTGATCTTAGACATACTATTTCTTTTGCAATATTTCTTTATGAGTTATAAACTTCTTATTTATGAAATAAAAAAAAAGTTGTCAACTATCCCATTGCAAGGAAAAGTATTATGGCGCCAAAATTCTCGGTATCACCGCGCATGCGCCAAAGCGCGCACAGCCACAGATAAAAAATGAAATAGTGCTATACGAATTGGCGCAGTATTGTATCAATGGTCTGTAATCGAAACGTAATGAAAAAAAATATATTATTATTTTGTTAGAGAAATAGTGTTAAAATGAAATTTTTAAATTTCATTTCGATATACTATTTGTAAAGTTCGTAAATATAAACTCATTTTGAGTTTTACATTTTAAATTTTACGATGTGAGAGTAGATAAAGATATTTTCATTTAGTTTCGTAGGTGTCCGCAATCACCGTATAATATAATACAATGCAATATACTCTTTATTGCACTTTAGATTTAGAATTAACAAGAACTTTAAGAAGTGATTTGGCAAATAAATCATTTCACTTGAGTTACATTTACTAAAGGTGTCTTTTGGAAACCTATCTCAGGCTCCAGTCTCTCACACAAGGGTTCATGCCTTAAATCAATGTACCTACACTATATTGAAAATTGTAACATAGGTAGGTATGCGAAAGAAAATCAAGAAATATTCTATTCTATTACCGTCCCCTTCTTCCCCTTTACCTTAAACGACAACAGCGCTGCGGACGATATTATTATTTATTTAGAATGTCTGAAATAGAACTACAGTGAGTGCTTTGGTATAATTATTTTCTTCTATGGTGAGTGCTCAACCCGTGTATTGCGTCCTCGTAATCTCAATTGAAATGGAGCGATTAGAAGAAGCCACCTGACGAGAAGCTTGCGAAGTAAGGGATCCAGCAGCATCATTGATGATGAAGGTGCACGCCCTTCTCATCCATTTCGCCTGGATTTTCATCATTGAGGCGTTCATATATAAGTTTTTTTTTATTGATAGGTAAACTTGATAAATCTAACTATATAATTGCTTTTTTCTTTGTAACTGTTTTAGCTCAAGCACTGATGCTGACAACTACGTTGAGTTTGAGCCACGGTTCTTTTCGAGCTTGATTAATAGACTTAGCGTGGATGGAGTATTATTATTAATATTATAAATCGCCGTCGATCACTATTCCCACTAAAATAAACCTCAAGCTCACAGCCCGCGTCTGTTTTGTGATTATTTGTTTTCACATCACCACAAGCTTTACGTTTTTTTATGTTTCAATCTTGTGTCAGTCATTCGGATCGCAATCTTTCAACGGGATTAAATAAATAACCTTTTTATTATTTACATTATTTATAGCAACTACGAATAAAATATACTTAATTTGTGAATACGAAACATATTAAATTAAAATCTAGTTTTGTATTTGAGGTTGAAAGTTTTTAAGATTCCCAAGCACAGGATTGAATACCTAGGTACCTACATTCCTGTATACCCCAAATTAACAAATTCTTTTTTCAAAATCTCATCATGTCTAATTTCAAAAGACCATGAAACATACAACACTCCTATACTTAGTTCGTAGAAAAGTAGAAATATGAACCGAGCATAATTCATACTTTACAAATCTGTTAGGTACGTTGTTTGTTAGTAATGATTATACAGGGTAGTGCTGTCAATACGACAATAAATTAAAACATGGGCTATATTAGTCCATAAAAATGGTATCCCACTTTTAAAAACATCTTATTTATTTGATAATTTCAGGACATTTCTATGAAATAATGCAGCCAATGTTATATTATTTCATACAGATGTCATGAAATCATCAAATGAATAAGAAGTTTTTGAAAGTGGGAAACCATTGCTAAGATCTAATATAGCCCATGTTTCAATTTATTGTCGTATTGACAGCACCACTCTGTATATGTACAAAGGTTCTAGAAGCATTAGATTGATGATTGATGATTTATCATCATCATCAAAATTTGAGTGGATAGTACATACCACTAAGGTAAGCTATCAACTATGCTTTTTATGGGTCGCGAATTAAACCGCCCCGTACCGTGTAACGCGCACCTTTGTGGAGGTCAGTGACGCAGTTTGGGAACATTCGGCCCAGATAGCGCCGGCATCGGCAGTTACATTACAATGTACTCGCCAGAACTAATAATTGTTGCGCAAATATTCTATTTTGGAAATTCGATTGGTTTAATAATATTATTGAAACGTAGATAAATCTATTTACCGCAAGGAACAAGAAAAATAACTTCATCAGCCGGCTGCGTTGCGAACCCCTTCTTATAAAACTGTAGCAGCAAAGTCAAGTCACGGGGAAAAATTGCAGTCAAAGGGCAAACGGAAGAGGACGCAATCTATTGAACTTGTTATCTACAAACAGTTCTGTTTAGAAATTCTGTGCCTTATACAGGCTTTACAGCTACTGGTAGGCAGACCCCCGCCCCCTAGCTACCTACTCTATCATAGTTCTAGATGTATATATTGAATGCGTGTGGCGCAAAGTTGATGGAATTCTCTTTCGAGTTTTAATTCACGGTGTTCCTACATCATCATATTTTGGTGCGAGGACTGTACCTGCCTGTAATAAGCAAGATGAGATGCGTGTCCGAAGCGGTTAAGATTGCAAATAAGTTTGCAACATGTACTCATTTTTTTTCATAGTATCATAATATATGTGCTCTTCCTTAATTGTCGTATAGCCTGTTTGTACAAGTAACGTTATTTTATCTTATGTACCGTTTACCACGGTTGTTAAACAACTAGGACAATATTTAAAAAATAACGTGTATTTTTTTAAAATAAACTTTTTCAAAAAAATGTCCCGTCTGGGGCGTGATGCGAACCCGCACGCTTTCACAAACCGGGGGACTGTCTCACCACTGAGCTACTGCAACCATACGAAGTACCTACTTATATAGTCTTGCTGTTTTTACGTTAAAACTAATGTCTAATTGTCTACTATCACATGACTGATGACGATTATATTTTTACACCCGAACGATTGTTTTATAAGACCTGTTAAGTTGGGCATTGTTTTTAATATCATCATCATTTCAGCCGAGAGACGCCCACTTCTGGGCATAGGCCATACTCAAGGATCTACATAGCAATCGGTCCTGCGCGGCCCCTAACAGGCGTCAGTCCTCTTTGCAATGTGGCCTACCGACTACCGACTGCCACTTAAGGTTGATTTCTCCTGCGGATCTCAATATTTCTGATTCGATCACGCAGAGAATGTTCTATTTTATTTGAACATTGTATGAATGTTTAAGAGATATGTAGTAAAATGTTTGTTCTAGACAAGAAAAGTAAGTTCTAGTTGCCAAATTTCAAAACGCACATCAAACAAAAAAATAAACATCGCACAACATTCGGTATTGGAAAAAGGTTATATCTATTAGGTATACTTCTTTTGGATACTGTTGCCATCGAAAAAGCCCTAAAGTTAGAATCCACGGGTAGGTCAAACGGTAGAGTGCTGGCTATTATACCACTCTAACAGTTACGAGTACTGTACCAGATTTAGATACTTTAACCTACGCGCCGACATAGTTTTCCCTTTTCCTGTTGAGTTACACCATTTTGTGTTACACTGTTATACATTGGGAAAAATATTACCGATGAGTAACACTGTAACTCAATGCCACATTTTTTCCCGTTGAGTGACAGTGTAACTCAACAGAACGTTGTATTCCCGTTAAGTAACACCTTCTTGGGTAAATTCATTGTTCAAATTCGTATGTATGTAGCTGGATCATCCCCTGAAGTACCAGGCTACCATAAGTATATCAGAGGTTATTTATTTTATCCCTACGATTATTATATAAATAAAATAAGAGCATGTTAAACATCTCCTACATAGATAGGGTAGCCTGGTACTCTAAGGGATGATCCAGCTACATACATACGAATTTGAACAATGATTTTAACCAAGAAGGTGTCACTTAATGGGAATACAGCGTTCTATTGAGTTACACTGTCACTCAACGGGGGAAAAATGTGGCATTGAGTTACAGTGTTACTCATCGGTAATATTTTCCCCATTGTGTAACAGTGTAACACAAAATGGTGTAACTCAACGGGAACAAAGGGAAATTTTCGGCGGCGGCATAGGGCTAAAATCTAAACGGGGCGGGGGCGGACATAGGCGCGGCCACTAGATATATGTAGTTAGAACTCTACCCATAGACGAGAGATATAAACTCTACTAAGTAATTTAAGTGTTGTTGTAATATTTCTGTTTTGTAATATTTTCGAGTACAATATTTCTATAAATCCAATAAAGTGTAGGTATTTGATTGATGAACTGTACCGTTTGCTCTACCAGTAGACAACACCTTGAGGGACATAATGAAGCGTGACTTTTAAGCTAAGTACCAGCCTCCATACATTTTCAGAACATGTCCTTTTGAAGAGCATGCCAATATGTTATTATGAAAAGGTACTAAAGTGTTAATCGACCTCTGTTGCTGACCGTACTTGTCTATCACTATGCAGGATATACAATTTATAGATATTGGGACAGACAAACAGAAAAGAAGTATTTTGTTGGTATTTCGCGCGCACGCATAGGGTGCCTTAAGCTTATTATTATTAGAACATTTTCGTTTGAAGTGGATGCAGTAAGGTCAGGCGAAGTACGATCGTTGTATTTCGAACTATAATTATCTTCAGTGAGATGCAAGAGATGCCAGAATATAGAAAACAATAATGAAAAGGAACAGTTGCTTTTGTTTTATTATGACACGATTATATATAGAGTAAGAATAAGTATTTTGATGGTTTGAAATATGAAATTTGACAAATAATATTATAGAAGAAGCCGAAATTCCTCGGTGGGACTACCAGCTAACTACTCCTTATTCCGAAACAGTCAATCTGTTCGCGAGCCTTCGACGTTAACGTATTACGTAAAAAATAAGGCTGGAAGACATTTATCCGGATCTCCCAAGTCCTCGGTAGCTCAGTACTTAGAGCACTCGCCAGGCCTGCAAAATGTCGCAGGTTCGCTTCCCGCCCTTTGTACAGACTAAACATTTTCAGTCCATTTCACTGTTTCTAAAAGCCTATTCCATTGTTTCAAAATTCCATAATTTACTAAAGTGCATTGAAAAGTTGTCTGTCTATAAATAAATCCATGAACGTAACGCCACTCTCGCAGTTCGAACACGAAAATGAATTGTTTCAATTTATTTTCATTGTTCAGAAAGCCGCCAACCGGATAATTTGTACAGACGAACGTACACTAAGTATAACAGTTGCACTACCAAAGCCGCCTCTATTACGAACGCAGTAAGGGCGGTCTCAAGGTCAAACTGTTACGCTTGATATGCTGTCGACTGTACGAAAACTTCTAAAATATTACAATCATACGTCTTTACAAATATAACCGTTACTTTGTACCTTTCTGTTACTTCAGAAAGCCACTGCGTTTATTATTGACGATATTATATGAATACTTCATTATATTAAACAATACCTACTTATCCAACTGAAAGTCTTTCAATCGATCAACTTGAGGTTTATTCGATATTTACTTCCTATATCACGTGTTGTGTTGTCAGCAATAATGATGCAAAAACTAAGACAACTCTTTTACGCAGCTAAAACCTGTGGGCTTGGAATTCATAGAAAATGGTGGTCTGTAGTCACATTTAGTTCTACGCAAACATTTTGAAACATAATCATTTCTTAGTAAATATAATTTAACGTATTTTCAATACAGATTCACGTCCGCCTTGCACATTACCAAACATTATAATGTATACCGAGGAAAGGCCTCAGACAAAAGAATCTTAAAGCGGAAACGGCTACAATGCGATCATACAAGATCCTTTGCGTCCTAGTTACATTGAATCATCATCATCATCATCACCAGCCTATATACGTCCCACTGCTGGGCACAGGCCTTCCTGCATGGAAGAAACACACGAGGAGTTTGGGCCATAACACCACCACGCTGGCCCAATGCGGGTTGGTGGGTTAAAGCGGTTGTAGTAACAACCGGGACCAACGGCTTAACGTGCCTTCCGAAGCACGGAGGAACTCGAGATTATAAATTTTGGTTGACCCATCCCAGGGTCGACCATGGCGAAAGTTGCTTTATTTTCGTATTCGAAACCAGAGCGCTCAAACCAATACGCCACCGAGCTCCTCAGCCTTACATTGAATAAACTTAATCATTTTCATATTACATTGCACACCTTAACCTGTCAAGAAACCACACATTTCACAACACACAAAATGGACTGTAATCACGTTGTATTGATACTCCCGCCCGAGTCTTAAGCGGCATAACAAATTGATGTTATTTTTCAGCTACAGTAAAGCATAAAAACAAAATGATAAAAGCACTTTATTTAAAAAAAAACTTGCAAACTAAGAATACTTTTTAATTTCATTTAGCAAAGTTTTTATTTTCGCATTGGCACGATAGCGTTATGGTATTTTAATATTTCTCTGGTGGTATTTTAATATTCTCTTTGTGCTGTAGAATTGAATAAACGAGCTGCCATGATTTTCCTCAACAAGTAACAGGCTATTCATACTAGCTTACAAATAATAAAAACATCGTTGAATCTACGGCTATGTTTTCATCTTCTTTATCGGACCATTGCAACGAAAGTAGAAAAACTAGATGTTTGTTAAATAAACTATAATTTGATATACTTAGGTAATGTAAATGTAGAGTAAGTAAAAACGTTTCAAGTTCTGTCTACAAAGAATTGCTAACGCCTATTAATAGGTAATTACGCCCTATACTTAGTACATAAGCATAATAAATGTGCACTATCTTTTGATTAATAAGTAGACGGGTATTATCAGGTCTCATTAATTGAATCAGTGGCGTAGAAGCTTCTCTACCCACCTTAGTTCAAGAATATCGACAAATTATTCAGTTAAGTTATTATTATTCATTTGCGTTTACCCTTTGCATAATTATTTCATCTTCAATGGTGTCGCGTGTATCTATCGTAAACAAAATGTCATAACAACAATCAAATAAAACATTGAGCTTTGGTACCTACGGCAAAGCGGCTTGCTGTCAAAATGATTATCTACCTTTTAAATGACGTGTTTCGGGCATCATAATGCTTTATATTTTATGCGCCACTTTTCGATATCACAAAGCCGTCTGCAGGCCTAGCACGAGACGTGGACAAAATCTCTCTTATCACCAATTGACAATCCAGGAAACAAGAGGTGTTTCTCCTCTTTAGGTACTTTACTTCTCTTTAGTGACTATCTTATGGGGGCTGTTTTCCTTAGCGCAGCGCCAGCGTCACTGACAAGGGAGAAATATTTCCACTTATTTCAGATATTTCAAGAATAGAGAAAATTTTCTTTGAATTATTAAAGTGGTTGAGATTTTTTCATTGCTGTCTAAAGGTGCGGTGCGATCGATCGCAACGACGGTACGCAGACGGGCCATCGCGGACGGAGACCAAAATAATTGAATAAGTGCCCTATTGTAAAAATGGAAAACGAACTTATTTTCAGCACCTATGTGGCGCTAAATTATTAATTACTAAGAGCGTTGATACCAGTTCGAAACCTGGTGAGAAAAAAGAAATACAGATAAATAAACTTTTTTAGGTAGCTGTTGTTTTTATATACAAACACACATGTTGTTTATATATACTGTTGTCTTTTCAAGATAAAATAAAAATTTTATTATCGGATAGAATTACCGGTAGTTTACTAGTTTAGATCACCAATACATTTGAGTGATGTGTCTGTACCCGAAAATCGAATTGTGATCGCAGAGACTGTCGATTTGTCGTTACGATATTCATGATTGCATGAGTTTTTGTTGCGATCACCGATATCGATCTAGGAAATAGAAATACATTGTCGATTCGTCGTATCGTCTTTAACGACGGATTTTTACGGCGAATTGCACCGTGTATGGGGCCTTTAAGGGCTCATTAGAAAATACTATTACAATCAATCAATCAATAATATGTTTATTCAAGTAAGCTAAAGAGAAGAGAAGTTCTTTCGAATCGTCAAATCTTAAAAAATCACAAATTATGCATATCTATTAAAGGAATGGTCTCACAGTTTCTATCTCTCATTAGTATCTGTCATGTTTGAATTAACACTGACTCCAAAAGTTGAACTACCGAGAAAACTCCAGCAATAAACTCTTGTAGTCAGTCTTTTCAAATTATGAAGTTACAATGTTTGTGGTTACATAATTAAAATATTTTGCAGTGCACATTGCACTTAAAGAAAAAAAAAGTATATCAAGTTGGTAGGTGGTAGATCCGTATGTAAGGTCGTCGGGGTAGGTACCACCGCCTTTCTTATTTCAGCCGTGAAACAGTTCGCTGTTTTTCGGATTGAAGGGAAAGGTTACTGGGCATGGACGACATTTCATCTTAGGCCCCAGGATGACAACGCACCTGCAATACCCAGTGCTTTTTCCTTGTTATTGCAGGTGTCTATAGACGGCGGTAACCGCTTACCGTCAGGTGGGCCGTCAGCTTGTTTGTCATCTAGTTGTATAAGTTTCAGTTTCAGTCTAACTTAAAACAGCTAACTTATTGTAACATTTTACAAATAAAGACAGAACACGATGAAAAAATATATGCTCCAGGCGGGATTCGAACCCGCGTCTCCTGATTGAAATCTTGTCATCTAGTTGTATATTAAAAAAAAGTATTTATAATATGAGTGTCACTGTTTTTTTAAAAAGTATTGGTTTTGATCTCAGATCATAGAAACTATTTTTATTTCTTTAAATCTCTAGAGCCGAACCGTAAATAAGTGCCCACGGAGATGCTATTATTAAAATTAATTAGTACACGAGTAGGTTTGCCCATTATTATAACACTTAGAACATAACAAGCTTTTCAACCAAATTGTAATGAAAAAAAAAATACAGAGTCACATCTAACGCAAAATTCAGTTCAAAAAGTCGAATGAAAGTTAGTTAACAAAATTTCATAAGTACTTAGTTTTCACTACGCCGTCAAGCATCAGATTCCAGACACAATTGATTTTTCGATTGTTATAGCAAATCGGAGGGATAACGCCGCTTGACAGATTAATATATATTGGACGAAGTTATTAAGATCAGAACAAAATTCAACATCTATTATAATACCTACACGACACACAAAACGGCAAATATAAAAAAACTCGCTTCAATGTTTATACGCAAGAGAATATCAATTTCAATGATGCAATGAAACACGATTCTTCTAACTGGGTCAGTTTTCGGTGATGGTTGGCGAAAAAGTATTTTTATTTATCGTTCAATTACAAGTATTACAACCCGGGTTTTTAATATAATATTTTTATATTATGGATGCCAAATAAATGAGTAATTTAGCCTATTTGTAAACTGTTGGACGGTAAGTACGGAGTACGTAATTATAATAAGTAGAGTCACCAATTCTAAATTACCTAAGTATTGTTATGTGGGTGTTACGAGAGCTTGGTGAGGTAGTGGTTTATGCGCTATGATTTCGATTACGCAGACAAAGCTACTTTCGCCATGGTCGATTCCGGGATTAGTCAATCAAAATCCATATTTGTAAGCTCGAGCTCCAACGTGCTTTGGAAGGCAAGTTAGGCCGTTGGACCCGGTTGTTCCTGCAACCGCGTTAACCCACCAACCCGCATTGGGCCAGCGTGGTGGTGTTGTAACCCAAACTCCTCGGCGTCACCTTGTTGTTCGAAAAAAAAATTAAAACCGACTCCAAAAAATTGTAAAGGATACAATAATTAAATTTTAGTAGGTACTCATCCCCTGGGAACATATTTTTAGAGTCGGTGCTTCACTATCTATTGTTTCTGGAAACAACATAGCACCAACTCCAAAAATATGTTCCTAGGAGATGAGTACCTACCTGCTAAAATTCAATTATTTTATCCTTTTCAGTTCTTTGGAGTCGGTTATTAATTTTTGTTATTTAAAAAAAAAAAATTATTGATAACTTTTAAGCTCAAAGCTAGATGGGTAACCGTGAGCTTATATTGTTTTCTACTATCGTATCATTTCAATAAAAATTCATAGGAAAGCAAAAATCCGCGATTTCGCATACGTAGACTACTTAATTTTTCCAGTTTTTTTGATTTAAAAACCAAACTACTCAATGGATTTTCAAAACATTTTATGGGACCAAATGGGAACTATTCCGCATCGAACAAAAAAAGAATCTTCAATGTCGGTTCACCCAGTCGAAAGTTCTGAGGTAACAAACATAAAAAAAGAAAAAAACATTGATGACCTCCTTCTTTTTTGAAGTCGGTTAAAAAGTGTGTAATTCACGTAAGCTTGCGTGATGTGCAATGAACTCTTGAGACCTATCTGAGATCAGAACTATGTAGAGTCCACATAATTTGAATGCACACTTGTTCGACACTGTAGGAGGACATCACTCCAGTGCGACAATGTTTAGAGTCACATAGGAAAATTCTGAAATACATCCCGTAGGCCAAATGGAATAAAATAATTACAATAATATTTAAATAAACCAAGGTCTTTGTTCAATCGTAATCTCAGAATATAATTAGTTACAAAAATAAAAGCTTTTATTTGTTAACATAGACATGTTATAACATATTTAAAGCAAAATATATTTTTCAATTCTAGTTAACTTAAGGCAAGATTTGCTCTGAAACTATTTAAAATTATGCAAAATAAAATGCCGCCGTTGAATCACCAGTCCAGTCATCCTTTTGTACTAATAATGGCATTGTTTAATATGTCCATTATCATAACCAGTGGAGTTATTTCATTAGTGGTCACTTGGTCAGGTCACCTGATTCACCTACATCAACATCTGCTTAGTGATCGCTATTTTATTGCCACAAGGTAATTTTGAGATCAGTTAAGCTCGTAAAATAAGGATACAATTTATGATAAGTACTTACTGAATAAATTTTATTTCTATAGGTAAGTAGGTACCTACCTATTATTCTATATTACATTCGCAGAGCTGTTGATTGTGTACTACTAAGCTTTCTTTATTTGGTTTGCAAATTTTGGCAAACTCTTCACTTGACATAAGCAACTAGGTAAGATGCATGTGGAAGAGCTTGCCAAAATTTACTGTTTACAATTTAAAATAAAATATTTAGCTGGCTGCACCTTGAGCGAAATCCACGTCAACAGTCACACAAAAAATAAGTATTTTAAAATGCTAACACAGACATTGACAGAGCTAACGTCTTCATGCATTTGGGAGCATAGCGCAGGCGTTCTACGTTTCGAAAATATTGCGGCCGAATACTAAACTGAAACTTAGATCCCGCTCATATTGTCAATAGTGCTCTGTTTCAGCTTTGCCAACAAGAATGGTTGGCTTATCCAGTACTAAAAATGTTTAAGAAGCCTTCAGTATTCGGCCGTAAGACTCACATTCAAGGGTTTAACCGTCACGGTACCACTACACAAATCTACAATTGCACATTCGCTTGGCAGAGTTAAACAAGTACAAGAAAAGATAATGCGTCTAGGCAAAGACAAAAAGTTAGTATAAGTACAGGTATGATGTCGTCTTTGTGGGAAACAACGGAATCAAACTGACACTTCGAAAGAACAGAAGTTCAATACAGAAGTATTTTAAGTAAGTACACATAAATAAACACCAATATATACATATACTAGTGGCCGCCCGCGGCTATGCCCGCGTTGATGTCAGTTATTGCTCCAAGAAGTATCTTTCAGAAACTCTGTCTGGTAATAGATAAACAGACAGACAACCGAGTTACTATTTGCTTATAATGTTAGTATGGATTGCAAAAAAATAATTTAGCAACAATTTAACACGATATAAATATAAATGTTATATGCTTGTGTATAAGGATCTCTTTGTATTTAAGAAGTCTATCTGTGTATTATATTGGGGAAAAAGTTTCTTCGCATTTTTTAAGAAAATTCAAAACATTTTTTAATATAGTTTATTTACATTTAACTAAAGTGTGTAGGTACCATTTTGTTCGATAACTTTTTGCCATCTTGTAGGTAGGTACATGATCCCATTGCTATAGAAATTTTGGGGCTTCTGATCAAAACACCGCGACAAGTGGTTTTGGCAGTCCTCTCGTGATGTTAACCTGACACTGCCTAGAGAATTCTGAAGAGAGCGAAACAGATGGAAATCTGAAGGTGCAAGGTCAGGACTATACGGCGGATGCATTAACACCTCCCAGCCAACTCTCTTAATTTTTGCTGAGTGGTTAAAGATGTGTGAGGTCTAGCGTTATCATGATGAAAAACCACACCCCTTCTGTTGATTTATTCCGGCCGCTTTCTCTCAACTTCTTGCTTTAATCTTATCAGTTGTTCGCAGTAGAGTTCAGAATCGATGGTCCTGCCTGGTGGTAACAGCTCATAATGAATAATGCCCTTCCAATCCCACCACACACACAGCATCACCTTGTTGTGAGTTAACCCGGGTATCGCCACAGTATGTGAAGCCTGACCGGCCTTTGACCACGACCTTTTTCGCACGTTCTTGTCGTACGTGATCCACTTTTCATCACCAGTTATCAGCTTCTTCAAAAATGTTTCGGTTTCATTACGTCGTAATAAAGAATCACTAATGAGTACACGGTTCATTAGGTTTCTTTCAGTGAGCTCGTGGGGTACCCAAATATCGAGCTTTTTTGTGTACCCATTTTTTTTAAATGCGCCAAAACTGTTTTGTGGTCAATTCCCAGTTCTTCAGCTACGTCGTAACTACTGCTATGCAGATCTTGCTCCAGTTTTTCAAAAATGGCATCAGTTTTATCCGTAATAGGGCGACTAGAGCAACGTGCATCTTTGACATCAAAATTTCCGGATTGAAAACGCTTAAACCAAATTTGTGCTACCCTCACAGATACTGCACTAGGTCCATAAACATCGCAATTTTTTTTCGCGGCTTGCGTTGCATTTTTACTTTTTTTGTAGTAAAAATTTAAAATGTATCGAATTTCTTCATTAGATTCACTAACTTGTAACTTGATTGCGTCGGAATCACAACTGTTGAGTTGTGAAAATAGGGATTCAATATTTTTTAACTAGCTTTGAGGTCGGAATTTGCTTTATTGTATAATCCAGTAGCAACATTCAGCTACCTTCTCTATTTGTCTAGACTATAGTAGAGCTACTAATGAAGTATTAAAAATTGAGAGCAAGAGATTGTACTCTCAATACTTCACAAGACAGGCGCTGCTCATACAATTTGAAAGTTATCATTGTTGCACTCAAGAAAAAATTAAAAATTACAATGTTACAAACACAAAAACAGCTAAGTGCGCTACTGTTGAACAAGACGTTTAATTAAATTTACACTAGAGGTAATGGTGGCTAATTTTCTTACTCCAAACAACATTAATGGCTATCTCTCAAATTTTCGACATCTAAACAATACCTACTTATAAATTCGTCGCTAAGTATACATATATGTTCGTCCGAATATCGTTGTCATAATGCTCTTGTAATTTACTGCAATATTATTAGACGTGAAATCGTACGTAATCTTGATCGCGACCATAGTAAAGTCTATCCGCATAAATACTGACGTAGTGGTACACCCTACTTCAGATACGCTAACACAACGTCAATACGAACAATTGAATCTGGCAGGACAGACTGTACATTGTTTACGGAATGGGAAGCAGGCGCTTTAATATGGATTTGCTTTATTAGTACTCGTACGTGACAGTACAACATCCATTGCTCAATCGGTGCCACATGCGTACAGGCAGCATCAGGGTTATCTGAGCTTTCATAGTGCTCAAAACTAAAGTTACTACAGTACTTGCCTATTAGACGGATTTCACTTGTCAAAGATTCAAGTGAACAAACAACATACGATTCTATCATTGCACTGCTGCTAATACAGTGCAGATACCTATGAAATTGAGAAAATGATATATCAACAATTTTAATGTTATTTCTAAATGTCTGAACAGATTTTGATGCAATTGCATGCAAGTTACATGTATGGATAAAATAATATACATATGGACTGTCAATGTCATACAAAAAAGCGTAACTCTGTAAAAGATCTAAATCACGTCTTAAGTCTAGATGGCGCAGGTAAATTGCCTACGGATTTGTAAATTGCCCAAATATGATGGTAAATCATTAGAAATTATTCATACGCTGTACATATCTTTTTTCAATTACATGGAAAAAAGCTATGCACAGCGTATTTCATTTTCTCAAAATATAATGTACCTATGATAAATATACCTCCGTACTCATACTGAAAAAAGTTTTTTCAATTATCACTATGATAATTATAAATACAACGTGGATTTATATCCACGTTGCCATAATTCGCCTATATACCTAACTGAACGAGGACATAACGATAAATTCGCCTATATACTTAACTAAATGGCAGCAAAATATAATGTTCCAAGCTTTCTAAGGCTCCAAGAGAAAGCAACCGTTTGGAATACTTGTTCGAAATGTAAAGTATGGTAAGTGGCACAAGTAGGGGCATATAAATAATCATTAGCAGCCTATATTCGTCCCACTGGTCTTCCTACATGGGAGAAACACACGAGGAGGTTGGGCCATAACACCACCACGCTGGCCCAATGCGGGTTGGTGGGTTAAAACGGTTGCAGTAACAACCGGAAACAACGACTTAACGTGCTTTGAGATTGTAAATTTGATTGGGCCATCCCGGGACCGACCATGGCGAAAATTGTTTTGTTTTCGTAATTGAAACCTGAGCGCTGAAACCACTACGCCACCGAGCTCCTCTATAATAATACAGATAAAGAATGTTCAAGGTTTTCACTATCCATGAGTGAAGCTTGAGCCTTGCAAGCATCGGCATCAGCATCAGAATAAGAAGAGATTAAACCTGATGGGCTAACACATAAGCAACAGATGTAATACATTGTAAAACAGGTTATCAAACATATTGCAAGTTTAAGTCTTCACAAACAATATATAATAAATAGTTAAAATATGTATATGAAAAAACTTCAAATATTGGCATCGTAACATTAAACCTGGAGCAATGCCTTTGACTGCTGGGAAAATTTTAGAGGATGACACAAACAGTCTGACTGTAGTGAATTTAAAACTTGTTTAGACACTGGAAAAGCGCGAAATTCTCGAAAAGAAGAAGTAGTTTATAAATAAAAACCTTGGAAGAGTAGTTTCTGCAAAACTTATCCGCATTTCTTCTGTATTACCGATTCTAATACCTTATCTTATCTTTATTTTCTCGATCCGCCATTTATTTTGTTATCTTTGAGGAATAAATAAAATTTATATTGTGTCAGCTTTGTGGCTAGTTCACAAATTACGACGTTTTACTATGTTTTCAACAACATTAAGAAAAATGAAACAAAAATAAAAAACGATAAACTTTTTTTACAAAATTTTTAGTGTTTAATTTTGGAAGGTCAAAACCAGATGGGCTAACCTAGTAGGTAAGGTAGTATATTTACACTATCACTTAAAATTACACTTTCACTTAAAATTAAAATTTTCTAAATCGGTTTATAAATGACCGTGTTCTGCAATTGGTAACAAAAATTTAAAAAAAAAACATACAACCGAATTGTTAACTTCCTCCATTTTGAAGTGAGCCAAAAACTGACCAAGCCGCCGTTGTTGTATGTTCAAAAAAATAACTTTTCTATCGTTAGATTTCGTGTTTCAGCACGTTTCAGCTCTCGGAATATTGCAATCCTTGAAAATAGCCACAGTGAAATTCATCAGATATATTTTTGTAGAATTTCATCGAAAACCAAAAGATTATAAGTCATCACAACCATGGAAAACAATGTAAAATATTCTAGTAAAAAGTTACTAAAAACGACACGGTTCATGGTAATATTATAACTTTGATTATTATGATTATTATTGGTTACACAAATAGCCACGGCAAATACATACACCCCTCTAAATGAAACGAAACCCCTTTAATGAATAACCTATTGGTACGACAGCTTTAGGTCTAAACAGAAAACAAATCTTTTTGCAAGTATTTATAAATTATATCTGTATATCATTGTACATGAGCATGTATTGTTTTATGAGAATAAAGCTTTTTGAACCTAAACAATGACAGAAGGAGACAAATAATTATATAGAAAATTGTACAAAGATAGGTACTGCTTATTCCTAACAGAATCGCTTCCAGCAGCCCACATAATATAAGCTTTCCTCTGTGATTTATGAGGTAGAAGAATGGTAGATACCTACACGACTCGTCGACTGTCTGGTTGAATTAGCCAATTAACTGGACGCCTAGGCCGTTTATTAAAAGCCGGCATCCAATGAAACGGCTGAAGGACAACTAGCCATGTCATTGAGCGCAACGTTTAACCAGATGGCTGAATGTCATGTCAGCCGTCTGGTTAAACTAGCCATTCAATTGGACGCCTAGGCAGGTCATTTAAATCTAAGAGCGTTTGTTTGACAGTTTGAGTGATTGATAATTTCAAGGCTATTTTTTTAATATCATTTATAACATTAAAAAAGCTTGAACCTGGGTAGGTTCACATCACACCAAAACTTCAGTACAAGACGATTCGTCTAGGAATCTAATTGAGCGGACTTTCAATGCGCTATGTTGTTAAACGTTGAGTGAGTCTAGCTACCTCAACTAAGTGACTATCGTCCTAGGCGTTTAATTGGATGGTGTCGTTAAATCAATAGGCTAGGCATCTAATTAGGCGGCTAATTTAATCAGATGGCGGCGACATATACTTATATTCTTTGACACGAGTATGTATTTCTTTTGGTGGAAGAAATAATATTTTAAAATTCTTTACAGTTCCGACTTTAACGCAACTAGAACATGTTTTTGGACTTTTCGAACTGAGCAACTAAAAATACTAAATTCGCGACTAAATCTGTTTTGGTCGACTATTCAAGAATTTGTCGCCAAAATTAGATTTTTTAGTCGCTCACTCAGTATTTTCGTTGGTTAGGTTAGGTTAAAAAAAAAAAAACTAAGCTACAGCTAGTGTCTAAAAAGTAAATTTTGTAACTGACATTAGCAGTAAATTTATTACTAAATCGCAGTCGAAACATCTTACCTTTAAATACAAATAACCAAGATGGAGTGATCTCTATTTATCAACTCTACAAGTCGATTGAATGCCTCGGGTCTGCCTGCACCAAGTGCTACTAGCAACTGATAGCCAGCCTCCGAAATAATGATTATCAAGGAACTTTAAGAAAGTAGAAGCACTGTATTTTTCAGTATTTCTGTCTGACTTTATTTTGTGCTTACTTAACATAAAATTCCTATTAAGGATAATGGATATTTGCCAATATTCTCGTTTAAAGTAGTAATAATTGTAATAATAAAACCCAATACAAATCTAAACTAAATTGCTCAAGATATCTAGAAGAAGAAATCCAATGTATCTAAGTACTTCATTTAAGTTTCACTAAGTTTTTTTTAAACTTTTCGTTCAATTCATGTCATAAAATTAAACAGTGGGCCTAATTCTGGGAACACAATTTAATTCTAAATTTAAATACAGTATATCTCTTTCTCGCAATAAGTAATAGGAAAAAGATAGCAAGAATCTGTTTAGAGCTGTCACTTAAATTTATAAGAAACCATAGACAATTTTAGATGGGTGCGGACGGAGGTGCCTCCTTAACACTGCATTTTATCACGTTCATTAAGGTCGAAAATTGACCGCACGTTTCTAAATGTCAAATAATATGACAGCCATCCTTTTCGTATTCCTTTCGATAGAAAGAAATACACTGAACTTAAATTTAGACTTAGCATGTATTCACCATAATTAGGGCCAGTAATTGTGGCTCTTTTAGACCCCTACCTACACAAAGCACGCACGGAGAAAAATTGTGAATATACACGGTTGCAAGCTGTCTGCGATTTATTAAAGAAATGTTAATCAATTAAATTATTTCAATCAAAACAAATAAATGAAGAACTTGTAAACACCGACACGTTGTTATTAATGATACACGTTACTATCATGGGGGCTTCGAAATAAACACAAAATGTATACACCTCAAAACTGCGTCTCTTATCAAAAGGTGCACACATAAAATATATCACTTTTCATCGGTTTCGCTGAAAATTAATCACTTTTAAAAAACTGTAAAACTTTTCAAGTGCACTATTTATTATAAACGGAAGTTGTGAAAAAAACAGTAAGTAAAAACTTTTTGATTCGCCCAAATTCGCGCAAAACAAATGACACTCGCGCCAAAAAACGTACCACTCTTGCCAACTGAGGGTGCGCCGACCACAGCCACCTTCACCTCGCAGAGGGACGACTTCTTCCGTCTTATGCCTCGGGTGGTCATTGCGACGCGTACATCGCACCGGGACGCGGGAGAACGCCTGCCTGATCGCCGCGCCGCCGCCGGCCAACCCCCGCGCGCCAACCGCTAAAAATACTCGAAGCGACACGACAGCGCTGCGCGTGTTAATGGGTCAAGATCTGGCCAAGATCAGAGTCGCCAAGCATGTTTACGTCGCCAATTTCCTGAGCCACGTGCCAGCAACAGGCCCTGTCACCCCTGGCCAGGGCTGCCTCGGGGAAACCCGTGCGGCAGTCGCCGAAATTATCAGGATTATCCTAATCCGTCGCGCTTGCCCACGAAGCCACCATAGAGTACATTTTTATAGGGGTAGAGAACACCAATCATTATTGTTTATATTCTTATTTTTTTTATTTTAACATTATTATAAATGTTTGAAAAATTACTTAGTAATTAAAATATAAAACAAGAAAAATTTCACGTCCTGAGGCGGGAATCGAACCCGCGACCTTTCGCAATCCGGGCGACTGCTCTAACCAACTGAGCCATTCAGGACTTGGGATATCCCTGTGACATTCTTCTAGTCTATCTGTATTTGCGTTTATGAGCTAACGTCCACCCTATAATGTCGAAATGTTCTATTTCAACATCCGAAACGAGTATTTTTACAAATACGAGTACCTACGATTCGGTCAAGTTGGAGCAGTGCTTTCAAATATTCTTAATTTTTGATTTTATTTGTAATCAAAAGGACTTTCGTTATTAATTTATAAAAAAAATGTGAATGAATTTGAATTCGGGGTTACCGTTTAGGTAAAGTTTTTTTTTAATTTCCGATATTTTAACACAGAATATAGGAGGTATTATGCCATGATTTCGAGTATAAACTAGTGGGATGAATACTTGAAGACACAAGGGGAACAAAATATTGCTAAGAAATTATTACCTTGAAATGTCCTGAATATAATAATTAAATTGTTGCAATACTCCTCACTCACTATTTTATTGTCAATCATATTGTAGGATTAGGCTCAGTGGATTTAGGTGTTGCAATACCTATGTTATTATGTAGGTTTGATAAAGTACGACCTATGATCGTAGAAATGAACTTATACATACAAATAGATTGCCCGTTTCGTACATACGGGCAATTTATTTGTATGTATAAGTTTTATTTATTAAAAAGTAGGTAAAGTATTTTGCAATATCTTGTTTCAAAAGTAATACTATAAGGACCTGTCATAAGACAACATTCGTAACATGTGGTTGTCATTTTAAAATTTTACGAAAGTTTAAAATTTAGTTGCTCTCTTGGTGCTTCCAAGTTACGGGTGCATTAATTCGCACAGGTGTCTATAGGAACACCAATGAATACCTATAGCAGAACAGACTATTGAAATGCGAAGGGGTGAGTGATGGCTAGTCGCCTCACACGTATTGAGCGTAATATTGATTCCTGCCATGTGTTACATTTTTGTATATGATCAGCACCCGTACCACTATCTTTTATCGCGATCCAGTTTAGGACCTAAACTGAGTAGAATCGTCAATTCCTACTACGACGCTATCTACGACTATGACAGCGATGCAGTTTAGGGACCAAAACTGAACCGAGCGGAATATGAATCGCTTTTATAAAGATGGTGGTAAGGCCCCTGATCAATAGGATTTTTTTTTATACTACTAGATGACAAACAAGCTGACGGCCCACCTGATGGTAAGTGGTTACCGCCGCCTATAGACACCTGGGGCCTTACCACCATCTTTATAAAAGCGATTCATATTCCGCTCGGTTCAGTATTGGTTCCTAAACTGCACCGCTGTGATAGTCGTAGATAGCGTCGTAGTACGGATATAACGATTCTACTCAGTTTAGGTCCTAAACTGGATCGCGATAAAAGATGGTGGTACGGGTGCTGCAATAACAAGGAAAAAGCAAGGAAATGCAGTTGCGTTGTCATCCTTTCCCTTCAATCCGAAACACAGCGAACTGTTTCACAGCTGAAATAAGAAAGGCGGTGGTACCTACCCAGACGACCCTACATACGGGCCTACCACCTAGACCTAGGTATTAACCGTTATTAACAATTACTTTTTGTGTCACAAAAAGTGTTGCAAGTTTCTCGATATCGTTTTCATTGGCAGTAGTTTTAAGGTTTAAGTGTTCTGTGCGAGCCACAATTTTTTGCGTACTAGCGACAACAAACTATAATAATCTTCGATAAAAAAAATATATAATTTATTCAATTCGGCCAGACTATTAGTTGTTATGTGGTTCTACGGCGGCTCGTAGGTACTAGCCAGCACCAAATGTTTGATATAACAATTTACTGTAAACTTTCCCGTATATACCACACTGGCAGCCCTACTAAAGCAGCGTGAAAATAAATAAACGTTTAAACGCAGACCCGAGTCATATGTTTTGCAATGACCGAAAAACATCTGGTATAGGTATACAATTATTTTGTTACTTCATAAATTGTTGCTTAAAATTAGATACCTATTTACCCCAGAATAAATAAATTGGTGGTAGTGGGAGAATGTGACACATCTTTTAATTAAATTGATAGGCAGGTAAAGGGTATACGTGTATGTTGAAGGAAGAGATACTGTAAACGGTTTTCTATTTTAATTTAGAGACCGCATTGTTAGAAGTGCATGGTAAGTCATTTGCGAATCCTACGATGATTTTAAAAAGAGTCACCCATTTAATTCGATTAAATTGTGATAGGACGATTTGTCAAAGAAAATCTTTCATAAAAGCATGGGATAAGTGGTGCATAAGGTGTATAATATTCTAGTTAATTTTATGATGAAATAGGATTTAAAATTTTTAAAATATGTTATTACATAGAGCACGGGCTCTATTGCTTTTTTAACTGAAATACCAATAATAGTAGTTCAACCAATTCTTCACGGGGAAAGATACCAGCTCTACCGCATTCAAACTGTTCAGGCATTATACCTGCTAATCGCGCAAATCGTGTGGAATTTTGTCAAACCGCTTGGAAAGAAATAGGACGTCAAGTACCCACACTGGGCAGGGCGTCTTTATTCCAACAGCGACTTAGTGTGAATTCATAGTCCAGTGTAATGGTGAATTTAATAGAGTCATTTGAGAGGCCATCTATAGCCACTGGAGAAATTTATGAAAGTATTTGGAAAATGATTTGCCAATGTCGCCAAGTAGACACCGTGAGGTGAACTAGACTCTACTTCGAGATATACAAGGATATACTTGGGATCAGCCGACCATGATTATCTGCTTTTTATATTGATTAATCTATGAGTACTACGAAAATATTACTACTACTGAGGCACACCCCTAAAGTAGATAAAGGCGCGGCGCATAGTTTATGCGCGTTTACAAAGGTCTCATCACCAGCCTATTATAAGTGCCACTGCTGGGCACAGGCATTCCTACATGAAAGAAACACAAATGGAGCTTGGGCCATAACACCACCACGCTGCGCTGGCCCAATGTACCTTGGTGGGTTAAAACGGTTGCAGTAACAACCGGGACCAACGGCCTTAACGTGCCTTCCGAAGCACGGAAGAGCTCGAGATTATAAATTTTGATTGACCCATCCCGGGCTCGACCATGGCGAGAGTGGCTTTGTGTACGTAAACGAAACCAGAGCGCTCAAAACACTACGCCACCTAGCTCCTGAAAATGGTCTACAAACTGCGAATAAGCTGCGATGTTTGTAGAGGGTTATCGCGGATAATCATCTTCGTCATCTCGGCGTTAAAAATACGTCGTGTGCCATTAACTAGGTCTAGGGGCTTCCGCTATGATCTCTGTATCCTATAGTCCTGAAATACCACGAGTATCTCCATAGATTAGAGATAGTAGCTCTCCTTCCTTTGGAAAAGGTTTCTTGGTTGCGAATTCGCGATTGGCGTATCTTTGGGCGACAGGGGGCGGGTTAGTCCACACTTACTGGACTGCTGCCAAAGAGGGAGGGGGGAGGGAGTTTAGCTCACATAAAGTGGATTCAGGCCGACCCTGAATTTGGAACACCCTTCACACCGGGGTCGGTAATTAGCAATTAGGTTTAAAATTTAACACACTATTTGAGACCTCTGAAATTATTTATTTTCACAAGATTATGCGCAAAATTAAATGCAATATACTGCGTTTGACTTTGTGCCTTTTGTAACAAATTTTGATAGGTAGTTAGTTTTAGTACTGTGATGATCGGTGAAAAATTAAATGAGATTTTCAAAAATGTATGGAAGCCCGGCCAGGTCTACGTACACTATACTGAAAAATAGGTGAAAATATGCAGAACGGTGTTCAATTGTCCGTTTTCTTTTTATTTGCTTTGTTGCGTGGTACAAAACAAGATTTTTAATAGAAAAAACTCCAACCGCGACGAATATTCATCATGGCGCCTATGTCACTTTGGAGACATTTAGTCGACTTCTATCAAAGCCGTTGCAAATTTTCAAAGATATACATGATCGAAATTTGAGGTCAAGAATTAACAAAAAATTACATTTATGCAAACTTCCAGAAAACCAACTAAAATAATATTTTTTCACCTAATATGTCCTTTGCTGCAAAATAATTTTCGAACTTCTGGTGTTTAAGTAAACAATGTAATGCAAATGTAATGCTAAATTTGTAAGTACAAATTTAGCATTACATTACTGTTTTTGTAATCAGCGACCCGATAAACCAAACAAAAAAATTCCATGTTGATTTTCATACTTTGTCACCCCATTTTCTCTTTTAGGGGTTGAACTCTGAAAAACCTGAGAAACTTGTTTACTCGTTTATCGATGAGTTTACTCCGATGAAGATTCGAATAAAATAGTTAACTGATCTAGTTTTCACAATCTTTGGAACCCCTCCTTAGGGGGTTAATTTCTTAAAAATACTAAACCTCATAAGGAACCTGGGTGCCAAATTTGGAATCTCTAGAGCCAGAGGTTTGAGCTGGGTGTTGATATGTCAGTCAGTCAGTAAGTCAGTTTTCAGTTTTACATGTTTAGATGATGGTATTTCACCTCCGCCACGTTGGATTTCAAAATCGTTGTTATTTTTGTAATCAGCGACCCGATAAACCAAACAAAAAATATCCATAAGCGCAGAGGCGACGCAGCGAGAGTCACCGTAGCGAGAGTCGACGTAAAGAGAGTCGACGTAAAGAGAGTCGACGCAGAGGGAATGATTCATGATTTTCAGACTGTCACCCGATTTTCCCTCTTTAGGGGTTAAATTCTGGAAAACCTAAAAGACTTTGTATACTACTTTATCGATAGGAGTACTCCTATGAAGTTTCGAATAAAATAATAATAATATTTATACACTCACACCTATTATCTAGCCCAAAGTAAGCATCATTAAGAGCTTGTATTATGGATACTAGATAACGGATAAATTATGGTAATAATATGTATATAAATATTAGAAATATACTAAATAAACATCCATGACCTGTAAACAAATGCTCGTACTCATCATACAAACATTTGTTCCTACCGGGATTCGAACCCGGGACCTCTTGACCGAGTAGTAAAACGGTACGGTCGTCAAATAGTATAACTAAGTGATCTAGTTCTATGCATTCTATCAGAACATTGAGCATGTGACACCCTCCCTGCAAAGGCACCAAAGGGCACTGCATTTTTAAGAGAGCTACACTTGAAAGACAAGTTTAATGTCAATAAGTTACATTTCATTCATAATAAGTTTATAATTTGTCTTTATCTATTCATTATTTATTTAATGTATATTATGTTTTTTTAGAATGACATGTTTTAGTTTTTTTTATTAATGGCTTTAATATTTGTATGTGTATAATTTTATTGGGAATATTATCATCAATATTTACTATATAGACATCTAGTAGGTATGTGCTTGATCTGACTACTTGAAGAGTTTTGCCTGTTGGGAGATTTATTTTGTTTTAACTAGGTATATGAAGAAGCATGTGTTTTTTTTTTAAATGTACTAGAATATAATACAATACGTTATTTATATAGCTGTCATCGTGATCTTCTTCAAGGTGGAGGGTGCTACCCCAGTGCGGCGCTTAAATTTCGGGTTGCTCGACTTCATAACCCTTAAACACCCATCCGAAACTTCCCGAAATGATGACATCCGTAAGAGAACAAAAGTCACTGACATAGCTCATAGGACTAGTCAGTTGAAGTGGCAGTTGGCAGGGCACATAGCATGGCGACCACGTACAGGAAAGCTCAAAGTAGGACGGCCTCCCACTAGATGGACACACGACCTAGTCAGGGTCGCGGGGAGCCGTTGGATGCAGGCTGCGCAGAACCGTTCCATTTGGAAATCGATGGGGGAGGCCTTTACTAAGCAGTTGACATCTTATTAGGCTGGTGTGATATGATAATGATGAAACACTTATCGGAACAATTTATGAAATAATGTGAGGAGTCACACACATGTCATGTCGTCGGCTACCACACAAGATTGCCGGAATGCCTGGCTGGCAGCCAACACTTATCTCATCCGGACACAATTAAAATGGCCGTAACAGCTAAGCGATATTATTTTTGGGTCTACGTTACGAGTCGCATGCTGTTTCCGCGTATTTTAACTGCGTGACGTCACCCGCTTAGCATTGAACTGAGCAGTCGTCCCATGTCGCGTTAATGAGTCCAACGAACGACTAGACGATTTGCATTCTGGCATGTTTAAAGTGTACGTTGATTTATGTTTATCGCAGAATTTCACACCTCAAAGAAAATGCCGCAGTGGGCGTGGTTCCTTATTTAAACACTTGGAAATATGTGCAGTATTCGTAGGAATGTGAGGAGCTCGGTGGCGTAGTGGTTTGAGCGCTCTGGTTTCGATTACGAAAACAAAGCAACTTTCGTCATGGTCGGTCCTGAGATGGGTTCAAATTTACAATCTCGAGCTCCTCCGTGCTTCGGAAGGCATGTTCATCCGTTGGTCCCAGTTGTTACTGCAACTGGTTTAACCCACCAACCCGCACCGGGCCAGCATGGTGGTGTTATGCCCAAGCTCCTCATGTGTTTCTCCAGCAGCGGGACGTAATACTTATATAGGCTTGATTCGTAGGTAGTAATAGTAGATTATTAACCAGGGGGATAAAGCAGTGTCTTCTGTCGCGGGTGACGATTTAAATCGCGAGCGTAACGAAGGACTCGAGGTTTACTCCCAAGCGAAGCGAGGGTGTTAAAACTTAAATCACGAGCGAAGCGAGGGATTTGAGTCCTGAGTGTAGCGAGGGATTTAAGTTCACCCAAGACTAAGACAGCTTTATCACCGAGGAAAATACTATACTTTTCGTACCATTTGCGAAAAAATTAACACAATAATAATATGAGATAAGCATTTCTTTAAAATAATGACAATTAAAAGTAAAAGTTAACATTCGAAACATTGGTCCAATTATCGGCCGTATCGGCCGGCCAAATACGGCCTCGTCGGTTTTCGTAATTTTATTTAATAATCATAACTGCACATAAATGCGTATTCCTTTTTCAAAAAGATGTATAATGCTTTATAAACAAACTCAATGATGTAAACACAGATGTAGTTCAGTATAAATTTCGGTAAGTATTCCAAATTTAAATCACATTCTACCCCTAGGCCCTAGCTAGAGGATGAATGAAATTCAGTAAAATTTTCTTTCCCTGTTTTTAACAGATTAAAAATGACTATTGTTATGTTCGCTTTTTGTGGCATAGAATGTCACTTTTTTAAGCAAGTGGTACGAAAAAAATATTATGTGATTTGTAAAGTCAATTAATTAGGAATACGTAAACATTATTGAAAGTTCATGTTCACACCACAAATATGAATATTTGTACCGACATATTGAACAATTATAAAAACTTTTTTTTTTAATTTTAATTATGCGATACTGGTACTTGCCGACTGGATGTAAAAGGACTCTACTTTTTCTCAGTTTTCCGGGGTAGTTAAACGCGAGTTAGATTCGGTACCTAGCTAAAGCGTTTCAATTGCATACCTATCCTATAACATACTTACTTAACTAGTTCGGAAGACTATTACAGAGCTGTAGGTACCTATATAGGTGTTAAACTTAAAAGTCCTTTTATTTTATGCTCGCTCCTGCTATATCGTTAATCATATGCCTTGACTTCGACCGGAGCGGCATGTCAATCATTTTTAGGATGATCACACTTTTTTATTGTTAGAAAAAGGTTTGAGTGAACTCAATTCTTTTTTAAAAGTGATCTAAATAACGAAATAACTAAAAAATTGGTAGTTACTAAACTTAGAACTGCTAGAATTTTCGAGTTTTTTTCATAGAAGTCTAAGTATTTATTCATTCTTTGGCCTCAATGAGCCTCATATGCAGTCTGAAAGTCACTCAAAGGGCATTAGAGAGAGCTTACGCTCGATGTTTCTCTGCGTGATTAAATCCTCAGTAGAACTAAGGTCGCCGCTTCTAATCTTCGCCGAGGACCATAAGCACCCAATTTTGATAGGACGCCACAAGGTGGACAGGATGTTGTCCTGTGATTCACAAACATGACATTGTTCTTGACGAGCACTTGACGACTGACAAGACCCACACACTAGGACAAGACGACAAGCCGCCATTGAATTTGACGTTTGAGCACAGCGCTGCGCGTAGCAGAGCAGCCCGCACTACTAAATGTCTACGTCGATTTGTTAGCTAAGAAATCGACGAGCCCTATTCTGCAGAATGACTTTTTTTTATTTACCTACTACTACCTATTATATTTCCAAAATATATTTATAATTTTTCTAGAATGCTTGTACACTTGCCTTAGCCTTCAAACCTTGCTTTAGCCTCGCGTTTTACAAACTTTTCTGTAAAATGACGGCTAGCTTTTTCGGTAATTACTGCACAAAATTTAAATTCATGACATAATTTTATCATACCTACTGCGGCATTGAGATAGAATTGCCCTTATTCTGCAGAACACATGCTAAATCTAAATTTAAGTTTACTGCATCTCGTTTTCTCAAATGCATCCGAAAAGGATGGCCGTCATATAATTAGTCATCTAGAAAGGTGGTTTAATTTTCGACCTTATGGAACGCGATAAAATTCATAGCGTAGGACACCGTACACGCTATTTCTACGTTCTTTGGCTATTTTTTATTTGACCGCGAAAGCTCTAATTAAATTTTTGCTATCTTTTCATCATCACCAACCCATATACGTCCCATTGCTGGGCACAAGCCTTCCTACATGGGGAAACACATGACGAGTTTGGGCCATAACACTACCACACAGGCCTAATGCGGGTTGGTGGGTTAAAGTGGTTTCAGGAACAACCTAGACCAACGGCTTACCAGAGCACTCAAACCAATACGCCACCGAGCTCCTCAATCGCTATCTTTTACCCGTATCCTATCGAAGGAACAGGATACTCTGTATTTGAATTTAAATATTTTGCGTGCCTTCAGAATTAGGCCCACGAGATAAGTAACATAAGTACTGTGCTGTCAACACAATGCTCACTCTAGATTTTTTACAGAGTAGTCATGATCATTGCTTCTTATAGATTTTTTACAGAGCCAACGTTCACACAATGCTTCCTCTAGATTTTGTACAGGGTAGTCAACATCAACACAATGCTTCCTCTAGATTTTTTACAGAGTAGTTAATGTCAACACAATGCTTCCTCTAGATTTTTTACAGAGCAGTCAACGTACACACAATGCTTCCTCTAGGTTTTTTTTACAGAGTAGTCAAAATCAAAACATTGCATCCTCTAGATTTTTTACAGAGTAGTCAAGGTCAACACAATGCTTCCTCTAGATTTGTTACAGAGTAGTTAACAACACCACATTGCTTTCTTTAGATTTTTTACAGTGGTCAACGTCAACACATTGCTTCCTCTAGATTTGTTACAGAGTAGTCAACATCAACACATTACTTCCTTTAGATTTTTTACAGAGTAGTCCAGGTCAACACAATGCTTCCTCTAGATTTGTTACAGAGTAGTCAACATCAACACATTGCTTTCTTTAGATTTTTTACAGAGCGGTCAATGTCAACACAATGCTTCCTTTAGATTTTTTACAGAGTAGTCAAAGCACTATGATCTGCGGCTACACGTGAGTAACATAAGTAAGTATTTATATCACATTTATAGACGGTCAGACCCACCAGCTAGATGGACCGAATGACCTGCCCTCTGAAAGGATTCGAATATTAGATTTGTTCCTGATTCGTCATATTCCAAATTGGTCATCTTCCAAACTCGACACATTCATAACTGGTCGTATTCCTAATTCGTCACATTCCAGATTCGTCATCTTCCTAACTCGTCATTGTACAGTCAAATTAAATTGCGAACTCGTGCTTACAGGAATAATAAGTATTACTTAGGACTTTAGGGCAGATTGTACTTAGTAGTTATACTTTGTACTACGGCTATTAGACAATAATTTACTTAAGGCGGAGTCATATAAAAGTTATATATCGAAATTAACCAGATATTTTAACCCAAATGGGCTAGCAATTAATTATGTAAGCTGCTGCCTCAAACAAAATAAAACCACAAAAATATGATGAAACTAAATTTATTTCTTGTTAAAATATTTTTTAAGATTTAGACTAAACTTTTATCTACAAAGTCCTGTACCTACTATTTCTCTTTCTTTTGTACATTTATTTTAATCTGTAGATCGTCGACGCTGCGTTTGGTTGGAATGTAAAAAAAATATTGTTATATCTTGATAGACAAGTAACACTCATCTATTAATTATGTCAAGAGGTTCTTATCATAACATTTACCACAGACGATTTCTATAATAAATTTGTGCATCCTAATGTACATGGTGTGACGAGTTTGGAAGATGACGAATCTGGAATATGTCGAGTTTGGAAGATGACCAATTTGGAATATGACGAATCAGGAACAAATCGAATATTGGATACTCTATACCTGCCACTTTATATCGCGGTGCGTCAAAGCGAGACGGGATGTGATTTTTCGAATCGAATCCGTGATCCCACAGTTGAGAATAAGGAACCGTTGGATGCAGGCTGCATAGAACCGTTCCATTTAGAAATTGATGAGGGCCTTTGCTATTGACTAGAGATAAGATATGGTAGCCCTGGTGATGATGATGATAGACGCTAGACGCTTACCATCAGGCGGCCTTGTTTGCCACCCCCTTGTGCATAGGTAAATGTTTGATTTAAGCCAAACAATACGATTCTTGTCTCCATCAAAACTACAGTTACAAAATAGCTTAGTTACATTAGGTAGGTATACTTAACTATAAATTTATTGAAATAAAACACAAATAAAATTTGCTACATTTTATTTCATAAATGTAATTACATTTTTTTATTATGTCCTAAATCATAAACTTATATTTTCGTAACGTTTGTTAAATGACCTTATATTAATACTTATACATTTGTTGTGCTAAATTAAATAGGTACCAGAAAACGACTTTGAATAACGAATATACCATGAGAAATGTGCGGATCAAATTCGCCTCAGGCGGGTCACCAACCGCGCCTTCTGACTA
The DNA here is from genome assembly GCA_947347705.1 of Nymphula nitidulata. Taxonomy (NCBI): domain Eukaryota; kingdom Metazoa; phylum Arthropoda; class Insecta; order Lepidoptera; family Crambidae; genus Nymphula; species Nymphula nitidulata. The sequence continues at coordinate 23,446,778 of OX374616.1, forward strand.
GCTAGGTCGCTAGAACCTTGACTTTTTAAAATTAAACACATTTATCATTGTGAAGTCATCAAAATACCTACTTATAAATGAAAAAGCATGTCAACGATGATGTTCATGTCTTGCGTGACAAATAAAACATATTTCGACATGTTTTAGATACACGTTACGTATATTTTCTTCCTTTCTAATAATAACTTAGTAATGGTTTATTTTTCGAGTAACTTAAATGTATTGATTGCCGTTCGACAGGGACTACAAACTGTATCAATCGACTATTTGAGATTTGCGCCCTAAACGCTTCGCTCGCTCAGCTCAACTAGCGTATTCTCCACAAAATAACGAAATAATAAATCCTGTTACCACCGTCAAAGGAGATGTTTCATATATACAGAGTGGTAAAAATCTATGGGCCCTGGAGGGGAACTACTTTAAATCCTTTAGTTAGCTCATTTCACTGAAAGGTAACATTCCTTTATTTTTGAAAAGAAACAAAACTGCTTTCAAATACCTTCTAAAATTCGCTTGCCTCATCCGGGAATCGAATCACATAAAATTTAAAAAATAAACACTCGCTATTTTATTAAACGAATCGGTAGGATTATTGTGCAGGATAAAATTTGTCTAACAAACATTTGCTTTAACACTAATCGAGAGAGTACGAGATACCTATGTTAATTGAATATTTATTACTAGTTCTTTATTAAGAAAACTTAGTAGTTACTGTAATGTTCATTTGTGACAAGTAAATAATACGTTAATTTTATTATCTCTCTAACATTGTATGAAGTACAGGTTTGCGAACGTTATTTATCTCTAAGTACCTTATTGAAGAATTGGATAAGTGAAGTGAGTTCAAAAATGAAACGCATTTTTTATTGCAACGCGGGGCAACAATTTGAAATTCGAACGACAACTTTCAACATTTTTAAATTTGATAAAAATGTTGAAAGCATTCCTACGTAATTAATATAAGTTTTCACTTTTTTTACTTCAATGACAAATTTTATCCTTACCTTCCTTCCTTCGATTCCATCCTTCCGATTCGTATAAAAAATTAGCGAGGGTTTACTTTTTTTATTTTTAGTTGGTTCCATTCCCAGGTGAGACAAGATAATTTTAGAACATTAAATGCAGTTTTGTTTCTTTTGAAAAATAAAGGAATGTTTCCTTTGCGTAAAATGAGCTAACTAAAGGATTAAAAGTAGTTCCCCTCCAGAGCCCATAGATTTTTTCCATCCTGTATATGTACAGTATCTCAAAAAATCAGGAAAAATCTCCTGAATCCGTAAAAAATACTAATAAGTAAGTAATTCGTTTTCATGCATAACTTGTTTGTACAAAAGTTGAAATTTTTCCCTCTCGCCGCAGTTTATATTTTACAAACAGTTCTTTTGACTTTAATTATTACTTAGGTATATTATCATATTCTTTTTAATAATTTCAATATACCTATGGAATGGGTTTATTTATTACTAATATCTGAATAAATAATCCATATTGATTGTAGAAATAATGCACACTCGTATATACATTGAACACTTCATTATTATATAGGTATATAATATAAATAAAACAATTATGATAATTTGTACGCTTTGGCAATGTTTACGTATAATCACAAAAGTAGTGGTATTTTATATACATATACTATATTATGGGTAATCAGAGCGAAAAAATATACGAGTGCTTAATCACTGATCAAGAAAATGTAACTACTCTGAGAATATAACTTAAGAGAAGCAGGTTACCTGTTTCTTATATTATCACCCTTATGGTGGGTGATAACAATAAAAACATAAACTTATAGAAACAGGTTATCGGTGCCGGTAACCGATCACCCTAACACGAAAGAAAGAAAACACATTTAAGTTTTAAAAAACAAATACTTAAAGCGTAAGAATATATATCAAAAAATTTCTTTAATTCTGCGCTCTTTTTGTAAAACAGGAGAGGAATCGTGTTTTACCTGGGGTGGGTTCTATTGGCATTTTAAATCTGAATTATCTGCCTAGAAATATCACCTTTTTTTAAAAAAATTCTTAACGGGGTAACTTTTGACCTGCCTTGTCTGATGGCAAGTGATGATAGCGAGCTGCATCCGGCTTCCTCAAGCACAGAGGAACTGGCTATCTACCACCAACTGCCGGAACACAATGCTGTTAACATTATTGTTATGGCGGCAGACTTAGGTATGACAGTGGTAGCTAGCTAGGAGGATTTAGGAAAGTCCTATCACCAACCAAACCAAGCAGAAAAATTCCACCCTCACGGAAATCGAACTCCGGACCTCTAGATCTGAAGTCTTAACCACTAGACCACAGAGGCGATTAAGCATTTGAAGCCCTATAAACCAGACACAATTGAATTTTAATTGTCATGTCAACTTAAGTTGCCCTCTGGGCATTAAAGGATTAACATATTTGAAGTTTAGCAGATCCATAGACTACTGAATACTTTTAATCGGCTTGTTTTGAGATGTGCAAACAAATATAACTGAAAACTATTAAAATTGGCGAATAAACGACCTCCTTATTATGAAACATTAATTTCAAATGAAATTGGACATTATACTTTGGTAGTAGCATCTTTCTTGGCGGCATGCGGCAGTGAGTTAAAACGTTTATAAAAAATATTATTCTTCGTCTATTGTAGAAGTGAGTTTGAAAAAGTTTGCTATATTATAAAGATAATAAGTATACAGTATTTTAACAAAAATATTCACGTACTTTAATGGTGACATATATCTTGTAAGTAAATTATAGTAAAATGAAATACAGCTTTGATTAAAAATTCAGGGATATTATTTCATAGGTACTTACTTACATGAGAATAAAATATAAAAGCATACACAACAATGATTTCAAAAAAGAGAATATACTTAACTATAGATTTACAAATTATATAATAGTCATATAAATAGAAGTGGTTATAAAATCGATTATGGGCCAATTTTTCCATCGTCAGAACGAATTACAGTGACATATTGTTTTATAGATTAATGACTATCAATTTGCCAAGCTACTTCTTAAATAAAAAATATCTTAGAATGGAAAAATAGGTCCTAAATTGAATAAAAATACATGGATAATACTATTTATAGTCTAAAACTAATCTGTAAACGATTAAAAATTATTTACTCACTAAACACCAAGTCGGCAATGATTACTTTAATTAACTATATTGGCTTAGCACCCATTCAGACTTATAGTAAAGAAGTTTACATTATAAACAGGTTTTAAATTTAAACACTGGTGATAACTTCATACTTAACTTCATAGTAACTATTTTCTAGACATACCATATTATAGGTCACTTATATGAACCACCATTAACTCTATCTAAGTTACTAATGATTTTGTATAAAAACAATCACATGCGCTGACTTTAGTCAAGAGCGAAGTCCACGTGAGACTTAGAGGCCCAATGAACTCATTATGACTGTTAGTTCATATGTTTAAAAATTTGAAAAGAACTATTGTGCAATTTGCCCTTAGTGTCAGTACTTTAAGAAATTGGTCAAAAATAGGTAGTATGAGGTAATTACGAAAGCAGAGAGCTCCGAACGAGGCCGTTTATGTCATGATAGAAAAAGGATAAAGCGTCCGCTCTTAGTGGCTTGTATTGAACATCCCTTTCAGCCAGCATAAAGAAACCAATATCATGATGTATAGAAGGTGATGACGACAATGCGACATAAAATTAAAACATGGGCTATACTAGTTTATATAAATGTTTTGCAATGTTTTTACTAGGTGGTAGGCCCGTATGTAGGTTCGTCTGGGTAAGTACCACCGCCTTTCTTATTTCAGCTGTCAAACAGTTCGCTGTTTTGGATTGAAGGGAATGGTAGCCAGTGGAATTACTGGGCATAGACGGCATTTCATCTTAGGCGTCACGATGACAACGCACCTGCAGTATCACGTAATTTTTCCTTGTTATTGCTTGTGTCTATAGGCGGCGGTGTCCGCTTACCATCAGGTGGGCCGTCGGCTTGTTTGTCATCAAATATAAAAAAACTATCAAATAAATCTTATTTATTTGATAATTTCATAACGTCTCTATAAACTAATGCAGCGAATATTCTGGTTTATTTCCGATTTATTGTCGTCGCCACCGGGTATAGCCTCGTCAAAACTCCTCTACTGACGCATCGTTGTACCTCCAGCAGTGTCTAGTTGTCTACTATAGCGGGCGTCAATGATCTATTTATTTGATGATTTGTATTCTAGTCTACAGTGTCATAGAAATAAGGTCGACATATTATATGTCTCAAAAATTATGTTACTTTGCAGAGAGATCTAATTGGTCATCAAATGAGCCACGTTCTTCCCGGTATTGGATGGCAAGTAATAACATTAATAACACAGCCACTAAGACAAGCTAAATTGTATGAAATGAATCACGTATGTTTTATAATCTCCAATGCTACTAGGCAGTTTTATAAATGCAAGGGCAAGATAAACAAAAATGTATTTGATATTGATAAATCTGATTTTGACTTCATAAGTGAAAATCAGAGAAACAATCCGAATTTCACTCTGCTTCTGAATTACTAATAGCTGTCGGCGGACTTCGTGCTGTTAATCTTGTTAATAAATACAATAGGTATTGGCTACATACGGAAACAATAAAACCAGCCGAGAGCCATTGTTCGCTTCAATTGTGACATTTGTGACTGTAATACCTACCTACATTTTGGTGTATGATTTTTTAAAATAATTTGATTATTTGAAATAAAACTACATCATCAGCCTATATACGTCCCACTGCTGGGCACAGGCCTTCCTACATGGGAGAAACACATGAGGAGTTTGGGCCATAACACCACCACGCTGGTCCAATGCGGGTTGGTGGGTTAAAGCGGTTGCAGGAACAACCGGGACCAACGGCTTAACGTGCCTTCCGAAGCACGGAGGAGCTCGAGATAACAAACTTGATTGACCCATCCCAGGATCGACCATGGCGAAAGTGGTAAAACTACATACGTTTATTAATTATCACTTAAGTTAGTTAAATTAAAATTTCTTATATGTATGTAATTAATTGTTTATCAGTTTATTAATCTTGATTTAGAGTAATTTGGTAAGAGGTAGGTACCTATTACTGATACGATTCCGTACGATGTTTTTATTAATTAAAAATATTAAATAACATTTTGTATTTTCAAAATATATCCGTAAGCTATTCAAATTGATATTTGTGTCGTTTAATTTCCACATTGTACTTGTGTACTTTGGTAACAATAGCACCCATATTTACGGTTATATAACTAAACAACTGAAGATCACGTTTATTGATAGGTGAGCTTGATAAACGTATCGATATTTGTAAAGTAGATAATAACGCCAAAATGTTATAATTATTCACGATATTTACACGATTATTAAATAAATAGGTTTATATTATCACAATCAATTGAAGCAGGGAATTATTTTCTACGCTACGTATCAACAAATAAAATGCTTTGAGAAACCAGTGTAAAATGCGCATTTATATGTATTATTTATTATGTTACCGTATATCCTATAAGTGGTTTACCGTCATTATGACTTAGCATGGTGTTATAAGACATAAATAGTTATAACCTTGCGATTTTCAGCATTTTATAAGGATTTGATTCTGCATTTCCAGCTAATGTTGTTTTTGCTTTCAAAAATGTTAGAGTTAACTATTTAATTAAGTTTTTACAAAAGCCAAAACGCAAATGGTAAGCGATTTGTCTGTAAAAAAGAGATATGATCCTTCTTATTTCACTTTTTCTGTTTTATTAACAAACATACATTTAAAACCCAAACTAAGTTTATTATAAAAGCAGCAAGCTATTGAAAAGTCAAGCTTTTTTTATTTCATACGTGCAACTAAATTATCAAAATACCAAATTAAAATACAAATACGTATTTTGTGTTTGTATTTAAATTACTTGATAAAAATGTCATTTTTAATTGGTATTTCAATACTTATTGCTTCAAAATACATTTAAACGAATACATTTAGTGATTTTATATATAATGGGTGCGTTCTGCAGAAAATAGAGCAGACGATGGCTTTCGTAAGCAAAACGATGAGCGCTAAATATGTCAATTTTTAAAATTGGCAACACTGCACCCGTACTATACATCAAAATCACAGCCGTCTCCGTAGCATGGCAAACTTCCTGGGGAATGGACAAAACTTTGTCTCTTTCTTTGTACAATAGAAAGAGAAAGACGCCTGTTGTCTCCTAATAAGGGGACATAAAAAGTAGCGGGATTTCCCTCATGGCTCAAGCGTCCCGGAGACTGTAAACGTCGGCGGGACACCTCCCCCGGAGGTGATGCTTGGCGATTAGAAATCCTCCATAGGCGAATTCGCCTCTCAAGGCTTGAGGACTCACCTAGGTTCTCGCCTCCTTAAAACCCCGGTTACGCTATAAAGGCCACCTGCGGCCAAAGGGAGAGAGGAGAGAGACAGCCAGTGCCACGGGTTCAGGACATGGCAGAAATATAGTTTTCTATAGCGTTCATTGAAAAATTGGAAAGTTTATTTAAAAATCAAGTGGCTATGAAAGGAAATTCTTCCTTTACTGATTAATACACTGGACTGGATTAATTCTATTCTCTTTGCAGAAACTATCACCAGACAGTATTTTTTAAAAATTTTGTATTTTAAATTAATACATTTTGTTATTTTGTTTAGTAATAAAAATAGTATTTATGACTGTATTTTGTATTATGTATTTTACTTAACGATATTTTGTATTTCAAATGCATTTTAGATAACATACGAGATGGTATTTTGTAATTTAATGAAAGAAAATTTAAACCCAGCTCTCTTTGTAGTCCCTACACCTAAAAACAAATAGGTGTAGTTTAGTCTAAAAGTGATAATTATTAAAAGAGTCATAAGTCACACAAAAGAAACGAGATATAATAATATAAGCACGCTTCCGAAACAAAATTAAGGGTTGCTTTGTTTCCGTGACTTAGAACGTAGAGTATAAACACGAGTCTGTAATAAAAAAATAACATAATTAATAGGTAGGAGCCATGCTTCTCTACACTACCAAAATAGGGTAATCAGCAATATGCCAACATATGTTTTAAAACATTGCGAAATTGCCATTAATTCATACGACATACAATACAAGTCCTCTTAACCAAGGAGTATTTCATAATTGAAATCACATTTTAGACATCCTAAAAAAACAAAAATAAACAAAACATTTAAAGGCATAAAATGACACGCCATAATCACAAAACATACCAATTCAGGTACTTAGAGAACAAACAAAAAGCAAGGGTCTCTAAATGATAAACGACATTGTCTATGGGTTTAGTCATAACAAGGATGGTAGATTGGTCTATGGTCATGCCTGTCATGTCACGTGATCACGAGTCTAGGTGTCGGTAAGACGTTGTTGTGTTCACCGAACATCAAAGCTGTCGCCCATTTCAGCTGGTCTTCTGTCACCGAGCCGGCGATCGTGCAACCGAACCAAGGCCGCTCTTTGGTTCTGTAACGAGAAACAAATAATTAAACTAACACACGGAGCTGAGCCTATAAATTAAATGCTATATTTATACGTTTAAATATCTAGCATCTGTTCCCGAACTAGGGAATAAATAACCTGTAGGTATTTCAGCATACAGCGCCTCTTGCCTCGATGTAGGCAGGTTACCTATAAGCTACAGTAGTACATTTTTATAGAGTAAATACATAAAAACTTACAAAGGATTTCTATGACAATCCTCTCGGTGTGTAGGACATGAATGAGTGGGTGTATGTGATAGGGTGAATATATGTGAGGTGTAAATAATTATTTATTTATTCTGTTCTCAAATATAATTTGAAAAAGAAAAGTTTTTTTTTCAATAGTAGTTTACTGTAATATACGAATGAATCTCTCGGTTTAGTCACAAGATTTTGTCACCAGGAAAGCTGATGCTTACTACTTTTTTAACTTCTATTTTGTTCCTGCAGTATATATCAATAATTTTGTTTATTTTATTATAAAACCTGGGACCTAAGAAGGGGAAGAATCTATGGACTGAGGTTGTCTTCGCCTTAAAAGTACGTTCACAGACAGCGAACAATCTACGCTTCTTCACTAGGTATATCTGGAGAGTAGACTAACAAGGAGTGCCGCTTCAGAATAATCTCAAGTAGAAACAGCTGTCGTACTGTCAGAACCACACAAGAAGTATGATGATAAGATGAAAGAAGTATGATAGGATAAAAAAAAGGTTTCAAGGCACAAATTTTGAGTAAATGAAAAATAGTCTCTGCAGTAACAAAAACGCACTATTAGGGTAGTTGACAACTTTTTTATTTTATAAATAAGAAGTTCAAAACTCATAAAGAAGTATTACAAAAGAAATAGTATATTTAAGATCAATAGTGTCGCAGATACAGTGGTATGTTTGATGTGTAGCGGGGCATCGTCCAAAACGCTTATTAGAAAATCTACGGAACAGCCCCCTTATTCTCAACTGTCGGAAAGAATTCGAATTTCGGAAACTCTATACCTGTCACTTTTTATCGCGCGGCGTCAAAGCGAGACGGCATGTGACTTTACGAATCGAATCCGTGATCCGACAGTTGAGAATAAGGGGGCAGGTGACGTTACATAGGCCCTAATTGCTGCCCTAATTGCCTAATGAACACATGCTAAGTCTAAATTTAAGTTCAGTGCATTTATTTCTCTCAAAAGGTATACGACAAGGATGGCTGTCATAAAATTTGACATTTAGATACGTGCGTTCAATTTTCGACCTTAATGAACGTGATAAAAAGCAGTGTTAAGGAGGCACCTCCGTACATGCCGTCTAAAATTGTCTATGGTTTCTTTAAAATGTATCCAAATTTAAGTACAATATTGGCAAAATTAATAATAACTATGTAATATGTATCTTTTTATTAATAGTTGTTATAATAATTATTATTTTATTTATTATTTGACATGAAGCCCACGGCCTTCTTCTACAATCGCACCGCTCGCCATCGGGAACAGGGAATTTATCCACACACGTTGGAATCAAAATGGTCTCATACTATGCGGTTTCAGAGAAACTTTCTCCCACGCACGCTTAGGTTGTTGAATGAGCTCCTGCAGAGGTTTTCCCGAAGGGGTACTGCATAGGGTTCTTCAAAAAGGGATTAAAAAGGTTTTTACAGGGTCGGCAACGCGCAAGTGATACCCCTGGTGTTGCAAGCGTTCATAGGCTGCAGTAACCGCTTACCAATCAGGTGGGCCGTATGCTTGATTGCCACCTTAATTGTATAAAAAAAAATATTAGTGTGAGCAATCTACAAAAAACAACTTTAGAAAAAAAAAAATTTTTATAAATTTAAAAACCGCACAGCTGAAAATCAGATATACTTTACTTAATATTTTTATCTAGACATAGAACAAAAACACAATTAAATACTTTTGCCTCGATACATTTTACTTCCGAAAAGACCTCTTAATTAAAATAAGAAAACTTATGATTTTTAGCAAACGATAATTTTTATTCAATGGGAAATTACTTTAAATAGTAGATATCGTTAATATTCACAATCGTGTAATAAGCAATACAAAATAATAATAAAAATATTGAGAATTTCAATCTCTATGCAGTAACTACCGAAAAAGCTAGCAGTCATTTCACAGAAGAGTTCGTAAAAGTCAATAGTAAACATCGCCGCTGTGCTCTATCGAACGATGTTGACTTTTGAAATTGTATACAGTCCATATGACGTCACTTAATGTCAACATAGCCGCTGTCGTATCGCTTTGAATTTTATTTTAGAACTGATAGAAATTGACGGAGTCTGCATTTATCAAGTTTACTATCTGATGTAACGATACATTGATTCCTTTTTTAATTTTTTACTGAGCGAGTATATCGCCTATGAGAGTCAAAGCTCATGTGTTTCCCAGCAGTGGGACGTATATAGGCTGATGATGATGACGTGAGGATTATAGTCAGCCCGCTTACTTCGCACTCTAATAATTATGCTACAAGCAATATTCATATTTTGGATTTTAGTTCAGACGATTTTAATAAATTAAAATTATTAAGTTTAATAAGTAATTATTGTATGTACTAACCGTTTCTGCTTGTTGTTCCTCGGTATGAAGGTTATGGCCCATCGCGACTGGGGGTTCCGTTTTGGCTCGTGGCCCATGTACCAAATGATTTCTTTAACGTGCCATTCCTCGATCTTGTGGGACCCCTACAATTAATGTAAACAAATTATTTACATTACGTGTAACAATCATTGCGCACCTTGGAACGGGGTCAAAGTAGTATGTACAACTATGAGACCAACAATCGTGTAAAAAAAAGGTTTAAAGTTGAAAACCTACTTCACATAAATGTATGAAACAGATGTTTTTCCCGATTTCTGAGTTGGTCCCGTAGTATTCCTTGTTTATATTGCCCCTTTTTTAGGATGTGCGTTAATTAAGTTTCACGTTGCACATGAGTTGGCCAGAAGGTGGGTAAAGTAGACTTATTTTGTAAAGCATGTTAAACTTTATTACTACATACGATTTTATTTCTAATTGTCACCGCGTGCACTTGTCCCAACTTATAAGAATAAAAATGTATTGATCAGTATCTCACCTGTTTATCTTTGAAATAGCACAACATTCCATTGTGTATTTCGAACATATGCGGTTTGAATGTCTTCGTTGTCTCATTTGCCACTTTCAGTTCCCCACAGACCATCGATATCGAACGGCTAAATGTATCCATTTCGGTCAACAGTTTATTTTCACTGACCATCAGAAAGTTATCTTTCCTGTCCTCTTCATCCCAATACCCCCACCTCAGGACCACATCCAAGACGATTTCTTCTATATGGACTATTCGCCTCATCGATTCGTTGCAAATAACCTCTTCGAGCATTAAGAGGTGGGATTCGATTTTGGCTTTCTCGCAAAGCTCTATGCATACGTCGGAGCTTGTTTTATTTGGTGTAAGCTAAAAGACATATTGGTATATTATTGGTAAATTATTTGAGGCAGTAGAGGATAAAAAGTAAAAATTGATTGTTGACTGACTGATCTGTTGAGTTTTTTTTTCAAGGGATTCATCCAAAAAAGTACAAATTCTGGTAAAGTATCAATGATTATTTTAAAGTTATAACATAAACTTTTAATCTTATAGCATAAATAATCGAGATTGTACTTCTTCCTTTCTTTCTTTTAAAATCATAATAATGATTAATTATTATTTTCGTGCAGACATTCTGTGCTTTTAATATAACAGTAGATTATAATAATTATTTAAGATCTTTACTAACCGTAACCTGATGGCACGTGTTTCTGTCCTTAACGTAGATCCACGCTTTCAGATCGCCAGCGGCTTTCTTCGGCGTAGTCGCAGTGTTTCCTAATACGGCTATAAGGACCCTCCTGACGGCAGCTTCGCGACGCTTCTCTGCTTCGGTCGGCTGCCACACCGCTTCGTAGTTCCCGATTAGATCTCGAACTACAAATACTTCTTTAGACGACCACGCCGTTTGAAGTGTGTTACTTGTCTGGTGATGTAATATGTTTTTGTACGAAAAGGTCGCATATTGAAAGTTATAATAAAAAGGTGCAATGTCGACTAAAAATTAAATATTTGATCAATTTTATAAGCAGTATGACTATAATTGCGTGTGTAAACTAATAAACATAATAACTGGCCTTATTTAGAAAACCCTGAATACTATTAGTAAAGAAGCTTCAATAATTTATGATATACTAACCAACGCAGCGGGCATAATAGTAGGCGCCCAAACGGAAGCCAAATTCTCTGCATTCATCTTGTTTGCATGCGCTAGGGTTGTCAAAAGGTAAAGATGCGCGAATAACTTCCGCGCTGTGTTCCTAGCGACGAGTGGCATCGACGAGAAAACGCGTTGATACTCAGAAAAACGGGTCGCATCGTCTTTTATATCTGTAAATATTTGTCCTGTATAAATATCACTTAATATTTAACGCGGGCGAGCGGGGTGGTGAACTATCGTAATGAGAAAAATTTACAGCTTAGCTGGACGACTCGAGTATTATTTATTTATTTATTTATTTTATTGGAAGACCAACAGCCTAAAATACTAAGACAAAGTTGATAAAAACAGACAACCGACATAAGACGACATCGACGACCGGCTGGCCGAGTGGTCCGTTCCCCTTTCTATACGGGCTACTCGGTCAGAGGTCCCGGTAGGGGTAAATGTTTGTATGATGAATATGAGTATTTGTTCACGCGTCATGGATGTTTAAATGTTTATTTAGTATATTTCTAATATTTGTATACATATTATTATCAATATTTATCCGTTATCTAGTATCCTTAACACAAGCTCTTAATGATGCTTACTTTGGGCTAGATAATAGGTGTGAGTGTATGAATATTATTATTATATGGTGTCCACTAAGTACCAACAGCATCGGCAATTATTACAAATAATTGCTTTACTTACCGAGTGCAGTTGTCAACGCCTTATGCTTGTCTTGCGGCACTAGCGACTCAGGCAAGTCTCTGAAGAACCTCTTGAGTACACCGGCAACATCGTGTTCCGAATGCTGACTAGCACTCAGTTGAACCGACCACGCATCTCTGCGGAATCGAGCTAACAACTCAGAGAGTACCGTGCTGCTGCCAGCGCGGCGATATATGCCTTCTGAAAGGCTACCTAAGAAGATAATATTAATAATGTTTAATTCCTTACTTTAGCCTAATTCACTAAAGAAACGAATACATATTAAATTGTTACAAAGTAAAATCGCTTTCTTTAAATGTATTATTAATCTGTGGACACTTTATTGGGTTCTGTATTATTTTTAGTGTGTCTATTTCTTCTATTGAAACTGCACGTGATAAACATGATTTCTATTAAAATACTATACCACAATGTAATTACTTATCTATCACTATTTAAAATACATAAAATAAAATTTCTCAGATTATTAGAAACCTTATAAACAACATAAAGAGAAAAGTAATCCCAAAACCTTCATCACTCGGTGTTGAATTGTCCTCCAAGTCTAGCCGTTCGTAATCTTTATGATAACTCACCATGCGCATAGATAAAACTGATGCATTTATCCACTACAGTAGGTACATCTTCCTTGGTCAGCTGCTGGTGGTGGATCTGAGCGCCGTTATTATGGGCGGCCAGTTTGATAATGTAGCGCCAGCCCTAGAACAATATGTGGAAAGGGAGTTTGGATAGCTGTCGTACAAAGAAAACGCAATTTAAAAAAACAAGCCACCTCTTTACTTCAATTAGTTTGTTTATATGATATGTCTTCTACATTCTGTCAAACTACATAAGTTACAAAAATAAAGATTGTTTTTTAATGAAAGCACTTTCACGGCACATGGCTTAACAGCACTAGCGTGCTAATTCTGCTGTTGTATTACATGATTCTTAGCCGACTTCAAAAACGAGGAGGTTCTCAATTCGGTTGGTTTTTTTTTCTATGTATGTACAGACGACAGCACATCAAGTGTGACAGTTGCACTACCAAAGCCGCCACTATTACGAACGCAGTAAGGGCGGTATCAAGATAAAACTGTTACGCTTTATGTGCTGTCGAATGTACCCCGATTACGCCACGCCGAGGTTTCTGATTCGTTTTACGTGATTCTTTTAATGTTCGATGCAGAATAGTTGCCATTTGGTCGATCGATATCGATTATTTTGGATCAAAATAACTGGAATAATTAAGTCGTCTATGTATGCGAAATTGCGGATGTTTGCTTTTCTATGACTTTTTAGTGAAACAATACGATAGTAGGAAACAATATATGCTGACGCTCACTGATCTTTTTGGAGTTGGTGCTGAGTTGTTTTCCAATTTGAATTGAACCAAACATTGTTTTGTATTCTACAAAATATTTGACATTTGTCGCAGCCGAAACGCATCGGTAGTTTTTTGGCTAAACTGTCAAAGTTACGGTTTTGACAGCGAGTGATTCAAAAATTAGAATCCTGAGCGATAGCGAGGGAATCAAAAGAGCACGAGGTGAAAAATCTTTGCACTCGAGTGCAACACGTAACTTTTCATCCCACCTCAACGAGGAAACGACTAAACTCAAAAAAAAACATTTGCGCATTATTAACAGTTTTCGTCAATTCTGTTGTCGTCAAATAAACTTCTTCGTCGCTAGAATCACTCATTTTAGGTTTTTTACTTGGTTTCAAGTTTCTTATTTTAAAACTATGGTTTTAGCAAATATGTCGTGATAAGAAAATAGCGCGCGCAAAGCAAATTAAACAAAAAAAGTACACCAAGAAGGTGCCGAGTCTGAGTTTTTAACAAGTTAAAAAAGGTTGTATGCTAATTCGGCGCCATGGAGGTAAAAATAAAGAGGTTTAATGATGTTTTGAATTCACAAACTTAGTGCGCACGATGTCCTAAATTCAATTTTACTTTATCCTCTAGCGGATAAAAACGGTTTTGCACTCAGATATCGAAGAGCAAAAATACTCTTTCCGAGATGGGGGGATGAAAAGTTTATTTCCTGTACCTAAAGGATTCCGTCAAACATAGTTTGGATAATTAAAGCTTCAGTGAGTCATAATATCAGGAATGTATAAATTTTTCCAATATTTTTTGGAAATAAAATATTTTTACTAGGTTTAAGGTATAATTTAATATTTATTTATTTTAATTTCAAACTATTATAATCTTTTTTTTAAATTCAATATAATTAACAAAGACTACTAAAAATACTAAATATCTACAAAGCGATTTTTACTTTTAACAAGTTTCAGTCACAAACGTTTTAAGTTGTCAAATAGTTAAGCCAACCAAGAGCGTTTCGTTGGCGTTCCGGCTTTTTATACAATGTTAGTGGAGTACGAGCATTTATTTACGAGTCATGGATGTTTATATGTTTATTTAATATATTTTTAATATTTATACACATATTATTATCATTATTTATCCGTTATCTAGTATCCATAACACAAGCTCTTAATAATTCTTACTTTGGGCTAGATAATAGGTAGGCTAGATAAAAAAAAGTTCCTAATTAAACACTGCTCTCAACTCTAGTGCCAAGGAATTAGACAGCTGTTATTTGCCCATGTACACTTACAAAGAGAGATCGTAATAGCAATATTAAGGCTGTAAGTGATTAATTTAACAATGATAATGAATGACACACACATATCTATACAATATTCAATTCGATGATGACAACTATTCAAACGTTAGATGGGTAAATAATAGGTTCCACATGAATGAACAATAATCATTAATGTAATCCTGAATTATCTCCCCTGAAATTTAGTTGATTTACAGTTGTTACACGGGCATCTCGTAATTTGTTAGGCCGCGTAAGATTCCCGAAGGCATGATAAAAAACCCATTGCGTCTGGAATGTGTGGCTAGACAGGCTAAAACAAAGATTTTTCAAATATCGAATTTCATATAAAAAGAAATTTTCCAGGATTATTAATAATGTATATTTTTTATATGATAACAAATCTTTACGGTTCATACAACCGAATAAGTTACACGGAAAAATGTTTCAAACTCGTTTTGCTTACCAGAATAAAGACCCATTTATATAATGCAAGTTTTTGGCTGAAGCATACAATTAAATTGAAGCAAGTAAAGTTTAAGCAACGTTTATGACTATGAAACGTTCTATGAAATTCATGATTTGCTTCATTATAATTGTATGCTACAGGCAAGACACTTGTATTGTGTAAATGGGCTCAAAATCCTTTCTATACTAATATTAAGCTGAAGAGTTTGTTTGTTTAGTTTAGTTGAACACACTGATTTCAGGATCTACTGATTCAATTTGAAAAACTCTTTTTGTGTTGGATAGTCCATTTATCGAGGAATACTATAGGTTGTAAAACATCACGTTACGACTAATAAGAGTGAGCATCAATGAAAAATGTTGCAAAAACGGGAATAGTAGATTGCTTTTATGGGTGGAAAGGAATCAATCCCTACGAGGTTGTTAGACGCCGCGGCTATAGTCCGAGTAGGATTTTGTTGCTTTTACCCGTGTGTAGCACTCTTCATTTTTCATTTCAAATGCAAGGAAAATTTTATATATTATATTAGAAATAGAATATAAATTTTATTAGAAATAAAATTTATTATTAAAAATACTCCTGACATGAGTAGAACCTATTTAAAATTAATTGTAACGTTGGTATAATTTGACAACTGTATAATTAAATTTTTGTGTGAATTTAGGCTGTTACATATTGTATGTTACGTGAAATTTGGCTTTGCTGGTTTTCGGTAAAAGTAGGAATTGGGGCGTATATTTAGAGAGTATTTTTAAATTTGGAACAAATTGCGTTACCGACTACAGGCCATTCAGCCGAATGATTTTTTTTCTTCATTGTACCACAGATTGTATTCAGTTCTATTTCTTAATTTTTTATTCCCGCCCTAGGAAAGGAAGTAATTAGTATCAGTTTTTCCAGCCCGGTGGTTTGAACTGGTGTTTTCCTCCCAATACTCAGATCAAGAAATCACTACTTTCCGAGCATGAGGAATGAAAAAAATATTTTTGAGAGTTTTCGTTGCGTGCGCTGCGTAAAGGGTTAAACGTTATGCAAAAATCATGTATGCCTGAATAGTTCTCCTCTAAAAGTTATAAAAATATCAATGAATATATTATGATCATAGTTTTAAATAAATCCACAACAAAATATTGATCGAGTAGCACGAATTTAAGATATCCAATATAGGACGGGCGGGCGTTATTTTCCGACATCCATGCGAATGAAATCGCGGGCACAGGTTATTTCATAAAACTGTTTATCGAGACGTAAATAAATATTTAAGGGTACAAATTTGATATTTCACCAACCAACTTTTAATCGCAGTAATGTTTCATCTATCCAGTTGTGTTTACATCAACCAATAATGGCCACTGTTCTATTGTAACCTAACCCAAATGGTTCACTAACAATAGATCTCATCTATTGTTAGTGAACCATTGAGTTAGGTTCATTTGCAAATAACCATAAATGCAAGCGCGCACTCAATCTATGCAAGCTTGTGAGCAATTATTAAAATTATTACAAACAAGAATTAAGTACTGATTATGAATATTGCATTTTTGATGTACAGTGATTTCTTTGAGGTGAAATGCATCAAATTATAATATTTACAATATGCAGAATAGACCACAATAGAATGGCAGTATAAAAAAAAACACCTATGTAAGGTCATGTTTACAAGAAACTACATTTTTCAATTATATTTATCTTAAATCTTTGGGACTTATAAAACTTATACTATGCTATGTATATCCGCGCGCAGTAGGGCATTATACACAAATGCAGTTAGCATTGATACAATAAAATTGTAGTTCTGTATTTAAAATGTAGGTTGAAAGCTAAATAGCATTAAACGGGGAAGCGTCAATTGAATAAATGATGTTTTATATATATGTGGTGCGAATAGCCATTTACACGCTGTATGTTGGAGTACACTTCATTTATGTTTCGAAAATTGTTTATAAGATGAAAGTGTGATCGCAAAATGGAAGGTATGCTTCCTAAATAGGAAGCGCGCTTGGCCCACTTCTCATTTCCTGAATTAGTGTCCCAGCTACACAAGGAAGTACTATTTATTTTACTAAAAGGAAGCGTATTAGTAGAAAATGTTATAATTTTGGCTTACTATAGGCCGTTAATCTTCACAACAAAACTGGTAATTTTTTTTAAAATAAAAGTAGGGACTAAGCAGCTTAACACTTTAGAACCATGAATTGACCACAGAAGTAGCTTAACACTTTAGTACCATGTCACACTGACTATTTGCGCTTGTACTTAATTGCCACCGTACTATATTAACACCATATTATTGTGTCATGGTACTAAGGTATTCAGCTACTTCTGTGGTCAATTCATGGTACTAAAGCTGCTTCGTCCCTTATACTTTTATTAAAATATTTATATTCTGTTAAAAGGAAGATTGATAGTGAATTAACTTATTGACATTGTGCTTGCGTGCGTTAAGGCTAATGCCAGGCTATTTATTTGCTTTGAAAGCAAAGAACGAAAAATGTTAACCGTTTAAAGTTTACTTTGCCACTGAAAAAAAGCACAAAAAAAGTGTGGTGTGCTCAGAAGATTCATGGTTAAGATCCTACTCCTCCTCCCACCAGCGATGTCTCAGGAACACTAGAAACATGATATTATAATGATAATCGTTTTATGAACAAGAATTACTTAGCTTACCTTAAGTTCCCGTTCATGTGGAAATCGTAGATAGAGGGTAGCATGCGGGCAGTCCAATAACAGATTGGCGCTGCCGTCTGCCGGGCACGACTGTTTCGTCTCCTCGTCTGCATCTTGAGTGGCTGTTAAAAGATTGGACATTAATTATGATTTAATGTACAGTGGAAGATACCACTCTGAGGCGAAATTTTAAACTAAGTCTTCACGTATGTGGTACCAATAACACGGATATCGCATGCTTCTAGAGTGGGTCTTAAAATATACTTTTTATTTAGCACTTTCGTTAAGGTCGAAGATTGAAATACGTTCCTTAATGTGGATTCTGCATGGCGTCCCACAGATTATTTTTTTAAAAAACAATTAAACATGTTAGTTTTTTTAAATTAAATAAATAAACAAAATACAAAAAACGTAAAATAAATATAAAATTTATAAATTGTGAAAAAATAAGAATCTTACATTCGAACCAAGACAGTCTGTGTCCGGAACAGTAAGTCGTACGTTATAGATCGATCACCAAATTCATGATTGCTTATGGCAAATTTTAGCATTGGTTAAAAAGGTAAAAGAAACGGGTTTAGTTGCTATCTCTGTTGACAGTTGACTACATGCGTTATTTCTCGTAGATGTGCTGTGGGAGTGGGACACGCTATTGTGTGCGTTGAGCATTAACACACAAAGATAGTCTTACATTCGTGCGAGCGAATGTAGCCTTTAAAGTGGTACTGGACTTATGGCCTTTGACTATATGTTATATTGGCAACTTAATTGAACGCCTAGGCCGTTGAATAAACGCCGGCCGGCGACAACTAGCCAAGTCATTTAGCGCAACGTTTAACCAGACATCTGAACGTCGTGTCAGCCATGATAATGGCTAAATTATTTAAATGGACGTCTAAGCAGGTCGTTTAAGTCGAAGAGCTTTTGTGTGACAAACTGAGTTGACATTCAATACGCCAAGTTGTTACACTTTAAGTAACTCTAGTTCAATTAATTATCGTCCTAGACATTTAATTGGATGTCTAAATCAGCAAAATTAAATGGCTAATTTAAGGAGATGGTGTTGACATACATTTTCTTTGGAATTGGTGTAGTAAAGTCACTCAAAGTGCAATGGAGAGGGCTTGCGGTTTCTCTGCGTGATTGAATCAGAAATGTTTAGATCCGCAGGAGAACTAAGGTCGACGACATAGCCGAAAGAATTGCAACACATTGCAAGGAGGATTGACGGCTGTTGGCGCGGAAAGGTTCTCTGAAAAGAAAAAAAGGAGTGGCGGTCGCGTACCCGGAGACGCAGCGCTGATAGGCCCCCCAAAAAGTTGGACCGATGTACTGCGGGCAGCGCAGCGCCGATCGGTTTGGACATCCTTGGGTGAGGCCTATGCCCCGCATAGGGCGTCTCTCGGCTGATATGATAAAGATGATAAAATGTGGAAGTTCTTATTCAAACTAAAGAAGTAAATAGGTAAGGTAGGTAAGAGACAAACCGGCCCCCAGAAAACCTTAATTAGCTTTGTAACTTATTAAATACAAAACTTATAAGTTTAAAATGTTAAAAATGTAGTAGCTAATTAACAACCTATTCGAATATGAAAAGCTACTCATTCAAAGATTTTTCTATGAAAAGGAAATGGACGGATTTTCTACAGGTCTTTAAAAACAAAATTATCATCTACATTCTACAACATCACAGAGAATAATGCAATTTCCAAGCTTGTCCTTTGTATAATTAATTAATGTAGGAAGAGAATTTATCACCTACTGATTAAAAGTACAACAAGTATTATTTCCTTTGTTGTTAGTTCTGTTGCAAAAAATGTATTAACACGGCTTATCATGATGCTTACTTTGTGCTAGATAATAGATGTGAGTGTATGATTATTATTATTATTATCCTTTCAGTTTCTACTTAATTATTTTGTTTTTATGTTTATCAAGTTATTTTTGTTATTTTTTAAAAACGTTTTTTCCTTTTTTTTTAGGTTGCATGTTGGCGACTGCGACCGGTTCGTGCTATCTATAGGTAGTAAGGAAGCGTTTAGGGCTCCATAATTATAAATTCATACTAATCGGTGGTTGACCCGGTCGACAACATCGGAATGCTACCTTTAGACAGCGCATAGTACCTACATACAACTTTATTTTTACCACTAATTTGAAATTAATACTAGAAAAAAAATAGGGTTCTCAGTATCGCTTACTGATTATATTTACCAAATCAAAAGTAAAAAAATCGAAATCGTAAAATTATCCACATAAAAGTGCAATAAGTATAGAATTGAATCAATGAGTATCACGCGCCCTTAGATAAGATACATACAGCGCACATCGTCCGCGCTGGCCTTTGAGCCATTCATAAATTCCGGTAAACTAGCGTCTAAGCTCTATCGCCCCCCGCTCCCACCCCTCGCTACACGCACTCCCGCTCCTTGCAGAAAAGTGGCAGGCAATGACAAATTGCTATCGGAAATGCATGCACGCTCCTTTAGGTGAAAATCATTGCGCGATAACATGAGTGCCGCTGTGCATCTGTACATAGAACAGCATAAAAAACCCTCGACAGCCAAACGTACGAAGCTTTTGGTTTCAGCTAGCACACCTCCGCACTGCCATAGCGCAGTGCATGCGTTCCTGAAATCTTGACGGACCAGTTCGTGTCGTGGCGGGACTGTAGCGTGGTCTCCAAGCTCACCTGATCTCACGACTATAGTTTTATTTGTGAGGTGAAATTAACAAGGACCGAGTGCACATACAGCCGGCAACTACAGAATAATTAAATCACAATGCTTTCGAGTTAAGTGAAACATCAGAGAAGCGTACGTATGTACTGCTCGCGTTAAAAAGAATTTTATTACCTAACGTGCCCGTCTGTGCATTGACAATGGAGATGGACATTTTGAAGAACAAATAAAATAATTAAGTATATTGGCATAAAAAAAAATGCTAATAACATAACTATTAATACAATTTTGACATGGCAGATAGGTAATAAGGCCTGCCCTAATAAGTGTCTAAAGTTAATGTAGGTACCTACTGTCAAAAAATGGTGGTGTATAAAGAACATACATAGTATATTGTTTTGTTTTTATAAGCTTTAAACTCCAATAAATTGTTAACCACTAAAACACAATGTACTGATGTGTTTGCTAAGATAACTAGTGTTAGATTTTGTTCTATTAGTAAGTCAATATACAACTGTAGAGTCAGGGTCAGGCAGAGAATTCTGCGAAATGTATTACGACAGCATCGACAAGATAGGGCGCAAATTAATCGAAACAGAGACAAGGTACATATTATAGTCACGAGCAACAAAAGAGATAACTGATTTTGATGGAATACACTTACTAGAATACGCTGCGATAACTACGTATGGGGGCTTGTACAGTACCTACTGACCTGCTTGTAAATATTGAGTTCTGTTAAAATATCAATGGTGTTCTGATGGATACTGACGAAGCAAAAATATCTTTGACGATTTTTTAAAAACTAATTTGTTTGATCCCTTATATCCCATTATGTGCCGGTAGATACAGACAATACTGGAAATATGCATATTTTCCTTTGGTTTTAAAATTAATAGTACACAATAACAATTTACAAAATTTCGAAAGAATTCCAGAAAAATACTGATAAATACCCGACTTACAATCACTTAAATGCCACAGTACACGCCCGCGATACTTTTTTTATACTTAAACAGCAATTTGGAGGAATTTTGTGTGAACGTTAGCTCATAACGCAAATACAGATAGACTAGAAGAATTTTACAGGGATATCCCAAGTCCTGGGTAGCGATGGTTAGAGCAGTCGCCCGGATTGCAGGTTCGATCCCCGCCTCAGGACGTGAAATTTTTTAGTAAATAATGTTTCAAACATTTATAATAATGTTAGAATCATAATTAAGAGCAATTTGGAATTCAAATATCTGGGGTATTTTTTGGCTAAAATAAATTGACTAGATATTAGTAATAAAGAAAGAAAAAAAAATCATTTTTATTAAACGCTACACAAAGTATTTATACACATTAACCATATTTATAGATAACTAAATTACAATTAGGTGACATTGAAAGGACCCCACTCAGCATAATGTTGAGCCAATTGTTGGCGCCTCGACTCGGATCTTCCGTGGGTACCAGGATAGGTAAGATATAGCAGCATAACTTTATGGATATTTTATAAATACATATATTCAACCAGTATTGTTTCCATGCATATTCCCTATTGACGAATATCTTTTTAAAAACTGTATGTAATTACTTAATTTTACACAATTTCATAATGATTCTGTTTAATATGTGGAATATACATTTGAAAGGCAAAGCTGCAAAAGTAAATTGAAAAGCAGAGTGGGCGGTATTGTCCTTGCAATATTCATTCCGAAATATAACGATTATGATGTTTAAAACGCAAAGAGAAATACCCGTTTAATTTTGATATGTTTTAATTACACTCTGGACGAAATTGAACAAGTCTCGCGTTATCCTAATAGGTTTGTAATTTGTATTTGGTACCATCTCGATGGCCGTCAATCGGTACCTAGGGGTACGCTAAAAACGGATTTTTTCCCGTCTAAGGTGGTGAAAGGGGGTCCAAAGTTTGTAGTCCAAAGAAATAAGATTAGTTAACTATTTTATATGAAACTTCACACATTAACTCACACTTTCAATCACGATTTTTCTAGAATTCTACCCATAAAATAGGAAAATGGGGTGACAAAGTCTAAAAATCAACATGGGTATTTTATTATGGTTCATGAAAAATCAAGAAATAAAATAATGTTTTTGAAGTGTGGCTCTATAGATTTATTCCGTAGTTCAATGAAAAAATAACTATTTACTAATTTTTTAATATTTTTCAGCCCTAAAAATGAAGTGTGTCACTTTCTGCCCGCTTATAAGTAAGCAATGACCCACCCACTTTCAGAGTATGAGAGATGAAAAAGTTATTGTTCAAAATTTCACATCACTAATAAAACTAGAATTCTGTCAGAATCAACAAGCTGGACTGAAAACAATACACCTAGTCCCGAATTAAAATACGCTCGCAGTATTTAATTACCTCATGACGCTAAGGAAATTCAGACAACAACATACTTTCAATATATCAGTTAAACTAGTAGCAGCGAATTTATTAGTCTATTCAAACAGAGAGTATAACGTGAAATGCTTTATTCGGAAAATATTTCTGCCCTGTTCCGAATACCTGCGAAAGTTATCGAATAGTTTTCATCCATAAATACATGGACTTTTTTAATTTTCTTAAATCATAATTATACTTATAGAAACCGCCAGCACTTTAATTTAGTTATACAGGGTGTTAGGGGGAAGCTGTGGGAAACGAAGGCAGGTGGCAGTGCTCGTCACATTAAATACGATTTGTTGAAAAATAAATTTGAAATCACGAAAAAAATCAGCTGTTCCATACAAACAGGCCGTGTAGATATTTTTTTTCGCGCTTTCAAATTTATTTTTAGCAAGTCGTGTTTAGGGTGACCAGCACTACCACCTGCCTTCGTATTCGAGAGCGTCCCCCTAACATCCTGTATGTATACTTCGGACTATTTTCTGTTTTCTGGTATTGTGCCTAACGGGCACTTTATCGTTAGACAGAGATAGAGCTACCGCAGTTTAGTTACCTAGTAACCTTTGTTGTTTATAATAAACTAGCGTTTGCCTGCGACTTCGTCTGTATATCACGGAGAAGTTTTAGTGACTTTTAATTACTATACACATCTGGACATCTGGTTAAATTAGCCACTTGATTGGACGTTTAGGCCATTCAATAACTGCCGGTATCTAATGAAATCGCTGAAGGACAACTAGCTAACTCATAGAGTGCAACGTTTAACCAGATGGCAGAGCGTAATCGCAGCCATCTGGTTAAATCAGACATTAGTTTGAACACCTAGGCAGGTCATCTAGTACAAAGAGTTTTGTGTGACTCTTTGTATGATTGACAGGTTGAAGGTTATTTTTATAATCATTAAAAAACCGAGATTATTTTAGTTACAAGTGGTCATAAAAAAACTCACACAAAAACTTCAGTAGTAGTACATGCCATGCCAGCGTTTAATGGATGGCCTAGGCGTAGAATAGGTGGCTAATTTAACCAGATAGATGCGACATATACAACGAAGGACTATTCTTGGGGATTCGTAAATATGGAAAGGGTCACTTTGTCTATTTACATATTTCAAATTAATTCAAACTATTGAACTAGGTAGTGCATGAATGTAATTAGCAACGTAGAGAATACTTACTGCTTAATTGTAAAGAACAGTTGCAAAACAAGTAATAGTAAAATTTTAGTTAACTTGTTGTAATTTTTTTAAGGTCGGAACGAATATCGGCTAGGGAAACACGTCGGTTAATTGAAGCCGATGTATTAAAGTGCCAGCGCGGCGAATTATTACTTAGCATGTGTCACGCACGCACGTACGATATTTAAAAGCCTGTCAAGTAGGTAGTTTGTCCGAAATCCATTTCTCACACAATGGAATTCAATTGAGATAATTTGTTTAAGGGGTTACTACATTTGGCTAAATTTAGTTAGCTAAATGAGTTAGACTCTGAATTTAGACAAATGTAAAGACATTTAGACACACTAATTAGTACACACTAATTAATAGACACGCCAATCAGAGTCGTGACTGCCGATCTTAATCAGTTGGCATGCTGAAATTTAGCTAACTTAGCCAAATGTAATTACCCCTTTAGCGCTTCAACGGTCGATGACAAGGTGGATTTTTTCAAAGGACTGATATCAAATATACTCCTTTGCACACAGTTTGCATAAAACGCTGTCCAGCTCCTTGGATAACAGTAACAGAGTCCGTATCACTCCGTATGTACGTACATGTCTGGTCGCAATAGGCATTTCGAAAATATAGAAAATACAGAACTGAAGAAAACTAGCGCCTCATAAACTAATAGAATAAAGTCCTGTACTGTAACTAACAGAAATCATTTTTACCTCTCCAGCACCAAAAGGGTGGTTTTGCTGCTAAAAAACTTTCAGCAAACTTGCATTTTATGTGAGCAAAATTGATTTAAATTTCGACGACGAGTTTTGAATATCAACGCGGCGCAAAATATTATCTTTCTTTTAGTATTTTACTGACCTGGCGCATGTGTTTTCAAATTAACCCTGTATACGCTGCATTTTTAGATTCCGTTAATACAATCACAACTTCATCGATTTTATCTCGGTTGTGGAATGTATTAGACATAGCATGAGTGTTAGGTCAGGACTTTGGGAATCCATCATTTTATCGCAATTAACTTTAACGATTTTCATTCCCCATAAAACTATTTGCAGATCTTTTTATAGATTATTTTACAAATCCTAGAATCAGGTAACAGCGCCATTTCATTTCGTCGATTATTTATTATCTACAAACTCAGTCCATCGTTTTTTCTTTTCATATTAGGGTGTAGACTCGTACGTAGGGTTGTCTAGGTACGTACTACCGCCTTTCTTATTTCAGCCGTGAAACAGTTCTCTGTGTTTCGGATTGAAGGGAAAGGTAGCCAGTGTAATTACTGGGCATGGACGGCATTTCAGCTTAGGCCCCAGGATGACAACGCACCTGCAATATCAAGTGATTTTTCCTTGTTATTGCAGGTGTCTATAGGCGGCGGTAACCATTTACCATCAGGTGGGCCGTCAGTTTTTTTGTCATCTAGTTGGATATAATAGTTCTTTGTTATACAAGAGTGCAAAGTTGCTTTTTAACCGCGTGCTCAATTTTGATGACCGAGCAAGCGAAGGATTCTAAAATTAGAATCCTGAGCGTTAGCGAGGGAATCAAAAGAGCACTAGGTGAAAAATCTTTGCACTCGAGTGCAACACGTAACTTTTCATCCCACCTCAACGAGGAAATCATCTACTCAATGCAAAAAAAAACATTTACGCATTATTAACAGTTTCAGTCAATTCCGTTGGCGTCAAATGAGCGTCTTTTTTGGCGCTGGAATCACTCATTTTAGGTTTTTTACTTGTTTTCAAGTTTTTTGTTTTAAGGCGATACCTCGACGACACTAGCGACACCACTTGATTTATATTAATTGTGGTGAATATAGAACATAATAAACAAAAATGCTTTAGTGAATGACTAAAGAATGGTATTTGTAATTTTTCTGAGATGTGCTCGGTATAAGATAATCCTTTACATGTAACCTATTTTTTCATTATTGCCTAAAGGTTACTTATACGTAGACAATTTATACAAGACACATCTTTAAAAATTACAAATACCGTTCTTTAGCAATTCTCTAAAGCGGTTTTGTTTATTATGTGCCAAATTCACCATAATTATTAACAATCAAGTGGTGTCGCTAGTGTGCACGAGGTATCCTCTTAAACCAATGGTTTTAAAAAAGTTGTAAAAGAAAATGGCGCGCGCAAAGCAAATTAAATAAAAAGTACACCAAGAAGGGGCCGAGTCTGAGTTTTTAACAAGTTGAAAAAGGTTGTATGGTACCATGGAGGTAGAAATAAAGAGGTTTAATGATGTTTTGAATTCACAAACTTAGTGCACACGATGTTCTAAATTCAATTTTACTTTAAGTATCTCCTAGAGGATAAAAACGGCTTTTGCACCTAGATATCGAAGAGCAAAAATACTCTTTCCGAGATGGGGGATGAAAAAAAATATATTTTATGTATTTTATCGAAATAATGTTACATCAAAGTTTTAATAATTTTGTTTTCACGAAGTTTCAGTTTGCA
Organism: Nymphula nitidulata; assembly: GCA_947347705.1. Lineage (NCBI taxonomy): Eukaryota > Metazoa > Arthropoda > Insecta > Lepidoptera > Crambidae > Nymphula > Nymphula nitidulata. The sequence goes on from OX374616.1 coordinate 23,473,691, forward strand.
AAATAGTTAAAACATCACTAGTTGTAAATAGTTGAAACATTTTACTTTAGTAAAGTCAGTGTACATCTAAAATACGATTTTCGTGTAATTAATCATTTCGTGCGTGATATCTTCTTATTGAGTGTATTATTTAAAAAAAATGAATTAATTACTTTTTTTAATAATACATTTTTTTGTATTTAAATCGGCTCAGTTTACGACTTCATGAAGTCATGTCTGCCCTACCTCTAGAGTGTGGGCGAGGCAGCCCGCAAGCTGAGGAGCAGGTGGTTTTAACGCTCACTACCGCAGCAGACGGCTGACATGATATTCAGCCATTTAGTTAAACGTTGCGCTCAACGACTTGGCCAGTTGTCCTTCAGCTGTTCAATCAACGGACTAGGCATCCAGTTAAGTGACTAATTTAACCAGATAGCTAAGACATATACATAAACTCAGGTAAAGCATCGTCGACCGAGCCGATCTCAATGTTATTACATAAAATTTAATAAAATTGTTATTCACATGCTTAGCTAAATATTTACACCTAATGTACTTACCAACACATCTGGTTTTTCTCAGGTCTACAGTGCAGACGGTTGGGTCCTTGCTAGTGTAATAGACCAGCACCCTTCGAAGCAGCATCAACCAAGCACCTCTCCATTCCCCCGTCACACCTTCCTGTTATTGTAATAAAGTATTAAATTATATCATAGTATTAGCAGATCTGCACGGAAGTACACAGGAGGGTAAGTAGAGAATTCAAAAGAGATCGAAAATAATTTAAATAAATACAAAGCCTTCGTGGAAGTTTCAGTAAACAAGAATACCTGTGGAAGTGTGAACCTTTCATACCTCAAACTCAAACTCACCTTTCATACCTTTTGTAAATCGGTACCAATGAAAGCCGTATTGTGCCACAATACTGCAATAAAGCTTTTTTGAATAAAATTCTGGAGTAAAATTCCAGCAGTCTACTCGTGATCATGGCGCATGCAACTGCGCCGAAATATCGGGAACTCCCAACTATAAAATTACATGGTAAATATCCCGTATGTAACTCTAATTCAAATTATGGAAAATAAAATAACCACACCGTTTAATTAACATTAATAAAATAAGGTGTGGTTGTTTACCGCCTACGCAGCACAATGAAATCCACATCACTGAAATAGGGAAGCAAAGGGGAGCTAAAGATTTAATATTTTATTCTGAGTATTCGAATTAACCTTTCGACCCTTACCATCCCACCGGCGTTCACACACTATGCAAAATGTACTGTATCTCGTTAGTGGTACTTAGTACAAATTCCAGACACAATCTGTTTTTAACCGACTTCAAAAACGAGGAGGTTCTCAGTTCGGCCGGTTTGTTTTTTTTTTTTTTTTTTTTCTATGTATGTACACCGATTACGCCGAGATTACTGATCCGATTTACGTGATTCTTTTTTTGTTCGATGCGGAATAGCTGCCATTTGGCATAAAAATTTTTTCAAAAACAATTGGGTACTTTGGTTTTAAATTTAAAAAAACTTAAATTATGAAGTCGTCTACATATGCGAAATTGCGAAGTTTTGCTTTTCAAATGACTTTTTAGTGAAACGATACGATAGTAGGAAACAATATAAGTTTACGATCACCCATCTAGCTTCGACCGTAGAAAGTTACCACTAAAAATTGTGAAAAAAAAATTTTAAACAAAAATTAAAACCGACTTCAAAAAACTGAAAAGGATAAAATAATTAAATTTAAGTAGGTATTCATCCCCTAGAAACATATTTTTGGAGTTGGTGCTAAGTGGTTTCCAAAAACAATAGAAAGTGAAGCACCGACTCCAAAAATATGTTTCTAGGGGATGAATACCTACTTAAATTTAATTATTTTATCCTTTTCAGTTTTTTGAAGTCGGTTTTAATTTTTGTTTAAAATTTTTTTAATTATCATCTAACTCTCGGGAATCTCAAGACAAATTAAAGTTAAACAAAAATTACACCAAGAGCATAATCGGTTTCCAATTGCAAGCATTTTAGGCTGCCGGATTATTTACTATCCGGCTATTGCCTCATATCCCACTGTCCAGCCTACTACGTGGCTGAATATTTCGTATCCGGCTATCCAGCCAAACTAGGATCCGTCTCATATCTCCCATAAAGCATCAAATACAAATGTCACAAGTATAAGTATTACAGGCCGTATTACAGTAATACATTTAAAAACAGAATTTAAAAAATATAGACCTTAAACTGCTGTTCAAAAATAAATTCACAGTATTGAATTAGCAACGGTCATTTATTATGCGATCGAGTTGTTGAATGATTAAATTTGTAGGTACTTACAATTCACAGATTTAACCATTCAATTATTTTGCCCATAATTATTTGTAATTGCCACCATTTCAATTGAATAGAGATTTAACCCGACCTGTATTCAGAGTACCTACAAACTTTTAAACGAAACTGATTGATATTACGAACAAAATTTTAACCTTATTTTGTTATGCATGGATTTGGTTACGTTATTATGTTGATATGTTTGCACTATATTGGACATATGTAAGTATTAAAAGCCATTATTCTGTTGAGCTCCGGTTGGGCGCATATATAATTCAGCACGTTATCGCGGACGTCGCCGTCCACGATTTTCCGTAAACGTCAACGTCCAACGTTATATGGGCTTTTATAATTCACATACCGTGGACGTTTAACGCCATTAGTGCAGAATTTTAGAAGAGTGCGGACATGGTCTCTAGAGGACGGCTATTATACCTATTGTATTTAATACGCAAAAAAAAGACAAATAATGAGAAGATATTAGCAGCACCCGCTACTAACAGTAAAGTATTTGGAAAGAACGTTTTATTTATTATTTGACAAATTAAAAGATGACCCAGTCAAGTTTTTCAATTATTTTCGTAAATCCATACAAACTTTTGAGTATATGCTCTCTCATTTGACTCATCAGTTAACAACAACAACAGGGTGGGAGATCGCGAGCACGTGGACTTACTCACACATTAATTAATCTTTGTAGCTACGCACTACATGGCAAAAATATCGCGACGGTTTCAGAGGGAAGCTTGGTGTTATCGTAACGTTATGACGGGGACGCGCACTTTAACACGTCATCGTTGACGGAAATTTAAAAGCGTCTTCATATATATCCATACAATTTACTTCCCTGTGTTATCGTTGTACTGTGGCCATCCACGATAATATCGTCGCGTTACAAATTATAAAAGCGCCCATTCACACTAAAGTTAAGTGTCACACTTTCATTACAACCCAACTTAAGGAGGACTGATGGAATGTGGCAGTGGCGGCGTAAAGGGGGGGCGGAGGGGGCGGTCCGCCCCGGGTGCCAAGCACCAAGGGGTGACAATGACAACTAATACCCTACACTAAAAGAATGAAACCGTTAAAACCTGTTAAATCCCAAAAATAATGAATCTAAACAATACAAGGCCCCAAGTGCCCAGTGGTACCTGAGGTCGCGCCGGCGGTGACGGACGTTGGAGAGGCGCCGGGACCAGGGGTGCAAAGAATCTCCGGGTGGCGAAGACATCCCGTCATACGAACTTGGCCCTGGCAACTTATGACACACGCACACTGCGGACCGAGGAGAAGCTGCAGAAACTAGAGAAGGAATTAAGCAGGATTCACTGGAGTGTAGTAGGACTTTCTGAAGTCCAACGAGAGGGCGAGGACACGATGGTCCTTAAATCCGGCAACCTGCTCTATTTCCGGGAGAGCGAAGATCGGACAGATCTTGATAGTGTCGGGTTTATTGTCCACAAGTCTCTCGTGAACAACGTTGTACAAATCGGAAGTGTGTCGAATAACTCAGAATCACCAAACGGTATTCTTTGAAGGTCATACAAGTATACGCCCCGACCTCGACTCACCCCAACGAGGAAGTAGAAGATAATGTATGAGGATATCTCTCGGGCAATACATCCTTCCAAAACTTACTAACTACACTGTCGTCATGGGAGACGTCAACGCAAGACTGGGCAAACGTAGCAATGATGAGTTGAAAGCGGGGCAATTTGGAGCTGGAATCCGGAACTATAGAGGTCAAATGCCAGCCGATTCTATGGAGAGGGAGGTACTCTTTATCATGAACTCCTTCTTCAAGAAACGGCTGCATCGAAAATGGACCTGGAAAAGTCCGGATGGCGCAACAAAAAATGAGATCGACTTCATCACGAGTCTTAACTCGGGTAGTCAATGATGTCTCAGTGATGACGTTTTATTCGTTTTTATTCGTTTAACACGGGAAGTGATCATCGAATTGTAAGAGGCACATGAATATCAATGTGAAATCCGAGAGATATCGACTGATGAAGTCTACGCTTCGCCCTGCAGCTATCCAGATCCAAAACCCCGAACGCTTTCAATTAGAATTGCAAAATCGCTTCGATTGCCTAGAGAACTGCACAGATGTGGACACATACAACGACAGGTTCGTGGCAGCTGTATTTACGGCGGGTTCAGGGCTCTTCAAACCCAGCCGTAACAAAAGAGGTAAAAAAATCTCTGCGCCAACTTTAAAGCTCATGGATGAAATACGTGGACTGCAGTCTTCCGAAGACGCTCATCGGCAACTCAATAAATAGATCTCCAAGTCATTCACCCGCGACATACGCCACTTTACTACAGAGAGGCAATCGATCGAAACAAAGGCTCCAAAGTGTTCGCCCGAGATCTGTTGATAGGACAGAGTTTGCTGACGAAGCTGAAGACGGAGGATGGCAGATTCGTTACATCCCGACCTGAGCGACCTTGGCCGAGATTGAAAACTTCTACGGACAGCTTTACGTGACATCACGCACACCTGTCACTAAGGTCATAGATCCAAGAGCCAAATAAACCCGACATTACACGGAAGATATCCCAGACGTCCGTCTGTACGAGAATAGTGTAGCTCTCAAACAACTTAAGAACAATAAGGCGCCGGTTGACGATGGAGTTACAGCCGAGCTTCTGAAAGCAGGTAGACGAACGGTCCTGAAAGCTCTTCAGAGGCTATTTAACTCCATCATGTACGAGGGTAAAACGCCAAAGGCGAGGCACAGGGGCGTGGTGGCACTCTTCTTCAAAATGGGTAACAAGACTTTACTGAGTCATGTCTACAAGTTGTTTTCGAGGGTTATTACAAATCGTCTCGCACGCAGGTTTAACGACTTCCAGCCTCCCGAACAAGCCGGATTTCGAAAAGGCTTTAGTACTATAGATCACATACATATGCTGCGGCAGGTTATACAGAAGACCGAAGAGCACAACCTGCCATTATGCTTAGCGTTTGTAGACTACGAGAAAGCCTTTGATTCCGTTGAGACCTGGGCCGTGCTTCAGTCACTCCAGAGATGCTAAATTGACTATCGGTACATGCAAGTGCTGCAGTCACTGTACGAAAACGCCACAATGTCCAAATTGTAGAAAAGGTTATTTGCTAGACAACAAAAAAATGTGAACACTTAGACATTCAGATTAAAGGAAAATTTCGAAAACGTATGCCTGGAGAAATGGCCCGAGATGCTGGACTGACATTACCAGAGGAATTGCAGAGAGAAATGTTCGAATTTCACGATAGATTTTACGAAGAACTGGACCATCGTTACAGGGCAATGGATTTTATTCTAGTTACATTTAGTGTTATTCAGCCTAAAACGTTGGTAACATCACCAGAAGAAGATCTTCGTGAAATGGTTCCAAATCTGTTGAAAATTTACGATGAATTTTCAGCAGAGGACATCGTGTTGCAGATTTCAAGATTGAGGCGTCATTTGGAAGCCGCCAACATTTCTGCCCAAGAAGCGGTTCAATGGACTATATTAAAGCTTCTCAGATTCATTGTAAAATAAGGCTATTCTGAGTCTGTTCCAAGTTTAGCGCTGTCTTAGATTTTTTTTAACAATTTGTGTTTCGGTGGCTTCATGTAAAAAACGCTTTTCAAAGTTAAAATTTATAAAATCTTACTTGAGGTCCACAATGAGCCAGGCGCGACTAACCAATCTTTCGATTTTATCAATTGAAAGAGACAGGAAGTCAATTTTGATAATGTGCTTGAATATTTTAGTAAAATAAAGTCTCGTAAGCATTTTTAGTATTTGGTGTTTTATTTTAGGTAGGTAAGTAGGGGTGCTCAATAAAAAACCGCCCGGGGTGCCAATGTATCCTACGCCGCCACTGGAATGTGGCACAGTAAGACGTTTCAAAAATGGCAATGTTAGATATAAAAACACTCATCTAAAAATATGCCTACAAATAAAGTCGAGTCAATTTATTATATGGGCCTAATTCTTAAGACACACTCTAAATCTAAGGTTTACTGTTTAAGAATTTATTTCACAAAGAAATTACATTTCACTAAACATGAGAAATACACTTAAATAGTTTGAATAGTAAGTAAATTAACTTATTTTTGCTACACGAGTACGGATACAATGAGAAAATCGACACAAAATTATCACTGGGTTGTCGTCAGTTATAGAATTATGTGAACGGATGACGTATTCGAAAAAAGACTGATACACCATATCAGTATCAGTCATTTTTATCTCATTGATAGTGATATTATCTCATTGATGGCAATTAATTCCTATCGATGTGGGTTCGTTACCTCTCAAGGTCTTTGAGGATGTGGAACTACAATATCTTTTGAATAAAGTAGATGTCTGAATTTCTTTAATGTCTCAGGTAATATGTTGTAAAGCTGTGCTCCTTCAAACAATATGCTATTTTTACCTTAGTTAGTTCTAGGTGGTGTTAAATAAATATTGTTGTTTTATATAGTTTCTAATTTTCTTGTGATGAAAGTTATTTTTGAATGTATTTTTTGTCCAGTATTTTTCGAACAAATATACTATATTAAAAGTAGTAAGGGTCCTAAGATGGACCCTGGGGTACCCCATTGGTAATTTGTCAGGTGTACTCTGATTATTATATATTTGGGCAATCTGTAGTCTAGCTAATAAATAAATTGGATTACTGCATGTGTCATTCCCCTGACTCCTTTATTATGTAGTTTTTCTAAGAGCAAATCATGGCTTAACGTGTCGAATGCTTTTTTTAGTCTTCAACACCTAGTAAGTCAAGTCGTCTTCACCTATAGTAATCCATTTATCGTCAATTTTTGTCCTGAGATTTGTTACAAAGTCGATAGTGGCGGCAGAAAGTGTGCTAGATTTAGCTCGGAACCCATACAGCTTTTCGATAAAAAAATGATAATTTTGGGATCGTAATTGAGTCGGTTGAATATTACTGTTTCGTAAATTTTGATTGGCAGCACAGAAATCAGACGGTAGTTGCCAGAATCTGTATTACGCGACTTAAAAAAAGGACTAACTTTTGCCAATTTCAACGTTTCTCTAAATATAAGTACTTACAGTATCTAGTACAGGTCTCTTTCCCGGAATATGTATAGGAAAAAGATAGCAAGAATTTGATCCAAATCGTTAATTTTAGGCGGCAAGCACGGAGGTGTTTCCTAAATATTGCATTTTATCACGTACTAGATGTACTGATATAAGAGTGTGTTCTACAGAATTAGGGCCAATGTCAACTAACTTGACAAGTTGTTTGACGTTTTTTTATTAAAGTGGCATGATAAAGAAGGGAGGGGAAGAACTTTGAAAATAGAAATAAGTAGCATTGTGTAAGCCAGCTCAACAAGATAGAGGTTAAAAAACTATGAAATCAGCTTCTTCGATTTGTCAAACCGCGTAAGACCACCGAGAGTCTTATGACATGCAAACCATTAAATCTAAACCTATGTAAAACAGCCTTTTCCTCGTGGTCCATTTGTCCTATGAAAACTAAGAGGATGCGAGGACCTCTTTGTCATACCTTTCAAAAAAGGTTTAGACTTCCTGCTGTATACATTAATAATTATGTTTCGCGTACTGACTCCATAATGTTATAAAATTGACAAATATATATGATTGCGCAATAATTTATTTATGGAATAAAATAACAATACTACTTAATCATTAATACTACCCGATTAGTTAGATTAAAACAAATCCTTATCTGCTCCCATTAGTCTCCCCCGCACTAGTTGCATGCCTTACCTATTTTATTCCCCAGTTACAGTGCAAGATTAGCCAGGTTTTCAGTGATAATACTATTTTTATATTTGAAAAACAGTTGCGAGTAAGCACGTTACCGGCGAAAGGTGATTCTCTCATTTCCAAATTTTGTCCAGTCATTTTTGGTTATGCATAGATAAGTAAACAGAAACAGAAAAGTATCGCAAAAACAACAAATAAAAAATAAACAAAATGGAGTTTCATTTGATTTGGCGTTGGAGGCGTCAGTAATAGTCAGTATAGGGGTTGGGAAATCGTTACGTGCGATACCTGGAATCTGGGACTCGAGATAGACGGTCATTGGGGCTTACGGGCCCATCCAGATGGCTCTTACTAAATTCAAGAGGTGTAAACATGTATTTACATCGTAATGTAAGGAAACTACAGTGGGATGGTGCGATCTATTGCACATTATGGCACTTCCATGATAATTTTCCGCCCGGCTATTAAGGGTGTGCCCATGCCCATGTCTGGGCACCCTTAATTAGGGCTATTACCTGGCGAGAAATTATCTTTCTGCGATGTTCGGAGAGGGCAATGGCCATGAGAGTTTATTATTAATTAATTATTACAAACAAAATCTTTGGATATTGAAATTATTCATTATCTTAAATGCGAATGTAGCTAGCTCCGCCTGTCTGTCGGTTACATTTTCACTCCTTAACCGCTGTGCCGATCGAAATGAAATTTGACGTGAAGATGAATCATATCCTAAGAAAGTACATATAGGCTAGTTGGGCGCTGATATCCACGCTGGCAGAGCCGCCGGCTACAACTAGTATGACATACCATTTAACGTGTTTTGTCTTTTAGCCTACTTATCTCATATTATATTCACGTGTAAGAACTAAGTACTTATTGCTAAAATTCGACAACGAACCAACAAAGATTTGGCATATTTATCTATTATACAACTATTAATCGGACACTTCTGTATATTTTAAATGTCGTACTTTGAAGCCTGTATCATAAAAAGTTCATTTAATATCGTTGCCTAATTTAATTTTACCCACGATTGATTTTTTGCACAATAAAATAGCAATGTTTCGCGAAAAAAATAATAAAGAAAAGCGTTTATACGCAAACGTTACCTTATAAGAAGCTATTGCTAGTTGCGACCATTTTTTTATATTTTGTAGTTGGTATATTGTAAAGAAAAAGAAAATAGAGCATTATAGGAAAATCCCTTAGCTCTTTACCTTAAGGAGCTTCCTTGAATACTTTTCTCTATTACTATTTCTCTTTTACTGGGAAACTGAGATTTATTTATAGGAAGGTAACAGAAAGGGTAACCTATCATACTTACTTTCTACACTTTTCTATTCGAATTTTAATTTTTCGAAAACGGTATGACGAAGTTTTAAATACTTTAATATACATAATAATTACTATACATAATTTAGCACTTAAGTGCGTAAACTTTATTGACGTATGTTTTATTGTCCAGAAAAACATTTATCCGATTATCAAAACTTTTCTTTTTCCAGACATTTAGTTTACAATCATTTCAATTTCTAAAAGTATTAAAGATCGAAGTATTTTTTTCTCTATCGTCAGTTAGGCTAGATTAGTACTTTGACCAAAAAAACGCGCGAGACGAGCTTAGCAAAGCGAGTGTGTGTGGTAAAAGTAAAGGAACGGACAGAGGCCTAGCTTCATACAACCGCGCTACGATAGGTACATACTACAAGCTTATTGCCTAAGGCTCTTGTGAGCGTGAGACGCTTTGGCCAGCCCTTGGAATCAACGATACAATGGTCTTCTGTAATTAAAAATAAAAATACGCCATTTTCGTTTGAACGTCAGATGCAAAATGTCAAACTGACATGACATTCGACATGACGGTTATTTTCACAATTTTTCGCGATGTATTTTAAAGTCTTCCTTCACAATTTTCTAAATATTTTGTTGCTGTTTTTCTGTACTGTGTCGAGCAATTGCAAACAACACCTAACTAAAGTATAGTTTGGGCAGACAACAAGCGCGGCGGACGATAAATTTAGTATGAAGAAAATCCACCTTGTTCTTACTACTGGTTTGTGCAGATTTATATTAATTAGTAAAAAAAATCGATATTACCATTAATTTGTCAATATAGGATACAGTCGCTTACGTCGTCTATTTATTGCTCACAGTCATGGTCAATCCGAAACGCTGTTGCATCCCTCTATGCAAATCGACAATGTCAATGATGTTCTATAATATTTCTCTAATCAGAAAGGCTTCGGTCAATGTTTATAAAAATACATTATGCAAAATGTACCGCAACATAAAATTGAAACCCGGCATTCATTTCACGGCCGCTGCCAGCAATGGTGTTGCATCCAGGATAGATATGCGTGTGCGTTAGCAATGAAACAGCCTTTTAGTACAGAAGCTAGTTTATTACTCAGGTGGGGGTGCGCGGCGACGCAGCACTCGCGCTAATGTATAGGTACATTATTATACATACATCTCACTCCTCTACACTTATTTCTGAAACCTGGTGACAAACAGAAACAATTTAAGTGGAGTATTTACTTCTTATGTCTAGGACGTAAACGTTGTGACCAATCACGAATTCCGACGAGCTGCGTGTCACCTTGAAAATCAGCTGGTACCACCTGAGCGTCAACAGTAGCACAATCCGGCGTTGACTCGGGCGTGACACTTTCAGAGCCCTCGCAATCGATCCACTCATCTCCCTCTACCACGTGATCATTAGCAATTGAGGATCCAGTTTCTTGTGGTAATAATGCAGAGGAAGGCGACTGTATCTCCGAATTCAATGCGTCGTTATTGACCGAGAAGGAATAATCGTGACTTCGGCATTTAGAATAACATTTTCGTAATTGGTCAACATGGCGTATACACTCTTCATTCCATTCAGAAATTAATATTTTATACATTCTGTTACCTATTTTCATAATAGCCTTTCCCTGTATCCAACTTTCTTTTCGCCCACTGTACCACCGTACCCATACCAGCTCACTTTCTTTAAAACATCTTACTTTATTTTTGACAGTTATTGGATTAGGACACGACTTTTTTTGTGTGGAAAGAATCAAATCAAGCCGAGATCTTAGGTTTCTACCGAACATTAGTTTAGCTGGTGACTGTCCTGTGGTACAGTGTATGGTATTCCGATATTCAAATAAATATCCTAACAGTTTCTCTTGTAGTACATGTTGTGGAAAATTTTGTTTTAATATAGTTTTTAACATCTTTTTACATGTTTTTACAGAATTTTCCGCTTGTCCGTTACTACATGGATGGTAAATGGGAGATGTCATATATTTAATTCCATTACTGGAGCAGAATTCATTGAATTCTCTAGAATTAATTTTAGCGTCGTTATCGGAAACTAACGTACAAGGTATACTTACCGAATATTGAAAATGTTTGTTTTAGTTTCTTAATTAAAGCTTGTGTAGTGACCTCGTTATTCATGTTAATGCATTCTAACCATTTTGTATTGGCATCTATGACCACAAGATACACCCGTTGCCCTACAGAAAAATAGTCTACGTGTATGCGCTGCCAGGGTCCGTCCGGGCGCGGCCAAGGCGAGGGCTCGGCCCGCGGGGGGGCCGGCGCCATGCTCGCGCACACTGTGCACGCGCCGCACCATTGCTCTATGGCCTCATCGATACCGGGCCACCATATCCTGCTACGAGCATTGTATTTCATTTTTACGATACCTAAATGCGTGTCATGTAACTCTCTTAGCATTCTTTCTCTCAGCGCCATTGGAATAACGACTTTATGCCCTCGTAGCAAAATGCCATTTTCAAATTGCAAATCGGCTTTGCACAAGAAGTATGGGCGTACGGTTTTACAGTTAATTTTACGTGGCCACCCGATATTCATGTATTTAATTACAGTTTGTAATGTGCTGTCCTTTGAAGTTTGGACCTTTACGTCCGTTTCTATACCGGCTGGCGACGCCGCCTCTAAAAAATTTAGAGAACAATAGGCATCATTTTCCTTGTCACTATCACAGACAGTGTCGGAAATGGCAGCATGAGATAGGAAATCAGCAACCAAATTGCTATCGCTAGATATATACTGAACAATATAATTATAAGCCGATAAAATGATTGCATATCTTTGGAGCCTCACCGATGTGGTAATCGCGATACCAGTTTTCTTATTAAATATTGACACCAACGGTCGGTGATCAGTTTTTAGAATAAAAGGGTCGCTTCTACCGTATAAATATTGGTGGAAACGTTTGACACCGAAAATTATAGCCGTAGCCTCCTTCTGTATTTGGCTATAATTTTTTTCACTCGCCGAAAGCGACCTGGAGCCGAATGCTAGTGGTCGCTCAAGGCCATCTGTTCCTCGCTGCGACAAGACCGCCCCTAGTCCGGCGGGCCCAGCGTCTACCGAAAGCACAAGCTGCGCGTTCGGCTCGTAATGCGCCAACACGCGTTCCGAAGCTAGTTCGGCGCGCACGCGGCGCATCGCTTCCTCTTGCCGCCTTCCCCACTCCCACACTACGCCCGCGTGTAATAATTCGTGAAGTGGATTCATTATACTCGAAGCGTTAGGTATAAAATTCCTGTAATAATTAATTACACCTAATAATCTTTTCACATCTGTGACGCTTTTTGGAGTCGGTGCATTTAATATCGCCTTAACTTTTTCACGATTAGTACACAACCCTTTTTTACTAATTTCATAACCCAAATAAGTCACTCGGTCTTTTAAAAACTCACATTTATCTTTCTGTACTCGAAGACCTGCGTCGTCTAACCTGCGTAAAGTTTCCATTGCTTTTTGAAAGATTGCAGGTGCATCTGCGAGACCGTATACGAGCCGAGTATATTTAAACAAACCTTTTTTGGGTATTAATAGTCGTAAGTTCTTGCGAGTCATCCGAAAGAATAAATTGGTTATATGCATTTTTCAAATCTATTTTTGAATAATGTTCACCTCCGCCAAGTTTCGCAAATACTTCCTCAATCCGAGGCGGTGGATATTTATCAATAATTAATTCTTTATTTATCGTGACAGAATAATCAATCACCTGCAATCTTCACTGTACCGTTATCTTTTAGTACCGGGACAATAGGTGTTGCGTAGCGCGAATGACTGACCGGAACTAGAATACCTAATTTGACTAGCCTATCTAATTCTATTTCGATCTTTTCTTTTAGAGCAAAAGGTGTTGGTCGCGCCTTAAAAATTTTGGATATGATCCATCCTTTAATTGTAGGGTAACTTTAAATTTATTGAAAGAACCGAGGTCATTGCACCATAATTTCGGGTACCGTTCCAATAATGAATTAACACTATGATCAGAACTTATTTTATAAATGCTTGTTAGTGCCAAACCAAAAAGAGTCATGAAATCGCGACCAAGTAGGGGTGGTCCATTCGAATCCACAACATAATATTTCATCATTTTGATTTGGCCGTTGTACTTAGTTTGAGCCTCAAAATAACCCAATGGAGATATTTTATGTCCATTGGACAAACACATTCTAATATTACAGTTAGCTAACTTATAGTGTAAAAATGTTCTAAGATACATATTTTTCGATAAAACTGATACACCGGAACCAGAATCTAGCTCCATAGTTACATGTTTATTTCCTACTATAATTTTAAGACACAATGGTTTTCTTAATTTTTGATTTTAACATTATTATAAATGTTTGAAAAATTACTTAGTAATTTTTCTAGTTTTATTACATTTTAATTACACAATGGTTTATTTGACACATACCTTAAATTAAAGTTTTGGCACTCTTCACACTCGGTTGTTGATTTGGACTCATTGTCCTCACTATCCATGTTATTTATAAGCACTTTGCCACTTCGTTTGGATGGTTTCACATTACACACTTTTTTAAGGTGCCCCTTTTCCCCGCAAATCGCACATCGGTAACCTTTATAACGACAATTAGCCGCACTATGATTTTTAGGCCCACACACTAAACAACGCACAGTCTCGTACGAGCTGCCGTGCGCCTGCGCCTGGGCCTTCGCCCGGCTCCCGGCGACACGGTAAACGGCTTCCTCTTTGATGAATTGCTCCGCCCCACCAGCACAAGCCCTGGCGGCGCGAGCACAAGCAGCTTGTTGAGCTATTTCCAATGCCTTAGTGAGCGTCAACAATTTCGAATCCTGTTCGGATAAACGGTCTTTTTCCGGCCCTGGCGTAAGACCTAGAACAAATCTAGAAAAACGCTTTCACCGTCTGCCCTTGTAGCCTCATAAAATTTTGCCCTATCGGCAAACGACGACCGCTTTGGTTGGAAATGCCCGCTGAGTACTTCTACTAGCCTCTCATATTGCACTGTTTCTAATTCGCACGGATGCACTAAATTCCTTGCTAAACGATATGATTCGTCAGAAAGATGAGTTAATAAAACCGCACTCTTATTATCCGCGGTGATTTTGTTTAACTTAATAAACTGCGTTAAACGACTGTGAAATATAGACCAATCCTGCGTTTAATGGTCAAAAACGATCACGCTTCCTATAAACGACATCTTCACAATTTCACACGTGTTTGTATCCCATCCTCGTCGCCAGTGATCGATATGCGTGTGCGTTAGCAATGAAACAGCCTTTTAGTACAGAAGCTAGTTTATTACTCAGGTGGGGGTGCGCGGCGACGCAGCACGCGCGCTAATGTATAGGTACATTATTATACATACATCTCAATCCTTCATTTTGAGGTTAAATATGTGCGTTTGTCGCAAGCTCTTCGAGTAAAGTAAGTTGTTATAATATCTACTTGTGCTAACAATCAAACCACTAATTTTGAGTCTTTTCTTTGCAGCCAGGGACAACATAGAAGACATTAACTCTGAAGGTCTACATAAATGTAATATCTGCACTGCATGCAGGCTTTTGTGTCAAGTAAGTATCATAAACGGTTAGAGTATACTACAATTACTACATACTAATAAACTTTGAACAAAAAATAATATAGCAATAGTATCTGACTATAGCCCTGTCATTTTTTTTATAATACTCTTTATACCACTTTAGTTATACTTATTTATGACTGATTTTGATTGAATGTCGGTTATTGTTCCAATAGCTTTAATCCACTAAAGCGATTTAGATAAAATTCGTCATACAGATAGATTACATTCTGTGAAAAAAATAAAAGCTATTGGAACAATAACCGACATTCAGTCTGAGTCAATGCGTGCCATCAAATTTTGTACTGAAGGCTGTTTTGTATTGTTTTGTATTTGAAGACTGTATTACAATGTTTTGTCTTCAACAAAGCACTATTGTTGAAGAGGTTAGTAGGTATAAAAGTCACATAACTGACAAAGAGAGTTATTTTAACATTTATCATATTAGTATGGATATGTGGATGTAAAAGTCCTTTGACATACCTGTTCCAGTAGCCTAGATTT
Source organism: Nymphula nitidulata (assembly GCA_947347705.1). NCBI lineage: Eukaryota > Metazoa > Arthropoda > Insecta > Lepidoptera > Crambidae > Nymphula > Nymphula nitidulata. The sequence continues at coordinate 23,489,128 of OX374616.1, forward strand.
GGGTATAAATTATACCCATCTAAGTTTTGAAGTGTAATAGAATATAAAATATTCCAAAAGACCCAATCTAATTATGTATTCACAAAATTTCAGGTGAAACTACTGATGCTTTTGAGTTGTCAGACATACAAACTAGTGTGATCTCCAACTACCTTGAAGGTAATACAAATATTTTTGCAATTTTATTAATTATTATGACTAGAAGGTTAATTTTGTAAACTGATTTATCATAATTAAATAAGGAACGTTTAAGTCTCAGTTTCTGTATCGAAATGACCTAAACCGTAAGTTATGACATGTCCTGCCTGTATGTCCAGAAAGTGATGTACAGTCACCAGCACATCAAGCGTAACAGTTTATTGTGTAAACCGCCATTACTCCGTTAGTAATAGAGGCGGCTTTTGTAGTGCAACTGTTATTACACTTCATGTACTAAATAAATACTTTCAATTAAAATTGTTATGAACAATATATTTTCAGTATGATACTTATTACAATAAATAAAAGATTATGTAAAGAAATCATAAAAATATGTGTATATAAATTTTGATTTATTATTGATAAGATAAAATTATTGTAAATTTTCAGAAATAGTAGGAGCAACTGCACTACCAGATCCTCTTTGCCCACACTCTGCAAATAGAAACTTCTACTCCGTTGTCACGTCATCTAGTTAGTCAAGGTATAAATTTATTTTCTGTGATGGTTTAAGTTAATTGAACTAAAATCACTCAACTTTTAACAACTTGACTTGTTAAAAGTCAGCTCGATTGAACGCGTAGGCGCATCGTTTTGTACTGAAGAGTTGGTGTGATTGGTAGGTTCAAGGTAAGTTTTTATGATCACATATAACCATAACGATTTCGGTAACAAGTGGTCATAAAAATAAGTAACCTTGAACATACCAATTTTACAAAAAGTCACACAAAAGCTCCTCGTACTGAAAGATCTGTCTAAGCGTCCAATAGATGTTTGCAACATCTGCCCTACCAGGTTTCGAACCCGTGACCCCTGACTAAGTAGTATGTAGTAAATGTATTTCATTCTTTCTTTTTTTCTTTCTAATAAGGACCATTCGGCCAGTCCGTCGACAAATTCTTGTTATCTGTTATTGTACTGAATAATTTAAAAACATTATTATTTTGGAATTGGATTATTACTTTGAATAATTTTATGAATTTTTGGTAAATTTTTGGAATTATTTAAATCACCAGTCTAACCCGGAGGATATGCACTAATTACAATGTTCATCCAAATAAAATCTATGGAGGATATGAGTGCCTTACTTTTTACTCCACAAAAAGGTAGTACCTAATCCCTCGTCCCGTATTTCTGTTGCAGGTTGTTCACGAGGTGCGATTGCCGCAGCAAGCAATGTGGTGGCGGGCGAAAAACTGGACCATCCGCTTTCTCATCCAGACATGGCGGAACAGATCTTTTCCACCAAGTTCAGATAGAGAAGACCAGCATACAAGCGTCTACATTTACGGCTGGTTATGTCACCAGAAATCTTTTTGCTAAAATTAACTGCCAAGCTTGCCGGTGCTCTTTCTTAACTGACGAGATTTCCAAATTGCATACTTTAGATAACTCTTAGAGAGCGTGAAAATTTGTTAAGACGTAATCTCAAATACCCCACTGCCTCATATTAATACATTACAGGCCAAGCAACTCTTGGCATTTAAAAAGCGTAAAAGTTTTGTCGAATATGTAACAATAAATTCACAATATGTACACTTGTGATAAATACTGACTAATATTAATATTTGGATTCTTTTATGTATGTGGTTATAAAAAGAAGAATTCTTGTGTATAAAATTATATTAATAATGAAAGAAAACGGATTAATAGTAATACTTTACTACAAATCCTTTTTCTATAAAAAAATTAAGATATTTAATATCAGTATTATACAAAATTTTTAATTTTGTAAATAGTCTTGATGTTTGTACTGATTCAATTCCTTCTTTTGTAACCCCCTACATAAAAATTTCCAAATAGTAATATCTGTGTAAGATATGAATTGCATTATGCTACATATACTGACAAGCCACATATTTCAGACACAATTGTTTAATTGTCATAAGCCTCCCAAAGGTATTCTGCGACTTGACTGAATTTATAGGTATTTATTAGGCAACCTATGAAATTGCCAATTTATGTGAACACCATTGAGAAATATATTTCCATACAAACAATTTTTAATGTTAATGGAATACGTTTGAACTGATTTTAAAATGCTATGCACTTCCATATTTCAGGTTCTGAAAAACAGAGTTTAGACTATAAATATATACCCAGTTGAAGTAGTTTTATTTTATTTTATACGAAGCACGACAAATGACTCAACACCACCTGATGTGGAGCAGTAAGAAGAGTCCATATGCGAAGACAGCTAGTGCAGTTCAGACACTGCTCTAGCTGCCTCCACCTTGCGGGCCCGAAAGGTGCTTTTTCACGCCTCTTTTGAAGAAACCCATGTTATAGGAAGTAGGGAACACATGTGCTGGCAAAGAATTCCAAGTTCTGGAAGTTCGACAAAGAAAAGAGCTACTAAATTTCTTTGTACGTGATGTTGAGGTGGAGACAGTGAATTGATGACTCCGAAGACCGGCACGCGTGCTCCTGAGTAGGAAGGGGGAGGGTGGGATAAGGTCAAATAGCTCTTCAGAACACTCTCCGTGATATAGCCGATAGAAGGCGCTAAGCGACGCAATGTCTCGACGCAATTGCAGAGGCTCAAGGTTGTTGGTGACCTCTACATCGCCAACGATACGGACAGCGCGACGCTGCAATCTGTCCAGGGCATCGAGTAGGTACTTGGCGGAGCCATCCCACAAGTGCGAGCAATATTCCACGCAAGACCGGACCTGAGTTTTATACAGCAGGCATAATTGGTCAGGCGTGAAAAATCGACGCACCTTGTTCAGGACACCGAGCTTCCGTGAGGCTGTTTTTATCACGGTTTCTATGTAGTTCCTGGAATTCAGATCGCAACATATCTCCATACCTAGCAAGTTGAGGGAGCCCTCGTGCCCTGACGAGACGGAAGGGGAAGGAACGGCGACATTTTGGCCGTAAACGCGCACACCTGTGTTTTCTTAGCATTGAACTCAACAAGATTGTTAGATGCCCATTCAGATACGAGGTTCAACACCCTGTCGAGCTCAATGGTAAGATTCTCTCTCTCCCTCTCGGTTTCAGCGCGCCCAGCCCCTGGGCGACCGTAATATCCCCCATGCACTGTACTGTCATCTGCATAGCAATGAATGTTTCCTAACGGAATCATGTCATTGATATGAAGAAGAAAGAGTGTGGGAGATAGAACAGAGCCTTGTGGTACACCAGCATTCACTGACATGAACCGCGAAGCGCATCCATCTGCGAGGACACGGATTCTTCGCTCATGCAGGAAGCCGGCAATCCAGTTACAGAGCTGAGCGGGCAGACCGTATGCCGGGAGCTTAGAGAGAAGAGCCCTGTGCCAGACCCGATCGAACGCTTTGGCAATGTCAAGACTAACTGCCAGTGACTCACCACGTTTGTCAATAGCTTCACCCCAGACATGCATTAAGTACGCCAGAAGATCACCCGTTGACCGATTCGGCCGAAACCCGTACTGTCGATCATTAATTAATGAGTGATCTTCTAGGTATCGGATCAGCTGGTGGTTTAAGATCCGTTCCATGACCTTGCAAAGAACTGAGGTGACAGCTATCGGGCGGTAGTTAGCTGGGTCTGATCGGTCTCCCTTTTTGGGGACCGGTTGCACATTGGCCTCTCTCCAAGGTTCCGGCACACACCTAGAAGAGAAAGAAAGACGATATAGCCGCGTTAAGACAGGAGATAACTCCGCTGCGCAGTTTTTCAGTACTATCGCTGGAATGCCATCAGGTCCACTAGCTTTCCGGACGTCGATTGACTGAAGCTCCGCACGTACATCACATTGCCTAATACGTATATCGGGCATTGTGTGGCCACAGTGGGAGAGTGTTGGTGGCTGTAAGTTGCAGTCATCGATTCGGGAGTAAGCAGCAAAGAGTTTTACCAAGAGATCGGCTTTCTCTTGCGGCTTGTGAGCTAGCGAGCCGTCAGAACATCTCAACGGGGGCAGCGAGGGTTCACAGAAGTTGGATTGCACGGCTTTGGCCAGACGACAGTAGCTACGGCTTCCCGTAGGATGCGTAAGAAGTTCTTGGCCACCTCGTGCAACGCGCTGTGCATCCGCTCTGATGAAGGCCCTTTTGCAGGACTTGGTGGCGTTGTTATAGACTGCTTTCAGTGAGTCAATGTTGGGATCCCCGCAAGCTCGGCCCCTGATCCAAGCGCGGTATGCCGACTGTCTGTTTTCAACAGCTAAGGCACAATCGCGGTTGAACCAGAGGTTACGCCTACCCCTACTGATGAGATCGGAGTGAGGGATATAGTACTCCATCCCTAACATGATCTCATCAGCAACAGCAGTAGCGCTAGCGTTCGGGTCCAGCTCACTGAAACAGCGCTGCCTCCAAGGGACAGATGCGAAGTAATCCCGCATACCGTCCCAATCTGCCGACGCAAAGTGCCAGATGCGGCGTTTGGCAACCATAGGTACCGGTGGCAACGCCCGTGGCACCCCAGCGGATACCAGGCAGTGATCTGATGTTCCTAAAGGAGCACGAACCTCTAGCCGATATCCATCCGGGTGAGTCGTCAGCAGAAGGTCCAACAATGAGGGCGCGTGACCGACAATGTCTGGAATCCTGGTGGGCTGGTTTACCAGTTGGGTCAGGTCGTGCGTGAGAGCGAAAGCGTGGGCAGTTCTACCAGCATGGTCAGTTTTAGAGGAACTTAACCATGACTCGTGGTGAGCATTGAAGTCCCCTAAAAACACCAATTCCGCGGTTGGAAACTGCTCCTGCGCAACATCTGCCACCCGACTAAGATGTTCGAAAAGTCGAGTTGTCTCCATGTCACCGCTGTGGGATCTATAGAGGCACACGTAGATTAGGCAATGTGTGCCCAGGTCCACATGCACCCCAAGAATAGAGTAGGAAAGGTCCTCCAAACAGCGCAGACGGCGACAGCAAACATCCGCCCGGACAAACAAGCATACCCCGGCCTTCGCTTTGAAGGACTCTTCAAGAGCGTAGCCGGGGTAATCCAAGTAGCTAGTGTCTGCCGGGCGGAGTATTTGCGTCTCCGTCAAAAACAGCATTTCGGGTCGAGCCGTCTCGAGATGTTGGTGGACGGCATTGAGGTTAGCATGGAGCCCACGGATGTTAGTGAGCCCGACCTCAAACAGCGTGGTTGTGGTGGGGGTGTGTACCGCTGAACGACCGGAACTGTTTTTGAGCGCTGCCATAGTTAAGATAGAAGGAGGAGAGGCGTGAATTGGAGGGACGTTGCCGCGATATATACGGTCAAAGCGTGAGGCCTGTTTCCCCAGGTAATAGCCGACAGTAGAGAAGCGCTGACCCGCCGAACGGAAGGGCCTCCGAACCCCCCCGGGAATGGCCGCCGGGACCACCCGGTCACCAACCGGCACGACGGACTACCCCAAGATTATGCGTGGCATGATAGGGCAGCCTCACGAACTGGTTAGGTTCGCTTGGGCCCCTGTACTGTACCACGGGCGGCCAGCGGAACAGCCGTTTCTTCGGGTCTCCCTGGTCGGCGGGTCAATGCAGTCCACCTGGCTCTGGTTAGACGGAAGCCGTCACTGACCGCATCCATCGCCGCAACGTCTCCCCAAGCTCTGATTGTACGCTGACTGATCCCGGAACGCGACCACAAGTGGTCACTTGGCGGGTTTTACGCCATGCGTACGGTGGTCATTAACCAGACGGGTGTTCAAACCCTACCAACAGTCGAGCAGTTGGTAGCTCGGTAATCCCTTAGTCGCCTCTTACGGCGCCCACGGGAAGAAATGGGGCGGTGAATTGTATTCTTAATCCGTCACCGCACGGACGAATCCGGAATGTATTACAAATGTCTCAATAAACAGGGTGGTGCTGCCAATGCGACAATAAATTAAAACATGGGCTATATTAGTTTATAGAACTGGTTTGCACATTTGTATGGAATAATATAACATTGGCTGCATTATTTCATAGAAATGTCTAGAAATTATCAAAAGAATAAAATGTTTTTGAAAGTGGCTAATGAATAATAAATAGATTCATTATTCATTTTAAATCTCTAATCACAACCAAGTTCTTGTTATGTATTATGTTTAATAACTAATTTCATATTTTCGATTAGTATTATAATAATTATGTATAAACTGTCAGTATTGCTTGTATTTTACACTGTTTGTTTTTTGTTAATATAAAGCTCCTTGAATTTTATAAAATAAATAAACCACTTCGAAATATCTCCAGTGTTTTTTTTTACTTTTTTATAATCCATAGTAATTTATATAATATTCTTTAGGGCTGTACTATTGTATGTCGACAATTCCATATTTATCGATGTCGATACTTACAAGTCGATAGTTTACGTACAGCACTACAAATGGTCCCATGTCATTTCACTAACGCTTGCTCTCTTCAAGGCGTGTTTCCCATCTGTCTTTAGACATACTCTTTCTAATCTGTGGCTTTGGCGCGTACGAAGAGAAACCGATTTCTGCTGGCTCGGCCCGTGCACTGTCATCATTTGCTGTGCGCCGTATTTATTATGCTGAAAGTGTGTATAGAAGAAAAAAGTGCAAATTTGGTTTACTGTACAGTGTGTTTGAACAATAATAGAAAGATTATATAACATTATAATAATATTTTTGTTATCTTATGGATTCCTCAACGTCTCTAAGTAATAAACTTAAATTAGAATTTATTGCTTTAAATGTGGTAGGCACCTACTTAATATAAATTGTGGTGGTGCAACAAAACGTTTTGGTATTTATCATGAATGATATAAGATATAATAGTTTTTTAGTAAGTTATACGGTCAGAATATGTAGGTAGGTACCTATTCACCTATAATAGCGATATTTTAACCCCCGACGAAAAAAGAGGGGTGTTATAAGTTTGACGTGTCTGTCTGTCTATCTGTGGCATCGTAGCTTCTAAACGGAAGGAACTATTTTGATTCGTTTTTTTTTGTTAGAAAGCTGACGTGACTAGGTTAGTTCTTAGCTAAAACTTATGAAGATCAGTTCAGGCGTTTGATGACTATCAGCTCATTTTCTACATGATAAAATGGTTTTACTAACTTTCACAGATCCGATTGATTTGAAATTTGGTGTACTGACACTTCGGTGACATTCTCATGACATACTAACCTTGAGCTGATCCTATACCATCAAAAAGTCTGCGGGATCCTTAATTCTACAGAAACATACAGCAGATATAGCGTGTTTGGGCTCTTATGAAAACTCTTAATAAGATGGTGTTAGATAGATGATTAAAAAAGCCGGGGGTTACATAAAATTTTTCAAATTAAATTTTTAATTTACAATATGAATATTACCAGATGATTAGGATTTATGTTTTGTTATACGTAAATAATAGTGATTGAATAATTAATTATCTATAATATAAATGATCTCAATGTTCATCATTGTTACAGTGCGCGCCACGAGTCATGAAATTGCGCAGAAGACGATAAATAGGTGTCAGCTGATGTAGGGTGTGAGGCGCGGGATGAGTAACCATGACAACGACCGACGCGCAGTGACTCCTTGCCGCCCTCCATCCGCGCACGGTTTAGGCTCGCCTTAGGTACCAGCGATAACACAAGTGTCACGTAATTTCATAATTAGTTAAATTAAAAATATATCATTCAATTAGAATGGAAAGAAGATTATTAAAAAAAATAACTACTTACAGCTTTACTAGCTGTAAGTAGTTATTTTTTTTAATAATCTTTATATTACAAAAATGCTTCATAAAAACCTAATGTGTGTTTATATAATTTCATACTACGGCATCCCTTCCAGAATAGGGAACATTTTGGCCGCCCTTTAGAAGCTACTCTGTCCGCTTCTTTACTCTGTCCTGCGGTGGCGACCGGCGGAGAAGCGCAATAAATCCTGCTTATTTGCGTAGTAACTTCAAAAGGGTCGGCAACGTGCAAGTGATACCCTTACCGGTAATGGTAACCGCTTAGTCGTATAAAAAATGTCTTGTAGGTTAGGCTAGGCTTATTTTTCTAGGAATTGAATCATCTAGTAGTAACATTTAGTGGGATTTTAAAACGTATGGAATGAAATGAAAATTATGGAAAACAATGCATGCCGTATAGATTATATTCGTTGCAGAATGTCCTTTCTGAGTTTACTAACCTGTATCAATTACAAAATAAAGGCCTTTGTGTCGAAAGGACACGCCGACAATCCGAGGACCGATAGGTATGTAATTTGTATATAAATAGTTTTAATCAAATTTTTGAATTGTATCTGAGTCGGCAATAAAGGCTAATATAATAATCAATATTTAAATAATTTCGTCGTGCATCCGGTCCGGACCTTTTTGTTTGGCACATCTAGCTAGGCTGTATTTTATTTATTTTGTGACTAATCTACAATGTTATAAAAAACCAACACCACTCAACACCACATGCTGCAATAGAGGAAGAATTTGAAAGAACTGGGAATGTTGTGACCGGTGAAATTATGAATGCTAAATATGGGCCAGACAAAAAACCTACTTCCACATTCTTTGTAAATCTTCAGCCTAGTCCAAACAACAAACTAGCCAAAAATATCAAATTTAGGTATACACCACCAATCAGTTATTATTGAGGACCCAAAAAAAAGAAATGTAGTTGTGCAATGCCAGAGATGCCAGCAATATGGGCACTCCAAGAACTATTGCATGAGACCCTATCGATGTGTCAAGTGTGCGAAACCTCATAAAACATCAGATTGTCCAAAAACAGATAGAAGTATACCAGCGATCTGTGCCTTATGCCATGGCCCACATCCAGCTAATTATAAAGGATGTGAAGTATATAGGGAAATACTTGCCAGGAAAACTAATATCCAACTAACACATTAAAAATAGGACAAAGTAAAGACAATGAAACAACAAACCGTTAAAGAAATATCACAATCGGTACCTCTAGAGGAAATATTAACTACTAGAACAGACGGAGGGGACAAATTACACCCAATATCTGAAGCTGAAAGAAAGGCTAATCATACAGACAGAAGATCATATTCACATGTAGTAAAACATCATAATAAAAATGAAAATTGTTATACAGATCCACTTACAAAAACCTTGAAAAACATGGAAGACATATATATAAAACAAACAGAGAAAATTGATTTAATACTACAACAAATGAGTACTTTAATGAACCTCATAACAACAATGCTCAATAAAATGTCAAAATAACATTACTTAAAATCGCAACCTGGAACATAGATGGTTTAGCGCCCAACAAATATGAGGTTGAAACTCAGCTGCAGCTACATCAACTGGACATACTATTAATCTCTGAAACTCATTTCACTGTTAATAGTGATGTTAGAATAAAAAACTATAAAATTTATTGTACAAACCACCCAGATGGAACTGCTCATGCAGGTGCTGCAATCATTATAAAGTCTTCAATCGATCACTATGAGCTCCCACAGTTTAAAACTCAACATATCCAAGCTACTACCGTTGCTGTTCAGGATAAAAATGGGGGTTTTAATGTTTCTTCGGTGTACTGTCCTCCGAAGCACAGGATAACTGAGGAACAGTTTACTGAGTTTATAGAGACCTTAGGCGGACGCTTTGTCCTAGCTGGAGGAGACTGGAATGCAAAGAATGTTCACTGGGGATGCAGACTAAATACAACTAGAGGCAGAGAACTTAAGAAATGCGTTGACAAAAACTTTCTTACTACTATTGCGACATCAGAACCCACGCATTGGCCCAGTGATCCCAATAGACTGCCTGATATTCTGGACTTCTTTATACAAAAGGGATTATCTAGATACTTCATGTCAGTTGAGTCCTGTTTGGATAGTTCTACTAATCATGTCCCAGTTATCTTAAAAGTTAGCACTACCATTCTCAGTAGTGAAAAGAGAGCAACATTATACAATAAACACACAGACTGGGACTCATTTCGAGAAACCATTTCTCGATGAAACACTAAAACTAAAAATATCGCTGAAAACTGAAACTGATATAGACAATTCTACTCGAGAACTCACAACGGCGATTCAAGCGGCATGCTGGAAAAGTACGCCGGATGCTTCTAGCAAAACGCCTAGACAACATACTGTACCTTGGGACATTAGACAAAAAATCCTAAATAAAAGATGGCTACGCAGGGTTTGGCATAATAGCCGACATCCAGAAGATAAAACTGCTTTCAACAGAGCTATCCGTGATCTAAAAGAAACTATTAAAGCAGCGAATGATGCCACTCTGGAAGCCCACCTAGAATCACTAACAGCCACTAAGGCCACTGACTATTCACTATGGCGTGCCTGTAAAAACTTTAACCAACCACAAAACACCAAACCACCACTCCGAGTAGGAAATATTTGGGCTAAATCTAAGCCGGAAAAGGCACGGATTTTTGCTAACCACTTAGTGTTCACGTGTAATGAAGCTGACCCCAATATTGACGATTCTGATGTTGATGACATCTTGAATCAAGATTTTCAACTTGAATTGCCACTAAGAACTGTAACACCTCAGGAAATCATTAGATGCATTAAAGATATGGAAAACGGTAAAGCACTTGGTTTTCATTTGATAGACAAGAAAGTGTTCTCAAAACTCCCCCATAAAGGAATAATGGTTATGACCATACTCTTTAACGCCATCATGAGGATTGGCTACTATCCGGCGTTATGGAAGGTATCCCAAATTATAATGATCCATAAACCTGGCAAACCTATCCATGAAGTAACCTCCTATAGGCCAATAAGCTTACTGCCTATTACATCCAAACTTTTTGAAAAGGTTTTATTACACAGACTTCTCAAAACATTTGCTGAAAGGTCCATTATCCCAGATCATCAGTTTGGATTCAGGAAACAACACGCAACTATAGAGCAAGTCCATAGAGTATGTAATGTAATAAAAACTACACTGGAACAAAAGCACAATATTGCTCCTCTGCATTCCTTGACGCACAACAGGCGTTTGACAGGGTTTGGCACAAAGGTCTCCTGTGCAAAATTAAAACACTGCTACCACACAATTTCTACAACATATTAAAATCATATGTGTCAGAAAGGATTTTCCAGGTCAAGGAGGATGGTGCTACATCCGTATTCCATAACATAACAGCTGGAGTACCACAAGGCTCAGTACTTGGGCCACTTGTACTTGTACTATACACATTATACACATTCGACTTCCCCAAGATTCCAGACGTGACTGTAGCTACTTATGCAGATGATACAGCAATTCTAGCATCTAATAGGTGTCCTATGGAGGCTTCCAAAATCTTACAAAACGGTTTCAACAGGATAGACAAATGGCTCAAACAATGGAGAATCAGAACTAGTGCATCTAAGTCAGTCCAGATAACATTCACTCTAAGAAGGGAAAACTGTCCACCAGTCACTCTAGGTGGTGAACAGCTTCCTCACCAGGAATCAGTGAAATACCTAGGAATACACTTGGATCAAAGGCTGACTTGGAGGAAGCATATACAGACCAAGAGAGATGAGATCAACCTAAAACATAGAGGGCTGTACTGGCTACTTGGTCGAAACTCAAAACTATCAGTGGATAACAAGCTCCTGATCTATATGACAGTGCTCAAACCAATATGGACCTATGGCATCCAATTATGGGGTTCAGCTTCTGACTCAAACATAATGATAATACAGAGAGTTCAAAACTGTATTTTAAAGCACTTAGCAAATTCACCCTGGTTTGTAAGAATTGATGAGCTTCATAAGTACCTGAATATAAACACAGTAAAGGATGAAATTAGACTCCACAGCTCCAGATATAAAACAAGGCTAAAAAACCATCCTAATCATTTAGCAGTGCAACTTACAATCCCTAAGATCATGGGACGATTAAAGAGACGCAAAATTATGGAACTAGATAGTCAGTAATTGTAGCTGACTGTAGTAACTCAAAGAGTGGAGCCCTAATGAGCACTTCAACTCTACACGCCAAATTCTCTCCACACATCTGCTCATAGTCCAAGACTGATTGCATGATAAACGCACAAAAAAAAATCTACAATGTTTGATTACAAGATTTAACGTTTTTTATCTGACTGGTTTCAAACAAAAGGTATACACTACAATCGACTTCTGACCAATTTTGCAGGCTTACTCTTGAATCTAATAACAATTTCAATTCAATGTCGATCTCAATCCAAGTTCAATATTAATGTTGATAGAAACCGTACTCTTGAATGCAATCTCGACTGCATTGGATTGAAATTGGGATTGGGTTTAGGATTGCGTAACGCTTATGAAGTTAGCTCTGTTTGACTCTGTATTAGGGATGTGCCGCAATCATCGTAAACCGATAAAACATTAATAATTACACAATTAACTGCAAAAACTGAATCATATACTAAGAAATAAAAGCTCAAATAAGTATGGTTTAATAAATTAAACAATTATTTCTTATTTCCATTTAATAAATTGTTATTTTCTTTCAAAATAAAAAAATTGGCTGTATCATTGGCTGTTTAGCCGTTTAGATAAAAAAAAGTTAAGAAAGTATGTCAAAGTTACGTTGTTTACATTCTCTTTGCGGCAAATTAAAATGTTATTTCAAATTATTTGGCGACATTAGGATTTTTTGTTCATAGCAAAACATATCTAGATTAAGGTTCAATGATTTTGGGTGTTCTATTATTAGTTTTGGATTCAATGGCAAGGTAGTCAGCAAATTGATTTACTGAGCCAAAATGGAAATAAAAAAGAAATGGTCTTTATTGGCAACAACTCTCAGTTTTTTAGGAGAAGCAACTAAGGTCAAGGATGGGCAAAAGTAAGTTTTTGAGGCATGAAAGCGTTTTGTCGTAATTTAGTTATTTATTATTATTTCTCTAAGTTCTTTTTATAACTACTTACTACTATTACTTTCGTTTCATAAAATAAATGTGTGTTTAATGAAACGAAATCTTATAAAGTAGGTAATTTGTCTATTTATAGACTCGATAATGGAATGTATTCAAGTGGTTTGACCCTTGTAAGAATTGGTGGGAATGTTTACATAAGTGGTACCTAAACGGGTCACTACCTATATTTACTACCCAATTATGAGTATTGATTTGAATATTTCAAATATAATTTAGTGATTTTTAACTCTATTAACATAATTTAGTGATGTCTTCATCTTTATCTCATCCGATGGTAAGTGAAGATAAGGCTGACGATAAATTTCTTTTTTACCGTATGACTAAATAAATAATACCGTACCACTGATAAACATTGTAATAATTTCAAATATGAATTTCGTCTTCTAAGGATCTTAACGTCTCTGTTGCTAAAATTCTCTCACTCGTACCAAGCTTAATCAAAATTCAGATATGACACCGGAGTTGAAAATCAGTTGAGGATCCTGTCCGTTTCTCCATTGACAAGTGCGGCCAAAGGGCTCGGCTCCAAGGCTGTTATGCTAATAAATATTAAAGTGAAACTAGTTTTCGTTAATCCCGATTGCATAACTTTTATCCGTGCGGTGACGGATTAAGAATACAATTCACCGCCCCATTTCTTCCCGTGGGTGTCGTAAGAGGCGACTAAGGGATTACCGAGCTACCAACTGCTCGACTGGTGGTAGGGTCTGAACACCCGTCTGGTTAGTGACCACCGTACGCATGGCGTAAAACCCGCCAAGTGACCATTTGTGGTCGCGTTCCGGGATCAGTCAGCGTACAACCAGAGCTTGGGGAGACGTTGCGGCGATGGATGCGGTCAGTGACGGCTTCCGTCTAACCAGAGCCAGGTAGACTGCATTGACCCGCCGACCAGGGAGACCCGGAGAAACGGCTGTTCCGCTGGCCGCCCGTGGTACAGTACAGGGGCCCAAGCGAACCTAACCAGTTCGTGAGGCTGCCCTATCATGCCACGCATAATCTTGGGGTGGTCCGTCGTGCCGGTTGGTGACCGGGTGGTGGGGTCCCGGCGGCCATTCCCGGGGGGGTTCGGGGGCCCTTCCGTTCGGCGGGTCAGCGCGTCTCTACTGTCGGCTATTACCTGGGGAAACAGGCCTCACGCTTTGACCGTATATATCGCGGCAACGTCCCTCCAATTCACGCCTCTCCTCCTTCTATATTAACCATGGCAGCGCTCAAAAACAGTTCCGGTCGTTCAGCGGTGCACACCCCCACCACAACCACGCTGTTTGAGGTCGGGCTCACTAACATCCGTGGGCTCCATGCTAACCTCAATGCCGTCCACCAACATCTCGAGACGGCTCGACCCGAAATGCTGTTTTTGACGGAGACGCAAATACTCCGCCCGGCAGACACTAGCTACTTGGATTACCCCGGCTACGCTCTTGAAGAGTCCTTCAAAGCGAAGGCCGGGGTATGCTTGTTTGTCCGGGCGGATGTTTGCTGTCGCCGTCTGCGCTGTTTGGAGGACCCTTCCTACTCTATTCTTGGGGTGCATGTGGACCTGGGCACACATTGCCGAATCTACGTGTGCCTCTATAGATCCCACAGCGGTGACATGGAGACAACTCGACTTTTCGAACATCTTAGTCGGGTGGCAGATGTTGCGCAGGAGCAGTTTCCAACCGCGGAATTGGTGTTTTTAGGGGACTTCAATGCTCACCACGAGTCGTGGTTAAGTTCCTCTAAAACTGACCATGCTGGTAGAACTGCCCACGCTTTCGCTCTCACGCACGACCTGACCCAACTGGTAAACCAGCCCACCAGGATTCCAGACATTGTCGGTCACGCGCCCTCATTGTTGGACCTTCTGCTGACGACTCGCCCGGATGGATATCGGCTTGAGGTTCGTGCTCCTTTAGGAACATCGGATCACTGCCTGGTATCCGCTGGGGTGCCACGGGCGTCGCCACCGGTACCTATGGTTGCCAAACGCCGCATCTGGCACTATGCGTCGGCAGATTGGGACGGTATGCGGGATTACTTCGCATCTGTCCCTTGGAGGCAGCGCTGTTTCAGTGAGCTGGACCCGAACGCTAGCGCTACTGCTGTTGCTGATGAGATCATGTTAGGGATGGAGTACTATATCCCTCACTCCGATCTCATCAGTAGGGGTAGGCGTAACCTCTGGTTCAACCGCGATTGTGCCTTAGCTGTTGAAAACAGACAGTCGGCATACCGCGCTTGGATCAGGGGCCGAGCTTGCGGGGATCCCAACATTGACTCACTGAAAGCAGTCTATAACAACGCCACCAAGTCCTGCAAAAGGGCCTTCATCAGAGCGGATGCACAGCGCGTTGCACGAGTTGGCCAAGAACTTCTTACGCATCCTACGGGAAGCCGTAGCTACTGGCGTCTGGCCAAAGCCGTGCAATCCAACTTCTGTCAACCCTCGCTGCCCCCGTTGAGATGTTCTGACGGCTCGCTAGCTCACAAGCCGCAAGAGAAAGCCGATCTCTTGGTAAAACTCTTTGCTGCTCACTCCCGAATCGATGACTGCAACTTACAGCCACCAACACTCTCCCACTGTGGCCACACAATGCCCGATATTCGTATTAGGTAATGTGATGTACGTGCGGAGCTTCAGTCAATCGACGTCCGGAAAGCTAGTGGACCTGATGGCATTCCAGCGATAGTACTGAAAAACTGCGCAGCGGAGTTGTCTCCTGTCTTAACGCGGCTATACCGTCTTTCTCTCTCTTCTGGGTGTGTGCCGGAATCTTGGAGAGAGGCCAATGTGCAACCGGTCCCCAAAAAGGGAGACCGATCAGACCCAGCTAACTACCGCCCGATAGCTGTCACCTCAGTTCTTTGCAAGGTCATGGAACGGATCTTAAACCACCAGCTGATCCGATACCTAGAAGATCACTCATTAATTAATGATCGACAGTACGGGTTTCGGCCGAACCGGTCAACGGGTGATCTTCTAGCGTACTTAATGCATGTCTGGGGTGAAGCTATTGACAAACGTGGTGAGTCACTGGCAGTTAGCCTTGACATTGCCAAAGCGTTCGATCGGGTCTGGCACAAGGCTCTTCTCTCCAAGCTCCCGGCATACGGTCTGCCCGCTCAGCTCTGTAACTGGATCGCCGGCTTCCTGCATGAGCGAAGAATCCGTGTCCTCGCAGATGGATGCGCTTCGCGGTTCATGTCAGTGAATGCTGGTGTACCACAAGGCTCTGTTCTATCCCCCACACTCTTTCTTCTTCATATCAATGACATGATTCCGTTAGGAAGCATTCATTGCTATGCAGATGACAGTACAGTTCATGGGGGATATTACGGTCGCCCAGGGGCTGGGCGCGCTGAAACCGAGAGAGAGAGAGAGAATCTTACCATTGAGCTCGACAGGGTGTTGAACCTCGTATCTGAATGGGGATCTAACAATCTTGTTGAGTTCAATGCTAAGAAAACACAGGTGTGCGCGTTTACAGCCAAAATGTCGCCGTTCCTTCCCCTTCCGTCTCTTCAGGGCACGACTCTTTCGGCACAGGGCTCCCTAAACTTGCTAGGTATGGAGATATGTTGCGATCTGAATTCCAGGAACTATATCGAAACCGTGATAAAAACAGCCTCACGGAAGCTCGGTGTCCTGAACAAGGTGCGTCGATTTTTCACGCCTGACCAATTATGCCTGCTGTATAAAACTCAGGTCCGGTCTTGCGTGGAATATTGCTCGCACTTGTGGGATGGCTCCGCCAAGTACCTACTCGATGCCCTGGACAGATTGCAGCGTCGTGCTGTCCGTATCGTTGGCGATGTAGAGGTCACCGACAACCTTGAGCCTCTGCAATTGCGTCGAGACATTGCGTCGCTTAGCGCCTTCTATCGGCTATATCACGGAGAGTGTTCTGAAGAGCTATTTGACCTTATCCCACCTTCCCCCTTCCTACTCAGGAGCACGCGTGCCGGTCTTCGGAGTCATCAATTCACTGTCTCCACCTCAACATCACGTACAAAGAAATTTAGTAGCTCTTTTCTTTGTCGAACTTCCAGAACTTGGAATTCTTTGCCAGCACATGTGTTCCCTCCTTCCTATAACATGGGGTCCTTCAAAAGAGGCGTGAAAAAGCACCTTTCGGGCCGGCAAGGTGGAGGCAGCTAGAGTAGTGTCTGAACTGCACTAGCTGTCTTCGCATATGGACTCTTCTTACTGCTTCACATCAGGTGGTGTTGTCATTTGTCGTGCTTTGTATAAAAAAAAAAAAAAAAAAAAAAAAAAAATCTTATTTAATTTCAGAAACACAGCTGCAGATATTAAGACGTGATATTCGGCAACGTCGTCGCTCTATTACAACATTACAAGGAGACATGAACAGCTGACACACATCGGCATAGCATAATAATATACTATATACTGAAATAAAACAAGGAAATTACAAAAGGAAAGAACTTTTTTATGGCTGGTCTTTACTTAAATTAGGGCAGCTTATGTTATTAAAATAAAAAGATCTAAGTGTTATTTTATTGTGGTTTTATTTTATATGAGTTTAGCTAGATAATATAATAATAATAATATTCATACACTCATACCTATTATCTAGCCCAAAGTAAGCATCAGTTATGGATACTAGATAACGGAGAAATATACTAAACAAACATATAAGCAACCATGACTAGTAAACAAATGCCCGTACTTATCGTACAAACATTTGCTCCTACCGGGATTCAAACCCGGGATCTCTTCACCGAATAGCCTGTATACACACATGTTAATTTGTTTGAATCTCGTCATTACCCATACAAAATGCTTTATTCATTAATACACCGCGTCATTCTATGTTCATTTCGTCTTTGTTTTCAG
This sequence comes from Nymphula nitidulata, assembly GCA_947347705.1. Lineage (NCBI taxonomy): Eukaryota > Metazoa > Arthropoda > Insecta > Lepidoptera > Crambidae > Nymphula > Nymphula nitidulata. The sequence continues at coordinate 23,506,964 of OX374616.1, forward strand.
TCGAAATTATTAGATTTCCGTATAAAATTAATCGTAAGTTCTTATTAAGCCATTTTAAATATATAATTATCACATAAAAATAATATTTAACCCCCAAAATTACTAGTAAATCTTAAAACAATATGTAAAAAGTAACACTTTTATTATTGTGTAGAAGACAATAATAAGCCAATTTCCAAGCAATCCAAACGCAATAGACAGCTGTCAAAATTCATTCGAGAGTACCGATTTAACACCAACCGAATCCAATATCAATGTGTTAATTTCTTAAAATGGCCACACAATAAAGATCCAATGTGGCGCTAGTGTCGCAGTCAAGAGTACTAAACGTCATAATCCCAATGTCGATCTATCGGAATTGTGTTCAAGAGTAAGCCCGTTGGTATTGTTTTGTAAATGTCTCTCGCGTCTATACCTGTTTTTTTTTAAAAAAGTCATTAATACAAAATATGGACTACGTAGTAGGTATTTGTAGATTGGATGCGCGACCACACCTATACAATGCACTTTCTAATATTCTTCATAAACGTTTTCTTCTACGATTTCAAATACCGCCTTTGATGGCTATATCAATGTTACATTAAAACCTATTTAATGTAACATTGATATAGCCATGACCCCATCCATAATAATTTAAATGTGAAAGGGGGTGGAGGTGGGTAGTGTCCACCCCAATTTTACACGGTACTTACGCATTATTAATTAACGCCCGGCTGGCCGAGTGGTCTGTGCCCCTTGCTATAAAGGCTACCCGGTCAGGGGTCCCGGGATCGAATCCCGGTGGGAGCAAATGTTTGTATGATGAGTACGAGCATTTATTTACGAGTCATGGGTGTTTATATGTTTATTTAGTCTATTTCTAATATTTATATATATCTACATATTATTATCATTACTTTCCGTTATCTAGTATCCATAACACAAGCTCGTAATGATGCTTACTTTGAGCTAGATAATAGGTGTGAGTGTGAGTATATGAATATTATTATTATTCATTGATAATAATATCAAAACAATGTTTTATATTATTTAAATAACCTCGAATATGGAAACTAGGGATGCAACGAACACGTAATTACAAATATTATTATTCGTATTATTCGTAGAATTTTGTTTTTTACGAATATTCGTAGTCGCTAAATATTAACGACTATTCATGTATTTGTTGAGTGAAACGGTACGCCACTCGTTGATACAATGTTGTTTTTCTGGATATATTTAGAACTAAACTAACAAATTCTGCTTTTTTTAACAAGAACTTGCTTGTCGTTAATTGTAATTATTAGGATAAGGTAAAAAAAGCAATAATGACATTTGTTTCTTATTATCCCTTTACGTATTGCACAAATATTAATTCGATATTCGTATTGTATTTGCTGCATCCAATTGAAACCTTTTTGACCAGGTTCCATTTATTTCAGAACAAAATAGTTTTATTTACTAAGTACCTACCCAAACCAACTTGCCATAACAGCTTCCATTCTCCAATAGCCTGAATAGGGGAAGCATTTAATAATTACTGTATACTTAGTTCCCCAGCAGAATCTCCATTAGATTTATGAATTTATAAACAGTGTGTTACCAAATGGAAATTAAATTGAATTGCAAGATTGCAACTCTAATCATAGGTGAAATAATGAAAAATAAGAGATATAATTTCACGTTAAATTAATATTAAACTAATGATCTGAGAAGTTTTTGACAATCTCACACTTTTATTCTATACAAAAATTACACATAGATCCAGTTTCGAATTTAACGTATAATCCATACTAATATTGTAAATGCCAAAGTAACTCTGTCTGTCTGTCTGTTACCGTTTCACGCTTAAACCGATTTAGAACTGATGTTGAGGTGCGTTCCGAGCACGACAACAGGTGTGGAACTATTAGTACAAGTTGTTTTTATAACCTCAAATTTCATACACTGGTCACATTTGTTTTGTAACAAAAAATATGAAATGTATTTTTGTTTATCACCAACACTTTGGATCAAGACATCACTCGTTCTATCACTACTTAAAATTAATACGAAATCTTCCATTTCAATACATAACAATATTAAAACTACAATAGAGATGAATATTTATATTAGGAAGCTTACTAAACTGCTTATCTTAATAATACGAAAGCGTGGGAGTAAACTGCTTAGATTAGATACTTCATGGATTATAATTTGTAATACCTTTCTTATGTGTAATACGTAATGGCATAAATAATTTGTAAATGTCGTTCATTACAGTTTAATCAATTTCGACGTGATTGTGCACTATCTGACAGCCCTATAATAAAGTTAATACTTTTGTCATTAGGTACTTTAATAATAATAATATTCACACTCTCACACCTATTATATTTTTTTTCTCGAGAGCTCTACCAGCCTAACTCCCAACTCCCGGGGGAGGAAATGGAAGAGGTGTGGGGCTCTCACCCACTAAACCCCTCAGCGATGTACCCAGCTTGCTGCGGAATGACGGTATTGCGGGGGGTGCAAAGAGCATGACACCCGCTATACCGTCACAAGCAGACGACCCACGACTGTCAGTCCCCTCTCGTGGGGGCTCGCCCCCCAAACTTCGGTTGATCCGCATGCCGATACATTGACGCACGGACCGGGCTGTGCAAGCCGCACAGTCCCCTAACCATGCCCGGAGCCCTAACCATAGATGAACCGCCGGTCTAGCAGACCGGCAATCTACGAGCTGCAGCCACACGTCGCAGCTTCACTTGGTTGAATGTATTTTTCATTTTTCATTCCATTTCATTCCCATATTTATCAAATGTGATAACAATATGATATGTACAATACCAAATAATATTTTTCTTGTTATTGCAGGTGTCTTTAGGCGGTGGTCTGGTGAATTTGCTTCGCAGACCCCAGACCACTTTCGCGAAAGGCACGAGAGTTATGCAGGAGTTTTAGCGGGTATTCCCAGGGTCAATTTAGACTCTGGGCGATCCCCGCAACCGCCAGCTAATTCGCTAGTGGCGGGTAGGTCCGTCAATGGATTTGTCCTGGTTAAAAAAAAGGTGTCTATAGGTGGCGCTTACCACTTACCACCAGGTGGTCTGTCAGGTTTTTTGCTTCTAGTTGTATAAAAAATCAAAATTATAACCCTAACTATGTATTAAATGTTTTATTTCCTACTGTCGTATATTACACCTGTCTTTGTAGTCTCCATGTCACGGTTACTTCAACTACTAAGCCAAGTTGTCACATTGGTTCTACAAATTCATCACCAGCCTATATACATTCCACTGCTGGGCCTTCCTACATGGGAGAAACACATGAGGAGTTTGGGCCATAACACCACCACGCTGGCCCAATGCGGGTTGGTGGGTTGAAGCGGTTGCAGAACAACCGGGACCAACGGCCTAACGTGCCTTCCGAAGCACGGAGGAGCTCAAGATTATAAATTTGATTGACCCATACAGGGACCGACCATGGAGAAAGTTGCTTTGTTTTCGTGATCGAAACCAGAGCGCTTAATCCACTACGCCACCGAGCTCCTCGTTCTACAAATTACAACTCTACTATTTCCACATCTTCACATGCTCGGTGAAAGCACTATGCTAGCAGAATTGTCATTATCCTATTTCAAGATGACACATTGCCATTTTTAAAAAAGAAGAAGAGGTCACCAGGACGGGAGTGTAAAAATATTAAACCAAAAATAAAAACCGACTTAAAAAAAAACTAAAAAAGATAAAATAATTAAATTTAAATAGGTGTGCATCCCCTAGAAACATATTCTTAGAGTCGGTGTTCCATTTTCTATTGTTTCTGGAAACAACTTAGCACCAACTCCAAAAAATATGTTTCTAGAGGATGAGTACCTGTTTGAATTTCATTATTTATTTATTTATTTATTTTTGGAATACTAATGACTACATAAACAAGGTATAAATGCTATTAAATACATGAAGTCTGTGAAAGTCTCCGCATATAGAAGAATTATAATAATTAAAAAACGGAGACCGTAGAAACAAGATTGACAGTAAAGTAAAACTGGTACATTATTAAGCCTAATATAACTAAATAGCTACACATATTGAAAACCATATATAATATTCATTAGTGTCAAGTCACTCGCCTTTGAAGATTAATGATGATCATATATTTTTAACCGTTTTATTGCTCATAGAGAACGGATCTAAGTCGCACTCTTGTGCCTTAATATTAAGTAGATTGCACGCTCGCCAATGAAAGGAATTTTGTTTGTATTATTTTATCCTTTTCAGTTTTTTGAAATCGGTTTTAATTTTTGTTTAGTGATAACTTTCTAAGGTCAAAGCTAGATGGGTGACCGTCAGCAAATACTGTTTCCTACTATCGTATCGTATCACTAAACGTCATAGGAAAGCAAAAATCCGCAACTTCGCATACGTGGACGACTTACTCATTCCAGTTATTTTGATTGAAAAACCAAACTAGCCATTCGATTTAAAAAAAAAATATTGGACCAAACAGCAAATATTCCGCATCGAACAAAAAAACAATCACGTAAATCCGAACTGAAATCTCGGCTTCTTCTATGTATGTACACCGAACATACATAGAAAAAGATTATACCAACCAAATTGAGAACCTTATCGTTTTTGAAGTCAGTTAATTAATTTAAATAATTAGATTTTACTTCAGTAAGCTTTGAAAAATACATTACACATGTGTATTATAATATTTATAATCAAATACACAAGATGGACAGGCCGTCTGGTCAGGTTTTCGGGGAGCCATTACTTGGATGTAGAGAACCATTATATCAATGTGCAAGGCCTTTGATCAACAGTGGACATCATAAGCTGTATGACTATGTAAAAAATAGTAAGATTTTCATTATTTATATTGGTTACCATGGTCCACTTTCGATGGTAGCTACTCATCTGTAAATATGTTTGCTAGTCGGCAAAAGTCTCCTCAAATTGTCTTTTTTTTGCTATCCTACTCTAATTTATACCAGCAACCTGTTTACAACAATTATTGAAACAAAATTATTTGAAGCCTGCTTTGAGAGTCATCATTTACCTAACTATTTAGTCCGTTAAGCGCTGTGAGAGCACTGTCCGGAGCGCTGTGACAGTTAAAAAATAAATTATGTCTGACATCTGTTGCTATATGGGTTGATAAATCAAAATTTATAAATAATACCCGCCAAAGGCTTTTGATATTAAATATCTTAAAGTCTTAACACAGTTTCTAAGAAATAATGTGATATAAAGGTTAAAAGTTCCAGGAGCCAAAGCTCTGCGTTCTAGGCTTTTAAAAAAGGGGCTAGGCCTAAAAAGGCCTATATGTCTTGAACACTAATAAAGTCTCATTTTGATAGTGAAGTGCTAATTTTCATTAATTTAAAAAATATTATCTTATTTATAGGGGCATTAGGCAGACCTGATCACCTATTCATCATTACCATCCTATATCATACCTAATGTAGATTTCTTATGATGACAAACTTTTTCAATCATGTTAAATGTAGAATAAATAATTGGTGTGAAAAAGAACAGCCTCTCTTTTAATTATAAAGAAATTGTTCTGACCTTCATATAACACCAGCCGCATCTTGTGTACTCTGCAGTGTACTTGGTAGGGAAGCCATAAGTCAGGTGCTCCACTATCTTCTGTGACCAGTTCCTCCGCTCCGATGCACTTGCGCAACTGAACAAGATCTTGCGTGCCGTGTTCTTTGTCCCAGTAGACACGGTCAGCTCAAAGCAGTATAAGTTGCTTGTTGTGCTGTTATATTTATAAAAGTTTGTGTTTACAAAGAAATGGCATATCAAATTCAGATAGTTTATTTGATGCTACAATGTTGTAAAGAAACTTATTTATTAAAGAAATTCCTTTTCTTATTTATAATTAAAGAAGTAACTTAAATCATATCATTGGAACCCTATGGGCCGATTTTTCAATCCTAAGTTATTTAGTAAATTGCTGGCAGTGATAACTTTTTGTATTACTTCATGTGTAAACGTAATAGAAGTAACTATAAAATGTTTCTCTATGCATAAAGAAAGAAAGAAAGAAAGAAAAAAAAAATATTTTATTTAAATAGGCCACAAAGAAGCACTTTTAAATCGTCAAAAAAACACATTTTTACAACTATCACAAAAAAAATATGAACTAACAACGTCATAGTCTCTGTCTGTCTGATATAAGTATATGTCATAACATAAGATAAATCATTAAATTTATAATTCAAACTCACCTAGTTGACAGTGGCAAACCAATTTGCAGTGAATATATGCAGTCCAACGTATAAGACTCTTTTATAATAGAATTTGCAGGATCTGAGTAGCAAATCAGCTTCTGGTCAGAAAGTACACAATATCGAGTTTGCGAGTTTTTGAATAGATCCTCTCCCATTGTTGAAACAATTCTTGTCAACATGCCACAAAAGTAAGGAGCCATCATTGTATTTATTGGTGGTCGCTCTACAACTTCCACATTCTGCATTATTGGTTTTGTGGACTTATTATGTAATTTATTGTCCAGCTTTAGTATATTTGAAAACCTTTGCATTACAGAATGACTTGGTTTTACTTCATCTATATTCATTTCAACTTCTCCATCTTTGTCAATATACCAGTTAGAATTTGTATCTTTATCATTCCCTGATGTAGTTGGATTTGTGTTAGTTAAGAGCAGGCTGTCTGAGCGCTCTGGTGGGGTAGGGGGGTTAAAGTATTCACTATCTCTATAATCACAAAAATCATCACTATTATCTGTGGAAACAATAGAGCCATAGGTATCACCAATTAGAAATGATTCCAATAAAATTAGCTCATTGCTTACCCCAACATACTTTTGAGTCATATTGGTAGTATTCAGTGGGTCAAATTCATAAATTGTACTTTTGCTAGGTCTTTTTGTGGACTGTTCTAAACCTGATGTATTAATGGCAATGGATTTAGAAGGCTGTGGCAAGGTCCAATTCTCATATAAAGAATTTTGTCTCATAATGTCTAACGCACTTTCTCTTTTCTTTCTTCTTTCTGGCACTTCTGGTGTTGACATTGTTCTAATTATACTATTTGCCCTAGAAGATCTGGGAGTATCATATATTAGCTGACTGTGTTCAACGTTTATTGTAGGGTCATTGAGTTCACTTTCTTTGCTGTCTTCGTATGAGAAATTGCTAACTGTGTCAGTATTAGAGTCAGAATTATTAGAAAATAGATACAGGTCATCCAAATGTGAAGCATTTAAATTCAACGCTGGCAATTCATTGCTTTGTAAAATTTCATTATTATACTTTTTTTGTTCTAACAGAGGAGAGTGAAATTGAATATTATCGAAAAAACTGACATCAACCGCAGGCATGGAAACACATCTCTGAGGATCTGCATCACTATCATCAGTTTTTCTGTGCACTCCTAACTTTAACCCAGCAGATCTAGTGCTTTCTATGACAGATTTAGTCACGGAGTCGCGTACTGCTTTAGACGTAGTCAGCGTTTTTTCTAGAGTTCCTTTCGCGAATTTAGAACCATCTATGAGAGACTTTTCTAGTTTCTCGTTTGCACTTTTAGCAGAGCTACTGACCTTCTGAACTACGTCCCCAGTGATTTGTTTAGATACTGTGCCTATGGAACGTAGAATGTCTGTAGCGGACACTCTATCAGTATTTGTTGGGACCTTTGTCCGCGGGAGTGGTACTGGTTTCTTTTGTGGATCATTTTGGGGTTCATTTCCACTTCTGGGCGTCGGTACAGGCGGTGTATCCATTTGAACTACACTGACCAAACTATCATATGATAATTGCTCTATGATAACATTGTTAAGCTAACAAATTGCAATAAACAAAATGCACAGCGTGAGTCACTTTGAACAGCCACTTTGTTTGACCCAATTCACCAATATAATAACCACAAACTTTATGAAACTATCATATCACATTGAATTAAATTATGGACCAAAGAAATGTCTATCACGCGACAAACTAAAAAGATTAAATTATATTAATACCAAAAGCAAAACACTGCCGCCCAAAGAAAAGACCAGGCAGCGACGTATTATGACAGTTTACTTTTTAATATTCAGACTTTGACAACGGCGCGGTGGGGGCGCGGCATTGACATAGATAAAAAATTAGCTACACCCAAAGACAATTAATTTTAAGTTTAGGTTGAGCTTGTATATAACTTTATGGGTTTAGCTAAGTACACTAGCTGAAAATTCAGGCGTCACTTAGGTAAGCGATCATCGTGCATAAACCCATTTGGTACTTAATAGTGGCGCATTTTAGTGTTGGGCACACCACTCCTTTTGCCGACTTATTTATCAACACACAAACCATAATTTTTATTAAATTTTGCTCTAATTTTCGGTCATTTACTAATATTTTCTTTACTTATAATAAGAATAGAGCGAGTCAAGCTATAATTATAAAAGTAAATGTTTTAGGTTTATAGGTATTACAGTGGTTTTTATGTTAGGGATATGAAAATATAACATTATTTTTCAATTCATTGTCTTTATATTTTTGTTGATTTTCCTTACAAAATACTTTCTGATGATAAGTGTCAGTTTTATAATTATTAATATAATGGCAATACTATAACGTCAAATTTCTATAATTATCAATAGGTACCACTTAAATTATACAGAAGAAAGCAAAAAACTTTATTAATCTGTCTACCAGACTACTGAGTCGATAATTCCATCTTCCTAGACTAAAAAAAAGTTTTTTGAACTTTTTAAAAATATGGCAACAGATTATGGAGATTATGTTTTTATATGGCCTCCTATATTGCCATTTTTGGTTTTATGGATGGTTTCAAATATATTTTACTTTTGTAGGTCGTCCTTGCCACCACTACCTACATAAGCCTGACGGAAACTTGGCCCACAGCGCTAAAGAGAAAACCGATTTACTGGGTGCTCTCTTTGCCTCGAACTCGACTTTGAATGACGGAGGTGCTGTACTCTCTACCATCCCCTGGTGCGGCAACTCTATGCCGGAGATCTCCATTAGGTACGCAACGGTACGGCGTGAGTTGTTATCTCTGGATATTCATATGTCGAGCGGGCCAGACGGTATACCGGCAGTAGTGCTTAAGCAGTGTGCTCCGGAGTTGTGTCCTATTCTGACGCGTCTTTTCGCGCTTTCATATTCTACCAAACAAGTTCCGTCTTCATGGAAGACTGCCCATGTGCATCCGATGCCCAAAAAGGGCGAACGATCAGACCCATCGAATTACAGGCCTATCACTATAACCTCCCCTCTCTCTAGGGTGATGGAGCGCGTTATATATCTTAAATAAATATATCCTAAATCCACTCCATCCTTTCCATCTTTTCCTTTAAAAAAAATCCTACATTTACATAAACGGTGTTCAATATCAACGTCCGAATTTCTCCGGGTGACCTTGTCCACTTCCTAACTTGACCACTTCCAAAGTTGTCCACTTCATAATTTGTCCACTCCTACATTGTCCTTTCAGCCTGGGGAGTCTTCATAGTCGGAACCCGACCCTCACCGGTCATCTGTTTCTTCAAAATTTGCTATTCCCATCTTCTTCAAAAACATAAAAAGGAATAATATAAATTAACATTGAACATTAGATGAACAGAAAAAGGTTTACTTTCTTTATTTGTAATTGTTACAACGAAAAAAGTATGTTTCAAAATTACCACACAAGCAAAGACTCCGTGCACACAAGCGATGACGCTGGGTCATAATTACCCGTTTTGACTTGACGCATGTATGTCTTCCTACGCAGGCAGCGTTACAAACGGGGTAGATAGAGAATGGCCGTATCTCTAGCTACACAAACGTTCAAAACAAACCATACGAAACGCAAAGAAATATTAAGTCTGTTTACAATTGCCTCGGGTCAATATGACCCTAGCGTCATTGTTTCCCCGCCGGGTTCATTGATTCGTTTTTAACTCTGGTGGTTAAAAAGGAATAGATATTACGATGAAACAAAACATTTAGCCCAGTAGAACTCTAGTATTTTTTGTACTAATTAACTGGCCCGCAGACAATATTTCTCTTAGACCAGATGAAATACTATATTTTTAAAAAGTTATTAACTGGCCCGAAGAACAGTTTTCAGGCGGGGTCACTTAATACCTAACCTATACCGGTTTTTCGCGACTAAAAGATTGTAAGCGTCGTGATTTTCATGAAGCTTAGTTTCGCTCTAGCAACGCCAGCGAGCAACTATGAAGCGCGGTCATTGGCGTAGCTCGGGAATTGTCAACTTTTTAATTATCAATTGATCGCCTAATTTAAATTACCTTATCAATAAAAACATTCCTAATAGCAACCTCTCAAGTAGATACCTAATGCATTATGCAAGCAGACATGCAGCATGCAAGCAAGCATGCACCATGCAAGCAAGCATGCACCATGCAAGCAAGCATACACCATGCAAGCAAGCATGCACCATGCAAGCAAGCATGCAGCATGCAGCATGCAAGCAAGCAAGCTGAATGCAAGCAAGCAAGCATGCAGCATGCAGACAAGCATGCAGCATGCAGACAAGCATGCAGCATGCATGTCTTCTGTCACGGCTCCGGCGCTGCGGGGCTCCGGCGGTCCCACGCGACCTTAACGTCGCAGATGGTTTTTACCCACCGCCGCCAGCCGGCCAGCAAGCTGAAGCTGTCGTCAAAACCACCTGCTCCTCAGCTCGCGGGCCGCCTCGCCCCTCCGCGCCTTCGCGGGCATAAATTACACTCTAGGGGTAGGGCAGACAAGACTACGTGGAGTCGGTTTTGCAGCGATTCGTTTCTCTCACTGACACTGTATACCAACAGATTATTATGTCAATTGATTGTTATAGCAAGTGAAGATTATATCAATCAATCATCAATGAATTTTCTCTAGTTTATTCTTATTCTAAATATCTTTCGAACATTTCACCATTCTATGGAAACTAGTTAATAGGTGATAGGTCTTCACACATAAACACAAACAGTTCGCTGTGTATCCAATTGAAAGAAATGGTAGCCAGTGTAATTACTGGGCAACTGGGCATGGAAGGTATTTGATCTTAGGCCCTAAGGATAACCTGCAACCAACTAAAAATTAAATTAATAAAATTTTAACAAAAAGATTTGCAATCCATTTATGCACTTGTGAGTTGCGACCACAATATGATATTTTCTGCAAGATGGGGCAATTAAAAATCCATAACGCGTTCCGTCTGAGCCCAACATGATGCGGCGAAGTCAGGTTGTAACTTCATTAACTCTTCGCTCAGAATCTAATTAGGTATGGTATCATATTTAACCTTAAATAGATTTCACGAGAGTTTATGTTACCTATAAGGCCGATGGCTATAATTTTTTTATAGCACTGCTATACTTTCACTTTAAGTTGACCAAAACTAAATATAATATCATCCTTGCTCCAATAATTATAATAATAATAATTAAAATGCAGTGGTCTCAACTATACACAACAGTAGCAGATTTTTACAAGATCATGAAGTAGAAATAGAAATTTAACGAAAGGAAAAAATATACCTAAATACTTATACGGTAAGAAGTTTTCTAGTGGCCGTGGATAGCCCAATCCGAAACAACGAGGAATAGCGAATAGTATTCATAGGAGCTTCTTGCCCGATTTTGATAAAAACTAAAACTGCGTCAATGGATTTTTCAAAAATCGATTATCCTAGCCAGAAATCAAATCCAGTGATTTAAAAAAAACACAGCCTGTTATTTATTACCTACACTATTTAATAGTGTCGCTAATAAGAAACGAATTAAAACTTAGCAAGAAGAGCTCATTTTCAACAATTTTTAATTTTTAATGTTACTTTAATTTACCTATTACAGCCATTTACAGCCCGTAATAGCTATCATAATTATTTTAATACGATTAATGTGATAAAAATAATGTGTTTTTAATTTTGTTAAAAATTTCGCTGTGGCGTTATCTGTTACCAAACACTGCTAAGTTGCTGTGGTAATTTAGATAGTTTTCCTTTTGACAGCGTCTAATGCTAAGAACAAGTGACGTCATACACTGAGATTAGTGTTCGTACTTCGTAATCATTTGACCTACGATAAGAGTGATTTAATTGCATTTGTTAATAAATATTATGTTGGGGAAAAAGTCTTTTCGCATTATAGTATGAATGAACTTGTAATAAAATCTCTTTGGCTGTACTATTTGTATCTGGCTGGTTTTGGTATCATTAAAAGTTTAGATTTTAAAAAAGATAATTCCAAATTCAAATTAGCAAAATGTGTGTTTTTCATTTGTTTTTCGTACTGTCAAGATGAGTGAATCTAATGAAGAAATTCGATACATTTTAAAATTTTACTACACTAAAGGTAAAAATGCAACGCAAGCCGCGAAAAAAATTGCGATGTTTATAGACCTAGTGCAGTGTCTGTGAGAGTAGCACAAATTTGGTTTAAGCGTTTTCAATCCGGAAATTTTGATGTCAAAGATGCACGTCGCTCTGGTCGCCCTATTACGGATAAAATTGATGCCATTTTTGAAAAACTGGAGCAGGATCGGCATATCAGTAGTTACGACGTAGCTGAAGAGCTGAGAATTGACCACAAAACAGTTTTAGCGCATTTAAAAAAAATGGGTACACAAAAAAGCTCGATATTTGGGTACCCCACGAGCTCACTGAAAGAAACCTAATGAACCGTGTACTCATTTGTGATTCTTTATTACGACGTAATGAAACCGAACCATTTTTGAAGAAGCTGATAACTAGTGATGAAAAGTGGATCATGTACGACAAGAACGTGCGAAAAAGGTCGTGGTCAAAGGCCGGTCAGGCTTTACAGACTGTGGCGAAACCCGGGTTAACGCGCAACAAGGTGATGCTGTGTGTGTGGTGGGATTGGAAGGGCATTATTCATTATGAGCTGTTACCACCAGGCAGGACCATCGATTCTGAACTCTACTGCGAACAACTGATGAGATTAAAGCAAGAAGTTGAGAGAAAGCGGCCGGAATTAATCAACAGAAGGGGTGTGGTTTTTCATCACGATAACGCTAGACCTCACACATCTTTAGCCACTCAGCAATAATTAAGAGAGTTTGGCTGCGAGGTGTTAATGCATCCGCCGTATAGTCCTGACCTTGCACCTTCAGATTTCCACCTGTTTCGCTCTCTTCAGAATTCTCTAGGCAGTGTCAGGTTAACATCACGAGAGGACTGCCAAAACCACTTGTCGCGGTATTTTGATCAGAAGCCCCAAAATTTCTATAGCAATGGGATCATGTCCCTACCTACAAGATGGCAAAAAGTTATCGAACAAAATGGTACCTATATACTTTAGTTAAATGTAAATAAACTATATTAAAAAATGATTTGAATTTTCTTAAAAAATGCGAAGAAACTTTTCCCCCAACCTATTATTATTAAAATTCCGTAATGACACATTTAGCTGAGCAGGTATTGTGTTTTTTACGATTTTTAATATAAGAACTACCACTACGACCATACTACAATGACATCTAATATAGAAAATTCTCGTGTCACAAATTTAGTTACCATACTCCTCCGAGAATTTTACCTACCATACCTTTTAGTTACCATGCGTCTGAGAATCGGAAACTATCAATCTACCAAAAAAAATTATTTTTTTTTGGGCCATTTTTTTATGGCAAAACAACGTCTGCGGGTCACATTAAAAAATTCGCACTTTAATATGTAACTAGCTGTTCTTGCGAATTTTTTAATGTATCGCCTTAAATTCGGTAAAGTGGTTTTATTTCAAATGTACAAGTAGTGCTCGCGAAACACGAGACATTACTATACAAAAATTATAATCTATTTACACTACTAAAGTTGCATAAGCTAATATTATTTACAATGAATGTATTTTGTTTAATATATTGCTTTAATTTTCCAGGTACATTTAACAGCAAAACCAATCAAATACAAATCGGCCGCCCAAATAGGCTGTTTGAAATGAACATTAATTTGATGTTAATTATTTTCCGATGTTTAGCTAAAGATCCAATCATTGACATTCTATGTAACACAGACTGAAAATGGTTGAGAGAGTTCAGTAAAATCTGTTTTATATCGCACAAGTAGGTCAATAACTTTAATTTCTTTATTTTAAAGGGGAGGGGGACACATCTAACTAGTTCGCAGAGCATTTCGCCTTTGAAGTGACCGCGATAAGTGATAGAATCCAATAGTGATCATAGTCAAAGAGATAAGTAAGTACATACCTACCACCCTAAAGAGCGCCTTTTGATATTCTACTACTTAGTATGAGCTTATGAAGACATGCTAAAAACCGGATTCCGTTTTTTAGCGTGTTTTTGGTGAGGTACGGTATGGTACGTGTGAGGTGAGGTATTTACAGTACGGTAAGATACTACCGTACTGTAATTTAGATTGATGACTGACTGCCGACGACTTCAGTGCCTTTCAGTAAATACATTTAGCTAAGAAAGTAGTATTCAACCGGCCGGATTTCATAAAAGCTTCCTTGTCGTAAAAGTTCCATAATATGAAAATGTTTTAACATCTTGTATTTTAGTTTGTAATACCCACTTATTTTCAAGTCGCGCTTTATTAGTAACTTCTTTGAACTCTGCATTTGAACTAAAATGAATTTTCTATAAATAAAGAGCTGTGGAATATTAAAGACCTCGGAGGACTAGCGCCTCACGGCGCCTCTTCAGTGAAGTAAATAGTAAATGATCACTTTTGAAATATCAATATACAGGGTGGCAAAGACAATACGATAGTAAATGAAAACATGGGCTATAGGCATGGCATTTAGTTCATAAAAATGTTTTGCAACTTTGAAATACATTTTATTGATTTGGTAATTTCATGACATTTGTTTGAAGGAATATAATATTGGCTGCATTATTTCAAAGAAATGTTATAAAATTATCAAATCAACAAAACTAAACTAAATAACTATCAAATATATCTTGTATAGTGGTAGTGGCAGTGGGCAGGGCACATAGCACGCAGAGCAGACGGCCAGTGGTGGGGCGTTAATGTTCTAGAATGGCGATTACGTACTGGAAAGCGAAAACTAGGGTCCTCCTACTAGATGGACAGACGACCTGGTCAGGGTCGCAGGGAGCCGTTGGATGCAGGCTGCGCAGAACCGTTCCATTTGGAAATCGATGGGGGAGGCCTTTATTCAGCAGTGGACATCATAAGCTGATATGATGATATCTTGTATTTGAAAGAAGTAAATATTTCAATGAACTGATATAGCCCATGTTTTCATTTATTGTTGTAGGTATTGGCGTCACCAGCATGTATAAATCATATGTGAATTATGTTAGAAATAATAAAAAATAGTTTCGTTCAAGTAGTTCGTTTTTTTTTATTTATATAAAAAGATGACAAATAAGCTGCCCCCCCCCCCCCCCCTCCCCCTAGAGAACCAAAAATGAAAAAATGTAGCCAACAAAACTCCAATAAATTCACAAAGTATCAGAAAGTAATATTTTATAGACGGTTTTAAAATAAAACTTACAAGAATTTCATGTTATTGTAGTCTAGAAAATTAAGAAAACCCCCGGAACTTATGTTTTTATTAACTGTCGTAAATTATTTTTCTTCGATATTTATAATATTTTAATAACAATGGTGTCAAGAGCTCCTGACGCTCTATACATTGAACTTTGAACCGTTCTTATTACAATCACCATACAGTAGAGGTAATGCGCGGTTACTCTCGCTACAAATGTAAAGCTTCGATCATGCTCTTGAGTCTTTACTGTACCTAAAAAAAATATTTTTATACCACTAAGGTGGCAATCAAGCACACGGCCCACCTGATTGTAAGCGGGCACCGTAGCACAGATTAATAACAGGACAGATACTTCACTCTAATACAAATGGTGAAATAATTTCGTTATATTAGCCTACTAGGATTATTATTATTAGCCAATTTAGACGATGCGAGAAGAAATATACTCTACCAACGCGTGCCGAGAGTCGAGAATCCCGCGTACACCGCGTGATTGCGTCATCGAGCGAAAACGTAAGGGTTGTGCCACGACCATAAATTAAATAAAATGACTGAAGAAGAACTTATTTTTTTTTATTTATACATCTAATGCAATGAAGTGAATGCAAAGAAAGCCGGTCAATTAAATGTGATTTAATTTTATAAAATGATCAATGTTTTTTTTTTCCATCTTTGTATTCATTCGTTAATATTCTAAATCGTGTAAATAACTTTTACAAGTAATCCTTTGGAAAACAGGGGCAAGATGGAATAAAATCAATTTCTTGTAGTATATTCATTGAAGTGCTTCCTGGCTGGTTCGTAAAAACTTTATCAAAAATTTTCAAAAATGTTGTTTCTAAATCTTCCACGTAATTGATAAAAGCCTCCGGCGGGACTTTCAGCCCTCCGTAAAACGAACATTTTTTAATTGTACTATTTAAAATGAATGTATAGTCTGGTATCGTCCATATTAGGTTCATCGTTTAGTAGAGAATTAAAGACGCTACAGTTATGTTTCTTTCCACATTTAAATAGTAAGTATCCCGCTACATAAGTTAACGCATTTTTTGCCGGTAAGTCAAAACGGTAGTCGACATTTAGAGCTACTTCTGAAAGTGTTTTAGTGCAACGTGCAACTAGTACTCCCCCGAATCGTATTTGTAAATCGAGCTCCATAACAGTAGAACCCTTAGATTATTATTAATCTGTGCCCCTAGTGGAAGGTTAAATCGAAACGAAAACGATTATCGTCGTATTCACCTCTTAAATCCATACTAATATTATAAAGCTGAAGGGGTTCTTTGTGTGTTTGTTTGGTTGAACGCGCTAATCTCAGGATCTACTGATTCATATTGAAAAAATCTTTTTGTGGTGGATAGTCCATGTATCGAGATATTATACAGGCTATATAACATCACGCTACAACTAATAGCAGATGAGCATTAATGAAAAATGTTGCAGAAACCGGGGAAAAATATTCCTTTTCAGAGCTTTAGTTGCGTGCGCTGCGCAAATGGTTAAAGTTACGCAAAAATCATATAAGTAAGAACTTTTGTAAAGTTCTAAAAAAAAGTCCGCGAACGCATATGATTAGAGAACTGTCGATTTCAGACACAAGTCGATCGTCAGCATGTTTGTCATCTAGTTGTATTAAAAAAAAAGTTCTCCATATTAGCAACTTGCCCCCCCCTAGGCCATGGGCTGGCGACGCCCTTGGCTACCTACAATTATAAACATCACCAAAAATCTGATCGAGTTTTCAATGTGGCTACCGCCTCATACAACGGTGATAAGCCTTTAATGAAACAGATACGAAACAAATTTAATTTAGGTCACAATGAAATAAACGGTTGTAGCGTACTCAGCTTAATTGCTTCATACGCTTTCAGGATCATATTTGTCAGCCAGATTGAAACATGAAAACATTTTTCAATTTTATCTATTTTATGGTCTATGCTGATTTTAGTACGCCAATTATTTTTATAGCCTTTTGTGGGGCAGAACAGATCACCACCGCAACAACTGTAAGTAAATAAAGACCGCAGGTCATCTGGCTTTGAACTCATTACGCCTAATGTTCAGCTCTTTTTAACTTACTTCCAAAAAACCGAGGGGTTATCAACTCCGCCGTCATTTAAAAAGCACCTTGAAAAAATATTTTTTAATTGAAAGAGTATGTTTACAGTTAATCTCATAAATTTTTTTCATACTCGATTGGGTAGTTTGGTTTTTAAATCAAAATAACTGGTACAATTAAGTCGTCAATGTATGCGAAATTGCGAATTTTTGATTTCATATGTCATTTTACTAATGGTACCATACGATATTAGGAAACGATATATGCTGACGATTGTACGACACAGATCCGCTTCTCCACTTTCGAACTTGAGACACGCTGACGGAACCATGTTGGATGCGTTTCTTAACCACACCTTCCCTACACCTGCCTCCTTGAATCACATTTTACGAGAAATCAACTTGCAATGATCGACTATTCGAATCTATAGGTGAAAATTCTAAAGACGATGTGATTGCACTTACAAAACACATACCTATTTGACGCTTGGAGACATACTTACCTATCTTCTGTGACTTTTTCAATAGCGTTTGACTGTATTGATTGATACTTTATAGGGTAAATTTAAATGTACAGTCGACAGCCTATCAAGCGTAACAGTTTGACCTTGAGACCGCCTTTACTGCGTTCGTAATAGAGGCGGCTCTACATTATGGTTATCAATAAACTCATCGTATCATTCTTGAGGATAAGGAATCAAGAAGCTGTTATACCTACATATAAAGCTGAGTCGTCATCATCATCATCATCACCAGCCTATATACGTTGGGCACAGGCCTTCCCACATGGGAGAATCGCATGAGCAGTTGGGCCATAACACTACCACCCTGCTGGCCCAATGCAGGTTGTGGGTTAACCGGCGAACATCAGATACTAGACACAATTGATTTTCAATTGTTTTAGACCTCAAGAGGGTAACGCCGCTTGACAGATTACAGCGGTTGCAGATGTAACATAACAATCGGTACCAACGACTTAACGTGCCTTCCGTAGCATGCAGGAGCTCAAGATGACAATTTTTAGCTAACCAATCACCCATCCCGTGCTCAACCATGGCGAAAGTTGCTTTGTTGTCATAATCGAAACCAGATCGCTCAAACTTTACGCCACCAAGATCTCCATAACTACTTTCTTATTTCAACCGTGAAACAGTTCGCTGTTTTTCGGGTTGAAGGGAAAGGTAGTTAGTGTAATTACTGGGTATGGAATGCATTTTATCTTAGGCCTTAGAATGACAACGCACCTGCGATATCAAGTGATTTTTCCTTTCCTTGTTATTGCAGGTGTCTATAGGCGGCGGCAACCGCTTACCACCAGGTGGGCCGTCAGCTTGTTTGTCATCTAGTAGCATAAAAAAAATGACGAATATTTCTGTTTGTAAATCACACTACTGGCCCTTTCTGGCTAATAAAAGCATGTCTAGAGTCTGGTCTTACTCTAGACCTGGCAATGGCAAATATTGATAAATACGAACAATATTCACGAGTCATTGGTATTCACATATTACACTTACACCTACGTTGATTATCATCGAGCTTCAGACTTTTTCGTCCCGTTTTCGACAAAAAAACATGGTACATACCTACATAACAAACAAGCCGACCCAATATAGCCTGCACTGAAAAATCCAAGCCGTTAGAAGGTCTCGGTTTTTAATGTTTAAGTTAAAATCGTTAAGCAAAACAATTCATTGTTTTAAAAATAATAATTTTACTACTGTCTCCTTACTCAAACAAAAGCCTCCATATATGAAATTCAAAACAAACAACACGGAGAGGTTTTCTATAACAGCTGAACAATGCTTAATAAATTGTCTGAGCTCTTAGGTCGAGCACCTGGGCCATTAGAGGTACCGGTCCTAAGCTGTTCCATGCTTTTCAAGAACTTCAATAGAAAATGAATATATTCGGTATTCTGTTTTGTTTTATAAACACTCCAGCCAGTCCCGTCTATTTATAATCTTATTCTGGGAATAGCTAGACATTCTTCATGAACGATTGAGGACGCTAATGGACAGCATTACAAAATAAAAATGTAAGGTAATTTATTTATTAATAGCAGAAGTCATATACATATATCTAATACTAGCTAACCCCCGCAGACGTTGTTTTGCAATAAAAAAAATGTCCAAAAAAAAATAGTTAATAGCCGATTCTCAGACCTACTGAATAAACATATAAAATTTCATGAAAAACGGTTAAAAAAAAAAATTTGCGAAAAAAAAATAGTAGCCGATTCTCAGACCTACTGAATATACATCGGTCAAGCCGTTTCGGAAGAGTATGGTAACTAAAGTGACACGAGAATTTTATATATTAGAAGAGATATCTTTTTTGTACCACTTAGGTGACATACGTTGGGACAACAACTTCGCAAGTCACTTCGAATTCAACTGTCAAATAGAGCAAATTTTCATACATTTTTTGCTCTATTTGACAGTTGAATTCGAAGTGACTTGCGAAGTGAGGTGCGAGATTCGTAACAGAATCGCACCCCAGGTGGTGATGGAAACATACTAAAAGTAATCACTCAATGTGTAACAACTTGGCGTATTGATGCCGGCGTTTAATGAACGGCCTAGGCATCTAATAAAGTGGCTAATTTAACTACTGCGACATATACAGGCTGGTGACAATAATACGGCTATAAATGTAAACGTGGGTTATATAGGTATTAGTTCATAGAAATGTTCTGCGACTGTCAAATAAATCTCCATAATTTGATAATTTTATGACATTTCTATGAAATGCAGCCAATGATAGATTATTTAATAGAAATGCCATGAAATTATCAAATGAATAACATGTATTGGAAAGGTGCAAAACATTTCTATGAACTATTAAAGCACGTGTTTTATTTATTGTCGTACCACCCTGTATTATATCGATATGATATTCAGCGCAAAATATTCTTCAACTATACAGTCAACTTTTTTATTCTTTAGACTGTACTCGTGGTTTATAGTTTATAATTTAGAGAACGGCATATTTAAAAAACTCGTTTCTACTATCGATATTTACATTTAGAAGTAATGCATATGGAATTGCTTTAAGCTATGGAACAATAAAGGTACCCTTTTATAGGTTGGGTGTATTATGAAGTCGTATAATTCCATGAAACTTGGACATTGGGCCTAATTCTGGACACTTACTGTAAGTTTAAATTTCTTTCTCGCAATTATAGCAACAATCCGTTTAGAGCTGTCAACTAAATTTAGACAGATTTCAATGGAACCATAGACAATTTTAGACGGCATGTACGGAGGTGCCTCCTAAACACTGCATTTTATCACGTTCAATATGGTCGAAAATTTAACGCATGCTTCGAAATGTCAAATAATATGACAGCCATCCTTTTTGTAAGTATTCATATTGAGAGAAAGAGATGGACTGAACTTAAATTTAAACTTAGTATCTGTTCTCCAGAATTAGGACCATTATTTCCATTACCGCGCGGTGCTGACTCTGTAAAAACTGTTTTCATCTATCATACTCTAAAAGTCAGTAATTGTTTATCTAGGAAGCTTTATTCCTAGAGATACATTTCTTCCCTAGGGCGGAAAGGTATTAAAAACATTTTAGTAATTGTAAGTAAATAGGTAGTAATTATAAAGGAAACTAAAATTAACATTTGGATTCTTACGTACAGTCGCCAGCACACCAAGCGTAACAGTTTGACCTTGAGACCGCCCTTACTCCGTTCTTAATAGAGGTAGCTTTCGTAGTACAACTGTTACACTTGATGTGCTGTCGTGATACAATGAAGCATTAACAGTGAGCCCTGGAACCTGACCAAAAGTGGGTTCTAAAAATTTTACACATTAAAAAAGAAAAGAAGATTTTTAGGCGGGATATGAGGGTATCAGTCAAGATTTTTATTACAATAATACAACATTGTATCTAAACAAACGCTGTGATAGCAAATTGGTGTAGTTTTGTGAAGCAAGTCTTTGTGTTGACGTGCAATTGGAAGATCATAATCATAAAAGTGGATTTTGATGTGAAAGACTTCAGTAACCACGATTAAATCCTCAATTTTTATGTAGTCGTACACCTCATCATAGTAGCATTATGGAGACTGTCATCACATTTTAGCACTAATCTTTTATATACTTTGCGTCACACTCCCTCAAGGTGCATTGAAATATGTTACACCAGCATTTCAATGTAATATTTGCAGATTTGAAGAAAATAAGTTTTTGGCGGGAAAATTTATGTAAAAAAACAAAAAAAAACAAATGAATAGATGATATTGGTGTAATTTTATGAAAAAGTGTATGTACTGACGCGCAATATGGAAAATCATGGTATAAAACGTTAATTTGGTTCGCTCATATCACTAAAGTGGAATTATGCTTGATTAGTAGTTATACCACTAATCAAGCATAAAGCCCTGATAGTAAGCGGTTACTGTAGCCTATGGGCGCTGCTTGCAACACCAAATGTAAAAAATACCAATGTCCACCTTTTTATTATATATAGTCAGGTGTTCTTGTTTATTATTTTATCTATCAGTTATTCAAAACGGTTGACAATACATTGAACTTGGTGGAAGCGTTGACTGCTTGAAGAATAAATCCAGCTGTAAAACAAACAACATCATATAACTAATAATAGACTAATGGAATATTTTGCCTGTGTAAAAATAACTCACAATAGGCGATATTTGATCCTGTCTGGTTGTTCTATTCCCATTCTATTCTGTTCTATTCCAAAAGTAAAAACCTTTATTGTATCTGCTCCCACAAACTCTTATGAGTTTGCACATAATAATGCGAATTTTCAAAATTTTACTAATTGATCGAATACTTAAAATATCGTCAGTTTAATAATCAGGAATACGTAAAAAAATTAAGTGAAGACTTATGGACTAATTTATTTTACATGACATAATCCGAAAACTCTGAATGAGAATTATTTCCGCGTAATTTGGCATACATTCGACAATCAACTTGTTTTACACTTATAGTAAAACAAGTCGATTAGTAGCATAAAGCACCCCTTACATCACACATAAGTTCCTGAAGTAGATTATAGTAAACTCTTCCAGCAACTACGAAAATATCTCGTAGCGGTGCTACGACACAGACTACGAAGCCGTAGCTCGTAGGAGCACTGGTACAGCAGCCAAGTGGCAAGTTTAGACAAAAGTTGTTGGTTTATTCAAGCATACGCCTATGTAGTATGTCTATAATGAAAACCAAATTGAAAATTATTCTAATTCTGGAAACATTGAAAAATGAAAAGTGAACCATCAAGTAACAAATATTCTTCTTGGATTTCTTTCATCATGCGAAAAATCAAAAGCGAAACACATTTCTAAAAGTATTTTGTGCATATTTCTAAGATTGTCACAAATAACTTCGCTCATTTTCACATCTCAACTAATAACATTAATTAATTAGTGTTCCAGCGCGCTTCCTTGCTTCCTATTAATAATTCTAGTATCTATGCCAATTTGTCAGTCTTTTAGTAGTAATTAAATTATTACGTAAATTGAAATAATAGCCGTGTGAGGTATTTTCCAGACGCTGTCAATAGCCGACGCGATCGATCAATGTTAGCGAGATGTGTTGGACTAGGAGGATCCTGTTGGAGTAGGAGGTTCGTGTCCGCAAGACGATTGCGAAGTAGGTATGCTGTTACGTTATTTTATAGCTGCTTCGTCGCCCAGTTTTAGTGTAATGAGTCAAATAATTTTATAGATTTGCCACGCATCCTCATTTGCTGTACTCTACGCATCTAGCGCAGGTAATTGAATCATCTGTCTACCGTCGTTTTTTGAAAAAGGCGTTTTTGCGTTTCGGATCTTAGCGTTTGTACGTGGTGATTATTCGTTTTAGTTTTTTGAAAGGTATTTTTGTTTGTACGGGGGAAAAGTTAACCGTACTTGAAATCGACGTGGGAGGCCTTTGTTCAGCAGTGGACATCATAGGTTGATATGATAATGATGATGATAAAACTTTCCAAAGTCCATGAAACTTCCAGTGTCCCAGTAAGTATTTTTTTAAGTAATGCTATCCTATTTCGGGATAAGTGGTAGCAGCTGAAGCAGGCTGCTACCATTATGGCTGAGAATGGTTAGAAAGAACAATGAATAAACTACAATAAACGCTTTAATTATTTGTATTACGTATATACAAACAATAATATATTTTATTTCATAATTTCCACGTGGTCGTGACGGTCTAAGAAGTAGTTTTGAACAGTGGGTAATCCCCTATTTGGATTGGTGGATGAAAGCAGTTACAATAACAACCAGAACCAACGGCTTAACGTGCCTTCTGAAGCACGGACATCCTCTCAATTTACAAATTAATTGTGCCATGACGTGCCATTATGCTACGGCCACACTTTTAGGCGATGATTCGTGTTCGCGTTCTCGCGATAAAACTTCGTGTTCGATCTACGACGAAGTGCTTGTCTTGGCGATAATTCATTTCGAGGATGTAAATGGAAGATGCGGTCGCGTTATATTACATGTCGACAAATAATTATTAACTGCATCTTTATTATTTGAACAAAATAAATAAAAGGTAAAAGAAATCCAATCATTACTCCAATCCATATTAAACACAAATCAGAACGTGCAACAGGTTCAAACTGCTCAGCGTCTCGCAGTCACATAGCGCGCGAAGTGTAGCCAACCGCACGAACTTTGTCGCGATCAAACCCTTTGATGTGCGGCAATTTACCGACAGCCGCGCAAAGTGCCGAAAGCACCTCGCGCTGATGATTCGCGATAGGACGAATTTTATTACCACACTTATCGCGATAACGCAAACCTTCGCGTTATCGCAATAGTGTGGCCTTGGCATATAACTATATTGAAATAATTGAAAAGGCTTAAAAATAATATCGGCCTTGCAATTAAATTATATTCACCTAAATGGGTTTCTTTAACAGACAATGTTTTAAAGTGGTTATAATTTAACACTTTAAACTAATAAGGCAGGTTAGATAAGTATATAGACGAGACATTTGAAGCTTAGGTCTACGATGGAATTTTATTGTAAATATGAGAAGCGCTGCTAAAAATACTTTTCCCTGTAAATCCGTTCTACATGGGACGTTGCAAATGTTGTGCTAGTATTTGACGAGCTCGCTTGTATGAATGTAAACATGTTATTATTCATATTTGTTTTTTACCCGACTACTGCCAAAGCGAAAAGGAGAGTTATGAATTGAGCAGTTATGTGTTCCATCGTATCGTAGGGCCCAAACTAGTCATTCGGTTTGGATGAACAAAGTATCAATTATGGCTCGGCTGACCAAAGCTACATTTTTGATCAACTTTTAAAAAGTAGAAGGCGTTCTTTACCAAGTGAACACTGATTTTGATGATTCTTTCTTTGGTAGAAAAGGTGATACTTTAGGTTTGGTCCCATAGAAACTGCGTGAAGATCTGATGATGGAATCCATCAGAAATCGATAGACCTCTTCTAAAGTAGGTAATTCAGGATAACTCAAAACTCAGTGCAAAAAATAATTCTGTTAAAAATATTACTTAAGAAAATCAAACGTAATGTTGTGTTGGTGTCAGTACACGAATTGCGAGGCTGCACTTTATAAGGTTAAAATTTGAAAACATATGTTCGTAAAGGGCCAAGTTCACTTTTTTTTATTTATTTTCAAAACTGCTTATTCTAACAACTACAATATTTTACAGTTACTATTAGTAATTATTATAGTATTATATAGTAGTAATTATTTGACTGCTAACGCTCCGAGTAAATTGTGAGTATCTAACATAGTTTTTACAACTTTACAGGCATGCAGCATGCAAGCAGGCATACAGCATTCAAGCAGGCATGCAGCATGCAAGCAGGTATGCAGTATGCAAGCAGGTATGCAGCATCTGCAGCATTTCACTAGGTGGTAGACCCGTATGTAGGGTCGTCTGGGTAGGTACAAGCGCCGGCGGCGGCCCTTGGCGATATATTTTTGTAGAGTACCTGTTGTCGTCAGTTGTTGTCGTGTTGTTGTCGTAACAGTTAACAGGTACTCCACCGCCTTTCTTATTTCAGCCGTGAAACAGTTCGCTGTGTTTCGGATTGAAGGGAAAGGTAGCCAGTGTAATTACTGGGCATGGACGGCATTTCATCTTAGGCCTCAGGATGACAACGCACCTGCAATATCAAGTGCTTTTCCTTGTTATTACAGGTGTCTATAGGCGGCAGTAACCATTTACCATCAGGTGGGCCGTCAGCTTTTTTGTCATCTAGTTGTATAAAAAAAAACATCAAGCGTAACAGTTTGAACTTGAGACCGCCCTTACTACGTTCGCAATAGAGGCGGCTCCGAAATAAAATTTGTGATTCCGGGGTTCAATATCGTAGGACGTGCTTGCACGGGTTGTGAGTGTGTGTGTCTGTGTGGTATAACTGCAGTTTGTCGGACGATACGCTATAGTAAGCATTTTTAAAGGCTGTCACGAGCACGACAATGTTTTTATTAGTTTAATTAGAAAATAAACGTGGTCAGAAAGATGTTTAACTTTCGGAGGTAACTCTTGACAGGGTACACAACCACCCGCTTAAATTTTATTTCGGACTTTTGGAGCACCCTGTTTATGTAAGTTAATAGGTATTGACTTAAATTAATTTTTAATTTCTTTCTGATTTTAACGAACTTTTTGTTTACGAACGCTGAACGTTCCGCGGGCCTTGCAGGCCCGCCATCCCACGACCGAAATCCCCTGGCCTCCTTGAAGAAGGCCTTTCCCAAAGAAAAGGCGCAGATGCGCCACGAGCAGAACTGCTCCCGATACCGTCCGCCAGAACGGACCGCGGCCTTGAAGGCCGCCATCCACCGAGCCGAAGCTCCGCTGCCCCCCAAGGAGGCCCCACAGGGTGATTTTTATAGAGGTTTTTTTTAATAAAAGCTTATTAAAAAAATCTACTTAATCCTTTCTTTATTCATTTAAGCCCGTTAGAAGTGCTACAGATTCTGAATCACAATATGGAAAACGACACTAAGTTGGTAAGTTCAAGATGGCGGGTGATGTTAGTTGTTTTCTTAAAAACCGAACCGAATTAGAAATATGTAATGGGACAAAGGCAAAGCAAAAGACGAGCGGGGCGTTGCAGGACGGAGCTGGCAGATAGGTGCACGAGTGGCACCATCGTCACAGATTAGATATTGCCATGGTCAAGGAATAAAAACTCTAACGCGAACCAAAGTGCCACCGAACCGATGACGTATTTATGTGAGTATACACGAATGGTCATTGTTTTCTGTAATAAATATTTATAAAGACAAACCAGGAACAGCAATATATGGTAACATACTCGTATATCGATATGTTTTAAAATGAACCATACAGGGAGAACGTTATTGAGCTCACCAGTATAAAATTTATTCAATTTATTTAATTATCTTTATTGGATACGATGAAAGGCTAACAAATATAAATTGGAGTGAGATTTTAACGAATTGCGTAAGTAAAAACATTTGGCATGCAAACAACAATGGACTGCTTCGGTTGTATTTTAATTAGTATGAAATACCATTATACAATATTGATCGATCACACACAACATAAGTTTGAAAGAATACAACAAATACATGCATCTAATCAGATGTACATATTTTTGAACCTAATTAGAGATTGAGTGTGTGCGTAGTTTGTTGCAGTGTTATATACTTAGTTAATATGTTGTCACTTGTGAGGACCTATAATTGGCTTTTTAGTTTTTATTTTAAGTCACTTAATATGTTGTAATAGCTGTTGGTCTTCCGAATAAATAAATAAATAAGCAATAAGAGTGGCAATCAAGCATACAGCCTACCCATTGGTAAGCATAAGTAGCTTAAAGACGATTAAACTCATGCAAAACTACTTCTGTTTTGTCATTTTGTTTAAGTCGTCTTCTGCTCCCGAACCATCTTTTCTTTTATCAGCTCTGGCGAACCCAACTAAATAAGTGTCTTCTGTAAGGTAGTTGAAGGTGTTCGCTTCTCCAGTCGACACATGCCGATACTTTAATTATTATCAATGGCGGTGAATAAAAAAACAAAAACGAACATCAGGCCCGTATACAGAATAATCTACATTAACCCGCTTCGCTCCTTTTACTAGTATAGGTAAAGTTATCACTGCGGTTGCATACCTAAGGACGCGGAGGCGAGTGGAGCACAGATTATCTTAGCAAACGAAAATCAACCAGTTCACTTTGCTTTAGAATTTGTTTCAATACTAATATTAAAAACAAAAGTAACGTAAGAGGAGCTCGGTGGTGTAATGGTTTCAGCGCTCTGGTTTCGATGCGAAAAACAAAGCAACTTTCGCCATGGTCGATCCTGGGATGGGTCAATCAAAGTTATGCCATACTTTCCATGTCATACTTTCTAGCGGTGACATGACGTTTGTACGAAGTTCATTCTTATATAAAAAAATGATCGAAATTTGTACGAAATTGTACGCTATAAATAAAAAAATGTACTCTTAATTTTTCATTAACCGACTTCAAAATGAAGGAGGTTATATGTTCCACTGTATGTATTTTTTTTGTATGTTCACCGATTTCTCTGTCAACTGTGAACCGATTTTTAAAATTCTTTTTTTATTCTATAGAGTAAAAAGAGTCAAATATTCTAAAAAATAAAATAATAATAATATACGTTAAAATCAAAAATCAAGAATATTTGAAAGCACTGCCCCAACTTAACCGAATCGTAGGTATTTGTAAAAATACTCGTTTCGGATGTTGAAATAGAACATTTCGACATTGTAGGGTGGTTGTTAGCTCATAAACGCAAATACAGATAGACTAGAAAAATTTCACAGGAATATCCTAAGTCTTGGGTGGCTCAGTTGGTTCGATTCCCGCCTCAGCACGTGAATTTTTTTCTAGTTTTATATTTTAATTACTAAAAAAATGTACGTTTAAGAATTAAGAGAAAACAACAATCAACATGTCACCGCTAAGAAGTATCTTTCCTAGCGGGCGCTATTTATTTCGCTTAGTAATAATGGACCTTTTGGCTTTGCGGTTAGCCAGAAAAAATGTACGAGATATGTTGATTCACTTACATCTGTGATTGAGTACATACCTGGTGGAAATGGTCACTACCGAGCGCACTGCAAATTGATTGAGAAATGGGAACAATTACACAACCAAGGTGATTCCATGTCATTTATTGATGTAAGTACATAAGAGTGTGATTGTTTATGTGTCAATAATAATCGTAATTTATCATCAAATTTGTTTTATTTTGAAATAATTACTTGCAAGTACATAATGCCCTATATTGTATTATAAAGTGAATGAACATATCTCGTACATTTTTTCTGGCTAACCACAAAGCCAAAAGGTCCAATAGTACTAAGCGAAATAAATAGCGGCCGCTAGGAAGGATACTTCTTAGCGGTGACATGTTGATTGTTGTTTTCTCTAAATTCTTTAACGTACATTTTTTTATTTATAGTGTACACTTTCGTACAAATTTCGAACATATTTTTATATAAGAATGAACTTCGAACAACGTCATGTCACCGCTAGAAAGTATGACATGGAAAGCCTTAGCAGTGGGCGTATATAGGTTGGTGATAGATAGGATGATGATGAAAAGTAAAGTCTGCTACGATTTAACTCTTAGACCGCAGAATCGTTTTAGATGAAATTTGGTATGAATATCGATTTGAAAAAGGCCAAAAAGGAGCCTATCCTTTTTGGCGCGATAGTTGATATGGCGTAGTTGTTTGACCGCTCTGGTTTCGATTACAAAAACAAAGCAACTTTCGCCATGGTCGATCCCAGGTGGGTCAAACAAAACTTGTAATCTCGAGCTTCTTCCGTGCTTCGGAAGGCACGTTAAGCCGTTGGTCTCGGTAGTTATTGCAACCGCATTAACCCACATAGCCACCAACCAGCATAGCGCTAGTGACAGCATGGTGGTGCTGGGTCAAGCTCCGCTTGTGTGTCTTCCGTGTAGGAAGGCCTGTTCCCAGCGGTGGGACGTATATAGTGATGATAATGAAGTGAACATGAACATTTATCGTCGAAGAAACCTACGGGAATTCAAACCGGACCTCTGAATTCTCCACCAGTCGTCACCAAATTTGCTTAATAAACTTAAAGTTGCCGGCATGTTTGATTTGATACTTAGGTCACTACCCCCGTCAAAAGCGAAAGGAGGAGCCTACTACGTCATGGAAAACATCCCGTACTCTTCCAAAGGTAAATCAAATTACAATATAATAAAGTGCGAGTCAATAAATAGTATTCAAAGTGAAACTCTCAATGCATATTTATTAGTCACGTTTAATATTCAGAACACCTGCCAATGCGTGTTACTATCAGGAGTATGTATCTCATTAATTCAATTTTATAAACACAAATATTATTTTGAGCGAATTATTCACTACGGCTAAACGTGACGTCATACGTGGAACATATGACATGGAACAGATTAATACGATTCAACATGTTTACGGACAGTAATAATAACCCTGTTGGATTGACACAAACAATGTATATGTTCATTCATTATTTGATACCTATGAAGATCTATTTTATAAGGCGATGCTGGATAAAGCCTATCTATAGAGATGGGCCTACCGGAGTATGGTTACCTAGTAGCTTCTTAATTTAATAGAAGTGCTAGAATAGTCTATCACTTTCTAGCACGTTTTACAGTAAGGAATCTGTACATACTGTCAAAATTGATCTCTGCGAGCTACAAAAAGACTGGTATAAACCAAAGTTGGAAAGTAACAAATAGAGATACAAATTATTGTTAGAGATTATTATTGCTGTTTAGTTCTTTGTTTATTAATGATTACTTGTAACATTTATCTCTGGGGTGAAGGGTTACTGACTGGAGACACAGGAATCTTTGTAGTTCATGTATTAAACCCGACAGAAGTTTAATTTAAAAAATGTTTTCACGTAGCTGTGGGCGTGGAGGAAATAATTCATGTTATATATATCTATATCTACATATTTCAGGCTGCGTAGTCAACAAGGACCCCTCAAGTATCGCCATGTCCGTCTGTGTGTCCTGTCTTAGATATTATCTAGAAATCTGTAATTTGGCATGGCGTGCATATTAACACGCCGACAAAGTATTATAATATACACTTGAAAAAATAAAATTTTGGATTCCCCTACACGTAAAGAGTTTTTGCTTTCTCACCTATCCCATGGCGTTAAGTGTCACTTCGGTGACATTCACATGACACTTCCATCCTTAAGCTGATCCTGTACCATCAAAAAGTCTGCGAAATGCTTAATTCTTCAGAAACTTACAGCAGATATAGCGTGTTTGGGCTCTAATGAATAGTCTCAATGAGATGGTGTTAGATGAATGATTAATGACGCCGGGGCTTATTCAAAATTCTTAATTTTGTATTTTTATTCAAATTTTCTGTGATTATTTTACATATTATTGACTTGTCTGTCTCTCAGTCTCTGGTTGATATTTGTATACCTAATTAGTTAATTACCTAAGTATTGTTTTCTAGATTAACTGTACATTGAGGAGTTCCATTTCTATCTTAAAAGACTTTCATCAGACCCAGAGACCAACCTGGTAGTATGCTTCTTCGAACATAAAAAGAATAATAAAATCGATCTATATTAGACGGAGATAGACCTAGCATAGCTAAGTATCTTTAAAAAATAAACATTATATATGTCGAATTGATAACCTCCTGCTTTTTGAAGTCGGTGAAAAATAAAATCATACGATCGGCAACTAAACCAACTAAGGAATTGGGGGGGGGGGGGGGGGGGGGGGTTGTAAAAGGGCTCCCCGCTGGCTGGTAAGGGATTTTACACCAGTGTTTAAAATGATAAAACGAATCCTGTGGCTAAACTATTGAATATAATTAAATGATTTTGTATGGTGATTATTAGCGTTACTATACAAAGTGGTGCTGTCAATGCGACAATAAATTAAAACATGGGCTTTATTAGTTCATAGAAATGGTTTGCCACTTTCAAAAACATCTTGATCAAATATTTTCGCCCCGTGTTAAGGGGCGAACGGGTGCCTTAATAAGGGGCGAACTGATACTTTTTAGTCAAAGGGCCGAAAGTTGCGGGGCGAACGGGTCCGAGACCGATAATTTCATGACATTTGTATGGAATGATATAAAACTGCCTGAATTATTTCACTGAAATGTCCAGAAATTATCAAATGAATATGATGTTTTTGAAAGTGGCAAACCATTTCTATGAACTAATATAGCCCATGTTTTAATTTATTGTCGCATTGACAGCACCACCCTGTATATTCGATCTTAAATTTAATGTCGTATTGTCATCATCAACAACCTGTATTCCACTAAGCCTTAAACTCTTTTGAAAATTTAAATGGAATATCACTGAGCTAAGCTTACTAAGACTCTCTTGTAAATTGAATGTGACGTTAATTAGATTTAGTGCGGTGCAACTTAATTGCGTAAGTTGAATACTACTCGCCCGCAATTAGAATCTGATAGTCAAATAGTAGGGCTCGTACAAATCGCATTTCAAATGTTACTAAATATTCTGTACAAAACATCCGTTGGCTTTTTTGGTCGGCATTCTATGTCCTGATTTACTTAAACATTGAAAGATCATTATCACCATCCCCAGCTTATATTCGTCCCGCTGTTGGGCACAGGCCTTCCTACATTGGAGAAATACATAAGGAGTTTAGGCCATAACACCACCACGCTGGCCCAATGCGGGTTGGTGGATTACAGCGGTTGCAGTAACAACCGGAACAACGGCTTAACGTGCCTTACGAAGCGGAATCCAGCTTCCTATCTCAGGATCAACCATGGCGAAAGTTGCTTTGTTTTTTAAACAAATGCTTGTACTCATCATCCAGACATCTGCCCATACCGGGGTCCGAACCCGAAACCCATGACCGAGTAGCCGGTATAGTAAGGGGTACAAACCACTCTACCACCCCGGCGTCTCAAAAGTTAATAGCCAAAGGCAAGACTGCCTTTGGCTATTAACTTTTCATCAACGATATTCGTCCCGCAACTAGGCACTGCAGGCTTTCCTATACAAGAGGAATTTGTTTTTTAGTTTATGACACAACAATACGCTGGTCTAACAGAACTAACGATAAACGCTTGACGTGCTCTCCATCTGAAGGTTATTAATTCATTTTGTACGAATTTTCGTATCATATCTAGCATTGTCGGACAGCCTTTTACTATTTTCCTATGCTCTATAAATTATTTAACCTAAAAAGTGTGACTACACAAGTAACAAACTGGAGTCTTCTCGGTAGTTCAACTTTTGGCATGACAGACAGATAGAAAATATGACAAAGTAATTTTTTTAGGCGTTGTTTTTTATAGATATGCAAGTGTATTTTTTACGATTCGATAGTGCTTCTTAGGAGCCTACTTGAATAATGTATTTTTGATTTGGATTTTAACCAAGGCAATAGTTGCTTTGTATTCGTAATCGAAGCCAGAGCACTTACGGCTACGATCTCCGAGATTCCCCTTCCTCAGTCAACAACTAGCCAGCGTACCTGGTACCTGGGAAGGTAGCAGGCAGAGGTAGTTTGGAACTAATGGTTATTTCCAACATATAAAACGCAGCGCGCATGTGCATTCCAGTTGCATACAGCCACCTCCCGCTGAAATTTATTCCGCGCGCAACCTTCGGGCAGCCTGCGTGAATCCTAAAGGTTCCAACTCCGTTAGAGAAGTTCGCTGATTTGCGTGAACGACGTCTACGGTTAATTAAATTCCAAGTATCTAAATATTAATTTCATCATTTAACGATTAAGAAATTACGAAACAGTGTGGTAATTTTAAGTTTTCAGTAAAAGTTATCATGTGAATTCCTTAGTGCGAAGTTTAAATAAGTTCTTTTATTGTTTAAATAAACTTTATGGTCAATTTTCTCTTAATTTTAGTGATTTTAAATTAACAATTGAGTTTAGTGAAGAGTTTGAGAGTCCAACAGCTGATTCAGAGTTTTGACTGTAAAAGTAACTTTAATTAGTTAACTTTTTACTAATACGGACCTAGAAAGTGATCTCCGTGTGCATGGTGATGAACTGTGAAATTAAACCACTGTGAGGTATCACTTCCCGGATTTTTCAAAGTAAGTATTAACAGATATTTAATTTTGTTACAGTTCGTAGCAGCTCATGACAAAGCAAATATAGCAAGGAGTTTTACGCAGCAGTTTTACTTTACATTAAAATTTCTTGCAAACACTAATTGCGAGGTCTCTTTGTACATTTGCGATTTGACTTTGTAAAAGCTCTTGCTCTAGCTTTAAGCGAATTATTTTGGTAATGTGTATTAACGTGACCGTAAAATGCTAAGGCTTGCTATCTGCGACAGCATTAAAACCATTTAATTTAAACGTTATAGACTTAAGTTTAATAATTGAACAACTTTAATTGGAACCTAGAGCCTTTCTGTAAGCCAAACGCCAACGCCAAAGCTAACTGGCGGATTTGAAAATAGTTACAATCGGTAACGAACACTTGGCCGATTAGAAGACCTTGAGGTATGAACCTAGGTCCACCCACATTATCATTTGTGACATATTTTTATGCCTCATCATTTTTATTGGGTTAGCTTTTATTCGTTTGTAGAAAGGTTTGATGTAGTCTCTAAAGTTGTGTATGCGTAGGGTTATAAATACAGGCAACAAAAAAAGAAGAATATTTCTTTTTTATGTTTAGTTCCCAAACCAGTAATTCGGAAAATTTCTATTGTGACATACCAGTACAATATGACAGTATGTTTGCGTGTTGAAAAAATACGCGCAATAAAATTATCTTCTGAAAGTGGAAATTCGCCTCAGATTTTCGTCTCCTATTAATAAACTATTTCTTTTTACTTATTCGAAACAAGAATAATAAGTCATCTGTCAATTAAAAGAGAGATTTTTTCCTCATTGCCGTATTATAGTAGCTACAGCCTATATTTGAGTTTGAGGTTCGCATTCAGAATTACAAACTTAAAGTAATTCTTTATATAAGGCTTTGTTAATTTTAAAAAAGACAATAATGATCTTTTTTTCCACTGATCGTTTTTCTTATCATAAGTTTCTTTAGGGAAAAAATAAGGAATTTTGTTTATTTAAGAATACAAACTCTTGTCTACAATACAGAGTGTATTTCTATTACACTACATTTTCAAAGCTGTATCCGCTGGCTTCAACCCAAAATATACTTATCAATTGCTCTATAATCAACTCGTTGTTCTTCTTCACAACAATTGTCACTCACCAAACTTTGCTTCATTATATCTATTTCTATTTTAAGAACTTCGTTAACATTAACAAATCATCGATTACAGTTCCCTGGAATTCCACTGTCAGACGCATGAAAATTGTAAAGGTGCAAAGATTACGAGATTCTTAACTTCAAACTTTATTTTTTATTGGTACTTTAATAGTACACGTGTAACTAAATAAAAATCAGTCTATACATTTTAAGGAATAAGGAATAATGTTATTTCTGTAAAGTAAGTACGTCTGTAGAATCGAGACGCGGGCTCTATGCTTCCTTTTTAGATTGCTGTTGACGAAACAAAAGGATAAAATGCGTACCGTACTTTTATGCCGTAGCTGTTTGCTCCGAAAGACGCCCACCTTGTTAATAGATCTTGCAATATTTTTCCAATTACTTGTTAGTTTTTAATTCCTTCAACATCCTAATGGTGGCACGTGATTCACCTTCATTTTATTTTTATAGTAAATAGAAAATCGGCTTGCTCCCACGCTTACTCTGACAGAAGTTAGGAGATAAATGGTATTATCCATTCAAATTCAAATCACAAAGGCTCAAAGTATTGGGGAAACCCGTTCACTCTTAGAGACGAGCGCAGCCAAACATCACTACTCTGTAGAGGTAGGAGTTAAGAAGAAAATATGTCACCTAGAAAAAAAAAACATGTCATTAAATCATAGGACTGAACCCACGACCTTTTAGAATCCGGGTGACTGCTTAACCATCTGAGCTACCGAGGTCTTGGGATAGCCATATGAATTTATTTTGGTCTACATGTGTTTGCGGCATAAGCTAACGTCTACGCTCACTATGTCGAAACATTATATTTATGCCTTTCAAGCATTTATCATGGTGATAAAAATTAAATTATGAGAAATAACTCACATTGTTGGATTACCTTTTACTTTGTAAATATCAGATATGTTTTTTTTTATAATACTAGATGACAAACAAGCTGACGACCCACCTGATGGTAAGCGGTTTCCGCCGCCTATAGACACCTGCAATAACAAGGTAAAATCACTTGATATTGCAGGTGCGTTGTCATCCTGGGGCCTAAGATGAAATGCCGAAGAACAACGAAGCGATTACACGGAACTTCTACAAATAAAATACCTAAAGCCCTGATAATGAAATATAGGATATATAGATTTAATAAATACCTTGGTGTAGATCAATTACTTGCACATTTCTCCTGGGGCGCCCCGTTCTTCATCTTCCGTAGGCACACACTTTTGTTTGTTGGTTTTATGTATATAATGATACAATGCATATATTTATATATAGAATAACACTATATTTCCCGTAGATACTTAAAATCCGAAGTTATTATAAATTTAGCACCTAATCGAACCGAGAGCTAACGTACACACAATGACAACTCGACTCGAAATTTCATCGACTCGATGGTGAAGGAAACACCGTATTATGAAGTAATATAGTATATTTAAAATGGAAATGTACAGGAAAATAATATATTAAGCTCAGATAATAACACAATATCAAAACCGCCAAGCTTATGCCAAGTCACAAAAGTCTGTTAAAAGCATAGCTAGACGGAAAACAGCCAGTTCTATCACCGTCAAACAAATAAAATCCAGTACTTTGTTAGAAATGTTTTTTTAGTTATTTGCCAATCGTAAAGTATCTATTTATAAACAAGCTATTAAATGTCTATGCAAAAGAGTCCCTTGGTTCTAGTTATATCTACAATTTTAATTCTTTTTCATTTTGTTAAAGCAATTGTTTAAGTTCAAGATTTTGTAAGATTATTTCACATAATTCGCCAAATTATTTCAAACATTTTTGTTTGGAGTTCCTAAATTCATTTCTTGGTTTCTGGTTATCTGTCAAGCGGCGTTATCCCTCCGGAGGGCTATGACAATTGAAAATCAATTGTGTATGGAATCTGATGATTGACGGGTTAATGAAAATATATGCCTCTTACGGCATCCTACTTGTGGTGCTCTATCTTGACGTTAAAGCGAAGCGGTGCGGCGCAAAACTGTAGAAATAGTCTACGTAGAAAAAGGTACGCGGGTTGCCGCGCAGCTCAGGACGAAATGGTGCGAACGCGATTAGTTGCTGTAGGAATTGTTGCCTACAATAGTTACAGTGCCTACTAGCATGGATTGAGAGCGGGCGGTCGCACGTGAGTCGCAACGCACACGTAAGATAAAGCTGCCGCGCGTGCCCCATCGCTACAATTTGAAAACTCGTCTCACCACTTCGCAATCGATTTGAATCACTTAATGGTACTTCTTGTATATAACTGTAGATGATAAAGGTGTTTGTCCACTACACCATCTCACACTATGACCAAGCGTATGCGTAAAAATAATAATTGTTAATATCTAACAAAACCCTATCGTACCATAGCGTACTTGTTTGTACGTTTAGTGGGCGTACTAATGTCAGTCATTTCTTATCTGTGCTTCACGAGTTCCAATAATTTGGGAAATTTTCGGATATTCATTCAGAAGACTGATACTGTATTGGCCTGTGGTGATTTATTTATGTTTGATGCAAAGCCGAATGAACCGATTTCGAAGTTAAGGACGAGAGGTAGTCTGCAACGCATTGCTATTCGTGTCATACCACGATCATGGTATGACATAGTGTAGTGAACAGAGGCTTTTAGTCAAAAATAAGATTATTACTTTGTTTATTTCAACACATATTAATATATATTTCATCGTTAAACAGATATCACCGAAGTTAAGCCTGCTTGCAGTTACTGCTCCCGCAGAGCTAAGGTAAGATAAGGTATGTAAATACTGGTAAATCCGATTTACAGCTTGAGCCCGAGAATTTTCACCTCAAATTTGATTGTGAGACTATAGAAGTGGACAATGGCTTGTAAGGTGCAAAAGAGAAGCGACGAGCAATATGTTGGGTACTCGAACTGCCCACTTGAAGCCGAGCCGAAGCGAGTGTACCCACACTAGGCAGAGGCCGGTGAACGTCACAAACAAAATGGGTTGTCCCTATTTAGTATTTATTGTACTTATTTGAACACAAAAATAATTATGAATATGGATCTACATTTAACGGAGTTAAATATAATGCACATATAAAACAATTTTACCATATTGAAAGAAAGATTTCAAATAGATAATTTTTTAGGTATGTTCTAATATATCTCCGTCAAATATAGATTTTATTT
Source organism: Nymphula nitidulata (assembly GCA_947347705.1). Lineage (NCBI taxonomy): Eukaryota > Metazoa > Arthropoda > Insecta > Lepidoptera > Crambidae > Nymphula > Nymphula nitidulata. The sequence goes on from OX374616.1 coordinate 23,544,840, forward strand.
TCTCTATTTTTTAAAACAATAGAGATTCAAACAAATGTTAAGAGAAGACCTTTTTAGTTGCATTATAATTTGTTTTAATCTTATTTTATTTTATGTGTGTGTTTGTGTGTGTGTGTATCAAATAAACATTTCTTTCACATTCTTTCTTTTCCTACTGTCTTTGTATGAAAAGCTGGTATTGAAAGGTTAAATGAAACTAGCATTTACTTTGAAATACTTTGAATGGCGTTCGTTTCATCTAAGAATTATTTAAATCAAGTTACTTTCATTCATCATAGTGTCGCACAATCGTATATCGCAGTAAGTACAGTGGCGCGCAGTTTCATGATTTGCACTGGCGTAAATTCTTAATTCAGTGAATAGGGCTCGAGTTAATTCGGACGCAAGTCTCTTATTTATATATCGCTTATAAGATTTTGTTCATAAAATTATTTATCCAGTGGATTCATTCTCTAATTAATTTGACAGTCTAAGCTGATAATCAGTGAGTTAATTGTAAATCCACTTATTGTAATACCTTTAACGCAGAGTGCATCTTGCAGTGTTATTTAACCCACAATCAAATGGATCTTGCCTTGTAATGCAACCAACAATTGATCTTGCCCTGCAATGTAACCCAGAATGGATCTTGCCTTGTAATGGATCCTGCCTTGTAATGTAACCCACAATAGGTCTTGACTTGTAATGTAGCTCACAATGGATCTTGCCTTGTAATATAACCTATTAGGGATCTTGCCTTGTAATCTCGCACCTGTTCGCCCCCCCTACTATACAAGTACCCGTTCGCCCCTTGATAATTTAAATGGTTCTGTTCGCCCCTTATGAAAAAGTATATAAAAGTACAATTGTCAATAAACTTGTAAAGCTACTAAGTATCGTAAATTAAATTAATTTTAGTGCACAGTGAAAAAAATTGAATATGTGTTTGTTTTATTTTTAAATCTTATTTGAAAAAATAAACAAACGTTAAACTACTAGTCGACAGGGTTACCTCGGAGACAGTGCGTATTTTTGCCCAATATAATCACTGTATCGTTAATTTAACATTATTCAAGAACAAAATGATATTCCATTTGTTTTATATTTTTTAATTTTGTTAAACTATAAAATTCAAGTCACAGCTCCTTCAAAGTCCACATTAAATTGTTCTGGAGGCCAGGAAGGAAGACGTTTATAGATCATTTCAAAAAGTAATACATATTATTATGTCCTTTCTTTCTCATTTAATGACAAGGCATAAGCGAGAGACACTATATGATTGCTTGATACGGTACTCTCCATGTCGTATAATTTGAATTAACAACTTGAATGTTCCGTCTTAGAATATTTATTTACAATTTTCTAAGTTTTCGGGAGTAAGCCGCAAAAATAATTATACGATCACAGCTGTAATATAAAGATTTCACACGTTTCATCTGTTGCTTTTTCAAAACGAATCTTGCTTACACCATATTCTTTTTTTCTCCAGATAAGCACAGACGTCACGTTTGATGTTTTTATGTTGGGGAAAATTTTGTGTCACATTCAATCCACTTCCTCTCTAAGATAAAACTTATTATTTGTTTATTTCATGTAATGACTTATTGGCGCCTTTTGCGGTTTATTTTTTACATTCATGTAAACTTGGTGATCATTACTTTTATCGGCCGCAATAATTAACATATAAATTTTTATTGATTTTTATTAAGCTATATTTTTATGGTACTTATGTAATGGTGCTTAACATACATTACATTCTACAGACGCACACACACACACACACACACACACACACACACACACACACACACACTCACTCACACACACCCACACACTACACACACTACATATATATATACACACACACATACACACACACAAAGTAACTATAAATGTTACGAATATTTTTAATTTATTTTTGTTTTAATAGGTGTTTGGCTACAAAGAATATATTAGGTACTCTTTTGTAGCAATATGAAAGATTTTTTTTCGGTAAGTTGGAACTTTCTCACATTATTTCTTTTAATAAAATAATTATGTTAATTGTTTTTATTACAGTATTCAGGAACTGATAGCACTCGTATCATAGCCCTTGGGCCAACAAAAGCTGTTGACAAATGTCAATTTTTTGTAGTTTTCGTAGCAGACTTTATGATATAAATAATGTTAATTTGTGAAGCCGCGTAAGTGTTCCACGGAAATCTGTGAGAATTAAAAACAAATTGCGGTTTTACATATAATAATAATAATCTTCATCATCCTTCAAACCTTTTTTAAATAGTTTATAATATACAACGCCCTGGGCCTCGATCGCGCTAATTTACATTGTATTTACCAAAGCAAATGTGAAACGATCCTTTGCGCACAATTTGTGTTGCGCGAAACCAACCAATTGAGTTTTTTTTCGGAACATACGTTGATATCTTTGATTATAATTATATCACATATTAATTAAGTTCAAATAACATCAATTAATAAAAAAAAAACTTTTTAAATTGAGTAAAATATCGATCGGTTTTTGACAGCACCTAGATACAAATACGTTACTATGGCAACCATCTAAAGGAACGTATTTTCCGGTGTCGGTCGCACGTTTTTGATTAAGTTAGTGCCTAAGCAACTTGTCAAAAATGTTTGTAGGACATCGGAAAATACGTTCCCATAGATGGTTGCCATAGTAACGTCTTTGTATCTAGGTGCTGTCAAAAATTGATCGTAATATTTACTAAATTTAGAAAGTTTTTATTTTATTAATTTATGTAATTTGAACTTAATAAATATGTAATATAATTATAATCAAAGAAATCAATGTATGCTTCGAAAAAACAGCTAATTGGTGGCCGTTTATATGTTTCGCGCAACACAAATTGTGCGCAAGGGAACGTTTCACATTTGCTTTGGTAAATACAATGTAAATTAGCGCGATCGAGGCCCTGGCTGCTTTCTGACATACCTATATTTTTCTATATATATTGTATTCTTTTGTTACGTCACTTACTGTCTTGTCGAATTATATCATCACTGGGTTAACTCTAGAGATTTCATTTTCCACATTTCTCAGAAGGTTATGGGCTTATACCACTTTTAAAATGAATAGTTTGACATGCCGTGCCCCTGCCGTAACTGTAAGTCAATAAAATTATATTTTGAAGTTGAGTGGACGAGCAAACTACAACTCGTGGAGTTTCGCCATGCAGATGACGCTCATAGATGCTGAACTGTGGGAGAAGAATTCAAGCGGTGCGACCAACGAGCAAGGTCAAAAATTTGTCTGAATATTAATGAAAGCTTGTATCCTATTGTGATCGCCTGTGATACTGCTGAACAGACTTGGCTGGCTCTAAAGAAAGCCTATGCCGATAGCAGCCTAAGTAGACGCCTGTCGCTATTGAAAAAGCTGTTTAATTGTAAGCTTGAGTCATATCTTGACATGGAAAGCTACATCAATGACATCCGTGAAACTCAGCAGAAGCTTTCTTCGATCGGAAAAGCTGTTGAAGACGAGTTTGTTGGTGTAGTAATGCTAGCGCGATTGACGGAAGAGTACTTGCCTATGGTAATGGCAACTGAGCACTCGGGCGCTACCATCACAGCTGACTATGTTGCTACAAACCCCAACAATGGCAACAATGTTCTTGCCACTTCATCTTCGAAGACAACTGTTGTGTGTACCTACTGCAAGAAGCCGGGACACCACGTTTCTAAGTGCAGGAAACGTTATTTCGATTCCAAACAGAATAAAAAGGGCATAGGTGATTCTAAAGCCAATTATAGTACAGATATTACACTTTTATCATCTTTTAATTCCATTACAGATCACTATTCCTCTTTATCCCAGGATTGGTATGTTGACTCAGGAGCCACGAGCCATACGAGTTGTGTTAAGGATTGGTTTATAGATTTTACTTCTCTCCGTAAGCCAGTTACTGTTGCCAATAAAGAAGTTGTATATAGTGAAGGTAAAGGTACCGTGTCTGTAAATATATCTAACAATATATCTATGTATAAAAAAAAAATAGTAAAATAAAAATTTCTAATGTACTTTATGTACTTACCACAACTTTCGACAAACTTATTATCTGTTAGGGAATTAGTTGATAAGGGTTTAATAATTATTTTTTCTCCGAAAGGTGCGTCAATCATTAAAAGGGAAGGATGTAAAGGGTCTGGTACTGTTCTAGCTACTGCCTCTAAATTTGCAGACATTTACAGGCCAGATTCTTCTTCTCCATGTCAAGCATACACAGCTCAAAATAAAGAGCCTATGGTATTGTGGCATAGGCGCCTAGGTCATTTAAATAACAAAGCCCTAGATATTCTAAGGAGAAAAAACATAGGCATTGATTACTCTGACAGGTTAAGTCAAACATGCGTGCCATGTTTACAAGGTAAGTTGTCGAAAAAACCTTTTAAAAGTTCAACAAGTAGGTCCAATAACAAACTAGAGCTTGTTCACACTGACCTTTGCGGACCAATGAGTACGCATTCGTGGGGAGGTTCTCTTTACCTACTAACTTTTACTGACGACTACTCTCGAAAAACTTTTGGTTATTTGTTAAAAACCAAAAGTGAAGTTTTTCGAAAGTTTGTCGAGTTTAAGCACCTGGTAGAAAACCAAAGTGGTCTTAAAATTAAAATACTTCGATCTGACAATGGCCGTGAGTTTGTCAACCATGAAATGACAACATTCCTCAAAGAGAATGGTGTCATCCATCAACTGACGGTGCCATACAATCCTCAGCAAAACGGTGTAGCAGAGAGGGTTAACCGAACCGTTATAGAGAAAGCGAGGTCTATGCTTGAAGATGCTAATCTGCCTAAAGCTTACTGGGGAGAAGCTGTTAGTACAGCTATTTATCTTAAAAATCGTTCCCCAACTCAGGCATTAAATAATAATATTCCTGAAGAAGTTTGGACAGGGAAAGCAGTTAACCTATCACATTTAAGAGTTTTTGGTTGTATGGCTCATGCCTTAGTTCCAAAAGAAAAGCGAACTAAGTTGGAGTCCAAAACTCTAGAATGTTTGTTTGTAGGTTATCCTAGTGGCAGCAAAGGTTACCGTTTGGTAAATCCAGAAAATCCTAGGAGCGTTATTATTGCTAGAGATGTAGTTTTTATAGAAGACAAGAACTTAAATTATTCTAGTACTTCTCAACCTATAAATCATGTGGATCAGAAATACCAATTTCTACTATAGAAGTCTCTTTTCCTATAGATCCTGTTCCTTCTCCATCTTCAACCGATACTGAAGAAGTACTGGAACCTCAGCAGTCAGTCGAATTGCCCTGTATACCCATTGATACACAGTCGACGTGTACCGAAAATCCAGAACCCACCCAGTGTGAGCCGCATCGCTATCCTCGTCGGCAGCGCAATCCTCCAGAAAGGTACGAAGCAGGTGCTTGCCTAACATACTTCGATAGGAATCTGAGTCATTCAAACAGGTGAAAGATGACGTACATAAGGAAGACTGGCTCAATGCTATGAAGGCGGAATACGATTCCTTAATGAAGCATGGTACCTGGATGCTAATTGATAGGCCAAACGACAGGAAACCTATCAAATGTAAATGGGTGTACAAAATTAAGAAAAATACAGACGGAGACATTGTAAAATATAAGGCTAGACTTGTAGCGAAGGGATTTACGCAAGTCTATGGAGTAGACTACGGAGAAACCTTTTCACCGGTAGCAAGGTTGTCTTCCGTGAGACTTCTTTTAGCGTTCGCTGCTAGATTAAATCTTCAGGTTGATCACATGGATGTTGAAACTGCATTTCTAAACGGCGACCTTGAAAAAGAAAGAATGGAACAGCCTGAAGGTTTTATTAACGAGACTAAAAAGGATTGCTTACTCAAAAAATCCCTCTACGGTCTCAAGCAAGCCCCTAGACAGTGGAATAAAAAGGTCTGTGAAGCAATGCACAAATTGTCTCTGACTCGCGCAGAAACAGAACACTGCATTTACTACAAACGAGAAGGCGACAATCTTCTTGTTGTGGCTGTTTTCGTCGACGATTTTTTCGTTTGAAGCAATAGCAACCAAGTCAAAGATTTGTTTAAAACTAGGCTGAAAGAATCTTTCACAGTCAAAGACTTAGGTCCAGTCAAAGACTGTTTAGGCATGAGGGTTACAAGACACGATGATGGTAGTATCAGTCTTGACCAAACCAACTACATCGAGAAACTTGTTGAGAAATTTAATTTGAGCAAAGCCATATCGGTGTCAACGCCATTGGAATCTGGTCTCAAATTAATTTTACCCATTAAAGACGATGAGCAGTTAGATCTACCATATCAGCAGCTCATTGGATCTCTAATGTACATCTCCATTGGCACTCGGCCAGATATATCTCACGCTGTATCTGTCCTTAGCCAATTCAATGCACATTACGGGGAGGTACATTGGAGAGCTGCTAAACGGGTACTTAGGTATCTCAAAGCAACAAAAAATAAAGAGCTCAAATACACAAAATCGGAGAATGATCTTGTGGGATATGCTGATGCAGACTATGGGTCCAAATTCGTAGACCGCAGATCCTACACAGGTTTTGTGTTGATGCTCAGTGGCTCGGCCATATCCTGGAAGTCACGCAAACAACGTACTGTTGCACTTTCAACCAGAATATATGGCACTCAGCGAAGCATGCAAAGAGGCTATATATTTGAAGTATTTGGTCAAGGAAGTATTTGAATACAGCAAAGCAATAACGCTGTACTGTGATAACCAAAGTGCACTTCAACTCACAAAAAACAACACCCACCACTCTCGCACTAAACACATTGACAGGCAATCATTTCGCATCATGTCATCCGAAATTCAATCGCTAGCAAGGAAATTATTGTTGAGTACGTACCTACTGGCAATATGATCGCCGATGTCCTTACCAAGTGTCTGCCAAATATTAGACATGTAAAACTAGTAAAATGTTTAGGTTTAGTTTAAGCTAGTTTAAGGACGCGGTAATTAATATTTTTATTTCCTTGAGTGATTTGGTGTATATTTAATTAGTGTTAAGGTGTGTACATATTATAGGTGTAGGTTAGTCGTAGTTCTTGTGTACTTTTGATGATGCGTTTACTTGTATATAGAGTATGTATATATACAGGGTGTTTATATTACGGGGAGGGGTTAGACCAAACCTTTTTTAAAAAGTTTATAATATACCACGCCCTGGCTGCTTTCTGACATACCTATATTTTTCTATATATATTGTATTCTTTTGTTACGTCACTTACTGTCTTGTCGAATTATATCATCACTGTGTTAACTCTAGAGATTTCATTTTCCACATTTCTCAGACAGAACATTATTACAGACCCAGCTAACTACCGCCCAATAGCTGTCACACTGTCACCTCAGTTCATGTCATGGAACGGAGCATAAATAGCCAGCTGATCCATTAATTAATGATCGACAGTACGGGTTTCGGCCGAAACGGTTAACAGGTGATCTTTTAGCGTACTTAATGAATGTCTGGAGTGAAGCTATTGACAAACGTGGTGAGTCAGTGGCTGTTAGCTTTGATATTGCAAAAGTTCGGGTCTGGCACAGGGCTCCTCTCTCCAAGCTCCCGGCATACGGTCTGCCCGCTCACCTCTGCAACTGGATCGCCGGCTTCCTGCATGAGCGTAGAATCGTTGTCCACGCCGATGGATTTCTTCGCGGTTCATGTCAGTGAATGCTGGTGGTGGTTGTGATACCACAAGGCTCTGTTCTATCCCGCACACTCTTTCTTCTTCATATCAACGACATGCTTTCGTTAGGAAGCATTCATTGCTATGTAGATGACAGTACAGTGCATGGGGGATATTTCGGTCGCCCAGGGGCCTGAGCGCGCTGAAACCGACAAATAGAGGGAGAATCTTACTATTGAGCTCAACAGGGTGTTGAACGTTATATCTGAATGGGGCTCTAATGGCGAACGTAGATCGGTCGCCGGGCTCTAACAATCTTGTTGAGTTTAATGCTAAGAAAACACAAGTGTGCGCGTTTACAGCAAAAATGTCGCCGTTCCTTCCCCTTCCATCTCTTCAGGGCGCTACTCTTTCGGCGCAAGGCTCCTTAAACTTGCTTGGCATGGAGATATGCTGCGATCTGAAATTCAAGGAACTACATCGAAACCGTGATCGATATAGCCTCACGGTGTCCTGAACAAGGTGCATCGATTTTTCACGCCTGACCAATTATGCCAACTTTACAAAAGTCAGTCCGGTCTTGCGTGGAATATTGATCGCACTTGTGAGATGGCTCCGGCAAGCACCTTCTCAATGCCTTGGACAGATTGCAGTGTCATGCTGTCCGTTTCATTGGCAACGTAGAGGTCACGAACAACCTTGAGCCTCTGCTATACGGTCAAGACATAGCGCCTTCTATCGACTTTATCACGGAGAGTGCTCTGAACAGCTTTTTGTCCTTATCCCTTGGAGGAATTGAGCACAATGCTCGACGACCTAGACAAAATCTCCCGACAGGTGAGTCTGACCTGACAATAAACATGAGCAAGACAAAGGTTATGTCTAATACCCATATCGCAACTATACCAGTTAAAGTTGGGAGTTCTTTTTTCGAAGTTGTTGACAATAAGTAGGTTTACCTCGGACAAATGGTCCAGCTAGGTAGGTCTAACTTCGAGAAAGGGGTAAATCGACAAATCCAACTCGGTGTTCGGGAAATTACGTAAGATCTCTCCTAAATTCCTCAGTGCTTGAAGTCGAAAGTCTTCGACCAGTGTGTGTTGCCAATGATGACATACGGTTATGAAATGCGCTCGCTCACTAAGGGCCTCCTGTGCAAGTTCGCAGTCGCACAACGAGCTATGGAACGAGCTATGTTAGGTGCTAGTGAATTGATGACTCCGAAGACCGGCACGCGAGCTCCTGAGCAGGAAGGGGGAAGGTGGGATAAGGTCGAAAAGAATCAGACATGAGGACATCCGTAAGAGAACCAAAGTCACTGACATAGCTATTAAGTTAGTAAATTTAAGTGGCAGTGGGCAAGGCACATAGCACGTAGAACAGACGGCGACCACGTACCAGTAAGCGCAAAGTAGGACACCCTCCCACTAGATGGACAGACGACCTGGTCAGGGTCGTGGGGAGCCGTTGGATGCAGGCTGCGCAGAACCGTTTTATTTGAAAATCGATGGAGAGGACTTTCTTCATCAGACGACATCATAGGCTGGTATGATGATGATAATTAGGCTTAGTTGGACCCGTAGCTCCGACATGAGCGAGTACCGTAGCAAAAAATTGTATTACAACAGTATTGTTTCGCTTTATATCAATGATACGCGCAAGGACCTCTCAGTCTCTCAAAATTTACAGGATCTCCCGTAAATAATAGTCCAAAATGCAAAGCAGTTATCGCTCACCTTATTGATTTCGGCCGAAAGACTTCCACTGCTGGACAAAGGTCTCCCCTATAAATTTCAATGATTAGCAGGTATCTTGCGGCTGCTTGCGACCATCAGATCATCGGTCCACCTTTTTGGAGGCCTGCCCAAGCTGCGTCTACCAGTCCGTGGTCGTCACTGCAGAATCACTTAAGTTAAGCAACTTAGACAACAACTTTGAGCAACAATTAGAGCTATCTCGGTGACTTTTGTTCTTCTACGGATCTCCTCATTAGGGATTCGATCCCTAAGAGAATCTCTGAGAATTGCTCGCTTCATTACCATTTCAGTGACTTTGAGCATCCTAATAGTCTCATCAAGATACTCAAAGCCTAGTCGTAGTCGTATATCACTACAGGCAGCACACAACGGTCGTAAACTTCTGTCTTGTGGTACTCGAGACGTGAAGATACGGCATAGCTTTCCTAGCGCCGCCCATCCAAGTTGGATTCTTTAAGTGATCTAGTTCGAAATTGTACTTAGACGGATTATTTGTCCCAGGTATTATATTTGTCAACAACTTCAACTGTGGAGTGTTCATCCTTCAGAGGAGTCGTTACATTTTCTCCATGTTCATTTTAAGACGCATTGTTTGAGAGACTCCTCTGAAGTCGTCAAGCATTTTGCGTAGGTCCTGCAGGGTATCAGGGTATCAGGCACGACTTCGATAGCATCAGCCAATCGAAGCTTTGTAATGTTCTTGCCGTTAACATTTCCTTTGCCTTTTCCTTTTCTTTTCCTTGCCTTTCCAGTCCAGAACTTTGCATTTAATTTCTCTTACAATGCTGCAAAGAACAAGTTACCGGTGTACCACCTGCTTGTAAAAGCTCAGCCGTTATTCCATCATCACCGGCTCACAGAACAACAAGGATGCCTTCTGTTGTGCTTAATCTGTTTGAAAGCCATACTAATCTAGTGCAAGCTAACGTGGGGGTATCCACGGTATGGGGTCGGGTCAATCTGACTCTAGGGCTAGCTTTCTCCATGAAACGACTCTACGGTTCCCAGTCTTCTTTTCGTCAGCTCACCTCATTATCAACAACTATATACCGTATGTACCTACAAACCTTAGGGTTGCCAAAAAATATTATTTTTATTGATTATTAGTTTTTTTAATGTATTCTCTGATAATATTCATATCTTAATATTTGAATACTATAAAATATAGTTTGCCCATGTAATGAAATAGCAACCTAAATAACATTGTTTTATTTCGTGTTGTTGTTTCTTTCTTCAATGGTGCTTACCCAATTTTAATCCATATTCTACCCAAACCGTACCTATTATTTTATTGTAATAATTGGAGACCTTCTCGTTACTAAGTTATTGCGATGAACCTGCATATGACATTTAATGTAAATTAACCCTTTACATTTTTACTGTTGTACTCTTTCTCATACTTTTTCTTACTTTACAGATTTCACGAAGAACTTATTAATAAACTTAAAATGGAACAAATAGAAGAAATACCGCTCGGAGAGATCGGTGTACACCAATCTGAACAGGCGAGTGCGGCATCTTCCACTGAGAGCACGGAGTTCAGCGTCGATGACTGTTGCTTCTACGCTATCATGCATAAGACCTGTTTGAAGACCTCTATGAGCAGCATCGCCGAACAAAACGAGGAAGAAATTTACTGCACAGTGAAAAGTGTGCAGTCTTCTCCTACAGCGACCATATGAGAGGAGGCCACAGCAGTAGAAACTACTAAAGTAGAAACTACTGTAGTAGAAACTACTGCTGTGATTGAACCTCAACCCGCTTCCACTTCCGCTATGCGGCCTGACCCAACAAAAACCGTGCATTTCCAGCCTGAAGAAATAAGTGATGAAATCTTCACCATAGATGATGAATCTGCTTTGCCATCTCCGCCGGAGCGGCCGATTTCTATGGAAGAATTTAAGCGGGATCACATAGCCACATGGCACCCGCAAGGCCTAGGAAATGAATTGCTTTTAGGAGAATACGTGCCACGTGATAATTACAGACCTTACACGCAACAATACCATCCTAGACAACTGTACCAGCCTAGCCGGTATACACAGGACCCTGATAGTTTTACATCGTCTGCCGCGGCTCAATATTACGCTTTGCAGTCTTATGCGCCTCGACCTTATATACCCCAACATCACCGATACATTGACCGCAATCATGAGTACGTTAGACAACCGACAACTATTGCAAAATTTAATCCGCGAAAAATTTGCGAATGTATGAAGAATGCGCCCCTATTGTACAGCTTCTTATCGCGAAGCCAGTCACCTATGGGTGTGTGCAAGCATGCTCCGACTGTAGCGGCAAATCGAGCCCGGGCGCAGCAGGAAATAATAGAATCGTTTCAGAAACCTAAAGAAAAACTTGAAGTACATGCTTCAACAGATGTTCGTTCTTTGCACTGTGGCAAATACAAAGTAAAATGTGCACGGTTGAAGGCGGCCCAGGGCGGTTTACAAGTTGTCACCAATCCAGTGCTACAGTGCCCCGGGCAGCTACGAGAAGTGCCTGCCGCGTGCGTGTGCCTCCGCGTTACCTTCCAACCTAAATATATCCAGCCAATCAACGCATCGTGGCTTTCGACATATTTTGGGAAGTAAGTTCTATCCAATCGAACTCGTAACTTTAATTTCTAGATTCCGTACACTAAGTTTGTAAGATCTAAGAATTCCGTTTTGACAGATTCGAAGAATCTCCTAATAATGCTGGAGTAGGATGAAATCCAATATTTTCACTCAAGTAACAAAAATAAAAATTTAAGAAATAAAATAATTTCGCATTCTAAAAAAATATTTAAAAAGAAAAATTGATTTAAGTATAATGTTACGTAAAGTTACGTACCTTAAAAATATTTGCTCATAAATTTTTTACAAAACACTGATATTTTGCTTGTCATTTTTACAATCCAATGGTAACAGGAATACCTCTGTTTAATGAATAATTTATACCCACAGTGATATATGCTGCTATCTGCGAATAATTTGACATCAGCATCTTTATTAGTTACTACACTAATTAGTGCTATCTTTCACTAACTTTTCTGCAGACAATTAGCATTTTGCGACCATGTTCTTTTGGTCTAAGCTGACTGAGCTCAAAATTATTTTGCCATTTATCCCATGAATCACTAACAACCTTCAAAATATTTAATTGATTTCCTATACGACTATTGGTTAGTGTTCTGATTGATTTATTTTACCTTTATCCCACTTTGTCTAATAATAAATAATGTTATGTGGGAATTCTTAAATATTGCAGTCTTTGATTATACAGAATGTTTCGTACCTACATAGTATAAAAGCGGACACCAACCCAAGTTAACATAGCCATAGATAGATAGAAATTCTTTATTATACACATTTACATAAGCATCACAGAGATAAAAAAAAACACAATATGACAAAAAAGGCGGCCTAACCATGCACCAAATATTGAGTATCATGTCGAACCATTGATCACGCACTTACTACATACATTTTTAACTTGTCATGTAAGTATACTTCAATAGGCCGTTTTAATGACACCAGACCTTTCTGGAGTTTAATCGCGTCTACCAGTTAGAATAATAGCTGTGTTGAAAGATCTTCGTGACATTTCGAAGAAGCCTGAAATAACGGGTAGCATCCAGCCAATAGCTTCGCAAAATACTATCATAATTTAACTTTCAATCAGCTCTGTGTTGTGAAATTATGGTTTTTCCGTTATATAGAGTTAAGCATAGGATGTTTCACCATTTACCAAGAGGCGAATATGTGTGCTAGTTTGCCACCTCCATAAAACATTATTTACTTTTATACGCATTAGGTACAGTCGACCACAGAAGTAGCTTAACACTTTAGTATCATGTCACGCAAGTTGCTACCGTACTGTTACGCAAGTTGCTACCGTACTATATTGACGCCATAGTTATTGTGACATGGTACTAATGTGTTCAGCTACTTCTGTGGTCGGCCGTACATCAACTTATATGTAATCCACTTATTTAAAAATATAAAGATACCTTTTGTGACTTACTAGCACGCCGACGCCTCCTGAACAGTAAAATATCCATTGTGTCTGGTTTCTGGGCAACAGTGCACTACACAAATTGCAGTCAGTTCAGCTAACACATTATACATTATCATCACCAGCCTATATACGTCCCACTGCTGGGCACCGGCCTTCCTACATGGGAGAAACACATGAGGGGCTTGGGCCATAACACCACCACGCTAGCCCTATGCGAGTAAGGGGGTTCGAGCGGTTGCAGTAAGAACCGGGACCAACGGCTTAACGTGCCTTCCGAAGCGCGGAGGAACTCGAGATAATAAATTTTGATTGACCCATCCTTGGATCGACCATGGCGAAAGATACCTGGTTTTTATAATCGAAACCAGAGCGCTGAAACCACTACGCCACCGAGCTCCTCAATAATACATAGTACAGTTGCATAAATAACTTCGTTATTTCTGGCCTGCTACTAACAATATATTTGTGCAGATTCCTAGGATATCGTGGTATTGCTGTAAATGAGACAAGAACTCTTGCCCACGTCTACTTCACGACTGACAGCCAAGTTGAAGACGCGCGCCGTCTACTGGATGGTATAAGGGTCACGGGTGTCCACCGGGTACGTATAGAATACGTGTGCGTTGAAGAACCACTCACAGACCCTTGCTACGCCACCATCCTACGGGCATTCTTGCCTTGCATATGGTTTTGGCCACAGCGTGACTATTCAGCCGAATAAATCCGTGCCATTAGTGAAGTGAGTGAAACTCACGCTGTTACGAACTTAAAAACATGAAAGTGTATATACGTTTCTTCAACTCGCTGTTTGGTGTTCTTTAAACTACCTAATCTATATATAACAAAAATACAAAAAAATATAAATAGATTATAACTTTGAGCTTAATGTACTTCAGAAAAGTAAGTGTCATCGTAATGAAATTATACTTGATCTCCTTAAAATGTCCAAAATCCTAAACACATTATTTTTGTACAAATTAATATGCTTTACATAAAAGACCGTCCGAAGTTCTTTTGAAATGAATTATTTATTATACAATGGGTTTCATTAGGTAAATCCCAACTTTATTTAACTTCTCAGAAAAAAATATTTTTGACCACTTTTCATTATTTACTTACATAGTTATTTACACAAAGAATAAAAGTATATTTTTGTATATATTAAAATATTTACACTCACTCCCTACTTTACCTATAGCACCAAGAGTTCTATTTTCGATCTTATTTCAAAATGATTAAGACCCATTTACACGATGCAACTTTCTTGCATGTACCATACAATTAAATTGAGACAAGAAATGACCTAATCTAATGTCTTGTTTAGACTATGCAAGTCATTTCTAGCTTCAATTTAATCATAATGCATTTATTTGTCAAAACTTGAGTGTACATTAAAATGCAGAGGTCACAATATTAACAGATTTCGTCCTACATGTTTTTGCCATAATACGGCGTACAAATTGGTCAGTATTTAATAAAAACGATAATAATCAAGAACTTTCATCGTGTAAATGAGCCTTTATTTATCACGGTTACTGATTCAGAGCTTCTATAATAGTCATATTGGGTAACTATTTATCAAACTGAATTCTATAGAGTTCAATTTAAGATATTATTATTTTAAAATATTCTTTTCTTTTCGATCCTATTCCAACATAATTATTTATCACTGTTACAGATTGAGCGATTCTATATTATTAAAATTGGTAACTATTTTTCAACCTGAATTCTATTGTACAGTTATAAATAATATATCTAATGTAAGATAATATTTTGTCTTTTGTCAAAATTTTATGTCTTGTTACTAGTATTTTAATTTCAATTAATTGTAAATAAATCTTACTTAATATTAAAATTTAATGCGGTTAATAATTATAAGTCATATCAAGGTGATACCTCGTGAGTATTAATTAGTCCAACCAAGACATAGAGGGATAGTGAAATGACTCAGCTCAACACGAGGAAAAAAGACAACCACAATGCACGCAATAGATTTTTGGAAAACCGCTTTTAAGAATAATTCCAATAGTTAATTGCCTTTTTAATAAACTTAGTTCAAGTTTCAAATATTCGTCCATTTGGCTCAGGCCTGAAATACGCGTTTTCCTAAAATGTATTTTCCCCAAAATGTCTGTTTTCCATAATGTCAGCTTGTCTTTTGCATAATGTCGGCTTCTCAAAATGTCAGCTTATTATAAGGTCTGTCTCCAAGAATGTCAGTTTTCATAAAATGTACGCTTTTCAGAAAGTGCTTATTCTCAAATGTCTGCAATCATAAAATATCTGCCTTCTTACAATTTCACGTCTGTCAGTCACTAAACGTCATTAATGTTTTTTTGAGTGCCAGTAATTATAGATACTTATCAAAGAGTAAGTATGCCAAGAAATTAACCCTTTCCATTTAGAACATTGATTTGAAATAAAGCAGACATTATAGGAAATCAAACATAATAACAAGACGATAGCCTATATACAAAAGTGAACATAACGGAAAAGCAAAACTTATGGTAATGCTAATTTTATACGAATGTAAACATTATGAATAGACGACTTTCTGAGACTGTACACATTTTAAATACCAGTCATTTTGACAAAGCTAACAAAATAGAAGTGCTAACATTGAGAGAACGCAGACGTGTTAACAATTGTACATTTTAGGAAAACTTTATTTTAGGCCTAAGCCGTCCGATTGCCTATGAAACCAAAACCAGAAATTGCGACAGATCTTCTTTGGATTTATATTTAACGAGAAAATGGTTTCCCTTTATTTTTTATTGATTTGTCTAACTTACAGTAAAATAATAAGAACATAACCTAGTAGGATAAACATTGAATCCTTCTTAATAGGTATTTGCGAGGTATCGCTTTAATGAGCAACTAGATTTTATTTACCCGGACAACCATGTCCTGACTGATACTCATTTCGATTTAGATCTTTGAGAAATAAGATGCCTCGACTTTTGTCATTGTTACAGTATTCAATAATAATTGGCGAGAATATTTTAAAGCTTTACTTTTCCATTTCAATTAAGGGACTCCATAACGTGAGAAGACCAACGTTGTTGCGACAACACGTTACGGTGACAGAACATATATACATAGTCAAATTTATTATATTTTTATATTTCTGGACACAGTTCTAGCCTAACCTAACGTTATCTACGTTAAGTAAATTATTTTTTCATTTTTATACGGTCACCAAAAAATAATAGGTTAGGTTAGGTTAACTGTGACAGAGGGGGAGGAGGACGCAAGGTCCTTTTTACAGACCCTTTCATCCCCTTTTCCTCCCCCCAACGAAACTTTGAGTAAGGACCGAACCGCAATCAAACCGCCTTGACGACACAACGGTGAAATGTCTTCGGGCCATCCCGTGATGTCGTCAAGAAGCGGTCAAGACGGTGCGTCGCTGAGGAGTTTGGTGGGTGAGAGCCCCCCCCCCCCCCCCCCCACCTTCTTCCCCCCCTGCTCCCCCCGGGAGTTGGGAGGTTGGCTGGTAGAGCTCAGCGTCAACAAAAATAAAATATAAAAAAAAGTTAAAACTGTTACCATTTGTCGCCGCAATGTGCTGTCGCCATATCATTTGCCACCGCAACGATTGTCGCCGTTTTGTTTGACGTTTTCACATTATAGAGTTTTATGTAAGATAAGTTCGAATTGCATTTTATTAATGTTAAACTGGGTTCGTCATATAAAATACAAAGGGTTATTGACTTCTAATGTATAAAAATTACATTCGAAGTCAATAGAATGCAGACATTATTATTTGAAACAAATCTTTCAACACACAAGTTGTCATTTTTAACAAATAAGTTTACATCAACAGTATTGATTTTAATAATCAACAAACATATTGAAAACAAGTTAAAAGCTAAAAAGGTTCCTATCAGCCCACTAGCCATCTCAAGCTGAAACAGATTAATAGCTACTTGTTTCATGCATTCAAATTCAAACTACACGATTACCCTTTATTCCCCGTGGTCCCATTAAGTTCAACTTACCTGTCACGCTTCAAATATTGATCGAATAGAACGACCATGTAGGATCAAACATTTAAACTGACCTAAAAGGTACTATATTAAAGAATTTTCCTAAGAAATACCGCAAAAGACATCAACGAAATCGAGCTCATTTTTTTAAAATATATTTTGCTAGCAGTGCCCGCGACTTCATCGGTGTGGGATTCAGAATAAAATCCACCCTGAAGGAACAGACTGACCTTGCGATCGCCCTTACACTAATGGTAATAGAAGCGGCTTTCGTAGTGCAACTGTCACACTTGTTGTGCTGTCGTCTGTACTTAATTATATTGGTGAAAGAATTTCAGTAAGTATCTATTTTTGCGTTTCTTACATTCTTAATTTTGATTTTAAAATTATTATAAATGTTTAAAAAACTATTTAGTAATTAAAATATATCTAAACTAGAAAAATTTTACGTCCTGAGGCGAGGGTCGAAACCGCAGCCTTTCGCAATCCGGGCGACTGCTCTAACCCTCAGAGCTACCCAGGACTTGGGATATCCCTGTGAAATTCTAATTACGTTACTTTTTTAATTACTTTTCTTATGTTACCCCCTACATACAAAGTGAATTAACCTGTAATATTTGTGTAGAAAAATTATTATCAGTTGCAAAATTGGGAATCAGGTACTTACTTATTAACCGTAGCAAAAAGAATATAATAAGAAAACTTGAAGTCATTCCATGTAAGGTCATTACAAAGCTATGAAGTATTAATGATTAAATTACTTTATGTATTATACAGGGTGGTGCCGTCAATGCGACAATAAATTAAAACATGGGCTATAGTAGTTCATAGATTGCCACTTTCAAAAACATCGTATTCCTTTGATAATTTCATGTCATTTCTATGAAATAATGCAGCCAATGTTAAGTACACTATTTCATACAAATGTCATGAAATTATCAAATGAATACGATGTTTTTGAAAGGTTGCAAACCATTTCTATGAATTAATATACTGTCGTATTGACGGCACCACCCTGTATATATTACAATTACACTGATAGGTTAGCTAAAGATAAGAACATATTAATTAATTAAATAATTGTTTGGTTACCCACCTGCATTTTACAATATTGAGAATCAGTGCTTAAATTAAAATCAATTAATCATTGATACGATTGTTGGTTGCTTTTTCATATGACGACAAGGATGGCAAACAATCGCACCGGCAGCCATAAGCGGGTAAGCGGTTACCGTAGCCTAATAAACGCCCATAGCACCTTGGACACTACTCACGCCCTGCCTACCCTACAAAAGTCAAGAGCAAGTTGTTAACACTAAGTTATGCGACGAGTCCCCCCCCCCCCCCCCCCCCAAACCATTGCCCTTTATCAAGCAGCAACGGCGATCATACTCACTGCAAGCACACACCACTAGAAAGTTGTTATTTGACTGCAATTTTCTGTGAGTTGGAGGTGCTACCGAAAATCGAGACCTAGATACTACTATTCGCTACTCTTGCTAACTAATTATAGTTAACATTGTATGGTTCAACCCATGTTAAGTGCAATAATGAAAACATATAAAAATTGGGAATTACCTACTTTATGAGAAATATCTAATCTAATCTAAAGAAAATGAGAACTTAAAGTCACTCCCTCTACTACAGGTTTACTACAGCGTTTAATTAATGAAGTATTATTAAATAATTACAAATAATATTTTAAGTATTAAATTACAGTATAAATATGTAGGTAAAGGTAACTTTAAAAAAGGACCAATAGTTACAGCTATTTTCAAGCTTTATTTTGAACACCTGCTAACAATGACAAAAGTTAATAAATTGATAATTTTCACTCATCTGTAAAATATACGTTTCTACTAGAGATAACTATTTTATTGTAATATTTCTATAATAAATTATAATAAACATAATACTTACACAAAGAACATTATTTTAGAAATTATATCAAAAAAAAGTAAAATGTAAATAAAATATTAATAAAACTATTTTATGAATCGAGTATTTTTAGAACTGTTCTTTCACATATTGTAAATATTAACATCCTTTCAGTATCTAATAGCATGTACTTACCACATATATACAGGTATTTGTAAGGCAACGAATCGAAAAACTCGTTGATGTCTTTTTGGGAACAAAGTCCGCAGTCGTCTTAGACCGCGTGGGGTGGAGAGGTTCCCACGTTCGTTGCCCATGCTACTTCTTGCTGCCACTAGTATACAACACCGGGTGTTACAGAATTCCGAAATAAAAATTTTAATTGTGGGGTTGTGGGAGGTCGATATCGTGATTCCCTACCGACAACGGTGAATGTCTTCGGGCCAACCCGTTGTGTCGGTATAAAGCAGGAAAGAGGTGCATCGCTGAGGGGTTTAGTGGGTGAGAGCCCCACACACCCTTCCCACTCCCACACACCCTTCCCACTGCCCCCCAGGCAGAGGGCGGATAGGCTGGTAAAGCTTTCCTTCAGCGTCAAAAAAAAGGTATCGTATCGACATCGTGGTATGTGCGCGGATCTGTGTAACTGTAGTGTGTCTTACGATACGCAATAGTACACTTTTTTAGGGTTGTCACGAGCAGGACAATGTTTTTGTTAGTTTAATCGGATAATAAAAGTGGTCTGAAAGTCAAACTTTCAGAGGTAACTATTGACAAGCAACACAAACACCCCCTTAAATTTTATTTCTGATTTTTCAAACGCACTGTACTTTTATTGGTCTTAGAGCCGAGTCCCTGGCGTTCAGACCATATTGAAAGTTGTTTACTTTGGTATACAACTTTCAATATGGGACAAACTCTTAATACGCTAAAAAATAATCAGCTGTTTCATGCATTTCGTGCAAAAGCTATTGAACTTTTGTATCAGCTAATTAGTTTTACGAATTCAGAATTGGTCCCATATTGAAATTACACAGTGTATTTGACATCCGCCAGGTATACCGAATGGTGTGTAGTTTGCTCTGTCTCAACCGGATTTATTAGTGGCAAAAATGTATATAATCTGACTGTGGACTCATTGTTTCCAAAATTTTCAAATTGTTTAAAAAGGTATTATGTAAGCTTTTTAAAACAAAATATTAATAAAAAGATATTAAAACAAAAAACTACCAAAAAATGTAGCTTTAGCTGTTAAATGAATCTTTCTAATGTACCTAATAAAGAGATGTATTTATGAATATTTTTATGGAGATAAATTAATATTTTTAAATGAATTCTAACAGGTACCTACCCTACTTATTAAATGTTAACTCTACATTGTGTGCAAATATGAATGTCTTCAATGTACCTACCTAATAAGGAGATGTAAATATATTTTAATGGAGAAAAAAATATATTTTTAAGTGTATTCTAATGGGTACCTATTTCGCTTATTAAATGCTAACTCTACATTGTGTGCAAATATGAATGTATTCAATGTACCTAACAAGGAGATGTAAATATATTTATAAGAAAATAAATTATAATTTTTTAAATGTATTCTAACAGGTACCTACCCTGCTTATTAAATATAAACTCTACATTGTGTGCAAATATGAATGTTTTCAATATACCTAATAAAGAGATGTAATTATATTTTAATGGAGAAAAAATAAATATTTTTTAAATGTATTCTAACAGATACTAAATAAATGTTAACTTTACAGTGTGTAAAGTTGATACATATAAGAGTGTTTTCAATGTACCTATTTGAAAGATGTAATACGTATATTATCGTGGAGATAAATTCATAAGTATATTTTAAATGTATTCTAACAGGTAAGTAATTACTCTATTTAGCAAATGTTAACTCTATTCTCTGTGAAAATGTTGTTCTGACGTTAAAGTTCAATATAATAAATAAGAGTAGCAGATAATACATATTTCATTACCTTATATATAAAATTCTCGTGCCACAAATTTAGTTACCATACTCCTCCGAAACGGATTAACCGATTTTCATGAAATTCTATATGTATATTCAGTAGGTCTGAGAATCGGCTACTATCTTTTTTTATTTTATTTTTTGGACAATTTTTTTTCTGGCAAAACAACGTTTGCGGGTTCAGCTAGTGTTTGATAATATTTCATCAATTATTATTAAAATAGTGGATGTAGATCAATTTATCACTAAAATTAAAAATCTTTATAAAATAAGTGTATATAAAATAAGTCGGCCATAAAAATGTATTTTTGTAGTAGATCTCAATGTATTTTGGTATCTGTAGTTACTAGCTTTAAGATTGTATTGTTCACAAAAATTATAGCCACTTTTCGCTTAGATATTTATTGATAGTTGCAGAAAATCGTTACTTATGAGTACCGTTTTAACTCGCTTATTTCTTTATTGTTACTCATTTAGTTGCGTAGTTATCTTATCTAACTTTATACAATCCTGGTATGTGTCAAAAAAATCAAATTAAAATTAAAAAATATTTTAGTTTTGTGTCTGTACCTGCAAACTAACCTGGCACTGC
Organism: Nymphula nitidulata; assembly: GCA_947347705.1. Lineage (NCBI taxonomy): Eukaryota > Metazoa > Arthropoda > Insecta > Lepidoptera > Crambidae > Nymphula > Nymphula nitidulata. Next base: position 23,566,657 of record OX374616.1, read on the forward strand.
CAGTTTATATATATTCTAATTTCATTATTGTTGACTCCCATGCCTATCTCTAGAATGCAATTTAAAATGTGGTATAAAATAATACTGATTAAGGAAATACTTTTTTTTTCGAATTTAAAATCGACTAAGCAATATTCTTTATAAGTGACTAGTGGTCCCGCGGCTCCGCCCGCGAAAAGGTAGCATCTATGTCCTTCCACAGGACAAAATCTAACTCTATGCCAATTTTCAGCTAAAGTGGTTCAGCGGCTTAGGACAGATGACAGATAGTCAGATAGGTTACTTATTTTTAGCATAGATGTCCATTAATTTTACGTACAGCTAGCATCCACCGACTATTGATTGCGTCATACAAATAATTAGGTCAAGGTAAACAATACGCTCTAGTTGTAGTTAGTAACGAGATAATAAGCGAGTCAATACGGTTCCCTGTTAAATCGAATTTAAAAGTCTAAATGTGTAGTAATCAAAGTTTAAACAGTGTTTAAAATTAATAAAATAAATCTTATTCTTCTGTATTACTTATTTCTTGCTTGAGGTACTTACTATAGCGATTGTATAAGTCTTTTATTATAGTTACATAGTGGTGTTTCGCCGGTTTTAAGTTTTATGTTTGAATTCGAAATGTCTTCTAACAGAACACTGTGTAATTATACCAGGCATATACTATGGTTATCAGTTGATAAGGTACTCAGACACTAAACTCTCCGAACTCCAGATCCCATTTGAAAGATATTCCAGAACATTCGCAATAAAGGTATGGTGCAACAGTATCATATAGTGCCCATATTCCTGATTTGGAGGCGAACGCATTGAAATGCTTATATTATGTTTCTGATTGCTAGCCGGGGAAAGAGAAAAGTTTTTTGAAAACTTGATGGTTAGCCCACCTGATGGTTAGCGGTTACCATAGCCTTTGGACGCTTGCAACACCAGCCGTACAACTTTCGCGTTGCCGACCCTGTAAAAACATTTTCAAGCCCGTTCGTTCGAGAAAACCGCTGCAGAACGCTCATTCCACAACCTGAGCGTACGCGAAAAAAGTCTCTGAAACCACACAGTACGAGAACAATTTGGTTCCAACGACGTATGAGAAGTTGGCGGTGGCGAGCGTTGCGATGATTGAAAGAGGATTGGGCTCATGTCAAATAATTACTCAGAACGAACCCCGTTATACAAATGGTAGAAAACACATAATGAAGCAAAAAAAGGGTCGTCGACAATTCTCATAGCTCTTCTTTGAATTGCTCCACACGGTCCAAGCTGGTACCTAGGTGCTCCCAGCCTATAGGTGGCAGCAGCATTCCATGTGTGGCCTGACTTGAGGCTTATCACCAAGGATCTCGATACTCTTAGAGATGGAAAGGGGTGTGTGAAGAAATTGTAAAGACACAGCAAATGGGGTTTTTTGGCGGTAAACGCCCAGACTTGTGCCTTAGTGGGGTTAACTTGGACTAAGTTTAGTCGTCCCCAATCGGAGACTCTGATTAGAGAACTCTCAATTTCAGACACAAGTTGACCGTGACTTTCCTCCACTGTAGACCGAGAGGTAGTAGCTAGGCCCGTGTAGTAGGCGTACCAGTACTGTTATCCGCATAGCAATGCAGTTCCCCAATTTATAGCGTGTCATTGGTAAGTAGCAGAAACAGTGTTGGAGACAGCACCGAGCCTCTGCATTCTGTGCCATGCACGCAGTGAATAATTTTATCAATATTCTAGTGTTGTTCATCGCTGTTAATAATTAACAGTATAGTCTTATTTAGTATACATTGCGTGAAATGCATACCTATAGATTACTGTACTGTCATTACCACCTAGCCACGGCCCACCTGGTGCTAAGTGGTTGCGAGCGAAGAATTGCGATCCTCAAGTGGCAGTGGGCAGGCCGTGTTGGTAGGGCCCCCACAAGGTGGACCCATGATCTGGTGAAGGTCGTGGGAAGCCGATGGATGCGGGCAGCACAGGACCGATTGGTTTGGTGATCGTTGGGGTCGGCCTATGCCCAACAGTGAGCGTCTTTCAGCTGATATGATGTTGATGATGATGATAAATAGATTAGCTTTTTAGATATTTTAATCATAAGAAATCCAGATAACAGGTCACAGGTTGCTATAATTTGGAAATTGCAGGAAAATGGGTTTCTTATAATATAACTGAAACGTGAATAACGTGAATATAACTGAAAATCCCGGGAATAAACGAGAGCAGTCCCTAGGCTAGCGCCATTTAAACAGTCAGTGATCAACTATAAAGTTTGCTGTACACGGATCGAGTAGCATGGTAGAGTCATCATTTCAGCCGAGAGACGCCCACTACCGGGCATAAGCCTCCCCCAGAGATCTCCAATCCGATCGGTCCTGCGCTGCCCGCATCCATCGGCTACCCGCGACCCTCACCAGAGCGTCGGTCCACCTTGTGGGGCCTACCAACGCGGCGTTTCCCGGTACGCGGCCGCCACTCGAGGACCTTTCAGCCCCAACAGCCGTCAGTCCTCCTTGCAATGTGGCCTGACCGCTGCCACTTGAGGTTAGCAATTCTTCGGGCTCTGTCGGTGTCCTTAGTTCTCCTGCGGCGTTAGTCATCACTGGCAACATACACGAATTAAAGACTTTCGACTTGAGACACTGCGGTAGTTGGATCCGTCGATTGACCTCTTTCTGGAAGTTGGACTTACCAAGTTGCACTATTTGTATTTGTCGACAACTTCCAGTGTAAAGCTTCCAACCTTTACAGGAGTGGGTACGACATGGCAATTCGACATAATTTTCGTCGACTTGAGACACTGCGGTAGTTGGATCCGTCGATTGATCTCTCTCTGGAAGTTGGACTTACCAAGTTGCACTATTTGTATTTGTCGACAACTTCCAGTGTAGAGCTTCCAACATTTGCAGGAGTGGGTACGACATGGCAATTCGACATAATTTTCGTCTTATCCATGTTCATTTTAAGACCCACTTGTTGGGATACTCCACAGAGGTAGTCGAGCATTGTGCCCAAGTCTTCCAGGGTTTTAGCCATGACTACGACATCATCAGCAAAACGAAGGTGAGTCATGTACTCGCCGTTTATGTTGATGCCAAGTCCTCTTCAGTCCTAAAGCTTAAACACATCCTTCAACGCGGCCGTAAACAGTTTCGGCGAAATAACATCGCTCTGACTCACACCTCGCTGAAGTCGTATTGGTTTCGAGTTTTGATCCTGGAGGCAGACTGACATAGTGGCGTTTTCGTACAGTGACTGCAGCACTTGGATGTGCCGATAGATTTGGCACCTCTGAAGTGACTAAAGCACGGCCCAAGCATCTGCCGGACAAAAAGCTAGCGGCCCATTTGCACAGCCCCTTGGTTAGCCCTTAGTTGGTAGTTAACACTAGGTTAACGATTATCTGTAGGCTACGGCGACCGCATACCATCAGGCGGGCCGTCCGCTGGTTTATCACCTGTTACGCAGCTACTTAGTGCAGCGTGACCACACCGCTCTTACCGCCTCCATTTTGATAAAATGGCCAAAAACATAATTAAGACTTCTTGCGCTGGTGTGGAAGCCATTAATCATTCGCGCAGTATAAGGTACCCATAACGACCACCGGTACCTATAACGACCACGGTATCTATAACGACCTACAGAATGTCCCAATTTCAACTAACGCAGTAGCTATAACGGAAATAATTGTGCATGCCCGACCGCCAGTGGTCTCTTTTAATGTCTCCGTGGCGTAGGTGGATTAAGCACTCTCTGGTTTCAATTACGATTAAGTACTAAAAGGAAAACAACTTTCGCCACTCTCGATCCAGGATGGGTCAGTCAAAATTTGTAATCTCGAGTTCCTCCGTGCTTCGAAAGCCGTTGGTCCCGGTTGTTAATCGTCCATAAGGTCGTTGGTAAGAAAGTGTCTCAGATATTAAAACGTATTTACTTGTCCTATACCTAATATTGAAGCTTGGAATGAGATGATATTTATCGAGTCTTTTATCGGCCACCGTAAGGAACATTATTCTAGTCTTCTTTAAAATGTAAAAGCCTATGTGTGGCACACGCCTAAGTACCTAGATCTCGTGGACTCGCACAGGAGTAAAGAAGCGTACAGAGTGTCAGCTTCTAAGGAGCGGCCAAAATGTTAACCTATCCTCGTGGGATTGGCACCGGAGTATGTGCTGTCCGGTTTTTGCATAGCCCAGTCTGCCCCCCAACGAAACTCCAGGTAGGGACCGGACCGTGGGCAAACCGTCTTGACGACACATTGGCGAAATGCCGGGCCATCCCATGATGTCGTCAGGAAGCGGATAAGAAGGTGCGTCGCTGAGGAGTTTAGTGGGTAATAGCCCCACACACCCCTCCTTGTCCCCCCTGGGTCGGAGGATCGGCTTAGAGCTTCTCCTCAGCGTCAACAAAAAAAAAGGAGTATGTGCTGTCCACTGTACATACTTAGGTAGGTACATACGGATGGATCAGAGAACTACGCATTTTTATTTATAAATATAATAATTTATTGACTATTACATCGGTACAGATGACAGCACTTCACGGTTGCACTACGATAGCCGCCTCTATTACGTACAAGGTAAGGGCGGGCTCAAGGTAAAACTGTTACGCTAGATGTACCTACTGTACGTATTACAAAACATAAACACCTATAATCCGATATTAAAAAATAATAATAGAAACGTACAGAAGCTATTAGGCCTCTGTAAGCTTCTTTACTCCGGTGCTCTTAGCTTTCCCGCTTTCGCGCTGCGCTGCACTATTCACCATTATCATTGATCAATACCTATTATTTATTAGGTTCCTTATTATCTGACGTGCATGCTACCCAGCTCGAATATAAGGTATTTTTTTATATTAAATAAGTATTAGGTATTGGTACGAGAAACGAGACCTCAACCACGCATATGCTTTAGACTTTGGGGAAAGAATCAGACCACTTGACAACATCTGCCTTTGTACCTACTTTGTTGAGCAAGGGTATCAAAACTGATGAAAATATTTCTAACGGTGCATTCAGCATCAGAATCATCTGATATCAAAAATATCTGCACTGCTTCAAAAAAGCAATTCTAACGACCACAACTCAAGAACCTAGACCTAAGCTGATAATAATATGTCGTTCGTAGCATCACTTATAACTTTATCAAGCGAAAGTCAATTTTAAGGCTTATACTTAGTCTGGCCATAACTTTTTTTTCATACAACTAGATGACAAACAAGCAGAACCGAATCGCTGTGATTGCATTACACAAAGTACGTATGGAGCCAAATGCAATTTTAAAAACTCTCCATACGCTTGGTATTAGTAAAATGTTTGTGTACCGGGCTATTAATAGGTACAATGAGACCTCCTCTGTTTGTGACAGAAAAAGATCTGGCTGTCCACCCACGTAGTGTTCGTACGAAAAAGGTGGTCAAAGCAGTAAGGGAAAGAATTCGAAGAAATCCTGTACGAAAGCAAAATATTTTATTTCGGGAGATGAAGATAGCACCAAAGAGTACATTTTTAATAGCACCTAGAGGAAGGGAAAAAAGGGAGGTCACAAAAAAAAACTGTTTACGGATGAGAATTTTTTTACAATTAAGCAACATTTTAACAAACAAAATGACCGTATTTATGCTCTAAGCTCTAAGGAAGCTTCCTAATTAGTCGATAGAGTGCAACGTAGTGACAAGAGTGCAAGGTAGTGAAGCCCCTTAACAACACCATGTTCAATAACCAAGAATGGTCCTTCCAGCAAGACTCGGCACCGGGCCATAAAGCTCGGTCTACGCAGTCTTGGTTGGAAACGAACGTTTCGGACTTCACCAGAGCTGAAGACAGGCCGTCGTCTAGTCCTGATCTTAATCCGCTGGATTATGTATGACTTATTGTCAGTTTTAGAGAGTACGGCTTGTTCTAAACGCCATGATAATTTGGAGTCCCTCAAACAATCCCTACGATTGGCAGTGAATAATTTTCCCATTAAAAGAGTGCGAGCTTCTATTGATAATGAAAACTGGCCTCAACGTTTAAAGGACTGTATTGCAGCCAATGGAGACCACTTCGAATAAGCTTTTTGTATTTTAAATTGTTTTATATTTATGTATTAAACTAACACATTGTAAAAGTAATAAATGTTATTTGCAATAATTTTTTTTTTTCTTTCTTTCAGTATTTATGGCAAGACTAGGTAATAAACTGAGCAAGTAATAAATACTAAGTTAGCAACTAAAAATCTGTTTTGTTCGACTATTCACGATTTGTTGCCGAAATCAGATTCTTTAGTTGCGCACTTAGTATTTTCGTTGGTTATTGGTTCTGTTAAATACCTACATACCAATTTAAAACCTGTATGATACGGTTGCTTTTCGAAAACATCACAGTTCATATTCGAGATTTTTAAAAGTTCAGATAATTCTGCACGACATAAGAATTGATATTGAAAGACAGATTTGAAAGGTTCGCTTATCCGTCTTGTAAGCTTCATAGATCATCTTCTTGTCTCTTGTGAACCCGGGGGTAGCTACCTACCTACCGGCGGTGAATCGTAGCATCAGTCGCGTTTCACCTGTTGACCTCCTTGCTCTTCAACATCGGAAAGCCAGGCCCTGACACTTGAGAGCCAACCCCTTCCCCTGGGCACTTAATCTCAGCTTCTCAGAAGTTGTAGGTACCTACCCAGTGGACACTTCTCTTAGATTTATTATAACTTTTTATTTTTATTTAAACTTATTAAAACTATTAATCATAGTGTGCGTTCTCGCAGGACTTGCAGCACTATTAAGGCGGTGGTACCTACTACTATGCTTACCCACTAGTTACCCAGGCGATAATAATAATAATATTCACACACTCACACCTATTATCTAGCCTAAAGTAAGCATCATTAAGAGCATGTGTTATGCATACTAGATATCGGAGACATAATGATTATAATATGTTTAAAAGTATTAGAAATATACTAAATAAACATATAAACATCCATGACTCGTGAACAAATGCTCATACTCATCAAACAAACACGGCCTCCCCGAACAGCTAGTCACTGACAATGGTCCTCAATGGACGTCAGAAGAATTTAAATTGTTCTGCAAAAATAACAATATAAGACACACATTTACAGCACCCTATCATCCAGCTAGTAATGGACAGGCAGAGCGGGGAGTTCAAACTTTTAAAAAGGCATTGCTTGCAAGTGTCAACGACAAGGGAGATATGAATCACCATTTAAATAATTTTCTGTTAAGCTATCGTACATCACCCAATATATCGACTGGTAAAGCACCATGTGTATTATTGTTTTAGTTGCCTACTAAGATCACGGTTATCAATTGTAAAGCACTCGGTTGTAGTTCCAAAACACAATATTCCAGTGACAAATCCCAAACAATTTTTACCAGGTGACAAAGTACATGTGATGATGTATGATGGCTTACAGAAATGGCTAAGCGGTAATATAAGCAAACCTATGGGAAAAGTGATGTATGAAGTTGATACTGACAAAGGTACTTTAACACGCAATGTAACTCAGATGCTGCCCGATAATGCATGTAGTAATAAAAAAAATTGTATTGATGATTCTCAAGATGATAATGAATTAGAAAATTATATACCAACTACAAGTTTAAACAAAGACGATCAGGCAGAATCTAGTAATCTGTCACCTAATAGTCGATTAGAGCCTGAATTAAGACGCAGTAGCCGTAAAATAAAACCTCGTACTATATTAGATTTATAATCAATAATCAATAATAGTTGTTTAAGTGTCTTGAATTACAAGGGAGGAGTGTTGTAGAGTTTCCGAACGTATATGATTAGCCGCCAAGAGCGGTGACTTTTGACATCTGTCAGACAACCTTGTATTGTGAGAGTGAACTCAATAAATATAATATGAACCTTTAAAAGCCTAATTATTTAGCAAGTTACAATACGCTACAATCAGGACAATTTGAGCCAATATTTGTCTGGTAGTTGTAGGTAGAAGTGCGCGCCGAGCCCCAATTTTCCGGCGGCGGCGCGCCGACTATTCATGGTCGGCGTGGCCGTATATTTTGCCGTCATTGTAAGAGGTTTAATTCTCCAGGGTATTCATACAAATTTTCAAGGCCAAATTTTTCGGAATTTAATAGATTGTATCTAGTGAAACTTTATACGCATAAGCAGGATACAGAGATCTAGAAAGTTGTAAGAGAATATTTTCGAAAAACAGCATAAGAACTAAATTAGAGCGAGTAAAAAATAGAAGTGGAATAAAAAAGTTTATTACTTGAAATGCTATCAAAACTGCATCTCAGCATTAGTAGGAAGGGAAAGAAAGAGTAGGTGAGGTAAATAACTTAAAAAGTACAGTTTTGTTTGCACAATACATAATTCCAATACCGAATTGAAGAATTATAGACCCATCGCGGTCTTGAGTCATGTTTACAAGCTGTATTTGAGAGTTACAACGAATCGTCTCGCACGCAGATTTGACGACTTCCACCCTCCGGAACAAGCCGGATTCCGAAAAGGCTTTAGTACCATAGACCACATACGCTGCGGCAGGTTATACAGAAGGCCGAAGAGTACAACCTGCCATTATGCTTAGCGTTCGTAGACTAGGAGCAAGCCTTTGATTCTGTCGAGACCTGCCCCCTTATTCTCAACTGTCGAAAAGAATTCGAATTTCGGAAACTCTATACCTGTCACTTTTTATCGCGCTGCGTCAAAGCGAGACGGCATGTGACTTTTCGAATCGAATCCGTGATCCAACAGTTGAGAATAAGGGGGCTGGGCCGTGCTTCAGTCACTACAGAGATGCCAAATAGACTATCGGTACATCCAAGTGCTGCAGTCACTCTACGAAAACGCCACTATGTCAGTCCGCCTTCAGGACCAAACCTCGGAACCAATACGTCTACAGCGAGGTGTGAGACAGGGCGATGCTATATCGCCGAAACTGTTTACTGCCGCGTTGGAGGTTTTGGACTGGAGAGGAGTACTTGGCATCAACATAAACGGCGAGTACATGACTCATCTTCGTTTTGCTGATGATATCGTAGTCATGGCTACAAACCTGGAAGACTTAGGCACTATGCCCGACGACCTCTGTAGAGTCTCCCAACAAGAGGGTCTAAAAATGAACATGGATAAGACGAAAATTATGTCGAATTCCCATGTCGTACCCACTCCTGTAAAGGTTGGAGGTTGTTGACGAATATGATTTACCTGGGACAGATAGTCCAACTTCGAGAAAGAGGTCAATCGACGTATCTAACTCGGCTGGGCAGCGTTCTGGGAAGCTTTGCAGCATATTCTCGGCCCAACTACCGCAGTGTCTCAAGACGAAAGTCTTTAATTCGTGTGTGTTACTAGTTATGACTTACGGAACTGAGACGTGGCCACTTACAATGGGCCTCATAAGAAGGCTTAATGTCACCCAAAGGGCAATGGAGAGGGCTATGCTCGGGGTTTCTCTGCGTGATGGAATCAGAAATGATGAGATCCACAGGTGAACTAAGGTTACCGACATAGCCCGAAGAATTGCGAGCCTCAAGTGGCAGTAGGCAGGCCACATTGCAAGGAGGACGGCCGTTGGGGCGGAAAGGTCCTCGAGTGGCGGCCACGTACAGGGAGACGCAGCGTTGGTAGGCCTCCCACAGGGTGGACCGATGATCTGGTGAGGGTCGCGGGAAGCCGATGGATGCGGACAGCGCAGAACCGATCGGTATGGAGATCTTTGGGGGAGGCCTATGCCCAGCAGTGGGCGTCTCTGGGCTGAAATGATGATGATGATGAATACATAATTGGATGAAAATAATTTGACATGGATTGGACATTGTCATGGATGAAAATAATTTTATCCATGCGTAGTGGACTTAGTCGCGATCTTTTAGCAGTGACAGTTAGTCCTGCTATAGGAAAAACTCGCTGATTTGGCGTGCTAGTGGCAGGAATTGCCAATATAGCCCTTGTGAGTTCGCTTAAAAGCACAACACAAAAGCTTGCAAAAACAGAAGCTTGACTTGATCTTAGCGTCGTATCGTATAAAACAGAGATTGAAAACTGTTTGGATTTAGTCTTATTAAATTTTCTATGCGCACTATTATCAACTGATCGCATGAAATGAACCGATAAAAATGGACGATCGTGCGAGCGAGCGGCTGTTCGTTGCTTCCCCTTCCCCGCCCCCGGCGCGCCGAGCCGCCGTCGCGGCGGCGGCGGCGCGGGCCGAAAGCGGCGCGGCGCGCACCTCTAGTTGTAGGGTAGTCTGGGTAGGTAGTTAATTAAATATAATCAACAATTACAAAAAAAAGGAAACAATGAAATAGTTATGCTCCAGGCGGGAATCGAACCCGCGTCTCCTAGGTTCCGGCCAGACGCGATTACCACTACGCCTCCGGAGCACCAGGTGTAACCTACTTATTTCTTCACCGCTTTCTATCCTTTTTTAACGTTTTTAAAGATACGTTTATCTTACCTCCATTGAAGTTAACACCTCTACTGATCCGAAAGAATAAGTACCTACTTTAACAAGCTATTTAAACTTCTAGTTATCTAAGGTAAGAAAAGCTATTTTAATATCTTTGATACGTTAAAACGCCTGACTACTTTATTGAAACAATTACAAATAAGGAAAGAAAACGATGAAAAAATTGTATGCTCCGGGCGGGAATCGAATCGTAAATTGCGTACCTAATCACGTCTGGCCGGACCCCAGGACGTCTCCTGGGGTCCGGCCAGAGAGTTCGAGTTCGATTACCGCCTGTAGAATTTTTTCCATATTTTCTTTCTTTATTTCTAATTGTTACAATGAAGACGGCGTTTAAGCGCATAAAAGACATTAAAATGACATTAATTATAAGCATTTTAGTTCTTAGCGTCAGAATGGCCGAGGCCCGGAAAGTATTTAAAAATTGCTTATATTGGCTATATTCCTTTGATAATTACTACATATAATAGGTACATTAATAGAAACAGAAGTATTTTTTGACGAGCCATTCTGACGGCAGGACGGCTGGTTGCCCCCGAACAGTATGAAGGTGCCAGAATTTCTAAAAATTTTTTTATGAGACAATTTTTGCTAGTGAAAATGCTTCCCTTCTTCGTTATTAACTTAATTAAATGCTAAATTTATTTTTTCATGTATCAAATACTAGCAATAAATGACACAACAATATTTTAGAAATTCTGCCTTATTAATACTGAAAACGGAGGCAACCAGCCTTCGTGACGTCAGAATGGCTGGTTAAAAAATTATTTATGTTTCTCTGAACGTATTATATGTAGCAATTATCGAAAGAATAAGCAAATTAGGCATCGTGCTACAAAATCATATAAACAATAATTATGAAGCAATTTTTGTAGGCAATCAGCCATTCTGACGCTAACATCTCTCGTGTGCTCTAGTAGGTAATCCTGACAGCCGCAATATTTTTGAACACACAGATTGGTTATTAATGACAATGAATGATATGAGCCATCGACCATCGATCTACAGTTGGGCACGTCAGACAATTAAGTAGGTGAAGGAAATAATGCGCCCTAGATGCAGCAAGAGGGATTTTGAAGAGTCAGAAATAAATAAAAATTATCTTCTTGTTTATTATGTATTTATTGTTTCAGAAACCAAAATCACAAATTTGTATTCATGTCACAAAAAAGCGGTTATAGTGTCCCGGCTAGCAACTCTCTGCCGACCGAAATCATGATAGTGGTGGGACGTTTGAAAAATACAATATTTATATTTTAGCCGCATTTTGTGCGTAATACATAATCAATTATGTCTAGTGGTCAGGACACTTGTATTACTGAGATACATTCAAAAGTCCGTATTATGTACTTGAGCATTGCACTTTGTGTCCGACCCTCTAAATAGGACATCGTGTGCAATAGAAGTGAAGCGTTAAACAAAATGAGTGCATCGGGCCGCACGACCACTACACTCTCCGCTCAATACAATACATCCTTTACAATATAAACGATTACAAATAAGAAATGTTTGATCAGAAAACTGAGTTTCATTCACTAGGTACCTATATACTTATCCAGTAAGTGACTACATTTTGAAATAACCATAAAATTAAATTTTATAAGGACACAAACTAAAGGATACATCGATTTTTATATTAAATCAGCTAAACGATACACTTTATCTTAATATTAACTACCCCATCGATATATAATCATCAAAACAACATTATCTAAAATACAGAAATCATAACGTAAAATTAAATAACAAAATATATGTACAATTTAGTAATAAATAATTACAAAAAAAAAGAATTAATCGATAGTAAATAATGGAATCTTGTGATTTTTAAATAATGTTAAAACCACAACTTGCATGGATATAATATAGAAAGATATTTCGTACAGAACGTTTGGAATGAAAAGCTGTCTGCGGAAGATTGAATAAACTTAATCATAAGTTTACTGCTTTAAATAAACAATTTAGGTTCAACATTAAAATGACATTACGATTAACATTTATTAAATTTAAACATAGCATTCGTTTGTAGACGAGCACTTTTGTTGGGTGTCGCCACAGAATATAAGACTGAAGTAATCTGGAGGGAGTAGGTATTTCTATTTTACGCACATGAGCGCAAAAAGCTCATGTTGCAGTAAACTAGCGAACATTGCTTTATATGTTATTATGACGTAAGCCACATGTGCTAAACACGTGTAATAATTTGATGCTTTTACTAGGTAGGTTTATAGTCAATAGTGTTTTGTGTCTTGCTATAAATTTCTACAGATTGTAAGGAAAATGCTTCGGAAGCTGAATAATTTTTTGTCGACTTATTGTTTTAATTTACAAAAAATTTGTCACACAGAAACCTTTTCATATAAAACTTGTTTTTAAGAATCAAACAAATAAAATATTTTAAGTTATAAACTCGTCGATGCAGTTTGGTTCCTTTCCCAGTAATTATTTGCCCGTAACATTATCTATCATTCCAATTTATGTCAATCGAAAGTCAATTCTAAGAGAACATGTCCCCATAAAAATAACACAAAATCTAAAAACATCGGAATATTCAGCACCGAACTAAAAATGTTTAGTGCGATAGTAACACAGAACCGGAAATTCCTGGAACTTCAAATACAGGCTTGTTTTAAAATAAAAAAGATAACCAAAGCCGAAACTGTGTGGAAATGCAATGGCTTATTTTTAAATCGCTACAAAATATCAGACATGTTTATTTCGCGGTGTAAAAATTGTTATTTCAAAATTCTGAAAAAGAAAAACTAAATTTGACTTCTGAACTAACATTGCACAAATACAACCTATAATGTACCTGACTACAGTGTTAGATACTAAGTGAATCAGTTCCAATCCTAAAACTGGATTGTACCGGTGGTGTTGTGTAGAAACTTAACTTTTCTCAGACAAAGTTCATAGATTCCAGTAATTCTCTGTAGAAAAAGGTCAACTTAAATTACGACATCCAAATATAACACTCGACCAAGGAGGATAACATGGCAGCTGGTTTCAATAATATACAGTTTCATTTACTCACAATTTGATTGGATATTGATTTGTTCTACTTTCATTTACATAATTGAAAGGCTTTATGTAATAAGGACGTTAATACTAAACATTTAAAAAGCTTTGTATGTACAAACAGCAATACAAACAGTAATATAATTTCTCATAGAGAAAAATAATTTCATCTCTTTCTACCTTTCTGTCTGTTGCGTCTCGAACGGGCAGTTAAGATTGTTGCTGTTTGTCTGGTTACCACAGTGTTTTATCTCTTTCGTGCGAATTCACAGTGTCGTTCTAACGAACGTAACTAAAACTGTGTGATTATATGGCGAAAACTAAAACTAGCGTGATTTACGCTAAAGTATAGGTTTTATGCCAGGTTCAGCAGTAAGTAGATGCTACAAACAATACGCAATGGCACCTTCGCGTTATATGTTTTGACCAATTTTGTCTCGTACAAATTAATGTACAAATTTTATTTAAACAAATTTTCAACAATCATTTCCTTATTATTAGTTGCCCTTAGTATGTAACAAATGAATAAACAATATTTTTTTTGCATTATGTAATAATTAAGGTTCAGTTCTGGTGCAAAATATTCCGAAATTGAAAGTCAGATTGAACAAGGCAAATAGCAAAACACATAAAGCTGTCATTATGAACTTCCAAAGATCATAATCAAAAGAGTGATTTAAGTTCGGTATTTTATAGACACGATTTTGCAACTTTATACACTTTAAATACTATTATTGTGCAAGCATGTTATTATCACTTTACACTTATTTAGATTAACCGAACTGTGTCAATTTTAAAACCAAAATAGGTTTAGGATATAGAAATTTGTAAAAGCGCACTTAAAATTTTTCTAAATAGAAAATAAGAGAAGAATAATCTAAGTAGCACGTTACGTGTATCTTACTTATAACTCTTCCAATTAGAAAATTATTACACAAATACAGAATTACAAACTTATTTCCCAGACGTTGAAATCGCGTACCAAAAGGTTTAATACGGGTTGAATTTTTATTGTCAACGATAAAAAAATCACAAACAAACACATTAAATGCAATTCCTACGTTTTATTAAAGAGATAATTATTAGCACTAGATTTTATTATTACGCATTGGAATTATACACGCTAGAATTATAAATAACTTGATTCTTAATAATCACAACAATACAATTGTTACAATAAAAATATGACAAGTTGTCCGTATTTTTTCTAACAATATTTGACTTGTTTGACGCAAGTTCGCTCTATAGAGCGATGTGTGTACTCACGCATTCGTTAATATAATGGAATCACGAACTTAATTCGCAATGTATGGGCAACAGGTTGTGTAAATAAAACCATATAACTGCAAATATACTGGTCCAGCATGAAGCTTTCACAAAATTGAATAATATTAAATGCAGTTTCGAATTAATCAACCAATTTTTTTAACATAAAAAATCTGCTGGCTTGTCAGTCAAAGGTTTGATTCCTTCCATTCGGTAGGTCTATATATAAAAGTAATTACGTAGAATCGGATTCGTATCTTACAATTATCCTCAATCATCAGACAGAAGCAATAAAAAATTACAATAAATCAGTTGTAATCAGACTTAAATCAGTCTTCTTTTGATGTTAAAAATGGTAAAATGAGTTTTTTAATACAAAGAAGCAGCCTGTGCTATACAAATTATAAATTAGTGTTAACAGTCTTAAATATATTTTTGGTTCCTTTTGAGAAACCACTTAAACGCTTCGTTAGTTTGGGAATAAAATCGAAATATCAAAGTTTACAGTGCAGGTATAAATTTAAAGAAGATAACACATCCAAAGTATAGATCATATACACTGGCTCTACAGTATAAAAATGACATCTTAATACGTTCTAAGCAGCTACGTCCAACAGCGATCATATACAGGTGTCCCTAAACACCATTATTTATTATCAATCGAAACTTGTTGATATGGAAAGATCACCAGTAAACTCAAATAAGCATGCCCTCATATAAATAGTTCATCATCATCACACAGACCTTCCTACACGGGAGAAACACATGAGGAGTTTGAGCCATAACAACATCACGCAGGCCCAATGCGGGTTGGTGGGTTAAAGCGGTTGCAGTAACAACCGGGACCAACGGCTTAACGTGCCTTCCGTAGCACGGAGGAGCTCGAGATTAGAAGCTTTGGTTGACTCATCCCTGGATCGACCATAGCGAAAGTTGCTTTGTTTTCGTAATTGCCAAAGATCTCCTCAATATAACTTATCCGTAGGTAATTAATTAGAGCATCCTTAGAATCCGTGTTATTTCAAAATTTTTAATAAACAAACGTTTTAAATAGGATGAAAATGATGAATATAAAAAACTTAAAGTTTTACACTTATGCTCATTTTCACTCACATTCGCTTGGCGGTAAGTATCTTAGCGATTTTAGCTCAGTATACCTATCTTAGGAGATAGAAAGATACAAATGTTGATAAGAGTCACCTAAGCCTAGGGAACGGTTAGTGAAAAAGGACATATAAATCAAAAATGATAAATTTCAAATCCCACTTCTCCCACAAGAGCCGGTTTTATGTCCGGTATTTATGGAAAGTGTATGACAAAGTACCTAATTAATGACATGTATCTCTAGGAAAGTCTAAGAAAACTCCGATAACTTGTAAATAATCATCAATTTTTATTAAAGAACAGACTTCATGTTGAGAATAGATCAACAGTGAGCTCCTCTATCATCGTGTTTCGATTGATCTACATTTCCAGGGACTCTGTATATTTATTTATTGCACATCTGCGAATCGTGCTGCACATAAATGTATTTAGTGATGTTTATATCAATATTATTCCTATGAACTTCGATCGTCGCTAAATATTTCTGAGATTCGCGTAATATTTTCGAACTCATTTTTTGAGTAAGTCTAATAAGAAGTGTACGACGTATATACAAAACGGGATGACATTAAATTATTAGAATTTCATTTTAAGGTACTGACCAAGAAACTAATGCTGATTATAATGAACATATTATAATGAATTTTCATTTCAACATTATTATAAATGCTTGAAAAATTATTTACTTATAAAAATATCTAAACTAGAAAAATTTCACGTCCTGAGGCGGGGATCAAACCCGCGATATTTCACAATCCGGGCGACGTGAATTTTTTCTAGTTTAGATATTTTTATAAGTAAACATGTTATTATTTAGGAAACACAACGTAATCTTAAGAAGTACATACTTCATCTCATGAAGTAGGTACCGACACAGAATAGTGCAATCACGTGCAATTATAATGAGCCTAAGAGCCAGTGTCGGCCCGACCTTCGTTATTTCATTAAGGCTGTAAGTTCCTGTATGCATGTCCCATACACAGGTAAGAATGATCCCCGCCTATGAAACTTGGATCGCGGTGTCTTCAACAGGTGACAGATAAGGTGTAGGCATAAAATTAGGTTTTCAATTCATTATAGTATAAAAAGCGCAGTTTTTATATATTTTATTTGCAAAAACAATATAAATCGGGTCGTCCATTGCTAGACACTGAGTGCTATCTGCCATGTACCCTTAAACTGGAGAAATTATAATTATACTTAAGTTGTAGTATAAAAACTGAATTCTATATATGTTTTTTGAGGAACTATCAAATGATCTTTCGTAGCCTAAACACTAGTTAAAAAAAAACCCACATAAAACAATCTGCTGTTTCATACAAATTGTAGCTAAACGACCGGGTTGTATCAAACAGCTGATTTGTTTCGTGATTTCAAATTTATTGTTTAAAATGCCTTCTGCCTTCGTTGTCGAGAGCGTCTCTCTTACACCCTGTATATGCAAGTGGGGCCGAGTGAAACAGCAACCGTACTAAGTGTCTGGCAATGGGCGACGCGATGAATGTTTTTTAAAATAAAATAAATAAAAACTGAGTTTTATACTATAACGAATTTAAGACCCAATTTTAAACACCTTTATTACCTGCACCTGCCGAAGCCACCGCGACCAAGTTTCATAAGCGGGGATCGTTCTAGCCCGTGTAGGGGACATACATACAGGAACTCACAGCCTTAATTAAATAACGAAGGTCTGGCCGTCACTGGCTCTTGCTCTAAGTGTCGCGACACATCTGCGGAACGTACGGCGCCGAACGTTCGGTTGAATTCGCTCGCAGTGTTTTTGAAGTCCCCTATGACACATCAACCGAAATTACGTCGCGTACGGCGTAACGCCGAACCTTCCGTCGGGCGATTATTTCAGCAAATGCGTTATTTTCCGTTGCGTAGCGCGCTGACCAAGACGCCGCGTTCTGAGCGTTTGGTTTGTCATAGCAACGGAATATTACGACTGAAATGTCAGTCGCTGAACTTTCGGCGCCGTACGTTCAGCAGATGTGTCCTTGCCCTAAATGTGTGAAAAGTGTCAAAAGGAATTTAAGCATCGAAATACTTTGTATGCATCCGTCGAACGCCGAACGCCATAGGTGACTTCACGCGGCAACCGTTTGATTCGATTTACTCACTACACAGCTTTATTGTATCGGACGGAGTAAGCCTTTAACATGGGCGATCATTCATTTGATTTTTATCACAAAGGGAACCACCGCGTTGAAACGTGAAAATGGTGGATTGTGATGATTTTTCTAAAAAAGGTCTCATATGCCGTGTTATTTTCGTTATGCATTAACTTCTACGCATTATACAGAATAATAAAAGTTCCACTTAAAAATATGTTCCCTATGTAAACTTTTATTACGCATATGTACTTTAAACCTATCTATTTTAGAGTAACACAAAAATGTATTGATAGGTACATAAAACGTTTCTTTCCGTAATACTGAAAATTATGAAATACCAAATACCTAACTCGAGAATATAGCGTATCAAAACGCAAATTACAGAATAAGATATGTTTAGTACAAGATATAGAACTATTTGCAAAGTTAGTGCATAACCCCAGGAACACGGTGAATAGTTTAAAACAATCGATAGATACAGGCACTGTCAAAGTAACTAATACTCGCACGAGTGTTTGACAAACATAAATTACTAAGGCAATTGCCGCCTGACTAAACTTGGCAGCCAATTTTAAAACAATTTTCTCATTAAACATACGGATTTTAAATATTGCGTCATACAACCATATATATAGAAACGATCTTAAAATAAAACTTTTAGGTCTTAACTAATCGTAATGAATAAATATAAAGAATAACATAAATAAATTTAGAAAATATGAAAGCTAAGCTCTAGAAGGAATTTCAACTCAATAAATAATATACATTGCCTAACAGCGATTCAGAAATAAAAACGAACAAGGGTAAATTATACTACAACACTTAACACTAATCTATTAGACTTACTCAAGGATCTTGAACAAGGGTCTTTCTTATCTTGAGAATTACATATTATACGCGATGTAGATAGCGTCAATCTGATCTGATAGGAAACCGTCCCTTAAGTGCATTCTTTGCTTCTCGCCTCGGGAATTGATAGGCACCACGCCGGGGTCTACCACGACGACCACGCCCACTATGAGGTGGTGTTCCTCTAAGACTGTGTTGGTGACGAGCGGCACGAGGTTCAGGGCTTCGCTGTCGTTGCCATCTAGTTCAACGACGACCACCAAGAGATTGGTCCACGTGAAAACGGCGCTGTTGAGAAAGAATAAAATGTTAGAGGTCTTTGATTGCTATCTTTTATTAACTAAAAGAAGCGAGCAGATGACACCAAATTGACCTTCACGGGATTAACAATTTCTTTAATCGATAATAAAATAGCTAGAAGGAATTTAAACATACCGGGTTAGTATGTTAATAAGATCTGCTAAAAATATTTATGACTAAAGGAGATGTTCCAAATTGATACTTGAAACCTTTCACTATAAATCGAATTAAAGCTGAAAGAAAAATATTTTTTCCTCTCCAGCACGAAAAGGGTAGGTAGTCAGAAACAAGTAGGTAGTCAAGTAGGCAAAAACTCACAGCAAAATCGCATTTTGCACGGAAGTGAGCAAAAGTGATTTAAATTTCAAACACCGCATTTTCGGATTACACGGCGCAGAAAACTGACACATTCAGATAAGCCTTCTCGTTTTATTTTAAAGTGAAAAATGAATTTATCTTTTTAAATGAAAATAGTAGTGTATATTAAGAAAAATTAATGCAGGAATTTTATAACTATTTACTGGAAAATTGTTTAATGTTTGCTCTTTTTTTATATAAAACTCTAGTCTAGGAAGGTCAAGTACCAGCCTTCATACATTTCCGGAACATCTCCTTTAATAAACGATTCTTTTTCACATTCTAGGAGTCCGAGGACAGTTCAAGTGTCGATACTGTAGAAATGTCTCAATACTCTCAATTATAATAGAGAATGCAATCTCAATCTCTGGAAATCTCGAATTTCGAGGATCGCGACCTTTTTATAACTTTTAGTAATAAGGTCATGTAAATGTGATAATGACACCTACGTAATAACTGTGTTATCAAAACTCATTTAAAATTAAAAACTATGATAAAATGAAACATCAGAATAATGGACAGAAGTTGTACGGTATCCTATTTTAAGGTAAACTAATTATTATACGTAAATGTGAAAGGACACAGTCTTTTTTGGGCTTTTATTCCGAGTAATTTTGAACAGAAATGTGATATACCTCTTTACAAAGGGAATTTAATAAGCTACTTGATTTTAAATCAATCAGATTTTTCAAATCGCCCGTTTGTCTAAAAATGTAAATAATGTTCCAGCAGAAACTAAGTAAACGCAGATTTGCTTTTTCCCTCGTTTTTCAAGTCGTAAATATTTTAAGATTTTACTATAGTTTTAGCTCCAGCTCTATATTTTAAAAGTAAAAAGTAGTGGTTGTTATATCAAGCAATAACAATACGCAAAAAGTAACTATAGTATGGCATTTTCATGTTTGTCAAAATAAACGAGGGGCTATAAAATATTTTTAATTGCACTAATAATTGAAAATAATTATACCAACTCGCCCTACTTAAGTAGGATTGCTGTTCAAAATTAAACTTACTTTAAGCCCAGGCTTCATACATTTGTGGTCCTCTCCATTTAATTTTGTTAGTAAAATTCAAAATAATCATAATATTATATACTTAAAAAACGGTATATACGAAAGAAAATAATCAATTTACTCACCACTCAGCGACCTTTTTGTGGCACCTCATCACAGAGTTCTCGATATCGATAGGGTGGTACCGCATCCCTCGTAGCATGATCGTCTCGTCTAAAGCGCCCACCACGAATACGGCGTCGTGTGTGTCGTGCGTGTCGGACACGACGCTCACGCTGCCGCACGCCGAAGCCAATGACTCCGTATCACTGTCGCGCGTTAGCAAGGATGTCTCGTCCCCACTAGTGTTAGTCGCACTAATTTCTGTTCTTCTCAAGAATCCAAGGTACCCTGTCCGAGCGTATACTTCCCCTGTATTACCAGTTACCAGTTGTGCACTGAAGTGGTCTGCATAGTCGCTTTCGTCTCCGTAAATAGTAAAGTATCCACTGGCATTATGTGGAGACTGCACCCAAATCTCCCCCAGATGTGAGTCGCCACATTGTCCTTTGGTCTCCGGATTAGCCGTTATGACTTTCACGCCGGGAAGAAGTTTGCCAGACTCCATCAGACACAGTGAGTGTGGGCTGCCGCGTTCAACCAGCGACACGCGATCGTTCCTTAACGCTCGGAGGTCAACGTACACAGTAGAAGGTTCTGGACTAGAAGCGCCTTGTAAGCAGATGGCAATATTCACACGGCACCCGAAAGACGTTGACACGGCCCTTGGACTTAGGCCGAGAGCCGAAAATAGTTTAGAAAACGAATTCGTCAGATTAATTCTCGGTCGCTCTTCTGCCACGACCACGCAAGTTCTGACGCAAGCCAAATTAATTCCCTTAGATTTTAGCTGGTTGACAGAACTTCCTAAGCCTTTGGTACACAACTCCATTACTCCATAGGAACAGAATGTATCGCGAACTTTGTATTGTGAGACAGCGCTTAGCCATAGACCCGGATTGATTTCTACTTCGGATGGTGGGATGAGAATCGAGTGGTGTCCTGAGTAAATGCTACTGAGACACCATAGAGCGAATCCAAGGCCACAGTAAGGGTCGAGGCAGAGTGCTATGTGTCGCGATGGATACAATTCACAAGCTATTTTCATTGAGCGACAAAGTGATGTGACAGCCGCGTGGGACATTTTGATTCCCGCCAGCATACCGGTAGTTGATACACTGAAGTCTAAATAAGCTAACATTTCAGCGGTGGGGGCTCTGTAAAGGATCGGGAGCTTCTTCTTAGGCATGTCATCTGTGTCGAGGGTGATAGGCCACGCTTTACTGTCGAGCACGTTACTAGCTTCTTTAGACCGCAGAAGCTTTATCACAGATTGATTGGAGAGCACTAGCGTGGCTTTGCTTACATCGACTATCATGCGTACTGTGGGCAGAGTCGTGTGCAGATTTTGCGGGTGTGGAGGTCGAATAGTGACTGGGACCGCGCCGACGTACAGACAACCGTAGAAGGCGCATATGAGATCAAGTCCCGGGGGGAATATTAAAGCCACGTGGTCCCCAGTATTGACGCGGCCTTTCTCTAACAGTAAGTTGCCGATTCTCTCGGCTTTTTTATGAAGTTCGGCACATGTTAATACTTTCGAAACGGCTCCCTTTGAGTTTAGTAGAGTGAATATAACATGGTCAGAAGTACTTTGTGCTCGCCATCTTAGTATCTGAGATATAAACTGATACTGCAAAAAAAAAATTAAAATGAAGTAATCATTGAATAAGAGCAAACGAGTTAAAACTACCAAGTTAGTGTATACCTTCCTGGCTGCGTCGGAGTCGTCGGTGTACCCCATATCGCGGCCTTGGGCCGAAGCCAAACGATTTCCTTGCACTAAATTGCCAACAATCACAGATGCTGGTCCCACATCTAAAAAAAATATTTTAAATGAAATTACATAAATAATAAATTTTAAAACTGAAGTCCTAATATTTAGTTATTATAGATTTTTATATAAATTTTGCCAGTGGTTTATAATTTTATTATTTCACAATATAAAAACGGTAGGAGAACACTGGTACTATTATTAAATTTCGCCATAGTCTATCTCGGACTGGCAAATCACAAATTTGTTATCTGTTCGTTGTCCCGGTTGTTACTGAAACCGCATTTACAATATTGCGGCCTGGCCACGTGTACGGGCGGGGGCGGCGGCGTCTCGGCAACCCCTGCGCGCTGTCTCGATGTCGGCCTCGCAGCGCGTCGTCGTGACCGCGCAGTGGTTGCCGAGACGACGCCGCCGCCGCCGCCCGTTCCCGAGGCCAGGCCGTTAGGGCTTGCGGCATGATGACGTAATTTAATAATAATACAAATTGGATTGTTTTACCACCAACATCAACTTAATTATATTATGGTGTCAGGAAAATTTTATGGACGAGCGATTTCAAGCAGAATATAATTTATTTTTAAAGTTTCATTACTTAGTTCTTTTAGATTTTAACCACAAAAAATATTGTAATCAATAGGTTTTACCTGAATGTATCTCTCTCGGTTTGGGCAGGTTCGTGACACAAGTGTGTGGGCACATTAGCACATTTGCTGGATGCAGAGTACCTTCCAAGAATCGCCTCTTGCACTCACTCAAGTGTATGCCACCTAGGGGAGTTTTGGGCAAATAATTCGGTTGAACGAGTGCTAGACAGTAAATGCCCACTTGGTGTATAGAGTCTACCGCTTGGAGCACGCGAGACATCCATTGGAATGACTGTGGGAAAAATGGTTAAGCATTGATTATAGTATTGTAAGAAGCAGTTACGCCAGGTACCTGGATTGTGAAAGTTCGTGATGTCGCAAGCCTAACAAATATACATATTTTCTCGCAGTTTTTAAAATTTTCAGAAATGGCTTTCAAACACTTTTTTTCAATATTTTTTTTTATCTCAACGGGGTAAAACACTTGGCTTTCATCTCACATAGTGGTAAGTGAGAATAAGGCCGAAGATGGAAGCAAGCTTCACCTGGACTCCTCAACCACAAAGGAACTGGCTATCTTACCTCTAACTGCTGGAACACAACAATGCTCTTATCATTATTGTTATCTATATGTAACACAGTATATAAAAAAATTTATATGATGTATCTACAGGTCGAACTTCATAAACTACAGATTATTTTATTCTATTAACTCTTTAAATTTGTATTTTTAACTTTTTAAAAATAAAAAATCTTATTTTATTTTAACATTGTTATAAATGTTTGAAAATATATTTACTTTAACTAGGTGGTAGACCCATATGTAGGGTCGCCTGGGTAGGTACCACCGCCTTTCTTATTTCAGCCGTGAAGCAGTTCGCTGTGTTTCGGATTGAAGGGAAAGGTAGCCAGTGTAATTACTGGGCATGGACGGCATTTCATCTTAGGCCTCAGGATGACAACGCACCTGCAATATCAAGTGCTTTTCCTTGTTATTGCAGGTGTCTATAGGCGGCGGTAACCGCTTACCACCAGGTGGGCCGTCAGCTTGTTTGTCATCTAGTTGTATAAAAAAAAACTTAGAAAAATATCTACACTAGAAAAATTTCACGCCCTGGGGCAAGGATCAAACCCGCGACCCCCGCACCAAAAAAACAAATAAATTCTATGTATTCATTTCTAATCTACACATATTTTTTCTATGTAAAAATGATCAGCTGGAAATAATTTAGTGTTTGATTAGTTAATATAACGTACTTAAACGGATTATCGTTCAAAGTATTTGAATTGGCGACATTCTCTTTGAATAATACTGCAAAAGAATTTCTTCAAATATTTATTAAAGTCTATCCGTTATTTGAAAAGCACTTCAGAAATTGTTAGTACTTGCTAATGATAACCTTAAGGTACGCCTTCACGGGTAGCATTCGTCTGTAAAGTAATATTTCAAATTCGATTTTGAACATTACTTTACAAAGCTAAGCCTACATAACTGACAAGCTTACGCTAGGAATGTAAAATTTCAGATTCAATATGCAGGATTTAGTGTATTTGATTCCACAATGTCAGACGAAGCGGGCGGTCGCGGAGCGCGGCGATACTAATTCGACGTTGTTTTTTTCGTAAAAAGCAGAAACAATATTATATTATTATTATTTACATACACGGTTAATTACAAGCTGTATTAAAATATTACAGATTGTATAATTACGAGTTGAGCACTGTAAAGCTCGGTTCCCCTCTCTCACTGATAAAGCGTTCGAATCTTTACCGTAACTTAACATAGAAATGCTCCCGGTGAGGGCGCACCTTTAGAATATTATTGTACAAAGACAAAGACACTTACCTCTTCCTCACCGCAGTCAGGTCTCTGTTCGGCGACGATGCATATGCGTTCGTCGCGTAACACCCTCACAGAGAATACGGCGATACGACCGCGGTATATAAACTTCATCGGTTCCACAGCCAACACGGTAGCTATAATATCGTCCATATTATGCTTGCGACCAGTAACTGTCATTAAGCCGTCGCGTGAGCCGCATACGAACACCAAACCTGACCAACGGAGCATTTTAAGGGATAGGACATTAACTTAACTATAAGGACAGACGGGCCCTAACTTCGGTAAACGGTAAACTGTGAAAGTTTGATAGTAATATCTTTTTCTAACCAAGCTAGAAATTAATCTTATTAAAGCCCCTCAACTAGTAGTCAACAAGTTAAATCTTAAGGATGCGCGTTTTTGAAGTCGGTTTTTATTTTTGTTTAAAAATTTCTATACCTAAGTATGCCCCTACTTTTTTGTGCAGGTCTTGTTAAATGGGCATTATCAGTCTAGTCTGGGGTTAGCTTCTCCAAACGTTTTATCTCAATGGCTGCGACTGATAAACGTTTTAATGTTTTCGAATCCCACACGGAACGATCCTGACAAAATCATCATTATTTTTGAAAAAAAAAGGCAACTTACCACCAGGCCCTAGAAATCCCAGTAGGCCACTCCTGACGTAGAATTCTTCTCCTATTGGCTCCCCATCAGAATCGAGCGGTCGCACTCTAAATACGGTGTTAGTAAGACCGGGCAGACCCCAGTAACCTGATCCTGTGGCACCAGAGAGAACGCATATCTCTCCTACTTCGTCCGTCTTACAAAGGAAAGCGGGTCCTTCCATCTTCACGACTACTATCACACCTGTGGCAAAACATATCACTCATAATATAAGATAAACATGAAACAGTTTTCTTAATTCTATTTCAGTTGAAACACTGTTAAGCTATGTTTTGTTTATCTCACTCATATGTCGAATGTAAAAGACAAGCCATGTCTAAAAGCGTTTTAACTAAAATAAGTTTAATGAGCATAAGAAAGACCGTCATAACTGTTGAATGAAATTCCAGGAACCACTCCCATTAATGTATCAAGTCTCAACACTGTACAACATTCTATACATTCTCTCATGAAACTTTTTCGGGTGATCCGTCCTCTTTCGATTCGGTCGAGTATTTGTGGCAGACTATGGGTAAAAACATGACATATCCTATAAACTACCACAGGACACGACAATGTCAGACTTCAGAATATACGATGATCATCATTCCAAAATGTCTCCGAAATTTCGGAATAAGTTAGAGAGTAGCCCCCGGCAGAGAAAATCAATTACGGAGTTTAGTAAAGAACAATGGCGAAAAATAATTGTTAATGAAGTTTTTGAGCGTCACCAAAAACCATCACCTTTTGAATGACTTATTTCAATGCATTATAAAAAAACCCACACATGTCAAATGACTGAACATCACCTGATTTATAGCGGTAAGAAGAGTCCATATCGTCAGCCTAATTTTCAAACTGCGTTACTCCAAAAATTACGAAATTTGACTTTTGATGCCATGAAGTGCAAAATTTAGAGATCTATCGATTGGAATTTGGAGATATATCGAAAATGGATATTTTATTAGTTATAAATCAATTGTAAAAACACCTATTTCCTCAGCGCCCCTTTTTAATTAAAAAATAAACAGTTTTTACTTCCTTCTCTAAAGTTTGCTCAAATGGACTTAAGCAGTTTGAAAATTAGGCTGATGATATGCAAAAACAGCTAGTGCAGTTTGAACATACTGATCTCCTCCACCTTGCCAGCCTACAAGGTTCCATTTCACGCCTCTTTTGAAGGAACCCATACTATAGAAAGGATGTGTTGTCACATGTGCTGGCACAGAATTGAAAGTTTTGCAAGCACGACAAAGAATTGAGATTAAACTTCTTTGTGCGTGATGTTGAGGTAGAGGCAGTAAAGGGAGTGTGTGGGATAAGATCGAAAAACTCTTCAGAGCACTCTCCATAATATAGCCAATGTCTCGACGCAATTGCAAAAGATCAAAGTTGTACATAACATCGGCAATGATAAACGGTAAACATGACGCTATAATGATTACAGCGTGATGCTTACCGTATATCTAGTGTAATCTGTCCAGTGCATCGAGAATGTACTTGGCAGAGTCATCCCACAAGTGCGAGCAATGTTCACATTATTTTGCTATCTCTATAATAGAGAATTAATTTGTTTGTTAATTGGAAATCGGCATTTTTTAAAACAAATTCTGGCCTGCGTACATTTATTTTGCTACAAACCAAACCGTGTTACCAAATACTACCTAAATTAATTAACATTGCAAGAGATTAGTACTCAAAATGCAATTTAATCCTAATGAGATTAATTTCAATGAAATCCGAGGATCCGTCCGCGTTTTCATTACAATACACAGAAATCATGATAAACCAGATAAAGTTGTTCGAAATTCCTTTGCTTCTTATTCAAACAAAGAAATAAAAAAAGGTGTTGATGCTCCTCGACAACTCTCATCATCTGTTTTCCAATTTTTTTAGTTCATGCAGTAGTCTACACACTTTAAAAAATACGCTAATAGGTCATAACAGCCAACTGAATTACGATTTGCTAAAGAGCATCTTCCCCAGCAACTCTAATCAAAAGGTGGACGAGATCTAACATAGACTTAACTATTGAGCTACAAGTGGTTGGAAAAAAATTTGCGGTTTTCTATCGAATTAGATTAACTAGCAAAGTTAATCTTGAAAATTTTAGGAGCTGCATTTATACTCGCGGTATAAAAGGCGGTATAAGTACAATTCTACGACATTTGAACACTTACATTATTACTACATGAATGTGACAAACTATATTAAATAAATATTTTCATAGAACACTATTGAAAATATTCATTATTTTCAAGAAATAAACACTTTTGTTACTATAAATAAACTAACAGGTAATCCTTTTACACGCTTCATGTTGAAGAATATAAATGAAAATTACAAATTGGATTGACACAAAGGAGTGAATGAAGATTCAAATTCAATTACAGAAATTGAAGGTAGGATAGGAAATTTTTAATTACGCTGTTTTGCGCTATAATTTTACTTTACCGCAGTATTCGCGCGTTAGTGTGTATATGTATTTATTCTTTGGTATTAATAATTCGTTCATGGGGTGTAAGGGGTCCCGAACAACACCTCACGGGATCCAAGCCAACCTCACCTGCACGTGGTGCACCCTGCCGACCGACAGACGAGGCTCTGGCGCTCCCCACCAACCCGCACTGGGCCAGCGTGGTGGGAGATGGCCCAAACCCCCCCATGAATTTCTACAACCCAAGGCCCCAAGTGCCCGGCTGTACCGGAAGCCATGCCGGCGGTGACGGGCGTTGGCGAGGCGCCGGGACCAGGGGTGCTAAGAATCCCCGGGTGCAGCTCAACAAACAGATCTCCAAGTCCCTAACCCGAGACGTGCGCCGATTTAATACTGAACGTATTAAAGAGGCAATCGAGCGGAACAGGGGCTCAAAAGTGTTCACCAGGGATCTGACGCTTGGACAGAGTTTGCTGACGAAGCTGAAGACAGAGGACGGCAGATTGGTTACATCCCGACCTGAGCTATTGGCCGAGATTCAAAACTTCTATGGACAGCTCTACGCGACATCACGCACACCTGTCACTCAGGCCACCGATCCGAGAGCCAAATTAACCCGACATTACACCGAAGATATCCCGGACGTCAGCCTGTACGAGATTAGTGTAGCTCTCAAACAGCTTAAGAACAACAAGGCGCCGGGCGACGATGGAGTTACAGCGGAGCTTTTGAAAGCAGGTGGACGACCAGTCCTGAGAGCGCTTCAGAGGCTATTTAACTCCATCATCCTCGAGGGTGAAACGCCAAAGGCATGGCATGGGGGCGTGGTGACACTTTTCTTCAAAAAGGGTGACAGGACCCAATTGAAGAATTATAGACCCATCACGCTCCTGAGTCATGTTAACAAGTTGCTTTCGAGAGTTATAACGAATCGTCTTGCACGCAGGTTCGACGACTTCCAGCCTCCCGAACAAGCCGGATTCCGAAAAGGCTTTAGTACCATAGACCACATACATACGCTGCGGCAGGTTATACAGAAGACCGAAGAGTACAACCTGCCATTATGCTTAGCGTTCGTGGACTATGAGAAAGCCTTCGATTCTGTCGAGACCTGGGCCGTGCTTCAGTCACTCCAGAGATGCCAAATAGACTATCGGTACATCCAAGTGCTGCAGTCACTGTACGAAAACGCCACTATATCAGTCCGCCTGCAGGACCAAAACTCGGAACCAATACGTCTTCAGCGAGGTGTGAGACAGGGCGATGTTATATCGCCGAAACTGTTCACTGCCGCGTTGGAGGATGTGTTTAAGCTTTTGGACTGGAGAGGATTTGGCATCAACATAAACGGCGAGTACATGACTCACCTTCGTTTTGCGGATGATATCGTAGTCATGGCTAAAAACCTGGAAGACTTGGGCACAATGCTCGACGACCTCTGTAGAGTCTCCCAACAAGTGGGTCTTAAAATGAACATGGATAAGACGAAAATAATGTCGAATTCCCATGTCGTACCCACTCCTGTAAAGGTTGGAAGCTCTACACTGGAAGTTGTTGACGAATATGTTTACCTGGGACAAATAGTCCAACTTGGTAAGTCCAACTTCCAGAAAGAGGTCAATCGACGGATCCAACTCGGCTGGGCAGCGTTCGGGAAGCTTCGCAGCATATTCTCGGCCCAACTACCGCAGTGTCTCAAGACGAAAGTCTTCAATTCGTGTGTGTTGCCAGTGATGACTTACGGAACTGAGACGTGGCCGCTTACAATGGGCCTAGTAAGAAGGCTCAATGTCACCCAAAGGGCAATGGAGAGGGCTATGCTCGGGGTTTCTCTGCGTGATCGAATCAGAAATGATGAGATCCGCAGGAGAACTAAGGTTACCGACATAGCCCGAAGAATTGCGAGCCTCAAGTGGCAGTGGGCAGGCCACATTGCAAGAAGGACTGACGGCCGTTGGGGCGGTAAGGTCCTCGAGTGGCGGCCGCGTACCGGAAGACGCAGCGTTGGTAGGCCTCCCACAAGGTGGACCGACGATCTGGTGAGGGTCGCGGGAAGCCGATGGATGCGGACAGCGCAGAACCGATCGGTATGGAGATCTTTGGGGGAGGCCTATGCCCAGCAGTGGCCGTCTTTTGGCTGAAATGATGATTAATAATTCGTACCAATGGAAAATCAGTCAAGAATAAATGTTGTAACAGTTAAAGGCAAATATTACTTATTTTTACGATAGTTTTGCGTTAATTACGTCTTCATTATGATTATTTACTAGTCAATTTCTACCTACTAATTTTGTTATAAAAAAGTTTACTTAGCTAGGTTTATTTCGCAGCTTATTAAGTAAGTATCTACGTGCAATTGCGTCAATTTTTTTATCGTTGTTGCTGGGGAGATGCTCTCAAACCCTAATACAGTTAACTGTTTTACTTATTATAGAATTTTTAAAAGTATGTACTAATTCGCTATACATTGCGTACAACCGACCCGTCAAGCATCAGATTCCAGACACAATAGATTTTTCAGTTTTCAGTACATTTTTCTGTTTTTTAGATTTTTCCGGCGTTATTCCACCCCCGGTGGAATAACGCCGCTAGAGGGATTAAAACTTAAAAATAGGAAGCGATGATGAAGTTGCCGGGGAGCATGGCCTGTATCGTGGGTGTCAATTCCCATTTTAACTGTTACTGTAATCTTTTCACCAGCAGGGCAAGAGAGAGGATTTTTATTATTATTTTACAATGACTTCCCTAATATTAACAGAGCTCGTGACTTTGACATCGCAACTGGGTGATGGCAGCACTTTTAAAATCAATCGATCGATTTGATCTCCCAGAAGCGACTCGCTACTAATCTACTGCAGGGCTTTCGCGACCTGTGTTTGATTCTCTTTAGTGATGATTTCAGCGATGCCGATGTCGTATACTAATTAAGTATTAATCTTAAGTATCTTAATAAATCAAGATATTTACTAGGAACGTGCTAGAGTTTGGACTTCTTGGGTCCTAACTAAATACAAGTTTAAAAATGGAGATATCGAATTTAAAAAACTCTATTATCTACCTTTATTTGTACTTCATTACTTCAAAAATTCACGAAATTCTTTTAAATCTGAATGTACGAATGCACGAAACGTAGATATTATCAAAAGTTTTAAAATTGGCATATTTTATTTACGAACTTTATTACACTCTAACTCAATGGCACGTTGTTTAGCATATTTTTTAATATTTTTTTAATAATAATAATATGAGTAGGTATATACATAGACAATCTTTGACAGGTTCCTCTGGACATTGTAATCATGAAACGATTCATATAGAATATTGTAACGTGTATGTGATAATTTATGACGTTTGGGCAACGCCACTGGCCTGGAAGTGTCACTGCTAATGCGAATTCGGCATCGTGCAATGAAGCCGCAGGTTCACCGCAGACAGATCTTGGTATTGATATCGTAATCACCTTAACACCGCGGCACCGCAGCCACACAGTCGCACCACTTTGTTCACATACGCTAATGCCAACTTGCGGTCCGCCGCCCTGCCCGCTGCGGTTAATTGTATATGAACCATATAAGACTGCAAGTAAACGACTAGCAGACGATCTGACCGCAGCTGATAGTAAGCTTAGCCGGGCCGTAATACAAGGGCAAATACATGCACCGAAAATCGCATCACAGCAGTCACACCATAACGTACATTATCTAATCGTTCCCGGTAAAAAGACAAGGATTTTAACATCCTAACGTCATCGGCGTTCTAGACCAGAGAAATAAATCCGAAATAAGAGTAATAATAAAATAAGAAAAATTAAGAACCGTTATAAAAATGATTCGCACTCACATGAAGGCATCACTTGTCCACAGTCTTGCAGCGTCAATGACGTAAGGGAATTCTCGGCATCAACACGCACGACGCCGTACGACAACCCTGACATGGAGAGCACTCCTCGACCGGCTGAGGAGCCACCGCGTCCCGCCCGACGTACACATACTGTTAATGATTCGCTGCTACATGCGCATGGGCATATTGCGTCCCCACGAACACCTGCAACAAAAATATAGGTCACACAATAGAACCTTATAGAAGCTCGAAGATTGGACTGTTGTCATCTTAAATTTTGACATAAACTTCTTTTTCTCGAACTCGAATGTTTACTACTACATACAAACTTTTGTCGTAGGGATGTGACTACACACATTGAAATTGAAATTTGGAGGGGCGGGCCATGTCAACGTAGTTTATCTTTACTCTTGAACTACTGAAGTTCATTAAAAAAACTCACCCTTGCTCTGGAATACAGAGAGGAACTGGTCACAAGAAGATAAAGACCACGGGTTCGCTCCGTCAGCAACCAGCAGCATCCTCAGAGAACTCAGAGATATCTCTTTGTGGTCTCGAGTGGCCAAAAGGCCCCAGTGGAGGTCTCGAGACTTCACAATAGCTACAGAGGCCCTAGGACAAACCATTAAAATAATTATAATAATATATATTTTATACTGTGAGGCCATAAACGAAAGTCCTAACTTCAAAGTCCATAAACGAAGATGGGTGGCCTTAGAATGAGATTTATACATAGCAAAAATAAGAAAACAAAATAATGACAACAGTGATATGAAAGGACTTTTGAAAAAATGAAAAGTCCGTGCTCAACATAACCTGGATTAATTTAGAATGTACAGCACTGCCATATTAAGCGCGGTTACCGTAGCTTAAATATAGTTGTAACATACATATTATATCATTGTCGTGATTGTTTGTTGCCCAGTTCATTTATACAACGTGTTTATGAGCAATTCCCATGAATGTCAATTATCTCGTTGATATCGATAAAGACGGACCTCATAATCATCATTAGCCTATATACGTCCCACTGCTGGGCACAGGCCATCCTGCATGGGAGAAGCACATGAGGATTTCGGGCCATACACCACCACGCTGACCCAATGCGGGTTGGTGTGTTTAAGCGGTTGCAGTAACAACCGTGACCATACCGGGGACATACGTGCCTTCCGAAGCACGGAGGAATTGGAGGAGGCACGGAGGAACGGAGATAACAAATTTTGATTGACCCATCCGGGATCGACCATGGCGAAAGCTGCTTTGTTTACGTAACCAAGACCAGAGCGCACAAACCATTACGCCACCGTACTCTTTAAGACGGACCTATCGCGAACGAAATATCTAGTAGGTAGTACACACAAACAAAGACATCTCAAGCCATATCTGGGCTCGGCTCGGCTGGAATTAAATACGATGTTAGCATTATTAAACTAAGACTCAAAGTTTCGACTGGGTTGCGCTGCGCTTAATAAATACTGGACTGTAACTGAATAGGTACAACAATACAAATACAAACAAGTCGATATTGGCCAGATAACAATATCAATCTGCAGAATGCATAGGGCATTCACAGTGCCACAATAATATAAATAACCCGTTCAAATAAATTATTTTCGTAAAATGCCTGCTAGATTCATGGCATCCGAGCCTCACAAGTTATACTACCAACTATCTACATATATTATACAACAATTAAAAGTCGGTAAGAACTCAGAGTAGAAGATTCAAAATCTGCGAACACCGCGAATCCGCGTTATTTTTAAGAAATTGCATCGAACATCGATGTTCAATGCTCTCTCATCCCATTCCTAAGTTTATCGTAGAAGTTAGATCTCTTATTCCCTCATCCATGCAAGAGAGAGGGGGGAAGAGAGGGGGAGAGGGGGGAGAGAGAGAAGGGAAAGAGAGAGAGAGAAAGAAGAGATGAGCGAGAGAGAGAGAGAGAGAGAGAGAAAAGAGAGAGCGAAAGGAGAGAGAGAGAAGAGAGGAGAAGAGAGAGAGAACACCTATTTCACGTGACACTGTCATACTGTCATTGAGGATGGTGACATTGGTATAATAGGTTTAATGTGTGCGTAGTGCGGACCGTAATTTAGAAACAATCCTGAATTACGTTACATGTACGAACAAGACTTTACTTTTATTCTGATTGACAATACTTTTACGCTAAGTGGAAGTGCTTAAAAGTAGATATTCAATATAGCCCGTAAAATGATTATTTGGTCCGCTCAAGGCATTACGAACGATGAGTAATACCCAATCACATGATAAAATTCGAGACAGCTACTTATATTTGACTAAGTAATTAACTATTTCCTGTTATCACTTCGTTGGTTATTATAATTACTGATGAAAATAAACTGGAGTAAATGAATGAAAAAACCTAGTAATATATCTTATTTGATTGAGTTTCACGAGGAAATTTTTGGGAAGATGTTTGAAATTTGGTGGTTATTGGCAGCAAATGCTTTTTGAATCCTTTAAAATATCGTAATCTGTGGTTTGAATCAATCGATGTTGCCAATAATTTACAATGAATAATATTATTTATGAGAACTACCGAAACACAGTTTGGGTATTCTTTTTTTTAACCTCATACCTCCAACTAAACCATAACCTATTAGTAACTGACGAGTACTTTTACCATAGTAATGACATTTTTTATTTTTCAACGGAGCTTTTTATGATAAATCTATCTTTCAATGTTATTAAGACACTCGGACTGATTATGTGACAGTTACAGAAACTACTATTAATGATGATGATGAATAAGGTAAGTCAATGTAATATTTAACTATGTAAAATTAATATATAATAAAGTGTAATAAACCGCCACTTACCTGTATTTTGTTATCATGTGCATCCACGACGCTGGGCTGACTTTCATGAGTGCGTACGGTATGAATATTACATGCATTCCATTTAACACACTGGCCAGCACTGCATGCCACAACCCTGTCTCCCGTTTGAAGTCTAGTACACACACCATATGTTCACCTTCTGTGTAGTTGCACGCTACGGACAGCATGCGGCAGTGGGCCAACATTGACGACCTAAAGAAAATACAAACAGATAACAAATATTTTAAATGTAATTAATTTGCAGCTCCTGCTTCTCAGTTCAGTTCTGAGTCTCCTGCCTAACTAGTAACCAATTCAGTCCCAATTATTGATCGTTTAGAGATATGTCAATACTTCAACTATTTTTTTTTTACTAATACATTGCTTAAACGGACAATACACATATTGAAAAGTGAATATTTAAAATGTACCTATACCTGCAACCTGCAACATAATCTGAAGAAACTTACAATATAATTGAAAATTGAAATTAAGCAATTAGTGGTCGAGATTGTGTATGTTGTAAAGTTATTGACCAAATTGCATTAACATAATATGTTCTGAGTTTGGCTATACCCCCGAAAGTAATTTAAAATCGACTTGAAAATTATTGAAATTCAATTAACGTAAAGTGCAGATTGGCCAGAAAGAGTCGAAATGAATTAAAATCGAACTATCATTTTGAATATATAGCAACTTATAGCTAACCTTTCGAAGATATTTCATTTCGGATTTAAACCGATAAAAATGGACGATCGTGCGAGCGGCTGTTCGTTGCTTCCCCTTCCCCGCCCCCGGCGCGCCGAGCCGCCGTCGCGGCGGCGGCGGCGCGGGCCGAAAGCGGCGCGGCGCGCACCTCTAGTTGTAGGGTAGTCTGGGTAGGTAGTTAATTAAATATAATCAACAATTACAAAAAAAAGGAAACAATGAAATAGTTATGCTCCAGGCGGGAATCGAACCCGCGTCTCCTGGGTTCCGGCCAGACGCGATTACCACTACGCCTCCGGAGCACCAGGTGTAACCTACTTATTTCTTCACCGCTTTCTATCCTTTTTTAACGTTTTTAAAGATACGTTTATCTTACCTCCATTGAAGTTAACACCTCTACTGATCCGAAAGAATAAGTACCTACTTTAACAAGCTATTTAAACTTCTAGTTATCTAAGGTAAGAAAAGCTATTTTAATCACATTTTAATATCTTTCATACGTTAAAACGCCTGACTACTTTATTGAAACAATTACAAATAAGGAAAGAAAACGATGAAAAAATTGTATGCTCCGGGCGGGAATCGAATCGTAAATTGCGTACCTAATCACGTCTGGCCGGACCCCAGGACGTCTCCTGGGGTCCGGCCAGAGAGTTCGAGTTCGATTACCGCCTGTAGAATTTTTTCCATATTTTCTTTCTTTATTTCTAATTGTTACAATGAAGACGGCGTTTAAGCGCATAAAAGACATTAAAATGACATTAATTATAAGCATTTTAGTTCTTAGCGTCAGAATGGCCGAGGCCCGGAAAGTATTTAAAAATTGCTTATATTGGCTATATTCCTTTGATAATTACTACATATAATACATTAATAGAAACAGAAGTATTTTTTGACGAGCCATTCTGACGGCAGGACGGCTGGTTGCCCCCGAACAGTATGAAGGTGCCAGAATTTCTAAAAAATTTTTTATGTGACAATTTTTGCTAGTGAAAATGCTTCCCTTCTTCGTTATTAACTTAATTAAATGCTAAATTTATTTTTTCATGTATCAAATACTAGCAATAAATGACACAACAATATTTTAGAAATTCTGCCTTATTAATACTGAAAACGGAGGCAACCAGCCTTCGTGACGTCAGAATGGCTGGTTAAAAAATTATTTATGTTTCTCTGAACGTATTATATGTAGCAATTATCGAAAGAATAAGCAAATTAGGCATCGTGCTACAAAATCATATAAACAATAATTATGAAGCAATTTTTGTAGGCAATCAGCCATTCTGACGCTAACATCTCTCGTGTGCTCTAGTAGGTAATCCTGACAGCCGCAATATTTTTGAACACACAGATTGGTTATTAATGACAATGAATGATATGAGCCATCGACCATCGATCTACAGTTGGGCACGTCAGACAATTAAGTAGGTGAAGGAAATAATGCGCCCTAGATGCAGCAAGAGGGTTTTTGAAGAGTCAGAAATAAATAAAAATTATCTTCTTGTTTATTATGTATTTATTGTTTCAGAAACCAAAATCACAAATTTGTATTCATGTCACAAAAAAGCGGTTATAGTGCCCCGGCTAGCAACTCTCTGCCGACCGAAATCATGATAGTGGTGGGACGTTTGAAAAATACAATATTTATATTTTAGCCGCATTTTGTGCGTAATACATAATCAATTATGTCTAGTGGTCAGGACACTTGTATTACTGAGATACATTCAAAAGTCCGTATTATGTACTTGAGCATTGCACTTTGTGTCCGACCCTCTAAATAGGACATCGTGTGCGATAGAAGTGAAGCGTTAAACAAAATGAGTGCATCGGGCCGCACGACCACTACACTCTCCGCTCAATACAATACATCCTTTACAATATAAACGATTACAAATAAGAAATGTTTGATCAGAAAACTGAGTTTCATTCACTAGGTACCTATATACTTATCCAGTAAGTGACTACATTTTGAAATAACCATAAAATTAAATTTTATAAGGACACAAACTAAAGGATACATCGATTTTTATATTAAATCAGCTAAACGATACACTTTATCTTAATATTAACTACACCATCGATATATAATCATCAAAACAACATTATCTAAAATACAGAAATCATAACGTAAAATTAAATAACAAAATATATGTACAATTTAGTAATAAATAATTACAAAAAAAAAGAATTAATCGATAGTAAATAATGGAATCTTGTGATTTTTAAATAATGTTAAAACCACAACTTGCATGGATATAATATAGAAAGATATTTCGTACAGAACGTTTGGAATGAAAAGCTGTCTGCGGAAGATTGAATAAACTTAATCATAAGTATACTGCTTTAAATAAACAATTTAGGTTCAACATTAAAATGACATTACGATTAACATTTATTAAATTTAAACATAGCATTCGTTTGTAGACGAGCACTTTTGTTGGGTGTCGCCACAGAATATAAGACTGAAGTAATCTGGAGGGAGTAGGTATTCCTATTTTACGCACATGAGCGCAAAAAGCTCATGTTGCAGTAAACTAGCGAACATTGCTTTATATGTTATTATGACGTAAGCCACATGTGCTAAACACGTGTAATAATTTGATGCTTTTACTAGGTAGGTTTATAGTCAATAGTGTTTTGTGTCTTGCTATTAATATCTACAGATTGTAAGGAAAATGCTTCGGAAGCCGAATAATTTTTTGTCGACTTATTGTTTTAATTTACAAAAAATTTGTCACACAGAAACCTTTTCATATAAAACTTGTTCTTAAGAATCAAACAAAGAAAATATTTTAAGTTATAAACTCGTCGATGCAGTTTTGGTTCCTTTCCCAGTAATTATTTGCCCGTAACATTATCTATCATTCTAATTTATGTCAATCGAAAGTCAATTCTAAGAGAACATGTCCCCATAAAAATAACACAAAATCTAAAAACATCGGAATATTCAGCACCGAACTAAAAATGTTTAGTGCGATAGTAACACAGAACCGGAAATTCCTGGAACTTCAAATACAGGCTTGTTTTAAAATAAAAAAGATAACCAAAGCCGAAACTGTGTGGAAATGCAATGGCTTATTTTTAAATCGCTACAAAATATCAGACATGTTTATTTCGCGGTGTAAAAATTTTTATTTCAAAATTCTGAAAAAGAAAAACTAAATTTGACTTCTGAACTAGCATTGCACAAATACAACCTATAATGTACCTGACTACAGTGTTAGATACTAAGTGAATCAGTTCCAATCCTAAAACTGGATTGTACCGGTGGTGTTGTGTAGAAACTTAACTTTTCTCAGACAAAGTTCATAGATTCCAGTAATTCTCTGTAGAAAAAGGTCAACTTAAATTACGACATCCAAATATAACACTCGACCAAGGAGGATAACATGGCAGCTGGTTTCAATAATATACAGTTTCATTTACTCACAATTTGATTGGATATTGATTTGTTCTACTTTCATTTACATAATTGAAAGGCTTTATGTAATAAGGACGTTAATACTAAACATTTAAAAAGCCTTGTATGTACAAACAGCAATACAAACAGTAATATAATTTCTCATAGAGAAAAATAATTTCATCTCTTTCTACCTTTCTGTCTGTTGCGTCTCGAACGGGCAGTTAAGATTGTTGCTGTTTGTCTGGTTACCACAGTGTTTTATCTCTTTCGTGCGAATTCACAGTGTCGTTCTAACGAACGTGACTAAAACTGTGTGATTATATGGTGAAAACTAAAACTAGCGTGATTTACGCTAAAGTATAGGTTTTATGCCAGGTTCAGCAGTAAGTAGATGCTACAAACAATACGCAATGGCACCTTCGCGTTATATGTTTTGACCAATTTTGTCTCGTACAAATTAATGTACAAATTTTATTTAAACAAATTTTCAACAATCATTTCCTTATTATTAGTTGCCCTTAGTATGTAACAAATGAATAAACAATATTTTTTTTGCATTATGTAATAATTAAGGTTCAGTTCTGGTGCAAAATATTCCGAAATTGAAAGTCAGATTGAACAAGGCAAATAGCAAAACACATAAAGCTGTCATTATGAACTTCCAAAGATCATAATCAAAAGAGTGATTTAAGTTCGGTATTTTATAGACACGATTTTGCAACTTTATACACTTTAAATACTATTATTGTGCAAGCATGTTATTATCACTTTACACTTATTTAGATTAACCGAACTGTGTCAATTTTAAAACCAAAATAGGTTTAGGATATAGAAATTTGTAAAAGCGCACTTAAAATTTTTCTAAATAGAAAATAAGAGAAGAATAATCTAAGTAGCACGTTACGTGTATCTTACTTATAACTCTTCCAATTAGAAAATTATTACACAAATGCAGAATTACAAACTTATTTCCCAGACGTTGAAATCGCGTACCAAAAGGTTTAATACGGGTTGAATTTTTATTGTCAACGATAAAAAAATCACAAACAAACACATTAAATGCAATTCCTACGTTTTATTAAAGAGATAATTATTAGCACTAGATTTTATTATTACGCATTGGAATTATACACGCTAGAATTATAAATAACTTGATTCTTAATAATCACAACAATACAATTGTTACAATAAAAATATGACAAGTTGTCCGTATTTTTTCTAACAATATTTGACTTGTTTGACGCAAGTTCGCTCTATAGAGCGATGTGTGTACTCACGCATTCGTTAATATAATGGAATCACGAACTTAATTCGCAATGTATGGGCAACAGGTTGTGTAAATAAAACCATATAACTGCAAATATACTGGTCCAGCATGAAGCTTTCACAAAATTGAATAATATTAAATGCAGTTTCGAATTAATCAACCAATTTTTTTAACATAAAAAATCTGCTGGCTTGTCAGTCAAAGGTTTGATTCCTTCCATTCGGTAGGTCTATATATAAAAGTAATTACGTAGAATCGGATTCGTATCTTACAATTATCCTCAATCATCAAACAGAAGCAATAAAAAATTACAATAAATCAGTTGTAATCAGACTTAAATCAGTCTTCTTTTGATGTTAAAAATGGTAAAATGAGTTTTTTAATACAAAGAAGCAGCCTGTGCTATACAAATTATAAATTAGTGTTAACAGTCTTAAATATATTTTTGGTTGCTTTTGAGAAACCACTTAAACGCTTCGTTAGTTTGGGAATAAAATCGAAATATCAAAGTTTACAGTGCAGGTATAAATTTAAAGAAGATAACACATCCAAAGTATAGACCATATACACTGGCTCTACAGTATAAAAATGACATCTTAATACGTTCTAAGCAGCTACGTCCAACAGCGATCATATACAGGTGTCCCTAAACACCATTATTTATTATCAATCGAAACTTGTTGATATGGAAAGATCACCAGTAAACTCAAATAAGCATGCCCTCATATAAATAGTTCATCATCATCACACAGACCTTCCTACATGGGAGAAACACATGAGGAGTTTGAGCCATAACAACATCACGCAGGTCCAATGCTGGTTGGTGGGTTAAAGCGGTTGCAGTAACAACCGGGACCAACGGCTTAACGTGCCTTCCGTAGCACGGAGGAGCTCGAGATTAGAAGCTTTGGTTGACTCATCCCTGGATCGACCATTGCGAAAGTTGCTTTGTTTTCGTAATTGCCAAAGATCTCCTCAATATAACTTATCCGTAGGTAATTAATTAGAGCATCCTTAGAATCCGTGTTATTTCAAAATTTTTAATAAACAAACGTTTTAAATAGGATGAAAATGATGAATATAAAAAACCAGCATGAGAAAGCTTTAAGCTCATGGAAAGTCCTTGAAGAGTCTACTTGTTTTTTCAACTTAAAGTTTTACACTTATGCTCATTTTCACTCACATTCGCTTGGCGGTAAGTATCTTAGCGATTTTAGCTCAGTATACCTATCTTAGGAGATAGAAAGATACAAATGTTGATAAGAGTCACCTAAGCCTAGGGAACGGTTAGTGAAAAAGGACATATAAATCAAAAATGATAAATTTCAAATCCCACTTCTCCCACAAGAGCCGGTTTTATGTCCGATATTTATGGAAAGTGTATGACAAAGTA
Source organism: Nymphula nitidulata (assembly GCA_947347705.1). NCBI lineage: Eukaryota > Metazoa > Arthropoda > Insecta > Lepidoptera > Crambidae > Nymphula > Nymphula nitidulata. The sequence goes on from OX374616.1 coordinate 23,607,953, forward strand.
CCTAATTAATGACATGTATCTCTAGGAAAGTCTAAGAAAACTCCGATAACTTGTAAATAATCATCAATTTTTATTAAAGAACAGACTTCATGTTGAGAATAGATCAACAGTGAGCTCCTCTATCATCGTGTTTCGATTGATCTACATTTCCAGGGACTCTGTATATTTATTTATTGCACATCTGCGAATCGTGCTGCACATAAATGTATTTAGTGATGTTTATATCAATATTATTCCTATGAACTTCGATCGTCGCTAAATATTTCTGAGATTCGCGTAATATTTTCGAACTCATTTTTTGAGTAAGTCTAATAAGAAGTGTACGACGTATATACAAAACGGGATGACACTAAATTATTAGAATTTCATTTTAAGGTACTGACCAAGAAACTAATTCTGATTATAATGAACATAATTATAATTAATTTTTATTTTAACATTATTATAAATGCTTGAAAAATTATTTACTTATAAAAATATCTAAACTAGAAAAATTTCACGTCCTGAGGCGGGGATCAAACCCGCGATATTTCACAATCCGGGCGACGTGATTTTTTTCTAGTTTAGATATTTTTATAAGTAAACATGTTATTATTTAGGAAACACAACGTAATCTTACGAAGTACATACTTCATCTCATGAAGTAGGTACCGACACAGAATAGTGCAATCACGTGCAATTATAATGAGCCTAAGAGCCAGTGTCGGCCCGACCTTCGTTATTTCATTAAGGCTGTAAGTTCCTGTATGCATGTCCCATACACAGGTAAGAATGATCCCCGCCTATGAAACTTGGATCGCGGTGTCTTCAACAGGTGACAGATAAGGTGTAGGCATAAAATTAGGTTTTCAATTCCTTATAGTATAAAAAGCTCAATTTTTATATATTTTATTTGCAAAAACATTATAAATCGGGTCGTCCATTGCTAGACACTGAGTGCTATCTGCCATGTACCCTTAAACTGGAGAAATTATAATTATACTTAAGTTGTAGTATAAAAACTGAATTCTATATATGTTTTTTGAGGAACTATCAAATGATGTTTCGTAGCCTAAACACTAGTTGAAAAAAAAACCCGCATAAAACAATCTGCTGTTTCATACAAATTGTAGCTAAACGACCGGTTTGTATCAAACAGCTGATTTGTTTCGTGATTTCAAATTTATTGTTTAAAAAGACTTGTTTATAATGTATTGCCATCTGCCTTCGTTTTTGAGAGCGTCTCTCTTACACCCTGTATATGCAAGTGGGGGCGAGTGAAACAGCAACCGTACTAAGTGTCTGGCAATGGGCGACGCGATGAATGTTTTTTAAAGTAAAATTAATAAAAACTGAGTTTTATACTATAACGAATTTAAGACCCAATTTTAAACACCTTTATTACCTGCACCTGCCGAAGCCACCGCGACCCAAGTTTCATAAGCGGGGACCGTTCTAACCCGTGTAGGGGAAATACATACAGGAACTCACAGCCTTAATTAAATAACTAAGGTCTGGCCGTCACTGGCTCTTGCTCTAAGTGTCGCGACACATCTGCGGAGCGTACGGCGCCGAACGTTCGGTTGAATTCGCTCGCAGTGTTTTTGAAGTCCCCTATGACACATCAACCGTAATTACGTCGCGTACGGCGTAACGCCGAACCTTCCGTCGGGCGATTATTTCAGCAAATGCGTTATTTTCCGTTGCGTAGCGCGCTGACCAAGACGCCGCGTTCTGAGCGTTTGGTTTGTCATAGCAACGGAATATTACGACTGAAATGTCAGTCGCTGAACTTTCGGCGCCGTACGTTCAGCAGATGTGTCCTTGCCCTAAATGTGTGAAAAGTGTCAAAAGGAATTTAAGCATCGAAATACTTTGTATACATCCGTCGAACGCCGAACGCCATAGGTGACTTCACGCGGCAACCGTTTGATTCGATTTACTCACTACACAGCTTTATTGTATCGGACGGAGTAAGCCTTTAACATGGGCGATCATTCATTTGATTTTTATCACAAAGGGAACCACCGCGTTGAAACGTGAAAATGGTGGATTGTGATGATTTTTCTAAAAAAGGTCTCATATGCCGTGTTATTTTCGTTATGCATTAACTTCTACGCATTATACAGAATAATAAAAGTTCCACTTAAAAATATGTTCCCTATGTAAACTTTTATTACGCATATGTACTTTAAACCTATCTATTTTAGAGTAACATAAAAATGTATTAATAGGTACATAAAACGTTTCTTTCCGTAATACTGAAAATTATAAAATAACAAATACCTAACTCGAGAATATAGCGTATCAAAACGCAAATTACAGAATAAGATATGTTTAGTACAAGATGTAGAACTATTTGCAAAGTTAGTGCATAACCCCAGGAACACGGTGAATAGTTTAAAACAATCTATAGATACAGGCACTGTCAAAGTAACTAATACTCGCACGAGTGTTTGTCATACATAAATTACTAAGGCAATTGCCGCCTGACTAAACTTGGCAGCCAATTTTTAAATCAATTTTCTCATTAAACATACGGATTTTAAATATTGCGTCATACAACCATATATATAGAAACGATCTTAAAATAAAACTTTTAGGTCTTAACTAATCGTAATTAATAAATATAAAGAATAACATAAATAAATTTAGAAAATATGAAAGCTAAGCTCTAGAAGGAATTTCAACTCAATAAATAATATACATTGCCTAACAGCGATTCAGAAATAAAAACGAACAAGGGTAAATTATACTACAACACTTAACACTAATCTATTAGACTTACTCAAGGATCTTGAACAAGGGTCTTTCTTATCTTGAGAATTACATATTATACGCGATGTAGATAGCGTCAATCTGATCTGATAGGAAACCGTCCCTTAAGTGCATTCTTTGCTTCTCGCCTCGGGAATTGATAGGCACCACGCCGGGGTCTACCACGACGACCACGCCCACTATCAGGTGGTGTTCCTCTAAGACTGTGTTGGTGACGAGCGGCACGAGGTTCAGGGCTTCGCTGTCGTTGCCATCTAGTTCAACGACGACCACCAAGAGATTGGTCCACGTGAAAACGGCGCTGTTAAGAAAGAATAAAATGTTAGAGGTCTTTGATTGCTATCTTTTAATAACTAAAAGAAGCGAGCAGATGACACCAAATTGACCTTCACGGGATTAACAATTTCTTTAATCGATAATAAAATAGCTAGAAGGAATTTAAACATACCGGGTTAGTATGTTAAGGTAAGATCTGCTAAAAATATTTATGACTAAAGGAGATGTTCCAAATTGATACTTGAAACCTTTCACTATAAATCGAATTAAAGCTGAAAGAAAAATATTTTTTCCTCTCCAGCACGAAAAGGGTAGGTAGTCAGAAACAAGTAGGTAGTCAAGTAGGCAAAAACTCACAGCAAAATCGCATTTTGCACGGAAGTGAGCAAAAGTGATTTAAATTTCAAACACCGCATTTTCGGATTACACGGCGCAGAAAACTGACACATTCAGATAAGCCTTCTCGTTTTATTTTACAGTGAAAAATGAATTTATCTTTTTAAATGAAAATAGTAGTGTATAGTAAGAAAAATTAATACAGGAATTTTATAACTATTTACTGGTAAATTGTTTAATGTTTGCTCTTTTTTTATATAAAACTCTAGTCTAGGAAGGTCAAGTACCAGCCTTCATACATTTCCGGAACATCTCCTTTAATAAACGATTCTTTTTCACATTCTAGGAGTCCGAGGACAGTTCAAGTGTCGATACTGTAGAAATGTCTCAATACTCTCAATTATAATAGGGAATGCAATCTCAATCTCTGGAAATCTCGAATTTCGAGGATCGCGACCTTTTTATAACTTTTAGTAATAAGGTCATGTAAATGTGATAATGACACCTACGTAATAACTGTGTTATCAAAACTCATTTAAAATTAAAAACTATGATAAAATGAAACATCAGAATAATGGACAGAAGTTGTACGGTATCCTATTTTAAGGTAAACTAATTATTATACGTAAATGTGAAAGGACACGGTCTTTTTTGGGCTTTTATTCCGAGTAATTTTGAACAGAAATGTGATATACCTCTTTACAAAGGGAATTTAATAAGCTACTTGATTTTAAATCAATCAGATTTTTCAAATCGCCCGTTTGTCTAAAAATGTAAATAATGTTCCAGCAGAAACTAAGTAAACGCAGATTTGCTATTTCCCTCGTTTTTCAAGTCGTAAAACATGTCAAATGCACCTATTGTTGTAAATATTTTAAGATTTTACTATAGTTTTAGCTCCAGCTCTATATTTTAAAAGTAAAAAGTAGTGGTTGTTATATTAAGCAATAACAATACGCAAAAAGTAACTATAGTATGGCATTTTCATGTTTGTCAAAATAAACGAGGGGCTATAAAATATTTTTAATTGCACTAAAAATTGAAAATAATTATACCAACTCGCCCTACTTAAGTAGGATTGCTGTTCAAAATTAAACTTACTTTAAGCCCAGGCTTCATACATTTGTGGTCCTCTCCATTTAATTTTGTTAGTAAAATTTCAAAATAATCATAATATTATATACTTAAAAAACGGTATATACGAAAGAAAATAATCAATTTACTCACCACTCAGCGACCTTTTTGTGGCACCTCATCACAGAGTTCTCGATATCGATAGGGTGGTACCGCATCCCTCGTAACATGATCGTCTCGTCTAAAGCGCCCACCACGAATACGGCGTCGTGTGTGTCGTGCGTGTCGGACACGACGCTCACGCTGCCGCACGCCGAAGCCAATGACTCCGTATCACTGTCGCGCGTTAGCAACGATGTCTCGTCCCCACTAGTGTTAGTCGCACTAATTTCTGTTCTTCTCAAGAATCCAAGGTACCCTGTCCGAGCGTATACTTCCCCTGTATTACCAGTTACCAGTTGTGCACTGAAGTGGTCTGCATAGTCGCTTTCGTCTCCGTAAATAGTAAAGTATCCACTGGCATTATGTGGAGACTGCACCCAAATCTCCCCCAGATGTGAGTCGCCACATTGTCCTTTGGTCTCCGGATTAGCCGTTATGACTTTCACGCCGGGAAGAAGTTTGCCAGACTCCATCAGACACAGTGAGTGTGGGCTGCCGCGTTCAACCAGCGACACGCGATCGTTCCTTAACGCTCGGAGGTCAACGTACACAGTAGAAGGTTCTGGACTAGAAGCGCCTTGTAAGCAGATGGCAATATTCACACGGCACCCGAAAGACGTTGACACGGCCCTTGGACTTAGGCCGAGAGCCGAAAATAGTTTAGAAAACGAATTCGTCAGATTAATTCTCGGTCGCTCTTCTGCCACGACCACGCAAGTTCTGACGCAAGCCAAATTAATTCCCTTAGATTTTAGCTGGTTGACAGAACTTCCTAAGCCTTTGGTACACAACTCCATTACTCCATAGGAACAGAATGTATCGCGAACTTTGTATTGTGAGACAGCACTTAGCCATAGACCCGGATTGATTTCTACTTCGGATGGTGGGATGAGAATCGAGTGGTGTCCTGAGTAAATGCTACTGAGACACCATAGAGCGAATCCAAGGCCACAGTAAGGGTCGAGGCAGAGTGCTATGTGTCGCGATGGATACAATTCACAAGCTATTTTCATTGAGCGACAAAGTGATGTGACAGCCGCGTGGGACATTTTGATTCCCGCCAGCATACCGGTAGTTGATACACTGAAGTCTAAATAAGCTAACATTTCAGCGGTGGGGGCTCTGTAAAGGATCGGGAGCTTCTTCTTAGGCATGTCATCTGTGTCGAGGGTGATAGGCCACGCTTTACTGTCGAGCACGTTACTAGCTTCTTTAGACCGCAGAAGCTTTATCACAGATTGATTGGAGAGCACTAGCGTGGCTTTGCTTACATCGACTATCATGCGTACTGTGGGCAGAGTCGTGTGCAGATTTTGCGGGTGTGGAGGTCGAATAGTGACTGGGACCGCGCCGACGTACAGACAACCGTAGAAGGCGCATATGAGATCAAGTCCCGGGGGGAATATCAAAGCCACGTGGTCCCCAGTATTGACGCGGCCTTTCTCTAACAGTAAGTTGCCGATTCTCTCGGCTTTTTTATGAAGTTCGGCACATGTTAATACTTTCGAAACGGCTCCCTTTGAGTTTAGTAGAGTGAATATAACATGGTCAGAAGTACTTTGTGCTCGCCATCTTAGTATCTGAGATATAAACTGATACTGCAAAAAAAAATTAAAATGAAGTAATCATTGAATAAGAGCAAACGAGTTAAAACTACCAAGTTAGTGTATACCTTCCTGGCTGCGTCGGAGTCGTCGGTGTACCCCATATCGCGGCCTTGGGCCGAAGCCAAACGATTTCCTTGCACTAAATTGCCAACAATCACAGATGCTGGTCCCACATCTAAAAATAATATTTGAAATGAAATTAAATAAATAATAAATTTTAAAACTGAAGTCCTAATATTTAGTTATTATAGATTTTTATATAAATTTTGCCAGTGGTTTATAATTTTATTATTACACAATATAAAAACGGTAGGAGAACACTGGTACTATTATTAAATTTCGCCATAATCTGTCTGGGACTGGCAAATCACAAATTTGTTATCTGTTCGTTGGCCCGGTTGTTACTGAAACCGCATTCACTCACTAACCAATATTGCGGCCTGGCCACGTGTACGGGCGGGGGCGGCGGCGTCTCGGCAACCCCTGCGCGCTGTCTCGATGTCGGCCTCGCAGCGCGTCGTCGTGACCGCGCAGTGGTTGCCGAGACGACGCCTTCGCCGCCGCCCGTTCCCGAGGCCAGGCCGTTAGGGCTTGCGGCATGATAACGTAATTTAATAATAATACAAATTGGATTGTTTTACCACCAACATCAACTTAATTATATTATGGTGTCAGGAAAATTTTATGAACGAGCGATTTCAAGCAGAATATAATTTATTTTTAAAGTTTCATTAGTTCTTTTAGATTTTAACCACAAAAAATATTGTAATCAATAGGTTTTACCTGAATGTATCTCTCTCGGTTTGGGCAGGTTCGTGACACAAGTGTGTGGGCACATTAGCACATTTGCTGGATGCAGAGTACCTTCCAAGAATCGCCTCTTGCACTCACTCAAGTGTATGCCACCTAGGGGAGTTTTGGGCAAATAATTCGGTTGAACGAGTGCTAGACAGTAAATGCCCACTTGGTGTATAGAGTCTACCGCTTGGAGCACGCGAGACATCCATTGGAATGACTGTGGGAAAAATGGTTAAGCATTGATTATAGTATTGTAAGAAGCAGTTACGCCAGGTACCTGGATTGTGAAAGTTCGTGATGTCGCAAGCCTAACAACCATACATATTTTCTCGCAGTTTTTAAAATTTTCAGAAATGGCTCTTAAACACTTTTTTCAATATTTTTTTTTATCTCAACGGGGTAACACTTGGCTTTCATCTCACATAGTGGTAAGTGAGAATAAGGCCGAAGATGGAAGCAAGCTTCACCTGAACTCCTCAACCACAAAGGAACTGGCTATCTTACCTCTAACTGCTGGAACACAACAATGCTCTTATCATTATTGTTATCTATATGTAACACAGTATATAAAAAAATTTATGTGATGTATCTACAGGTCGAACTTCATAAACTACAGATTATTTTATTCTATTAACTCTTTAAATTTGTATTTTTAACTTTTTAAAAATAAAAAATCTTATTTTATTTTAACATTGTTATAAATGTTTGAAAATATATTTACTTTAGCTAGGTGGTAGACCCATATGTAGGGTCGCCTGGGTAGGTACCACCGCCTTTCTTATTTCAGCCGTGAAGCAGTTCGCTGTGTTTCGGATTGAAGGGAAAGGTAGCCAGTGTAATTACTGGGCATGGACGGCATTTCATCTTTGGCCTCAGGATGACAACGCACCTGCAATATCAAGTGCTTTTCCTTGTTATTGCAGGTGTCTATAGGCGGCGGTAACCGCTTACCACCAGGTGGGCCGTCAGCTTGTTTGTCATCTAGTTGTATAAAAAAAAAACTTAGAAAAATATCTACACTAGAAAAATTTCACGCCCTGGGGCAAGGATCAAACCCGCGACCCCCGCCCCAAAAAAACAAATAAATTCTATGTATTCATTTCTAATCTACACATATTTTTTCTATGTAAAAATGATCAGCTGGAAATAATTTAGTGTTTGATTAGTTAATATAACGTACTTAAACGGATTATCGTTCAAAGTATTTGAATTGGCGACATTCTCTTTGAATAATACTGCAAAAGAATTTCTTCAAATATTTATTAAAGTCTATCCGTTATTTGAAAAGCACTTCAGAAATTGTTAGTACTTGCTAATGATAACCTTAAGGTACGCCTTCACGGGTAGCATTCGTCTGTAAAGTAATATTTCAAATTCGATTTTGAACATTACTTTACAAAGCTAAGCCTACATAACTGACAAGCTTACGCTAGGAATGTAAAATTTCAGATTCAATATGCAGCATTTAGTGTATTTGATTCCACAATGTCAGACGAAGCGGGCGGTCGCGGAGCGCGGCGATACTAATTCGACGTTGTTTTTTTCGTAAAAAGCAGAAACAATATTATATTATTATTATTTACATACACGGTTAATTACAAGCTGTATTAAAATATTACAGATTGTATAATTACGAGTTGAGCACTGTAAAGCTCGGTTCCCCTCTCTCACTGATAAAGCGTTCGAATCTTTACCGTAACTTAACATAGAAATGCTCCCGGTGAGGGCGCACCTTTAGAATATTATTGTACAAAGACAAAGACACTTACCTCTTCCTCACCGCAGTCAGGTCTCTGTTCGGCGACGATGCATATGCGTTCGTCGCGTAACACCCTCACAGAGAATACGGCGATACGACCGCGGTATATAAACTTCATCGGTTCCACAGCCAACACGGTAGCTATAATATCGTCCATATTATGCTTGCGACCAGTAACTGTCATTAAGCCGTCGCGTGAGCCGCATACGAACACCAAACCTGACCAACGGAGCAATTACTTATTTTAAGGGATAGGACATTAACTTAACTATAAGGACAGACGGGCCCTAACTTCGGTAAACGGTAAACTGTGAAAGTTTGATAGTAATATCTTTTTCTAACCAAGCTAGAAATTAATCTTATTAAAGCCCCTCAACTAATAGTCAACAAGTTAAATCTTAAGGACGCGCGTTTTTGAAGTCGGTTTTTATTTTTGTTTAAAAATTTCTATACCTAAGTATGCCCCTACTTTTTTGTGCAGGTCTTGTTAAATGGGCATTATCAGTCTAGTATGGGGTTAGCTTCTCCAAACGTTTTATCTCAATGGCTGCGACTGGTAAACGTTTTAATGTTTTCGAATCCCACACGGAACGATCCTGACAAAATCATTATTATTTTTGAAAAAAAAAAGGCAACTTACCACCAGGCCCTAGAAATCCCAGTAGGCCACTCCTGACGTAGAATTCTTCTCCTATTGGCTCCCCATCAGAATCGAGCGGTCGCACTCTAAATACGGTGTTAGTAAGACCGGGCAGACCCCAGTAACCTGATCCTGTGGCACCAGAGAGAACGCATATCTCTCCTACTTCGTCCGTCTTACAAAGGAAAGCGGGTCCTTCCATCTTCACGACTACTATCACACCTGTGGCAAAACATATCACTCATAATATAAGATAAACATGAAACAGTTTTCTTAATTCTATTTCAGTTGAAACACTGTTAAGCTATGTTTTGTTTATCTCACTCATATGTCGAATGTAAAAGACAAGCCATGTCTAAAAGCGTTTTAACTAAAATAAGTTTAATGAGCATAAGAAAGACCGTCATAACTGTTGAATGAAATTCCAGGAACCACTCCCATTAATGTATCAAGTCTCAACACTGTACAACATTCTATACATTCTCTCATGAAACTTTTTCGGGTGATCCGTCCTCTTTCGATTCGGTCGAGTATTTGTGGCAGACTATGGGTAAAAACATGACATATCCTATAAACTACCACAGGACACGACAATGTCAGACTTCAGAATATACGATGATCATCATTCCAAAATGTCTCCGAAATTTCGGAATAAGTTAGAGAGTAGCCCCCGGCAGAGAAAATCAATTACGGAGTTTAGTAAAGAACAATGGCGAAAAATAATTGTTAATGAAGTTTTTGAGCGTCACCAAAAACCATCACCTTTTGAATGACTTATTCATTATGAAATCATTATTTCAATGCATTATAAAAAAAACCCACACATGTCAAATGACTGAACATCACCTGATTTATAGCGGTAAGAAGAGTCCATATCGTCAGCCTAATTTTCAAACTGCGTTACTCCAAAAATTACGAAATTTGACTTTTGATGCCATCAAGTGCAAAATTTAGAGATCTATCGATTGGAATTTAGAGATATATCGAAAATGGATATTTTATTAGTTATAAATCAATTGTAAAAACACCTATTTCCTCAGCGCCCATTTGTATTTCAAAATAAACAGTTTTTACTTCCTTCTCTAAAGTTTGCTCAAATGGACTTAAGCAGTTTGAAAATTAGGCTGATGATATGCAAAAACAGCTAGTGCAGTTTGAACATACTGATCTCCTCCACCTTGCCAGCCTACAAGGTTCCATTTCACGCCTCTTTTGAAGGAACCCATACTATAGAAAGGATGTGTTGTCACATGTGCTGGCACAGAATTGAAAGTTTTGCAAGCACGACAAAGAATTGAGATTAAACTTCTTTGTGCGTGATGTTGAGGTAGAGGCAGTAAAGGGAGTGTGTGGGATAAGATCGAAAAACTCTTCAGAGCACTCTCCATAATATAGCCAATGTCTCGACGCAATTGCAAAAGATCAAAGTTGTACGTAACATCGGCAATGATAAACGGTAAACATGACGCTATAATGATTACAGCGTGATGCTTACCGTATATCTAGTGTAATCTGTCCAGTGCATCGAGGATGTACTTGGCAGAGTCATCCCACAAATGCGAGCAATGTTCACATTATTCTGCTATCTCTATAATAGAGAATCAATTTGTTTGTTAATTGGAAATCGGCATTTTTTAAAACAAATTCTGGTCTGCGTACATTTATTTTGCTACAAACCAAACCGTGTTACCAAATACTACCTAAATTAATTAACATTGCAAGAGATTAGTACTCAAAATGCAATTTAATCCTAATGAGATTAATTTCAATGAAATCCGAGGATCCGTCCGCGTTTTCATTACAATACACAGAAATCATGATAAACCAGATAAAGTTGTTCGAAATTCCTTTGCTTCTTATTCAAACAAAGAAATAAAAAAAGGTGTTGATGCTCCTCGACAACTCTCATCATCTGTTTTCCAATTTTTTTAGTTCATGCAGTAGTCTACACACTTTAAAAAATACGCTAATAGGTCATAACAGCCAACTGAATTACGATTTGCTAAAGAGCATCTTCCCCAGCAACTCTAATCAAAAGGTGGACGAGATCTAACATAGACTTAACTATTGAGCTACAAGTGGTTGAAAAAAAATTTGTGGTTTTCTATCGAATTAGATTAACTAGCAAAGTTAATCTTGAAAATTTTAGGAGCTGCATTTATACTCGCGGTATAAAAGGCGGTATAAGTACAATTCTACGACATTTGAACACTTACATTATTACTACATGAATGTGACAAACTATATTAAATAAATATTTTCATAGAACACTATTGAAAATATTCATTATTTTCAAGAAATAAACACTTTTGTTACTATAAATAAACTAACAGGTAATCCTTTTACACGCTTCATGTTGAAGAATATAAATGAAAATTACAAATTGGATTGACACAAAGGAGTGAATGAAGATTCAAATTCAATTACAGAAATTGAAGGTAGGATAGGAAATTTTTAATTACGCTGTTTTGCGCTATAATTTTACTTTACCGCAGTATTCGCGCGTTAGTGTGTATATGTATTTATTCTTTGGTATTAATAATTCGTACCAATGGAAAATCAGTCAAGAATAAATGTTGTAACAGTTAAAGGCAAATATTACTTATTTTAACGATAGTTTTGCGTTAATTACGTCTTCATTATGATTATTTACTAGTCAATTTCTACCTACTAATTTTGTAATAAAACAGTTTACTTAGCTAGGTTTATTTCGCAGCTTATTAAGTAAGTATCTACGTGCAATTGCATCAATTTTTTTATCGTTGTTGCTGGGGAGATGCTCTCAAACCCTAATACAGTTAACTGTTTTACTTATTATAGAATTTTTAAAAGTATGTACTAATTCGCTATACATTGCGTACAACCGACCCGTCAAGCATCAGAATCCAGACACAATAGATTTTTCAGTTTTCAATAGATTTTTCAGTTTTTTAGATTTTTCCGGCGTTATTCCACCCCCGGTGGAATAACGCCGCTAGAGGGATTAAAACTTAAAAATAGGAAGAGATGATGAAGTTGCCGGGGAGCATGACCTGTATCGTGGGTGTCAATTCCCATTTTAACTGTTACTGTAATCTTTTCACCAGCAGGGCAAGAGAGAGGATTTTTATTATTATTTTACAATGACTTCCCTAATATAAACAGAGCTCGTGACTTTGACATCGCAACTGGGTGATGGCAGCACTTTTAAAATCAATCGATCGATTTGATCTCCCAGAAGCGACTCGCTACTAATCTACTGCAGGGCTTTCGCGACCTGTGTTTGATTCTCTTTAGTGATGATTTCAGCGATGCCGATGTCGTATACTAATTAAGTATTAATCTTAAGTATCTTAATAAATCAAGATATTTACTAGGAACGTGCTAGAGTTTGGACTTCTTGGGCCCTAACTAAATACAAGTTTAAAAATGGAGATATCGAATTTAAAAAAATCTATTATCTACCTTTATTTGTAGTTCATTACTTCAAAAATTCACGAAATTCTTTTAAATCTGAATGTACGAATGCACGAAACGTAGATATTATCAAAAGTTTTAAAATTGGCATATTTTATTTACGAACTTTATTACACTCTAACTCAATGGCACGTTGCTTAGCATATTTTTTAATATTTTTTTAATAATAATAATATGAATATATACATAGACAATCTTTGACAGGTTCCTCTGGACATTGTAATCATGAAACGATTCATATAGAATATTGTAACGTGTACGTGATAATTTATGACGTTTGGGCAACGCCACTGGCCTGGAAGTGTCACTGCTAATGCGAATTCGGCATCGTGCAATGAAGCCGCAGGTTCACCGCAGACAGATCTTGGTATTGATATCGTAATCACCTTAACACCGCGACACCGCAGCCACACAATCGCACCACTTTGTTCACATACGCTAATGCCAACTTGCGGTCCGCCGCCCCGCCCGCTGCGGTTAATTGTATATGAACCATATAAGACTGCAAGTAAACGACTAGCAGACGATCTGACCGCAGCTGATAGTAAGCTTAGCCGGGCCGTAATACAAGGGCAAATACATGCACCAAAAATCGCATCACAGCAGTCACACCATAACGTACATTATCTAATCGTTACCGGTAAAAAGACAAGGATTTTAACATCCTAACGTGATCGGCGTTCTAGACCAGAGAAATAAATCCGAAATAAGAGTAATAATAAAATAAGAAAAATTAAGAACCGTTATAAAAATGATTCGCACTCACATGAAGGCATCACTTGTCCACAGTCTTGCAGCGTCAATGACGTAAGGGAATTCTCGGCATCAACACGCACGACGCCGTACGACAACCCTGACATGGAGAGCACTCCTCGACCGGCTGAGGAGCCACCGCGTCCCGCCCGACGTACACATACTGTTAATGATTCGCTGCTACATGCGCATGGGCATATTGCGTCCCCACGAACACCTGCAACAAAAATATAGGTCACACAATAGAACCTTATAGAAGCTCGAAGATTGGACTATTGTCATCTTAAATTTTGACATAAACTTCTTTTTCTCGAACTCGAATGTTTACTACTACATACAAACTTTTGTCGTAGGGATGTGACTACACACATTGAAATTGAAATTTGGAGGGGCGGGCCATGTCAACGTAGTTTATCTTTACTCTTGAACTACTGAAGTTCATTAAAAAAACTCACCCTTGCTCTGGAATACAGAGAGGAACTGGTCACAAGAAGATAAAGACCACGGGTTCGCTCCGTCAGCAACCAGCAGCATCCTCAGAGAACTCAGAGATATCTCTTTGTGGTCTCGAGTGGCCAAAAGGCCCCAGTGGAGGTCTCGAGACTTCACAATAGCTACAGAGGCCCTAGGACAAACCATTAAAATAATTATAATAATATATATTTTATACTGTGAGGCCATAAACGAAAGTCCTAACTTCAAAGTCCATAAACGAAGATGGGTGGCCTTAGAATGAGATTTATACATAGCAAAAATAAGAAAACAAAATAATGACAACAGTGATATTAAAGGACTTTTGAAAAAATGAAAAGTCCGTGCTCAACATAACCTGGATTAATTTAGAATGTACAGCACTGCCATATTAAGCGCGGTTACCGTAGCTTAAATATAGTTGTAACATACATATTATATCATTGTCGTGATTGTTTGTTGCCCAGTTCATTTATACAACGTGTTTATGAGCAATTCCCATGAATGTCAATTATCTCGTTGATATCGATAAAGACGGACCTCATAATCATCATTAGCCTATATACGTCCCACTGCTGGGCACAGGCCATCCTGCATGGGAGAAGCACATGAGGATTTCGGGCCATACACCACCACGCTGGCCCAATGCGGGTTGGTGTGTTTAAGCGGTTGCAGTAACAACCGTGACCATACCGGGGACATACGTGCCTTCCGAAGCACGGAGGAATTGGAGGAGGCACGGAGGAACGGAGTTAACAAATTTTGATTGACCCATCCGGGATCGACCATGGCGAAAGCTGCTTTGTTTACGTAACCAAGACCAGAGCGCACAAACCATTACGCCACCGTACTCTTTAAGACGGACCTATCGCGAACGAAATATCTAGTAGGTAGTACACACAAACAAAGACATCTCAAGCCATATCTGGGCTCGGCTCGGCTGGAATTAAATACGATGTTAGCATTATTAAACTAAGACTCAAAGTTTCGACTGGGTTGCGCTGCGCTTAATAAATACTGGACTGTAACTGAATAGGTACAACAATACAAATACAAACAAGTCGATATTGGCCAGATAACAATCAATCTGCAGAATGCATAGGGCATTCACAGTGCCACAATAATATAAATAACCCGTTCAAATAAATTATTTTCGTAAAATGCCTGCTAGATTCATGGCATCCGAGCCTCACAAGTTATACTACCAACTATCTACATATATTATACAACAATTAAAAGTCGGTAAGAACTCAGAGTAGAAGATTCAAAATCTGCGAACACCGCGAATCCGCGTTATTTTTAAGAAATTGCATCGAACATCGATGTTCAATGCTCTCTCATCCCATTCCTAAGTTTATCGTAGAAGTTAGATCTCTTATTCCCTCATCCATGCAAGAGAGAGAGGGGGGAAGAGAGGGGGAGAGGGGGGAGAGAGAGAAGGGATAGAGAGAGAGAAAGAAGAGATGAGCGAGAGAGAGAGAGAGAGAAAAGAGAGAGCGAAAGGAGAGAGAGAGAAGAGAGAGAGAACACCTATTTTACGTGACACTGTCATACTGTCATTGAGAATGGTGACATTGGTATAATAGGTTTAATGTGTGCGTAGTGCGGACCGTAATTTAGAAACAATCCTGAATTACGTTACATGTACGAACAAGACTTTACTTTTATTCTGATTGACAATACTTTTACGCTAAGTGGAAGTGCTTAAAAGTAGATATTCAATATAGCCCGTAAAATGATTATTTGGTCCGCTCAAGGCATTACGAACGATGAGTAATACCCAATCACATGATAAAATTCGAGACAGCTACTTATATTTGACTAAGTAATTAACTATTTCCTGTTATCACTTCGTTGGTTATTATAATTACTGATGAAAATAAACTGGAGTAAATGAATGAAAAAACCTAGTAATATATCTTATTTGATTGAGTTTCACGAGGAAATTTTTGGGAAGATGTTTGAAATTTGGTGGTTATTGGCAGCAAATGCTTTTTGAATCCTTTAAAATATCGTAATCTGTGGTTTGAATCAATCGATGTTGCCAATA
This sequence comes from Nymphula nitidulata, assembly GCA_947347705.1. Classification (NCBI taxonomy): domain Eukaryota; kingdom Metazoa; phylum Arthropoda; class Insecta; order Lepidoptera; family Crambidae; genus Nymphula; species Nymphula nitidulata. The sequence continues at coordinate 23,624,092 of OX374616.1, forward strand.
ATTTACAATGAATAATATTATTTATGAGAACTACCGAAACACAGTTTGGGTATTCTTTTTTTTAACCTCATACCTCCAACTAAACCATAACCTATTAGTAACTGACGAGTACTTTTACCATAGTAATGACATTTTTTATTTTTCAACGGAGCTTTTTATGATAAATCTATCTTTCAATGTTATTAAGACACTCGGACTGATTATGTGACAGTTACAGAAACTACTATTAATGATGATGATGAATAAGGTAAGTCAATGTAATATTTAACTATGTAAAATTAATATATAATAAAGTGTAATAAACCGCCACTTACCTGTATTTTGTTATCATGTGCATCCACGACGCTGGGCTGACTTTCATGAGTGCGTACGGTATGAATATTACATGCATTCCATTTAACACACTGGCCAGCACTGCATGCCACAACCCTGTCTCCCGTTTGAAGTCTAGTACACACACCATATGTTCGCCTTCTGTGTAGTTGCACGCTACGGACAGCATGCGGCAGTGGGCCAACATTGACGACCTAAAGAAAATACAAACAGATAACAAATATTTTAAATGTAATCAATTTGCAGCTCCTGCTTCTCAGTTCAGTTCTGAGTCTCCTGCCTAACTAGTAACCAATTCAGTCCCAATTATTGATCGTTTAGAGATATGTCAATACTTCAACTATTTTTTTTTTACTAATACATTGCTTAAACGGACAATACACATATTGAAAAGTGAATATTTAAAATGTACCTATACCTGCAACCTGCAACATAATCTGAAGAAACTTACAATATAATTGAAAATTGAAATTAAGCAATTAGTGGTCGAGATTGTGTATGTTGTAAAGTTATTGACCAAATTGCATTAACATAATATGTTCTGAGTTTGGCTATACCCCCGAAAGTAATTTAAAATCGACTTGAAAATTATTGAAATTCAATTAACGTAAAGTGCAGATTGGCCAGAAAGAGTCGAAATGAATTAAAATCGAACTATCATTTTGAATATATAGCAACTTATAGCTAACCTTTCGAAGATATTTCATTTCGGATTTAAAACTTCACAAAAAGCTTTAAATTTGATTTTAACCACTACCCCTATCCGAGTTAGATACAGATACAAATATGTATTTATATATATATATATTTTATTATTATTTTATACTACTAGATGACAAATAAGCTGACGGCCCACCTGATGGTAAGCGATTACCGCCGCCTATAGACACCTGCAGTAACAAGGAAAAATCACTTGATATTGCAGGTGCGTTGGGTGCAATTAGAAGGTTAATGATGCTGGTAATGAAATAATAACTAAATTATAATTTTAATAAAGCAATATTGGTATGTAATGTACGTTATAATTATCTAATGTTTTTGATCCAAATAAATAAACAAAAAAGATATCAAATCGCGCAAAAATTTATAAAGTTCAAAGTAATGTTTCATATCCGGGCAGGTATAAGAACACTATCTCAAAAAAGAAAAAGTTTCCTGAACCAGTTTCAAAAAATTTCAAAAATACTAATAATTCCTTTTCATGTATGTATCGTTCACTTGTATAAAGTTCAAAATTATTCTTCGATTTCACCATTATTTTAAATAGGTACCTATGGAAATATGGCGGGCGACGTAGAAATCATCTAAACGTTACCAGTGTCAGAGGCGCCATGTTGAATATTTGGCTGTGTTGCAGTTTTATTTTCAATAAAAAATCTTGATTTGATCTGCATATTTTTGACTATATTCAGTAAAAGTGTACAGAGACCCGACCGGGTCTCCATATATTTTAGGGACAACTCCTTTCATCAGAAATAATTACATACGGAGTTCCGCAGGGATCTATCTTAGACCCATTGCTATTCCTTATTTATACGAATAGTATCAGTGAATCGAATAGAATAGTATCTTAGCAAGTTGCAGAGAACAGCATGTCTAGCGATCACTGGTGCGTTTAGAACCACTCCAACGGCAGCGATGGAGGTACTCCTAGACCTTCCTTCGCTGCACATAGTTAATGAAACAGAGGCGAGGAAGGCTCTTCATAGGCTTAAGATTTCAAGTCTGTGGGACAACACCAAACCTCTGCTTAAACACACAAAATGGGCAGGAGCATATGTCTTAGACGGGTATATGGAAATGGGATGTGATAAAATAAGTCCCAAATTCATATTCGACAAAAAATTCAGAATTAGCATTCCTACCAGGGAGGAATGGAAATGTAGATCACCAGTTCCTGAAAAAAATAGTCTCATTTGGTTCACAGACGGATCCAAGATGGACACAGGAACGGGTGCTGGTGTCTATAATAAAGATATAGAACTATATCAAAGCATGGGCAATTTAGCAACTGTTTTCCAAGCGGAGATGTATGCTATTATCCTATGTGTAATGAAAATTATAGAACAACGGACTAAGAATAAAACAATATACATTCTTAGTGACAGCCAAGCAGCTCTCAAGGCACTTAGCTCACCGCGCATCAACTCAGATCTGGTCCTGAATGCTGTTCAAGCTCTTAACAGGCTTGGTAGGCATAACAGGGTAAGACTGATCTGGGTGCCCGGCTATGTGGGAGTGATGGGCAATGAGAAGGCTGATGAACTGGCAAGGAAGGGCTCGGAAAACACGTAAGTCCCGAGCCCTTTCTAGCACCTTCACAAAGTTTCATAAACACAGCCATTAAAGAGCATGTCAAAAGCAGACATAAATCTGAGTGGAATAAAATACCGGGATTAAAACACTCCAAATCCTTCCTAGGGGAGGAGGTAGGAGGATGGAGTAAATACATGTATGCAAACGGTAGAACAAAAGCTCGCTTCTTGATTGGGGCGCTCACAGGGCATTTTGCTACTAACCACATGCTACATAAAATGCAACTCTCCCCAACACAACTTTGTCGAGCATGTGGTGAATGCCAGGAATCAATGATGCATCTCTTGTGTCATTGTGATGCCCTGGCTAGAACCAGAATGAGTCTTCTGGAAGTGGCATATCCAAAGGCAGAAGACTACAGGCTCTTTCTGCCTAAAGATATAGTAAGGTTAATCTATATTCTGGACCCAGGAAGAGTAAACGCAGGGGAGGCACAAAAGATCCCAATGGGTCGAAGTGCACTGTGACTTAGTCATGGCCCCACTATAAGATAAGATCAGTGAACTACGTCAATCAGGTAAAGTTTCAATGTATGCCGACGATATTGCCTACTTGTTTGTTTTCTGATATCAGTTCTGTAGTATGATGAGACACTAAGATGAACTAAAGTCCTTGTTTATTTAAACCTACAAACATTAAACATAGATAAAACCAATAACATTAAAGTATTATATTTTATTTCTTTAATAATTAATAATAAACCTCTTAAAAAGTATCCAAACAAGTAAACAAAAACTATGCATACAAAAATATCATTTAAAATAAAATCACAATTCTTAAGTCTATTCCATCCTGACAGCCGACATTCTCTACAGCCGTCTGGTCGAGTAGTATAAGTATTGTTTATTTCCTCCCTTAGCTTATTTAGTCGAATTTGAAACGAAATAAGTACAGTGACTAGTTTTTGAGCGAAACAATTCAATAATAAGTAAGTAGAATATTATTAAATAAGTTTAATATGGATTTTTGCTTGTGTAAAAGTAAAGAGGTGAAAAATACATAAAGGAAACTGAATTCTTAAATAAATAAAAAAGATTTGCAAGAAACAACACTTGGGATACGTACGTATAATAAGTATTTATTACTAATAATTAAACTTGTAGGAAACCACCACTTTCAGACAGTACAAAATCGATAAACTAGCGGAAACTGAGCTTCAAAAACAGCAGACCGTTCTAGAAACTCCCTGTGGACTTTCAAAGAATTAGCTCTGCAATTTCTCACTGACAAACTTTTACAAAGGAATCTACCGAATTGTTAAACCGGTGTATTTCATTCGAATTTTAACGATATACTCGAGATGGATTCAAACCCATGCGATTCAGATACTGGCCGATATTTTTGGTTAAGATTTATTGCGAACCAAAAACTTGATTTAAATCATACCGGGCAGACCTAGTCACGACTCTGTTAACTTGTTAACTAAAGATGCGAACTGGCTAACAAGTGGAGTGGCACGCACCAGAAACCCCAGTAGGTTTCCACGAGGAGGCGACGCGCCTTGACGCATCCTCAAGCTTCTTGAAGAAAATCTTGGAGCTTTATTGGTGGAAGTTTGGGTGACATGTTAAAGTGAGCGATCTTTTGAGAATTTAGATAGTTAAATATATAAAGGAAGCATCGATATAATATGAAAAGGTAAACGATTTCAATTAATCGTTTTGACCTAGGCTTGGGTCTAAATGGTTGTTGGAAAAGTTTATTTTCAGAAGCACAAAATCTAAAATTTTAAAAAGTCTCAAGTTTGTATTCACTAAAAACGACTAGAATTAAGGTGGTTTTCCACCAGAGGGACGAGACGAGACGAGGCGAGACGAGATTTATAATTGTTATGGCAAATTTTCAATCCTCGCCTCGCGCATCTTTGGTGGAAATAGTCAGGATTGACGAGAATGTGCGAGGCGTGAATTAAAATATTTGTTTGTGTAAAAATGTACCATATTGTTTCCGATATAGAGTATAAATTTTAATGAGAAATTTGATATGATTTCGAACCCTAGGCGATTTTCCACCAGAGGGGCGAGACGAGACGACGCGAGACGATAATTGAAATTTGTATGGCAAATTTTCAATCCTCGCCTCGCGCATCTTTGGTGGATTGACGAGAATGTGCGAGGCGCGAATTGAAATATTTGTTTTTGTAAAAATGAACCGTATTGCTTCCGATTTAGAGTATAAATTAACGTAAACACGCTTCTCGCGATAGGTTTAATGTTGTAGATTTCAATTCTTTCCTCGCCACTCTGGTGGAAAATCACATTTATAGCCGATTTTTCATTCCTCGGATAAATTTATCTGGAAAATAATTTTGACAGATTTTTTATAGATTATCTGATTACTTATCAAAGTTATTCTATGGATAAATCTTATATGGGGATTGAGTCCCAGCCCTTAGACATTTGTACAGCTAAACAATCATAGACTGTATTTGAAGCTTTCATAAAACTCCTACTGACATGATAAGAATATAAGGTAACTCTACCTTTACTTCTACTATAAAAACAGGGTTTCATAACGATGGATCAATTAACGCAATAAATTAGTTGTCAATTAATTTATTGCGTAAGTTAATCCATCGATTAATATAGCCCATGTTTAAATTTATTGTCGCATTGACGGCACCACCCTGTATGTGAACACCAACACCACCGACGTAAATTAATCACCAGACCAGCCCCCTTATTCACAACTGTCGTAAATATTCGATTTTCGGAAACTCTATACCTGTTACTTTTTATCACGGTGCGTCAAAGCGAGACGGCATGTGACTTTGCGAATCGAATCGGAGATCCGATAGTTTCTGAATAAGGGTGCAGACCCTGGAAGTATACTACTTGATTGACGAGCGGCTGGCCGAGTGGTCTGTATCCCTTACTATGCAGGTTAATCGGTCAGGGGTCCCGGGTTCCAATCCCGGTAAGCTCTTAATTGTGCTTTCTTTGGGCTAGATAATAGGTGTGAGTGTATGAGTATTATTATTATTTACTAACCTGGTAACAATAACGCCCATCGCAGAGCCATCTGCCGCTGATGTATGCTCAATGTGCGCCGGGCTGTCTTCAGCAGGCCTAGGGGGAGGGATCCAGTCGCGGGGAGGCCTTGGCAGTTTCTCTGTCGACACCCAATGGAGTGACGGCCACCCTCGGAAGGAGACCACATCGCCAGATGAAGTTTTGGGTAATCCTGATGACAATTACAATTCAAGCACTCTCCAAATATTTTTATGTATACAGACAGTAAAATCAATTACGTTTATTTTATTGTTTTATGGATTGGATAGTAATAATTTTTATTTCTCTACACAGTAATAGAAATATATAAACTGTACTTAAATTTAATTTTGGAGAGTGTAGCCAGAATCAAGCCCACTTACCCTTTAAACAGGCGTCAGATGTCAGCGCGTACTGAATCCCACAAGACCCCAAAAGGAAACCAACTTGCTGTAGGCCCGCGTCCCTTCTGGTTAAAGGTACTTCTATAGGGACAGGTACGACTCCAGCTTGGAGACAGCCATAGAGTGCACACATGAAGTTGATGGGATCATTGTTGGGGTACACAAGCGCGACTCTGTCGCCAGGTTTGATCGAACTGTCCCCAGTTATAGGTCCACCACTACTGCTTTTGGATGTGAACGTTTTATTAAGTATCGCGTAAGCAATTTTCAGGGAGCGACTCAGAAGTTTACCTGTTGGATAATAAAACTTCCTTCAGTTGTTTCTACCATTATCATTACTTTATGTCCGCAAATATTAAACTTTTTTGCTGATTGTTTTAATAAAAAAGACGAGTTTAATGCTGTTTTTCGACCGAAAACTATAATTTCCTTGGCGCTATGCTATTTCTAAATGAACATACAATATATCTGCAGCGAATATTGGTATGAAGCGGAATACAGAACTAACAAGCTAAACTGAATTGCCATATCGATCAAAGTCCTAACTTCCGAATGATTCAAGGCCTAGATTTCACCGCCGCAGTCAAAGGGCTTTGACTTTTTCGTGTTTTAACAAGTCCATTTGATTAGGACAAGGAAAAGCACTTTATCTCTCATGTTAATAATTGGATAGTAAAATGACGGCAGTTAGTTTTGTATCATCACTGCTTTGTCAGATCAGAGCTCTGTGTTTGTAGACTGATTAACACACACTGAACAATTTTTGGTACTGTTTGAATATTTATTCGAGAATGGAGGGGGCTACTTTACCAAAATATTTTGCCAGTAACGATATACTTCTATAATATCCCATATTACGAAGGTACTGCCACATAAATAATTAAGATGTTGGTTACATAAAACAACATGAGTAGTGAAAAATATCCTGATCGGCAACAGTAAAGTCCCACACGGCAAATACCAAAAATAGCAGAATATTCGTTGCAACTATTTGATTCACCTTCGAGTGGAAGAGTGGTTAAATAAGGACCCTCGAACAAATATTCCAGATATAAAATTGTTGTTTGAACATTTGAAACCGGTCTCGGCTAACATGAAAGTTATTTTTCTATTTATTTTTATTTTACTAGGTACATATAAATACTACACGTGATTGTTTTTTTTAGTCAGTTCATGTAGGCACACATAAAACTTTCATATAAGATGATATTTTTTGGTTAGTATGAAAGAAATAATTTAGCAGTGTGTGATAATAACAAACACCAAAAACAACCTTAACTTCATATTAAAAAACAATTTTTATAACATCTTGTCTTTTGTTTGTACTTAAATTCGAAACCATGGTATACTTTTTTTAAGTCATTGGTCTTATGTCTTATGCACCACAAATAACGATAACCACTAAATTTTATAGTAGGAATTGGTTAAACTCTTTTGGAACTAGTTATTTTCTACTCTTACTCCTACTTTAATTTCATAAATGATCGATGTTAAACAATTCATTATTCAGGGTGGTGCTGTTAATACGACAATAAATTAAAACATGGGCTATATTAGTTCATAGAAATGGTTTGCAACATTCATGACGTTTGTATGAAATAATATAGCATTGGCCGCATTATTTCATAGAAATGTCATAAAATTATCTAATGACTATGATATTTTTGAAAGTGGCAAACCATTTCTATGAACTAATATAGCCCATGTTTTAATTTATTGTCGTATTGACGGCACCACCCTGTATAACATAGACACAAAACATAACATTCTCGCAGAAAAACAACCAATGCATTAAAAATAAGACCATTTATATAAAATATATATGAAACTCACCATAAGTAAGAGAATTGCTCATTTTGCCATTTGGATCAAGAACTGTCGCTACGTTAGCTTTAAAGGAAGCGGTGCCGTATCTCTGTAAAGCTGCCTCTAAATTCCTTGGTAATCCTGTTGGCACCACTAACTGTTCGCCCACCGCTGGAGTCATAGTACCACCCTCTGGTTTGGGCGCGTTAGGGTCTTTTGGGTTTGCTGCAATCTCTAGTTCTATGTCGTCGTCCTCGTAGAATTCTGGCAATGGACGCCTTTTAGGTCGCTTTAGTGTATTAAGAAGCTGTTGAATTTTTGCTGAGACCTAAACAGGACAAACAAAATACCTAAAGTGATGAATAACGTGGGATATAATACAAAACTATAATGCTTCAGACATTTCATTTTGCGTTTCTATTCTGTCGGAAATTTTCATGATCCGTCCACTGTCAGAAAAATTGCTGATATGCAAGTAAAATAAAATGCGAGTGAAAAAAAGTATCGGGAAGCAATGCAGATTAAACGCTACATTTCATTACACACACAAACTTCCCGGAATGTTATTTATACTGGACTTTTTACAAACAAGCCCTGACATGATAATTATTTGTTCTTGAAATACAACAATTATTCGTTATAAGGGATATATATTTCGCATTCCCTTCGCTTAAAGTAAGGAAACAGAAAAATCAGTGTTGTGGGAGTTGTTGACGCCTACTTATCTTTATAAGGCAATAAGGACAATGCTTAATTTGCTTATAGCGTGCCTTTAAATTTGAACAGGAGAAGTGTTATTGGTTCTTCTTTGTCAACCTTCCATGATAATATATTTTTGTTTTTATTTTTGAGAGATAAGTATACATTTTCTTATTTCGAATTTCATTTGTAAAACCTTTTATTATTAGTAAATATCAAAGTTAACATATTATGGGGTTTTATTTATGTCCAAAACGAGACAGGCGTTATGACAGTAATATACGAATGTTTGCAACTATATAAAAGCTTATTTTGATGAGGTACGAATACAACGCGGAAAAACTCATTCCAGATGGATGTGTTAGATCCACAGCCTTAAGCTGCAACAGCCTGAGGACGAAAATAAGAATTAAAGTAGTGACGCACGAGCAATAATTTAACGACTGACGGGGACTAACAGGTGACTGCACGTGTAAATAAAACTACACGTTACACAAAATTTTTCATTTTTTTTAAAAGGGTGATGACAGGCAGTTACTGTAGCCTATAGACGCTCGTAGTACCTTGCGCAGTATGTAGTAGGTACTCAAGCGTTGCCTACCCTTTAAAATAAGCTTGATTGCACGCGGTTACTGTAGCCACACTTTAAAAGACGCTTACGTGATTGCAAGTGGTTACTGTAGCCTATAGACGCTCGAAGCCCCTTGGGCAGTACCTACTCACGCGTTGCCAACCCTTTAAAAATCAAGAGAAATCGTTATGTTGAAGGCATAGGAGCCAAGTCCTCATGCCCACAGTATGACTGAGACTTTTAGAAGAGCTCACATTATGGTTGAAACTTTTTTTTATAAAATTAAAGGCTTATGAGCGAAAATATTGTCAACTATCAATCCGACTCGAACAAGACAAAACTAGACAATATTTTTAAATAAATACTTACTGTATTTATTAAAAAAAAAGTATCGTTCACCAATTTTGATTTAAATCAACATTGAATAAATATTGAGCTCAAATAATATGAAAGCCCGCAAAAGCCTCTACGCCTGACTCATATAGGGTTGCCCAGCCCTTTATGTTTTAATATCGCACTATTTTATGGATTTGTGAGATGGATTTCCCGATATTTTTTTTTCATAAATATAAATTTCCGAACGCGTATTTTTCAGTAATTTATTTTACCGTACTACTAATGTGTGGGCTCAGTTGCCCACGAAGGCATTTCATAGATTCACATTTTACCTCTCACAATACTTATCATTCGCATAATTACCGGTTTGTAATTTTTAAAGGAACAAAATTTTTGAATATAATTTTTTTCCGAACGCTAATTTTCCTATACGCAATATTTCCATACATGTTATTCAAATTACATATAGTCTAATAGAACGGAAAGGAGAGCAACAAAAATACTAAATACTAGTATTACATACACACAATATAAAAAGTATATTTTTGTAGTATTTAATTGATATATAATATAATAATAAAAAGTTTTAAGCACCTACGTATGTTGTTTTGTACCTAGGTATGTTGTTTTATTCTCCTGAAAATGTTCATGAAAATAAGTGGCCATGCTTTAATGCGAGAAAGAGAATTTGCGAATGTTATAATATTATATTAAGAATATTATCATCTATTAAAAAACACCTGATTAGGAAAAAAGGTGTATGAGAAATTTTGTAACACTTCAAATGTACGTATACGAAATTATCCGCATGGTAAAATAAATTACTGGAAAAATAAGCGTTCAGAAATTGTTATACAAGAAACAAAAATTATCGGGAAATCCATCTAACAAATCATTTTAAGTGAACAGACTACTGCACGTCTAAAAACTAAATGTTTTCGTTAATGAATATCGAGAATTAAAATTTATTTAAACTTAATATACTTGCAAAAAGCAACATTGTTATTTTAAATATCTTTAATACTTCTCAAAAATTTCAAAATTTGTTTCATTTTTCTGTCAATACTTATTGTTACTTGTCTCCCCATAATGTGTTTCAAAATATACTCTCAGTAGTATTCCAAAAATGCTAGGATTAACAGAAAAATAAATAAATTTTAAATCAGATAAAATAGTTATCATAAAATGTTGAAGTGTGTAAAATAGGTATTATGTTAAAAATCAAAACATTGGCAGCCCTACGCTTTCATGGCCGTGATCGGTTGTCGATTTCATTCAACTTTACAACATTCAATTTTACAAAATATTGCTGAAATATCCAGGACTACCACAATATTACATTCGCAGAAATTTAAAAATTATGGTTACAACAATAATGCATAGACACGCTCTTTTAAAAACAAGTAATCAATTAATCTTTAAAGTTATAGCCAGTGTAATTACTGGGCATGGACGGCATTTCATCTTAGGCCTAAGGATGACAATTGGCAATGCACCTGCAATAAGAAGTGATTTTCCCTTGTTAATGCAGGCGGCGGTAACTGCTTACCAACAGCAGTGGGCCATCAGATTGTATTTCATCTAGTTGTTTAGAAAAACTGGCTATTTTTAAACATTTTATATATTTTAGGTACTGTTCATTTGAGATATGAATGAGAGGAAAAAAATCATAGTTTTCTATAAAACTAAAATATACGCACTAACAGTTCGACCTTGAGACCGCCCTTCGTTCGTTCAAAATAGAAGCTATTTTAGTTGTGCAACTGTTAAACTTCATGTGCTGTCATCTATACAACACGAGTTAACAACGTGTACGGCCGGCGAGAGGACAGCTTGTTACCTAGTTCCCCGCTTCACAAACCAACTACCCTCAACGTTAAAAAATAATCTATTGGAAAAAATATGAAGCAAAACTAAAAATCCTCTTTCCTCCAAATTGATGATTGACGTATGGACTGGTTTATTACTGTTGGTAGGCTTTAGGAAATTATAACGGTTTTAATTTTAGAAGTATCTTTATTGCATTGTCTATATTGCCTCTAATGTTAATAGAATTGTTCGTGGCATTATTGACAAACCTCAGAGATTTATTTCGATGCTCATGAACTGTTTTGCTTTAATGGTTTATCAATTTTAAAATATAATAAAAATTAATTAGGTTTAAAAAGTGTTTTTAGTTACGCTGTCTATGGTGATCAAATAAAGTTATTTATATTTAATATTCCAAATATTCCATTTCCATATTATGTTTGTATGGCTGTTGAAAGAATGTTTTGCGAACTAAACATTCTTTAACACGATAGTTTGCCTTTATTAATTTAATCTGTGATTATTAACTTTTACTGATTTTTATTGAGTCTTGTTAGACATTGTTCTAATACTTTACATATTGAGAGAAAGAGTTAGGGTTAAGTGTATGACTTCAGAATAGGGCCTCATACTAAATAAAGTATGTTGCAAAAAATAGCTAAATCAGAAAACTAACGTAAAAATAAAATTAAGAAAGTTTTTTTGTGTTGGCGTTGTGATATATGAGTATGAGGAGGCTTACCTTCCACCTGCCAGTTCCGGTCCCAGTATCTTCGGGTTGAGCATAACATTGTACCCTATCTGCAATTAGGGCTCCACCCCTACGCGCACCAGATGATGTGTGCGTTACGTCCGGCTGTATATCTAGTTCAAAAAATGAAGCCTCATTAAAAACCACAAAACGATATAAATAAGGTTTAATATGAGGTTTATGAATGTCATCAACATGGTATGAAACTTTTATAAGGTAAACATTAGGGTGGTTAACTCTAGGAATAAAGAATGCAAAAAAAAATTATAACTTTCAACATAATCTTTCGAATAATTTTAGTTTAAGTTCATAAAAATACTACAGAAATGTTATAACTGAATTTAAACGATCATTACTTATTTACTTCTACAATTAAGCAAAAGACAGCCGCGATTCTGACTTTAATTTGACGCGGTCCTGTCCTGACTAATATTATAAATGCGAAATAGAGTTTGTTTGTTACGCTTTCACGCCTAAACCACTAACTTATTTAGATGAAATTTGGTATGGAGATAGTTTTATACCCTGTAAAGAACATAGGTAGTATACTTTTTGGGTCGATAACCGACATCCACGCGGGCGCAGTCACGGTTATAACTTATAAGCCGCCAGTATTCAAATAAATCAAAGCAGATTTCGATTTTTACGGAGTACTTATCTTTGAATTTAGTTTTAGGGTGGATGATTGGATAAAAGGAAACGGATAACGCGCTGAAAGTGCATTCTAATCATGAATTTTGGTGTTATCGATAAATGGTATATGTATTGATATAGTATGTGAAGATCCCAAATCCTAAAATCATAACAAATTAAATCCTAGAAACATACATAAAAAAATATATTCCAACAGGTACTAACATGCTGGTAAATGCGTCGTGATTTCAGAGAGGTCGAGCTCTGTTCTTTCTCTGGGGTTATGCTTTTTATCCCGCTGCTCTCGGGCGTGGTGCAACTGCGGCGGAGGGTGTGGGTGAGAGCGAGGGTGCGGGGGAGCCGGTCGGCGTGAGGGAGGGGAGCCTAGCTCTGGTGGGGGAGGCAGATCGTTGTCTCCCGCGCATGAGTCTTCATCCGAACTAGAAGCTGAAAAAGAATATTGGCATTATAATGCGGTAAAACATTAATTACTTTTACCACAAATTTGAGAAACCATTGGTTTTGTTTTGTAATAAGCCTCCCTGGGGTCTTCCAATAAATTTGATGCCAATTTTAGTGAACAGGCTGTCAGATCAGATCCCTTTTTGCCTGCGCAACACCTTGTACTGTTACAATAGCCTCTACCATCGATTGTTTAACTTATAACTACCCTCTGATTACAATCCTTAAAAGATAATATTAATTGGGTTATATCGGAAGTTTACTTCAAATCCATAACTGCATTACAAAGCAAGACGTTACATGATGTTATAGGAAAAAGCAGTGGATACCCAATTAATGACGCATTGCCATTTATATTCTATTAATATTTATCATCACTATTATCATCGCCAGTCTATAATACGTCCCTCTGCTGAGCACAGGCCTTTCTACATAGGAGAAACTCATGAGTAGTTTGGGCCATAACACCACCACGCTGGCCCAATGTGGGTTGGTGGGTTAAAGCAGTTGCAGTATTAGCCGGGACCAGTCGCTAAACGTTCCAAAGTACGAAAGAGCTCGAGATCACAAGTTTTGATTGACCCATCCCAGGATCGACCATTGCGAAAGATGCTTTCTTTTCTTAAGAGACAAATAAGTAAGGGACCGAGCCCAATTTGATCGAGATACCTTAAACGCAAGATGCCAATGAAGGCGTTATACCTAAACATGGGATTTGCCGAAAAAGCTGTTTGCCTTAAATGAGAAATGCCTATGAAGCAGAATGCCTGAAAAGGTTAATTGAGTAAGAAGCAGATTACCCAAAGTCGATTCCTACAAAGCAAAATGCCTAAATTATTAAATGCCTACAAAACAATAAGCCTAAATGGTTAAATGCCTACAAAGCAAAACGCCTAAGTGGTTAAATGACTACAAAGCAAATAACACCAAAGCTACTGCCGTCCTCCCGCGACGCTATTTGCGGTTGAACCAAAAACTGGTGCCATCATTGTCCACAGACAACAACTGTTTTGAGAGAAATAACGTGGTTTGCCATTCCCTTCTCTATTTCACACACTAGTGAATAACATACGTAGCCTCAGTCATCTTGTTTTTCTGGCAAACTGCTTTACAGGTAATTTAAATTCAGGCAATCTGCTTCTTAGTCAATCACACATTTCAGGCAAGCTGCTTCATAGGCATTTCTCATTTAGGTCAAACAGATTTTTGGCAAATCCTATGTTTAGGTATAACGCCTTCATTGGCATATTGCGTTTAAAGTTACTCGATCAAAAGGGGACAGACTGCTCATACCTCTACGCCACCGAGCGCCTCTTTTTAATATAACTTTTACTTTATTGAAAAGGATATCACGAGATTCGCGAGTAATAATATGTTATGTGGTCAGCAATAGACATGTATCTTAGTAGTATTGTACTTACATAAGTCATGCCTTTCCCGGTCTGGACTTTTCGCCATAATGGATGTCCTCTTGGAGGGCATCGGCAAAGATGGCTTCGGCCTATTCTGCATCTCGGCCAGCGCTTGCTGCACTGCCTCTTGTCTCACTTCTGCAATATATTTATAATGTTAGCATCATGAAAAAATTACAAAGATTGAAATAATTTGACAAGTATCTATACTTTCCATTAATGAAATTATCTATTACGACAATGTCGAGCTTTATTCAGCTCTGACAAGAATACAAAATCGGTGTAATGGGAAAGTGAAAGCTCAAATGTATTTATTTATTAGTCACAATTCTACAGACACACACATAGCCGTACACAAAAATCCAAGGGAAAAGGTTAAAGGTTTATCTGGTAAGGGCAAGTCATTCTAATGCATCAAAAATTCACTTAATTTTACGCAGAAACATTGTACAAAGTATCTAAATGCGGGTTATGTAAAAAGTGATCCTTAAATAGATTTTTATACTTTCGTTATTCCAAATACGATGTAAATTGACAGGAATATCGCTGACATAGGACGGTATTATATACTTTAATGTTCTAGAACCATATAAGTACATTCGTGGTTTCGGGAAGACTATATTTATAGGTACGATACCACTGTTGAACAAAAGTCTCCCCCATCTATTTCCAAACGGAACGGTTCTGCGCAGCCTGCATCCAACGACAATTTTGTAAAAAAAAACCTTAAATATTGGAATGAAAAATTTAAGCATGTTGTTAATAAAGCGGATAGCCCGCTTTATTTATAACATGATTATAGGGCATGTTTCGTATCCGGCCAGCTACCGTACAGTACAGTATCTAAAAAAATTCGGAATAATCTCCTGAATCCGCGAATTTGTTTATATGCATAGTTAGTTTGTACAAAAGTCAAAATTTTTCGTCAATTTCATCGCTGTTCACTATAGCAATATGGCGAGCGACATAGAAGTCAACTAAACGTCACCAAAGTGACACGCGATAGGCTGAATATTGGCAGTTTTTTCATAAAAAATCTTGTTGTGTACCACGCACCAAAGCGAATAAAAATAAAATGGACAATTGAACACTGTTTTGCATATTTTTACCTAGTTTTCAATACACCGTACATAGACCTGGGTCGGGTCCCCATACATTATTGAAACATCTCTTTTGAACGCAACATGCGTTCAAAAGAGATGTTTCAATAATGTAATTTCAAACATGGATTGAACGATTAGAAAGTTTAAAATGTATTACCAAAAGCAGTATTTACTTATATCGCGTGCATCCCAAAAAGCAAACATGGCTCTAAGCCATTCAAAGGAGTAATTTCTTCCTTCAACAACTAATAGGCCCCGCATTATATTATATTATAATACTGTTGGTTTATAAATGTATACAATTACATAATATGAAAATTATTATAAATGTCCGTTTTTTGTTTCACTGTTAACTTTAGCAACGTGAACACTTTTTTATAAGCTATTTTTTTTTATACCACTAAGTTGGCAATCAAGCATGCGGCCCACCTGATGGTCAGCGGTTACCGTAGCCTATGGACGCTTGCAACACCAGGGTTATCACTACCGCGTTGCCGACCCTGCTATGTTCAAATAGCTCGTATAACGCTGAAACTTTTTGTAGGCTTGCAAAGTTATTCTTGAAAACTTTCCTAGCTTTTACGAAGCGCCTCATGGTCGACCATTCAGAGACTAAATTACCTAGAATGAATAGAACCTTTATACTAAGTATCTACGTGTGAAAAAAATTATTTTGAACTACTTATGTTCACTTATGATTATGTTTTGAAGGATCTCATATGATGTGGAAATACAAAACGTGCAATTGAGGTGGGTCTGTTGGAAAATATACCAGGTCGTCGAAGAATAAAAAATATATTTATTTATTTTTATTTATTCTTAATGGTACAAGAACAAAACTTAAAACAAAATCCTTAGGGTAAAGAAATAATGCCCGTATTTGAATGGTCGGTTTTTCACTTGGTACGATTTGTACTGATGTTCAGTAACCAAACGCGTACTCATCGGTGTTTTTTGTAACAAATCCTTATAATGTCATGTGTGCGTTAACTTCCGCGTCGCTTGACACTACTCCTAACCACTTTTCTCTGTTCTGTGGTAAGCCTACAACATTGCAACAATTTTATACTGTAGGTATTTCAACAAATTTAATGTAAACTCGTTATAGTAACCGACCAACCAGCCGTTAAAAAAAATATACCTTATATTTACTACCACCAAACATACATATATTTGTATTGGTACCATATCCTGTGGCATATACCTATTTATTTGCAAAATTAGAGCAATGGCACATGCGTTATTTACGTAACTCACAAGCACAGAATAGTGTCAAATTAATAAAGCCCATTTGTGTGGATGTCATGCTCGTGGGACGGCCGCAAAGAGTGAGATGACAGCGGGTCATCTCACTCTTTGCGGCCGCAAATAATTCGACAAAATGGGAAAATTCAAAATTAATTTTACGATTTTGAATCTTTTACAACACTATAGTATGACTTTATGTTAACATGGGTAGGTGTATTTATATGACTATATGTTTACATGGGTAGGTGCCCGCGAGTTATACCATGTATCAAACACCTTGTATAATTCCCAAATATTATTGAGATTTGGTTGTTAAGTATAAACAAATTATGTGTAGTATGTTTAACCGAGGGGTCTAACTTGTTTCTTACAAGATGGGCGCGCAGGTGACAAGTACGCCTATGAAAGACACCCGTATGACACAAGTAAGAAGATAAAGACTCGTTTTTTTTATCCTCCATTGTTATGCAGACTTAAGCTTCTCTTTATTGAAATGTACCTACCGTGAATTGAAGTATTCATCATAATAGCCCGAGAAATAGTTTAAATCTGAGGTTATTTTGTAGTCTGGTTTTAGAGCAAGTAGCATTCATTGATGACCGGCTGATCGAGTGGTCTGTACCCCTTGCTATACGGGCTGCTCGATCAAGAGGTCCCGGGTTCAAATCCCGGTAGGGGCAAATGTTTGTATGATGAAAACGAACATTTGTCACGAGTCATGGATGTTTATATGTTAATTTAGTATATTTATATATATTATTATCAATATTTATTTTATCCGTTATCTAAAATCCATAGCAAAGGCTCTTAATGATGCTTACTTTGGGCTAGATAATAGGTGTGAGTGTATGAATATTATTATTATTATTGAGTATTGAGCGAAATCTAACGAAGCGCTGAGTTTCTTAATTGATATTGATACTAGTACAGTTGCTCCATCTATCAATTAAACGTTGTAATTTTCCTGCAATTGAACAAACCGCAAGCAAAGCTCACAAATGCTTTGTTAGCGCTATCAAAACGTAACGGAGCATTGTCTAGTGGAGATGAATTACCTACGTCAATGTATAATATAAACTTTGTATGGATTGATTTTGTTTCAAAAGCGGGCACGATTTTATAGTACTATACAGGATGGTGCCGTCAATGCGACAATAAATTCAAACATGGGCTGTATTAGTTCATAGAATTGGTTTGCCACTTTCAAAAACATCTTATTCATTTGATAATTTCATAACATTTGTATGGAACAATACAACATTGGCTGCATTATTTCATACAAATGTTAAGAAATTATCAGATGAATACGATATTTTTGAAAGTGGCAAACCATTTCTAATTTATTGTTACGGAACTTTACAGGAAGTTCAGTACTGAAAATTCCTGCCCGTTCTTTAGGTCATGCAACTCTGTTTCAATGTAGATAAGTAATGTCATTAATGTAGGTACACACGACAGCACATCAAGTGTAACAGTTGCACTACGAAAGCCGCCTCTATTTCTAACGAAATAAGGGCGGTCTCCAGGTCAAACTGTTACGCTTGATGTGCCGTCGACTGTACTGTAAGGTTGAAAGAGGTGAAATATAATTTCTCATAGAGAAAAATAATTTCATCTCTTTCTACCTTTCTGTCTGTTGCGTCTCGAACGGGCAGTTAAGAGTGTTGCTGTTTGTACATTAATTACACGCATAACTACACTGAAACATACCATTCTTCAAAACTCATATTGTGGGCTTTAGATAAAGAATATCATTTCACATTGACAATTGTACTATATTATTTGAGTTTGATGTGCTGATGACTGTACAATTTTATAAGTTTCTGAAGAATTAGGCATCCCGCAGACTTTTTGATGGTATAGGATCAGCATTAGTATGTCATGAGAATGTCATCGAAGTGACAGTACAGCAAATTTCAAATCAATCGGATCTGTAAAGGTTAGCAAAACCCGTTTTTCATGTAGAAAATGAGCTGGTAGTCATCAAACGAACTAATTTTCATAAATTAAGTATACCTAAGAACCATCCTAGTCAAGTAAGCTTTCAAATAAAAAAAAACGAATCAAAATCTGTCCGTTCTTTTAGGAGCTACGATGCCACAGACAGACACGTAAACTTATAACACCTCTTTTTTCTTCCGGGGTTAAAAATGGAATTCTTTGCCTTGTTGTGTGTATGTTCAGTTTGTCTGCGTAAGTGACAAGCTTAGGATTCAGTCCTAATCTGTAGGCAGCGATCCTAAGACATTTTCTCGGCACACTTTTAAAGCTATGCTTTCATTCTAACGAATGGACTGCGAAGTTAGGTGACCGAACAACGCAGCCATACTCGAAGCAACTTCTGACCAAGCTGTTAAAGAGTAAAATAAAACTCTTGACTTTTTTGAAGTTGCGGGTGGATCGAGTTATAAAACCAAAGATCTAGAAACCCATTGTCGTAATGGTATCACCATAGTGCCCTCTAAACGATAACATGTCGTCGAACCGGATCTATATGTCTCTAATAGTTCCAGTGCGGTGAAGATCCTGCCCGCTTTTAAGATAATTAAAGAAAATCTTAAGGTTTTCCTCTTTGTGAAGGATATAACTTTCTCATTGTGTGATAAAACTATTCATTTACCCTCATTTGATTACTATATACCCGAGTCAATATTTTGTTGCAAATACTATTGTAGGTACGGATTGCGTAAACCGCTGACAAGATCGAAACTCAAAGGCCATTGGCTGTATATCTAGATTGTAGGTCGGTTACATAGCCAAATGGAACACGAGATTGTTATTTATTGTCAAAAATAGATTCGAATAATGTGTTTATGGTAGAATCCTAGGTGTGTACTTGTTGTACCAGCCTATAATATAAAAAAACGATAACAGTTATTTATAGACACCAGCGGACACATGCAATATACAGGACAAATTGAATTTCGAACCATAAACAAATCATCCATTCCCGATACTTTTTTGACTGAAGGTATATTACATAATTATTATTAATTTTGTCAATATGCCCATACATTTTGTAGTAATATAGGAACATGTGACGTCACCTGTTCCATAGATTTTCTATGGAGCGTTTTGGGACGATGCGCCGCCACTCGCTACACATCAAACATACCACTGTATCTACGAAACTATTTGTCTTTAACATACCGATTCTTTTGCAATATTTCTTCATAAGTTATTAACTTCTTATTTGTGAAATAAAAAAAGTTATCAACTACCCGATAATGCTACACAGTGAACCCTATAAGCATAGACATAGAGTTAGTTCTGTATCAAAAAAATAACCAGGCATTAAAATGAATGGAAATA
This sequence comes from Nymphula nitidulata, assembly GCA_947347705.1. Lineage (NCBI taxonomy): Eukaryota > Metazoa > Arthropoda > Insecta > Lepidoptera > Crambidae > Nymphula > Nymphula nitidulata. The sequence continues at coordinate 23,644,277 of OX374616.1, forward strand.
AGGGCTCATAATGCACCGCCAGGTTAACTATTATCAGAATTCTAATCTCTGTCCCAGGGCTATGCAATGTGAACAGCTGTGAGCCTAGTACCGCTAGTGTAAGTTTAACGTTTTTGTTATACGTCTAAACGTCTTCATTGCGTTCAGCCGTCAAATCGTATAAACTTTTAAAATTATGGATTTGATTGCAAAGTGCTATCAAAATCGAGACGTTTTAATTTGATTAATCCTTTCACTACGCGTAAAAAAAGAAGTTTGGTTGTTGAATAGAGGAATATTAAAATATGGTACCGACAATGAAAGATGCTCCATTCTATTAAGGAGAAATTCTTTAAAAGCATTGAGCGCTGAATTCTCACGAGCCTTAGTAAACGTGACACTCCAATAACCCTCAGTAATGATAGAAAAACCTTAGTTAGGTAGAGGTACTGTTTATTTCATACTTACCGTGTCTAAACACAAGGATGACAGCCTAGCTAGTTCTGTGTACACCACATGCTAACCAATTTTATAAATAAAAAATCTACAGTGCTACACAACAGTAGATATTATTTATCGATCACTCCCAAAATGCGGCACACCAGCATTTTGGGAGATGTGACCTTCTCTGAACATATGAGATAAACCACATTAACGTGCATTCAGACATGACAGACAGACAAAGAGACAGACGGACAGAGAGAGACGAAGACTCGGCGTAATCGGTGTACATACATAAAAACCATACCAACCGAATTTGGAACCTCCTCGTTTTTGAAATCGGTTGAAAAACTCATTTATACAGTAACGATAGCATAGATAGATAGTCGAAAGCACATGAAGCATAAAAAATATAATAAACCAATTACCAAAATTAATCACATGAACAATTAATTACGATACTTCAACGGACTATAGAAGAAACACTGGCCGAATGAGCAACAGCGTAGTATTTATGAAATAGTATATTGATTATAAAATTGGAATACATACTTCATTAAAGTGTTAAAAGTCGTAGCGGACGTATTCATTATCAATCGGTCTAGGTATACGAGTATGTACATGATTTGAATATCTACATGTCCGTAATCCTTACGGTAGTTAAATCAAGGCCTATTAGACGTTGGTAATCCAAAATGTAATTACTTATACCTATGTATGTCGTTTCGTATCCTTGCATGGATAGGTTAACAATTTCAATGTATACAGTAATTAGATTTGAGTGGAATGTGACGTGAGACGTGACCGCAGGAACCTATAGGTATTATCTAATTCCATAAATTACATGAATTAATTTGATCGTACCATAATAATATAACCTAATTACATGTATATGGGAATACAATTGTAACAGGCGTATAAACAACCCAGTTTTATAGTTGTTTTATAGTTCAAGATATAAGAGTAAATACATATTTCTTGCCTGGCATACAATTAAATAGAAACAAAAAATGACTTGCATAGTCTAAACACATGGAAGCCATTTCTTGCTTCAATTTACCTAATAGTATGCTCAAGAAACTTGCATCGTGTTAATTGGCCTGAATCCCTATGCAGAAAATTACTCAGGATCCGCACAGGCAAAATGGTAAAAATGGTAAGTTACTATAGGTACACACACTTCTTCTTACATAGTGAGTGGCAATGGCCAAAAAGGTAAGTACTCAGTGAATCAATGAAATCTCATGGCACACATTTCCGAAGGCTGTAAAATACTGACAATCTTTTTAAGACTACATTTTTGGTAGACATTGCAGAAGAACATATAGTTTCTTATCATAATTTTTTTCAATGATTTTTAAAAATGTTCAGCAAGTAGATTATCTACCAGCTGTAACTGGTAAACACATCGCCTAAACACATCATAGAGGAGACAAAAGGACAGTTTTCAATAAGTACATGATTTGAAGCCCTATTTTCCTGTAACCTAATAATATTTGACGTCGACGTCGTGTTCGTGATCTCAACTCGTGCCGATACAACTACTTACCTAAGTAAATAAAAAGGAAGGAATCATAGAATCATCTAATATGTTACAAATAATAATGACAAATGAGTGTTTATTCTCCCCCATATTTTCTATTTGCATCACACTAAAAAAGATCGCTTCGATTGCTCTATTAATACCATAACTCTACCAGTAACAATATACATTGGTCGCGATAACTGAGCGCATAACTATGTATTGGTCACGATAATGAGGTGAAAACGCAATGAATAGGTAATGAACAAACTCTCATATGTAACTTACTGTGGAATAGGCAGATTATACTATTTATGTCATTAGCATTATTATATATTACCACCGAATAAAGATTTAATAACTAGGTACTATACAGACAGAAAACTTACAAAAAAGATACCTTCTTAGTTTATTTTATTTATTGTTGATAAAGTAATGGAGCGCCTCCATAAACATTTTTTTTTAAAGAAATATACAGGTTTGACTCGCGAGTGAAAGCAGCAAATTTAAGATCTTTAACATCATGCATAGCAGCATATTTGTGTTATTTAAAATCCGGTAGAAAGGGACAATCGTAATGCGTGTTTCTTCTTCTTTGTGTTAAGGCAGTAGACCCAAAAAGTATAAATATCTCATGCAGGTTTTCAGAAATAGGAATGTAACTACTCAAATTACAATAAGTAGCAAATGTGCGCAATCAGAGCAATCTTTTCGGCAGAGCTCTCATAAGTACTGCTGCTTTGTCCAACACCAGTTAGAAACACCATCTATCTATCTATATTTTCCGCGACAAGAAGGTGCATTCCAATCTTCGTCTAAGTTAGGTAGGTGCACCATTCACATGAAGGACGAACAGCGTGAGTAATTTATTTGGCCGCTAAAACATGTTATAGGGATTTTTATATAACTTTTTCCGGCCGCTGCATACGAGTAGCTGCCGGCAAAAGTATTTGGCCAATACAGCAATTCAGATTTATCTCGAAGAAGGTTGTCAAAATAATGCTCAAATTTCCAAGCATTTCAGAAATTATAGTTTAACTTAACACTCTTTTTCTTGGTAATTAATAGCAGGTACTTAGAGGTACCTACCCATCAATAAACTTAGCGATAGGCTAATGTAGGTGACTTACGGTGGTACTTTATGGATGTCCTATTTTATCTATGTAGGAATATCATGTAAAATGCTCTTTTTCCTTATATTTATTTTTACTGCTGGTAAATTTCGACAGAACGACAGCCAATCAGACATAAATAATATTATTTTCAGCCGTGGAACCGGTGGAACGCCAAGCTTTAGGTAAAGATGGCGATAACAGCTGTATTGCAATAAAGAATTATATATAAAAATTTATTGAATACGGACACAAGCTTATCTAAATATTAAATATAGAGTCATTTTCCAATAATTGTTATTATAAACTGTTGGTTGTTTTATCCTGTTTTGTTGTGGTTTGGCAAAACGGTAATGAATGAATTACAATACTACCTATAGATGTATTCACGAAATATGATTAATTGTTTATTTACATACTCAGCACCGCAAATACTCTATAAAATTGTTTTCGTAAACGGATAAAAATTAAACAAAAGGGTTGCTGTTCAATTTAATAACAATAAATATTTTTTTTCATTTGGTGACCGGTTAACACATTAGGTAATAAAACCGGATATTATTTACAAGAGAAAATACTAACACCAAAGATAGTAGATAAATATATCTATGTAAGTAAGTACCTACCTATACATATAATAGAAGTGTACGCGAAAACCTATGTTAATCATAAAACCAAGAGTGCCTTAAGAAATAACAATTATATACATTTATGCAGTCAATCGGTAAGCAAATAACGGTATTCATTGGTTAACCATGCTCATCCTCGTTGTTGTATAAAGCGCAATGGTCGGTCAGTATCACATCACGTCAATAACGCGTCTTCTATTTTTGCATTAAAACCAATCAGTAAATAGAAAGTTGCAGGACCGGACCACTGTTGTACCGGTTGCAAGTCACGTCTATGAGGTTAGTAGTCGACACCAAACACTTAACACTTACCTTTACATAACTAACTACAGTTGATGGCCAGCCCCAAACATGTTAATAAGTAGTGCGTCAGAGAATAAAAATTATAAGATAAGAAAGCAAAATATATACAGAAGAACAAACCAAAATACCTTGAATAAACCATTGACACAGCCAATGCAGGGTTGCTCAATCGTTAACCAACTCAGTAAAAAATAAACTAAAAATGACATCACACCACACCAATGCAATGGCAGACAGAGTTAGCTTTTTACTATGTAGTGACTCACCCGAGTGGTAACGACTCTCGTTGCGTGTGAGTCGCCTGTTGGTCCTTCCAGGTGGCGAGCGGAGCGCCGCGGCAGACCTCACTGTGACCCAATAAAGAACCACACATACACGTGACCACACGCACACAGATCTACAGACGCCACGAGTTCGATTCGATTATGGAATCGAAAAAGTTTTGTAAGATAAAAATGTCATGAACTTTAGCAGATCGTGAGGAAGTTTTAAATATTGTTGTTTAAAAATTCCAGAACAAGTTTCGCATAAAAAAAATATTATTTTCGATTTTAAATCAGTTTACAAGTCTAATCGCCATTATTTTCAAAAGCAAATATAATAGAGATTCAATTAATGGCTTTGTTACAGAGCACAAAGCTGCAGGAACTAAAATCATGTTACATAAATTACAGTCATGATAGAATTACGAGAGTACAGTGTTGCTATTACTGCGAAGTTCAAATACCGTTTATAGGCAATCAGAATCAGAATGATCAAAGTTTGTAATAACAAAATATTTATTTATACAAATATTTGGGATACAAACATTAAAAAAAAATTCAACATACATGTAATTACAATGCCTGTAATTTCAGAGATTGGAATAAGACTATGAACCGAAACCTACACGCTGCCCGTAAAACTAAACCATATTGACTCAGTTCGCTTTCTAATTAGATTATTAGACAATAACAGTCGCTAATAAATGATTGTGTAGGTATTGAATGTGAAACAGTTTCTATTACTTTAGGGGCAATGTCTTTCAACCAACCATATTATTTATTAGTATCTAGCCTTGTGTAGGTACGCGTAAATACATAATCTACAACACGTTTCAGCAAGAAACGGTGTTTGGCTTCACTTTCTACATGTCCGGTTGGTACCAACCGATAACAATTCATATCAATCAAATTAAACTATATTTATAAGTGTTATTATCCTTAAGTATCGGGGTTGAAAATTCCGAATAGAATAAACTATTAATAGGGTAGATATTTAATCAACGAAAACTATTATTTGTTTTTCTTTTTTAATTTTAATGCATTCTAAATGTAGCCCAGTATCTACATTTATATTAGGTATACTCTTTTTACTTCTTTTTAAGATTATGAGCTTAAACTTTTTTATTTTTATTTTTAACAGTCCTTATTTTAGTTCTTATTTTTGGCCTTCACCTTCCATTAAGTGCTGGAAAGCGATGATAAGACCAAAGACGAAAGCAAGCTACACCCGGATTCCTCGACCACAGAGGAACTGGCTATACCTAGCAACTGCCGGAACAGAACAATGTTGTTAACATTATTTTTATGGCGGCGGACTTAGGTAAATTAATAATAATAAGCCAAAACCCGTGACTATAATTCATAACCCCAGATACGGGAGAGGTCCATAAACATATAAAATTTTATTATGAAAAATGTGTTTATTGAGAAAGATGGTGGTAGTAGGCAGATTCAAATAACCCCTAACCACCAATCAAGCGAGCAGAAAATTTCTGCTTCAAAAGGAATTGAACCCCGGACCTCTAGCTTCAGGGAGGTGGTCTCAACCTCTAGACCACAGAAGCGGTTAAGCATTTTTGAAGTGTCTCACTTTTTTAACAATTAATTTCATCAAAATTATCCGTACATTTTTGGACTAGGGTTTCTGTCCCGGCCGTTTTTTATTCTCGAGTTTCGAGAAATCCAGAGGCCACTTTCTAGAGTTTACATAGGTGTCAACCTTTTTTAAAATAAAATTAAATTTATAATCTGTAATGCGGTTGAATTAGGCCAGCGTGAGTGGTAGCGTTATTTCCCAAGGCCCAATCTCCTCATGTGTTTCTTCCATGCAGGAAAGCCTGTGCCCAGTAGTCAGACGTGTCAAGTGTATAGCTGTTGATGATGAATCAATCTATCGCCAAAAGCCATGAACACGCGTGTACTAAGAATAAAAACACCAGGTTTTGTATTTTCTTCCGAAAATACACACTACACCACAAAGAAAAAACTTTTTTAACAAAAATGAAAGACGTGAAAAGTAATAAAATACCTACTCGTTCTAGAGAACTCTCGAGTACCGGTCATTTTCTTCTCGTCCCGAATGAAGCCGAATTTCTCAAATTCGAGAAAACTCGAGCAGAAACCCTAGTTGAGACGCACGCTGTGGCAATTTTTTTTTCAAGTGACTAGTTATTAAACTCAATGTATCGAGTACCAATGGATCGAGGAACACCACACGAGGCTGAAGTTAGAAAACAATCATTTAAACATTTAACTTTTACTTTTAATGATAATTTAGACAATAACAGACAACAGACAATAACAGATAATTGTTGACATTCAATCAACTTGAACCGAATCTATATAACCCTTTCATTATTCTTATTTGAAAGAATTTATACCCTAACCCTATTTCCTATTATTCAAAATAAAATAACAGTTTATAAAATATATTGTTAGCTGTCTAATTTTTAACGAGCTAGTGTTATATGATCTGTTGGTATTCGATACAATGAGTTTCGAACTAATGAGCCAGTTGAAAAGTTTATCGTAGCAGCGTTCAAGCCAAAGTAGTACGGAAGAAAATACTTATTGATATACCAATCGTTATGTTTTGTAGTCCATATAGTAGTTTTGTAATTAACAATTTGTTAGACAGGAGTATTTATGATATCCGGTACTCTAACCATAGCACTATTATTTTTGACGAACATAATACAGTTAATTTGAGGCATTCTCATTACAGGATTAGGTTTCTGAGACTTAGTAGCATTAAGCATAGATATATTGATTTCAGGTTTTATGTATAACGACAATTTATTTTCGGTATTTGATCTTCGGAAATGTCTCTGCATAAAATAATTCGATATTCAAGTATGTACTGCAAACATAAAGCAAAATGGCGTTTAAGCTTGTAATTATAATTGTTTAAGACTCCGAAAGTCATTTCAAACTAACTTTTTATGGTATGAAAACACGCACCTACAACCACATTTCATCTTCCTCCCACCACAAAGAATAATAATAATAAACAAGATTACACTTAAACAAATAATCCACCCCAAAATCAAGCAGTAATCAGTGGCATTATTAAGAGCTTGTGTTATGAATACTTAGGTAGTGGAGAAATAAAGGATGGGGCCGTCAATTTGCATCTTGAACGAAAAGGCATCCGCAGAAAACCAGTGTCATGGCACATCCTGCCACGGCTTCATATTGAGCGAAGACCTTTTTGGTACAAATTGTTTAGATTTAATTGTGTTTATTCTTTCATGTTTTTTTTTAATTTGTACCAAATGAACATTTATTCTATTCTATTCAATATAACAATAAATTAAAACATGGGCTCTATTAAGTAGTTCATAGAAATTGTTTGTCACAAAATATTTTATTCATTTGATATCTTATTCATTTGATAATTTCATGACATTGGTAGGATATAATATAACATTGGCTGCATTATTTCATAGAAATGTCATGAAATTATCAAATGAATAAGATGTTTTTGAAAGTTCCAAAATATTTCTATGAACTAATATAGCTCATGTTTCAATTCACTGTTGTATTGACGGCACCACCCTGTATATATATATACAATATAAATATACAAGTATTCATGATCGAATTCATCATACAAACGAGGTCCCGGGTCCAAATGACCTAGGAAAACCAGAGATGCGTTTAATAGACAGGGGTACACGGGGCACTGACCCGACCACTCAACCAGCTGCCTGCCCGTCAAAATAAAATAAATAGCCAATTTTTAATAAAGTGCCAATGCCAAGGTAACTAAAAAAAAATTAACGAAGTATGATGATGGAGAAGGTGGATCTCGCAATGAGCTTTTATATCAAATATTGTGTGATATAATAAATTGATGGGTTTGATCAAATCTAAAGTTTGTTGTTAAAGCATTTAAATAAAGCTTGTTTTTAAAAACCATCTAATAATGTGCCTAAATCACAAGGCTAAAAACAATAATAATATCCATAATACTTACAATTAATGGCAAAATACATTGCATAACAATTCGTATGAATTAATAAAAAAAATATACTATATGTGTTTGTCACATTATATTCTGTCTGCAGATCAAGTTAAACAGTTTGATTTGGTCCCCACAAACTTACTTCATTAAAAAGAGTCATTATCAAACTGACGTTTTACGCTAATTGAATACTTTCTTTAGCAGAGTTCACATCAAACTCTGACTCTGATCAACTCTGCGCGATCGAGCTAAGAAGCTTCTTTTGCTCCTTTTCTGTTACGGTTAGATTGTGGAGTTCGCCGCCACCTACTACTATCCGTGATTGACAAACTTTATCTGTGTTCTAGCTAGATGCGAGTCAAAGCATTATCTTTGCTCAATATAATTAATTAGTTAAATCCTTTTATCCCGTTATGTTATTGTCGTATTGCCGTTACCACTATGTATACACAGGCTTGTGACTTTAAGAGGTTGTAGTTTCCCTCATGTCTGACTGATTTGACTATGAAGCACTATACCCCAAACTTAATCGTTTTCAAGAACTTGAAGATAGAAGCTTTTTTTAAATGCCAAAGATTTCATCTATTGATCTTTATTTTTTGGTGTCTTTTGCGTCTAATTTATTTATGTTTGCGATTTTTGTGAACAAGACTAGTTGCTTTATTACTCTCAGAACTAAAATTTCAGTTACCAAAACCAACTGGGTCATAAGACGATTGAAAGTCATAAAATGCTTACGCGATTCGTCCGTAGTAGATGCGATGGTTAGTGGTCTTGGTTATTTACTCTACTCGACTCGACTTGGATTTCTGAACTTTTTTGTTTCGATTCGTGACTGTGCTTGCAAACTGCACTCTGATTTGTGCTTCTGATATGGAATGTTGAAAATGACGACCTTCACGAACGAGGAAAATGCTGATTTTGATTTGTTGGTACTACAATTAATTAATTAATTACAATTACTTCTACCAGCTCGTGATGAATGCGTATCGCGTTATTCAGGCCGAGTACCGGATGTTAGGGTCTTTGAAGGAGTTTACCGACGACTAGGAGAGACCGGCTCTATTTTCAGACGACGAATAGACCAGGGTAGCTTACGTGTCAATGATAATTATGAAGAGAAAGGCAAAGAAACAGTTTAAACGGCTTAGATTGGATCCAACTCGACTAACATTGTTGCCCGAGAAGTTGGACTCTCGCAGTGGAAGGTATGGTTTGAGGTGAATACTGCCGGCCTGTATCCCTATAATTACATGCACACGTTATCTAAGAAGGAGATCCTGTGAGGAGGTTGGATTTCTGCAGATTCATGCCCAATGCAGATTCAGAAGACCCATCACTGCTGAGAAATATTTTGTGGACAGATGAGTCGAAAGTTGATAAAGACGGTAGAACCAATGACAACAACGCCCATAATTAAATCCTAATAAGAAAGAAGAGGGCAAAGGGATCACAAAGACGATTCAGTTTGAATGTTTGGATGGGAATCACAGCGTACCATTGGATTGGGCCTTACTATGGAGAATTGTTTAATAACTTAAACAAAGGATTAAATATTTTTCCAGAAAAATACCATGACTGTAAAAAACGTTTAACTGAATGGATTTAAACAAAAACGTATGATGAAACAGAAAAACATTTAGGCAAAATGCAATGACATCCCTTAGAATACAGATAAAAACATTCAAACACGTTTAACGAATACCTTTTATTCTTTTTAGTAGTAAATTTAAATTTATGTTTTCTGAGTAAGTAGTAGGTAATTGTTTATTAATATTTTCGAAAAAAAAACTGTCAATTAGGTTATAAATGATATCTATAGTCATATCTACCAATATCTTGTTGTATGAACAAAATAATTACAATGTATGTAACTATGGAAAATCGGGGTCTTCTGCCACATTTAGGAGGACACATGAGGAGCTCGGTGGCGTAGAGGAGCTCGGTGGCGTATTGGTTTGAGCGCTGGTTTCGATACGAAAAACATAGCAACTTTCGCCATGGTCAATCAAAGTTTGTTATCTCGAGCTCCTCCGTGCTTCGGAAGGCACGTTGAGCCGTTGGTCCCGGTTGTTCCTGCAACCGCTTTAACCCACCAACCCGCATTGGGCCAGCGTGTCCCAATCTCCTCATGTGTTTCTCCCATGTAGGAAGGCTTGCGACCAGCAGTGGGGCGTATATAGGCTGGTGATGATGATGAGAAGGTTCCAATCCTACCTCCAAAAATAGAATAAGAACAAAACTTTTATTGACCAATAAAGAATATTTCACTTTTCATTTTTAAGTGGATCGGAAGAAGTGGACCCATGGATTTTTATTTGTGGGGGACACATGAAGAGTTTGGTTTACAGCGAACCTAACCCGATCACATCTGTTAATGTTTTGAGACAGAGAATAATCAATGCGGCAAATGAAATAAGAAGGGGTTTGACAACTGGTGGATTCAAAAGTGGATTAAGACACAGAATGAGAGTATGTATGTGAAACAGAGGCGGACACGTGGAACATGAGCTGTAATCTTAGACTTTCTGTTTTGGATTTCTGATTTGGATTGTTTCATTTTGTTTTCTGACCCAAGTGATGAATTTGACGCTTAAGTAGGTACCGTTAGTTTTTACTTCAACCTGCACTACTTCGTCTTTTAAAACAGCATCCTTGGATTTTCGTAAAAACCCATATTCCTAGCCAGGAATCGAACCTGATGATTTTGAAGAAATAAAAATCAATAAGGAACAACATCTGGAAACTAATGACATAATGTGATGACATGCGACTTAGCACTTAAGAAAGGACACTTATTAAAAGAGTGCATTACCAATTCAACCTTAAGTGATTAATTGTTTGAAATATTCCGAGAAACTACAAAGAAACGAATAAATAATGCATAATTTACAATTCTTAATATATTAATCTCCTATATTCAGAATAGTAAAAACAATGAGCAATTGACTAAAAGTAATAAAAAAAGAGTATATTTACTAAAATGAAAATTTATTGTTCTATTTACCGAATTCCCCGGTATGTATACCTAGTGTGGTATGTCCTACCTAGTGTGGGTTACTCTTAATTAAAATAATTCCGGCAGACTGTACCACCACGGCCACTATTATTCCTATTATTTACCATTCATTAAAATTACTTTACTTTAATTTTATGTAATCAGCGATTATTATGAGTTTTATATCACCGCTTCCAATCTTTAGTATTAAAATAACAAAAAATAACTCAAGAAATAAAAACTTTTTTAACATATTGATTAGAAACTAAAGAAATAAAATCTTTTTTTTCTTGTTGACATTCCTTTCTTGTCGCACGCACTGTCATTCCGAGGAATATTTTTGTATATTAAAATATTTTTATTAGTTCAATTGAAATTATGAGTGTAAAATTAGAAGATGCCGAAGTGGAAGTGGATGTGGTGAGACTGGATTCACAGTCGATGATAGAGGAGCATCTGAGAACATCTGCAGCAGTTTTATGCGAAATTTTACATGACAACAGCACTAATGGAGATGAAGGTCGTAATGAATCCATAAAAAATAAAGAGAGCCTATGTGGCTATCCTTGTCAACATTGCGCGAAGTTTTATAAGAGTGCGATAACTTTAAACGCGCACATAAGACTCAAACACCCGGAAAATGAGGTTGAGGTGCGGTGCGATGTCTGCAATAAGAAATATACGTCGTCCCTTAGTCTGCGAATGCACAAGCGTTACATGCATCAGTACGAGCACCGCTGTAACGTTTGCTACAAAACGTTCTCTTCCGTAAGCTTGTTGGAACACCACGGGGAAACTTGCGTGAAATGTGAAATGCCATGTCCTACGTGCAGCAAGATGTTTAATTCAAACAAGTCACTCAAAAGTCACATCAAATATAAGCACCCTAAGGAGCTAATGAACTTATGCAACGTTTGTCGACGTACATTTAATTCGAGAAGGGGGCTTTCTAACCACATGGCTGCCATACATCCAAAAGGAATAAATTGTAGTCAATGCCTTAAAACGTTCTACTCCGTTGGCGTCTTACAGAGCCACTTCCTTGATAAGCATTCGGAGAGCGGAGCGCGATGCTCAATGTGCCGAAAAGCGTTTTCGTCGAGAGCAAGCCTGTCGCGGCATTTGGCAAAAAGTCATGACATAAACGTGGCTTTCAACGGTGGGATGTTTGGGTGTGAAGTGTGTGGCTCGCCCTACCAATGTGTCAACGATCTCGTCGAACACGTGTTCAATGTGCATACCAGCATAAAAAATGAGAAGACTAAATAATTCTATTGTTGAATTTACTTATTTAGTTTTTTTTTCAAATTGATTATATATCATAGATATCTACGTGTAATTTGAAAATAAATATTATCGTAATATTATCATGGTTTTCTTAAATTTGTTATGATTTAAAAGTGTATAAATGACATGACCTAAGATGGTGATGTCATTTATACACTTTTAAATGATAAGACTAAATAATTCTATTGTAGAATTTACTTATTTAGTTTTTTTTTCAAATTTATTATATATCATAGATAGTATCTACGTGTAATTTGAAAATAAATATTATTGCACTATTATCATGGTTTTCTTAAATTTGTTATGATTTAAAAGTGTATAAATGACATCACCATCTTAAATTGACTACACCACAATCGTATACATAATATAAATAATTACATGTGATTTAAGCTTTACAGATAGGTACCAAATAAATTCTGTATTTAATTTATACTTACGACAACATCTGCCATACTTATATTATAGTCAAGATGCAGTATTTTTGTCTATCGCAAATAAATCCAAAATATGTTGGTTTGTAAAATACTGTATTATGTATTATTGATTATTCTGTGATAATACTATTCACACATAATATCGATGAATCTAGTAATTTTGGTATGTAGCGTTACAAATGTCAAGGTTAATCTGCCCTTATGTTACCTAAACACCTCAGCACATCGATTACGTAGATTATGAAAGTTGGTAAAAAAATGGGAATAAAAACAATAGTAATAAAAACGAGGAGGTTTTCAATTCGGTTGTTTTTTTTTATGTATGTACCTACCTACACCGATTACGCCGAGATTTCTGACCCGATTTACGTGATTTTTTTTGTTCGATGCGTGCGGAATAGTTTCCATTTGGGTACATATAAATCGGTTGAGTAGTTTGGTTTTTAATTCAAACTGGAATAAGTAAGTCGTCTATGTATTCGAAATTGCGGATTTTCGCTTTCCTATGACTTTTTAGTGAAACGATACGATAGTAAGAAACAATATAAGCTAACGGTCACTCATCTAGCTTTGACCTTAGAAAATTATCACAAAAAAAATGTGAAAAAAATAAATTAAAACCGACTTCAAAAAACTGAAAAGGATATTATAATATACTCATCCCCAAGAGAAATATTTTTTGGAGTTAGTGTTAAGTTTTTTGTTTGAAAGCTTACGTGATTAGGATGGTTCTTATCTATAATTTATAAAGAACAGGTCAGGGCCTTAGAAGATTATCAGATCATTTTCTACATGATAAAAAGGGTTTACTAACGTTCACAAATCCGATTGATTTGAAAGGACACGGTCTAAAATTGTATGAAAGGTGGGCCCCAGCAACGAGCAGCTACGAAATTTTTACAGCATGTAGTGTAAATTACAGTGGACCAACCGGTAAAATATTACATTGTAAATATTCTCCGTTTTGTTGTAATTAATAATTAAAATTAATTAATGCTGGCAACTTGAATGAAGTACAAACAACATTTAAAAAAATATGAAATGTCACAGATTAGAAAAAGTATGTTTCTCTGTGATTCTGTTGACGAATTAACCACATAAAAGTTTTTGTTGAAATATATCAAAATGAGTCCATAAATCGTTATAAAATTAGTGCAGTGGGACTTTTGAGTTATAATGAAGGCCATAACTTAATTTATTGTACAAACTTATTTAATATTTTATCGATTACATCACTTAGTTCAAAGTACTAAATATTTTATCCCTTAAATCAATGCCATTATTTAGACATATTCAATTTAAAATTGGAAAGAAATAAGGCCGAGTTGAATACCACTCGAATAGCAACATCATTCGAGAAGCATTGTCATTTGAGTTGATAAATAATTAGATCAATAGCTTAGGTAGATATAGTATCCACAAATAAAAATGTATTTTATTATGACAAAAAACATGTGGAAAGAAAGTCATTTGGTAAAAAGAACAAATCATTTACTCATTCGACAGTAAACAATGATGATTTTTACTGTTGCAATTACTGTTCATATAATTATATTGACAATTATGCAATAAAAATATTACACAATATTTTGTTTTAATTTGGTGAATATTGGTGTCAACGGATTGTACAGTATTATTGTTCATGTATTATAGGTAAACGAACAGTGGGAAGCTGCGCACATATCATGACAATAGTATGGTATCTGAGTTAGGCACGGTACCAAGAAACTATATTACCACCTGCCGGGGTTTCTAGATGCTATTTTGTTAAGACTCTTAACAAAATAGCATCTAAAAACCCCGGCTTAACATAAGAGAAGTTATTGAAGAAGAATAAACTTGTTTTACTAAATACCATTTTTTACTTCACCTTACTATACATAACATTTCTTATCAAAGAAAACTAATGTAGAAGAATAATATCCTTTGTTCCCGTTGAGTCACACCATATGCACCATTTCCATATGCACCATTTCCATTTATTTTTTGTAATCACTGAAAAGTTGTATTCATTTCATTGTTCTTCAGTTGACGACCGGCTTGCTGCGTGGACTGTACCCCTAGTTAAGTTATACAGGCTACTCGGTCAAGAGGTCCCGGGTTCGAATCCCAGTTGCAAAGTCCCGGAGCAAATGTTTGTATGATGAGTATGAACATTTGTTTACGACTCATGGATGTTTATACTATATGTTTATTTAGTATATTTCTAATATTTATATAAATATTATTATCTTTATTTCTCTGTTGTCTAGTATCCATAACACAAGCTCTTGATGATGCTTACTTTGGGCTAGATAATAGGTGTGAGTGTATAAATATTCATTATTTCCTTTGCAAAATATTTTTAAAAATTCGAAACTAATTATTGAGCATGTAAGTTTGATTGTTGTCGAAACAATTCCAAATCAATCCTTTTAAAAATGTGCTTTAATGGGATATGTAACGAAGTTAAGCTTACTCTTAATTTGCTAAGCCGCGTAAAGTCTTGCGAGGGTCGTATGATAAGACAATAATTAAAAAACCAATAAGGTGTCTGAAATCTGTGGGTCTACACTTGAGGAACTAGAGATTAACATTCAGCTTGAAAAGCATATATTTTATGATCCGATGAAGTTCTTCCACATAAAAGTTACACATTTGTTCGTATTCCTATTTAAGTACTTATTATTCCAAGATAACATTGGCAGGGTAACATTTTACATTTTTTTATTACAATTGCGTACACACTAAGCAGGTAATTGAACTTTTCAATTTGACTTTGTGTATTAATTTTACGTAGTACAGATATTACTAATTTTTGTTAACTTATTTATATTTCTTTGTCAGTAAATGAGATAGCTAAAAATTAAATAAAATTCAAGCTTCGCACCGCAGCCAGTGAGTAATATTATTCTATGAGTCAGTGTCACATTGACATTAGTAGATTGACATTGATACTTGAGCGTCACAGATTAAATACAATAATTCAGGGTGGTCAGTGCAAAGTGTCGAGAGATCAATTAATGATTAATATTTAATTAATTATACAATATTAATCAACTCCGTAGCCAAATGGTATCAGCATTTATTTAAATTAACATTTTAAAAGTAATTTTAGAACAATTTAACCGTGCTGTAATGATGTCTTTTTATTGTAGTCGTCAACTTTCAAGGATTATTTATAAAAAAACGGAGGATATTTAAAAATTGGAAAAATTGCTACTGTTAGCACTTAAAATTAGCTTTCCAATGATATAACTTTCGACACTGCTTATGATCGGGGCCCACTTTTAGTCCATGTCCTTTGAAACTGTCACTTCGGTGACATTCCCATGACATGCTAACCTTACGCTGGCTCACACGACCGACACGTCAAAATTATGACATCCCTCTTTTTTCAACGGGGGTTAAAAAGTCTGCGGGAAGCTTGAAATTAGTCTCAATGAGATGGTGTTAGATAGATGATTAATGGATCCGGGGGTAACTCATTTTTTTTTACAATATTGTTTTACAAGTATTCATTAAACATATTATATAATTATGTTATTATTATTATTATTATTTGTATTTGGGGCTTATCAGTTTTGTTTAGACTAATTTGTCACTGCGACATGAAAGATCTATTGTGACTTGCTGCCAATAGTTTAAAGTAAAGCCTTGTTTTTGGCACTTTCCATAAATTTTAGAATTTTTGAAACCTCATGGGTTTTATTTTAATATCATTTGGGTCCATAATGTGTCTCCCCAGATGAAGGCTTCGTTTGTGGATAAAAGTCCACCCACAGTTGCATAAGAAGTGCATTCGAGTTTCACGTTTCTACAAACATCCGAATCACTTAGTTTTAGGATGATAAGTGGTGTCTGTTCAGATTGCAGTGGCCTGTCAAATTATTTTGTTCAGCTGCGTTGACTCCAGGACGCATAATTAGAACAAAAGCCAAATGTCTTGGGGCTACTTTTACGTTGAGTAAAAATTATAAAATGACATACATAAAATGTAATAATTACTTTGATTTGTAATCTAATTACTTTGATTTGTAATCTATAGTTTGATTACTTTTGAGAGTCACCAAATATTTCAGTCGCCCAAACAAAAGAGTGTGTCATGCAGTGGCGGTGCGAAAAGAACACAGTGCCAAAAGCTCTAAGACCCGTTAAGAAGGCATTAAGAAAGATGCCGTCCAAATAGCCCGACTACATTTCATACGAAGCATAAATTAAGACGCAATTTTCAGAACACATACTGAAAAGTTTGTTACGTTTCGGCGTGTAAGTTTTAAATAGAGTCATTAAAAATGCACCTAGAGCGATAGAAAGCTAGAACACTCGCTGAACATAGGTACATTGGTTGGCACTTACGAGCTGAATTCCAGTGTGAGTACCTAACTAGCAAATAACTGAGACCAAAATTATGCATATATCAAGTATGTATTGTTCCTGTTGTATAAGGTTTAGAAATAGAACGCAGCATAACCTAATTGTCATTTTAGGGCAGGGGATGGAAATTCGAGACGGGCACAAAGAGGTGTTAATGCTGTAGCGACGGAAAATGGATTAAAATTTTAAGTATGCCTTAATATAAAAGCAGTTTTGAATGGAATTTATTCTACATTCCATTACATACATGTTATGGAATTATGGTCTCTGTTGTAACTACAGTCAGCAAGTAATACTTTTTATTTTGTTTGGTTCCTTTGACTTTCTTTAAATTTAGAAAATTTTTAGTATTTACTAAATTAAGATTAAAGTAGATGCTAGAAATTTCCTACATTAAAAAAGACCTGAAAAAACAAAAATCCACCTTGCTAAACATAAGGCAGATTTGATGAACGTCCTAAAAGATAAAAGACTACCTAAATCTTACAGTAGGTACCATCGATAGTATGTAGATCCCTAATACGTATTAAAGGTACTTACCTACAACGGCAAATAATTTTATATACTTTATTCCGTCGTTCCATTTGGTGAACATGTTATACATAGGTATATAATTAATCTGTTTTCGAAAAATAAATATTTGGTTAGAAATACCTTTTTGGGCACAGTTATTTAGAGACAACACAAAATTGGAGCCGTTGGATGCAGGCTGCGCAAACCCATTTTATTTGGACATCGATGGGGGAGGCCTTTGTTCAGCAGTGGACATCATAGGCTGATATGATGATGATGATGATGATGAACACAAAATTGGAAATTTTTGATGTAGCAACAATGGTTACAGTGACTTACAGGTTTTCTCATTTATCAGTTGGCCAGACTGGTTTTTATGGTTCCGTAGATAGCAAGGAACCCTTATTTTTCGCTGTCCGTTCGTATGTATTTTTTACACAGCACGGGTAATGACTTAACTTTATCTGATGTGAAGCGGTATTAACTGTGCATATGATGGCAAAGAATACCAAGTTTTCCCATGTTATATCCGTTTGTTCGCGGCTTAACTCAGAGACTCTTGGTACTAGAACTAGTTTGGCATAGATATGCATAAATTGTCGGTTTGACAATCAAACCGACAATTAAGAAAAAGAAATAAGTACAGTCAGCAACAGAGGTCGATTAACACTTTAGGACCTTATCACAATCACATATTGGGAAATCTACTCTTAAAAATTTGTATGAACACTGTGAAGCGAATTCAATTACGACTCCCAACAGATTTTACATGAAAATCCAATATCTAGGCAATTGAAAGCATAATCACAAGTTAACCAATACTAAAAACCGGACAAGTGCAAGTCGGACTCGGCCACCGAGGGTTCCGTACAAATTTGTAGAAGAACTAAAGTAAACTGAATGTGACTGTATTCCTTTTCCCATTGTGAATGTATTCCTTTGTATGCTCGACTTGGCGGGGTACTGCCAAGAACTACATAGTATTTTCATGTATAGTCATTTAATATTAATCATGTAAGTAATTTAATTTTGTATGCCTGTAAAAGTAAGCACAGTAGAAAATCTACTATTTCAACGAAAACTAAATAATTATTGATTTCTTACTAAATTATACAGTTATAACTATTAAACAGTGTGTTGAGACAATTAAAAATGGTTTGGGTAGGCGCTCACTGGAGATAGCGGGGAGGAAAAAGGGTCGACTAGTAGATAGATAGGAACAACATTCCAATGTAACACAAAAGCAGAAAAGCAGTGAGTTATGTTTAATTTTAGTAACGTGAGAATAACAGAGATTGTTGAGTGAACTCGAGTAATTTCATTACCCTTCGATATACCTACTAAGATACTTAGCAGTCGGAGCTGTCTAGTATTTTATATTACAGACTGCAAACAAACTATAAAAAGTATTTAAACAAAAAGCTTTGTGAATGTAATAACTCTTTGTTATTTTCTATTTGTTATTTATCTTCGCTGTTTATTATTAGTTGGTTGGCTCAACCTAGTTACCAGCTTCTGTCAAAATAGCCAAATATAACTAATTCTGAATGATTACCAATAGGAATTATCTTATCACTGGGCCGTGAACACGTCATAGTGCACATGGTATGTTTGGGCCTCCGAGTGCTTTCACACTTCTTGTGTCCAGAACATAGCTGCCAAGAGCCGCTCTATAAGTATCTTTGGGCAAGAGATCGTATAGCCATTTGGCTTTGGATATGTCAATTTTAAAAGACTCATCCTGGATGAAGCTAGAGCATCACACTGACACAAAAGATTCTCCATCAGTTCCTGGCCCTCGCTGATACTCGACAAACTTGTGTTGAGTTCAGTTGCATTCTGTACAGCAAGCACTTCAATTAAGAAGCGAGCATGTGTAGTTCCGTTTGCACAAATATATTATATATGTTATCCCCTTACCACATTCCCGGGGAAGATTTGGAGAGATTTAATCCCGGTATTATATGAAAGACTACTTGTGCAAAAGTTTTAAGTGTGTCTAGTCCACAGAACTATAAAGTTTTAATGAATTTTCAGTGACACAATATGGACTCCGTCACAAGATGTACTTGGCTGTTTATTATTGCATAAATAAATACCAGATATTTATCTTACATAATACTATCAATATTATGCAAAAAAAAATCCACGAGTTATCTATTATCAGTCTTGGCCCAGATTTCATTTTATTCTAGGTCGGTGTCGGTCTCGGCCGAGAAAAAAAATCCTGTCTTGGTCGTTTGGTTGGTTTGTATCATCTCATTTACCTAAAGACATCTCAATTATAAATCCACAATAATTAAAAATATATATTTTTTAAATCTAGTCAAAAGTTTTATGTCAAATCATGAGTATCCACATTTTCCAATTTATTTAACAAAATTATAGCTTTGCCATCGTCCGTTTTTTGCCCTAAATCAGTTCAATATGTCCAGTCAAGAAAGTAGGTACTTTTAAATAGTTTTGTTTTCGAGTCTAATACGTTAATGAGTATTAACATATTTACCTATGCCTCTCCTTGCCTCCTATAAATAGTAATCACCTATATAATAATTACAAAATTAAAAAATTTAAGTAACCCCCGGCGTCATTAATCATCTATCTAACACCATCTTACTAAGACTATTCATAAGAACCCAAACACTTTGTATCTGCTGTAAGTTTCTGAAGAATTAAACATTCCGCAGACTTTTTGATGGTATAGGATCAGCTCAAGGTTTACTAACCTTGAGCTGATCCTATACCTATAGGATAGTATGTCATGGGAATGTCACCGAAGTGACAGTACACCAAATTTGAAATCAATCGGATCTGTAAAAGTTAGTAAAATTCTATTATCATGTAGAAAATGAGCTGATAGTCATCAAACGCCTGAACTGATCTTCATAAATTATAGCTAAGAACCATCGTAGTCACATAAAAAAAATGAATCTAAATCGGTCCATTCGTTTAGGCGCTACGATGCCACAGACAGACACGTCAAACTTATAACACCCGTCTTTTTTCGTCGGGGGTTAAAAACTTTACATACTCACATTAACTCTGACATTTTTAGATATTGCGTACGCGAGCCTCACGATTTTCGTCTCCCGGGAGCTCAGTCGTTTTTTAAAAGGCTCGAGCCTTTTCGTCGTGCCCTCGTGACTGAGTCGATTAAAAATGGGAATCATTTTAAAATGGCCCAGTCTAAAAATAAACCTTTCAAAAGGTTCCTAGCACCTTTTAAAAAGCTTCATAGGATTAGCAAGTTAAAGTGGCAGTGGACAGAGCACATAGCAAGCAGAACGGACGGCCGATGGTGCGTTAAGGTTCTAGCATGGCAACGTAGTCTACAGATAGGTAGACTACGTTGCCTAGGTAGGTAGATAGGTAGGTGGCAGCTAGGTAGGTAGGTAGATATACACACACACACATATATATATATGTGTATATCTCTTTATTCATTACCTTTATTGACTTAAGAAAGATTTGATCGGAAACCGCAAAGTATAGCGGCGTCCCACGAAATGGACAGACTATAGGTACACGGTTAGGGTTGCGAGGAGTCATTGGATGCAGGCTGCTCAGAACCAATGGAGAGGCCATTGTTAGGCAGTCAGCGGATGTCAAAGGCTGATATAATTAAGAAATAACTTCGAAATGATAAGGGGAAATTAAAATTCCACCTTGTGCACCCGTTTCATATCACCCAGTTGAACATAGAGAAAATAAAATAATAATAATATGGTTTTTGAATAATCTCCCCTTTCGCTTCGCGTTGCTATAAAATAAAAAATTCTCATGCGATTAAGTAGCGTAATCTTTCGTACCCATATTATTATAACGTGCCAGTGTTTTGCTACTACGTAAAATTATGCTCTAAATTGGCGTTATTTTGTGCTAAAACATACTAATAGTGTCATGTAAATATCAGGCTTTAGCCAGATTTGCAAGGCAAATTCATAAAATGTGATATTTACACTTGTTAAACATTACACTTCATGAGTGTAAATAAGCCTTACGCGATTAACTGCTACTAGATCTCGCTCGACCAGCCACATTATAATATTACCACAATGACCTAATTATAAATAAGTAAGGGCTGAACAAAACAATTCTAAAACATAAAAAAAATGAATACTTTTTCACTGTCTATGTATGTGATTGATAAAATCAAATGATAAAGCAATTATCTCAGTTGGATAATCATGTCGACTGTTGTATTTTTTTTTTGACATTAATAAGATGGCCATCAAGCATACTGCCTACTTGGTGACAAGCGGTTTCTGTATCTTTGGAAACTTGTAACATCGGTAATATTACTTGCAATTTCCAGAAGTTGTGAATTGTCACAACTTCTGGAACAAAAACAAAGTAACGGAAACAAAGGCGGCGGGGCAAACCATGAACGACTCGGCACTAAGTTCGTTGGGGCAACCCCATCCAACGTATCGCGCTTCGAGAACAATACCTACTTAAGTCACCAATGCTTAATCGAAACTATTTAATTACTTCGAAAGTTACGTGCACTTATAACTCGTAAGTTTCAAATCCAAAGAGTACCATAATGTGTCACACCCACCTCATGGAATAATTAACGCTCAATACGCACGATATTTGATGATACCTGTGAACGCCATTGGAAGATAAGTTATCAATCGCCACCTTACTTCCTTGACAAGCTGTGTGGCAAGGTTTTTCGTAAGTTGGTCAAATAGAAACATTAGTTTGGTACAGTCGACAGCACATCAAGGGTAACAGTTTGACCTTGAGACCGCCCTTACTGTTCGTAATACAGTTGGTTTTCGTAGTGCAACTGTCACACTTGATGTGCTGTCGTGTGTACAATGGTTGGTGTATACTTAACAAGCAGGCATCTACCCATGTTAACATAGTTATACAGTGTGTAACCAAAGTCCGAATTAAAATTTAAGGGGGTGGTTGTGTTCCTGGTCAACAGGTACCTCTGAAAGTATGACACCTTTTAGACCACTTATATTTCCCGGTTAAATTAATAAAAACATTATCACACCTGCTCGTGACAACCCTAATAAATTGCCTACTACCTGGTATAAATCCAAAGGTGTTAGCAAAAGTCCGAAAATCTAAAATTAATTTCAAAATTCTCTTACATTTTGTTTATCTGACAGCCCTATAATATGTATGAAATTTTTAAAATATATTATACAATTTTAAAATTTTGCTAACACTATGTCGCCGCCGTCTGGTTCAATTCGCTGCTTAATTGGATGCCTAGCCCGATAGTTAATTGAACTAGACTCACTTAACGTTTAGCGACTTGGCATATCAAAAGGATCGTCGTGTAACGGTCACTTTTGGTTAAATTGGTGGGTTCAAAGCTATTTTTTATGACTATGTACTTATACCTACCTACCTACCAATCACTTAAGCAGTCAAACAAAAGCTCTTCGGTTTTAACGTCATGCCTAGGCGTCCAATTGATTGGCTAATTTAACCAGACGGCTGACATGACGTTCAGCCATCTGGTTAAACGTTGCGCTCAATCACTTGGCTAGTTATCCTTCAGCCGTTTCATTGGATGCCGGCGTTCAATCAACGGACTAGGCGTCCAGTTAAGCAGCTAATTTAACGAGACGGCTGCGACAACTATAGTATTTATATAACTATGTTAAAATGAGTGATCCCGCTTGGCCCCGCTTGTTAGGTGAGTACCAAACAGCCTGTCTAAAGTGTTTCTTTACTAATCGAGTCATACTTATTCAACAGTTAAAACGATAAAAATATAATAACAATGACGTAATAATTGCATCAATTAATGATGATGACATAAATCCAGCAGTCAAAATTATAACAATTGAGCGTGATTCTTATACAGCTGCATACTAAATGCATAAACAATAGTGATAGTAATATTGAAGAACTCGGTGGGGCGTGGTGGATTGATGAAAAAAACAAAGCCACTATCACCATTATGGTTCCTGGATTCAATATACAGGATGGTGCCGTCAATACAAGAATAAATTTAAACATGGGCTACATTAGTTTATAGAAATGGTTTGCCACTTTCAAAAACATCTTATTCATTTGATAATTTCATGACATTTGTATCAAATAATATAAAGGTGCTCACTGCTGTTAAAAAATGTTTACTAACATTTTCTAACACTAACACATTTACTAACAAATGTTAGGAATTGTTACATTGTGTTAGGAATTGTTAAATATTTTAAGTGCCCCCACACTGATGCAAAATGTTAACAAACATTTATAACATTTGAAAAATCGCGTGCTGCCACACTGCTGTTTAAAAATATTTACTAATATTTTCTAACACTAATACATTTACTAACAAATGTTAGGAATTGTTACATTCTGTTAGGAATTGTTAAATGTTTTAAGTGCTCTTACACTGAGGGAAAATGTTAACAAACATTTATAACATTTGAAAAATCGGCTCGCTCGCTATACAGGCTATCCCTGCACCCTGTTTGTTACATATAATCCAAGCCACAGCAGTGTGGCTTGGATTATATGTTTACAAACATATAATCAAATGTTCTCAACAAATGATCTCAAATGTTTTATTTTGTTACAATTTGTTAACTAGTTCAGAAATTCTTAAGTTTTGATTTTAACGTTATTATAAATGTTTGAAAAATTACTTAGTAATTAAAATATAAAACTAGAAAAATTTCACGTCCTGAGGCGGGAATCGAACCCGCGACCTTTCGCAATCTTCGAATACTCGTTTCGGATGTTGAAATAGAACTTTATATTTATGTTTTATTTTGTTACAATTTGTTGACTAGTTCAGAAATGTTTACTAACATTATCTAACATGAAAACATTTTCTAACATTGTGATCGTATGTTTCTTAACAAATGTTTACTAACGTTAGTTAACATTTTTTAACAGCAGTGTGGCAGCACCTTAACACTTGCTGCATTATACTTATAACATTGGCTGCATTACTTAGGTACCTAAGTACTCCCTATAGCCATTTATGTACAGACGACAGCACGTCTAGTGTAACAGTTAGACTACGAAAGCCGCTTCTATTACAAATGCAGTAAGGGTAAACTGTTACGCTTGATGTTCTGTCGACTGTACATTGTATTCTATTAAAGCCCAATAATATTACATTTCTTTTCTGTTTGGTCAGTCCATTAATTTAAATATTAAAAATAACAACTCTTTTTAGTTAGGTATAGAAACACTTAAAAAAAAATACTTTTTATTGTTGTCAAATGCAATTAAAAATTCATAAGAGGTGTAATGTTAAATTTAATGAGACTACGATTTGTTTTAAAATTTAGACATATAAATAAGTAATTGAGTAAATTTGTTTATTCGATTAAGCGCTGATTTTTCAATCCCCGGATAATTTTTATCTAGGGAATAATTTTGGCGTTTTGACAGATTTCCAGTAGAATAACTGTCAACTTGTCAAAGTTATTCTCCGGATAAATCTTGTATGGGGATTGAAAAATCAGCGTTGCGTTACTACGCAATGTCATGTAGAAAAACAATCGACTCTGTTATGTAAAGAGTTAATAATATAACATAAGGAATTTATCCAACCAGAACTTTATTTACATTTTGAGCAGGTATGTAATCTTTGTTTGTGTAAAGAAAATACCGAACTTGAAAGTAGTATAAAACAGCTCTACAGTGGCCCTAAATTGATCCAGGCACGTCACAAAATTTTATCGGGTTACAGACCCCCTTGTTTAGGTATGCATATCTGCATATTGAGGCAACATCCACTAAGCAACTTCACTGTAACCAAGGGCTAAGCTTGATTGCCGGAGGGTGGGCGTTAAGCTAGACGATATTGGATTTCAGTAGCGAACGAGCAAAAAATAGAAGCTGGCAGTAAAAATTACCTTATCGCTGACAGGATCGGTAAGGCGTTAGCGCGTTCTTTGTGCGCCTGGATTGTTTAAGCCCAAGGTTAATGGAAAGTTCATATACAAACAAAAACCGATAAAACTCTAATCAAATCTTTTGAAGGGAACCTAGCACTACAGTTATATTCATTTTTAGTAGGTAAACTACTCAAAATAATAAAAGATTGTACATTTCTAGCTCAACTATTTTTTTATAGATTGACATTTGCCATTCTTCGTTTCCGTTAGTGAAAATGATAAATTATACAGTATCGTTATTTCCATCGTTTATGTTATGTACTTATACTTTAATTCTATTATTCTGTTATTTATTAATTTATATGTAGATTGTGTAAATCTACATATAAATTAATGAATAACAGATAAAATTTAATATTATCACATCATTATATCTATCATCATCATATAGTATATCAATTAAAAGGGTTATATTTGTATTTCATTTGTGATAGCTTTTCATTTCATAGTCGTTAGTGTTGATGCCCTATAGAATAATTAACTGTAAGTTATCGTAAAAACACAAATAAATAAATATTTAATATTATCATTTCTTTTTTTTTATAATAATAATAATACACTTTACATTATTATTATCTTGTACTTTTACATTATCTTCCTATTTTATGAAACCAAATTA
This sequence comes from Nymphula nitidulata, assembly GCA_947347705.1. Lineage (NCBI taxonomy): Eukaryota > Metazoa > Arthropoda > Insecta > Lepidoptera > Crambidae > Nymphula > Nymphula nitidulata. The sequence goes on from OX374616.1 coordinate 23,670,592, forward strand.
TCACTAAAGACTTTTTATCCACGTTAGTATTAATATTATTTTTCTTTACTCACTGTGAGCACATAATTAATGTAGTGAGCTATACTTAATTGAACAACTGTGAAAGGATAGATATATAGCGTTTTTAGGTTTCTAAATCCAAACTGGCAAAAACGGATACTAAGAATCCTACAATCTCTACAGACATCTCTAGAAATAAATCGAGAATGGGCCACCATTACGAATTATGTAAACAGGACAACCTTTATCAGGATACCTAAAAATAGAATGCACAGCCTAAAAGGTGAAACTAAAAGGCGAATACGACTTAACATGAACACATTAAATTTTGAGTAGTCATATACCTACTTACGATATAATAATTTATCATTACAGTGATATTTGTAATAGTGTCACTAAATTGGTTACCGGGGCGTTTTATGAGTTGATTAATACTTAGGTACTATCGAAATGTGGATTATATTAAATAACCTTTATACTTATTGAATTAAACCATTTTAAAAATTCATATGAATGCTTATATATTTATAACGATCAGTGCGAGAAGGAATAAAGTTAAAACTTCATAGATATTTTCTCTACGGTACAGTACGTATCTCACATTCTTGTGATTCCTCACGATAAACGTTTAGGAACTGTAAACATGTCAATAGATTTTTTTATTCTACAATGCACCGTCAATACCAACTCCAGAGGTATGAAAATCCTGAAAATTTCACACCAATAAACATTTTAATTCACTTGGATAGGTTAGCTATCCGTGCCTCGATGAAAATACGTCAGGTGAGAAATATGCTCTTCATTCCACACACCGGTAAGCCCTTGACGTTGGAACGTTGGTAGCTTCGATTAACAAAATAGAAGGTAAATTTAAATATGTGGCTACATCCATAAAATGTATTATCACCATGATTAATTCAACACTGTCCACTATACGTGGCTTTAGCGTATTTGTCGCGCTAATAAATGGGGTGCGTATTATCAGTTAAATTATGAAAATGAGAAAGCTTCTTAAATGTAGTCAAAAAGGTGGCATACAAGCAAATGGCGCAATTGATGGAAAAGTAATATAGACGCATGTACATTAATTAATATTGGGCGAAACGTAATTAATTTAAATTACATATTGATATAAGTACGGCTTATACGCAGCAGTGGGCGTCCCTCGGCTGAAATAATGATGATTAAAGTAACTAAAACAGAATTTACAATGATTCAGTCGCATATTTAATCCATATCATTATTAACTTATTAATAGGGAGCAGCCGTCAAACTGCAATCACCTTATCTGTGCGTTAGGTACCTATTAAGTCATGTCAATGGACGAAAATCTATTACCGTTTCAATAACAGCGTGATATTAAACAGCAAGCGAATTGGTACTCTAGTTACGACAAGCTTATTAGAGAAATCGAAGTAATATTATATTATTTTAGAACTGCTTTGAGAGATGATGGTCAAGTGAACTTGCCTGACGAACCAAGTTAGAGTGCCACATCGGAGGCACAATAACAATTTGTTGAATCAACGCGCAAACTCAACTTACTCAATACTCAATATACTCAATATATTTATTGCACTCCACAATGTATAGTAGGTGTTACATTATTATAATTAGATCATCATGGACCCTGTCGGGCACGGCAACTTAGGCGAGAGGAACACTTATTTAAAATATGATATTACACATTTTTTTATTATTATTATTATTTCAAAAATATTATTATTAAATTGTTAATTATAATTGTTAGAATAATCGTGTTATTTATTAAATTTTATTAATATGTAGGTACTAGTATATTTGAGTAAATATAGAAGAAATTTAAAAATTATAATGTATTTGATTTATCATTTTTATTTTATAGATCATCCTTTAAATATTCATTTAAGCTATAGTAATGCTTGCCAAGCAATAGTTGTTTTATTTGTTTTACAAAGTCGAGCTCCTTGTGTATATTTTTAATTGATTGTGGCAATTTATTATAAATTTTGATGGACATGATTTGAGGGCCTGCTGAATATAGCTTTAGGCGGGAGGTTGGAAACAATAGATTGGCGTTATGTCGTAAAATATATCTATTATTTGTATGTTCACGCGTTTTATAAAACTCCTTGTATTTTTTTACAAATTTGCATATTTCCAATGTATACAAACATGGAAGAGTAAGTATTTTATGCTTGACAAAGTAGGGCTTACAACTATCTGTATTTTTTATATTAAATATTATGCGAATTAGTTTTTTTTGAAGTATAAGTAAATCAGGAGCGTCCGTACTATTTCCCCACATGATGATTCCGTAACTCAGCCATGCATAATGCATGCTAAATACACACTATGCGTACGCATAGTATGTATTTAGCGCCGTTTGTATATTTGTCAATTTTTTAACTTCGTAAAGGGCGTAAACAAAGTTAGAAATTTTACTTGTAAGTTTTTGGATGTGCGCTTTCCAATTTATGTTTGTGTCTATGACTAATCCTAGGAGTGTGAACTCATTAACTACATTTAATTTTATATTGTTATACCTACGTAAAATTAAAATTTAAACGGTTTTTTTGGTGAGGGTGGAAAGTAATTATTTTTGTTTTTGAGAAGCTAATTTCTAAATTGTGATCATTCATCCAACTATTTATTTTGTTAAGGCGATCTATCGAAACGTTGTTTCGGCCAAGACCGATAGGGATATAGATATGGCTGACTCAGCGGGAGGAAAAAAGACAAAACAGCGATCGCGCGTGAAAAGTAAACGAAATACACAAATTATTTTATTAAAAAATAACCTTATGGACTACAAAAAAACGCTTCTACACGATTCCGAATATTAATGATATCTACTATTTAAATTAATTTCCTATTGAATACAAATTACCGTTCACCAACAATCTTAAGTTTTCTTGTTTATAAGAGGTCTTTTCGGAAATAAAAAGTATCGAGGCAAATTCCTTTAATCGTGTTTTCGTTCTACTCGTATCTAGATAAGGATACGAAGTAACGTATATTTGATTTTCAGATTCGTAAGATCTTTCAGCAACGTATGACATTACTTATAAAAGTGCGTTTTTTTTTCAATATATCGCCTTAAGTATCAACTCCAGTTTATTATTTAAGTTGATATTACTATGACAAGAAGTCAGGAGTGATACATCATCCGCAAACATTACTCAGGGTTCCTTTGTAAGCTTGGGGAGATCATTTATGTAAATTAAAAATAACAAGCATCCAGTCACGCTTCCCTGCGGAATGGAAGCATTTGTGATTTTACGATTAGATCTAATATGTTTAATTTCTTTGGAGCTATAGTTGAAATATTCTAAGTCTACAAATTGTTCTCGGTCTTTTAAATAAGATTTGACCAGTTGTATGATTCTCCACGGATGCCTATTCCGTAGAGTTTATTTAATAATATATTGAATTGCACTTTATCATAGGCTTTAGTCATATCCAAAAACAATCCAATTGCATATTTTTTATCATTAAGTACTTTGAGAATTTCCTGTATATATTTGTATACTGCCTGAACTGTAGATCGCTTCTTGCGAAAACCATTTTGACAATCATCAAAGATTTCGTATTTTTCACAGAAGTTATAGACACGATTACACATTGCCTTCTCAAAAACTTTTGATGCAGCTGGCAGAAGGGCAATAGGCCGATAGTTATTAGGATCTGTTTTATCTTTTTCCTTATGCATTGGTTTTATTAATGTTTTTTTTAATAGATCAGGAAAAACTCCTTCTGCAAAAGATTGATTTATAAGTGATGTTAATGGAAAGATCAACTCTGTGGCGCATTGTTTTAATAAAATAGGTGGAATCTCGTCGATTCCGCAACTTTTTTTACTTTTCAGGTTTTTAATAATTTTATACACTTCTTGATAATCTACACTTAGTGAACTTTTTACAGCGAAATATTCAATTTATTAGTTCAATATGAATTTCAAAAGTAAAAACGTATTACTTGGAGTCCAAGAATTTAGTCCTAGATTTTGGTACTGAGTTCTTGAGGATTAAATTATTGCATTCATACGTTGGTAATTAATAATAGTACTAAATCAGGTATAAGAAATATAATACCCTCATCTGTTATTTAATGATAATAAACAATATAGTTTACATAGTACATAGGAGAATGTATAAATTGATACATCGTAAATAGGTTGCCAAGCTAAATCACGTGCCGATGATGTTAAACAATAAATTGTTTAAATACAGGTTTTCGATCAAATTCCTTGATTAGTTATTCAAGGAAGTCGAGTATCAGCTGAGAGAACATACCCCAAGGAATTGAAAAAATAAAGGTTGCTACATCCTCTCTGCGAAGCTGCGAAGTTTCCAGGTATAAACAGATAAGTAAGTGTTATTCATATACCCTCTTAGGTGATTTAATCGAATTACATATCTAATGAATGAAAACTTATCTTATTCCCAACCTAAACGTATTAGGTTGCCTTATCAAAAACTTTTTTGAATCCATGGTTGCCTTAAATACTGGTGTAAAATTTTCTGTGCGTGCGTTTACCATGGTTGGTAGTGAAGACTTTTATTGCTTAGTTATAAACAGGTAAGTCCTGTCCAGGTATAAACAGGTAAGTCCTGTTTATACCTGGAAACTCCATAGTTGCGCAGAGAGGAAGTAGGCAACCTTTATTTTATCAAATCCTTGGGGTCTTCTGTCAGCTAATGACTGTCTTTCTTAAATAAATCGAGAGATCTCTAATCAGAGTCTCCGATTGGGGACGACTAAACTTAGTCCAATTCAACCCTACTAAGACAAAAGTCTGCGCATTTACTGCTAAAAAATCCCATTCGCTGTGGCTCTACAATTCCTTGACACACCGCTTTCCATCTCTACGAGTATCGGATCCTTGGTGTTGATATCTCTAGTGACGTGCAGCTCCGCAGTAATTTGAAGGATAAAGTCAAGCTGGCATCCAAGAAGCTTGGTGTGCTCAATAGAGCGCGGCGGTATTTCACTTCGGGCAAAGACTGTTACTGTATCAGTGTTAAGTCAGGCCCCATATGGAGTACTGCTGCCATTTATGGGCGGGAGCACCTAGATACCAGCTTGAACCATTTGACGTGCTCCAAAGACGCGCTATGAGAATTGTTGACGATCCTGAGCTCACAAGCGGTTTTAACCTTTAAGCCTAAGGAGAGATTTTGCCTCCTTGTGTGTTCTACCGTTTGTATAACGGGGTGTGTTCTGAGGAATTATTTGACATGATGCCCACGGCCCCTTCCTATCATCGCACCGCTCGCCACCTTCAGGGAGTTCATCCTCACAAATTGGAACCAAAGTGATCGCGTACTGTACGATTTCAGAGAAACTTTCTCCGCCGTACGCTCAGGTTGTGGAATGAGCTCCCTGCAGAGTTTTCTCGAACGAGTACAGCATGGGGTTCTTCAAAACAGGCGTGAAAAGGTTTTCACAGAGTCGGCAACGCGCAAGTGATACCCCTGGTGTTGCAAGCATCTATAGGCTATGGTAAACGCTTACCATCAGGTGGGCCGTATGCTTGATTGCCATCTCAGTGGTATAAAAAAATCAGGAAAGATGATCAAAAATGTTTATTTTAAACAATTTATTGTTTAACATCATCGGCAAGTGATTTATCTAGGCAACCTATTTGCGATGTAGCAATTTATAAGTACATTGTATAGCATATATCCTTTATCATTAAATAACAGATGAGGGTATATATTTCTTAAGCCGCATCTTAGACTATAATAATATTTGAGTGCATGCAACTATCACAAACCAACTGCTGGTCTGAAATTTTACTAAAATGTTTAACTACTTGATTTTGAATGTAAGTAGATCAATTACTATATTGTTCAGACGACAGCACATCAAGTGTAACAGTTACACTAAGAAAGCCGCCTCTATTTTTATATTTCTAACGGAATAAGGGCGGCCTCAACGTCAAACTATAACGCTTGATGAGCTGTCGATTGTACAATTACAATGTATGATTAATAAATTTTCTTTTTTTTTTGTTCTTTTTAACAATATCTAACAAATTATAATTTATTTTTTCTCTATCACTTACAAGTAGAAATTTAATTAAGGAGTTATTTTTCTTATAAGAATTTTATGTATTCCACTTAAAGAAATCGAGTAGAATATCAAGTGTTTAACCGCCTAATACAATTAAATTTAGCAATATTGCTTTACAAATTTCAATAACTGAAATTGATTATGTGTAATTGAAAAAAGATAAATTCAAGTACGTGACATGTAAGTCAAGAGAGAACGTTGAGTTCTTATTATATCGCATACGTCTTCTCAATGAGATTTAGCGATCTTACCAGAAGCTCAGTATTACACTTAGTGGCTTCATTTAGTTACGATTTAATGTAAGTTGGGTTTATTTTTCATGCTAGTAATTGAAGTACATTAATACCTACTATTGTTCATGCAATTTTCGTTCGATTGCACTAGTAGAGTTTAAAACCTTACTTCATAAAGCTGGGTTTCAAATAATTTAAAATTTAAGCCGCAATCCCATTTCCATTGAAAGAGTATTTAAAGATTATTTCGTACCATTAAATATTTTCACCTCTCCAGCACGAAGACGGGGTTTTTGGGTGCGTAAAAACTCGCAGCTAATTCGCATTTTATTTCCATTTGTGCAAAATTAATTTAAATTCGAACACGGCATTTTAGTATTTTACTAAATTGCAAGTTCTTTAGGCCAACGCAGTTCAGAAAAATTTAAACTATGTTTCAAAACTAAATAAACAAAATAATCCGCCTGTTTTTTTTGAGTACTAAGTACTAGATGACAATCATGCTGACGGCCCACTTGCTGGTAAGTAGTTACCGTCACCTATAGACACATGCAATAACAAAGAAAAATCCTGAGAAGTCATCCTGAGTCTACCACTGGCTACCTTTCACTTCAATAACTGAACTGTTTCACGGCTGAAATAAGAAAGGCGGTGGTACCTACCCTGACGACCCTACATACGGGCCTACCACTTAGTCCTTATTGAACATAAATACCTTTATGAAAAACTTCCAATGCACCTTTATGACGTAAATGATAGATAATAAAAAAATATAATGTATCTAACTACTTCACTTCTAACTATTAATAAATAGTATATAAATGTAATGCACATTTATAGTGATATTTTTAATGATTTATTAAATACTTATATTTTTCTTGCTTGAAGGGGCGAATATTACTATTGTTCGATTCAAAGCCATCACATCACTCGCAACAAAAAAGTACTTGGCTTGAATATTGAACAAATAACTTTTACAACCCGGAAACGAAAACTTTTTTTCATGTTAATTTTTAGGTCGGATACGAGTATTTTAAAATAATTTTACATGTACCGTTGCCAGGTTGTGCGATCGGTATCCGATTGAATTCAGATACCTTAACTTTTAAGGTAACCTTTATAAGGAGTTCTGATATATAAGTCGCTTTATTACGAGTTCTTATATACCGCTACCGTAAATTTTAAATATCTTTATGAGTCACTGAATTTAGATACCGTTACTAATGATACCTGAATTTTGTGTTACTACAGGTTGATATGGTTTGTCATTCCCTGGGTAAAACCACTAAATTATATAGGACACTACAATATCAAGCACACTTGATTTGAAAAAAAAGTTATCATAATATTATTACTGAAATATCCCCGAAAATGTTAAATGTAACATATCTATTTATTATATTGCCATATAAATGTTTATTTTTATCAGTTAGTGACCAGAGCCGTTACCTACGAAGATTTTAAGCAAACCTCTCTACATGTTAAAACATATATCACTGTTAGTTATCCTAAACCAGCGCTCTGGGCGTTATATACGAGTCGGGCGTAGCAGATGCATTTCTAAGTAATAAATGGGAAGGAGGAACGTGTTCTGCAACAGCTTACAGGTTTATGTTTCAGATGATTATTCAGTGCTTGTTCGATCTTTCCTTGATTTTACATCATCGAACATTCAAGGAACGGAGTCTTTAGATATCCATCATCAGTAATCGCAAACAATTCAACACAAGTAATATAAAAAAAGAAGAAAACCTTTTTTAAAGAAAAGCTTTTATTTAAATGCTCTAAAAAGAAGAAAATAAAATTTTGCTTTAAAATTTTAACTATAAACTAATAACCTCATCATACACAATTTATATGATCATAAAAGCTTGTCGCTCAATTAAATAGGTACCTACTAGTTTATTTACACAAGTAAATCGCGCGACAAGCTTTTATGATCATATAAATTGTGTATAATGAGGTTATTAGTAGGTAAAATTTTAATGGAAAAAATTATTTTCTTCTTTTTAGAGTTTTTAAATAAAAGCTTTTTTTTAAAAAAAAGGTTTTTTTTCTTAATTTATTTTTTAGTTATCGCTGGCTAGGTTTCTGAGTCTCGGCAAGCCCTTTCATTTAATATCTGCCTATATTGCAGAAGTGCATAAAAATTACTATTTTGCCCTCTTGGATGTTCAGCCATATTGGATTTAGAATGACGTCACATTATTTTTCGAGTTACTCTCAACAAGCCCTTTCATTTGATACCCATATTGTAGAAATGCATTAAAAATAACTATTCCGCCATCTTGGATGGTCCGCCATATTGGATTTAGAATGACGTCACACAGCTTATCGTGTATTGTTATCCAAACTAAACGTGTATACAAACTTTTAGCTCAATCGGTTGCAGATATCTGCTTCAAAATCGAGTAGCAAGATTTCACCCGAACATAAGCAAGCTAAAAATAGGTTTTAAAAAATGGGTTATTTTAATGAAAACTAACTTTGTATTTTTATTGTGGGTGATCTGTATTGCCTTTGAAGTAAAAAGCTAATTCCGGTAAGTGCAAGCACAGAAATTCGATACTACCAGACAGCAAAAAGATTTATTAAAATATTATCTATCTATATCTATTAAACAAATACGAAATCAAAATAAAAAAAGTATTTAATTAAATGGACTCAAACTCGGTATGTATTTTATTTCGTTTTGAGTCTGTAGTTAATTTATGATTTAAAAGTTTTGCCAGCAGCCCTGCGAGATGGCATATTTCGCAGGGCTGCTGCAGTGCCAATGTTTCTCAAATTGTAGTATAAGTAATTAATATAAAAAGTAGTCATTTAAATCTTAATAATTTAACTCTAACACTGCTTCGACGAATACCTACCTACCTTAGCTATGATGAGATTTGAAGAAGAAGCGGTGCACAAGATAAGTACTATGTTTTTGCAATATTTATATGAGTTTTAAACTATATATTTATGAAAAAAAAAGTCAGCTATCAAACATCATAATTATTTTCAAAAATTTAGGTTTCACATCAACTAATTAGTAATTCATTAAAATAGCGCGATACCTACTGTTAGTTACGTAATAATATCTTATCATAAATAAAAACGTTTCTTTGAACGGTACAGACTTTTAAAATTCGCCTTTGATATCTGTCAACAAAAGTACTAAAAATTAAATAATTTTAACTACTTTCTTAATCTTCGTATAAATAAATAAGACGGTGAAGAGAAATATTTTAAAATCATAATTATAAACACCTACATTACTTACTTCTAACTACTTATTATTCCCTGGGTAGGTTATTTTAAAGGTTCGAATATTTGAAATGAGATAACACCAGTTAGTGATTAAGTAGAACATGTAACAGGTATATTATTATACGGTCCCAACTCCATGGAAATTAATCACATTTAAGCGCCTATTAGGAATTATAATCAAAGTCCTAACTCATTTAGGCACCTTCGCTCTCTCTGTATTTTTAGCTTATGAAACGCACACCTATTATCTAGCCTAAAGTAACCATCATCAAGAGCTTGTGTTAAGGATACTAGCTGACGGAGAACTAATGATAATAATATGTATATAAATATTAGAAATATACTAAGTAAACATATAAACATCCATAACTCGTGTACAAATGCTCGTACTCAACATACAAACATTTGCCCCCACCGAGATTCGAACCCGGGACCCCCAACCGAGTAGCTTGTATAGCATGGGGCACAGACCACTCGAACAGCCGTTCGTCAAAGTATAAAACTAAACTACAAATAAATAGATATTACAGGAATATTTTATAGTTTTCTATCTGCACCCGGCATGCTGTGCTGGCATGCTTTGCAATGCTCGTAAAGAGAAAAATGTTAAGTTTTATAATACAGAATAAAAATAAAAAGTTTTTTTTAACACAGGCACCTTTGCGGGCGTCCCTAGAATATCCTAACAAAGATTCATCACAACTTGATACATGGTTTTGGAGCGCACAGGGGACAAACATACACATAATTATTTTATTATGTCCATATAGAGGAAAAAAAGATTCAAGAACCTTTGAGGGCGTTCCTATAACACCATGCCACAATTCATCATGTTCTGATCAATGGTTTCGGAAAGCATAGGCAACAAACATACAAAAAACATTGATATTTATTGAAACAGATAAATGATATTATACAATATGATTATATTTAATAACTTAAAAAAAGGGTTTAGTTACATTTACATTTGGCATTACGATGATTAAAGTTGTGCCCAACAGATATTTACTTTATAATTTTACGCCATAGTTCGTCGTTTAAGAGAAGGCATTAAAAACAACGACGCTGAAGGTAATCCGTGAAACAAAAGCGCACTCAGCTTTTTTGTTTGATTTCATATCCAATGTACTGGATTGCATGTTCATTTGTATGAATGAGTTACTGGAAAATGTAGATATTTTTCTCTTCATTCCACTAATAAATTATAAATGTATGAACAAAAGCCTATTATGCATAAAAATCCACATATAATTTTATATGTACCTATTATAAGAAGTTATGATGACTTAATTAACCTTTAGGGAAGGCCTTTGTAGTTTGTTGGCTGAAATGATTATGATGAGTGATGATTTAGGTTGATAATGAGTGTAGGAAATGGATGCGACGCATTTGCTGTTGACGTCGCACGCATATCATTTGATAATAATTTTAACTTTTAATTTTGATGCTGCGTAAACAACACTTTCTTTAGATTTAAACAGGGAAGACAACGCGTGTGTAGTGCCCAAGGTGCTACAAACACGCGTAGTAGTAGGAATTACGGACGCACTGAAAAAAAAGAATGTCTCTTTACTACAAGAACGTATACTTACCTAGTAGAAAAAAAAACTGTTTTATATACGATAACGAGTTCAGATCAACAAAAAAATCCTACCATGTACTATATTTGTAAACATTATCTTGCGATTATAGTTATACAGGCTGAGTCAAGCCAATGGTCCCCGGAGGAAAAGTATCATAAATATGGTAGTTAGCGAATTATACTCAAAGGATACCTACATTCCTTTATTTTTAGAAATAGCAATAACCTCATTTAAAGATTTACCAAAAATCACTTGATTGAGCAGGAAATCGAACCCGTCAAATGTAGAAAGTGAACACCTGTATTATTATGACACCGATCGATAGTCCATCATTCATAATAACATAATGAACAAATCTCTCTGACAAACATTGGGCCTAATTCTGGGAACACACTTTAATTCTAAATTTAAGAACAGTATATCTCTTTCTCGCAATAAGTAATAGAAAAAAGATGCAAGAATCTGTTTAGAGCTGTCACTTAAATTTAGATAGATTTCATAGAAACCATAGACAATTTTAGACGGCATGTACGGAGGTGCCTCCTAAACACTGCATTTTATCACGTTCAATAAGGTCGAAAATTGAACGCACATTTCTAAATGTCAAATTATATGACAGCTATCCTTTTCGTATTCCTTTCGATAGAAAGAAATGCACTGAACTTAATTTTAGACTTAGCATGTGTTCACAAGAATTAGGGCCATTGCCTCTAAGATCAAAAGGCGAAAAGAAAATACAACAAATAAAGTTTGCTTCATGAATTTTACACATACGTGCTAAGATAACTACTCTAATTTTATAATCACAGTAGACAAATTATGTTAGAGGCAATTAGATTGCTAATTAAATACAAGTAAATAATCTCGACTAGCTTTTCGTGGTTCGAATCTAAAATAAGAACCCTTGAGTAATTCCAATAGGCAGCGGCAGCATAGACACTCGTGTCTCATGAAACTTACCTAAGTAGGTACTTACATTGTAAAATTTTATGGTCTTCCCAAAATTTTACAGATATTTGTTTCTTATGATGAGAGAGTTTTGAAAAATTTGCTTCTTATGATGGAGCTATCGATCAGTATCATAATAATACAGAACGTTCAATTTCGACATTTGGCGGGTTCGATTCCCGGCTCAGGTAAGTGACTTTTAATATATTTTTTTAATGTGATTATTGTTATTTCTAAAAATAAAAGAATGCTTTATTTAAGTATAAATAATTTGCTAACTTCAATATTTAGGATGCTTTTTAATGCAAAATAAATTGCGTCCTTCTGGTGATTACAATAAGAAATGGATATTAGAACTTACAAATCCATTACTCGGTCCGGAAAGCGGCGTTCCGTTTCTAATACGGTCGGCACCCAGCTAATACTAGAATTTTTTTTCACCGCATTAAATGGGTTAAGTTTGTATTTGGTGCCATCTACTCGATCGTCGTCAATCGGTTCGTAGGAGAGCAAGGGCGGCGCGGGGAGACGGAAGGAGAAGTCATCGGGAAACTTTCGCTGCATCCGTACCTAATTAGTAGAATTCAAGGTGCTGCAGGAAGGTGGTTGTCTGCTTAAGTTATAACTTATAAGTTTAGGCTTGCATTCTATCTAAAATGCAAAAAAATACGCTTTTATCTCATCGGCACATTCCCCTTGGGCCTATAAAAGTATGATGATAGTCTTCGATCTTTATATCTACTAACCAAAATCAAATGAAAAACAGTTCTGCCGGTTCTCCAAATGTATTCTGACTTTTGTTCGGCTCATTCCACTAACCTCTATAAATTAAGGCAAGTAATTTAATAATTCGGTTACATAATGATTATGATTAAGAATTGTATGACAAGTACTCTAGCTTACGGATATAAATTTTATGAGACCAATTAGGGCAACTAGAGAACTATTTCACTAAGCGTATTTTGAACCCTAGCACTAAATACATAAATACTATGTTAATTAGTTACTTCATAATTATGTCTAATTAGTCTGTAAATTTGAAAAAAGAAATCGTTTCTGTGTGGTGGAATTCGTACATCCATACCATACATATCAACAATTATCCTTTTGTAAAATTAATAGAAACTTTTTAAATTTATTCATAAAAGACTCAAATGAAAGTTAATGATATTTCCTCATGAGTGTAGGAATATTATTCCAACTTTTCGTGGCAGAATAATATTACTAATAGAATCTAGCTCTTTCATTACTTAATGGTAATGAAAGAGCTAAATTAACTAACTAACTTAGGATTGGCAAATAACAATAGTGTCGCTTCTGTTGGCATAATACAGTGTCGCGGAAACAATGGTGCAAACCTTACTATCTGCCAAATTAAAATGATTTTATTTTAAGCCGTAGGGTTGCCCAAAAATATTATTTTTTAACAAATTTTCTACGTTATTTCAGCATAAAACTTCAGAATAATTCAAGAATTCATATTTAATTGTAAATAGAATTTAGGACCATTGGTAGTTTCTGTCCTTTCCCAGAATTTATTATTGGGCATTCTCCTTGCCGCGGTTGATACTTTCGGCGGCTGTTCTTATGCGCCAGCGCAATTGGTCGTGCGTTGTTGTTGAGCGGTCGTATACCTTCTTTTTTGCAACCCCTATTGCAATCCCAATAAAAAACCAGAGAATTTAGATCATGACATAAATCCTTCGTGGTTGTAGCCATTTTCTATTATTTTTCACTAAAAATCATTAGAACAATAACTAATAAATGTTTCAATAATAAATGTCATCACAAACATTTAAAAGGTTGAGAAGTTTTATCTCCACAATTAAAGTATTAGGTTGAATTATGACGATTTATAAGATCTTAGTTTGAGTCTAATTAAATTTTCGGTCAGCCGTATTGTGAAAGGACGCGGGTTTGCATCCCGCCCCAGAAAATGGCTTCTTTTCTGAACTAGAAATTATTCTACATATCTTTAAAAGATTTACTTAGAAACTGATTTCTTATCCTCATAGTCAATTCTAATGTATACTTTTTGGTATATTTCTTGCATATTAACCTATTTTGATGTCAAGGCAATAAAACAAGCAGCACTGTGGCTCTGGCGTTACGGTCGGCTGCAATGCGAGTGTCAATATTGACTAGGTGAAAGTGTAAAGAAACTCCTAATTAATATGTTCATGTGATTTCACTAGCATTTTCATTTATTAACTAATAACTCAAATAAATATTTGAATGATCTTGGAATGCAGATCAGGTACCTATATGTATAAATAGGTTATTTACACACTTAGCCACGTATTCATAAAAAAAAGTGAAGTAATAAGAGGCTTATAAAGTGTTTTGTTTCTCTCACTCATACGAGAAAGAGAAAAGATAAAAATATTGTAGCAGTGCTTTGTCTTAAATAGGTTTATTGAGCGTTTATGAATATGGGCGTTACTCTTTTGTCCTCATAGACACAGAACCACCCCGGATTGAAAGGTGGGTTCGATCCCTCAGGACGTGAACTTTTTTAGTTTAAATATTTTTGTAAATATATTTTTCAAACATTAATACAGTAAGAATAAAATTAGGAATATTTGTAAACGTACAAACATATTCGTCAACAACTTTGATAACAGAACTCCCAACTATAACTGGTATAGTAGCGACATGGGTATTCGACATAACCTTTCTCTTGTTTATTTTAAGACCACTTATCGGAAAGTTCTGTCTAGGTCGCCGAGAATTGTGCCGAGTATTGGCGGGATTCTGCCATGACGAAACGAAAATGAGTGATGTACTCGCCGTTGATGTTGATGCCGAGTCCTATTCAGTCAAGTAGTATGAAAACGTCTTCCAACGCAGCGGTAAACAGTTTCGGAGATATTACAGCAGTTGGATAGGTTTCGTATCCACTGTACACGGACCGATATGGTAGCGCTCTCGTACAAGGATCTCATCACTTCCATATACCGATAGTCACTGTGGCACCTCTGAAGAGATTGAATCACGGCTCCTGTTTCGATCGAATCAAAGGTCTCAAACGCCAAGCAAAGTAGTCAGTTATACTCCTCGGTCTTCTGTATAACCTGCCGCAGGTTTTGTAATTGTTTTTAAACTGCAGCAGTGGCTCGGTTTTTATTTATTATTTACTAGGAGAACCTCCTTGGTTTTGTACAGAATAACGATTTCTTTGAACAAAACCAAGTAATGAAGGAAGAATATTTACATCCTCGTACAAAACTGGAAATGTAATCGGTAATGTGCAAAGAAAAAATTTTTCTTAATACATTACCCGGTTTTGCGCGAAAAATATTTTTTCCTTTTACATTGCTGGAAATGTAACTCGTAATGTACGAGTAACAAGGGATTTCTTTTGGTATATAAACAGGTCTTGCACGTTTACACTATTTCCCCACAATATAATACCATATCGGATTCATTGATACGCGTAAGCATAATAGGCAGTTAGGGCAGTGTTGAGATCGGTTGCCCACCGCAGCTCCCGAAGCTTGACAATTTTGATATAGCTTTATTTATGTGGCTTTTCCAATTTAAATTGGAATCTAGTTCTATACCGAGCAATATACACGCATCAACACATTCTATTTTTATTTGATTATAATAATAATTTATGTCAAGTGGGGATTTTTGGTACGGCTTTAATTCAATAATTCAACAAAAATAGAATGCATCCAATAACGCTACCTTGTGGTATGGAGTTGGATTTTCAAGGTTAGAGTTACGACTTAAACCATTGGTGTGTTATTCCGCGTATACCTATGTCATATAACTTATTTAATAAGATATTATATTGGACTTTTTCATAAGCTTTTGTCATATGTAATAAAATTCCTATAGCGTATTTTTTTCGTGGAGAATGATAGATAATTCTTGAATATTTCTTAAATATATTTGTATACGGCGAGTTAGAAAAGTTAGAAAAACACGTGCAACTGTCCACGTGTTTTTCTAAAACCGTTTTGCGAATCGTCAATGATGTTGAATTTTTCACAGTAAGACTCGAGACGTACTTGCATCGCCTTTTCAAATATTTTTGAAGATGTTGGCAAGAGGGCGATGGGCCTGTAATTACTTACTTGCGTCATGTTTGGATGCTTTCTTATGTAATAGGTTTTAATAATGGCGTTTTTAGGTGGTCTGGAAATGTTTCTTCTGTAAAAGATTGAATAACTAATAAATAATAGGGTATAGTTAATTCTTCAGCGCTTCTTTTTATTAGAATTGGCGGAATTTTGACGATACCGTGACTGTATTTGCTTTTCAATCTAGTAATTATTTTAAAAATAATTATCGTAATGTCCGACCGGGCTATCTTATATGGGTTTATCTCCTTTCCATGGCAAGTTCACTTCATAACGTCCATCGGCATTCACCGTCACCGTATTAAAAAATATCTCATTATTTCTATTTCAACTACTTCGCTATTTTTCACCTGTGTAGGATCTTTCATACCTATAGACTCCCAAGTCCCATAGCTCCGCGATATGTAAGTTAGTTATGGCCTGAGTGATGGTAGAAGCGCAAGCATTAACGGTAACGCCTTATAAAACCCAGCCTAACTTTGTTCTTAAAGCAACTAAAGAATCATTCACCTGAACTATCTCTACCGTGTAAAGAAAACCTAAGTGGTCAGCACCTATCAACATCCATATTTGTGAACAATCATCATTATTGTCATTTAAAATAATAATTAGTTTGTCGAGCTTACTAAAAACCATAGGATCATTTAAACTTGGCTAATACCCGCAGAGTTTGTCTTTATCTAATACGGAAATAATGAATTCGAACTTACCAGTTAAATCTTGCACGCAAACTTTATAAATATTGTGCTTTGAAAGAGTAGATTAGATCCCGCCAAATAGACTATATGTTAGACTCATAGCTTATCGGTATTAGTCCTAAGGTTTTAGTGACAGCTTTTAGTATTTGTATATACGTCGTTAACGTTTATATACGTCGCTATCAAATATTGCTCGTACTTTTACAACTTTGCTGTTATAAACTAAATTTTCAATTAATATCTGTAACAAAGCGGAATCATTAGTTTTATGTGACAGCAAAACCTTTTGATTTGTAACCGAAATGCTTTGACCAACATCGCGTTTGCCTATACGGTCATCTTTTGACACATTCGTCATAACCTTTGACGTCGAAGGTTGTTTGCTCGTTAAATCAACCTCCGGACACATAATGTATGTATGCCTTTTCGTACAATTTAGACATTTCGGATAAAAGACATGACAATGACATCTGTTAGCAAAATGACCAACTTTCAATCAGATTAAACACGCTTTCTTTTCTTTCAGAATTTCTTTTTTCTGCTCTAAGGTCATGGATTTCGTGCGAATACATTCGGAACTATTTCTCACACCAAATGCACTGCTTGTCGTTTTGTCTTTGTTCATGGGCTACGCGCTTCAATGACTATTTTCGCTCTTCAGTTGCTCACGCGCCTTTGGAGTGTTGTTAAAACTGTTCATCGCGAGCTGAACCTTCTCCTCACAATCTACTTCTAACTTCAAAAAGTTCATTAGTTGTCCGAACAAATCTTTATTTGGTAACTTCGGTGAACGTTCCCAGACTCGAAATACGCTCTCCGGTAGCGCCGTTCACCTAAAGGATAAAGAATCGCAGCATTCTTATCGGACGTAACTCCTAACGACTCAAGTGCTGGCAACGCGTATTCAATTTATCGTACAGAGTGCACAAATCTGACCCTTCCATATTATGTCTTTGCTGCAAGACCAGATCTAATAATTTTCGCAAATAAGTTTGTATGATAAGCTCATCCTTAGCAAAACGCGCTTTCAATAGCTCAATGGCGCTGTGGTAATTGGCTCCACTAGGAGGGAAACTCTCCACTAAGTGTTCCTGGTTCTGTGGCCTTAATCAAATACTGGTCAATACTTATCATCGTCATCAATAGCTTTATCGTAGTGAATCTTACGGTATTGGCCTCAGAAGCCGATCCAATTTTCTACACGTCCGTCAAACTGACGTAATTCAATTGCTGGCAAACTAAATTTACGCTTTGAAACTCCAGGCTCTCGTAAACAGGTTTGACTATTAGCACGTACCTTTAATAAATCTTGAAATCTATTTGTTAACTGCTGGCACTCTAGTTGGCGTTCTAAGCAATTTTGCAGGTCCAACAGGTCCATCATGTCTTCTTCTGAAATATTGACGGTGGACAAAATTTCCTGCAAATAATCATTAATATCTTTTAATGCCAATCCAGCAGTCTTTGGACTACTAATTACACTTTTAATATGCGATTCGTTGGCGGACTCCACATTTTCCAAAATTTTCTTAGCCTTGTTTACGACAAGAGTCATTGTGCGCCGCCGTATTGACCGTTGCTTTTTCGCAGCTTAAAAATTATTAACGCAGTAAGGGCTGTCTCAAGATCAAACTGTTACACTTGATGGTTAATCAATTGGGATGTTGCCTACGTTTGAATTTGGCGCTATTTTTCACAAATTCGGAAAATATACGCTACTGTTACCCATAAAAACAATTCAAACTTAAAAGATATGGGATATTGTTGAAGTTGTACTGATTTAAAAAAAAATGGTCATATTTTTTTTTTCAAAATTTATCAAATATTTAGTGATATTAGATTGCTTACATCAAGTAAAACAACTATTATTATAACAACTATTCATAAAAACATACTTAAAACATAGTTATTATCAATTTTGTCACTATGCCCATACATTTCTTAGTAATATGGCAACATGTGACGTCCCCTGTTACGTAGATTTTCTATGGAGCGTTTTTGGACGATGCGCCGCAACACATCAAACATACCACTATATCTGTGAAACTATTGATCTTAGACATACTATTTCTTTTGCAATATTTCTTTATGAGTTATAAACTTCTTATTTATGAAATAAAAAAAAAGTTGTCAACTACCCTATTATAACATATTCACCCCTTTCCCTACTTCCATCCAAAGCACTGATAAACCTTTTTACGACACTCATTAGACGTAATAATAGCTGACTTAAATAACGCCCACTAATTAGGGAAGCGAGACATCGACGCGAGATGTCTCCTGTCCTCCTCCTAAACATCGTAAAGTGCGGAAAAACACAATAGCTGATGATCTGAACTGTGAAAGACCTATATTAGGTACGATCAGTCTACGCAAATTAGTGAGTCTAGGTTTTTCGCCAATTAACAAGCAAAAAGAAGAAAGCCGGAAAACTAGGCAGTTATTATGCTATTTTGGCACGAACACAATTCAGTGACTACAGTCTATATACTTAGTTAGTTTTATACCGCTTTATTATCCAGGATTACTTTAAAATTTAAAATTTCCCCTTTTAAATATCACTAAGTTATAATTTTCGTTAGTAACTCAACAGTCATGTCTGTCACCGTTACATGATTGTAACATTTTAGGCGGGAAACAGTGTTCACCCGCATATTCCATAAATGAAGAACATATTGTAACGTTATGGCATTGGAAAGCCCTGTAAAAATAAAAAATGAACATCTTCAATTGTACGAAACCACTAAAACATTGAATATAAACAAATACTTATTGCACTCTAACATTTAGATACTTAATACTAATATGTGTAAGGTGTAAGTGGTGTTAGCGGGTGTAGTTTTAATATTGGTTTAACGGTGTGTTGGAGGGTTCAATAAATAAGCAGCAGTATACGACACTGCACCGGTATGTTTAAGTTGTAAAATAAAGGCACACTGTAACAAGATAAAATAAACTTAAAAACTGAACACTGAAACTAAAACACACCGAAATACCAAAATAGGCTTTTGAAATAGACTAGTGAAATATTAATTTAATATGAAACATCCGGAATGTTACATCGATAACTAAAGAATATAATATCGCCCAAGCTAACGGCAGACGTCGAAAGCGACGAGACACTGGTAAGTTAACGCGAAACATCACCTCTCACGGTCAGCAATAGAATGATTTTTGCAAGAGAAAACGTCAATGTATGAATTTGAATTTTGAATTTATATTACTTTTAAATATTACCAGTAAATTTAGAATTTGATAAAAGGTACTATAACATATTGTACCACGTTACATAGTATAGCCTAACTAGAGCTTTCTTTTTGTTATGAAATCACTCTCCCATACCACATTTCCCACAATTCGCTACTGCACCGATACAATACAATCACGACAATCAGGAATATTTATATCACGTTTGCATCGCTGCCGCTATAAGTGTAACAATGCCTTAGTAGACAAGGTCACTAACCAGTGATTACCTACTACAGCCAATGTTCAAACATAAAGTGCCCTACACAGGGCCAGTCACAATTTTTCTTTTCTCTAATGGTCGAAGACGACGCGACGCGTCGACGGTCGGCAGGTGCGTTCCACTGACACACAAATCGCTAACGACAAAAAGTACGAATGAGCGCTACGTTTGGAGTTAGAAGCGTTATCGATAGAGCTGCCATTAATAATAGTACTAAGTATATGGAAAAATATTTATAGCAACATTTACCTAACTGAATAGAAATACCAGTGAATATATTTACCTCCGAGAACAAAAGGTTTGTACTACAACACTATTATTTGCAACATTAGGCCCAATTATTAAAAAATAACACTAAATCTAAATATATCTTTAAAATATCAAAGTTCTGACTGTCAACTTAGACTAAGTATATTCGATTCAGCTTATACAGGGTGGTGCCGCCAATACGACAATAAATTGAAACATGGGCTATATTAGTTCATAGAAATAGTTTGCCACTTTCAAAAACATTTTTTTCATTAGATAATTTCATGACATTTGTATGAAACATAACCTTGGCTGCATTATTTCATAGAAATGTCATGAAATTATCTAAATAATAAGAGGTTTTTGAAAGTGGCAAACCATTTTTATGAACTAATATAGCCCACGTTTTAATTTATTGCCGTATTGACGGCACCGCCTTGTATAGACAGTAGACAGACACCCCCGACTAGAAGGTATGCTGGGAGGTTGTTTCAAAAACTATTATTTATTACGGTCAAAACTTTGCAATTTAGCTACTTCTCCTTTTTGCGTTCATTTAGAGAACGAGATATCATCAATATCATTTCAGCCAAAACACGTCCATTGCTGGACCAAGAGCACCTAATGATTTTCACAACGATCTGTGCTGCGACCTTCACCAGATCGTTGGAACACCTTGTTGGAGGCGTGCCCACGACGCGTCTTCAACGACGAGATATACTGCACTTAAATTTGGATTTAGTACTAAGTAACACTATATTCAAATTTAATAATTTATAAAGTGTACCTACTCCAGCCCGCCTAGCATTACCACCGACACGCGATATGATAAAGCTATTTATCGCTTTGAATTGTCAAAAATCATTGGATATAACCGCTATCTTGAAATTTTATAGAAACTGCGAACATGTATATATACAATACAAGTTTCGGTGGTCATGCTAGGCGGGCAGGTTCTGGTGCATGCACCGTGAATGGCATTCCCGAGGCGAGAGCACTAGGCATCAAATTGAGCTGACCTTTAATACTCCAAGTTGTTCAACGTTGGGTGATTCTAGTTCTATTGACTATCGGCCTAGGCATTTGATGCCGGTTTCAATGAACGTCCTAGCCGTCGAATTAACTGGCTAATTTAACTTACTGTATGCGACATAATTATATACCCAATATCAATTCGCAAGGCCAGATAGTGGGTCGCACTGCGGGCATCGCTGTTCCCTACTGCATATAAGTTGAGTTCCTCTTGAGCAGGATCAAATACCCGACCAACAGTCCATGGATGGTCTGTTCCCCCAGTAAATCCTTAATGACGTCATCACGGACTGCTGACCGGATTGCACCTTCTTGTTAAACTTACTAGATAACAAAAAGACATTCCTTTGAACATCTCTCACAGCCAGATTGTGATCAAGAGCAAACGCACTTCGATAAATAAATAAAAATATCCATCGAGAAAATTGATTCCTTTAATATTTTGGCTTCTGTAAAATACTCTATAGATTAGTTAACTATAACATAATTCAGAACAAGAACAGCAGTAGTAGTAAAAATAGGACTAAATCCTTATTCAAAAAGCTGAACATTTAATGAATATCAAATTCCATAAATAAAACAAACTTACTAGTTTGATTCTGAAATTATGCTTTTTTATTTAAACCTTGGCAATGTATCAAACATTCTTAGTAGTTTTTTGAACTTTTTGTAGTTGTGATTTGTGTCACTGACCTTGAATCTGAATCTACACTTTATCACTTCGAGACAGGAGCTATTGTAATATCTACAATGTCACTTTATAATGAGGTTATGACTGGTCAGTTTTTATTTTTATTTTTTATCAATAAGTACCTATATTTCTTACATGGGGCTATTAAGAACGTTGATTGCCTTTATAATATTTTGAAATTTTCGTATCACGTTCGACATAAGCACCCAACACCTACGAGTGTGAAACAGACAAAATTTATATTATTTTGAACAGACGCAACTTCAAAATCGTGGAAAAAATCAGCTGTCGCATATAAATAGATACGAGTATGCAACAAATAAAAAAGGCAAGTAAAATCATTCGTTTTAATTTAAAAGTTTTTTGTAATGTGTGTCCTGTCTATTTTTTATATTAAGTTTTAATTTCTTAAATTAATTAAATTAAAATAGAGGTCGAACCGTAAAACGATTGAAATGATGTAGGTATGTTCAATATTCCAAGTGATAGATCAAATTACTCCCAGTTAAATTCACCTGTGGGCTATAAGCCAATTATGCTATTTATTTTCGTAAAATGATCGGCAGCGGTTCGGTATGGTTACTAATGCAGTTGTAATTCAAAAAGGTATTCCACTAACATCGCTTATAAAGCTGGAACGCTAACGATTCGGTTGGTTCAAATCCGGCTGGATAATCGTTAACAATGTTGCATAAAATAATATTTTGGGTTGAGATTTGTTAAGTTTTGACACTTAAACCAAAGAAGTATCGATGCGTTTCGGCTACCACAAACCTCAAATATTTTGCAGAATACAAAACAATGAGTGAACCCAACGGCTTGCGTTACGTGTTACTTGTAGTAGAATACCAAACTGATGCGTTTCGCCTACGTTTCGATTGCGCTGTTTGCAGAATACAAAAAAGTAATAAATAAAGCTTTTCGGATTCGTTTCAGATCAAAAACAATAGCAGAATTGGTCGCTGAATCTTGGCCTGTTATAGTCTTTGGGACGCAGACATAGTTTCAGCCGATTTTGACAAATCATTATTTTATGATAAATAGCGACCAGATTAATAAAGAGAAGAAAACAATGTATCGATGTCGTGTTACATGTAAAAGTAGCGCTATCTCTCTATCAGCATTGTTCTCATACTCGATATTGCTAGCTTTTAAAAGTTAACAATATACACTTACATGAAAGTGCATTCATTGAATTGATACTTTTTGTGTAGTCACGTTATTCTTCACTATTGGTAACTTAATGACGAGTTCGATAATGTACAATAAGTACGTAGACATTGCCATTTTTAAACGACTTCATAAAAGAAGGTTCTCGATTCGACACGCGGGTAGCTAAGTTTTTTTGGATACTTTATTCAATATCCTTTAACTGTTAACTAGGTTGGACTTATTAAATAAACAACTCAAGAACAGAAGTTGTACTAAGAACAATTTAGTCTAACCATCGATTATCGCACAAGTTGATAACGCTAGTCTGTAATTCCTGTTTCTCCTATGAAATGGATCTGAAAAAAAGGTTATTAATAGGAAAGACAATGTGACAATGGCTACCGATATGTTGTTGTTCAAGTATATTATAATAATGAATAATGATTGATGAAGCATATCATCTGAATCTGGACGGGCAGCGCAATTCGAAACAACGACAAACATGAAATATTATTGAAACAATTGTTGCGAAAAAATGTATCGTTGTTGATCGGGCTATAAACATTGACATGTGAAACTATAATGCTGGCTTTATCATTTTAATTGATAGAAAACATAAGAGCTACAGAGCTATAGAAAGAAAATTATTAATTACAAGTGCCATCGTGGTAGAAAACATTGCTTGACGTGGACCACCACCATCAAACTGTATTAGTCACAACATTACTCACTCGGCCGTAGTCATAAACTCAATTCTAATTCGCCTATTTAACACATTTTATTCACTTTATACCATTACCAACGCTAATATGTCTTTACTCCACTTTCCTTCGCGTAAGTACTATGGCATTGCACCACTATTGAGAGTGCTCTTACGAAATCAAACTACTCACAAAACAATTTCAAGTCTGACTATGTATAGATTTTTAGAGCGACTCGTGGCCTACATAGTAGGTACCAGATGATACTAAAACATCGCTATGAGTTACAATACGGAAGCTTCCTGTTTGATTTAGAATATTTAGAATATAAGTTCCTAATACTAGCATTA
This sequence comes from Nymphula nitidulata, assembly GCA_947347705.1. Classification (NCBI taxonomy): domain Eukaryota; kingdom Metazoa; phylum Arthropoda; class Insecta; order Lepidoptera; family Crambidae; genus Nymphula; species Nymphula nitidulata. The sequence continues at coordinate 23,695,098 of OX374616.1, forward strand.
ATGTTCGTTTTGATAATCAAACAATATAATAGGCATTGAATAGGATGACGAGTTGGTCATTAATAGAAATAATTAGTAATTTTTGAACAGCGCTAGGTTTTCTTTTGTTGAAGATACGCTAACGGGCTCAATTGTGTTGTTTTTTTATACTGGTGGCAATAGTACGGCCCACCTGAGGCACTGAGGCAAGCGTTGCCAAAACCTGCGGACAAAGTAATTAATTACCCTGTGCTATGGACGCTGCACGCTGTCAACTGCAGGGTATCACTCACGATATTGTCGATCCTATACCTTAATAAAATAACAAAGAAATTAACAAACCTTTACTCAACCATCTCAAAACGTTAAATCTCTCAGAAAACACTCAATACTCTAATCAATTTTTGTTGGCCACCATAGTACTTACATAGGTCTTACACAGATAAATAAAAAGAATAAATTAGGGAATTCCACTAGTTGTAAAAACAAGACGTTGTCACTATATACACAATACAATATTTGATTCAAATATATTACTTGGCGTAGCCCATACGAGTGATATAAATTAAAAACCAGATTTCATCACGTGCAAAAATAAAGCTATAATAATTATGAAAGCTCGGAGAAAATACGCAACATGACGTAATTACTCAATAAAAATGAGAAAAAAGCAAACAAAATAATATTAAATAATTCAATCTAATGACTGTGAGAACTATTCAGTGACAGTGTGATCCGCTTAGTATGTACGGCAACAAAATCCTTGTTCCATTTCCACATTTAGGTACGAAATAACATAAAATAAAACTGATAAAAGGATTTAAATTTAAATAGTGAAATTTCCACGCCAATGCAAAATTTAAGTACTACGTAGAGCGACAATGATTTAAGAATGATAAAAATTGCAAAATGGTTCTTCTTCGGGGTACGAATTCGTACGACAAGACTGTCTTGAGAGTAAGTACTCGTAGCTCTCGAAAATTAGCCAGTGGATCGTTAAAAAAGCACCAAATTTAGGCTTCTGACAGTGCTAAGAAATTACTAGAACGTAAACTTATTTAAAAGAAGGGTGGTAGGGATATGTTTATGTTGTTTGTTCACGTTGTCTTATCAATCGGATGATGATATATGAAAATTTGTTATTCCTCTTTATCCGATGAATAGAGCCAAAAGTAAAAAAGTTCACAGTCGATCGGACTAAGCAGAAGAGCCGAGTGTCCACAGGGATTTTCCCAAGCCTGCACACGTTTGAGAAAGGAGAAACAGGGTTTAAACAAGAGACATTTTACTATACCTAATACTAAACTAAGTTTGACCCTGTTGTTGAAATCGTCCTTCGCTGGACTGTCTTTAAAATAAGTAGCCCTTTGTACGGTTTCTCCTTCTGTAATAACATCTTAACCTAAATATTGTGTAAAATAAAATAAAGATTTATAACAAGCATGGTGAAAATATTTTTCAGACTTTATTTTATATGTATCTATGACGTATTTTATAGTTTGGTTGTATTTATTATACTGACCTTAAATTTATGTTTTGTAGTAGTATTATGATGAAATGGAATATTTTTAATTTGAATTATTACTTCCTAAGATAAGTACGTTGAACCAACCAAACTAACTCTTCAGCTCTATAATATTAAGTATAGACTTTTTTATACCACTAAGGTGTTTTATACCACGGTTACCGTAGCCTATGGACGCTTACAACACCAGGGGTCATTTAAAAACCTTTTTACGCCTTTATTGAAGAACCCCATGCTGTACTCATTCGAGAAACATATAATACTTATATTAGTAAATGTTGTAAAAAATAGAGATTCTGTTTCCTATAAGAACAGTGCAGTCATAATTAGCTGTCGTATTCTCAGCATATAAGAATTAACGTCTCACTGCTTTTCATAAAAACTCTCAAGGCGCAAATATGGGAAACAAAGAAACCGATTCTAATAAGTCTTACTACTAAAAAAACTTGTTAGAGGCTGTTTCGAAAAAATTTTTTTTTACTTTTTAAATCATCATCACCAGCCTATATACGTCCCACTGCTGGGCACAGGCCTTCCTACATGGCAGAAACACATGAGGAGTTTGGGCCATAACACCATCACGCTGGCCCAGTGCGGGTTGGTGGGTTAAAGCTGTTGCAGTAACAACCGGGACCAACGGCTTAACGTGCCTTCCGAAGCACGGAGGAGCTCGAGATTATAAATTTGATTGACCCATCCAGGGACCAACCATGGCGAAAGTTGCTTTGTTTTCGTAATCGAAACCAGAGCGCTCAAACTACTACGCCACCGAGCTCCTCGGCTCCTCCTTTTTAAATAGTAACCAAAAAATTTTATCATAGTAACTAAAAATCGCCAGTAAGTAATTACTTTTTCTTAGGAAAGACTTATCGAAAAATCCTATGACAACTTTTCAGACTACTCTAAATTGCCTTTGTGTGGCAAGTCTTTATAGAATCGGTTTGTTCGTTTTCAATATTTTCGACTTTTTAGGTTTGTATGAAAAGCCATGCACGAGCACTATTTTTGATGTGCTCGTGTCCACTACAAAGAGATAAAAAAATGTTTGTGCTGACTTTAATTTGTTGTTCATTATTGTCTATTAATATAAATGCATATGAATGAGAATCTGAAATAAATATATTTTATGGGTATTTGGAATTGTCAGCGTAAAGCTGCTTTAAGCCATGAGTACACTTACGGGCTTGTAAGTAGTAAGTAATTGTAGCGTGTGATGTGTTTATGTTGAAGATTTTTTGTTGTTATTATTATTCTTCTTCTTTTTACGTTTATTTTAACATAGGTAATTAGAAAGTAAAATAACAAGAATAATACTAAGTGAATAAGATTTATTCATTTTAAGCATTAATCAGCGAAAAAATTATAGAATTTTATTAAATTATGTTATTATATTGGTTATTACATTTGCCATTGCCACCTCAATCAAAACAGCAGGTACTTTTAAACAGATTTTAATAGAGGTTGCATGATAATCGCAGTCGGCATTAATAGGTTGTTTTTGTGTAGGTATTGTATTTGTACATAGTTACACACACATTTATACCGAATACTCCTTTATGTAATTAAATACTTTGATATAAGGAACAGAATCTTGAGAGAACTTTTAACTTTTTTTTACTTTTCATCAACTTTAATATTGTTAAGGGCATTTAATAAACGCAATTAGTAGTGAACTAAAAGGAAACTCAATTCACATCAGACAGCAAAAGAATGCAATAATAGAGCAAAGAGGGCAGACTATAAGCAAAATTACTTACAGCTTACAGCGTTCAAGCATTTAAATGTTATGCAGTTTGTTTCAAAAATCTTATAACTTCTTATGATTTCACTAGCAACAGTCATAGCAAACTCAAACAATAACCCGTTTCTCAATTTCATACAGTTGGTTTCTTCCACTAAAATATAATTAAATAATTTACAGTCGACAGCACATCAAGCGTAACAGTTTGACCTTGAGACCGCCCTTACTGCGTTCGTAATAGACGCGGCTTTTTTAGTGCAACACTTGATGTGCTGTCGTGAAACAAAAGAGAGTTTTTGCCTCTTGTGGTTATGCCATCTTCCAGTGGTTATGGCCTAAGTAATATGTCATACATGGGCACTAAGGTACCTACATTATTATTAAAGTGAGTAGAATTGGTAAAATTTTAATCATAACGACAATAAACTTTAAGATAGTTTAGTTAGCTATCTATTCTTTTGTATTATTTATATTTTAATATTAAATCTAAGTAAGCTTATATCCACTATTTTTCATAACATAAGATATGAAAAATAAGACATTAATGAATGACTAAAACAATCGACGGTTTTTCCATATGTGACTTGATCAGATCAACAACACAACTATAGACATAAACTCATCAATGTTAAACGATGCCGCCATATACCTAACAAGATTGACGGCTGCATAACAATGTTACACTGTTGGTGGTACAGGTAAACTTGTTACGTGCAGAAGGTCTGTGAAAACTTTCAAGATTTATATCGTAAACCTTGTGAATTTACTCCTCTAAATACATGTGAAATTCTGATTATAGCTTATCACAATATTGATGTTAAGACACTGTTGTCTAACACATTAGAATTTATGCCCAGTGAAAATATGTATAAGTAGGTACAAACACCTGCTATTCTACAGGTAGGTACTATTTAACAATAGTAGGTCCTACAGAATAGTAGTCAGTATATGAATAATATAATAGATTCCGCTGGAGCGCCTGAAATCGATTGGAGCGTCTTTTAGAATGTACATTCTGAAAGCTGCTCCAATAGATATGCACGTTGCTTTTATAGATAATCTATACAGGGTTCTCGTACGATATGTTATACAGTATTGTTGTATTTGTACCTCTCGCTACCAATCATGGTAAGAGCCATGGTTGGTAGTCAGAGGCTATGGGAGACTGTCGCCTCCTTCTGCGAGACTGTGCTCACGTAGAAAGAGGCAGCGGAGAGGGAGCAGGAAGAGGGATCCAGAGGATCCTCTGGGCGCCCCGGGCCGCGTGCGTGGGTTACCTATGCTGATAGGGGTATCAGCATAGGTAACCCACGCACGCGGCCCTGGGCGCGGCCGCGTATTGCACGCCACGTCTGAGATTGCCCAAGTGACTCTGGGTTATCTCCAACGGCGTGAAACCTGGCTGCAAGGGTGGGTTGCCTGGGGGTGGGCTGGTGAAATTATTCGGCAGAGCCTAGGCTACCCCTGGGAAGGACAGTGGAGTTACCGGGGAGTTTTAGTGGGTATTCTCGGTGTCATTAGCGCTGGGCGACCCTCACACACACGCGTTACCTAGCCAGCGGCGCGTAGGTCTGCAATATGATTTCTCCCCGAAAAAAAAGTATTATTGTATTTTTTCTAATCGAAATAGACAATACAGGATACTTCCTACATCTTTCTGTAAGTAAGCACCCTAATAATAATAGGTTATTTGAGCTACTTCTATGAGTGATACAGGGACTGAAAAACCATTATTAACCGGGGACACAAAATTCTGGCATCGTTATTAACGAATATCCAATTTCAGTGACTCACAAAGATAACTAAAATGTACGCACAACCGACGACTATAATGCACACGCGACCGATATATCTTAAAAATTAGGGTATCTGTATTAAATCGGATACCGATCGCACAAGCGGGCAATATTACGTGTCAACCGTTTGAAAATACGGGTATCCGACCGAATAATTAAGGTACCGTTATTACGGGTACTCTTTAAGTTATGGTATCCTTGAATGACGGATGTTGATATCTAAATTTTCGAGTACCGTTACTATCGGTATTTAAAAGCACAGAAAACGGTCAGCTACGGAAAACAGGTACAGAAAACTATAGCCGTGGAAAACCGTTTTGTAGGGTATCGTTACAGTCGCCGGAGTCATATGGATCATCCTGTCAGACGGCTACTAATCATGTTTATATAAGGTATTTGATACCTGAGTGGTATCGCTTCTCATTGTGGGTGACTCGGCGGTGTGTGCGCCGGTTCCTCGTGTGCTGCCTGCTGCTGCCGCCGTCGCCTCGAGGCCCCCGAGGAGGCTGGTTAACTGCATCAACAACACTCCTTCCAACATCTTTGTAAGCCAATATTAACTTTAAATTAAAATGGGCCAATATTAGCTCAAAATACCCCATTGTCGGGATTAACTAACTTGTTTTTAAGGGCCGATTTTGGAGCCCTAAAATCTAATTTTCTAACATTGACGACATACCTATGAATATTAAATTTGATTATAAGCGACAAATAATAGTAGCATGTAGAAATGTGCACTAAGGCTAACTAAGACCAACCAAAAATTTGCGTGAACAAAGATTTGCGATACAATCTAACTACAAAATCACACAGAGACGGGTCAAATGTCCTGAAAAAGAAAACAAAAACAAAAAGGAACTTGAATAGTTATCAACTTATAACAAAAACAAACCAAAAATACAAAAATAAAGATGGGTAATAAAAAACTCAAAACAATCGGTCTGACTGGCATTCCCCAAAAATTTTCGTTTTCTATTTGCGTTGTCAATGCCTTGATGAGTACCAGCGTATGTTCCGTGAAGGATATAGGCACAGTAGATAGAAATACTGTCATAGAACATAATATAGACTACAACAGGTGTAAGTGTTACGCTACAGGCGAAAACAATTCTGAAACGGTTTCATGGTTTGATGATTTTAGTTTCAATTTTATGTTGTAATGAGTGTGTATGAAAGATGATAAAAAAAATATACTTATTTCATAATTCTCATGTAAGTTTTAAATAAATATTCAAATTGGAAACAGAAGGTAGATGTAACAAAACTTCGCATGAATTCACTCGCGCGAATCATTCGTGGAAATCGTAGAGTCTAGCTCAACTAGAGTGAAAAATGCCGGCCGGAATGAATACACCGAAGCAATTTTCATAAAAAAAATTGAAAGTGAAAAATTCAAATAAATCCAATAAATTTTGCATGCGTAGTAGAAGTAGTGACAGTAGTGAAGTGACTATGCCCACAGGCGTTTACATTCAAAAGTTTTCTGAAGTAATTTAGTTTTGAGTGGGACTTGAATTCACATGCCAATATTATGGCGATAAAGCATTATAATAAGGATTTTATCCTACTTTTTCTACGACTGTCATTCTTGTTTTCAAATACTGATATTAGTTAACTAACTAACGAACGAATGAATTATTTTACAAAACACCAATGTAAACGATTTTTTATAATCCAAAAGATGATCCTGCTCATTTCCATTTTTTCCTCAATAGATTTTATTAAAAGTTTGTTTGGTGTAGAAACAAAATATTTTATATTTTTCACTTACGTTTCGCGCGTTCTTCCTTGCGCTGAGAAATCTCTTTCTTTCTCTGTCTCGCCCGAAACAAAGTTCACGAGGTATCAGCTTAAATAGGACTTTCATGGTATACTTTAGTTTACTATCTACTGTATTCTTGTTGCGTTATCTCAGGGCTCTCGACCCGTGTTGATAAAGGCGAGGTGAGGATGTTATCAGGTGGCGCAATGCAGTACAAAAACTGGGCTCGCCGATTTTAGCTTACCAATCGATACGGCTGTAACTACGCAGCATTTCGACAAGGTAATCTCTCTTTCTATATGGTTACATATCAGGCAAGCCTTCAATTGTAACGTCAAATTATAGGTACAAGAACATTTTTGGCGACTACTCAATTCAATTAATCACGGCGATAAATTTATACACTAAACTTCAGCTTTTAAAACATTTTAACTTATATTGTTAAAGTTTGACCATTGTTAAACAATGCAGGAGTAGCATTAAGATACACAAATTGGTTTAAGATACGAAAATTTCATTTACCTATGCCGATATAATTAATTAAGGCATCGGTGCCGGTTTTTCCAGGTTCCAAAATAACAGGTTTTGTCCGGTTCTGAGGAATGAAAAAAACCGGTTCCAGAATATAAAAACCAGTTCTTTCGGTTCTTTTGAATTTGTTAAAAATCGACTGATCTTTCAACGTTCATACTAACTAAGTAGAAGACACGTATTGTATGTCTCTGTGTCTTAGTGATCTGTTACTACTAGTAAGGTACCCTATATCTTAAAGTAAAGATCAAGAAAAGACGACGTATGGTCATAGCTATCCTTCGTCTGACTTCATTTCAAACGTCACTTGGTTCCGCATCGTTCCAATTACAGTTCTAATTGGAACGATTCCAAAATCGCTTCACAACACTAGGCGACCGCCGAAAATGTTGGCAAGGACCTCGAAAACAAATTTTGGGTGATTCTTGAAGTGGAAAATGGACATTTTAGGAGAAAGCGAGGCAGCCTGAATTAGAAGCTCTCGGGAAGGCTTCTGGAATCGATGGAAATGCGATGAGTAATGGCATTAAGAGTGCGCCTAAAGCTAGAAAAAAAACAAATTTCACCCGCACCCCCCGCATCGCGAGGCACGATTGCAGTGTGTTGTCAATCAAGCTCGTCTAGTCACCTGCCGACGTCATAGCATAGTATACGCAAAATATGAAAGCAACAGTAGCTTCTTAGGAGTAAATGTAAGACATTTATTGTCTATAATATTAATTATATTGGCTCAATGTAATATTAAAGTTCAGATTTTTATTGTTACTAGGGGTCAAAATTAGACCAAATTTTCGTCAAGGCGACATATAGTTAATTTACTAATTCAACAATCTTTTTCAAATTAAAATTATGTTAAATCGTTGTGAATTTAAGATCTAAGTCTTGTTTGATTTTCTCGAATGAAATATAATGTATCCTTGTACTATTTATTTTCGCATAAATATCAACTATCTGCATATATAATTTTTGTAAATGGTGCAACTTACTAAAATCATCTCTAATTGCAAATCAATGCGGGTAATTTATTTGTGGGTGCTCTTGAATTAGATGTAGTTGGCACATTAAGAGAAATAAAGATATGTCACTCATCTGGAAAAAGTTATAGATACGCTAAAGAATTTAATGAACAATCCAAAACAGAGGTATTTTCAATGGTACTTTTTACTTTTGAAAATGAAATCATATTTCGTTCAAAATTTAGGTGACCATCAACTGTACTAAATATTGCTGCTATGTGAATCATTGTAACATTAATAACTATGCAGATGACAGTACAGTGCATGGTAGATAGATATTACGGTTGGCCAGGGGCGGGGCGCATTGAAACCGAGAAAAAGAGAATGAATATTATCTTCGAGCTCAACAGACAGGGTTGTTGTGTTAGTTAAACCTTATTATGTCTAAGCGGGGTTCGAATAATCTTGTTGAGTTTATTGCTAAAAACCACAACTAAATTCCCCTGCGTTCTCTCGTGGAGATATGCTGAAATCCAAATCAAAGAAACTACACGACGAGGTCATTGATTTTTCACGGCTGACCAAGTATATCTGCTTTATAACAAAAAGACCGATCTTGCGTGGAATATAACTCGCACCTGTTGGATTACACTCAGTGGCGGCGTAAAGGGGGGGCGGAGGGGGCGGTCCGCCCCGGGTGCCATGCACTAAGGGGTGACAACGACAACTAATACCCTACAGTAAAAGAATGAAACCGTTAAAACCCGTTAAATCCCCCAAATAATGAATCTAAACAATACAAGGCCCCAAGTGCCCGGCGATACCGGAGGTCGCGTTGGCGGTGACGGACGTCGACGAGGCGCCGGGACCAGGGGTGCAAAGAATTTCCGGGTGGCGAAGACATCCCGTCATACGAACTTGGCCCTAGCAACTTATAACACACGCACACTGCGGACCGAGGAGGAGCTGCAGGAACTAGAAGAGGAATTGAGCAGGATTCGCTGGAGTGTAGTAGGACTTTCTGAAGTCCGACGAGAGAGATTTCCGGGAGGGCGAAGATCTGTCCCAAGGTGGTGTCGGGTTTATTGTCCACAAGTCTCTCGTGAACAACGTTGTACAAATCGGAAGTGTGTCGAATAGAGTGGCGACCATATACTCAGAATCACCAAACGGTATTCGTTGAAGGTCATACAGGTATACGCCCCGACCTCGACTCACCCCGAAGAGGAAGTAGAAGTAATGTATGAGGATATATCTCGAGCAAAATATACTTCCAAAACTCACTAAACTGTCGTCATGGGAGACTTCAACGCAAGACTGGGCAAACGTGGCGATGATGAGTTGACAGTGGGGCAATTTGGAGCTGGAATCCGGAACTATAGAGGTCAAATGCTAGCCGATTATATGGAGAGGGATGGACTCTTTATGATGAACTCATTCTTCAAAAAACGGCCGCATCGAGAATGGACCTGGAAAAGTCCGGATGGCGCAACAAAAAATGAGATCGACTTCATCATGTCGACTAAGATTCGGGTAGTCAATGATGTCTCAGTGATCAATTCGTTTAACACGCGAAGTGATCATCGAATGGTAAGCGGCACATTGAATCTTAATGTGAAATCCGAGAGGTATCGACTGATGAAGTCTACGCTCCGCCCTGCAGGCCAGCTATCCAGATCCAAAACCCCGCTATAAACTGTTCTTCAAAAATGGTGACAAGACTCTATTAAAAAACTACAGACCCATCACGCCCCTGAGTCATGTGTACAAGTTGTTTTATTATGTGTATAGTTGGGTTATTACGAATCGTCTCGTCGCAGGTTTAACGACTTCCAGCCTCCCGAAAAAGCCGGATTCCGAAAAGGCTTTAGTACTATAGACCACATATATACGCTGCGGCAGGTTATACAGAAGACCGAAAAGCACAACCTGCCATTATGCTTAGTGTTTGTAGATTATGAGAAAGCCTTCGTTTCTGTCAAGACCTGGGCCGTGCTTCAGTCACTCCAGAGATTCCAAATTGACTATCGGTACATGCAAGAGCTGCAGTCACTGTACGAAAACGCCACAATGTCTAAATAGTAGAAAAGGCTATTTGCTACGCAACAAAAAAATGTGAACACATAGACATTCAGATGGAAGGAAAATTTCGAAAACGTATGCCTGGAGAAATGGCCCGAGATGCTGGACTTATATTCTTTGTCGAACTTCCAGAACTTGGAATTCTTTGCCAGCACATGTGTTCCCTACTTCCTATAACATTGGTTCCTTCAAAAGAGGCGTGAAAAAGCACCTTTCGGGCCGGCAAGGTGGAGGCGGCTAGAGCAGTGTCTGAACTGCACTAGCTGTCTTCGCATATGGACTCTTCTTACCGCTTCACATCAGGCGGTGTTGAGTCATTTGTCGAGCTTTGTATAAAATAAAATAAAAAAACAGATTCAGACGAAGGGCTCAAAAACATTGACACACATTTATTCTCTTGAATATGCGTTTATGACTAAATGTGGCTAGAAAAACTGAGATTATGAAATGGGAGACTCAGGTAAAAATCGATTATACATAAATCACACGTTACAAAACACGATCGTGGCAAAATGCGATTAAGGAAAAAAAACTACGGATGAAAAATACGTTCGAGGCACCCACCTACCAAACCATTTAAGGTATGTGTACTAGAAATGTCATAAATTGCCAAAAACATTTTTCATACATTTTGTACTGAAAATGCTAAATCGTAATATTATTTCGACAACTTTCGACACAGCTGGTGAACCCGAACCACTTTTATTCCATGTCCTTTCTATAAAATAGTGCAGCCAATGTCGTGGTTATTTCATACGAATATCATAAAATTATCGAATGAATAAGATGTTTTTGAAAGTGGTAAACTATTTCTATGAACAAATATATCCCGTCTTTAAATTAACTGTTGTATTAACGACACCACTTTTTGTACGTTTTATATTATTATTAAATGTATTTCCAATTTTCCATCTTAAAATAACATAGAAGAAATGCACCACTTAGTAAAACTTACATTAAAAAAAACATCAACACAAGTATTGTCATATTTTTTAGATTACTTCAACTAAGTCAATTTTTTGTTTTTATTGTTGTTAATAGTAATAAACTATTCATATTTTAATGTTTTTGGTGCGGTTAAACGCCTACTTTATTAAAACAATTACAAGTAAAGAAAGCAAACGATGAAAAAATATATGCTCCAGCCAGGAATCGACCCGCGTCTCCTGATATCCGGCCAGACGCGAATACCACTACGCCAACGGAGCATTAGGTATATCCTACTAATTTCTTCACCGCTTTCTATCCTTCGTCTTAACGATTTTATAGTAAAGTTTATCTCGCAACTCGTTGAATTTAACACCTCTAGTGATCACTAAACACTATAATGTCTTTTTGTTTTAAAAATATTATAGTAGATACCATATTTTTTTACTACAGTATTCACTTTCAGATCAGCATCGGATTAATATGTGGTGATATTAATCCGATGCTGATCTGATAAAACATTGTTATCATTAAATTGCAATAAAGATTATTATGCCATAGGTGAATAGCATAAACCCTTACGGTGTTAGATTCTCCAACTGCATATTGATAACTGCCCTATAATATATTGTGATATTGTGATTTTTATAAATGCATATGAAAATGTCGACCATCGAAAAAAGTTTGATTACAAATAAATCAAATACGAGTAAGTCACCAAGAAACACAAAGCATGATTTTATTTTACATATAGTACGCCTACTGAGATTTCAAAACCAATGCGATTTCTGCTCAATGTACATAAAAATAAGGTCGATATCAATAATTAAAAAGTGAGTAAACAAAAGACTTGAGTTTGACACCTAGCCGTCATTTGAATTTTCAGTTTCATTTTATAGCATTTTATTTTAATAATTATGGGAAATCACAATTTACAACGTTTCATTCAATTTTTTAAGCAATAGTCTTAAAATATGTGTACTAAATTATGGTTTTTAAGTTATAAACTACAAATTATTCGCGAGAATGTTGACGAGGGCGCGCGAGAACGCAGAAACATAGTCTTCCCGTCTCAATAGAGCAGCCGCGAGTGAAACAAAACAAATATCATGCGGCCTACCATGCGACTGACAGAGACGGACGATGACGTTTAGCGCGGAAGGAAAATGGAGTATGCGCCAATATAGTTTTTTATTAATTACTTGCAAACCATAACATATATTGAAAAATCGCTAGTAGAAGCCCTCGGGAACATGGTGACTCACATATTTATCAATTTTCCCTGTTGTGAAGCAATGTGATTTGGACAAGAAATCGAATCTCGTTGAAAGTCAGAGGTATCTTTGTGAATTTTTTCTATCGAGAAAATTTTATAAATTCATGTTTTTGCTCTGACTCAGCCCTCATAAATATAATGTCATTACCATATTTAAAATTTCAGCTCATTTGGATTTGATTTAATATGATTAAAATCAAATCTACGATTAGTGATTTGCTTTATACCCCCTCTTAATATTCACACCGGCAGATACTCATCGACTCAACAAAGAGATCCGTCGCTCGCTGCGTACGACCTTTGGAGCTACATACAGTACGCAACCCATACGAGAAGCGAATGAAAGAAATTGTGGGTCGAAAGCACAGCTCGTTACCAAAGGCTAAAATACTAGTAAGGAATCATCTAACGAAACAAACAATCTCGGATGGCAATATCGTTTCGTCGATTCCGGGAATTCTCGCCTAAAGCGAGGACTTCAACAGACGTATTTGGTAGGCTTTGCAGGTTTCGAAGTCTTCTTCTGACACTGGACTGCACGAGATTTTCCATGTAGAGGGAAAATCTCAGACGAAGACGTAGTTGGAAGAACTCTCAAACACATTGATATCACGGGAGCCTCCCGTGTAAAACCGTGCTGTAATTCTAATTTTTAAGTAGTTTTCCCTAGATATTTAAAAATGCCTATATTTTATTGCTTATTTTTACACATAAAGCTAAAATATTAATTTTGTGAATGAAGCAATAAGGTAAGCAAGTATTGAAATTACCGATAGTATTGTGTTTTTCGAGAGCCGTGAATAAGAGTTCTAGAACGCGATAATTCTTGAAATATATTTTGGGTGCGGACACAATATGAATTAGTAACTCAAAAACTGTCCACTCTACCTTATTTAATGTTACCGAGTATTATGCTGTTAAACATTGCTACATAAATACAAAACTGCGCTGTGGGTACAGTCAGCATCAAAATTATTTAACCTTCCAGAGAAGCTCAAAAATAACTAGGGTAAAACCGGGATTGATGCCGCAGTGGGATAAACGCCTCATTTTCAAAATACCTTACTTCCCAAACTCGCAACTACGAATTAATAGCATAAGTAGGAGCCGCAGTCACCCCGCACCTCAGGTGGCCCACCGGCTGTCTTAAGGGTTTTGGTGTTTCGCTCGTGCGTGCATCTATCTCCGCGGCGAACTTCACGAACACGTAAAAGTTTTAAAGGTAAGTATTTGCCGTCGTGTAACTTTTTAAGTAGTAATAAATTCCGTTATATTTTTTATTACGTCAACGTACTGGTTCATTAAGTGTGCATTTGGATGTTAATAATTGTTTTTTGTTTTTAATTTATTTATTAACTTCTTAGGCATCTATCCCTATCAAAAAGGATAGTTGTCCTGATTTTTCGAGGGATAGATGCCCCTAAGGGCACCTATTCCTCCATACACCATATATGCCCATTTACTAAGGGCATCTATCCCTCTATGCACCATATATGCCCATTTATGATGTCAGTGTATATTTTTAAATTATTTTAGTATTTTGGTATATTTTTTTTGTATTTACGTATATTTATTTATATAAATTATAGACCATAATTACTGATTTTTGCAGAACCATGCCACGAAAATATAAAAGAAAAGAAGGAGTGCGTACGAGAGTAGATATGTACTTGGACCGAAGACAAACTTTATGATAAATATTTTTTTAATAACAATTAAGAATGTTTGTTAAACAAGGTTTTAAAAATTTAATTAGATTAATTGTATATTTTTTTAAAAAGATAACAATTAAAATATTTTAAAAATCGCAAAATGTTTTTTGTAATTCGACCCTTGTTTCTTGGGGACAAATGCTGTTTCAGGAGTAGAACGACCTCATAAAACTTAGTTAGGTTTTTCGTTTACACAGTATAAAAGGCATCTATCCCGCACTGCAAGCATCTATCCTTCTTAGTATTTTCATAGTGGGGCAACTATCCATACAGGTAGGCATCTATCCTCAAAAAAAAGGTCTCACAAAAAGCTAAATTTTGCAAAATCTGTGATTAATAGGTCAAAAATAAATAATTTTAATTCAACATCAATGATTGAGCTAGCCCACGTTCATAGCAATTATTCATATGAATAAATATTTTCAAAACTAGGCTTTTTTAAAAAGTGGGGCATCTATCCCGGTTTTACCCTAACTATAATATTTTAGAAAAGTACTGCATTATTAATACAGTATTAGAATCCCCCTTCAGTCGTAAAAGATTTAAGTGAGGCCACAAACAACATACCTACTACTATTCTATCATAGCAGAATTTCTTTTATGATACAGTGCAGATATTTTTAATCACTCAGAGCTGAGATGATTCCGATGCTGCTTGTGTAAAAACATTAGACTCGTTTATTTTTTAAGGAAAATAGTAAGTGAGTATATAAGTAATCATAAATTACTTATACAGTTTTTTACCAATCAAAATATTAGTTTTTATTTCACTGAAATGGGCATATTGTTTCAGAGTTCAACAAAACTTTATTTAATTTCCGAGTGAACCGACCCGTTACACTGAAGAGCGTTTCAGGTATCTTAATAACTCGAGTGAAAACTTTCAACTTTAGTCTGGCTGTATGAATAAATAGAACTCCAGGAAAAGAACTCTTTTCATACGTGTGTTCAATTTGCAGAAAAGGTTTGTGTTGAAAATGCCTACCATAAGGTAAATTTCATTTCATTTTCAATGAAATTAAATGTTGATTTTTAATAATTTTGTGGTGTTTGTGCGTCTACCACTGCTGTGAACATCGATAATATCTCTATGCTGTACTCCCGGTGTATAACCGAAACAGAACCGTACAGTTAATAGCAATAGGTAGGCGACCCCTTATTTACCGATTTTTATTGGTCAGACAGACAAACAAAGGTATTTTTGAAAGGGAAAATGTAGATATTATAGGTCATCCTGCGTATACTCGTAGTCCTGACCTGCCACCATGCCATCTCATCCTGCTTCCAGACATCAAGAATATTTACGCGGTCAACGATTACCATCACAACAAGAATATAAAAAGCATTTTTCCGTGTTCACCGCCGAGGAGTTGCATGAATGTTTTCAAAATTGGTTTATTCGAATGAAAAAAGAATTGAAGCTAAGGAAGAATATTTTGAAAACAATAAATTCATTATTGACCATTAGTATTTTGTCTTATTCATTCCGGATTTTTTTAGTGAGCCCCACGTATGCTTAGTCATCTATACAAGTTGGATCTTGGGAGAAAATTCTTGTAAGAATTGTCAAAGACGTAATAATAGCCCAGCGAAAGCCGATTTCCCACTAGATGAGTAACCAACCTGGTCAAGGTCGCCGGGGAGAGCATGACCTGCCTATAAATAGCTAGTTAGTCGCAAATATGATGATTATTTGCTCCTCATTTTCAATACTTAATAATAGGTTACATTAGATTTGATAATCGTACTCTGTGATATTTCTTTCGTAGTCTACATATAAACAATTACTATAAATTGTTTGTGAATTTTCCCGCAAAGTTTATTCAAAACATTTCGTCTCATTTTCGTTGAATGTTAAGCGCACTTGACCGGTTCAAGTGAGCTCACCGTTCGACTGTCGAAAATCGTTAGAATAAGTTGATTTCTTTTATTACGTCGGTTTTCTGGTAGAAAATACAGTTTTGTGGTAAGTAACCTCGTCTGTGTACATCGTGTTTTATTTTGAAAATTTTGTATTACATTTTAATGTCTTATGTTATCCACTTTTGTTCTGTATGTATATATTATTTTTTTGGCACTGAATAAATTTCATTTCTATCTTTCTGATGTTTTTGATGCGTTTAAACACCTACTTAATTGTAGCAATTACAAATAAAGAAAGAAAACGATGAAAAAATTATTGACAGTTTTAAGGGTAGAAAGCGGTGAATAAATTAGTATTTAGGTTATACCTAGTGCTCCGGTGGCGTAGTGGTAATCGCGTCTGTTCGATTCCCGCCTGGAGCATATATTTTTTTCATAGTTTACTTTCTATATTTGTGATTGTTACTATTTTGTTTTAAGTTGATTTTGTGTGCAATTACGAAAAAATAATTTTGTCAAAAATATTAAATAGGTATTCACTTCATTAAGATAACTTAATCCGGAACCAGCTGGCGGAATGGTCGGTCCCATGCCTATACAGATGAAAGTGACAAAATTAAATTACCAACTGATTATTATTGATGGTTCCGAATATTCAGCACAAAAATAAGAGTCTATGCAACAAGAAATTACCAAAAAACTGTACAGTGACGTAATTACGAATGCTGGGTAACTCTGATCTAGGCCGTTTATATCATCATAATACAATTATCATAATGTAGGTACACGGGCTCTTTTAAAATTACCCCGTGTTCGGGATTATTTTAATCTCCCTCTAAATCTGTAATCTCTATCAGATACAAACAATTACTGTTTACACGAAACTATTATTTTGCCGCACCAATCGGCATTTGTCTATCGTGTTTTGACGTGAATATTTTGGCTATGCTCGAGTGCACAAGGCAGATTTTGAAAATTGTTTGACACGGACTTAGTTTTCGGATCTTCTTTTATTTTATTTGTTATTAAAAACACACAGTATTTACAACAAATATCAATTTGCCAAACTGCGTAGCATATTAATACCGATTGTTTTATGAATTTACGATTTCTTATATCTTTACAAATTTGGTGAGTTTGTGTTGCTACTGATTCAAAACACATACAAACTTTTACCATATCTTTTCAGGAGTATTTTTGTATTTGTTTGTTTTTTTTTTTAGAGATAATCAATAATTAATAATGACAATCACGTTTTTTCCAAATGTGGAATTTTATACTTGGACCATAATTACCACAAAAGCGACACAGTAAAACTAGGTAGAAGCCAAGGTACTAAATCAATGATGGATCTTAATTAAATATTTTATATATTTTGTTCTTCTATGTACAGTGAAATCTAATCATCGAATAGGATAAGTTATTGAAATAATATTTCACAATAACTCACAATATAAAACTTTACAGATTAGTATTTATTTACTGAACCTTAGTGGGATTGAAACGATGTAAGTAAAATGAAGCCAACAAAATGTTAAAAGGATGTGAGCTGGCATGGTCCAATGAACAAATGTAAAGGCTGAGAAAGAAATCATTAGTTTGCGGTTATATATCCCTTTACTACATTTGGAGCTCTTAAAGACAAAGACTCATGGTCACGAAACAACAATTGAAAGATTTTTTTTGTTATATACAATACAAATAAGTATATTTGTAACGAGCTAATATGTTATAGGACCAACCCGCATTGGTCCAGCGTGGTGGTGCTATGGTCCAAGCTCCTCGTGCGTTTCTCCCATGGGCCCAGCAGTGGGACGAATATAGGCTGGTGACGATGATGATGATGAATGTGTTATGACTATTTTTCCCAATACCTAACCTTTTAAGACGTTATTTTGAACATACACATTTATGGATTACGTCGACAAGGAAGCCTCTCAGTAATAAAAAGAGTGGCTTTTACTGAAAATTATAGTTATAACCGCATATAAGTGTGATATTGATTTGGTTTTGTAATTCGCAATCATTTGCTGAAAAAAAATATTATTATGCTCTTTCTTTACATAAAACTTTTAGTCTTGGAAGGACGTCATGTAGCAGTCTCCATACATTTCCACAACATTTGTATTATACTATTTGTATTTCTTCCATGAATAAAAAATACAACTATATCGAATGTTTATTACATTAGTTAAGATTTTAAAAATATTTAACAAATTTTGAATAAACGCCGCTTAAGTAATTCACCGTACAAATCTAAAACGGTTACCTACACACTATACTGTTTACCTTGTTTTCTATCACTCGCAAACAAATCGATAATCATAGAAGCTTCACAGTATTTTGACGCTTCTCTCAATATAAATCTACACATCTACACACGCTCTGGCACAGACTGCACCGACATCGACAGCGAACACAGCGACGCACTTCACTTGCCACTGAATCCGCGTACCTGCTCACGAGTCGATTTCACTACTAATTAATAACTAATCAACTAACTAGTATCGATTTACATTCTTTGAACGCGAAACTGACAACCGTATGAACTGCAATTAATTAACACGAGACGTTATAGTTCACTTACTGAGATATAAATAGAGTCTTATCTCTTACACTGTATTATATTAAACTAGGTACCTACTAAGTACTAATTAATACAGTTAGTATTTCTTACATATCTTATCTTATCTTACTGTGAGGCCATGACTCAATCATAGTGCACTTCGACCTATTGGGATCTTTTGTGTGCGACGGAGCGTTGTCGTGGTGAAGAAGGTCCTACTGCGGGGTCGTTCTCCCAAACTCTTTCCAAGACAAGTGGCAAACAATTGTTATTGTACCACTGTGCAGTAACTGTTTTTCGATCCTCTAAAACAATTTTCACGTAATGACCTGTCCTTCCGAAGAACGAGGCCACCATCTTTTTTCTCAGGCTTCGTCCTCTCTTCAACTTCTCAAAAAAGTTGCAACTTCTCGAAAGGAAACACCCAATGAGCAGACTGTTTTATGGTTTTGGATCATAACAGTGACTCCAGCTTTCGGCACCCGTAAGCATGTCGAACACAGCATTTGAGTAACCTCCGTTTAATCTTTGAACCATTTCACGGCACCAATCAACACGACGGAGTTTTCGCCTCGGTCAAATTACGAAGTATGTACTTAAAGTTTAAACAGTGGCACGAGATGCGGCCATTCGAAATCTACCATAACCTATGACTACAACAACAGCACGAGTAGCAGAGAAGACGAGAAGGTTTTGTGCACAACAAAATCTTATTGTTCTCGTGCTAAAGTGTGCGAGTTTAAGTATCAACAACTTACGCCATTGGGTTGATCTTGTGCTGAATTGCCAAATACAAAGTGTTAAATTCTAAAAAAGTATTAGGGAGATAAGAGTTCAGCTTTATCGAATGACTATCGTAGTGTACGCACGTGGAATAAAAATATTTACCTCTTCAAAGAGAATACAATTTAGAAAAAACACATTCGTAATGATCGCAGAACAGTTACAAAAGATTCCATGGTAATGATTTCTTATGAATGACATAATTAAATGAAAATAAATTTTTCCCATGAGTTCATAATGTTGTTGCATCAATCTACGTTTGAATTTTATGAAGCATTGATTTTTACTATAATCAATGCTTCAAAATTTCAAACATTATGCATATTATTATGTAAGTTGATATGACATATTGAGATCTTATGTCCACAAAGCGCATTTCCAGTCCCCCTCAATACCTTCCAATGCACGAAGATTTCGCTTATTAGTCACTATATACACTTGAATAATTCAATCAATCAATGAGGCGAAGATTTAATGATGAATCGGAGAGATATAGGTACATACATATTACACATACCTATATCTCTCAGATATCGATTAAAAATGCAATTAAAAATATGAATACAGCATGAATTTTTTAAATGTGCTTCAATGTCTGACCCCGAAACTATAGGGAATAACTAAAAATACTCAAAGGAGACTACGAGGCCGTTGATGAAACCTACAACAAAATTATGGAATTTTTTCGAATTTCTTTTTATTACACGCTAATTTGATGGCCAATATTTTGAATCAGGGGCAGGGGTGTGACGGATATCCGCCTCTGCATCAATTAAAGTGAAGCTTTGACAGATGCGGACTCATTTTATTATCTGCAACAAGTAACGACATGTAAAGAAAGTGGGTAGGGTCAGACCAGAGTGGCGAGGACCTCGCGCGTGTTATGTTAGTTGCGATATTCGTTCGCTAACTGGCCAATAGGAAGGCACACATTGGTGACATGATCCTACAGAATTTGTGTACCTACCCAAAATTAATATACAAAATCCGTATCCGCATTTGCATCCACGGATGTAAACCTCTGATAATCCGCATCCGCGAACTTTTAATTACAAAATTTTTTTATGGAACTAGAAAAATAAGACGGAGTCAGGGCAGTTCTCTCACATCTCCGGTGTTGAACTGGTAATGGTTGTTGCTTACATTTTTTGTGAACTGATGATACAATGCTTCGTGACTAAGAATCCTTAAAAATCTGAAAGGACTGCCGCTTCTTCCTTTTACTTCGCCTTTTGTAATGGGAAAATTTATGCCCAATCTGTTTTCTGGTAGTAGACTCAGGTGAAAAGCTAGGTATAGTTCTATGGAACAAATCGGAAACAAATTTGTAAACCCAAAATCTGTTCAAAAAAGTCTGCTTCATTTCGAAAAATCTCACAAAGCACATGAACGTACAATGCGCAGTCAACGTAACGTGTTTTTATTCTCTCTCTCTTTTTCTGTGAGCTGTATTGTCGACATTTAGCTAGAGCTAGGTTGGTTATGTTTTTGGCTTGCAAAGTACCTACATCATACTGTGCAGTGTTCCATCTCCTGACCGTTCATCGTTTTATTTGCATTTACCTAAAGATCTTGTGGAGCTCATCCTTTGAGTCTTTGGAATGTTTCGTTTTGCTGCTTGTCTATTAAAT
The DNA here is from genome assembly GCA_947347705.1 of Nymphula nitidulata. Lineage (NCBI taxonomy): Eukaryota > Metazoa > Arthropoda > Insecta > Lepidoptera > Crambidae > Nymphula > Nymphula nitidulata. The sequence goes on from OX374616.1 coordinate 23,716,228, forward strand.
TTCTCGCCAGCTGATTGATTGGGATTTGATTTGATTGATTTGGGTTTTTTAGGCAGGTAGGTAACGTAAGAAAAATTTTAAATAAAAATTATATTTGATTTGATTTGAATATTTGGTGATATTGTTTATGGAAACAACTTGGCACCAACTCCAAAAATATGTTACTAAGGGAAACGTACCTACTTAAATTTAATTATTGCATCATGGAGCCTGCCACAAGGGGCTTATCACATAGCAAAGATCTAACCCGGACTTGAAAAAATTGTAAAGGTTGTCGACGTTGCGACTAGACTAAGGGGGAGCTTTACATAGACCAGTGAAGAAAATTGTTACCATCTCATCATGGCTTCGCTTCATTTTTGATATCCTTTTCAGTGTTTAGAAGTCAGTGTTAATTTTTTTGTTTTTTTTTGTCTTATTTTTTAATTTTACTTTCTAAGGTCAAAGCTAGATGGGTGACCGTAAGCATATATTACCGTTACCTACTATAAAGTTTTGCTATTCCTCATAGCTTCGGATTTGGTCATCCATGCCCACTAGACACATTAGCCTGTAAGTATATATGAAATCTAACAGTTTTCTCTTTACGGAAATTGCAAAGCATGCGGGGTGCAGCTAGTTTTTATATGAACATGAATAAAACATGAGTAAAATATTTGATTGTTAATTTTAGAACATATTAAGGTGCAATGTGTATATATAGTACATAGTGCATGTCAAAAGGCCAAATACGGCAGTAGCTACTCAAACATTGTTAAACAACGTTTTCACACCTGTATTTGCAAAAGAATTGATCGATTCCAGCTTTTATAATCACTATGTACATTTAATTTGTTCAAGAGCTATAGATATTTATGTTTATTTATGTATATTTCTCCTATTTACGTAAGTATAAATTTTAATGGATGTCTCTACGTCATCTATTAGGTATCCATATTTACAGCACAAGCTCTTGGGATGATTAATTTGAGCTATAGATAACATGTGTGAATATAATTATTATTTTTTTAAGTTTTATATCGACAGTTTTTGCTATGGGTTGTAAATAAAGAGATATTGTATTGCCATCAACAACAAAACTCATCCAATACCTTTTGCTTTTGTTTGATAGTAAAGTCGTAAAGCTAAATCAATAACTCCTTATCTGGGTCATTTCTTATATTCCAATTAGACTTCTTCGTCTTTATTCACAACTGTTGCAAAAAGGTTTCGATTCTAAAACTTATACTTGCCATCTCGACATAACGCACCGCAATAAAAACTAACATACATTGAGTCTCCCTTATTCTAATACATTTTGGGCGCAAGAGACAAACCTGTACTCGTATATTCAGTCTATGGGGCAAATTCAACTTCGTATTGCCCTTAAGGCTTTACCTCGACTGCCATAGATAATTGAACATTTCGTTCAAAAATCAATCCCTTGAAATTCGCAGAGAAATAAGAGATTTAACTCTTCTGTACAAAATCATAAATGGTTTCATTGAGTCCCCTTACCTAATAAGTAATATTTTTCTGAAATGCTCTAACACTAAAACCCGTTCAAAGGATACTTTTTCAGTTCTGTTTTGTAAAACTAAGTACTCTCAGAACCGTTTTATAGTGCGTGCTTGTTCTACCTATAACAATAGTTATTCAGACATTGATATTTTCCACACCACTTTTAATAGTTTTGTCTCGGCAGTCAAACAAAAACATATTACTAAAGTTTTTAATTGTTAAATATTGGATTTTAAACATTTGTATAATATTATTTGTATGCATTTAGGTATTTATTCCAGTGAACGATAAATTTTGTGTTCGTTTAGATATATTTCAACGAAATGCCATAGCTATAAGTGGAAACTTTGTTGGCATTTTGTTTAGTTTAAATGCGTAATTTTTTGTATGATATTGTATTGCTGTATGTTTCCCTTAAATAAATAAATTGTACCGACTTTCGGTTCAAGCAGGTGAGTTGTCAAGTCTCTATGTTTTATTTAAGTACTGCCAAAGAAGTCTACTTGAGACAATATTTAGGGATCTACTTTTCCTTCAACCAAAGCCTTATTTCCATTCTATATAAAGGGCAGTGGCACGGTGGGTGGACGTATTTTCCGTTCCAATTTCTCTTTTAAATAAAAACTCCAAACTTTAAGGAGTTCTCACACGGAAGGCCTTAATGATCATCGTTTTAATTTCATATGTATCTCATCTCGTTGAACTCCGGGACAAGGCATTGTTCAAGGAAAGCAGAAAGCCGTTCAACAGTACCATATATCTAGTGTGATGTTATATTACGTGCCATCAAAACCGGGTAAGTAATATCACAGAATAAAAAGATACAGAAGTCCGACGCCTTTGTTATTGCGGGAAATGCCGACAACGTCTAGACTATGTCGCGACGGCGTATGGAGGCAAGGGTTGTCTTAATTTTATATTAATATCATGGTAAAGATTGTTAATTCCGCTAGTTAATAAATATTAGGTAGTATAAAAATAAAAGCAAATTATTAAATAAAAATAATTACCTTCGAATATTTGGTTACGTAGTCAAATAGATGCCGTGAAAAATGAAAATATGAAGTTTGAGTACCCACATGATGGATCTGAGATGCATAGTATCGCAGATATACGGTTTTAAAGATTATATCACGTAATTATACATATACAAGGTGGTGCCGTCAATACGACAATAAATTAAAACGTGGGCTATATTAGTTCATAGAAATGGTTTGCCACTTTCAAAAACATCTTAATCATTTGACAATTTCATGACATTTCTATGAAATAATGCAGCCAATGTTACATTATTTCATACAAATGTCATGAAATTATTAAATAAATCAGATATTTTTAAAGTCGCAAACCATTTCGATGAACTAATATAGCCCATGCTTCAATTAATTGTCGTATTGACGGCACCACCCTGTATAGACGCAATGAAACCATAAAGTTTGAGTACCTACCATAAAGTTGAGTATAGAAGAAAATATTATATCAAGAATGAATTATTGAGTAAGAATAAAACTGTCCAAATAATTGTCTAGACATTCTCGTCACGAGATGATTAAAAATATAAGACAATCCATATATAATAGTTTGACAATATTTAGATTCTTACTACAAACATCCAACAATAATTTAAAATTAGTTTAAAAAAGAAAAAGAGAAACGACACCTAAAGTATTATGTTAAAATTGAGTAAGCACGTAATACATAGATAGATGCTTATTATCTAATTACTGTGTAGTTAAATCCTTTCTTCATGATGTGTAAATTGATTTTAAAACAAAACTGTATTTATTTTAGACGTTTAAATGCAATTTAAAACCTATCATATTCCAGTATTTATATTTAAACAGCGACACGATAGCCCTCAATCATATGTCCCCAAAACACTGAGGCCAGTTGTAGACACACCTTCTCCCCGCACTCACCGCAAGATTGCCCTGTCTTGTCGGTTTCGTCGGACCTCTGTATTATTCTAGCCTCTGTGGTAATATGGTGATAAAATGTGGTTGAAGTGCGTGTGGCCAACAGACTAACTAAACCATTTAAAATAATAAAAAGGACGTTATTGGGAAATAAAACCAAATAATAAATAAACGACGACGATGGACACTGGACGTTGGTAATGGTTAATATTTAGATAAAATCTTTTGACGACTCTGTGAAGGCCGAAATCGTTATTTCAATAATTGTAACTAGCGGACCAAAAATAAATAATAACGGATTAAAAAATGGAGCGCCATTAAATAGCATCAACGTTAAAATATTATTGTTATATAATCATATTTATGCAGCTAGAAAAGTAATTGCTAGTTCATTGAACTAATGTTCCAAATTAGAGCAAGTCCAGATTCAAGATGGCCTCACCGTTTAACCCTCGTTTCAGTGTCGCAGCTAGCGACACTAAGCTACCGTCTCGATCATTTCGCGAATGTCCAGCGTTCATCGTCGACGACCAATTGACACTTGACCCCTGCGACGCTTCTGTCACGATCTTGGTACTGGGAAAGCTTATTATGGTGACACTTCACTTAGTTATTTATACACGGGTATTTACTGGGAAGACAATTAAGTGTACATAGTGTGTGTGTGACAAAATAATTATCTTATTCGCCTGTTTGACAACGAACACTGATCCGTTTCCGGAAAGGAATCAGAAGGATTTCGATAATTGCCATCGCTAAGAAGAAAATGTATAGGATTTGACAAATGTGCAAGAAATTTGGTAGAAGGCTTATGTTAAATACCATACACTTTCTATTATAGTTATAGTTATCCTGTCTAGGCGGACAGAGGTATCAAATATGCAACTATCTATATCGAGCATACTAGTACCGACATTGTATTAGTTCTCTGATCCATGAGCGCCAAAACATTCGCATTTACGCTCTGTTCCCATTAGTTAAATTTTTGTTACATTAATGTAACTAATTGGATTCGCTCCGTCAATGTAACATAAGTCCATCAAAAGATATGTTAAAGGAGTTACATTATTCAGAACTTTATCTATTTTAGCACCTATTTCAAATTTCATTATTGCTAATAACAATAAGTAAAATATTTATTTTTGCGATTTCGATTATCTGTAAGTACGAATTTTGATAATCCATCATTTTTCGTAAACGTTGACCTTGAACAGTGTTCAAAATTTTCCTCATAAGATATACATTTCAATGTTACCAATAACAAGTAATAAATATTTATTTTTGCGATTACGATTATTTGTAAGTAAGAATTTTGATAATCCATAATTTTTACTTATGTATTTATGAAGAAAATTTTGAACACCTCGAACAGTTATTAAAATTTTCTCATAAGTACCTTTTTTCTTGTCATGGAATATATTTTACGTTCTTATAAATAGCGACAGAGGCCAAAAATTTAAAATTCATTTATTATACATACAAATTTAAGGTTACAATTCAAAAGATTCTCCCTTTAATAAGCATGTGTTGGGAGGAATCCGTTCTTCAATCAAATATGTCCTGTAGGTACATTAGGCCACAGACTGAATAAGGTTTTTAAATATAAAAGTAGATAGAGTATATTTTAGGTGTTTCATTTTTGCATTCAGTACTTATATGGAAACACCTTGATGGTGTAGTAAATTATTATTGGTAATAATAAAAATAAATAAGTATAATAATGGTATTTCATTAATGAAAAAAAATCCTTTTTTTTTACATACAAAAGATATTTTTTATAAAGTGTGTAAACAAATCCTCCCCAAACTAAACCCCCAATACTCAAAAGAAATATGTTTTTATAAATAAAAGTGGGATAAAATATTCTAACTGTGCGTTGCCCACACAAAGCAACTTTATGTTAAACATTAAATTTATGTCAGTAAGGAGTACAAAAAAACTAAAATTGAAATCAAATTCCAATAGCGTCATCGTTATGGGGAGTTCCAGAGGATCGTGTTATTTTGTACCACATGGTTGAAAAGTATAATAAAATACAAAAATAATCTAAAATAATAATTAATATTAACATAAAAAATATATTAAAATAAATAAAATAATAATAATTATAGTTATTTAAATTTTTGTGATAGCAAAATTATAAATAAGTCTTCGAAGTACCCCTTACCGCGTCGGACAGGGACAGTTTTACGCACTGCATAGAGAAATTTGAAATAATCTCAATTAGTTACATCACATTTACAAAACATGTTATTAATGGGAACATAGCTTATTTGCCATTACGTATGTTTACGTGTACGACAAATATTTTGTCAAATACAACAAACACAAATAAGCCACAAACGGCAAAGTGAAGTGCCACCATTAGTTTAAATATATGAAGTCAGCGATATGACTCGTAAGTACTGGGAAGCTTATTAAATTCGATACATGACGTCAGCGATTTAGTCGTATTTGAAAGCAAAGCCAGTACTTGCAGGTCATGACAGGTGAACCTTTGATTAGTTCAGGCAACAGGGTTAGCAGCATTTAAGTTTTGCTTATATTTAAAACTCACCTTGTGGTTGCTGCTGTGGAATGTATGGTGTAAGGAGCCGAGTCCGTTTCTTTTCATATCCTTTCTGTGTGATGTCACCTGAACAATAAAAAAAACACTATTCAGTAATTCAGCATATTATTATACAACAACAACATAATAAAATAAGCAACTTAGAAGAGATAAAAACTGTTGTTATTTCATTCAAAAATATTAAAAGCTTTTTTTATACAAATTTAATATTAGTAATGAAGACATTAATGAAATAATATGATAACGTTATTCCCGAACGACACGTGATCAAAAGCGGTGACTGTTCTCAGAATAGGAAATACAAAAAAAAAAATACTGATATATATATTATATATATATAAATTCTCCGAAGTCCTGGGTAGCTCAGATGGTCATAGCAGTCGCCCGGATTGTGAAAGGTCGCGGGTTCGATCCCCGCCTCAGGCCATAAAATTTTACTACTTTAGATATTTTTACAAGTAAATATTGGCGTACCTGCTAATAATAAGGTTAGGATATTAATGTGCAGATATTTTAATGATAAATTAATTCACTACGAAAACTAAAAACATAAAATATAAAAAACCTCGACTGCATAATTAACTACAAAGATGAAAATTTACGTTACGAGCTATAAAAAAACAATTCCAAATCGGCGCAATGGTTACACGCTGTATGAATGAATTGGTCGAACTAAATAGTGTGAAATATTTTGTCGAAAACAGGAAATAATTGCAGGACGTGCTACGATGATGTATTATTTGTTAAACATTTATATGGTTAAACAGCCTAAAACGTGGTATTAGTGATATGATGGTGGAAAAATTCGAAACCGAATGAAGTGCAGTGTAGCACTTTTGCCCGAATGTATTGCAGATTTTGTCCATGCGGTGACGGAATAAGAATACAATTATTTTTTACTGTCCCATTTCTTCCCGTGGGTGATTAAGGGATTTCTGGGCTACTGCTCCACTGGTGGTAGGGACTGAGCACCCTCTGGTTAGTGACCACCGAACGCATGGCATAAAACCCTTTTTAAACTTTTCCCACCTTTCCCTTCCTACTCAGCATCACGCACAAAAAAATTTAGTTCCACGCTTCTTTGTCGTGAACTTGGAATTCTTTGCGGGCACATATGTTCTCTTCTTCCTATTACAAGAGGAGTGAAAAAGCACTTTTTGGACCGGCAAAGTGGAAGCGGCTAAAGCAGCTTAGACACTGGTCTAAGCTGCACTAGCCTTCACATCGACTCTTCTTACCGCTTCAATCAGGTGGTGTTGAGTCATTTGTCGTGCTTTTTATATATAAAAAAGCAAAATGTATCTCTTTGGCCGGTGCCAGGCTGTACACTATTGAGTCAACCTTGTAGCGCAGTTCCGCTAATTAGTTATTCGTTGTACAGTCATCACGAGCAATACATACACGGTGGAGACAACAATACGACGACAATAATTTAAAAAATGGGTTATTATATTAGTTCATAGAAATGTTTTCCAACTTTCAAATACATCGTTTTCATTTGATAATTTCATGAAATTTGTATGAAATAATATAACATGAATTATGAATTAGAAAGTTGCAAAACATTTCTATAAATTAATATAACCCATGTTTTAGCCTGACTCTCCATCGCCACTGAGACTAAAAACGTATTCGCTTCAGAAGACCCTATGGAAGAAATAAAACACAAACTAAAATTGAGAGCTGAGTTGGGTTACGTCACTTCGCTACATTTCATTCCTACTTTATGCCATGATTCATAGCACCGAAATTGTATTGATGTTTTAGAGTAATGAAAGGACACGCTTAACTCGTGTACCGAAAGATTATATTTGTTTATCAGGAAGAGGTGATTCACCGACGGTGCATTTATTTATTTATATGGTGCATCATTGTTTATGACGACTTGACCCGATTTGTAGATGTTCCGACGTTATAGGTACTAGCGTCGGAATTGTTACTACTATTATGATGATTATTATTTATTGTATAAACTTGTTCTTGATTGATTGAAAGAAATAGATACTTATTTATTTATTTATTTATTCAGCACTGCCATATGATACATATTGGTGTATGTTATAGGCCGATTAAATATTTTTTGTTTTATACAATAAGTTACCGCTGCTTATAGTAGGTATATTACTATACTGTCGCTCGGGGAACAAACACCAGTTGATTTTGTAGAGTCAGACGAGTTTTATGTTTTATGATTGTTTCTGAAATTATAGATAAGTATTCCAATCGGCAATGTAAGCACTTTCGTAAAATTATTTTAAGATAATAAATTATTATCAATGCATAATAACAAAATTAAAATATTTAGAATTTCCAGTGTATTACCACCGATTGTATAGGAAAAGTATATTACTCCAGAAGAGCATCCATCTTGTGATGTTGTAGTCCACTTGAATCTTTTTCATCCAGCCCAATTTCACAAGTCACGAAGTAATTATCAACTAAGAAGTTACTTGGGCGTTTTCCAATCTTACAAAGGAGTATCTACTTATGGAATGTAGAAGTGTGAATTAGTCACCGATAACGTATCATGTATTGAATGGTTGGTACAGAGGTATAGTATAGAAGTAAAGGTACTATAGATAACACGATAGATATCTAGCTATTTTTGAATCATACAAGACAATTATGAGTCTTCCTAAAAAGTCTTACTTAAATTATAAAGGCAAAGTAACTCTGCCTGTCAGTCAGTCTGTTACGTTTTCAGTATTCAACCGCTGAACTGATTAAGATAAATTTTGGTATGGAGATAGATAACACCCTTAGAAAGGACAAAGGCTTATTTTGGTGCAATAACCGAGCCTAGGGCGGCCACTAGTTTTTGTATTAAACCTAACCTGACCGAAATGATTCACTAAGTATAAAGGGGATCTATTATAGGTAAGCCAGTTAACAAAATTACAATTCAAGCACAAGCATGCAAGCAGACATGACAAAAAATATTTATTACTTTATTTATGCATAATAAACTGAGCATTACTCGTAAAATCGTACGGTATATCAGGACAGCTCTTATAGCTATTGAAACAATGAGAATGGGGAACCACTACCTACGAAAAGGAACACCAAGAATAAGCCTTAATTACAAAAAGTTTTTTTTTTAAGAAATCGCGTGGATTTGTTGCAAGCTATTGATTAAAATCATGAATTTGTTAATTTTTAATTTGTATCCCGCCTGCCACCTTTTCTTTTCATTAATAATTCCTGACCTAATGACCAAATTATACATATTATGTAAATACACAATGATAAAAAGATTTAATGTGTTTTCCACAGAATTATTGACCGCAGATAAATCAACAGTGTAGGTGAATCGTCAGTTAGTTCAATTCAATCAACCTTAATTTAATTAACTGTATACCGGTTGTTACTGAATTCCGAAATAAAATTCTGCGGTTGCTAGGGGGTTGATACTGTGGTGAGTGCGGGCGTTGTGAGTGTGTGAGTGTAGTAGAACTATAGTGTGTCGTACGATACGCGATAGAATCCATTTTTAGGGTTGTCCCGAGCAGGTGTAATAAATAATGTTTTTATTAATGTAATCGGAAAATGTAAGTGGTCTAAATCGTCAAACATTCAATGGTAATGGTAACTCTTTGACTCTTGACAACGAAATTAACCACTTAAATTTTATTTCAGATTTTTAATACACCGTATAGTTGAATAAACCGCAGGTGATTTAGCCAGAAGACCTACACAGTAGGTCTTTTGGCTGTGTCATATCGAAAAAGTAATAGTTTCGTTTCTTGCAGGCACTAAGACTATTAGTTGGACTGCCACCACAATCCGGCTGGACGTGAGTTTAGATGCATTACACTACAGATACGTTTTACAACCCAGCGCGCCTTTTTTAAACGACTTCAAAAAAAATTTTAAACAAAAAATAAAACCGACTCCAAAAAACTGAAAAGGATAAAATAATTAAATTTTAGTAGGTACTCATCCCCTAGGAACATATTTTTGGAGGCGGTGCTTCACTATCTATGGTTTCTGGAAACAACTTAGCACCAACTAGTTTTTTGGAGTCGGTTTTATTTTTTGGTTAATTTTTTTTTTCACAATTTTTAGAGATAACTTTTTAAGGTCAAAGCCAGATGGGTGACCGTGAGCTTATATTGTTTTTCTACTCTCGTATCATTTCACTAAAAATTGGTAGGAAAGCAAAAATCCGCAATTTCGCATACGTAGACGACTTTTTTTTCAGTTTTTTTTTATTTATAAACCAAACTACCCAATGGATTTTTAAACAAATTTTATGGGACCAAATGGGAACTGTTCCGCATCGAACAAAAAAAGAATGTTCAGTATCGGTTCAGCCAGTCAAAAGGTAACAAACGTAAAAAAATAAAAAAATAAAAAAAACATACAGACGAATTGATAACCTCCTCCTTTTTTTGAAGTCGGTTTAAAAAGGAGGAGGTTATCAATTCGTCTCTATGTTTTTTTTATGTTTACTGCAGCACTTGGATGTACTGATCGTCAATTTGGCATCTCTGGAGTGACTGAAGCACTGCCCAGGTCTCAACAGAATCGAAGGCTTTCTCGTATTCCACAAACGCTAAGCATTATGGCAGGTTGAACTCTTCGGTCTTCTGTATAACCTGCCGCAGCGTATGTATGTGGTCTATAGTACTAAAGGTTTTTCGGAGACGGGCTTGTTCGGGAGGCTGAAAGTTGTCAAACCTGCGTGCGAGACGATTTGTATTAACCCTTGAAAATAGCTTGTAAACATGACTCTGGAGCGTGATGGGTCTGTAGTTCTTCAATAGGGTTTTGTCACCCTTTCATAAGAAAAGTGCCATCACACCCCTGTGCCATGTCTTTGGCGTTTTACCCTCGAGCATGATCGCCGTTTCCTGGTGGTCATACTAATTTGTCATATCAATATGACCACGAGGATATATATGTACTTCTGGTCATACTCTAACACATATTTTTAGAAAAAAGGTTTTTCCTTCCTCCTGTATGTATAAAAACATTTTTTTGAGTTGGCTTCATAATATAACAGAAGAGTCAGAGGAGTAATAATTTTAAATATGTATAATTTATGGCAGCTTTTTAAGGAAATATTGTCATTAATTTAGAATATTTCACTCAATCGTAATTTCGTATGTATGTAGCTGGATCATCCCCTGAAGTACCAGGCTACCATATCTACGTAGGAGATGTTTAGCATACTGTTAATTTTATTTATATAATAATCGTAGGGGTACATACAATAAATAACCTCTGATATACTTAGTAGCTGTAGCCTTAGGACTTAGGAGCACTTAGGAGCACTTAGGTAGTACTTAGGAGCCTGGTACTCCAGATTGGAAATATGTGCAAATGCAGTTAATTTAAGGCGACATTACAGTCGCATTGTTTTTAGAAAAATTGCGTTAATTTTTTTAATAAAAATTAAGAAGTAAATACACGGTATAAACTAGTATCTTTTTAATGGTACTAAGGACACATAGTAGTGTCACTAGCACCATTGATGGTACAAATCAATGGTATTATAGACACCAGGGGATTTATAAGTGCTGTCTAGTTATTTCTAGCTCGTCATTTTTATTTGCATTTCGTCTGGCATTTGTTTTTCTTACAGAAGGTTCAGAAAAGTGAGTATCAACACAACGACATGTATATCCTTGTGGTCATACTGATAGGACAAATTAGTATGACCACCAGGAAACTGCGAGCATGATGGAGTTAAATAGCCATTGAAGAGCTTTCAGGACCGATCGTCCACTTACTTTCAGAAGCTCGGCTGTAACGGCCACCGAACGACCAGCAATACATATATTTGTCTGGCTTTCAGCATAGGTTCAAAACGTGAAAGAAACGGGTATAGTTGCTATCTCTATTGACAGTTGACTACATGCATTATTTTCTGGCAGATATGCTGTGTGACGTGCTTTTGTGTGCTTTGAGCATTACCACACAAAGATATGCGTAGAATCGTGCACGCGAATGTAGTCATTGAAGTGGTACCGGACTAATGGCCTTTGACCGTACGTACGGGAAAATTGTGTGGATAATGTGGTTTCAATTGTGAATATTCCTTGTGATTTTTTAAGGCTCGTCCGAGATCTCGGTCTCGGCATTCTCGGCTGTGAATCCAGCCGAGAACTCATCCTCGGTTCTCGGCTAAAAATGGCCGAACTTCTTAGCCATAACCGAGACATAACCGAGACGATTTAAAAGAACTTAGAACTTTTTGATTTTGATTTTGACAACAAGGACGTTGACTTGTATTCTAATTAAAATATAATCTTGACGCGTAGTGCTACTTTTTATAATAGAAATCCTAACAGAAAGTATTTTTACGCAATTTAAATAATATTTCATAAACAAAATGCAAATTAATCACTCTAAGGTCACGTGACTACAAACAGCAATCTAAGTATGTGACGTCACTTGTTGTTAATATCATACGTTAAGGAAAACATCTAAATTACCACAGCAACCTCAGTGTTTGATAACAGCTGCCGTCACAGCGCTCACCTGAGATGTAATGAAGTTTTGGAGCGAATTTTAACCAACCTCACAGTTTTAATAGTAGATTTAAAGTTTCTTCAAAATCTCAGTTTTTTTTATTTGGCAAAACTTGTACTGACAAATGCATATCATTGGATACGTAGTTTTATCATTTTTAAATAATAATATTAACTGCCAAGAGTGTTGCCATAGAAATGAACACTAAAAAAAGAATGAAAACTAAATTGGAAACGTGACGTTTAATGAGATTTTGTCAATCTTTTTTTGAGTTTGTATTGATGTGGCCTATTTAATTGATGTATGAAGTAGTCATGCGTTACCCCGCCATATTGGTCAAATAATCAAAACTCTTCATACAAAAATATTCAAACCCCTTTTGTCAACATCCCTATTGTACGGTATAGGACTCAAATTAAATTAGTCGCTGAGTGTCAGTGCGGGTCAAAGTTTCGGCTGCGCTGATTTGGCATGATATATCAAATTATGCAAAAATCTTGAAATATGCAAAATTTATTTATTTATTCCACGATTTTCTATTCTCGGTCTCGGTTCTCGGTCTCGGCCGAGATTTCATTTTATTCTCGGTCTCGGTTTCGGTCTCGGCCGAGAACAAAAATCCTGTCTCGGACGACCCTTAGATTTTTTATTCAGCTGACATTAAGTATTTGCGTCTAAATAACACTTCGACACCTAAGCTCCGCTGCGCTTTTGTTCTGTTGCCTTATCAATATCCTTTATCAAGGTTAGTGACCCGATATTTCCAAATAGTGATCTTTTTAATTTCCATTTATGTGTTATTTAATTTGTTTAAAAAAACCTTTTTTATCATTATATTTCTATGAAGTAGTGCAGCAAATGTTTTAATTTATAGTCGTTCAGTTTGATGCCTAACCCGTTAGTTAATTGGACTAGACTCACTCAACGTTTAACGACTTGGCGTATTGAATGGATCGTCTTCTACTGAAAAGTTTAAGTTTGATTGGTAGGTTCAAGGTTATTTTATTATGACCACTTATAACCAACATCGTTTTGGTTCTAAGTGGCTTTAAAAAAATAACCTTGAACCCAAAGAGTACATTATTTATGCGGGTATAGAGGTATCACTCCATACTACAAAATATAAAAATCGCGCTTAGCGATATCTGGTGATCTGAACCGGTAGACCACCAAAAAATTATTTTCTTAATTAAAACTTTTTTTTTTCTTCAAAACTAAATTTAAATAATCAAAAGTTATATAAAAAATGTTTATTTATTTATGTATTTTTATTATCAAAATGAAATTTCAAAGAAAAAAAATTTTCCCACATCGGGATTCGAACATGGTTTTCTTGGTTTAGAATGTAGGATGTCTCGTAAATCTACCATGTAATCATTATTAAAAATGATGAATTATCGGTACCATTTCTGCTTCAGTAATGTTCTTGAGTAAAATATTTATAGCATCAACTTTAAAAAAATATATATAATGGTAATCTATTGAAAAATACTGTATAAAAATTATATCGTTAAAATAATAAACACCAAAATATCATCAAAAAATAAAAATGTCATGAAAAATTCAAAACGGACCGGAACTGCTATGACGGCCTAGATTCAAATCCCAAGGGTTGTTAGGTGGGTGTCATGTTCGGCTTTAGTCATATTCTGGTTTAGTCATATTTATTCCGCTATAGCCAAATTCTGTTTTAGACATCTTCTGTTTTAGTCAAGTTCTTGTTTGGTCATGATGATAGTCCTTTTAAGTCATATTCTGCTCTGGTAATATTCTACTCTAGTCATGCTCTGCTTTAGTCATGTTCTGGTTTGGTCATATGTGAGGTACGTGTTTCAAATATAAACCATTTTTAATCAGTTCTTCGCAAATTGCGTAAACAGCAGATATCTGCTACTGAAGCTTTAAATAAAGTCACTAAGCTGTCTTTTTATTTTAAGAAAAAGCTGTTATTGTAAGTTATTTTTTTTATTGTTTTTTTGTTTATGTTGCTATGTTTAAAGAGGTCAGTCAGTACTTGAATAAATAAAAACAATATAATTATAAGTTTGTTTTTTATTGTTGTACAGTTACGGTTGTAAAGTACAGTCAGGTTGAGTCTATAAATTCAGAACATGACCACAGCAGATCATGACTAGTATAGAACATCACTGGGATAGAACATGACCTATGCAGAACTTGACTAGGATAGAACATGAACAACGCAGAACATGACTAGGATAGAAAATGACTAGGGCAGAACATGGCTAGGGTAGAACATGACCAAAGCGGAACATGACCAGAGTGGAATCTGACTAAAGCAGATTATGACTAAAACCGGATATGACACCCACCTAACAACCCAATCCCAATACATAGGTCGCTACTCTAACTAAGTAATTAATAATTTGGGCAAGATATTATAATATAAGTTATAGTAAGAATATTAGTAACGATATAGTGAAAAAATATCAAAGTTCACTAATATTGATTAAAAATTGAAGTAATTATTTTTTCTCAGTTTAATGAATAACATCATAAATGTCATTTAAGTTTTAAATATTTTCTGTTATTATTTTTCGAAGTCACTATTTTTTTAAGGTTACAGAGTCATCTATCGACTTGGGCCTGAATTTCTAACCCATTATAAGCCGACCAAATTAAATATCAGTTAATCGAATGATCCTAGTCGATACCTTAATGTTAACTGCAATTGGTCGTATATGATATGGTTATATTAGTATGAAGTTATAACACCGTGCTTGAACCTACCAATCACTTAAACAGTCACACAAAAGCTCTTTGATTTAAATGACCCGCCTAGGCGTCCAATTGAATGGCTAATTTAAACCAGACGGGTGATCGGATGCCGGCGTTCAATCAACGGGCTAGCCGTCCAGTTAAGCGGCTGATTTAACCAGACGGCTGCGACATTGACATCACCCCCTTGTATATCTTGTAACTCTAGTTCCACCTTGTATATCTTAAAGCTTACAGACGGACCGATTTGTTAGGCCGACTTGTCGGAGCCGACTACGTCCAACCAGTATTAATAATAATCATGTCGGATTGACCGTCTTACACGTTCCGATTTGCTTGTGATCTTGTGGTCGGTTCCGACCAAGTTGTAACGTCTGTTAGGAGTTTTATCCTCTGAGTATTCCACTTTAATGAAATCGGACCTAAGAATAACATAAACGAATCAAGTACACTTTAATTAAGTTTTCTTAATTGTTTTCATAATTAAAATTCTGCAGGCAATCAAATGAAATTTAATAAAAACATGGCAATGGCAAAACCTAGTCAAAAGAATATGTGGGTACAATACATATAAATACACAGATTGAGAGAGCGGGTAAAATCATATATGCCTTTATCAGAGATTTTAATCCGAGTTGATTGTGCCCGAGCCTTTGTTCCCGTGGATGTCGGAAAATAACATCATGTCGTATGTAGGTAGGGTAGGTTACATGATTTTACTTGAGCATTTATTTGGTTAAGAAATTAAATCGTGTGTATAAAAACACCTTAAAACCGGCCGCCTGGTATATCAAAAATTTGAGCGCAGCTACTTGATCATTACTTTGTTCCGGAGTTATTTCAAAACTATGATTGATATCTTTGAAGATATTCATTGTAATCAAATGTGTTAGGAACAATCAAATTTTGGAACATTGTTAGCTTTATGTTTAATTATTCAAATTGAATACTTCTGATGGATAATATATTTATTTTGGTAAGGAATAATATCATGTTCATCAAAACACCTTCCCAGATAATGCATTTTTATAAAACAAATTTGATTACCAAAAAAAGGTTATAGTGAGACAACCTCAAGAGATAGACATTATGATGACTCGGACTTTTTAGAACTTTTATAAGGCCACAATTCTGGCATTTATGACTTTTGCATAATTTTAAGCGTTCACGCAGCACACGCAACGAAAGCGAAAATAAATATTTTTTCGCTGTTTTTGCAACATTTATGATGGCAATGGTGGTAATTTCGAACACTTACTAAAATAAACTAAAAGAATAAGAAAACAATGCATTTAATTGATTTTAGACATTACGTTTCTTAGAAACGTTTACTACTTAAGACCTACACAATCTATATCTAAATAGAAATATTGTTAGTTTTATTTTTCAAAACGTCCGGGTTCGATTCCCGAGCGGAGTGCATATTTTTTTAAAATGTATGAATGCAGTTTTTCTTATTACTAAATCGATGATATCGTTCCTCAGAAGAGATTATCGTATGTCTTATAGTTTCAGACTTTCCAATACTGACCGATCTAAATGTGCCACCCTGTATATTTATGTCATTTCAAAATAGTGTCCATTCGCATCAATACGTCGCTGCAACCAATGCAATCACTGAAAAAGGACCTTGTCCACTCGTCTTTAGGTGTCTCTTTGACGGCCTTTTAAAACGCAGCCCCTGCTTCCTCGGCGTCAATAAAATGTTCTCTTCGAAGTTTTTATTTAATTATTTTGGGCCTCGGTTAAATTATGGTGCATCCACCGGGCACAAGACTTTCTTACCGCTAACGACACACTAACAGTGGCACGAGATGGGGCTTCATCATGAAAGGCCAATCGAAGTCTATCATAACTTTCTCGTTCACTTATGTGACATCAAAAATCATAAAAAATCATTGCACGAAAATTTTCTTGCAAATGACAAATTAATTTAATACATACTCAATTACACTTCGTTACTCTATTCTTCAGATAGATAGTCCCCCTCGGCTTAGGACTTAGGAGCAACGTCGCTTGTTTATGAGGTACTTAAGGTATAGGAAAAAAGGAAAGTCAACCTTGATACAGCCAACCTCTACTTCCGCGCTCCCGTGTAGCGTCTTTCTTTTAGTCAGGCGTAATATTGTCTAGAACATATTGATCTGATAGCTCTTCAGCATAACAGACAAAGCGGCCCCGCTGTGGCGCCATGTGTCCTAGAACATATTGTTCTGATAGCTATTTGCTTTCGTATTTCTTTAAATAAATGAGTTATTACTTTTTTTCCTAGCATACTAGGCGGCACTGCTAAGTGCACTGCTAAGTGCCGCTTTATTTCCTCGCCGTTGAATTCATGGGCGAGGCCAAATGACCGCTACCGCCGCACGCCGTGGGCTCTGCCCGCCCAGAGACTTGCTGACAAGTCGCCTGCGCAGAGGTTTATGGCAGCCAACCAAATGAGGTACCACACCAGAGAATGTAACCACGCAGATATCCACTAACCATTTTGGTCATGATTATTGCAAACATTAATATTCATTTCAAATTTGTGTAACTAGGACTCTAATCATCTACCTGGTGTGTATATCTGAAAAATGAAGAAACGAAATAAAATATAATGATCAAACGAACTTACCAAGTGAAGTTCGATCAGTATTACTTATATGAGTTTCTTCATTCGACGATATAGACACCCATTCCACTCTAAATTTCCTGGAAAGTATTGCAAATAGAGCCTGTGAAAAGAATGACGCTACACGGGAGCGTGAAGGTAGGTGTTGGCTGTGTCAAGGTCGACTTTTCTTTTTTCCTATAGGTACGTTTAGCAACTCTTAACCTAAGCGACGTTGCCTTGTAGGCTAGGAGGACTACCTGTCGTTGTCTATATCTGAAGAATGAAGCAACTCATATAATTCTGATCGAACTTCACTTGGTAAGTTCGTTTCATCATTATATAATATTGGCAAAGAGTTACATTTTGAATTTTTTATTGTATTGTTTACAAATAAGTAACCAGTTATAAAAACTTTCAGTGTTCTGTTCGTACTATCCTTTTCTATTATCCAGTATTCATAACAAAAGCTCTTTATGGTGCTTAATTTGTGTTAGATAGTAAACGTGAGTGTAAGTATATTATCTGTTGAAATTTTAGATAGGTAAGTATCCGATATCATTCTTTATGTAAAAACAGACAGATAATTTCGTAACGTCACTATTTAGATATAAAAATGGTGATATAATAAATAAATTACAGTATTTTAACTACCAAAAAACCATTGAAATAAAAAATAATAAATTAATATAGGTAACAGCATGGCATTGTTGAAACTGACGTATTCAAATTGTTTATATACCTTCCTTTGTAATACCTAATGAAGTTAAGTACTGTAAACGAATTTAATTAACCAATGGCGTGTGCAAAATCTCTACTAATGGGTATTGGCGAGTTAACAATGCATGGAAGCAATCCTAACAATCAATGCAACAGGATTTATAACTAATAGATGTCCATTGTCCTCTCCCATAACACAGAGGAACCTAATTTGGGAGCAGTTCAATACATTGTTCATACTAAAATGTTGAAATAAAAAAAACTTATCATTATTATTATTATTGTCACGTTACTGCAAAATTATATCATCGGCTCATTGCTTGGCACCTATCAAATTGTTTCAAGAATATCATTTTATAGGTAGATTGGTATAAGCAAAGTGAATCAATCAATAACTAGTGATGAAGGCCAGAAACTCCTAGTAGTCAATAAAGAATATTAATTTGCGTGAAAATTTAGGAAAAGTTACTGTATGCCTCAAATATCAAAAGAGACATGGTGCCAACTTCCGCGGGATGGATGCCACCCCTTCTCGGGGGCTGAAATGTGTATGGCCAAAATTACCCCGGGAGTCGATAGAAAACCTAATTCTGAGAAAAAATATTCTCTGAAGTTTTTTCGAAAACTCCATACTTTTTAAGTTATTCGTGATTGAAAACTCACCATTTTCATAAAGACTATTTTTTCAACAGTTTTTTAGGAATAACTAGAAAATTATGCATCTGATGAAAAAAAATGTGAGGGATATAATTGTAGCTTTTAAAAAAAGAGAAATGATTTTTCACTTATTTATACATAAAGGGTAATTTTGGGGGTTGAAAATTAGAATTAAATAAAATAAAATATATCATGAGCAGTGAAAACGATTCTGGAAAACTTAAACTACTTAATAAAGCTGCTAAAAATTGATTCTATAGTAAGGGGTGGTTTCTAGGGGTTGAAATTCAACAATACATTGATAAATTAATTAATTAACAAACTTGTAACATTTCTTTTATTGGAAATCCAAAATTGAAACAGTTAAATCTGCTAAAAATATTTTTGTCTCTAATTTTAGGAGAAGGAGTACTTTGTAAGGGTTTAAAATTCACAATGTATAAATAATTTATATACAGGGTGGTTCCGCCAATACGACAATAAATTAAAACATAGGCTATATTAGTCCAAAGAAATGGTTTGCCACTTTCTAAAATATCGTATTCATTTGGTAATTTCATGACATTTCTGTGAAATAATGCAGCCTATGTTGTATTATTTCATACAATTGTCATAAAATTATCAAATGAATAGTATGTTTTTGAAAGTGGAAAACCATTTCTATGAACTAATATAGCCCATATTTTAATTTATTGTCGTACTGACGGCACCATCCTATAAATGAGTACTTAGCAATTTTTTGTTTCGTTAATGTGACATTTCACATGACAGAGACCAAAAACTACCCCTTTTCAAGGTTGAAAGAAAACTTTATGAAAATCATAAATCATGCTTCAAAATGTTAAAGAATATTTATTCTACACAATTAAGTAAGATTCCATTGATAGAATGCTTAATATTAGCATATTTTTTTTTCAAAATTTTCACATATGGGTTTGATTTTAAACGAACCCTTAAAACGAAGATAAGGGTAAAACAAGCCAGCTCACAAATTTTCAGAAAAATCAATGACGGTTGAAAGATTTAGGAAGTAATAGCTTATTTTTACCTTCATTGACTGTACTATCCGTGTTGTCTTCGGACACTACTTTCGGTCGAGTGCGAATTAAAGCTAAAGTAGAGACTTTATACTATTGGAAATAAATATCTTGACCCTTAAATAGGGCAACATCTCCTAACTAACAAAAACCAGTTAAGTACAGTTATCGTTAAATATGTCGCAAAAGCACCTAAACATATTGATTTGTATAATGCTACATTTTCGTAAATATTTCCAATGTCTACACTACTGCATAATTAGAGGTAAAGTCTCAAGTCTCTATACATATACAGTATTTAAAATAAAAAAGTTGACAAAAGTTATCTTTAGTGGCCAAGGAATTGTGGTCACGGTCACGGGAGTAAAGACGCTTCTTTACTCCTGTTCCGTGGTTCTATGCAATTTTGTAACTAAATATAGAAAGAGAGAGGCCTGGTAGGCAGAACTAGTTGCCGACAAAGCCAACTACTCACTAGCAACGACAGACAATGATGTGGGCGGGCAATAATGGAACTCAACATAAAAAATAAAATAGACAGTAGTATTAAATGTGCTTTCTACATTATGAAAATAGTAGGTATAGCAAGACATCGAGTTATAAATAAAGAGAATACGTTTATTCATCCGTGTAACGAGGGAATGATTTCCTAGTGCAATAAGTGAAACGTGTGTTTACGGCAGACAAGCACGTCTGGTTTAATTTAACATTGAAATTGGAATCGAATTATCACGAACGTTGCAGTGTATGAAATGATATCAATATTTTATTATAACTGAGACTAAACCAAAATTCTTATTCAATATTTAACAGGTTTTTATTATGAAAATTTTCTAGCGGTGACTGCTCCGACCACTGAGCAACCGACTTGGGATAACCCTATGAATCATCTGTTTGCACTGCTGTCCTATGCCCAGCAGTGGGCGTCTCTCTACTCTTGATGTGCTGTCTGTCAGTGTACAAACACGGACACGGCTTTATATAAGTATAACATGTAACAGGCGTCAACATACTTAGTCAATAATAAATATAAAATTAAAAAAAAATAAGTAACCCCGGGCCTTATTAATCATCTATCTAACACCATCTCATTGAGATTTTAATAAAAGCCCAAACACGCTATATCTGCCATAAGTTTCTGAAGAATTAAAGATCCCGCAGACTTTTTGATGGCATAGGATGAGCTCAAGGTTAGTATGTCATTGCGGAATGTCACCGAAGTGACAGTACACCAAATTTCAAATCAATTGGATCGGTGAAAGTTAGTGAAACCGTTTTATCTATTATATTTTGATAGTCATCAAACGCCTGAACTGATCTTCATAAATTATAGCTAAGAACCATCCTACTACCAACCAAATCTAAATCGGTCAGAAGCTACGATGCCACAGACAGACACACAGATACATAGACAGACATGTCAAACTTATAACACCCCTCTTTTTTCGTCGGGGGTTAGAAATAGAAAGAAAAAATTAAAACATATTTTATTTAAACAGGCCACTAAGAAGAACTTTTAAATCGTCAAAAAACACATTTTTATAACCATCACAAATAATATATTAACTAACAACGTCATAGTCTCTGTCTGTCTGTCATGTCTGAATTTACACCGGTTCCAAAAGTTGAACTACCGAGATAAGTTGAATTAACAACTGTGCGAGTATAATTTTCTTTTGCAAGGACAGAATTTGGAGACATTTTAGCGAATGAAACGAATAATGTACCTTCCTATTACGTTGACGTGGTGGCCACAAAATAGGTTAGCATCGAACACATCACCCATTTTTTTGTAGTATTAGAAAGAACAATCGGGGTGGAATCAAACAGAATTGCACGAAGAGAAGAAAAATCTAAGGGGTTAAGAGTTCGCCGACTACCAACAATCAAGGCTTGCGATTTCCAAAGCTAGAAGACCAGGCGCTGATGCGTTTTAAGACTTCTTTTTAGGAAGCTATTAGCAGATATAGTATCAGATGCAGAGTAATATCTTTAAAGCTGAATATCGTCAGCATACAAATAAAAACTCGTAGAAAGGACATAAGTGACAGAATTGATGAGGAAAGGGGAAAGAACGCAACCCTGGAGCACCCCCGCACGGAATTCACACCGAAAAATTACCACAATACGTACCGGTAAAAATCAGCGTGATAAATAAAGTTACTTTTTGTGGTATCGTTATCAGTCCCTGCGATGAATTCCTTCTGGCCTCTTTGATTTTGCGTTGTTTTAGGTTTTTATGGATCATAGAAATATAAACCTCGAATTTCTTCATTAGATTCACTCTTCTTGACAGTACGAAAAACAAAAGAAAAACACAAATTTTCCAAATTTGAATTTGGAATTATCTTTTTTAAAATCTAAACTTTTAATGATACCAAAACCAGCCAGATACAAATAGTACAGCCAAAGAGATTTTATTACAAGTTCATACATACTATAATGCGAAAAGACTTTTTCCCCAACCTATTAGGTATCATTATCGTGGTTTTTGAGAGCCCCGATTTTAAATACAACATCAATGTTCAGATCCAAGATGGCGGACGCAACTCTTTTATAAAAAGGAATATTACGCCATCTTATTTTGCGTTGTTTTAGGTTTTTATGGATCATAGAAATATAAGCCTCATCAATAATTTGCTATCAAACTGGAGCCTGTTTGCTGTACTGTCGTCACGTGCAATAATATAAGGCACCAAAGTTATTATTGCAGTCGACTATACTAATAGCAACAGTTAACAAGGGGTTGTCTGTACAAAGAGAAGCGAAGAGCTCATAAATAATTTAGTTGCAATAAAACAACCCACATAATATGTAAATGTACAGTCGACCACAGAAGTAGCCGAACACTTTAGTACCATGTTACACCGATCTTGTGCACGTACTTTATAGTTGCTACCGTACTATATTGACGCTAGAGTCGTTGGGTTGGGACATGGTACTAAAGTGTTCAACTACTTCTGTGGTTGACCGTACTATGCTGATAATACACTACTTCAAATCTATTCCATGATAAGTAGTGAGTTATCATTTTACTACAGAATCATTCAATGACAAAACAAATATAAGCAATACGCAATGAGCATATAATTATCAAAGACAAATTGGGAGATACATGGCGTTACCTTTATACCCTCATGAAAGGAGGTATCCTCTCCCCATATTAACCGGAAGTCTAGACGCCCCGCCGCCGCCCGCCGTCGTCGTTGCCGGCTATAGTCCCTAATCGATATAAATTCAGTGCTTTATGACAGCACAAACGGGATCATTGCAGATTGAAAGGGCAAAAGGTTCTAGGCGGCACAGTTTAAGAACTTCTAACATAATAGTACTTCTTAGGAAGTCATAAAGTAAAATATTATAGGTGTGATTTATTCCAAAATTCCATCACAAATATTTCCAAAAATTGCATCTCTGCCTGCTTGCTTCTTTGTCAACGAGGGCATATTATTTTCAAATCTTAAAACAACTAATAAAGTGAAATGCTATATAGCTGTGATTTATTCCAAAATTAAATGGCGGCGCTCTAGTAGGAGCATTGTTCTTGGAAGAATCCAAGAAGGTTATTAGCAACATGGTATTTTTTTAATGTATTACGTCGAGATTTCTGATCCTAATTACGTGTTTCTTTTTTTGTTCGATGCAGAATAGTTGCCATTTGGTCTCATAAAAATGTATTTGAAATCGATTGGGTAGTTTGGATGCAATTTATAATAGCCTAAAAAAAACTTAGTTACTGCACAGTGGTACACCAACAATTGTTTGCAACTTGTCCTGCAAAAGTTCGAGAGACACGACCTCGCAGTATGATCCTCCTTCACTAAGACAACGCACACCGCCAGGGTAACGATCGACTATTTGGCATCGTCATACGTAGAATTACTGGGTCACCCGCCGTATAGCTCCGCTCGCAATTCAAGATTTTTATTTATTCCCGAAAATAAAAGTAAAACTTCAATGAAAACGTTTTATGGACGCCGAGGAAGCAGTGGCTGCGTTTCAACAGGCCGACTGGGCAACGTTCTTTTCTCAATGGTTACATCGGATGCAGTGATGTATTGACGGGAATGGACACTATTTTGAAAAGATATAATAAAACTAATAACTTGATAGTTTGCTCAGTTTTTGACTTTCTAAGGACTTTCAGATTGACCGTCCTACTTATCCCTTAGTAGCACATTTTTTGCAGTTGGTGATAAGTTGTTTCCAGAAACAATAGAAAGTGCAGCACCGACTCCAAAAATATGTTTCTGGGGGATAAGTACCTACTTAAATGTAATTATTCCATCCTATTCAGCATTTTTAAGTATTATATAGTATAGTATTGTATAGTATAGTATAAGTAATAGTAAGTAAGTAGTAATATAGTATTAGTGTATTTATATTGCGAGAGCGAGATGAACTTAAATTTAGACTTAGAGTGTGTACTACAGAATAAGTGCCAATTTTATTTAAAAATTTGTGTCATTTTTTTTTATTTCAACGTTTTATAAGTAATATTTAAAAAGGGGGCTATAATGCACATAAAATTTACATATTTCATGGAAATATCATGAAATTATCAAATTAATAAGATGCATTCGAAAGTTGCACAACATTTCTATGAACTAATACATCCCATGTTTTAATTTACTGTCGTATTGTCGTCCACTGTATATTGCAATGTATTGTTCTTAAATAAGTTCGCCATGTGTTTTGGGAGAAAGGCTATTCTGAGACTGTTTAAATTAGAAACTGTAATTGTAAATTTATAAATTCAGGTAAATGTATCATACTAAAATACCCAACCTCTTCTGTTTGACTTGGACTCGAGCGAGCAGCAAAGCAGCCATGCTGATTTATAATGGACGGTAATTAAACACAATCAAAATAGAAAAGAGTTTAGTGTGCAATTAGGTATGTTGACAAAGGACATGGCCAATTTCTGCCTAGGTAACTTTCCAGCATTTACAAGAGTACTACTAAGGCATCAAATTATAAAAAAAAAAAATATCGTATATTTATTAATCCTGTAGAACTTTGCAGTTTTTAATCTAAATTAATAGACCTTAGTGCAAACTTCCGGTTATACTTTTACATTTAACGCTCCTTACCCCACAGACGACGATTCAAAAATACAATAACTTTAGCAAAACACTATTTACATAATAATATAATAAAATAAGAGTACTGTTTTAGAAACTCCGACCCCCTTATTATAAAACGCCGACTAATGTTAGTCCTGGTCTAAAACTGATGCTGTCACTTATATTTGTAAAAAGAAAGACAGTGACGGCATAAGTTTTACACCAGAACTAACTTTTGTCCGCGTTTAATAATAAGAGGGCAAATGTTTAACTATTCAATTATTGATAAATATTATTTTTGAAACATAATTTAAATAATTATATTTTATCACAAAAAATACCTGAAATGGAACGGAATTTATTCGACTGATAAGGGACATACGATGTTAGCTGTCATCATTCTAGTCTCTTAATCAATTTCTCAGTTTTTTTTATTATTTATTATTGTTTGTTTTAGGATTATATCAAGTGAAACAAACGCGTTCATATTTTGGTGAACATGTTGCGAAAAATGGCATTTATAATAATTGAAGTGTCGAACATTCATTTTATTAGCAAAGTATAATATTGTACACTTAAGATTAGCTTGGTTTTGATCATCATGCGTTTTAATAAAACTGTTTTATTTGCCTGTCTGCGAAGTTCTTTGGGACTTATTTATATTTTATTTTAATCTGTAGGTATTCAGCAAAATAAAACGATGCTAAACATTAGTGTAAATGGAAATTAATACTATCTTCTATTATATTCTTAATACTATCTTCTTTATATCTGCAAAGTCACTATGGTATCTTGGCCATGTCTTTTTGGAAAAGTGTTTCATGACGTGAATAAGTGAGTTCTTAAGTACCTATTATAGCCTTAATTTTCATTTTAACATTATTATAAATGTTTGAAAAATTATTTACTTATAAAAAAATCTAAACTAGAAAACTCTGACGTCACCTGTTACCAAACACTGATATGTTGCGATAGTGATTTCGATGGTTTTCTGTGGTTTATATAAAATACTACTACGTGTCAAAATTATATTTTAATTTGAATGCAGTCGACACCCCTATTTTAGTAGGTAATGGTAAGTAATCACTAAGGGTGTATAAATATTACTCAAATTTTCGCATAAAAATAAAATGAAAAATATTTGTCATTTTTAATGGGTCCGTGTTTTCTTTGTTAGTAAAAAGAACTTCTTTCTCGTAAAGAAAGGAGATGTTGAAGTGTTGGGCCAGCTCATGAGCACAATTTCAGATTGTAGACAATAATGTACTAAATTAAAAGGTATCTATTAAATAATACAAAACTATTTTATTTTATTCCAAAAAATAACGAAATAAAATAAGTTTTGTATAAAATGGCAACCTAGAAGTCATAAAAGTACCCAAAAGTGCATAGCCCATAGCCACAATAACGTTGTTAAAAAGTTGACTTTAAGGTCATACTGACAAATATTAAAATTGTCATTCCGTATTTTCAACAGTGAATGTTTTGAATGCGCTGGAAGGGTTTTTATTGTTTTTTAAAGTTGTTTGATCCTGACTATTAATAAATAAAACAACAACATTCAATGTAAAGTCGTAATAACAAAATTGAATTATGACATTGACTTTTTGTTTTCTTCAAAATGGCGACATACGACATCTGTGATGTTTTTTAGCAAATTGAAATAGTTTTTTGCCGCTTCTATCAGTCTAGTTAGATTTATGGAAATAATTAGGTAAGTGAAATTCTTACAAAATTACCTGTAAGAAATGATGGTGCTCATGAGCTAGGCCAAATCCCATAGAAACTTTTACTATCTTACCTTTATCAATCAATCAATCATTAATTGCCTTCATGTTGTTTACAAATGTTGTTCTTAAAAATAATTTTCAATATCAAACATTGAACCCTGTAAGGAAGGGTACCGCAATATAAGTATACATTAGCAAGCAATTAACAATTATTATTATTATTTCAAATATATGTGAGTCATTGTTTGATTTCCTTTCTATCGAACAAAAGATTATGAATATTGTTTGTAGAAAAAAAGGCCTAATGCGTTGATAACAAAGGTCAAAATAGAATAGCATTGGTAATCTAGGATTTCAGATGTTATTTATTACAAGCAATACGTCATAATTATGCATCTCTTTTATAGTTAGTAAGGCGCAACCTTATTGCTATTTTGCGATTTTGTAGTCTTATTCTCAATTGTCCCCCCAGCCCCCTTATTCTCAATTGTCGGATCACGGATTCGATTCGAAAAGTCACATGCCGTCTCGCTTTGACGTTGAGCGATAAAAAGTGACAGGTATAGAGTTTCCGAATTTTGAATATTGCCGACAGTTGAGAATAAGGGGTCTGTGTAGACTACTTTCTTATAAGACCATACCACAAAATCAGCACGAATTTTATGTCTCCATTTTAACAACGTCGAAGTCAAAATGTCGAAGCCACCAGATTGCAGTTTCAGTTTGCAGTTTGCCAAAAAAAGCGGCACAATATTGGACTGACTATTATTAATCCAATTTAAGTTATTAACAGTTCAATTTAGTGTTGTCAAGCTCAGGGTGCCTTGCCATCGCAAGAACACACATTCTGAACTCCAAAGATAGTTGCAAGTTGTGGTGGGTATGTGTATGTCGACGTCATCTGGTTAAATTAAGACTGGCTGCTTTAAAGCGTAGTGTAATAGGAATAAGACAGCAACACCACAGATGGCAATACTGACTTATTAAAGACTGGACTCGGCCGCTGGACTCTGAATAAAGCGTGGTATAATAAGACTTTTTAGTTCGGGGCAGCCGCAGAGAAAGCCCATGTCGATCGTTCGTAACTTAACAATATGGCTTGTTCAAAGAAAAAACATACCGGCCGAATTGAGAACCTCCTCGTTTTTGAAGTCGGTTAAAAAATGAAGTTGTATTAAATGTCATGTCATAAATAAGGCAGAAAAATTGTAATATTCATACACTCACGCCTATTACTATCCAGCCCAAAGGAAGCTTCTGCTATGGATACTACTTTGATAACGGAGAAATGTTGTCATGTATTATGAATATACTAAATAAACATTAAAACATCAATGACTCGTGAACAAATGTTTGTACTCGTCATACAAACACATCTACGGGGATTCGAACCAGCCAGCCGGTTTTCCTAGAGACTTTGGGACCCGTTTTGCTTTTTTTTTTTCATTTGGGTTGTGGTGATGATAGCAGTACATAATGAGTAAGAGCTAGGGCAATTTCCTGCCGTTTAGAAAGCGTTGTCATGACAACCATCTTTGTAGATGACGTCGTCGTCGACGAACGCGATGCGAATGAGTTAGCGGCGCAGTATGCAGCGTAGTGTATGACTCTTAGACAAAAAAAAAACAAAAATACAAAATTTGTTTATTTTCCTCACAAGAAATTATTTCACATGTTTTGGGATCTCTTCTGTTAAATTTTTGAAACCTGTAGTAGAGGAGTCCCCTCTTCACTGTGGAATATAAACTATTACCTAATTAATTATGTCAAATACAATGTAAGTATTACACGTTGGTTAAGTATTACTTACAACTTACAATTTTTTATTATTAATGAGTTGGACTAAATAGATATAATCATATTATTATGAACACAGATACAATACATATAATATAATAGTATATTATACACGCAGTATACATATACACAAAATAATACATATTATACAGATAAAATACACAAAATATATGCAATATTAGAATGATTGCTATACTTACTGGATATTATATAAAGTTATTTAAAAGTCATATAAAAACTTTTATAACATTATATATTTTTATAACATTATATATTTTACTGACGACCGGCTGGTCGAGCGGTCTGTACTCCTTGCTATGCAGGCTACTCGGTCAAGAGGTCCCGGGTTCGAATCCCGGTAGGAGCAAAAGTTTGTATGATGAGTACGAGCATTTGTTTACGAGTCATGGATGTTTATATGTTTATTTAGTATATTTCTAATATTTATTTACATACTATTATAAACATCTATTAAGACAAGCTAACTAAGACACTCTGAATAACTCGTGGTGTAGTAGTCCCTTAAAAACTGTATTTTATCACGTTCGATAAGGTCGAAATTGGAACGCACGTTTTTTAAATGTCAAATTATATGACAACCATCCTTACCGTATTCATATTGAGAGAAAGAGATGCACTAAACTTAAATTTAGACTTAGAAATAGGGTCATTGCCACTAAACAACTTTTATTCCAAAGATAAAGCAAACTTTGGGCACCATCTATTTTCAAAACACTAATTAGGTCATCAGGTATCTGATAAATATAAGTTTATAGCCCAGGGGAGATATTTTTATATTTTTCTTTAGGTTGATGTCGAAAAATCATCAAAAGCAGTAATGTTCCCAATATGGGAACCACTCATTATAATAAAATTGCTACATAATTGTGTAGCAATTTCAAAAAAAGCGTGAAATGGTTTTTATAGAGTCGGCAACGCGCAAGTGATACTCCTGGTGTTGCAAGCGTCCATGGGCTACGGTAACCGCTTACAATCAGGTAACATACGCTTGATTGCCAACTTAGTAGTTTAAAAAAATGCAAAAGACCTCTACTGTGTAACACCTATCATAGAATAGGCCAAACTCCCATGACAAGCTGTATTTAATCAATTTATTTTTATCTTTTTTAATTACGTCGTCCATCATCATAAAGCTATTACATAATTTAAAATTAAGTTACATACATTAAAGTTATCAATTGTAGTCAACGAATAGAATATCAGTCGTCTCTTTTAAAAAAATCCCCAGCCAAATGCACTGCCAATATTCGCTCCATTACAAAGCCTTTCCTCTAATGGAAAAAATATGACAATAGAACTTTCAACATGTTATGCACAATCCAGATTTTTTCTGGAATAATTAAGGCCATTACAACAGGATACAACAAAAACAATTCATTCATTCAATGAACACCCGGAACTAGTCGTATAACAAGGTAGTTCTTAAGTTGTATACCTAATAAGCTAGTTCTCTCAATGTTGTTCAGGAATATATCTTTCTCGGGCTTTACAGTTGAGTAATATCAGCATTCAAACAATATGCATGATAAGTAGGACGCTTCAACAACAGACGACTTACTAAAATTGGTATTTCCATGGACTTTGATGATTGTACAGACACACACCGACAATTCCGGTGTGTACCTAATTTGAAATAATAGTGGCAGGCCCTGAAGAGTGACTTGATCTTTGTAAACTCGTCGTAAAGTAAACTAGTCACTATTTTAAGTCCTATACATTAAAAGTTAATTCAGCACACCTTTTAAAAAGTAATGTGTAACCTCGTCACAGACGGGTAATAGCTCTTCAGCTATTGTAAACTCGTCAAGATTGTGCATTTTGTTACATATTTGCAAACGGTATTGTTAGGAAGCAAGTTTTAGTCATATGAGCCATAATAGTTATTTAATAGATGATTATAATAAAAATACAAAACTTAGATAAAAAAAGTACTAGTAGGTATATGTGGAATCTCCATGGGGTCCGTCACAGAACAATAATTTACTAGAATCATAGCATAATTATAGCCATTGTATTATAGAGGCGATAGAACGAAATTAAGGTTCCAAAGTGTTCGCAAGGGAAGTGTCTGTTGGGCAAAGCCAATTGACAAGCCTGAAGACTAAGGATGGCAGCTTAGTGTCGTCTAAGCCCGAGGTGACAAGAGAGATCGAAAGGCTATATGGAGTATAACTAACCACTACAACGAATCCCGCCATTAGTTCGGGCAAAGACCCAAGGGCCAGACTGATCCGACACTATACCGAAGATATCCCGGACGTCAGCCAGTATGAGATTAGGGTAGCCGTCAAGCAACTTAAGAACACCAAGGCACCAGGGGACGACCAAAATTACTGCAAAGCCTTTGAAAGTGGGTGGTACACCAATACTTAAAGTCCTTCAGACACTATTCAACTCCGTCATTCTCGAGGGTACAACGCCACAAGCGTGGAGTCGAGGCCTGGTGATGTTGTTCTTCAAAAATAGTGACAAAACCTTACTGAAGAACTACAGACCCATCACGCTTTGAGCCACGTTTACAAGTTGTTTTCGAGAGTTATCACGAATCGTCTCCCGCGCAGTTTTGACGACTTCTAGCCTCCCGAACGAGCCGGTTTCCGGTAAAGCTGCGGCAGGTTATACAGAAGACCGCGGAGTATAACCGGCCACTTTGCTTGGCGTTTGTGGACTACGAGCAGGCCTTCAATTCGATCGAAATATGGGCCTCGATTCAGTCTTTTCAGAGGTGCCACATTGACTATATCGAGGTATATCGAGGTGACGAGGTCATTGTACGAGAGCGCCACCATGTCGGTCCGTGTACAGAATCAGTATACTGCGCAGAACTGTTTTATTTGTAAACCGATGGGGGAGGCCTTTGTTCAGCAGTGGATATCATAGGCTGGTATGATGATGATAATATATATTTAATTTTAGTAATAATTTTCAAACCGATCGATTTTGCGCTGCCCGTATCCGCTGTCAACCCGTAATAAATAGTTGTTTTTACAAGAAAACTATCTTTCGCTTTTTGATGCTTTTTAGATAGCATGAACATGTTGATGTAAAATGTATGAGTATTGTTGGATGGCATCCTATTATCTGACACCAAAATATTATTTAATTTGCTGCTTTTAACGTGATGGAGGTCACGATCGACTTAGTCAGACGAGTCTTTTACAAACGGGTTTGTGCTGATGCGTCATGCTTTTCACATAAAGGTACATGTAAGCGTCTGCTCAGGCAGATTTAAATTGTAAGTCAGGTAGTCACCAGCTAAGTTATTTAGAATCACCAGTCGAGACTAGTCTAAATTTACATTTAACGATATGATTCATTGTTTAATCGGCGTAAGTATTTATTTGCCAGACAGTTATGTTACGATCTTTGATATCAATTTATCATTAAGTATTTAATTCTCAATTATAATGTGGAAAAATAATGAGGATGTAAATTAGAGGTGTAAGGTATATTAGCATTTACAGATTTTTAAAAATGAGTACATTCGTCGAGAAAACGGCGAATTACAAAAAAAATCATTTTTTAATCCTGTCTCTGACTAGGGATCAGAAAGCTCCATGTTAACTTAGAGTATATTTAATGGACCTAATTCTGACCCACACCCAAAATCTAAATTTAAGCTCAGTAGGCTCTTTCTCTCAATAAATACATGAAAAAATAATAAGAATTTATTTAGAGCCGAAATAAATTTAGATAGCTTTTATAGGAATCATGGCAATTTTAGAAGGGATGTAAGGAGGTGCATCTGAAAACCTGCAGTTTATCTGTTATCAGGTTCAATAAGGTCGAAAATTGCACACACCTTTCTATTTGCAAAATTATATGACAGCTATCCTTTTTGTTGAATGAGATGCACTGAACATAGATTTAGCATATAGTGTTATGCAGAACTAGGCTCCATATATCTTTCTTGCAAAATGTATGGGAAAAAGATAACCAAGAGTTAGAACTGTCAAATAGCTTAACTTTAGATAGCTTTTGAGAAAACCATAGATAATTTAAAACATGTTATGGGTTCCTAAAACCTGCCTATCTAATTATCAATGAATGTCAAATTATATGACACCCATCATTATGGTATCCACATTGTGGGGAACGTTCAGTGCATCACTGAACTTAAATGTTGATTTAAAGTGAGTTCTGCAGAATTAGGCCCCTATGTCCCAAATCAGAAAAACTTTACCAGTTAATATTTTGTTATGGTGGGCCACACTTAATAGCGAAGATTCGTAATCGCGTTGTCTCGCGATAAAATTTCGTTGTGAGTATACAAACACGCTGCGAATGTGTGGGTAAGCACAGGAGCTCTCAGTGCCGTCCGAGACACGGGCGAACTAAGACGTGTATATTGAATCTGTTTTCAAGCATCGCTTCAGCGTCAGTATGGAAAGATTGAAAACTAAACGTCGAAAAGTCGACCATGCATTGTCATAGTGAGATTGATTAAGTATTTTTGATTCTTTTGTTTATTTATTTGTACATGGATAATTAACTTAAATAAAATAAATTAATTTTGTGACAAAGAGTTTCATAATTATTTTTGTTGTTATAATTTAGACGCTACTTGAAGTGACGCTTGAATACAGATCAAATATACACGTCTTACTTCGCCCGTGTCTCGGACGGCACTGAGAGCTCCTGTGTTTACCCACACATTCGCAGCGTGTTTGTATACTTACAACGAAATTTTATCGCGACAACGCGATTACGAATCTTCGCGATTAAGTGTGGCCCACCATAACAGAATGTAAACAAAATAAAGTATCAATACTTTATGTGAGTATAAAAAACATATGATAAATAAGAACAATATAAATAATTAAAATAATCTACTGAATTTCCACACATTTTCTAAGGAAATTAAAATATTGTACTGTACAGACATAGAATGTAAACAAAATAAACTATCGAGACAATATGTAAAAAATATATATATTAATCTGTAAAGCGGCAATATACCACCGGTGGGCGATGACAATAGAAAAATAAATTGTGTCTGGAATCTCATGCTTGACGGGTTAAATAATAACAAAATAAAATTAACTGAAAAAGTGATAGTAGTAAGTCTATTTTTTTCATTAATTCTGGAGATGTAAACAAACAATAAACTTACAGAAAATTCGTAAGCTTTTAACAATCCACTGGTCCAACGTAATACACATTACTCTTTTTTAAAACCGCTTTGCTGCAACACACACGAAATAATAAAATATTTACAAAAAACACTAAATATTCGTCAATAAATACAGCATTGAAAAAATGTGACATTGTCTGTCAAGCTTTTTATTTTTAATTTGACGAAAACCGTAGTGCTGTGTGGTATTCGTTCAAATGAACTAATTAGTAGAATATCATTGCTTGTATTGTGATTGTAATTTTAGATTATAAATATGTAAATTATTACATCAATTAAGAGATTAATACATTAGTTATTTATAAATAAAATATTTTATATAAAATTATAATAAAAATGTGGGAAAATATAGGTTTATCATTTATTTATTGAACTCATTCGGGATCAACCGTGCCGTATTCATTTTAATTTATTCTTTCAATCTGATTATGTTGTTGTGACAGAGTTGGATAAAAAATTAAAAGATATTTACAAATATCTCCTCTTATGTTTCATTGACAGAGGCTATTTCAATCAAATCAAATCAAATAGTTTATTGCTTAAACATGTGGTTTACATTGTAGTTGTTACAAATGAAAATTATATTCCAACACATGAACCCTGCAAGGGTATAACAACATTATACTTATGCTACATGAATTTCATACTATGCTACTAGGTATATAACTAAAATGTTTTAATTTTCCATTACACAATTATCCTACACTACTATATGCACACTCGAATACATGCTGAAATAACATAATACTAATCATACTAACTAAAATGCTGTATATTGCTATTAACGGTTCTATTTTAAATTTACATAATATTCACTTAAACTATAGTAACAATTATCATTTAAATAATTTTTCAAATTTACTACTAATTTTTTATTATCATCTATGTCTCGTAACTGTCTAGGCAACGCATTATATAATTTCATAGACATTGAGTATGGTCCAGATCCAAATAAAGATAAGGTAGTTTGAGGCAATACTAGTTTGTTTCTATTTCTTAAATTCATATACATATTTTTAGAGTCAGTATTTTGGAACATCATAATATTTTTCCTTACTAATTTACAAGTTTCTAATATATATAAAGATGTCACTGTTAAAATTTTATATTCCTTAAAAAATGGCCTGCAACTTTCCCTAGAGTTTATATTGGCTAATATTCTAATACATCTTTTCTGGAGGATGAACAGTTTGGATATATTTGAACTGTTTCCCTAGAGCGGTATGCCATATCGCAGCCATGAATGGGCGTACGAGTGATATGCAATTTTAGCTGTGTGTGTATTAGTGACCCTTTTCAATTCGTTAAGTGCGTATATAAATCTCGATAGTTTGTTCGATACATATTCAATATGATATTTCCAATTTAAACTACTGTCTATTTTAATTCCTAGCAAAGAAGCACATTCGACACATTCTATTTTGATATCTTTTATTGAATAATTTATATTTGATTGACGTTTTTGATATGGCTTAAAGGAAATTAATTTTGTTTTATTATAGTTTAATACTAAATTATGGTCTTTTAACCAAGATTCTATTTTATTCAGAATATTATTGAGCTTATTATTAATGTTTGATTCGTCAGCTGTGGGAAGCATTATCGACATGTCATCGGCAAATAGTACACTATCCTCCGCTATGGTTTTAGGCAAATCGTTTATGTAAACAAGGAAGAGAAAGCATCCAATGACGCTACCTTGGGGAATGGATTTTAAAACTGCCGCTTTCTCTGACCTGATACTACTCACAATATAATTTTTTGTGCATTTATGTTGAATTTCTACATATTGTATACGATTTTTAAAGTAAGATGCAATCCAATCGTACGCGACTCCCCTCACGCCTATTCTATAAAGTTTTTGAAGCAGAATATTGGGCAGTACCCGATCGTATGCCTTACTCAAGTCTAGTAATATTCCCAAAGCATAATTTCTTTTATTGATTATATTTGATATTTGTTGAACATATTTAAAAACTGCTATAGTGGTCGATCTATTCCTCCTAAATCCATTCTGTCTGTCGTCAAATATATTGAACTTTTCACAAAATAAGTGTAAACGGTTAGTCATTGCACATTCGAAAATTTTTGAAAATGAGGATAACAAAGCTATAGGCCGGTAGTTGCTTTGAATAGTAGCATCACCTGATTTCAATATAGGTCTGACTACTGATATTTTTAAATTGTCTGGGAATACACCCTCATTAAAAGATTGATTTCAACCAAACAGAGCTATGTGACCTCAATCCGACTGACGTAAGACGGCACTTGACTGACGAACAGCTATATCTTGGTATATTCATAGCCTTAAAGATAAATTAAGGAATTTTTGACAAGATGCAAAGAATTTTTCATTTAAGCTGCTGTGCAAATAATAAAAAATCCACAATAGATCTTTTTTTATCTTTTTCTTCTTATCTTTCTTTTCAATAAAAAGTCGAAACTTATACTTATTTAAATTACAGTTGTTGTTATAATAATTGAAATAAGTACAAAGTAACTATTTCAGCCTTTTCCGAACTCAGGATTTTCCTATATCTAGCGGTGTCATAAATGTTATAGTCGCCATATTTGTTTACATCTCGGGAATTAATAAAAAAAAATTAACTATAGTATAGAAATTACCTACATAACAATTATAATATCAAGTGCTCCAAATGAGGTTCCATTCTGTGCAGTATAAATGATAGGTTCATACAAGATGCCAAATACCACATCTTTTAAATCTTGTACACTATTAAAGTTTTTGTTGTAGACTGTACCTATCTATTATCCCAAAGAAAAAGTTTGGTGGTGTTTCAAAACTATTTGACTACTAAAATATCATTATTTACTTTAAGCTATTAAACAAAGTTACAGTGACAGTCATATAATTAAAAACAAAGATAAATGACATTCATATCCATATCGATGAAGAAGAAGACTTTCGGTAGAACACAGCAGGAGTGATAAATGTTAAGCATAGCAAGTTCGCAAAGCTGCAATTTGCTGTCCAATAAACATCATTCAATTTCAATCGCAAGGCAATTAAATCTAGCATGCAGTTTTAAACTATTCTGTCTACATAAAAAGAAGTGGCACTATTTAAAAAACGAACAACTTGTAATTTCAATTATATTTGCAATAAAATGTTCACAAGTAACATATTTCTTGTAAAATTTCCAATCATTACATAAATTGCAGTGCGTTTAATATTCCCATTGCAATTGTTCAAGTCCTGCCCATTAGTTATCTTATAAGAGCATGGAATTAGTTTCAATTGGAATGTATTAAATTGCTCTGTATCTATTGTAAAGACCATAAAAATAAATACAGACCATTTCTGACTAAATCTAAGACAAGTGCGAGGGTTCAAATCGTGTCCAACAGACTTGTAAGATGCATCCTACAAAGGATGTGAGTAATTTATATTTTACTTTAAGTTGATCTCAAGTGCTCAAAAGGATTTGATAAACTGACAAAGAACTGACGGCGACTCGCGCGTACCTACTAGTCTATAGTTTGTACACATAGGTAAATTAGTATGATGGTATTCAATAAAGCCACCTTAGATAATAGTTTATTCATGAGCAGTGAATCGAACGCTAGATAACTGCCCGCAGAAACTAAACAAGATAAAACTATTGAGGCATTCATTCATTCCTAAAAGGAGGCGTTTAATAAGTTAACTATTGCAGTTACATTCCGTAACAGGCGGAGTGTAACAATGCACCAAGTCGAGCGTGAGCGTCCAGTACAATATTATTATCACAATATGAACCACGGCAGCGCTAGCCCGGATGCCCATAGCACATCCTCTATTTACCGAAAGAAAACATCACATCAGCTGTCAATGATTACGTCAATATACGACGAATATGTTCCAAAGTTCCAAAAAAAACCTCAGAAGCTCTAAATAAAGAATCTCCAACTCATCAAGTAAGTAAAAACAAGAAACGTTTTTAAAGAACTGTCTAATTTTAACAAGTTATCGATTTAAAGAAACATACTCAGAGTGCACTCTTACCTTCAGATAACTCCAAATCCAATTCGGCTAATTTATCTCTTATTTCATCCGGTAACTTTGTTATATCAACACTTAAGTCAGCCATCGCGGAAAAACACTATTTTCTCACAAAACAAATATAAAATCAACGACAAGCGTTCAAGACACCATCATGACACATGGCCATCTTGAATTTTGAATAATTTGTATTACTCTATCCAAGTAGAGTCCGAAAGGAACTACTGTTGTCTCAAACACTCGCTAGAGGGCAATAGCATCGCTGTTAAAGCCTGAGGTTAAAGCGGTTTGTTTTCTATTACAACTGTTTAAAAATATTACAAAATATTGTTTTCTAATTAATGCACTAAAAGAATATGTCCATAAATAAAAATGCATCAAAAATATGATCTTTAATCTTTGTTTGCTTTTTATTAAAATCTTAAAAAAGACAAAAATCAAAATATTAAAATCATCAATGATCTGGGAACATCAGGTAAAAAACATCCGTATTCCGTAATCCGTAGCGGTATGGCATTGACCTGAACCCAAGAACAGTACATATCGTACAAATTTTTTGTTATTTATTGGAAAATCTCAGAACATTTTATGGTCAATTAAATTCTTTGTTGTTTTTTTCATTACTTTTTTATTATGCTCCCAGTAATGGGAAGGCAAAGGTACTAATGCCCATACAGCCATGTATTCAGTACTTATTTATTTCTTCATTAATTGCATTGAAATGCTGGCGTAACACATTTCAATGCGTTCTTGGGAGTATTCGACCCGAAATAATTATGATTAGTCTCCTTATGTGCTACTTGATGAGGTGGATAACTACAAAAAATTCTCATCGTCTTTCACACCATAATCACATTTATTCTAATAATCTTTTAGATACGTCAACACAAACACTTGTATAATAAAACTACACTACTTTTATAACACAATGTTCGCTCCAACACAATTTGTAATTATTGTAATAGAAATTTTCACTGACAGCACAAAAACCCGCCGAACACTACTTATTCTTTTTTTTAATTCCTAATATAAAAGGAAGGCAAAGGGAACCCATACAGCCATGTCTTCAGTATTTCTTTATTTCTTCTTTTATTGCATTAAAATGCTGGCGTATTCTGGCGTAGTCAAGAAGCATTGAAATATGTATTTCAATGCTTCTTGGGAGTATTTGACACGAAATATATGACGGCAATCACTTAATGTATGTACTACTTGATGAGGTGGATAACCACAAAAAGTTTTCGTCGTATTTGACACCATAATCACTTTTATTATAATAATATTGTAGTTGCACATCAACACAAACACTTATTTTATAAAACTACACCACTTTTATAACCGTTGCCGTAAATGCTGTAGGAAATGATTCACCACATAACGTAAATATATGGCTTTAATTAGCTAAAAGAACACAGGATACATTTATATTGAAAGTAATAATATCTGACACAAATGACAACATAAAATATTCATATCTTCTACAGAACCATTGAGGAGCTCTCTAACGAGGTTACACATATCATTCTCCCCGTCCTGTCTTTTCACTTTAAGCAATAATGGCTGAGATAACTTGGTGCGCGTTTTTCTCTACCAGATTTTCGAAGAGACGGAACAGAAGGTTCAACAGTTTGATCAGGAGTAGGTGGAATGTTGCTAACCGGAGCATCGCGTATTTCTTGGTCAGTACTAAACAGGTCCGGTTCATTCTCTTCAATGTTGCCGTCATCATCATTGCTATGCTCATCCACAACTTCGGGTCTCGAGGTTGGAGTTGGTATTTTATCCCTTGGAAGTGGTGCTAATTGCTTGTTCGAAACTGCAGACTCTCGGCCATCTTTATATTTAACGAAAGAGTAATGAGGATTAGTTTGTAGCACCTCAACTTCCTCCACGTAAGCATCGTTCTTACCACTCCGTACGTTCTTCTTCATAAGAACTGGTCCGGGTACAAGCCACGATGGCAAAGATTCGCCATTTGGAGACCTTCTCGGATGACGGAAGAATCGTTCATGGGGAGTTTCATTAATAGTGGTACATAGAAGCGAACGGACTGCATGTAAAGCTACATTCAAATCTTCTTCCCAGTTCTCTATGCTTGCGTTTCTTGATACCAAACTTAGACGTATTGTTTTCCATAGCGTGCCATTTAGGCGCTCCACTTGGCCGTTCCCTTCTGGATTGTATGGTGTTGATCGACTGGTAGCTATCCCAAGTGTAGTCAAAAAGGAGGTTAACTCCTTAGACATAAATGATGTACCTCGATCGCTGTGGATATATGCCGGAGTACCAAAGGTGTAAAATAAATTCTTTAGGCATTTTATTACGGTTGCAACAGTCATATCTTTACAGGGATATGCAAACGGGAATCTACTGTACTCATCTATAATAGTTAGAATGTATTTATTTTGTGTATTTGAAGGTAATGGCCCTTTAAAATCCATGTTGAGTCTTTCAAAGGGGGCCATTGCCTTGACTAGGATTCCTTTAGTTTTAATAAAGCGAGGTTTGATTTCCGCACAAACCGGACACGCTGCGGTCATCGCTTTAATGTCATTTAACGAATAAGGTAAATTCTTCATCCTCACCCAGTGGAACATCCGAACTACGCCTGGATGACAGAGATCATTATGGAGTTCTCTTAATTTATTAGAATTCAAGTGAGCACAGACTCTCGACAATGCATCGGCAGCAAAATTATGCTTCCCGGGGCGATAAATGATGTCGTACTTGTAACATGATAGCTCTAATCGCCAACGCTCTATCTTCTCGTTCTTAATTTTACTGCTGTGATTTTGGTCGAACATAAAACTGACGGATTGCTGATCTGTGATTAATATGAAATGCTTTCCCATCAAAAAGTGGCGCCATTTTCGGAGGCTTTCCACGATCGCATATGCCTCTTTCTCAATAGACGAATGTTTGCGTTCGGAGACCGAAAGCGTTCTAGAGAAGAAGGCAACAGGTCGACTCCTTTGAGTCAATGTAGCAGCTATGGCGAACTCGGAGGCGTCTGTCTCTACTGTAAAGGTCTCGTTTTCATCAATAGCAATCAGGGTTGCCTTTTTTATATCAGATTTTATGCTAT
The DNA here is from genome assembly GCA_947347705.1 of Nymphula nitidulata. Taxonomy (NCBI): domain Eukaryota; kingdom Metazoa; phylum Arthropoda; class Insecta; order Lepidoptera; family Crambidae; genus Nymphula; species Nymphula nitidulata. The sequence continues at coordinate 23,757,269 of OX374616.1, forward strand.
TGAAACATTCTAACGCAGTACTGGGTAATGGAAACATATTGTGATTAATCAAGGGTTGGATCTTATGAGAGAAATTATTTATCCATTTAGCATAGTGGGCAAAAAGACCTAGAGCCCGTTTGAGCTCACCGGAATTAGTGGGAATAGGTAGGTTAATCAACGGTGATAGTCTTTCTTGGTCGGGCTTAATAACATTATCGCATATAGTGTAGCCTAGAAGACTTATAGTACTATTACCAATATTGCATTTCTCCTCATTTAATGTAAGGTTATATTTTTTTACCGCTGTCATAAGTTTCCGTAAATTTTTATCATGGTCAGCTTTATCCTTCCCGCAGACAGTGACATCATCTAAGTAAGCATATGTACCTTCAAGACTTTCCGCATTTATGATAAAATCGAGGGTTCTTTGAAAGGCTGCTACCCCATTTGTCACTCCAAATGGAATTCTGTTAAACTGGTAAATCTTGCCGCAGGCTTCAAAAGCTGTGTAAATCTTCTCTTTCTCAAGAATGGGTACTTGGTGGTAGGCACTTCTAAGGTCAATTTGACTAAAAAAGTTATATTTGGCAACTTTTGAGACTAAGCTTTCGATATTTGGTAAAGGGAAGCTATCTAAATAAGTAAATCGATTAATGGTTTGAGAGTAATCGATAACAAGTCGTCGTTTATGATTCCCGCCTCCTGCGACTAATACTTGAGCTCGCCATGGTGAGACACTCGGTTCAATAACCCCATCTTTTAGCAGTTCATCTATCTCTCTTTGTATGAATAAACTGTCTTCCTGGTTATGACGTCTTGATTTGATAGCTATGGGATGAATATCAAGTGATAGATTAGTAAAAACTGACACTGCAGGAACGGAAGCTGCCATCACGTTGCAAATTTTCAAGGGTGCCTTAGATCCGCCAAACTGTAATTCAAGAGCAGAGTGATCTTTTAGTATATCGTGGCCTATAATGACATCAGCGCACAGGTTGTCGATTACTAGAAGCGGACGCTGTCTATATGTATGCTGATTCATTGTGATAGTTGCGAAGCATAAACTTTCAACTGTAGATACGTGAGCCAAGGAAGCCAAGGATATAGTTTGTTTGTAAGGTTTCTGTTTAAGATTCAAAGTTTGTACTAACTTCCTATCGATGAAGCTTGCTGAACTCCCTGTATCGACGAGTGCATCCGCTCGTACATCGTTGACTGTTATAGGAACTGTAGCCTTCTTTAGGCTTAACGGGGACGCGGCTATTACCAAGGAAGTATCTGTAGCGGTATCGCTGTCGAAGATCGCATTCATGATTTGCTTACTTCGACAGACGTTGGCAAAATGGCCCTTCTTTGAACAAATCTGGCAAGTCGCGTTGAAAGCTGGGCAACTTGTTCTTCGGTGAATCTTGCCCCCGCAAAAGAAACAATGCCTGCGCTGTACAGGGGCGGCGGCAGTCGTACCAGAAGTGCCTGAATAGTTAGAGTAAAACTTTTGTTGTTGTCGTTGATGATCAAGAGAATTTAGCCCTACGTCCGTATTCTGCGCCATTATCTGAGAGTTACGTTCAGCTGATTCCAAGGAAAGAGCTTGATTTAGAGTTTGCTCCAGAGTAAGCGTTAAGTTTTCCAATAGACGTTCTCTGATTTTCTGAGATTGGATTCCTGCAATTAATGCGCCTCTTATGGTCTCATCAGCGTACTCGTCGGCAGTAACGTTTTTGTAATTACAATCCTGCGCTAGAACTCTCAGTGTTCGTATGTATTCGGCGATAGATTCATGCGGCCCTTGTTTTCGAGTAGTTAAAACGTGCCTTGCTAAGATTTCATTCCGTGGTTTAATGTATATGTTATTGAGAATTTGCATTGCTTCATCGTAGGATTTTGATTCTCTGATATATGAAAAAATATTAGATGCGAGGTGATTTATCAATAACTTACGTTTTATGGAGTCAGAGACTGAATCGTTTATTTCTTCGGCTAAAAAATTTGTAAAGGAATCACGCCAATGTAGCCACGTCAATGCAGCGTTTGGTGAGTTCGGATCCGCATCAAACCTGTCGGGCCGTAAGTATCGGGATACTCCACACGTACTACTTGTGACGGGTGTAGACTCCATATTCGTTAGTTTTTACCTTTTTAGCTAATTAAATTGCTGTAGGAAATGATTAACCACATAACGTAAATATATGGCTTTAATTAGCTAAAAGAACACAGGATACATTTATATTGAAAGCAATAATATCTGACACAAATGACAACATAAAATATTCATATCTTCTACAGAACCATTGAGGAGCTCTCTAACGAGGTTACACATATCAATAAAGTTCGCTCCGACACAATTTTTTAATTATTGTAATAAAAATCTTGACTGACACCACAAAATCCAGCTAATCACTTTTTTTATCTTTTTTTCGTTCGTTCTCCCCCTTTCTCCTCGTAATGCGAAGGCAAAAGGAACTAACGCCCATACATCCATGTCTTCTGTACTTCTTTTTTTTTTATTGCATTGAAATGATTGTGCTACACATTTAATTGCATCTTGGAAGAATTTGACGCGAAATATATGATGACAGTCTCCATGAGATGCTATTTGATTAGTTTGATAACCTCGCAAACGTTTTTAGCGTCCTAAGCCGGATTTACATTTATCTGACGCCTTCTCGCGCGTCAGAACGGAATCGGTTTCATATCATTACTATGGTCAGATTTACATTAATCTGCTTAATGTATGATGAACTGATTAATGTAACTCTAAAACCTCTCCACATAACTACTTTATTATTAAATATTTAAGTATATGTTTTTTTTCTCGCATGTGGTGTTTACCTGTAAGTAATTATTGCACTTACCTATGTAATTGTGAAATGTGTATTTTTGTCTTATAGTGTACACAATTGTTGGTGAACCAAATAAATAAATAAATAACCATAGTACCTAATGATATGAAACCGATTCCATTCTGACGCGTCACGATATAAGGCGTCAGATAAATGTAAATCCGGCTTTCTCCCCTATCTTTTATTTTAATAATCTTTTAGTTGTGTATGTTAACACAAACACTCGGTTCATAAAACTACAACAATTGTATAACACAAAGTTCAAAATTTTTAAATATTTAAATAAAAAACTTGACTTTAATACGCAATTTTCATTAATTGTAATAAAAATCTTGACCGACACCACCAAATCCCGTCAAACACTCTTTTAGATTTTTTGGATTCATTCTCCCCTCAGAGCAAGAACAATAGATTCTCCCGCAAAGGGAATGCAAAACGATCAAGACTATACAGCCATGTCTTAAGTATTTTCTTAAGTTCTTCAATAATTGCATTGAAATGGCTGTAACACATTCCAATGCATCTTGGTAAAGTTTGACGCGAAATAATGTGATGACTGTCTCCACACCTATTCTCTTGCCACAGTTAATACACCCATTCTGTTGTTATTTTCGTCTATTACGTTCACCCAAGTTTGCTTGGAAGAGATTGCTTGTTAGCAATAAGGTCGCCTTTTGTATTATTTGTTTTCTTCCCTGCTTTTTGACGTCTTTTGTCCTTGTGTGCAATAAAGTATTTTTGTATTGTAATGATTTCAATTGCACGTCATCACGAACACTAGGCCTAATTCTGAAAAACATTTCAAAGCTGTATTTAAGTACAGTTTACCTCTTCCTCGAAATATATAATAGGCAAAAACTCTCTGCAGTTTTTTAAAGCTACCTTCTCACGGTGCGAGATATCACAAGTCGCGTCGCGTCGAGCTAATTTGTACGAGCGAGCACGCGTCGAGCGAGTCCGCGCTACCCGTTCTCACGGGCGCGGTACGGCGCGCGTTGGGCCCGCCGCGGCCAGGTCGACACTACTTTTATGTTATTTAGTAAATATTTTTTACTTAACAAAAATAAGAAAAGAAAAAGCCGCTGGTGGATGACATTGGTTAATAAGAGCCGATCGAAGTAAGTTGTTCTTTTGATACAGTAGTCCTGTAGAAGTCAAATTCTGTTGTATGTAAGTCACCAATTATAACGTTTTTTATTTTAGATACAACGGTTTGGATATGCTAACTGTTTGAGTTGAAGAACCGAGCAAAAAATTTTAAAAATCTGTCAGTCCCTCGCGCTACCCTGCGCGCGCTCGAGCCGCCACAAGTGCGCTCGCGCACGAGTCATTTACCTTCACACGGCACGTAGGTGTGAGCGGGCGCGGCGCGACTTGTGATATCTCGCGCCGTGAGAAGCTAGCTTAACACGTTCAGTAGAACTTTTCTTTTGACCGCAGTAAGAATTTCAAAAAAGACAAAGTGTTAAGGCTAACTTTGTGTGAAACGAAATGAATAATGAAAGAGACATTTTCAAAGTTTTTAAAAAAATGACTAACGTAACTTATGGTGTTCAGAGTTGTGTCAATAAATTAAAAAGTAATTTAAAATCTGTCCAATAGCCTAGCAATTGCTTATTTTAGTTAGGGCTGATTTTAATGAACATTGGCCCTAATTCTGGCAAACACATGCTAAGATTAAATTTAAGTTCAGTCTACCTCTTTCTCTCAATATGAATACGAAAACGATCGCTGTCATAAAATTTGACGTTTAGAAACATGCATTATATTTTGGACCTTATTGAACGTGATAAAAGTCAGAACAATAACTAAAGCATATTGTTCTGAGTGATAAAATGCAGTGTTTAGGAGGCACCTCCGTACATGCCGTCTAAAATTGTCTATGGTTCGTATGAAATCTGTCTAAATTTAGATGACAGCTCTAAACAAATTCTTGCTATCTCATTCTTATTACATATTGTGAGAAAGAGATATACTGTACTTAAATTTAAACTTAGAGTGTGCCTCCAGAATTAGGCCCAATATCATTAACCCGAGGTAAAATGAGGTCGAACTGTATTCTTAGCTCATTTTATTAATTTTGGCGGTTAAATCGATTGTTATTTATAGTGCGACTTAAAAAAGAAGAAAGAAATGAGGGTGCTGGCGTCGCTTTGTCTGGTAACACTGACTATAATCCACTGCATGCACCTCAGAGCAATATGCTTTAGTTATTTTTCTGAGGCATGCACCGACTGCACCAATCACATGTGAATGCACATGTATACCGGCGTTACAACAACACGATTTTAAAAGCGTAATCTACGAATAAGACACGTAACAGACACATCGATTTTAAATTATTGAATGATTCCTTTGAAAATGCTATCATGGTTATAATAATAGAATGTTTGGTTAGCAAGTTATTATTTATGTTATGGTGCATTTTAATTATATAATAAAGTAAATATAATAAACTTACAGTGCACAGACTGTAAGTTCCTTTGTCTTTTCCCTACTATAAGTTATAAACCATAAACAATCATAATTAGACAGCAACACTTATTTGAAATAAAAATAGTTTGCTATAGGTGGCGCTAGGTGTCTTCTCTTTCCGTCATTCTTATTCGCTGCCTAGTTTTTCTTTTTACATTTGATATGTGGTTTAGTTGGCTTTACAATTTATTCTCGTAATGGCTGCCACGCTAAAAGTGTAGCTTATTGGTTATGTCATGTGTATAAAATCAAAGCTTGTAAGTGTGAATCGATATAAGCAACAAGTGTTCCAAACAAAGTTCGTATGAAAGCAGCATTATCACAATCTCCCTGGATCGTTTCCTCTTTCATGTTTCCTTTTTTGGCAATTAAGTTAAGGACTCGCCGTTTGTGTACTGTATGTAATAAAAACATAATCTATGCCCCGTGAAAAGTGTTCTTACGAACCATATTGAGTGCCAAGTGGTTTGTCGCGCGATAAAATGACGGATACACGTTCGTCATCGGCGTTGTTCAAGCGGGCCGAGCAGCTGAAGCGATGGGAGGAATCTGACACCAACAAACAGTCGCCAACGCCGAAGCGTGCTTCAAGGATCCAGTTCTCGTCAGGAATCGTATTTTTGGCGGCATGCACGTCTGGGGACAAGGACGAAGTGTTGCGGCTCCTGAATATGGGCGCAGACATCAACACTGCGAACGTGGATGGGCTGACAGCCCTCCATCAGGTTAGTGCACTCTCATTATGTTTCTTTTGCAATTTGTTTATCTGTTGCCTTATATTTTTGTCTGTCTGCAGTTCTGAGCACTAGTTCAATAATTCTTATCAGCTTTAGTCTTCATGTGACAAATGTTATCAATGTTTCTATGTATATTGTTGATGCTATTGAATCATCTCTACTTGTGAGTTCTATAATTTCTACTCTTTAGGGACAATTATGGAATGGAAAACTTAAAGTTTACTGTCATAGAAACATCTGCTTTATGATATCCATGTTTTACTGTTGCCTTATTGAGAATTATCTGAATTGTGAAAGTTTGTGGGTGACTTTACAGCATTAACAAGAATACCATTAAAATATAAAAATGTTATGATAATTAAATAATTAGATATCCTATTTAAAGTAATCCTGTAGAACTTCACAGTTTTTTAACTTATCAAAATAAGTGCCATTAAAACAAACTTTCTAACCTTACAGATGACTAAAATAAAAATACATTTTTTATTGTATCAAATACATAATAATTTAACAAAATAAAGTATATGTATTAAAAACACCAACTGATTAATTATTTAATTATTAAGAATAATATTTTTGAAACATCATTTATTTTTATCAACTATCTATTATATTCCACAAAAATAAAATGGAACAGTAGTTATTTGATAGATGATGTGACATTCAAAATTCGAAATTTAATTGCAGTCTCTTCAATTGAATAATGTTCCAGTTTTGAAATACAATTATTTAACATAAACAATATTAAATCATCATTTCAAAACTGGGAAGGGACTTTAGGACCATACAATGTGGATACAAGTGCATTTCTGTTATGGCAAACATGTTAGAAAACATGACATTTATTAATCCAAGTTTTAGTCTTTTATGTTGTGATGCTGAATAAAGTTTTATTCTATTCTAAAGTAAAGAAGAGTGAATACATGGTCTTCAAGGCCGCCGGTAACTTTCCCAATACCTACCAACCTATTAGCCTGAACAGAGTGATAATTAAAAGAGTAAATAAGTTCAAATATTTCGGACACTTTCTCACTAATGACCTTAGGGACGATTTCGACATTGAGAGGGGGGAGTGTAGAGCGTAGACTGGCACTCCGAGGTAATATGTTGGCATGCAGATTTTCCCATTTTCCCATGTACTGAAGAAGTAAAGATCATACTTTTTAAAGCTTACTGTCAGAGTATTTACACGGGAAGTCTGTGGTTCTGCCACACTAAAATATCACTATCTATCTTGCGTGTACAAATAATAACATCTTCAGGATGTAGTTGGGATTGCCGCATTATTGTAGCGCGTCTAGGATGTTTGTGGAAAATCAAACTGATTGTTTCCATGCCATCATGTGTAAGAAAACAGCATTGCTGATTAACATATTGTGTTGCGGTCACAACAGCATACTGCAAATGGTGGCTGACAGGTACATATCTCCCATCTGGAGGTAAATGGTGTGGAGGGTGATAAACTAAAACTTTTGTTTTTACCATTTCCAATTATAATTTTATTAATTACTAACACTATTTTTAAAAAATGATTTCTGGTCTGTTTATATATTATTCTAACCCAACATGACTCTTATCTTACTTGCATTGACCAACTGAAATGGCAAGGGACAGGTCACACTTTTAGGAACGATATGGAAAAGTGGAGCAGACAAATAATCCTAGAGACGGAAGAAGAAAAAGAGGCTGTCTTCTTCTTTTAATTTTATGGCTTCTCGTTGAGACGAATTCTGCCAGTGTCGAGTTTATGACAGATACATGTTATAATGATAGTTATCATGTACTATTGAAGTTTTCCCAAAGTCTGAAATAGAAAACACTGTAGAGGCTGTCAACACAGTAGATGGGAAGATGAATTGAGAACCACACTAGGTCCTTTTTGGACAAGAGTGGCTCTTGACAGAAAACAATGGAAAGAGTTTGAGGAGGTCTTTGCCTTAAGCCACTCAGAGACACGTGATATACAATAGACTAAGAACTGTTAACAAAACTATAGTTTCTGAAATAAAGGCTATTTTTTTAAATTATTTAACCCAATATGAACCTAATTTTTGTTGTTCGAAACACACGATTTGTTTTCATCTTAAGTTGTTTTGAGCTTAAACATTTATAAGTAATGATTATATAGGTTGGTGTAAATAACATTGTGACTAAGAAGTCGCATTTAGTCTCACAGAGTTTCCAAAAAAATGCTCTTCTTATTTGACAGTGAACCCGTTGATCAATGTCCTCTAGAAGTTACTTTATGGTAATATTGTACCTACTTGCTTAGTAAGAAACATGTTTGTCGTAATAATATGACTATAATCTGGTATCTTGCCGCAACATGAACAAAATATAGCTCCAGCATCTTTCTGAGATAACCTGTAATTAGGAACCTAAACCGAATATAGATAAGATGCTACGTATTTTATTTTATTTTTTACACAAACTAAAAATTTTGATCTCTCTTCCACCATTTACCTACCAAATAAATAGGTAGGTACAATTTAAATAGGTCAAATTGTACCTACCTATTTATTTGGTACCTACCTACTAATTACCTAACTTTTGTTAGGGAATATTTTGTCAGGTAGACAAATAATAAAAGTAAATGCTTCGGTAACCGTTTACCACCAGGTGGGCCGTTAGCTTGTTTGTCATCTAGTTGTAAAAAAAAAGTAAAATTTGAAATCTTAATGTTTTATTTATTTTCCGAAGGTAATGCCATTAATAGCAATGCAGTATGAGTCACTTTGTAGTTATCACCTTTGGTAATCAGATTAAAAAGAGATGGCCTTATAGTATGTTTGTCTATAAGATTGCAACCAGAATTCCCCGTTACAGTAGCATCTTTTGAATTTTTTATAGTAAACTATATTGTACACTTTGCTTCATTTTGATCATGCATTTTAATAAAACTTTTTTTGGATGTGGTTCATAAAGTCCCAAGCCCATCCTCATACTGTCCTACAAACTGACACTGTATGTGTGTATGTGTGAGTTGGACTGCTCAAAATATAACACAAAGTGATGGTAGTTAACTTATAAATTTATCAAAGACAATCAGTCTTCTTCAGTCTTCCCATGACCATGATCACTGTAAAGTAAATGAAACATGGGGTGTATAATCTTTACATCTTAAATCCTGCTGCTATTTCCTAACCACAATTATGTTTCTTTTCAAAATATTTTATGTAACTTCACAACTTCAAAAAACCTTTATATCCATATTCTTAGACATAGATCATATCTAAAGATGACTTTTTGACAATATTTGTCACAGGCATAAATGATAATCATAATACGCACACAGCCAAATATTCATCATGTCGCGTATGTCACTTTGGTGCAGTTTTTTCTAAGAAAATTCTTGTTTTGTCTCATGCAAATGAAAAGAAAACGGAGAATTGAACACTGCTCTGCATATTTTTACCTATTTTTTAGTATAGTGTACCTGGGTCTCCATACATTTTTGAAACATCTCTTACCCCCTGAAATAAATTAGGTTAGATATATTTCTGGAGTGTTTGCAATCACTTATCTTCTTATGATAGATGATATACTTTTTTAGCATAATAATATTTATATGATTAGTCAACATGTGTGGAAAACTAAATAAAATGGTCTGATAGTTTTTCATACATATTTTCGTACAATTTACGCTAAGAAGTCATTCCTTTAAAGGAACGACTTTTTTACTTAAATATTGAACATGACTGTACATACATACTTCATGTAGTAGCAAATGCTTATGTACATGAACCTGTCAAGCTTTTTATCGTTAAAAGCCCCCCGAAGATATTCTGCGGCTTCGCAGAACATTACCAGCTTTTTTCTCAATCTTAAACTTCTCTTGTCTTGGTCACACTTAAAAACTGGTTACGATTTGATGACAGAACTACTTCTATTTATATTTGTATCAGATACCGCCGATACCTGCCAACGCAAAACCGCAACCGATTGGGGAGGTATGCAGGATTACTTTGCATCTGTTCCTTGGACCCGAATGCTATCGCTACTACCATTACTGAAGAGATCAGGCTATAGATAATGTACCAAGGATCACTCAGAACTCATGAGTAAAGATCGGCGTAACCACTGGTTTAATCGCGCTTGAGCCTTAGCTATTGAGAACAATAACAGTCGGCATACAGAGTTTGGATCAGAGGTCGAGCCACTGGTAATCCCAATATTGAGTCACTGAAAGCAGCCTATATATAACAATGTAACAGTCGGCATACAGAGCTTGGATCAGAGGTCGAGCCACTGGGGATCCCAATATTGAGTCACTGAAAGCAGCCTATAACAATGTAACAGTCGGCATACAGAGCTTGGATCAGAGGTCGAGCCACTGGGGATCCCAATATTGAGTCACTGAAAGCAGCCTACAACAATGCTACAACAACAGACCGGATGCACAGCGCTTTGCGCGAGTTAGAGCCTAGAATATGAGCAACTAACTAGTAAGAGTCGAAAACTAATTTTTATCTTTTAAAACCTCTTGGCGTAGGTTTTTAAAGATAAAAATTAGTTTTCGCTGATGAAAATGTTATAAAGATGACCTACTTCGCTTTCTGCCAGTCTATCCTATTATCATATTGGGTCACAGAATGGGGTGGTGCAGCTAAATCCCATCGTATACACCTAGAACGTGCGCAGAGAGCCTATCTAAAAGTTAGCTATTCTCTTCCATTCTTTTTTCTGACAACAGAACTGTACCAGAAAACTAAGATCCTAACAGGCCTTTCCCCAAAGATAAATTAAGGTTTACCCAAAAGTTCTTATGCTTTCTAGGCCCTTACCTTTATAATACGGTAAATAAGTATTTGTCTATTTATCCGCTTCCTATTGTCGACTTTAAAGGAAACTTATTTCATGGCTGCTTGACCTGAGCTAAGAAGACAGAACATTTACCTATCTTTATCGTTTGAAATTATGAGCTATTTACTAAGGCAAATAGCTCATAATTTCAAACACACACACACTCCTTTGCATGCAAATATTCAATTGTTCTGATTTCCCCACGGACGCCAGTCTCTCACAATATACAGGGTAGCACATTTTGATTGGTCAGTATGGGAAAGTCTTAAACTATAAGTCATGCGAAAAACTCTTCTTAGGAACCATGTCATCGATTTTAGTAATAAGAAAAACTGCATTTATTCATTAAAAAAAAATGTTTACTCAGCTCAGGAATCGAACCTGGACGTTTTGACTATTCGGCCAGTCAAACCAAGACGTTCCATTTTCAAATGAGGTTTATCACGTCTTTGTATCTACATACTTATTCTAAGTGGGCTTTTCAATTGATTATTAGTGTAAGTGTGATTAATAGAAGTAAGGAATTGCAATCATAGATAGATAATATTATCGCAGATAACAATATGTAAAGCAACTTGTAACATACACTGTTACAAGATGCGACACCAGCAAAGAGCTACAAACAACCAGAGACAATTTTACGTACCTAAATGAGTTGAATGTTGTATTGAAAAAATGGTGGTAATTTCGAACACTTACTAAAATAAATTAAAGAATATGAAAATAATGCATTTTATTAATTTTAGACATCATGTTCCATAGAAACGTTTACTTCTTAAGACGGTTTAGTCGCCAAATGTCAAATAAGACCTACACAATCGATATCTAAATAGAAATAGTGTTAGTTTTATTTTTCAAAACGTCCGGATATGATTCCTGAGCTGAGTAAACTTTTTTTTAAATGTATAAAGGGAGTTTTTCTTATTACTAAAATCGATGACATGGTTCCTAAGAAGAGATTTTCGTATGTCTTATAATTTCAGACTTTCCCGTACTGACTGATTTTAATGTGCCAACCTGTATAATCATTGAATTGATTTATAATTTTTCTAATCGTAATCTGTGTAATGGCTAGGTATATTGTGAAAGAGAAATATATAAAAAAATATGTACCCTACCAGAATTTGTAGCTATTGGCGTCAGTCTAAAGTCGTACGACCAACCCTCGCTGCTACCGTTGAGATTCTCTGAAGAAACGCTCGGTCATAAGCCCCACGAGAAAGCCGATCTCCTGGTAAAACTCTTTGCTGCTAACTCCCGAATCATTGACTGTAATTCTCACCAACCACCAACACTCCCACTGTGGCCATACAATGCCAGATCTCCGTATCAGGCAACGTCATGTACGTGCGGAGCTTCTGTCAATCGACCGGCGAAAGTTTATGGTCCTGATGGCATCCCAGCGATAGTACTCAAAAAATGCGCAGTGGAGTTGTCTCTGTCTTAACGCGGCTATATCATCTTTCTCTTTTTTATGGGTGTGTGCCGGAGTCTTTGAGAGAGACCAATGTGCAACTGGTCCCCATTAAATATCTAGGATAACCAGCTCGGATCTTAAATAACCAGCTGATCCGATACCTAGAACATCACTCATTGATTAATGATCAACAGTACAGGATTCGGTCAAAACGGTCGGTAATCTTCTAGCATATATATTGCATGGTTGGGGTGAAATTATAGACAAACGTGGTGAGTCAGTGGCTGTTAGCCTTGACATTACTAAAGGCTTTGATCGAGTCTGGCTCAGGGGTCTTCTCTCCAAGCTCCCAGAATAGGGTCTGCCCGTTCACCTCTGCAACTGGATTGCTGGCTACCTGCACGAGTGGTGAATCTGTGTCGTCCTTGATGGATACGCTTCGCGGTTCATGTCAGTGAACGCTGGTGTGCCACACGGCTATGTTCTATCCCTCACTCGCTGACTTCTTCATATCAAAGACATGTCAATTTAACATTTATATCGAATATTAGCGTAAAATTTTAAAATTTTTATTTTATAAATAACTTAAATAAACACAAACTACTATCATCCTCCCAATTTTGGTTTTTGTTAAGGAAAGTCCACTGATGATGCAGTTACTGCACTGACTTCAAAAATAACCAGGTCCAGCTAGGTAACTCCAACATCCAGAAAGAGGTAAATCGACGAATTCAACTCGGATGGACAGCGTTCGGAAAATTGCGTAAGATCTTCTCGTCCAAAATTCCTTAGCGCCTCAAGTCATAAGTTTCGACCAGTGTGTGTTGCCAGTGATGACATACGGCTGTGAAACGTGGTCCCTAACTAAGAGCCTTCTGTTCGGCATATACGGTGTTTCATCTTAGGCCTCAGGTTGACTACGCAACTGCAATATTAAGTGATCTTCCCGAGTACCGATAACAAGTTATTGCCAGTGTCCATAGGCGCCGGTAACCGCTTACCATCAGGAGGGCCGTCAGATTCTTTTTAATCTAGTTGTATAAAAAAAACAGTCACCCAATAAGCTACGGAGCGAGCTATGTTTCCTAACGAGTTAGAATCAGATATGAGGACTCCGTAAAAGAACTAAGTCACTGGCATAGCTCATACGATTACCAAGTTGAAGTGGCAGTGGGCAAGCCACATAGCACGCAGACAGAACGGATGACCGACGGAGCGTTTAATGGCGACCAGGTACTGGAAAGCGCAAAGTAAGGTGAACACCACCTACTAGATGGACAGACGACCTGGTCAGGGTCGCGGGGAGCCATTGGAAGCAGGCTGCGCAGGACCGATCCGTTTGGAAATCGAAGGGATTTGTTCAGCAGTGGACTTCATGGGCTAAAATGATAATGATGATGATGTGTACTAAATATACTTACAAGATTCCATCGCTGTAAACTGTCACGACAATTGCCTATTGGTATCAGAAATCTTTATGTAGATTTCAGTATAATCGTGTAACATCATCCGTAAATCAACCCCAGTTACGTCTCTGATGCAATGACAAAATTTCATTAACCATCTGCTTCCGCGAAGCGGCTTGGATGAGAATGCGGCACACAGTCACGTGTGGCCAGATTAGCACTGGGAATAACTCTCGATTGTTTCGTCCAACCCAGCGTCATACTACAGAAATAGAAAACGATGGTTTTACGTCCAATCCGAGGCTATAACAGACTGATTGCTGCTTCATGTTAACTTCCTAACTTTCTGCCCATACGACAGCAGCAATAGAATACAGAGCAAGCGATGTCTTAACGCGACAGATAAATAACTGATGTTATGTCATTCATGTGATTCTTAAAACAGTAATAAAAGAGATTTAATTTTCAAACCAATTTCTATTTTATCATAGACAGTAATAATAATAATAATAATAAGTGCTTTATTCATTAAAATATTAACAATAAATTACAGTGGTTGGGGCCTCCTTTTAAGCACATACGGTGCCTGTGTCAGGAGGTCTCGCTCTTCTATATCTATTAATAAAATATTATGCTTAGTCACTAATTTATTAAACAGCACTATTAATACTAGATAAGAGTAGACACACTGTATATACCCAAAAGCTATTTTTTTCTTAAATTACAAAAATATCTACTAAACATTATCATAGTATATATTATCTCTTATATATACATATATGTATATACACATACATACATACACACACACACATACATACATACACATACACATACATACATATACATATATATTTATACTATATTATTCATACTAGCCGACCCAGCAAACGTTGTTGTGCCACATACATATTATGTCAGAGTTCAGAGGAGTCAAACACTGACATTGAATTCATGTATTAAGATTATACAATGTAATTTAAAAGTTTTTCTACATCATCGTATAAAAGGTTTTTTATGCGTGCTATGCTATTTTACACTTATAGGAGTTAAGAGAGTAAATATTTAAAATCTTGTTTACCTTATTATATAGGTGACTTGATAATTTAGCGTACTGTGTATTCGCAAAAGTAGTTTTGGTGCAAGATAAAGGAGCGATAGCATATTTTCTTCTCTTAGATAAAACGTTAGCATTATAAGGCAAGTTAATATGTTTCTTCAATACACTTTGAACGATGTATAGTTGGCGAACAGTAAGTACGTTGCTAATTGTATAGAGATCGCAAGTTGAAAATCGGTAACACTTAAAGTACATTACCTTCAGCAAGGACCTTTGGCCTCTTTCGACCTCAAGAAACTTAGTTTTATCCGCACCTCCCCAGATTGGTAAGCAGTACGTTATAACTGATTGTGCTAATGACTTGTATATTTGATTTAGGAGTTTGGTGTTAGCAATATATCTCCGATATATAAATAACCATATGAGTTTTTTTGTTGTAGATGTGACTAGATCTATGTGGGAATGCCATGACAACCTTTGATCAATCATAACACCCAAATATTTTATCTTGGATACTTTATCTATCACAGACATGTACAAACATAATTACCATCTTTATTATCTATTGTGTTATAGGTTATATTAATATCACTATGAAAGTTATTACATTTATGTATTGTGATTTTATAGTTGTTATTAGGTTATATTTAGAAAAGCATATATAATTCATTTTCAAGGTATTTAAGGCGAGTAGATTGCTATCAAGCCAGGAAGCCACCCTTGCTAGACCCAACTCCACGTCGACTTTTATATTTTCCCATGACGAGCCTGTAAAAGTTATGGCCGTATCATCTGCGTAACAGAATACTTTAGCATTATTAGCATTAGCATTAGCCCAACACGCATCCTTGAGGCACTCCATATGTTACATTAGCCTCTCCATTCATGTGATAACCAATTTTGACTCTTTGGGTGCGATCAGTTAGGTAATCTCTAAACAAGTTCAGAGCCTCCCCTCTAATACCTATATATTTTAGTTTATTTATAGGGATGGGGATGGAGACAGTGTCAAAAGCTTTATTTAGGACAGTGTTTGAACTCACAATATTTTTTATTTATTAATGCGCGTAACAGTGGAGAGGGATTTTGTCCGCACATCGGATAGATCTATAAAAAAGTTTGTTTAACATGAGGGAATCTGTCTCAAATTTAATTTTGTTTTGTTCATAGAAAGTAAATATACCGTTGTTTTAATTTCTCAAAAGTATACATAAAAAGGAAAACTGACGTATCAACGCACACCTTAAGCCGCTCTAGAGATTCTCAATTTGGCGTGCTGGTTCTACTAGGGTCTACTAGGGCTGTACTAAGAAAGGATTTTTAAAATTCACCCCTTAGGTGGAAAGGGGGACCGCAGTTTGTATTAAACAAGATTAGTCAGACTATTTTATTCGAAACTTTACAAGAGTACTCTTATCGATAAATGAGTAAACACGTATTTCAGGTTTTTCAGAATTCAACTACTTTAAGGGGGGAAATTTGTTGACAAAGTCTGAAAATCAATACGGGTATAATAGTATGGTTTATCATGTCGCTCATTACAAAACCAACTACGATTTCAAAATCCAACGTGGCGGACGTGAAGTGCCATTATCCCTAATAAGGGTTCCATTTTTTTTATTTGAGTTATGGCACGAGACTTGCGTTTTTCTTATAGGTTTTTAAATTTGTATTTGGCCATCCACTCTATCGTCGTCAGCAGGTATGTACCCAGGAAAGCGCGGGCGGCGCGGGGAGACGGGAGGAAGGAGTAGTCCTCGGGAAACTTTCATTGCATCCGTACCTAATTAGTAGAATTTAATGTGCTGCAAGAAGGTGGTTGCCTGCTTTCTTTTTATAAGTTTAGGCTTGTATTCTATCTAAAATACAAAAACATCACGCTTTTATCACATCGGCACGTTCCCCTTGGGCCTATATACTGACCTAAGTATGACGAAAGTTTTCGATCCTTATTTTAAGCAAAATCAAATGAAATTTAACAGTTTTGCCGGCTCTCAAAATGTATTTTTACTATTGTTTAACTGTTTATGAATCATAATAATTACCTATTAATTCTGACCAACCTCTCTGAAGCTTATTTAATTGCTTGTCGATGTGATTATAGTTAAGTGATCTTTTTATTGGTCATAGTACTTCCATCCTAGACAATAATTTTAGGTTTTACATATTTTTTCTGCATAGTTCCTCTATCCTGCTCTGAAACCTACCATTATATGAGCAAAGTCTGAATATGCTTTGAGGTTCACTTGAATCTTGAAATGTAAGTACTCATTGCTTTGCGAAAAGAAAGTCCCGCCTTTTTAAAGCCGGGGCTCGACCGCGAAATGAACGAGGTCATTAATGAGTCCTAACTCGCAACGATAATTTTCATAGTTGAGGCTCGACCGCGAACGAGGTTAGCGCAGCGGTGTAACTTACTAATTATCGTTGCGAGTGAGGAGGACTCATTAATGACCTCCTTCATTTCGCGGTCGATCCCCGGCTTAAAAGCTTCTATTTCACTTGCTTATGTTCGGGTGGAGTCTTGCGACTCGATTTTGAAGCAGATATCTTCAACCGATTGAGCTGAAATTTTGTATACACGTTTGGTTTGGATGACAATACACGATAAGCTGTGTGACGTCATTCTAAATCCAATATGGCGGACCAAAAAAGCTTTTATTTAAATGCTCTAAAAAATTTTAAGGCAAATTTTCATTTTCTTCTAGAAAATGAAAATTTGCCTTAAAATTTTAACTATATGCTAATAACCTCATTATACACAATTTATATGATCATAAAAGCTTGTCGCGCGATTTACTTGTGTAAATAAACTAGTACCTATTTTTTTTTTTTTATACAAAGCACGACAAATGATTCAACACCACCTGATGTGAAGCTGTAAGAAGAGTCCATATGCGAAGACAGCTAGTGCAGTTCAGACACTGCTCTAGCCGCCTCCGCCTTGCCGGCCCGAAAGGTGCTTTTTCACGCCTCTTTTGAAGGAACCCATGTTATAGGAAGGAGGGAACACATGTGCTGGCAAAGAATTCAAAGTTCTGGAAGTTCGACAAAGAAAAGAGCTACTAAATTTCTTTGTACGTGATGTTGAGGTGGAGACAGTGAATTGATGTCTCCGAAGACCGGCACGCGTGCTCCTGAGAAGGAAGGGGGAAGGTCGGATAAGGTCAAATAGCTCCTCAGAACACTCTCCGTGATATAGCCGATATGCTATAGCTCCGTTCCCTATGATATGGTTGAGCGGAGCGATGGCTGGCACATGCGTCATACTTGTGAACAGGTGCCACTAGTGGAAATGGTCATCTCTAAGCTTCCTTGATTTTGTAATAATTTACCTACATATTCATCAATAGTATAATTTTTGAGGGATTTTTGAGGTATATGGCATTATAGGATATTATATATAAAACAATACAATTATTATTGTAATGACGTGCTCAGACAAGTGTTTAAAATTAATTAAAGATGTTTAGCTTTATTAGGTCTTTGTATATTAATTGTTGACCTTTGTGTATTGTAATACCTATATTGTGATGGTGCATTGTCGGGCAGCCTTTAAATACAGTAAATATTCTTATCATTAGGTACCTATTGGTACTTTAATATACCTTTTTTTTATACTCTGTGCGACACTGCGCTGCTAAATACTATTACTGTGTAATTAAACATTGTAACTTAATGATTGAAAAGAGTGACTACACGAGTTTGTTGCCGGAATCTTCTCGGTAGTTCAACTTTTGGAACCGGTTTAAATTCAGACAGACTGACAGACAGACTGACTGACGGACAGACAGACAGACTGACTGACGGACAGACGGACCGACAGACAGACCGATAGACAGACTGACATAACATTCTTAGCTTACGTAGATCCAGATAAGACAGAGAGACAAACATTATAAATTGTTAGTTAGTTAATATTATTTTTATGTGATAGACTTAAGGGTTTTTTGTTGACGATTCGAAAGTGCTTCTTGGGGGCCTAATTGAATAAAGATATTTTCATTTTCATTTTCATTTTCATAGAAGGCGCTAAGCGACGCAATGTCTCGACGCAATTGCAGAGGCTCAAGGTTGAGCGATTTAATTGAGCGACAAGCTTTTATGATCATATAAATTGTATATAATTATGGACGACCGACGACCGGCTGGCCGAGGGGTCTGTACCCCAGGCTACTCGGTCAAGAGGTCCTGGGTTCGAATCCCGGTAGGAACAAATGTTTGTATGATGAGTACGAGCATTTGTTTACGAGTCATGGATGTTTATATGTTTATTTAAGTATATTTCTAATATTTATATACATATTGTTTCCATTATTTCTCCGTTATCTAGTATCCATAACACAAGCTCTTAATGATGCTTACTTTGGGCTAGATAATAGGTGTGAGTGTATAAATATTATTATTATTTAATGAGGTTATTAGTTTATAGTTGAATTTTTAAAGGAAAAAATTATTTCCTTCTTTTTAGAGGATTGAATCTAAGCTTTTTTTAAAAAAAAAATCTTTTAATTTTTTTATTTAAATTTACCCCAAATTTGACTTGAGCGAAGCCGCGGACAAAATCTAGTCTATAATAAATTAGAATTATCTTACATTATATAGAGGGTAAAATCTCTCAGTGACGCCCACGTCTGAGGTTCGCCCGATCAGGCTGGGCCAGCAGGAAAGTATTGACGAGACTTAATAGATGCAATTAAAATGACCCGACCGGATTCTATGGCCTTTGCTCCCAGTGATAATATGGGCAACGAATTGCATAGTCAATACAGCTTTAGAAGCGATTTTCAATAACATTATGATTTTTTATTTTTACATTTTGATCACAGGTCAACTTGCTATTTTTAGTGTTTTAACAATGGCATCTCCATTGTTAGAGTTACATCTTGTTTAGGTTGGACCGACAGTTTTACCGTTGGCTGACTGTTGCGTTCTGTCGTTCTATAAGTTACCGATGCCGGTCCGACATAATGTACCACTATACAAAGCAGGACACCAATATTATATCCGACCAGACAGAAATCGTGGTCGCCGACAGTTTTTTCGTGTCGCCCTATAAATGTATGCCGCTGGTCTCCGACCTAATGTGAGCCCGTTCTTAGACATAATACTTACTGCTTTGTGTTTATGAAACATTATTAAGATTTTCCTGACATGTAAATCTAAACATTGGTTCATATCATGTGAACTTTTCAATCCTTACCAGTCCGGGGTAATGGGGCATTTATTTTCCACCGTATGCTGTTCGCACCATGGGACTATGGTGTGAATCACTATTTATTATAGACGGGGCGATTCAAACCGGGGTATCACAGCAAAATAAAACAAGCAGTATTCTGTCTTCAGACAAAACGGCCGCATTGACACGCATGCCAAGGTCGGCGTACCTGGGATGACAACAGTCGCTAGTGCGCCACAGTCACGTAGGGGCGACGGCAGTATTGATACTCGCTGCCGCGCATTTATTTAAGTACCTAGTTACAATCATGCCACGAAGGTATTGTTTAGTTTATGGATCCTTAAATTCATCTGTATCGAATCCAGATTAAACATTTTGCGAGCTACCAACTCATCCAACAAAAGTGTTATAGGTCTACCAGAATCTCATGGCATTAAAAAAATAAATATAATCATGATTTTGATATGGCAACGTTAACTGTTATCTGTCTAATCAAAGTACAGCGTTTGTCAAAAGCTGATTTTTTTTGTGTATTTTCGTATGTCTTATAATTTCAGACTTTCCCATACTGACCGATTTTAATGTGCCAACCTGTATAATCATTGAATTGATTTATAATTTTTCTAATCGTAATCTGTGTAATGGCTAGGTATATTGTGAAAGAGAAATATAAAAAAAATATGTACCCTACCAGAATTTGTAGCTATTGGCGTCAGTCTAAAGTCGTACGACCAACCCTCGCTGCTACCGTTGAGATTCTCTGAAGAAACGCTCGGTCATAAACCCCACGAAAAAGCCGATCTCCTGGTAAAACTCTTTGCTGCTAACTCCCGAATCATTGACTGTAATTCTCACCAACCACCAACACTCCCACTGTGGCCATACAATGCCAGATCTCCGTATCAGGCAACGTCATGTACGTGCGGAGTTTCGGTCAATCGACCGGCGAAAGTTTATGGTTCTGATGGCATCCCAGCGATAGTACTCAAAAAATGCGCAGTGGAGTTGTCTCAGTCTTAACGCGGCTATATCATCTTTCTCTCTTTTATGGGTGTGAGCCGGAGTCTTAGAGAGAGACCAATGTGCAACTGGTCCCCAAAAAAGGTGACCGGTCAGGCTTATCTAGCTGCCGCCCAATAGCTGTCACCTCAGTTCTTTGCAAGGTCATGATCTTAAATATCTAGGATAACCAGCTCGGATCTTAAATAACCAGCTGATCCGATACCTAGAACATCACTCATTGATTAATGATCAACAGTACAGGATTCGGTTAAAACGGTCGGTAATCTTCTAGCATATTTATTGTGTATTTTCTCAAAACATAATTTGTTATTGCGAAAATGTCGTATAAATTAATTATTCATATCTTAACCTAGTACCAATTTTATTACCTATGTCCACTGTATGTCTGAAAAACAAATAAAAATTGACAAGTATCAAGACAGTTTAGTCCAATTTCCCCAGTATTGCAATCTACAATTTGTTATTTCCCAATTTACCATGAGATTCTGGTAGACCTATACGCATTATTATTTAGTTTTAAATTATTTCTGTGTTATGAAATACGACGCTAGGTATCAAGTAATAAAGATTGTCAATTTTCTGTGGGTTAACGAATGCGCTAGATTATTATTCGAAATTTAAGTATTAAGTAGGTACTTAGGTACATAATTTCTGTTTTTATTTTTTTAAATGCATTAGTTGTGCTTCCTAACTGGGGCCTTACTACCATCTTTATAAAAGCGATTCATATTCCGGTCGGTTCAGTATTGGTTCCTAAACTGCATCGCTGTCATAGTCGTAGATAGCGTCGTAGTACGAATTAACGATTCTACTCAATTTAGGTCCTAAACTGGATCGCGATAAAAGATAGTGGTACGGGTGCTGGGAGGGAAATAGAAGTACTATTTTAGAGCGATAACCGACATCGACGCGGGCGGTTGCTAATAACGAGGCAACTCGATGGTAGGTAGTCTAATTGGTAATATTTCCGAATGAGAATTTTTCGTACTCTAAAGTTTATTATTATTAATTTATTATGAAAAAGTAACTTGAAAGCTAACACACAGGTCCAAAATGCTAACAATTTTAATACATCATTAATTAAGCATGTCATAGGATATAAACATAGAATTTACGCTTATTATGATTATTTCAAATATATGAAAATATAAAAAATGATATAAGTCAATTTATATTATGTCAATACAGAGTAAAATACTCTCAATTATTACAAGTGAAAACAACACAACACAATAAAATGTCAAGCACAAATTGACAATATGAAGAAAAATACCCAAGTTATTTAGAGTTATAGGTATCATTAGTTTTAAAACGTCAGTTAAGGTCTTATGGATTTTATTATAATAGAACTATTTGGTGGTGAGCAAATATGTCAATATCAGCGTGCCGTGAGTTTAGGATTAACCAGTTTAAAAACAAAATGCAGTTTTAATAAACAATTTAATTCATTCCTTTCATTCACAATCAAAACTACAAGTACAAATAAAACTCACGACGAAATATTCAAATAAATATTACGAAAAATTTTCATTAGTAAGTATTTAAAGATTATAACATTTACTATAGAATCATCAATTAACATAAGAAAAACTCTAGAAAAACTAAAGGATGCCCACTGAGTCACTGATTGAGTGACTCAGTGGGCATCCCTAGTGCGTGGTTTCGTGCCTATCGGCCGTAGCCTGTAAGTAGTAGCTGACACAACGAAACGGCCCGAGATAACGTGCATAGTCCTTGTTTTATTGTTCTGTGGCGGTGTGAACCCCCCCAGTAGTATTTTTAGATAGGCTGATTTAGGCTGTCGTGGGTAATTTATGTTTCAAGCATAAAAAACCTAAAGGACTTAGATTTTAGCTTTTTTATCTATTAGCCGATCTGTGTATAAACTTATCCGTCTTGGAAAAAATAACATGTCTCAAAGATAATGCTGGTACCAATTAATAGCATTGCCTCCTTATTCTTGTTTTAGTACTTATATGATACCAAGAAAGTAGCGCAGAGGGAAACTCGTCCAATGTCAAACTTTACAGTTAGCACCATTTTAATTTTTCATGTCTCAGTTTAGCGTTTACTTACGCCTACCCTGTAATGTTGTATTTGTGGGAACAATGCAAGGTTATTTGGGGCTTTTCGGCCACAGATGGTAGTAATCTGGAATTCTCGGTGGTGCCGCATCATTTTTCTACCCGATGCAAATATAATTCTAATCATTAACTTTTTTAATAATTATAATAATCACACACGTGTGTGTAGGTGTGAACCTATTATAGTAAGCATCATTAGAGAGCTTGTGTTATGGAACTCAGATAATGGAGAAATATTATATTTTGAACACTTTTTATTATAAATATTAGAAACTAGCTGACCCGGCGAACTTCGTACCGCTGAACCCGTCCACTAACACTTAAACTTTATGGTATAGTATTAAAGTTCAAATTGACTTTCAAGTCTTATTACAAATATTTTGTATGGGAGTGTACAAAAGTGTTGTTTTTAGACTTTTTCAGGCAATTTTTTAAATTTTATTCTCCGTAAGAACCAACCTCGTACTTCAAGGAATATTATAAAAAAATAATTAGAGAAATCGGTTCAGCTGCTCTCGAGATTTGCGCTTAGCAACACATTCACCGAATCATTTTTATATTATAGAAGATATACTAAATAAACACACAAACATCTATGACTCGTAAACAAATGCTCGTACTCATCATACAAACATCTGCCCCTACCGCGTATCGCACTCGGGACCCCTAACTGAGTAGCCTGTATAGTAAGGAGTAGTAGCGTAATAGGCCATTGGACCACCTACAGTGTGATCCACCAACAAAAATATCCGACATCGAACTTGACGACGAACCGCCATTAATTTTGACGTTTGAGCACAACTCTGAAATCTCTACGTCGATCTCCAGGCTGTGTATGTTCGTCGCTGTTTTAGAGATAAGACATGAAGTAGGTACAATCGATATTTATCGATTTAGTTTTTCTTCACATTTATAATGTTTTTGATGCCTACTTTACTGTAGTAATTACAAATAAAGAAATTAAACGATGAAAAAATATATGCATATAATAGGTTGGGGAAAAAGTTTCTTCGCATTTTTTAAGAAAATTTAAAACATTTTTTAATATAGTTTATTTACATTTAACTAAAGTATGTAGGTACCATTTTGTTCGATAACTTTTTGCCATCTTGTAGGTAGGGACACGATCCCATTGCTATTTAAAGCTCAAAGCTCAAATTTATTTACAGATTTTAATAATACATTGCTTGACTTCCTATTAAGCTTACTAAGTTTTAGGAAATGATAAATAATTTCACTTTATATTGTTTAGTCTATTCAACTTTGGCTTTGGACTATCAGACAGGCTTTACGGAAAAGTAAAAGGTAAAATTTCCACACCAATAGACTAACATGACGAAATAAATCATTGGTTAGTCAAACACAAACATAAAATATTTTTATGTTACTAGTCTTATATTAATATAATATATTTTTCCAACTCACTTATTATACAGTGGTACTAACCACTTGACCAGACGGCCGGCCATGAGGGTAATACCAAAAGAAGTATTAGACCCTTTCTGTATTTTATCAATATTTTTATCACACAGCAAAATCTATGTTTGATAAGAAATGCAATTTTTTTATTACGTAATATTTTATATTAGTCTTGAGATTGGGTGTAGATTGGTATCGGTTTGTTCATTACAAAGTATTTCAACCATCCCATTACATAACAAAAACTAATCATAGGACTGTATGTTTTTTTACACATTCTCGTGCCAAAATAGTGGCCTATGTGCTAATAGAAACTTCCGTTTTTCACAGTTACGCTATATTTTTACCACTAAAATAAATCATTTTATCCTAGGTTTGGGCCACGTTTCTTTTACAATATTATTATTTATACAAAAGTGCTTGAAATAATAAAAGTGACACACACAAAAGTACAGCAGGGCAGCTACTACCTTTCAATATACCTATCAGATAAATGAAGTATCTAGAGTTCAAGTAAGAAAACATACTTAACAATAGCTAAATGAAGAAATAGCTTAGCTTTCTATTTATTTGTTTTTTAAAAGTTTCTCTATGTAAAAGATTCAAGCGGCGTGGCTTGAATCGTTTACATAGCAAAACTTCCCAGCGAGCGCAAATCTATAAATGTGTTAACCTTTCTTCTCTGCTTCTGACTATACTTTCCTACTGAATGTTACATGAATTACTTGCCAAACAAAGATAACTGGCGAACTGCATGAACTGAAATTAAAAGTGTCGAACAGTCCCAACAATTTTATTGTCCTAGTTACCCAATACGTAAATTATTCAGCATTCCAATTAATAGAACTAACTTACACTCTCATTGTACCTTATCTAGAATTTGTTCCGAATATAATGAGATATTAAATAAGGTGCCCTTTATCGATGTTTTTAATGACTCCAAGAGTTATCAAAAATAATTTGCTTCGCCACACAGTGGTCACTTAGTTTACATCATTATTTTATTTAGTAAATAAAATAAATATGGGAATTTATAGTAAAAAAAAATTTTCTTGTGCATTTTATAATATTAAGATAGTAAAAAATACGGAGAATATAATAGCAAGTGTTATGTGTACCTGTAATTGGCGAACATTTATGTAAACATTGTATTGTATGTAAGTGTTTCTTTATGTATAATAATAGTAGGTATATTATGATATAAGTGCGGTAAGTTGAAAATTACAGCCGAGGCGATATTGCTACAAGAAAGCAGAGGCTGTAATTATCAAGCGCACGAATGTCATACGACGTTTTATAACATGTTTGCGAGGAAATTAATAAAACTCGGACTTTCGAAACTTTTTTCGAGCGAATAAATCTTTAATCACTTGTCAAAGCGATTATAAAAATTTGGACAATTTGATTTTTTAGCATTGAATAGTAGCACCACGATGAGCTTGACTTATATTTTTGAGAAAGTTCCATGAAATAGGCTAAAACACACTTTCTGAAAATAAATTTGCATCATTGATTGTTTTCCAAATTTTGATACGCTTGTAAGTATGTATCGGTCGATTTTTCGGGCAAGAGGCTTAGAGTAGCCTTTTTCGCTACTTCTGAGACTTCTGGCGGTATCAAATAATAAATTTATCACTACTTGACGTCATTTTCAAATAAAAATAATATAACGAAAAGAAATAGCGCGCGGAATAATTTTTACTTGTTCATAAATTAGCGATGCGCGCGCATCGGCGTTTTTTTAGGCAAAGGCACAAAAAACACCCAGTATTACTAATAAAGTAAATTAATATTTTTGTGTTTTTGTTAC
Organism: Nymphula nitidulata; assembly: GCA_947347705.1. Lineage (NCBI taxonomy): Eukaryota > Metazoa > Arthropoda > Insecta > Lepidoptera > Crambidae > Nymphula > Nymphula nitidulata. The sequence goes on from OX374616.1 coordinate 23,783,507, forward strand.
AGATAAATGGTTGTAATTTATTGTTAAAATTAATGAAATTAAAGAATTAAATGTTTATTTATTATATTTTGTCTCCCAAAGTTAATTTTATTCATAAAATGTTGACCACTTTCTGCTATAGAAACTCTTTGCTAAGATTTAAAAAAGTACCGTTCGTTTTTAGACGGAGCCACAGATTAATAACAGTGCATCTTGATAAACCGTGCGTTTTACATTACATTACTGCACAAGTGCGTAATAAGATAAATTACGTTATTGAAATTGGTGAAATAAGATACCCTTTACGAGCAAATGTGTTATAAATACCTTTTATGCTGTGACCATCTAAGTATTATTAATCTTCAAAATAAGGTAAAAAAATCTGTATTGCGAGTAAGGAGAAAACACGTACCTACATGGTCTAAGTTTCGGTTTAGTTGCTTAATTTGTGAAGTGCTCTCATTTATCGGACACAATTTTTTTAAATTGAGTTTGTATGCCAGTGAGGTGGTAAGGGACGACTAATTTAATAACAGTAGCTTATATCTAGGGGTGAATAAATAATTAAATGTTGTCAACTGTATGACTGCAACTATTGTAAGAGCTGTTTTTTCTCTATCGGCTTCAACGCTGTCGGCAGCGAGGCGCTAATAATATTCCCTCAAGCCAAGTACGGTCAAACAAAATAAATAAAGCTTCTTTGACCACTTCAAACCGAGCTACAAATATCATGCAGTGTACTGCGGAATCTTTGTGCGTGTTCTTTAAGCTCTTGGCTATTTTTTAATATTTTAAAAATAACTGTTAGTCGACTCCTAGTACCTACTTAGTAGGTACTTTATTCACTGTTTATTAAACCTAAAGTGCAACTAGAAAAGCAATAAAATTTATTTAGTTTGGAGTGTAAAGTACATTTTCAATCAGTTTAAAATTACTGTCCATGATGTCATCTGCTACAGTATTAGTTCGGTTATAGCCGCAAGCTTAGACGTACGGTTTCAGTTTGTAGCATACGCAAGCCGCTTTAGCCGATTCGTGATTAAATTTTTATGGATCTGTTTTTCTACCCGATTCTATTACACCGAACTCTTAAATAATTACTAAAAATTGTTGCTTACAAGGGTTTCAGCAACTGACATAAAAATAATATAATATAATAATAATATTTATACACTGACACCTATTATTTAGCCCAAAGTAGGTAAACATCATTAGGAGCTTATTGTGTTATGGATACCTACTAGATAATGGAGAAATAATGATAATACATAATATGTATTTAAGTATTATAAATAGTAGACTTAATAATAATTAATATCCATGACTCGTAAACAGATGCTCGTACTCATTATACAAACATTTGCTCCCAACGGGATTCGAACCCGGAACCCCCGACCGAGTAGCCTGTATATCAAGGGGCTCAGATCACTTGGCTAGCCGGTCGTCAAAGCTATTAGGCCCTTACATATAGAATTTCGAACTCCTTACTCCGTTCCTTTTCATGTGGTAATTTGGGATAATTATATCTAGCCATTAAAGTGTATCAAAACGATTATTGAATTATTATACTACTGCTTTTGTTTTTTAATTAATTTATTATATCAATCTGTGATTCATTCAGTTCCATTGACATGTGAATTATAAATAATGATTCAATAATGGAATTATTCAACAATACAAATTTTATTTAGATTCTAGTTAAAACTTTTCCTTTTGTCCTTGGTCCCTCCTGCTTCTGATTTTGCGAAAGGTTAATACAATAACTGTTACATATGTTATCAGTTAGTTAGATAAAATTGTTACTAACAATCGATAACTATAATTAGTGATAAGTAATAATTTAAAAATATATGAGTAGTAATTAAAATATAATAAAAAAAATAGTAATAAAAAAGAAAAAGTAATATATAAGTAGGTAGGTGGTAGGTGGTGGTGGTGGTAGTAGGTAGGTGTATGTAAGTAGTAAATAGTAATATATAGTAATTTTTCAAACATTTATTATAATGTTAAAATCAAAAAATTAAGAATATATGAGTAGGTTTGGAAATAATTTTGAATTAAAAAGACTCGTATTCTAAATAATTTGGGCTCTATGTCGAGCATGTCATTTGAATCAATTTAAATATAGGATGGTGACGACAATACGATATCAATGAAAACGTGGGATATTTAATAATAATCATAATAATCATACACTCACAGCTATTATTAAGCCCAAAATAAGCATCATTAAGAGCTTGTTTTATGGATACTAGATAACGGATAAATATTGATAATAGTATGTATATAAATATTAGAAATATACTAAAAAAAATATGAACATCCATGACTCGTGAACAAATGCTCGTAGTCATCATACAAACATTTGCCTCTACTGGGATTTGAACCCGGGACCCCTGACCGAGCAGCCCGTATAGCAAGGGGTACAGACCACTCGACCAGCCGGTTGTCCCGTCGTATTAGTTCATAGAAATGTTTTACATCTTCCAAATATATCTGGTTCATTTGATAATTTTATAACATTTGTATGAAATAATGCTAGAAATGTAATGAAGTTGTCTGATGGATAAGATGTATTTAAAGGTTGTAAAACTTTCTATGAACTAATATAGCCCATGCTTTAATTTATTTTCGTATTGTCGTCACAACCCTGTGTATTATTATCAAATAATTAGAAAAATTACGGAATTGCAGATAACCTTGATTATATACTATAAATACATGAATTCCTAGTACCTAGTATGTCTAGCTTTGTTTAGTGATTTTCGAATCGTAAAGTAAAAGTCGTATGACAGGAATAGAACATAATTTTTCCCAATTGTTTGTATAATGTTAATAAAACCACGATCTATGGTTATGGTTATAATGTTAATGTTATACTAACGGGCTCACAGTGTTCATTTACTTATGAATAAATAAAGACTAGAAAAGAACCAAAATAAAAATCCATAAAACATCTTGTTATTTACTTTATATGATGAAAGAACAAAGATCGATGTTGTATTCAAATTATTTTTGTTACCTACAACGCGTATTAAAGTAGTATTATTTATAGATTTCTTCTATGTTTATTTGTAGGGCAAAGCAAACGGCTGGCCGGTATTAACTGACCTTGTCATATGTGTAAAAAATAATTTCGTTACTGTATACAATTTACCATTTGTTACCAGTGTCAGGCTGCGCAAAGTCAAAAGTATTTTAGACTGTTTTGTGGGGCAGATCTTTGCGACCAGGCTCGCAATGTGTACGGTCAGCAACAGAAGTCGATAAACACTTTAGTACCTTGTCACACTACGTTATTCACGGTGTTCATTCAAATCGACAAGAGTGTGCCAGAAGGTTATTGTGGAAATGTACAAAAGTATTAATCGGCTTCTGTTGCTGACTGTACATAATTTATTAAAATGACTATACTCTTTCATAATTTTGGGTGATAACGCTCAAAAGAGATTCAAAATATTCGTTACTTATTTTATTTTATAGTATGTATTTATTATTGCCACATGATTATGTGTGATTAAACTCGTTTATTGTTTACGTAGTAGATAATATGCATTGTCTAAGATAAAGAAAACAAACACAATCATTTAGATGTTTGAGTAATTCATAAACTAAAAGTAATCACTTTTTAAATGTCAAACTGAGTAAATAATGTTATAATCAGGTTTAAGGCCAACACATTGTGTAGTTGCTTATGTAAAAATACCGCCACTTGTGCATAGTAATGAAAAAGTCTTCACTTTCCCATAGACTGTCCGCTGGCCCAGGTAGTTGTATTATCGTTACTTACTTACTACATGACTACTACGACTACTACCAGTACCATGTATTCTGTGCTACCTACCACTGGTCGTTTACCTTATAGCCGGGACCCGTGATGATAATTAAAAGTTGTAAACTAATTAAAGCAGTATTTAATGTATTGTCCAAAAAGGTGTAACTTTAGATTTTTCTTGTTATGACTTATTATTACGAAACTAAAAAAGGCGGAAACAAATACCAACACAAATACGACGGCACATCGTTGAAATAGTGCAAGTGTAGATGCAACGTTATTTTAATAGTGTTGTAGAGATAAGAATATGATTGTCTGCCAACTGGGGCGTTTTGAAGCCGAAGCCCGCCTAGCCAGACATCGGTCTGTACCTTGCATAATTTAAAATTGTCAACAGTAGACTCGTATATTAATATAATAATTAGTGAGAACAGTAGCATTTCTGCCGATTATATCGCGTAAGAAAATATCTAATATAGAAATAGCTTTGTTTTCGTATTGAAACCAGAGCGTTCAAACCACTACACCATAGAGCTGCTTATACTCATTCATTCATTATCTGAAGAATAATTGCAAGTAACTAAGTTAAGTACCTAGTAACTTAGCCTGAATCTGATCCAAAAATCCAAGTAATATACAATGAATGCCATTTATTGCTTTCATCGCCATTTATTGCTTCCATCGCCATTTATTGCTTTCATCAAACATGATACGACCTTGATGGTATCTGTTACAGGCAGTTACAGCATCCAATGGATGTAAAGCGTGCCATAGGCACAGACGAGGCGTGTTTACGTCGTTCTCGGCATCGAACATGGTATCTATTTAATTGCAATACTTTTTAATTATTTGCGTGCCGAATCCGTACCGCATCTGGATCTGTATGTGCCCTATTTATAAAAAACAGTTTTTACCTTAGATCAGATTAAAATTAAGCATTTATTACACTATCCTATTTCCTAACTAGAAACTATTTCCTAACTAGGAAATAGGAAGATGTAATCGCAATTAGTACATTTAGAATCCTAGTTAGTGAGGAAAGTCTAAATAGTCTTCTATTTAGGATAGTTTAATCTTAATCGCATCGGTACGATTTAGAACAACTAGTCGGCGCCTGCGTTTTTGATGGAGGGCGTGCGTACGCCGTATAGTATATCCTAAATAAATAACTCTTCAAGTACAACTTAACAACTGTAATTAGTGTTGTAGTCTTGCATGGAGAATTGCAAATCTTCCAAGCACCAAAACTAGGGTTTTAGCGATCGTCCCGAATATTAGGAATAATTTCTAGTAAATAACTATTTTAATAGTTTTTCTAGTTTAGATATTTTCCTATGTAAATGTATTTCCACGAAATCATATATTTTAAATTTTATTTTATAAATTATAATTAAAATAAAATAAAAAATATTTAAAAGCAATGCCCAACTTAACCGAATAGTAGGTATTTGTAAAAATACTCGTTCGGATATTGAAATAGAATATTTCGACATTGTAGGGTGTATGTTAGCTTCTAACGTAAATAGATGGACTAGGAGAATTTCACAGGGTTATGCTAAGTCCTTGGTAGCTCAGATGGTTATAACAGTTATCCGGATTATGAATGTTTTTGATATAAATTAACAATAATCAAAACACACAATTATAATTTTCCCTTGAGGTACTTACATCAATAAACTATACAGTGTGGTGCCGACAATATGACAATAAATAAAAATGTGTGATGGAAATGGTTAGCAATTTTCAAAAACATCTTATTTATTTGATACTTTCATGACATTTGTATGAAATAATCTAAGATTAGCTGCATTATTTCGTAGAAATGTCATGAAATTAGGTATCAAATTATATGATGTTTTTTAAAAGTTGCAAACCATTTCTATGAACGAGTATAGCCCAAGTTTTAATTTATTGTCTTATTGTCGGCACCACCCTGTATAATCAGACTTTTAAAAATATATGTTTACATGAAGTAATACTAACTTTGCATCTCAAAGTGAGTTCTGACCAGCACTTTTAAAATTTATTTTCTGGAAATGTCTAATTAACAAAAATGTACTAACAAATACTGTAATTTTCCTCTGCCCTGCTCTTCTACCAGACTTTATCTTTATATGATCGTAAATTGCTTTATTTTATAAGCTTTTATTATGTGAAAAGTAGCAGGTCAAAACCACTAAAAAATTGAAGTTTCGCCGTAACTTGACTGCGCGCTCTTAAAGTGAGGCTTCTTCTGAACGGGGCCCTTTTTACCTACTATTATCTGTTGCATCAAAATACGTAACATCTGCTGGGTTATTTATAATGATAGTAAACAATCATGAATCTGTTTCAGCGATCGCCCCCTGGGTTATTTATTATTTTGGCAGCGTACGATCGCGGATGCGTTTTGTGTAATCTTGTTTTATCACTTTATATTTAACGGCCATTCGTTGGTAATCTAAAAATTGGTTCGATTCTTTACCACTGCGTATGGCTTTCTTCGAAAGTAAAGTAAAATTATTTCTAAACCAAAAGTTTTAAAAGTTTGGCGACCTACATACTCTATTTATATTTACAAATTTGTACGGATTCGCCTTGCCGTTTAGTCAGGAAAATATGATGAAAGTATAAGGGTTTTGGGAAACCCTTAAGGCGTGGCTATTTCGCAATGCTAGTATTTAGTACTTTTTGACTACGCAGTCCTCTGATTCCGCAAATAGAATGGGTAGATTTGCGTTATTAGGGGCCTGTGTCGAGTTATTTATCTAAAGCTTAAAGCAAATCGACTGCTGCTTTATACATTACCGTAACACAGTAGTTGATCCGCAATGTCATAGAATAATATTACTCCAAGAAGGATGGGAGGAGGAGGATGGGCAATCATCTCTCCATTCAAAAATAGTTTGCCCCTAAAAGGTAAAATAAAACAATAATTTTATGCTAAGGAGGTATTTATTTTTTTATTTAGTACTGCCACATAACATAATTAACATATATTAATCCAAGTTTCAGATAAAAATAATTCTGATGCATGTCATAATACGGCGTAAATAGCACACAAGTACGTACCGCAATAGGTTAGGTTTAGGTTAGGTATAAAACGAAAATGTTTGATTTCGTCTAAGGCAGGTGATTTGAAACACTTAGAACATTTTCTTCTGCTTTGCACCGGTTTAAAGTCACTGTCACATAAATAAATAATCAAAGTCACTGTCTTGTAGGTATCACTGATCACTGAGGAGAATTCAGGAACAAAAACATAGACGGAGGAACTCAATCAATTCGACGTCGTATGCATGTAAAAATGCTGAACTTTATTAATACTCCGAAAACCAAACCACATGAAATTGAGAGATCACGAAATACAAACGGCCGGCAAACAAAACTCAAAATACTCAAATCAGCCATGATTGTTTACGTTCGTCCCACTTGTAAGATCGGTCTTGCCAGCGTACATGGTAATTTATCTACCTCTCTCTCTTTATCTATTTATCATTTTATCAACATACGAAAATAAATTGTTTTCCTTTAATCAAATTAAAAATTTAATCACATTTTGCTTTTAAAAATAGCAACGTATTGGTCGTAGAGAGGTATTGGTCTAAAATTGTTTTGTTGCCGATAAATTCAATGATAAAGCATTATTTTTTTCACAAAAATCTACTTATAGTTTTCAGGAATAACAAAGGGTATCCCCAAGGGATACCATAATTCAAAAAACGACATTTTTGAAACTAGCAATGAGTAAAGTTGTCACCCCCTGCGCAATATACTTCAGATGAGGTAGGTTTTTTTACTGGAGTAGTTATTAGGAGCATAGCTAAAATTCATGCCGTGTAGCGATCTTTATTTATCAACAAAAATGTGACCGTATCAATTTTCGAACTAAGTTTGGATCATGATTTGTGAGAACAACTTCTTGGGGATTTTCTCCTCAATAGTCAACAGTTTAGTTAAATGGCAACCAGAGAATGAGAAATAAACAGACAAGTGGATAACGCAAACGGTCACCCATTCTGCGTTGACCTTGGAAATTTATCACAAAATATTTTACAACAATAATAACCGTCTTTTAGATGGTCAGTTGGTTTTTACTTTTTAACCGAATTCAAAAAGGAGGGTTCTCAATTCGATTGGTTAGTTTTTTTATGTATGTACGCCGATTACGCCGAGATTTCTGATCTGATTTACGTGATTCTTTTTTGTTGGATACGAAATAGTTGTCATTTGGTCCCATAATAATTTATTTCAAATTAATTGCGTAGTTTTGTTTTTAAATCAAAATAACTGTAACAATTAAGTTGTTTGTATGCCAAATATAGCACACAGCAGGATACAATATACATTATACTGACGGTCACCCATCTACTTTTGACCTTAGAAAGTTAACACTAAAATTTGTAATTAAATTATTTTAAACAAAAATTAAAACCAACTTTAAAATAACACTAAAAAGGATAAAATAAAAAAAAATTAAGAAGGTTTTTCTGGGGTTGGTGCTGAGTTCTTTCCAGAAACTATATAAAATGATGCACCAACTACAAAAATATGTTTCTAAGAGATAATTACTTACCTTCTTAAATTTAATAATTTTGTAATTTTAGTGTTTTTTTTATGTCATTAAATACCATTGAAATGTTTTGCACGTCTGATTTTATTCATATTTTTTTATAAATTAAGATCATCATCAACATCATCATATCAGCCTATGATATCCGCTGATGAACAAATACCTTCCCCATCGATTTCCACACGGAACGTTTCTGCGCAACCTGCATCCGACGGCTTTCCGCAACCTGCATCCGACATTTCTCCGCGACCCTTTAATCAAGATATAAATTGTTAATCAATTGTTGCAAGTGTCCATAGGCTACGGTAACCGCTTACAATCAAGTGGGCCGTATGCTTGATTGCCAACTTGTCGTATAAAAAAAAGATATAAATTGTGACTATTTTCAATGTTGTAGTTATTATTATTTTCTATTTCGATTGGAAAGTGGATGACGACACCATCTTTTTTATAAGAATTTTATAGTTTCGTGATTGTACAAACTTAAAATATCGACCTAAAAATCATTTCAGTAAAATTGTGTGAATGAATAACAATTATGGTCCCAGATGTAGCTCAGTCTAGATTATAATTAACAAGCTGCCATTGACCGACCTATATTTTTTTTTTGTTGGAATGATGTATTGGTGAGTGACAAGACAAAGTTTTATTTTAGAATTGGGTGAGTGATATTTTTTCGAGGTCATTGCGTCGACAGCGGAACGAACGACCAGTAGAATATATAAGACTACATAATAATGATTCTATTTACTATTTAATAATGTCGACCTTTCTAAGCCTAATAGGGGTACGGTCGCGGTCAAACGTACAGTAACAAAATTTTAAACAAAAATTAAAACCGACTTCAAAAAACTGAAAAGGATAAAATAATTAAATTTAAGTAGGTATTCATCCCCTAGAAACATATTTTTGGAGTCGGTGCTTCACTTTCTATTGTTTTTGTAAACCACTTAGCACCAACTCCAAAAATATGTTTCTAGGGGATGAATACCTACTTAAATTTAATTATTTTATCCTTTTCAGTTTTTTGAAGTCGGTTTTAATTTTTGTTTAAAATTTTTTTTTCACAATTTTTAGTGGTAACTTTCTACGGTCAAAGCTAGATGGGTGATCGTAAACTTATATTGTTTCCTACTATCGTATCGTTTCACTAAAAAGTCATTTGAAAAGCAAAACTTCGCAATTTCGCATATGTAGACGACTTCATAATTTAAGTTTTTTTAAATTTAAAACCAAAGTACCCAACTGTTTTTGAAAAATTTTTTATGGGACCAAATGGCAGCTATTCCGCATCGAACAAAAAAAGAATCACGTAAATCGGATCAGTAATCTCGGCGTAATCGGTGTACATACATAGAAAAAAAAAAAAAAAAAAAAAAAAAACATACCGGCCGAATTGAGAACCTCCTCGTTTTTGAAGTCGGTTAAAAATTAAAATATAGTAGGTACCTAGTACAGTCGCTATCACTAGTCCATTGAGAATCTCACAAAACTATACCGAAACACCTGTTCTAAACTTACAACGTTTTATTATTGAAAACAGATCACTCATACACTCACCTCGTTCAGAGTCGAGTGCGATGATTATAGATCACTCATACACTCACCTCGTTCAGAGACGAGTGCGATGATTATAAATCTTAAATTCGACCGTACAGATAAGCAGTGCGGCTCATCGGTTACTGTTAATCCTTAACTAATGGGTGAAAAAAGTAACGTTACTCACTGAGGTACCCTACCCGGTAGTCCCTGGTAGTGGGGTACACTGTACCCTAGCAAATTTGAAACTGAATAAAACACAAACAAATTATATATTCAATAACATATTTTCCTAATTATTAATAGTTTATTTTGAGTCAACTTATAATAGATTTTGAGCACTTAGATAGGTTCCTAGCAGCCTTACCTTTTCAGTCTTATTTACTTTTAGGCTTTCGCTTAGGCCAAAATTAAAAATAAATAAATAAAAATAATGAAATCTCAAAAACAAATAACATTACATTATTTTGAAGAGACATAATTAAACTTCTTAGAAATAAAAACAATCAAGAAATAACTTCTGTGAAAAAACAGACAACTGTTTTTTTTGTTGCTAATAAAAATAAAATAAAGACTAAATTATGTAGCAGCTTTTTTCCATAGCAGTTTTACTCTTTCCTATTGTCTGCAGCTTCTTCCAAATTTTGCACTTTGTCTTTGTGTCCTGATATCTGAATTTCTCTCATGGTACTCGTAGCTGGCTATAATTTCTTTCCACTGTTTCGCAAAACTTGTTTGGTGATTCCAAATCAAATCTTGTTGACATTTTGATTGAGATATAATTTCTTCTTCATCATCACACACATCATTAAACCACTTTTTCTATAATATCTTCATGAGTTTTGGAACAATTTCTCCGTTCAGTCAATATAATATATATCGATCCAATAGTAATAATTTGTCAGACACATGAAAAAAAAATACGTAACTGGTGAGGTGGCTAAGCGAGCCCAAACTTACCTTTGGAGTGGCGAGGCTGGCTTTACCTTTCTACCATTTTTGGGTCAGCCGAATAGTGGAAGGCACTAGGGGCAGTGAGAACTCCCGCACATATAGCGGATTTAACACGTGTTTTAAGATTTTCTCTGGGTCCAGCCAGTGGTATTTAAAGAGAGCACGATGAAATTCACAGCGTACCTAAATAGCTTGCGAGATAGTGTTGTATTTGTATCTATAACAATTTTAGTTTTCATCATCATCATTTATGCTGAGAGACGCCCACTGCTGGGCATAAGCCTCCCCTAGAAAATTTAGTTTTAAATAACCAAAAATACGTTACTGTGATGCCCATCGTATCGTACCTATTCGGTTCGGACGCTGTGATAGTATACGTCACTGGTGTTGCACGCGTCTCCTAAGTGCAGTTAATGGGACTAGTTCATGTTTTATCTGTTTCAAAAGCAAATTTATTGATACCGATGCCGTAACATTCCTTCAACAGTATTTACCTACTAGCCACATCATTCTTTCTTTCTGAATTCCTCAAACTAAAGCATAAAATGACAAGAACCAGAAACTTATATAAGACGAAACTTTTACTTTTCACCCTGCTGCTAAAAAGATGTGTCTTCAAGGAGCTATTTATGGTTATTATTATAGTATTGGTATTATAGGCATTGGACTTCGATCTGTTTGAAAGGAGTGTCTGTCATTCGGACTTCCCAATTTGACTTGAAAAAATAATTTTACATGTGACATATGAGCTATAACATAATTATGTAAGAAGATAAAACATAGAATAGCTAATGCGAGGAAGATCTAAGTAGTTTTTTTTATTAATAACGCCGTAAGCCTTAACTCTCAATCAAAGTCTAATTAGGAGGTCTTATTATTGTGATGCCTTAAAGATATTACATTTCTATGGCAATTTTATTTTTTGACAAAATTAATTTTTAACGGTCATAGAGTATTAATTTTTACATAATATCCAAAATAAGCTAATAGGTGGTACCATTAAAAAATGTTTATAAATATTAGTTGCCCGATGTATATCTTTACTATTTATCTAAAAAGATTGTATTAGTTTGTAGCAACGTCATTTTATTCTAATAAAATAAATGTAATGTCAAGATTGTTTATCAAGATAAGAAAGGTGAATATACTACTCTGTCAAGAAAGTACCGGGAAAAGATCAATAATACACAAAATGTTAGTTATTCATCCAAATTTATTTTATCGCCTTCAAAGGTTGCTCGATGGTATTTGTTGAGTGTTTGGTCAAAAATTCGTTCACAATGGTGGCCTTGTGCGAAGGCGCATTGTCGTGATGCAAAATCCACGAATTTTCTTTCCACTAATCTGGCCTTTTCGTCGAATTTGCTCTCTTAAACGCCGCATAACGCTCAAATAATACTCTTCATTTACCGTTTGACTTTCCGGCAAGAATTCCGAGTGCACAACACCGCGAGAGTCAAAGAAAACAGTCAACATGACTTCGACTATTGATCGACTTTGGCGTGTTTTTTTTTGGTTTCGGTTCAGTTGGAAGGCGCCACTCCGAAGCTTGATGACTAGTTTGCATGTAAACCCCCGTCTCGTCACCAGTAACAATGCGTATCATGAATGTTGGGTCGGAATTGACTCGTTCTAGCATGTCCTCAGCGACTCTCATGCGATTGAGTTTTTGGAGAAAATTCAGGTCTTTTGGGACTAGCCGAGCGGCAACATGTTTCATACCCAAGTGATTATTTTAAAATGGTACGGATCGACTCGTGAGATACAGAAAGTTCGCCGGCTATCTCACAAAGTTGAATCAGGATTTTCAGTCACTATTTCCATCACTTTTGCGATGTTAACTTCAGTTGCAGACGTTGATGGCCTACCAGGGCGAGGCAAATCTTCCATCACATTTCGGCCGATTTTGAACGCGATGTACCACTCATAAGCATGTGTTTTTGATAAATTCGATTTACCGTCAGCCTTCTGTAACATTTTTAGTGACTGAACACGAAATTCAAAATTTAAGACAAACTCTTTGTTCGATATTTTTGTCCAATAAGAAATTCGAAATACACACTAGAAATGTTAAAACTAATAACAGCACTGTACTGTAGGTATTTAATATATTTATCAGATGCAACTCAAACTCCGCGCCAAAATGGAAAACAGTTGTGCCAATCTAACAACAACAAAGAAAAACAAAAAAATGTTTTTGGAACCATAAACAAATCATGCATTCCCGATACTTTTTTGACTGAATGTAGCATGCACTTTTAACCTATGAGTAACTGACGTAAATTAATTACGTAAAATTATGCACCGCTTTCAATGATACAATGTGATCCTTCGTGACTGATATTTTTAAGATCCTTGAAACTGTATCATAACTAGTACACCACTTACTTGGTTGACCGTACTACTATTAATATTCTAAGTTAGTTTAGTTCAGATCATACCTGAGTCCTCAGCTAGTACTAAGCTCTAACTTTGGTCATTGGTGATGTTAGCTGTAGTTTACACTACCGAAGTATTATTATTATGTACGTAGCCAGGCGTCTTTAACACCTGACAAATAAAATTACCTATGCATATTTCATGTAGTACTTGATGAAATGGATATGATAACAATGTTGTTATATTAAATTAAATCAATATTCCATTCACGTATAAATCCCAGTGTAGACTAAATGTTAATAACACAAACAAAACATGGACAGCGGCCGTCAACTACCAAAATTAAGCCAACAAAAGCCCTATTAGTTTTGCCTGGTAAAATCATTTGCTCATTGCTGTAGAGTAGAGCTTTGCATTCACTAATTAAGTATTATTCCCACATTAACGATGATTTTACGAACAAATTATTGTTATTTTCGTTCTCACAAAATAACTGTTAAGAAAAAGACAAAAACATCGTTTTTGTTAGTATTTTTTCTAAAATTATAATGCTGTAATATCATCCTATAATGCCTGTGATGTGCAGAATAGAGGTCTTCCAAAAGGGATATGCGCAGCCTGCGTCCAACTCCGACTAGGTTTTACTTCGCCTACTGTGTGTATTCCTAATAATTTCTTAATTTTTATCGCTATATCGGTCGTTCTTTCTGCTTTGTGCTTTGCCCTCTGCCCCTTTAACTTGATAATCATCCGTAAGGTTTCAGTATTGTCTGTATTTAGCAGTTCAGCATAGTATTGAAGCACAGCCCACATTTTCATCGAATGAATGCTTTCTCTTATTACACAACCGCCAAGCAAAGTGACCGGCTATACTCTTTGGTCTCCTGTATAATCTACTAAAGCTTAAGAGTAAAGAACAATACCACCAGGCTTCCACTCCATTCATGTGATGGCGTAGGCATAAACCAGACATACTATAATAGACACCCTATTGTAGTATGTCTAGATGAAGTTGCCTCAGAAGGATCATAATAGATCGACGATTATCACGGTATTAAGGGGGATTCAATGGTACTACAGGTACAATGAGTTTTATATTACATTGTAGAAGAATCAATATCAGATCACTCGATAGTATGTAAACAATTAGGTAATTTATGCGGAAGCGTCATATATTTCTAAATAGATTTTTATATTACACACATTCAATTAACCAATAATCTCTTTCTGATTTTATTATTTCGACTTATTTGTTATTTTATTTCCAATACCTTACCTACTAATATTATTAGTATGTTTTCGTCATAAGATATTCATGTGTGTGCTAATCCAACAATTATATTTACACGATTTCCTAGGATAGTGCCTAATTATTCTGTCAACCAATGCCGCTAATGAGTAATGCTTGCTTATTAAAGATTAGGAATAAGACAGTACTACTCATTTTCACCAACTATTTTAATATTTAAACTTACGATAAGAGTCACCCAAGTCTCCGGGATAACGAGCTTACAAATATTGATTGACCCATCCCAGGATCGACCATGGTGAAAGTTGCTTCATTTTCGTAATCGAAACCAGAGCGCTCCAACCACTACGCAACCGAGCCGACGATATTCAAATGTTATTAATTATTATAAAGTGTGCTACAGTGTACTTAAATAATTAAACGTTATCATAAGTAAAATGGCTTTATGTAAGCGATATATTTAACATAGTACAATGTAAAAGACATGGCGCAGATTCCATAGTGACTTTGCCTAGGTATCAATTTCTATTTACACTAATATTTAGTATCGTTTTATTTTGCTGAATACCTACAGATTAAAATAAAATAAAAATAAATCCTAAAGAACTTCGCAGACAGGCATAGCAAACCAAAACAGTTTTATCAAAACCAAGCAAAGTGTGTACAATAATATACTTTGCTATTAAAATAAATGTCGATATTTATTAATGCCATTTTTCGTAACATGTTCACTAAAATATGAACGCGCTTGTTTCACTTGATATAATCCACAAACAATATCAAATAATCTGTAAAAGCTGAGAAATCGATTGTGATACTGTAATAATGACAGCTAATGTCACTTATCAGTCAAATAAGTTCCGTTCCATTTCAGGTATTTTTTGTAATAAAATATAATTAAATGATGTTTCAAAAATAATATTTATCAATAATTAAATAGTTAAGCATTTAGAGTTTTTCACAAAGTACTCATATCTTGTTATATTATTACTTATTTTGTGTTTTGCTAAAGTTATTGTATTTTTAAGTCGTCTGTTGGGTACGGAACGTCAAATGTAAAAGTATAACCAAAAGTTTGCACTAAGTACTATTAATTTATGTTAAAAACTGCGAAGTTCTACATGATTAATAAATATATACGATAATTCATTATTTTATTTTTATGATTTGATACCAAAGTAATGTTTTTGGAAATACTTAAAAGTTACTTAGGCAGAAATTGGCCATGTCCTTTTATATTGATTTCAATTAATATTGTGTTACTTCTTGTTAACTTCTTGGATTTGTGACTATGCTAGCTATCTCCTTCCAGATTCAATAGAAGTATAAAACTAATTACTATTAGCAAGTGTTGTACAAAGCTATTTATTTTGCATATTAATAAATAGGCCGTCAGCTTGTTTGTCATCTAGTTGTATAAAAAAAAAAAACATTTCTGATTTTTAATAGAAGCTGAGTTCATAACTGTGGTTGTATGAATAATTTACACCAGAAACAAAATAAATAATTTCTCTCAAAAATTGGAATCAATACATAAAAACAATTAATTTTTTACAATATATAATCTTATATTTTACTAAATATAAGATTATCTAATATTATATAAATGTAGGTGTACATCATTTCTGTATTATAACAACGAATGTAAAAAGTGAAGAAGTAATTCACATTTCTTGCACCCCGCATATCGTGCGGACATGCACCGCCGATCATGGCAGTGACCGTGTGGTTCCGTACTGTTGCGTTTGCGCACGTTCGATGCACAATCATGGAGCAGATCCGATTCCATTTGACACTCATTGGCAAATGATCAATTGCGATATATTAACACAGATAATGAAACATAAGATAATGATAACAAAGTAAGGACAATGAATTCTAAGTCTGATATTATTATAAAGCTACTTGCCGTTAATTCGAAATTGACATTATTCGTTTCACAACCAAGTATGTTTTTTTATTGATCAATTTCTGAAAACGAAAGTATTACAATCTTATTAAAAATAAGTAGTCCTTACCGAATATGATAAACTTGGATTTTTATTGTCGATTTGGAGTATTTCTATAATTTAAAAATTTATTTACGTATTTTATTACATTATAATAAATAACACATGACTTAAAATTTTAATTCTTCTAATAGGGGGTAAAATACCAAAGAATCATTTAAATTGTGATTTGTGCAAATATAATTCCAAAAGATCTTATGATTCTTTAATTAAAATTATTTCATTTGTAACTTTAGCAACAAGTTTGTCAAATATACTGTTTGGTAAAATGAGCACATTTTACCATACAGTATATTTGTCATATATCGCTCGGATGGAATAAGTGCATATAAAAAGTGATCTTGTAGCTCTTTCATCTAAGTGTGTTCAAGGCAAACATAGGATACCTGCTCTATTGTTACCGATATGGTACCTAAATCCAGGTGTACTGAACCCACTTGGATACAGCCGGGAATTTTAATTTTTTTTTCATGCTTTCTGTGTTGCTTTTTTATACAATAAGACAGTTCTTAAAATATAGGAACTCAAAACTCACACTTAGCATTTGCGCAGCGTCGACTAACGAGCGATTGATAACTCTACTCCTAATTCTAAGAAATTATTCATCACTTTATGGTAATTGCGATATAACATTAATTCTAATGTACATTAATCTGCAACCCGAAATGGCGATGCGAACTGTAACAGTCATGATTACAAATTCACTCGAAATCCAGAGGCGAAAGGTTTAATTAATTCTACTAAGTGCAAGTGACCTAAATTATATGTTGATCTGCAAGCTGTTTTGATTTGCTGTGCGAATGCTTTTTTTGTGCTAGGTAATGTTTTGCCTGTTTAGCTGTTTCAATAATTCTGTACAAATGCGAATTTTTATTTTTTGCAATGCTTATGTCGATTTCCTTGTTATTAATCATAATTTAAAAAAACTTATACTCCTTTAAAGCCATATAAACCTATATTAGGTATATTTCCTAATATATAAAATCGTTTTATATATTATACCTAAGACAGGAGGAGCTCGGTGTCGTAGTGGTTTGAGAGTTCTGGTTTCGATTACGAAAACAAAGGAACTTGCGCCTTGGTCGGTCCAAGTCAATCAAATTTATAGTCTCGAGCTCCTCCGGGCTTCGGAAGGCACGTTAAGGCGTTGGTCCCGGTTGTTACTGCAACCGCTATAACCCACCAACCCGCATTGGGCCAGCGTGGTGGTGTTATGGCCCAATATCCTCCTGTGGGACGTATATAGGCAAATGATGACGATATAAAATCGTTTTAAACGAATTTATATATTAAGATAAGACTTTTAACATAAAAATATTTTATCTGTTTATGTTTGACTAACCAATGATTTATTTCGTCATGTTAGTCTATTGGTGTGGAAATTTTACCTTTTACTTTCCCGTAAAGCCTGTCTGATTGTCCAAAGCCAAAGTTGAATAGACTAAACAATATAAAGTGGAATTATTTATCATTTCCTAAAACTTAGTAAGCTTAATAGGAAGTCAAGCAATGTATTATTAAACTCTGTAAATGAATTTGAGCTTTAAACATGAAGTGCTTCTGAAATCTTAATGTGTTTCTGAAGTTGCTCTTGTTCGATTCTCTTTGCTTTAAATATATATTGTGATTTCTACTTTTTAAAAATACTGTTAAAATAAAAATAGAAATAAAATAGGTGTTAAATAGCCATTTGTTTGCGATATTTAGACAAGAAATCCTAGTTCCAGAATATTCTTATTAGCTGCAAATACATTTTGTCACAAGAAGAGTGCATACAACTTAAAAACTACAAATTCCGGCTGTATATTTCCAGGCGTGCATCGATGACAACCTCGACATGGTAGAGTTCCTGGTGAACCACGGCGCGGATGTGAACCGGGGTGATAATGAGGGCTGGACTCCTCTCCACGCCACCGCCTCTTGCGGCTTCCTTAGTATAGCCAGGTGAGTCTTTAACTCGCAATCAAAGGTTCTTTTCCTAGCCATGACTAGGCACAGTCCCTTTGCGATGAGATAATTCATAGTCACTAAGTACCTTAGGCTAAGCTAAATAATCGGATTTGTGGTTCGTCCCAAATTGCTAGCACCTAGTTTAAAAGTACAGCCAACAAATGAAAATTAAGTATTTGAGATTTTATAACATTAATTCTATAATAAAACATTTCTAAAGTATCTTTATTATTCAGTATCACAATCTAAACCACAGAAATGGTTTAACTGTTTTATCATTACTTCAATTTCAATATACAGAACATAATTATTTATTTATCATTCCAGAATAACTCTAACCAACAATTAAATGAGGACATCAAATGGTACAAAAAAAATAGTTTTAAAATTTTAAAAACACCATTCCAATTGAAAATTAAATTACCTACCTACCTACCTACACTTTATTAGTCGAAAAAAAATTGATTATAATCATGGATAAAACCAAAATTGTAAAAGTACACATTGACAAACGAAAAATTAGATCGACAATAAATTAAGAAATATGATTCAAAAACAAAGAACTAGGTAATCAAAGTCTAGCGTACTACAATTAAACAGGTATATTTTTTTCAAACAATGTACCAAGGAAATAGAACCATTTAACATTGCTTCTATTGAACTTATATGTATAAAACATCGTCTTTACGTCGTGATCTACCTTGGCTTAATACTCGAGAGCGAGCGTCATTTTTAATTGTATTTAAAAAACTAATCACGATCAGATTTACAGAAAATGATTTATTTAATTTGGCATTATCACATTGTACTGGGTTATTCGTTCTGTATATGTCCCCATAGGAAACCCATTTTCCATTGAATATTCATTTGCAGCCAAGCTGATACAAAATATCATTATTTTTATCGAAATTGTCTGTTCTGGGACAATCCTTCATAATGTATAGCCAGCCATCGCATTTGAGTTCTGACGGAAGGAAAGCTAATGATGAACACACAGACAGAGGCAATATGCTTTCAAGACATTCTCGATCTTTTTATTATGCCTTTGCTGCTCTTTTCCAAAGAGCTTGACAGAAATG
This sequence comes from Nymphula nitidulata, assembly GCA_947347705.1. Taxonomy (NCBI): domain Eukaryota; kingdom Metazoa; phylum Arthropoda; class Insecta; order Lepidoptera; family Crambidae; genus Nymphula; species Nymphula nitidulata. The sequence goes on from OX374616.1 coordinate 23,802,972, forward strand.
GAAGTAAAAACCATTGCATGTCATGTTTGGAAATATTTTACCGCCTTCTCATAGTCAGTTCTGAATGAAATGGGATTCCAATCAGTAATTTACAATTTAATAAGAGAGAACAGTTTCATAAGACGCCTTTGTCAAGTAGGAAATGAGCTGATAGTCATCAAACACCTAAACAGATCTTAAAAAATCATAGCTATCATCAATTTCAATCATATCAGCTTTGAAAACCAAAACCGAATCAAAATAAGTCTATTTGCTTAGGAGCTACGATGCCACAGACAGACACATAGATATACAGATACACAAACAGACACGTCAAACTTATAACACCCCTCTTTTTGCGTCGGGGCTTAAAATAAAAAAAGAATATAATTATTAATTAAATGTAGTCCTTACTTTTGAATTGTTGGTTGAAGGCTGTGCCGTTAGCGGGTATTGATTGATGTTAAATATTTAATAATACGCGTAATCCTTTTTACCGATTGTACAAAAAGTAGATTTGGCATATTAGGTTGGGGAAAAAGTCTTTTCGCATTATAGTATGTATGAACTTGTAATAAAATCTCTTTGGCTTTACTTTTTGTATCTGGCTGGTTTTGGTATCATTAAAAGCTTAGATTTTAAAAAAGATAATTCCAAATTCAAATTAGGAAAATGTGTGTTTTTTATTTGTTTTTCGTACTGTCAAGATGAGAATCTAATGAAGAAATTCGACACATTTTAAAATTTTACTACAAAAAAGGTAAAAATGCAACGCAAGCCGCGAAAAGAATTTGCGATGTTTATGGACCTAGTGCAGTGTCTGTGTGAGAGTAGCACAAATTTGGTTTAAGCGTTTTCAATCCGGAGATTTTGATGTCAAAGATGCACATCGCTCTGGTCGCCCTATTACGGATAAAATTGATGCCACTTTTGAAAATCTGGAGCAAGATTGGCATATCAGTAGTTACGACGTAGCTGAAGAACTGGGAATTGACCACAAAACAGTTTTGGCGCATTAAAAAAAAATGGGTACATGAATAAGCTCGATATTTACCCCACGAGCTCACTGAAAGAAACCTAATGAACCGTGTACTTGTTTGTGATCCTTTATTACGACGTAATGAAACCGAACCATTTTTGAAGAAGCTGATAACTGGTGATGAATAGTGGATCACGTACGACAAGAACGTGCGAAAAAGGTCGTGGTCAAAGGCCGGTCAGGCTTCACAGACTGTGACGAAACCCGGTTTAACTTGCAACAAGGTGATGCTATGTGAGTGGTGGGATTGGAAGGGCATTATTCATTATGAGCTGTTACCACCAGGCAGGACCATCGATTCTGAACTCTACTGCGAACAACTGATAAGATTAAAGCAAGAAGTTGAGAAAAGCGGTCGGAATTAATCAACAGAAGGGGTGTGGTTTTTCATTATGATAACGCTAGACCTCACACATTTTTAGCCGTAAATGTAAATAAACTATATTAAAAAATGTTTTGAATTTTCTTAAAAAATGCGAAGTAACTTTTTCCCCAACCTATTATACAAAAAAATATGGGCCGTAAGTACAAGGAATATGAAATGGGACAAAGCGAGAATGAAATTATAGTTTGGGACGAAGGAAGCATATTGTTTGGGACGATCTGAGATAAAACTCAGTGGGCCAAACGAAGAATAAACCCTTTTTATGTGTAAGACCAAACATTCTTCTCGGTATCAATGCATTATCGAAAGGGTGACGAATGTGACTCTGTAACTGTAAGTGTTTTTGCCTACAGAGCTAAGCATCAGCTAATTGAACTACATGAGCTCAGCTCGCTTTGTTTAGCCCAGAGAAGGAAAGTGTGAGTGGGTTGATTGAGAATTCGGGAGAGCTCCGAACCAGGCCATCCGGTGTAGTAGGGATATCCTATATTCTTCCGGGATATCCCTAACTTTTTGTGGTGGCCTGCTGAGGCTAGCTGCAAGCGGCCACGCGGACGCCTACCCAGTTCCCTGTGTGGTCGCGTCGCTAGGCAGCGAGGTAGGAAGAATTGATGGGTTTTAGTGAGTATGCCAGTCGGAGAGTCTTACATAACCCAACCGTGGCCCTTTATCACAGCTGGGTAGCTATAAAAGCTTTTTCATCAAAAATTTTATTATGCCATTTAAATCATTATGCAAAAAAGTAGATAGCCTTATGCAGCAGAAAGATATTATCAACAAGTATCAATATTCAAATTTTATTTATACTTACCCAAGTATAAATGAAATCACACGACCGTAAATTTACGGTCTATTGATTTTATTTGTACCTTTTTGTACAGGATTTTTAAACGTTTATACTTTCTCCATTAGATGAAATATCCGTAGACCTACCCCAATTGATATTAGGTATAGTCAAGAAGATGGCCGCGGGCGGGGTAGTTATGGAAGGGTGTATATATATATATATATATATAGTGAATACACGTTAAATGATGATATTGACATGTCATGTGTGGTTATAAATATTTAGAGTTTCATTGATACTGACATGTGTGGTTATTTAGAATTTCATTATTATTTTTACTAAGTTCCCTATACATATAAGTCAACCAGAGGACAAAGTTGGATTCCACAGGGCCTGATCGGTCCGGTAACAATTGATTATTATGTAAATTTTTATTAAATCTTGCGATGTACTTTGTATTTTACTTAAACTCGTAGGCACAGATCGAACCTGGGATATGTAGTATTTGTCGTTCATTTGCTCAAAACTATAAACTGTGCCATGAGAAAATGGCAGAATAATGCTAAGGTAGGAGGGTGCGTTGGTGCCGTTGGCAGCTTTAGAAAACCTCTGATTTTAACATACAGCTTTCGCGAAGAGCTCGGGCGACTTTATATTTGCATAATTTTATTTAGAATTAAACAAAAAATTAATAAGAAAAATTAAACTGCCGCCTTTTTCGTATTCATATTGAAACAACGAGATGTAGGTACTGAACCTAAATTAGCTTTTGTTCTAAAGAATTAGGCCCACTGTTGTATTAAAATTAATTTGAAAGGTTTAACAGTTTTTATTATTATTTTCCTTATTTTAATCAGAAGAGAATTTCATTGACTGATGATATGGCTAGTTTGTCCATCGTTAAATTCAATGCTGAATCAATCAGGATGTTACACAAAACCCAAAAAAAAAACCTATACTTATAAGCATGGAGTTAAATCGGTCTAATAATCAGGTCTTCTTCAGTTCTCAAGCACTACACTCAATCATATACATAAAATAATTATTGTAAACAAAGTGGCTGACTCAGTGTGACCTAGTAGGCATCCGGGAGTTCCTACCATATGTCCTACTCATGCTTATTGTTCATAATTATGATGATAATGTTTCTTATTATTTCCATTACAATATTCAAAAAGTTACACAATTAGGTACATAAATAATTAATTTTAAAATGTCCAACTCCAACTTGAATGCAGCTTATTTTAAATTAAAACTATTATGAGCCTTATGATCTGTAATTTCAACGAGTAGCAAAAAAGTTTTTCCACTGACCAAACTCTACGAGTTAATCAGAGCGTATACTTCAAACATTCCATTTTAAAACATTTTGCTAATATAAAGTTTTTCGAATCGAAACAGAAATGTTTAGTAGTTGAGGAATTCGTATGCGGTAGTTACTGAAAGTTTTTTCTCTCCGAGCATCGTAACTTTCTTGTATTTTAAAATATTAAATAACTTCAAATTATTTATTTATACAAATGCTTAGAACTCGAAAAGAAGTCTGCGGAAAGGGTTATGTGAGTCATTTAAATAATACCAATGTCTGACTAAGTAATGTAAGACATTGTTTTATTGAATAAGTAATATTATATTACTTATCTGTGTCAAACAGACTTAAACAGACTTAAGTCATAAATCTATATGTATATCTCATTTTTTAAAAATAACATTGCATTTCTGAGCTACACACTGCAGGACCATCACTACTTTGTTTATCACACATTATTATGATTAAGTCCTAAGTAAAACTGAATCAATTGTAGGCATTAATTTGGATAGTTAAATATAGCAATAAATATAATAGGTTGGGGAAAAAGTATCTTCGCATTTTTTAAGAAAATTCAAAACATATTTTAATATAGTTTATTTACATTTAACTAAAGTATGTAGGTACCATTTTGTTCGATAACTTTTTGCCATCTTGTAGGTAGGGACATGATCCCATTGCTATAGAAATTTTGGGGCTTCTGATTAAAATACCGCGATAAGTGGTTTTGGCAGTCCTCTCGTGATTTAACCTGACACTGCCTAGAGAATTCTGTAGAGAGCGAAACAGGTGGAAATCTGAAGGTGCAAAGTCAGGACTATACGGCGGATGCATTAACACCTCCCAGCCAAACTCTCTTAATTTTTGTTAGCGGGCTAAAGATGTGTGAGGTCTAGCGTTATCATGATGAAAAACCACACCCTTTCTGTTGATTAATTTCGGCCGCTTTCTCTCAACTTCTTGCTTTAATCTCGTCAGTTGTTCGCAGTAGAGTTCAGAATCGATGGTCCTGCCAGGTGGTAACACCTCATAATGAATGTTGCCCTTCCAATCCCACCACACACACAGCATCACCTTGTTGCGAGTTAACCCGGGTTTCGTCACAGTTTGTGAAGCCTGACCGGCCTTTGACCACGACCTTTTTTGCACGTTCTTGTCGTACGTGATCTACTTTTCATCACCAGTTATCAGCTTCTTCAAAAATGGTTCGGTTTCATTACGTCGTAATAAAGAATCACAAATGAGTACATGGTTCATTAGGTTTCTTTCAGTGAGCTCGTGGGGTACCCAAATATCGAGCTTTTTTGTGTACCCATTTTTTTTAAATGCACCAAAACTGTTTTGTGGTCAATTCCCAGTTCTTCAGCTACGTCGTAACTACCGATATGCCGATCTTGCTCCAATTTTTCAAAATTGGCATTAATTTTATCCTTAATAGGGCGACCAGAGCGACGTGCATCTTTGAAATCAAAATTTCCGGATTGAAAACGCTTAAACCAAATTTGTGCTACTCTCACAGACACTGCACTAGGTCCATAAACATCGCAAGTATTTTTCGCGGCTTACGTTGCATTTTTACCTTTTTTGTAGTAAAATTTTAAAATGTATCGAATTTCTTCACTAGATTCACTCATTTTGACAGTACGAAAAACAAATGAAAAACACACATTTACCTAATTTAAATTTGGAATTATCTTTTTTAAAATCTAAACTTTTAATGATACCAAAACCAGCCAGATACAAATAGTACAGCCAAAGAGATTTTATTACAAGTTCATACATACTATAATGCGAAAAGACTTTTTCCCCAACCTAATATATTCATATGCGATAAGATGCTCACATAGATAACTTGATAGTAATTAGGGATACTGCTGCCAAAAGTAATTTATTAATTCTACAAACAAAACAAAACAAATTGATATTTTTTTATTTGATTATAACCTTCGGACACCTATAGATAAAAATTAAAGAAAATCAATGTTTGTATTTTTGTCCCCTATGCGCTCCGAAACCATTCATCAGATTGTGATGAAAAATTTGGTAGGGTGTTCTGGAGATGCCCGCAAAGGTTCTTGGATTATAAAAACTGTTTTATTTATTATTATTATAAAACCTAACAGTTTTCTCTTTATGGACATTGCAAAGCATGACGCGTGCTGCTAGTATTATTATATTATGTATCATCTCTACCAATCGTTTTTCCCAAATGTATGAAGTTACTACAAGGGTATTATGAAGCGCATTGAATTCAATCTTTATTCTTTGCTGAGCATTACATACATCCTTCAAAAAGGTTGCCCTTACACCTGCTCCTAAAGAAGCACACTTTACATTTGCTGAGGCTTACTTGAACCACCTTGAACTTTGGGGTATCGCTTTATTTACAGATGAAAAAGGACGAATATCTGCTAATATGTCAGTGTGAATGGGGTGGGAAAATTTGTCCTTAATAAAAATTATTCAGAAAACAGAAAAGGCCTCTCACTAAATTGATCTTGATATTCTTATATTCTTTGAACACTAGTTAATTTTTACGCTACATAATTTAAATATCATAACTAACTTGTGTATTGAGATGTTCTTTTTCGTACTCTTTAGAAAAAATGGTCTATTTATCTTTCCTGTGGCTAAAATTTTGTACTTTTGTTTCCAGATATTTATTGGAAAACAGTGCTGACGTAGCCGCAGTTAACTATGATGGAGAGCTTCCGGTCGACATCGCAGAAAGTGATGCTATGGAGGAGTTGCTACAAAAGGCCATCGATGAGAAAGGTAATAATGCACATTACCACACGGCCCATATAAGTGATTGAGAGATAATCTTAATAATTCGTATTGTCATAATATCACATTGTTATGTTGGCTAACAAATATCAGTTTTTACTACACGGTCTTCTGTATAATTTCTCTCAACCCGTATAGGCAGATTATTTCTAGATATTCAGGCCGCATGTTCGTCTATCATTAATGTCATTGCTCGTTAACTCAAGCGAATTGGCACGCTGCTCGTTAACCAGCATCCTGTTGTTTAAGTTGCGGAAGTAGATTGAGTCGTGCGATTCCGAAACATGACTGTAAGTGCCTAGGTACTAGATACGTAAAACTAAATAGAATGAGCGCGTCGCTAACAATGATGAAGGGATTTTCAGCTCGGAAGATGTTAATTAATGTAACTTTTCATCTCAGGTGTTGACTGCGAGAAATCCAGAAATGCTGAAGTAGACACATTGATGAGCGATGCAAGGAACTGGGCAGCAAACGGATACGTTGAAGTCCGGGATCCTAAGACGGGAGGTACGCCGCTGCACGTCGCGGCCGCGAAAGGATATATTGATGTGAGTATACGACCCTTTTAGTGAACCTTGAAGCCTTTTTTACTAATGTATGAACTATCTATGTTGATTTTTAGTATTGTTTTATAAAGTATATCAATCTACGTCACAATCACCTATAAGTCGCGTGAGATATCAGCTATTTTCCACGGCGCACTGTGATTCGAGTAGAACAAGCTAGCTGGACAATAGTTATTGGTTCAACAAGTGAGGAATGTTATTTATACTACCTGATCAGAACAGTAGATATTATTCCCTTTAAATTCAAAAGAGAAAGTTAATCTTTTCTTCGATCTCTTCATTTTCTTACATACTTACTCGTGTTGATGGAGGGTAGTTAGAGAAAGAAAAACGGTACCTATTTTACTAATGACTCCTAGTGCAGTGATTCAATTTTGGAACCGTGTTTTATGAACCAAAGTATTTTTTTTTTGGGAATACACAACAGATCATACAAACAGTATTGTATAGTATTAAAAAATTAAGATAGTTTTAGATTATCCTGTTTTGATCGTCTGTGTTACATAAGATGAGAGCGGTCGAGGCGGTCGCCGCGATTGGCGAAAAAAGCATGCTAAGTGAAGATTCTGAGCGTGTTAGCATATGCATTTTTTCCAAGCATTTGTATGACTCCAAATAAATGTGAATTACAACCAGCCATTATGCTAAGCGTTTGTGGACTATGAGAAAGCCATCCATTCTGTCGAGACCTGGACCGTGCTTCAGACACTCCAGAGATGCCAAATATACTATCGGTACATCGAACTGCTGCAGTCACTGTACGAAAACGCCACTATGTCAGTCCGCCACCAGGACCAAAACTCGAAACCAATACGACTTCAGCGAGGTGTGAGACAGGGTGATGTTATTTCGCAGAAACTTTTCACAGCCCTGTTGGAGGATGTGTTTAAGCTTTTGGACTGGAGAGGACTTGGCTTCAACTTAACCCTAGAACCCTACCCATACTTGGAGTGAACTTTTCCTATCCAGGGTGCTGGAGCACCCATACATTTAATTTGAGATATTTTTTGTAAATAAAAGTTAAATTTGTTTTTAGTATTTTAATTACATACTTTAGTTTGAATTGACAAAGGAAAATAATAATTGAGTAAGATATTTGTCTATTTAATACAATTAGCACATACTTGAGGCAAAAAGTTTTGCTCTTGCGGTCCTTCGAATATGGACAAAACCTACATCGCCCCTGTTTCGTGACGGTAGGAAATGGTTGTACAGGTGAAGTGAGTTTTTTCAAAATCCCGTGAATCATTTCGCGAATATTGCTGTGCAAAGTAGGCTAATTTTTTTCGCTCCTCAAGCCATGGAGTTATAAGATTCATAGCCAATGTTTTCAAGTAATTCCTCGTCTACTGGTACTTGCCATTTTGTAACGCGCACTGTATAACCTAAAAACGCATCTATTGAAAAAACAATAAAATCTAGCGCTAATAATAACAATGAAGAAACTTCAAATAATATCTCGAAATTAACTCATTTTACTACCCAAGGGTACTGGAGCACCCTGCATTAACTATTTACATAGCTTACCGGATCGCAAGCTAATTTACAACTATCATAAAATGGAGGACACAAATAAAAGAGAAAATAGAAAAGTTACGAAACAGTGTTGCCAATAGATTAAAAAATATTTCCAATCAAAGTTACCCTAGGGTGATACAGCACCCTGGGTAGGGTTCTAGGGTTAAACGGCGAGATGATATCGTAGTCTAATCTTTTTCTCTTTGTTTCTTATTTTTTTTTATGGTAATTTTAATTAATTAATAAGTATAATAGTATGTTAGTTTATTATTTGTTTAGGATTATTGTAATTGTTATTTAATTTGATTTATTCTATTTTAATTTAATTTGATTTTAATTTAGTTTAATTTCATTTGATTTAATTTAATTTTGGATTTTATGAATTAATGTAATGTAAACTTTTTATTGTCTGAAATTGAATAAATTGAATTGTAGTCATGTCTAAGAACCTGGAAGACTTGGGCACAATGCTCGACAACCTCTGCAGTCTCAAGTGGGTCTCCAAATGAACATGGTCAAGACAAAAAATATATCGAATTCGCACGTCGTACCCACTCCTGTGAAGGTTGGCAGCTGTACACTAGAAGTTGTAGACGAATACATGTACCTGGGACAAGTAGTCCAACTTGGTAGGTCCAACTTCCAAAAAGAGGTGAATCGACGGATCCAACTCGGCTGGGCAGCGTTCGGGAAGCTTCGCAGCACATTCTCGGTCCAGTTTCCGCAGTGTCTGAAGACGAAAGTCTTTAACTAGTGTGTGTTGCCAGTAATGACATGCGGAACCGAGACGTGGCCGCTTACAATGGCAGGCCCATTAGAAGGCTAAGGGCAAAAGAGGGGGCTATGCTGAGGGTTTTTCTGCGAGATCGAATTAGAAACGATAAGATCGGCAAGAGAACTAAGGTCACTGAAATGGCCCGAAAAATGGCGAGCCTTAAGTGGCAGTGGGCAGGCCATATTGCAAGGAAGACTGACGGCCGTTGGGACGGAAAGGTCCTCAAGTGGCGGCCGCGTACCGGTGAGGGTCGCGGAGCGTCTCTCAGCAGAAATTAAAATTTTCCGCTAACTGATTTTCAATTTCATTGTCCGCTATACGTATTTTTTTCTGCATTTCAGATAGTCATTTTTTCATATCTTCCATGTCCTCACTAAGAATTGCATTTCGTCTTAAATCTGGGCAGCTTCTATCATGCAAATTCCTGGGCGATTCCTCATCATCAGTTGACAATGAAGCGAATGAGTTTGTAATTGATAAATCAGTTCGATGTTTGTTTCTAACTGTGATTTGCGGAGTTTTTAGAGAACTATTGAAGTCAGGTGATAAAGTACTTGGGTTATACTCAGTCAATTGACCAGCGCGGCATTTCATACATTCCCATTTGTCTTTACGCGACGGCGACATTAAATAAAAACGTTTTTCTGTAATGTTAGTGCATAGTAAGTGATATTTTCTTCCACATGTTGAGCATACTAAGTATTGTTTATTTTTTATATCTTCTAAGCATTTGTCGCAGGATGACATTTTGTATGTTAAATCGTATTTTAAGTTACTACGTGAAAATAATATTTATAAAAAAAAGTGACACAGACAGGATTTGATAACCGGACTTCTTGAGGTTGGGAACTTATAGTGCCGTTGTAATGAGCGCTCGACCACACATCTGTTAACTTAGTTGACGAAATAATCGTATTGCTTTAATGTCTGTTTACTATAAATCAAAGCGTAGGTCAGTTTGAAAATTCTTCACAAAATTTATGCAACAACCGTCAATAAATTTCCACCTTTAAAATAAATATTTTCACATAAATTTTTAACATTTCATATTGTGATATAAGATTTAAAAATGTTTTCATGAACGACACACACATCCATTTTATAGTTCGCGAAACAACTTTGTCACATAGTGTTTATTTTTGTCAATGTTATTGTTTTTCATAAATTAGCACACTTTTGGGTCTACAAACAATGTCCGTCAACCATTACGAAATTAATGTTAAATTAAGCACATTTTTACACTTCTTGAATCTATTTTACTATTTTTAGATTTATATTTGCTTGACGCGCTATCACTTTCGTCCGGTTGGCGGCCGTTCCAACTCGATTCTGAAATATTTGATAAATTACATTTTCAAATATTTCAGACACAAGAAAACTTTTACAATCTGTTTTCAATGATATCCCACTCGATAGAGTAAGCTTTTGTCCAAATAAAAGCAAAATTTGAAAAAAAAAATGTACCTATCTAATTATAATATTTATACACTCACACCTATTATCTAGCCCAAAGTAAGCATCATTAAGAGCTTGTGTTATGGATACTAGATAACGGAGAAATAATGATAATAATATGTATATAAATATCAGAATTATACTAAATAAACATATAAACATCCATGACTCGTAAACAAATGCTCGTACTCATCATACAAACATTTGTTCCTACCGGGAATCGAACCCGGGACCTCTTGACCGAGTAGACTGGGGTACAGACCACTCGGCCAGCCGGTCGTCAACTTCGTCAACTTCTTAATTCTCTTTACTCTTGTATTTCTGTTGTCTTTTTTATTTATTATGTGCCTTGAATCAGTCGCTTGACACATTCACGTAGAAAAAATATTAATATAAGGATATCATGATATCATGTTGCCTTATCTTAGCTTCATCCATTGCTCGCAGCTAGCCTAATTCTGTCTAATAACTTCACTGACTCACCCACTGACTTCCTTTCTCCTCGGTCATTTAAGTTGAATTCGTATAATACGTAAATTGTAGAAATAATTTTGTTTATTTGTTTGCTGTACATTAACCACATCAAATTTTACGCAGGTAGCAAAAACTCTTCTCGAGGATTGTAATGCAGAGCCAGACTGTGTAGACTACGAAGGCTGGACTCCTCTTCATGCCGCCGCTCTCTGGGGACAGAAGGAAGCAACAGCCTTACTCCTAAAATTTGGCGCAGATCCGCAGTTGAAAAACTATTCCGTAATTATTTTATTATTGTACTTATGAAGTCATACAGTGGGCATAGCATTTTAAAATTTATGAAAGTTCAAAATTTCGTTCATAGATAAATCGACCTAATGAACGTGCTGAATATCCTAAAACGTTTTCGGATGCCCTCTCTGCATGCCTTCTAAATAAATAATCAATGAATTCTCCAATAGCTGGCTAAATTTAAGTAATTTTACAGTAGTAATTTTTGCTATCCGCTTTTATTGAGATGCATCTTTAGAGAAAGAGACATACTGCACGAAGACTGATTTAGTGGTGTATTCAGAATGGGAGCCCTTAGTGGGTTTTTGTTACTAAAAATACGAGTTGTTAATATAAGATTGAATACTTTTTCTAGGGACAAACATGTGTAGACCTAGTGGATCCAAGCATATCATCATGGCTGTCAGAGGCCATCGCGAAACTGCCCCGACGCGTTAACAACAATAATAATAACAATAACAACAAACGTAAACGGAGCCCACCCAAGCACGACGTCAAGAGGGTCGTGGAAGTACACATCACTGGCCAAAACGATAATATTATCAACGGTAAGTCTCAATTTGCACAGTTAGATTATAATTGTCATGTTCTTCTCACACATCGACTGTAGCGCAATTTAGTGTCCTTTAATTTTAAATAGTCGATAAACTTTGATTGTTTGATTCATACAGATATTGATAGACACATATTGATATAATATCGTCGATTTTTGTTAATTGGTTATAAATTTTAAATTGCTTCAGAGAAGAAAGCGATCTCAGTCACTTGGTCATAGTAAAAGGTTTTAATTACATCCCTTTCGACTATCTGAAAATGTCTTCAAAAAATTTTTGATTCGTCCAGATTAAATAAATTTAAATGATAACATTTTGGTACTAAGTCGCGCCACACTGTTACTAATTTTTACACCTCACTACATCTTAACCCGTAACCACTCGTCACTAAGTCACTCCATGCTAACCTTCAGACAAGCCGACGGAGATCATAAAAACCGAGGGTAAACCGCCTAAGGCAAGGGCTCCGTCGCCGGAGTCTCAGCCCGCAGACCCCGCTGGTAATGAGGAGGCGCCTTCGTGGAGGAGGTCGGCATCCTTCAGGCGGCAACAAGAGCCTAACAGTAAGTACTTCATGCGTAACGTCATTTGACATCAAATATTTTAAATACAGAACACTTCAAATTATAGCATCATATGCCAAGCTCAAATGCCCAGAAAGCAGGTGGTCTCAATTTCATGCATACCTCTATCAGAACCATTCTAATATGAGAAATAAAGTTAAATTTGTACATTAATATTTTCTTGTGTTGTATATAACTCTTTAGTTTACACATTTTGAGTTTCATGTGATTTTATGGCATTAGTATGATACCTAATAAAACTACAAGTTAGTAGCAGACATTACTTTAACCTCTACTCAAAGTTTGCATGTCTTAAATACAAAGTCAGTAACTATTGTAACTATTGTATTTGGGATTTTATACTTGAATAGGTTACATTTTTGCTTTATTCGGTAATCAGTTTTTTTATTCGAATAATATTAGAAATAGTACAAAAAAGCAAATAGGCCGCCAATTGTATTGTTTTTCTTTATTTTTATTGTTGTTGACTATGTATGTGTCCTATTGTGCAATAAACAATAATTGATTGGTTTGCTTGAAAAAAATGTTTTAATTTTACCCAAACTTGTTGTAAACATTGTGCATCATTCTTTATTAGTGACTATGACTAGCGGTCAATATCGTGTCACCATACCGATGTATGACTCCTAAACGTAATGAAATATGAACCATACATGTCTCAGGTTCGATACCCTGTCGGTTCGGTTACGCAGTAATATTTAAAATAATTTTCAGCTTTCAAAGTTCGCTATGCTAATAATTGCTATTTTTTACAACAGGAGACAGTAATAAACCAGTCAACAACACAGTCGACAACGACACTATATTGAGGAGAACGCACAGCTTCGAGAACGACAAAACGTGAGTTGACAAGAAATGTTAACTGTTAAAATAAAACAAACTTATAAATAATTTAAGCATTGACCAATTCGTGGCATGCTGCCGAAATAGTAAAGAATACTAAAACGCTGGCTTAATTCGCTAATTCATATAACTTTCGCCAGCATTCAAAACTAATTTTAATATAAATACTTTTCTGAATAACAATGTGCTAACATTGCGAGCCAATAAAGATAATGTTGATTTCAGAAGAGACACAGGGCGCGTTGTGAGTTTGTTAGTACGTCGATTCGATAAATCAAGAGAGATCGGACAGTATCGGGAGCTAAGTGACGTCTATAAGTTAGTTTTATAGTCACGTTAGTTTTGTATCGTCCGGTGTAAGTCGCCCTTAAGAATTGTGGCTTTAGCACGTATATCACTTGTAAGCTTCAGCGCAATTTACGCGGGAATCCTTTGAGAATTTTGACACTATAAATTAAATGATCTTTCTAAAACAATTCTCATAGAATTACAAAAATATGCTGTGCTATGCAAGCTATTTAGAAGTCTATTTGAATTAACTAAAACGTGTACGTGTACTAAAACGTATACGTGTCTTAGCCACTTCTCTAAACACAAGCTGGATAGATTTGTAAACGCCAGTGTTTGCGATTCCGAAATTCTATTTCGCGTTTCTAGATATGTGCTGACTGTGATGTTTAAAAACTTAACTTTCGATACGTCACTGGGTGCTTTTCGTATTGTACATATTTTGTGTCATGGATGTTTTTGTGATATAACTTCTAAACTGGCGAGTTTAATAGAGTAAAATGTCTGTCAATTGTAGCTAAATATTCTTAAACAAAGAGTGATTCTATTTAAGCGCTATAGTAATTTCATTTTTGATCTATTTAAGCATCTTGATATAGAGGATCATTTGCAATCTTGGATGTATTGAAATCACTAAAGTGCTGATTCAAATTTCAATTTTATTACTTTTTGTTATCTCAAGTTTTTAACAATTATCTTTTACCATAAAGATTGAACTTGGATAATTTAATTGAGCCACATCAAAGACACTCTGTTAAGACGTCAGTGTGACAGTGTCCGTCAGTGTGACAGTGTCCGTCAGCATGCCTATGTCTGTTCAGCTTCTACCAGAGATACCGGGACGTGACGGCGCGTATAAAGGCGTCTTCGTGTCCCTCGATACCGCCGCTGCCGCAGTCGACGCTCGCGGCTATCGAGCTCAGGAAAAAGGACACTAATACCACAGAGATTACTAACGAGGAAGTGCAGACCAGGTGCAGCTTCGGAAGCTTCGGTTTAAGGATATGCTTTAGACATTTTGCTCTAATAAACATTTTCTTAACAGTGGTAATAAAAATCACTTTTCTATATGTAGATAAAAGTCACGTTCCTATCAATAACTACTATGTTTTAAATATACAATACACTGTATCTCCAATTTAATCACCCTTTTAGCATGATATGAAATATTGCTATAGGTATAATTATTTTATTATAGTTTGTGTGATTTAAAAAGTATTTTTCCATTGATCTTTACGTCAATAAAGGGATGAAACCAGTGCTAATCGATATGTTCAGTAATCGTTAATTGTAATAATAATCTGTAAAGGTTCTAATGTATACCTAATGAAATCGATAAATAAATAAAATAATTTTAAGTCGCGTATAATGTGTAAATATTTTTTTAGTCTAATAACTAAAGATCTTGAAAAATTGATTTCTTACACTATATCTTCATGTAAACAAAGTATTAAAGTCTGTTTGCAAGAGGTAAAAGACTGATTGGATATTGC
The DNA here is from genome assembly GCA_947347705.1 of Nymphula nitidulata. NCBI lineage: Eukaryota > Metazoa > Arthropoda > Insecta > Lepidoptera > Crambidae > Nymphula > Nymphula nitidulata. The sequence goes on from OX374616.1 coordinate 23,818,102, forward strand.
AATACAAGTTATTATCATCTGTTAAACGTTTTTCCATTTTCACATAAATTGCCAGCTTTATCTGGCATCCAAATTCAAAGAAATAAGTATAATAGAAAAAGTGAAATAGCTTTTTAGGCGTAATAATTGCGAAAACAGCACAAAACAATCCGTTGGTATGTCTTCTCAAAGTTAATACTATTCATCTATCGACATCCAAACATGTTAAGAGAAAAACTAATTTGATACAATTAGTATCGCACTGTTGCTTTTAAAAAATATCTGCTTTAGTCGATATAAATTAATCGTATAAAAATGTAAGAAAACCATTTTTGTTTGCAGCTCTAAACTACACCAAAAAACTTATTTTGCAAATAAAATATCTAAGAATTGAACTTATGAAATAAAATATCTAGATCAGTTTCAGGAGTATGTTTTGATAAACCAAAATGTCTTTACTTCATAATGTACCGCTACATGCTACCGCTTTGTAAAACAACATCTTGTATGCGAAGAGCAGTGGCAACATCTGCACCTGTGTCATAATCGCAACTATCAGTCGAATCGTCCCTAACTTGCGCTCACAGTGTTAAACTCTGGGAGTAATTCAGGAGTGAATTTAATAAAACTAAAGTTAATAATGCATATTCTTAAACCGAAGCGAACGATCACAATAACATGAACTAAATTTTCATTACAACGTTTCTTACATTCATTTAATCTTTCCGTATTCTATCTGCTTTAGTGTTTACGTATTTATGTACGTAATTTGTTTTTTTTTTCAGGTTTGATTTTTTATTTTTTTACATTTTGATTTTATTGTTATTATATTCAGTAATTATTGCATGGTAGAGTTGCCTTATTTGTAGTTTGTCTTATTATGTTAGCTTTTATATGATTCTTGTGTCCCGAGAATATACTTTATAATAATTATAATCCTGATTTTATTATGTTTAATGTGACACAAGTTCATTTCATAAGTCTTCCTAACTTACGTGAAACATGACGTAGGGTTAATTATGTTCAAGCTAAGTTTTTATTTACTATATTTCTTATTTCTTGTTACCTTTTACTAAGTATTATGTAACGCCGGTGTTTTGTATTTATTAGTTTTCGAGATAAATTAATAGTTAATATTGTTTCTTTGTTCAGAGTCACCCCCACGGACAGAAGAGAAAGGGATGCCAACACATGGACCGTACCTGCCACAACAACAACTACAAACATCACAAATACCACATCACAGACGACAGTTAGGAGGTATGTTGCTCTTGTATTTCTATTATGCGAAGGTTGCTTCTTAATCCAATTATAAAGTTACACCCATGACATTGATATATGAGGATTTATAATTATCTTCCTTGTGAAGTAGTAGTGAAATTTAGATTAGACTTGATCAACAGGACCACTCAGACTCCTTGCTCCAATTAGCATATATCAAAAAAGTTATAAAGGGTCACTATTCACTGTGAATTTTGCTTTGACATTCTTTTGGTCACAATTCACACCGAGAGCAAAAATCTGGAAATCGTAACAGGAGACATAAGAATTTTAACATTGCACAATCATCCTGCATCTGCGGGTTTTGGCCTTAACGCGGTCGTTAGTAGTGCCCAAAGATTTTTTCGTTTGGTCTGAACTGTCCTGAATGATTAATTAAATACATATATGAACAAACATGGAATACTCCCCTTATTACGTAATGGTAATGGGCTTCAGTATAAGTATATTGTCTTTCCATTGCTGCGTTACAATAGGCGAGATACAATGAGAACGTCATAGTAAAACAAGAAGGGATTTGCAAAGCCCTTACCAGACCTCCGTAAACTCTTACCATTGGAGTTACGTAATGAGGGGGGCCCATCACTACTGAGTGCAGTGATGTAATTTTTGCATATTTAGTCCGTACATATGTTGCAATAACAGCTATAATGCAAAAACCTATAGTTTTTAATCTGTGAAATACCCACAACCAAACATTTTATCCGCCACATTGGATTTTTCAATAAGTCTGAGTCCACCGGCGAGGAGGGCGGCAAGGGCCTTAAAGTTATAGTGCGATTAAGTGTAATCATGATTTAGCATTTATGAGAATCGAAACAGCCTTAAGAGTAGAATTCTATCTTCGGTTTTGCTAAATTTTACAGCATAACCAAAGTCGAAAATATCAATTAAAGCTTGTAATTGTATACGTAGCGTTTACTTTTTGCTTTTAAATCACGTTATAAATATAGTTATACTGTTTTACCGCACTTGTAGCAGGGTCGTTTATCATTAGATAATAGTTTGTTGGACGTTAGTGTGGTGTTACTGTGGTGTGTATATGTATGACAGCACACCGGAGAGCGTAGAGTCGAACAGTACGAATTCCACGCCGAGCTCCACGACGCCGACTAAACTCTCGCCGGGCAACATATTCAAGAATTTCTTCAAGTACATATAAATACGTAGTGGTTAGACTGGCTTCGCTTGGAAACGTAAAACTCATAGTCAAATAAAAATAACATCTTATGTTAATTATAAAGTTTAAAGAGTGTATAATGACAGAAATCCACTGAAACTAATTTAATGACGAAACGTCTGAAATACATTTTTTGCTAAGCTGAAACCAAACAGTTTCAGAAATATTTTCTACTTTATCTATGTAAAAATATATCTGTCTTTAATATTAATTCGAAACCTGTAAGGCAAACCCTCCAATTAAAGTTGTTTTGAACTTCAAAAATCGACCAATCAAATATAAAAATAATAACGCCTAGAAACCTAGAAAGTGTATTTCGTATGAAGCCTATGTAACTACGCCATCATTAACGATTTTCAAAAGTCTTGTCTGGTTAAGTTAGCCACTTAATTGGGCGCCTAGGCCATAGGCCATCATACGCCGGTATCCAATGAAACGGCCGAAGGACAACTAGCCAAGTCATTTAACGCAACGTTTAACCAGATTTCTGAACGTCGTGTCAGCCATATGGTTAAATTGCCATTCAATTAGATGCCTAGGCAGGTCGTTTAAATCAAAGAGCTTTCGTGTGACTGTTTGTGGGATTGCTAATCCCACAAAATCGTTTTCGTTATAAGTGTTCATAAAAAAATAACCTTGAACCTTCCAATCACTCCAAAGCTCTTCAGTACAAAACGATATACAAGTACAAGACGCCCAGGCATCTAATTGAGCTGACCTTCGATTCGCCAAGTTGTTAAACGTTGTATAGTTCAATTAACTATCGGCCTAAGCATTTCATTAGATGCCGGCGTTAAATCCACGTCCTAGGCATCCAATGAAGAGGCTAATTTTACCAGATGACGGCGAAATATGTATGTTGCTTTTCGGTAATTTACTGGCATTGCCACGCTAAAAAGTATGAATTGGAATCACCCTAAAATGGGAAGACAGAGGTTTCAAGCCCATACAGCCATGTCTTATGAATTATCTCATTTCTGCAGTTACATGAAATGCATGTGTAACACATTTTACAATGCTTCTTGGGTGAGTTAGGCTCCAAATACAATTATGTTGACAATACCCATGAGGCTACTACTTCGATGTGGTGGATAACCTAAAAATTTACGTCTTTCACATCTGGTAAATTTTATTGATTCTCCGTCTAATGTCAACAATAATTACCAATTTTACAATCGATGCATTTTTCTTGTCTGTCTATTGACATTTGATATAGGTGATAATAAAATAAACTTGTGTGTGTTTTTCGGATTTCTATTGTATAAACTGTCACTACGATTCAAAATCATATTTTATTTTCCTATTTTCAATACGGTCAATGCCCCTATTGTTATTGTTTCTGCTTGACATATAGAAAGCTATGATTGGAGCGTTATAATTTTAATTTGTTATGTAACCATCGTTCTACTTAGATTATTGCCATCATATTCGCACTCGCACGCATGTATTCTATTTTCGATTTATGGAAAGTCTGACTATCGTTCTAGGCGTTATTATTTTATATCTACATCGATGGAGGCATTAATGTTTCCAAGCGAAGTTTTACAAAAGTGTTTCTGTCTAGCTTCGTTTCTTTTTTTCTCGGATGCATTTAGTTCACGGATTTATTTTATGTTTTAAGCATGATTTCGTTTTCTATATTTTTTTAGGTATTTTGCATGACATTATCAATAACGTATATTATAACGTATTTCATGTTTTGCAGTAATAATCTGTTAGTGTGTTGTTGCTTGGTTGTAAAAAATTATCTCTGTGTTGTGGTTAGTAATCAATAAAGTATTGTAATCGTAGGTCGTTCGTGCCCCCGGTCCGAGATGAAGAGAGCGAGACACAAAGAAAAGCTCACGCGAAACGTGTTCGAGAGACTCGGCGATCGACACAAGGCGTAACTTTAGACGAGATCAAATCAGCCGAGCAATTAGTGAAAAAGAAGGCTGGCAATGGAACGACAGATAGTCCTTCGCCGGCTAGTATGAAGAAGAATGAAGATGCCATAGTACCTGCCAATCTAGACAACGGTTCGGTAAGGAAATCGCACCTACCTGTATGTAGGACAAGTAATACAAATTATTTAGCAGAGGTTGAAGGGTTAACAAGTAGGTAATTGGATGGTTAAATTAAACAATTGGTTATGGGTTGTAGAAATTTAGATAACTTTTTAAAGGTTTCGCTAATTGAGTTTTGCTAACGTTATAGAAACTTGCTTACAAGTTTACAGTTTTTGACGTATTGGAATTAAGTAAATATTTTATCTCTATGTAACTTCAAAATCTGCTATGATCCGTTTTCTAAAAGTGACTACATCTTGTTTTGTACATACGTTGAGATTGTATCTGTATGTGTTGACGGCGGTTTGACCATTATTCACCGACCCTCCATGTTTTAAAAGTAATTAATTTATTGTAATTCATGCAGTGTGTCGCTCTTATTAATACGGCCATTGCCATAATTATTGTGTTCATGCTTCATATTGGTATGTAGGCAGTAATATTTACCCTACTCATTAAATAAGACCATAGGTGTAGTATTCTTACTATAATAGCCTTTACTATAGCATTCCTATCTGAATGACGTATTAGCTAAATGACTCAAACCTTTATCATAACGTGCAAAAAGCAATTAGTACTTACTGTAAACTCAGTTTAAAAATGGAAGAAACGTTATGTTGATCTAAATCCGACACATTACTATCATGAAAAACATTACAGTTTTTCATGATAGTAAGTTAGATTTTACTGTAATCGATTTAACTGTTTGTATTTTAGTTTCGATTTTACTTTTATGCCTGACAGAAAATCATGTTATATAACATAACATGATTAAACAACGGATCGTCTTTCATTTTGTTAATAATCTAAGCGTCGGAAAATATTTGTCTATGGTTTAAGAAAGGGTTATAATAATATATAAAATACGTAATTGGAATAACTTGTATTCTATAAATAAATGATATGCATTTCACGATGTAGCGTTTTAAGAGATTGATGAGTCATTTTGCTAATATATCGTTCTATGTATAGAGCTTATAAGAGCTGTATGACACATCAGAACTATCCCCAGTTTATAAAGTGCTAAAATTTTCAAGAGTGGTGTTTTCTTCTTAAGTTTGGAAGCACCTCGCACCTAGATTATCGCAGCCCAGTGATAATACCTACTATTTAATAGTGTTTTGCTCCTGCGGCGAATAAAATCCCCAGAGCACATCAAGGAAGCCTACATTCGACATTTATAATTCATATAAAGGATAGTTTATTGATGATTGACTGATAATAAATATTTTTTTGCTCAGCGATATATTAACAAGACCCCTTCTACGGTATTGACTCAACCGTCTTGTTGTGCCACTCTGCAATGATTCGTAGAGGAACCCGTAGCAGATTAAAAATATCATTTTGAACGCATTTCAACCGGGTCGGGCAAAGAAGTGATTGATCTACTAAGTGTAGGTACTTATATAAATACGTTATAATATTACTCGGAATACCTACAACAAGTTTGGCAGTACATCGAAGATTTTGATTCATTTCTCACAGAAAAGGTTAGGTATAAAGGATAGTAAAGTCTTGGGCCAGCTCATGAGTACTATTTCATATTGTAGACAATAAAGTACTAAACAACATGTTTTTTTTATCATAACGGGGTAACTCTTGACCTTCATCTCACCTGATGGTAAGTGAAGATTAGGCCGACGATGGAAGCGAACCACACCCGGATTCCTCAACCACAGAGGAACTGGCTATCTTACCTCTAACTGCCGGAACACAACAATGCCGTTAACATTATTGCTATGGCGGCAGACTCAGACTAAGATGGTGGTAGCTAGCCAGGCGAACTTCGTAAATCCCTACCACCAACCAAACCAAACAGAAAATTTCTGCTCCCACGGGAATCAAACCCCGGACCTCTTGATCTGAGTTCAGTGGTCTCAACCACTAGACCACAGAGGCGGCGTATTGCCATTAATTAACACAAAACAATATTTTATTGCAAACAAAGTAACGAAATAAAATAAGTATTGTATAAAATGGCACCACATTAATTATTTATTGAGCATTTGTTTACGAGTCATGAATGTTTATTTTTAGTATATTTCTAATATTTACATACTATTGTTATCATTATTTCTCCGTTGTCTAGTATCCATAAACACAAGCCCTTAATGATGCATACTTTGGGCTAGAAAATGGGTGTGAGTGTATAAAATATTTATTTATTTATACAAGTCTTAAAAGTGCCCAAAAGTGCACTGTCCATAGCCATAATGATGCTTTTAAAAAGTTGAGTTATAGTCATTTAACATTTATTACCATTGTCATTCCGTGTTTCAACCGTGAATGTTTTGGATGCGCTTGAAGTGTTTTTGTAAATTTTTCTGAATTGTTTGATCCAGGCTATGAAGAAATAAAACAACAATATTCAACGTGAAGACGTAAAAACAAAATTGTATTTTGACATGGAAATTTTGTCTTCAAAATGGCTACCTCTGTGATGTTTTTAGGAAATTTTTAATATTTTATTGCCGCTTCTATCAGTCAAGTTTTATGGAAATGATAAGTTCAGATTGATTCTTCCAATAATAACTGTACTCTGGTGCTCACGAGCTGGCCCAAGTCACATAAAAACTTTTACTATCTTCTTTTACGAATATAAAATCGAAGACGCAACATCCCTTGCAAATAACCTTGATAATTTATATCAAGCAATATTAAAAAAAATTAAGGGAGTATTCCATATATTAGTATAATCATATGAAATTAAAATTAATAGAACTATAATTGAATAAAAATACGTATTAAGATTATTTATGAGGCAAATAAGTTCACGCGTTTATGAAGATGATAAAAATTCACTAAATAATGTAATCTGTCACCCTTTGGGGTGAAATTTTTACTCAAAAGATTAGCCACCTTATTCAGAACTGTAGGAAAAGATTCGAATATCGGAAACCATACCTGTCACTTTTAATCACGGTGCGTTAAAGCAAGGCGGCATGTGGGACTTTTCGAATCGTATCCATTATCCGACAGTTTCCGAATAAGGGTTTAGGTATAGTCAACCAGCGCAATCGTTGCTTGTTACGTAATTTTATATTTTGGGCAGCACTTTCAAAACTGGGGATATTAGTTTCACTATATGAATATGTATAATTTTAGTATATATCAAACTATGATAATTGGCTACGTATAATTTCAAACAGAATAATAATTTATCAACAAAAAATATTAACAATCATTATAGTCAAAATTCGCCCTTTTAAGTTAAATCTCGGGAACAAGTGCCGCTGTTTAGCAACATGTGTTGCGTAGGCGCGCGGCGGCGTTGGCGACGTCGCGGTGACTGTCGCTCTAGCGTGTGCGACCGCGACCGCGACTGCGACGATCGCGGCGAACAGCGAGCGACGTCCCTCGTGGCGACTCAGGCTCGATCCAGCTAATAAGGTGGCTAGGGATTGTGGTAGCGCGATTGTCCTTCCCTAATTGGAATTACCTTTTTATTTTATTAAAATAATTATTTGAATAAAAATTTATAATAAAAAGGTACACTCGTAAACCTTTTTGGATGTGGTGTTTTAAATGTAACCTAGTGAACGTACTGCAGATCGTAAAACTTGCTTGATGCCCAATGTGTTGTAATAAACTGGTCACGTCATTTTTCTTCTAGTTTTTGTCTTGTTTTGCACATTTATTAATTTTTTTTTCTGCTAAGGCTTTTTATGTTTCACCAATCTATACAAAATACATTGAAATTACTTTTTCTATTGAAATTTAAATACGTAAGTAGTTTTAGAATATGTCAATACAATGACCAACATATACATATACATAACAAATTAAGCATAAAGTGAAACATTTTAAGCATAAAGGCTTTTATGGAAATAACCTCATCCCTCTCTTTTTTATTATAATTATTTATAAATGTACATAAAAGATCGATAGCAAAGCATGAAACTTACGTATACTTTGTGTCGTTTAGGTTGTTGGGTAAAGATTTCTCTCCCTCTATTCACTGTATAATGACAAATTTAAATAATCAACTATTTTGTTTGTAAATATTTATGAAAGGTAAGGTTTCTATGAAATATTTCAGAGTACAGTTAATGACGTCATCAAAATAAATTGATACAATACAGTAATAGATTTTTTTTTTGCATGTGCATGTAACATGATATTAAATTAATAATATAAAGTCGTAAGTTAACATTGTATTACCACTCTAAGGAGTTACCCTAATCACCGCTACTTGTCGTGTAGTCGCCTGACCTCAACTATAATTGAGAGGTAAAACATTTCGCATTCTCACACTTAAAATTAAGGTTTACTGCCTAGCTTTCTATGTGACTTTCGAAATTAAGATGACATCTATAGTAAATATCCGGTAACTACACGGCATTTGCCTGCAATTAAATGTAACTGGCTCCGAATGATGTTCATAAGCTTGGCTCATTTGTAATATTAATTCCATTGGTATTTGATTAAAAATAATAATTACATACTGGCTTGAAATGAATGTGCCAATAAATTTTATAGACGTAACAAATGATGTCGTGTACAGTTTGAGTTGGAGGACGCGGGGAGGTCGTCGCCGAGGGCAGCAGCAACAGCCGCGGAGACGACATTAACATTACCTCTACGGCGTCCACCTGCGGGCTCCACGGCGAATACTACCTCACCACCTGCCAAGGAGGAGCGGGAGAAAGGTGACGTTTCCACACCAGTTCGCAGAAAAAACCATTATGTATCTTATGTAGAAACATTTTTGACCAGTTACTTTTGATGCTGATGGTCCCTTTAATACTTATAGCAAAATGTTTTAAACAGCGGATGAAGAGAAGGAGCGTGAAAGCAGTTCGGAGAGCAAATCGTCTAGCAACGCGTCGCCAGCGAGTACGCAGGCGGCACTCAACGTAATCCAGCGCAGGCGCAGGCCCAAGCGACGTTCCACCGGCGTCGGACACGTGGACATGGAGGTTGGTTAATGAAATAATAGCAGATAGTTGCACTGAGCAGAAAGTGACTTATAATTGCATCGAGTGTTAGTTTGGAGCCCGAACTTTAACGAGGGTACTAAAACACGAGTGCAATTATAAACGTCACTTTTGTGAGGTTCATAATCTGCTTTTTTCCAACTACCGAATAAAGAACTATTGTCAAATAAGAGTCAGAAACAATTTATTTAGACTATTTGTTTTTTGGCAATGGTTGTATATTTATTCTGCCATTGTTCCCGGGAATAAAAATAGTGCTGATTGGCTGGTAGAAAACTTGTTGGTTATGCTTGTAGCCTGCGATTGGCCTGATGTGTGGTCAGAATAGCGTTGATTAGCTGGTATAAATCTAGTTGGCCATGATTGTAAAAATGAAGCCTGCGATTGGACAGTCAACTGGGATTGTTAGCTTAGCGATAACAATGCAAAAGAAGTGCAGTAATGGAATTTCATAGATACTTTACTGAACTGTTTTAGTCTGAAGCAGTAAACTGCTGCTTTTGCTCTGCTCACTGTTATATAGGTTAGTTTTGATGAAATTATTGCGTAGTTGCAAGAAAAAAATATTATCAACACTCATGTCATATTATTTAAATTAAGATCTCAAAGGTGAACTGACTGAATCTGAATATATTGACGTACTTTTTAACACAGATAATTAAATGATTTTTTTAAAAAAAAAACAACTATTACATAAGCACCGGTTCGACTAATTATTATGTTACAGTTATTTTTCTTAAAAAATAACAAACCTATGGCAAAAGTGTTTCTGACAGCCAAATTAGTAACCAGTTGACACTTGAAAAACCTAAGAGACACTCAGTTAATTAAATGTAAATTTAGCACCATATTGTTTGTGTATGTTTACAACAATATCAATTTGCGTGAGCTCGGCTTCTTTAAGACTAACACCCCGCCTGGGACCGATATTTCGGTTTGGGCATATCTTGATCGCAAGCCCCCTTAAAATATATCTCCTGTTTCTATGATCTGAGGGTTTTACTATTGCCCATCGCATCGGCTCGGCTCGGCTCGGAAGACGCGTCGCGACTTCGGTCGACGGCAAAACGAGCAGTTTGCTCGCCCACGTCGGCGGGCTTGAGTTTCTGACAACAGATAAACGGCGCCGGAGACGGCCGAACGTTGGACAGCAGTCGAGGAGGCTCACATGCTTTCATCTCCGATAACAACCTAACTTCGCCGACCGATTACCGATGGCGGTGGAGTGACGTCCACAAATGTGGGAGAGATGCGAATGCAATCGTAAACATAGTTATGAATAATTTGCTGTAGCATTTACTTAGAAGTCCTTGGTAGCTCAAATGGTTAGGGCAGTCAGCCGGATTATGAAAGGTCGGGAGTTCGATCCCCAGCTTATTTGTCATCCAGTATTATAAAAAAAAAATTTTTTTTTTAGTTATTACTACTAGATGACAAACAAGCTGACGACCCATCTGGTGGTAAGCGGTTACCGCCGCCTATAGACACCTGCAATAGCATGGAAAAATCACTTGATATTGCAGGTGCGTTGTCATCCTGAGGCCTAAGATGAAATGCTGTACGTGCACACTGCCCGGTGATTACACTTGGAAAATATTTCTGGTTTAGATTTGAGGAGCTCGGTGGCGTAGTGGTTTGAGTGCTCTGGTTTCTAATACGAAAACAAAGCCACTTTCGCCATGGTCGATCCCGGCATTTGTCAACCAAAATTTCTAATCTTGAGCTCCTCCGTGCTTCAGAAAGCACGTTAAGCCGTTGGTCCCCGCTATTACTGCAACCACTTCGATTCTCTAACCTACCTTGGGCTAGCGTTGGTGATGTTATGCCCCAAATTCCTCATATGCTTCTCCCATGTAGGAAGGCTAGAGCCCAGCCGTGGGACATAAATAGGCTAGTGATGATGATGTGATATTTTTCTAAGTAAATATACTTTTCAAATATTTTTAATAATGTTGAAATAAAATTAAGAATATTTACTATAGAATTTTCAACCCCCCATTCAGGAACAGTTTCTCAACTAAACATAGTTAAACAGAAGTACTTACAACACTTGTGTTGGAGCTATTTTTTTCAATAGCCTAAGCAACTTATTGGAGCTATTTTTGTCAATAGCTTAAACAACTTATAAGATACGTATGTATCCTATATACCAATTTCTGTTTTTGCAGCGGAAGTCTCATCTACTTTGTGACACTAGAATACGTTACTCATATCATATTTTTCTTTTAATCTAGCCGTCTATTTGAAACTCTGATGTGTGCAATTCCAAACAAATTATTCTGTTTTAACAGAAATAGCGAGCGGATTCAATAGAAGGGCATGTGAAAAATTTCTATTAACATGTACCGAAAAATTAATATTGTTTAGAAGTAATCATTTCATGTCGATAAAAATTTTATTGAAGACTTTGGCAAACTGATTTTGGTGATGTTAAATTTGTGTTACATTGAATAAATTTGTGCAAAACTGTCCTTGCTAACACCAGTTTTCGTATTATACATTATCGGACAGGTGCCTTATAAATTCATCATACGGATTTCGAAATTTATGTGTATAACTAACCCGTTGATTAAATTAAGAGATATGTCAACAAATTTTATTACCCATCCTTAAAGTTTGGCAAACAAATTAAATTCTGTTATTATAAATAGATTGGTTTCTACAAAATACCAAAATCTTGAGCTTACTCTTTAGAGTTATTTAATTTGATTCAAATTCTCTAAAAAAGAGGGGTATCTAAGCAACGTCTCCTATCCTAAATGTTCGTAATCTTTCACACGTGCCAAATTAAAAAAAAAGCGACATTGAGAGATATTTAATTTTCTGGTATCCTAAGTAAAATACAGTGATGCAATCGTAACTAGTTGTAATTTGTACATCTATTCTGAATCAGTCGCAATTTCGTCCTCAAAATGATATCGGTAGGAATTAGCATAATATAAGGTGGCTTGAATTGCAAAAACCATTGCCTTCTAAATTTCTCTGTCCACTACATCGTCTCAGTCTCATCTATAACAGTGTAAGCAAAAATAGTTCTCTGTGTGAATTAATATCAACCAACGCGTGGTAGAGCGACCCGTTGACCATGCCGACAGCAAAACTTGCTAATCTCCGTCATTTGTTTTACTAGGTGGTAGACCCTTATGTAGGGTCGTCTGGGTAGTTACCACCGCCTTTCAGCCGTGAAATAGTTCGCTGTGTTTCGGATTGAAGGGAAAGGTAGCCAGTGTAATTACTGGGCATGGACAGCATTTCATCTTAGGCCCCAGGATGACAACGCACTTGCAATATCAAGTGATTTTTCCTTGTTATTGCAGTTGTCTATAGGCGGCGGTAACCGCTTACCATCAGGTGGCCGTCAGCTTGTTTGTCATCTAGTTGTATAAAAATAAAAAATGTTCATAGCACAGTGACATGGAACGGTGTAGTGGCCAGTAAGTTTATTCAGTAAACTGATATACAATTAACTTCATTGCAAGGATGGGTTGAACAGAATCTATAATTTGAACAACTTCTTCTATGGAGCGGTTAATTAATACAAAACTTATTGGACTGGGACTATATAAAATCAATACTAATCGTGTGAATTCGTTTGGTTTTCTGGACCCATGTTTTTTAAAAGTTTTTGTCGAGCCATATATTTCAAAGAAAGTCGATCCACGGTACACCGACACGTTCTGATAAATGAATAAAAAGTCACTTGGTAAGCATAGTTACATGCTACGTGCAAGGATGATTACAAATCTTTTGACATCATGTGTGCCTTATTCTCTTTTGTGTTTGATTACAAGACAAGATTTTATCACAATATCATAGGTATTTTATTATAAATAGTCCATTTTATCATAAAACGTCATCTCATCGTTAGATGATAGTTAGATTTAATTTTTATCGCAATACGCTGGAATAGTATTATCTGTTACAATTTTCGTTTCTGAAATGTAAAATCTTTTCACAGGATATCGTAAATGACCGCGGCGGGGGCGGTGAAGGCGACGGAGAAACGGAAAATTCTCAGGTAAGTCACCTGAAACTGAAGAGGCCTATTAAAATAGTAATAAGGGCACTTAATAAACCTATTTGTATAAAAACACAGTTATTCATTTGTTTTCTGAGTCTTGTATTGGAATATCGAAACATGTTTAGCCGATCCTCATCTGCCAAAAATTTATTTACAACATAAAAAGTTAGGCCTGTAAACGTTTATTTTATTTCAATGGGCGTGGTAAAATCGAATATTTGCGTAGGTTTTCAAACCAGTTCTTCCGTCGTCGCACCAATGCTGCACAGAAGCCATGCAATAACAATGACATATATAGACTAGTGGCTCATGTATAACTTCGTCATATGCATAGACTGCGTTTATCGTATGGATGTCATTATACAATAATATTTGATGATTATGAGCTTACAGATTGGTCGTGCTAAATAAAGATTTATTACTTGCAACACATTTAAGAAGACTTATAATGCTGTGTGCACTATGAGTGGAAAATTTTTAATTATTACTAAAACAGAAATAAGATATTTTAGTAGTTATGTTAAATGTTATTGGTATAAGAATGGCTATTTATACACACGAATGGACTAACTTGGAGTCGCTTTCCCTTAAAATAACGCTACTCTTATTAGTGTCTACTCTTAGCTGCGATGATTGCTAGACTTTTCGAGAGAGAGGGAGAGTTCCTTTTCTAAGATTGTTGGAATGAAAGCGAGAGACACTGAACGTTTTAAACAATGTACTCTCGAATCAGGCTTCATATTTTAAAATTAAATAAAAGTTTGAGATCAAAGTTAACTGAAATGAACGTTCATTGTCAAAATAATGTTTCAGAAGTGGCAACAGTTAAGTTTAAAACAACGAATTGACAGATTTACACTTTGTTACAAAAATCGTAAAGGAGCGAAAAGTATAATTCTTACTAAAATCTCCAAATAAAACAAGAAATTAATATTTCACCGAGTATTAACAAATGTCTGCCGGTGACACTGTATGAATCATCCAAAAAGAAGTATCACCAAAAATGTCGGGTCTTTATTGCTTCTCGTGGGCAGACTAAAATTATATTTTAAGTAAAACAAAGATGATCTTGCATAAAACCCACGATTAGCCAAAATGGCGTGTCACCGTATTCCGACAAGAATGTTCCAATTTAATCTATATGCTGGTTTTGGCATGACGTTTTTCGTCACTAAAGTTGGAGCGGTCTGTTGTTGATATAATATCAGAGAGAGGTAGGCTCCACTCGAATTTAAAGGCCCATTTACACGATGCAAGTTTTTTGCCTGTAGCATACAATTAAATTGAAGATGCAAGTCATTTCTTGCTTCAATTTAATTGTATGCAAGCAGAGTTGGATATTCTGTCTGGTATCTAAGAAAAGGGCTTTGGATTTGTCGGCGAAACGTATGTCAACTAAACATTCGTCGGCGAAGCGTTTTATACCCGCCCAACGGTGGGATGTATAAGCTGGTGATGATAGGCCGTTATAACCGCTTACCATCAGAAGGTGCAACATGTTTTATTGCCAAGCTTATACCTACAGAAATAAAAATATTAAAAATGTATTTACTAACCAGTATAAGCTCATACACATAGCACAGGTGTTTGATGCAAATGCCTGACCCTGAAGTGTTGTGATAATTGTAAACAGTGCGTGCAATTAGTTACCATTAACCAGTATTAATCGCATCATTAGTGCGGACATCGCTGAGATATCAGTTCGTCTCTCTAGACGTGAGCGCAGATTTGAAGGAGCCTACAACGTAGCTTCTAAATGGTGTCAAATAATTTGGCTGCATGATTCAGTGAAACTACATTTCCTTTTCACCTAAGTTTCTCTAGAATAAAAGGGTAAAACTAAATCTTATCTCTTTATCTATGATCGTAGATGAAAAAATTTTTATCTTCACAGAAATCGCACAGTTTGCGAAAACTGCAATAGAAATGTTCTAGTTTGGTTGGAGTTGGAATTTCGAGTTTGGGGGTGACTGGCCGGGATTTGGGGGCTTAAATTTATCCATCCTATTTAGTTTATCTGCCGAAGTAAGTGTGTAAATTACGTTATAATAAACTTATTTTTTTAAACCACTTAAGGAAGCAATCAAGCATACGGCCCACCTGATGAAGCGGTTACCGTAACCTATGGACGCTTGCAACACAAGGGGTATCACTTGCGCGTTGCCGACCCTGTAAAAACCTTATTATCAGTATTTTGACATGGTAACGCTGCTAATTTGAAATTGTGTAAACTTATGTGGTTTGGTCATCGCAGCAATCGTAATCGTACGTCATTTTAGCGCTCGTGTCGCGGTCGGACTATACAGCATTGACGTCAGCTAACAATACTCGACGTATTTTTGGATGCTCCAACTACATTAATCAAGTGTACAGTTTTAATAATAGTTCTGATGCTTAAAACTTTATATTAGAAAGCTTACCTATGTAAGTAGCTTATGATTGTCTAGCAGAGAACGTTTTTAGCGATAAGACCGCTTTTCGGCATATTGTGTTTGTTTTTTATTTTTTATCTCTGTACTTTTTATGTAAATGTGCAAAATGAATAATTTATAATCTATCTATCGAATTATTCTACTAACTTACAACGTTTTGTTGTTTTAATTTACAAAGGAGATGTTCGATATTGGTACTTGAAAGCCCAAGATAAATTATATATTATGCGAAAGCTTATGCTTATACGATCTTAAATATACCTTTTTTCATTTTGAGTAATTTTGAAAAGTGTATGCAAGCTTTGTATCCAAGTTTATTTGACGAAATATGAAAAATAAATTGAAGTCTTTATTACTAGCCAGAAACAAAAGCAGAAACAAACTTGCAGTGTTCTTCTAGCATTTACAATAAATTTTGCAAAATAGTCTTAGGCTGAACCAAATCAACCCCGTGTGTAGTTATTTAAAAAATATTTGACAAGACAATACACGACATTGACGTTTTGTACTTTGTCTGACATATGTAACTTTTTTTAAATATAATTTTATATCTCTGGATAACAATTTTTTGACCAGAGTGAAATGAAATTTAAATTATTTGCGGGCTTTGAAATTTATACTTTTGGTCTCATGAAATTCTTAAAAATTTACTCTTCCGTCTCATACAACTTTGGTCTTGGGGGGTAGTTGAGTACCAGCCCCATACATTTTCAGATATGTCCTTTATTTGTTTATTCATTCAAGCTTTTTTTAAATTGCGAGATAGATTGTCATTTGTATATGCGACATTTATATACTCATTCAGATTAGTCATTGAAAGTACCTACAGATATTATTAAATACTATTATAAACAATTAAGATAAGTTTTCATGTAAGATATTTTTTTTGTAATATGTATTACAATTCTCTACAGCATAATTGCCAATAAGTCACCAATTTATGTTTACTACATACGCAATACTTTGAATGATTTATGGTTGAAAGTGTCATTAGTGGTGGTCGAGAGTTGGCAAAAAAATTACATAAACGTCATGTCATGATTACGTCTATCACGTCTACGTAATTTTTAAAGTTGTATTAAGTAGACCTTGTGTTGTGTATTCTTATTAATAAACAAGATTATTTCTGTCATAATTATCACAAATTATATTCTTTTTTACCTCTTAACTTTATATATCACACATAAACATAAAGAAAATTCTTTATGTTTATGTGTGATAAACATAAAGAAAATTCTTCATGTTTATGTGTGATATATAAAGTTTCTTACAAATATATTTATGTATACAAGTTATTTAGTTATCTTACTAAATTTGAAGTGCGGTAGTCATAAATATGCCGTAAAGTTTATAATACACGTTCTCAAAGGAACGGTGTATGTTCAGGAATGACTGAAACTCTTATTTTAGTCTTGCAATGATTCACGACCGAAACAAAAATAGCGAGTGTACCGCAAACCTTGTCCTTGACATGTTTTACCTATAAAATACAGTGTTAGAAATAATTAAGATTGTGTGATACAGTGTGAAGCAGTAACATCACGTGTATTAGTTGGGGTTAATAATAGATGGCGTGTGAAGATGAGCAGTGCCAGAGTTGGCGCGGGTGTCGAACCGAACATACACTGACCTAACAATTTTGATAGGGTCCTCTAAGAAACATTCATTATGTTGATGTTGTCATTTTTCTCAATTAGCTTTATACATTACTACTACTGTACTATAGTTGATGTGCCAATTCATCTACACCAATGCCATATTGTATGTTGGAGCTACGACAGTTATTAAACAACGATATTAAATTTGCAACAGTGAATTTTACATAGACTTTTTTTTACTTGATGACTGAATTTTAATTTCATAATGTAACGTATTATTTAGCCTTATCATAAGTAATAATGTTTTATATAAAAAGAGCCCAGTAAATATTATACTGGACTAGAAAACAAAATCTTTGTTAAACTTTTGCGTAGCCCGTGTGCGTTACCCCAGCAAGAAAATACCTTTTAGGTGAAATTTAGTTTAACGAATAATTAGAATGAAATGTGCTGTAAATGTGATCCAAATTAAAATTTTGTGCGTGCTGTAGTTTTGGGGAAAGCAAAAAACGAATCCTGCTGGAGTAACGCTCTTCCAGCAGGAAGATTCTAAACCAATGATCGCAGAGAGAAGTAAAGTACATGATCGATAGCTTAATATACTTGTGCGTGAATGAGCGCCAAAAATGAAATTTGTGCGTCATAAGGTATTTAGTTTCCTGCTGGAGTAACGTTTTGGAGAATCAAGTATCTCGGAATCTAGTAATATTTTGCTGTGCATGGGTTCATCTTTGGGTTATTTTCTGTCAAGACACTGGTTCCTATTCATGTTTGGCTTTTGTAAAAAAACTTTATTGAACTTTGACGTAATTATTTGATAACTCGAACACTAGTACACTACACGCGTAGCCCTTAAAGCTTTGGGAAGCGCAAAGGAACTTTTAAAATTATTAACTGGGAAATCATTGTTTTTTATTGTTAGGGCGTAATTTACAGTTATTATTATCCTGTGTATTTTCAAAACACACCGAGATTCTAGCACCAACACCAGTAGAATATTCAATTTTATTAATAAATATTTTAGTACAACCATGTGGTATTCGAAGTCTTGTTTCATAACGTAACAAAATATCACGTTATGCTGTTAAAATTTACCATACGTTTTACATTATAGCAGAAGAGGCGCGCAGAGGAAACATTTGTCTATATATGATATTAGTCGGCTCGAGTGTTCTATATTAAAATAGGCAATCTAAGAATCCTTACAATAAACTCTAGAATCTTTAAACTTATTTTTAAGTTTGTACTTACTCACGTTTTTTTATATCAATTTTCCTACAATTTAATATTATTTACACTTGTGAGCCTTATATTGAAATTCGGTATTCCAAATGCAAATGCAAGAAACCTATAACCTCTACCAGGAATCACGTGAAAAATCTACAATTTCATGGACAAGACCCTAATACAAAAGTGTGAAGTGAGATGTTCACTACATGGCTTATGTGATTCATCAGTGTATGAGTTATTTATGCGTACACGCAAGGTCGGTGAAATGAGACCGTTGTATTACTTTCTGGCATGTGTCTCTTTTCGTACGGACAGTTTTTTGCACCTTTCTTAGGTGTGTTATTTAACTAATCACCGGGTAATTAGTCTAGATTATGTTGGTACCACCGCCTTTCCTATTTCAGCCATGAAATAGTTTGCTGTGTTTCGGAATGAAGTGAAAGGTAGCCAGTGTTATTACTGGACATGGAAGGCATTTCATCTTAGCCCTCAGGGTAGTAACACACCTGCAATACCAATTGCTTTTTCCTTGTTATTGAAGGTGTCTATAGGCGACGGTAACCGCTTACCACCAGATAGCTTGTTTGTCATCTAGTTGTATTTAAAAAATGATTTTCCCCTTTTCTAGTATGAGACAGCTTCGACAGAAATGTGACGCTTTTGGCTTCGTTATAGTGTTCAATTTCAACTTTGAAAGCGACAGAGATGACTAAGGCTGAGCACATATTAAGTACAAATTAAACTAATTAATGTTCATTTATTTATTTAGTTATTAAAAAACAATCACATCTATCATTACAGGTTTCCCCAATACAATAGAGTAAGTCTACATTTAAAAATTATGGCATGATATTATTGAAATAGATACACACTTGAATTCCTGAAATGTACAACAGAATTATGTGTATCTTGTCGGCAACTAGATGTAATATTTTTATCACCCGCGTCAATGACATCTCTGATGTAAGCTTGGTTCTGCTTTAATCTGCATAATTATAACCCTTTCTAGGTTCGATATAGGTATTTGCTTATCTGGATGTAATAGATTTTTCATTTCTTCTGTTTTACAACAGAAGAAATAAAAAAAGTTATTGAAGATTACTACCTAACAATTCAATATTCTTTAAAATTATTGTCTCGTTACTGCAAAGCAATGCCCCTGTAAAGAGAATTTTGTGTTTTTGATATAATGTATTATAGTTAACAATAAATAGTACAAAGTGATTAGTGTGACAGCGTTGGCCCCGGTCCAGTGACGGTACAGCTCTATAATCGATAAATAAATTGTGTCTAACTGCCGTTTTTAATCTCGATGTAAATCATGCATTTTATTTATAAGCAGTCATTTAATTAAGATAACTATTTGGCAATGAAAGGATTAACGATCCTGTTTTAAGTGGTGTCGTGGACAGCAAAAGAAAAGGCGGATTGGGAAGGCAAGGGTGTATATACTGTATATTATTAAAAACGGAAATACAGAAAAAAAATCCAAAAAATGCCGAAAATATATTATATTTATTACTGCGTAGTTAGGAAGAACAAGTGACAATAAAAAAGAAGAAGTATGATGATACTCACCAAGTAGTCTTTGACAAGTAGATTGAAGAAACAAAGGCCTGGGAAGAAATTTCTCGTATTTCATAAACTGTCGTCGTTCGTCTGTCGTCGTTTTATTTTATGAAATACGAAAGACAATTTTATAATGAAACTTTTCTGAAAGGAAACAATTTTTACGAATTCTGCATAATTACCATAATCAGCCTATGACGTACACTGCGGAAAAACTACCGAATCGTAATTTTGGGATATCAGCTTATTTTAATTCTTTAATACTAATTATATAAACAGTATCTGTGTTGAGCACCTACGTGTGACATAAGAAAAAATGACGTTGGACGCTGTGAAACGTAGACGAAATTAATGGCACTGCGCATCACTCGGAAATAGTCTCAGACGAAACAGCGTCTGTTGTAAAGTCAGCATCTCATTGTAAAGTAGTTTTTTTTATACATTATGAACGTTGGTAGTCACTCAATGTGAAAGATAGTTGTGACAGATACAGATAGTTGTGACGGTATGGATGAGCTCTGAAATTGATAGAGATTACACTTCATAATTGATAAAAAAATTACCCTACACTACAGTTTAACCAGTTAGCATACATGACTCATGTAAGGCTGTTGAAAATTAGATTTGTTATCTTTTGTTTACCGTATTGTTTTGAGTTAGAGCATACTATTGTTTTTCAATGGTTTTTTTTTTGTAAACCAAATGTGCAAATAAGTAAAATATGCTACAAATTTAAAAAACACTGCCTGATTCTTCATAATTTTTTGCGTATATTTTTCGTTCTTTTTCGGCTCATGCTCGATAATACATCAATCAAGCATGGAACTCATATTTTACTGGCTATAAAAGTGGGTTTTAGTAACTAAAGGCAAATGATGTCCACTTAACACGTTAAGTGACTCTATCGCAGAATAATTTTATTTACAAAACGCAAAATGGATGTGTTTTTTTTGGTAGTTAGGTACATCTAATTATATTTTTTGCAACGTTTTACGTTTTGCACGTAATAATTGTCAAAGGAATAATTTTGCAATAATTCCTTTATTTTCTTTATTTAATGCCAAAATTTTGAAACGTTATCCACACAAAACAGTTTCTAACTCTTCTATGTATCGAATCACTAAATTAATTTTCAACTTTAAAAAATGTTTTGAATATTTAAAAAATAGCAATGTTTGGCAAAAATGCGACTGAAACAGCGCCAGGATGTCCCCTATCATATACCTTTATTCTTTCAATGTTTACAAGTGGCGGCTCGTAAATATATCGTTTGTGTATTTGGCTGCTACGTTTTTTTTGTTATTGGAAGACGTTATTACGTCATCCTTTTTTAATGAACTGTCAAAGAAATTTGATGTATGTTTAGACGTTCGTATATTATTTTTAGCTTATTTTCAGAGAATATCGAGTGATTGCATTTCAACAAAACGCACGTCTGTAAGGTAAATGTATTTCACATGAGGATAACATTACGAGACTATGAAGATAGAAACTATAACACACGAACGAACGCAGTTCTAAAATAAATATTTTGTAACAGATGATTTCTTAACCAGTTCACGAAAGTATCAGATGAGGCAGTGTGTAGTTCAAAATTCCGGTTAAATACATTAAGAGTGGACCAAAACATTCGGTATCTAGGTCACTCCTGAAACCCAGCCGTGTAAACTTGAAAATAGATTCTATTTATAGTTCATCAAGACAAAAAGCTCGCCTCTTTGATTTAGCACACTTTATTATTGTCTTTAAAAGCTCCTGGTTTCGTTTCGTTAGTAAAAATATGGGTTTTATTACTTTTCTTTACTAGTAAATCAATTCTTGTTATTATTAATGCATACATATAAAATATTTAAATGATTGTTTTTTGTTGTAATAGTCAATTAAGATTATTTACCAAAGAAATAAATAAACTCTTATTGATTGGATACGACTGGGTAGATTGTTAGGTGCGCCGGAGTGGCGTAACTAACCGGACCTCTGCGTACCTACAGGGCGGTCCGCACGACCGCTGACCACCGACAATTAACTATCGAGGGTCCCGATCATGGATTGATGGTGGACTCGGACACAAATATGTAGGTACTAGTTTAAGAGTTAATAACAAAATTTTAAATTTTACCTTCACCTTCTAAATGTAATTCCAAAATTTAATGATATCAGGTCGAATATTTTCTGACATTGTAATTGGCAACACCCGGTACAGGATAATGAATCCACAATCAACCACTCTAAATGTATTTGGTGACGTTGTCTCTTCGCATGTATGTGTGTATATTTACCTTTCGTTGGCCGCCGCTGTCTGTAGTCATGTAGTGTATCACTGTTGTTTGACTCGCACAGACTTGCCGCTCGTTGCGTCGTGTGGGCGCCGACAGTATTTTGATTCGCGGAATTAAAATTTGAAAAACTGTATGTACGTTGCGTCGTATACAGGCTCCTTTACTGTTAACGTCTTTGTGATATGTGATTAAGAATGAGTAGAAAACAGGACAGGTACAGTTCGCGCCCGCGAAGCCTCACCACCCACTATGGATCGTCGCCGAGTATGCTCGGGTCCATGCTAAGTAGTCAATACAACCCTTCATACTCGAATAGTTACTCGAATTACAATAGCCCAACCGCGTACAGAAACTACAATCCATATTCGACAGGCTTCGGTAGGTCCTCGTCAAATCTTGGTATATATGGGGGGACGAGTTCAGGATATGGGGGTGTATATTTGAGCGGGGCTACGCTGGGTTCCTTGAACTTTATGACGCCAGTTTTAAAAAAGTTGGACAAGAAGTTGTTAGCAAGTCAAAAAAACTTTAAGCCTAAGCCAGTGCCGGCGGCGCCGATTAAGGCGCTGGAATTGCCACCGGAAGCCGAGCTGCCGCCAGTTAGACCCGAGAGAAAACTTCGAAGCAAGGGCCCTAATCTCAATAAAGAAAAGTCGCGCTCGCTGACGTCGCTGGAAATCGGCGGAGGACTGAGTTCGAGAACTCTTAGTTTGAACTCACTCGCTTCAGATGGATATTGTGTACGTTTAATTTGGTTGATTTAGGTCTAGTTTCACCAGTTGCTGGTATGTACAGTGTAATTACCGGACACATAGATGTTACCTATGAGATTCAAACTACATACAAAAGTCGTCGATGAATCATAGTTTTGGGTTTAGCTAGTCTTAGATAGAGATGTACTTTTTACATCCTTGTTTAATATTCCGGGTCAGGTAACTACATGGAACTAACTGAGATGTGTTAAAATCTCGCTTTACATTATTTTGAAATTCGTATACTTATACGTTTATAAAAGTAAGCATTATTTTACCACGAGCATCGCGAGTATAAGGCACACGGTGGGACATGGTTCTGCAACACTACAGTACTGTAAATTACATTTTTTTGTATAAGTTACAAGTAGTTAAATATTAATCCAAAAGAGATTTGAATTATCACGTTGCTGCGCAATTTTAAATTGCGGCAGATTTTGACAAAAAAGGAAAGAAGGCGGAAGGTTTAGTGGTCTTATGAAAACAAAATTCGTGTCGTGACTATTATGCTATTCGACACACGCAAATACACACACTACACACACAATTCAATAAGAAAAGAATAGGTGGTTGGGTGGTTTCTAAAATGACAATATTAATCGTTGACATTATAATTAACAGTTCGCTGTGTTTCGGATTGAAGGGAAAGGTAGCCAGTGTAATTACTGGGCCTGGACGGCATTTTCATCTTAGGCCTCAGGATGACAACGCACCTGCAATATCAAGTGATTTTCCTTGTTATTGCAGGTGTCTATAGGCGGCGGTAACCGCTTACCACCAGATGGGCCGTCAGCTTGTTTGTCATCTATGTTGTATAAAAAAAAATCATGCTTAATAATATAGCATGGTCTATGCTAATGTTGCTTGATATAAACAAAAAAAATATTTATATAAAAATTACCTATAACTCAAGAAGACTCCGCCAGTGTACCGCGAATTTTAATTATTGTCGGTACAGTATCACGTTTTGTTACCATGATATTGTTGTTTGCTCCAATATCCCAATCCCCCTATATGGAGTGCACATGTTATTGAAAATATTTATTTTAACAGCATATAAGGAGAATGAGACCACCTCCATATTCATACATGTAGGATTATGAACATGACGACTTTGTTAGTCAAAGGTTAGCGCGTTCTAAATTTGTTCTTATATTTATGACAATAGCAGACAATAAAGTCAAAATAAGCCTATATCGTTGGTAGCCGCATTATTACTCTAAATTCCACTCTAATACAGTAAGCTTATCATAACTCTCAATATTAATCTGAATTAATACTTTTACGTATTTCAAATAGTTTCGATAAAGGCGCTACTATTTAAATGAGAAATTTAATTTGCGAAAGAAGCTTTATTTTTAATTTAACCTGCTATAGTACAAGGTTGTGTTGTATGTGAAATTACTGGGCATGGACGGCATTTCATCTTAGGCCTCAGGATTACAACGCACCTGCAATATCAAGTGATTTTACCTTGTTATTGCAGGTTGCTATAGGCGGCGGTAACCGCTTACCGTCAGGTGAGCCGTCAGCTTGTTTGTCATCTAGTTGTATAAAAAAAAGTACGCTAATATTTAAGATTCGGGCTTAAAATCGACAAGTGGCAGACCCCATGCTCGACCATTGCACTGCGTGACGCTACTCTAAGCCACCAGTGAAATATATTGATCTATGCTTAAATACGTTACAGTCTGGCAGCGAACGCACAGAGGATGGCGAGGAACGTGACTACAAGGCTCTATATGAGGCGTCCGCAAACGAAGTTCGACGCCTGCGCACGCTACTGACTACCTCCGAGCAACACCTACGGGATGCGCGAGCAACAATCACTAGGCTCACACAAGTGGTACGTGACGTACACTTTATTATTATATAGGTTCGATCATCATCATCATCATCACATGAGGAGTTTGGGCCATCACACCACCACGCTGGCCCAGTGCGAGTTTGTGGGTTAAAGTTGTTGGAGTAACAACCGGGACCAACGGCTTAACGTGCCTTCCGAAGCACGGAGGAGCTCAAAGATTAGAAATTTTGGTTGACCTATCCCTGGTTTGTGCGAAAGTTGCTTTGTTTTCGTAATCGAAACCAGAGCCCTCAAACCACTACGCCACCGAGCTCCTCAAGTATAGGTTCGATAGTAACTGAAAATGCTAAAATAATCTAGATTACTATTTTTTCGACTTCAGCATGCCCCATTAAAGTCATATAATATAGTAGATAGTGCATTTCACACATTTCTGTCACTTCGGTCAAAGAAAATTCGAGATTTGAAATATCATGATGTGATGTGTTTTTACTAGTTCATTTGAATTCAGTTTGACCTCGGAGGTAACACGCAACCTGGTTTAAAGAATTCCAAATAACTTTGGAGTCAACTACAAAGTCGATACGTACTTATTATGAAAAAGAATAATATTTTTGACCCCCATAATTTGAAATGGAGAATATTCCAAAAAAAATCCGTCACTAGCCACAACACTTAAATTGTCTTATTTGTAACACTAATGCTGGTTTTCACTAACATTTGCTTAGCGTTAAGAGTCTAAGCGATTTTTATCTCAGTCTATCTAAAGGAGATAGAAAGAGACAAATGTCGCTAAGAGTCACCAAAGCCTAGGGAATGGTTAGTGAAAACGGACATAAAGAAACTTGTCTCTTCTTTTTTCACATCATGGAATTTGTTGTAATTATGATTTGTAACAAATTTAATTATATGTAAGAAACGTAAGTAAAACGCAAGCGATTACCATTATTTGCAAGACGTTCATGAACTTGCGAAAATGGGTTGAGAATAATTAGTTTCTGTACCTATTTTAAATGTATAACTAACACACACCCACAAGTCCTACTAATTATCGCCACCTGCTGACAAACTTTCCTGTAAATAAGACACGACATGAACCATGTTCATATTTACGGTCATGGGGACAGAGAATTTTGGACTGCGTAGAAGTTATTGTCCGTAGTATTGCTTATTAATACTATTAAGCTTGTGCGAAACGCAATGTTATGTATGACGTAGATATTGTTCTGCTAAGCGAATGTGCAAAGTGAATGCTGCCTAATATATTTCAGTATAGCTTTTATTGTTGTTATCTTGTATTTGGGGCTTTTCGGTCTTGTTAAGTAAGACTGATTTGTCACTGCGACCTAAAAGATATATTGTGACTTGCCGCCAATAGTTTATAATAAAGTCTTGATTTGGGCACTTTCCATAAATTTTAGGATTTTCCCAACCTCAAGGGTCTTAATTTCATTTGGGTCAATAGAGTCTCTCCCCAGATGAAGGCTTCGTTTGTGGATAAAAAGTTCCTGTGCACAGAATCTGCAAACATCCGAATCACTTAGTTTTAGGTTGAATAAGTGTCTGTTCAGTTTGCAGTGGCCTGTCACTAATCATGGCACACGCGTTACTCCTGCTGAGCTTTATCAGCTCTTCAGTTCGCTTAGAATGGTAGCCATGTATCAGAGACTTTGAATGTATCAAACCAGGTGTCCTTAGCCATTGTTCGGAGGACTCCTGTATGAGTTTGCTTTTGAGAAAAAGGCCTGGTTCTTTGAAATTCCGCAGAAAGCTTCCGGTCCAATTTGTCGTCCCTGAGCCCCAGCTCTAACCAATTCATCGGTCTTTTCGTTGCCCATGACGCCAGTGTGACCAGGCACCCATCTCAGAGTGATTCTGTTGTTGAGCCCCAGTATATTTAATTTCTCCACGCAGTTTTTTACTAGTTTTGAATGCAGTGTTTGCATTTATAGCATTAAGCGCTGCTTGGCTGTCAGAGTAGATGTAAATTCTTTGGTAAGAGTAATTCCTTAGGCGGTTGGCCTGCACACATTCTATTATGGCGTAGACTTCCGCCTGAAAGATGGTGGCGTATTTTCCGAGGTTTACGCTTTTACTAAACCTTGGTCTGACTCCATGCACCCCACGTCCTTCTTTATTACAAAAATATTATTAGAAAAATGTTGTTTTGTATATCTGCCCAGTCTTCCCTGCTAGGCAGTTCAACTGTATAGGTTTTGTGGTAGTTGAGTTGGGGTAGCTGACGTCTGAAGTCATTGCTAATGGAGGTAGTTCAAACACCGCTTGATGTAATGATCGCAATGTTTGAGATGCCATTGTGCTTTCCTATTACCGCCTGCCCTATATATTCCAGCCTTTGCTTCTTTTCCAATGAATAGATCCAGAACTAACAAACAATATTAACCTATTCTCAATTTGACATATATGCGTATGTGTCAAATACACGGTAGTGTTTGTAATATTTTTAACCCCCGACGAAAAAGAGGGGTGTTATAAATTTGACGTGTCTGTCTGTGTATCTGTGTGTCTGTCTGTGGCATCGTAGCGCCTAAACGAATGGACCGATTTTGATTAGTTTTTTGTTTTGTTTGAAAGCTGATGTGACTACGATGGTTCTTAGCTATAATTTGTGAAGATCTGTTCAGGCGTTTGATGACTATCAGCCCATTTTCTACATAATAATAGGATTTTACTAACTTTTACAGATCCGATTGATTTCAAATTTGGTGTATTGTCACTTCGGTGACATTTCCATGACATACTAACCTTGAGCTGATCCTATACCATCAAAAAGTCTGCGAAATACTTAATTCTTTAGAAACTTACAGCAGATATTATTTATATTATAGTATTTATATCAATATGTTATGGGTAGATGCCCGCTTGTTATGGTGAGTACCAAACAGCCTGTATATGCGTGCATTTGGAGGACGCAAGATTTAAATTTGTCATGGGTTTGGAAACGGGGCGGGGGCGTTAACTTAGTTCATCATATCCTTGCATTTTCGACTGAAATTTGCCTAGAATGTCTCGATGCTCAATTAAAAAAATAAAATTTTATTTATAAATCATGAAAATTAATAAACATTATCTAAGCGAATGCCTTGAATGATATAATATCATGATTTGGATAAACTTATGAGATCTTAGAGGTGTATAAAAATGCTTTCTCATTATTTTCAGAATCAAAACTCTCTATCAGAAATTGAGAAGAGAGAAAAACGTGCAATGGAGAGAAAGTTATCGGAGATGGAGGAAGAATTAAAGGTAAAAATTGTAGTTCTCCGTAAATGTAGTCAACACTATCTATAAACGACACCTAATTTATAATAAACACATGCAACACTCATACAATTTGTTTAGTTCAGAGCAACGGATAGTTTACAAAATGGCGGAATATCAAGATGGCGATAACGCCCTAAATGAACTGAGTAGTAATGTTGGTGTTCGTTTTGTAGCAATTGCAAAAACTAAAAGCCGAGAACGAAAGGCTGAGAGCTGAGAACCGTGCGCTTACGCGGGTCGTCAGCAAATTGACCAACTCTGCTGCAAAATAGGTAAATGTAAAAGCAGTAAGGCGCCGACTCAGTGGCGGCGCGTTGCGGAGCGCCTATGTACTATTCGCTTGTCTTTTTCGAGCTCATACACTGACAATTAAAATATTATGCCATTTTGGACTGTAATATAAATATTTAGTCATACTTATGTATTTATTTGTGTGGTTTTAGCATAAATAATGCTTCAAAGTTTGATTTACACGAAGCTTATATTACCTTTTCATTGCTAACTTGTAAAAACCAAAACATTTTATAGAGTGGCGCCATCAATATGACAATAAATTGAAACATGGATTATATTAGTTCATAGAAAGGGTTTGTCACTTTTAAAAATATCTTATTCATTTAATAATTTCATGACATTTGTATGAAATGATATAACATTGGCTGCATTATTTCATAGAAATGTCATGAAATAATATAGCCCATGTTTTAATTTATTGTTGTATCGACGGCACCACCCTCTATAATTCAAAAGAGAAGTTTTTACATTTCTGTAATTTGTATACAGAAATTTCTCAACTTTTAATTTATAGTTAACTTTAATTATATGATTAGGAATTTATAAAATTGATGTAACTATATTTAGTTACTTAAGGTTCAAAAGATCCGGTAGACTTGTCGGTTGCGTGAGTGCGAAAATACCAGCCAATAGTTATGAGCAGTGTCACTTTAACTGTGTGCTAGTGAGCATGTTTTGGTACGTGTCTAACTCGCGGTCGGCGCGTGTGCACTGACATGCGCGTCGTGTTTTATCAAGAGCGTATAAATTATTCAAATTAAATATGCAACTTGATTTCCAAAAATTGTACTGACATCATTCAAACAAATGTAGTGATGACTGTATGCAGCACGTTTTATTTTAAAAACAATTTGCGTTTGTGACATGTAAATCTTATTTAGTTGCTACAAATCTGTCTTGGACGTAATAAAACTTATTTAAAACCAAAATAACAGTAATGAAAGATAGCACACCACCAGGTGCCGCTTACCATCAGGTGGGCGGTATGCTTGATTGCCACCTTGGTGGTATAAAAGATATCAAAAGAGAACGCTAAATTTTCCCCACGAAGAATTATTATTAATTAAGGAATAGTTACATTACTGAATGAACCATTTTAGCCTATAATTTTAAATAAAGAGCTCCAAATCCAATACTAAGATATACTTCAGATTGTCGATAGCATAGAATAGTATAGTTATATTCTTATCATATTATGAGAAATGATTGCCTTTGGGTACCGTTTTATTAGTATTGGATTTTGTTATTTTCAATATGTGTTCTATAGTAAAAAAAACATGATTAAAACACGACGCTTGCTGTGTCGGTTGCGGTGTGCTGCATGCCTTGTATCCGTACTTAATACAACAGACTTTAACACATCAGCATATGACAACTCGTATGAACGCGCACGTTCACACATTGAACTTGATACTTCGATACCTAAAAGTATATATAAGTACAATTACTTTATTTATAGGGTAGTTGACAACTGTTTTTATTTCATAAATAATAAGTTTAGAACTCATAAAAAAATATCGCAAAAGAAATGGTATGTTTAAAACCAATAGTTTCACAGATATGTTTGATGTATTGCGGTGCATCGTCCAAAAACGATCCATAGAAAGTCTACGGAACAGGTGACGTCAAATGTTCCTATATTACTATGAAATTTTATGGGAATAGGGACAAAATTAATAATAACTACGTAATATGCATATTATTATTCATAGTTGTCATAATAATATTGGTTGTAATTGATGTAAGCAATCTAATATCACTATAATTATATAACATAGTGATATATTTTCAGAAAAAAATAGCGACATATTCAAACTTAGGCAACATCCCTATTGACAACATTATCATTCCTTACAATACACTATAATAAAATTTCCGTTTGGAGATAGTTGGCTTGTACGCAACATGTTTATTTTTATATTATGAGAATATTTAGATAATCTAAAAAACGTTTATTTTTATGAATGCTCGGAATAGTAATTAATAAAAAGGCTAAATGTGTCACACACTTATCATTGTCATGTATGCCCGACCAAACTTTTATTGGTCTCGGCTTCTTCGTAATTTGGGCTAATAATCGGGCCTTGGCTTAGTTTCGATTTCGGCTGCCATCAAACTGAATTCGTGCGGTTTCGCTCTGCGATCTGATATTTTCAATGTCAATTCTTTGTGTAAGAGTGTACATAAGAATTCTAACATTACAATTACAAAATCATTATCCCGCCCCCCCACCAACACCGCTCCCACACCCCGCTCTCTGGGTTTCGACCGTCAGTGTGAGAGCGAGATATGAAATATTAGTGCGCCTTGCACTTTAAATAAACTGTATTACACCGTCTCATGTATGTGGATGTATATAGATAAGTGTAGTATACCCAACAACCAGACACAGTATGCTTTCTGATACGCCGTGCTGGTAAGGGATGAAAGGTTAACAAAGCTTGCATACCTACATTTTTAATTACAAATGCAGTGGGATTACCATTTATATAATACCATAAAGTCATTAATGAATTTATTCAAAGCAATTTCCAAGCGATGGAAGTAAGATTCATTTCACAAACACATTTTCTAGGGTTCCTTACCCAAAATTGTATAAACGGATAAACGGAGCCCTTATAGTTTAGCCATGTCTGTTTGTCAGCATGTCAGAATCTATTTTAGACGGATAGTTCAATAGTGAACCCAAAACCTCAACATCAGTCGTATTTCAACAAGATCAAAATAAATTAGAGTAGCTCAGTCTTCTAAACTGTTTTATCTGTGTTCAACCCCACCACCAACCACCTCAACGCCAGAATTCCAAATTTACATTTCGGATTTCGGTGACATCGGATCCATAAAAAAGTTAAATGGCATCAACAGTAATTAAAATAATAAAATGCCATAAATTGGCAAGATTTAAAAAGAATATTTTATTTTATGTTGTTGTATTTCTTCGCAGATACATTATTTTTTTATGTCTAAAGACTTCTTAACACATTTAGTCCTTATCTTACAATGTTAAATAGTGATTAACAGCTGGACTGAAGCGAAAAATGAACTAAAATTTTAAATACTTTTTTATTCTTCAGTATAGTAGTTTGATCTCATCAAATTGAACCTCTGTATCTGTAATATATTTATATTATTTATATTTCAAATACAGAGGTTAAAAGTCCAATGGGTCGTATGTATCGTGATATACGAATACATTACAATAAAATGGCATAATTCAGTTTTGGATGATAGTTGTTGATTTTAAACACTTGGTTAACGTTTTCCGATCGATCGGACTAAGCAGTCGGCTTAGTCCGATCGATCGGAAAACGTGAACCAAAAGCAAACAAATAGCTTCCTTACATCTCTTTTTTGTAAAGTACTCTTCAGCATGCCATAACATTGCAGACAGTTATAATCATTCAGTCAGTTAGTTTAGTTGATCAGTTAATATGTACATACATGTATATTTCCAATCTGTAGTACCAGGCCACCATAACTATGTAGGAGATACCATTAATACAGCATAATTTATGGAATAATAATCCATAAACATACTAAAGAGTATATTAGTTACCTGTGACATACTTATGGGTAGCTTAGTTTTTTTCGGTAGGAGCAATAACTCTAATTGCAATGTGGAATGCATATTTTTTTAGCTTTTATGAGTTTTGTGAATTGTAACTGTGCAAATTAATTCTACACAGTTACAATTCACAAAACTGAAAGAATTTTAGGAAAACATTGTTGAATACCTGACTTGCAACCACATAAAGTTGCGTGTTAGACAAGGAGATCCGATATGAACTTTGACGTCACATTACACACTACGACATACTTAGCTCATAGTCCCACTCTTCAATCGAACCAAAAATAAAAAAAGGTCTCGTCGTCCGCTCGATAGGACCATTTGCTCTAAAATTACGATATTCCTCATAGTCCGATTCCTTAGTCGGACCGAAAATCAAAAAAGGCACGTCGTCCTATCGATAGCACTAAGCAGTCGGACCAAGTTTTCACTGGGGTTTAATCTGTGCTAACTTTGATATCTTCACATGCAAGGACCTTTCGATCAACTTAGGAGACATATATTTCTATGGCTTAACATTGTGTTAAGTCATTAAAGTCAACCTTTAGTCAAAGAACTTAGCCAGGGTAAACACGGTCTGAGCCCTCACACTGCTTTCAACTCACAAGAGGATTACAATCCCAAGAAGACTGCGGAGATAGAATCTAAATAATAATAATTTATATAAAAAATGTCTTATGCAAAAAAACTGAATTAAGTATTTAACATAAAGGTAGCTTACCTATCGACCATATAATCAAACCTGTAGCAGGGGAAGATAAGATCCCGGCGGCGGTCTGTGAGTCCATATTGCGATAAATGAAAATAATTATTCATAATACTCGGATCAATGAGAATATTACCTACTCTGTTCATTTCAATCATAAAGTACCTAAAGGTTTTCCAATTAAAGGTGTTATTTTGATATTCAAAGCAAAATGCCATTTTTTAATATAAATAATCGGGTATTTATTTCATTATAAAGAGGAAGGTATGCCGTTAATAGTGGAAAAAAACATCAGGATATCTCTCGAAGAGGTGATCACAATTGGCCACCGAGATCTTGTGATTTAACACCTTGCGACTTCTTCCTTTGGGGCCACGTGAAAGAGAAGGTCTACGCCAACAGCGCAGCGTCGATTCAAGACCTCAAAGATGGAATTCGTGAGGCTATCGAGGACATAGGGCAACCACTTTGCAATTTGGTTATGGAAAATTTCATGAAAAGGATATGGTCCTGTAAGCGTGGTCGTGGTGGTCATTTTCCTGATGTTTTTTTCCACTATTAACGGCATACCTTCCTCTTTATAATGAAATAAACATCCGATCATACATATTAAAAAAAATGCATTTTTTTGAATATCAAAATATCAACTCTTATTGGAAAACCCTTTACTAGGATTACTATATTATTCGTATATTTTATAATGACCGAAATTATTTTTCAACACTGTAAAAATAATACTAGTTTCACATAGATAATAAATTGGTCTTTATTAATTTCGCAAAGTTTTGAAGTTTGTTTTTCCTTGTATCGCGTTATTACTGATTTTTCTGCCATTTTCAAA
The DNA here is from genome assembly GCA_947347705.1 of Nymphula nitidulata. Taxonomy (NCBI): domain Eukaryota; kingdom Metazoa; phylum Arthropoda; class Insecta; order Lepidoptera; family Crambidae; genus Nymphula; species Nymphula nitidulata. The sequence continues at coordinate 23,851,909 of OX374616.1, forward strand.
TCTTATTTTATCGAGAAGGATAGTTTTTTTAAAATATGTGTGTATGTGTTTGTCTGTGTGTGTTTATGTATTGTGTGCCACATTTTAATTCTTGGTTGTTTTATTTATGTCAGTGTCCTTTTCAATCTGTACATAAAACGACTACATCGAATCATCCTGCCCTAGGTAACTATTATTATGTGTATAGCATAGTTTTACCGAGTTTAGTTTACTTTTCCATATTTATACATGACACGTATTAATAAGATTTGCATAATTTCCCTTCCGCACATCTGACCGATTGTCTACCCTTTACTAAGTTGTTAACCAATTAAATCATCAATTCCTCCAACCAATATTGCCGTGACATTCATAGTCATTTCCATCGAATTAAAGACCATTCGATTTGTAGATATTTTAAACCTACAATTTATATTATATTGCGCTTTGTAAATAATGCTCAATCTTTTATTAATTTATTGCTATTTCCTTGAAATAATAAGAACCATATGGACTACATAAACAATATCCCTGTAATGTATATTTATTCTGTTTGTGTTCCCAAAACACTCATGTCAGTGTTTCCAGTCGAATTCAAGTGTGGTAAATAATTATAGTCGCGTGGTCTTCACGAGCATTCTATTTTCTGAAGATATCGGTATCCTTAAAATTCAATATTGTCGCGCATATACTCATGACGAGTACTGGCTTTTGTGGAGAATTAAATATTTTGAATAATAGTTAGAGCGACTCAGTAACTCAGCCCATATAATATGTGACATTATAAGATACTATCTTTAGTACTTTAATCTGGGCACTATGCAAGTAAATCGGCTTGGACATGTATTTACGTTTGTACTGTAGAGTGTACGGTACTAACAAGCGACTGTTGCGAGACTTTAGAGATTGCGAGGCGCGTCGTAGCTAGCTCCCGATTTATTTCGGTATATTCCGGTGGTTGCACCTGTCTGTCTTCAAGCTGATTTACACCGTAGAAGAGTTTAGAAGAGGTTTCTGTCATAATCGAAATCATATAGAAATCCAAAATAAAATTAGGGCTAATTGGCCTAAGCTGGTAAGCTCATACGACGTAGCCGCGGAGTCACCACCTTTTAGTTATGATCGGGGAGCAGTACAAGCATTATCTTAAATTGACGATGCACAGTAAACACATAGGATAGATAGTACTTTCCTTTAGTCCCGGAAAATAACATTACGTTTTTGTTTTCTTAACTTATATTAATTTGAGTTTATTATTGTTACGATAAAACTAGGTTGTCCGTTTTTTTAAGAATCAGTTTTTACCACGGTATTTCCAAAAACTGCTGGTTTTATTCAGTCTTACTTTCTTGTTGTTAGGGTAATATAATCCGTCCGTTCTATCTCTGACTATAATAATAATAGTGAATACTTACCACATTTGAATAGAAAATGCGTTTTTATATATTAGTCTACTTTTTACACGTACACCTTCATGAAAATATGATGTTTTGCCAATTTCAGTACCATCAAGCGCTGCAAGCAGAGAACCAGAGGTTAAAAGACGAGAACGGAGCGCTCATCAGAGTTATCAGCAAATTGTCCAAGTAATGAGCCACGGCCCGCTTGTATTTCCACTCATAAAAGATACGCTTCCTACATAAAATATACAAATCGATACACAACCTTGTCGCCTATTGTATTAGAGTTTCCAACTGCAACAGCAAATGACCAGTTAATTGTTGACATAAATTTAGCTTGTTGTGACCCCTAGTGACACAGGTTGGACGTTTTGTGTAACGCTCTCTCCATCTAGTTTTATGACGTAACGTGCCTTGTTTTTTATAAAAGTATTATGTACTTATTTTTGCCTGATGTACTTAGGCACGACGGTAAAATTATGTAAACAAAAACAGTTAATAATATTTTGAACATAAACGAATGGAGTGCGTTTTTTACAAACATTTTGATTTAGAGGTGGCCCTTTGTGTTTATATTTCGATGTATTCCTAAATGCGTTAAGTGTAAAGTAGGTTAGTTCATAATAAGTTGTTTTGCGGTCCCCACGATCGTTCTTTATTTTGTTTAGTTGTATGTATCTCGAATTACTAATATATATGCATATATACGTACATATATATTTACATGAATTATATAGAGATTTAAGCAGTAGTAGAATGAATTGGAAATGTGATATATTCGATTTGCACGCCTGTAAACAAGTTATTAAATGAACTAGAAGCCCTGTTATTAATCATCACAATATTTATTATACATTTGTTACATAGCGTTACGTTTCCTTCGTCGTACGTCGACGTTGTAATACCGGGCCGATTTAATTTTAATTTAACATCACTTGCCTAACGTTGGAAGTAAGCGAAAGTGTGGTTGATTTCGAGGTATTGTTATTGTGACGACTCTATTATAGGAATTGTCGACAAACGTGAAGAAATAATCTATTGCCGAATAAGGTGAACGGAGCGTACGTATACAATACATCACAGGCAGTGAAGTATTTGGTGTTCGAAGACGCTTTTACGGAATATATAATTGATATCGTTTACTAGACGACACATATCCATCTAGGAGCAAATGATAGAGTATGTATATTTGATGAAATAGATTTTTTTTATTTATATTTATTTTATTAGAAAGTGTAGTTGTTATCACAAATAATACATAATAATTTTATATTAAGTATATCCTGTTACATATATAATGAAATAACTAAGTGCTATCACTGTTGAGGACATGACAATGATTAAGTAAGGGCTGGTGGCAATCGTTTTAACCGATCTCTTTATTTGGCAATTGGTGACAAAATGGTATTAGACTAATATATTTTACGTACAGTGACAGCTCATCAAGTGTAACAGTTGAATTACGAAAACCGCCTCTATTACGAACGGCGTAATGGCGGTCTCAAGGTCATACTGTTACGCTTTATGTGCTGTCGATTGTACAGTCATCAGCAAAAGCTGCAACATTGCATTTGTATAGGGTCAACATAACGCGTCCTCTTAATTTTTATAGGGTAGGCAATCCGTGAGTAGTACTATTGGTGTTGAAAGCGTCTGTAGGTAGGCTACGGTGACCGCTTACCGTTAGACGGGCCGTACGCTTGTTTACGACTCTTGACAAATCAAATGATCATGTTTTGCCAGCTCATAACCCTTATTGCTTAATTAATATGAGTCATAAATAGTCGAAATGATCACTTTTGCTGTTATAGTACTTTTGTCACGCGAAGCGACGAGCGCTTGCTTGTGATAAGTGTACAAACACGCTGCGATTGCGAATGCGAGCTCTTAGTGCCGTTACATCGGTATAAATATTTTTCTCTATGGACACGGCCTAAGTAAACGTCTAGAAAAGTCGACCATCCATAGTGAGGTTGATTCATTATTTTTATACTGGTATTTACATGTGATAAAATAGATTAATTATGTGACGTAAAATTTTATTATTAATTTTGTTTTATTATATATTTAATCTATACAAAATATCCAACATGAGACATGAAAAATTGACAAAGTATAGAAAGAAAATAACAAGAATATAAGTATTTTGGCTGCGATTTCGAAATTTGAGTGATTCTTATTGATTTGATTTCCGTTATTTATATATATTATTTGGTTCAGTTCTTAATGTGTAAGAATAAAGTAAAATAAGTTACTTACACAGATTCATATAGAATATAAAAAAGAAAAAAAGAATATGAATATGAATATTTGATAATATAATACCTATTTCCATCTGTTAAATTTTTAATCCTAGTTAACGCCACTTTCATTCACGCACACATTCGCAGCGAGTTTGACACTTGGTTACCACAAGTAAAGCGCTTGTCAGTGCGAGTCGCTTCGTGAGATAAAAAAACAGCATGCAGTATTATACAAAATAGGCACAGTAAATAACATAATCGCGACTGTAATATGTGATAGAACAATATTATTTTAAATCCGTTAGGTTAATTAAAGCATTTATTTACTCACACAAAAATGGAATACACCATTTTTTTTCATTTAGGTTTACACTACAAATGAAAAACGAAATGCAGGCTTAGCAACCCCGAGTTAAATTTTTTAATTTAAGAAGGGTCTATCTAACCTATGATTAATGTTACTTATTATAAACTATCAAAGTTTTGAAAATTCTATTGCTATTTTCATGGCATTATGTACTGTATTTTAAATAAATGTACACAATGATTGATGGAATCAAACCTACACTAAAATTGCCACCAGCCCCTAACTATGTGTTGACATTATTTCAGCTGCATTAAGCAATAAAACACGTCATGTGGGATTTTAGTTCCTTAGATTTAAAACTTAATAAATTTATTTACTTAGCAAAATATAATTATGTTATGTGCCATAGTTAATTGAGAGACTACGTATATCACAATTGAATATAATTATTTATACAATTAATTAAAATATGAAATTAACTAGAAATCTACACGGTTCCGCTTACTGCTAACTGGTTGCATTATGTTGACTAAATAAGATGGAATCACGCTTTGCATTTGACATGTTCAATTGAATGAAACAAAATGTTTAATGACGTAGCTGGCTTTATATGGTAAGAATGATAATGGTTTAAACGAAGCATAAACGAATATTTATTTTATGCGGACATTACGTTAATCACGATTAGAATTATATTAATAATGAAAACCTTTGTGATGCACGAGTCAAAGTAAATATAATTGCGTCTAATGATCTTCAAAAGCAACTGTAATGTATTAATTAGTAGCCTTTTTAACTTAGCGGTTCGAAATTATTTGTTCATTAAAGTTTTATTTATTTCCAGAAATAAGAGTTAATACAATAAATTTCTTCATTAATTTATTACTTTGTTTTATTTTATTTAAATAGTTTCATTCCTTTTCATTTATTTTCAGACAAGTACAGTTTTTGACTTTAATTTATTTTATTTTATTTTTAAATATATTTTAAAATCTGTGTATGTATTTTTTATTTGTTTTAATTGAAAAGCATTACTGGGGCTTCTAATTTTATCAAAATGTCTATATGTGTAGGGATACACAATCAAAAAAAAGTCAAAAGTTGTAGTAATAGTAATATGTGCGACTTTTCTTGCTGATGACGTATATTTTTTATATTATGTGAGCCTTACCTATAAAGTTGTCGAATTTTAAATAGTGAGCAATGGAAACCAATTAAGCAACTTTGTTCAATTGTAAAAATATATTGATTTAAGCAAACGAACTTTAGAAAATCATTGAATACAATAAGTTTTTTACATCTATTTTTTCATTTAACAGCACAGATTAGTGATGTAATGTACATAGACACAGACAGCGGGCAGTATCAATTTTTTTTATAAAAATAAAATCTAAATCTCTTGAGATTTACTCTTATGTCAGTCTCTATCATACGCCGCACATTACTGTTGTTATCTTTAGTCGTCGCAGTAGAACGTTGTCCCTCACGCAGATCAGCGGGAAGATTAGTGCGACCACGCTTAAACCAAATAAACCAATTGTAAACAGTGGCACGAGATGGGGATTCATCATGAAAGGCTAATCGAAGTCTATCATAACATTGTAAAACAAGTGACAAATGTAACACATACTGAATAATATTGGCAGTTTCATTTTCAAAATTTTAACTTAATATTTTATTCTATTGTTTACAAGTGTATAACCAGTTCTGAAAACTTTCAGTTCGCCCTCGTATAGACTTGCTAGTCCACTCTTTTATGACTGGTCAATCCAAAAATTTTGCTGAATTATAAAAAAAAATGTTCGCTTTCATGAGGCGGTGATGACGAATTTTCTAGATTATTAGAAGGATGATAGAAATAATTGTAACGGCACAACTTAATAGGTAAGGACCTAATAATTTTCGCTAATTTTGTTACATAAGTTGAGCTTTCTAAAAATATTCAAGGACGTTCTATATCAATATCACTTTAACATGAACCTGTTAATATCTTTTTTTTTTATATACAAAGCACGACAAATGACAACACCACATGATGTGAAGCAGTAAGAAGAGTCCGTATGCGAAGACAGCTAGAGCAGTTCAGACACTGCTCTACCCGCCTCCACGTTGCCGGCCCGAAAGGTGATTTTTCACGCCTCTTTTGAAGGAACCCATGTTATAGGAAGGAGGGAACACATGTGCTGGCAAAGAATTCCAAGCTATGGAAGTTCGACAAAGAAAAGAGCTACTAAATTTATTTGTACGTGATGTTGAGGTGGAGACAGTGAATTGATGACTCCGAAGACCGGCACGCGTGCTACTGAGTAGGAAGGGGGAAGGTGGGATAAGGTCAAATATCTCTTCAGAACACTCTGTGATATAACCGATAGAAGGCGCTAAGCGACGCAATGTCTCGACGCAATTGTAGAGGCTCAAGGTTGTTCGTGACCTCTACATCGCCCACTATACGGACAGCACGACGCTGCAATCTGTCCAGGGCATCGAGTAGGTACTTGGCGGAGCCATCCCACAAGTGCGAGCAATATTTCACGCAATACCGGACCTGAGTTTTATACAGCAGGCATAATTGGTCAGGCGTGAAAAATCGACGCACCTTGTTCAGGACACCGAGCTGCCGTGAGGCTGTTTTGATCACGGTTTCGATGTAGTTCCTGGAATTCAGATCGCAACATATCTCCATGCCTAGCAATTTTAGGGAGCTCTGTGCCGAAAGAGTCGTGCCCTGAAGAGACGGAAGTGGAAGGAACGGCGACATTTTAGCTGTAAACGCGCACACCTGAGTTTTCTTAGCATTGAACTCAACAAGATTGTTAGATCCCCATTCAGATACGAGGTTCAACACCCTGTCGAGCTCAATGGTAAGATTCTCTCTCTCCCTCTCGGTTTCAGCGCGCCCAGCCCCTGGGCGACCGTAATATCCCCTATGCACTGTACTGTCATCCGCATAGCAATGAATGTTTCCTAACGGAATCATGTCATTGATATGAAAAAGAAATAGTGAGGGGGATAGAACACCCTTGTGCCTTGTCGTACACCAGCATTCACTGACATGAACCGCGAAGCGCATCCATCTGCGAGGACACGGATTTTTCGCTCATGCAGGAAGCCGGCAATCCAGTTACAGAACTGAGCGGGTAGACCGTATGCTGGGAGCTTGGAGAGAAGAGCCCTGTGCCAGCCCCGATCGAACGCTTTGGCAATGTCAAGGCTAACTGCCACTGACTCACCACGTTTGTCAATAGCTTCACCCCAGACATGCATTAAGTACGCTAGAAGATCACACGTTGACCGTTTCGGCCGAAACCCGTACTGTCGATCATTAATTAATGAGTGATCTTCTAGGTATCGGATCAGCTGGTGGTTTAAGATCCGTTCCATGACCTTGCAAAGAACTGAGGTGATAGCTATCGGGCGGTAGTTAGCGGGGTCTGATCGGTCTCCCTTTTTGGGGACCGGTTACACATTGGCCTCTCTCCAAGATTCCGGCACACACCCAGAAGAGAGAGAAAGACGGTATAGCCGCGTTAAGACAGGAGACAACTCCGCTGCGCAGTTTTTCAGTACTATCGCTGGAATGCCATCAGGTCCACTAGCTTTCCGGACGTCGATTGACTGAAGCTCCGCACGTACATCACATTACCTAATACGAATATCGGGCATTGTGTGGCCACAGTGGGAGAGTTGGTGGCTGTAAGTTGCAGTCATCGATTCGGGAGTGAGCAGCAAAGAGTTTAACCAAGAGATCGGCTTTCTCTTGCGGCTTGTGAGCTAGCGAGCGTCAGAACATCTCAACGGGGGCAGCGAGGGTTGACAGAAGTTGGACTGCACGGCTTTGGCCAGACGCCAGTAGCTACGGCTTCCCGTAGGATGCGTAAGAAGTTCTTGGCCAACTCGTGCAACGCGCTGTGCATCCGCTCTGATGAAGGCCCTTTTGGACTTGGTGGCGTTGTTATAGACTGCTTTCAGTGAATCAATGTTGGGATCCCCGCAAGCTCGGCCCCTGATCCAAGCGCGGTATGCCGACTGTCTGTTTTCAACAGCTAAGGCACAATCGCGGTTGTGCCTTACCGCGAGGGTTACGCCTACCCCTACTGATGATACAGGAGTGAGGGATATAGTACTCCATCCCTAACATGATCTCATCAACAACAGCAGTAGCGCTAGCGTTCGGGTCCAGTTCACTGAAACAGCGCTGCCTCCAAGGTGCAGATGCGAAGTAATCTATACCTTTAAAAGGTAGGTCACTGGGTTTTACTGCCCGCTGTTCTTAGCGCAACAACCAATAGCAACGGAGCAGTTACATTAAGTTACGAAAAATAGCTACTCATTGAGGTAGACTTATTTGACAGTCGTCAAACAATGTGTGTTGCCACACCTCAACTCAAATCGGTGCGTGAATGTTCTCTTTGCACTTTATGCTGCGATATGAATTCCAGGAATTACATCAAAATCGTAATCAAAATAGCCTCAGGGAAGCTCGGTGTCCTTCTGAACAAGGTGCGTCGATTTTTCACGCCTGACCAGTTATGCCTGCTTTACAAAACTTAGAATATTGCTCGCAATTGTGGGATGGTTCCGCTAAGTACATCTTCGATGCACTGGACAGATTGCAGCGTCATGCTGTTCATACCATTGACGATGTGGAGGTCACTAACAACCTTTAGCCTCTACAATTGCGTCAAGGGATTGCGTCGCTTAGCGCCTTCTATGGACCATATCATGGAGAGTGCTTTATAGAGCTTTGTTACCTTATCTCACCTTCCCCCTTCCTACTCAGAAACACGTGCCGGACTTCGAAATCATCAATTCACTGTGTCCACCTCAACATCAAAGAATATTAGTACCTAACTCGTTTCTTTGTCGTACTTCCATAACTGGAATTCTTTGCCAGCACATGTGTTCCTTCCTTTCTATAACATGGGTTCCTTTAAGAGAGGCGTGAAAAGGCACCTTATAAGCCGGCAAGGTGGATGCGGCTAGAATAGTGTGGTCAACATGCACCAGCTTTCTCCGCATCTTCTCCGGACTCTTCTTACCGCTTCACATCAGGTGTTGTTGAGTCATTTGCTGTGCTTTGTGTATATACTAAAAGGGGTATCTGAGCTTTCAGAGTGCTCAAAAAAATATGACTTTTTAGAAAAAGAACCTTTTGTGCTCAATCTTACCTCAAAGCTAAAGTATCTTACCTCTAACTGCCGGAACACAACAATGCCGTTAACATTATTGCTATGGCGGTAGAGAAAAAGATGGAGGTAGGTAGCTAACCAGGCGGACTTAGTAAAGCTCTACCACCAACCAAATCGAGCAAAAAATTTCTACACCCATGGAAATCGAACCCCGGACCTCTAGATCTGAGTTCGGTGGTCTCAACCACTAGACCACACTTGAAATGACGAGTCACATGGATGGAGGATTGGATTGCCGCAAGTGCTTAGTTGCCGCAAGGAGTGGCAGGCGGTACTACGTCCCTCTTGTATGCTGAAACTTGTGCTCGTTTACTAGATTTAAGAGTCTCTTATCGAAATTTATCTGTGTCTATTTAAAGTAATAGAGAGAGATAATAGTTACTAAAGCTTAGCTGATGATATTCGGTGAAAAAAGGCATTAACGTTACTAAGCTTCTTTGATATGAAGTTTCGGGCTCTGTGCGGTTGATTGGTAACTAATTTAAGTCAATTGTACTTCCATAGTATTTATTTCGCTAAAGTGTTTTCTACAACTGCCTACTTTTTATAAATGATAATACCATAAGTAACTATTTAAATAAATTTAAACTCTCAACTTCTCAGTTTAGAGTTTAAATTTGAAATTCTAAAAGATGGTTAAGATAAAAGGCGTGATTTTCTTGCCTTATGCCTTACAATTATGTTAGCCTTTACGCCGGCCATTACTTAATGCAACATGATGACAATATGGTAAGATTAACGATTAATTATATTTTAAGTATATTTTATTTTAAGGGGCTTTTGTTCAAGGAAATGTGTACATAAGTAGTTAAGAATAAATTTTTACTATACTTAAAATTGTAGGCATGCATGTAATTATTAAGTACACCTGTTTATCTGCAGATAAGAATTTATTTCACCTACGTTGATACGTGTAGAATATTAATGTTTTTATAAAATTAAACGTTCACAAAATACGGTAATAAACTAAAAATGTTTATCATATTTCAAATTCTAGTGTCATCTTGTAAGTCGCCACAATAAAGTAAGTTGTCATTAAAGGCAATACATTGAAGCATGGGCTATGTTAGTTCATAGAAATGGTTTGCTACTTTCAAAAACATCTTATTTATTTGATATTTTCATGACATTTGTTTGGAATAAAATTGGCTGCATTATTTCATACAAATGTCATGAAATTTTCATACAAATGCCCATGATTCAATTTATTGTCGTATTGACGGCACCATCCTGTATAGTAAACATTTTAAGTTCTCTGTTCTTTGGTAATTTCGGAATGATTCAATACATAGCCTATAATTAATCTAATAATTATATCTGCTATATTTAAATAACTACCTACTGTTTTACAGAAGTGACAGTCTTTATAATAAAAACATGGTTTGAGAAGATGGTGATATTAAAATAGTAAGTTATATTAAAATAGTAGAGAGTAGGTACTGCAAAATTCTGATATATGTATTTCTTATTACATAGCTTAAGACATTATTTGTTTGGATGATATTATTGGATCAATCTATATACCTATTACAATTAGCAGTATCACTACATTTTATATCAAAGGTATTTTAGTGTCTGCAACTATCCTAATGTATTGTTAATTGAAACAAACAATAACTAATAATTTTTAGGCCTACTATGTACTCGCAACCGAAGTCTATCAATCAATAGGTATTACTTTTACCTTAATTTAGATAGTAAGCAAAGTAGGTGTTAGTAAAAATTCATGTAATGTTATTATAGGTAGGTATTTAATTTTAAATAATTTGACGTAGTTCCAAAACTTGAAATTCTTTGCCATCACATGTGTTCCCACTTCTTATAAACTGGGTTCCTTCAAAAGAGACATGGATGGAAAGGCACGCCAGCAAGGTGTGCTCGAGCTGCTGCTGTCTTCGCATAAAAACTCTTCTTACCTTCTTCACACAAGGTGATTTTGAGTCTGTGCTTTGCTTAAAAATACATGTGAGATGGATTGAGTAGGTACTAAAGTAATTAGAATTATATTGGTGTTTCTACTAAGACTTTTCTAAAAATTTAATAGATGCCCTTTTTATATTAAATGATAAGTACCTAAAATAATTATAATAGTTATTTTTAACACATTTGCTCAAAAAATGCATTGACGAAGCCTCTATTTATATAGGTTATTTAAGTGCATTGTTCGAATGTTAAATATTGAGCGCCATTTGTAAATGCGACGAGAAAGATTGTTGTGACTTTCCGACTGATATTTAAAAACAAAATAATATTATTATTGAACTGATTTCTTGCAAATCTGTTGGAAAACGTTATATGAGACACGTGCGGAAATTGCTATTTACAAACTCATGACCATTGTAAGAGACAAATACATTCATCTACTCGTTTGTAAAAACCACAGAACATTAGAGACTGCTCTCTATGTTCTGTGGTAAAAACCAACTTACGCACAACGCTGTATTGATAGATATAATATAGGTATTACTACTATGATACTAGTGCGGTAAGTTGGGTTTTACAAACTAATTTACCATAGTCACACATTTCCAAATGGCGCTACGAGCGCGTGGTGAAAATTAGAATTACATCTTGTGTAATTTCTCATTAGTATTAAAGTAAGACAACCGTATAATTGAGGTTCGATTATTCAGCCAGTTTATCCTCGTAATGTAAAACTCCTTGGTTAAATTCTAATTTAATTCATATAATATTTAAAACAAAATGAAAAAAAATCTCAAGTTAAAATTACGGTAAAGAACATTACCGCATGCTATGGTACGCGTCTTATGTAAGTTTTAATTTTCGAACAATGTACTTATACAGGCTTCGTAAATGCTTTTTTTGAGCAATTGTTCAAAATTAAATAATGAGGTTGTATCATCAGCATCGTCTTACACAGCCTTCCTCTCTAAATTTCCATTCCTGCCTTTCTGCTGCCACATGCATCCAGTTGATTTCCGCTTATATTATTTGACATGATACCCACGGCCTCTTTCTACTATCGCACCGCTCGCCATCGGCAGTAAATTCATCCCCACACGTTGAAACCAAAATGGTCTTCGCACTGTGCGGTTTCAGAGAAACTTTCTCCCGCGTATGCTCAGGTTGTGGAATGAGTTTCCTGCATGGGGCTCTATATTAGCCGCCTTAGTAGTATAAAAAAAACCTTGCTGCCGGATGTCATCTGTTCACCTCTTAGACGGTTGCCCTCTGCCGCGGGTATTAGCGCCATTCCATCCATTCTAGACATATGCCCTGCCCATCTCTTCTTTCGCTCTATTTCCACGACAACTTCGCGGAGTTTGGTCTGTTTCCTGATCCACTCATTTCTCTTCCGATCCATGAGGGTAAGAATAGGGGGAAGAGGGTAAGAGATAATCCAAGCATTTTCCGCTCCTTCGATCGTTGTGCAACGCGAAGCTTTTCGGCAGACTTTTCTGTCAAGGTGGTGGTCTCCATACCAACTCTAAGTGGAGACCGGCAGGACACACTGATGGAACACTTTGGTTTTAAGATAATGGGATATTTTCTTGAATTTGTATAAACGTCTCCAATTGCTACATGCAAGCCAGTATCAAGATCATGTACATGATAAATACCGTAGTTCTTAGAATTTGGACACCACGGTACACCATGATTTATCTAAATTCATATAAATAATTTGTTAACATAAAAATAATTTTTTTATGGAAACCGTATCAAATAACATTTGAATGAATTGTAAATGTTATATATTGTGTTGTAGTGTGTTTAAGTATTCAAAGATTGAATTAATTTATGAAATATGGGTAAGTACCTATATCTATATACATATATGTTTTTTGGTGTCTTGTCAATTTTATACATTAAAAATACAGTTAGTACAAATGTTTTTTTTTACTACATACAAATTGCACAAGCGCGGGCACGAATGGAGGTTGCTAGCAATTATACTGTCACTGTCATCCTGCTTAAAATATAAAAAAGTGAATTTGTTTAGCGGCATATGCATGATAAAATATATACTATATAGGTAATACACGAGGACAGCGCCAATAAGCCAGTGAAAGAAGAAGAATAAATGTTAAACTTCCTTTCAATTCAATTCTTTTTTATTCGATCTATTATCTAAATTATTATTATGTAAGTAATATAAAAATACAAGGGCTAAAAACAATTTCTTCATAATATATGCAGTCTTGAATTAATCATAAGTACCTACTTCATTTGGTCTATTCTAAATCTGACCAATTATCAATCTTTTGATGTATGTACCTACATTATTTTACTAGTATCAAATAGGTACCTACACATTATCGGTGGACTGGTAGATATACTATAATGGCTAAACGCAAAGGAGTTGTCCAAGATGGCACTTAAGACTAAGATAACTTATTATATCGAATTATGTTTTTAGTTATTTTGAAACAGTATTGAATAAATTTACAGACAACTTAAAACTATGCTGCAGTCTGATTCACAAACAAATATTTTCGACATCGAGCCGTATAAAAAATGTACTCTTTGCGCCTGACAAAGACGACGAGTTGCCTTTGGTTTTGACGTTTGCGCACTGCGCTGCGCGAAAGCGTGTTCACTAATCTCTACGTTGGTCTCATGGCTGTGTATGATTGCCTCTGTTTTGGTTATACGACATGAAGTATAATCGATATTTTTTGATTTCGTTTTTGTTGTGTTAAAATTGTATCGCCATGACTTCGTTAAATTTTTGATTGATTCTGACATAAAGGTAATAAAAAACAACAACTTTTTAGTTCCGATTCATGCCGTGCTCGTCGTCGGGACGCTGGTGTCGCCAACAGTTGTCAAACAAACGCCAAAAGGTATGACAGCGCTGCCGACAGCCACGAATCCATGGCGGCTGACTTAGAGAATCGCATAGCTGAAAAATTATTTTAGCAGAGACGTGCAAGCCTTTGGTCAGTAAAGTAAAGCTATTTTCTGGTGTGTTGGTAGTATCATCAATATTTTTATATTAACACATTATTTCTTTAAATACTTTGTTTGCACAGTCACTGTGGCTGCATGGGTGAGAGCTCGCTTACGGGTTACCGCCATCGAAGTGGACTGCAACCCGGTACTATCTTAGTTCACTTCATACTTCTATCATCCTTGGTGAGGCGCAAAAGCGGCTACGCCGAAGGGAGAGAGACAGACGTTTGCCCCTTTGTTCCCGTTGATTTTCGAGTTTTGTGTTACACTGTTACACATTGGGAAAAATGTTACCGATGGGTAACACTAACTCAATGCCACATTTTTTTCCCGTTAAGTGACAGTGTAACTCAACAGAACGCTGTATTTCCGTTAAGTAACACCTTGGATAAAATCATTGTTCAAATTCGTATGTATGTAGCTGGATCATCCCCTGAAGTACCTACCAGGCTATCATATATCTATGTAAGAGATGTTTAGCATACTCTTATATTATTTATATATAATAATCGTAGGGGTACAATAAATAACCTCTGATATACTTACACAAAATGGTGTAACTCAACGGGAACAAAGACGTTTGTCCACTCCGTAGTTTGCCATGGTAAGAAGGGCTGAGACGCGGTAATGCCGCTTGGATGCTTATCAGTGTCCGTTACAGAATGGAGTTATAAAAACCATTCTCTGCATGATCAGTTGCCTGGGTAATAAATGAATGACAACTCTAAATAAAAGAAATTTATCACATAAAATATTTATTCAACGAATCCTACTATAAGATATAAAGTAAAAAATTACATTGTACACAATAAAATATAACAAAACATAATTACAAAGGCGCGTGCATAGTTTACAGGCAACGGTTTTGCAATCAAGGCGAGGCTATTAGTATTTTATTAAGGATTAATGTAAAAACTGATTTCCGGATTTAAATAAAGCTGAATAAAAATTGTTGGATAAAGCGTGTAAGGTACATGGCGTCTAGTCGCACGCAATACAAAACGACGATGTTTTCTAAAACGCCTCCTAATCCTAAACCAATATACCTACGCAGCTAAAGCAACGAAATTTGTATGTTCATTTTAATATTAAAAAAAAAACATTAAAAAAATTTTCAAAGCAGTTAGGTAAGTGAAAGTCTTGTTGATTATTGTATTTTATCACAGTTTGTTTGCCGCAATAAGACTTTGGATATTATTTGAAAAATTATTTTAAATTAGTAGGCAGTGGTAGTTTGTTGGCAAAACAATAAATTAATTCTAGGTAATAATATTTATATTTACAAGATTACCAACAACAAGATTACTGTGATAGAAGGGAATCCAGATTATATGGCATAGCAATAATATTATGGATATGTCATTGACCGATTATACCTTTCTAAATGGACAACAATACAACAAATGTTTACATGATAATCAAATTGATTCATTCATAATTAAACTCCAAAATACCGAACGTTATCTTAATATGAAACGTATCAACAATTTACTCCCCCAGTAAAAAAATAAAGGTACCTTCTTATATGGTAGGTACTTTAGTAGGTGTTATTTTATTTTCAAAATAATAAATGATGCAGTAACTACTGTTCCCAACCTTGTTCATTTCTAAGTTATTTTAGTTAATTTCATTCACGACATAGGAATCCAATAGCCAAGGAACAAAAATAACTCCATATAATAAATTTGCTATTGTTATTCTAAGTAGAGACTAAAAGCAACCCAGCAGTACATATTATTTTGGCATCAAATTCTATCATTCATTTAAACCTAGTTTGATCATTATTAATATACAACAATAAATACAATAATATCGTCTTATGAACTAATATTATGCTAATGTTAATACTTTCGGTTCAAAACTTATATTTATTGTAATGGGAACTTATAGTCCATAACTCCGATTTTACTTGCTTAAGTATATCTAGAGAATACAATAAACTGTAAGGAAGTTTTCTTCGGAAATGAAAAAGTAAAATATTATGTAGGTACCTACTATTCGAATACTATTGTTTATGAACTGAAAGTATTGTAAAATTGCAGTCGTTTGCATATTGTAGTACTTCATCGAGCGGATATCACAGGCACACAAACAAACAAATAATCCATAATAGACGGACCAAATTGATACATCTACTAGATTGAAAATAATAAGGTAAAATCATAATTTAAAAGAATCTCATTATAACTTCCTTTAATGCAAACAACTACAATTGAAAAGATATTAGTAATAAAAATCTTACAAACTTACATTATTTAACTACATACCATTAAATTCCAACTCATTTACATCTTTGGTTCAATACCTAGTAAGGGTTGGTGATTACTGTAATACAGATTTTTTGTAATCCTCGACTCCTTTAGCTTAACATACTACCTTAATCTATACAATTTGTTCTGAACATATGATTCTAAGGGTAATGGTAACAATTGTGTCAGAAATTTTATATCGAGTCGCAATCTCAAAATTCGAGGTAACGTTTAGCATCTTTACAGGAACGTGGCTAACCAATAAAACATGTTTGACTGATTTTATGACACTATAAACAAATTCGTCAGTTACCGCACTGAAGTTATGGTCCTTTGAGCCAGATGGCTCCAACACATTGTTGAATTTCAAGAGTTAAGGTTTCTTTTATGGTCAGCGTACGGCTACGCCATTGATAGTGACTACAGCATTGGGTCCGGTTGGTTCTGGTTCGTAAGCTGAGTCGGTGTCACTCCGCCTTCCATATGCAACGTTGTCAGCGATCCTCTCGCTATATGGCGAGTCGTAAACGTTGTCGGTCACGTGATCGTAGATGTGTCGACCGTTGGTATCGTGCAGAGTTGCGTAACTCATTACAGCTGCATTTTGGTCTTCCTTTCTTTCAGCGCCTTCGATGTTCTCCGTGTTTTTCACGGGTGTTGCTTTTCGACTGCAAAGAGAAAATTATTCAGGTATTAAAACTTGGTAATTAATACAATAATGGGTATCATTAAATCGCGATTATTTACGCTTTACTCAAGAGAAGAGTCGAGAATTTTTGCTTTAAAAATGAAATTTGGGCCTAAAGTAAAACTTACAGTCTCAGATAAATGACTCCCAGCAACATCAGAAGGAATAACACCACTCCGCATCCAACACCGACGCTTAGAGGTAACGGTCCACTGTCCACCGCTTCGTTGGTCACTACCTTGCAGCTTGGTTCTTCCCCTGACCATTTGCCGTCATCCATGCACTTCCGAAGGAAGGGCCCTTCTCTCTGGTATTGAGGCAGACAGTGGTACTCAATTGAGCTGCCGAACAGAGTCGAGCTGTTGGATATGATTATTCGGCCGTTGTCTATCTGGCCTGGAGGCTTGCAGTCAATTGCTGGAGAAGAAATAATTTTATATAAAAATGGAGCTTAACTTAATACTCCAATTGAAAACCTGTTTGAGGGATTGTTATATCGTTAATATTTAAAGAAAGAGAACGGAGACCCGTCTAAAGTAGTTTAAAGAATAGAAATGTATCTTACTACTAAATGTACCAAATACTAACAATGTTGGAATTTTTTACATGATATTTAAAGAAAACGTAAGCAGTCTATTGGTAACATATTTTCAAGATGACTTCTTTATTTCGCCGTAGGTAGGTAATACACTTACGTATACAAACTGGGGGTGCACCGTTCCACTGTCCTTTAGGCAGACAAGTTCTCGTCTGGTTTCCCTTGAGGCTGTAGCCCCTTTGGCAGCGGTAGTGTGCCGCCCCGCCTATGCTTAGCGTTGATGTGGCGACGTGCAAGCCTATGCTGCCCTTTATCTTGATTGCAGGATCCGGGCACGTAATTTCTGGTAAAGTATTGGTATATTAGTTCAGAGGTAGGTAACGACATCTTTTCGCATTATCTACTGCGCCTATGACTAATGTAATGTTGGAAAATTGAAATCTCATGAAGAAAAGATCTAAAGTCTCTTTTTTTTATACAAAGCACGGCTATTGACCCAACACCACCTGATGTGAAGCGGTAAGGAGAGTCCATATGCGAAGACAGCTAGTGCAGAATGGACATTGCACTAGCTGCCTCCACCTTGCCGGCCCAAAAGGTGCTTTTTCACGCCTCTCTTGAAGGACCCCATGTTATAGGAAGGAGGAAACACATGCGCTGGCAAAGAATTCCAAGTTCTGGAAGTACGACAAAGAAACGAGGAACTAAATTTCTTTGTGCGCGATGTTAATGTGGAGAGAGAAGTGACAGAAAAAATTGTTATCAAAATCCTATGATATCGCGTTGATTCTTACCTATACAAAGTGGTGGCTCAGAGCTCCACGTGCCGTTATCCTGGCACAGTCGACGAGATACTCCGTTGAGCTGCCAGTGCTCTTCGCACTCGTATAGCGCCGCAGCACCGTAGTATGTCGCGTTGGTTGCCAGAGTCACTTTTCCGTTGTCAAGGCGTCCAGGGTTGCCACAGTCCACATCTAATGTAAGTAATTATCATAAGTATCTTTATTTCTTCATAATAAAATAGAGAAAATGCAGGTTTACACTCACATTGGCATTTGGGGGTGACTCCGCTCCACTGTCCATTATCCTCACAAGTGGAAAGACTCTCGCCGACAACCTTGTACCCTCGCTCGCATCTGTACTTTACCAGGGCGCCAATCCTGTACGTATTGCCGGAGTTGAGGCTGACAGACGTCCTAATTAATGTCCGGCCATGCATGCGGTCATTTCCGGTTACAGATACTATGCTGTTCTCGGCTACCACAGGGTCAGGGCAGCGGATTTCTGAACAAAAAGGATTTAATGAGATTCCTCTCAATCGCTTAGTGCGAGTAATGAAGAGCTACGTACAGATGACTGCACATCAAGTGTAACAATTGTACGTACTACGAAAGCCGCCTCTAACACGAACGGATTAAGGGCGGTATCAAGGTCAAACTGTTACGCTTGATGTGCTGTCGCCTGTACACTACAACACGAATGGGGTAATATATACCGTAAAAGGCTATAGATTATGCGTTATAAACTACTTAAAGTATTACCTTCACATCTGGGAGATGAGTCGCTCCATTGATAATCCTCTGTGCAATGCCTTCTGAATGGGCCCACCAACCTGTAGTTTGTTGTGCACGAGTATTTTATAATGCTACCAAGATGTGTGGTTCCATTGATCAGTTCAGCAGTTCCGTAGGGTGGTGGTGGCAGCTTTCCACAATCGACATCTAAGCAAACAAAAATGAAAGGTTAGCTTTATTTATTTATTAAATGTTACCTATTTATCAATCAACGAAAGATGAACTAGGTAGGATACATTTAAAACTCACATTCGCATTTTGGGGATTCCCCAGACCAATCGCCGTCCTGCTGACAGACGAGGCTAGGTTCTCCGACAAGTTTGTGTCCTGGCTCGCAATGGAAGTCTACGGTTGAGTGCACGTTGTAGTCATAGGCCTCCATGTAGCTTCCCGGTGGCACCTCTGGTTCGGGACACGTAATCACTGGAAAACATAATAGGTTCTTTAACCATTAAAAAAATTGAAGAGAAGGGACTCGAGACTTTGAACTCATATTGAAGATATTCAGTGTATTTTAAGCACCGTTACGTTTGGAAACGTTTCATGGTAGTCTGCGAATGTTTTTTCCAGTGGTCAGGTAGATCTATGGTCATTAACGTTCCCAAAATTCTTGATGATAGAATGGTAATAATTGAGCTTATTTTTTTATTTTAATAGGTAGATACCTAAGGCAATTGTGGATATAAAAGTAACCAAAGGCGTCAACTTATAAGGCAAAAGTAAATGGTTTCTCATACTTACATTCACAGGATGGTATATCGTGAGACCATTTTCCATCTCTGTTGCAAGTTAAAGTGTCTTCTCCTGACAGCCAGTAGTCAGGTTCACAGTTGAATTGGGCCACAGAACCATAAGTGGTTGTGCCGTTCGGTAGTCGGAAGGAACCCTTGTGAACTTGTGCCGGGGTGCCGCAGTCCACGTACTTGCAGGACGGTGGTGTACCGTGCCAGACACCACCAAGAGTGCAGTTCACACTCTGTTGAAATTGTATATAAGAATTAAAAAAGAACGTGATATAGATTCTACTGGTAGAAAAGACATTCTACTTGCAGTGTGCACTTACCGGTGCTCCAAAAAGTATGAATCCATTTTGACATGTGTAAGTCGCAAGAGAGCCAGCTTTATGTCCTTCGATGGAGACTAAAGCTCCAGATACTGGCGGGGGCTCGGGACACCAGTCGAATAGACACTTGGGTGCTTCTCCACTCCATAGTCCGCCGTCGCCGCACTTCCTCTCTTGCTCTCCAACCAGAGTGTGGTTCTCTCGGCACGTGTAAAGGGCTCTCGCGCCGTGGGTTGTCCTACCATCTATAAGCGTTACTTCGCCATCTTGGATCGATGCGAGACCGCCACAGTTCACGTCTGCAAAACTTTTATGTTTGAATTTCGTGTGGTCTAACTCACCTATCTTACCAACAAAACGGCTTATTTGAAAAGAAAGATAATAAAGATATATTAAAATGTAGGAAAAAATAAACACTAAAATCTTGAAAATAAACCATGTATTTTTTTAAGTAAAATGGTTTTATTTAAAAGAAAGATAATATTGATGTAGATAATGTAAAAGCTAAACAATAACTAAGTAGGTAGGTCCTAGTTACCAGTCATACACCACTCTCATCAATCTAGGACATTGTTCAGACTCAAAAATAAAATCGTGGCCCGTAGCGTAACGTGAGTTAATACCTAGTGAAGACCATTTATAATGTTATCAGCGGTTTATTTTTGTGTCTCGTAAGTACCCTAGATGAGGGTGCTGTGATGTCTTACCTATGACCTAGGTCCCTATTAGTTTTTAGCTTTCAGTAGATACATTATTATCTTTATTTTCTTTTTATTTATGCCTAGATTTTAGTTTAAAGTACTGATACTGTGGCGTAGTGGTCTGAGCGCTTTGGTTTCGATAACGAAAACAAAGCAACTTTCGCCATGGTCGATCCCAGGATGGGTCAATCAAAATTAGTTATCTACATCTCCGTGCTTCGAACGCACGTTAAGCCGTCGGTCTCGGTTGTTACTGCAACTACAACCCGCATTGGGCCAGCGTGGTGGTGTTATGGCCCAAACTTCTCATGTGTTTCTCCCATGAAGGAAGGCCTATGCCCAGCAGAGGCCATCTTAGATTTTGAAGTTTACATGGTTTACTGTATTCTACTAGCCAAGGCGTTTCATTTTACACCCTTATTGAGGAGGGTGTAAAAAAATATGTAATCCGCCATCTTGTACATATGTTTTAAGTTTCGCGCAGCAGCGGGGAAAAATTGCCTATACCTACATAGATAATAATCATAGCATATTGTGACGAATAATAATCAGAGAAAATTAGTGTTTTGACAAATTTAGACGTTACATAGGGTGGTGACGTCAATAGGACAATAAATTAAAACATGGGCTATATTCGTTCATAAAAACGTTTTGCAAACTTTCACATATATCTTTTTTATTTGATAATTTTATTACATTTCTATGAAATAATGCAGCTAATGTTAAGTACATTCTTTCACACAAATGAATGTATTTGAAAATTGTAAAACAATTCCATGAACTAATATAGCCCATGTTTCAATTTATGGTCGTATTGTCGTCACCACCCTGTATATGCGGCTATTACTCATAGATCCGAAGATAGATAGATATCTAAATAATCAACCTAAAATAATAGGTAATAATAATAGAAATAAATTTCTAATTATTACACGTTACATGCGCGTAAACCCCACAACCGTGATTTACAACCGATAGGTCGAGGGTGAGTACTTCTGTCTCAAACTACTTACTTGATTTAAAAAATACAGAAAACAAAATGCAAATAAGTACAAGAATGTAGGTACTCTAACACTTACATTTGCAACTAGGCGGTGAACCAGACCAGAACCCATCCTCCTTGCATTCTCTGACCTGTTCTCCCAGCAGCATATGGCCTTCCGGACACATGTACTTTATGTTAGCTCCAACCTTGTAGTTGCTGCCCACTATGGTAGTGTTCAGCATCTTATCCGGGCTGCCACAAGATGGAGGCACTGTGAACCAAGTAGAATGGTTAGTATGTTATTATTAAGGTCTCAAGCTTTAAATTTATAAATGCGCGAAGCTTCAAGGAAAACAATATCGCAACTGCAAAAGAAACTCGCAAGAAATACAACGAGGAACATCATTTAATTTATACAACAAATAAAATTGAAATGTTTGATAAATATATTATAAGGGCGCGGGTTCAATGGGATATCTAATATAGAAAAAAGTCTAACAAATTATAATAATAATTTGTTAGAATAGCTAACGAAATTTTTCTACATTAGATATTTTTATAAGTGAAGTAAAATTGTAGCAAGCAAGGTGCTACGAGTCTACGAGTCTGTAGACGTTCGTAGACTCGTGGCACCTGGCTTGGGCACTACTCACGCCCTGCCTACTTTATAAAAATTTAGATAAAGCGTTATGTTGGTAGCATATGAAACAAGTTTCTAGTTCCTCAATTAACGATTTCTCAGTAAGTAGATACCACTATGTGTGCACAACCTATTTCCGATCCTCCATGAAGCACCACTCTATAGTGTTACTTCATGGACCCATGTGCACTACCTCTCTTTCATCCTAAAATAAAGTGCACTATATTCTCTTACATTCTCCATGAAATACCATTAAGGTGCACTAGGTACCTCTCTTCCATACTCCATTCTAAATTGTAAAATTGTATTTACGAAAACTTACCTATAAATTGCATTTATTTGTAAATTCATTATAAAAAATTGGTAAGACGTAGGAGTCTATGACAGTTTAAAAATAAATTGTGCCTGTGCAATGTAAATCAGTTAATTATTCTGAAATGTGTGACTTGACAGATTTAGCAACTGAATCCAGTCAGGTAGCGATTGGTCGGCAGCTACAATTCATTTGGCGGAAATATTAAATTCGCTAAGCATAGTGCAATGCAGTCTTCGCAGAGGTAAATTTTTTACTTAGTTATATATTTTATTATTACTGCTCTCACTTCAGTGACTCATCATAATCGGGAAATCTGGATTATCGCAAAATGCCGATGGAATACCGGCAATTTACGATTTGCAAGTATCGAAATGTCAATTATAATTTAAATCTGGTATTTTGCGTTTTTAAATAGGTATGGACAATATATATATATATATATAGGGTATATTATTATAAGTACTCGCTAAACAAAGCTAACAAATAAAACGCTAAAAAACACCATTTGGCGATGAAATATATTATAAAAAAACTAAAAATACACAATGATGTTGAAAATTGCTTACGAGTATCGTGACAAAATTAGATGTTTTTATGCAAGCTATTGAAGCCAAAGATTTGGTAGATGACCCGCCTGTTGGAATGCGGTTACCATAGCTTGAAGAAGCTTGAACTTTCAAGATTTTTTTCACGCTTTACTCACCATATACAGGCTGGTGTCATACGACAGAAAATTTAAACATGCGCTTTATTGACTATATTAGGTAGTTCATAGAAATGGTTCGCAACTGTAAAAACAGTTTATTCATTTGATAATTACATGACATTTCTATGAAATAGTGCAGCCAATGTTATATTATTTCATACAAATGTCATGAAATTATCAAATAATTAAGATATATTTGAAAGCTCTATGAGATGTATGAGAAAGCGCAACATTGACATCTCAGGACTCAAAGTCGGTACACAAACAAAACAAAGTTTTTAATAAGCTCTGCGGCACTATATACACCTCAGGAACTCAACGCTGCGAAGTGTTTATTTCACTGAAATCTTCTCAAAGGTGGAGCAGCTTCCCCATACAGTCCCTCCAATTCAAATGGAAATACCAATACGCCCTAGTTTTTTAATGTACGCTAGAATTTAATCCTATGATGTATCTTTTAAATAAAAAACTGGTCGTGGAGAGCTTTCAACCATGATTTTATGAACACAACAAAGTTTAGGAAAGTGGAAAAAATCGCCGGTGCATTTCGCGTCGCCAACTGAATGAATTCGATATGTACCTATTATAGGTGACACTCACGGTACTGGCAGATCCAGTTGAGGTAATCAAGCTTGCAGCCCACGTCATTCCAGAGCCAGGAACGGCCTCCGTCTAGCATCACGCAGTTCTGTTCGCCGTTGTAGTTGTTCGGCTGGTCTTTGCCCCAGGTAGGCTTGGAAACCAAATCACCTGAAAGTTAATTTAAGATTAGACCACGTCACAGACGATATATAATATACGGAAGCATGAGGTCTAATTGCCTATGTGGATAACCTAAGTATTTCCACAGCCAAGCCAGCTTTTGCAAATAATCCAACGAAAAGAATTAATGTAGAAGATGGCATTCATAGAGGAAGCATCAGGAACACTTCTCCACTATTATGATTATTGTTAAGATTATTGGTAAGAAAGATCTCGTTGTTACCGTTAGTAGGGTAAAAGCCGGATAGTTGCCTCAGTGGGATGGATGCCCTAGATTTAAATACAGTATGTTAATTATGTCTTGGCGTTAGCGCTCTTCTATAGGCACGCAGGTTGCAGGACGGGGTAGGACGCGTTACCTTCGTGTACGGTCGACCACAGAAGTAGCTGAACACTTTAGTACTATATCACAACGACTCTAGCGTCAAAGTAGTATGGTTGCAACTATAAAGTACGTGCACAAGATCGGTGTGACATGGTACTAAAGTGTTCAGCTACTTCTGTGGTCGACTGTACGTGTTCGCAAAGCATGTCACGCGGTAAGCCTTCAACAAGCGTCGAAATTAGCTCTGTAAGAGTTGGATTTCTTCAACTATTTATCTCTTTGCATGTAATGGAGTTTAAAATAAAAGGCCCTATACGTTTTAGTGTCTAATAGCTTCTATTTATTTTTCAAATAAAAGGGAAAGTAGCTGCATCAAAAAGGGCACTTTTCTTCATATTACTCAAAGCTACTTTTGCGGATAAGGCCCAAAGAGAAACAACTATTTCTTTCACGGTTTCTTGTTGCGGCTGACAATAAAATAGCTATCCGGCTTTTATTGTACTTAATTATGCTTCTGTAGCAATATTTAGCCCCCGACTAAAAAAGACGGGGTGTTATAAGTGTGACGTGTCTGTCTGTGTATCTGTGCGTGTCTGTGGCAACGTAGCTCCTAAATAAATGGACCGATTTTAAGTTAGTTTTTAAATTAAGTCATACCATTAACCCATTTCCACGTCCTTGAAGTCAGTCCTGGCTCTTTCTGGGCGCCGATCCACACTAACTGCGTTTTCAGCTTGGGCTTACGTCTTTCAAGCTCTTGGATTAGGAAGCTGGACGTGGCTCCCTAGAGAAATAGAAAAAGACGGAAAAAAAACTTAGTTACAAAATCTTTCGTCAGCAACACTCTACCACAAAAAAAAGATGAACCCAAATGACTAGTCTATTGTGTGCTGTAAAGTGTAAACTAATAATAATTTAATTATTTTGAAGTGTAATTTGGATTACAACGATAAAACCATAATCGAAATTACATTTACTTCAATCAAATACCTCATTTATCCCGATAGCTGAAATGTTTGAGCAAATTGGACTTTACCTATTTGATTCAATTAATTAATACCGAATCGGTCGGTTTGTGCATTTCAGTATGTAATTCACACGTATTTGATTGATTGAGACTGATCTTTTAATGAATAGTGTTCTTGTATTTATTCAGATAAGTAATCATCATCACCAGCCTATATACGTCCCACTGCTGGGCACAGGGCCTTCCTACATGGGAGAAACATGAGAGGAGTTTGGGCCATAACACCACCACGCTGGCCCAATGCGGATTGGTGGCTTAAAGCGGTTGAAGTAACAACCAGGACCAACGGCTTAACGTGCCTTCCGAAGCATGAAGGAGCGCGAAGGTTAGAAATTTTTTGGTTGAGCCATCCCGTGATCGACCATGGCGAACGCCACCGAGCTCCTCAAATATGTTAAGTCAGATAAGATAAGTAATACATACTACTATTTATAAACATGAAAGTAACTATATCTGTCTGTCACGTTTTCAATCGTAAACTACTGAACTGATTCTGATGTAATTTAGCATGGATATAGGTTACATCCTGAGAAAAGGCATAGGCAACCTATTTTGGTAACCGACATTCGCGTATTCAGGGTGTAATAGTATTTACACTGTGGAGTATTACTTTAAAAAATGAAAAACAAAACACAATACTAAGTACACCTACTGCATGAATTAAACACGTTATAGAATTTGCATAGTTTATATTCAAATTAGCTATTGTCATTGATAGCATTGTGATGCTGATTTGTGCTGATTACTCCTCTATAGCAATTGGTATTAGAATAAGAGAAAGGGACGTTTGTGAGGCTTTTAGTGATTTTAATACGATTGTGCTTTCCATAGGTTTCTTGGAGAAATCGTGGCGTACTTATCTAAGTATGATCATGCACTTAGTTTTAAAAAAGTATTGCAGAATCAATGAAATAATGACTAAAACTAAGACGATCTTTAATGAACAACTAATTCTAGGCATTAGTTAATTATTTATTTTTATTTCTTTTATTGGATTCAGATCCCTCAATACCGTTACAGGTAAAAAAGGAGATGTAGAGGCAACTTCATAAACCTAACTAGGTGTAGTTATATAAGGACCAAACACGAGTAAAAAGGTATAATCTTTATGAAAAAAAAAACAATTCGACACGTTTGTAGAAAAAACTGCGTCGTCATTAAAGTTGAGAAATAAAAATATATTAAGTAGATATCGTGTGTGAGTGCCAACAGGCTCGTAAGGGTGAGGCAAGTCTTGGTAGAGAACAAATATTTATAAAAATATTTTATACAGGTGTGTAAGCAGCGTGTGAGTAATATCACGGTAATATTAATATGCCTAAATAGATTCCTGTTCAAAATCCACGAAATATTATGATAGTGAGAATATCTCTTACTGTTTTGAGTAACACTATAAGGGAAATCAAGTGTAAAAGTTAATACTAAACTAATAAAACCATTAATTAGACAGCTTAAGCTATCAAAACTTATTATCTTTTGCTTTGCAATACTGTTATCATCACGGAATGTGTAAGTAAGGCTGCACCCTCTACACCTGCAGTTGTATAAAAGGGAAGGGAAAACATATTAGACTTGACTTAAAAAACAATCAAATTTGTGGTTTCAATTTTTTTAATAAGTCGTGTTTAGAAAGACCGGCAGTGCCATTTGTCTCTGTTTAAGAGTGCTCCTCTTACTCCTGTATAGTAGGTACCTGGAAGCCGTGTATGAGGTCTCCGCCGTGAGCCTGGCAGTGCCGCCTGGCCTCGTCGAAGGACCCACCCTTAGCTACGTTGAACTCGTAACAATTCCTGTTGAACGCAGCCAGCTCGATGTCCGCGGGCGCACTAGGCGGCGCGCAGCGATCGTTTGAGAATTCTAAAGTGAACACAAACAATTTATAACAAGTATATTTAAAAAAATCAAAGAGCAGGTATCTGTATACGTATTGACGGCACCACCCTAATAAATTAAAACATGGGCTATATTAGTTCATAGAAATGGTTTGGCACTCTAAAAAACATCTTATTCATTTGATAATTTCATGACATAATTGTATGAAGTAATATAACATTGGCTACATTATTTCATAGAAATGACGTGAAATTATCAAATGAATAAGATGTTTTTGAAAGTGCCAAACCATTTCTATGAACTAATAATATAGCCCATGTTTTAATTTATTGTCGTATTGACGGCACCACCCTGTATATAAAATTCAAATACGTCAATGCACAGCCTAAATTGCTGTTTCTAGAGATATGAAATTTAGAGGGTGTGATTCTTAGTTACAGTTTTCACGATTCGTATTATTCATATCAAAAAATCGTTTAGATTGAAATTATGAACGATTTTATAATTAATAGTCTTTGATTAACCGGTTAGCACCTAGATTCTATTCATGTGCTAATAGACAGCAAAAGGGATTAACAAGTAACTATAGTTGGTACCATTGCCTCTCCAAGCTAAAAATTGCTGTTACTCAATTATTATTATTTTTAGAAGAATCCTCTTACAACCAATTACCACGGATTTAATTGGACTAGATTATCTAGTAGCCTTGGTAGGCCCCTCACAAGGTGGATCGACGATCTGATGAGGGTCGCGGGAAGCCAATGGATGAGGACAGCGCAGGACCGATCAGTTTGGAAAACCTTAGGGGAGGCCTATGCCCATCAGTCGGCGTCTCTCGGCTGATATGATGATATTGATGATCTAGTCTGACTTTCTTATTAATGTAAAGTCTTTTAGATTCGGTTAGTAATATTATCGACTTGAGTTTATATGGAAAGCCGCGCGACGTGAACACCCTTGATAGACTGAATGTTGCATTTTGGCTGCCTATACGGTCTTGCGCCATAAAAGCTCTTCCCGCTGTGATTTTTTATAAACTTATTTTTTCAAACAGTTGTAAATAGAATAAAGAATACTCTAGGTATTATGACTTCTTGTTGGATTTGAGGATATATAAATATCGTTCATTGTTTAACCCACCTTCGGTGGTGAAAACCTCGACCTCGCAGAGAGACAGCGAGCCTTCGACGCCCACCAGTTGCAGGAACACGTGCTGCCCGACCAGCGGCCGAGCGCAGGTAAACGTCTTGGTCACACCTTCATCTGTAACAAAAGAGTGACATTAAACCTTTTTAACCGACATCAAAAACGAGGCGGTTCACAATTCGGTTGGTATGTTTTTTTTTCTATGTATGTACACCGATTACGCCGAGATTTCTGATCCGATTTACGTGATTCTTTTTTTGTTTGATGCGGAATAGCTGCCATTTGTCTCATAATTTTTTTTTCCAAATCAGTTGGGAATTTTGGTTTTAAATAAAAAAAAACTGAAATTATTAAGTCGTCAACGTATGCGACATTGCGAATTTTTGCTTTCCTATGACTTTTTAGTGAAATGATACGATAGTAAGAAACAATATAAGTTGACGGTTACACATCTAGCTTCGACCTTAGAAAGTTATCACTAAAAATTGTGAAAAAAAATTTTTAAACAAAAATTAAAACTGACTTCAAAAAACTGAAAAGGATAAAATAATTAAATTTAAGTAGGTACTCATCCCCTAGTAACATATTTTCTATTGTTTTTGGAAACCACTTAGCACCAACTCCAAAAAATATGTTTGTTAGCTGACTATACCTCGGTAATTTTGTCAAACAACTACACTACTCTTACTTAAAGTAACTAAGTGCCACCAACGACAAGTGCAACTATAGCTCTTATAGCCAAGTAGTAAAGAACTGCAAATGCAACGTAAAATATGTCATTTTAGAATAAGACCACACGGAATTTTGTTCAAAAGTAGGAACCTACTTATGTAGGTTAAGTATCTACGTACTAGGGATTTAAATGTTTGCGTACTTGCCTACCTATATAATTTTCCAAATACCTATCTTCCCCTTATTCATAGAAAGGAATGTTCTACATAAAACATGAGTAATAGCGATTTCTTTTCAGATTGTACTCACTGTCAGCACTTATTAAGACAACACATAAAACACAAATATTGAGTGTGGGAACTAGTATTATCAATTGTCGCGGACTCTGTTAGAAAATGCTCCGACTTACTTGTTAGAAAGCGCAAGTTAACTTTCGCGATTTAATCGTCTCACTTGCGAGATAAGTCTTTATTGTTAGTTTCAATTTCCAAAGCGTCTTTGAAAAAGTAAACTTAATTAGGTAGTTAGTTAATTCCATTTGAATTATATAACATCTAATGTTAATGGCTCAAAACGAAAGGCAGGACAGCACTGTCCTCATGATGTGTTTCAAATAGAGATTTTAATTTTGATTAGCTTATATTATGGCCATATTCATAATGTTTCTTTAACCCTGAATACTCGGAAATTAAGACTCATCGTATATTATATTATGATCAAAAAACTCAGTTGTGTTATCACTCTTACCTACCTTTATATTATACTCATATTAGTATGAGTATAATATAAAGGTAGGTAAGAGGTAGGTACTTACATCGTAGTGCACTGTATGCGCACTTTACAAAAGTATAGGTAACTTTGTAATCGCATGTATTTGTATATGTACGGATTACAAACTTACTTATGTAGTTTAATAAACATATCTAAACCTGACTGAAATTGCAATATTTTTAGGTTTTTTATGAAGGCTAAAAAAACTAATTATTATGTTAAAATTTGGAGCTTTTGGGTTTAGAAGTACCTTAAAATTATGTTGATTATCATAACAGTCAGTTAGTATGTCAGGGTCCAGGGACAAAACTAAGGAGCTTTGATCAACTATCTTCCTTAATCTTCTGGGTGTGTACTGGAATTTTTGAGAGACGCCAATGTGCAACTGGACCCAAAAAGGGAGGCCGGTTAGACCCGGCCAACTATCGCTTAATAGCTATCACCTCAGTGCTTGCAAGGTTATGGAAGTGATCTTAAATAACTTGATGACTACTCTTTATTTAATGATCGACAAAACGGAATGCAGCCGAAACGGTCAACAGTTGAGCATACTTAATGCATCTCTGGGCTGAAGCTTTTAACAATCGCGGTGAGTTAAGTAATTAGTGCCTGTTAGCCTCGACATTGACACAGAATACCCACTAAAACTCCATAGCCTTCGTGAGAGTAGCCTGGGCTCTAACGAAGCAATTACACCAGCCCACCCCCAGGTGACCCAGCCTTATAGCCTGGTTTCTTGTCGAAGGAGACTACCCAGAGACACTTAGGCAAAGACGTCGTGGCCTGTGCAATGTATGCCTGGAGGTGACGTCTACTTGCTCACCTATGCAACTAAATCGCCGGATTACTACATGAGCGCAAAATCCGTGATATCACCGACAGATGCGTTTCGTGGTTCATGTCAGTGAATGCTGGTGTACCACGGGATTTCGTTCTGTCCTTCACACTGTTTTTTTTCATATCAATGACATGTTTCGATTATGAATCATTGATTGCTATGCGGACGACTAGGCTCGTAAAACTTAGAAGGAGAGAATTAATCCTATCGTTGAGTTCAAAAGGGTGTTGAATTTGAAGCTTATATCTGATTTGGGATCTAATAATAACTTTGTTTAGTTCAATGCTAAAAAACACAGAGTGTGCGCATTTACACAAAAATTTCGCGGTTCTATTCTCTTCTGTCTCTTAATAATACAACTGACGGCACAATTTTTTCAGCACAGGGCTCCATAAACTTGCTTGGTATGGAGATATGCTACGATCTGAGAAGCCCAGGAAATACATCGAAACCGTAATTTTGATCTCTCTTGTCTGATCTATCTTAGGACTCTTCTTACCGCTTCTCATCAGGTGGTGTCAAGTGATAAGTCGTTTGCCGAACTTCCTATAAAAAGAGTGAATACACTGGAGGGCATCATGAGCTATTGTTGAATACCAAAATTTCAACATTCTTATGCACGCAAATTTCCCTGGTGTGAAAATAATATACTGTTCCATTTTGATTGCGCGCCTTCTAGGGCCGGCAGGGTATTAGTTGCACCTGGGCGCTAAATGTCCTAGAGCCGGCTCTGTTTAGATGTGTGCACTCAAAGAATCGATTCTATGTCTTTATGATCACAATATGTGGAGATTTATAAAACTGTGTTGACCATACACACACACGACAGCAATTATACAATACAGTTCATTTATAATTATTATCCTTTACAAAAAATATAGGTAATAATAAATTAGATGTTACATCATTATTATACACCGGACGTTTCGATCACTTTACAGCGATCGTGGTCACGGGAAGACTGAAGATGTCAATTGTCTTCGAAAATTGTTGTTGTTGTTTGTTGTTTTGTCAATTGTTACCGTTACAGTCATAAAATTGTTATTGTGTTACTGTAAATACATAGGTAATGTGATACAACGTATCTTTAGTAATTTTAGGAAACACAGGTATCAACAGGTCTCCTAACACAGGTATTATCCTTAAAAGGAGACTCCAGCCATTTGTGATGCTACTATGTAAAAGATACTCAATAAAGATTTTTCAAGATTTTAAAAAGCCAAGGCGTTGTTTGATTGGATTTATAAAATGAATTGATTTCATTAATTCTTTCCGTACAGGTTCAATTTGAAAATCTTTACTATCATACCTAATTAGGTAATACTAAACGTGACGAAACCTTGTTCACACTGCACCATGCTATTAATTAATATAAGACTCTCTGCTATTACACGCGCAATAAAAATTAACAGTCGATAGCAACTCAAGTGTACATTGCCAGTGCAAAACTGCTCTTATTCTGTCTGATTAAAGTAGGTGCTAGCCGGCTGATTAGTTGACTGCAACTTTCGTGCGCGTAACATTCGTTGTAAAAAGCCGTGGCAGTCTCGGTTCCCGCGAGAGTAGAGACGTACTTACTATACTGGTGATGTGAACCGTTTGACATGATTAAACTTTCATCTTATCTGTTGCACTGTGGTTGACTGTACCAATATCGATAATGTATGTCTTGTGGCCTTATATCGTCGGAGGGCGTGCTAGACCGCGTAAGAGAAGTTTGCAATACCGCGTATGTGCTTTTTGTTTATTTCACAGGATGGAAGAAAAAAAGATAATAATATATATTTAATATTTCTACACATTTCTTTGATGAACTGATTCTTTGGGATTTCTCTGGGTGTTGTTTAATGAGAATTTGGTATAAATAAGCAAATCAGCGCTAAGAGCCAATTAGAATCCTGAGCGTTAGCGAGGGAATCAAAAGAGCACGAGTTGAAAAATCTTTGCACTCGAGTGCAACACGTAACTTTTCATCCTACCTCAACGAGGAAATGACTAAATGCAAAAAAAAAACATTTGTGCATTATTAACAGTTTCAGTCAATTCTGTTGGCGTCAAATACTTCTTCGTCGCTAGAACCACTCATTTTTTTAAGTTTTTTACTTGTTTTCAAGTTTCTTATTTTAAACCTATGGTTTTTAACAAATAAGTATGTCGTGAAAAGAAAATGGCGCGCGCAAAGCAAATTAAACAAAAGTAGACCAAGAAGGTGCCGAGTCTGAGTTTTTTTAATAAGTTAAAAAAGGTTGTACGATAAATTCGGCACCATGGAGGTAGAAGTAAAGAGGTTTAATGATGTTTTGAATTCACAAACTTAGTGCACACGATGTTCTAAATTCAATTTTACTTTATCCTCTAGCGGATAAATACTCTTTTCGAGATGGGGGGATGAAAAAATAATTTTACTAGCTGATAAAAGAATAAGCAGCGCTACAATCATGGAAAAGCTACCCGAAACTTTTGAGTTATTTAACACAAAACAAGATAAAGTTTCATCGGATTGACAAAAATATCGGCTAAATGATGAATGAATATTTGTCGCTAAGTGGATTTATCTATTCGCCTTGATTACTCTCGGTGGTGAGATTTTCTTCACGCCAGCGCGCCGCCTGCGGGTCTTCGTTGTAAAATTAAGTTCGTTTACGTCGCGTATGTAACGAGTTAACGACGTAACTGGGCGACGCTTCAGAAAATATCCTGAATCTTCGAACTAATAACCAATAATATATACAGGGTGGTGCCGTCAATACGACAATAAATTGAAACGTGGGCTATATTAGTTTAAAGAAACGGTTTGCCACTTCCAAAAACATCTTATTCATTTGGTAATTTCATGATATACAACTTTTTTTGTATGTTTATTTTAATTTCATGTATATGTACATGACATACAAATTTCATACAAATTTCATGAAATTATCAAATGAATAAGATGTAGATATTTGAAAGTGGCAAACCATTTCTATGAACTAATATATTGAAACATGGAGCTGTTTAAATATATTGTCCTATTGACGGCACCACCTTGTAAACTATAAGCTTAAAATAGGGATGGTGCCTACGTTTTAATATAGCGCTATTTTTAGCAAATTCCAAGACTATACGCTATATTTACCCATAAAAACAATTGAGACTTAAAAGTTATAGAATAAAAATTAGTATTACCTAACAATTAGTACTAACTAAATGGTCATTATTTTGGCCTCACAGTTCTCCGAGGAACCTAATAAACATTATGTTGCAAATAAAAGGTTATAATGAAACGGAAACCCTGCTACAAGTTAGGATGTAGAACTCGACACGATGGTATTAAAAAATAAGTATGTACAGATAACATTAAAAAATAATATATATCCTTTTACTGGTACACACAGACCTACACACACACACACACACTCACACACGAGCGCACATACCTACACATACATTCACCCATACACATACACACACCCACATACTCATACGCACAACAAAACACATGTTTACAGGGTGGTAATATGGGAAGACTGGTCTCCACGACAGGGAATCCTAGTGTGGAGTCCAGGGATACTGCTGAAATTTGTAAATTACTACCTATTATCTACTAATTATGATAATTAGTATACTTTACTATAATACTTGAGACCCTATTATTGTAACAGTAATCCAATTTTGTAGATACTGTGTTGCTATTGGACTGAATAAATAATTTTCAATTTCAATTTCTTACACAATACAGTTAGTTAGTGCTGCTCCTAACGCTCTGTTCGCAGTACTATTTCACTGTTTTTCCTCTAATTCTATTCTAGCTGGGTGAGATAATAACAATAATACTGCGTAGGTACTTTACCACGATTTAAACGGGGGCAAGTTTACAAAAAGCTATAAACCAAAGCGGGTCAGAGAGTTGTAGCCGTTTCGTCATCGTCCTCCTTTACTACCCATAAAAATAGGTAAATTCCACTCATGTAACCGACCAAAGACGATTGTTTATGAAAATAGTGATGAACCGAAGTATTTAATGGGCTATTAATGTATGTTAACCTTAAATCGAAAATAGGTCGAGAGAGCGATTGATTGTATTATATTTTGGTTTGATGTTGATTGGATTCTTACTTCACTTTCGAAATTGAACTATATAACCTACTAAACTTGTTTGCATTAGTTTCCTAATAATATGTAGTTTACAACAAACAAATCCACCCAAAATGCAGTGCATAATAATGTCAAAATACTTATTACCTCTTTACACTGCTCCATAATATGAATATTTCGTTTTTTTATTTTCTTAGGCATAGCATACCTATTATTAAAAAATCCAAGTCCAATTGAAATCCAAAAAATGATTTTAAACCGTATTTGTTCAAAAAATGCATATTTTGAAGCCTGTATAGGTACTTACCTACATAGTTCGAAAGTTGAATATTACGCACCATACATACATAGCGGAGCGTGCAGTAAAATAGGTCACTCATACTTGAGTACCTGTTTTACCGCACGCTCCGTTTGTATGGCACCGTGCGTCTTCTTTGCGGTTTTTTTAAATTTTTTTTTTCATTCTCCCTGTAAGGAGATGGCAAAGGGAAGTAATGCCCATACAGCCATGTCTTAAGTATTTCTTTATTTCTTCATTTATTGCATTGAAATGCTGGTGTTACACATTTCAATGCCTCTTGAGTGAGTTTGACGCAAAATATATGATGACACATCCTAAGATGCTATTTGATGAGGTGGATAACCACAAAAAAGTTCTCGTCGTCTTTCACAACATAATCACTTTTATTCTAATATTCTTTTAGTTGTACGTCAACATGAACACTTAGTTCATAAAACTACCCCAATTTTATAACACATAGTTCTGTCGGACACAATTTTTAATTACAGTAATAAAATTCTTAAGCCGTCAGAGCGCTTATTACATTATCCTATTTCCTATTTCCTAACTAGAGACAGAGTTACAGACCTAAGTAGAGAGCCAGCGATCACACTACACTAGATAGGATCCTAAGTAGGATTCTAAATCGGAGAGAATACGCATCCGTGATGTAGAATTGCTTCGTGTTACACGTATTGATGACACCGATTTTATTTACACAAATTAATAATAAATAAAGTATGCCTACATAATATTAATACTTCATATTGTAAATAATTTTGTAACTTGTTACTCTGTAATATTTCAGTTTACTTATGTCTATGTCAGAATTAAGAGAAAGTACCTCGTAAAAGAATATTTTATATCACAAAAACTCATATGAGTTTTGTAGTTTTTTATTCCTAACAATTAAATTTTATTTATAATTATTAAGTACTAATGACTTCACCCGCCTGGATATTGGATATTTCGCCAAAATAAGCCTATGACCTCTCTCACGGTGAAATCTACTTTCATGCCAAATTTCATCTAAATCAGTTCAGCAGCTAAGGAACGAAAACGTAACAGACAGGCAGTTACTTTCACATTTATAATATTTATGAATTCACTGTCTCGTTTTAATAATAATTTCAATAAATAAATTTTTAAACCGTGTACCTAATATGGTCTTTTGGAAACAGAGAGGTGCTAACTCTCTAGATAGGATTCTAACTCTCTCTGCGATTACATACACCTTCCTATTTCCTAGTTAGAGAGTTAGGAAAAAGGATAACGTGATAAGGCCTTTAGTTCAATAATAACTAAGCACCGTTGCTTCAGGAACAATTTACTGTTGTCTAATTTATCGACTTTAGATTTTCATAAAACTACTTAGACTACAACACAAATGTAACTTCTGTTCCTACTACACCAACCATAAAAAATATGATTATTATACGGTTTTCTCGGAAATCTGTTGTATGACACACGTACGGATATTGGTTTTTACAAACTTCGTCTCGGCCTTACATTAGTCTACTGGTTTGTAAAAATCATCTTACCGCACTAGTATCATAAAACACTATTATAGTATACTACATTGGTGTTTATACTTAACTACAGATCAGTGTATATGAGTTGTTATAATAAACAATGTTATATATTTTTTGCAGGGGGCTTTAAACATTCATATCTTTATTAATTAAATTTATAATCTTCGAGGCTTCCGATGTATTTTTTGTCTATCAAATGGCTTACTACCAAATCGTTATTGTAATAAGAACAACTCGAGGCTCTACCGAAGAATTGGTGATAATGTAGGTATACAAATAATAGGTATTCTTGTAATTATATTCGATACTACAATCTTAAATAATCACAGCAAAGGAGATCTCAAAAAATTAGGAAAAGTCATCTGAATCCGGGAAAAATACTAATAATTCGTTTTTACGCATAGTTGGTTTGTACAAAAGATGAAAGTTTTCGTCAATTTCACCGTTATTCAATATGGCAATATGGCGGGCGACATAGAAGTCAACTAAACGTCACCAAAGTGACATAGGCGCCATGATAAATATTTCACTATGTTGCAGTTTTTTCTATAAAAAATCTTGTTTTGTACCACGCAACCATACATTTTTGAAATATCTCTTTCTGTAATATGATTATTTATGATTGAAAATTATTATTATGACGGCATTAAATGATCCCTAAGTGAAGTTTAAGTCGTGGGACTTAAACTAGATGTACGGAAGTGTAACAAGGCCAAGTTCTATGCAGACATACATATATGAAAGGCATTTATTATTATCATATCTATGTAAGGCCGTGCAACCTGCCACTCCATGTAAGGTAAGGCTGCCAAGACTCGATATCTATAACTAATGAGAACATTTTCTGTAAGTATTAAACGAATTTACAAAGAACTTATACTTATTAATAGCAACCCTACCTTAAAATGCTATAAAAATAAATGAAATTAAGGACAATAACTAATATTAATAGTTTAGTTAAATAAATAATAGTTCTATTTTATATAATATTTTGAATAATTGCTACACTTTTATTACCTTTCTTTACGAAAAACACGTTATCTAATTATCGGCTTAGATAATAATAGTTATGACGATAATAATAATAATGTTCCAATACTCAGGCCTATTCCATTATATAACTTTATGTGATTGTGTTGTGAAAAAAAAAGTGTAAACTAAATATTAGAAATATCCTAAACTAGTTGCCCGCCTCTGCTTCGCACGGGTGGTGTAGTACATGGTGGAAAAACGAGTCTTAAACTTTTTATTGAGATCTGCATTATCAGTAATAATAAATATTGGAGTGGTTACAATATAATTGTGAAAATATGAAGAACTCCCTCTTCTTCTGTTTTCTTGCTCACTTACTCACTTTTCATAGTTAGAGATTTTAAAAACATTTTCGTACGAGAAAAAAAATATTTTATGCAAACCTTGTACTGACAACAAAACAATAATTATCTAATTTGGTGCAGTCATTCGGTAATTATGCGCGTATTTTCAGCGTCAAAATTATCACAGCTTTCAGAATGCTCATAAATAACTATGATGTTGTAGAAAAGCAAGCGTTTTACTACAATATTAGAATCACCTTTCACTTGTCAAAGATTAGAAGTGATGCAACAAACAATTTATAAATCCATCATTGCACTGTTAGAATTGCTTTTCTGAAATAGTGCAGATATTTTTGATTACTCTGATAGCTCAGGTGATTCTGATGCTGGCTGTACATACATTTCGGCGATTCATTTGTATTTTAAGATATTAATACCTAAAGTTTTTTTTCTGGTTGACTGGTAAAGAAGCCAGAAAAACCTTTGTACTCATCACACAAAAATCTGCTACTATCGGGATTCAAACCCGGAACCTCTTAATAAAAAAAGCTTTTATATTGGAGTAATTATTCAGTAATGTCTCTGCGCATCGTCTGGGCGTTTTTGACACACGCTTACTCTGCGCGTCATCTGGGCGTTTCAGTAATTTGTTGGTGTTTCAGCGTTTGTACTGATATAAACGTGTGTCGTTTGCTCTTTTAAAATACACCTTGTGTAAAGGCTCTAACGCGCTCACTGTTTATGGAAATGTAGTCAAACACGTCTCGCCTTATTTACTAGAAAGTAGACTAAAAATAAGAGGCAGCCTCTTATTTTCATGTTGAGACTGACAGAGAAAGAGCAATCGCTGAGAAAATACTTGGACTGTAGAATATTGAAATATGGTTAAATATTTTTTCGCGCTAAATTTTTTCATATCTTATTATTCTTAGTCAGAAAATACTGAATTCCTTTTAAAAACTCACCAATAGTTCCGGGAAACCAGGCGCAGAGCGGGTTCCGCTGTAAATCTGAACTGCTGTTGCCAACTCGGATCTCTAGGTCTTGCAGTGGCTGGTGACCTACAAATTTAGATTATTGCTAAACAATTTTTATGATTTATGTATTTAGTATGAGACAACTTTGGAAAAAATGACATAAATTTTACGAAAGGTTGTCGAGGAACAAAATAATCTTAACATTTAATAAAAAGCCGACTTCAAAAAACTGAAAAGGATAAAATAATTAAATTTAAGTAGGTACTCATCCCCTAGAAACATATTTTTGGAGTCGGTGCTTCACTTTCTATTGTTTTTGGAAACCACTTAGCACCAACTCCGAAAATATGTTTCTAGGTGTTTTTTACCTACTTAAATTTAATTATTTTGTCCTTTTCAGTTTTTTGAAGTCGGTTTTAATTTTTGTTTAAAATTTTTATTCACAATTTTTAGTGATAACTTTCTAAGGTCGATGGGTGACCGTCAATTTATATTATTTCCTACTATCGAATCGTTTCACTAAAAAGTCTTAAGAAAGCAAAAATTCGCAATTTCGCATACGTAGACGACGCTAAACTAGCCAACTGATTTTGAAAAAAATTTCATGGGACCAAATGGTAACTATTCCACATCTAACAAAAAAAGAATCACGTAAATCGGATCGGTAATCTCGGCGTAATCGGTGTACATACAAAGAAAAAATACGTAGACGACTTAGTAATTTCAGTTTTTTTTTATTTTTAAAAACCAATCTACCGAACTGATTGTGAAAAAATTTTTATGGGACCAAATGGCAGCTATTCCGCATCGAACAAAAAAAGAATCATGTAAATCGGATCAGTAGTCTCGGCGTAATCGGTGTGCATACATAGAAAAAAAAAGAA
The DNA here is from genome assembly GCA_947347705.1 of Nymphula nitidulata. Taxonomy (NCBI): domain Eukaryota; kingdom Metazoa; phylum Arthropoda; class Insecta; order Lepidoptera; family Crambidae; genus Nymphula; species Nymphula nitidulata. Next base: position 23,891,838 of record OX374616.1, read on the forward strand.
AAAAAAACATACCGGCCGAATTTTTGAAGTGGGTTAAAAATAATCGTTACAGTAGGTTATGACTGTTAGAATATGTAAGCAATCAGCAGTTTAGTCTGCCTCTATCCATGCTATGAAACGGCTGAAGGACAAGTAGCCAAGTCAGGCAAAGTTTGACTAGATGGCTGAAAGTTTCAGCAATCTGGTTAAATAAGACATACCTACAATTAAAAATAATTGAACGCATAGGTTTCTTTTGTGATTGGTAGGTATTTTTTTTACTTTGTCATGACCACTTTTCAAAACTCTTTAATACAAGACGATTCGCCTTTGCGTCCAATTGATTTTAATACACCAAATTGTTAAACGTTGGGTGTTGTGAAACGAAAATTTAGCACTGTTCGCCATATCTTTGCCTATTTATTAGTATAGTGTACAGACCTGGCCGGGTCTCCATACATTTTTGGGGCATCTCCTTTGGTTCCAATTATTACGAAACTATTTCACGTTCATGTGATACGAATGTTATGTAACTCTTGCACTCTATGTTATTCGGTTTCGTGATATCAATTACGTATATAATATTGCAAATTACATTCACAGCATAGCTGCTTCCCTGTTTGAATTGCAGTCGCCCATTCCTGCGACATATTGTCACGCGTGGTCAGCCAGATTGCGCGACCTTGCGCAACGGCATCCGCTGCTAAGTAATACGTCACTCGCTATAATATCCAGATTTGGAATTTCTTATTGAATACTTAAATTAAATAAATATACGTGAGAGCACTTTTATCCTTACCAAATTAACACTACCTCATGAATGAAGCACAAATGTGTTTCGGAAGGCACGTTATGCCGTTGGTCCCAGTTGTTACTCGAAGGTACTGCAACCGCTTTAATCAACCAACCCGCATTGGGCCAGCGTGGTGGTGCTATGGCCCAAACTCCTAATGTGTTTCTCCCATGAAGGAAAGCCTGTGCCCAGATGTGGGACTTGTATAGGCTGGGGATGATGATGATGATGAATGTAATAACAAATTCGTAGTAGGTTCTATGTGTACTTAGAAAATCTTTTGCTTTATTTTGTAAAAAGCTGAATAATGTTTCAAAATTTCTACGTTTGTTATTGAATGTGAGGTAGTTATCCGTGGGTATGTTGTCGTTTGTCGTTACGTAATGTTGTCTCAAAGTTTATTTACAATATTTATCTTTTCGTAGGATACTGAAGATAAGTGGTAAAGTCGTAATTTTAGTAACAATGATATCTTATTCAATGCTTTGATCAGAAATAGAATAAAAGAAAAATGATATATTTTTGCTGTCACTCTCCATATTAGTAGTTTTATTACTAATAACTTTCTAATCTCAATCAAAGTTTTTGCTCAATAAAGTGTGTGTGCTTGTTGTTAATGATGATATCGACAAACGACAAGTGAATCATCAACTTGTTCAGATTGCTCTGAATGGTCAAAGAAAGCTTTAGAAGTGCGTTGACCTTCATTCGATGACGATGCGCATGCATCATCATTTAATTTGAGATTATATTGTTAGATCTATGTAAAGTAACTCTACCTATGAGACAACTTTATTACAAACTTGAATCTTAACCACATAACTTAAAGTATAATTTTATTTGCTAAAATTAGATAGAGTTAAATTAATTGCGATGACAGATAGTAATATTATTTCGGTTTTAAGTGTTTATGAAGGAAAATCTTGAACCTACCAAAATTTCTTTGTACTATCTATCTAGGCAGTTAACTATCTACCTGATTTAACCACCAGCCTGCAACCTAAACATACTATTTAGCCGGAATCAACCATTGGCCAAGCAAATTATCAAAATTATTATGATCATATTGAAACACAAAAGCGTTAAAAAATCATTAATATCTCGCTTATAACTGTAAATTAACATTTCACTCAAACCGCAACAAAGTAACCAATTTGAATTACGTGCAATCAAATGAAATACAATAAAATAAGCCACGCACCGGTTACAAAACGTGGCTGATATCAAAATAATATATTTCTTAGTAATATTGCCTGTGCTGTACCTAATCAAGCCTGAAGGGTACAAAACTGAAAAGAAGCGGTGGTGCAATAATGAATTATAACAAAGATTCATTCAATTTTAGACAATCAAATACTGTGAGTAGTAGATTTGGCAACTAACTTACTCTCTTTTTAACCGACTTCAAAAACGAGGAGGTTTTCAATTCGGCCGGAATGTTTTTTTTTCAATGTATGTACACCGATTACGCCGAGATAACTGACCCGATTAACGTGATTCTTTTTCTGTTCGATGCGGAATAGTTGCCATTTGGTCCCATAATTTTTTTTTAAATATATTGGGTAGTATGGTTTTAAATTAAAAAAAACTGAAATCATTAAGTCGTCTACGTATGCGAAATTGCGAATATTTGCCTGCCTATGCCTTTCTATGACTTTTTAGTGAATCGATACGATAGTAGGAAAAGGTATAAGTTGACAGTCTCCCATCTAACTTCAACCTTCGAAAATTATCACTTAAACTTGTAAAAAAAAATAATTTTAAACAAAACTTAAAACCGACTTCAAAAAACATTTTTTTTTTTGGAGTTGATGCTAAGTTTTGCGGTCTGCGGAATGCTTAATTCTTCAGAAACTTACAATAGATATAACGTGTTTGGGTTCATAAGAATAGTCTCAATGAGATAGTGTTAGATATATCATAAATAAGGCCCGGAGTTACTTAAATTTATGAATTTTATATCATTTTTTTCTAGTGTGCTATTCGTAAGGCTTTTTATTAACTGGTTTTATTTTTTTGATAATAAGTATGTGTTATATTTCCTGACTTACCACAGCATCCTCTAGTCGTGACCCTGACGACTTTGACGGCGTAGTGCCGGAGCAAGTCCACCTGCCACCAAGGGGAAGCCTCCCGTTGGGTTTCTGTGCACCTCTTGCCGTCATGCTCAGTGGTTTTCTCTCCATCGTTGCCGTTTGCGGCAGCCCCACCTCGAACGGTGGTAGACTGGTTTGCTGGCTTTCTGAATGCGACGTTTGTTCCTGTGGGAGTATTAATGTTTTTAATTATTTGAAACATCTGAAACATTTTTCTGATGTTATTTATTATTTTACTATCAATGATTTGAAAATTGCTGTTACGTGTTATTATGATTACTCATCTGATAATAATACTGTGAGGAGCTCGGTAGCGTAGTGGTTTTAACGCTTTAGTTTCTATTATGGAAACAAAGTAACTTTCGCCATGGTCGATCCCGCGATGGGTCAATCAAAATTTGTTATCTCGAGCTCCTCCGTGCTTCGGAAGGCACGTAAAGCCGTTGGTCCCGGTTGTTACTGCAACCGCTTCAACCCACCAACCCGCATTGGGCCGGCCGGTGTAGTGGTGTTATGGCCCAAACTCCTCATGTGTTTCTTCCATGTAGGAGGGCCTGCCCAGCAGTGGGACGTATACCTGGCTGGTGATGATGATGAATAATACTGTACAAGATAAGTACTTTAATTTTAATCAGATCTGATGTTGGTAATTATCTACGTAATCGATCGACCAGTAGAACTCCGTGATAGGACCACGGGCAACAAACGGGTAATAGTCTCTGTATCCTGAAATTGCGGGCGTCTTACCACAAAATGGAGCTTCGGCTGTCCAGTCTCCTCTTAAAGTGCACTCTCTTTGATGGGCTCCGAATAACTCGTAGCCTTCATCACACTCGTACGTGGCTAGAGTCCCGGGAGTGATGTTGTCCGCTGAGAGCGACACTCGTGCGTTTGGCGGGACGGCTGGGTGACCGCAGTGCCGTTCCACTGTAACCAAACAGAAGAATAAAATAAGGATACACCGATACAGACTTTAGCATACAATGATAACAATACAGTTGATTGGAACACGATAAAGTTTTAAGTAAAGTATGACTTTATGGGTTCTTCAACAGTATCAGCAGATGATGCAATAGTTTCTTAACAGTTTAACAGTTTTAACAGTTAGGTCTTCATAATTTTCTCTGCGCAACTAGCAGACAAGTAAGCTGCCAGCGCACCTGATGGTAAGAGGTTACCACCGCCACATCCCATACTTTTTAACAGAGGCGCTGTTGGACGTACGAAACGATAGTACGATTTGAAAGTAACGAATGTTTGAAAAATGTCAAAACTTCCTCAAGTATTGGCAAGCGCCTCAAGTATCTATCGAACGAAACATTTTTTTTTCATAAAAGTTTATGTAAAAGTTAATTTCGATTTATAATTAATATATATTGATGTTTAAATCATGTCACCACAAATCAACAGAGTTGACAAATATATATGTAGAGAAGGTTCGCTCCAAACAGCCACACATTATACACAGTCACGTACGTAGGGCGATCTCAAATCAAACCGAAGGAACGGTTCGTTTGAATTAGCTTAAGATCGCCGTACTGTTGGAATATTCTGAGCGCTCAGGGTGATCAAAAATATCTGCACTGTTTCAGAAAGCAATTCTATTACTGTTAGCATAGAATCGTATTTTGTTTGTAGCGTCACGTAATTTTTGAGGGCTCTGAAAGCTAAAATAATTCTGATGGTGACTCTACACACACGTCTGTGTGTGAGTGCGCCTGCTTGTTCTGGTAGGTTTGAGCGAAGGATTGTTTTAAGTCATTCGATTCTGAAAGTTACCAGATGGAAGGAATCATTTTGACAAAGTCATTATTCATATAGCTGATAATTATAATCATGAGATAATTTAAGATCAAGAATGTGACAATTAGAACTAACCAACCATACCATAAGCTGCAAAGGGCCTATTAAACAATAATAAAGGTATTCAAGAAATGCATAGAATCCGGAATGGACTCTACAATCATTGCCGTTGTAAATGATAGAGACACGCTAACTCGCCCATCTGTTCATAACAATTTAGGTTAGTGCGCAGTTAAGTACAGTCGACGGCACATCAAGGGAACAGTTTGACCTTGAGACCGGCCTTATTCCGTTCGTAATAGAAGCGGCTTTCGTAGTGCAACTGCTACACCTGATGAGTTGTCGTCTGTACCATAGGAGCTGATCTAATCATCTGGCTTTTTCACTTACTTATTTCGACAGTGCGAGTGATAACCACCGAATAAAATGCCTAACATGGCTTCGATAGAAAGCAAGATGCCACAATGACGTCAGAGTTCAGCAGCAGTGGATACTAATTCCTTTTGATTAATCCAAAATTGTTATTTATTTTATCTCTTATTTTATTTTTAACCGACTTCAAAAACGAGGAGGTTCTCAATTCGGCCGGTATGTTTTTTTTTTTTTTTTCTATGTATGTACACCGATTACGCCGAGATTACTGATCCGATTTACGTGATTCTTTTTTTGTTCGATGCGGAATAGCTGCCATTTGGTCCCATAAAATTTTTTTTTAAAACAGTTGGGTACTTTGGTTTTAAATTTAAAAAAACTTAAATTATGAAGTCGTCTACATATGCGAAATTTCGAAGTTTTGCTTTTCAAATGACTTTTTAGTAAAACGATACGATAGTAGGAAACAATATAAGTTTACGATCACCCATCTAGCTTCGACCGTAGAAAGTTACCACTAAAAATTGTGAAAAAAAAAATTTAAACAAAAATTAAAACCGACTTCAAAAAACTGAAAAGGATAAAATAATTAAATTTAAGTAGGTATTCATCCCCTAGAAACATATTTTTGGAGTTGGTGCTAAGTGGTTTCCAAAAACAATAGAAAGTGAAGCACCGACTCCAAAAATATGTTTCTAGGGGATGAATACCTACTTAAATTTAATTATTTTATCCTTTTCAGTTTTTTGAAGTCGGTTTTAATTTTTGTTTAAATTTTTTTTGTTTTCTTAATTCTCCCTATGTAGGGACGGCAAAGGGATCAAGCCCATACAGCCATGTCTTAATGATTTTTTTTTATTCTCCAAGTATAGCATTGAAATGTTGATGTAGCACATTGCAATGCATGTCGGGAGGGATTTATGTTGACAGTCTCCAGGATGAGGTGGATAATCACGACAAAATTCTGAAGGTCTTTCACATCAAATAGACTTTTATTAGAATGATCTTCCAATTGCACGTCAACACAAACACTCGCCTTATAAAACCACACTAATTTTATTACACAAAGTTAATAATCTCAGACAAAATATTGACTCAAATCGCGCCAAAAACCTTTTCTTTCTTTGACCGTAGTTTAATATCATGCATCGAGGACCTATTTTAAGGAGGTATAATTTATGTTAAAGGAAAAAGTCGAGATATCATGAGTGTGATTTGCAGAGTGCTATGTTGAAAAATAGTGGATGGCAATATGGCAAAACAAGAGGCAAAAAGTTCGTACTTTGAAATCACAGTTTGAAATAATAATCATACCTGACTACCACAAATTAATAATCAATAATGTTTCATACATTTATGGTTTGGTTGGAAGAGATCTCTTATAGAGATAAGTCCACCCTTCGGAAATCCTTGTTAAATAATTTTATTTCTTTACTAACTCAACAATTTGTGAATACCTAACAATTGTTAATAATAAGGAGTGGTTTTTATCTTTTGTGAATTCGGGTGTAAAAGAATACAGTCTTAGAAAGTAGTAATCCACATTTAGTCATATTATGTTGGCAATTAAAAACTAAGTTATAAAATAATTCAGTTGGCATCTTGTGCTGATTTACAGTCAATGTGTAATTAAATACACGTATATTTAAATTTAAGAGCGCATTAACGGTTACATAATTAAAAAAAATCAATCAAACAGTGTAAACAAGAAACTGGTATATTGTACCAGTTTCTCAAAGACCTTTCACTCAAGAGCTCATGATAAAAATCCAAGCCTTTTGAATTTTAATTATGTATTTTCCTAGTAAAAGCGCGATAGCTACCTTGTCCCAAAGTTGTGTAACACTATTAAGTAGCTGTTACTTCATGCGATTGTACTTTCGGAATGTTATTGAATACAATTTCATGTGAAAACTCCTCTGTCAGTCACCGCAGAACGTGTAATGTGGTTTAGCGTTCATTCGCCGGGAACTAATTGTTAATCATTCATTGCGTGTTACTTAGTGAAATGGTAATGGTATTCCGGTGATCGAGATTGAATGATTGAATGGATCTATACAGTCCGCGTCATATCAAGCGAAGCCAAAAACTTGCATGACCTTTTGTGATTTAAAATAATTAACACCTCTATCATCTTTAATTCATCAGGTTTTTTGAGTTACATAGAATCAACTGCTTCCTTTTATTATGCACAGACTACAGAACATCAAGCCACAATAACAAAGATATTAGGAATGGAGTAAGGACAGTCACACGGTCGACTGTACATACGAAACACTGTGCAGTGCCAGTCTGTTACGTAGGTGACAGTTACGCAACGGAAGTGGATTATCAGATGAATCCTTCCGCGTTTCTTTCCTTACTGCTCAATATTTGATTCCCTGTTATCATGAAAAGCGTAAGTAAGTAGTTGTAGAGTTATAGAACCCTGAAAACCTTTATTTCTGTTATTTTTATTTCTAGTGGTAACAACTCTGATAGAATCTTAAGTAATTAGCTTTAGAATTCATAAAGAAATATGTATAGCCAATTTTAGAGATTTTTTACTTTATTGAGTGTCAAAACAACTATTTTTAAAATAAAATTTAATTGAAATATTACACCGGGTTTTATTCTAGATACCGACTGGTCCTTCGAGCTGGATTCGAACTTAAACTAAAACTACTACTACAACTTTTCTATAGCAATTTGCATCCTATTATACCCGTAGTGGTTACAAAATCATTTATGTAACAATTGTGGTCTTTGAAGATCAATTGGACACTTTATTGCGCAATAGATAATATCTTATGAAAAAGGCTATTACTAGCCAACATGTAAAATAAAAGCCAGTGTATTAAAATATTGATATATATTTCTGAATAAAATTTACAAAATACTGATGAACCCTGTGGTTGGTAAACAATGGACATATTGTAAATATGTTAAATAACTTCATGAATATGATTTTACGAGTCAAGTATAAATAAAAATAAAACTGTACTACAGATTTATTAACTCAAACCAAAGTCTGCTAAGTACTTACTGTAAAATAACTCCAAAATTTTTGTCTTACAAAAAAAAAAAAAAAAATTTTGTGGGACATAATGTGCATTTCAATAAAATACAACTTGTGTCGCATGCGCCATGGATACTACTAACCGATTGCCATCACGCAACCCATTGTGTAATATTCTAAACATTTCAATAAAAATTGCCTGCAGATGGTAGGCAGCAACTACAGTTAATAAACGCTTAATTGTCCTTTAAAGTCATTGCCTTTAAAATCAAGAATAATAATATTTATTGCATGCCACATTGGTGTGCATAGTAGATAATTACAAAGGTAAACAAAACTATTTCTTTATTATTTACATTTATATCATTGATGAATTACATTATTTATAGTAATTCCACTACATTGTATTTTTAATAATTATATAAATTTATAAAGTAAATATATATCTATCATCTTAAAAACATTGTAGTAGTAGTGTTGGAGACAAGAAGTGCTTCTACAACCACCACAATACACAACGCTTACGAGCTCCGTCACTTTTTGTGACGTCACCACAAAACTAAAAAGTTATTTGGCCAAAAGTGACCTTGGTTGCCTTCCCATATAAGTGTTTCAACCCCTACATCGCTCGGAAACTAAACTTATCGTAAGTCTGGATTGTAAATATAGTATATTTACATAGATATAATATTATGCAGCTAGATTTGTTGCGTTACGATTTCTTCCTACTTTTTATTGCGAAGTTTTACATCAATTAACTTTGACGAACTCTTTGGTAGAGTGGGAAGATCAGTGACCCAAGTTAAAATCCTGTTAGTGGCAAATGTACGTTGCCAATTGATTATATTTAGAGGTGTACATTTTCTTACATTTCAATGTTGGTACTGAACAAAAATATGTATGTATGTAATTATGACATTACAACTATGGTGTCAAAAGAAGGTCCCAGCTACTAATAGGTAGTTATTAGATAACAGGCCTTGAGGGTTGTAGCTCTGTCGCAATGCGTGCGCGCATAAAATCTGCACGCATTATGTGCGGTCTGCGTTACGACATGTAAGTCACGATGTTCTATGGAGCGATATTTCGGCCCTCTTTTGTATGCAGATCGCACACAAAAATAAACGTGAAATGGTGCATGAGCCTGTATGCTTAAGAGAGGCATTGCAAAGTGTTAAGTGGCGGCGAGTAAGGTTGCCAGAGGTCATTGTGGACGCTTCATGTTGGGTTACAGTAAAAGCTCACCACCAGGCGAGCCGTATGCTTGTTAGGCACCCATATAAAAGAATAGTGAAAATGAAAAAAAGGACGCTTCAAAAACTCAAAAAGTTCTGCACCGATTGAGTCGAAATTTTAACATGATATAAAATCCGCATCAAGGATTGTTTTTATCTATTTTTTGCATCAGTCACATATCTGCGACCGCGAGTAAATAGTTTTTTTAACGATGCGCCACTGCGAAGCATGGCAGGGTACAGCTAGTATTATATAAAATACCTAAAATAGTTATGGAGCACCAAAAGAATCATTTGAGTAATTGGCCTTAACTTTTGCGAAAGTACGGGCAGCATACAAAAAAATGAAAATGAAGACTTGCAATGGGCTTAGAAGAATTAAGCCTTAAGAGAAAATCTATAACTCGTTCAACGGAAATTTCTCAAGAATTTTATCCAATCAATCTTTATTTGGTTATGCTACGTTTAATCTGTTTGATGTCGTCAGCCTACAGGTTTTAACGATAGAACTTTAGTTTTGTACTAATATAGTGCTATATACGTTTCATACTAAGATTTTATACTGAAGATTTTGATTGAAGCACATTTAAGTATACGATATTCGCACGCATCGTTTTATATCAACTAAAATTATACTATAATTATAATGACCGTAGACGGAACTTTTACTTACATGTACGAGTATTATGAACATTTGATGGCCGGCTGGCCGAGTGGTCTGTGTCCCTTGCTATACAGGCTACACGGTCAGCAGCTCAGCAGTCCCGGGTTTGAATCCCGGTAGGAGCAAATATTTGTATAATGAGTACGAGCATTTGTTTACGAGTCATTGATGTTTATATGTTTTTTTAGTATATTCTAATATTTATACCGGGTGTTTCATAATTCTGAAATAAAATTTATTCAGTTATATGATTCTCTTGAATTTGTGGCTGTAGGTAGCGCTGTCATACCTTTTGACGTTTGTTTGACAACCATTGCCGACACTAGCGTTCCGACGACGAGCACGGCCTCAGCCGGAACTAATAAGTTGTTTATTTTTATAACTTTATGTAAAAAACAATCAAATATTCAATGAAGTCATGGCGATACATTTTAAACACAAGAAAAACGAAGTCAAAACTAATTTTTTTATACAACTAGATGACAAACAAGCTGACGGCCCACCAGTGTCGTATATTCAAAATAGCGAGAATCATATACAGCCGTGAGATCGACGTAGAGATTAGTGAATACGATTACGCTCAGCGCCGTGCTCAAAACTCAAAATCAATAGCTGAGCAGCTCGTCGTCTTGTCAGACGTCAAGCTCGATGTCGAATATTTCTGTTTGTGAATACAGTGCAGGGGTTGTGGGGCCTCGATATCGTAGTATGCGCGGGATGTGTGTGTGAATGTGTGGCTTAACTAGTGTGTCGTACGGCACGCGATAGTACACATTTTTTAGGGTTGTCACGAGCAAGTGCAACAATGTTTTTATTAATTTGATTGGAAAATAAATGTGGTCTGACAGGTGTCACACATTCAGAGGTAACTCTTGACAGGGAACACAACCAGCCGCTTTATTTCACACTGTATACACATTATTATCATTATTTCACCGTTATCTAGTATCCATAACACAAGCTCATAATAATGCTTACTTAGGGCTAGATAATAGGTGTGGTGTATGAATGTTATTATTATAAAAGCTTACTTTTTTTTGGGATGTAACCGGTTTATGGGAGTAAAACGGGCCTGATCCACTTGGATCAGGCCCGTTTTACTCCCTTACACTTGTTACCCATTGTTAAATATTTGGTGTGTTGACATGAACTCATGACATGAACTCTCTGTTGACTTACCTATATTGGCGTAGTAGGATATCTGAGTTATACAAAGAGTAACAAATCTGTATTTGTGTGTATTCAGTTTGCAAAAGCTGAGGAGCTCGGTGGCGTAGTGGTTTTGTAAAACAAAGCAACTATCGCCATAGTCGATCCTGGGATAGGTCAACCACAATTTCCTATCTTCGAGCTCCTCCGTGCTTCGGAAGGCACGTTAACAAGCATCAGATTCCAGAAACAAATGATTTTTCAATTGTCATAGACCTCCAGAGGAATAACTCCGCTTGATAGCTAAGCCGTTGGTCCCGGTTGTTACTGCAACCGTCCACCAACCTGGGCCAGCGTGGTGGTGTTAAGGCCCAAACACCTCATGAGTTTCTCCCATGTAGGAAGCCGTGTGCCCTACAGTGGGACGTATACAGACTGGTGATGATGATTAATTTTTATAAATTATAATAGAGTAGTTGACATTTTTTTTTGTATTTCATAAATAAGAAGGTAATAATACGTAAAGAAATATTGCAAAAGAAATAGTATGTCTAAGATCAATAGTTTCACAGATACAGTGGTATGTTTGATGTGTTGCGACTTGCGGCGCATCGTCCAAAAACGCTCAATAGAAAATCTACGGAACAGGTGACGTCACATGTTCCTGTATTACTAAGAAATGTATGGGCCATACTGACAAAATTAATAATAACTTTGTAATATCTATGTTTTTATCTATAGTTGTCGTAATAATAGTTGTTTTAATTGATGTCAGCAATATAATATCATTAACATTTTTGATAAATTTTGGAAAAGCTTTTAAGTTTGAATTGTTTTATGCGTAAAATGAGCGTATATTTTCTCATATTGAAACTTAGGCAACATCCCAATTATTTGCATTTACCAAGACAAATTGAAAACTGTGCGAATTTTATAACAAAAAGCAACTGCGTCAATAGTGACGGAATGTATTTTGAGCTGTAATGCCGTTCATGTCTTTAAATCTGAACATAATAATATTCTAGTTTAGTGTCTCAAAGGCGGTAGTTGCATTTAGGAAACACGAAATTAATTACGTAGGACAACGTTCGGTAGACTCATAAATTAGGGGAGAACGGGGTACATTATTAGCTGTATTTATGTATTTTCATGTTACTGTGTTTTAAAAAAAATATTTTTTACTACCTATTTAAACTTTCCATTTCGTTTGTAGAGAATGCCTAATGGCATTTTGTCCGCCAAAATATACCTGTCATGTGCAAAAAAGTTTAAATATTTACATTTACGCCTACGAGTTGGTGGGTTAAAGTTGCAAGAACAACTGGGACCAACGGCTTCGGCTTCCCCTTTCCTCCTTAAGGCTCAACGAAGGCTTAACGTGCCTTCCTAAGCACTGAAGAACACAAAATAAAAATTTTTGATTGACCCATCCCAGGATCGACCTTGGCGAAACTTAGTTCGTTTTCATAATTGAAACTAGAGCGCTCAAATCCCTCCGCCACCGAGCTCTTGTATATTATAAACGGCCAGATAAAAGCGCTCAAGTTTGATTGTAAGGTTTTTAACGCTGTGGGAATTGAAGAAGTACCTACGCATGGCAGCACATCAAGTGTAACAGTGCACTACGAAAGCCGCCTTTATTACAAACGCAATAAGGGCGGTCTCAAGGTCAAACTGTTACGCTCGATGTGCTGTCGACTGTACGTCTTCAGTCATGTATGACGCAGTAACTCGCACTACAGATTTGATAATATTGCTAACTGTAACCAAATTGGCAAGGCCAGGCTTCCGTGTTGTAATTGTCGATATCCGTTAAAATTCCATTCTAGGAATTTCTGTTGGATGCTGTACGAAACTAAAATAGTGGATATAAAAATTTTAAACCTCGCGATGTTTGAAATTTTTATATATTCGGCTCGAAAAAATGAGGCAGTATTTTGACAAGAATTGCGAACATTTCAATCTGGAATTGATGTTTGGTATATTTTAACTACTTTTGAAGATACTAAAGTTATCGTCGGCTAGTTCATTTTCAATCACATTTTCAAAGAAAATTAGTAATTAGTTTCTTTGTCGGTCTTTCAAAACTTGGAATTCTTTGTCAGCACATGTGTTCCGTCCATCCAATAACATGGGCTTCTTCTAAAGAGGCGTGAAAAGGCACCTTATGGGCCGGCAAGGTGGAGGCGGCTAGAACAGTGTGTTTCAATTCAAGCTGCACTAGATGTCTCCGCATATGGACTCTTCTTACCGCTTCACATCAGGTGGTGTTGAGTCATTTGCTGTGCTTTATATAAAAAAAATCTTACAGCAGCGATTATTTTCTGTTTTCTGTGAAACCTATTCAATAAAAGGTAGAATTTGAATTTGAAATAAAATAAGGTGAAAGCTCCTATTCTAGGTGTCATCAGAAGTTAAAAATTGTCAAATTATTTTTGAAATTTCCCGTACATTTTGTTTATGTGCGGAGATTTTTTTAAATAATTTTGTATTTTTGATAATACTGTATTTATTATGACTATGTTAACATGGGTACCTACATGCCCGCTTGATACGCTATGTATAAAACTGGTCCAATTTGGTTATTTGGTATTTTTATTCTTGTTTGGTTATAAAATCAAGAAAAAAACATGAAAATGAAAATACCCCCTTAGTAGGCGCTAATTAAACTATTTTAGAGGACATAATGTTAGAGAATATTATCTACCCTCTTAAAAATATCAAATCTAATATAGTTATTGGTCTTAGTCAGAAACTATTTCTTTTTATCACAGGAAAAATTCCAGCAAATATTCAAGCCTGTCGAGAAACTCCAATCTAATCCGTTTATTAGTTTCGACGTGATTGGTTTAGTATTGTACGGTCGCGGATAGAAAATGCTTACCCGATTTAAAAACGTTTTATCTACACTCATGTTTTAAAATTCGAATTATGACCTCAAAGGTGAACCTAAAATGACATACTTTTTAAAACAGACAAATAAAATTAAAATTTAAAAAAAAAACTACCTGAAAAAGAATGACCATTATAGTATCGGTTCGGCTCATTATATTACAACTATTTTTCTTAAAAAATAATGACAAAAGTATTTTAAACAGTTAAATTGAGTTACACTTGAAAAACCTCATTGACACCATAGAGAACCCAAACCTTGAGGCACGCGCAGCGCTAACACAAAGAATTAAATGTAGATTTGGCGCCATTTTGTCGGTGTGTAAAACAATATCAATTTATAAAAATGTCTGATGTTAGTAGTGGCTTATTTGAATAAATTTAGATGATAGATAGTGTATGTAACTTTAAAATTGCGAGGCATTCATCTTGGTCTACCGAATCGAGATATTAGCCTTCAGACTGTTACTACGCCGGACCTTCCGCCTTAATGCATTGCTATCAAAATTGTCATTTCAAACTGCCTACGAAAGCGATATCGCTTTCGCACGCACTTGGTATAGAAGAAGCTTTGATTATTATATAATCAAAAAGAAGAAGACAATTTTGTTTACAATGAACGATTTAAAATAATATTGCGTTCGTTGGCTGTACGAAATGACACTATTGTCATCATATATGACGTCATAAACCATAGCAATTTTGAAAGCGATGCATGCTTAATTCTTAAATGCCTAGTATATGGCCGCCCCGCTTACTATCATAAATTATAATTTGTTTTGATCAAGTTACGCGATTTGCGTGGAAGCAAGCAGGTTGACCGTGGACCTAAGTATCATGAGTATTTATAATAGTACGTATACCTACAGCCACAGGACATATTATACCAATCCAAAGTAGACATTTATAAACGTGTAGCTACCGAACAAATTTCAGTTGCGTATGCGACAAACACTTGTCAGATGCGCGTGCGGCATGTTAAGAACCACGCTTAAGTTACGGTATCATTTTTAACCGACTTCAAAAAGGAGGTTCTCGATTCGGCTGGTATTTTTTTATGTGTGTACAACTATTACGCCGTGATATCTGACCCGATTTACGTGATTCTTCTTTGTTCAATGCAGAATAGTTGCCATTAGGTCCCATTAATGGATTGGGTAGGTTGGTTTTTAAACTCAACTGGAATAATTAAGTTGTTTCTGCGGATTTTGCTTTCCTACGACTTTCTAATGAAAGGATATGATATAGTAGGCAACAATATAATGCTAACAGTCACCCATCTAGCTTTGACCTTAAAAGTTATGACAAAAATTGTGTAAAAAAAAACAAACAGAAAAAAACGACTTCGAAACAATAAAAAGAATAAAATAATTAAATTTAAGTAACTTATCCCCTAGAAACATATTTTTTGGGGTCAGTTTCTATTTCTGATAATTTTCATTTAACATTTTTTATGTTGATTGGTTCTTATAACGATAGCAATAAGGGCTATGAGATGTCAAAATTGAAGCAGTTTTGAGTAGTGGCCAAGGAGCTACGAGCGTCTCTAATTAGCTACGTAACCGTAGCACATAGACTTTCGTAGTGTTTCGTAGGTAAGCTTCAATGCAATTATCATGGAGATTTTCAAGTCCAAATAACACATCTCCCGATAGAAATGTTTTTTTTATGATAAAATAATTGTAACTTAAGTATACATTTCTTGTATTTATCTTATATCATGTATTGTCTGTGTATTATCTTTGATATTTCCGATCGCGGAGTTACTCCGAAAGAGGTAATTAGCCCAGCGTTTGTTATTATTCCTTTATCCCCACAATGTGGCTGGACAGCAAAATATGTTTGCTGTCAAGCCACAGATACAAAATTGGTTTGTAAGAGCTGGCGCGCACTATTGACTACTGACAGGGTGACCGTTTCGTTCCTATCATTCAGGCCATGGATATGTATGGAGATGACACAAATGTCACCCAGTTGTCACGTCGTAGAGTGCGCGCATCTCCTTCTATACATATCCATGGACTTGATGAAAATGACGATACAGTCACTGTGACAAAAGTCACTAAAGCGTGCTAGCTCTAAATGCCATGACTCCCGGGAGTCTTACAACAAATAAAAATTACAAATATGTTATACTACACGCGTCGCAGTATTTTATTTTAGCATTGATAGTATCGACAGCATAGATAATGGGCGTCTTAATTGGGTTACCCCAAGTCAACCTTCAACGAAGAGACATATCGAACCGGTTTAATCTCGGCATTTATTAAAAACAGGTTAAAAGCATCGCGACAGAACACTTTTGATGGGAAAAAATTGTTGGATGTTTTTATTGGAGTTTGGAAGTGATATGATATATTTCTTGGCAGACTTTTGTCTTTCGAAATGTCAGATTTTGTAAACTCTAGAAACGAATATGGCCTTTCTTAAAGATTTACACCAGTGGGCGTGCCATGACTATTTACAGAAATATGGAAATTTTTATATTTTTTTTGGAGAGATACTTATAAAAATATCCGAAATAGAAGAAAGACATGTTCTGGGTTGGATAAGTTGGTGTGCAAATGCGAACCCACGGCCTTTCACAACACCTGTTGGCTGCTACATCTAATCACTTGGGAAAACTTTAGGATTATAATTCTTCTTATTTATTTTTTTGTTTCTTTTTTTATATTATTTACATGTTTAAAATATATTTTTATTTAGCTTAGCATTTGCACAATAACAACGGTCACTGTCAAAATGATCTTGTGCTTAGCTAGCTGGTAATCATACTTTTTTGTGTTCATTAAGTATTTGTATTTATCCAATTACTAACCCAAACTGTGCATTTTTTTAATCCGCGTTCCAAACACTTTCATAATGTCGCTCTATTCAGTTGTAATAAGAGTCCATTTGGTTATTACGTCTTTATGCTTCAAATGGGTCTGACTGCACAGAAATCTATTTCTTTGTACGCATAACTACTTACCTATGACTAGTAAATTTGTACCCACTATAGATTGGCAACCTGTTTATATCTCGATAAAAACAATCTGTCGCTATCTACAAGCTTAACTTTCGCCTTCCGATCGTCGCCCGGTGGCCTTGACGTCGGAGAACTTTTTGAAGCAAATAAAAGCAAGCGTTAACATAAGAATAGACTATTTTTACATGTATCTAGTGTCATTACGTCATCATTATCGAGAACCTCGATCTCTGTGAAATAATCGAAACATCAGGTTCGTTTCAATACTTACTTTGATACTACTTATCCTAGATATCAAAAAACTTTCCATAAGGATCCAGGTTGATATCAATCACAATATTCACAATAGCAATTATTATATTATTAATCAATTAATAAGGCATCTATTAGCAAATAGATACCTATTAAATTCGTAATAAAAACACTGGCTTCCAAAGTCTTTCCTGTGCCTTTTTTGTGATGTTTATGCACATAAAGCGCGTTTATGTTTTGTGTTTTGTGTATTATTTTGTTAGTTGTCAAATCTTCGAAAAATGACAGCAGTCTGTGCTACTTTTAGCACCTGTTTTTTCTATCACGAGCGATATCAGACAAAAGAATAGAATAAGCATAATAAATGACATAGAACATAGTAGGTAATAAATATAATAAAATAGAATAGAGTTAGTCGAGTCTCTGCCGTCAATACGACAGTAAATTAAAACATAGGCTTCTTGTCCATAAAATGGTTTGCCACTTTCAAACACATCTTATTCATTAGATAATTTCATGACATTTGTATAAAATAATATAACATTGGCTGCATTATTTCAAAGAAATGTCATGAAATTATCAAATGAATAAGGTGTTTTTGAAAGTGCCAAAACATTTTTATGAACTATGTAGCCCATGCTTTAATTTATTGTCGTATTGACGGCAGCACCCTGTATGACAATTATTTAAAAACTTTCAATTAATGTTGAATTAAATATAATTCAAAATTACAAAATTTTTAAAAACTTATCTTGTTATTTTTAATATTTAAGGGTTGCTATGAGATTTTAATTTTATTAAAGCAGTTTGAAGTTTAGAAAGTTAGCACACGTACACACATTTTAAGAAATAACAATGTATCTACATTTTGGAGCGTTGTAGTAAAATCGAATCGACCAAATTAAATTGACGATAGCACGTCACCGGCCGCATGGCCGAGTTACGGCTAACGGTGACCGATTGTTCTAAACACAAAAACCTATACGCGGAGACGCGCGCGGCCTACTTCGCGGAGGCGTCTGCGCATCAGCTCCTGACGGAGTCTAAGATACAGAATGAAGCGGGAAGGCATGTTATGCACCGAAAGTTTTATTGGTAAGGTATTGAAGGGTTTATACAGCGTGGTATTGGATAAAGTGCAATCCCGGAGGTGAAACCAGATAAGAAATTGACGTAAATAATGATAATTAGAGACATTACACTTTACTTCACTCATCATCTACAGTCATTAAGTTTTCTGGTTTAACGGGCACATTTTGAGAATTTAGTATCTTTGAAAAATTCTATGTCAATCTTTTCCTTACCAAAACCAAACCAAATCAGAATGCTAAATAAACATCAACAAAAAATTTTACTGGTGACAGTGTTAAGATCGTGACAGTAATGATTTTCCATTTTGAACTTACATAATTATATGCTTAATATTACGTAATTTATTAAAATCAAAACAGAGGAAAAGTAATAACACTAACATAATTGAGCATAAAAAAAATTTCTTTATAACACTAAACTAATATTTACAAACCTTAAAAAGAAACATTAAAAAAACTTACAAATAATGTTTAATTGTATAATTTAGATTCCTGACTCTACCGTTTTGATATATTTACAAGAAAGCTTTTTTAAAAACACCCCTTGTTCTTAAAAAAGCAAAAGTTCTTAAAATTTCAAAAACGTCCTAGAGCCCATTGCTTGGACCACACTTTGCGGTCAAGAATGTAGGTGCATAAGTACTTGGCTGTTGAGGCTAGTAAACCACGACGTACCATGAGGCCTGCGAAGACTTCATAAGTGGACAAGAGTAGGCTCTTCTAATAGGCTTACGCCTACATCTTTAATTTAAATAGACGTAGGTAGGTATAGTTGGGGATCGCTCGATCTTGAGCCATTAAATCTATAACTCTTTCTTTTTCTGTTCATAGAGACAGTCGTTGATTTCAATGTTTTTTTAAGAGTTAAAGAATCTTTAACACATGGATTTATATTATTTAATAGAATACATCAGTCCCACAGTGTGTTACAAGCAATTTGGAGTTGGCATTTTAAATTTAGTAATATTTCCATGGATTATTGAATTATAAATTATGAGTACATTTTAAATTTGATCTTTTACAGTAGAAGTTTCCTTACTTACCAGTAAGTACTTACATTACAAGCTGCATAAGAATCTTTCTATAACGACATAATCGTACTGCTATCTATTAAAGAACTATGGAAGTCTAAAACGAGTCAAAGATACGTGGATGAAGTTTACTAAAAATATAATGATAATGATCTTTATCAATACTAAATAAAATTAAAATTATTTTTATTACATCCGGTACTTCACTAATCACTTACATGAGAAAGTAAATGAGTTATTTGTAAAAAAGAATGTTAAATTAAAATACAGCCATTTTCAAGCTGAATGTCAGCTTGCTACACAGCTCAGTAATTGCTATCAAATGAATGAAATAGAGTTCATAACTACTTTCCAAGCTTTTAGTTTAAAAAGAGCATTACGCTGATGGAATTATTTACATTTTCACTATGGCGGGCAAAATGAATAACATAAGCAGAAAATGCGAAGTAATAACAAATATTTAATCGAACCGTATATTAAATGGTGACGTAATTTCTAGTTACGTTGGTATTAGGCTAGTCTATCATCTTTTGTATAAGTTATAAAATTGATCTGACTAAGAAATTAAAATACACCATCAAGCGATTGAAAGCTTAGGTAAGTACCTATAGTTATAGCAACGAAAATCATGATGGTAGAGATATTTCAAAATTATACATGTTTAACTATATGTACATAGAGTAGCAATAAAAGGACACTAGACATCAGAGAATTACAAACATATAAGTGAATTATTACGCGATTGATTTGATTTCAGTATATATTATTTTGAAAACTTGATACGTGCTAACTTATTTCACGAGCTATGGCTTTTATTGAGTATGTTGCCGTTTGACCCAAAATAGGCGTTGAACTTGAGACGTATAGAGGCGGTTTACGCTTGACCGCACTTACCTCGATAGTAATTGGAACGTTCATCACAATGAAACTTTTCACAAAAATATTTAATCAGAAGAACTTGGTAAAAGGCTTAAGCCTTTGTTTCTGAAAACAAGATCTAGCTTCGGCTATGTGGAATATTTCAAATGAAATTAAACTTACTCGAAGACTAGTTAGTTTTGCTATATGTACGAGTACCTATAAAATAAGGATAAAGAGCTCGGAAACACTTGAAATTTTCCATATATTCAAACTTTGAAACGAATTTAGTATGAGTTCGTGGCAAAAGTTTAAGATCACGAACATTTACAAAAATGAATATTAGGATTGGTACGACAAGTTGAAATATTTTGTTCCAAGTTGACAAAAACGAAGTGCATACATGCAATATGGAACAAAAAGACAAAATGGAGGATTACATGGAGACTGTATTAACTTTGAGAAGTAGATTTCTAATATCTGTGAAGGTTAGTAAAATTATTACTATTGAAAGTTTTAATGGATCTGGAATGACGGTTGAGTGAGATAAACTTTGAATTTGTAGAACACCTGATGAACCCTCAGGAGCAGTTTACCAGATCTCAAATCACCAGATTCTCAATGCAGTAGATTCGCAACTTACCAGATTTTCTAGTATCAAAGATTAATTGCTTATCACAATGATAAGCAACACTATGCACGATAAGTAGGGGCCTGTGGTCCTACTGAGTTCACTTACCTTCTGGTAGAACCACGGTATACCACTATATACATACCCGTGGTCCTAATTATGTATCTATATTTCCAACCTGAAGTACCGGACTACCATAAGTATATCAGAGGAGTGTTGATTGGCAACACTAGCAGCCGGATGTCAAAAAACAGCTGCTAATAAAATATGTAAAAATAAATTAAAATTACCGTTTTCAGCAAGCATTGAAGTGATAAAACAGTGTTAAAATATATAAATACAGTGCTGTATTATTAGTGAATCGATTTAGTGTAAATATCGAGAAATTAAGATAATTATTTTCGACATAGTCGGTCGGTTGTCAGACTGCCTTTATCTTGGATTTTGCTTCTTCGACTTCGACATAAAACCGGGGAAGTATTATTTATTACCTATTTTCTAATTATAAAACATTAAATCAACATTTTTTATGTTTTTTCTCTGGTTTAATAAAGTTTAAATTTCATAGCGACGGTTGCAAACTTGTAGCTGTCATATTTAAATTTTGTAAATTTTGTTTGATTTAATAGTTGCAACACAATTGTTTTTACTCACATTTCGAAACCGGAGCAGAACATTTTACTTATCTTAGTTTAGTAGTAAAATTCATTGCATTTACAAACATTTCTGATCTATTTTGCTATCATAAGTGCAGTGCATTGTTTGACTACCTACTTAATCCCCTCACCATAACCTTTGTACAAACATTCAGCAAGTCATAGTTTATATAAATTGCTCTTGTCAACCGTTGGTAAATAATGTAAAAAAAAAGTCTTATTAGTATAATATCTCAAACTCGCATTAAACTATTAAGGGCACCAGTGGGGAACAACTTACTAATCTGCTAATCGACCACATATATGCTACATAACAGTACAAATATACACTGCCATAGAAGTATCTGATAAGATTGCTGTCAATATATTGTATTCTGGTATCATCTACTGGAAAAAAAAAAGCTGAAACTTTTAACCAGGGAGTATTGTTTCTATTGTTTTTAATTCACAATAACAACAAGAAATTATATCTGTCCACTTTCACTGCTTAAACTATAAGTTTTTAACTTTATTTTAAGTTTGCTAATATTCTCAAATTTGATAAATTAGATTGCTATTATACATACTTAAATATAAATAGGTATCACAATAATTAATAAGTTGACAGGCAAAGATTGTTTGGATCAATATAAAATAAAATAAAAATATTCAAGTTTTAATTAGTTTGTACAGTAATATTCAATAGTATTTGTAATTTTAGTTATATTTGAAGATTTTATTAAGTTCTTCTTTTAATTTAATCCTCTATTAATTTCCAGCTTCTGTTGTACCAACCAACATTAACATGCTGACCCGCAAAGCAACTGCTAAGGACACCGAGGTGAAGCTGAAACAGGTGCTGTTGGATCTCAAAAAGGCTCAGGATCTCAATGACAAGCTGCTGCAGGAACGGGAAGACAGCGAGCAAGAGATAGAATCAATTATTAGAAAAAACTCAGAACTTAAAAGTGAACTGGCCGAACTTTACATAAAATACTCAGAAATTGCTGATAAATGTGTCCACTTGCAGGATACAATAACTTCTTTTAAAGAATGCAATGACACTCACGAGCGGGCACTGAGTCGCATCAATGACCTAGAAATTAGTCTATCAGAGGCGCATAAGACTGTGCTAATATTAGAAAATAATAGCAAGTTTACAGAAAATGATGCTTCCCAGAGTCTGTTAAGTGAGTTACTCAATTGTGATTCAGGTTTACTCAGTGAAAACACAGATAATGTAAACTCACTGTGCAACGAACTGGCATCTACACAAAATTTTTCTATGAGTAACAATAAATTAAAAAAATATATTAAAAGTATTAATAAATTCATAAAAAAACTAATAGATTAATTAAAAGGCAAAATCACTTCAAGAAGCATTTATTATTGAGAAAAGAACGTACATTACTGATAAATAAATTAAAGTCATTTAGTGATAAAGTTCAACAAAATCATTCATCACATGATTGCACAACCAAACTATTAGAAAATAGATTAATGCATTTGGAGCATTCACTTAAGGATATGTTTAATGATCAACTGAACATGTATCAAAATATGATTGAATATCAAATCTCTGCAAGGCATGATATGATTGACTTGTGTAATTATAGTACAGAGAGATATGCTTCTTTAACAAATAAACATTGCTCATGTTCTAGTAACAATAACAGTGATCAAAGTAGAATAATAACAAACAACGAACCAGTTCCTCTGCAGCCAGGTGAAAGTGAATATTTGCATGTGCAGCCAGTATTAGAATGCTCTAACACAATAAAAACTAAGATGACACAAAGTACAGAGTCCCACACTTATATTTTTTCTGATAAATTAGGACAAGGGCTAGGGAACTTACTTTTAGATCAAACTGATCAAATTGTTTTTAATAATTGTTATCCTGGGCTCCACTTTGAAAATATTATAAATAATGTTACTATGTGTGAAACTATAAAAAGTAATAGCAACTTAATTATACTGTGTGGTAATAGTTCAGGAGTTAGGAAAATTCACATAACAAGATGTATAACCAAGCTATTAGAATTAAATAGCAAAAAAAATTGTAAAATTACTCTGTGTGCTATTCCATATGCTACAAATATGGATTTTAATTATAACAAACAAATTCATTATCCAAATGAACATTTGTACAATATGACGAGTCGTCATAGTGATGCGCTTTTATTTTTTGATTGTAACAAATTTGTTACTAACTTTACACTGACCAGAGATACATTGTATCTGTCACCTAGATTTAAAAGACAAATTGCTACATTGTTAGCATACAATATACGGAACACGGTTATGAATACAATAACTATGAAAAATAAAATCAATACCATATTTTCTAATAAATTGGTCTCACCTAATGTTAATTCACATTTATCTTTAAACTGAACCATAAGACAAAAGTTAAGCCTATGTTATTAAATATTGTGTACCAAAATTTGCAAGGATTAGCTGGCAAAGAACTAGAACTTGAATTGTTTACAAAAAGTCAAGATATTCATGTGGTATGTTTAACTGAACACTGGCTGAAAGTTTTTGAATCGGTGTCTATTGATAATTTTCAGTTGTCAAGCACTTTTGTAAGGAAATCTGCAATTCATGGTGGCTCTTTAATACTTGTTAACAATAAAATGAAATGTAAAGAACGTAAAGATATCGTAGGTCTTTCGGCCGAGCGTATTATTGAATTGTCTTGTGTTGAATTAGAGAGTTATGTTATAGTATGTGTGTACCGGCCACCTTCTGGAAATTATAACACATTCGAGACCATAATGGAAGATGTACTCAAAAAAATAAGTACTAAAAGAAAACATATTATTATCTGTGGCGATTTTAACGTTAATTTGTTAGAGAACACACCAACATGTACTCGCTTACTTTCCGTTTTTAAATCCTTTGACTTAGTTAATCAATTTCTTGAGCCTACTAGAATCACTTCTCACTGGGCCACCTGTCTGGATAATATTTTTTCAAGTAAAAACCCTGTTTCGAAGTCTGTTATAACCAATCTTACGTCTGATCATTGTGGTTTGGTAATTACTTTTGTAGATAACTTATTGATTGAACCAACATATTTAACATATAGACCTATTACGAAGAGTCGTGAGGACATTTTTATGAATAAAATGGCTATAATGGCTCCCATTCACACATTCCAGCCCGGACGATCAATATACTTATTTGTTTCATGTAATAAAAAATGAGTTCGAAAATACCTTTACAAAAAAGACAGTTAAATCTTCAAATAATAAGATGAAATTTGGTGACTGGGCTACAAAAGGCATATATAAAAGTAGAAATAAGATGTATGGATTATACGCACAAAAGAAATACAATTACAATAAGGACTTTCATGAGTATGTAAAGAAATATTCCAAGATTTTCAAAAAGATATGTAACCGCGCCAAATCGATACACATTCGAGACAAAATTGAAAAATCTAATAACAAAATAAAAACTACATGGAATATAATAAACCGTGAAACTGGTAAAGTCAAATCACAAAACACCACGTTCACAATAAATGTAGATAATCAAATTATTAATTCTGACAACGAAATAGCTAGCATCTTTGAAGACTACTTTTCAAAAATACCTTTGATTACCACATCTAATTTAGATTCTTCTTCTCTTGAAGCTAGTTCCATCCTGAGGCGTTGTGTGCCCGAGTGTAGTGAGACGTTCCAATTTACCCATGTTGATCCTCAAAAAATCATGAAAATTTTTAAATCCTTAAAATTAAAAAATACAGGGGATTTTGTGGGATGTATCTGTAAAAATAGTTAAGAATATCATTGATATTATTGCCCCTTATCTCGCGCAAATTTTTAATAACTGTATAGATGAAAGTATCTTTCCTAATTTAATGAAATACAGTAAGATTATTCCGCTATTTAAATCAGGTGATAGAGAGGATCCTAGTAATTTTCGTCCAATTTCTATTTTACCAGCACTTAGTAAAATATTTGAAAAAATTATTTTGGAACAATTGATTAAGCATTTTAATTTAAATAATCTTTTCCATAGTGCGCAATATGGATTTACAAAGGGTCGTTCGACTACTGATGCTGGTGTAGCTCTGTTAAGGCACATATTTGATGCATGGGAGAATTCACAAAATGCTCTTGGTATATTCTGTGACTTATCAAAGGCATTTGACTGCGTTGACCATCAGACGCTAATTTTAAAATTACAACACTATGGGGTTACAAATTCAGCTCTGAAGTTAATCTCATCTTACTTAAGTTCTAGAACTCAAATAGTTGACATCAATGGAACAAAATCATCAGGGTCTTATGTCAAAATGGGAGTTCCACAGGGTTCAATTCTAGGGCCTTTTTTATTTTTAATATACGTAAATGACTTACCATTCTTTGCTAAGGAATTTTGTGAGATTGTGTTGTTTGCAGATGATACTTTTTTAATTTTTAAATGTGATAGAAATAAGGTAAACTTTGACGACGTAAACAATGCGCTATCTCAAGTAATGAATTGGTTTAGTGTGAACAATTTACAATTGAATGCAAAGAAAACTAAATGTATTAAATTTATTTTACCTAATGTTAGGGAAGTCGATACAAACATTAAATTAAATAATCAGTCGATAAATTTAACTCAATCCACCACATTTTTAGGCATTACAATCGATGCGAAACTCCAGTGGAACCCTCACATCACAACACTTTGTAGTAGACTTAGCTCCGCGGCTTATGCTATTAGAAAAATAAGGCAATATACTGATATTGCCACGGCGCGCTTGGTTTACTTTGGTTACTTCCATAGTATTATGTCGTATGGTATTCTTCTGTGGGGTAAAGCAGCAGACATTGAAACGGTATTTATCTTGCAAAAACGTGCAATTAGAGCAATCTACTGCCTTGCTGCTCGAACATCTCTTAGAGACGTATTTAAAGAAATAGATATACTAACAGTGGCTTCTCAATATATTTATGCTTGCATAATTTTTGTGCGTCAAAATTTAAATTCGTACCTAAGACACAGCGATGTACAGTCAAAGACATAAGTCGCAAAACAAAATAAAGCTACAAAATTAACTGTACACAAGAACTTTCCCTATGTTAATATACAAAGGTATGTTCGAAACTCCTTGTTCATCATAAAATTTCAAAAGTCACTAAACACAATCATCACTTATTAACATCAAAAGTCGCTGGACACTAAAACTCGATTAAATAATCCAAAAGTCACCGTACGCTAAAATTCCACAAAGAAGTCAAAAATCAGCTGGACATTATTTCGACACTTTGTTACTTAATATAATGTTTCCTATTTTATTTACAAATGCATTTCATTAAATCAATTAACTAATAAGCGGTCATACACACTAGAAAAAAAAGTAGCTACTTCGCAATGATACATATTAGGTTGGGGAAAAAGTCTTTTCGCATTATAGTATGTATGAACTTGTAATAAAATCTCTTTGGCTGTACTATTTGTATCTGGCTGGTTTTGGTATCATTAAAAGTTTAGATTTTAGAAAAGATAATTCCAAATTCAAATAAGGAAAATGTGTGTTTTTCATTTGTTTTTCGTACTGTCAAGATGAGTGAATCTAATGAAGAAATTCGATACATTTTAAAATTTTACTACAAAAAAGGTAAAAATGCAACGCAAGCCGCGAAAAAATTTTGCGATGTTTATGGACCTAGCGCAGTGTCTGTGAGAGTAGCACAAATTTGGTTTAAGCGTTTTCAATCCGGAAATTTTGATGTCAAAGATGCATGTCGCTCTGGTCGCCCTATTACGGATAAAATTGATGCCATTTTTGTAAAACTGGAGCAAGATCGGCATATCAGTAGTTATGACGTAGCTGAAGAACTGGGAATTGACCACAAAACAGTTTTGGCGCATTTAAAAAAAATGGGTACACAAAAAAGCTCGATATTTGGGCACCCCACGAGCTCACCGAAAGAAACCTAATGAACCGTGTACTCATTTGTGTGTGTGGTGGGATTGGAAGGGCATTATTCATTATGAGCTGTTACCACCAGGCAGGACCATCGATTCTGAACTCTACTGCGAACAACTGATGAGATTAAAGCAAGAAGTTGAGAGAAAGCGGCCAGAATTAATCAACAGAAGGGGTGTGGTTTTTCATCATGATAACGCT
Organism: Nymphula nitidulata; assembly: GCA_947347705.1. Taxonomy (NCBI): domain Eukaryota; kingdom Metazoa; phylum Arthropoda; class Insecta; order Lepidoptera; family Crambidae; genus Nymphula; species Nymphula nitidulata. The sequence goes on from OX374616.1 coordinate 23,919,424, forward strand.
TGACCTCACACATATTTAGCCACTCAGCAAAAATTAAGAGAGTTTGGCTGGGAGGTGTTAATGCATCCGCCGTATAGTCCTGACCTTGCACCTTCAGATTTCCACCTGTTTCGCTCTCTTCAGAATTCTCTTGGCAGTGCCAGGTTAACATCACGAGGGTACTGCCAAAACCACTTGTCGCGGTATTTTGATCAGAAGCCCCAAAATTTCTATAGCAATGGGATCATGTCCCTACCTACAAGATGGCAAAAAGTTACCCAATAAAATGGTACCTACATATTAGTTAAATGTAAATAACCTATATTAAAAAATGTTTTGAATTTTCTTAAAAAATGCGAAGAAACTTTTTCCCCAACCTATTATCTACCAATGATTTGCACATGTTCGAACACTAAATATTTTACGTCTGTGATTATTTTTTAAATTGAAAAATGATACTTTATTTTGAAGTTAGAAAGGAAAAAGTGGGGTGCTCAACACTTTTGGGCAAGGCTGTATTTATCATAAATATGTGTATTTGAATGTCTGTCTCTAATATAAGTTACGTTTAGTTCATACCACAATGACTTTATTTTTCATACTTAAGGCCTACTGACAAGTTTTATGACATGTAAAATTTAAATTAAGAATCAACTATTAAAACACTTGACCGTCACTGGAAGCTTTATATTGAGAGAGAGCACTTCCGTTTCCCGTCGCTTGACGCACTTTTAATGCTGTTTGCATCCGGTTCAGTGGCGCCACCTAGCGGTTGCGCGGCATTTTTAGTTTCTTAAAAGTAAGCCGCGCCATTTTGACTCATTGGCGTTTTCGTTCCCGTCGAAGTAACTTGTGCGCAGTAACACTACTCGTGCGTTGTGAAATATTATTGTTTCTTTTTTTTAACAATCTTGATAAAAGTGAATTTTAGAAGTGAAAAAATAAGGTTTTTTTTTTTTTTTTTTATAAAGTGAAGTTCTTATTTCTGAATGTTACGCTGTTTTAACCTAACTTAAACATCGTTGCTAATACAGTTTCAAACGTAAGTACTAATGATTGTTTAACGGTTTTCCGTTCGAATTTTAAACATTACTTATTATTATACCACGTGTTCTCCGTTAAGAAAATACTATAACGGTTTCTTTTTTAACATTTCATCATTATTTTTGCTGTTTGATACTTTCATTATTTGAGTATTCCTCTTGAAATTTATATTTTTTATTATTTTATTATTAATAATTTTTATTTAGTTGTGTGGAATACCGATTTAGTCAATACCGGTTCAAGAACGTTTGTTTCAAATTCTTTTTAGTTTGATTACAGTTATGGATACTAACAATGTGGTCGGTGAGCCAATGGCTGGCCCAAGCGGAATAAATACAAAGCGTGCAGGAAGTCGTAGTCGTAGCCGCGACAGCTCAACAAGCAGTAGCAGCGCTTCTAGTTCTTCTGCTTCAGGCAGCAGGAGAAAGCGATCCCGGCGTCACCGGCATAAGAAAAGTAAGCGCGCTCGGCACGATAGCCGTATGATGGACCAATTGCTACAAGAAGTGGGTGAGTTACGCAATCGTATTCTTAATCCCAATGATGCTGCTTGCCATGACAATATATCTCTATGCTCTGCGGTCAGTGATGAACTTTATCAACATCCTGGTATCATACATGACGGGTCCCGGCCTACCCACTCTACTGATCAGAATTCTGATTTCGATTTCACATTTGATATTGAAACAAAGTTAAAAGAACCATCTGTTCCTAAAACTCCAGACAGTTTTTTGAAAATGTTACATGAGGTTCAGCGTCTAGGTAATGCCTCGTGGGCAGAGGTTAGATATGCTGATACTCAAAAACTATATAATCATAGCCCAGGTTTTATAGACCTGGAAACAAACGATGAGGTAAAAATATATGATAACTTGCGACATCTAACTCATGCTGATAAATCTTATGCAGCTTTAACTTATTGTATACTGAAACAAAAAATATCCCTGCAGGACAGTATACGAAATTTTTTGATTTGGGCTAAAAATACAGACGTTAATATTGTTAATTTGACTGATAAAGTTGAAGAATTGTTTTTAAAAGGTGAATTTCACAAAGTTTCATCTGATCTTTTGCAATTAGTTTGTGGGCATAGAGCTGAAGCGATCGAAATGCGACGTGAAACTATCACGAGTCAAGTACGAGATCCTTTGATAAAAGCTTCATTAAATAAAATACCACCTTCTTCAAGTTATATTTTTGATCCTGTAACATTCACATGTACACTTGAAAAGGTCGGTGGAGTACGTAAAGCATTCTGGCCACCAAAATTTGATAACAAGTCGCAAATACGTTCTAATCAATTTAGTGGCCGCCTCTCGCGGGGGCAAGGCACACTAAATTCAATTGTTCCATCGCGTGGAACTCGAAGTGCATTTTATGACCAAAGTTTTCCAAGCCATACACACTTGCACACATGCAATGCCAACCCACCCTCGCGGGGTGGATATAATCAGGTGAACTCGTTGAGAGGCCAACGCTCAGGTACTTCTTACGAGTATCATACTAATAATAGAGGTTCATTTCACAACCGGAGTTCGCGACCCTACCGTGAAAATAATAGAGGACGCACACATGCGCCTAAAGGTAGTAGAGGAAGTCAAAGAAAGTATAAACAATGACTATGTGCAATTTCATGCCGGCCAGCTAATACATTACCAATCGCAATGGAGGGAAATGGGAGCACCAAAAATTGTTTTAAAGTTAATACAAGGGTATCGCATACCCTTCCATCAAAAACCCCCGCTAGTTTACCCAAATGTAATAAAATGTCCCTTTCACACTCCTGTGTCAGAGGAAATGACTGTGATAATAGAAAAAATGAAGGAGCAAGGCATTCTGAAATTAGCTGTTCACTCACCAAGCTTCATCTCCCCCCTATTTCTGGTGCCAAAATCGGACGGATCAGCTCGTCCTATATTCAATCTCAAAGCGTTAAACGAGTATGTGATAACAAAACCTTTTCATCTAATAAATATGTATCGCGTCCCAGATTTTCTTCAGCCCAGGGATTGGATGTGCAAGATCGATCTGTCGCAGGCATATTTTCATGTAAAAGTAGCAAAATCTCACAGACGCTTTCTTCGTCTAGTATACAACAAAGAACTGTTAGAAATGACTTGTCTTCCTTTCGGCTTAAGTACAGCACCAAAGACTTTTTCCATAATCACAAGTTGGGTTGCTCAAATATTAAGAGACAAGTGGGATATAAGAATAATAGTTTACTTAGACGACTACCTCATAGTGCATCAGAATCCTCTTATACTCCGCGACCATGTCGAAGTTGCAATAAAAACATTACAGAATCTGGGATGGCAAATCAATTTCAAAAAATCTATTCTTTGCCCTCAAAAGACAATAAATTACTTGGGAGTGATGTGGAACCCATGGGACAACATAAAAGTTCTACCAGAAGAAAAAATCAACAATATATTCAAAAAAGTGAGTGTCACTCTGACTCAAAACATGGTAAACTTAAAAGTATTGCAAAAAATCGTAGGATTGTTGAACTTTGCCAGCTTTGTTGTCCCAAGGGGTCGCCTCAATCATCGACAATTGTTATTACTAACAAACTCTCTACTAAAGACACCGTTGAAACTTCAGCCGCTAACACAGGGAGCGGTTCAAGAGCTAAAATGGTGGATTCGGAACTGCCACTTGTCAACACCTTTACATTATGCACCCCCAACGTATTTTCTGGCAACGGATGCATCAGACCTGGCTTGGGGTGCCCAAATAAACAACAAGGCAATATCCGGTATTTGGACGCTGGAGGAGAAAACACTACATTGCAATCAAAAGGAGATGTTGGCTATATATTACGCACTACTGAGCCATGCTCACCTAATGGGTCACAAGACAGTTCTCATTCAATGCGACAACAGAACTGCAGTAGCTCACCTGCGAAAAGAAGGTGGAACGAGATCATTTGCCCTGATGGAACTAACATATCAAATATTGAATCTACTAGATCAATATCAGATACACCTAAGCATATATTATATCCCAGGCAAGTACAATACTCAAGCAGATCACTTGTCACGCCACCGTCAACCACCGGAATGGCATCTATTGCCGCCCTGTCTGGAAATAGTGTTTGCAAAGTGGCAAACGCCGTTAATAGACCTATTTGCTTCGGCGACCGCTCACGTAGTACACAATTACGTAACTCGAGACTTGAGAGATCCTCAGGCGTTGTTTCACGACGCGTTCAGCATTCCGTGGAATTACACCCTTGCTTGGGTCTTCCCCCCACCGTTCTTAATCCCCAAAGTTTTGACCCACCTGCTACAGTCGACAGGAGTATTCTTAATAGTAGTCCCGCGATGGGAGAAGGTGTTCTGGCGAGCAGATCTCAAAGCGAGAGCGTTAGCACCACCATTCACATTGAGAAACTTGTCAAAACATCTGATCGACACGTCGACGGGTCTTCCTCCTCCACAAGTCGAGAAAATCGTCCTCGAAGTTTGGAAATGTGGGGGTGGTCCGATTCGATAGCCACATGGAACTCCGAACAACGTGAGCTCCTTAAAAATTCATGGCGAAAGTCGACATTGAATACCTATGAATCGGCATGGAAACGGTGGGTGATGTGGTCTGATTCTAAAAATATAGATCCAATAAATCCTACAGGTTCCCAATTAGCACAATTTTTATCTGATTTATATTTAATCAATAAATTATCATACAATACAATCCTTTTACATAAGTCTGTAGTCTCTACATTATGTAATACGGATACATCAGATCGATTAAGTTCCCACATTCTCGTGAAACATATTCTTAAATCGATAAGTCTTAAGAACCGAAATAAAGTAAAGCCTCCAGTATGGGACGTTAGTAAATTAGCTGCATTTTTAACTACTCACACAGTAGATACGAATAATTTATTTCAGACTTCGCGTCATACTGCAGCCTTATTATTACTTTGCTCGGGTCGACGAATACATGACCTGACTTTGCTAACAGTTGATTCTAAACATTGCATAAGATCTAACGATAATATAGTACTTTGGCCTCAGTTCGGTTCAAAGACTGACAGTAATAATTACATACAGTCTGGTTGGAAACTTATATCAAATTCGAATAATCGTAATCTCGATCCAGTTTTCTGGATCGAAAGAACTGTTTTGTTACTGAATGAAAGAAGAAATATTGCTAAATCAGATAATCTATTTATGACAGTTAGAGGCGTAGCGAAACCCGCTTCGCGTGTCGTCATAGCAGGCTGGGTAAAAACTCTATTGAAAGAAGCAGGTATTGAAGGTACACCGGGAAGCTTTCGATCGGCGGTAGCATCCAAGAATTGGTTTGACAAATACCCCCTTGACGATATTCTAGCTCGGGGTAATTGGCGATCAGCGAACACGTTCAAAAAGTTCTACAGGCGTGAAGTAATGAGTAGTAATCAATCTGAAAGTGTTACACAGTTTTTCATTCCGATTCGGTAAATTATTGATTTATTTAAGTAGATTGCTTGAGTTTTTGAATCTATATTATATAAATATGTTTCGTTATAATGATTTGTTAATTTATAATTTATTATATTACTTCTATACAAACGTTCATAAATGAAGATAATTCTGATATCTGTGCCTTTTATTTTATATATAAAATATCACATTGGCGTTAGTTAAATATTGTTTAAACAGTGGCGTCACCAGGCGATAACAAACAGGATCTCAATATAAAGCTTCCAGTGACGGTCAAGTGTTTTAATAGCAGCGTTTTACCTGAAATAAAACGCATATTAAAATACTTACCTCACTGGAAGCTTTCAGAATAATTTCTGCCTGGTGAAAATATGAGCCAATGAGTCAAAATGGCGCGGCTTACTTTTAAGAAACTAAAAATGCCGCGCAACCGCTAGGTGGCGCCACTGAACCGGATGCAAACAGCATTAAAAGTGCGTCAAGCGACGGGAAACGGAAGTGCTCTCTCTCAATATAAAGCTTCCAGTGAGGTAAGTATTTTAATATGCGTTTTATTTCAGGTAAAACGCTGCTATTTAAGAAAATAAAGGCCGTTTATCGCAGAGGAAAAGAGGCAAGGAGTATAGACTACGCCTGCATCAGACATAGAATAAACTCGGCATGTATAATTATAATTTATATAATATATAATGATAATTATTATATTATAATATAGGTACTATATTATAATATATAATTATAAATAAAATATATATAATTATATACAAGTGGAGAATATACGCTTTAGTCAAGTACTATTCCTACTAACTAGAGTTTAATTTAAAAAGAATGTGATAGATCAAGTAATGTGATAACGATAACAATGATATCAAAACAGACGGGAGAGCATCAGCCAAGTTGAAAAAGAGTCGGTGTCAGCCTACCGGTCATTGTATATTTTACATAGCTATTCCGATTTCCGATCTAATTAAATTTAAACTCTATTTAATTTTTTTTGTCAATCTTATGCGAATAAGATAAAAAAATGGCACTACAATGACTTCATTCCCAAAACGAAAGAGCGAAACATGGGCACTCTTTTCAGTGATTGTCTTTGTTCAACATTCAAAAATGACTCAACTCGTCACTGTCTGTTCAGCAACAATAGGAACTTTATAGTGTGCAGGTGTTTTGTAAGTATGTGTTTATGGACTTTCGTTGCCATCAATAATAAATTATGTAGATTTATGAAATCCAGCAACTTTTGATAAAATATTGTTCACTAACTTTTGATATTCTTCAATGTACACACGACAGCACATCAAGTGTTACAGTTGCACTACGAAAGCCGCCCGCCTCTATTACGAACGCAGTAAGGGCGGGCTTAAGGTCAAACTGTTACGCTTGATGTGCTGTCGACTGTACAATAGATTGGATATGGAACTTTATATTATGCAGGTGTTTTGAAAATTTGGTAAGTCCAGCAACTTTTGATAAAATATTGTTTACTAACTTTTGACATTCTTCAATGTACACAGAGATTTGATCAACAATTTGTTCAGCGACATATGAAACTTTACATTGTGCAGGTGTTTTGAAAATTTGGATCTGTTCATCAACTTATGTCTTCGACTGTACATGCATTAAATACAAGAAATAAAAATAAGTTGATCTTACCGTCTCTAAGACTGCATAAAGTTTTTAATACTTTTATGGGTCAAAGCATACTTTACTATAACAAGATTCCTAATAACGTACTAGACTTGCCATTTGACAAATTTAAAATTCACATTAAGAAAATTCTAATGTCCAAAGGTTACTATACTATTAACGATTATATAAATGACAAAAATGCTTGGTTGTAACTTATAGTGTCATATAGTTATTTCCACCAATAGCATTTTATTGATTTTCTGGTTGCTGGAAGATGTCATGCACTCTATAAGTTTCTGCGGTGGTGGCGTCGTGTGCCGGGTCGCTCCGTTCCCTATAATATGGTTGAGCGGAGCGATGGCTGGCACATGCGTCATACTTGTGAACAGGTGCCACTAGTGGAAATGGTCATCTCTAAGCTTCCTTGATTTTGTAATAATTTACTTACATATTCATCAATAGTATAATTTTTGAGGGATTTTTGAGGTATATGGCATTATATGATATTATATATAAAACAATACAATTATTATTGTAATGACGTGGTCAGACAAGTGTTTAAAATTAATGAAAGATGATTGGCTTTATTAGGTTTTTGTATATTAATTGTTGACCTTTGTGTATTGTAATACCTATATTGTGATGGTGCATTGTCGGACAGCCTTTAAATACAGTAAATATGCTTGTCATTAGGTACTTATTGGTACGTTAATATACCTTTTTTTATACTCTGTGCGACACTGCACTGCTAAATACCATTACTGTGTAATTAAACATTGTAACTTAATAATTGAAAAGAGTGACTACACGAGTTTGTTGCCGGAATCTTCTCGGTAGTTCAACTTTTGGAACCGGTGTAAATTCAGACAGACTGACAGAAAGACAGACTGACTGACTGACAGACAGACAGACAGACAGACAGACAGACAGACAGACAAACAGACAGACAGACAGACAGACAGACAGACAGACAGACAGACAGACAGACAGACAGCCAGACTGACTGACGGACAGACGGACCGACAGACGGACCGACAGACAGACCGATAGACAGACATTATAACATTCTTAGCTTACGTAGATCCAGATAAGACAGTGAGACAAACATAATGTAATTGTTAGTTAGTTAATATTATTTTTATGTGATAGACATAAGGGTTTTTTTGTTGACGATTCAAAAGTGCTTCTTGGGGGGCCTAATTGAATAAAGATATTTTCATTTTCATTTTCAGAGAGTACATTTAACATACCCCACACAGTTTTTTATTGTACATACTCTGATTAGTTGCCAATCTGCTGAACTGAGAATCTCTTAAGTTGCGGTTCTGATGATTTTAAAATCTGCTAAACTGCTCCTGAGGGCTGATAAGGGCCGAGTTGGATAAACTGCTATGACTCCCAAGGTGTTCGCTGTATGGGATATTGACTTAAAAATCTGTGGGAATAATTACACATTAGCATTCACTAGAATTAAAACACCCTAGTGACGAACCAAACACTGATCGCGATGCTCCAGAAGTATGTTACAACGTCAAGTGAATTTGTGTAACATTTAATTGACAGGCGAAACGTGTGACGCGGATTGAATGCAAAACCTAAATCTTACGTAAAAATGCTCACACGCAATGGTCATTTCCTCGACCACGTCGTCGAGCATTCATAGGAAGCATAACAACATTACATGAAATGATATAAAACGGCGCTGTATCTATTATAGTACAGTCGGACTCAGAAATAGATTAACACATTAGTACATACCATGACACACTAAATATAAGGAGTGATATAGTACCGACTAAAGCGTTTTTTTTATTTATTTGAAAATAAGCAGTTATACATATGTTAAAAACATTCTTATATTAAATATTCCTTCCTTCCCTACCACACTACTAAGCCGCACTACTGGTAGTGTCGTGGGTATTTTTTTCACTTCTGCACTACTGGTCCAGTAGTACCGTAGGTATTTGTAAAATACATTTTAGTGCGTTCCCCATTACACTCCCTAATTTATTTTACACATCAAGCAACTAGACATCGCAACAATGAATTTGAGTTGTGTCTGGTAAGTTATTTGGCTTTACTTTAAAAATAAATACGGATTGAAGTACAATATTGTTTAATCTTTCCCAAAAGTGCAGGCTCTCCTAATAATAAGTAACTCAACTCAAACACTGCCTGCACAAGACAGCAACAGCAGTTACTTATGGCGCCTTATAAACTAACTACTTATTTGAAATATCTAGAATAGATTTAAACATAAATAACAAAAAAATTATATATGTATTAAATAAGTTATAATATAAAATAAGGAAAAGTTTTATTTAAGTGTTCATCCACTTTTGATCCCACTGAGGCCGACCGTACTAATCATGAGAACTAAAGGTTCTCGTAGTCGCACCTAAAGGCTGTCGCATCAAGTATACATAATATCCAAACATTGATAGAACATGAAAAATTACAGTTGGTTTTCAGAGCTAGTCACACCGTAAAATACAAAATTGAATGTGACTTAACAGAAGTACTTTCGTTTATTGCCAAAGAATAACAACCATTACTTTTTAAAATATGGAGCTGCAGCCTTAAAACAAGGGGTATAAGGTAATCTGTGTTTGGTTTCTGCTGGACCATTTTTAAAATATTTAGTAAAACGGGCGGCTTGAAAAATCCGATTGACTTAAATCCGAAGTGTAGAGAGATCCATCATAGATATATAGAACATTGCCTGTTCAAAATTATTCGGAATTAAAGCCCAAAAAGACCGTCTACTTTGAATCACACCACTATGATTGCCTACGAAGCAGTCGAAAACATTGGGATGATGTCATTTAGACGCAATTAAAGCCAATTAATATTAATGAAGGCATTGTAAATGGGTTGTTGATAAGTCTAGAATTAAGTAGCCACTTACCTAATTGCACGTTTATAAAATTAAACACGTCTAATATCATTCTGTTCGCAAGAACACCGGCTAATTATTAACTAGTTAATTTAAAACAATAAAATAACAACAACCTATTATTATCACCGTGGGAAAATTTAACAATGGATTGCGCCAACGAAGCTGTTAGGCGCCCTTGGGTGCTTCATCTCTAAAATAGCACATATGCCTTAAACTGTGTAATTTTGTATAAAGTATGTACGATAAGGATAATAGTATAAAACTATAATCGGCTGTCATACATTCTTTGGCAGCTTTGTTTTGACAAAGTTACATACTTACGTATATTTTTGTAGTAAAATTATATACTTTTATCGTGTATGCTTCAGAATTGTCATTAAGTTTACTACATAGGTATCTTAGTTATTGTATTGCCTCCCTTGAAGCCTTTGATTGTGTTCAATTAAGGCTGGCCTAGTGGTCTGTGCTCCTTACTATACAGGCTACTCGGTCAGGGACCCCGGGTTCGAATACCGGTAGGAGCAAATATTTGGTTAAAAGTAGCGTACATATTTTCTTAAATTTGTGAAAAAAGCGCCACATTTAAACTTAGGCAACAAACATTTACCGCCTTATTATAAAACGCGGACTAAAGTTAGTCCTGGTCTAAAACTAATGCTGTCACTGTTATTTGTTAAAAGAAAGACAGTGAGAGCATCAGTTTTAAGCCAGGACTAACTTTAGTCCGCGTTTTATAATAAGGGGGTTAGAGTCTCTACTTTTCTAAAAAGTCTAATACAGTTCATAAGACAAAATAATATAACGATATTTATACTCTCACTACAGCGACTACACTCTCACATAATAACTTCTTTAATAAAGATACTAAAAAAATAAACCTGAAACATTATTATTTTTAGACTTGTAACAATTCTAAACAGGGTAAGTAACAAACAGTTTTCTATTTTAAAATAACAAAGTTTGACGTTTTTATGTCATGTTATCTCGTATCGTTCATGCGTGCTGGGTGTCAAGCTTGTTTCGGCACTCGACTTGTTGAAAAGCGCGCCAGACATCCTTCTGTCTGCGTGATTTAAATGTTACAAGCTACTGTTTTGCTGTGGAGTGGCTTCTCATAGGGCCCTCTGGTGGATGCTAGTAGATTTTAGACTTTATTACGAGAACGATTTAAAGTATTTTACTTTGAACCATTTCATTTACCCCCAACGTAGTGGCGCTTGTTTATTCTGTTAAAGAAAAGCTAGTTTTATTTAATCGAAATATTTGTACATCTGCTTTGTAATTTTTTATGCAGGCTTTTGAAAAAGGCATCTGCATGAAGTGGAAATAATTATTGTATACCATTATCCTTTGACGAGAATACCCTTTATTGGGTGGTTGTTAACCACAGAGTACTGGCGAAACGGAATCTAAAGTTGTAATAGTTGCAGCAGATCATTCATGGGGAAATGTATACACAATGTAACTAAACTGCCTTTTCAAAAACTTAAATTATATGTCAAAGAAACTTTAATGAAAAAGGCTACTTTAATATCCAAGAATATTTAGATGATAAGAATGCGTGGACACATTAAAATTCCAAAATGTTTTATATGTTTATTTACGAGTATTATGACTAATAACCTCTGTATACCTATATTGTGTGCATTGTCAGATAGCTTGAAAATAACGATAATACTTTTGACATTGGGTATCTACTTTGTTGGTACGTTGATATACCTTCTCATCTAATTTTAATTATTTCTTTTTGCTGGGCGGCACTGCACTGCTAAAAGTTATATTTTTTAACTACAAAAATTGTAATTTAATATTTGAAAAGAGTGACTACACGAGTTTGTTGCCGGAATTTTCTCGGTAGTTCAACTTTTGGAGCCGGTGTAAATTCAGACGTGACAGATAGACAGAGACTATGACGTTGTTCGTTGATATATTTTTGTGATAGTTGTAAGAATGTATTTTTGACGATAAAAGTGCTTCTTGTTGGCCTATTTAAATAAAGTATTTTTTCTTTCTTTCTCTTTCTTTCTCTCTGGTCTGTCAACTAAAGTTTTGTGAACGGGTTTGATAATTCGAAAACATACTTGTACTAATAACACATACTTTTTGTTTTGATCAGCTACTTTGAAGACTGATTGTACTATTCATCTGTGGTATAAACTCATAATATAGGACTCAATAGATGATTATTTATTGTTGGTGAACTGATGAAAGAATATTTATTGACAATTGTACAGTCAACAGCACATCAAGCGTAACAGTTTGACCTTGAGACCGCCCTTACTCCGATCGTATTATAGGCGGCTTTCGTAGTGCAACTGTTACAATTGATGTGCAAGTGAGAAATAATTCATTGCTCAAATTATACATAGTCATATTATTATTTTCATTATCTGATTTGTCACTGCGACGTGAAATATCTATATTTGTGACTTGCCGCCTTAATGTAGAGCCTTGATTTCACTCTTCATAAATTTTAGGTATTTACCGACCTCCCAGCTCTTTATATCATTTGGGTCGATAGTCTGTCTATTGATGAGGTCCACAGTTGCATTAGACGTGCATTGGGGTTTCGCGCCCCTGTGCACAGGAGCTACAACCATACAAAACACTTAGCTTTAAGTCAAATAAGTATATTTTTAGTTTGCTGTGGCCTGTCAAAGCTCTCATAGTAATTATGTTACTTCTGCTGAGTTATATCAGCTCTTCAGTTCGTTTGTTTTGAATAGAGAGACTTTAAATATTATCAAACCAGGTGGCCTTGGCCATTGTACGGAAGATTGCTGCATGAGTTTGCTTTAAAAAAGTGGACAAAACATGGCCTGGTTCTTTTGGTTTCCGCAGAAAGGTTCTGGTCCCGTCTATTACTCCGACATAGTCATATACTACATATGTTCATATTATATATCATTTTTTTCTGCGCTTTAAGTAGAGATACCTAAAAAGAGGTTCCGGCGCGGTCGCGTTCCTGCCAAGCCGTGATACCGTTTAAGTATTTAAAAATATAAAAATTTGAATTTCGAATTATCATTATATCAGAAAGACAGACAAACTAACACAACAGATTTTTATTTCTTTCTTTACAACATAAGAATTATAATTGTATGTAAATAGTTCTAATATATTTTAATAAGTTATTTATTATTTTAATTATTATTTAATAATTAATACTTATTTATTTTGAATAAGAAGGTAATCAATAAAAAAAGGAACAGAGCAATTTTTTTAGCATACTTTTAATTTACGTTTTCAATGAAAATTGTACTGGAAGAGATTTTTTAGAAATAAGTAGCGACTTTGTAAGTTCTCTTCATCTCTTATGTATCTGTTTAAGTTGTGTGTACATACATAATTGTTAGATATATAAACGTACTTGCAAACAACACAACATTAGTACTGCGCGAAGTATTACATAGTCAAGAATTCACATAATACGCGTTAGGTCAGACATAATTTTAACTGACAACTAACCTATTTTTAGCTAAAATAGCAACAATTTGTCATTGAGTGCCTTTCGGTCACGCCATTCAAAGACAAAGACATGTTTAAACTCTTGCGCCGTGGAAGTGACCAATTAATATTTGGGACAGAGTAATTAATTGCTAGGTTACATAAAATATAAGAAAATATCACTTGGCCAAAAGTATCTTAAATATCTGTAGTATCAGTAAGTCATTCTTCCTGATACTACAGATATTTATTGGCAAAAGTGTTGCATTGCATTCAAGCATGTATTGGTTATTTGATACCTTCTGTTATTTATTAAAAAATGATAAATGACACAATAATATTTGCTGTTCCTTCTGTTAATACTTACTTCAGAGCTGTTCATTGCAGTCCCAAGCACGAGGTAAGAATTAACAATTGGCTTTTTTGAGGGATAATGGTCTATTTATGATAAAGTCATTATGTATGATTAATGATAAAAACATAATATCTAAATAGCTGAAAAATCTAGTCTAAAAGTTGTTACTTTTCGAAGGTACTTACAACTGACAGTTCATTCTTTGTTAAATGTGGCCCCGGTCTCCCCTACGTAGCTACTCAGTCCACCCTACCACCTAGTAGATACAGCTTTGTTTTATACATACCTACAATACTTGTCTTTATAAGTATGAAGTATTATATTTATTAGTGTGGTTGATTATTAAAATTGTAGCAATATAGTCCATGACAATTTTAAACAAAAAAATTAGATGTACCTGCATATTATTATTTTATAATATTTTTAAGTAATAAGTATTACAGAACGAGTGTTAAACTGGTAAAAAGCATTTTAACATTATTCCCGCTGTCCCACATTCCTTTTACTCGAAGTCACCCTATTCATAGGGTCAGGCGTCTGCCACGCACATGTCGTCAAAGAATCGGCTGCCGCCGATAGATTTATTGGGCTTAAGGCCCGCGGCTAGTTTTTACGACAGGAAGGGCCAGAGCTGGCCGTAAATCTTGTGTGGCCTATTAATGTGTAAAGAAAGGCCTGGATTGTTTTTGATAATCGCTTTTCCATGAAATCTTCTCTTCCTTCGGCCTTAAGTGATTATTTTTCACCATGACCCCATCTGGCTCTAAGGACAATACTTTCGACTATTATGGAGGAAACATTTCGTTAAAATGTTAAAATATTTCGTTTACTTGACGGAACGGAAGTAACCGCCCGCGCATACAGATGGCCGCACATCTAGCGTAACACATCTATTCAAATTGACTCGTATTACTGAGAACTAAGGTACCCACAAATTTTAAAGTGTTTAACTTTATCTACAGACGTGGGTAACGTAGTTTCGGTTCACAAAAAAAGTATCGCGGAAGGTTCACATTTTATTCCTGGAAAGTTATTTTTTCGAATTCTGAATTTCAAATCCCAAATGAAGGAGTCCACTAATGTATCACGAGCGAGTGATTCTAAAATAGAATCCTGAACACATCGAGGTCTTCATACACAAGAGAACGACAAGACCTTAATTTTAAAAATGCTTTCATGTGAAATACCTGTCTCTTTGAGATAAAACACTCTTTTTATATAATTTTCTCACAGAGACAGGTATAACTCATAAAATATTAGTAATTAGAGTACAGTAAACAATCAAGGCAACTTGTCTGATAAAACGTATTTTTTTGGAGTCAGTGATTCAATTTCTATTGTTTCTGGAAACAGCTTCTTCACCACCTATTCCAAAAAAAAACCTGTTCAGTATTCAGAACGTTTTTTTTTCTTTTTATTGTTTTCGAGAGCGAAAAAGTACAAAATGAAATAGCGACAAACGCTTAGTAAACTAAAAATACTATTTTAAAATACTTCACTAGTTCACTGTAATTTTATGCAACTCATAAAACGTAAGTCTAGTATAGTCATAGTCAGTATTTTTCTAGACTTCATATCGAAACAGTTAACTTCCGTTAAAAGCATAACATTTCGTCAGCGCCAGTATCATCCAGATAATTAAAAAAAACGTGAATCAAACAAGAACCTAGTATTCGGACTAATGCACGGGAGGTTAGAATTATGTATGAGTTGGGCCAGCCTGTAGCATTGGCTATAATGCCGCTGAACCGTTTTCTAACGTGTTTTTTTTATACAAAGCACGACAAATGACTCAACACCACGCAACCTTTGGCAACGCGCAAGTGATACCCCTGGTGTTGCAAGCGTCCATAGGCTACGGTAACCGCTTACCATCAGGTGGGCCGTATGCTTGATTGCCACCGTAGTGGTATAAAAATAAATATAAAAAAAACCACCTGATGTGAAGCGGTAAGAAGACTCAATTTTTGTACATAACCTGTCAAGCATGGAGGTTTAGTTACATTTGATTGTCATAAAACTTACGCGGCTTGGCAATGACTCTTTAATTAAGCTCACTACAAGGTAGGAGTATGGAGTAAATCAAAAGCTCGCTTCTTGATTGGGGCGCTCACAGGGCATTTTGCTACTAACCACATGCTACATAAAATGCAACTCTCCCTAACACAACTTTGTCGAGCATGTGGTGAATGCCAGGAATCAATGATGCATCTCTTGTGTCATTGTGATGCCCTTGCTAGAACCAGAATGAGTCTTCTGGGAGTGGCATATCCAAAGCCAGAAGACTACAGGCTCTTTCTGCCTAAAAATATAGTAAGGCTAATGGCATCTATAATCTGGACACAGGAAGAGTAAACGCAGGGGAGGCACAAAAGATCCCAATGGGTCGAAGTGCACTGTGACTTAGTCATGGCCCCACTATAAGATAAGATAAGATAAGATAAGCTCACTACAATCAGTAAGTAAATAGAAGATTACGAAACCCGGTTAGAATCCAAATGTTTGTATGATGAATACGAGCATTTGTTCACGAGTCATGGATGATTATATGTTTATTTAGAATGTTTCTAATATTTATGTAATATTATTATCAATATTAATCCGTTATCTAGAATCCCTAACACAAGCTCTTAATGATGCTTACTTTAGGCTAGATAATAGGTGTGAGGGTGTAAAAAAAAACAAATAGAAATATATTCTATTAATAGTCTATAAAAGATACGTCACTATTAGTATTAATTATACCTACGATCCTAACTAATATAATGAATGCGAAAGTGAGTTTGTTTGTGTGTTTCTTCGTTACGATTTCACGCCAAAGCCTTAAATTTAAATGAAATATTGTATGGAGATAGTTTAAGACCCTGGAAAGAACATAGGATACTTTTTGGAACAATAACCGACATCCACGCAGCCGGAGCTGTGGGCAAAAGCTAGTAAATTATAAAAATCAAGTATCGACGACAGCACATCATGTGTAACATTTGCAATATGAAAGCCACCTCTATTACGAACGAATTAAGGTTATCGTGAGAAAATTCCCTATTACCATAATACCTACTATGTTAAGCCGCATTCTCTAAAACAAATTATCATAATATTCTATTCAACACCAATAGGGTAGGTAATATAACCAAAAATAGAATCGTAATTATCGCAACGCTCTAATACGTCCAGCTCTTTACATTTGTCAGATCTAGTATTAATTTTACACTATGTAATAAATTCAATAGTATTTAGTATTTTTAATAAGTTTACAAGTGTGGTCAGCTATTAGTCAAAGATTATCCAATTTTGTGGACGCAAGAAGCATTGTGTTGTTCTGGAGATGCGGCATAACAAAAATAGCTGTTTTAACATTATTATTAATTATATTCATTACAATTACTGTAATATTTAACTAAAACCTGAACATCGATCCCAGTTTCTTAGTCAGATCAAAGGGCGATGTTGACAAGCACAAACGTGGTGATTATCTATTTTCACTTCGAGGGAAGAAAATTCTGTCTATTTTCAGTTTTAAGCTCATTAAAATGACAAAAGACCAAATATTTTCAGTTTTCATTATTTAATTTTACAAAACAACCTAGTATCTGTGTGTCTATTTGGAAATAGACATCCTTTGTTTGAACCTTACATCGTTGTGAAGGCTTAACCATCCAACAAAAGATATTTTCAAACAAACGAATGTTTTACTAAACTTACAAGAAAAATATTAGTAATGATTCCTTTTGTTCTAAGTGTGAGGTGAAGCTTTAGCGTGATGCTTGTTTACGTGCCAGTACTGGGCACAGATCTTCCTACTTGAGAAAAACAGTTTGGACCATAACACCACCACGCTTGCTCAGTGCAGGTTGGTTGTTTAAAGCGGTTGCAGTGACAACCCGGACCACCGGACGGTCGCAGGAAGCCAATGGATCCTTGGTGGAGACCAATGCCTAGGGAATGATTATGAAATATTGTAACTTAATATTTAAAAAGGTGACTTAGTAGTGACTTTGTTGCCGGACTTATCTCGATTACTGGGCATGGACTGCATTTCATCTTAGGCCCCAGGATGACAACGCACCTGTAATATCAAGTGATTTTTCCTTGTTATTGTAGGTGTCTATAGGCGGCGGTAACCGCTTACCATCAGGTGGGCCGTCAGTTTGTTTGTCATCTAGTTTTATAAAAAAAAGAGCCGATGTAAATTCAGACATGACAGACAGTTATTATGACATTGTTAGGTAACATTAGTATATATTTTAATACTTTTTTTTAAATTTTACGTAATTTCATTTTAAAATAATTTTCATTGATAAGTAGTTTTTTTTTGTAACAGATATTTCTGATTTTGATGTTTATATATTTTTTAAAGGTACTTTTTTTTCAAACTTACTTAAAACACTAACTAATATTAAGTAAGTTTGAATGAAACATTATAAATATATATTGATTGGCAGTATACTGCCAATCAAAAATTTTCAATCATTGCGTAATATCTACATCAATAAGTGAAAAGCATAGACCTACGTAAGTATTGTATCTACATATAAAATGCACAGTGTACTGTACATTTTCCATTTTACCTATCTCGTTAATACGGATTACTGCAAATGAGTTAATTAAATTCTAGTTTGTAACACTAGCAAGTGTTTTGGTTTGGTTCAATAGATTGTTCCGTTCATGATTGTTAAACGAATGACATAGAGATAGAAAAAGAGGTACAGAACCCTTGAAAGAAAGGCCAAGCCTGAGACAGCTGTCGATACCGACAGCTGTCGTGCTATTATGGTAATATCGTCATTCATTACCTATCAATGCTGTTAGCAATATATAATATATCCCTATAGTGTAGTGAAGTGTCGTTCGTCTTGCTGTTGCCGGAGATGAAACAATAAGGATTTATATCTTCGTCAATATTCATGACATTTACTGAGTTCACAATCAAATGTAGTGGTAATGAAACCCCACGACCTCAAAGTTAATTTGCCCAGTAGTCCGGTGAATATTCCCCTCGTTTTATAACAGGATAGCAGGAAGTCCATAATGGGGCTTTACAAAAAGAATTGAAATAGCAATCGTATGGGTAAGCAAATAAAATTCAAAACTTCGCCAGGTGTAGCATTTCGCATATTTTAACTTTGTCATATTATAGCTCTTATTGCCAGGGAACTTGGTATATTATTGCTCGGGTCACTAACGGCAAATTTTAACCTTCACTTAGTTATTCAATTCATTATAGTTTTTGTTTTAGGGCCCCATGACTGGTGAATTTAACAGTATTGTAAATATATTACTCTAATGTTAACTTTTTTTGAAATTTATAGTCTTACAAAAACCACGACAGGCTTCTTGCAAGCAGAGAGGACTAGAAATAGCCTGCCAGCTTTTTTGTATATTTGTTCAATTATTATTATCTCTATTTTTAATCACCTGCTTTACTAATATTACTCAATAAAAATAATCTTCATTATACCTCAATCATAGTTATTTAGTGACTTTGCAATTCTTCTTTTTCCTTTATAATATATAATGTCACATAAAACTGCAAATAGTTAAATGTTTTTGTGTTTTTTTTTTGAAATTATTGATTTGGTTGTATCAGATGATTATAGCTTTGTACGTTGAATATGTTTCCGCCGGTTTTAATTTTGCCACTGAACCCGAAATGGTTACTCGTATGTTTTTATTTACTTACTTGTATAATTTTGTATTCCGTAATTCTAGTCTGTTGTTTTTAAATAAGTCTTTTATTGTTTAGTGACTAAAACAGACAAATACTTAGCCGGTGCCGCCAATGGCGAAACATATTTTCGACACAGTGAAGCGACACAGCTGCGGGGAGGACAATACTGAGAGACTCCATACGCAAAGCTTTAAATCGTGTATGTTACGAATTTTTCAATATTAAATTCGAATATTATGGATATTCGGACGGGCGACACGTTGTAATGTAAGTTATTCAGTGCCGTCGCCTTCACAGGTGACTGGGTTTCATGCATGCATGCACTTATCAGTTCCTAATAGGTAGCTTTACCTGACCTGAGGAACTAATTTTTTAAAGTAGTTTTTCGCTAGATTATTTTTTTCTACAATTACTAAAAAGGGAATATATTATATGGCTCATGTGGAGACAAAACATCGAGTACGGTTAATGATACCGTAATAAGATTTTCACTGTCTTAATTGTTAAAGGATAAAGTAAGACATAGTGATATTCTTCTTGGAGGTAGGGCTTTTCTAAGTTACCCTCTTACCTAAGTCCGCCGCCGCCATAACAATAATCTTAACAGGATTGTTATGTTCCAGCAGTTGAAGGTAAGCAGCCAGTTACTTTGTGGTTGAGGAAGTCGGAGGTACTTAATAGCTTCTATCTGCGGCCTCTGGTCATCACTATCAGGTGAGATGTAAGACAAGAGGTAAATATTTTTAAAAAAATAGCACTCCATAGAGGTCATCTAGGAAGCGTCGTAATCGGAGCAAATGGAGCTTGTCCTCTAAACTTTTAATATCACACTTTCTCATATTTACAGGGTGGCCAACGTGTACTACCAACCCTTGGTGTTGCAAGCGTCTGTAGGCTATGGCAACAATTTACCATCAGGGGGCCGTCCGCTTATTAGCACCCGTCATATAATTCAAAAGGAACTATAGATACACATACCATTACAGGATAAAACACCCATTGGGATAGAATTCCCTTGTGTGACAATCTTAAGATTAATGGTGGACAGTGACAAAAAAAATGGCAATTGTCTTAACTTCGGTCCACGTGTTTGACCATTTTGAAGGCAAAAACTGAACCGGACATATTATGGCTATAACCTTTCTTAGAAAAATAATAGACGCTATTTGTCGCAACATGAAGTAGTAACTGGTATGACATGCTGTGTTTCTATTTTATTAAATACAATAAGGAATTCCAGAAAAAGATTAGAAAATTTTACCATTTTAATATCATCAACATCATCACCAGCCTTATATACGTCCCACGGCTGGGCAGAGGCCTTCCTGCATGGGAGAAACACATGGCACCACCACGCTGGCCCAGATTTTCCATTTACTCATTGAAAATATCTGTGACGTATAAACTTAGAATAGAACCAATAATAGGGTATGAAGAATTTAACATAAGTAGGTCTTAGTAGTATTTCCTACTCAAACTTTTAAGAAGATCGCAGCCAAATTATACTACGCTTGTAACACAGGGGAAAGAATATGTAGTGTTGTGTTCAATAACACTACAATATAGCACAGAGGAAAGAGTTTGTAGTGTTGTGTTCAAAAATACTATACTGTAGTACAGAAGAAAGAGTTTGTAGTGTTGTGTTCAATATACTACACTGTAGCACAGAGGAAAAAATATGTAGTGTTGTGTTCAATAATACTACACTGTAGCACAGAGGAAAGAATTTGTAGTGTTGGGTTCCAGCTGAGAATAAGGGGAACATGTCCTCTATGTTATTAAAGTAATGCTTCCTTGCGATTTTTACAAATTTTTACGATTTGCGATAAAACCTGTAAAAGAGTAAAACTACCCTACAAAATAATATTCATTTATTTGTTTTCATATATTTTTTTGTTCAGTGGAAGTGAAAAGGTCAAACTAATAACTAATTTCATAATTAAGTGTTGATGCAGACCAGTGAAGCGCATAGCTAACGGCGGTTTATAAGTAAGTTTTCTGTAAATAACATGCAGTCCGACCCTGACGCTTAGAAATTTGTTTATTTTAGCTGACAAGCGTAGCACTAGTATACTTTACTCTTAACTTTAATCGCAACAACAGTAAGTTTTGTATTAAAGTTATTAACAGAACTTGCATGCTTTATATTACAAATTGTTATAACAGCCTCGGTTGTGAAGTATCGGAAACTACTTTTTAATTATGAATTTGAAACGCAAACGCGATCAAGACGTTTGAATTCGCTCGGCAAGGAACTTCAATCTTTTGAAACTTTACTCCACAAATAAAAACGAATGAATTTTCATACAACAATTTTCATATTTTTAATATCGATTAGCAAACTCTTTTCTACTCGACCTAAATATGTATTAGAAATGCGAAACTTACTCAGTCAGACTGAGTAACTTAATGAGGAATATTACTATTACAGCAACAAGGACAACAAGGTTAACAAGCAACCTGATACGCGTTACGATTGAAATAAAATTCTTAGTTAATAACTTTAAACATTTCAGTACCAAATTTAATCGTCATAAATGAAAACAGGGTGAGTGGCATTTTTGTGTTTTTTTATCATCTGTTTTGTTGTTTTTGTCAGAACCAAAAGGCTAAAGTGCAATGTACGTAGGTATTCATGCGCCCACGCATCAAGTTCTTCAAATGCCTTCGCGAGTCGCCTAGAGGAGAACTGAGATCTTTGTCCGATGAACATATTTACGACGTTATGTAATTCCTGACGATTCAAGTTTTCTAAACTACATTTTACTCTATACGTAGAAACTTAAAATTTTACATAAGCTTCCCGAATAAAATAAATTGCATATATTTTTATTGCAAGATATAAAATTTTTAAACTTAAATTCTCAATTAAATGAACGTAGGGAGTGGTTAGTGAAAACGGCCAATAATTTTCATAAAGCGTATAATCACAAACAGTTAGGCCAAGGATTAAGAACGCACCAAAAAGGCTTTTAACCCATTGCTATAAAATTTCAATGTCACATTTGACTGGCGACTGTGCTTTATGAATAAGCTTTGAATATTAAGACTTTATGATATAGGCATGCGCGTGGGCGCCACAACGTGTTCATTCGCATAGACAATAAGAGCCGGTAGTCTATGGTTGATCTTTGATATGTAGACTATTGTTGCGCGATCTGTATTTGTTAGGCGCTTGTCACGCCTTGGTAATTGTAGGACAGAATGTTTGGAGGTTGTCCGGTAGATTTGAAGTTTGATAAATATGAATCGTGCCTCGGAGGCCGTCGTTGCTTTACGTGAGAACGTTACACTTTTTGCATTGGACAATTCAAGACTTTTTGTAAGTACAAACACCTAATAAAAGATAAACACAAAGTCACGTGCTCAGAACAGAACCTAAGCACAGGCAGCTCTAACCATGGTGGTCTCCTAGCATTGACCATAGATGGCCAAATCTAAGAGGCTGCTATATTTTTTTAGTTCAAAGTAACAACATGTTTATTGTAGATAAATTAAATGATTTGCCTTTTGTTTTGGCAGAAGTGTTCAGTGAGCGAAATAGACGCAAAAAGTCTCAGGACGGAAAAACTAAAACTATATTTTTATCTGCATTTCGTTTATTTGTAGTCATGAATGTAACCCGTTGATTTTGTTTGTAAAACACAGGACACGAGGATAAATTACAACAAAATTTAAACAGAGCTCAAAACAAAAAGCATTTTTTTTCTTACTCAAAGTCATTAGTCATAGGGGTTTCGATGATTGATTCTGTATTCCTTAAGTATTTTTTTTTTAATTATACTTTCAGCGCCCTTTAATAATTGCGTACAATTAGGAATCAACACTTTCCTTTGTTTGGCATATGCCTAATCTCATTGCTTCCCAGAATTTGATCTTTATTCCACTGTAGTGGGTAATTTGTTACGTACTAGATTCATATAGGTACTATGTAGATTTATAAATTGAAACAGTCTCTATATTAGTTCATAGAAATGGTTTGCCACTTTCAAAAACATCTTATTCATTTGATAATTTCTTGTCATTTGTATGAAATATTATAACATTGGCTGCATTATTTCATAGAAACGTCATGAAATTATCGAATGAATAAGATGTTATTGAAAGTGGCAAACCATTTCTATGCACTAATATAGCCCATGTTTTAATTTATTGTCGTATTGACCGGACCACTCTGTATAGTCTTTTGATGTGTACAGGTGTCATTTCTGAATGAACATACCTGTAAAGGTCCCCTACACATTACTCTAAACATTTATTATTTTTATTTAATAAGTGGTGTTATAACGCGTTTCATCATTATATTTTTTATACCATTCAGCTAGCACTAATATGATGGTAAGCGGTTACCGTAGCCTATGGACGCTTGCGACACCAGGGGTATCACTCGCACGTTACCGACATTGTAATTACTTAACTTCTTTACCTGTTTTTCGATGTTCTTTAAAGGAGATAGTAAAAGTTGCTATGGGATTTGGGCCAGCTGATTAGTACCATTCTGTTATACAGTTATTTTTTGGAAGATTCCAGCATGCCATAGCATTTCCATTAATCTTGACTGATAGAAGCGGCATAAATATATTTTTAATTTGCCAAAAAACATCACTGAGGTCGCCATTTTGAAGAAAATAAAATGTCATTTCCTAATACAATTTTGTTTTTACGACTTTACGTTGAATATTTTAGTTTTATTTCTTCATAGCCAGGGTCATACTATTTAGGAAAACAACAAAAACACTGTAAGCTCACTGCAATTTTAATGAATCTCAATATTACGTTAAAATCAACTTATTAACAGCGCTATTGTAGCTATGGACTATGCACTTTTGGGCACTTTTATGACTTCTATGTAACCATTTTATACAATACTTATTTTAGTTTTTTGCAATAAAACAAAAGAGTTTTGGGTTATTTAATGGAAACCATGTTATTCAGTAAGTATATTGTTGTCTGCGATTTGAGCTGGCCCAAAATTTTACTATCTCCTTTAAAAATGCACTAATCTATATCTGCAATCTACATCTCATCCAATAGAGTCAATTTGACCATTAGAAACGCCTGGATACTTTGCCCATGGAATATTAACGTAATGCAAAGTGAAAGTAAGCCTTAAGCAGTTGTTACGGAATAAATCTAAGCCCCATTATCTACGTCTGTTCAACAATTTAAGTCAATATTGTTATCAAAGGGCCACCTCAAAAACAGATCAAGATCTATTTTTTTAGAGGTGAATTGCATGCTATAGAGCATGCTATATTGGACGAGCTATAGAGTATAGTTTGAATAGTGGAGTTGCTGGGAGTGCGTCATTGACGCTATTAAAAGTACCAATCTTAAGATTTTATTAATTGAAATTTTAATTGTGAGTTACAACAGGCGTTATATATTTAGAGAGCGAGGAGAGAAACCCTCTTGCCATTAAAATAAAAAATGTTTTGGTCTTGTTAACAGTTCATTTGCATCAAAGTTTAATTAAAATCACTGTTGCAGACACTCAGCGTGGAAATTATTCTTACACAATTTTGAGTAAGTATCACAATCAAAGGGCTATTTAAAAAGTATTTGTAGAATACAAAACATGATTGGATGACTATTTACACTTTCATTAGATACCCTCTTTACGACGTGAAACATGTTCTTTAATATTTATTATTATTATTATTATATCGACAGTTTTAATAACAAGCAAACAAAATCGTTGTTGATTTAAGGTTGCAAAAATTTTAATTTACGTTAAATGATAAAAAATAGACACATTTAATCCACATTAGATACACCAACAATTTTTATTTGTATATGTAATATGTATTTTATTAATATTAATTTATTACTAGGTGTCACACAAATTATTACATAGAAAATGTAAGCCCAGAAGAAAAAATATATATTTTGTTGTCTGAGAAATAATACAAACAAACTATACAATTAATTTACTGCCTACAAACAAACCAAAATGGCCTATGGATTCCGTGCATCTTCCTCCAACGCACTGGCTTCCAAAGGCACTTGCAATGCATGCCTTATGGTAAGTAAATAAGAGTCAACTTTCTTTACTTTATAATAGACAACTACAAGTACTTCAACTTGAACTTGAGAGTTCAAACAGGTTGGCTGAGTAATTAAGTATCTGATATAGTGAGCATAATAGAACAATATTATTTAGGTATGTTTGGTATTACGACGTCACATGAGCAGCCTTCAGAGCAAATATTTGTAGTAAAATATATGTCAGTAGGTTCTCCCAAAATATTATTTTGTATGATCAAGTAGCAATTTCAATTTGTAAGTAAGTATAAATACATAGGTAAGTATTATATAATGCAATAGGTCCTAGACTAATAAGTTAAAGGAAATCATAGGGTAAAAATAATAGTTACATACTTGTGTGCAAGGCTGTTTGGCGCGAGTAAGTACCTACTTGTATTGAAACTTAAGCAAGCAAAGGTTTCTAGGATTGAAATCTAGAATCCTGAGCGTAGCGAGGGTTTTAAAGGTAGTACACTACCTACGAGACGCAGAATAACTTTGCCGCCGAGCGCAATACACCATTTCTCACCTCACTACAGCGAGGAAAATGCTATGTGCAAGTAGGTATACTAGGAGGAAATAGACTGCTTAAATAATATATTAAATTTGTGTTTATTTCTTTAAGATATTAAAAGTCAAATAATTGCAATTAGTAACAATGAAATTTATATAATCAAAGTATTGAAAGTAACATTTTATGTCTTAGATACTTTTCACGCATTTTTTCGTGAATGATAATCGATTCTGCATTATGTACCGCTTGTTGGACTGGACTCGCTTTTATTCTATGATTTCTTACGATTTTATCAAAAACCAAAACAAAAATGATGGAAAGAGAACACCTAATTGATTGAAAATAATTTTTTTATATAAGTTTTTTGTTTTATTTTCACAAAAACTTTTGTGCTGAGCAGTGCGATCATTCTAAAAATGAGTTTGGCGCACTGACACGTAATAAGTATAAATGCATTTTCAGTGGACAGGCGGTGCAGAAATTTATTGAAAGTTTAACTCTTTCCACGCCTGCGAATTAAATTCACTTTTGCACTCAGATTTCGAATGATAAACAGATTCATTCCGACCTTGTGAGGTGAATATTTTATTTTTGAAATTCTTACGGCAGAATCTTAAGGAAAATAACTAGGCCGAATTCTCAAACCCAAAAAAAAAAATTGCTTTAGTATGAATGAGTAAGCGTTAAATGGTTTTCTGTTAAATTCATCAACATTTTTGCATTGTAAACCAGCAGTCAAGATAAGTACTTTGAGTCATGAAGATTTTTGCAGATCTCGCCTATACATATTCAAATAGTATCATCTAGTGAACTTTAAATCTGTTTTAGCGACCTCTTGCATGTAACTGATATTAAAGCACATGCATCGCAACCTCAGATCATTTCTATGGTGTGAAATCGGAACTTCATTAATTTAATTTGGGATATAAGTTATTATGTAAAATAGAAAAAGTCAAAACTAAGTGGAGAAAAAATAGATCGATCTGTTTTTCCCATTTTCCGCTGATAAGATAAGATGATGATGATGATGATTCAGAATAGTAAAAGCTCAAAGAGACTACATATTTTAAATCTATCAAACTTGCTAATGGGGACCGAATGACAAACTTCTCAAATGGAACTACTTAGGTACAATTTTCAAGCTTAGTTGGATCATTCTACTCAGAGAACATAGAAAGACCTCCTTCTATGTTCTGAAATTCTTCTTGTAGTCACATAAGGGTAAATTACTGACAATTTCTTTTTAAACTAGTTGATGAAAATACCAAGAAATTTTAAGCAATTATAAACAAATATGACCCAGTTCCCTCAGCCTCTGTTTGCGAACAATCAAGGACAGATGTCACATGAATTAATACATAAGTAATTCTGACAATTAATTTACCCAACAGTAGACTAGGTCGAAGTTTTATTTGGAGTATACTAGGTCAAAGGAATTTGATCATTATGGATATGAACTTTACGTATTTGGTGGGATACAATATAGTATTCAAGAGATTTCAGATTCATTCTTTCCATAAACAGATATGCCAAATGATTTAAAAATGTAAGTATTTAAATACAAATATATAAAATCTGGCCACATATTATGGCCCATACTCCTCATGTGTTTCTGCCATGTAGGAAGGCCTGTGCCCAGCAGTGGGACGTATATAGGCTGGTGATATAAATTCTGTGTGTGTTGCGGTAACACACAACACAAACACGCACCATCATAATAATTATGTATGTGGCAAACCCGTGGATCTAATGAGCTGTCATGTCAATAAGATTCAAATCGGGTTGAATGGTTGACTTAAGTGAAGACATTAGCGCCCTAGCCCGCTTTGATAATCACCTAATCGTATTAAATCTTATCCTAAATATCAGATGATATTGTTTTTTTTTTTTGGTTACAATGTAGAAACCCTGGTCAGTTCAGTGTTACCGTAGTAAAAAAGCTGCCACGGTTTTATTAGACAACTAACTACTAATTTTTTGATCAATCTTCTTGAGAAAACATCAAGATTTATCTGGAGTTTTGCAAAAAAGGCATTTCAAATAAATTACAAAATGCTTTTCTCAAAGCATTTATATACGAAATGGAAATAGGTATTTTGTATTTTGATTTTGCGTATAAGACATCAGAGTTCAGAGTCGAATGAGTAATATTTTCTTTCTGATGGTTTCACCTTTTTTACATAGCTCATTGTTGATTGAAGATGATTTCATAGAACTAACATCATAGATGTTCTCCTCTACACTACAAAAATCAAGTAACAATGTGTTATCCACATGTAACATTTTAGCAAACTTATTTCCTTTGATATTAAAGTCACGAATTGTGAATAGCGGGTACATATTGTTATTATTGCTTGTGACTTTACTTTAGTGGTATGACGGATTGTCCACAATAGTCCACAAGCAAATTCGTCGCCTGATTTGAGCATAAAATAAATATATAAGGTTGCCCGGAAGAGATCGCTCTAGCAAAAAGGCCGCCCATTGTTTATACAGGCATATTTTGTTATTTCTTTCTTTATTTATTTGTGTGAGGTGTCTTGTGCAATAAAGTGTTAAATAAATGAATAAATATATTTTTTTCATAAGCTTTTAACTTGAGCATTTTATGTCCTTGGCAAATCCCTTAATTATTAGCAAATCTGTTATTTAAGTGATGTTTAGGTAAATTTAACTAGAAATGACAAGAAATAGGGTAAATAATTTGCTGAAGACATCATAGTTTTCCTGTCTTAAATTAAATGCAGAGAACACTAATCTACAAATAGTACCATCACCAGCCTGTATACGAGCCATTGCTGGAAAAGGCCTTCCTAATGAGAGAAACACACGAGGAGTTTGACTTATTATCATTACTCTTTTTATATACCTACATATAACCGTTACAACAGTTTCAAATGTTGCGCCGAATACCGATTCATTCGAGCAATTTTGCTTGCCAGTAAAAGTATTAGTTGATGTGAACCGGTTGACTTGTTTTTGTGCCACATGGAAAACACGAATTTTGTCTCGTGACAAACTTCTTGGCATTGAGGATGTAGGTATCAGGATATCATTTATTATTTTGCTTGAATTTTAAGTTGAAGTGTAAAGGGTATCGATAATGAAAATATTGTTAGTTATGTTCTGTACTTACATAGGTATATAGATTTTTATTTGTTTTTGAGCCCTCATAGTCGAAAATGGGTCCATATTATGAAAGGACTCTTAGATGTTTTTAAATAAAAATGTTGTGAACTTCTATAGATACGTAGAGTCAAGGCTATTTAAGAGTAAGCATCTACCAGTTCTGTGTCAGCGGTATCTAACCTTTACCTTTAAGCTAGTTTCACCTCCACAAAAACACTCGTTACAAAAAAACGAAGCCTTATCTGCGAAAATACTTGCGACACAACTTTGTGCAACATTTGTGGAGATACATAAATTGGTTTCGGTTTTTTTATACAACTTTAATGATAAACAAGCTAACGGCCCACCTGGTGGTAAGTGGCTACCGCCGCCTATAGACACCTGCAGAAACAAGGAAAACGTCACTTGGTATTGCAGATGCGATCTCATCCTAAGGCCTAAGATGAAATGCCTTGCATGCCCAGTAATTAGACTGGGTACCTTTCTCTTCAGACAAAATCACAGCAAAATGCTTCACGGCGGAAATCAGAATGGCGGACCTACCCAGACAACCCTATATACATACGGGCCTGCCACCTAGTAAAACGTGTTGATTTAGCGGGATGATTATTTTTTTGTCAACATAACACTTTCTGTTCATTTTTTCTAGGGTAGGCAGCGGCAGTGCGATAGTGGGCACAGGGCTTAGGGTGCTGCTACGGCAACCAACTACCAAAAGGCGGGGCGTACCTACGCTTGTATGCTACCTTTGTATAGGTATAAAAAGAAAAATTACTGAAAAAAAATTAAAACGTTATTTTTTTACTCATTTACAATACCGATGAAGTCTCATCGAAATCAATATAGCGGCTGTCATTTTGCATATTTGAAGAACCGCTAACAAATTTCTTTTTTTTATTAGTACTTAATCTATCCTCATTTTTAATTTAAAAAAGTGTTAGAGCATAAGTACTTAAAATACGTTTGTCTTTAGTGTAAGAAAAGTTATTTTAAAGCATTATTTTTGCTAGGAAAACTACGCTTTAAAATAATTATTTATTATTAATTTTTTATTGTTAAAAAACATTGTAAATGAACTCGGGAGATTCATCATCGTAGCCTAACAAAATTGTACCATAGGCAGGTAACATAAAATTTATCGTACCAAATTCGATAACTATCTTGTGACTAAAATCTGACAAATTTCTGATCCGTTATACAGCATTAATACTGCGCAGACCACATTTAACGGTGCTAACAACGGCACCGATATACAACTTCTTGATTTTTAAAACTGACAGTTTTAGTCGAAATAAAAAACTATGTAGAAAGCATCCGAAGAGCTTGTCGCTTCGAAGTAAAGGGTTTTACACTTATTTATTGCGTCTAGCGAAATATTAGTATCTTGAAGCGAGCGTTGCAGTAAGGAGCTTAAATACTTATTCTGTAACAGCTTTATCTATTAAGTATGGAGGTCATCTTCACACTTTAGAACCAAGAGTAGAGAAGAGAATCTATTTTCGCGTGGGTACGCTTACCCATGTAGTACGTGGGGAGATTTGTCAAAGTACTTACAACGTGGGATTTTTAAAAGGGGCGTGAACATGTTTTATTGGGTCGGTCGGCAACGCGCGACTTTTATCTCTGGTGTTGCAAGCGTTCATAGACTACCACTTTTGTGGTATAAAAAACTTCTTTAATTGAATAACGAGCATTTGGCAATTTCTCGAACGTGAAAGTTTCCGATGAGACATTTAACGAATTTGCATAACACCCGAAATGTTTACAAGATAATAATTAAGAGTCGCCTCTTTGGTTAGTGGCTGAGACCACCTAGACTTCAGATCTAGAGGCTCCATTCTCGTGAGAACATAAATTTTCTGCCCGATTTCGTTGGCGGTAGGGCTTTTCTAAGTCCGCCTGGCTAGCTAACACCATCTTACCTAAGTCTGCCGCCATTACAATAATGTTAACAGCATTTTTGTGTTTCGACAGTTGGAGGTAAGATACTTAGCCAGTTCCTCTGTGCTTGAGGTACCTGGGTGTAGCTCGCTTCCTTTGGCCTTATCATCCCTAATCATGTATCAGCTGAGTTGAAGGCCAAGAGGCCGTTATGAATGAATAAACCCCTATCTTAATGTCACTTTAAAGTGACTATGCTTCTTGGGTATAGAAGGCGTTAGGCGTTTCATCTTAGGCCTCACCTTATGATGATGACAACGCAGCTGCTATAACTAAGTGATTTTTTCCTTGTTATTGCAGGTGTCTTAGGCGACGATGGCCCACTTACCACCAGGTGAGCAGTTAGTTTTCCCGTCATCTACACTTTAGCAAACAAACTTTACATTAAAAAATACTAAATAATATTTGAAAATATGCTGGCTCGAGAAAAGATTGAGTTTGTATTGTAAAAAATAACCAACACATTTACTAATAAAATAATAAAAACAAACATTACAAAACAGACTATATGTTAAATGTAATATTTTTTATAAAAAGAAATGATAAAATAATCAAAATATTTAAAACTTAAACTGAAACTTCTGTTCAGCTCATTTAAAGCTAAAATAAGTATTAGTTCTTCTTTCGCCCGCCTTTCTTATTTCAGCCGTGAAACAGTTCGCTGTGTTTCGGATTGAAGGGAAAGCTAGCAAGTGCAATTACTGGACATGGACGGCATTTCATCTTAGGCCCCAGGATGACAACGCACCTGCAATATCAAGTGACTTTTCCTTGTTATTGCAGGTGTCTATAGGCGGCGGTAACCGCTTACCATCAGGTGGGCCGTCAGCTTGTTTGTCATCTAGTTGTATAAAAATAAAAAAATAAAAAAAGTTATATGAAAGAAAGAAAGAAAGAAAAAATATTTTATTTAAATAGGCCACAAAGAAGCACTTTTAAATCGTCAAAAAAATATTATTTATTTGTCTAATCTATGGTATTATAAAGAAATGCTATTTGTGAATTCACTACACTACATGAATTTAAAGTTTTATTCTGGAATTTGTATTGTACCTATATTTTAGACACTTTAATTCTGCAAAGTACCTTCTAGTAACTGTATACAGTTGGATTAAGTAGTCAGAGTCAGTCTACTAAGTATTAATGAAGCAGTAGCCAAAGAATACAGTGTGTTGCAAATGTCCGGAATATTATTTAAGGGGCTGGTAGTGTTCCTTCTAAAGAGTAATAGGTACATCTTTAAAATTTTGATGCCTTTAAAATAACTTTTATTTACCGATTATTTTACAATACACACAAACGATATCGATCCCCGCAACCCCAGAATTCTAAATTTTATTTCAAAATTCTGTAATATCCTGTATACACTGTAAGGTATAATCAATATTACCGCCCTTTTCGTAAGTAGGTAACTCCTTATGTTAACCACCGCATTAATTATTATATTATTAAAATATATTCACAATAAAAAAAATATAGAAGCTTTATCTTTATCCATCATTATACGCTTTAATATAGATCATCGTTAAACAAAGCGCATACTAAATATTTTTCTAAATGAAGCCAGCTCGGTCGTGGTGAATGGTCGAAGGTCGACCAGTCGCCATTTTCCGCAACATGTGTCGAACAGTTGAAGGTGCCGAAACGAATTTAAACCTTCTTAGTCACGGCTACGAATGCACTTTACTTTTTAAATAGCGACAAAATGTGGAGAAAACTTTACTAGCTGCCGAAACATTTCAAGTTTGCAACACATATTTACACATAAATCCGTGAAGTAATACATATCAATGAAATTTCAGTCTAATTACAACACAGTACAGTACATAGTTAGTTTAGAAAGTCACTGTTACAATTATAGGGTCTGAACTTTGTAAGTATGAGACATGTGTTCCGTTCCTTCCTATAGTACAGGTTCCTTCAAAGGAGGCGTGAAAAGCAAAGTTATGGTCCGGCAAGGTGGAGGCGGCTAGAACAACGTGTTTCGGGATTGAAGCTGCACTAGTGGTCTTCGCGTAATATGGACTCTTCTTACCGCTACACATCAGGTGGTGTTGAGTCATTTGCCATGCTATGCTTTGTATATAAAAAAACATTGTAATTTTCAATTTTTAACAGTGTCACTGGATTCACACTAGGATTTCCTGTGTATTTTATGTATCCACTCACTGGTTCTCAAGTTATGGGTGTGTATAAGAAAGACAGAGAGAGACAGTCGTTGCATTTTATATTTATAGAAAAGTCAGAAGCATGTCAACTCTTTTCTAGTATTTTACAATTACGAAATTACGTTAAAATTAGAATTTCGAGATTGGCAATCAAGCAATAAAAACACTGACGACTGGAATCACAAATTGTGCTACGGGCATGAGATCTCGTGCATTCTCACTGGCACCTATACGTATTAAGTGCAGATTTAATTTGTGAAATACGTGCAATTGGGTGAAATCTATTTGTAAAGAGGATTGATGCAATGTGGAAAAACAATTACGTCGCAAAAGATTTCGCCTCCAATAGCCGTCATATTTTAAGTTCAAAGTATTTATTAACTTTCATAGTGGGTACTCGTTGGTACTAATATACACGTCTACTGACACCTTATCATTATTCCATAAACTTCTATTATCGAAGAATGGAAAACCCCTTTTCCTTCGCAGTTCAAATGCATAACACCTTAAATTGCAACGCTGCTATAAAAATATCATACTACTGACTCTGAAACGATATTGCCTATCTGTTCCTTAATCATGACGTATGAAAGCGAGCACTAGTCAAAATTTCAAGCTATCGAAAATGTAGGTATCTGCAAGAAACAGCTACAAAATACCGTCTGCCGTGCGGTGACGGATTAAGAATACAATTCACCGCCCCATTTCTTCCCGTGGGTGTCGTAAGAGGCGACTAAGGGATTACCGAGCTACCAACTGCTCGACTGGTGGTAGGGTCTGAACACCCGTCTGGTTAGTGACCACCGTACGCATGGCGTAAAACCCGCCAAGTGACCACTTGTGGTCGCGTTCCGGGATCAGTCAGCGTACAACCAGAGCTTGGGGAGACGTTGCGGCGATGGATGCGGTCAGTGACGGCTTCCGTCTAACCAGAGCCAGGTGGACTGCATTGACCCGCCGACCAGGGAGACCCGAAGAAACGGCTGTTCCGCTGGCCGCCCGTGGTACAGTACAGGGGCCCAAGCGAACCTAACCAGTTCGTTAGGCTGCTCTATCATGCCACGCATAATCTTGGGGTGGTCCGTCGTGCCGGTTGGTGACCGGGTGGTGGGGTCCCGGCGGCCATTCCCGGGGGGGTTCGGGGGCCCTTCCGTTCGGCGGGTCAGCGCTTCTCTACTGTCGGCTATTACCTGGGGAAACAGGCCTCACGCTTTGACCGTATATATCGCGGCAACGTCCCCCCAATTCACGCCTCTCCTCCTTCTATTTTAACCATGGCAGCGCTCAAAAACAGTTCCGGTCGTTCAGCGGTGCACACCCCCACCACAACCACGCTGTTTGAGGTCGGGCTCACTAACATCCGTGGGCTCCATGCTAACCTCAATGCCGTCCACCAACATCTCGAGACGGCTCGACCCGAAATGCTGTTTTTGACGGAGACGCAAATACTCCGCCCGGCAGACACTAGCTACTTGGATTACCCCGGCTACGCTCTTGAAGAGTCCTTCAAAGCGAAGGCCGGGGTATGCTTGTTTGTCCGGGCGGATGTTTGCTGTCGCCGTCTGCGCTGTTTGGAGGACCCTTCCTACTCTATTCTTGGGGTGCATGTGGACCTGGGCACACATTGCCGAATCTACGTGTGCCTCTATAGATCCCACAGCGGTGACATGGAGACAACTCGACTTTTCGAACATCTTAGTCGGGTGGCAGATGTTGCGCAGGAGCAGTTTCCAACCGCGGAATTGGTGTTTTTAGGGGACTTCAATGCTCACCACGAGTCGTGGTTAAGTTCCTCTAAAACTGACCATGCTGGTAGAACTGCCCACGCTTTCGCTCTCACGCACGACCTGACCCAACTGGTAAACCAGCCCACCAGGATTCCAGACATTGTCGGTCACGCGCCCTCATTGTTGGACCTTCTGCTGACGACTCGCCCGGATGGATATCGGCTAGAGGTTCGTGCTCCTTTGGGAACATCAGATCACCGCCTGGTATCCGCTGGGGTGCCACGGGCGTCGCCACCGGTACCTATGGTTGCCAAACGCCGCATCTGGCACTATGCGTCGGCAGATTGGGACGGTATGCGGGATTACTTCGCATCTATCCCTTGGAGGCAGCGCTGTTTCAGTGAGCTGGACCCGAACGCTAGCGCTACTGCTGTTGCTGATGAGATCATGTTAGGGATGGAGTACTATATCCCTCACTCCGATCTCATCAGTAGGGGTAGGCGTAACCTCTGGTTCAACCGCGATTGTGCCTTAGCTGTTGAAAACAGACAGTCGGCATACCGCGCTTGGATCAGGGGCCGAGCTTGCGGGGATCCCAACATTGACTCACTGAAAGCAGTATATAACAACGCCACCAAGTCCTGCAAAAGGGCCTTCATCAGAGCGGATGCACAGCGCGTTGCACGAGTTGGCCAAGAACTTCTTACGCATTCTACGGGAAGCCGTAGCTACTGGCGTCTGGCCAAAGCCGTGCAATCCAACTTCTGTCAACCCTCGCTGCCCCCGTTGAGATGTTCTGACGGCTCGCTAGCTCACAAGCCGCAAGAGAAAGCCGATCTCTTGGTAAAACTCTTTGCTGCTCACTCCCGAATCGATGACTGCAACTTACAGCCACCAAAACTCTCCCACTGTGGCCACACAATGCCCGATATACGTATTAGGCAATGTGATGTACGTGCGGAGCTTCAGTCAATCGACGTCCGGAAAGCTAGTGGGCCTGATGGCATTCCAGCGATAGTACTGAAAAACTGCGCAGCGGAGTTGTCTCCTGTCTTAACGCGGCTATACCGTCTTTCTCTCTCTTCTGGGTGTGTGCCGGAATCTTGGAGAGAGGCCAATGTGCAACCGGTCCCCAAAAAGGGAGACCGATCAGACCCAGCTAACTACCGCCCGATAGCTGTCACCTCAGTTCTTTGCAAGGTCATGGAACGGATCTTAAACCACCAGCTGATCCGATACCTAGAAGATCACTCATTAATTAATGATCGACAGTACGGGTTTCGGCCGAACCGGTCAACGGGTGATCTTCTAGCGTACTTAATGCATGTCTGGGGTGAAGCTATTGACAAACGTGGTGAGTCACTGGCAGTTAGCCTTGACATTGCCAAAGCGTTCGATCGGGTCTGGCACAGGGCTCTTCTCTCCAAGCTCCCGGCATACGGTCTGCCCGCTCAGCTCTGTAACTGGATTGCCGGCTTCCTGCATGAGCGAAGAATCCGTGTCCTCGCAGATGGATGCGCTTCGCGGTTCATGTCAGTGAATGCTGGTATACCACAAGGCTCTGTTCTATCCCCTACACTCTTTCTTCTTCATATCAATGACATGTTTCTGTTAGGAAACATTCATTGCTATGCAGATGACAGTACAGTGCATGGGGGATATTACGGTCGCCCAGGGGCTGGGCGCGCTGAAACCGAGAGGGAGAGAGAGAATCTTACCATTGAGCTCGACAGGGTGATGAACCTCGTATCTGAATGGGGATCTAACAATCTTGTTGAGTTCAATGCTAAGAAAACACAGGTGTGCGCGTTTACAGCCAAAATGTCGCCGTTCCTTCCCCTTCCGTCTCTTCAGGGCACGACTCTTTCGGCACAGGGCTCCCTCAACTTGCTAGGTATGGAGATATGTTGCGATCTGAATTCCAGGAACTACATCGAAACCGTGATAAAAACAGCCTCACGGAAGCTCGGTGTCCTGAACAAGGTGCGTCGATTTTTCACGCCTGACCAATTATGCCTGCTGTATAAAACTCAGGTCCGGTCTTGCGTGGAATATTGCTCGCACTTGTGGGATGGCTCCGCCAAGTACCTACTCGATGCCCTGGACAGATTGCAGCGTCGTACTGTCCGTATCGTTGGCGATGTAGAGGTCACCAACAACCTTGAGCCTCTGCAATTGCGTCGAGACATTGCGTCGCTTAGCGCCTTCTATCGGCTATATCACGGAGAGTGTTCTGAAGAGCTATTTGACCTTATCCCACCTTCCCCCTTCCTACTCAGGAGCACGCGTGCCGGTCTTCGGAGTCATCAATTCACTGTCTCCACCTCAACATCACGTACAAAGAAATTTAGTAGCTCTTTTCTTTGTCGAACTTCCAGAACTTGGAATTCTTTGCCAGCACATGTGTTCCCTCCTTCCTATAACATGGGTTCCTTCAAAAGAGGCGTGAAAAAGCACCTTTCGGGCCAGCAAGGTGGTGCAGCTAGAGCAGTGTCTGAACTGCACTAGCTGTCTTCGCATATGGACTCTTCTTACTGCTTCACATCAGGTGGTGTTGAGTCATTTGTCGTGCTTAGTATAAAAAAAAAAAAAAAAAAATTGTAACTAATTAAAACTCCGTTCTAATGAAATGAGAGAATTTTTGTCTTTCCAAGATTCCTCGTAGAGAAAGGTCCGGAATAATATCCAGAAGACGCCGATCAATACTTTGTCACTAAAATGGATAAAATTTTACACAAAGTAAAAAATATTTCATTGCCATATATCAGATTTACGCTGTTTTCACATGTATTTTTTTTTCAGTTATCGTTGAAAAGACACAAGTGGCTTCGTCAAAACACGCGGATATCGAGCTTAAAGTCGTAGAGTACAATGTCAAATTCTCAAAAAAATCTTTAGAGAGGAGAAATTGTTACTTAGCCATTCGATAATGTACTTTGTCATAGTCCATTTAAGATTTACAACTTCATATAATGCGCCTTCTTTGTCAACTACGGTTTAAAGTACTGCCTGGCCTTGACGTACACGTACAGGCGGACAGTCTGTATTTCAAGTTCTTAAATCAATCAAATATTCAGACATTAATCAAATTGTATGTTGACATTTCAATTGAATATACCTGTGAAATTATGTTTGCAAATATTCGCCGACTAAAAACGTTTCGGACAACAAAGCATTGTTACACGCTTCACTATAGTTCATCAGACCGTAATGGACCTTTATTTGTCACAAGTCTAAATACGTAGGACTGATGTATAGCATATAAGGAAAGCTTAAAAACCCACTTGTTTGTAACATACATTGTTTTATTAAAATTAAAACGTTAAGAATTAGGAGCTGGCGTTGGCTGTTGTGATTAATTCATCGAAAATTTAAAGCAGTTTTGAAATTCTTTTTTTGTCACATCATAACGACTAGTACAGACTTATTAAATAATTACAACTACAGTGTTTCTGTTTTTCCAATAAATCTGGGAACATTATCGCTTCACAATATACACTTATAGGAAATTACTATCACATGATTCATTATTAAATTTTTATTAACATAACACATAATTTTAATCTAAAATAAGCATCGCATACATCGAATAAGGTCATCAGTACTCCTATCTACTGAGCCAGAAGTCCGGGGTTCGTCGAATATGAACAGTGATTCTTCTCAAGTCCATTAATGGACATTTGTATTTTTATTCATGAAATTTATAATATTTCTAAGCATATCTATCCATATCTCTATTTCTTCATAGTAAAGTATATATAACACAAGCTCGAAATGATTTTTTATTTGATAGGTGTGAGAGTAAGAATATAATTATCATAATAATGCATAATATTATAAGGATGAGTACAGATAAAACATCGAAGTGAATAGACATAAATCCATACTAAAATTATAAATGCGAAAGTGTGTCCGTCTGTCCCTTGGTATTTCTGTCTGCTACCTCTACACGCTTAAACCGCTAAACTGATTTAGGTAAAACTTAGTAAAGAGATAGTTTGAGCCTCAGGAAAGTACATAAGATAGTTCTTATCCCATTGCAGATATCATCCTATAAGGGGGTGAAAAGGCGGAGGAAGTTAGTATAGAGTTGCTGAACCGATTTAAATGAAGTTTAGTATTGAGATAGTTTGAAACCCTGGGAAGGATATAGGATACTTCTTGGTACGATGACTTACATCTAGTAGGTTATACTTCCTTATTATGTGTCCAACAACTTCGTGAGCAACAGATCAATGAGGCAGTTCTGCGTTGATATTTCGTGTTGGTATTAAATTAACATGAAATATAATAATATAAGGCTAATTAGAAGAAAAATTTGATAACGAATACCAGTGTCATTTACCGGGACTGCAGAATTATGTTAAACAAAAACCGGTCTGGCGAGTTGTCTGACGTCAGCGTCAACAGAATGGAACCACAGTGATGTCATCTACTTCGGAAACGACCAAGTACACAAGTGTATACTGTTTTCCATTTTCTAATGGAGAATAAAAAAAGAGAAATCATAGGTCGGTCGTCCTTTCCAGTATGTTAAACGCTCGGATTGGTCCCATTTTTCCAATTACGGATGAGTCAATTCGTTTATTTTCGAAGTCGTCTAGATATAAATAGTTGCATGCAGAAAAGCCTAATTAGTAGGTGTGAATTTAAATTTATTATTCCTGTTATTTTAGGTACCAATTAATAGGGTAAACAAATCGACGATATTTTGTCCTACCCATAATACCTTAGGTTTTCGCTATCAAATCTGTCGATTTAACGTGCACCTACTTTTATGGTATTTTTATCTTCAGCTTGTTTCTGCTAGATAGTTAAGTTTTCGGTAACCAAACAACACTTTAATAGCATCTTGTAAAACCAGCCTTAAACGACTGTTAGAATTTTTCCGAATACTAGCAAAGATGAATTTCAATATATTCTAAATTGGACTTATAATTCAACATTTCAGCATCTAATAATCCGCTGTTTTTAGTTTCTCGATATTATGTGCGAAGTTGACTTGAAAATATGTCTGAAAACGCAAAACAAAATATTAGCAATACGTATAATATAGCTCACATAAGTTAAAAAGTACAAATGGTGACCTATAACCAACTTCGAAACACTAAATATTGTATTGAAGCCTATTCCAAGGTCAAAACTAGATATTAGTCGCTGGTTGAAATACAATAACATTTGTTGACAGTTGTTTGTTCTTGAGTTCCCTTCTGTATCTTCGAAGACAAGATCTTTTTATCAGTAAGAACCTTATTAAAGTACGACTAATCTGGTAGTATACCAAACAAGAATCATTGAAGGTATTAAATATGACAGAAATATTCCGTAATATACACGCAAAAATACTAATATAATTAATGACAAATGCAGAGAAGTTTCTTTAGAATCAACATCTGAGTTATCAGTAAAACAAAGGCTGATATTGATGGCTGATAAAGCATTAAGGTCCTCGTGGGAAACCTGTACTGCCCACCACACCAGGCATTCCTGAGTAGGCACGCGGTTATCATAGCTGATAGACGCTTGTTACCCAAGGTTACTTCTGTTGGTGGAGGTGCTACACTATCAAAATGATAGCAATATCTGAAAATTTATTATAGCGCATTACTGTGTCAGTTTTGGCCAACGAATAGGGCATGGTAAGGTTTGACCACTGAAACTGCTGTACAGATGTGAAGGTACCGCCCGCGCCTAGCATGGGGGACTCGAGAATGGTTCGAGACGAATTGATTACTACCCATATTTTAGTCCCAGGAATGAGAATGAGAGACAAACCCTCAGATCATACTAGAAACCTTCTGGAATCCGTCACGCGTGCGGATGTGTCAGGAAATTGACAAGACGCGACACTAAACTACATTGAGCACTAATTGCTAATACTCCTCTACTCGAGGAAATCCGATGTTACTTATTATTTCCCTTATAATTGTATGTATCAATAAAAGCTTACACGTGAAAAGCTACGAGGTACGAAAATAAACCATTAAATTTCACATTAAAAATAAGTACACATAAGTACTTCAGAATAAATAAACATCGGCAAACTGGTTTGTACAAAATTACTGATAACAATGAGGCAGAATATAATATAGAGCTGCTCTTACCAACAGGGCCTAACGATTTAAGGCTGGTCCCGTTATACTATTCCATAATAGAGATATACTATACTTATTACATTTTTCTTGCCTAATTTTTTATTATTATTTATTTACAAAAAGATCTTAACTAGAAAAATTTTACGTCCTGAGGCGGAATAGAACCCCCGACCTTTCAGGGCCTGAAAAAACAATCTAGATTAGATAAGTTTATATGAAAATTATTTTTAAAAACAATTAATGTTATTATGAAAATTAAGAATATTTTATTATTTTATTAAGGGCTGATTTTTCAATCGCTAGATATGATTTATCCAGAGAATAACTTTGACAAGTTGACAGATAATCTATAGAAAATTTGTCAAAAATCAAAATTAGTCTCTCGATAAAAAATATATAAGGATTGAAAAATCAGCCATAAAATGAACATAGGTTGCTTGGCAACAAAGCCGTGGTAGGCTGTAAATGACACAGGCTTGCAATTAATTGCAGTTCTTATAAATAAGATGCCCATTAATTATTGTTTGTGATAAAGTTAAGTATTGAATAAAACCCGAAATAGGTGAGTTGGTAATGGTTTTTATAATGCTTTTATTCTGAAATATTGTAGATCAGCCCTTTCATAAAGAATCTTATAAGTTTTAATACAGCGATAGATGCACATGACAAGATTTTCAAAGGTCGTTCCGTAATCGAGGTTCTTCCCCGTCTTTGCGATGGAACTAATAAATTTTTCTCTATTAGGATGGAAATGACTATGTCTCAGATTCACGTATAACTTTTACTCGAAGCGAATGAGGGAAAATGTATTTCCTTTTCTGTTGAAACATATTACAGAGGGGTATCCGCAAAATATCACTTACCTACAAAATATTGCAGAACTGATAGATAAATCTGAAATTTAAGCAAACCGGCTCATATTCCTTAAAAACAATCATTTACTTAAGTAAGAGAACACATTAGTAAATATTATCGTTTAAAGCTAGTAAATATCTATTTTGATATTCTAGAATAGAAATTATTTTCAGACATATTTTGTTATGACACAAAACATTTTGATTTTCGTTTATTAAATTATTACGTGTTTATATTTCTTACAGACTATACAAATTTCTACATTTATTTATTCATAATAATAATAGAGATATTCCTGAACCTCGAAACAATGAAAAAGGTACCTAGATAATAATATTAATATAGAGACTCAGGAACAACATTGTAAGTTCCAAAAGCGTGCTCAAAGTAGAACCACAGTCTATACAAAGTTTATTACACTGTGGTAGGACGAACTACGTAGTAAATATCATTTTGATATTCTAGAAATTATTTTCAGGCATGTTTTGTTTTAACATAAAAACATTTTAAATTTATTTTCTTAAAATTTCACGCGTGAATATTTGACAAAGACTATTTCTTCCTAAATATTATTATAATGTCTACTATGCGATTCTCTACAGTCAGGGGTATATAATTCATGGTAGCGGCAGCGCTGTCATAAATTAAGGCATTTGTTTGACAACCGTTGGCGACACTAGCGTTTCAACGACGAGCACGGGCGGCGTGAGCCAGAGCTAAAAAGGTTGATTATTTTTATAGCTTTATGTACTGTCAATAAAATATTGAAAGAAGTAATTATGATGCATATAAAACACAACAAAAACTATATCGATTATACTTCATGTCGTATCTCTAAAACAGCGACTAACATACACAGCCAAGAGATCGACGTAGAGATTAGTGAAACGTTTACGCGCTGCGCTGTGCTCCAACGTCAAAATTAATGGCGGGTCGTCGTCTTGTCAGTCTCGATGTCAAAAATTCGCACTACAGCAATGCCTGACTACAAGCCTATTATCATGTTTTCGAAATCTGTCAACGTTTCTCGCTGCTTTCCCCGAAATTCATTCGAAATTGATGTTTTCTGTTAAAGCGCCTAGTTTTATTCCAGGAAAAGCCGATTCCGATTGGGTATTACATGCCTATATCATAATTACTTTATTCAATATTTG
Source organism: Nymphula nitidulata (assembly GCA_947347705.1). Lineage (NCBI taxonomy): Eukaryota > Metazoa > Arthropoda > Insecta > Lepidoptera > Crambidae > Nymphula > Nymphula nitidulata. The sequence continues at coordinate 23,962,491 of OX374616.1, forward strand.
ACGACCGGCTGGTCGAGCGGTCTGTACCCCTTGCTATACAGGCTACTCGGTCAAGAGGTCCCGATTTCGAATCCCGGTAGGAGCAAATGTTTGTATGATGAGTACGAGCGTTTGTTTACGAGTCATGGATGTTTTTATATTTATTTAGTATATTTCTAATATATATATTATATAAAGCTAATTTTATATACATATTAATATCATTATTTCTCCGTTATCTAGTATCCATAACACAAGCTCTTAATGATGCTCACTTTGGGCTAGATAAAAGATGTGAGGGTATGATTATTATTATTATTATTATTATTATATCAGCCAAGGACCTCCACATTATTGGTTAATAATCTCGGAAAGTTTCATAAGTACTTCGAATATACCAGTCAAATTACGCTACTTGGTATTGATAGTGCGTTGTGCTATTGCTGAGGTTGCAGATTACTTTTTTATATAAGGAGGGTAACAAGTAAGGGTACGGCCTGCTTTATGATAACCAGATACTGTAGCCCATAAATGCAATTAAGAGAAAGCGTTATTCTAAGAGCAAGTAAGCAAGTCCTCTGCCCAGGGCTATTATGAGCTCTAGTGGCCTTACGTACCGCAGAAATACAACACTACAAGCAGGATTATGCAGGGTAGTGACGACAATACGACATTAAATAAAACATGGGCTATATTACTTCATAGAAATTATTTGCAACTTTCATATACATCTTATTCATCTGATAATTTTATGACATTTTAATGAAATAATAAAAGATTGGCCGCACTATTTCAGTAGAAGAAGTACACTATGAAGTTCTCATAACGATAGAAAAGGTAAAACCTGGATATTATTAATGTAGAGATTTTTAGAAATAATATTTGAAGTTCCAAAAAGTCAGGGTGTTTACATTTACTGTTGATTTTCCACTGTGCAGAAAATATTTTATACCTCGATCTAGTGAGTTCTAAATACTCTACGATATTATAATCGGATATAGAGATTATTTTAACATCCCGTATAACAGCTAGTCAGTTGTTACTAGTGTTGGGAAACACTATGAGTCTTACAAGTCAACTTTAGAAATATGTAATTCGAAAATCAGGGCTTCCGTCTTCTTACAGTTTATAATTGTCGTCCCACTTGTATTTTATTATTATTGTACATTGCTCCGTAGGGATCCAGGTTTAGTTTAACATTGGCAGGATGCACATCAATCTTTATTCGAAAGGTGCAATCTCCATTCGAAAGGAGAGTGAGTTAACGAGCCTAACCCCTTAAGAGATAAAATCGATGATAAGGACATTCACTTCGGCAATCAAGTTATGCTCTTTATTGTCTTATACGGGATGGTGCCGTCAATGCGACAATAAATTTAAATATGGGCTATATTAGTCCATAGAAATGGTTTGCCACTTTCAAAAATATCGTATTCATTTCATAATTTCATGACATTTATATGAAATAATGCTGCCAACGTTACACTATTCCATACAAATGTCATGAAATTATCAAATGAATACGATATTTTTGAAAGTGGCAAACCATTTCTATGGACTAATATAGCCCATGTTTAAATTTATTGTCGCATTGACGGCACCACCAAATATTAAAATAAAAAACACAATTTAATGTATTTACAACTTAGCTGAAAGCTGTGATTTCCTCGAATTTTCGTGTTGATTTTACAATTTATAAGATTCGGAAGTCCTCACTAAGGCTTAAGTTCCAGAACTCTGATTTTCTTGTAACTCCGGCATTTATTAATATTTCAAAATGTGCGAACATAACTGGATCTTCATTTTCTATAATTTAAGTAGTTTGTTATTCATTGTAAACACAAACAATTTCAATTTTCGCTTCTAATACGACTTGTTAACTTCGCGCCTGTTGGCACAGCTCCTCAACAACTCGACCTTAAGCTCTTAACTCGGCCATCTTCTCGGTGAACCTATCAGTTCTCAAGTATCGCATTAATGGCGATAGCCTCGTCTTTGCCTTTACGCAACGACCCTGATTTGAGAGAGAGCGAAGCCCGTGGCGCTGTTCCCACTAGGTAAGATGACATTCGTGCAAATCAAATGCCTTATCTACTCCATACTCGAAATGACTCTTTTATTCTATAGAGATTCGAAACGCCGAATATCGAAACGCAGCGTTGTATTATCAAAAGAGCTAAAAAATAGTTTGATTTTCTGTCTCTGCAGGGTTTACCACTACGAGCCTTTAACTCGAGTCTTTGCAATGTTATTCCCTGAGTCTTTTTTGTGACTCGAGTTCATTTTTAACTCTCGGATTGATTGTTAATGTAAAGCCGATTGCCATTTTCCTCACAAAAATAATATCTATAAATATTATATTCAGGTGAAATACAATTCTTCCTTTATTATTTAAGTGGCACGTGTCTGTGTATTGATAGGACTGGTTTTCGCAACTCCATGCCTATAAATTGCGCGTATTTTGCGTGTAAGAAAGGACTACTTGAAATCTATCATCATATAAATAGTCATCAATTAAATAGGTATCTCTTATTTTATTTTTGTATTTTATTGCTACATCTCCAGTATGAATCAATCACATTTCATTTTCGTAGTATCTGCAAAGTATAGTAGTATGACAAAATCATTCAAAGCTATCGAAGCCTTTTAGAAAATAGTTAGGAACTTGAGATAGTTCTTATCAGGAAAACTAAGGTATCTTGTGAAACTAAGCATCGTATCTCATAACTCATAATTGGAGTCTCGTGAGTTTAGAACTTAATAGACTCAAGTTTCCCACAACACTAGTTGTAGCACTAATTCCACGTATCCACGCGGCTGCTTGGATATCGAACCGGTAGGCAATATACGTACTTTCACCAGGCGCCCGCCATTCAATCAGTAAAATCACCTACGATTGAAATTTAAAAGCTGGTATGTAATAATGAATATTGCAATGATTGATTCTGTTACTGTTATCATTTGTTATTCCTAACTTTTCTCTTGAACTCTACTACTAAAATTGTACGAACGTGCTACCGAAATTACTCAAAAATTGTTATTGGTTCGAATGTTTTTTGAACTAATAATAACTCTAAATCTTATAAACTATTTATACCATCTATATATAAATACATCCATGTATTCAATTCACTGGCGAGATATACTGGTTAAATTTAAATTTACTTTTTACTTTTGTTTTGTTGCAATCGTGATTCCTAAGGCAAGCGGTTGAGCCAACGAGCTTAGACGCTTCAGAAAAATACAGAAAGGAAATATTAAGACACTTTTGAAAAACTAATGAGGTATTTTTTTTGTTTTGCAGGTACATAATTATATAAACCTGAGAATAGAAAAAACATAGTTTGTATTTTCCATACAAGATAATTTTACCGAAAGCTTCGATTTCCCGGAACCTTTGCTATTGATTTTCATTGACAATTTTAAAAGGGGTGAAACTGTTTTTCACAGAAAACCAATAAACAAGAATCATGGAATGTAGGCCCTAAAAAAATCGACTTTTTTAATATAGGTATGCAAGTCAATTTTTACATACAGTCGACAGCACATCAAGTGTAACAGTTGCACTACGAAAGCCGCCTCTATTACGAACGCAGTAAGGCCGGTCTCAAGGTCAAACTGTTACGATTGATGTGCTGTCAACTGTACTACGCATTAATTTTTTTCGTCTTTGGGGCGGGGTAGGTATTAGTTTAAATATAGTTTCGAGCAGGAAATACATTTATAAAAAAAATATTCAAACTGACATGCTTTATGTACTGTCGACTGTGTAAAGTGTTAAAGACACCAGTAACACAACACTAGCCCCAAGCATACAATTTCGTGTGTGAATAGTTCAATATCATCCAATAATTGTAAATTTAATGAATTTATTGCGCTCAATGGTGAGTTATGAAATTGTATTAACTTGGTGAATGGTCCGCAATTCGATGTTAATTACAGCAATATGTATAATTTGTATCGCTGACCATTATGTGATAATGACTGAAATTAAATTTTCAATAATCATTTCTGCTTATTTTGATTACCTTTAGCATACGAGCGTACCGCAGCTTCTAAGGTTGCTGTCCACAGACAGAGTGAAAAGTAGAATAAAATAGTTACTTCTCTACCGGTTTCGATTACTCCATCAGTTTTAATTAGTACTCTACCCTACCAATGTTGTCCACATTGATGGTAGTATGCTACTCCGTCTATACAGGGCGGCACATTTAGATCGGTCAGTATTATAGTAATTTAGATCGGTCAGTATGGGAAAATCTGAAACTATAAGACATACAAAAAACTCTTCTTAGAAACCATGTCATCGATTTTAGTAATAAGAAAAACTGCATTCCGACATTTAAAAAAACGTGTACTCAGCTCCGGAATCGATCCGGAAGTTTGAATAATAAAACTACTTACTACTACTATTTCTATTTAGATATCGATTGTGCAGGTCTTAAGGAGTAAACGTTACTATGAAACATGATGTCTGAAATAAATATAATGCATTGTTTTCATATCCTTTAATTTATTTTAGTAAGTGTTCCAATTCGAAATTACCACCATTTTTTTTATACAACATACAACTTTGTTTTCGTAATCCAAATCAGAGCGCTCAGACCACTACGCCACCGCGGTCCTCGACAGACCTTATTAACTTACAATACTGAATGAATTGTAGAAAATATTGTTAAGTACCCGACTTACAACCACCTAAAGCACAACTTTAACTGGTGCGGTTTGACGTCACAGTGTACGCCCGCCATCCATTTTTCATATAAAAAGTGGTTTTAGAAAGAGACTACCCATTCTGCAATTTGTAATTTAAATATCTCTGTTTTTTTGGCTATAATGGATTTTGTTTTCACTATTAGCACCATGACTTAACGTATTTTTAATAAATGTATTAAACCCATTTTTTTACAATACTCATTCCCTGACAATAAATACCCTTTAGGCTAAGTTTCTTTGATTTTTTAAAATGAAATTACGTAACGCACCCGAATAACCCGCAAGTTATCATCATGCAATACTACTCAATATCGTAAGATTACAAGATTATTTGCCATTCTAATACTTGGATGTAATATTCTAACAGTGCTATCAAATATAAATCAATTGAAAAGGAAGCATGTTGCGCTGAACTAACGAAATGGATTTTGAAATACCTGACAAAATATTTATAGGACTATGAAATTTTAGTCATTTTACTGTCAACATTTTAATGTGATGGTTTGATAAATGATGGGGTAGAGTTTCGGAAAACGCAAGCTTATTCGCATTCAGTAATCTGAACTACTTAATTGTATTTTATTATCTAGCCAATTAAGCGTGATTAGGAGCTTGTGTTATAGATATAGCTAATTCAGAAGTATAGAAAATAGTATAAAAGTCTATACATAAATATTTGGAAAATTATCCCAAAGGTCTACTCACTCATTATACAAGCATCTGACCCTGCCAGCTCCTATAGCACGGCAAACTTCAATGAAAAATAGATCGTGGACAGAAGTTTGACTCTCTTTGTCCGAGAGGAAGAAAGAGATAAAACACATTTAGTCACCTAATAAGCGGTGGCGAGAGATTTTGTCCACAGCACGTGCTACGATGCCCTGGTCCGAACCCGGGACCCTTGGTTTAATAGACAGGGTTACAGTCACCATCAGAATTATATGAGCTATTAAAGCGTTCAAAAATAGTAACTATGTTTTCGGAAAACAACTTTTAATACAGTTTTTATTTTTTATTTTTATATGTGACGCTACAAACATCACAATTCCATTATATGGTTATTATATGATTGTGATGCTGACGGTACCAATTTCTTTGAGTGATTAAGTAAAATAATAATGAATTTCAAATATATTTTCAAGGGTCTTATCTAAAATGAAAGCTTAATAAGCAGTTCCGAATATTTTCCAGGAACTACTGGCTTCTAGACTACTCCAGCAACACTTACCAGGCCATTAACTGGGTGTATTTTGATGATCATTTACAAAGTCAGATAGGTGAAAGTTTTGTAATAAATAAAAAAAAATGATTTATGCGGTAATACTCTATTAAGAATAGGTATTCTATGATATAATTTTAATGCGAACAAGAACTTTTTGTCTGTTAAACTTATAGGGTATGAATTTTATTATTTTCATTCCATTTCAGTGATGTTTTTTTTTGTAATTTGTATACTTAAAGATATAAGTGATAGTTGTTATCTGTAAGTAACTAGGACCTCGGCTTTAATAAAGTGCCCCACATTTTAAGAAGGTTTTATTTCTCGAGGTAAGCAGACCATACTACCTGTCTAATTGTAAACGCCGAGCCAGTCATTAAATTACTATGGACGTGAACTACAATAAATACTAGTCTTTTAGCTCAGTGTGATTACTAATTATGCGCCGGGTTCCCAGTAACGGTTATCTATCGCAAAGAGTAATTGTTGTAGAATATTTAACACCAAAATCCTCGGAATCATACACTACATTTTAACATTTAAGTTATATCAATGTTTATCAGCTCGTAATAATATAGACGACGAGCTAGTTAGGGACTAAGTAATATTGTATAGCGGATGTTTTATTGAAGTATTATAGCGAACGGCGAATGTAGCAATGCCATGGAGTAGTCGGGTAGAGTGGTGATTACGAACGCAGAGTAGCTATATGCAGGTAGAGATGGCATGGAACATGGGATTCGGGACTCATTTTCAGCTAGCAGAAAAACATCCATAATCTTTTCTTTCATAATGTGCAGAGCCTTCTTCACAACTACCATTCGTTCCTAATTACCCCACTGTCCCTTACTGTTTGTCCTGTAATACTTATGCTTCGTAATATCATAATTATTACAAATTAGAACTAAATAACACCTGAATGAAGAATACAGGGTTATGTGGGGATCCTCAGTCAAAGATGTTAATGACCAAGACTTCCCACTAAAACGACCCCCGTGTTCCTGCCTCATCATCGTTATACAGGCTGACGGTCAACAGTTGCCCTTATACCAGTGGCCTGTTCGCGATATGCCCGACTGGGGTCACTTTGGCATACCTGTATACATATTACCGCGGCTTTAGTAGTAAAGCCGCTACCACTTCCAACTAAATAACACCTGGCTAAACTTTTTTTTGCTTACATAGATCATGATATAATCGGCCTCACAAATTTTAACGCCAGACTAAAATTTTGTATGCTTGTCTAAGCTTGTCGGACACTCGGCGTCCATCACCGCAGTCGATGTATTTAACAGCGTACATGTATACTACATTTCAATGTAGGCTGTTAAACTGTAAAAACACAATATGTTTGACGGGAGTAGCCGTGCGAAAGTTGATTTGCTTTCGTTAATGAAATTATAGCGCACAAGACAATGACAGCGAGCACTTTAATCAATATATATCACTTTCAATATATCTGACCTTAATAACATACAACACATGAGATGTTCTCCAATGGGAAGTACCTATTCAAATATCGACTTAAAAAATGTAGTTTCGCCCGTTCAATTAGCGACTTGTTCCTGTGAACCGGTAAGGTATCTCGTTCAGTGGAACACATCGCTTTCGGCCGGTTACACACACACCACACTAGGAACAGCCGCCGGTACGCACACACTCAAGTATAAGTGAAAGCAAACACGCGATAGCTCGCCATCGAGAATATTTCACGGCATTCTCGATGTCGAAAGTGAGATCGATTCCCAGGGGACAGCGGTTTAAATTCAAAAGATTTTTTTATTGGAAATACCGATATGAGTTTTATTGAATGGCGTATATTGTATTTTAAGTCTTGAGTTTTACTATACTATCATTACCAGCCCACTTCACAGATTGAACTGTCTCAAAAAGAGTAATTTTTACTATGTCTTATAAAGCTTTTTGTTACAGAAAATTTTCGTAGGTAAGTTTGGATGTAGGAGCTAATTTCCGAAACTACTCAACAGATTTTAAGAAATCCTTCACTGATATTATTTAGAATGGACGTTCAGGATGGACATCGATTTTAAAATGGTAAGGTTATCCAAGTGGGCTTGATAATAATTAGGCAAAGACAGTATTTGAACTTTTTAATATGTTTTAATTATTTTATCTATATTAGTATAATTCGATATGGAATTTGTTTGTTTGTTACCCTTCCACGCGTAAGTCCCTGAACTGATTTAGATAAAATTTGGTATGAAGATAGTTTAAGACTCTGAAAATGACATAAAATACTTTTTGGAGTGATAACGGCCGTGTCGTGGGCGTCCACTAGTACATACAGAAAGTTAAGATTACAGCGAGATCAATATGATACTGACTTATTAAAAGTTTTGAAGACTACATAGTTTCACATAATATTATCATGCGGTGTACTTACAATCTTTTATAAATACTTATAAGTATGTGGGATTTATTTAATGAAATGGTTCTGAATGGCTGCCCTGAAAATAATTCAATTTTTTTAGTTAAAATTCATATTCTTTATAATGTTGTTCGCAAAGGTATCAATACAGTTCTTTTATATACATTTTACCATTGGCATATATTATTTAAACCTTACATGTAATCTGTGAAGTAGTCGCTTGGTGCTTACACATAGACACAATAGTTCTTATATTGTATGTCAGAAGGCCAGTGGCGGACATGCAAGGGACTTAAATTTAAACATAAATTAATCACAGAACTTTTATCTTTTAACCACAAAAGGTCATGTGCCAGACCAAAACAAGTTTTACCTCTTCTATAAATAATCCGAATAGCGAAGAAAAACATCGTTATGGATGTCGTTAGTTCACGAAAAAGAAATTATACGCAATTGTAGCGATTAAATTGCGTTAAAAATTAATTGATCTATGACGTTATTCATTACCTCATAATTTAGGTTGGTACTAGTTTTTGCGACCAGCAATTAGCTCAATAGGCCATTATGCAGTCGTGTCAGAAATATTTAAGTGCAAAACTTGTTTGTTGTATAACAATAAGCTATTAAATTGTTTTTAAATGAAGAAAATCCCTTTAGGTTTTTCCTAGAAAGACAACAGTTGTATTCGGGTGTATCGTGGAAATATATGAGAACGCCGAAATAATTCGTGGGGCCATAGTGGTTGGCAAATAATTTTCGTCTAACATTAGGGACTTAATGTTTCGCAGCCTAATTAAAAAATGATGCGCATGTAGATAGATAGATGTAACAAATATACATGAACAACTACTATTGTAGTTGTTCATGTATATTTGTCATTTGTTGTTGTTTTGCGTGGTAGAATATTTTCTACCACGCAAAAGAAAACTACGTACAATATTTACGAATCCAATCAATATTTAAAATGTAGTAACTTCATAGTACCTATATTAAAATCTTATATAAATCAAAATCAAAAATCAAAAATATATTTATTCAAGTAGGCTCCTAAGAAGCTCTTTCGAATCGTCAAAAATCACAAATTATGTATATCTATTTAAGAAATGGTCTCACAATGTCTTATTGTACATCTGTCTATCATGTCTAAATTTACACCGGTTCCAAAAGTTGAACTACCGAGATACATATATACTTACTAAACTATTCATTATATTTTTTTAAGATACAAAATACCTTTCAGCTATAAAATATGTGACGTATACCGACGTATCAGTTACAAGAGGCTTATTATTGTATGAAAAATATTTTTTTTTAAAATCAACACTTGTTTTGCTTTTCTATTAAAAATGACAATTGAAAATGTCGGTTAAAACTAAATAAAATTTATGTAAAAATTTCACTAAGTATTGTTGAAGAAAGAGTCAAAGTTCATAGGTTTTGAGGACGGCAAAGACGTCTGTCATGCTTTCTACTTCAAAAGCTGATTAAAAGATGGATTGGATGAATAATTAATTCTTTATTTTTGCTTACGGTCTGCACATCTAACGAATGCCTACTGAGAAGCCAAGCAAAATAAAGGACTTCTATCTACCTTTTCGTTATTTGAACAAAATTAAAATCACTAAAGTCTTTTTCTTCCAATAAAATTTATATTGCATGACAATGTCACGCTTATTATGTTGGTTGGAAACAAACCAATCATATTATCGTATTTATATTGGAAACAGCATCAAAAGGGGTTGAATATAACGGAAGCTGGATCAAGAGCAAAGTCCATTTGAATTTTTTAATTCCATTCGAAATATGATTGCGTTCGTTCGTTCAACAGAGCTTTTAAGCTCTAATGAGGAAATCTATCTGAGTATTTGTAAGTATGTAGTTTGCTTACTTGTTTCTCTTTATGGATGAGGTAAATTTTAATTAGACTCATTCTTTTTGACACAGTAAGGAACAGTGGATAAAATAAATGTAATATGGAGGAATTTAGCCAAATGTCGTTAGTGAAAGGAGGCACCTGGCAAGAAATTAACAAACATACAACCCGCTTTATAAGGAGCCACCGCAGTCAATAGCGTTAGTAACATTAAAGGAATACTAACTTACGCGTTACCAACCCGGTAAAATTCAATTGATACAGGATCCCTCCTGTCAATATGAAGATTCCGCCTGCTCCCAGCATAAAGATAACCGATGAGTTCTAGCGACCTTACTCCCCGCAGAACTCACTGCAAGGTAGTGTATGTCACTGAGCCTTAGACAAGCCGTAATAGCTACCATCAGTAACAATCATTAACAGCTTTGCTATTGAAACTTAAATTCTTAAGTTTATTATCCAAGGTGCTATTATTTTATTCATGAGTAATAGCCGTTGACAACTTTTTTTCCTTAAATAAGAAGTTTAGAACTCATAAGGAAATATTGCAAAAGAAATAGTATGTTTAAAATCAATAATTTAACAGATACAGTAGTGGTATGTTTAATGTTGCAGCTCATCGTCTAAAAACACTCCATATCAAATCTGCGGAACAGATGACGTCACATGTTGCTTTATCTTAAAAATGTATGATATTGACAACATTAATAATAACTATGTAATATGTATGTTTTTATTAATAGTTGTCATAATAATAGTTGTTTTAATTGATGTCAGCAAACTTATATCATTATAATTTTTGTTACATTTTTGGAAAAAAAATAACCATTCAAAAAATCTAAACTGTACTAATTCAACAATATTCTGAAACTTTTAAGTTTGATTATTTTAGCGTTAGTATATTTTATTTACTTACTGAAAAATAGCTCCATTTTAAACTTAGGCAACATAGTCTTCTATTTGACATTTTTTTACGATGCTCTCAATAAGACAATACTTAGCTAAGTAAAATAAATGTTAATATTATTAAATAAACTTTAGTAAGATTTACGAAGACTAGGATGAACAGTTTAACTAATAAATAACTCTCGATTTGCCTAGTTATAAGTTTTTTTAAACTTATCGTATTTAGAAACACATTACTATAGCTCTACATTAACTATACACATTTATCATTAAAGTAACACATCAAACTACTATTATAGAACATAACCGACGCTTGGAATCGTTGATTTCCATGATCATGTCACAAGTTACAATATCAAGACTTTTAAAATAATAGTGTTAATTGTTTCTAGTGCATAACATTATATAAATTGACCAGTTTCGCAATTAGTGGCGTAACATAAAGCGGAGGTAAGGAGTCAGGCATTTCTCAGTTCGCCAGCATTGTTCCACTCACCTTGGGCTAATGTCGGCACGATCACGCACAACAACACTAAAAACATTTTGCGGCACAGCACTCACTTGTTCATAATACACAATCACAGTTTGAAACTCGCGGATTGAAAGGAAAAGTGTTGGGAGCTTTACGCGCGCTAGTGTTGTATCTGCGCAAGCGCCGCATCGGACTGGCGCGGCTGCCGCGACAGGGCCGGCTTCCCCCACCGAGAGACGCCTTTCACCGTTACAATTCGTACCCGAATCAAGCGTTGAGCAAGGCTGCGACGATTGACATTCAGCAAGCCGCTTACCATACGGAAATAGGAGCCTGTGATGCCAGCCTTTATGCGTGTTTTTCTTTACGAAAGATGCTGAGCTTGAAACTGAAAAAAAAATCAGAGGCCTGCACAAGTTACTGTCTAATATCGTAAAAAAAGTATTATACAGTTATAGAGAGAATTTTCGAAATCGAACTGATTACTGACTAGAATCATAATTGATAGAAAAAAAATGGATAATTTTTACCACGTGTCTTTCATTTTGTACATATATTTACCTGCCGCTTAATTAAAGGAACCTATTGCCTTTTATCAACATGACTGTATATGTGATATCATAGATTTTACAATGATTTTATGGGAAATAGGTAAGGAGATATTATCTGTAACTCTGTCTGTCTGTCTGTGTATATGTGTGTCGGTGTATTGTCTGTCTGTGTTTATTATTTAAAATAATAATTACTAAAACACTTCTTTGCTTCTCAAAGTTCGTTTTGATACAGACCTATCTCAATCATTCATCCAAAATCTGAATCCAATAATAATAATCGAAGCTTCTTAATAATTTAGCTCATGCCGTTTCCACTGGGCCAGATTGTACGCAGTCGGAAATATAATAGACCCGTGTGAGCGAGTTACAGGTTCTAGTTATATCGAACATATCTCATATATCATAGCTCAAATGTAATTTCTATTTGAACTACCTATACCTACAATATATTTCATGCAGAATGCTAGGAGTGATTTATGGGGGGTATTAACTTTTAATAAAGGATATATATTATTTTTTATTTTTTACGGGGAGTGTAAAAAAAATTTGGCCCAGTCGATATGTGCAGCAAGGTTTACTTTCGTGGTGCCAATATGTACTACCTACTGTCTCGCTCATCTCGTCTCATTCCAAACATACTTGATGTAAGAGATTGAGATGGATGACAACGCACCTGCAATATCAAGTGACTTTTCCTTGTTATTGCAGGTGTCTATAGGCGGCGGTAACCGCTTACCATCAGGTGGGCCGTCAGCTTGTTTGTCATCCAGTTGTATAAAAAAAAAAAAAAAAAAAAAATTGAGATCGAGTAACTTCAAAACAAATACTACCTACTCTGAAATTTGCGCGCACAAAACGAAGATTATAGTGACATAAAAATAATTGCATATCTGTTGTTTATCTGTGAAGAGTAAGATTGAATTACGACGAGCTGAGCTTAAGTCTTCGAAGTTCACAAGAAAACTGAAAATTAATAAGTAAGTGTCTACAATTCTGCGACAGACCTGCAGCCATTATCCTTTACACAACACTGTAAAAAGCACAAAGGTATACTTAGTGAGATAAAAGCTTTAGGCTGGCACTTTACGCGTTGGCAACTTAATTCATTTTGCAACTACAGTGTCCGGCTCTGGATGAATGTTTTAAATAGGACAAAGGAACAGTTTGCCACTCTATTAAAGTTTGTCTATTACAACATAGATTAACTCATTTTCGTCTTAATCAATGATTCAAATTAATCAAGGATAGGTTAGGAAAATATTAAATAATAAATACATACAAAAATATTTAGAGTGCTAAACATGACTGTGTAAAATTTTGTGTAAACCGAAAGCAATGGGAGAAAGGGAAAAATTGTTCGTCAGATTTTTTAAGCACAAAGCTTAGGTACCTATTTTTATAATAACTATAGGAAATAAAATAATATAAAAATAATATTCATACAAAATTACTTATTTATACAAACATAAGAACTCAACAACATGAATCTTTTGATGTAAGTTCGAAATACATACTTACTAACTCCATTTATTTTTATATCATCTTTATTCCATTGCAAAAAAATAAGTACTTGATCATCTAAAAATAAATGCAATTTCATCATTTTTCATATTTAAAATAAAACGCTTAACCACTGTAACTTAACTGTTTTAATGTATGCAAATAATTAAATATATTTGTTCAGTCGGACTAATGGTGAGACTGATACAAGCTACTTTAATTGGATCTTGTCATAAGGCAATCTAGAAATGTATCTTCCATCTTCATAAGCACGTATTCTAATTCAATACACGTGTTTTCTCCGTTCTATAATTATATGGGATAATTCAAACGAGTGAAGAGGTAGCGACGCACAATAGGTCATTCTGTTGATTTTATGAATTAATAAGTATATTTTTTTTATACAACTAGATGACAAAAAAGCTGACGGCCCACCTAATGGTAAGCCTAAATGGTAAGGATTTTTTCCGCATATCGCTGAAATAAGGCATAAAAAAGACCCCGATAAATGCGAGGATGGTCTATTTTATGTTAGGCACTCATAAAAAGATCTCGCAACATACATATTCAACTATATTCGTGGTGGTTTATTTATTATTATTGTTTTCAATTATTATATTACGTGATCCTGAGTAGGGAGAAGGTGGGATAAGGGAAAAATAAGATCTTCAGCGCTAGCGCAGTCTCCATGATATATAAGGCTCTAAGTAACGCAATATCTTGCCGCAATCATGAGGATCAAATCAATATAATATGCACTCGGTATTTAAAGTAATATTTAAGATTTTTCGAATGAGTATATTGAGTAGGATAGTGTATTGTTTTTTTAGTTTTAAAAAACTCAATACTTTAAAATGTAATACCGCCGCCACGAGCGCCGCCTGCTCGCGCTCGTCATGAGCCAGATCCTCGACCAGAAGGTGGCGCACAAGCTCGCGGACGTGCTCTAATGTTATTGAATGAATCCTAAAAAATAAAATAGCCCGGTAGATGTTATCCAATAATCAGAAATATTTTTTAAAGTGCGGGTGCTATCTCTTCTATCTCATGCCCAAGTAAAATAATATGTATACATTTTGTTTATTTGACTTCTATTTCAATGAAAATAAGGCACAAGATTTGCTGAGATTTGTTGTGTTTTTATACGGCTAAACTTTTGTTCTATGCTAAATATAAAAAGACTTAAAAGTTAACCTTAAAACGTAGGCAGATGTTCATAGTTTTTATTTAAAATTCTTCAGTAGATTTTAGGTATTACGGAACAAATACTAGAAAACAGGAGTCTGAGAAACGTGTGGCATACTACACTACTTTATGTTATGATGCGCGCTAGTTGATGCAAGAAAAGAAGTTTAAAATCGACCACTAGAATCTCATTATGCAATGACATAATACTGCCACACCAGTAACAAATTTTCTTTGTGGAAATTATATAAGACAAACGCTACTCCCGTCAATCCTCCCCTCTAAAAAGTATTCTGTGATTTTAAACGTCTATTTATCTATAAATGGCCTAGAACCATAAAGGAAAATAGGCTGAAAAAAAAGTTAATAGCAACATTTTTCCAAACGACATTTTTAGCTAAGGTCTGATAAAAAAATGTGACTTCTAAGAGTAGGTAGGTATGTAGTATTGTCTTATATTTTCGCGAGCACTACACAATTCGATAGACAATTTCACATTTCAATAGAGAAGATGGTTGGAGTGTACCACCAGCTTGGGACTTGGGATTCCATCATGTGAATAATAAAGTCCCGAGAGCCGAGTGAGGACTCACACTGTCCGACAAACTGACACCGTCTGCTCCGTGTGTGTCGGACCGCTCAAAATATTACACAAAAAGACGGTAATTAATTTATAAACTTATCAAAAACAACTGACATCTTCAGTCATCCAGTGACCACGATCGCTGTAAAGTAATCGAACCGTCGGGTGTATAATAATAATGTAACATCTAATTTTCACTGAAAGCTGTGATTTATCTTATTTAGCTTACTCACGTAAAAGGTGTATAGTGGTTGTTTTTCCGCTACAAAATTATCTCGTCTTGCTAGTACAATCGATCCATATTTTTTTTTAAACATTTAGATGACCAACAAGCAGACGGCCCACCTGGTGGTAAGTGGTAACCACCGCCGGTGGTAAGTGGTAACCGCCGCCTGTAGACACGGGCAATAGCAAGTAAAAAATCACTTGGTATTGTAGTTGTCATCCTGAGGCCCAAGATGAAATGCCTTTAAAGCCCAGTAATTTCGCGGGCTATATTTCCCTTTAATATTTTGTTTTTGAAAATAAACTCGCTTGTCAATTACGTCTAATGAATAATCCGTATTTCCTAATAAAAGAAGGTAAAATATTTTTTGTGACCTAATAAATAACTGCCAGGTTGATCCCATATAAATTTTGTTTGGATCTGATGTAAGTCTTCGAAGCCACTACGAGACTACTACAAAGTTTACTAGGTGGTAGGCCTGGTCGTCTGGGTACGTTTGAGGCGGTGAGTCTTTTTTCAGCCGTGAAACAGTTCGGTATGTTTCGGATTGAAGAGAATAATGGCCAGTCCAATTACTGGGCATGGACGGCATTTTATTTTAGGCCTCAGGATGACCTGGATCAAATGATTTTCCCCTATTATTGTGCAGGTGTCTATAGGCGGCGGTAACCGCATGAAGGCTCGTCATTTAAAGAGATTCAAATTCAAAATTATAGACCAATGTCTATTTTGTCTACTTTGCAGAGATTTTCAAATCTTTAATCTGTCCCTACATAGTAGATCAATTTGAAAAGCATCTTAGCTTTACCATTACTTAGCTGTACAATTTTGTGGAAACTGCAACAGAGGCTCTAGATTCGAATAAGCGGGTTGGCGTTATTTATACGGAATTTAGCAAAGCCTTTGATTGCGTTCCTCATACGGTCTTAATGCAAAAGTTGTCTGCTCGCGGCATCTCTGGGTCATTACTAAATTGGATAGCATTATATCTTCACAATAGCATGAACTTTTTTATTGTTCTCAATGATTTTCGGTCACAGTTACGTGGATTTGGTGTGCCGCGGGGGTCACATCTAGGTCCAATATTATTTAACATCTTTATCAATGACATCCCCGACCATTTAAAGCTTTATAAAGTGTTCTTGTAGGCTGATAAGCTGAAATTCTGTAGAGAAGTAGAATATATTGAAGACTGTGTGGGGTTGCAGGAGGATGTTGATGAGCTTGTTCGGTGGTGTGATAGGAACATAATGGAGCTAAGCTCAACAAGATGCTATCATTTTTAAATTGCTAGGAAACAGAACATAATTCGTTGAAATTACAGAATTGTTAATCATATTATTCAGGAACTTAATCAAATTAGGGATTTGGGTGTATTACTTGATAGGAAAATGAAATTGGAATATACAGTGAAAAAGCTTTAAGAATGTTAGGTTTTGTGATTAAAAATGTGAAGGTTTTTCGCAACACTAAGTTGAAAATTATTACTATAATAGTCTTGAATATTTAGTGTGGTGTGTTTTTGTGGTATTTTACATTTTCGGCTGGTATGGTTAAGAGAACGTGGAGGGCATATTACAATGACTAACTAGCATTCTTGGGAATGATATCATTGGCAAACCGTAGATTAATGAATGACTCTCGCTTTATCTGGAAGATACTTAATAATGCTATTGATTGTCCCCAACTTCAGCTAAGCAGAATATTCATGTGCCTAACAGATATCCTCGCAGCAAATTAACCGCCCTAAGACAAGGTAGTCTTAGGGCGGTTAATTTGCTGCGAGGAGAAAATGTTTGAGGAAAATGTTTCCGTAGTACTGTTTTTGGTGGTAATTCGCCCATTCCTAGGTTCTGTAAGAAAATTAATAATCTGAGTGATTATATTGATGTTTATAGTGACTCACTCAACAAGTTCCGCCAGACAATTTAAGTCCTATTAATAATAATAACTAACTATATTAAAATTAGAAAAAACCTTTCGGTAATCTGGTCACCTCCATGTTCATCTTTTGAACGTATAATAAAAAAAAAATTTACGTAATTTTAAATATTTTTGAATTGTAATAAATTACAATTTAAAAATATTTATTGCAATTTGTATAATTGTAATTTTTATTGCATACTATTGTAAAAAGCTGAAATGGTGAAACTATGTATGAATTCACACTGTAGTATTTAGTGTACACTTTTCAAGGAAATAAATGAATATTCTATTCTATTTAATAGTTTGCTCAACGATCATTGATCTGGTGACTTGAGAGCATATATTCGAGAGGTCGGGATTGGTCGATTAGATTGGCCAGCTCGAAGTCCCAATTTCAATTCAATAGAGCACATCTGGGATATTCTAAAGCGACGAGTAAGATCGGTGCAAGGTGCAACCCATTCTGCGCATCCAAGGTAGCCAAGGAATGTAATTGCCGAGGAATGGGAGCGTATTACTCAATAAACAACTAGGAATATCGGGCATAAGATGCCCAGGCCAATACAAGCAGTCATTTTAGCAAGAATAGGCCACAGTTGGAAGTTTGTTTTTTTCCTTTACGTTTGTAGTTATTAATCATCCGAATGAATAATTAATCTAAAAGATTCTGAGGATAGATAATATTATTTTCTATTTATATTCAGTACCTACCACAGCGCAAAAATACACCTAAATATTTTACAAAAATTTACAAGAAACCAGTAAAAATAGTAATAATGAGAATTATTAACTTTATAAATTGTATGCGCAGCTCTGTGGCGCGCTGGTTGAAGCGCTCTGGTTTCGATTACGAAAACAAAGCTACTTTCGCCATGGTCGATACCGGGATGGGTCAATGAAAAAATTGTAACGCTGAGTTCTTCCCTGCATCGGAAGTTCAGGCTATTCTGAAACCGTTTTGACCCACCTAACTGCATCGGACCAGCGTGGTGGTGTTACTTTCCAAACTCCTCAGTTGGAAAGTAATAAAGTGTTTCTCCTAAGTATGAGGGTCTGTGCCCAGGAGTGGGACGTATATAGGCTGGTGATGATGGACATGGCTGGACAGCAATTGATAAAAAAGTTAAACTAAATTTTGACAAGGTGACTGACTGACGGTGCTATAGCAGTTTATAGACTGCGGTACTAGGTGGATTTCCTAGCTGCCCTTTTAGCAATAGAGTTTAGGAAATAATTCATTTTAGGAATAGAGATTTTTGCTTAATGTAACTTAGTTCTATGTACATTATGCGTGGGCTTCGGCTACATTAAGGTTCTTTTTACAGCCTGTATATTGCACGAAAACACATTTGATTTTACTTAATACTTGCTATACCCCTGCACGCTTTTCAATGCCCGTAAAGAGAAAACTGTTAGGTTTTATAATAAAAATAAAATAAAAAGGATTTTAGCCGACTTCAAAAACGAGGAGGTTCTCAATTCGGTTGGTATGTTTTTTTTTCTATGTATGTTTTTTTTTTTATACTACTAAGGTGGCAATCAAGCATACGGCCCACCTGATGGTAAGCGGTTACCGTAGCCTATGGACGCTTGCAACACCAGGGGTGTCACTTGTGCGTTGCCGACCCTGTAAAAACCTTTTCACGCCTTTTTTGAAGAACCCCATGCTGTACTCATTCGAGAAAACCTCTGCAGGGAGCTCATTCCACAACTTGAGCGTACGCGGGAGAAAGTTTCTCTGAAACCGTACAGTACGCGACCACTTTGGTTCCAATTTGTGAGGATGAATTCCCTGCCGGTGGCGAGCGGTGCGATGATAGAAAGAAGCCGTGGGCATCATGCCAAATAATTCCTCAGAACACGCCCCGTTATACAAACGGTAGAACACACACAAGGAGGCAAAATCTCTCCTTAGGCTTAAAGGTTCAATACCGCTGGTGAGCTCAGGATCGTCGACAATTCTCATAGCGCGTCTTTGGAGCACGTCAATTGGTCCAAGCTGGTATCAAGGCGCTCCCGCCCATAAATGGCAGCAGTACTCCATATGGGGCCTGACTTGAGACTTATACAGTAACAGTCTTTGCCCCGAAGTGAAATACCGCCGCGCTTTATTGAGCACACCAAGCTTCTTGGATGCCAGCTTGACTTTATCCTCCAAATGACTGCGGAATTGCACGTCTCTAGAGATATCAACACCAAGGATCCCGATACTCGTAGAGATGGAAAGCGGAGTGTCGAGGAATTGTGGAGCTACAGCAAATGGGGTTTTTAGCGGTGAACGCGCAGACTTGTGTCTTAGTGGGGTTAAATTGGACCAAGTTTAGTCGTCTCCAATCGGAGACTCTGATTAGAGACCTCTCGATTTCAGACACAAGTCGAACGCGACTTTCCTCCACTGTAGACCGAGGGGTATTAGCGCGACTCGTATAGTAAGCGTCACCAGTACTGTCATCTGCATAACAATGCAGTCCGTCAATAGACAGCATGTCATTGATATGCAGCAGGAACAATGTTGGAGACAGCACCGAGCCTTGCGGGACGCCAGCGTTAATGTCCATGCTATCCGAGCAACTGCCGTCAACGACGGCTCTTATGCATCTGCTGGACAAAAAGCTAGCGACCCATTTGCACAACCCCTCAGGCAGCCCGTAAGATGGTAACTTCGAAAGAAGACCCCTGTGCCAGACCCGATTGAACGCCTTCGCTACATCTAGGCTAACTGCCAATGCCTCACTATGACTCTCAATGGCAAGAGACCAACGGTGCGTGAGATACACTAGGAGATCACCCGTCGAGCGACTGTGGCGAAAGCCGTATTGACGGTCGCTGATGAGGTCGTGATCCTCTAGGTACCTGAGGAGTTGCGTATCTATAACGCGCTCCATCACCTTTGAGAGAAGGGAGGTTATAGCGATTGGCCTGTAATTCGATGGGTCTGATCTATCGCCCTTTTTGTGCACCGGGTGCACATGGGCGGTCTTCCATGAAGACGGAACTTGCCTGGTGGAGTATGAGAGCGCGAAAAGACGCGTCAGAACAGGACACAACTCAGGAGCACACTGCTTCAGCACCACTGCCGGTATACCGTCTGGCCCGCTAGACTTATAAATATCCAGAGATAACAACTCACGCCGTACCTCCCGTTGCGTAATGGAGATCTCCGGCATAGAGTTGCCGCACCAGGGGATGGTAGGTGGTACAGCACCTCCGTCATTTAAAGTCTAGTTCGAGGCAAAGAGAGCACCCAGTAAATCGGCTTACACACCGATTACGCCGAGATTTCTGGTCCGGTTTACGTGATCTTTTGTTCGATGCGGAATAGTTGCCATTTGGTGCCATATTTTTTCTTTTAAATCTATTGGACAGTTTGCTTTTTAATTTAAAATGACTGGACTGAGTAAGTCGTCTATGTATGAGAAATTGCGGATTTTTGCTTTCCTAGGGCTTTTTAGTGAAATAAGATAGTAGGAAACAATATAAGCTGACGTGTCCCATCTAGCTGTGACCTTAGGAAGTTATCACTGAAAGTTGTGAAAATAATTTAAACAAAAATTGAAACCGACTTCATGTTACTGAAAATAATAAAATAATAAAATGTAAGTATTTTGACGTCGGTTTTAATTTTTGTTTAATTTTTTTTTATAACTCTTCGCGGGCGTCAACATAACATCCTATCAAAGTTTCATCACAATCTGATTAATGTTTCCGGAGCGCGTAAAGGACAACCATACAAACATTGGTCTTTATTAAATAGGTTGAGCTGGAATCAGCTTGGAATAACTGCCCCTAGTCCTAGCCGACTAGGAAGTGTACCAAGTCTAAAATGGTTCACTGATCCTCACGTGTTTCCAATACGCCGAGCATTATTGGATCGTGAAGTCGTAGCCGTCCGTTTCATTATATGCAAAGGTCTACAACATTGCAATAAGTTATTTTATTCCCACTAGGTATGATACAAAATATGTGAATGAGTCACTGATTTGAAAATTAAAGGGGAAAGTTAAGACAAATGTCGATTTTTAAGCTTTTTTGCATTACTGGTCATTCATAGCTTTGACTAGCACAAAAAAAAATATATCAAATAAAAATATAAAAAAATATAGCAAATCCTGTCTACACAGATTGACTGGTCTTTCATAGATTTGACTAACCCTCAACCGAGAACTCGGTGTCTATTCTCGGGTAAATGGCCGAAATTCTCGGCCTTAACTCAGACATCTGTACGGTATGGGATTCACGTTCGTCGCTGGGTATCAGTGCGGGGTTAGCTGTCGATTGTGATTTGTGACATTATACAAAAATCTTTAATATCACTATCGATATAATGCAAATTTTTTTTTCTCGATTTATCTATTCCCGGGAGATCGAAACCGAGAGGTCTGGGCCAAGTTTTTACAGTATAGTCGGCTAGTGAGATGCCCTCCTCGATGCATTGGATAGAGATTACAGCGTCAGTGTTCGTATCATTGACGAAATCTAAAGATCGCGAATATCCTTAAGACTCTACAATTACGTCGAGACATCGTTTCGCTCAGTGCTGTACATAGATTGTACCACGGAGTGCTCTAAGCTGAAAAGTATTTCGACCATTTTCCACACTCTCTCTTCCTACTAAGGAACACAGGGTCTTAGCCATCAACATACTATCTCCACCTGAGCCTCGAAATCTTCAAATTTATACTAAAGCGAAACTCAAAAGTTACTTTGCGCACAATTTGTGTTGCGCTAAACATTTGAACGGCCACCAATTAGCCTTTTTTTCGGAACGTACGTTAGTTAATAAAATGAAAACTTTCTACGTTGTCTCATTAAATCGAGCGGTTTTTATAGCATTTAGATATAAAGACATAAATATGGGAAACATCTATGGGAACGTATTTACCGCTGCCGGGCGAACATTTTTGATTTAGTTGGCTCCTTTTGTTAGCGTCACAAACGTTTGGAAAAAATGTCAAAAATTTGTGTGGAAAATACTCACGTATTTTCCACACAAATTTCAGTAGA
Organism: Nymphula nitidulata; assembly: GCA_947347705.1. Classification (NCBI taxonomy): domain Eukaryota; kingdom Metazoa; phylum Arthropoda; class Insecta; order Lepidoptera; family Crambidae; genus Nymphula; species Nymphula nitidulata. The sequence continues at coordinate 23,985,023 of OX374616.1, forward strand.
TCCAAATACTATGGAAACCATAATTTATGGTCACCCATAAATCATGGTTTCCATAGTATTTGGATCTACATACTGTCAAAAAGCGCGATACAAATTGTGCTTAACGCTTTATACAGGGTAGTGCCGTCTATACGACAATAAATATATTAGTTCATAGAAATGGTTTGCCACTTTCAAAAACATCTTATTCGTTTGAAGATTTCATGTCATTTCTATGAAATAATGTAGCCAATGGTATATGATTTCATACAAATGTCATGAAATTATCAAATAAATAAGATGTTTTTGAAAGTGGTCAGTAGCCAACTATTTCGGCACGGCACCCTCTGTATAATCAAAGGCTCAACAGAACGTTTTTCACTTTGCTTTGGTAAATACGTTGTAATTTAAGGCGTTCGGGGTCCTGGACATTAGGTAGGTACGTACAAAGATTAGTATTTAATTATTTTCTTTGTTGTACAGTCGACAGCACTTCAAGCGTAACAGTTTGACCTTGACACCGCCCTTATTTCGTTCCTAATAGAGGCGGCTTTCGCAGTGCAACTGTTAAACTTGATGTGCTTGTTTACATCCGAAATATGGAATACCTTAAAAACAACTTTGTCTCCTTCTTCCTGTAACATAAGTTTCTTCAAAATAGGCGTGAAAAGGCACCACGTGAGCAGGCGGGGAGGAGTTATTCGTTGTGTTTTTTATAAAATAACTAGCTGACCCGGCAAACTTTGTTTTACCATATAAAAAAATGACAAAAAAAATAGATAGTAGGTAGCCGATTCTCAGACCTACTGAATATACATATAAAATTTCATGAAAATCGGTCCAGCCGTTTCGAAGGAGTACTAAATTTGTGACACGAGATTTTTATATTGATAATCATAATTTCAAACATAATTATTCCGCGGTATTCAAAAGCATTAGGTATTAGGGACTTAGAAAGACAGATCTTCACTGCATTCTTGTTCGCTAATGTGTTCTTGCATGAATGTATTGATTTAATATTACGTTTTTTATGAAAATAGGGTATATGTTATAGATATCTAGTTCTTATGCTGTTCCTTCATTTTATGGATCCACTTAACTTCAGTTCGCCGATATTGACATCAAAAAAGTTATTTTCTATTTCGGTATAATAAAACCACAGTTTCGACACATAATAGATATATCTTTATTGTGAAATACACACAGTAATAGACAGACTCAACATATAAAATTTATTTTAAACATATATTATTTAACATGAACCGTACAATTCCTTGTGACATTTAGTTAGGTACCTATTATACAAATATTATTAGATACAGCAAGCCGTAGGTAAACCTTTAAAAAGCTTGAGAGAGCAGAAAATTATATCATAAGCCGCGAGCAATACTTACTTAAAGGAATCAGAATCATACGACTTACGTACATTTTAATTGATTAATATATTTACTTTTTAACTAAACATAATACATCTCAAAGTAACATCAAAATGAAAAATCTGTTAAACTTCATATATTTTGACCAGTCCTTAAAGTTTACGTAGGTAATAATATTATTTATTTCGCGCGTCGAATTTGTTTTAAACACACCTTTCAACGTTTGTCGCTACAGAGTGGAATGTTAAAGCTAACGTTTTATTTTAATTAAAGTTTAAATTAATAGTTAAATTAATTAAATTAAAATTATATTTGTAAGAACGAAAGCTATAGGCTATAGTGCCATATTTTTCTTAAAATTGTCTCTCTAATTGTCGCGTTAGTTTCGTTGTGAAATAATAACTTATTTATTCAAAGTAAATATTTCGAAATGTAGACTTAAATATTGATTTGGCATTATTTTACATATCAAAATGGACAAAAATTTATCAAAGCGACTTTATATATTTTATTCACAACTGTCGGAAAACTTTCGAATTTAGAATATTGGAAATTATACCTGTTACTTTTTTTATAGCTACGCGCCAAAAGGAGATGAGATTGTGAGTTTTCGAATAAAATCCTTATTCCGACCGTTGTAAATAAGGTGGTATTAGTACAGTTTACTTAAAAATTCGAAAAAATATTTCAGACCCATATTTTATTTATCATGAAGGAAAAGATGAATGAATTTCATCATTATCAACTAATGACAAGTAAATAGGTATGGTCGAATATACAAGTCAGAGAAAAATACTTTTTAAAAATTACAGTAAATCTCCAAAAACAGTCTTTTGTTAGATAATATAATGTATACTTATATTAAAGATATAGTATGAAAAATACAGGCGAATTCAATCGCAGCGTAAATTCGACTTTTGATTTTCAAGCACTAAATGTTTTCAATTTTAATTTAATACATTTTTTACCTATCTCATATTTTGAAATTATATAAAGAAAATAAATAGTCATTATTATATTAATTTCACTAGTCTCAATTCCTTTGTTTTCTGTTAAAAGTATTAATATATAATGAAACCACAGAACACGTAAGGCTATAGAAATGATAACTTACATTTGTTTCAAGGAACCCCTATCGCTAAATACACAAACTGTTATATCTTTGACATTTTACCATTCCATAAATTAAATTATCGAATTAAATTAACATTTCATCAAGTAAACAAAAGTACGTTTTGGAATTCGTGGTTTTAAAACAATAAGATATAATAACTGATGTCCGTAACCGACGACAATGTTGCTTTATACATAACTACTTTATTGACAACGGTGTGAGTTTTTCACGCCTAGGTAAGGGTGGGCGATGCTAGAACCAACCACTCTCATTTCTATTATAGTCTTATATGTTCTGTGAATGAAGCTTTAGAATGAAGATTCAATTTACGACCATTGAGGATTAAACTCAGTACTTACTAGTTACTCTCAGCACATTCAGTCACAGGAAAATTGGTATTGCAAAAATATTTTGTCTTATAATTAATTGTTTTGAATGTATATTAAACATCGAACATTGGCAGAATCAAGTGTAAAAAATGACGAGTAATATTACGAAAGGTATTTTTTATTTTAACGGAGATCATAGTAAAAACTCGATTTAAATTGATGTCGTCCTATTCTTAATTAGAATATTACAAGGGGTTGCATCAATAACAAGTTTTCATATCAAATGACCTATTGACACTTACTGGACAGGTATTAAAAACAAAAATCTTTAGCAATGCAAAAAATATTTTTTTGTCTTATATTATCAATAGTACAAAATAAATATATTTATTCAAGCTTTATAAAAATAAGGTTTGAATCAAATAAATTAGGGAGGCGCTGTAGGACGGAAGCTTTTACGGTAAGAGATATTAAAACGTCTTTAAACTATTAATTAGTTTAAATACTGAAATAAAATAAACTAGTAATTAGTGAGATAAAGCAACAGATTAATTATATACCAAAATGCTTACATTTATGTATTTATACGTCACGAGCATAAATCTTTACATAAATAATTTTAACTATTGGCAACACAAAATATATCAAACACTGAGTTATTTAATTTCTTTGAAGACATTTTTCTGCATAATTAAACTAACTAATTAATGTCGTGCCGATGGGCTCCCTTGAGTATCAGTAATTTATTAGATTACTACTGTTTTATATGCTTATAATTATTAATATACATACCTAATTTATCTAACTTTTTTACTGTCTACTGTGAAACAAATACTAAAATACCATCGCAGATGCAATGCATTAATGGAAGCAATAATACCTAAACGATGCCATAGAACACAGCTTGTACATAAATCGACCGAAACACCATGGAATTAACGAACAACACTAAGTATAAGTATATATAAAAGTTTTTTTAAATTACTATTATAGGCAAACAGCCATTTTTCTATGCTTATTAGTATATTTTTATTTTTATGAATTGCATGTTAAGGGTATGTTTAAATGCTACTGTTATATAAAATGCAACAATAAAAGAACATTATGACACAGAAAATCACCTAGTTGTGCAAAATACTAGTCTTATATAATTTAAAATTAAAATTAAGCATTAGGTATATATTTTCTTTCTTTGGATTAAAAACTTAACTTCAAAAGTAATGACAAAATGTCACATTTATAAAAATAGGCTCATTAACAACGTCAGTACCAAAGTAAAGGCTGATTTAATTTTTTTTATAGAAATATTATTAAAAAACAACTTACAAGAAGAATTAAGATTTTAACAAGTTACGTTACAATCTCACTTTGATGTCGTTATGATTTTAACTTATTTTTTCATTATTATTTATTCATATTGTCATAATCAAGACCACGGGGTAAATAAATGTGATAACTATTAATTGGTTTGACTTTTTTAATTAATTTTCACCAAAAAACTTTTTAACAATCATTTTATAACTGTTTCACTGTATTCTTATTGCATGCAGATATCTCAGATCTGAAATATAACTATATTTATAAAAAAAACTTTTAAAGACCCTTTAATATTTACCGGAAATAGCAAGTATATTTTTTAGTATATTTTATCTAGTTTACAATATGCTGTACAAAGACAGCTCCATAAGTAATTTTATTAATATAATAATGTTTTTCTTTTCTCCCCTATAATATAGTAAAACATTCATAAAGCTAACGTTTTACACAGCCTACAGTGAGACTGTAAGTTGAATTTCGCCTTAAATTTTCTTTGTAGCCTTTTCTCACCAAGACCAGGTTACACGGTCTCAATATTTGCCGTTATCACATAATCAATTAGTATACCATCAGCTGATTGTTTCAGTAATAAAATTGTGCTTTAGATAACAATGCTACTTGCGCCACAGTGACCGAAACCCTTCAATATTTTTCGGAAAGTAACACATTGTTCTAATTTTTAATTTATATGCGTAATGACGTCAGTATTAATTTGGTTATTAATAATAATGTCGTAGAATACAACTGCAAGTTATTCATGACACATTCCAGAAACAAATATTATTCAATTTAAAATATACTTAAAGAAAACTAAAAAAATCTGTACCTACAATTAAAATGTGTGCGTCGGAATGTGCGTCATTTTTTTCTATGTAACATCAATAGACACCGAGAAATGGTAATGACTAAGTAACACGTAGGTACGTTATATGTTCGGACTTTATGCTAAATAAATATAATAGTACTTATACGATAAAGTAGTTAGTAGGTACATTTATTTAATATTTTTGTCCCATAGAAATGACCTAATGACCTGCGAAAAAGGCGTTTCTATGGCTTTTATTATGATTCTTTAATATTTATTTTTATTCATCGATTAATAGTAATCGTAAATCAGCTAGACCTTTGGAGATGCCGAATCGTTATATTATCTGTATTATGATCGTTAGAAACCACACAGTAGACTTTTACAAATTATACTTTCCGTTTTCCAAACCAAGTTTCTAGCGAATAATACTTTCAAAGCTTAGTAAACGTATTGTACATACTCACGTCACAATTCTTGGGTATCGCGTCCGGACGACGCACCACGCATGGTACCAGAGTTGACAGTTTGATGCATTATGTGGACTCTTACGTCTCCAGTTGTAGATTTGTATTCCAAAGCCCTTCTATGCCTGTTACTAAAAGAACTAGTCAGACTACTCTTGCAGAAGCAGTAATAGAAGAGATGTGCGAATGCGCGTCTAAAGCTCCGATTCATCGAACTATAAAGGAAGCTGGTGAAAACCGAACGGCAGACTCCAATCCAAGCGCAGTGGTAGAATTTAGAATCGGTGGTACCAGGGTTCTGGTGGACAGTGATGAGGTACGGGGTCCACATTAGGATGTAAATAGAGTAAGCGGTTATATTCAGGTTTGTTGTTGAGAATTCCCGCTCGTACTGTGACGATCGCTTGTAGTAAATTTGCTCACGCGCGCGTTTCTGTATGTGGAAGCATGAAAAGATGAGGCCAAGGAATGTCAAAATGCTAGGTATTGCGTGAAAGATCACAGAGGTAGTCATCCTGTATTTGAGATTGCCAAAGTGACGCCTCTCGCAGTAATCGTAGTCCAATTCGAGGTACACTCCTACTCCAGCCATGATCACGCTTACCATGAACACAGCTACCGTCACAAGACGAACCCGCATCGATATAAACATTTCATATTGACGGCTTGGACAGCATAGGCGGTAATAGGATTCGGCAGACACCAGCTGCAAAAGAGAAGCGTTAATTAAAATCCTTGACTAATTGCCACACAAAGAAATTATAGAATATGCTAGCGAATGGATACTGGATGCTCCTGAACTATTACAGGAGCTTACATTTTCAGTGCTATTAAGGCTTCCGCGGCCGTCGAGTTATAACATTCTCGTGAATGAATCTAGCAGATCCAATCTGCGTTAGAGAGCTTAATAGCACGACCAAGACTAAAGAATTGGATCTATTCGCGGGTGGCATTCGCACCTCCAGGAGGACTTTTCTTCGTTAGTTTCCATAGATTTTGCAGTTTTCTAAATTTTCTGTTTTTTAAGTTTTTCAGTGTAAAACAGTTTAATGTTTTTGTTGTTTTTCTGTATTACTTTTATTAGTTTTTTTTACTTGCTTCTAAAACGCACGCAGTGGTCGCCTCTTATTGTAACAAGATTAAACTAAAACCATACAATGTCTTTATGCCTTATTTTTTCTATTTGATGGTTATTATGTTGGTGATCAATAAATAAATATATAATACTCACCACAAAATACAGGCTGTAGCTGTAGGTCGCTGTTTCCGTGAGGAATTGCAGGGCACGGCAGACTGGCAGAGTGTCCCACTCGCAGGCAGATAGCAACACTACCGCAGATATAGGCATCACCCCAGTAGTGACAATCAGGTCAGATAATCCGATGCATGCCAGAAAGACGTTGCCTGTCAAGAGAATATATCATCTTTTTATTCGGCAACGGTGACAAACAAGCGTACAGCCAACCTGATGGTAACTGGTTGCACCTAGAGCACACTATTCATTCGCTACCTACCCTATGAAAATAAAAAAAATCGTTATGTTGACGGCATAGGATATAAGCCCCTTTATCCCAACATAACTCTGTCTCAGTAACTTCTGGCGACCTTAGTCATCGCTGGAACACAACACTACAAGTAGTGTTATTTAGCTGCGATTGTGTGGTACATAGGGCTTTAAGCCGCACGTCTTTTCATACAAACTTTCGATATGAATCTAATAACACTTGAGATGCATAATCAGGTCAGGCTAAAATAATTGAGTACGAGCAATTTTTAGCTTTTCATACGAACCAAAAATCGCCAATAAATTCTTTATTATTAGACTTTTCAAAAAATCCACTTGCATACTCAGGGCAAGTTTTGTTAGAATTAGTTAGTTCGATTCCAATGGGATGTTGAAATAGAACATTTTCGACATTGTAGGGTAGACGTTACCTTATAACGCAAATACAGATAGACTAGAAGAAATTCACAGGGTTATCCCAAGTCCTGGTTAGCTCAGATCGTTAGAGCAGTCGCCCGGATTGTGAAAGGTCGGGGGTTCGATCCCCGCCTCAGGACGTGAAATTTTTCTAGTTAAGATATTTTTATAAGTAGGTAAATAATTTTTAAAACATTTATAATAATGTTAAAATTAAAATTTGGAATACCTACTATTGACTGAAAAATTTGGTTAAGACTAGTTTGACCAAAGATTGAAATCAAAATACTTTTGACTGTTTTCGTCAGTCAAATCAAGTTTTAACTTCGAAATGGGTAATAACTGTAAATGCATGCAGATAGGTATGGTCCGCAACGAAATTCGATGAACTCATCAAAATTTATGAAGCGTCAGAAATCTATAAAATTAATTGATTAACTAGAGCAGAATTGTTCAAAAATTATACACATCAAAATATAAAAGTGACTTAGGTATATCAAAAATGGTGCTTTGTTTATTCAACAGTGCTAACAGACTTTCATTGTTGACTACCTATACTACAGACTCGCGGGCGTATTGGTCTGATTATAAAAAAATAATTAAAAAGTTTTATAATAATTTCGCTAATGTCGTAGATTAACTTAAATTAAATGCAATATTATGTTCGAACCTATTCATTTTTTTTTTAATCAACTAAATGACAAACAACCTGATGGCCCACCTGGTGGTAAGCGGTTACCGCCGCCTATAGACACCTGCAATAACAAGGAAAAGCACTTGATATTGCAGGTGCGTTGTCATCCTGAGGCCTAAGATGAAATGCCGTCCATGCCCAGTAATTACTTGGTCATAATAATAATCTAAGCCTCTCTAATGGCAGGAAGTCTTTATAATTGGCTACAAATTAAAGGTAGATACAATTAATGCACTCGAGTGTAGAGTTCGCAAAGCATTCGGTTTAACATTATATAGGTACGCGTGCATACAGTATTAAGCATGTCTGGAATGCTGAGCTGCCTTTGCAGAAGTTATAACAAAGATAGTCAAACATCAAATAGGAATCATATTGTAGTTCTGAGTTCTGTAGTTCTCCAGTGATACTTGTAGGTCACTACTCAGTAAGTTTAATTTTAAACCTTTAAATATAATTTCGTTCAGTTCTTTGGTGAAAATATTTTTTCAGATCAGATAAATGTTACATAACTGAGTATCGTATCGTGAAACTAACAAAACCGGAGTGGGCAGAAAAACAATGCTTATTTGGTCGACTAATCAATGATTTGTCTCCCACTCAATTGAGTTAAGACAAACATCAAACATAGAATATTATTTTTTGTTACTAAATCAACCCTTCGTATGCGTACCCCACGGTACGATGTATCCCAGATCTCAAATTTTGTAGTTATACCGAAATTATAAAATCGAGCGAGTATGTTGTCTTAGTAGCAGAATATAAAAAAAACCTTCGTTTATTGCTGTCGAGTCTCTAGTACTCTATGTGGCAAAGTAGCCACATAGAAACCTATATGCAAAGATTCCATGAAAAATCCTTAATCTTCAAAAAACATTATGTAAAGTATCTACAGTAAAAATTCGCAGTTAAACTTATTATAAATATTATTATCAAACTACGGTTATAGAAATAATATACTAATATATTACTTACTAGCTATACAACTACAACTTTAACACTTTGCTACACATTAACAAAAAACCAAATTACTTAACTAAAGTTCATTTATAAATAAAAAGTTATGAAATTGTAAAACTATCATTCTGAGCTATCTATAATTTTATACTCAGGATTTTATTTTTATTTCGCGTGAATTTTATTTTCCCAGCTCACAAAAGGGTTCATTACTCCCTATAAGAATACTTATTTGCAAAGTTTTTTTTGTAAGTAGTATTTTAAAACGGACGAGGCACCTGTCGTCGTTCTTTTAAATTCACTCTCTCGCGACTAGGGACGTAAAGGATGTAGCATAAGTAAGCACAGAAGTTCACAGAACAAATAGGTAACGCTTGAATGTTATTTCCGCTTCGCAGGCGCTATATTTGCATAATCATTATTATCTAGGTAATTAGGAGTAGGTAATTCGTTGGTCAAACCAGTAATAAATATTCTATGTGAGTATTAAAGTATTTTCATAGTAAAATTCAAAATATTCGAAGTTCCTAATCCCAACTTACCAACTTTTTTGAGCGTACGCTCGACGAAGAACGCAGCAACAAAGAATCCATTGACGGTGGTCCCGAGGCAAGAGCAGAATACCATGAAGAGCAGTCTCCCTAAGGTCGGCCATTCGTAGCTGAGTGTTACCGGGGAATACATCCTGGTGGCATTGTCCTGGCGGCCATAGCTGAATCCCACCCCATACATGGGGGGAGCCGTGCCTGTGGACCAAAGGAAGTCCATTATTTTTTTTACACGCGGCTATACTACAGCCTTATCCCACACAGATCGGTAACTATTGCCCGGCGTCCTGTTAGAATGCAATGCAAAACAGAAATACGGGGCTCTATACTGTACCCCCTCTCTTTACCTCCCAGGTACCCCTTTTCCCCTCTCCCTACCCTTTATACCCCTACTTACCTTTTACGGATCCATTTTTAGTATTTAAAAAAAACCCATTTGAAAGTACCCATTAAATTAAAAAAAAAACAATTTAACTTAAAAGTACCTAAGACACAATTTAAAGTACCTACTATGTAGATAGTCTAAACAAGAATGAGACTAATTTCAATATATACATTAAAAACTGTATTTTCTATACTAAATATGAGTCAATAGTGCGTCTATTAAAAAAAAACTATGACTTTCAACTTATATTTTTCATATATTTTTAAGTCACAAAAGTTTTGCTGATTGCGAGTTGGTATTAAAATGTACAAAAAACAAAGCCCACCGAAGTGTAAACATTGTTTTCCAAGTTTTAAAGTAAAGTTTGTGTCTTCACTTTACTTACGCTATTTTCCACAATTGTCCACCGTTTTCGTCCTCGTCTTTGCTGTGTACGTCGACAGGACAACCTTACGTGCGCATGATTCGCGAAAAGTTATTCCCACTGAAAACAATATAAAGAGCCACTTGAACATTTTCGATTTTTTTTGCAAAACTGGGAAAGAATTTTTGAATTTTTTATTTAGAGCCTAAGAAAAAAAATTTTTGTAATATTTTTTTTTGTGTCAAAGTTTTTGAAATCTTGAGTTTTGATTTTAAAGTTTTCGCGGCGGAGGCAGAAAACAGACTGAGTGTAAACTGCGATGCACCCGTCATCTGTGATATAAACAACAGAGCCTGCGAGAGTTTCAAGGTGACACAGGGCCGAACCCTGGTAAACAAAAAATAATTATTATTTGCTGCAACATTATTTTCGTTTTACTTGGACATAATTGAAATAGGCATTAAAACCTAAATTATTAGTTAATAACACATTATCACAAAATTAATTCATAAATTATGTAACTCATAAAGGTAAATAAAACTAAATAATTCAAGGAAAAACAAATTTCAGCGATTAAATAAAAATTCAATAACTTAAATAAAAATAAAATTATATCACAGCTTGTACTTTACACCGCGTCGCATTTTATGATAGTTGGGTCATGACCTATTATCTAGGTCAAACATGGAACCTAGGTATGATTGTGGAACGGAGAGCACGGAAGAAACCGAGGATTGGACGGAAGTTTAAGCCTAGATAACTAAAATTTATTACAAAACAATAACAAAATAAATGACAATGAATTTACCTATATGTTTTTCACTTTAACCATATGGTTGCTCTTTATTAGTAGTCTACATATTTTGTTTACAATATTTTGTTGATAATCAAATAGCAAATATTTTAAAGTAGTAAATTATTCCTCATTTACTAATTCCAATTAGCAAAACTATAAATCAATCAATGCCAATATGCTACATTCATTGTCTGCATTCAAAAGCGTATTTCACATGTGTTTATTGGTTTAGTGCTAGCCCGGAATATTATTCAATTAATAAATTATTTTTGTCATTTTGTATCGAACACGATTATTTTGTTGTATATCGTATTTGTTTATTCCAAATACACGCACGTAAATTATATCACACAAAACAAATTAATTTCGTCAATATTATAATGATGTTAGACACAGAATTATGTTTAATTTATTTTCTTTACAAAATAATTATAAACGAGACCAATGTATGTAAGTAAAATAAAGTAATGCTAGAAGACATTTTATGATGAAAGATTATAAAGGCCTAATAGAAATTTTATAACTTACCTTATGATTGCAATGCTGGCTATGTACTGTATAACTTTGGTCGAACATGAAATATGCAATATTCAATCATTTATTTAACTGTACAACAATAAAAAACATCAAAAATCCCGCAAGACACCACAGTAAAAATATAACTATTTAAATATTTCAAAAACACTTCAAAATTTCTCCAAAATAGTGCGCTCGTGTTGTGGTAATTTAACAAGTTATTTTCTAATTCTACCTTCTTAAAAAAATATTGCGTTATTTACGTGGTAAAATCCGTTCAGTTGCTAGGTGTGGTAGGGGTGGGGGTGAAGCTGCGCCGCATGCAATATTTTGGTTTGTGCGCAGGATATGTAGCGAGTTTCATACCAGTCACTTGGACAAGGAGCTGAGTCTCCGATGACAACTGACATTACAACTTTTTCGACCCTTGCCGAAGCTAATCATCTGTTTGGTTCTGGTTAGATCCACGGCCCGCGCGCGGCGGCGCTGCGATCATCAGTAAGTTTGATGTTTCGAATTCGGTTTTCTATCTCTTAATATATTTTTAACCGACTTCAAAAACGAGGAGGTTCTCAATTCGGCCGGTATGTTTTTTTTTCTATTATTTTACGAAAAATTTGTAGAAAAGTTGGTAACTTATTTACTATAATAATGACAAACATTATTTAGGACTTTGTTCTTTTAGTCTCTTTGTTGTTACATTAATTGCCATATGTTTTAAAAAGTTTTTTTTTATTTCGAGGGAATAAATTTATTAAAATTTACCTATTTATGTCGACTTAAAATTTTCATAATACCAATTTCTTAATGCACTTTGGCGGAATAATAATATTCAGAGGTAATTCTATCATTGCATAACTTTTACGATTATTAGGGCAGATACAGGGGTGGTCCACTCCATTAACAATTACCTAAGTATAATTATTAATCAAAGAGTTAGTTAATCCTTATACCTATTTGATTATATAATAATTAATTAATTTGAATATATTTACGAATAAAAAGTTAATCAACTACAGAATTTATTTGTCTAATTTTATTTTAGTGCTTCACAGATAAATTATTTATCTATTTATTTTAAAAAGTTTATCTCCATTTAGAGTTGAGTAGGTATAGCTGAGTAGGTACAAAAGGGGTGCTGACTACCGACCACTCCACCACACGGCCGTGAGTTTATCTACAGGGTGGTGCCGTCAATACGACAATCAATTAAAACATGGGTTATTAAAATATATCTAAACTAGAAAACATTAACGTCCCGAGGCGGGAATCGAACCCGCGACCTTTCGCAATCCGGGCGACTAACTCTAACCAACTGAGCCACCCAGGACTTGGGATATCCCTGTGAAATTCTTCTAGTCTATCTGTATTTGCGTTTATGAGCTAACGTCCACCCTACAATGTCGAAATGTTCAATTTCAACATCCGAAACGATGGGTTATATTAGTTCATAGAAATGGTTTGCCACTTTCAATAACATCTTATCTTATTCGTTTGAAAATTTCATGACATTTCTATGAAATAATGCCGCTAATGTTATATTATTTCTTATAAATGTTATGAAATTATCAAACGAATACGAAGTTTTTTAAAGTGGCAAACCATTTCTATGAACTAATATAGCCCATGTTTTAATTGATTGTCGTATTGACGGCACCACCCTGTATTATTCGAACTAACTGAATAGGTAGACAAAACGGGTGCTGACTACCGACAACTCCGCCACTCGGCCGTGAGTTTATTATTAAGATAAAAATAAATGTTTGTATGTTAGACTCATATATGCTTAGAAACCATTGATCTGATTGTGATGAAAGTTTGGTAGGGTATGCTGGGGACTGGGGATGCCCGCGAAAGTTCCTATGAAACTTTTTTTATTATAAAACCTAACAGTTTTCTCTTTACGGGCATTAAAAAACAGGCCGGGTGCGGCTGGTATAGTATAAATATTAAATACAATACCTTTTGTGTTCAAAAGTTACAGGAAATATAAACGCGAAAATAGTCGCGAGTGTATTCTCACATAAATTACTTTTTATTTACTTTTTGAAATATTTATACTTGAAGCCTTAAATTTTTATATATATTATTTAATTCCATTAGATAAGTAAGAATATTGGATATATAAATTCAACGGACTACATCAATTCGAACCAATGAATAGGTGAATGATTGATATCCTGCGATAATTTTTAATTCATAGCATGCAAAACATGAGTAACCCAGGTGTTGTGGTCGGGCTGGTGTACAATACGTATACGGTGTTTTGTTTTTTTTTATACAAAAAATATGAATTTGGATGCATAAGTTTTTCATATTCAATTTTTTGAAGACTTTTAAGAAGTCTATAAAATTGTAAGTCATACAAGAACCTGAAATTAAAATCGTCCTAAAATCTAAATTAATCACGATATTCTATGAGATTTTATTTTGAAGGCCTCACCTCAGGCCTCTAAGCTTGGAGGTATCTAAATGATGCTTTTAAAGCTTAAATATACTTTTTACAAAACAACCTTATTTGAAATAATAAAAAAAACAGGAAAAGAATTTAAAGAACTATAGCGCCCCGGGCTTCTCTAACGGGCTGAAAATGTCACTAAAACAAATTTTATTTTTAGACAACATTATAAGATAATTGCTAGGTGGTAGGCATATATGTAGTGTCGTCTAGGTAGGTAGCAGTTACCAGTTACCTTTCCCTTCAATCCGAAACACAGCGAACTGTTACACGGCTAAAATAAGAAAGCGCAGTGGTACCTACCCAGGCGACCCTATACATAGGGGTCTGCCACCTAGTATAATAACATATAAAAAAGTCCAATTTTTCCAATGCGTAGGATTTCTACTACACCTCCCAAGTCTCCCAACCCTACAGTTTGATTTATGTTTGTTGTGACTATTTTCAATAATTGTAGAAGGCTTTATCAATTAACGAAATGTCAACCCATAACAAAAACATTTTAAAGAATGTTATTCCAAGATTCCCAACAATAACAAAAAAATACGAAATGAACAACTGATCCATTAGCACATTTTTCCTTATAACTATATACTTTTCACTTTTCCAGTGCAAAAAAAAATTAAGTCCATTTGTAACTAAAGGAAATTCATTAAAAATGTTCTCTGTAAAACAATCAATTTTACAGTCATGCATGAACATGGAATTAATCCTTTAGCACTGGCATGACAACATGCCATAGAATAGACAATTAAAATTTAATTAAGTCTGGTACCTTTGGTATGAAACATAGATAATAGTAGGTACTGAGAATAATAATAAAGGCATTCCTATTAATAACACGAAAGTTTGTATGGATGTCTGAATGTATGTTTGTTACTGTTTCACGCAAAACCTACTGAATGGAGTTTAGTGAAAGTTTACAGTAATATAGCTCATATATAAGACAGAATAACATGTAGGCAACAATTGAGTTTGATAAAAACAGGCTACTTGAAGTATTACTCCTGCGAGGCGAGTCGCGGGCAAAAGCTAGTGAATTTATAAAAATACAAGCATTGACAGTAGTAGGTGAGCCTAATTAGGTACGCGGTTTAGGTAAACTTATTTTCCAGCCCCTTTTAAAAATATAAATAAATTGGGGACTGACCAAAGAAGATCGCAAGAGAGAATTGCTCTTTCTCTCCAATTGCTGCACTTAGTGTGTTGACTGTACAATCACAAAGATGTGCAAGTTTACCTAGTAGTGTTCAAAATGCGAAGCTTTATGTACACGACCTCTGGCGGAATTATAAGGACCTAAGGCGTACAAGTAAAATTATTTAGATAAATCTAGGTCACCCACTTTGTAATAAATTGTATTGTAAATAAGTAAGCGTGCATAGCTAATTTTTGCAGCCACTTTTTTACCCATTTCTCTATATGTCCGAAATTCCTGTATGTAAACAAGTGTTTGGTAACTTTGAATGAAAGTTTAAAATTATATTTTTCGTCGTGTGGTTAAGGTTGATTGTCTGTCAAATAACTGTCTATACATCAAACTGGACATAACTTTATTGATGAGGTAGGTACTCCATAGAGGAATATGTAGGTACTTATTTATAGTCCAAGGTGTATTACGTACGGTCCGCAATAGAAGTCGATTATCACATTAGTAGGTACTTCTACGTCACACACTACGTCATTTTCCAGTAATAATTTATTTATTTTAAATATTATGCCACTATCAAGATCCCATTATATAGCAATGGTAGCAGTGCCAGATGCCAGTGTACCTAACCTACTTCACCTACTATATTATTGTAATTTCAAAAAATATTCAGTGTTGGTGCATGCTGCAAGTTCATTCAAGTAGCGCCATCTAGTTGGTGTAACAGTGAACTATAATCTGGGCTTGTTCTTGTGCTTGCTTTTTTCTCCTTCTTCTATTATCGATGGCTTTATATTAGATTTTACTAAGTAATTATTATTTTCTCAAATTCAATTCTCAATATACACAATAAACCTACATAAATTTAATAAAGTAGTGACAATTTTGATTCTTCAAATTTGTAATTTGTAACACTTTATTCGAATAGAATCCAATCTTAAAAACTTTTGAAAATAATTCACAAATGGCCGTGTTTAAAATTTATCTCGTGTTTTATTTTGTATTCTTCCTATTTTTAATAAAGCTCTGTAGATTTTAAAAATCTTACTTTTATCATAGACAATTTGGAAACTTCTACCATCTTTTGGCTTTAAGTAAAAATTATAAAAAAACATTTGAAAGATGTTAAGGTAAATATCTACAATAAAAAATAATAATTTCACCGCGACCGTCCACCATAGAATAATATTACTTCAATCACAATCCGGGTGACTGCTTTGCCCCTGCTCTGGTATTTTGGTTTTTCGGTAGTCAACTTTCACGATACTAAATAAATTATTACTATTTCAAAAATTGAGCGAGTATTTTTACAAATAATAATGATTCGGCTAGGTTACACATTGCTTTTTAGAGATTACTTGATAAATAAAAAATAAAATAAAAAAAGAACATCAGAAAAAATAATACTGGAGAGGGAATCAAATCCGCAACTTTTCTCTTCTTTTCTTATCCGCAACCTTGATCACTGAGCTACCAAGGTTCGGTTCACGCCCTAGGATATTATTTTATCTAGACTGTATTTTTTGAATTTGTGTATGTTTTGAATATTTTATTCCTATTCTATGAACCTAAAAATGCATTACACGACGTGTTTTTATTCCTTTAAACGTTTAAACATGACCCCGTACGTAAAGTAAGGTGAAAAAAAAATACCTATGCCTACATTATTTTGAAAATTCAATATGTATAGTTACTAACCTCACTTTATTTTTGTTTATTTCATAAATCTAATTTATATAGTCTATGGTCGAAGAATGTAAATGTTTAGCAAGTCAAAGATTTTTTTATTTTGTCGTATTACGAAAGGCAAATGGAGACGACAGATATTATTGTTTGAATCTACCTACTTACAATAGATAAAGGGACTTATTGCAGCTTCCCAAAATTAAAAAAAAATCTCTATAGATAGATTTTATGTACATAATTTTTTTTTTGCTAAAATAGGAATTTATTTGTTAGCTCTAAAAATAAATAATTTGTTGTCATGTGATTTGTCATATAAAAGTTGGAAGTGAAATTGATGCTTCAATTGATGTGTCAACATAGATATTGTTATCATTGAAAAAAACTTAATGTGTCTGGAATCTGATGCTTGACGGGCTAATATCCAAAAAAATAAAAAAAAAAGGTTTAATAAAAATTCAGTACCAAAGATGTCGCCATCAATTTCGAATATTGATCGGCTTCATTAACAAGCTCCAAGACATTCGTCACGTTACTGTTTTTTAAAAAAGTTACAAAGAAAAAAATCACTTGGTATTGCAGGTGCGATGTCATCTTGAGGCCTAAAATGAAATGAATTCCATGCCGAAAATTTCACTGGCTACCTTTCTCCTTGATCCGAAACACAGTGAACTATTTCACTGTAAAATTAAGAAATGTGATGGTACCTACCCAGACGTCCCTACATTCGGGCCTGTCACCTAGTAACTTGAAGACTGAAGACTATTAAATTGAAACAAGAAATACCTTGCATGGTCTAAATTACACATTTACTATGGAGGTCCTTTCTAGCTGAAGCTAGAAAGTAATTGTATGCTACAAGGCAAGAAACTTGCATAATGCTCCGCATGCATGTGCTCCGTCTTAAATGTAATCTAATACCAAGCTTACCAAGGAACCCCGCTTTTGTCAGAAGAATCAACTACAGTTGCGGACAGAACACACTCATAACATTTTACGACTGGCAACATTACCGGTTCTTGTCAGTGCTAACTGCTAATGTCATTGTCAATGTCAATATCTTACTACTACTTGTGCAAAATTCTTTATCTTGCACTTACATAGATAGTGTGATAAAATGTCTAAATTATTATATTAAGTCGAACTCGGTTTAAAATTAAAATGGTCACAAAATACAGAGATGGACGCACGGAGCAGGCGCGGCTATTGCAGCACAACGGTTTAATAGAGTAATAAATAAGTCTACCTGTAATTATTTCTGGTGAGTGTTCTATGTCCATTCTTTCCCTAATGACCTTGGCGATATATCTGCAAATTGGCGCCACAATTGATATTGCGCCCTGGGAATTGGATTAAAATACGTTATTCTAAAACGGTCTCTACTATTACGTGACACTGCCATTGATTTTTTAAATAAGTATATACTTACCTTCGATTAAATATTATGTATGGTGTCCTACATTTTATTTAGCGGCTCCGGAGCAAATGGAAGCTCAAATAATAAAGATATCTATTTAAATACAAAAACTTTTAAAATAGCATAGAAATGCTGCTTCAGAAGTTTTACTTGGATCTGATCAATTTGTTTGAAAATTATGCTATATCTGTGATGTAAGTAGAATATTAAAAATCCTCGCAGTAAAAAAATATTATGTTTCAACTTTACCATTATGTCTAATATTCATGTAAAATCCAGAGCATGTTTTGAAACGTAAGTTTATTTAGACATCATTATGTGCATCAAGTTATAGGAAGTTCTGAAATAGTTCTATTAATTACACACTTTTTGTGTCCTATAAGCCATTTATTACTATTACTATAGATGGCTGCACATCAATCTATCATGTCTGTTGCAAAATGACTTATTGCAACATGTTTAGGTACCCAGAAATGACAATGTAAATTTGGCGCACAGACTAGAGATCTATTTTAGCGTGTGTACAAACAATAGGTAATGCTGAAAGTAAAGCAACTTTCGTCGTTTTCATGAGACGGGTATTTCCGCAAATCTCTGAGCTTTTTAAAGTACTTCGGCATAGAATCGATTGGGAATCGGGAAAAATCGACAATACCGCAATCACGACGCAGCTCAAGTCGAAAGCTACGTTCGATTAAAAGTACCGATATAGGTCCTTAATTGTTTTGAAGATTGGTTAACTATCATGTGAGTTCTGGTGCACCGGCGAATAAAACGAAAGTTCAAGCTTAACCTAATTCATTTCGTTTACCGGTTTTAGAGAACGTAAATTGAAAACAGCGGTAACCTAGATAAAGCGGTTAAGAGCATTTAGGGTCTATTCACACGGCGTTTTTGAAAGAACAGATGAAGCGCGTCCGTATCGATGTCGCAGCCTTATGTTACATAAAACACGTCGTATGACGGTCAAACTAACGTTTATAAAAAATGAAAAACGGAGTAAACTAGCAAGTTATTAGTTTTATTATATCTTTTCAATAAGTGTCCAATTACATCAAACATCTCTCAAGCAATTTGTCCTCAGGGGTCTCATCGACGGCCTTTTGAAACGCAGCCACTGCTTCCTCGGCGTCCATAAAACGTTTTCCTCGAAGGTTTTCTTTTATTTTCAGGAACAAAAAAAATCGCAAGCTGCTAGGTCGAGGCTATGCGGCAGGTGACCCAGTAATTCGTGTGACGTCGCTAAATAGTCGATCGTTCGCCTGGCGGTATGCGACGAAGCGTTGTCATGGTGAAGGAGGATCCTACTGCCAGGTCGTTTCCCTCGAACTTTTTCCAAGACAACTGGCAAACAATTGTTAATGCACCACTCTGCAGTAACTGTTTTTCGATTCTCTAACTAAAACAATGACCTGTCCTTCCGAAGAACGAGGCCACCGTCTTTTATCCGCCGCTTCGTCCTCTCTTCACTTTAATTGGCAACTCCTCGGAAAGAACCACCTTCTCAGCAGACTGTCTTTTGGTTTCTGAACACTAAATCCATGTTTCGTCACCAGTGAATATTTCCAACAGAGCATTTTAATTTTGAACCATTTTACGGCACCAATCAACACGACGGAGTATTTGGGCGTAGGTCTAATTATAAGATATCCACCGGGCACAATACCTCCTGGCCACTTACTGGTCATGGAGGAGTTTGTGCACTTGACTCATACCGATGCCTAAGCTTGCCCGAATCTGCTGATAAGTCACTTTTTTGTCAGTCTCTATCATACGCCGCACAATACTGATGTTATCTTCAGGCGTCGCAGTAAAAGGTCGTCTCTCACGCAGATCATCGGTAAGATTAGTGCGATCAAGTTCAAACTCAATAAACCAGTTGTAAGCAGTGGCACGAGGTGGGGCTTCATCATGAAAGGCCAATTGAAATCTATCATAAGTTTCTTGTCGGAAGTCATAAAAAATCTCGAATTTGGAAAAATCGGAAAGTTTTTCGCGTTTAATTCCTGCTGACGTGACTCAGACAATTTTTAATTTGCCGCCAAATCGTAAAACAAATGACAAATGAATATAATAATACTCAATTAGATTGGCAAAGAGTTCCATTTTGACTTATTTTTTTTATTGTATTGTTTACAAGTAAGTATAATAACCAGTACTAAAAAGTTTCAGTGTCGCCTTCGTATTACAAAAAAGCGAACCGGATTTGAAAATGTCGCTGTAATGCTATCACGTTCAGCCGGATTTCAATACGGCTGAAATAAAGAAGGTTCGCCGCGCCGCATTGAGTGAGCACTTTTCAATCTGGCGTGCCTCTTTTATAATACGGCGTGTTTTGCGATATGGCTGCGACATCGATACAAACGCAAAAGAGACGCGCGTCAGTATCGAGTATCGACACAACACAAGCAAAGTGCTATTTAAAAATAGCATTGCCAATACCAATGTTCTAATTTTCCCAAAACGCGCCGTCAATATTTCCAATTTTGGGAAGAGGAAAAGTCGAATTCCCCACAAAATCCCTACAGATTTTCTTGAAAAAAATCTTTTTTTTTTAATAAATAAAATCAACATTATTAACTTTTTAAAAATGCAAACTTTAGAAATAAATGAAGAAAAACATATTGAATTATAAAAAAATATTAATTTTCTCCAAACATTCACTGTCAACTTTTTCTTTGAAGGATCAATATTTAGAGTACTCCCTTGTTTCTCAATCCCTTCTAGCTATGAAAGCTACCACAGTATTAGGACTTACTAAGAGAGACTCATTAAGAGGCTCAAGTTTTCGACCAGTGTGTGTTGCCAGTGATGACATAGGTACAGCGCTGAGACGTCTTCGCTCACAGAGGGTTGAGACCCTCATAAGAGGCTCAAACTCACACAAAGGGCAATGGAGCGAGCAATGGTTGGAGTTGGAGATCCGTAGGAGAACCAAATTCACCGACATAGCTCAAATAATTTCCAAACTAAAAAGACAGTGGACAGGACTCATCGCTCGCAGAACTGATAGCCGTTGGGGCAGAAAGGTTTATTTGGCTTATTTCTGGTTTCTGTTTAATCATCATATTTAGAATAAATTTAACACGACTCATTTCTCAATTTTATCCAGTTACTCGTAATTTAGGTATTAAATTTACATGAAAGCTGATTTTTACTTACCAGTCAATCGAACCAAAATTATTTCCTTTGGGTGCAATGATCAATTCCGAAACCTATGCCTATGTCAGCTAAGCTTACTTATAAAGGGTTGTGCCGTCAATATTACAATAAATTAAAACATGGGCTATATTAGTTAATAGAAATTGGATTGCCACCTTCAAAAACATCTTATTCATTTGATGATTTCATGACATTTCTATAAATTATGCAGCCAATGTTATATTATTTCATACAAAGAACACGGTCTTTTTTGGGCTTTTATTCCAGATAATTTTGAACAGCAATGTGTTGTACCTCTTTACAAAGGAAATTCAATAAGCTACTTGATTTTAAATCAATGAGATTTTTCGAATCGCCCGTTTGTCTAAAAATGTAAATAATGTTCCCGCAGAAACTAAACGCAGATTTGCTTTTTTCCCTCGTTTTTCAATATATAAAACATGTCAAATGTTCTTAATGTTGTAAATATTTTAAGATTTTTCTATAGTTTTAGCTTCAGCTCTATATTTTAAAAGTAAAAAGTAGTGGTTGTTATATTAATGCAATCACAAAACGCAATTAGAAACTATAGTATGGCATTTTCATGTTTGACATAAAAATAAACGGGGAGCTATAAAGTATTTCATATTACACTAAAAATTCTAAATAATTATACCTACTCGCCCTACGATTGCTGTTCAAAATTAAAATTATTTTAAGCCCAGGCTTCATACATTTGTGATCCTCTCCTTTCATGAAGTTATTCCATGAACTAATATAGCCTATGTTTCAATTTATTGTCGTATTGACGGCACCACCCCGTATGATGTAGCCGCTTGGCTTTGTGGTTAGCGGTAGAAACATAGGTATGGAATGAGCCTTCAGACTTTTAGAAAAATGAATAGTCACGGGGTATCGCCTTTACATTTTGAGAGAGCTAAGTTAGCCCTCTTAAATCCACACAGGTGGCAATGAGGGTCTGGGACCTTACCACCATCTTTATAAAAGCGTTTCATATTCCGCTCGGTTCAGTATTGTTTCCTAAACTGCATCGCTGCTATAGTCGTAGATAGCGTCGTAGTACGAATTAACGATTCTACTCAGTTTAGGTCCTAAACTGGATCGCGATTAAAGATTGTGGTGCGGGTGCTGGACGGGGTTATTCATCATCTCGCCCGAAAACAACTCGCCCGATCGGGCGACTTGGCACCTTTCGAATTTACCTAATATTTTTGTCGTCAACTCGCACGCTCGTTACAAAGTACAGCCAGGTAAAAAATTTGAAACTAAATTTCAGAAACGACTTCAAATAAAACGACATGGTATTAAATCTTAAAATAAAGCTACTGACTAGTTGACTGTACATTTTTATGGTCGTTACCTCACATTTTTTGGTCGGGCGAGTTGACGACAGAAATATTAGGTAAATTCGAAAGGTGCCAAGTCGCCCTATCGGGCAAGTTTTTGTCGGGCGAATAACTCTCTGGACGTGGACGGCGGATGACTGCAAGTGACGCATTCTGAATGAGGCATGTGTCCGTATAGTACCTATACATACTTTTCTGTTCCTAATAAGATTAAGTACTGTACCGTGCAATCACGATAGTAAAAAAACTAAGACCCAAAAGATTATCATGCAAGACAAGGTTAAATTAATAACATATTTAACTTTTTATATGCATAAAAGTTAATTTACGTTATCTTTATTTTTTATTTTAACATTATTGTAAATGTTTCAAAAAATATTCACTTATTAAATTATATCTTAACTAGAAAAAAGTGCAGCCGCCCGGATTGCGAAAGGTCGCGGGTTTGATTCCCGCCTCTTGACGTGAAATTTTTCTAGTTTAGATATATTTACATTAGTTAATTACGTGATAAGCAAGTATGTTAGGGTACTACCGCCTTTCCTATTTCGGCCGTAAAACAGTTCCTTGTTTCGGATTCAAGGGAAAGGCAGCCAGTGTAATTACGGGGCACGGAAGGCATTTCATCTTAGCCCTCAGGATGACAACGCACATGCAATACTTACCAAATATTTTTACCATAGCCGACAATGACCACTTACCACCAGGTGGGCCGTCAGCGTGCTTATCGTCTAGTTGCATAAATAAGTAACATTTTAAAAGCATAATATTTAAACATAATTTATATTAACATTTTGAACATAATATGAACGAAATATGAAACATACTTACAATGTCGCGTTTTAGACCCCCACAGATGGCCGGATATATAACTGTATGTCTAATATTATGGTTTTTGTCTTTACAGTGTCTAAATATCCACCTATCATCATGGACGAACGACTTTTAACGCACATTGCCAACATATTGAGTACAATGACAGTACTCTCGTGCGTATTCCTTAAAGTTCCGCAGATAATATCTATCAGGGAGACTCAATCGGCTGATGGCATTTATATCCAAGCTATGATTATGGAAATTACTGGGTACGTAACAAAACATACATATAGTTTCACTAAAACCCAGTAAATTTATAATTAATTAATAAATCTACATACTTAAATTGGCGGATGCGAGCGGCGCATGACTGATCGTCGCGGAAATCTTGAATGAAAGGCTTTTTTCCAGCAGTGGGCGTTTCGGCTGAATTGACAATGATGATACTCAGATGAGTAAAAGATTGATTATGAATTAATTAATTATAAAATTATTACCTCCTTTCTGCTATGCGATTCTTTAAAATCAGCAGCCATGAAATCGTGGCTGTCGGCAGCGCCGTCATACTTTTGGCGTTTGTTTGATAACCGTTGGCGACACCAGCGTTCTAACGTCGAGCACGGCGTAAACCGGGACTAAAAAGTAGTTGATTTTTATATCTTTATGTAAAAAATCTATCAAATATTGAATGAAGTCATTGCGATACAATTTTAACACAACAAAAAAGAAATCTAAAAATATCGATGGTACTTCATGTCGTATAAACAAAACAGAGACAATCGTACACAGCCAAGAGACCGACGTAGAGATTAGTGAATACGGATTCACGCAGCGCAGTGCGCAAACGTCAAAACCAATGGCAGCTCGTCGTCTTGGTCGGACGTCAAGTTCGATGTCGAATATCTTTGTTTGTGAATCCCTTTATAGGTCTAGTTTTTTTTAAAAAAAAGATGGCAATGTGTATAAAAACCAATACTGAAAACTTAACCTCAAACGACTTAATAATAGAAAGAAAGATAAATAATTGAAATAGCTACCTGCTGTTGAGAGATGCGAGGATGTCGGTATCATGTCAAAAAAGAAGCCAATGTCTCGTTCTTCAGGATGTAATCCTATCTCCGCTATGCCAAATTACATCTAAATCGGTTTAATTAGGAGTGAAATCGTAACAGATAAAAAGACATAATCACCTACTTTTGCATATTATAATGTATGACAGTAGTGTCGCTAGAATGTTAACGCACCTGTATTACCAAGTGATTCTTTGATATTGAGGTTTCTATAGGTAATTGCCACTTACCACCAGGAGGATCCATTGCTTGGTTGACTTTAAAAAACATCTGTGACTCGTGAACGAATGTTCTTGTTCTAAACATACTATAAAACATCTGATCCTACCGGGATTCGGTGAAATTAACCTAAGAATAAAAAGTTTTGTTACAAATGCAATTTACATTCGCAGGCTGTTACACAGTCAAGTACTTATAATTACAACATACGATAAATATTCACGGATATTATAACTTATAATTATTGGCAAATCTGTATCGTACCTACTATAGGTAACCTTTTCACCGCATGTAGAGTAATAAAGTAAGTGTTAGAATTTTAGTCGGGGACCTTTGGTTTGGTTTAATATGTGGGTACTAAATAGTAATCACTCGTCTAGCCGTTCGTCGAAAATATTGTTTATTATTTTATTTTTAACTAGCTTAGGCCCGCGGATCCGCCAGCTGGATGAAGTTATCGCTCCAAAAAATTATCCTAAGTTCCTCCCAGTGTCTCCAACTATCTCCATACCAAATTTCATCTAAATCGATTCAGTTGTTTAGACGTGAAAGCGTAACCAACAAACAAACTCAGTTTCGGATTTTTAGGATTAGTTAGGATATTACAGGGTGGTGCCGTCAATACGACAATAAATTAAAACATGGGCTAAACTGTTTCATAGAAATGGTTTGCCGCTTTCAAAAAACATCTTGTTTATTTGATAATTTTATGACATTTACTTTATTGCTTATTGATTTAGTATTTAGTATTGATACCTTACTTTACATAAATAGTTACGAAAACGTTAAACTGTGCCAATTCAAATATCTTTTATGTCTTCATGATAAGCGAAGCATTACATTATTGTTTGAAGTCCTTAGAAAACAGATATCATAAAGTTGGTCAATTTATTTGTGTACCTACTCATGCTTATGAGAAATAATGGTTTATTTATTGCAACATACAGATGCATTCACCTTTCATCATGCTTTGTCTACTCTTTTGTTAAACGCCGTTAAAGTATTGTTTATAGCTACTAAACAATGGCTCAGTAATAGCTGCATGATACAAAGGTCATGCACGTGTTCAGTTTTGTTATTGTGTTGACAGATTTTATTCAAGTCACCTTCATTTTTATTTGTAATGCAATTGACACTTAACAATGTAGCAAACTAATGCTCTTTTCACTAACATTTGCTTAGCGCTAAGTGTCTTAGCGATCTTTATTTCAGTCTATCTAACGGAGGTAGAAAGAGACAAATGTAGTTAAGAGTCACCTAAGCCTAGGGAATGGTTAATGAAATCATTCATCATCATCACCAGTCTATATACTCCCCACTGCTTGGCACAGGCTTTCGTACATGGGAGAAATACAAGAGCAGTTTGGGCCATAACACTACCACGGTGGCCCAATGCGGGTTGGTGGGTTAAAGCGATTGCAGACACAATCGGGACCAACGCCATAATCAATCTTCCGCTCGGAGCAGCTCAAGATTACAAATTTTGATTTACCTATCCGGAGATTGACCATGGGAAAAGTTGCGTTGTTTTAGTAATTCGAAAACAGAGCGCTCAAACCACTACGCCATCGAGCTTCTCATTTATTCTAAAATATTATTTTAAATGAAAATTATCCTTCTTTTAACATTGGTTTCTTCAAAAAAGGCGTGAAAAAGCACCTTTTGGCAGGCAAGGTGGAGGCGGCTAGAGCAGTGTCTAAACTGCACTAGCTCTCTTCGCTTATGGATTCTTCAAAAGCTTATGATAATTATATCACGTTGGTAAATGTTCATGTAGTCGTTCTAAGAGAATCTGTCCAGGTATATGTACACTATCTCAAAAAATCAGGAAAAATCTCCTGAAACTGTGAAAAATACAAATTAGTTTTCATGCATAGTTTGTTTGTACAAAAGTTTAAATTTTTCGTCGATTTCACCGTTATTCAATATGTATGACAATATGGCGGGCGACATAGAAGTCAACTAAACGTCACCAAAGTGACATAGGCGCCATGATGAATTAGTCGGTTGTGTTGCGACAAAGCAAATAAAAAGAAAATGGACAATTGAACACTGTTCTGCATATTTTGACGTATATTTTTCAGAATTCTATACAAAGACCTGAAGGCCTAGACAAGATGCCATTCGATAATCGCTATCGCTATCGCTTAGCGGAAAATGTATGGGATTTGACATAACACATCGATCTACTTTCTATAGTTAATGTCAAATCCCATACATTTTTCATTTAGCGATAGTGATAGCGATTGTGAAATCGCATTTTGTCTAGGCCCTCTGGTCTCCATACATTTTTGGAACATCTCTTTTCATCGAACTCTAAATGTAGCCTGGATTGTGAAAGCTCGCGGATTCTTTACATGACTGTAAAATAAATACATACCATATACCAAATACAACCTGTTTTATAAAAAAATCATACCTGTACGAACTCTGGAACGCGAACTCCATCATAGAGAAGAATGAAATATCAGATAGAGTACTTAGGTATACCTAGGTTCAGACGGGAGACGAAATACATACTATGAATGTAAATTAATTGTACAACTAAGTATTTAAAAGGAGATAAACATTGAAAAAACAACTAGTTTCCTTCGGTAACTAATAATAGCGCGAGATACGAAGTCACGATTTGCAAACTGTTTCTAGAAGAGGATATCCATTTCCGTTTGGAAGCTGCAAGGCAATCTCTGTCGCAGAATGGTTGTTCGATCGTACTGAGAGAAAATGCTATTATTTATTTGGTTGTTTGATTTGTGTTTCGTGTCCCGGTAACAATTAGAACTCCAGGCTATGTTAGGTAAATAGCATGCCGACACCGACACATATCTTATATCTATGAATTTAATGTTAAGTGTTTTCCGCGTATTTTATGAAACCACTTATTCGTATTTTTAACGAGAAAAGCAAAAAAATAAATGTGGAAATAGCTGTTGTAACTAAAGTAGCGTGGATAAGATAAATAATTCATTACTAATTACTACACTACTACTAATATATTTATTTCAACTTACACTAGGGTTAAGATAATCCTGTCTGGGTACAGCGGTGCCGTGTATGAACTTCGGTATGGTCAAATCATTCTGAAACGTTACTTATACTTGTACGATATTCAGTTCTCGAGTCTTATATGTTTTTTTGTTATTTTTGTGTTCACAATATTGTAACTTATTATGTATATGTCGCAGCTATCTAAGTAAATTAGCATATTGGTCGCCACGGCCGTTCATTAAATGCCGAGATCCAACAAAATGCCTAGTCCGATAGTTAATTGAACTAGAATGACTCAACGTTTAACAGCTTAGCGTGTTGAAAGTGAACAATCGTCTTATACTGATGAGTTTACTTATGTACAAGACGAACCGCTTAGGTATACTTAGTAAAAGGAAAGCTTAAGTGGTTCGTCTTTCTTCTTCCCCAAATTATGTATGGCCTAGGCGTCCACGTTTAATAGGTACGCCAAGTTGTTAAAAGTTAAGCTTTTCTTTCTATCAATTAACTATCAGCTTACGCGACCAATCGACTGGCTAGTATAATCATTTAGCTGCGACATTATGAATTATTCTAAATTGGTAATTTTGACCCAAGTGTTGCCGACCTCTGTAGGTATGTTGAGGATCATCATTATAGTTAACGTATCTGTAATTGCAGTTTCTCCATAATGTCGCTGTACAACTTCACCAATGAGTATAGTCTAATGACCTACTTGGAGTACCCAATCATTCTGCTGCAAGTATACGTGCTAATCTACTACGTCCTGAAGTACAAGAGGCAGCTGCATCTGCCAGTCGTGCCCATGCTCACTGTCGCCTATGTCATTGTCGTCGGGGCCTTCGTCATGGGATTCTTGCCGAAGCATATTCTATCATACATGATTGTGAGTATGCCTCTTGTTTGAATTGGGCTAACAGCCCAAAGTACTCGCTTGCTTTTTTGAAAGATAGTACCTATATCTAACTCATAGTTGTTATTGCTGACACTGCAAACTTTAAACTCAAAGTCTGTAGGTATCCTTACGGCCTCATTGATAAAAAGTTTACTCCTTGGATTATTCTCTGATTAGGTTTTTTTATACAACTAGATGACAAACAAGCTGACGGCCCACCTGATGGTAAGCGGTTACCGCCGCTTATAGACACCTGCAATAACAAGGAAAAATCACTTGATATTGCAGGTGCGTTGTCATCCTGAGGCCTAAGATGAAATGCCGTCCATGCCCAGTCATTGCACTGGCTACCTTTCCCTTCAATCCGAAACACAGCAAACTGTTTCACGGCTGAAATAAGAATGGCGGTGGTACCTACCTACCTACCTAGGTATTTTGTATTTTGCCTTGTTCTGACACGTATAGACACCTGCAATAACAAGGAAAAATCACTTGATATTGCAGGTGCGTTGTCATCCTGAGGCCTAAGATGAAATGCCGTCCATGCCCAGTAATTGCACTGGCTACCTTTCCCTTCAATCCGAAACACAGCAAACTGTTTCACGGCGGAAATAAGAATGGCGGTGGTACCTACCTACCTACCTAGGTATTTTGTATTTTGCCTTGTTCTGACACATTCGAATGTCACATCTAAAAATATGATAAAATATAGATTAACTTTTCCGAGGATCATCCAAGGAGCAAAATTTTTCAAAAGTGTAAGTTCAATCAAACGGAAACGGTTCCAACGCGACTGCGTTCAGCTGTAAAAACGACAGCAGCGCCTCCCTTGACAGTTGAGCGTAATCGAGTCAGTGAAATTCTTGAGAAAACAAGACAGCATGCGTCGAGCGGATAAAAAGTATATATTTTATACCGATCTCATTATCTATGTGAAGTATAATCGAGTAAGTTAAGATCATTAATATTGTAGCGGCTGTATCATAGTGCTACATTAGACAAATATATGGTAGAAAATAATTTGTATTGACTAGCTAAAAGTACTACAACATAAACTCAGAATCGCAGAGACGACATAGAATGTCACAATACGTAATGCGAAAGCCTGAATCACGCTTACGAAGTGTCCGGGGTACATCAGTAGATATTTATACATGCCCTAGTCTTACTGCCGTCGCCGAGTCTAGTGATCTTTTGATGCAAAATATATTTCTTTTCCGCTGATAATGTGGTGAACTCGGCCACTGGATCCATTAAAGTACTGACTGTTATTAGATACATCATTTTTAACTAAATCCACTAACACTACCTATATCTATCATTGCAGCCTTTTTGCACTCCTCTGAGCGGGTTTGCTAAAGTGACTTACATCTACGGCATGATTAATATTAGAAATGCCGATTCAGTGTCTATTGTTACCTGGGTCATCTCCGTTACTACAAACCTCGGTATGTATTGTTTAATATTTTAATTACTCAATTAAACAAGCACTCCCGTGCTTGATTGTATAAAAATATAAGTAGTAAGTAGTACTACTTACATACTAAGTAGTTACGCTTGTACTACTTATTCTTTGGCATATTCTTTGCATTTATGAAATGGAGAATCCAATTATCTCCCCTTGCTATTCTATTTATTATCTTAATTTATATCATACCTAATTAAGAATTACAAAAATTAAAACTACTTTGGATAAAATTAGAGTCCAATACGAGTATGTCATACTGAGTTGTAGAACTACTTTGAAAATGTAATGGATCAAGTTAAAATTCCTTTCCAGCTCGCATTTTCACCGTCTACGTGGATTCCGGTGATGTCAAACTGATGGCGAATTTATTCATATCGACTCTTCTCAGTTTGGGAGTCCTTCTCACAGCTCTGTACTACCAATACTGTGACCGTCAGCCTCCTCCTCCCCCGCAGCGTCTGCACGGAAGGCTTTCTATCAGACGCCACAGTCACAGCTTACATCACACTCACGATGAATAAATTGATCTCAAAATATGTATTCCCCTTTTAATCTATTGACAATTATAAATCTATAACTTATTATCACTAGTATAATAATTGAAATGAAATTCTTAAAATTATGATATGCATATAAGTTGTAGTTCATTATGTAACGATTATCTCGTTCTTTATGCTCTGCATTGACAACGCAGAATTTTATAGATTCACTAGAATTACACTGTCGACACTCGCACGACCAACGCTTCGAGGAGTTTTCATAGAAAGTCTTCGAGTCTATATGGTGGCGACGACGCGGGCGTAAGGAATTATGTTTTGCAGTAGCAGTAGCTAGTATTTCCAAATCTGTGATTTGTAGAACGTTGCTACTTTAAACGCTATGTTCTTAGGCACTATCCACCATAGATAAAAAATATTTTCATACGGTTGCAAGCTGTATATAAGAATAGAAAATAAATCATGTATTTCACTAGTAACTACTATTAAATTACCTATTCTATAGGTAGGTGTATATTTCTAAAATATTTATAAAAGATGTTAGTGCAGAGAAATTAAAGATTTTTAGCAGCTAGTTATTTATTAAAGTATTTAATGTCAAGTTCAGTTGTTCAAATTATGCTGTTATTCATAATGACGATTACCTATTGTTGCGCTCGTTTTGTAAATTAAGAATGTTCCTACACGTGAAATTAGATGTAAGCACTTTTGACAATTACTCTTATTGTACAGATAATAAGACACATAATATGTATACAAAAAGTATTAAAATATTATTGCGTATGACCGTACTTTATGTACGTTTTGAAATCAAATTCAATTATGGATTCTTTACATCCATATTAAAATATATAATTTATTCTATTATAGTAATCATTACATGTCTGAAATAATTGTCTACATAATTCAATATTCATATTACCAAACTCATTACATGTCGATATTTTTTAAAAGACATTAGCATAGTAGGGGCCTTTGTGAGCATAATATTATGTGCGAATTCTCCGACATATACCTACATACTCACATAGGCATAAGTACCTACAGTGAGAATAAAAAGCGGTCCTAATTTTCATCATTTTGTTTTCGTATTAACTTGGTCCTAAATGTCAGAAATGCACCTAAATAATACTTAAACTTCTAAACTTAAAAATTCTCAGAAATTAATTTGTTTAATTGACTGTTCATAATTTAAATAATAAGTAATTTGGCAGTACAAATACATAAAGCGGTCAATTATTTGTGAAGGCTACTGAATAAGAATTGCCTATTGGAGAATTTGTCCATAATTATATGCTCGGAAAGGAGTAAAGGAGTAATAGTTCCATATTTTTTCTTTCTGTATGGAACTACTGAGACTAAGATTTGATGTAGGTATATGATTACCAACGTAGGTATGTACTGACTAGATGTTAGACTATATACTGTCTCATATTAATAATAGATGAAAATAGCAAAATGTTAATATACTAATCAATAAAATATTTTAGTGAAGGCCGATTTTACTATCCTCATATACGTTCAAGCTAATCATTCTCCCCGACGTTTAGTCTAATCTGTGGCTTAGTCTAACGACAGACAGAATAATTCGCTTGATCGTAATATCAAGTCAGTCAATTTTTTATAGATTAACTGTCAACTTGTCAAAGTTTATATTAAGTTAAATATTATCTGACGATGATAAATCTGCCCGTAATCAATAAAACCAGATAGGTAGGTAGTATGTACCTAGTATTTAATTCTATACATGACTTAGATATAATGATTATCCCTAAATATCCATTATGGAATTTACACTAGAACTTTTAGCATATTAGATAGGCATATCTACTCATTTAAAAAAAAATTGCACTATAACACAGTTGTAGTTTGTCTTGTAGGTAGGTACAAATATCTTCGTTATGAAAATCACAAATTTATTTATTACGCGGACTTTATTTTCTTAATTGTGCCATTTATTTTTATGTAATTAATGAAAATTTTAGTGATAAAATGTGCCAAAATGGTTCTAGTTCAATATATTGTATGATTTCGACATGTTATTAAATTATTGTACTATTTGATTGTTATAATTATTGCATAAAAATCCCCTCCCCTTACTATTACACCATTACTCATTCCAAATATAATTATGTAACTAAGCCAAGTCAATAGTATATGGTTCGAAAGCTTCCCTAAATGCAGTACGAAATCATAATATGATGTCATAAACAAATCATTTTTTTATACCAATGCAATAATGCGGTTGATCCGCAGGTCACAGTAAAATCTATCATAGTCTGCTTCCAACGAGCAGTCGATCGCTATGAAAATAATTATGCCTGTTTTATAAAACAGGTACTGTCTTGCGTGGAATATTGATCACCCTTGAGGAATGGCTCCGCCAAGTAGGTACCTCCTTGATGCACTGGACAGATTGCAGCGTGGTTTGATTTAGAAATATTTATAGGTTGTAATTGTAATATTATTTATAGGTGTCTATAGGCGGCGGGGTAACCGCTTACCACCACGTGGGCCGTCAGCTTGTTTGTCATCTAGTTGTATCAAAAAAAATAGATTAATTTCCTAATTGCTACAATTTCTGAGATAATTTAACAAAAAAATATTATATCTAGGCTTACGCACCCCTACATACCATCCTACGAGCCAAAGCCACTGGTTATCTTGTCCATCTCACACCAACATTACAATCACTAGATACCTATGTAGGTACGTACCTAACATTGACAAATTTAATTTTGCGTGGATTCCAAATTATCTTCACTTTTAAGTTGCTTAAATTTTTGTAAGATCTTTTGTGCGGGCGACATGTTGATGTATGTTGAGGATTTTATAGTTAATAAGTTTGAACGCAGCTTCCGATCTAAAGTGGAATTACTGGCAGGCCGATATTTATTTTGTCTCGTTATAGTATTTTCTTTAGAATAATGAATGCGCTTAGTTAATAATAAGCGAGAGCAGAGAAAACGAGGTGAAGACTCCATAGAAGAAGACGTTGTAAATCTAGACCTCGGTGACGTAATAGACCCATGCTGTGGTGAACTTACGTAACAAGGGTCGCATCTGTATATGTTGTGCAATGGTTCAGTTGCTGAACTTTTTATCTCGGGTAGAGCTGGTAAACTTTCTGGCTCACTCGGCGTCGATTCATTAAGATTCTCTCTTGAACCCTTCTGCTCCTCGTATAAATCTTGGGAATATTTAGCTGCAATGCTAGATGTACTTGCTAGTTGTTGACCTTTACTTCTAGCTTTTGCTTTGGCGATCCTTGCCTCACTCTTCGAACCGATAAGATGCATATTGTCATCTATGAACTTACAAACAGCTTCAGCTTCCTCTTCCGGGGACAAGTGAGCATCCCTGAAAAAACCATAGCCGTTGCGTAGGTCGTGGACTATTTCCATTAAGAGCCATAAAAGTGTGCCAACTACTAACGAAACTGTTGTTAATACAGCTATCAATGTAGTTACGTCGGGACCTGTCAAATGATACTGAATTTTACCGAGCACACCATATGTGACTATGTTGCGAGTACGCTTATTTGAATGAGCTCTACACGTATAAAAGCCTCGAAGGTCATTGTGCGCTGATGCAACTAACCTTAAAACTCTGCCATCGTCAGTAGATCTTACTCTCTTATCTCTGATTGTACTCGTCACGGTTGTGTCTAAAAAAAGCCAATCAGCAGAATGATGGCTTCTTATGCTTCTCGTATGGAGACATGTTAAATTCAGACTATTTGAATTGCTCCAAGAAATTTCGTGATAAGAACCGGAGACACTGGCTGTCCTCGAAGATACTTGAATTCTATCATCATTATAACGCTCTGCGTTAATATCATGGAGGTCTTGTAGAACTCCATCTATACTCAAAGAGGCTACAAATCCGTGGAAAGGAGTAAAGTCTTCGGCTATTGATTCCCTAATATCAGTTGTAACTCCTCCTACGAAAAATTCACCAGTACATATACTATACTCTTCTGGTTCATAATTTTCTTTATGTAAGCTTTCACTATCGGTGTATATATTCATTTTAGGCTCTTGATTATGTTTAGCTACACGATACTTACGACGTTTTCTAATAATATCTTCACCAAATAGTACATGAAGTCGTTCTCCTGCGTTTATTGATGCTTCGATTGTATTAGATCCTTTCTGTTTAGAAAGTTGAATGTCTAGCCACTGATCGAGAGGAAATTCTGAAGAGCTGCTGCTTTCAGTACGAAATTCTTCGATTGCTAGTTTTAATTTTAGTCTCTTATTCTGTAAAGCCAAATACAACCAGCGATTATCTTCATTGTCTTGCAAGAATAACAATGTGCCAGAGTCACACTTTGATTTTACAGTCAGCCGTAAACTCCACTCGTCTTGGTATTGGAAACACGGTACACGTAAATATTGTTCATTATCTAAGTATAAGTATGCTTCTTCAGCACTAGATATTTCGTATGCAACATTTGAAACATAACTAGGATAGAAATCTATCTTCCTTGTTCTACGTTCTCTGTCGATCATCAAGTGTAATGGGATAAAGTTAAGTATCAGTTCTTGTACCTCACCGTGAAGTCTTTCACCAACAAATATGTTAATTGCTTCATTAAGCAGTTCTGGATCACAAGGGAATGAACCTCTAATTGCTATATGTGAATCATCCAACCTAAGTGAAGCTGCTTCACTTGTAATTGTTATCATAGCTGTATGCCAAATTGCCGGCTCTATGATTTCGGTAGTACAAATCCGCGGTAAGTCGCATGAGTGAGTTGAACCGCTTACATCTAAGCATGTATGCCATTTCTGAAGACTCAGTCGAACATATGGACTATCAACTGTACCACGCCGAACTAATGTTCCATGTGGAGATAAGGGCATAAATCTTATATAGAAATGGAAAAGCGTAGAGCGCTTATTATCGAACTTGTACTGTAAGTATGACTCCCCATTAAACACAGCTACTGTATGCGCATATACTTCACAAGGAGTAAAATGACAAGTTCCAACTTCTGTTCTAGGCCCAACACATTCCTGTCCTCCACCAGTCGGAATCGGTCGTGTACAAGACCTAGTCCTGGATCTTCTGCCAGCTCCGCAAGTCTGCGAACATGGACCCCACGCACTCCAACCTGACCAACCGCCATCTAAAATACATAATTTATTGTGGCATATTTCCAACTGATCATGTTGACCACGACATGATGTTCCCCATATACCAGAGGAATGTTGTTTGTATACCTCATTACAAATCCTTTTTCGCCGTCGTACTCCTGTACCACATTTTTCAGAACAGGAAGTCCATTGCCCCCACTCATTCCAATATGTTTTTTCCCTTTCTATAGAATCTTGTGAATGAAGAGCACATTGATCGCCTAAACAATTTTTTGCTTGGAGAGGAGTGCCAGAACAAATTACACGGGCGTCTGATGGCGGCGGATTGTCACAGTGTCTAAGTCTCCACCGTAATCCAGATCCACATCTAGCTCCACAGGCAGACCATGTACCCCAAGAACCCCATTCTCCATGTACTTGACAACCTACATTATGCTTTAGGCATTGTAATGCATTCCAAAGTGATTCCGGGCTCAACTTCCAAGTATTGTCAGCAGCTAAAGCGGCTTCGATTGCTTCATAAGGGCATTCCATTTGGAGACAGCGTTCCATCAAAGCTGGAACAGCTTCTAACTGTCGAAAAGCTCTTATTCTTACTGAATCACCTTCTACTAGTTTTCGGAAGTCTCTTACAGTGCAATTTGTCAAATAACATGGTTCTATTTGTTCAGCAAGGCCGATACAAGGTAAGCCATCCTGAGAAGGCGGTGGGTTATTACATTGTCTTCCTCTTCTACGATGCCCTACGTCGTCACAGGGTCCATGGCATACAGACCAGGGCCCCCATGGTGCCCATCCTCCATCTACAGGGCATTCAGAGTCAGTAATGACCCCCAACTCGCATTCCAAACGCCATATAGATTGCTGAAGTTTGTTGTATGGTTTCATGCCTATATTCAATCGAATGCTTATAAAAAACAGAAGAAAAGCTGTAAGCAAGTTTTTTAACATGTTTACAAACTCACAATTGTAAATTATTATTTGATAAATCAAAGTGCACAGATTATGATATATTTTATGACATTAATTAAGATAAGAACTTGAAACTCGATAGGTGCTCTATGTTTTCTCTTTGTAATCAACAAAAAATGTCAAATGTCAGCTTTTATATGTTATCAGATATGTTGCTCCAAATCATTCCGATTCAGTCTAGTTCGTTTCTATTGACTATGACTTAGGTAGGCAGTAGGTACTAAGTTCATCTTTCTGGGAGGCTGTAGAATGCTGTAGTAGGTCGAAATGTATTACATACCGAGTATACCATTATAATAAACTTTGATATTGTTGTTGATTATTATGATATTATATTGATATTGATATGATTATAACATCTAATTAAACACAAGTTAAAACCGATATAGGTAAGTGGTAGTGTTTTTATTCTTATTTTTGTGTAACCATAAAAGTTTAAAGACGTGTTAAAAAGGACTGGGGCTTTACCACCATCTTTATAAAAGCGATTGATATTACGTTCGGTTCAGTATTGGTTCATCGTTTTCTTTCGTAGGTACCATCATCTTCCTAAAATTGATTCGCGTTTGCACCGATTGAATGGACCGTAGTGCTGTGTTATTCTCTTCAAATGAACTAATTAGTAGAATATAATTGCTTGTATTATGATTGTAATTTTAGATTATTGATATGTTAATTATTACGTTAATTAAGAGATTTGTGCGTTAGTTATTTTTATATGTATAAAATATTTAGTGAAAATTTATAAAAAAAATGTGGGAAAATATAGGTTTATTATTGATTTATTAAACTCATTCGTAATCAACCGTTCCGTATTCATTTTAATTTGTTCTTTCAATCTGATGATGTTGTTGTGACTGAGTTGGATAAAATTATTTTAAGCCCAGGCTTCATACATTTTTTGATCCTCTTCTTTCAATCAAAAGTCTACACCAGACATGTCATTAAAAATGCTATTTACATGTGTTCTCAGGTTAGGCTACGGTCCCACTATTTTATTCTTATTTGTACCAAATGAAAGTTCGTCTTTAATTTTTTTATTTGTATCACAAGAATGGGTTTAAATGGCAAAATTATTGCTAGATGGTTAGGTATGTGACTTATACTTATTTAAATATTATAAACTAGTCGTTGTTATTTTGAAACAAGTGCCTACAATGTAACTGTGTAAATTTCTGAACTCAGGATTTTCCCATCTCTAGCGGTGTCATAAATGTCATAGTCGCCATATTTGTTTACATCTCGGGCAGTAACGAAAAAAATGGACTATAATGACAGCAATTCAACTCTAAACTAGCGTCATATTACGAATTAACGATTCTACTCAGTCTAAACTGGAACGCGATAAAAGATGGTGGTACGGGTGCTGGTTGGTAATCTTAGTTGCCTCGAAGACGGGACGCATTATCTGTCAAGCGGCGATATACCACCGGAGGGCGATGACAATAGAAGAATCAATTGTGTCTGGAATCTCATGCTTGACGGGTTAAATTTACAAGATCAGTATCGGTATTTTTTTTTATACTACCTACTAGATGACAAACAAGCTGACGGCCCATCTGATGGTAAGCGGTTACCGCCGCATATAGACCTGTAATAACAAGGGAAAATCACTTGATATTGCAGGTGCGGCGTACTTGTAAGTATATTAAGAAGTAAATGATGTGTTTTTTATATTTTTTATTTTATCGACTACTAAAAAAGTGAAAGGAGAAGGTTATAGGAAGTGCGGGGGTGACAAGCACAAAAGCGCGGCAAATTTGATAAGTTTAAAGTGAACTACCGTCATGTCAATAAAAAATAACCTAGGATTGATTTCATTTGTTGTTAAAATACTATATATTTATATATAGTATTTATATATTTATATATTTCTTATTTCAGCCGTGAAACAGTTCGCTGTGTTTCGGATTGAAGGGAAAGGTAGCCAGTGCAATAACTGGGCATGGGCGGCATTTCATCTTAGGCCCCAGGATGACAACGCACCTGCAATATCAAGTGACTTTTCCTTGTTATTGCAGGTGTCTATAGGCGGCGGTAACCGCTTACCATCAGGTGGGCCGTCAGCTTGTTTGTCATCCAGTTGTATAAAAAAAAAAAAAAATTGATTTATGCCGAAAACGGAATACGACCAAACAGGAATGTGCCAAAACAAGAATATGTCCAATCAGGAATACGACAAAAAAGGCATCAATCGTATATCATACTTCATTATGTTCTACCACCAGCCGTAATCAGTGCTAAATCAAATTAATAGTAATATTCATACACTCACACCTATCTAGCCCAAAGAAAGCATCACTAAGAGCTTGTGTTATGGATACTAGATAACGGATAAATATTGATAATAATTGTATATAAATATAAGAAATATACTAAATAAATATATAAACATCCATGACTCGTAAACAAATGCTCGTACTCATCATACAAACATTAGCTCCTACCGGGATTCGAACCCGGGACCTCTTGACCGAGTAGCCTGCATAGCTACTCGGGGTACAGACCGCTCGACCAGCCGGTCGAGCGGTCAAATTCGTAATGTACATTATGTTATGGTCAAAGTATTACAATATAATATTTTCAAAACCGTGGCTTATACGAAGGTTATTAGGTATAGCCGCGGCGAAATGTGCATAGCTGATAAGTAGACCATAGCATATTGGTAATATAGAGACCACGATGTTATTAAGGTGTAGTGTGTAGGTCCCTACAAAATATTTATTACCTAATTGACAATTAATTATTTTAATGATTAGAACAGGAACTGTAACGGTAACTAATGATACCATTTAAATCACATATCGGTCGCGTGTAACCACTACCGTCAATTGTAGATATCTCTAATGGTTATTGAATTAGGATACCGGTAGGTACCTATATAATTTTGTTATATCGGTTCTAGTTTTTCAGAGTCCCTGGTTAAAAATATCAGTTTATTATAGGCAAAATAACACGTGAAGGCGTATTTCATGTCCTGAGTAGGTATGGGGGGGGAGGTCGAAGTCCCATGATAATCGTCATTGCATATGTACACATACGCAAACTCCTATAACCGTTAACACAAAATTCGGGTATTCTGGTGGCCATGCGCATGAAACGGTTTTGTATAGCAGGTTATACAAAACTGTCATGTAGGGTTTGGACTAGATCGTGGGTTGGAAACGGACATGTGAATTGGAACTTGTTTTCAGAAAACCATTTCTTCATGCACCAGCATGGAGTCAACTTTTGGCGATGTAGTGTGGTCATGATTTACAAAGCTATACTCGACGTCGGTCGTGAAATTCGGCGTAGCGAGTGTCACCGTAGCGAGACTCGACGAAGAGAGAATTATTCTATAACTTTGTTTGTCGTTGTGCTGTATTTTGAGTGCTCCGAATCACGCAGACGGAGCTCACAAACATCTTAAAATATAATTAAACGCTAGCTACATCCGGTAAAGTGGTCTTATTTAAAATGTGCGGTGCACACGAAAATTTATATTTGTACAGTCGACAACACATCAATCGTTCTAGTTCGCAGTCTAACCTTGAGCCGTCCTTATTCCGTTTGTCATAGTAGCGGCTTTTGTAGTGCAACCGTTTCACATGATGTGCTGTCGTCGGTACATGGTATTCTTTTTTTTATGCAACTATATGGCAAGCAAGCTGATGGCACACCTGATGGTAAGTGGCTATTTTTAATAGAACTAGTTGAAAAACAAGCTGACAGCCCACCTGGTGGTAAGCAGTTAGCGCCGCCTATTAATTAACACCTGCATTAAAAATAAAAATGCACTTGATTTTGCAGTTGCGTTGTCACCCTGAGGCTTTAGATGAAATGCCGTCCATGTCCAGTAATAACACTGACTACCTTTCCCTTCAATCCGAAACACAGCGAACTGTTTCACGGCTAAAATAAGAAAGGCGGTGGTACCCAGACGACCCTACATAGGGCCTACCATCTAGTCAAAGTGTAAAACCACGAGACCCTGTTAGAAAAGTTGAAAATAAGTAATTGTGAAAAAAAACTTAAGTAAATCTGAAAATGAAACATTTATTTTAGGAAATAAAATTGTCTGTAGGTGAACCTTTTACATCCTGGCTAAATAATATTATTTATGGGCTACTTTAGCTGAAAATGTCGTGATCAGAAGTAAATATCTTACACCATGTCACAGCAACTTTATGTGCCGTCGAATGTACAAGCGCAATTTATCTATCGTTGATTTGACATGTACTAAAGAGTAAAAACAGTTTATTTCTGAGCTCGACTGTACAGATAAGAGGATGAAAATGGACACAATCGCGGCAGCAGTTTTTAGATAAAGCCTTTTAAACACATTCCTAAATACAGAGCGCAAGGAGATCACTCTCGGAAACAATGGCAGATGACTGAGCTGGTGATCTTATACAGGACTTTTAAAAAAAAAATGATAACCAAGAAAATCTGCTGTTCAGTACAAACAAGTTGTGTAGGTAATACAATAGGGTAGTTGACAACTTTTATTTTTATTTCATAAATAAGTAGTTTATAACTCATAAAGAAATATTGCAAAAGAAATAGTACCTCTAAGATCAATAGTTTCACAGATATAGTGGTATGTTTGATGTGTTGCGGCGCATCGCCCAAAAACGCTCCATAGAAAATCTACGGAACAGGTGACGTCACATGTTCCCATATTACTAAGAAATGTATGGGACATACTGACAAAATTGATAATAACTATGTATTAGGTAGGTTTTTATTGATAGTTGTCATAATAATAGTTGTTTTAATTGACGTCAGCAATCTGATATCACTAACATTTTTGATAAAGGTTGAAAAAAAAATATCACCATTTTTAATTTTCAAAACAGTACAACTTCAACAATATTCCATATCTTATAAGTTTGAATTGTTTTTATAGGTAACAGGAGCGTATATTTTCCGAATTTGTGAAAAATATCTCCAAATTCAAACTTAGGCAACATCCCAATTAAGTTCATCAAATTTATCAAACATCTGATTTTTTAATTGTTACTCCATTCTATACAGGGTGGTGACGACAATGCGACAATAAATTAAAACATAGGCTACATTAGTTGATAGAAATGTTTCGCAACTTTCAAATACATACTTCATTTGATAATTTTATAACATTTCTGTTCGGTGCATTACCGAACACCTATTTTGAATTGAATGCCATTAGTGACGTTGTGTTGACGTCGTCGCCTTGCTTGCGACACCTTAATATATAGGCCAACAGTGCATCGCAGACCGTGGTCACCAGCGGACGTACTCATTAACATTTAACATCGTAATACATTAATTAAACTAGTACTTATCAGTGAACATTCTTATCATTTAACATCCACCATAGTTCAGGCCCCAAGAATTTCTATGAAATGTGGAGCTAATGTTATATTATTTCATATAAATGTCATGAAATTATCAAATGAGATGTATTTAAAAGTTGCAAAACAATTCTATGAACTATAGCCCATGTTTTATTTATAGTCGTATTGTCGCCACCAGTCTGAATGGGTAAGTACTCATGAGCTAAAGAAACATTTTTAATTACAAAGAAACTAGAGGTTAATTTAAAGGCAAGTTGCTCAAATGCAGATTTAAAAACACATTCGCAGTTGACATCAAATTTTACATTGCAACAGCATTAAAGAAACAATGAATAAAAAGGTATCATGTGCATAATAATTATCATAAGTAAATTATAATTAAGAATAAGATCAAAAATTGCTCAAAGAACAGTGATTGATTAATATGTAAATTTACTAATTTGTTGGGTCCGAACTAACCAGAATGTAAAAAATACCTTCAAAGTATAACAGCAGATTGTAATTTTGTATTAAAATTAAAACAACCACATGTAAGTATAACAAAACAATTAAACATTTTGTATAACAGACATATTTTCTGGATAAAATTATGAAAAAATACTGTCAACAGTTATAATTTTATCTCAACTCTTTAACAATAATACATTAAAATACTATCTATTTCAATATATTAGCACCCAATTTTGTGGATGATTATATGCCAATAAAACAGGGCAATGTAATAATAATGAATATGAGCTTTTGTCTATGTTTTGTGATATATGCAACCACTTTTGTAACCACTCCCGCATGTCATTGTTTGTTAGGTGACTACCATTTAATCCTCTTAGTAAACACATATTTCTTAATACTTCCATATTAAGT
This sequence comes from Nymphula nitidulata, assembly GCA_947347705.1. NCBI lineage: Eukaryota > Metazoa > Arthropoda > Insecta > Lepidoptera > Crambidae > Nymphula > Nymphula nitidulata. The sequence continues at coordinate 24,028,016 of OX374616.1, forward strand.
GCATCTACACCGCCTTCTCTATTTATTGCTTTATCCATTTCTAATAATAAAAATGCTTGGTATTTCAATTTTTTCACCCGGAAAACTGTTTTCTTTTGTCCATGTATGTTTAGCAGGTGACCCTGAAACAATTATTTGTTGATTCAACTAAAATATTTTTATTCCTATGTGATGTAATAGAATAAATATTGTGTAGAAAGAATAAATAAAATAAAATGAAACTATTTGAAAAGCATAATATAAAAGTCAAATAGCCAGAATGTATGAAGTTTTACACTAGGCAAAAGTTTTAACTATGTAACAGTCCAAACTATAGCTCTGCAATCAGCTGGTCAGCTTGGGGGAGGGTAAAGTAATCCGGGAATCACAGCAGAGGTGATAAATTAATAAATAATCTAAGAATAGTAGGCAAATAGAAAAACTAAAACCAAATAACAAACATTTTGAATCTCAACTGAGAAGCTTTCTTTTAAGCTATATAATATATTTTAGGGGTTTTAACCCCTTAAGTGGCATTAACCCACCAGAAGGCTATGACAATTGAGAAGTCAATAGTGTGTAAAGTTGCCAGCAAAATAATTGTGTGTCATAATATTACACAGCTTTATGTGCATGAACCCCTCAAACCTATCAATCTACCAACTCCAGACATTATGTCATTTCCTGGGACTAAATTAACAATGTTGGAAGAGGCCTTAGTCAATTAGATTTAATGGGAGCAAAAGTAGAATAAGTTAGTATTAAGCAATATTGCAAGTTATCTAAAGTAAATGCAATATTTATGGTGAATTTCTTACCAAGTGGTTATAGGTTAAGCTGTCTAAGTGATATGTTGGGCTTGAGAACAATTCTTTACAATCCAAAATCTCTTTTGCAGTGGGATGGACTCCGGAGCCAAGTTGTGCCAATACTCTTCTCCATTTGATTTTCAGGTTGCTTTCAGGTATTGACTCTAATTTTGCTTGAAGTGCACGAAATACTGGTTTGTTATGTTTTAGTCTTTCTGTTAAATCTTGAGTCGAGAATTCTAGGCGTTGCTGAATCGACCAAAAATGAGAACATAGAAGAGATTTGGGCTTGAGAAACCTGTAATTATTAAATAAAAACTTTCAATAGGTACAAAAGTGAGTACCTTCTCTGGATTTTGTCATAACAAAATAGATATTGACAAAATACTTTTATTATAAAATACAAATTAAAGTCTGCTTTAACAAATACTTACGCTAGAGGAAATATCACATAGTTTCCAAACGGAATCGCAGATAAAATCAAAACTGGAGCTATTCTCCACATGTCAGAAGGCATTCGCTGGAACAGCTCTATTTCTTCTCGGCTCATGTTTGTGAAACCTTTATCAGTTGTGATCTTTAATCGCAAAGAAATATAAGTCTTCAAATCTTTAAGAAAATCTTTGATACCGACACTAAACACTCGGTACATTTTCACAGCTGTAGGAAACCTGGCCTCTAAGAGCCTTGTGTAATTTTTTACATAATCTATATAACGTTGAACAACAAACATCCGAATTTTTTCTCTCTCTGTCTTCAATGCTTTAGTGTGTTTTGTTTCATTAGTTGTAAAATATCTGTAAATAAAAGAATGAAAAGGAATGGTATTTATAGTACTTAGCGGCCAATAAAGAAACCAAGCTAATTATTATTAGATCACGTTTGTTGTTTAGTATCACTTGGCTATTGAGTTGAAAAATATTTACTGTGTCTAAGAATGCACAAATAGCGTAACTCATATAATTGAAGAGGTAACTATTAAAAATAACTCACCGGATTTGTTGTAAGTTTTGTACCAGTATATTTGGGCGAATGGTCTGTATTATTTGACTAGAACTCAGTGCCATTCTTCGAATATTCATTATTGCACCAATCTTGTTAAAACTACAACAAATAAATAGATATTAAATTATAATAAAAATATACCAATAGTACAGCGTTTGTGAACTTCGTAATAAACACCATAAAGCACTGATCAGGATCACTCCATAAAGTAGAATACACGTTTTTTTGTTAATTTTCTCTATAAAGGGAAGGCAAAGGGAACTAATGCCCATGCAGCTATGTCTTCAGTATTTCTTTGTTTCTTCTTTTAACGTAAAAAACACGTTATTAACGGCGTAACACATTTCAATGGTTCTTGGGAGTATTTAACACGAAATATATGATGACAGTCACTTTATGTGCTACTTGATGACCACAAAAAAGTTCTCATCTTATTTCACAACGTAATCACTTTTATTCTAATAATCTTTTAGTTGCATGTCAACACAAACACTTGAATAATAAAACTTCGCCGCTTTTATAACTCAATGTTCGCTTAATTATTGTAATAAAAATTTTCACTGACGCCACAAAAACCCGCCAAACACTCCAGAATACAATTTTTATAAACGGGTATAGACATAGACTAGGATGTTTTTGGCGGGATTTTGTGGTGTCAGTCAAGATTTTTATTACAATAATTTTAAAAATTGTGTCGGAGCGGACTTTGTGTTATAAAAGTGGTGTAGTTTTATTAAGTTTTATATTTCATAGCCCTTTTACTCAAGTTCTTTCTTTTTTGCAATACCTGTCATAAAAGGTTGCTAAGTTTTAAGTGCAATACTTATTGTAAATTAGTATAACACCTACTAACTGTATGTACACTTAGTGAGCAAAATAAATATTTGACTTTGACTTTGCCATTTAGAAACGTGCGTTCAATTTTCGACCTTATTGAACGTGTTAAAAAGTGATAAAATGCAGTGTTTAGAAGGCACCTCCGTACATGCCGTCTTAAATTGTCTATAGTTCCTTTGAAATCTGTCTTAATTTAATTGACAGCTCTAAACGAGTTCTTGCTTTCTTTTTCCAATTACATAATGCGAGAAAGAGATGTACAGAACTTTTTACACTTAGAGTGTGTCTTCAGGATTAGGCCCAATAAAATAGACTAGACTCACAGACTATTAAGGGGATACGACTGCATATTCCTCAGAACAATATTATATATATGCCTATATTGTACAACTCCCTACCACAGAATGTATCGAAGTTAGCGACATCCGGTGACCTCAATCGGTAATACAAAAGAAGTAAGAAAATCTCTGAACCAACATTAAAGCTCATAGCGGAAAGACGTGGAATGGCTCTGCGGTCTTTCGAAGACGCTCATCGGCAACTTAACAAACAGATCTCCAAGTCACATACGCTAATTTAATACAAAATGTATTATAGAGGCAATCGAGCGAAACAAAGGCTCCAAAGTGTTCGCCCGAGATCTGTCGATAAGACAGAGTTTGCTGACGAATCTGAAGACGGAGGATGGCAGATTCGTTAATTACATCCCAACCTGAGCTCTTGGCCGAGATTGAAAACTTCTATGGACAGCTTTACGCGACATCACGCACACCAGCCACTAAGGCGACCGATTCAAGAGCCAAATTAACCCGACATTACACTGAAGATATCCCGGACGTCAGCCTGTACGAGATTAGTGTAGCTCTCAAGCTGCTTAAGAACAACAAGGCGCTGGGCGACGATGGAGTTACAGCTTAGCTTCTGAAAGCTGGTGAATGACCGGTCCTGAAAGCTGCCGAAGAAGCCGGATTCCGAAAAGGCTTTAGTACCATAGACCACATACATAAGCTGCGGCAGGTTATACAGAAGACCGAAGAGTACAACCTGCCATTATGCTTAGCGTTTGTGGACTACGAGAAAGCCTTTGATTCCGTTGAGACATGGGCCGTGCTTCAGTCACTCCAGCGATGCCAAATTGACTATCGGTACATCCAAGTGCTGCAGTCACTGCACGAAAACGCCACAATGTCAGTCCGCCTCCAGGAGCAGAACTCGAAACCAATACAACTTCGGCGAGGTGTGAGACAGGGCTGTCGCAACACAAAACCAAATTCACCATACATTTTACTCTTTTGTTCATATTACCATAATGTTGCTATTGAATCTGAGTAGGTACGACAATTTACTTTCGTACTACCCAATTCACCATACATTTTACTCTTTTGTTATATTACCATCTGTCTAAGCGATGATAATTATGGCGGGACCATACGGCCCCTAAATGGCCTCCAAACCACCCCTACAGCCATTCCTTATCCACCGGTTACAGTCAATAATCATTATCTCTTGACAAAATCTTATAAGGACTCACCAAATCTTTGATGCTAGCCTATATTGTTATCAAGAATATTTAATTAACTCACATTTTGGCGGTCATTACCTCTCAATGACATCCACAGATAGTACCAATCTCCAACTTTTTTTTACATCCTGCCAACATAATGGCACTGACTACACGTCATTTCAAGTCGTTCCAAATCGCGTTTGCGACAAGGGCGATGTTTTTTGCCGAAACTGTTCACAGCCGCGTTGGAGGATGTGTTTAAGCTTTTGGACTGGAGAGGCTTTGGCATCAACATAAACGGCGAGTACATGACTCACCTTCGTTTTGCTGATGATATCGTAGTCATGGCTAACCTGGAAGACTTAGGCACAATGCTCGACGACCTCTGTAGAGTCTCCCAACAAGTGGGTCTTAAAATGAACATGGACAAGACGAAAATTATGTCGAATTCCCATGCCGTACCCACTCCTGCAAAGGTTGGAAGCTCTACACTGGAAGTTGTTGACGAACACATTTACCTGGGACAAGTAGTCCAACTTGGTACCTAAGTTCAACTTCCAGAAAGAGGTCAATCGACGGATCCATCTCGGCTGGGCAGCGTTTGGGAAGCTTCGCAGCATATTCTCAGCCCAACTACCGCAGTGTCTCAAGCAGAAAGTCTTTAATTCGTGTGTGTTGCCAGTGATGACATATGGAACCGAGACCTGGCCACTTACAATGGGCCTCATAAAAAGGCTCAATGTCACCCAAATGGCAATGGAGAGGGCTATGCTTGGTGTTTCTCTGCGTGATCGAATCAGAATTGATGAGATCCGCAAGAGAACTAAGGTCGCTGACATAGCCCAAAGAATTGCGAGTCTCAAGTGGCAGTGGGCAGGTCACATTGCAAGGAGGATTGACGGCCGTTGGGGCGGAAAGGTCCTCGTGTGGCGGCCGCGTACCGGGAGACGCAGCATTGGTAGGCCCCCAAAAAGGTGGACCGATGATCTTGTGAGGGTCGCGGGAAGCCGTTGGATGAGGGCAGCACGGGATCGATCGGTTTGGAGATCCTAGGGGGAGGCCTATGCTCAGCAGTAGGCGTCTCTCGGCTGATGATGATGATGGTGATAAACATTTAGATTTTAACCTATATATATCGGTAACTAAAACTTAGATCTTGTCTATAAAATGCAGCATTATTTTAAGAGTACACATATGTGAGTGTGTGGATATACGTGTACGTACACGTGTACGTTTAAACTAGGATGGCAATTACAGATGTCGCCAGCCTAATATGAACAGCTCTCTACGTGCGGCGATGAACTGACATTAGCGGACAAAAAATCTCAGAGGCGCCTCTCTAATCCCGTTTTATTAGATTACTCTATGCTCTATAGTCTATAATCACGGATAGTAAAAATATCAATATAAAAAAATATCGATATTTTTTTCAGGGGCAGGGTTTTAGTCGCAATCTCGCTTGATGATGCGAATACGTTTAACACCCTGCCGTGCTGTGTTGAAGAGGCCTTGCGGTTCCATCGTGTACCCGGATATCTGTGAAAATTTATATGCTCATATCCGCGCTGCCGTATTATCCAGTGTGTTGACCGTGACGGGGGCTGTCCCCGGGGCGAGATTCTTTGACCAGCCCTTTGGAACATCGGATACAGTCATGAGTGAATGGATACGTAGGTTGGAGATACCGGTCTATGGCCACTGGACTATTACGGGAATAAGGCCCTGTCTGGTAAAGTGGGTGGCCTGGAGGCGCGGTTTGCTATCGTGGCTTGTACAGATATTGACAGGTCATAGGTGCTTCGGCCATGAACTGCACAGGATTAGGCGAGAGCCGAGTCCTCAGTGTCACTAGTGTGGAGGATGATGACAAGGCGTAGCTTACTCTGGAGCATAGGTCTGGTTCAGCGTAGGTTGACGAACGCCGCGTCATGATCGCTTCAGTGGGTGTTAGTAGGTTAGGGAGGCGGTTGCCTCCTTCTGCGAGTACGTTACGTTTTAAAAGGAGACCGCGGAGCGGGCTAAACAGAAGGACCCTCTCGCAGCCGGAAGTGCACGTGCTGTAGGAGGAGGCTCTTTGCCACGCTCCATAGAGAGACACGCTCCATAGATTCCGAGATATTCCGAACCATTATTGTGCCTGTCAAGGAATATGGTCTCGATAGTCAGTGAGGTTGATAGTTTTTAGTTAGTATGCCAGTCGGAGAGTCTCACATAACCCAGTTGTGGTCGCTATCACAGCAGGGTAGCTAAAAGCTTTTCCATCAAAAAAAAGGTGGACGACGGTCCTGAAAGCTAGTCAAAGGCTATTATTTTAACTCAATCATGCTCGAGGGTAAAACGCCAAATGCATGGCACGGGGTTGTAGTGACACTCTTCTTCAAAAAGGGTGACAAGGCCTAATTGAAGCACTATAATTGAGATGGGTCTATACCCATCTCGCTACTGTCCTGATTCATGTTTAGAAGTTGTTTTCAAGAGTTTTAACTAATGGTCATGCACATAGGTAGGTTTGACGACTTCCAGCCTCCCTAATAAGACGGATTCCGAAAAGACTTTAGTAACATAGACCACATACCTACCTACATACGTTACGACAGGTTATGCAGAAGACCGAAGACTACCCGCTATTATGCTTAGCGTTTGTGAACTATGAGAAAGCCTTCGATTCTTTTGAGACATGGGCCGTGCTACAGTGACACCAAAGATGCCAAATAGATTATCGGTACATCCAAGTGCTGCAGTCATTGTACGAAAATGCCACTATGTCAGTTCTCCTCCAGGACCAAAACTCGAAACCAATACAATTTCAGCGAGGTGTAAGAAGCGGGTCTTAAAATGAAAATAGACCAGACGATAAACATGTCGAATTCTCATGTCGTACGCATTCTTGTGAAAGTTGGAAAAAACTACCAGACCAGAAAGAGGGCAATCGATGGATGCAACTCGACTGGGCGTTCGGAAAGCTTGCGACGTATTCTCAACTCAACTTCCGTAGTGTCAAGACGAAAGTTTTTTTAATTCGTGTCTGTGTTGCCTGTGATGACATACGGAACTGAGACGTGGCCGCTTACAAAATCCCTCTTATGAGAAAGCTCAAAGAAAAGATAGGAGAGGGTTATTCCTGGGGTTTTCCTGCGTAATCGAATCAGAAATGATGAGATCCGTTGGAAAACTAAGCTCGACGATGTAGTCCAAAGAACTGCGAACCTCAAGACTATTGTCTAGTCTGTGCCTCAAGTGGCAGTGGTCACATTGCAAGGAGGACTGACGGCCGCTTGGGTGGTAAGGTCCTCGAGGGGTGGCCGCGTATCGGGAGTTGCAGCGTTGGTAGGCCCCCCTATAAGGTGGACCGACGACATGGTGACTTGGTGAGGGTCACCGATGAATACGGACAGGCGCAGGACCGAACGGCTTGGAAATCCTTGGGGGAGGATTATGCCTAGCAGTACCTAGCCGTCTCTCGGCTGATATGATGTTAATGAATCTTTGTTATAATTTATGTAAATAACTTTTCCAATTTAATAATTTGCCTTATAAATAAAATGAACCTAATTATAACTAAGTAATTATGATACCCACCATACCTTTCATAATCTCAATAAGAAATCTCTCATTATTTTTATTTTACTATGACGAAATAGTTAGGGAAGGTGAAGCCTCATTGTAGGAATTTTTTGATATTATTTATGCCTATCAGACTTGTCAAAAGTCAAATATTGCCAATTGTCAATACAATGAGAAAAATATTCTAAAGGTGTAAAGAAATGGATTATCATTCAGGGTATTTCTTATCAAACTATTGATAATTTTATTAACATATGTAAAATAATATATACATGGCTTAATATGAAAATAATAAGAGACAACAACACCAAGTTCCTAAAATGCGCACATTCTTTCAGTGTCCACCGTCAAGCGATATCGAATAGGTTTCATTATTCGTAAAATAAAATTGTATTGATTTTTTTTTAACTTTTCAGAACTGTTTTGTATCGGAATATTAAGTGCTGCGATGAAGATAAGCTCTCGTCGACTGTCGATTTCAAGAAGGCCTATCCGAAAGAATTTGACGCTTCTGCCCCAACCAGCTATAGCAAGAAAACTAAAAATTATACGGTACGGTACCTACTAATAGCTGCTGCGCGTGGCTCCACCCTCGTGGCGGAGTTTTATAAAATGTTCACTTTGCTTATCGGACGGACACATTATTCTGTCGTGGGACTTTCTGTGGGTTTTTCTAGTACCTACATGTTTTGATTTATTTGAAAACACTGCCAAATCTATGATGACACGATTCACTGAAGCGTGATGAAAATCTGGTTACCATTAGGGCTTGCAAAATCGTGAGACTTTCAAAATATCCGGAGCTAGTGACAATGAGGAGTGATGAACTCCGGAGCTCCGAAGTTGGCTCCGGAGTTTTTTTAATTATTATAAAGGGCATGTTTACTCATCAGTATTCTTTAATATGGCATATTTTGACTTATTATTTAAAAAACGTGTTGTATTGATATAATTGTTCAAGTTATCTAATTATCTAAATAAAAATCTGTAGGCATATTTTTCCCTTATGCGCTCTGAAAGCAATTGATCAGTTGGTAAGTGTTCTGGACACCCGCGACCTTGCCTGGATTATAGAACTTTCCTTTTGTATAAAACCTAGGTACCTAACAGTTTTCTCTATAAGGCGTTGAAAGCAAGCTGAGTGCAGCTAGTAAATTATAAATTAAAGATATGTTATAAAATGAATAAAAATCTTCACAATCAAGAAAACAGTGATCCGATAGTGATCTGATTACTTTTGAAAGTCTTCTCTCCTTGATTCGCATTCTTGAACTTAGATTCGGGCAGAGATTCAGTATTCTCTTTAGTACAGAGGTTCCCAGGCTTTTTTTTCTCATAGACCACTTCCAAAATTTTGCTAGTTCCGGTAGACCCGCTACATTTCTACGCCATATTGTCAAACGTTGAGTGAGTCTAGTTCCATTAATTATCAGCCTAGGCATTCAACTGGATGTTGGCGTTTAATTAATGGGCTAAGCATCCAATTGAGCGGCGAATTTAACCAGATGGTTGCGCCATAAATACTCTTTAGTGCAATTTCAAATTACAAAAATTAATGCATGCGACATTACCTAAAGTGGACTTGCCTCCATAAAAGATCTCTTCCAGCCAATCCATAAAATTAAACGCGTGAAACATACTGGTGGAATACAGGCAACAGGAAGTTTCAACACAAAAATAGATGCAACTTACCTACATCTCATTTACTTATTCTTTCCTAAAGATATTCCTCATCATCTGGGAAAGATTTTATACTATGCATTTATACGAAACTTTTTCCAGAACTCCTGCTATGAAACTACTGCGCAAAAATTAATTAAAGATGAAACTAATACAGCTATTAACGGCAATGACCCTTGTGAGTATAAATTTAATATGCAATTAAATACTCTCAAATGTTTTTATGCCATGACAACTTATACCAAATTTTCCTTGTCACGAATTATTTGGGTAATTAGAAGTTCAGTATGAAGAATTTGCTAATGAAGTACTAAAAAAATCAAGGAACCCTGGCAACCTTTTAAAACAGGTTACTATAAAATTGGTGTTATTTAAATTTGCAAGCTTTTAATAGTAGCGGAAAATAGTGACTGTGGGTAGGCGTAGGTATCAATGCTCTTTCTGTCACTCAAATCTACCTGAAATATTTTCCTTTTTCCATTATTCTCCATATTTTTTTCCATATAAATTAGTAGATATTCTTTCTAGATCTATAATAAATATAGCCTTTGTCATCATACAGATATATTTAAATCTAAATGTTATCAATATGAAGCTTTGCTTCAAAGGATTCGAAGTTTATTAGAAGAAATAAGAGCTATTAGAAATAATGAAGCAACTGGAATGTGCGAGTTCTGTAAGCGATATAATACCACTGGTAAATGTAAAAGGTGTGAAATATTATCAAACAGATTTGGAATAAGGCCAGTTAAAGAAAAAGAAGCACGTCAGCAACGTTTCAAGATATGGCTTTTCAAGGTCAAACAGTTTTTGTATATGATCCTGGAAAGGGAGGTTTGTAAGCATAAATTATATCACGGTGATTCTTCGGAAGCAGATGAACTGAAAAACTTATTACATCAACTCAAGTCGCCCTTAAATGTTCGCCAACCTTATATAGGACATTTTCCTTCTGATGACTCATTGGAAAATATATCGGAAAGTAAAGATATTCTTGAAGAGGTATTATTTAAACTCAAAACTGAAAAACTATACCCTTCTCTTACATCTGGTGAAGATCTTAATTATACGTCTAATGTTGGTGAAGTGCCGTATACATTGGCCACTGCTGGTGACTATTTTAATCTGGCAACTAAAGGCAGACATTGTTTTCATCACTCGATAACTGCTGGTAAAATTTCTTTTGACTTTTCTCCTGCTGACAATAATTCTTATCATCCTCACATTGCAACCGGAGCTTCTAATTATCCTGCTAGGGTCACCAGGAGTCCTATAAAAGCTAGTACCAATGCTTCTAGGGTGTCTTGCCCTACTACTTGTAAATACTTTGATGGTAAAAAGCAAGCCATCCACTCAGACGAAGAGAAGAAAATATTTACACAAAAATATAATCAGAAGCAATCCACTGGAAAAAACGCAGAAGAAAAAGAGGAGTTGAGCGATAAAACCGGCAAATCACGACTTGTTAGTAAAGGAGAAGCCAAAGGAAAAACACAAAAGAGCAACAAACTAAGACAAAATGAGGGTAATTCTCAATCTAATGCAGAAAAATCTGAAGCATTAAGAAAAGTAACGGACTCTAACATTAAGGGATCAAAAAAAGGGGCACAAGAATCTTCTTCTGTTTTAACCAAATCTAACGTTTGTTCACAAGCAGCTCAAAACAATAAAAGGAAAAAAGATACTGACGAGAAACCTAAACCAAATTCAGAAGATGAGTTGATGGCAATGTTAATGAAATCAGCTGGTAAAAGAGAAGAAAAAGGACAAAAAGAGTCAAAAAAACCAGAAAAACCTTTACAGTTACCGAAAATTGAAGAGTTGCCGGTGGTACAGCGTAAAACACCAAAAGTCATAGAAAAAATTGTTTCCGAAAGTGTCATAGAATGTGACTTAAAACACGACGAGCCAACAGAAATGATAAAAGGTAAAAAGATTATTCCAATTGAGCCTCGTGGTGTCCCAAACACTGGGTCGGTGAGGCCCATGCTATTTAAAATAAAAGCAGAAATTGTAAACGGCGAAACACAAGAAACTGGTAGTACATTAACAACACCAGGAACTATAAAATCTAGGAAAATCAAAAGTAAAACTGAATTGGTGAGATATTTTCGTCAAAAAGAACTGCTACTGTAGCTTGTACGACTATTTGCAAATATTAAATATATTAATTAATATTCACAAATTATAGGGACAGAATTCTGGGAAAGGACGTGTCAAGTATGCGCTATCTAATCGAGAGTTCATTGACAAAGGTTGGACATTGCTACCCACAACGAAAATCATGCGGAGGGTAAATTTGAATTTCTAACTGAATACATTAGCTGTATCGTACATTTTTTTTAAAGGACATTTTATTAATGATAACCAAAATTTGAAGGTAGCGATATTTTATTTTATTCAAGAAGCAAAATAACCACTAGAAAGTGTGTTTGAAAGTCCGACTGAAATAAAATTTAAGGGGTTCGTTCAGTTCCCTGTCAAGTTTCAACCTCCAAAAGTTTGAAACCTTTCTGACCTTTCATTTTCCAATTAAATTAATAAAAACATTGTCCTCCTCGTGACAGGCAGCCCTAAAAAAGTGTAGTACCTATTGCGTATCGTCGGACACACTACAGTTTATTTCGGAGTTCTGTAACACCGGGATTCCGATCGCGCTAATTTACAAGGTATTTATGCAAAACCATAAAAGTTCCTTTGAACACAATTTGTATGGCAATTTTTGATAACATTTAGATACAAAGACGTTACTATCGGAACCATCATTTATAGAAACGCATTTTCCGCTGTCCAATAAACGTTTGTGACGTTTTCCCAAACGTTTGTATTGTAACGTTCCAATCTAACAGAAGTTGCTAGGCACCAACTAAATCAAAAACGCTCGTCCGACCGCGCCAAATTCATTCGCATAGACGGCACGTCGATATATTTACACATTTTAGAAAGTTTCTGTTTGATTAATTTATGGAGTTTATACTAAATAAATATGAAATATAATTAGCAACTCAAACTTTGCACAATGTAACGTTTTTGGTTTTGCATTGGTGAATACGTTGAAAATCAGTGCGATAGCGGTCCATGGTATATCTCTAGTCTATAAGCGAACTATTCTCATATTTTACAACAAACTTTAAGCAATAAACTACATCTTCTATCAGATGAACATTTACAAAATGTTACCAGCAAACCCAAAATCTGACTGGTTCGAAAAACACAAATCTAGAGGAGTCATGTTTTATGACAGCGGTGAAAAATTGGCTGAAATTAAAGAAGATGGTAGTGGAAAGTGGTATTACAAGAATGGCATGTTAGCTTTGGAATATTATAGCTCTGAAGGTTATAAAATTTATTTAGTTTACAGATGAATAGTGAGCTGCTTATAGTAAAAGTAGTAATAATTAATGTAGAGCAAGCATATTTTTTTATATTACAAGGGTGGCAAACACTCAAAAAGAGCTTGTAACATTAAAGGTAGGCACATACTGCTCAAACGATGCCTGCCCTGTAAAAATCTAGAGAAAGCATCTTGCTGATTATTTTCATTACAGAAACGAATTCTGGCCATCGGTATGTGGTCTACAGTTCTGGAGAAAATGATGCCGGTGGCAGAAAACTTCCAGTTACTGTACTTGCATCATTTGATTACCTAGGCAATGGCGTTGTGTATGATCACTATGGAAACGAGAGGTAAAATTTAAAAAGTTCTTATTTTTTATAAATTTACGAGTATCTCTCATACTTTCTCATTAAGAATAATTTACTCGCCCACCCACCACTCATATATTTACTCCCGTCATTCCGGTTACTCTTTTATATTATTTAGATAATAGTACTATTCAGAACGATAAATTTCAAAAAACGTAACCAGTTTATAAATAAAAAACGTAACCACTTTATATAAATGAACGCGTGCGAACGTAAATAATTGTGGGATCGGTTTTTGTAAATAATTTTCTACAGCTTTTTATGTTCGACACAGAATAAAATACAACCAATCAGAAGGTGTGGTAATTGACAAGAAGATAGGACCTCCAGGTCGCTGGAAATGGCACACTTTGAATGAACCACCCGTTTTACAACCTGTCTTTGTTGATACACATGTCAAAAGTGACAGTTGTATTCAAAAACTGTTGCAAGCTCGAAAAGATGATGATAAATCAAATGATGGAAGCAAACATATAAAGGAACCTAACTTTGACATGCTGGCTATAGAATTAGAAAACTTTATGAAAGAGAAAGCGAACAAATTACTCCAAGAGTTCAAACCATTTCATATAAAAATGAAAGCGTGTAAAGTGAATGATCAATTTTCACTAAAAGTTCTTGATCAGTCTAATGTATACTTGTTATTTAGAGAGGGACAAATATCTATAAAGCTTAACCTAGGAATGCTGTTAATTAGCAACGAAATTGTAGATACGGATACGGCAGAAGTGACTCAAGTAGCGACACCTTATGATCGACACCCACCTAAGTCACAAAGTATTGCAAATATTCAGAATGTTTTAGAGAAAGCCCGTAAGCTTGGTAAATTTCGAAGGAAGTCACGGGATTGAAAAGCGGTCACTTTTTAGGATAAAGGTAAAACTATAATTACATATAATAACGTACTTAGCAGTTAATGTTCAACTTAACCGTTTGCTACACAATTGTCACTTATTTTTATTTATAAACTTGTACTGTGTGTTGTAATGTTGAGTTACTTATAATAATTAACTAAGCACTTTCTTAGGCACTACGTAGGTATTGTAATACCCACTTCATATCAAAGGTTTTCAATTTAGTAAGCCCACGCATTATTTCTATTTTATATTTTAATTTGTTATTAGTTTTAAAACTCATGCAAGCAGGTATGGTTTAAACTCCAAATGTATTCTTTCTTTAAATTAATTCTGAAAAGTTATTGCATGGTTATCTGTCCATTTATGTGAATTAATTATATTCTTTAGATAACTAGGTACGTGGGGCGCCAAAGGCAAATTATATAGGTATTTAGTTAAGATAGGTAGGTATTCCAGGTATACCTACTATTTTGTGTATTTATTGATTACTTTTTCTAAGGACTCTAGCTTTTCTTATTTTTTTTAATTAGCGTAATCAGTAATGTATTATAGTTGCTAATCTGTAGCGGTTTTGTTTTTAAGTTGGTGCACATGGCGCCGCCATCGGGTTTAATTCGTCTCTTAATTGGATGCCTAGCCCGTTGATTAAACGCCGGTATCCAATAAAATGCATAGGCTGATAGCTAATTGAGCTAGACTCACTCAACGGCGTATTGAAAGTCCGCTCAACTAGATGCCTATGATGGATCGTTTGTACTGAAGAGTTTAGTGTGATGCATAACTTACCCATCAGACCAAACTCTTATCGGTTATTTTTGATGACCACTTATAAAAAAATAAAAAAAAACCTTTAACCTACCAATCACTCAAACAGTCACACAAAAGCTCTTCGATTTAAACGACCTGCCTAGGCGTCCTATTGAATGGCTTATGTAATCAGGCGGCTGACATGACGTTTAGCTATCTGGTTAGCTAACTAGGCTAGTTGTGTTTCAGACGGCCTAGGCGTCCATTTTTAAGTGGCTAATTTAACCTGAAGGCTGCAACACATGTACCTAATCCTTTAAACCTAATAATGTCTTTTTACAATAGGTATTCTCGAAACTAAATGAACAATAAAAGTTTAAAGTATTCTGAAATACCTGCAACTTTGTGAAGAAAACATTCTTCTATTATAAACATGACTTTAAAGATAATTATACTATAAAAGCTATTGCGAATATGCCTCATTTGATATTTCCAATATTTTTCATTATCATTGATATAATATCACACGTAAAATGTATTTTCTTAGGGTAGGTATATTTTTTTAGTTTATTATCCAGTAATTAAACACGAGGAAATATTAAATGATTTAAAGTAGAAATTTTAAGAAAGAACAAAGAAAGGAACGAAAGAAAGAATCATATCAAATTTTATGAAAATTATTGTTAATTATTTTTTTATTTAATTTATAATAGGTATAATTTTAGATATTAGTTTGCTTTCTAACAATATAAATGATTTTTATTGTTGCTGTTTGCTTTTATTTACTTAAGCTTGAGCCCCATGTTTCGGTACACTCATTTCCCAGCTGTAGTCACATCTCGAGTTACTTAATTTACTTATTAAATTATTTTCTTGACCTGAAACATGTCTTTTTTATGGGTAAAAACAAAAGCCTTTAAGAAGCAACACTCCCATATATAAGTACCGCATCTGCTTCTAGAACCTGCAAGGCGGTGTGACCAATGGGATTTCTGAGCGGATCAGATGATGGCTTTCTAGCCTATCGAACTTTCATATCGTTGATTTTTTCCTCTATTCGCAGTAGTTCGGTTGTTAGTCCGGTTGATTGAGAATTTGTCGTTATAGAATTTTAGACTTTTAGAGAATTTATCGTTAGGGGCTGAGGAATTCAACCAGCGCTCTAAGATCAATTCTCAATAACTCGTATGTGGCTCGCCTAAAAATATATAGTGATATTGCTTAGGCGATTAACACACTGCCACGCACCACGCTGCATGTTGCACCTCGACGCAGCCACGCGCGTGCTTGCGGGAGTGCAGATCTGCATCATCGTGCGTGTTTTGACGCATTCACGCGCGTAGTTGCAGATTCACGGCGGCTCCGACTCATTTCATTCAAAGCTGTTTGCTAGTGCAGTGCAGAGCGTCGCGTCAGTTTTGATATATAAAAATGGTTATTAGTTTGGAACTCATTCACGATGCTGCAGCTGTAATAACTGTTTGTACAGTCATCATCATCATCATTTCAGCCAAGAGACACCCACTGCTGGGCATAGGCCACTGCTGGGCATCGGTTCTGCGCTGTCCGCATCCATCGGCTTCCCGCGACCCTCACCAGATCGTCGGTCCACCTTGTCGGGGGCCTACCAACGCTGCGTCTCCCGGTACGTGGCCGCCACTCGAGGACCTTTCCGTCCCAACGGCCGTCAGTCCTCCTTGCAATGTGGCCTGCCCACTGCCACTTTGTACAGTCAAATTAATAGAAATAGTGCCAGTCAAATTAAAAAAATGTCTAGTTAATGAGCAAGTTTACATTGTACAGTCAACCACACAAGTAGGTTAACACTTTATTATCATGTTACACCGACTATTGCAATTGTAAGTACTTATTAGTCGCTACCGTATTTTAGGTATTAACGGCATAGGTATTGTGACGTGGTACTAAAGTGTACAGCTACTTTTGTATTCGGTTGTACCTCCGTAAGTTGGGTATTAGTATTAAAAGTAGTTTTTGTAAACATGATTATTTGAATAAATATAAGATCCGATTAAATAGATCTTAACTACGGCCTTGTAATTGAATATTAAATCTGCACAACTGTAATTGATAAAACTACCAGGTACAATAACACACGCGCGTAGTAGATAGGTAGGTATACTCAACCACGTATGAATATGTCTCGGATAGTTAAAAAATTCCTTCATAAAGTAAAATCATACCACATGTGGCGAAATAACCTGTCGCTTGCCACATCAGCCCCTTATTCACTAAAAATTACAAGTGTCGCTAGATATCTTTTATATAGGTAGCTGTTTCACGTTACAATAACATATGAAGCGTTTTGTCGTGAAACTTCGACGAACGTAAAACACCGATCGATATCGATGTCGAAACCCATTTGCCAACACTGGTCAAGCCCTTCTTTTGGAAGGGCTTCACGCACGGCACTGCGGGACTCGGTGTGTGCCATACCTTGCGTCTCGCCGCGCACCTATACTATAGGCGCGTGATCTGCATGAACGCGCGTGGATGCATTTTCTGTGTGCAGCCGTGCTAATCTGTAACAAAACTCGCATCTCACTTCGCAAGTCACTTCGATTTCATCTGTCTCAAATGTATGAAAAATTGCTCTATTTCACAGTTGAATTCGAAGTGACTTGCGAAGTGAGGTGCGAGATTCGTTACAGAATCAACGTACTGTGCTGTGATTCTGTAACGAATCTCGCACCTCACTTCGCAAGTCACTTCGAATTCAACTGTCTAATAGAGCAAAAATGATTGAAAAATTGCTCTATTTCACAGTTGAAATCGAAGTGACTTGCGAAGTGAGGTGCGAGATTCGTTACAGAATCAACGCACTGGACTGTGCGTGTTTTTTTTTATATAAACGAAGATACTTACAAGCAACGTTGGAACACGCATTCACGCGCCACGCTGCGTGATGCGTGTCAGTGTGTTAATCGCCTTAGGTTTCTAAAACTTTTGACTGCTGTCAGCTTTAGAACATAAGTACATAACTTAGGGAAATACCTACCCAAAAATAAAGTTACATATCAAATAAACTATAACCGATTACGTCTCGATAAATTTTGGTTACAACTTATGTAACCGAAGTAGTAACTCGTAAAAATTAGTGAATTAGACCACAGGCAGTAAATCTTATAAAACTAGCTTCTACCAGCCGCTTGGCCAGCATGGCCTATCGGAAACAACAGTGGGTCAACAGCTGTGGGACCAAGGTTTAAAGGGGTACAATTGACATTCTTTTTCAGAAACATTCGCTCTCTCTCTCTCTAAATTGTAGGTATATACAGGGTGGTGCTGTCAATACGACAATAAATTAAAACATGGACTGTATTAGTTGATAGAAATGGTTTGCCACTTTCAAAAACATCGTATTTATTTGATAATTTCATGACATATGCATGAAATAATATAACATTGGCTGCATTATTTCATAGAAATTTCATGAAATTATCGAATGAATACGATGTTTTTGAAAGTGGCAAACCATTTCTATGAACTAATATAGCTCATGTTTCAATTTATTGTCGCATTGACGGCACCACCCTGTATACAAACAAAGTAACAAGGATGAAGTTTCTTTAGAACTGGTATGGTTTTAACAGAACTGAAATATTAATATTGTTAACACGAAAAGAGCGTCGATGCAGACGGAATAATTGGAAATACTATAATACCGTGCTCCCACATCCCTGCGCGGCATATTGTGACCGTCAACGTGGCCTTTAGGGATTCGAAGTCCTTTTCAACTCTGTTGAGAGATGGTATTGGAAATACTCTGATACACGT
This sequence comes from Nymphula nitidulata, assembly GCA_947347705.1. Classification (NCBI taxonomy): domain Eukaryota; kingdom Metazoa; phylum Arthropoda; class Insecta; order Lepidoptera; family Crambidae; genus Nymphula; species Nymphula nitidulata. Next base: position 24,046,498 of record OX374616.1, read on the forward strand.
GTCCTATAACTTTGATTGAAGAGTATGTGCACCATATTTTCGAGTCAATCGACTCAGGTGATAAAAAGTTTCATAGAAATTTCAATCCCCCATGTCACTCTCATAAGGGTGAAATTTTGGTAAAACCCTTTCTTAGTGGATATCTACACTTCTCAAAGAACACACCCTCTAAAGAACACACCCTCTAAAGGAAATGTTTCATATCCGGCCAAGTATATGAACAGTACCTCAAAAAATCAGGAAAAATCTCCTGAATCCGTGAAAATTGCTAATCATTCGTTTTCATTCAAAGTTTGTATGTAGCTAGGTACAAAAGTTGAAATTTTTCGTCAATTTCATCGTTATTTACTATGGCAATATGGCGGGCGACATAGAAGTCAACTAAACGTCACCAAAGTGACATACCTTTTTTTTTTCGGAGTGGAATCCGCTTACAGACGATACGCTAAACCGCTGGTTAGGTGGACCAGCGGACCGGCGGCTAGACGTGGGCCTGTGCAGGGGTCGCCCAGCGCCTAATCATAGCAGCACTGGGAATACCTGCTAAACCACTCCGGTTTCCCCATGCCCATAATGGAGACGACCCGGGGTTTGCCGAAGCATTTTACCGAGCCGCCTCCTGGCAGCCCAACCCTAGAACCGACCAGAGCCAGTCCTAGGGCGGGGCACCAGGCCTCACCCCGGGCCGGTCGCGGCCATAGCGGCGTCCGGTCACGGTGTGAGGCCTGGTTTACTCAGTCACCCCAAAGCCGGCCACCAAAGTGACATACCTACGCGCCATGATTAATATTTGGCTGTGTTACATTTGTTTCTATGAAAATTCTTGTTTTGTACCACGCAACAAAGCAAATAAAAAGGAATCATCCTTTTTTAGTGGATATCTACACTTTACAAAGAACACACCCCCCAAATTTCATGTCTCAAGGACTAGTGGGATTTTTAGAGGCTCTGCCTGTGGCTCTGCGTTGTTAAATTAGTCAGTCAGTCATTCAGGACTTTAAATTTTATATTACATACTTAGATCTTCGCAGAGTCCACAGTAATAAAGTTTAAGAGTAAGAAAAAAAGTCCAGGCAAGACTTGCTACGTAATTTCAAATTACTCAGTTGCGATTGCATTGCGAATACTACTCTCTTTATAAATACAGCATTTTGAATAAAAGCTTTCCGGTTTACCCACTTTGCTTTTTCATTTATTGGTAGATCGTACCCATAACAAGAATAAATGTTCAAGGGTTTATGTCTAATGAAAGGAAAAAGATAAAATAAATTCTCACTTACCTACTGATTAGCTGTCCCCGCCTCATCGAACTCAAATAAGTCGAGGGACTAGTTTCATGGTCATGTACCCAAAGCTTGGAGTTCTTTTACCAGCACATATATTTTTCTATTCCTTCCTGTAACATGGGGTTCATTGAATGGGAATGAACCCCATGTTACAGGAATGCACAGCGGAAGGCACATTGCTGGCACAGTGGAAGCGGCGGCTACTGCAGTTCTACGTGCTGCAACTGTCTTCGGATAGGTACGTAACTATGACAGTACCTACTCTTGCCGCTCATCATCAAATGTAAGTTTTACTGTTACCAAAATCGAAAAATCTTCCCATTGTGTTTCTCCCATGCAAGAAGGCCTGTGTCCAGCAGTGGGCTTATGTTGATGATGAGAATATTCACACACGATTAATATCTCTCAATCCCCCGCTGACATATTGCAATTGATGTTTAATGGAACCCACTATTTCAGCACCATTCTTACGTATTGGCCAGTGTGGTAATTCTTAGTTGTCATAGCTTCACAGAATCGATATACAATGATATACAATGGCCTGAGTTTACTGGCATGTACGATATACGGCTATATTTTATTGATTGTTACAAATATGGTATACGAAGCCTTTTCCCTTTGTAGATATGCAATGCTTTTAGTAAACATTGCTTATGTCATATCTTAACCTATCAAACCACACATTCTAGATTAAAGTGGGGTTTTTAATTTTCGTAACTGCGATGTTAGGAATTAGGATTATAAGTAGTGAGACTGAAAGTGTGACGCACTCTTAAATGTTGTCACAAATCCTTGAGAATAGTCATAGAACAGTATTGGTTACCATAGTAAGCTGAAAAAAAACCGGCCAAGTGCGAGTCGGACTCGCACACGAAGGGTTCCGTACCTTTATTTATAAACAAGCGTCTACCTGTTGCCGTTATCAATATCGAGCTAAAACAAGCAAAAAATCACGTTTGTTTTATGGGAGCCCCCTTAAATATTTATTTTATTCTGTTTATTAGTAGGTATTTGTTGTTATAGCGGCATCAGAAATACATTATCTGTGAAAAATTTCAACTGTCTAACCAACACGGTTGATGAGATATACTTCCCCTATACTTACTCTTTGAGATATACTTAGCCTGGTGACAGACGGACGGACGGACGGACAGCGGAGTCTAAGTAATAGGGTCCCGTTTTACGTTTTTCGTTTCGGGTGTTTCCGCTCTCTGTTAACTGCCGAAGTATTTATTTAACTGCCCATTCCATCTATTTTACTGGCCATTTATTTATTAGACTGCTTTCGTATTTTTAGTACTGAAATTGTAGGACGAAATAACCGACCAATTTATTTAGTAACTGTCCATGTTTTACTATCGCTTACCAACTGCCGATAAATAAAATAAATGCCCATTATTTTTTGCAACTGATCATAATAACCTCTCAAATGTTTAAATAACAGTTTGAAAAATTAGTAGACATTACAATATCGGCCAACTAGAGTCCAAACTCCAAACAAGAAAAAATTGATGCTCATGGATGTAAGAAAAATGAAAATGGAAATATCTTTATTCAAATAGGCTACACAAAACAAAAAATCACATCTTTATGACTAGGTATCACAAAAAATATTATACTAACTAACAACGTCATAGTGTAGACAGACACTATGATGTTGTTAGTTAATATATATCTTTTGTCAGTCCGTCTGTCTGTCATGTCTGGAATTTACGTTAGCGAATAATGTCAGTCTGTCTGTCGTGTCTGAATTGACACCGGTTCCAAAAGTTGAACCACCGAGAAGATTCCGGCAGCAAACTCGTGTTCGTGTAGTCACTCTTTTCAAATGTTAAGATACAATGTTTGTAATACTTTTAGCAGTGCAGGAGGCGCTAGTTTTCTTGTTTCTTGGAGCTGTTTTTCTGTCTTTCACCCCCCTGATTCGTCCGCTCAGGTTTTATTGGCCATTATACGGAGTACACACAAAATATTTATAAAGTAGTTACTCTGTCAAAAAGTATTGACTCTGTGGTTTACACTAATAAATTAACTAATTGTCGAAAATAACTTGGTAAATATGAAATTTTTGAAGTTTTAAATTAAACATAATTATATTTACTCGTCAAAAAAATATTAGTACACCTATCATCGATATATTTATACAGGGTGGTGCCGTCAATACAACAATAAATTGAAACATATGCTATATTAGTTCATAGAAATGGTTTGCCACTTTCAAAAACATCTTATTCATTTATTTATTTAACAATTTAATGTACACAACATAAAAATAATAGAAAATACATTTTAAGAAAAATTGTACAATGGTACTGCTCATTTCTAAATGAAATTTCATCATCATCATTTGATAATGTCATGATATTTATACGAAATAATATAATATTGCTGCATTACCTAATTGAAACATGGGCTGCATTATTTCGTAGAAATGTCATGAAATTATCAAATGAATAAGATGTTTTTTAAAGTGGCAAACCATTTCTATGCACTAATATAGCCCATCTTTCAATTATTTATTGTCGTATTGACAGCACCACCCTGTATACTGTAAACAACACTTCACCCTTTGCTTTTCCTGAATGACATACCTTAATTACTACTTTAGAAATACACCATAACAGTCTTCAAGGTTTCCCTTAACGACTCTCATTAAATTTGTAAATGGAAATATGTGACGTCAAACCAATACGTGGAAGAAAGGTACGTTTTTAGTTTGATTTTATATTTTCGTTATTTTTAAAGTTATTGTAATAATAAGAAGGTAAGTTTTTTGAGATTTCTCAAATATAAAGCACTTGCGGTATTTAAAGTGTACCTATACCGTGGTGGTGCTTCCCCAGTCAGGTTAATATTCTGCGATATTGCATCATTTACTTATTTGATAATATACTTTGATATCAGATATAAGGAAAGTAAAGGAAAGGAGAAATGTTTTATTTTTGTTGCATAATTACTTACACATAAAAGTACAGTTGGAACATTACTAGACAATTAAGCTTATAAAAACAGCAGTAATTCCCGGAACGTCAACTAAAGCATAGAGACCTGCACTGAAAAAAATGTTTAACCAAACTACTTTCGTTTTTTTTATTCAATTAAATGACAAACAAGCTGACGGCCTACCTGATGGTAAGCGGTAACCGCCGCCTATAGACACCAGCAGTGTGATTCACAAACAAAGATATTCGACATCGAACTTGACGTCTGACAAAGACGACGAGCTGCCATTGGTTTTGACGTTTGCGCACTGCGCTGCGTGAATCCGTATTCACTAATCTCTACGTCGGTCTCTTGGCTGTGTACGATTGTCTCTGTTTTGGTTATATAAGTTGTCGCTCATACTTCGAATCTCTCCGTCTCTGTCACGTTAGCGTCATTATCTGTCTATCTCACACTTCATATCAGAAGTCATAGAGTCACAGAGAGTCATACTCTCCCAGTCTCACTCAAACTAGAATGTTATAGTTACGGCCTTAAAGCAAATTTAATTAGAATAAATTTTAAGTACGTAAGAAAAATTTGTTTAAAACTGCCTGTTTTTGGAAAAAAAATATTGTCTTCAATCGTAGAAATTATCTACCAAGTATCATACCATTTTGGAATCCTTATTGAATGCGCCAACTTTTGCAGTTACTTGCCAAACTCGCATAGTACATTTTTTTTTCAGTAGGTACAGCTTGTTAAAGCTATGTGAAAAATTAATTTTGAATATTTAATTTAGATAAAAATGGCATATTCTTCTAATCTGGAGCAGCTGGCTTTAAATTTTAGATTAGAGTATACAGAAACATTATTCAGGATTACAAAACAAAAGAAAATGTTTAGAAAAGTCAAGATTTGTAGCAACAAGAGTGAAAAAACCGTCACAGGGTGTAAATTTTATCGACTTTTTTAAATGCTAGATTTTTTTTAAAAATATATGACTTAGATTTTTTTTTATATTTTTCCGACAACTTATATGAGTATGATATTTTTTTATTTCTTTTTCGTTGTGTTAAAATTGTATCGCAATGACTTTATTCAATATTTGATAGATTTTTTCAACAATCAACCACTTTTTAGTTCCTGTTCAAGCCGTGCTCGACGTCGGAACGCTGGTGTCGCCAACGGCTGTCAAACAAACGCCAAAAGTATGACGGCGCTGCCGACAGCCACGAATTCATGGCTGCTGACTTTAGAGAATCGCATAGCTGTAATAACAAGTCAAAATCACATGATATTGCAGGTGCGTTGTCATCCTGAGGCCTAAGATGAAATGCCGTTCAGTAATTACACTGGATACATTAGTAATAACCAAAATTTGGCGAAGTGTACAGAACGGGGCTGAATGCTGAAGGTGGCAGTTTACTTGATTTAACAAAACGGTGCATCTCTGTGCAACTTTATTTTTGGCTAGGTATTACCATATGTTATGTGTTGTATTTATATTGTTTAATTAAATAATTAGGGACCATGAACTTCTATTGAATGGTATATTTGACAAGCAAAACAAAGGACAAACAAACTGACATAAAACATTATACAAGAATATAACCTTCTTACAATGCCAGTATCTGATAGCAGGTTCATGGTATGATCTACAGATTAATATTACAACATTATGTAGTCGCTTTTTGGAGCTACTGGCAGTCGAAAGTTCCATTGTCATTTTTCTCAGCGTGGATGCAATAGCAACAGAAATCACTATATGTGCTATAGGTAAGTACTTTAGCAAGAATTTGACTTATACTCGTAGAGCCAATAATTAAATATGCTATAGGACTCGTATACCAAAAATATTTTGAAATTTTGCAGATTGTCACCGTTTAACCAACGTAATGTCAAACGGATCTAGAATAATACCACCAAATTAATTATGTCTCGTATTGGTTAGTTGTGTTAATTTAACATTCATTCAGTGCAATTTTTGAAACCTCCAAATGAAATGTTGTTATCATAATGCAATCGATTCCTCTCACATTTGTGCAAACATGGTCTTATATTGTTTGTGAAACTAGTATAATACCTAGGTACGTTAAAATTAAAAATTATGCGATTGAAGGTTGCAAATCGGATAATAAAGAAAATAGCCATATCATGTCATCAGTGAGTCATTATAGTTTTTAATGTTAAAGAGTTATTGGGTCTACTGAAATAATTAGTAACAATAATTAGGTATAGTTTTTATAAATCATCATCGAGTTCATTTCTGACTGCTAAAAGTAGATCTTCGGCCAGCAACTAGAGGTTATGTTTCTTTAGATAGTGGTGTACTAAAATCGTCAAATGGCGCGTATCGTTACCGCATGGCAAACTCGAACATTGTCTGCAGCGGTAGATGCACATAATGGATGCCAGGGATTATTGTCTCACATAGATCATGGAAACAAAATATACTTACTGTTCTAAAATAATAAAAGCTACAAAATGGTGGCACGTCATCTGTTTTTCTTTCTGCTACTCACATTATGACTCATCTTTTGTATTATTTATGCATGATTATTATTACTTCCGTAGTATGATACCTCTTTACATATGTAAATTATATGTTTGGATAGGTACAATCCTTTTTGCTAGGTTTATCTTTGCCTCCTTCCATTATCTAGATCGATATAGTTTAGAAATGGACACATTACATCACTAGCAAAGTTGAGAACTAGTGACAACCTACAAAAAATAAGAATGAGCTGATATATAATGTAATTACTGTAATTAATGTAATTACTGGACATGGACGGCATTTCATCTTAGGCCTCAGGATGACAACGCACCTGCAATATCAAGTGCTTTTCCTTGTTATTGCAGGTGTCTATAGGCGGCTGTAACCGCTTACCACCAGGTGAGCCGCCAGTTTGTTTGTCATCTAGTTGTATAAAAAAAATAAAAAAATGTACCTATATCTCTCTTTAATGCATTAGATTGTTGTAAGACAATCAGGGATAGGTATATGTCTTAGCTTATTATTTAAGCCATAATTCTATGGTTTAAATATTGTTCTCACTAAAAGCCTAACTACTGCTATAGATACTATTGTCGCTGATCAACCTTATAGGTACACAAAGGTTTTATACATTATTTCATTGATTTACAGAATAGTAGAAATAACTGAATCACTGAATACTTTGCGTCATTGTAAGCAGGAGAATGAATCAAATGGGTACTAAGGATTGTTTTAATTTAATTTTACTTGCCTAAGTATTGAAATTGAGTGTTAGTTTACAAGTGTAAATACACTACAATCAAACATGTTTTAGATATCACAAACAAATATCACATTACCAGACGACTAAAAACGACTCCCTGAGAGATTAATGATCACAGTTTAATAAAAAATCACAGTTTAACAAACATTCGACTTGTCCGTAAAAACAAATGAATTACTAATGTGTAGGTAATTTAGAGCCCACCAATTTTACTTTGCGATTATCATGTGGTTAACATCCTGTTTTTAACATAAAAAGAACTGGCTTGGCGAAATTCAAACGGTGTCTTGATTTTCAAAGATAAACCTTTATTTTTTAATACATTAATTCCTTGTACAATATACTTAGTTTACTTTAAATAATTACAGATAATCGATTAATATTCTTACTTGGCGTAGGTCACTATTCTTTTTAATAAGATTTAAAACATTAATATTATTTTAAATTCAAAAGTACAGTCAACCACCAAACAAATATATTAAATGTGTTTGTTATTGATACCAGATACTTATTCTAAGACTGCATATTGAAGAGAGAAATTCGATTTAGATTTCAGTAGTTTGATTTGACTGTACTTTTGTGTTTACCGTGACTAAAGTATTTTTATTCTGATCAAATAATGTAATACGTATTTAAATAGGTACAATGATAATTATAGCTTATATGCGCTGGTCTATTTATGGAGGGTGGTATTAAGTGCTAATAAATAACACCCATGTTTGTAGATAGGTAATGATAAGTCTGCTTATAAAAAATACGGACTAATAAGAAAAAAACTTGCTCCCAATAATTCATTGCTATTTCAAATATTCTTCAAATATATATTTTTTTAATAAAAAGGTGAATCCATTTCAAGGTTAATTAGCATTTGCAAAATTTATTATGAAAATAATAATATTTTATTATCTTTAAAATACAAAATATGAATATTTATGCATATGAAAAGCTTTAAAAAAGAGGTAAGAATTTAATTGATATTAATCAATTAAATTCTTACCTCTTTTTTAAAGCTAATAAATAAAATAGCAAGCTAACTTATCATTTTCGCCCTTGCAAAAACTCCTTTTCATAGTTAGATATAGGTAGACAGATACATACAGTAATAGAATAAAATTAACTATTAAAATTGTGAGTTCTTGTATGAACTGTGGCCCAAGTTGTAGTTAGAGTTTTTAATACGAAGTAATTAATAATTTACCTATTTTAATTATAAAAAAATATAATCCTGTGATTTACAAACGTTTTGTTCACTTTGCTGGTTATAAAAACGTTCCCACGTGGTACGTATCTACTATTGTGGTGACCCGTCGATAATTTATTTAAAGTTAATTTCAAAATTATACAAAACTTACGCAAGTACATTTTTCTACTAATTTAGCAATAATTGAAACATGGTCTATAATAGTTCATATAGATGTTTTGTAACTTTCAATTTCAAATACATCTTATTCATTTGATAATTTCAGGACATTTTAATGAAATAATGCAGACAATGTTCAAATTATTTCATAGAAATATTGCCAATGTTTTAATTTATTATCGTCACCATCTTGTACCACATGGCGAGACGAATCCTTTCCAACATCTAAAAGTTTGTCGTAAAAACCTATACGAGACAATTCTGTCCCCGGTCGTAAAGAAAAGACAGTAAAATATCGTAGACGGTGGCAGTGGCACAAATAGCTTAGGTGCATAATTCACTTATATGTAGATATAAATAATTATGAGTCGCGTGTTCGGTTGTCCATATAAGTAAACTTATTCGTCACGTTTTTCCTAAAACTATAAATACACCGTAATATAACAATAGAGAGCATTAAAAACTAAGATGCCTACCTAAAATATTTAGCTAATGAAAATTTCTTATGATAAATATTCTTCATTGACTTTTAAGCTAATAAAATTTTAGCGAGCTAACGCTGATAAACATTATTTTATTATTTCTTTCCACAGCCATCTCATTAGAATTATACTAATTATGAATTCATAAACTTGTATTTTTCCGGTTCAGTCATGGTTAAAGTCTACTTAACTTTTTTTGTCAAAATTATTTTTGATCTGAATTAAATTCGTAAATCCTTTTAACTTTGATATGCTCAAACCAATTAAAACCACTCATTTCGTTTCTTTGATAGCAATTGATATTAAAACCCTAATGAAGTACACCTAAATGATCGTATTTTACTTAACGTAACAGTTGGACGGGTTTTTGAAATGAATGGGATATAATAATTTTACGATTTAGTTATCTTATTTAGGTATTCGAGTAGAGTTTCGGTATAAAGGTACCAATTTAAGTACAAACTGTTAAGATAAGTCGTTCAAAGCAGTTTTCAATTTGTTTTTTGGAAAAAATCAAAGTAAAGTTTTTGAAAATGTGGGTCGTAATCAAAAAAACTTTTCGTTCGTTATTTTTAGAAGCCTCTAAACAACAAATCTACAATTTAGTATGTAACACTTTTACTAAGTGGGTAGGTACCACTACATACTTAGTTTGTTGCGAAGAATCTTTGGTTTCTAAAGTAAACACCAATAATTTCCTATCTGCCGCCTTATTCGCCTAAAATAACAAAGTACCTATGTACCACCTTTTATATACACTCTGTTTCAAATTAAATCAAATCAAATATCATTATTGCGTATCACATAACAATAGGGGTCTAAATAAAGCCTGTAGTTCCTGTGATACCTCGTAGGGGCACTGCAATTTAAGAGGGAACATTATTATTAAGTAATCATAATAAACTATAGCTGAAATTGCACGTCGCAATGAAACGAAAAATTTTTTTGTAGATCATCAATGTAAGTATACATAAATTATCCGAATATTTTATCCACCAGCACTTGTCATTTGAGTAAGCGAATAAGGGGCAGAGCTATTACACGTGCAATTATTAAGATAGACACATAGCTAACAATGATATCAATATTTTTGTAAACTTTTATTTTCATTAGGACAGAGTTATACTACAACTTGATAATTATTATAATTACTATATTGTGTAGGTATGGTTGATTTATTTTTCAATACTACAAGATTCATTGGATGAAACTTTAGTCAGTTTAGCTTTTAGAAGTTATGTTCATCTTAGACTGCTTCCTTGGCTTTCATGAAGTATGTTAGCAGATCAATGGGCAGCGGGAACACTATTGTAGAGTTCTTCTCAGCCGAGATAGTATTCAGCGTCTGTCAAATCAAAAGAGCACGAGGTGAAAAATCTTTGCACTCGAGTGCAACACGTAACTCTACATCCCACCTCAACGAGGAAATGACTCAATACAAAATAAAAAATTTGCGCATTATGAACAGTTTCAGTAAATTCTGTTGGCGTCAAATAAACTTTTTCGACGCTCAATCATTCATTTTAGGTATTTCACTTGATTTCAAGTTTTTTGTTTTCAACCTATGGTTTTAACAAATATGTCGTGAAAAGAAAATGGCGCGCGCAAAGCAAATAAAAAAAAATATACCAAGAAGGTATCGAGTCTGAGTATTTAACAGGTTAAAAAAGGTTGTGTGATAAATACGACACCATGGAGGTAAAAGTAAATAGGTAAATTAATGTTTTGACTTCACAAACTTAGGTGCACACGATGTTCTAAATTCAATTTTACTTTATCCTCTAGCGGATAAAAACGGCTTTTGCACTCAGATATCGAAGAGCCAAAATACTCTTTCCGAGATGGAGGGATGAAAAATATATTCTTTTCGCCCGTTTAATAGAAAAAAATATATATTTCAGTTGTCTTAATGTAGCATGTTGAACGTAGCCCGTAGCAGATTGACATAAGTAGCTACTACATTAAATAAATCATAATTAAGGTCGATTCCCACATATCAGTGAAGCCACAGTTCCGGCACAGTTCCGGCTTAGATCCGGCACAGTTCCGTATCGGTGCTTCAGTGTTGCGTCAGTGATTCAATTCACACATGTCAGTGCCCGCTCAGTTCACAGTGAAAACGTGTCCGTCGTCAATCGTGATTGTATTCGTATCCATATACTTTGCATGAGATAAATCATCTCCAAATAGAGATAAAACTCTATTTTCACGAACCAATTCTATTAATCGCTCGTCCTCTATTTTGTTTTTGTTGATGTCGGCGTCCGAGATCCGTCAGTGATCTGTCCGTGATCGGTCCGTCCGACAAAAAATATCGTTGTCGACGATACCTTCCGTGCTTGCCGGTGCCGGAACCACGCCGGAACGGACACTGAGAGCACTGAGCCGTCACTGAACGGGCAAGTGGAGATACGTTCATAGATAATGTATGAAATAATATTTCGCACTGATACGGAACTGTGCCGGAACTGTGGCTTCTCTGATATGTGTGAATAGACCTTTAGCCTTGTCGAATTCATTCATCGTGTCCTCTTGCCACCATTCGTTATATTTCGTGATAAATAACAAAGTTTCTTTAGAAAGAAAGCAATTCGATGAAGCTTTACCTGCAAATAACGGAGTTGCAAAGCAGCAGGGCTGTCTCCAATGACCTCGGATGCCTCACGCAGCGCTCTTGAAGCCTTCTGTTCTCCCTCTGCAGCGATGACTTTGGCACGAGCTTCCCTGGCTGCTTCTGCTTCGGCAGCCATGGCACGTTGCAGTTGTACGGGGAGGCGGACGTCTTTGCTGTTTCGGTAAATTAAGTTTTATAATCACTATAGGGAGAGTACCTTTTTTTTTTGAAGTGGAATCCGCTTACGGACGATACCCTAAACCGCTGGTTAGGTGGACCAGCGGACCGTCGGCTAGACGTAGGCCTTTGCAGGGGTCGCCCAGCGCCTGATCATAGCGGCACTAGGAATACCTGCTAAACCACTCCGGTTTCCCCATGCCCCTAATGGAGACCACCCGGGGTTTGCCGAAGCATTTCACCGAGCCGCCTCCGGGCAGCCTGACCCTAGAACCGACCAGAGCCAGTCCTAGGGCGGGGCACCAGGCCTCACCCCGGGCTGGTCGTGGCCATAGCCGCGTCCGGTCATAGGGATTTATGTCTATTGCCTATTATGTCTTTGCTTCTCTTATTTACGAGAAATTGCTATAAGCAATCGACGCAGATATTATAACAGATCGACAATAATAAGGCAAGCAAAGCAGGGTAAGTGGTAAAATACAGTTTTGTTAAAGACTCGATCGTGCTTTTGAATTCATCAGATTTGACGTTGGTAATATATTCAGCTAACGCCAGCCTTTTAACAAACATCGCTTTGTCTTAATTCGAGGTCAAAAATTATCAGTCTTCTAGAATTCAAGTCTTTGAAATAAAATTAAAAATGAAGACTGGAACTAGGACACTCGGACGCTTAGTCACTTTGAAAGTTGGTGTCTTTTAAGTAATGAGAATCAGTCTTGAAGTGACGGTTACATTTACTGTACCTTACTACCTATCTCAAATAATTCTATCCAAACTGTGATTGGCTGATAGTCTGATAAATTTTGAAGTCACACTTGATTGACCTAGTTTTTTTTTATAGACCTAGTTGACAAGCAAGCTGACAGTCGCTGTCGGTCGCCTAAAGACACCTGCAAGGAAAAATGGTATAGCGTGTTGTCATCCAGAGACCTAAAGTTGACATAAATACCTTCCATGATCATAAATTACGCTGGGAACCTTTCCGTTCCATTCGATCTATAGCGAACTGCTTAAAGTACGGCTGAAATAGGAAAGGCGATAATGCCTAATCAGACGACCCTATATACTTTTTTTTTATTTTTATACTAAGCACGACAAATGACTCAACACCACCTGATGTGAAGCAGTAAGAAGAGTCCATATGCGAAGACAGCTAGTGCAGTTCAGACACTGCTCTAGCTGCCTCCACCTTGCCGGCCCGAATGGTGCTTTTTCACGCCTCTTTTGAAGGAACCCATGTTATAGGAAGGAGGGAACACATGTGCTGGCAAAGAATTCCAAGTTCTGGAAGTTCGACTAAGAAAAAAGCTACTAAATTTCTTTGTACGTGATGTTGAGGTGGAGACAGTGAATTGATGACTCCGAAGACCGGCACGCCTGCTCCTGAGTAGGAAGGGGGAAGGTGGGATAAGGTCAAATAGCTCTTCAGAACACTCTCCGTGATATAGCCGATAGAAGGCGCTAAGCGACGCAATGTCTCGACGCAATTGCAGAGGCTCAAGGTTGTTGGTGACCTCTACATCGCCAACGATACGGACAGCACGACGCTGCAATCTGTCCAGGGCATCGAGTAGGTACTTGGCGGAGCCATCCCACAAGTGCGAGCAATATTCCACGCAAGACCGGACCTGAGTTTTATACAGCGGACATAATTGGTAAGGCGTGAAAAATCGACGCACCTTGTTCAGGACACCGAGCTTCCGTGAGGCTGTTTTTATCACGGTTTCGATGTAGTTCCTGGAATTCAGATCGCAACATATCTCCATACCTAGCAAGTTGAGGGAGCCCTGTGCCGAAAGAGTCGTGCCCTGAAGAGACGGAAGGGGAAGGAACGGCGACATTTTGGCTGTAAACGCGCACACCTGTGTTTTCTTAGCATTGAACTCAACAAGATTGTTAGATCCCCATTCAGATACGAGGTTCAACACCCTGTCGAGCTCAATGGTAAGATTCTCTCTCTCCCTCTCGGTTTCAGCGCGCCCAGCCCCTGGGCGACCGTAATATCCCCCATGCACTGTACTGTCATCTGCATAGCAATGAATGTTTCCTAACGGAATCATGTCATTGATATGAAGAAGAAAGAGTGTGGGGGATAGAACAGAGCCTTGTGGTACACCAGCATTCACTGACATGAACCGCGAAGCGCATCCATCTGCGAGGACACAGATTCTTCGCTCATGCAGGAAGCCGGCAATCCAGTTACAGAGCTGAGCGGGCAGACCGTATGCCGGGAGCTTGGAGAGAAGAGCCCTGTGCCAGACCCGATCGAACGCTTTGGCAATGTCAAGGCTAACTGCCAGTGACTCACCACGTTTGTCAATAGCTTCACCCCAGACATGCATTAAGTACGCTAGAAGATCACCCGTTGACCGGTTCGGCCGAAACCCGTACTGTCGATCATTAATTAATGAGTGATCTTCTAGGTATCGGATCAGCTGGTGGTTTAAGATCCGTTCCATGACCTTGCAAAGAACTGAGGTGACAGCTATCGGGCGGTAGTTAGCTGGGTCTGATCGGTCTCCCTTTTTGGGGACCGGTTGCACATTGGCCTCTCTCCAAGATTCCGGCACACACCCAGAAGAGAAAGAAAGACGGTATAGCCGCGTTAAGACAGGAGACAACTCCGCTGCGCAGTTTTTCAGTACTATCGCTGGAATGCCATCAGGCCCACTAGCTTTCCGGACGTCGATTGACTGAAGCTCCGCACGTACATCACATTGCCTAATACGTATATCGGGCATTGTGTGGCCACAGTGGGAGAGTTTTGGTGGCTGTAGGTTGCAGTCATCGATTCGGGAGTGAGCAGCAAAGAGTTTTACCAAGAGAACGGCTTTCTCTTGCGGCTTGTGAGCTAGCGAGCCGTCAGAACATCTCAACGGGGGCAGCGAGGGTTGACAAAAGTTGGATTGCACGGCTTTGGCCAGACGCCAGTAGCTACGGCTTCCCGTAGGATGCGTAAGAAGTTCTTGGCCAACTCGTGCAACGCGCTGGGCATCCGCTCTGATGAAGGCCCTTTTGCAGGACTTAGTGGCGCTGTTATATACTGCTTTCAGTGAGTCAATGTTGGGATCCCCGCAAGCTCGGCCCCTGATCCAAGCGCGGTATGCCGACTGTCTGTTTTCAACAGCTAAGGCACAATCGCGGTTGAACCAGAGGTTACGCCTACCCCTACTGATGAGATCGGAGTGAGGGATATAGTACTCCATCCCTAACATGATCTCATCAGCAACAGCAGTAGCGCTAGCGTTCGGGTCCAGCTCACTGAAACAGCGCTGCCTCCAAGGGATAGATGCGAAGTAATCCCGCATACCGTCCCAATCTGCCGACGCATAGTGCCAGATGCGGCGTTTGGCAACCATAGGTACCGGTGGCGACGCCCGTGGCACCCCAGCGGATACCAGGCAGTGATCTGATGTTCCCAAAGGAGCACGAACCTCTAGCCGATATCCATCCGGGCGAGTCGTCAGCAGAAGGTCCAACAATGAGGGCGCGTGACCGACAATGTCTGGAATCCTGGTGGGCTGGTTTACCAGTTGGGTCAGGTCGTGCGTGAGAGCGAAAGCGTGGGCAGTTCTACCAGCATGGTCAGTTTTAGAGGAACTTAACCACGACTCGTGGTGAGCATTGAAGTCCCCTAAAAACACCAATTCCGCGGTTGGAAACTGCTCCTGCGCAACATCTGCCATCCGACTAAGATGTTCGAAAAGTCGAGTTGTCTCCATGTCACATGCACCCCAAGAATAGAGAAGGAAGGGTCCTCCAAACAGCGCAGACGGCGACAGCAAACATCCGCCCGGACAAACAAGCATACCCCGGCCTTCGCTTTGAAGGACTCTTCAAGAGCGTAGCCGGGGTAATCCAAGTAGCTAGTGTCTGCCGGGCGGAGTATTTGCGTCTCCGTCAAAAACAGCATTTCGGGTCAAGCCGTCTCGAGATGTTGGTGGACGGCATTGAGGTTAGCATGGAGCCCACGGATGTTAGTGAGCCCGACCTCAAACAGCGTGGTTGTGGTGGGGGTGTGCACCGCTGAACGACCGGAACTGTTTTTGAGCGCTGCCATAGTTAATATAGAAGGAGGAGAGGCGTGAATTGGGGGGACGTTGCCGCGATATATACGGTCAAAGCGTGAGGCCTGTTTCCCCAGGTAATAGCCGACAGTAGAGAAGCGCTGACCCGCCGAACGGAAGGGCCCCCGAACCCCCCCGGGAATGGCCGCCGGGACCCCACCACCCGGTCACCAACCGGCACGACGGACCACCCCAAGAATATGCGTGGCATGATAGGGCAGCCTCACGAACTGGTTAGGTTCGCTTGGGCCCCTGTACTGTACCACGGGCGGCCAGCGGAACAGCCGTTTCTTCGGGTCTCCCTGGTCGGCGGGTCAATGCAGTCCACCTGGCTCTGGACTAGACGGAAGCCGTCACTGACCGCATCCATCGCCGCAACGTCTCCCCAAGCTCTGGTTGTACGCTGACTGATCCCGGAACGCGACCACAAGTGCGTTCCGGGATCAGTCAGACGGGTGACTGGTGAACCAGACGGGTGTTCAGACCCTACCACCAGTCGAGCAGTTGGTAGCTCGGTAATCCCTTAGTCGCCTCTTACGACACCCACGGGAAGAAATGGGGCGGTGAATTGTATTCTTAATCCGTCACCGCACGGACAATAAAAAAGGCATACTGGCCTATAAAAAAGGAAAATTACCGCTGTAGCTAACTAAATTGCCCCTTAGCAATTTTAGTTTAAATACGAGTGTTAGTAATAAATATTATTCTTAAACTGATATCAAACAAAGAGGGTCTAATTTATATTATACAAAACCAGACATGTACTTAACTATGTTTATGAAATAATAAATGATTCTGATTCTGATCAATATCTTAAAAGGTTTTAGTTGTGACTAATTTAATAAAAGTTATTTGTAAACATCTTACGACTAAAATTTTATGGTCTGAAATATTCAATTTATTTATGCAAATAACCAATATAAAGTACGAAATGAATTTGGGGAAAGAAATCCCTAAAGATAGGTATGTAAAATATAATTTCGGAAACGAGTTTCTCTTGGGGTTTATATCACACGGAGGTTTATCCAATAATTATTACTTTGTCCCTTTTCGCAGAATGTCTTTAAATAAATGTTTTCATGAGATTTATTATTGAATTTATTCATGATAAAAAAAATTATGAAAGTTAGTGATTTGATTATTAAAATTTAAAAAGTATTGTAAAAAATCATCCAATAGAAAACCCACTTCAAGTTAACTAATTTGACCATAATATATTATTTATTTATTTAATCTTTAATTGCACAAAATAAGTTACAATTTGGCGGACTTAATGCAATACAAAATACAAATAAAACAAAATACAAAACAAAATGCAATACAAATTTATGCTTAATTATATCATCAATACACAAAAATAAAAATGAAAGTTTAGGCGACCTTAACCTTGGCTTTATACCTTGGCTTTAATATAAACTTAGCTGTTTACCCACCAAATAAAACAAAAAAAAAATTAACTGTACTTATTTCTTACATTACATTCGAATGTTCTCTGAAGTATGTGTCTATACCTAGCGATTGACCATGTCGAGTGGGTTAACGAATACGCTAATAACATACTGCTTCTTTTCGATAGAACAAATATAGAACTAATTATCTAGTTCTATATTTGTTCTATCGAAAAGAAGCAGTATGTTATTTGTTCTGTATTTGTTTTCTTAAAAAAAATGCATCAATTGTAGCCGTTAGCCAGCGATGTACTTTTCTATTACGCCATATAGATATACAAAATTAATCTCGTCAATTAGTTCTACATCAGATCAAACCATATATGTTCTTTAGATTCATTGCGAAGATGACATACCTAATATATTAGTTCGAAAAGAAAAGTGTGCTCAGCGATTATTTCTTGAAGTTATAGGGTAGGCACTTTAGAGTTTAAAAAAAAAGCTTTAATTAAAGGGGAGTGTTTAACTCGTAAAAAATATTGCGTCTCTTAAAATATATTTATATGGATTTTGTGAAATACAATGATTTTGATACATAATGTTTTTCTTGTTATTTTCGATTATGAAGTTCAGAAATACATCGCTGAGCACACTTTTCTTTTCGAACTTATATATTAGTAATGTCATCTTCGCAATGAATTTATATAGTTTGATCTGATGTAGAACTAATTGACAAGATTAATTTTGAATATCTATATGGTGTAATACAAAAGTACATCACTGGCTAACGGCTACAATTGATGCATTTTTTTTAAGACAACAATAACAGAACAAATTACATACTGCTTCTATTTCGATAGAACAAATATAAAACTAATTATCTAGCGTTATCGTTAACCCACACGACATGGTCAATCGCTAGGTATAGACACAGCTCTAAAGTAGGTATGATAATGATTTGATTGTGTGTGAACATACTTATTAGAAAAAAAAAGTTGACATTCAGATAACTAAAATAAATAAGTGGCAGGCCTGTATGTAGGGTCGTCTAGGTAGGTACTACCACCGCATTTCCTATTATTATATACATTCCGTAGTTTGGTTTGAAGGGAATATTACTCATCCAAAATCTCATAGGAAAACATTCTTCAAACGCGATTATTAAGTACGCTTAGTGAAACACCAATATTAAATTTGGGCCGATTTTAACCACCGCAGTCAAAGCTAATAGGAGCTTCTGCCTTTAAAAAGTAATTCTAGATACTTACATTTCCACACGCTCCACTTTAATTCCCCAAGCCTCAGTAGCCTCGTCAAGGGACAGCTGCATGTTTCCAGAGATTGTTTCGCGCTCGCTCAGGATCTCGTGCAAGGGCCTTGTGCCCATGGTGTTCCTGAGCGTAGTCTGGGCAAGAAGCCTGGTGGAATGATGGGCGTTCTCTACGTTGGCGATTGATATGGTGGCGTTGTGCACGCGATAGTATACCACAGCGTCGACAGACACGGTCACAGAATCTTTTGTCAGCACCTAAAAAGATGTTACTTGTTGATTTCTTATTGTGCTCAAAAATCATTGGATTAGATAGGTACCTACAAAGGATTCTTAGAATTTTGACCTACACTGTAGTGTGAGAAATAGATATCGGGATAGACAAAATTTGACGTTATAAGTCGGTAAAATTAAGTTTGTGGAATTATTTTTTGTCAAAAAATTTACGAAAGAAACCGTTGCTTTTCTGTTCACTGGGATGTTGTTCATTTTAATAAATACGGAAATAACTATCATATTTTTAAGTGTCTGGTTTCCTTTTAAACGTTTTTATAGAAGGGACTATAATCTCTGATGTTCAAAGAAAGATTCAAAGAAACGTTATATTTGAATCTGTGATGGCCTATCCGTCTTACAAACTTTTATTTAACTTGTAAAGGAAGTATCTGAGATCGCTTTTATTATACTCGACCGCTAAATCTTTACCGCATCACAAACTAACGTGCAGCGTTATGAATAATACACATAGCGAGATGTCGTACACTTTCATTGAGAAACTCGTATAAAAGTTACAAAGTATCTACATACTTGTAAGATTGCACAAATATCGTGCAGATGTAGCTTGAATATAAACTTTGATACCTTACTACCGGTCGAGAAGCGTTGTACTCACCAGTCGGGCTAGACATAATTAAATATTTACCTAGACGATCACAATTTCAATAAATAATCTGCTGTATCAATCCATTAACCAATAATAAAAGTGTCTAGCTTAATTTGACAAAAAACAGTTAAAATATTAACAGAGCTAGTTTTTAGTTGAAAGTAGAGCACTGGAAGGGGGAATCCCCTCCACCTTATAGAATGTTGCAGCCAACAAGACACTACACTCTGTAGAATTGAGTTCCTGCCGTAAGTAAGGTAAGGGTGGCAAAATGCAATTAAATATTAAGAGAGCCATTTTCCCAGTTGTATGTAGAGCACTCTTCAGCAAAATCCCCCCTAACTTATAGAATGTTGCAGCCAACAAGACACTACACTCTGTAGAATTGAGTTCTTGCCATAAGTAAAGTAAGGGTGACAGAGTACACAAAGGAAGCATTATCTTGGGAGAAGGGAGACTTTTCTTTTATGATAAGCATAGCAACGACTACAATTACCTGATTTTGTGCGGTAAGAGGAGTCCATTTGCGACGACAGCTGGTGAGGCATTAACACATTACTTATTTCTTACTTTCACCTTATTAGCCTATAAGGTGCTTTTCACGGTTCTTTTTAAAGGAACCCATGTCATATATTATAGGCAATCGACAAAGAAACGAGTTATAAGATTTTTGTGTGCGATTTTGATGTGGACACAGGACATTAATGACTCCGAAGACCAGCACCTGTGTTCTTGATTAGAAGGTGGGATAAGGTTGAAAAGCTCACCAGAGCACTCTCTATAGTACAGCCGATAGAATCCCTTAATGAATGTGCTTATAGAAGCAATAATCATCAACACCAGCCTATAGAGGGTGTTTGGTACTCACTATAACAAGCGCACACTAAACCATGTTAACATGGCACATAAATATACTATAATGTTAACAAAATGTGAAAATTGACAAAATAAATTTCAAATTCCTTCTTACACAAAACAGTTAAACAAAATGTATAGGTAGGTGCCCGCTTGTTATGCTGAGTACCACATACCTTGTAATTTCTTTTGCTGGGCCACTGCTGGGTAGAAGGTTTAACCGGGACCAAAGGCCATGCCAAAGCACGGAGAAGTTCGACATTACAAATTTAAATCTACCCATCCTGAATCGACCATAGCGTAAGGATGCAATCTATCTCATGCCAAGTTTCATCTGGAGGGGTCAGCGGCTTAGAAATTAAAACGTAGCAGACAAAGAGAGCATTTATAATATAAGTATGTACTTATTTATTTTACTGTGAAAATTAAGCTACACTATAGTTGCTTAATATTGTTGGCTAGTTATCCCACGCCCCACCCACAACCATTACTGACCGCCACGTTGTATTCCCCCGTGAGGGCTTTCCGTGACAATCAATAACATTATTTATTGTCTCTGTATTGACTATTATGATGTTTAAATATTTTTTATACGATCTATGAAAACGAATAACGCAACTTATTTATTCAACAACAACAACAACAACGCATTTATTCAACCGGAACAGGGGAAATTAGTTCCTAAACAATAGCAATATGTTACCATGTTATTTGTGAGGTGAATGCTGATGATCGAGCTAGTATTGTAAAGGACAGATAGCCGCACATCAAACATAACAAGTCTGTAGAAAAATTATGTAATGTGTAAATAAATAAATGTAATAGATAGCTTTTCATAGAACAATGTGGCAACAAAATAAGCATATTGTCCGCCGGTGGTAAATGGCTAGCGTGGTCGATATAGACGCTCGCAGTACCTTTGGTACTGCTCACGCACTAGCTACTCTAAACTATTAAGAGAGAGAGATAGAGACAGAGAGAGAGAGAGAGAGAGAGAGAGAGAGAGAGAGAGAGAGGGAGATATATTTGATGTCTTGTCAGCATAGCAGATAGATAACATTAGGATTTCTCAATGAACTCTGACAATCTTACTAACCTTAGGAGCACAACATTAAAAGCAGTTCTTTACGGTGTAGGTGATAACTCAGTCAGGCGCTCAAAATTTGAGAAATCAGGACAATTTCCTATGGCATGTAGGGAACTGCTTCGCAAAACCTAACATATTGTCACGTTCTTTATGGTCCAAAATTAAAACCTTTCTAAATGCCTAAAGCATTATTATGAGCTTGTGTTATGGATAGCTTGTGTTGTGTTACATCATAGCCCTCCGGAGGGACAACGCCCCTTGACAGATTAAGGAAAACCCTCTTTGGTTTGCTCTTTGGGTTTTCCTTAAATAATGGCAAATTTGCTTCAAAAGTTCCATTATAATAACTTAAAATGACGTTCAATGAAAGATCATTGAACGTCATTTCAAGTTATTATAAAAGCAATGAAAAAAGAAAGGACGAAATAAAATGAAGTTGAGTAACTTACGAGTAATTTTAGTGTTAGAAAATATAGAATTACGTAGGTATTTGCAATTTTTCAAGACAAGTTACCAAATTTATAATTTTTTTTAATAAAAACGCAATAAGAATAAATGGGCAAGGAGGTGAATAATTTCTAGTTAGCGAGAGATCCATTCTCGCCTGTAGTGGCCGATATTTTAAAAGTGAATTTTCAGGTAAATGGTACAACCCGGCCATTCATAAAGGGGTTTGAAAATGACGTCACGCTTCTCATAGTGACTCATTTTTAATTTAGACGTAGCACGCAATTTATTGTAGGTTTGAGTTTTGTTTCAATAATCCCGTGCTGTACGTTATTCTTCCATAATATTTTATAAATGTCGCTAGTAAAGTCACTAAGTAGGATGTCGCAAAAAGGGAATTGTAAGTAACTCTGGTACCCAACAGTTACCCAACATTTTCGATTGACCAGTATCTAAAAAGTAATATTATGTAAACGTGAAAGGTAACATAAAATAAGTTTGAAGTAATTTTATCTTTGTAAATGTCCTTACTTCTTGAGGCGGCACGTCGTAGGTGCGCGTACGCAGATCCACTCGAGCATAGGTGTCGATGCATGGCAGGATGAAAAATATGCCTGTGTGGAAAATAAATAGTACCTATTAGTTTTAACAATAAATGTAAACAGAAAAATTTCAAAGAGCACATTGGAACTTATTGTAATCATGTCTTGATTCTAATGTTTTATATAATTATAGCTTTTCGCAGATAAACTCATCAATACCACAACTTTGCTTTACTATATGACACTTTGATTTTTTAGAGTAAAACTGCCATCATATTAAAATTTATAAAATATCTAGAAGTGAAAAAATACACTTCCTGACTCGAGATCCGAACCCACGACCTTTTACAATTTGAATGGCTGTTCTGGCCTCTGAGCTACAGGTGATTTGGGAGAAACCTATGATTTAAGATATAGGCTAATGTCTACCTTTTATTTGATTAATTATGACTCACGATGAATCTACAAGCAAAAAAAGCAATGTAATAATGTAATTATATTCATCTAACCCCGCATCGTAAGCTGACGCCGCGTTGGCACAGTCTGCGAAAAGTTTATATTTTCAATCTTACAGTCTGCGACTCTTCCTGTTTATTTGCAGGCAAAGCAGATTTGAAGTAGAATTTAAAATAAAATTTGTCCCTACCCAAGCTATCGCAGTACCTTTTAGTGGAAAAAGCTTCCAGCTTTATTTCATTCTCAGTTCATTTGTATTGATTTTATTTGATAGTAAATAAAATGAATACAAATGAACTGAGTAGAGTGAATAGTTTATAAAAAAATTCATTTGACTAGAATGATTTAATGAAATATGTGCTGTTTGTGCATGCAAATATGTGTATATAATTATGTGTCTGTGTATGTGTACATATCTTACGTAGGTACATTTGTCCTTTTTGTCTAGCATTGCCTCATCTTTTATTGTTCTAAAGGTGGGATGGGTTAGTGTTAGATAGGAAGGATAAATCTTGAAGAAAGAACTAAGTTTTTTTTATCTATTAACATGAATGCGTCTTTTGCATGTTTTTAGTTTTTAAAACACATAAAAAAAATCCACCACACGACTAACATGACTATTAATCTATTTTTTAGCGCATTTAAAGGCATTGTATAAATTATATTAATATTTCTTCTCTATTATAGCTGCCAAGCCATACCAAGCCTAGGATCTTTTAGTTCTTTATGCGTACAACGTAGACTTGCTTAGAAACTACTTGGCTTCGTAAGTGTTATTTATGGATGTTGTGAACTCTGTAATTGGCTAAGAGTTATGTAGCATGATTGTTAAAAAACGCTGTTGAGATTCCTAGTAAATAAATAAATAAAAATAAACTTAGCGGTCATTAACTTTTGATTGGTCGACCATGGTTTGCAATGACATTCGAAGGTGATAATTTTTCATCAGCTAGAGTTTTAATATAAAGCGATATTTGCTAACATCATGTAGTGCCCTGATAAAGCAATTAGTGCTATTCAAAATACTAGATACTACCGAGTTCAAATTAGACCTTGTATGTATGTTACCGCAAAGGCCCGAAGTATGGTAACGGATTTACCAGTTACTCCTAGCGTTTACCAAAAATTAAATTAAAGGCTGAGTGATTGGTAAAAGAAAAAAAGGAATAATAGTTGGAATTCTGGGGTTGCGGAGGTTTATATGGGGATATCAATGTACGTATACGCGGGTTTTGTTTATGTGTGTGATATAACTGTAGTGTGTCTTACGATATGCAATAGTACGCGTACGGAGTTGTCACGTGCTCGTTGTCGTGATCCTTGGGGGAGGCCTATGCCCAGCAGTGGGCGTCCCTCGGCTGATATGATGATGATGATGATGACGTACTCGTGACAACGTTTTTATTAATTTAAATCAGAAAATAAGAGTTGTCAAACTTTCAGAGGTACCTAACTATTGACAAGGACAACACCCGCTAAAATTTTATTTCGAACTTTTGTAACAGACTGTATACCTATTCATTCATACTTTTAAAAAATAAATCTGTTTCTCTTTTGAGTGCATTTGAATAACGCTGCAGTTCACTTTGAAAATAAATCTCGGACGGGCACCACAGAATACTTAATAGGGACAGAAGGTTCTCTGCACACAATCGTTTTTTTTATACTACTAAATGACAAACAACCTGACGGTCTACCTGATGGTAAGCGGTTACCGCCGCCTATAGACACCTGCAATAACAAGGAAAAATTACTTGATATTGCAGGTGCGTTGTCATCCTGCGGCCTTAGATGAAATGCCGCCCATGCCCAGTAATTACACTGGCTACCTTTTCCTTCAATCCGAAACACAGCGAAATGTTTCACGGCTGAAATAATAAAGGACCAGACGACCCTACATAAGGGCCTACCACCTAGTAAAACTGTTATATAACCTAGTTTAAATAAATACTGCTTGCTTTGACACAATTATGTGAATTTTAGGTCGCACGGCGCTATTGTACAGTGCCGATAAAGTCACCTCTAGTTGCCTCTCTTTATATCGCGTATCTCATCTCTTTCCGACTACGGCAGCGGCACCGATATATAGCGACAGGTCGACATGTACTCATACCTTCACAGCTTATCTTATGGTCTAGGTTCACAGTTATGACGCGGAGTGAGACCGGCCTGCCGGCACAGTCAATTTAATACCATCTCAGCGCGCTACGAGTTTTCCGTAGCACTGAACAAACGTATCAACGAACGACTGTCTACAAATTGTAGCGCTACGAAAACGTAGTCGTGTAGCGCTCAAATAGATGGAGTTCCATGTATGATTCGCACTTGGATTTATTCAAGTGCATGACCATTGTTGGCAATTGAATCTGCTATTTTGTTTTGATTATCTCTTTTTCAACTTAGCTAATAACTATTTACTTATCGTAAATGAAATAGCTCGTGCACTTTTATTTACACTTATTTACACTTGTTTTGTTTCATGACTAAACGAGATTTGATAGCTTTGATGTCGAAGTGAGACCAAAAGTTTTTTGCATTTTTTTACTATAAAACTCTAGGTAAAAAATGTGTTATACATATAATACATAATTATATCTCACTCACCTGGACCTTTGGCTCCACCTGACAGTAAGCGTCCTAAGCGAAATATGACCGCCCTTTCGTACTCCTGGACGACCTGCAAAATAAAATAAATAAGTTATAATATAACAATAAAACGACCCAAAGTAAAAGAAAACGTTTAGTTTCTGCGGAAACATTATTGCCATTTTTGAATGAAAGGAAGGTTGGAAAAATTTTGATCGACTTGAATTCTACAGAAGAACATATTAAATCTTTCATTAGTAGGATTATTTGTCGCCAACCTTTTACGATACTACCATTTCCGAGTAACGTTAAAACGTTATCTGATTATTGTTATTAAGATAACGACTATTTTTAATTTCGGCCTAGCTTGGGACTAGTTTGAAGTACCAATTGAAACACAGAATTTAAAAAACCATTTTCATTGGGACTGACGTTTCGAAAGTAGTTCTTTTTAGTTTGAAGTCAAAGCTAATCTACATTTGCAAAGAAATTAATATCTCAATTAGTATGTAACCTGAAAAGTCTGTGATTTGCCGGTTTATGAAGTTTCAGTTTCGAATAATAAAGGAAATATTAAGCACGGGAAAATTCATCAAATTAAAAGCAAAATAACTTTCACATGTTACCGACATCAGGAATCATATTTCCTTTCCCAGAACCAATTCCTTTTAAAAGCACCTGATCGAAGTGTAATAATGTTAGCACATTCACCACTTTCAGACACAATTACATACCTACAGTACAGATACTGAAGTTTATGTGAATGTAATTTGTGAAAAAGCAACAAGTAATAAAATCGTAGTAGATGCTATTATTTCTGTAGTCTATATTAGTTCATATTTCATTTGATAATTCGATGACATTTCCATATTCAAATAATATAACATCGGGTGCATTATTTCATAGAAAATTATTAAATGAATAACACGTTGTATTGTTTGGCGGCTGGCCGAGTGGTCTGTACCCCTTGCTTTGCAGGCTATTCAGTCAGCGGTCCCTGGTTCGAATCCTGGTAGGAGAAAATGTTTGTATGATGAGGTACGAGGGTGAATCAACTATTTTACAGGACATTCTGATCATATTTTTTTTCATATTGACTTTATTTTTTTCGATTTCAATTTAGTCAAGATCAAGAGTACTAAAAAATACTCCAAACTATATTAATCTAGAGGAACAGCGACATTCCTAGATCATTTTAGCTGATATATGCTTAACAATGTCAATACTTCAAATTGTGCCTCTTTTGTTACCTGAATGAAAGAAAGAAAGAAAGAAAAAATATTTTATTTAAATAGGCCACAAAGAAGCACTTTTATATCGTCAAAAAAACACATTTTTACAACTATCACAAAAAAATATTAACTAACAACGTCATAGTCTCTGTCTGTCTGTCATGTCTGAATTTACACCGGTTCCAAAAGTTGAACTACCGAGAAGATTCCGGCAACAAACTCGTGTAGTCACTCTTTTCAAAATAAATATTCAAATACAATGTTTGTAGTTAAAAAAATATAACTTTTAGCAGTGCAGTGCCGCCCAGCGATAAAAAAAATTAAAATTAGAAGAGAATCTATATCATCGTACCGAATCAAAAATGAGATAAATGAAAAAATATAAACTTTGTCTGTAATTTTTATTCACTCACTTAACCGTGATCATTTATTTAGGATTTCTCAATTTTGGTGATTAATTATTTTTTATTATAAATTTAATTAACACATTGTCACTGGCGTTACCCAATAGTAATTAAATAAGAGAAACTTCAAAATAAAACAAAATATAACAACTTAATATCCCAAAAAGTATGTTGTCTATATGTTACTCAATATACTGTAATCAGGAGCATATCAAATCAACATATTAGTGAACAGATAAACGATTTATAACCAAAAGTAAAATTCTAATTTGGAGGAGGAGTCCTGGAGGTTTTTATGTTTATTTTGTATATTTCTAGTATTAATTATACATTTTAATTATCATTATTTATCCGTTATCTAGTATCCTTAGCACAAAGCTCTTAATGATGCTTACTTTGGCCTAGATAATAGGTGTGAGAGTGTGAATATTATTATTATTTAAAAGTTATAAAACATTTGTATGTTTCAATTTATTGTATTATTGTCGTCACCACTGTATTATATAGCTCTGTCTGCTTATTCTTGTCACGAAAGTTTATCTCTTTCAATCCCACACTGCTTCAATTTATACGCCGAACATGTTTGATAGGCGTGAAATTAGATTTAGAAAATGGAATGTTTGAAAAATACACTTTGTTACGCTATATTTTCTATCATACTTGGCTATATCATAATGTATTTAAGATTCTACAGGATATACAGCGCGTGAATAGTGCCCTCAGGTCATTGTCCATAGGCGCTACTAGTATCTAATAGTCTACTATAACCGTTTACCATAAGGCTAACTTGCTACTTGTATGAGTATATTTTTAAAAAATATATGTCGCTTTCCTTGTAATACCACTTTCGTAACTTATATTTTTACTATTAAGTCGATCAAGTGGCGATTTAAATAAAAAAAATATGTCAACTGAACGTGCTTATTAATAAGACGCTCATTCCTGAAGTTTTGTCCGGATTCGGGCTGTTTTTTTTAAGACAGAACAATAGTCAATAGATTAAACAGTGGACATTTCCTATTAACAGCCGTTTCATTACACGATATAAGTGTCGCTAATTACTCATCATCATCATCATGACCAGCCTATATACGTTCCACTGCTGGGCACAGGCCTTCCTACAAGGAAGAACCACATGAGGAGCTTGGGCCATAACACCACCACGCTGGTCCAAAGCGAGTTGGTGGGTTAAAGCGGTTGCAGTAACAACCTGGACCAACGGCTTCACGTGCCTTCCGAAGCACGGAGGAGCTCGAGCTTATAAGTTTTTGATTGACCTATGCGGGATCGACCATTGCGACCTTTGTTTTCGTATTAGAAACCAGAGTGCTCAAACCACTACGCCACCGAGCTCCTCCCTAATGCCCAGTGACCCATATTGACGGGATATATCAAGAAGGTGGATAAGTATAATGGGACAAAGTTCATCAATGCACCACCTACCTGTATATAGTAAAACGTATAAGTACTAATCGTATATCGTCAAATGCGCAGAAAACAGTTGGTAAATAAATTATGATTTTGGTGACCTATTTAAACCCATATAAGTGGCTAAGCATGCAAGTATTCCCACGGTACGCCAGACATGCCACACCTAACTTTTAACGAAGTTGAACCCATTCCTGTTTGTGGAGCGGCACACCTATTGTGGAAAGGTCGAGTTGTCGCAGCTTTTAGTCTGAATCTCTCTACGTTCTCTAAACTTTCCGTACGTAGTAGTTACCACGTACGGAAACTTTATTTTGATTTAATGTGATTAAAATAAACTATTTAATTGAAATTCAACACCTATATCACAAAATAGAGACAAAGGTCCGCGTCTATACAACGAACACTGAATATTATGATCTATCCGATAATTCAGAGACGAACGAAGTAGTGAAATATGAATCATCATATCATACCATTTATTCAGTAACAATTTTTTACAATTGTGTTTGAATGTGAATTAAATTCGTACTTACGCAAAAAAATTACTATACATCATTACAGAGTAAAAATTCAAAATTTCAACTCAAATAAAACATAAAAGAGACGTTCCAAAAATGTATGGAGACCCAGCCAGGTCTATGTACACTATACTGAAAAATAGTTAAAAATATGCGGAACAGTGTTCAATTGTCCATTTTTTTTTATTTGCTTTGTTGCCTGATACAAAACAAGAATTTTTATATAAAAAAAACCAACACAGCCGAATACCGAATACCTATTCATCATGGCGCTTATGTCATTCTGGTGACGTTTAGTTGACTTCTTTGTCACCCGCCAAATTGCGACAGTGAATAACGTTGAAATCGACCAAAAATTTAAAGTTATGTACAAACAAATTATGCATCATCATCATCATCATCACCAGCCTATATACGTCCCACTGCTGGGCACAGGCCTTCCTACATGGGAGAAACACATGAGGAGTTTGGGCCATGACACCACCACGCTGGCCCAATGCGGGTTGGTGGGTTAAAGCGGTTGTAGTAACAACCGGGACCAACGGCTTAACGTGCCTTCCGAAGCACGGAGGAGCTCGAGATTTTAAATTTGGTTGACCCATCCCAGGGTCGACCATGGCGAAATTTGCTTTGTTTTCGTATTCGAAACCAGAGCGCTCAAACCAATACGCCACCGAGCTATTTGTTATTATGCATGAAGACGAATTATTAGTATTTTTCGCGAATTCAGGAGTTTTTTTTCTGATAATTTGAGACACTGTACATATACCTGGCCGGATGTGAAACATCACCTTAGTCATATTATTAGAAAGTGAGTAAAAATACCCCTTCAGCAAAAGTTGCATCAATTTTTTATTAAATATAGTACGCCTGTCAATGCATTTTAATTCTACAGGCAATGCATTAAAAAGTCCAACAGCTTGGTATCGACTACAATGCTTTACAAATTTAATCTAGGATAGAATGTGTCACAATATATTTTCTTCTTGTACACAATTTTTCTTAGAAGCTACGTTTTCGTATATTTAATTGTGTTTTATAATATCTGAGACAGTAACCAATATGTTAAGGCTTGGGTGCGTTATTATATTGAAAGTCGTAAAGTGGTATCTGCAAAACTCTTATGGGGGCATTCGTACCATAGCTCGTTTCTGCAGAAAATAAGGTTCTTTTAATGTTGTACTTATAGCTATTACCCCAAAATTTGACGCTGTATCTAAGCTAGGATTCAATGACAGCGTAATATACAGATTTAAGCTGTTCTATACCCAACTCCTCGCTAAAGCTTGTCAAGGCGTAGCACGCTGTACTATTGTTCTTCCAGTTTAAATAATTCATCGATATGTGTAGCTAGGAATTTTATACTGCTAGTGAACGTCACTGTCTGATGATCATATTGATTTAAACAGTAAGGCGTTTGTTTTTTTATATTGAGTATAAGTTTGTTACAAGAGAACCACTGATTGAAGTTTATCAAGTATTATTTAATTTGGATGACAACTCATCTATAGTAGATGCAGAAATAACAGCATTTCAGTTATCTGCGTATCCAACAAACACCATGTCAGGCTTGCGAGATATTATTTTTTTTATTGGTAAAAATTATAAAAAAACAATGGTCGTAATATAGATCCCTGTTTCCCATGGACACCGCGTTTGACAATTTGCACCTGCGATTTGGTCACAATCTCTTCATTGTGGACTTAATCGTTTGTATCTCAACATACTGTAGCCTATTGTGTAAAAATGAGCGGAACAGTTTTAGAGCATCAATCATTTTAGAGCACATTATGCTGTGATCAACCAGATCAACGAAGCTACCTTAAAGGTCTTTTCAATTTTGAACCTTTCAAAGAATACTAGGTGAGAATTGTGTAGAAAATAACCGGATCAGAAGACTGCTCTGACCACTAAGATACCAAGAACTTGCTATAATCCTATGGATTTCTTATGGTCTATCTGTTTCTGCGTTAATAAATAATAAAGTGTTATCAAAATATTAAAATTTATTGTGAATATTCCCATTCACTTTGTATATTTTTTGTATGAAGATATTTGAAATTTATTTTACAATTTCTAAATTTTGTTAACACTATGGTATTTAGATTAACATTTGACAAATGCTACATAAATAAACTGACCGCTTGAAAGACAGTTTATTTTAGGCCTCTTGAATATTGCGAGGTAGTGCGTTTCAGTAGAGACGTATTGCATGACATGCCACAATTAAATCGATCCGTTCGTTTCTGTATAGTGTTCTCTAGTTTAGGATCTGCTAACCGACTTTCGTTGCTGACAGTACCTACCTATTTTATGGCATTAAAATTTATTGTGGCTATTGTTGGAAAATATAATAGACATCTTAAATTAACAAATAGCATTCTTCGAACATGTGTCCCTCCTTCCTGTAACACGGGTTCCTACAAAAAAGAATATAAAAACACTTTTTGGGCCTTCAAGGTTTGCGGCGGCTAAAGTAAGTGTTTAAACTGCATTATCTGTCATTGCATATTATTATTGACGCTTCACATTAGGTGTTGAGTCATTTGCCGTTGCTTTTTTTTATACAATTGCCGGCAATTGACCCAACACCGCCTGATGTGAAGCGGTAAGGAGAGTCCATATACGAAGACAGCTAGTGCAGAATAGACATTGCACTAGCCGCCTCCACCTTGCCGGTCCAAAAGGTGCTTTTTCACGCCTCTCTTGAAGGACCCCATGTTATAAAAAGAAGTATAAAAAGAAACATAAATCTGTACGTTATAACAGCTTCGAATTTATCGTTAGATACTAATAATATTAATATATTCTAATAAGTAGATAACTCAATAAGAAATATTGCAAAAGGAATAGTACGCCTAGGATGAATAGTTTCACAGATATAGCGGTATGTTTGATTTGTTGCGGCGCATCGTCCGAAAACGCTCCATAGCAATTCTACGAAACAGGTGACGTCACACGTTCCAAAATTATGTACTGAAATGTATGGGCATACGGACAAAATTAGTATACTTATGTATTTTTTTACTTATAATCGTCATAATAATATTGTTTTAATCGATGTCAGTAATCAAATGTCATTAACATTTTTGATAAATTTTGGCAAAAAAGTTACCATATTTATGATATTCTAAACAGTACAATTTTAACAATATTTAATATATTTGAAGTTTGATTCGTTTTTATGGGTAACAGTAGCGTATATTTTCCGAATTTGTGCAATATACCGCCATATTCAACCTTAGGCAACATCCCAACTTGATAATTTTATAAATCGAAAAAACAACTTAGTGCAACAGACTTTTCGATGAATTTCACAATACAATAACAGCTTAACTAATTCCAAATCACGTTTTATAGGCGTTTTAAAAACTGTTCCACTATCGATTGACTAGTTATTGTAGTTGTGACGAACAAAACAGTCATTACACTATCGCGTGATTACGTCATTATGTGCTATCTCATGGGAGCATCAGAAATTACCACAAAGTAGATATTCCTACTATGGGGCTGGTACTTTAATTTAAGCATAGAATAGAAATACATTGCCTGTAAAAATGATTATTATAAAAGTATACTTAATGGAAATCTTGGTAGAAAATAATATACTATCTTTAACTGTTTAAATAAGAGAAATCACTCCACAAACTAGACAACTCTTGTGTTATATTTATATAATTAACCCAAGCAATACTATCCGTTAGCTCCTTAGTAACCTTTTGCCACAGTCTACGGTGTGTGCAATTGGAGCTTTTGTCCAACCACAGGAAAAACTTGGGATGTTAAGTGAAATGCCACGGCTACTTAACAACATTTATTACCTTTACAGGCGGACACTCTTGTGCTATTAGGTACAAGTTGTGGGCTTCACCGGTACTTTCATAGGAGCTGCTATTACTAAGTTATGTGATATAAGGGCGTCACTGGCTTTTTCGGTGCCAGACCGTTAATTTAATAAAAGCTACCTCACCAGAGTGTTAGGGGTGCCTTTTTTCCGAAGCATGATCCAATATAAACATCCAATATAAACATACAAGAAAAACTTCTGAATTTGACACTGAATCTAGGCCTAAGCTGCAATGCAAATTTCTTTCTTTCTTAAATGCTTTTATTAAATCATTTAGTGCGGTGAACAACGTATTATAGATATAATAGGCTAGCGGCCCTCCCCACAGTGGTACTTAACAAAAAATTTATAAAATATTAATTTTAAGTCATGTGACTTAAAATTAATATTTTAAAAATTTTTTTCACTCACACACATACACTTTTCTTTTTGCTTCAGGGTTACTAAAAAGAGTACCTACATTCTAAAGAAAGATTGTATATTATTATTTTAATAATTTTGTTTATGTTTTTAAAATATTTGGGTATTCAATTTTTAGTTTTATTACTAAACATAAGCCATTAAATTTTATGGGGACGATTATGGTGAGTGGTCCACTATCGATCACACTTCATATGCAGGGTCTTCAAAACTTGGCACGCTGGTACTTATATAAGTAATTAGCGGCACATGCACATCAGAGCCGTCTTCTGCTGGACAAAATGCTCTAGTCATCATCCGCAGCTGACCAAGAATCTGATGCCAAGATGCCCGATGCCTGATCATATGTTGATGCAGAAATAAAAAAAAAACACAATTTATTAACAAATATGATGGTACGATTGTTAAAAATATCTAAGTGACTAATTACTAATTAGTAGCTAATTTTGAAATATGAATCCAACTTCTAAGTCTATAAAGTAACGCTTTGAAAATTCTATTCACAATATTTCAATATTTTAATCTCCGCGTTGACATTAATTTATGCAATGAAAACCAATTAACGGTTTCGGCCAACACGGTGACAGTAACTTTATAGATAAGTATAGTTAATTACTGTTCTATAAAGTAAGCAAAAATTACACCATTGAGATACGATATTATTATTTTTTTACTATAGAATAATGTTTAATTTACATCGTCTATGCTACCGGGTCTTGCAATAAAGAAGTTGCTCATCAAAGTGTTTGCCGGGCACTCTACTACTTAAGTACTTAAATTTGTTAACTTTGCAATCATTTTTAAATATACCAGTCGCTTTTAAAGTGCTTTCACAGCGATTCTTGAAGTATAATAAAGCATAATAATATGCACTGAGCTTTCCTCAGGACAATAGGTAAAAATGGTAAACAAAGTCTGGAATTAGAAATGAAACACAGTGACGAGTACCTAGATCGATATTAGTCATGACGTATAATGAAAGGTTGATATTGGCGAAGGACAGGCAATGAAGCCGAGGAGTTAGCACGTAATATGGTCACTAAAATAGTAAGGATCACGAAAGTACCTTTTTTAAGGTATCATCATAATTGTCATATTTTTCACAAATTCGGAAAATATACGCTACTGTTACTCATAAAAACAATTCAAACTTAAAAGATATTAAATATTGTTGAAGTTGTACTGATTTAAAAATTTAAAAATTTGTCATTTTTTTTTCATAATTTATCAATAATGTTTATGATATTAGATTGCCGACAACACTTAAAACAACTATTATGATGACAACTATTAATAAAAATATACTTAATACAAGTTATTATTAATTTTGTCAGTATGCCCATACATTTCTTAGTAATTGGGAACATGTGACGTCATCTGTTCCGTAGATTTTCTATGGAGCATTTTTGGACGCAGCGCCGCAACATATGAAACATACCACTATATCTGTGAAACTAATGATCTTAGATATACTATTTATTTTGCAATATTTCTTTAGGAATTATAAACTTCTTATTTATGAAATAGTTGTCACCTACCCTATTATCATACGCCTCATTACCATATGGCGTACACAGCTGAACAAAGGACTTACCACTGATTTCCTAATAGATTGCTACTGGGTATCCAACGGCACCCTGTGACCCTGACCAGGTCGTCTAGGTCGCACGGAGCCGTCAGGCGCATTCCGGCACGTGATCGTCAAGGTAGAACTTTAGCACCCCATTGGCCGTCCTAACTTACTTCTTCTTAGCTATGTTAGTGTCAGTCTTACGGAATTCCGAAGTTCTGATTACATATCGTATGTTACGTATTTTTCTACGATAGCTTGTTGACTGACTGTAAAGAATTGTTCAGAAGACCCTTAGTAAGCTGCCACGTTTCACAGCCGTCGGGTACAGCATACGTACATTAGTTTTATGTGTGTTACAAGTAATAATAGTAACGCTGGTTTTTTGTATAATAGTAAATGATTTGTTCTCCACACAGCTTTCTGTCCTGCAGGAACTTCAAGTTGAGAAAGAAATTGGGAATTGCGAGGCAGAAAGTTCCAATTTTTAGCTGTCAAACTAGCGAAGGGATATGTGGGTACATATCCCTTCGCTAGTTTGACAGCTATTGACAGCTAATAGGTAAATAATTACCATTTTTTTTAATTTAATATATTTAACCAAACACTAAGTATAGGTCTTAGTATCATTAGTGTAATCATAAGTAGTCTTCTACGTACTTGACATTTTTTTTTACAATTGAGCAAAATTTTAACAAACAAAGTGACCGTATTTATGCTCAAAGCTCTAAGGAAGCTTCCCAATTAGTCGACAGAGTGCAACGTGGGCACTATCCGACTTCAGTGATGGTTTGGTGGGGTATTACCTATGAAGGAGTGACTGAGTCATACTTTTGTGAAAAAGGTATCAAAACATCGGCACAAGTGTATAAAGATACCATTCTTGAGAAGGTAGTGAAGCCCCTTAACAACACCATGTTCAATAACTCTTGGTTATTGGTCCTTCCAGCAAGACTCGGCGCCGGGTCATAAAGCTCGGTCTACGCAGTCTTGGTTAGAAACGAACGTTTCGGACTTCATCAGAGCTGGAGACTGGCCGTCGTCTAGTCCCGATCTTAATCCGCTGGATTATGATTTATGGTCAGTTTTAGAGAGTACGGCTTGCGCTAAACGCCATGATAATTTGGAGTCCCTAAAACAATCCGTACGATTGGTAGTGAAGAATTTTCCCATGGAAAGAGTGCGTGCTTCTATTGATAACTGGCCTCTATTGCAGCCAATGGAGACCACTTCGAATAAGCTTTTTATATTTTAAATTGTTTTATATTTATGTATTACCTAAACTAACACACTATAAAAGTAATAAATGTTATTTGCAATAGAAAATTTTGTTTTTCTTTGTTTTAGTATTTGTAGCAAGAATAGGTATAAAATTCTCGTGTCACAAATTTAGTTACTCCTCCGAAACGGCTTGACCGATTTTCATGAATATGTATATTCAGTAGGTCTGAGAATCGGCTACTATCTATTTTTTTATGGCAAAATAACGTTTGCGGGTATAATATGCAGTCCTAGTAAATTAATTCAGAGAACATAATTTATGAACAATCTCTTTTTTCGTCTACATAGATGATTGTGGCGCGTGTAAGCGGTGCCTCCCTCACCATAATAGTACGGGCGCGCGGTACAGCCAGCAGCCGCAGCCGCCCCGCCTCGTTACAAATAACGGTCTGGTACATTTAAATATATACGCTCCAGTAATTCGGGATGCGATACCTTTCCTCTAATTAATTTCAATATAAATGACACCAGTGCGAGACCCTTTCTAGCACAAAGTTTATTATATCCTACTAAACCAAAAATAAACAAATTTAAGGATATTTTGATAAACCTTAAATATAGGTATGCCTGCCATATAAATAAATTTAGGATTTTCCCCAACGGATTAAGTAAATTGTAACATATGAA
Source organism: Nymphula nitidulata (assembly GCA_947347705.1). Classification (NCBI taxonomy): domain Eukaryota; kingdom Metazoa; phylum Arthropoda; class Insecta; order Lepidoptera; family Crambidae; genus Nymphula; species Nymphula nitidulata. The sequence continues at coordinate 24,083,513 of OX374616.1, forward strand.
GTAGGTGTCTTCATATGTTACAATTTACTTAATCTGTATATAGGTGCTATCTTTACGTGAACCTTAGTTAGAGCTATGATTAAGTAACATATGCTATGTTTACAAAAGAATATTAAGTTTCTTTACAATCTGTTGGGGATGGTTTCTAAAAACTTTTCTATCCTTTTGTTATTGAATAGGGTCCAAAATAAACACATAACTCACTTATATACTAATTTATCCTGAAACATATGAAAAAAAATAAAATGAAAAATATTTATTGGTTATAAAATAATAAAAAAGGGAACTCTAAAAACAAAACTATATGATAGAAAAGAAGGGAAGTATCCTGGTACGTGTCTAATGTCTGAACCTGATACAGCAACGAATATAGACCAGGTTTCCGAAATTTTCTCTAGTGCTTGGTATTTAAGTGAGCTTGTTGGGTGAGCACAAAGGCTTATGCGAACTAGATAAGGGTCGTCAAATTCTACGCAACGCAGGTCAATGAGCTCTAATAGGAATATACACAGGCTCTAGTAAGCAAGTTACGTATTTTTTATAACAGTTGTAATAATTCATTCGAAGCTGGCGCAAATAACTGCGAGAAAACCTAATATAAAAAAGCGAAAGCTAAAGAAAGCGGACCATTAAGAAGACCTGGCCGGGTCTTATTGTCCAATAATGTTGTTGTTTTATGCCATACAATTCATAGTATAAAAGTGATGACCGTTGAGGTCACACTGGAGTTTAAAATAGTCTACTGTTGACATTTGGTATTCTCAAACTGACAAAAACATACTACCTGTAGTGACTTTCTGGCCTGTAGTCTTCGAAAAAAAAGAATGGTGCTATTTTTAACGGCGCTATTTTTAAACGGTATTTTCTTTCTTTTCTAAACATGGTTTTTTGAACTATGGTTTTGGATATCAAAATCAATATCAATTAATTATTTATCATTTTCCCATTTTGGACTAGAAGGAAGAGTGAATGGTAAATACCAAACATAAAATGATAAAAATGATCATTAGTACTGATAATTATCAGGTATACAGGGTGGCTCATTTAAATCCGTCAGTATGGGAAAGTCAGAAACTATAAGACATACAAAAATCTCTTCTTAGGAACCATGTCATTGATTTTAGTAATAAAAAAAACTGCATTCATACATTTAACAAAAATATACTCAGCTCGGGAATCGAACCCGTTTTAAAACGTTTTGAAAAATAAAACTAACACTATTTCTAATTAGATATCGATTGTGTAGGTCTTACGCAGTAAACGTTAGTATGAAACATGATGTCTAAAAAAAATATTTAAACAAAAATTAAAACCGACTCCAAAAAACTAAAAAGGATAAAATAATAAAATTCTAGTAGGTACTCATCCCCGAGGAACATATTTTTTGAGTCGGTGCTTCACTATCTATGGTTTCTGAAAACAACTTAGCACCAACTCCAAAAATATGTTCCTAGGGGATGAGTACCTACTAAAATTTAATTATTTTATCCTTTTCAGTTTTTTGGAGTCGGTTTTAATTTATGTTTAAATTTTTTTTTTCCACAATTTTTAGTGATATCTTTTGAAGGTCAAAGCTAGATGGGTGACCGTGAGCTATATTGATTTCTACTATCGTATCATTTCACTAAAAATTAATAGGAAAGCAAAAATCTGCAATTTCGCATATGTAGACGACTTAATTTTTCCAGTTTTTTTGATTTAAAAACCAAACTACCCAATGGATTTTCAAAACTTTTTTATGGGGCCAATTGGGAACTATTCCGCATCGAACAAAAAAAGAATCATCAATATCGGTTGACCCAGTCAAAAAAAAAACCATACAGACGAATTGATAACCTACTCCTTTTTTGAAGTCGGTTAATTAATCAAATGCGTTGTTTTCATATCCTTTAATTTATTTTAGTAAGTGTTCGAAATTACCACCATTTATTTTTAATAAGTACAACATTCAACTCGTTTAGGTGCGTAAAATTGTCTATGGTTGTTTGTAGCTCTTTGCTTGTGTTACATACACTGCTTTAAATATTGTTATCTGCGATAATATGATCTATCTATGATTTTAATTGCTTACTTCTATTAATCATACACTATTAATCAATTGAAAAGCCCACTTCGAATAAGTATGTAGATACAAAGACGTGATAAACTTCATTGGAAAATGGAACGTCTTCGTTTTAACAGATAAGACGTGGTGTAATTTCGAACACTAAATTAGAGGATAATTGAAAACGATGCCTTTTATTCATTTTAGAAATCATGTTTCATAGTAATGTTTACTGCTTTAGACCTACAGAATCAATATCTAAACAGAAATAGTGTTAGTTTTATTTTTCAAAACTTCCGCGTTCGATTCCTGAGCTAAGTACACGTTTTTTTAAAATGTATGAATGCAGTTTTTCTTGTTACTAAAATCGATGAAATGGTTCCTAAGAAGAGGTTTTCACATGTCTAATAGTTTCAGATTTTCCCATATTGACCGATCTTAATATGAGCCACCCTGTATACATATATTATATTTAATTATTCTTATAGCATCGGTTCCTTCAAAAGAGGCGTGGAAAAGCACCTTTTAGACCGGCAAGGTGTGTAGGTAGAATAGTGGTCTAAAGTTTTAAACTGCACTAGCTGTCTTCGCATATTATGGACTCTTTTTACCGCTTGCCACTTCACATCATCCTTTTAACGTTATTTTGAGTACCTACATGACAATATTTTAATTCAACATCATTTTATTATTAAAAAATTTTTCCAATAAAACTTCTCGATACTACAACAATACTTAAACTAAAAAAAATTACTCAAATTTTAGTACCTACGCGATTCCTCCCGGTCCCATTTTATTTTTATAAAAATAGTACTTAAGGTAACAGTAAATCAACAGCCTGTATTAAATTAAGAATCAGATAGCTATATTAAACACAAGGAGTTTTTTTTTCTATTCAAAGCACGACAAATGACTCATCACCTGATGTGAAGCGGTAAGAAGAGTTAAAATCGTTAAAGTTTAAGACGTTATTTTGCAATATAAACTATTTTTATTGAAAAAAAATTGTAAATGATAAATAAATATATGTTGTATATCACATTTCATAATTTTTCTCACCACCTTTAAATACCAGCGTATTATATTATTTAAGTAAACTAGTACCCGTCTTGGGTGTAAAGGCTTGTTACTTCAGTATTTTAGTGTACTAAAAATTATGATTACATATTATATTAACCTACGAAAAAATAGTAGATAAATATCTATCACATTCTTAAGTCTACGTTGATCGCTCAGCTGCATATAACACATGTTTAATTGCTTTGCCCAAATACAAAAACGTAAACTTTCGCCAGCAAGTAACAAATGTAATTGACTAAAATCATCACACGCTAAAACGAGTTTACTCGTGACACAGTATTAAATTCAATAACCAAGATTAGTTTGATGTAATTATGTTTCCTATCAAACTTTTAAAATGGAAGGACCAAAATTTTGTTATCGTAACAAAACAAAGCGCTCCACCTAAAAGATAGGAAAGCTTACCTTAAAACAGATGAAAAGTGAAAACGGCATAGTCACAAAAACCAGGATCCAAGATAACACCACTAAAATCTTTCCGCATGTTTTGGACTCAGAATCACCGTCTTCATTAGCTAAAAAAGAATAAAGAAAGTTGTGTCAAATCAAACTATGTATTAGCTTTTATCATATTAAAAAAATGAAGCAAACTTTTAAACCTACTGGCAGTTATAGTAGGATACAAATTTTGCCGGCTTGACATTTCTACCATCATGCTCAAACTTTTTTCTTGTCGCACAATACTATTTTCCCTCCTTTTCAGAACAATGCGTTACACTACACAAACGGCTTCTTACTGACGCCTGCCCTTTGCCACATCTGTGCCGTTGAACATGATTTCTATTAAAAATTCATCATGGGAATCCGTAAGGTGTTTGAAGGCTATAGAGGCAAAGTGATATAATTACGTAGAATAATAATTACGACGTTTGAATTTTACCTGAAGATTCAGCAACGACAACGGTGGTGGAATCTGAATATCGCGCCATTATTATAGGGTCGAGGAAAGTCGTACGTGCACGCTCTCCGACAGCCAGGACTTGACTGAGAAGCTGCGTTGTTCAGGGGAGGTTTCAGCAGGATGCTCACAAAAGGACGTTTCCCTCCATCTTTACGGGCATGCGCTAAAAGTATTTCTGTGGAAATCTACTTTATTCAAAGCTTAGCTTTATACTATGAGTAATAAGGGCATTGACGCTCGGTCGGTTTGATATAGCTAGGTAAACAAATTTTCATTAAAGTAGAGTAAAGTATCTGCGAAGTTTCTTCTTTGTGAAAATAACATTTTATATTTTTCGTACACGCCATGACAAAAATCACATTATTCGAAGACATTTCTAAATATATTAATATTTCGTTTTAGTTTTAAAACTTACTTTCTCTGTCATATGATTGCTAGGCTGTGATAATATTATGATCTTTAAGAGTATTTATTACTAACTACTTATCTTTATGATCTTTTTTATGAATAAGAAGTCATGTATGTATTAATATTTGTAAAAATATACAGGGTGGTGCCGTCAATACGACAATAAATTAAAACACGGGCTATAATTGTTCTTAGAAATGGTTTCGCACTTTCAAAAACATCGTATTAATTTAATAATTTCATGCCTTTTCTATGAACTAATATAACCCATGTTTAAATTTATTGTCGTATTGACAGCACCATTCTGTATGTATGTATAACAGAGAGATTTTGAATTAATAATAACTAGGTACTTTAGAGCAAGGTTTAAGAAAAACGATTAATTTTCCAAAAAACTATTTTATAAATAGATTTTCTATGTAAATACATCAAATGATTGTTTGTCCTTTATATAATATTCTGTACTAATTGAAGATTTAACGAATAGACTAGGTTTAAATGTAGGTAATTGTTGCCGCCATTTGATTTAATGCTTAGTATTTTTTTTAATAATAACAGGTTTTTAATATTCTTAACCAACAACATAATATTCTTTACAACTTTTTAACTTAAGTGAAAAATGCAAATAATTGAAGTTGAGTCGGGCATTTGTAGCTAATGCACAGCATTGTAAAAAATTTTTGTTCAGTTTGGAACGGTATTATGTTTTTTTGTGGACTGGTATAGATCGAAAGGTTAAAATATATGGCATAATATATATAAAATATAATAATTATACTTACTCGATTAAAAAAAACATAATGGAACTGAAACATTGTATTGAATTATTGTGTCATAAACATATGTTGCGGCGCAATTTAATTTCTTTGATTTTGCATCTATACCTAGGCGACGGTAGCCATTTACAACCAGGTGGCAGCTTGCTTATCACCTAGTTGTAAAAAAAGGAATCCAAGTTTTACTATTGCTAGTTTATCAGGTAATCATTTAGGAATAAAACAAAGTCACTCTTATTAGAATAAATCGCATGTTTAATTGTAAAAATCATAACTACATAAAAAAGGATTAGGTCTAAAAACTAAACTACATTATTTGTGCAAGGTTGCTGCACGTAGTTGAGACAAAATCCTCTGTTGTCGATATCTATTGGTGCCTCCACGTTGTCCGCATGAAACCAAAGCCTGAACGGCTTCACGGTACCTGCAAGGAAGGAACATCGACTTTGTTTTAGGAACTAAAAAACACTAAAGGTGCTTTTCCTTTAAAACATAGAAAATGATTTAAAACGACTTTACAATCTTTGATTGTTAGAGTGTTTAATAATACGCAAGTATTTTGAACACTTACTAGGTTTGTCTCAATATGAGGATCAGTTGCTATTAATATATAAGTATTTGTTTAATTTTTTAATTTCATTCAAAAGTATAACTTTGTATAAGCCTTGCAGGGTTAAGTTTAGTTCGGATAAAACACTGTGTCAATTTAAAAGGCTTTTATTTATAATGGTTATTTAAAATGTAAAACCCTTTGTATATTCCTGGAATTGAGTTTACCGTCATCATATATTACATAGATATTGCTCTCGGGAGAGTTTGGTAACTAAAATATAGATTTGGCCTAGTTTAGATGCCAGCGATACGTAAGTACCTATAGCCAGCTTCAAAATCATCCTAGCTCTCTGTGATCAAGTATATACTTTACGCCTACGCTTACGCTTACGCTTACGCTTACGCTTAACTTTACGCTTGTAATTTTGAATCAGACCCAATGTGTAGCTTTGTAAACTGATTCCATTACTATGTTAAACTTAACCTAAAAATGCTATGTGATTGAACATACAATTAATTGCAATACATTACTTTTACTATTTTCAAACTGTAATAAATTTCAATTTACCTACATTCTATGGATATATTAAAGTATTTTGCAGGGATGTCATTTATATTTCCAAAAGAAAATTGATGAAAGATTATTAATTTCATGGCAAACGCTTCCAATATCAGTTTATTTAGGAAGCAACTCAATCCCCAGACAGTGTATAATGAAATATACAGCTGACAATATAACGGTTATAGATTTCAGATTATAATTAAATCTCCAAGTAGAGATTAAATTCATTTTCCGATATCGCTGTGAATACAATACTTAGCTTAGGAAGTCGTATTTTCCGATCGCAGTCAGTATGAAAATGAGAGATAAATAAGATTATTCGCAGAAATGTGATATCATAGATTGATTGATACTTGATTATCACCTTAGTGGTAAAAAAATATGATCTAAAGTATTATATTTGAGTCTGAAATAAAGTAATGAATAACTACAGGCGAGCTTACACTCTCCTCGTCAGAGTGAGCAGCATGCGGTATAGGCAATGAAAGGATACTTTGAAAAGATAACGAAGATCTGAAATAAGCTTATGAACATTCCGAAAGAAAGCAACAAAATCGTCTCGGTTTGTGCAATCTGCCCACAAAAAAAGGGGATTTAAAATCGGATTGACACTTCTAATGAAATCGGTATCGGAGAAACGCTCGTCCCAATGGTTGCATATTAGGGAGGCAGCACGACCACAAAGAAGATGCTAATTGTATCAAACAAATCACTAGAGACTAGAGACAGTAGGTATAGTGAATTGGTATGTATCAATATCAAAGATCTTAGATCACTATCAAGGCGACCGAGACTTAATAAATACTCTAAGCCACTGCTTCTTTACGATACTTTCCGCTAGTCACCATACCACCATTTTTCCCTAAATCCGGACATTTTGGGACAAATGCCATCACCAACGGGTCTTAGAGAAACTTTTTTCATTAAGAAATCTACAACAGAGCTATCAAAGAACTACCATGAAAACGGCATGACTATATTGATAAATAGGGAGAAAACTGCGATGAATGAAAAAGTAGGAAGGTACCTATTTATTTAAACTAAAAAAATTGAACTTGTCTATTTAAGACTACATAACTTAGGTAAAATGTATTAAAATCGATTCAGTTACAAATTAGTATGTAAAAAGAATATAAATTAGCAAAAATTTTGTCGATGCTAATGAATGAAAAGGGGAACAATTAGTATTAATAAAATGTTGTAATTACCAGCGCATTAATGTGCTTTTGTGAGTTATGACGAGATTTATAGCTATCTTTGTAACCAGAGACTATCGGAAAAATCAACTTACTTAGAACAGTAGACGGAGTCATGGACAACTCAGCTGAAAAGGTCCCGCCGCATATTCTGTCGGTGCACAGCGCCTGCGCAGGCTGTACGCGGCCAACGTTGGTAGCACACGGCACCAACAGCCAATCGTTGGCGCAGTTGTTGGGCCCTGTGCCCGAGCCGATCATTGCGTTCACAGGGCCATTGCTGTTTCCACTTAGTGTAAAAGTACGTGATCTGTTGTTTACTGTAAAGTAAAATACCTATTAATTAGTAATTATTGTTGAAAATTCGATTTTATTTAAATTCTTAAACTAACTTTCAACGTTTGGCCTTCATCTCACCCGATGAAAGGATTCCTCAACCACAGAGGGACTCACTATCTGCGTAAACTGCCGGAACACAACAATGCTTTTAAAATTATTGCTTTGGCGGCAGACTTAGCTAATATAGTAAGTAGCTAATGTAGTAAGGAATATAAAGGTAAAAAAAAGAAAAAAAAACCGACTGCAATACACTAAAAAGGAAAAAGACATGGCTAAATTGAAGTATGGGCGACTGCCCCAGCAATGTATAAACATTCATCACCAGCCTATATATGTCCCACTGCTGGGCACAGGCCTTCCTACAGGGCAGAAACACATGAGGAGTTTGGGCCATAACACCACCACGCTGGCCCAATGCGGGTTGGTGGGTTAAAGCGGTTGCAGTAACAACCGGGACCAACGGCTTAACGTGCCTTCCGAAGCACGGAGGAGCTCAAGATTATAAATTTGATTGACCCATCCAGGGACCAACCATGGCGAAAGTTGCTTTGTTTTCGTGAACGAAACCAGAGCGCTCAAACCACTACGCCACCGAGCACTCGAGATGTATAAACATTGCACATAGTAATATGTGACTTTCGATAGTTGATTATTATTGTGTATGAAAAAAGCTTTACCAACTCTTTATATCATTAAAATCCTGAAAATAAATTCGTTAAAACTCCTACGTTAAACGTTTAGAAAACGTTGACTGAAAGTTTTTACGTTTATAAAAATAAAATTTGCTAGGCGTTTGCTTAAACTTTAGTCCGTATGTTTTTTCAAATAGTGCCAACAAAGTAAACAAACTATAATCTTCCAAAAATCTCGTAAATTTTTAACAATCCTCTAGTCCACCATAATGCTCAGTGCAGTTTAGTAGAGCTAGTTTGCTGCTACATTAAAAATATTCACTAAACCACTAAATATTCAGCATAGAATTGAATAAAAAATGTCTTGTTTGAGCGCTCTAGCTTCGATACGAAAAACAAAGCAACTTTCGCCAAGGTCGATCCTGGGATGGGTCAATCAAAGTTTGTTATCTCGGTTGTTCCTGCAACCGCTTCAACCCACCAACCCGCATTGGGCCAGCGTGGTGGTGTTATGGACCAAACTCCTCATGTGTTTCTCCCATGTAGGAAGGCCTGTGCCCAGCAGTGGGACGTATATAGGCTGGTGATGATGGTGATGAGTTAATGTTAAGAACAGTTGTTTAGCCATATCCAATAAGCTACTTTTAATTTCATAACAAGAAATGTTTTGAAGTTGGCGCTAAGCTGTTTCCAATAACAATAGAAAGTATAGCACCTCAGGGGTGCGATTCTGTAACGAATCTCGCACCTCACTTCACAGTCACTTCGAATTCAACTGTCAAATAGAGCAAAAAATGTATGAAAATTTGCTCTATTTGACAGTTGAATTCGAAGTGACTTGCGAAGTGAGGTGCGAGTTTTGTTACAGAATCGACAGGCAGATCATAGAAAGACTTAAAAAAATACCTTTTTAAATATGAGTTCTAAGTTAATTAAATATAAGTACTTAATTATATTTTATATTTTTTTTCTTTTTAGTGTTGTGAAGTCGGTTTTAATTTTTATTAAAAAAAACACAATTTTTAGTGATATATTTCGAAGGTCAAAACCAGATGGGTGATCGTCAACTAACCTGGTAGTATTCCACGGCAAAAAGAATTATCATTAGCCCCTTTGTTAATATCAAGAAAGCAAAAATCCGCGGTGTTCTTACATTGTAGACTTAAGTATTCCAGCTATTTTGATTTTGAAACCAAAATAGGAAAGCGATTAAAAGAATCAATGTTTTCAAATCGGTTTTAAGATGACGGAGTTCTGAGGTAACAAACATACAACAAAATCCGTTGGTAACTTATCCTCCTTTCTTCAAGTCGGTTAAACTATTTCACATATTTTTGAATGGCCGTTTGGATAAAGCGTTTTTAGTTTTAGGTAAGTTGGAGATTAACTATTGTAAAAATAGTAGGTATCGCATAATTTTTCAAACGACAAAACCGTTGACTTTACCAATGTAAAACCTAACTCGTTTAGCGGTTTCCACTACTCACGTTACTAGTACAATTTCTGGACGTAGACAAACTTATAAGTATTAAAATAACCTTAAATTTATAATAAACGCAATGTCAGATAGCTTTGTCGTTATTACTATTTTCTTATAAATTTCATTCATAGTTTGTTTATAAGATTTTCAATAACTGAAATATATTAGTCTTAAATATTTTGTACCAAGTGCTGGAATTATTTTAAATGTAATATTTTTATTTAAAGTTTTTTAACAGGCTTAATGCAATGTGAAAATAAGTTATCGGTACAGTCGACAGAACATCGAGCGTAACAGTTAGACCTTGAGACCGCCCTTACTGCGTACGTAATAGTAGCGGCTTTCGTAATGCAACTGTTACACTTGACGTGCTGCCGTGTGTACTTAGTAAAATAGAAAAATTCAGTGAAAACGTTATGGTAACTATTAATTGAACTTCGAAAATGTTGTTAAAAAGCCAGACGGCTTTCACATTGCAAAGGTTCGTGACGCTGGAAAAAGTTACTTGGCCCCAACTCAATTAAAAAAGTTCGTTTGACAGCGGAAAATCCGTAACCATAGTAACGTCAAAAACGTCGTTGTGATCACATTCTCTTCGCTTTATTCAAAAAACATAACGAAACCTACCTCCACAACCAAGACATCAACGTTTATTTTGAAAGAAATGCAAAGAGAATAAAACACGAAATGCAATTGTTTCCTTTTAAATGTTTGTAATGTTATTGGTTAAGTTTTGTTTTTTCCTATAACAATTCCTATCTTTCATTAAAAAATAGTGCGATTGTGCCCCCCATATTGACTATAGAACAGCTTTAACGACTGCAATTTTTAAGTAATTAAAACTATTTGCCACATATGTACCTACATCTTACAGAAATAGGTTATCTGAGCGGGAAATAGTATTCGTAATCTGTTGGATTCCAAAGGAAAACACTGTTTCCAATAAATACGTTTAAATTAGATATTACTTACATACGTTTTTTTAAAATATTTAAACTAGAAACAATTCATATCCTGGGGCGGGAACTGAACCCATGACCTTTTTGAACCCATGAAGTTTTTAAAAATGTTTTAAATAAAATTAGGAATACCTACTACTTAAAATTTCAAAGGAGCTCGCTGGCGTAGTGGTTTGAGCGCTCTGGTTTCAAATACGAAAACAAAGCAACTTTCACCATGGTCGGGCCCAGGATGGGTCAAACAAATTTATGATCTCGAGCTCCTCCGTGCTTTGGTAGGCTCGCTAAGCCCTCCATTTGGAAGGCCTATGCCCAGAAGTGGGACGTATATAGGCTGGTGATGATGATGATGACTTCGATTTAATTATTTTTTGCCTTATAAAAAACATTTTTTATAATTACCTAGTTCTTTGGTGAAAAAGATAGGCTCTTCGTATTGATATTCAAATGAGAACAAATTGTGAAGTATCTACTTAGGTTACTAAAATAAGACATGCTGTCACAGGTGACGACTTCTCACGTGCAGACGTACACATGGCAGCACATCAAGTGTAACAGTTGAACTACGAAATCAGCCTCTATTACGAACGCAGTAAGGTGCTCTGAAGGTCAAACTGTTACCATTGATGTGCTGTCGACTGTACATAGGTAATTGAAGTATAAAGTTGGTTTACGTTTTCTATTGATTTTTTATGTTTTGGTAGTATTTATAGTGGATCACTCCAATGCCACGGTGAGTGTTTGCTGATTACAAACAGTATTTACTTATTAGAATCTATTGTATGTTATTTTTAATAACTTTTAAGGGTATTAGTTATTAATTTATTTTATTTCTTAATCACTTATTTTCATTGCGCGCCATTGTTGTTTACCTAATTTTAACTATTGGTCGATTGGGAGAAAATGTTGTTCACCATTAAGTCCGCCATTTGTATCATTTTGTGTTTACCATAAATAATAAATAAGCTCATTTCTTATACCGTTGTCTGGGCAAGCGGTGTACTGGATACCGCAGAAGTTCCTCTCCATCCGTATGCATATCCCGTAGTCCTGGTTGCTGAGCTGCAGGCCTGATGCTGGATCGTAGTTGAAGGAACGGAGCTGTCCCGACACGCCAGTATAGTACTGGAGGCAACCCTCGTCCGCTGTGTAAGATATTTTTATTAGTGCAAACAACCAAGAATTGGCGCTTTCTTCAAACATATTGATTCCGAAGTGTTGTTATTTGATATTTTAATCCGAGGACTTCGAGGGAAATTTGGCAAACTAAGTAGTACTTATAGGTACGCTCTGCACTTCACACGTGTTGCCATACCTGTAAAAAGATGAGGAAGCTTTGTGTTGAAAGCATTAAGAGACGAGGTCGAACATAACGCTCTCTCGATGACATATGCAACGAAATGCGAAATATCTTAGAATGCAATAAAAGTATCATGAAATAAAAGACTGCGGAGCGCTATCTATTTGGAAAAGTCATGTGACAAGTCTGAAGACTGAGAATGGCAGCTTAGTTTCATCCAAGCTAGAGGTGACAGGGTACGTCGAAAGTTTCTATGGAGAGCTATAAATCCCCACAAGAAATTTCACTACCAGTTCGGACAAAACCCCAAGAAACTAATTAATTCGACACTATACCGAAGAATTCTGGTAGTCAGCCTGTACGAGATAAGGGTGGCCCCTGCGCAACTTAATAACTTACTGCAGAGCTTCCGAAACCGGGTATAGTACACTGGTACCTACTCAAAGCCCTTCATAGGCTATTTAATTCCGTCATACTCGAGGGTACAACGCCACAAGCATGGAGCATCGGCAGTAATGTTCTTCAAAAAAGGTGACAAAACCTTCTGAAGAACCCATCACGCTTGTGAGCCACGTTTACAAGTAGTTTTCTAGAGTCATCACAAATCGTCTCGCACGCAGGTTTGACTACTTACAGCCGTTAAGACTTTTGTACGGTAGACCACATACAACATACACTGCGGCAGGTTTTACAATAGGCAGAGGAGTATAACCGGCCACTTTGCTAGGTGTTTCTAAACTACCAGAAGGCCGTGCTTCAGTCTCTTTAGAGATGCCACATTGACTATCTATATATCGCGGTGATTTATAGATGCTTTCGCATTCATTCAGCGAGCTATGTAGCGAGCTTTGTTAGGTGTTTCGCTGCAAGATAGAATCAGAATTGATGACGTCTGTAATAAAAATACAGGCACTGGCATAGTTCATAACTTCATAGGATTAGCAAGTTGATGTGGCAGTGGGTAGGGCAAATAGCACGCAGAACTGACGGCCGATGGTGCATTTAAACTAGCATGGCGACCACGTATCGGTAAGCGCAAAGTAGGACAGCCGCCGATTAGTTAGACAGATGACCTGGTCAGGGCGGCGAACAGCCTTTGGATGCAGGCTGCGCAGAAGCGATCCATTGGAGATTGATGGGGAAGCTTTAATTAGCAGTGCACATCCTAGGCTATTAAGATAATGTCAGTAACCTTTATTGTTTTTTTTAGGATTTCTATTATAAAAACTACCATTACGGGTGAAACTTTTAGTTTTATCTGAATACAGTAAGCATCCCTATAAAACAAATTAATTATCATGAACTTTTTTGTATGTGCAACAAACATTTACAAAAGACGCTTTTACGTGCGTTATTGCTTTTCCGAGATGCAAATTGGATTGTATATAGTAAAACGTTTTATAGTGTCCAACCCAATTATCACGCTTCAAATATTACTTTCATTACAAAGCGTTGGTTGATGTCGATAGTTATCAAGTAGAGCGTAAAGCAATAAAAGTTTTATTCAAGGCAATAAGCTACTCTCTGAATAAAGTAGTTGAATACCGTAAACCGTCTTTACCATAGGAAAGGGGACAAAATGCGGGAATAAAGGTATATCCAAATACGCAGAAAAAAGTTATAAAATTAAATACTTGATAGGATTAATCATCATCACCAGCCTATATACGTCCCACTGCTGGGCACAGGCCTTCCTACATGGCAGAAACACATGAGGAGTTTGGGCCATAACACCACCACGCTGGCCCAATGCGGGTTGGTGGGTTAAAGCGGTTGCAGTAACAACCGGGACCAACAGCTTAACGTGCCTTCCGAAGCACGGGGGAGCTCAAGATTATAAATTTGATTGACCCATCCAGGGACCAACCATGGCGAAAGTTGCTTTGTTTTCGTAATCGAAACCAGAGCGCTCAAACCACTACGCCACCGAGCTCCTCACGCCACTGAGCTCCTCCTGACTTGATAGAAATATTATTTTTAAAATTATCAGTAGGTAAATGTGTTAAATTCATGAGGACTATAATAAGTTGGTTCTAGCCGAAAAGAAGCATCATTGGGATTCTGGGATTCAAAACCGGGACCTCTGGTTAGTGCCGATATCGAACTATCGGCACTGCCCAAACGACCAGGTGGCTGTTTATTCCTATATCCACAAATTAATGTAGTTACATATCTGCTCCCATCAAAATAATCTCGTTGGTAGGTACAGTCGACAACAGAAGTAGCTGATCACTTTAGTACCATGTCGCACCGATCTTGTGCACGTACTTTATAGTTGCTACCGTACTATATTGACGCCAGTGTCGTTGTGACATGGTACTAAAGTGTTCAGCTACTTCTGTGGTCGACCGTATGTATAATGAAAATGAAAATGAAAATATCTTTATTCAATTAGGCCCCCAAGAAGCACTTTTGAATCGTCAACAAAAAAACCCTTAAGTCTATCACATAAAAATAATATTAACTAACTAACAATTTCATAATGTTTGTCTCTCTGTCTTATCTGCATCTACGTAAGCTAAGAATGTTATGTCAGTCTGTCTATCGGTCTGTCTGTCGGTCCGTCTGTCCGTCAGTCAGTCTGTCTGTCTGTCAGTCAGTCAGTCTGTCTGTCAGTCTGTCTGAATTTACACCGGTTCCAAAAGTTGAACTACCGAGAAGATTCCGGCAACAAACTCGTGTAGTCACTCTTTTCAATCATTAAGTTACAATGTTTAATTACACAGTAATAGTATTTAGCAGCGCAGTGTCGCACAGAGTATAAAAAAGGTATATTAAAGTACCAATAAGTACCTAATGATAAGAATATTTACTGTATTTAAAGGCTGTCCGACAATGCACCTTCACAATATAGGTATTACAATACACAAAGGTCAACAATTAATATACAAAGACCTAATAAAGCTAAACATCTTTCATTAATTTTAAACACTTGTCTGAGCACGTCATTACAATAATAATTGTATTGTTTTATATATAATATCCTATAATGCCATATACCTCAAAAATCCCTCAAAAATGATACTATTGATGAATATGTAGGTAAATTATTACAAAATCAAGGAAGCTTAGAGATGACCATTTCCACTAGTGGCACCTGTTCACAAGTATGACGCATGTGCCAGCCATCGCTCCGCTCAACCATATCATAGGGAACGGAGCGACCCGGCAGAAGTATAGAAGTTGGCTCTCACCTTTGTAAATAGTGCTGCAAGGAATTTGAGTAACTTTGACCTTCCATATTCTCTCGTAGGAGTTCCCACTGGTAACAAAAGTCAGCTTCACTGGATTCGTTGTTCCAACGCCGGCGTCAACATACACTGTTAACATTATTATGATAAGTTGGTTAAATATTTTTTATAAATTTTCGTTAGAAACATGTACTGGTTATGACCATAACAAGATGACGCAGGCATAAGTACGAATATAGTAAATTTAGCATCAAATTCCAACTTAATTTCAAAAACTAATTTATATGATTATCTATCACTCGTGGGCTCGAAATAAAAAATAACAATGATAATACTCTTGCGTTAAATTGACCAAACTCTGTTAATAGAGTTTGGTCAATGTTAAGAGATAGCTTTAAAATAGATAGGCCAAAAAGTGTATGGAAAGTTAATAAGTTATATCTGTGTAATTAAAGGTCTGCCAAAAGTTAAAATGGATAATAAACGGAAATTAAGGTTAAACTGTCAATCGATAAGCTAGCAAGATAAACATTTCACTGTTTAGTATTTAACAAATAGAAATAATAATAAAATAAAATTTTATGTAACCTCTCGATCATCATCTATCTGAAACCTTCTCATGTAGACTATCTTATGAACCCAAACACGATTTAACTGCTGTAAGTATTTGAATGTAACATCCCAAAGACTATTTGATGCTACAGCATTAGCTAAAGGTTAGCATGTGTTATAATACCACCAAAGAATCAGTACACTAAATTACAAATCAATCGGATCTGTGAAAATAATATAGACCCCTTTGCTGATGATCATCAAACGTCAGAACAGATATTCATAAATTATAGCTAAGAACTATATCGATAACGTCAGCTTTCAAACAAAAATTCGAATTAAAATCGGTCTATTCGTTGAGGAGCTACGATCATTCATTATTTTTATTTAGCGTTGGGGGTCAAAAGACGTCCAGCATTGACATAAAACGAACCACAAACTCAATATTGTCTTCTGTCTTCAACTGGTTGATAAAATTGTAATTACTACTCGGACGCTGCATTGATAGGTATCTGAATTAAAAAAATATAATGGCAACATGTACCGGCGACACCTTGTCGAATATTACAGTCGTTATTCTTCCAGCTATTCCGGCGTAATCTGTTAAAGTAACATCTGTTACGCTGTCGATTTAAAAAAATACTATGAACTTATGCATGACCTTCACCTTACATTTGTTTCTTTTGTAAATTTTCTCGTCCTGTGATGGTCGTGACTAGTGATCGATTGTAACACGACTCGTCCTTTAAAAGGACGCCTTTGCATGTGACACTTTAGTAGAACGCTCCATCACCCTGCCACGTTAATAATCGAAATCCATTATAGAGGGAGAAAAAAATATATAACTTAGCTATATCTAATAACGGTATTTCAGAAGTTAAAGAAGAGAAGCTATCTCGTAGCATTAATACACAGTCGTATTCACAAACGACACTATGAGGTCTCACAGTGCCCGCGGACCCACAGGCTGCCAAATTCCTATTCATAAACAATACTTGAGTGAAAATCGGCACTATGCGTTTGTCATAATGAACACTTAGCTAAGGGAGCCTGATAGTTATATTAATCAACGCATAGTGTCGATCTCACCAAAGAGAATGTAATCACTACGGAGTTTACGATAAAAAGCAAACAAACAATAAAATTGAAATGTCAGTCAGTATTCAACGCTATGCGTCCGCATAGTAAAGATTCGTTTGAGTATTGTTTGTGAATTGAAAGGCTTGTCTTTGACAAGCCCACTGAGAAATGCCTTACTTCGCATAGTATTGCTCCTTTACTTACATAAGTATCGTTTGTGAATACGGGTGTTACACCCGTATTCACTGGGTTCACTATGACAAGCCTTTCAATTCACAAACAATACTCAACGAATCTTTACTATGCGGACGCATAGCGTTGAATATAGCTCTGTGATTGGTTGATTAGTGTTACGTAGTTCACTTCACTGGCTGACATTTCAATTTTATTGTTTGTCTTTTTAACTCCGTAGTGATTACATTCTCTTTGGTAAGCTCGACACTATGCGTTAATTAATATAGCTATCAGGCTCCCTTAGCTAAGTGTTCAATATGACAAACACATAGTGCCGATTGTCACTCAAGTATTATTTATGAATAAGAATTTGGCACTCTGTGCGTCTGCGGGCACTGTGAGACCTCATAGTGTCGTTTGTGAATACGGGTGTAATCTGTCAAGCGGCGCTATCCCGCGGACGGCTATGACAATTGAAAAATCAATCGTGTCTGGAATTTAAACTTGAAGCTTTATGGGTTAAAAGCATCTTTTTATTTGATACGATAAGACAGCTTCTCATCATTTTTTTGAAGTAAATTCACTTACTGTGACTGCCTTGGTTCATTCCACAGATAGCTGGTATCGGGTTTCCACCAGACACAATGAACTGGTCTCGATTGCACACATGATTTAAGGACTCTGGCCCAGCGATGGTAAATCGGTCGAAGTCTAACCTAGACGCAAAAATAATATTATTATATTTTCCAACAGACTGGATATTGCGCATAGCCACAGATTAGATAATAGTTAAAAGCTATTATTTGCACCGATATCTAAGTACTGAGATATCGGTGCAAATAACATTAAGGTTAGGAAAAAGACTCCTAGTCGAAGTATAAGCATCCCGACACGTCAATAAATCCTTCACTAGCTTTCTAAAGTCGAAAGACTAAAGAATAATTAAAATATATTGGTACTCATAAACAAAATTATTACTGTTATTTCACTGTGTATTAAATGTACCTGATCTGACAGACGTCAGGGTGTGATTTGATGACTGTGAGCTCACAGGATCCTGTGCCATCGTAAGGAGACGGGTATCCAGAGTTGACGAAGTAGGTCCCATTTTCCGATGTTGAACTTCCGCATGACGTCATAACTGTTATAAACAACAAGAACGACAATGCACTTATAATGAGCAACAGGCAGACCACAATTAGATTCTTTGGTAGACTCTGATTAGACTTAAGTTTTTTCAAAAATTTATTTGTTTGTTATGTATTTGAGATGAAAGCGGCTTTTAACTTTCCCTACTCATCATTATTATCATTTCTGGACAAACGACTCCGTTATAAATTTCCTCGACAATAGGTACTACACTGCAAGCATCCAGCCAAAAATTCTCGTTCTGCCAAAATTAGACAACTTGTATTTTATGTAATTGAAATCATTTTTGTCTGTTGAATGTAGCTTCCCTGTTTTTCTCCTTTGTGTAAATTACTCACAAATGCAACACAGTCCAAAGCCATTGGCGCAATGGCCGTTCGCAGAACCGCCGCGCGCTGTACACTCGCGCGCCGTCATGCAAGTGCCATTGTCACCCGATGCGCCTGCGCACGCGCCGTTTGGAAACGTCACCACGGTGAACAAGGAAAGAACTAAAAAAAATATCTTTAATTCAACATAGAAATATGAATTCACGTATAATAAAATATAAAAACACGCAGTTTAAAAAGAATTTTAAGTAGTTAAGTATGGTGTAATTAATATTACCTGTAAAACGTCTAGCATGGATAGTGTTGTAGCGTCACAATAATTTTTGAAATAATATTAAACAACATGTAGATTTGAAACTGTCTCAGTAATAAAAAAAATATATCCTGTGCTTACTAAATAACATTGTCTTACATGGCTGTGTAAAACTATTTATTATTATTGCTGTTGCTTTTTAGTACAATGATTTCGTAATATCTGAACATTACAAAATGACTATGCACTAAAAACAATATTTGTCTAAACTGGATTACAAAATTTCGCGAGGTGTAATTACAGTTTATTTGTTATAATAATAATAATAATATTCGTACGCTCACACCTATTATCTAGCCCAAAGTAGAGCTTGTGTTATGTAAGTACACTAGATAACGGATAAATATTGATAATAATATGTATATGAATATTAGAAATATACTTAATAAACATATAAACATCCATGACTTGTAAACAAATGCTCGTACTCATCATACAAACATTTGCTACTACCAGGATTCGAACCCGGGACCTCTAGACCGAGTAGACTGCATAGCAAGGGGTACAGTCTGCTCGGCCAGCCGGTCGTCAAATCGTATCGTTATAAGGCGATGTATCAATACGTTTTTTCGGCCTAGGCAGATAAGGATAAAGATAATTGACATCAGATCAAGGATTTTTTATAAATCACTACCACAACATTAAGCAAAGCATCCAATGTTTTTTATTCCCATTTCCTTTATTTTTTACCCACTTCAAAAAGGAGGAAGTTCACAATTCGGTTAGTATGATATTTTTTCAAAAAAAAGTTTATAACTTATTTAGTTTTTTTTTCTAAAATCATAAGCTTAATCTGCTAAAATCATAAGTTTTTGGAGTCGGTTAAAAAACAGACACAGATCAATCTATCTTCGAAATACTCGCTTAAAGCATAAACAAATAATCTGTACCCCTAGCACGAACATTTTAAAATTTCGTAATCGTATTGTTCACGCACGCTTAAAATTTCAAACCAAAGCCAGACAAAAGCTAACGTAACTACTCAATACGATGGCGATTCAATATTTAAAATTGTTCGCGCTACAGGTAGAGATACATAAAGAACACGACATATATTTTAAATTTAAATGAAGTTGTTAACTTTGAAATAAAAGTACACTTATAGTTTTGGAATAGGAAAAATGTACTTACACCTCCCCTCTTTCTGTACAGATGATGGCCAAAATCTACTCTCTGGGTCTTGATAGTTCTTCTTCACATATCCGTCTTTGTTCCACTTCGGAAACGAGACCCTGTTTAGTATACCTCTCCCTACTAGAGGCCTTTTATCTGCATCGTTAATCTTATTACACTCGCAAAACTTTAGCAAGGCAATTAAAACGACAGTGAATTTTAAGTTCATTTTATCGTCCAAAGCCCTGTGTGAATTTTCGACGTTTGGAATGTTTAACATGTGGTTATTACAATATATAATATTGTTACGGGAAGGGGAACAATGGTGCTGAATTTCTCCTACAATTGTGTGACAATAGCTGTTTTGGTGTTAATTCCTTTGGAGTACATTAGCACGCGCAGTCATCGGCTCGGAACATGTCTGTATTGCAAGTAATAAACGCTATGGCTTTCTATGTTTTATTTTTACATTTAATCGTCAGTTTCTGATGAATATTGAATAAAAAAAACAGTTAAGGGTAGACGTAGGACGCGGCGGCAGCAACTAAGAAAAAAAAATGGATTTGAAAGAGAGGCCTTATAAATATCAGTTTTTATCATTTTTTTAAGGAAGATACATCATCTGCAATTCAATGAGAGTAATTCACTGAGAAAAAAGCAACACATAAAACTTAATCACGGACTTTAGTTAAGGCTGGTAAACCTATAAAATTAAATGAAAAAAAGACGATTAATTCAAGTTACACACTGACAGTAAAGGAGGTGTTACATATTAGGTTGGGGAAAAAGTATTTTCGCATAGTATGTATCAACTTGTAATAAAATCTCTTTGGCTGTACTATTTGTATCTGGCTGGTTTTGGTATCATTAAAAGTTTAGATTTTAAAAAAGATAATTCCAAATTCAAATTAGGAAAATGTGTGTTTTTCATTTGTTTTTCGTACTGTCAAGATGAGTGAATCTAATGAAGAAATTCGATACATTTTAAAATTTTACTACAAAAAATTTTAAACTGACTTTCTTTACTTTACTTTCTATTGTTTTTGGAAACCACTTAGCACCAACTCCAAAAATATGTTTCTAGGGGATGAATACCTACTTAAATTTAATTATTTCATCCTTTTCAGTTTTTTGAAGTCGGTTTTAATTTTTGTTTAAAATTTTTTTTTCACAATTTTTAGTGATAACTTTCTACGGTCGAAGCTAGATGGGTGACCGTCAACTTATATTGTTTCCTACTATCGTATCGTTTCACTAAAAAGTCATTGGAAAAGCAAAAATTCGCAATTTCGCTTATGTAGACGATTTCATAATTTCAGTTTTTTTTAATTTAAAACCAAAGTACCCAACTGTTTTTGAAAAAAATTTTATGGAACCAAATGGCAGCTATTCCGCATCGAACAAAAAAAGAATCACGTAAATCGGATCAGTAATCTCGGCGTAATCGGTGTACATACATAGAAAAAAAAAAAAAAAAAAAACATACCGGCCGAATTGAGAACCTTCTCGTTTTTGAAGTCGGTTAAAAAAGGTAAAAATGCGACGCAAGCCGCGAAACAAATTTGCTATATTCATGGACCTAGTGCAGTGTCTGTGAGAGTAGCACAAATTTGGTTTTAGCGTTTTCAATACGGAAATTTTGATGTCAAAGATGCACGTCGCTCTGGTCGCCCTATTACGGATAAAATTGATGCCAGTTTTGAAAAACTGGATCAAGATCGGCATATCAGTAGTTATACATAGCTGAAGAACTGGGAATTGACCACAAAACAGTTTTGGCGCATTTAAAAAAAAATGGGTACACAAAAAAGCTCGATATTTGGGTACCCCACGAGCTCACTGAAAGAAACCTAGTGAACCGTGTACTCATTTGTGATTATTTATTACGACGTAATGAAACCGAACCATTTTTGAAGAAGCTGCTAACTGGTGATGAAAAGTGGATCACGTACGACAAGAACGTGCGAAAAAAGTCGTGGTCAAAGGCCGGTCAGGCTTCACAGACTGTGGCGAAACCCGGGTTAACTCGCAACAAGGTGATGCTGTGTGTGTGGTGGGATTGGAAGGGCAGTATTCATTATGAGCTGTTACCACCAGGCAGGACCATCGATTCTGAACTCTACTGCGAACTACTGATGAGATTAAAGCAAGAAGTTGAGAGAAAGCGGCTGGAATTAATCAACAGAAAGGTTGTGGTTTTTCATCATGATAACGCTAGACCTCACACATCTTTAGCCACTCAGCAAAAATTAAGAGAGTTTGGCTGGGAGGTGTTAATGCATCCGCCGTATAGTCCTGACCTTGCACCTTCAGATTTCCACCTGTATCGCTCTCTTCAGAATTCTCTATGCAGTGTCAGGTTAACATCACGAGAGGACTGCCATAACCACTTGTCGCGGTATTTTGATTAGAAGCCCCAAAATTTCTATAGCAATGAGATCATGTCCCTACCTACAAGATGGCAAAAAGTTATCGAACAAAATGGTACCTACATACTTTAGTTAAATGTAAATAAACTACATTAAAAATAGTTTTGAATTTTCTTAAAAAATGCGAAGAAATTTTTCCCCAACCTATTATATAGTCAAGTATATGTACAGTATCTCAATCAAAATCAAAAATCAGGAAAAATCTCCTGAATCAATGAAAAATACTAGTACTTCGTTTTCATGCATAGTTTGTTTGTACAAAAGTTAAAATTTTTCGTAGATTTCACCGTTATTCACTATGGCAATATGGCGGGCGACATAGAAGTGAACTAAACGTCACCAAAATGGCATACGCGCCATATTGAAACATTTGGCTGTGTTGCACTTTTTTTCTATGAAAATTCTTGTTTAGTACCAGGGAATAAAGCCAATAAAAAGAAAATGGACAATTGAACACTGTTCTGCATATTTTTACCTATTTTTAGTACAGTGTAATAGACCTGGCCGGGTCTCCATACATTTTTGAAACACCTCTTTTATGTTAAAGGTTAACTCCTGGCTCTGGAACTACCTGAAATAATGTAGATTATGCACTAGAATGAGGAGCTCGGTGGCGTAGTCGTTTGAGCGCTCTGGTTTCGATTACGAAAACAAAGCAACTTTCGCCATGGTCGGTCCCGGGATGGGTCAATCAAATTTATAATCCTAACTCCTCCGTGCTTCGGAAGGCACGTTAAGCCGTTGGTCCCGTTTGTTACTGCAAATTATTTAACCCACCAACCCGCATTGGGCCAGCGTGGTGGTGTTATGGCCCAATCTCCTCATGTGTTTCTCCCATGTAGGTAGGCCTGTGCCCAGCAGTGGGACGTATTTAGGCTGGTGATGATGCACTAGAATACACTAGAATGTGATTGTGAGTACACTGCAAATAAGAAGAAAGAAGCATCCGTAGAGTAGGTACATTTTTTTATACGGGTAGAACCATATTCCATTTCATATTCTTTATGTCCGGCTGTGGAACTCCTTGCCTAATTGGGGGCTCGTTGTTTGGAGGCCATCAAAATTCAGATAATAAATCACTTCCTACGCCCTTCGCTCTATTTTTAAATATATTTTATAATAATTTGTATTTTTATCACTTATCTACTTCTCCGTTTTCTTACACCCATGTTGTTTTTTCATTTATTATCTTCGCCAAAAGTTGGCTGAAAGAGATTGTTTGTTAGCTATAAGGTCTCCTTTTGTGTATGTGTTTTCTTGCTCTATTGTTTCTATGTATTTACTTGTGTGCAACAAAGAGTACTTACTTGTATTGTTTGAAAAGAACAGACATTGTTTGCTCTTCAAAAATTTACAAATTAAAGTGTATCAGTGCAGCACTTGTAGATATTATCCCCGTGTGAATTTTATATTTGTTTAAACATTAAGGGAAATTAAATCTGTTACCTTCATCATGTAACTGCGTTAGTGAGTAGTATTTTTAGGACACAGGTGACAAGCACCACAATAACTAGGTGGTAGGCCCGTATGTAAGGTCGTCTGGGTAGGTACCACCGCGCCTTTCATAATTCAGCCGTGAAATAGTTCACAGTGCTTCGGATGGAAGAAAAGGTAGCCAGTGTAATCACTGGGCATTGAAAGCATTTCATCTTAGGTCTCATGACAACAACGCACCAGCAATACCAAGTATTTTTTTCTGTTTATTGCAGGTGTCTATAGGCGACGGTAACCACTTACCATCAGGTGGGCCGTCAGTTTGTTTGCCATCTAGTTATATAAAAAAGCAAGCGTGCAGGAAAACGGTTACCATAGCCTACAGACGCTCGTACTACTCACGCGCTGCCTACCATATGAAAATCAAGAGTTACCAACATAACGCTTTCTTAAGAGCACTGGTGACCTTTTTAATTTAAACGAATAAAATTGTAACAAATGTAGATTTTACTGAACGTGAAATGAAAATTGCTTAGGTATTTTAAAACCAAATCTCATAAATATTCGAGAGTCTCGCTTACCAAACGTACCCTCACCCCTTTATTCCGTTCCCAAATTGAATTAAAAAGTTGATGCTTTCCTTTGCGAGTGATTGTTACAAACATTTTATTTTTAACCCCCGACGAAAAAAGTGTTATAAGTCTGTCTGTGAATAAGTGTGTCTGTCTGTAGCATCGTTGCTCCTAAACGATTGGACCGATTTAATTCACTTTTTTTTGTTTGTAAGCTGACGTGACTAGGATGGTTCTTAGTTAAAAAATGAAGATCAGTTCAGGCGTTTGATGACTATCAGCTCATTTTCTACATAATAAAAGGGTTTTACTAACTTTTACTAACCTATAATTCTTCAGAAACTTACAGCAAATATAGCGTGTTTGGGCTCTTATGAATAGTCTTAATGAGATGGTGTTAGATAGATGATTAATAAAGCCGGGGGTTACTTAAAATTGACAATTTTATATTTTTTATATAAACTATTTGCTTATTGATTTCGACTTTTTTTCTGCTTTACCATGTTTTTTCCTTGTGCGCAATGAAGTAGATATATTTGTACCTTATTTATTTTATACGTTTCGACGCATCGTCACAATGTTCCTATATTACTTACATTCATAGTTGTCATAATGATACTTAGTTGTTTATTGATGTCAGAAATCTAATATTATTAACATTTTGAATAAATTAAAATAAAATATAAATGAAAACCATTTATGAATTTCCTAAGCAGTACAACTTCAACAATATTCCATATCTTTCAAGTTTGCATTGTTTTTATGAGTAACAGTAGCGTACATTTTGCAAATTTGTGAAAAATGCCTCCATATTCAAACTTAGCCCACATCCCAATCGTATAGTATTTTCTACAATATCAACAATAGTAATTAAATTTACAAAACGGAATGAAACTATCTCAGAACTAACTCAGCGCAAGGAGTGATTGGAAGTGGTTTAGAGGTTGACCGCACTTCAGTAGATTGATAGAATCGTAGAAACTGAAGTATTCTCTAGTGATTGAATTAAAATTTGTTTGAAACAAAGAGTTATAGAACTTAAATATGTAAACTATGAACGAGATAAGCTGCCCTGGGCGTTCTATTAATCCGTCGATAGCGTTTGAAGTGTTAAACACTTTCGTTCCCTTATACAAAAACCACTTGAAATAATTGAATGAAAATATTCTTTGATATTACTAGTAGATTTCTGGTTACTTTGTCATGACCAAGTAAAGTCAGATATTATAGATATATATTTTATCTGTTATTTGTAGAATGGACTTTGGAATTGTCGGCGAACCGTTCATCGACATAAAATTCGTCGGCGAAAAAAGAAAAGAAAGGAACAAAACGTTTATTGACTTGTACAATACATTACGCTATCTAGAACGGTAAGTGTAAGAAAGAAAGAAAAAAACCTTTTTAAAAAAAAGCTTTTATTTTAATGCTCGAAAAAGAAGAAAATAAATAATAAATAACTATAAACTAATAACCATTATTATATACACATTATACACAATTTACATCATCATAAAAGCTTGTCGCTCAATTAAATAGGTAGGTAAGTACTACTTTATTTACACAAGTACCTAAATCGCGCGACAAGCTTTTATGATCATATAAATTGTGTATAATGTGTATCTCGTGTAGTTTATAGTTAAAATTTTGAAGGAAAATTTTATTTTCTTCTTTTTAGAATATTTAAATAAAAGCTTTTTTAAAAAAGGTTTTTTTGCTTTTAATTTATTGTTTATGTACTTTTTAGTTATCGTTTCTGTATCAAGCCCTTTCATTTTATACCCATATTTTAAAAAATGCATAAAAAACAAGTATTCCGCCATCTTGGATGTTCAGCCATATTAGATTTAGATTGACGTCACATTATTTTTCGAGTTACTCTCAACAAGACCTCTCATTTGATACCCATATTGTAGAATTGCATTAAAAATAACTGATCCGCCATCTTGGATGGTCCGCCATATTGGTTTTAGAATGACGTCACATTATTTTTCGAGTTACTCTCAACAAGCCCTTTCGTTTGATACCCATATTGTAGAAATGCATTAAAAATAACTATTTCGCCATCTTGGATAGTCCGTCATATTGGATTTAGAATGACGTCACATAACTTATCGTGTATTGTCATCAAAACCAAACGTGTGTACAAAATTTCAGCTTAATCGGATAAAGATATCTGCTTCAAAATCGAGTAGCAAGATTCCACCCGAACATAAGCAAGTAAAATAAAAGGTTTTAAAATACATAAAGTTAAGCTTAAAATTATATAATTAAATCGCGAAAAAAACACAGATTGTCGATAGAAACTTATTATAGCCTTGTTATTTCCCGTCTAGTTTCCCTCCGCGTTCTGTACAAACAATATTGTTACATAACACTCATATGACAATGTATCTAGCGTGGTCGCCTTACCTAACTTTGAAGTCAAATTTCGAGGGCTTACAGACGTTTTAGTAATCTGTGACGTGTTTTCAGTCTAATTTGGTAAAATTTTGATTGTTGAAAAACCATCACATACTAAAGAATCAAAATTACCTCCTAGTGGTAAGTGGCTACCGTGGCCTAAAGACACCTGAAATATTAACAGAGATAAAATCACTTGGTATTGCAGCACCCGTACCACCATCTTTTATCGTGATCCAGTTTAGGACCTAAACTGAGTAGAATCGTTAATTCGTACTACGACGCTATCTACGACTATTACAGCAATGCAGTTTAGGAACCAATACTGAACCGAGTGGCCTAAGAATCGCTTTTATAAAGATGGTGGTAAGGCCCCTGGTGCGTTATCATCCTGAGCCTTGAGATGAAATGCCTTCCATGTCCAGTAATTTAACGAAACTATGCATTATTGATTATCTATATACACAGACATGATGTCATTCAACACCCCAGCAATAATTATTGTCCGCATTATTAGTGTAAGTAAACGGTTCCGCAAGATTTCTTGCCAAGATCTTGCTTGTCACTTGCAGCAAGTAAGTTTCGCAAGAAAATTCCTTGTAGTCATAACAAGAACCAGAAAGTTTATGGTCATGAATAAGAAATAGAAACCGTCTTTCAAGAACTAGCAGGCGAGTTGTTGCTGATAACTTGCAAACTTGACTAAGATTTATATAATATTGCATGCAGTGTATACAGGATGGTGCCGCCAATACGACATAAATTAAAACATGGGCTATATCAGTTCATAGAAATAATTTGCCACTTTCAAAATGATCTTATTCGTTTCATAATTTCATGACATATGTATGAAATAATATAACATTGGCTGCGTTATTTCATAGAAATGTCATAAAATTATCAAATAAATAAGATGTTTTTGAACGTGGCAAACCATTTCTATAAACTTAATAGCCAATGTTTTAATTTATTGTCGTATTGACAGCACCAACCTGTATGTCGAAGCTATCTGGTTAAAACAGCCGCTTAACTGGTCGCCTAGCCTTTTGATTGAACGCCGGCATCCAATCAAACGGCTGAAGTAAAACTAGCCAAGTTATTGAGCGCAACGTTTAACCAGATGGCTAAACGTCATGTTAGCCGTCTGATTTAAATTAGACATTCAATTGTACGCCTACGCAGGTCGATTGAATCGAAGAGCTTTTGTGTGACTGTTTGAGTGATTGGTAGTTTCAAGGCTATTTTTTATGACCACTTAGAACCAAAATGATGTCGGTTATAAGTGGTCATAAAAAAACCTTGAACGTACCAATCAAACCAATACTTTTCAGTACAAGACGATCCATTCAATACCCCAAGTGGTTAAACGTTAAGGAGTCTAGTTCAATTAACTATCGGGCTAGGCATTCAATTGGATGCCGGCGTTTAATCAACGGGCTAGACATCCAATTAAACGGCGAATTCAACTAGATGACAGCGACATATACAAAACGCCAAGTCTTGCTAAAGAAAAATGCCGCAAGAACTTGTTAGTCTAAACTAACAAACTAAGCCTCGTCTTAGTTTGTTTAATTTTTGTTTCATGAATGTGTTTGTATTCTTTACCAAAATTATACCTGATTTGTAGAATATACAATTTATGCGTAGAACCGACCACGGAGTAGATCATTTGTAACAGAGTTCTGTAGGTACGACAAAAGTATAATTACTACTTGCATTTACTTCGATAAACTGTTCCATTCACCTGATTGGATCATCACAGACCCACCATACCCCCAGTGGATATTTATCATTATAAAGCGACTATTCATACCACTTATTGGCAAGTTTTCACCATTGTGGGTAGCATCCGTTTAAAAGAGAACATCGAAGCGTTTTAAAAGGTAATAGCCTACATCCTTTTATTTGTGCGCCCTTTTGGATCATAAATTATGATTCATGCCTAAATAACGTTTGTCATTAATATAAACATATACAGAAAGTGTGATTGATATAGAAAAAAGAAAAACTATTTTATTTAGTTATAGACCTATATCTATGACCCTGGAAAATAGTAGCACTGGAAGAAGAAATAGACTAGTTACACTGGGATATTATAGGATTGTCTGAAGCCCAAAAACAGGGGGAGGACACGATAATCCTCAAATCCGGCATCTTGCTCTATCCCTCAGGGCTGATTGAACGAATGAAATTGCACAGACTGATACTGATTTCAACATAATTAAAAGGTAATTATAAAAACACATGCTTTGCTAGAAATAATTTAATATTTGACACGGGACATTACAATATTAACGTACATACATCTATTTAATAAAAGAAAATTAAGCACTTTCCAAAACATTTGATGGAAGCATAAGAAATTACGAACCTATGCTTTCTTTGAATAAATTTTAGTACCTACAATTAATTTGATTATCAGGTAATCAGGTAATGTAAGAAGCCGCGTTACCGGTGGGACTTAGAATTGATCATGTCTTGTCCTTTACCCAAAATTATGTAAATACTAATTTAATTGATCTTAAAAGGAAAGAGGTAATCAATTCGATGTTTTAGTTTAAACTTGGCAAGTTTGTCATTTTTAAATACTTGCGATTATATCACAAGAGATAATTTATTTAAAAAAAAATTTAAATATTTCTCCTTTCTTACAATAAAAAAATAATCTTGTATTTATTTCTTATTTAATTAAAATTATTGTATACATATTTTAATCATCTAAAATACTAATACTAAGACAGACTAGCCTCACTGTATAAGCTTTTTATTACAGTGTATTATTTCTTTTTATGAAATCATAATGTCATTCCATAGAACTTCACAAACCGCTATGTAACTTCACGATGTTTTCCCAAAATAAATAATTTTTGACTGATCTTAAAGTATGACTATAACTATAATTAGATGTTTTTGTATATGCTTGGCAAGTTTATCATTTTTAATTACTTGAGATCATAGCACAAGAGATCATTTTAAACGTATAAATAAAATTGTCCTTTCTTACAATAAAAACGAATTCTTATATTTCACTTCCTAACTAATTAAAATTATGCCAGACGCGGCAGCCGTCTGGTTAAATTAACCATTCAATTGGACGCCTTAGCAGGTCGTATAAATCGAAAAGCTTTTGTGCGGCTGTTTGAATTTGATAAAAAGAACAATGTACGTTCAATGTTATTATTTTTATGACCACTAATAACCAGTCATAAAAAACCTTGAACCTAACAATCACACCAAAACTCTTAGTACAAGACGATCCACCTAGTGAGTCTAGATCAATAAACTATCGGAGTAGGCATTTAATTGGATGCCGGCGTTTAATCAACGGCGGCATCCAATTAAATGCCTACTCCGATAGTTTTTGATCAACGGGCTAGGCTTCCAACTAAGCAAAGAATTAAATTCTTTGCTTAATTGGAAGCCTAGCCCGTGGCGACATATACCAACTTATTTTAACCGTCTAAAATACTTAAACTTAGACAGACCTCACTGTATAAGCTTTGTATAGTGTTATACAGTGTATTATTTCTTTTTATCGAATTCTTAATGTCATCCGATAGAACTTGACAAACTGCTGTGTAACTTTACAATGGTTATTTGAAAGGCTTGCAACAACTAAAAAATTAAAATCAATTAAATATGATTCAAAGAAAGAGTTAATTTGTTAAATTGGAAGTGGTAAATAAGTCATATTTAATATTGAAAAACTTTACATATTATTTTATGTTTGTACTGGAAAATTGTTGTTCAAATTGTGATTAAGTGTTACACTATTTATTGACTAAAAATTCAACTACGTAAAAATACAAAGTACTTAAAATTATGTTATTCTTACACAAATACATTTTTAATATTATGGGAACTATAGCGTGTCGTAGGATACGCACTACTACACATATATAGGGATGTCACAAGCAGGGCAATGTTTTTCTTAAATTAATTGGAAAATAAAAGTGGTCAGAAAGGTGTCAAACTGGCAGCGGTAACACTTGACAGAGAACACACTATAGAGCAACATGTCTCAGTATACCTAGTTGTTATAAAATAAAAGATCTAAGTGCTTATATTGATAATTATTATGACTCATATAAACCCGAATAAATTGCAAAAAGGAGTTTAATTTGGAGTGTACGTCGAGAAAATCATAAAAAAATAAAAATAAAAAAGTATGTTTGAAAAATGAATATTTACGGATTTCACAATTAATTCAGTCCTTTGTTTATTCAAATTGCAGAGATAGATACGTACTCTATCATACAATGAAATTGAAGCAAGAAATAACTTACATAGTCCAATATGTTCTTGACTATGCAACCTATCTTGTTTCAATTATATATGCTACAGGCAAAAAAATTGCATCCTGTAAATGGGTCTTAATCTTAACTTAGTATTAAACTATGTTATCCGAATTTTCGATCACCGCAGCGGCGGTCTTGTACAACATTTATAATTAACGACAATTGTTATCTATGGATTTTACATTTTTAAATTAAAATAGTTGTCAACGCCATTGTCCAGATATTCCGAATATGGCTCTTACAATCGAATTCAAAGTGACCGAAATGAACGAATCAGCATTATAACTCCAACTACTATTGATTTTCCACTACCTCTATATTAATAAATTGATGACACTCGTACAACGTAAAAAAGTACAGAAATGACCTATTTTTATGAAATACTAGTAAACTTGTTTGACGCTCACTATTTGTAAATGATTACAGTTATGGGTTAACATTGGAGATGGTATATTTTCTTAGATTATTACTGAATTATGGTTGATTAAGTAAAAATATAATTAAATTCATACACTCACTCCTATTATCTAGCTCAAAGCAAGTATCATTAAGAGCTTGTGCTATGGATACTAAGGGATAGTGAGAGGCACAGACTACTCGACCAGGCGGTCGTCAAAAATAGCAGATGAGAGTTATCTACTACTCGTTTTTTCCATTTTTATCATATAATAATAACTTTAATACGAGTTACAGAGGTCGTTAGAGTCGAGAACGCCAGAAAGAATGCACACAGCTACTTCGTTCACATCGGTCCGCGGATCCTATTATTATGAAGTCTACCCTCCCTTGCTGAAGGACTGGGCGGTCCTCAGTTTCTTCCGGATTCTTGGAGAACTCCATCGAGGTATTACTCGGGTGTCCGATGGTGACACTCCCTCGTCCACATCGTCTGCTTCCGTTTTGATTTCCATTTTCTAAAATGGATAAATGATATTGTTAGTACCTAAATTTAACATTTACAAAAAAAAAGAAGTTTTTACTTTTTAACCGTTTTTATAAAGGGCCTCCTCTTTATAAAGACGGTTAAACGGTTCTCAATTCGGTTGGTGTTTTATAAAATACAAAATGTAGTTTATAAAATACCAACCGAATCGATCCTATTATAAATGCGAAAGTGAGTTTGTTTATTTGTTACGCTTTCACGCTTAAACCACTAAACCGATTTAGATGAAATTTGACATGGAGATAGTTGGAGACCCTGAGAAAAACATAGGATACTTTTTAGAGCTTTTACCAACATCCACGCGGACAAGCCTCGGGTGGTTGGAAGCATTATTATTTTAATATATGTAGATGTTTATAAATATTTTAATTCGTTCGTGTAAGAGCAGCATCGTGTGATGCCTAACAAATATTCCAGCAGATGTCGTTAAGCAACAATGAAAAGTGAAAACATTATTTTCTTAGTTGGCTTCCGTATTATAAAAGCATGATGACGAAATAAATAGAATTTTTCTACCCATTGAATAGATGGGGTTACTTATCGTAGTGACTGGTATACAAATAAATCAAAAGATGGCGCTGACTTCTAAAAGTACTATCAGGCTTTAAAACCCCCTTTCATGATGTGAACAGAAAATTTTATTCACTATTAGAATTTAATAAATGAAATCGAAAAAAAAACCTTTTCTTAGCCTAGAACAAGCTGAAACTAAACATAATGCGCATATTCCTGAATATCAAATACAGTAACAATATCAGTGGTAAATAAAAATACATTTCTAAATGGAAAAATATACAATTAATCAGTAAGAAGTTGACCTATTGAAATTAAAAAATATCTAGTGCATTATTAGGTTTGGTTACTAGTGTTGCTAGTTATTTAGTTATTTATTACGTTTTATTAAATTACCTGCACAATGAGCCTGATCAAAGTATGCTGCTGTTCCAGAAGTAGTGACATGTCTCTCAATTTCCTTTTCTGCTTGTCCAACTCTGCCGTGATGTAATCCTCATTGCTCTCCAGGACTAGGTCTAAACCAGCTATAAAATTAAATTGTGATAAACCGTGAATAACTTTCATCATCACCATCACCAGCCTATATACGTCCCACTGCTGGGCACAGGCCTTCCTACATGGCAGAAACACATGAGGAGTTTGGGCCATAACACCACCACGCTGACCCAATGCGGGTTGGTGGGTTAAAGCGGTTGCAGTAACAACCGGGCCCAACGGCTTAACGTGCCTTCCGAAGCACGGAGGAGCTCAAGATTATAAATTTGATTGACCCATCCAAGGACCGACCATGGCGAAAGTTGCTTTGTTTTCGTGATCGAAACCAGAGCGCTCAATCCACTACGCCACCGAGCTCTTCACTAACTTTAAACTATAGTTATTTTTTTATTTAGGTATACCTACAACTAGGGTGGCAAACAAGCGTGGATAGGTTCTCCCTGGTCGTAGTAATCCCATCTTCCCCCGATTGGGGGAATCCTTTCGGGGGAAGTTGGGAATAAACGTAAATTTGGTTGTATGTAGACAACGTAGGAGAGTCCCCCTACTCGCAATATAACGCTTCTTGATTGAGCTTTTGCTTTTTGCTCCACTCACCGCAATAACACAACGCAACAATTTGATATTATTAAAAAAACTATTCATTTTAAAAGTGTGTTCATTAAATTTGGAATTAGGGGGTTGCGTGGACTCGATATCGTAGTATAATATGTGCGCGTGGTTTGTATGGTAGTGTGTTGTACTCAGATCATGTCTTGTACGATACGCGATAGTACGCATTTTTTTAGGATTGTCACGAGCAGGTGTGACAATATTTTTACTAATAAGTGGTCTGAAAGGAGTCAAACGTTCAGTGGTAATTCTTGAAAAAGGAACACATCCGCCCCCTTAACTTTTATTTCTGACGTTTGTAACCCACATTGCGTCGAGTGCTTGTTAGGCCCAACAACATCCTGAGAATAATAGGATCGACAGTCCCCTTTGAATATTGTTTTATACAGGGTGGTGACGACAGTACGACGACGGTTAGTTCAAAAAAATATTTTGCATCTTTCAAATACATCTTATTCATTGTGATAATTTCATGACATTT
The DNA here is from genome assembly GCA_947347705.1 of Nymphula nitidulata. Taxonomy (NCBI): domain Eukaryota; kingdom Metazoa; phylum Arthropoda; class Insecta; order Lepidoptera; family Crambidae; genus Nymphula; species Nymphula nitidulata. The sequence continues at coordinate 24,117,826 of OX374616.1, forward strand.
CTATGAAATAATAAAACATTAGCTGCATTATTTCATAGAATCGACATGAAATTATCAAATGAATATGATGTATTTGAAAGATACCAAACATTTCAATGAACTTATATAGCCTATGTTTTGATTTATTGTCGTCACTATTCTGTATACAAAAAAATGACTTCTAAAACCTAAAGGTAGATGATTACAATGATTTGCCAAAATAATAGTATTTTCTTATATCAGATACTTGCCTTCGTCAGTAAAAGGGTTGCAGAACCATTTTCGTAGGATGAGGTCCAGAAAACCTAGTTTGCTGCATTTGTTGTTAGGATATTCAATCAACACGTCTTTGTCAACTTTTTCCAACAGGATAGCAGGCAGTTTCCTTTCTAATTCAGTGTGTAAAACAACCTGAAATGAGATTTAGACTTTACTATTTATTTTATCGATTCTTATAATAAATATGTTCATTTCAAACCAAATGATATTTTTTTCATCCGTCGCTTATTTTTTAATATCACAAACTCTGAGAATGGATACATATTTTAAATTTGTTTAAGTACCTGTCGTGCAATTTCAAGTGTTTCAGCTAGTTCTGTATTCTATTTTGGTCTAATATTATACTGTCTATTCAAGGTTTAATAATATAATAAATTTAGTGAAATGCGATTAAAATTAAAATTCAATATTTATTTTATAATCTGATCCTTCTAAAAGGTTCTTACCTGCATGGCCAGTCTCTTAAGCTGCGCATTCCTTCTGACACTCTCAATATCTCCAACAGCCAAACCAATGAGCAGATTCATCAACAAAATTGGCATCAGTACCATGAACAAACTTAGTATAAAGAATGTAGGCATAGGAAATGGTAGGATTATATCCGTCTCTGATTTATAATATGGCTGCACGTATGTCCCAACGAAATCAATTTCGCCTAGCATCATAGCAAAAGTTCTCATCAAAGACATGGGTATGCTGCTAAAAGATAAATGGTTACCCTGGAAAGCAAAAGAGTTAATATCGACGAAAACCTTACGTAAGTACCTCAACGAAACTTCGCATGCCAAGTTAAATTATTCGCAATGCCATAGGATATCAGGATGGTCGTTAAAAATAGAGATTTGCAATTTTAGTCACTGTGTGAAAATAATACATTTCATTAGACTTTAAAGTCTATGTATAGAGAGAGATGACAGTCTAAAAAGCCTATCAAAAAAGATTAAATACACGCACGCATTATTAACAAACAGTGACTTTATAAGTACAGTTAAAAATATATAAATTAGGTATGGTTTTTTTCATGACGTCATGAACGCTAGCAATATAATTTCTTAATTATTTTATTAAGCACAAGTTCTGACCCGAATAAAGGTGCATGAAGTAAAAGTTAAGGTAATTTTATAAATTGGGTATAAAATATGACATAAAGTTAGAGCAACGTTTGAATCCAGTCTCTTCATATGAACTTAAAATCTCCATCATTATAAAACTTAAAACGTTTTCTGCTATCATCATCACCAGCCTATATACATCCCACTGCTGGGCACAGCCCTCCTACATGGGAGAAACACATGAGGAGTTTGGGCCATAACGCCACCACGCTGGCCCAATGCGGCTTGGTGGGCTAAAGCGGTAGCTGGAACAACCGGGACCAACGGCTTAACGTGCCTTCCGAAGCACGACCCATCCCAGGATCGACCATGGCGAAAGTTGGTTTGTTTTTCGTATCCAAACCAGAGCGCTCAAACCAATACTCCACCGAGCTCCTCTATAAAACATACGAAGTTTTCTGCTATAAAACATATGAATAGCTAAAAATAATTGAAAAACCCACTTTAGATAGGAGAATGTAAAACGCCAATCCAAACGCAATGATGAGGATGGAGAAGAGCATGAGGACCTTGATGAGAGTTTGCAAAATCTCAAGAAACATCACCACGTAGATGCCGATCTGATCAAACCGTTGTAGAAGAAGTAATAGTTCAAACCATGACAAGAAGACCGTTATGGACGCTGCCGAAACCTTGAAATATAAAATATTAAGTTGTTAAAAAAATAACATTGACAACTCTAAAAAATACATGTAGGAGAAAATGTAAAGCTGATATTCCAGTATATTATATTGTAAGTAAGGCACAAAAGGTTGGAGCTTCGAATGGAATTTCAAATGTTTCATCATTAAAACAATCTTTGTATTATTTGTACAAAGAAACACAAAATGGTTTTTAATACCTGTATGTCGTTGAAGCCACCAAAAAGAGTAGGGAATACCATCAGCGTGGAACATATATAAAGTAGCCATGAGACCAGATTAGAAGGATCTACTAGATAATGCCACTTCTGTTGCTTTACATTATACGCCTCTCGCACCAAACAAATAATGTTGTAGATGACTATAGCGCCTGTACTTGTGTACATTGCTATCATGTCTTCGAATTCTGAAAAGAAATATTGTTTGTTTCTAAGTATGCATGTAAAAATTTGATGGTACAAGCAAAGTAAAAAATTGCAAGTAACCTAATCTTACCCATGAAAGGCTGTTCTTGTTTCGCAATTGTATTATTATTTGACATTTTGGTTTTCATTTGTACTACGGTGTTATTTGAAGTGGTGAGTTTGGAAGTGTTAGTGAATTTTTCTGTTGTTTGTTTCAAAACCGCAGTTGGTGTCACATTTGCCATCAGGAGGTATGTGAAAACAGTTACAAATATCAGATAAACGCAGTAAAATAACAGGTTTGTTAGATGAAAGTATTTTCCATACGAATTCCATTTCATTTGAAGATATTTTTGACTCAAGGGGTGTGCCAGTAGTTCAACGCGCCCATGCGCTACCATCGCCTGAAATCATTTCCGTCTAATTATTAGTTAACCATAAAATAATACTTCTTTGAATTATTTTTCCACCAACAGATATACAAAATTCAAATTTATATAATTATTAACCCGTGTGAAATATACAATTGAATGTGCTGCACCTCTGAAATATTACATATATTTACACGTTAACATATAAGCTGACACAAAATTTATCACCACTAAAAACCACCTATTTGAATCTGTGACATTAATATAAAGCTTAGCTGTGTATAACAGATACTAATTATTTTTAATCACTTTGACCGTAAAATCCATTGAGGCTAAAGGTAAAATAGCATAACTAAGATATTTTTAGTTTATTGTAGTAGCGAATGATGTTTTTCTTCAATCTGATTAATAGGAAAATCTTCCGACTTACCAAACCTAAGCTGCAAATCTCGGATGTTAACCGTAATTTATATTTAACTGTGTATAGGCTTAGTTTTTTTATAAAATTTCTTAAACATAAAACAATGATTTTTAAAATTTAGACAGGTAACTGTACGCTAGCAAATAGATAGCCCAAAATAAAAATTTTGATAAATTCTCAATAATATAAGCAACGGAATAGAAACTCAACAGCGTCAATGATTTCACGGTATAAATCTGGACACCTAAGCAATGCACCAATACTGTTCTGTCTCAACTCACGTTGATAACACACAACGGTTCAGGACGTAATTTGGGGTTGTTCAGCGCGATTCGTAGCGCGTCTACTTCAAGTTTCGAACGCTGGTAGAATTGGAAAGAGTACTTAATCTGAACAGAAAAAAGAACAAATCAGTATATCGACGAGGTGAAACTTACGTTGAGTGCAGGCAACGGTATATTCTGAAACTTTGGTACGCTCTCCGTTTTTCTTGTGCTGTCATCGTCTCTAATTTGAGGGCAAAGGGCTTCGAAGTTGTACTTGATCTAAATTTTGCAGACATGTTAGATTTTGTTTCCAAAAACAAAGACAAATCAATTAACATTTACCTTCACAACTTAATTTCTTGATCTTTAAGTAGTTGTAAATGTGTACACAACGTTAGCATTTGCATAAGATTATGAACAGATTTTATTTAAGCAATCTTGAATAGAAATTTAATGTTGTTGTGTATGTTTCATTAAATACCTTAATTTACATTACCTATATTTTCTAATTAGTCACGCACGGAGTAAGTAAAAGATAAAGTGACTTACGTAGAAACTCTTAGAATCTTTCTTGCAGTTAGCTTTTGTTATACATTTATCCTGGACAGCTTCGAATACCCTTGGCATATAAGCAATAAGGGCAAGTGTCACGCAAGGATGGCGATCTGATCTTAAAGCCATTACTTCTTTAGCTCTGAAAAATCATTAATATATAAATTAACTCAATTATTAAAATCACTTTAGTTGTTATTTTCTATTAGAGAACGTTTTCAACCAGATATACACGCACTACTATATAAAGGTATGAAAAATTTAACGTTTTAGTTTTGCAGCTGTTGGGTGGTAAAAATGTCGCTAGAACCTTCATTTCATTCGAATTACCTTTGCTCATGAGTGACCATAGCTAACGCAGCTTCGGGGAACTTATAGTAGATGGCATAGTCTATAGCACTCATATCCAAGTTGTTATAGGTGAGGCGGCAATCCATCGAAAGAAGCAGTGCTATAGAGTTAGGCTTGTTTTCCATCGTAGCCAGGTGCAGTGGTGTGTTCTGAGAAAGCAATAGCATTGTATCTTTAAAATCTCTTTTATTAATTCATAATATAAAAAAATGTACTGTTTATTAGACAATAATTGTTAAAGCTGTTCTAAATACTACTCGATCGTGAGCGGATTTATCTTCGTGCATGCAAATCACTTCAGCGGTTTTTGAATAAAAACATAGCAAACAGGCAGACAGAAAGACGTTAGTTTCGTATTTATAATATTAGTATGAATGATTATTGCGATATAGGTTTTGTGGAATTACCACCTAAGTAGTAGGTTTATGTTTATCAAATTAATTTTTATTCTTTCAAAACATTATTATTATTAAGACTTGTAATCTATCAATATTCTCATTCGTGACAGAAATTGTCATATGATTCTTCCGGGAGTCTCCGCGGGAATTTCATGGTGCAGTGATATTCTTAAGTTTGTGTCAATTTGACTTTGACTGTTAGCATGATTAAGGAAATTTCCTTCTAGCTCACCCCGTCTTTATCCACTTGATCCAGCAAGTGTGAGTGAACCGAATGTAGTAGTTCAATAGTCTGAGTGTAACCGCTCATCGCTGCAAGGTGCAACGGGTTCCGCCCATTATGGTCTCTATGGAGCAAAGCGCCTCTGTTTAGAAGTAGTTGGACGACTCTCGTGTGACCTTCGCGGGATGCAATGTGGAGTGGTGTTAGGCCTTCTCCATCGCTTTCGTTGATAATGAATGTCCCTTTATCGGAGTCTAACAGTTGACAAGCGGTGTGATACCTGCCATATCTGAAACGAAAAAAAGCGGGAAGCCCGCGTTTATACACAGAAGTAGCGGTCGCTACTCCACCCGCGTGAGTGTCGGCTATCGCACCTAAAGGTAGTCTAATGTTTCAGGATGTAATCTATCTCCATGGCCAAAAATTCAGTACCCTATTTTACACCCTGAAAGTATACGTAACTATATACGTCCCACTGCTGGGCATAGGCCTTTCTACATGGGAGAAACACATGAGGAGTTTAGGCCATAACACCACCACGCTAGCCCAATGCGGGTTGGTGGGTTAAAGCGGTTGCAGGAACAACCGAGATCAACGGCTTAACATGCCTTCCGAAGCACGGAGGAGCTGGAGATAACAAACCTTGATTGACATGGGTCAATCAAGGTTTGTTATCTCCATCCCATGATCGACCATGGCGAAAGTTGCTTTGTTTTCGAATCGAAACCAGAGCGCTCAAACCAATAAGCCACCGAGCTCCTCGCGACAAATGTTGAAACAACAATATTCCAAAATTGTCTATCGTTGTATTTTTATAAATCCTAAATTCGTGTTGCAAAATTAAATTTGTATTTTAAATGTGTAACCCTTAAGCAGAAACTGAAATCGTTCAAACCTTGCAGCAAAATGTAGAGGACTTTCGTTGTTGTTGTTCTTCAAGTTGATGCAAGCGCCGAGCCTGATCAGGTTCTCTAGGGACCTAATGTGCCCTTCCCTGCTGGCATAGTGAAGTGGGGAGCAACCTGTATTGTCTTTCTCATTCAAAAGTTGTGCTAGACTTTTCTCACAACGGTCCTGAAAATATAATACATTTTACTCAAAACCACATCGAGTTTTTAATATTTATAAACTTATAAAGTAGTTATTTTTAAACAGTATGAAAAGTGTTATAATTTCATTCAAGTATCTCTAACATAACTATTCATAACTATCTATCTCTGAAAGAAAAGACGCAGGGTTCCTACAAGATCCGATAAAGTTCTATATCAAATGAATTTTAATCAAAGTTGTGTCAGTTGTTTGCCTACAATTTGCATAAATATGGGGCTTAAAGACCCTTATCGTTTGGATTGTATTATATTATTGTTTGCTTTAGCATAATGATTTTATTATTAATTTTATTTTAACGTTATCATAAATGTGTGAAAAAGTATCTATCACAGAAAAAACTATCCAACCTAGTAAAATTTCGCATTTCCGTGAAATTTTCTAGTTTAGATATTTTTCTCTGTTAACAAATTTAAAAAAAAAATTTTTCGAAAAATAACGTTTATGCTAATATTGTTGTGATTTTAACTGTGGCATACGGAAACACAATCCACGTGAGTAAAGGCAGCTATCATTGTAATGTAACTGCGATAGCCGTGCTTATCTACTGTTTGACAATACACGACTGCGGAAGGCTGCGGTTCAAGCGGTACAGGGCCATAAGCTTATGTAATAAGAGTCAATCTTGAAGTCCCACTTTACGATTGATTTTAAAATGATGTTTTTTTCTTCTCCCGGGAGCATATTTATAAAAATTGAAAACCCGCTGTGTCTGGAAAGATTAGCCCTCAAGTTTTCGAGAACACAAACAGAAAATGAGATATAATATTTACACTGTATAGGTACTGATTATGATTAATCTCTTTAAAGTATCTTGTCTATATATTTAGTGCTACTTAAGTGATGGTATTTTTTATGGATTACATGAAGTTTTAAGTTTTGACATAGGTAGGTAGCCGTACCTACTTGGTCACTACGTAATTAGAAATCAATTAGAATGGATCGAAAGCGTAAATAATTTTCGCCTCTAATCCAGATTATAAATTCTTTTTTCCTAGAATAAAAATATCCCCAGCCAATCATTCCGCTACTCTTATGCTCGATCACCAGAAAGTGCCAATATTCAGGTCCATTTCATCTTTGGCTTCCATACCTACATCTGCTGAGTTTATTTACTTATATTTTATTATTTTATACAACTTACTTTACAACTTGCCGCAAAATCTTCAAGGCGTCCTCCGTTCATTACAACCAAGTGAAGAACGTTTCTTGAGTTGATATCTTTAAGTTGTATGTCAGCTCCGAGTCGTATCTGTAACAGTAATATATACATATAAACTTACTTAAAGGACATGGCCAATTTCTGCCTTCTTTTCAGCATTTACAAGAACACAACTAAGGTATCAAATTATAAAAATAAATTATTGAATTATCGTATATTATTAATCCTGTAGAACTTTTTAGTTTTTTAATGTATTTTAATAGTCCTTAGTGCAAACTTCCGGTTATACTTTCACATTGGACGTTCCTTACTCCACAGAAGAAATGCAATAACTTTAGCAAAACACCAAATACAAAATAAGAGTACATACTGTTTTAAAAACTTCAAATTTTAAAAGTCACTATGGAATCTTGGCCCTGTTTTTTGTATCGTTGTTGAATTGATGAGCACTCTTATAGCCAGTATACATGGTGGTGACGACAATACAACCATAAATTAAAACATGGGCCACATATGGTTCATATAAATATTTTGAGACTATCAAAAACATCTTATTAATTTGAAAATTTCATGAAACTTCTATGAAATAATATCACGCCGGCTGCATCATTGCATAGAAAGGTTATAAAATTATCAAATGAATAAGATGCAAGTACTTGCAAAACATTCCTAAAAACTAATATACCTCATGTTTTAATTTATTGCCGTATTGCCGTGACCGGCCTTATAATAACACTAATATATTTATTTTAAGAAATAGGTAACTATATACAATATAATATGCCTTGTTCTGAAGATTGTCGTCGGCAGATCATTAAACAGATCTCCAAGTTCTTCATAACGTATCTGTTAAAGACACAATCGAGTGGAAAAAAGGCTCTAAAGTGTTCGCCAGAGATCTATTGCTTGGACAGAGCTTTCTGACGAAGCTGAAGACAGAGGATAACAAAAATACGTTAGATCGCTACCTGAGCTTTTGATAGAGATTGAAAACTTCTATGGCCAGCTTTACGTGACATCACGGCATCATGCACACCTGTCACTCAGGCGGTCGGTGGATCGGTATCCAAAAGCTAAATCAGCCTTACATCACACAGAAGAAATCCCGGACGTCAGCCTGCACGAGATTAGTGTAGCTGTCAAACAGCTTAAAAAACAAGACAGCGGGCGACCAATGATGGAGTTACTGCAGAAAGCTCTTTAGAGGCTATTTACCTTTAACTAACTCGTGGATAAATCAGTTAAGGCATGGCACAGCGACGTGGTGACACTCTTCTTAAAAAAGGGCGACGGGACCAAATTGAATAATGTTCACGAGCTGTTTTCGAGAGTTATAACTTTTCGTCTCTCACGCAGGTTTGACGACTTCCGGTGATGAGGACGCCGCAGCACGCATAGCACAAGGAACAAGAGAAGCTCGAGAAACGGTTTTGTCTACACCGTAATGTCATTTTTCTCGGGATGAAACCCGACAAAAATGCTATTACATGCCGCCTATGCCCAGCAGTGGGCGTTTCTCGGCTGACGAATTTGGGTCGGCGCGCGGTGTGTGTGAGTGTGTGGTGTGTGTGCGTGTGTGCACGACCTACTTCAATCCGAGTCAGTTGCGAAATTCTTTCGAAAGATGATATTCTCTATTGATAATAAGTACATACCTTAAATTTGCGTCGTATATATACATGTACCTTAATCTAATCACAGCCAATTTCTCATGCTGTCGATATTTGGTCACTCTTTTTAATTGGATTAGATTTCATTTGATATTTGATACTTTTCAAATATTATTCAAATCCAATAAAAATGAACGCGCAAATATATATTATATAATCACTTAAAAGTTATGAAACAAAGAAAGATTACACTTTGAAAAGATGGTAATATAATATACGAAGATGATGATATGTGGATGTTATGAATATATCACGTTTTCAAATACTTGTTTTTCTTGCATTGTAGACTACCTATCGAGCGCGTTAGTGTATATATTCTTTGTCTGGGGTCTCTTTAAGTGAATACTGCTGACCGGTCGAAACCAATTTAATTAAAAACTTTATTCGTTAAATTGGTATCGTAATCATAATCATAATCATAATCTTTATTTACTAAAATATGGTACAAAAAGATGTTACAATATAATTAGCAAATAAATTATTCTGATTCTGATATATCACCACGACATATTCTATTGATGTAAATCAATCGTGGTTTTGAATGTCTAGCATCTACTACACGGTATAAAAAGCCTCAACTTCGACATTTCTGCCCTGTGCTACTGCGCCTTTTACTGATATTTTACTATTTTTACCATCCGATAGAATGATTTTGCCTTGGTTTTATTTACCCATGACGCAAAAAAAGGGTATTATAAGTTTGACGTGTCTGTCGGTATATCTGTGTATCTGTATGTCAGTCTCTTTGTAGCTCCTATACGAATGCACTGATTTTGATTCGTTTTTCTTTTGTTTGAAAGCTGGCGTGATCTAGATGGTTCTTAGCTATAATTTATGAAGATGCAGTGATATTTACAGACATTACAACCTCAAGCTGATGCTGTACTATCAAATAGTCTGCGAGATGCTTAATTCTTCAGAAACTTTGGGATGAATAGTCTGAATGAAGAGATAGATGACTAATTCGGTGCAGCTGTGTGCCTTAATTTATATATAGTGAAGTATTCCGGGGCCTTATTTATTACCACTCCGCACTCGGAGCGGCGACTCGGCAATCACTGCGCGGTCATGACGACGCGCTGCGAGGCCGACATCAAGACAGCGCGCAGTGGTTGCTGATTCGAAAGACGCAGGACGCGCGTGCGGTGAGTTCGTGGCCAGACCCTTAGTTACTCCACCACCATGCTGACCCAATGTTGATTGGTAAGTAAAAATGTCTGAATAACCTGGGCCGACAGCTTAACGAATCTTCCGAAGTTCAAGAAAGCTCGAGATCATGAGTTTTGGCTGACCCTTAAGAAATTAAGGTAATTTGTTTTCTTAAGCAAAACCAAAGCGTTCAAACCACCAGGCCAGTATCCTCTTCCAGTACTTACCAAAGTATGAACAGTCCTCCAGCCAGCTCTTGATGCTGCAAGCAGAAGAGGTGACCTCCTCTCTTTATCCAGCGGATTGATGTCAGATCCCTCAGCTATCAGATAGTTGACTATGTCTGGGTGGTCGAACATCGCCGCACAGTGAATGGGCGTCATCTTTTGAACGTCACACGACATGAGGCATGCCATTTTTTCTTTTGGTTGCATTGTAAACATTAGTTTTACTATCTCTAGAGCACCCTGGAGACGAAAGAATTCATTATGTGATGGAGCCACTTATGAGACACGATAGGTTTGTAAGATTTGTGGCAAACATATTATGAGTACAAAATAAGATATCAGGAATAATAGATTCAAAAATAATACATGATAGGGGGAAAATGGTTGCAAATGGATTTGACGTCCTGCGGCAAGTTGCCTTTAGGCTATTAGCTAGGCTAGTGACGTTAGATTTGAAATCAATGTATCTTAAGCCTGCTGTGAATCTAGAGTGGATGGATTTTAAGCCACGGATAACTACTTTCTAGACATTTATATTAAGACACCACAAAAGCTGATTTTAATGCAGTTAGGTATCAAATATTCAAATTTATAAAAATATATAAATAAAACAGTAGGTATAGCCCGTCCCCATATAATTGACGTGTTTTGGATTTATTCCGCCGTAAACTGTGAGAAGTCAGAAAGTAAATAAAACGACGTAGTGAGTAGTTAAGAAAATGATACTTAAAACCTCTCGTAAGTTTGCAAAAAATGGGACATCGGTGGCTTGATCACAAAATACATATTATTAATATACTATTTTAGGTTATTAAGAAAATTGGATGTTTACAGCTATTTGGAAAGATGTATATTTCTTTTCGACGTTGCTACGCGTTGGAGGAATAAATCTGAATATATCCATACCAAACATTTTACTTTAGATGCTATAGTTATCGATAAATGCAATGAAAATGATCATACCTGAGCACAAGCTAAATGTACAGGGGTTGACAAGTCGTGCTGTTGCGTTGAAATCTTCGCACCGGACTTCAGACACAATTCAACAGCTTTTATATCCCCGCCGTGTACTGCAGAATGTAGTGGTACGTTCCCTTCGTTATCGTACAACGAAATCATTCGTTCCCTGGTGCAGCCTTTCGACTCTCCCCACTGGAGGAACACCTCCATTGTTCTGGAAGACGCGTTCTTCGCTGCCTCGTGAATCGGATAGTAACCGTTGTTGCAGGGTCTCTTGCACTGCGCTCCTAAGTCGGTGATCTGTTAGGATACAACCGTGTAAGTTTTGTTCTGATTTAGCTTTAGGTACAGTCTGCATTAGAATCATATTAGCTGTCAGAGTGACCAAAAATATCTGCACAGTTTCAAAATAACAATTTTATCACTACAGTAAATCTTTAACAATTGAAAGGCGATTAATGTTGTAGTGATGATACGGTTGCTTTTCTTAAAGTTCATGGCAATATTTGAGCACTCTGAAAGCTCAGATAATTCCGATGCTTACTGTACATAGTATTAAATGTTCTTAGATCTCAACTATTCCGCTAAACTCTTTAGTATTCCTATCAAAAACCTTTTATTTCTTCAAACCATGACGGTAAAGTTGCGTTGATAGATAGATATAATATGTTGTACTGTACACAATACATTGCAATACAGACAAACAGAGAAACCGCATTGTACTCGTACGAGGGCAATGTTATCGCTAAACAGCAATCGCTTGGATGGACAGGGTAGTCAAGCTATGGTAAATAAGTGAAGTACCTATATGACAGAAGACTGGTGACCATTTTGTTCTCGTATCCAGTATAGCATTTATCTTTATTTTATAACTAACGTCAATAGACTTACTGCTCTTTCAGAAAGGATATCCGGGATACAAAAAAACGCTACTTACTAAAACTCGAGCGCACAGGTCGTGATCATGAATGGCGGCGAAATGTAACGCAGTTCGACCGTGTTCACCTCCCAAGTCGACATTGAACTGCGTCTTGTATTTTGCGAATACTTGTAGGACACTCACCTGGGGGAAATTTGGTGATTGTATAAGCTTACTTCGATTTTTGTCATGCTAAGTTTTAATGAGATTCATCCTAGAAGAAATTTAAAACTCCCGTTCTAATAAAGTTGGACAAAGAAGTATAATTTAAATTTGAACTTGTTTACTCGAACGCTTCAGACATGAAATACCTACAAAACCTCGAAATGTTCTTAATAGAAGAAAAATGTCGTATAACAACTATGTTCATTGTCAGATTATCAGTTCAGTTCCAGCAGGTTTCTTAAATAAGGTTACTACAACTTGACGGGATAAATCGAGAATATTAAATAATCTTTTGTATTACTGTCACTGAGAAAATGAAATCTTTCAATGATAAATGTAATATGATGTTTTTGATGGTGTTTACAGCGGTGAAATAAAATGTAATTACTCAATTTTCTCTTTACTATAGTACCTAAATGATGCAATTTACTGAATTAAATTATCTTTTTTGCGTAGGAAAATTATAATAAAACATTTAAATGGTTACTCTTCGGCCCCCTCGGTCCTTTGAACCCCGGAAAGGGTAATGCAATATCATTGATATTTGAAACTACTTTACATTTCTGCCTTCAAATTAAAACTCCCACTCCTGTTATAAGGTCAGTTACTCGTGCATGGCACTTTCTGGTCTTGTATATTGTAATCTCGAGGAGCTCAGTGGCGTATTGGTTTGAGCGCTCTGGTTTCGATACAGAAAACAAAGCAACTTTCGCCATGGTCGATCCTGGGATGGGTCAGTCAAAGTTTGTTATCTCGAGCTCCTCCGTGCTTCGTTTTGTTAAGCCGTTGGTCCCGGTTGTTCCTGCAACCGTTTTAACCCACCAAGCAAGAGAGGTGGAGTTATGGCCCAAACTCCTAATGTGTTTCTCCCATGTAGGAAGGCCTGTGCCCAGCAGTGGGACGTATATAGGCTGATGATGATGATTGTAATCTCGATCGTAAGCAGTTTTATTCGATCAAACTTATTACTGTTTATATTATGAATATTTAAGCTAAATTAATAAAATTAAAAATAATAATAAATATGATATGTTTCGCTTTCTTAAAATATGCAAATTTTGTATTTATTTCAGTACCTAGTTAGGCACATTGTATGTAATAAATTTAAAAAAAAATCTGTTTAAATTGCGTTTGTGTAACTTAACATCACCAAAACACCTACATAAGGCAGACAGAGTCTGCCATGCTGTGGTGTTTTGGTATAAGTAGGTGTAGGACAGTAAAATTACTGTAACACGTCAGTCTCTTCAAGCGATGAAATCTAATAGCTTAAATTAGATTTCATCGCTTGAAAAGCTGCCTTGGCAGCAGGTCCATAATCCATTTCCAAAGAGGTCTCAATTATTACTCGTGTTTGTGTTGTCAGAACGTATGTTTAAATTATAGATTGTACTAAGCTACTTTTTAATTAGAGAGAAATGCCTATATAAATAACACGCCTAATGTCAAAGTCATCCCACTTATTCCTTTTCATATTTCAGGATGGGTTTTTAAAAAATAATATTACATCACCAATAAAATTGATTAGATTGCTGTAAATTAAAAATTAAAATTTTTGGCGAGTTGAATCTTTATGCTTTCAATACAAAAGTACCACAATCTCGTTCAATACATAAGCACCGTCATCTCCCAATATATTTTTTTGGCAAGAACGATATGTCGAAGATATTATCCAACCAAGAGTAAACCAGAACATTACGTTGATTCTTCAATGAAGCATGTAACATTGCTTGACATATAATAACTTGCTGAAGTACAGTTTTTTTTATATCGAACGAGCAGAGATGATCCGCCTGATAGGAAATCACTGGATATTACAGACGCGTCGACATGTAAAAGACTAGAAAAGGTAATTCATGCCTTCCATGCGCTATAATGGCTATCTTTTTATTCACACCGAAACACGGCGAACTACTTCGTGGCTGAAATAGGAAAGGGGGTGGTACAGTTGAGCTCAGAAGTAACCTAACACTGTTTAGTAGTAGATGAACATGGTGTGACATGGTACCAAACAGGAGTTTGATCTTAATACCTAATCTATACGAACCCAGCAAGAGGGAGTACCTCCTGGCTTGGGAAAATAATAAAATTCTACAAATATCACAAAATACATAATAGTATGAGTAAAATATAGCGACGTTGATTGCGACACAATAAAGTGTAATTCAGGTCACTAATTATTAACTATTTATATTCAACTAGGAGTTAACTCTTTTTTTATCGCATGTAAGTTAGATACAGGTGCTGATTGCAACACAGTGCCAATTGAATTATGTAATAAAATTAATATTAAAAAAAAATGTTTTAAAAAAAGTGAAAAAATACTAGTAGTGCTTATACATAATGGCTTAAAAAAAATATTCAATTAACATGAGTTTTGTAAACAAATGACGTTTCAAAAACCAAAGGGCATGTACTTACTTCCCTTTTTTGATCTACGTATTCAGTACCATCTAGATCAGAAAATTATTTTAGCTTACAATATATGAAAAAATGCCAACACACATAAGAACAAATGCCAATCTTCTTCTTGTAATAATTTAAGTAGCAGAATTCGGTTGCTTAAATAATAACAAAGTTCTAAAGTATAAGGGAAACGCCAATAGTTGTACCTACCTTATTAAGTTCAGTAGCCAAATGTATCGGAGCTTGTGTCTTCTCATTAAGGACACCAGTGTCAACATGGCTGCAAAAAAATTACTAATGAGAACCTGTAATTTATCCAAGTAGTTCCACATTGCGAGCAGTACCTTTTTCACAGTCGTTAGTTACATCAGCAATTTTATTTTCACTTACAGTAGAGAACTAATTTTAGTAAATAGACTGTTAAATTTAATAGAAAATGCTTCGATAATCTTAATTCAGAAACTATGAATTTTAGTATTAAATAAATATTTGTTTAGTTTCTAAGCGCACCCGGCTCTACAAAGAGATGAAAAGATACTTACTTTTGCAACAAAAAGTCAATAGCATCGAGTGCTTCGCTTTCAACAGCTACGTGAAGAGGGGTGTTCCCAGTGTTATCGCGGCAGTTCAAATCTGAAAACAGTATTGCAAGTTTAGCCTCACTACTAGTTTTTTTTTGTTGAATGTTGTGTGGCGGGACATTCGTGGTATGAAAAGCTGAGGTTTTCCATCTTCTGTTATTGTTTAATTAGAAAACACTTTCTTGTTACAATTTCTGGAGACCTTCATTATTTTTTTTTAAATTGACAAAGAAAAATGAATTGATTAATTATACAAACGACTCTACATTTTTGACGTTGCCTTCCTTCCCTCATGAAGGAAACTGTGTAGTAAAATAAGTCAATACCTTTTATAGGCTGTTAGGGCTAGATAGTTTCAACTCATTAAAATTGAGAATCCGTAACGAATAATAATTTTCTCACAATCACACCTATGAGTTAGGCTGAATTAAGCATCGTTAAAAGGCTGTGTTATGAATTCTAGATAACAGAGAAATATAGATAGCGATTAATATGACGTAAAAATAACGTGATTTGTGGTCGTCAAACTACCAAAACATAATATCACACAATCATTTTATTTATACGGTTGATTTTGTATCGAAAGTTCTTGAGTCATGTAAAACTTATTCAAAGATCAGTATTCACGCCATCTGCGCTTTGCTTACTTTACTATCCATCCTTCTACTTCTATCAATCAGTGTTTAACCTTTATCAAGTTATCAAGTGCTTTTTAGAAAACTCTTAATTGGTATTGTAAGTAATACCATTTAAATAACGGAGCAGGACAGTTTAAAATACCGTCGCATATGATTAAGCAATCCACTCATGAAGCGTATTCAATTTTCATATAAAAGGCAATTTAGTCCTTGCTTACCTCCTCCATAATTTTTGATGAAATTAAGTATGTTGGTGTTGTTTCTAGCCGCAGCTTGGTGTGCGGCAGACCTGCCTCGTACGTCTCTCACTGTCAACCTAGACGGCTCATTGAAATACAGACGCATAAAATCCTCTACATTGCCGCTTTCTGCAGCCTGCAAAAGAAAATACAGAATGTTGCAACGGAATATTTTATACAGGTGGCGAATGGTGCTAACGAAGTGGCGATATAAGAAGCCAGCGACTAATGACTCTCAGTCAGCATCCATCCTGGCGACCTGCTGGCTACTGCTTTAGGCAAGCGTATCTTAGTTATATACAAGATACCAGAAATAACCAGAGTATCCTGTCTCCACGTAAGGGCCAATTTTGAATATGAAATTCAGAATAACACAGAGTAGTAAAAACTCGGAACCTTATTATTTGGAAAAAAAATACCAATAAACTGTAGTTTTTACTTCTGAACTAAAGTTCTCGACAGTAATTTTTTTTCAAAGGATTTTAATTAAATTCCATTGAAAAATGAAACTACATAGCTCAATAGCTTTAAAGACAATTTATATTAAGAATTTGAATCAGAGGGTTGGAATGTGTTCTATATCACATTCCGAAACAAACTTTCTGATGTCAAATAGTGTGGTGGTGGAATGTGGCAATTTATTTGTTATGTTTTGTCGGAGTGGAGGAGCATCATTATCTATTAAGAGTTTAATGTTTTTGAATTCGTTGCAGAGGAGGTATTTACACAAATATGTCTTTAATACACGCAAATGATTCATAATTAAACAATTTACTATAAAGGCACTGCTTTTTGTCTAACGCTATCTCTGCCATCAGACCTGAGATATACCTTTTTATAAAACCAAACGAGAATATATTATATTACTTATTAAAAATGTTCTTACTCTTATCATTACAGATAAAGAGAGACACTCATAAAACGGGACACTTAAGAAAGGGACAATTCAGATTACCGGCAAAATAAAAAACGTCTCGAGGTGACACTATGATTGTTGTATGGCAGCCCCGATGCACATCCATTGGCACCTAACTTAGCGGTCCTGCCATTTCCAAGATGCCGATATCGTGGGTGCGTTTATAATTATTCGGAAGTATTTTTTCAGTATTATTTGAAAATGATTTAAAAGATGCTGTAAATTGATTACGTCGTTTCCTTGTTGATATAGACAGTATAGTACTAAATAAGTACAAATTAATGCATTTCATTTTATTGATTATAAAATGAAATGCATTAATTTATATACAGGTTGGTGCCGTCAATGCGACAGTAAATTTAAACATGGGCTAAATTAGTCCATAGAAATGGTTTGCCACTTTCAAAAATATCGTATTCATTTCATAATTTCATGACATTTGTATGGAATAGTGTATCGTTGGCAGCATTATTTCATACAAATGTCATGAAATTATTGACGACTCCACCCTGTATAATAAAGATATAAGATATAAAAGACTCCAAAAAGCCTTTACAATTAATCAACAGTCATTTTACTGGCTTAACTTTTAATTTTCACTTGTTTACGCTTTCATCATTTTAGTTTTCAGTGCTAGTAAACTAACGTAGGTATATAGGTAGGTACTTACGTGAAATATAATTGGTTAGCACGTGCAGGAAAGTTATCAACAAAATGGGAAGTCAGGGAATTCTATCACTTGAAAAGCACCTACCAAAATTGTGATAGTATCACAATGATAAGATTGACACGTGACCATTGCCTTTATTAAACTTCCATGACGAGTTATCATGTGAAGATCACGCGACAATAGTCTGTAACAACTTCGTGACACGCAATTTTTACACAGTTCCGTGAACTTTGTAAAACCTCCAAAGTCTATACTAATATTTGAGGGGATCCATCACTTTATCGCAAATTTCAATTTTCATTCATTGAATTTTTACGTACAACGATTTTCATTTCCCGTAACACCATTTGCAGATCGTTTCATTCAATATTGAACAACTCCTCAAATCCTCTTACATATTGTTTCCTCGAAAGTTTTTATCAAAAAAAATCACCTCATCGTTATTTTATTCAAATCTTTTATTTTATCAAAATAGTGTTAGATTGATGTTTACTTTCCCATAAGTTTTTATGGTTGCTTGAATTTATTGCTTGATTAAAATAAGGTAATAAATAATTGCCTACATACGTACATAGCCTACATACATACATTGCCTATATATTTATACATACATAGGAGATACATTATATATAAACATTTACTAGTATTATATACATTTTTTAAAGTTGTTTCATGCCCTTGTTAAAATGTATTGTATCATTGTCATTTTTTATTAGCAGTCTATAATACTACTCCAGGAATATAATAATGTTTTCACCTATTTTGTTTTGTGTACAAGTTATTATTTATCTTTTGGCAATGTCATTTTCTTTTTTTTGTATCTATTATTAGCCATCAACCAATCACACGGGCCATGACATCATGCTGAGCTGGTCACCCTTTTGGTTACATCTGGTCTCATATTCTTAATCTCTTTTGTAATTTCCTAAAATTGTGACCAAATAAACGTCTTTTCTTTCTTTCTTTCTTTCTTTTACATGTCTGCTTGCATGTATTGTGCTTGTTTACTTGTTCACCAATAATAGATTTCATCTACCTATATAATAATTAGTAAATAATTTGGGTCAGGTTAGGTTAAAGCAGTGACTATTAACCAGATTCTATCAACTGTTAGTGACTTCATCATCATCAGCCTATGTACATCCCGCTGCTGGGCACAGGCCTTATTACATGGGAGAAATACATTGGGCCATAACACCATCACGCTGGTTGGTTGGTGCCGGGTTAAAGCAGTTGCAGTAACAAACGGGACCAACTGCTTAACGAGCCTTCTGAAGCACGGACGAGCTCGAGATTATAAATTTGATTAAAGGCATAGTTGAAGTAGGTAGTTGGTATTCATATGTTACTACTGTTTATTGTGTGTTGAATGTTAATTATTCATAATTATTAAAATTCAACACACAATAAACAGTAAATTCCGTATTATTTAACTATTATACTATTGTGTAGGCAAGATAGGTATTATTAACATGGAACTGACCGCAACAGCTTTTTTGTCATCACCACGAATGCTTCGTTCGATAAAAAGATACTGCGATTAAAAGTTGATCGATTTAAATATAAAAATGTGTTTTATTCATTTGTCGATAAACAGCCTCATCAATAAAAAAATAATCATATAAGATTTAAATTCGATCAACCGTTATTCTGGTAACCAAACCAAGCGCTTCACGTTTTTTTTTTCTATAAAACATTCTTTGATTGTATGAAACAGTGATGATTGGTTAATAGGTTAATCAAGTAATAAAAATATTGAAAATCGTTGAAGTTATCTGTGAAATGAAATTCGATATTAGAAGATTTTGTGCTCTAATAGATACCCAATATTTGTTTATTCGTAATATATTGCACGAAAGTACAATATTCAGACTAAATGCCTAAGACAAAAGTTTCGGTGCAAAAAAAAAAAATATACTACTTATATACCAAAATACTCCAATTTAAATAGAATAATTGATTCGGTCCTGTCTGTATGCTACGTTTTTACTAACTGAGTCTAAGGCACTGAACCAAATAAGATGAAATTTGTCATAGAGATAAATTATAAGGACATAGACTACCATTTGGCACGATAGCAAAAATTCACGCAGGCAGGCTTTGGTTTTTAATGCAGCTCTTTTTTCTATATTGTTTTTAAATGTCTCTAAAGCAAAATTCCATTTATTCCGCGTTTAGTAGATAGGTATCGAAGACAAAAAAGAGTTACTTAGTTGTAATAAATATTATAATGGGATGTGACTAAATATTTCTAGTCACCATAGATATGCGAGTAAAATACAAGTTTCTTGCTTTATAACAGGAGGGAAAACAGAGGACTTTTCCGGTGAGTTGTAGTGTACGGGATTAGATCTAATGCGTCATAAAATATGTGAATAACGCGGCACACATATATTTCGCAGTAGGTCATGTCGCAAACATGTATTGAATAGTTATGAAAAACTAAGAGCAATATTACTCAGTTTCTCCTTACAAGATAATTTTGTGTTATGTTAATAGGTACCTATTAAAATATTTTGTAAGTCGTTGGAACTTACAAAAATACTTCGACGATTAGATAATGTATGTTGTACTTTTTTCACTAACCTACCACATATTATTACAGCACGATTGATTGATACCCCTAGTTTGCACGATTGATACCCCCAGAGGCACGGTAATGCTATATCATTACCGTGCCCCTGATGTTGCAAGAGACGATAAACTACGGCATCCGCTAACCATCAGGGCTATGATGCTTGATTGCCACCATAGTGTAGAAAAATAAAATGCTCGTTAAATTACGTTAGTTGTTTTAACAACTAACGTAATTTGAACTAGAAGACGAAATTCAATTGAAACTTCTTCAAGCTGCAGTTGCTTGAACTTGCGCAAGTTAGAAACATAATAAATACAATGTATACTTAACAGGACATCAAGCGTAACAGTTTGACCTTGAGGTCGCCGTTACTCAGTTCGTAATAAAGGTTACTTTCGTATTGCAACTGTTAAATCTGATGTGCTGTCGTCTGTGTACATTACGCGTGCAAAACTTGTCAAGTGCCATTATTTTATTATTGTAACGAAGTTCGTTTCTGCATAGTTTTATTTTATGGGACTATGGTGCAGTCTAGTTATTGCAACATGAGTGAGATCTTTCGTGACTCGCCGCCAAACCTATAATAAAGAAAGAAGATAGCGCTAAAAACACTTTTTTGAAATTTCGACCGGAGGAGGTAGTTAAATATGGGGTTGAATTTTCTACGACTCTAGTTATTCTTTGAATCGGTTGACTGGAAAAATGGTACAAATACTCTTCAATTAAAAGATGCGACATGAGTTTTACAGTTGTTCGTGGTATTTCTAAAATTATCTCCCTACAAAGTCAAATAGGGCTTTAAAAATTAAACACGGCATGGTAGACATAAGAGCGGGGGAGTGGGGGACAGCGCAAGGGAGAGGGCAGGGGAGTGAGGGGTAGCGTAAGGCAACGCAAGGCAGCGCGAGGCAACGCGAGGCAGCGCGAGGCAGCGCGGGTTAAAGTATTTTATTCTTTTGTGTTATGAATACTGTTGTAATCTGATAGTGATTATCTATCTTGAAATAATGTTGCTAATTTAATTCAATTTATGTTTACTAACTCATTTGACGTTGCTATCATAATTTATTATTAATTACTGACAATGAGGCTGGTATATATTTCGCACAAAGATTAAGCATCGCAATTCAGCGAGGTAATGCGACCAGCCTTGTTGGTACACTTCCTGTTTCGCAAGATTTAGGGGGTATTTATTATTTGTAAGTTCTTTTTTTTTTCTAATGTCACGTTGTAATATATTTAGGTATATAGTCCATCTTTAACTATTTACCCTTTATATTAATATAAGTATTTAGGTATTTCAGATAAATTATTTATTAGTCATGATGAAATAGTTATTGAATGTCAAAATACGCCTTTAATTACTTTCCTATCTTAAAATTTATTTTGAATATTTATGACTAATTAGTATTGTGTATTTTTTTATAAAGTATTATTCTATCTTTTAGTACAGACGAAAGCACTTCAAACATAATAAGAGTTGCTCTACTAAAACAGCCTCTATTTCGAACGGTTTAATCCACAATTGATGTGCTGTAGACCGAATTAATTTAAAAAACATGAGAATAGCACACTTTAAAAATCTCTTAGTTCCGAGATACTAGAATAGTGTTCTTTTTTCTTTATTCAAGACATTCACCCAAGTGACAAGTTCGTTGTAATATTAGATTTTCGAAGAGACAAAGAAACTTCTAGTAGCCAGTTACAATTCCTTGTAAACGTCTATATAGTTGACTAATTAAACAACGTTACACGAGTATACTTAAAGGATGCGTTCAGAGATGCAAAACTATAAAAAAAAACTGTTAAAATATAAACAAAAATTAAAACCGACTTCAAAACACTAAAAACGATCACCAACTTTAAAAATATGTATAAAGGGGCTCCCCTAAATACATATTTTTTGGAGCTGGTGCTAAGTTGTTTCCATAAATGATAGATAGAAAGTACCGACTCCAAAAAACATGTTTCTAGGGGATAAGTACTGGCTTTTATTTATTTTATCCTTTTTAGTGTTTTGAAGTCGGTTTTAATTTTTTTATTGTTTATTGATATATTTCTAAGGTAGAAGCCAGAGAGGTGACTGCCAGCATATATATTGTTTCCTTTACTAAAAAGTCATAGGTGGGCAAAGATCCACAATTTCGCATACATAGACGACTTAAATATTCCAGATACTTTACTCTTAATTTTTGATTTTAACATTATTATAAATGTTTGAAAAAATTACTTAGTAATTAAGATATAATAAAAGAATAGAAATAGGAGAAGAAGAAGAAGAATTTCACAGGGATATCCCAAGTCCTGGGTGGCTCGGTGGTCAGAGCAGTCGCCCGGATTGCGAAAGGTCGCGGGTTCGATTCCTGCCTCAGGACGTGAAATTTTTCTAGTTTTATTCTATTTTAATTACTAAGTAATTTTTCAAACATTTATAATAATGTTAAAATCAAAAATTAAGAATATTTGAAAGCACTGCCCCAACTTAACCGAATCGTCGGTATTTGTAAAAATACTCGTTTCGGATGTTGAAATAGAATATTTCGACATTGTAGGGTGGACTTTAGCTCATAAACGCAAATACAGATAGACTAGAAGAATTTCACAGGGATATCCCAAGTCCTGGGTGGCTCAGTGGTCAGAGCAGTCGCCCGGATAGCGAAAGGTCGCGGGTTCGATTCCTGCCTCAGGACGTGAAATTTTTCTAGTTTTATTCTATTTTAATTACCAGTTACTTTAATGTAAAAACCAAACTACCCAATCGATTTTATTTATAAACAAAAAAAAAGAATTACGTAAATCGGATGAGAAACCTCGGCATAACCGATGTAACATACATAGAAAATAAAACATACCACACAAACATACCTCGTTTTTGAAAGTTCCCCTGTAATTAATTCAAATTAAAAGTACATCAATTGTATATCGCGGACTTGTGACATTACAGTGTTCAGGTATTATAAACTTGTTTCATGGGGGACTCCAGAGACATTAAAAAGCATTTATCACTGAAAAAATTTTTTTAGGTTTTAGATGGATTTGTTCCACTAGAATCTTTTGGATCATTATTTTTAAAAATTACGGCTGATGGGTAATGATTGTAAATTTAAGAGAAGCAAGTAACGGAATCAATTTATAAATTAATTAATGAATAACAATTTACTATTATTTTATCTTTATTAAGTAATCTAAGTACATATATAAAAAATATGGTAAACCATAGTAAAAGACGTTTAAACTGAAACTTATATAAGTTCTGTAATGAAACGACGGAAGGGATTTTCTGAACAGATTTAAAAAACTCAAAGAGAAGATTATCCCAGCTCAAAAAAAAAATATAAAAAATAGAATTAGTTAGTTATAAAAAAATACACATGAAGCAAGAAAAGACAATGTCAAATACAGTGAAAAAGACAAAAACAGACAAAAACAAAGACAGTGACAAACACAGACACAGAGACAGTGACAGTGTCAAAGACAGTGTCATGTGTTGATGTCAATGTCTCAATGTTTATTTTTTGGTTCAATTTAATTGTATGGTAGAGGCAAGAAACTTATATTACATCGCTTATTGTTAACTGTGTGCAAAAGTTATGTACCTGGTTATTTATTTACAAAAACGACAATGTTAAATATCATGCCTGTTAAATATCAAAAAACTATCAGTCGACAATTCAATTCAAAATCATTTAATCAACATAGACTTATATATGCACTTGTTGACGTCAAATTTGAATACATATTACTATAGTAACTTAATATAACTGCCTCTACCACTGACGTATAAATATAAAAAAAAACTATCAGTCAACATTGAGTTGTAAAATTGGTTCTTCAAAATTAGTATACAATGTTCTAAATTCAAGCTTAATGTATTTCGCCACAATAGATATTCTATTGTGAGCTGTTGTTGCCAGTAAGTAAGAAAAGGTAATTCGAAGCTTACAACTAAGTATTTAAAAAATTTAGTTCCTGCATAAATTTTCCCTCTTATTACAAAACGCGGACTAAAGTTAGTCCTGGCTTAAAACTGATGCCGTCACTATCTTTCTTTTAACAAATAAAAGGTACAGCATCAGTTTTCGACCAGGACTAAATTTTGCCCGCGTTTTATAATAAGGGGGAATGTTGGATAAACAACGTAGGGGTTAACAATTCAGCTATAGAAGACATAAAAGCGCCACAAAACTCACATTTGTGCCACTCCATTACGAAAAATATAAAAAGGGCATAAATCACACTAAAATATGTACTTGTAAATCGAACTGTTTTACGTATGAAGTTGGTGTTTTTATTATCATATATTAAAGGAAGACATGTGACGAGTTGTCATCATTCATACGCATTGATACATTCATATACTTTTGGAATAGCTGTTTACCATAAACTTCATAAATACTAAGCTTACTTTGGTATTCTGAAAAAAATAACAAAAGGAAGAATTAGAATGAATTATTTACCTACCATTATTATTATTTTTGTTATTATAGTTACCTATATTTCGCGAAGTCCCGAAATCACACCCCTAATTAACTTTATGAAAGTATTTAGTGCTTTAATTACACTAAACGCCATTATAAAATAGAATCTTTATATTATGGTTACATAATGGCTACAATAATATTGCAAAGAGTACCTCTTTTTACCAAGTTTGAATGTATGTTTGGACAATCTGTGAAAATACAAAAGTTCATCGGAAATGAGCAGTGCCTTTATAGTAAATTTCTCAATACTCTATATATTTATTGCACTCCATAATGTTTTAAGTTTTCACATAAAGATGCTGTGTATAGTCCACAGCATATCAAGTATAACCTCGAAACCTACCTTACTCCATTCATAATAGAGGCGGTTTTCGTAGTGCAACTTACACGAAATGTGTTGTCCTCTGTACATAATTAAATGAAATTCTTTCACTAACATTTATAATGAACATTCAGGGTGAACGTGAACAATTACACATCCGTTAAAAAAACCGCCCAACGAGTGCAGATTGTGTTGTAAATATACAAATATCCACGAATCGTGAACAAATGCTTGTACTCTTCATACAATCATCTGCTCCAACCGGGATTTAAACCAAAGACCATTGGTTAAGTAGAGAGTCAAACCACTCGATTAGACGTATTCAACTATATCAATAGTAAAAGATTTATTTCATGATGTCATAACGTCGGAGGGCGTGCAAGACCGCGTAAGAGCAATTTGCAATACCACGTATTTACAAAAGACGCAAAACTGAAATATCGCGCTAGCGGGTTCTTAGCTCTTATTCGCATTTTACTAGATTCTCAATAAACAAGACCCAGAATAATTCCAAAAAAATTCAGCCAAAGAAATGTGTAGAAATATCCAAGATATTAACTTTTTTCTCCCTCCTGTGGAATAAAGAAATAGCGCATAAGGGGAATCGCAAACAGCTCTTGCGCGGTCTTGCACGCTCACCGGCGATATGAACAAACTATGATTTTTAAACATTGGTAACAATTTTTATAATGTGTCAAAAAACTTTTTTAATAGCGTTTTTGTCGCGCAGCTTTTTTGGTGTATTCACATATAAATATTTTAACTTATATACGACATACAAATACCAAATTGTTGTCTAGATAAAAATACTTCTAAGTTTACACTTATGCACGAGTTATTTTCATTTAATTTGCACCTATACTTACCTGCACTTTTGTTGGCAGAGGTGGATACCGAAAACTTCAACGTAGGTATATCTATCTATCTTAAACTCTATCTGTTCGGTAATACCTATTTTTAAATACTTTATTAATTATCAATGCAGCTGCCATTTTACTAATCAAGTTACGCTATGGACCTTTCTATGCAATTTTAACTGCACTCACTTGCAATATCTCTTCAACAGACACTTTGCTGACGCTGACCAAGCCCAGCATTTTAGACCAATGGCGGGGAAGTCTTATCGCTCCAGTTTTCAAACTGTAAAAATTCCGCAACCGAGTCGCTTGATTGAACGAACCCATCACAAATGAATCTAACACAGCTTAAATTTAAACTGAGAATGGGATTTTAATAACGTCTCTAAAAAAATATTAATGTAATTTCATCACAGTTATCTTCAGTTTCGTCCAATACACAGACGAGTGTCGCTGTCGACTACATATCTTTAACTGACGCTACGTCTCGAAGCATGGGGATGAACTTCAGTTCTCGTTTTATTGGCATGTCAAAGGTCGGAGAAGGCGTACCGAACAATTATTAAGATAAATTGGTTGTTATTAATATTATACTAGACAGAACCTATTATGATTTGCTTTTGGCACTTTTCCGATTATATGCAGTCGAGGAGACCTGGAAAATTCTGATATAATTATAAGTGCTATAAAGCTAGCTCTCACATAAGAATATTAGATACAAATATTCATCAAACTTATTCTAATATGAAAGAAAAGATGTGTTATATGGAAACATAGATACATTCTATGAAATAATACAGCCGTTGCTATATTATGTCACACAAATGTCATAAAATTATCAAGTGAATAAGATCCTTTTGAAAGTGCAAATCATTTCTATGAACTAATATAGCCCATATTTCAATTTATTGTCGTATTGACGGCACCACCTTGTATATTGTATTGTCGGTCACAAATTATATAAATTAGTTCTTGTTGTCTATGTGTAGTGTAATGAAAAATTCAAAACTGACAAGGACTGCTATGAAAGGAAAGAAATACACGAATAAAAAATTAAATATTAGGTAATTTACAATAATAGTCACACCTAACACTCAACCTATTATGTAGCCCAAGGTACTCTAGTGGCGGCTGCGTAGCAGGAGACGCAGCGTTGGTAGCTCTTAGACAAGATGGACCGACGATCTGGTGAGGGTCGCGGGAAGCCGATGGATGCGGGCAGCGCAGAAACGATTGATTTGGAGATCTTTCGAGGAGACCTATGCACAGCAGTAGGCGCCTCTCGGCTGATGTGATGATGATGATGAACAGAAAACATAACACAAGCTTATAGTGATGCTTACTTTGGGCTACATAATAGGTTGAGTGTTAAGTTGGACATACCAAGTTGGACTATTTATAGCAGGTGAATATATTAAATAGCTAACACTTGAGGGTATGAGGTGGAAGTTCGACGTAAGTTTTGTTTTAATTTATATTTTCTGTTAAAACATTATGGTTAATAAGACAAATAATTATTCATGTTTATACGGCCGGGACTCGAACAAGGGATCCCTGGCCGAGTAGACTGAAGGGTAAAGATATTAGAATGTATTGTATATTATTTTTATTCACTGTTTAAAAATTTATAGTAAAGCATTATTATTATATTCTTAATTTTTGATTTTAACATTATTATAAATGTTTGAAAAATTACTTAGTAATTAAAATAATATAAAACTAGAAAGATTTCACGCTCTGAGGCGGGCATTATTATTATTATTTTAATTTCTTAATCATAAATTATCATTGCACCGATATTGTATTTCTTTACCCCCTTACTGGTCGACTGGGAGAGAATGCTGTATAGCATTAAGTCCGCCTTTTGAACTTTATTTTGTGCAATAAAGAATAAATAAAATAGATAAAGACCACTCAGTTAGCTGATCGCTACATTATTATGTACAATCAAATATTCTTAACAAACATAATGTAAAAGAAGTATTGTTTTATTTTCCCCTTCAGCAACCGTTAGCTTCCCGGTAAAGTAAAACAAATTGAATTAAGGATAGCGAAGTGCTGAATGTGGAATAATGGATCGACGGGATTGAATTTAAGAGATATAGAAATTTAAAGGATATCGAAAAGAGCCTTATATTTATGTATAGGTACTATTATTGATGATAAAATTACCAATTTTCTTTTTTATACAACTAGATGACAAACAAGCTGACGGCCCACCTGAAGGTAAGCGGTTAATTAAGTTATACGTTTTTACTTATTTAATACTAATAAATAAATAAAAACCGTAAAAACTAGTTCGTTGCGTGTACCAACCACTAAGTTCATCGTATTTTTTGATAAGTCAGCGTCGAGATGAGATGAACGGTCATCATAGAGAACTAAAGCATTCGCAAATATCAAAATGACAATCAAAAGTGCTACTATTATTTATTGAACTTTCATATACATGCTTACAACTTAAATAAATAAATTGAAAACAGAAAGATCGTGCTACATATTTCTGGAGAAATATTTTTCCGACTCTTTTCGCAGCCTCAGTATGCACAGAAATAATAAGTTAACTTTTATGATGAGGTATACCTAAATATAATAAAGAAATCAATATAGAAATTCAATTATTACACAATGAAAATAGTACACAAAGCTCGGTTACGTTTTTTTGGTTTCGTTTACGAAAACAGAGCCACTTTCGCCATGGTCGAGCTCCTCCGTGCTTTGGAAGGCACGCTAAGGCGTTGTCCCCGGTTGTTACTGCAACCGCCTTAACCCACCATTGTAGTTTCTCCATTGTAAAGAGCCTTTGCCCAGCGGACGTATATAGGCTGATGATAGTGTGAGGATGAAAGTAACTCTGTTTGTCTGCTACGTTTGCATTTCTAAAACTTAACCGCTGAACCGATTAAATATAAACTTTTGAAGAGAGATAGGACACATTCTAAGAAAATACATAAATGCTCCCTTTTTCCTAGAATGACAAAAGTCTTGGCGGGCGGAGCCTGGGCGGTCGCTACTACTTAATATGTAATACATAAAATTAAAAACAGATGGAGAACTGCTAATCTTCTTCGTGCACAGTCAACTCGCAGCGAAATCTATATACTGGCGTACGAAAAAGATCAAAAGAGAAAAAGTTGGAATTACAATACAATACAATCCTAGCTAGCGGAAAACTAAATGGTTAGACCAGTCACCACACCTGTTTTGATTTGCTTGTTACTTAAGTAATAGAATTGACAAGCTACTTCTGAGTTCGACTGTACTTACACAATTTTTAATAAAAATGATATGTCGTGACCCATGGGGACACCCACCACTTAGTAATCAACTTTTCCGTATAATCCTGACTCGTCACGATTACTGGTCAACGATCTTTCAAAGTTAACGCGAAATTGAATTGTTAATTGTTCTAAGTACAAAACTATTCGTGTTTTTGAATAACTATTTGAATTACTAGTAATTAAGAGAGGTAGAGCAAAGTGATATTAAAAAAATAACCTTTATTGCTCCTGTTTCTAGGGTGAATAAGGTTATCTGAGCACTCAACATTATTAGGCTATTCAGGTAGGTATTAAAATGTCGTTAGTGGGCATTTATACCAATTCAACTTCCCAAAAATTAATTTTTATTTAAAAAATGGTTTTTAACTGAAAGCACTACTACAGGAGCTCGTAGTGGTTGAAGGGCTCTAGTTTTGGTTACAAAAACAAAGCAACTATTGCCATGATCCATCCCGGGATAGGTCAATAAAATTCATAATCTCAATCTCCTCTGTACTTAGGAAGTCACATTAAACCATTGGTCCCTGTTGTTACTACAACCGCTTTTACCATGGCGGGGCTTATAGCGTGGTGGTGTTATGGGGCAAGCTCCTCATGTGTTTCTCCCATGTATGAAGGCCTGTGGCCAGCAGTGGGACGTATATAGAGTGATGATGATGATTAATACAGAAATCTATAGAACCATCTTTTTTATAAAGGTCATTATAACAAGTAATACTCTAGTCAATCTAATTTGCAAGAAGACTGATGGAAAACACTTATACTTATCTAGGAATAGGAAACTTTCGGTCTTCAACTCATCAAGACCTTAGCATTTTTTTATTGTTAATGAAATGAAATGAAAATATCTCCATTCAAATAGGCCACTAAGAAGCACTTTCGAATCTCCAAAAGTCATATTTATATGACTATCACAAAAAAAACTAGCAACGTCTTAATGTCTGTCTGTAGTGTCTGAATTTACACCGGTTCCAAAAGTTGCAGTACCGAGAAGATTCCGGCAATAAACTGGTGTAATAGCATTGTCATCTGCCAAAGAAAAAAGTAGTATATGTGCCAAAGACAATCTGGGCTCAGGGTGAAACTCACACAATGTCAAACTCGGCCAAACTTTTTTTTTAATTTATAACAATTCTAAAATTACGTTCTCAATTAAGTAAAGTTTGATTTTATAAATTACTACCTGTGCCCGCGACTTCGTTCTCGTGGATGTCGGAAAATAAAACTTGAAATTTGATTACCAAAAACTGGTTATAGTAAGTCAATTTCAAAAGAGACATAATTGTGCTGTCGCGGACTTTTTTTTAGAACTTTTAAAGAAGAACAATTCTTACATACCTACATGATTTTGCGTAACTTTGTAATAATAATAATAATAATAACGTCACGCTATCCTTGTAATGTCATGTTTCCCAAACAAATGCTATCGTCACACGTGGTATCGTCATCGAGTGTGACGATAGCATTTGTCTGAAATTGTCTGTGACGATACATTTTAAAAACTAGTTTTATAGCTACCCCCTGAATAACAATATTAAAATTTCAAATGTTCGTGCTAGGGATAGGAAGAGTACCCCTAGCACGAAGATTTTGAAATTTCAAATCGTATTGGTATCGTTCACGCACGCTTTACAATTCCGAACAAAAGCCAGACAAAAGCTAACGTAACTACTCGATACGATGGTGATTCGAAATTTAAAAGTGTTCGTGGTAGTGGTACCGGGTACCGACTGAGCTAATTGTGTACATTATGACAAACGCATTGTGCCGATTGTCACTCAAGTATTGTATATAAATAGAAATTTGGCACCCTGTGCGTCCGCGGGCACTGTGAGACCTCATAGTGTCGTTTGTGAATACGGGAGAAA
Source organism: Nymphula nitidulata (assembly GCA_947347705.1). Taxonomy (NCBI): domain Eukaryota; kingdom Metazoa; phylum Arthropoda; class Insecta; order Lepidoptera; family Crambidae; genus Nymphula; species Nymphula nitidulata. The sequence continues at coordinate 24,149,019 of OX374616.1, forward strand.
GTATTTTTACCAAAGCGTAACTGAAAGGGTCGCAGGAAGCCGATGGATGCAGACAGCGTAGAACCGATCGGTATGGAGATCTTTGGGGAAGGCCTATGCCCAGCAGTGGGCGTCTCCCAGCTGAAATGATGATGATGAAAACTGAAAACGTTACGTTGCGCACAATTTGTGTTGCGCTAAGCAATTGAATGGCCCCAATTTAGCTTTTTTTTTAGAACAGACGTTGATGTCTGTGATTATAATTAGATTACATATTTGTTTAGTATATATTTACGTAAATTAATAAAATAAAAATAATCTTAATAGTGTAAATATAGCGGTTTTTATAGTATTTAGATACAAAGACGTTACTTTGGGAACCATCTAAGCGATCGTATTTACCGCTATCGGACGAACGTTTTTGGTGTAGTGCTAAGCAACTATTGTAAGCGTTACAAAATTTTGGAAAAAAAACGTCAAAAATGTTTATTGGACAGCGGAAAATACGTTCCCATAAATAATCGTTCCCATAGTAACGTCTTTGGATCTAAATGCTGCCAAAAAGCGCCATACAAGAAACGTTTTTGGTTCAGCTTTGGTAAACACGTTGTAAATTAGCGCGATCGAGGCCCAGGTCAGAACAATATTATGACTTTGTGAAATAGAAAATATTTTTTTGGCCTAGTTTGATACTGGGCGAGTTTTTCCCTAGGCCAGACATGATTACAGAAACGCACCAATGCGCTGTGAATTCATTATTTTGATCAAACGACATTACATGTGATTCCGGGTGCTCTACCATGTAATGTAATGTAAATTTATACATTCATAATAAAGCGTGCTGTAATTTATCGAGTACTATGTATAACATGAATGAAATGCAAATTTTTCGTGTGGACGGTACAAAGACAAGGGCAAAGAATACATGTCGTAGCCCTATCGTCTAAACGCCGTATTACAAAAGGCGAGCCAGCGAAACGAGCGAACTAAAGTACGCTACATGGAATGAGTACTTTGCGTTCGCCACAGCAGTTAAGTAAAATGAGGCCCACAAACAAACGGGCCCATCGACAAAACGCCGCTTTGAAATTTAAGGGATTATTTTCCATATTGAAATTAAAAATGCAGACGTTTACCACTATTGTAAAAATAGTGAATTAGGAAGACTGTTTGTTTCATTGGTATATTCAAGATTTTTAACAGCTTCTTTAGATTAGTCTAATCATTTTGGTTCTTAGTGGTCATAATAAAATAACCTTGAACCAAACTATCTTCAGTACTAGACGATGTACCTAGGCAGATAACAAACTGCCGGATTCTACAATCGACCTTCATTGTAACGTCTACATTCCTTCTTGCTGAAAATGAAGCTAAACGGGCTGACCGTATCATTGGCGATGTAGAGGTCGTGACCGATACAATTGCGTCGTGAAATTGCATCGCTTAGCGCCTTCTATCGGCTTTATCATGGAGAATGCACTGCGAAGCTCTTAGACCTTATCCAATCTTCCCCCTTCTTAGTCAGGAGCACGCGTGCTAGTCTTCGGAGTCATCAATTTACTGTCTCCGCCTCAACATCGCGCACAAAGAAGTTTAGTTACTCGTTTCGACGGAAAAAGGGCCCAAAAAATTTGCGATGAAACCAGTCTCTTTAATTGCAATGATTCTCCATTGATAAACGAGATAAATTGTGGTTTTCTTAACGCCATGGATTGAGTTTACTTCAACAATGATCAGCAGATTAGCTAGAAAATTTACTTACTTGCACAAAATAATAAGTTATAAACCCCTGGGAGTGTATTAAGAATTTTCATTTCCATTCACTGATAGAAATGAAAATTCTTTTTCTTTTTTCAATTTAATTCTATATTTTTTTTATATATTTTAAGTTTACAATATTAACAGGCCTATAAAGTTTATGGTATGTCGATCACACCATTAATTATATTATAACCGGTCCAAAATGAACGTTCATAATGCACCTCCTGGTCTCAATGAAAAAACTGACTCTTTGTCTGTCTTCTAGGAGCTTTAGTAGCTGAATTTATGGTATCATGTGTGGTGATAGCTTTTTGACTTATTTGTTTAAATAGGTAACTAATAATCAAGTAGGTATGTAAATCTCACCTCCTGTAACTTTGCTTGTGTCACAGAAATGTTGGGCAGGGTTTGTGCGCGTCGGAATAACCACATGTCCCTAAGAGAATTACTCTGTAGTGTTCATATCATAGCGTCAACTGAGTATTCAAATGGCGTTTATCTTTCTAATCAAAATACAAGGTTAGTCCATTATTGTGCGTTAGAAAGCTGTTCAGTTATCTAAAGCTAGGACTATGATGGACTCGATTTAGTATTGAAGAGGTAGCGATGGTGAGTTTTTTTTTTCATACATAAAGGTAGTGTAGCAGAAAGGTTCTAATGAATCCATTGTGGATCTCTCGTTGAAAATTACAGTGCCATGATTCTTTTTTCAGATTTCACTGACTTTGCGCACTAAAACAAATATTTAACCAAACTGTTACATTTGTAATAACCAAAATTTAGCCATTCTTTGCCCGTGGTACTGGTAGTGCCACGGGCAACTATTTATGTCCGTGGTCCTATCAGTAGGACTGAAACAAGAAAACGTTTATATTGTACGGGCATTAGACCTACTGATCGGGTAGTACAGTCATCGTCAATATTATTAATGTTACTGTTTTGTCTCGTAAATAAAACTACAAAATGAAACTAAATTATATACTAAATAAAATTAGTAGAGTTTTATTGTGAATGTATCTTAAATTAAATCGCTGCGGACCCACATACCCCTGGGGGTAGGGTGGGACTGAACCATACCACCGTTAGTAGTGCTGGGTGCTGGGATTTAATGGAAAAATAGAAAAAAAACAGATACTAGAAATTGTCCATATTGTCATTATATTTAGAAGTGAGGATAACTCAATCAAAATATCGTATGTATGTAACTGGATCATCCCCTGAAGTACCAGGCTACCATATCTATGTAGGAGATGTTTAGCATACTGTTAAATTTTATTTATATAATAATCGTAAGGGTAACAATAAATAACCTCTGATATACTTATGGTAGCCTGGTACTACAGATTGGAAATATACATTTATTTAGTGTCAACGGATCAAATGAATCAACAGACTGAATTACATAAAAAAATACAGTGGAACATATCCTTTTATTTGAGGTCGGTTAAAAAACCTGCTCTTATTACTCCTAGTAGAAACTACGGGCAATGCTACTTGTCAATAGTCTTACTGATAGAACCATGGACAAGAAAAAAAAACCCGTGGTACTACCAGTTGAACTACAGGTAATGCTACTTGCCCATGGTACTACTGATAGGACGACGGACATAAATAGTTGCCCGTGGTACTACCAGTAGGACTACGCAGTAGGACCACGGGCAACGAATGAATTTAGCGAGTTATAATTACAGTTAATTTGATTTAATAAAACGGTGGATCCGTAGTCACTTTTTTGAGTTACAGGCAGTCGAAAGTTCAGTTGTAATTTTATTCGGTGTGGACTAACTTTAAAACCTTTACATAAACACAATTTAAAAGCAAATAAAGTTTTTTTTTTAAATTGGCGCATTTAATAATTGAATTTTAACTAGATAAAAAAGATTAAGATAAGCTCCTGTTGAATAAAATTTTCGGCCCCTGACGCAAAAAGAGGGGTGTTATAAGTTAGACGTGTCTATCAGTGTATCTGTGTGTTTGTCTGGGGCATCGCAGCTCCTAAAAGTTCGACTCGATTCGTTTGACAATTCGGTTTTTTTTGTTTGTAACTTTTACACATCCGATTGATTTGAAATTTGGTTTACTGTTACTTTGGCGGCCGGTGGTATTTCCAAGACATGCTAACCTCAAGGTTAAGCTCAAGCTGATCCTGTACTATCGAATAGTCTGCTGGGTGCTTAATTCATCAGAAACTTACAGTAGATATAGCGTGTATGGGCCCCCTTGATGCACTGGACAGATTGCAGCATCAAGCCGTCCGTATCATTGGCGATGTAGAGGTCACGAACATCCTAGAACCTCTACAATTGCGTTGTGACATCATCATCATCATCATCATTTGAGGCCCTTTCCGCCCCGTTGTGACATTGCATCTGCTTAATCATGGAGAGTGTTCTGATAAGCTTTTCAACCTTATCCCACCTTCTTACTTTCTACTACGGAGCACGCGTGCCGGCCTTCGGAGTCAACACTTTACTGTCTCCACCTCAACATCACTTTAACATGGGTTCCTTCAAAAGAGGCGTGAAAAGGCACCTTTCGGGCCGTCAAGGCGGAGGCAGCTAGAGCAGTGTCTGAACTGCACTAGCTGTCTTTGCATATGGACTCTTCTTACCACTTCATATCAGGTGGTATTGAGTCATTTGCCGTGCTTGGTATAAAAAGAAAATTAAATAAATAAGAATTGTCTCAATGCGATGGGATTTTTATACTTAATTTTCAATTTTAAGTTATTTTAGTTTTTATTAATCGTATTTCGTGATTACAAAATAGCATGTTGAAATTTAAATAGTTTAGCAAATATTGTATAGGAAATTACCACAGCAAATTAATGGTGATTCAACTGGAAAAAAGTTCAAGTTTAAATAAAAACTCCCCAATCATTTTTTTACAACTTAAAAAAAATGCTTTGTATTATTTGTTTTCTTCTCTGCTATGTTTATATATATTAGTCATATATATTAGTAAAGTATATATTATATAAGGTAATTAAATTACCTACATATTGTTACGTACCCCAGACCTAGACTGCAAACCAATATACTACGGGGATGTATGCTAATGTCCCAGTTGGGAGATAGATGGCGTTACGGCATAACAATGCTAAAAGCAATGCCATTTCATAATACACACGCAATATTATGAAAATTGAAGTAGGTATTACGTGAAATTTGATTTCAATACGCCGTAAGCGTGCGTTACACAATAGAGAAAACGAAATATTAAAGGTTCGTTATAGTTTCAATTGTGTTTTATATATTTCCAATGGAGGAGCTCGGTGACGTAGTGGCTTGAGCGCTTTGGTTTCGATCACGAAAACAAAGCAACTTTCGCCATGGTTGGTCCCTGGATGGATCAATCAAATTTATAATCTTGAGCTCCTCCGTGCTTCGGAAGGCACGTTAAGCCGTTGGTTCCGGTTGTTACTGCAACCGCTTTAACCCACCAACCCGCACTGGGCCAGCGTGGTGGTGTTATGGCCCAAGCTCCTCATGTGTTTCTGCCATGTAGGAAGGCCTGTGCCCAGCAGTGGGACTGTATATAGGCTGGTGATGATATTTCCAATGGTGGAATATACAAATTTATAGTAGTTTTATAATTTAATCAAAATATACTATATTTTATTATAATATTCAAATGATCACTGCTGTACTTAGATAGGTATTTGTTAATGTATCTACAGATAAAACTAGATATCTGCTAGTTCAAATAAATCGATAATATACTTTTTTAAATTGATAGTTTAATAACTACCCTAATATTATTTCGCTTAATAACCTCATTTTACCGTTAATCATAACACTAGGTAACTGTCTATAGATTGAAGGATTATCTAAGTACAGTACCTATCTATTTATTAATGACCTAGTAGGTAGGTAGTATTGTATTTACGCAGGTAATTGGTGAATAACGCTATCATTTACGGGTTATGGTGTATTAATATACCTTGTCAGCGAAATAATACTTATAACATATCTACAGTAAACGACTACAAACATTTTAATCTATACTAGCGACCCGCCCCGGCTTTGCACGGGTGCAATATACTTGTATTATACATATAAACCTTCCTTAAAGATCACTCTATTTATTAAAAAAAACGCATCAAAATCCGTTGCGTAGTTTTAAAGATCTAAGCATACATAGGGACAGACAGACGGCGGATAGCGACTTTGTTTTATACTATGTAGTGATAAATAAAAAGCTCGGGGGAGCTCGGTGACGTAGGGGTTTGAGCGCTCCAGTTTCGTTTATGAAAACAATGCCATGGTCAATCCCGGGATGGGTCAATCTTGGTAATCTCAGCACCACTAACCCACCAAAATGCACCCCACGCTGTATCTAGAAATACTGCAGCTATTACGGAATAATTTGACCGATGCGTTTTCTACAAGACGGAAAATAGTAAAATAATAAAACGGAAAATAATATTGTATTATAGGTATTATTCAGAAAGAATTTGGTGTATAAAAAATATGTGTCAGTAGAGGAATTAAAAACCGAAGTTCAAAATATAATTTTAAATATTTACCACAGCTCGATATGGTCTTTTTTCCACCCTAGGTATATATATTATATTTATTTATTTACTAATACAACTAGAGTTAGTATAATTATTATTGGTAAATATAAATTTTCGAATAAAATACCCACGAAACAAACTCTATCTTATAAATTGTTCAAAAAGTCCTCCACTTTCGCCTAATCACAGTCGACTTCGGCGAAGAACACCCCGAGTTGCATGTCTCAATGAAAGTTTGACGGACTGAAATTTCTAAATCGTCAACAGTGTCGTAGCCACTTTTGTATACTTCATTTTTTACCCCATAGTAAAAAATCCATGAGCGTTACTTCTAGCAACTTTAGACCTATGGTCTCCATATAATTTTTGGTTATAGTGACATACAAAAGAAATAAAAATTCATTTTTTTTACAAAAATCCTATATCTCCAAATCTATTAAGATTTTAATATTTTTTTAATACCATTTTTATTTTATCTAAAATTAAGATCACGGTTCCTAAGAGAGTTTTTCTCTATCTCTTATAGTTTAGAATTTCCCCATACTGACCCGAAAAAAAACTTACCGTGTATATTAATGAATATAAAATGGAATTTCAATTAAATATTAAATTATTATTGTATATAATTTAAAATAAATTAAATGTAATTAATAGATGACTAAGTAGGTACATAAAATATAAATTAAAATAAAAGAAATACAATTATGACTCTTAAATGTAATTTAATATTGATGAAATAAAAATACTGTAAAAAATTAAATTATTTTTTGTAAACTACTTAAACAGAAGTAATAGGTTAAACTTAATGAAATACAATTAATATTTGTAATGGAATAATCTCCTCTTTTATAATTTGCAGTGCCCAGCATGGTCCATGATGTTCAAAATATTATATTTAAGATCTCTTTTTAACTCATTGTGGAAATGCAATAGATGAATTGAATTGAATAAATAACAAACAAGCTTGCGGCCCACTTGGTGATAAGCGGTAACCGCTGCCTATAGACACCTGCAATAAAACGAAAAAATCACTTGGTATTGCAGGTGAGTTGTCATCCTGAGGCCTAAGATGAAATGCCTTCTAAGTATGCCCTGTAATTTCACTGTAAAAACATTGATCAGATTGTTGTTGAACTTTGTTTATTATTGCACACCGATTTTATGGCACATCAATGTAGCATATTGAAGAGCGGAATCCTCGCAGTACCTACAAGTTTATGAACACTTAAGGAGCGAAAACAATTTTTGGGAACAATAAATATTTTTCTATTAGTTACTTTAGCAGGGTGTTTAGTAGGTGTGGATTATTAAACTTCATAAAGCCGATCAGTTTTCTCCTTACGGGCATCGTAAAGAATGTCGGGTGTAAAGGTGTAAGCAAATAAATATCCTCAAAAGCAGGACTTGGGCACAGCAGCTTGAAGCTTGAACATTGTTTTGGATGACTATTACGAAGTATTTCAACAGATGGCGCTAGTTTCGCGATTCGTAGAACAAAGCTAGTATTGTTATATTCTATCGTCCTTGGTTATAGGTATATTGTTATAGGTATAGGTATTCAATTTATTGGGTTTTTTCTAATTTCGTTAGAGCGATTTGTGTATTATTTAATTTGTTTTCCTTATAAAACGTTGATGTTTTAAGGTTTGCAATTATACTGGGTGTTACAGAATTCCGAAATATTCGGAATTCCGAAATATTCGGAATTCTGGTGTTGCATGGGGTCGATATCGTAGTATATGTTTATGGTCTGGTTAAATCAGCCACTTATCTGGACGGCTAGCCCGTTGATTACATGCCGGCATCCAATTGAATGCCTAGCCCGATAGTTAACTGAACTAGACTCACTTAACGTCTAACGACTTATCGTATGGATCGTCTTGTACGGAATAGTTTTGGTTTGATTGGTAGGTTCAAGGCTATTTTTTGTAACCGACATCGTTTTAGTTTTAAGTGGTCATCAAAAATAACCTTTAACCTAGCAATCACTCAAACAGTCACACAAAACCTCTTCGATTTAAACGACCCGCCTAGGCGTCCAATTGAATTGCGAATATAAACCAGACTGTTGTCATGACTTTCAGCCATCTGGTCAAATGTTGCGCTCAATGACTTGGTTAGTTGTACTTCAGCCGTTTGATTGGATGCCTGCGTTCAATAAACGGGCTAGGCGTCCAGTTAAGCTGCTGATTTAACCAGACGGCTGCGACATATGCACGGATTGTGTGTATGTGTGTGTGGTATAACTGCAGCGTGTCTTACGATATGCAATAGAACGCATTTTTCAGAGTTGTCGCGGGCAGGACAATGTTTTGTTAATAAATCGGAAAGAAGTAGTCTGAAAGGTATCAAACTTTCAGAGGTAACTCTTGGCAGGGAACACAACCACCCCTTTGTATTTTATTTCGCCACAAGTAGTGATTAAATTCTCTTTGGCTGTGGCAAAGTTATTAGCACTTACTAAGTCGTCTTATTACTCTTCAAGAAATTATAGATAATTTTTTACCTATAAAGAGGTCAATATAGATTAAGTATCAGACCTTTACATTTTGAAAGATTCTCAACGGTTTTCTAAAAACAAGTAACCTCAATAAAATTTGTTTAAATTTTAATACACTGTAGTCAACCTTGTTAAAATTTGAACAAAAACATTGTATAGTTTTACCGTTACAAAATATAGAGATAAATATTGTCATTCAAGTCCGGAATGTTTAGGTGAAAATATGCATATTTTTTTACCCGCTTGCTCCAAACCACATGGATGTTTTAGCAGAAAAATTACGACATTCGAATAATAATTGGAATTATGATTTTCTCAAATTTTGTCTGTTTTTGTTTGATTTTCAAAGGAATGAAATAAAAAAGAAAACATTCTATTCTTTATACTAAGTTAAGTGGTTAAAGGCCACGATATGGTAAATGATTAAGTTTGACTGGTACAGTTCTGTTGCTCATGCGTTGTTTAAACTTAAAGCATTTGGAAATTTCTTACGAGCAGGAAGATTTCCAGTACAAAATAATCTTCATTTAACAAATAGTTATGGTTATACCTACTATCATGTCACTAGGAAAAGTTTGGACCTACGTTATTTAACGTAGGTGATGTATATATTGTACCTGTATGTCATTATAAGTTCAATGTAAAATTCATATGAGAACAAAGTTTTTATGCCTAAGCCTAACTTACCCTCAGTATCCTATATGGGCTCTCAGCGAGTAGACACACATCTCCCGAATTGGTTCTGTCTGGTGTCTGCGTCGGCAGCATTATCTGCAGCTCACCGCTGTAGTCTCGCTTCGCGCGTAGATCCCGTTGATTCCCCGTCAACGTCCACATCCATTCCTGTTATAAAAATTACGATTACTTCAGAAATATTTTACAAAACTTATACTCAATATATCACTTTTTTTATATACCACTAAGATGGCAATCAAGCATACGGCCCAACTAATGGTAAGCGGTTACCGTAGCCTATGGTATTTAGACGCGGTTATGTAGTAACGCATATTTATCAGCTGTTAAATAAACCAGCTTAATTTAGGGTTTCCTATGAGAAAATGGTTCACCTGATGGTGAGTACTAGTCAACTACAACAACTAACAATCACCTATATGTACCTGCAACCTGCAATACCCACGAAGTCGTTTGATAAATTATACTCTGTGCTTTCTAGCAACACTACTAACTATATTTCTTTTCAAACGCGAAACTGCTTTACGGCCAAATCCTAAAAGGCAATAGTAATATTTTAATTTAAGTTTACGTAAATCGGATCTTGAATTTATCGTGATTGTGACGTTTTGAGGCTGACTTTCAATTTAAAAAATTAAAAATTTAGGAAGAGGCGTGCCTTTTTGTACTTTTTTATACGTCACTAGCAGAACACGCCTCCGAGTGACGTGAGAATTAGTTTTGGCATGTCGATATCAGTTAAAATACGCCTACATATCGCGTCACCAAATAAAAAACACTAGACGCTCCTAGCGGCTCCACGAAAGTTAATTATGTTTGTTAGTTGGCTTCGGAGCAAGATTGGTTTCGTAGCTCATAGCGAAAGTTCAAAGTGGTATCAACAGTTATTATTTATTCCAATATGTTCGTCACGACACGAGCAACAATTTGTCGTCGTCCAAAGACACGAAGATAACATGACGTAGAATCAAATTAAAGAAAATGATCTGCAATAAATGTTTGTTATAAATTATGTGTAGGTAATTTTTTTAACGTAAATTCATTCGGCTGAAGTGATGATGATATTGATCAATTTTTAACATTCGACTATTCTTTTTGAATTTAGTATTACGGGTCTGCCATATGTGAGTATCTACAGAAAACTGTTCCTCCTGTAATTCTTTCAAAGAACCTCTATTATTTTATACCCATTGTTCTCAAGTTATAGTTTAATAAGTAATGAACAATGAAGTCAAAATCACATTCATCTTTGTTGTTTCACGGTGGTAATCCCGCCTGTAGGGTCATCTGGGTATATATATATAGGTACCAGCGCCTGTCCTATTTCAGCCCTAAAACAGTTTCGTGTGTTTTTAATTGAAGGGAAAGGTAGCCAATGTAATTAATGAGCATGAAAGGCAATGCTTCATCGGCCTCAGGATGACAACGAACCTGCAATATCAAGTGATTTTTTTTCCTTGTTAGTGCAGGTGTCTATAGGCGGCGGTAACCGCTTACCACCACGTGGGCCGTCAGCTTGTCTGTCTATATAAAAAATAAAAATTCTTATTACAAACCTAGTCTTTACAAACAACGATCATAACAATGGCGTCAGCCCATGCATCTAAAACCGATCCATCAAAGAATCTACCAGCCAGTGTCGTCACCGAAAGAAACGAACATAAAACTGACTTGAAATCAATATAAAGAAAATAATCTCCAATAAATGTTTGCTATAAATTATGTATCGATCTGTAATCTAAATAAATTTTAAAGGTAAATACATACAAGCCTAACATTTCATTCTCCCTTACCACCCGCTATTGTCTTCTCAACAACATAATTTCTATCTATTCTAGTTTATGGCCACTTCACAAATTAAAGTGTGAAAATATGAATGGGAGAAGGGTTTTATTACATGTACATATTAGGCCTATTTTGATGTTATCGTTTGAGGTGTGACCCTTAATTGATAAAACACTAAGCTAATTCACGCCTATTAGATAAACAGATACGATAAGCCTTTTAGTAAAATTTCGGGAATAACGAAATAATTGTAGTTAACATGATTTTTTAAACTATGTAGGTACGACTTACTTTTTAATTACGTTTTAATTTACTATAGTTATAAAATGCTTACTTAAAAAGATTGACAATTATGAAATTAAATTACGTTAAAAACTGTTAATGACCATTATATCGTTGTCGTTTTTCGTTTTGAGGAGCTTCTGAGGTTTTGTTGTTGTTTTTTATTTAACCCTAAATCTAATAAGATATAAAAATAAAACAACAACAAAAAAAATCATTTATTAAAATGGCTAACACCGTTTTTTTCGAAACGATTGTATACAAAGCTTGCTTATAAAATAAAATAAAAACATTCGCGTCAAAATTCAAAAATTCGGGCGGTCACAAGATCAAACTGTTATGCTTGAATATAATTATACTAGCTTCCGCCCGCGCCTCCATCGGCGTGGATGTCAGTTGATGCTCGATGTATAGCATAGCATATATTAGGTAGCATTAGGATTGTGTCTGGTTTCTGTCGTGTAAAATACTTAGCAGAGTATCTTGAAAAATTGAATCTTTAAATAAATAAATTGAAACATTGACAATATGAAATATAACATCAAAGAGTCAGAATGCCTATTTGATTCGAAATGATCATCGAAAATAACACAATCAAAGGCCGTAATAAAGCAGCCGTCGTTCTTAAAGCAAAGCCTTAGTAAATGAAACGGAGTTTAATTGGAAGCAGGATCCTTAGGAAGGAATAAATATTTATAAGCTAATAATTGACTTTTCGAGCAATGATGTGCGTCTAATCCCTTATATTCACCGTTTAGCAATAGCGATAGCATTTACAAAAGGTATCTTCGACAATAGAAAGACATGTAAAGAGAGACACCAAAAATATTTTATTGTCAAATATAAGCTAACTTTTATAAATTATTGTGCAAATAAAACATTATCAGAAAATTGATGAACGTTTTAGTCATAATAATACTTACGAGAATCGTAAGCATTTCACTATTAAGTATCAACTATCATGTATTCCAGGAAAAATCCATTTTGATACCAAATTCTATTATTAAGTAGGTACATTGGAATACTTTCCACCTTCAGTCCCGAATTACTGTTTACTCGTGTGAAGTCGGATAATGTTAATAAAATGTAAATCAAATATTCTTCGAAACATATTGCATTGCCATGATATTTGGGATTTCCAATAGAACAAATACCTACTTACTTCGTGTTATTGGAGTGTGGTTTTATGTCCACATTTTTTACTGAAATACGTGAAACACATAAAATACACAAAGACACCTCATCTGGGTTAAAGATAGACCGCAGAAGCTACTAGATATCTATTTAATGGTATCTTATCTAATCAATAATCTTTATAATGATAATGTCACTGCAGACGACATACGTAATCAACAAGCCTTCCAGCTGTTTAATTAACTAGCTGTCGAGTGATGGGCCCTATGGATTGGCCTTTGTAAATGAACTGTAAATTAGTCACATAGTGTTATTGTACCATTTATCAATCAAGTAAATATAAACATGTTAGTATTATCCAGCCGACAGCTACCTAAGATGTAGGCAGACACGTATTTTAAAAGAGCCTTTGAAGATCTCTCTTGTGTGGAGTAATATCTTATAGCGCACGTGTCACGCATCGCGATGTAGATGGTAAGAATAATAAGGAATATCAACATAACGATTTTGCTGATCATAAGCAGAGGCAGAGTACGTACAACAACACGAGAAAGCGGTATGTTTAAAAAAAGCTCCGGTTTCAAATTAAGTTTAAGATAAATTGTGTTATTCTCGTGAATTTAATAGGGTACGCGACGGGCGAGTTGTGCCCAAAGTGCTACGAGCATCTAATGTTCTAATAGGATATGGAACCGCTCACCATCAGGTGGAGCGTACGCTTATTTGCCACTATTGTCGAAAGGCTGTGAGCAGATAGTTCGACATGTTTGAATAACAACTGTGTACTACAGTTTAGAATCTTCTAAGCTGTGAAAGCTTGTGAGGAGCTCGGTGGTATTGGTTTGAACGCTCTGGTTTCGATACGAAAAACAAAGCAACTTTCGCAATGGTCGATCCTGTGTTGGGTCAATCAAAGTTTGTTATCTCGAGCTCCTTCGTGCTTCCGAAGACACGTTAAGCGGTTGGTCAAGGTTGTTCCAGCAACCGCTTTAACCCACCATACTGCATTAGGCCAGCGTGGTGGTGTTACGGCCCAAACTCCTCATGTGTTTCTCCCATGTAAGAACGTACGTATATAGGCTGGTGATTATGATGATGAAGCCGTAAAAAAGTAAGTAGCTATTTCTCTTGCCTTATTCATTCGTGCCACCCTTGAACAGTATAGTTCAAGCGGTAAAACTAAACCTAAATACAAGCAACTCACCGCCAATCCTCTCTTTCTTGGCACTGAGTTGTTGTTGTGAGTAACAACTTGCACAGAAGGGAAGGCACCTTCCGCGTTGGAGAGGATGGAAGGCCCCCTGATTCGCTGTGGGGACTGCCTTATCGTTGCACCACTGAAGAGCCCCATGACGTTACAGCTAAGTCTGGAACGTAAGATAAGACAAATGCACTAGCCGTATATATACTAAAAAACTTTTAACCTTTAAATGCACAGATTCCAGAAACAATTGGGTTTCTTCTTATGACCCTTTTGGTCTTTACAAATTTTCATACTGCCTCCAGCACTTATTTGGCATTAACACACAATAATAATAAGGTCAAAATTAACCCGGTTAGTATTAAAAAATCTTTCACCTTATGAGGGAACTCCAGCTCTAAATTTTAAGCCTGACGTGCAAAGTTAAAGAAAAAATAGTTTTGATTTGAATAGAAAATCAATTTTGCTTGAAGTGTAAATATCTCACATATTAAAATGGTTATAAAAGATAAATGTGAAACATCGGTGAGTGTCTCTTGATTATCAGTATGGTATACGTGTGCCTCGCACGGAGGTTACTGGAGCTTAAAGAGTGTTAGAGGTTTATTACACCAGAGCCACACCTTTAATATTATGATCACAGGGGACACGTGCCAATGGTGTCAACAAAAACACTTACTCACTTGTTAGGTTGCGTATATTGATTAGTTGAACATACCAGTTAAAGAAATGCTAAGGAACCGTTACCGTGTTACTCATACATGAGCGAAGAAGGGCCTCATATTTAGTTCGAAAGCTGCAGTTGCAACGCACGTTCTTGCGAAAAAAATCAACTGTTTCAAGCGATTATGGTGTCTTTATGTAGAATACAGATTGAATGACACAAGGTTAGAAAACAAAGTTGAAGAATTGAAAGACTAACAAAATATTAAATATTACATTGACCCTAATCATAAATTATGTAGGTAAATAGTAGTACCTATAGTTTTTTGTGATGCGGTCGGTCGTCCTAGGCCAAAATTAAGTAAAATATTTGATTATGATCCATAATTTGTTAAGGCGCTCAATGAAAATTTATTCTGTCTGGAATGTGTGGCTTGACAAGTTAATATGAAATGAATCAAGTTTATGAAAAATATTCAACAAATTACTCTAATTAATAAGCTTCAACAAAAATGTATTTTAACATTTCCTTCTATGATTTTGTAAAGTACCTTTAACTCTCACAATTCTTAATAAATATGAAGGCTGTGCTATGGCCTCTTAAAAATTAGCAGTACTCATTGTACTTTCCTTGTTATATTTGCATTAATCCAGCCATTTTTGATTTTTGGTCTCTTTTTATGAGGGATCTGAGCAAACATGATGATTTTTTTATGCAAGAACGTGCATCGCATCAGTATAGTACATAGCTACTTTTATAGAAATTTTGATACGCCTGTGTCTTTTCTGATCCAGAGATCCTGGTAAAAAATATTTCATAGAAAACGACCTATTAAAAAGCAGCAGAATTCATTTGTGAGTAAGGTCACCAGAGAGGTTATTGCTTTCTCTAGGTAGCCATTTGTGTTAAATACTCCTTCCTTCCTTCCTTCTTTCTTTCTTTCCTTTCTTTAATATTCCTTTCGTTCTTTACTGTGGCTCGGCGCCGAGGAAGACGGCAAATCATGTCCTAAACGAAAATCGACTAAAAAGTTGCTTGTTGTTGGACAATATATTGAACCGGTGCCAATTTAATAAATTGTTTATGAGCTAGAACGACAATTATTATAGCAGTACTGTAGAGCCAAGAAAGGCAAATGTGATGGACAAGCTAGATAAAGTTACGGCTACGATCATCCAGACACCGCACAACAAGCCAACTTAAAATTAAAAGCTTCGACTGGAATTTAACCCTTCATGGTCTACTGATCCCACATAAAAATCATCCCGCGGGCTGAATGACCCATTTCGGTTTTTTGCATCTATTTTCAGCTAAAGGGTCTACTCAGCCCACGGGCTTAAGTTAAAACTGAAATGTACCTAATTTAAATAGATTAGTTGAATGCGTTTGTGTTGGACTTTGGCTAATTTAAGAGCAATATTGTTGATTGTTGAGCAATATTGTGGAGGAGCTCGGTGGCGTATTGGTTTGAGCCCTCTGGTTTCGATACGAAAAAGAAAGCAACTTTCGCCTTGGTCGGTCCCTGGATGGGTCAATCAAATTTATAATGTCGAGCTCCTCCGTGCTTCGGAAAGCTCGTTAAGCCGTTGGTCCCGGTTGTTACTGCAACTGCCTTAACCCACCAACCCGCATTGAGCCAGCGTGGTGGTGTTATGGCCCAAGCTACTTGCCTACCGTACTCTTCAGCCCTTGACCTAATTGATTACTATTATATTCGGAATTTAAATAACTTTTAATGATTAAACTCCAATAATCGGTGAAAATCGTCTATAATCATGCAAGCATCAATCGTCAATATGTTGCTGTTGTATTTTTATTGTTTACTTTACTCATTGTAACTACTCATATTTGATCTTACGACATAAAATTATAGAATAAAAGTTTCTCGTTTAAAACCGATAAAAGAAAATATCTTCTTTTAACTAATAATTATCAATACGGAACACGGATCAGACAAGTGTGCTTCGCATACGACCGGCAGTTTCATCCTATAGCATGTGGATCCATTTATATAATTTGATGACGATATCAGTCATCCATCGCTCATCGAGCTAATGGGCCCACGCCCCTTACTAAGTTTTAAGTCATTTGCATTATGTAAAGCTTAGAGAAACTTGATAGGTTTCTCCGTACGTACTTACTATAACGTAGATTGATTGATTGGGTAAGGGGTGTGACATCGGTGGCTTCTATCAATAAAAAAACCTTGGCACTTGTTTTCAGTTACTACTTATACTTATTCAATATATATATATTTACTTTTATTTTATTGGTTTTCGAAATTCCTTAAAACGTAGTTGCACAAAAGTAGGTACTTTAGAAATACGGGCGGACTTACCTAATATATATATATATATAATTTATTTATACATCCATGTATGTATTTGGAAAAAGCGTTACGAAGAAGAAACCAAACCTGAACACCTAGCGACAAAAATATCTAATTTACTCTATCCACCGAGCTAACTGATTATGTGAGAATACAGGGACCAAAGAGTTAATAATCTCAATTTCTAGTTTCAACGTTTAATTTCTCAAAATAATCGACACGTGACAGTTTTCCTACAGATTGGGTTTCGTTTTTCCTTTGAAGTAATAGCTACGAGCTTAATGAGGCACGTTTTTGTATGCTTGGTTTGTAACAAGAAGATACGAAGATACAATGAGGGCGCGCTTGGAAAATTTTATATTGTTGAACTATAACAATAGGTTATAGTTATTTCAAAACATGTTTACCAATGTTAACACTCAATCACTTTTGCCAAGCCCAAACTATTATGGCGATGATCCACTTAAGTTATAAACTCCCATTGAGGCACTGCGAAATACCGTGGATATGGACAAACACAGTTTTTAATTGTAAATACACATCTGTGCGTTTTCAAATAATAAACCTTAAAAACGCACCCATGAAATTTCAATACGCACGACATTGGAATTCGAAATTACTATATTGATATGGCTTCATATTGATACCAAATCAACATTCCTTTGTCTCCGAATATTATTAAAGTAGGTATACTATTTTTTACCTATACGCGCGATGAACCTTTTTGCGTTTCCCCATTTTTTACTATTCTAGCTGGGTTTTTATAGCTTATTATGTACCTCTTGCCATGTGGTAAGAGTATGTACCTCTTACCGTGTGGTAAGAGTTATTTTGCAATTACAATTATTACAAGCTTTAATAGATTCACTTTGGATTAGCGTGAATGTACGCCAATTAACACCCTACATTCGTAATGGCCAGTTGGTATGGTTTAGAGGCAATTTAATTTTAGTAATACACATAGACGCTGAAATATCACGCAGGATCAACTTACTCGAGTAGTACCTAAACTTCATTTCTGAATCTGAGTGAGAAAATGAAAAAATAAAAATGAAAATGTATTGATTAAATGTAAGAATTTGTATTGTTATTGTTATGATAATATCTTCATCATCATTTCAGCCGAGAGACGCCCACTGCTGGGCATAGGCCTCCCCCAAAGATCAAGAAAGTTATGATAATATATAATTAACTAACTATTAGAAATACGATACCATTCTGGAAAATCTCAATTTCATATTTTTATAATTTATTTTCATACCATATTATGTAGTGAAATATCTAGGTTAGTAAATAGATAATAAGAAAAAATTGTGAAAAAATTTTTTTTATCAAAAATTAAAACCGACTTCAAAAAACTGAAAAGGATAAAATAATTAAATTTAAGTAGGTATTCATCCCCTAGAAACATATTTTTGGAGTCGGCGCTTCACTTTCTATTGTTTTTGGAAACCACTTAGCACCAACTCCAAAAATATGTTTCTAGGGGATGAATACCTAC
This sequence comes from Nymphula nitidulata, assembly GCA_947347705.1. Classification (NCBI taxonomy): domain Eukaryota; kingdom Metazoa; phylum Arthropoda; class Insecta; order Lepidoptera; family Crambidae; genus Nymphula; species Nymphula nitidulata. The sequence continues at coordinate 24,167,367 of OX374616.1, forward strand.
TTAAATTTAATTATTTTATCCTTTTCAGTTTTTTGAAGTCGGTTTTAATTTTTGTTTAAAATTTTTTTTTCACAATTTTTAGTGGTAACTTTCTACGGTCGAAGCTAGATGGGTGACCGTAAACTTATATTGTTTCCTACTATCGTATCGTTTCACTAAAAAGTCATTTGAAAAGCAAAAATTCGCAATTTCGCATATGTAGACGACTTAATAATTTAAGTTTTTTTAAATTTAAAACCAAAGTACCCAACTGTTATTGAAAAAATTTTTATGGGACCAAATGGCAGCTATTCCGCATCGAACAAAAAAAGAATCACGTAAATCGGATCAGTAATCTCGGCGTAATCGGTGTACATACATAGAAAAAAAAAATACATGCCGGACGAATTGAGAACCTCCTCATTTTTGAAGTCGGTTAAAAAGGTACCAAATTCGCAACATAACACAATTAATTGTCAAAGTTAGGTAAGATAATCTTGCGAGATTAGCTATAAGGTCATGCTATTTTTAATAATAATTACAATCCAACTCAAGACTGTCCCATATCAAAGTAAATTATTGTTAACCAAACATCATGAGCAAAGATTACCAACCAACGCGAACGTGAGACGGTGAGACGCCACGTGCTTTTCCCATTAACTTTATACGCATAACGCACAATATTGAAATTAATTTCATATACAGTCTAAACCAATTTAGAGTTTATTTTAAATAATCATTCGTATTATCCTGTCATGCCGCTATCTCGGATTATGGTTTATATATGTAATTAATTTTCGTTTCTATTTTAATGTCTTTATTATTTATTGATTTGTAAATTACCTACAAAACACACACAATAGATAATCTATTGCAGGCTGCTTAATAGTATATGTATAAAAATCTTTTGAATCTGTGATATTTATAATAAATTAACAATAATAATTATAAACTTGTTGAGTGTATATTTAGCCTCCATGGTATAGGTGATTTCTTCTATTTCCATCCCAATTGGGTATCTTAACTTGTTTCAGGTAATTCAGCTTTTTTTATTCTTTCAAAGGGCGTTATACCTCTGGAGGTCTATGACAATTGAAAAATCCTGGAATCTGATGCTTGACGATTTAAATACCAGGTCCTTAGTAATAATAAATAATTTTGGAGATATTATTTGTATAGATTTCAATGTTAAACAAGAATTGTATTAAAATTAAATTGCTACGGAGCCCTATAGGTTTTTCCGCAATGGTTTTGGCTTGATTCGTTTTACAACAACAAGAAAGAATAGGTGGTGTCATTCATTACACTGCGTAGGCTTATTTTGTGGGTTTTTATTAAGTTTAATTCCCGGAGGAGACATAAATTAATCATATTTAAGTTCGTAGGTTGCTAATAAAAAAATTAATCAAGGTAATTGTTAAACTAATTATGTCTTACTGTGTGTGATCAGCATCGGACTACTTACGTCATTTTCTGTGTTGGTAAATACTCAAAGAGCAGGCAAAAGAGACGAACGCCCATGTAAATGAGAGAACGTAAGAGAGAGAGAGAGAGAGATTTCTCAATGTTTTCGATTCAACACTTCAGGGTTCCTCTAAATACTGCTATTACGTACGTAATCTGAGCACGCGATCGACCGTTAATTCCTTGTGGATGATTTTTGATGCTCTTGGTGTACCTGTGCACTCTCATAAAACTAGACTGTAAGATGCAATCTTCTGCCTTGCGTATTGGAAAAGGAAAATAAGTAATCGATTTTAGTGAATACATAATTCACAAATATACAACAATTTTTAGAGCTAGGAGTGACAAATGAGAGTACCAATAATTACCAATACTCTTTTTCTCGGGATGATAGTAAAATATCAACGGGGTAGGTATGTACTAAAAATATCATTTACCTTGGCTTGGGTCATGATGACATTTTACGACCCATTAGATAGGTCAATATCGAATACATACGAGTGTTTCCACGAAAAACAAAACTCAACTAGTAAACACCAAACTTTTCCGTACGGACCTATAGACTAGCTACTTATGTATAATGCTCGTTTTCACTAACTTGAAAGAGACAAATGTCATTAACAGTAACCTAAGCCTAGGGAATGGTTAGTGAAAACGAACATTAGACTAGCACATCATGGAAGTACTGACGCAATTGAGATGCTGTCGTCCTGCGTACCTCAATACCCCGTCACCAAGTATAAAAACGATTAGGGTACTTAGTCGGCAATATTATTATTTCCTTTATAAAATTAGTACGTCAATAGACAATTTAAATTGCAGAAGCAATAGGACATCTGCAATCAATAGTCATAAATTATAACGATTTGTTTGAGGAGTTGTCACAAGTGGTCAAAATAAATTTGAAAATTTTAAGTAACCCCCCGGCCTTATTAATCATCTATCTAACACCATCTCATTGAGACTATTCATAAGAGCCCAAACACGCCATATCTGCCGTAAGTTTCTGAAGAATTAAGGATCCCGCAGACTTTTTGATGGTATAGGATAAGCTCAAGGTTAGTATGTCATGGGAATGTCACCGAAGCGACAGCACACCGAATTTCAAATCAATCGGATTTGAGAAAGTTAGTAAAGCTCTTTTATCATGTAGAAATGAGCTGATAGTCAATCTACGCCTGAACTGATCTTCATAAATTCCATACTAGCTTTCAAATAAAAAAAACCAATCGCTTAGCAGCTACGATGCCACAGACAGACACACAGATACACATATACACAGACAGACAATTTTTTATGTGTGATGTGCGTACAAAGAAATTTATTAACTCGTTTCTTTGCCGTACTTCCAGAATTTATAATTCTTTGCACTTGTGTTCCCTCCTTCCTACTTATAACATGCGTTCTTTCAAAAGAGGCGTGAAAAAGCACCTTTTTGGCCGGCAAAGTGGAGGCGGCTAGAGCAGTGTCTAAACTGCACTAGCCAGCTGTCTTCGCATACGGACTCTTCTTACCGCTTCACATTAGGTGGCACTGAATCATTTACCGTGCGTTGTAAAAAAATAAATAAAAAAAATACGTTGGTACAGCGCTCATCCTCTTTTTCTATAAAAATACAATATTAATATGATTTACGTGCAAACGTGCTTTACGGCTGAACAGCCATTATACTTACCCCAGTGATTTCCCATTTCACTATCATTTGTTTGCTCTTGATAAGAGATAGTAATGGCCTTTACAGTAAAGCTAAATCATAAAAACTCTATTTATTACTGTATTTAGTAAAACAAACTAGTTTAGTATGTTGTACAGTCGCCTGCACATTAAACGAAACAGGTAGCTTCAAATTTGACTTCAAAAATTATGGTCTTTAACCATCCATATTAGACATGTCAAGTCTTACAAGATACATTTAAGTATGTAATCTTACATGTAGGTTAGAGAATATGTCGCAGGACGCCTCTAGCCATTTAACTGGACGCCTAGCCCGTTGATTGAACGCCGGCATCCAATCAAACGGATGAAGTACAACTAGCCCAGTCATTCAGCGCAACGTTTAATCAAATGGCTGAATGTCATGTTAGCCGTCTGGTTTAAATTAGCCATTCGATTGGACGCCTCGAGAGGCGGGTCGTTTAAATCGAAGAGCTTTTGTGTGACTGTTTGAGTGATAGGTAGGTTCAAGGTTATTTTTTATGACCACTTAGAACCAAAATGATGTCGGTTATAAAAAAATAACCTCGAACCTACCAATCAAACCAAAACTTTTCAGTACAAGACGATCCATTCTATACGCCAAGTCGTTAAACGTTAAGTGAGTCTAGTTCAATTAACTATCGGGCTAGGCCAGTGGTCGGCAAAGTGCGGCTCCAGAGCCGCATGTGGCTCTTTGGCTCCTTAAGTGCGGCTCTGGCACAAATATCCACCGAAGGCGCAACATAAATTAAAAACAACAACATACAACCTGATTTACTCAAACTATCCAAGGAGATGCAAGCACATTGTTCGCATTAATAAATATGTATTAGGTATGAAATTTAGTTTCATTTAGTGTAGATACTACTTATTTAGTGTAATAAAAGTTTACTAAACAAGCAGATTTGGCTACCATTTTTTTTAAATTGTTGTAATGTTCATATTTGGCTCTTTGGCTAATAAGTTTGCCGACCACTGGGCTAGGCATATACATTCTTTGCAGTATGTGTCTAAGCACAAAACTGTTTTGCAATCCATGCTAATATTAAAAATGCGAAAATGTGTATGTCTGTCTGTCTTTTATCTCTTAAGGCTTAAGCCACTGAACCTATTGAGATGAAATTTAGTATTGAGATAGATTGAGTCGCGGGAACACAACCACCCTCTTAAATTTTATTTCGGACTTTCGGAACAGACTGTATATGCTTTATAACCTGTATACATATAGTAGAACGCACAACCCTTTTTTGTAAACTATAAATATTTTCAAACTTGGCTGCTGTGTGCTACAATAAAACAACAACTTGCACCCACCAAAGCCCGATAAACCAGTCACAATTAAATTTTAATTGTTATGACAACTTAAGTTGCCGTCTGGACATTGAAGAATTAAAATACAAATTCACGTGATTAGAAAATAAGAATAGCAATTTACCCAGTATAGAAACGTTATTCAAGCAGTTTAGAAACGAAGGTATTTTTTATTGGTAAAATCGCAATTACAGAAAATATTTCTTACAAGTTTGTTTCTTAGTTGAATGGTTAATTCGTTAAAACAAGCAAAAACATTTGCTTGTTTTAACGAATTTAATTCAATTATGAAAATAATATATGGTCAATGATTTAGTTCTTTTATTGTAAAACATTTAATAAAATCTGCCAGTGTATTAAAGTGTATTTAAAAAAAACAAATAAATTCAATATATTTGTGTATTGCGAAGAAAACTTCGCATGGCGACATGCCAATATTTTTATCTATGCAGATAAATGCATAAATATCAATGATTATAAAGTAGAGTATTAAAAGATGATGATCGACTGTATCTTCATGTGAAAAATTACAACTTTTTGCAATGGTATTACTACATATTAGTTCAATTGATTTCAAACGTATCGTTCACTTGACCATTGAGATCATTACTTGCATTCTTTCTGCTAGGAAAATCCCAAAATTGTTTTTCCTTCATCAAATTTTCAGCTGCTTCAAAAGTTTGCGGCATCTCTTTATTCGCTGTTTCAGGCAACATAAATGCCAAAATCGTGCATAAGGCTGCTATACATCCGACCACCACGAATGGAAGCCAATAAGTAACAATTTCTAAGTAAGCAATAAACGGAGATATTACCGTAGCCATGTAACCGCAGACGTGAATGAAAGCAGCTCCAGACCCTCGTACAGGTGTTGGTAAAAGCTCTGCACACCATTGCATCACAGTGTTTCCTGCCATGTTAACTGTAAATCTTGTCATTACGGCACACATCACTGACGGCAATCCAGAAGTAAAAGCAGTTAAGAAAGTAAATATTGAACATACAGTCATTGCGACAATAATTAACCATCTCCTGCCTGTGAAATCCATGATAAATGATATTATTGCTAATGATGGAAATTCAGTAAGCGATATCACTGTGAATGATAAGAAAAAATCAAACTCCAGTTGACCTATAGTCCTTGCAGACACATCAAATACAATCATCACAAACATGTAATTTAAGCATATGCATATGAACATTTTTCTGAGTAAAGGAGTTTGTAGCAATTTCAGAACGTTCGAGCTTTCTATTAGATCATTTTGTTTGCAAGACATTTTAAACTGTTCTAAAAGTTTGGGTTCAATCTCTTTCCCGTTTACACGAGCTATATTCAATACTCTATTTGCAGTCTTATCTACTTGTCCTTTTGATAGTAACCATCTTGGACTTTCGGGGAGTAAGAAAGGAGCAAGTAATGATAGAGCTAGTGGTGCACTGGTGGCAAATGCCAATATTCTCCAGTGATCACAAGCAAGCGCTATCCATGGCAATGATGTAACACCGATTGTGAAGAAGACGGCGAAGGGCATATTCGCTATTATAGACCTATACCTAGGTGCACTATATTCCAATATTAGAAGATAGGTCATCATCATACAGTTATCGTATGCCATGCCCACGAAGAATCGACACACGGTGAACTCTACGAAGTTTCTAGAGTAACCACTCACAATACCGGCTATGCATCCGATCATGTTGCTTAATGTAGCAGCAGGAAGTCTTCCGTAGCGGTCAGATATCCATCCTATGAGAAATCCACCAACAATAGAACCCACAAAGAAAAGAGACTGGGCAGTGGCTTGGTAGCTGCTTTTTTCACAGACCCAACCAAATTCACTAGATGTGGTCTGATAAGGGATCTCAGTTTTGTTAAACTCCCAGCCGTTTTGACAAGCAGTGGTGGGCCAAGATGAGTTTGGCCCTATTCCTGCAATTAAGACTTCATTCCAGTTGGCGACGTAAGATTGGCATTGTGAGTATCCGAATCTAGAATCAGAGTCGACGGGTACTGCTAACGTACGTCGCTCGATTACAGTCAAGTTTTCTAGCTCCGGTATCCAACACCAATGGTTCGGTGCCGGCTCCGTCATGAAAATTTGTGCGAAATAAGTATAAGCGCCAAATATGTAGAATGGACCGGTTGAAATGAATAAAATCCACTGGTAAAGTCCAAATTCACCTGCGGCGGTAAGGATGGTGTCATAATCAACTTTTTTTTCCGATTCATCCTCTTCAGTGATGTTTTCAGGGCGGTGTTTTCGATGTTTGTTTAATGTTCCTACCATGATAACTATTTTTATGTAAGTAATTATATTGTTTTTGTTAGAGGATATAAGACACGTTATAAGACCTACATGATGGCCACGAAAATGTGAAACTGATAACTTTTATGTATTTAGTAAGACTTGTTTGATACGAAGCGTCATATAAGATATATTTATAACAATAAACATAACTATTTGCACACGCTACTCTTAAGTTTAAAGTACAATAAAACCGTGTATGCACAGTAAACAGCATTGATATTAAGATATATTCTGTGGCAGGTAAAGTGATAAAAAAATCCTCTTGCGACTGAATTGGTTGTCTGTCGGACACAGTCAAACATAACTTTTGATGCTGGTGAAAATCAGTCTCTACGTTTCTATTAGTATAATTATCATTTCGAAGTAGTGTCTGAGTAAAGATGGTGTGCATGTCGCGCTACAAAGTAAAAATAGCCAATACACACAACTGAAGTCTTATTCGATGACTACTCATTTATGCCTGAATCAGTCACAGGCTCTCTTTGATTTTTACTACTGCATTAAAATAATTTTTACTGCATGAAGCTCAATCAATACGTCAGTTGCAGAATTGAGTTTTACTACAGCCTAAATAAAATTAAAATTACTACGTAAAATAAAATGTTGATTTCAATGAAAGTGACTTCATAGGTCATTAATTAGGCTTTGATCTATCAAGCGGCGTTATACTTCTAGAAGTCTATGACAATTGAAAAATCAATTGTGTCTGGAATCTGATGCTTGGCGGATATAAACCCATTTTAATTCCATAAATAATAATAAGTGTATTTTATCAAACGTTATTGGTGTCTGACAATACTAATCGTAATGATTAAAGCACTCAATTTCCAGAGGGTTAAAAAAGTAATTATCAAAAGATTTGAAATTCTTCTGTTGTTTTTTACTTCATTTATTATTTAATCAAAGGTGTTTATTATATATTTTTTGATAAGAGTAAAATATAAAGTAATAGGTGTTCTCCACCTTCAGTTTCTCGCATTTGAATCCCAAGCGCAACTCTTTGAAATTGTACTGTCTGTCTGTGTCTGTACTCTGTACACTGCTTGCGTAAACATGTAATACTGGGTATGTGTATGTACTGTAATTTTTATTCTATTAAAGCCATGGTCTGTTGTAAAAAGTTAAGCGTAGGTACGTGATGAGTAAACAAATGTAGCGTCTTATGTGCAACTACAAATATTTTCCTTGCAAACTTCTTTCTTAATAAAAACTCATTCAATGGCTCTTTTTAGTATTTAAGAATAAGTACAGGAAATTACAAGTTGACAGGCTAGAACCCTTGAGTTGCATACACATCAACTATAATATTAAGTTATGCACACGACCTGTATACGCAGACATTTAATCGTATTTAAATATTAGTGTGTGTATAAATTATATTTTTATTGTCTGATTATTTATATCATTCCCCATCAAAAATGATTATGAATTCTACGTCTACTGTTCAACTTAATTAAATGGAAAAATCTGCATAATAACATAATTATTAGACCTTTAGTGTCAACAAAGGAACTGAGTATTGAAGAAAAAGCAATATCAAATAAAATATGAACTATAATTTATCAAAAGCTACCAAATGCTTCAAACAACCTTATCTGATCTACCTAATTATCATGATAATTTGCATGAATTAACCAATAAAACGTAACCAACTAAAATACACGTAAGAACTGTGATAGAACACTATTTTAGAATGATTGAAGAAGGTAATTAATAATTAAACAACTTACCGTAACCATTTGATTTCACGCTCAGAAAGGAAAAAAGTTTTCACGCTGCCCGTTCGGATTCGCGGAGCGCGCGTTGCTTATGGACATCTCTCGGTACATACTAGACTAGAGCATAAAACGCGTTTATAAACGCCCCGTTGTGCAGGCATGCGTGTTACATAACAGGCGATTGAGCGGAATTTTTGGATATTTAATCCATCAAGCAGCGTTATCCCTCCGGAGGGCTATGACAGTTGAAAAATCAATTGTGTCTGGAATGTTATGCTTTACGGGTTAGTGGCTAGTTAAAAAAGGAAAAAAAAGCATTTTAAGAAAAAACTCACAAGTAACAAACTTTTTTATTTATCATTATATTTTTTATTTTTATTTTATTTGATTGGTATAACAAAAGCTTTCTATAATTCGTTATAGAAACCGGCCGAGGCGTCAAGCTAAGCAACTAATTAAACAAGACGGCTGCGACACCATACACCACTTTATCTACTCTCATACATAAATACAATTAAATCACTACTAACATCAGACATTTTTATAAATTGATATTGTTTTATACACAAACAAAAAGCCGTCAAATTAAATTTTCATTCAAATCACTGTTTAACATTGCCAAAGAATACATGTGGCGCGCCCATCAAGGCTTAGGTTCTTTACGTTTTTCAAGAATCAATTTGTAACTCAATTAAGAAAATAGTTGTAATACCTATAATATTGAGTTTTATGCTGTAATGGTCATTAGGTTAGCGGTTGTTTTTTTTTATTTTCATTTTATTAACTGTGTTAAGGCTATGTTAATAATCATGTTCTCATTTGAGATAACAATTCGAATATTAAAAACCTCAGAACTATAATGCTTCAGTTATTGTTCTGAGATTAAAACAAACTGCAAAACAAACATTTTAGCTCCTCGCTAAAAAAGCAGTATCATAAAAAAGCATTTTCAGTTTCATAAGAAAATCTTAAATAGTTATACGTGGTGCGATTCTTTGGTAGTGACGGCCTATGCGAATTTGAAAGATTACAATCGATTTAACTATCGTATGAAATATTCGAAATAACATTAATACAGAGTTATCTCGGAGACAGTGTTTAATTTATGTTAGCGATGGTCACAATCACCTGATCATCATCACCAGCCTATATATGTCCCACTGCTGGGCACAGGCCTTCCTACATGGCAGAAACACATGAGGAGTTTGGGCCATAACACCACCACGCTGGCCCAATGCGGGTTGGTGGGCTAAAGCGGTTGCAGTAACAACCGGGACCAACGGCTTAACGTGCCTTCCGAAGCACGGAGGAGCTCAAGATTATAAATTTGATTTACCCATCCAGGGACCAACCATGGCGAAAGTTGCTTTGTTTTCGTGAACGAAACCAGAGCGCTCAAACCACTACGCCACCGAGCTCCTCACCTGATTGATAGGTTTTAAAAATGCCTAGAATGCCGTGTAATAGAAGCAAGGACGTTTCGATTTACGAATTATATAATTCATGGTTAACTTAGAATATCAGCATTTGCCTATCTATCAGCGTAAGTAGGTATTTTCGTCAGTTTAATTTTTATTACTGCTGTATTCAGTAATTTATATTAATGATTTTATTAACATTGGCTATCCAAAGTGAAAAACTGAAATAATAACTGACAACAAAACTCTACGTGGCATTTTGTTTTATTTGAATACTTATTTCATTTATTTAAAGCTAATTTTTGTAGTTGGGTCAATCAACTTTTGAGTCGCCGCTTTCATGTCTGTCTTTTACACCAAATGATACCTATACGAGTATTTATTACCTTGAGAAATTGGTTAACGTGCATCGAAAGTGAACGGTAAATTAAAAATAATATGCATAGGAAAAACCTTTTGAGCTTCTTATCAATCTCTCTCTCTCGCGTTACCTTTCATAATTTTAGATATTAGCAATATTTAAACCAGCCATAGTTAGAGCTGAGCTATGTTATATTGTACTGTTCAGCCCTAGACTACAAAGAATGATAAAAAAAAAAAAATTAACCATGAACCATTTTTACTTTTAGTTTACACCTAGCGTGAAAATTCAAAGCCGATTTATGTATAGAGAGGCTTAGGTTTATTTTGTAACGCTAAACCAGATGGCTGAACGTCAATTTTCTTGTAACTGTTATGAAAATGCCGTGGATAACAAAAAGTAACGAGAAAAGAGAGAAAATCATTTGTAACTTGGTTATGAGACAAGACGACTCTACCTAAGTAACTGGTTACAAAACACAATAACCATGGCGGCCGAAGGCCAATGGGTCAATTCTGCTATTTATTTTCCTAAACGGATCGGCTGCGGTTCGGTATCGTTACCAATGCGGTTGTGATACAAAAAAGTATTCCACTAACATTGCTTATAAAGCCGGAACGCTAACGAAACGCTCTCGGTTGGTTCAACTTCGGCTTGATAATTGCTAGCAATATTGCAAAAAACAAATATATTTTGGCTAAGTGTCTAGACAGTTGTTAATTTTGGACAGATCGAACAAAGAACTATCGATGCGTTTCGGCTGCCACAAATGTTAAACATTTAGCAGAATACTAAACAATGATTGAACCGAACAGTTCGCGTGACGTGTTTGTTAGTAGAATACCAAACTGATGCGTTTCGGTTACGTTTCGATTGCGTTGAGTTAGCAGAATACAAAAACATTACAACTTAAGCGTTTCCGATTCGTTTCAGATCAAAATACAATAGCAGAATTGGGGGGCTGCAGTCATATGTACAGTCAGCATCAGAATAATCTGAGCTCAGTACCATAACTAATATTATTCTGAGTGCACTGATTCAGAAAAGTAGTTTTGCATAATTGAAATTATAACAAATGAAAAACGATTCTAAAGGTGATTTTCCACCAGAGGGATGAGACGAGACGAGGCGAGAAGAGAATCAAAATCGTACTGACCCTTTTCCACTAAAAATTGCCGTTAATAGCAGCTATCGCAAGCTCGCGCGAGGTAATTTTCTACCAGGCGTGAGGAGTCGAGGTGAGAAGAGAATTAAAATCGCACTGACCCTTTTCCAGCAACACTAAGTAGCACCGAACAACAATAAACCTATCGCGGAAAGCTGTTGCAGAGTTAATTTATACGCTATTGCGGTAGCAATACGGTTCATTCAATCAATTTTCCACAAACAAATATTTCAATTCACGCCTCGCATATCCTCGTTAATCCTCACTATTTCCACCAAAGATGCGCTGGGAGCGAATTGAAAATTTGCCATACATATTTCAATTCTCGTCTCGTCTCGTCTCGCCCCTTTGGTGAAAAATCACCTAGGGTTCGAAATCATATCAAATATCACATTAAAATTTATACTCTATATCGGAAGCAATACGGCTAATTTTTACACAAACAAATATTTCAATTCACGCCTCGCATATTCTCGGCAATTCACACTGTTTCCACCAAAGATGCGCTAGGAGAGGATTGGTCTCGTCTCGTCTCGCCCCTCTGGTGGAAAATCACCTTAAAGCAGTGGAGTCCGATACTTAAAACCTAAACACAAATTGCCTCATAACGTTAAGCTTAAAACATATATCACCAAAAAACGAAATGCCTAGTAACGTTTAGCTTAATAACGTTTGGCTTAGTAACCATAAATTCACTTAAGTTAGCGAGGAGCGTATACCCTGGGTATACCTATGCTGTGTATACCTAGAAGTGGGTATACCCAGCAGTGGGCGTCTAAAAAAATTAGAAGGGCTGATTGACGCGACAACCGATTTTTGTCGCGTCAATCAGCCCGTCAAATTTTTTAGTTGTTAAGTACGTCGTAAACGTATCTGAAAAGTCGTCATCTTTGTTAGAGTCCGATAGGTTCCTAAACTACTGTGATAAATAATATTAATTATTTATGTTTTAAAGTCATTATTTATTTATCTAATAAATAAATATTTCAACAATAAATTTTTGTAATATTTATAACTGTTGTGTTTGTTTTTCGTCTTTATTTGTATTTATTTATTCTCTGTTACAGAAATTAGTTCAAACAGCGAATTAATTGTTAAATGCTTACAAAATATTATATTAAAGTCGTTGTTATTTGGATATATTTGTTCAAAGTAGACATTTTAGACATTTTATATATATGTAGACATTTTAGAACTATAGCAGACATTTTCAAACCAAAGATTTTCCCATCTCTAGATGTGTCTTAAACGTCATAGTCGCCATATTTGTTTACATCTTGGGCCCAAGCGAAAATAATAGGGTACCTATAGCTAAAACATCACATAAATTTTTAAGGACTCTAAAATCTGTTGCTATATATGTTTTATTGTTATTATAAATAATTATTGTTGAGTCAGCTGTAGGTACATTAAAACTCAATTATCACTCTCGCGCCTTGTCAAACATGCTGGGTTCAGCGATTAATTATAAATAAATATCTCACTGTGTCTTTTAACAGCGCCTTTAAAACCTGCGTCATCTATTAAAATATGAAAGAATGCGACAGAGCTTTTAGAATAGTTGTATGCTTTTAATTCGCTACCAAGGGTACTTTTAGAAGCATGCTGTGAAGAGAGTCTCTGGAACGAAATTTAACCACCTGCGTGTGAGAGGTCGCCCCTAGTTTAAAAATAGGAGGTTAGTAGCAGACATAACTTTTAATAGGTAATAACTAGAAAATATGACATAAATTAATGCCTATTCTCGAAGATTTCGTTATTTGCTGTGTGAGCTGTGTCCAATAAATATTAATTATTTAGTATTCAAGCAATAGGTACCATTTAAACAGCATTAACCTTAAAATGACAAATAAAGCACAAACAAAGTAATAATGGTAAGTAAATGGGTAAAAACCACCTTAGACAAAGTAGTTAGGATCTGTACTTTTTATGTTAGATAATTTAAAAATCGAAATTATATAATAACAAGGATGATTTATACAAGTAATAATAATAATAATAATAATAATGGTCTGTGTTTTCATCTTTGTTCAATTTATTGATTACTTGCAGCTAGCGCCATCTGGTCAAATACAAATTACCAACTTTCGAGGGACAGAGCGTAACTGTGTGCTTTCATTTTGCCACCAGAAGTGCTTTCACCAGCATGCCAGAGTATTTTTAATGATGGCATGCTTGTAAAAGTAACCCCGGTATGGAAAATAATGTTCTACTTGAGTGCGTGGTGGCGATAGCTATTACTTTTGTGATCTAGTTATCAGTTTTGTATTGTTATATTGCCGTAAACTAGGTATTTTACCTTTTTTCCTACCTACTTTTACATTATACTTTTAGTTTCAATAAAAATACAATTTGCTTTTGAATTATTTTTATTCAAAAAAACCATTACTAAGCTATCATCTATCATCTCGTATCCCTAGCTATGAAATCATACAAACAATATCATTTAAAAACTACGCAAGTAATTTTACATAAGTAAAGGTTAAATTAAATAAACTCTTTAAAAACACACCGTAATAATTAAATATGTATAACTAAAAAAATATTTACAACATTATTTTTAAAAAAACTTTAGCTAATATTAACAAGAAAACAAGTTAGTAAGTACCAAAAAATGTTTACCAATATATGAACCTGTTGGGCCATCATTAAAAAAAATACAGACTGTTTGGTACATGTTACAATAACCGGAGACCTACTCGTGTTAACACTAAGGTCAAAAAATATAAATTTGAAAATTTCCCATACAAATAGTCCAGTCAGCAAAAGAAAATGAATGGGAAATCTAAAAATTGATTTTAAAATTTTTAGTAATCGATAACAACTATGACTGTGAGATGTGGGTTGGGTAGGTGCCTGCTTAATACAGGGTGGTGCCGTTAATACGACAATAAATTAAAACATGGGCTATAATTAGTTCATAGAAATGGTTTGCATTTTTAAAAACATCTTGTTCATTTGATAATTTTATGAAAATGAAAATGAAAATGAAAATATATAATATAATATAATTTTATGACATTTGTATGAAATAATATAACATTGGCTGCATTATTGGCGACCGCTGGTTGGACCGTGGTTTTTTAGCGAGTCACTAAAAACGATCACGAATACAAGTTGTCATTTTAGCAATAAGGAACAAACTGGATACTAAACTTTTACTTTCATAAAAATGATTAAAAATTTGTAGTATGTATTCAGTTTTTTCTTTCAACTACACCCCATCGTCACAGGCTCGACGAAACGAGATTACTTTACTACGATAAGGGGACGCGACGTAGCGCGAGTCGCCGCCGCCGTAGCGAGACTCGACGTAAAGAGATTCAACATAGCGGTAATAAAATTTATTCCCGCTATGTCGAATAAAATTCTATTTCTCTTTTATGAATACATCACTTGCTGCTTGGATTTTACATTAATTTAATCGAAAACTAAAGAGGAAATAGACACAAACTACTCTCTATGATTAGTTTTAGATATTTTTAATATTACCATTGATATAGGAATAATAATATAATTATGACTTTAGAAAACACGTCAAAAATTACAGTTAAATATTTTACAAAAATTAAATATTACTTAGAGCTACAAAATAATCAAATAATCTAAGAAACTTAATAAAAATAATCATGGAAACTTAATAAAAATAATCATGATGAGGTTTTTTATAAGATTAATCGAAACGTAATGGTAACGAGTCAAAACTACATGCTATTTAATTTAGGATAATCGAATAATCTGAAAGTACAAAAGATTGTTTGCCTAAATGCCCGTTTTTTTGCAAAACAGTGTTTTATTGCGAAAACATTTAAAAAGGTTAATAAATTATAAACTATTCAATTGAGTAAAAATTCCGAACCACACTTGATTGAATCGTCACTGAAAATTTAATCACCTTTTACACCATCAAATTATAGAATAGAAACCACTGAAATTTAGAAATCATTTCTGTCAACAGTTTTCAAATACATACTATAATTCAATTTATAATTTTGGTAAAGGTTAGGATTCTCTACATTCAGGACCAAAACTATGATACTTTGATCCTTAAGTGGTAATTGTATAATTGGTGGTATTTTTTTGGAACATATATTACAGACTATAAAAAAATCTCCTAGGGTACGATGCGAACCTTCGACTTTTCACAATACCTTCAACTTTTAACCACTGATTAAGAAATATTTTTCATTATTTTAACCTTCCTTCGTCATAAATAATTACTTCAACCATGCTGTTGATTCAAAAGACGGGAGAACATCCAGATATACCGCGGAAATACTCAAGAAAAGTAGTACTCCAATCACAACAAAAACTCCGTACAGCCGATGGCGGCACATCTCATCGAAGTTTAATCTTATGAACATATTAGTTCCACACGGGCGCCTAAAACATTAAAATAATACATAAAAATAACTAAAATTGCCCCACCTATAAGGTAAAAATATCTCAGCAAAGAAGGAAAATAGGCAATCAAGGGCCTAATTCTGAAGACGCACTCTAAATCTAAATTTAAGTACAGTATCTATATCTCTTTCTCTCAGGAAGTATATGACAAAGATAGCAAAAATTTAATTAGAGCTGTCAAATTAATTGAGATAGCTTTTATAGAAGACAATTTTAGAAGGCATGTAAGGAGGTGTTTTTTAAAACCAGCATTTAGGCACGTTTAACTAGGTCGAAATTTGCACACACCTTTCTAAATGTCAAATTATATGACAGCCCTCCTTATCGTACTTGTGATGACAGCACGAGATGCATTGAACTTACATTTAGACCTAAGCGTGTTTTCTACAGAATTAGGCCCAAAATAAAAATATAAAACAAAATTGTATAGTTATTTAATTGAATAAACTCAAACTATCTTCTGAATCGACTAACTACAAAGGGTAATTGAACCCAGGGTAGGGTTCAATTCGTTTCAACGAATACTTATTAGCTGTGGAGAAGAAGCAATGCAAGAAATTCCTCTAGCTATTAAGATATTACAATTATTATGGTATTACAATAATGGACTGTTTTGTGTAATTTTTTCCTACACAATTTTGCCTTTATTATAGTTTTGAAATGAAGCAAAATAGGACAGCAAAGCTAAAGTCATAAAAGGAAAAATTATATAAGTTCTTCAAAATTAGCTCCATGCATGATGTCATCATCATCACCAGCCTATATACGTCCCACTGCTGGGCACAGGCCTTCCTACACCGGAGGAACACATGAGGAGTTTGGGCCATAACACCACCACGCTGGCCAAATACGAGTTGGTGGGTTAAAGCGGTTGCAGTAACTACCGGGACCAACGGCAGAACGTGCCTTCCGAAGCACGGAGGAGGAATGCATGATATGCTTGCACCTTTTATGTTATTGTGTTTTATCTGGTTTTAGGTATCGGATCACCAATAATTGTAACTATGCTACGAAGTAAAAGTAATGTACAGACGACAGCACATCAAGTGTAAAAGTTGCACTAAAAAGTCGCCTCTATTACGAATGGAGTATGGACTGTCTCAAGGTCAAACTGTTACACTAGATGTGCTGTCGAATGTACAGAACTGGAGTTTTATTGAAACCTAAATCAATAAATTATGAGCAAGTTAAACTTTGGACTTACTGGGGTTCCGGAAGGGCGCTTGGAGCACTTCTGCCTAGGCCCACGGGCATCAATAAAGCCTGTTCTTTGGGTAATAATATCAGCTCCATGTCTATAACTCCCTGATACGGAATAGAAACAAAGAACTACTGTATCAAAATGTAATGGTAGTTCTGAAGGCGGGGTAACTCAGAACGAGAACTTTTATATCAGGCGAAGGATTATAGAGTATAAGACCTCACGCTTACTGCCTGCCTTTTAACACGGGGGTCCCTATCAGACTGTAGAAAGAGAATATCAAGTATCCTTTTCTGATAGGATAAACAAAATCTCCCCGTTTTGGAGTCACACCACTTTGCCCTACTGCGTTATTGGACCTATGCTTATACTGTATAATGGGATGGGATATTAATGCTAAAAAAAATATAAAATTATACCAACTTCAAAACACTAAAACAAACAAATAATTTAAATGAAGTAAACATGTAGATACTCATCTCATAATAGTATTTTTTGGAGCCAGTGCTTCACTTTCTATAGTTTCTGCAAACAGTTTGGCACCAACTTCAAAAAATTCCTTTTTATGAGATAAGTTCATACCTACTTCATTTAATGAATTGTTTCTTTTAACTGTTTTGAAGTCGGTTTAATTTTTATTTGCGTTTTCTTAATTTCGTTTAACTAGAGCCAAATTGTATCCCTTCCTACATAGGAGATACTGCTCATGTGAATCTCCCATTTATAGGAAGCCTGTGCACAGTAGCGGAACGTTTATATACTATTGATGATGATTATGATAGCTTAATTGCGTGCAGCGGTTGAAAAAACATTCATAATCACATGTTTTAGAATTATATTTGGTTAGTGACTGATGCACACTTAACTCTCTATCTCAAAAGCTTCTGAACCGATTTCGAAAAAAATACACAGTTCCCTTAGTTGACCTATACCAAGTGCAAGAAAAAATGATATTTTCAATCCGACCTACGATTTTTGAGAGTAGCGTGGACCAACATACAAATATACATACATACACTCATGAAATTTGGCACCCATTTTCAGAAGCTGGTGTAAAATATTACAAAAACTGTGCAGTTCTGACAATATATTGCTTATAAAATAATCACCGTCATGTATATAACCCGTACAAAACTTTTGTATTTCTCTATTTTGATAACTATTACTACTTACAGCTAAAACCTTCTTTTCACAGTGCATGTCGACAGTACACAGCGGCCACCAAGCGCGTAAAGTTCTCACAGTGAAAAAGTTTAACTTCGTAGCCTGTTCCATTGCTTCCAAATCACAATGACAAGCGAGCTTCTCTCCTCTAGGCAGAGAGTTTAAATTTAGTGCTAGAGTTCCTAAAATATTCAAAGAAACCATTCTGTTATATTGAATTCATCTGAAAAATACATGACAAACAAAATCATTTATTACTCCAATATATTTACCCAAAGAATCACCAGATAACACAGCATCAGTATCCATTACTTGAACAATTAATATTGGAGGAACTCTTTGCTCGTATTCTGTGAACGGTCCCTTTTCTTTGATAACTATCTAGAAGAAAAAAGGCAAATAAACGTTACTCAATTGTTATTCTGTTCTAGATATGGAATTTGATCGTATGTCTCCTGATCCTGTACTTATAGAGTAGAAACAAGTACAAACAGGTGCAGGTGAATTCCATAAAGTCTTTAATAGAGATTACTCGGCAATAGATTTATAAAACAAAAATACTATATTTTTTTCATTTATCAGTACCTTTCGTTCCGCAAGCTGGTACTGAAAGTTAAAAATCATCCGCCAATTGAAACTGCCTTCGCCTTTTGTACAACGATAATGTATGTCCGTATCTTGTGACTGGCTGATGGCACCAATCCAACTGAGCCAAATTAATAAAATATAGTTTTTTGCTTTCGGAATGGAAAGCATGGGGTTCTTCAAAAAGAGCTTGAAAAGGTTCTTACAGGGTCGGCAATGCGCAAGTGAGACCCCTGGTGTTGCAAGCGTCCATAGGCTACGGTAACTGCTTACCATCAGGTGGGTCGTATGCTTGATTGTCACTTTAGTTGTATAAAAAAATCGAATAAATTAAAATCTTTAGACTTATTTTTTTGCATTTATAAATAGAGAGGTCGATTTGTTTCTTTTGTCTTCAATTGGAAACTGTCTTAATTGGACACTTTCACACAGGTTTCCGTTATTTGTTCTAGATAAAATAAATTAATACATAAATTACATTCAGGGTTTATAAATATAACATAATATTTTTTACAAACAAAATATAACTCTTATCAGGATATTCACTAGTGAAGATTAGTGTCTAGATAGGAAAGTGATCAATTAAATTAAAATGTCCAATCAAGAAAAGTATAGCTACGACGAAAACTAGGAATATTCCTCAGACAGATCCCTAGGTATGGCTCTATAGGAAATTCTTAATCTCATGTGACTTTTACTTGGTTAGTAAAAAATTTGTTATTGAATATGTCTATATCTAACTATATAATTACCGAGTAGGCACTTACGCTCTTACATAAATATCTGGATATTTATTATGTACAGCATTCTCATCCAATTTTAATTGTAACACATCCCAAATTATCAATCTGAGTTCATAATTCTCGGCAGCTCGAGGGGTTATATCCACTGGAGGTGGAATGTATGCGTCAGTGTCGAGAGGAAACATGTCTACCCACATTTGAATTTTACCCTTGAAAGTGATAATGTAGTAGAACATGATAAAGATGCTATAGATAAAGGTAATAATTAAAGAAACTCAAAATATAAACTTTGAAACATTTGCATATTATACCGTAAAATATAAATATAAAATTAAAAAAATTAAGTAGCCCCGGCCTCAATAATCATATATCACCATCTCATTGAGACTATTCCTATGAGCCCACATACGCTATATCTGCTGTAAGTGTCTGAAGAATTAAGCATCCTGCAAACTTTTTGATGGTATAGGATCAGCAGAAGATCAGTATGTCATGGGAATGTCACCGCAATGACATTACACCAAATTTCAAATCAATCGGATGATATGATACATGATAAAGGGTTTTACTAACTTTCATAAAGTTAGTAAAACAATTTTATCATGTAGAAAATGAGCTGATAGTCAGCAAACGCCTGAACTGATCTTCATAAATTATAGCTAAGAACTGTTAAGAACCTTCCTAGTCACGTTAGCTTTCAAACAAAAAAATAACAAATCAAAATTGATCCATTCATTTAGGAGCTACAATGCCGCAGATACACAGACCGACACGTCAAACTTATAACACGGGGGTTAAACTACTTCTGTTACATTTGTAATCACCAAAATTTTGCGAGTTGTAATTACTGTTTATTTGATTTAACAAAACCGTGCATCTGTAAGCAACTTCAGTTTTGGATAGGTGTTACTTATGTTATGTAGCCACTTTTTTTAGCCAAGCCTTTTTTTTCAAAAGTTTTGTAGTAATTTTTCAGTGTAAGTATACTATACTAACTAATTCAAATCCTGGCTTTTCAGAATTTAATAATGTCCTAGTCTCCACATGTTCTGGTACCAAGTGGTAGCCACAAAGAGGTAAGGTGTGCCATTGATGTAGTAGAGTGAGGCATATATTTTCTTTTCGCTCTGATGTAGAAATGTATACATTATCTGTTGAATAAAAAAATAAATTACAAAGTGACTAGAAAAATGCTTGGAAGAAATCATACTTTCAACCTAATTATTGGGTTTAAGCGCTAAAAGCTAGTTCAATTTCTGTCTTAATGTAGTATAACTTGCTTTCTACTGCTCTTAGAAAGCAAGTTTAACTATCAAACAGCTCTACGCACCTCTTTCACAGTCTTTATATTCAATACCGTTAACAACCACGGTAGCCGAATCAGGATAAAACGGAGGAGGAAGATGATTTTTTGCACACAACTCTTCTAAAATTTCAGATGGTTTTATGCAGTCTCGCCATTGGTATGGACCCGTTCTGTTTTAATAAGGAATCATTATCCATACAATTGTCACATTGTTCTAAATTTTACATTAAAATACTAATGAGGATATTTATACTATGCACGGAGAATACCAAATCCTCGATTATTTTATTTTAATTCATTTATTTATCAGACACATAAATGGTCCATATTTGTTAGTAATGGTACTTATTCTACGTTAGTAATAAGACATATAATGCTACAAGTAATTTGACACAACTTATAAAGACGGGACTGTCCACTCTGTCAGCAATCACCTTCAGGAGGCCATTGGAGCTGCCACGTAACACGACGCAAGAGACGCTACTCTTTTGCGCATAATCGCCGGGAAACCATCCGTACGGGATTCAGCAAACATTCCCGACGCACTACACCACGGTGGCAACCCCAACAACATCCTTAACATGTTGTTATATTGAACACGGAGAGCGCTAAGTATCTTCTGTGTATAAGTCACCCAGCTAGATTAGCCAGCTAAATCATAATAATTAGGGTGATGTATAAGTAAATATTATATAAATAAAATTACATCTTGTATTGTGCCGACATGCCTGTGCGTGCTCTATGTTTCGTATAAACGCGATCTTCCAAGTCTATGGCGGTACTTCCAATTAGTTCATCGGGTTGCACTGAATCATAGTCGTACAGCGAGATAGTCAGCAAGTAATCCTCTGGTAAGATACAATGAAACTCGTACATTCTGCAACAGTACACAATTGAACAGGTATCGGTACTAATTTTATTAAACTGGTAGCGAGTTTTATACCTTTTTCCTAGTATCTTTAAATTTTTTTTTTAAACTAAAGAAAGCCAAATATGTAAAGGTCTTGTACATGAATTTTCAACCGAGCAACAACGAACTATACATTTTTCGGGACTGGCCTCTGAAACTGCAATACGGCCCCATTTTTAAACGCTTTTAATTCCCTATTACAAACTTAGCACTTCAATCAAAATTATCTTGGAGCTACTCAAAGTAACAAAAAGTAATCTATGCGCCAGATGAGATGGCACCATAACGCATTTTTGTTTACCTTCCGAAAATTGGGTTCGCATTATTTTTCAGAAAGGAACTTCGATCGCCCAATACCTTCTTTCCACAGCTCAAAAGAACATAGGGATCAAATTTCCCCATAAAATCCTTCTTTTTGAGTTCAAACCCTTTTACTAAGTACACTCGTACTAAGAACTGGGTTGGTTCATTATAAGGGAGGTCATCAAAGTAACTGAGGAAGTAAGAATTGCGAGTAAGAAGAATTTTTTGTAAATTATACAAAAAAAACGCAGGAAAAAATCCATCTAGCATTTTTCCACCCAAGATCTTATATTTCCACAAAAATGTAAAATGGAAGCTAAAACTAAAAAAGAGTAGGTAGGTACAGAAAAATACTTCCATCAATCACTTTTTAATGAAAATAGAAAATTAGCTTTTAAATTTTAAATGAGTTACAATCATTTTGGAATTCTTTACTCTAAAATAATAATCATACTGTTTGTAAATTCAATAAAGCAATATTCTATAAAAATCTGTATTTATAATTGCAAAAATTGAACCTCATCCTTAAAAGATGCTTACATAATATTAGTGAAATCATTCTGATATAGGTAATCAAGTATAATACTCCCATCTCACCCGTTGTTCAAATCTACCCCACTCGGACTGACGGCTACTGTAGTACCAGAAGGAGGCCACCTGTATATCGCTAGGCCCATTTTTAAAATCCCGCAGAATAACTGCTCATCCTTCTCAGGGATCCCTGTCTTCTTTCCATTGTAAAACTTCAACGTTGAACACCAATCTTTAAACTTTGAGAATTCTGGACGCTTTTCCAGTTCCGAATCATAAATCTTTGAAGTTTAATAAATTGCTACTATTATTCTTTATAAAAATTAAAAACTTGAAATTACCTCTACTGGTTCTAATAGTTACTCATGGTTTACTTCTATCATAATTTACTACTACTGATTCATTTACTCACTGTTATTTTATTGGCAGCTGATAATTTATCTTCATCATTATAACCCTGTGATGAAGTGATTAATTTATTAAATTGTTACATGGTTTATAATTATACATAGGGTATGTTTTAATTAACTTTTAACAAAATAAAGATAACCGTAGTAATGGGTCTTTAACTATGAAATTGCTGTTGTTTTTACAATCCCCCCTTTTTTAAATAATTTTAAATGAATTTGAACTTAAAATCTAGCAGTTTATATTCAAGGTGTAGTATACAAGCAGGATTTTACGAATGGAATTATTAGTTTTGGTTTAAATTTGTTGGTTGAAAGTGAAGGTCATTAAGGTATAGCTTGTAGAATATGTAGCCGATTTCAATATTGAGATTTGTTGTATTTAGTTTTTATTATCATAAATTGTTTTTTACTACATTTACTTAACAATGACTGTCTTAAATTATCCACAAAATTTCAAAAGTAATGGTCAAATCAATTTCAAATTAATTACAAAAAACAAAGTATGGTCATTCCAGTTTGTTCAAAATACTAAATAGAAAACGGCAATTTCATAGTTATAGACCTAATATAAACTTTTGGATTTTACTAAAATAATAATTTGCCTTGCGGATTTTCCTTGAACGTTAAAAATGTGTTGAGTACATAAATCGTTTTTATATGCTTGATTTCTAATGCGGTTTATTTTTTAACTCTTGTAAGAATTATAAAATAAACCTCAAAGTAAATATTTGGAACATTTTAAAAACAGTTGCATATATCTATCACTGGTTTGTAGATAAAATTTAGTTACCTTCAACGAATTAAAGTATCTAACCCACCAATCCTCGTGGCAAAATAGGATGGGTGTCTTTTTGAGAACCCTTGTCTGCTCATTTTCCTTCGCAAACATAGGTAAGAGGACATATTCTTCTTCAGAGGGTTCCTTTCTGCAAAATAATTTTCTCCAGGCAGATATTTTAGCTTTAGCTTTGATTCTATCGCTTCTGACAGGAAAATTGCTGTTAATCTTGTTGCTATCTTTAATCGATTGAAAACTTTTTTTGACAAAAGTCATCTGGCTAACTGTAGAAAAACAACAATGATAACAGCAACAGAGTTTGTCTTGGATAATATAAGAATTAATTAATTTAAAATTTAAAGTTAGTTAACCAAAGTTGAGTAAAGATGTGTTCTTAAAAGTTCTGATGATATTTTGTGTTCTGTGTGTTGTTCTGTGTGATCAAATTCATATTATTATTTTTTCATTAGACATATTGTTTAACAATGCTTTATTTTGAATCAATAGCGTAGATAATGCAAATAATTTGCACCGGAAAATATTTCTATGTCGGAAACAGCTCTATACCGGACACTTATTATCGCATTGCGTCAAAAGGAGAGGGGGATGTGGGTTTTTTAATCGAAACAGTGTTTATTAAATTATATGAACAAAATTACCTTCCTATGCAGACAATTTTTATTTAGCTTGTTAATACTGCATTAAATTAAATAAAAAGTAATTTACAAAAATTAAACCGACTTCAAAAACACAAAAAGAAGGAAATTAATTGAATTGAATTTATCCCATAAGATGGTATTTTTGGAGTCGGTGCTTCACTTTCTATTGTTTCTGGAAACAGTTTAACACCTTGGGTAAAGTCGGTTTCAATTTTTCAAATTACTTTTGTTTCCTTAATTTTTTTAGTTTCGTTTAGCTAGAGCCTAACTGCATACAAACATTGAAACAACGTACTTATTGACATGTTATGAAAATACGGCACTTATTCGGCACGAGTGACTGATACATACTTAACTCTCTATCTCAAAAACTACTGAACCAATTTTGACGACACTTGCACAGTTCCCTAAGTCGGATTATATTATCTAATCCGACTTAAAAAAGAATTATATATAAGACGGCATATAGTTTTTAAATATGCGACGACAAACATACATACACTTATGAAATTTGGCACCCATATAGAAGCTGGTATAAAGTAACATATACAAAAATGTGCAATTTTGACAATATTACATACATACGGGTCGAATTGATAACCTTATTTTTTTTAGTCGGTAAAATATTAAAATACCTCTAGAGAATTCAGATGAAATTATCGAGGCTGACTTTAATGACGCCTCTCTCTCATTCTGAGCTATCCAATTGACGGAAAACTTATTTGGGCTCTTCACAACTTTACTGCCTAGGAAAAGGGTTCTTCCGAACGTTCCACTGTCATATAATTGGATACTTATAGAACTATATCCCTTGTCTAGTGGTCCTTCAAAATTATGACTTGATCTTCCATTAGGAAAGTTACAGTTCACTTTTTTATCACAAATTATGTCAGATTTGATTATAAGGTCATCAATTTTGAGCACTGCGCATGGTTTTCTTGTGATACTCACATCGCGTAACCCCCACCAATATACGTCGACTCTGTTTTGAAAAATTCATGAAATTAGCTTGTCTTCTAATGTTTATTCTGGCTTATGATGTCGTTTCTATTTGTTTCGATGCCACTTTTAATTTTGAATAATGTTGAACAAATATATTTACGCTTATTTATTACTCTTAGACAAAATATTAAATCTAACTATGAAATTGCTGTTTTCTGTGAAGTATTTTGTGCAAATGGAATCACCATACTTTGTTTTGAATTAAATTTGTTTTTTTTTTAATTTTGTAGCTAATTTAAGACAATAATTATTTTTTAAGAAGGAGGAGAGAGAGATAGAGGAAGGAGAAGAAGGCAGTAAAAAAATAATTTTCAATAATAATAATATTTACAACAAAGGAGATAGTAAAACTTTGTATGGGCCCTGGGCCAGCTCATGAGCGCCATTTTTTCGTAAAGTTATTTTTGTAAGAATCTATCTAAACTTATCATTTTCATAAAACTTGCATCTAAATACTGTAATTTTAGGCACTCAAGGTCTGTAATTTATGTCCTATTTTTAAGTTGATCATTCGATGTACATGACTGTTTGCTGCCAGAATAAAATAATAATAATAAAAAAAAACTTAGCTGACAGCAGCGGCAAAAAATATTTTTGTTTGCTGAAAAACACCACATAAGTAGCCATTTTCAAGAAAACAAAATGTTAATGTCAAATAATACATTTTGTTTTTCACGACTTTACGCTGAGTATTGTCGTGTTATTTCTTTATAGTCGGGATGCAACAATCTCGAAAAATCCAGAGACACTTCAAGCGCATCAAAAACGTTCACGATTAAAAACGGAATGACTTTTGTAATAAATGTCAAAATGACATTAACTTCTACTTTTTATAAGCATCATTGTGACTATGAACATTAGACTTTTGAGCACTTTTATGCTTTTCGTGTTGCCATTTTATTCAAAAATTATTTGATGTAGTTTATTTTTGCAATAAAATAAAAGTGTTAATTAAAGGTAACCATGTTATTGAGTACATTTGGTCTACAATCTGAAGTGGTGCTTATGAGCTGGCCCAAATTTTTCTCTCTCCTTTAAACATTAAAATCGGCTACACATTAATTCTACAAGCTCTAATTGACCCTTCTTTTCAAGTAATAAATTTTAGTAAAAATGAATAATTCCATTCGTAAAAT
Organism: Nymphula nitidulata; assembly: GCA_947347705.1. Classification (NCBI taxonomy): domain Eukaryota; kingdom Metazoa; phylum Arthropoda; class Insecta; order Lepidoptera; family Crambidae; genus Nymphula; species Nymphula nitidulata. The sequence continues at coordinate 24,193,919 of OX374616.1, forward strand.
TTTGTTGTACTGCACTTTGAATATAAACTGCTAAAAAATGGCATTGGAAAAAAACGGCAATTTCACATTTAAATACCTATTTAGTACTTATACATTCTTCGTAGTGAATACCATCGCAATTTCTTACAACACTTATTAAACCAATACAACAATTATTACTTGTAAGTTGTAGATTCTGGAATAAGAGTAGTGGGCAGTGTTTCGACTTCTTCTCCAGAATAAGTATAATCATTTGCGTCTGTAGAATAAAAACTTTCTTCCTCTGGAGAATAAACTGTTGTTTTCATTAGCTTCTCTGGTAGCTTTAACAGAAAAATATAAATTGCAAACATTGATATAACCATTTTGGCTACTCAACTCTTAAATTAGAGATTACTCTAATTTAAGAGTTGAGTAGCCAAAATGGTCTACCTAAAATAAAATCTACATAAATAAATATCTACATCTATATCAATATGTAAATCTACATATTAATGTAGATTTTACTTATAAAAATATCTCATCTGTAAAAAATAAATTCTAAAAGGTAAGCATTAATTTCTTACTTGCAACAACTGTGCGGCAATCAGAACTTGACCAATGTTTTTGACCCCCCAGTAAATATCATGCCATTGCAGTTTGGGTGCGTGTTCATACCCTGGCCGGTCTTCCACCACCGGCTGAACTTGAACACGACCGAGTAATAGGCGTTGTTCCTTAAAAATTTAAGACACAGTTATTTTTTTAAATCTCAGACTCCGCAAAACGATCCGTCTGGAAATCGATGGGGGAGGCCGTTGTTCAGCAGTGAACTTTATAAGCCGACTTGATGATGATTATGAATTTCTGGTCAGAAACGCCACTTTTGAAAGTGGTTCTGATTCGAGTAGTTTTTTTTTATTTCTGGAGCTTGCATTTATTATATCAACAAAAAAGTAGAAATCATGATAGTTTTACATATTTTTGCTTGAAAATGTTACATAAAATATATAATAATTACTTATTATCAATTAGAGTCAGAAAATAAAAATAAACAGCATGGATGGATGATTTGTAAAAGGTTTAGCACTGAGTTTACTTTAAAGGTTTATTTATTTGACTTTACCTTTTGATCCGTTTCGTACAGTTCTACTAGCACAATCGGTGGGCTATTAACTATTCTATCTTGGGACGTAAAGACCAATCTTTGTATCCTTAGTATTTGGTTCCATACTGGAGTAGCACTTTTAGGTTTAACCTGTGTGTTAAATCAGGAACCAGAAATAAATTGAGATATTGATTGTTTGACTAATCTATTAATTAGAATAACAATGAAAACTTACTTTAGTTTCTTTCATAGAATTCAATACGTTCGCCCTTAGGTATGTGAAGGAAAGATTTCTATTGCTATCCATCGTATTGTTTAGTTTTGCCCTATATATAAAAATACGACATTCCAGCATCTAAAAGTAATTGTTGATTAAAAATACAGTTTTAGTGGCATCAACAACAATAATCAGTCGCTTTAAAAAAAGTCTACCAGCATATCTGCTTTCAGAGTCATCACGGGACCTCTCATTCGAAGTTTCATTCCATCTGGCAGGTATTGTTGAAAAATACATATTTCCTTATACAATCCCATCCAGAAAATAAGTTCTATTTTTCCGGCGACGCAATAGCAAGCAGTAGTCAAGGTATTCGCGTGTTTTGGGCATTTTATTGGCTGAAATAGCGTTAGCAACATTATCATTATTTTATCTAATCATTTTAAACAATAAAATGTTTAAAATTATTGGTTTATTTCAAGAAGCAGCAAACCGTCAAGAATATAGTTTGAATTCTACCGCAGTTGCTACCACATTGTTCTGGTATTGCTGAGTATATAATTTCTGCGGCCGATATTCTTGCGTATGCCACCCTAGAGCCCCCGTTTAATAGCCATATCACTACATCTGGCCATCCTTCTGAAGACTAAATAGAAACCACAATAAAATAGGTATTAATATTTTTTTTGTTATATTAATTTAAACGACATAATAAATATTTGAAAGGTATTTTAAAAAATGGTTAAACATGTTCTGAGCTATGACGCGTTAACAATTAAATGTATGTTTTCAAGAATTTCAACATTTACTATAATTAAGGTTTCAAAATATACCTTGTGAATAAGATTTCGTAAATTTTGACTCATGGCTTTTATTTCTGCTAAGAGTATCTTGACTTCTTTTTTAGTTTCATTCGGTACGTCTCCGGGCTTACACACCGTGTGCATCATATTTGTGGTAGAACCAGCCTTGTGCCTCTTTTGTATTTGATTGTCTAGTTTTTTCTTAAAATTGTTGACATTTTAAGTATACATATTTTAATATTCTATGACCAACCCGCATTGGGCCAGCGTGGTGGTGTTATGGCCCAAACTCCTCATGTGTTTCTTCCATGTAGGAAGGCCTGTGCCCAGCAGTGGGACGTTTATAGGCTGGTGATGATGAATATTCTTACATAACAGAATGTTAACTATAGAAATGGGGCAAAATGTCGGTTAGCGTTGATATGCGACCATGTGGAAGACTTCCATTGGGTTTTAATTCATTAACTCTCAGTATCGGAGTAGTTTGTGTTTGGCCACAATTTTTTTACTACCTAGAGAAGAGTGTAATATTATGTGACTCAAAATCTATGAAATACGAGGGGTGATTGATAAATACCCGTATTTGAAGACACATGATGACACCGACTTAAAAATCGGTATATCGTTGTTTGGTGCCATCTTTTAAAGAATGACTGTCGATCTTTCACACTAATTTGTTAATTAAATTTGTTGTTGTAGCTGTTGGAAGTGAGCGAGTTTAATTTTTTTCTAATCGCAGTACCGAAGGAAGGCTAAAATAGTTCGATGGGCCTGAAAGTCATGGCCACCGTTTGGTGGGATTCTCAGGGCTTAATAATTAACATTAATAACTTAATAATAAACATCGATTAAGTATTTGTAAAAGGGAATAACGATTACAAGCCCATATTATGCTCAAAATAATTGGAAAAATTTAACGATGCAGTGAAGAGAAACGGCCCGCATGGCTAAGAAAAAGTTATAATCCATCACGACAATACACCAGATTCGGGTCACGTCACCGCAGCAAAACTGGTGCAATTAGGCTATTGCATCCACCGTATTCAGATTTCGCGCCGTGTGATTTCTGTTTGTTTCTCAATATAAAAAAATATAATTGTGGACAGAGATTCGCAACAAACCATCATCAAAACTGAGGCATCGTCGAAACTGAGGCGTATTTTGCTAATTTCGACACAACCGATTTTTTTCCAAAAAATATTTGTTTCTTGCCTAACATAGTTATTTATCAATTATCGCTCGTATATAACTTACAATCTGTAAGATTACATTTAGAACATAAACTTTTAATATTACTTCACAAGAAAAGAATTGTATTTTTTATTACTTATTATTTAAAGAAAATATTCCGAAGTTCTAGTTATAACATGAACTGACCATTTCTTCTTTCTGTAGCGAAATCTGCTTTTCATCTAATTCTGTAGTATTACGATGGAATGTATCATCGTCTGAGCTATGTGCATTGATGTCTGAACACTTAATAATATCAAGGAACTTAAGGAACTTTAGGACATTGTCTGTGACGTCTCCAATCGTACGATTCAGTTCGTCGATGAGATCATTTGGGGTTGAATATTCTTGGGCTTCGATACGGCGTTCCGCATCAGATATTATGGATTCCTAAAAATATAAACTATTTTGACTTTCGATTTTCGTTATAGGAAATTGAAAATTGATAGAATCTTTTTTCTTAAAATTATAGCTAATCACATACCTAGCGTCAGGGTCAGGGGGCTAGTGTGGGACGAAAACTTAAGATAGAATACTTAAGGACCTACCAAGTTAACAACGATTCTATTAACCATGTTGTTTCTAAACATGCGAAATCTGAAGTCTGGTAAGCGAGTGGATATTTGAAGAACTGGATAATCGTTTTGGAATTCAAGGTAGCCATAATCTGATTTACACTTCATCACGTCTACTGATCCAGTATAATGGAGTTTGTGAGATCCTAAAATAATGTATTGTGTTAAATAAATAATTTATTTATTAGAATGAATTCAGTACAATAATGTTAAATTTACGTACTCATCTGTGCCATAATGGATAAAAATTCTGAAAAAAAACACGGTATCAAGAATTAAATCATTTTAAGCTGACCCCTAAAAGAATAAACTTAAATAAAATACCTTCGTCTACTCTATCATCCAAATTGATTTCTCCAGTGGTGAGTGCTACACCGCTAATTTTACCGGCTATTCTACGATCCAACATAGACACTTCTAGAATAGGGCAGTATATGCAGAAATCTTCCATCACCCATAACTGTTCCTGTTATAAACTTTTTATATTTATCGTAAATAATTAAATGCGACAGCAATCAACATAGGAGTTTTTAAACACGATATCGTGGAATTATATATTTGTAGGTATTAGTGATAAAATCGTAGTCGTTTTTGGAGATAGTTGAACTAAGATTCTCTCTTGATTTATCTCAATTTATATTTATTCTAGCAATAATTATTTTCTACGATTGTCAGACATAAAAATGAAAATAAATGTATAAAAATTTGCGGTTTTAAGTACAAAACTCAGAAAATATTATATTCATATCTTAGGTTGTACCAGCTTTATTGGTGTAACTGGCTCGACACTTGTAGACCTAACGCTTTGCTGGTAGTAAGGTACCAAAGTTTTCAGCGAAACCAGCAGAGCACCACGATGGAATGGTCCATTTTCATTTGCTATTCCAAATGTACTGGCACAAGTGGTCCCGTACATGTGTATAAGGGAAGGGCCGAAAGTTGGTAAGAAGCCTGAAATGTAAAGAAATATATTTATTGGTGGAAACGAGGGTCAATACCCGAAGCACAAGTAAAACTCAGATACCGTTCTCTCCATCGTGAGATACTAGACTAAGATCCAAATGAGCGCTGGCTAAAACTCTGTTTAAGCAACTATCGGTAGAGCAAACTTCGAGCCGGATCGTCTGGCAAATGTTGGGAAACATCTCCACTATTGAAATTTGTTCGCAGTACATTGGATGGTTGTTTCTATGATGTACCGCGGTCTTGGCCTGTCAATTATACATAAAGTAAATAATAATACTATAAATCTTAAATTTTATAACAATTAGGTAGTTACTTAAAAGGATAAGAGAAAAGATCTTGACTAAAAACAATACAATACGGTGGGGTGTGAATGTAAAGTGTATTTTTATATTTTCTTCCAAGTATTTTTTGTTCTAAATATTTTTCAAAGATTGATTGTTAAAATATAATTATAGAAATATAAAAAAAAATATTTGTAAAATTACTCTTTCGGGTGTTGAAATGTAATTATTTTGATGCGATGGTGCATAAATCGTAAAACAGAAATACTGCAAGAAGCTATAAGGGTTTCCTAAGTCTTCAGTAACAGATAATAATACTATAACTAGATTGTTGAAGTTGGAAGTGGGATCACATTCCACCTTAGAACTTTCCTTTTTTTCTAATCTAGACATTTTTTGTTGATTTGAGATATAAATAATTAATTGTAAAATACCTAAATAAATTAAAATAAACATTCTAATAATTGAAAAAAAATGAGGTAAGATTAAATACTGACCACAAGGCCACAAAATGTTGCTCTGACGTAGGTACTCGGTGGCTTGCCATACCTTCTATCTCCTTGGCATTGTGCCCCACTAGGCAGACCAAAGGCTTCATAGATTGTGATCAAGTAGTTAGCACGTTGTTGCTCTGAGCCAGTAGGCAAGAGAAGATTACTAGAAATCGAAAAAAGGTGTAGGTACCTAGCTAGCTTCCAAACTATCTAACTAATTATGTCAACATTACGAATACAAAAGCAATTGAACGATTTCAGCTGCTGATTCTAACAGTTATCACATGACAGTCGTTGCCTGTTGAAAAAGAATTGTGAGAAGTCAGTTTCAGTAATGACAACGATGAAATTTTAAGATGAAACCGAAAAGACTTGTGTGCACAATGTTCATAAGTCAAATCAATAACATAAATGTATCTAATAAATAAATTAAAAAAAATAAAATAAAAAAAATATATAAATTCATTATTTATATTTGCTATTATTTATGATTTTACAAACTAAATAAGGTCTAAGTTTAACTGATAAGTTACATCGATAAAATAACTTTATTTTTTTTAGCTACAGGCAGCATCATAATTATCTGTGCTCTCAGAGTGATCAAAAATATCTTCACTGTTTCAACAAAGCAGTTTTAGCACTTCAATGAACGTTATGTTATTTGTGTCATCATTTAAATCTTTTAATGCTACATTACAATCGCCCTTCGCTTTCTTCCTTCCGCACATTTTTGAGCACTCTGAAAGCTCAGATTATTCTGATGATGACTATACCAAAACAAAAAGTGCAACTTACTTATCTGCAGGTTCTTGCATCACAATAGCGGGCATAACTTGCACTTCTCCCCGTAATATAATTGAAATATCTACTTTCAAAAACCCGACTGGTCCCGCCATGGTGTCTCGTGGCAAAATAAGCTGCGCCCATTTATGGAATACTTGATGATCTGACATTAAAATGATTAAAGTTATTTAATAACACTTCATCTTGTAACAATACCTAGATGTCTTGTACGAACGTGTGGCAACACAAAATACTTCTTTCCATACAACTTCCTTGACATCTTAATTCCTCAACAGCCTGATTTAAACTCAAGGTAGGTATTGATTAGATTTCTGCGTGAAAGAATTTTTTAGCCGACTTTTAATTGGACATTCATTACCTACGCTTTAACCTAAATCAATGCTTTGCGACATAAATTTCCCATTTTTTAAATTTGTTTAAGAGCTTTGATCGATTTCTTAATTTTATTTTTAACATTAGAATTATAAATGTCTAAAAAATATATTTACAAAAAAAATATCTAAAAAATTCACGTCCTGGGGTTGCTGGGGCAGGGCTTTTTTCTAGTTTAGATATTTTTTATAAGTACCTAAATTTATCATAATTTTAGCGTCCTCTGAAAATGTCTCACCCATTTTATTTGTTAAACTAGGCAGATATATAAGCGTTACCTTATTATTCTAAATAAAATAACGGTTTAAAAACTAAAAACTGCTATTAAATAATAATTGATAGAGAAAGTGGAAAGTTATCCTTAAAACGCCTGACGCATTTGTAGAGCAATTAATATGTTGCTACACTTTGCTCTCAAAAGCCGGTAAGATACACAACGACTAACGACACCACGACACAGAAATAAAAGGAGTAAATAATATTTTTAATTTCATACTTACTTGGCTGAGACCATATAGCACTTAAATCTATAGTAGTTTCTCCTAGTAATCGCGACGGAGCACAACATCTAGGTTCCATGACTGCTAGCCAGATGCTCGATTGCTGTAGATCCTGAATACTGGCATACATTTCGTATACATAGCACTGTAAATACCATTAGGTAGTTATAAAAGTAAGCAGTATTTTGACGTCACAATACCTACTTAACTGCACCTAAAGATTAAGCAAGCAATGTTGTGTGCAATTATAATTGAAATATGGATTTAACGTGTTTCGTAGTATAAGAAGAATCAGCTTTGTTTCTAATCTGTATTTTGTTATTGTACCAAATAAATAAAATAAAATAAATAAAATACATTCTTGCTTAATTTAATGGTGACAATTACACTCGTCCCCTGTGGAAATTGAGCTAGCGACTAAGTAAGTTTTAAATAAGCAAGGAAAAGCCTACCCACGGCTTGACAGACAAAGTCAGCAGTGTAATAATTATTTTGATAGTCAGAATATTATTATTACTAACCAAAAAGAACTCAAAAATACGATCGCGGGGTAATTCCGAACAACGGTGATAATATCCGAGTCCAGTGCCTAGCATTGAAAATAGGTCTCCCTCAAAGAGTTTATCTGTAGTAATCCTTTTCTATCATGATGTAGCTAAACCATACGAGTAGTAAAGGCTAAACGGCCTCGCCCCTAAAATTATCCCGTGCTTGGAATTACCAGACTCTTCCTAAGTCGTAAAAATATAATCCTCGTATCGATTAGGTAAATTTCGCTAGTTTAAACCTTACCGACCTCATTGTAATAGGGATCTCTCATATTTCTCCGTATGTTCGATCTGAACTTCTTCTTCCCAAGAACGACTATAACGTAAGAATTGGCGGAATGTGAATTACACCATGCTAACTTTCGAGCCTCCATTATTTTAACTGAGATCTGTTGAAACAAATGGCAATACACTTTATTTTTTGTTGTCAGTACTATGTTAGTTTTCACTCCGATTTCACATGGCACTGCAGTGCCATCGACATGGAGTTTTTTTCTTATACCTACTTTAGAGCTTCAATATAGGCGTACCTATTACTACTCAAATAGTTTCTGTTATTTTATATCAATAAATTGATTCGTGCTAAGAAGTTTCAAGGATCGTTGGTGCCAGCGAGTCCCTTCGAAGCATAAAGCATGAAAGCAAACCTTTACCTACATGAACAGAATGTCTGGGCGGTGTTTTGTTTCGAGGTAAGTAGGTATACGGAGGAGCTCGGTGGCGTAGTGGTTTAAGCGCTCTGGTTTCGATCACGAAAACAAAGCAACTTTCGCCATGGTTGGTCCCTGGATGGGTCAATCAAATTTATAATCTTGAGCTCCCCCGTGCTTCGGAAGGCACGTTAAGCCGTTGGTCCCGGTTGTTACTGCAACCGCTTTAGCCCACCAACCCGCATTGGGCCAGCGTGGTGGTGTTATGGCCCAAACTCCTCATGTGTTTCTGCCATGTAGGAAGGCCTGTGCCGAGCTGTGGGACGTATATAAGCTGGTGATGATGATGATGAAGTAGGTATATTATTTTTTGCGTAACGAAATATCTGCAGGAGGTCTAAATTGAGAAGAAAACCTGATCTATTGGGGAAAAAATAAGAAATTAGTTAAGTACTAACCTACTGATTCTTAGATCATAATTAATTTGATTCATGTAACTTAATCATAAATAAATGTAAATAATATGTACCTAGTTGGTCTTTATTAGTAGCTGAATCAAGACAAAACTTTACGTAACATTTTAAAGAGCAGCACCCAAAGAAACTGTTATTGTGTACTTGACGTAAGAGTGCTCTCCACGGGTAGAGTAAACAGTAGAGTAGTACGGTAGAGTACTGACTGATGGAGACAGCATAGGAGACAGGTAGAGTAGTAGTGGCATAGTTATACCGTTTTCTCTACCCGTGCAGTGGAAAGCACTCTTTATGTGAAAGTACAATACATTACACACTACATATACCTACTAGGTACCAATACTTAACGTACACCATTGCTTTGAAAATTTTTGTGTGAGAAGACCAGAAATATTTTCTAACTAAAAATAATAAAAAAATAAGACCTAAGTTGAAATTGACTTCTCTTTATAAATCGTTTTTTTTTAAATAGCTAAGTTAGTAGGTACGTATCTAATGCTATTAAAATTTTATTTAGGGTGTCACGGACGTGCTAATTCGAAAAGTTTAATCTTATCATTATAAAGGCAATGCACCAAACCTAATATTAAAATTATATCATAATATTTTCACTAAGTAGGTAGGTGTTTTCAAAAGTGACCTGAATCAATGATATCTTGCAAGCTAAAAATGGAATGAAAGCCGAGAGCTTGTTACCAACAAAATGTCTTTATGTTACATAAAAAGCCATTTCATATTCAAATCAGAAACACATAACTAATAAATTTCAGATCTAAAGCAATGTCGTAAAGCATATAATCGCTCAATGGGGATGGTGACTGCAGTCCATTGTATGGTAACCAAAACAGTCCCACGATTAAGGGTAAGTATAAATAATTTATGAGTATTTCAAGTAACCTGAAAGTATTGCGGCATCTCTTCCGGGTTCTGTTCGTTTTCTACTCTGAAAGTCGGTGGTCGAGTGACTTTTTGCCTGCGCCGCCTCTCCGGTGACCTCCCATACATTTTCAACAATATCTTGCTTCTTGTCAATAAGTCTTGAAATGACACCTCAGGTGTACCGTCTTGAAACCGTCAGTAATTTAGTTTATTATTCCAAGTACTTATTTAGTCGTAAAAAATATTAAAATGAAATCAATTCCAGCAAGCAGGCAGCAGATAGTGTAAAACAGTCTAATCACGGAATACTTTTATCCCCTTCCTTGGAAGCTGTCATAGAGGAATATAATACACACTCTAGTCCAAAGACTAAGTATATTCTCTATGCTGTATTGTAATCTCCAGTCATATTTCTCTATGCTCCAGTCTAATAGTGTCAGAGTGACACGGATACAGCCGATACGATCTAAGAACAATAACTGTTCTGAGCATAAGTTTCAGCATACAGGTAATAGAATGTTATTACCAGAGAGGAAAATAATTATACCACTATCACCGAAGAGAATATAGCACTACGTTTAGTTTATCACTACGTTTAGTACAGGTCACAGATTAAAACAATGCGAAAAGAAGCATAGTACAATTTTTAAACAGACAGCCCAATCGATGATTATCGTGTCATCCAAAATGTTACCAGTCATTAATGTCATTATGAAATCACTAGTGCCATCTTCTGACGTTTCCCCGTTAATAAATATGGGCATACAAGGTACTTGGTAACTCGGTATATGAAGCAGGTACCTATGATACCCATGTTAACATAGTTATCTTAATACTATGGTGTTACCGATTAATTTACGAAATTCAAATATTTATTTTGTAATTTTCCATATATTTTATTTACCTGACGAAAATATTTGTATACGAAATTTGATTTTACAATTTTGAATTTTTGTTAACACTATAGTATTAATGTGACTATGACATGGGTAAGTGTCCGCTTTTTATGGTGAGTACCAAACACAAACTTATTTCGCCTGCAGGGCGACTGCCTAACTTTATTGGTATGAACGTCACATTGTCATATTTAATTCAATTAAGACATACGTGTGAATGTCATATTTGAATTCAATATGACAATGTCATAATAAGCCATACTTAATTCCAATAAAATAATACCTTATTTTTTTCGCTTGGGCCTAAGACATTTATTACACAGCTAGAGATGGGAAAATCTTTACTTCGGAAATGTCTGAAATAGTTACTTTGAATAAATATTATAACGAAATAACAAACAATATTACCATAGCATAAGGATAAGCGTCCATCAATAAACCCGTCATTTGAATTCATTTTTGTGTAACAAAGATGAAATAAATACAATTTAAAATATTAGAAAAACTCATAATGGAAAGGCATATTATTACAGATAAAATAAATAAATAAATCATAATTTCAAAACATATAAAATTAACATTATTTCTCAGAGTAGATTATTCCTCCGATTGGTATCAATCGGACTCTGACAAAGACGATGAGTTTTCAGATACACTTACGGCATAAAGCCATCGGTCGGTATGTCGTCAATCAGCCTTTCTAATTTTTAAAAGAGATGTTCCAAAAATGAATCGAGACCAGGCCAGGTCTAGGTACATTATACTGAAAAATAGGTAAAAAAATACAGATCAGTGTTCAATTGTTCGTTTTCTTTTTAATTGCTTTGTTACGTGGTACAAAGTAAGAATTTAAAAAAATGCAACACATTCAAATACTCATCATGGCGCCTATTGTCACTTTGGTGACGTTTAGTTGACTTCTATATCGCCCGTCATATTTATTAACCGTGAAATCGACGAAAAATTTCAACTTTTGTAACTATACATGAAAACGAATTATTAGTATTTTTCTGGATTCAGGTTTTTTTTGAGATAGTACCTATATTATATGTAATACCTGGCCGGATATGAAACATCTCCTTTCCCTCAATTTTCTTTACACGATTAACGCATGCTGTACATTGCTCCGTACCGATGTAACAACTTTCATTCTTGTTATTATTAATGCCGGACGGGTGAAATAAATCAAATTATATTATATAGGTTTTTTTTATTGAAAATAATCTTTAGATATTAACTCTCTCGGAAATGTCCTAATTAAATAATTTACATTTCTAAATGTTTAAAATTGCAATAACAAAACCAGCAATAATATCATATTAATTCGGTTTTAGGAGCTAAAAATACTTACCTATCACTATGGCTATGATCAAATTAAAAATAAAAAGCTGGACAGAAAATGTCAAGTTGTTTCAATGCTGTATTTATTGAGAGATAGTGTTTTTCAGAATGTTTTATTCTTTCGCGTATGATTCAGCAAAGCATCTTTTAGAAAGTGCAATGTTACGTTGTATTAGTGGATTGTTAAAGGTTTACGAGATTTTTGTAAGTTAGGTGTTTGTTTACATCTTGGGCCCAATCGCCCCTGTGTAGTGGTTGAGACCACTTACTTCAGATCTAGAGGACCGGGGCTCGATTCCCGTGGGGGTACATATTTTCTGCTCGGTTTGGTTGGTGGTAGGACTTTTCTAAGTTGCCTGGCTGGCTGGAGTCTGGCTAGCTACCACCATCTTACCTAAGTCTGCCGCCATAACAATAATGTTAACAGTACCCATTGTTGTGGTCCGGCAGTTAGAGGTAAGATAGCCAGTTCCTCATCTGCATCGCTTCCATCATCGGTCTTATCTTCACTTACCATCAGGTGAGATGCAGGCCAAGAGTTACCCCGTTAAGATAAAAAAAAACGAAAAAACGTCAGACACAGACTTGATAGTACAATGACATTTCAAATTGGCCGCTTAGTTTTAATTTTGACCACCGATTCAGATAAGTTTGTAGTAGCACTATCCGTAGGCATATCAAGGGACTCTTTTCAAAAGACTCTTCAAAAAATAGCTCATAATTTGTTAAGCCGCATAAGACTCCTGGGAGCCGGGAGTAATTATGATAATTATCAACCCATCGTATCTGGAATACGTGACTTGACAGATTAAGGAGCGGGTACGGGAGGCTGTTGCCTCCTTCTGCAAGAGTGTTCTCATGCAGAAGGAGAGGGTCCTCTAGGGTCCTCTCTCCAGTGGGCGAGAAAAGGCGGGTGGCGAAGGCTCATGTACCCGCGTCCTGGGTGCGGTGGTTGCGTGCTTCGGGTGCCTCCCACGCACGCAAATCAACGTCCGCCACATTTAAGATTGGCCGTGAAGCCATAAGACCAGTTTGCCTAGGGTTGGTCTAGTAAATTTGCTTAGCAGACCTCAGATGACCTCCGCGAAAGGGACGGGAGCTATCCAGAAATTTTAGCGGATATTCCCAGAGATTAGACCCTGGGCCACCCCCGCACACGCCCGTTGCTTAGCCGTCGGCGGATAGGTCCCTCAATTTTGGTTAGAAAAGAGGTTATATTACCGTATATAAAAATTGTTCTACACTTTTTTTTTTATACATAGCACGACAAATGTCAACACCACCTGACGTGGAGCGGTAAGAAGAGTCCATATGCGAAGACAGCTAGTGCAGTTTAGACACTGTTCTAGCCGCCTCCAGCTTGCCGGCCTGAAAGGTGCTTTTTCACGCGTCTTTTGAAGGAACCCATGTTATAAGGGCTGGGCTGGGCCCCTTGAGGTGGGCCCCATATAGGAAGTTCTGTGCCCGGTAGTGGAATAGAAACTGGTGATGTTGATAAAGATTTATAATTGTATGATCTAGTTACAGTAGCCGCTAGTGAACAATAAATGGACTAATAGAATCACATCTTGACATCATCATCGTAGTTTGTTAATTAAAATGCTATACCTATTCAATTCACACACTACAAAAAACATACTTACAGTCCACGATAGACCCTTCTGCTTATTTTGAAGTAGGCTATAAACCAATTGTGTCGGTTACATAACCTTAAATACTTCACAAAATACATTAAAGTAATAAATTACCTAACAGTTTAACATATTTCAATACTTTACTGGGTGGTAAGCCCGTATGTAGAGTCGTCTGGTACCACCGCCTTTCTTATTTCAGCCGTGAAACAGTTCGCTGTGTTTCGGATTGAAGGGAAAGGTAGCCAGTATAATTACTGGGCATGGACCTCAGGATGACAACGCACCTGCAATATCAAGTGATTGTTCCTTATTGTTGCAGGTGTGTATAGGCGGCAGAACCGCTTACCACCAGGTAGGCCGTCAGCTTGTTTGTCATCTAGTTGTATAAAAAACTTATTTAGTTGTTTCTTTTATAATAATTTTACCGGTTGGTGATTATATTTTGTCGACAACTTAATTAAAATACCGCAAACACACGAACATTCTGGCAACAATAACACAAAATATTTTTTCTTGGTACAACTGTTGATCTAAAATTTACTAATGGATTAATATTTCATTCACTTCCCCGCAAATACCGGAGCCATTATCAGTATTGACAATCGATTTTTCTATCGATCCGCCAAATGCCAGAGTGTCGAGTGGCGGCTTGTTAAAATATTTCTACTATATTTATGAGTAAGCGCCGAATTTTTAATGAAGCCACACATATTGACATAAATGCAAATAAAACTATCGACTTCTGTGCCGGGATAGATATTCTTAGGTAGCTGAAAAAAAAGTCTAAAGCGAAGCCCCTACTGCTGGAGGTGTCGACTCCATACGGACTCGGTTCTCAATACATTACACCGTTGCCTTCAATGACAATGTAGCACTTCTATGTAATCCACAGTACAAATGGAGAACGTACGGAGCCTGTAAAGTCCGTATGGGTTCCGCTCAGTAGAAGTCGGGCATACACCTTCCTCTATGCAGTTTTCTAGAAATCCAATAAGTTACCTTTTGAAGCTTTCAGTCTTCAGTTCAGTTTCAGAGAGTGTTGCTATAGGTAAATGTGTTCTACTGTGTACTGAAAATTGTTCCACATTTTTCACTTCTTGATGAAGATGTTTTAAGTATAAGATCAGTGGTTTCTAGCCAATTCTCAAAAGGACTAATAAGGAAAATTCGCTGACAATAATCGGTAACTGATTGTTCGACGTGGTAGGCTTTACTATTCAATAAAATACACATAATATTTATGTTGTTTTGTCAATATATTAATATTCAATCTCGTATAAATTATAGTCTATCGCTACACAAGATACTAATCTAAGAGTGACATTAATTTGGATTCCTGTTCTTGTAAGTACTTAAATGTAACTACTTTTACAGTAACTGACTTACAATAAAATATATACTATACTTATTAAGTTATATTCACTATATTACCAACTAAATAAATGCACTGTTTTCAAACAGCAATCAAACTTAGTACATTGTAATAATGATGTGTTATTATGAATTAATAATTTTGTAATTGTGTTCCAAAAATTCTCAACTAAATAGAAATGAATATAACTGTATAAAAATTTGGAAATTACTTAAATGCATATTTTTGCTACAAAATATTTATTCGGTAGGACATAGTTAAAAGTGTTTAGATAACAAAAATAACAAGACCTTTTATAGAGGTTTCATTCATGAAAATACTTTCGGTAAAGCAGCAGGGCCTTAATAATGAGAATTTCAATAGACTTTACAAATGTATATAAGCTGTACAAAGGTCGACATTATCGCTTAGAAATTTCTTTCAGGTAACCTTTGCCAGTTTTTGGCTTATACGATGTTTTTTTACAGGGCACGACGAATGACTCACCCCAATTTGACGTTAAGCGGAACAATCCAGGTATGTGAACCGCTAGAAAGGTCGACATTATCGCTTAGAAATTTCTTTCAGGTAACCTTTGCCAGTTTTTGGCTTATACGATGTTTTTTTACAGGGCACGACGAATGACTCACCCCAATTTGACGTTAAGCGGAACAATCCAGGTATGTGAACCGCTAGTGCTGTATGAATTTGCCCTAGACGTCCCCCTACTGCCTGCCCATTAAATGCCTATTATTCACGCCTCGTTTGATAAAAACCATGTAGTAGAAAGGAGGAAAATGATAGTCGTTATTAGTAAGGCCCTCAGAACATAAATATCTACGCTACGATAACCGCTAGCCTGTCAATAGTTTATTTATAAGAAAAATGGGCAATGTAAGTACCTAAATATATTTAATGGTAATAATTTATATTATTTAATTTTTGCTCCTTATTCTTTATTGTAAACATATTTATTGTAATGATGAACTTTCATCCCGTATTTTACCCTCAAAGAGAAGTCAAAGAGGAGTTACATATATCCATTCTTGGTGTTCAACTACGTTATTTAAATATGGAATTTCTCTGCATTATATACTTATATAGAACGGTGGCGACCATATGACAATAAATTAAATCATGGGCTATATTAGTTCATAGAAATGTTTTGCAACATTCAAATACATCCAGTCAACGTTATACTATTTCATAGAAATGTCGTGAAATTATTAAATGAATAAGATGTATTTGTGCGTGGTCTATCTGTTAGTCAGCGGTAGAGTTTTACATAAGTATTGTTTAGTATTTTTTTTATATTACTAACGTTAACATTAATTATGCAATATTTACAGTTTTTGCATTCTAATAAAAGTGTTACAGTTGTTTTGTTATTTAAAATTAAAATATCCCCACAAAGTTTATCCTTAGATATCTATACTAAGTTCTAGTTTTCTGACTAGTATCACTTTATATACAAACATCTTAAGTTCAAAGGGAATGATTTAATAATTTACATATAACTATTAAAGTAAAACGAGACAAAGGCTTTATGCTGCCTTTCCTCCTAATAAATAATATTTTAACAAAAAGAGTTCCACAAATAAAACTAAAACTTATCTTGTACAAAAAGGAACATTGAAAAATAAATGCTGTAAGTAAACATGATTGCATTGTGGATAGATCAGACAAGGTATACCAAACGTCAAGTGGTACAGACGGCAGTACATCAAGTGTGATAGTTGCATTACGTAACTCGCCTCTATTACGATCGGAGTAAGGGTGTTCTCAAGGGCAAATTGTTAAGCTTGATGTGCTGTCGACTGTACCTCAAAAATACTTGTTGAATGTTCACATCTGTCGCAAACGTACAGTCATCAATTAAAATAAATTTATTTTAATTACTTCTGCCGACGACTGTTCGATAGCTCCAGACCCGAATATTGAAGATCTTAAAAATTTCACATGAAACGTTGACAGTGATTAAATTCTTCAAAGGGTTCTTAATTTAAAGAATGTCTTCGGTAAATAAATTTAGTAAAATTGAAATAGTAGCGTATTACATTACATCAGGTAGATAAAAATCGAGAGTGTTTAATTAAAACATAATATAATGTGAAGTTCTTTGTCTTGTGACAAATTCTTTATTTTTTCGTTAGAAGTCGAATGCTCGAATCTGAGCCACGAATACTCTCTTCATTAAACCTACCTTAAAGTAAAAATATTTCAACATCGCTCAATCCTATAATTACAAGTAAAGTAGCCAATTCGCTACTTTTGGGTGTTTTGTAAAAAGAAAACATCTGAAATAATATAATATTCCACTTATTTCACATATACTTTCTATCTCTAACCTATTGGTATGTACAAACTACTTAACTTACTTTTGTCAAGAATACATAGGTACTTATTTTAGTTTTTTATTTGATGTTTTATTTTCCATCTTCAAAAAAGCTTTAGCCTATCCAAAGGTATATTGATATAAATATAAATATTTAAATGATAAATCGGCGAGTTTTAATTTTGAAGACAAAAAGATTGATAGATACATATCTTGTTCCCAGCGATTACTGATAGTAATTTTCGAGAAACCATTGAATTATTTAAATCTATTTTTACAGCGGTGCATTAATAATTTAAGAGATATTCTCACATATTATTTATTGATTAAATATATTAGTATAACTATAATAAGATATGATTTTAAAGATATGATGTAACTAGGGGTATAAGAAATATTCCTTCGTTTATTTTGTGATTGATTTTTAATCAATCATGTTTCATTGAGCGCATTCTTCATCCATTTATTATTTATTATTACTAAGGTATCGTCATTATATTTTTACTTCTAACAGCCCAGGCTGTGTTTCATTACGTTTTAGCCGCCTCTGTGGTGAGACCACCTACTCCAGATCTAGATCTGGAGTAGGTGGTCTCATATCAGAGATTCGATTCCCGTGGGAGCACTAATTTTCTGCTCAGTTTGGTTTGTGGTAGGGCTTTTCTAAGTCCGCCTGGCTTGCTACCACCATCTTACCTATGTCTGCCGCCATAACAATAGTGTTAGCAGCATTGTTGTGTTCCGGCAGCTAGAGGTAAGATAGCCAGTTCCTCTGTGGTTGAGGAATCCAGGTGTGACTCGCTTCCATCGTCGACCTTATCTTCACTTACCATAAGGTGAGATGAAAACCAAGAGTTGCCCGTTAAGAAAAAAAAAATTCTACTTTGAAATTTCAACTTTTGTACAAACAAACTGCATGAAAACAATTATTAGTATTGTTTACGGATTAAGGCAATTTCCCTGATTTTTTGCTATTATATACTGTATGATATACCGGCTGGATATGAAACATCTCTTTCGTATTTTATGGTTCTGGGTAGAAAATCATCTCATATATCATGTGCTGAAAATTTGTTAAATAAGAATAAAGGATGAAGAATAAAGGATAATAAATAACACAAAAATAGCTATTGCAGTGCAGCATTGATGTCGACTCTAGAGCAGCTTGCTTTTCTAGTACTAAAATTATATCCCATTGCACATAGCCCCGCATGACGTGTTCTTCAGGTTTCCTTGTGTGTAAAAGCCTAATGATACCTTTTAAACACATCAAGGAATAAAAATTTTAATTTTCGTTTCAAGTTGATAAATTATTACTACTTATTATTATTACAAGACCGCAACACTAACGGACATTTCGATATGAAAATATTTTATCATAGGTACTACGTACTTACATCATTTGGTAGTAAATAACTTTCTCTGACCTTGACCTGTTTTTGTTATCATTCTTTTTTATATTGAAATCTCTAATTTAAGCCACAAACGAACAAAACGTGTAATTGGCTTGTGTATCCTTTTCCCGCGAATGTATTTACATTACACTTGTATTCAATCAACACTTACCTACTCCTCCTATATTTAATAAAATATTTTAAAAAAATGATCTCCCACTTTTAAATCGGTTATCGGGCCTCGGTTATCGGTTATCCTTTTTAAGGCTGTAATCTATCTCCAAGCCAAATTTTATCTAATTCTGTTCAGTGGTTTAGGAGTTAAGATAGAGAGGGGGAGTTACTTTAGCATTTCTCTCATCAGGATAAAGCTAGGTTTGGCTAATGGATTTTTGCAGAAAATGCAACTTTTTTATCTCATCTTTTCGTGCAAACTATACGTCGGTAACACACGCAAATGATATGCTTGAAACAAAAGGTAGCCACGCTACATGATAATGTTACATTGAAAATGTATCACAAAGTAATAGTAACTAGTATGTGTATTTCTATAAAAGAGCTACGATAGTAAATTCTTGAGACTAAAAACTGCAAAGATTATATCTTGATACACACGTACAGCCTTATAGAACGTTCAGGCTGTTCTACGCTGTTCTATGATTGTCAGTAGAGTTCATTGAATGTCATAGGGTGTGGGTGGGGAGTATTGACCCTCATGTCCTCTATGGTCTGCATTGGCTCCGTTAGTAGCATCCCGCTGGTCCCAACACTGGCTCCGACAGAGTTTATGATGCCTCCGTTAGTAGCATGCCCTGGGTTACCGTTGGTCTCTTGCCTCATTATGTTGCGTCGCCATTTCGCTCGAGCATTTTGGAACCAAACCTGAAAAACAAATATTCGGGTAAAAAAATCCAGATAATATTTTCAAAGATTGACCCAAAGATCTTATGATTTAAATCAGTCTACAAACCTGCAGTACTCTTTTGGATAGTCCAGTCTTCTGAGCAAGTTGCTTCAGGTCCTTCGCGTCGGGATTCTGGTTGATGGCGAAGTAGGACTTCATGGTGCGTAGCTGATGGTGCTTGAAGCTGGTGCGCATTCGCTTGGTCCTTTGTGTGTGACTCGACACGCTGCCGGGTGAGGCTACTGAAGACTCGTAGGCTAACGACTCCATCGATGACGAAAGATCTCCACGATGGAGGATTTCTGCAAACAATTAATTCTATGAATTGCAATCCTAACAAGTTATACCGAGATCAGTTAACAACGGACCAGTTATAACTACAAAATGTTACAGGTTCATCATTATCAGCCTATATCGTCCCACTGCTGGGCACAGGCCTTCCTACATGGGAGAAACACATGAGGAGCTTGGGCCATAGCACCAACACGCTGGCCCAATGCGGGTTGGTGGGTTAAAGCGGTTGCAGTAACAACCGGTGCCAACGGCCTTCTGAAGCACGGAGGAGCTCGAGATTATAAATTTTATTGACCTATCCCGGGACCGACCATGGCGAAAGTTTCTTTGTTTTCGTAATCGCAAACCACTACTCCACCGAGCTCCTCGAGTTATAGGTTATAATTGTAATAATTACAATTTTATGTAAATGTCCTGAGTAAATTTCATTTCTATTCTATTAAATCTTATAAATATTAACGTGATGATTGCGCTAATTCATAGTTAATTCCGACAATATTACATGAGGCTATTGAAATAAAAAAGAGCAGATGCATGGATGCCCTTTCTCCGTTCGTAATAAAGGCGGCTTTCGTAGTTCAACTGTCACACTTGCTGCGCTGTCGTCTGTACTACCAGCTTAGGATGCTTCATGCGAATATTATTCTCAAACCTGTATACATACTGCTGGACCTAAATGGTTGTCAACTTATGAGTGAATCGGAAAACACAAAGCGGCAGTATTTAAACATAAACTTGACATAGCCAAGCGAGCTTCAGTATTCAATTTAGACCATGATCACTGTAATGTAGTCAAAAACGTTTTGGGTACCTAAAGTAATAATACACAAATCAAATTAAACACGAGTGAAATCTAGTAGTTAAATTGTTTTTATTCCAAATGCGATAAAACTGCTTTCAGATTTGATGCAAATGTAAAAATCTCTAAAAATTACAAAAATATTTAAGCAAGCTATGACTATTGTAATAGGTATTGTTATAACACAGTATGATACTCAAGTATTAACGTACCTAGACTACCCAGACCATGTTAGCCTTGTATTCCCGCTCCTCCTACCAATCGGAGTTCCGATCGGAGGACAGGGAAAGACCCGCTATAAGTCGCTAACAGAAAAATTTATTATGAAATTAATATTTTATACATAAAATAAAATTGCCTTGTAGACTAGCGGCCAAAATTTTATTTAAAGCTAAGTGGTATTTTATACTCAAGAATTGGTGACCCCCTTACACCGAAGTTCTGTGTCGAGAAGATGTTATGGGTCTTGTATTATGAGATATCAATTAAGGTACTTAATTATTCTTCATTAATTTTACAAGGCAACGCGAGAATCGATGAAATAGTACAAGAGTAAATGTTTTTCTCAAATACAAGTCACGATATATTCTTCCTAAGCACCATTGGGCCACTACAAAAAAGATTATGGGAACTGAGATCACAGTGGATTTTGTATTAACCTGTCAAACCACAGATCTTAGAAGCAATTGCTTTTTAATTATCATAAGACTCCTGGTGGGATAAATTATTAGGATCAAAGCAGGCTTTGAAAAGCTACCTACAAGTAGAAGTTTTTTCTGCTCTTCTTTGTGAAAGCTAATTACGAAAACTGTTTTAAGGATTACTAGGAAAACTACTTGTAGTATACTTAGCGGGTGACCGATTTAAATAAAATAACTTTGTCTGAGGACTCGCAGCGGTCGACAGAACGAAGAAAATATTCATAAATTTGGATTCTTGTTACTTTCTAAGGCGAATTATTCGTAAATTTTATGTGCGCTAGCCGGCGCTAGCCGATACACCGTCAAAACAAGCAAATTGACAGGCCCATTGCTGTTATTATGAGGGGGAGATATGACAATGTGGACAGAGGAAACACTTGTACGTCAAGTTCACGTCTACAAACAATAATTATGATGTCATGTAACATTTAACAGTAGAAACACAAAACCGAGTGGTTTTCCAATTAGTACATTTGGTATGTAGGTATATAAGTCGTTATTTATAAGCCACAGTTACATTGTTTTTTATAAAGTTTTGAATTAGATAAGAAAGTTACTGCTTGTCATGATTTACTAATATATTATGCCAATTGAAAATACACATTTTTGTAAAATAAAGTTTCATTTACCTTGAATCTGATAGAAAGTCAACATTTTATTTAGAATGGGCAGGGAGATATGCTTAGGCAGATAGTCTATACTGAAAAGTATGAGTCTGATTGTACGGTAGGACGACTGTTTGTGTGACTGGTAGGTTCAAGGTTTTTTATAACCACTTAAAACTGAAATAAATTTGGTTAAAATAGGTCATAAATAACTTTGAATCTAACAATCACACTATTTTTTTTCAGATTTAGACAATTTGCCTAGGCAGTTAATGATCTCGCGCATTCAAACATTGGTTCAATTCAAATTCATTCAAACATTCGACAGATTAAACATAAAAATTAAGTTAGTTACAAAAATTAACCATTTTTCAAAATTTAGTTTAATGAGTTGGCGTTTAATGAACTGACTATGTAGATATCCAATTAAACGGCGAATTTAACCAGATGGCGGAGACATATACATAAATTATATTGAGCTGCAACATGGTACTCTAATTTTTAAAACAAACTAGACACGATAAGCTTTCTATCATTGTGAAGACGCCGCGGTCATCCCGCCGGTTCTTAGTACGCTTTAAGTCGAGAATAATATCGAGGCAGGTCTCTCAGATCTCCCACAAAGGATCCTTGACTGCTGGCAAGCTTAGGTAGGTACCTACCCATCGCAGGAAATAAACACTGCACACACAAGGCAGAATTATTTGGCATTATCTATCCAACCGAGCGCGCTCATCACGAGTGGGAAATAAATATGTTCAAAATTAATTAATATTGTACCAATTTTCAACTACAAAATGGAATATCTATTTTGAGTTGGCTACTAGTAAATTTACAGCGCTCCTGCGGTGAGTAAGGTCGTCTGAGGTCATTTGAATGCGTTATGTTGGCATAGGCGTAGCTAGGAGGGGGGGGGGCAATGTATGTTGGTAGCACAGAGTAATTATATACAGCTTGGTGCCGTCAATACGACAATAAATTGAAACATGTTCATGGGTATTCATAGAAATGGTCTGCCACTTTCAAAAACATCTTATTCGTTTGATGATTTCATGACATTTGTATGAAATAATATATCATTGGCTGCATTATTTCATAGAAATGTCATGAAATTATACTACGGCACCACCCTGTATGTTCTAATACCTGCTGTTGCAGGAGGACTTGTTTACTATGCTGTGAAAATGACGCTGTCTCTTGATTTTTACAAGGCCGTCTACACGTGTCTGGGGGTGGGCAGGTGAAACTGCTTCGGAGCCGCAAATATCAGTGGAGTTACGAGGGAGTTTTAGTTTATTGCCTGTGCCGCTACCGCTGCGTGATCCCCACACACGCCCGTCCACACAAACTCACACATTTAGCCAGCGGTGGGTAGGTCTGTAATCAGAATTCTCCTTGAAAAAAAAGAGTCGGCAACGCGTGAGTAGTCGTCGAGGTCTATAAGCTACGGTGGGCTACGGTCACAACTTATCATCAGGCAGGTTGAAAGCTTGTTTACACCTTTGTTCTATAAAAAAAAGCATAATTTTCACTAAAACCGCGGGAACGCTACACCTCAGCTTCCTTCGTCATTGCGATTTTTTGCCAACTATCTCCACTTCCCAAAATTACTGAACTCAAATCCATGAAGCCACATCCCAGTTCTTCAGACCTAATTATACCGGGGAATGGATGATGACGGAAATCCCGGCCTGTTCGCTTCACTGCTTGTGGTTAAGACCGCAGAGAGTAAGTATGGACAGTAGACTATTTTAAGTTATCGGCTGGAATTCGCCTATGTTTTGATTGAAAGTGCTAAAACATTTGTAATATCGATGCAATTTCTACTTATAGATATTGAAGAGGCCTTCAAGATGGAGGCGTAAGGGTGGAATCGAAATTCCTGGAAGGTGCGGTTCTACTCAAAACGTAGGGCTTAGCTCGGAAATTAATGTAAAGAGAATAGAGGCTGGTGACACAGGTAAATAGATATTTGGAAACAATCTGCACCACACTTGGCTTGTGGTGTGGTGTTAATGGCGGCTCGCAATCGACCTCGATCGTGGGCCTCTAGCGCTGCTTAAGGGGCTACCTCGTGCACACTAGCGACACCAATTGATTGTTATTAATTATGGTGAATTTAGAACATAATAAACAAAAACGCTTTAGTGCATTGCTAAAGAACGGTATTTGTAATTTTTAAAGATGTATCTTGTATTAAGTGTCTACCTATAAGTAACCAAATCTTTTATTATTGTTAAAAGTGGCCACTTCCGCCAATAATGAAAAAATAGGTTACATGTAGAGGAATATCTTATACCGAGCACATCTCAAAAAAATACAAATACCATTCTTTAGTCATTCACTAAAGCGTTTTTGTTTATTATGTTCTATATTCACCACAATTAATAAAAATCAAGTGGTGTCGCTAGTGTCGACGAGGTATCGCCTTAATTATTTCTTCAAATAAAACTAAGGAGTAGTAAGTAAAGTAGTGTATTAACGCAAATATTTGATAAACTTTCGCTCGAGAAAACTGTTCATGTTTTCATGAACGACTAATTATCATCATTTTGGAATGTAAGTTTCATAAGCAACATTCGAAAATGATCATAGAATTCACCACAGCGAACGTTTGATGTGCCTACTTAAATCAAACCTGTTAGAGCATTTAAACGTGAAATTATGATTCAGTACAATTTTGTAACAAGCTTTCATTCATCAGCAGTTGTTAGTATTTGAATTGCCGTTTGAAATTGGGTTGTTAAAACATTGAACTAACAATCGACTAATTTCGGTTTAGATACGTAAATTTTAATAAAGCAATATATTTGTGTCTGGAACTGCACTGATGATAGGAGTTGAAAGTAAACTATAATCATCATCATCATCACCAGCCTATATAGGACCTACTGCTGGGCACAGACATCATGGGAGAAACACATGAGGAGTTTTGGCCATAACACCACCACGCTGGCCAAATGCGGAATGGTGGGCTAAAGCGGTTGCAGTAACAACCGAGACCAACGTGCCTTCCGAAGCACGGAGGAGCTTGAGATTTGAAATTTTGGTTGACACATCCTGACACCTACCATGGCTAAAGTTGCTTTGTTTTCGTAAACAAAACTAAAGCGCTTTAACCTCTACGCCGCCGAGCTCCCGAAAGAAAAGAAAGGGAAATCACGGGATAGCAAAAATTTGAAATAAAAAAATTTTTGAATTAAACTTGTGGCATTCATATGCACAAGTGAATAATAATCCTATCGGTGTCAATAAATACGATGTCCACCTGCCACATATACTGATTTGAGCTAGAGCAAGTCTGAGCAAAAGTTGTACATTTTGCCTGTGATAGTGACGAGGGTTGGATTGATCTTCATTTTTCAATAATATCTACAAGCATATGACTCAAAATTTTAATGTATGTTTAGATTGAAACTTCGTTTAACAGAATGGCAGCCAAATTGTAAGGACAATTTCAAACCTAAGAAACTGATCCAAATCGGTAGTGATAGTCGATATATATGACTATATTAAAGTCTCAGTGAACTTCTCATCCTATTGATATAAGTTTATTAAGTAACAAATATTTGCCGATATATTTCCTATGAAGAGTTTTTACGCCGCACGGCTTTACATACATTTCAGGTCAAAAATACTGAAAACGATTGTTCGTTTTCAGTATTTTTGACCTGAAATGACAGATTCTAACAAAACTTGTCATGCATGGTTAGGCAAGTCACGCTGGTCTAAAAATATATCAGAGGATTTTTGGAAAAGTCTAAATAATAAAGAAATTATTATCAATTTTTTGTTTGTATGAAAAAGCTTAAAATTGATATTACTCAACAATAAGACTGTTTTCCGAAAAATCTTATGATAATTTTCTTTTCGAAAAATCATATGATATTTTTTTAGACTAGCCTGACATGCATAAGCATGCAAAGTCTTATGAGAATCGGTTTGTTTATATGTAACATTTTCGATTTTAAAGCCTGCCGCGTAAATGCTCTTAAATCGACATTTATCACAAGTTTTCATGTTGCCATAGTAGTGTTGATTTACGTATGATTTCGGAGGAGCTCGGTGGCGAAGTGGTTTGAACGCTCTGGTTTCGATAACGAAAATAAAGCAACTTTCGCCATGGCCGATCCTGAGATAGGTCAGTCAAAATTTACTCTATCATTTATTTTGTCGCTTCGGAAGACACGTTAAGCCGTTGTCGGTCCCGGTTGTTACTGCAACCGCTTAAGTCCGGGTTGGTGGGTTTCAGCGGTTGCATTGGGCCAGCTTGGTGGTGCAATGGCCCAAACTCTTCATGTGTTTCTCCCATGTAGGAAGGCCTGAGCCCGGCAGTGGGAAGTAATATATATAGGCTGGTGATGCTCACGTATTATTTCATGGTTAGAAAAAGGTAAAAATAGTACTTAATTATTATAATAATTCTCAAAAAGGAAGAGTGTCAGCCATAATCTGTCCAGATCAAAAGCTAGACACATTGTTGCTCAGATAGAAAATTTTAATAATCACTATTATTCTTCAAAATTCTTATCCGAGATTAGAATCAGTGATCACAGAGCCACTATCCAAAGTATAATATCAATGCTCACGGAATTTATAACAAAAGAAATTAATTACCGCGGCTTGTTGCAAATGGTTATAATAACCAATTATTACAACTAGCGGAAGTAGTCGCCTGGGGTCCACTCAAACCTAAGATCCACTTACATGGATGTCAAAACAAATAACATAGTATGATAAATGTGCCGATAATTGGACATATTTTTGATCTAACCGATAAAGAATAACGGAGTTTAGTCGGTGAAAGTCGAATTTATACTTTGTGAACTGGTAATAAAGGCCAACAGAACGTAATGTTTGTTTTAAGTTTTGTAAGAGTCAATAGTTTTAATTTATTAGTTTCTCACCCTCACATACTTGGGTGGCGCATCGTCGCTTTTTACGTAGCCACCGACGCAAAACGGCACTAATTATTAAATTCATAATTAAATATATTAGACGGCTCGAATGATATAGGCGCGAGGGTCCGTCGTCCGGATGGAAGTCAATTATTTTTTTTTCTAAACATTTTTTGGGAAGTGGTTTAGTATCTTTCGGGCTCCCTTTTTACAACTGCTGTTGGTAAGATAACGTTGTCGGTAACGTATTTCGGTTCTATACGACAGTGGTTCTATGAATATAGAATTAGAGTGATATTGATAACGACGAAAAGGATTCCAGACGTGTTGAATTTTTTTTAGTAACAGTAAAATAAAAAAGGTTCAGTAAATATACAATAAGTTCTTAGGAAATTACCATTAAAAAAATATAGATTTTTTGAATTAAAATATTTATGATGGTAAATTGCATAACAATAAAAATAATATTCATATCCTCACACTTATATTATCTAGCCCGAAGGTAATCATTATTAAGAGTTGTGTTTTGTACACTAGATAACTAAGAAATATTGATACTAATGCATGTATGTCCTATATAAATATTAGAATATATACTTAATTGAATAAACATGCAAACATAATACACCAGTCAAACTCACCAATCAGACTCGTAAACAAATGTTCGTAGTCACTATACTAACATCTGTCCCTACCGGGATTTGAACCTAGAACCCCAGATTGAGTAGTATGTAGTAACTATAGTACCTGATTATTCCCATAATTAAATTTATCATTTTACAATAATATACCTATGTAACTTATGTAACTTTTGCGGTTTAAACCCGAACATTCGAACTTCTTTTTTTTCTCCGTAAAAATAATGCGACTAAATACAAATACATAATATGTAAAAAAAAATCTTAACGAGGAGAAAGATACACCCTGGGACGTGATGTGAACATGTCTCTTATTGTAGTGTAACTCAACAATAAATATATTTTAACAAATTACAATAATCTTAATGGAACTATTATATTGTAGGTATAAGATTGATTTATAATGTAAATTGAATAAAGCTTCATTAGTTAGCTGTAATCATTTGTCTGATCCTATACTTTGAAATGTACAAAGAAGTAAATCAATGTTTTTTAACCGTAACAATATCAAATGTTGACTTAAATTCAGGTTAAGAGAAAAATGCCGTGAAGAAACTCGTGCAATAAAAGTGATGGATCATGTATATAGACCTTAAAATGTTTTAACTTTTATAGAGAGAATTAACATGTTACCGACATTGCATTTTACTTTTACAGTTTTTTTTTCTTTAAGCCCCAATAATAATGCATGTGAGCTGTAAAAGTTTCGATAATAACGATCGGTTATAAAAATAAAGAAGCCAAGCGGGAGTATGTATGTTGTTTTATTACTCTCATAGGCGCCATATTGATTGGTCTAAGTATTGAGAGACGCCGATCTCACACCAAAATAGTAAATTAAGATTTATTATATAGTTAAAAGTTTAATGAAGTAAGTAAGTGAATAATATTATATGTTATTTTTTCTTGATCGGTACAAATGTTCAGAGACTAAATAAGCTTTCATTGGTTTGATAAGGCTGTAAAATAATAAAGCTGAAGCAGCACGGTCACAATAATCTAACGTAAAACTGGACTAATTTAGTCAAAATACTTAGTTAGGTCGATTAGTTTTCAATGTTTTCAACAATCAATAATTTTATTGCAAATTACAAAGGCACAGAAAAAAATCATAGAAAAATATTTTGTATGTTTCACGTAGAGACGTTGGAATGTTCATCAACAATGATTTTGCCATTTTTATTTACTTTATAATGATATTGGATTAGACTGAGCATTTATTCTCAAAAGACTAATAAACTTTGATTGTTTAATCTGTCCACATATTCCGGACCAAATAGGATTTAATTGTTATAATATGCTCCCGGGAATTGCACTATTAAAAGAAATCACGCTAACGCTTTTGCCTTAAAATTCAAAGCTGTAAACAAATTTCGGTGGACCTTGAGAAGTAAGCTCTTGGAAAAGCTGTGGCCGGTGTTATAGTAGTTATAACGAGACATCTTGATCTTTGACAAGGTCCGCCTAATGGCTACCAGGGACGAAATCTTAGAAGTTCATTAATAATATCAAAGATATTCTTTTACAACTTGCTGGATATCATGTTGTAACAGTGGCAATAGAAACATCGATAAATATTCTAAAATTTGAGAATGTGCGACATTTTCATATTAGGAACGTCAAAGATTGTTGGGACTTTCCGACTCCTATTTAAAAACAAAATAATATTACTGTGTACTGTTTTCTCGCAAATCTGCTGAAAAACGTTGTATGACACACGTGCGGATATTGGTTTTTACAAACTCGTGACTATTGTAAGCCCTCAACTTCATCTCGCCATTACATTTGTCTAATAGTTGTAAAAACTAACTTACCACACTAGTATCATAAATAACTATTTCAAAACAGACCCCATAGCCGCCATACAAAAAATAAATCAGAGATGGCGCGTTTAGTTTACACAAAAATATTGTTTCTTCCCGCGTACAACGCGGTCTATGTTCGTTCTTTAAGAGGATCCCGCGGGGCTTTCAAGAATACGAATTACGGTTTAATAGCGAAATAAGATCTCTTTACCCTGCTTTACATTTCATATTATCAGAGCAAAGAAAATGTTACTGTTCGTGTAGATAAAAATCCAATAATCATGAATTGATTGTAAATAGACTTAAAACACTTCATATCAGACCTAATAACATAATCGCAATCAAGAAAGGATGTTAGAAGAATTCTTTTTTTTTAAGTCCGACTTACCGTATAAGTATCACAAATCCTCGGACAAAACTGATTGTACCTATACAGAGTGTAATTTTCAAACATCTCCATACAAAACGTTCGATCAGCAAAACAAAAAGGATAGGAAATTTTAAAATTATTTTTATAATATTGAACTATATATGACTATGTTAAACATGGTTAGATGTCCGCTTGTTATACTATGTACTTACCAAAAACCTTGTATAATGTATTAAAAGGGTTGTGTTTGAATTAAAATGTCCTGTATAGTATCTTGTACTCTAGACTTAACTGTAAGAATGTACCTGAAATTCATAGACCATTAACCTTTTTATATAGGTATTCTTTCACGTTTTTTACATGAGTTGATAATAATATGTTTTTAAATTTATTTACCTGTGTTTAAACCTGGAAATTTAGTTTAACGTGTTCTGGATGTGAGTAGTTGAACAGATAAAAACCATCACACTTAGGTGTATTTCTATTCATATTGCTTAGTTCCTAGCTAGCTATTGCTTAATTAAGTAGTACCTATTGTAAAAGCACCTTTTGGGTCGGCAAGGTGGAGGCGGCTAGAGCAGGGTCTAAACTGCTGTAGGTGTGTTCCCATATGGGTATGGACTCATCTTACCGCTTCACATCAGGTGGCGTTGAGTGAATTGCCGTGCTTTGTATAATAAAAAAGTATGGATTGCGATACAAGCACACGGCCTTCCTGTTAGTAAGTGGTTGCCGTAGTCCGTAGACGTTTGTAGCGCTTTGGGCGCTACTCACGCGCTGCTCTGCTTGCCCTATTAAACTCGAAAGAAAGCGTTATGCTGACACCATACTTAGGAGACAGAGTGTTATTTAGCTGCGATCTTCTGTAAGGTGGAGGTAACTGCCCTCCTACATTATAAGCCGCATAACTACTGATAATGTAGGTGTGTTGCCTTGTTAGTTGTTGCCTTGTTATTAAATAAGAAACAAAGGACATGAAGAAATAAATGAATAACTTTTTTTAATTAATCTAAAAGCGTCTTCCTTCTTGGCCCCATTAACAATTTAATGTGAAAGGTGAAGCTGCTGTAAATTGAATTTTGTAGTTTAAAAAATATATAAAAAAAGTATTAATTTTTGTTCTTGAAATAGTGTCAAATTAACGATACTGATTAAATGGAGTAAAATGCGCACTCTCTACGTGGTAATCCTGTCGACTCGACTATTGTTTTAAGTATGATTTAAAAATAAAACATATATGTATATATATATATATATATATTTGTTTCATTGTGTACTAGAATTAAATTAATTTTCGATAGTTAGTAGCTTTACAAGTTTATTGACAACTGTACTTTCACTTACTTTTTAATAAGGGGCGAACGGGCCCAGTTAAACTATCAAGGGGCGAACGGGTACTTTTTTAGCCTAAGGGGCGAAACAAAGGGTCGAATGGGTCCGAGACCTTAGTCGGGAGGCTTCGATATTATTATCAATATGTATCCGTTATTATTATCAATAGTATCCATAACACAAGCTCTTAATGATGCTTACTTTGGGCTAGATAATAGGTATGAGTGTAAAAAAAAGTTTGACTGGTAGTGAATAAATTAGGAATTAAGTCCAACAGTTATATTTATTATCAAGATAAAGATTAAATAAAAAAATAAACATGAGTGCCTTAATCTAATGTCAGATAAAAAAGTAGGTTTCATTCTTCCACACTACGTCCATACGTGAAAATTCCCTATGAATATTTTTGCTCTACAACTGGTAAAATTGAACTCGTTCAGACAGACTTCATGGCTCGATGCGGCAATAAACCTCGACGTCGATCGCGCCATCAAGTAGAAATGTGTGTGGATTGAGCATAAAGTTTTTTCAACGTTTGCGTACCACCCAAATGTTATATATATCATTTTTGAGAGTTGCCCGTGTCGCAACTGCATAATAAATTAAAACGTGTTTGACTAAATGTTCATTAGCTGAATTTTATTTAAAAAAAACTCCACCCTTGGTGTTAATTAAAATAGTGAACGTAAGGAAAAAGCCGCCAACGATGATCATAGAGATTATCAAAAACAAAAGACTAATAACAATAAACAATTATAACCACTAAACAGTCCGACCGCAAACAACAAAAAATTAATAAAAACTGTTAAACTGGGGAGGCGAAATACGTCACCTGCCAGTTGGATTTTTTGTTGATGCCGCGGTATGTTTGACCGATTAAGACCTATTTTATATGTACGGAACATTGTGACCAAAAAATTTTCAATCTATATATATAAAAGAAAGTCGTGTTAGTTACGCTATTTATAACTGAAGAACGGCTCAACCGATTTGGCTGAAAATTGTTGGAGAGATAGCTTAGAACTAGGAGACGGA
This sequence comes from Nymphula nitidulata, assembly GCA_947347705.1. Classification (NCBI taxonomy): domain Eukaryota; kingdom Metazoa; phylum Arthropoda; class Insecta; order Lepidoptera; family Crambidae; genus Nymphula; species Nymphula nitidulata. The sequence goes on from OX374616.1 coordinate 24,226,109, forward strand.
CATAGGATACTTTTTATCCTATTCCCGTGGGACGTCACGTGAATAGGATAAAAACGTGGTATAACAAAACGCAACTGACATGGAATAACAAAACGCAACTGACAGCAAATCAAAAAATTTATCAGTCAAAACATCAATCTGGCCGTTCATTTGTTAAAAAATTTACAACACGCAACTGACAGCTAAACGTAATGTTGTCTATGGTTAAGTATGGTTGAAAATTTTTAATTTTGAAGTCGACCGGTTGATGTGTTTGTTTCGAGTTTCTATTTAATAAATAACAATCATTGCCAATTTAAATAAAAAGTGAAGTGAACTATAAAAGGTGGTAAACCAAAAACGCATCAGACTTGGAACAACAAAACGCGCATCTAGAACCCCCTTATTCTCAACTGTCGGATCACGGATTCGATTCGAAAAGTCACATGCCGTCTCGCTTTGACGTATAGCGATAAAATGTGACAGGTATAGAGTTTCCGAAATTCGAATATTTTCCGACAGTTGAGAATAAGGGGGCAGCTAAGTAATTTTGTCTTATCAACAATGTATTTCGAAACATTATTTCTAACTAAAAAATAATGAATAAGTAGTTGAGTGAGCGAGCAATTTTAGCGGCTAAGAATAAAGATGTAGATGACCTGAACTACATAATTCAAAATAAGATCATTGGAACAATGCATTCATTCAAATCTATTGACTGCGTCACAAATGAAGATGAAGCTACCAACTATCCAATTGAATCTTTAAACTCCTTGGATGTGCCTGGCTTAGCACCGCACAATTTACGCCTAAAGGTTGGCTCCGTAGTAATCATGCTTCGAAACATAAACCAACCAAAACTGTGCAACGGTACGCGTTTGGTGGTTAGAAAATTGATGAACAATGTAATTTACGTGACGATACTGAAAGGAAAATTCAAAAGTGAGGAAGTTCTCATTCCGAGGATACCGATGATCCCAACCGATATGCCGTTTGAATTTAAAAGACTTCAATTTCCGATCCGTCTTGCATTTGCCATGACCATCAACAAATCACAAGGCCAATCCTTAAAAGTTTGTGGTTTGAATCTAGAACATCCATGTTTTTTCCATGGTCAATTATATGTGGCATGTTCACGGGTCAGAAAACCATCTGCGTTGTTTGTTTTTGCGCCTAATAATAAAACGAAAAATGTTGTGTATCACAAGGTACTTAAGTGAAGAGCAACCTATGTACTGAAATACAGACATAATAATGAATGATTAATGTAGGTACTTAATTTATTTTTGTATTTTTTCTAATAAAAAAACAAATTCCAAAATCTGCTTATTTATTGCCTTTAAGGCGGAACAGAGTTCGCCGGGTCAGCTAGTATAAAATAAAACCAATTTCAAAACACCTAAAAGGAAAAAAGATGTTGTGTATGTTGTGTTTATGTGTCGTATGTTGTTCATGGGTTCCTTCAAAAGAGGCGTGAAAAGGCACCGGCAGGCTTATTGGGCCGGCAAGGTGGGGGTGGCTAGAACAGTGTGTTTCAAGCTGCACTAGCTGTCTCCGCATATGGAATCTTCTTACCGCTTCACATCAGGTGGTGTTAAGTGATTTGCTGAGCTTTATATTAAAAAAAATGAAAATTTTAAGTCACCCCCGGCCTCATTAATCATTTATCTAACACCATCTCATTGAGACTATTCTTATGAGTCCAAACACGCTATATCTGCTGTAAATTTCTAAAGAATTAAGCATCCCGCAGACTGTTTGATGGTATAGGACCAGCTCAAGGTTAGTATATCATGGTAATGTCACCGTAGTGACAGTACACCAAAATTCAAATTAATAGGATCTATGAAAGTTAGTAAAACACTTTTATCATGTAGATAATGAGCTGATAGTCATCAAACGCCTGAACTGATCTTCATAAATTATAGCTGAGAACCATCCTGACCACGTCAGCTTTCAAACAAAAAAACCGATACAAAATCGGTTCATTCGTTTAGGAGCTACGATGTCACAGACAGATACGTTAAAATTATAACACCCCTGTTTTTTCGACGGGGTTAAAAATAATCAAAATTTAAGTAAGTAGGTACTTATCTCATAAAAATGTATATTTGGAGTTTTAACTTCCATCATCAGTTCATCCGAATAACCCCAACTACAACTATTGGTCTATACGTACATAACATTTCAAAAATTATCTTCTGACTCGTAACCGTTAAGGAGTTGTACCTTCCATCACCAGCTCATCAACATGAGATGATGCCTATCAGAAAAAATACTTGAATAGGTTAAGAAAAAATATAAAATATGCAATATGAGGGTTTCCCTCGATTTCCCTGGGATCTCATCATCAGATCCAGACTTGGTGGCAATGGGACCACCTCAGGAGTCAACAATATAGAATAAAAAAAATTTGAAGATCATAATTGCCAGAGAAATCGGTGATAATACATAAAAAAATATACAGCAGAACATACCTCCTCCTTTTTTTGAAGTCGGTTAAATAGGTGTTAATCTAAATTTTGCAACAGTGTAGCTTTTAAGTTAGCTACATAGATTTGTAAGTTGTTGATTCCAATAATTTACCCGCAATATGCTAATTTACCATTAATCTGCACACCTCACTTCAGGCAAAGAGTATATAACTGGCCACCATCTGGTTGATTAAACGCCGATATCCAATTGAATGCCTAGGCCGATAGTTAATTAAACTAGACTAGACTGACTCAACGTTTAATAATATGGAGTATTGAAAGTCCGCTTAATTAGATTCTTAGGCAAATCATCTTGTACTGAGAGTTTTGGTGTGATTGTTAGGTTGAAGTTTATTTTTTTATGACCACTTATAACCAAAACGATGTAGTATCAATATTTTATTACTTGCCTACTATATTTTCAGATCAGTTGTGAATGGTTACCTATTGAAACGCAGAACGTTTTTCGCCATAAACTGACAATTCATAATATTACTGGCCATAATAATATTAATTGCCATAAGTTATTATAGCATAACTTCATGACGCATAATATTATGTGGCTGAAACCTGTAAGGCATAATCATAGAAAGGCATAATTTTGATAAGCATAAGTAATGAAAGGCATAATTTTTGTTGGCCATAATATTCAAAAAGCATATATTTAATAAGAATAACCGGCAAAAAGTCTAAACTCCTAAGGAATTACACTTATTTACCATAATTTCAAAAAGCATAAATTTCTATGCATAAAAGTTTTTTTTTAGAATTGATTTAAATAAATAATAATTTATCTAATACATTACACATTATTATATCCTAACAAAAAAGAGAAGACATTTAATATATTATACAATTTAATCGTTTTTACATAGTTTAATTTAATAAATTGTATTGTTGTTGTATTGTATTTGATATGTTTTATTATAAGAACATGCAAGCATGCAAGCAGCATGTATGCATGCAAATAATCGGCATGCATGGATGCATGCATGCAAGCATAATACCTAAACTCTTCTGCATGCATACAAGCATGCAAGCAGGCATACAAGCATGCAAGCAGGCATACAAGCATGCAAGCAGGCATGCATGGATGCAAGCAGGCATGCATACATGCAAATAGGCGTGCAGGATGCAATAGGTTCTGCACTTCTCCGGCGCTGCGGGAAGTACAGCCCTTCCGCCCTTGCGTAACGAGTCTCATGCGCCCAGGCGAGCTTCCGCAGCTTCGGCTTTTTGGATCGCCTTCGGCGCCTCGGCGACCAGCCTCAGCCGCTCCAGCTCGCCCGGGTGCCTGAGATACGCTACAGCGGGCGAGGGCTGCACTCCCTCCGCGCCTCCGACTTTTAAATTACACTTTAGTATTAGGCAGACTAGTACCACGGCAAAGGACCACGGCCAGTCGGATTTAATGTAATTAATTTCTTATTAATATCGATTTCTTTATTATTACTTCGAAATTTATACACAATTTTAGCATTAAAAAATACTTCATAGTGTCGAATAAAAAAAATACGTAGGTTTATGTAAATATGCATATAAAAGTAAACAAAAAAATTTATGGATATTTATAGATATGTTTTTCGACTTTTAATAAAGTGTGACTTTACTGAGTTATGCTTTATAAAAGTATGTCAAACAAAATTATGAATATGGTAATTTATGCATAATTAAAATCTGCGTTTCAAAGTATGCTTTATAAAATTATTGCAAATGAAAATATAGATTTATATGATTATGGATTTTAAAATTATGTCTTTCAACAAATCTGCCTTAAAATGTTTATGCGTAATTATAACTTTGCTAAAAACTAATATGCTTTTCAATTAGTATGCCATATGATGTATGTCAATTGAAATTATGACAATAAACATTATGCGTTTCAAAGTGTCACCGTTGTGAATACAGTTGTGAAAAAATACTTAGGCAAATACAAATATCAAATCTAAAAACTTGGACCTTTTTCGTGCACATGTTTACATTATATAAAATAATCTTCTTTGGCGCAAGTCTAAATTTTTGGTGTCAACCCTAGCGTGATAGCCGCCCGGCTAAATGTCAACGGCATTCGAACTCTCACACCTAATCTGTGATTGTCAGTGTCACCCAATTGCTTCAGGAAATTATATCAATTTGATTTAGCTACACACAATTGATTTGTATGTGACCGCCAAAGGACTGGTAATTAAGTAGCATTTGTGATTTAAAATATGTACATTAATTAATACTTTAATTTACTATATGAATTTTTAATTATGTTTAAAGGACTGCACATCAAGTGTAATGTATGCACTAGGAAAGCCGCCTCTATCGGACTGAGGTGTCAAGGTCGAAAAGTTATAATTTATGTGCTGTCGACTGTACATCATCATTCTACAATGCACAAGAATAGAATTCGTTAAAATGGTCACGAAATACAGGGAAGGACCAAAAGCCTGCGAGACGCTATGATAGATAACTACGGCTATTCTTACTCAATAGAAATATAATAATATTTTTAAGCCAATACGCTTTGTTTGGCTCATCATTGAATGGACATTGAAGATTCTAAAGGGACCTGCACTCTATCTTAAAGTGCTTCTTAATAGTGAGTTTTCTCAATAAATTATACTAAATATACATATAAGTAGGTTATGATGTTCCAGTGGTTTTACTTGCACTTCTTAGTGATTGGAAATATCCATTTATTTAATAATCGCATTCGCAATCTAGGAGTATGGAAAGTTATGTATTGCCGACAACTTCCATCACAGTTTAAAAAACGTTTAATCCTGAGGGGATTACCTACGCCATTTCGTAACACTTTTTAACGAATGATGTTTCGTCGATGACGATTAATCGATCTTTCAATTACGCGACGCTTCAATTGAGCTAATTTTGTTTCAGCGATAGTTCGTTTCATCGAAAATCTGTTTCTCGACAGTTCATTTAATCAACGGATTCTTTAACCTAAGTTTCTAACTATCGAAGGTATATTTCGTCGAAGTTATTTTAATCGAGCATATTATTTATTGACTTATTCATTTAAATATCCACAAATGAACATAAGCCTACCTCGATAAAAAAAATTCTAACTACCACCGAACCGATTGAAATGATAAGAAAATACTGAACAAGATATCCGGCAAGTAAAAACAATTGACTTACTCCATCTCTTCCTATGGATGTCGTAAAAGCCGACTAAGGGATTTAACACTAAATTACTAAAACATCACAGAAATGCACGTTAGCGGCGATGGGCTCACCCCCTATCACATGTGCATTTCTGTATTGTTGTTTGAAGCACCCAAAAATATATTATATGTTCTCTGACCACCCCTGATTAATTAGAAATTATGTGTACTGTTACTTTGTTGGTATATGCAAGACGTGCTAACCTTTAGCTGATGCTGTAGCATTAAACCCTTTGTTCCATAAAACAGTCTGCAGGATGCTCATTCTTTATAAAATTAAAGCAGTTCTAGCGTGGGCTACTAGAGATAGTTTCAATGACAAAGTATTAGATAGATAATGATCAAATATTGAAAAGTTTAACAAATAAAACTTGATACTTAAAACAGTTAGGTTTACATAAAGTTGCAAGCTTCCATAACTACTATCATAGATAGACAGGAAACCCGAATCTCTGCGTAAGCATTTGATTTCCAATTTAATGAACGGACTGCTGCTGTGCTGGGGTGCTGATGGTGCTTAATTTCAAACGAATAGCAAACCAGTTGAACTTGGTCGTTTAAAATTCGGAGGTACCTATCATTAGTTAAAACTCTTCTAAACGTGCCATAGTGAATTTTCGTTCTCTCCGCAGACGTAGCGGTCTGCTAAGCGGACGCGCTCTGTACACAAACCACCGACGATTACCCTAGCGCGCTAGTTTACTAAACTAGTGAAATTTTATGAAACCGTAATCCCAGGGAATACATAATTGGGAATATTTATTATACAGTCACACAGTACCAGTTTATTTAAAGAGTACTTAAAGTTGCGTGCTAGACAAGGAGAACCGATACAAACATTGACATCACAGGAAACGCCGCAATACATTTTCATATAAAAAGTTGTTTTAGAAAGGCACAAGTATACTGCAATTTCTAATTCAAATATCTACGGTATTTTGTGGCTAGAATCTGATAGAATATTTACACTAATTAGCTGTATAACTTTACGTATTCTTATATGTATTAAAATAGTATTTTTCCACTTCCACGCAAATTTCCCATGGAAAAATAGTGGGTAAACTCTAATAAATCTAGAAAGTTACTGAAATATTTTTATTACTGAGCTTATGATTTCCGATTCGTCCGTCATAAGGAAGGTCATCACAAAATAACGATCACATGAAAGATGGAGTTTGGAAAATGTTTATTTAATACGTATTCTTATTTTATTTTTACTGTAGTAAAAATGATTAAAATATATTTTAAAAAATGTCAACTAGAAAACGATGTCCCAGGGCGGCAACAGAACGCAATCCGGGTTACTGCACTGACTACTAAACTACCTGACTTAATAAAACTATGAATTTTTATTTATTCTTTCTTAATCAACCTTATTCTGAAATTAATTTTCTGAACGATAGTACAAGTACTATCGTCTGTAAAGTAATATAAATCATCTATTTCCATGTTACAAATCTGAAAAGTTATTTCTGAAAGCGTAACTTCTGTAAATGTAGTAAGATGTCTCCACCATTTAAACCAAACACTCTACAATAATAAAATAAAATATAGAGTCTTTTTGAGTATGTCCTCAAGCAGTACAAGTGGATATCAGACGATATCCTGATGTAAGAAAATATACTAGAAATTAATAACAAAATTATAAATTCTTGATCTTCTCTCAGTTGATAAAAGAGAACGGCAATTAATCGAAAATAAAAATCACAGTAGGTGAATGTTTCAAAATACAATATTTGTATACAACTAAATGACAAGCAAGCTGACCGTGCGGGTGGTGGTAAGTAGCTACCGTCACCTATAGACACCTGTAATAACAAGGAAAAAATCACTTGGTATTGCAGGTTCGTTGTCATTCTAAATCCTGCGATGAAATTAATTAATTCCCTTCAATCCGAAACACAGCGAACTATTCAGCGGCCGAAATAGGAAAGGCGGTCGACCATACATACGGGCTTACCAGCTACTAAAGTATAAAATATCGTTAAGTTTAAATATCTTATGTGAAAATTTTATTTATTACACATGGTTTTCAGCGTCAGAAATGTTAATCAGTCTTCGATGCTTAAAAATCCAGTGATCAATAAATATTTTCCCGTGTTATTTCAAATTTATATTCTTTTGTACAGACTTCAGACGAATTTTTTTTTATTAATTGCCTAATTATATTTTTAATGCTTGAATTTAATTAGCATTTCGTAATATCGTGCAAGCTCGTTCCGCGCTAGGGGACATGCATCTGCTTTCGGGAGAGTTTGTTACCAATTAGGGAATAAAGCCAATGGAAATTTCCTTATTATTATAGTAACCTTGTAATTTGTATTTGCTACTCTTATTTGTGTCACTAGAAAAAAAAGATAAGTAGTCCCCATTGTGTATTTCTGATTATGGAAACAGTCGGTAAGCTATTTTTTTTATCGCAATAAGCCGCCTCGGTATAGTAAATACACATTAAGATATGTATAAACATTAATATACACATTTACTTAAGTTCCTATAAGTAAATCTCTAATTTATTATCTAACATTAAGCTATATTTACCAACAGCTTTATGCTTAAAGCTTAAAAGTTCTCCCGCTTGTTTTGCATACATTGCAAGCGGGGGCTAATTCTCAAACTCCGTACAGATTATCGATACGACACGGAACTTTTTATCGAGAGCCCTCTTAGTTCTCATTATTGTCGTCACGCGCGCTCTTCGAGTGGCGCTGTTGTGCCAACATAGCGGGAAAATATGACTCACCCACAGAAGCGTGCGAAGATTTTAATTGTGATTTAATTTTATTTTCTTGTGGTGATTTTGTTTGCATTAAATTATATAATATTCACTTAAAAGTTAATTTAAATGAAAGATATTAATTAAAAAGCTTATCTTAAAAAAGTGAGGTAACAAAATTTAAATTCTACAAATGTGCCGTACACTGCCATGATTAATAAAAATAAACTAGACTTAGTAATAACTAATCCACAACCTGCGTTGGGCCAGCGTGGTGGTGTTATAGGCTAAACTCCTTATGGATATCTCCCATGAAGGAGGTCCTGTGCCCAGGAGTTGGAGGTATATAGACTGATTATGATGAGACTGAGTAATAAAATAATTGAATATACTAAAAATAAAATGTATATTAGTTTCTTCGATAACAATCGTTTGATATTTGCCTTTTGCTTAGATGATCATGAGTAATCAAATTAAACAATAATCAAAAAGCAAGACCTCTACGGCACGGCAGTATTGGGAAACACCTGTAATATTGAACACATTGAACGTATACGTGCACCGATAAAATAACAAAACATGCCGACACTTCCGAGAGAGCACGCTGGGTTACGTCCACGCTCCATTCAGCTAGGGTCATGATTAATCGTGTCGAGACGTCACACAACCTGAATTCACCTCAATGAGTGCCTCGCATTTCGACGCTATAAAGAATAATCCAGACGACCGACCCCGTCAGCAGACCCAACGAGCCCACGCACGGGTCTCCCGTTCACTCCTACCACCTCTTCACGTGCCCGAAAGAGACAAGGGCAGTTTTGACATTGCGTCGTCTATTCATTAGTCGCGATTACGGCCCGGGATGAATTGACATCTGGGACATAGGGGAAGGCAGCCGTGCTTTCCCTCTGAGGTTTCTGCTAAATTTTAACGGAGCGAGTTCAATGAAATATGTATACTGTCGCCGAGCACGCGTCGTACGCCTCTAGGTTTATAGCTGAGAAAAAATTAAAAAGGCGTGTGAAATTAAAACACGCTCGAAAAAATAAGGAAAATCCTGCAAATGTGTTTAAAGAACAGGAGTTTTAATTACATTGAATGAGTAGTATTTAAAATTCGCTTAGAAATTTCGCATGGCAGTTTAAGATAAGTTTTGAGTATGAGATTTAAAGTTTAACTTACCTAAAGCAGTGCTCGCCATGCGCATGGTTTGGACTTGCATATCTTCGATCGACCCCTGTGCCAACTTTCTCTTCCTTGGACGACCTTTAGGACTGGGGCCTCCGGAGTAATACTGTGATGGTGAGTCGTTTTCACTATGAAGTTCTTGACACCTGTTGGAGTCATTCGTTCTTTAGCATACTCTGTAGCAATAATTGATTTCTTACCTACGGATGTAATGGTAACAAATTATTTTTTTATTCATAGATGAATAACTATCACGCTTTTTATTTTTTAAGTTCTGCCTTTGTGTCTTTTGACGGCGACAGTTAAACCTTATTTTGAAAATAATTACCTATAGACGTTCATATCATCGTCACAGTATTCGTCCAAGCAGGCTGTATCGTAATGCGGCCTGCAGTACACCAGGCCATCCCGCATCCCGAAAACATCTCCTTTTGACAGCAGAGTACCACAGGCGATGCACGTGAAGCAAGTGAGGTGGTACACCATATCTCTGGCCCTCATCACTAGTTCGTTGGCAGTAATACCATTTCCGCATCGAGCGCAGCGCTTCACACAGAACAGCCTGGAACAACGAAAGAAGGATTCTTTCCTATTTGCATTTACCTCAATTGCGGAGTTTTTTAATCTGTCACATTGCTTTTACCAAATTATAATTATTATCTTACGATGTCTTCTTCTATATATGAACAACGCGTCTTTGTTACAAACAATATAGAGTACAAAAATATACATCACGATGCATGAATAAGTTTAATTGACAATTCAACTTTTTTTTGGTAAAACAATTTCTTTGGTTACGCTTAGCTCTCATAAACCATTATGTCGCCAAACCCGCATAGCATTATAAAATAATTGTTTGTCACCTCTTGACGTACAATAACTAATGGGTCGACAACACAAACAAATTATACCATATGGTTCACGTTGATAAACTGTAAGCACCCCATGCTTACTGTCGAATCACGTCAAAATTTAGCCCCTGGATATTGTTGAAGTTTGTTTTGATACCATGTCATATTAATTAAATAGATATTTCTTGTAAACATAAATAGGTACCTAAATGTACCTACATTTGTAAAAGGAGTATCTTCTTTTTATTTTAAGTTAATGAACTGTTATTGCAAATCTGTATTGGCGTAACAACCACTCCAACAGGCGTGGGAACAGAGCAACTGTACCCTAAGCACGAACATTTTTAAATATCGAATCGTAATCGTATCGTTCACGAACGCTTAAAATTTTAAAGAAAATCCAGACAAAAGCTAACGTAACTACTCGATACGATGACGATTCGAAATTTAAAAGTATTCGTGCTAGGGACTGTTCTAGTCTTGACGGAAGAGTGACAAGCATAACGCTCGTTAACGACTCCGATGCGTTGACACGTTTATTACCTGTCTGCTTTGAAGCAGGCCGATATTATTTTCTTACCGAAAACTAAAAATTAAGCCTACCAGACTAGGAGAATTCGTGTAATTTATCTTAAGCTCATTGCTTAAGATAAATTACAATGTTTTATGATTATCCATACAACTGTTCCAATCCTCCTAGAAATTCAAAATCAGATTGTTTGTAACATGAACTTCTTAGCTCATGAATCCAACAACTTTATTTATGCAAAGACATTCAAAGCTGAAATGGCAATTAAGTATAATAAATACATTTCGCATAGGCGACAGCAGCAACAAAAAATCATACTAATCATTCTGGAATTCGCAGATATTTCATGAATTTCATAAAAATACCACAGTGAATAAGAAATTAAGCTAGCATTAATGGTGGAAACCTAAATTGAAAGCTGCAGTTGACAATTATAAAGATCTATTTTGCCTCATCTTAAATGTTAATTGCGATATAATTGCTTCTTGGTGTGGACGAGGCATCAAACTTTTCGATTTTTGAAATTTCGATATTTTCCGAAAGTAAAGAGATTTCTACAGCATTGCAACGCTCAAATTAGTCCAATGAATACCATGATGAACCAAATCCTAAGAATTTAACATTACACCTTTTTAATTTATTTACATTTTTGCTTACCTGTAGTAGTCATCCTTACAGTAGATGTTGCCGTCTCTTGAAAAGCAAGTAAGTTCGGTGTCCAGGGGTAAGCGGCATTCGCAGCAACGGAGACAGGTGCCATGCCATTGACGGTCTACTGCTAGTAGATAATACCTATGACAAGATTAACATTAGAACATACGAAAATCTATAACTTGATTAGATACCTGATAATTATTAAACCAACGGAAGAAAAATTACTATCTTATTTAGAAAACATATTGCATGTGAATCTGTAAAATTGAGTAATTTTTTATACCTAGGTAATATATTCATACTAGTTTATTACACGTTTTACAATAGTACTACTTAGTCTTTCTTGTTAATACTTTTTTCTTTCCCGTGGAACCATTCATATAAATTATATGTATAAATATATTGATAATCAAATTCATTTCTTTCCATCGAAATTATTCCAAGAAAACAAAACATATCAATATGCTGGTTTCCAAAACAGCCCCCCGAGTTATCTAGATCATTAAAACGTTTAGCGAAACCGAGTCACCTGTCTTGTATCCGCCCCCCGCAGCCCGCACACTCGTCGGGGGCTGAGGGGGAATCTTCTGAACTCTCCCGTTCCTTTAGCATGGCTTCCTGATCCGTTGTGGGCTCCGAATTAGACTCTCTGTCTCATATAACAAGGTTCGCTTCCCTTGGCGTCTCCTCGCTGCCGTTTTCGAGTGTCATGCCTTCAGCCATTTGCCTTTTTGTCCGTAACTGGATATTTGGACCTGTTACAAAGCATACGTTTTATCGTAATGGTGTTACAAAAATAAATGATCTGTACCTTACCTTTACTTAATTTATGGAAGTGCTAATGTAGACTGTGTTATAGAATTTAAGATTCGTTTTAGAAAAGATTTGCGATGATACCTTTCATATAAACTATTATTCTATTCTGGGCAAATATGGCATTAGAAATGTATAAACGTAAACAACCGAGTTCTAAATTCTAAATAATAGTCATTTGAGCAAAAACATAAATAAAAACAAAACTAAAAAGCTTCACTTTCTACTGTTTCTGGAAACAACTTAGCGCCAACTCGTTATATATCGTTATAACAGATTGATCTGATATTTGGTACACACCTTAAGCTCTGATGAAAATAGAATCGAATATTTAAAGCTTGACTAGTAGAATATAAAACATAAAAAATCCAGATTTAAGATGACCGCTGGTACAAAATGGCGGATAAAATAAACATATTTTGCATATTCTTAATTTTTGATTTTAACATTATTATAAATGTTTGAAAAATTACTTAGTAATTAAAATAATATAAAACTAGAAAAATTTCACGTCCTGAGGCGGAAATCGAACCCGCGATCTTTAGCAATCCGGGCGACTGCTCTAACCACTGAGCCACCCAGGACTAGGACCACCAGGAGCCACCAGGGATATCCCTGTGAAATTCTTCTAGTCTATCTGATTTGCGTTTATGAGCTAACGTCCACCCTACAATGTCGAAATGTTCTATTATTATATGACCACGTGTGTTATATTATTTTAACATATTTTGCTTTTAGTCCAAACATTAAAACTGAAATATAAGCATAAATAAAAACTATAACATTGTAAATTAAATTTAAAAAAATAAGCTAATCGGTTTTATTGAAAAAAAAGATCAACAAAAACAACAAAATAAATAGACTAATCCTTGGTACCTTCACATCACTGTTATCAACAATCTAGGACATTGATCAGACTCAAAAATAAAATTGAGTGGAGGTCAAACTTCTATAAACAGTCAACCGCTCCGAATAATATCAGTATAAATGTTATTACATACTCAGTTTATGCTACGCCCCACGACTTATTTTTTAGCTTTTAGTACATTATCTACACCATTATCACCTTTCTCCGTGATAAAGCCGTTAAACTTTTAAAAAAATCTTATTTTGTTTATTTAAATTCAGTTGACATTTTATTAAATACTTCTCAGTGTTTTATTAAATACTTCGATACTACCATCTCATCCAACTTCTATATTTTATTAAATACTTCGATACTACCATCTCATCCAACTTCTATATTTAATCTGCTTAATTTCTCGTATTCCGTATTCCTTGCACCGAGAAACTCGACTTATTATTATAATAGGCAGGTACCTATTTCAATTTTACGAGTGCAGGACCCCTAGCAGCAAGCACGAACATTTTTAAATTTCGAAGCGTAATCGTATCGTTCACGCACGCTTATAATTTCAAACAAAATTCCAGGCAAAAGCTAACATAACTACTCGACACGATGGCGATTCGAAATTTAAAAATTTTCGTGCTAGGGGTACAGTATTGTTATATGACAAAACGAGTTCAGTGTGCAAAAAGGTTTTATTATATCAATAATTCTAAAAAGATAGCTGTTGTTAGTCACCAATTAACATTCTTATCATCATCATCATTATCAGCCCACAACAGTCCACTGCTGGACATAGGCCTCTCCCTATGAACGCCACTTGACTTGATTCGTGGCTAGCTCTATCCAGTTACTGCCAGCCACTCTATGGAGATCGTCACTCCACCGAGCCTAGGACTATTAGAACGTCCCACACTGCGCTTGCCGTGCCGCGGTATCCGCTCAAGTACCCTTACTCCAACGATCGTCAGTTCTGCGGATAACATAGCCGGCCCACTGCCACTTCAGCTTACTAATTTTGAGGGCTATGTCGATGACTTTAGCTCTCTGTTGGCTCACATCATTCCGAATTACTCCTTCAGAGAAACTCTGAGCAAGGCCCTATTCATAGATCGCTGTGTGACTTTAAACTTATATAGCAGCTGCACTGTGAGTGTCCACATCTCAGCAGCATATGTCATGACGAGAAGGACGCAATGATTGAAGTCTTTTGTCTTTGTGGGATAGGTGATGAGAAAACTTGACGTAAGTTTGTTGAATGCTGCCTATCCCAGACGAATCCTTCTATTGGTCTCCACCTCAACTTTTTTGCTCCGTTGTAGAGATTGTCTGCACCATAACTGGTTCCGGAATCACATGTTCATTGAAAATAATTTTGGTTTTATTCAAGTTCATCCGAAAACAGATGCGTTGAGATAATAAAGCTAGATAGTGCAACTTCTGTTGTAGATCCTGCAGCGTTTCGGCTATAATGACGATATCATCTGCAAATCTCAAGTGAGAGAGACGCTTGCTATTAATGTTGACACCCCGTCCGTTTCAGTCCAGTAATTTGAACATATCCTACAAAGCCTTTGTGGACAACTTGGGGGATATGACGTCCCCTTATCTCACACCTCGATGCATGGGGATAGGGTACTCGGCTAGTTATGTACTTGGACAACATCTTGGCACCGCTGCAAAGATTCTAGAACTGTCCAGGTCTCCAAGAAACTAAGACGTCTCTGAATATGAGCTTCTTGTCGGCTATAATGAACTCATTATCATTTTGATCATAATGTCGGGGCTTCACCTTGTCCACTTCCTTTGAGGCTGTTACTTAGTGGGCCTTAGTGGTGAAGTGTAAGGCCTTTACAATATCATCAATCATGACATCCGAGTGTGTCGAGGTCGATGCGTACACCTGCACTGCCTAAAAGCTGTACCTCTCTGTAAACTTAACTATAAGGTAGGCTACCCTGATCGACACACTGGAGATTTTTATGACCATGTCAGCATGAGTTCTATTGACCAGAAACCTGATGCCACCCTGGGATAGCTGGTCTCCCACTCGGTAATACATAAATGACCTGATTCCAGGATGATAGTGTCCTATCCCTTCTCTTCGGACTTCAGAAAGTCCCAGAACGTGTCTACTTAGCTCTTTTTATAGTCGGCCTGTTTTGGCAGCCATTCGTTACCCGGGGATCATTCGTTACCCGGGGATTCTTCGTACCCCTCGTCACTGTGACCGCCTCCGTGATCAGGAATAGCAGTGCGCCTGGGAACTGGGGGCCGTGGATTATTTTGGTTTGCCAAGGAGCGTATCCTCATATTGCTATGCTAAGCAGATGGTTTGGCGATCGCAGTGTGTGGTTGCTCCCAATATGAACGCTGCTGTCCGTTAACAACCTCTTTTATTTGTTGACGCTACCTGTTGAAAAGGTTATACCGCCAGTTATCGCTTGCCAGAGCATCTTCCGTTAGTCAGTAGCATGCGCTACGACGGTGAGGTTGGCTTGTAAACCTAAGATGAAGAGCGTTTTCCCTTACATCCCAACAGTCTGTAAAATAATAATCTTTTCAAACAAAGCTTACTTTATACAGTCTAATTTTATATCATCCCCTCAATTACATATTTGGAAAATACTCACGAACATATAACTTAAATTTAATGAGAATAATTACGTTGAGAAATTTGGTTATATTATTATATTCGTCAAACAATAGGTACCCGCAGTGTGAAGTCTGAAGACTAACTATAATTCAGTTTGATAAAAAGTCAAGGTTATCTAAATGCCCTAAATTTGGAATACGACGAACTGAAAGGACTATTTTTTAATACCTATTCATGGAAATAATTATTGAAAATTCTGCGGTACGCTTCTAGCCCGCGATTGGCTTCGATGTATGTAAAGAAATATTTATATACTTACGTACGTATAAATATGTTATCCATATAAGAGCCGACTGTTTAGCATATCATTTATTATTCCCTATGTCCCTTTTGAATCAGCATCTGTATACAATGGGATTTTTACAGGATTATATGGGAGTTTATAGCCGACCGAGAGACAATGGGAATGTTTTGTTTTAATTTCAATCGTGAGACTTGACGGCGGTTCTATACGTGCGGTTAGTTTTGACTTTTTGTCGACAAAAGAAATCTTTTTTACTACTGGCTTGATAAAATTTATAAATACGACTTGTGTAACATTACCAGTCTGTAGATAAAATTAATATCGAAAAGTATATAACAAAGTGATATTTTTAAATGCAAAATTTGCTAGCGTAGTGGTTTTGGCGCTACTTTTATCATTTAGAACCCAAATTCCTTTTTAGCGCGCTTTTAACATGGCGAAAATAAACTGTTCATAGCACGACACAAATTTTAATTCAATATGAACGTAAAATAACAGGGAACAGAATTAAAAAGTTCCTAGTTCTCCCAATATCTGGAATTAGAGGGTCAAACTGAGTTTGTTTAGTCTTTTGTCCATTTCTCCTCAGAACATATAGATTTAGTAAGTTATGGCTTAGAATTATCATTCAATGAGTGTACTGAATTATGTACCAAAGCAAAACTCAAATATTTATTATTTTTAGCTATAAATACACTGAAGTGTTTCAGGTAGATAAATCACTACATGTTTTCAACCATCTTCAAGAAAAAAATCAGTTCGCGGAGAAAGATACGCACTGTGCGTGTAAGCAAAAGGACAATTGCTTAAGTGTCTTCTGTTGCCTAAAACCTATTCGTGCAAAAAAAGGAAACCGGTTTTTTTTTAGAAAGTATGTAGTCTTGCCCTATGCCATTTCCGACGAGAAGCGCCATATTTCCCTACATCGTTATTTTATCCCCATCGTGTAGAGCAAGCATAAAATCACTTTTACTCCGCAAAAATAGGTAGATAATCTGTAAGTTTTATTAAATTTTCCCACGATTTTTAAATGCAGACTTAAAATGAAAGTGTTAAAAAAAACATTCGTTACCTACATTTAGAAAGAAATGAAAGCTACAATAAATACCTACAATTAATTTTTAAAAAGTCGAGATGTGACTAAAGAAAAAGTAACTGGACGAACATTATTTGTTTGTTTATTTTAAATCAAACAGCTTGTGTTTTCCAGGAAAATTCTCGTAGAAAATATTTTTTCTTCTCGAGTCTCTCTATTTAAATTAACCTGTATCTAACTACTTTAATTTACCACAATATAGTACCGTCTCTACTTACTTGTTGTTTTGATTCTATTAAATTTCTCGATGCCGCGAGCTGTGAAGTATGAAAATAAAAGGTACGGTAAATGTACTGGATTATATCGACTTAGGTTACGTGAATACATGATAAAAGTTTGATTTATTATTTCATGACGTTGCATGAATACGGTTGTATAGCGAGCGGAGAAAGCTGTGCTTTGAGAGCATTTATAGGCACTTATATTTTGTTCTAAAATCTAATGATTACTCTTGATTTTTACAAGGCAGGCAATATACGCTTATCGCTTACTATGACTAGAAAAAAAGGCTTCTAAATCACAAGACACAAAGGTGACATGTGAAAACATTATTTGAAAATTAGCCACTTACGCGTAGGACCACGTGCAGTAGGATAAGGTTCCGTAGTCCACCACAATATGCGGACTTAAAAGAGGACTTGTTGTTTGATACTTATCGTGCTAAGCCAATTTTAGTTCATAGTTTAGTGGCTTTAAAGTTTTATATTTTTAACGACACCATCATTTTTTATATTCTCAAAAAATATTTTATTGTAGGTTATAGGAAATACTAAAATATCAAACAACAAGCTTGCTACTTTAAAACTAAAAAGTCAATATTTTAATATAGTTTTCGACCAATTACTATCACCTCTGAGGATATGGAATAATATATTTTATAAATCGAGATTCAATAAAACAAAGTTAATGAATTTCATTTAACTTTCAATCAATAAGCCTCCGAGTGATATATCTTACGTGTATTTTACCGTGGAGTATTACTATTTAATTGCGTTTATAGACGAAAAATAGCTTCTGAAATACCTGTATTGATTCATAATTATGCGCCAAAGAATCGGATTTTTTTTATTGTGTATTGTTTTAAGCAATTGTTTTTTCAAATTGATATATAGTTTGAAGTTGATATTTTTCATTTTAAACTATTTTTTGTTTGTGTCTAAAAAGCAAACAAATCTTTATCTATCTGTCGCTGTATTTTTTGGATTTCGTAGCACAAAAAACTCAAAGGTATTTTTCATGTAGGTATGTCTGTCCATATTGATCTTCTGAAAAGCGTATATACGTTATAGTACCACGTACAGCGTTATAGTACCACGTTACAAATCCTTAGTGGCTGAAGCTACAGTATCACATCGAAAAGCTTACGCTAGGCGACTTAAATCTGTCATGCGGCGTTATCCCTCCGGAGGGCTATGACAATTGAAAAATCTGGAATTTGTGTCTGGAATCTGATGCTTGACGGGTTAAAAGAGTTCTAAAATCAAACTTCTTAGAGTTAGTCAATAAAGTGAATAAGTCAGTGATTATTATTAAATTATTATCTACATTAATCTAAGTCCTACTTATTGTCCATAGGGCACCTCTATAACTAATCCAAACATACAGTTTTTTTTAAAATTTCAAAATATCGGAAGAGCTCGGTGGCGTAGTGGTTTGAGCGCTCTGGTTTTGATTACGAAAACAAAGCAACTTTCGCCATGGTCGATCCCGGGATGGGTCAACCAAAATTTCTAATCTCGAGCTCCTCCGTGCTTCGGAAGGCACGTTAAGCCGTTGGTCCCGGTTGTTACTGCAACAGCTTTAACCCACCAAGCCGCATTGGGCCAGCGTGGTGGTGTTATGGCCCAAACTCCTCATGTGTTTCTCTCATATAGAAAAGGCCTGTGCCCAGCAGTGGTATTACTATTCTAGTACGCGATTCTATTTGTCTATAAATGTCAGACTTTATGTCTGACATTTGACACTTTGTGTCTGACATTTAAGGTAGCAACACTACACTAGGTAACAACAGATTCAAGAGTAAGTTTGAATAAATAACAGTAGTACTTTCTCTAAGTAAAATTGACGTCAGTAGATCGCAGAATTATCGGATTTCAACTCCATTTCAGTAGAGATTCAAAGGGGTTACAGTTTACAGTTAGTGTTGGAACTACATATCGAATAGAGCCGCTTTAACTGAGAATCTTCAGTTACATTTAACATGAAAATCTTCTTAATTTTTGATTTTAACATTATTTTATATGTTTGAAAAATTACATTGTAATTAAAATAATATAAAACTAGAAAAATTTCACATCCTGAGGCGGGAATCGAACCCGCGATCTTTCGCAATCCGGGCGACTGTTCAAACCAAAAAAAAATTTAGAAAACAAATACGCATTGTTTAATAAGAACGTAAATAATTACTGTAACTTGTAAGTAAATAATAAAATTGTACGTGTAAATATAAAACGCAGACTTTATTTCAAATTAATTACTTAATGTCAGTAATATATTATATTTAAAAGTAAACCGTTGTGTCTTAGCTCCTCGTTAGATTACAGTATTATTAATTTCGCTGTTTATGACGTTTCAGATCTTATTTGTATTGTGTAAGAGCTGGTTTTCTTACTTAAGTAGAAATACATGTTTTAATTTGCCCAATTAATGTTGGGCGCGTCCCAAATGCACCAGGCGGAATAATTTACGCCCGGCTTCATGGTAGCGGCCCGTGACGGATATAAATAATAATAATTAAATATATAAAAGACATGATACTACTGTGAATGACGCCCAAAACTATAGAGTAATTCGATATGAGGAGCTTACATTTTTTTAAATTCCAATGTTTTTGATAAGTTTCAATTATCAATCAAACTTAAATTAGTAGCAACTACTTACTCAATCAAAAAGTAGGTAAGAATATTCTGTTGGTGTTCTGTTTTCATGTCTTTGCATAATGCTTTCCTTTTAAGTAGCTACCATAAAGTTGTCTACGGCAAACAAGTAGAGGTAAGGTTAGGTCCTTGCTTGAAACTGATCTTTATTCTACCAACCGTGAAGTGGCGGCACCGACATCACACCTTTATGACCCCTTATTACCATTTTTATCTATACATATGTATACTAGAAAAAATTCACATATCCTTACTTGGGCGAGATTTTTTTCTACTTTCTAGCCTAGATATATTAAATATCTTTCAATCGTTTATTAAATTTGTTAGGAAAAAGTTAAGAAAACCTTCATGTCAGTTTGAATAAAAAAAGGGAATATTTAAATGTTAGCAACTGCACTAGTCCAAATAAACCAACACTTATTAACGTTCCATATCTAATCGCGAACTAAACAATGTGATCCATAAAGCTCAGCCTTAACCACAAACAGTAAATTTTTTACTGCACTTGTTATTCCGATACGAATGAGGTAAACTTTTAACGGTTTTTATTCAACCTCGACAGTTTTATGATGGTAAACTATTTTTTAAAGCAAACGGGATTTTTCACGGAATCACTATTTTTTTTAAAATTTAAACACAAGCGGATTCAATATTTCTATAATAGGATCTAATTGCTCATCAGATTTGTTAGTTTCTTAAGTTGTCTTTAATATTAGGTAATTATGTGTTAACAGTTAGATTACTAGGTATATTTTTCGATGGAAAAATTGGTATTCAAGTAGGTATTATACGAGACAATTAAAATTGAATCAGTATAAGTGCTGATCAGAAATATTATACCTAGTTAAAAAGTATTACTTGACATAGTTAACAGTGATAACTTTATAAATAACGGGAATTTTGTTGTAGTTCAATTAATATGAACTGTGATTTTAACAATCCACCATTCTCTTAAATAATGCCTGTTTTCATTTATATATACTTCATTTTGTTTTTGATAGCTTTTACAATAAATTATCTGCGAACAAAAGCTCTGATTTTATTTAAGCTTTTATTTCAATTTCTGAGAACCGACCAATGAATGTGAAATTTTTTCTCAATGAAACATTGAGAGGACAATTATACTTTCACAGCAATGATACTCTAATTATTGGCACAATATCGTTTTTCTTTTTAAGCTTCATTTATTTCATCAATCTGCTCAATAAATAAACAATTAGTTTCATTTATCAGCAATTAAAAACTATTAGATTTATTCTAATTTACTCGTTTTGCTTATAAATATGGGTTCTGGGTCGTGAAATAGATATGTCAAGGCCAACAACGCAACGCAACATACTTGTCGCTAATTGAAGAAGCCATATTTTAGAGCCGCAAAATCCATCAATAAGCCAGCCAGCTAATAATTTCTTTTTTCATTGCCAACTAGCCTCATACCACTATTGTTTTTAAAAAAGTACATATTAACACCCGCGTTTAATGCCGATTGATAAATTTTAATGATCGCACTCATTTCCTCGTTTCAATATTTGTTTTACAGTTCTGCTAGTTATTGTAAGCTTTATCAATACGAGGCTATACAGGAAATCGTGAAACGGTATCAGTACGAAGATAAATATTGTTATTGGTGGTTGTTTTTGTATAAAATGTAAAATACAAGTAGCGTAGGTTATCAGGTTATCACATAAACTTTTTAAAGCTGTAAAGATAGCAAATAAACCTAATTTACAATATTTCAAAAACTTTACATCTGCAGCTACATATACATTTGCGGACGCAGTCGGTACTAAAATTCTAAGTTTTTTTTTTAGTAAACACTGTTCAGGATCGTGATATGATCCACATTATCGGATGCACTGGCCACTATCGTTTAATATTGTGTGTCGTTCTTTGTGATGTCATATATAATAATTTGAACTGCGTAACTGAGTAAACAACGATAACTTGTTGTACACACGACAGCACATCAAGTGTAACAGTTGAACTACGAAAGCCGCCTCTTTTACGAACGCAGTAAGGCCAGTCTCAAGGTCAAACTGTTACGCTTGATGTGCTGTCGACTGTACACCGAGTGAAGAACTGCTGGCGATTCTCGGTGTTTCAAAAACAATGTTATAAGTATATAAATTTCTCGTGTCACAAATTTAGTTACCATACTCCTCCGAAACGGCTTGACCGGTTTTCATGAAATTTTATATGTAAGTTCCTATATTCAGTAGGTCTGAGAATCGGCTACTAGATATATATTTTTTTTTGACAATTTTTTTAAATCTTTTATGGTGTAACAACGTTTGCGGGGTCTGCTAGTTTTTAAATAAAATTCAGCTTTATTCTGCACCTTTGTTTACTAATGACTACCAGCACAGACTACAGTATCCTGATGACGAGTATTGTTTTTTTTTAAATTGCGATGAATTTCGTGTGGCAAATCCTCTCTCTCTCGCAATACTTTTTTCCACGTTTGTTGGACCTTTGACTTGAAAATTATTCATAAAATGTTTTACTAAAAATTCTCGATACATTTCCGTTGCATGCAATCGTCATTCAGTATGGACAGAGCTTCGTTGATTACACTCAAGCTGCCAGCAAGCGTACAAACGTATAATGACGAAAGCGTTAGTATGAACCGACTGAAAGTAATCATAAGATGCAAAAATAAGTTTGACTTTTGATATGTCGTGTTTCTTTTCTGTTTGCAGTAAGAGGTTACCTAATGACTGAAGTTTTGCGCGAATTATGAGCTAGGTAAGACCTTTAGTTTTACTCATCGCAATAGCATGTTTAATGGGCACAATTATTTGTATATGTTTATTTAAAGTTAATACAGTCAGAACTCCTAATAATCTAAATTCATATATAAAAACAACTTAGCACCAACTCCAAAAATATGTTTCTAGGTGATGAGTACCTAATTAAATTTAATTATTTTATCCTTGTCAGTTTTTTGAAGTCGGTTTTAATTTTTGTTTAAATTTTTTTTCACAATTTTTAGTGATAAATTTCTACAGTTAAAGCTAGATGGGTGACCGTCACTTACATTGTTTTGTTCTATCGTATCGTTTCACTAAAAAATCATAGTAAAGCAAAAATCCGCAATTTCGCATACGTAGATGACTTTCTTATTCTAGTTTTTTTTTATATAAAAACCAAACTACCCAACTGATTTTGAAAAAAAAATTATGGGACCAAATGGCAACCATTCCGCATCGAACAAAAAAAGAATCACGTAAATCGGATAAGAAATCTTGGCGTAATCGGTGTACATATCGAACCGAATCGAGAACTTCCTCGTTTTTGAAGTCGGTTAAAAAGAATACTGCCTGATTTACTGACGTATAAACGCACAGCTCAAACCTCTGGGTCTAGCGATTCCAACTTTGGCACACAAGTTTCTTATAAGGTTTAGGGGTGCACTAAGAAAGGATTTTTCTAAATTCATCCCCTAAGGTGGAGAAACGGAGTCCAAAGTTTGTATTGGGAAACAAAATTAGTTAGACTATTTTATTTAATAATTCATAGGAGTACTCCTATCGATAAATGAGTAAACAAGTATTTCAGGTTTTTTTAGAACTCAACCTCTTTAATGGAAAAATGGGGGGACAAGTTTTTCATTTTGTATTTTGACTAAACTGAAAAAATCACGCTTTTATTACATCGACTGGCACGTTCCCTTTGGGCATATAAAAGTATGATGAAAGTCTTTGATCCTTATTTTAACCTAAATCAAATGAAATTTAACAGTTTTCCCGGTTCTCCAAATGTATACTGAGTTTTGAAATTACCCTTTTGATCATCTGTCAATGAATCATCATAATTATTACTACAAATACTGAGCAACCTCTCTAAAGCTTACTTAATTTCTTAACGATGTGATCATCGGTAAGTAGTATTTTTAGTAGGTACTTACATCCTAAACAATAATTTTTGGTTTTACACACTTAATTCTTCTGCAAAGTTCCTCTGTTCTCCGAAAACTACCAATTTACGAGCAACGTCTGAATATGTATATTTTTAAAATTCAGTTGGATCTTGAATTGTAATATACGCATTGCTTCTGACATAGAAACCTTTTTTAAATTTTAAATTACCGACGCGTGCGAAGCCGCCAACAAAAGCTGGTGTGATTATCAGGAGCAATGGAAAATTCTTTTAATTGTAAATCATATTGTACATCGATGGGGGAAGCCTTTGTGCAGCAGTGAACATCATAAGCTGATGACGATGATGATTCTATTATAAATAACATACATAGTATTATCCTTAAAAATAAAGTAAGACTGAAAGAATCTGTGATGTCAGAAATAATAGGTTTTCTATTGTGTGGAGGGCCGCTGGCACCAGCGGGCTGGCCAGGGACGAAAAGTTAATAATAATAGTCAATAACCGACCGAAATTCTAGAAATAGATGGTAAGGACGTGCCTACTTCAATCTATATACTAGAAACTGATAAAGAACTGAACTTACCTAGGCATTAATTTCTTTTTAAATTCTCTATCTACAGCTACAATCTAGTCAAAATTTAAAAATTACGCTACGATTACTAATAAAACAAGCTACCAATGAATAAAAACGCTGAAACCTATTAAATGTAATTAATTTACAGAAGGGAAAGAGACACGTAAAGTACAAAACAAAATATACCTACATTCCTTTCGTCAAGGGCCAGCTGAACGGAAAAATGTGTGAGACAAAAAAGTCACTCGTAAAATGGAAGTCAACACGCGAATTGAGCGCGGTAAGTTAACAAAACGCACACATATTACGGAGTACGATACACGAGAAAAAAGTTACACGATACATTTTCTACGAACGAACGAATTGCAACTGCAATCCGTGGTTGAGGGTTTCTTTCACCCCAGAGGGCGGCTTCAACCCTCCCGCCACTCCCACAAAAGTTAGGCCACCAGATTCGTCGCTAAGATGTCCCGGCCTGTTCATATCGAATTTTAACCCTCCGCGTGTATTTTACCCTGAAATTTAGATGTCTGCGCTTACTCGAGCTTCGTACGCTGATCGATTGTCGTTTTACTTGTAGTCTAACAATAGCTCGGCGGGACTGTACTCTGTAGTATATGAAAATTTTACTAAGATTATTAGCTTTGTAGGTTGCTTTTGTAAACATAGCATCAGATATTTTAGGGAAACTTTAAACACCGGAATAGTAACTAAACTGTTTTTGACATAAAAACGCAAATCACTTATAAACCTTATATGTACGATCAGCAACGAAACTCAGTTAACACATTCAAAATTACAAAATATTGTAAGTATAGAAAAGGATTCATTTAATTGTAGCATAATTCACTGCTATTTGTGATTCTCTGATGTCAACTACTTTAAAAAGTGACATAATGAAATTTGGTAATTCTATGACGTTTTGTTAGCTTGGATGTCTCGCTGTGATCCCTAGACGACTGTACAAAAATATTAAGTAGGGTAACTTAACTGTTATAATACTCCTAAAATATCTATGCCCAGTTCAAAATACTCCCAAAAGAGAAAAATAGAACATGAAATTCGAACACTGTGGCGGTGTTATTCAGATTCCGAGTATTCGGCAGTGGAGGTTGTTTCACCGAAATATAAAAAAAAAGAAAATAAATCGTGCACACGTGCCTTTGTATTGGTCAAATAAATATGATAGAAATAAAAGACCAAACTTTTATGCACAAAAAATGCATACCAACTGAATTGAGAACCTCCTCGTTTTTGAAGTCGGTTAAAAATGTAAAAATATTGTTACTTTTTTTTAGTTTAAAATAATCGAATTTAAGTATGAAATACTTAAAAATCATACATAATAGATATTTTATTATTGACAAAAGCCTTTACATAAATACTAAATGTATCGGTAAATCATAGTTCACAGGACAAAATAAGAAAATATATAGATTTTTTAGAATAGCTAGTAACTTTCAGGAGTTTAGTATGAAAAAAATGTCTAGGCGAGAAATAAATGAATTTGAATTTCTACGAGCCTTTCTGGTTCACGGTAAGATTGGAGCTAACTTCTATCTTCAGACTATAATAAATATTCTATTTCACACAAAAATTGTCATGTACAGACGACAGCATAATATAGAAAATATAACAGTTGCATTGGGAAAACCGCCTCTATTACGAACAGAGTAAGAGTGGTCTCAAGGTTAAATTGTTACTGGCATGTACTAATGTCATCATTTTTCTTTATGGCACTACCTACCATCTATAAAATTGTGTAAAAAATAAACAACTTTCTTCACCCGTTCATTCAATTACCATTGATTCGTGCCAGCATATAGCATAGCTTGTCGAAAAAGCTAAATAAAATTGTAAACCACAGTTTAATGTTTTTGATGCGTTTAAACGCCCACTTCATTGTAACAATTTACAAATAAAGAAATTCGTCGCTCGAGTCGTTTTCTATCTTTATTTGTAATTATTACAATAAAATTGTAAAAAACAATATATTTGTATCTTAAAAGTATTATGCAAAATTAACTAAAATAATCCTTGAATTTGATTGATGTTGCACAACATTACCTAGATTATAAATTTATAATGATCGAGGAGCTCAGAGGTGAGGAGTTCGATGGCGTAGTGGTTTTAGCGTACCATGATGGAATGTCTATCATAACATGAGTAACAGCCCATAATGCCATATCTTTCCTAACTCATCTTTTGGGTCACATTTTATTATTCTTATGTCAAAATACCTGATCGTTTTTAAGTTTACTAGGTGGTAGACCCGTTTGTGGGGTCGTCTGGGTAGGTACCACCGCCATACTTATTTCATCCCTGAACAGTTCGTTGTGTTTCGTTTTAAAAGGAACGATAGCCAGTGTAACTACTGGGCATTGACGGCATTTCATGTTAGGTCTCAGGATGACAACGCACCTGCAATATCAAGTGATTTTTTTCTTGTTTTTGCAGGTGTCTACAGGCGGCGGTAACCGCTTACCATCAGGTAGGCCCTCAGCTTGTTTGTCATCTAATTGTATAAAAAACTTATATACAGCTAAGCAAATATAATTATTTGATAAAGCTATTAAGAGATTGTTAATTAGCCGACACCTGTGTATTTTAAAATAAAAGTCACATAGTAGGTACGGTCAGCAACAAAAGATTATTATACTCTTTATTGCACTTGTAACGAAGTTTATCAATACAATTAAAGATAATTAGTTAACAAGGGTGGACTTATCTCTATCAGAGATCTCTTCCAGTCAACCCATGATTGTGTTAGATATTTAATGGTAAGGCTGGCAACACAAAAGTACATAGAAGATTAACATTAGGTATCCAAGTTTGCAAAACGTCAAAGTTTTTACAATGAATTATGCGATGAGCTAGAACACACGAATTAAGGAACTTGCAATCAGAGATTAACAAATATTAATGAACTGGGATGTTGCCTAAGTTTGAATATGGCGGTATTTTTCACAAATTTGGAAAAAATACGCTCCTGTTACCCATAAAAGCAATTCAAACTTAAAAGATAGATAGTGTTGAAGTTGCAGTGTTTAGAAAATTCATAAATATGGTATTGTTTCCAAAATTAATCAAAAATGTTAAGAATATTTGGTTGCTGACATCAATTAAAACAACTATTATTATGACGACTATAAATAAAAACATACGTGTTACATAGTTATTATTAATTTTGTTTTTATGCCCATACATTTCTTAGTAATATAGGAACGTGTAACGTCACCTGTTCCGTAAATTTTCTATGGAGCGTTTTCGGTCGATGCGCCGCAACACATCAAACATACCGCTATATCTGTGAAACTATTGATTCTAGGCATACAGTTTCTTTAGCAATATTTCTTATTGAGTTATATACTTCTTATTTATGAAAAAAAAGGTGTCAAGTACCCTATTATCCCGCAACTAAATTGGTCCTTTTCTGAATAGTTTTTTTGGGATTTTGGTTGCGTAAACTGACTTTTATTGCTAACCGTACACATGTTTACAATTTTTATAAAAATATGATATTTACTTAATTTTAACTTTTTTTGCGGTTTTTTTTTTCTTTTTTCATTTAGTTGGAAGAACATTTAACTACCATAAATTTCTTCTGTCTTTTAACCACCAAGTGTAGGTATAGATATACGCTTTAAAAGATTGAGAATAGATAAATATGGAAATTCACGGAGGAAGCTAAAGCCAAAGAAAAAATCGTAAATTTCGGCCTCGATATACACAACCTGTACCTACAGTCATACTTGCTTTTAAATTAGGTTAATTTTCTTTAGGCAATCCTAAAAAAATTATGCAAAGTATTAGCGAACCGGTATGACGTGGCTGTTTTTTTCAACGTGCGCGTAATTTATACCTGCGATATTGTAAAATAGCATTACGGATTACTGAAAGTACTTACCTACGCGCGAAAATAATTATCAAAGTAATTAATCGGGCTCGCTTTATTTTGCCACGCGCCGCACCGCAGCCGCAGCCCGCAAGACTTGGCCACTTTATGCTACTTGAATAATCATATCGACTGACGTGTTAAGTATTTGACGCCGCGTTAGAGAGAGTTATGAAGTTGGGAGAGGAAGACAGAAAAACATTTGTAAAGACAAATCAAGAAAGAAGACTTTGATAGTAAGTATAAATCCTTATATTTGAAAAGAGAACACCCGCAGTCTTTTGTCTAATTTTGTTTATGTTAAATACTAAGTAAAACATAGCTTAATACATAATTTTACAAATTCAAAAACAGTAGATACCTAATTCACAAAAATAAAATTACTTATACGCTTGTCTCGTGCCATGATAAATGTTTACTAGGCAACCTGATTATTTCGTTATTAAATACGAATGTCCCTATTAGTTCAAATGAATGGTTCCGAATTCTAATTTCATGGCAGCTTCGTGTTTCGTATTTCGTAATTTCTTCTTTCGGCTGGATTTCGGATACATTTTTATGGTAGCGGTGCAGGCCATTAATTCCTTTCCTTCGTGAGCAAGACCAATTAGTGCTTTAACAAAAATTCGTTCAACTCTTCCTGGTTGAAAATACCATAAGACGTTCATTAAAACGTGGTTTTAAGTTAGGCCTAGTTTAAAATTAACCTGTTTTGTTAATAAAGATGACAGAAAATGCATTAGGTTTTAACCGGTCCCTAATTACTTTAATGGTTATGGACTTAAGCTAAAGTTTATTGCTATCCAATGCTGCGCTACAAAGCAATATGTCACAATGACGTCATAGTAAAGCAACAGTAGATTTGCAATAACTTTAGTTGAAGTAGGAATATGATTAATTATACCGCCCATATTAATAACAAGTAAATTTTTTACTCATTCTCAAATCGCTTAGTATAGTCAGTATTTAGCTATTTTGTCTAGCAACAACTCCAAAAACCATTTCAAGTGTAGGTAATTATCCTTCGCCAATTCCATCTCAGGGGCAGATCTAGCATTAGAATGTGTATTGTCATAAAGCGGTCAAGTACTACACATATTTACCTTTGCTACTACCTATAAAGTAAAAATATAAAAAATGGCCTTTTCTGACCGACTTCAAAAAGGGGGGTTACTTCTTAAAATATTCCCGTGAATGAGTTTTATCAATTAATTTAATTCTGGTATGGAACAAAAGTTGAAAGATGTAGAGATCTAGATCTCAAATATTGCTGGCTCTAATATGTATTGTCTAAGAGGTTTTTATACACTATTTTGTAATACTGCTAACGTAGCAATCAATCAACAGGTGGGTTTACATCATTAAGAAATTGAAAAGAAGATACATTTTTTACTGTAAATACCATTTTTATATCAGAATTTTAAGGCCGAAAATAACTTTCTTTTAATTCTTATATAAACTTATTTTTTAACTCATATTACCAGCCATAAATTATCGTTTGAAAAAAAATCACGCTCTACCTATACCTATAGGTATACCTCACGGCGACTCTCCTCTAATCATTAAACTCAATGCAAAAAATAACACATATCTAAGTAATAAGACATTACCTAGCTGTTATGTTTATTATGTGTTTTATAATAATAATAATCATACACTCACACCTATTATCTTGCCTAAAGCCAGTATCATGAGATTGTGTAATGGATACTAGATAACGGTGAAATAGTGACAATAATGATAATAACATATAGGTTAACATTCATGACTCGTGAACAAATGCTCGTACTCATCATACCAACATTTGCTCCCACCGGGATTCGAACCCGGGACCCCCGACTGAGTAGCCTGTATAACAAGGGGCACAGACCACTAGGCCAGCCGGTCATCCAAAGATTTAAAAGAAGATTCTAAAGATACCTCAATATTCAATCAAAGTCTAATATATATTTAGGTATTCAAATAGGCTCCCCAAGAGTTTCTTTGAATCGGCAAAAATCCCAATATAATAATAGTATGTAACCTACTCTGCTTCATCTAGCATGATTTGTCATGCTCCATCCTGATGCTGAAGATTACGATAGAGCCAGGAAATGAACGACCAACATATAATATACCTAACGTACCTACCTAGACAGACCTCTTTTGATGATTCCAGATTATCAAAGTGAAAAGGTAAGCAGTAGGTATCAAAACACTGACTTTAAATAGTATAGGAAACAAGGATAAAAAATCCTTGCTTTACAATATTCAACTCCATCAATCTACATATCCAGCCGTGCAGGTATTCTGCAAGCGCAACTATAAAATTATGGTGGATTTACGCCAAATCCACTGAAGCGAGGACTAAAAGGGCATAAATTTATCGCTCGCATGGATTTTGTGCTTATTAAAGTGGAATCGGCGCGAATACACCGTGAGCTTGTAATTGCGCTGAATATCAGTCAAATCCATTCGAGAGGTGCGAAAAAAACCTAATTTGATTAGAATCAGTGTCAAATTGAATAAAAAGAAGTAAATACCGTAACGCTATGAAAGCCTTAAAAAATTTTTTGTTGCCTCTTAAACCAGTCTACTTAGTCAAAACATTCACTGAAGTGCCAGTCTCAAATCCTCGAATCAAAAATAAGTGATTCATTTTCGAACTGATTGTTTACATTGCTCTGGGCAGTCTACACCGATCATTCTTAAGTTAAACGGCACATTAAAAATAAATTTTACCTCCGAAGTCCTAGCGCGAACTGGCAACGTCGCGTGGCACGGTTAACGCTGCCAAACAGTTACAATACGCATTCAACTGTTCAAACTGGACGCGGCACTGTTGGGACTCGGCAGGCATCTGAAGGGCGACGCGATGCTGCAATGTTGCCACGCCTCTGATCTCAAACGCTCCAATCGTGGTGCAGTATTCATAGCGTGCGGTTAACGCGCTACAGCTCGCACATATATATCTATCTCTCTCCACCAAACTAAAACCGGTGAGGCTCGAGGGAGAAAACGAAAATATGAACTTGCCAGCTATTTGTTGTGACTGAGTAAATTTTGAAGTATTGGTGTACTCATGATTTTGCTGAGCAATTTTGAACTTTGTGCGATACGAGAATAGGCATAAGACGTGTGGAGAGCAGGCTAAGTGAAACTGAAGTTACTGAAATCTTTTTCGGTACAAGTTACCTAACGTAAATAATATATCACTTATTGTTTGCAGCAATCGATTTAGTCGATCACTACGGGAGGTTTTCAGTCTACGATAATACAGGCCTAATAAAGATTTATATAAATTAATAACACATTTTTAGGGTTCCGTAGTCGAAGTTACAACAGCAGGTTCCTCATATTTTGTTATATTAAGGTACACTTTATGAGCTAAAATTTCGCCCAGTAACGTAATCTGAGGAACACGAAAATTAGTTTTGTTAAAATTAGTGTTCCGCAGATTACGTCACAGTTCAAAATTTAAAGCTGCATTTTTTTTAGGACAGCAGCCATAAATACCAATATTTAAAACGAGACTGCCAAAACTAAAAAGTTTTTTTTTGAGTCAGTACTTCACTTTCTGATGTTTTTTGTAACGGTCTAATACCAACTCTAAAAATGCCTTTAAGTAAGTTAAAGTTACATTTAACTTTTAGTCTTTTTAATTCGGTATTTTTTCACACTTTCTTAAAATATTTCTGCGGTCAAAGGTAACCACCTACGCTATACCTACTTGTATTTTTGTTAGTTTTTGGCTGAAGTGTATGCTCTGTTTTATTATCGCTAGGCTTTTGTTTTTTGATCAAAACAATGAAGAACATAAAAATAATCGGTATCTACCTTCTACTCTTGTAACCAAAAGACAATTATCGGAATCGGATTAGATTTAACGAAGACTATACTTAACATAAACAAACTTATATATAAACAAACATGTCGACTTGAAAACCTAAGAGCCCCCGATAAACCAAACACGCAAACGAAGTATCGGATTTTCAAAGGATTCAACATCAAAAACTGTCAAAAACTGTTCTTTTTGGATTAGCCCTTCTGCTTCTTTGAAATTGATTGAAATGAAGAACTATGAAACAGATTTCAGTTCCAC
This sequence comes from Nymphula nitidulata, assembly GCA_947347705.1. NCBI lineage: Eukaryota > Metazoa > Arthropoda > Insecta > Lepidoptera > Crambidae > Nymphula > Nymphula nitidulata. Next base: position 24,258,637 of record OX374616.1, read on the forward strand.
GGAAACTTTAATGCTCTTGACCGCGGTATCATCGAATGGTATCCAACAAATCAAACCTAAGTTTATTATACTACTTTTTGTTTTACGTGAAACGTAGAAAAAAATATGGAGCTACAATTGTTCCTGCATCCAGTTTTGTCTGATTTTGCTACAGAACCCATGGTGCGTCATTGGCACGTTTGTGAACAGTTTTGTTTGGTTTTAATCTTGTATTTGAAGCCTTTGAACGAATATACCGCTATCCGAATTAGTCGAAATTTGGTGTACATCGGTTATAGTTATGAGTAATTTATAATGTTAGGTAACTAATAATTTACGAGATAAAGAGACATGATTTCATCTGTACGCGCCATTTCCGGATCTGTGCATTGGTCTTTCTCGACCAGTACCTGCTTGGCATAATAGTTCACCTGCTGTTTTTTTTACAGTCATCCTCATTCACTTTCGGAAATTTCTTAACATGGTTTCAATTCGGAAAAGTAGGTACATTCCTTTTCGTATTCACGCACCACAATAAAAAGTAGCAGATCAACTGTTTTCGACATTCGAACGATTTCCTGCAGTTGTGAGTTAGGGTGCGGATTTCAAATTCGATTCACGCTCGGACATATGTTAGATCGACTTCTAAATGTCTTTTTTAAAATTATGAAGCATTATGAACAAAAAGATTACTAACCATTTATTCAGGTATGGACTCATTCAAAATTATTGTCTCATCTAATAGAACATGATCTGTGAAATAGGTACATACAATAACAAACATTGTAGATTTTATATTGCATGTGATGTGATGGCATGCTATCTTTAGGTACTAATCTTATCGGACAGCATCGTAGTATCTTAATTAATAATAGAAATAAAACTTTACGACAGTAGTGTAGTTTTCATTGCTATTTTATAAACCTTCCAAATGACTGTCGCACTGAACTTTGACCATCGAAATTCAGTTTGACAGTCAGTGCATCGGCACTGTAGCCCTAAAATACTAAAATGTAACGCACGCTATTGCGAAAGTATGCCACATCGATGCATGTTAGTGTGAAAGCACTAAAAACGACGAAGGTACTACTTACATTGACAATCTCCATTTCGACTGCACCGACGGCGACGTACACAAGAAATTTATATATGGATTCCATGGACTATCTTAATTTAGGTTTAATTAAGTATTTCAGCTTCTGGGATTGATTCAAGTTAATGATACACATAAAAGAGTTTTTTTTGGTGACTTGTGTACCTACTCTAAACCGGTGCTTTTTGATTTTTCTGATAAACATCTTTTTCTTGTGTTGTGAAAGACTGTTTTTCTATAAATAATCTTATTTATAAATAAATAAAATTAATTAAAATCCTTTTATTGCTCTATATGTCGGTTACTTGTATAAGTTGAGGCAGCCCCAGTCTTATTTGATGTTTATTTTTTGTCCGCGAGGCGAACGGGGACTATTTATAGAATTGAGATAAATAATCTGTATAGGTAATAATAATTCATCAAAATTGGTGCAGTGGCTTAAGCGCATTATAATAATAGTTGAATTGTTTATTGAACTCGTCCTTGTCCCTGCTCGTCCATTTGAGGGCAATCTGAGAAGAGCGTTACTCAACGTATTGAAACATGCGTAAAATCGCTGTGTGAAACATTCGAAATGAAGTTTATCAACGTAGTATGCCTTCGCTTTAATGTTCGTCGTTTTGCAGTTCTTTCGCACTGACGTGCATCGCGAAGATAAACGGTCGAGAATATGTGAATCGATGCGGTATATAATACTTTCTCACTGACGTGCGTCGCATTTTAGTAATTTAGGGCTGCAGTGCATCGCAATTCCGAACATCGAAGTTCAGATGACAGTTCTTCCAAATTGAATTGTTTGATTGTTAATAGATGCTCATCGATTTTTGTTTGGCACATTTTGAATGTGAAATAGCTACTTTTGTATAACGTAAACAGTCCTATTATTTTTATTTAATTGTTTTATTCTTGTTTGGTTATCCAATCAAGAATAAAATACGAAAATAAAAATGCCTCCGTATAACGCGCTGATTTAGCCCACCGCCGTATATTTTTTTTTATATACAACTAGATGACAAACAAGCTGACGACCCACCTGATGGTAAGTGGTTACCGCCGCCTATAGACACCTGAAATAACAAGGAAAAATCGCTTGATATTGCAGGTGCGTTGTCATCCTGGGGCCTAAGATGTAATGCCGCCCATGCCCAGTAATTACACTGGCTACCTTTCCCTTCAATCCGAAACACATTGAACTGTTTCACGGCTGAAATAAGAAAGGCGGTGGTACCTACCCAGACGACCCTACATACGGGCCTACCACCTAGTAAAAGGGCTAGTATTAGGGTTGTTTACGTTACAAACCTATAAATTTATTTATTTGAACTTATTATTACCTACTACTGATGCTCTACATAGGATCTACCTTATCAAAATGAAACATGTAAGCAATTATAGACCTAAAGTAATAAGTATTATTAGTCCACGAGTTTACTCAATCAATAGTATAATTTTTGAGGGATTTTTGAGGTATATGGCATTATAGGATATTATATATAAAACAATACAATTATTATTGTAATGACGTGCTCAGACAAGTGTTTAAAATTAATGAAAGATGTTTAGCTTTATGAGGTCTTTGTATATTAATTGTTGACCTTTGTGTATTGTAATACCTATATTGTGATGGTGCATTGTCGGACAGCCTTTAAATACAGTAAATATTCTTATCATTAGGTACTTATTGGTACTTTAATATACCTTTTTTTATACTCTGTGCGACACTGCGCTGCTAAATACTATTACTGTGTAATTAAACATTGTAACTTAATGATTGAAAAGAGTGACTACACGAGTTTGTTGCCGGAATCTTCTCGGTAGTTCAACTTTTGGAACCGGTGTAAATTCAGACAGACTGACAGACAGACTGACTGACGGACAGACAGACAGACTGACTGACGGACAGACGGACCGACAGACAGACCGATAGACAGACTGACATAAAATTCTTAGCTTACGTAGCTCCAGATAAGACAGAGAGACAAACAATTTGAAATTGTTAGTTAGTTAATATTATTTTTATGTGATAGACTTAAGGGTTTTTTGTTGACGATTCGAAAGTGCTTCTTGGGGGCCTAATTGAATAAAGATATTTTCATTTTCATTTTCATTACTATAATTAAAGGTAACTTTTTTAATAAGTGCAAACCTGCGTTTGATATTATATTTACTAAGTGAATGCCTTCTACGATCGTGTTGGTAAATACAGTCACGTCTACAAAGATGTACACATTTATGTCTAGAAAATACGCATAAGTATACTTATTGCTCCTAAATTATATTAACATAACAATATTTCTTAGCTTGGAGCGTGTACATATTTTCAGTTTTTTTGTACCACCATCTTTCATATTTAGACATTCTCCTAGTTCGCTGTGTTTCAGTGTGCAGGGAAACGTGGCCAGTGACATTACAGGCCATGGGAGGTATTAACATCTCTTGTCTCCAGTCTCCAGAATGTCAAAGCCTGCATGTCGAGTGATTTCCTTGATTTTGCAAATGTCCATATTGTCCATAGGTAGTTAATGGAAGTGGTGGTTTAGTGGGCATCAAAAATGATTGATCTTTATTGTTTGTCTTATGAAGAATCCATTTTGCAAAGCTTTAGAAACATATAGATATTGTCTTACAAATCAATGGTTCAACAGTGGATGTACAACAAACGAGCCTTTCCAACTAGCGTGTTTCAAGCGATACGTTGCATTGTATAATATCCAGTGGTCATTAATGTATAATGATGGCATCGGACAAAGATATCAAAGAATTGGCGCAAAGCTCTAACATCGTATGTTCTGCTACAATTCTTGGAAACATCCTAGGCACCTTCCCCAAGAATATATATCTTTTGAACGTCTACAAGGGAGGAATATATAAAGCTATTGTTATTATGGGACCAGTTACGACATACCGAGCCGAGGTAAAAAGTTCTCGAAGTGAGACTACGCTTCGTTAAACGTAGTATAGGGTGCCCCTCTGCTAGGTAGACCGCCGACATAAAGGAGCTGGACCTCATCCAGCCACCACCTGCCGACTTTATGTCGTCCTTTATATGGTCAATTTATTAATCATACTTACACTAATAATCAATTAAAAAGCCGCTTAGAATAAGTATGTAGATACAAAGACGTGAACCTCATTTGAAAATGGAACGTCTTGGTTTGACTGGCCGAATAGTAATAAATTATTTAACTTTTCAAAACGTCCGTACACGTTTTTTTTAAATGTATGAATGCAGTTTTTCTTATTACTTAAATCGATGACGTGGTTCCTAAGAAGAGATTTTCGTATGTCTTGTAGTTTCAGACTTTCCCATACTGATCGATCTAAATGTGCCACCTGTATAACATGATCAACTTATCAAAGTCAGTCAAGTCCTATGAATGAATAAGGGCAGAGAACAGCCTTTGGTGTAGATGAGCGATGGTATTAGAAATAACATCATATCTGAGAACTAGTAAGGTCTATTAACCTCTAATAAAGTAACATTTTGTACAACAAGTGAGATGTGAATAAGACGCCATTACATTTCATTTTACACGTTCTCCGATTCCCCTATAGCTAAACTTAGCGAAGATGAACTACTGTTCACTCAAAACAAATTTTCAAAAGACTTGGTATTAAGTCTGGATGCATATCGATTAAAATTCTGGACGTGGCTTTCCAGTTATCTGGCAACTTTTAATGATAGTTGATAGGAATTTTCTTTTAAATAAATAGTTTATTGAAAGAGTATGCATAGTTATGTAGTCAAACACGGTTTTGTTCATGTCAAAACTTATTGATAACTACAGTGGCTCAAAACTGTAAATGAAATTAAAATTAATTGTATGTGTCTACGGCTACATTATCGCATTTGGTGACAAAATGTCTCATACATTTTGTTACTATCACACATCCACACAGACATTCTTGTATCGCCGACTTAAGTGGCAATCTTATTCTTTTAAATAATAGAGCATTTGATTAAATCATTATGAAATTATGAACATGGCGGCAACCTATCTAGCATATGTCCTTCACGTTGTCCTGTTTTAAATAAAAGATGGTAATATTAGTAATTAAAATGTAAAACTAGAAAAATTACACGTCTTGAGGCGAAACGAACCCGCGACCTTTCGCAATCCGGCCGACTGCTCTAACCAACTGAGCCACCCAGCACTTGGGATATCCCTGTGAAATTCTTCTAGTCTATCTGTACCTATTTACGTTTATGAGCTAACGTGGACGTTAGCTCATAGGGTGGACCCTACAATGTCGAAATGTTCTATTTCAACACCCGAAACGAGTATTTTTACAAATACCTACGATTCGGTTAAGTTGGGGCAGTGCTTTCAAATATTCTTAATTTTTTATTTTAACATTCCTATTACGGAATTTACCGTCCTATTTCGGCGGTAGTCAAAATCAACGCCTATTACGGCGGTCTTATTATTTCATGATGATGATGCTGAGTTATTTTTAAGAATAAAAATACCTACAGGCGTTGATTTTGATTACCGCCGTAATAGTACAGACGACAGCACATCAACTGTAACAGTTGCACTACGAAAGCCGCATCTATCACGAACGGAGAAGGTCGGTCGCAAGGTCAAACTGTTAAGCTTGATGTGCTGTCGACTGTACTTATGTTACTTAGATGTGGGGGTCTTATAAAAAGGCGTCAAAAAGGTTTTTACAGGGTCGGCAACGCGTAAGTGATACCCTTGGTGTTACTAGCGTCCATAGGCTACGGTATACGCTTACCATCAGGTGGGCCGTATGCTTGATTACCACCTCAGTGGCATAAAAAAACTTGTTGATTTTTCCATTTTTACTGATTGTCGCGAAAATAAATATGTAAGTACTTACCTATAATGAAATCATAGTCAAGTTAGATATCAACTATTCTATGGTTTCTTTAGATATCGCACTTATCCCAGAATTCCCAGACCTTATTCTAAACAATGGTTTTTGATGCCTAATTTATTATAAAAGTTCAATACAATTAGGCATCTGGCACCTTTCTGCGCTAAGTCCAAAAAGGAATCTAAATTAATCTGGTAAACATTTTCAGTTTCGGGTAGTAAGAAAGTAAGTGAAAAATTTTCAAAAGTCTAATTTAGGAGAAGCAGTTAATTAAGGAAAGTAACTAGCGTATTCGGGAAAGTGTGGACTCCTTCCCGGGCTCGTTATTTTTACACTCGTTAGCGGGGACTAAAGCGAATGCAAAATAGGTGGAAAATTCATGTGAAATTTACAAACGAAATCGTCCGTGATATTGCATTACCGCGTTACCAACATTATACCGCATATTATGAACAGTCGACAGCACATCCAAGCGTAACAGTTGCACTACGAAACCTCTATTGCTACTGGAATAAGGGCAGTCTTAAGCAAATGGTTACGCTTGATTTCTATCGACTGTATAAAATCTACCACGAACACTTCATGTACCAATGTAGATGATTTAAACAAATCCCCAAGTTAGGTGATCAATTCACAGATGTCAAAATACAACTCGGTGGGGGTCATTGCTAAAGACATGATTTGATCAAATCCCGTAATGTTTAAAAGTATTTATTTAGCAAGCCATACATCAATTAACATAAAGTAAGTAATACAACAATAACCATTGAAAACTTGAAACACAAATTTGTATTTATTTGAAGTAATTAACAAAAGAAACACGTTAGAAATACATAGGTACATACTTCAGCTGTTTTTTTTAAAAATAATATGGTTATAATAATCCTTCAAAGTCATAATATTTAAACATTTAAGCAATTGTAGTAAATGAATATAAGATAATTAATGTTCATTCATTTCATTAAAACATGTTGATTTGTAACTACAAAGTACGCTGCTTACTTTTTTTACAGGCCCATATTTTTCTTTTAAATTTGTTATGTTTGAAAAATTTCACTACGCGGTTTTGCGGTATACTTAATTGTAGCTCAATTTTCAGGTATTTGTTATCAGGACTTTGGTATCTCTCTTAAAGATTACATCAACACGTCCCACTGCTGGGCACAGGCCTTCCTACATGGGAGAAACACATGAGGAGCTTGGGCCATAACACCACCACGCTGGCCCAACGCGGGTTGGTGGGTTAAAGCGATTGCAGAACAACCGGCACCGGCTTAAACGTGCCTTCTGAAGCACGGAGGAGCTCGAGATCATAAATATGACTGACCCATCCTGGGACCAACAATGATGAAAGTTGTGTCGTTACGCCACCGAGCTCCTCACATTAAAATATATTTTTGACTTATTCAAGATTATAGTAATCGTAGATTATCGTAGTGAGTATCGAACTCACTTAAGCTGTAGCGGTGTCATTGATTACGTCATTATTGATTTACACGATATGTTCGGGCTTCACTGTAATTATGTCAACGTCATATGGATCAAATCAAAGTGGACTTCACTTGTTGATGTTGACATTAAAGTAATTAATTTTAGTACTGCTCGGCTGCTTCGAAAATTTGATGTCTTTATTAGAGCCAAAAAGATCACTAAGCATCGTTTTTTGACTTTTCAAAACAATATTTTTCTTTTATCCAATTGGAATGAAAAGGCGACAGTGAATTTGATTAGAGTGTTTGATAAAGTACAGTCAAAACTAAAAGTGCAATGCTAAGCCGTCACAAGTGATCACTTATTTTGCAGTTAACTGTACAGCAGATTTAGCGCTATTATTATAGCCTATTGTTGGTTACGCGGTATTACACAATTACCATTAGATATGCGGTATTGCGGTAATTTTAGCTCAAATTTTAGGCATTTGTTGTTGGTATCTATAGGTATTGATAAGCGTGAAGAAATTTAAATAAATTAAAGCTTACATTAACATATTTTTATATATTTTTTAATAGAAACTAAACTAGAAACTAGAAAGAAGGTTCTAGAATGGGATGTGAACTGCAATCCAGCGACTGTGGTAAGCACTGAGCTACCTAGAACATAGGGGAACCCTATCAATTTATTTTAATCTTTCACTTTTACATGATAACTAAACTATTGTTATGCTTTCGCCGTGCTAAAGTTGAATAAATAACTTTTTTATTTAGGTTTTTTATGAAGAATTTTATTTACCTAGATATGTGATGGATGAGTGAACTTCGACAGCAATAGAATATTGTTTTATAAGTTATGAATTAAAACTGTAAAAAGTGTATCCAACTATAAAAATCAGCACTCGGGTTAGGTACAAAATGCCAAAATTAATATTTACTGCGAGTAAACGTAAATAAGTGAAGTACCAAGAAACTAAAAATTGCGGCTCATTGAGAATAATGGATTCTTCTAAGAAAATAACAATTTTCAAGAAGTTAAACTGCTCGCACTAACTACGGGGTTTCTCGCAGGTTTCTTCTCGGAACGGTGAACAAAGAATAGATTATTAATTTAATGATAAATAATTACTATCGCCCTTTTCGAAGTGTGTAATGTTCCTCATATTGGGCTCGGGTCAAAGGATCATGCACGAGTAAAGGTTTCCTTAGTTTATTAAAATACTTACCCATTTAGATGGTAATGTCTTTGATCAAGCTGACATTAGGAGCTTCTAAACTAAAACACTTTAGGAAGCTTCGAATACACCGATGTGTTGTGATTAACTAAGTCTGGGTGATAATAATAATAAAATTTATTAAGAAAAACGTGAAGATTACCACAAAATTGTAATAAATTTAAATAATGAAAAGTTCGAATTTATACCTACAATTTGCCTGAACTAGGTTGACTCCTGTGCTTCAGGCGATGAAGTGCTTAACATATTATTTATACTATTCTAGTGAACTATAGATACAATGAATTATAAACATGAATAATTATAAAAGTGAAATTGACAGCTAATTTTGAAATATTGAATACTAATGTACAGTCGTCAGCACATCAAGCGTAACAGTTTGACCTTTAGGCCGCCCTTACTCCGACCGTAATAGAGACGGCTTTCGTAGTGCAACTGTTACACTTGACAATTAAAAGAAACGCAAAACTTGACTTATCGTTATTATTTGCATCCTATGATTAACTCTTCAGTATTTTCGTACAACAGAATTCGTAAATAATTTGATAATAGTTTTATAGAGTAAAATAATTTTATTCATAAATACCTAATGCTTTATTAAGTAACTGATATTGTACAGGAGAGTAGGAACCTAAAAATGCAAAAAAAAACTATTTGTTGGCATATATTTGGAGGTAAAATTCATATATACCACATCTTTCCGTCTTTTATTTATTTCCTCTTTATTAAAAGAAAGCATCGTATGTTGTTTTAGTATTGTGTGCATTAAAAAGAGTTGGCGGGGACAGTCAATACGTCGCAGGTTTCGTATAAAAGTCATGTAGGATAGAAAAAGGGTCGAAGGGTGGCCACTTTTGCTCTCTGAGCTCGTTTGAGGGGAAAAATAATAGTTATTAGTGCTCCACCCCATAAAATAATACAGTGTTGGCGTACAGATTAACATAATGCCTGTTACACCTGAATTACTAAATTTAAATCTGCAATAGATCTAAGTTTTTTTAAATACGTAAATTTTCAATCCGATATAAAAAGGAGAGAGTGTCATCAATCATAATGCCGAGATATTTTATGTTAATGGTGTTCTACATAACAGGACAATAACACGAATAACACGTTTTGACCTAAGAGTTGTTACATTGTTGTACATAGATATCAGTAACAATTTGGTGCGTTTTGCTATTTGTGAAGTTAATAAATTTAGTCTCTTAGCATTTAATGTTAGTAAATAGCCTTTCTGAACGTTTTCGTACAGTTCTGTAGTTGTTTTGGCAGTGAATAACAACTAAAGCCGTGTCGTCAGCGTATTTTATTATTTCGCCGTGCTTAATGTTAATATTACATAAATCTTTGATATGAACCAAGAACAGGGCAGGGCTGAGGATAGTGCCTTGTAGAACACCAAATCCAGTATTTTTCTGATCGTCACTAGTAACATTTCCTATTCTAACACACCAATACCGCTGACTTAAGTAATCTGCAAAGAGTTGCAACTGTTTTCCTCTTATACCTAACTTATTTAATAGTATAGGGATAGACACCGTGTCTAAAGCTTGAGCTAGATCTAGAAAGGCTCCCAAGGTATGGTTTTTTTACCGAGTTCCTGGGAAATATATTCAGTTAGATCATTCACCGCATCTGCAGTCGATAGTTTTGCTCTAAAACCGAACTGCGATGTTGAAAGAAAGTTATTTTCTTCGAGATAGTTAACTATTCTTTAATTATTTTTTTTTCAGAATTTTTGTTAATGTTGAGAGTAAAGATATTGGTCTAGGTGACAAGATCTTTTTTCCAGACTTAAACATAACAACTGCCTTTTTCAAACATTTAAGGAAAATCCATTCAGAAAAGCAGATACGAAATATATGAGTTAAGACCACTATATGCTGAAAATATTTAAGTATCTTATTGTTTAAATTATCCCAACCCACTCCACACTCATCCTTTAATCTTGAATTAATTCGAGATATTTCACCTTCGTCTGTATCTAGCATAACAAAACTTTATAGAGTAGCTTCTGTGCCATTTCTGCTGAGGAGTGACGGTAGTTTGCCAGTTTGCTTCTGTAGCCTTTCCGAAAGATCATTTCCCACGTCTACAAAAAAAATATTTACAGTGTTAGCTGAAATAAGTGGTGAATGATTGGTAAGCAGTTAGTTCAAATTCGAACCATGTTGTTTTGACAGGAAAGTGACGTTTTCAATGTGTTTCCAAAGTTGTTTGGTATTTTGTCTGCTTTTTCTAATCCATTTCTATCATAATTAATATTTAGTCTTTTAATACATTATGCAGATATTCCGGTATCTTTTCAAGGTTGATTGAAGAATTAAATTACCTGAACATCAGTTTTCTTTCTGATGAAGCTTATCTCGGTGTCTTATGTACCGAAAATTTTATTTATTTTAGTTTAATATTATGATATTTTCTGCTTTTCTTATTTCTTCCGTGAAACAGTTCGCTGTGTTTCGGATTAAAGGGAAAGGTAGCCAGTGTAATTACTGGGCATAGACGGCATTTCTTTTTAGGCCTTAGGATGACATAGCATGATATAAAGTGATTTTTTCTTGTTATTTAAGGTAGGCGGCGGTAACCGCTTTCCACCAGGTGGATCAGTCAGCGTGTTTGTCATTAAGTTGTTTAAAAATTTTTTTCAAAGTAATTACTTTAGAGTTAAGTAATATTGCTTTCTGGACACATTCTATTAGATACAATAACGATATATTAACGTCAGCTGTTTTGTTAACTGGACCAAACTCAAGTTTATATAAATCGCGTTCGAGTTTGTTCATATTTAAATTGGACTTTGTTTGTTTAGGCAGCGCTAAATTTAAGGTTAGTAAGATATAGTGATGGGCGGTAAGCGTAGAGTTAGTTAGGCAGGAACCACTTTGATGTGTAAGAAAATAAATTAATCAGTGCTCATACCATGGACATCTACCCGCGTAACAACTTAATATTCTTAGCCAGGAATCAAACGCGGTGATTACACGATTCGATCGTGTCGCTATTCCTCATAGTTTTGGATTTGTCCACCTGCCCGCTTGAAAAATTCACTCTGTATACTTGTCACATTTAATTATATACTACTACCCTAAGTAAGTATTAACTTGGTTTGTTTCACACTGGTAACAACTAGTTACGAGTGTGAAATCTCTAAGTGGACAGGATGTCAATTTTATAAATAACTTATCCTGTATAATGAGTGCTTTTCGAATTCCTGCTGTAACTTTAAGTATTTAATCATAGTTCTCTAGTATTTTCCTTGCCAAATTTGTGACTTTATTTTATTAAAGTCAAGATGTATCTATAGACTTGAGGCAATTTTCGGCTAAATTTTGTTCAAAAATACTTCTAAAAACATCTTCCTCGGCCATTGGTGAAGGTATTCCCATGGCAATAATACAATTAAGGCTTGCGCTTGTTAGGTTCGGCGACGGTAAGGCCTGAGGCAGCAAGCTGGCCCGTTTCTTTAAGTTTACGGATTTATAGTGTTACGAACTTTTGCTTCATTTCTTCAGTGCAGATGATTTTTTTTGCACTGGAATGTTGTTATGTATACAAGTGTGGATAACACTTGTTTATGAAATTATCACTGGGATATAACACAATGGATTTGAGAGGGCTTGGGCGAACAAAGTTGTTGGATCACTTTTTACCATGTCTGGAAAGGATGTTTTCACTGTCATATGCTCCATGCAGGACTCCTGAATGGTTTGCTTAATTTACGTCAGACTATTCCCAAGGCTTTGGTTGTCTTTCATGGTCTGGAGAGAATTATGGGTTAGTACAGTTTTATTGTTTAAGGGGCTGGTATTGCAAGGCCATTTTAGCCACTCCATATTTAAATTTATGACATAGATTATTGATACAAAGTTTCTGGTCTGAGTTTAGTTTTCCTTCATTAGAAATATTACATACCTCTTTTAGATATTGCTCAATAGAACTCAACCAGTTTTGTATTTCCGGAGTGGACATCACCTCGATGTTCTCATCCTGATCTTGTCCAGGATTTCGGGGCCTAGGTGTACGTGGAAGGGTACGCGTGGAGTAGAGTTGAAGGGGCTGATATCAGTTTGCATTCTCCATAATTTCACATAAAGTTAAATTTCCATTATTTCAAACTAATCACTTTAGCACTATGTACTTAAACGCTAATATGATATTAATGAGCACGTCTGCATACGTCGGCAGATCTAAACAATACCAGGTAGGTAGCTCTATCCAGAACACTTGGGGAATATTTACCTTCATTTTATTTGATTGAACAACTACAAAACTGGTGTATCTTTATGCACCTTATTGTTTGGCTTGGTATCACTGTAGTAATGTAGACTTTTGGGGTTGCAGTTTTTACTTTTACCACGGTGGTTATGCAGTCACTTTTTTAAGTGGCAGTTTTTACTTCTACAGTTAAATTTTTTACCAGTTGGACTCTAAACGCTACAATGCCGCACTGCCGCGAGGCCGCATTGTAACTTTTCTAATACAAATATTTTTACACCATTTTAACAAACTAACTGTAAATATTTGGAAATAGAGTAGTCTTTTCGATAAAACTAAACCAAATAGTTTACGTGCATAAAGTTTTTACCATCACTCGAAAATCACGTGGAAATAAATTGTTAGCAAAAATTTTACTATCAAATATTATCTTTTTCTCCTCTATCAGCTCGCCAGCGATCATACAAAATAGAAAATCTATTATATCTGATAAAAATATTGCTACCCGCATTATTATTATCAAAAGTGACTACATAACTACGGTTATTCCTAGCCAAACATAAAGGTGCATAGAGATCCACCTGTTTTGTAGTTGTTCAAACAACTATACTTAAGTACTCTCACAGAAAGTCTACATGGGTTCGGATCCACGTGGTCGCAAGCAACTATGATCGAATAATCGGCGCGGCGGGTTTTTTTAGCGATCGAACTCATAATGTCATTCTCATTGGTTCGAGTTTGAGGATATTTTGGAAAAAGATACATCATTGGAAATATAAAGCAGTAGTAAGGTGCCTATATATGCCCATGATTCAACTTCATTGTTTATTTGAAGATTCTTAAGTTCCACAACTGTCACTGCTCTGAATATATTTCTTCTAGTCGAAATCATTTAAGTAAAGAAATCAGTAGAAATCATTTACCTACAATAAGGAATAGCTTTTAAATTTATATGGATTTCTTTCGAGGAATACCTCGGCAGCTAAGTGGTCAGAGCAGTGACCTGGATTGGGAAATTGTATGTGTGTGCACCCCACTCTAACCTCAGATATTTTGTAATTTTTTTTGGAAAAATATATATTTTAAAAATATTAATGACCGTGCAAATGTTATTGCACCAGAAATAAAAAATATTAAGGTGTGCTATGCAAGCTTAGGATAATACAAAACTGGGTGAAAGATCCAGCTACAGTGCGTTCCGCAAGTCCGTAATACAATTTCCGATTTTCCGACCATTTAGACTTTATTATTTTCCGAACAAATTAAATAAAAAAAATCCTACTCGTAACAACCTTAAAAATCAGTTACTATTGAGTATTACACGATACACTAAAGTTATAATAACCCAAACAAAGACACAAACAAAACCCGCGGACATACTATAATATCGACACCGCCCAACCCCAGAATTCCAATGTTTATTTCGGATTTTTTTTTTAATACAAAACAAGACAAGGCAAATGAAGCAGTAAGAAGAGTTCTTCACCCGTCAAGCATCAGATTTCAGACACAATTGATTTTTCAACTGTCATAGGCCTCCAGAGGTATAACGCCGCTTGACAGACTAAGCGAAGACAGCTAGTGCAGATTAGACTGCTCTAGCCGTCTCCACCTTGCTGACCCAATTCTGTTACACACGGAATAGGCGCTGCTGATATGTAGATGCATTTTTCCTACCACTTAGGTAAATTGTCTGAAATTTTTAATTTACTTTACTACACTATATAAGCACATAAATAATCTCATATGGAAAAACAAAAAAGCAGTAACAAACAACAATATTTTTCTGAATCGACATGATCATGAAATCAAGCCTCATAAACTGGAACATAGTTAATATGTAACACTTGTTGTTATGTTTATATAAATAACACTACACAACTTCACATCGTGTTGCCGACGATAGATTTATAATAATTAGAAAATATACACACGCGCACCGCGGTGAGCGAGCGGAGTTTTATTTTAGCATTCATGATGCTTGGGTTTAATACATAAAATTACATTAAACAAAAATCTAATAGCTTCATAAAATTGTTAAAATATGTCCAAAAAAATAATAAAGGGACAAAAAAAAATAGATTTAACATCTTTATTTATGAATACAGTCATAAGGTAACGTCATCTGTAAATTTTATCTCTTTCTTGATTATTTAAAATGAAAAAAAGGTATTAAAAAATTTGCTATGGTATCAGAAATACGTTCTCTTTTGATCCTCTAATCTTCCTCGCCAGATGATACACGCCTGCATTAGCGGAGAAAACTAAAGGCTGATTTACATTTCCATAAGTACAGTAACGAGTTTAGTAACCGGACAGTTAAGCAGTAAGTCATAAGTAGTAAGTATCGTCCAAACGTTGGCTTAGCGAGTTAAGTTATAAGTGTCAGTTCCGCGACTAAGATTACAGATATGGTTCAGTTTTGTTAGTCAAACAAAAGTCGTTGCAACCTGTCAACTTATGAACTGTACTAAACTCGCCCGTCTACACGCACAGCGACACGGCGAGTTTAGTTGGCGGGGTGAGGAAGACGCACGGGCGGGGTGCACTTGCACTTAACTTGCGGAAAAAATGGAAAATCATTCTATTCTTTGTACTTAATTGTTAAGTTACTACTTAACTAGCAAATTCCTGTCCAAACAATGCTAAGAACTTAACTCGCCTAGACCGCAAGTTAACTCGCTACTGTACTAATGCAAGTGTAAATCAGCCATAAGTCTCCAATGTTTTCTCTGTGTTATGGCTAATATCTCCTTCCGCCAATCATGTGCCGCGGCCGGGTGGCTGTACACACACGCACAGCGTACCAGAGCTGTTGTCATTTGAGTACTATAGATAATTTATGTAAAATAATAAATTTTAATTCTGGACTCAGTACAGTTTTAATACCTAGTCTTGCCATAAATACTGAAACAAAGAAAAAAAATTCTATTGCAAATAACATTTATTACTTTTACAGTGTGTTAGTTTAATACATAAATATAAAACAATTTAAAATATAAAAAGCTTAGTCGAAGTGGTCTCCATTGGCAGCAATGCAGTCCTTTAAACGTTGAGGCCAGTTATAAATAGAAGCACGCACTCTTTCCATTGGAAAATTATTCACTGCCAATCGTACGGATTATTTTAGGGACTCCAAATTATCATGGCGTTTAGAGCAAGCCGTACTCTCGAAAACCGACCATAAATCATAATCCAGCAGATTAAGATCGGGACTAGACGACGGTCAGTCTTCAGCTCTAATGTAGTCCGAAACGTTCGTTTCCAACTAAGACTGCGTAGACCGAGCTGAATGACCCGGCGGGCGCCAAGTCTTGTTGGAAGGACCTTTCTTAGTTAATGAACAGGGGCTTCACTATCTTCTCAATAATGGTATCTTGATACACTTGTGCCGATGTTTTGATACTCCTTCATAGCTACTACCCCACCAAACCATTACTGAAGTCGGATAGTGCCCACGTTGCACTCTGTCGACTGATTGAGAAGCTTCCCTAGAGCTTTGAGCATAAATACGGTCATTTTGTTTGTTAAAATTTTGCTCAATTGTAAAAATTTTCTCATCCGTAAACAATTTTTTCTGTGACCTCCCTTTGCGTACCGCTTCAGTAGTTGTTTCGATTTTACCACCCTATTCTTTTTTAAATTATCAGTTAAGAAAGGACCAGTACGTCTCTTATAGGCTGCTAGAGTCCTAAGTCATTTTTTAAAATACGCGACATGGTGCTATCTTCATCTCCAGAGATATTTTTTTTTTGCTTTCGGACTGGATTTCTTCGAATTCTTTCCCTTACTGACACAAACATTTTACTAATACCAAGCGTATGGAGAGTTTTAAAAATTGCGTTTGGCTCCATACCTACTTTGTGTAATACAATCACAGCGATTCGGTTCTCTTTAACACCCCACTCGATTTTAATATCGCAAAATATTGTACAATGTATTGGCGCCAAAATGAGAAAACTCATTGAACAATCATATAAAAATGACAGATTCCAAATTAAAATGTAATATTTTGTTTATTTTTAATTGTAACAGTATTTTGGGCCAGACTAAGAAGATAGAGACAGAGTGGCAGTGGGCAGGGCACATAGCACGCAGAACGGAGGGCAGGCTGCACAAAACCGTTTTATTTGGAGATCGATGGGGGAGGCCTTTGTTCAGCAGTGGACATCATAGGCTGATATGATGAAGTAGATTGGTAGAAATTCTTTATTTTGCACATTTACGAAAATATCACAGAGACAAACACAGCTATTTTAGCCACGTTCAAACGTTATTTTTAATTATTTACTGTCATAAAAATAGGAAACTCACATTAGTTTCAATTATTTTTTAAGAAAAGTACCTATACAATGCCACAAAATATAAGATTTAAAATTTAAAATGTTTGTCGAACAGAACTGTTGTGTGTCCCCTTCCCCGAAAATAGACACCATTGCTTTCATCTCGTTATACCGTGACAATTAACTCTTTGCTGATTGACGACGTCAACTCTGCGTCGTAAGTCGACGACGTAAAGACCAAATTACGCTGACAAATTGTATTTAGCCGAAGCATAACATCAATCTGTACGCGTAACGCGCAGTCATTAAAAATGATGATACGAAACCGTAGGCGAGGTATTGAGTATTTTGGAAAACAAAGAATTATTTACATTGATATATTGTAATTTGATTGTCTATTTTTTTTCGCTTTTAACAATGAAATTTTTTACTTGCTTTCGTTCCTAATTGTTAAAATAAAAGTTTGAAGTACCCATACATTTTTATAAGCCATAACCAGAACCGTAGGAATACGATTTTTTAAAACATTTCCTTTAATGTTAACACTAGGTTAATTTTCATTTGAAAATTAAATGACTCTGCTTTTTTATATGATTTATTTGGAGCAACTTTTGCTTGTGACTGTGCGAGCCAAATATGCATACTTAGGTAATATCTTTTTACACTAAGTAGGTACAGGAATGGGTTGGAATCACGGTCTGTTTTAATGTTTAGTTTCCTTCAGCAATCTACAGGATAAATGGCGGTAGATTAAATTATCTACAATTTTACACGAGGAAATTGTACGTTCCATAATGGACAAAATTAAAGTCGCCTTATTGGTGCTCCCTTACACATTATATAGTTATTATACTTATTACAGCAAATTTGTTACAAAATTGAGGAAAACCAACACATTACAATTACTGAACAAATAAAGCAATATCATGACATTGATACGTACAGACTGTAAGAGGCGAATTGGGGAGTTTACGGATGCTGAAATATATTAAAACAGAGGAAACAAAATATGTTAAACATAAAATTTATGTTAAAATTTTATGCGTCATTGATACTTTTGCTAACGTGGGACGTCGTAATAAGTGAACAATATCATCTTAGACAATTTATTTATATCGTGTTTTAAAGTAAATAGGTACCTACAAATATTTATTGAAAACAGTCTTAATCATTTCGCCTTCGGAGACAGAAGTAGGACTCTTATTGGTATTATAATACCTTCCTACCACCTGCCTGAAAATAAAGTTTATGTCACTTCAAATGTCGCTTGAATTATGAGTTCGGGGTATATTTATAGAACAAAGGTATTACTAACTAAGGTAATTGAACTAGCGAGAAGATTCCGGTAGCAAACTCGTATAGTCATTCTTTTCAATTATTAAGTTACAATGATTGTAGTTACATAGTGAAAATATTTAGCAGTGCAGTGTAGCACAAAGAAAAAAAGAAGAAAAATTAGATAATATCAAGGTAGGTACTAAGACAGTAGATACCCGATGACAAGATTATTTATATAATCATTGTTTTTTTTTCACTTATTTTCTTGGTGCTATGAATTATTTTTGCTATAAATAAATTTTGAGGATGTAATAAATTACAAGCTAAATAGGTTACAGCACAAATAAATGTCAAATTAACTCCACACACTGTACCCTATTTATTAGCAAATAAAAAATATTTGCATTTGTATTTATTTTAAGGCTGCACGACAATGCACTATCACAATATAGGTATTATAATAATACACAAATACACAAGACAGGTTCATCATTGCGGCTTAGAATATCTTTCCATACAAAAATAGAAATTAATAGTTACGAGTTCACGAGCTCTCATGATATTTTTGATAAAACAAAGGTAAAATTAAATAAGTATTAATTAATTTTAAACACTTATCCAACCACGTTAATATAATAATAATTGTATTGAAATTTTTAATAATTCTTTCCTATCATTTTATTTCCTGATATAAATAGCGGAACAACCTTGCTATATTTCATTTAATTACAAAAATACTTTCATCGATACAGTTATTAAAAATATACAACACGACAAAGTTAATTCCAAAATATACAACACGACAACGTTAGTTCCAATTTCATACGCCTAAGTGGAGTAATTGGAACACATACACAATACTAACAATACATTCGGTAGTTTCAAATTTTTTCACTTTTACAATTTTGTAAAAGATGTTTTCTTCAACTCAGTAAGTAAATTAACTACACACTTACGTTGCTCTGATTTGAAACCCAAACACTGTTCTAGCCTGAACAAATTGTGAATTATACGAGTACGTCACCTATGAATAACATTTTTTAAGCCATTATCAGAGAATATAGGCACCCTCTGTGGTTTGCTCGTAATGGATAACATGCGATGGATCTCTGGAATGTTTTTATATTTCTGGAATGTATTTTACATATAAAAACATTTCAGAAATCCATCTCATGTTATCCATTACGAGTAAACCACAGAGGGTGCCTATATTCTCTGATAATGGCTTTAAAAATGTTATTCATAGGTGAGGTACTCGTATAATTCTGTAACAATGACGACTGGATAACCGAGTGGTCGGTGCCCTCTTGCTATACAGGCTACTCGGTTAGAGGTTCCGGGTTTGAATCCCGTTAGGAGCAGATGTTTTTACGATGAGTAAAAACATTTGTTCACGAGTCATGGGTAGAAGCCGGATAGTTGCCCCACTTAATGAAAAATCTCTATTACTTCAAAATTAAATATCTACTGACAAATATTCTGCGTCTATGGTGAAATATTGGTCTTTGATTTATTATTGTATTCAATTCTTCATAACACAATTATTGTTATTTTCGAGTAAATCCCGTTTTATTTGACCTTTCGAAATAGGGATTGTTGCCTAATATGACGGATAGATGACTCACGTTAAAAATGCTTCGGGCGACACTTGCCTTATACTTGGATATAAAAGACTCACTTATGTTTTTTTTTTGTTTTGAAAAAGTTTTTTAAATTAACTCAAAGCCTACTTAACCTTTCATTTCAAAACCTATTAATTAAATAATTATAAACATTGTAGCACATTTTAAGCGTTTTAAAATACAAAAACCTTTTATGTTTAGATAGGTGCCATTAATGTAAAGATATGGATTATTATCAACCTTAAATATAAAGAATAATATGGCAACCAAATTTGGCATAAATTCTGGATAATTAACAGGCTAGCGAATGTCATATAGTTGCCCAGTAGTTGCCCTTGGGACTCGTAGGAGCTCGGTGGCGTAGTGGTTTGATGTAGGAGCTCGGTGGCGTAGTGGTTTGATCGCTCTGGTTTCGATTACGAAAACAAAGCAACTTTCGCCATGGTCGGTCCTGGGATGGGTCAATAAAATTTATAATCTCGAGCTTCTCCGTGCTTCGGAAGGCACGTTAAGCCGTTGGTCCCGGTTGTTACTGCAACTGCTTTAACCCACCAACCCGCATTGGGCCAGCGTGGTGGTGTTATGGCCCAATCTCCTCATGTGTTTCTCCCATGTAGGAAGGCCTGTGCCCAGCAGTGGGACGTATATAGGCTAATGATGATGATGATGATGATGATGCCCTTGACGAGTATACAGAAAAGTATATGCGGCGACTATCCTTTTCGATACGGATACATGCTTCTTTTGTTTTTTTAAAAAATAAAAGATATTTGATAATAAAACGCGATAGATCGTGAAATTTGAACTTTTGACTCTGCGAAGAAAAAAAAGGTCCCTACTTACACAAACATAAAAAGATAAACATAATAATAATAATAATAAATTTCTTTATTTCTATAAGCCTTAAAACTAGTTCAATAAAAATCACTGACATATATAATTCCGACGTTCGTTGAGGGCTTGCCGCAGAAGATTTTCGTTCACACAGACTAAACACGTACGCACTGTCCTGCAACTTACTTATGAGGCCTTCTGAAGCCTACTTCAGTGGCCTCGGGGGATAGACTCTTTTATAATTAGAAGCCTTAACTTCTATTCATAAAAGAGTCTATCCCCCGAGACCACTATCCGGCTTTTACCCTATGTTTATTTAGTATTATTTCTATTTCTAATATTTATATACCTGCATATTATTATTATCAATATTTCTCCGTTATATA
Source organism: Nymphula nitidulata (assembly GCA_947347705.1). NCBI lineage: Eukaryota > Metazoa > Arthropoda > Insecta > Lepidoptera > Crambidae > Nymphula > Nymphula nitidulata. The sequence goes on from OX374616.1 coordinate 24,279,837, forward strand.
GTACCTATCCATAATTCAAGCTCTTAATAATGCTTATTTTGGGATAGATAATATGCGTGTATGAATATTATTGTATTATATTATTAGTGCCCTTAAAATATGAACCATCATTCACGGGGACACAAAACCTTTAGAAATTGCATAGGTATAATATTAGGCGTGACAGCCATATTAGAAACATACTCGTAAATCGTAAGTTTAATCTCTCAACACCCAGACCTTCTGTGCCCAGACATAATATTCGTTATGCCATGGACAATTAAAATTAAAATGTGTCTGGTATGTAAGGTATGGATAGATAAACAAATTCCATGCCAACTCCGTTTTCCTTATCTTAATACCCATATTAGTGTATAGAAGTTCTACTCTTCTGACTGAGAATAGCTCCCCTAAGTCTAAAACTGTCAGCCGCGTGTGCCTTGTCGTAATCGAACTCGCAACCCGAACCAACTTGTATCGGCACGAGCTCTTTGATCCGCCGCCCTTTGTAACGCGACGCCACTGACACCTGAGCCACCAAGTCGCGTCTTGGGGTAACAAAATATACAACATGTTAACAAATTATCGTGATAACTGACGAATAACAAATAAAATCATTCTAGGCAAATTTTAATCGGTACTGAAATCGGATTATGGTAAAATAAATTAGGTGATTTCGCTTAGCAATAACATGTCAATTTGGACGTCAACAAAAGCTAAATTAATTTCAGAAGACAACACAAATACATTTGTAAGATTTATACTCTTACTTTGAGACCACCCTTTTGCCGTTCATAATACAGGCGGCTTTCGTAGTGCGACTATTACACTTGATGTGCTGTCGTGTGTACAATAACTGTCAATTTACTGCCTCAGACATGGTTTTTTTTTGTGCAATTTTCAGTTCAATACCATAAATAGTAGATACTAGTTTTGCCACGTAGTACGTACTTAGAAGAGGCTAGGCTTATCAGGAATTTATTTCTGCTGGCAAACCAAAAAAGCGACTTTGAATATTATTTTTGTAATAATGCTGGTTTGTATATTAACAAAAATTTAAAGATTGAGAAATATGTCAGCTATGAGATTGTGTATTATGATTTGATAGACGGATATTCATATAAAAATCAAATTTTCTTGCTACTGCTTGTTTTGAATCAACACCAGCCATACGCCGAACTGCTGGGCACAGGCATACGTGGGACTTGGGAGAAACACCTGAGGAGTTTGGGCCATAACACCACCACGCTGGCCCAATCAGATAGGTGGGTAAAAGCGGTTGCTGTAACAACCAGTACCAACGGCTACACGTGCCATCCGAAGAACGTAGGAGCACGAGATTACAAACTATGATTGAGCCTGTTTTGAATGCAAGTAAAAAATTAAGGAGGAGCTATTGAAATTTGGGCCAGTTTTTATAAAATTCATAACATAACTGTATAATAATAATATAACTAATAATAATATAATTATATATAACTATAAGCATAACTGTAACAATTGCTCCTTAGCAGCTAGATCTTATTGCATACATGTCGTGATAACAGTTACCATATCGGGCATGCAATTAGGTTAAGAGATAATGCTTATACAAAAAATGTGATTTTTTCTTTTTTTTTCTGAACGGCACGAACTTACTAGTTATCTGATATCAAAATATCATCTAATAAAGTAGTTAATGTACCTAATTCCATTTTCAGTACGAAATAGGTATACCTACTAGAGTTTCATCACAAGTATATATATACTAAAGATGAGAGTACCTACACTTTATGAAGGTGCCTACTTACATTGCATGTCTTGTCTTCCAAGTACATTGTATACGCTGGACAACTGATTGATACGATCCTTACATAGCAAAAAATAGCAAAGTAATTGCGGCACATTTTAACATCGATATAAAATTTATATTAACCCGTTCAGAGAAACTTAAAATTACACATGTAAGTATTCGAGTTAACAATCGAGACATGTTCTGAGGCTAGAACGAGCTTCACTCGTTCGTGGTCCTCGTTATATCTGAAAAAAGGTTCATAACTTCAGAAGTGTCACAGTTAAATAAGACACAGCATGTAAACATTGTTCTTAAGTACGTGTGCGAATATTTCAAAATATTCGCAAAATATTGGGAAATATATATAACTTATTTACAGCAACTTGTACATAACGCCTTCTATGCAAGCAGTAATGCTGGCCACAGGCCTTCCTACTTAAGAGAAACATGGAGGGGCCGAGGGGCTTACTACGAGTCAATAAACACTGCCTGACTGTAGGTTGGGTAGGCAATCTTATAGTGTAATCTTAATTATCCTCTAACGTAAAAAAGGTGGTAAAAACGTTATCATTGTCTAATCATTACAAGGTTAAGTCAAAGAATATATACACTAACGTTGAAAATGAAAAAAAAAACAAAAGCTATCAATGTTTTCATAAGTGACACAACAGTCAGTTGTCAGTTTTTCAATTAAATTTCCCTATCGTTTAAATTCATGGAATTTCATCTTGATGTGGGTGCACCAAATACATCGTTTCAGATATAATACGTAGAGATGATTAAGGTGTTCTACTGTAATCGTCTGTGTGCTGTTGTTAACGTGGCTCTCAAATTTACATAAATGAGAAGCCAATGATTGCAATGGTGTATCACCGGTTGAATACAAATTCACTTGCTAGAGCCCGATGCAGTACGATCTTATCAAAGACTTATGCTTGAGTTGATCGATAATTTCCTTGCCTTTTGCTTCTTCGGCCAATCATATCAAAACTATTGCTTACAAAAACTTTCATAAACAGAATACTCATTTTCTTACATCTCTAAACCTAAGTTATAGGAAAATAATTGGAAATGTTATTTATCAGGAATCAATTACATTACCAAATATTTTCATCATAAAACTAACTGTACAATGTAGCTTAAATACATGTATTATAATATCGTAAATTAATCGCATGAAACTATTTTTTAAAAGGCAATAACACTTACAAAATGTGAAAAGTGCTTGTGTGTGCTCATTGTTCCACTAAAATTTTGTTGGTTTAATTCTCGATTTAGACAGAACAGTTTTAATAATCTGTGTCTGTCTTATCTATATTTAAATCACTTTCTCTCCCATTGCTTGTAACCTTGGACAAACGATATATGTAGTTAATTTTATGGATGATTTTGTCAGAAATAAAGTAGTAAGAAAAAATATTATATTTTTTTATTAAAAGCACAACAATGGACTTAACATCTCCTGATATGAAGCAGTAAGAAGAGACTTTACTTTCATAATAATTTCGAACTTTGACAGACGGTGGTAGGCCCGTTTGTAGGGTCGTTTGGGTAGACCACCGCCGCGTAATAGTTCGCTGTTTCGGATTAAAGGGAAAGGTAGCCAGTGTAATTACCGGGCATGGAAAGCATTTCATCTTGGGCCTCAGGAGATGACAACGCACCTGCAATACAAAGTGATGTCTTCCTTGTTTTTGCAGTTGTGTAAAGGTGACGATAACCACTTACCGCCAGGGTCGTCAGCTTGTTTGTCATCTAGTTGTAAAAAAAGACTCGATTTGGACTTGATGTCTATCGAATCATGCGTACGACTCCGGACAACGGCAGCGATCACATAACACGCTGTTCATTTTTTTACGGTTGGTGTATACTTCATATTAATTGACATGTAATGTTTGAGCAGCATAATTTTCTCAATTTATCACAAAATTACAACGTTACATACATTCAAAATAATAATTACTCAACTTTATGCTACATTCCAAATGTATGCACCTATACACGTACACTGGGTACTAGGTAAGGTAGATATATTAATATGGAACTGACCGCATCAGCGTTTTTCATCACAACACGAATGCTTCATTCGTGTGGTGATGAAAAACGCTGTCGCTTCAGGAAACGTTATTTCAAATAAAAGCTGTTCGATGAAATATTAAAATTGGTATCATGTTTCAATAAACAGTCTTATCGATAAAATAATAATACTTAGTGTGAAATATGAATTTGATATTCTGTAGCCAAATCGAGTTTGAACCATTTTTTTGCATTAAACGTTTTTCGATTGTATGAAACGGTAATGATTGGTTTTTAGGTAAATCAAGAAATTAAATTAGTATTAAAAACGTGAAATAGTCTTCTGAGGAATTAAATTCGACTTTATAAGATTATTCGTTCTAATAGATACTTGATGTTAAAAATTAGTGCAATCCTTGAAAAAAATTGGACTTAATAAGGTCAGTCTCTCGACAATTTCTACAGACTTAAAAAAGGAACCCATAGACACACACGATTTATTATCACAACACTAACACGACACCGTCCGTCCAAATTTAACACCTCGTCCAAACAATAACAATTTAAAAATACAAAAAACTCTTTGTACATCTGCACCTGCGTTTTCGGGTTAAATTGACTTCACACTTAGAGCGGTGACGTCAGGTGTCAAATTTAGCAGGCCGTCTTTGTTTGAGGTTTTTCTGTCAATGTTTTTTTATGTCTATATCGTGGTAAACAAGCATCACACAGAACCTATGGACCCTTACAACACTGACAATTGTATGTTGCCAATCCAATAAGTTCAGATACTGATTTGCATGCAATAGCCAGCGCTTCTTTGATCCTCAAAAAGCACGCTTAAAATAAGCTGTCAAATGAATGCATAAGGCCTAGCAGCCTTATTAATAAAAAAAACATATTAATTACTCAAGGGATCATTAGATATGCCAAAACGTATATAGTTCGGAGGATCGTCCAAGGAGTATTTTTTATAATAAGGCCGCTAGTATTTTAATAGTAGTTGTTGTTATAGGTGTAATATCGTAGTCTTGTCTGCCCTACCCCTAGACATCAAAAACATGCCGATTGTGACGTACCTAGATGTCGCAGATAAGCAAACCAAAGAGATTCCCGTGTACCCCTAGCACGAACATTTTTAAATTTCGAATCGTAATCGTATCGTTCACACACGTTAAAATTTCAAACAGAAGCTAGACAAAAACTAACGTAACTACTCGATACGATGGCGATTCGAAATTTAAAAGTGTTCGTGCTAGGGGTACTACTGTAATTTTGGCTATATATCAAACCCTATACTGTTATTTTGCAGTAGCCAGTATTTTTTGAAGGCGTCTATAAAAAGAAATGATAACATTACAGGCTGCGTACAAAAAATCGATAGCGTGACATTAGTCTTTATGTCTGTTTCATTAACGGTCATTTTTTGTTTATTCTGTAGCAGTTCGTTGAAACAGGAATACTAAGATTTCTAATACTAGTCTAATATTTAGAAAAAAATCATTACGGCCATATACGAAACCGCAAACATAAACACCCTTACGTTGATCATCACCAGACAAATAAATTCGGCGAATCAAAACCGAAGCTCTGAAAAAACAATCCACATACATATTTATGCCCGCTATAAAACATATTATATACCTTTACAACCAACGGCGCTTGCCTTCCATAAAGAATTTATGAGTGGTAACTCTATCAAAGTGAATTCACTCATTTACGGCTTAGCCCGTGAGAAAACAACTTGAACATTTCCAAGAAATTGTACCTTTTGATTTCGAAATAAAGACGAAATGTTACGTTTTATTAGAGAAGTATTATTTGGCTACAACTTTTTTTACTAGGAAATTACAACAAAGCGGCCAGGCTAAGGGCTCTTGCACGCGGAACTTAGGGAAACATAATATTCGCAATCGCAACACCACTAGTTTCCTTTATCTAATTTTTTTCGAACTCGAACCCGAATCTGCATAGTGGTGTATAACTTTTGAGCGCCCGACGGAGGTAGCATTTATAATTTTCTACCTTACAGAAGATCACATCTAAATAAATAACACTAATTTGTAATATGTTCCTGCGATGAGTAAGGTCGCTAGAACTCATGAAAGCTTTACGCAGGGTTGGCTTTTCTCGTAGCTGTAAACAAAACTTTTAATTTTTACAGGGTCGGCAACGCGTGGGTAGTGCATAAGGTGTTACAAGCGTCCATAGGATATTAATTGTTTAAGGTTTAACTGATGCAACTTCTGAAGTTTTTCGAATAATGAGGCAAGCATATTATGCTTGTTTGCCATGCATAATTTAAACCTTAAATAAGAAATTCTACAACTTTTCAATTGCAATAACATCTCTGTTAAAATCAAAAAATTACAAAGCTTTATCTAAGACAAGGCAAAGGTAGGGGCATCGTTAAGTATAGCTAGCAATCAGAATAACACGCACACGCTACTGTAGGGGCTATTGTAGCTATGTTATAAATAATTAATCCACATGTAGTAATTTTTTGGAACATTTTGTCGCGTTGTGTGTAGGAGCTCTAGTGTCTAGTTTTTCCGATATCGGACAAGTACGCTTATGGCGGCGCGTTTGTCGCGTATTCATAGTAGCGAGTGAAAAAAGTGAAGTGTTGTTTTAGGATAAAGGTTCGTTGACCTGGCAGCAACATTAGGTGTTGTTTTTGCTACGCTTAAAGTTTCTCAAGCAAATCATCTCCGTAACGGTACTTGGAATTAGTGAGTATCTATCGATATACACCAGTCATCGTAACATGTGTTTGTTCGACTGCTTAGGTTTGGAAGTCTTTTCATGGGTGATACCGAGACTGAAAAAAAACCATACGATAGTTTTAAATTTCCGTAAATAGCAACACTGGAGTCAGTTAATTTGATTTATTTTGCTAACAAATACTATTCAAAATCTGCGTGACGACCTAACGTTGTTCCACCAACCAGTTCACCCACATTAAAAGGAATCGTAAACAAAAAATCTATTACGGACATCGACAGTAAACATTAAAAACGATCTCACTTCACCTCGCTCTTGAGTTTATGGTCTAAGGTTTGATTCTAAGCACGCCGTCGACTTTTATTATTAATGGCTTAAGATATTTTTTCGAATAGCAGCCTTTGCTAAAGGCGATGAAGGTACGTCGTTTTATTGTGGCCCAATAAATCAAAAGCGGCGATGAAACAGCTTTTTGGGTACATGATATATTGAACTTTATGAGTTGGTGATAGAGTTCTATTACATTTTTTGTGTATTTATTATTTGAGGTACGTTTACTAAAGTGGACACTGTCAGTTTCCAACCGAAGTTTTGATTAGTAAAACAATGAGATGGATGTATTTGTTGATTTGTCCGGTTGTCTGGTGTAAGTACATTGCTTTAAATAAACGTTCATTTACAGATAGAATAACTGTTAAGTATTAGGTGGTGTTCACACTTATAACTTCTATCAATGCGGCACCAACCGATTCAAATGGATTCCGTAGATTTTTTAAACTTTGGTTGACTGAGTACTAATCACCGCCAGCGCTCGCTTAAAATAATAGCTATGTCTATGGTGAAATAGCTAGGTCCTGGTTAATTCTCTAATAGCTTACAATAAATAGTACCTTAAATTTTATCTTAAAGGTGTAGGTACCATGATCAATGCACATCCTGAACAGGTATCAAAGTTCTCATCAACGTAAACAACTTTTACTAGGGGACCAACCCTGAAGACGTGAAAAAATCAGATGTTTCATGCATTTTGGTGCATTTATTGCACTAAATTCTATAGGTTATATAGTTACTGTTAGCGATCAACATAGCAAACCTTTTTCGGAGCCGGCCCGGCAATCTAAATTCTAGTGATCCCAAGAACTCGTGCCCTAGCGTTGCACATTTTTCGATTTTCTATGGAATATACTTCGGAGAGTGTGCGAGAGAGTTACTGGAATTAATTCCACCAGCTCCCTTTTAGCGTCGAGGTACCAGACGCAGAATAGCTTTTCACCCTTATATTGTGTATATTTCAACCATCGGCACAAAGCATTTCGTCAAGTCCTTTTTAATGGGATCTGCCAAGGAGTGGAACTCTCTGCCTGCCCATCTGTTTCCCGAAACCTACAATTTGGACTTATTTCAGGCTAAAATGAATTGGCACCTTCTAGGTAAACATGTATCATCGTACACAATCGTAGGGCGTTAAACATTACTTAACGTCAGGTTTAACCGTGGTAAGTTTGCCTGATAAATTACAAAAAAAAAAATATCTGGATAAGTTCTTAGGATGTGAAAGCTTCAAAACGTGCGACTATTTATAGTAGATTCCCAAAAAAGGTAGCCGCCCTAACTCTGCCAACTAAAGGCTAATTTCAGTTACATCCACACTTATATTGAACGTGTAATAGTAGCATAACATGAAAACTATGATCTTCTTAGCGATCGACAATACATAATAATACCTACACTTAGTTTCCGTCACGGCCGAACTACGAAAACTTCACTTCGTCATGCGACATATTTTTTTTTAATGCCGGCTCGGCAGAATTTGACATGCCGGCCCGGCTGAGCAGTCGGATACTCGAGGCCTTCATGACTGGATCTCGATTCGAAGGCCCGTTCGACTAACTTGATTCGTTTTATTCTAGAAAAATTCTCTAAACATCAGAAAGTCGACTCTGATATCTGTGCTGACTGTAATACTATGTGTGCTGCGTATTATTGATCTATCTATTCCCGGTATCATTTCGTTTGGTATGCGGTTGACGCTGCGGTTCTGACGCTTTCCAGTCCATGTGTCAACGGAGGGAAAGTCTTGTCTCATGAAAGCTATTGATTGAGCGCTCAGTTATGGAATATGAACATTACAAGGCGGTCTCCGATTGGGTGATGCTCTTGAAGCCACTTGTTAATTATTACAACAAAGGTAAAACCCACGCGTGTCTATTTTCCGTTTCCCGGAAAACGTTTTCCCTTCAACAGACATAATGGTATATAAATATACAATGTGTTAATGGCCTATTTTAGCAATGTAATCTCCATTATGTCATAATAATTAGATCCTCATTTACTTCGCAAATAATACAAAAAATTTGCAAGTAATATTGATCGAAGTTGCAGTAATAAATTATTGATTTACTGCAGTATTTGTAAAGCTACACGTGTAAATCTTTCTGGTTTATGTAGATTATTGCATATCGTTGCAACTCAAGATAATTATTAATAATGATAGTGCAGGGTTCGTAAAAATCCGATATTTGTAATAAATATCTAAATATTAGATAATTGATATAAATTACTGATTATTATTGATTTACATCATAAACATATATGAATCCATCAGTCTACTTTAAAGCCTTTGTGTAAATAGCAATAAGGTTTAAATTTCAATAAATATCCAGCCGTAAATACTTATAGGTACGTAATTTGGTGAACCCACAAAACCTTTTATTCAGCTAATAAGCCATTGCAGGTAGTCTAAATTGCAGAAATTTCGTCGTCTTGCCAGTGTAAATATCGGATAAGTATCCTAAATTTCTAGTTGATACAGTATAAATGTCCATTGATTTTACCCATATGCCTATCGTATTACCTACATTTCATGATAAACCTATTACCTGCCATTCGTTTATGTACTTTGTTTTTATATTCGAGGCTTGGCACTTCGGAATTTAAGTAAAACACGGACAAGAAAGAAACTCATCAAGCACTAGTAACCGATAGTAAAATAACATTATATTATTTTATATCAGAAACATTTTTTTCCAGTAACTGTTTTAACATTTTATAATACCTACACAAGTAAGTACTTTATTCGTTCCTGTGATTTTTATATTGACTGGTATTTTATATGTTACTATTTTTTTATATTTAAAGCTTTTTTTACTTTTCGCGCAAAACAAAAATGGATGTTATATATATTCTTATAAAGTTATTGCATTTTTAGATCGGTCGTATTCACCAACCTACTTCGTTAAATCACGCACACAGATCAACCTTCAACAATGCTGAAACTCTTTTGTCAGGAGCTAAACATTATAATGAATAGATTAATAATTACGACCAACACACCATAAGCAGAACTTCAAAGTTTCAGTAGCTTCTTAGTTTGATCTCTGTTCATTAACTACATTATTTGTATTTTTATTCCAAATTACAAATCTTTTAATGATTGACAAAGGGTTATTAATGATTGACAAAGGTCTCTGACAAACACTAAGTATATATTTTTAATGTATAAAATCTTTTAAAATTAATTAGGCTTTAGGTAACGCTTAGTATAACTTTGCACATAAACATAATAAAAAGTAACAATTATAAAAAAAGACAGAAACCTATAAAAAATTGTATGCTCCAGGCTAGAATAAAAAAAATTCATCGTTTTCTTCCTTTTATTGTAATTGCTAGAATAAAGTAGGCGTCATAAACGCACAAAATTAATCATTAAAATGTGATAAGTAGTCAAAAGTATAAATCTACTAGATGATGCTTTATAAATCCTTAATTATTTCAAAAATAAAAACTTGTCTTCATTAAATTAGCATTAGAATTCAAACAGGCACCCATAGCCACCAAAGCAGTCTTAATCAGCTCTATAGTAAATTAAAATCTCTTTTTTTTGTGAAAGCTTTCAAAATATTTATCTTGTGAATCAGACTGTTCGATTTGCACCTCATAAAATTCAGCAAAACAAAAAATGGTCATTCTTTTAGCGCCAGCAGCCCATACATCAGCTTCTAAACACACACGGACCAAGTTCGATTCCAATAGTTATGCAAATAGCTTCGGGAATGTAATGAGCGGCCGGCAGTTATTTAAAACCGGCTCGTAACTCAAACGATACTTCGGAATTGGGCTTAAAACAGGAAAAGCTTTGAAGAGGCCTTAATTTTTTTCTCTTTAAGTATTTCTTTTATATTTGAAACGCAGTTTAGGAAAGAGCCTTATTGATAAATTTTATTATAACTTGAAATTTGAAGAAAGTGTAGAGAAGAAGGTTGAAGAAAAAGCTTTTCTTAAGTGAATTTTTTTGAAATAATAGATACCTAAATAATGATTTAATAAAAACTAAGACAACTGGTATACTAATAACGTTAAGCAGCAAATTTACGAAAAGTAATATAATTCATCGTTGTAGATAATATTTTTACTTAATATCAAGGTACCTACTTTATCAAATTTTAATGTGAAATGATAAATTAATCGAAAATAAATTGATTACGAAGCGCGTCAAAACTGTGTAGTTTTTGGTTATTACAAATAGTAGATACAAAGGTAAGTTGGGTTTAAAAAATATAGATAACAACTACTCCACACCAGCCTTGTAAGCTCATCTCACACCTCAGTCCGGCTCGAAATTAATAACATGTATATTTTTAATTTTTGTTCTGTTCTTGCACTTATTATTATTTAAACTGAATTTCGAGACGTTATTTATGACTATTTATATATCATATGTTGATCATTTTTCAATGTTTCCAGACTATTAACACTTTATTTCACTGTTAATATCTTTTTGGTCGTCCCGTGTTTTGTTTAAACGTATTTATGCATCGAAATCGATGCAATGGCCGGATAACTTATTGTTTTGCATGTTAACAATATACTAATGAGATTTAGTGTGAATATTGCTGTGAACATAAAGTGCAATAATTTAAGCGTCAAGTAATGCTAAAGATTAATAAACACAAAAGTTAAAGGTAAGTAAATATATTACATGGGACTTGTAACATAAAGATTGAGAATAAATTGTTAAATATTAGTTGTTGTTAAATGATTATAGTAACAGTTTCAAGTATTAGTTTACTTAAATATTTTTTTTTAGAGTGCATGAACATTTTTTACAAATATGACTGTGTATAATTTATTTGATTATTATAAAAAAAAAGATAGAGCAAACATCGTTCTGTTACAAAAGATCTCAGTCAGATGACACTATGTTTTGCGGTGAGTATTTAAGTCACACCTATCGCTCTCCAGAGCCAATAAAGTGTTGTATTGAGATAGGAACTGAACGCTAACTCTTAGTTTTAACGGGTGGATTTCTTTTTCTTCTATATTTTAATAGTATGTAAGTACAGTCCACCACAGAAGTAGCTGAACACTTCAGTACCATGTCACACCGATCTTATGCACGTACTTTATAGTTGCAACCGTACTATATTGACGCTAGAGTCGTTGTGGCATAGTACTAAAGTGTTCAGCTACTTCTGTGGTCGACCGTACCTTCTCGAAATGGTCAATAATAAATACGGATACACTTGCGCCAGCGCACATGCCTATTAGAACGGAAAGTCAAGTCTTGCTGGTACTAGCTTCTAGAATTATTTTCGTTAATTCTAATAAAATATCCAAAACTGAGGCAAGTCATCGATTTTATTGATACTATTTTAACATCACAGCTTAGTTGAGGTCCCTTTACAGCCAGGTCTTTTTTATGCCGACCTTTTATTGTTGGTTAGTAAACTGAGATCGGATTGGGTTTCGTTGGCAGTAAAATTTGATTGTTCCTCTTTTAATTACTTTAGGGTTAACTTTGATTTAGAATACGGAGCCGAATAACACACAAACGTTTCGTGAAATAATACTGCCGTTTTTAAAAAGGACTTCTTTAAGAAGGGAGTCTTTAAGGAGGGGTGATTGTGTAAACAGTTTTGGAAATAAATTAGGTTGCGCTTAATTAACTTTATCAAAACATTCAAAAACAACTCTTGTTTTATTAGATGTTACATTGACGACTGTCTGGTCGCGTGGTCAGTTGCCTTGTCTAGTAAACCAGAGGTCCCGGGTTCAAATCCCGGTAGTTACAGATGTTTGTAATATGATGAATACAAATATTGTAATGTTGTGTGTTGTATTGTTTCTTCTTATAAATTGTATGTACATAAAGTTATAAATAAATAAATAAATAATAAATTAATATTTATTCACGAGTCATGGATGTTTGTTTGTTTATTTATTACTATTATCTTTATTTCACCGTTAAGTATGTAGTATGTATATCACAAACTCTAATTTGGGCTGTATATTAGGTGTGAGTGTGAGAATATTACTATTTGTTTTGAAATTGAACTTATTAAAACAACAAACTAAAACAATTTAACATGTTAAGCCATACATTCCAGACACGATTGTTTTTTGATTTTTATTGTTTAACACCCGAACGCTGGCCGTCTTTAATTTGTGTATGTTGCCAGTGATGACTTACGGAACTTACAACGGGCCTCTTAAGAAGGCTAAATGTCACTCAAAGGGCAATCCCTTTCTCTAAGTGATCAAATCAGAAATGATAAGATCCGCAGGAGAACTAAAGTCAAAGAGGACTGACGGCCGTTGGGGCGGAAAGGTCCTCGAGTTGCGGCCGTGTACCGAGAGACGCAGCGTTGGTAGGCCTCCCACAAGGTGCACCGGATCTGGTGAGGGTCGCGGGAAGATGATGATGATTAAACCCGAACGTTTTGATTACGGTTTTTTTTTATACAACTATATGACAAACAAGCTGACGGCCCACCTGGTGGTAAGCGGTTACCGCCGCCTATAGACACCTGCAATAACAAGGAAAAGCACTAGATATTGCAGGTGCGTTGTCATCCTGAGGCCTAAGATGAAATGCCGTCCATGCCCAGTAATTACACTGGCTACCTTTCCCTTCAATCCGAAACACAGCGAACTGTTTCACGGCTGAAATAAGAAAGGCGGTGGTACCTACCCAGATGACCCTACATACGGGCCTACCGCCTAGTAATTACCACTGCATAGCGATCGCGGTCACGGCAAGACTGAAAATGTCAATTGTCAAATTGAATTTTTAAGTTGACTACTGGCTTGTGTTACGTAAATTTTGAAGTGTTTCGATTCACGCATATACTTAGGGCTCACTGGGAACGGTGTCGCGAACATTTATGACAGTGTTACCAAATCATAATATCGAAAATATATTTCTGTGTAAAAAATAAAACAAGTAACTTAATACAGATTACTAGAATAGCATTATATTATTACTACTCTCGCCCGATATATATGATGTAAGAAATGTTTGGAAAATAAAAATACAAACTACCATAGATATAAACCTAGTTACTTAAAATCTACTTAGAGCGTGTACGTCGCACTGCTTCATACAACGTCTCGAGTCAAGTTAATAAAACTTGCCATGCATAAACAAATCAGGCTAGTCTAAAAAGTTTTTAGATTAGCCTGGTTAGTTTCAAAAAGTTTGTATGAAAAGCTTAAATTGCTCTTATTCCTCTATAACACTTTTCAAAAATTTCTCTGACAACAGTTTGGAGTAGCTTTTACTTGCATATGCATTTAAAGTCTTGTTAGCTTGTCCGTTTCCAATTTATTCGGATTGACTTTTTTCTTTTTGCGGCTTGTATGAAAAGCCCTGCTACGTAAACGCTCATAACAGATAAGTACCTACATAATTTATAATGTTTTACAGAAGCGCCTATAATTATATTCGTCTTAATCTCTTACGCTCATTAAACCTTATTTAAGTCAAAACAATTGTCTTCTTCGTATTGAATGAGAGAATTTTTTTTAACAACAGTAATTGGAATTATTTATTTGATTAAAATATATAAGTAGATACCAACAGTTTTTTAGTGCGTTATCAACTGCATTAGTTTCTAGAACTGCATTTCATCCATAACGCCCACCTCCAGACATGAAGAGGAACAGCGTTTCAGATACGAAATTAACACTTTCTTAAGGTCATCATTTTAGCCGCAAGCCGTCTACTCCTGGATACAAATGCCTCCCGCGCTGCACGCAACTAACGGCTTACTGCGACCTTCGCCAGATCGTCGCAAATTAATCGATACCACACAATACATATGTCACCGCCATCTGGTTAAATTCGCCGCTTAATTGGATGCCCAGCCCGTTGATCAAACGCCGGCATCCAATTAAATGCCTAGGCCGATGGTTAATTGAACTAGACTCAACGTGTAACATCATGGCGTATTTAAAGTCCGCACAATTAGATGCCTAGGCGAATCTTTTTGTACTGAAGAGTTTTAGTGTGATTGATAGGCTCAAGATTATTTTTTATGACCACTTATAGCAAAAAGGATTTTGGTTATAAGTGGTCATAAAAAAACAACCTTGAAGCTTCCGGTCACGCAAACACTCACACAAAAGCTCTTCGATTTAAACGACCTGCCTAAGCACACGAGAACTGCTGCCGATAAACTGTTTAGCAGTTTGACAGAGATTAATTTTGTAACAATCTAGGCTAATAAAAAGGAATATATAAATTAAAAGAAAGGTATAATTGAAAATTTGACCAGACGGCTGACATGACGTTCAGCCATCCAGTTGAACGTTGCGCTCAATAACTTGGCTGGTTGTCCTTCAGCCGTTTCAATGGAAGCCGGCGCTTAATCAACGGGCTAGGCGTCCTGTTAAGCGGATAATTTAACCAGACGGCTGCAACACATACTGTATCATTTGATTAAGATGTTTAATGAACATTAAGAAGTGGGGCCAATGATGTATCATCATACAATTTGTCATTTAGTGCTTATCGCAAAGAGAATAAGTCACAAGACACGTTAATTTGCATATAAGACTGTACTTACTTATTGGAAATTTAGTATGTAAAGATATAAATTTATAATAAAAGCGCAAACATCTCTCAAGCTGATAGAATAATTAAAAATATAATCTTTTTTAAGGTAGGTTACATGCATAAAACTAATTCCGAAATACAGTCAGTCAGTTTACGACACATGCTATAAGATAAAGGTAAGGTAATAAATGGCTCCACAATCAGAACACACATTTGACCGCAATAACACGGTTTACTACCGCACGGAGGACTCGCGAAAATTAGAAATTTCTCGTTTAAACGTCTTATTACGATGTCCGCCAGTTACACCGATTTGAACATCACTTGCCAGTCATAAACATTAGCTAAAGGATATAGGATATTTAGGGACATTAATTACTCGCCATGTAGTCTGAAAATTATAAAGTTAATTCCTTAACAATTGACAACAACCCACTTGAAAAAAATTGTCGTAGTCTGAGAATTAATAATTATTAATGATTAAAATCATATTTTTGTCGCTAAAACAAGGTTAAATGAACTACAAAGAGCTCAAAATAAATGAATAAAAACACTACGCTACCTAACATCAAGAATAAAAATTTTAAACATCATTATTTCTCGGTTTAAAAAAAATTGCTGTATGTGTTAATGCCGTCCGTTCTTAAACATACACTCACAAAATATAATTCATGATTTACGAGACAACTTTACTGTTTACTGTTGATTGTTTAATTACACGAGACCAAATAAACTGAGATTCCATTCGGAGATCAGGAAACTCCCAATTTCATATAACAAACGGTGATTTTATGATTGAGTCAGACAACAGTCAATAAATAGCAACAGTAAGTTGATTACAGTTTATTAATACCGATCATGTTGTCCCTGAATCTAAATTGAAGTTTTATTTGTACACACATTCCAGACACTCATCATCATCTCCGGCCTATATACGTCCAACTGCTGACTGCAGGCTTTCCTGAAGGAAGAACCACATGAGTTTGGATAATCCTAACGTGCCTTCCGAAGAGCACTCGAGACCACACATTTTAAATTTTGAAAAACAATAATAACGTGAACAGTCCATTGCTACGGTAAGCTTTATCAGTGCCTATTACGGAGGTATAATAAATATACCATATTCCTTATCATCACCAGCCTATATGTATACGTCCCACTGTTGAGCACAAGCCTCCCTACATGGGAGAAACACATAGGAGAAACATATTCCTTATACCTGTTTATATTTTAGCGTTTTAATAGCGATAACGAATTTTAGCGATAACCAAACAAGAATAAATCACGAAAATAAAATATACCTCCGTAATAGGCGTGGATTTCGACTTCCTCCGTAATAGGAGTGTTTAAGTTATTATAATTTTATAGGGCTTCGCTAGCTTAGTGGTCGGAGCAGTCACCCGAATTGCAAGGTCATTGGGTCCAGGACATGATTTTTTGGTCTGGATTTTCCTAAAGTTAGGTTAGGTTACCTAGAACTTGATGTCTTGTTGGATAATAGTGAATGTTATCTTTCAGTAATGTACTGTAAATGAAATGTCGTTGTAATGGTGCACCTTACTGGAGATTTTATGTTTTGAAATTGATTTTTTATCTTTTTTCAGCTGAAAGCTATTTGGAAGCTATTAATTGTACGTATCTTGTCTCTTAAAATACTGTTATCTGGCACGAACATAAAATTAGATAGGTACCTATAGGTATTTGAGTCCTACGTCCTTATCCTAATCTAATCAAAAACTTTGAAATCAAACGATTTTGATCCTTATATTAAAACGAACTAGCGAATAACTTATCTACTTATTGTTACTTTTTAGTCCATTTAATAAAAATTAATGGGATTTATTATTAATAGTTATTATAACATCAATAAAAATACCTTTTCTGTTGTCATTTTTTTATGTTTGTACTTGTCTTACTTTGTTAGTACCTAACAATAAGTGGGTGATAAAAGGTTGTTAACAATTATTACTTGTTGGATTTGATCCCCTTGTATGGTAAAGCTTCCTACTCCGGCCTTATATCTCCGTGTTCTGGATCTGCTCCCATTCATTGTGAGCTATTTTTAAAAGTCGTTATGGAAAACACTGTAACTGTCAAATTATGTACTTTAAAAAACAATAAAAATTAAAATAAGCAAGTAAGAAGATTCCTCAATAAATTGATGATCAGCGAAGTCTAAAATTGAACACCTAACTGATTAAAATAATATTGTGAAAAAGAAACACACTGTAAATATGAAAACGTCGAAGGTATTGTATTGTCTTTATTATGAATTTGCATAAAAAATATATTTATTATTTTGGTGTTTTTGACTCTAATCGTCATTTAAAAATACACACAATTTGTTATCCACATAGATTGTAATAACTGGTGGCCAATTTTTGTTTCTGGATAACTTTACACTGTGTCTCTACCAATAGTGGGTCTGAGTCAGTATAAATTGCTTTATTTGTGAACCGCTTGCGCATCTATAGATTTATGTACAGACGTCACGAAAGTACCGTTTTGCTATTAAATAATTGACTTATAGCGTATAACTCTGCACTTGTATATATTAAAATATACCTTGACTGCGATTGCAAGTGAATGGTAAGAAACAAATCGTCAACAAGCTATTTAATCTCACCTATGCTAAACTCGATAAAAGATAGTAATCAATAATATATAACATCCATCCACCTCATCCTGGCCTTTTACAGGTAAATATTTTCTAAAAGGCACATCAAATAATCTTTTGAATACCCATTTTAATACAACTCACATAACGAATGGTTTTTTTTAAATACGTTTAAGTCTTGAAAGTAGATAGTATGTGTAAAATTCTAGTTGAATGCCTCTCTAACTAGAATTTTACTGATACCTATTATCTAATTTTTTTTAATTACAAAATAATTTTAGATTTTTGATTATACAAAGCACGGCAAATGACAACCACATCCTGATGTGAAGCGGTAGATAGAATCCTTTAATAGTGTTTCAATTTTAATAATTATGTAACCACTAGTGTACATACATACCTACCTATTTTTGAGTGTTGGTCGTATCTTTTAATTTTATATCAATAGGTTAGGTTTTATATACTCGTAACTATGTATTATTGAATAAATTTTCATTTTTAATAAGAAAGCAAAACACTGAAAATGCCTCATATTGTCTATGGATTTTCATTATTTTTCAACTTGTCGCTGTATTGAAGAAACAAGAAACATGAGGCGCTTTCTGGCTATTTTATAATGTTCGGTAGTAACATCAAAAACGCTGAATTTTGAAATTGGTAAAAAGGGGTTTTCTTTAACTTTTCTGATAAAAACTTCAAAATCTCTTAAAGATTTACAACAAACTGTTATTCAGCACTGAAAAAAAATGTTTTGAGTGCTATTCAATAACTTTAATGTTACCAAAAAATATTAAGTTTTTAAATGAAAGAACAATATAATTTTTTGTTTAAAGTCATAGCCGGCGGCCCTCAGCCCTATACGGGGGGCGTTCGTGACATCATCGACGAATGTGAATGCATAATTTTTATTCCGAAGGCTTAGCAACAAACTTTTTCAATTTAAACTGCTGGAGTTGAAAAGCTATATTAGTTAGTCTATATTTTAGTAAAAAGAAAAATATCTAACTAATAATCCTTACAGTGGTTATTAAGAGAAAATGCTAGACATCGTAAATGACCACTGGAATACAATATGTATGCTATTTAAAACATTATCTGGGAAATATAAAGCAAGTCTACTGAAAACATCGATAACTTTTTGACTTGGACACACTCAACGACGCAAATTTTCACGGGTATTTCAAGATTTTTAATCGTATTTTTTATTTGAGGTAAGTAATACTAAGATTCTTAGTGTTATCAAGAATTTCTTTGACATCTGTAGGCGGTCTAACAAATCAAATCAAATCAAATCAAAAAAATTTATTGCGTTCATGAATGTAAATAATAGATGTTCACAAATAATACCAGTACAACATGTTACCCATTTGGGCATAGCATAATCAAGATAAATAAAAGTGTAACGGACTATGTAATGGTTAGAAATTATATTCATAACTACTATAATAATAACTTAATTTTATTGCAAGTACATAATATTCAATTATATTTCCATTTTCCTATTCATTTAATGGTTATTCGTATTCGTATTTAAATAGTGTATATATTTTATTTATATTTATCGTTGAAATATTCCGTTAAATTATAATATGATTTTTTTATTAACATTTCTTTTAATTTTTTATGGAAAGTTTTTATTTTAGGTTCCATTCTGATTTCAATTGGCAGTTTATTATATATTTTTATTGTACTGAAATAGGGGCTTGAGTTAAACATCGCCATATGGCTATTTGGTAGTTTGTATTTATTTTTATTGTTAAATCTAGGTGGATGCATCCCTTTCCATTGCGAGTTTTCAAAGATATTTGGATTATTTTTAAGAAATTTACATACCTCGAGAATGTACATAGAAG
Organism: Nymphula nitidulata; assembly: GCA_947347705.1. Classification (NCBI taxonomy): domain Eukaryota; kingdom Metazoa; phylum Arthropoda; class Insecta; order Lepidoptera; family Crambidae; genus Nymphula; species Nymphula nitidulata. The sequence goes on from OX374616.1 coordinate 24,299,636, forward strand.
TCAGGGTAAGAATCTGTAACTTTACAAAGTGGGGCTTGCATGAGTCCATGCGGCTGATATTTGTAATAATTCTTATACATTTTTTCTGGAGTATAAAGAGGTCAGCTACATCTGTACTATTCCCCCAAAGAATAATTCCATAGTTGAGCCAGGAGTGGGCATATGCGTAGTATGCAGCAATAGCAGTTTTTTTATCTGTACTCAGTTTTAGTTCGTAAAGTGCGTAACAGAAGCGTGAAAGCTTTGCCTTTACTTTCTCTACATGACTTTTCCAGTTTATGTGGCTATCAATATCAATACCCAATAGTGAGCAAGAGCTTACTTTTTGTAAAGAAGTCTTTTCTATCTGAAGTTCTATGTTCAATGGAGATTTTTGGTATGGTCTAAATTCCACAAGTCTAGTTTTAGAGTAGTTTACAAGTAAGTTGTTTCTCTTAAGCCAGTCTACTATTATACTAATTGATTCTTTTAAATGTGTCTGGAATGTGGTGGAATTTTCGTATTTAAAGAGGAGTGACACATCATCCGCAAAAAGAATACGGTGTGCATTCTCTATTTTAGGCAAATCGTTTACATAAATCAGAAAAAGAACACAACCTAAGACGCTGCCCTGTGGTATGGAACAATTTACCGTTAATGGATCAGATCGATAATCTGTTATTTTACCAGTATTTGCATTCTGGTGGTCAATTTGTACATATTGCACTCGATTTTTTAGATATGACGTTAGCCATTCGTGAACTTTACCTCTTATTCCGCAACTTTGTAACTTGTTCAAGAGGATTTCATGTTGGACTCTATCATAGGCTTTTGTCATATCGAGCAGTATACCTACTGCATAGCTCCCTTTATTAAAATAATCCAACACTTGTTGAATATACTGGTAAACAGCTAGACTAGTTGATCTGTTCTTGCGAAAGCCGTACTGATGATCGTCCAAGATATTGTATTTCTCAAAATAGGAGTATAATCGATTTGATATTGCTCGTTCGAAGATTTTAGAGGTGGTTGGGAGAAGAGCTATTGGACGATAGTGAGACGGGTCCGTTTTACTACCCTTTTTGTAGACAGGTTTTATGATAGAAATTTTTAGTAAATCTGGAAATGTGCCCTCCGAAAAAGATTGGTTTATTAGTATCACAAGAGCTGGAGTCAATTCATGGGCGCATGCTTTCAATATAGTGGATGGGATGTCATCAATTCCGAAGCTGTTTTTATTTTTAAGATTTAGAAGTAAAGTGTTTATTTCTTTTGTATCTACTGGATACAGGAAGATTGTATTATTTACTATAGGCAAGGTATTATATCTCTGTGTTTGTCTGTTAAAATCATTATTATTATTTGATTCACCCACTGTGGCAAAGAACTTATTGAAATAGTTTGCAATTTCTAAAGGAGACTCTACAATTTCATTATTTAAATTTAACTTAAGATTTTTATGGTACTTAGTAGGGGCTTTGTTAGTTTTGGTTTTTATTATATTCCACATTGTTTTAGTTTTGTTCTGAGAGTTTGTCATTTGATTAATATATAATTTCTTTTTAGAGATAATAATTGACTTCTTTAATACTTTCCTGTATGATCTGTAGTATTTTTTAATTGTTGCGTTATTTGTATGATTAATCATGACACGTAGCATTCTTTTATGTTTACAAGAGATTTTTAGCCCTTTGGTTATCCATTTAGGATTTTTATTTCTTGAGTTAATTTTAATAAATTTTTTAGGGAAATAATCATTTATTAGTATTTTTAATTTACTATGGTATATCTTGTAATTTTTGTTTATGTCATTTGTTTCAGTTAGTATGTTTTCCCAATTTACTTCTGCTAGTTTTTGTTTGAACTTATTTATTTGGGAAGTGGAAAATATTCTTCTATTTATAATATGGGTTTCTTCAGTCTTGTATAGTTGTTCAGTGTCTATCTGGACTATAACACCATGATGGTCAGAAAGGCCAAGGTCTCTCACCTTGGTTTGAGTCCAACGGAAATTTGTAAAGACTAAGTCTATACATGTAGCTGTAGTTACACATATTCTAGTTGGCATTTTAACTTGTTGCGTAAAATTGTAGGTTAGTAATAAATTTTTAAAATCTGTTGCTATTTTTGTTTTTTTTGACACATCTATATTAAAGTCTCCTCCTATCAGTATGTTTTTATTCCTTTCTCTTTTAAGTTTGTCCATTAACCCTTTAAATGATTCTAAAAATGTATCCGTTTCACTTTCATTCCAATATATACATAAAATTAATAGATTTAAAGATTTTAGCTCTACACCACAATATTCAATTACACATTCTATAGATAAATCACATATGTCTTTTCGTTCTTCGTAGTCTATATTATTTCTTATTATTATGCCTACTCCGCCCTTCTTACGGAGTTTTCGACAAAAATATGCTGCTAACTTGTATCCATTTATTTGTAAAGCATCCAATCTGTTCTCGGTTAAAAAAGTCTCTGACATGCATACAACTTCCAATTCAATGTCATACAGCAATTGTTCCAAAAGAGAGATCTTGTTATTCACACTTTGCATGTTTTGGTAAAGTATTGTAATATTATCTACGAAAAAACAGGTGTCCCTGTTCATCAGCAGCCGTCTGAGTCGATATCCTTGGATGATGTAGATCTTCAATTTCAGGAGTACTCTGGTAGCTTACAAGCATTTTAGTTTCTTTCAGTAAATCATGTATGTATTTGGCACGGTAGTTCATCATTCTGTGATGGTATTCAATTCTTAATAGCTCTTGCAGGACATTTTGGCATAAGTGTTTGAAATTATTCCGTGGCAAGCCCATGTAAGAGTAGCGCAGGTCAATGTAATTTACGTGAGATAGCTGGTCACTGTATGATTTAAATATTTTGCTTATACGTTCTACATTAAGTTGTATGTTCTCTTGGGGCTCACATAAAATTACATTTGTATTAGACAGCTGGCTTAGAAAGAAGTAAAGATATGAGCTCAGCTTTGTGAAGTCGTAGTCGTTTTTCCCAGTTAATATTAGGATGTAATCGGTTTTATCATATGTGGAACATTCAGTCTTCATGCATTGTAGAACCTTGTCTGTCGTCGCTCCCGGCCTTATTTCGCTAAAAACCTTATATTTATTATTTAGCGACTTAGTCAGTTGTCGACACAGTCTACGTCCCTGCTCATCTCCAAATATGTGGAGCCTAGGTGAGCGGTCCTTTGATTTGGTTTCTGCTTGGGATTGATTCGTATTAATAGGTATAGTATGGCTTGCCCTATCTTTCTGGTAGTTTTTGTTTTTTAATTTATATTGGTTTTTCATAATTTCAGGTTCATCGGCCGTGATTTGATGTCTATAAATTTCTAAATTCTCGATATGCAGATCTCTATCCTGTCCGCTCCGACATTGGTTTTGTTTTTGCTTTTCGGCACTACAGGCAAGGTCAACTACAGTCGTATCATTGAGTTGCTGATTGAACATAGTCCGTTTATAAAAAATACATAAACAAATAGACGTAGTCAATAAATTGCGCTTTCAAATAATTTAAAACGCCTAATAGGTATACCACCCGCAAGTAGTGCTCTTAAAATTATTCATCGCCTAAAGGTATACGTCGTTACGCAATGACTGACAAAACCAACAAAAGAGCGCTTGACTATTATTAATACGAGTAAGTGACGAATTGTTGAATGTCTCCTCAGGCGGCACATCAGTAAAATTTCTCATACAACACAATTGAATCTTTCACCGAAAGCTTAATTCTTTCGTTTATAGCATAAGATAAATGAAGAATAATATTGACTCCCGTAGTCTGTGATACAGAACCTATCGGGAGGTTCTGTCTAGGTCGTCGAACATTGTGCTCAATTCCTCCAGGGATTGTGCCATGACTACTATATCATCAGCCAATCGAAGATGAGTGATGTACTCGCCGTTGACGTTGATGCCGAGTCCAGTAGTTTGAAAACGTCTTCCAATGCAGCGGCAACCTCGATACACGTGTCAATGTATCACCTTTGGGAAGACTGAATCACGGCCCATGTTTAGAGCAAATCGAAAGGCCTTCTCGTAGTCCACAAACGCCAAACAAAGTGGCCAGATCTCCTCCTGGGTCTTCTGTATAGGTTGTCGCAGCGTATGTATGTGGTCTACGGTACTAAAGCCTTTACGGAAACCGGCTTGTTTGGGAGGCTGGCTTCGACAAACCTGCGCGCGAGACGATTCGTGATAACCCTCGAAATCAACTTGTAAACGTGGCTCAGAAGCTTGATAGGTCTGTAGATCTTTGGTAAGGTTTTGTCAACTTTTTTGAAGAACAATACCACCAAGGCTTCTCCCATGTTTCTGGCGGTGTAGCCTCGAGTCAGGCAAAATTGACTTAAGTACCGGTTTACTACCCGCATTCAGAAGCTCTGTAGTAATTCCGCCCTCTCCCAGTGCCTTGTTATTCTTAAGTTGTTTGAGGGCCACCCTAATCTCGTGCAGGTTGACGTCCGATATATCTTCGGTAAAGTGTCGGATCAGTCAAACTCTTGGGTCTTTATCGGAACTGATAGCGGGATTCGTTGTGGTGGTATACAACTCTTCAAAGAACCTTTCGACTTCCCTTGGCACCTCGGGCTGAGACGACACTAAGCTGCCATCCAGTATAGTATCCCTAATTTTGCACGTATTTACGGGAACTGCTCCCTCTCAGGCACAACGACGCTGTAGAACAGATGAAAGTCTAAAAAATATCACTACAAATTATAAACTTAATTGTTTACTTAGTTTAATGTTTCTTATTCATGTTTCATTACGGCACTATGAGCCAACTTCGGTGGCGTGAGGTCCAAGTATGATTTATAAAGGACAGCTTTATTAGGGACATTGTGGCTGTTATGGATATGGATGGAGTTATACAAAAGATTTCGTTATAGCTTTTACGGCTTTATTTGCGATACCACACAGTGGGTCAGTAAAAGGAAATAGCTAAGAACTAAGCACTGCCTAATATTCTATATAGAAAAATATATTTTTTTAAACTCATGCGCACCATTTATAGCTGCTAATATATATCGAAATGACTTGAATTCAGAAAAATCGTCACAGAAAACGATGTATGTGTATATGTGTCTAATTCAGGAAAAAAAGCGATTACTTGCTCCAAGACGTTCATAGCGCATAATGACAACAAGACATAAGGTCAAAGGTAGGGTAGGGTCAACCTATACATAGTTATCAAAAATAGTTTTAATCAAATTAGTGCTGATCAAAAATTAAGCTTTATGCAACCACTACCTACCTACCCGTAATATTCATCGAAAATTGTCATTCCGTAATTGACAATACAATACTGTGTAAAAATTGTACTGTTTATCTTTTCCCAAACCGTGTTCTTATTTGTATAAATGACACGAATGAAACGAACCACCACATCCTGATTTTAACTGTAGATACTAAGCAAGCGCACAAATTTAAAAATGCGTCCTAGATTTTGTCCGAAATACTTGCACGCAGCACAGCGTGCATGGTGACATTTATGACTTACTTAAGTTATGTCTAGATTTTACTTCAGTACCTAACGAGTGCTCTAATGCAGTAATTTATGGCAGCTGTTCCACGCTTTGTGAGTCGCAAGCAATGAAACGTCTAGAGCTCAGACTATTCGATTCATGGTCGTTCTCCTTGATGGATTAAGTCAATACGATTGATTGATAGCCTTTTTAAAACCATTTTCAAACCAGTGGACTATGCGACGACTAAGAGAAGCGAAAGATTTTGAGAGGCTATGCCAGGTGTCTTTACAACGGTGAAAATCTTTTTGCTGCTATACCTATTTAAAGCTCGTTTAAATTACATAATGAAAATGCGACGACAAAGAGAAGCGCCAAATTTTGAGAGGCTCTTCCAATTCCCAAACTAAGATGATCGATGCTCGACGTTTCAAACATACTCCAGCAAAATGGTGAAAGGTGAAAATTTGTTTGATGCTATACCTATTTAAACACGTTTAAATTACATTATAAAACATCAAACAAATACTAAAGATGAAATTGTTCTATAATTTTTTTAGCAAATATTTTTTTCAGCAATTCAATTTATATTGTTAATTTTATTATAGCATTATTAAAATAGTTTGAAAAATACTTTTACAAAAAAAAAATCTAAACTAGAAAATACGTAGCCGTAACGCAACCTACGGATAGACTTGAAGAATTTCACAGGACTATCCCAAGTCCTTGGTAGCATAACCCGGATTGGGATCGATCCCCGCCCCAGGATATGAATTTTTCTAGTTTATATATTTTTAGATGTAAATCCAAGTTAATCAAAGTGCTCGTGTCATACGTAGTAAATATATTATCGAATTTGTGCTCAAGTTTCAAATTCACCCATCATAAAAAGTATATGAATTTCTCAATTTTACTCTCTCGGGGACTTTCTAGTGGGAATCACCAAATGTCAAATCAGCTGGTCGTAAAATGATGAAGTATTATTTACACGGCTCTGTATTTTCTACAAATTTTAATTTTCCGAAGTCCTATATTTTCATTTCAAATTGCATGTGTTTAGTGAATATATAAATAAGTAAGCTATATCTATGACTAGGTAACATAAATATTTATAGCAATTATGACTTTCTTGTTGCACGTTATGTCTTAATCCATTTCTGTGTTCATTGACTAAAGAGAGTTACGCGTATAATACAACACAAATTGTGATAAGCTGAATTACAACAATACCTAATAGTGATAAAGGTAGCATGACTAAAGTTTATTTGTTACGAGCAATTTGAGAAGTCTGGCCACTATTAATAATGACCGGTCTCACACAGTAAGAGAACAGAGTTTTTTTACGAAAGCCCGACGTTGCCGTGGCAGCTTAGAAATCTACTTTCAAAGCCTTTAATTTATAACCTACCACGGATTTCATGGCTATTTTTCCATTACCTACTAGATTTATATATTTTAGAGAGTTAAAGTATATATTATAACGGGATTCATATAATATGAGTGTTATGTATACATACCGGTCATTATCTTACTGACCGGACTTCTAACATTCGCAGTAACTTAATAATATGGTCATTTTAAAATAATGTCATGTCATAATCAGGAGTCTGCCCCTTCTGCAATTTCCGCAGCTAACTACTTCGACTTTGTAATACCATAGTTAGGCATTAATTCAGTCTTCTTATTTATTTACCGCAAAAACTCATTTAGTGAGATTTTTGGATTGGTTTGGCATAAAAACAGGACCAGAAATATTGTATATTTAAATTTTAGCATCCTGAAGTGCAAAAAAAGTGAACATAAATTTTCTTCTATAAAATTACACAATTCTTGAATTTCAATTTAAAAAATCTTTCTACGTAAAATAAGATTTCTACGACAAAGGCTCCAGATCCCAAAATAATACAACATTTATGTCATAACAAAATTAAAATCGAAACAGCATCGTGCACTGAAAAAATTGACACGCCCTTAGCTTGTACGGTGGGCAAGGCGTCAAAAAAATTATATTATAAACGATGTTTGAGTCCGTGTTTTTGCGAACGCGCCCAAGTAGCGGCGCCTGCGCAGGGGTCGGGTTACAAAGGAAGCGCGATGCTACTATAAAAACTCGAACGAATAACAGTCGATTGCTCTATAATAACGTTAACATTATTATTTCTCCCATATTGTAATGATTATAAATTTCTCTCAGTGAGCTTTGAAATTATTATATTTTACCGTACCAGTAACTTTACTAAGTCATTCTGATCGGAGTTTCACATTTATTTTCATACAACACAATTATTATTTTAAGAGCTAGTATTCAAGTTATTCAAGCTACAAAGTATTAATCTCGAATAAAGACCAATGTGAAAATGTTTTAAAATCGGTTTAAGGTTGCCTCTTTAAATACATATAGAAATAAAGACACCAAAGCAGATCCATTAATCGGATGTTAATTTTATTGAAGAAAAAATGCAAATATTTCAATAAAAATTCCGGATGAAATGTATTATGCCTATACTAAAATTTTTTTAAAAGGTTTAATTTCGTGAAGAAAATATGTGCTACTAAAACAAATGATCACATGTGTGTACGTTAAGTATCGTATTCTTCTATGGGCTATGGAATAGTTATTATAATGTACAGTGGTTGTTTTCAGTGCATAATTACTAGGCAGTAGGCCTTCTTATTTCAGTCATGAGTTCGCTGTATTTTGGATTGAAAGGAAAGGTAGCCAGCGTAATTACTGGGCATAGAAGTTATTTCATCTTAGGCCTCAGGATGACAACGCATCTGCAAAATCAAGTGTTTTTTTCCTTATTATTGCAGGTGTCCAGGTCAGCTAGTTTGTCATCTAGATGTATGAAAAAAGCTACTCCCTTCAAAATGAAGGTAGATAGGGTAGAAATACCTTTATTTTTAGGAAGATGCCTGATAGCATGTTACTAGAATGTAATTCGAATTTCTTTCGAAAATCCATAGTTATTTAGCACATTCGTCACTTCAACAAAAAATGTCATTAGCGTTCAAAACGATAAACTGAAGATTTGGTTACTAAGAAACTTGGCATGACAAATGTTAGTTTAGTTTCTTTTAGGCAATTAATTCCATACCTAATATGAATGCGAAAGTTACTCTGTCTGTCTGATACGATGTCACTTATAAGCCGCTGAAATAATTTCGATGAAATTTGGAGATATAATTATTATATCCTGAGAAAGGGCAAAGGCTACTTTTTCATGCAGGAAAGGTTTTTTCTTGTCCATCTTTCAAACATTTTAGTAATTAAAATTATTAAAACAAAATTTCAGATATTACTCTTATTATGGCCTTTATACTTAGCAAAAGACTAATATGCAATAACTATGTCACATCTTGGCGATCCGTTATATTTGCATGCAATTTACAATTTAAGCCTTAAGATTTTCTATCTCTTTGGTGTGGTTATTATCTCTGGTGGTACGGTACTACGTTCATAGAGCGCATCCGCCGTTGAATAACTTCTAAACTACTCATTGACGTATTTTTTTTATAAGATTTTGCATTGCTGTATAAAAAGTTCCGCAAATTAATATGCAGGGTTCAGCTAGCTATGTCGGCACATATTTAAAAATAATTTTCTTCGTTTAGTACTAATCATGCTATTTGGAGATGTTTGTAAAGATGGCTCGGTCTCAGACATGTCATTAGGACATCATAATTATACATACTCATTTCCCCGCATGGAAAATGAAGCTTTTTTATACATTTACGTTAAATTCTACAAACCGATACGTCACTCAAAATGCTTTATGTAGATTTAACTAAAAGATCTCCACAAAAACATTCTGACGTGTTCCTTTTTATTTGAATTGCAGATGAAGTCACGGTTGTTCGCTAGTCACAACGCCACCAGGTTCAAACCCATGAATCGCTCAATCAGCATTCTCTTTTGTGAGTGAGAGCGTCAGCACCGAAACCGCGGTGACTTGCCGATGTCTTTCAAATTTTCTATCTCGGTGCAAGTTAAGGACGCAGACGATTTTGATGCACGTGTTACTGAAATACAGCTATTAGGTATTATTTATATACCTACCTACTCGTATGAGTAGGTAGGTATATAAATAATACCTAAGAGCTGTCTTGTGTTACAACAACAACAACGCTTACTCAGAGTCTTATAATGTGTATATAAATAAAATGAGGCGCGTGGATTAATTCCTCTCAGCTTTTTTATAGCCCTAGAGACTACAAAAACCTTGACCTTTAAATAACTGTAGCAGCTTTACATGTCTCGCTCCGACGACAGAGCTGAGTTCTGAAAGCTGTATTTTTTGGGAAAATGTTTAATCGTATTGAACAAAAGGAATTAATAAATACTTACCTGTATTATAAAACTCTGACTCATAAAGTACTTTGATATATGTTCTTGATGTAATAGCAGTGTTAAACATTTTCATAAGCAATAGAAACGTAAATTTGTATAACTAGCAGATACTTCATCATCATTATCACCAGCCTATAGGTATACGTCCTACTGGCACAGGCCTTCCTACATGAGAGAAACACACGAGGAGTTTGGGCCATAACAATATTATCGACCACCTACACCCGCGCGCGTTTCATGTGTTTTGGACCACAAAGCGCGGGAGCAACAAAAACTCAGATATCCACCAGCAATCATCAATAACGATTATCATTAAATCTGTGAAGATAACCCGCGCCATTCACATCGCTATCACGACCCGAAGCTAGATGATTCAATTATTTTATAGGTACAGTAATTTGGTATTGCTGCAAGGCATAATTTCGTGAGTTCTTTTTTGGAGGCATTTTTTGAAAAATAGAAAAAATAATAAATCATAGTCTTTTCTGTCTGTGTATTACGTATTAGGTACAGTCTATCTGCGATCTTCAGTAGGGCAGAGGCTCTATCGCAGAAAGGAACTTAAAATTCCAAAGGAAAATGCTACTATGCCTAACTAGCGGCCTCAAGTTGTCTAAAATAAAATAAGTTTCGATTAAGAAAACAAAGCAACTTTCACCAAGGTTGATTCCGGATGGGTCTATCAAAAATTTGTAATCTTCAACTCCTTCTATGCTTCGGGAGCGGCTTTATGCATTTGGTTTTAATCTAACAACCCGCATTTTATGGCTAAAACTATTCAAGTGTTCCTCTCGTGTAGTAAAGTCTGCGCCCCATAGTGAGACGTGTAAGTATATAATCTGCTATATCCAAATCCAGATGTTATGAATCCTTAAATCTTAACAATTCAGAACAAATCCATACGACTGGCAAATATATGTCAGGCCCATCTTTTAAATTAGATTAAATTTTCTCTAATTATGAAGCAACCAGTATCAACGTTAAGCATACCCTAAGATTGTTTGTTGATGTAGGGTCGTCTGGGTAAGTAAGTACCACCGCCTTTCTTATTTCAACCGTGAAACAGTTCGCTGTGTTTCGGATTGAAGGGAAAGGTAGCCAGTGTTATTACTGGGCATGGACGGCATTTCATCTTAGGCCCCAGGATGACAACGTACCCGCATTATCTAGTGATTTTCCCTTGTTATTGCAGGTGTCTATAGGCGGCGGTAACCGCTTACCATCAGGTGGGCCGTCAGCTTCATTGTCATCTGGTTGCATAAAAAAATTGTGTGTATGTACCTGACAACCAGCCACTTTATTTTTAAGCAAAATATTTAGAGCCCTCTTCTGGGTTTGTAATAGGATATTAGTGACTATTATCAGAAACTTTTTGTTTGAAAATACTTCGTTGAATATTTAATGTAACTAAATTATAGGTTCAGCACCTTCGTGTAGGTATTCTCAAATATCTAAACCTACTTAAAGTATATAAGCTATGAGTGTTATGAACGGTAAATTATCGTATTAGTGGAAAAAGTCTAAACTTATATATATTTTCTGATATATCTCGCTACACTTTTAACGCAGAATCTGTAAAACATGCAAAAAATACTTTGGTTGTGTTCTCTACATACCGCCAATAAAATATAAATTAAGTAAGCATAATGTTATTTAAGAACATAATATAAACAGTATTTCAAAGGTTATGTAAAAATAAAAGGTTAAGTTTCAATAAAACTATAATGAAAAACCCGAAAACACTATAAACCATCAATTCTTATAAAAATAGTGTAAAGCCATCAACAGAGTAAGCTTATCTTTATGCAGTAGGAATAGGAGTCATTATCTAACAACAGCTTCTTAGAAAACTTAGTTTTTAAGGCTTGACTGTGTAACAGCCAGTTTCTAAACAGCTCCGGAAACTTAGCTGTCAATTTCATTGCGAGTTTGATAAATGACGGGCTACTTGTTCGGGGACTACAGCATCTTCATTTGTGATACCTATTCAATCTGATTCAGATCTCAAATCCTTGATATGGTGTTCTTGCTTCGAGCTTTAAATTTTGTTAATTTATTGGTTATGGTTATTTTTAAACATGTTATCATAGCAAGCATAATCAAGAGCATGTCTCAAGGATACTAGACACTTCATATTTTAATTTTAATTGTAATAAAGTTATAAGAAAAGAACTTTAACGCACCACCGCTGTCTGTCCTGCGTACTATGTGCCTATATACCCACTGCCACTTCAACTTGCTAATCCTATGAGCTATGTCAATGAGTGTATGCTGCACTCTTTATCCACAATTATCAGAAAACATTCAAATAACGGAAACTCTATACCTGTCACTTATTATTGCGGTGCTTCAAAGCGATACAGGTTTTCGAATTTCGATCGTGGTTTTTTTTTATTTTTTTTTATACTACTAGATGACAAACAAGCTGACGGCCCACCTGATGGTAAGCGGTTACCGCCGCCTATAGACACCTGCAATAACAAGGAAAAATCACTTGAGATTGCAGGTGCGTTGTCATCCTGGGGCCTAAGATGAAATGCCGTCCATGCCCAGTAATTACACTGGCTACCTTTCCCTTCAATCCGAAACACAGCGAACTGTTTCACGGCTGAAATAAGAAAGTGTGTGAGTAAGCGTCCATTTTTAGGCTACCACTGCCAATGCAAACTCGCAAACTATATTTGTGAATCCCGCAGAACCATATAAAATGATTTATCACAAGAGATACGAACTTTTATGTGCTGCTTACATCGTGAAAATTTCTGTCAGAAACTTCGGGGATGAACGAAACCGATGCGATGAAGTTTGTTTGGATTCTGTACCCCAAGAGTAAGTTTATCTGTGAAATGTAACGACCGCTTATTGTGTCGTGTAAGCTCCGTATCAAAGTAGTTTCCAATACTTTACAATAGCGGTTGTCGTTTTCATAAGATTTTACAGTTGAACGCAGACGTTTTATAAATGTCAAAACGTGCACAACGACCTCTGAAACTTTGCTTACCTATATCCTACAGAAAACATTTGTTGTGAGTAAGTAATGATGGCACGAATACACTCAGTTTTGGTTGATGGCATACAGAATCCGAAAAATGGTAAATAAAAGAAGCGTCTATAAGCTTATTTTCTTTTATCTTCGCATTCTTTATAACGATGATACATGACGACTTGCCCTACTCTTTGTGTCTGTAAGACTGGTAGTAGCTGCCTTGTACGGGCTGTCAAGCGGCAGTGACGCATGGGTTTCTCCATTGATTTTGGTTTGATTGACGTCATTATATCTGTACGGGCACCGCGGAGATGCAGTGAACGGGCGTTTTTATTTAGTGTAGCCACACCATTCCTGTTACTTTTTTGTGGATATCGCTAGATTTGCTTTTTGAAATGCCGCGCCGAATGTTTGATAAACTATCAAATAGCAGCGCGTTTGATAACAAATAAATGACATCCACCCCCCTGCAGGTGTATTATACATGAATCCAAACTCGAAACACTGGAATCAAAACTTTATGACTGGTCTAACAGTGTAAGAAAATGAAATTCACGAAGAGTAGAATGCTATTCATTTGTAGAGTTTGTAGGACAAGCCAAGCACTGTCGGCAAACGTGTAGCTAAATGAAAAGCTAATGCGTAAATGAAAGCTATTTTCAATTTCACAGTCTTTTGAACTCACGAGTTAAATGATCAAAGTGACGTGTTACCTTCAGAAGAATACAACGACAGCAGCCAGTCCTACGTAAATCAACCAAGATATTAAATTCTTATTTCGAGTATTTCTTATAAAAAATCGATACTTACTATAGTAAAAAAATTGGCTGGCGCATAGCTTTTTGTATTTCGAAAATTGCCTGATTATAGTTTGGTCCTTCGAATGGATCATACAAAGGTTTTTTACCTAATGGATATCTTAAAAAAATACGAGATTTGATAAAAATTAGCTTTGACCTAGACGACATTGCGTGTATAACTATACACGCAATTGTAGAGACATGATAAGTTTCGAGGACAGCAGCTAATACTGTTTCTCGGAATGTTCGCAAATAACGACACTTGACACGAGATTATGCCAAATAATGATGGGCTCTTTTGCAAAAAACTCCTTACGACAGCTTTGCCGCAATATTTTCTTGAGCAAAAATAAAAACTATAATTGAATTGCAATATTGGGAATAAAAAGAATAAAATACTTTATAAGTATGCGGTCTTGTGACATTTATACCGTGCCATTAGTAATCTAGATTTAAAAAAGTCCATCCAAGTTAAAAAAAGAACTGGCAACACGCCGTGTGTAATATTACTCGAACCATTTCGAACTACTTTTGACCTTTTAACAACTCGTAAACTATTGAATATAAATACATAAAAATTGGCACATTTATCAAAACCGTCAATTTTAAATTCTACAGTTAATCTATACAAGTTAGTGGCTTGTAAAGAATTTAAAATTTCATTTCACTAGCTCAAACTGTTATTGATTTATTAACGATTTAAAACCGGCATTTTTATGATTGACTGGCTCACTCATCGAAAACTTAACCCACTTCTAGATGACCTAGAAGCTTGATATTTATACATACAAAGGGTAAAAAATCTGAACACTCAAAATCATTGATAACAACAAATTTGTTTAGTATCAACAAGTAATAATAACGTCAAGTATAAAAGTGAGGTCACAGATATAGACATATATAGAAAATAGCACAAACAATAAAATACAGCGCAAACGTAGGAAAATAAAGTTAATGATTAATAGTTATAATTTCTTTACAAAACGTAATGAAATCTTGGTTTTAGTAAAAGTTTTGACTTTTACTGGTAAATTGGTTAACCAGTAATTACCCATCAAAAATATAAATGTCAAATAAGAGCCAAGTTCAACATTGAATAATGCGTCGTTCTCGACTTCACCGACAAAAGAATCGAGATCTACAGGGTGGTGCTGTACGACACTAAATTAAAACATGGGCTATATTAATTCATATAATAGATTTGCCAATTTCAAAAACATATTATTCATTTGATAATTTCATGACATTTGTATAAAATAATATAACATTGGCTGCATTATTTATCCGTCATTATTATTATTTTTATTATTATTATCGTATTGACGGCAGCACCCTGCATAAAGTTGCCAAGTTCTGTGTTCACTAGGGATTTATTTGAAGCCAAGATTTCATTTGGCTTTTTATTACTAACAAACCATATATATATTATATCAACCTATTAATATAAGTTATTGGACTTGTACTAATAGGTTGATATAATATATTTGGTTACAACTTGCAAATATAAGATAGCCAGTAGGTAAAAAATGGCCTAGTCAAATCTTGAGTTAAATTACATTCCGAGTGAACACAGAACTTGGCACCCATATTATAGATCTCGATTCTTTTGTCAGTAAAGTCAAGAACGAAGCATTACCTAATATTGAACCTGGCTCTTATTTCACATTTATGTTTCTGATGGGTAATTACTACTTTACCAATTGACCAGTAAAAGGTAAAACTTTTACTAGAACGTCATCAATTACCTACTTGACGTCTACAATACTACACCTACATACTTCTAGAGAAGTGAATGGGTAAAAAGATAGTGTAAACAATATTTTTTATCTATTCTCTTTTTACTGAAATTAATCGCGTAATTTAAGTGTAATCCATCAATTAAAATATACTCAGAAAATTTACAGATTTCACAAGAAACTTTTCACCTTTTCCTTTTAGATTCAAAGTTGTAAACATCTCAACCGTTGGAATAATAATAACAGCTGAAAATGTTTTGAATGTATTAAGTGGTTAAAAGTAAAAGTTAAACATAAAAGTCTTACTTGATAGAGCCCCCCGGTCAACTAATTAAAACTACTAGGTTGATAACTTGCAAATTATGGTTAGATTAATAGAAATAAAGGTATTTTTTCTTTCATATTCTATCAAACACAGGCTTGTAAAATGAAATGGTTATTTTAGCTTTATGTTTGTATAGATAAACGTATGACCAGTGAGAAAACCTGCGGATAAGATAAGTAACGTATACCTATACTATTCGTGAAACAAATTCTAGTAGCTTTGTGTTAACTTCCTGAGCCCCGTCCCGTACTGTACAAATTAAATCGCTATTAAGCGATTATGCGCTCTAATTTTCCTTTTTTGTTTTTTCTCCGATGATTCGCGTTTTTATACAACGCCGGAAAGGGCACCCTATTGAACTAGTCATTTCACACTCGTAGAAAACACACATAATTACATTATTCGACAGTTTTGGTTATTTTTTTAACTACAAATTACGAGGCCCGAATTATCTTGAGGAGGCATGATTGCAGGCTGACGGATGACTCAGCGTATATCGAGACCCTATTCTGGCAGCTATCAGCAGTAAGGAAATAATAAATCGAATGATGTGTTTTATAAATAATTATGCAAAAATAAGATCTTCTATCACATTTAGATTGTATTTTCTTATCATCATCATCGTACCAGCGTATAATGTCCATTGCTGAACAAAGGCCTCCGATTTCCAAATGGAACGGTTCATCCAACGGCTCCCCGCGACCCTGACTGGACTATTTCTCCGGGTTAGCGTACTCGTCAACAACTTCAAGAACAGATAGATATTCGATATAATCTTTATCTTGTCTATGTTTATTTTTAACCCCCGACGAAAAAAGAGGGGTGTTATAAGTTTGACGTGTCTGTCTGTGTATCTGTGTGTCTGTCTGTGGCATCGTAGCGCCTAAACAAATGGACCGATTTTTATCCGTTTTTTTTTGTTTGAAAGCTGATGTGACTACGATAGTTCTTAGCTATAATTTATGAAGATCAGTTCAGGCGTTTGATGACTATCAGCTCATTTTCTACATGAAATTAGGATTTTACTAACTTTTACAGATCCGATTGATTTCAAATTTCGTGTACTGTCCCTTCGATGACATTCCCATGACATACTAACTTTGAGCTGATCCTATACCATCAAGAAGTCTGCAAAATGCTTAATTCTTCAGAAACTTACAGCAGATATAGCGTGTTTGGGCTCTTATGAATAGTCTTAATGAGATGGTGTTAGATAGATGATTAATGACGCCGGGGGTTACTTAAAATTTTTAATTTTGCAATTATTAGATTCAACTGTCGGGAAATTCTGTCTTAGTCGTCGAGCATTGCGCTCAATTCCTCTAGTCTAGGGATTCTGCCTTGACTACTTTAACATCGGCAAATGAGGTATGAGTGATGTACTTTCTATTGATGTTGATGCCGAGTCCTATCCATTCCAGTTTGATAACTTGTCTTCCAACGCAGCGGTAAACAGAATTTCCTATATTTTAATTACAAGTCGATAGTTTTTAATCACAGTATCTCAGTGATAAATATAGCAATATATCGTATAATGAACCATGTAAATAAAAGAATATTGCTTGTGCGTTCATAAGTAAAGCATCCTAAGTGTAGGTATCCTCAGAATGTTCGTAATTTTCAATACAATAGGTATGTTGGTTATTAATCGAAATGTATAATTGTGATTACCATAGTAATTTATATCGCTGTCTAAATGAATTCAGGAGAGCAAATAATAATTAAGATACGTTTTTCTTTTGCTATTTTTTATACTATTTTTCTATTCTGTTGCTTACTTCAAAGCGATTGTTAAATTAATTTGTGAAAACGAAGCACCTCTTATATTTAAATGTTGAAGTTTGTTTTGTCTAGCTTAAATAAAATCTTGCTTCCATAAAGCCATTTCGAGTTTTACTCCATAATGTACAAAAATCTAAATTTATCACAAATTATTTCTTTTATTTCGTATGAAAATCATAAATCGTGCCTGAATCGATTTCTCAATATGAAATCCGGTCAAGAATAGACCCCCGCCGTGTCGGCAGTCGCTTGAAAGAGGCATTGTTCGCCGACAGGTGACGGCACTTGTTCAAGCTCGAGGGCGGAATACGGGGATTTGGCGCCATTTCGATAGGTCCTTCATGTTTTCCCAAGAACCGCCTCCATAGCTTTACTTGCCTTAGCATACACTCAGGAATATAAATTTGTCTTATTAATTATGAATTAGACAACCAGTCAGAATAATTACTGTATTGCGATGCAAAAAAACTCGCTTGGTTACCGATCTCTGTATTAGTTTAATACATTCAGCATACCTAGTAATCAGAGTATTAGTGTTGTATTTTTAACTACAATCAACTAAACACCGCTCAAGCTAAAAATAGGAACATAAATATCAGCTAAACTACTAAGTAAGCATCGCTCTTGGCACTTTGGGCCCGGCTCATCTAGTCTTCTTAGAATTAACAATTATTATTATAAATTATCTTAATAATTTTGAACTACCAAATGTTTCTAACCATACAAAGATGGATTGCTAGGTCACCTACCAGAGGGCTTCGCTGTTTTTTATAGAGATACTTTCACCTTTCGCTCCCATTTCCGCAGTTCCCAAAATAAGCACCTACAGAGTTCAAAGTGACAACATTACCTCGTAAACTTCTCCAAGCACTCACTCCGCCATAAAGAACTGATGATCTTAAGTGATTTATTACATAACGTTGGTCCGCACTGAGGCGCGTATCGCGTGCGCATCTAACACGTCGCGAGATAGCTCCTACGTGCACCCAGTCATGGGAATATGTATTGTGGTATTATTATAAATTAAGGAAACAGTCTACGTGGTTTCTATGCTTTTTATTTTTAGGACCTCCTCTGTTTAACGGTTAACGAATGAAAAAAGTGCAAGAAGAATAAGAAAATATTTTTAGAACTTAATTGAATACCTACAAAGGTCAAGTTAGAAAAGAAACAATGAAATAAAAATATTAAATATTTTTTGGAAGTAAGCACGACACTACTTATGTATGAATTCGAAAAGTCAAAGCTAATTTTCAAATTGTAAAAATACCTACATGAAATTCGAATCGAATTTGGTTTTTGAATATAAATTGTTTTCTGGTGTTATAAGATTTGATTCTGTTAACAAATGTAGGTATTTAGAAAAGCCGTCATGTTTTATCCATCTATTGCAGTAAACTTCAGGGAAGTAGAGATGCCTATTATAATGTAACTCGATATTTTCGTTAAATGTCACATCGTATTCGTATAAAAATATCGCGTTATCGTATCGTATCGTTAACAATGCGCCTGTTTCAATTGTTACCAATTAAAAAATTCAAAATGAACAAATACATAAACAGTGACTTTGTATGCGTATCAACTATGGAAATATAGATGTTAGGAAATTAATAATTAAAGCATAAATCAATATAAAGAAGAACTAATATATTCATAATACGAAAAAAGACCCCTCGCTTTTTGTAGCTGTTTATATTAAAATTGATAAAAATAGTTATTTTTTCTTAATCGATACATGTAACAATCGTTTTACCATTGCACCGCCAGTAAATTCGAATGTTTGGACTTATCACCAAATTAATAATTATTCATATTCCTAAAAACTGCTAAGGCATAGGGAGATTTTGTGCTATTTATGGTTGTACCTAAATAGTGGTTTATCTGTGAAGCACCCTCACATCAGACACAATAGGCTAGCCCCCGTCGGCGGATGGTTAGGGATATAAAGTTAAATACTCAGATTTCACTGTTTTCGGAGGAGATTTAGCGATAATTATTTACTATTAGATAAAATTTTCGAAACTAATGGTAATATCGTAGTTATGTATCTATACAAAAGGATTAGATAATATCGCGTACGCAAGCGCATACGTTACGGCTACGCAGCAATAAGTATATCGATACTTTTTCTTTAAACATCCCTAAGATGCAGCCGATTGGCATCATGGGCATTTAAAATATAGCACCGCGTTTAGTAAGCCGCAATATGCTTAAGAGGTTAAATAGATAACTTTAAGGCACAATATATACAAGACAGTGTAATTTTAAATCGCTATTTTTTTTTAGGTTGTCTGCTACTTTTCCTATTGATATGCATGACAATGGCGTAATGGTGTATGACATTTTCTTTTCTATTATTGTCAACTTATAACATATAATTATTAATTAAGGTTCATGAGGCTCATCAGCAATGCCTGTAATAATTTAGTTTATTTTTTGTAACAAACTACTCTACTGCGGCATATTTCGCCGCCCAAAGCTTCCGATACTACTATTGAATAAAGATTGTGGATGCTTTAGAAGACGCGTAAGTATTTTCTAAGTTCGTCGAAAGCTTTATTTATGGAACATAGAGCACAGGTTAGCAAACTTAGATTTAATTTTAGCATCCTATATACAAGACGGTATGTTTGCTGTGCGCTTTTGTACGGAGAAGGTAAATCATGGTACATAAAACCGATAGGTATTTAAATATAACATAGGTAGTCTACGACTTTCCGTGTAACGCTGAAATTAATCAAGCAGGAATATTATTTGAACATTTTCAAATTATATTACTTGCACGATTTATTTAGCAACTTTATAAAGTCTTTCGTAGATAGTTGAAAAATTCATAGTAGCCAATTATTTCATGTTTAACTCCAACAAATGCCAAATGGATAATTAATATCAGTTGGTTACTATTTGTTTTGTATCATGAAATTGTCTGTTGTAAGTAAATATCGAACATAAATAAGAAATAAATTTATAAGAAATATTATTGCAATTCCTCGTTAAATATTTATTTCTTAAATCTCGTCATGCTTTGACGATATTCTTCAAGTCATCTTCTTCTTAACGGTTATTTCTTTATTATTTTCTACTTCTCTTCATGTTATTTTTGAGCACTAACACATTTCTTAACTATCTATCATAACTATATTTTTATGTCTAAATCATTAAAATAAAAGTTATATTGTCCTTTTCAAGTAAAAAAATATAAGTCTCTGCACTTTCACTATCAGCTATCTTTTTTAAAAGTTTTATTCTTTTAAAGCACTATAGGTGCATTCTGTCCCGGCTGCTCAGCGCCGCCAATAGGCAGCACTGGCAGGGTCGCCATGCAATGACGGGAGTTAATAAGAACACGTGTGTACGTTAAGGGAGCCAATGTATTACTAACCTTATGCTAATAACATTCTATATATTAAACCTATGTACTAGCCTAATATGAGGAGACGCGGCATACACGGCATTATGGAGAAAATAATTTAGTGTTTCTAGTATAAGTCAAGCGAAACTACTACGTTCACTTTATGGACTCCATAGTAGGTAATTTGACTCCAAAGTTATCATTTGATAAACTTCAAAATAGCGCTGATTTCGTTTACATACTATTTGATAGTCAACGATAGACGCGATAGAGGACGTTTTAAAAACTTATTAGCTTCTCTATATGGTCCTCCATAAATGCTCCATAAATGATATCAGCGCTTTTGTGGCGTTTCAGAAATGATAACTTAAGGCTTATTTGAATTTATTAGTAAATCAGGAGATTTAATAAGAGTCTAAACATGTACACCAAGTACTACTGTAACACTATGTACTATTGTACTGTAAGTGTCTAGTACACTATTAAAGATTCTGTAATAATTATTGGTTTAGATCTGGAATGCCAAATAAAAGGATTGATTTGGTACTAACTATAGTGTGGCCAATTGTACATTGTCTAAAACTAAATTTAATTCATGATTTCAAAATTTACATCCACTCAATTTGTTCTTAATCTGACATTGCACAACATGTATCATAGACACTAACTATATTGTAACGGATTGACGGGACTATAATCTCAGCTACTTGTATGTAGGTAACCCCATATATCAGGTGCAGATTGGTGCCCGTTGGCCCCTCAATGCTCCACGTCACAATTCGCCAATCACTCGCTCGTTTTCCAGTATGGCGAGCATTTAGTCAGGTGCATTAATACTAGGGATGGCACAAAACCAGTTATGCCGAATGTGTTTTAGAATGCCATCGTGCGAAATTATGAAGGTAGGTACCTATAGTATAATAAAACTAACTAACTACTAACTTGAGGTAGATTTTCAATTGTACTATTTTTTTGTTGTTTACTTGTTTAGGGCTTGTACTTGTGATTGACAATCCATTAAAGCTCAGTATACAGAATAAGGGCAAAGATTGTTACTAATAACTACTTTGCAACTACCCTATAACTTTCTATTATTTGTAAAAATTTTATATAAAGTGATTGTATCAATTTAATTAAGTACCTACTTATTTCATTCATTGTACATATTTTCGGAGCTTACGGCACTCTAATCCAAACGCATCAGCGAAATAACAACAAAATGCTATTAACTAACTATCAGTTCAAAACAACAAAATTGATAATATTAGTTTGTTATTTTGAACTGATACTTAATCACATTTTTAATGTGTATGCAGCGTTTAAACGCCCACTTTATTGCAACAATTACAAATAAAGAAAGAAAACCATGATAAAATATATGCTCCAGGCGGGAATCGAATCCGCGTCGCCTGATTTCCGGCCAGACGCGATTACTACTACGCCACCGGATCACTAGGTATAACCTGCTAATTTATTCACCGCTTTCTTTCCTTTTCTAACGTTTTTATAGCAACGTTTATCTCGCCACTCATTGAAGTTAACACTTCTAGTGATCTGAAAGAATACTTTTACAAGTATTCTGGTCGGAAATCAGGAGCATATATATTTTTTCATCGTTTTCTTTCTTTATTTGTAACTGATAGTGAACGTTCAATGTAAATTTTACTAGTATAATAATATATTCAATACTTGTAGTATGAAAAAACTACTGTAGCTACAGCATATGTAAGTATACTCTTTTTAAAATTTTCTCTAAATATGTATTTCAATATTACAGATTTTGTCAAGATAATATCACATAAAATCACCTGATTTAACTCGCCTCACGTAGAAAAGTATCTAAAAAAGTATAAGAGTAATCAAAAATCATTCAATCAATTTGGATTTTTACATAGTGCTTTTGACGTCAATAGTAGGTAATTAAGTGAAGCCTTTATACTGAGAAAAAGCAGTAAGAAACTCAGTTGGTAATAATAGTCATAAGAACAATCAAAAGACAAATACGTAAGTACAGTTATAAATTATATGTACGGGTAAAGTCACAAGCAATATTATGTACTGACTTTTGACTGCTCGTGACTCATATTGAAAACATGATAAAGTTGGTGAAATTTCAATAGTGGGTACAAATGATTGTTTGGGACTGTACCAGAGCAGACATGTCTGGTAAAATCGCTGCTCGTCCACGAAATAGACGTGGTGACAATCGTCAAACAAATGAAACATGAACTAAGTAGGGATGCTACACCACCGCAATTCACTTCACAAAAATTATCTTCGCAGTGTCTGCTCTCTACCAAAATAAACTTTTTGCTACAAATACGACACATTTTAATTATTAGCCATTCATGTGCGCATCGATAGCCCTACTAAAAGCGCCCTGCGCCATACTAATCTGTTAAATCTGCTTGACTGTACAGGATGACAAGAAGCAACAAAGGGCGGGTAGTACCCCACTTCAATGAGTTACGTAACACCTGTTCATTTTCTAGATAACTGATCGCTGACGACCGTTGTGCATTCGAGTCGATGTTTGGAAACAAGACTGATACGTATCGTACTTGTAAATATTTGACAGCTTTTTTTACTTTATCATTTTATCTATTTGTAAAAACACAAATGGTTCAAAATAATGCTGCATAAATTGCGATCACTATATGTATAAAAATATCTCACCTAGAAAATAAAAATATTTTGACGCGGGAGACGAATCCACGACCTGATCTGACCACTGTGTGACCGAGGACTTTTTTATACTACTTACTAGACGACATACCAGCGAAAATTTTTGGATGTGGTTAGGTATGTTTTTTTATCGACACAAAATTGAAGTTGTTATATTTCAAGACCTGAAATAGTATTTTTATAAATATAGGTTAAGTTATCCATTATACATTTAATATTTTTCGAATTAAACTAATTTGGGAAAAAGTATTGAAAATTTTATAGACATTTAAACTTTCATCCTGTAAACTTTCTATCTCAGCTTGAAGTTTCACGAGAATGAAACAATAAAGTTCTAGGAGTCTTCTAGTAGGCTAGACTAAATTGGGAAACGAATGCTAAATGAAACGATTTAGATCCGATACCTTTGCTATCGGTGAATTATTTTTATCTAGGTATTTATTCACTTTTACTGTTTTATTTTATATATTATTTAATTTGATGAAAAGGGCATGTACCCTTCACCGGACGCTGAGTTAACATCTTTGCTGCCACCTGTTCACTTTTAGATGTTTGTAAACTATTTATTTCAAAAGCTGCTTTGGATAACGATCTCAAATCAGGGCAGCAATTCTCGTGCATTCGAAACAGTCTCAAATTCGAGATAAAATTTGAATTCGAACTTTAATCGAGTTCTAATTAATTGAGATATTCTGAAAATCTCGAATTCGACTTTTCTTTAAGGAAAGCCACTCGAATCGGTCGGCAGCGGTGAAGATGTAGATTTCGAATTCGAACAATTTTTAAAATCAAATGGCGGCAGTACCTACGCTAAGTGTTATAGTGTAATCTTTATTTTTAGTTTGTTTGATTTCGTCCCTATCAGTCTGCCGATGGCGCTATATTGTGCGTGAAAATATGTGTACTTCATAGGATAATAGAAAGTAAATACAATTTTCGGCGACATTATTTTCTTCTGCAAGTAATCAAACTTGGGTAATAAATGAAGAACTATTTAAGAAGCCCATTGGAAAAGAAAAGAAAACGTATATGCTGCAACCTGCAACAACTTAAATCTTTATCAAAATCCCATGTTAAAATAATGTTAAACCCAATGTTAAAATAAAATAACAATAGCATATGGATGCTGGTAGGTTATTTTATTTTAACATTACATCAAATGCCGACTCTAGGACAATGATGTCTGTGTCGATAAGTGTACTGAGGACTAGAAAAAAAACATGCGACTAACTAACCAACTAACTTTACTCAAAGTACAAACTGTAACTAAATAGTTAGGGATGAAAATAATAATTAGAATTTCACCCAGGATTTTGTATAATAATTATCTGTATGTTTTCCGTTAGCCGATTGGAAAATAAGAGAAGTCTAATACAGCACCATCACACTGGCTCAAATTAAGTTGTAGATAACAATGATTGCAGAGACAACCGAGATCAGTAGCCCTGCGAACTATGGAAACTGTAGGGAATGGTATTTATTGAATTATTGAGAAATGAATACAGTAAGTGTGTTAGGTATATAAGTAGTATTGAATTTGAAATTGTTAGGTACATAGCTACACAAAACTGTTGGATTTTAATTAGGTTTATTTTCGTATCAAAAACGGCATATTCATGTATTAATATTTCGTTATATTTAATTTTATACAAAAAAAGTGAAACTTAATCCCGTAAATCGCATGGAGAATCGTTCAAACGAACTGTATCTGTGTTTCTTCATGAAAATTAGATTTTGCTTTGTCATCTCATACTTAAATTTTAATTTTAAAAGATCGTTGCTGGAAAGAGAGAGTTTAGAGAATATTATTTCGTTAAAGATCCTAAACTTTTGAAGCCTTGCAAATATAGTATCTATCACATTACGATAAGGTAGTTTAAAAACTGAGATACCACTTTTTAATGGTTGTAGGTACTCATTACCAGTTACTTTATTAATGACTTCATCCCCTGCCATTAAAGGTCACTAGCTTAGTAATTGGCAGAGGTAGGACTTAGGGTTGGTACCGTTGGGGTGCATGGGGTCGTGCAGGGGTTCGAAGGGATGATCGCTGACATATGTCCCTCCCTGCCTACATCATTATTTGCGATGAGGCGGAAAGAACCCGCATCGACACATTTCGATGGCTTGTTAAAATTATCCACGGAGGCGTTGATAGCTGCAGCTTTTTAAAGTTTAATTAATATAATATTTCCCTTGTTTTCCGTTTTCTTTTAGTATATTTTATTATTTTTCAAAGTCATTAACAAATAAAGTAACTATAAAAAATCCGTTTATTTTTTTGGGTTTTTATAATTTTACGTTCAATTCAAAGTCAAAACAGTTCAAAATTACGTTCAACTGCAAAGCCAGCCTACGTCACAAAAAGCTAACAATAAACATAGTGATATAAAAACATATTATTTATTATTACATATGTTTTTATAGTAAAAAATATTTTACTGTTACTTGGAAACATCGTCTATTGTGACCAATAAGGTCATCATGAGCCTATATGTGTCCCACTGCGAGGCACAGGCCCTCCTACGCGGGAAAAACACTTGACTAAATAGGTAGTTTACAGAAAGTTTAATACAACGTTAGTTTTAATTTTTTAAACATTAAGTTATCAGTAAGAAAGTACTTACAAGAAGCTTTGATTATTTGATTACATAATTGCAGAAGCATCGCAAGAAAGTACCTGTATATTTGAGGATCTTCTACCTAAACCATTTATGTTACTTTAAGAAAACGGAGGTATAGGTTTCATAATAAAAATAATATTTTTATATAAGTTTTAATAATAGTTTTTACACAATCTGATCAATGATTTCGGAGCGCATTAGGGGACAATTAAACATACAAATATTGATTTTTATTTATATAGATTTTCGATTAGTTTGTCTATTAATTCAGTTCTCCTCTATAAACTTACCTACTATAATCAAACTTTTTGCCTTTAGTTACTGATTTAAACCGACCGGCCGACCGACGATCTGGTGAGGGTCGCGGGGAGCCGATGGACGCGGACAGCGTAGAACCGATCGGTATGGAGATCTTTGTGGGAGGCCTTTGCCCAGCAGTGGGCGTCTCTCGGCTGAAATGATGATGATGATGATGACTGATTTAAAAAGTTATGGAATTAAGGATTCATGCCCAGTTCATTAATGTACAAAATAAAAGCATACCTAATGAATTTCGCAGACCCGAGTCCTTAGTTAATAACGTTTTAATTAAATTCTATAGCTTTAGCTAACTTGGATTCTCAATTAGAATCATAGTATTGCAATGAAATAACTTTGACCTCGTCCAAAACTGAAGCGCCAAAATTCAATGCAGCCTAATAAACAAGCAACGTCCGCTATCTGTTTTACCCTTTACTTGTTCACAAAGCAATTTACCGATAATGAAGTGATTGTGGCGAGAACTGCGTGTAATTGTTCCATTCAGTGGGCACGACCCTAGCGCTGCGTAATGGTCTCCGGCGCCGATATTATAATCATCCAGTTTGAAATATTGCTTGTCAATTTGTGCACTCTGATGTCTGTATCGTCGTCACCTACACATCTGCGAACATAATATGCATTTTAAAAAAGCCCGCAAATTCTGCTAACTGGGTGATAGTTACAAACAAAAATACTTGTAGGTAATAGTCGAAAAAAGACCCGTAATCCGTAGCCAATTAATAAATATTTTTTAATCATAAGGGATGTCTTCATCGCAAATTCGTAGCTGATTAACTGCTGTAAAATCAGTAATGTAAGCACACTAATCTGATCCTGCTATACAACTATGGTCCAAGACCACTTTTTGACTCTGAATGGCATTTTAATGCACCAATCGTCATCTATTGTGTTTGGCCAAATTACTTGCTAACACAATAAGCGTATTGCTTTAGATCACTATTTGGTGGGATAGCAAATGAATTAACGAAACTGCGCATCACGGCATCAGTGTAAATCAGCCGATTTTTGCATGTCACTTGTTGCTTCTGAACTTTTATTTTGAAAAACGGGGAATAATTGTCCTATCTTTGTGAAAATTTCACTCTTTAGAGGTAAGTTAGTCAAGATGTTATTACAGAATACTCATTATCTTCAATGTGCACACTCTTTTGAAAATTACTTAGTCAAAACGATATTTTTTGTACTTTGTTTCAAACAAACAAAATGTTAGGACTACCTAATATTTTTTGGACCATAGCTAAATATTCAATATTATTGTATCTGGGGCGAAATCAATTTAAATATATCGTTCGGTTATATAAGAATAACCCACAATATATGAACACCAAATGGGTCTGTGCTTGTCTGAGCTTCAAAATAAGAGCTAAATATAACTAGAGGCGTCAGTTAAATAAGAAATACCAAGAAACTTAATAATTTCAGAACTAACAAAGATGTCTTTCAAAAAATGAGGAGTAAACTGATAGCAGCATCAAAATACCTAAGAAGAAAAAACAGAGTTATAACATTACGGAACAAGTAATATCCTCCTTTTGTTTGAAGTCGGCTAAATACATATAATATGTATATAGTTTTACAGTAGTTGATTGGCTGCTGTTATAGGCATGACGCAGAGTATTGCGTTATGAGCTCGACTGTTGGCATATTATTATCGGTTTATTTTCGCTTAGTATTCAATTTTTTTTTCGTAAAATTCTCGGTTTTATTCAATAATTCATTATTATTTTGTATTAATGAACTACTTTACGACATTCGTTGTACTTATATTATTATGTTCTACAATCTTTGAAAAAAAGTCTGTCATCGATTTGTATTATTGTGCAAACACGTATAAGGTGTCATGTTGCAAGCGATAATGATAAATTTTATAGCGATTCTCCTTGTAAAACGTTGCAACGACATAGAACTTATGTTCATAAGTCTTTTTACTCCGAAATGACTTTTCAATAAAATTGTTACTCTATGGCTCGGCCCTCTTGTGGTTGCAAAAAAATATTTAAACAAAAATTAAAACCCACTCCAAAAAACTGAAAAGGATAAAAAAATTAAATTTTAGTAGGTACTCATCCCCTAGGAACATATTTTTGGAATTGGTGCTAAGTTGTTTCCAGAAACCTTAGATAGTGAAGCACCGACTCCAAAAATATGTTCTTAGGGGATGAGTACCTACTAAAATTTAATTTTTTTATCCTTTTCAGTTTTTTGGAGTCGGTTTTAATTTTTGTTTAAATATTTTTTTGCAACCACAAGAGGGCCGAGCCATAGAGTAACAATCTTATTGAAAAGTCATTTCGGAGTAAAAAGACTTATGAACATAAGTTCTATGTCGTTGCAACGTTTTACAAGGAGAATCGCTATAAAATTAAATATAGTTTTTCACAATTTTTAGTGATAACTTTTGAAGGTCAAAGCTAGATAGGTGACCGTGAGCTTATTTTGTTTTCTACTATCGTATCATTTCACTAAAAATTCATAGGATTCGCATATGTAGACGAGTTAATTTTTTCAGTTTTTTTTATTTAAAAACCAAACTACCCAATGGATATTAAAAAAAAATTATGGGACCAAATGGGAACTATTTCGCATCGAACAAAAAAAGAATCATAAATATCGGTTCATCCAGTCAAAAGTTCTAAGGTAACAAACATAAAAAAATAAAAAGTAAAAAAATAAAAATAAAACATAGACGAATTGACAAACTCCTCCTTTTTTTGAAGACGGTTAAATAGCACCTATGTTCGGAGCGCGTTCGTAGATGAGTAGGTTTAAAAACTATCTCCTGTAGGTATCCGTTACAGTGATGCAATGAAATTAACGCTAACATCGTTAACAGCACATTGCCGCAGAATTAGCGCGCGCCCTTTGTTGGATGCGTTGACGTTTCGCGTCATTACCTCGTTGCGAAGTGTGACCGCACACTTGGTGTTACCAGTCGAGACTGGACTTGATAATAGCTTGTTTTGTGACAGTGATATAACTTGCACGCTTAATTCATCCCTTGCCAGCTTTAATGGATGTCTATGAAAGCCGGAATCCAGCCTATAGTGTGCCGGCGCACACGCACAAAAAGTGCGACCATCTTCAATTCAACTTATCATTATGAACTCAGCTAACAATAACGATGTAGTTATTAAAAAGATGACAGTTTAAGAAAAAGTATTGTAAGGAAAACAAGCAAATTATATTATCCAATAAGAATTACACTAAACCCGTTAATTTCATGACGTCATGACCATTTAAATAGTATGAGATTGTAAAATATTTTTAAAAATGTTAATTAAAATGTTCTGTAACCTATTATAATTTAATAAAATATTTTTACAGTTTAAAAGACCCTGAGCACCTCCAGCCTTCAGAAGGAACGTTACCGTCCGGGTTGTCACTACAACCGCTTTTACCCGCCGACCTGCAAGGTCCAAGACTCCACATGTGTCTCTCCCATGTAAGAAGGCCTGTGCGTAGTAGTGGGATATATAAGTTGTTAATGGATAAATTAAATTCGTAGAGTAATTAGTATACAGTGATTATAGAATAAGAAATTTTGATCGTCGTGGGGCAGACCGAATAAGTACAAACTCAAATATATAAGACCTTTAAGTATTTGTTTTTCTTGCAAGGCATATTCTTTTGGACACAACAACCATTTTTAACCTGGGTCATTTTTACCTACAAACCTTACTTAGGATATTCTGCATATTTTAAAATATTAAAAATAAGTACCTATGTACTATAATAAATACATATTTTTTCATTTAACGGCATAGTAAATGACCTTAGTATTTTTCTTTCAAATCTAACACGTAGGTATGTTTTTAAAATTCGCATTGGGTTCTGTTTTTTACACCTGTATAAAACAGAACCCAGAATTTTAAAAACAAAAATCAATGAAATTCACGCTAACCTGTGCGTCAATTTAATTGATTCACTAATAAATAAGCGCCAAAATTTTCAGAATGCGTCTCATTATTCCATTTAGGCTTTACACATTCGGTGTTTGTGTAAGGACTCGTGTTTATAATTCCAACAATGGATATAACAATAAAAAGTTAAAATAAACAAAAGACTTCAGTAGCTCTCAGACTATTTCAACAAATTAGTGAGTATTGTCTCTAAACAAGTACAAAAACTGTGTAAATAGTAGAGATATTGTCGGCATAACGATCGGCAAACAGCGGCACCCTCAGTTTAATATTTTAACGTCATCTAAAACGCTTGTGTTATGTGAATGCTGCAAGTTACAAGCGGCGATATTTTATCTACTTGCTTATATTGGCAGCAGTGATAGGACAACGGTCTAAAATCCATAATTTCCTTTTTGGTTACCGATCATATTTGCATGGTTTTTTAAACAAAAAAAACTCTCAAGTTCAAATATATTTGCTTGTAATGTTTAGGACGGGGAAGTTTTATTGTCAACTGCGTCTTGCTTTGCAAGCTGTACTCGACGTCGTCAGATTCGACTTAATGGGAAATCGAGAGTCACCGTGGCGAGACTCGACGTAAAGAGAGTTGACGCAGAGGGAATAATTCGATTAATTTTGTATACTGTTTTACAGTTATAATTACAATTGTTATTACATTTGTCACATACAAATCTTCTTCTTAGTAGATTTTATCATCTAAATCGTATTTTTCACCTATTTCTAATATTGATTTGTAAATGGCACAAATTTATTTTATTACTTAGTTAAAGAACTTGAAACGCTACAGCTTGTAGCACAAGCTGCCGGCAAACAAGTAGCGGGGTAGTAGGTACAATGTTTAGGGTTGTAAGTTGGCAAATATTATAAAATATTATCAATTACACGGCGCGGCTGGCGCGTAATCTGTCCCGTATTATTAACAACCCTATTATTTGTGATTTTTTATTTACATTTTTATGACTTATTTGATTTTTCTGTTCAGATTTATTACTACAAAGACTTGTTGTCAAGTTACATAATTTGCGCATGAAAAGCATAAAATATTGACCGTGAAAATGTTCAAAGAGACGATAATTGACCGTAAATTATAATAACTTGTTATCGTAACGCTAATTATTGTAACAATTGTGAAGAGTCTTATTGAAGAACAGTTATTGTGTTCTAGAATAGAATATTCTCTATTTTACACACAAAAAAATACAGGTGGTTCATTGCTGTATAAAGACCAGACAATCTTGGGACGACGTTAAAATAAGACTAATAAAAGTAAATCAGGGATCATAAGAATGAAAACTATACTTAGAGATTTAATAACCGTCAGGGAGTTTTACCACCAGAAGCGATTCGGAACGAATAATATGTTGTGAAATAGGTGTAGGTTTGGTGATACAAACATTTGAGTTGAGTTGACGAGCATTACAGATTGACAGTTACACATGTCGAGATACCCAACTTTGTGAAAAATGTATCTAATATTTAATTACGTTTCCTTGGAAAACAAGGCACTAAAAATTATAAATATTACCTATATGACTTATACCTATCTTTGACTATGTTTGTAAAAATCTTTTTCAAATCTTTTTTAAACCTTGAATCCCTTGCCAGTTTACACCATAAACATATACGACGATTCAGTATTGACTTGAAGATACGGCATTCTTATTGAGGAGAATCCGCTACATACACCAAACGACACTCTATAGATGCCTTAAGAGCAGAATTGAATTGGGGACATTTAACACGTAGTTTGTTTTTTAGTGGTTTCCTATACTTTGGCGCAATTACATACGTCTGCGGCCAACAGCAAAAGTCAGTCCAGAAAAACTACATACTTCTAACCTCTTTTACGATTACGATTCACAAATACGGTACGCTTCTATTACACAGACAAAACTTTTTTCTTTCTTTTTTTGCCGTCTTTCTTTCTTTTTAATTATTTGGATGAATTAAGAAGCTGTAACAATATTTCACAATGTGCCATAATGTGAAATAGTTTGTCTTCAGAATACTAATCTGCCACTTCAAAACTATACAGGGTGTTAGGGGTACGCTCTCGGAAACGAAGGCAGGTTGCAGTGCTCATCTCCTTAAACACGATTTTTTGAAAAATAAATTTTTAAATCACGAAAAAAACCAGCTGTTTCATACAAACAGGCCGTGTAGATCTTACAATTTGTATGAAACAGATGTTGTTTTTTCGCGATTTCAAATTTTTTTGAGCAACTTGTATTTAGGGTGACCAGCACTGCCACCTGCCTTCGTATTAGAGAAAATCTCCCTAACACCCTGTATTACATTGCTAGGTATCTAAAATCCAAGAATACATCGACACCGTGATCAAAATAGCTTCGCGGAAGCAAGGTGTTATTATGGCAATTATGCCTTTTGTACTAGACTTAGGTTCAGTTTTGCGTGTAATATTGCCCGCACCTTAAGAATGGCTCCGCCAAGTATCTCTTCGACGCATTGGACAGATTGCATTGTCACGTTCGCATCATTAACGATAAGGATTTAAAATTACTAGATACGTTTCGTAATTTCTATCGATAAGAACCAAACGTAGTTGGAAGTGGCATTCTGTAGAAATGAACTGCGACTGCGAACGCTTGGGGTACTCAAATTATTATGTTATAACTTTTGTTATCCACTTTTTTTATACAAAGCACGACAAATGACTCAACACCACCTGTTGTGAAGCGTTAAGAAGAGTCCATATGCGAAGAGAGACTGCTCTAGCCGCCTCGAAGCCGAATTGATGATCGAAAACCGGCACGCGTGCTCCTGAGTAAGAAGGCGGAAGGTGGGATAAGGTTAAAAGTTTTATTAGAATCGGGTTTTTCCTTTCCAATATTTTCGATTTGAGAGTAGGTATGTAGTATGACATTTCGAGTAACGTTAACACTCTTATGTTCCAATAACCTACTAAAGAACAAAACTCTTCTTGGCTTAATAATAATAACACCTACACAAACTTTTCCCCAAAAGTATTATCAAAAATTTAAACGGGCATCGAACGGAAACATTTTATCTGCAGACGTCTTCATCGTATCACGTGTGAACGCACATCGAGGGACATGTCATCATCGCTTATAACCCTTTTTAGAGATGGCCGGTCGATATTAGGCGCTCACTAACAAAATGTCCGTTTGTATCTATACAAAAAAATCTAGAAAGGTGTACACATTTGCTGTACGGCCACGAAAACATATGTAATTCTGTACCCCTAACAGTGACATTCGAAAGAAGAGTCGTTGACATTTTCTAGGTCAAATTTGTGTTTGTCTCAGTAACCCTATTTTTAAAAAATATGCTCTATTTATCTTTTTTGAATGAGACTGTAATTTATCTTTTGATACTTTTGAGCTTTAAGCGCGACACTAAAATTGCATGGGCGTTTGCCATTTTTCTTTCCGTATCGTTGTCGTCGCGTCACTCGATACCATGTGAGACATATGGTGATCTAATTGAAACTTTTCCAATGACTACCGAATCTTGGACAGATAAATGAAAATGTCGTCATGCTATCGTTGATATGGCACGTTTTCCATGCTAATACTACCGTCACGCTCGTTGACGTTACGATAACGATACGAAAATTTCAAATATCCGTGCTAAGGGTATTCAAAAAGAGTGAGAATTGAACCGCCCTAAACCCTTGATACTTTACAAGGTAATAAAACACGACTCAGTCAAATATATAAAATACCTACCTACATATATTAATTATGGCATTACACAATAGATTTAGCGGTAGGTACTGTACCGGAGATGGCTCTATATGGAAAACTCTACTACTGAGTAACAGAATGATGCGATGATATTAAGAAAAATATCGAAACTATTAAAAGTCACTGTCTGGGGAAATACCTTTCAAATATTTGTTGTAGTCTTAAATACAGAATTCAAATTGATGTCAAACGATTTAATTTTTTCGAAATTATGCCTGCTTTTACCACGATACTTTATTCAATAATAAAAATATCGCACTCACAAGCAGCTATTGACTAGTTGTAGTCTTCTGGCTACTAGTTCATAGAAAAACAATTGTATTAAGAATATAAATATACTACTTAAATCGTTAAATCAATCATTTTGTGACTAGCTTATTTTAGTAATTCTCGCAGTTTATTTGATGAATTGGCATAGGAAAGTTCTTTACTCCAGTGGTTTTAAATTTATATATATATTTTATTTGATATGAAGAACTATAGATTTTTTAAATTTTACAAGTCGTCGCATGTTTCGTGGCCCCACCATTGACCGCGAGGTATGGAGAGCGTGTGTCAATCGATCATCGCCACGACACTGCATGCTTTATTCATCTATAAATTTTGTCTGACCCAGAGGCATCGTACAAATTTATAACAAGAATATATCATTTTAGCCTAAATTATTTCTATGTCAGGCATGTTTAATGTATTATTTTGTAACGTTGTCCCATTACAGGTAAAAAAATCGTCTTATCGCGCGGTGACTGTACTTGCGTAGTTTAGCGAACTAAATTGAAAGGCCTGGCTTATGAATTGTTTTTCATAACAAGAACCCTTAAATATTTATTAGAAGACATAATAAAACGTAATGTCAAATTTATCCAGAAAAATGCGCTGCTTTGTGTAAATTTCTACCCTGAAGAAATAGCTGGTAGGTATTTACTAGAGATGGGCCGACTAGTCGGGAAAGCCGACTATTCGGCATCGTTTGTAGTCGGCGACTATTCGGCAAAATATTATAATCGGCGTGTAACAAATGAAATACAACGATTAATTTGTACTTGTTTTTATAATTTTAAAATCATTAATTCACGAAATATGGCACATACATACTCATAACCAAATAACATGGCATTGGTAAGATTGGTAAGTATTAATTAATTAAGTAATAAAATAACATGCCAATGGTAAGTAAGTAATAAGTATTTATTAAGTCAGATGTTTAGTATTAGAAAAGTCCTTGAATTGAAATATATATTTTTTAAATTTAGTTACAGTATCGAGACATATAAAGGTATACAAAAAACAATAAGCAATTTAAAAACCGATTAGTCGGCAAATACTATGTTTGTTAATTTTGCCAATTGGCCAGGCCGAAGGGACCTTTGAATACCAGCTCTGTCGGCGTCTCCTCTAGAAAAGAATTTTCGCTGTGTTTGGTTTGTTGGTACTTCATAAATTAAATTTTAGAGTTCGCTAATGATGAAATATCCCATAGGTGCATTATTACAACGGGATTTCGGATGATTGTCTCTCGAAATTCGAGAGTAGGCCCTGTGGTTAGCACGCATCGCAGGGCTGGCACGCGGCGGACACGCGCCATTCACTTTATTATTTTTCGACACGCGCCTATTATCGCGGTATTTTTCTATTTTTTAGTGATAATCGGATCAGGACAAATAGGGCGTGGGTCGATCACGATACAGTGATTCGATGGATATAAACAAGCTGTATTTTAATGCTTGTACTGGAGAGGATTAACATTTAATCCTCTATACTGCTTGACTTTAGCCGGTACTTGCAAATAATACCACTTTCATTGATAATGCTAAAGCAAAGCTAAAAAATATAAATTGAAGGATTTGAAAATTAAATCATTTTTTATGAATTATGAAGCTCCTTCTATGAAATTAATAATAAATGTCTTGATTACTCTTCACAGTACTATAAAAATTTTTCATAACATACAAGACTGAAAGCAGTCCTAACTAATATTTTAAATGCGAAAGTGAGTTTGTTCGTTCGTTTGTTACGCTTTCACGCCTAAACCACTGAATCGATTTAGATAAAATTTGATATGAAGATAGCCTAAGACCCTGTATCCACGTTGGTGGAGCCGCGGACAAAATATAGTATCTATTACATAAATTAAACTTCCGCGTTTGGTGAAGACTATATACTCTCACTGATTACTTATTAGTTCATTTTGTAATCACCAGCAGAACGCGGTGGGACGTGTCAAGATGCAGTATTATCTGTCAAAATAGTGATTTATGAGAAAACTATGTTCTTAAAGTAAGTACATAAATTTAACTTATTTTTTGAGTGATAGCCAAGTATATTTTTTCGCACGTGTAATAACGTAGGGTCTACCCTACAATGAGACACCGATACTTATACACAATACAGGCAGCACAAGTAGTGAACAAAGACTCCCACGTCAGCTCAGTGGGGTATCGTGCATTTACTTCCACACACTCTCATTAGAATCGCACATCGGCTTTTAATAAGTCGCAGCCCTGTTGCAGTTGTAATAATAATAGGGCTGGTACTGGT
This sequence comes from Nymphula nitidulata, assembly GCA_947347705.1. Taxonomy (NCBI): domain Eukaryota; kingdom Metazoa; phylum Arthropoda; class Insecta; order Lepidoptera; family Crambidae; genus Nymphula; species Nymphula nitidulata. The sequence goes on from OX374616.1 coordinate 24,336,257, forward strand.
AATAGCTTTAAACATATTAGTAGCAAATATTGTTGTTACTAGTTGCAAACATTTTCGTTTAGTGACTAATAAGTCTCAATATTTTGTAATAGGTATATTTAAAGGTAATAAACACAAACTATTTTTAGTGAATTGATAGATCACATCTAATTATTGTCTGGCTCAGACCCTTCGGCAAGTAAATGCAATAGATTGCAATTTTCGTGTGGTGACGATCACTTTCTTTTCAGTTGTACAACTTAGAGTATTTTATAGACCTTTTCGACCTTAAACATAAACATACGATACGCCATTCATTTAAAAGTTTTTTTTTTCATTTTTTACCAGAAGTAGGTATACATAATTATTCCTTCCAAAAAAGGTTCCTTTAAGCGATGAACTTCTCGCTGAACTCGCCAGTTTCTTATGTGAACGTGACTTCCTAGACACTGGAGTCAATCTCAGTGCTTTGCATACTAAAACATAGTAGTAGGAGAAATCATTGTAAGCCAGGTAAGAATGTTTGGTAAATTGCGTGCAAAATACAGTTTACTAACAACTTCGTAACAAAGAGTTATTCCCTCACAAGCGAATTTCAACTGGAATTTTCTCTTAATCCGACTGACAGTGGGGTGAGAGTTAAATAAAACGTTATCGTTTGTAGATAGGTAGTTTAACTTTTTTCTGTCGTTTTCATTTCATTCTGAAATGTTGTTTGAACTTAATGAAGTGGAAGTCATAACTCCTAATTGAATAGGGATGTCCTGGATTTATCGACCTAGATTTATCTGTAACATTATTTCTTAAAGAAATAGAAACTTGATCGAGTTCAATCAATATTTTTGTAGTGGTTTTCTTAGCAATTTATCATCAATTAATATTGTGACATGGATGCTCAGTAAACATCTCATTATATGAGTAATATAATATGACTGAATTATTAACATTACTGATCTAAAACTTCGTGGCACTAATATAATGTATATCACCGGCAAAGTAGGGGCACAATGTCAAAGTTGGACATCAGTCGTGATAACTTTTAATTTGTCATTCCAATGATGTTATCCGATTTTTTAGCGCAGTTATTAAATAAAGGTGTGATGTTTGAAAGTATTATTCATGGGTACTAATGATCAAATGGAAAAAGTATCGTGATGTTCGTGATATATGTTCAAAACAAACGATTATTTTCTTCTTAATGTCAGAAAAATTTTGTGTGTAACTTTGTAAGTTTTTTAACCATTCTTCAGAAAAACGATAGTTGACATGGGATATTGGCATCGGCCGGCCCGCGTAAACTATACTCGCGTGCCGTGTATTCGCACTAGTCCCTGTGAATTAGTCTTATGATGGGAATACTGGTGTTTTTTGACTGCTAAGTACTTTACTTTTTTTTTACTATCTACTTTTGGTGACTAAATAGAAACTATTCCTTACACAGGATAGGGTCGATCATAATGAACAAATCCTTCTAGTCAAAATTGCCCCTAAAATAAAAAGGAGATTAGTTAATAATAGTATGTAAAAGTAAATAAAAATAAACGTGCGCTTAATGAATTTTACACTTATATGTTAAGATAATAAATGCAGTTCTTTAATCAAAGTAATTTTAATATGCATTATTTCTTTCCTATTTCATTTCTTAATTCTTCTTTGATAAACAAATTATGTTAAAGGCAATTTGATTGCTAATTTAGTCACAAGTAAATAAAATTGACTAGTTTCTGTCTAACATAAAAAGCCTTGAGTAATTACAACAGTTATAAAACCTTCCAACGTTGTTAGATTTCATCGTCTTCCTAGTTCAGATATTGTTTACTAGAGAGATTCGTTCTTTATGATGGACCCTATCGATTGGTAATAATAATACAAGCTGTATATTTTACACATTTGGCTGGTTCGAGTCCCGGCACAGGTAAGTGACCTTTAATAAATCTTTAAATGCAGTTTTATTATTTCTAAAAATTAATGAATGTTTCTTTGGAGTAATAAGTTGCTAACTCCAAAAATTAGGATAGGTACTTTCCCTCAAGCTTAGGCTACATTAGGCACAAGCTTAGGACAACAATTTAAGGTTTAATACTTTAGATACGTTTATCCTTAAAACGATAGCTGTGATATAAGATTACATTAGATTAAAATCACCATATAAACTTTCCTTTTTTATTCGCAATTATAGTCTAATGGTTCGGTAACCCTATACAGAGAAACGTGCTCGGTCACGGCGCGCACACGCCGCGTGTCAGTCGCGTGTCGTTCGCGAACCTTCAACCAATTATTTGTTTTTACGTGATTTAACATGTTTATTCGGCTAGTTTTTTGTTCGTATTTGAATAGGCCAAAAGCCTTGTTGATTTGTTTTTATGGGGGACTGTGTTAATGATGAAATTCAGAAGATTTTCGTGGTATGTTAATTGTTAGTTTTTTAACTTAAGTAGGTACTTAACCAATTATTCATTGCGTAATCTATTATTGTACGATAATAACTTTACGGTATGGACTTTAATCATAAGCACTTAAATATGTTTACCCGATATTTAAAAATATGCCTTGTAGTTGATGGTACAAATCGTACAAATTTCAACAGTAAAAAGTTATAAAGTTCTTACCAAAGTTTGCATAGACCGATGATAGATGTAGTATTATGTTTCACATTCTACGCTTACTTTACTGAGATGTAAATATTTCAAATATCTTCAACTTTGCCACAGGTGGTTCTTTGTAAACTACGTTCGTCTTCGTATGCTTATTTTCATATTGAGGTGTCACTATCGATAAAAGTTAACTGTGCAACTTTTATAGATATTTCAAGGAGTGATCTTTTAAAATATGTAACCCGTTGTTAATTTAAGAATATAATGTTTTGACAAGTGCGTGGACAATAAAATTTGACCTGTCCACAAAACGCGCCTTCGCTGCAGATTCCTATACAAAGTTGAAAAGATAATATAATAATATTAAGATAAGATAGATATTTTAATTACTAAGTAATTTTTCAAACTTTTATAATAATGATATAATCAAAAATTAAGAATATTTGAAGAGATAGATTGGTTAATAGTTAAACTAACGCTTACCACTATTCTAAACCATATTAATTTCATAGAACAGCGCAACTTCAACGCCTAGAAAATAAGCATGTTATTTCTTGAAAGTCAAAGAACGTTATAGCCGATTTACTTATTCTTATGCAATAATTTTATTGTTTGTTAACTTTCTTCACTTTTTGTGAAATTTTTGCAAAGCACATTATAACCTGGACTTTTTATATTTTTATATAGGTAATTTGATTTCATTACATACAAAATAAATTTATACATTAGTATACAAGCGAGAAATTACAAATCTCTTCCAATCAACCCGAATCAACCAACATACGCAGGAGTACTGACTACTCAACAGAGTGATGATGTTGACGAGTCTTTCGTTTGATTTAAAGTTCACATTTTGTTGTAATCTTTATGAATACTTATTAATTATACTTTTAAAACTTTAAGAACCAAACTCAGCTACGAGGAAGGGTCGTACATACAGGGTACTGCGTGAAAGATAACGGTCCTCGCACCTGTGGCGTTAAGCCATGAAGCTGTGCGTACTGCTGCCAACTGATCTATTCATGTTCAATGAACATTATACAACGTTTCACTGACCAGCAGGTGTAGAAGACTTAACTATTGGAATACAATGTATGAGGATAGGGAGGATTAGGTTTATATATATTAAATTTTTTATTATTACTACTTACTGCAGCCTTTAATTTGAGGTTTTTTTTTGTGGTCACCATTAGGCAATGCTGTCATTGCATATTGTTCAGAAATAAATAAAAACTTAACCTTTTTAATGAAGTTTTAATATTAGGTAGGTACCTACGTAACTTGTAGTTGTAAAGAAACCCTTTCATAAGAAAAAAAATCAAGATAGTAACAACAAAGTAAAATTTTGACAGCCAAAGTTTGTTGATGTATGCGTTCGTTCACCTTTTTATATGTGATAAATAAAAGTAAGATTCCATTTTTAAAAATATTTATAACACTTGCCCAAATATTATGTCTAGTGTAATGTAAATTAGCACAAGTAATTAGGTAGTTACTTTTTTATATATAAATAACTAATAATAACATTTACAAAGTAATGATAGTATGTTCAGATAAATAACATATTTTAATCCAAACCCTCTATATCTAAAGTGAGTTTAGCGTTAAACGTAACTCCGGCGTTCGTCGAATGGATTTAATACAGAAAAAAATAAGCTTCAAAAGAAGAGACTCTCTAAATCAGGCTTATAAGACGGTCACTTAAACAAACATACAAACTGTTAGTACTTTGGTATGTTGTACTTACCTATGTTTTAAGTATCCGGTGGTTTTAATTGTATTCGGTCAAGAAATAAAAAAAATATGTCCGTATAAATCAATTGTAAAATATAATATCCATGTACCTATTTGGATCTAAAGGGAAAGCTCTATCTAAGCCTATCAATACCTAATTTAAGAAATCAAACACTCGTACATTTAAACAATTTTGTAATCTAGAGTACTAAATTGCAAGCTGTACTTCCGTACGCTTCAAGTGTCTTTTTCAATCAATACGAACTCAACTAATGAATATAAAATAATAAATACCACTTACTATTCCATACTCCCTTACACTTGAGCGCGGGAAAATTTAACAAAGAACATTTCTATAATACCCTTGAAAAATTTGATTCGGCTATTTCCCAAGAACGGCTTTGTTCCTACAAAAAGGGTGGTACGTGAGTTTTGGCGTGTTTTTTGACCCTAACAAAGGGCGGTAGGGGGCGCGAGCTGGCGCCACGTGCCGTGGAAAAAGACACCATTGTTGTACCAGCGGTGATGAGAAATGGGGGCTCTTTTGATGACGTAAGGTGGAATTTCGCTTGAGCTGTTTTAGTGTACTGTATTTTCGAAAACACACAGAATATTATTTGACTTTTGAACGTCATAAATTAAAATGCTATACTTAACGTTTTATTAGTCACTGCTAAGGTCTTTTCTATAAAGCCTGTAGTTTGTATCTACAGGCTTATTAAAAGATTTTACTACTACAAGCAATATAATATTGATATTTATTCACTTTTGTCTTGACTCTACAGGTTGTACAATGCGTAAAGTTATGTACACTTGGTGCCACAAACATATAAAACTCGAATTTAAAGACTAAGGTTAAGTGGCAAACAAGCTTACCATGCTTGTCTCCCACTCTGGTTGTTATTAAAAGCCTAAAATAATAATAAAAAAAATAATTGTGCAACTTTAACTTCCCTATAGCCTTTAATTCCAAAGAAAGAAAGAAGTAAATTAATTTATCACCACACAAAGTAAATAAATAGTGATCAATCATTTATTATGTTACGAAATAATAAATAATTCTTATTTTATCACGTGCTATCCGTCCCTAGTACTCATATCTAAGAACTTATTCCTACCTTGCATGTCTTGCATGTCAAAGCGAGCATTACCTTTTCACAAACATTTGCTTAGCTTAAGTTGCATAGTTGAAGTGGCTAAAGAATCATACTGAATGTGTATAAAACTTTCTCTACTTCAGAAAATCATTTTTTGGAAAAGATATAAAATATTATAAAACATGATGGCATATAATAAGTGACATTATTGGCATTTCTCATTGTATGACGAAAATCTAAGCAAATAGCAGCAGTAATTTGCAAAATCTAAGATTTATACACACGTCTTTTGTAATCAATGTGTTGGTTGTTAAAAACGATTGAAATGGACTGTAATTATTAAATAATACGCCGCTTTAAATGTATAACAGATTTACTCAGCCAATTTATAACACAAAAAAAAAATAACACGTAATCTAGCAACTATACAAAATTAGTGTAAAAAGTAAAACTTGAAAGAGGTTGGCTGAGGCTGGCCCCTAGAGCAAGCACTAAATTATGTCTGTGAGAGCTGATCATCGCAGGGAGGAGTAGTCATCAATGACACCAACTTCCTAATAGGTCATAACCCCTTTTCAATACGTCCACAACACGTGTGTGCCGATCGGGACCATCATAATTTATCGTAACTTGACCTACTGCATTCCCGATCGCAATAAAGGCACGTATATTTCATCTCATTTTCGTACACTCCACCGGCTCTTACGTCATGAGGGCACACTAATAACGTACTGATTACACGCGTGTTGGAGTCACCCGATCATATAAAATTAATTGAGGGACCGAGTATAGCGAGTAAAGAGATTTGTTTATTGATACAAAACTGTTTACAAATAGATCTGCGTGGGCGCAACACTCGCTAATTTGTAAAATGTTCCAAAATACAAAAAATAATTTATTTTTAACCGACTTTAAAAAAGAAGGAGGTTATATGTTCCACTGTATGTATTTTTTTTGTATATATGTTCACCGATTTCTCTGTCAATTTTGAACCGATTTTCAAAATTCTTTTTTCATTCAATAGAGTATACTCCAGAGGTGGTCCCATTGTCACCAAGTCAGGATTTGATGATGGGATCCTAGGGAAATCGAGGGCAAACCAAAATTTTTATAGGCACGTGTAACATGTTTTAATTTTTTCCAAAGCTATTCAAGTATTTGCTTCTGTTGGTCATCATCTCATGTTGATGAGCTGTTGATGGAAGGTATAACTCCTTAACGGTTAGGAGTTAGAAGATAATTCTTTCATTGTGTATTTCAACCAAGGACTGAAAGACAGACAAGTCGTTAGTGCTGACGGTCGCCCATCTTGCTTCAACCTTAGGAAATTACCTACTTAAAAATGTGTAAAAAAATATTTTAACAAAAGTAAAACCGACTTCAAAACACTAAAAAGGAAAAAATCATTAAATTTCAGTACCTATGTACCTACTTACCTCCTGAAATGTATTTTTTGAAGTTGGCGCTAAGCTGTTTCCAGAAACAATAGAAAGTGATGCACCAACTCCAAAAAATTAATTTCAGGAGGTAATAAGTAAGGCGGCGGCATATAAAATTAAATAGGGGCTCGATGGCGTGGTGCTTCGAGCGCTCTAGTTTCGATTACGAAAACAAAACAACTTTTGCCATGGTTGATCACGGGATGGGTCAATCAAAATTTATAATTTCGAGCTCCTCCGTCCTTCGGAAGGCTCGTTATGCCGTTGGTACCGGTTGTTACTACAACCACTTTAACCCACTAACCCGCATTAGGCCAGAGTGGTTGTGTTAAGGCCCAAGCTCTTCCATGTAGGAAGGCCTGTGCCCAGTAGTGGGACGTAGGCCGGTGATTATGATGATGATTAAATTAAGATCAAAATGTTTAGAGATTTCCGTTTTAGAGAAATATTGCGGTATAACCTAATTATCCTTTTTAGTATAAGACTGAAAGGAGTGACTTAAAATTATAAGAGGCTGTTGTTATATGAAAAAATATACCTACTTACCTACTGCCATAGCATTAGCGGTAATACTTATAAACGCTTATTTTACCTATTTTAAATGAATTAAACAAGGAGGAGCCTCTCAATCCGACAAGCTTTTTAGATTTGTTATAGAAAAAATTACGTGTGAATTCCAATTCATTTCAATACCTAAAATTTTTATTAAATGAAGTGATTGAGGTATCACTTTCGAGGTACCTACCTATGTAGAGAGAAAAAACACAACCCATTCGCGCGGTTGAGTTAACCACGGAGAATATTAAGGTTGCCGCTATCTGTATATGTTGTTTTCAATATTTCTCCATTTTCTAACTACAAATTTTAAATATTGAATTAAAATAGTTAATAACAAAGTTGTGAAACTATATTTGAGCAAAAGAATAAAACACTGTTTTATTGCAACCTTGTCGTGTTCGTTGAATAATTATTATTTTTCATAATTTTGATTCCCTGTATTTTTGAAGCTCTATATGTACACACGACAGTACATCAAGTGTAACAGTTGCACTACGAAAGCCGCCTCTATTACGAACGTCGTAGGGGCGGTCTCAAGATCAATCTGTTACGCTTGATGTGCTGTCGACTGTACACCTCATATTGTTTATTGAATTATATGTAAGTACATCTTTTTAGAAGTGTCTGTACGCTTTACAGTCAGAAAGATGTTAAGGTACAGCCGACAGCATAACAAGTGTAACAGTACAACTATGAAAACCGCATGTAGTACGAACGAAATAAGGGACTCTATTTACATGCATTATATTGATATAATCCATATAAATATTTGTAAGCGTTGAGTGTGTACGTTTTTCAGACGTACCGCATATACCTATAGTGTCACGTCACGTGACTCTAGGTACGTACCGTCTAATTAAAAGCGGTTACTGTAGCCTACGCTAGTAGCATTTTCAGCACTTACCCTAAAAAACCAGCAAGAGAAAGCGCCGGCTTTAATTGATAATATGTTTTATTAGTACTATAAAATTTAATTATTACAGAATAAACTAATACCTTTACAAAATTTAGTACCTAAGTAGTAGTTACATACCCACCCACTTGTATTCTAAATTATTTACGGAATCCATTAGAAAAATCTGAGCAAATCGCAACATGTTGACGGTTTTGAAGAGGTCCATTTCATTTAACCTTTCGTCTCGTTCCGAGCCCGCCGTCGCTCACACACAATATAAAATCTATTGGTCTAAAATGTAGGTCCTGCACAGATTAACAAGTAGCGGAAAAACCTTCATTCCAATTGTTACGACCTCTTCAATGATACTTTACTCAATGCGGTTACTTTCAATGTAGAGGATATAATCTTGAAAGATCTTTAGTTGACTCATAACTGATTTTGGAAAAATTCAGCTCGGTAAATGTAGGTTCCTGCAAATGACGGTATAAATGATAATGAATAAAACCAAGGTATAGTAAAACCCTTGTAGTATTTCCGCTACAGCCACCCCTAGCTTTAGACCAAAAAAAAACTTTGGATAAGTGACAAAAACCCGTGTTCGGACTGACATGGCCGCGCACGTCATCGCGCCGATCTCGACCCAAACTTATCAATTATGTTTGATTCATTGAGTGCATCTGACACGAGATGTCGCCAGGCTCTCCCAAATATTGTGATTTAGATGTTTATCTGTGTTACGATGAAATTAAAAGTCAGCTCTCAAATGTCCATCTTTATCGATCTATATAAATTTATGAAACGATGGAGGGAACGTTTCTAATGAATTGTTTTGGATCAAAAATAAAATAAAAATCTGTTATAACAGAATATTTTTTGATTTTCGATCCAAAACATATTTAATAAATATTTAACATTAACATATCTACTTTTTTTCAGGATTGCTTTAAAAAGAAGAAACACCGTATTTACCGTTTAAAATGGATATCTACTCTAGTCGGTAGGTATAAGTCAGTAGGTTTATTTTTACATGTACTAAGTAAAATGTACTGCAAGAAAGCTTATAAATAATCGCAATAATTTTATCCCTCGATTTAAATTTTAACAACTTAAAATTTTAAGTAGCTTGGCTTTCGTTTAAAAAAAAAACAAATATTTTCAAAGCTATGGGAACCTACACTTATAGACTTTAACAATTTAAATTATTGCGATTATTTATAAGCTCTCTTGCAGTACATTTTACTTAGCTGAGAACATGTAAAAATAAACCTACTGACTTAAAAGCAGCAAATCAATTTGCTACAATCCTTTAGCAGTAATTTAAAAATATATTTAATGGCATTTTTTTTCTGCTCAACTAATTTTTTTTAATAAATAACTGATTAGAAAAGTATCTTAAGTAGGAAAAAAAATTAATAGGGTCATCCCAAGCCCTTGGTAGCTCAGATGGTTAGAGCAGTCGGAATCGTGAACGGAACGTGAAAGGTCGCGGGTTCGTTTCTCGCCCCAGGACATGATTTTTTTCAAGTTTAGATACTTTTGAATGAATAAATGATTTATGAACTATTCTTTCTTTGATTTTTCGCTTGTAACTTCCTAAGTTATCATCACCAGCTTATGTACGTCACACTGTTGGATACAGGCCTTTCTACATGAAAAATACATTAGGAGTTTGGGCCATAACACTACCAACCTACCTAATGCGGGTTGGAAGGATAAACGGGTGCAGGAACAACCGGGACCAACGGCTTAACGTGCCTCCAGAAGCACGGAGGAGCTCGACACATCACGGAATCAACCACGGCGAAAGTTGCTCTGTTTCCTAAGTCGTTCAATTCAATTATGAAGTGTAATCAATGTGATTGGTTACAAGATGGCTGCGAGCACCAAAATCACAACATTAATAACCGTTATAATATCAACTAATACGACAAAAGACTCAATTTTTATAAGTCTTTGACAAGCCAGCAATTGGATACACGTGTGATGCGCCATTTATTCGTTACCGATTACTGTGTTTTGAGTAGGTACCCACGAGAATTTTATTTTGCACGTTAGCGTTACATGTGGCTAAAGTTAAATGAGTGCAATTTCCTGAATTGTTGGTCGTGCTGTTGTTTACAGATTTATACGAAACACGGTTTTTTGAGCTTTTTTACGACACCAAATAAATTCGGTGCGAATACGCAAAATTGTTCAACGTGAATTTGACGAGTGATTTTTGCAGCGCCTCTCCGTTAGGAAATATCGTACATCCATTTTTTTCTTTTGAATCCACTCGATAAACGGCCGCAGCGTTCAACGTAAAATCTACACACAGGTATACGAGGTTTTGTTTTCCAAAAAGCTGCTCCCGTTCCTGCGTTGACCAGGCATTTTTTTGTTGATATCTCCGTATAAATGGGAAGGCAGATTCGCTTAGGTTTTTCTGCAGTTATTTCATGAAATACTTGTGTACACAGTTCATTATATGATAAATATATGATGATAAAATTTATTATGCTACCTCAATGAGGTAGATAATCACTAAAAATGCTTAACTTCCACACGTAGTAATAATAAATAAATAAATAAATCTATATTTAGGCTTTGTAGAAACATGTATTAGTAGAATAATACCCTCTTCTCTGTGACGTTCAACACTTGAAATTAAAATTAAAACTTAAATAATTGTATTTGGGATGAAATGCGTCTCTGGAAGTAATTTATAACTACGTAGAGAATTTTGTAGTTAAATTATGGGAATGATAAATTAAGAAATACTGTGTGTTCACTGTTTGTATGCGTATGCGTTTAAATAGTAAACGTTTACCTATTACTGTGTGTTTTCATTTTTTTTGTCAACGAAGACACTTGTTTCACAAAGCAATCATTTCACAACATAATTAGCATACCGATGCATTTTTTCATTAAATCTTGACCGTCGCATAAAACTTTCATTGGGGTACTGTGGAGCTTAATTACCTATTCAAACGTAGGTATTCTAACTGGATAAAGTTTGTTTTAATCTGTAGGTAAAATGTACGTGATGGCTGGTGGCGGGGATCTATTCTAATTACTTAACCCTGCAGTGGTCGCGCGTAAGATCGAAAAGTTCCCGAAAACTTACTAAAGCAAATCTTTTAATGCTTCTTGTACTTGGGTGGAGAAGTAACAGACGCGCAGTGTTGCACACGATCTCTCTGAAAATTGACAAAATGAAGTTTTACGGGTCGACACCACGATCGATCACTCAAAAATTGTGTAATAAATTAATTATTTTTCTTAATTTTTGATTTTAACATTATTATAAATGAGACAGTTATTTATTATTATATATTATTATAAATGAGATGAGACATTATTATAGATGAATAAATAAAAAAAAATAGATAATAAATTAATAAATAATTTATATGATTAAAAAATGATTGAATAATTAATTTATTATGATTATTTGCCAATCATATGCTTGTTATACGCAAGTAATAATATTTAATTCTATTTTTTTATAATTGATAATTATGAAGCTGTAATCTAATACCAATCGGGGGGTAATTTATGTTTTTTGGCATTTTTGTCAACTTTGAAGATATATCTTATTATTGTTGCTTATATTTGTAAACCGCCCGTGAGGCGTTTAAGAAATTAGTAGATATTAGTTGGTTATAAACGACGACCGGCTGGCCGAGTGGTCTGTACCCCAGGCTACTCGGTCAAGAGGTCCCGGGTTCGAATCCCGGTAGGAACAATGAGTCCCAGTTTGTATGATGAGTACGAGCATTTGTTTACGAGTCATGGATGTTTATATGTTTATTTAGTATATTTCTAATATTTATAGACATATCATTATCATTAATTCTCCGTTATCTAGTATCCATAACACAAGCTCTTAATGATGCTTACTTTGGGCTAGCTATTATCTAGCCCAAAGTAAGCATCATTAAGAGCTTGTGTGTGTGTGAGTGTATAAAAAAAATCTATCTAAGGTTTTGAAAGGACAACATTCAATAGTAACGGTTATTGATTAACAAAACATTGGAAAATAAACATTGGGTTATCTGTAAGTACGTAATTGTCAAGATAATATTTTGTTATGTGATGTTAATAGATAGTCTTATAATGGCATAAAAAAGCGGACAAAAAAATCGTGGAAATCAAAACAAATGTGTGGGTACTGTATACTTACACACAGGTTGGTGCAGACAATACGACATTAAATTGAAACATGGGTTATTTAGTTCATAGAAATAGTTTGCCTCTTTCGAAAACATCTTATTTGATAATTTCATGACATTGCTATGAAATAATTCTGCCGATGTTACAAATGTCATGAAAGTATCAAATGTATGAGATGTTTTTAAAAGTGCAAAACCATTTCTATGAAGTAATTAGCCGATATTTTATTCTTTGTCGTATTCTTGCCCTGTATAGACATCACAACAATATTTATTCTATTTTTCTTAACTAATTTCCTAATTAATACCTTGTCAACGATCATCGTCCTATCATCGTATTTTGAGTTGCGGTTTGAGATAGAAATAAGCATTATCATCATCATATTCGCCTATGATGTCCACTACTAAACTAAGGCCTCTTCCTCGATTTCCAAACGGATCGGGTATGCGCAGCCTACATCCAACGATACCCCGCGACCCTGTTCAGGTCATCGGTCCATCCAGTGGGGGGCCATACTACTTATTTGAATTGAACATAGTTGAGGAAAAAATATTTTCTTTGTTAAAAAAGTACGTACTGCAATTGACTGCATGAATATTTAATTCAGGAACCCCTTAAATATTTTTTCTTCAGGAACTATCGACCTTCAACGCTACAAAAACTCATTATTATACTGAAGCCACATCTCGCCGTCACCCGGTAGCATGCCCTGTGACCCCAGGCCACGGCCCATTTGGTCCGGATGCGGCGGCGGCTGAGGCAACCTATTCCTGTTTTTGCCTTAGGCGCCACTCTTTGAAACACGACTTCTATAAAAACTAGAAATATTGTGGTTGACGGACGACGGGAAACAGTTTTTCTTACAACAAACATCATTTCTTGAGTTCTTAGAGTACCTAGTTTGTCTTTATCGAACAGACCAAATTTGACTAGATAATATTTTGTGAACTAAAACAATGCATACTTTACATATTATTAATTTTATTATCCTTGCTATTTGTTAATGAAGTATTGATAAGACCATGTTTCAAGTGAAATGAAATGTATTAAATAAACGCAGAACGCTAAAATTTTCTTATCAGCGAATGCGTTTGTAGGTAGGTATTATAAAATGTACCATGTTATTATTTTTTTTATTTTTAGCTACTTATTAGCCTCTTAGTTTTTATGAATTAATCATCGTTGTCGCTCTTATTAAGATTAGTTTACAAATAATGATTGCAGTTCTCGAATTTCGGCTAAATAATTTTTTTTTTACACCCGCTTATTTTTTTACTTTAGTAGAGGTTATACTAGATAGTTTCCATTTTTAATAACAAGAAACATTATTTTCACAAATTTTAAAATCTGTTAAGACATGATTCTAAATTTAATACTAGTTGAACCTCTATTGTAGTTTATAATATTTGTTTTCTGTGTAATTTGTTACTTAATTTTTACCAATGTTGTGTATGTTTGTAAAGGCTTGCATATATCTGTATGTTTTAAGTAGGTATAGTTTATTCAAAATATTGTAAATGTTTAGCTGTAAGCATACCTAAATAAATAAATAAATTACCGTAGCATCCATTAGATTCAGTACCTGTGGCTAAAATCATTATAGGTATTCTATGTATATCTTCCGCATGTAAAAAAGGAGCCAAGACATTCATATCTGTCCCAAATATCGTTTGACATGACAAACCCGACACCCCAACGCTTTAAACTGCACGGTACATTGCACAAACGCATGATTTATAGCAAAAAGACACCAAATGGGCTCCGGCGCGGTTTAACATAATGTGTCACCCTATTTTAATCCTTGTTGTCTTTAAACAGGCAACATATTAACCACAAAATGTTGAAACTAGAACAGAGATTCTCCAATCCTAATGTTTTAACAGCATGTTTGAATATTCAAATCCAAATTGGTCGGCATTTACTTTGCTTATCATATTTTGGCATGGAATAGTTGAAGCTGACAGAAGCTGTATAAAATTTGTTTTAAAATAAAGGTCTTCTCTCCTTGAAATTCTTCAGTACTTTTTTTTTCGGTTAAATATTTCTCTGAACCATTTTCCCGGCCTCCTATCAGGTATGAAGGTTGTAGCAAATATTTTACTAAATGGTTCGAAGTTAAATTAAATTCATCCAATTAGAGTAGAATATATTTATGATTTAATTTATCAGTAATAATTGGAGAAATATATTGTGAAGTCGTTTGCATTCCTCTGTTAGGTAGCGCTTTGATCGCGTGTTCAAACCTATTTCATTACAATTGCGATACTCAATATTAAACAATACGAAAAGTACAAACAACACTATTAAAAATTTCAATAGTGTTGATTGAATTGTTGAAATGTTTGTCAAATAAATATTAAGACTAGAAGCAAAACAGGATAGGACAAAGCCTTCAATATCAAACTACTGCTGAGCACAGGCAGTAGTAGGACCTGTTATAGACTGGCTAGAAAGGTGACCTCAGAAATGGATAAAGAGTGGTCCGAGTCCGTCACAAGGCAAGGTGTCCCATAACTAAAAAATAAATAACCAGGGGTGTGATTTGAACCGGAATAATAGATACCACTGAGCTAATCAAGTACCTACTTGGGAGAACCTTATCAAACTTGTCATCGTCGTGAAATAAGTCCAGCTGAATATCAATCTGAAAGTTTGATATCTTTTCTCCACTTTGATAAGCTGTAAATTTCTATATTTTTTACATGGTAGGTAACTTAAAGTTTATGAGCTACCTGGCTTAAAGAATAGAAACTTCTCTAGACCTTATCTAATAAATTTCATTTTAGAATTAAAATAAAATGCTCGTAAGATTTTTAACCTTTTCAGCATATGTTGTAATAAATAAAAATGAACACTGATAAAGTTAGTATTTACCAAAATAAGCAAAAACTAATTTAATTTCTCATCTTATCTTATTAGGTTAGTGAAAAATTTATATATTGCTGTTGTTGTGTATATATGTGTGTGTGTGTGTGTGTTACAATAGCTTACGGTAATAAAGCCCACAGCCCATCATCATCATCTTTAGACGTCCCACTCCAGCAAATTTCTAAATGGGAAAAACACATGAGAAGTTTGGGGCTTGGGCCTTAACACCACCACGCTGGTCCAATGTTACTGCAACCGCTTTAACCCGCCAAGGGTTAAGGCGACTGCAGTAACAACCAAGACCAACAGCCTACCGCGCTTTCTGGGAGCTCGAAATTACAATTTTTTTACTTACCCATCCGGAATCAACCAGGGCAAAAGTTGCTTTTTGCGCAAAGCGCTCAAACGAGCTCCTCAGGTCCCGTTTCTAAATATTTTTTTACCATAAACAAAAAGCTATTAGCAGCACATGTTTCAACACCATGAATCAGCCGCAGAGAGCTCTGCTCCACTATATGAACTATATATTATGAAATTATATGGTCATTTAGTATCGCAGCATGAGTAGAAAATAGGTATGTAAAATCACACAGCGTGACCAAAAATATGGGCGAGACTTGAAACTATTTTGAGACGATTTATTGTGTGTAGGTAGGTTAACATAATAGTAATTGCTATCCCAGCATACATAACTGACTAATATAAATTCGTTGGAACAATTTAATTCGATTCCAAGAATTATTTATATCAATAAGGCAGCCGAATCCGAAAAGCAGGCGTACCGTTATGTGACTTCTTAAACTCGTCCATCCCTCTCTCATGCCTTCAAAAATCGCCTGTCCTCTTTCCCCTTCAATGGGACTACCGGATTGCAGGCTCCGTAGGATCGTGTGACCAGTTTTTGCCAACACGAGGAGATGTCAATTTTGCAAAAGGGACTGGGAAAGAATTCAGTTCGTTATATCTATGTAGATACCTATGTGAGCGGCCAGATCGGCCCGACGCGATCCCTTGTTCTAAAAGGAGTATATCGACGACTCTTAAACGTTTGTTTGTTTTGCAGCTGATACCAAGCTGTGGAAATATGGATCAAAGTGTATTTATATATTTGTTAGAAACAACGTGAATGAACAGCGAATTTTCATAATGGCTAGATATTATGAATTTAGACTAAATTGGGTCTAGTTTAGGCAATAAATGATTGATTGATTAATAGGATAGTCATATGGGAGGATTGCTCTCCACAACCCGCACAGGGAATCCTAGTGTGGAGTCGATGAATACGTTATTTTTTTGTTAAGAACCTGAAATTAAAAACAAATTAAAATGTTTTTAGTTTATTACTAAGTACCTACTATTAACACTTTTTCTTAGTTAAGTAGATATTATTATACTTAATATCCGATTCATCACTTTACCTGTGACATATACCTATGTATACTATTATTATTTTAACATTCACACATTTAATTGACCTATAAAATAAATATGTAGGTATACGTAAAAACCTACTCACCTCAATCAAGATATTTCTTATCACTATAGTGATTAATATAGAAATCATTCTAAAGAATATATGTGGTGTATAAAGAAGTTAAATTGTCGGCTGCAATTGCACCCGACAAGTATAAATGGTGTTAATTAGTGAATTAATTATATTTTCTCGCCTTTTAAGCTGCGCATTTTAAGTGGATCATTTGTAAATGATAGTGTCTAGTAAATAGCGAGCGGCGGTTGAGAATTCAATGCATGAACAGTCAATATCACAAGTACGGATTATACTAACTAGAGACCATGTACTCTACATGGCTTTAAAAAACATTGAGAACTAAGGATGCTCTAATGAAAGTTAATTAAGATGTATACAATACACGTGCATACTTATATTATAAATGCGTAAATAGCTCTGTCTGTCTGTAACATTTTCACTTCAGAACCGCTAAATCTATTAAAATGAAATCTGGCTTGAAAATAGATTGAATCCTAAGAAAGGACCTTTTGGCACGATAACTGACATCCCCGCAGATGTAGCCTCGGATCTCCATCTGTTTTTATAAAATCCCACCAAATGTAACTGAACTGCCTTTACTATAAATTCCAGGAATATTTAGATAATAAGAAATTGTGGACACATCAATACTTGCAAAATGTTTCGTATTGTTAACAATAATAAATCTCATTTTTTTATCTTATCTTATCGTGGGGTCGCGACTATACCACGATGCACTTCGACGCTTCAGGATCTTTTGTGCCACCCCTGCCTTCACTCCTCCCACGTCCTGAATATAAGCTGCCATAAGCTTCACTATATCTTTGGGGTAAAAGAGTCTATAGTCTCCTGGCTTTGGATACGCCACTTCCAGAATACTCATTCTGATCCTAGCCAGGGCATCGCATTGACACATAAGATGTTCCATCGATTCCTGGCCTTCACCACATGCCCGACAATGTTGTGCAGGGGAAAGGAGGATGCTAATCTTAGTATGAAGCCTTGCCCCACCTAAAAACTGACAAGGGCGCAATTAGACATTATCAAGACAAAGTATCTTTAGATACCAATACATTTTTGTTTAAAGATGCGGTTTCTGAGATATACGTAAAACAAAACTGGATTGTAATACCAATCATAATATCACTATATAGCAATGTTTGTCATCTGTCAAAGTGTGTTTTGTTATTTTCTTCCTAGATAAACTTTTTCAATCTAATTAACTGTAATCCAATAAATTGTAATGAAATAATAATAATATGAAAAATCTATAATAAATACATTAGATATAATGCCTTTTATGGTTTTCACAAAAAGTATTTGTTTTCTATAAAACAAAACGCACTGGTCAATGGTCTCCATTGACAAAATATTACATATCCGGAATGAAGATTTTTGAAGATTTTATTTATATTGTCGATAAAACCTTAGCTTTATATTACCTCAAACTATTTGGAAATATAATCTTTCAATTTATGAGTATTATTGGAAATATTGTTTTGTTGGACAATAGACTTGAGTTGGGGCAAAAATTGTCGTCCTCCTTTGCATTTTGTGTACCATGTAGTTGGTGGCAAAATGTCCAGTGACTGCTCCAGTGAGAAAGCGAGCCTGTGTTGTACCGTTTGTACAGATGTATTTACTCCCCCCCCCCCTTCCCCCCCTTCCCCCCTCCCCCCCTCCCCCTCCCCCCCCCCCCCTAGAAGATGCAGGAATGCTCACAAACCGTAACTTGTTCCATAGTTCATGCAGCATTTACCTTAGGTATAATACTTGGTTTGTCTACTCCTGCCCCCCCCCCTTTACAAATTCCTAGCTACGACCTTGCCTCTGCCTATTCTCAACTTCCTGACACAAAGTTTTATAAACACAGCCATTAAAGATAATGGCTGTGTTTATAAAACTTTGTGTCAGCAGAGATATGAAGGGCTCAGGGCCCACGTACTTGTTTTCCGAGTCCTTCTTTGCCAGTTCGTCAGTCTGTTCATTGCCAATCACTCCTACATGACCTGGCACCCAGATCAGTCTAACCCTGTTATACCTACCAAGCTTGTTTAAGGCTTGTATGGCATTCAGAACCAGGTCTCAGTTTCATTTTTTTCTTACAGGTGTATACGTTTATGACTATTTTGTATATTTTATTTTTCATTACAAGAAGATACAACTTATTTTTATTTAATGTTTGTCAAATTATTTATTTTATTAATACTTTCTTTTTTTCCAACAAAATGCTGCATATTATCATTAAGTTCACCATTTGTATCATTGCTTTAAGTGCCATAAAATTAAAATAAACCCCAGGATTCAGTTAACCTTAGTGGTTTTCTAAAGGTGAGGTTGTCAATTGTGATCAAATGCATCATCCCTGAGGACCGCCGCTCAAATTACATGTGGAATTAGTCCCGCAAAAATCATTCCCAGGGAGTTAATTCACACCCAGTAGCTTACCAGCGGTTATTAAATTACCATTAAAATCATTTTGCGGCTAATTTGATCGCTTTATCGAAAAGGGGCAATAAAAAATATGATTTAACGCCTATTTCGTGAATGCCGCCCAACGAAAATTCGAATTTGATCTTCTCCGTACAGATAAAGCTAAGAATTTTGGTAAAAGGCATTCGGGACCACCCATTGGCCCAGCTGCCGATCTTATTTATTGTTTTAATTAAAACAACATAACTCAGGAGGCCGCAGACGCGCCTATGTGACACGTCGTCCGTTAAGCCGAGCTCCCGCTACTCGACGCGATTACGTAGAAGATTGCAAATGAATAAAAAAATGTTTACTCCCTGGAACTGTGGTCCCTGTATTTTTTTTAATGTATAGGAAAGTGTAGATCAGGCAACTTTTTGACAAGCAACAGGATTTTAATTCTACCTCAAACTTTAGATTAGATAGTTGCCCCTTAAAAAGCCCCTAAGCCCTTTATCCATACAACGGCTTAGATGATTATTGATAATTAAGTAATAATATTAAAGGTTCGGCATTAATAAAATTTAATTATAAAAGTAATACATCTATACAATTGCAAAATAGGTCACTTAGCAATGCCCGTTGAGCGCGATCCAAGCACGCCTAAGTTCACTAATATTTATTCTTATTTTTCAGGGCATATAATATATAAAGACCATCATAGGGAAGAAAGTCCCAACTAAGTTCAATAGGTTAGGTTATCTTAGAAGTCGCGTCTAAAAAATAAGAATAAACATTTGGTGATTTTGACACTGGGCGAGTCTCTTTGGCTGTACACCGAATAGGTACACCTTTAAAGAATGAGAAAAAAAAGCGAGCAATAAGAAGTCGGAAGTAGGTAATAGTTAGTATCTTTTGGTCAAATCTGAAGGGACTAGACTAATGAAATATATTCACTTTACAGACTATGCCGTGTGGAGAGCACTGTTCTCTACTTCTAAGCAAACGTTGCTGCACCGTAATAATTAAATAATTTATCTGCCACCATATACTACACAAGAAAAATATAATCATGTTGTACTTAATTTTCTTAACTTAATTTACAATTTGACTATTTCTTTTGCCTATTAAAATAACCTGCTTGCCAACAAAATATCTTTAAACTAATTTTGTGCTTGAGTTATAATTGTAGTACTCAAATGAGATAAATATATACAAATTACAATCTTCCGAGGCATCAGTGCGTGCGTTCACGGAATTTTAATTGTTAGTCTGTTTTCTAAGGTTTTTTCATATAAGTAGATACCCATGTATTGTATTTTTCATTCATAAGTTTTTTATTAAGATTATGCTAGAGTTGGTATGATATGGAACAGTTATTATTTAATTGTTTTTTAGGGATCCGTACCTAAAAACGAGAGTGTTAGCCAACCTTGTTAGTGAACTTAAACAATTAAATACGTATTTTAAAATTAAATCATAATTATATTATTCTAATAATAGATGTTGGAATCATCAATAAATAATTTAAAATTTGGAATAGATTTTTTACAATTGCAAAAAAAAGATAAATATTAAGCTATCGGAAAAGGCAGCGTCAATTTATGGTAGAATTACCAATTTTAAACCACTTTTTGTACCGCATTAACATTTATTGTTATTCTCTTAATGCCTTCTACATTCAAGTAGCTTAGAATCTTATTTATTTAACTTTAAATCTTTCGTTCATAAATTATTAGCCACTTCTGACAATACTACCTACTTAAGTTGTGGCGTATTACCCTATATTGTCCTAAGAAATTCCGTAGACGGAATACCACGGATACTTCAAAATCAACAGTAAATGATTTACCTACTTACCTATCTATTTGCCGTTGGAGTTGCTTCCTCAGACTTGACGAAGAACTAAACAAAGAAAACGTTTAACACACTAACCAGAAAAAATAGAAAAACGAAGATGGATGACAAGTTTTCCACATACTCTAAGTGTGACATCAATTGTAATCTGTGCAAGTTGCAATTCAACATTGCAAATTGGTTCGAAAACAGAAGTTAACAATATCAGAGTGTTTATGTCAAAATCAATGGCATTTATGGTAGCGCATTAGCGGTAATTACATCCTCTTTTCCAAAGCTAAACCAAAAACTTTCCGTAGAGCACAATTTGTATGGCGCTATTTGACAGTATGTAGAGCCAAAACGTTACAATGGGAAACATTATTTATGGAAACGTATTTTTTGCCAATTAAAAATCATTTTTGTCATTTATTCCAAACTTTTGAAACGCTGACAAAAGTTGCTAGGTATCAACTGAATCAAAAACTTTCGTCCGACATCGGTAAATATTATACGTTCCCATAGATGGTTTCCATACTAAAGTCGCTATATTTATATGCTGTCAAATAACTGCTGGATATATTTTACACAATTTAGTAAGTTTTTATTTAATAAAAACTTACTAAGTTGTGTAAATAAATAAATAAAATAAATAAATAAATAAATTATTTTTTGCAATTTAGGTATGCTAAATAAATATGTAATAAAATTATATTAAAGACATCAACGTATTTTCCGAAAAATAGCTAGTAGATGATCGTTCAAATTTTTAGCGCAACACAAATTGTGCGCAGCGTAACGTTTTTGGTTTTGCTTTAGTAAATACATTGAAAATTAACGCGGTTGACGCCCAGGTTCATGTGCTTATTAAAGTTTTTAATGCTTAACGTGCGGGACCATCAGGTCGCAAGTCATACTCGCACTTGACCAGTGCTTTCATACACGTGTAAGCACAATCAATTTTTATGTATACCTCTACCTACCTTAAAATTTTTACTCTCATATTTTGTAGTTACCTACTACATATTATAACTGCGGAAGATGAATATTCTTAAGTTCCATTCACACCAGGGACCAACCGATATTATATTATTATCGGCGATTTTTATTCTCCAATACAAGGAATTCTCATAGGATAGGACTCTAATTGTAAATGACCAGCGCTGTGGCTCTCCAGGTTGCAGCATACGCTGAGTGGTGACCATTTGGTTATAAAGCCAGGTTTAGACTAGCAAGTTCTGGCTGCAAGTTTTGAGACAGAGCTATGTGCACCAGCGAGTGGAAAATAATTACCTCTCCCTCTTACGCATAGCTCTGTCTCAAAACTTGCAGCAAGAAATTTCTAGGCTAAACCTA
Source organism: Nymphula nitidulata (assembly GCA_947347705.1). Lineage (NCBI taxonomy): Eukaryota > Metazoa > Arthropoda > Insecta > Lepidoptera > Crambidae > Nymphula > Nymphula nitidulata. Next base: position 24,358,672 of record OX374616.1, read on the forward strand.
GCTTACGAGATTTTGTTTTAAAAATTCCCGCTGTTTTGTTTTTACTTTTTATTTATTACCAATAAATGTTTTTCATTTCATTTCATTTAAAAAGATGTGAAAGATAACATTTTTAATACTTAAATTTGTATATTTACCTTTGATGTAAATGAAGTTTTATATTTTTTCATCTTTAAATTATAATGATCTAGATATAGATACCGATACTGGTGCTTATTTTTTTTAGAAAAGTGATTTTTACAATAAAATATAGATATTATCGGCAGTTTTCTTATAAAATCTACTCAAAAATCCACGTACAGTCGATAGCACATCAAGCGTAATAGTTTGTCCATGGGACCGCCCTTACTACGTTCTTAATAGAGGTGGCTTTCGTAATGCAACTGTTATACTTGTTCTTAAGTATACTTATAGCTCAATATTGAACTCAGAGAGCCTACTCTGAAAAACGAAACACAAACGAAGCATTGGATTTTTTATGCAATTCACGACAAAAAACTGTCTACATTCGTTCTATTGCTGCCGTATTTAGTTCTTCCTACTAGCTTTTTCGTTCCGAAATACTTACCAAACTGGTTTGTCTTTTTTACTCACCTTGCGAAGTGTTTCTCCATCTAAATTTGGAACCGCTACCTTTGTCTTCACTGTAAGTACCTCTTCCACACCAGGAATAATTTGTAATGCACATAGTTTCGCAACGCCCGACTAATGGACGAATACTCTAACGTCACTTAATTAGCTGCCAACTGATGCAAATGTTTGTGTTTTGCAACATAATATTCCTTTAGTTTGAAAGGATCTCAAATTAAAACATCGCAACGTTCCTACTGTAGACGACACTTGCATTCAAATGCACTTCTGTTTATATTATTGTGTTGTAAAATCTCCAAACACTCTCAGTGAAGCAGTGTTAAGAATAAAACAGAAATAGTTCCTTGCAGTACAGGTGCAAAACATTTTATTTCTCTCAAGTCGTGTTCCAAGTGTGTACTAGGGTAGCTGCCCTTTTCAACACCTGTGTGAAGTGGCCATTTACATTGTTCTTTCAAGTAAAAAAAATTTAAGTAATTGAATAACTAGAAATATTCGTGAAAGGGAATGAAATAAATACAAGAGACCTAAAATAGTTTTTCAAGATTGAATTACATCTTAATTCGGACACACTATAGGACATTCTCTTCACACATTAATTAATTTGTCGATTGCTACCTTTATTTTGATACAAAATAGGTAGGTAATTTAAGGAGGTAATATTAATTATATTATTATGTTTTTATCATTATTTTAATCATTATAAGTTTGAAATCTTCAGAGGTAACAGCTCCAATTTGGCAATTGGTTAGAGTGATATTATATACTTACTCTATCTTTTATCCTTTGAGAATTGATTGGGAAGTATAATTTTATTTAATTAGCGGCTAGTAATATTATGGTAATATTAGGTACTTAGGTACGTCAAGATTAAGGGATTATCTGACTTATACAGTCCAAAGCAATCGCTTACCATCGGCGAACTACGCTTATCTTGTTAATAAAAACATTGACTAGGAATACAGCCAGTACCGCTCTGAGTATTAAGTTTTTAGTTCGATGACTAACCTACCAGATTATCATTTGTCATGTTTCCTAACAACCCTTCTAATAAAGGTAAGGTGGAAAATGAAAGAAATTATGTATTTAATGGAATATTTTTATTTAACAGGTCGTTATAACTTTTAGCCACGTGTATCAAATCCAGGCAAGTAATTCGATGCTCGCAGTTCACGCGGATCCTGGTTCGCAGCTAGTCTTCAACAATCGGACAGTTATTGTTTCAATTACGAGCCATTGTTGATATTATTGGATAATTACAGTTAGATTATGTTCGTACCAGTAAGTTTAACTTTTGATTACTTAGTAAATGTACTTTAAGTCTATACAAAAAAGGAACTAACAATGCGTGTACTTAGCCGGAATAATATTAACTTAGGTATTTCTTACAGCTACTTATACTTTTATTTTATCCGAAATAAAAAAAATACATTTTCAAATCCAAAAGTCAAATGATATCTTTTGTTTCCAGCCAGCCAATTTTACACATTTTTTCACTAACAAACTACAAATTTAAACTATTTTTTAATATAATCTATGGAAATTTTCACATTTATCTAACGGCGCTAATGACTTATCTAATTTTTAAATTAAATAATAATGTTTAATAAATAAATAGTATATATTAATAAAAAAAACTTTCTTCATAGTTATGGTTCGTAGAACCCAAGATATACAAAGTGAAGAACTGTTCAGGTATACACGGTATTCGCGGCCGTTGTGGGTGCTGAAAACCGAGTGGATATACGGTGTAGGTACCTACTATAATTTTTAAACATAGGCGAATTTTACTCACACTATTAAAAAAAACTTTTCGCCTTTCTAGTTGACAACAAGTAAATGAAACTTCAAAAAATATTTAAAAATATTGCCGCCCAAGAACTTATGGCGAAGTTTATCATAATATTTTTCGCTACCCACTGCGGCGGTGAATTGCGAGTGTATCTGAATAGGCCTTTAGGGCTTTATTCTAATATTACTCGGTTTATGAGACTATTATAAATAGTAAATATTAACATCTGGAACTGTTCACTATATCCGTCAACTTTAAAATTGTCTCTACCAGGTCACCGAGTTGGCGGCGCCGGGGTCACAATTTACCCGCACGTTGACCTGGACGGATAGGTCGTAAAAAATGACTCCACCTCAGAAAAAATACCGTTACACAACATTTTCCAACGATCGAGATTCACCAATCAGATCTTACAATTAATCATTTTGAGACAGGTAAACAACAAACGCTTATTTTTTTCGCTTCTGAGAAACCTTTAAACTTGGAAATCTTTGTCCAAAAAACACGCGTCGATGGCGTCACAACACAATGACAAGTTACGTGGTTTAGTTAATGTGATAAAGTAGCTACGCCAGGTATTCAACCACAGCAGCCACTGTAGCTCCATTATACATGTCCGTAACTTTTAAATTATTAAAAAACTGTAGAAATCCCGCCACTAAACTTTCACTAGCTTTACATACGCAAATGTTCAGGCTTGCGGCGCTCATAAGGCGCAGAATAGTGGCTATGGACAGTCCATGGAGTTGGGACTCGGCGGGCCCCCCATCACGCTGTAGGGCGGACTGTGCGGCGGCAGCGACTGAATCGAGCCCATCGGCCCGTGGTACATGTCCATCTCCAGCGAGCCGTCCGGCGAGCACTTGTCCGCCATCTTGTTTTCCTGCTTCGTCACCATTCGCCGCCACTTTGCTCGCGCGTTCTGGAACCAGACCTGCGAACAAAAAACTGACTTTGATGACCTCTGAATCGCAGCCGAATGACGCCAGCCAAACTCGCCCCGCAACAAAAAAAAGCCGCTTCGCTGTTTGTATTTACGAACTTTTCTCCAACGATACTGCGGAGTAATTCGAAGCAATTAGCTTCCGGAGGCTGGATGCGGAAGCTAAAGTCTTTTCTTTTGCACATATCTGTCCCATTTTTATGGGGCACGTGAGAGCGTTCTGCAGATTTGCCACTGTGGGTTGCGTTCCGATGTGCAGATTTTATCCGTAATTAGCGAGATTACTCGGCGGGCGGGCGCGCTGGCGAGCGTGACGTGCAGTCGCGGCGGTGTCGCGCGACCCGCCGACCGTGCGCGTGCGCGACATTCCCTTGCGTTGTTCCAATTACACGCTAACTAAAATTTCTTCGTTCTGCGGAATCGTAATTAAGCCGGGCATTTCGATGATTGCACTCGAATTTGTATATCTTTATTGTGATCGTTTTGCGATAAGACAGCGGACCGCAAAGAAATTTATATTCCATTCTTCTGTCTCTAGATTCAATAATAGGGTCTCGCGGCGCGCTATATTCAAAGATTGGAACGGCGCGGTTCCCACGGCGCGCGGTGGCCAATGGCGCGCGGCGCTCGGGCCACGCCCCCGCGTCATGGCCGCGCCGGATGTTGCCTAACGCCAAATTTAGACGAGCGTTTCTTTCTCGGGCACCGGCATCGGCATCTCGCCGACATGATAACAAAACGGGGCAGCTTATAATTAACGTCGCATTTCATTTTCCGATTGTATGCGGCGGCGGTCAGTATAATTTGGACGGAAATTTTGGAATAATTGTGATGTGCCACTGCCGCCACCGACAGCCGCCGAGCCCGCCGGCCGATGTAGTGAGCGTTCAGTTGTTGAGTCGCATGCGCGGTAGCAAGATTGCTAATTGCCGACCTCACTACTCTTGCGCAGGAGTCCACCGTCAAGCGTCAGATAACACCAACCCGCAGCGGTTCTTATGGAACACTTATAAATGGCATCGGGCCTTCAATGACAGAAAAAACATGAAAATAATAAACATGTCAAAACGTTATGAAAACATTCAAAGAGTATTTATATTGACACCTATTCGCGATAACTTCATTATTCATAAATGATTTTTATTTTTACATGCATAGTCGGATGCCAAGAATTTAATGTTAATCGTGTATAGTACCATAAAGCGGGTCTCAAGTTGTAAACTCGCCACATTACGATATTCCCGAGTGTCCGTCGGTTATAATGGCCGATGGCCATAAAGAGAAACTATTCAATATCTAATAGTTTTATGATTTTATCTGCGTCTGCTGTTTTATTGCGTATGATAAATAACACGGAGTACATTAACTGTGGTGACGTCATATGATGCTGGTTACGTCACTGTAATAATGAAACTTTATCTAAAATAGATATTGAAATTCTTTGTTTTGCTCATTTAAATATACAAGACAGAGATAAAATAAACTTGGCCCTAATTCTGAATTACATGCAATAAATCTAAATTTTAGTTCAATGCGTCTCTGTCTCTCAATATAAATACAAAAAGGATGGATGTCATATAATTTGACATTTTGAAACCTGTGTTTAATTTTCGATCTTATTGAACGTGACAAAAAAACAGCACCTCCGTACATGGCGTTTAAATTTGTCTATGGTTTCTTTAAAACTCTATATAAATTTGGTTGACAGTTCTAAAAAAATCTTGCTATCTTTTTCCTATTAGATAAAGTGAGACAGAGATATACCTACTGTGCATTAATTTAGATTTAGAGTGTGTTTTCAGAATATGATATATCGAAGTCTTATCGTTAGATTAGATTTCCAATAATCAACCGGCAAGGATTTTACTGCAATGAATGATAGTGATAGGTGCGAAAAACAGAGAAAGACTATAAACTATATCTACTATAGTAAGTTGGTGATACCTACTTTATTTACTATTGAAGTACACACATACCAGGCTTAATATATTTTCTACTGATTCGATAAAATGTTCGATAAAATTAAGAAAAAATTCACAGAATCAGGTATTTTATTAAGTTTATCATAATTTTGTTATTTACACTAGGTACTTGTCTCTTCTAACACAAGTTCTAAGGCTATGTATGGCGCATAAAAAAGTAAAAGTTTTTTTTTTAAATGGATTCATATTATGATGTTTCAAATCTTTTAACTCTACCACCGTTTGGACAAAAATAGGTGCTTTATGTTCGTAGAAGAACGCGCAGTAAAAGTTTGAAAGTAATGACGTTTACAATATATTTATGCCGTAACGTGTCAATATGCGCGGTAGCCAGTGTAATTACTGGGCATGGACGGCATTTCATCTTAGGCGCCAGGATGACAACATTGACAACGCACCTGCAATATCAAGTGCTTTTCCTTGTTATTGCAGGTGTCTATAGGCGGCGGTAACCGCTTACCACCAGGTGGGCCGTCAGCTTGTTTGTCATCTAGTTGTATAAAATAAAATACTAATGGTATTACTTATCATTTTTAATGTATCGTCTTAGAGCAATTCACTCCCACGCTTTAGTGTCATTAAGATAATCAATTATCTTATAGTAAGCTTTCCTACACAGTTACACCTTTATTCTAGTTCGAATTTGATAATGGTTAAGTCTCTATTACCGTTCCAAAGTACGAAAACCATGGAATACAGCAATTGTTTTACTGGACCCTAGTCTATATGCTCTGAAAATGACAACTAAAGTAAAAATGGAAGTATTAAAAATGAACCTTAAAACTAAATTAAAATAATCCATAAAGTTTTAATAGAATTTAAATGTAATGTGCTAATAAATAAATTCAGAAACAAGCTATAAAAATAGATACCTCAAATTAATACAATAATCTCTGTAACCAAAAGAAAGACTCGGTAATTTCATCACTTGCACCACACCCCACTATTCTAGATTCTGCCTCAAACAGTGGTTCGAGGGAGTCATTAGTTACCGAGTCACACGTTCGAAAATATTTCAGTATCATATATTACGACTCAATTTGTTCCAAGATATATTGTCAAGGAGAACACAATCGCACACTTCTAAGCAATTTTTCAGCGGACTCTCTCAATTATTTTAATTAAGGAAAGCTCATTAATCTGAATACTCGTGACAAAGCGGACGAATTAATTATATCAAGACCCCGTGATTTGCGTTTTACGCTGTTTTTCCTAATAAGAATGTTTATACATCGTGTTGGTGGAACGTGGTAGGTATCTGTAGCGTCATTTGAATAATTACAATTAAAGGGATATTTGCTGTTAGTTATTTCTTCAACTAACCGTTGTGGATAGTTTATCCTTTTTATTTGATGTTAGATTATAATTGTTAGCTATGCTATACTTTCATATGGGAAATTTAGAAAAAGTACAACATTGATACTTTTAAACTAAAGAAATCACCAAAACACTTCTTTTGAAAAACAGATTATAATTCTTATTTTTTCTTTGTCATTCCGTTGGTACATTATAATTTATGCTAATATGAAGATATTAACAAGTTTAGCGATGCCACGTTTTCAAAGCCCATTCACACTAGACATCCAATCTATTTGTATACACGCTCCGCTATCACAGGCGACATAATGCTCGTACTATTCGTCATAAAGATACCGATCTAGACATATCTATCGCTGACGCGGACATTGACTGAATGTGTCTCACTGTTTATTTATGTGAGTGGAAAAAATCTTTGGTCATTCACTATTGATAAGGAACATCATTGACTCTACATAGCATTTAAAATATTAAACTTGAAAATCGAGGTATCTGCCTAATACTATTTGCTTGAAATTGTGTTATTGTGCCCATTTCTTTGATTGAAACTGATCTCCTATTAAGTAGGTAGGTACCATATAAATTTGCTAAGTCTGAACGTCTGAACCAGATCATCGGATTTCTGATCTTCCGATCTATAGATCCTCCAATCAGAAATCTTCAAATCCGATCCTATTAGTAATGGTGTCAGACAAGTAAATTTTAAAATCGATTCCAAAGAATTTAATACTTACGAACCTACTCTCGTAAGATGTAGCAAGCCATCCTTGGTTGTAGGTGATACCTCATTTTAATTGATTTTAGTGGGTTTTAATTTTTGTTATAAACAACGTTTTACCTAAAGTACGCGTGTGACTAAAATTTTACAAATCCTAATAAGTATAATTATCTTCTTGATGCATTAAAATTCTTATAAGATTTAAAGCTAAAAGTAACTACTTAAGTCGGCCCCGTTCTGAGCAAGAGTGAGCCTAGTTATAATTTTAAAAAAGTATACCTGAATTATTAGTTACTTTATTAAAGTCGTTTATTTAATTAACTTGCACTTCATACGAAATACTTGAAAGTTCTTTCGTTTGAATTCATTATTTATTACCAATAAGACAATATTCAGCAACCTAATGGCAAAACAAACCAAATAAAAGACCCCGAAGCTCTAGACGTCTCTATTTCCCGCTAATTTAATCTAACTGCTTTCACACTAACATTGCCGCCTGCGCACCCAGCTAGAACAAACGAGGGCTGCAAACTAATCGCTATCATTTCATACCGGCGACAAAATTGACTCAGTTCATCGTTAATAATACAAACTTTAGTAACATCGCTCTTCTCGCCACGTAATAAGGGGGTCGCAGCGTAGACTATCCTAATGATTGATAGTGGAAATTTGTCCACTGCGATTACTGTCCCGCGGTGTATGACGTGTGTTAACTCAACAAATTGCGGATTACATCAAATTGCTATGTATATTAATAATATTTATAGTAACCATGGATGTTATAAATTAAAAGTATATCGCAAATTCTAAAATACAAAATATACGATTATTTGTCAATAGGTACTTATTGAGGGTAATTGTGGTTTGTGCGATGAGATGCTACGTCGTTGATACATTAAAAATATGTCTTCTACCCACCCTCTCCACACAAATACTCCATTTAATTATCCAAAGTTGCAACATAAAATAAGCAAACACTCAAAAAACACGAAATAAGCGCGTAGGGCGCCGCGTAAGGAGATCCTAATAAATGTCCAAACAAACTGTGATCAAAGACTCTCAAACATTCCGCTTATGTAAATAAAAACTGTAGAGATGTGATTAATAGTCCCGTTTTCCTTAAATAAATAATATTTGAATAAATTAGGAGGGAGCTGACACGTCCTCTGGACGCGAGTTCGCGCGACCGAATGACAAATGATCGCCTTTTGAACGCGCGGCGGAAATTATCTACCCAACCGAGCGTCTCAGAACGTTGCCTTACTAATTACTAGAGCGTTTGATTGTGATCACACAGCCTATGCAAATGTAATTTACACCCTATTTTACACCAGATACGAACGATATTCGACCGGCGGCACCCAGTTATTATTGTCACAAATTGTACTTAGAAAGTAAAATTATATCTGACCGAATGTCGAGGTGTGACCATGCGATACTAATTGCGGGGTTGGCGCGGCTTCTCGTTATTTGTGTGCCGTTAAGAAGCATCTTTATAGCGAACCATGAAAACGGTTTTATATTTAGAACCGTCAATAATTAATTTGGTGTCGTTGTGCGTTAATCCCGAATTCTTGAGAGGTCTAGAATATTATGTGGTGCCGAAACAAATGAAGGCGGACAAAGAGGAGTTTCGGCTAATTACGGGAGTCGAGTCGACTCATTTTTCAGGGAGAAAAAAGAAGGTTGCGGAGTGACAAATCACGTGATTGCGAACGCAGCGAGTGAGTTATGGCTTGGTTAGTTCTAAATGCGAGTTGGTTTGGGCGAGGGCGGCTATATTTTACTGTGCTCGGGAAGGCAATTAGACGATGCGTGACCACCTGTTCCGGCGTTTGTTTGTACTTTCACCCAATAGAGGGTTCACTGCTGAAACTGTCAATGTTACTACGCAGAAATTCAGTTTCATACACTATTGAAGTAATTTATCTTACTTATATTTTTGTTAAGAAATATTTGTAATTTAATAACAAGTCATAATCTTCGCAGTAATTTTACTATCGTGTACTTAAAAACAGAAAGTGAACGATCAGCTTTACCTAAATGATATGTATAAATTAATAAAAAGTCTATAGCAGCGGCAATAAACTTAAAACAAAAAAAATCATAAATTATATTTAGTAGACATACGATCTATACCTAGATAACTTTTAGTCGAATAAATTATCAAATTAAATGTTTAATAAATTACTATAGTTGTAATAATATTATAAAGAGATAATTATGAAAAGAGTTTCACCGGCATATAGATTTTATCGTGCAGATCACGTTTAAAAGTTTAAAAAACACCAGCGGCCAAATATCTTATTTAATGCGAATTAACGGAATTAATCGCGGCTCTTATCATAGAAAACATGAAAGTCTAAGCAGTAGTAACGATTATATATAAATTTAACGGTGAAACTAGCAACTGTAAAATAATAATTCCGAAATGATCTAGGTATAATGATTTTCCATTATTGCATTAAACATTTAATAGTGAAATATAAATAATAGTCAACGTACCTAGTAATTTTCACACCTATAATAATAGCCTTGAGATTTAAAAGGTATGTCTAGAATATTGCACGAGAAACAAATGAGCACTACCAAAGGAGATTGTACTGTTTTGGGGCAGCTCAAGAGCACCATTTTATATTGTACACAAAAATTACAAACAAATAACATCATAAACAATTATTGCATAAAATGGCAACATAGAAGTCATAAATGTACCCAAAAACTTACTGTTCACATCCACAACGATGCTGGTAAAAAGTTGAATATAATGTCATATTGACATTTATCAAAATTGTGACAACAAGTGTCAACCGTGAATGTTTTGTATACGCTTAATTAAAGTGTTTTGTGCATTTTGAAATTGATTGACCCTGGCCATCAAGAAATAAAACGACAATATTTAACGTAAAGTTGTGAAAAATCAAACTGTATTTTGACATTGACATTATGTTTTTTACAAAATCGGTACCTCTGTGATGTTTTTCAGCAAATTAAAATATTTTTTGCAGCTTCTGCCAGTCAAGTTTCACGGGAATGATAAGTTAAGGTGAATTTCTACAAAAATAACTGTATGGATAAATGGTGCTCATGAGCTAGCCCAAATCCCGTACAAACGTTTACTATCTTAATTCATTGGCATTATTGTACCGGTAATAGGTAGCATTTTGGGCTTGATGAATAGGCATGATGATTAGGCAAAATACAAAAAACTACAGTATTTAGGCAATATCATACACAATGACAATGTCACCAGAACATAAAAAATAGAAGTACAAATTAGGACTGCACAAAACTGGTTTTTTAAATTCAATAGAATAACACATTTATTCAACAGTGTATATTACAGGCATATAAGTATGGAAATGAAGAGCTCTGTGTGCTAGCTTCTACTAACGCTGCAATCTCTGCGTCCTCTGTACTTGACCAGTAACAGCACCGTTTGACACCCTCCAAAAAGATAACTTGAGCCAAAATGTTATATATTAAACGTCCCTTAATTCCCTATCTGCTTTTTTTCTTTTCCACAATTCAACGCCGAAGGTATTCAGTAAGACAAAGAATTACATCTGTATAAACAGCTAAGAATTCCTTCTAACTCTTTCTAGTAACTTAAGGCAAAAATTCATTTGTTAATTTTGGCTACCGTTCAGTACCATTTGCGTGTTAAACTAAAAATTGATACTTTTGCGGAGAATAATTAAAAGGCAATTTTGTTTTTGTCATGTATGTAATCAAATTCATACAAATAGTTATCATTATTATAAAATTTAAATCTAATGACTGAAAATTAACAAAGCTCACAGCTGGGCATAGGCCGTCCTAAACTGGAGAAACATATGAGGAGTTTGGTCATAACACCACCACGCTACTGGCCCAATGTGGATTGGTGGGTTAAAGCGGTTGCCGCATTATTAGTGCCTTCCGAAGCACGGAGGCCCTAATAATCGAGATTACAAATTTTTACTGACCCATCCTAGGATCGACCATGGCGAAAGTTGCTTTGCTTTCGTAAACGAAACCAGAACTCTCAAACCACTACGCTGCAAAGCTCAAATCAAATCACTATGCAATAGCAAATAAAAGTCATATAATAATATTTCGTCATTACTTGCAGCACAATCAAATTCAATCGTAAAAATAATTTTCTTCTGAGCCTAAACTCTCTAATCTCTCTGTCTCTGTGGTCTAGTGGTTGAGAAAACCTACCTCAGATCTAGAGGTCCATGGTTCGATTCCCGTGGGCGCAGAAAATTTCTGCCCAGTTTGGTTGGTTGGTGGTAGGAGTCTTCCTAAGTCTACCTGGCTAGCTACCACCCTACTAATTCGGCAGTTACAGATAAAATAGCCAATTCCTCTGTGATTGAGGATTGGGTGTAGCTCGCTTCCATCTTCACCTCATCATAACTTAACATCAGGTGAAATGAAGGCCATGATCTACCGCGCTAAGAAAAATAATAGGTTTTTATTTTAAAAGTGTCGAATCATGAAAATAAGAGAAAACTGAATCTGAAACGGTCGAAACTTTGCATTTTCCGAACTCATTCCGGTACCCTTGTAATCAATCATTACTTGACACTTTTATTACTACAATCTTACCTTCAACACAACTTTAATTCAAGAAAAAATACTCGTTTGTCGCTAAAATGATATTTACAGTGTGTAGTCAATCATAAATCAAATATGCTACGTTTTAATTTATGATTCCACGTGCCTTTAAAGTTGATGTATTTTTACTGCTGACGTAAAGTATTTTATTAGGCTCTTACAACAGTAAGACACATTTTTTTAATTCTTTACAAAACTACAAAGACGTATTACGGAAAGTAAATAAGAAATATATATAATACATAGCTAATATAAATAGAATAAGAGAAAATGAACATATTCTCCAAATACTTACTTTCGTAAAGTATTTTACTGGTATTTGAAGACAAATTGTAGCTAACTTTAATCATCATTGTAAGTAAACGGTTGATAACAACATACGCCTATTTTCAATAGTAAACAATTAGATGACCCTGAACTGCGTGATTCACCAAACTTATTCATTTTAACGTGGTTTTAATCCCTCAAGCGGCATTATCCCACCTGGAATCTCATGTTTGACGGGTTAATGAACTTTTTTAATAAGCCATGTTTGTAAATTAGTTTGTGTATTAGTTTGTATTTATCAAAACTCTGGCGAGCCGGTAAGGGACGAAAGGCTAATAATATCCGAGATAATTATATTCTGTACCGCAGACTAGAATTTTTATGAAACTCTTAGTATGCTACTTTTAATTAAATTTCCTCTGCAAATGGAAAGAAGTTCAGTATTTTTGTCTTTGATGTCACTTCTCAGTACTTGCTCTAAACATGAACGTTTTATGACGTTTATCATAAGGTTCGAATTTCATGTAGCGAGCAATTAGTGAGACGCGAATGTAAGGTGAGACACGAATCCTTTCGTTTCAGCCTCGGGTTATTTGCAACGGACTGAAAAATATTTATCTTTTTAGTTATTTAATTTAATATGGGGCATAAAGAGCTTTGCCTTTTAACGTGATATTCTATATTTTTCTTTACTTTTAAATACAAATTAAATATTTACTGTATTGAAATTTTGCAAATGTATCTTTCGTTTGAAACTAAGTGTAGTAGTGTAGTAAAACGCAAGTTTTATTAAGGTACAGAATACAAAATAATAATTTATGAGTTTAATAATTTGTGACATTTTTTATCTTGTAAAGATAGAAAGTAAAGCTGCACAGTTTCACATAAATTAAACAAACCGCTATTTACCAAACGAAAAATTTTCAACAAGAACAATTTTCCTCGATGACAATAGATAGACAATGACATTTTGATAGTGGTTCCATTAATTTAGCATAATTAGAAATAGAAAAGCCAACTAAATAAAAATAAGATGAAATTTAATATGATAAACTCTAAAAGAAAGCATTTCTATGGATTGCTTACTTTCTTTGTTATAACTATATGTTTCGTATAAATAAAGTTACAGTTAAGCATTCAAAGAAACTATTAAAGGATTTATTGACTCGTTTCATTTGTACTACGTATATTATATTTACATAGTACATTAGTGTTGATTATATAAAAATTACAAAAGGAAGCAGTAATAAATGAAACATAATTTTGCGTATTTTTCGCAATTATGATTTACGAGATAGGAGCCGTTTGCTCTCTTTTAACAGTGTTTTGAACTAAAAGCGACATCTGCCCTTCCTCAAAGCAAGTGTAGGTACTCAGAAAGTTGGCATTGGACAAAACGAAAAAGTTCTTATCTCAGCAAAATGGCGACGCAGTCCGAAGGCTCTTTGCCGAAAAAAAATCTCGATCAATATTCGGGAGGCGAGGGGGGATCCTTGGGTTTCGCGTAATGGTGGGGGACTTAGGCGGCACCCGCGGTCGCGCCTCTGAACCGAGTTCACTCAATGACCTCAATGTAAGGCACAAGAAAAGTTTTTTTCCACAATCTTATCGGCATGATTTTTTACTTAGAACGTTCTGCATCTTGGAATAGTGCCTAGGTACTTTGATATTATACACATACGGATTTAACTTTATAGTGTTTCAATATAATTTAAACGATATGAAAATTAAGTTTTAGTTTAATTTAACTCATACTAAATTATTTGAAATTATTTATCTAGGTTGAAATTAAAATACCGTTCTAGCAACACTGAGCATTCTGGCATTAGTCGACGACACGAATGTTGAGGACACAATAAATTTTGGTGTTATGTTATAATTAGTACGAAACAACATAATTTACGCTATTCTAACTCCAACGTTGCGCTTTGATAATGAATAAACTTTATTTATAGTCTAGTCCACACACTCAAATGCATGTTTAGGTAGTAGGTACACATGTTCGGATACATTAATCCTGCCTGATTGTAAACGATTACCAAAGTAACACAACGAGAATAATCTCCCATTATTGCATGTTCTGTACCTACACACATTACTAGAGCTGTAGTTATTTAGCAGCAATCTTCTTTGAGACCTTAGCTACTACAAACCCGTTGGCTGCAAAAATCAAGAGAAAGCTATTTACCAAAGAGCTGAACATTACTTCCCAACGCAATCAAACCCTCAGTGTAAAGATAGGTATTTTTAAATATTAGGATTTTAATCTATCCCAGATTAAAATCCTAATATTTAAAAATACCTTATCCAAATAAGTGTTCCGAGATTTATTGAATAAATATTCAAAATAGGCAGTATTGGTAACGATAATAATCTAAAAAAATAATAAATTTATGTTTTGATTAATGATAATGAATAAATAAATATTTGGAATAAGGTAACTAATTGTTCAGCCAAATTATTTGATTTACCTAAATGTATTAAAAAAATGAAATGTCACTTTCAGTCAATATGAAAATAGACCATGAATAGATAGATAGTGAAAATATATAGGTATTTATATATTAGCTTAGCTATCTGTTTCTTGTTACATATTATCAATTGAGTTAGAAAGAGTGATATAAATGTGTCGATCTGAAAGATATATAATATTAAATATTCACTCTTTTCTTTTATGTGATATATTCTGCGCAACTCTAGTCGGAACGAAGACAGATGTACCGATTTGTTAGACGGCCGGCTTGTCGGAGCCGACTACAAACACCCAACCAGTATTAATAATAATCATGTCATTATACACATTCCGATTTGCTCGTGACCTTGAGGTCGGTTCCGACCAAGTTGGAACGTCTGTTACGGGTTTTACTCTCCTACCTCTCTTGAAAATATTTTTAAGGTCTTTTTGTAAATTAAGTTAGGTTCTATTAATACCTCCCCTCCTTCTCCCCCCGGGGTCGGAGGGCTGGGAGAGCTTCTCCTCAGAGTCAACAAAAAAAAAGGTTTTATTAATACCTACTTAAATAGAAAAATCTGTCAAGAGTTTATATTAGAGTACACAACATAAAGCCTTGTTTGTTTATTGGGGATGATTGTTTTTTTTGTGAGTTCAGTGTTAAAAATGTTTTTCTTATCAGAAAGAGTTATTTAAATAAGAACGCTTACGCCGCACCGGCTTCTCATACAAACTTACAAGTAGAAAATATTGAAAACGAACTAACCCATTCTAACAAAACTTGCCATGCATAAGCAAGTCAGGCTAGTCTAAAAAGTCATCAGAGGATATTTCAAAAAGTCTATTATTAAATAAATTATTGGCGGTTTTTGGTTTGCATGAAAGGCTAACAATTGCTCTAACTAAAAAAAATACTGTTTTTCAAAAAATCTACTCATAAGTTTTTAGAACATGATTGGCATAACCATGTAGTCTTATGTGAGTAGGTTGGTTCGCGTTTCCATTATTTTCTAAAGTTTGTATGAAAAGCCGTGCGGCGTCAACGCCCTTTACTTCAAGGTCTGTACAGACGACAGCACATCAAGTGTAACAGTTGCACTACGAAAGCCGCCTCTATTGTCAAACTGTAACGCCTGGTGTGCTGTCGACTGTATCTTTCTACTACTGCCATATTTCACCTACCTGTTTACATCGACTAGCTTCCCAATTTAACTCGATTATCTATTTTTGCAGGAGCTTGGTTGCTTACTGGTTTGAGGGCTCTGGTTGCGATACGACAACAAAGCAACTTTCGCCGTGGTTGATCCCGGGATTGGTCAGTAAAAGTTTGTTATCTCGAGCTGCTCCGTGCTTCGAAAGGCACGTTAAGCCGATGGTCCCAGTTGTTCCTGGAACCGCTTTAACCCACCAACCCGCATTGGGCTAGCTACGGTGATGTTATGGGCTCCTCAAGTCTTTGTCCCATGTAGGAAATCCTGTGACCAGCAGTAGGACATATATAGACCTGGTGTTGATGATGATGACCTATTTTTGCAAGTCTAGAATGAAGATATTTTTTTAGCTTTAAACCTTAAGATCTTGCATGTATCATTGTGGTGCAAGAAATGCATGGGCTTGAGTGGCCCATTGCTGGCCCAATGCGGGTTGTTTTGAGCTTGTGATAAACTCTACAATAATATTGCACGACCAGAAACATAACTACCAAGCTTATGTATAATAACATCCATTACTGAGTACTTATTTAAATTATGAGAGTAATATTTTAAGCTCAAACATTTAATTAGAACACAAAAATTTTAACCACTCTTAGTTTTGGTCTAGTTAGTAACACTATTACGTTTAAATTATTAATTATAATGGTTTCTTGAAGAAAAATAAGAAACCGGTCAAGTGCGAGTCGGACTCGCGCACGAAGGGTTCCGTACCATTATATCAATATTTAGCAAAAAGAAGCTAAGAAATCAGGTTTGTTATATGGGTGCCCGTTTATAATATTTATTTTATTCTGTTTATATGTATTTCTTTGTTATAGCGGCAACAGAAATACATCATCTGTGAAAATTTCAACTGTATAACTATCACGGTACATGAGGTACAGATTGGTGACAGACGAACGGACGGGCGGACGGACAGCGGAGTCTTAGTAATAGGGTCCCTTTTTACCCTTTGGGTAGGGAACCCTAAAAACTGTAGGCGCAGGAAAACTCTATCGGCTAATTACGAACCAGACGAAGAATATATTGCGTTATTTTATGAGACAATCGATATCTTGTATATCTGATTAGAGATTTACGATAATATAAGCAATATGAAAAACTACTCGGTAATCCAGGGAAAGCATAAATTAGCCTCTCTTAGTTCATGGGGATGTAATTTACTACTGGTCGTTGCTTGCATTACGTGTATTTCATTCTGAAAAATAAATAAACAAGATATTCTACCACCACGCCGTTTTACTCGATATCGCATAAAACTAATTTTCTGTACACTGCTAAATATCTGACAGGCGTTTGCACATCTACACTCAAGATTCTTTTTTAACAAGATGGAGAAATGACCCTGTGATATTCAATTTTATTTGGTGGCAAACAAGGTTATGCCTATTTTATGCTACACCTTGTGAACTTTGTTTCGACTGAGACAGAGGGAGATAAAGATATAACTTCTCATCGCGGGGAAAGAAGACAAAAAAGCGCACGCACATGTAATTTATGCGACAAATTGAAAGTAATTAATTAATTAAAAACATAACTGATTTTTGAAAATGAAACTTTTGAGAATAATTTCAATAGTTTACTGCCGTTATAATAAATAATTTATTCGAGTCTTAAATATTCGTTCGTTGGCTTATCAAGCGAAAGAAGCTAAAGAGAAAAGTCATCTGTGTTTTTTCTCTAAAAATTGTCCATTCATATTTTGGATTTTGTAATAGTACATTTCGATACAAGTGTGGAAAGTATCTCATTTCTTCCCGCATCCCGGTTTGTTCACCCAAGCCGAAGGCGTGGGTCAACAATATGGACGAGGAAATGACAGTAGGGAAGTTGACAACTTTTTATTTATTTCATAAACATGAAGTATGTAACTCGTAGAGAAATATTTCAAAAGAAATAGGGTGTCTAAGATCCATAGTTTCACAGATATAGTGGTATGGTTGATTGATTGATGTGAAACGGTAGAAAATCTACGGAACAGGTGACGTCACATATTCTTAAATTACTAAAAAGTGTATGAGCACACTGACAAAACTAATAATAACTAGGTAATATGTATATTTTATTTATAGTTGTCATAATAATAGTTATTTTAATTGATATTAGCAATCTATAAACATTACTTTGACGACCGGCTGGTCGAGCGGTCTGTACCCCTTGCTATGCAGGCTACTCGGTCAAAAGGTCCCGGTATCGAATCCCGGTAGGAGCAAATGTTTGTATGATGAGTACGAGCATTTGTTTACGAGTCAAGGATGTTTATATGTTTATTTAGTATATTTATATACATATTATTATCAATATTTATCCGTTATCTAGTATCCATAACACAAGCTCTTAATGATGCTTACTTTGGGCTATATAATAGGTGTGAGAGTATGAGTATTATTATTATTTATTGACAATTAAGAATTTTCGTAAGGATTGGAAAAATTTTACCATTTTTATGAATTTTCTAAACAATACAACTTGAACAATATTCCATATATTATAAGTTTGATTTCTTTTGTGGGTAACAGTAGCATAAATTTTCCAAATGTGTGAAAATTAAAAGAGTTTTAATAAATTTGAAAAAAAAACAACGAAAAGAAATCAATGAAAAACAATTTAATCCTTGAACAAGTAATAATTGACATTAAGTTTAAACAATTGTTGAGAGTAATACGAAACGTTTTGGAGATCAAATTTAAGGTTTGGTTACTACATCACAGGACGGTGCCTTATTTATCTCTGGTTATCCTATACCTATTATAGAGTGAAAGTTTTTAATATAAAAACTCGTTCATGCACTTTGATGTTATATGAAGGAGGACTACAAAAAGGTACTAGTGTGGAAAAGATTAACTTTTCGCACGCTAAACACACCTATTAAAGTCAACTTTTATTGCAAATGTTTTAAAAAATACTTTATAGATTAGTCAACTCTTATCATATTTGAAAACAAGAACAATAGTTGTAGGAAAATAGGATTAAATATTTATTAAAAAAATGCGGAATATAGGATAAAAATCGGAATATCTCCTTAGTAGCAAGCTGTAAACAGTAGACTATCATACTCTTTATTGCACTTTAAAATTTACAATAAATCGATAATTTAAAGTTGGCGAGGGTCGATCAGTAGTTGGAGACACCAGAAACTAGAACTCTTCTTCGAGCATTCTGGTAATCTGTTTAATGTTTATAAATCACAGCGATATCATTACCTAGATATATCAAAGGGGATCATTTACGCACCTGGTCTGATGATCCCAGCGATGTTTCCTTTTGGTAAATACTATAAATTATTAATTTATTACCCAACCAAAGCTGTTTGTAGGCAGGTTTCTATAGCCCAGAATAACTAAGATTACTCGAAGAAAAACCGAAACAAAATCAGATTCCTAAAGCACACTTGTTCTAATAGCTTTAATATGTTATACATATCCCTCCTGTTTCACCTTCCATTTAGGACATTGGAATCACACCAATTTGAGTTTGTTACATGTTTGTTTACCAGCAGTGGTTTTAAACAGTCGACGAATCAAAGAGTCTCTGTTTTTTAATTAACTACTAGCAATCGCCACCAGTGTTCATTTACTTACTTTCTGTTAGTGTTTGTTTTACAAATCCCGTTGAAGATAATTTATATGCAGGTTTGAAAGCATAGAGAAACTCTATGCTAGCCTGTGTTGGTTTTTAAGCGTTAAGAAATATTTTTTATATATTAAATAGGCACGTTTATTTTTAATACTTATTTAAAAATATGGCCTCATCTTTTCCACATTTTGATACGTTCTTTTGTTCCATGAGAATATTGCACGATGCTAAAATCAATAAAGTCTTGTTACTGTCCACACTCCACGTTTATGGATGGAAACAACCTAAAAAATAATGAAAGGAGATCAAAACATCAGTAAAGTCAACATGATTCATAAACGTGAATCGTTTCAAAAACGCAATAAATATTTTTGTTTGATTATTTTAAGAGCACTTCAGAAAAATGTTGAACATGCAGTAAAAATCACGCAACATATCATTAGCGCTGCGTATTTTTGTTGCATTATATATCACAGTCGTAAGGACGCCACAGTGATGCGCCAACGATTGACATATGACAGACCAAAGTATACTGTTATTAACTACAAACAAAAGTGTCGTTCATCTTAAAAAGTCCTCTTTGTTTCGTCGAGCCGCGATCGGCATAACTGTGGCGTTTCGACGGCTCAGTGTAAAAAACAAATTCGCAGTGCAAAACGATGATAAGGGGGATAGTGTAAGCGGAGCGATATCGTTACATTAAACTCGCATTAGCTACCGTGTACCGGTTTCGCGCGATTATACGCCGACACATAACCGGGGGTTACAAATGTGTCAAGTCGCTGAGATAGCAACATGTGTAATAACTTTGTGTACTCAAAGCGAAGTGCTTACTTGAGTTGAATTAATTCAGGAATGGTCTTTATTGTCTTCCTAAATAATGAATGGATTTGAAAATGGCGATAGTTTGAGTTATTGACATAAAGTATAAAAAAGTGACATTTTTAGCCCCATTCTTTATTTAACCAATTTTAATATGTAGAACAAATGTAGTAACTTAGGTACGGGTCGGAGTAAATACGCTGCGAAGATTTTTGCTACCATAAACAAAAATTATATTACCTGCAAGACTCGCTTCGGTAATCCAGTTTTCTGGCTGAGTTGCTTCAGGTCCTTCGCGTCGGGGTTGTGGTTGATGGCGAAGTAGGACTTCATGGTACGGAGTTGGTGGTGCTTGAAGCTGGTGCGCATTCGCTTGGTTCGGGAAGTAGACCCGATGCCCCCCGCACCACGGAACCCCATCTCCATGTATTCGGAGTTCAAATCTGGGAGAAGTGAATAACAGTCATGCTGCTAAATGCTAAACAAATATCCCTAGTGCTCATTTCTTGGATGAAACTAGATCCCCAACATCTACTGTTTGATGCCTACCTACTTTTATATTTATACGACAAATTATTTGGGAAATTGTTGATGGTATATGCCTTTTGATACTAAAATAATCACATTTAATTTAAACTATTTATTTTATCATTCATAATTCAAATAAAGTTGGCCTTCAATTATATTGAAATCTAGTTTCCTCCGCTATCATATTTCACACTAGGGTTTGGTTCGATGTTAGTAGCGGTCGATTAGTCACTTCACAAAGTGACTATTGTCGCGCCATCTCTGACAGCAAGCCATTCATCATCACAGCATATGTCAGATATAGCGCGTCGAAAAAGGTTTAAAAATTATTGACGGATCGAGAACATTGGGGAAACAATATATTGTACATAAATGATTGATACAAACACGTTATACAGTAAACAACCATGTTAGATATAGTTTATACACACGCACAGCGAAACTATAAATACCAATTACAAGACACATTTATGAAAAGCCAATTAACAGCGTTGCCACAATACTGCAGATCAAAAGTGCTACGAGAAAAAGTCGCATTGCCAATTCGCGTTTTAAATTAACAATAATGGCATTTATCTTCTCACTAAAATGTAAAGGACGAAACCATAAAGAGTTCACCACGATGATTGACAGCGTGATAGTCGAAACCAGTTTCGAATTTAGAAAAACTTGTATTTGCTTGTAGTTCGATATACTTAATACGAACGCGCCAAATTCACAATGGTCACACACATATATAACATATTTATGGGCTTTTATCGGTCGCGCGAAATTAATTAGCTCATGCCGTCCGATACGAGTCGAGATAATGCAAGTATTTACATATACGTATGTAATTACGTTAATTGTTATTGTGCCTTTTTACGAGTTCAAATTACAATAAAGATAACTCACAGGTAGATACTGCGAAAATTATGTTACCGTTACGAAAAATAAACCCGTTCGTTTCGCTCGAGGAAATTCGTGCGGACATTTCGCCAATTCTGGAAGCTGTGAGTTTAACGATTGCAGTGGAAAAAAGTGATTGCAATGACGCAAACCGGGCCAGTTGAAGTATTCCCGGATAAATACGGCTCTGTTAACGTTTGCCGCGCCGCCGCCACCGCTCCGCAGTCAACTCGGGAGCATTCAACGGCACCATATTGTTTTCGTTGCGTTGGTGATTTATCTTCATAAGTACCTATACATATAACATTTCAGGTTTAACTGGGTTTTGAAACAGAGCATTTTTATTTGTATCGTTAAACATTACTAAGCTTTAATTGTTTAGAATGGTGAAGTAGTTTTAGCGAGCGTTTTCCTGAAGGACTCGGAACGGCAAATAAACTCACAAGGGCATTTTTTAAAGCTCTGTTACACACAATGGTTTCTTTGTTGTAACTTTAAAATATTAATTTCTCTCTGGGCATATTGGTTCCTTCGATCGAGATGTGTAGAGACATCTCACAGACGACAGTGTTGACTTCGCAATGGACAATTCACCTTCCACACAGCAGGCGTAGAGTCATTTGCCGTGCTCTGTAGGCGTAAAAAATTTGAATAATATTTCCCCTTTAGTAACGACTTTCGCATATTACTTTATTAACTTTGTGATGACCAATTAAAAAACAACTTCTATTTTTAAAATATCGCTATCTTAAGTCCGGTTCCGACCCGAGTAAACGGGGATCTTTTCTAAATGTAGTAGACTCTATAATTTAATTTGAAATTTCTTTTAAATAAGCAATTTATTTTTAGCAAACGACAAGAAATTAAGAAGCCTGGTCCAATTTCTTTCGTTAAGCCACAGTAAAACTCCAGGAAGTCTATAATAATTAAAAAATCAATTGTGTCTGGAATTTGTACTATCAACAAACTTATCCTAAATTAAAAACTAATAATAAACTAAGTAATATTAATTATTATTATAAGTAGTGGCATATGAGGTCATGCTTTACTCATCGACACAGACGAACCAAGAGTAAAACTTTTCAAAAGTCTTACCACACTAAACCACACATATTTAAGTGTGACGAGGGCTTATGACTGCGGTATGTTTTACGCGAATCCAGCATGCCACTTTCTTGAGACCGCGTCAGCGTAAAACGCTTCAGCGGAAATTTGAATAATTATACACGAACTAATTGTTGCAGCGCAGCCGTTGGAACGACAGAAATTGTCGCGCGATTTCAGCGCGAGCTTTCGTCCCTTCGGCCACATCTGTGTTATGGGAATAAGCAGTGAACCTGGGTTTTAGTTTAAGATAATGCAGACATCTTGTGACTATTTTAGTGTAGCATTCGTGTGGCAACTTATTATAAAGATGTAGAGCATTGTAGGGGTCTTGTACTGCCGACCACACAACCCTTCAAATTACTGTCTAACAAGCTTTTATTAAATATTGGCTAATTTATAATAAATATACTTACATTAATATGGTATAGAATAAAAAGAAGAGAACTTGCCGCGCAACTAATGGAGTGGGATGTTTCAGGGTGAATTCTAATGTGATTTTAACTGCGAATGTAACTACAGCGTTCACCAAGTGGAACCAATGCAAAAAAAACCTACTAAAGCTTTCATGACTTTATAATAATTATGATGTTATATTTCAACGCAGACATAGAAAAACTTCTAGGAAAGGTCATAACTCCTATTACTTCTCTAACTTTAATAAAGTTATAGACAAACAAAATATCTGGAGCGAAATAGTAGTCCCCGAACTAACTTTTCCGTGTCCGGTTAGTTTTAGGTATTTATTGGTGCTTTTAGTGATCGTTAAAGCAGGTCACGGAGTCGTGCCGCCCCCGTCTCGGATCCGTCACGGCTGCGGCTCGTAACGGGAAACAATGAGGGCCATTTACGACGTGAACGCGATACGAAGCTCGCCAGTGTAAAATTGATATTTTCACCTATTTCGGCTCATGCGCTTTGAAGTGTAATCTGGACTTACCGGCAATTTGCAGCGCAATAGTAATTGTTTATGCTACAAACTTTAACCGATGCTCAACTGTTTTGTTTGAAACAAACTACATTATAATGTAAGCTTGGAGTTACAAAAAGATTTGTAGTGCTGGGAATTCTTTACTCGCGACGAAAATCAGCTTAAAAAGTAACAAAAGCATGCTACAATTTATAAAAGAGTATCTAATATTTAAAAGATTTTTCTCCCACTGTAATGGGTGCTGTCTACGGGTATATAAAGTTCTCCGCCTCTGTGGTCTAGTGGTTGAGACCACCTGCCTCAGATCTAGAGGTCCGGGGTTCGATTCCCGTGGGGGCAGAAATTTTCTGCTGGGTTTGATTGGTGGTAGGGCTTTTCTAAGTCCGCCTGGCTAGCTACCACCATCTGACCTAAGTCTGCCGCCATTACAATAATGTTAACAGCTGTGTTTTGTTCCGGCAGTTAATGGTGAGATAGCCAGTTCCTCTGTGGTTGAAGAATCCGGGTGTAACTCGCTTCCATCGTCGGCCTTATCTTCACGTTAAGGTTTTAAGGTTAAAAAAAAGTAATCGGTATGATAGGACGGTAAAGTACAACACCAATCCTATACCAATTTAGACAGCATTTGGTTGATTACTAACTAAAACTAGAGTACTTACTACTCACTCTATCGTTTAATCTACTCGTGTAGAGCATACCTACTCTACTCTTGTTATAATTGATTTTTACATATGTTCAATCAATTTTAATATTAATTTCTAAACTAGAAAAACCACTCTAATTTAAATACTTTTCTATGAAGTTGATTTTTATCACCAAGATGATAAACAATGCAAGTAGTACCTTACTATGAAGGTCCTTTTAGTTTATTGCTGTGAGAGTGCGCATTTAATAGTTACTAAATAACCTTAATATAAATAATTTTCTATGGTCTTAATTATGAAATAACATAAGACTAGCTTTTATTATTTTCATTTTCACTTCTGCATATTCTATAGGTTATCATTTAAGATTCTGTAAAGAAAGTCTTAAGGTATTTCGAACAGGAATTATGCCTACAAACCTTTTATTTTAATAAAGGTGGTTTCACACTGATCTTGGACGCGATGCGGCGCTGACGAACGTCTCGTGTTTACTCGACATGATTTACGCGCCTGTTGTTATAGATAAAACCAACACAAACTCTGTAAAGCCTTACGTAAACAACAAACCTCCTGTCTTTGAGCCGCACGCGCATTTAGAAGCAGTACAACCAGAGGTCTAATTAAAATGGCGGTTACGCTGTCGCCTCGAGCGTTCGTGCATACAAACCATGATACCGTCTTGCAAAAGGATTTGCATGCGAAATTCACATTTTTATAAACGCTATTTAATTAAAACTTGCAAACTATCAATGAATCAAAGTCATATTCAAAAAAAAAAATAACCCACAAAACATTTTTCGTAAAACTAAGATAGTATGTTCCGGAATAACACGCTATCGGGCCAGAGATCGCAACACAAAACGTCGCGTCCGATAAAAGAAGACATTATTAATAGATTGAGACACAAAATGTAGATAGATAGCGCACATGGGTGAAAAAAATCCGTATAAAAAACGGATGAGTTATAAAAAGATCATTGTGATCTCATAAATCGTACGCACCATTCATGTTTTAAGGTCAGCAAAAAAGTGAAGATTTCCTACACGATAGCGCATCGTCCGGTGCGGTGGCCAGTATTTTTTGTGCCCAGTACTATCTAAGTTTCTGGTGACGCTGCGAAAAACCAGTTATAAAAAAATTAAAATTAAATATAACGCAATGACGGGTTAAAAGTGGGATCTGTGTGAAGACGGGTAATAAAAAAGATTTCTTAAATCGTTTGAATTCCAAACAGTGGTATTAAAAGAGAAATTAATAATTTGGTCGGCGTATGTGTCGTATCACATAGCAGGCCAGCGGGGGGCGCTACCGGGCCCTAACTCACAACGAGAACGCCGAGGCTCATATTTCAGACATTATTACTCCTTAAAACGCGGAGTTATACGGCGTCGATAGATATCAACAGCTATTCAGATGACGACAAAATATAAAATCTTTATGAGCTAGTGACGAACACGTAAATAGATGTATAGACATAAATATAATGAAATAATTTCAAATTTTCATGTTTTGAATAAAGCATCTCATAGTGATAAAGAAATACTTTTCTTTTCTAAAATTTCTGCTTACAGCTTTAGGTTTAATATCAAGTGAATATCAAAAATCTAGACTGGTAAGAAAAAAGATTCTAGGGCGGGATGCGAAAATAATACATAAATAGAAATTAAGAATATCTTACTTGATTTAGTGTCTCTATTCTAACGATGTTCTTTGCATTATTGTTGATCTATTGGGATAATTACAATTACAAATCTCTGACTTGTAACGACTAAAATACGTCAAAAATGCTCTCCAAAGTATATTTTATCGATACTCGTGTGTGTACATCACTAGCAATAAGGCACCCCGCATGGCCTAAACAAAACT
The DNA here is from genome assembly GCA_947347705.1 of Nymphula nitidulata. Classification (NCBI taxonomy): domain Eukaryota; kingdom Metazoa; phylum Arthropoda; class Insecta; order Lepidoptera; family Crambidae; genus Nymphula; species Nymphula nitidulata. Next base: position 24,384,912 of record OX374616.1, read on the forward strand.
TATCGGGTATATAATGGGCACACACGTTTTAGTGCATATTTTTATTTGCTCATATTAATAAAAATCGAATTGCCCTGATACCAACCATTTATTTGGGTTCCTTACCCGTTCTACTAATCTACCCTCGCTGGTTTGTAAAGAATAAACGATTTTAGTTAAAATGACAAAAATCGAATTGGAATCGATTTTTAAAAACCTAGAGCTCTAAAAAAGTTATCACCGCTAAATGTGATTCAAGTAGTTTCAGAATAACGTATCCAAAGTTTAGTTAGGTTCTTTCCCTACAAGAAAAGCAGTAGGTATGTCTCTAAAATATGAATCTAAGTATCTAAACTTATAAAGAATAACCAAACACCGAGACTGCGATGGTAGCTCAATTAACTTAATTAGCAGAAATGCAACCTCCAATTTGTGAAATCCCTGCACAAAGAGACACAGTTACGTACTTTCTGTCTATTTGATGTCAAGATATTCCAACAAAAAGTATTTTATTTTCCAAATTTTAACATGAAAATTAACTTTTACTCGATATACCTAAAATTGAACACATATGATGATAAAAGGTAAGTATTAGTCACACCTTATCCTACAGTACCAACTTCTCCCAACAGTTTATCTTTGATATGCCTCGTGCACTTTAGTATATTAGCATGCGTGACGGCACATGTTTTCTCTAGAAAATTGCAGACATGTTGATGGTATTTTGACACTCATTGACATTGCGTAATATCTAATACATCATGGGAATATAAAAATAATAATAATAATCATAAGCTCACACTATTATCTAGCTTAAATTAAGCATCATTAAGAGCTTGTGTTGTGATATGAATACTAGATAACAGAGAAATATTGATAACAATATGTAAATAAATATCAGAAATATACTAAATAAACATACAAACATCCATGACTAGTGAACAAAATTTAATGCTCGTACTCATCATACAAACATCTGTTCCTACCGGGATTTGAACCCGGGACTCCTGATTAGGACGTCATGTAAAGTCACCGAGGAAAATGCGTCGATGGGGTAAATGCAGCTTTTTGAAGTTTCTCACAAACGAATGGAAATCAAGGCAATAGGGATAGCAGTTCACACTTAAGTCATAACTTAAAATAGAAACAGAGGGCGTTGTACGTCGGTTGATATATCAGTCATATTGTAAGTCACTGATTTTCGACAAGCGATTATATTTTTTTTTTTATTTGAATGAGAAATGTGACGCATTTCCCTCAGGTGACTTTATCGCAATCTTAGTGTCCAATGTTGGCCAACATGTGCCCATGCACATTTTCCTGTTATAGACAAAACATAATAAATTAAGATATTATTAATTAAGACCACTCTTGTACAATGGATGTAGTTTCATTATATTTTACAATAAAAATTATATTATATCTATCAATATACAGGGTGGTGCCGTCAATACGAGAATAAATTAAAACATGGCTATATTAGTTCATAGAAATCCAAGTTAGCTTCCAAAAACGCCTTATTCGTTTGATAATTTCATGACATTTGTATAGAATAGTATAAAATTGGCTGCATTATTTCATAGAAGGTCATGAAATTATCAAATGAATAAGATGTTTTTGAAAGTGGCAAATCACTTTTATGAAATAATGTAGCCCATGTTTTAATTAATTGTCGTATTCACGGCACCACCCCGTATAATCTAACAGTGAATAGTGCATGTAGACATCACTAAAAGCTACAGCTCATGAAAGTCACATCGAGTTTATTGAATACTAAATAGTTTTCTGCATTTTTTTAATAACTATACTAGGGCGCTTTACTGATCAACATTGTTTATGCATTCGTCACCCGCACTAGGTAATGAACCTCACTTTAAAAAGGAATAATTTCGAAATTATAATTCCAACTTAAAAAACTAAGTCAATAGCGTTGCATTGACCATTGACGTTGTGTACCAAGTGCTTTGGTAAAAAACAAATGTCATTATACTGCGCGCCATAAACAAAACGTTATTTCGACGCGAGGTCCGGCTAATAAATAAGACTTCAATAAAGCTATTGGACCGGTGTGCCACTGATACAGATGTCTGGTCCGAGATAGCGGCGAGTACAAAACGGACCGACATGGATATCACATTAGTCGACGGGCGGAGGTCGTACCGCGGTGAGAACAAGTGTACGAACTTCGTATTATATCCTAATCACAAAGATACAGTTTTTGGTTGTGAGGGCTTAATGCGTTAAATACAATTTACAGTAAGTATTTACTATTAATGATTTTCACCGTTAATTTATCGAGAGATGACCACTAAACATGTAGGCAATGCACGCAAACTATGGTTAAGACTCATACAACGTTCAGTTTCAAATACCGCGCTCGTAATTAATTTCTCTACATAAATATTATAATGTGGCACTGTCTACTTCATTATACGAAGTAGAGCAGGCAGAGCTTGTAGTGTGGACTACACAGAATAGTTTTTCGACTTCTGGCAACATCAGTTAATAAGATTTGAACCTAATACCTCCGGTGTTAAAGACAGGATTAACCATTTATAAAAGAAAATGTAATATTACCGCGACAAACAACATAATAAATGAAATCTTAGCTAAAAATTAAAACTATGTAATTAGTACTTAAAAGTAAGTTTAAAAACAAAAAATTCTTACGCATTATTTACGCAAATTTGGAAACAATACAGTCAAATAAAAAAACATTTCTGAGTTTATTTAATAATAGTAGAAGCATAATGCCACAATACCATATTACACTCGAGCCAATAAAATATACTTCACAGAAAATACCGACAATTTCTTATCTGTGTTGGCTAGCGTAATTAGTTCTGAACTTCGTCACAGGCAATAAAGTTATAGATTCACAATTTAACATACAAAGTGCATAATTATGTACTCTGTAGCGACTAAGCCAACATTATATTTTCATCTTATATATTGAACTTAATGCTATAGGTAATAAGGTGTGGGAAAATTACGAAGATAGTGTACGTGCTCACTAGGGAAAATCAATCGGTGTTTTGGTTTTTTCTATGACAATGCTACGATTATATCTAACAAACTATTCACCACCGTAATAAAATTGAAACTTATTACATATTTTATCATATTTAGACTAAAACACAGTTTATATAAGTAAGTTTATTATAATGTATGATATCTAAATATGTATAAAACTAGGTCTAGGAATAGATCTCTTAAATGTATTGTTCAAAGGCTGATGTGATCTTTAAAATAGAATTTGATAAAAGAGTAGTATAATTTGCTTATTTTTCTGTTAGGAGAATTCTTTGGAAAATATCTGTTCAATTTAACATGTTACATTTTTTGTAAACTATATGTAAGAATACACAGACATACAAGAAATCGTTTTCTTTAATGATTGCCTAAACTTATATATTTCAACATAATTTGTATTTTAACTCAAAATTAAGTATCTACCCTCCACCACAGATTAGATAATCCTCCACGCACACAGTCCTAATTAATTATCATCAAAAACTTGTGTCATAAATACTAACCAGACAGTTTATAATGAAAATACACTAAATAAACAATATAATAAACATACAATCAACCATGTCTCGTGAATTCATAGCTTCATCATCTGCCCCTTACGGGATTCGAATCCGGTACGTCAGGTTCAGTAGTCAGTTTTTTGATCTCACCGTCAGCCGGTCTTCAAAATAATGACTTCAGAATATTGACCAAAACAAAGAATCGAAATAATAACTCTCACACAAACATAAATAACAAACAAAAGTATCCTCTTAAAATACACACGACGGTCGTGACACAGCTATCTTTTATCGAAAACTAAAACAAAGAGAGAGGAAACTGGACATCACCAAATAACATTTTGTTCCCGTTTAAATAAAAAAAGGAACTTTTTAAGCCAACTACTGTCGGCGAAGGAACGCGCTGGCACTATCAGTATGATCGTCGGACGCTACTCGTACTGGCCGATACCAAAAAAAGTGAAAAAGAGTCACACCGGGCACATATTTTGGCGGGAAATAAATCACGGGCCGTAGACGCGGCCATAATGAATTTATGGCGGCACCGCAATGACTTCGAACTCTCGGGTAGAAAAATACCGAACGCAAATGGAAAAATAAAAAACTGGAAAAGGTGACACCGCGTGATGGTGAGCAGATGCGACGACTTCATTACGACTTAAAATTTACTTCACTCCCGTTATTGAAGTAGGAAGCGTTTTTTTTAGCCCGTTACTAAGGTAATTTATAGTCACCTTTCGGAAACAGGGAACGTTCAAAAGTTAGATAATAAAAATTAATTACTACTTACCGGCCATTGTAGTGTCGCACTAAATAGAAAAAGGAGTTTTATGAAGACGTGATGACTTTAATGTAGTCATTATAAAGTTTGAACCTTTTGGGACTTTGTTTACATATGATATAGCCATATCTCATTAACATTATTATTATTTTATGAAAATCAAATTTCAATTTCTTCCCGGTCCCTCGACAAATCGAGGGAGGGGAGGACACCCCTCAGCTTAGGTGACCAGATGGCCGAGGGGCAGAGCGACAGATAGAGGAATCGGCGGAAAACCCTAGCGTTGTCGAGCAAGACTGCCCGCTGAAGCCCTGCCACTGGCCATTACTGATCCGACACGCAGTTCCAATCTCCACAGATGGTAGCGAAGAGACCTTGGGACGAGGCCATTGGCTGAGGCTACGACTGGTATTATTATTACTATTATGAGATGATTTACATGACAAGGGTACAGTTCGCCTGATGGTAAGTGGTTTCCGTAGCCTTTAAACACTGGCACTCGCAGCAAGTAGGGCACTACTCACTTAGTATACTCTGTAAAACGTAAAAGAAAGCGTTATCTTAACAGCATAGAGAACGAGTCCCCTGCTACAAACAACGCGTTTATGAGCCACGTTCTAGGAGACGTGGGGCATCTAGCGCCCCGGTGTACGAATCAGGCCGCCATAAACACAAACATACGGCGATGTATTGAGCGTTCAAAGAGCAGCGTTTGTTAAAATAATAGCGTCGCTTGCGTAGGACGCGGCAAATGAAGAGACAGGCGACACCGCGAAGAACGCGGCGTATAAAGCAACGGGGGACGCGGCGTATACTTAAAGCAATAGGCGACGCCGCGAAGGAGTCCTTCACGGGCAAGGGGAGGGAGAGGTGCGGAGTTTGCGGTGGTGTCGTGGCAGGATGCAAGAAAGATACGGTGTCCGCCGCTGCGCGCGCTGTGCGCTACAAACGACGCTGTCGAGCGCTGTTCCGTACGCTCCGCTCCTTCACAAACGAAACCACTAGTGATGCCCGCCGCATTTGACAAACATTATGTTGGTTTTTACGCGTCAATAGCGGCGGACAGGGTCGCTCGATGCCTCTCCATAAACGAAGAAAACACTTGACGCCCCGCATCTCCTTGCCCGTAACGTTACTGGCCGAAGAAACTTAATAAAAAGAAGTGTTATTTAGCTGTGATTTTGTCATACTTTTCGAAAAATTCTCGCTCTGACGGGCCACTACAACCTAATAGAGCATAGCGATTTGTATAGTATGCTAACTCCCCATGGCTCAAGCGCCCTGAAGAGTCCAAACGACAGCGGGCAACTGTCAATTTCACATCCTGCAGAGACGATTCGCCCCCACGGCTTGACGACTCACTAAGGTTCTCGTGTTCCGGTGTTCAGACAGCAATAGTCAATGCCACAAAAAATCGTATGCTAGACATCAGTTTTAATACTTATATTAAACTTAAAGCTGATGTAATCTCTACCCCTAGCACTAACGTTTGAAATTTTTGGTATCTTTGTCGTTTCGTCAGCTTTTCTAATAAATTTTGAACAGCGCACCTAGTGAGCGGTTCTGAAACTATTTTTCGAACTTTCGTGACGTCTTCTTGCCGTCATCGAGCGTGACGATAGTATTTTTTATCTGAAACATGACATTTCAACGATAGTATGACGTCATATTTATTTTTCTGACCAAAATTTGATAGCCATTCGGAAAATTTAATTCAAATGCGACGACACGTCGACGATAAGAAAATTTTAAATGTTCGTGCTATAGGGGTACTATAATCTCCAAATTATGATTGACTGCTTGATTCTGTTTGTAACTGCTATCTTTTAGTTCACTTTGGCACTTTGATTGTCTTGTGAAACTGGAACTCAATCGTATAGTCAAAACGTGCATCAATAATTGATTGATAAGTGCGTCTCAATGATTAATCAGAGCGTCGCTAATTATAAATAACATTTTGGTCCATCGATACTAACAATGAATGATGAATATAAACAGTAATTGGAAACAGTCCATTTTATATACTTATTGCATTTTATATAAAAAGCCGTGAAATGCAATTATTTTCATCGACTATACGCTATGATTGCCTTTCAAATAGCTATTGATTGGAAGTTTAATACAATAGAGTTTTTATCGAGAAAGGTAAAATCAGATAGATACCCATTTTATACTCATATATTCCTATTCTTCGATAAAACAAAGGAAAGTTATTGTTTGTAAAATAAAACATGTTTTCCCCTTTTCTATTTAAGTACGTAGATTTTAATAGTGTAGCTTTTTGGAATTACTTATTACTCCAATTACTAACGTTACTTTTTTTTGTAAAAATGTTACTGCTTAGTAAATCAAATAAATAAATTTATTTGACGTAACATTTGACGTTTCTCGAAGCATTGTGTTTTTGCAGCATTTGACGTAATGTGACGAGTAAGTGCCTATACTAATGCTCGTTTTCACTAACCGCGTTAAGTCTCTTAGCGATTTTTATCTCAGTCTATCTAAAGGAGATAGAAAGACACCAATGTCGTTAGGAGTCACCAAAGCCTAGGGAATGGTTAGTGAAAACGGACATAAGTGCCGGATAAGTTAACGGTATAAACTAATTTAACCTCGTTAACCTCGTCAAAATATTGTCTCAAGCACGTTGCACACTCAAGACAATATTTTTCATCCACGTAACAGAAGATCGCAGCCAAATAACATTACTCTTTAGTGTTGTGTTCTTACAATGGAGTAAGACCACCTTTTTTTCCTCGGGAAATCCGCTTATGGACCTACACGCCGCTGTCGAAGCTACGGGCGTGTGTGGGGGTCGTCCAGTGCTTGATCCTAACGGCACTGGGAATACCTACTAAAACACCCCGGTAACTCCACTGCTATTCTTGGGAATGGACTGGGCTCTGCCGAAACAATTTCACCAGTTTACCCCCGGGCAACCCGGCCTTACGACCAGGTTTCGCGAAGATAGGGAATACCCAGAGTGGTTGAGACCACCTCAGCAGATCTAGAGGTCCAGTGTGAAACTCCCGTGGGGACAGAAATCTAACCCTAGTCTGCCGCCATATTAATAAGATATGCTCCCGAGAGCCGAACAAATTAATCGAGAAATAAAATTTTATGTAGAGACTACACTTCAAAAGAATTTTATAAAAAAGATTTCATTAGAAAAAAGCTAGTAACTTCTGCTATCGTGCAACAGATGTTTGACAACATAACTATCGCCTCTGTTGCACTGGGATCACATAAAAATGCCATCATGATGTTACGCGAGATTGTTCATATCAACTCTATTTATCACACGAACATATGGTATGAATTAAGCTTTTTCTCCTACGCGTTAATCTGTGGTCAGAGATAAAATTATGCGGTTATACTCGTACTAACTAGTATGAATAAATGTTAAAAATGTGTATTTAATGTAAATAATTAAACATTCTAATAGGTTTTTTTTTCATTTAGTCACAACCTGCAATTATTATACGTTTTTTTTATTTAGCTTACCTACGTAGGTCTGTGTTATTTCAATACGGAAATATGTTTTAGGTTTGTTCTCAAAGAAATTGCAATAATAACGTAATTGCGGCTAACGCATAATAATAAAGCGATAACGCGTATCGAAACGTAATACTCGGCACAAGGTCGGGGATGATTTATTTTTTATTTCAATTTGTAATAAATTTATTGGAATCATCGAATTAATGGACGAGATGCTATTAAACCTTTATAAAATTATTTTATTTTCCCGAGTCACAGTGTCTGGTTCTAATAATAATGAAAACCTTTCAAAGTAGGTACAGGAGTCAAAATAAATATTTTTTAATAATTATTTATTAAAACTGTGTAGCGCTTGTACAAAAACATATTATAATGAAAAACCATGAGCAGACGCCCATGTTTTTCTGAAAATATAAAATATCCAATTAACTTAAAATTGAATTACGTAGGTGATCGGTTGAATGACGAATGTGAATTCGCTTTGTAAAATTTAAGAAGACAAAAACTCACACGTATGCTATGTAGTCGGTGCGTCACTCGGCAGGCGTCCTCACGTACGATACGTGGGTTACGGCCTTTAGGCGTATTGTGGGACTGTGCCCTTACAATTAGGGTCACCATAGTAACTGGTTCTAAAATTCTCTCTTTTTAATTGAACACAAATATTTGAACTTATGATATTGAATGAACAAATTCTTAGCTACTGTCGTTTGAATTACTTATATGCAAAATATTGAGACTGGTTCATGTACTACCTATACTAAAAAATAGGCAAAAATATGCAGAACAGTTGTCAATTGCACATTCCCGTTTTATTTGCTTTGTTTCGGGGTACACAACAACAATTTTCGTGGAAAAAACTGCAACAGCCAAATTTTTCATAATGGCGCCTATGTCCCTTTGGTGACGTTTGGTTGACTTCTATGTCACTCGCCATATTGCTAAATAATGGTGAAATCGACGACTAATTTTAAATTTTGTACAACTGAACTATACCTACATGAGACCGAATTATTATTATTTTTTTCGGATTCTTATGGCTGGATATGAAACATCTCCTTTTCAAATAACTAAACAAAGCAAGCCAGACTGTCAAAATAGATTTTCAAGGTTTAAATTAATATTCCATTTTCGTCTTTCAAGCGTCGGCAACCCTACCAATAATTGATATGGCGGTGTTCAAAAATGGATCGTGAAAAACTCGCCAAGCAAAATGGCTGGCGAGCAAAAACCAACCACGCCAAAACAGAACATGCGCATAAGTACGAACGGTACAGGAGTGTCGCTGGCTTATTGGACGAGCGACAACTAATCGCTTAATCTCAAGACAGGTGCCTAGACCACCGATGTCCCCTTATTTTGTCTGGTAAAAAATTGCCATGTTTGACCACGCTCGATAGTGTTGAAATTCAAGTTTATTCAGCTTCACTCCTCGTTTTGTTTTACTCGTTTACCAATGCTCCAAAACTTTACTCAAATTGTGAAATACTGAGAAAACTCCGCAATTGGGCCGACGTCAAACGAGCGCAATTTTGTAGGATGTGTGTCGAGTTTTGCGTCGTGAAAGGTGTCGTTTCAATTATTGTATGGAGCTTGAGCTAAAAAATGCAGTATTATTTTATTGAATTGATATTCTTAATCTTCTACTTATATAAAATTCTCGTGTCACAAATTAAGTTACCATACTGCTCCGAAACGGCTTGACTGAATTTCATGAAATTTTATATGTATATTCAGTAGGTCTGAGAATCGTCTACTATTTTTTTGCGGGTCCGATAATTATATATAAATGTTTGAAAGACTTTTAGAAAAAACAATGTATACAAAAGAAAATGCGTTTCATTTTGTAGCAAATAGCAGGAAAGCTTTCCTGACCAAAGAGTTTTTTATTTGGTCCCATATTATCATAGCCAAAAAAAACATCTGCATTACATTACATTTGCTGCAAAGTTAAACGCATTTTCTTTTACACGCAATACATAATAATTACCCCTATCGACTAAGCACAACAGTTTGAGACAGTGTAGAGTAACACGCTTTTCATTTAAGTAACACGCAAGGTTCTATATTAACTGACTAAGAAGATGCCAAAAGCTGTTCAACTAAGCTGTATAAAAGCGGTATAGGTTGATATTATTGGCTACAAATATTCACGAAAAAGTAAAAGTGTCTGTAGTTTCTACTTGTTTTAATTTTTATGGTAATTTTTCTTTCATTATAACCCCAAAAAATCACAAAATCAAAAATTAATTTATTCAAATAGGTCCCCCAAGAAGATCGTTCACCCAAAATCCCATAATCTATCGCAAAAATACTTAACAAACAATATCATAATCTATCTGTCTGTCGATCCGTCATGTCTGAATTTACGTTAGCCAACAATGTCTGAGTGTCTTTCTTCTTATCTTTATGTGTGTCTGTCATGTCTGAATTTACACCTATTCCAAAAGTTGAACTACCGAGAAGAGTCCGACAACAAACTCGTGTAGTCACAGTTGCATTACAACTACGACCTCTTGTGATATTGTGTGTAAGTGTATACGAAATATATGTCGTTTTTAGACGGCAACTAATTCGAATGGAAAATCAAATCCTTCTTCAAATAATACTAAAGGTTTCCTTTTTTTATGATATATTATTTCTGCCTCCTACTTCTGCATCACATTTTTCTCGATCTGTCGCTCCCGACCGTCTTACTGATGACGGTAGGGAGGAACATGTCGAAGGCTTACATCTGACCCGTTGCTTCTCCTTAAAAAATCAAGTGCAAGAGACATCAATAATAAGACACATTGAAAGGCAAGTGCAGATCAACAATATCTGCACTGTTTCGGAAAAGCAATTCTAACACCCAAATGATTGACTCGTGTGTTGTTTATAAGATCACTTAAGTATTTAACAAGTGAAAGGCAATTCTAATGCTGCAGTAATACGGTTGCTTTTCTAAAAGATCATTGATATTTTTGAGCACTCTGAAAGTTCAGATAATTCTGACACTGACTGTACCTTGAAAATGCTTTACTTCTCTTGAGACTATTTCAATAATTAAAACGCATTTTTGATTTCATGTCATAAAGAAAGTGTTACGATTATCCATCAAATTCCCGACTAAATAATTATCGCGGTTCTAAAACCATAGCCACGAAAAAATGTCCCGCCCCTATCCTGTATAAGATTTATTGCGTGTACATAAAACGGGAATCGAACCTCGTATTTCGGTGTCAACTTTCGAGGGGTAGCACCCCTGTAATGATACATTACCAACATAAAAAATTTAATTGCCCGCCCACTTATGGTTGGTGTGCGCAACTGCGTTTCCTTGGCGTGATATGACATTTAAAAATAATTGTAGCTATTTAAAAATAGAACAACGTCAACCTTTTTGAGCAAGAAGTCTTATGAGCGTTTACATTGCACGGTTTTACATACAAACTTTCAAATCGAAAATATTGGAAAGAACTAACCGATTCTAATAAAACTTTACATACTCATGCAAATCAGGTTGGTCTAAATAGTAATCAGAATATTGAGTGAGAGTAATTTTTAGCTTTTCATACGAACCAAAATCGCAAATAATTTCTTTACTTATTAGTGACGTTTTGGGTTGAGACTAGGATCTTGTGGTCCAGGAGCACAGCGACTATTCAATGTGAAACTTTAAGTGATAATAAGGCTGGTATATATTTCGCAATTCAGCGAGGTATTGCGACCAGCCTTATTGGTACACTTCCTCTTTCGCAAAATTTAGGACTTGCTTATGCATGGTAAATTTGGTTAGTTCTTGTTCAATATTTTTGACTTAAAGTTTGGACGAAAAGCGACATAAAGCTATTAAGATTTTGCTTATAGTCTTAGTTAGTAAAACTTTGTGTTAATAGAAAATTGGTTTATTACTTTACTTAAAAATGCAAGTAATCTTAAATGAAATATAATATTTACGGACGAATTACATGTACCTTAATTAACTAAACAGAATTATTAGCAACAGAATGAAAACAACCAGCCGAGTGAGAGTCGAACACGCGCACAAAGGGTTCTAGGGTATCTATTTATTAGTATTTGTTGTTATATCGGCAACCGAAAAACATCATCTGTGAAAATTTCAACTGTCTAACTATCACGGTTCATGAGATACAGCCTAGTAACAGATGGACATACGGTCAGCGGTGTCTTAGTAATAGGGTCCTGTTTTACCCTTTGGGTACGGAACCCTAAAAATACAGTACTTATAGCTCTACAATCAGCCTACATCACTAAAAGTAGCGTAATGCGGTATAATTATAAAACCGATGCATTAAATATAAAATTTTAATTGATTACATCCTTGTTAACTTTTTTTTGGGGATAAATTCGACTACAGGCATACCCGCCACTGGCTAAGCGACGGGCGTGTGTGGGGGTGGACCAGCGCTTATAAGGTGTGGACTAAAACTCACTGGTAACTCCACTGCACTGGCCACGGGGGTAGCCTGGGCTCTGCCAAAGAAATTTCACCAAACACTCCCAGGCGACATCCTCGTTAACCTAAGTTTATCGACGTAAGTATAACGTATAGACTCTTCGTGAAATTTTTTGTCATTTAAGTTCTTACCCAATTTTTAACTCGGCCTGGAGAGTCAAGGGTTGTGGCTCTGAGAAGCTCCTTCTTTCTGCAGAATTTCTCCAAATTCATTGAGTTCTACCAATTTCGTATCCCTAGTAGCTCAGAAGCTAGAGCTGTCACTGTGATTGTAAAAGGTTGCGGGTACACATCCGACCCATGACATGTCTTTCATCGACTCTAGACATTTATAATAAAATTATAAATAAAATACAAAATGAAAAATACTAAGTAACGCCCGGCCTCATTAATCATATAGTATATCTAACACCATCTCATTGAGACTATTCTTATGACCCCAGACACGCTATTTCTGCTGTAAGTTTCTGAAGTATGAAGCATCCCGCAGACTATTTGATGCTAAGTATAGGATTAGGTTAGTATGTCATGGGAATGTTACCAAAGTGACAATACACCAAATGTCAAACTAATCGGATCTGTGAAAGTTAATAAAAAAAATATCATGTAGATAATGAATTGATAGTCATCAAACGCCTGAACTGATCTTCATAAATTATAGCTAAGAACTATCCTAATCACGTCAGCTTTCAAACAAAAAAAACCGTATCAAAAGTTAACTCCCCCCTTCCTTTTTTTTGTCGGGGGTTAAAATTACATTGAAAGAATTATTACGGGAAGACCAAATCCGCAATGATATATAACAAGGTCAAACTATTTATTTTTAGGGTACATAGGTATATCATGAATTATAAAACAACTAATAACTAATAATAGTGTAACTATTTGATGTACCTAACTGCCAGTAAACATAAAACTTTTGAATAATAACTACATTTACAGAACATCTCCTACAATACTATTACAATTTTAAAAAATCTGAATTTATCGCTGTCGACTTTTTTTACAAAAAAAAATAATTGAAAGAAAGCTTCCCCGGGTCTATGACATTAGTACGAAACCAAGCGATGAATATGAGAGATTTCGATACGTCATCGCCATTTTCTCTATATCTCTAGTAGACAAGGATAATTTCTCAAACACATTGAATCTCATAGCATAATTTCTGCTCCCAGATCTCAGTGTTTTGCCAGTATTAATCAACGGCCCGCCATTGTAACGGTGACTCTACTCCGTACGATTCACAATGGATAACTCTAGCAAACGTATTTCAACACATTAGTGCCATGCAAAACTATAACCTAAGATTAATATTGTGTGGTCACGAAAGCACTAGTGCTGCTTCTCTGACTTCATAGATTAGTATCGAGTAAAATGGAACTGTGATTTATATCTACTCTTAAACTGCTTCTTCATCGTATGGTATATTTAGAATTAGAATATATATTTAAGAATGAATTTCTATGTACAAAACTTATTATACTCACAAAAATAAGCTTTGATTTACTTAGTTTATTTTCCTATGCTTTTATGTGTAAACTATGTATCTATATTATCTATCTATGGCTTATCTTTTTGATTTTTAATTGTCAGATTATCAAAGCACAAAGAAAACTAAAAAATCGTAAGTATTCGCAGTATTTTTAGGATGAATACACAGCGAAGCGTATGTCTTAAGCTCTTATGCCCACAGAACTGAGTATGGCAAAGGGTAGTTTCCAGCTTTTTTTAATTAATAGGATGTCAATAGTTGATCAATATTGCAGAAGCATTATTATATCTGCAGTCAATAGTTTCTTAGATATAGCGATTTGTTTAAGGTTTTGACAACTTGTAACTTGTCAAAAAACGCTCTATAAAAAATGTTGCGGATTAGTCACGTCACACCTTACTAGTAGCCACAAAATATGGTGTACGGGGCGCAAGGACCAAATTAATGATATCTTTGTAATTTATGCGTTTAAAATAGGCATATGTGGCATATAAAAAGTTGTTACATTTACCATGAGCAAACTAATGGTACAAAATGTTTTAATGATTTTTTAAAATATTTAATTCGTCTTTTTTGAAAAAAAAAATACATTGCAATGCATTTCTTAGTTATAATAACTCATATTTTCAGAATTTATTTGTATATCTTTACTTGTAGAAAACATCCCTGTTGAAGTAAATATTTTGAAGAGCTTTTTAGTACTACATGATAGTATGAACTCAAAGAGAATATGGATGAGTTCAATAACAAACAAATCTTATGTTTTTTACCGTATTAGACTTGCATAAATTTATAAACCCACAAGATTCCAGACACAATGATTTTTCAATTTTTACAGACCTCCAGATGTATAACGCGCAGGACAGATTTATTCGTTTGGAGACACGACTTTTCTTGACATTTGAGTGTGGTTTCATTTCTACGAGTATGAATCAATATTAACAGTATTTTATGTTTTGCCCTTAAACCTAATTCCTATTAATCCCTCTTCACTTTTTTTTCTATACAACTAGATGACAAACAAGCTGACGGACCACCTGATGGTAAGCGGTTACCGCCGCCTATAGACACCTGCAATAACAAGGGAAAATCACTTGATATTGCAGGTGCGTTGTCATCCTGAGGCCTAAAATAAAATGCCGTCCATGCCCAGTAATTACACTGGCTACCTTTCCCTTCAATCCAAAACACAGCGAACTGTTTCACGGCTGAAATAAAAAAGGCGGTGGTACCTACCCAGATGACCCTACCACCGGGCCTACCACCTAGTATACCAATATACCATTATATTACAAATCTAACACCCTGCTGCTAAGCGTCATTTAATTAACCACTCATGAATGATAAATGATAACAAATGTAAGACTTTTATACGTAAATCAACAATGATGCTACAATTACAATTTTCACGACACGTCTGTATTATTAGTACACACGTCCCTATTATTAGCTTATTTACATAATAGCCAGTAAAAATGCTTGGCTTCTGTCTTACTGCGGGAACTTGGCGTTTTTTGTAAGATTATCATGCAAAAAACTGATTTCTTGCTGCGTTGAACTTGGCGAAACATTCGTGGTCGCTCTACCGTGCAGTTTCTGAGGAACCCTTTGATGAAGTGTTGAAAATGTACGCGGATCTCTTTAGACATTAAACACGTTAAGGCGGTGCCCCCATTAAAAGTGGCGCTGCGGCAGATTTTACTTAACATTTTATTCAAACATTTTTAATACAACTGAACGTGGAGTTTGTCTAAGATTTTAATGAGATATTTTTATATTCGCCTTTAATTACTCTAGAAACGATGACGATTTAACTATCTTCTACTGATTAGATATCAGAAATGGTAATTTTATTTGTTATACATTATAATGACAATCGCATAAATAGACTATAGTCGACTTTCATAATATCTTCAAAAACCCCTAGACAATGCTAAAAACAAATTCCACGTTTGCTTTTAGTAAAGCCCGTTTAGTAATAACCACTCAGGGCGCCAGTTTTGGTGGGTCGTAAGTCATTATAGCATTATGGCCATAAGTCAACCAATTAACTTAAAATACTAAATGCATTTCCCGCAGTGTTATATCGTCTCTACATTAGTTCTTTGAGATTTTATTCGACATGGTGATCCGGAAGTGAATGTAACCCCGATTCAGCACATATTTGGTGAGAATCATGATTATGAACTGCCTCGGTCTCGTCCTCAATCTCATTTAAATTACGATTTTGAAATGAAAAGCTGGAACATTCTGAAAAGAGCTTAATAAACTCCTTACCCACATGTGGCATTGCCGTCAAATTGTATATTACTTAATAAATATACCATAATGGTGTATAAAAGGCATAAAGGCATTTCACGTATCTTATTGAAGTGATAATGGTTATGGCTATTGTTGTATTTTAAAGTAATTTTCACGATGTGAAGTACTGTTTTCTTTAAAGTTTTAATAAGCTATGATTTTTCATGAATAAAATATTAGTCTAGGTAACTACATTTTTTGTTCCAGCATAGCTCTACCAATTATAAAATTAGTAATTATTTTAACAAAACCGTGCGGACTATTATACTTTGAAGAAAACGTTGAAATTTTATTTTTAATTATATCAATAAGCAGGCAATTAATTACACGCTTCTCACATATTATTCGTTGTTTTTAAAACCAATTTTTAGGCAATACGAAGGGTTTGCACTTATGCATTTCTTCGATAATGTCGGTTCATTGAAATGTGGCGGGTATGATGAACTTTGGATTACGTCGGACACGCAAGCCTCGGGAACACGTGAGAACTGGTTTCCGCGATATTTAAGACTACACTCATAGAACTAATGATCTCCTTCACGAACATCCAAAACGTCGTACGTTTATAAAACCTATTATCTATTATAACACTCCGAAGATATTGTTTTAAATAATATTCAAAAGAAAATTGGAATAGTAATCAACTTTAAACAAGGTAAATTGCACAGAAATAAATAACTTCCAAGAATTCATCGGCATCGATAGCTAGACGCCTTTAATAACTCAGTTAAGCAGCTGTTCAACCGTGTACATAGTAATTTTTATGCGTTTCAATTAACTCCTTTGCTCCATTGAGTATGTAATGAGTGCAAAAAAACAGGTCCCTTTCGCACTATTTCTGATATGATATCATACCCATTTATATATACACCGTGATTAGTTGTTGCGCTTTAGGCGGAATAGAAATTACGTCTATCATTTGTAAAGAAAAACAAACCAACCGAATTGAGAACGTCCTCGTTTTTGGAGTCGGTTAAAAAACGACAAATGTCAAATATTAATGCTGCGTAATATTAACGTTCTAATTTCAAATTTAAGAAGGAATTCTATAGAAGGTGCGCCGCGCCTGAGCCAGCGTCGTCAGATAATCGGACTGGTTCTGATATCAGGAAAAAAGTAAAAAGTTCAATTTAAAAACATACAACGGGAAGTCGCCGCTGATAATCTTGCAGGGTAAGTGCAGTTTTGACTTTAATGTGTTAATAAAATTGTAACCGTTTTGTCGGCGAAAGGCGCGATGCAAGAGTTTTGTATCAATATTAAATTTGGCGGCGTGTCGACTGGACGATTTGGTACGTTCGTATTATTATATGCCTTTAAATCTGGTAAGGATGACAAATATTTTGTAAGGATCGCGAGAAGATAAAAGCTTTTAGATGATACACACTGAGCCGGTACTGAAGTGCGTAGCCACACGTTTGTGTATCACTGTTTGTACTATTCAAACCTTTATGTTATTCGCTGGCACCTAATCCATACTCACCAAGGTTCGCAGTCATAATTTCTTGATCCTTTGGCTTCTTTTTCCTTGGTCTGCCTTTCTGTCGTGGTGGGGGAGCGGATGCCCCATTAAAGAAGGGTCCTTTGGGGCCGTCGGCGTCGACTCTCGAAAACTCGGGAGAAGGGTAGGGAGGGTAGTGGGCCGAAGGAGGCCCCGAATAAGGCCCGGGGCACATCTGGGGTGGCCCAGGCACAGCCATGTGGGGCCCATACTCCGGCATAGTTTCATAATGCAGCCTGCGAATTGAATACTCAACCTAGTAATTTGTCCGGTTATAAATTGATGGGACTGTTTTAGTAGGTATAATACAAAAATACAAATGAGTTTGTAACATGATCACGAGACTCCTTTTGCATAAAATAGCAAATAATGTTTTCATATCACACTTTAACGATGGTTATGTTAACATAAAATTGACCAATTATTAAATTTTGGTAAGAAAATCATCATAAATAATTATTAGAACAACAAAATATTCATTCAAGACTTTATTTTAAATTACGGAAGTAAATCATCTAGTAAAGTGGAATACTTGTTTTTTTTTTATCATAAGCTCTAAAAATTATTACTGATTTTATGTCACACATAGCTGTGTAAAATCAGTAATAATTTTTAGGATTCATTTGGTGGTCACACTACAAGCCTATATAAAATGACAGCCAAGATTTCGTTATAGATTGATACAACGATTGAAACTAAACGCAACGATACGCAGATGCAAAGTTGGTGTCATGATGTCTGGAATAATGTTCTATAGTTACCTAAGCCGTTAAAAATTGTTTCTAAATATAAAGAAACATTTTATGAATTAATGTAGGTATTCACATTCTTAAATAACGGAGTTAATGCTGAGAAATTATTTGAAGTTACGACCACATCCTCTATTTACCATTAGACCGCTCTCCACTGGCATGGGAGCTCATCTTCATTCGTTAGAACCAAAATGGTCGCGGACTATTTTGTTTCAGAGAAACGTCCTCCAGCGTACACTCAAGTTGAGGATAGAAATTCCTGCAGTTACCTGCAGGTGTTGCAATGGTAACCTTTTCCTTACCATCAGTTGAGCTGCATATATAATTGTCAATAAAGACCTATTCCTTACTATACTCACATATTTTTCGATTGAAATCAAACCAGAGTATGAATATAAGCTCGTAATCTTAAGTTTTATGACCTTAATGTAGGCTTAAGATAATGAAAATATGCAAACCGGCAATAGACAGCTGATTCCCTGATGCCAAAGGTGTCTCCCTTCGTAAGAGGCGTGTTGCAGAGCGCACAGGAGAAGCAGTGGACGTGGAACACCAGGTCCCGGGCGCGCATCACCATCTCCGACGCCGAAATAGTGGTGTTGCATCGTGCACACCTTTTTGAGCCGAATAATCTGGGGGCAAAAGAACATTTTACTTTTTTTATATACAACTAGATGACAAATAAGCTGACTTGGTAAGCGGTTACTGCCGCCTATAGACATCTGCAATAACAAGGAATAAATCACTTGGAATTGCAGATCCGTGGTCCTCCTGACTAAAATGAAATGTTACCCACTGGCTACCTTTCCCTTCAATCCGAAACACAGCGAACTGTTTCACGGTGGAAATAAAAGAGTACCTACCCACCTTTATAAAATATGTTGGCAAAATGGAAAATTTTATATTGATTTAATAAAATCTTACAGATACAAAACGTCCAGCCAAGCAACTGTGCTGTTTCGTGAAATAAAACTCCTTTCGGTGTTTCTAGACGTTTTCTAACGCAACGTAACACACAATTCGGCTGCGACATAACATTACTCAATCTTCAGCAATAAATTAATAAATTTTGTTATAAAATGCAATTGTATTTCTTGCAAAACGTGGCCTATACTAGGGCGTAGAATTTCAAACAACGATGTGTAAGATGATATTGTGTTTAATACAAGTATTTGAAAGAAGAGCTCCGTAATGATTACAACGCTTTTATTCAAATCTCACAAGTAAAGCCTCCGACGTCAGTAGGAGCAAAATTAATTCTGAAATTGGCATTTGCTACTGTTGTCCGGCGGCTTTCAAAACTGCTATGGTTTTTAACGTCATATCATCATTCCGCTTATAAAAGCAAAATCGCTTGCGCACATACTAATGGACGAAGATTATTTGAATGCAATGAACGAAAGCGATCTTGTTTTCGTAGGCGGTACGAAATGACTATATGACGTCTTATGCCATCGTAACTTTGAAAATAATGTACATAAGCGGTGGGTTCGCTAATTGTCATAATAGTATCAAATGGGTAGTGTAATTACTGGGCATGGACGGCATTTCATCTTAGGCCTCAGGATGACAACGCACCTGCAATATCAAGTGTTTTTCCTTGTTATTGCAGGTGTCTATAGGCGGCGGTAACCGCTTACCACCAGGTGGGCCGTCAGCTTCTTTGTCATCTAGTTGTATAAAAAAAAAAACCTACCATTGGAACAGCGTGATTTATGTCTTGAGAATTGAGCGCATAAGCCGCTAGATACGAACGCCTATTTACGTACACTGAATCACCCTAGTGGCTACGTCACTGAGTTAATTAAAATAGAAAAAAATAAAATTTGTAAAAATCCAAAGGCAGAGAGCAGTAATTAAGACTGTCCACAGAGATGGGAGATACAGAGTGAGTCGTCTACTGTGGTCCGCTTCCCTGAGCTTTATCGAGATCAAACTAACTTCGAACACATTCCCTGAATAATGGAGCGACTATTTGGGACACAATGTAGGCTTACACGTTTTTATTGGTACCGGCAGTAGTACGTTTCTAGATCTCGATAAATATTAAATCGTCACTTTGTTGTGTACAATAAAAAATATGGCTTCCGTTCTTACACTCGCGTAAAAGTATTTGAAAACTTTGTAACAAGCTTCAAAGGCTTACCATCTTTGTGAAAATGGTTTACATAATGCTTACGGCGCTTCTTCTAACAAGGGTTCGTTACCTTTACGACAGTTTAAGGTATATATACTTACGGCTTTATTTATAAACGCACAAAACCTAATTTAGTTGTAATGTAACATTGGTGTAATTATTTCATTTGGCGTACCATTCTATCTTTACAATTCAGACTATGTTAGTATGTAATTACTGCTTGCTATTACCTTACCTTCACCGCTTGTCATCTAGTTGTATAAAAAAAATGTAAAAACCAATGGGATAAGGTCGTTAACACAATAATTTACATTAAACTCAGTCGAAAAGAAACAAATTATGCACATTCATTTAGTTTGTCTGCTACTCTGCTCTATGCTGAATATAAGTACACGTTGGTATTTGCTACACACCAAAACTTATAAAATTATAGATATCATTCCAATTAATTTGTCTATTAAGCTTAGGTGTGCAGAAAGTAATTTCATCAACACCAAACAAAGTCGTCGCGGAGCTTGCTGAAGCAAGCACGCCCATATATGAATACATAACAATTAAAATTTGCTCAAGCACAAAAGAAAGCCGAATTATCGCTTATTGCATACTTCAATCCTCTTCTTAGAATATGTCTATGGCATTCCATTCCAAAGCTTCAACGGCAGGCAGACTCTGTTAGCGGCGCGGAATTCAAGAAACAAATAAAAACTCTTTAATAAGGGTTTACTTGACTCTTTAATCATTTCTATGGTATGAAACGCATGCAATTGTTTTTTTATCTGTGAAGTACTTACAAACCAACACAATAGGTTATCTATTGTAGAAGAAACGTCTGCGAGTAAAGCGTAAGCGGTCTGTGAGTTTAGCTGTGCCTTGTAATTTGATTACGACGTATGACTGTATGACATAATGTTGTTTTGACTGAAATTCAGTATACTTGACTGTATAAGGAAGCATGTTCGTCATAAAGAAGATAGCAGATAGATTGTAGTTATTAGTAATAATTTTGGTCTTGCTGTGAGTAAGATCGCCAGAAACACAAAGAAAGCGTTGTGATAAAAATGACTTGCCCCTTAGGCTGCTTACGTGACCTGTAATTTTACCTCTAAGTTTTCGCGTAGATACGAATGATTTGATAAGCATTTATCACCAGGTGGGCCGTACCTACCCTTGTGGTTTATATAGCCGCTTACATTTTCCTTCCTTCCGTCGCGTCGTTGTTTAAGCATAGTAAAACTTATTTTCAATTCCTCTTGGTACAATGTTTGGAATTTAAAAGCCGTTTTCAAATTATTTGACTGCTTGATTGAGTTTACTATGTTTAATGTTTATCAAAAAACCTTAGGGATTGAATAATTGAAGGTACTACGGTATACTCGTACAAAGTCTGTCTTTAAAATATAATACTACAGATAAAGTAAACACTTGAAGTGGTTCCCCCACCAAAACCTCAGATTTTAAAAATAAGGAGGTAACTTTGGCCATTGAGCTTGAATACCTACCTTACACCAAGCGTCGAGGTTTTGACGGAGACGACATGCGACCCTTAAAGGGGGAGTGGAAACTTCTTTCGAGGGATAAATTAGAACAGGGCAGAGTCCGAGATGATAGAAAAAGATGGTTAGTAATAATTCTTCTATTCGGCAGAGAGGGAGACGCATTATCGATGCCGGGCACTGAGCGTTGGCTCATAATCCGTTCCTGTTATGATCGTCACTTACATCGTCATTATTAATTTATTTTAAAATTTGCCGTACATTTTGTTTTACTGGCCGAATTATTTGTATGAAGAAGTTTGAAATTTATTTTACAATTTAGATTTTTACATAGCACCATTGTATTTATATGACTTTTATAACATGGCTTGTTAGCTTTGTGCTAAACACCTGTATAATAATAAGTTAATAAAACTAGTTGACATAATTAATTACACAACAAACACAACCCACAAACGCACTTCAAATTATACCGCTCGCTTTGAAATAAGTAAAAAATAGGCAAGATTGAATATCGCGCACGCTATGGCCCCACCCAGCCAGAGAGGCTATAATGAAGCTATATAGCGTGGTTCGTGGTCGCGAGCCACGACCGATGCTATCACATCACAGCTTGGCGATTGACCCGACTCCTCTTAGAATAGGTGCTCAATCGGGGTTAAAATTTGAATAGGCGACCGGTGCCCCATCAGCGGTGATGGCCGTGGGAAAAGCTAAAAATTCTCGATGTCAGAATGATTTGCTGCATGCAACTAAAGGAGCTTTTATACATAATTTACCTGCATTATAATTTTTATATAGATATATAATAATAAAATAAAAATCTAACTATTATACTACTACTAGTATAAATACTGGATGTTTCCAAATTTTCTTTTAAAACACTTTAGTAAAAAAACAAATAATTTTTTTATTTACTACTTTATTTTTATTGTAGGTAAGATTAGGCACCTAAAATTTTTTTAGAAAAATGTACTGTCTCTATCTATTCCGATGATATATCATTGGAATTACGATTATCAGCTTCGCTACAAATATGTACCTTACAGCACCAAAGGCGGTTCAGGGTACCGCGTGCTTACACGATTGTCGCGCGCTCACTCCTCGGCCACTGAGATTGTCTGCGCTACTGAACACACACACTCACACCCAGATCTGACAATTATTAGGTAAATAATAATAAAAGCCCTCGGTAGGAACTTGAAGATAATAATATGGTTCCAGACTTTATTACAAATCTGACATCATAAATCTTCACACTACCTCTACAGACTCAACCTCCTGACTTCCACCGATTCAGTCTAAAAAACCTAGGTTTTTCCGCATTCGTACCGGTTAGAATACATGTAAGCAGACACAAGATGTGCAAGCGATAACGTAAGCAAGGTGGAAAGCGAGCGGTTAAACAAAACGCATTGTTACAAACGAATTTATGCTGAGGCGATACACAGATTGCGCCTGATCCCTGCCCGTGTTATCACTGCATTTAGAATATTTACATTGTACACTAATTGAGGAAGTATTTAGTCTATTTGGAGTTTAGATAGAGGTTTATTCGACGATCAAAAGTTAACTTGTAGGGCTATTGAAGTACCTAATAAAAATCCGTAATTGGCAAAGTGTAATTAAATAATCCAGTTTTACATAATTTTAACTTAATTATAATATCCGTATTGATTATATAACTATTGATCTTTTTCACTCACATTCTTCTTCGAAAACTAATCATATTTAAGCACAAAGCATAAAAAATCGTCAAAAACAAAAACGAATCCATCACGAATCCCCAAACAATAACTTCTAACCCGTTCACAGCCGCCGTAACGAGAATCTAATTAAAAAATTCGGTACCCGAAACCGATAGCCTTTCCTTCATCGGTACCGATACATATTCGCCGGTTTCACATGGTTTCACGCTAGGAATGAACATCAGTCACGGTGGGACCACAATGGGCAGCGGCACGCTTTATTTGTTAATAATATGTTACAGCACATGAATTAAACAGCGTGAAGGATACCGAATATTTGGTTTCAAATTTTTATTCGAAACTAAATTTTTTACGGGTTGACCGACCATTGTTGCCTCGTTAATGTTCTCGAGTTATTACGGCTATTAATATGTAGGATTTTCAACGTACTTCTTCGTAATAATGTGCTTATTGTGAATAGCCTAGGTACTAACTAACATTAGTAGTATAATATTGAATTATTATCCGTAATAACTACAGTTTAGGGATGTATCTCATTCTTTGTTTTAATATTATATAAATTCTTTGTTAAACGACAAATGCGTCAACACCACCAATAAATAATGAGAAGAATTAATAGTAGGTAAGAAGAATCCATATTATGCGAAGACAGCTAGTGCAGCATGCACATGAGAATGAAACCAGGTTGCCTATAATGGAATGGAACACCATGTACTGTTAAAGAACTCCAGATTTTGGAGGTACCACAAAGAAACGAGTTTCTAAACTTCTTTGTGCGTGATCCTGATCATGATACCAGCTGCGCTTTGTGACTACTGTACTGTAATCCTTGTTATGTATTATTTATTACAATGTGCTAGTTATTTCAATGTATTAAGGAATTATAACTTATGAAAATTATACACTAATTAGACAGATACCTCACCATTTTCACTGCACCTATTAAACTTATATTTAAATAAATTGAAATTTATTTAAATTCTCAATGTCAGTCGTACCGATGTACTACTAGTATTTTTAGCCAATTAAAACAAACCTCAAATTAATTAGATAGTGATAATAAATGCAAGTTTATATCCTATATTTTACTTAGTACGGTCTTTTTAAAAAGAATACTTATTTATAATGAGCAATAAAATGCCACTTCTTATATTTAATGTATTGTCTGAGATATAATTTCGTGAATTAAGCAGAATACCTTTTTAATAGCATGGTTAAAATTGGTAATTAGCAGCGAACTGATGTTACCAGAAGATTTTTTTTTAATAATCCAGACAAAACTAACCAAATTTTGTTTTAAGAATACTACTAAATATAACATGATCCATATAATGCTTTATTAAGTCATGGACATTATTGAAACATTATACATAATTATTTTTCTCTACCTCTTTTTAATTATTTCCGTTGTAATTATTATTATTTAGATTATTTTTATACATATTTTTTACTAGTTGATTAGAATATCTCAGGATAGACGGTAATTACGTGTGCCTACCCATAATTATGTACCAAAGTCAAAAAATCTCATTTTTACAAAATGTTCATTTACTTCACTGTCAACTCTCTTGTAGTCGTGGACATGTTGGTAGAGATTTTATGTGGAAACAAAGTAGTTCAGTTGCACATACTGTGTTGTCATTGATTATTTTTTATTATTTGTTTGTGGGTATACAAATTATTAAATACTTTTTTTAATTTTATTTTAACATAATCATAACATTTATAAAAATAACTAGGTAGACTAGAAAAAGAATCTAAACAGATACTAATAATAAACATCAATGCCACCTCCCGGATTAGATGCTAACACGTCATCTGCTGCATTCTGTACATAAGTAATCACCGATCAATGTAAACTAGTTAACCAAAAGTGCATCTGCTGCTAAGTATTAGCTATGTAAACTAATCATCTAAGGTCAGATACGTTTATTTATGTCTGTAGTAGTTTCAAGCCATGTTAGTGGTGCGATCGCATTACAGCAGCCGTTTGATGAACAATTGTATTTATCCTTATGAAAGCTAGTAATTTATTCTTTAAATATCAAAAGCCTTTAGTATTCTTAATAAAGGCATTAGCAAAAACAAAAAAGATATTAATTTGGCATTTGAATAAATTTAGTTCCCCTACCATGATAATTCAAATTTTCGCCGGTTGAAATTCCTAGCGAGTCACCTGACGACCGTCGAGAAATGTCCTCTGGAGATTGATAGAGCGTCGCCGATAGATGGCGCTGGTGCCATTAATTAGCAGGCTACGTTTGAGCCACCGGCAGTAACGACGTCGCCGGTCAATCATCCGCGACGTTATGTAGCCCCTACTAAGAGTAATAGAGTCGACAAATTTTGATACTAGAATTGAATTGAAAATGAAACGAGACAGGTCTCAAATTTCTTTCTTCGTAATTAGTAAATACAAAATCTATTCAATCACTTTTTTCAGATACAGTAAGTACTACGTACTACTATAACACTTACACTATCTGTAAGTGTTATAAGAACTACTGTTTACCTAATTATTTCTAGTCATAAATATGTACTTATTATTTCCTACATAATAAAAACGTCCCCTTTAGGACTGTTATTTGAATGATGAGATGAAATTTTTTTTAAACCTTAATAATGACATAAAGTTAAAGGTTAATTAACGAAGAAATGTGTAATTATTAGATATTTACTATTTTAGGCGTTTACTATCCATGACGACGTTGCGCTACCAATAGTAGCAGTAAGTGTCGACGGATTTATTTTTAGGCACACAGTTTTAGACGTGGCATGGCTAAATTGGAATTAATTGATGACGAACACTGTTACCTTAGGTGCAAGTCGCGCCCTTTACACTCGCCTAAGAAATAATTCATTGCGGAAGACAAATTTTACTTAATTTTAATTTATTTGAGGGGTTCGAAGACAAAGTTGTGTGCGAATTGAAACAGAAGAGTGATAAACTTGTCGAAGTTCCCATATTAGTTTCTGATTGCATTTAAAAAATTGGAAATTCAGAAAACAAATTTCATGACAAGAAAAAAAATATTTTAAACATAATTAAGAAAGTAAAACATAATGAATTTATTAGCCAAGCTGCGTAAAACCTCCGGAGCTCTAATTACAATTTAAAACCCCGAAATCTTTAGTATTTTTTGGAGTCGCTGCTTCACTTTTCATTGCCTCTGGAAACAGCCCAGCACTAACTTAAAAAAATCCTAAATTCGATAAATAGCGAAGTATTTTGAAGTCGGTTTTTATTTTTGTTTAATTTTTTCAACAATTTTTAGCGATAAATTAGGTTTGGGAATTCCGTAGGCAGGTTACCTTGAAAGCTAAAATATTACCTAGTGACGGTTAATATCCTCATTATATTCTTACCTCACTAGAAAGCAAGAATAGGGGTAAACACCAACGCAAACCAGCTTGAGCTCTAAAAAAGAACCACCAGTAGGATCACTGAATTTCATAGCAGTAAAAGATAGCAATCACAAGATTACTTTACAAGTCTTTTTTCCCAAGAAACACGCTCCAATTATGGCGATGTAGGAGAATCTAAGTAATGCAAGTAACACATTCTATAGATTTATGTTGAAATAACATCTCCGCGTCCGGCAAAAACGGCCATATCTCCTAGAAATTTCCTAATTAAAGTAACTGCAAGATGTATCTTGAAGTTTCTCTAAGCACCACTGCTCTTGGTTTTTAGTGCCTAGAGTATTTTATTATCGATTTGGGTGGCATACAAGTAGGTACTTAGTTTGTCTGACAATGAGAAGTCACTATAACTTATGTGCTTTTACCGAACGTTGCTTGCCTATAATGATTTCACTCTCTAACAAATCACTCGTTGACTATGACTAATAGAGAAGACCCCGAGGCAACACAAATGAATAACATAAAATGATTGGAGGATTAGAAGGAAACGTAACGCTCGGTAATGTAACACTGGGGGCAAAACAACCCTGCAATTGACCACTTAGTACCTACCTTATTAAAGCTTGGTATCCCTAGTGTAAATTTAAATCGAATCTGAACGTTTCGACCTAGCACGAACCTTAAAAATTTTCGTATCGTCTCGTCCGCTTTTGTATGAGATTTGGGCAGCACCTGGCGGGCGATTCGGAACTATTTTACGAAATTTTCGTCGCGTTTTCGTATCGTCATGGAATGTGACGATATCATTTGTATAGAAAATATGATATTACAACCACATCATGACGTTATTTTCATTTTTCTGTCAAAGATTCGATAGCCAATTTTGATCGTAAGTATATCGTAACAAATATTCGTGCTAGGGTACCAGCTCTCAAATTCATATTATAAAAAATGGTTGTTAATAATTCGCAGCAGAGGCTGCTGAATATTTGATTTGTATGATTCGACAGCTAAATACCTACACGACGATCGAACCGTTTCGATTTTAATGGAACTGTTCCATAATCGTGACTGCAATCTCCCGTGAAGTGAAAATAGATCTAACATTTGATAAAGTTCCTAATCTGACTTAGGTTTGTTTCAGAAATATTTCGCTAATATTAAAGATCATAACAGCTCCAATATGTTATGCTTTTACTGCGAATTGCTTTCTTTTTACAACTTGTGTAGATCTGATTAATCTATTTTACATCTGCTTTACTGTAGGTGGCTACATCATCAGTCAAAGAGCGGAAAATATGTTAATGCTCTACCTCTGTTTCGCTTTTGATTTAAATTCAATTAAATACTAAGCAAACTTTAATACTTACTTAACAGTATAATACTTATTTAAACTTTGTTGAAGTATTTAATTACAAATGCTGTTATCTCCGAAACTATGCAATTTGGAACCCATGTTTAAAGACTTATTTAATCATTTTTATTCATAGAATATAACCTTAAATTTGTGGGACATCAACAAAATCAGTTTGTATAAATGATAAAAGCTTTTCTTTATTTTCAACATTTCATCTAGAAGGCTTGCCGAAACTTTGTACCATGCCACAGCTTCTTACCTACAATGGACATTCTCCTAAGATCCTAACCCAACGCAGTTAGTTACCATGGAAACTTGAGGTTGCGAGGTTAAACTTATCTCACAGTGGCCTCGAGATATTGACGTTAAAAGCATACAAAATTTTAACTGATTGAAATACTAAACTAACTTTAATTCCAGTACGAATAAGGTTTCGAATCGTGTCGACTAGTTATGGAACAGTCAATTCTTTCTCGACACGTTCGTAGATCATATCAGACTCCCACTGCTTTCCATTTTTAAGGAGATATAAAAATATTTAGGGTTCTTAACGCAATCCAACATTTTGACGTGCGTCTATGAGATGGTGAATCATATAAATGTCGCAAGAACATTAAGAAATAGGTATAGTATCACATGGAAAGGATTAAATCACTTTATTAAAACCGAGATGAGAAATGGTCCTCTAAAGCTATAAAATATTGTTTCTTCTAATTCAATCTACGTAGGTATATTACTAAAAGAGACCGCGGAAATATGTTATCTTACCCTTGACCTTCGTAAATATTATTTTAAAGATTATTTAGATACAGATTTCAAACGTAACCAAACTTGAGATTAAACGTAAATAATGCCAAATAATAAAAACATTAAGCAAAAGTAAGTATTTAATTTGCAACTGAGAAGAAAGAAATATGGCAGTTGGAACGGTAACTTTTACAAATGCAAATCATTATAATTTTATAAATGCGGAAATATGTCTATCCGTCTGTGACCTCTTCACGTCTAAACTGCTAAGCCGATTTAGATGAAATTTGGTATAAGATAGTTTGAGTCCCGGAAAAGGACGTAGGATAGTTTTATTAGTTATCATCCATCAAGCAAGATATTTTAGTTTAGTACACACTTGTTTAAATAATTATTTTTTAATTACGAAGTGCATTCGATGAAATTGTAAAAAAGAACCTTGTCTTACTGCACTTGATCTATCAAATCTCTAAATTTAGATATATATCAGTTCAATGTAGTTAATGTGACAAAGTTGTAAAGTAATCAACGTTGCAATTCGATTGAAGTCTTTATGTCTTACCCTTCTATTTTTTTCTGTTCACTCTAATTATAGCTCCACCAAATATAAAAACGATTATTCCGTAGATGAATGGAGTTTCGCAATTGGATTCTTAAATCTCTGTTTATTTTTGGTAATCGGCGTTTGATTGGAATTAAATAAACAATACAGAAAGAGAAATAATGTACAAAATATCCTTCATTACCGGTCTACATCCTAAACAAGACTATTACGCTTAAAGTATTACGCTTTCATTGGAACGTTTTATTTTTTCCTCCCCTTAATAATTCAATTGACGCCGCCCGTTTTTTCTATGCACGTGTCTTCTTTTTCTGAGTTAACAAATGGCTTGGAAAATAAGTTCTGCCATTCTAATGCGGTTACGTAATAATGGCTAAGTTACCCAGCAGTTGCGTGCTAGCTGATAAAGCTTTTTTTCTGACGGGTTAGTATTTTTATTGATACTTGATCCAATTCATGTGTTTACGAGTTGTAAGGCACTACATGTGCGACGAATAAATAGGAATGTGCTATTTTGGATAATTGGACACTAAAGTGTAACTTTATTATTAATGGCTAACATATAATAATTTATTGAATATATTAACTGTCCAGGAGCTCGGTGGCGTATTGGTTTGAGCGCTCTGGTTTCGATACTTAAAACAAAACAACTTTCGCCATGGTCGATCCTGGGATGGGTCAATCAAAGTTTGTTATCTCGAGCTCCTCCGTACTTACCTACATCGGAAGGCACGTTAAGCCGTTGGTCCCGGTTGTTCCTGCAATCGCTTTAACCCACCAACCTGCATTGGGCCAGCGTGATGGTATTATGGCCCAAACTCCTCATGTGTCTCTCCCATGTAGGAAGGCCTGCGCCCAGCAGTGGGACGTATATAGACTGGTGATGATGATGAAGGACCGTTGGCGTGGATATCGGTTTGGCGCTAAAACGCATCCTTGGTCTTTTACGAAGTCCAAAACTATATTCATACCAAATTTCATCCGAATAGCTTAAGCGTAAAAAGGTAATACAGACAGGCAGAATTACTTTCGCATTTATAATATAAGTGTGGATAATATTAGTATGGATTTATATACCTACAAATTTATGTATGTAATGTATTCCTTTTTAGTAAGTATGCGCTATTATTTTAGGCGTACAGAGTCTGCCCATGTATGAAACATCTCCTTTCGTGGGTCTATTGGAAGAGATTTCTTTAGAACTGAGTAACACCCTTATACGTCATCTCCACTAACTACATATCATTTTATGTTGAGTCTATTGTACACACGACAGGACATCATGTGTAACAGTTGTAATACAAACGTAAAAAGGAAGATCTCAAGGTCAAAATGTTACGCGACTGTAGGGTACATAAAATGTTAAATAAAATTATTCTTTAATAAATTAAACCACATTTCACCTATACTCGGAACACCAGTTCACACGCCTAATCCTAGAACGTATCTATAAACTCGATAGCAGATACGTTTCACGCCGGATGATCGAGAGGCTACTAATGGAACTCTATCGCCCGTCCAAAATTTATCTGCGTCTGTCACTGTGCACTGCGCTCTCGATATGTTCAACGGCACGTCACGGCTGTATTACGTAAGTATTCGATTTCGGAACTAGTACCTGCGCTGCATATTTATGGTTCCTAATTCAATTTTTTGTTTTTTTTTGTTGTTGTTAGATTGGCACAACTGTTTGATTGATTGGCACAAGCGCGGAGTTTGAGTTGCATCTGTTAATAAATAGGTATCCGCACAAGAGTTGAGCCAACCAAGCGCTTTACGTAGGGGCGTCAGCAGCAAAGTAATATTCACATTCTGTCTCTTAAGTCAAGGCGATAGGGATCAAAATCGTGTATACTGGACCGCAATACATTAAAAATGTATTGATTTGAAATACTGCACTATTATGACCGATGACGTAAATTGCACATAATTATATGACCACTAAACTCGAGGCTGGAGTACTGGCTGAGAGCGTGAAGAGTAATGCTTAACTTTACGCAGTAGGTATATGCCACGTTTAGCTACGGCGCTACGGTGCTATGGTAACCACTTACCATCAAGTGGGCCGTATGCTTGATACCATTAAAGTGGCCTAAATGGTATTAAAAATAACGTTTTTCAAAAAACTTGCGAAGAAAACATTTTCTTCGCGTACTTAAAACTTCTATTATCATTAAAATGATTTCCTTTAATTTGTTGGCTACTTGCAAGTCGAAATATTTGAATAAAACTACCATACAAATTAATAAAGTGCAGTAACCTATACTAATGTCATAAATGCGGAAGTTATACTGTATGCCTGTTACCTTTATACCGGTTCTTAGCGCCGATTCACATAAACTAGATTCTTATTAAACACGACCCAGAGAAATCCCAAACAAGTTCAATCAAATAAATGTGTAGAGATATTAACTTTTTTCTTCCTCCAGTGACATAAAAAAAGTGCATACGCCAGGTCATAGCATCGTTACTGCTCTTATTCATGTGACTGACGATATCAGGCTTGCCGTGGAGAATAAATCTCTCACTTTACTGTTGTTGCTGGACTTCAGTAATGCATCTAATGCAGTTGATTTTGACATTCTCCTTGGCATACTTGTGTCGCTCAATGTTTCAGTCGGTGCTGTCTCTTGGTTCAATTCCTATCTTCGCGACCGATCCCAATGTATCCGTATAAATGACGTTCTTTCTGAGTGGCGCACACTGTTATCAGGAGTTCCTCAAGGTGGTATCTTATCACCACTTCTTTTCTGCTGTTTCATTAACACCGTGACCAAAACTATTACCTCGAATTATCATCTCTATGCCGACGATTTGCAGTTGTATCGTCACTTCCCTGTCTCCGACGTCAACAAAGGTATTTCGGCTCTCAATCAGGACTTGGGTGGGGCGTGTACACTGCTAGGCTAAATCATATGGACTTCACCTAAATCCTTTGAAATCCAGGGCTATGATTTTAGGAAGTGGGTACATGACAAAACAGTGGGACCTGAAGTTGCTGCTACCTGTGGTCCTAAATGGCTCGGTAATTCCTTTCTCTCTCACTGCGAAAAATTTAGGAATCACTTTTGACAGTAACCTGAATTGGAAAGCCCATGTGAACGAAGTGAGTCGCAAGGTCTTTTCCTCCTTCCACAAGCTAAAATCTTTGCAACACTTCCCACCGATCCAAACCATAATCTCTTTGGCCCAGTCGTTGATTTTTCCCACCTAAGACTACGCAGATGCTTGTTATCTTGATATCACAGAGGAACTATTAAACAAGCTTGAGCGACTGCAGAATCTATGCATACGTTATATTTTTGGTGTACGTAAATATGACCACGTCTCTCATTTCCGATCTCAGCTAATGGCTCCCTATTCGACTTCGAAGGAACTCACGCATTCTTTGTCTTCTTTTTAATATCTTATGTAACCCAATATACCCAACAAACTTTCTTTTGCTTTGATTTTACTCGTCCTCCTGGTATACTCTGCAGATTGCATCTCCGCACTCTTATTAAGCTTCCTTCCAATCCTTACCGTACTGATTTCTTCATCGACGCTTTCACTGTTCACGTAGTCAAGCTATGGAATGCACTACTTACCGCCAGCAATACGAGAAATCTCAACACTTCCAGTTTTCAAGAAGAGAGTTAAAGAGCACTTCCTTTCCTTGACTCATAATTCATTTCTTAATTTTAGACTTATTCTATCGTACAATAAATACATAAACTAATTATGAATATATAGGTCATAATTAGTTTATGTATTTATTGTAAAAATAATTGTATTGTATTGTATTGTATAATTATATAATATGTATTATATTGTATTGTATTGTATAGTAGATATATTTTTTGCATTGTATATTTTATGTATCATATAATTTATCAGTACACACGACATCCTTATCTCGCAGCACATCACCTATTGTAGGTGGGTTGGAAGAGATTTCTTTTAGAAATAAGCCACACCTTTTGTACATTTTTTATTATTATGTTTTTCTTGTATTGTTTCTATGTGAATAAATTATTTTTAAAAAAACGCAGTTTTGCAAACTGCTCTTATGCGGTCTTGCACGCCCACCGCCGATTGGCTACTTTTTGAAGCGATAGCCGACATCCACGCGGGCGGAGTCGCGAACTGATTCTTATCGCTCGCGTTCTGATATAAGTTTCTCACTAGCTCTGTGCCCCTGAGACGATTAATTTCAATCAAAAGCGAAATACTTATATAATTTCAATTGACATTTGGGATTACTAATACTATAAGTTAGCGCTTGGGATACGGTAAGTAGATGTATGATTCACTTGCACTTTATATATGCTTAAAAGTATACGTTTCTGTTACAGAATAAATAAAAACAGGTGAACAAATAGTGCAGTCTATAAATAACTCATCATTGACTTATAAATTATTGTAATTATCTTATTTCAATAATACAAATATTGTTTAATCTTAAATTTTATTTTAACTTTCTATAATATGGGCTCGTAACTATTCTCTATACTCACATTGTTTGGGCAGGAGAAATTACCTAATAAATATTTGTAACTGCAAACATGAGCCACTATCAATAGCATACATGGCAAGTCTTAAGAAGTTGAAGCCATAGTACCATCGCGGGGCTCAAAGTGAAGTGGTAAAGGGGTTTGTTGTGAAAACTATCGGGACCAGCGGCACTACAAACACAACCATGTCTCCAGCAGACAGGAGTATCTCTAGATGACTTTAACATTTTACTAAATAAAATTTAATAAAGTTCGTTCTGAGGTTTAAATGTGGGCATTCAAACTGCCGGCCAGCTGCGAAGTTGCAGTTCAGATACATTTTTGTACGGTTAGCATAACTTCACTGAAACGGCAAACTGACTGCGCAGACCGCTTGGACTCATCGTGCAGTACTAGCGACTGCACAGGCTAGCTGCGAGGTTTGCAGTTGAATTGACTGCAATATAACTGCATAAAGCTGTGCAGCGCTCGTTTTCCGCTCACTCAATAATCGCAAATTTTATTTTATCATCATCATATCAGCCGAGAGACGCCTGCTGCTGGGAATTGGCCTTTCATAATGATCTCCAAACCGATCGGTCCTGCGCTGCTCTCTTCCATCGGCTTCTCGCGACCCTCACCAGATCGTCGGTAAACCTTGTGGGGGGCCTACCAACGCCTTCCGGTACGCGGCTACCACTCAAAGACCTTTGCGCCCCAACGTCCATCAGTCCTCCTTGCAATGTAGCCTGCCCACTGCCACTTGAGACTCGCAATTCTTTGGGCTATGTCAGGTACCTTAGTTCTAATGCGAATCTCATCATTTCTGATCCGATCACGCAAAGAAACACCAAGAAGCATAGCCTACTCCAATGTCCTTAAGGTGACTTTGAGCGTTCTTATGAGGCTCATTGTAAGCGGCCACGTCTCAAATTTAATTTACCTCTAAATAATTCTGTAAAATGATACCCACTGATAAACCGATTATTTGTGTTTCAATCATAAGCCACACAGCAGCAACCTGTCCACTATCTGTTGACGCAAGACGACCTTTCCAAATATTAGTCTGAACTATTGTATCAGCCACAGGTATATCATATCAACAATGCTATCAGCTACTATAGGATGCGCTCTGACAGGTCAAAAGATACATCATTCTACGCAAACACATTTATATCTCTACTATTAATAAATGTAATTATCTTTCAATACTGTGCAAGTTCACTTACGGTTGAAACTAAAAGTAGGCTGTGTAATTACTTCATAGTGATGCAGCCAATTATTTATGTATGGAAACAATTAATTTTCAAGATGTGTACTTTAAACGTAAACCCTTACGTAAGGGTAATTGCGTACGTGAGGTAACTCCGAACATGATAGAGAAGAATAAGGAAATCGTGCTAAGTGCCTAAAAGTATAGTTTCTATTACGGCGGTAGTTAAACTCGGCTCCAATTACAGTTGTATTTTTATATTCGTATTTTATCCTTGTTTGAGCAAGCTTAAGTACAACAAAATGGAAATTACTCTTCCAAAATCTCTAAGGGCCTTCATACGACGTTTTTCAAATGCAAATATAAGTATATGAGAATAAAACACGAAAATAAATTTACCGCCGTAATTGGTGCCGATTTTAACAGAAGTTTACCTTAGCACCCAGAAGACCCAAGACTCGGCAATAAGATTAGAGAATCCTCTCAGACGGCAATAAGAGATTTATCAATTATCCTTTACCAGAATTGCCCCACTCTCCCCTACTGTTGAATTAAAATAGATGCCTGGATATTTTGTTGTATTCTGCAATGGGTTACTGAATTTTCTTGTTAGGTCAACAGCTCAGTTAACTTTTTGTACTTATTTTTATTTGTTTATATTGTTGATGCAAATAATGGAATAAATTTTTGGTTTATTCTAGCTAGACAGATGAAGGAAAAATAATTGAAACAAATTCCCATTCCTTTAGTAAAAACTTGGTTGAATAAATGTACTTATTAGTTTTATGTAGAGATTTTTATTCAACTATTGGCAAGTTATGAGAAAGGGATGTTGCCTAAATTTGAATAAGGCACTATTTTTCACAAATTCGGAAACTTTACGCTATTGTTACCCAAAAAAAACAATTCAAACTCAAAAGTTATGGAATATTATTAAAATTTGAAAATTTATGGAATGGACTATGTTTCCCAAAATTTATCAAAAAATATAATAAAATATAAAATAAAAATAAATTGCTTAAATAAATAAAAACAACTTTTATTATGACAACTATGATATTAATTTTAACAATATGCCCGTACAGTTTTTAGTAATATAGCAACATATTGTGACGTCATCTGTTCCGCAGATTTTATATTTAGCGTTTTGAGACGATACGCAACAACATATCAAACATACCACTATATCTGTGAAACTATTGATTTTAAAAACATAGATACTATTTCTTTTGCAATATTTCTTTATGAGTTCTAAACTTTTTATTTATGAAATAAAAAACGTTGGTCGCTGTAAGATATCCAGTCATCTTTATCGTTTCAAATTGGTAAGGAGTTCTAATTCCTTATTTTTTTTCTTACCTTACCCTTATATTCCCTTATATTTTTTCAGCGATTGCTGGTTATTTAAATAATACATACTTGGAATCACTAAAGTCACGTTCCTACTACTATTTACCATGTAAGTGTTGTTTTTGAGATTATTAAGAGTACGTAAATACTATACAAAGTTAAAACTTTTTTTTTTGTAAAATAGTTTGTAATAATTTGGTTTTACGTTAAGAATACAGAGATTGGATGATGGTTACTATGACAATGAATTAAAAAGATTTAAAAAAGAATATAAAGTAGAAAAATATCTAAACTAAGTACAAAAATTTCACGGCGGGGATCGAACCTGCGACCTTTTACAATCCGAAGGACTGCTCGAGCCATCTGAGCTACCAAGGACCCTGCCCCTGGGTGTGAAATTTTTCTTGTTTACATATTTTTCAAAGTAAAATTATATTTTTCCAACATTTATAATAATGTTAAAATAAAATTAAGAATAATATGAAATAGCTTTTTAGATACGTTGTATTCCTTACTATGTATACTATGTTTTTGTTTATGTGGTTTATGTATGTACAGGCGACTGCACATCAAGTGTAACAGTTAACACTATGTAAGCCTCTATTACGATCGCAGTAAGGGCGGCCTCAAGGTCAAACTGTTACGCTTGATGTGCTGTCGACTGTACAGTAAAATTATGAATAAAGTAGTAGAGAAAATTTTATAGAATCTTTGGCCTTTTTATTGAACTGAAGTTCAAAAAACAGTATACGGTTTCACGCTTTGCCCTATATATTAGGTAAGTATACTATAATAATATACACACATACGAGTAGGTACTCGCACGTAACTCAACACGATAATTTTATGCATATTCCAAAAATCACGTGACTGCCATGTGATATGATATCGGGTGAGTATTTTTTCACAGTGGCATATAACGATAAGGGTCCATTACACAAAAGCGATTTTATTTACGCGCAAATAAATCCAATTCTCTCATTCAAATGTAAATAATTATTATCAGCTCCCGAAAATATTTAATACTTCCTGTTTATTCCTGTTAATGGCTTGAAATGCTGTAACTGAGTGTCTATTACGGGTGTTAATTAAATACAGTTTGAATCAATCGAACAGCTTAATGTGTTCTCTAAAAGCATACTTGTATTGACTTTAAAAAGTATAAAATTCTATCGTGTTTTTATTGTACGTAAATTCGATTAACATACCTACTTTTATGCCCCTGTCACTATTACTTCGTACATGGTAATATTTTTTTGGTCTCAGTAATAAATAACACGTTCATAAGCAGCCTTTACAGTGTGCTACAAAAGTCCGAAATAATATTTGAGGGGTGGTTGTGTTCCTTGTTAAGTTACCTCTAAAAGTCTGACACACACACACACACACACACACACACACACACACACACACACACACACACACACACACACACACACACACACACACACACACACAAACACACATTCTACGATATGGGACAAGAGTAATAAACAAGCATAAATCCGATGTGAAGCGGTTACAGTAGCTTATTATAGGTATAGACGCTCGTAGCATCATAGGCACAATTCACGCCTTGCCTACTTTGTAAAAACAAAAATTAAAACCGACGTCAAAAAACTGAAAAGGATAAAATAATTAAATTTAAGTAGGTACTCATCACCTAGATACAAATTTTTTGGAGTCGGTGCTTCACGTTCTATTACTTCCTGAATCAACTTTTCCAAAAAATAGGCATTTAGGTGATGAGTACCTACTTAAATTTAATTAGTTTATCCTTTTCAGTTTTTTGAAGTCGGTTTTAATTTTTGTTTAATTTTACTTTAACATTTTTAAGTGATAACTTTCTAATGACAAAGCTAGATGGACGACCCAACAGGACGCTTTCAGTGGACAACATAGGAGACGACTCCCAACATGACGCTTAATGATCTCTGGCGACCTTATGCCACAAAAAACATAAAACTACAATTTTGTTTTATTTCGCTTTTTAATTATACTAATTAAATTAGGCGCGCTTTGGTTTAGATTACGAAAATAAAGCAACTTTTGCCATGGTTGACTTTGGATGGGTGAATCAAAAATTTGTAATCATGAGCTCTGTTCTTCGGAACCGCTTTCACTC
This sequence comes from Nymphula nitidulata, assembly GCA_947347705.1. Lineage (NCBI taxonomy): Eukaryota > Metazoa > Arthropoda > Insecta > Lepidoptera > Crambidae > Nymphula > Nymphula nitidulata. The sequence continues at coordinate 24,423,736 of OX374616.1, forward strand.
CATCGTATTGGGCCAGCATAGTGGCGTTTTCGCCTTTGACTCTTATATGTGTTGACGATAATAATCAGTTTTTTAATAAAATTTAAAAACTTGCTTTTTTTCTAGTCAAGAGTCTCAAAACCACAAATTTCACCTTATTGTAAAAACGTCCCCAAACGATACTACGGAAGTAAGAATGAGCTTTGTCACCCTCTGCTCATTGATCTCGTTACTACATTGTTCGCACCTCAGAGTGTATAAACGTCTGAATGTAGTGGGACAAAAATGTAACGCTTAACACCAAAAATACAAATTTGGTTCCTAAAACACCACAAGACGCAATCATTATTCAAATTCTGGCACCACTCACAGCCGTTAAATAATTAATTTACGGTCATTCCAATTCCAAAAACAAGTATGACAAAGAACAGTGAACTTTACAAACTGTCAAATGTCACTTATTTTTACAGGGTATCTACCTTTTATTCCCGAACAACCCGCCGGCGGTCACACACAATCGTCATATAGTATTCCTATTGTGTGTGGCCGTGAGCTCACAATACGAATACTTTAGTGTCTAATGTTGTACTTACGTCAAGAACTAGATATGAACAATTCTAAGTTAAGAACTAGTTTAATGGTAAGATAAGTTGCATAGTTAATAGACATGCATAATTTAGATTTGGTTGCTTTGGGTTGCGGCAATTTGAAATTTCATTATTTGCCGTCATCAAGCACATGTCTTGTCTCGAAAAAGTTCTCATAACTTTAAAATATTGTTGAGAGATTTATATCTTAATTCTAAGTTTCACAGCGCAGCATCCCGGAAAACGCCTATAAATACAATGATACCAGCATGATAATAATTACATGTTCGTTGCCTCCTTATTCAGGTGGTTTATTCCCAAACTCATGGCCACCCTTAGGGTAACGCCCGACGGGGGGCATGTGGTATGTTTGCAAATAAACACCCGTCAATGTTCCCGAATACTCCGGGACTTGCTCGCGGGCGGTCGTTGCACAATGCGGACGACTGCGACGCTCTGCGGGTCGCCGTGGGTCGCTACGGCTGTATTCTCACGTGAACGCCGTATGAGAACTTAGGTCAAGGTGATATTTTGACGTGTCAAGATAGCAAAAGCAATCTGTTCCAATTATTTGTTTTGCACAATGCATACTTTACTTAATGACTTTTCTTTCAAGCATTTGATAAACAATATAATAGTGGTTTGACCGCTCTGGTTTCTATTACAAAAACAAAGCAACTTCCGCCATGGCTGATCCCGGGAATGATCGATCAAAATTTTTAATCATGAGCTCCTCCGTGCTTCGAAAAGCAAATTAAACCGTTACTCCCGGTTGTTACTGCAACCGATTTAACCCACCAACCTGTATTGGGCCAAACGTAGTGGTATTATGGCCCAACCTCTTCATGTGCTTCTCCGAGTAATACTAATACGAGTATTAAATAACAATAACTACGAGCATTGGCATACTGATCTTGATTTATTAAGTTAAAGATAGGATGGATCAGGTGAAATCGTTAAGTTTTATTTTTATCCATCTATGTTCAATAGCATAGTTTACTAATAAATCAGGTTCATTATACTATTTATTCAATTTATTAAAAAGTAAGTAGGTACTTCACTCAGGTTAGAATAGGAAGTAACAAAAACCTATGTACTAATTTACTCAGTACCTACTTAAACAATCAACATAAGCATTGAACTCAGAAATGAAATGACAGTATAAAAAGAAACAATAATGACAAACAACTTACGCCATTCAATGATGTACTCCACGAGAATTCAAAAAAGAATTGAAATCACTCAATAATATTGTTTATGTACACGCGTCAAGGGCATTCCACCCTTTGGTACTTAACAACTAGAAAAATATATTGACTTGTACCAACGAGGGTTCTAGATGTATTATTATTCTTTGATTCCCCACTTCACAATATCGGCTAAGAACGTGCGAACATCACGATTTGAAACCTTTAAAAAATTATGCAGGACACACAAATTTTGTGAAACATTAAAGATCCTTAATTAGTCCTTATTTCTACGTAAGTATTTTAAAATGGTTATAATACCCTGTCAGAAAAAATGACATAACTGCTTCGGTTTCATTAGTTGTGACTAAAAGTTGGCAAGAATTAAAAGTATATTTATACACTTTTATGTTTGGACTTTGGGTAGGTATTAGCTTTTTCAGTGTGATTTACGCTGAAAGAAAACTACACTGGAAAAACAAGAAATAACAGCAAAATAGTGAAATAACAAGAAATTGTAACTCTAATTAAACTCTAATATACGGCCGAACAGCTAATCGATTTTTATTTTTGAGGGCTTCCTAAATATTTTAAGTACTGCCAAAATCCACAATTTGCATTCACAATAACGTCTAATTAAACACTCCTTAAAATTTAATCTGAACTTAACATTTAAGTTAGCTTATCGCGTAAATATATTCTTACTTACCTCTATGAACTTTTAATATTTGACTGGTTTCTAAAATAATAAAAAATATTGTTAAATGAAAATATTTCTAACCAAAAGCAACTTTGTTTCTTGTCATGTATCCCGGCGCGCGTGTACGCTTGAACGAGTGTGGAGGTACGATTGTTCGGCAGTCGACAAGCCGCATTCGACTGCAGCGGGGCGACAAATCGCATTATTTTGCTAGTTTCCCGTCTCTATTGTTAACACCAGCTTTGTGAACAAATATTATTTCCTTGACATTATTTTTTTTGCATCATTTAGTATTTGCGGTCTCGGTGTCTTTTATCGTGATAAGCAAATAACAATTTAGGTAATATTATTACTCCATCAATGGTTTGAAATAACACACACAAATTCAAATACAATTTATTATCAATTAAGGAAAATAAATGAATATGAAAACCATCAATGAAAGTAGGTACTGTCGTAATTAAAATAAATAAAAATGAGGTCGAAATAAGGCACTTCTATTTACTTATTTTTAGAAGTACCTAATTATTCTCATTAATATTGATAAACATGAAATTTCATTCTAATAACGATACTTACTCAGTATTTAAAAATGTACCAAATTTTCAGTTGAGTTGAGTCGAAACAAAAAATTCGAATAAATCATTGTATAAGGCCAAGTACAAAATAAAGTCGTCAATACACAATGGGCCTTACACAATAATAATTGTCATCATTCATTTATCAACATCTACGGACAATAATAAGCTTCGGTATCCCTATTGCTTACAAAATAAAGTTTAAAATGGAATAGGAAGAGAGTTTTTGGAACCATCTGCTCCTACTTTTATAGGTCAATGTATTTGTAAACAGTACTTTTGTAAGGGACGGTACACAATGCTATGCGGTTTTCGGTTACGCATCCGTTTTGTACCGAAAACAATAAAAAGATTCTTCTCGCGCATCCATAAATTAAAAATCTTATGAATAAATAAAACTCAGATTACTTACTCGTTACAGTAGCATTATAATGTTTATAAATAAACATACATGTTATTTAGGCAATTTTGATTTAGGTATAACAATAACTGCGTAAATACATAACAACAACCGTTTTTCTTAACTTTATCCAGATGTTTATTAGGTATAACTTTATAGCTCTCAGGTCAGGTTCTCAGTTTTGGAACAGAAATTACCTACTTCAGTATATTTATTACAGCTAATGTTTAATAAATAATTATTAGGCATTTATTATGCATGATGTACTTAAATAGTCGAATACCCGATACCGGATCATTAGTCCTGATATCAAACTAATTATCTCTCTTTTACACAAATATTAAATATTATAAATTTAATACATGAAATATGCAATTATTATCAAAATATTTAGCTTTATGAGAATTATTATCACACACGTTGTAACGGTCTAAAGTAGTTACGGTCACTATTCGCAGCGAATGATAATGTTCAGATAAACATGGCTAGACTATTCCAAAGTAAGAGAATTTGACCTTAAACTTTTAGATAAGATATCCCATATTTTTAGATACATCTATATAATTTTGTTTGATTTGAGTTGGCACGTAATTTAAGTGGAGTACAGTCTAAAGCATAATGATACGTGCACTTTAACATTTAAGCATCCTTAGTACAATTGTAATAAGAGTCACCAAGTAACAAGAGTGGGTATATTATGACTCGTGATTGTATACATCTCATTTTATCAATATGAGTGCAAAATGACAGCTATCAAACTAATTGATATTTAGCAAAGAATGTTCGGTTTTCGACCATATTGATAAATTAGGGCGTAAGCACTTATGGTAATAAGAAGATGTAGGGATGCACCTCCCTACATCAACAACAGCCTATATGTATACTTCCGACTCCTGTGCCTTTTCCCATGCCTGTGCCTTCATTCATGGGAAAAGCACAAAAAGTTTTGGCGTGTTGGTGGGTGAAAATGGTTGCAATATAAGCATTGAAAAAAATCTCACTTTAATTATGTAATATCATACTGAAAGAACGAGATTTGAAAATCAGATATACGTTACTTACTTCATATCTTAATCTAGCTAGACACTTATAAAACAAAAGCACGATTAGGTAAAGGATTTTGCCTCGATACATTTTATTTCCGAAAAGAAAAAAATTGTGAAAAAAAAATTTTAAACAAAAATTAAAACCGACTTCAAAAAACTGAAAAGGATGAAATAATTAAATTTAAGTAGGTATTCATCCCCTAAAACATATTTTTGGAGTCGGTGCTTTACTTTCTATTGTTTTTGGAAACCACTTAGCACCAACTCCAAAAATAGGTTTTAGGGGATGAATACCTACTTAAATTTAATTATTTCATCCTTTTCAGTTTTTTGAAGTCGGTTGTAATTTATGTTTAAAATTTTTTTTTCACAATTTTTAGTGATAACTTTCTACGGTCGAAGCTAGATGGGTGACCGTCAACTTATATTGTTTCCCACTATCGAATTGTTTCACTAAAAAGTCATTGGAAAAGCCAAAATTCGCAATTTCGCTTATGTAGACGATTTCATAATTTCAGTTTTTTTTAATTTAAAACCAAAGTACCCAACTGTTTTTGAAAAAATTTTTATGGGACCAAATGGCAGCTATTCCGCATCGAACAAAAAAAGAATCACGTAAATCGGATCAGTAATCTCGGCGTAATCGGTATACATACATAGAAAAAAAAAAAAAAAAACATACCGGCCGAATTGAGAACCTCCTCGTTTTTGAAGTCGGTTAAAAACTTAAGATTGTTAAACGATCATTTGTATTCAATAGGAAATTTTATATACCTAGAAGATATCATTAATATTCAGAATCATGTAAAGCGTTTTTTTCCATGAGCAACCAGGACGAAAGTTGATTTGTTTTCGTAATCAAAGCCAGAGCACTCAAATTACGATTTGATTACCATTCCATGGTTTCGATAATAGCTCAAATTTGTGCTAGCCCTTCCCTTTACCTACTGAGAGTAAGAGTGTGTGTCTTCAGCTATGCGATTCTCTAAGTCAGCAGCCATGGATTCGTGGCTGTCGGCAGCGCTGTCATACCTTTTGGCGTTTGTTTGACAACTGTTGGCGACACCAGCGTTCACCGATTCATGCCGTGCTCGTCGTCGGACGAGCACGGCATGAATCGGAACTAAAAAGTTGTTGATTTTTATTACCTTTATGTCAGAATCAATCAAATATTGAATGAAGTCATTGCGATACAATTTTAACACAACAAAAACGAAATCGTAAAATATCGATTGTACTTCATGTCGTATAACCAAAAAAGAGACAATCATACAAGCCATGAGACCGACGTAGAGATTAGTGAATACGCTTTCGCGCAGCGCAGTGCGCAAACGTTAAAACCAATGGCAACTCGTCGTCTTTGTCAGGCGTCAAGTTCGATGTCGAAAATATTTGTTTGTGAATCACACTGCTGATTCATTGACAATACGAATTTCCCCAAAATTAAAATATAAACTTAAGGTTTTATTTGACAAATCACAAACTCTTTTAGCTAATAGAAAAGTTAGCTGTCCGATGTATAGAATGGTGCCGTGGATGCAACAATAAATTAAAATATAGGCTATTGGCTGCATTATTTCATAGAAATGTCTTGAATTTATCAAAAGAATAAGATTTTTGAACTAATATAGCCTATGTTTTAATTTATTGTCGTATTGACGGCACCACCGTATAAGTAAGTACTTCAAAGTATACTGGGATATCAAAAAAGGTGTAAAGGTGTACCCTGGAATAATATGGTTGGACAGATATCTAACTTTAAATAGATAAGTTATACCTCTCGGTAACCAAATCACACATGCGCTAATACTTCGTTAATACTTACCACCATGCGAGGTATTTTTGAATAATGCGTAAGTCAATACCAGGTACGTCAGGTAGGTATATGCCTGCTTCGCTTCTATTCAAAATGAAATAAACTTTATATTTTTACGATTATGAACTACAGATTTTTAAAAAAAGTATAAAGTACCGACTTTTTTTATAGTCAAAACCTTATTATACATACCTACAAGCTGGTGCAGTCTTCAAAAATATAATGACATAATTATCTATTTACCGTTTAATCGCATATACTTATACCTATTACATAATCATCGCACGCGCTCATTTAATGTGTCCATATTGAACGTCTGCGCAAAATGAAACCGATAAGATAACTTCACAACAATCACCTAGTAGTTCAAACTTCAAAGTAGTAAAATTGTCGAACTACGGCCACGATCGGGTCAGGCGGCGCATAACCTTATCATTAATACAACAGACATACACACACATATTAATTTCACAACAATGTAATTGCTGCGTGATTAATATTCACTTTTTACAATAAAATTAAGCTATTGAGTAGTCGTAGGTATCATATTAAGACAAAAACCAGTCCCGAAAATTTACAATCAATAGTAATGATAATAATAGAGAACTTACAATAGATTTCTGAGTATACTTATTGTTTATAACACCGTGAAATTCTTCTATTCTATCTTATTCTATTTGCGTTATAATAGCTAACTTAAACCCTACTAAGTATGTCGAAAAAATCTAAGAAAGAAATCTTTTTAACCGACTTCAAAAACGAGGAGGTTCTCAATTCGGCCGGTATGTTTTTTTTTTTCTATGTATGTACACCGATTACGCCGAGATTACTGATCCGATTTACGTGATTCTTTTTTTGTTCGATGCGGAATAGCTGCCATTTGGTCCCATAAATTTTTTTTCAAAAACAGTTGGTTTTAAATTTTAAAAAACTTAAATTATTAAGTCGTCTACATATGCGAAATTGCGAATTTTTGCTTTTCAAATGACTTTTTAGTGAAACGATACGATAGTAGGAAACAATATAAGTTTACGGTCACCCATCTAGCTTCGACCGTAGAAAGTTACCACTAAAAATTGTGAAAAAAATTTTTAAACAAAAATTAAAGCCGACTTCAAAAAACTGAAAAGGATAAAATAATTAAATTTAAGTAGGTATTCATCCTCTAGAAACATATTTTTGGAGTTGGTGATAAGTGGTTTCCAAAAACAATAGAAAGTGGAGCACCGACTCCAAAAATATGTTTCTAGGGGATGAATACCTACTTAAATTTAATTATTTTATCCTTTTCAGTTTTTTGAAGTCGGTTTTAATTTTTTGCTTATTAAAATAATAAGAATATCTGAGATGGTTTCTCTTGGCACGATATAATTGCCTTCCTATAAAGACTCAGTTAAGATGTATTTTTAACTTAATTTTTTGGGGAAATGTTTGCGTAATATGAGGATTAGGAAGAGGAGATCCATGAACACTATGGGACTGACTGACACTACATACCACCTTCTTCGATGATTTGACGCCACCTCCGTCAATTGGAGTAAGAGCGTCATGGATTTTTCTGTCTAACTACACACAAGATTGGATTGAATTGTGATATTATCCCTTCGTTCTATTCTTTTTCCATTCAACCTTTTCAGGGTGCATGGTCTCCTGATATTTGGGAAGCGCAGATAGATAGGTACTTACAGGTTAAGTACCTTTCAAAAGAGTATTGTAGCTATAACTAATAACGGGCACATTGAACAATGTTGTGAACAGAGTATGAATACAATAATCGAAATGCAAAATAAACACTTGTATCAATAGATGATGACGTAAAAAATATCATTGATTATTCTCGTTAGGTTATTATTTAATTTTTTTAAACTCATGTCAAAACTCGGTAATGCTTTGAAATTTTTACGTTTTAAAACGGACTTGCGTAGAAATACATCTTCTTTCATCGAAATACAGTGATATCGCTGCAAATACAGTGAACTCGGAAAATCTTTCCATAGCAAAGAAAACATTATTTTTCGGCCTTCTTGGCTTAACATTCCACGTTCTTGTTCTCTTCCTCATTAAATATTATTAGCCGTGTTTAATTCAATTCAATTCTTTATTGCAATAAAATATGGTACAGAAGGTGTTAGAACAATCAGATTGCATCACCAATAATTTTGCAGTTATTAATTTATAATATCGTTATTATTATTATGATGTTATATATTTTTACATATCAGGATCTTTTCTGGTAAGTAGGTATAAAAGCGTACAGGCAACTGCGAAGTGTGATTATGTGTTTATTTTTATTATTATTAATTCATTCAGGCCTAGCTCAAAATAGTATTAGTAACATCAACCAACATTAAATAATTAGAAATATAAAATTATTAAACTTACAATTAATCACACTATAAAATGTCAAACGTTCAATAAATATTATAATTTAAGATTAAACAATGCCTGGTTTCTTTGGTATCTTTAGTATTAAAGCACAGATGGTGATTGATTGAAGAGTCTATCGCAGTAGTGTCTTCAGTAAAGCAGAATTAGGAAAACTAAAGAGAACTAAAAAGTACTAAAAAATATTAATAATGTAAATTCAATCGATATTGTTTAATGTAAACATTCATAATTTTATTCCTCCTAACAAAATGACAACAACGACAACAATGAGTTGTTTTTACTTACTTATAAATAACTATTAGACCAAACTGGTTTGATGTAGAATTGTTCTACGGAATTATCAAATACCTACATAAGTAGAGCCCTCAATAAAAACATCCTACCCGTGTCGCTCGCAGAAATAATAATACTGTTTGCAATAAAGTAAGTATACCAATATACAGGTATTTTTCTCACGGAATAGAAGTTTTCTAGTGTAATGAATGATGCTCGTGTCGTGGGTCACTATTTATTACTGCTACTAGAAGTAAATTGTTGGTGTCTTCCCTGTTTTCTCTCATCATGGATATCAATATACCTACCTACACAAAATATCTATAACAATACCTTTTCAACATCTGTTTATTGTGTATTTTACAAGATTTACAGCAGCGCTCATCATTTTCTAGCACTGTGACTGATTCTCAAGCAACTGGCATGCTATTAAAATGTTATTTTTGTTTGGACAACAATGATTTATGTACTAAATACTCAATATCGTAGTATTTAGTACATAAATCATTGTTACAGTAATTATTCATTTCATTTGGTTAATAAACATTTACCCACTCGATTAATGTTACGGACAAGCTGAGTGTTTATTATACATTATTAGCAGCCCGTGGCTCCGCCCGCGTGAAATTCGATTATTGCGCCAAAATGTAGCACATGCCCTTTTTCGGTTTTAATCTATCTCCATGCCAAATTTTGTCTAAATCGATTTATCTAGTTAGAAGTGCAACAGAACAGACAGACACAGCTACTTTCGCATTTGTAATATAAGTATGAAATGAAGGTTTAAATTTCAGATATAGCGAACGTACAAAGATTGTGGACGTACCGCTCTCCTTTGAAATCGAACCGCAACCTTACCGATAAATGGCCGAAGCCCGGTGACCCGGACGCGATACCGATAACTTCGTCTGTCCGACGGGTGACAACAGTCCACAGACCGCGTCGGTTCCGGACGGAGCAGGCACTTTGACATCCATCGATAAATACCTAATCGATTACTAAAACCTAATCAAGAATGCAACCAAAATAATAGGTCGCCTTATCAATTGACTTTGATATAGTGCTCCCGTTTAGGTTTTGTTGTATCAGTAAACAGTTTAGCTGTAATCGTAAGACAAACATTGAGTCAAAAATTGAGAACTTACATAACTGGCTTGGGAGACAAATATAAGAAAAAATTTCATAAATTTATTGAACGATCATAAACATATTGTTGCCGTTATCTGCTTGAATGCGTCGCTAAATAGGATGCCTAGCACGTAGATTAAGCACCTGCATCCAAATTCAAACTCAAATATTTATTGCAAAAAAAAAATGAATGTATGAAAATAATGTAATAAAATTAATTATTTAATTAGTATTATTAAATGCCTTGACCGATAGTTAATTGAACTAGACTCACTCAACGTTTAACAGCATGTTAACAATATGGCGTATTTTCATTTTTTTTATACCACTTTTATACTTTTTGTATACTACGTATTGAAAGTCCGCCAAATTAGATGCCTAAGCGGATCGTCTTGTACTGAAGAGTTTTGGTAGGATTGGTAGATTAGGTTATTAGGTCAAGGTTATGTTTTATGACCACTTATAACGGTTATAAGTTGTCATATAAAATAACCTTAAGCCTACCAATCACTCAAACAGTCGCACAAAAGACTTCGATTTAATCGACCAGCCTACATAGGCGTCCAATTGAATGGCTAATTTAACCAGTCGGCTGACATGACGTTAAATCATCTGGTTAAACGTTGCGCTCAATGACTTGGCTAGTTGTCTTTCAGCCGTTTTATTGGATGCCGGAGTTAAGTGGCTAATATAACCAGACGCCTGTAACACATATATTATTATCATCATCATATCAACCTTTGGTGGCCATTGCTGATCAAAGTAATCGTCGATTTACAAATGGAATAGTAAGTTTAAAAGGAAAAAAAGGAAGATAAATAAATAGAAATAAGAAAAGGAATAAAAAAAATTAAACATTTATTCAATAGAAGAAACACAAAAGAGCAGTCTTTTGGACATGACATGAAGTATTTTCTGATAAAGTTTTATAAGCCTTGCTGGAGCTGCAACTTAAGTATTTCAATCTTAATTGCATACTATATTGTAACCAACAGTTGGAAAAAAATACAATTAGATCATTATAGACCTCCACCTTACAGAATGTTACTGCAGAAACAACATCACTTTGTATTCTTATTCCTGCGATCCTGCGGTGAGTAAGGTCGCCGGAGCTCATCAAGGAAGCGTTGAGTTGAGCGCAAAGAGATTTTTCTCCTATGCAGGGTAGGTCATTACTACCTATGACCTACTTGCCCTTGGTGTAACATGCACTGTAGCTTACAGGACCAATTTTTGTAGGAAATCAAAAATCTTAAAAATTACGCAACGCATATTTGATATCCTCCTAATTCTCATTACACTTAACGGGAGAAAACGACTGTCACAGACAAACAGTTCATTCTACAGTTTGTATGAGTTAAAGTGCAATCGAAGTTGTTTGGTTATTAAAGGTGAATGAAACCAAGCCTTACGTACAAAAATATGCATATTAAAATGACGTATGTGTGTTTATTTAAACTAACATAAATTATTATTGCTAATTTGCCTTCGCTCTACAGTTGAAGCGTGCTAAAACGAGTACAAATAAAATAATAACTTAATACGTCTCATCTTTAAGATTAAATATTGGAAGTTGTAAATATCGTTACAATAACATTGTATTTTATTTGTTACGTGTTATTAAAATATGCAGTCAATAAAGCTATAGTAAAAGCTTATTGTTATTATTTTACAACTAAACCTTTTTGCTTTTTTACTTTGTAAGCTGAACCTAAACTAAGTTATCTACCAATCACTCTAAATTAAAACATATTAGAGGTGTTTCTATATGTCGAACTTAATAACCATTTGTATCAATACAAAAGCGAATGTAAGTATACTTGATTCTATATTTATACAACTGACCAAAATACGTGTACTGTATTGAACAATTTAAAAGTTATGGATACAATAATGCATTCGAGCTGTGGAGATTTCAATCTCTCCACATACATAACAGTAGCTACTCGTATTAATTATTGTTTGCTTAAAGAAAGTAATGAAGAATTACAGAAATCGTAACGGACTTACGTTTCCGTCTGCTTTTGGTGATCCTTTGTTCGATTGCGAGATTTGCAAGCGTGGGAAAAGCACTTTAAGTACCTAATACAAAAACAAAAAGCACTAAAGTATAATTCAAATGATGTCGGTGTCATAAAAGAGGTTATTACGGATTAAATTGGTTTGCCTACGACTTATTTATTTCACATCAGTATTTAATATCTATCTAAAGTTTAACAAAACTACACTTCCTTTTTCATATTTCATATATATATTTCACGGTTTTTGGGATTACGTAGCCACAATAATTTCTGCATGACAGACACACATTCTTTTGTCGCTACTTACTACGTGTTCGCGTTTTCGATTTGTCATAGGTACTCAGTTAACTAACGCTTTGACGTTAAGTTACAACTTTAACTAGTAATAAAAAATTAAAATTGCTTGCTCAGCAATTAAATTACGCCAGTGTGCAGTTTAGAGTACTTTAAGAGTAAAAGTCGCAGTACTGCAACCAATCAAGTTACGTGTTGTGGAAATGGAACTAATGTACGCTTTTTTGGCAAAACAGTTGAACACATTCGAAATTTTACTCCTTAAAACTGCGATAAACACATCCGACAATGTATTCACGGGTGGTCGTGGGAAGGCAGGCGACCGGGGCGACCTCGCGCGGTTAAAAAACGTCGCGTGCCGCGCCCGACCGGGCTAATCCGTCAAGCCGGGCGCGGGCGCAGCCGCCGCGACGACACGCGAGCCAGGCGTGTATTAGGGCAGATGATAGCGAAGTTCTGTTCTTTTACGTCAGCTTAATATATTTTTTATAGGTACAGGTTTTACGAATGTATTCACTAAAAAAAAATGTTTACCAAACTACTTCGGTTTCTTACCTTAAATTCCTAATAAACAAAATTTCGCTAGGTGTAATTACAGTTTACCTACTTGGTTAAGCAAAACGGTGCATTCTTTGTATCTTTATATTTTGACTAAGTACTACCCTAGTTACCAACCCGCATTGGGCCCGCGTGGTGGTGTTATGGCCCAAACTCCTCTTGTGTTTCTTCTATGTAGGAAGGCCTGTGACCAGCAGTGGGACGAATATAGGCTGGTGATGTGATGTGATGAACTTAATTTTGAAGTCACTTTTTAAGCTACAGGTAGTCGAAGTTAAGTTTTCTTTTTTTAGCTAGTAAACGTAATAACACAAACTGAAAACATTGCCCGAAGATTAAATGATAGTGGGTAATACAATAAAACAATTTATTTACACATCTATTTATCATAGAGAAATATTACAACATAAGCCCCTTACTACATCTCTGTCCAAATTTCTGACGGGAAAATAATTTTTATACCGCGTCAAGTCACCACTTGGCTGACATAAATCCGTCTCCGCACAATTATCAACCTTATCTTGAAACACAAAGGAACCACATAAAAATATCCAACTGCATTTCAAAAATCTTACACTCGTCTAAAACTTGCCGTGTGCAAACGTGAACTTTATTGCGGAGCCGGAAGGAACAAATATTTTATAAAGAGGTAAACTTTATTGAAGATACGGTCTGTTAGATAAACTGATTTCAGACGTTTATACTGCAGAGTTATGTCCGTCAAATTGATTACTTTTTAGCGTTTATTTACGGTATCAACGCAATAGTTAAGTGTGGTGGCAACGAACCAGTGTAATTCAAGTGCAGCATACGTACCTGTATCATATCAAAACAATATTTCGCAAATGGTATTAAATGTCGTCACTCGTTTGTGTGAAAAACTCAATCCAGTAGTAGTATTTTTTCTCTCTATTTTTTAAATTAATTCCACTAAGGTGGTAGTCGCTTGACTACCACCTTAGTGGGATAAATTAAATGGTGGGCCGTATAAGCATACGGCCACCATACCATGATGGTAAGTGGTAGATAGTTTATCGAGTCAAATTTTCTAGTACATTTATTATAAAAAGAGGTGCTTACCTGATAATTAATAAAATTTAAATAAACAAGTACTTTGTATACTTAAACGCGGTTAATATAAAAGGTAGCATATTTTTCAGCGAAATATGAATTACTATTAGTAAATTACGATAGCAACTGCAATATTTTGATGTTCACTGGTCTTTTATTATTATGTGTTTATATATTTTATATGTCAGGATCTTTCGCGGTAAGCATAAAAATACACGGGCAATTGCCAAGTGTGATTTTATGTTTTCTATACTGACCGACAAAGTGATAGGTTTCTTTTATTATTATTATAATTGTTGTAAGCAAATACAAATAAAAAAAGAAAACGATGAATCCCCGCGTCTCCTGGGGTCCGGCAAGACGCGACAATCGCTACGCCACCGGAGCACTAGGTGTAACCTACCAATTTCTTAACCGTTTTTCAAACGTTTTTATAGCAACGTACCTAGTGCTCCAGTATTATATAGAATGATACTAAAGATGTTTAAATTTTAGCAATAATTAGTATTCATAAAACTTACAAACTTTTGGAATTGGTATAGTTATCATAATTTTCAACGCATATGGACGCAAGAAAGTCAATCAGCTTTTAAATATTATATTCTTGTCTGGAATAGACGGTTATTTTGAAGTACCTATGGCGCTAGAATCTCAGCTTGTAATGAAATAATAAAGAGGTTGGAAGCAAATTCTAAAAATAACAGATTAAACTCGAGACTTTAGAACGGTCTTAATAATATAATTGAGACTTTACGAGGGTATTAAAAACGATTCCATTAGTTTTATAGTTTGTTCAAGTCTACGACTCAACTTTCTAAGCATTTCTGAATGATTTAAATTCTTTCTTGGTTTCCGCCTATTATTAGATCGATGATTATGATAAAAATTGTAAAAACATGCAAAAAGTTACAACAAAACATAAACACAAAATAGTAACAGTTTTGAAGTATTTTTTAAGATATAATTTTCGTAGTATATAGAAATATCTATGGAATAAAGATTTAACGATGTAGGTACCCCTTTTTACTTGACCTGATTTAATCCGTTACAAAATGTTTATCTTTTAATCTATAGCTCTTCTCTAATCGCCTCTGATGTGTTTCGAAATCGAACAATAACTTGTAATGCATATATTTTACAACACGTAACAGAAGAATTCTCATAGCTAACAAACTTCCGCATGAGCAACGAAGCCTCTCGCTAGACAAACTACACTGTACCTATACAGCACGGCAAATTTTAACCAAAAGCCTCAATATGTTCCTTATGCTGGAAGATATTAGGACTACAACGGCACATACATGTCACGGTTCTAGTTTCTAAATGGACATGGCAAAATAATATTTCGCAAGCAACACAATGCCACCACACGGTGTGTTCCGCTTTGGTGCTTTTGATATCTTTTCCATTTAAAAAGCTAACCCACATGTACACGTCTCTTTTTATAAGCTTCTCGTTAATTCTGAATAACAAATTGATTGTTTTTTATTATATTAAACTTGCTTTTGGTGAGACTTTTATCGCAATGTCATTATTAAATAAATTATTCGTCTGAATAATATTGTCTATTGACATAAGTTAACACTTACTTGACGATGTATGTCATGAGTTTTAAGATCCGATTTTATTGTATTTACACAAATTTCGTCGTGTCTTAATGTCAAGACTCAGCTTTATATAAGGACATTTTATAAAACCTAGAATTAATATATCTATCATATTAAAAGTCTTCTACCTCTTTAATTTCTCATTTATGCCATCAGGTCTTATTAGTAACGGCGCTCTTATATGTAAAAACAACTAATAATGCATGCAAACATGTCCCAGTAAAAACAATCTGATACGTTACGAACACTTTTATGTTATATTATATTTCCAAATTGAACATAAACTTACCATAGTAGATACAAAAGACTTGCATCGCTTAAGCATTATCTTTATATTGAAACAAAAATGCTATAATGAAAAAGCGAATGGGTGGTATTCATAAATGTCAGAATTGAATCACTCCTCGTGAACTATCACGACATTCTAACCTATTTAGGTTGTAAACTGTCATTAAAATTCAGGCTTTTTACTTCTCACTACCGCAAACAGAAAAAGAAGACAGTAATGAGTTCTCACATGGTTTATATGAACTCCATAGTCACCAGTTAAAGGACATTGTTATTCGCCCGTTCACTCATGAGCCAACTGTTATTAAAATACTTAGCTTACTGACTTCTTTAGCATTAAATATTATAGAGGGATAACATGTCTGTGATAACCACATTACTTAACGGATTCTTATGAGAAATGAATTATTACAATAATGTTTATAAAGTTTGTTAATAGCCTGTCCATATTTGATAAATCAATAAATAGTTTCTTAGATAAATAGTTTGCAATCAATAGTTTCTTAGATATAAGTATCAATTTGTTTGAGGTGCGGTTACAAGTTCTCAAAAAACGCTCTACAGAAAATAACGCGGAATAGTGATGTCACACCTTATGTGCCTTAGTTTTGGCCACCGAATTGCATGGGCGGGGATATAAAAAGTTGTTATATTTAATGTGAGCGAACTAATGGAACGAATGTTTTAATTAATTTTATAATATTTCTTTCCCCACTTTTTGAAAATTACCAAGTCGCGTTTATTCCCTAACATGCAAAAATACTTTGCAAAGAAGGTTTTAGTTATAATAACTACATTTTCACTTGTAGTAAACTCTCCTATTCCAATAGAATTGTACAACACTTGAACGTAATTTCCCACACGTAAGATTAATACTCGTTGAATGAATAAATCTTCATAATGGTTAAGAATATAATTAAGCTTAATTCTCACAGCCACTAAAGTTGATCAGAATCGTCAGATAAACTTCTTCGACTATTAGCATTATCAATAAGACAAGTCACCCGTCAGCTTTTCAATTCCACGTAAGCGGCTCGAGTTCTGACTTCTATAATTTTCTCCTTTTTCGCGTTATAAGTTTCCTTGCTTGCCCTCTCGGTAGACAAATCTAATATACTATATACGACTTTGGTGGAAAACACGCGTATGTCCCATACATTTAAAAAACGTGTACTCAGCTCGGGAAATGAACCCGGACGTGTTGAAAAATAAAAGTAACACTATTTATATTTAGATATCGATTGTGTAGGTCTTAAGCCGTAAACGTTTCTATGAAACATGATGTCTAAAATGAATAAAATGCATTGTTTTCATATCCTTTAATTTATTTTAGTAAGTGTTCGTCATTACCACCATTTTTTCAATACAACATTCAACTGGTCTAGGTGCGTAAAATTGACCATATGATTGTTTGTAGCTCTTTGCTGGTGTCGCAACGTCTTACATACACTGCTTTTCGTATTATTATCTGCGATTAAATTATAGAAGAGATTTTCGTATGTGTTATAGTTTCAGACTTTCCCATACTGACCGATCTAAATGTGCCACTATCTGTGTACACCTATCTCGTAAACAGAATTTTACTATTGCTGTATGCTAATGCTCTGGGTTCGCAGGTCTTTCAAGACCGTATCAAACATATTTTTTGTAATACAACGTAGATGACAAACAGGCTGACAGCCCACCTGGTGGTAAGCGGGTAAATAAAAATCATTTATTTATTTATTATATTTATTTATTCATTTATGTACACACAAAACACTTAAAAATAAAACACATAAAATAGTTGAGTACAAAGGCACTGCTTATTTCAAAAGAAATCTCTACCAGCAGACCTGCGACAGGAACACGTGAAAATAAAAGTGGCCACAGTGTGTGGTTCTATACATATACCTAACAAGAAAATGTAGATGAATAATAAATTATACACATATACTAAACAAATAAATAAATTTTAAAATATCAACAAAAAAATGTTATTTAGAACATCATCATCACCAGCCTATATAAGACCCACTGCTGGGCACAGGCCTTCCTACATGGAAGAAATACATGAGGAGATTGGGCCATAACACCACCACGTTGGCCCAATGCGGGTTGGTGGGTTAAAGCGGTTGCAGTAAGAACCGGGGCCAACGGCTTAACGTGTCTTCCGAAGCAGGAGGAGCTCGAGATTATAAATTTGATTGACCCATCCTGGGACCGACCATGGCGAAAGTTGCTTTGTTTTCGTTATCGAAACCAGAGCGCTCAAACTACTACGCCACCGAGCTCCTCACTATAGTATCGACTCTCCGAATTCACAAGATTGACACGCTAGGTACTCAAAATTTCCATATAATATCACTTAATCTTGTCCTAATGTCATCTATAGTTTTTCTGCTGATAATACGGTTTCAGAGAAACTTTCTCCCGCGTACGCCCAAGTTGTGGAATAAGCTCCCTGCAGAGGTTTTCTCGAGTGAGTACAGCAATGGGGTTCTTCAAAAAAGGCGTGAAAAGGTTTTAACAGGGTCGGCAACGGGCAAGTGATACCCCTGGTGTTGCAAGCGTCCATAGGCTACGGTAACCGCTTACCATCAAGTGGGCCGTATGCTTGATTGCCACCTTAGTGGTATAAAAAAAAATACAATTCCATAATGTATCAACCTGCTGAACAATGAAGCGAATGAATATCAGTTATCATACCAGTCAAGACCGATAGCCAGAATTTGCATGGCGCAAAGCGTTTAATTAGGGCCGCTTTCGATATATTTAAACATTGTAGATATTTTGATTGCTGTATTAGTATCGGTAATAGTAGGTGTTAGTTTTCGATATGTTTTCAATTTATTTTGGAATCTCAATCGGACAATAAAACAAAGTAAGAATGTAGAATTTCTAAAGAAAACTCTTGGTTAATTATTAACTCTCCGTAAATTTTACTTCTGGCCATCTTTTGCCAGTAAATTTCGAGCAAGCATATTCGTTTACGTCTTTTTGCAATTTACAAGTTTTCAAACAAAAAAATAATTATAACTAAGTAAAAATTACAAATTTTATTAACAAGCTGTTAACTTGATTTGACGTTCATTTTTATTACCACGACCAAAGTCAAGTGACCACTAAATCAAGTCCTAACGTCTTGTCAATTTAGGTGACAGAAAAAAATGGGTAAATTCTATGCTGTTACTACTCGAATGATGAGAGCTGTCTATTTGTCCTTTCTGGAATTGAAATTAAACATAGTGATAACATTATTATTGTTTAAATAGACATTATTCAGATGTTGTATTGTGTTGGTTAAAAGGTGTAAGGCAAGAAAATTATATGCTTAATTAATTACTCTATACAATCATACAATGTCTGTCGGTTACAATGTCAAGCCACAAACGGGTGATCACATAAAAGTGATTAACTAATCATTGATACCTATGTCAAATTAAATTTATGTGAATATTCAAACAGTGGGACATGCGCTATCTATAATAGATTACTTGCTGTAGCTCGTGATATAAAACTCAATTTTAAAATAAATCTGTATACTACTCAATTCTCCTCAAAGAAATTTTTAAGACAATTTTGTGAGAAATATAATTTATAACTTAGTTCGAATATTGAAAAAAAAATACTCCTTTCTATGTTCGACATTCAAATTCTAACTTTATAAAAATTTAATTTAAAAAATATTAAAGTTCTATTTTTGAAAACCTAGCCGGTGCATCAAGGTAAAGACAGCGGTGTCCGCCCACTATAAACCCGCTCTAATATACGCGTATTCGTTGTGTTGAAGACTTTTATGAGCAATTTAACAAGTGTCTCGAAGCCGGCCCTCTTTGATTTATGTCCACATAACGCTGCTTTACGAGGATCGTTTATTGTTTCTTGCATTTCAAGAGGTGGAAGCTGATAATGTTATTTGAGTAAAGGACGTCGAGATAAGCTCATTGACCCACTGTCTATTCAGTAGGTATTATTTTCTTGAATTTACTTTACACAAACAAACTTACTATGAGCTAGAAAGACCACGAGAAAGACACATACAAAGTTGGGCTTATTTCTAGCTCAGACCTCTTCTAGCCAACCAACAATTAACATCAAGACGTTATTTACGGGCTGATAATTCTATTAGGTTTAGTATTTCTTGCAAGTAAAAGAGTATACACTCCTATCGTACCTACCTTTATTAGCAAAAGCTAATGATAACTGTTTAAAATGACAATTTCTTAACAGAAAGGATCTTATCTTATCTTATAATGGTGCCGTGATCACGCCACGAAGCACTTCGAATTAACCTTCGGGATCTTTTGTGCTTCTCCTGATTCCCCTTTGCTCTCCTGCTGCTCTTCTTGTGTCCCGAATATAGCTACCACAAGCTTTACTATACTACTGGGGTGTAAGAGCTTATAGTCTTCTGGCTTTGGATATGCCACTTTCAGGAGACCCACTCTGAGACACACAAAAAGGATCACTAGAGCATTTTATTTAATCACACTTCATTTTTGCGATATCAGCGTGACCGCACAAGCGCCTACGTCATCGAGTTCCTCTGTTCTCATTCTGTCAATAAAATTATATTTGAACTCTCCACGTAATCATCGTCAAGTCAAACCGAATCTTACAAGTACAAGTAAGTGTCGAAATATCAGAATAAAAATATTCCGATGCCAGTGTCAAACTCTATCGGACAAGACGAACCGTTGAGCCCGTCGCGACGATTAAAACCGAATCGATGAACACTTCTCCGATACTCACTATTCGAATTTAAAACGATTACCATCTCAATAGAACGGAATTTTTAATAATAAGAAATACTTTCGCATGACATTAACTCCGTTTTTGCTTAGCTACAGAGAATAGGAAAAATAAAAACATCGACCATTTCACGGTAGATTAAGTGAGATACATTTCGAATTAAAATTAATTATGAAAATTTAATTATAATAACTGGTGTAACATTATGTTAATAGTGCATATTTACATCGATAACAAGCTGGTAACATATAATTTTTAGAGCTCAAAAGGGAAACGTGATATTATGAAAAAATAACAGAAAAAGTTCGCACGAGGTCGCATTCGCCGGTGTCTAGTCAGCTGATCGACGTAAGTCAACGAACTTACGTAATTATGCATTTTTCAATCAAACTTTATAAACCTTGCTTTAACACTTATGATTTACATTATACTAATTACAAAATAACGAAGCTTATTTTTTGAGATAAGTATTTTAATTTATTCATTAAGTACTTTAATTTAAGGCATATACTTATACATACTTAATGTTTTAGTTCTATAAAAATATGTATTATAATAAAAAATAAAGGACGTAAATTAAAAAGGAAGTCGACAAAACGCATT
Organism: Nymphula nitidulata; assembly: GCA_947347705.1. Taxonomy (NCBI): domain Eukaryota; kingdom Metazoa; phylum Arthropoda; class Insecta; order Lepidoptera; family Crambidae; genus Nymphula; species Nymphula nitidulata. The sequence goes on from OX374616.1 coordinate 24,444,994, forward strand.
CTTAACCGTTCTCAAGCGTCTGATATATTTATATAAACAAGCGAGAATGTCGAAAAGAATCAAATTTGTAATTTGTTTTACAAAGACTTAAAAATTCATTTCATGTCATTCTTCATCATTGTAATTACTGTGTACTGGGGCAGATACGCGAAAAGAGTTTCTGTAACGCTAGGTTATGACAACTTACATCAGCGCGCCTATTCACTAACTTATTTTAACAGATGCTGCTTTGCAAGGCATGATGTCTCAATAACGTTATAGTTGAGCAGAATTGGATATGAAAACTACTCGGTGGCTACCACTTTTGCTTTGAAAATAAGTGAGTGAATGTAGAGCGAATTCATTTGTTTAACTATTGTTAAATACTGACGCGTGGACGCGTACTGATTTTAGTAGAGATGTCTGCTTCAGTATCTACTTAGTACAATTATAACTCAATGTTCTTCAGTTATAACTCAATATTCTTCAGGTATATATACGCCATATTCTACGCTGTGGCAGCTGTATATTTTACAAAATAGGTACTTAACGCACTAAAACAAGAAAAACGATTTATTCTGTACTCAGATGTTTTGCACCAAAACCACTAAATGTAACTATTTTAATCCCTTTCTTATAAAAGTGGGATGGGAGGGCGCATTCCACTTCATAATGAAAAGAATAGAAATGTTAAGATGATCGGCATATTTAAGTCTATACTTATAGACTAGACCTTTGACATTGCATTTTAGTCGGCATAATTAGTTATTCCTGTACAGTCAGACAGACAGTAAATCAAAATCGGCCTATCATCTCATAGGTTTAATATCTTATCCTATTTTGTGATGTCGGTATGTACTTTTATTTATTGTTTGATTGTAAGTATTTTATTATTTTTATATTGATACTAACCAAATAAGTTAATGTTGCTAGATTAGTTTTATGTGAGTGTTCGGTGTGGAAATAAATAAATAATAATGCCTAAGACTTCCCACTGAGGTAATAGTTTTTATTTTTACACCTATTAAATATTGAAAATGTAATTATTATATCATAGTACCGGTCATGAACTCGTGAATCTATCACAGTACGTACGTTTAGACAAGTGTACAATATTGGCTTGGCTTATCCACAGTGTTTGGCTGATATAGTGTCAGGAATATAATATGTAGTCTGTTAATTACACTTAATATGAACTTTGCACAGTATGGTCTAGCATAAAATCATCAATAAAATCATACAGTGTTACCGTCTTTTGTTACTTCTCTCAAAGTATACAAAACTAAACTACACCACGTTATGACAAAGCTCGAACTGTTAAAAACGCTGATTTTTGCAAACGACAAACTAACAAAACGCCCTCAGTAATCATCAATTATAAAACAGACTGTCCGACCTCGTCCCGATAACATCTTATTACATCAGATTGTATCGCCGGGCCCAGCGTTTAGTTTTATTATAAGATTTTATACGTCCGTATATCGTTAAAATAAATAAAGACCCCAAAGTATAGCATGGTAGTGCAGAACCATCGTACCGTGGCGGTCAGTGTGATATTATTAAAAACAATTTGACTTAAATTTCTTTTTGGCATGCACTATCGCAATCTTTGACTCGGTTAGTGCATTTTTTGGGAGCTTAATGTCAACGCTTTGAAAAATAAATACAAAAGTGTTCATTTTTTAAATGTATATATATTTGTTTATTGCTTTACAATATGGCATGTTCTCTAATGCTCATCGAATTTCATAGACCAGAATATGATACGCTTATGTACTGAGAATATTATGTTCATATTTCTTGGTTTTCCTATAAAAAAGTAATAGGTTATTTGACTAAGGGCAAAAGTTTACACGCGTATCGCGTATGTATTATATAGTGCGTAAAATTGTTGACGAGTAGAGACTTTGTGGAAAGATGTAAGCCGGGAAACGATCTCAACATTATTCAGCAATGAGAAGATCCTCGAACTTCAGCAATGTTACCTTAAAACGGAAAAACAGAAAGACTTATAAAACAAATGTGCAGAGACCTCCAAGTCCTCGGCAGCTTAGTGGTTGGAGCAGTCACTTGTATTGTGAAATGTCGTGGGTTTGAAAGCCACCAAAGAGCATGTCTTATATCTAGTCTTGACAACTATGTCTGTGCTTTTTATGTGGAATCATGTTCATGGTTATCAAGTGTGTATGACGCTAAGAGTTCTATAGCGGTTTTGCCACCTCATTAAGCACCATACTAAAGGCAGTCGACATTAAAATGTGTTTTATCAGAATGAGCAATCAGTGTACAGAAATATCCAGCGATAATAATTGTATCAAGCGCCGGTGAAAATTGATGCAATCCTAAAGTCAATACCTAATGACACTAAAACTAATAATATCATATTTGTATAATGTTGCCTATAAAAATATTCAAGCTAGAAATTCGGGTGGCTGCGGGGGATTGTGAATGGTCGCGGTTTACATTTCCACCCCAGGATATATATTTTTTTCTAGTTTTTTATATCAAACATTATGTTAAAAATAATGTTAGCTATTTTTACACGTCTTCGGAAACCAAATTTTACACAAAGTTGTGAATCCTTAAAATTTTTCGTGTTCACTTCACAGCCTATGCATTTTTAAAATATTTTATCAAAATTTTTAATATGTTGCGCAATATTTTCTAAAGGAAAATGTGATATGATTAGTGTCAGTTGTCGTTAATCTCAAAACTCCTATGAGCTTTTTTTTAAATGAAAATCGTTTACATTTAAACAGACAAAAACCACGAAGTAACTTCAAAATCAAATAAAAACGGATGTTTATTATGATCGCGCGACATAAAAAACCGGCTATCTAAATTTATAAATTCGGCAGAACTTTAGTATATCACGTGTTAACATTAAAAATTTAAATTATTACAATTCATTTAGTTATTTTACGAGGACTGGTTTCAAAATACTACTTTACACACCCCAGCAATACTCAGAATGTTAACACTGCAATCATTTATGTTAATACTTACCATAATTAACATCTTACATGTCATAATACGACGGTTTAGAAAAATTATGATTAGCATCATACATAAGACGATTTAGATCGTCTTATGTACTCATTAAAATAAGACTGAGGCTAAAAAGAACAACTGAATTCTGAACCAATCACATTGATTGAATTTATATGCACTGCATCTAGTTAGTGCTTTAAAATTTTGTGGTATAATAATATGGTAATATGGGATTATTGCGGAATCATTGGCGATTGGTGTGAAAGACGTTGATAGTTTCATCGAGTACTACTTCCTCGGACTTGGCATCATGAAGACAGTCTTCGTATATTTTCAAAATCTACCAAGTTACAACACTATTATAGTAAACCTATAGCAATAAAATTTCGTCAGACATACTTAGCTGTCTGGGTATCAGTTCGATTTCCCTTTGAGAAGTCAACAAATTAATTATTATGTTTAACAAAATTTTCTGTCAGTGACATTGATCGGTGGATCATCGACTGTCATCCAAATTTGATTATGGCTCTTGTAGCCGATTACAAATGGATATATTATATATATATAAAAATAAATGTTTAACAAAATTTAATAATGTCTGCTTCGCATATTTCGCAATAGGCTGAGTGGACAAATTATTTTGATTCAACCGTAAACAATCAAATACTCTTTAATCTTAGACTATATGAACCTCATGGTTAAGTCTTTAATAAAAATCAGAACAAATGTATGACGTAGTTCAACAGCCGTTCTTGATTATGCTATGGGTCAAAACGTGTTATATAAATATTTATTTTATAAAAAAAACATGAAATTTGAAATTTTTATGGGTTTTTCAGGTTTTATTTAAAGTATGTCACACTTTCAATCACAAAAATGTGTCAAAAGTAGGTAATTACGAGTAAAGTTAGAAGAATATTCAATGGTTACTTTTTAAAAATAGGTAGTTTATACTTTTTTGTACACGACATTGTTATGATTATACAAGAAAACGGTCTGCAAGCATATCTTTAGGCTACCAAAGAGAAGAACACTTGAGTATTTTTGGGACATAGACCAGCTGTCACGGGCGCTGGCGCCCTGCGGACGTCCCGCAGCGACAGCCACAAAGATGAAACGTGCCTTCCGATAACACGTAAAAGCCTATAGGAAACTAAAAAATTTAAACAAAAAAAACCGATAAACTGAAAAGAATAAAATAATTAAATTTTAGTAGCTTTTGGTACTCATCCCCTAGGAACATATTTTTGGAGTCGGTGCTTCACTATGGTTTCTGGAAACAACTGAGCACCAACTAAAAAAAAAGGTTCCTAGGGGATGAGTACCTACTTAAATTTAATTATTTTATCCTTTTCAGTTTTTAACCGACTTCAAAAAAAGGAGAAGGTTTTCGAAAAAAAATTTAAACAAAAATTAAAACTGACTCCAAAAAACATACAGACGAATTAATAAATTCGTCTGTATGTTTTTTGGAGTCAGTTTTAATAAATTCGTCTGTATGTTTTTTGGAGTCAGTTTTAATTTTTGTTTAAATTTTTTTTCGCAATTTTTAGTGATAACTTATGAAGGTCAAAGCTAGATGGGTGACCGTGAGCTTATATTGTTTTCTACAATCGTATCTTTTCACTAAAAATTCATAGGAAAGCAAATATCCGCAACTTTGCATACGTAGACGACTTATTTTTCCAGTTTTTTCCAGTGTTCCATCAATATCGGTTCACCCAGTCAAAAGTTCAGAGGTAACAAGAGGTTTTGCACCAAAACCACTAAATGTAACTATTTTAATCCCTTTCTTATAAAAGTGGGATGGGAGGGCGCATTCCACTTCATAATGAAAAGAATAGAAATGTTAAGATGATCGGCATATTTAAGTCTAGTCGGTGCTTCACTATCTATGGTTTCTGAAAACAACTGAGCACCATCTCCAAAAATATGTTCCAAGGGGATGAGTACCTACTAAAATTTAATTATTTTATCCTTTTCAGTTTTTAACCAACTTCAAAAAAAGGAGAAGGTTATTAATTTGTCTGTATGTTTTTTGGAGTCGGTTTTAATTTTTGTTTAAATTTTTTTTCGCAATTTTTAGTGATAACTTATGAAGGTCAAAGCTAGATTGGTGACCGTGAGCTTATATTGTTTTCTACAATCGTATCATTTCACTAAAAATTCATAGGAAAGCAAATATCCGCAACTTTGCATGCGTAGACGACTTATTTTTCCAGCTTTTTCCAGTGTTCCATCAATATCGGTTCACCCAGTCAAAAGTTCAGAGGTAACAAACATAAAAAAAACAGACGAAGAGAAGGTTATCAAACCTTCTCTTTTTTTAGTCGCTTAAAAAGAGGGGTGTTATAAGTTTGACGTGTCTGTTTATGTGTCTGTGTATATTGTATGTGGCGTCGTAGCTTCTAAACGAGTGGACTAATTTACCGACTGCAAAAGCGAGAAGCTTCTCAATTCGGTTGGTAAGTTTTTTTTCTTTGTATGTACACCTATTACGCCGAGATTTCTGATCCGATTTACGTGATTATTTTTTTGTTCGATGCGCAATTGTTGCCATTTGGTCCCATAAAAATTTTTTTGTACTTTGGTTCTCACATCAAAAAAACTAAAATTAGAAAGTCATCTACGTATGCGAAATTGTGGATTTTTGCTTTCCCAGGATTTTTAGTGAAACGATACATTAGTAGGAAACAATGCAAGCTGATGGTCACCCATCTAGCTTTGACCTTAGAAAGCTCAAACAACAAAAAATTGTGAAAAAAAGAATTAAACAAAAATTAAAACCATAGAAAAGCAAAAATCCGCCAATTTCGCATACGTAGACGACTTATTTCAGTTTTTTTATATATAAAAAAAATAAACAACTAATTTTGAAAAAAAATTATTGGACCAAATGTCAGCTATTTTGCATCGAACAAAAAAAGAATCACGTAAATCGGATCAGTAGGCTCGGCGTAATCGGTGTACATACATAGAAAAAAAAGCATACCGGCCGAATTGAGCACCTCCTCGTTTTTGAAGTTGGTTAAAAATACGCGTCGTTTCCTCCTTTAAAAAGCGCCGTGTGAATAGGCTCATACATAACTAAAGCGCCCCGATGACACGCACGATGTATCCTGGCCGTCATCTGATACATGTGCTATGCGATTGCATATCCTCAGAAGCACGGTGTAAAGGCTTAACACAATTCTACAAACCTGACTGTCTTATTTTTTACTACATTTTCTAAGCCTGTTGTAATGACAATATATTTAGAAAATGTACCATATGATATTCAATATCTTATGAATAGGTCTTAAATATTTAATAATTTATTAACCGTCAATGTCGTTAAGGTCGTGAATATTTAAGATCGATAATAAGACCTATTTATAGGCTTGTTAACAAATAACAACAACAAGCCTATAAATAGGTCTTATTTTCGATGGGTAAAAAAATATCTAACATCAAGGCCACTTCTTCGAGACATTCGATCATGACGTGACGTGACTACGTTTTTTATACAATTAGATGACAAACAAGCTGACGGCCCACCTGGTGTTAAGTGGTAATCGCCGCCTATAGACACCTACAATAACAAGGAAAAAATCACTCGGTATTGCAAGTACGTTGTCATCCTGAGGCCTAAGATGAAATGCCTTCCATGTCCAGTAATTTCACTGGCATTTTCATTTTTCTTCTTTTCTTTTTCTTACTTTCATCTTTTCTTTCTTATATTTACATAAAAGTAAAAATATTTTACTGGAAATATTTATGTAGGTACAGTAAGTATCAGAATCATCTGAGCTCTTTGAGTGATTAAAAATATCTCTATCAGCAGTTTTAAATTTTTTATTTCTTTTTCAATACTAAAATGAAAGAACAGACAGGTGGTGCCGCATGCAGCCAATGTTATATCATTTAATACAATTAAATGTCATGAAATTATCAAATGAATAGATGTTTTTGAAAGTGGCAAACTATTTCTATAAACTAACATAGCCCATATTTCCATTTATTGTCGTATTGACGGCACCACCGTGTATAATGTTATTTGTAGCATCACATAAATCTTTAACACGTGAAAATCTATTCAAATGATATAGCAATATGGTTGCTTTTCTAAAATGTTATGTTTGAGCACTCTGAAAGGTCAGATACTTCTGATGCTGACTGTACCATGCTCCGGTGGGAACATTTAATTATAGGCAAGTTTTTGTACTGATTTTAACGACCAAATTCTCTTTTAAATGTAATACGTGCCCAGGTACGGGTCATTAGTCTGATCTCATTAATGTAGTCCGTATGAACCTAGTCGATAAACTAAATTAGGTTTAAAACTACAGAAAAATGTCTAAAACTTAATAAAATATTTTTCCTTATTGTAGTAAGGCTTTTCCAATGACTCTCTGGAAGCTTGTAATAATAGATTTGTGGCCTACTTCGGTGGAAAGGTAGAAGAAGTCATTAATTTAAACAGTTTAAGAGAGAGTGTATACCAAGTACGCATACCTTTTAGAGTTGTTGTTAGTTTGACCCGGCGGGGGCCAGCCGTATCGTATTTAAAGCATACGCCGCCGCTGCCGGTTGGATAGAGTTCCATATTCTTGGAATAGTAAAATACTTATATTCTAGTGAAGTTTCTTCCAAAAGTGTACAGATATCTTGATAAACTTTTTAAAAAAAATTAAGATCATTTTTCAATATTTCACTTGGGTTTTACTGTTAGACTTGTTTAGAGTTATTTAAATTTAAATTAAGAGTTATTGGGCCTAATTCTGGGAACACACTTTTATTCTAAATTTAAGTACAGTATATCTCTTTCTCGCAATAAGTCATAGGAAAAAGATAGCAAGAATCTGTTTAGAGCTGTCAATTAAATTTAGATAGATTTCATAGAAACCATAGACAATTTTAGACGGCATGTACGGAGGTGCCTCCTAAACACTGCATTTTATCACGTTCAATAAGGTCGAAAATTGAACGCACCTTTCTAAATGTCAATTTATATGACAGCCATCCTTTTCGTATTCGCTTTGAAAGAAAGAAATAGACTGAACTTAAATTTAAACTTAGCATGTGTTCTCCAGAATTAGGGCCATTGTCTAATTTTCTATCATGGGAATGTCACCGAAGTGACAGTAAACGAAATTTTAAATCAATCGGAAACAAAAAACCGAATCAAAATCGGTCTATTCGCTTAGGCGCTACTAAGTATGCCACAGACAGACACACAGATACACAGACAGACACGTCAAACTTATAACACCCCTCTTTTTTCGTCGGGGGTTAAAAATAGAGTTTAATTATTACAAAGGTAAAAATCAAGAGATTATGAAATTAATAACGAAAAAAACAGAGCACTTTTGTCATTTGACTATTTTATAATAAACGTTAACTTACATTGTAGTTCTTGAATTTGGCATATTTTTTTATTTTAAAAGATTAAGTAGGCTATTTATATTGAAATTTTGGTCGGTGTCATTATTTTTCATATAATACCGGTTGGACATCCCTGATCATCGAAGAATATTCCAAAAAATATCATATTTCTTTATTTCTGCATTCCTAACTGGCACTGTATATTTGTTTTATAGATTGTATTGAATTAACATCACACTAGCCTATCCTAGAATAAAACATAAATAAAAAAAACTATTTAATTTAAACTACACTAGGTGATAGGCCCGTATGTAAGGTCGTCTGGGTAGGTACCATCGCCTTTCTTATTTCAGCGGTGAAACAGTTCGCTGTGTTTCGGATTGAAGGGAAAGGTAGCCAGTGTAAATACTGGGCATGGACGGCAGTTTATTTTAGGCCTCAGGATGACAACGCACCTGCAATATCAAATGATTTTTCCTTGTAATTAGAGGTAGCTATAGGCGGCGGTTCCCGCTTACCATCAGGTGGGCGGTCGGGTTATTCATCATCTCGCCCGAAAATATCTCGCCCGATCGGGCGACTTGGCACCTTTCCAATTTACCTAATATTTCTGTCGTCAACTTGCACACTCATTACAAAGTACAGCCAGGTAAAAAAAATTGAAACTAAATTTCAGAAAGGACTTTGAATAAAACGACATTATATTAATCTTAAAATAAAGCTACTGAGTAGTTGACTGTACATTTTTATGATCGTTGTTACCTCACATTTTTATGGTCGGGCGAGTTGACGACAGAAATATTAGGTAAATTCGAAAGGTGCCAAGTCGCCCTATCGGGCAAGTTTTTGTCGGGCGAGATGGCGAGTAACCCGGGCGGTCAGCTTGTTTCTCATCTAGATGTATAAAACAACCTACACAACTAATCTAAACAATCCTTATTGTTCATTAAGACTCCTAGATTTTTGTGAAGAAATTATAATTTTGGTTTGCAGGTAAGTATTAGTTGCTCATTTACCTTTTATCGTCACGTTTGGAGATGAATAATAAAAATAGTTTTTTTTTTTATAGTACTAGATGACAAACAAGCTGACGGCCCACCTGATGGTAAGCGGTTACCGCCGCCTATAGACGCCTGCAATAACAAGGAAAAATCACTTGATATTGCAGGTGCGTTGTCATCCTGCGGCCTCAGATGAAATGCCGTCCATGCCCAGAAATTACACTGGCTACCTTTCCCTTCAATCCGAAGGGAAAGTTATACAACATTTAAATTATGTACATTCGCTTAAATGATAAGACGATAAAGTTTTGTAGAGCGACAAGCAAAAGGAATAGATACACTTATTTGCTATAAAAAAGTTTGCTTTTTCTTTTTTAAAGAAAAACGATAAGTGCTGCATTTTCGTAACCAGCAAATTATATTTTAAGATAAAATTATAAACTAAATCTTTACAGAATAATAAGTATTAATTTATATGCAGACAGTCTACGTTATAAAATATTTTTATCAAGATCAGTTCTAAAATTACGAAATTAGCCACTATCTTTTTCGGATGAAGACAAAATTAACTTTGAAATGTAAAAAATACCGATATCGTTATTCCCAACTGATATTATTGACATGAATTAAATACCTACAATTATCCACTGGTTAAGATATGAGTTATTATTTACGAGCAAATTTTATTTATCTAAGACTTGATAATGTGATAGGTCAGCACATTACCTAATTCTTTTTTTTAGTAAAAAGTTGTGAATTATATCGTCTTCAATACACGTGGATTATTTTAATCGAACGGATTTTTTTTACTGGATTTAAAGAGGATTACTTACATACAATCATTTATACATGCGCTTGGGCATTGTGATCCAAATACGACTATCAAGTCGTAGAACTACTCCTGATTGCTATAGTAACTTGGATATAGCAATGAATCACAGTAGAAACTTTTTCAAAAAAAAATATGTAAGACTGACGTAAGTGTAAAAGTTATTTAAACAGCACATCGTTTACATGACATAAAAATGTTTCTTCATAAAAAAGTTTATCAATAAACGAGTCACATTCACAGCATCCATCTATATTAAGCCTCATTTAATGCTCTCGTAGTAGGATCTTGTATGAAATCGTAAAAGCGCACTTAACATCGGTGGACACAGTTAAATAGGTGCAAAAGTAATTAAAACATGATATAACTGCTGTACTTATATCATTATAAGTATGTTGTTAAGATGAATGTTACGTTGTCGGCAGCATCGACAAATGACACGATTATTTAATTATTTCTAAATGATTACATTTCATTCTTCGATGTAGACTTTTACTTTAAAAGAGAAGGTTTTTAAATTAATTTAAGATTATGAATAAATTGATAACTTACCAAAACTTTAATTTTAATATTGAACATAGTAATTTTAAGTACTAAGCTAGCTTTAAGTTTCATTGTTACTGGTCATCAGGGGTGTTTGTTACTAACCATTAAAAATAAAATAAAATATCAAACTAACAATTTTCAACGCCAACCAACTATGTCTAAATACGAATCCCATTTTTTTCATTCTGCTATTCTAGAACTAAATTCTTTATCACTACCTACTGTCTAACATTTTCTCAAATCATTCGTCATCACTTGTCAAGTCTTTTGTGCGTTTAATGGGCGTTGGAAAATGCAGTATGTGACTCAAATAGAAAAGAGCGCCGTTGCCGTTCTTACGGCCGAATGCTCAAAAATTTGAAGGAGTGCTTAATTTATCATTTTCAATACTTACTGAAAAAAATTAAAAGGCCTCAAGTAAGAAGCGTTTGAGTATTCGGCCGTTTTAGAGCTCGCGCCAAACATGTATAATAGTTCGCGCTGAAGTTGCATCGCACAGTATAGCACAGCTGCCCGCAGCTACCGTCCCTACTGCGTTGTTCCGCCATTCTATATTTTGATAATGTGCAGTAAATCGACTCGTGTTTAGAGAGCGAACTAGAAGCTTGGCGCAAATATCACGTTTTGTATGTAAGTCGGTTAGGGTAAAATACGTGTCACATAGAGCTAGCGGTGCCACAGTAGTTGGTAACAAAATTTAATATTTACCAACTATTGTTTTTTATATTTCTTCAAATATGTGAGAGGTTGTTTGGTAACTAAACTGTGGTAGCTTTTCTATCAATTATATCAATATCTATTTCTATGAATAGTGCAATGGGATAGGAACCGGCCATAATTTTTTATTATAATTAATGTTTCAAACATTAATTATAATAGACAAAAATTTTGAAAAATATCTAGACTAGAAAAAGTCATTCATCCCGCGACCTTTCACATCTGGGAATACTCTGACCACTGAGCTGCCAACTTGGGACAGCCCTGTGAATTTCTGTTTTTGTGTTTTAAGCTAAAATCTACCTGCACAATGTCTAATACAATTACTTATATTTCGACAGATTGTGCCGGTTTGCGGGTTCGTTTCCCACCCCAGGACATACTTTTCTAGGTATTTTTAAACAAAACTTAATTTGCATTCAATTTAATTTTTCACTTTAGATTTCCTAATTTATAGTAAAATTATGCAACGTAAAAAATAAAAGGACCACTAACCTGAAATAGTCATTCTTGCAAAAAATATTGCTGTCTCGTGCATAGCATCTCTGTTCCGAATCTAATGGCCTCTTGCACTCCCAACATGTCAGGCATGGCGTGTGCCAGCGTCGCTCCAGGGCGAGAAGGTAGTATCTGTCTGTGATGCGTCTTCCGCACCCTGCGCAAGGTTCGTCGGCGGGCGGCTGCGGAGGCGCGTCCGGCGCGTCCGGCGGCTCGCGCTTGCGGCACGAGGTGCAGTCGCGTGGGGAACCCGGGGACGCAGCCGGCGCCACAGGCGACAGATCCGCGCCAGCTTCATACGAAGATATGTACCTCTCACTCTGTTGCTGAAACAGAAAAGCATTTGTGAGAGTCTTCAATATTTCAGACACGGATAGTTCAGTCATTCATCAGATAGGGATCAATCGACCATAAGCAATTAAAAATCATCAGTACAACATTGACATACATTACGGCATATTCCTTCTTATTAGCCCCCGACGAAAAAAGAGGGGTGTTATAAGTTTGACGTGTCTGTCTGTGTATCTGTGTGTCTGTCTGTGGCATCGTAGCGCCTTTTTTTTGTAGTGGGACAAAAGCATTTACGCCTACCCTGCATTGTGGGGAATGAACAATACAGGGTTATGTGGGGCTCCTCAGTCAAAGATGTTAATGACCAAGACTACCCACTAAAACGACCCCCGTGCTGCCTCATCGTCGTTATACAGGCTGACGGTCGACAGTTGGGCATCGTAGCGCCTAAACGAATGGACCGATTTTGATTCAAATACACAGCCTTTAAATACAGTAAATATTCTTATCATTAGGTACTTATTGGTACTTTAATATACCTTTTTTATACTCTGTGCGACACTGCGCTGCTAAATACTATTACTGTGTAATTAAACATTGTAACTTAATGATTGAAAAGAGTGACTACACGAGTTTGTTGCCGGAATCTTCTCGGTAGTTCAACTTTTGGAACCGGTGTAAATTCAGACAGACTGACAGACAGACTGACTGACAGACAGACTGACTGACGGACAGACAGACAGACTGACTGACGGACAGACGGACCGACAGACAGACCGATAGACAGACTGACATAACATTCTTAGCTTACGTAGATGCAGATAAGACAGAGAGACAAACATTATGAAATTGTTAGTTAGTTAATATTATTTTTATGTGATAGACTTAAGGGTTTTTTTGTTGACGATTCAAAAGTGCTTCTTGGGGGCCTAATTGAATAAAGATATTTTCATTTTCATTTTCATTTTGATTCGGTTTTTTTTGTTTGTAAGCTGATGTGACTACGATGGTTCTTAGCTATAATTTATAAAGATCAGTTCATGCGTTTGATGACTATCAGCTCATTTTCTTTATGATAATAGGGTTTTACTAACTTTTACAGATCCGATGGATTTGAAATTTGGTGTACTGTCACTTCGGTGACATTCCCATGACATACTATCCTTGAGCTGATCCTATACCATCAAAAAGTCTGCGAAATGCCTAATTCTTCAGAAACTTACAGCAGATATAGCGTGTTTGGCCTCTTATGAATAGTCTCAATGAGATGGTGTTAGATAGATGATTAATGACGCCGGGGGTTACTTAAAATTTTTAATTTTGTATTTGGTTATTCGTGAAACTTGGAAGTTAGCGTTTCTATTTTTATCGTGGGAAAATTAAAGGCATCGTAGTTAATTAAAATAATGACTTATAAATGATTCATAATATATTTTTATGAAACATTTAACTAGACACCTAAAATGCTATTTTTAAATTATTTTAAGAATAAAATGGAACGTTACATGATCGAATCAATTTAGTGAACTCAGGATTTACGAATTTTGTCATAGAATGGTAGCTGGTTCATTCTATGGTAAAATTCATAAATTCAAAAATGTTCAAATTAATTCTGACCATTATTATAAATGCGAAAGTTACTGTTAGGTTTTCACCAATAGACCACTGAACCTATTTAGAAAAAATTGCCATGGAGGGAGATTATATCCTGAGAAAGGACATAACTTTATTTCATTATTTGTAGTAAATAAAGTTAACAACATCAAAGTGTCTCGCTGTGTGTCGTATAAAATCAATCCTAGGTAGTCCAAAGTGCTAGATTGTTTGCAGACTGCAAGTAGGCCAACCCAGAGGCCTTCAACCCCTGTTGATATTTGTGATCCCGTGGTTTGATCTCGCCTTGCCTTCAGATACACTAGGTTATCTAATACTCATAAACTTCTAAATATGTTATAAGTATTATTCTATATTATATAATATATGTTTTCTATTATCTAGTATCCATAACTCAAGCTCTTAATAGTTCTTATTTTGAGTTAGATAATAGGTGTGTGTTCTAGAAACACAGATGACTTATTTTACATAGTGTTTTTTGATTTCTTCTTAATATTATATTATATTATAATTTATACCGCTAAAAGACCTTAGACCTTTCTCCGAACCCAGACCTTTCTCTGGACCTAGTCGTTTCTTCGGATGTAATCTATCTCCAAACCAATTTCATTTAAATCGTTTCAGTGGCTTAGGAATGAAAACGTAAGAAACAGACAGATAGACTAAAAGACAGAGTTAGGTACTACAGGATTTACTTTCGAATTTATACCATCAGCGTGATTGGACAGCAGAAACAGCAAAAATACTATTCTCTTTTGGATATCAAAAATACTCTATAGTTTCCGAGAGCTTTTTGATTAAAACTGTAATTAGATTTTTTCAATTTTTAGGAGAATCATCCATACCAAGGAATGTTATAGAGATATTTTTCTAAATACTTAAGTGGTATAAGTACTAAGTATTTATAAAAATCTTTCGGACTTTTTACTGATATTATAATATCACTAAGAAGTCTAGTGACACGTTTCTTTGTCGTGCTTACAAACCTTGGAATGCTTTGCCAACACAAGTCCTTCCTATAACATGGGTTCCTTCAAAAGAGACGTGAAAAGGCACCATATGGGCCGGCAAGGTGGAGGCGGCTAGAACAGTGTCTTTGAAGTTGCACTAGCAGTCTCCACATATGGACTCTTCTTACCGCTTCATCAGGTGGTGTTGAGACATTCGCCGTGCTTTGTATAAAAAAATATGTAATACCTACGTAATAAAAAACGAATAATCATGCAGGAATCATCTTCTATAATAAAACACCGAAACAAGAGACTTTCTACTACTTGGGGAGCATAACATCGTGCAAATTAACAATATCATAACCTATTCTTAATTTAGATTTTAACAATAATATAAATGTTTGAAATAATGTTTACTAATAAAAATGTATCTAAACTAGAAAAATTTCACGTCCTTAGGCGAGGGTCGAACCCGCGACCATTCGCAATCCGGACGACAGCTCTAACCATCTGAGCTACCCAGTTATGTTATTAAGTTACCCAATTATGCAACATATATTTGGTTCTCATGAGCATGTTTGTTAAGAATATTAATATTAATTGTTTGAATTTTTATTTTCTACTTTTTAAATTATTATTTTCTATCGTAAGAATGCTTTAATACATATATAAATTGGCATTAAATATCTGGTCCTGTACAGTCTGGTGGAAGGCGTAAATGTTTGTCGTACAGTTTAAGTAGATATATAATAAAACTAGTACGGACGTTTATGTTCAACCATCTTAAAAATATTATGTTGCCAGTAAACATGTAATCATCAATAGTATTAAGATACTCTGTATACTAATTTTTGAACAAAATAATAATAATAATAAATAATATTATTTCATACAAATGTCATGAAATGTCAGTATAGTAAAATTAAAAGGCCCTAAACTGAAGACAAAATATTTATTTATTATTGACAAGCCAAAAGCCACGTTCCACCATCCTCGGTCTAATTTAGGTATTTCTTATAGTTAAAACTTAAACGTGCTTTCAAAGTTCTTGCATAACTGTTTCCTTTCAATCAGTTTAGCTAAGTATATTTATCTTCCAGAACGTTACGTACTAACAGTACTGACATTTCTATAATATTAATCATCTTTATTTTTCTATTAGGTTACATAATTAGGAATGTGGCTGGAGCCTCCTTTTAAGCATGGTATTGGTTGTATCAGAAAGCACTGCTCTTATATAACCTAAGTACTATTAGAAAAGGACAATAAATTATTGTAGCAATACAAATAAAAAACGAAAACGATGAAAAAATATATGCTTCAGGCGGGACTCGAACCCCGTCTCCTGATTTCCGGCCAGACGCCATTACCACTACGCCACCGGAACACTAGGTATAACCTGCTAATTTCTACAACGCTTTCTTTCCTTTTCTAACGAAATAGCAACGTATATCTCACCACTCATTGAAGTTAACACCTTTAATGATCCGAAAGAACACTTTTACAAGTATTTTTAAACTTCCAGTTTATGTTTTTTAATGCGTTTAAACGGCTTCTTTATTGTAACAATACAAATAAAGAAAGAAAACGATAAAAAAATATATTTTTTCCTCAAAAACATTAAACTGTGACAGTAAATTATTTATTGTAGGTACCTATATTTTTACTCTAAATTAAGGCACGTTACTAAGGGTTCGATCGGGTCACGACTGCCGGCAAAGGTTATCATGTCTTCCGTGGCACCGGTTATAGTTACAAATAAATAAATTGTTTCCACGAACCTAATCATCGCATGCCGTTTTGATACCAACACGTAAATTCGTTCCAACTCAAATTCTAAAAGTAGAGGAACGTGAATCTGGGCTTGAAATAATTTTAATTTTTAACAGCAATCTTACCTTTATGGGTTGAGAAAGTATAATTATTTAGGTTGACAAGGGGCGGAACCAACGTATGGTCCGCCTAGTGGTAAGCGGTTACCAAAATAGTAACAACTTGAAAGCGATTGTCAGTTTTAAGATCAGAAAATATAAGTGCTACTCCCGTGCTTAGCTGTATTTTTACTCTAATTATCTTTATATATTTTAATAACAATACAAAAATAGTGAAGAGCGCGGTGGCGTAGTTGTTTGAGCGTTCGGTTTCGATTATAAAAACAAAGCAACTTTTGCCATGGTCGATGTCGGGATACGGCAACCAAAAAATTTCTAATCTTTCAGCTCCTCCGTGCTTCGGAAAACACTTTAAGCCGTTGGTCCCGGTTGTTACTTCAACCACTTTAACCCACCAATCCGCATTGGGTTAGCGTAGTAGTGCTATGGCCCAAACTCCTCATGTGCTTCTCCCATCAAGGAAGGTCTGTGCCCAGCAGTGGGACGTATGTGCTGGTGATAATGATGATGACAAAAATATTGTAGAATTTCCTTCCTAGGTTGCCCTTATAATTGTCGTTTTTTTTAAGTTTTTGTCAATATTTATAAATTTGTCATAGATTGATAAATAAAAGAATGACATAATCCAATTAATTATACAAATACGAATTATAAAATACCTACTTTAGGTTTAGGTATGTGTACCGAAACATGTGATAAAGAATTTAGCCATTTAAATACTTACGGTAAATGTTAATGTAGGTAGTAATATTATGGTGTATTCACCATAATACTATACACCTATTTAATCCTTAAGGCAATAATAGGTATGGTATTACTTTAAGGAAACATGATTGTTATCGTAAGTACTCATACTTGCAAATAAAGCCAGTCATTCACGTTTAAAATTATTGTGTTACTCTTTTACAATAAGTTCGATGGGTCGTTTTTATATTTACCAGAATGTTTCACTTATAAATCAAATTTAAAAAAAAAGTGTTACTGTAATTCCTGAATATTTCCGAATTTCGATAGGTACACTAACACACTAAAATGACCGGGCGCAATGAATCAATGGCGAACTGTGAATAAAGAAGTATTCCCATTTTTTGTATTAAACGTAAAAATGATGGTTTCACTTATATGATTGCAGCTCTAATACTACATCACGGTTGTTTCTCTCTGTCTCAACGTTTTGATCTACCACTTCTTGCCTATGTTATAGACCTCAAGCCAGATAAAAATATAATTTTACATAACAAGAAATTATTATTTATTATTATTATTAGTTTACAACTTACGTACACACGACAGCACATCAAGTATATCATTTGTACTACGAAAGCTGCCTCTATTATGACCTCAATAAAGGCGGTCTCAAGGTCAAATTGTTACGCTTGATGTGCTGTAGACTGTACACAGACAAAACAAAGCAACATTGAAATATAAACAAGGAAAACAGAGTACAAAGGAACTGCTTATTACTAAAAGAAATCTCATCTCCTCTCTCTATCTTATCTCCTTTTATATTGTAAGGTTTCTAAAAAAGTTAGAACTTTTACGTGACGCTTATACTCAGTTAGATACTACGCCGGAATATATATTATATCCCCGGAATTATGTATTTATACTATCCTAATCTATGACTTCAAAAAACATGTTTTTGTTAAATAACAAAAACAGGTTTATACCGTATATCTAGGTAAATACGATCATCGTTAGCGCCTATCAATATAGTAGAAACCTATTTGTGTAGGAACTTTGGCGAACGCCTATCTAAAATTTATTTATTTTACAATAAATCCTCCTTAGTCACGTAAATTAGCTAAATCTAAAGCATTTTTTTTAAATTACTGTATGTAAATAGAGAAGATAGTAAGTAATAGGAAATTGATATATTAGCTTGAACAAGTGGTGACGGCTGTATGATGCGTTGGTCGTTTGTAGCTCTTAAAAACCTTATAAAAATATTTTATTTTATTGTCAAAAGCCATACAACCAGCAACTATTTATTAGCTCGCCAATCTACTTATGGCAAATGTAAAATATTGAATTGACATCACTTTGAAACTAAATATTTTTGTTTGATAGGATCTTTTATATTGATAATAACTTCACAGATACTATAAAAATTGACGGAGAAGTATGAGTTTAAAATATTTAGGTACACATACAAACATCCATGACTCTTCAACAAATGTTCGTACTCATCATTCTAATATCTGCTAGGGGAAGATGATTGATGATGAGTACAGGATTCGAACCCGGGGCCTCTGGTGAAGTAGGTATTGACAATTCAACCAAATCACAAAAATTATTAAAAGCTTCAGTTACAAATTTTTTAACTAAATCAATTGAAATCACTTTATGATCTGTCCATGGAAGCAGCAACACGATATATATATGCCACTAACAAAGCTTTGTTCACGGAGCACTAGAGACGAATCTGTAAAGTGAAATGCGTCTTTGCCGCTCCGTGTGTAAATCTAACGTTTGTTTTATTTTATATGCAAGCTACATGCAAGCGGATACCAATGAAAGCGTGCGTATTAATGAAGCG
The DNA here is from genome assembly GCA_947347705.1 of Nymphula nitidulata. Classification (NCBI taxonomy): domain Eukaryota; kingdom Metazoa; phylum Arthropoda; class Insecta; order Lepidoptera; family Crambidae; genus Nymphula; species Nymphula nitidulata. The sequence continues at coordinate 24,464,205 of OX374616.1, forward strand.
ACGACGCTACATTACATACATCCTTAGAAAAACGCTGGATTCGGATTTTGCATTGTTATGCTAAAAGACAAAAAGTTTTTTCCAAAATTTCCGGTGAACAAGATGTCAAACTTTATTTATTTCTTTATTTCGACAAAGTCCTATGCCCAGATCATAAGCGGGCTAGTCGTAATTTATTGGAAGCTAATTTTAGTTCGTATAGTGGCTCACCTATATTATCAACATTTAATTTCTATGTTTTCTCCTCTTTTATTTCCAACTTACAAGAAATGGATAGTAAAAATATAGTAAATGACGTACCTAGCTAAATATAATCTACTATAAAAAAACACTAGATACATCTTAATTAATAATGCCGCATAATTTTTTTCGCAGCACAACTATTTAGCATGCCTGCGACCAATATTCGATTGTTGGTACCTATTCAGTGTCACGGGATATTTTATTTGTGACTGTGAGTGATAAAACTGTGTACAGTTAATTTACAGGAATTGAAGTAAGTACAACTTCATAATTTTCGAATACTTAATATTATTTAATTATTATCACACATTTTGAAAATAAAAGATGGTAAGTCTTACAGTTAATAAAAAAATATTCCTAATATTTTTAATATAAAATATTCCTTGCATTCTTTAACAAAATCAATCAAATCCTTTCACATTATTGAATTTAAAAGGAAAGGATGCTTAAAATAAATAAGACATAATTTACTGCTATTTTTTTTATATATACAACTAGATGACAAACAAGCTGACGGCCCACCTGATGGTAAGCGGTTACCGCCGCCTATAGCCACCTGAAATAGCAAGGGAAAATCATTTGATATTGCAGGTGCGTTGTCATCCTGAGGCCTAAGATGAAATGCCGTCCATGCCCAATAATACATAACAATAAACACAAAACATATTTACACTGAGTTTGTATTCTCCATTGTAGATAAAGGATATCTATGCATGAACTTTGATGACTGAGGAACAAAATATTCCGTTGTAGACAGACGACCACTCGATGATACCAGACGACGAAGACCTACATTTAAAAATAGCAATTGTTTATTTTGCTATCCACTAATAAATAGTAAATTACGGCTAGTCTAAAGTTTAGGATTCCGTAACGAAATAGCTTAATTGAAAACATTGTAATATATAGGTACCTAGTTTCGTCAGACTTGCTACAAGTCACAACTGATTTAGGCTGCCCGCTCGCGTTAGGCAAATGGAGACCAATTTATCGGACCGATAAAATTGCAGCTATTTTTACAGAATCCTTACACTGATTTTGAGACTTCTAGCACGCGAATACAGCTGACTATCTGCTGTGAGCGTTCTATTTATTAAAACCGCCAGTCGGATCAGCCAAGGTTTGACAGTTTTTTGTTGAACGTGCCCCTTATTATTGAACTCTGTATGTTTTATTTTCATTGACAAAAAATCTATCACCGATTTTAACATTATGTTCACCTATTGAGCTGATGCTTTGCTCACGGATAACTAAACTAAAACTCAAAAAGAAACCTGAAACCCAAATCAAATATCATCATGATCGTCATTTCAGCCGAGAGACGACTACTGCTGGGCATAGGACCCCTGGCCTAATCAAATATAATGACAATTAAATAGATTGAAGTGCCTACGTATGTTGACAGGGGAGTTACAATAATGAGACAATGGGGTTTTTATTTTAACAAAAGAAGTTTTTAAACATGAAGATTCGAAAACCGGCATATTATAATAATTAATATAATTATTATGCTAAGTATTCTCATAATAATTATCTTTCACTCGCACCTATTATCTAGCCCAAATTATCACTAAAAGCTAGACTGTAGAGGGCCGTCCACTTCTCCGCCCGCATGGTTGTTGGTTAGCACGCCAAAAGTTAGTTTAAGACCTTTATCAGGATGTAACCTACCTCCATCCCAGATTTGATCTATACCGGTTCAGCGGTTCAGGAATGAAAACGTAGCCGACAGACAGAATTAATATGTATCTTATATACTTAGATATGTACATACCTTATATACTTAGATAAATTTCGAAATATTGATCAACAAACATGAAGTGCTACGAAACTTCAAATGTGGTAATAATATTCAACACACTTAGCCTCGTCTAGCTTTGACCTTAGAAAGTTATCACTAAAAATTGTAAAAAAAAATTGAACAAAAATTGAAACCGACTTCAAAATATTAAAAAGTATAAAATAATAAAATTTAAATTGGCACCTACTTATCTTTTATAAAAAAATTTTTTGGAGTGGGTGCTCAGTTATTTCCAGAAACAATAGAAAGTGAAGCACCGACTCAAATAAATATGTTTCTAGGGTAGTATTTAAAAAAAAATGTATTGCGCAATAAAACTTAGTACAGACGCTCGTACGTCGAGCGTAACTCAGCTGCTCGAAAATGATTTATACCAGATTGTGGCACCCATAAATGTCAAATCTGCAGACAGGTGTGTACACTGTACAGTCACGAGCAATAATATGTAAGTACTCACTTTTGAAAGTTAGTGTCTCTTATTGCAAGGTAATAAGGATGCTAAAATGTATAAAGTGGGAAGATTTTATTGTTCGTCACTGTACTCATACGATTATTCGCTGTGGCGTGCCAAATTACTCTATTAATTAGATTTATTAGACATTGTTGAAATTGAACAGACATCTAAAACCTGGCGTACCTATTGCAGCATGGTGGCTTTAGCAACAAATATTATTGTTTTAAATATAAATTCTAAATGTATTTTAAAATGATAATTTTTACGTGTGTGTAACGGAAATATATATTTATACGTATACCAAATTTCAGTGCCTGAGGAGTCTCTAGGTATATAAAGATATTCTGATATATATTCCGTCGCTGGCGCAGATTTTGAGAGCATCTCAATTGTTTTGCTACAGATTAAGGAACTCTAAAAATCTTGCGCCAGCGGCGGCCACCGGCTGTATGTGTCTCAGACTCAGAGTATCTTTATTTACCTAGAGACTTCTATGGATTGACCTTGACCTTCTCTGACCTTGAAACTCGGAGGAGGTAATATTGTTTGCAACGAATGTATTATATAGTAAACATATATTTATTTTTTAATATTACCAACCCGCATTAGGCCAGCGTGGTGGTGTTATGGCCCAAACTCCTCATGTGTTTCTCCCATGTAGGAAGGCCTGAGCCCATCAGCCCAGTGGGACGCATATAGGCTGGTTAAGATGATCATGATTAAATATTATTGTATATTATATGTTAGTCAAAAAATTAATTCTCGTGGCACTTATAACAGTCTTTTACCACCATTCAAACTTTAAAATAGTACCTTGCAATTATTTCGCTTAAAAATGTTACCTTTTCTTAGTTTATCGATAAATCTATAACACAATTTATTTTCTTTAATTTTTCACGCGATGTAATATATAGAGCCAATTATTTTTACGCTACGATACGAATTTATAAAAATACTAAAAGGACTTACCTACCTATATCTTTGGAAACTATTGTAACAAGTACTGCATTCGAGTTTCCAATCATAAATCATAGTAATAAATATTCTTTATTAAACCACACAAGTGACAAATTAAACAACACAAAGTCATAAACACAAAACAGTACAATTGCTAAAAATCAGTTTAAAAAGCAAAAATAAAAAATATTAGGCTTGTGTAATAATAATAATTTATGCATCTGTCTGTATCATAATTATTATTTTTTGTAAATTCTCCTTACAACAGGTTAAATTAAAAGAACTGAAGCCCAAACACCCTATGAGGAGTACTTTTAGGGCTAAGCATTAAAATGCGGGTAAAAAAATTGTGTGTCATTGCAGAGCATTTATCAGTTAATACGATTGCAGTCATCGCGATACAATTCAGAGATTACATTGAGGGCTTTTACACCTATATTTATTTCAATGATTGTCTAAATAATTGTTTGTCAAACAGAGTCGTTTAAGACCCAAATTTTCCAACACAATTATCCAAAACCACCCTCTATACATCTTTAATTTCTTCTGCTTCACTCTTTTTTTACTTCAGGTTCAGAAAAAGTTTTGGTAAAACCTCTACCTGATAATTTCTCCACAAACATTACTTACCTACACAAGTGACAAATTAAACAACACAAAGTCATAAACACAAAACAGTACAATTGCTAAAAATCAGTTTAAAAAGCAAAAATAAAAAATATTAGGCTTGTGTAATAATAATAATTTATGCATCTGTCTGTATCATAATTATTATTTTTTGTAAATTCTCCTTACAACAGGCATTTAAATGCTTAGCCCTAAAAGTACTCCTCATAGGGTGTTTGGGCTTCAGTTCTTTTAATTTAACCTGTTGTAAGGAGAATTTTTAAAAAATAATTTAGAACATACGTTCCATCATATTTTATTAATTTTCAAATATCGAACACATTAGGTAACTTACTTGTAGGTACTACATTCAAAACCTCATTATAATGTGATCCAAATAACGTGCAACAAGGTTTAGATAGATAGGTAACTACAAAACTTACCAGTTTTATAGTGGTAACATAGAATAGAAGATGTTAAATATAATAATCACCAGAGTTCAAGTAAAGTTAAATGGTCATTAGAGTAAAGATAACGATCCATTAAAATACTTGTCAAATATTATCTCTATTTATTTGAAATTAATTAGGGCAACCCGTTGAATATCAGTACATCGCGACCACTCGCCGTGTCTGCCACGTACTATAGATACTATCTACCTATAGGTACCCGCCCCGGTACCTGGTTAGGTACCCGCTAAATAATAAAATCCGACTTTTAATCGACGAATATAGAAGATCAATATTACAACGCTCTCATCCTACAAAAATCCCCAATAACAGCCGACCCAAGTCCAGAGTAAAATTTAACGTCCAAAAGAGTATTTATTTATGCGCTGACAACGGATAGGACACTTCCACATGCTAGTGAAGGTTTCAAATACGTCCGGTCCGTCAAATAAATTTGCATTTTTAATGAGACAGGTCAATAGTCCTAACTGCGATATTTGTGACAACATAGATGATGTCCAACACATGCTGACAGAGTGTGTAAAATATAGGAGCGGGAGGGACTCGGTGGTGCAGAGATTTAGCATTAATCAATGGGATATAGGAGCCTTTATAGGTATATTGTCAGAACCATCTTCTGAAGCTGCAAAATATTTAAGTGATATATTTTTGCACCATTGACTCTTCCCGTTCCCGCTGTGCGGCAATATGATACCAAATAGCTCATTAGGTTACGATGGGGCTGACATGCCTAATACTGGTCAAAAGCCCCTAAATAAAATTTAGATAAAAAAAAAATACAGTGATAAAAAGAAATGTAAATTTTACAATCATTTGTTTATTTTTAGGTAGCCACTTACAAATGAAAGTTTATTAAGTGAACAAAATAACACCCAATTCGACCCAATTGTAAAAAATTAAAACTAACTCCGAAGTAACTAGATTCTCGCATTTAATTAATGTTGCTCAATTCTGAATAACTAAATCCCATTTCTGTGGTTATATTACTTTAAAAGCCGTAGGGTATGAATTTGTCGCGGCTGCCGCCGGCGGCGCCGTGTGTTATTCTTAACACTTAATATCATAGAGATATAAGAAGTCTTTGAATGTAAATAACACTCAAAAACTACATTTATTTCTTAACTCTAAAATCTATTTAATTAGTAAATAATCAAGCACGTTATAAAGCTATGGTTCTTTACAGAACCTTACGGTTGTTTTTGTAAACCTAATACACTTTCCGTAATTTGATTTAAAAATAAAAATATCAAATCTCTTTAATTTGTGTAGCTAACTGTTCTTTTCACTACTTTACACAATATAAATCTAAGTTATTTGGTTATTCTAGCGGTATTTTCTGTATTTTCTTTACTTAGATTGTTTAAAGTTGTTGCAGGGATATACAACAAACGAAACCGTCTTCGTGCTTTGTTAGCTTTACTTATCATGAGTACCTAGTAATTTAAATAATAGGTTATTGTATTGCTACAATTCAAAGTAAAAAATTTAAAATAATTGCTTGTGGGGTATTTAAGAAAGCCGTAATATAACAAAATTATTGAATATGAACATTACTACAGCACATTTACTTACTACAACATAAAAGTATTTGATTTTCTAATTTTAATAGAAATCAAATATTAAACTACTATTAAAGTGCCTGTACCTTCTACTCTAAAAAAGATAATCCTTTTAAAAAAACTTCATTTGTCTCTAGTTGTACACAAAAATATACTAATTACCACCATAACCACTCACACAGCACAAACACCAAACAAGTTTTTCCAAACTAAAACTAAAATTCTACCTTTAAAGACATAGACTCCCAGTGACGACTCCGGCAAATCTATTGACAAATGACATAAAAATTATAGTTTCCATTGAAAGTTGTTCTACACACAATTATCAATTGAGTTGGGTCAATAAAAAAATCTCAAAGTTCCTTTTGAAATAATTCTTGGTTCAAATTGAATTCTCCAAAAACTCATTAATGCAGATTGTTCTTACTACACGCAGAGAGCTTGCATAAACGAAGAATCGAACAGGGCATGGTGTTTTAAGGAATTCTACTTCATAAAAAAAATCTGGGGCGGGAAGTGAACCCGAGACCTTTTACACTCCGGGTGACTGCTCTAACCACTTCCACCGAGAACTTCGATGTTATTTTTTTTGTTAGTGAATTTAGTCCTTTTGGTAAGATTTCAAGCTAATGTCCAATTTCGTAATGTGGAAATCATTACACTAACTAAACAAAAAGGGAATTAATATCTGAGTAATTAAAAAACCCAAAACAAAAATCTTTTTTAACCTATAAATAACTTTAAAAAAGAAAATTTCCACTTGATACGAAAACCAAAACCGTGAGCTTGTTGTGTAACTCTAACCTCAAAAGCATTCAATATAACCATACTATCCATTTGCTTCTATAATAATATCAATATGTTTGACATTCTGGTTACCATTAATGTTGGAGTTTCTAAATTCACTAGCCGGTTATTTAAAAATAATTTTAAATATTTTTTATAATGTGCATGTCGACAAACAGGTCATATAAAATGCCGTCGTTGATTGTGTTCGTTCATTATTATTATCTTAGTGTAGCTTACCTATAGTTGTGTTAGGTACATGTCTAATATACCCGTTCGGCTTCAATTACTTATTCTTAAGTTTCAAATCGAAAATATGGTATCTTAACAACTTACTACCAACGCGACGGTTTCAAGATTTTCCCAAACTGACCCATCTCAATTGAACAACTCGTTGTTATACTGATAAGAATGGGATTGGAAATATATTAGTAAACAAAGTATTTTGTAAGAAATGTCAAAGGTTCAATGTCGCAAAGCAATTACAATATCACACGACACCTAAGTGTATCCATAGGATACAATTTCTCAACATTGTCATCCAATGTTTTGTTTATAACTAACTATATGTGCTTTTTTTCTTATTATAAAGATTAACAAAAGCCTTTGACTCAAATAAAGTTTTTTTTTAATCTTAATAACAGCTTATAAATACTTTCCTATAAATAATATTAATAGAAATGTGTAGGACTGGTAGATTCAGATTTTGTTTTAGTAGTATTTTAGGATGCTATCCAATAAAGGCACCCGAAATAAGCTGAATCTGACATATTATTATTATTATGCCCTAATTATGGAGAATATTTTTGTTTAATTTTTCAAGACTTCAATTTAAAATCAATTATTTTATTTATATACTTAAGTGTCCTAGGGTCAAGGAATTAAAAAAAAAAAAACATTGACTATTATGAAAATAAAAAATATGATGACATTGGGTTAATTTTAATTTATTACATCAATAAACTTTATAAATACAGCAGTTACAAATAATTTATTTGACGTCTTTCTTTGTTACATAGTTATTTACCATGTAGGTACCTACAGGCTGGTGCCGTCAATACGACAATAAATTAAAACATGGGCTATATTACTTTAACGAAATGTTTTCAACTTTCAAATACATCTTATTCATTTGATTATTGTATGAAATAATAAAACATTGGCTGCAGTATTTCATAGAAATGTTACAAAATTATCAAAACAATAAGATGTATTTGAAAATTGCAAAACATTTCTATGAACTAATATTGCCCACGTTTTAATTTACTGTCGTATTGAAAGCACCAACCTGTATCTGACTAATTAACCAGAAATTAGTTTTTATCGATGATTTAATTTTCACCACATTCACAATGAAGCCTTATATTTAAATAACACTATTTTTATACTATAAATTCAACATGCTTACGCATTATTACGCGCTTATGGATTATACTTACCTGAAAATGGGTAGGTAGCTAGGTAGGTATCTATACAAGCTGTTAGGATAACAAGCGGGCCATGTTACCCATGTTAACATGTCACATAAATACTATGGTGGTATCAAAAATTCTAAATTGTCAAATTAAAATTAAACAATTTAGAATTTTTGATAACACCATAGTATTCCTAAGCATAAGCTTACCGTAACTACTCGATACGAAGACTATTCGAAATTTAAAAGTGTACGTGCTAGAGCGACTGTATTTAGGAAAACTTTGGTTTTTGGTGAGTGTTTTTTCCCTCTTGGAAGACCAAGAAGATGTGGACATCTCACCTGATATAGTAACGATAAGGCCGACGATGAAGACAGAAGCGAGCTACATCAGGATTCCTAAACCACAGAGGAATGGCTATCTTATCTCCAACTGCCGGAACACAACAATGCAGTAACATTATTGTTATGGCGGCAGACTCAAGTAAAATGGTGGTAGCTAGCCAGGCGGACTTCGAAAAGTCCAACCACCAACCAACAATGCTTTGAAAGTTGCACTTCGGGTTTTAAAGGTTTAATGGCAATTTCAACACTAAATGAGCCGTTTGGCATCTCTCTAGCAACGTAGCCGTTATCGCAGAGAAAGTTACATAGCTTCTACAGCAATTTCACACAAACAATAGCCAAACTCATGTGAAATGACATGATGACATGTCTTTCCAACCTCCGGGCGCATCGAAAAAAAATAAGCGGCAGATCTACGTATCGTGTCTATTTTCCATGCCTACTAAATTCTCACTAAATTACCCTTCTTGAATTATAATTTTCAGCTTTTCTTTGAGATTTTCCCTATGTTTTTATTTTTACCGAACAAAACAAAAAAAGTATAATATCATTTTTTATTTAAAGAAAGGAGAAAAAGATCATTAATACTTGTGCACAAATATAATCTATATAACCACTAATACTGTTTAGCTGTTAAATATATATCTAATAACTTCATACAAAGTATGGTTCTCAAAGTTTTGCAGTATAATTTATCGTATATTATTTATTATAAAGTCAGGAGAAATGTTTTCCCTATTTCTTATAATAAAATGAAAAAATGTTTTATAAAAGTTTTATTACTTATACTTATTCTCTCTGTGTAGGTATTGTGACATGATGCTTGCATGGATGCATTTAGATCAGAAAATCTTTTTTCGTAGTTCATATAATAAATTAAATCTTATCCTTATAAAAAAAAAGGTAAAATGAACTGTAGATGTTTTCGTTTGATAACTTTAATCATTTTATAAATATTGACATTAGGTATATTGAGCGCATGCATTTTAGGCCGATCCACACTATAATATCGATCACGCTTCGTTCTCGGTCCGTTCTCGGTCTGGTTAAGTCTAATCATGTTCACAATAAACAATCTGACTCAGTTCATGGTCATGGAACCGTCAAATATAAAAGTCGGTATTTATATAATTGACTGTAAATTTTACAAATTTACGTTTCACCACATTTAACACAAAAAAATTTGCTGTGTTACAAAAGCTATATATGGTAATAAAAAAAATATTAAGAATAGCTATATATGGTCTGGCGTTACTATGTCATACGTCTTTAATATTTTATTTCTATCATGCACCGCTCGCCACCGGCAAGAATTCATCCCTACAAATTGGACTGTACGTACTGTACGGTTTCAGAGAAACTTTCTCCCGCGGCCGCTCAGATTTTGGAATAAGCTCCCTGCAGAGGTTTTCTCAAATGAGTACAGCATGGGGTTCTTCAAAAAAAGCGTGATAAGGTTTTTACAGGGAGGGCAACGCGCAAGTGATACCCCTGGTGTTGCAAGCGTCCAGGCTACGGTAACCGCTTACCATTAGGTGGGCCGTTTGCTTTATTTGCCACCTTAGTAGTTTATAAAAAAATCAGTTTTGGCCAATAATGTCAATTAATTGCGTTATTCTTATTATCTGTTGTGGAACGTCTCAATATTTTGTACCTACAAGATCTCTTTTGGACGTAGTTGTTAGTTGGTAGTTAATCAACCTCTTATCACCCGTGACCAATCTTTTCAAAAATATTTTACTATTGTTTGGTTATAATAAATAATCGCAGATGAGAAGAGTTCAGGAGATTACTTTCAGTAAGCTTATGACGTATTCAAATACCGAATGGTTTGTTTATCCAGTATTTTTCTATTATTCAAAACAGTATGGATCTTCTTTACTACGTAAATATAAATACTTACTTATGGTCCTTTACCAACTTTTTGCTATTGTTAACACTACATAAAGTCCATAAACAGATTATTATCTATGATTATTATCTATCTAAACTTTACCCAATTCATTAGTGTTATTACATCCTGCTAGAGTTTGGCGATAAATATATGATGGATATAATTATAGTCTCCATGATGCTAAGTTGATGATAAAACTCTAAGCATCTTTCAAACCAAATGTACACTTATATGCAGTATGTCATATTACTCCATACAGCATATATTATTATAGGCCATCATTATTCTCCATATTGCTCTATTATTTTCCATATTGCTCTTTACTCTCCATATTATTCTATTTTTATTCATTTGCTCCATTATTTTTCATATTACTCTATTATTCTCCATAATGCTCTATGATTCTTCATCTAACTCTATTATTCTTGCATTTAGCTCTATTGTTGTCCATATTGTTCTATTATTTTTCATATGGCTCCATTAATCTACATATTACTCTATTATTCTCCATACTGCTCTACGATTCTCCATATTGGTCTATTCGCCAAAACAGACACTGGTTTCACAAAACTACACCAAATTCACTAGACAATGTCTATTTAATAAGAATCTTGAGCGTCGCCATTGAATGGCGGCAAAAACTCCATAATTTTACTCATTTTCTCAGAAATAAAATCAATTTAAAATCAGAAGCAGTTTTTTATGTCAACTTTGTAATGATATCAATCAGTCAAATTACAAACAGTTACACTTAAAGAGAATTGTTTTTGTTGTTTTTTGTTTTCTTCAAATTCGAAATTACTGTCTCTCGACCTATTTATATTGTGTATGTTAAAGAGATCACTAAAATACTTAGGGGTAAGGAAAAATTCTCAACACGTATCGATGTTGGGTGAACATCCAGACATTTTTGGTGCTCCATAAGTTTCACTAGATAATTAGTTAGACAAGGTTATTTTTTTTGAACAGTTAAATACAAGCCATTGTAAATAAATATTTATACCGTAGTTCTGGTAGGTACAGGGCCCAGGAAAAATAATGTTGAAATATATTTATGTAGCTAGGCCTATTAATTTTGCCGTAGGCGTAATGTCGCAATGGTATTTATATTGTTTTCAACAGCGCCTTGTTTACTTAAAAAAATGTTTGTTGGTATGCATTAATTTACATATTCAAAATAAGTAAGTACTAGGTATTAAAAATGTTCTATTGGGCATTTTCAACTATAAGAGCGAGGTCGGTCCACTTACGTACTAATAATTTTAAGGATGTTTATACCTAATTAATGTAATTATTACTTGCCAAAAGTTAGTTTAACTTACCTGAAAAGATAATAATTTATTGCTTTATTTTTATTATTGTTTATAGATACCTACCAAGGAATTTGAGAAATATCTCACACATTACGGGTTAGTTGGAAGGGACGTCTTATCTTACATAGATCAGCCCACCCTTGCAAACTTACATTATATGTTTAATTATTTCTTTTTTTACAAATGCCATTAAGAGTTAATAAAATAGGTATAGTTTAAAATTGAAAATGAAAAAAAATATTACCCAGTGCATCGCCCCCCTCTCCTCGTACACTCCCATCTGGGGATCAATTTTTGTATTTTTTCAATTTTACCGAACGATTGGGCCGACGCCCCACTGCACTTGGCACTCACTCGCGCATCGCACGCGCACCGTGTCGCGGCCGGCGGGCAACTGGCGGCCGTTGCCGGCACCGGTAGTGGGCCGGCCCACATAACGCCCCTCCCCCCAAGACCGCAAACTTACCATAAACATTTTTTCGGCGCGTAACAATTTCGTTCGGCCGACTGTTTGAGAATCGATGACATCTCGCGTTGCTGCTGCGTGCTGAATTCTGCTTCTTTTTACCGTTTTACAGTTTATTGAATTGATTTGGTCAGATAAGTTTTATAATACTTAAGTACTACGCACATTTGCGGAACGAGTTGTTATAGATAGACAAGGTACTAACTTTTATGTAATATCTGTAATAATAATATAAAAATAAATTGAATAACATATTAAGTTTCATTGCCTATCGATGAAAATTTTATTTACCGTAATAAAAGGTAGGTATTTATCTACCTAGCTATCTACCTAATAAAAATTGTTGTTAGATAATATGTAATAAATAACATATCTAACAACAATTACATTACAACAAATACCTAATTAGGTAGGGTAGAGAAGCAAGAACAAGCAGAATAACTATTAATAGAAGAGTTTTGTTACATTAATACAAAGTCGATTTGTACATGCGGAACTGGCGAATCTGAGATTCGCGTAATTTTTTCATTACTTATTCTCCAGGTAATGATATTTTTTCCCCAAGGAATAAACTTGTTATGATCGTGTCATTTAACCTTATTACAATTATGTAGGTACGTACGCTTATAATCCAGATTCTGAAACAAACTTTTTTCATGTCATTTTGACGTGGGAAAAGAATATATGTATGTATGTATACAACTACGACATGGGTATATACAGGGTGGTGCCGCCAATACGACAATAAATTAAAACATGGGCTGTATTAGTTCATATTCATAATATTCAACGCAATGCAATATCAAGTGCTTTTCCTTGTTATTGCAGGTGTCTATAGGCGGCGGTAGCCGCTTACCACCAGGTGGGCCGTCAGCTTGTTTGTCATCTAGTTGTATAAAAAAAAACATACACTCACACCTATTATCTAGCCCAAAGTAAGCATCATTAAGAGATTGTGTTATGGATACCAGATAAGGATTAATATTGATAATAATATGTAGATATATAAATATTAAAAATTAATAGGTGGGAAGTAGATAAGTATCATTTATGTAGATAGGTACTAGACACCTACATAAAGTGATCTACCTACTAAAGCGATTGGAGATTTATTTATATTTAGGTAGATAAGAACTCATTTATTTATAAGTAGATATTATGTATTGAACGTACATAGGTTCAATACACATAAAGAAGCATTATATAAGTACAGTCTAACACAGAAGTACCTAAACACTTTAGTAGGTACCGTGTCGTCTGACTGCTGCGATAGTTGTTAATAGTTGCTACCGTACTATATGAACGCCGTAATGATTGTGACACGGCAGGTACTAAAGTGATAAGCTACTTCGACCGTATACAGGGCGGTGCAATACGAAAATAAATTAAAACATATATATCGTGCTACAAAATTGTCCTTAGGTGTTTAGAAAAATCACCCTTAGGCAAATAAAAAATAGGTGCTTGTTTTAAATAACCAAATCTGTACCTGGGTATACATTATACAGGGTGGTGCCGTTAATATGACAAATTAAAACATGGGCTATATTAAGTAGTTCATAGAAATGGTTTGCCACTTTCAAAAATATCGTATTTATTTGATAATTTCATGACATTTCTATGAAATAATGCAACCAATGTTATGTGACTTCATACAAATGTCATAAAATTATTAAACGAATAAAATGTTTTTGACAGTGGCAAACCATTTCTATGAACTGCTTTATATAGCCCATGTTTTAATTTGTCATATTGACGGCACCACCCTGTATAATGTATACCCAGGTACAGATTTGGTTATTTGAAACAAGCACCTATTTTTTATTTGCCCAAGGGTGATTTTTCTATACACCTAAGGACAACTACTATCGCTCTTGGTTTGAATTTTCAATCATTTCAAGCGATCGGTAGCACCATGCCTACTATAAGAAACCTTCATATTTTCTGTGGGTGGATCTCCGATATTGAAAGCTACACTGAATATGACTTCATGATATGAATATTCGTATCAAAAGGGTACCTCTATTTCACTTTATTTACAGTATTTAAAAAATAAACAAATCTGTGTAGAATAGGCATTTATTCCAACTAAGTCCCGCATTACATAAAAGTAGGTAGGTAGGTATTTCGTTTCCAAACGACAGCTTGTTTTGTTAACGACACGTTGTAGTCGGACGACTGCATATAGACTTGCCTGTGAAATATTTAAACAGATGAACAAAACTATTTTCGTCAGAATTTTATTAATTAGTTTAATTTTTATTTATGTTCTTTCAAATGATAACGCTACACTTATACGCCCGGGCTGTAGGCGAAAAATGTGTATTGGTCTAATCAAAATAAATACCTACATTTGAGAAAGATCTTTCGTGTTGTTGTCTATCTAAATCAATTAATTGTTGTTTTTTTATTAGCAAAACTGAGTACCTAGGTTACACCTGTAAGTATTAGGTTTTAAATAGCAATATTCATAGCAAAATAGCATCGGCCTCAGTCCATAGACTGCAATAATTTGTGAGTTCCTAATAAAATGGGAAATATACTTAAGTGTACCTAAACAAATAAAGACCTTTTAGAAGTTTTCAAAAATTATAACCTAAGTATTTGCTATCACAGCTTCGGGAATCGTTGGTTATGTATGGTCCTCCCATATGTTTTTTTCAGGCACTCTTTTTTAAACATTCATTATTCTAACAAAATACGTTTTCTGGGAGCCATTACATAATGAAAAACAAGTAACATAAATTCTATGAAAAATATAAAAAATATGCGAATTATTTTCTTTTTCATTTCTACTAATTTACCTAAGACCAAATAATATATCATCCTTGTTCCAGCGAATTTCGGGATTCGGTGAGATCTACCCAAATATCGATTGATGTCATTTACTGAATGAAGAATTTATAATCTTAACGGAAGTAGAAGTATAAGTCTTCAGTTCTTTCTTATTCGTATATTGCACTTACATGGTATATATGATCTAAACACTCGACTCTAATTGAGTATGGGTACTACCGTATATGTACGCTTAGTAGGAAAGGGGGGGGGGGGGGGGAAGGTAGGGGTAATATGAACATACATGCACTAAGTCCGAAAGTGACCGTTTACATCGTGAAAGAAAAGGAAAAAGAGCCCATGTTTAGTGCCTGGAATTTAAACAAACTAAATATTTGCACTAAACTACGTAGAGATATGTTTGCACATATACGAAGCATGGATAGATGTAAATATGCTATGATATACCTACGTATGATTTTCAGTTACCTACCTATTGTCCCTAGCACGTGCTTTTTAAATTAATGATGTTTGATTATGATAATGGGCCTGAGTGTAAGAATATATTATATTATTTTTTATCTAAAACAAGCTACCTAGAACATCGTTTAGTATAAAACAATAAAATAACGATTTCTTTGTAAATTGTATCTGCTAGCGCTCTGGCGCGGATCTAGCCCTCAAAAATGCTTGTAATTGTAACCATCCGAAAATCGGCCAAGAGCGAGTCGGAATATAATCTCGCTCATGACCGTTAGTGCATTCGTACCAAGGAAATACAAACTTTTTAAACTAATTTCCTATTGAATATCTAACATCGTTTACTGATTATCTTCTATTTTTTTTATTTTGAGAGGTGTTTTCGAAAATAAATTATATCGAGGCAAAATCTTTAGTGTTTCTGTTTATAGACTTTTCTGTATAAAGATAAGAAGAAATGTATAACATCTGATTTTCAAATCCGTAAGGTCTGTTAGTGACTTACGGCGCATTACATAACTTTTTCCATGCATGTAACGCCTTAATTAATAGCCGGTACTACGTACAGTATACAGGGTGGTGCCGTCAATACCACAATAAATTAAAACATGCGCTAAATTACATCATAGAAATGGTTTGCCACTTTCAAAAACATGTTATTGATTTGATAATTTCATGACATTTCTATGAAATACTGCAGCCAATGTCATGAAATTATCAAATGAATAAGTTGTTTTTGAAAGTGGCAAACCCTTTCTGTGAACTAATACCTATAGCCATGTTTCAATTTATTGTCGTATTGACAGCACCACCCTGTATATCTCTAGTCTATGGCCGGGTACTCTGGACCATTTTTTTCACTGTTTTGATATCATTGATATCGTATAATTGCTGCATTCCGAAACATGCTCGATTTATATTTTTAATTTTATATTACTAAGGCATTGGATAGCCTATCGATCTCAATAGACCGTGGAAGTGTGACGTCACAAGTCTTGGGCACTATACCCATAGTGCCCGAAACGATGGATCCGCGCATGCTAGCGCCATCTATGTTACGTGTGCCGTAACACAGTAGATGGTGTTGACTTGGTTTGCTTTTATTCGGGTTTGCTCTTAAAAATTTGTGAAATGATTTCATTACAGATGGCCTACAAAAATATTAGGTAAATGCACCACCTACTACTTCCACAAAAAATACTATTTCGTGAGAGCCACAGCCTCTACGTGCTTCTCACGAAATAGTAATTTTTGATGAATTTTAATTGTTAATAAGTAACAGACAGATACATTGAAATTGCATTGAAAAGTACGTATTGAACTACCAATATGAAAAGAAACATGAAAAAAACAGTTAGGTATCTGCTAAACAAATTATCCTTAGAATAAATATAATTTTTTGGATTTTTGCAAGTGTTTTTGTTTTTTGCCAGTATAATTACTAGGCATGGAAAACATTTCATGTTAGGCCTCAAGATGACAACGCACCTGCAATATCTATAGTGATTTTTCCTTGTTATTGCAGGTGTCTGTAGGCGGCTGTAACTGCTTACCACCATCTACTTAGTTAACTAACGTTTTTACCGAATACCGGTAAAAATAACTAACCGGTAAAATAACCGGTAAAAACGTTAGTTAACGTTAGTTAACTAACGTTTAACATAAAGGAATAGCGACATCAGACAAGCCTTCGAGCCCCTGAAACCATAGGACCTCCATCTATCACGAGAGCATCAGGTAAATTATGGTCCCAGTGAAGACCTAATTTCCATGTCTTTTTTAAAAGAATTCGATCTTCTATTACCTACTATGGGGATTAGGCCCAGCTGATTGTAGACATAAGTAGAGATAACACAGAACGCTTATTAAATGTCACCGGAAAATTAGGTAATAGACTTTAGGAAGCAAAGATAATCATTATTTACAAGCTAGGTCAGCCCCAAGTCACGAATTTGTAAAGAGGAAGACGGTCCTAACCCTACCTCGGAGCCTCGGACGCGTCTTCGGTGGGTGGGTGGTGAGGCTGGATGAAATTTAAGAAAGGCGTCACAGTAATTCGATACCCACGAACGCATTTCGAAACCTGCCCCTTTGTTAATCATCACATGTATTGCAGCAAGACGGGTGCCTTCTATACACGCCAAGATAAAAACTTTCCTCTCATCACATAATAAATAGAAAACTACTTACAATCACAAGTAGGTATTAGTGTAAGAAGTGTAACTTAATTACCATCCCACGCCTTTATGTGAGGTCTTACAGTGCTGTAAGGGTAAAAGGCGACTTCAGTACCAGACACGTTCTCTTCAGGCGGCAGCAGCCATCGGTGGTACCAAGAGCAGCAAGTCAGGGAGAACTTAGCACTGTCTTCGTGAGGCAGGCAGTCGGTCTTGTAATGCAGCCAGCCGTACCATTGTGGGGACACCTGAGGACAACCGGTCAACAGCAAGTCGAGCTCAAGTAGTCGAATTAGATGGTCAAATTTAAACAAGATATTGTTTTTATCTCCAAGAAATACCTATCTGAATAAAACACCATCAACTACATAGGTAAGTAGCATACCAACATCAAAGGCATAATGCCTTCGCCAAAATCAAATCAAACGCCAGAAAACTTTGTTGTGTATTCGAAAAACAAATCAAAAGAAAAAGTAGTTATCTAGAAGTCTTTGTGGGCCTAAACATGATAGGAACACTAAATTCTATCACCCTTCACTGGGTAAACGGAGATAGAGGCGGACGGCGACGCTGCTGACGAACTAGCCAGGAGGGGTCAGGCATGCCATAGGGCCCGATTCAATCATCACTATACCTCCAGGTTCGTTCAAAGTTACATTTAATCAACATTCCAAATACGCAACATGAGCAACACTGGTACAATTTAGGGAGCTGCAGAGAGCGTAGACTCGCACCACCCCGAATCAAGCCTAAACTCTCCAAAACGCTAATACAGCGAAAGAGATCTAGACTCCGTCCAATAACGGGCGTAATTAGTCACAACAATTTTAACAAGCATCTTTTCAATTTAGGTGTCAGGGATAGTCCTTTGAGCCTGCATGGAGTCAGAGGAAACAGCCGCTCACGTCCTGCTCGAGTGCAGTGGAGTGGCAAACTACCAGGCTGCCTACCTGGGATCGCCGGGTGGCCTCCAGGAGGTGTTTGATGACATCAAGGTACTGGGCGCTTTCCTGAAGGAGCTGGGATGGCCTGAGTAAACTAGACCACACCCTCCGCCGTAAAAAAAGGGAAAAAGGTTTCAAAGACTTCTAAGTTAGTAAGTAATACTGTTAGTACCACTTATAGTACTCTCATAGTGTCGTGTTCCTGCGTTCAGGTCGCCAGAACTCATCGAGGAAGCGTTGTCTCCGATGCTGTCATCATAAAGTTTTTCTTAATTTTTACATTGGCTCTACAAGCGTTTATGCTGTGGGCTTTTTACTTGTATAGGCCTACCGACTAGGTTCACTGACTAGGCCTACCTGGCTAGCATCGTAGTCCCATCTAACGTAGTCGCTGTACTCCACCCAGCGACTGCGCCCGAGCATATAATACGTGTTCTCGTAATACTTGTTACCGCGGCTGTCGGTACCAACTAATTTACCATCCTGCAAAATGTAGTAATGGAAAAATGTAAGCTACAGTATAGTAGCATAATAGCATTTTCGATGCACTGCTTATCATATAAACTTTTAAGTCGAAACTATGGAAATTATGTTTCTAAAAAAAATTGCCACGTATATGCAAGTCAGGCTAGTCTATAAAGTTAAATTTATATTAATAAAATTAAAGAAATTATTGGCGATTGTTAGTAAGTTGTATGAAAAGCTAAAAATTGTTCTTACTGAACAATAAGACTATTTTTCAAAAATCCCCTAACAACTATTTAGACTCGCCTAACTTGCATAACCGCTAAAACCGAAAATCCACCATGTCACAACTATAACATTCGTAGCAACCATTATTGTACGAGCACAAAAAAAATTTTGGTGTGACATGGCACTATTGTTAATTCAGTTAAGAGTTCGACTATACCTACCCACAAAAAATCGGCGAGAGAAGTAAAACTGGATAAAATCAACAATACAAAACTAAAGTAATATATATTTTTAATTACTTTCAGTGTGTCGAATCGCCATAATTTATAGAAGGACTTGAATATTCCACCATTCTGTGATAAAATCTTGACGAGTTTCGCCCATTTATCAAAAGCTAGAAGAGACATGGTCCGCTACCCGGGAATAAAATTTCAGCTTAAAACTTTGCCTTTTTTGAATATTCATAGTGTCAATGTGACATTGTAGACATAAAATTAAATATCAAGCTAAGGGAGCAAAGACAAAAACATACCTACTTTATGGGCATACCTAGCCAAAGAGAATAGAGATGCGATTGATTTTAAAGGTTTACTGTAACTTCTGTATTTCTTTTGTATTAATTAAACCTTAGGCTGATCCTTTATCATCAAATGATCAGCAGGATGATCAATTCTTCAGAAACTTTTATATTTTTTATATACAACTAGATGACAAACAAGCTGACGGCCTGTAGGCTATAGACGTCTATAGGCGACAGTAACCACTGACCACCACCGCCTGTTACTGGTTACTGTCGACAGTAACCACTTACCACCACTAGGTGGTGGTGGTAAGTGGTTAGTGGGTAGCCTATAGACAGCTGCAATAACAAGGTAAAAGTCACTTGGTATAGCAGGTGCGTTATCATCCTGGGGCCTTAGATGAAATGCCTTCTATGCTCAGTAGGGTTTGGGTTCCGGGACGTCTCGTGTCTCAAAGTCCCGGGGCTTTTTGTTTTAGTTGTCTCGGATCCCAAGACGAGACTGACTACCTAATAATCTGGCTAAATCAGAGGTACTTACTAGGTTCTTAACCGAATATTTATTATCATTCGGGTGTTTAAATTTAATTTATACAGTCATCATCATCATCATCATCATCATATCAGCCGAGAGACGCCCACTGCAGCATAGGCCTCCCCCAAGGATCTCCAAACCGATCGGTTCTGCGCTGCCCTCATCCATCGGCTTCCCGCGACCCTTACAAGATCATCGGTCCACCTTGCGACCACCCACGGCGATGGATGCGGTCAGTGACGGCTTCCGTCTAACCAGAGCCAGGTGGACTGCATTGACCCGCCGACCAGGGAGACCCGAAGAAACGGCTGTTCCGCTGGCCGTCCGTGGTACAGTACAGGGGCCCAAGCGAACCTAACCAGTTCGTGAGGCTGCCCTATCATGCCACGCATAATCTTGGGGTGGTCCGTCGTGCCGGTTGGTGACCGGGTGGTGGGGTCCCGGCGGCCATTCCCGGGGGGGTTCGGGGGCCCTTCCGTTCGGCGGGTCAGCGCTTCTCTACTGTCGGCTATTACCTGGGGAAACTGGCCTCACGCTTTGACCGTATATATCGCGGCAACGTCCCCCCAATTCACGCCTCTCCTCCTTCTATCGTCAACTATGGCAGCGCTCAAAAACAGTTTCGGTCGTTCAGCGGTGCACACCCCCACCACAACCACGCTGTTTGAGGTCGGGCTCACTAACATCCGTGGGCTCCATGCTAACCTCAATGCCGTCCACCAACATCTTGAGACGGCTCGACCCGAAATGCTGTTTTTGACGGAGACTCAAATACTTCGCCCGGCAGACACTAGCTACTTGGATTACCCCGGCTACGCTCTTGAAGAGTCCTTCAAAGCGAAGGCCGGGGTGTGCTTGTTTGTCCGGGCGGATGTTTGCTGTCGCCGTCTGCGCTGTTTGGAGGACCCTTCCCACTCTATTCTTGGGGTGCATGTGGACCTGGGCACACATAGCCGAATCTACGTGTGCCTCTATAGATCCCACAGCGGTGACATGGAGACAACTCGACTTTTCGAACATCTTAGTCGGGTGGCAGATGTTGCGCAGGAGCAGTTTCCAACCGCGGAATTGGTGTTTTTAGGGGACTTCAATGCTCACCACGAGTCGTGGTTAAGTTCCTCTAAAACTGACCATGCTGGTAGAACTGCCCACGCTTTCGCTCTCACGCACGACCTAACCCAACTGGTAAACCAGCCTACCAGGATTCCAGACATTGTCGGTCACGCGCCCTTATTGTTGGACCTTCTGCTGACGACTCGCCCGGATGGATATCGGCTAGAGGTTCGTGCTCCTTTGGGAACATCGGATCACTGCCTGGTATCCGCTGGGGTGCCACTGGCGTCGCCACCGGTACCTATGGTTGCCAAACGCCGCATCTGGCACTATGCGTCGGCTGATTGGGACGGTATGCGGGATTACTTCGCATCTGTCCCTTGGAGGCAGCGCTGTTTCAGTGAGCTGGACCTGAACGCTAGCGCTACTGCTGTTGCTGGTGAGATCATGTTAGGGATGGAGTACTATATCCCTCACTCCGATCTCATCAGTAGGGGTAGGCGTAACCTCTGGTTCAACCGCGATTATGCCTTAGCTGTTGAAAACAGACAGTCGGCATACCGCGCTTGGATCAGGGGCCGAGCTTGCGGGGATCCCAACATTGACTCACTGAAAGCAGCCTGTAACAACGCCACCAAGTCCTGCAAAAGGGCCTTCATCAGAGCGGATGCACAGCGCGTTGCACGAGTTGGCCAAGAACTTCTTACGCATCCTACGGGAAGCCGTAGCTACTGGCGTCTGGCCAAAGCCGTGCAATCCAACTTCTGTCAACCCTCGCTGCCCCCGTTGAGATGTTCTGACGGCTCGCTAGCTCACAAGCCGCAAGAGAAAGCCGATCTCTTGGTAAAACTCTTTGCTGCTCACTCCCGAATCGATAACTGCAATTTACAGCCACCAACACTCTCCCACTGTGGCCACACAATGCCCGATATTCGTATTAGGCAATGTGATGTACGTGCGGAGCTTCAGTCAATCGACGTCCGGAAAGCTAGTGGGCCTGATGGCATTCCAGCGATAGTACTGTAAAACTGCGCGCGCGGAGTTGTCTCCTGTCTTAACGCGGCTATACCGTCTTTCTCTCTCTTCTGGGTGTGTGCCGGAATCTTGGAGAGAGGCCAATGTGCAACCGGTCCCCAAAAAGGGAGACCGATCAGACCCAGCTAACTACCGCCCGATAGCTGTCACCTCAGTTCTTTGCAAGGTCATGGAACGGATCTTAAACCACCAGCTGATCCGATACCTAGAAGATCACTCATTAATTAATGATCGACAGTACGGGTTTCGGTCGAACCGGTCAACGGGTGATCTTCTAGCGTACTTAATGCATGTCTGGGGTGAAGCTATTGACAAACGTGGTGAGTCACTGGCAGTTAGCCTTGACATTGCCAAAGCGTTCGATCGAACGGTCCGGGTCTGGCACAGGGCTCTTCTCTCCAAGCTCCCGGCATACGGTCTGCCCACTCAGCTCTGTAACTGGATCGCCGGCTTTCTGCATGAGCGAAGAATCCATGTCCTCGCAGATGGATGCGCTTCGCGGTTCATGTCAGTGAATGCTGGTGTACCACAAGGCTCTGCTCTATCCCCCACACTCTTTCTTCTTCATATCAATGACATGATTCCGTTAGGAAACATTCATTGCTATGCAGATGACAGTACAGTGCATGGGGGATATTACGGTCGCCCAGGGGCTCGGCGCGCTGAAACCGAGAGGGAGAGAGAGAATCTTGCCATTGAGCTCGACAGGGTGTTGAACCTCGTATCTGAATGGGGATCTAACAATCTTGTTGAGTTCAAAGCTAAGAAAACACAGGTGTGCGCGTTTACTGCCAAAATGTCGCCGTTCCTTCCCCTTCCGTCTCTTCAGGGCACGACTCTTTCGGCACAGGGCTCCCTAAACTTGCTAGGCATGGAGATATGTTGCGATCTGAATTCCAGGAACTACATCGAAACTGTGATAAAAACAGCCTCTCGGAAGCTCAGTGTCCTGAACAAGGTGCGTCGATTTTTCACGCCTGACCAATTATGGCTGCTGTATAAAACTCAGGTCCGGTCTTGCGTGGAATATTGCTCGCACTTGTGGGATGGCTCCGCCAAGTACCTACTCGATGCCCTGGACAGATTGCAGCGTCGTGCTGTCCGTATCGTTGGCAATGTGGAGGTCACCAACAACCTTGAGCCTCTGCAATTGCGTCGAGACATTGCGTCGCTTAGCGCCTTCTATCGGCTATATCACGGAGAGTGTTCTGAAGAGCTATTTGACCTTATCCCACCGTCCCCATTCCTACTCAGGAGCACGCGTGCCGGTCTTCGGAGTCATCAATTCACTGTCTCCACCTCAACATCACGTACAAAGAAATTTAGTAGCTCTTCTTTGTCGAACTTCCAGAACTTGGAATTCTTTGCCAGCACATGTGTTCCCTCCTTCCTATAACATGGGTTCCTTCAAAAGAGGCCTGAAAAAGCACCTTTCGGGCCGGCAAGGTGGAGGCAGCTAGAGCAGTGTCTGAACTGCACTAGCTGTCTTCGCATATGGACTCTTCTTACCGCTTCACATCAGGTGGTGTTGAGTCATTTGTCGTGCTTTGTATAAAAAAAAAACATGTTCCTACTATCGTATTCTGAAAAGTCACATAACAGCTTTTCGTTTTTTTTCAGCCGTGAAACAGTTCGCTGTGTTTAGGATTGAAAGAGCCCAAACACGCCATATCTGCTGGAAGTTTCTGAAGAATTAGGGATCCCGTAGACTATTTAATGGTATACGATCAGCTCAAGGTATGTCATGGGAATGTCACCGAAGTGACAGTAAACCTAATTTCAAATCAATCGGATCTGTGAAAGTTAGTAAGACCTTTTTATCATGCAGGAAATGAGCAGATAATCATCAAACGCCTGAACTGTTCTTCATAAATTATAGCTAAGAACCATCCTAGTCACGTCAGCTCTCAAACAAAAAAAAACTGAATATAAATCGGTCCATTCATTTAGGAGCTACGATGCCACAGACACACACAGTGACACGTCAAACTTATAAGTTATTACACCCCTCTTTTTTCGTCGGGGGTTAAAAACATCGTGTGAATAGCATCTACGTCATTATGTCGTGGGGAATTTATTGTATGAATAAAATATTGAAATTTGTTAGAGGAATAGTGAAAGCATAACTACTTCAGTGTAACTAAGTATCTGCGTATTGTATTTTTAACCCCCGACGAAAAATGAGGGGTGTTATAAGTTTGATGTGTCTGTCTGTGTATCTGTGTGTCTGTCTGTGGCATCCTAGCGCCTAAACGAATGGACCGATTTCGATTCGGTTTTTTTTTTGTTTGAAAGCTGATGTGCCTACTGTGTTTCTAAGCTATAATTTATGAAGGTCAGTTCAGGCGTTTAATGGCTATCAGCTCATTTTCTACATGATAATAGGGTTTTACTAACTTTTACACATCCGATTGATTTGAAATTTGGTGTAGGTACCAAATTTCAAATCAATCGGATGTGTCACTTCGGTGACATTTCCATGACATAGTATCCTTGAGCTGATCCTATACATCAAAAAGTCTGCGAAATGCATAATTCTTCAGAAACTTACAGCAGATATAGCGTGTTTGGGTTCTTATGAATAGTCTCAATGAGATGGTGTTACATAGATGATTAATGACGCCGGGGGTTACTTAAAATTTTTTATTTTGTATTTTTTTTACTAAAATTGATCACTAAGTGAGGACAAAATTGATTAGTGCAATTTCTAAGGAATGAATCAACATTGCTTTTTCATATTTTATTGTTTTATATTCCACAATTAAAATTTTATTTTATTGTACTCAATATCAAAATAAGAGATATTCTGTTTAAGGGTAACATTGCACAATATTTTAAGAACCTAATAATTTAAATTTTCTAGTCTCCGTACGACTGAGGCTAGAAAAGTAATAAACATAAATATCAAAGATAAAATAATTTCGATGGCACATAAACGACTAACGAGAATTTTCGTAGCGTGCACATTTAAATCTAATAGATTATTAGTAAGCAACCTCTAGGAATCTTGAAGATTCATATTAAGAAAATACAAAATAATATATCTATAAAATATTTACGTTTGTGCCATCGTTACCCTAACTTAAGAATACACAAATTGTACACAACGCTTAACAGCAACTTAATTAATATATTAATAAATATCTTATACAGGCTGGTGATGACAATACAACAATGAATTTAACATCGAATTATACAAACGCTAATAATCATTATACATAGGTCAGTGACCCTATACTACCAAATGGTGTTCTTTTTTTATTTTCATTTCTGAGTTATTTATTTTGTTAAAAAGTTTTAATATTGATTCTAGAATTTTCTTAATTACATCATTATATTTCTATGAACTAGCGTAGCAAATGTTTAAATTTATTGTAGTATTGCCGTCACCACCTTGTGTTGTTATGTCGTGTCGAAATTCAGTAGTACAGTCCTGTACTCCTAACGCCCGTCACGCCCAATACTGTTACACTCAAGAAGTCGAAATACTATGTCCTAATATTGCAAAGGGAAATTAGCCAGTAGATACAAAAATAAGATATACAAACGTCTTACACTCAGCGTCTAAATTTAATACACAACTCGTTATACCATTTTTCTTTTTTCGGGAACTAATCCGCTTAAACAGACCTACCATACCTAGCCGCTGCTGACTAAGCAAACGACGACGGGCGTGGATGTAGGTACCTATTTCATATCAAAATGGATGTAGGTACCTATTTCATATTAAAAACCGGATCTTACGAGGGTTGCGGGGAGCCGTTGGATGCAAGCTGCGTAGAAGCGTTTTATTTGGAAAGCGATGGAGGAGGCCTTTGTTCAGCAGTGGACATCATAGGCTGGTATGATGATTATGATTTGTGATTGAACACGCCTAGGACTTGCACGTTTTCATAATGTCTGGGTTTGAATTGCGCGAACTAGCCATAATCGCTATTGATCTCAACAAAGAATAGGAAAATAAAACTGGCTCTTGCAGCGCGCAGACTGCGAGTTACATGGTAGCGGCAAGCGCGCTGACTGCCCGCCCGTTGGCTTTTTCATATTGACATTATGAAATTAACGACACACGATTTAATGCTTGAATTTAAATGTTAACTTAATTGCTGGATTGGAGAGATGCTGGTATAGTATGAAATGACCTTAATTTTGACTTTTTGTAACATTTTCTCTGAACTAACTTTCAACTTAGTTATTGAGAGATTCGACCCATATTGTAATATGCTGCATAAGATTCGTTTCATTATAAGCCCAGAGTTTGATTTATGCTAGGTTGACCCGGTTACTGTTATTTGGATTAGGTTGTGGTAGCATTGTGCCCGCAGAAGAGAGAACAGCGCAATAAGGCGTTTTCCTAAAAAAAGTACTTAAAACTTTAGCTATAACATAGATGATACATCGCCAAATTTTTATATTATAAATAATAATTCTAAATCACAAGATTAAATAAGAAAAGTCAGACCAAGGTAAAATTTCGCTTTAATTATTTATTGTAATAGGAACATAACAAATAATATAAGGAACAGTCCTTTAGAAATGTATTATGATATACCTAATACCTATTTGCAACTTATGGACTTCCATATTGCAATATTCAACATGATGATTGCACAAACGGAGCATAAGGTTAAAATCTCCGTCCATTAAAAGCCTCGCCTCATAACTCATTTAGTGAAAAACGGACTTTAAGCTTTGTGGCACAGGCTATATTTGAGATTTGTAAATAAAAATAGCGGCAACCGTGCCTTACACTCTTTGAATTTATAACCATACTGATCGTGAGTTGAGGCATCGACCATCATGTGTATTCTTTGAATTACAGTACGCGCTAATATTAAACACATAGGTACTGTTACAATTATTGTGTTAAAATTATTTTTAAAAATAAGTACCTCCCACAACCTACTATAGTAAATACCCGTTTTCTCGCCCTCCTATTTCTAGGGGTCCAACCCATAGGGTAACATTATTACTCGTGTTAGTCGCTATAAACTAAAACACTTAAAATGTTACACGCAACAATAAATAACTCTTGCTAATCTTTATTTACTTTATCTCCAAGCCGGATTAATAGGATCACATCTCTACAGTACTAAGAGTGTGCAAACAAGTTATAATTACGTTGGTATCCATGTCAATATCTTCTATCTTTTTATATAATTATTGTAACCATAATAAATATGAAATACATAAGTACTGTAAATATCAAGGATATTTATAACACATTGTTTACAAATTTTTTAAAGTATTCGTTGCTCTGACACAGCGCAACGTCAAACAGTCTGTTACCTTTTAATATTGTTTACAATTAAATCCTTATCATGGAGATCTATGATAGGTGCCGATTAAAAAGTTAGAATTAAGTTCATTCGGAACCTTTCAAAATTTATAAATTAATTAATTTTTAATTTATAATACAGAAATTATTGATAAAGTAGCCAGTCCTTTACATAATGCATTGCATTAATTATAATTTGAAACCAGGACGCAGTATATATTTACGTCGACATAGTACTTTAACATAGAAAAAACTCTAACAGTTCACGCAAACACTTTACAATTCTTAAAGTATTAAATACACAACTTCAAGGTAAATAGAACATACCAGTTTAGGTACAAATCAGGTAGTTTTTGATAAATTTCACGCATTATTCCATATATCATGCGGCATATTAAGAAGTAATAAGAAATAGAGAAGTTTTAATTCCTAACCCCCAATCAAAAAAGATTTCGCACAATAACTATCATTTACTAACTCTAAACCTATAGTATATAGACATGAAACGAACGAACATAAATCAAAAATAGAATGTTAAGAGTCAGTTCACACTGACACGTGACGCATCTTTACGGCCAGGGGCCTTACCACCATCTTTATAAAAGCGATTCATTTACTGCTCGGTTCAGTATTGGTTCCTAAACTGCATCGCTGTCATAGTCGTAGACAGCGTCGTAGTACGAATTAACGATTCTACTCAGTTTAGGTCCTAAACTGGATTGCGATAAAAGATGGTGGTACGGGTGCTGGCCACGGGAACGGGCGGCGGCGCGACTGGTGAGGTCGCCGGTCGCTGCTACGCGTGGCCTGCTTAGTACATTTCCATACATTTCTTTAGATTCGGGCGAATAGAAGCGCGAATATTCTCCGCGGCAAATTTCCCGTGGCCGGCCTGGCCACAGGAAAATTAATTGACGCATCGCTGTGCAGAAACACCGCGCGCGCTTCGCTGTGGCACGTGTGCAATAGAAGAGACAAGTTGTTACAATAGCTTCGGGCCTCGCCCATTTTAAGTGCGCGCCACGTAGCGTGTCGATGTGAACTGACCTTTAGTTTCAATCTTTAAAAATGTAAATAAAAAATTGATACCGACATAAGTCTGATAAAAAGTTAATCACAATTAACAGAACATATACATAACTTTGTATATGAATCATTACATGAGTAACTGGAGTTTTCAATTCATAAATAACGATCCATTGAGAAATAAAGATCAAACCATAACTACTTCAAATTGTTATCAGTAGATCAAACAACGTTGCATGAAGAGATTCATAAAGAAAATCAATCTAAAAATCGATAAAATAAAAATAGCTTTTTTAAAGTATCTTTTAAAGGGTTCTTTTTTCTTAACTGTCATCAGTCTAACATTTTTCTTAATAGCCGTATTGTATGTATAATTTTAGCGACACAAAATGTAAGCTGCTATATTATTCTCCTCTCAAATATTTTTTTGTAAGAGCTTTCAGAATTAAACAACATTATACTATAGATACTCGCCAAGTATTTGGATTTATGAAATACACATGTACCTAAGTAAATCGTGAGTTTCAAGTACATACCAATAGATATTTTGGCACTAAAAATTAATAAGTACTCCGTTAATATACTACGCTATGCAAACTGATTTGATAAAAAGTCAGTGAATATGTCTAGTGATAAGTGAAATAGTGTTATGCCTTAACTTATTAACACTGCGTCTAAGTGTTGACACTTGTACCAGATCAACTAAGGTAAAATACCTTCCATTTGTAATATCAACACCTACCTACAAAACTAATCAATTCGTAGTTTTGTATTGACTATTCTGACCCCACCCTAATAGTTTTTTGAATAAAAAGTAAGATACAATATTAAAATATAACCTGCAGGGTACATTAATATATTTTTGTGTTCTTGGCATCTAAATTGGAAGAAATTAAGTATATTATTTTCGTATCTTTATACTTATTACCTAACATTGGATATACATATTGTGTTTCTTTTTAATATATTAATATTTCACAAATCTTTGGCACCAACTAGTTTACAATAAGTACAATGTTATAATAATAATTTTAGTAGAATCTATTAAGTACCTACTATTATTTATAGCGGGTTTCTTGCTACAAAATCCTGACCTATAAATTTACAGATAAGTTTCATAATTATTAGATTCAACAATTTTCACAAGGTTAATTAATCACAGGTAATTTTCAACACTAGAATACTAGATGCCTAATTAAGTAACGCCTTCTTTCCATACACATTCATTTCTTCTGAAAAAAAAACAGTGTCTTTCCTAATCTACCAACAGTAATGATTTCTAGCGAATATTTAAAATACATGTATCTAGCTAGATTCAGTGATCCTCCCGTATAATTTATTAAAACCAAAACGTATATTTAGGAAACAGAAGTCAAAATGAATAGTCTGACGGCTGTTGGGTCGGAAAAGTCCTCGAGTGGCGGCCGCGAACCGGTTGACGCAGCATTGGCAGGCCCCCAGACTCAATGGACAAGCTCATAATATATAAGGTTGTGCTCAAACCAGTGTGGATGTATGGTATCCAACTATGGGATAATGCAAGTGACTCTAATATAAACATATTGCAAAGTCAGCGAACCGGGAGACGCAGCGTTGGCAGGCCCCCAGACTCAATGGACTAGCTCATAATATATAAGGCTGTGCTCAAACCAGTGTGGATGTATGGAATCCAACTATAGGATAATACAAGTGACTCTAATATAAACATATTGCAAAGTCAACAAAATAAGATACTGCAATCCAGAGCTGACGTGCCACGGTACATAACGAACAGCGAAATTCATGAACACCTAAACATGGTTGATTACATAAAGCTTAAATATAATAATATAATATAATATATAATATATATTATATAATATATATTATTATTATATAATATATAATATATATAAAATATAATAATATAATATAAGCTTCTAAGATAATTGTTTTGGTACCTCAATATTTTAGTTGCTACACATTTTGACAAATTTTTAGGAATTTTTGACGCCAATTTATTAAACTTACGGTGAGTATATACTGAGATACAGTTCATGGCCATTTTATCAAATGTTTGTAGTGATCCATAATTCCATCGATAACTATTTTTTCTTGTGAATGTTTTTTATTTTATTTCAGCTATCAATTTTGACTATTTTTTCCCTAAATATACGTTTTGGTTTCAACAGAAGATATAAGAGAAACACTCAATCTAGATGCACATTGAAATAATAATGTTTTTACGGGAATGTTCAAAAAATTCATTTTCACTTTAATTCCAATCAAAATTGACAAGAACATAGGAATTCAGTTCACCAAAGAAATCAATATAATTCTATGTAACACACAGCATCTCAGCACAGCAATGTAAGTAATAATCTCCAAATTTGACCAAAAACCATGTTGTATTCATATATTAGACATTGATGTTTCTTACCCCTAGTGTTTCAAGTCAACCGAATCAAAAAGATTCGATCGTGGGTTGCGTTCAACTATCAAAAATAATATGAAAACCACAGCAGTGCCTCTTGAGATTTGATAGCTGATCCCAACCACGTTGGGGACGTTTCGATTCTATTAAAACTCACACTTGCGGTAGACTTGTGGATTGTTTTAACGCTGCTCGTCTTGTATTATGCAATAGCTATATGTACCTTTAAATAATCTTGCCAGCCAAAGCTATAAAGTACTCATCAAACCTTAACAATCTACAAACCGTCGATTCGTTGACTTTCTTTACGTGAGCGAAATCACTCGTTTTTAGATTATGAATGCTAAGTTCTTTATATAACCATGATTAAAGAGATGGTTATGTATCTTTAAACATGAAACAAATATATAAAAACTAATAAATATTTATGCTCATGAGCATAAAAATAAATGTTAGTCTCCATACGAAGTCCCGTAAAAAGACTACTATTACACAACTACACAATTATGATTATTTATTTTTAAGATTATATAATAAAATTACAAAAGATATATAACATTTACGTAATGGTATTTCATTAGTAAAATATATAATGTGATTATCATTTAATGGCATTATTACCATTATTTGTTAATTTATATTAAGATATTTCTGGTTAATTATGATGCTGATTTTTCAGTGAACTTATCAAGAAGAGGCAATCAGAAAGTTTTGTTCATTATAACCAGGAATAAATTTTAATTCCTCGAAATAACGTGAATTATGATTTAATCTTTGGATATTTACCTCGACTAATAGAAGACCACTTGAGTTTTAAAATGTCTCAAGAATCAGTATGAAATTTCATAAAATTATTTTACTAACACAGTAGGAAATCTTCCCTGATATATCAGCCACAAGGTAATTACGTCTGTGATGCCCCATAGGTCCCCGGTGGCGGTCGGTAATCTTCCGGCAAGGCTGCCACTTGCTTCTTTGTGAAGGCATATTTTCTGACGCCAATGTTTTTATGTGTATTCTCGCGACGACAACCCTCGCTGAAATATTGAAATAGGTAATTCGGATTTGGTTAGTCTTAAAAGCAAATCATTATTTACATAGTGTATTACTAAAGTCGGAAATAAAATTCAAGGGATACTTGTGTTCCTTGTTAAGAGCTACCTCTGCTAATATTTAACACCTTTCATACCACTTTTATACATACACACACACACACACACACACACACACACACACACACAACCCGCGCACATACTACGATATCGACCCGCCAAATTTTATTCGGAATTTTATAACACCCGGAACAGATTATTTACCTACTTGTAAACATTTCAAAATAGTAGATGTGAGCAACAAAATTTATTTCTGATAAAATTTAAAGTCCGCAAAACTAGTAAAACGACATTATATTAATGTCGAGTAAATTTTTTTCTAATATGGTCTCACCTTCTCATTATAGCCAGCGCCTTGCTCAACTCGTGGTCTGCCAAATGGTACTCGCCCGCGAGTATGTTGGCTTGTTCTAACGTCACTGCCATGCCGGTTCTGTCTTTGGCACTCTTGCAGGAAGTGAACCTGACCCCATTCATGAGTCTCGTGGCCAGCGCCGCGAGTTGTAATACTTCAACGTTCTTCGGAACTTTCTTGTGCACAGCAATCTTTAAGGTCTCCATCACTTCCTCTAGGGGTTTAGTTCTTGATGATGCTGTGTGAACGATAAGACAATGTTGAAAACAGTAACTATAACGATAACAAATCTGCACTATTAAGCTTTTGTCGCGGTTTACATATAGTCATAATGTTTCCTTTAGCAATAACGGCCCTAATTCTGGAGAAGACATGCTAAGTCTAAATTTAAGTTCATTGCATCTCTTTCTCTCACTATGAATACGAAAAGGATGCCTATTTCAATGATTTGACATTACATTTGACAAACTTGTGTTCAATTTTCGACCTTATTGATCGTGATAAAATGCAGTGTTTAGGGGGCACCTCCGTACATGACGTCTAAAATTGTCTTTGGTTCCTTTGAAATCTGTCTAAATTTAGTTGACAGCTCTAAACGAAGTCTTGCTATCTTTTCCTATTACATAATGCGAGAAAGAGATATACTTTACTTTAATTTAGACTTAGTGTGTCTTCAAAATAAGGCCCAATATAAATAAGCCAAGGCTAGTCAAAATAACAAATCTACTACGGCATTAACGAAAGTCGTTGTTTAGTGTCTCACCAACTGTTAACTACTATAAAGGCACGCTTAGTTAAAGCAAATTTTAAATAAATAAGCTGGGTAATCCAGGTATACTAACTTCTAGCAGACGCAAGGTGGTCGGCCGGGAACAGCTTGCTGTACTTGTGGCAGTACTTGTTGATGCGGTCCAGGTTGTCGCTGTTCGAGTGTAGCTGCGGCGTGGTCTCGCCCAGCGCCTCAGCCAGAGACGCCTTTTCATTGACGCCAATATTGAAGAACACCGCTGTTACTGTGAACCTCAAGTGCTGCAAATAGAAATAGGCCCGTATGTAGGGTCGTCTGGGTAGGTACCACCACCTTTATTATTTGAGCCGTAACAATTCGCTGTGTTTCGGATTGAAGGGAAAGGTAGCCATTGTAATTACTGGGCATGGATGGCATTTCATCTTAGGGCTCAGGATGACAACGCACCTGCAATATCAAGTGATTTTCCCTTGTAAACGCCTGGTAAACGGTAACCGCCGGCTATAGACACCTGCAATAGCAGGTGTCTATAGGCGGCGGTAACCGTTTACCATCAGGTGGGCCTTCAGCTTGTTTGTCATCTAGTTGTATGACAAAAAAAACATGAAACACAAGACACTTAGATTTTACAATAACTCTAATTTCATTTTGTACAGACGATAGCACATCAAGTGTAGCAGTTGCACTACGAAAGCCGCCTCTATTACGAACGCAGTAAGAGCGGTCTCAAGATCAAACTTAACCGCCTCTATGATCTAGTGGTTGAGACCACCGAACTCAGATCTAGAGGTCCGGGATTCGATTCCCGTGGGGTGAGAAATTTTCTGCTTGGTTTGTTTGATGGTAGGGCTCTTTTAAGTCCGCCTGGCTAGCTAAACCTAAGTCTGCCGCCATAGCAGGAATGTTAACGGCATTGTTGTGTTCCGGCAGTTACAGGTAACATAGCCAGTTCCTCTGTGGTTGAGGGATCCAGGAGTAGCTCGCTTCCATCGTCGGCCTTATCTTCACTTAACATCAGGTGAGATGAAAGTCAAGAGTTACTCCGGATTTTTTTTTTTAACTGATACGCTTGATGCGCTGTTGACTGTACTAGTGACTGCCTGCGGCTCCACACGCATGGAAGTTCATTACCCCGCAAAAAAGTAACCTATACCTATCCCCCAGACCCAAACTATGTTTATTTAAGTGGTTTAAACATGAAAAGGTCACAGACAGATAGACAAACAGAGTTGTTTTGCATTTATATTATTAGTATGGATATTTGTATTATTAAGACAGTTTTAACCTCATACAACCCTACATATTTTAATAGATATATTATTGTTCCTACGCCTGTAATTTGTTTCTTTCAAAATTAAATACTTACTTCTTTAGATGTAAATTTGCTGTAGAGCGATTCAGATATTGGTATCTGAACAGTCAGAGATCCTCTCGTCCCAGTGACTTGTGGTATGACTGAGTTGCTGCAAAAAAGAGCATGTTTGCATGTAATAGTATGTATTATTGATAAAAATGATAAGATTAAATCAAATTTCTTTTTCATCAAGGTTTGACATGAATTTTAGAATTACCATAAAACTCGAATCCGTAAAAGTGATATTCTTTAATGTGTGAAACAAAGACAAACATTGGAGATACCTTTCATAAAAGATACTCACCTATGACCGACTTTGTTAAGCACAAAGACCACAGTGTGCAGGTCTTCTACGGCTACGACCATGTCGCCCCACATAGCCTTTTCCGTCGAGTAGAGACTCAATAGACCTTCGAAAGTGCACAGCGGGCCTAAGCCGCTGCTCAAAAGCTTGACGATCACATCAGCGGACACTGAACACAGCCAGCATAAGAGTCCAGTCGTCACTGTCGCGAGCTGGCAACACAATTTACTTTTAATTTGATTGATTATTTCAGGAATAAAACAGACAGAGAAAATACTAACATAATCATAGTGTATCCTCATCAATGACATTTATTACCAATATTATAATATAACATCCAATAGGCAATGTTTGTGCTTCATGATTTGTATACATCGATCTAAGTTCTATTTACAGGTTTATAAATTACTAGCTTTTGCCCGTGGCTCGGTTATCGCTACAAAAAGTATCCTTTATCAAGGGTCACAGGGTCTTAAACTATCTCAATACCAAATATAATCTAAATCGGTTCAGTTAAGCCGTGAAAGTGTAACAAACAAATAAGCAAACTCAATTTCGCCTTTATAATAGTATTTAGGATTAGTATAATAATAATTATCTATCATTATCGTTTGCCTCTGCAAACGATAATGATAGATAATTATTAGTAAAACCTACACCTTGAGATTAAATCTGTCAAGCGGCGTTATACCCCTGGAGACCTCCAGGCGCCTGGAATCTGATGCTTGAAAGGTTAAAAAACTATCACAATAATATAACTGTTATCTCACAAAAATACTCACCGCTTGGGAGAAACATATGTCCCTTCTAGTCTGCAAGGCAGCGTGTTCTTTAGCATAATGCGGCGCCTCAAAGCGCAGGCGCAGCGCCGCGTGCGATACGCGCAGCCATCGCGACGTCTCGCTTGCACATCGGCGGACCGATTCCGTGTACTGCTTTATAGATTCTAGATTCTCGTCCGTGATCGAACCTGTTTCATATTAAAAGATTTGAATTTTTTTATTAAAGAGCAAAGACATGATTTTTAAAAAAATATCAAAGAGCAAAGGCTAGTTACTATTCACAAAAGCGAGTTTTGTTTATAGTTCGATAAATATATCGATCAACAGATCCGTGCTTGCATCACAGATATGATAAAACTTCCTACCTACTCACCATTAGCTTTGGCATGGCCTATCAGTACTTCTACCAGAGCATCCATGGTGTTTTTAAGATTGGCACCGACCCCTTTTAAGTATTCTAGGTTACTTTCTCTTGCCGCCGGATCTGGTTGGATCACGCTGTTTAATGGCACAGATTCTCTTCTAGTCATGGAATTCTGGAAGAAAAAAGGTGTAATAAATTCCAGAGAACTATATGGGCTTCAAATGTGGTTATTTACGGAAAGAAACGTTGCTTCGTTGTTCTGAAACAGAACTTCGAAGGTACTTCGGAACCCGATAAAGTGACAGCGCCTTCACTTCAACCGCAGTCTATGAGACTCCACCACGACTTTTGCAGTGAGCGGAGTCGCAAACAATAATTAAGAGAAAATTCAAATTTGTCCTATAGTGCCAGTCAGAAAAAAACTAACAACATAAAGAAATAAATATTTTTTAAATAAACTGCAATTACGTATATAGAATTATGAAATTTTATTTTCCTATTTGGAAATAAGCCCGTTGATTTCCAAATAAAAGAACGCTTGAAATAAAGAACTCAATCAGTCCCTTAAAAAATGTAATAGCCTTAATTCTGTAGAAAACACTCTAAAACTAGATTCAGGGTTTAGTGCATCTCGTTCTCTCAATATGAATATAAAAAGGATGGTATAGAATTTGACATTTACGTGTGTTCAATTTTCAACCTTAATGAACGTGATATAATGCAGTGTTTAGGAAGCACCTCCGTACATGCTGTCTATAATAGTCATTTTTTTAAAATTTAACTCAATTTAGATGACAGTTCTTAAAAAAATCTTGCTAGCTTTTTTCCTATTACATATGGCGAGAAAAAGATATACTGTACTTAAATTAATATTCAGATGGTAGGTACAGTCAACCACAGAAGTAGCTAAACACTTTAGTACCATGTCACACCGATCTTGTGCACGTGCTTTATAGTTGCTACCGTACTATATTGACGCTAGTCGTTGTGACATGGAACTAAAGTGTTCAACTTCTTCTGTGGTCGACCGTACCACCGCCTTTCTTATTTCAGCCGTGAAACAGTTCGCTGTGTTTCGGATTGAAGGGAAAGGTAGCATTTACTGAGCATGGAAGGCACATCTTAGACCTCAGGATGACAACATACCTGCAATATCAAGTAATTTTTCTCCTTGTTATTGCAGGTGTCTATAGGCGACGATTACCACTTAGCACCAGGTGGGATGTCAGCTTGTTTGTCATCTAGTTGTATAAAAAAATCAAGGCGCAATGTAGTATAAGAGATGAGCGTAGGTAGGTGATGCCACTACGCTCGCGTTAGAAGAAATTATCAAACTGACATCAATATTAATCCTTCAATGCCGAGACAACTTAAGTTGCCATAACAATTAAAATTTAATTGTGTCTTGTTTATCGGGCTTCAAAGGGTAACAGTGAGTACGAACACCACTAATCGTCAATCCCGGATTTGGTACAAAAATAAACATGTACAAGACAAAGATTATGACGAATATCAGTGTACAGTCGACAGCACATCAAGCGTAACAGTTTGACCTTGAGACCGCCCTTACTACGTTGTGAATAGAGGCGACTTTCGTAGTGCAACTGTTACACTTGATGTGAGTCTTATGCGGCCGCTGTACAATATAAAATGTGAAAAGTCGATGGGTTTTACGGAAAAAATATTATAGATTTGATATTTGATAGTAGCAAAAAACTAACTCTTGCTTATACGAGTCTATCACGACAGTAATATAGATAGTGTACACATGACTGAAATTACGAACCGAACCATTTCATTTGTATGACTGAAATACATATGCCCGAAGCATGCAAAAATGTGATGTTGTTTGATTATTATTATTATTTTAACAATAAGAGAACCAAACAATACGCCTAAGCGGGTACCGGTGCCTCTTATAGGCCTCGGTACCGGGAATAGAAAAAGTATGTGATTAATTACATACTTTTCTATATCACGTTTACACAACTTTTTATTTCATATTTTAAAAAGTCTTACTTAGCTAATAGCAATATTATGGCTTGCTTGTTCACGTCACGAATATTGCCTTTGCAATGTTCGCCGCAGTCAAACCTTGAGATGACATATGTTGGAATGGATGTGATTTTTAATTACTATGTACTAGTTTTAATTAAAAGAATCAAGAATCAGCTTAGCGCAGAGCAAAAGACTTGTCACAATTGTTTTGCCCAAATTATCGCGTTTGCACAGAAGTTGGACATCACTTTATACACATTACAACACAATTATTCATTCGACTATCTTGATATAACATAATTTCATTAATACATAAGCGCTGAGCATAATTAGTTAAATGTTACAACAGAAATGGTGGATTTTTACATACATGATTCCGCTGTGTCTAAAGTGTCAGTTAAAATGTATTTCCTATGACAAGCAAAGTGGTTAAATATACATATAACAATTGAGAAATCGCAGCTGATACTTAATTATAATAAGTAAATACATTACTAGAACTAGTATTACTTAAAACAAAAATAAAATATGTGACATATTATCATCATTCATTTTAATATTATGCAGTAAGAAAAACCTCGCATAGCAAAACAAAATAATGATAATAGCTTTTCACTTTGCATACTAATAAACGATTGATATTTCACTGAAAATGTAAACCCAAATGACTAAAAGGCATGCAGCTATAATCGCGTAATTTAATTACACAGCGCATCGAACCCGGATACTTCTGGATTGTAACAAACGGAACAAAGACTATAATTGAAGAAAAGGAGCAAGATTTGAGCCTCAACAAAATCGAAGGACCATTTTCTAACAAAAAATATACCTTTTTTCATGACAGATGTAATTTCTAAGGCTAGTTAAGACCACCAATATAGAGGTCACATCCAAATATACCCTTGTTATTCAAAGATGAGAATCGTTTTGAAATAGGAAGATTTGTGCCTCATGCTGCCTGCGTTGCACGATTATGGTGTAGGTGATTTTCAATAAGGAAACTATTTGCTTAGCTACATTGTGGAGCTAGTTGGTTACTACAAGCATCTTTAAACTACGTTGAGCGCTTACCATCAGGTAAACTACTGCTTGTTAATACATAAAATAGATTAAATAGTTTTTATTTAAATTCGCATTGCAGTGACAAAGGATAGAAAAAATTGTAACACATAGAAGCAAGTCATTTCTTGCTTCAATTTAATTGTATGCTACAGACAAAAACTTGTATCGTGTAAATGGGCCCTAAAAAGTAACCAAAAAATCCTTTAAAAATATTGCGCAACGCAAGGTATTTCAGAATCATGTAAGTATTGAAGCAACGACAGTATCAGTTTTTACGCAGGTGTTCCTCTCACTTATTATACTTTAGCATGCTAATTTTTATTTATGAATATATCTGCTTTGGAAGCCACATCAGCAAAGCCTTAGAAAAAAAAAGCAAAATATTTTTTTTTTAATCGCTTTGCTTTGCGCCACATCTAAAATGAAAAGAAATGCAGGAAGAAATTTTAAATTATAACGCTAGAGTAGAAAGACTGTCTGTTACCATGTATGCTTAGATCTTTAAAACTACGCAACGGATTTTGATGCGGTTTTTTTTAATAGATAGAGTGATTCTTAAGGAAGGTTTATATGTATAATACATGCATAATATTTACATAAGCATTGCACCCGTGCAAAGCCGGGGCGGGTCGCTAGTATGATTATATAGTTAGAATAACAAGAAATAGAATCGTTATAAGAAATAAAAAAATATTAACAAAAGTAAAAAAGGGTTAAAAATTCGCTGCATACGAAAATAAAA
The DNA here is from genome assembly GCA_947347705.1 of Nymphula nitidulata. Classification (NCBI taxonomy): domain Eukaryota; kingdom Metazoa; phylum Arthropoda; class Insecta; order Lepidoptera; family Crambidae; genus Nymphula; species Nymphula nitidulata. The sequence continues at coordinate 24,504,263 of OX374616.1, forward strand.
ATGAATTGCCTAACTCAAAGCACTTCATAATCTATTTTAACATTTAATTTAAAACTATATATACCAATAAAACAAACACACACCTTTCTCCTGTCGTTCCCACTTAGATTGTCCATCAGGCATCTATATGACACTTGTTCCAATGAGGCTGAGCATTTGAAGTCATTTCTCAGGCTGACATGTCTAGTTTTGCTCGACTCAAAAGACAAACTCTGTGTCTCATTTAACTTCGGCCTTGATCGGACAGAGCGAAATGAATGATGCCAACTCCGCTCCTCTCTTTCACTCTTAAAATAATCATTGTGAAAGTGTAGTTCTGACCCTTCGTGTATCTTCATATCTCTATGACTCTTGGTGCAGTTATTTGGATAAATGTTTGGAACGCTGGAAGTCAATGTTGGAAGATCAACAGTAGGGGAAGTTTCTTTCGAGCTTGAACTAGAGGACGCATCATAAGTATCGTCTGAACTCATAGTTTCGAACAAACTCAGTTGTTCCGTTAAACGCAGAATTGTTGAAATCGTCTGTGAACAAATATATTTGCATTTTACTTATTTTTTCCTCATTGGTACTGATTTGTTTTCATTTGTGAGTTCGATTTAATACCTGATTATCCGTGTCTTCGTTGCCATTATTTTTTGGCCATCCTATATACGATAATGATTCTTCAACGCTTTTTGGATCCCACAATGTCAATATACTTTTTATTTTACATTTAATACCTGAAACAATTTTTATGATAGTTCATTTTTATAGTTAATTCTTCAGCTATGGGTATTCCATATTATGATGAATATTACACCTTTAAAACATCCATCGTTTTTTTAAAAAAGTAGAAGTATGATGTATTATAAAAAGAACTAGATGAGATTATTTTTGCAATGAATGTAATCTTATATTATGACATCATAACTGATTCCTATGTATCAAAAACATGCTGCCAATGACCTTCGACTAGAGTGAGGACCTCTGAAGGCTGGTTGGCTTGCAACAGCATCACAATGCGGTCGACATCGTTCATCGCGTCATCCCTCAACCGTGCAACTGCCATCACACTGTCGTACTCCGCCTGAATCTTGTTAGTTGCGGAGTTTAATTCTGCCTTGCAACTGTTCACGTCTTTCACTTGTTGTACTAGCCTGTAAAGAACAATTATCAAAAATCTCTTCAAAACCGGCCATCAGATCTATACTAAGAAACACTTGTACTTTGTTTTGATGTTTGTACCGCAATATTTAAAAGTACTTTCTTCAAAATGGAATGTGGGCAAAGAATCTTATTTTCCTCTTTTATTTTATATACGCCTGACAATAAATCTGATGTAAACCATCTGCGATGTAAACCATCAGTATTTGCTAAGTAATACCTTTACATACAATGTAACCAACCTGATTAATCCGCCTGTGCGCTCCGACTTATGCGTGTGCGCAGCGAAAGCACCCGCAGTAATGACGTCGTGGAAGCCGGTTTTGTTGAGGGTGTCATTGTGTACCCACATACGTTGCAAGTGCAGGTTCACCGGCGCAAACTCTAGGCTCGCCTCATCTGAGGGGTCAAGTTTATCATTATTCATATGGATTATTAAATATCAACCAGCAGTTCGCTTTGTTTCGGATTAAAGGATAAGGTAGCCAGTGTAATTACTGGGCATTTCATTTTAGATCTCAAGATTACATCGCACCTGCAATACCAAGTGATCTTTTCCTTGACATAGCAGGTGTCTATAGGTAAAGGTAGCCGCTTTCTACCAGGTGGACCGTCAGCTTGCTTGTCATCTAGTTGTATAAAAAAAATCAAGTGTTTACTGCGTCACGCAAAAAAAGGATATTACTCCCGTGCTTCCGATTTTTAACCTTGATGAGCAAGGCGAGTCAACATTACCAGCCTATATACTGCTGGGCACAGGCCTTCCTACTTGGGAGAAACACATGAGGAATTTGACGACAGAAATTATTATCAACTTGACCATATTTTTTATAGATATGAAAATGAAGATAATACCAACCTTTCCTGCTGCTCGCCTTGAAGTACATATTGTCCACTTGCTCCATACAGCGCTTGGAGTGGCAGTAATGCTTTAACAGCGAGACATGCACGCTCACTAACTCTAGCTGCCTGGTCTGCCACTGTCCGCACATTTCGCCCACAGACAACAACTCTTCTAACAGTTCCTTCTCACGCTCAATGTATATATCGCTGTTGGAACAACTCATTATGTTAAGAACAATCCAAAGATCGCCAATAATTACTTTTTTTATTATACTATTCGGAAAATCGTCCTTAAAAATCGGAATAGATCCTTATCCCAAGAAATAATAGTACTTATTTTTTGTTGTCTCTCTATAAATGATACTCAATAAATCAATCAATCGAATCTTGATTGCATTAATCCTAGATATTTATATGTTAACTGCCCGACCGTGTGGTCGAGTAGTCCGTATCATTGTCTACTAAGGTTCCGCGATCAAATCCCGGTAGGGGCAGATGTTTGTGTGATGAGTGCCAACATTTGTTCACAAGTCATGGATGTTTGCATGATTATTTAGTAAGTATCGTTCTTATAATTATCAAGTATACATACTTCAGAACTCCTCCGTTATCTCCTGTCCACACAAGCTCATTTTAAGTATCATACTTATTATAATTTGGGATAAAAAAAATACCTCTCAATGTTTATTATTCCAGTTTAATATTAAGCACAGATAGAATAGGCTATTTTCAACGTTTTTTGTAACTTTTAGTAGCAAGTAAACATCAGAACCAAAAAGTTGTAAATTGAAAATTTAAGGTAACCTCGGCCTCATTAATCGCCTATCTAACACCATCTCGTTGAGACTAATCCTTTGAGCCCAAACACGCTATATCTGCTGTAAGTTTCTGAATAATTAGGCAGCCCGAAGAGTTTTTGATGGTATAGTATCAGCTCAAGGTTAGTATGTCATGGAAAGTGTCAGTAATCCAAATTTTAAACCAATCAGGTCTGTGGAAGTTAGTAAAATCCTTTTTCGTACCACTTGCTCAAAAAAGTGACATTCTATGCCACAAAAAGCGAACATAACAATAGTCATTTTTAATCTGTTAAAAACAGAGAAAGAAAATTGTACTGAATTTCATTCATCCTCTAGGGGGAGAATGTGATTTTAATTTGGAATACTCACCGAAATTTATACTGAACTAAATCTGTGTTTACACCATTGAGTTTGTATATAAAGGATTATACATCTTTTTGAAAAAGGAATACGCATTTATTGTGCAGTTATGATTATTAAATATAATTGCAAAATTAAAAATTTTAAGTAGCCCCCGGTGTTAATCATCTCACTAAGACTATTCATAGGAGCCCAAACACGCTATATCTGCTGTAAGTTTATGAAGAATTAAGCATTTCGCAGACTTGTTGATGGTATAGGATCAGCTCAGGGTTAGTACGTCATGGGAATGTCACCGAAGTGACAGTACACCAAATTTGAAATCAATCGGATCTGTAAAAGTTAGTAAAATCCTAATATCCTATTATGTAGAAAATGAGCTGATAGTCATCAAACACCTGAACTGATCTTCATAAATTATAGCTTAGAACCATCGTAGGCACATCGCCTTTCAAACAAAAAAAACGAATCAAAATCGGTCCATTCGTTTGGGCGCTACGATGCCACAGACAGACACGTCAAACTTATAACACCCCTCTTTTTTCGTCAGGGGTTAAAAATTACGAAAACCTACCAGGCCGAATTTGGCCGGCCGATACGGCCGATAATTGGACCAATGTTTCGAATGTTAACTTTTACTTTTAATTGTCATTATTTTTAATAAATGCTTATCTCATATTATTATTGTATTAATTTTTTCACAAATGGTACGAAAAGTAGAGTATTTTCCTCGGTGATAAAGCTATCTTAGTCTTGGGTGAACTTAAATCCCTCGCTACACTCAGGACCTCGCTTCGCTCGTGATTTAAGTTTTTAACACCCTCGCTACGCTCGAGTAAACCTCGAGGCCTTCGTTACGCTCGCGATTTAAATCGTCACCCGCGACAGAAGACACTGCTTTATCCCCTTGGTTAATAATCTACTATTATCATGTAGAAAATGAGCTAATAGTCATCAAACGCCTGAACTGGTGAACATCTTCATACATTATAGCTAAGAACCACCCTAGTCACGTCAGCTTTCGAACAAAAAAACAAATCAAAATCAGTTCATTCGTTTAGGAGCTACGATGCCACAGACAGACACACAGATAAACAGACAGACACGTCAAATTTATAACACCCCTTTTTTCGTCGGGGGTTAAATACTTAAATGTGGCGACTGGCGACCGATGATAACATAGACGAGTAACTAGGCCATCCAAAATGACACCCTGAAAGAGACTGCGAAGTGGGCGGGGCTTAAATCGGACTCTGCATAAAGAATTGGTCTGCCATTGACAGCGGCCCGTTGATGTGCTTGTAAAAGAATAATTAACAAGACACAGAAATCATATTTCACAAGTATCCAATGTTTAGGATAATTACTTGTGAAATATGGAAGGCAAAATATGAACAATATATATTTTTTTTTGTTTATTTATTTAGGGGCTTTTGTTACAAAACATGTCAACCCCATCGTACCCTATTTTGTAAATAATTGTACATACTTTTCTGACGTAGCATGAACAATAATATTGGCTACCATGTTAGTCCATTTCCATAACAACTATATCTGTGGATGATGTTAATTAAGTAGTCATGTTGTGTATAAAAATATTATTTATTAGCAAGTCAACTATAAGTCAACTAAGTTATAGACCTATTGCACTTGTTCCAATTCTTTCCAAAGTTATAGAAAGGTAACATACATATTTAAAAGTTTTCGTGGCAAAATTTATAGTGCGGAAGTACTAGGGAATGTTGATTTCTGTGTCCCGGATGGGAATGTTGATTTCTGTGTCCCGGATAGGTACGTAGAACGCCGACGACTCCCACTATTGCTAAGGTACCTCACAGAAGAACCAACCTGCTGAACCAAGAGCTACTAACGCGAACACTGCGAACTTTCAATAGAACAGCTAAACGCATAGACATATTCCAGTGTTACTTAAGTGAATTTACAAATACGAGTATGTCATTATGTGTAATATGCTACAACATAAATATACAACTGTAATAATATGCTACATTAGTAAATTTGCTGTAATTATAGACGTAATACGTTCTGTGAGTAAATAAATAAATTACCGGTGAATAAAGTTTCGTACTCAGCATAATACATCAACCCTTTTTTTTTACGGGGAGAAATCCGTTTACAGACCTACCCGCCGCTGGCTAAGCGAAGGGCGTGTGTGGGGGTTGTCCAGAGCTAGCAGCACTGGAAATACCCTCTAAAACTCCCCGGTAACTCCAATGCCCTTTGCGGGGGTAGCCTGGGCTCTGCCAAAGCAATTTCACCAGCCCACCCCCAGAATACATCAACCCCTAGCGGGATTTAAGCCCATGACAAACGCACTAATTAGACGACTGAGCAGACAACGACAGAAAATCACAAAATACTTAAATAAATACTCACAGCAACTGCATAGGCATTTGGTAGCACAGTTTTGGCTCGGCCATGATTTCATGCACAGTGATATCGCCGCCAAGTCCAGAATGGAACCTATAAGTCACTTGATGACTATTGACAAAGTTCTGCTTTAGTAAGCTACCGTACGATGGAAACTTGAGCTTAAGTCCCAACCTAGGCGGTAGTGATTGTGACCTTCTATGGCATAGGACCTTCTGCGGTATATCAATGCTATTCCTGTCGTTCGTATGACTCGGACTCGTACCAATGTATGAAGGCTCTAAACTCCAACCATTGATTGTAACAAAACCAACAGTTTTGTTGTCTTGTGTGTTCAATGCTACTCTTAACCTTTGTGCCTCCTTTAAAAAAAAGTGATAAAATCATATAATATCAGACTTTAACTTCTCAAAATAATAAATTAACTACAATATGAGTTATTTACTTGTATAGTGCTGAGTTGCAATGCCGTGAAGCCCATAGGCACTGCGGTCTCGGACACCCTTTCCTTAACGTCGTATACCACAATTCTGACTATTGCGTCGCCTGTCAAGCCGTCACTTGCACGGAACAATATCGTCTTGGAATAGCAAGGATTACTACATTTCTGTAAAAAAAAAATCAATAAAATTTTGTTTTTTTTTACACTAACACGAGACAGTTAATTTCAATTCTATGAAACCCTAAAAAATATTTATAATCCACCTCAAATCTTTTCACATATCAATATAATTGTTTGTTTACCGTCTATATAAATATAAATTAATGTTTGTATGTATGTTTGTCTTCTATGCGTTTCGAAACCATTGATCAGATTGTGATAAAAATTTGGTAATGTGTTCTAGGTACGCCCGCGAAGGTTCCTGGATTATAAAACCTAACAGTTTTCTATTTACGGGCATTGCATAACATGCCAGGTGCAGCTAAAAAATAAATAAAGTACTTTATGATCACACATGCTGAATGCAATACAATTCCTGAGACATATAATCGATATATGTATGTGTTTAAAACAATGGTCATTCAAAACATAATTTTATTTGTCTTACGTAATTCAAAACGTTAAAAAAAATGTATTTTGTTAAAAAATTTGCCCATTCATTTACTTAACAGTACTTGATCTTTCTTATAGGGTGCTGTAATTATATAATTTATAGGGTATTTTTTCCCAAAATCAAAAGGTTCTATACCCCAGCTAGGACAACTGATATTTCAAAATATATAATAATGCAATTTTTAGTTTTAATCAAAATAAGTTGTTTTCGCTTTTTCTTGTAGTTTTAGAATCGGTCATACACCTAATACATAATTTGTGATTTTTGACGATTTTAAAGAGCTTCTTAGGAGCCTACTTGAATAAATATATTTTTGATTTTGATTTTGATATAAGTATATGATTTTTCCAGGTGTAAAAAAATCCATTGGATTTTTCCAGGTGTACATTTTAACATTTTAATCATTATAGTCATCACGATTAAAATTTAATTAAAATTTTATACTTAAGTTAAAAGGCCTTATAATTAACTAGCTGTGCCCGCGACTTCGTTCGCGTGGATGTCGGAAAATAACAACGGTGGGGTAAGTTACATGATTTTACTTGAGCATCTATTTGGCTAAGGATTTAAATCATGTTTATAAAACACCTTTGCAATTAATGCATTGATCGCCCCGATCGCGCCCGCCTTTGAAAATCATATATGGGTGCATGATATTTTGAAACTATGATTCTCATAAGATATATTCATTCAAATTAAATAATGCCAAGAAAAATTTTGCTCAAAATTAAATACTTCTGGTGAATAATGTATTTATTTCAATAAGGAATAATATCATGTTTACAAAAGCAGATAGTTCATTATTTCAAATAAGATTTCCAAAAAATGGTTCTAGAGAGTTAGTTTCAAAGTATAGACTAGGATATGCTGTCGCGGACTTTTTTTCAAAACTTTTAAAGGAGAACAATTCCTGGATACATGATGTATACGTAACTTAAACCGTTTACGCAGCGCACGCAACGAAATCTCTGTAAAGGAATATTTTTTCCCCGTTTTTGCAACACTTTTAATTTATGCTCAGCTTCTATTGGTGTTAGCATGATGTTATATAGCCTATATAATATTTACATCGGTAAATGGACTATTAACACAAAAAGATTTTTTCAATTTGACGCAGTAGTTCCCGAGATTAGCGCATTCAACCAAACAAAAAAACTCTTTAGCTTTATAATATTAGTATAGATTATGAACGCTAGCAAGAAAAACTTACATCTATTATCTCGGTCGATCCATATCTGACATTGAGACCTTTTGGATACTTCATATAGATTACTATCATAGGAGAGGGTGGCCTGCCATGTGCATCGCAAAGTAAATTGTCACACGATAGTGCGAGTTCACAGAGTGGCACTTCATTCATGTCTGTAAAATAATGTATTATTTAGCTTTTTTCTAAATACAAACATCCATTTTATATTCAACATAAAATTATTACAATAGTAAGACTTACCAGTCATAATACCTTTCTGCAGTCTGTAACTTATTATATCAATTGGTCTATATATTTTTTTAAGTTGCTCTTGCATAGACACAATCTGAGAATTTATGTACTCAAAGGATGCCACTTGTATTGCATGAATCCATAGTGTACGTTCGGACTCATGGAATGTTGCCATGCGATAAGATACACCATTTTCCCACACTGACAAAGAAAACATTTTCATATTACAAACCCAAAAAAATCAATGGATAAAATAGGTTATGTAGAGTTTAACAACAATATTCAAAAACATAAAATTGAAAATTTGAAGTAACCCTCGGCCTTACTAATCATCTATCTAACACCATCTCATTGAGACTACTCATAAGAGTCCAAACACGCTATATCTGCTGTAAGTTTCTGAAGAATTAAGCATCCCGCAGACTTTATACTTTAAAAAGAATAATTTGTCAAAATACAGGTTTTGCAAATGTTTTACTTAGAAAATATTTCAAGTGTTAAAATATTATTTTAAAAATGTTCACATGACTAAATAATTCGTTTGCCAAATTGGCCATTTTACAAAAAGTTAGTGGATAAATTATTAATTTGTAAAAATAACTATTTTCTAACCAATACTTACGCGAAGCCATACAAAAGGAGGTATTTTAGATAATTTTATTGAAGTACCCACCTATTGCCGTCAAGTTATTAGTAGATAGGTAGGTATTATCAATTTGGCCGTACGTAGGCGGGAGATGCGTAAAAAAAAGAAAAAAAATAACCATGATCTAACCTACCATGGCCGTGTACTATGGCTATATATTACCTATGCACTAGCTACCTTATTCTGTATAAGAAGGATTGTTGTATTAACATAGATTTTGGTAAATAAAATATTTACCAAGGAACGCATTTTGTCAAATGTTATTTATGCTTTACATTCTTAATTTTTGATTTTAACATTGTTATAAATGTTTGAAAAATTACTTAGTAATTAAAATAGAATAAAACTAGAAAAATTTTACGTCCTGAGGCAGGAATCGAACCCGCGACCTTTCGCAATCCGGGCGACTGCTCTGACCACTGAGCCACCCAGGACTTGGGATATCCCTGTGAAATTCTTCTAGTCTATCTTGTATTTGCGTTTATGAGCTAACGTCCACCCTACAATGTCGAAATATTCTATTTCAACATCCGAAACGAGTATTTTTACAAATACCGACGATTCGGTGGCTGGCGGGTGGCTCAGTGGTCAGAGCAGTCGCCCGGATTGCGAAAGGTCGCGGGTTCGATTCCTGCCTCAGGACGTGAAATTTTTCTAGTTTTATTCTATTTTAATTACTAAGTAATTTTTCAAACATTTATAACAATGTTAAAATCAAAAATTAAGAATATTTGAAAGCACTGCCCCAACTTAACCGAATCGTCGGTATTTGTAAAAATACTCGTTTCGGATGTTGAAATAGAATATTTCGACATTGTAGGGTGGACGTTAGCTCATAAACGCAAATACAAGATAGACTAGAAGAATTTCACAGGGATATCCCAAGTCCTGGGTGGCTTAGTGGTCAGAGCAGTCGCCCGGATTGCGAAAGGTCGCGGGTTCGATTCCTGCCTCAGGACGTGAAATTTTTCTAGTTTTATTCTATTTTAATTACTATGCTTTACATTGTTTTGCCAACTAACATGTTTAAAAAATAATCAATTTGTGAAATAATGTTTTAGCATAATGAATTTATTTTTAGTAAATATTCTGTCTAATGAGTAGTTTATTAAGCAATAGTTTGTAAAATGATAAATTTATCAAGTATTATTTTGTCAAATGTTATTTTTCAAATGAAAATTTGTAATTTGTTTTTTGTCAAATGATTGGACACCTTAATATTCCAATGTCAGGACAATTTGTGATAAGTGCTGGTGTGAATATGAATATTGAAAAACTAGAAGGAGTTTGCAATTACAGTACGTAGACATTTCAAATGAATCTTCTGGTTTTGTGAGTAGGTACATACAACCACAATATTATTAACTGGAATAGCCACAAACTGCAAAATGTTGTCTGTTCGAGTACTGAAGCCGAATACTGTTCTTGGTTAGTTCTGTAAAAGAAGCCAATGAAGCTATATTCATTAGCAACTTTCTTTTAGAGTTTAGTGCTAAGGACGAAGGTTCTGTTCCATAACTATAATGAATGATTTAAAAGAATGAAACATATTGACATTCAACACTATTTTATTAGTGTGTGTGTAGAACATAAACAAATTTCATTGGAATGCAAGTCTCCTAATGAATTAGAAGCATATTTGTTGACGAAGGCCAAAAGTAAACCATGAATATTTTTATAGTGCTTAGATTTAATATAATTTTTGTTTCTTTGTATTAATTTACTATATGATGACAACGCACCTGCATTATCAAGTGATTTTTTCCTTGTTATTGCAGGTGTCTATAGGGGGCGGTAACCGGTTACCACCAGGTGGGCCGTCAGCTTATTTGTCATCTAATAGTTTAAAAAAAAATGTGCATATATTTAATTTTTTTTACTCTCACACCATTAGACCATTTATTACTTTATTGTTTAAAATTATTGTGTGATTGTTCGATTAAGGGGCTGTGTTAAACCCTCAGAACAATATTTATTTATTGTTCTGAGATTTTACCATCAAACCGTGTGGTTGGTAAAAATTTTTATTTTTTTATTTTTTTCTGTTTTAATTATATGTGTCAGTCTTTTATGCACTAAAATATATTAAAAAGCTTACTTTGAGAAATTTGTGTAATTCACATAGATTTAACAGTAGTTAAGTACCTTTTATCTGCATAGATTTTATAATGAATTCATACTAATGTTTTATTGTATTTAACACAAATTATCAGCTCAACTTTAACATTTATTATATATTAGAACTGTTAATAAAGGAAATTAAAATGCATTACCTATTTGAAATGGCCAATGTCCATTTTCATCTTGAGCCTGTAACTTAACTTGATGATGACCCAAGACTATGACACCCATTGGCTCGTACCATGGCTCTGGGCCCTTCAGATAGAACAATAAGTTACCTCTGAGCCGGAACCATCTCATTGAACAGCCTGGAACAAAAATATCTTTTGACTATCATAACATTATTATCACTCACACAAAGTAAATTATCTAAACAATATTTTTTTTTTGTATTTTACACAAATAAAAAATATCATAGTGACCTTCAGATCTACGAAAGAAACCATCCTGTCTTTCTTTCAGTGCCAAAACACCCTCTCTATCAAAATTTTGAGAAGTAAGAGACGCCATGGCCAACAACTCTTGCTTATTATACCTCATGTTTTTAACTAAGTCACTGATTATCCTCACAAGAATCTAATAGGACAACAATCGTTGGTATGTGCGTTATTGTAGCAAAACATCCTTTTTGATTCTTTTCATTCTTTAATTCTTTTCAACATTTGACACAGATCAGAAATCAGATAATCCATCCACAGAATACTCTTATTTATTTTCACAGACAGATCACAGATAACAAAGAGTGTCACAGATGTATCAACGATAGCACATAATCAAGAGCACATAGTAGCACCCAAAGAGTACATTTTTTATACGAGAAGTAGCTACGACGATTGAGTAGCACAGAGTACTTTGAATACTGGAAACTAGTAGAACATTGTTCTGAGAGTAGATTATAGAACCACAGGTTGGACCGTTGCATTATATTTATATTACTTTTGCTCGTTTTCACTAACAGTTGCTTAGCGTTAAGAGTCTCTTCATCTCAGTCTATCTAAAGGAAATAGAAAGTGACAAATGTCGTTAAGAGTCACCCTAAGCCTAGTAGAAAATGGACTGAAGCTCTATGGGTTAGATTTTTATTTGCTTTACTCCTTATAATGGGAAGGCAAAGAAAATTAAGGCCCATACAGCCATGTCTAAAGTATTTCTTTATTAATTGCATTGAAATGCTGGTGTTACACATTTCAACTAACGCAAAATATATGATAACAGTCTTCATATGATGCTACTTGTTGAGGTGGATAACAACAAAAAAGTTCTCATCGTCTTTCACACCATTATCACTTTTATTCTATGTCTGGAGGTGGGCGCTAATGGCTGTAACACAGTTCTAGAAACTGATGCAGTTGTTAACCACAGAACACTTTTACTCCAAGGAGTAAAAGGACTTTGTTGTTAACGCACTATTACTCTTTGTAACATTGTTTTATAGTTCCAATATTTTATTTTATTTTTTTTCAATTTTCAATTCTAACAATCTTTTAGTTGCACGTCAAGAAAAACACTTGAATAATAAAACTACGCCGCTTTTATAACTCAATGTTCACTCCGACACATTTTTTAATTATTGTAATAAAAATTTTCACTGACGCCATTAAAACCCGCCAAACACTCCTTTTTTTTGTTAATTCTCCCTATAAATGGAAGGCAAAGGGAACTAATGCCCGTGCAGCCATGTATTTCTTTTTTTATTTCTTCTTTTATTGCATTAAAATGCTGGCGTAACACATTTTAATACTTCTTGGGAGTATTTGACTCGAAATATATGATGACAGTCACTTTATGTGCTACTTGATCAGGTGGATAACCACAAAAAAGTTCTCATGGTATTTCACACCATAATCACTTTTTTCTAATAATCTTTTAGTTGCACGTCAACACAAACACTTGTATAATAAAACTACACCACTTTTATAACACAATGTTCGCTCCAACACAATTTTTAATTATTGTAATCAAAAATTTCACTGACAGCACAAAAACCCGCCAAACACCCTTTTTTTAACTCATTTTCCCTGTAATGGGAAGGCAAAGGGAACTAATGCCCATACAGCCATGTCTTAAGTATTTCTTATTATCTTTATTTACTGCATTAATATACTGGTCTTACACATTTAAATGCATCATCAGAGAATTTGACGGGAAATACATGATGACAGTCTCCATATGATGATTTTTGATAAGATGAATAACCACGCAAAAGTTCTCAACGTCATTTACACAATAATCACTTTTATTCTAATAATCTTTTAGTTGTTGTTTATAGTTAATGACGAATTTTTTTTGAAAATAATTATTTTTTGCGAAAATGTAATAAATTGACATTAAAGTTACTCTGCCAACATAATTTATTACATATAAAATTGATTTTTTTACTTTAAAAAATGAGGGGCGGAAGGGGCCCCTCATTTTTCAGTAAATTATTGTTAAAAATTTTTTTTATCATAAATAATACTGACTTCAAAACCAATACATTTTAGGAGGTAAGTACCTAGGTACTGAAATTTAATTATGTTTGCCTTTTTAGTGTTTTGAAGTCAGATTTCATTATGAAAAAAAAAATTTTTTCACATTTTTATGTGATTTTCTAAGGTCAAAGCAAAATGGGTGACCGTCAGCACTATTGACTTATCAATCTCCCCGTCTTTGGTTGAAATACATAGTGAAAGAATTATCTTCTTACTCCTAACCGCTAAGGAGTTGTAACTTCCATCATCAGCTCATCAATATGAGATGATGACTAACAGAAGAAAATACTTGAATAGCTTTATAAAGAAATAAAACATGTCATATGTGCCTATAAAATTTGAGATTTGCCCTCGATTTCCCTGGGATCCCATCATCAGATCCTGACTTGGTGACAATGGGATCACGTCAGGAGTATACTTTATTGAATAAGAAAAGAATTTTGAAAATCGGTGAAAATCACAATTGACCGAGAAATCGGTGATAACCTCCTTCTTTTTTGAAGTCGGTTAAAAATAGTTCTAATCAAGATCGGCCTTTTTTTTAACTTTTTTATTTGAGGTTTTAATAATACAGTCAAATACTTGCTATACAGATTCATTGACTGGCCCTGGGTTCCGAGGTTTTATCATTTTTATGTCTTACGGCTCTCCACTAAAAGGATTGTTTCCTTTTGTAAAATGAGCTAACTAAAGGATTTAAAGTAGTTCCCCTCCAGGGCCCATAGATTTTTTCCACCGTGTATACCACAAAGTTCACTCAGACACAATTTTTAGTTATTGTAATGACTGACACCACAAAATCCCGCTAAACACCCCTCTCGGTTAGAGAGAGTAATGCTCGTTTCCTCGTTTTCACTAACATTTACTTAGCGTTACGAGTCTCTTAGCGATTTTTATCTTAGTCTATCTATAGGAGATAGAAAGAGACAAATGTCGTTAGGAGTTACCTAAGCCTAGGGAATGGTTCAAAGAGTAATGTAAGGAATGGTTGGTGAAAACGAACATAACTCTCAGATAACTATTTTAATCACTTATCTGTGGACTGTGCACAGAACTATTATATTTAAATATTTAGTTTTACGACTCTGATTTCAACACCTTTTAGGCCAGTCATAAATGTTCTTTATTTTAATTATTTATTCATATATTGCATAAAAATGCTGGTGTTACACATTTTAATGCATCTTGGGAGAGTTTGTCGTGCAATATATGATGACAGTCTCCACGATGCTACTTATATGAGGTGGATAATAACGAGAAAACTCTCAGTCCTTCACACTATAATCACTTTTAATGATCTTCCAATTGCACGTCAACACAAACACTTTTTCATGAAACTGCACCAATTTTGGAGCGTAATGACCCTAATCCTCCTGGATAACAGATGCTCAATTTAACTTTATGTTCAGTGCATCTCTTTCTATCAATAGGAATACAATAAGGATGGTCGTCATACAATTTGCCGTTTAGAAACGCGCGTTCTATTGTCGACCTTGTTGAACGCGATAAAAGATAAAGTGCAGTGTTTAGGAAGCATACATGTTAGGATCTAAAATTGTCTATTGTTTCTTTGAAATCTAGATAAAAGTTGACAGCTCTAAACATATTCTTGCTATCTTTTGCCTATCACATAATTTCAAGAAAGAGATACACTGTACTGAAATTTATATTTAGAGTGAGTCTTCAGAATTAGGCCTAATGTTCGCTCTGACTATAAAAACTAGCACTTGTTTTGTTTTAGTGTCTGGCGAATGGCTCTTTTTTTTTAACAAACACGACCGTATTACATTTCCACATAGACAAACACGCTGGAAATCTAATCTCTTGCAAGCACGACTACAAATATCTCATCTGTGAGCACGACAAACACTTGTTCTGAGACAAACACGTAGTTTGTTTGACAAACGTTTGAAAGTTGAACTCTCAGAATTATTGTTCTGAGGTTGAACTTGAAACACGACCGCAAGGGCGCGTTCCAAGCCTACAACTTTTTATTCTATGGCCGTTCCGTGCCTTTCGGTATGACGTTTTATTGACACAACTCGCACAACATCGTTCCACACCTTAGAGTATTATCTCTAATCTATGCCTTAGAGCAAGACAAAAAACAACTCGGAGTATTTGGAGTGTAGGCTTGGAACGTATTCTATGCTTGGAACCAGTGCTTGAGACGTACCCCAGATAACCAAATAATTTGACAAACACGTAATATACAACAAAGAGCTTGAATGTTTACCGGGTCCTGATTCTTGTGTTCAGGGGCAGGAGAAAACATAAAAATAGAGTCTAATAGAACTTAGGGCCCAAACTTAATTTATTCAAAATATTTATACTTTGTCTTTACATTTTATACTTTGTCTGACCTCGTGTGGCATGTTTTATTTCAGTCACGTGACAGCTTTACCATAGATAATTAGTCTTTTTTACTTCCACGCCCGGCGGCAGCTGACACAGCCCGTTGAGAGGAATTCTATTTTATATTTTTAATGTTAATTTCCGAAAAATGGACACTAGGAAGTTAACCGAAATTTTGCGCGCTACCATCGACCCTAATCAAAGGCAGCAGGGTGAAGAGCAACTTGCCCAGGTAAATTATCTTTCGTCCACATGTTCGGGAATTTTATAAAGCAGCCGAATTGCATGGCATACCGAAGTGTATGAATTTCCTTTGTACCTGTACTCTTCGTTACAAGCCGTGTAATAACATGCCGCGCTGTAATGATATCCGTCAGCATGTTTTGGTATACCTATCCAACGAACCAGTTGTTTTCATACTAATATCCCACCGAGGAGCTTACTGGAAATTCTATTTTTATCCACATACCTAACCTCTAAACCATTGTTTAAACTAAACATGTAAGGCATGTTATATGTAAAATGTCTACCCAAATTATAGAAGATACTTAAAATTTGATACTGCTGTTTGTAATTTTTAAAAAGTATCTTTATGTCTTATTCTGTATTAATAAGATTACAAACATATCTACCGAAATGGGTATTTTCCAAAATTTGAATCTGCATCTTAATATTTAATTATGAACTTTAACGTGTCTAACTAGTGGATTGACTTTCAGATACACAAAATAATTGGGTTTGCACCATCACTGTTGCAAGTTGTTGTACTGACTGATGTCCAAATACCAGTACGTCAAGCAGGAGTAGTTTATCTCAAAAACCTTATTACTTCAGGATGGCAAGAGAAAGAAGTAGAAGAAGGGGAACCTATACCTTTCAGCATCCATGAACAGGACCGTGCAATGATTAGAGATAACATTGTTGATGCTATTATACAGTCCCCTGATATTATCAGAGTACAACTATGTGTATGCTTGAAAACTATTATTAAACATGATTTCCCAGTTCGTTGGACACAAATTGTAGATAAAATTCATATCTACTTGCAAAATCCAGAGCCTAATAGCTGGATGGGAGCATTATTGTGTTTGTATCAGCTTATCAAGAGTTATGAATTCTATTTAACAGAGAAAAGAGTGCCGTTAATAGAGGCTATGAACTTATTGCTACCAATGATGTACAATGTAATTGTGAATCTCCAACCTGACCAATCTGCTGAATCAGTTCTTATTCAAAAACAAGTACTGAAATGTTTCTTTTGCCTAGTTAAAGTAAGTACTCTTGTATCACTAAACCCATTAACTAAAAACTTAATTAATTTGATAAAAGTTTTTTATCCCTTGACTATTTTACCTTTTAATAGGGACTGATAACTTTTATCCAGAGAGAATTACTAGCTTAAAGTGAATCTATAGAAAATATGTAAATATTAAGTGTCATCATCATCATCATATCAGCCAAGAAACTCCCACTGCTCACGGGCACATGCCCATGCAACGGGCATAGGTGTAAATTTATAAAATTACTAGATGCTATGCAATGCCCATAAATATAAAACTGTTAGGTTTTATAATGAAAAAGAATTAAGAATTTTTTATAATCCAGGAACCTTTGTGGTCTCCAGAACACTCTGCCAAAGTTTCATCACAATATGATCAATGGTGTTGGAGCTCATAGGGTACAAACATACAAACAGTGATTTTTATTTATACATATAGAAGATAAATAGATAATTGGAAAATAAGCCTTTAGTATTTACCAGCTTATTATAACTTCCATATGTAAGGATCTTACCAATCCTTACATATGGTTGCCAAACCTGGCCCCTTACTAAAGCTCCTATCAGAAAATTGGAGGTGTGCCAAAACGCGATAAAGTAAATGAGCATGTTAGGATAAAATAAATCTGACAGAATAAGAATAACTACTATATAGAAACACACTAGACTGGAAGATGTCACTACAACAGTCAAGAGATTAAAGTGGAAATAGACAGGACACATAATTATAGGAACAGACAAGTAGAGCAAGACAATTACTCATTGGTACCCTAAAAGCAAGATCAGGAAAAGAGGCAGGCCCTTCAAGCACTGGGCCGATAAAATAAAAGCAATGGTAGGCGGTTTCTGGACCAGGAAAGCTAATAATAGGATGTGGAGACAGTTGAAAGAGGCCTTTGCCAAGGGTTAAACAGATAAATAACTATGTAAAAAAACAGATAGTGGTGTATTATTATTATTTATATCAATGGGAGAATATCTGAATAAAGGCTATTATTATTATTATTTTGAGCCATAGCATTGAAAGTCATGATAAGTAGGAAATTGTAGATAATGTTAATTTTATTGTTCTCAGTATATTTTACCATTAGACTTGATCACTAAAGAAATATTCACTAAGTGGATGGAAGTTCTTCGATCTGTCATGGAGCAACCTGTACCCGAGCACACTCTACAAGTAGATGAAGATGAGCGCATGGAATTGCCTTGGTGGAAGTGTAAGAAATGGTCTATACACTGTTTGTATAGATTATTTGAGAGGTGGGTATAAAATCTTTTGGAATGTTGTAATTTTTTTTACAATATGATTGAGTTAACACATGCATAATGGTGTATATCCTTTAGATATGGAAGCCCAGTAAATGTTCGTGAAGAGTATCAGCAGTTTGCCGAGTGGTACTTAACCACTTTCACAGGTGGCATTTTGGAAGTGCTTCTAAGGATACTTGACCAATATAGAAACAAGATTTATATATCACCACGAGTGCTACAACAGACAATTAGCTACATTGATCAGTGGTAAGTGTGTGTGCATGAATCCCTCATTACTATAAAGGTTTAAAGAACTTTCAATAGCATGAAACTGTCTATTAATACACAGATTTAATTTATTTGAGCAAGAAAAGTGTAGTAAGGATTAATTACTGACATAATAAAAGATACATAAATTGAGTTTTTATATTAAAGATCCATTTTTTTACATTTTCCATTATGCATATTCTTTTGAAAATATATTCAGCTCTTATTCCGCAACAAATTGATTGGGAGCTAATGTCCACTTTGGACAGCACAGAGATTAGAAATAAAACCACTTTACTGGATTTCAATATAATTAGATGTTACAAACACACAGAGACACATAATACAAAACACAGAGACAAACACACACACAAACAACCCTGAGATATAAAAAAATATGTATCTACTCATCAATCTTGCTCATAAATTACGAATTTTTTCTCCATGTTCGCTAAGTTAGAAAGTTTATGTTGTGAAGGGGTTTCACAGGTCTTCTTCTATTAACTTGGTAAGAGTTTTGCCAATATCAAGTTTAAGACAGACACACTTAAAAATGATCATCTACAATTTGAAGTTTTCCCATTCTAAAATGAACCATACAATATTATCATCTCATTATATGTATACCTACAGTCTCTTACAGCTCAAAGGTCATTGGTATCATTTTGTTACCTGCCACATCATTTTAACTATGTGATTGAAATTAATAAAAAAACCAACAAGAAAATATTATAAGTCACTGAGATTTTTATCAAATTGCTTATATTGCCCGTAAAATGGGGTAATAATTTAAAAAATTACAAGAATCCATAAGTCAACAAAATGTGTTTTTATCATCAGTATAGAAATCTTTCTACAATGTTAACTTGGCAAATCTTGCTAATAAAAAACTGTTCATTTACATAGAAAAAAATAGAAACTACAAAAATTCTTACCTCCTGGGGTGGAGATCTAACCCGCGACCTTTGAAATCCGGGAGACTGCTCTAGGCTAGGCACACCAGGATGTGATTTTTCCTACTTTAGATATTTTTCTATGTAAATATATTTTTTACACATGTCTAATAATGTTAAAATAAATATATGAATAACTGTTCACTTCTAGAGCAGTGGTAAACATCCTCCCATATATTTTTTGCTCATTTCTGTAAAATGTATTATTTGTAATAATTTTTATTATCAGTATAAGCCATGCACACTCCTGGAAGTTGCTGAAGCCTCACATGTTTGCCATCATTC
Source organism: Nymphula nitidulata (assembly GCA_947347705.1). Lineage (NCBI taxonomy): Eukaryota > Metazoa > Arthropoda > Insecta > Lepidoptera > Crambidae > Nymphula > Nymphula nitidulata. Next base: position 24,523,927 of record OX374616.1, read on the forward strand.
AAGATGTTTTGTTCCCATTGATGTCATACTCCGAGAGTGATGAGGAGCTCTGGAATGTAGACCCACATGAATACATACGTATCAAGTTTGGTAAGTTTACACAGCACATTATGTATTGTAAAGATTTCTTTCTAAATTGGGATAGCATTGCATCAAAAATGTTAATAAAACTTTTATCTTTTGAACAGATATATTCGAAGACTTTATATCACCTGTCACTTCTGCACAGACACTTCTAATATCTTGTTGCAAAAAACGAAAAGATATGTTGGAACGTACCATGCATCTCTGCATGCAAGTCCTGAGGAGTCAAAACGGCGAGTATGAACCAAGGCAGCGGGATGGCGCGCTTCATATGGTTGGAACGCTGAATGATATTCTGATGAAAAAGAAGTTCTATAAAGAAGAAATCGACTCCCTACTCAGTCAATATGTGTTCCCGGAGTTCCACAGTCCCCTAGGCTACATGAGAGCTAGAGCCTGCTGGGTGCTCCACAACTTTGCCAATGTCCGCTTCAAGAGTGAGGCCCTCTTGCTAGAGGCAGTTCACCTATCAGTTAATGCTTTTCTTACTGATAATGAACTCCCAGTCAAAGTAGAAGCTGCTATCGCGATACAAATGTTACTGACTTCTCAAGAAAAGGTTTACAAATTTTTAGAACCACAAGTCAAAGTAGTGACAACTGAATTGCTCAAAGTAATTCGGGAGACAGAAAATGACAACATAGCTAATGTCCTCCAAAAGATTGTTCCATTGTACACAGAAGAATTGATGCCAATGGCCTTTGAGATAACAGAGCACTTGGCAACAACCTTCAGCAAAGTGATAGAAACAGATTCAGGTACTGATGAGAAAGCTATAGCAGCGATGGGCCTCCTGAACACTATGGAGACTGTCCTGAATGTAATGGAGGATAATCCTGAGATTATGGCTCAGCTAGAGAAAACTGTGCTTCGTGTTGTGGGACACATATTAAATCACAATATTATTGGTAAGTCTCAAAACTTCAACATTTATTTATTTTTCAAGTGATATCAATACTGAGTTTTGAATTTGAATTTCAGAGTATTATGAAGAAGCAATGAACCTTTTGTGTAATTTGACCACAAAGACAATATCTAAAGATATGTGGACAGTTCTGGAACTTTTGTACCAGATCTTTGAAAAGGAAGGCTTTGATTACTTCCCTGACATGATGCCCGTGTTGCACAATTACATCACAGTGGACACTCCTGCATTCTTATCCAACGAGAATCACATTCTGGCTATGTTCAACATGGCTAAAATTGTAAGTTATGAATGGGTTTTTTTGTTGTCATAAATGTTTTTTTTACAATTTAAAGTATAATTTTAAGAATAATGTAAGATTCTGTAGTATGATTTCGTTGTTTATATGTTCGTCGTCCTTTATTCTCCATGGCCTAATTATTTTTGGCCATAGTAATTCTAGTAATTGGACACCAAATTATCGATGGTCAAACCCTTATGGGCTATTATTATACCTTATAAGCTACCAAGGTAAGTTCCTCTAGTCTAGTACATATAGAAGTACTTACCACTCTTTTATGAAATAGTTCATTTTAGTTTTATTGTGCATATGCGAATTTATTCAAATGGTAGGAGAAATACTATTTTACTGCTACAAAACGGCAATTAAATCATCTTCTTGTGTTATTCTTGGGCACTTCAACAATGCACAGAAATTGGATGTCATTTAATCTACATACTGTTAGACTGATGGAAAAAAAACCAAAACATTCATTACAGCCGTGAAACAGTTCACTGTGTTTCGGATTGAAGGGAAAGGTAGCCAGTGTAATTACTGGGCATGGACGGCATTTCATCTTAGGCCTCAGGATGACAACGCACCTGCAATATCAAGTGATTTTCCCTTGTTATTTGCAGGTGTCTATAGACGGCGGTAACCGCTTACCATCAGGTGGGCCGTCAGCTTGTTTGTCATCTAGTTGTATAAAAAAAAGTTTAATGATAATTAAATATAATAATTAATATTTAGCGACTTTAGCAAGCAGTAAACTAATTTAAAATGAAACCTAAATTAATTATATTTTTTTAAACCCCTACTATTATTACTAATTAAATGATCTTAGTTACAAAGAATATAAAAACTTTTGTACCATATCAATACAGACTTACTATTATATTTAGTAGTCATCTATAAAAATTTGTTCAATATGAGCCATAGATATAGTCTTACATAAGTATTCACACAGTTTACGTGCGGGCTCGATATTCATGTTCCAATAACACCAAGTTTGATCAATATATGATTGCCCGCGTCTCTTTACTTTGACGTAGAGTTAAGAGTTACGACCGCACTTTCAATTTATGGCCTCATTATTTTCTAACACGAGTATGATATAATTGTATATCTACATTGGTGGAATATTTTTATTATAACTCAGTATCACGCATTTAAGAATGCTTCATAAGTAGTATTAAGATTATTATATTTATTATTGTTTGTTTTCTACATAAACAATAATGATATTTTCAAACAAAGTGATTCAAACAAACAAAGTTTAAATTGTAATATAATATGGTAAATTTGAGTAACCGCCTTTGAATTTAAATATTTCACCTTTCGTCCCTTCTGCCGGCGTCAGACACGTCGGCGGTTGTGGGTACTTCAAAAATTACTGATTTTTTGTGTGCTTAGGTAGTCAGCAGAAAATCTGAATTGATAATGCGACTCGCATATTTTAGTTCGGCTCGCATACACCTAGTACAAACGACAGGACATCAATTGTAACAGTTGCACTACGAAAGCCGCCTCTATTACGAACGCAGTACGGGCGATCTAAAGGTCAATCTGTTACTCTCGATGTGCTGTTGACTATACAATTTTAAGATATATTCATAGAATCAAAGATGCAAATCGAATTCTGTCTGTGAAATACCACTAGCAGCTGCGAATGTCTTTAAATTTTAAATATGTTTATTTACTGTCTTTTATCCATACTTTGAATGACGCCAGTGACTTTAAGCTATTACGTTATCTATAACATTGATTTGTGTTAGGTAATGCTTCATGCTAATATACCTAAATATTTTATGAAACTCATACAAAACTGCATAGCCAAAAGGTTTAAGTTTCAAATACAGTGTGTTTTTGCAGTTTTGGTTTATTATTTATTATTTATAACGGATCTCTATGCGACATCAAAATGCTTGTTTTTTTTTAAATAAGTCATATTAAGAATGTATAATTATAAAAAATAATACAACGCGAAAGTATAAATTTTTATTTAATCTGGAATTTTCGTTCTTACCTTATTTAATATTATAATATTGTTTCAAAAACATAAGTTCTCTATCAACAGGTACTGCTCTCGGAAACTGAGGATGAATCGGAGATAACTGCTGCAAAGCTACTAGAAGTGATGGTGCTCCAATGTTCCGGGAAGATAGATAATTGCCTGCCTTCGTTCGTGGAGCTAGTACTTAACAGACTCACCAGGAAAGTGAAAACTTCAGAGCTTAGGACTATGTTATTGCAGGTTGGTATTTTTTTTAAAGATTGTAACGGGGAAGCTCATTGCTCTTCAACTAACCCAATGGTAAGTGATAATACGGCCGAACATAGAAGAGAGCTATACCCGGATTCCTCAACCACAGAGGAACTGGCTATCTTACCTCCAACTGCCGGAACACAAACATTGCCGTTATGGCGGCAGACTAAGGTAATTTTCTATTTATTTATTTTTAAGAAGGTTTACAGCTTTTAATAATAAAGAAAACATTTACTATATAACGCCTTAGAGCTAATTACAAACCTCCACGATAAGCTACAATACGCCGCGGCTCGACCAGATCTCTAAGCGACCTGAAGCTCGCGTTGCTTATCTTAAACGACGTTGATTTAAAAGGATTCGCCTTATCTTTGTTTGTCTTATTATATTAAAATTAAACATGGAAGCTAGTAAATGAATTTCGCGACGTGATCGCAATTTTTGAAGAAGCATCTATTCAAATACAATATTAAAATGTAAGTTTTTTTTTGTGATTTCCTGAATTTAAGTAATTGGACAATTCTAATACATGCTATTCTTTTTTTATATAACCATAATCTGAATGAGTACAACCTTCAGATCTTAGAAACAAAAAGTTGAGTAATGCCTGTAAAATTATTTTCGTACACTCCCGAGCAATAACTATGGGTATTATTACTCATTACTGTACAAGAATGACTGACATTTGAGCAGGTTTATTCAACTTACATTATATGAAATGAAAATAATACAGGTCTGAATTTTACTTCCTTTAACCAATGTTCTGTAAGACACAACAAATGCAGATCCATGGGCTGCAAAAATAAACTAATTTCTAGATCTTTCCCAAAAAATCCATATACATTTAGGTGGAAAATATTCAAATAATTAGACTTTTATGTTTTTGAACTTTGTCAGAGAATTCCTCTGTTGTCCTATTATCTTATATAAATGAATTGGAATAGATTCCAAAACGTTATCTAAGTTTGTCAAAATTGCTTAATAGAAGCGTGGTCATAAATAATAGTCTGCTCAATAGTAGCAGAGGTTTGAACAGCCAAATTTTTTTAGCTTAAGTTAGTAAAGCTTAACAACTCAGCTATTTGTCTTCTAAAATACTTAGATTTATTCGATCTTTAATCAGGTAAAATTTATTATTTAAGTTAGTCCATTTATTCAAATCAATAACGTGTATTTTCTCACTATAATGTGCCATGTTGGACAATATTAAATTTTTATATACCTCATGTTATTTTCCTCCTGTGGCAAACTGTAGCAATATGGCAATGTAAACATTACAATTTTTTTTTTCACTTTTAATCCATTTAAATAGTCAAAATAGTTTTGAATCGATTTTTTGTTTACATTACCTCTGTTTCCAATTAAAACAATCAAATTATCACCATTATGAAAGTTATGTTTGGATACTTTATCCATTATATTATTGTAATATGAACCCGGACTACAGTAGTTTTTTACTAAATGTCCTAATCTGTTGTTTAACAAATGCCTCAAATCTTTTCTAATTTCATCACTGAACAAAGAACAATATTATATTAATGTTCTTTGTTTGTGTAGAACTGTTGTTGCAGTGTTGTTCTAAGAACTGTTTTCATTATTGCTAAACAATTCAAAACTGGGTTGTTCAGAGAATGATGACTCACACATTGACCATTCCACCTGATCCAAGGTGATCGATAGCGCTAATTATAGCTAATTATAACTATATTTACCAAAGCAAAACCAAAACTTTCCGTTGAGCACAATTCATGATGTGTGCGTGATCTTTGTGCGTATTTACAACTTATGCACAGTTGTAAATACGCACAACATCACGCACATTTAGACTATATTATATTGTTCACACCAAGCAATGAAATGATTGAACAATATTATCTCTACCGATTTGTTCATTCACCGGTTGTAGTCATTTCTCGAATGCGTTGAATAATAGAGCTGCGATAAATATTGCTGAAAAAGCCGCTGTGCTTGTTTTATATCTTATAATTAGAAACATTTAGCCTTTTTTCACCTGCCGCGCATTTATTTACTTACACGCATAATTAGGTCACGTTATTCTTTCGGATATGTTAATAGTGCTCTCCAATCAAGAAGGGCTGTACACGTTAAATCAATAAAACCTTATCTGACATACAAATACTTAATCATCTTAATTTATCTTTTTTTTTCTCTTATTGGCAGGTATTGATAGCAATCTTGTACTGCAACCCCCATCTTTTGTTCACAATCCTGGATAAACTACAGGAGTCTGTTCCCAACGCGTCCATTACGCAGCACTTCATCAAGCAATGGATACACGATACAGACTGTTTTATGGGGTATGTTCTTATCGGTTTATTTCTGAGTTGAGTATACTAGCAAAAGTCTGCTCAGAGTCAGAGTCATGCATGTAATTTTTTATTCTATGCAAAATGTCATTTTTGTTGTATTAAGTGTATGCATGCTTAGCTTTGATTACTCAACTCAAAAACAGACCTTTATTTTTGTATCAATGAATTGAATATCAATCAACAGTAACAAAATGATCGTTTTGCATAGATGGTCCCATATCAAATGTAACATCTCAGTTTAAAAAAGTCTCATCATCATCATTATCATCACAGAGTGCTATAGTGAGATGGATAGTAAATATTTGAATAAAATTATTGATAAGTAATTTTGTTCTTTATTGGACAGTCTTCACGACCGAAAACTCTGCGTGCTTGGCATCTGCACTATCTTGGAGATGGGTCCTCAAAGGCCGAATTTGGAGGAAATCATACCGAAACTGCTGCCTTCCTGCCTTGTGCTTTTTGACGGCCTCAAGCGAGCGTATGAAGCTAGAGCCGAAGCCGATGACGACACGTCTTCGGAAGAGGAAGATGATGAAGTGGGAGGTCAGTTTGAATAATACATGTTATTCCATGTCCTGCAACTCGCAAACTATATTATAAGGCTATTGAAATGTGAAGGGTGTGTTCCCGTGCTGACATGATCATAATATATAGCGCTAAGGTCCCTGGGTTCGATTATTACATTCATTCTTAGTTTAAGTACAGTACATCTCTTTCTTTCAATGCGCATAGGAAGAGGATAACGCGAATTTGAATTTGAGGACTTGCAATTGGCGTTTTTAAAAGAATGATAATTGTAAAATTTTTATTGAATGTTGGTTTTCCGAATAAATAAAGTAGGTAGTTCTTACTATCATTAACCTTTATTTATCACGATCACAATGGTCGAAAATAGAACACACCTTTCTTAATGTCAAATTATTTAACATAGATTTAGTGAGTGTAAATTAGAATCAGGCCTGCTGTGAATCGTCATAAAAAAAATTAATGAGTGAATATTACTTTGTCTTATATGAAAAAATATGTCATATTATATGTTCATCCTTTTCAATACAGGATTGTGATTCAAATTATCAAAAAGTTATTTTATTATTTATTAATTTTTAGCTTATTGTATTTCTTTTTAGAGGTTCTATCGAGCGACGAAGACGACCTCGACGATCTCAACAGTGAATATCTAGAGAACCTGGCGCGCATGGCGGTTAAGAACAGCGCGCAACAGGGCGTTGATATGAATGCCAAGATCGAAGACTATGATGAGAGCGACGTGAGTGTAATTATAAGAGTGTAGTAACTGGCCTTCTTGGTATAGGCACTTTCAGTATCTATGGTGAACAGATGAAAGTTTGATTTAAAAACTATTTATCAGAATTATTCTAGACTATATTGTTTCTACATAGCAGAATATGAAAAAATCATAACCTATGAAACCACGGCTATAAGACTGCAAACCGAAAACACTTGCCTACACATATTTAACCACCAATAACCATAAAGTTAGGATTATCGGCTATGAAAAGAGAATGTTAAAACTATTTTCTTTTGTGAGCAAAGTGTAAATTACTGTTACTATTACTGCAGCATCGATGTATTGCATTTCTTTTGTAAATTTACAATTTTTTAACTTGTCACACCAGGATGACGATGACACGTTCGAGATGGATGAGACCGCCATCGAGTGTTATACGACACCCCTCGACGACAAAGACTGTCCCGTCGACGAATATGTCAAATTCAAGAACACCTTGACAGGTATATATTCTTTAAATAAGGGCAGGTTATCCCAAACCTGTAGGTATTTATTTCGCTTCCTCACTCCACCTCTGAACACAATTGAGCTTAGGACCAAGAAATATATAGGCAAAGAAGGCTGGCTCCATTCAACGGAATATAGCGAACACAAACATCTACGTAAATCAAAATAAGATAAATCTGAAAATTTTAGGGAACTCCCGGCGTCATTAATCGCCTATCTAACAACATCTCATTGAGACTATTCTTATGAGCCCAAACACGCTATATCTGCTGTAACTTTCTGAAGAATTGAGCATCCCGCAGACTATTTGCTGATGCAGGATCAGTTTAAGGTTAGCGTGTTTTGAAAAAAAACGTAACAGTAAACAAAATTTCAAATTAATCGGATCTATGAAAGTTAGTAAAAACCTTTTTAACCGACTTCAAAAACGAGGAGGTTCTCAATTCGGCCGGTATGTTTTTTTTTTCTTACGCCGAGACTACTGAACCGATTTACGTGATCCTTTTTTTGTTCTAAGCGGAATAGCTGCCATTGAGTCCCATAAAATTTTTTTCAAAATCAGTTGGGTGGTTTGGTTTTTATTTAGAAAAAACTGATGTGGCGTCACATGAATGTGCTGATCTAGCAACTTAGTTCAGCCACGCGCTGCGGCGCGGTCAGGAGCTTAGTCGCACTATATACCGGGTCCCGTCAGGTTCATTCTTTCATCATTCAGACATTGTTAACTTATTGTAATTTGGAGTCAGATATTAAATTCAGTGTTAAGTAATTTCTACCTAAAGTAACTGTACAGTGTTAGTGGCATAACTATTTTACCCATTCTCAAGACTTTCATTCCATCACCACCTAACCCTCATAGTTGGTAAACTGAAAACCGACTTAAAAAAACTTAAAAAGTTAAAATAATTAAATTTAAGGAGGTACTCATCCCGTAGAAACATATTTTTTGGAGTTGGTGCTAAGTTGTTTCCAAAAACCATAGAAAGTGAAGCACTGACTCCAAAAAATATGTTTCTAGGGGATGAGAACCTACTTAAATTTAATTATTTTAATCTTTTTAGTTTTTTGAAGTCGGTTTTAATTTTTGTTTCAAGTACAAAATGAGCTTAAAGTCTGATCTTCATAAATTAAGTCTAAAAACCATCTTGATCACGTCAACTTATTCGTTCTCAAAAATTTTCAAATTTTTAACATTTGGCCCGTTCCTTAATTAAATTAGTTAAAGTTTTTAACATACTAAACTTTACTCTTACAGCTCTTTCGACTACGGAGCCAGTGTTATACCACGCGTTAACGAGCGTTCTAAATTTGGAACAACAAAAGCAGTTAAATGAAGTTTTCATTCTAGCCGACCAACGCAAAGCTCAGCAGGACAGCAAACGCATCGAACAGAGTGGAGGTACGAATAGCTATAATACTACCGCCAATAAAATTCTCAACGTCCTTAACATCGAATAATCGTTTATTTTAATGATTCCATATATTATACCTCAACACAGACAATCCACCTCTGAGTCTCTGACACTATTTAATATAATTGTCAATAAAAATCTTGAATGTCGCCGTTAAATGACACCAAAAAACCCCGATTCATACACCTTGTTGGTATGTAGTTAGACATGCTCTCAAAAGTCAGCGTATAACTGAATTACGGAGTATTTTAAAAAAGTATTTTTTGGCTATAATGATGTCATTATAGCCAAAAAATATTGATGTCATCGAAAAAGACCATTAATATTATGTAACAATATTGGTGTTTAAAGTAGACTATTAGTTTTAGATACCTAATGCTTTAATTATATTTTGTTGGTGTTGGTGGTGTATGACTCAAATCTATTATACTATTTATCTAGTGTATTAGTCGTTTTCTTGGTAAAATTACAATGTGCTCATCTCTGCTTCATTCTAAGCTATATAATTGCAAAATAAATAACAAATTTGACAATTTGGAGCCATCCACTAGCGTAAAAGTTACATATCTACATTTTTATAAAACATACAATAATGTACCATTTTTGTTCCCAGGTTATTCATTCACAGTACCTGCGCAAGTACCAACAAAATTCAAATTCGGATCGTAAAGTGATTATCAACATACATATATATTATTTATCACTTCTCATTTATCAGGCCCATTCCGCTAACATTCATATTTTTGTGTCAATTTTAAAATCGACGACGAGTTTTGATTATTGTGACATATCAATAATTGTGGAGTCATTTTATATAATTTAGTTTCTATAAATTTATATTTCAATTATATTAATAACTATATTTATTTCCAAAAAATAAGATAGTGTTCCTAAATTAAATAAATGGTTATTCGACTTTTAAATGTTAAGTTTGTTTGCAGTTATGCAATATAGATTGTTTAGCGGAATTGTGATCCTGATTCATAAAATGTGCGGTTTGGTCGCAGAGGTGGAGTGCATTGTCTAAATATTGGGGTGCAGTAACAGCTTTTATCCGTATTCACAAGCATTCCAAAAAAGTTTCCATTCAAGAACTCACCATTCATTCTTAATTTGACGCATTGCAAAAAGATACAGGTATAGAGGTTTCCATATTCTGATATCGAAAACTCTAATATTTCAATGTTTGTGATAAGGGGACATGTGACAATCGGACATTAAATTCTTGATTAAAGTATTATCCCCTTTTGAAAATAGATGTTGTTCTAATAAAAACTTGGAAATATAGTTTGTTTACTTAACTGTCACACCCTAGGCGGATTGTTACCCAAACCTTTAGTACATTGACCTTAAATACTACTTATGTATCGTATTCTTTAAAGCCGCCGTTTAAAATCAATTTGCCAGTTGCGAATCATTCAAGGACAGATCAAAAAAATAACTTCATACTTTGATTAGCGTGTGAAATATTTTTGCATTGCAACTTGAATATAATAATTTGTCAGTATGGTCAATCACTGAAGATCTCCAAATATCGTTTAGATTGTGCTTGGTAATTCAAAAAGTATATTCAACCCAAAAGAAACTATTATGCAATGGAAAACAAAGCGTGAACATGCACTCCAAATATTACAGTCTAGTGATCTGACTGATTGCAAACGAATAGCATGTTTTGCCCGTAGTACGGTTTTGTGGTGCGGTCAACCGGACCAAGGGAAAAAATGTGTGATAGGCTCTTTTCCGTAGTCCCATTGTACGTCCCTTTGAACAGGACGACGGGAAAAAACTATTTAACGGTGGACCCATTGACTAATGGTACCACCGAAAATATTTCTTACTTAAGGATCGATTTTCTATGGAACCATTAATAGAGATTAACAAAATGTGACCAAAATGAAATTAGACTTCGAAATCAAATTGATATTATTATGTTAAATGGGCAATAAAATCTTACCTTCTATTAGAAACACAGATAGATTTTTCCATACACCGTTTACACAACCAAAGGATGCATTCTGAATATTTACTAGTGTGTTCCTAAAGTCCGAAATAAAATTGAAGAGGGTGGTTGTGTATAACTGATATGGTAAAGAACGATAACATAATAAATAAGATATTATTGACCATGTTACAACAAGTAGTAAAACTGGTAAGTAACACGGGAAACAAACGATTACATGATGCATCACTCTATTTATGGTTCCACAGAAAAACGATCCTGGAGTAAAAAAATATTTTCGCTGGTCTCATTAGTCAATAGGTCCACAGTTAAAATATTTTATTTCGTCGTACCGTCAATGGGACTGCGGGAAAAAATTAAAAATTATAACTTACACTGTAGTTTACATCTTCTATTAGAACTAATGCAAATAATTTAAACATTAATATCAAAAGACAACCGGACCACGTATTTTTTTTTATATTTATAAACTAGATGACAAATAAGTTGACGGCCCACCTGGTGGTAAGCGACTACCGCCGCCTATAGACACCTGCAATATTAAGGAAAAGTCACTTGATATTGCAGGTGCGTTATTGTCATCCTGAGGCCTAAGATGAAATGCCGTCCAAGCCCAATTACACTGGCAAATATTTGTTTTTCAAAGTGGTCACACTGGTCTATAATTTTTTTTGTGTATAACCATGGAAAATATTTTTCGGTACAACAAAACCGTACTACGGGTAAAAAGCAATGAATAGGGTCTTTCGCTAGTATAAAATTATCCTACAACAAAATCTTTTAATCAACAAAATTATGAGTTATTAATTATTGATATTTTAGCTTCAAGGTAATATAAAATTGAACAATTATCCCTGATAGTCACATGATCGAAAACAGTGAACGTCAATGTTTCCCAAACATTTCTGTTATGAGTAGTGGTATATGGAGATATATGAAAAACAAAGTGTAACAAAAATAGTTCGATGTTGAATTGTTTGTAGCAGAGGGCCTTACACTATATCTGAAAATGGGAGTAATATATTCCCAAGCTGTTTTAGTTCATCCAAATTATGGATATTCTTTGAAATATCTTATAACTGTGATAATGAAAAAAATAATTAAACCTTTTGCTAAAACGATTTGTCAAATTGATCGCGCGTTCTCACTGTTCTTGATTATTTGTTTCGTAGTCACTGAGAAACTAATAAAATATACAATTTATTTTAACAACCCGGTACTCAATTTACGTATTGTATAACTGCCCAGTGAAAGCAATCAGACTGAATAATGAATAATGTGCGTATGTAGGTGCCTACTAGAAATGTGAGTGCACGGACCCCGCCCTGAGGCAATAATCCGAATATTCGTATAACGTAATAAGTAATAAGTATTACACCACTAGGTAGGCATTTTTAAATATTTCAAAAGTTCGCTTTAAAACTCGCCCGTAGCGCTGTTTCTCAGAAAGAACTAAAGTCGTGGGCGGGGCATATAAAGAGTATGTGCCAAACTCATAGTTTGCTCTGAACATGAGTCAATTCACTGCGCACTTTTAAAATATAAACGGCGGAACAACGCGGTATGGACGGTAGCCGCGGGCAGCTACGCAATACAGCGCCATACAACTTCAGAGCTAACTAGATATTTGGCGCGAGCCGTATCTTAGTGCAGTTTTTCATTTCACTTACAGTGTAACGGTGAGAATCGAGGAATGCTTCCATGTTTGATTTGCGTTCACTGATCGTGACTTATTGAAGTAATAGCAACTGCACGTAGCAACTATGTATTTGATATATTCTATTTGACTAATAACTTGAACATCAATAAAAAAAAAATTGACCTAATATTAACGTTTTAAATTTTTTATTGTTGTAAGTTTTATTACAGTTGGTATAGGAACATATCGAAATATTTTGTGCACATCTTACAATAGCTGTACTCTTATGGTTGGGGCACTCTATAATACCTAAATTGAATAAAATCTATTTTTCAAAATAAATTAATCATTTTGGAATGTATGTAGAATCAGTACAGTAAATGTCATACGGCCCATTAGAAGATTTTCTAGAAACTTTTATGTTTACATTAAATTTAGACAAAACTTTACAATAATACAACTAGGAATACTTTACAATCCATTTTCAAAAGAAGTGTAAGTCTGAAATTCGTATTGTTTATAATTATTAAAATGTGATAGTATTGGGCCTGATCCTGAAGACACTAAATTTAAATTTATGTAAAGAAAAGGATAGCCAAATTAGAGCTTTCATATTTAGTTTAACAGCTTATGAAACCATAGACCATTTTTAGAAGACATAGAAAAAAGAAAGAATAAACATTTTTTGATTTTACTATATGTAACAAATGGAGGTACTTTTATCCTCCATCCATTAGTACGGCATCAGAAGGTCACAATAGCAAGAAAATCATCACACTTTGCACAAATTATTTGACAGCTGTTAATTTTGCATTCGTATTGACAGAAAGAGATGCACTGCAGTTAAATTTAGATATAATCGTGTGTTTTTCGGAATCAGGCCCACTGCCTGCAGGGCGACCGGATAAATTTATTGGTATGAACGTGAGTATTGTTTAAGACGTCACATTGATATCAATTATGACATTCACGACGCGTGAATGTCATACTTGCTTTCAATTATGATATACAATGTGACGTCATAAATAATACTTATGTTTATACCAATAAAATAAAGCGGTCGCCCCGCAGGGTCAAGTTTATTTTGATACGTAAAACAATTATTTATAGAAAAGGAGGTGGTAAAACTTTTGGATAATGTAAGTAGAGCATTGGACAAATTCGTTTATTTTAATAAATTGAATGCTAAACGGATTATCATCACAATAGTTATATTCGTTCATAATATCACAAATTGCTTCAGTGCCGGGCTATGGATACCTTTTATTGCAATTTTATGTTGCAAGTGTTAACATAAAGGTGGTCTTATTTTGACGCATAAACGATTAAAGGGCAAAGCAAAAATTAATCATTAATATATCAAACAAATTTAATTACACTCCATAAGATTAAATTATATTTATAAATAAATCAATGTTAAATAATAAAATTACATAATATTTTATATGAAGTCCATAAAAATAACTCGTGGGATTATAAATAAAAACCCTAGGGTAACTTATAGACTTGGTACATATAGGATTTATGAATAGATAATTAACTCGTGACCTGGCAATAGATGTTCGTGTACAGTCGGCTTCAGAATTATCTGATCTTTCAGAGTGCTCAAAAAGAACTATGATGTTTTAGAAAAGCAATGTAATACTTCACTATTAGAATCGCTTTTCACTTGTTAAAGATTTAAATGATGCTCCAAACAAACTATTCTATTACTGTAGTGTAAGAATTTCTTTTCAGAAACAGGTCAATATTTTTGATCTCTCTAAGAGCTCAGATGCTGACAGTGCAAATGTGAAATTTCATGTCGACCATTCAACCAAGTCGACTGCCATTTGACATTAAATTGTTTAGGTAATTGGTAACATCAGATCAATATTATCAACAAGCTAGGATGGACCGAAAGATAGTGAAATACTTAGGTTAGAAAGCTAGCTCATATGAATTGTTTCAAGATATAGGTATGTTTAATCCTTGACAATTTCTAATCATGTCCTTGAAACTTTTACTCGAATTACAAGAGTTATCCAAAAAATTGCTATTGTAAATACATTAACGTGTTCATGGAACCCAACTGTGTAAAAATGATAAACTTTCAATCGTATCCAATTAACCAAATACAATTTGAATAGCACCTACATATGCAATGATTTTATCATAAAATTATAAACCGAGCTTTTTTCCAAATAATTTGCGGATATCTGTTTACGAACGATGCATTCTAATTAATCAACTTCAAACCTATTTATGTATGTTTAATTAATCTATTTGTGTATCGTTGTTTTGTTAATTTTATACTTGATAGTGAAAAATATATGATTTTGCATGATTAATATACAAATGCTGTTGTGGCTTGTTCAGATACAAATGAAATGGTTTATGTCTATGTACCTATTTGTGAAATAAATTAAATGCAGAACTGCAACGTGTAGGTACGTCGAAATCCCGATCGCAGAACTACGTACTACATGTTGTGCCCGGCATATATTGGGGGAGGTGAATTGTTACTCATAGGGAATGTTTTTTCTCACTTTTTAGGGTCTAGAGTCTAGGTATTAAGTGGTCTTTAAAAAACCTTGAACAGTCTCCAGTAGGTACTACACAATGTACGTAATTTTACGATTGGCCTTCGACGTATGTGGAGATGTCATGTTATAAACCTTCGCACCCACAAAATTGTTAAAAAGTTAGAATTTAGGATATCACTAAAGCCTGGTCTAAAATAAGTTCTTCATTTTAAGCAGCCTAAAGTATATATTTGTACAGTTTTTGCCGTGTTTATGCTCGGGTATGGTTTTTAAGAATTAAAATAATTCATTATGCTTAATAGCTTGAGAAATAAAATGCACGAGCCACCTTTTTTGTCAGGAATTATTCTACAAAACAACGACATTAAACGGTAAAGCAGCTTTTTATTAATGTTAAAGATATTCTTTATTTTTATGTACCTATAAAAATCGTGTAGTTTATTAATGACCTATGTGGATGTCAAAACAGGATATTGTTGTTTAGTGGTAGAAATATTATTATTATTGTAAATCAGATCCCAAAGTCGGTACGGTTTTTTTCGTTTACGTATTGCTGTTGAGTATTTAAAGCGGATCGACTTATTGTTGAATGGACTCGTGAATGTTATAGACGTGGCTTTATTTTAGCTAATCTAACATTAAGTCGACTTTCGCTGTGGCTAAATTGACGCACATTGGTATTTTTTTTTTCAAGGTTAGGATGAAGCGAATTGTTTTCTATCACCGCTACTCCTGAGCATTTAATTATTATTATTGTTTTACTATGCAGCTTAGATGTATTACAATATTAAAAATCTGTATTTTTAAAATCGTTTTCTTAATCACATCTAAGTGTGTGAATCATCCTGGATCGTACACCATTCCGTATGTATTTGAATTCTGACTACACCAAAAATATTTTTATCGACAACATACATTAGATATTACCATCATCATCATCATCACCAGCCTATAGGTATGTCCTACTGCTGGGCAAAGGCGTTCTGGTTTCGAATAAAAGAAAGCAACTAGCCATGATCGATTCCGGATGTCAATCAAATTTAATGTCAAGCTTCTCCATGCTCCAGCACGTTAAAAACCGGGATCAACGGGTCCCAAACTCCTCATGTGCTTCTTCCATGTAGGAAGGCCTGTGCTCAGCAGTGGGACGTTATAGGTTAGTGATTGATGATTATAAAGGGTGTCACAGCGCCGATTTTAAAATTTAAACACAAATATCTCGGCAACCAGCTGGGCTAACGGGAGGGAAGCGGTAGCGTTCGGCTGGTGCGGCTTTTTAGTCTCTGTGTCGCGGTGTGCGCCAGACCACTGCAACAAGTTAAAACCCAAGTTTTCGTTGAGTGAAGCATTTCCCAAGTTTTGAAATCACTTTCAAATTCGCCGTTTAAGTGATGCCCCGAGTATTCAGTTAATTAGGTCGTAAGTATAGAGCGACAGGATGTTTACTGAATCATTCAAATGGCCCTCGTAACTCAATACTCGGGGCATCACTTAAGGGGCTACCTCGTGCACACTAGCGACACCAATTGATTGTTATTAATTATGGTGAATTTAGAACATAATAAACAAAAACGCTTCAGAGAACTGCCAGAGAACAGTATTTGTAATTTTTAAAGATGTATCTTGTATAAAGTGTCTACCTATAAGTAACCAAATTTTTTATTATTGTTAAAAGTGTCCACTTTCGGCAATAATGAAAAAATAGGTTACATGTAGAGGAATATCTTATACCGAGCACATCTCAAAAAATTACAAATACCATTCTTTAGACATTCACCAAAGCGTTTTTGTTTATTATGTTCTATATTCACCATAATGAATATAAATTAATTGGTGTAGCTAGTGTCGACGAGGTATCGCCTTAAACGGCGGATTTGAAATTAATTACAAAACTTGCGGAGTGTTTTACTCAACGAAAACTCGTTGCAAAAATACGCCTCCACTGCGTACGCGCGGTGTGCGCCAGACCACTGCGACATAGCGACTAAAAAATGCGCACTAATCACCTGCTGAACGCTACCGCTTCCCTCCCGCTAGCCCAGGTGGTTGCTGACACATTCGTGTTTAAAGTTTAAAATCGGCGCTGAGACACCCTTACTAAGAGCCCAAAAAATGTAAAGAATAAACTTTTATTCATCTGAACAAGGCTGTAATCTGTCATGCGACGTTATCTCTGCGGAGGGCTATGACAATTGATAAATCAATTGTGTCAGAAATCTGATGCTTGATGAGTTAAAAAAAATACCTAAGTTAATTGTAATAATTGTTACTCTAAAATTTTTAAGTAGTTATTTTTATAAATCTACTAACATGGATAATTAACAAAAAAACTAATTAGCATCTTATAACCTCACAGTCCACCTAGAAAGATACAATATGATGAGGAAAAATATAATTATAATAAAAACATAATATCACTGTTATGGACTAACATGTTCAAAATAAAAATTACATCTTAAAATCTTAACTCATACAATAATATTGCAGCATCCATTAACATACTAGGTGAAGTGGAGAGCGAATGGGGATGGGGGCTCTTGCCGAGAATGAAAGCCAGCTTCATGAAAGAGCAATCAATTTGAATTGACCTAATAGGTGTTTTATTCGATCAGGTAACATGATATTATCTATTCGTAGATAAAAAGGTGCTATGATGACCAAGAACTTTTGGGGAGAGAGCCACTTTGAGGCTACTAACATTTGTCTAAAGGTTCCCACAATATTAAATGAATCCCCAGGAAGTAGATATTAAAAACAATTAGCATGTACAAAGAACAACTTTATTTAAACAAAATAAATAATAATCAATTCAATTGCCTCTCCCATGTTAGCATAAAGTTTTACATAAATATACCGCTACCTTATTAAATCTAAAGCAGACAAAAAGATTGTCAGTTTGGTAAAGTCCGTGTAAAAAGAACAAGTAAAGTAAAAACCACAAAATAAATTGTGACTCATTCCTGGCCGTATATAATCTGCCCATACTCGGGTCGCACGGAGTAGTTGGTAAAGCAGTCTGTTGCGTTGTTAATTTGATACAATGCTATTAGCGAGTATCCTGAGTACCCAACCAAGCAATATGATCGGATGACTTGAAAATCTGGCAGACAGTGCCAAAGACAGATCCCCACTAAAGAGTTTCAGCAGCATAGGTGGCAAAAGTCTTCTAAAGACTTCCTGTGTCACTATTGATCAAATGTGAGCACCAATATAATACAAAAATCACAATGAAATGACAACAATGACTGCAAGACTCAACAGCAGTCAGTTTTTAACCTTTTAACTGCCACAGTTGGCTATAGCTGACAAGCGAAACTGTACCCTGTATGTCAACAATGGCAATATGATTGTCAATACAGTTTATAAACAAAATTAAAGAAATGCCATATTCTTTAACCAAGTTTGTACTCTAGGTTGAAGGCACAATGTACAGGACACAGTGACACATTTATGGTGTGGCACTCAAATGTACATTTGTGAGTAAGACTGCTACCATTTAAAAATTATTACAATGCCATAAATTTTACATAACAATACTCCTTAGATAGTCGAAGCGACTACGCCTTTGATCCTGCAGTTGTCCTATTTTGGATGTTGTGTCACAGTCACGACATACACCACAGAATTCTCTGGTAATCAAATGGAATGGGCTCTGATAATATAAAACAGGGTCTTTCAACTTTCTATTTTTTATATGGCATGTGACATGTAGAAACAGTTCCAATATAATAAGAAGTGTACATGTGTAAGCAGGAAAAATTGTCAAAGTTGGTAAAAGAAACATTCTATAGCTTGTCCTATTTGAACCTGAAAGAATTTGTTCCTTCAGAGAAATAAACTTTTGTGTTTGGGTCACATAGCCTTTTGTAAATTTCGTATATTTCGCTTTTTCTTTTTGGGGTTTTTTCTTGAACACTTTGTTAGCATTGTAAAGAGGCGATAAATTATTTTCTATAAAATGTTCTCCTGTCTCTTCGTTGACGCTGTAAGTAACTATTTCTCCAGTTTCATCATCATAACAATATCGCTTTGTAGTCATTTTATTGTAGTCGAGATTAATGATTGATGTGCAGTCTGAAATAATAAAGACAAATTTTTACAAAAACTAAAAACAAACCGTAGGTAATCTGTAAACACTTACGGAAGGTTCCGTACTTACACAGTCACAGTCACGTCCTGTCGTCACGTCAGTCACAGTGAATGATTATTTCCTTGTTGTTTGACAAAATAACTTCATGATTATTTCACCAAAAAAAAGAAAGTGGAAATAAATTCGGCTCTATTTTGGAATTTAATTTGCTTCTTACCAAAGAGAATATAAAACGCTTCTTACAGCATCACAGATTAGAAAGAGTATGTCACAGATTAGGAGTATGTACAGCATAGCTTATTGCATAGAGGATCTTCTGATAGAGGAGTGCATAGCAACACAGATTAGAAAGAGTATCCTTACGTCCCGAAATACGCAAACAATGCATACGTTACAAGTTTACATCACTGCAAACGACTTAGACCGAATTGAAAACGGTGCGATGTGCGCTGTTTGCGTGCAATCATATCGGACCACACTTTCGCTCATTCATGTGTACTCCTGTCAATGACATTAAAAAAAATTCTAAGATTATACGTTTTAATCAAAGAGTAAATTTTAAAAGTATTTGTAGCAAATTAAGTATGTTATGAAGATTATATCAATGTATTATTTGTAAGTTCTTTTTTTTTTATTGCCACGTTTTAAGCTTTGTAAATATTAGGTTAATTCTAGGTAAATTATCTTAATTTTGTCAATATATCAATTCAAAATAAAATATTTACAACATTTTTCACAATGTCCTAGGCTTAGGTGACTCTTAACGACATCTGTCTGTTTCTATCTCTTTTAGATAGACGGAGACAAAAATCGTTAATACACTCTTAATGCTAAGCAAATGCTTGTGAAAACGAGCATACCTCTTTTTCGTGAGCACCGTAAGCACGGCTTCACGACGTCACTCATGACGTCACAATAATCTCGTTGGCACGAATACGTTCATTCGGTTTGTTTGTAAACGCGCTATTGGCGCAAATGGTTCAAATTGGACCGTAGGGGTATAAAGCTCAGAACACTATGGTCTCTAAAGACAGCAATAGAGTCACGAGTCACAGATCACTAATATAGAATACAGACAGAAATGTCATTCCTGTCATCTCTCTAATCTGTGGCTGGGGCGCGTTCCGAGCCTACGGTGTGGAACGACACTGTTGTTTTTGTAACGTCAAATTTTGACAAGTAGTTCTATCAGTATCGAAAACTAATACGAAGTCTGCCATTCCGCTTTAAATTTTCTGTATTAAGTCTGTGGCCCTAATTCTGGCGAACACATGCTAAGCTTAAATTTAAGTTCAGTCTATTTCTTTCTCACAAAATGAAAAAGAAAAGGATGGCTGTCATATAAATTGACATTTAGAAAGGTGCGTTCAATTTTCGACCTTATTGAACGTGCTAAAATGCAGTGTTTAGGAGGCACCTCCGTACATGCCATCTATAATTGTCTATGTTTTCTTTGAAATTTTAAGTGACAGCTCTAAACAGATTCTTGCTATCTTTTTTCTATTACTTATTGCGAGAAAGAGATATACTGTACTTAAATTTCGAATTAAAGTGTGTTCCCAGAATTAGGCCCTGTATTTCAACTTTTATGCACTTTTATTTCAAATAAACTAAAAATAAGAATTCCCTTTTTTGAGATTTGACATATCCCATTTCATTTGACGGATGGTCACTAATACACATGACGTTTAAACGTCAGAGTGTTTTTTAACCATCAAAATTGATCGCCAAAAAGTTGCAACTATCGGTCGCCGGTTGCAACTCGCCAAGGCTCGGAACGGGGTAGTTGTGACAGCCAAACGTCATGCCGAAAGGCACGGAACGGCCTTAGAGTAAAAAGTTGTAGGCTTGCAATACGCCCCTGTTATTCTGATCATAGGTCGTATAGGAAAAAATATATGTTTTTAAAATTTTAACGGCTTTGGACGTTATTTATCTAGCCTGTTTTTAGCTACCAAAACTTTTTAGAAATAGAACGCATAGATTACTGCATAAACTCATGCACTTTTTGCCATATAGATCATATAGATCATCGACTGAGACATTATATACCTATTGTGATGTACTGACGGTTAGGAAGTTATATATTTTAAATTCTATTTTAAAATTACACAAGTCACTTACAATTATAATCTGAGAGTAACAAGTAAGAGAAGAAAGGATAGAGTTATTTTTACTAGACTGGTAAACACAGTTTTTGCTTCTAAACAATTTAGCGGACAATCAGACTTTTTATATAATAAGATAAATAAAAATATTAACATTTTCAACCCTCTTTTTAGTGAAACGATACGACTAGCTCTATTTCCGGGAGGGCGAAGATCTGTCCCAAGGTGGTGTCGGGTTCATTGTCCACAAGTCTCTCGTGAACAACGTTGTACAAATCGGAAGTGTGTCGAATAGGGTGGCGTACCTTATACTCAGAATTACCAAACGGTATTCATTGAAGGTCATACAGGTTTACGCACCGACCTCGACTCACCCCGACGAGGAAGTAGAAGTAATGTATGAGGATATCTCTCGGGCAATACATACTTCCAAAACTCACTAAACCGTTGTCATGGGAGACTTCAACGCAAGGCTGGGCAAGCGTGGCGATGATGAGTTGAAAGTGGGGCAATTTGGAGCTGGAATCCGGAACTTTAGAGGTCAAATGCTGGCCGATTACATGGAGAGGGAGGGACTCTTTATGATGAACTCCTTCTTCAAAAAACGGCCGCATCGAAAATGGACCTGGAAAAGTCCGGATGGCGCAACGAAAAATGAGATCGACTTCATCATGTCGACTAAGAGTCGGATATTCAATGATGTCTCAGTGATCAATTCGTTTAACACGGGGAGTGATCACCGAATGGTACGAGGCACATTGAACCTCAATGTGAAATCCGAGAGGTATCGACTGATGAAGTCTACGCTCCGCCCTGCAGCTATCCAGATCCAAAACGCCGAACTCTTTCAGCTCGAACTGCAAAATCGCTTTGATTGCCTGTAGGACTGCACAGATGTGGACACTTACAATGACAGGTTCGTGGAAGCTGTCCTTACGGTGGGTTCTAAGCTCTTCAAACCCAGCCGTAACAAAAAGGCTAAGACAATCTCCGAGCCAACGTTGAAGCTGATGGAGGAAAGACGTATGGTTATGCAGTCTTCTGAGGATGCGCGTCGGCAGCTCAATAAGCAGATCTCTAAGTCCTTGACTCGTGACTTACGCCGATTTAATACAGAACGTATTAAAAGAGGCCTTCGAGCGGAACAAAGGCTCCAAAGTGTTCGCAAGAGATCTTTCGCTTGGACAAAGTTTGCTGACGAAGCTAAAGACGGAGGACGGCAGACTCATTACGTCACGACCTGAGCTTTTGGCCGAGATTGAAAACTTCTACGGACAGCTTTACGCGACATCACGCACACCTGTCACTCAGGCCACCGATCCAAGAGCCAAATTAACCCGACACTACACAGAAGATATCCCGGACGTCAGCCTGTACGAGATTAGTGTAGCTCTCAAACAGCTCAAGAACAACAAAGCGCCGGGCAACGATGGAGTTACAGCAGAGCTTCTGAAAGCAGGTGGTCGTGCGGTCCTGAAAGCTCTTCAGAGGCTATTTAACTTTAGGCTAGGCTTTATCATGCTCGAGGGTAAAACATGGCACAGGGGCGTGGTGGCACTCTTCTTCAAAAAGGGTGATCGGACCCAATTGAAGAACTACAGACCCATCACGCTCCTGAGTCATGTTTACAAGCTGTTTTCGAGAGTTATAACGAATCGTCTCGCACGCAGGTTTGACGACTTCCAGCCTCCCGAACAAGCCGGATTCCGAAAAGGCTTCAGTACCATAGACCACATACATACGCTGCGGCAGGTTATACAGAATACCGAAGAGTACAACCTGCCATTATGCTTAGCGTTCGTGGACTATGAGAAAGCCTTCGATTCTGTTGAGACCTGGGCCGTGCTTCAGTCACTCCAGAGGTGCCAAATTGACTATCGATACATCCAAGTGCTGCAGTCACTGTACGAAAACGCCACTATGTCAGTCCGCCTCCAGGATCAAAACTCGAAACCAATACGACTTCAGCGAGGTGTGAGACAGGGCGATATTATTTCGCCGAAACTATTCACAGCCGCGTTGGAGGATGTGTTTAAGCTTTTGGACTGGAGAGGACTTGGCATCAACATTAACGGCGAGTACATGACGCACCTTCGTTTTGCTGATGATATCGTGGTCATGGCTAAGACCCTGGAGGACTTAGGCACAATGCTCGACGACCTCTGTAGAGTCTCCCAACAAGTGGGTCTTAAAATGAACATGGATAAGACGAAAATTATGTCGAATTCCCATGTTGTACCCGCTCCTGTGAAGGTTGGGAGCTTTACACTGGAAGCTGTTGACGAATATGTTTACCTGGGACAAACAGTCCAACTTGGTAAGTCCAACTTCCAGAAAGAGGTTAATCGACGGATCCAACTCGGCTGGGCAGCGTTCGGGAAGCTTCGCAGCATATTCTCGGCCCAACTACCGCAGTGGCTCAAAACGAAAGTCTTTAATTCGTGTGTGTTGCCAGTGATGACTTACGGAACTGAGACGTGGCCGCTTACAATGGGCCTCATAAGAAGGCTCAATGTTACCCAAAGGGCAATGGAGAGGGCTATGCTCGGGGTTTCTCTGCGTGATCGAATTAGAAATGATGAGATCCGCAGGAGAACTAACGTCACCGACATAGCCCGAAGAATTGCGAACCTCAAGTGGCAGTGGGCAGGCCACATTGCAAGGAGGACGGACGGCCGTTGGGGCGAAAAAGGTTCTCGAGTGGCGGCCGCGTACCGGGAGACGCAGCGTTGTTAGGCCCCCCACAAGGTGGACCGACGATCTGGTGAGGGTCGCGCGAAGCCAATGGATGCGGGCAGCGCAGGACCGATCGGTTTGGAGATCCCTGGGGAGGCTTATGCCCAGCAGTGGGCGTCTCTCGGCTGAAATGATGATGATGATGATATAGTTTATATTTTTTATGTTTTATATATTTCATTTCACCATAAAAATAAACGGACTGGAAAGGCGGTGACTTCCTGATACAGGTATCTTTATACTTACTAGGAATGTCATCACAACATTGTTATTACCTGGTATTGTTATGAAATAAATAATTTTTGATTTTGATTTGATTTTTTGTTTTGTTCCATTATGAGATCTTCAGTGGGCCTAATTCTGGCGGCACACTCTAAGTTTAAATTTAAGTACAGTATATCTCTTTCTCGCAATATGTAATAGGAAAAAGATGGCAAGAATTCATTTAGAGCTGTCATCTAAATTTAGAGAGATTTCAAAGGAACCATAGACAATTTTAGACGGCATGTACGGAGGTGCCTCCTAAACACTGCATTTTAACACGGTCAATAAAGTCGAAAATTGAATGCATGTTTCTAAAAGTCAAATTTTAAGTCAGCGATCCTTTTCGTATTCATATTGAGAGAAAGAGGTAGACTGAACTTAAATTTAATCTTAGCATGTGTTCGCCAGAACTAGGGCCAGTTTCACTATTGTATATAGTTTATGGATCACATTACATTTTTTTCAGTAGACGGCGAAGAATCTAGCTCATACAGTCATATTGAAGTATTTTTATATTTTTTGCAAACATTGGCCCTAATTCTGGAGAATAGATGCTAAGTTTAAAAAGTGCAGTACATCTACTATCAATATGAATAGAAAAAGGATGGCTGTCATATTATTTGGCATTTAGAAACATGTGTTCAATTTTCGACCTTATTGAACGTGATAAAATGCAGTGTTTTATACAACTAGATGACACAATGATGGTAAGCGGTTACCGCCACCTATATACACCTGAAATAACAAGGAAAAACCACTATTGTTCCTATCTTTTTTCCTGTTACATATTACGAGAAAGATATATACTGTACTTAAATTTAAACTTAGAGTGTGTCTCCAGAATTATATTCATTGCATTAAAATGCGGATGTAACATATTTCAATGAATATTGGGAGAGTTTGGCCCCAACGTGATGGTCCTTCAATGAGATGGATTACCTAAAATTCTAAACTTCTTTCACATTCAAAATATATGTATAAATTTATTTCTATATTGCACATCAATAGAAACACTTGTTTCACAGAACTCTATTACGTACACCTTATTAGATATAATTTTGTAATTATTGCAATACAAATATTAACTGACTCTATTGTGTGGCGCCAGAATTTCAAATCAATTATCAGATTACACTATCCACAGAATAAACTAAAAGTATTTTTTTTGGATGAGATTTCCCATCGTAAAGAAAGAAAGAAAGAAAGAAAGATATTTATTTCGCTTGAAATATGGTACATGTTTCGATGTCAACAAAATGTTTGGGATCCACATATTCCACCAGAAACTGGCATGCAAAATGATTTTTTTTTTTATGTCAAACTTATAACAAATAAATTACGATACACAATGTGAAAAAGATTCAAAATAATCTAGTTACTACACTTTTAGTTTTATATTACAACAATTTCTAATGTTCTTTAAAGTCTTCTTGTTTACGCGTGGAATGACTACAGATACGTCATCTGCAAAAAGTATACATTTATATGGTGTAATATTAGGAACATCATTGACATATAGTAGAAACGGCGACCGATTCGCCGAGTAGAAACAAAAGAGGCCCAAGGATGCTTCCTTGCGGTACCCTAGTTTTAATTGTTTCACTAGATGATTTATATACCATACCTTCCTTATTACTATCTAATTTAGTTATTTCAACATGTTGTTTCCTATTATGAAGATAGCTTTGATAGGCCCCTAAATCCATAGAGATCACATTTATCGAGGAGTAGATTATGAGATACCAGATCGAAGGCTTTGCTCATATCGAAGAATACTGCAGTTACTGGGGTACGCTTATCTGTACGAGTGAGTATTGTATTAACTAAAGAGAAAGCAGCCAGAGTCGTAGATTTTCCTTTTTGAAAACCATTCTGTTCGGATTTTATAATGCTGAATTTCTTTATAAATCTACTTATTCGTGTGTGCATAGCCTTCTCAAACAATTTGGACAAAATGGGTATTAGTGCTATTGGCCGAAAGTTTTCTATATTTTCTTTGCTTTCCTTTTTATGCAATGGTTTAACAACTGATATCTTAAGTATCTCTGGAAAAGTTCCAGTACTGAATGAAAGATTTATTAAATAACTTAAAATTAGCGCTATTTCTGTTTTGCAATATTTTACTACACTGGTGTTAACATGGTCATATCCCGTTGAGTTTGTACTATTCAAGGAGTCAATTAGTTTCTTAACTTCATAGGCGTCTGTCGGTATTAGAAAAAGACTAGCGGTATTCGAAGGTATCGCCATATTCGTTCGGTTGTTAATAATTTGAGTATCTGTATACTTTGCTATATTGATGAAATGTTTGTTAAATATGTTGGCAATATCCTTTGGATCATCTATTACTTTATCATTTAAGGTTAGTTTGCTTACAGTAAAATATTCTGGATTATTAGAAGTATTATTTTTTATTATTTTCCATGTAGCTTTACATATATTCCGAGATTTAGTTTTTATATTAGTTATTTTTTGAGCTTTATTTATACAATTTTTTAAGAGTTTTGGATATGTTTTGGATTCAAGATTAGATTGCTTATAATATGAAAACCTTAAAAATCTTTTAGTGTGTGTCGATTTTTTAATGCCCTTTATAAACCATTTTTGAGATGTTTTACGAGCGTATATTTTGATTTTTAATGTCGGGAAACACAAATTATAAAATAATAAAAATGTAGAATAAAATTGATTAAAAGCTACGTTTAAATCGCTTTCATTATAGACTTGAGACCACAATAATGAGCCGAGACATTCTTTAATTTTTTCCATATTGTCGGAAGAATAGTTTTTCTTCCTTACAAACCTTTGATAGGATTATGCTTATTAGCGACTTCAAACTCAATCGACTGTGCTGTGTCGTGATCTGACAACCCTAGTTTATGTAACTCACTTTTAGCATCGGGTATATTGCTTAAAATCTGATCTAGACAAGCATTTTTTCTTGTAGGTTGTAATATATGTAAGTTGAAGTTATTATTTTGTGCTATTCTATTGAATTCGGATGTAGTTTTAGAAGATTTTAAAATATCCATGTTGAGGTCTTCTGCTATTATTATTTTATGTTTATTTAGTATATTAGTAGACAGAGAAAACTATTACTAACTTATTCTCTATTTATGTTTCCCATAGATTCCTTTTTAGAAGGGACGGCAAAGGGACTGTCATTCATCTTGTATCTGGCACTTTCTACTCCACCTCAACATCGCGCACAAAGAAGTTAGTAACTCGTTTCTTTGTCGGACTTCCAAAACTTGGAATTCTTTGCCAGCACATGTGTTCCCTCCTTCCTATAACATGGGTTTCTTCAAAAGAGTCGTAAAAAGGCACATTATGGGCCGGCAAGGTGGAGGCAGCTAGAACAGTGTTGCTTCAAGCTGCACTAGCTGTCTCCGCATATGGACTCTTCTTACTGCTTCACATCAGGTGGTGTTGAGTCATTTGCTGAGCTTTGCATAAAAAAAAACTATTAGTGCCAAATCTAAATTGCAGAATCTGTCCCCTTATTCAGAAACTGTCGATCACGGATTCGATTCGAAAAGTCACTTGCCGTCTCGCTTTGACGTACCGTGATAAAAAGTGACTAGTACAGAGATTTCGAAATTCGATTCTTTTCCAACAGTTTTGAATAGGGGGCCTGGAGATATCTGGAGAACACACGCTAAGTCTGAATTTATATTCAGTGCATCTATTTCTTTCGGTGGGGATATTATAAGATATTATAAGAGGTTGTTTTTTAGAATGCGTATAGTTTGGTGAGATAAGTGTAGTTGGTTATAATGACTGACGAGCATTATGGAGTATATGGAGTGTATTATAGAGTATCATCGCAATAAAAGTCCACTTGTTTTGAAAGACGTTAAGAATTGTATCATGATTCTGAATAAAACAATAATTTAATCATCATGTTTGGTGCCAAACTCTTAAAATATGTAATGAAATGTTTTACGCCCGCAAAGATGGCTTGCTTAAAGGTCTTGAAGCAGAGCCAAACAAAATATTAAAAAATGAGAAAATTAAAAATATAATAAAAAAGATTTGAATGAGTCTATGGAATTGTGTGTTTGTGTGCGTGTGTAATTATCAAGCAACGATTGTTACAATTGAAAGAAGTGTCACGTTTTCTTTAGAATCCTCAACAATTACCAAGATAATCACAACCTATTTGTCTTTCAGTGAATAAAGTAAGAAGTTGTCGTATGATCTTAATTAATTTACAATTAGCAAGCGTGAAATGCTTTAATATCTTTTGTAAAATACAGTTTTTTTAGCATAATCTACCTATCTATTTAGTTTCGTTTTCTTTTGAGGTTTCAGTCTGGACAGGCTTAATTAGCTGGCATTTTTTCATTTTGATTGTTATTGTAAACAAAATTGAACAATTCAATACTTGTTGTGAGTTTTATTTATTGTATGCGTATATGTAGACCTACCTACACGCACCTTCAATATTCTCTGCGGCTTGAGAACCTTTTTTGATATTGACTTATTCCTAATCCTAACCGAAATAAGTCTCCAGAGGTATGACTTACGCTTTACTTTTTAACTACGAAAACCCTTGCGAGAGGTATTTGTAAATTTTAAACTACTCTAACCCCATATTTACATTGTGCTAGGCCCATATTTATACATTATACATTGTACTAGGTACTGTTTAGTAATTTGACCCGTAACTTTACCTATGAGCTTAATATATTTTATATCAGAAATTATATATTCTATTATGTAAGGGCGCCAGTGGGCTTGTAAGAAACAACAGGTTAACCTTTCAATTCTGCCATTCCTTTGAGCTTATAATATTCAGTAATTTTTAAATATCATTGTAAGCAATTTGCTATAAAAATTGGGTTGAGGAGTTGCAACAGGGGTTGCATAGCATTTGAAATTTACTGTCAGTTTTTTTGTGATAATTCTTGTAAACATTTTTTTTTTTATCCATGAAGCTGTAGCTTTAAGCAACACACAATATAATACCTGCAGACACATAAATAATTAAAGCAAATGGCATGCTAATACTTGTATTACATTAATTGGTCATCCGCATTAGTCTTTCAGAAGTCATATGATAATCAAAACCAATCAAGTCTGGAATCTGTGGAATGACGTTTTTTATGTTTCTTTGTTTAACCTTTTGTCATGTACCAGTATGCTAAAGCCTACTCAACAATAGAAAGTTAATTGTGTCTGGTTTGTGGGTACTTTAAAAATTCCTAACATGCCCAAAAGACAATACCTAGTTACTAATTATATAGTTTATTTTAATATGAATGTAATGTTTGAAATGTTTGAAACTAACACTATGGACAATGTTGTTTAAATTAAACATTTTTTAATATTTACAGGTAACTTTTTAATTTGTTGCAAATAAAAAGGAAAGCTACAACAATGGGAAAAGAGTAAGTGTTAACTTTATAATTATTTCTAAAATTTAGTATTTGGAATTTTTATAAACAGCTGAAGGCTATGTGTAATCATTTTATAATTTAGTCATTCTATGTTTTAGTTACCATGTTTTTTCATTGTGCATTAATTTTGGCATATTTCTAAGAGTAACAAGGTATTATCCACTTTTTTTTCTTTATTATGATGGTTTTTTAGCACCATTTGTCAGATCATGTCCACCATTTAGAACTATTCTTCTTATTGTCATCAAAAATATTATTATATTCACCAGCTTTTTATAGCTAATAGTCTGGCTATTTCTCAGTCTGCTAGTGTGCATCCTCAGCATGGCAGGTGATATGTTTTTTTTTTTATACAACTAGATGACAATATTTCCTCCAATATACTACAATTTCCTCCACTATACTATAATTTGTTTCCAATTGTTAATGAATCGGATTTTCAGTAACAAAATATTTCCTGCAGCTGATGATTGTATGTATAATTAGATTAGATTCAAAATACTGTTATAAATTAGAAATTGGTCATCTGTGCTCAATTGCTCAGATTGGTGTTGCGACCCATAATGTAGTAAAGAGTCTTAACTGATATTTGAATCATCTCTCTTCTTTTTGTGTGTTTGTGCCATGTCAATCCATTGTGCAAATTCACTCCCAATATGTCACAGGGTTAAGTTGTTGTAGTGTAGTGTTTTCAACCTGCGCCAGCATATTCTTTCTAAGAGTAACAATTATATTATTATTGTTAACAGATAAGAAGTTGAAACAACTGATATGTATCTTGTAACTCTTAACTACCTATTTTTTTATATGTTTGTCTAATCTGTTCTTAATTTGGTTCAGTGTTTCAGCTGATATAACTTCTGTTGGAAGTCTATTCCATGATTTTACAACTCTCTTTCCAAAAAGGTTTAAATTTATTTTTGTTTGATGAGGCTTGTGACAGTTTAACATTGTGCCTTTGCAAGTGTGTATTCATTGATTATTCAAAAATCTTTTCTCCAAATATTAATGGTGTCTATGCAATATCTTGAAGGTCTCAATCAGATCGCCTTAATCCCTGCGCTGTTTCAAAGTGTCAAGTTTCAGTTAAACTGGTCTATCTTCATATGTTTTATTTTTAAGCAACCTAGGTTCTTAAGAGAATCTGCGCTGTACCTTCAGCAACTCTATATCCTTTTCAAAATAAGGGCTCCAATCGTGAGATGCATACTCCAATATAGGCCTGATATAGGTTTTATAGATTTTCAACATAATCTCTGGTGTAAGATGGCCAAAAGCTTTTCTAATGATACAGATTAAACTGTTTGCCTTTTTGGTACTGCTTGTAATGTGATGTTCCCATTTCATTCAAGTCATTGCTTATTTGTACTCCCAGTCAGTCAGTCTGTACTCGTTTTTAGTGATTCATCATATTTTTTTTATGTCAGGCACATATTTTTGTGGCTAATGTGGAGAACAGTGCATTTATTTGAGTTCAGTTCTACAAACCACGTCTTTGGCCAGCCGACTATTTTACTAAGGTCAGATTGAAGGCAATCATAGTCCACAAGTGGGTTTCCAAATATATTTGTATCATCGGCAAACATATTAACTCTACAAGAGAAGCATTTTGGAAGATCAAAGGTGAAAATTATGAACAAAACTGGTCCTAGGACTGATCCTTGAGGTACACCACTTTGAATATCCTTTTCATCTGAAAGTGCATCAACTCTCACTCGAAAAGTCCTATTATGAAGAAATGCCTCTATCCAAGCTAACAATTTTCTTCACACGCCCACAAATTCTAAACTTTTGTAGAAGTCTCCTAAAAGGTACCTTATCAAAAGCTTTCTCATAATCAAGATATATCACGTTCACAGGGCCTTTCAAATCATTATAGACAGAACAATTAATTGGAAATTAGAGCTATGCGGGCAAAACCCATCTCTCATGTGTTTTACTATTATCTTTCCATCACATTCCAGACCCTACTTATCAAGTCTCTTATGGTTCTGTAGTTCCCTTGAACCAACTTGTTTCCTTTTTTACAAAAAAGATCCCCATCCACAGATGGGGTTACAGTTGCAGTTTTCCATACATCTGGCAATATGTCAGTATCATAGAACTTTTGCATAGTCGCTGCTAAGAGATGGTCAAGGTTACAGTTCTTCAAAACGGCTACTGGTGAATCGTCTGATCCAGGAGACTGGTTAGCTTTCATTTCTTTAATGGCAGCACATATAGAAACTCCGAAAGAGAAAGTTCTCCAGGTGGTTTACTTTTAAATACACTAGAGACTAGACAATTGTTCTGCAAAGGCTTCCGATATATCTTTTTTTTTGAAGGAACCCATTTGAACACATCTACTGGTAAAGAATTCCAAGTTTTGGAACTTTTTGCAATTAATAATACAGCAGGGAATACCCTGCATTATTCCTTAAAACATTGATACAGAAATTTTAGATGATAATTTTCTAATATATGAACAAAGTTTTTTAGATCCAGCTTCGAGAAGGTCCTTATCGTAGGCACTTCGTGATTTACGACATAGGTTCGTGAATTTGCTATTGACTCTTTAGTATTCTGTGTAATTATTTATCAGTACAAGTTGAAATAAATCTCCTCCATAATATCCATTTCAGACTCACTTTACTGGTTCACTTCTGACCCAAGGTTTATCAAGTACTTTGTTTGGTATCTTCCTCGGAGGTACATGGTTATCAATGACATATGGATGCCATGCCAAGAATTACCCATAGAGCGATTCCATAATTGCTCTATGGGTAATTCTTGGCATGGCATGGATCTATGGATAATTATCTCTCTCTCTCTCGGTTTTAAGCGCGTCCAGTCCCAGGGCGACCGTAATATCCCCCATGCACTGTACTACTGTCATCCACATAGCAATGAATGTTTCCTAATGAAAGCATGTCATTGATATGAAGAAGAAAGAGTGTGGGAAATAAACAGAGAACATGAACAGAAGAAGACATGAACCGCGAAGCGCATCCATCTGTGAGGACACGAATTCTCCGCTCATGCAGGAAGCCGGCAATCCAGTTGCAGAGTTGAGCGTTCAGACCGTAGCCGGGAGCTTAAAGAGAAGAGCCCTGTGCCAGAACTGGTTAAATCTTCAGCAATATCAAGGCTAATAGCCACTTATTCACCACGTTTGTCAATAACTTCACCCCAGGTATTGGGCGGTACTTAGGTGGGTCTGATCGGTCTCCCTTTTTGGGGACCGGTTGCACATTGGCCTCTCTCCAAGATTCCGGCACGCACCCAAAAGAGTAAGAAAGAAAGTATAGCCGCGTTAAGACGGGAGACAACTCCACTGCGTATTTTCATGCTACATTGGAGTTTGATCTGCTTTGATAGATGACGGATTTTGCATTTTATTTTTGCTACGCATATAGCGTCATTTCTGTTTCTCATCATAATTACTTTCAAAGGCCGTGGAGTCACCACATCAATAATCCTCCTCATCACACTCATCACTATCATGCTCCTGTCGCTGGAAGGGGGTTATCAGAGGTAGACTCTGTAACATCATAAATTATAACATTGTTGCCTTTTTTAGTATATTCTGTCATTTTCTGTTTTGCAGTTTCAGTAGCAAGCATGTTCTGACGCATGCGTAAGATCTAATCTTCTTTCGTAAGCTCTTTGAGCTCATTGAACATGTACACACTTAGACACTAGCTTTTATTGTACTTATTTTTAGCTACTCAATAATATAATTTCGAATCAAATGTAAAATATGTGATGCATTAGTTTTCCACTGCAATCATGGTAGCCAGTATGTAATCAGTTTTATGTTCCAGCAATAAAGCACCATTAATTGACGGAATTTCAAACTAGTTCCTAGAACACATCCTATGCCATTGAGTTTGGTTTATATGACAGGCATTGTTATTTCCTATTTTTTATCACACTCTTTGGATAATATTGCCTCTGATACCAGTAGTACATCAAGCTTGTTTAACTAGTCAACCATCAGATTCCAAACACAATTGATTTTTCAATTGTCATATACCTCCAGAGGTAAAACGCCGCTTGACAGATTAATTTGATAAATGTTTCAATTTCATTCTTATTGGGAGTAAGCCGGGCTATTGACATATCCACCTGTTGACGAGGCTGATTAGAATAATTATTTGTTGTCATAAAAATTCCTTAATTTGATGAAGAAAGTGGCGTGATGACTGGTACTTAGGACTTAGCTATTTTTTTTTAGCTTTTAGTGTATTGTGTACATCATCAAGATAATATCTATCTTTTCAATAAAATAAACTTTCACCTCCTTACTTTATTTTTGGGCCATAGTGTTAGTATTTTTGCAAACGTCTTATTGAGTGAGATATCACTGTTTCCATTTTCTACATGGACACAGTGAGATATCTCACTGTTTCCATTTTTTACATGGACACAATTTTATAAACTAGTTTCAAGTCATATTAGCTACATTTCCCTTAATTTTTTTATAGTTGTAAATGACTATTAACGCCAGACTTTCACTTTTTCAGTCCATTATGGTGACACCATGTGGATATTGTTTTTTTCGTTCTTCATTTCATACTATAAGAGTCAGACCCATTATCACTTTAGAACTTGATGAAATGAGAATAGTAAAAGAGAACCTATTTATATTTTTTAAGCAATTGCAGATGTTTGTACCTATATGTCAATTTTAATGCAATAAGTACGTCAAATTTAAGTTTTATATGTTAGGGTTACATACCTTATTCACCTTTATGAAGATCTTAATGATTACAAATCCAATTTCGATTCTCGATACAAAATCTCAAAACTTGTGTTATTTCAATATAAATATGGTTAAAATGTTTTATTTTTTTACAGAAGAAAACCCGAATCTGAAAAATCCACAGATAGTGTCGACGACGAACAGAAGAAAAAAAAGAAAAGCAAAAAGCACAAGAAACGTAAGAGAGAAACAGAAGAAGATGAAGGAAAAGGTTACAAGAAGAAAAAGAAATCCAAAAAGGAAAAAGTCAAGAGCCCTAAACCAGAAAGTGAGACATCTCTTTCGGATGTTGAAGAACTAATAAAGAAATCCAGACAATGTAAGCCTGCTGTTAAATCGTTGTCCACAAATTCCTCTCTAGAATCCGGTAATCAGAGAACTAAAAATGGTGATGCGTCAAACGGAAAACCACGAAACAGCAGTGCGAATGATTATGGAAGAAAGAAACCCGATTTGGTGAAAGATGAGACTCTAGAAATTATATCGTCTAATTCAGAAACTGAAAATTATCAGGAGGACTGTGCTAGTCCCGAACTGACGATGATTGAAGACGACCTCAATTTAGAGGAGTTAATGAAGCAAAAAGAACTACTTCAAGCTCGATTAGTTGCATATTATTCCGATAAAAGTGACGATGACAAAGAAAAAGACCCATCACGCCTGCAGGACATAATATGTATAAGTGATGATAAACCCTCGTCTTATAAAAAATCTCGGAAAGATCAAAAGGTTAAACATAAATCTAGTAAAGACAGATCAGCGGAAGGAGATAGATATAAACAAAAGAGACACGATGAGGATCTTCGAGAGATTATTAATAGGGAAAGTAGGAAAGATATGGAGAAGAGAGAAGACAGGGATTATAGGGAGAGGAAGGAAAGAGAACGTCGAAAGCTTTTAGAGGTAGAGAGGGAAAGAGAACGAGAGAGAGAAAGGAAACGAGAGCGTGAAAGGGAGAGGGAGAGAGAAAGGGAAAGGGAAAGAGAGAGGGAGAGGGAGCGTGAGCGCCGATCAGTGGAGTTGAGACGAAGAGAACGTGATTTGGCAAAGCACCGTCGGTCTAGGGACCGGTCGCCCGCTGGCCGGCGCGACCGGCGGCAGTCGGACCGCGATCGGCGGTCCCGAGATCGACACAGAGATCGCTCACCGGAGTCCAGGGATAGAAGAGATAAAGGCAAGGTAATACCATGTTTGTTATACACCGCGTTTTTCAAGTCATGCATTATGTAATTTTACTAAACACTTTTGTGCCTCTTTTACCAAATACATTTGATACAAACTTTTCTGCGAGATGGCCATATATTCTGATTTTTGAGCAATTTTACGCAGTTA
The DNA here is from genome assembly GCA_947347705.1 of Nymphula nitidulata. Classification (NCBI taxonomy): domain Eukaryota; kingdom Metazoa; phylum Arthropoda; class Insecta; order Lepidoptera; family Crambidae; genus Nymphula; species Nymphula nitidulata. The sequence continues at coordinate 24,559,762 of OX374616.1, forward strand.
ACACACACTTATAAGAGTTATATCGTAGGACTTATATAATAAAAGTCCAATGATAGAAGTTCTACGATTAGAAAAATAATATATGGCGCGTATTGTGAATTCTAGTATCTTGAGATTCAGGAAAGTTCTGCTATACACACTGAATACCAGCTACATGTCTCGTATCGATGAGAAAAATGTAGCTGGTATTCAGTTATTTTAATGCGTAAAAAAACAGATTTGATCTTTGGGATTGACCTTATCGATTGATGCTATTAAAGTACACAGGATGTTTGTTTTCAGATTTTAAAAAAGAGAGAAAAATAAAAACTTTATGGTTTTTATTTATCTCTTCATATTTAAATTTGTGGATCTTTTTGGGTGAATTACTATAATGTAACCAATTACAGAAATATGAATTACCACAGCATTAAGGAACGTAACTTTACCCAATTACAAAATTATTTTTTAAAAGCCTAATAGCCACAAAAAAAGCAAGAAAATAAATAAAAATAATGAGAATAGGAAAATTGTACTCCTTTATTTATGTGACTATTACTTTTCTTAAAATTATAAAGATTTTAATTACGATATAGTTCAGTATTATTTATCTTTTTATTACATCTTAGTAATAAATTGTTTTTTTAATTCATGAAATGCTTCGCAATTTCAGTGTTGATATTTCAGTCGTAGACGATTTCCTTAACAGTTATGAGCCCCAGTAAAAAAAATATATGGCTTAATTAAGATCGTGTGAACGTGGTGGGCTGTTAATTGTGTATCTCGTACGATCCATCGTTTCGCATATATTTCATTTAATATTTGCGCACTTGAATTGAGTAGTGATACTGTCATATGGAGTACAATGATTTTAAAATATCATTAGTTCAAATGCCCGAAATAGTTCGCCATTGAGAAAGCTGACGGTTAGAAGAACGTGTAGAAAAACTTTTCAAACAAAAAATAATTGTCGTCCCACATACAAATGGTACGATTATTTATGTTTTCCTTAGATTATTAATTTGACGATTCTTGGTTTTAAAATATCTTTATTACATTTGCTTTCAGCACTCCATGAACGAGGTAGCGCATTTGGTGCCGAGCTCCAGCGACGAGGAACTTGATATCTCGATAAATACTGACGATGAAGAGGAATCGGAGGAGCAGATTATTGAACGACGCAGGAAACAGAGAGAACAACTGATGAAGGTGAGAAAGCAATAATAATAATAATAAAACATTCATACACTTACATCTATTATCTAGTAAACAGTGATAAGAGCCTGTGCTATGGATACTAGACAGCGGAGAAATATTTTTATTTATATTGTAATGTCTTGATTCACTTAAAATTCATCCTCTTGTGTTTTTTTATTCAATTTCTTAGTTCAATGTATAAAAATTAAGGGACCCTCTTTTTACTCTGTAGATAGGTTTCCTAAACTGTTTCAAATTAACCTTGCCAAAAAAGGAACACCCAAAAAATTACTTAGTAGCCATTTTTTTTCGGTATTCTGCGCTTTTAAATTTCGATAATAACGGTACCCGAAAATTTAGATATCAACTAATCCATCATTCAAAGGATACCCATAATTTAAAGGGCACCCGTAATAATTTTTAGGTTGGATACCCTCATTTCTAAATGGTTTTACACGTAACCTTACCAGCTTGTGCGATTAAATACAGATACCCTAATTTATAAGGTACCGAGTTTTAATATATCGGTCGGACACGATATGACTTTACCAAATTTCAATGATCGGTCTACACTATTTGATCCAATTACAGTTACGCGATTTTAATCTTAATAAGATTTATTCTTAAAAGGAAAAAGATACCAAGAATTCGTTTCGAGCTGTCAACTAAATTTAGACAGATTTCTAAATAACCATAGACAATTTTAGACGACATGTACGGAGGTGCCTCCTAAACGCTGCATTTTATCACGCTTAATAAGGTCTAAAATTAAACGCACGTTTCTAAATGTCCAATCATATAACAGCCAGCCTTTTTGTATTCATATTGAGAGAAAGAGATGGACTGAACTTAAATTTATACTTAGCATGTGTTCTTCAGAATTAGGGCCAATATGAAAGTATTGAAGACGAGGCTGTCATGTGTATACCGTCCTACATATAAGTCTATCGTATCGTATCTCATTAAATTAGAAAATTTCTATTTTGGTGCGTTTTCGTATGAACGCAAAATTTTTAGTACGGGTGCTCTTTATGCAACTAAATTTTCAAAGCCGTTCTTCGTTTTTCCTTAGAAATCACAGGAAACTTACAAGTTCAATGCTCGGTTAACTTTCTTCACTATATTTAAGATTAAATTGTGATGTATGTTTTTAAATCATATTAAATTATGATTTAAAAATATGGATGGCATCATGCCATTATGGAAACTCTCAGGGGGCAAAAAGACGTAAACATGTATTACCTATTTGGTAAGACACCACAAATCCACGCAATATTCTTGTAAGTGATAGCTCAAGTAAAGAAAATGCTGACTATTACTTAGCTCAGAATTTTAATTTTTGACAGTTCTTAAGTAACGTAATTACTAAACTCGTTCGTTACACTATTTCACTAAGTCCAATCTTATTCTTTTAACAACAGAGGTTAGGTGGCGAGAATACAACGAGTAGTACCGAAAATCAACATAACATAGTACCTCTATCACAAACTGAGTCTAAACCCAGCCAGAAACCAAGTAACGAGTCCCAGGTGGCTGAAGTAAAAACTTCTAAAGAACAGTCTAATAAGTCGCCAGTGACCAATACCTCTCCTGTAAAAGACAAGATTAGTCACGTGGCGAAGATAGATAATGCAACTGAGACGAAAACCAGCGTCAAATCTGAGAAGCGTAAGGGCAGCGAATGGGACATGTTTGCTGACCAGGATCACTACAATGTGGACGTGAGTTATGTAGTGTATATCACTTTGTTACATGTTGTTTATGGCGTAGACTATGCACTGTTTTTCTGAGGTATGAATCCCAAAAAATTAACATTTTCGTTTTTGCAATTTTTTATTTGTATTACTGTTTTATTTTTATAATACCTAAAGTAGCCTGAATTATGTAAAGGTCATTTTAGATATTTATGTACATTTTTGGCTGTAAAAGATAGTTTTTTTTTTAATTTGTAAAAGCTTGATGTTAGGCCTTTGCCCCAGGCCTACCCCTTATGATACCAAACCGATTAATACAAGATTTTGAAGAAGAAAAAAGCAGGGAATTTAAATTCAGTTTTAATTAAAGTACAAAATAAGAACCTCGCTTTTATATATTTTTTTAATTATATTATTATATTTGTTATATTCTTTTTCAAAAAAGGTGATAGGACTCAATTGAAGAACTAAAGACCCATCACACTACTGAGTCATATTTACAAGCTGTTTTCTAGGGTTAAAAAGGATCGTCTCGCACGCAGGTTTGACAACTTCCAGCCTCCCGAACAAGCCGGATTCCAAAAAGGCTTTAGTACCATAGACCACATACATACGCGGCGGCAGGTTATACAGAAGACGGAAGAGTAAAACCTGCCACTATATTTAGCGTTTGTGGACTATGAGAAAGCCTTCCATTCTGTTGAAACCTTGTTCGTGCTTCAGTTACTCCAGAGGTGTCAAATTGACTATAGATACTTCCAAAAAGCAGTATTTGGAAGTATCTATAGTCAATTTAACTGCAGAGTCACTGTACGAAGACGCCACTTGTTTAGTCCGCCTCCAGGATTAAAACTCAAAACCAATACGACTTCAGCAAAGTGTGAGACAGGGCGATGTTATTGCGCCGAAACTGTTCACAGCCGCGTTGAAGGATGTGATTAAGCTTTTGGACTGGGGAAGACTTGGCATCAACATAAACGGCGAGTACATGACTCATCTTCTTGGACACAATGCTTGACGACCTCTGTAGAGTTTCCCAACAAGTGGGTTTTAAAATGAACATGGATAACACGAAAATTATGTCAAATTCCCATGTCGTATGTGGTAACGACATGGGAATTTTACATAATTTCCATGTGTTATCCACTCCTGTGACGTTTTAACGTTCTACACCGGAAGTTGCTGACGAATATGTTTGTTTACCTGAGACAAATAGTCCAACTTGCTACGTCCAACTTCCAGTAAGAGGTTAAGCCGATAGACGGCGCAGGACCGATCGCTTTGGAGATCCCTGGGGGGGAGGCTTATGCTCAGCAGTGGGCGTGTCTGATGATGATGGCATTAATTTTATATAGATTGCAAGTGTCGAGTCCCTATTTTCAGTTCTCTGAAATTTCTTTACGAGTTAACTTATAACCGTATCCGAGGATTGAAAATAGGGTCCTATTTGGGAGTAGTTTCGTCACATGTGTTTTATTTCAGACCCCTACCGCCGGTAATCAGAGTAATAGGACTGCTGTGGAAAATCCTTCGTTGACAGATAATTGGGATGATGCGGAAGGTTATTACAGGTGGGATAATAATTATATTAATATTACTGTTTAAAACGTAGTATTCAAGACTTTATTGATTAAAAAAATGTTTTTAACAGGGTACGCATCGGTGAGATATTAGACACAAGGTACAACGTGTATGGATACACAGGTCAGGGGGTGTTTTCAAACGTGGTGCGTGCGAGAGATCAAGCGAGAGGCAACACTGACGTCGCTGTTAAGATCATAAGGAACAACGAGATTATGTAAGTGGACAAATTATATATTTGTTTTAATACGGGAACCATACTGCAATACATTATCTATCACAAAACATATTACGCCATTTAATTTAACAATATGCAAACAAAATTCCACATATGGACACAGATATATTTTTTATCCGATAATTTATTTATTTATTTATTTATTTAAAAAAGGCACTGCTACAGAACACAATTTAAAACATCGTTATAATTTCTTACTTTAGATATTACATTAAAATTGAATTCCGATAACTGCTGCGCACAGCATTCACTTTAAACAAAATATACAAAAACAACAGCTCTACTTAAACTGGCTTAAGAATTAACTTGGCACGGTCCATACCAAATAAGACAAAGAAGTAATTATTTGGCTTATAAGTAACTTATTTCAACTATCTAGTAACATAATTAACAGAAGTAGCTTGGCACTCAATCGCAATGTTTCACAGCTTTGATATATAAATAAAAACTCTGGGAGAATATGTCCAAATCACCTGCCCTATCGTTATAAGCTCTGCACATTCGATATATTGGATCGCTAAATGTAACATTGTTACTACAATATGGTAAGGAGAAAAGTTTTAATTTTCTTTTACTACCACTAGTTTTAAATGCTAGATGACTCAACAAATCCATAGCGTCCCACTTATTGTTGACAATTTTATACAGTGTCAATAACTCCTGGACTGAACGCCTACTTTGTAGTGTCTCCAGTCCAAAGTAATGAAGTCTGGATTCATAGGTAGGTAACCTACGTCTCATGCCTAGCTTGGAACTTAAACTACGTAAGAAGCGCCTTTGGACAGCCTCTAACCTATCAATATGAATGTTGTATTGTGGAGACCATAATAAACAGTTATATTCCAAAACGCTTCTAACAAGCGCAAAGTACAATATCAGTATACTCCGTGGTTTTCGAAAAGGTTTTGCAGTCCTAAAAATGAAACCTATAGTCTTATTGACTTTTGATAACATACTTTCATAGTGAAATATGTAATTTAATTTAGAGTCCAACCACACACCAAGATCCTTGACCACATTTCGGCGATTTAATATAGTATTATCGATTTTGTAGTTATATTTGATAGGAAACTTTTGCTTAGTAAATGTAATGATACAGCATTTTTCAACATTTAAAGACATTCCATTATAGATACACCAATTATGTACCCTATCTATATCTCTCTGCAAACGATCAGCGTCATCACTGCACGAAATTTTATGATATATTTTTATATCATCTGCATAAGAAATACACTTGGATGATATAGACTCTAATAGGTCATTAACAAACATTATAAATAAAAGCGGACCCAAATTTGAGCCTTGAGGAATGCCAGATGTAGATTCATAAGGGACTGAGTCATAGCCATACACTGCTACAAGCTGTGTTCGGTGAGATAGGTAAGAAGTTAGCCAACGCAGAAGTATTCCATGAATACCCAAGTGATATGCCTTACAACAAAGAATATGATGGTCTACTTTGTCAAAGGCTTTGGCAAAATCTATATAAACCGAGTCTACCTGTGAATGTCTATGAAAAGCAGCATTTAGGTCATGAATATATGTCAGAAGATTTGTAGAAGTTGAACGCCCAGCGACAAAACCGTGCTGTCGGCTACTTATAACAGGTCTTAAGTAGAAATACAGATATTTGTATATTAAACTTTCAAAGATTTTTGCAAAACAATTTAGTATACTTATTGGTCTAAAATTAGTAACATCCTTCTTGTTCCCTGACTTATAAATAGGCACAATCTTAGCAATCTTCCATAATTCCGGAAACCTGCCGGTGTCCAAACTTTTATTATAAATAATACCTAATGGTTTTATCAACGCCTTCCTACAGTTCTTAACAAGTATAGGTGGTATTCCATCTGGCCCAGCACCTTTAGAGGTGTTTAAAGATTGCAGAGCCACTAATATTTCCTGTTCAGATAAAATTATAGAGGAGATGCTGCTACTAGCTTCCTGAAAAGTACATCTATAGTCGCTTGCAGGAGCCTTATTAAAAACAGAGGAGAAATGTCTCGCAAAAAGGTTAGCTATATCCCTGCCATTAACTGCAACATCAGAGTTATAGTACATTTGGCTTGGCAAGACATTTGTAGCTTTTTTCGATTTGGTATATCTCCAAAAAGCTTTAATGTCAGTTTTGATACTTTCCTCCGTTCTTTCCAAGTATACTCTATAGCACCTATTAAATTCAGCTTTGGCTCTCGATCTTAGCATAGAGAAGGTGTCAAAATCGCGTGGATTTTGATATAATTTAAATTTAGTATGGTACTTATCTTTTTCTTTTAATATTTTTATTAATGCTCGTGAAAACCATGAAGGCGAGGAGTTGCTAGTTTTAGATATTGGAGTATGTCTTTCGATTGCTTCCCACAAGCGACTATAAAATAATTGCAAGAAATCATCGCAATCTAAGTCAGCATACTGATCCCAATTTATTTTCTCTAGCTCGGCAATACACGCAAGGAAATTTGTTTTATGAAATCTATATTTTTTATTACCTAGATTCTCTCTTAACACATACTGTTTACGGTAATTCAAAGTAACCTCTATTGGTGGGTGATACATGTCAATACGACTTAAGGGCTGAGCCTGTGTAACACTGCAGGGCAAATGGGAATTATATAATACTAGGTCCAAAATTTTACCTTGGGAATTCACAATGGCGTTCGATTGGGCTAAGTCAGATCTAGCTATAAACTCCATCAAAGTACACACTTTAGGATTTCTTGTACTAATAGGGTGTTCAAAAGACCAGTCTATTTCAGGAAGGTTAAAATCACCAATTATTAGCGTGTGATCAGAGGTTGATTGAATATTTTCGAAATGATCGAGCAAGTATCTGAGTTTTTCATGTGGTATGTAAGTTGGCAAATAAATTGTACATATATTCAAAGTTATGTTTTTTAGATGTACACTTACCCATACATCCTCAAGGGACGTATGCCATAGTACCTTTTCAGAAGATATTAAGCACTTTTTTACTGCGATAAGCACACCTCCACCATGAGACTTTTTATACTCTCTCATAATATTAAAAAATCAGAATAAACCCTTATAAAAAGCAATGTCTTAAATTTTTGTTTAATTGCCGAGACAAAGGGGCGTGCAAAATATCAGTATATCTATTATTATATGTCAACACTGCCGATGAATGGATTTCGCTCGCATTATCAAATGAAATGAAAATATCTTTTGGATCATAAAAAATCCCAAACTATGTCTATTACAATTAATTAATGTCATGTCTGAATTGACATTAACTAACAATGTCATCTCTGTCTGTCGTGTAAATTAAATCAATTTTGTTGGACTGGTCAACTTATGTTGGTAAACAACACAACAATAAACACACAATCGTCTGAAGTTCTAGTTTTGCGCTTACTATCTAGCCCCTTAGATCAAGCTTAGGGGTCTTCAAGCTTAATTGGGTAGTTGTCAACTTTTTTATTTCATAAATAAGAAGTTTAAGTATAACTCATATAGAAATATTGCAAAAGCAATAGTACGTCTAAGATCAATAGTTTCACAGATATAGTGGTATGTTTGATATCCAAAAACGCTCTATATAAAATCTACGGAACATGTGACGTCACATGTTCCTATATTACTAAGATATGTATGGGCATACTGACAAAGATAATGATAACTACGTAATGTTATGTTAATTATTCATAGTTGTCATAATGATAGTTGTTTTAATGGATGTCAGCCATCTTATCTTTTTAAACAGCATATATTTTCCGAATTTGTGATAATAGCGCCATATTCAAACTTAGGCAACACCCCAATTGCTACCCTTATAAAATAATTTTTGGTCTATTTTACTTATTCCGTCATCGACATTTTTCCACAATACTATAATTGCAGGCACAAGACTGGTCTCCGCGAGCTAGATATCCTTAAGAAACTGAATGATGCAGACCCCGAAGACAAGTTTCACTGTCTGCGTCTTTTCCGGCATTTCTTTCACAAGCGGCACTTGTGCATGGTAATGGAACCACTCTCCATGAATCTGCGCGAGGTGCTCAAGAAGTATGGCAAGAATAGCGGAATACACATAAAGGCGGTGAGGAGTTATACGCAACAGATGCTGCTGGCCCTCAAATTGTTGAAGAAGACTGGGATACTTCATGCTGGTGAGTTTGTTATTATTTCAGTATATCAACCTATGATATCTACCGCTGCTCCTATGCAACCTATGATAATCCTATGAGCTAGGTTAGTTACTGTGGTTATCTTATGTATGCCCTCATTTCTGATTCTGGTAATAAAAAATATAGGCCTTTTGCTAGTCAATGAACAGGTTACACTGTAATAATGATTGACCTGCACTGTACCCATTTTAAGGGGTTACTCGTTTGGAGTTTAATCTTAACATTCACAACCTGTTCAACTTTGAATCCTTTCTTAGTTATGTAATTGTTCAAGCAACAGATCTTTTCTTGTTCGATCTTTCTCTCTCTTCGTAAACATTCGCGTTCATACTCGAGTTCATTACCTTGGCATATGCTCGTCATCTCTAACCTCGTCTTCATGTCCATTTTAAAACAGTCGGTCTCCTCCCTATTTTTCTATTGCAATCTTTATTTTATGTATTATTGTTATTCATTAGATTTCATTTCTTATTCTGGGGTCCGGGGTTCAAATCCCGGTGGGAGCAAATATTTGTATGTTGAGTACGAGCATTTGTTCACGAGTCATGGATGATTATATGTTTATTTAGTATAATTCTAATATTCATATACATATAATTATCAATATTTAATATGTTATGTAATATCCATAACACAAGCTCCTAATGATGCTTACTTTGGGCTAGATAATAGGTGTGAATGTATGAATATTATTATATTATATATTTATAGTAAGGCTAATGGCATCTTTATTCTGGACACAGGAAGAGTAAACGCAGGGGAGGCACAAAAGATCCCAATGAGTCGAAGTGCACTGTGACTTAGTCATGGCCCCACTTTAAGATATGATAAGATGAATATATTATTATAATTAATTTTAAATGGGTATTTAGAATTTCATGACATTTCGATGAAATACTTCGGCTAGTGTTATATTATTTCATACAAATGTCATGAAATTATCAAATGAATAAGATGTTTTTGAAAGTGGCAAACCATTTCCAATCAGATCATGTTTCAATTTATTGTCGTATTGACGCCACCACCCTGTATGAGCATCGTTCCAGCCACATGAAATCCAATTTCGTCCACCTATTTAACAGCCCAACATACCAATCCATTTAGAACGACAGGTCCAATGTCAAACTTATTACCCTTTAGTAGAATAGGATTACGAGAGTCAATAGTAATAATTACAATTGGTTACTTTGTTTCAGACATAAAGCCCGACAATATTCTAGTCAACGACACTAAGTTGATGCTCAAACTGTGCGATTTCGGCTCCGCGTCACACGTCTCTGACAATGATATTACACCTTACTTGGTCTCCAGATTTTATAGAGCGCCAGAAATAATATTAGGGGTTCCATACGACCACGGGATAGACATGTGGTCGACAGCGTGTACTATTTACGAGTTGTCCACTGGAAAAATTATGTTTAGTGGCAAATCTAATAACGAGATGCTCAAATACTTTATGGATTTGAAGGGGAAAATACCAAATAAGATAATTAAGAAGGGGCACTTCAAAGAGCAGCATTTTGATGCAAACTGCAACTTCATGTATCACGAGTTGGACAAAATTACAGAAAGGGTATGTTTTTATTATTCATTATATATACATTTGAGGCTTAACCTTAAGGCTTGGAAATAGAACTTCCTTACTTATTAAACGACCATAATCACATCAATATTTGTTCTCAATTACAGGAAAAGGTAGTAATAATGTCTAGTATAAAACCGTCAAGAGACCTACAAACAGAACTAGCTCCCCCCCACCACCGGCTCCCCCCAGCTGATGCCAAGAAGATAGGGCAGTTGAAGGATCTCCTGGAACGAATGCTAATGCTTGATCCCGCAAAGAGAGCGTCCGTCAACCATTGCCTGGCTCATCCCTTCATCCAAGAAAAAATTTAAAACAAGGTGACAATACCAACTGTGAATAGGAAACCTATTTTTTTTACATAAAGAATGTTTGAAGATGGTTATTACGTTAATATAGACTTTGAAATTTAGGCATAAGTTGTAGATAAAACGTTGACTTTCTTAGTAATGTTTTGTCAATAAATCTCATTATGCTTTTGCGAAGGTAACAGCGGCGACACATCTTTCTTTACCGGTTTGTTCATGAGTGTACATCATTGTTCGTATTAATTTAAACAATACAGAAACATACAAAATAATGTTGTTTACAGTGTCAAGGAGTATTTTTATTTAAACGTGGAAACTATACTGTATAATGTGCATCAATTTTATTTGATACCCAAATTCTATTGGAATATTAACAAAGAAGTTATTATTTATTTTTAATACCACAACAATTGTTACATTTACCACCACGAATGTATTCTCTTAAAAATGTTATTTAAAGTAAATTTTTGCTTTAACCATTATTAGTACCTACGCGCGACGTAAATTGCATATCGGTACTTGCACGTAACGTTATACAAGCTTCAAGCAGGTTACAAGTGTTCATTTTCATTAAAGTTTAGCAACGCGAAAGCACTTTTTACCTTTTCGGAATCTACAAACAAAAATAGCAAGCGGATATTGGCGATGCCTATGAAGCAACGCGCTACATGGACAGGCGTAACTTTACAACTTCGGGTTTTAAGTTATGAATGTTTAATTAGAAAAGTATAATAGTTTTAATCATTTGATTTTGTATTCGAAATTTTCAGGTAGGTAAACTAGAAGTATATGGAGCTTAACTAATATTCTTTTCAAATAAATTCGTGCTGACAACTATACGTAGTTGTACTTTTGTATTGTTGGAACTATTCAAAATTAAAACGCATGGAAATAGACCTGAAAGCTATTTGGTGACATAAGTTCGGAACTCAAGCAAAGTTTATGGCCTAAATGTTCTGTACAAAGGAATAATGTTTTAGTATATTTGTGATTAGTTGAAGTAAATAGCAGTCAATTATAGATGGTGAAGTGCTAGTACCTCTTGCGTAGGGTAGTTTTACGATACACCGCGTAGTGGATATTACTTTATCGAATTATGAATGATTTATAGTTAAATTCAATAAAGATCGAGTAGTCTCAATCTCCTAATATTTTGAATCGACGATTCTATTCGATAACTGTCGACTACCCTACAAATTTTGCACTTAAAAAGTGGTAATTTTTCGCTTTGTGTGCGAGCCTACCTAGCAGGCGCTCGACGACGTTGTAACTGTATTTCTAATGATTACATATAAGTTAGTAACCAAACCGCTGGTTTTTATGAGGTAGCGATTCTAATCGTACTTATTCATGTAACCTGAATATGCAGTGACTTTCGAAATTAAATACGATCGGGTTCATTGTTTGAGAAATCGGCGGGGGTAAAGTTAAATAAGATTATTTTAAAATGTTATTCAATTTTAATAAGACTTTGTAATGGATATTTTTGTTTTAAACTTAAATAATAACCTTTTTCTACCGACTTTTTAATAACGGTAGAGGTCAAATTTTCAAGGCATTCTCATTATAAGAGACTCAACAAATACTTTATATATTATTAAATCAATAACAGTCTTTAAAAATTTGTATTTGTAGCTGCAGATTTTTTAGTTATCCACTTACGATAATCATTAAAAGCACAAAGCCCCATCTCGTCGCCATTACCCAACGGCACAGGCACAAGGCAGAAAACATCAAGATTAAGGGTCATAACTACACACCGCTGGCCTAATGTGAGTAGGGATTGCAATACCGCAGGATCCCGCATCTTAGAAATTACGTTATAAAATCAAATTGAAACTACAGATTTTTATTTAAAATCAACTTATATTAAACATTTCTCACATTAATCAACAGAAATTATTTCGTTTCTATTAACCACTTAAGCATCAAATAACAGACACAATTGATTTTTCATTGTCATAGCCCTCTGGTGGGATAACGCCGCTTACGGTATATTAAGTTACGGGTTTTTTTTTGGAAACCTATCTCAGGCTCCAGTCTCTCACACAATGGTTCATACACTAAAATCAATGTACCTACTTACACTATATTGAAAATTGTAACTTTTGTGAGAGAAAATAAATAAATATTCTATTCTAAAAAAAAAAATATTCTATTCTATTCTAAGTGAAAGTAATTAGTAATCTGTTTTCTTAGATTCATATTTAAATGTTTGGTATAGCGTAATAGTTTTGTTTCAATTTACCTTTATTCCTAATAACAATTTTATATTTTATAATCGCCCACAAATGAAAGTCGATATTCATGTTATGCTAATGTAACCGACTACTAATTTGGATAAGTGTACGCGCCCGTAGACAAAAAAATGTATTTTTCTTTGTCACCTTTGTTGGTATGCAGGATGGTGCCGTCAATACGAGAATAAATTAAAACATGGGCTTTATTAGTCCATAGGAATGGTTTGACACTTTCAAAAACATCTTATTCATTTGATAATTCTATGATATTTCTATAAAATAATGCAGCCAATGTTATATTATTTCATACAAATGTCATAAAATTTCAAATGAATAAGATGTTTTTGTAAGTGGCAAACCATTTCTATGGACTAGTATAGCCCATACTTTAATTTATTGTCATATTGACGGCACCATTCTGTATATTATTATGTGGAAAATGATTTTTTTTCTATTGTATTCTCATTGTTAGCGTGAACAGGAATACACCGCGATTATTATGGCATTGTTAATATTAATACATACCTTTGCAAAATTTATACCTTCTCCGTGGAGCCGAATATACTATTATTTATGCACCGTAGCCTAATTCATATTATTATTTATGTGATAATATAGAATTGTTACAAAGACGGAGCGTATCTAATTAAAAACGGTTTAACATATTCGCGAGCTGTGATCTAGATACAATATTAGTTTTTTTGTAATTGCCTATAGCCGTTTGATGTCCGCGATCGTGTTGACATACCTCATAATGATTCTAAATTTTCTTTTAACTCAATGGGATTTTTAATAAACTTTATTTTCCTACTTTTCATGTAGAGGGAGCTAGCTAGCCTAATTTTTTTTCAAAATGTTAACAAAACTTTGTTATTGATATTTTACCAAATGGGTGAATGTATGCCATGACCAAATATCAGCGCTGCAGTCCCTAAAGTTCTACGAATAAAATTACGGTAGCATAGATACAGGAGGGCGGACAAGAATATTTTTTTTTCAATCTGGCCCAAGATGTAAACAAAGGACAAAACTTACAAAAATCTATTGAACTGTTAATAATCCGCTAATCCAACGTCATACACATTGCACTTTTTTAAAGTTACTTTGCTGCAACTTATTTATTTATGTACGTAAATGTTTTGATAACTCATCGTCTTTATCAGAGTCCCATAGGTCAGAGACTCTGATAAAGAATATTAATTCTATATGTCTTTTAATTATATATTTTTCAAGTATCTGTAACTTCTAACCGTTTTATTCTATTCCTCTTTATATTCTTTCTTCGTAAAACGGATTCAAATGGCGGATTGATTGCCAGACGGTGACACTTATACACTCGCGAGCAACCAAATCGACTCAACCTTTCACTGTGCACACGTCCAATTTCACAAAAACTACGTGTAGTATTTATGACAACAATGTGTAATTTAAAAGCTTAAGATGTCTGCTTTAATTTGGTGTTATTATTATTGACATCCAATCATTGTTTTATAAATTATTATTAATAAATAACGTCTGAACGTAAGTGTAGGAGAAAAGAGAAATTAAAGACAAAGGATTGTAGTTAGCATTAAAAAATTTACTAAATCACTATTTGTTATTGATCCCCTAGCTCTAATTATAGCTCGCAGTCGGTTTTTCATCAACCTAATTAGTAGCGGGTTGCGTAGGGGCTTTCATGGCGGGGTAAGTAGCGCAAGTCGTGGTTAGTTTATGGAGTAAGTTTACTGTATCGCCCAATTAAATTGCGTAAATAAATAAGGGCTATTTTTATATTAAGTATTTATGCTCATTGAAAGCTTAAATTTTAAGCTTTCAAATGATATATTTTTGTTGTAAATACCGTGTGTAGTTTTTGTATAATTGATGTATGTGTGCGCAGTGAATAGTTGAGTCGATTTAGTTGCTCGCGAGTGTATTATGTAAATATTATATAACTGTGCATAAGATTTATATATGGCCTGCGCAAGTATGACCATGTGTCGAAATATCGCTCTCAACTCCATTGGCTCAGTATTCAACAGCGCCGTGATGCACTTTGACTCCCCCATATCTGAAGGACCGCTTTTGCTTCCGGTCATCATCCCACGGCAGGAACACTCGTTCCGTCGTAACCCTTCTCCTTGTGTTCCCTTCCCATTCCTCTCAGGCCTATAATGAATCCTTTACTGTACGCGCTATGAGACTTTGGAAAAGTCTCCCTCTTCACATTTTCTCACTCTGATCCTTCTTCTTCTTTTCTAATTTCCTCCAACCACTTTGTTTACCTAAATTTCCTTTAAATGTGAATATATGTTTACGTATTATTATATATATTTTAAATTAATTTTCACTTTTTTCTACGTACCTATCACTATATTGTGTTTCTTTTATCTCTGTGGTGTTTATGTGAATGTGCAAAATAAAGATTTTCTATCTATCTATCTATTACAGTCGTTGTTATTTAGATATATTTTTGTTCATTGTAATTATTTCAGACATATTTTCGAACTAACGATCTTTCAATTTCTAGCTGTGTCATAAAAGTCTAAGTCGCCATATTTGTTTACATCTTGGGCCCAAGCGAAAAAAATAGGTTAAAATACGCTATCAAAAACGAATAAAAATGTCATAGACGTGAAACTAACTTCACTCAAGTGAATATGGTTAGCAAAATAAATACTACGAAACGGATGTGTACTCGAAATTATGTAGAAAGAAAGAAAGAAAGAAAACTTTATTCAGCAAATTTAAAAAATAAGCAATCAATACAGTCATACATAAATATTTAATACGACACGCATTCTTCATTTATGTGCAGTCCATCTCATTCTTTTAGTATGAATTCAAATAGGACAGCTGTCATTATAATGTGACATTGATAAAGGTGTTGTCAAAATTGCCTATGGTTTTCCCTAAATTTACATTCGAGTTAACAGATCTTATTTAGCTATCCTTTTCTGTTACATATTGACCCTAATTCTGGAGAACACATGCTAAGTCTAAATTTAAGTTCAGTGCATTTTTTTCTCTAAAAATGAATACGAAAAGGATGGCTGTCATATAATTTGACATTTAGAAACGTGCGTTCAATTTTCAACCTTATTGAACATGATAAAATACAGTGTTTAGGAGGCACCTCCGTACATGCCGTCTAAAATTGTCTATGGTTACTTTGAAATTATCTAAATTTAATTGACAGCTCTAAACGAATTCTTGCTATCCTTTTCCTATTATGTAATAGGGGCGAGAGAGATGTACTGTACTTAAATTTAGAATTAAAGTGTGCCTTCAGAATCAGGCCCATTTAGAAAAAATGATTCAGATCTATAGTCTATCTTCAGATTTTATATTTATTTTATTGAAAACATAGATTTTTATTCATACACAAAAAGTACCTATTTTTTTTATACGAAGCATGGGAAATGGGTCAACACCATCTGATGTGAAGCCGTAAGAGAAGCTTTTATGTGAAGACAGCAACTAATGCAGCTTGAAACACACTGTTCTACCCGCCTCCAACTGGCCGGCATAGATAGTGCCATTTCACGCCTCTTGAAGGCGTGAAATGGCACCATCTATGCCGTTTGGTATAGGCATATACCAAACGGCATAGATGGCGTATAATATATGGCGATAAACGGCTTCCTATACCCATGGTATAGGAAGGTGGGAACACATGTGCGGTTAAAGAATCCCAAGTTTTGGAATTAAGAGACGAGTTACTAAACTTATTTGTCCGTGATGATGAGGTGGAGACTGATTTGATGACTCCGACGCGCCACGCGCGTGCTTCTGAGTAGGGAGGAATGTGCAATGAGGTCAAAGAGCTCTTCAGAGCACTCTTCCTGGTATAGCCGATAGAAGGCGTTCGGCGGACGGAATGTCTCGACGCAATAATAGAGGCTTAAGGCTGTTCGTGACCTCTACATCGCCAACGGTACGGACAGCACGACGCTGCAATCTGTCTAAGGTACATACTTAGCGCAGCCATCCTTCCACGTAAGACCGGACCTGACTTGTAAAGCAGGCATAATAAATTGGTCCGTGTGAAAAATCGACGCACCTTATTCAGGACACCGAGCTTCTGTGAGCCTGACTGTTTTGATTACGGTTTCGACATAGTTTCTTTAATTCGGATCACAGCATAGGCATGAATGGGGTTGATACTCAGTCTTGATTACCACTTAGGTAATCATTAATCAAGTATCAACGCCATTCATGCCATCAACGTCATTTCTACTATTTATACACTGGACCTAATTCTGAAGACACACTAATCTAAATTTAAATACAGTATATCTCTTTCTTTCAATGCCTATAGGAAAGAGATAGTAAGAATTTCATTAGAGCTGTCCAATTTTAGATAGCGTAAAATGAAACCATAGACAATTATAATCTTCAGCCAATTTACATAAAGAATAAAAGTAAACAAACTACTGTCATTTTTGTAGGAGAGATGAGCAGGAAAGGTTGCGAGTGAAAGGGACAAACCTATATAAAATGACATTTGGTTTGTTCATTTTATTCTATGACAAAGTTGGCTCAAGTATAGACGGCGTGTAAGGAGGTGCTTCCTAAACCCTGCATTTTATCACGTTCTTAAGGTCGAAAATTTAACACCCCTTTCTAAATGTCAAATTATATGACGATATCATTTTCTTATTAATATTGTGAGAAAGTGATGCACCTAACTTAAATTTATATTTAGCCTGTGTTATGCAGAATAAGGATCTCTTTCAACAACAGTTCAGTCGTATTTTTTATACAACTAGATGACAAATAAGCTGACGGCCCACCTGGTGGTAAGCGGTAACTGCCGCCTGTAGGCACCTGCAATAACAAGGAAAACTCACTTGGTATTGCAGGTGCGTTCCATCCTGAGGCCTAAGATGAAATGCCGTCCGTGCCCAGTAATTACACTGGCTACCTTTCCCTTCAATCCGAAATACAGCTAACTGTTTCAAGGCTGAAATAAGAAAGGCAGTGGTACCTACCCTGACGACCCTATATACGAGCCTAACACCTAGTAAAATTTTAGGTGATTGTCATAATTTTTATTTGTGTCGTATCGACAGGGAATAGAACCGCTGCTCACTCTTTTTTTTCTTTGTGAATTTAGCAAGGCTAGCGCGTCCTGTTCTTATTTTGATAGAGTTACTTTAAGTGCTCCTTATACACATTTGAGATTTAAATTACATCTTTTATTAACGATTTTGTTAATCAGGAATTATTGTTTTAAATTTTAGCAGAAAGAAATACATATGCTAAGTCAAGAAATGATAATATTACCTATAGGTATTTATAAATGAAGATAGTATGTATATAAGAAATTAACATCGTTTATGATATGAATGATATCATATAGGTACCTAAGTATGTTTTGGACGACCATTCTTTGAAATTGCTTGTGTTGTTGTTGTTGATTCTTTATTGTGTAAATGTACACTTTGGCTTTATGAGGTTGAAAAAATCTAGGACTTTTTATAACAAAAATTGCAAACCGAAATGCACTTGCGCAGTTGTTAAATAGATTCAATTGAAAAATAAGGAATAAAATGTAATTTTTAATACAATATTTATTCCAATACGCCTAGATTTAAAGAGTAATAATGATTATTATTGCTAATCTGTTTATTAGTTAATACACATACCTATAGTATAATTTTTCATTGTAGATAATAATCAATTTCGAAATGCATAAACAATAATTTGATGTATGTATGTACCTACAATATTTTTTATGTGGAAACCGGAGAAAACAAAGTTGTAGATATATAAATATATGAATACAATTCTGTACTTTATTTTCTTTTATTTTTTAACAATCCTTTAAGTCCATCTCATAATAAGTAGTGCTACATTGCTCTAGCGCAACGGAGTAAGCTAGTTATCTGAGTGGGAAACTTCATCCAAACTACTTTTTTTTTGTATTACCTAGTTGGGTAGTCACCTACGTAAAGGTTATTTACAAAATTGAATCAATTTAATGATCTAACTCCATTGTCTAATTAAACAACTCGTAACATTCTATTAAGTAGCTGTAGGTATAGGCACAGAGTATATAAGTACTTAATAGGAGTATTCAAATTGTATACCCCTCTCAAAATGGTTAGCACGACATGGTATCGGCCCCCATCTAGGATATGATTATCCTCAAATCCAGCAACTTGATCTATCACCGGGAGAGCGATCATCTTTCCACCACCAGCGTGGTGTTGGGTTCATCGTCCACAGGTCTCTCATTAACAATATTGTGACGACTCAGAGTGTGTCGGCGAGGGTAGTATACACCTTATACGCAGAATCACCAAACGATATTTGTTGTAGGCCATACAGGTGTACGCGCCGACCTCTACACACCCTGATGATGTGTATGTTTGAGAAAATATCTAGAGCCATATTTCAGGGGTATTTCAGTAAGGCTTGGCATACGGAGCGAGCATCAGCTGAGAGTGGGGAAAATAGACAGAAAAATGACCTGGCCGAGCACCGATGGTTCAACTAGTAAGGAGATGGACTTCATCATGACCACTAAAATAAAAATATTTAACGATCTCTCTCAGTCTCAGTGATCGCCAGGGTGAAAACCGGTAGCGATTACACTACGGTGAGAGCCACGTTGAATATCAACGTTAGATTAGAAATCTTGTTTGATGAGGTTACGCCCCGACCAACACCCGTTTAGGTCCAAAACCCAAAAAGCATTCAACCCGAACTCCGGAATCGCTTCGGATCCCTGGTGAGCTGCATTACAGTGGACTAGATAAATAGCGGATTGGCAGAAACTCTCCACGCAGTGGGTTTTAAGTTAAAACTTACTGCGTGGTCAAGGTGCAAGGTCAAAAACTATCCGACCACATCCTTTCCCTCATGGAAACACGGCGACAAATAAGGTTGCAGTCTTCACACGTTGCGTCACTATATCAGCAGCTCAATAGACAGATATCGAAATCTATGCGACACTACATTCGCCGCTTTAATACTAGCTCTATTAGAGAGGCGATAGATTGAAATAAAGGTTCCAAAGTCTTCGCAAGGGAAGTGTCTGTTAAGCAAAGCCAATTATTGACAAGCGTGGAGACTGGATGGCAGCTTACTGTCGTCTAAGCGTCAATAAGAACCGTAATAGTAGTAGGAATCGCTGCCGACTAAGATACAGTACTGTCCTAGTTTAGAAAGCCATGTTTCTGATAATGTTTACGCATTAATTAAAATCAAACTATACGTGGTAACTGTTGCTATGTAAACTATACTGGTCAATAACCTTTTTAATATCAGTTTTATAAGCCGATTCTTAGAAAAATCAGCGCGTGACGCTAAATCAGCAGGATTGTCTTGAAACATGTTTCAAGATTCATATTTCGACTATCACTCACGCGATTGGAAACAAAAGTTTTTAAGTCACGAGACTTAGAACATATCCAACCGAGCACTACCTACTGATGAATCAGACTAATGGAATCGATTAGAAAGGTGACAACGCAGCGCTTTTATGACCTTGTTACATAGACGAGCTGATAACAGTGCCCCACAGAGTTCTAGTCTCGGAATAGTTGTGGCTTTATCAGGAGCTACTTTTGTTTTTGCGCACAACAATCTTACCAATACCTACAGTATTTGCCCTATCAATTGATCTAATGTAAACAGAAGACGCATAAGCAACTTCTGATGCATCAAAGAAAGAATATAGATAATTCGATGTTTATAGCATCTATGATGATGACATGTCGCGGAATTCGCACCTTACAGAAAATTTAATTCGATTCAAACTCAACCCAAGATCTTTGTAATTCTGTAGTGATCATCCCATTGTAAGTCGCTTAGCCAAGTTTTTGTAAAAGAATTTTGATGAAAGTGATAAAATTGATCTTTTTGTTATTTGACCAGTAATCTGAATACTTAGAAATTGGAAATTCAAAAGATTCGCTTGTCGAGTTCCATTTAAGGCTCAAAGTACTTATTTGAGAACTGAAATCTAAATCTTTGGAATGTAAAACACTTAGATTTTTTGTGAAAATATTTGCAGCATATGTACGAAATGAGTGAAGTGGCAGACCAGCCGAATTGAGGATATTTGTAACTGTAGGTACTGACGATTTCTTGTAACTAATTGACTTTCCGATTCTGATCCCGTCACTAAATCGTCTACATAAAAATCTTGTTTTAATAAGCTTGGAAATAGACGTATCTGAATACTATTGGGCCAACTGCAACAAACACCTTGTGCTAAAATGGTGCTGAAGCAGTTATTGTATTTGATTGAAGCGTTTTCAATGGTCGGCATTCACTACAGTGCCAAAAAAACTAATTGAACATGAATAGGTAAACTACCACTATCGACTACTTTATTGATTATGAACATAAATAAGAAACTTCCTAGTTCCAGTTTCCAAAAATATTTAACTCTAAAAAGCTGAGCTTCCAAAGTAGAGAAGGAATGAAGCTCAACAAATAAAGATAGCGTAGGTAAGTAGGGTAAAATACAAATGCTGTTGTGTAAATGTCTTTATTATATTCAATTTTACAATATTGAGTCATAAAGTATTGCTGCGAAAGTTCGCTATTGTATAATTTGTACAATGCATATATTGTGAGCCTAAGATTTATTATAACGTGACTGTGATTTAGGTAAGTATCTAGGTACTTATTGATTAAATCGTACTACAAAAATTCCAGACGACACTACTGCGGTTGGCGACAAACGGAACATTTGATACCGGATCCACACGCTTGGTGCTTGTCACAATAAGCATGTCACATAAGCAAACACGTCCCAAACACCGAGCACAAACACGTCTTCCACATGCTTGGCGAACACTAGTTTAGTTTGGATGGGCAAACATGACGGACGGTGAGCTTGTAGCAGCTATTTCATTTAGGTTAAACTTCTTTAACTATTTTTGTCAAAAATTATCTGATACGCCTCGAAAAATAACAGTATTGTATCCACAGACTAATCAGACTTTTTTTCGAAATAGGTACCTAGGAAATTACATACAACTATAGAATTCGTAATATCAGTATCAAAATAATAATTTATATTATAACTCATATTCTACATTCACACCCATTATCCAGCCTAAAGTAAGCATCATTATGAACTTGGGTTATGTCAGATACTAGCTAATTGTAACATATTTAATATGATTTATAATAGTAGGTATTTTCTTATCATCATACCAGCCTATGATGTCCACTGCTAAACAAACGCCTCCCCCGTCGATTTCCAAATGGGACGATTCTGTGCAGCCTGCATCTAACGGCTCCCTGCGACCTTGACCAGGTCATTTGCCCATCTATATTCTAGTGGGAGGCCGTCCTACTTTGCGCTGTCTGATCTTTTGTGCCCCCCTCCGCTTTTACTCCTGTGTCCAAAATATAGTTGCTATAAGCCTCACTCTATCTTTGGGCAGAAAGATCCTGTAGTCCTTTGGATATGCCACTTCCAGAAGGCTCAATTCTGGTTCTTGCCAGAGCATTACAATGACAAAAGAGATGCATCATTGATTCCTGGCATTCACTACACGCTAGACCAGATTGCGTAGCATTTTGTGTAGCATGTTTGCTCACAGGCATTTTGCTACTGGTTAGTAGCGAAATGCCTGTAAGCCTGTGACCGCCCCAATTAAGAAGCGAGCTTGTGTTTTACCGTTTGTATAAATGTATTTATTCCAACTTCCTACCTCCTCCCCTAGGAAGGATTTGGAGTGCTTCAATTCCGGTATTTTATGCTATTCAGCCTTAATGGTGTCTGTTTTTGACGTGCTTTTTAATGGCTGTGTTTATAAAACTCAGTGAAAGTGCTAGAAAGGAGTGTACTCATTTCTTTTTCTATCTCGCAAAGAAACACCTAACATAGCTTGTTCCATAGCTCGTTGTGCGAGAGCGAACTTGCACAAAAGTGAAATGTGATCGCTTACTAAGGCCCTTAGTAAGCGACCGTGCATAATCACCGGCTACAAATACTGGTTCGACTTCAAGCACTGAGGAATTTTGGACGAGATGATCTTACGTAATTTTCCTAACGCTGTCCATACAAATTGGATGCGGCGTTTTACCTTATTCTCGAAGTTGGCCCTACCTAGCTGACTATTTGTCCGAGGTAAACGTAGGTACTCATCAACAACTTCCAGAACAGAACTGCCCACAGTAACTGGTATAGATGCGACATGGATATTCGACATATCGGGAAGTTCTGTCTACGTCGCCGAGCATTTTGCTCAATTCCTCCAGGAATTCTGCCATGACTACTATATGCCCACTTACTTAGGACTACACTTATATGAACAACCATGACCCAAAAACAAATATTCGTGCTTAACACACAAATATCTGCCCCGGCCGGGACTCGTACCTGAGATCCCTTGCCGAGTAGCCTGTAGTTAGGAATACGGACAACTCCATACCGTAGTTGTTAAGTACACTTTCACAATAAAATGTTGACATTACACTTGACTTTTTGTATGAACATTGTGAATGACGTAGTGTAACATACTTAGTACCTACTAAAGTGTTAATCGACTTCCATTGCTGACCGTACCGACAACAGTACAGTAGTTCAACACAAAATGGTACAACGGCCACCGGCCGGGCTTCCTACTCAGGAACACGCGTGCCAGTCTTTGGAGTCATCTATTCACTGTCTACCCCAACATCACGTACAAAGAAATTTAGTACCCCGTTTCTTTGTCGTACTTCCAGAACTTGGAAACATAGTGTTTCCTCCCTCCTATATAACATGGGATCCTTCAAAAGAAGCGTGAAAAAGCAGCTTTTGGGCCGGCAAGCTGGAGGCGGCTAGAGCAGTGCCTGAACTGCAATAGCTGTCTTCGCATATGGACTCTATCTTTCAAACATTTATTATGATGTTAAAAATACTATTAAAAATTCACCGTAGAGTTCATAAACACTAGTAACCAGCGAAAGCTCATGCTAGCAACGTGTAGATGCATCACAAACACGCTTTTCGAACATCCTTTGATCTTTTTAGATAAACCGACAACGACGTCAATCACTGGCAAGCGATCATATCCACACGCTCGTGTTAGTTGTTTTTGTTTGCCAAGCGAGTGGATCCGCCGTGAAAATGTCCAATTATTCGCCCCTAGCACTAGTAGACTTCTGGCAAGTATTTAAGTATGAAGTGAGTGTGAGTATAAATAGAGTGAGTGGCCACCCCGGACGATGAAATATTTTTTAACTGTTCTGTGGCGGGCGACCATCACAAGACACATCACATGCGCTTGCATGGGAAGGTAGGACCTGCAAAATCAGTAAAATCAATTCTATGATGTTAGGACCTTCAAAAAGTTCGACGAGGAATTAGAAGTTTTGCAATCAATCATAAGTTATATATGACCGATTGCAAAAAAACTTCAAATTGAAACTATAAATTTAAAATAAGTTGGAATAGATGCCAATGTGTTTTATTACGGGCCACAATACATACATTAGGTATCTACATAGGTATAATTATTATGGAATTACATACGTTTAATGGGAAGCTTTCGTAATTGTAATTATGTATAAATAGTAAAAGCGCCTGGTCGGTGGATTCATATAAAATTGTCTATTTACAAAAGCATAAAATCTAGAACGATTATGAAGCGAGATCGTTAAACGAATTTTACTATACAAAAATCTTTAAACTTAACCCTTACGTTAGCGTGTCTTAATTACCTAAAATTAAATGCAATGAGTATTATTTTTTATTATTAACATTTTATTAAGATATTACTACGTAGGTACGGTCAGGGTCAAAAGTCCAGTGACAGTCTCACAAAACTATAGCGAAACACTTGTTAGAGACTTACGACGTTTTACTATTGAAAACATTTCACTCACACACTTTTAAACCTCGTTTAAAAGTGTGTGAGTGAAATGTTTTGAAATGTTAATGACGAATAATGAAATCAGTCTTGTGGCTCAACGGTTAATGTCTCAGTGATCGATCATGCATTGGGGCCACGGTGCAATCCTAACTATGACGTGAAAATAATATGCTTTTTATTGATTTTTTTATCCACTGTCGTGTATCCAGTACGTAAATAATTTCTATTCGTCAACTTAATATTTCAAAACCATCTTTTGTATACTTTAAGATGATATTTTTTATTTTTTAACCCATCCTCGGGTTGAGAAAATAAAAAGTATCGTCATGATTCATTCGTTTCAATAAGACGGCAATAATTATGTTGTTTGTTGGTGATTTTAGTGACAAGCGCGTGTCCCTCAGGCCACGTGGTCCTACTGCCATTGTCCTAAAGATCGGACCACATAAACTTTTTTTCCGGCTGGTTCGATTAAATGGACCACCAGGAACTATAAT
This sequence comes from Nymphula nitidulata, assembly GCA_947347705.1. Lineage (NCBI taxonomy): Eukaryota > Metazoa > Arthropoda > Insecta > Lepidoptera > Crambidae > Nymphula > Nymphula nitidulata. The sequence continues at coordinate 24,585,042 of OX374616.1, forward strand.
TCCACTTCGTCCTACCGATCGGACTACATGAACTGCTTTTCCTATTAGTTCGATTAATCGTATTACAAGGAATTGTAATTCCTCTTCATCCTACCGATCGGACCACAAGAACTCATTTTTAATGCCTCCATAGATCGACCACCAATTAATATTTCTTTCTGGTGAATTTCTTCATTCGTTAAAACGTAAAAGAAACAGGTATAGTTGCTATCTCTATTGACAGTTGACTACATACTTTATTTTCTCGTAGATATGCTGTGTGAGGTGCTATTGTATGCGTTGAGCATTAGCACACAAATAAGCGTAGATTCGTGCACGCGAATGTAGCCATTGAAGTGGTACTGGACTTATGGCCTTTGACTGTACAAGTGCATGCATCATGACTTCATCACATCATTGACATCAGTCAATCATGACTTCGTCCACTTGCAAATTGGAAAGTATTGGAACGAATGACTCATCAAATACTATTATTATATTATTTTACTAGGTGGTAGACCCATATGTAGGGTCGCCTGGGTAGGTACCACCGCCTTTCTTTCTTATTTCAGCCGTGAAACAGTTCGCTGTGTTTCGCATTGAAGGGAAAGGTAGCCAGTGTAATTACTGGGCATGGACGGCATTTCATCTTAGGCCTCAGGATGACAACGCACCTGCAATATCAAGTGCTTTTCCTTGTTATTGCAGGTGTCTATAGGCGGCGGTAACTGCTTACCACCAGGTGGGCCGTCAGCTTGTTTGTCATCTAGTTGTATAAAAAAAAATCTTAATTTTTGATTTTAACATTATTATAAATGTTTGAAAAATTACTTAGTAATTAAAATATAATAAAACTAGAAAAATTTCACGTCCTGAGGCAGGAATCAAACCCGCGACCTTTCGCAATCCTCGCTTTCGCTTTAATCGCTTTTTTATTTTTTCATCAAATAATGTGAATAAGTACTCATCAATAATATAATACAGGTGGTGCCGTCAATACGACAATAAATTAAAAAGTAGGCTATATTAGTTCATAGAAATGGTTTACCGCTTTCAAAAACACCTTATTTTTATTCGTTTGATAATTTCATGACATTAAATAGTATAAAATTGGCTGCATTATTTCATAGAAAGCTCAAGAAATTATCAAATGTAGCCCATGTTTTAATTTATTGTCGTATTGACGGAACCACCCTGTATAAAAAATACAAATAAAGAAAGAAAACGAAGGAAAAATTGTATGCTCTAGGCGGGAATCGAACCCGCGTCTCATGGGGTCCGGCCAGACGCGAGTGTAACCTACCAATTTCTACTTTTTTAACATTTTTATAGCAACGTTTATCTCACCACTCATTGAAGTTTTACAACCTCTAGAGTTTAATAGTATTTCTTACAATAAAGTAGGCGCGTTAAAAACGCACAAAATCAATCATGTCAATGTGAATATAATAATTATACTCTTTATTGCACTTTAAAAAAATACAAAAACATATTTTTTAAACAAAGTTAGCATAGGTGGTCTTATCCCTATAAGAGATCTCCAGCCAACCAGTAAATGTGTGAGACAAACTGTTGAAATGTAGGCAACACGAAGTGCATTTAAGACATCGATAAAGGGAACACGATTTATTAGGAATATTAGGATGTACGATTTTTTTTATTTATTTATTTGGGAATGTGATTTTATAAGTATGAGGACCTTGTTCTTGTCAAAACTTGCAAATTGGACCATTTTCGCAATGGCTTTTTTAATTAATTTATCGGAATTGACTGTAATTTGGTATATACCAACACTACGATAATATTAATTTAAACATGATTTCGATAAACTAAAAAGTCTCTTGATGTCTGCTGTAGAATATAAAGCAAGCTAATTTTGTCACATTTAAATTTGCAACACCTTGGTAGGTACTCTGTCGGACACTTCAAATTATTATGGTCAAAAGCTTACGGTTCTTATATTTTCGCGAGAACTACACATAATTTTGTATAAAACCACTTTACCGGACTTAACTGGCGTGGTTGCGTTTATCAGATGTAACCTTAGAATAATATGTAACATTATTAGGTATTTTAAACCCGACGCCGACGTTTCAATTAGGTACTTTACAACGATCGTCTTCCCATAACCACGATAGCTGTAAAGTAGTGTATGGAAATGTCGAGTTAAATCGGTTAAAGTGGTGTTAAAACACGAATTGTGTTACGTTTCATGAACGGAAATTTAAAAAAACGACGCCTCTTACTTATTACAAGCTACATGCACTATTGCGAAGACTTAATTAATAATAACTTAAATTATATTTTTTATGTTTGGCTAATAGATATCTACTATTTTCTATTCACTGTTAACATATTTTTACAAAATAAACATAAACACTTAGATAAAAAAAAAATCGAATGTCTGGTTATCATAGATATCATTTATCACTGTTTTGTCATTGTCATGTCCTAATAGTGTCTGCCGAGACTGCTGTGGAGTGTGCATAATAAATGCTAACACATCAAAGCGCATTTGAGCCACTGGAACAAAAATAAAGCAACAATAAATATAAAAACTCACAATCACAGAGATACAAAAGAATGCCCATAGTGATTCATAAGAACTTAAAGTATTTTTTTTAAACCTTAATAATAATTAAAAGTTTGCAACATTGCAAGGCTGTCGTAATCATCTATGAACCAAATAATTATGATTTTAAGTCCAAGAATGCTGAATGATGACTTATCGTAGGTATCTATAGGGGTTATTAACTTTAAAAAAAGCAGTAACGTTACTACCGCAGAATAAGTGACAGTAAAGGTAAATAAATACAAAACTAGAGAGGCATTACTAGCTCAGTGATCGAATAGATTCTTCTAGTCTAGACTGTCAAAATAACTTTACGAATAAGCCCGCACTACTTAAATGATTAGTAATGAAACTAGAATTATAAGCTGATAGCCTACCTCGGACAGAGTTAAATTCAGCGTGTCTGAACGCGGCGAGTCACTAGTGTAGAAGACGTCTGAAAAAGAAGAAAAAAGTATTAAAAACTTTGTCGAGCTAATGAAAAGACCACTTAAAAGTTTAAATAATGTACTAAATTTTATAGTTACAAGAAACAAGGCGTCATTAGTTTCTCCAACTAAGCAGATAGACGTTTTATGAAAATCATATACTTAAATCCTCAATTTTCTATTAGCCACGAGAACTAAAATTCCGAAATACCTAGGTATGTCTGTAAAAGTACTCACTAAATGCCCGGTGTAGATGCATCACTGCTGACACAAAGTCCCCAAACCTCAGCATGCCGTCTTTCCTCATGTACCGCAGGACGAGTAGCGCCATAGCCCTCTCAGGGACTACGAAGCCCACCTCTCTTAGTGCATCTCTCAGCCTCTCTGCTCTCAAGACTCCCATCTTTTCCCTCGCGTGTGTTTTGAACACCAACTGCCAGTGCTTCAGACTGCACATCAGATCCTTGAAGTCTGACAGTGAGATGCGGCCCGTGCCGTTTTTCTGGTTCATCAGTTAAAGGAATCGGGAGTTTAATCTAAATTTATCACTAATATGTACTAAAAAACGCGTACATAATGTGTTCAGTCGCGTTCTTCTGTACCTCTTTAGAAAGAAAAAACAATCACTGACTTCGCAAGTCAACTTCAAACACTGGGATTTTTGTATGTGAAGTTATTTGCAGAACGAGAAGTGGTTTTAGTTACAGAATAACGCTGCTGGACTATTTGAAATATCCAGTAATTGTGGCTGGGATGGGAATTCGGCATATTAGGGTGTTACAGAATTCCGAAGGTAATTCTGGGGCGGCGGGGAGTCGATTTCGAAGTACCTATGTGCACAGGTTGTGAGTGTGTGTGTGTGTGGTAGGTATAACTGTAGTGTGTCGTACGACGCGCAATAGCACAAATTTGTTAGGGTTGTCACATGCGGGACCATGTTTTTATTAATTTTATTGAAGAATAAAAGTGGTCAGAAATATGTCAAACTTTAAGGGGTAGCTCTTGACAGGGAACACAACCACCCCCTTAAATTTTATTTCGGACTTTTTGGACACACTGTATACAAACTGATACATGAGAACAGTCTGGTCAGTCTGTGACACACCTCATTCATTCCATATGGCTAATATTAAATAAGTAGGTATAGAGGTACCTAACAAATAATTATATGACATTAAAAAGGATACATCCATTGATAACACTATTTGTCTGCATGTGTCTATTGATGCACAGCTTTTGATATAATCGTTAGGCAAGCATGCGTCGAGAAGTTCCTGCAGTTCAAAAGCGTCTATCGTTCTGTGCTCGTCTGCTAATTGTAGGAACACGGCTTCGTACTGCGCGAAACTGCTTGTCTCTACACCTGGAGGAGCTTTTATTAAAGCTGTCTTAAGCATTTGAGGAGCATAATCCAAAACCTTCATCTTGAGAGGCTTATTCGAAAATACTCTGAGTGAAAAGTTTGCTTCCTCCCGAGGTTCAAACGTAGTCGGCATCACTAAGTAAGCGCCACTTTCCAACTCGCATCTGTGAATAATTTTTTAGCACATAACAACATCATTTACATTTTCACCAAGCCGGCGATGTGTGTGAATAAGACAAGGAACAGCAGGTATATTCGCTTTGCCAACCGCTTTTGCCAGATAAATCGCATAGCTGTGTAAAAATTACAAATGAATGAAAAAGGTCAATTGATAAAGTTCACCAAGTGCCTTCTTAAAGTATCTTTGTAGCTAAAGAAAGAAAGAAAAGATGTTGATTTGGTCAGAATTTTAGGAAAGTTTTTACTTTTTCCTGTACATTACCTGTGACTGACTTGTCGACTATTGGTGTACTGTGAGTTGATCGCACTCTTGATTTTCTTAAAGAACATCGGTGATGCGGTTTCCGTGAGAAACTTGGGCATCTTGTAAATGCTGAACCCAATAACCTTAGGCTCCATGATGCTGTGTTGGTTCAGCGATATGACTACGGTGTCTGCCTCGTTCAGGATTAACTGTATTTGCGGGTTCATGTGGAAGAAGTCTATGAATTATAAAATAAGCAATTTAAGAATTTGGTTTATTATCGTCAAGTAAAAATAATATGTCGATTTTCTTTGGGATACCGACTATGAAAAATTACTTACTGACGTAGTTTCTGCACCCGCCTGCTGACACGCCTCTCCTCCAACCTCCTTGATGCATCTTCATTTGCCACTTATGCTTCTCCGTAAGGGATGGCTCCGCTCTACTCGTCTCGGAGTCCAAATGAACCATTTCAAGCCGGTTGAAAGTCCGCAAGAATTCCGAATACAGCATCCAGAATCCTTTGGGAATTGACGTCAAGCGCTCCCGTTCGTAAAGGGGTATTGATTTCCAACTGCAAATTATCACTTTTCATAAATGGTTAGGCACCTATCTATAGTAATTACGTGTGAACATGTGTTCAAAAAGTGCAGTTAATAAAGATAGCATGACGTAGGTAAATATTAAAATAACGTCTTCTGAGAATTTTGAAAAGTTTGAAGTTTTTCACGTAGAATAGTTAAATCATAGACTACTGACATTAATGACCAATGACCAAATCTACTATTGGGGTAAATTTTGATGTACTTACTTAGTTTCTATCGATATATAGTTTGGATAACGTGAATAAAATGAACAAAACAATCCACTACTTTTTTTCACTTTATTCTACATAGGTAGGTAGCTAGGTATATCTGTATTTATAGTTTAGGAACCTAGGTACTAACCTAGCGCTATCCACAAGATGTGTAGTGGCTGTTTCTCCCGGAGCTAAGGGTCTTCTTATTCGCACCAAATGTACCGGGCCTTCCGAAGAATCCACCTGCGCATTAATTTTTTATTTTATACTAGATCAACCCGGAATGATTTCCCATGCCCGTAAAGAGTAATCTGTTAGGTTTTATAATAGTAATTTCAAAAAAGATTTTTTAACCAATAACCTTCGCGGAAGTCCCCAGCACACCCTAGCAAAGTTGCATTACAATCTGATCAATGGTTAGGGAGCGTATAGGGGACAAACATACAATCATTGATTTTCATTTATATTGATAATACCTGTAACTGTAATTAATAAAGTCTCAATTTCTTTATTAATGTGACATGAGTACTTATTCGCATGTTCTTTTATGGTGTAACTTATTCATACCGATTACATAGTTATTATAACTTATAATAATAAAATTTCACCTTTTCGATGTTATAAATTCTGTAGTTCATTTCTAATTCTAGTCCTTTGATTTTGTCTTCAATAATCTGAAACAAAGTCATTATAGAGTAAAAGTGCTTAAAGTACCTATTAAAAAGCCTAGACGCCAAGTTCATGTTGTTTTTCCACTCATTCATAAAAAATTCTGAATGTTTTTTATCTTCCTGCGAGTTTCAATATGTGTACCTATAACCTCAGATATTATCAGATATTATCTGAGGTTAATAAAAAATAGAACTCAATAATTATCCGAAATATCGATACTTAATACGAACTCCAATTATAGTAGTGATATTAATATATGTCAATAATTTAAATTCCGAAAATTGTATTCTGAAAAAGCCCTAACAGCTATCTATCATGCCTAACAATCTAACAAGTAGGTACCTACCTACCTAGGTTTTTTCTAGATGGTTGTAAAAATAGTTAACTTCGAGGTCGTTTCGATTATGGCGGCTGGTTCTGGTAGGGACTTTTTATATCATTTACCATAAAAAAATATGTTGTATACTTATACTAAAAATAATCAGTATATTCGTGAATTTTTCAATCGAAATTTACATAAAGAAAGGAATCATAAAGTTTGGATTTTCAAATTGTGATTCAGGATAGTTAAACATTGTTATTTTTTCTATGAAATTCATGAGTAGGTATGTAGGTGTCATTATAAATTTTTAGGCGAATAAATACTTACAGCAGAATGATGGGCAGTGATGACGCTGGTTGTTTTTAGGAAGCCGGAGAGGATAGAGGCGTCGCTGACGTCAGCCAACGGGAGAGACTCCGTAATTCCTCCCGTCAAGTCTGCTAAGCCGTCTAGAAGGCTGCCGTACTTGAGAGCTTCGTATGACCCGTGCAGCCTATTACATCAATCAATAATGTATTTATCCTATGTATAGTACTTATTTTATTTCAAACAGCATTTTCAATACTAACATGTTTGGTAAACGTATTTATAAAATTACTACTACTATTGCTGCACACGGGTTCACCCACGTGAATATCAGTTACCGCGTCAATAAGTATACCTATCTATCCTATGTCCTTTCTATACTAATATTATTATATTATGTAAGTATATCTATGCCAAAGATCTAAATCATTTCAGCGGCTTGGGAGTGGAATTGTAAGACAAAATAATAATGAAAATTCATAATAATGTATCACATCAGTATGGACTTATTGTGGTGAAATTACTATCTATAGTAAGAGAAATTTATGATAATCAACCACGGATTCCTTTGTGCATTCACAAACCAAAGTGCTCTCACAAAGGCATAATAACTACAGAAAAAATTTGCATCATAAAATACCTAGTTATATTTTTATGCGATTAAGTATATGAATACCCACGTAAATCTTGTAGAACCACCACAATTAGTGGTTCAATATTTATAAATTAGAACGAACCTGTCCTTTCTAAATATTGGTGAAAGAATTTTTGAAATGAAATGAGTGCCAACTTATATACTTAGTTTCGGAGATTACTGAAGTATCTCTTGCTAGTTTATGGACCAAACTAATAGTTAGTTTTAGGTCTATCTATTGTTTAATTCAAGTTAATATCAATGCTGTATGGGCCTACACTACACAGTGGCGATAAATAAATTTACACCGGGTGGTTTCTATGTTTTGATGTAAAATTACTATTATTTCCATAAAAGTAAATAATCTTACGCGGCTTAGCAGATTAATAAAAAAGTTTTTTTTTTATAATATTAAGTTTCCTCATGATATTTACTGTAAGCTTATGCTTCGTGAGTACGTATCATGAGTACGTAAAATGAAAATGAAAATGAAAATATCTTTATTCAATTAGGCCCCCAAGAAGCACTTTCGAATCGTCAACAAAAAACCCTTATGTCTATCACATAAAAATAATATTAACTAACTAACAATTTCATAATGTTTGTCTCTCTGTCTTATCTGGATCTACGTAAGCTAAGAATGTTATGTCAGTCTGTCTATCGGTCTGTCTGTCGGTCCGTCTGTCCGTCAGTCAGTCTTGTCTGTCTGTCCGTCTATCAGTCTATCTGTCAGTCTGTCTGAATTTACACCGGTTCCAAAAGTTGAACTACCGAGACGATTCCGGCAACAAACTCGTGTAGTCACTCTTTTCAATCATTAAGTTACAATGTTTAATTACACAGTAATAGTATTTAGCAGCGCAGTGTCGCACAGAGTATAAAAAAAGGTATATTAACGTACCAATAAGTACCTAATGATAAGAATATTTACTGTATTTAAAGGCTGTCCGACAATGCACCATCACAATATAGGTATTACAATACACAAAGGTCAACAATTAATATACAAAGACCTAATAAAGCTAAACATCTTTCATTAATTTTAAACACTTGTCTGACCACGTCATTACAATAACAATTGTATTGTTTTATAGATAATATCCTATAATGCCATATACCTCAAAAATCCCTCAAAAATGATACTATTGATGAATATGTAGGTAAATTATTACAAAATCAAGGAAGCTTAGAGATGACCATTTCCACTAGTGGCACCTGTTCACAAGTATGACGCATGTGCCAGCCATCGCTCCGCTCAACCATATTATAGGGAACGGAGCGACCCGGCACACGACGCCACCACCGCAGAAACTTATAGGGAACATGACATCTTCCAGCAACCACAAAATCAATTAAATGCTATTGGTGGAAATAACTTTATGACATTATAAGTTACAACCAAGCATTTTTGTCATTTATATAATCGTTAATAGTATAGTAACCTTTGGACATTAGAATTTTCTTAATGTGAATTTTAAATTTGTCAAATGGCAAGTCTAGTACGTTATTAGGAACTTGTTATAGTAAAGTATGCTTTGACCCATAAAAGTATTAAAAACTTTATGCAGTCTTAGAGACGGTAAGATCAACTTATTTTTATTTCTTGTATTTAATGCATGTACATCGCTGTCTTAAGTAGGAATTTAAATTTTGACGTACAAAAATTATGCAAGCATAAATATATTGAGAAGCCACTGTTAGTATATCTATTTCTTTAAATAAGTCTCTAAGAGATGTTCGAGCAGCAAGGCAGTAGATTGCACGTTTTTGCAAGATAAATACTGTTTCAATGTCTGCTGCTTTACCCCACAGAAGAATACCATACGACATAATACTATGGAAGTAACTAAAGTAAACCAAGCGCGCCGTGGCAATATCAGTATATTGCCTTATTTTTCTAATAGCATAAGCCGCGGAGCTAAGTCTACTACAAAGTGTTGTGATGTGAGGGTTCCACTGGAGTTTCGCATCGATTGTAATGCCTAAAAACGTGGTGGATTGAATTAAATTTAGCGACTGATTATTTAATTTAATGTTTGTATCCACTTCCCTAACATTAGGTAAAATAAATTTAATACATTTAGTTTTCTTTGTATTCAGTTGTAAATTGTTCACAGTAAACCAATTCATTACTTGAGATAGCGCATTGTTTACGTCGTCAAAGTTAACTGTATTTCTATCACATTTAAAAATTAAAGAAGTATCATCTGCAAACAACACAATCTAAGTACAACAACACAACGTAAGTACCTACACATACAATTAATGTTACGAGAAAGTTACATAATTATTCAATAATAATTGCCAATGACATTTTCATGGTAGAAAAACAAAGGTGTGAATGACTCATGATGGCGGAGTGACTGCGCGTGCGCGTCGACACGGAACAAATCTGCCTAGAAAGTTTCTACTCTTGATACTTTAATAGAGCTGCTAACCATTGAGTTTGAGAAGCAAGTAGGTCTCTCTGGAATTTAATGAGAGAGTCCACTTTATTATTGCCCCTTTTTGGTGCCCTAGGTTTATAGATCTGGCTACCCCCCGTGTGAATATCGGCTATCGCTCCAAAAAGTATCCTATGTCCTTCCCAGAGCCTCTAGCTATCTCCATACCAAATTTTATCTAAATCGGATTAGTGGTTTAGGCGTGAAAGCGTAACAAACAAACCAACTCACTTTCGCATTTATAATATTAGTGATGATTATGTACCTACCTACAATTTTCATAGTTGCACGCTGACTACCTACAAATTATGTTTTTGATAATGTAATACATATTATTTATGGATGCGATGAAATTTAAAGACACGGAAACTGAAAACACCACCTTCTATAACTTAGTGACGTTCTTATTTAATTTATTGTTTATTAATTACATTTTAATGTTTTTGATGCGTCTAAACGCCTACTTTATTGTAACAATTACAAAAAAAGAAAGAAAATGATAAAAAAATTATATACTCCAGGCGGGATTCGAACCCGCGTCTCCTGATTACCGGCCAGATCCGCTGATCCGGCTGATTATCCTGGCGGCTTCGAATCTCGCCTGGAGCATATAATTTTTTCATCATTTTATTTCTTTATTTGTAATTGTTTATTTAATTGTTATTTATTCATTAGATCGGGCAGTTGGCGCAGCGTAGATATACCTATTACGCTACGCTAAATACTCTAAGCTTTTCAACGATAGAATATTTGTCTGGTTTGTGGGTTGGTTATTCAACAGGCTAAATTGATTAGGTAGGTAGTAAAAAAAACAGTTCTGTACGTGCCAAACAACGACGCAGGAGTCGGAAAAAGAGGAACGGGGCCCTGTAAATTACAATTCCAAGAAGTACAAAATTAACAAATAACTGTTTCAACCAGTGAAGCTATAAGTGTGCGTATGAAAACCAATAGTTACAAAATACTAGTAGATAACTTAGACCGTTAGAAAGAGGTTGTGTTAGTTGCTGTGCCCCTAGTGTCAGTTTCAATCAAATTGAAACTCAGAAAAATAACTAAGCCTTTAGGCGGATCCGGTCATATTCAGATTTTGCCAGTTAAGCTTTAGGTCAAATCTAAGTAGGTAGAGAAACACCAAGCATAGCCCTCTCCATTGCTCTTTCGGTGACTTTGAGCCTTTGTATGACTCCCATTGTAAGCGGCCACGTCTCGGTTCCGTATGTCATCACTGGCAACACACACGAATTAAAGACTTTCGTCTTGAGACACTGCGGAAGTTGTGCCGAGAATATGCTGCGTAGCTTCCCGAACGCTGCCCAGCCAAGTTGGATCCGTCGATTGACCTCTTTCTGGAAGTTGGACCTACCAAGTTGTACTATTTGTCCCAGGTAAATGTATTTGTCAACAACTTCCAGTGTAGAGCTTCCAACCTTCACAGGAGTGGGTACGACATGGGAATTCACCATAATTTTCGTCTTATCCATGTTCATTTTAAGACCCACTTGTTGGGAGACTCTACAGAGGTCGTCGAGCATTGTGCCCAAGTCTTCCAGGTTTTTAGTCATGACTACGATATCATCAGCAAAACGAAGGTGAGTCATGTACTCGCCGTTTATGTTGATGCCAAGTCCCCTCCAGTTCAAAAGCCTAAAAACATCCTACAACGCGGCAGTGAACAGTTTTGGAGATATAACATCGCCCTGTCTCACACCCTGCTGAAGTCGTATTGGTTTCGAGTTTTGATCCTGGAGGCGGACTGACATAGTGGCGTTTTCGTACAGTGACTGCAGCACTTGGATGTACCGATAGTCTATTTGGCATCTCTGGAGTGACTAAAGCACGGCCCAGGTGTCGACAGAATCGAAGGCTTTCTCATAGTCCACAAACGCTAAGCATATTGGCAGGTTCTCTCAGAAATACACTTCCAGAGAAAGCGACTTCGACTTCATAAGTCATATCCCAAATCTATCTGAACCAGCAACAGACTTAAGGCGAATCTGTTATGACCAGAATCCTACTTACTCAGATTTTGACGTAAAACCAAACTGGCAAAATCTGAAAATGACCGGATCCGCCTAAAGGAACTATAGCAATCGAAACGTAAACGTTCGTCGTCGTGACAACTGCCAAATCGTATGGAAACGGCAACAGCGCCTCTGTTTGTTGTGAATTATTAGAAACCACTTTTTTATATGGCTCTGAGAGGTGAATCCTTATGGTATTCGTTGCGATTCGATTAAAACTTAAACTGGTGGGTAGGTACTGAAATTATGTTCATCATAGGTAATTATTTAAATATGTTTTTCGCAAGTAGGATTCTAGGATTAAAAATAATTGAATTACTTAGCGTAAGCCTTCTCGAGAAGCGCGGGCCACAGCTGGCCCGTGTGTGTGGTCTGCAGAAATGCCAGCTTGCCGTTGACGGTGGGCAGACGGTCGTCCACTAGCACTTCGAGCCATTGTCCGCACCACCACAGACGAAATCTAGAATAAAAGCAAATAACATTGATTAATTTCCTAATACGTTGACGTTTAAAATATTATTAAAACTAATATACCATCATTATACGATGATTAAAAATCACTCGGCGCTTTATGGTTTTAGGATATGTTATGTTTCTCAGCGAATCTGAGATACCTACCACACAGATGTTTCTAAAAACTAAAATCGATATCTGTCGATTTAGAATTTCTTTTCAATCGACATATTTTTTCCTAATGTATATTTTTACATCATTTTCATTAGGTATAATTGAAAAAAGTTACATTGAATAAATGGTAGGATGCAGCTATAGATAATTCGGTAATTTTGAATTTTGCACGGTTAACAACCACTGATTAATTTTTGAATTCTTAATAGTCTAGGTATCAGACAGATTTTAACGTTAGGTATTACCTGAAAACACCGGCATACGGTGAGTCCATGCGCTGGTCTGCTGGAACTACTCTGTAGAACAGCCCTTTGCTGAGGTACAGCACACCGAGGCATGATACTAGCCATTTATCTCCTGGAATTAAAGCTTTAAGTTAATCAGAACGAGTGGTTATATAATAAATTTCTAATGAACAAGATTTAAGGCTAACTTTGGATCAATATGTCCAAATTATTATTTTCTCGTGGTACGACCATGACGACCGCAGCATGAGTTCACGACCGGTCAATAATGCATGATGTCGTGTTGCGATCAATCAATATGATTAAATAGCAATTCGCAATTCATGTGTGCATTATTTAGATTGAAAGAGAACCTATAAGTATTTTTAGTAACCATATTATCGTACAGAAATTTAAGATTAACGACTTAGATAAATAGAAATTAAAACTAGCAAAGTTATGGTAATGAGGAGCTCGACGGCGTAGTGGTTTGAACGTTATGGTTGCGATTACGAAAACAAAGCGACTTTCGGCATGGTCGATCCCGAAGGGTCGGTTAATCAAAATTTATAATTTCGAGCTCCTTCTTTGTGCTTCGCGTTAAGCCGTTGGACTCGGCGTTTGGCCAGCGTGGTGGTGTTATGACCCAAGCTGCTAATGTGTTCCCATATAGGAAGGCCTGTGCCAAGCTGTGGGACGTATATAGGCTGGTGATGATGATGACGGAAGTTATAGTTCACTGTTCTATTTCTAAGTGATCGTAAATTGTGAAGTAGGTACTCGTACACCCTACCCATAAGCTAGAACAATAGATACTTTTCTGCAGAGAAGATGTCGCCGGCATCGGCAGACTGTTATTGGACAAAAAGATAAAAACAAAAAAACATTCGCTTAAGCAACATGGAATTTGTTAAACGAGTTTTCATTAAAAAAACAAAAGTCATAATTTTGCTAAGTAAGATTGATTTATCATTCACTTTAATGCTTCTCTTCTTTGTAAATTTTTCATTACGTTGCATGTTAAAGATTGGGAAGAAGAACATACATTTTTAAGTACCTATGAATAATAGTAACGCGCTATAGGTACTTAATAATTTGGTAATTAAATATTTTCGCACTTTTACAATTAACTTCTTAAGATGACTCTTATTGCTACGAGACGAAGGCATACGAATGTCAAAAGTGTATATATCTTAGTGCTCGTGACTGTATTCAAGAAGACTTACAGGTATTTTTATACACTAATTTATCATTAAAAAATTAAAATAATAAAATACTCGCTATGCTTAACACTTTTTTATACTTGATGCACGAAAGCCTTCGATGTCGTATTAGGTACTTATTAGCCGGCCGGTAACATTCGTTAGACCCTTTGGAACCGCCGGCGCCGCAATTCTACGACCGACGACGTCGGCCGGTGGCTTGTTTACCGGGCGTTCTTTCCGTTTCTCGCCGGTTGGTGTGTGACGGGTAGTACATTTTGTATTGCTTTCTTGCCTTCCGGTTTTATGATATTTTCTAGGTAGAATGGCGGAACCGGTAGATGTGTGACCGCGCTGACAAGACACGAGCGGCCACCGTATTCTTAGCACAGATTATTCGATTATTCCGTTCTTAATAGCCTGCTCAAGTGGGGTTGGTTCCAGTTTTAAATGCGTTAAGGTATCGTTCTTCGAGGTGATTGAGACAACACCTGTAAAATCTAAGTAAGTATTGAATTGGTAGTTTGCCACTCACCTAATTTTCCGGGGACCACATCGAACATGTCACAATTGTCCAGTACAAAGGTAGGATTCGGGTAAATCTCCTGAAAAAAAAATACAAAGAAGTTACTTTAACTTTACCACAGCTTAGCTCGTTTTGTATAGATTTAGTTATTCAGGCACTAAGAGTTATTGTGCAAAATTTCGATACTGTGAAGACCAGACTAGAGATAAAAGACGTTAGCCTATAAGTAAAACTCAGTGGTTACATATACCCAGATTGTGAAAGGTTCGCTTCCACCCTAGGACATTTATTTTATCTCGTGTAGAAAATAAAAATTATTAATATTATATTAATTGTTTATTCATTTTACACATATAGCGTGAGCAGTGGAACTTATAATTATATTTAATATTTTACATGTACGTAGACAATTGATGATGATAAAAAGAACATCACAAAAAGGGACCACAAAGAATTGGGTTTTTTTCTGGTCGATTATTGAAATATGTATTTAAACGTTTCTTCCGACCTTTTCAAAACAAATTTATATATTTTCAGAAAGACTTTAGGTAGATAAATGATAAATAGATGAAATATGGTTACGGAAAATCAAATGTCAGAAAGGATTCGAATATCGGAAACTCTAAGTACTTATACCCGTCGCTTTTTATCGCGGTGCGTCAAAGCGAGACGGGATGTAACTTTTCGAATCGAATCCGTGATCCGACAGTTGAGAATAATAATAATATAATAAATTTATTTCTTTCTTTCACAAAAATAATCTTAATCATTATTTTTTTAAGAATAAGGCGTAAGATAGAAAGTTTTTCGTCGTTCGTTCGACATTTTCTCTATTTGTCATATTACCAAAACTCACATAATTAGATAATTGTAACGAAGATATTTTCACATACAATAATAATTTCCTAAACGAATTTGTACAATTCACATCGCTAAAAAGTTGTTATGATAATAATTTTCGGGAATGTATTAAAAACATCACGGAGGTAAAGTAGGTTGTTCAAAATCATAAATCACACCAGTTACGAAGTTACAACACTCAATTATTTATTACCCTACTTACTTATCGAAACAACTCACAAATTCGTGACTAAATAGTAACTGTAAATACCTATAACATGGAAATAGGCAACTAAGATTTTAATGCTATTGTTTCAGAGTCTTTAATCTTTTGGCGTTGATAAAATTGTTACGCAAGTCGTGTATCGAATCGTAATACTTTTTTTATTATTTGGTTCTATAGGTACTATGCTGCATCCGCTCTTTGTGCCTATAGCAAATTGGCGACATTACTGATTATAAACGCTCTTGCATTGCTTGTTGTTATATTTATAAAAAAAAGTTTGCAGTTTAAAGGAATTTTATAACGCTCTCCTCCTTATATTAATTTTTAATAAAAATGCTATGATTTTAATATGTTGCCATGTTCGGTGCTTAGTGAATCACATCAGTAGCTGAAATCCAATTAAGAAACACAATTATTATTATCACAATTAAAACCTTGTTTATATTAGGTTGGGGAAAAAGTCTTTTCGCATTATAGTGTGTATGAACTTGTAATAAAATCTCTTTGGCTGTACTATTTGTATCTGGCTGGTTTTGGTATCATTAAAAGTTTAGATTTTATAAAAGATAATTCCAAATTCAAATTAGGAAAATGTGTTTTTTTCATTTGTTTTTCGTACTGTCTATATGAGTGAATCTAATGAAAAAATTTGATGCAATTTAAAATTTTACTCCAAAAAAGGTAAAAATGCAACACAAGCCGCGAAAAAAATTCGTGATGTTTATGGACCTAGTGCAGTGTCTGTGAGAGTAGCACAAATTTGGTTTAAGCGTTTTCAATCCGGAAATTTTGATGTCAAAGATGCACGTCGCTCTGGTCGCCCTATTACGAATAAAAATTGATGCCATTTTTGAAAAACTGGAGCAAGATCGGCATATCAGTAGTTACGACGTAGCTGAAGAACTGGGAATTGACCACAAAACAGTTTTGGCGCATTTAAAAAAAATGGGTACACAAAAAAGCTCGATATTTACCCCACGAGCTCACTGAAAGAAACCTAATGAACCATGTACCCATTTTTTTTCCGAACTATTTTTGAAGAAGCTGATAACTGGTGATAAAAAGTGGATCACGTACGACAAGAACGTGCGAAAAAGGTCGTGGTCAAAGGCCGGTCAGGCTTCAAAGACTGTGGCGAAACCCGGGTTAACTCGCAACAAGGTGATGCTGTGTGTGTGGTGGGATTGGAACGGCATTATTCATTATGGATCCAGGCAGGACCATCGATTCTGAACTCTACTGCGAACAACTGATGAGATTAAAGCAAGAAGTTGAGAGAAAGGGGCCGGAATTAATCAACAGAAGCAGAGCCGTCTTTAACCTGTTGGGGCTCTGGGCACTTTATTATTTTAACCGACTTCAAAAAAAGAGTAGTTTATCAATTCAATAACTTTATACAATATACCTATACATCCATATTTCTATAGAAATTTAATCAAAATCTTAATTTCCAAAAAGGTAACTTGCTTAGGGCCCCATGGATCGTGGGGCCCTGGGCACTTGCCCACAGTGCCCAATGGAAAAGATGGGCCTGAACAGAAGGGGTGTGGTTTTTCCCCATGATAACGCTAGACCTCACACATCTTTAGCCACTCAGTAAAAATTAAGAAAGTTTGGCTGGGAGGTGTTAATGCATCCGCCGTATAGTCCTGACCTTGCACCTTCAGATTTCCACTGTTTCGCTCTCTTCAGAATTCTCTAGGCAGTGTCAGGTTAACATCACGAGAGGACTGCCAAAACCACTTGTCGCGGTATTTTGATCAGAAGCCCCAAAATTTCTATAGCAATGGGATCATGTCCCTACCTACAAGATGGCACAAAGTTATCGACCAAAATGGTACCTACATACTTTAGTTAAATGTAAATAAACTATATTAAAAAATGTTATGACTTTTCTGAAAAAATGCGAAGAAACTTTTTCCCCAACCTATTATATTAATAATAATATCTGCGTTACAGACCATTACAATAATGGGCCTCCAATCCAAAGTCACCTGACTTTCCAATCCCCAAATTAGAATCAACGGTGAAATTTTTTAGTTTTCATGTTGGAATCTATTAAGTATCGATAAAACTACACTACATTGGTGAAGTTTTACTGAACTTTCATACGTATGACAGGTATTATCTATCTATGAATAAATTCTAGCTGACGTTTTGTTGATGTATTGCAATTCCAGTAGCAGCTAACTTTAAAATGCACAGATCGCTAGCGGTTAGGCGGCCATAGTTCCGCATCTTTTCATACTTCGGTTCACACCGCGTACACAGAGATAATCTACGGCACCAACTTGAACGAACTACCTCACGGTCACAGCTTGGCTACCTATCGTAAGGTAAAACACCCAGCTCGCCAAAGCCTAGCCCTTTTAAAAATAAATATTTTATAATAATATTTAAAAAAAAAACTCAAAAAATTACTCCATTTCACCTGATAACCGGTAAATGGATTCTATATGCAAAGACAGCTATTGCAACATGAACATGCTGTCAACCTTCCTTTTAAAGAACCTATTGTTATTGGAAGTAGACATCAGATCTGAGAAGTAGACCTCAGATCTGAGAAGTAGACGCGTCACATAACTGGTAAAGAATTCTAAGTAGGTATTGAATGTGCGACAAATTTTCGTATACATAGGCTTGTGTAAATACTAATGAAAATGTATCTAAACTAGAAATATACTCGAAAAAAATAAAAATACTCGGTAAAATACTCGTTTCGGATGTTGAAATAGAACATTTTGACATTGTAGGGTGGACGTTAGCTCCTAACGCAAATACAGATAGGCTAGAACGGGCTAGAAGAATTTCACAGGGATATCCCAAGTCCTGGGTAACTCAGATGGTTAGATCTGTCGCCCGGATTGCGAAAGGTCGCGGGTTCGATCCCCGCCTCAGGACGTGAAATTTTTCTAGTTTAGATAGATACATTTTTATTAGTAAATAATTTTCAAACATTTATAATAATGTTAAAATCAAAATTAAGAATAATTAAAAAATAATTCCAGGAAGCCATGCCTGTAAGTATTATATTTTATTGGACTTAATCATACACCGATCGATACATCTATCCATATCGTGCTAATCACCTCCGCATATTTTCACCTTATTCGTACTTACAGACTCTTTTGCATGATGCCATTAGCATAAAAGGCATTTAATTGTAATTTGTTATTCAAGAATGCTGTCAACCTGTGGGCTGGATATGGCCTGCCGACCATCTCCCGTATCGTGTAGGAGGTGAACCTTCTCGACGTTTAAAGTAAATGTGAAATTACAGATATCAACGATGCGCCAATATCTTATAACTAACTAACTAACTAACTAACATCCCAAGTAACCGAAGCGTCTATAACCATGGTTATAATACCAAACATGATATAGTAGGCTAATAGTAACCATTGAGACTGTTTGTACTATAAATATTTTTAACCGACTTCAAAAAAGAGGAGGTTCTCATTTCGGCCGGTATGTTTGTTTTTCTATATATGTAATTGATAACGCCGAGATTACTGATCCGATTTACTTGATTCTTTTTTTGTTTGATGCGGAATAGTTGCCATTTGGTCCCATAAAAATTTTAGTTGGTGCTAAGTTGTTTCCAATAACAATAGAAAGTGAAGCACCGACTCCAAAAAATATGTTTCTAGAGGATTAGTACCTGCTTAAATTTAATTATTCATTATTTTATCCTTTTCAGATTTTTGAAGTCGGTTTTATTTTTTTATTTTTTATCACTTATAGGTAACGCTTTCTTCAAATATTGCTATAGGGCTTGTTCTGTAAAAGTCATGAATACTCTTCTATAGTACAAAATAGTACTATAGCGACTTCAGGTGAAGTTGCTGAAAAACTTAAATTCTAAATAGCTCTATAAGTGTTCTCTGAAGTAGCATCAAGCAGTGTTGCGCAGCTCTCCCCCCTTATTCACACGACAGTTGTGAAGATTTGAAAAGATTCGAATTTATTAATCTCTATACCTGTCACTTTTTTTCACGGTGCATCAAAGCAAGACAGCATGTGACTTATCGAATCGAATGCGTAATACGACGGTTTCTGAATAAAGGGGCTGGTCGCCTACCGTCAATAAGACCATACAGCGTTGTTCCGCCGTTCCGTTATTTTGATAATGCGCAGTGAATCGACTCGTGTTCAGAGCGAACTAGAAGTTTGGCGCGATCTCTTATCTCTAAAAATTCGATTCGCGTAACCTGGTGCAACAGCGTTTAATTAGTCAATGAACTTGAAGTACTTTGTGTTTGTTTAGCTGTGTACTTATTTGAAGGATAATCTAAAAGTTATGCTCTGTAGTTTTTTATAGTCAGCTTTTTACGATAAACGACACATTGCGAGCAGAAGGAATCGTATGAGAATACTGTAGACAACTCGACCTACATTTAGTAGCATCGCAGTAAGTTGTACGTTGTAGCACAGAGTAGGTACATTTTAATAGGGTTGTAGTGATATGAAGATATAAAGCGGAGACTTTCAATTGCTAAATATAGTATCGAAATATATATTATTCTCAACTCATAGAATGGAAAGAAGTCTGAACGAAATGATTTAGTATCCCTAAATCTATATAATCTAACTAAATCTAACTAATCCCTAGGTATGTTACCATTTTACTATGAAGTCAACGTAAGCAATCGTGATAAAAGGTTAGGTGTAATAGATTTCTATAAATAGCATAACATATGAGATAGTCTCTGATAGTTCTGTTGGCTTTTATAATAACATGTTTGTAATAACAAGTTAACGACTAAAAAACCTGCAAGTTTACTTAATTAAGCGCTTCACAACTAATAAACTTTCTGTCGTCTGTAAAATAATTCGATTGATTTATCAAACGTTTTTGGTACTCGTTAGGAATATTGAAACTCTTTGAAAGGTAAGGTTGTATATTGGTGCAAATATCAGCCTTATTTATTCATCAATAGGCTCTACGTAATATCTACCGTATAGTGCGTTGGCGGTCGACGCGGCCGTCGGCCTTGCCCAATATGCAACTGATAGTCGTATTTTCCACCCACAAACGAACATTTCAAATTATGTAATATCTGCTGTTAAAGCAAGTCCTGTTTTACGCAGACATAAGGTTGAATATAAGGAAACATTGCTAAGTTTTATATTGACGGTTGTACGCCTTTCTTTAGCGACCATATGTATATTCCACGTTTAAAGTTATTTCTTTTGATTATGCAGAAAAAGGATTTCATGCATATTGAAAGTGGTTGCTTGACTTGTCACAAAATTTTCACCTTTAGAGGATATTTATATATATAAGTATGGGCTTGGAAAGTTACGCAACATACAACAACAGCGTAAATAAATTCCATAGAGTACTTTATCATTGGTATAAAATTGCAGTAGGTAATCAGAAAATGCAATCCTATCAGTCTGGCACTTCCGTCCTGTTAACTAAAAAAAAGGAAATAAACTAAAAAAATTAAACAATAAAATAACTAAGGAAACTCACATCTCACTCCGTTTATAAATCACTTGGATCACAGTATTACGAATATTGGTCAAACACAAGAATTTCACAAAGATACTAGTTGACCCCGCAAACGTTGTTTTGCCATAAAAAAATGTCCAAAAAATAAAAATAAAATAGATAGTAGCCGATTCGCAGAATATACGTATAAAATTTCATAAAAATTGGTCAAGCCGTTTCGGAGGACTTTATAAGTAAGTATATAAGATTTAGCGTTAAAATCAAAGTGCCATACATCAGGTACAGAATAAGTCGTATAGCTCGCTTCTCCACAGAGTCCAATGCTGCCATCTGATATATGCATAAAAAAATAATCATAGAAATGGTTTGCCACTTTCAAAAACATCGTATTCATTTGATAATTTCATGACATTTCTATCAACTAATACAGATATGTTTTAATTTATTGTCGAATTGACAGCACCACTCTGTATACAAAAGGAGGTCTATACCAGGTCTGTCCCAGACACGTCGAAAGCGATCGCTTTCTTTTGCTGATGACTATTATGTATTTACTTATGTGCCTAATCTTGAGGACATGCAAAAATCTAAATAATAAATAACTTGTAGGTACACTTTCCATAAGAATTTGTTTTAACAGTATTGGCAACTGTTGACATTAAAAGTGAAAACAATCCTCATACTTCTGGCTGGGGTCAAATATTTTCTTTGCTAACTTTTTGTAATCGAATCGAGCTAACTCGCACGTGGGCAGGTGCTGCCGGCCCGTTCACCTGTCACGCTCGTCTAACTGTATAAAACCTAAGCTGTCAGACATCGCAATTTCGACCTTATTACGATATGTATTAGATACCTGCAAACCTACCAATAGCAGAACACACAATAGTTATTGATGCCAGGGAATATTGAACTGTAATAGTTGAAAATAAAGATTATAATATAGCCGTTACGGTGTTGATGAAATGATGATAGACCGCTTTATTGCTGTTATCGTTAGTTATATTGGCAATGTAGCATCAGAAAATTATTTTATCTTGCCAGATTAAACAACACTGGAAAAGTAAGGGTATTAAATGAACAGCTATGCTAGCGTAATTATCTAAAAAATATTGAGCTGGAGTAACATCTTGAGCCGTTTCTTCTCTACAGCTGAAGGATTTGTTAAGCGTTGCTAGAGCTAATTCATGACGATTTAAAATAATTTATGTAGTTTGAGTCCATTGAAATAGTTTTTGATTATAGGACTTGTGAGGAGAAAAGGTTGGTACTTGATCGCTCTAATTTGAGTGGTAGGTAATTAGAAAAGATTTTAAACACAACCATATCCGGCGGCGCGGCGGCGTGCTGCGGCGGCTTTCGTGGCGGTAATTGTTACAACCATACTTTTACGTACGTAATTGTAAATTTAGAGGACGAGAAAATAGAAAAATGTTACCATTGACGAGTTTCTTGTACTTATGTAAGTATAACTTTTTATGTATTACCTACCAGTAAATACCTAGTAATTGTTTAGGACTAGTAATTGTAAAGACCCTCGCCAACCCTCCGGCGCTCTAATACAATAGACGATCTAAGTATTGTGTCTGTGGGTTAAATGTTTTAATTAGTATGTGAAGTATCACAGTATAGGACACAAAACAAACCTTTTAACATGTCTTTTGTCATTCAAGTGTACGTTATTAATTTAGCCGAACTAAAATTTGTTTCTTTTGCTACTATTGTTTGTTTCTGGATGTGAATTACGGCATTCGAGTATGTCTAATGCTTCTTGATAGGATCATTCCATGCTGTGGCGGGTCTGGTATATTTGTAATTAGTTTTAAGCACTACTACTTCTTCCTGCTTAGCTTCAGGCTATTCTGACTATGAATCACTAAAAAATTGGTGAAACTATTATATAACCATCATTGCATTTGCAGGGTTTTATAAACCCCTGAAGCATTTGGTGTTTATTACACCTTTTCAATCTAGACTTGGAAATTAAGAGTCCTTCATTTAATATAATAGTAGGTATATTCCGTATATTATATTCTGAGAATAGAATTTCGTTACATTCTGTTTGAAACATATGTTTTTGCATTAATTTATTTCTTATGAAGAGAGATTTAAATTTGAAAGTTATACCTAAGACGGCACGACCGGTGGTGAAATTGATTAAAATTAAAATTTTATGTAGAAATTATTGACAATAAGCTTGTAATTTAAATACAGTTAATAAATAGGTATTATTTTGGAATATCAGGGTGGTAAAAACGGTGTGGTCTGTATCCCTAGTTCGGTCGTAAACTTCAATGTAAAGCGCTTGTGTTCCAGAGGTTTGCTTCAGCAGAACCATCATTAATTAATACACTAGCATAAGATACATACACACCTCAATGGCACCAAATAATTCTAAGTATAACAATTCTATATTGACCTAGATTTGACTGTCTTAAATTTTTATTTGGAAATAATAACTTACAACACCGCCATTATTTTATTAGAAATTATCAAAATATACAGTGCCATGTATATAATAAAATATCGTAAAATTCCATATATATATCAATTGATATAAAAAGCTGCACCACGGGCTTTTTACATAAATTGGTTTATTTGTTCTTTATTGCTCAAAAACAAACACAAGTGGTGGACTTAATAATATCATATCAACGCTCTCCCTCATTCGACCACAAAGTAAGAGAGACAACATGGTGCTATGAAATATTTGAGAAATTAAATTATTTCCTAAACAATAATATAAATATTCTACAAAAATACATTAAATAATATAACATGAAAGTGATAATTTTATTTATCTATTAATGTATAATAGATAAATAAAATTGTCAATGCCATAGGTCTGAGATATTGGTCACACACTAGTTTTTTGAAAGCCAACAGTCTTTCGTACGTGTAAAGACAGTTCATCCCACACAATATTGGCTGTCAGTGTGCAGAAAATGCGAGACGAAACTGAAGTGACAGAGAGGATCTTTGAAGATAAGGTAGCTAGTGGAGCTGAAGCTAACAAGTCCAACAACGTTAGAAAACCCCAGAACTAAGATAATTTTACGACTTTGACGTAGCCTTACTTTGATATGGGGGCTATGGTCTAGTCTAGATTAAATACTGTGGGACAGATGGATCAAAATGTATATTGAATAGAGACTAAATAATTGTTACAGGAATAGGAAGCCATTTGAGGTGCGCTTGCGCTAATTTGATCTCATTATAAAGTGCATTCATAAAAGTAGATATCTCTGTTTTGGCAGACCAACACTACCACCTAAGAGAAAGAAATAGATATAAGAGTGTGAATTTCAATTCTCTAGTGAAGCCGGATTTATATTATTATAGCTATCGATCATACTGCCCAAGACGACGCCACCCAGCCGGCCAATGAGGTGCCTTCAAACGAGTCGCTCCTTCTTACTACAATTAGTAAGAAGGAGTAACGAGTGCTGGCAGAGTTCTATACCTTGTAGTAAGTTAGAGAATCGAGTCACGAAACATCTTTAAGCACAAAAGTGAGGGTGGAGACAGTGTATGGATGGCTCCGGAGGCTCGTGTCAAGTAAAGGGGAAGGAATAATTACGTTAAAAGGCTCTTCAGAACACTCCACGGTTCAGCCTAAAAAGGAGCTCAGCAAAGCAATGCCACGTTGCAATAATACGTTGTAAAGAAATTGAAACAATAATGTTAAAGTTACCATGACGACCTTGCACTAAAATAGAACAATTCATGCAGAGTTGTTTACATTTGAATTAACTTAGAGTAGACGAGGATCGAATGGTGAAAGTGAATGACACACTTCCGAGTTACGGACAGCATTTTCATATTTAAATTGAGATTTCAACTTTATCTCAAAGTGGTTAGTAGTCATTTTTAGCAATCAAATTATTTAGTAAGGCGATTTCGAGACAATCGAGTCTGATTATAAAATTAATGAATAATAACAATAGAAGCTTACGAGCAATAGCGAATTTATTACGTTTTATTTTCATAACTAGAATTGAGAAATTATCAGTTGCAACAGCTTAAATTGGACCGTCACTGGTCCTGTGCAATAATTGAAATAAATCAATAGTAATGAGTTTCCTACGAAGACATTAGTTCCATTAAATTAAATATATAATTTGGCCTGTTTAAGAACATAGAGTTATAAATTATATAATAAGTTCGCATAGAATATTTGCGCCCCGATTTGCGGAGCGGAGTGGCAAGTTGCCTCATTTCATGTTTCATTTGTTTAATTATAATTAAATGAATGTTGGTAAACACTCCAAAAAGTAATAGTTTAAGCGAGAAAAGATAACAGATAAACAGAGTAACTTTTGCATTAATTTATAATATTTATCTCTAATTACTTCAGATGCCTGCTCTAGTAGTCTGCATCAGAATGATGTCTCATGTCAATGCGACAGAGATCAATCATCAACATATTTAAAACTTTACTTTTAATATAACTAAATAAAATAAAGAAAGCTTGAGATTCTCTTGAGAAATGGATAAGTATTTAAATATTTGCAGACTCCAAAGCCGTAATGTCACCTGATCACAAAATGCTATTAGGTTGTATATACCTTCATAAAAAGTAAGTAATTATAGCATACTATTGCATAAGTTGAGCGCAAAACCTGTCGTAACAACATTGGATGGCAAGTGAACCAAGACGTAGCGAAGTCATCGTGACGTTGCTAAACAACAATAGCACTCCGACCGTCTAAATATACGCCCATAAAGTTTATTATAAAAATATACTTAATAAGTTTGATTTGGCTCTTTTCTGTTCTTAAGGAAGTAAATAACACGCCTTGTATCATTGTTATACTTAGGGTTGTCAATTGTATTGTAATATTCTTTGCAACTGCTCAAAAAATACATTTAACTAGCCTGTTAAATAGTTCGAAAGTTAAATATTCAGCACAGCACTATACAACGGCGCGTGCGGTAAAACAGGTACTCACACCTAAGTACCTGTTTTACCATTACTCCGTTAGTATGGCCACGTGCGTTTTGTAGTTCTTTTTTTAATTTCCCTAAAATTATTTCAGGAAGAAATTTAATAAAAATTCCTAGTTTTTGTGAGTTACCTTAGCCCGCTTCCAGACGAAGTGAAACGGTGGGGTCTGGTGGTAGAACACCGATGACTGCGTGGCGGGGAAATCGGGGTCCTCCCACACCTCGCCGCGCTGCAGACACCCGCTTTTGATGCGCTCGTAGTCTGTCATTCTATTGTACAAAAAAACAAAATATTAATAACTGCATCTGGTACTGACACCAAGTCTGACGATGACTAAAACTATATCGAGATCATCTCGCCCGGCCGAGTGACGCCCACTGCTGGCCATAAGCCTCCCCCAGGGATGCAAGAGCCTCCAAACCTGTCCTGCGCTATATCGAGATATTTACTACGAAATATCATCAAAATATTTTTGAGTAGTGGGGAACTGGTCTCCATGCTTCTTGTTGATATTTGCAGGGTAAGTGTGAGTGTAGTAGTGCCTATGTTAGTGCTACAAATACCTTTTCTCTATGATACTACGGTCACCGCTCACGGTTTGAGGTTGTATGCTTGTTTGCAACTTTTGAATTGAAATTTTGAATAAAAAAATGACATAAGTTTAACCGTTTTCAAAAACAAAGTACAAAAAGCCATGTAATCTAAATGAAACGTTTTGAATGATAGGATATGTTCAATGATTTTTGGTGTCGACAGTTCAGTGGGTACCTATACAGACAAGACGTTCAGCAATTTAGGATTATAATAAGAATTATTTATTTTTAACAGACTTCAAAAAAGAAGAAGATTATAATATGTTCCACTGTATGTATTTTTTTTGGATGTATGTTCATCGATTTCTCGGTCAATTGTGAACTGATTTGCAAAATTATTTTTTTATTCGATAAAGAATACTCCTGAGGTGGTCCTATTGCATGCCTCAAATTTTATAGGCACGTATGACATGTTTTACTTTTTTCCAAAGCTATTCAAGTATTTGCTACTGTCAGTCATCATCTTATGTTGATGAGCTGGTGATGGAAGGTACAACTCCTTAACAGTAAGGAGTTGGAAGATAATTGTTTTTTTAAATATTATAGATACGTATTGATTGAAGAATAGTTTTATTCTATCGGGTTATTTGGGTGAACTAATGATGGAAGGTAAAACTCCTTAACGGTTTGCAGTTAGATAATACTTTATCAGTGGTACGATGATCAACCAAAGTCTGAGAGGCTGACAAGTCGTTAGTGCTGACGGTCACCCATCTAGCTTTGACCTTAGGAAATCACTTAAAAATGTGAAAAAAAATTCTTTAACAAAAATAAAACCGACTTTTAAAACACTAAAAAGGAAAAAAATAATGAAATTTAAGTACCTAGCTACTCATCTCCTAAAAATGTTTTTTTTGACTCCAAAAAAAACATTTTTGGTGCTAAGTTTTTACCAGAAATAATAAGTGAAGCACCAATTCCAAAAAATAAATATTTAGGAGATAAGTACGTAGGTACGTACTTAAATTTAATTATTTACTTACTTAATTTTTCTTTTTTAGTGTTTTGAAGTCGCTTTTATTATTGATGAAAAAAAAAATTAATATAACTAAAATTAAGTGTTACGTAGGACAATAATGGTATGATTGAGAATTCAAATCTAACTAAGACAAGGCTTAAAGGATATTGCCCAAACAAAGGGGTTTGGACAATGTGCCTCAAAAAAAAAATCCGATAAAATTGTCATATTTTTCTTAGTTCCATTACATAAATTGTTCTATTTATCGAACCCTAGGATTAAAAAATCTGCAATTTCGCATACATAGTCGATTTATTTATTCCAGTTATTTTGATATAAAAACCAAACTATCTGTCTGTCTGTCGCTTTTAAATAAATTTAAAATACATAGAAAAAAACATACTGAATTACAAACTTCCTGGTTTATGAAGTCCGTTAAAAATAACTTTTTATTAGGTACTTATACATATAAATTTTTCAATTAGAAAGCTCTTGTTTTATTAATTGAAGCTCTCTACCCACTACAACTGTCTATACCATGACCGTGTTATGGAATATTCTGGTATGGCGACTACTACCAGTAGGTACATAGGTAGATACATAGTACGGAATTCGGTTGCAGGGGCCTTACCACCATCTTTATAAAAGCGATTCATATTTCGCTCGGTTCAGTATTGGTTCCTAAACTGCATCACTGTCATAGTCGTAGATAGCGTCGTAGTACGAATTAACGATTCTACTCAGCTTAGGTCCTAAACTGGATCGCGATAAAAGATGGTAGTACGGGTAAGGGCGCAGTCCGCTCTAGTGGATGGATTGATTTAGGTAAATTATGCTCATGACATGAAATAAGACGTTTTCGAAATTACAATTTCACTCTATTCTAAATTTAAATTCTTGTTTACTTTCACTAAGTCCCGTCCCGTCCTCTTTGGTGTGCACAGAAACGTAACAACGCTTTTGACATAACACAATGGAAATGAAGAAACCCCGTAAGAAATGCAAATAGAGAGGCAACTATTTGATAAATTGGTATGAAACTTATTACACTTTCACTCTAACTCAAAAAAGTGTGTAGTTCACCTTGATCCATCGAAGGTTGTGAGAAGACATTCCCATGGCGAACAATTGGTAAATTACATTTTCCAAGAGTGAAGTGAAAACGGCATGTTAGCGGTCGATTTACGTTTATAGGTTACTGGCTTTATGCATTCATAATCATCACCAGCCTACATTATCACATTTGAAGTCTTTTGGTTTTGGGCAATGTAGGATAGCGCGGGTAATAGCTATTGTGGTAAACCTGGTTCAACTGTTTAACGTGTCTTCCACGAACGAGATTTACAATTTTGGTTGGACCATCCAGCGTTTTTTTTTATTTTCATATGCATAATTCCTGGCATCTAAGTGTGTATGTTAAACGATGAATGAAAGCTATAGCCGCTTAATTAACTTAACAGTTATATTTACAAACTTCAACTAAAGTTGGCCACAGGCATAGGAGACCCTAAAATACACTGCTTACACCCAATACTTATCTTTTACTTATGCCATCAGAATCTACAAAGACATATTATCTCCTACAGCCCGACTAGTAGTGGGTACTAGTGGTGGAGTAGTGGCGACTGACATTCTGAAGAGCAATACGAAGAATGTAGTAAATATGTAGATAGAAACAATATTATGATTTCCAAACATAGTCACATAGTGATGTCATGACTATCTATATGTGTATTAGCGACATTACATTATACACAACTATGGTAATTTGGTTTACGCATATTATTGAAAATTGTCTTTCACTCAGCGATTAGCTTATAAATTCAAAGCCGCACAAAGAAACAAAGAAGCATGGAAAGAGCTGTGCTAGGAATTGAATTCCCCGACAGAAAACTAAATGTGAACGAACTATTGCTCAACAGAAGTAGAAAAAGTATATAACCACAGGCGAAAAAGCGAGTTCTTGTGTAGAGACCCTGGACTGACAAAAGACCTAGAAGTTAACTCGAGGAGAACCCTTTGAGTTGGACCGATGACATCAGGAGATAAGCGGGCCGCAACTGGTTGCTGAAAGCGGGAAACCGTCAACAAAATATCCTCTAAAAATAAATAATCATATAGTATCATATTTTTCTCAACTTTGAATATTTGAATATTAAGCACGAATGCTATTTAGTCAGAAGCTTAGATGTAATAACAGTTACCAAATTTTAATTTTTTTTTGTATCGTTAGGTACGTTAGTTACTCTCAATCTGAGGTCCCAGTTCATTGAAGGGATTAGATGAGTGCTTGTTTCTATGATCTGAGGAAGAGTGCGACTACTACTGTTCCCTAATCAATATTTGCAATTATTATATACATATTATTTTTATTTCAATAGAATTATGGAAAAGAAATCCTAAATATTACGCACATTTTTGTCTTTGTATTAAAAGTTTTTCTTGGAATTTGAAAGTAATTACGTTAAAATGTTTTTGTAATATTCAAAGAACGGTAAATTCTTACTTTTACTACATTTTATTTAATAATTTCCAACATAGAGAAGACAATTTTAAGAAATGATAACATCTAATTTTATTGTACCTACTTTTATAATAAATAGACAATGTAAATTATACATTTTCCGCCTTTTGGGTAAAAAATAGATTGGAGACAGGCAACCAAACCTTGAACGCCGCCGCCAACCTCTCAAAAGGTTAACCAGTATTAAAAACTTTTTATCTAAATATCTACATTAAATACTCGATTTTAAAAAGACCTAGTTGCATTTTTAGTATAAAACTTTTTTGGTTCATCTACCATTGTCTTATAAAGTACATTGATCGAACATACAAATTACATTAGCAATAGCTTACGCACATCAAAGGCGAGAATCACATATCATTTTAATAAGACATAATATGGTTATACGGCGGCATTTTACTTGTTCATTATGTTTGTAGCATTTGTGGTACTGGACTTCAAATTCATAATATAGACATAGACCCGCACGGTGCAGTATTTTAAACACAGCATTAGTTCAATTTTAAAAATAAAAATTAAAAGCAAAAAAACCTTTTTAAAAAAATGCTTTTATTAAAATGCCCTGAAAAGAAGAGAATAAATTTTTCCTTTAAATTTTAACTATAAACTAATAACCTCATTTACTTGTGTAAATAAACTAGTGCCTATTTAATTGAGTAACTTATTTTTTTAAAAAAATCACTTTAATTAAATACTTTATAGGTATTTACGCAAACCTCGCGACAAGCTTTTATGATCATATAAATTTTGTATAATGAAGTTATTAGTTTATAGTTAAAATTTTAAACGAAATTTTTTTTAGAGGATTTAAATAAAATATTTTAAAAAAGGTTTTCTTGCTTTTAATTTTATTCGAGGTACTCTTTTCTCTTTCATTTGATACCCATATTGTAGAATGCATTAAAAATAACTATTCCGCTATCTTAGATGGCCCGCCATATTGGATTTAGAATGACGTCAAACAGCTTATCGTGTATTTTCATCCAAACTAAACGTATATACAAAATTTCAAGGGCCTTACCACCATCTTTATAAAAGCAATTCATATTCCGCTCGGTTCAGTATTGGTTCCTAAACTGCGTCGCTGTCATAGTCGTAGATAGCGTCGTAGTACGAATTAAACGATTCCACTCAGTTTAGGACCTAAATTGGATCGCGATAAAAGATGGTGGTACGGGTGCAGCTCAATCGGTTGAAGATATCTGCTTCAAAATCGAGTAGCAAGATTCCACCCGAACAAACATACATTACAAGTTAAATAAAAGCTTTAAAAAAAATTAAAATCGACTTCAAAAAACTGAAAAGGATAAAATAATTTCAGTTTTTTGAAGTCGGTTTTAATTATTGTTTAATTTTTTTACAAATTTTAGTGATAACTTTCTAAGGTCAAAGCTAGATGGGTGACCGTCAACTCATATTGTTTCCTACTATCGTATCGTTTCACTAAAAGGTCATAGGAAAGCAAACATCCGCAATTTCGCATACGTAGATGAGTTACTGATTTCAGTTTTTTTTTATTTAAAACCAAACCACCGAACTGACTTAGAAAAAAATTTTATGGGACCAAATGGCAACTATTCCGCGTCGAACAAAAAAAGAATAGCGTAAATCAGATCAGTAATCTCGGCGTAATCGGTGTACATACATAGAAAAAAAAACATACCGACCGAATTGAGAACTTCCTCGCTTTTGAAGTCGGTTAAAAATATCTAGCGATAACATTAGATAAAATTTCATTGAGTGCAAAGCAAACTGTGCAAAGCACAGGTGGGTACTTTAGTTCCAAACATGCCGATCGCGTAGTGTATAGCTGTACCGTTAGTGGAGTATTTACACAATCCTGCGCGATTACAAACACGACCCAATAGTCCACCTTTCCGTGTTGTGGAGACTTTACAGGGTGGTGCTGTCAATACGACAATTAATTAAAACATGGGCTATATTAGTTCATAGAAATGATTTGCCACTTTCAAAAATATCAAAGTCATTTGATAATTTCATGACATTTGTATGAAATAATATTATATTGGCCGCCATTATTTCATAGAAATGTCATGAAATTATCAAACGACTATGATATTTTTGAAAGTGGCAAACCGGTAAAGGAATTATTATAGTGCTCCGGTGGCGTAGTGGTAATCGTGTCTGGCCGGAAATCAGGAGACGCGGGTTCGAGTCACGCCTGGAGCATATATTTTTTCATCGTTTTCTATCTTTATCTGTAATTGTGACAATAAAGAAAGCGTTTAAACGCATCAAAATAATTAAAATTTTAGCTTTTCTCACCTTAACTGGTAGTTTAAAAATGCTTGTAAAAGTTTTATTTCGAATCACTAGAGGTGTTAACTTCAATGAGTGGTGAGATAAACGTTGCTATAAAAACGTTAAGTAGCAGGATAGAAATCGGTGAAGAAATTAGCAGGTATCTAGTGCTCCGGTGGCGTAGTGGTAATCGCGTCTGGCCGGAAATTAGGAGACGCAGGTTCGAGTCCCGCCTGGAGCATATATTTTTTCGTTTTCTTTCTTTATTTGCAATTGTTAATTATTATTTTTTAATTTTAAGGTACAGATTATTATTTTGTGATATTAAAAGAAACGTTTATTTGACTAGAAGCTTTATATTATGGCCAATACATAACGCTTCACCAGAAATGACTTATTAAAATTTAAGGCATCTTACTTTGGACTCAAATTTCTGCTACCACACAACATTACCGCACCGTTACCCCATTTTTGCTTTATATCACAACTATGAGATTTTTCTTCGCGTAGTTAATACTACTGCCATTTCTTACATAAATAGAGTCGGCAGAATTCAATATCCACATTTGAACTGCCTAATAAGTAGACGGATATTGACCGACAGTAACTTAAACTTGCGAGCAAAGCTTTTTATCTCTCCGAGACCAAACTACAGCAGAAGGTAACCATGGTTGCTCTCAGGCAGGCGTAGTGGTGCTTGCAATGATGACAAATAAGACTTTGATATAGTACGACACCTGTCCAACAAGGGCATTCACTTCTTGTGATATCAGGTTGATTTTAGAAGACTTTCAGTTACTGATGTGCAGGCATTCTTACTGTTATAATTTAATAAAGGCTGTAAATACGGCACAATAAATAGTGCTAATAAATCATCCCAACATTTATTTTAGGATCTGAAATAAGGAACCATTCAATTATAAAAATATTTATGAAAGGGCGTATAAAATTAGAACTGTGCTGCTCTGGTATAGTGTCACTTGGGATCTCGTTGTATCTAATTACGTAGGTAGGTAATTGGTTTCTAAATCGAATACTTTTTTTCGATATTAATATCTAAAAAGCTTCCGACTCTCTTAGCCATAGACGAAAGATATCTTAGATTTGGTTACAGCTAATTAAGCGTCATTGATTAGATCATATAATACAGAGTGTTAGGAGGACGCTCTCGAATACGAAGGCAGGTGGCAGTGCTGGACACCCTAAGCACGACTTGCTAAAAATAAATTTGAAATCGCGAAAAAAACAGCTGTTTCATACAAATTGTAATAAGTTGTCGTCTTCGGAGTCATCTTCAACCTCACGTACAAAGAAATTTAGTAGCTCTTTTCTTTGTCGTACTTCCCGAACTTGGAATTCTTTGCCAGCACATGTATTTCCTCCTTCCTATAACGTGGGTTCCTTCAAAAGAGGCGTGAAAAAGCACCTTTCGGGCCGGCAAGGTGGAGGCGGCTAGAGCAGTGTCTGAACTGCACTAGCTGTCTTCGCATATTATGGACTCTTCTTACCGCTTTACAGTAGTGTTGAGTCATTTGTCGTGCTTAGTATAAAAAAAAAAGAAAAAAAAGTTGCAATGTTAAATTTGTAAATGCCATCATTAAATCATTTACTCGGCCTGTGTGTATGGAACAGCTGATCTCTTTTTCTTGTTCTTGATTCCAAATTTATTTTTCAACAAATCGTGTTTATGGTGATGAGCACTCTACCTGCCTTCGTTTTCGAGATTTTCCCCCTAACACCCTGTATTCATAAAGTTAATACCTAATAAAATATTGGTCGTTAAAATTTCCGATCAAAATTCGAAGACCCACTGGTGGGTCTAATTAGTAGGTCTCTGAAGACAAAGCGATGAAAACTTCTGCATAATCTCGATTACAACCTATCTTAATTCTTCCATTTTTAATCATTTATATGTCCTGCTAGCAAATAGAATTCTATATCAGAATTCTATATAGTTTCAGCAGAAAAAAGACGTTATTGTTATTTTCTACTGATACCTTATTAGAAACCTCACAATCTCTAAGTCGTTAGACCTTGAAAAAGAGCGGGATAGACACGTCGAGTTTCTGTGCATATAGCACGACACGAGGCATGTCTCTACCTGAGCCGCCCGTAGACTTGGCGTGAGCATAATAGAACTTATCAAAAAGACAACTGGCTGATAGGCAACTCGGAAGTACCTAATTGCTAAATTTAATAACAGAGAAATAGATAGTGACTTCTCTGATTCTTACGGTTTGTTCTCTTTACAAGTCATTCTTAGCTAATACAAGCTTTAATGTATATTGTTGATAGTCAAATAAAAATATTATTCATATTGATAAAAACTTTAGCTATTCCTTCGCTTGCTTACATTATTTCGTGTTACTTAAAACATCCTATAAGTAGGTAAATGTATTTCACTGTTTTTTTAGTGCTTAAAAATTGTATAGGTACAATGGCAGCACATAAGTAAGCGTGTTACTACAAGTAAATAATAATTGTAATCTCTCAGGCGAATCACATCCTTTAATAAAAATCGAACGTAACTTACAGGGTAGTTGGTTTATTATTTGCCATTATTTCGTTGTTTATAATATGTGTATGTATATGGCTATAACATTTTGTCGTTTACAGGCTGCCGGACACGGCTCGGCCGCGGGTGTGTCATCAACAATAAGATGTACCTATTTATTGTCTCTGATAAGGTTACTTCATAGAATACCTAAAGACCCATGATAATGATTTGACGGACTAACATAGACAATACATAATTGGTTAAATTTAACCAATTAGTAACAATTGTTACTTTCTTACTTTATCTCCAAATAACAGAAAAGGTGACATGCTTTCTAGTTTTATTTCAAATTACTGGATTAGGAAGTATTATGTATTTCCGGTTTTTTAAACCTAGTAAGAGGAGAAAAATCTATCTAGAGCCGAAAAATTCATGTCCTGGGGCGCGAACTTAAGCTGTTTGTAGTCAAGATAATTTTCTAAATGTGTTCTAGATATTCATTTAAACCAAGAAATCTACCAATAATAATAATTTTAGCGTAAATGTTTAAGATTCAGCGAAGAATACGTTGCCAGTAGGTTATATTCTGAATACTATCAGGCGAGGCGATGGATTGCATTTAAAGAAGGTTGTAAGTGTTCTTACGGTAAAGTTTCTGGAAATAACGCTTTGCTGCTTAGAAAGTTTAGTGATTGCAGAGCCTAAACCCCTTGGATTAAAACATACATTAACTTTATTGCATTACCCAAGTCTATGTATTGCACTACAGACTGGTAGATAATACTTTAAACAATCCTAATCAGTAGCTTCTACGTTTCACTTAGAAAAGCTACTATTTTGTTCATGTTTAACAAAATGTAAAATAACTGATAAGATAAAGGAAGTGTATAGATTTACATAGGAATTCAGTTCTCTATAATAAAGAAGTGCGAGTTCTCTGTTATTGAGAAGTGAATATGTTTATAATACATTTGTGTATACTATATTAATATATTCTTAAGTAGATATCATAGCGATGCAACATGATTTTCCT
Source organism: Nymphula nitidulata (assembly GCA_947347705.1). Lineage (NCBI taxonomy): Eukaryota > Metazoa > Arthropoda > Insecta > Lepidoptera > Crambidae > Nymphula > Nymphula nitidulata. Next base: position 24,620,924 of record OX374616.1, read on the forward strand.
ATCTGTTCTTAAACGTCATATTAGCACAACTCACCTTAGGATATAATTTCACCGTCTAGTTTCAAACCGATGGCTTCATTTCAAGTCGATATATTTATCGAATATATTCGACACTAGCTTTACTAATTTTGAAATTAAGATTAATACTTTTTTTTGTTATTATTATACGTCAAAATTTCCTTTAAATATTATTTCACCACTGTAATCACACGTAATCTATTAAAGTTTCATCTAATTCATTTTTCACAATATAATCTCTAGTGCAGTAATGTCACATGGACGACTCAGCCCAATTTAAACACAAAATCGAGTATTTAGTAACAACCCGTGCTGCTCTATCTTGGTCAACATGTAAAAGTAGTAGATATTACCCAACCGGTTCACCACTCACTTTGCTTTAGTTTAACACCACACATAAACACAATAGAATTCGCAATTGAAGGAAGTCTGTCTGTGAAGGTATTTAGTTTACTTACCTGATAGAGGTAAATGCATTATTAAAATATGGCTACATAAGAAAAACTGCGAGGAACCGACTCGCGCGCAGTTAGGCCGGCGTGCCACTGATGCCCTCCCTCCTCGAGACAAGGAGGCTCCCCTCTTTGTGTAAGGAGGTAGATCTTGAGTGGACAAGATAGCGGCTGAGATATAGTTAGTTGCTATAGCGATTTAATAGTTAGTTTTATGTATAATAACATTTAAGTATAGTTAGTAAATTAGTGTTTTATTTTAAATCTTTTTGTTAAATTATATTACCGATAATGTAGGTAAATATTTTGTTTTTTTATACACATATAAACTTGAACAAAATAAAATGCGTCAAATAGGTGAAAATGACTAAAATCTATATTTTGTTTATTCGACATATCTAGTTACAGGAAGTACACTTGAGCGTAAGCCCGCGAGTACGTAAGCATCTTAAATTTTCATGGTGAATTTAGTATTCACATATTACTATGAATCTCATCGTTATAATGTGTTGTCTGATCTGACTGCGGTTATCATAGGTCTTAATTAGCGCTTCAGCACCCGCTTCCGCCCGCACGATGCCTGCTGTCGCACTCCACAGGCACGAACCGCAGCCGGAACACTCCGGATCTCAGAAGAGCCGACTTTCTACCTTAGAAACTGACAGATACAGCCCTACCACAAGTCTGCGAAGGCCTTTGTTCACCTTATTTTGGTTTTCGAATAGATTAGATATATGAATCCTAACTATAAATTATTTAAAAATAATAAGAGCCACGAACATCGAGAAGTGGATACATACTATTGCTCGTCTACTACAGTCATCAGCCAAGTAGATATTACTTTTGCTAGTTCATGACTTTTATTATGAAAGCAATAAAGGTTACGAAGTGTCAAAAGTGATCAATTACTTTTGCTGCTATCTGTACTATTTTTACATATTATCTTTGAGAAATGAATGTTGGTTATATGATTTATAAAAATAATTTGTAACTTTGAGAATAAAATCAATAAATCAAATCTAATAAGGGATGATTTTACGATGACTCACATATGTTTTATCCCGTTAATAACTTCGACAAGTTGAAAGTTTAGTCTCTAGAAAATCTTTCATAATTATGCGCTGGATAAATATTAACAGAGCGTTGAAAACCCGGCCCTAATCATATTAGCATGAGACACGATAAATCTCAGAGTTGTAGTAGGGGCTTAAATATACAGAGGTACCCATGATACTCAAATCGTTTTGTTAACCCGATTCACACGGATTGTTTTGCTTATGATTGATTGAATCAGTAATCAATAAGATCAGCTTAGATTGAACAAATTTAATCGATTTTATCTATTTTACTAGTTAACAAATAAAATAATGTTTAATTATATTTTAATGGCATTTGAATTTCAAAATATTTTCAGAAGTAGATATTTTTATGATTTAATATTTAAGTACCAAAATAGTTTAATTAACTAGCACTAAATCAAAATAATATTTATTTATTTAACTAATTCAACAACATTTTAGAAAGCACTTTATTAAAAGGTGTATTTCGTAGAAAATTTTGTTTTATCAACTTTTACACCGCGCGTTGATGTCTAATGCACTGCTGTAGCGCTTGCGTCTACTATCGTCGCTAATATTAAACTTTTTAAGTTAAAAAGCGTTGATTCCTACTTACATTACTTTAATTATAGGTAAACAATCCATTTAAACACCTAAATATATGCTATGATTATCTTTTATTGGTGTGGTTCCCTGTCGTTATCTTTATTGTATTATTGTGGAAAGTCAAGTGATTTTGACGATAAATATCTGGAATTTAAATTGCCAATGTAAATAATGATATTGTTTATTTGTGATCGAGCCTTTTTTATGGAAAGTATGCGGGAAATTTTTAAAATAATTCAATGAATAATAAATTTAATGCTAATGTTGTGGTCTTTGTTGTTATCTACTTATTATTACATATCTATTTTATGAAGTATTTTACATTTGATTCTTTTTTTGTTAGATGTGGAATAGTTTCCATTTGGGACCAAAAAATCAACAAACTTATAAAACGATTGGGTAGTTTGGTTTTTAAATCAAAATAACTGGAATAAATAAGTCGTCTTTGTATGCAAAATTGCTGATTTCTGTATTTCTATGGTTTTTTAGTAATACGATACGATAAGTAGGAATCAATATATGCCGAAGGTGACTCATGTAGCTTTGACCTTAGAAAGTTATCATTAAAAATAGTAGGTGCTAAGTTGTTTTCAGAAACTACTTATAGAAAGTAAAGCACCGATTCCAAAAAATATGTTTCTAGGGGATAAGTATAAACGCGTTTTTTTTCAAACTATTACTTGTCACTATCGGACTACGCATTCGGAACCTCTCATTTCGTCGCGCTTTAACGCACTGCGATAAAAAGAGACAGGTATACAGCTTTCGATATTCGAACGTTTTCAAACAGTCTTGAATAAGCCTTTAATGACATTTATATCTTTTAAAGTCGTATACTAAAGTACAAAATAAAATAAGTAGAGGTACCTACCTAACAACAAAATCTTACTATGTGCAACAGAGAATAGGTAAGGTCACACTTATTCGCTCAGTAATCGGTCGATAGCACGAACAGAGCGTTCTATGAATCCACACGATTGTTTTAGATTTAGCGGATTCTGTCTACGCTTCGCTGAGCCACGTCATAGCCGACCTACTGATAAACATTTAATGATTTACGGACATTGTCAGCCAATTCTCAACCTACTAGCTATGAAATAAAGTAAATATTTCAACTTCCGCTAAGGAGAAGTATCGCACGTATTTGATTCCACAACTGGCTTATTGTTGAACTAGAATTTGCCCGCGATTTCGTTCGCGTACTCCGATAATAGAGCTCGACCAGTTTATTGTGACCCCAACGTGATATGGATACAGCTGTTACAGTGTATCTCATTGTCTTTGAAGTTTTTCACACTCGATTTTCTAATACTCTACGATTTTCTTTCGTCTTTCTTTTTGAATAATAAAATTATCATTTTTTCTGGGATACGTATCTGCTAAAAATATAGGTCAAACTATTTAAAAGCTCTGTTAATTATCAGGATCTTAAGAGGTACCAACGAACTGTCAACTGAATATTATATTGAGAAGAAAATGTTCTGTGTTTTTTGCATCCATGCCATGGTATAGTTATTTCCTTTTGATGTTTTAAAAGTAGTTTCTGCTCTGACAAACACGTGCTTAGTGCGTTGCATCATCGAATTTGTATTGAATTTAATCGTGATTGTAGCATTATGCATTTCTGAAAACGTAGAAATGCATTCACGGCCACTGACCTGGTCACAGCCATTACCAATTTAATATTTTCTATGGTCACCTCACTTGCAGCGGGTTCTAATGTAAGCTCTACTTGCTTTTCAGTATTTTCTTTGGCTGTAAGGTGTCAAGGCTAACGTGCTGAATCAGATTGAATAGAAATAAAGTAATTAAATACTTTCACAATGGTATCAAGTAATAGCATAATAGATATGTTTTATCAATTAATAAAAACTAGCACCACGGTATCTTTGGAGCCTTTATATTATAATTACTAAAAGGATTTTTTTATAAAATGTTATCAATCAATGAAAAATTGTAAATGTGACTTCTAAACATACTTATTACCTACTTTCGTCTCTGACCAGCACGGTAAGGGACTCAAGGTTCAGGTGTGCTCATGAGCACTAACACCAAAGAGTATAATCATCATTTCAGCCGTGAGATGCCCACTGCTGGGCATAGGCCTCCCTCAAGGATCTCCAAGTCGATCGGTCCTGCGCTGCCCGCATCCATCCGCTTCTCGCAACCCTCACTAGATCGTCGGTTAACCTTGAGGGAGGCCTACCAACACTGCGTCTCCCGGTACGCGGTCGCCACTCGAGGACCTCTCCGCCCTAACGGCCGTTAGTCCTCCTTGCAATCTGGCCTGCCAGTGGCCAAGTGGCAGTGGCCACTTTGATGCTCGTAGTTCTTTGGGATATTTCGGTGACCTTAGTTTTCCTGCGGATCTCATCATTTCTGATTCAAGAGTATGTCTATTAGTAGTTTACAAATTAATAATCCATATTTACAAACCTTCTAACCTCTTCATAAACGGTATTGAATAAAAAAAGTTACCTCACTTATCTTTTCTGTGTAATAATATACTAAAATATGTTAATATCAAGGGGTATCTAGCTTAAATGTTTTATAAAAATAGAAAAGAGGAATAGGATATATAAATTCTTTTAATAAGTACAATAAATCACAGTAAGACTAGAGTTGGTTCCTCAAGATTTACATAGGTTCTTTCTTATTCACCCATTGATTGGTTGTGACAAAAAATTAGTTAAGAAACCAGAGACGTATAGAGCATCTTCCCGATTTGCGCCAACGGCGCCAAGTGGGTCGAAGCCTGGAGGAGCCATCACAAAATTAAATAAGGAACGAACCACTTCACTGTGGCATCATGCGCCTGTGATTTAAGTGCGAGCGATATAAAATTAACGTCTGATATAATTATACTCGTAATCTTAGTTTTATCTGTTGTTTTATATTTCAACGTTGTTTCCGCCATGAAGGAATAATGGTAACAATATCGCTCTAGTGAATAACGTAATCGAAAAGACACAAATTATTTTATTAAAAATGAACTAGTTATGAGGATTACAGAAAAATTCTTCGACACGGTTATGAATATCAATAATATAAACTTTTTAAAAATTTGCTATTGAAGATCTTATATCGCTTACTAATATATTCTAATTTTAAACTTTCTTATTTTTGATAATTATTTCCGAAAATAAAATGTATCGAGGCAAAATCTTAAAATCGTTTTTCTGGTTCATTTCTTGATAAAGATATGTAGAAATATGTATATCCGATTTTCAGATCCCTAAAAAAGGGAGCTTTTTTTCGGTAGGCATAGCGCCTTAAATTATAACAACTAATCTTTTGATTCTTAATAATTTCGGCACCGAGATCAAACACAAAAAAATCATATTGTGTCTGATTTGCAAAATCACGCTTCACAAACAGAACTAATTAATTATTTTGATAAAATTCAAAATATACTTACAAAAGCTGTCATGCCATTATTAGCCGCTATTGTGACCAAATTTAGTTTTGTTTGTGTTTTAGTACAACATACATCACTCGTCTAGTATTTCACCAAAACTCCCATAAGTAGTATTTACAACGATCGGAGTCGTCCCTAGCAACATGAATAGGATTAGAAATTGCGTACATTATTGCACGCTTATAGCAAAATAAACCGCTTTCTAACATAGTATTTTAATCTATTTAGCAAGTCAATTGATGCACAATAATCACACTCATCCATGAAGCCCTGTCACAGTTTTTATGAGTAAAAGTTACAATGGGGAATATGTATATTTTTTTAAGGGTTTAAAATTAATTTTACGCAGTAATTATAGAAAAATATTGATGAATACCTGACTTACAACCACATAAAGTTGCGTGTTAGTACAAGGAGATTTATTTGTTAGACAAGAACAAATGACGTCATATTACACACCCGGCATACATATTTCATACAAAAAGAAAGAAAGTTTCAGAAAGAGACAGAAATACTGCAATTTCTACTCAGATAGAAATAATAATTTCTAATTCAAATATCTCGGGTATTTTTTGACCAAAATCAATTCTGTTGTCACTATTAGCAGTATAATTTGACGTATTTTTTTTATAAATGTACTAAATCAATATTTTTTTCATGCATATTCCCTATTGATTATTAAATGGTTTTCTTCATGATTATAAAATACTAAAATTAGTCTTGACTACGATCAATTCATAGAAAAAAAATGTAGATGGACATAAACTACTGGCAAATGGTCCAATGTCAGTTATGCCACTTATATCGAGCATTACAGAATTCCGAAACAAAAATTTGGAATTCTAGGGTTGTCTTTTGGCGTCGATATCGCGCTATGTATGTGCGCTTGTTACGCATTTTTAGGGTTGTCACGAGGACGACAATGTTTTTATTACTTTAATCGGAAATAAAAGTGGTCTGAAAGGTGTCAAATTTTCAGAGGTACCACCTCTTGACAAGGAACACAACCACCCCCTTAACTTTTATTTCGGACTTTTGGAACACACTGTATACATATATATGTTGAGTTCTAACTAAGAAGTTAAAATAATTTTTGATGCATGGTTTTTTTTCCTATTTAAATCCGCAGGCAAACAAAAGTCATCCCTTTTTTAATCGTCAGCCTTACTTAGTAAACATTTCTTAAATCTTATTTGGATCAAACACCATATGAGTGCGATAAAAAGAAAACATAGATAGTTTAATAAAATAGAAATTCATGAAATGTTAATAAAAAACAGTGTAGGTAGGTAAATACATAATAAAAAATGAAAAAAACCAACCATGTTTAACGGTGTTTTAACTAAAATATCATTACTTACCTAATATCATACAGTAAACACTTAGACCTAGTTTCTTATATTTAAATCAAAATAAAAATGATTTTTTTATTTCGAGCTAAACTAATAGATATGAGTTGTTTAACAAAGAACATGTAGGTATAAAGAGAACAAGTCACGTTTAGTTTAAACTAGGACGTGAATGCCTAAACGTAGTACATCTCCTGAGTGGTAGGAATTGTGCTGGTCTTGTGCGCTAAGATATCCTTGGAGTGGTGGAAGTGCTTTGAACTGCAGCCCTATAAGATAACAGAATTATAATTTATAAATAAAACGTATAGGTATGACAAATAGAAAACAAGCATTATAGACTTTGGCAGTAGCCTACGCCTTACCAATGAAATAAACTGTGAGGCCGTATTATTTTTAGTTTTGGGATAGTAAAGTATGTGGCATGAAATTTTACAAAATAAGTTTAAGCAGAAAGTAACTCTCAATGTTTTCATCATCATCATCACCGGCCTATATACGTCCAGCTGCTGGGCACAGACCTTTCTACATGGAAGAAACACATGAGGAGTAATGTCCTAGGTGTAAAATAGGAAATATTTTATTTGGATGGCGTCGAAATTGACAAGAAAAAAAATGAAGGTAAGCTTACTTTGACCCGATCTACAGCAGACTATGTCTAGATCATGTTTTGCGTCAGTCAGTTATATTTTTAAACTAAGCCTTTTTTCAAACAAACTGCGCTGATTATTATTACACAAAGAAGTTCTATGGCTTTAGGCGTCCCTGAATACGTGCGAAGCGTACCATAAAGAATAACCTAACAGTGCACACTCAAAAACCATCTCACTTTTCCAATCAAAATTTGCCTCACATTCTGACAGGTCGCGTGTTGGTGGACATTGATCGTGGTCGCTGGCAGTCGGTCTTCTCTCGCGAAGTCTGGCTCGCGGTGAAACAGACCTTGAAATTATTGCGAAGATGAATGATTTCGTATCATAATTACAATTATTTACAATGTAGTTTTTATTAACAAGGAAAAAAGAAGCAAGCAATCTACATTAAAACGCAAGGCGCACTGAGTGGAGACGACTATAATGATAAAGCCGACCCAACGATAAATAATTACTGGCTAAACAAGGTTTAATATTTTTCAAATGACAATTTGAAGTACCTATATTAGTATTACTAATATGTGAGTATAAAATATATTAAATGAATCGCAAATGCTTACCCTCTTGCCTTTCTCTATCAGTATCATCATTAGAGGTAGACCTCTTCCTTATAAACCTGCAGCATAAGTATAGGGTTGCTGAAGAGGTGACGATAGCCGCACCAAGCGAACCGAAGACGACTAGCAATCGCAAGGAAAACGCAAACTCCGGTTCTGACAATGCGGGCTCTGTAAAAAGATAATATTCACGAATTTTTTTCAACTTCATTTCATTATTCCTCGTATAATAAATGTTTAACGATACTTTGAAAAATATCTAAACTAGAAAAAAAATATGTAATGGGGTGCGCAATGGAACTACTCGCGACCTTTTACTATCCGGTATCCGGTTGACTTCTCTGAACACTGAGACTGAGCTACCGAGGACTTGGGATAACCCTTCTTAGTCTTTCTGTTTTTGTTCACAAATTTCACAATGGAGGCGGCTAGAACAGTGTCTGAACTGCACTAGCTGTCTTCGTAATTTTCACATATAGACTCTTCTTACCGCTTCACATCAGGTGGTGTTAAGTCATTTGTCGTGCTTTGTATAAAAAAAATTTAGAAATTATTAAACTTCCCACCTAGTTCAACACCCCCGAACGAGTATTTTAAAAAATACGACAATTCGGTTCAGTTGTATCTTAATTTTCAGAACAGAGATACCCGGGTAGATTTACGAAAAACGCGGCGTTCAATTAGTGTATAATGAATATGTGTCGCCACCATATGGTTAAATTAGCCACTAAAATGGATACCTAGGCCGTTGATTAAAACGCCGGCATCCAATTATGGCCATATGGCTAACACGACGTTCAGCCATCTGGCTAAACGTTGCGCTCAATGACTTGGCTATTTGTCCTTTAGCGATTTCATTTGATGCTGGCGCTGAATTGTACGCTAGGCCGTTTGGCTTATGCGTCGCTAATTTGACAAGACGGCTGCGACATAATGTACCAAGTTGTTTTTTTTTTAAATTAACTGTATAGCTCCGACTGTAGATCAAGCGAAACCCTTTGACTTTAATTTGTGAGTCATCGAACTGATGTGTTGCTACGCGTCCTTTGCGAGAACATTCCTTGGCTGTTATAGTAATAATATTTCTTGTTACTTTACTCTTTTATCTATTAAAATTTATTTTAGTAGTATTTACCCGAGTTAGGGGTGTTAATAGATGTCAATTCTATACTGGATTCCATGCTGCGCCCTCTCGTGTTACTGGAATAGACAGTGGCTGTGACATTCCTGTGTCCATCCAGCGAGGGTATGGAGAAGTTGCCGCAAGGATCTGATATGTTGTGAACCAGCACACCGTCAGTAGTCAACACCTCCAGGTGAACGGTCTGGTTTCTACCTCCGTCCCAACCTGAGAAGAATATCAACCTTGAAGACAAGGATTGGTTTAAGCTTTTATTTGAGTGAGGATTTTTATTCTTATAGACTGTAATTTGAAAGAATAAAATTCCAAACTCAATACTTATTGTAATCAGCTAAAAAGTAAAATGCTAAAAATGAAATTTCGCTTCGGCTAAAGCAAGTTGAAGAGGCGACGCGCGAAGATAAATGAACAATGCATGATACCGTAAAATTGTGTACAAATTTTTACAATATTAGGTACTTAGACAAACTAATTTATTTAAGCACATTTCACGTCTCGATATAAACACCATCTCGCCACGCTTTTTCTAATTTAACAATTCGCTAGCATTCATTGATTTATCCAGTAATGTTCGCATAGGATAATGGGATTAAAAGTATTAAAGGGCACGAGCCTATGCAGTATCTACCTTCCACCTTACCCATCACAAATTCAAACGCTGAAAAGCATTTTTAAATAAAAAAAAATAAAAAAATAAGTTGATGCTCACACAGCTTGTGATTATCTAACTACACCGTACCAGAAGTAGTGCCAGTGCCAGAACCCTACAGTAACTAGGTACTATAATTTGTCTACAGTCACTTAAATAAAGACCTTTTTGACATATAACATCTCTTTTATTGTTCGACTCCTTCACGTCACAGTTGGGTGGCTGTGGAGTGCCCCCTGGATTAAGGGCGTAAATGCACGGTACTCTTTGTTCTCCGTACATATTGACAGCCCGACAGTACAGTAACCCAATATCATCTTTCTGTGGTATCCACGTAAGTGATGAACAATAGTGGTTTCTTTTGCCTTTTACTCGCTGAAACAAAATAGAAATAATTTCTATGAATACCTATTGAACGACAATGCTATATTATGTCTATTTCTTTTGTGTAAGTGGAGATATCGAAAATACTTATTAATGTGTCTTGTTAAAAAATGGGAAATACGCAGATGGTACTCAATAGGGTCTAAGTGCCTGTAATTAGGTATGCTGCCTACTTTTCCCTTGACACAAGTTCACACAACACTTCGTGGACTACTTAATGACCGAAATAGGTAAGTAAACTTAAATGACGCTAAAAGAGGGGTTAATTAAATGTGAGATATCAATTTTAGGTCTTACACTAGAACTTGTATATAATATTCTGGAATCTGGAAACACCCAGCTGAACTGTATCGGGCCCGGGGCAGCTTCAACCAAGCACATGACGGTCTCTGCCTCACTAGGCACTATACCGATTGCTTGCTCTTTAGTGAACAAGCAACGAGGGCGATCTGATGAAAATAAGGATAAAGAGATTTATATATTACATGATAAAATACAAGTAATTTTCGAAAAAAAGCAAAACAAAGAGGTTCGTCTGAAAAATAAAATCATACACATATCATCAAAAGCCTATATACGCCCCAGTCCTGGGCACAGGCCTCCCTACATGGGATAAAGGTGAGGAGTTTGGCCATAACACCACCACACTGGCCCAATGCGGTTTGGTGGGTTAAAGCGGTTTCAGTAATAACTGAGACCAACGGCAAACGGTAATATTTGGTTAATATTGTGTATTTTCATATGTAATAGGGAATCGAGAGGAAAAAATCTTTATTTGAAATATCAGAGACCAATATTAAGTGAACATTACTGGATAGTTGTTATTTATTTTCTTAAGAGGAAAAATTTACATTGCCTCACAGTACTTTCTAACTCGCGGTGCTTGACACTAAATATTTTTAAACATATTTATTATATTTATTCAATAATTTATTTTTATATTGTCTTAGAGATAGATGTTCTTAGTAACGTCTTAGATTTGGGAGACTTTATAAACGTAATGTAAATTACATACAATTAAATAATGCAAAAAATACCGTAACACATGTAAAAACTTAAACTTGAGAAAGATCCGCCAGGAAAGTTTCTGTATTTTATTGGAAAATACATGTATTTAACATGTCATTTCAACGCTACTTTCTTCCCGCATAAAGAGACGTGTGCGCGCTTGCAGCTGACTTTTATCTTTGCACTTTTGCTAAAGGTTTTTTTTTTATACAACTGGATGACAATTAAGCTGACGGCCCACCAGATGGAAAGCGGTAACCGCCGCCTAGACACCTGCAATAACAAGGAAAAATCACTTGATATTGCAGGTGCGTTGTCATCCTGGGGCCTAAGATGAAATGCCGCATGGACGGCACTTAAATTGTTTTAATTTAATTACAGTTACAATTAAAATCCACTAAAGGTACTTTTGTTTTCTATTCATAAAATTACAATAAACGGTTATTTTTTTAAATTAGCAACTCTTACAATGCAGATTTTTACTACATTTTGTATAAGTTTATTGAAGTATAAATTAAAGATACTTACAGCCTACATGTATAGTGACATTATCTTCGTAGATCGTCGGTAAATAAGCGTTGTGGACTCGACAGGACAGCGGTCGCATGTTGTCGTGAATAGAGGCCGTTAACGTTAAAGATGAAACTGTGTAGTTTCCATCGTGCAGCTCCTAGAAAGCACAGAGTACTTTAAATAATATCTGGAAAGCTTTTAATGGAACGTGACTGTTTATGTACAAGATCGTCATCATCATCACCAGGCTATATATACGTTCCACTGCTGGGCACAGGCCTTCCTGCAGGGGAGACACACATGAGGAGTTTGGGCAATAACACTATACCACGCTGGCCCAATGCGAGTTGGTGGGTATTACGAGATAAGTAGGTACCTAGTATTTTTTATCACCATATTTAGAACATAGCTTTTTTCTACGACAGTAATAGTAATACCTATATGTATGATACTAGTGTGGTTGTTGGTAAAAAAACAGGGAGAGACGCTAAAACGAGTAGACGATTACGAGTCTGCGAAAACCAATATCCGCACGTGTGTCTCTACAACATTTTTCAACAGATTTGCGAGAAAACAGTTCAATATTATTACAGTTATTATTATTTTGCAAATACATATTATTATCAGTTGGATAATTTTATCGTCAAAGCCGTTCCAAATATGGAATGGCACACATTTGCAAGTGGCTGAAAATCAGAACTACATCTTTCTTCTCATTTTCTCTTTAGTATTAAAATGAAGCAATCGTATTGAGCTTAAGCACTTACAAGGAGGTTCGATCATTTAGCCTTTTTATTCGGTTTATTCCATAGATTAGTGATATATATATCTGCGATAATTTAGATATTATTAAAATGTGAAGCTACAGGTGTGAGTACCTATTTGACCGCACGCTCCGTTGGATGGTGCTATGGTGCGTAATATTTAACTTTTGAACAATGTAGGTATAGAGGCTTCGTAAATGCATTTTTGAGCAAATGTGTTGAAAAAGATTTTCCATCGTTACAAAAGAATTTCGGAATCAATATGTATAATAAATAACACAACCATTCGTCCCTTGCCAGGCCGTCGGTGTCACCTCAACAACAGACTATTTACTATGTGAGATTTATAGGTGCTTCACATAATAATACTAGAATGAAAATTACACATCTTTAGCAACGCATATATTTATTGATACCTCTATCTTTATAAATATCTATCATTATTACAAATAGAAGAATACATAGTTATTTATGATATTAGTGCGGTAAGTTGGTTTTTACAAACAAGTAGACGAATGTAACAAACAACTTTTGGTTTATCACAGGTTTATCTCATAAACCTATTTCAGGCACCAGTTCTCTCACTACTAGGTGGAATTGTAGGTACTGTAACTTTTATATTTTAAAAACTATGTTACCTATATTGTGATGATAAAAATAAACGATTTTATTATTATTATTATTAACTACACCCGGCTACACTACGGCAGCTCCTTATCGTACCTACCTTTGAAGTTATCATAAATAACTATTATGATTGTATAGTATGTAAGTATACGCAATATTATTATATCTGCCTCTAGGAGCCCTTAACTGTGGTAAGAATTACAAAGACCCTAAGTATACGAAGTTTTATTACACACTGTAGAGCTCAATATATTTTTTTAATGTATTACGGTGAAATTAAGTACAAACCTTATGAGCAGTTGATTTGACCAGCGTTCCACCAAGATACCAATTGATGGTAGGTGTGGGGACACAACCTATTACTACGCAGTCCGCTACCCTCGGCTGACCAACTTCGAAGTCGTAATTGTTATTGAGACGAATCTCGACCTTCAATGGAGGCACTGTAACAGAAACATTAGAAGGGTGTAGTTTTCTTGGTATGAGAAATACTAGTAGTTTGGTGAGTATTATTTCGTTATTACATATTTGAATCAATAAATTAACACCTATTGGGAGACTCATTTTTGAAATATCCCAAAATAAATTACAATTTGATTAGCTATTTATAACTCAGTAAAAACATTTAGTCAAATGTCCGGATAGTGCAAAGTATGGACGGATGGACAAGGGTCGCTAGGAGAAGTTAGATACTGGTTGCGTTTCATTTGGAAAGCGATTATGGAGATGTTTGTCAGCTGTGGACATTATAGGCTCATAACTTGCTTACTGCCAGGTAGGTCGTATGTTTATTTGCCACCTTTGTTGTAAATGAATACATAAAATATCTGATATTCATATTTTTTAATTAGTTGTAAACATGACTTTCAATATTCTTACATTTCGCTACATTTTTTAATAATGACATGTAACTATTACTACATGTAGGTATTTATGCGCATGCAACTAAAGCTAGAACTCAAAGTATACTTATATGTATACTCTAAAATATAAATACAATTTATTGTAAGAATTACAAAATCAAGTGACTTAAAGATTGTATTTTCATATTCTCATTTTTAATCATAAATATTTAATTTGATTATAAAATTAAGTAAAATGGTCAACAATATATATTTTTTATAATTCTTTAACAAATAAGTAGAATGTTGATTATTTTGTCTATGTAAAAAAAAATATTTTAGTCCTTGTTAAGGGATAGAGCGTGGGAGGTTGCTTGAGGCAACCCCCACTTTTAGTAATGGCGGCGGCGATTGGAAATGTTGGCAGTTGAACAACGGTCGGAAAAGCAAACGGTTGTAGCAAAAATTATTGTGCATAAAATAAACTATTTGCAAAGGTTAGTCTCTGTTTTATTCTATCACTTTCTGATTCCTTATAGTATTAAAAACACATTTAACTTACAATACATTTTGACTACGACACTGGCAGTGAAAGGTTCCGTGACATCTGCGTTGGAGGCTGTGCACTGGTACTGGGTGTTCAGCTCGTCGCGCATGGCGTTAGTTATGACTACGCGTTCCCGCAGCAATCCCGGCGTATCGGACGACACACGACGCACTATCACTCCGTTGCGGAGCCATAATACCGTTGTTGGGGGCTGACCTAAAATAAAATAATATAATACTAAGATTAATAGTTATTTATGATACTAGTGCGGTAAGTAACAAACGAGTTACACGGCTTACAAACGAGTGGTCGTTTGAAAAAACGAACTTACCGCACACACACACTACACATAGGCTTACATTCGTCTACACGAAGTCAACGGATTACCATAGTCACGAATTTATAAATACCAATATCCACACGTATGTCATACGACGTTTTTCAACAAATTTTTGAGAAAACAGTACAGTATTTTTTTCTGCTTGGTGTAGTAGGAGCATTAGCTCCATTTTTGCGAAATAGATGGCGCTGTACCGAAACATGCTATTTCTAAATGATGATGTTATAGTGAAACATTGAAAAAATATGCACTTTTATATGTAATGTCATAGGTCTCTGAAAGATTTTACGGATCTGAAAATCAGATATACATTTCTTCATATCTTTAATTACTTAGACACGTGTAGAACAAAGACAGGGTTAAAGGAAAAAAGTTTTGATTTTATTATAAATATTAAGTACTATGCCCACAACAGAAGTAATTGGCATAAGAGATATCGTTCTGAATATTTTCTCTGACTACCTTTAAAACAATAGCAATGTATTAAATTAGACAGCTTTGTCAGTAATGATGGCATTACTAAATTACAGTGTATCGCAAGGAAAGGTTCTAGGACCAATACTCCTTCTTTTGTACAAAAATAGCATAAGCAACATAACAGAAGTCAATTGTAAAATTGTTGCCTATGCTAATGATACTGTTTTATTGGTTTAGGGTAAGATATGGGATTGTGCCCGGCGTAGAACTGAAGATGCTTTGCGAACCGTGGCCAAATATTTCATTTGATACCATATATTTAATTTGACAAATTTAATTGTGACCATTGTATCCAGAGCAATACATATTATATTATACTAGACACGTATTTCCTAACGCTTCAAGACTAAAAAACAATTTAACATAGGTACCTGCTTCATTCTTTACTCGTATATTATCAAAGACTCCACAATACCGCAATATGTACCTTCTAGTTGTAGAAAAAGAAATAAAAAAATATTAGCGAAACCGGCAAAAACTTTAACCAATATTAAAGTATTTAAATAAAACATTGTTTTTCGAAAACTACCAATTCATAAGCTTTAGACGCCTATCTTATATTATCGACTAACCCGTCAAGCATCCGATTCCAGACACAATTGATTTTTCAATTGTCATAGCCCTCCGGAGGGATAACGCCGCTTGACATATCAAGATTTCTGAGTAACTTGTCTTGCCATACTTACTAACAACCACTTCACATATTAAGGTAACATTAGACCCTAGTGTAAGGGGTCCAATATACGGAGTTGTAATCTGTTCTCCTTTGATATTATAAATTCTTGGAGCTCCTGTGGGTTCTGAAATGAAAAATTTTACTTTTAGTTTTGTAGGATCAGGTATAAAATAATATTTCGATACTGGCTGTAACGAACTAGTTATTCTTATTCTAAAAACAATGGGCCTAATTCTGGGAACACATTTTAATTCTAAATTTAAGTACAGTATATCTCTTTCTCGCAATAAGTAATAGGAAAAATATGGCAAGAATCTGTTTAGAGCTGTCACTTAAATTTAGATAGATTTCTAAGAAACCATAGACAATTTTAGACGGCATGTACGGAGGTGCCTCCTAAACACTGCATTTTATCACGTTCAATAGGGTCGAAAATTGAACGCACGTTTCTAAATGTCAAATTATATGACAGCCATCCTTTTCGTATTCCTTTTGATAGAAAGAAATGCACTGAACTTAAATTTAGAGTTAGCATGTGTTTACCAGAATTAGGGCCAATAGATAAAAATACCTATTAAATTCTTTTTTTTTTCAAAGCTACATTTCTTTCAGCCCCTGTAGCATGACGACCTCGAGAATGTCGACACCGAATTTTATTTTTTCTCGGATTGAGACTCGGTCATTGCAGTAAAGTGGTTATGTAATTATAAATAATATTGACGAAAAATTTTGTACCAGGGAAACAGACACAACTAAAACGATTATTGATCACGTGTGCACAAACCTTTAGGAAAACTATTTTTACCTTGCTATTTTAGAGTCACTACTTTCAGAGTTTAAGCATCTTTACATTGAAGTCAAAAAATATGAGCCATCACCACTCCAAAAAATCCAGTATAGTTTACTACGTCATGCTCATTTCTTTATATAATTTCTCATAAGAAATTGTATAAATATAAAGAAATGCAGACTAACTATAAAACCAAAGGATTTAAGCTATATTATATTTAGAAAGGAAGAAAAACTAATAAGTAATATTAGTATTATTATTAATTACTTCAATTTTTATTGAAGATATAATTATATCTTCTATTATTATTATCTTATGTTAAATAAGAATCATTTTATGGAAAAAAGACATTCAGAACCCCAAAAATGATAAAATAAAAGATAGTTTCATTAAGAAAAGAAACAAAGTTACCAAAACAATACAGTAAAACAAAGCTTACTCCAGGCGTTTAAAAATTATAAAAATAAACCGGCAAAAATGTGGGGATTGATTAAGAATTTATCTGCAAATAAAGTGAAAGATCTGCCGTATATATAAAAAATGGTGGAATATTTAACCCACTGTCTATAACTAGGATTATTTCCTGACAGTCTTAAAACTGATTTTTTAGTGAGCAGATTATTTTGTAGTGAGTACATAATGTCGTTACAGACTATCGTGTGTGTAGTAAAATAATTTCTCTACATATTAGCATATAGTCTGGGATAAATAAAATACGCGAATTGTTGGAAGGTATGATTAATAACAATTTAAGCGTTTAAGTTAAATAGGCTTACGTGGATTGAAGTAATGGTTAAAACGTTTTTATTTCATAAATATTTTAATTTTAAACTTACCAACAATTTTTAAGTCAATCACATAGTCGACCGAGGATGATCCTTGGTAATGCACTCGGCATCTGTATTTCCCTTCATCTTTGTCACTCACTTGAGGTAGAAAGAGAGAGGTGTCGTCATAGCAATGATTGTCGATACACGATGTTCCGTATATGTTGTTGGGATTTAGTGTTCTAAAAAAATTAATAATTGGTTTTAGTTATGTGGCTTTTTATACCATACGGTTGATTTTGTATTAAGATGCTAAAAATGACTATGAAAAGGTTTCATGCCTTTCATCATTCTACATGAAAACTAGGTACTCGTGATTGTTCATTCATTTAAAAAATTTTATTTTTATTTTTCGCTCTCAGAAAAATTATAGTAATTTCACGTAATGTTTTTGGCTTAAATAATAAGGTCCATTACTTGCACTACATACACTTACAATTCAAAGGTATTTTTTGGAGTTGGTGATAGGCTGTTTCCATAAGCAAATAAAAGTGAAGGCCTAACCTCAAAAGATACCTTTAATTTTATAAGTACTTAAAGTTAATAACTTTTTCATTTTAAGTGTTTTGTAAATCGTTTTCATTTTGTTTCAAGAAATTGAAATCGATTTCGCAAATGAATTAAAAATTAAAGAATAATCAGTCGCACACGTTTATATAAAATTATGTAATCTTCTAGCTAAATACTCTTTCGGTAGGTACTCTAAAATGTTGAGTGATAGGTAAAATGATAGGTAAACCTTAAAATGACTGAAATACTCACTTCTGCCAAGTATCCTCGTTTGGGAATCGATAGAGAAATTTCTCGTCATCCTTTAGCCAGAGCACATAAGCGTCAGGCCCATCAAGAAATATTTTTCCCAGTCCACAGGGTAACCTGGCGTCATAGTTCCTGACTGCTCGAAGAGATCGTTCTGTAGATTATAGATTAGTAAACTAATTATCTCTTTGCATTGCATGGATTTAAATATTAATTAATAATTTAACGCCCATAATTACAAAGATGCCCTGTGGACTTACATTAAAACAACAGCGTCTTCGTTCTTTTTCTATACTATTATTTTAATTCAAACCAAAATTATTTCTTTTTCGTTTTGAAAATCTAAAGAGAAAGCCGATTTACTGGGTGCTCTCTTTGCCTCGAACTCGACTTTGATTGACGGAAGTGCTATACCACCTACGCAACTGGAGGTACGGCATGAGTTGTTATCTCTGGCTATTCACAGGTCGAGCGGGACAGACGGTATACTTTTCTGACGCGTCGTTTCGCACTTTAGTACTCTACGAGGCAAGTTCCGTCTTCATAGGAGACTTCTGATAGATTTAATAGATTAGACCCAGACACCCGCGTTCCGTAAGGTTCGGTTCTATCTCAAACATTGTTCCTGCTGCATATCAAAGATATGCTGCCTATTGACGGACTGCATTGCTATGCAGATGACAGGACTGGTGACGCTTAGTGTACGGGTCGTGCCCAAGGGGTATTCCCTCGGTCTACAGTGGAGGAAAGTCGCGGTCGACTTGAATCCAAAATCGAGAGTGTTCTAATCAGAGTTTCCGATCGGGGATGACTGAACCTAGTCCAATTGAACCCTACTTAGATACAAGTCTGCGCGTTTACCTCTAACCAAAACCCAATCGCTATGGCTCCACAATTCCTTAACACATACCTTTCCATCTCTAAGAGTATCGTGATCCTGGATGTTGATATCTCTAGTGACGTGCAGTTCCTTAGTTATTTGGAGGATAAAGTCAAGCTGGCATCCAAGAAGCTTGGTGTGCTCAATAGAGCGCGGCGGTATTTCTCTTTGTAAGTCTCTAGTCAAGCCCCTTAGATTGCTGCCATCTATGGGCGTGAGCACCTAGATACCAGTTTAGACCATTTTACGTGGTCCAAAGACACGCTATGAGAATTGTCTACGATCCTGAACTCACAAGCGGAATTGATCCTTTAGGCCTAAGGAGAGATTTTGCCTCTTTTAGTGTGTTCTACCGTTTTATAACGGGATGTGTTCTGAGGAGTTATTTGACGGCCCACTGCCTCTTTCTATCATCGCACCGCTCGCCACCGGCAGGGAGGCCTCACAAATTAGAACCAAAGTGATCGCGTACTGTACAGTCAGCATCAAAAGTAGCTTAGCATATGAAATTTCCAAATTATTGTTACGGTTGAAATTACCAGAATTGTCTGGCATAGCTGTTGAGTCAAATGTACATGACCGTCAATAATTCAATTCGACCCGTATGTATATAATATTGTCAGAAATGCAACGTTTTTTAAGATATACTTAAGTACCTAGCCACTTCCATTTTATTATTTGTTTCTTTTTAGTGTTTTGAAGGCGATTTGATATTTTTAAATTAAATGTTTTTAGAATAAAAATTCTGTTTTGCGAATAATTCTAATAGTTATCAGACTTGATGTGCTCCGATGATTAGAGGTAAGAGTTCCACGAAAATAAGTTAATTGCCCTTCTGATCAACTAAGTTTGGGTTTCTAATATTCGTCCGTTGAGTTTATACAACGGACGAAAGGTAATAAAATCCTCTTTCTCTTTGGTTTTTTTACCAAGATAATAAAATTGTTCCCATTCATGTTTTGGTAAAAGCTAATATATATTTGTCGACTAATTTATAGGTATTTAAAGAAAGAGAACAACATTAGCAGAATAAATAGAATTGAATCCTTATAAAAAATACTTATCGACGTGAAATCGTGAAATCTTGTAATAAGTCTGACTACTCACCCTCACCGTTTACATCAGCGACAACAGTCCCGATAGCGCTGAGTACGGCAACTACACGTAGCGTTGGTAATCTTGAACAAATTTTCGAAGTATTTTTTTTTTTAAATTGAAATAATTTTGAAGAAAGATTAAAATAAATTGTTATTTTAACGTTTTTTCAAAAATATTATCGTTTATAATTACAGTATAGTAAGTAAATTATTATTATTATTATATATTAATATGGAGGAGCTCGGTGGCGTAGTGGTTTGAGCGCTCTGGTTTCACTCACGAAAACAAAGCAACTTTCGCCATGGTTGGTCCCTGGATGGGTCGATCAAATTTATATTCCTGAGCTCCTCCGTGCTTCGGAAGGCACGTTAAGCCGTTGGTCCCGGTTGTTACTGCAACCGCTTTAACCCACAAACCCGCATTGGGCCAGCGTGGTGGTGTTATGGCCCAAACTCCTCATGTGTTTCTGCCATGTAGGAAGGCCTGTGCCCAGCAGTGGGACGTATATAGGCTGGTGATGATGATGATGATGATGATATTAATATTATTTTTTATCGCTTTTAAACTTTTTTATTGTTTGGATAGCCAGATACGAAAATATAAATACCTCCGTAATAGGCGTTCTTATTCCTACCGCCGTAATAGGACTGTTTACGTTACTTACATAAACATGTAACTTGATGAGCGCAATCTTTAAATGTCTTTTTTCTACCTTTTTTATCTTACTTTTACCTATTTTCTAAATATTTCCAGTAACATCGAAAATGAGTCGAAAAAAGCACGTTCCTATCCTTCACTAACTTTATGAATGAACTGCATCCACCATAATTTTTGGAGCTTTATTGTTTTTAACACTTTTTATATTTTCGGTACAATTTAAAAGGGGTGGGCGGGTCAAGTCGTTTTGGTCCTACGTAAGTGTATTTGGGCACGCGACTTTCCTCGCTCGAGTGAGTCACACGCTTAATGGCTTTGTTAGGCCAAACTCTAGGCTGTCAATTAATCAATCAATGACAACTGATTTGTAGGTACTGTGCTGTAAACTCAAAATATAGCTAATAAAATAGATTTTTTTTAGATATACAAAAACTTCCACTTCTCTTAAGTATTTATATCTTAATTAAATTTCTTTTAATATTAGGTACCTAAGTAGCGTATGGTTCACCATAGTCATTATTTACCACCAGTTGCAAAAACAAATTACTTTTGTCTTTCTTAAAACTATCCAATTTCAGAATTCTGCCTTTCATAAACATCTACAAAAAAAGTTTTTTTTGCGGTTTCGTCACAAATGATTACCTATATTATATTGAGTTTAATTCTTTTTTCGTTAAGAACTATCAATAATTAATAGGATAGGAAATTGTTTATAACTACTTATAGTTAAAGTTTTGTGTTAGCAAGAACCAAAAACTTTTATCGTTGCGTTATGATTATGAAAGATATTCCCATTTCAGGAATATCTTTTAATTTTAAACAATTTTGAGAAAGGAATAAAATATTTTTTCCTAGATGGGTATGAGAAATAGACAAGCTGATAGATAAAAGGCCTTTTAAATTAATGAGTCTATTATAAAATGCAATTTACTAATACTTATGTGATGTGGATAACCACATGCCAGACGCAAAATATTTCTTATTGTGTATAAAGCACCAGTGGGCTGATAGGTAAGTAAATGAAAAAAGGTTATAGTGAAAAAATATGGTGAATTCAAATTTTAAAAAATATATTTTCTAGGACCCTGTTGGGATATTTTCCTAGGATCATAGGTAAAGTGCATGCACTCCACATTTAAATTGCTCTAAGTATGTACCTACTATAGAGTTAGAGGTCATATTTCTTGGTAAAATCATAGACCAATATTTCTATCATCCTTGACAATGGATTTTAACTTATTATGGATATATATATATATATATATATTGAAAAATTAGTATTATCATATTGGTCATAATTAAACACATTTTTTAATACTTAAGAAGTTTAGAAGGGACAATTATTATTTAGAAAGTTAAATACGTACCTACATGATGTTTTGTGTGTTAAGTATATAGTAATTTGAAGGCATTTTAATGTTTAAATATTAACTTAATTGAAACTAAGTAGGTATTATAATTTTTTTAATAAATATCTGTACATTACTTAAAAATCCTTTGAACTTAACTCACTAAAAATTCTAACACATCACAAAAATCCTCCTAACATCTTACGAAACTAGATTTAATATTATTACATTTGGTAAGTACTCACCTCAAAAGAACCATCTTCATATGAATTTATTGTAAACTAGGCACAACCAACCGCAACGGGAATCGAACTTTGAATGTACCAATAATGCTTTTCCTACTGCGGCCAGGTAAGTGTTGACGTTATCCTTTACGTGGACATGCTTTATTTTAAATACTTTTGAGTAAAAAATCTTTCTGATTATGAAATTGAATTAAATTAAATAGAAAAATTCAATAATCTAAACATAGCCAATTTCGGTACTATTTTCTTTGTAAATAGACATTTTTTTTACATACTGTAGCGGGAACGTTAAAGCGCTATACATAGGCAGTTAGCATCGAATAACCGAGAAACGGTTGATCAGCGAAAACACTGATATAAACACGGAACTGAGACACGAAACGACATCGGAACCTTTTATGAATACCTGAATCACGCTTACGATGTTTCTATGTGCCGTCTCAGTCTCAGTTTCGTGTTGAAGTTGGTATGTATTTTTCGCTGATTAACCGTTTCTTTACTCGATGCTAACTGCCTATGTAGCGCTATAACATACCTATTTATAAAATAGATAAAGTAGGTACTTATAGAAAAAGTTACATAAATAAGTGTAGTATATTCACATCAATTGCTGCCATACCTAACATAAAGCGCTTATAAATCCTTAAAATTCTATGAATTATTTTTTGAAAGCAACTCCTAGCCATATCATTATCTAACCAAAATATACTGATCAGGGAAGGCATATATTGGTGCAAAATTGCTATTTGCTTACGTACCTGCATCATATTTTCTATAATTTCATAATCGTAACAATACTCCTTTTATTTGTCATATAATGTATACAGGTTGGTGACAACAACACGACAATAAATTAAAACAAGGGCTATATTAGTTCATAAAAATGTTTTACTACTTTCAAATGCATCTTAATCATTTGATGACTTCATGATATTTCTATGAAATTATCCAGATTGTAAAGAAAAATATATTCAGATTCCCCTATTAGGTACTTAACCCTAATAGTAATCGTCAGACTCTCTGTCCTGTGGTAATTGTAATGGCATTCATATTAAGGTTTAACCTTAAAATGAATTTATAGTATGTAGTTAGATACCAAACTTAAATATGCGAAATGCATAATTATCTTAGAATCCAAATTCAAACCCTCTCATTTCTGAATTAACACGTGCCTTCTATTTAAAGACTTTAGGAGAAGGGTGTGTTTAAACTGTTTTTCAAGGTTTTACCAGTATTTAATTCATCCCTTAAAACATTTGTATCAAAGATCGTAATATATACTTAAATATTTTTTGTGCATACCGAGCTATATCCATGATATTCTGTTGTTAAACTTAAAAGAGGCCCCTTACAAAACTATAAAGCTATTTTTTTTTACAAAACTACTCTTTTGCATTACTACTAAAACTCAATTTGCCATATCCTGGGAAATGACATAGGTCATTCTTCTTTAATGGTATAATATCACATGACGTACAAAGTATAGATATCTGGTTCGGAGTATATAGTGCGTGGGCGTGGGTCAACATAAAGCGGTCTTTCAAACTGGGGTGTCGGTCACCCCCTGTTGCATATCGTCAGTTCATTAAAAACCCCTTTTATCAAAGGTGCATTCGAGCAATATTTATAATTAGGAGTTTTTCTTCTGGATTTCAAAAGTAGTTTCTCGTCAAATGTTGTATTTTTAAATAACCAGACTGCATAGTAACATACAAGATAGATGTAATTACATCTTAATCCCTTTGACCTGAATGCGTTTCGAGGAATAAAATTATATTTTTTTTTTATTGATTTTGTAAGCACACCAAAATGGTGAGCTTCGAGGAATACCTCTTTATTTTTCCTTTTTTAATAGAGCATCCCTTATTGCAAAAAATCAGACTCCACGGAATTAGGAGTTTTCCTTATAATATACATAATTAAAATAATTTTTGACTTATAGTCAAAACTACGAAACTATACCAGCAGTGTGATTCACAAACAAAGATATTCGACATCGAGTTTGACGTCTGACAAAGACGACGAGCTGCCATTGGTTTTGACGTTTGCGCACTGCGCTGCGTGAATCCGTATTCACTAATCTCTACGTTGGTCTCCTGGCTGTGTACGATTGTCTCTATTTTGGTTATACGACATGAAGTACAATCGATATTTTTTTATTTCTTTTTTGTTGTGTTAAAATTGTATTGCAATGACTACATTCAATATTTGATAGATTTTTTACATAAGGGTAATAAAAATCAACAACTTTTTAGTTCCGATTCATGCCGTGCTCGTCGTCGGAACGCTGGTGTCGCCAACAGTTGTCAAACAAACGCCAAAAGGTATGACAGCGCTGCCGACAGCCACGAATCCATGGCTGCTGACTTAGAGAATCGCATCTTAGTTACCTCTACTCTATGAAGTATAACGGCACTTTAACGATAAACAAGTTTAATACGTTAGAATAATTAAGTATTGTGCGATTGATGTTTGCAAATCGCATCGAAAAATATCCATGAAGACATATCCCTTCATTTCATCAGTATGATTATAGTTTTCAATGTTAATGAGTTATCGGGTCTACTTAAAAAATGACTAACAAAAGTAGTAGTTTTTATAAATCATCATCGGGTTCATTTCTGCCTCAAATTTGCCTGAAAGAAGTAGATTTTCTGCCGGCTATTAAGTATTAGAGGTTAGTTTTTTTCACATAGTGATACAGGTACTAAAATCGTCTAAAGGCGCGTCTCCATGACGCGTGGCAAAGTCTCGAACATTATTTGTAGTGTCGGCAGATGCATATAATGGATACAAGGAATCATTGTAGAATACTTTGTTAGCTTGAAGGAATTTATTTTTATATTAATTCTTTAAGGGCTGATTTTTCAATCCCTAAGATAATTTTGAGGTTTTGACAGATGGATTAAATGTAAACTTGTCAAAGTTATTCTCAGGCTAAATCTTATCTGGGGAT
The DNA here is from genome assembly GCA_947347705.1 of Nymphula nitidulata. Taxonomy (NCBI): domain Eukaryota; kingdom Metazoa; phylum Arthropoda; class Insecta; order Lepidoptera; family Crambidae; genus Nymphula; species Nymphula nitidulata. The sequence continues at coordinate 24,646,564 of OX374616.1, forward strand.
TGAATAATCAGCTTTAAAACGAGTTAGGACAACTTTTACACCTTACTGCTTTAAGTAAAAAAGTTTTTTACTTAATTTGTTACAGTTACTTGGTATACTAATATAAAAAATAATGGATGAGAAGAATTAGAAGGCCAAATAAGGCGTGAAAAATGCACAGCCAGATCTGTTCAATACACTTCACGCCGGATTCATTTATAACCAACAAATGTCTAAACTACTGTTGATAGTCATCATATTAATTGATTTGTAATAAATATCACCCACAGCTCTTTTTTGTAAAATAAAAATATCTTCAATGTTGGCTGCTGTGCCCCACAATAACAAGCCATATGACATGACACTGTGAAAGTAACTAAAGTAAACAAGTCTTGCTGTTTCATTCAACATCACACAAAGACCTAATTTTTTTAACAGCATAAGCAGCTGAACTAAGTCTTTTCGAGATATAAGGATACCATTGTAAACGAGAATCTAACTTAATTGCTAAAAATACTGTAGAGTCAACACAACACATTCAATAGTTTCTTCATTGATTTCAATATGAGTACCAACCTGCCTTACATTTGGTTTAGTAAATTTAATACACAGTTTTCTTTTAATTTAACAATAAATTCTTATATTTTCAAACCAGGATAGCACTTCTGAAATTGCATTATTCATATCTTCAAAGTCAGTTTTAGTTCAGTCTATTTTAAAAATTAGTGAGGTGGCGCAGTGGTTGCGGAGCTCGGTGGCGTAGTGGTTTGAGCGCTCTGGTTTCGATCACGAAAACAAAGCAACTTTCGCCATGGTTGGTCCCGGGATGGGTCAATCAAATTTATAATCTCGAGCTCCTCCGTGCTTCGGAAGGTACGTTAAGCCGTTGGTCCCGGTTGTTACTGCAACCGTTTCAACCTACCAACCCGCATTGGGCCAGCGTGGTGGTGTTATGGACCAATCTCCTCGTGTGTTTCTCCCATGTAGGAAGGCCTGTGCCCAGCAGTGGGACGTGTATAGGCTGATGATGAATGGCCCTAATATCGAACCCTGAGGCACCCTGAGAAACCCTGAGACGTCCACAGGCGCACCAGAAGACTCAGTTTTGTTTATAATAACTTTTTGAATTCTATTGGCCAAATAGAATTCAATAAGTTTTAATGAGTTTCTTTTAAGTTACCCAATAATGTTTGATGATCAACACAGACAAACGTCTTGGACAAGTCGCAGAAGATACTTACCTAAAGCATCCTGCCGATTTTCCCAAGCGTCAAATATGTGTTTTATAAGCGCAATTCCCGCGTTTGTATTATGTTTTCCTTTGGTGAATCTGAACTGTCTATTGTGGAGCAATTAATTTCTTGTAAAATGAGAAAGCAATTAGATAAGTTATGATTTTTTTTTTCACATTTTGCTAAGAGTCGGCAAAATAGAAATAGGACGGGTCATTGCTATCTCCCACCTTAAACAAAGGTATTATTTAACTTAATTTCATTTGATTGGGAAATACACCATCATACATGTATTAAATATAAACGATAATTGAAGAGAGATAACATTTATTATAGAATTTACAACACAAACAGAAAAGCCTCATAAATCCTCAGTCTTTTTCATATTCAAAGAGTTAAAAGCTTTTATGATCGTATAACGTTAATTTCATTGAAAATTGAAAGGAATATTTTACTTGTGAACATTTGTCTCTATGAGAGCAAGTGCGCGCTTAGTACACGAATTTAATTCTTTTTAACCAACTTCAAAAAAAGGAGGAGGTCCAATGTTCCACTGTATGTATTTTTTTTGTATGTATGTTCAGCGATTTCTCGGTCAATGGTGGACCGATTTTCAAAATTTTTTTTTATTCAATAGAGTACACTCCTGAGGTGGCCCCATTGTCACCATAGTCAGGATCTAATGGTGGGATCCCAGGGAAATCGAGGGTATATTTAAAATTTTCTAGGCACGTATGTCATGTTTTAATTTTTTCCAAAGCCATTTTGACGACCGGCTGGCCGAGTGGTCTGTACCCCAGGCTACTCGGTCAAGAGGTCCCGGGTTCGAATCCCGGTAGGAACAAATGTTTGTATGATGAGTACGAGCATTTGTTTACGAGTCATGGATGTTTATATGTTTATTTAGTATATTTCTAATATTTATATACATATTATTATCATTATTTCTCCGTTATCTAGTATCCATAACACAAGCTCTTAATGGTGCTTACTTTGGGCTAGATAATAGGTGTGAGTGTTTAAAAAAAAAAAAAAAAAAAGTATTAGCTACTGTCAGTCACCATCTTATGTTGATGATCTGGTGAAGAAAGGTACAACTCCTTAACGGTAAGGAGTTGGAAGATAATTCTTTAAATATTATAGGTATGTATTAACGTATAGTTGTATTCTATCGGGTTATTCGGGTGAACTGATGATGGAAGGTACAACTCCTTAACGGTTAGGAGTTGGAAGATAATTCTTTAAATATTATAGGTACGTATTGACGAATAGTTGTATTCTATCAGGTTATTCGGATGAACCGATGATGGAAGGTGCAACTCCTTAACGGTTAGAAGTTGGAAGATCATTATTTAAATATTACAGGTACGTATTGACGAATAGATAATATGAAACAATATTCTACAGGATGGTGCTGTCAATACGACAATAAATTAAAACATAGGCTGTATTAGTTCATAGAAATGGTTTTCCACTTTCAAAAACATCTTATTTATTGATAATTTCATGAAATTTCAATGAAATAATATTTCTATAATATTTCTATATTTCTATAAAAAATACAAATAATTAAATTTATGTACCTAGGTGCCTATCTCATTAAAATATAGGTATTTTTTGGAGTCGGTGCTTCTCTTTCTATTGTTTCTGAAAACAGCTTAGCACCAACTCCCAATAAATCATTTTTAGGAGATAGGTACTAAAATTAAGTTATTTATTATCGTATCGTGCCACTGATTAAGTATTATCTCACTCCAAACCATTACGGAGATTTACCTTGCATCATCAGTTCACCCGAATAACCCAATAGAATACAACTACCGATAGTTGTATTCTATCGGGTTCTATCTATATACGTACTTATTTAATTTATGAAATAGGTACATTGTACTTATTTCAAAATAAAAACGACTATAATATTTAAATAAGTATAAGTCACTTATGTGTAACCATCTAGCATTAATTTTGCCATTTGAACCCATTCTGGTAATAAAAATAAAAAAATTAAAGACGAAATTTCATTTGGTATAAATAAGAATAAAATAGTGGGACCGTAGCCTATCCTGAGCACACCTGTAAATAGCATTTTTAATGACATGTGTGGTGTAGACTTTTGATTGAAAGGAGAGGATCAAAAAATGTATGAAGCCTGGGCTTAAAATAATTTTATCCAACTCAGTCACAACATCATCAGATTATAAGAACAAATTAAAATGAATACGGCACGGTTGAAGCCTGGGCTTAAAATAATTTTATCCAACTCAGTCACAACATCATCAGATTATAAGAACAAATTAAAATGAATACGGCACGGTTGATCACGAATGAGTTCAATAAATAAATAATACACCTATATTTTACCACATTTTTATTATAATTTTTTATAAAATATTTTATGTACAAAAAAACTAACGCACTAATCTCTTAATTAAAATAATAATTTACATATCGATAATCTAAAATTACAATCACAATACAAGCAATTATATTCTACCAGTTAGTTCATTCGAACGAATAACACACAGCACTACGGTTCTTTCAATCGGAGCAAACGCGAATCAATTTTAGGAAGATGATGGTACGAAAGAAAACGATGCAGTTTAGGAACCAATACTGAACCGAGCGGAATATGAATCGCTTTTATAAAGATGGTGGTAAGGCCCCAGCTGGCCTAGTGGTCTGTACCCCTTGCCATACAGGCCTACTGGGTCAGAGGTCCCGGGTTTGAATCACGGTAGGAGCAAATATTTGTATGATGAGATTGATGAGTATGGGTATTTGTTTACGAGTCATGAATATTTCCGTAAAATAGAGATATAAACCATCCAATATTTCTCCGTTATCTAATATTCCTAATACTCACAAGCTCATAATGATGCTTACTTTGCTTTTTTTTATACAAGTAGATGACAAACAATCTGACAGCCCACCTGATGGTTGATGGACGGTTACCGCCGCCTATAGACACCTGCAATAACAAGGGAAAATCACTTGATATTGCAGGTGCGTTGTCATCCTGAGACCTAAGATGAAATGCCGTCCATGCCCAGTAATTACACTGGCTACCTTACCTTTCAATCCGAAACACAGCGAACTGTTTCACGGCTGAAATAAGAAAGGCGGTGGTACCTACCCAGACGACCCTACATACGGGCCTACCACCTAGTGAATTTACTAGAGAATAATTGCTTACTAGAGAATAGGTGTGAGTGTATGAATATTATAAAGGGTGGTGCCGTCAATACGACAATAAATTAAAACATGGTCTATTAATGGAAAGGAATGGAATGGAAGTGGAAAACCATTTCTTTGAACTAATGTTCAAAGAAATGGTTTTCCACTTTCAAAGACATCTTCAACTTCAACTTATTGAGTTTGATGGCAATCGGTCGTCAAGTGATCACGACCATTTCTGCCAGTGTCGAGTGACGGAAAATACACTCGGTAGTTTGTAGTTTGATCGGTACCGAATAGATAGTTTTTTAAACTGTATGCAAAATCTGAAATGTAATATCGTCGAATTACCTGCAATAGGACAAAACAAAAACGTTACAAAAATATTATATAGCGAACACGGAGTTAGGCAGATTAGTTATAAATGTTAAAGTTTAATTTTATTAGTGTAAATGTAATTACATAATAACTTAATAATTACTGGTGAGTTAGTATATATCAGTAGGCTCTTCATATTAATAGGTCTAGGGATTTTAGAAGGTAAAATATCATATAGTGAAACAGGATGAATGGGGCAAAAAGACATCTTATTCATTTGATGATTTCATGACATTTCTATGAAATAATGCAGCCAATGTCACGTTATTTCATACAAATGTCATGAAATTATCAAATGAATAAGATGTTTTTGAAAGTAGCAAACCATTTCTATACTTAATAAAAATTATATTCGGAATATTTACCGTGTAATATCGGGATTATCGGGAACTCATTTCCAACAAATTACGTGGTAAAAAAATCTTCATTATAATTCAATTCTTAAAATAACAAACTGTAATTTACTGTAGGGGTAGATAGGTGTACGGAGTTTCAATAAAATAATACCTACAGATCACCTATCTTTTACCTAAAATATAGGTCAAACAACCCTATCCATTACCAAATTAAAAACTATAATTAGATTAGATACGTTTTTAAGAACAAAATCGGTTGTTTATCACTTAACATATTATGGCAATGACTCATGTGATTGTGTCTCTTGTCCTTTGGCAATAAAGTTTAATATCCATGCGGGTTATTACACCTGGGGGTCTTTAGCATTAGGGGTGCAAAGGTGAGTCACCGTGTGAATCATTCCAACTTTATAATGTAGGATGTTATTTCACTTTCCAAGTATTTGCTATCGGTGATTTACTAGATTTTTTCGAATTCAATATATATAGCGGTACCTACACTAGTCATCTGATTTGGTTAACTGACCACAAAATTTTACTCCAATTTTCACTCCAATAGGTACATAAGAAGAATGTACAAGAGTTGCCAAGATAAGGTCATGGGTACGCTTGAATTGTTTTTCGTAATTGTTTGACACTGCCCTACGAAAAAATAAAACGACAATATTTAACATAAGTCATTTGGTACTTTCAGAACATTGCTATGAAATAATGCAGCCAATGTTATACAATTTTTTCAAGTTTTCATGAAATTATCAAATGAAAAAGATGTATTCGAAAGTTGCAAAACATTTCTATGTATAGCCTATGTTATAATTAATTGTCGTATTGACGGCACCACCGTTTTCAGAAAATTAAACTCTTTTCCCGGTTTCGTCAGTCAAGATTTATGGAAATGATAAAGTAAGATGGATTCTTACAAAAATAACTGTACGAAAAAATTGTGCTCACGAGCAGGCCCAAATCCAAAATCAGTTTTTTTCCGGTTTTATAAAAGTTTATTATATTTTAATTACTAAGTAATTTTTCAAACATTTATAATAATGTTAAAATCAAAAATTAAGAATATTTGAAATCGTCGGTATTTGTAAAAATACTCGTTTCGGATGTTGAAATAGAATGTTTCGGCATTGTGGGGTGGACGTTGGCTCGTAAACGCAAGTACAGATAGACTAGAAGAATTTCACAGGGATATCCCAAGTCCTGGGTGGCTCAGTGGTCAGAGCAGTCGCCCGGATTGCGAAAGGTCGCGGGTTCGATTCCCGCCTCAGGACGTGAAATTTTTCTAGTTTTATTTTATTTTAATTAATAAATCTAATATATAAATTTCTCGTGTCACAAATTTAGTTACCATACTCCTCCGAAACGGCTTGACCGATTTTCATGAAATTTTACATGTATATTCAGTAGGTCTGAAAATCGGCTACTATGTTTTTTTTGGGCAATTTTTTTTATTTCTTTTTTATGGGGAAGCAACGTTTGCGGGGTCAGCTAGTCTAATATATAAAATTCTCGTGTCACAAATTTACTTACCATAAGTACTCCTCCGAAACGGGTCGACCGATTTTCATGAAATTTTAGACATATATTCAGTAGGTCGAATCGGCTACTAGCAATTCTTTTGTTTTTGGACATTTTTTTATGGCAAAACGTTTGCGGGGTCAGCTAGTAATAAAATTTTCTTACAAAAATAACTGTACGAAAAAATGGTGCTCATGAGTAGGCCCAAATCCCATAGAAACTTTTGCCACATAAACTGAGTAACTGAACAAACTATTTTATTTTCTCTGAAGTAATCTAATTTCTTTGAGTTCATTAAACCTATCGTTGTAAGTTTTTAAATTTTAAATCGACAACAGATGCACAAGTTAGAGTCATAGTAGGTACTTTTATGTCACGAAACGACGCGCGGTGACAAGCGCTTTACTTGTGGCAAGGATGATCTATACGAGTGGCGTTAGCATATAAATTTTATCAGATGGAAATAGTTATTATAATTTTATTGTTATCAAATGTGAATGTGAAAGTTTATAATTTATTTGTGCCTATTACCCACACATTCGCAGCGTGTTGTAAAGCGCACGTCGGTTCGTGAGATAAAAGTACTGTACAACACTGAAAGGCAGCCATCTTTGTGCGCCTAAGGACATTAGGTATGGCACGCTAAGTAGGTAGCTATGCCAAGTCCATAGTATTTCTTCGTCTTAAGAGAGAACAGAAAATTGCGGCTTTAAAAAAAAGTGGTATTTTTAAAAGTCTTTCATTATCATTATACCTACACTACCGATTTTATCGATGTTTACACTGTTTACGTTAAAAAATTGCTGCTGACGGCAAGCCTGGTAGTAAGTGGTTACTGTCGCTTCTCTCTCTCTCGAAACCTGTAATAACAAGGAAAAATCACTTGGTATTGCAGGTGCGTTGTCATCCAGAGGCCTAAGACGAAATGCCGTCCATGCCCAGTAATTACACTGGCTACCTTTCCCGTCAATCCGACACAAAGCGAACACAGTTTCACGGCTGAAATAAGAACCCAGGCGACCCTACTTGTGTTGACGTGCCATTGGAAGATCATAAGAATAAAAGTGATAGTAGTGTGAAACACTTGGAGAATTATACCGTGGTTATCTGCCTTAACAAAGTAGCATCATAGAGACTGTCATCAATTCATCAAATATTTCGAGCTGAGCTCTCCTAAGATGCATTGAAATGTGTAAAAAAAAGAAAAAATATTTTATTTAAATAGGCGCCCGTCAAAAATAGTTATTTGTTATTCAAGAGTGCAAAGTTGCTTTATAACCACGTGCTCAATTTTGATGACCGAGCAAGCGAAGGATTCTAAAATTAGAATCCTGAGCGTTAGCGAGGGAATCAAAAGAGCACGAGGTGAGAAATCTTTGCAGTCGAGTGCTACACGTAACTTTTCATCCCACCTCAACGAGGAAATGACTAAATGCAAAAAAAAAAAACATTTGCGCATTATTAACAATTTCAGTCAATTCTGTTGGCGTCTACTTCTTCGTCGCTAGAATCACTAATTTTTACTTTTTTACTTTGTGTGTTTTACTTGTTTTCAAGTTTCTTGTTTTTATCATATGGTTTTAACAAATATGTCGTGAAAAGAAAATGGCGCGCGCAAAGCAAATTAAACAAAAAGTAGGTACACCAAGAAGGTGCCGAGTCTGAGTTTTTAACAAATTAAAAAAGGTTGTAACTATGATAAATTCGGCACCATGGAGTATAAGTGAATAGATTTAATGATGTTTCGAATTCACAAACTTAGTGCACATGATGTTCTAAATTCAATTTTACTTTATCCTCTAGCTCTAGCGGATAAAAACGGCTCTTGCACTCAGATTTCGAAGAGCAAAAATACTCTTTCCGAGATGGGGTGATGAAAACACATTTTTATAACTATCACAAAAAATATATTAACTAACATCGTCATAGTCTCTGTCCGTCTGTCATGCCTAAATTTACACCGGTTCCAAAAGTTGAACTACCGAGAAGATTCCGGCAACAAACTCGTGTAGTCACTCTTTTCAAATATTAAATTACAATGTTTGTAGTTAAAAAATTATAACTTTTAGCAGTGCAGTGGCGCCCAGCGAAAAAAAAATTAGAAGAGAAGGTATAGTACCAAGAAAGTAGGTAAGTACCCAATGTCAAAAATATTATCGTTATTTTTAAGCTATCTGACAATGCTTGGTATAACACCAGAATTACACTATTGTTACAAATATCCAAAAACGGAACAGGGCCCAGTGGCACCTTACTGTGACGTGATATCGTATGATCGATGACGTAGCGTAGCGTGACCGGTGGAGCGGTTGAGGAAGTGATTATGAGGAAGAGGAGGAGGAAGAGGAAGTGTCAGGCACAAATTTAGAGGATGCGGATGAGGAAGAGGATGATATGAAATATAATATACTATTCTGTCAAGAAAATACCGGGAAAAGATCAATACTATTGATCCTTTCCATTCCATTGATCCAAATTTATTTTATCACCTTCAAAATATGCTCTATTAGAATCAATACACTTACGCCAACGAATAATCCAATCATCAAAATATTTTTTAAACGCTGTTTCCGGAATTGAGTTCAGTTCTCGCCGCGAATTCTCCTTTATGTCTTCTACCGAATGAAAACTGGTGCCGCGAAGTGGCAATTTGAGTTTAGAAAAAATAAAGAAGTCGGCTGGACCCATATCTGGCGAATGTGGTAGTTGCTCGATGGTATTTGTTGAGTGTTTGGTCAAAAAGTCGTTCACAATGATGGCCTTGTGCGAAGGCGCATTATCCTGGTGCAAAATCCAAGAATTTTCTTGCCTCAAATCTGGCCTTTTTCGTGAAATTTGCTCTCTTAAACGCCGCATAACGATCAAATAATATTCTTTATTTACCGTTTGACCTTCCGGTAAGAATTCCGAGTGCACAACACCGCGAGAGTCAAAGAAAACAGTCAACATGACTCTGACTTTTAATCGACTTTGGCGTGGTTTTCTCGGTTTCGGTTCAGTTGGAAGGCGCCACTCCGAAGCTTGTTGATTAGTTTGCATGTCAAACTCGTAAACCCACGTCTCGTCACTAGTGACAATGCGTTTCATGAATGTTGGGTCGGAATTGACTCGTTCTAGGCTTTTAGCATGTTCTCAGCGATTCTCATGCGATTGAGTTTTTGGAAAATATTCAGGTCTTTTGGGACTAGCCGAGCGGGAACATGTTTCATACCCAAGTAATTATTAAAAATGGTATGAATTGACTCGTAAGATACAGAAAGTTCGCCGGTTATCTCTCTCAAAGTTGAATGATGATTTTCAGTCACAATTTCCCTCACTTTCGCGATGTTAACTTCAGTTGCAGACGTTGATGGCTTGCCAAAACGAGGCAATTTTTCCATCACATCTAGACCGCTTTTGAACGCTTTGTACCACTCATAAGCACGTGTTTTTGATAAAGTCGATTCACCGTTAGCCTTCCGTAACATAATCAGTGACTCCGAACACGAAATTCCATTGGCGATGCACAATTTAAGAATAACTCTTTGTTTGATGTTTTTGTCCATTATGAAATTCGCAATACACACTAGTTATGATATAACTAAAACAGCACTGTTTTTTATTTATGTAACAGATGCAACTCCGCGCCAAAATGGAAAACAGTTGTGCCAATCTAACAACAACAACGAAAAAACAACAAAAATAATTTGGAACCATAAACAAGTCATCCATTCCCGATACTTTTTTGACTGAATGTATAATTTAAATGGTCCACTGGAAAATTTTCTTTTAATTTTAAACAAAACAACGCTATGTCAATTGTCAAAACAAGCAAGGAAGAGAGCGGGCGCGCGCCGGGAGGTGATGGCTCGCTCGCTGACCGTTCGGCCCGGCGGCATCGTGTTGCGTGACTTGCGCGGCGTGTGCGTTACCATGAATACGAATACCCATGCGCAGTAGGTATAATTCCTCTTAAATTTTGAGGAAGCGATAGCGGAAGAGGAATTTTTAATTTTTATTTGTTAGGAAGCGGTAACGGATGAGGAACTCAAAATATTGCGGAACTTCCGCATTATGAGGAAGCGGAAGAGGAATCCTCAGCAACCCTAGAGCGGGGAGACCGGCGGGTGCCTACGCTGTTTGCGACGGAGCTGCTGACTTTAGTTGGCGACTCGCGGAGGAATGCACTAGACAGAGGTTCCCAGACTTTTTTCTCATAGACCACTTTCAAAATTTAGCTGGATCCGGTGGACCCCCTGCACATGGACACCTGCCCCCTGGACATTTCTACCAATTCTCAAAACTCGACAAAAAGTGCGTTTTTTTGTCACGCCAACGTAGACACCCGTCGAGTCTCCCGTGGACCCCTGGGGGTCCATCTGGACCACTTTGGGAACTAACTAATTATTATAATCTGTGGCTTTGCTTTCGGTTAAGCTGGTGATTTGGTTGGTTTGATTAAAGCTGTGTCTGGAGAGAACTGCATTTTTCTTATTTTGTCCACTTTTGGTATTAAAAATACTGGTTTTTAATATTATTGCAAAATATTGTTGCATCTATACTTAGTAATATTATGAAGCTGATAAGTTTGTTTAGTTGAACGCGCTAATCTCAGGAACTATTTATTCAAATTGAAAAATTCTTTTTGTTTTGGATAGTCCATTTATTGAGGTTTTATATAGGCTATATAACATCACGCTACCACCAATAGGAGCTGAGCATTAATTAAAAGTGTTACGCTGAGCATTAATTAAAAGTGTTACAAAACGGGGCAAAAAATTTCCTTTTCAGAGCTTTCGTTGCGTGCGCTGCGTAAACGGTTAAAGTTACTTATACATCATATATGCAGGAATTGTCCTCCTCTAAAAGTTCTAAAAAACAGTCCAAGACAGAATATGTCTTTGAAATTTACTTTTTGATTTTTTTGTACCTTATCAATTTTTTTCTAATATAAAGTATACTATCTGCGAAGGTGTTTTTGTAAACATGATATTATTCCATAGAAATAAATACATTATTTCCACAAGTATTTAATTTTGAGCAAAAATATTCATGACAATAAATGCGTGCAATCATAAATGCATGCGGGCAGGGGCGTGCGGGGCGATCAATGCATTAATTAGAAAGGTATTTTATAAACATAATTTAAATCCTTAGCCTACCTACCATACCGTTGTTATTTTCCGATATCCACGCGAACAAAGTAGCGGGGACAGCTAGTATTTAATAAAATACTAAAGTCATGACTGTATTGGCTTGATCCCTTTGCTGTCCCTTAGCAGGAAGAATAAACCATGATTTAACTAAAAAAAACAAGGTGTGTTTGGCGGGTTTATGTTGCGTCAGTCAAAATTTTTATTACAATAATTAAAAATCGACACCAACTGGTAAGAGGCACATTGAATCTGAATGTAAAATCCGAACGATATCGACTGATGAAGTCTACGCTCCGCCCTAATGCTATCCAGATCCAAAACCCCGAACGCTTTCAACTCGAACTGCAAAATCGCTTTGATTGCCTGGAGGACTGCACAGATGTGGACACATACAACGACAGGTTCGTGGAAGCTGTCCTTACGGCGGGTTCAAGGTTTTTTAAACCCAGCCGTAACAAAAGAAGTAAGAAAATCTCTGAGCCAACATTAAAGCTCATGGAGGAAAGACGTGGACTGCAGTCTTCTGAAGACGCTCGTCGGCAGCTCAACAAACAGATCTCCAAGTCCCTAACCCGAGACGTGCGCCGATTTAATACTGAACGTATTAAAGAGGCAATCGAGCGGAACAGGGGCTCAAAAGTGTTCACCAGGGATCTGACGCTTGGACAGAGTTTGCTGACGAAGCTGAAGACAGAGGACGGCAGATTGGTTACATCCCGACCTGAGCTATTGGCCGAGATTCAAAACTTCTATGGACAGCTCTACGCGACATCACGCACACCTGTCACTCAGGCCACCGATCCGAGAGCCAAATTAACCCGACATTACACCGAAGATATCCCGGACGTCAGCCTGTACGAGATTAGTGTAGCTCTCAAACAGCTTAAGAACAACAAGGCGCCGGGCGACGATGGAGTTACAGCGGAGCTTTTGAAAGCAGGTGGACGACCAGTCCTGAGAGCGCTTCAGAGGCTATTTAACTCCATCATCCTCGAGGGTGAAACGCCAAAGGCATGGCATGGGGGCGTGGTGACACTTTTCTTCAAAAAGGGTGACAGGACCCAATTGAAGAATTATAGACCCATCACGCTCCTGAGTCATGTTTACAAGTTGTTTTCGAGAGTTATAACGAATCGTCTCGCACGCAGGTTCGACGACTTCCAGCCTCCCGAACAAGCCGGATACCGAAAAGGCTTTAGTACCATAGACCACATACATACGCTGCGGCAGGTTATACAGAAGACCGAAGAGTACAACCTGCCATTATGCTTAGCGTTCGTGGACTATGAGAAAGCCTTCGATTCTGTCGAGACCTGGGCCGTGCTTCAGTCACTCCAGAGATGCCAAATAGACTATCGGTACATCCAAGTGCTGCAGTCACTGTACGAAAACGCCACTATGTCAGTCCGCCTTCAGGACCAAAACTCGGAACCAGTCTTCAGCGAGGTGTGAGACAGGGCGATGTTATATCGCCGAAACTGTTCACTGCCGCGTTGGAGGATGTGTTTAAGCTTTTGGACTGGAGAGGATTTGGCATCAACATAAACGGCGAGTACATGACTCACCTTCGTTTTGCGGATGATATCGTAGTCATGGCTAAAAACCTGGAAGACTTGGGCACAATGCTCGACGACCTCTGTAGAGTCTCCCAACAAGTGGGTCTTAAAATGAACATGGATAAGACGAAAATAATGTCGAATTCCCATGTCGTACCCACTCCTGTAAAGGTTGGAAGCTCTACACTGGAAGTTGTTGACGAATATGTTTACCTGGGACAAATAGTCCAACTTGGTAAGTCCAACTTCCAGAAAGAGGTCAATCGACGGATCCAACTCGGCTGGGCAGCGTTCGGGAAGCTTCGCAGCATATTCTCGGCCCAACTACCGCAGTGTCTCAAGACGAAAGTCTTCAATTCGTGTGTGTTGCCAGTGATGACTTACGGAACTGAGACGTGGCCGCTTACAATGGGCCTAGTAAGAAGGCTCAATGTCACCCAAAGGGCAATGGAGAGGGCTATGCTCGGGGTTTCTCTGCGTGATCGAATCAGAAATGATGAGATCCGCAGGAGAACTAAGGTTACCGACATAGCCCGAAGAATTGCGAGCCTCAAGTGGCAGTGGGCAGGCCACATTGCAAGAAGGACTGACGGCCGTTGGGGCGGAAAGGTCCTCGAGTGGCGGCTGCGTACCGGAAGACGCAGCGTTGCTAGGCCTCCCACAAGGTGGACCGACGATCTGGTGAGGGTCGCGGGAAGCCGATGGATGCGGACAGCGCAGAACCGATCGGTATGGAGATCTTTGGGGGAGGCCTATGCCCAGCAGTGGGCGTCTCTCGGCTGAAATGATGATGATGATGATGAATTAAAAATTGTGTCGGAGGGAACATTGTGTTATAAAAGTGGTATGGTTTTATTATTCAAGTGTTTGTGTTGACGTGCAACTAAAAGATTATTAGAATAAAAGTGATTATGGTGTGAAATACGATGAGAACGTTTTTGTGGTTATCCACCTCATCAAGTAGCACATAAAGTGACTGTCATCATATATTTCATGTCAAATACTCCCAAGAAGCATTGAAATGTGTTACGCCAGCATTTTAATACAATAAAAGAAGAAATAAAGAAATAATGAAGACATGGCTCTATGGGCATTAGTACCCTTTGCCTTCCCTTTATAGAGAGAATTAACAAAAAAAAAAAACAACGGAGTGTTTGGCGGGTTTTTTCGGCGTCAATCAAGATTTTTATTATGGGCGCTTTTAAAATTTGTAATGCGACGATATTATCGTGGACGGCTACGTTACAACTATAACACAGAGAAGTAAATAGTATGGAAATATATGAAGACGCTTTTACCGTAAATGGTAACGTTTTATCGTGCACGTCCACGTCATACTTTACTTCCCTGTGTTATCTTTGTACCGTGGCCGTCCACGATAATATCGTCGCGTTACAAATTATTAAGCGCTCAATAAATGAAGAAATAACAAATACTGGCCCTAATTCTGGTAAACACATGCTAAGTCTAAATTTAAGTTCAGTGCATTTCTTTCTATTGAAGGAATACTAAAAGGATGGCTGTCATATAATTTGACATTTAGAAACGTGCGTTCAATTTTCGTACTTATTGAACGTGATAAAATGCAGTGTTCAGGAGGCACCTTGCCGTCTCAAATTGTCTATGGTTTCTTAGAAATCTATCTAAATTTAAGTGACAGCTCTAAACAGATTCTTGCTATCTTTTTCCTATTACTTATTGCGAGAAAGAGACATACTGTACTTAAATTTAGAATTAAAGTGTGTTCCCAGAATTAGGCCCACCGAAGACATGGCTGTATGGGCATTAGTACCCTTTGCCTGCTCATTACAGGAAAAATTAATTAAAAAAAATAATATGAGTGTTTGGCGGGATTTTGTGGTGTCAGTCGAGATTTTTATTACAATAATAAAAAAAAGGTGTCGGAGTGAACTATGTGTTATGAAATTGAAGTTCTTTTTATAAAATAAGTGTTTGTGTTGACGTGCAACTAAAATATTATTAGAATAAAAGTGATTACGTTGTGAAATACGATGAGATTTTTTCGTGGTTATCCACCTCATCAAATAGCTTCATATGGAAACTGTCATCATAAATTTCGCGTCAAATACTCCCAAGATGCATTAAAATATGTTACGCCAGCATTTTAATGTAATAAATTAAGAAAAAAAAGAAATACTTAAGACATGGCTGTATGGGCATTAGTACCCTTTGCCTTCCCTTTATAGGGAGAATTTAACATAAATAATAATAATAAAAAAAAAAAAATAGACTGGAGACTCTCTCTCTCTAGTCTATTTTCTTTTTTCTATCCTACTCCACTCTTTCTAATCTGTGTAAACTATTTTTTTTCACTCATTTCATTCCATATTCCATTCTTCAATAAATTAAATTGTGTTAAATTCAGGATAATAATCAAAGGTTAGATCACTACCTACTATTAATATTTTAATAGCTATTTACGATTTGAACCCGAAAATAACTTACAGTTTCGCTTATTTTACTTTAAAACATTCATATTCTATCTACATAGATAGTTTATTGTTCTTATAAAAATTACATAGTTGCTAAAAATTATACCTGCTTTAAATTCATAATTTTGATTTCATACATTGGAACTGTTAACTATTTGGGAAAACTCTGGTTCCTATTTCATAATAATATAATGTACGTTCATAATTTAACCTTTTACTATTTGGTAAAACGCGTCTTTATTTCTTAATATAATTTAATGTCTTTAGAATGACTTGAGAACAATAAATTATAGCCTGGCTAAGGAATGAGCAAACAATAACAATACCAATTTTACTGTTTTTAAACATTAAAGCTTTTCTTAAGCAACACTTATTTATTACTTACATTATCATAATGATAAGATAAATAATTAGGATTATTTTAGAATGTCTATAGCTGAACATGTCACCCGTGTAAGAAAACTATACAAGCTGATATTCAGGGTGCACCGTGCTTTGCCACCTGAGCTACGCATAATGGGTGACAACTATGCTCGAGATGAATTCAAAAGACACAAAGAGTGTAACCCAGAAGCGGCTCAGATATTTCTCAATGAGTGGACAGTAAGTTGAAGCAAACTGTTTTTGTTATGAGCGACCTTTCAATACAAAACACTGACCCTAACTGAACTGTATCATTTGCGTTTTTTCATGAAGTCCTAATTTATAGTAATGTTCAAATATCAGAAATTTAAATAATCAATAATATCACCATTTACTTGAGAGATCAGATGATTGTTCCAAAACGAAATTGCTATGTCTGCTGCCATAAATAAATTAGGAAATCTAGAAAATAATGTGGCAAGTGTGTTTCAAGACTGAAATACAAACATTGAGATATTAAATCTTCATTTACAAACTTTGCTCTTTGACAAGGCAAATAGTTCGTGACAAGGTAGTGAAAACAATTTTAAAAAGTGAATTGTTCTAACCCTAGAAATGTAGTAAACCCCTGGGATTTCCTGGGGATGAAAAAGTTATGTTATTTGAACTTTCATTTAAATGGCAAAGATGTTAAAAAATAGGAAGGTCAATGTGGGAAAGTCATACTTTTCTAAAATTTAAGTTTAACTGAACTTTTTAATCTATCTTTCTAAAGTGACTTGTATCATCAGAAGTTATAGGTAATATATTTATTTACTTATATTGGTCTGCAAAAATATGAATTGCAATAATCTTTAGATTAACTGTGAAACCTTACATCTTTGCCCGCATTTTTCATTTTTTTTACATTTTTAAAAAAATATCCACACGTTATTTGATGGTTGCTGAAGCATTAGACAACACTTAAGGTTTAACTTTTATGGTAAGACTTTTAAGTAAAGTTTATTTGTTTTGTTACCTATTAATTATGTACAATAATTCCTAATAGATGCTGAGAAAAAAAAACAGATGTGTGCAAAGTAATCTCCACTTCCTTACATCTTTGCCCAAACTAAATTTCTCAACAAGTATGCTCTACGACTTTGATTTTAATATATATTGTTAGCAAACGGGCAAAACTGTATACCTTTATTATTTCAAATAAATAGAAGCCTGTCTTAAGTCTTAATTGTGCTGAGCAATGCTATCATCGCATTTAGTCACACTTTCATACTAAGGGATTTGAGGTGCTAGGGCTGTGCATCAAATTAAAGGAAAATAATAAATTGATTTTGAGGCAATATGCATTTTTTATTTGAACAAATGAAAAATAAAAACTACATAACTGAACAACAATAAAAAAATAAGAAAAACAATGTTCACATGTAAATATAAATAAACATGTAAATATTTCTAAAAAGAAACAAAAAAGCTTTTTGCTAGGACAGCCTACAAATGCTGGTATCTGCGTGTGGATTTATTTATGAGAAAAGAAGATCAGTGCTGAAAAATTTTATCATGCACACCCTAGGAATTACCGCTCCTCATACCTATAAAATTCTCGACTCACAAATTTAGTTACCATACTCCTCCGAAACGGCTTGACCAATTTTCATGAAATTTTATATGTATATTCAGTAGGTCTGACCATTGGCTACTATCTATTTTTTTTGGATAATTTTTGATTTTATGGCTATAAACAAAAATGAACTTAGTTCCGGAACAAGAACTATGGCACTAGAATCACAGATTATTATAACTGTCTACAAATCTAGAATATTAACAAATCTTAATCAAGCATCTTCTAAAATCTACCTATACCTAACCTACCTACCTAAGAACATTCAAAAATAAAGTGGGTATTTACATAATAAACATAGAATTTTCTAAATGACTTTTACTTTTATCTATCTATATTATAATCCGGGAAGTGACATCTAATAATCAAAATATAAGTAGTCATCATCATCATATAGAACAAACTGTTTCATTTGTATTACTAGTGATTAAATTCACTGTTTTGACAATATTCTTACAATCGGTTGTTTCTTCATTTTGTTTTTTGGTCTTTGTAAACTAAGTATTGTCGTTTCTACCAGTTCGTTTGAAAAATGATACCTTTACTTTATCATTTCCTACTTTTGTTATATGACTATACCAACAAAATCATCAAGTTTTCTCTTAAAAAAGTATCTGACTAATACAATGTCGCCAACAGCATAATTGACATTAGAACAAGCTTCAGTTAAAGTTATTGTAGCAAAAATATTTTAAATAATTAAATGGCTGTCGTAGCTCGATGAAGGTTTTTCTGTTTCGGCAGCTATTATTGTTGTTTTTTTTTTTGATTGACTCCATTTTAAGTTTTTTTGCAAATAAACTTATATTGTCGTTAGCACAAGCTTCGTTTAAAAAGTCGTAGCTTGATGAAGGTTTTTCTGAATCCGCACCTATTGTTGTTATAATATGTTTCAATGACTCTATTTTCGTTCTTTTTTGGATTTAGACTTTTAAATGTCATTGTCCGACTCGTCAGATTCTATGTCACAGGGGCGCGTTCCGAGCCTACACTCCAAACACTCAGAGTTGTTTTTTGTCTTGCTCTAAGGTGTGGAACGACTCAAGTTGTTTTTATAACCTCAAATTTTGACGTCAAAATTTGAGGTTATAAAAACAACTTTACTTAGGTAACTATTGTAATAGGATGGGGATGAAGTTTATTTGCATTTTTAAGAAAATTCTAAACATTTTTAAGCTATTGCATAGCTTCTATCGCGGGCCTTGAGCGCGGGGACCGAATCCAGAAATTCCGTAACGAAAAAACCTCACGCTCCCCACTCCGATGCGCAAGGAGTGTGGCTTGAAGGCCGTGCATCGTCTAACGTCGTTTCAGTTCGGCAGTCTTCGACACGGCGTTGTGTGCGTGCGATTAGACGTATTGTACGACTCTACGAAACTCGCACGAATCGAGACGAGCTGCTCCGAAATCGGACGAATACATAAGCAGCTGTTTATGAGAAAGTATATAGGTGTATAGGTATTTATGTACAACAGTGAATAGCTGTACTTGTAAAATTTGTGTATAAAGTGTTTTGAATATGAATGAACAAAGTGCATTTATTATTAATGAAGAAAGTCACCAAAAAAAATAATGAAAGAAAATGAGTGAGTACTCTATATACATACATTTTATTATTATCACAAATGCAGTATTAATTTTGAATTGAAAATATAATACTGCTATAAAGATAACCTAAACTTTTGATAAAAATTTGTTTTCTTATCGGTCACCACGCTCAAAAAGTGTAACTTGAATTAATATCAAAGAAAAAGAAATACTGCATGAATAAAATAAATAAATAAAATTATAATTGCATAAGTTGATACAAAATGCTATGCAATCGCTTTACCGCGGCAGTCCCCGAGTGCCACACGTCTTTTTTAATATAGTTTATTTACATTTAACTAAAGTATGTAAATACCATTTTGTTCGATAACTTTTTGCCATCTTGTAGGTAGGCACATGACCCCATTGCTATAGAAATTTTAGGGGTTCTGATCAAAATACCGCGACAGGTGGATTTGGCAGTGCTCTCGTGATGTTAACCTGACACTGCCTAGAGAATTCTGAAGAGAGCGAAACAGGTGGAAAACTGACGGTGCAAGGTCAGGACTATACGGCAGATGCAATAACACCTCCCAGCCTAACTCTCTTAATTTTTGCTGAGTGGCTAAAGATGTGTGAGGTCTAACGTTATCATGATGAAAAACCACACCCCTTCTGTTGATTAATTCCGGCCGCTTTCTCTCAACTTCTTGCTTTAATCTCATCAGTTGTTCGCAGTAGAGTTCAGAATCGATGGTCCTGCCTGGTGGTAACAGCTCATAATGAATAATGCCCTTCCAATCCCACCACACACACAGCATCACCTTGTTGCGAGTTAACGCGGGTTTCGGCAGAGTCTGTGAAGCCTGACCGGCCTTTGACCACGACCTTTTTCGCACGTTCTTGTCGTATGTGATCCACTTTTCATCACCAGTTATCAGCTTCTTCAAAAATGGTTCGGTTTCATTACGTCGTAATTAAGAATCACAAATGAGTACACTGTTAATTAGGTTTCTTTCAGTGAGCTCATGGGGTATTTATTGTGTACCCATTTTTTTTTAAATGCGCCAAAACTGTTTTGTGGTGAATTCCCAGTTCTTCAGCTACGTCGTAACTATTGATATGCCGATCTTGCTTCAGTTTTTCAAAAATGGCATCAATTTTATCCGTAATAGGGCGACCAGAGCGACGTGCATCTTTGACATCAAAATTTCGGGATTGAAAACGCTTAAACCAAATTTATGCTACTCTCACAGACACTGCACGAAGTCAAAACGACTTGCACTATGAAGGAAAAACGTAAGATAATATTCAGGAATGTGAGTGAAGTTATATTCAATGATAACGCTGATAAATTTACTATTGAGCCTGAAGACCAAGAGAATGAATCAAGATACATTTTAAAAGAGAAAACTGGAAGTCTACAATATATTAGGTTGGGGAAAAAGTCTTTTCGCATTATAGTATGTATGAACTTGTAATAAAATCTCTTTGGTTGTACTATTTGTCTTGTTGTGGTTGTACTATCTGGCTGGTTTTGGTATCATTAAAAGTTTAGATTTTAAAAAAGATAATTCCAAATTCAAATTAGGGAAATGTGTGTTTTTCATTTGTTTTTCGTACTGTCAAGATGAGTGAATCTAATGAAGAAATTCGATACATTAACATTAAAATTTTACTACAAAAATGTAAAAATGCAACGCAAGCCGCGAAAAAAATTTGCGATGTTTATGGACCTAGTGCAGTGTCTGTGAGAGTTGCACAAATTTGGTTTAAGCGTTTTCAATCCGGAAATTTTGATGTCAAAGATGCACGTCGCTCTGGTCGCCCTGTTACGAATAAAATTGATGCCATTTTTGAAAAACTGGAACAAGATCGGCATATCAGTAGTAACGACGTAGCTGAAGAACTGGGAATTGACCACAAAACATTTTTGGCGCATTTAAAAAAAATGGGTACACAAAAAAGCTCGATATTTGGGTACCCCACGTGCTCACTGAAAGAAACCTCATGAACCGTGTACTCATTTGTTATTCTTTATTACGACGTAATAAAACCAAACCATCTTTGAAGAAGCTGATAACTGGTGATGAAAAGTGGATCACGTACGACAAAAACGTGCGAAAAAGGTCTTGGTCAAAGGCCGGTCAGGCGTCACAGACTGTGGCGAAACCCGGGTTAACTCGCAAGAAGGTGATGCTGTGTGTGTGGTGGGATTGGAAGGGCATTATTCATTATGAGCTGTTACTACCAGGCAGGACCATCGATTCTGAACTCTACTGCGAACAACTGATAAGATTAAAGCAAGAATTTGAGAGAAAGCGGCCGGAATTAATCAACAGAATGGTGGTTTTTCATCATGATAACGCTAGACCTCACACATCTTTAGCCACTCAGTAAAAATTAAGAGAGTTTGGCTGGGAAGTGTTAATGCATCTGCCGTATAGTCCTGACCTTGCACCGTCAGTTTTCCACCTGTTTCGCTCTCTTCGGAATTCTGTAGGCAGTGTCTGAGACTAATCAACCAATCACAGAACTATATTCAACGCTATGCGTCCGCATAGTAAAGATTCGTTTGAGTATTGTTTGTCAATTGAAAGGCTTGTCAAAGTGAACGCACTGAGAAATGCTTTACTTTACTTCGCTATGTATTGCTCCTGTACTTACATAAGTATCGTTTGTGAATACGGGTGTAACACCCGTATGTAACACAAACAATACTCAAACGAATCTTTACTATGCGGACGCATAATCGGTCGCCGGACGCATAGCGTTGAATATAGCTCTGTGATTGGTTGATTAGTGTTACGTAGTTCACTTCACTGAATGACATTTCAATTTTATTGTTTGTTTGTTTTTTAACGTAAACTCCGTAGTGATTACATTCTCTTTGGTGAGCTCGACACTATGCGTTGATTAATATAGCTATCAGGCTCCCTTAGCTAAGTGTTCATTATGACAAACGCATAGTGCCGATTGTCACTCAAGTATTGTTTATGAATAGGAATTTGGTACCCTGTGCGTCCGCGGGCACTGTGAGACCTCATAGTGTCGTTTGTGAATACGGGTGTTAATCTCACATCTCATTAAAAAAAAGCTTAATCACTGCTGAGGTTTGTTTCTCTTTAGCGTTGTAAATATCACCCGTACGTCGTAAGTCTCTCCAAAGTCTAATAATAAAATCAGTCGTGAGTATTTGCTAAATATCACATAAATAATATCAACATTATTTTTATCTAAGACACAAAAAAACTAGGTTACGAATAACCTTAACCGTACAAACAATCAACTGAGGTTTAGACACTAGTTATGTCCAAATAAATATAATAAGCATAAAAAACACGCACTTATAAAAAAAAGATAGCGTCATCATCGATAGAAAATATAAATTCTTTGAGATTGTCTGGATTATGACACAAAGTCACAAACTAATTTCTTTTACAATAGATAGGCTTGGGACATTGTCACAGTCTTTTTATTATTATTAACTTTAGTGGTATTTCCAACTCTTCTGTTGTAGACACATCTTCAAAACTTTGTTCACAGTCGCAAATGTCGGAATCACTGTATTCACTTATGCAATCCGAAACACCTGTCGAGTCGTCTGAAGGTACTTCAGGTGGTTTTGCTTTTTAGATTATTACTTTTTTCTGTTGTTTATGATCGAAACAACTCTTTCTAGCAACACCTTTCCTTTTTTGCGATTTAATTGTATGTTGTTGTCGTTCTCTACTATAGGCAGACCGTTTAACTTAATCCATGCCTGCGCGGTACAGGGGCGCGGGGGTATGACGACAAAGGGGCCTGAGAGAGGTACGGGCGGCGGGGACGCTTAGTGTGATACACACGAGACGAAATGCGCCAAGATAGTACCTAAGATATGTGACGTCATAGTGGTTATTTATGAAGAAATAGTGACTTATTTAATAAAAATAAAAATTGATGATGATACAAAATTTGACTGAACTAACTATAAGCTATGTAGGCAAGTAAATATAATATTTGGTAATAAATTATTATAAAGAGGTTTTTATAAAGAATAATGATCAAAATTATAAATCAATAACTTATATCCATATCAATATCTGTGGAGCTTGATTCTAAACTTTCGAAGCAGCCATCATTAAAATCATCAGAATCGTCCTGAGTGTTATTAATAAAATCAACAGCATCATCCCGAATTCCATCATGTTTGCAGTACTCGTCCTCGATTTTAATTACATGGTTGACACAATGCTCCCACTTCTATACGGAATATTCAGCAAAAAATCCCTGTAATAGAGTTTTTTTTGTTTAAGCTAGAGTCCATACTTTTTTGTGCTAATTGTCCCTTAATATCACCCCAGACCAACTCAATAGGGTTCAGGTCTGGGTGATATGGAGGCAAACGCAACACTTCATGTCCGTTTCTTTTCAATAACTCGTCAATTTTGTCAATATTTTCAGATTCTGTCTTTTTAATTAATTTTACTAAGTCGTACTTTCTAAGCTTATCATCAAAAGCCACGTCATGTCGTCGTAACCATGTTTGCATAACTGCCTTGGTAGAAGCCCTAGTTGGCTTTTTTTATTCTCGAACCGAATGGTAAGCTGCGTTATCCATCACGATGATAGAATTTGATGGTATATTAGGCATTAGCTTTATCATTTATCCATTTATTGAAATTCACGAATTTCATAGAATCGTGATAATCACCTGTTTTACATTTGGATTTAAATATCACAAGTGCTCCGTCTACAAACCAATCCAGTTTGACCTCCATAATGTACGACGATCAAACGGTCCCCTTTACCGATATGAGATAGCACACCATGTACATCCTTGGATTGCCAGCTTTTTGAAACGTTATGAGACGAATTTACGTAAGTTTCTTCAACATATAAAATATGTCTTTTAGGTATTTCCACTTCCACGAACTTATATTTGGCTGTTCAATAAGGAGTTTCCTTTTAGAAGCGCATTTCTTAAATTTGTAACCTAGGTCATGTACATGTAACAGTAGCCTTAAATATTCCCTTCCGCAGTGTAATATATTCTCTTCTATAAATGCAGAATTCAAAATTTTTAGAGTAGGTATTTTTTTATCAATTGTATAAAACTGAGTGACTTTTCTTCTTACCACTCCTTTTGTAAAATCGTTTATTTGCACTCTTTTTTTGCGAACCTGTTTTGATTTCTTCGGTGATTTGAATCTTTCGTTGTCGTTCAATAATTTTCCTTGATGTACAATTCTCGATACAGTCTTTTCCGATAGTCCAGTAACTTCTGCTACGGTTTTGTTATAAGGTATGTCTTGTTGTTATTCAATATTATTTGGGTCCAGTTTCTTTATTCTAAAATATTCGTATACGTTAAAAGCCATTAGCTTGCACTGACTATTAACTTTATGTCCGAAGATCTTTCGATTTATCTTGATCAATCGTATCTCATATATATCTCTTACAAAGCGTCCGTAACAATGAACACGTGTGATCGCTGCCCGCGTAGCGATCGAAAGGGTCTTTAGTTGTTTCGCACCACGAGTTATTCGACTCGCGGTGCGAATCGCCCAAGAGCCCTTTTTGAATGGGATCATTGGCACTGCAGTGGTTACATCGGTGCGAATGGCCCAAGGTATTTTTGAAACTAGGTCGATTCGGACCACGGGGCAAAACGACCCTATGCTCGTTTTGTATGTCCAGTTTGAAGTCATATGAAAAATCCAATCCAATCCAAATATTTATTTACAAAAAAATATATATATATAAAATAATATTAATTATTATTATTTTTTCCAATTTTTTTTTTATTTTTTTATTTCCAATTATTTATTTGTACAGATGAGTAGGAAAGTTGTTAGTGAATATAAAATATTCATATATAATACGTAATGATCATAAGTATTTAAAAAAATATACAATTTCGACGTATACTCACATATTCACAGATTGAGTACTAACTGTCGTACTTCAAAAAAGATAAATAATTATGAGCAAAAATGATGCTAATAATAATAAAATTAATACACAATAGTTTGAGACATGTGCAACGAGTGTGTATTATTTTTGCTTAACAGATATTCTCTTTTTAGATATTCTTAACTTAAAACTAACTCTTGCTATGATCACAGGTTATGATAGACGTTATAATTTAGTTTTAACTAAGTAATCATGGAAAATCGCAGGCGTAAAATTATAAAAATCAACAAAGATTAATAACATATAAACTCAAATTAAACTCTCAATTTTTCCAAGCAATGGCTGACAGTTATATCACAACAATAATTCTTGAATGATATTATGAATTCTTTTATTCATTTCAACGGTATCGGATTTTCTTTTCGAAATTCGTATGTTACGGTCTGTTTAATATACCAGAGTGAAAGTTTGCATCTTTTTTTAATCCCTCAAGAAATTGTGCAATATTGGGCTTTTCTGGAAAAATCTTTTAAATTTTTCCAGTTATGGGCAGTCTTGTGCAGTATTATAAATGGATTTAGTTTCACTTTAAGTTTATAATGTTTAATGCTTGCTCTGTTACTTTGTCAGGCACAAAGTAACAGAGCAAGCATTGGGCTTTTCTGGAATAATCTTTTAAATTTTTCCAGTTATGGGCAGTCTCGTGCAGTATTATAAATGGATTTAGTTTCACTTTAAGTTTATAATGTTTAATGCTTGCTCTGTTACTTTGTCAGGCACAAAGTAACAGAGCAAGCATTGGGCTTTTCTGGAATAATCTTTTAAATTTTTCCAGTTATGGGCAGTCTCGTGCAGTATTATAAATGGATTTAGTTTCACTTTAAGTTTATAATGTTTAATGCTTGCTCTGTTACTCTGTGCCTGGTTGTACTATGAGAAATGTGTAATAAAATTATATATTTTTGTCCAAATTCACCCATCCAAAAAGAGGACTGTTTTGTTCCCCATTGCGGTGCGAATCGACCCATTACAAAAAGTTCTGGGGCGATTCGCACCGTGGTGCTAAAGGACCCATTCAAAAAGAGCTCTTGGGCGATTCGCACCGCGGGTCGAATAACTAGTGGTGCGAAACGACTAAAGACTCGATCGAAATGAGTTATAACAAAAATGCGACCGCCGCCCGCACCTCTCTCAGCCCCCTTTGTCGTCGTACCCCCGCGCCCCTGTACCGCACAGGCGAGGATTGAGTTAAACGGTCTGCCTATAGCAGGCTTCTTTATCGAACTTGATGGACCGAGTTCCATTAATATTTTTCTTTTATCTCAGTTTTCTTTGGTTGTTTCTTAACATTTTTTTTTTCATTGTACGCCTCAAAACATCGTCATGGGTTATGATTTCCGCTCCTGGTCCAAGCTTCTCTTGGGACTCAAATTATTGAAGATTTTTCCATTGTTCAAGCTTCAACGAGTCGAATTGCTTCTCTTCACCTGCTTTAGGATTAAAAGTATAAATTAATATCTTACGAAAACCATTCTTT
Source organism: Nymphula nitidulata (assembly GCA_947347705.1). Taxonomy (NCBI): domain Eukaryota; kingdom Metazoa; phylum Arthropoda; class Insecta; order Lepidoptera; family Crambidae; genus Nymphula; species Nymphula nitidulata. The sequence continues at coordinate 24,673,291 of OX374616.1, forward strand.
AAAACTTGACTGTCGATCTGTATCGACAGTTAATTAGCCTCGCGAAATCTTTTTTAGATAATTGTAACTCCCAACATTTAATCGCTGCCATTTGACAAAAAGCTGATCCCAACGGTTTTTAAACGATTTCAGAACTGCCAGATCAAGCGGCTGCAAAACATGACTGGTATGTGCTGGTAATTTCAATATAGTTATATCGAGTTTTCGAGCTTCTTCAATTATATTTAACCCCACATGAGTCGCGTAGCCACCATATGTAAGCAGAACTAGAAGTTTATCATCAATATTTGGGATAAAAACTTTTTTGAAGTACGTCGCAAATACCTCGGTGTCCATCCACCCATTCTTAGTCGCAGCATAAGTTGTGCCTGGGCAAGCTTATGGAGATGTCCATTCGTCCCACATTATGAGTGGCGTCAAATCGTTTACCGTTTTCTCGAGTAAATCGAAGTACTGGTATACAGCAAAAGGATTTATTGCTTTCTTTCACGCACTTTCAACCGCTTGAGGTTTTTTAACAGATAAATGATGTCGCTTTTTAAATGCAACGAACCACGCATTACCAGGTTTACCGTTTTTTAATGGCGTTTTGTTCCTTTTCATAAATTCGGCCACCATTTCCAAAATTTCTGTTTTAGTTAATCCAAAGCCATGGTTTTCCATCAGGTGAAGACAGACAGTAGCTTTTCTTTCTACTTGTAATGGCAACCCAATGGTAACCCACCAACCCGCATTGGGCCAGCGTGGTGGTGTTATGGCCCAAACTCCTCATGTGTTTCTGCCATGTAGGAAGGCCTGTGCTCAGCAGTGGGACGTATATAGGCTGGTGATGATGATGATGATGATGTAATGGCAATGCCTTGTTTATTCCTATTGAATTTGATTTGTTCCTTTTATTATTCATGTGATTCATCATGGTCATTCTCGGAATCAGATACTCTTGTAAAGCCTTATAACCATTCAGATCCCCATTTTTTACAGGTCTTACTGCCGCTTGTAGCTTCTCCGTAGAATAGGATGATTTGTCAGTTTTCCTTTATAGTTACTGACTATTATTGCAAAATTGGCACTCGTCGCCCGCCAAGATAATGGTCGTAAATAGCAAATTTGGAACACCCTTGATACCAGAAGAATTCAAATTCTTATAAAATTTGTATATTCCATGCCTTAATCTTAAAATGGCGTCTCAAGGTATTTACTATGGAGTCTGTAGCTGCAATAAAAACAACTTTTTGCGCGTATGAAGTGGGTTATTAACCAAGTCCACTTTTGTTCGTATAAATATTCAAAATCGGTTCTTTGAAAATAACGATCGATATATAGAAAAGCTGGCATCTTTCTGCATAATGAAGGTGATAAATCTGAAACAAAAAATTACCAGGTTTTATGGTTTTGTGCTTCCCCCAAATGGCGTTCCGTATTTTCTTAAACATTCACGGCCATCTTAGAAAGGGAATCGAAATACTAAGAGTAATGCGCAAAACCAAAATTCAGCGATGTGCAAAACCCGAGAAAAGCTTTCTTAGCAATACCTTTCAAGATCTGCTTAAAACAATCAAAATAATCATTTTCTATCGTAGTCTATTACAGTAGTGAGTAGTGATAGTCCCACGACTGAAAATTCCACATCTTCTGCCAATCTTCTTGTAGTGTAGCCAGACAGCCAATACAGCTTGAATATATATAGGTACCAATAGTTGTATTATTTTAATGTACGTTATGACAGTTGAAGTTTAGTGTTGGGTTTTATAAATCGATAGGTTGACCATTTGATTCGAATAACATACCAATTTCCTAGCGAACTATTTTCAATAATTATAAAATATCTTTTGCTCTGGCGTTTGTTAGTTCAATTATTTGTTTTGATATATTTAAGAATTATGTTCTGTGTAAGTGCACCACAATTTGTTTGAGTACGTTTATGGAGTATTAACACACGTTATAGATACCACAATGTAACGTTTTAAATTTAAAAAAATGTATTAAAACGATTTATCGGTAAATCTGTAAGTACCTACATATGGAGTAAATTGTAACAACACTAAAATTAAGGAATTAAAACTATAAAACATTTTTATTTCATGACGCAACAAAAAAATTTGGATTATTTAAAATTACACGTAAAAATATAAACTGAAATATATTTCATTTATATACTCTCTTGTTATTACAACTAATATTAAAAATATTTCTTTTTAAGGAAGCCAATAAAAGTAAATTGGAATTGTTTAACGTTTAGTATAAGTAACCCAAAGATACATTCTACGACTGCTTTAAGCTATCATAATTAGAACCTATTAAAATAATTAAATTAAATAATAATGATAGTTTTCATTGGACTACTTTTAAGTAGTAGCTAGCAAATACAAATAATCGTATCGTAACATAGAATACGTGCAACTGAAAAGGTTGACAATATCTGCAGGCAAGACCAGCATATGACGAACTTTCTTTATGCATGCTGGATAGACTTTCCAACAATTACATTTTGAGGTTAGAAATTTGTTGCAGGTACCTAATAATTACTAAACTCGAGCGATATTAATGAATTCAACACCAGAAATAAGTATATAGATCACTAAATGACTTACGTAATCGAACTCCAAAAACTCCTTTTATTTTCTACTTTTTTAGTTTTTAAAAAGACGTAACATTACAATCCAACTTCAAGTACACAACGCGAAAAAAATATCTTACTGAGATGAGATCTTTCAACCTAATGATGTTAGCGACATCTATGATTCTCAGTTCGAACTAGCTCCGTAATATTGTTTTACCAACCTAGTAGTTCAAAAATGGAAGTTATTGCCGCTAGATGGGCTTACCTCCTTGACGGAATTCCCTACATTGACCTTATAGAATTTTTTTCTTTACAATTTGATCACATTTTAACCTATCAAGCCACACATTTCAAACAATTGATGTATGCTGCAGGTAGTCTTGACAAATCAATATTAGAATGGCAACTTTGTAAGTTAGACTTTTTTTGCCATAAAGTTAAGATTGGAGTACTTTTTAGATATTTAGCAACATATTTCAATATAGTTAGTTGCAAATATTTCAAAATGTCTCTAAACAACTGTTTTTAGATTGATTCCTGGGTTTTATTTAAACAAATAAGATGTATGCATAATAAATACAATGTCGGCACATTTCTACATACTTACTGAAATTTTTCTTCTTCCCATAAAAGGATTATGCTATTAGTTTGGCAAAACAGATGAAACCACTCCAACAAGCAAGAACAAAGACTGTTGGTAAGTACATGGGCCCAGAGCTCCTGGATCACATGACGGATGAACAAATAGTGCAGCTGTTCGAACTGCACAAGGCTGCTACCAATGCAAATGGCACAGATAGTCACAATAACTAAAGTGAAATAAAGAACTTATAATTTTAATTATATTTGTAATTTGTGTAAATGTAGTAGTAATAAGTAAAAAGTAGTATTGTCAAACACTATGTTTAAATAAACTTTATTCAATTGTAAGATCTCAGCTTACCGAGTGTGTGTATCTCAGTTTTTTTTATTGTGAAGTGTGAAGCAAATTTTTTTTTGGATTTATTTGTGTATAATATTTATTTTACGCTGCAGTAAATGGTTCAAATTATACAACAGAATTGTTGAAGTTTACGTAATAAAAAAATAATTTAATTCATGTTAGATTTGACTCTATTTTTGTGCTCTATCTGTGATATGGCTAAATGGTTATAGAATAAGAGCGTGATTGAGAGACGTAACTTTACTTTCGAAGTAACGAAATTTACAGAATGAATACTCTTACATGTATTTAAGAATGTATACATACTCGCAGTTTGACTAGACGGCTCGTTTACAGGTATAGTTCTTTTATCTCACGAAACAACTTTCACCGACAAGCGCTTTACTTGTGGTAACCAAGTGTCAAACACGCTGCGAATGTGTGCGTGAATACGAGTGGCGTTAGCATTTAAATTTTAAAAGTTGGTAATAGGTATGACAATTTAATTATTATCAAATGTAAATGTGAATCTGTAAAACTTATTTGATTAAAGTTTAGTAACATAATAATAAATAAAATAAGCAGGTAAGTAAATAAAAAATAAATCATGATATTTTGAAGGTTCTAAAACAATAAGAACAAAATAAAATAAGACCATGTTCCATGTGTTATATTTAATAAATAAATCTCAATCACTCGAATAATTATCAGTTTCATCTGAATCATCTTGTAATTATAATAACAGTAATTTCGAAATCATAATTTTCCTCTGTTGCCCGTGGTCCACCCGCCTAGTTCACCTAGGTAAACTACGGGATGTTTATATCGTAGAATTACGAAAGAAAATAAATGATATTCAATTGTAAAGGCAGTTTAATAATGTTGATATATATTTATTAGTACCTCATTATACGTTCAACATTAAAAAATGACCACTAAATGAACTTGCTTTCTGCCATCAAACATTGAAAATAAATAAATTTGCAAGTATTGTGTCATATTACCGGAGTTTTTCCAAAGCCTCTCCTACAGAAATTTCCCCGGATACGAATTGCATCTGAATTCCAGTAATGTAGTCATTATTTGCTACTAAGGGCATTCTGTGCAAGTTCGCAGTCGCACAGCGAGCTATGGAACGAGCTATGTTAGGTGTTTATCTGCGAGATAGAATCAGAAATGAGGACATCCGTAAGAGAACCAAAGTCACTGACATAGCTCATAGGATTAGCAAGTTGAAGTGGCAGTGGGCAAGGCACATAGCACGCAGAGTAGACGGCCGGTGGCGCGTTAAAGTTCTAGAATGGCTACCACGTACTGGAAAGCGCAAAGTAGGACGGCCTCCCACTAGATGAAGAGACGACCTGGTCAGGGTCGCGGGGAGCCGTTAGAACTCTGGTGATCTAGATTCTACAAGCTCGGTGAAAGCATTTTGTACTGCTTCCTGGGAAGAAAACTTTTTATCACGTAGAAAATTGTCCATATCACGAAAAAAATGGTACTCCGTTGGAGCAAGGTCTGGCTAATACGGAGGGTGACGAATGGTTTCTAATTGCAGTTCCTGTAGACATAAATGATCTTCCTATTAGATGGCAGCAATGTATAGATAATAATAGTAGATTAAATAAATGTGTTAAATGAAAAAAAAAACGAATTTCAATTTTTCAGTACAAATCGGCAATTTCATACTTTAACCCCTAATACTTGCAGTGTTGTTATATGAGCCATTGTTTTATGAAATACTTTGAAAATGCCTCTACCTCAATCAATCAATCAATCTAGAAGTACAGGAGCATCTGCAAATATGGTATTCCAACAATCTTTGATTTCGTTCGCTGGTAGTAATGGTATATCAACCAATCTTGTTAAACTTCGACTTTCCTTAGATTTGGTCAAATTTATCTTATCAGCATTCTTTAACTGTCTCCGAGTAATGTTTTATGAAATACTTTGAAAATGTCTCTACCTCAATCATCAATCAATCTAGAAGTATAGGAGCATCTGCAAATATGGTATTCCAACAATCTTGGATTTCGTTCGCTGGTAGTAATGGTATATCAACCAATCTTGTTAAATTTCGATTTTCCTTACATTTGGTCAAATTTAGCTTATCAGCATTATTTAACTGTCTCCGAGTAATGGAAGTGACATCCGGACAGTATAGTCTTGGTATACTTTGTTCAGAGAATTGAACACTGTAGTCTTGGTATACTTTGTTCAGAGAATTGAACACTGTAAGCTCAAAGTCGCACTTCTAACTCTGCATATCTAGAGATATTTTTCTTTCAGTACGCTGAACAAACGAATGTGCCTTCAGATTTATTCGCCAATAAATCGTTTGTTACTGAAATCAAATTTGTTGAGTGACCTGTGGATCCACAATCAAAACATTATGTAGAACTAATAAAAACGGCTTATGTTTAACTTACGACCAGATATAGTAAAATATAAGTCAAAAATAGTAAATGATCAGGGTCCAGAAGTCAATAACTACCTCGCAAAATGACGGGTTGTTCCCTGTCCTACGATTGGAACTCCGATTGGTAGGAGCGGGAATATTTTTTCTTACGCCTCCGACTAAGCATCGTAAAAACATTGTACAGTCTTGTTACTTTGCTGCAGACTAGTAATTTCATTTTTGTACATTTTGGCGAACTGTATATGACGTCGCAATCTGCGTGATTAACGTTTAAAGTAAAATGGCAATATCTTTTAGTCTCGCTTCTTTTCTTAAAATGTACAAAAATAAGACTAAAGTCGCCTTGTGCGGCACACGAGTGTTCATACGCCTATGCCAGCTTTCCATGCTGTTGTTCGTGCGATGCCTTTCTGCCCCACACCACAACATATTAGTGAGAAAGATTTCACCCACTGCCGTTCAAAATAACTTATAAATTTTTTAGTGGCTTCGTCTTTGGGAGCTTGTTCTACAATACATTTCCAACCGTCTCCTATACAGGGTGTACCAAAAATACTGTTGAAATAATATACTGTTTGGGTTCTACATTTAGACAGACGTCTAAATCATTTATTTTATAACTATTCAGATTACGAATGAGTACATGTCATCACAGTAATATGCCAGTATTTCAACATGCCCCCTTAATCTAATAGTTGAAAAAATAATAGCTAAACAATAATAAACATAAAGATACATAAAAAAAACAAACAGGAAAAGTTACCAACCCTACGTTGACAACCCTAAATTCGTTACACATCTATTATGTGCAACTCGCCTTAACGATTTAGTTAGTATATCTGCTGATAACTTAGTAGTAGGAACAAAAACTAATTTAATGACATTATCAGCAACCTTTTCTCTAATGAAATGATATTTTGTATCAATATGTTTTGTTCGGCCGTGGTGGATTGGATTTGCAGCTATTTTATGTGCACTTTGACTGTCACCTGACAAACATACAGTATCTAATCTACCACTAACTTCGTGTATAAAACGCCTTAAAAATATAGCCTCTTGCTCGCTGAAGTTAATGCCATATACTCTGCTTCAGTCGAGGAGAGCGCTACTGTTGGCTGTTTTTTGGACTCCCATGATACTGGTCCATCTGCTAAGATAAAAACAAAACCAGTATATGAACGACGGTCTATTGGATCATTTGCCCAATTAGCGTCAACAAAACCTTGTAAATAACGTCCAGTTCTTCTATATTTAATACTGAGGTCTATAGTACCTTTTAGATACCTTAATACGCACTTCGCAGCTTCCCAATGCGTTTGTCCGGGATTTGCATTAAACTGACTCAAATAACTCAAAGCATGTGCTATGTCAGGTCTGCTATTTAAAGCCACGTAAAATAAGGATACAATTAAACTCATATATAAACGGCTATCATCAAAACTTTGTACATTTTCATGTTTCTGCACTAAAAGTGGTGTTTCTGCACACTTAGCGTCTTCAAGATTAAACTTATTTAATAGCGTTTTTATGAACGTTTTTTGATTTACCGTTATTACATCATTACTCTTTGAAATATTTATTCCGAGATAATAACTCAAGTTTCCTAAACATTTCAATGAAAAATATTTACTCAAATCATTTTTGACAGTGTCAAAATTTCTTTTATCTATGTAAAATAAAATTACGTCATCTACGTATACTGCCAGAATAACGGTATCACAACCAAACTTCTTGGTGTAAACACACGGCTCAGAAGGTGTCCGTGCAAAACCAATTGAAGATAAAGTACTGTTTAACTTTATATTTAGCAGCTCCATCAAGAGTTAGGCAAATTGTTGACAGTGCCAACCGGTCACGCTTAATTTTGACCACTTCAGGGGTAGCATCACCAACTGGATATCCATCTATACGATACGTACTCGTACACTCTAATAAATCATGGAACATTAGGTGCATACGGATTTTAAACTTCCAAGTTGAGTAACCTTCTCTACAGCTCAAAGGTTTAAGTCCATTTATACTCATATTCTTACTCAAAGTTTTACCTGAATAATCATCTCCAGAAGACATCGTGATCACGAACCGTTTCTTTGTTCACCACAATAAACCACAATCTCGGAGGTAATTTCTAACTCAAAAATATTAAAAATTAAAATTTCCAGACTTTTGTATTTCCTTTTGAATAATGAATTTTATCAGGTTCTTTTAAGTATTTTTGATGAGATTTTACGACATTTCCCTTTATTTTTCGTGCTGATAACGTGTTGAAATAATATACTGTTTGGGTTCTACATTTAGACAGACGTCTAAATCATTTATTTTATAACTATTCAGATTACGAATGAGTACATGTCATCACAGTAATATGCCAGTATTTCAACAAATACAAATAAAGTGAAAAGGGTGTAAATAGGCCCCTTGTGTAGAGTTCATTACCAATGTATGACAACTGTAGTATGACATTATTACATGCTGGAAAATTAATTATCTTTGATAAAATAATAAAATAATCGACTTTAAAGCGCAGCTCTATTCTAAGTTCATTCCCCCTAACAGGCGTAATTACCTCCTACTCTTAGAAACTTTTCTACTCTTGGTAGCTAATATTTATTTGATCAAATATTAACCTAAAATAAATAACCTATAATTCCTCAATTCTAGTATTTATTTTACTAGGCTAAGTACAAAAAAGATAAATAGATATTAGATAACTTTATTGAATACTTACAAGAATATTAAGTGAGTGAGAATCAAAATAGGTAGGAGTCAACATAAAAACCACAAATAAATTTTTAAAGTTGTATTGAAGTAACAATCTGAGTAGGTAGGTTCAGGTAGGTTATCTACCTAATAGCTCAGATGAATAAACTAAGGTTTTAAGCCGTAAACCAAAAATAAAAATAATTTTATTTGAGTAGGTATTTATTTATTTTATTTTACAAAAATCCACAGCTTAGTCTAAAACAGATTACACTTTTTCTATGATACATAAAACTTTAGCCAATGAAGGATTTTCACTTTGCTTTTTAGAATTATACATTATTAAAATAAAAGAAGTAGGTACTATTTATTATTAGCTATTTAAACCATTAAAATTTTAGTTGCATTCCAAATTGATGTCTATTGATAATCTGTTTAGTGAAATTATACATCTTCTTCTCTTCACATAGACAAAAACAATTATAATAAAAATATGAATAAATTAATTTTGAAATAAAAGACAAATTAATTTTGCAATAAAAGACAAATTAATTTTGAAATAAAATAAAATAAAAGACAAGATAAATTAATTTTGAATAAAAGACAAAGACATGTCAAATGCTGATTACAATGTGTGTGTGTGTGTGTGTGTGCGTGCGTGCGTGCGTGCGTGTGTGCATGTGTGTGTGTGTGTGTGTGTGTGTGTGTGTGTGTGTGTGTGTGTGTGTGTGTGTGTGTGTGTGTGTGTGTGTGTGTGTGTGTGTGTGTGTGTGTGTGTGTGTGTGTATGAGGCAAATGTGAATGGCGAATGTAGTGCTATTCTATCTTCAATAATTGACATTAAGATTTTTACAAGCGGGTGGATCGGCAATATTAACAAAAACATCATCCTGCTCCCGGCTGATATAATAGTAGGCTTACATAGTGTTTCGTCTTAAACAAGCAAATAAAATGTAAAAATTAAAATTAGGTAGTGTAATTCTATTAAGAGTAATATGAAGTAAATTGATACGTTACGGAAATAATTATATTCATCATCATCATCATCATCACCAGCCTACACACGACCCACCGCTGGGTACAGGCCCTCCTACATGGGAGAAAACACATGTGTAACATGTGTATGTTCGAACACATGAATAATTGTATTAGATTATTAGAACTATTTGGTGATGATTGGTGTCAGATTACTTATTTAAATTTAAAATTTCCAATATTTTATATCTAAAAGGCCTCTCTGTGCAACAAAAAGGGTCCAAATGCGAGAAAAGTTCATTAAAAGTCCGAAGTAGCCGAGTGGTGACGGAGTTACTGCCATAATTGGTACGACAGAGTGGCACGTGAAACAGTTGCGTGTGTCTTGTGCGTTTATCAGGTGTATTAAATGCAAGAAGCTTATTCACAAGCAAACTGCAGTCTAGTCTACCCGTGCATGCTCCGTGAAGCATCATCATGTCGTGCATAATGTGTCGGTTGCGAAGTGAGGCCAGTTTGTGCTTACTACACGAAGCCTCATAACTATCACAAGTTGCACGACTGAGGTAGTTAAGTCGTCCCACAAACTTCAATTGAACCCTTTCTATGGCGTGATCATACGTTACATACTGAGGATTCCAAATCGAGCACCCGTACTCAAGCACACTCCTGACATATGCAAAGTATAACATTTTAATACAAGTAACATCTGTAAAATGTTTAGTAACGCGATGAATGAAGCCAAGGTTGCGGTAGGCCTTACCAATCATATAGTTAATATGATCTGAAAAAATAAGCTTATTATCAAGAAGAACTCCCAAATCCCTGACTACTTTCTCGCAGGTATGTATATATCACACACAAGAACCCGTAAGGTCGATAAATATTGTTAAAAATTTATCACGGATCAATCAAGTAGGTATGTAATTGTACTAGCATTAGCCTACCATTTAGAAATAAAAATCAACTTACCTCGAACTAGAAACACTTTCTTCATACAACAACGCAAGATCGCAAGATGACAAGCAAGCTGACGGCTCACCTAACAAGCGGAGCCACTTAACTCAATCAACACAGCTTTACAGTTCACATAAATATCTTACACAACAACATAACACTTACAACCTTTAGAGGAGCAGTTCAAAGTGTACCTACTCCTCCTTGCTTCCTCAACAACGATGGCCGTCGTCGGGACGGACACGGCCTGTGTCGCATTTCGCACCATATTATCGTCATCGTCCGTGTAATCGATGCCAACATACCTACTCATTGCATACACATAGCATTATCTCGTAATATTTAATTAGAATAACGACGATCAGAGATAAAATTATACACGACTACACTTTACGAACTTATGATCAACTGAGCTCGGAAACAGATGAGGTGACGAGCCGACAAAGCGGGAAGCAGCTTTGAAATAGGTAGGCTGCGCGCGCCGCTCTGCGCCGCTGTTTTTTCCTTCTGCGCGTGCGTACGGGGAATGACAGGGATTGTCAACCTTTAACTAGTTTTTTAGTTTAGTATAATTATTTTAGGTATGAAACGCAATAGTATTTTAAGTAATATAAGTATTATTGTGCCCAATAAACTTTTTTCTATTCTATTCAATAAACAACTTTTGACTTTAGTATCCTTATAGTACAAAAAAAAGTTATGACGAGAACAATACAAGGTTTTCGTTTTCGTTAAGAGCGTTATTAGAGCGCTGTTACACTTAAATTGCATTTAACTGTCGTGGCAAGCAAGAGCCGTTATTTAATTAAATGTTAAGATAATTTTCCGGAGTGATTCTTCTGTATTTGTACTATTATGTATCTGTGGTATAAGAAGTAGTGTAACATAATTACGCCAACGACGCAAATAAACTGTTAGAAGCAAAAAGTAATGTAAGTTAAAGGCTTGTCTTGCATTCGAAGCCCAGTAAGATCCATTTTTTCAACGTTAAAAAAGTAGGTTACAAAATAAGTAAAAACATGTCCAAGCGAGCACGGTCGCAAACACTACCTAATCAACAGTTTATAGCACTTAGTCATAATCCGGCAGTACTCTGCTCTGTTTTTTATATCGAGTATTAAAAAAAAATCTTTTGAATAAAATGTTATGAACCAATGACACATTTGGGGGCGTTAAGGGTTTCATCGAAAAAAATGTATACCAAATTTTTGAATCTCCTCTGAACTCCTAGTACTTACATAATCTTACAAATTTAATTTTGACCGACAAATAACCTAGCTAGATCATGTTCATTTAAAGGAAAAGCTTGTAAAATAAAGGGAAGGCCGGTACATTTTAAATTCAAGTGAAGACTTCCGCCCGCTTTAATGCGTAGGTAATTCCGTCGACAGCACGTTAATAGTACATGCGCGTTCATTGTGACCACTTACTACTACCATATCATCATTAACATCATCATACCAACCTCTGATGTCCTCTACTGAACAAAGGCCTCCCCCACCGATTTCCAAATGGAATGGTTCTTGGCAGCTGCATCCAACGGCTCCCCGCGACTCTGACCAGGTCGTCTGTCCATCTAGCTAGTGGGAGGCCGTCCTATTTGCACTTTCCGGTATGTGGTCGCCATTCTAAAACTTGAACGCCCAACCAGCCGACTGTTCAGCGTGCTATGTGCCCTGTCCACGCCACTTCAACTTGCTAATCCTATGAGCTATGTCAGTGACTTACCATACCATACTATTTTTTAATAACGGCAGTCATCAGGTAGACCATTTTACACGTAATGGTATAAAAAACAGTTTTATTGACCCAGAGCGATGCGTCACGTAGTTTATTTCCATTTAATAGTAATTAGTCCGGTACGGCTAGGCGATTTTGAAGTGCTAAGTTCCAAAAATTCTAAAGTTTCTGAATTTTTGCAAGGGGATACACTTCTACCTAAAAAGCTTATATTTAATTTTTGTGTCAAATCTTGCTATTGCATTTTCAGTAATTCAATATTTTCTGACCTAAATGTTAAAATATAAATAAAACTGCCAAAAATAATTTAATGTGTCAAATGATACTAATATTGTGTGTAAAATAGCCTAGGCTGTGTGCATACTAAGTGTGTGTCGTTTTAGTCCAGTGCAAATTGACAGGGGCCCAATATATGTTAAAAGTCTCAAAAAAATATTATAGTTTATAAAACAAATACAACCTAACTCAGGGCACCTAATTATGACCCTGACATGATTTTGTGCCAAACTAAGCCATGAGTTATTAAGATATTTAATAATTTAGCTTTTCCAAGCCATAGCGGCTGTAAAAAAATATTAAAGTTATTAGAGTTTACACATTTAATATCATAAAAGCATAAAATATCTGCTATTAAATTTTGTGTCACTTTAATTCATGATATACTTAAAAAACATATTTAATTTCCTACATAAATATTAGTTCGCTCGCGCGTTGTGTACCGCACGGAGCATTTACACACGTTTGCAAAGAGTAGCAAGTAGGAACAGTCAACCGAAGGTCACGTTAACACAAACGCCCGAATTAAAACGTTTTTGTACTTTAATCCAATTGCGTTTAGGTTGAAAATTGATTTGATTTTTTTTCTCATATTACGGTTAGCTGACCTGCTGTTGTTTTGTACAATGGACAGCACATCAAGCGTAACAGTATGACCTTGAGCTTGCCCTTACTGCGTTCGTAATAGAGGTGGCTTTCGTATTGCAACTGTTACACTTGATGTGCTGTCGTATGTACTTATAAGTAAGTGTCGTGTGTATAATGTATAAAGTAATTATACATAAAAAATATACCTACTTATAATACGAAATTGTTATGTTCTGTACACTCATTACTGTCACAAGGATTGATAAATTTATACTTATATGTACACACGACAGCACATCAAATGTAACATTATTAATGGTAAGATCGGATAATCCGAAATCATTTCATATCCGTTTTAAAGCCGTACATAATTAAAAATTTAAGAGCATACATTATTTGATAAATAAAACAAGTGCGGGTACCGCATGTTATGAGAGAAATTATATAATAATATAAATAGGTAAACTTTTTTTCTTTTTTTTACTGGAGGCAAAGAGTAGTGCTTAGAAATATGGACATCCCATTTCTCTGAAGCTGATTGAACAATTCTAGAGATAGTAGACTTATTAATAGACATAGTAGTAATAAAACAATTATATCTCTAAAATCTTATTTAAAAAAAATTACCGTGAGGCACCCTATTGCTTCCCGTGGGTGTCGTAAGAGGCGACTAAGGGATATCTGAGCTATCAACTGCTCCACTGGTGGTAGGGTGTGAAAACCCTGGTTAGTGACCACCGTACGCAGGGCGCAAAACCCACCAAGTGACCACATGTGGCCGCGTTCCGGGATCAGTGGGCGTACAACCAGAGCTTGGGGAGACGATGCCGCGATGGATGCGGTCAATAATGGCTTCCGTCTGACTAGTGCCAGGTGGACTGCGTTGACCCGTCGGCCAGGGAGATCTGAAGAAACGGCTGTTCCGCTGGCCGCCCATGGCACGGTACAGGGGCCCAAGCTATCCTAACCAGATCGTGAGGCTGCCCCATCATGCCCCGCATAATCTCGGGGTAGTCCGTCGTGCCGGTTAGTGACCGGATGGTGGGGTTCCAGCGGCCATACCCGGGAGGGTTCGGGGGCCCTTCCGTCTGGTGGGTCAGCGCTTCTCTGCCGTCGGCTGTTACCTGGCAAAACAGGCCTCACGATTTGACTGCCTATATGGCAGCGACAAGTAATGTGTATGGTCGTACAGCGGTGCACGACCCCACTACAGCCACGCTGTTTGAGGTCGGGCTCACTAACTTCCGTGGGCTCCATGCTAATCTCAATGTCGTCTACCAACATCTTGAGACGGCTCGGCCAGCGCTGCTTTTTTTGACGGAGACGCAAATACTCCGCCCGGCTGACACAAGGTATCTGGACTATCCCGGCTATGCTCTTGAAGAGTCCTTCAAAGCGAAGTCCGGGGTATGCTTGTTTGTCCGGGCGGATGTTTGCTGTCGCCATCTACGCCACTTGGAGGACCCTTTCTTTTCCATTTTCGGGGTGCACGTGAATCTGGGCATTCATTGCCGTGTCTACGTTTGCCTCTACAGATCCCACAGCGGTGACATGGAGACAACTCGACTTTTTGAACACCTTAGTCGGGTGGCAGATGTTGCGCAGGACCAGTTTCCAACCGCAGAATTGGTGTTTTGGGAGACTATTGAAGTCTCCCAAAACACCAATTTTGCGGTTCACCACGAGACGTGGTTACGTTTCCCCAAAACTGACCATGCTGGTAGAACTGCCCATGCGTTCGCTCTCACGAACGACCTGACTCAACTGGTTAACCAGCCCACCAGGATTCCAGATATTGACCCTCTTTGTTGGACCTTCTGATGACGACTCGCCCGGAGGGATATCGGTTAGAGGTTCGAGCTCCCTTGGGATCATCGAGTCACTGCCTGATTTCTGCTGGGGTGCCACGGGCGTCGCCACCGTTATCTGCGGTGGCCAAGCGCCGCATCTGGCACTATGCGTCGGCAGATTAGGGCGGTATGCGGGATAACTTTGCATCTGTTCCTTGGCGGCAGCGCTGTTTCAGTGAGTCGAAGCCGAATGCTAGCGCTACTGCTGAGTGAGCTGGTGAGATAATGTTAGGGATGGAGTACTATATCTCTCACTCCGATCTGGTCAGTAAGGGCAGGCGTAACCACTAGTTCAATCGCGAGTGTGCCTTAGCTGTTGAGAACAAACAGTCGGCATACCGCGCTTGGAACAGGTCCAGTCAGTGGGGATCCCAATATGGACACACTGAAAGCAGCCTATAACAATTCCACCAAACCTTTTTTTTTTTTTTTACGGAGATGGAATCCTCTTACAGACGATACCCTAAACCACTGGACTATGTTCCAGCGGACCGCCGGCTTAGCGTGGGCCTGTGTGGGGGTCGCCCAGCACCTGATATTGGCGGCACTGGGAATACCCACTAAACCATCTCCGATTTCCCACTATGCCCATGACGAAGATGACCCGGGATCTGCCAAAGCAAGTTCACCAAGCCAACTCCGGGCAGCCCTCCCCAAAAACCAACGGAAGTCAGCCTCCAGGGAGAGCGCCAGGCCCCCCTCCAGAACCGGCCGCAGCCACAGACCGCAGCCGGTACCGGAATGGGGCCCCCGGCACCACCTCAGAGCCCGCCGAAGCAGGCTCCAAAGTGGCCTTTAGCGCCCATGGAGGTTGCCCAGAGGAAACGCAGGGCAACCCCAGACGTGACGTGACAAGTGCAATGCATGCACGAGGGGCAGCCTTCCCCCCCGCACACGCAGCCACGTCTTAGGATAGGCGAGGCCAATGTGAAACCGGTCCCCAAAAGGGGAGACCGATCAGACCCAGTTAACTACCGGCCAATATCTGTCACCTCTGTTCTTTGCAAGGTTATGGAACGGATCTTAATTAACTAAGCTGGTCCGATACCTAGAAGATCACTCATTAATTAATGATCGTCAGTGTGGGTCTCGGTCGACACGGTCAACGGGTGATCTTCTAGCATATTTAATGCATGTCTGGGGTGAAGCTATTGACAATCGTGGTAAGTCAGTGGCTGTTAGCCTTGACATTGTCAAAGCTTTTGATCGGTTCTGGCACAGGGCTCTTCTCTCCAAGCTCCCGGCATACGGTCTGCCCACTGAGCGTTGCAACTGGATCGCGAGCTTTCTGCATGAGCGGAGATCCGTGTCCTCGTTGATGGGTGCGCTTTGTGATTCATGTTAGTGAATACTGGTGTACCACAAGGCTCTGTTCCACTCTCTTTCTTCTTCATATCAATGATATGCATTCATTGCTATGCGGATGACAGTACAGTGCATGGTGGATATTAAGGTCGCCCAGGGGCTGGCCGCATTGAAACCGAGAGGGTGAGAATCAATCTTACCATTGAGCTCAACAGGGTGTTAAACCTCATATCTGAATGGGGATTTAACAATCTTGTTGAGTTCAATGCTAAGAAAACACAGGTGTGCGCGTTTACAGCCAAAAGATCGCCGTTCCTTCCCCTTCCGTCTCTTCAGGGCACTAACTACTCTTTCGGCACAGAGCTACATCAACTTGCTCGGTATGGAGATATGCTGCGATCATAAATTAGAGGAAATATATCGAAACCGTGGTCAAAACAGCCTCACAGAAGCTAGGTGTCCTGAACAAAGTGCGTCGATTTTTCACACCTGACCAATTATGCCTGCTATACAAAACTCTGGTCCGGTCTTGCGTTGAATATTGCTCGCATCTGTGGGATGGCTCCGCCAAATACCTCCTCTATGCACTGGACAGATTGCAGCGTCGTGCCGTTCGTATTATTGACCACGTAGAGGTCACAAACAGCCTAGAACCTCTACAACTCCGTCGTGTCGTGACATTGCATCATTAAGCGCGCCTTCTATCAGCTTTATCATGGAGAGTGTTCTGAGGAGCTTTTCAACCTTATCCCACCTTCCCCTTTCCTACTCAGGAGCACGCGTGCCGGTCTTCGGAGTCATCAATTTACTGTCTCCACCTAAACATCACGCACAAAGAAGTATAGTAACTCGTTTCTTTGTCGGACTTCCAAAACTTGGAATTTTTGCCAGCACGTGTGTTCCCTCTTTCCTATAACATGGGTTACTTCAAAAGAAGTGTTAAAAAAACCGGCAAGGTGGGGGCGGCTAGAACAGTGTGTTTTCAAACTGCATAACTGTCTCCGCACATGGACTTTTCTTACCACTTCACATCAGATGTGATGACTCATTTGCTGAGCTTTGTATATAAAAAGCGGTTTGGTGAGTTAAAGTAGTTGTGGTAACGACTGAGACCAACGGCTTAGCGTGCCTTCCAAAGCTTCCAAAGGGGAGCTCGAGATTATAAATTATGATTGACCCATCTCGGGCATGGCGAAAGTTGCTTTGTTTTTGCTATCGAAACTGTAGCGTTCAAATCACTACGCCATCGCCACCGAGATACTCAAATCACTGTATAATTTAATTAAATTAAAATGAATTCATTATGATTTTGATTTTTTGGAAAAAAATATATAAATAATTTGTATTTACAGGAAAATTTTACCATGCATATAAATGTTATTTGGAAAATATTTATTTAATACATTGACACGATTTTGCACTATTATAAATTAATTCGGAAGTCACTTTCACACTCCATCGCTATAAAACCAATGAAAATGTATTTTTTGTAATAATTAACTCACAATAGTATGCGCTCTTTAATCGAACAAATCACTCTGCTCTTATAACATATAAAAAAATAGTGAATGTCGAAATGCCGAGGTCACCCATGGGCGGGTGGCTGTGTACCTACTTCCTCGAGGTGTCGCCGCCGCCGATGGGCGGCGCGCTTCCAATTCATGAAGGCATGGGGGTAATGGTAATGTGTGTATATTTACGGGAGGCAATTAATGCTTTAATAAAATCCTTTCTTCTAATTTTACAGCTTTACCACCCAACTTAAGCCCACAAATAAGACATGTTATATTAGTTTCCATTTTCTATGCAATTATCACAAGTCACTACTCGTACAACAACAAACAAATTATAGCGCCTCGTCCCGGCCGGCAGCCGGTCGCCGGAGCCAGTGAATGCCTACGCGCTCCTTTGCCGCGCTGTGGCGCGCTAGTGTTCTTCGCACAAAAACGTTGAAAATAATATAAATCAAATCCCATGGATAAAAACGACACAAATTAAGCATAGAGCTTCCTTTTACCATAACATTAAGAAAGACATAAACTCTAATAACTTGAATTTTCTTTTATGACTATTACAGGGGGTGAAATAGGAAAAAAATTATAGTTCCGAATACCATGGATGAATATGACACAAAATGATTTAAACAATAGATACTAGAGTAAGAGAACTGTTAACACTTATTTCACTAACTTTAATATTTTTTTATAGCTATTACAGCGATAGGTAAGTATTTGGTTAAATCCAGTATTCCCATGGAGTGAGATGGCACAAAAAGCTTATGTATATCAGTAATGACTTTGTTATCATCATGGAAGTTAAATTTTCAACTCTAATTTTCTTTTTAACGAAATAATGCATAAAAAGACAAATACCTAAATTGTGACCTTAGCAACCATCAAAAATGACACAAAATCATGATTTGGGTTAGTCAAATAGTATACTAACTGTATGCAAAAAATCATAAACTTTAATATTTTTGGAACCTAAAAACCTAGCGGTACCGGACTAAATTTTGAACCCTGTTCTCTATTCAGTAATGTACCTACACGCGCGTCTAGGCGCGCACTCGTTTGACTCCTAAGTGTCGAGTTAGGAAGATGACCAATTTGGAATATGACGAATCAGGAACCAATCTGATTGATTGATTGGTTCTGCAAACCGTGCATAGTGTTTTGTTGATTGTAAGCATTCGAATTAGTAGGTACTTTGTTGGCTGTATAGAAGTACTAACTCCTTTGCCTAGATATACTGGCTTATCTGTGTTCGGGTTTAGCCATGAATAGCATCGATTACGTCTTATTTAATTATTCTTGTAACAAGTTTTATAAAGTAAATAAAAACATTGTGATTAGTTACAAAAGAGTTATTTTATTAAAACATGGTGGCAGCGGTGGGATAAAGAAACACGCAAGAACAATTTTAGATAAATAATATAAAAAAAAAACATGGAGGGCATAACACAAATTTTGCAACAGCAAGCAAAAATGCTAGAAATAATGCAGGAACAAATCCGTGTACTTAGCAAGCCGGGTACTCATTCTCATAATCTAAATATAAATGTACCTTGGCCGGCACCCTTAAATGTTAATATAGACCCAGAAGACGCATTTAGAGCATTTAAAGCAGCTTGGTCAAACTACTGTAAAGCTACTCAAATGGATACATGGCCAGCTGACCAAAATGCTAGAAAAATAAGCATTTTGATGAGTGCAGTGGGTGAAGAGTCACTACAAAAGTACAATAGATTTAGTATCAAAGAGAGTGAAATTGAAAGCTGCGAAGAAGTACTAAAAATTATATCTTCCAAAATGGTACCCAAGAAGAATATTATTTACAATCGCTATATTTTTCTAACCAAAAATCAAGAATCTGAGCCCTTTGATATTTACTACACAGAACTTATCAGGTTAATTGAGGTATGTGACTATAGAGATTTCCGTGAGGAAATGCTCCGGGACAAATTAGTCCTTGGTATCAGGGACATTAACCTAAAAAAAGATATGCTAAAAAAGGATCAATTAACCTTAAAAGATGTTGTAAATCTATGTCGTGCCTCAGAGGCAACCGAAAAACATATGAAAGCTCTGGCAGTTTCATCATCGCCAACTGAAATTAAAAAAATCAGTAACCTGAAGAGATGTAAATTTTGTGGAAAGGAACATGAATTTAAAAAAGGTTTGTGTCCAGCTTGGGGCAAAATATGCAATATTTGTAAAGGCAAAAATCACTCTCCAGAAGTGTGCAAAAAGAAAACAAAAAAAACAAATGTAAGAGAGCTTCGAAATGGAAATGACCCCATAATACAAGATATAATTAATGCACAAAATTCAGAGGATGACTCTGATTATGAAAATTGCATAGTTGTTAATAAAATAAATGACATTAAAAAAAAGTCACATGGTGCTGAATGTACACTGAAATTCAAAGTAAATAACTTATGGATAGATAGCAATTGTTTAATAGATACTGCAGCAGATGAATGTATAATTGGCAAGGCAAATTTGGAGAGAATGTTTGGTAAACTATATTGTAAAAATAATATCAAGCCGTCAAAAAAGTGTTTGTATGGTTTTGGTGGTAATAATATCCTCATACTAGGTGAAATAGAGGTTTTAGTGAAAGCACAGGTTGGTAATACTACAACTAAATACAAAATTATGTTCCAAGTAGTTCACACAGAACATATTCCTTTATTATCTTGCAATGTCTGTACTAAAATGGGATTGATAAAATTTTGCAAGGAAGTTAGATGCAACACTCGTAATATAATGGATATAATGAAAAAATATGAATCAGTGTTTGAAGGGCAAGGAAGTTTTTCAGGTGAAGTTCACTTGGAAATTGATAAATCAGTACCACCAGTAATTCAAAAAGCCCGCCGTGTACCAATTGCTCTCCGGAACCCTCTAAAAAATGAATTAAAAAGGCTGGAAACTGAAGGGATCATAGTAAAAGAGGAAGGACACACAGATTGGGTAAGCAATATTTTAATTGTACAAAAAAAGGATAATTTTAGAATATGCCTAGATCCTATTCCACTTAATAAAGCGATTAAAAGACCTAATTATCAATTCACAACAATTGATGAAATCTTACCAGAATTAGGTCGAGCCAAAGTATTTTCTACCTGTGATGTTAAAAAAGGATTCTGGCATCTGAAATTGTCAAAAGAAAGCAGTAAATTAACTACATTCTGGACACCATTTGGCAAGTACCGATGGAAAGTTCTTCCCTTTGGCATTTCCTCATCTCCAGATTATTTTCAAATGAAAATGTATGCTATTGTGCAAGGATTAGAGGGAGTTGAACTTTTAGCAGATGACCTTCTCATATATGGCATTGGAGATACAAAGGAAGAAGCTGTTAACAACCACAATAGGAATTTAGAGAGTCTAATGCAAAGACTCATTGATTTCAATTGCAAATTAAATAAAAGCAAAATGAAACTCCTGCAGACTTCAGTTAAATATTATGGTCATCTGTTCACTAATCAAGGTCTTCAACCAGATCCCTCAAAGATAGAAGCAATAAAACAAATACCTACTCCCTGTAATAAAAAAGAACTTCAGAGATTTTTAGGTGTGATCACTTACTTGAGCCGCTTTATACCTAATCTTAGTAATCAAACAAAACATCTTAGAAAATTAACTTTAGATAAGTCTGAATGGTTATGGGACCCTTCAGCTGAAGCTGAATTTTGTAAATTAAAAGGAATAATAAGTGATATCAAAACACTAAAATATTATGACAAAAATCAACCTTTGATTCTCGAATGTGATTCTAGTGAAGGAGCTCTGGGTGTAGCAGTATTTCAAGATGGACAACCGGTGGCCTATGCATCTAGAACACTGACACCCACAGAAAGAAAATATGCTCAAATTGAGAAAGAACTCCTTGCAATTGTGTTTGGCTGTTCAAGATTTGATCAACTAGTCGTAGGTAATATAAAAACTATCATTAAAACAGATCACCGACCATTAATATCAATTTTCAAAAAGCCACTTCTAAACGCACCTAAGCGTCTACAGTCAATGATGTTAGTATTGCAGAGATACCACTTTGACTTGCAGTATATAGCGGGTAAAGAAAACATAATGGCCGATGCTCTGTCTAGGTTTTATGTAAATAGATCTGAAACAGACAAAACTAAAGATTTGAAAATTTTTAAGATATTTGAAAACACAAATCCATTAAATAATATGCCAATTACTGATGAATGTATAGAAGAAATAGCTAGAGCAACAAATAATAATGAGAGCCTTTCAAAATTAAAACAATTTATAGTAAATGGTTGGCCTAAATATTTCAGAGATGTTCCAGACAATCTTAAACAATATTACAATATGAAAACAGATCTTACAATATACAAAAATATTATATTAAAAAATAGAGCCATCTTGATACCGGAAGAAATTAGAAATTTAATGCTTAAAAAATTACATACGGCTCATTCCGGTATAGAAAATACTCTAAAACTTGCAAGAGATTCAATGTTTTGGCCTTCAATGACAAAAGAAGTTAAAGAAATGATATTAAACTGCTCTATTTGTAAAAAGTATCAACCTAGTCAACAAAAATTTACCATGCAGACACATAAAATTCCAGATTATCCTTTTCAAATTGTATCCATGGATGTTTTTTATTATACAGAAAATGGAAAACAACTAAAATATCTTATTACTGTTGACCACTATTCTGACTTCTTTGAATTAAACCTACTTAAGGATCTGTCGGCAAAATGTGTAATTGAGATATGCAAAAAGAATTTTTCCCGTCATGGAATTCCAGAAATAGTGATTACAGATGGCGGTACTAATTTCGTTAGTCAGGAATTCATGAATTTTGCTAATAAATGGAAATTTACACATTCTACCTCATCCCCAAACCACCCACAGGGCAATGGTAAAGCAGAAGCTACGGTAAAAATAGCGAAGAGGCTTCTCTGCAAATCAAAAGATAGTAAAGAAGACCTATGGTTCAGTCTGCTTCTACTTAGAAACACCCCTAATAAATTAAACTCAAGTCCAGTGCAAAGATTATTCTCTAGAAGAACAAGGTGCTGTGTTCCAGTGATTCAAGAGTTTCTGAAACCTCAAGTAGTACAAGATGTTTATGAGGACATCAAAAATAAAAAGACATCATCTAAACAGTCATTTGACAAGAGAGCAAAGGACCCAGTAAAATTAGAAATAGGTCAACCAGTAGTGGTGCAACTGCAGCCAGCAACAAATAAATTATGGACCCCTGGGACAGTAGCTGATATATTGTCTGACAGGTCATACTTGGTGAATGTTGATGATACTTACTACAGACGTGATTTATCACATATTCGTCCAGGGATCCCAGCGCCATCAATTGAGGTAAATACCCCAAACAGTCAGAATACCCAAGATATATCTAATATATCACACACTCTCCCAGAGACATCAGAGTTAAGATCATCTCCTGAGTCAAGAAGCAACTTAGATATGCAGACTACATCAACTAGTATGATTCCAGCTGAAGAAACGTGTAATACTGTATTACCAACAAGTGATAAGACTGTTACTGAAACTCATTTAAAACCAGAATCCTTTAATAAATTTAGCTTACCTTATATTCAAACATCGTCTCCAAATAAGCCAAGACATAGGAGGGATAGCAAAAAACCTCAATATTTAAAAGATTACCTATTATATTAAACATTATTACTGTTATCATGCAAGTGTTAATAACTACATTATTAGTGTTTTAATAAGTAAATAAATAATTGTTTAAAATCATTGCAAAAAAGGGAACGTGTTGGCTGTATAGAAGTACTAACTCCTTTGCCTAGATATACTGGCTTATCTGTGTTCGGGTTTAGCCATGAATAGCATCGATTACGTCTTATTTAATTATTCTTGTAACAAGTTTTATAAAGTAAATAAAAACATTGTGATTAGTTACAAAAGAGTTATTTTATTAAAACATACTTTGAAACAACTTGTTCAAAATCCTATCGGTGCAACTCATGTATTGTAAAACTATGGACGTAAAGAATATTTTTAGTTTTTGATTCAATGAAGAACGTTTGGCGGGGTCTGTAAAGCAGAGCTGCCTGTATGCACGCAGCGCCGCAATTGTCGAAACTTTCAAATCATATTTGTTGTGATTTTGACTAATAGGTTAGGGACACAAAATAAATGTTGGTACATATACCTAGTACGTAAGGAACAAAATAATGTTATTCGTCTTGGATTTAAGGTTGTAAGGTAGCGATTGTATTGGCATTAATACTTAAATAGGGTGTAAAACACAATACCTAGCCGCAAAGTTAAACCAATGTCTATTATGCTAATGGAAGTAAAGCACATAATTTTAAAAAGTGTGCTTTACGCCATATTATTTATTAAAGAGGTGAATAACAGACTTTGTCTCTTTAATTACATTTACCATTATTTATAGTAAATGGTTGGGCTGTTAAAAACAAAATATAATTTTGACGTTCTTTACGTTATGCATTCATTTATGACTATCACATACTATCTAAAGTTTTACAGTTTGACAGTGAGAACGTTCTTTACGTTACTTTTTCAATTTGTCTAAATGTCAGTCAGTGAAGTGAACTACGTAACACTAATCAACCAATCACAGGGCTATATTCAACGCTATGCGTCCGCATGGTAAAGATTCGTTTGAGTATTGTTTGTGAATTGATAGGCTTGTCAAAGTGAACGCACTGAGAAATGCCTTACTTCGCTATGTATTGCTCCTTTACTTACATAAGTATCGTTTGTGAATACGGGTGTAACACCCGTATTTAACACAAACAATACTCGAATGAATCTTTACTATGCGGACGCATAGCGTTGAATATAGTTCTGTGATTGGTTGATTAGTGTTACGTAGTTCACTTCATTGACTGACATTTCAATTTTAATGTTTATTTGCTTTTTGTCGTAAGCTCCGTAGTGATTACATTCTCTTTGGCGAGCTCGACACTATGCGTTGATTAATATAGCTATCAGGCTCCCTTAGCTAAGTGTTCATTATGACAAACGCATAGTGCCGATTGTCACTCAAGTATTGTTTATGAATAGGAATTTGGCACCCTGTGCGTCCGCGGGCACTGTGAAACCTCATAGTGTCGTTTGTGAATACGGGCGTAAATCTCCTTTCTGACGCTTTTGCCCTTTTTTTGTTAGGGTTACCTTGCACTTTGGGAGCCCAATAATGGACGTTATGGTAATTTGTGATGCCGTCTTGATCAAATATCGACTCATCTGTCCATAAGATTTTCCTGAAAAAAGCCGGATCTTCGATATCGGCATTGAGCATAAATCTGCAAAAGTGTAGTCGCCTCAATGGATCCCCTTCTTCAATCACTTCAACTGGCGTGTAATGGTAAGAGTATTGCCCAGAACTGTACATCACGAACCACACTTTCTACTGGGAAGTACCAAGCCGCCGAGCGACAATATTTGTTGACGTGGTTGGGTCTCAACTTGGGTTTGAAGCCTCAAAGAGACGTATTTCATTTTCTTCTTCGTCGTCATAAAGAATACGAGGTCGTCCCATGTCAGTCCGTCGTACTTGAACAGAACCAGTTTCTCGTAGTCTTCAATAAACTCTGTCGAATACGCCAATATCAGTTACTCGGCGAATATGATACCGTAGGTGCAGGCATCGACACTTCTTCACAAAATCCATAACACATTAGCATGTCAGCGTATTCCTCGTTGGTAAATGTCGCCATGTTAACAGTAAAAACCAAAGTCCAGTTGCAAGCCACGTCACACATTGCAATAATAAGATGAAACAGTCCAAAAATCCAAGCCAAGTCGCGTTTTTACAGAAAAATATCGGAGAGCACGAATAACACATATACCACGGACCAATCGCATGAGCAGACTAACCGCCACAATACGATTTGACGATTCAAAAATTCAAAGTGACTGATACCGCACGTCTCCCGAGCACAAAAAATACCTACCTAACCCTTTTTCATTGTTTAAAGGTGCCAGGTAGTAAACCGGATTCTTTTGTATCGAAGTTCCGTTATGATGTACTGCCACTTGGGCTAATTCAAATAACATTATTTTAGGATTTTATGACATTACCACCAGAAAATGTCATAAAATCTTAAAATAATGTTATATATTTTTGAATAGCTGAAAAGACGTAGAAGTTTTTAAAATTACTTGCAGAATAAGTTACATGTACTGTACGACTTTCTCTGTAACGCTGTATGCATGAAAATGCATATTTTAAAGCATACATATACTATTGCTAACATTATTTTATCTAACTGACAATAATTCTGCTCTATATTATTAAGAGAGTAGGACCCAAATGTAACAGGTTTTTAATTTTGTAATACTACAGCATCTAACGCTGAGAATAAACTGAGTGCGTTACCCCAGCAAGAAAATATTTGCTAGGTGAAATTGAGTTATGCCAATAATTAGAGTGTAATGTGGTGTAAATGTGACCCAAATAAAAAATTTGTGCGTGCTGTAGTTTTGGAGAAAAAGCAAAAAAACCGTTCCTGCTGGAGTAACGCTGTTCCAGCAGGAAGATTCTAAACGAATGATCGGAGGGAAAAGTAAAGTACATGAGCAGGTAGGTTATATTTGTGCATGAATGTGCGCCAAAAATGAGATTTGTGCGTCTTAAGGTTTTAGGGATATACGGTTTCCTGCTGGAGTAACGTTTTGCAGAATCCGGTATCTCGGAAACCTTTGATTGTGCGCACGTAAAATAAACGTATTTCAGTAGCTGTTGATTTGTGCGTATTTGTGAATCAATAAGTTATTAAAATATATTTATCGTTTTAAAGTAATCATACATTTCTTAAATAACAATAAAAAATTCTAGCGCTTAAATGAGCAAACGTATAAGCCAACTGAAAATGGAATTCGCTTCTTCTTGTTAATCTTCTTGTCCACAAAAAGTTTCAAAACTAAATATACACACGTTTTTGAATAATTTAACTGTAATTCAAAACTGACAATGCCATAACTCCAACTTCAAATTACAAGAACCAGTATTAACCAAATACAATTTGATAGTAACGCACAATAAGAGTATTTGGTGAAATATAAATGCTGAAAATTTCAGCTTCATATGTCTCGTATTAATGTAGATATAAACAAAGAACCAAAATAACCACTAGATTACCGATAATCCGACAGAATTCAAATGACCACTAAAAAGCGACCGTTTCATACATTTTGAGGACCTATTTGAAAGAACAGCATTATATTATTCTATTCTCCATACAATCGCGTTCATAACGTTTACAGGCAATTGTATTGTTTTAGTAGTGCATTATGTTCAGTAGGTACCTATCCTTATTTTAAAATTAACTGTAGTTAATGGTCATCTAGTAAAAAAAAAACAAAATGTATTTATTAAATATTGATAATGTGCTTAGAGTATATTTATTAATTGTTACAGAGGGGTGTTTTAAGCCCCACCTATAATTAGTATTAATAGAACCCAAATTTTAATTTTTTTTTAAAGAAAAACATTTACGGCCTGGCTACGACTATTGGGTAGGGGCGACCGACGACTTCCAATCCAGTAGGGTCAGTCAGTAACGTTTAGCGGCAACGATGGAGATGGACGTAGCTAGACGTTTTTTTTAAACTCAGTAGTGGTAGCTATAATTTGGCGAATCGAATATTTCGTAATTATATTTTTTTTACACTTTCGTGTTTTTACATTAGTAGGCGACAAGATATAAGTTACGTCAGATTGGGTTAGATCTGAAAGATAATTCACTCTTTTCTTCACAGTGATATATTCAATACAGGGTGGTGCCGTCAATGCGACAATAAATTTAAATATAGGCTATATTAGTCCATAGAAATGGTATGCCACTTTCAAAAATATCGTATTCATTTGATAATTTCATGACATTCGTATGGAATAGTGTAACGTTGGCAGCATTATTTCATACAAAGGTCATGAAATTATCAATTGAATACGAATTTTTTGAAAGTGGCAAACCATTTCTATGGACTAATATAGCCCATGTTTAAAGTAATGTGCGTTCCCATTGAGGGTCCACATCGGAATTTTGAGCTTTTGAATGTGTCACCCTTTAGTAAAAGTTCTCAAACGATTGTAAATTGAACCACTAATTTGTAAAAGTCAGCACTCAAAAGTTACATTCAGTTAAAGGTGGACCCTCAGTCGTGACTGACCGGTATCCATATTTAATAATCTACCTAAAATTTACAACTGTTGTAAATGGCTACTCTTAGTAAAAGATTTGTAAAACTAATTTCATTAATTGTCACTCCTTCCTGCTAAGTCAATAAGAAAATGTAGCATCTAGAAGGTGGTCCCTCAATTGATCGCGATAAATTCATATTAAGTGAGAACAACAGTAATAATTAAAATATAGGTATTACTGACAGTTAGTAAAAGTACTAGAACCAATGTAAATTCAATCTCTAGTTTGTAAAAGAAGCTATTCAAAAGTTTCAATCGATTAAAGGTGGTCCCTCAATTGAAACGCTTGTCATAAAAATAAATCAATTTACGTAACATTTGGTTGAGAACTAGACAATTGCTATAGCCTATTCGTTAGTAAAAAAAATTAACTAACTATTGCTCCACCGAACAGTATAAACAAATGTACCGTTTTACTTAAAATACAAATCAAACTGCTGTGAAGAAATACTACGGTCGAGGTGACCACATATTAGGATTTTATGGGATAAGTAAATAAAAATAATTACTGTTTGTTGACATTATTCATGTATTATTTTTAGGTTTGACATATCTTAGCTAATCAAATCACAATAAGAACATCAATCACAATGAAAAAGGTTGTTAAATGATGTTATAATAAATAAAAATTACACTGCACTGACAATATTACCCTGATCTTTTTAACCGACTTCAAAAATAAGGAGGTTATATTTTCCAATGTAGGTATGTATTTTGTTTTTGTATTTTTTGTACCGATTTCTCCGTCAATTGTGAACCGATTTTTAAAATTATTTTTTTATTCGATATAATAAACTCCAGAGGTGGTCCCATTGTCACTAAGCCCTGATCTAATGATGGGATCCCAAGGAAATCGAGGCCGAACCTCAAATTCATAGGCATGTATGACATGCCTTACTGTTTTCCCAAAGCTATTCAAGTATTTGCTGCTGTTAGTCATCATCTCATATTAATGAGCTGATGATTGAAGGTACAACTCATTAACGATTAGGAGTTAGAAGATAATTCTTTCACTATATATTTCAACCAAAGACTGAGAGACAGACAAGTCGATAGTGCTGATGGTCATCCATCTTGCTTTGACCTTAGGAAATCACTTGCTAAGCATGCTAAGCTGTTTCCAGAGACAATAGACAGTGAAGCACGAACTCCAGAAAATACATTTTAGGAGGTAAGTACGTAGCTACTGAATTTTAATTATTTTTTCCTTATGTGTTTTGAAGTCGGTTTTATATTTGTTAAAAAAAAAAACATTACTACTAATTTGACACTACTGTCAATTAGTAGTAATGTTTAAATTATTAATTTGACGAGAGTCCTCCAAACGAATCATTTTTTAAACATACTATAATAATAATAATAATTCATTTATTTCAGATTAACTATATATATATTGCATTTACATTAATTACATTTTATTAGTTATGTTAGTAACAATATTAACTTAAAGTATACGCTAAGGCAGCTTGGCGTATGTTTAAAAAATGATTCGTAAGTCAAGCGTAAGTCATCGCAACAGCGTATGCTCTCATTAAAGAAGTAGTGACATCTGTAATTGATGTCACCGGCGCTAGCTGCGGGAATAAATTCAATAGCCCCAACTAATTTGTAAAAAATTTGTTTAATTTTGTTCGTCCGACTTGATCGTCAAATTTTGCAACTTCCGACATCCAATGTCGTTGATGTAAATTTGGCAACTTCGCGCCTGCAGTGGTTTAAATTGTGTAAAAGTAGATAACTTTTATATTAAATAAATCACGGTGCTCTTTAAAATTAATCTCGGGATTTGAGATATAGCCAATTTATTCTTTCGATACATGAAATCAGTGTAAGTACATTAATAACTCTAACTAATTCCGACCTCTGGATATTACCATTTGCCACAAATTTACATCGAAAATTATCATTTTTGTCATAAGTTTCACACAACAAATATTATTATAGTCAACCTTCAGAGATGGACATATGTTTCCGTTTTTAATAAATTTTACATTTTCATTATACGCTACTTGATTTAAATGACACATCTAAAAATTATATTAACAAATTACCTCGGACGATCAATTTCAAACAAAAATTTTACAAATTAGTTGGGGCTATGGAATTTATTACAGCAGCTAGCGCCGGTGACATCGGCCATTACAGATGTCACTACTTCTTTAATGAGAGCATACGCTGTTACGACGACTTTCGCTTGAAATTTGACGTAAGTCCTCCAAACGAACTAATTTTTATACATACGTTGTAGTGTTGTGGTATGCAACACTACCCTAATAAGCTACCTTTTATGTGAATCACGTGTAAATACTGTTAAACCCAATTACCTGTGCAATATCTTTATTTTATCACTAGATTTTACAACATTTTCACTGTAAATCATCATCACCACTTTTTCGTCTGAAATGTGTATCTCCACTTAAGTAAGTCGCTGTTTCACACTTGCACTTGTATTCTACCCATTTTTCACGTCTTTTTCAATAATATTTAGGCTTGTTATTATTGTATTTTCTTCGAAATTACTGTTTATTTACTAGTTTGACATGACGTCTTCTTTTGTTTGACAACTGCTTTTCTTTTTTGTTTGTCTATAATTTTCTGGAAATCTCTATTCCGATTTTAAATTGTGTCCGTGGTATAAAAGGAGGGCCGGATGCTAGGTAGGGCAGTCTAGTCTTCGGCACGGAAGAGGAAGGTCGGAAGAGGAAGTGGCAGCAGTCCCCGTCACCAGCAGTCTCCGGGTCCTCGGCGGTTCCTGTGCTGCGAGCCTCGGCCTGCCTACCTGCGACGGGCCTGCCACGGGCCCCTTCCTCGTGTCCTCCGCTGCTCATCGGGCTCAACTTGCCGGTCAAAGGCGCACCTTCTGCGCGTGCCCCTATTGCACGCGCCACCACTGCGCGTGTCGCCGCTGCACACGCCCCTACGGCGTGGGCCGTTATTGCCCGCGCCACCTTGCTGCGCGCCACCTTGTTGCGCGCCACCTTGCTGCGCGCCGCCTAGTTGCGCGCCACCTTCTCGCGCGCCTCTACCGCTGCGCCTCTACCGCGCGCCTCTACCGCTGCGCCTCTACCGCGCGCCTCTACCGCGCGCCTCTACCGCGCGCCTCTACCGCGCGCCTCTACTGCGCGCCTGCCGCGCGCCCTTGCTGCCCGTGCCTCAACTGCACGACCGCGCGCCTCTACTACGGGTCTGCCGCGCGCCTGCCGCGTGCCCCTACTGCGTGTGCCTGCCGGCACGCCTCCTACGCGCGCCCTGCACCTGCTGCGTGCGCATCCACTTAGGACTTTGGCCCTCCCTTAAGTGTTCCTTTTATTTATACGTTTAACCTCAGTGTGTGCTCTCTTCCGACGTGTTATTTTAGTTCCTTGTAAATAAACTTGTAAATACTAATTATCTTTCTATTTCATAGAGTTTCATGACAACGTACTGTCAAATTAGTAGTAATGTCTGAATTAAAAATCGACCATCAGACGACCGGCTGGCCGAGTGGTCTGTACCATTATTTCTCTGTTATCTAGTATCTATACCACAAGCTCTTAATGATGCTTACTTTGGGCTAGATAATAGGTGTGAGTGTATGAATGTTATTATTATTATTAAAAAGATCAGGGTAACATTGTCAGTGCAGTGTAATTTTTTTATTATAACATCATTTAACCACCTTTTTCATTGTGATTGATGTTCTTATTGTGATTTGATTAGCTAAGATATGTCAAACCTAAAAATTATACATGAATAATGTCAACAAACAGTAATTATTTTTATTTACTTATCCCATAAAATCCTAATATGTGGTCACCTCGACCGTAGTATTTCTTCACAGCAGTTTGATTTGTATTTTAAGTAAAACGGTACATTTGTTTATACTGTTCGGTGGAGCAATAGTTAGTTAATTTTTTTTACTAACGAATAGGCTATAGCAATTGTCTAGTTCTCAACCAAATGTTACGTAAATTGATTTATTTTTATGACAAGCGTTTCAATTGAGGGACCACCTTTAATCGATTGAAACTTTTGAATAGCTTCTTTTACAAACTAGAGATTGAATTTACATTGGTTCTAGTACTTTTACTAACTGTCAGTAATACCTATATTTTAATTATTACTGTTGTTCTCACTTAATATGAATTTATCGCGATCAATTGAGGGACCACCTTCTAGATGCTACATTTTCTTATTGACTTAGCAGGAAGGAGTGACAATTAATGAAATTAGTTTTACAAATCTTTTACTAAGAGTAGCCATTTACAACAGTTGTAAATTTTAGGTAGATTATTAAATATGGATACCGGTCAGTCACGACTGAGGGTCCACCTTTAACTGAATGTAACTTTTGAGTGCTGACTTTTACAAATTAGTGGTTCAATTTACAATCGTTTGAGAACTTTTACTAAAGGGTGACACATTCAAAAGCTCAAAATTCCGATGTGGACCCTCAATGGGAACGCACATATTGCACTTTATCCGCCATACATTTGTTCTCGCCGCTCGCCTTCCCGCGCGTCAACCCTGCAGCGAGAGTCCGCTTTGTAAAAACAGCTCAGGCGGCACCAACTCCAAATAATTTACGAGCATGGTAGGTATAATAATAAATAAGAGTATCTTTGAAACAAGTACTGTATTTATTAAAAGTTTCTGTATTACCAGCATTAGGTAGGTACTTATATTTACATATAATTACTCATGTTGTGACTGAGAAAAGGTCTATGAAACAGCCTCCCAGTAGTTACTTGATGTGATTTATATCATGTAAATGGCATCTCAACCCTGACTAGATCTCAACCATGACTGATGTAGTAATCCGCCTTGCTGCTGCCATACAATTACATTGACTAGGTATTCATACGACCTGCCCCCTTATTCTCTACTGTCGGAAAATATTCGAATTTCAGAAACTATAGGTACCTGTCACTTTTTATCGCTATGCGTCAAAGCGAGACGGCATGTGACTTTTCGAATCGAATTCGTGATCCGACAATTGAGAATAAGGGGGCAGAAGCGTGAACTCGGACTTACTTCAGATAGCAAGAACTCGTTTAGAGCTGGCAATTAAATATAGACAGATTTCAAAGGAACCATAGACAATTTTAGACGGCATGTACGGAGGTGCCTCCTAAACACTGCATTTTATCACGTTCAATAAGGTCGAAAATTGAACGCACGTTTCTAAATGTCTAATTATATGACAGCTGTCAGCCATCCTTTTCGTATTCATTTTGAGAGAAAGAAATGGACTAAACTTAAATTTAGACTTAGCATGTATTCTCCAGAATTAGGGCCATTGTCACATACCAGCATATGTAAAGTACTTTTTATATAATAACTAAAATGCATTTTAATAACTTTCTCTAACAGTTTTGTGCTTCAGTGTACCCAGGAACCAAATGTTCACACGTGTTTGTGAGCCAATTTATGAAGGTCATCAATATGTATGAAACGGTCGCTTTTTAGTGGTCATTTGAATTCTGTCGGATTATCGGTAATCTAGTGGTTATTTTGGTTCTTTGTTTATATCTACATTAATACGAGACATATGAAGCTGAAATTTTCAGCATTTATATTTCACCAAATACTCTTATTGTGCGTTACTATCAAATTGTATTTGGTTAATACTGGTTCTTGTAATTTGAAGTTGGAGTTATGGCATTGTCAGTTTTGAATTAAAGTTAAATTATTCAAAAACGTGTGTATATTTAGTTTTGAAACTTTTTGTGGACAAGAAGATTAACAAGAAGAAGCGAATTCCATTTTCAGTTGGCTTATACGTTTGCTCATTTAAGCGCTAGAACTTTTTATTGTTATTTAAGAAATGTATGATTACTTTAAAACGATAAATATATTTTAATAACTTATTGATTCACAAATACGCACAAATCAACAGCTACTGAAATACGTTTATTTTACGTGCGCACAATCAAAGGTTTCCGAGATACCGGATTCTGCAAAACGTTACTCCAGCAGGAAACCGTATATCTCTAAAACCTTAAGACGCACAAATCTCATTTTTGGCGCACATTCATGCACAAATATAACCTACCTGCTCATGTACTTTACTTTTCCCTCCGATCATTCGTTTAGAATCTTCCTGCTGGAACAGCGTTACTCCAGCAGGAACGGTTTTTTTGCTTTTTCTCCAAAACTACAGCACACACAAATTTTTTATTTGGGTCACATTTACACCACATTACACTCTAATTATTGGCATAACTCAATTTCACCTAGCAGATATTTTCTTGCTGGGGTAACGCACTCGAATAAACTGTCAACTGATAAAGCTATATCTTGGTTTGTTTTTTAACATTTTTACTATCATACGGGTGGACCAAAAGTCCGTTTACTTTTGAATCGGTAGCTGCGTTGAGCAGCGACGGCGGGGTGGGTCGGAGGAGATCACGAAACACAAGAGCAACGGGTGGGAATTCAGTGCCATGGCGTCATTCAGCGGAGCACAACGCGCATTCTGCGTACGCGGGTACTATCAAAACAGCGATTGTTCGACTATAGCGCAACGAAAATTTGGCGCTCATTACAACATATAGCATAGAAATGAAGTTCCATCGATTCACTTGATTGAATCATCAAAAACCCCTGCATTCACCCAAGGTTACTATGGTTATATGGGCAGCTTTGCAGGCAAGAGGAATTGTTGGTCCACATTTATATGAAGATCAAAGAAAACATGCTGTTACAGTGTACAGAACTTTTTTGCGCTACTGAATTTCGATGGTTTTAATCAAGATTTCAGCAAGATGGGGCAACATGTCGCACCTCCAATGACTAAATGAGTGCAGTTCGCAGAACTTTTGAGCAAAAAGTGATATCCAAAAGAGGTGGCATTACCTGGCCACCTCGTAGCCTACATTTATCCCCAATGGATTTTTTTCTTTGGGGATACCTTAAAAGTAAAGTTTTTAACAGCAACCCAGACTGGGTTGCTGTTAAAAACTTTACTTTTAAGGCAGCAACAGCTTTTAACAGCAACCCAGTCTCTTGAGGAATTAAAGGGAAGTATTCACGAGGAAATCCAGAACATTTCAAAAAACACCTGTAAAGCCGGCAATGAAAATTTCCGCTCCCGGTTACAGCAGTGTCAAAATAATCATGGTGTTCTTGCTAGTACACCGGCGATAGACGCGCCCGTACTTCTAAACTACTAAATTCACAATAAAACTTGAAGATAGGGAAAATTGCGACTTTATTTTCTCTCGGCAAGATGACAAAACAAAAAACATATAATTACAGGTGTCAGTTGTAAACAGTGTCAAAAATACTTACACTTTTCAATAAAAAGGTTCTAATACGTTCACAACACACTCCAGACCGAGGCTGCGCGTGCGCAGCTTCAAAAATTGTACCACTTAAATCTAGAAGGCACTTTTACCAGCCGGCCAGAGCGCGTGGTTTTATATGGGCAGGGACCGACTTCAAAACTTAGAGCTTCATCCGCATTTGATATTGATGCCTTAGGAGTTGCCTGAGCTACATCTAAAGGAAATAAGCGTTGCAGAGCTCTTAACCTTACCCCGCGAACTGTTTTTACGCGCGCTACCCTAACAGCGTTATCTGCCCCAGGTATGATTTCAAGTACAAGGCCCAACAGCCAATTGACGCGTTTTACATCGTCAGATCCCACCAACACTACATCACCTACCCTGACAACAATACTTCTTTACACTTCTGCGTTAACAGTATTAT
Source organism: Nymphula nitidulata (assembly GCA_947347705.1). Classification (NCBI taxonomy): domain Eukaryota; kingdom Metazoa; phylum Arthropoda; class Insecta; order Lepidoptera; family Crambidae; genus Nymphula; species Nymphula nitidulata. Next base: position 24,708,975 of record OX374616.1, read on the forward strand.
GCTGTACCTTATAAGCCAAGTACCAGTTAACTTCCAGTATCGTGGGGATTAGCTTTTAAGAAAAACCGTTTTGCATACATGTGCATGAAATTCTTTGTTTGATTTTTATTTAATATTTTTATTACAAAAGAAATATTTTTATAAAAGATATAATTAAAAAAAATAAATATATTGTGTGCTTACGTCGTGTGACAATAAAATAATATTTTGCCGAATTAGGAAAGTCTTTTGAGAACGTCACAACCCAAAACATTCTTAACTATGATGAGACGAACCTCACCGATGATCCTGGTCGCAAGAAGGTGATTGTAAGACGAGGATGTAAGTATCCAGAACGTGTAGTCAATCACTCTAAAGGGTCATTATCTTCGATGATGTCAGCCACAGCAGATGTCTGCTCATTTATTCGATTCATGGACGACGAGGAGGCCGCATAATGCAAGGTATAACAGGTCTTCATCTGGCTAGTACGATGGTGAGATATTTGAGGACTGGGTGAAAACAATAGTTATACCCTTTTTGCAAAACAAAGATGGTAAGAAAGTTTTAATAGGAGACAATTTGTCGTCGCATTTATCTACTGATGTTATAAAATTGTGCCAGGAAAAGGATATCCACTTTATTTTTCTATCCGAATGAAGTCGAAGATGGTTTGGTGTCACTTATTAGACAAATTGAAAAAAAGCGACGATGGGAGATTACAATCATGAGTCCCAAAGGGATGCTTTCCGCTAATGCTAAAATTGCTTATTGATGAGCTAAATGTGAATGCCGAAAAAAACATTAAAGCGGGATTCAGAAAATGTGGAATAGTCCCAGTAGATTGTAACCAAGTTCTATCAAGGCTTCCTCTGCAAGAAGAGAATGAAGAGGCAAAAATAACAGCTGTCAGTGGTAGTTTTTATAAATTGTGAAAAGAAATGCGCTACGGATCCATGAATATTAGAGAACCCAAAAAGAAAAGAAAGCTAGAGGTAGTAGCAGGTAGTAGTGTAAGCGCTGAAGAAGTGAAAAGGAATACAGATCAGGAACCTGCAAAACCAAAAAAGATAAAAACACTAAAACAACCAAATGAATCAACTACAAAACTTAAATATTTAAAAAGGTAGGGTATCGGCAAAAAACTAAACTTAACATGGACAAGTTAACGATAGACGACGACGGAAAAGAAAAACATTCCGATATGAATATATACGATCAAAGCAAAGAGATAAATTACAAAAATATAACTAAGTTGCCTGTTACTGGTGACGATAAAATATGATTGAGGTTTCTGATGTAGACAAAAATATAATTGCGGTGCCTGTTCCTAATGTAGTAATTCCCGATACTTTTGACTTTTCCGCTGAAGCCATGCTAATTATTTAAGGTGATAATTTCGATTGTCAAGAAATTATTGTGAGAAGCGATGACGAAGTCCAGAAGAGCGAAGAAAAAGGAAATAAGACCATGAAAAAGAAAACAAAAAATACCATCAAAACCTGAAACAAAACATACATCAAGTAACTCTAGCATCAATCTTATGCTGATGCAAGTCATTGCAACGTCAGAAGTAAACTCAATGCATTCCACCTATGACACTACAAGTTGGTTTGTCGACAATGGTGCAACTAGTCATGTATCCTGCCGTAAGGACTACTTCGCTAGTTTCCAACATTTTGAAGATGCTCGTACATTGACTGTTGCTAATGGAACTACTCTAAAGGCTATTGGAGAAGGTACAGTTAACTTGATGGTGTTAATCCATGGTGAAGAATCCAAGATAACTCTTTGTGATGTATGGAACGAACCTGACAAGACAGATTAAACGATAGTCTTTTTACATCTGAAAAAGAACACTGCTCACTGAAGGTCGATGGGAGAATACGATTGACTGGCAAAAGAGTCAAATATGGAGGTTTATACAAACTTAATGTAGAGACTATCAGACAGTCAACTCCAGATTTGAACGTCGTGTCATCGGATAACCTGCTTCAACTTTACCATTAACGGTTAGCCCATCAGAATAAGAAGCATGTCAAAGAAGTTATTGAAAAGGAACTTGGTATTAAAGTTCGTTTAGATTCTGAATTATGCACCGGATGTATTTATGGAAAAACACACCGAAAGAAATTTGGACCAAGAGAACGAGCTAAAGCACCTGCGGAAATTATACACGCCGATGTGTGCGGTACTTTTCCACCTTCTTTCAATAAATTTAGATACTTTGTCCTGTTCAAGGATGATTACAGTAGATATCGGCATGTTTACCTAATGCGACATAAATCTGAAGTTCATTTAAAGTTCCGACAAATGTTACAAGAGTGCAAAGTAGCCGGATACTCTGTTAAAGAATTCCTTAGCGACACGACAACGGAGGAGAGTTTGAAAATGAGAACGTTAGACGTATTTTATCAGAAGCTGGTATAAGTAGAGATATGCCGCTGAGAACGTTCTCGTTGCCGGCAATATTCCCAGTGAGAATGTTCCTGGGAATATTCTCAATGTTCTCAACAAAATAAATTTAATTAATTATTTGATTTTTTCTTTAAATAGTTATTAACCACTAGGTAGTACAATTGAATTATCTCTCTTAATATTTTTATATCAGATTTCAAAGCGTTCACTCAGTGTTCTTAGTCGATATTGTAGTTCTGAAGTTGATGTTTTCGTGTCTCATTAAACGGAGTTGATTGTGAAAGTTTGTTTCATTTCGACTATTCTAATTGTATCTACAAAATTTATATTTAATGTCAAGTCGACGCAACTGGATCACGGATGACACTTGGAAATGAATCTAAAATTAGCAAGGATCTGACGTGCTCGGCCCTGACGAGGGGAGAGGAGAGGAGTCGGTATTCGGATCTTTGAAGATCATTCAAAGGGACTGCCGCCGCAATAGAAACTATTTTTTGAGGGCATCTGCAATAAAATCGAACATCATCCACACAATTTTCAGACGGCTGACCTCTTCAAATCTTCTCAACCTCTTCAAACCTCTTCAAAGAAAGTAAGAATGCTCACGTAACAGTTTAAACCGAGATACGCTGCTAGGAACCTTCTGCAAGAAACAAAACTAATAGCAGAACGTTGGCGAGAATACTGTAAGGGAATCTATCAGGGCCGCTCTTCTTCTTCCAGTTGCACTATCAGGCGATCCGATGTCGAGATAGAGCCGCCCATTCTATGATCAAAAATCGCGGCGCCCATGCGTTGTTTGAACGACAAAAAGGCACCAGATCACGACGACATAACAGCCGAAATTTTGGGGGCCACTGAAGAGTAGCTTGTAAAATTTCGGCGCATCCCCAGCCTGGAGAGGCGCCGATTCATAAAATTTGTGACTTGGTCTGGCGCACGGGGAATGGCCTGACGATTGGACTAAATCGGTCACCATCCCGCTACACAAGAAGGCATCAACCAAGAAATGTGAAAACTATCGCACGCTTGCCTTGATCTCACATACCAACAAGATCTTTATACATATTGTAAACATCCGCTTAGGGCATTTCTTGGTTTAGCGGATACCATAGAAATAGGCGGGTTTTCTGAAGAGTAGAGGCACCCGCGAACAAATACTCAACATACGCTACATGGTGGAGAAGAGCTACGAACTTGATACACCTATCATGTTATGCTTTATTGACTCTAGAAAGGCTCTCGACTGTGTCGATTGCACGTGCTTGTGGAGAGTATTAACTGAATTCGGTATCCCAAACCATCTCGTGGCACTTATTCGGGGCCTTTACAATGGCAGTCATGGAGCCGTCAGAGTCGAGTGTGTATCTTCGGGTCCCTTTAACTTTAGGAAAGGTGTGAAACAGGACTGCATACTCTCCCCTATTCTCTTCAATGCTTACGGAGAATATATAGTAAAGTAAGACAGAGTTTCGAGGGTTGGGAGGGAGGCATCGCTATTGGCGGAGTCATAATCATGAATCTCAGATATGCCGATGACACTACCCTGGTCCCCGCCTCTGAGGCCGAATTAATGACTCTTCTCTAAAAATTAGCATCAGCGCTGAATTGGGGCTCTCCATCAACAGAAGCAAGAATGTCGGGCGTTCCGAATCTCGACTTTGCCAAAAACTTTGTGTATTTAGGCTTTAATATCAACAGCAACGGATCCTGCAAAGTGGAAATCCGCAGGCGTATAGGAATAGCTTAAAACGGAATGTCACAACTCGGTAGAATATGACAGGACAGGAAAATATCAAAAAGAACTAAAATAAACCTCATCCTGGTTTTCTTCAGATTCCTATACGGAGCCGAAACGTGGACAGTGAGAAAGGTTGATCGCAATCGCTTAGACGCATTCGAGATGTGGTGCTGGAGGCGTCTGCTGCAAATTCCTTGGACGACGCGACGTACCTACCAGCGCATCAATCCTGCGCGAACTACATATATCGATCAGGCTATCAACCAGCTGCCTAAGGAAAGGTCTTGAATACTTCAGCCACGTTGCCAGCAGAAACGGAGATAACCTCGAGAAACATATGGTTACTAACAAAATAGCAGGGGAAAAGGCCGCGGGGTCGCAGCCTAATGCGTTGGACAGACCAAGTTCACGTCACTCTCGAAACAAACTTGCACGATGCTCTGCACGAAGATAGATCGGGATGGCGCAAAACAATAGCAGAAAAGGTGACACCAACCGTGGTTGGTGTAACCTTTATTGACCCTCGTCAATAAATAACACGATGCGAGGAGGAGGCAACGAACAATGTAACTGTCCATTATTTAATTACGTGTAAAAAAATGCTGCCTTCGTCCATATCAATAAACCAATGTTTCGCGAAGAAAAAAATAAAAATTATTAAAGGTGCAGTTATTCTGAGAATATTGCCGAGAAAGTTCTTGAGAAAATCTTGCTAACACTGGGAATATAGCCTTATACTGCAAATAGAGTGTATTGTTTGATAGACAGTGATCTGTTGACTTTATTTGATACTATTTTACTTAAGAAAGGTAAGTTATTTCCTTAAAAAAGAAATGATTCTCAACCGTTCTCACTCAGGAGAGCGTTGCCGGGAACGCTGCCGGCAATATTCTCAGGTGGGAGAACGTTCTCGAGAACGGCACATCAATAGGTATAAGCCAAAGACTCAATGCCCTATACGCCCTATAGGCGTAAGTGAGCGTGAGAACAGAACCTTGGTCGAAGCCGCTCGCACGATGATGCACTCTCATCAAGAATTACCCGTTGCTACATGGGCAGAGTTAATAAACACTGTTACATATATACTGGACAGAACTGGTCGAACATTAAAAAATGGCAAATCGCCATTTGAGTTGTGGTTTAAGGAAAAGACATTAATTAAACATCTCAAAGTTATCAGATGCGAATGTTACGCTCATGTTCCGCAACAAAAGCGAACAAAGATGTCTAAGAAGGCCGAGAAATGTATCCTAATTGGTTATGATGGTGAAGAAGGCTATCGCTTACTGAATAAGCGTGGTAAGCTGGTGAGGTCAAGAGATGTAATCTATAATGAATCGGTATTGGAGTCGACTGGTTTAGATGTTGGTGAAGAATATCCTTCAATTGAGGTCAACATACCGCTTACAACACCACCGATGTGTAATGCAAGGGAGGATAATCGCACTGAGTCTGAGATTATTACTACAAACAGTCAACATGAGCAAAGTTTATCTGTGCCTTCCACATCAGTTGGTTCGGACGTAAGTCAGGAAGAGGAAAGCCGCGACCCTACTGAACCACTCGAACCATCTCCAACAGCAACACCGTCAATGCCATCGCCTTCTGAAAACTTGGATGATAATAATGTTGTTAACGCTGATGATTTACAAAATTCAGATGACTCACTAGAGATAACACCTAGAATGATTCTACGAGATAGATGTCAGCTACGACCACCTACTCGCTTCGATGATTATGCCATGGTGTCAGCGGAAGAAATAAATGGAATTAGTGAACCAAAGACCTATAACGAAGCAATGACTAGTCCTCAGAAAGATCAATGGGTCAAAGCAATGGAGAGTGAGGTGAAGTCTTTAAAGGAAAACAAAACATGGATAATTGTTGGTCTTCCTAAAGATAGAAAACCTTTATCCTGTAAATGGGTGTTTAAAATAAAAACCGATGCAGATGGATCTTTAGACAAATTCAAAGCTAGGCTAGTTGCTCGAGGTTACACACAGAAGAAGGGCATTGACTATGATGAGACATTTACTCCTGTTGCTAAGATGACAACGATAAGATCAGTCTTAAGTGTGGCTGAAAATGAGGGATTAAAACTCGCACAGTTTGATGTTTCCACCGCATTTCTGTATTAGAGGAAGAAATTTATATGAAGCAACCTGAAGGCTATACAGATGGGTCGAATAAGGTGTGTAGACTCAAAAGAAGTTCATATGGTCTAAAGCAAGCTCCACGCTGTTGGAATACATGTATGGTAGATTATTTGAAGACTATTGGATTCAGGCAATGTAATACTGATCCATGTATATTTATTCGAAAGCGTGAAATCAATAAGATTAATCTCGCTCTATATGTGGACGATGGCCTTATTGCCTATACAAATCAGAAAGACTGATAAGTTTATAATGGAGCTAAAGAGAAGATTCAAAATCACAGTCAAAGATGCTTCATATTTTCTAGGATTGAAAATAAAGATCACAGATGAAAACATAAGAATGTCTCAGAAAAATTATGCTCAGAAAGTGCTGGATCGCTTTGGAATGAGTGACTGCAAGCCTGTCAGTACCCCTATGCAAAAGGATGGAACGACAGATTGCGATAAAGAACAGAATCCTGTAACATTTCCCTATAGAGACAAGCTTGAGCGTATCCTAAGGTATATCAAAAGTACTTTGGACTATGGAATCGTGTTTAATAGGAATTTTAATGCTGGTATTTTGGAATGTTATAGTGTTTCTGATCACGGTGGAGACAATGTTACTGGACGGTCGACATCGGATATATTATGTTTATATTCTGGAGGAGCAATATCTTGGTTGAGTAGACGACAAACATGTGTTGCAATATCCAGCACCGAAGCTGAGTCGGTTGCAGCTAGTCAAGCAGCTCGAGAGATTGTCTGGATTAAGAGACTTTTTGGCGAGTTATCAAATCTAAAAGAAGTTCCCAAGCTGAAAGTGGATAATGATGCAGCCATAAAAATCGCAGATAACCCAGAATTCCATAGAAGAACTAAACATATAGGTCTAAGACATTTCTATGTCAGAGAACTCGTCACTGATGGTGAAATACATGTGGAATATGTTCCCAGCGAGTTCCAGTTAGCAGATTTGCTAACTAAGGAATTACATAAGCCACGGATTGTATCAATTGCTACGCACATAGGTTTGATACAGTAAGGGTTGCCAAAAAGGGAGGATGTTAAAGGAGGTTATAGTCTTTTGATACTCTTTATGGTTTTGCTAACCCTATTTTTGAGATATGTCATGTGTGTTACATAGCAACCGTTGTTTTCTATTAATTAAATATTATTCCATCTGTCTTGTGAATTGCCCACTTTGTTATTTCATAATAAACCGATATTAGTTCTATCAAATGACAAGTTAAAACAAAAAACTATATTTAGAAAATAAAAAGTATAATAATAGAGTTTTCATGCTTTCGTGCAGTAAGCTTGCTTGCTGCATCAAAGCCGCCACTGCAATACGCTTAACGTCATGTTGCATGCACGCCGGGATGAAGCGACGATGACGAGTCGTGTGCGAGCTTGTAAGGACTTGTATGCGCTCGGCACGCTCTCGTACTGCATGCAGCGTACGCGCGCTGTACGATACGAGTACGATACGAGCCGTGTGTGAAGGCATTTATTATGACGATAATCACAAAATGGCAAATTCGGTTTAAGCGCAGCCATAGAGGACTCATAATATGGATAACAATAATACCTTTTAAACGGCAATATAAAAATAAAACTAATTTAATAGTTAAGACCCAATTATTATACTTTTATTTTTTTCAAAATTCGGGACGAAAATTTTCTTACCATACTACTACTATGACATATTAAACTACTGTCTTACCACTCGGCCGTACCTGACCTAGGCTTATATTATAAGTCTACCCATATATTAAACTTCAAGTTACTTAGTAAAGTTCACATCTTCATATTAGTTTGGGGAAAAAGTCTTTTCGCATTATAGTGTGTATGAACTTGTAATAAAATCTCTTTGGCTGTACTATTTGTATCTGGCTGGTATTGGTATATTTAAAAGTTTAGATTTTAAAAAAGATAATTCCAAATTCAAATTAGGAAAATGTGTGTTTTTCATTTGTTTTTCGTGCTGTCTGTTTTGGCGCATTAAAAAAAAAATTGTACACAAAAAAAAGCTCGATATTTGGGTACCCCACGAGCTCACTGGAAGAAACCTAATGGACCGTGTACTCATTTGTGATTCTTTATTACGACGTAATGAAACCGAATCATTTTTGAAGAAGCTGATAACTGGTGATGAAAAGTGGATCACGTACGACAAGAACGTGCGAAAAAGGTCGTGGTCAAAGGCCGCTCAGGCTTCACAGACTATGGCGAAACCCGGGTTAACTCGCAACAAGGTGATGCTGTGTGTGTGGTGGGATTGGAAGGGCATTATTCATTATGAGCTGTTACCACCAGGCAGGACCATCGATTCTGAACTCTACTGCGAACAACTGATGATATTAAAGCAAGAAGTTGAGAGAAAGCGGCCGGAATTAATCAACAGAAGGGGTGTGGTTTTTCATCATGATAACGCTAGACCTCACACATCTTTAGCTACTCAGCAAAAATTAAGAGAGTTTGGCTGGGAGGTGTTAATGCATCCGCCGTATAGTCCTGACCTTGCATCTTCAGATCTCCACCTGTTTCGCTCTCTTCAGAATTCTCTAGACAGTGTCAGGTTAACATAATGAGAGGTCTGCCGAAACCACTTGTCGCGGTATTTTGATCAGAAGGCCCAAAATTTCTATAGCAATGGGATCATGTCCCTACCTACAAGATGGCAAAAAGTTATCGAACAAAATGGTACCTACATACTTTAGTTAAATGTAAATAAACTACAGGGTGTACCAAAAATACAAATAAAGTAAAAAGGGTGTAAATGGGTCCCTTGTGTAGAGTTTATTACCAATGTATGACAACTGTAGTATGACATTATTACATGCTGAAAAATTAATTATTTTTGATAAAATAATAAAATAATCGACATTGAAGCCCAGCTCTATTCTAAGTTCATTCCCCCTAACAGGCGTAATTACCTCCTACTCTTAGAAACTTTTCTACTCCTGGTAGCTAATATTTATTTGATCAAATATTAACCTAAAATAAATAACCTATAATTCCTCAATTCTAGTATTTATTTTACTAGGCTAAGTACAAAAAAGATAAAGAGATATTAGATAACTTTATTGAATACTTAACAAGAATATTAAGTGAGTGAGAATCAAGATAGGTATGAGTCAACATAAAAACCACAAATAAATTTTAAAGTTGTATTGGAGTAACAATCTGAGTAGGTAGGTTCTATCTACCTTATAGCTCAGATGAATAAACTAAGGTTTTAAGCCGTAAACCAAAAATAAAAATAATTTTAATTGAGTAGGTATGTATTTATCACACACAAGAACCCGTAAGATCGATAAATGTGGTTAAAAATTTATCACGGATCAATCAATTAGGTACTATGTAATTGTACTAGCACTATCCTACCATTTCGAAATAAAAAACAACTTACCTCGAACTAGAAACACTTTTTTCATACAACAACGCAAGATGACAAGCAAGCTGACGGCTCACCTAACAAGCGGGACCACTTAACTCAGTCAACACAGCTTTACAGTTCACATGAATATCTTACACAACAACATAACACTTACAACATAGCTCTAAGATTAGAGAAGCAGTTCAAAGTGTACCTACTCCTCCTTGCTGCCTCAACAACGACGGCCGTCGTCGGGACGGACACGGCCTGTGTCGCATTTCGCACCATATTATCGTCACCGTCCTTGTAATCGATGCCAACATACCTACTCATGGCATACACATAGCATTATCTCGCAATATTTAATAAGAATAACGACGATCAGAGAAAATTATACGCGACTACACTTTATGAACTTATGATCAACTGAGCTCGGAAACAGATGAGGTGACACTGACGAACTGACGAGCCGACAAAGCGGGAAGCGGCTTTGAAATAGGTAGGCTGCGCGCGCCGCTCTGCGCCGCTGTTTTTTCCTTCTGCGCATGCGTACGGGGAATGACAGGGATGGTCAACATTTAACTAGTTTTTTAGTTTAGTAAAATTATTTTAGGTATGGATCGCAATAAGTAATTTAAGTATTATTGTGCCCAATAAACTTTTTTCTATTCTATTCTATTTAATAAACAACTTTGACTTTAGTATCCTTATAACTATTGGGTCCAAGCTAAGGCTGGTACCAAAAAATAATAGTTATGACGAGAACAATACAAGGTTTTCGTTTTCGTTAAGAGGGTTATTAGAGCGCTGTTCGACTTAAATTGCATTTAATTATCGTGGCAAGCAAGAGCTATTTAATTAAATGTTAAGATGATTTTCCGGAGTGAATCTTCTGTATTTGTACTATTATGTATCTGTGGTATAAGAAGTAGTGTAACATAATTACGCCAACGACGCAAACAAACCGTTAAATGCTTGTCTTGCATTCGAAGCCCAGTAAGATCCATTTTTTCAACGTTAAAAAAGTAGGTTACAAAATAATTAAAAAGATATCCAAGCGAGCACGGTCGCAAACACTACCTACTCAACAGTTTATAGGCACTTAGTCATAATCCGGCAGTACTCTGCTCTGTTTTTTTTATATCGAGTATTAAAAAAAATCTTTTGAATTAAATGTTGTGAACCAATGACACATTTGGGGGCGTTTAGGGTTTCATCGGAAAAAATGTAAACCAAATTTTTGAATCTCCTCTGAACTCCTAGTACTACAATAATTTTACAAGTTAATTTTGACCGACAAATAACCTTGCTAGATCATGCTCATTTAAAGGAAAAGCTTGTAAAATAAAGGGAAGGCCGGTACATTTGAAATCCAAGTGAAGACTTCGGCCCGCTTTAATGCGTAGGTAATTCCGTCGACAGCACGTTAATAGTACATGCGCGTTCATTGTGACCACTTACTACTACCATATCATCATTAACATCATCATACCAACCTCTGATGTCCACTACCGAACAAAGGCCTCCCCCACCGATTTCCAATTGAAATGGTTCTTGGCAGCTGCATCCAACGGCTCCCCGCGACTCTGACCAGGTCGTCTGTCCATCTAGCTAGTGGGAGGCCGTCCTATTTGCACTTCCCGGTATGTGGTCGCCATTTTAAAACTTGAACGCCCAACCAGCCGTCTGTTCAGCGTGCTATGTGCCCTGCCCACGCCACTTCAACTTGCTAATCCTATGAGCTATGTCAGTGACTTACCATACCATAATTTTTTTTATAACAGCAGTCATCAGGTAGGCCATTTTACACGTAATGGTATAAAAACCAGTTTTATTGACCCAGAGCGATGCGTCACGTAGTTTATTTCCATTTAATAGTAATTTTGAACCCTGTTCTCGTTTGACCCGTCGCTTCGATTGTGCAATATCGCGCTGTGACATAAACAAAACAGCTTGAAAATAACATCACACCTTTTCACATCGCGCATTTTTTGATAAAGATATGTACCTCCCACCCTGTCACTGTATTTGAATACTCCGGTATGTACGAAAACTTACGTATTATTTAAGTTTAAAAAATAAATGCGGAACCCGAGGTGTATTTTTTCAAATGGCGGTGAATTCTGCTGCAAGTCTAGTATTTTCAAAGACTAAGCGGTAGCAGATGAGTGCTTAGTTGATTAGTGCAATTTGATTTTACATACTCTATTTATTAAAAGGTGTTTACGTAATATGCGAAATCGATACTAATAGCAATTTATTGCTTAAAAATAATAAACAACACCTAAACAAAAAGATAAATAATTGTTATAAAAATTAAAAAATAAATGATTATTTCAATAAAATTGTTATTACTTGTCATCGTATTAGAAATTAAGGCATCGTACTATAAGTTTTATCGGCAAAGAAAGTTTTTTGCATCTCAGAAGGAATCGACGGTACTAATAGTTTGCATATTCTAGTCTTTGGAAATATAGTCTATTAATTAGATGTAAATTTTAGGTTGAATGACATTCACAGCCGATCACTAGAGTAGTGACCTTTTCATTTTGAGTTTTCGATGAAGAATTTCTTTTTTTTGGGTACTTCTGATACACCGTGTATATTAAAAAATGATTTGAATTTTCTTAAAAAATGCGAAGGAACTTTTTCCCCAACCTATTATGTAATAATTTGATAAAGTATCTTTTTATTAAGTTGCATAAAGGCATGTTGATTTCCACTTAGATTAAAATTAGTTTAAACAATTAAAAAACTAGAACAAGTTAACAAGGGCAACAGTTACCATAATTAGTACATATTATTTATAATTAGTTTGAGCTAGGATCTTAGCATTCTTAATTCACTATAGTTCAAAATTGTCCCATAGAAAATCGACTTAATAATCAAAATTAAAGATCTTTATTTACATTCACTTGTAATATCAATGTGTATTTTGGATAGTAAATTTGTAAAATATTTTGCGATATTAAAATGGAGTGGGGTGATAAAGAGAACCGAATCGCTGTGATTGCATTACACAAAGTAGGTATAGAGCCAAATGCAATTTTTAAAACCCCTCATACGCTTGGTATTAGGAAAATGTTTGTGTACCGGGCTATTAATAGGTACAATGAAACCTCCTCTGTTTGTGACAGAAACAGATCTGGCCGTCCACGTATTGTTCGTACGAAAAAGGTGGTCAAAGCAGTAAGGGAAACAATTCGAAGAAATCCTGTCCGAAAGCAAAAGATTTTATCTCGGGAGATGAAGATAGCACTTAGAATCATGTGGCGTATTTTAAAAGATGACTTAGGACTTGCAGCCTATTTAAGAGACGTACTGGTCATTTCTTAACTGATAATTTAAAAAAGAATAGGGTTCTAAAATCGAATCAACTACTGAAGCGGTACGCAAAGGAAGGTCACAGAAAAATTTTGTTTACGGATGAGATTTTTTTTACAATTAAGCAACATTTTAACAAACAAAATGACCGTATTTATGCTTAAAGCTCTTAAGGAAGCTTCCCAATTAGTCGACAGAGTGCAACGTAGGCACTATCCGACTTCAGTGATGGTTTGGTGGGGTATTAGCTATAAAGGAGTGACTGAGCTACTTTTGTGAAAAAGGTATCAAAACATCGGCACAAGTGTATCAAGATACCATTCTTGAGAAGATAGTGAAGCCCTTTAACAACACCATGTTCAATAACCAAGAATGGTCCTTCCAGCATGACTCGGCGCCGGGTCATAAAACTCGGTCTACGCAGTCTTGGTTGGAAACGAACGTTTCGGACTTCATCAGAGCTGAAGACTCGCCGTCGTCTAGTCTCGATCTTAATCCGCTGGATTATGATTTATGGTCAGTTTTAGAGAGTACGGCTTGCTCTAAATGCCATGATAATTTGGAGTCCCTAAAACAATCCGTACGATTGGCAGTGAAGAATTTTCCCATGGAAAGAGTGCGTGCTGCTATTGATAACTGGCCTCAACGTTCAAAGGACTGTATTGCAGCCAATGGAGACCACTTCGAATAAGTGTGTACAGTGTGTACATTTTAAGATGTTGATGATGTTGAGGGAGTGCAGAGAAAAGATCGGCCAAAGTTAAAGTTACGTTTATTATTACTGCGTTACAGTGTTTTATAAAGTCTATGCCGTTCCTTACTCTCTCTTAGTTAATCGCACTCCAAAATTATTAAATTAATTAATATTACAAGTAAATTCCGTGACACGTGAATGAAAGTATGTCATCATGTCAGCAAAACATTAAATGTACAGTGTAAGACTGTACACACTGTAAAAGTAATAAATGTTATTTGCAGTAGAATTTTTTTTCTTTGTTTCAGTATTTATGGCAAGACTAGGTATACTAATATATAGTATGTATGCTCAATGTATGCTCAAGACCAGTTAATCATAATTTGTCAGCATTATGAGCATTTTATTAATTGTGTGTCAACTTGAATTGGTCAATCGGCTGCGGTGATACTGCGCAGGGTAGTTGTCATCGTTTCTGTTACTCAGCGCATCTATGATGACCAACTTGAAATGGTGCAAAAGAAATTTTTACGTTGTGCTCATTACAAATGTTTCCGTACAAGACTATCATACAATGATCTTCTAGGAAAATACTCTCTTCTGTCTTTAAAATCAAGGCGACTGTTTCTTGATCAAATGCTATGGTATAAAGTTATTACGAATCAATTTGACTGTACTCACTTAACAGACCATATCTCTTTACGTCTTCCAAGCCGGTCACACCGTATTCGTGACACATATGAGCATAAACTTTTTGATACTAAACTGTGCAGGACCAGGGCGGGCGAGCGCGTTCCGCTGAGACGAATAGTGCATCCATATAATGATTCTTTTGTAGATTTAGAGTTAATTCAGTTACCTCGCGGACAGTTTAAATCAAATTTGCTTGTAAAGCTTAAAACAAACTAAATAAATAATTAAAAATTGGTAATTTCATCTTACTGATTCGAGTTAGTTAAAGATTGTGTATCTTAATTACTGCACTGCTACTCACTTATTAACATACATTATCTAGTGAATAACGCTGCTGGTTGCATAATAAGTAATAGTTATTGTATGTATTATCAACATAAGCATTATTATGTAATTGTTTGTTATTCCAATAAATTGAAAAAAAAATTAATGTGATCTGTAATTATGATTATTGGTAATATTTTGTAACAGCACCATTGTAAAATGTTTAATACAGTTATTCTTATTCTTATAGTTTGTAGAGTAGTCCCCCCGTGTGAATGATGTCGGTCTGCTAGATCTCAGTGGTTGCATTTCAGAGTTATGATGCGCCCAAATTACTGTTTTGTTACGAAAATAAAAACGATAACAGAAATGTTCAGTTTTAGTACCTATTCTAGTGAAACGAATTGGCCTACCTGCTCTCAGTGCTTGTATTTCACAGCTATCATATATTGTTTACGCAATACCCTTATTTTTGGACAAACCCTAAAACAATATCAAAAAACGTGAGAATCGGCGACACACAGCGGCCCCTCCTGCTCCCGCGCCCGGCCCCGCGTCACAGAGCATAGAACAATCGTTATGTGCTCCTGCGCTGGCGCTCGTTTTTGGTGTTTTTAAATAAAATTCAACCGTTACTACCATTTTTACAATAATGTCGAAAACAAATACCTGCTACAGTCCGGCAAACTCGTGCGCTACCCTCCTGCGGTGTCAGCGGGTAGCGGGGAAGGGAAACGCGTGCAACTGCGCGTCATCTTGAAGCAGTTTCGGCCGCGCTATCGAAGCGGCAGTACGTCGTAATCTGTAATACTTTTGGTTCGATGCACACGAGATACCGATCTCAGGATGAGTAAGGCGATAACACGATAGACTAAAGAAGTTATATATAAAGTGTACATTTTTTTTAAAGTCGCCAAAATGACCAGTTGTCATTGAATATGCAAATGATATTAATTTGGCGAAAACTGTTTCTGAAGCGACCGGTTTTTCGGTAACCAGCATAAAAATAACTGTGAAAGAAGTTAGATCCATGGAAGCACAGGGCGGCACAATGACTTTCAGATCACTACGGAAAAAACATTTCCTAAAAAAAGGATTCAAATCGATAGTTTCAAGGCAGGTGTGATACTGAGAAAAATCACACAGTGGTTTAATATAAAAAAGTGTATGCCGTCGTTGAAAAAGTTAAATGCGGAATTGAGACAAGAAAATATTCTTCATTGTTCACGTGAGTACTTGAGACAGACAATTCGTAGGCTTGGTTTCAAATATTTAACATGCCAGTCGAATAGAAAAATATTAATTGAACGTCACGACATAATGCGCCTACGGTGGCATTACATCAGAGATATTAAAAAATACGGCCAGGAAGGTAAGTCATTAATTTTCCTAGATGACGTAAATCAAAACCATATTAATTGTACACACTAGCCATCGCAATGGCTTTGTAAATAATGCTTTACTGGTGTTCAAATCTCATTCGAAGACCGGTAATTTTCATGGCGACATGAATGCCACAAATTTTCAAAAATGGATTGATAAAAATTTTTACCGAGCATTCCTCCGAATTCTGTTATTGTTATGGACAACGCCCCTTACCATAGCACTCAATTCGATAAGAAACCTTCAATGAGCTCCCTGAAAAGTGATATGCAGCAGTGGTTAGAACGCTGAGGTGTTCAGTATGATAACACAATGCGTAAGTGTGATCTGATGAAAATAATTAATGAGCAAAACACGGAGAGACAATACAAAATTGATGAACTATTGAAAGAAAATGGGCATGTCGTGCTTCGCCTACCCCCATACCATCCGGATTTAAATCCTATTGAACTAGTGTGGAGTACATAAAAGGCGAGCTCGCAAGGACTTCGATTAATAGTAATTTAGATAAAAAGATAACTCTGCAGAAAACTACTGAAAGTTTTATCACATGTTCGAGATTAGAACAGAATATTCGAGGTTCATTTGATTGAAGCTTATTAACAATAGAAGAAATAAATGGACATAAGTTAGTTTTCAGAACGGGTTTGCCAATTGATTTCGTGATTTCAAAACAGAAGGAATTAGTGATAAGAGATATTCTCACATCTGCAGCTAATATATTGAGAAAAGAGATTCTATCCCTGCCTGCTAACCACTTGTTCAGTACTGGACAGTTACTTCAAAGCGAGTGTAATATACCTGATGCTCTTAAAAAATTCAGCTTGGAGCTTCTTGGCATCGGTTTGAACACAAAAAAGCGGTCTGAGTCTGCTTAAAGAAAGATGAATCAATAAGCCAGGATCAAATTTACGCTGTGACGAATTGACATGTTAAGCCTTCTAAGCAATTAGCTCTGGGAATGGCTATTAAAAGTCTAACAGCAGAGAAGTCGTCAACATGTTAAACAAATATTGTCAGATACCTAGCTGTAGCTATTCTTTATTAGAAGAATTAGAAACAGAAATTACGTAATCCATGGCCCCAGTTAAATACTGGAGTACCTTTCGATAATTTTGATCGTTACGTACACACATCTTCTGGAAAAAATACTTTGCGCGACACAGTACGAATTGTTTTTCAAAATGAAAAACAATACTCCATACGAAATCAGCCTGTTGACTTGTCAAAGAAACCATCTAAACAATCCAATTCGACGTGTTAGACACTATAGGTCATCGCATTAAAAAACCCAGAATGAGTGACAGTATGATTTTACTTGATAGCGACTTACGTAAAACAACTGAATCTGTCAAAACAAATGCAACGAATAGAGATTTATTGTGGGTTTTGTCATGCTGCTGAAATTGAGAATACTCCTATGTGGGTCGAATTTAATACCGTTACTATGAATGATGAAACCAGTAAGCAGAAAATAGCTTATTTAAACCGACTCCCACTAACACTTCCGTTGTTAAAACAACAATGCGACAAGCAAAAAGGATAGCCGAAAAGTATGGATTAGGAATATATATGTGTAACATATAATCTAGCAATTGCAAAAGAGGCATTACAAATACAATCAACGATAAATACAAATCACATTTAATATCATCCTGGCAATAGGCCAGGATTCAAAGCTAAGGGATTTTTTTAGATGATTGTTGTTTGACGGATATTGTGATCGAAGCTGATTTGCTGGCCAATGGGTCTCTTAATGGATTTATGTCTGGTACGCATTACAATCGATGGAAGAGACTTCACCCCTATTATGTCACTGGTCTTACAATTAATACATTTTATATTATTTTAAGGAAAATAAATAACTAGTAAAGTAAAATCTGAGATTGTCACCATATTTGGTAGAAGAACTACAAGAAAAAAAAAATAGAAGGATGGACAGTTCTAGGAACATCTTGGTCGATGTTGACAATTTATTTTAATTAGAAACCATATCTAAATACAGAATATTTCAAAAAAAAAAAACTCAAATGCGCGATGGCTCAATAAGCACCATGACGACATATTAAAAGTCCATGACACTAACTGTTGCAGATCATACCATGTCTGCATGCCGGTGGACTGTAACCTCTTTTTGACCCCATTTATACTCTTTGGAAGATTCTTATAATTTTGAAGTGGTCTCTGATTTTTGTGTTGCCAATGAAATCAATAAATTGTAATATTGCTTTTTCGATAAAATAAAATAGTTTGTGAACAGTCTGGGATTTCCTTGAATATAAGAGTACCTGTGAACACTAACACTCACCCAGGCCTCGAGCTTCATTTACGAAAGTCATGACATCAAACACATTGACAAAGTATTTTCTAGACAACCCGTTGATTTAACACTGGAAAAAACCATAAATGCCGATGCTGCTAAGCTAGACTCAGGTGTTAGCGATTGTACTAATTCCTTGTCAGGCAGACAGCGTTGGGCAAAAAGCCATGCTCAGATATCCACCATTATAACACGTTTTAAAAGAAACTAATATTATCTAGGACACAAGACGTTACATCTGATCTACAGACAGTTGTGAAAACGATAACCCTAATTTGAACTGTGGGCACCATAAAGAAACCGATACAAAAATAATATACCACATATACAGTATTCAAGAACCATCTAAATTGTGATTAAAACTTCTGACACTAATGAAATCGTCATTTTACTTCAACGGCAAAGAGTTTTCCAGCGTTTCATGCTTTGACAGGGTGTGATTATAGCGCTGCATTTCAAGGAAAGGGCAAACTAAAACCTTACAATATCCTAAGTAAAAACACAGAATATCCAGAGACTCTAATAGAGCTAAGTTGCGATAACCAAAGCAATGCATTTTTGCCACCGTCTGAAACCGAACTAGTTCAACAGATACTTATAGCTAAATACGTATCAATTATCTGGATAAATTCAACTAAAAATGCTCCACGCTATCTATTGCCAACTGAATATGGATGGAAAGAAAAACACGGCAAATATGTTCCTCTCTGGTATGCAGGGAACCGACTACCAGATAAAGTATCTGATGTAACTGTAACGGAGTCAGAAAATGACAATATTTCTGGTGATGTCAGCGGTATGTTTTATACAGTTGCGGGTGTACAGGTGAAAATAGTTAGGAATCGCAAAGTTTGCATATATTTCTTTCTTATGAATGGCATATTGCGTATGTAAATCATAAATCTCAATAAGCTATACATACAAGAGTTAGTTTCCTTATGTTTTTCACATACCTATACATCAGTATAATAATTTTTATATCATCATTTTCATCATAATCGTCATTTATAACACATTTGCTCGTAAAGGGTCTCTTATTTCACCAATTTCAATATCGTATTCTATCTCATTACGTACTTGTGCGTTATTGTAATGTAAAACGCAAGTTTTTTTTTTAATGAAATAAAACGCATGGTTTATCAAAATGCTCCGTCTCAAAACGAACGATACTTTTAAATTTTAGCAAAGAATTTTTATGCCAGAAAAGTGATCAACATTTTTTAACTTTGGGAGATAAAATATAATAAATAAACATTTAATTCTTCAATTTAATTAATTTTGACAATAAATTACAACCATTTATCTATAATGAAAACACAAAAACATTATTTAACACCGGCTGTATTTTGTGCCTTTGTCTAAAAAAATGCTGATGCGCGCGTATTGCTAATTTGTGAACAAGTTAAAATTATTCCGCGCGCTTTTTCGTTTCGCTGTATTGATTTTATTTGTGAAGATGTGAAGTAGTGATAAATTTATTAATTCGACACCGCCAGAAATCTCAGAGGCAGAGAAAAAGGCTACTTCAAGCCTCTTGCCCGAAAAATCGACCGATAAAGCGTATCAAAATTTCATCATATGGAAAACAAGCAAAGATGCAAATTCATTTTCAGAAAGTGTGTTTTTAGCCTATTTCATAGAACTTTTGTCAAAAATATAAGTCAAGCTCATTGTGGTGCTACTATTCAATGCTAACCCTCTATATCATGATGTAGATAGACTGTAAGCAACATACTGTTCGACCTACCAGTCCTACCACTAAATTCATAAGATTCGTTCTTTAACATTATATTGCACTGTATACCGTTGCCTACAAACAGAAGTAACGATCAGGTACTAAAAATATTCACTAGATGGCGTTACAAGTCGTTAGTGGTTAGAACAGCAGGCTTACTCTTGAATCTAATAACAATTTCAATTCAATGTCGATCTCAATCCAAGTTCAATTTTAATGTTGACAGAAACCGTACTCTTGAATGCAATCTCGACAGCATTGGATTGAAATTAGGATTGTGTTTAGGATTGCGTAACGCGTATGAAGTTAGCTCTGTTTGACTCTGCATTAGGGATGTGCCGCATTCATCGTAAACCGATAAAACATTAATAATTACACAATTAACTGCAAAAACTGAATCATATACTAAGAAATAAAAGCTCAAATAAGTATGGTTTAATAAATTAAACAACTATTTCTTATTTCCATTTCGTAAATTGTCATTTTCTTTTAAAATAAAAAATTTTAGCTGTATCATTGGCTGTTTAGCCGTTTACCCATAGATAAAAAAAAGTTAAGAAAGTATGTCAAATCTACGTTGTCTACATTCTCTTTGTGGCAAATTAAAATGTTATTTCAAATTATTTGGCGACATTGGGATTTTTTGTTCGTAGCAAAAGATATCTAGATAAAGGTTCAAGGATTTTGGGTGTTCTATTATTAGTTTTGGATTCAATGGCAAGGTAGTCAGCAAATTGATTTACTGAGCCAAAATGGAAATAAAAAAGGAATGGTCTTTTTGGCAACAACTCTCAGTTCTTCAACAGCAGAGAAGCAACTAAGGTCAAGGATGGGCAAAAGTAAGTTTTTAACATATTAAGTATTAACATAAATAAGAGTGCTTTGACCCATGAAAGAATTGGTGAGAATGTTTACTTAAGTGGTACAAAAATGGGTCACTATATTTTCTACCTAATTATGATTATTGATTTGAATATTTAAAATATAATCATATTTAATTTCAGAAACACAGCTGCAGATATTAAGACGTGATATTCGGCAACGTCGTCGCTCTATTACAACATTACAAGGAGACATGAACGGCTGACACCCATCGGCATAGCATAATAATATACTATATACTGAAATAAAACAAGGAATTTACAAAAGGAAAGAACTTTTTTATGACTTTACTTAAATTAAGGCAGCTTATGTTATTAAAATAAAAATATCTAAGTGTTATTTTATTGTGGTTTTATTTTATATGAGTTTAGCTAGATAATATAATAATAATAATTATACACTCACACCTATTATCTAGCCCAAAGTAAGCGTCATTAAGAGCTTGTGTTAAGGATACTAGATAACGGAGAAATATTGATAATGATATCGATATACATATTAGAAATATACTAAACAAACATATAAACAACCATGACTAGTAAACAAATGCTGGTACTCATCGTACAAACATTTGCTCCTACCGGGATTCGAAGCCGGGACCTCTTGACCGAGTAGCCTGTATACACACATGTTAATTTGTTTGAATCTCGTCATTACCCATACAAAATGCTTTATTCAATAATACACCGCGTTGTTCAATGTACATTTCGTCTTTGTTTTCAGTCGAAATTATTAGCTTTTCGTATAACATTAATCCTAAGTTCTTACTAAGCCATTTAAAATATATACATACCACATAAAAACAATATTTGACCCCCAAAATTACTAGTAAATCTTAAAACAATATAACAAGTAACACTTTTGTTATTGTGTAGAAGACAATAATAAGCCAACTTCCAAGCAATCCGAACGCAATAGACAGCTGTCAAAATTCATTCGAGAGTACCGATTTAACACCGACCGAATCCAATATCAATAGTGTTAATTTCTTAAAATGGCCACACAATAAAGATCCAATGTGGCGCTAGTGTCGCAGTCAAGAGTACTAAACGTCATAATCCCAATGTCGATCTATCGGAATTGTGTTCAAGAGTAAGCCCGCAGGTTCGCGCGTGCTGCTAATTGAAAATTATTTAAAAATAGTTTTTTCGTGTTTTGAGGGTTTATTTTCAATAATATGGACAGGTAAGTGTTTTAATATTTGACTCTTTATCAATAACATTTATTTTGATTATTTTGCTCCTTTTTAAAAATTTGTGTTTGTTGCCCGTAAGCTACGTTGACGGATAGAGGTATTATTTTGTATTAGTTTGTGTGGGTATAGATGGGTTTTATATCATGTTCCAGGGCAGCTCGTCAGCGTCCTCTTTTAGTCCTTTTAGAGGAGGATATTACCTCGGTGCTGCAGAATGATGATGACAGTGACGACGGTTTGGATTTTGATGATAACAGCCTCGCAGACCTAGATTTTTCACCTGAATCAGAAACTTTTGAAGACAATACTTCTACCTTAGATATAAACGTGAGTTATGTGAGTCATGAGGTTAGCGCGCATGATTCCAAGCCATCAAAATTACCAATTGTATTTTGACAATTATTTTACCTCTCTTCGTCTGTTGGAATATTTGGCCAAAGAAGGCGTTCACAGTCTTGGTACGATTAGAAGGAATAGAACCCCAGACTGTAAGTTGCTACCAGAAAAGGTGATATTGGAAAAACCCAGAGGTTATTCAGAAGAATATGTACCTGACGTCAACGGCACCGACATATCTAATGTGGCATGGAAAGAATAAAATTGACACTCTGGCTTCTACTTTTGCTGGAATACAGCCTAAAACTGATGTTTGCAGATGGGACAAACAGAACTCCACGTACGTGAGCATAAAACGACCGAATGTTGTAGGAGAGTATAATCGCCACATGGCTGGTGTTGACCTGATCGACAGCATCATGGGGATATACAAGATACAGTTGCGTAGCAAACGATGGCAAATACGTCTATTCTATCATTACTTGGATCTCACAATGGCAAACGCATGGTTGCTTTATAAAAGAGTCCGTAAAGACAAAGGCCTCTCATGTCGTTTATCTTCAGCAGATTTTCGTCTAGATGTTGCAGTAACTCTAATGTAAATTGGGTATAAAGCCTAGTATGTCTAGTCGCCGTTCGCTGGAGAAAGAGATACAAGCAAAAAACATAAAGGACCTGCACAGCATGCACCTCCTATGGCAGTACGGCAAGACCAGATTGGGCACTGGCCCCAATGGTCTGATAAAAAAATTAGATGCAAGTTCCCGAAGTGTACTGGATTTACTTACAATACATCCGAAATATGCGGGGTTGCTCTATGCTATACCAAAACCAAGACCTGCTTTAGGAACTTCCACCTCTCATTACTTCCTCTTATATATAGTTTTTAAGCTTATGTCTCCGTGTTGCCCCCAGGCAACGCTCCCTGTTTTTTTGGAAAATAATTGAATAAATGAAAAACTATTTAACACGTATATTTTTATTTTGTTTTAATTACCCGTAAACAAAAAGAAACCATGCTTTTAAGTTATAGAGGGCTAAAAATCACTGTGAAAACAAAACATGGTATTGATATCAAGTCATACTCCAACTTGCTGGCATTTCTAAAAAGACGCTCAGATGGCCATGTGAGTAAAAAGTCGAAAGTATTTTCGGCAAAAAATGTCAGGAAGTTCCTAAAAGAAGCTCCGGGTGGCCGATATTTGGCAATACGGAATCCAACTTAGCGACAAATAAATCAAACTCGGTATATGACAAAATAAACATAGAATGTGATAAAATTGTTGACTGCGAGGATGAGAATGAAAATCCAGATAAAATAGAAAAAATTGTAGCTGGTAAAAAAAATAGGAAACAAGCTTTTAACGAGAAATGGCTAGAACTGTCCGAATTTAAAGGTTTGCTCATCAGCAAGGAGCACAATGGGCTATTACTTCCAATATGCAAGTATTGCCAAATGATTCTTTCAAATCACCGGCCCAACATTCAAAGGCATGCTGAAACTGCAAAACATTTTGCTATCGCAACAGCTGCATCATCAATACCATCAATTAAGAAAGCAATCGCACAAAAAGACCCCAGTGAAGAAATGGTTCGACGAGCAGAAATTAAAATAGCCGGGTTTCTGGCGGCAAACAATTTACCATTTTGTCTGTGCGATAGTATAGTGCCATTGATTTCTGACATTTTCCCAGACTCAAAAATTGCCCAGAAACTATTTATGGGAAGAACGAAAGCCACAGCTGTAGTCAAAGAATTAATAGGACCTCATTTCGAAAGCAGGTTAAATGATACTCTTAAAGAAGCAGGAAACTACTTTTCTCTTATCATGGATGAGACAACTGACCAAAGTTCAAAGAAACAGTGTGCAGTGACAGCAATTTGTTTCATAGAAAATAAATTGACGACCAATTTCATTACAATGGTCGAAGTCGCTGAAGGGTCGGCGAAAAATTTATTCGGCTTCCTTATCGAGACCCTGAAAGCGAGAAATATACCCACTGAGAACTTTGTCGGCTTCTCTTCAGATACGACCAACTCAATGGTAGGAGAGCATAACTCTGTATTCTCCCATTGTAGGAATCGGTACCGCACATCATTTGTGTTTAATGCTCATGTCATACGATCCATTTGGCAGCGTCAAACGCCTGCCTAAAATTGCCAAAATCGGTGGAGGACATGCTGTGAAACATAGCTGCTCATTTCGGTCGCAGCCATGGTCGACAAAAATCTCGAAGAATTTCAAATTTTTTTCGAGATTGAAGTACATACATAAAATTTTCTCTCCTGCTACCACCAGATGGCTATCTTTAAAACAGTGTGTCGATCGTGTGTTTGAGCAGTCTCCTGCTTTGCAAGAATACTTTCGAATTGAAGTTTTTGAGGACCCTTCACTTACAACATTTTAATTACTTTAAACAATAATTTCACCAAACTATATTTAGAGTTTATGTCGTATACTCTAGAACTTTTAAATGATTTTAATGTTTTATTCCAAGCAGAAACGCCTTTATTACACCGACTCAAACCGGAAACGGAAAAATTGATTAAAACTTTAGCGATCAATTACAATTTCACTATTGTAAAGAAACGAGTGCACTCCTTATCAATCCATGCAACACTCGCAATTTTCTCGCAATAGACAAAGTCTACACTGGTATTCTCGCCCAGACCACCCTGACGGAATTAAAATCTAAAATTAAAAACACAGAGATGAACGATTTTGAACTGAAGGTAGAAACATTTAAAAAATATTGTTTAAAATATTACATAGAAGTAATAACACAAATTAAAAAAGGATTCGATTTCGCTGATCCTATTTTTGATATCATAAAAATCTTGGCATGGATCATAGGTTTTAAAATTTAAAAAAAGTTATTCGATTGTTACTAGTGCTGCCGTTTTCAAATGCATACGTCGAGCGTGTTTTCAACTAACTGAAAAGAACTAAAACCGAAAGTCGAAACAAATTGAATACAGATACTTTATCGGCGCTTATGCATGCCAGTGCTGGGATAAACAGTCAAGGAGGAATAGTAACATTTGAACCTGCAAACTCTTTCCAAAAAGAAAATTATGTATAAAAATGTGCATTAAGCTGAACTATAGTAACATGGGTAAGGCTTTAAATATATAATTAATTCAGGCTGGCATAAAGCGTTTAATTTTTTACTATCAAACTGCTCTACTTGTTACTAATTCTGTACTTTGTGGTTGACTTTGTGTGTACCTCTTCTGGTGAATGATTTGCTAATATATTATCTTAAGATGCTTGCCACTTGCATGACACTAACTAACATAATTTAGTAACTTATAAAAATCGATACTTAATGATTTTTTTTTACCTATTTTTATTTGCGTTTCTTCACCCCGAATTTCGTTTCTTTTCAGACATACCAGCGTTCTAAATCTCCAATTCTGGCAACACTGCTCTGTGGTCTCGTGTCTCCTAATTTCAATCAAGAGAGTGAGAGAGAGAGAAACTGGTGAAATTGTAACTAATAATAATAACTTTCATAGGCGATACAAAATTACAATATGACGCCATACAAAAGCCATACCAAAAGAGATAGTAAAATTTTGTGTAGGATTTGGTCCACGAGCACTATTTGTTCGTACAGATTCTGATTATTGTGGCAAAAAATAGTTTAATTTGCTAAAAGTTATCATAGAGACGGGTATTTTAAAGAAATCTAAATTACAATGTCTAAATGCAATTTTGTTTTTTAGACTTCGGGGTGAATATTGTCGTTTTTTTGCTTCATGGCCCTCTGGCTATTCGAAATTGTTTGACCCTTCAAACAATTCCGAAAATCCACAAAACACTCAAGCATATCCAAAACATTCACGGTCGAAATACGCAATGTCAATTATAGATAAACTGTCAATATGACATAAAAATCAACTTTTTAACAGCATCGCTATGGCTGTCGATATTACACTTTTGGGGACTGTTATGATTTGTGTTGCCTTTTTTATGCAATAAATATTTTATTTTGTTATTTTTTGCACTAAAATAAAAGAGTTTTGTGTTATATTCTTTATATAATAATAATAATATTCATACACTCACACCTATTATGTAGCCCAAAGTAAGCATCATTAAGAGCTTGTGTTATGGATACTAGATAACGGATAAATATTGATAATAATATGTTATTCAAAGGAAACCATGATATCAAGAATATTTTTGTCCACAATCTATAAGGGAGCTCGTGAGCTGGCCCAAATCTTTACTATCTCCTTTCAAACCAATACATTTAGGCAGTCGGCCCGTGGGAAAGGTACACACATATTACTCCTAAGGCTGGTAATGACGCCCGAGAAATTGTTGAGGCTCGTGTTGTTTCCTGGTGGCTTGGTACACGTCTCTCTCCTTGTCGGGGTACTTAGTCGGCAAGTTCGGCGAGTGTAGATTCACTTTTGCTGCGTATCTAGGAAAAAGTTTTTTTTATTTTAACCATAGGGCTTATATAAATCAACTGACAATTAAAACTAATGTGTAGACACTTTAAGAACAGCATTTTTATTTACTATAAACGTTGATTTTCTTAGCTCTATCGTTTACAAGATAAGGCGCCCATTCATGGGGCTAGCGAACAGAATAAATACTCGCTAATTTCCAGTGGTAGTAGCGAGCCTACTTGACTCGGACTGCAAAGTGTTATGCCTATATACACCACTAATTTATAATTAATACAAGAAATAAATTGGGGCTCTCAGTATCGGTTACTGATTATATTTAAGGAGTCAAAAGTAAAAAATCGAAAGACCAATATTATC
This sequence comes from Nymphula nitidulata, assembly GCA_947347705.1. NCBI lineage: Eukaryota > Metazoa > Arthropoda > Insecta > Lepidoptera > Crambidae > Nymphula > Nymphula nitidulata. The sequence continues at coordinate 24,736,240 of OX374616.1, forward strand.
AACGAGTATCACGCGCCCCTAGATAATATACGCGCAGCGCACAACGTTTAATTCCATATAGGTATTCGACCGCACTGATCTTTGAGCCATTCATAAATTCCGGCAAAATCGAGTCTAAGCTTAACCGACCTCCCCCCCCCCCCCCCGCCCCCGGCCCCTCGCTACACGCACTCTTGCTCCTTGCGGAATAGTGACAGACAATGAGAAATTGTTATCGGAAATACACGCATGCTCCTTTAGGCATAGGTAATTAGTACGTCTGTACAGAGAACTGCATGGAAAACCCTCGACAGCCAAACGTGCGAGGCCTTGGTTTCAGCAAGACACCTCCGCACTACCGTAGCGCAGTGCGTGTATTCCTGGAATCATGACGAACCGGCTGGGTCGTGGCAGGCCTGTAGCGTGGCCTTCAACCTCGCCTGATCCCACGGTTATCACTATCACTATGGAGTTTTTTGTTAAGTGAAATTAAGCAACGAGTGCAAATAAGTGAGCCAGTTAGTGTAGAATAATTATTGAAACACGACGCTTTTGAGACAAGTGAAATTTCATTCTCTGCTGTTTCACTTATGTAATTACTTCTCTCGTTAAAAAGAACTTTGACTAAACATGCCCGTCTGCGCATTGACATTGGAGCTGGACATTTTTAACCGACTTCAAAAACGAGGAGGTTCTTGTACTTGTAAGTAAATAAGTTGTGAAGCTAAATACGTAGGATTTACATTTGATTTATATTTAGTACCTAATTGTAAACATCATCTGATTTTTTTTTAAATATCTATATAATCCCCGCGAAAATTTTCTAGTTTAGATACATTTTTATTAGTAAATAATTTTTCAAACATTTATAATAATGTTAAAATCAAAATTAAGAATATAAGACTTTTACCCCCGTATTCATAAAAACAAGTGACGTTATAAGAGGTTCAAAAAGTGTTTTGTTTCTCTCACTCTTAAGAGAAAGGAAAAAGATAAAACATATTATAGCTGTGTTTTATCTAAAATAGGTTTATTGAGCGTTTATGAATATGGGCGTTTATGTACTAATAAAAAAAGTGGTGGTGGTGTATATCGTAGGTATAAAATACGCATACAAAATCTAACCATACCTTATGCCAGCTATGTCGATCTCGTAGTGACCATTGAGCACGTATTCGTTTGTAATAGGCTGAGCCACGCCGTTTTCATCCAAGTTTTGTACAAATCCTAGGCACACCTGTAAAATCAAGTAGTTTATTTCAGAAAACCTAGTGTATACTATCTACGTCCTTAAACAAAACATTTATTATTCTGCTTATTTATTCCTATCTACACGAATGATATAAAACCTTTCAGGCAAAAAGTTTATCATGTTTATTTTTTCAATTTAAAATTGTTTCGATAGGAACAAAAAGGAAAGAACTAGTGAAAAATGATCAACTAGTTGATTCCATAGGAACATATGCCTGAATTAACTTTCACTCTGATCAACTGGTTTATTCGTTCAGTTGATCGGTGTGGAAGACGCGAATTTGACATTTAGAAACGTGTGTATGTAGATAAAGAAAATAACAAGATTATGATTTCGAAATTACTGTATGAATGAAAATGAAAATGAAAATGAAAATATCTTTATTCAATTAGGCCCCCAAGAAGCACTTTTGAATCGTCAACAAAAAAACCCTTAAGTCTATCACATAAAAATAATATTAACTAACTAACAATTTCATAATGTTTGTCTCTCTGTCTTATCTGCATCTAAGTAAGCTAAGAATGTTATGTCAGTCTGTCTATCGGTCTGTCTGTCGGTCCGTCTGTCCGTCAGTCAGTCTGTCTGTCTGTCCGTCAGTCAGTCTGTCTGTCAGTCTGTCTGAATTTACACCGGTTCCAAAAGTTGAACTACCGAGAAGATTCCGGCAACAAACTCGTGTAGTCACTCTTTTCAATCATTAAGTTACAATGTTTAATTACACAGTAATAGTATTTAGCAGCGCAGTGTCGCACAGAGTATAAAAAAGGTATATTAAAGTACCAATAAGTACCTAATGATAAGAATATTTACTGTATTTAAAGGCTGTCCGACAATGCACCTTCACAATATAGGTATTACAATACACAAAGGTCAAAAATTAATATACAAAGACCTAATAAAGCTAAATATCTTTCATTAATTTTAAACACTTGTCTGAGCACGTCATTACAATAATAATTGTATTGTTTTATATATAATATCCTATAATGCCATATACCTCAAAAATCCCTCAAAAATTATACTATTGATGAATATGTAGGTAAATTATTACAAAATCAAGGAAGCTTAGAGATGACCATTTCCACTAGTGGCACCTGTTCACAAGTATGACGCATGTGCCAGCCATCGCTCCGCTCAACCATACAAGATAATTGAGATGAAACTGATAAATATTCGAGTTATTCTGATTTATTTAATTAAATATAACACAAATAACATGGGCTTATTTTATTTTTATCTTAATGTTTAAGAACCTTCAAAATATCATAATTTATTTTTTATTTACTTATCTACTTATTTTATATATTATTAAGTTACTAAACTTTAATAAAAAAATAAGTTATACAGATTCACATTCTCATTTGATAATATTAAATTATTTTCACTTATTTTCACCTGTTAAAATTTATTCACATTTTTTTTTCGCAGCGTTTTTGACACTTGGTTAAACCACAAGCAAAGCGCTTGTCAGTGGACGTCGCTTCGTGAGATAAATCCATTAGATGAGATGGATACATTTTAAAATTTCATTTGAGTAATAATAAAGGGAACGAGATTGACGAGAAAATTGAATACAATGTCACTTTTCTAATTATGTGATACTGATCACCCGCACCAAGGTACAACTCAAATAGTATAGATATACCAGCGCCACTGACCTGCTTTTTGAAGGTGAACCCGTAGCTAGTGGTAGTGGTTCGCCCGCTGTAGTTGCCGTCCCTATAGATGGGTTCTCCGCCCCAAGACCACAGGTCCAGCTCGTGGTCGTGGTCAGTCAACAGGAGCTGGACGTAGAGGCGTCGGACTCCTTCCTCGCGTTGACGCAATAAGGCGTTGCGACCGATGAATGGGATGTCTTTCTGTTAAGTATTATGTTGTGCTAAGTATTATGCCTGCAGTACTGTGAGATAAATGCGTCATGTATGATTGATCTATCACTATTGGAAACGATTATTTATAACATTAATATATAAGTTAACATCTTATTGATATTTGACTTTGTGGTATTGATTTGACATTCTTTTATATTATTATTTTATTTTTATTTTGTATTGTGTACGAATTAATTTACTAGACAACCTGTGTAGCCTATAAATTTTATATTTTTTAAGAATCGTCTTGAATAATTAGTGTTATTGGTTTAACCCTGCTAATTATTGTAAATAAATAAGTATATACAAGGTGTTTGGCATGGCATAACAAGCGGGCACCTACCAATGTTATCTCATAGTCATATAAACAATATGGAGTGATCAAAAGGTCAAACTTGTACATACAATTAATTTTGGAACCTCCCATACGTTTTATATAACTGACCAAAGTATATGTACGGCGAAGTTTGAAATATATTATACAACTGTGATTTTTTGATAACACCTTAGTATTCATATGACTATGTTAACATGGGCAGGTGTCCGCTTGTTATATATGTCACAAACGCCCTGTTTAAGTTTATATCTCAAAACTTAATAAATAAAGTCGATCGTAAATGATCGTTCAGTAATTATAAAAAGATGTAAACGTCTTGTGTGCCATATTCTCTTTGCAGTAAGTCATAGTCAAAAGTGTGCCTCTTAGTGAACGTGTAAGCGTCATGTATTTTTTTCTTAGAGCAGAGTCCCTGATATTTAGATCATAAAAGTGAAAAACTTTCATTACAGGACCAACTAACACTACGCAAAAAAAATATCATTTGTTTTATACATTTCGTGCGGGTAGGTATTGAAGTTTGCATAAAATAGCTGATTACTAATTCAGAGTTGATTTCGTAGTAAAAGTTGTTAAGTTTGATGGCCTGAAGTAGTCGAATAAAAATACACGGTGTATGCACAAGAATTGAATGCAGAGTACTTATTTTCTAAAACATCAATCAAGCATTCTATTTCTCATAGTTTATTTTGCTCATCTCAAAAACTTCACACATTAACATCGACTTCTACGTTTTAATTACTTATCTAGTCTAAAACTTGAAATCCAACTAACATGGAACTTAACACGCCAAGTCCGCCCGCACTCGAGCGGCGTCGTCATAGTGTCCAGATCCTGGCCCCAGAAAGCGAAGAACTTCTCAACGCGGAGCGCGCGCGATGCGTAGTAGCCCACGTGACTGATGCCGTACTTCTCACCGGCGGACATGAGACGGTTGTACACGTGGAGAGCGAACTGGCAACAATTTTTGTCATCATTACCAGCCTATATACGTCCCACTGCTGGGCACAGGCCTTCCTACATGGAAGAAACACATGAGCAGTTTGGGCCATAATACCACCACGCTGGCCCAATGCGGGTTGGTGGGTTAAAGCGGTTGCAGGAACAACCGGGACCAACGGCTTAACGTGCCTTCCAAAGCCCGGAGGAGCTAGAGATAACTAACTTTGATTGACCCATCCCAGGATCGACCATGGCGAAAGTTGCTTTGTTTTTCGTATCTAAACAAGAGCGCTCAAACCAATACGCCACCGAGCTCCTCGAGCAAACAATTATTATACAAGCTGAAAAAGACGTTTCCAAAATGTATGGAGACCCGGCCAGGTCTACGTACAGTATACTGAAAAATTGGTAAAAATACGCAGAACAGTATTCAACTGTCCATTTTCTCTTTATTTGATTTGTTGCGTGATACAAAACAAAAAAATTTATAGAAAAACTGCAACACAGCCAAAAATTAATCATGGCGCCTTTGTCACTTTGGCGACGTTTAGTTGACTTATATGTCGCCCGCTATATTGCCATAGTAAATAACGGTGAAAACGACGAAAAATTTCAACTTTTGTACAAACAGATAGGTATCCATGAAAACGAATTATTAGTATTTTTCGCGGAATTAGGAGATTTTTCCTCATTTTTTGAGATACTGTACATATATTTGGCCGGATATGAAACATCTCCTTTATGTGGTTGTTTTCCCGCAGCGAAATGATTTAGTCTTGTTTCGAATATTTTTTAACAAGCACGAAGGGTCAACAGCACTGTCAGCGCATTTTGGTTTTATTCTGGATAGCGTCACCTTTACACTCGGTATATCAAAACTCGAAAGTGACTTCGAATCAAAAATAAAACCCCGCGATACCTTCACGACCGTTCGGATCTCAAATCAAGTTGATAAATATATTTTATTATTATTATTTGAAACAAATACTATCAAGAGTAAAATCTACAGCGGGAAAACAACCATTGAAATATCAGCATATATAATGTTTTCCACTTCTTGATGACGGCTGTCTGGTCGAGTGGTCAGTATGTTTATTTAGTTTGATACTAATATTTATATACATTATAATTTATATATGGGTGAATGTAGGAATAGTATTATTACAAATTAACTAATAGAAAAAGTCCAAGTTTTCCCATGAAAATTACTCACCTCATTAGGTATATAAAGCACGTACCCCAACTCTCCTGTGTGCGTGAGATTCATAGCTCTGATACCATTAGCCAAGCCCACATCCAATTCCTTGAACGTAAAAAATGGGAAATTGCTAGGCGATAGATCCGTGTCCGTCAACTCTGATAGAAGATTCCTCGTGAACGGACCCATGACGCAGATGGCCGTGTACACAGATGTGACGTCAGAGAGCGTAACGGACCCGTTCTGGGGGAGGTGACGCTTTAGCCACACCTTGCATCTCGTCTGTTGGATGGTTGGGGCGATCATCATGTAGCTGTAACATGAATCATGAGTAAGGTTGCATTGTTTATTTAGAAAACAGCATGTGTTTTTCGTACACTACAGTACGTCTCAAATTGCTAAACTAAAGGAGCTCATTTTTGTCTATAATATATTAGGTTGGAAAAAAGTCTTTTCGCATTATATGTATGAACTTGTAATAAAATCTCTTTGGCTGTACTATTTGTATCTGGCTGGTTTTGGTATCATTAAAAGTTTAGATTTTAAACAAGATAATTCCAAATTCAAATTAGGAAAATTTGTGTTTTTCATTTGTTTTTCCTACTGTCAAGATGAGTGAATCTAATGAAGATATTCAATACACTTTAAAACTTTACTACAAAAAAAGTAAAAATGCAAAGCAAGCCGCGAAAAAAATTTGCGATGTTTATGGACCTAGTGCAGTGTCTGTGAGAGTAGCACAAATTTGGTTTAAGCGTTTTCAATCCGGAAATTTTGATGTTCAAGATGCACGTCGCTCTGGTCGCCCTATTACGGATAAAATTGATGCCATTTTTGAAAAACTGGAACAAGATCGGCATATCAGTAGTTACGACGTAGCTGAAGAACTGGGAATTGACCGCAAAACAGTTTTGGCGCATTTAAAAAAAAATGAGTACACAAAAAAGCTCGATATTTGGGTACCCCACGAGTTCACTGAAAGAAACCTAATGAAACGTGTACTCATTTGTGATTCTTTATTACGACGTAATGAAACCGAACCATTTTTGAAGAAGCTGATAACTGGTGATGAAAAGTGGATCACGTACGACAAGAACGTGCGAAAAAGGTAGTCAAAGGCCGGTCAGGCTTCACAGACTGTGGCGAAACCCGGGTTAACTCGCAACAAGGGGATGCTGTGTGTGTGGTGGGATTGGAAGGGCATTATTCATTATAAGCTGTTACCACCAGGCATGACCATCGATTCTAAACTCTACTGCGAACATCTGATGAGATTAAAGCAAGAAGTTGAGAGAAAGCGGCGGGAATTAATAACAGAAGGGGTGTGGTTTTTCATCATGATAACGCTAGACCTCACACATCTTTAGCCACTCAGCAAAAATTAAGAGAGTTTGGCTGGGAGGTATTAATGCATCCGCCGTATAGTCCTGACCTTGCACCTTCAGATTTCCACCTGTTTTGCTCTCTTTAGAATTCTCTAGGCAGTGTCAGGTAAACATCTCGAGAGGACTGCCAAAACCACTATAGTAAGATAATTTAGTAAGTTTAAGCTATAAGCTAAGCCACAAAGTGAAATAACAAACATAACATATACGAGTAAAAGGTGTATATCTCTTACCTTATGATATGCTTAATCATATCAACTCGTGTAAGACGCGACCGGTTTTCTTGGCATTACAATATGATAAGTTAATGTTTTGCAGTCTATGTGAAACAAACAAGAATGAGAGGAAAATCCTTAATTTGGTTTAATAAAGTCACTAACTGGTTTTCTGATATCCTAGCGAGACTGCAATCATTCTCATAGCCTCCTCTCTCGTTCTGCATCCCCGTGTGTATTATACTACCGACGGGCACATCCACATCGTTAGAACATAGGTATTGTAGAAGATCCACCACTTCCCGGCCATTGGACTGGTGATATATGGAAATAAATATTTAATATTAAAAAAACATCATACATATTATTGAAAAGTATCATATAGTAGGTATTGGTCTCAGTTGACTATCACGGCCAGATGTAAGTACACTATCCCAAAAAATCAGGAAAAATCTGCTGGATCCGGGAAAAAACGAATAATTCATTTTCATTAAAAGTTCAAAATGATTAGTCATTTAGATCACAGAGGCGCCCGATAGTGAATATTTAGCAGTGTTAAAAAAAATTCTAAGTATATTTTTTGTTTAGGTGGAGTATTAAAGACTGTTCTGAATATTTTTGTCTAATTTTCAGTATAGTGTACATAGTCCTGGCTGGGTGTCGATAGTTTTTGAACATTTCCTTAATTTTATGATTATGATAAGTTCTAAACGAACCTGTAGATCAATTTTAGTGAATGACGAGTAATCAGAGAGGCCGACGGCTTCTCTACAGGCCCAGTACTCCCTCTGTACTGTCTCGAACCAATGAGGCTTGCCGAACGTCTTTGTGTACGCTATCTTGAACGGCCGGGGACTCTGGGAGGAGTCTTTAGATTTATCTGTTCGAATCAGTAAGCATTTGAGTTAGGAACTTACCTTAAATGGCACGGACGACATATTCTACGTGTTGTCATCAAAACCTCGCAAAACGGAGCATATTTTTAAACAAAATTGTACAGTGTATAATAATAATGTAACATCTAATTAGACGCGAAATAAATCCGGTAAATTGGTTTTATTTCAAAAATTGTACATTTTCGAGTTACATAGATTTTTTTAAATACCCCAAAAAAGCTTTTTAAAAGATTTTCGACTGTCAGTTATCAGAAAATATTATTATTATTAAATGCATATTTATCAATAATCTTAACTTTTATTTTTAAAGAGGTCTTTTGGAAAATAAACTGTATCATAATAGTTTCATCTCATAAGGAACTTTAAGTTTCTTTAGGTGAAAGGAAAAACCTCATATTGCCGCCTCACTCATTTTTGTTTGCATTATCTTGATCGTTTTTATTTCTACGGATGTTCACAAAATTATCTATACTAATATTATAAAGCTGAAGAGTTTGTTTGTTTGGTTGAACGCTCTTATCTCAGGAACTACTTATTCAAATTTTAAAAATATGAGTTGGATAGTCCATTTGTCGAGGAAGGCTATTGTATAACATTATGCTACGACCAATAGGAGCTAAGCACTAATGAAAAAAGTTGCAAAAACGGGCAAAAATATTCCTTTTTAGAGCTTTTCTTGCGTCCGATGGGTAAACCGTTATGTTTATCTTTTAAGGTTGACTAACTATAACCTTTTTTTGGTAATCAAATGTCTTAGACTAATAATATTATAAAGTTTGTTTGTTTGTTTGGTTAAACGCGCTTATCTCAGGAACTACTACACAGGATACAAATTGATTTTTTTTTGTGTTGGATAGTTTTATACTGCTTTGCGAATTGATCTCGGGACTTTGTTTTAATCCTGACGGATCGGATGATTTTTGGATATCCTAGAAAAATCCATGTAGCCCCGTGAAATTTTGCTTTCCATGTTTTGTTATATTGGGAGGTTTCGATGTTAGTTATCACAAAAAAATAACAATATACAATAAAATAAATAAGATAAGTTGATATCTGTAAATAGTATAAGTAGCTACACTTATAAAACTTAGGTAAATTAAGCTCGTCATGGCAACTTGTAAATAAGGCAACACTACTGCACAAGCCACAATAATTTAAGCATTATAGAAATCTATAATGCTTAAATTATTGTGGCTTGTGCAGCAGTGTTTTGTAAGTTGTTCCAATAAATGAAAAAAAAACAGCTTGAAGAGTACATCGCGTGCCATGAAAGGGGCAGCTTGAGTAAGAGGTAAAGAATATCAAAAGTTTGTCAATTTAGGTAGGTAGGTACATACATACAGCCAGCACAATAAATTATGCAAATTTAAGTCGGTACATACACACAGCCAGCACCAGAGTTATCAAAACTTTCAAAGTCCTCAAAAATAACTATGATAAGCAAAATACATTATTACAGCATTAGATTCACCCTTTCACTTGTTTAAGAATTTAAATGATGCTACCAACATAATGATGCTTCTATCACTATCGTGTAAGAATTGCTTTCTTCAGAAACTGTTTCAACAGTTATTTTCAGCAGATATTTTTGATCACTCTGAGAGCGGATACGATTCTGAGGCTGTACATAGTTACCTAATTATAAATAGGCAGAAGAAAATATATTATTACTGACCAACTGTCTCGAACCACGTGGGCCTCTCATAGCCCATAACTTGGCCGAAGACAGCTCCGTTGTCCCTCAGCGTAGGGTATATCGGTGATAGTCTCAGATTTCGTCCGGTTTGAAATTCGTCGAACGGATAGGGCAAGCCGTAATGGACACCTGGATAAATACACGTTTCATGATTTGTTAATACGAACTTGAAGGATAGGTCTAACTTTGATTAGAACTTTTGCGAAACTAAGTAAATTTTGTTTTACATCACCGATTTATAGAATTCGTTATTTGAATGCTACAGAGAGCCACAGTAATGGGCCGTTTTCAGTGATGGGCGATGTCAGACGGTAACTATTTTAAACCCACGCTAGCAGAGCTGCGGGCAAAAGGTAGGAGATATCCTCCTTATCAGTACTAACATGTTTCTGTTATTAATTACTGGTTTACATAGGCACTAGAATTAGAATTACTAGTTTATTGCATAAATGAAGTATGGTTGCAGAAAAAAGAATTAGAGGCAAAGAGGGATTATTTGTTACGAGTGTAGCAACTAACCTGGAACTTCCTTAACCCGGTCCCTTAGGAACCTTTTGTTGTTGTGGAGGCCCAAGTATCTATTTATGTCTAGCTCGTACATGTCGTACTTGGTGTACCCGTCGACGATCTCGTCCACCGTGGCTTCGGCGACACCCCCGCAGGCAGATATGCCGACGGTCTTCATGCCCGCAGCCACGTGGTACTTGAACATCTGGTTAGTCGTATTGATTCTTAATGTTTTAGTAAAATAAATGTATATGTACTTAACTATATATTGAACGCTTGTGACATGTGTGATGTATGTAACTATAATAATTTATAATGACTAAAATTGCTTTGTACTATTTCATACTATATTTATACACCGAAATAACTGCAAAATTGCATGCTGTGTGACAGTCAAAATATGTGATACAATCTTACTATCATAACACCTCCTGTACTATATTTTTTGCAATAAAGAATTGAATTGAAAAATAATAATAATAATGTAATCAAAGACTTCTATTGTTGCTTATGGCAATATATTATATAACAATCAATAGGTACGTCTGATGTCAAAGTAAAAAAAACGTTATGGACAAACGTCAAATTGAAAAAGTATTTTTTTTTTTATTGAAGCGGGATTCATGACGTTTGAGTATGGCATTAGCGACAGAATGCGATTCGGTAGTTCACGTACGTTATCGATGTCGAGACTTCAGCCCCAAGAATTAAGAGGTAAAAAAATCTTTGTTTATTTATGGTAAGTATGTGTCGCCCTCAATAATGTTGAAGATGGAGCATCTTCAACATTATTGAGGGCGACACATATTCGCTCGTACGTTATAATAACGTATACCTACGTGTTTATATGATATTATCATGAATACATAAAAAAATATATAATCTTGAAGCAAAGAATTCGATCTTCGATTGGTGAAATGAGATCGCGCGGAAAGTTCGATGTTCACGAATTTAGCCCGCAAAACTTGCCTGAATTCATGAAATCAAACGTTCCGAACAGATCTGTCTTCAGCTTTCAGGAAATCGTTCTTCTTACAGGATGCAGCACTATGTATGGATACATCGGAAAACACAAAGCAATAGCATCAATCAACAACGCGAAAGTGGGAAATTTAAAATCGGAATAGTTACTGGATTAATTATAATAAATAGAAATGGTAGGTAAATAGCGTCTAAGGTATTCTTCACATATGTGGATAGCAAAAACATAGGCATATGTAAATGGTGGGTGGAAACGCTTAAGACAGGCCAGTTCATTAATTCGTTAATTTTTGACATAACATTGCTAAACTGATATAAAAGGTGCCTATATTGCCCAATAAGTTAAATTAGATCATATTTTATGTGTCGGTATCTATAGAACATAAGAAGAGAGCTAGAGGTCGTCCTAAGGAACGCTGGGTAGATGAGTTTAAACAGTATGTTGGGAATGACTGGACAAAGCAAGGAAAGACAAGAAAAATCTGGACACTGTAGGAATTTAGTATGTAATCTTATTAGAATTCATTTTGAAACTCTGTAAGTTAAGGAAAAAAAAGGGGCTTTCTTATTATTACTATCCATAGAACATAGCTTACCTCTGGTGCCTCACCTACAATCCACTTGCAATCAGGAGAGAACGCCTCCAGTCCGTTGCAGAGCTTGTGTAGGACAGCTTGGCTCAGCGTCGGGACCCGTTTCAGTAGTTCTTGCAGTAACACGTGAAACTGGTCCCAATCCTCGGGTACGCATCGTTGAGACATCGAATTAACTAGATACATAGGGTAATATTATTATGTGGGCTGTTGAGAGTTTCGGATTGAGTGTACCGAGTGATTTGATGAGTATTGTTGTGTTTTTAAAATTTGTTAAATCATAGCATTATTAAATTATGCATTACGAAGACAGAAATTACGTTACGAATTACGTTGGTATGCCCTTTGCAACAACTGTGATTTTGTCCAATTTCCGGAATATAGACCAAGCTAAAACTTAAATGTAAATATCTTCTTAATTATGAAAAACTAGTCAAAATTACAATTTGTATAATACTTTACACATAATCGTCATGTTCACTAGTGTGTAATTAGTATATTTTATGTTTAACCAATAAATTATATTCACAACACAGCTTTGCTTGCCAGCTAGTGACGTCAATGAAAATGCTATGACAGTTTGGAGCGTTTTGGGCATAAAATGTCAATTGATTTGTTTGAATGCAAAAAAACACGATCCTTGTATTTTAGGTAAAAAAAACATACAACTCAATTTGGAATAGGTTCTCAAAGACTGTCAAATACCTTTTTGTCATGTTTTTAAAGAATACGAGGGCGACACTGAAAGCTTTTAGAATAGGTTACTTGTAAACAACAAAATAAAAAAATCAATGTTAATTTTGAAAATTCATTCAATTGTCATTTTTTTTACGATTTGGCAACTAATTGAAAATTGTCTGAACTACGTCAGCATGAATTTATTTTTTTATCCTAACGCATAATAATATTTACTACTTTTTATTCGAGTAAACTGAGTTGTGTACTTCTCGTGAATTCCACACATCTAATTCTTTTAGTTGAAGGAGGTGCGCATACAGTATGATTGATACATTCGCTCGTCGATTTTGTTATCTCCTACAAAACAACCATTCTTCTTTAGGCAAAGTTTGGGTCAAGGTGCTACAAACAATGTCAATTGACGAGAAGTCCCTCTTTTCCTTTATTTTCTGGGTCTAGTTCCAACCAGCAAGACGCGACTATGGTTTTTTTATAGATTTATGTGTGAACATTCTATAAGGTTTTTTAAGTAAAGCGTAGGCCCCTCTGTGTCGCCCGTAAGCTTCCGGTCTGATATGACAGATTTTTATATCTTACAAATCTCATATACTTAGAACTAATCCTAAAACCACCTTTTCCCAAAACGACTGATTTTCTTAACGTTATTGTTTTTGAATGTCAGAAATAAGTTTTATTTATTTTGTCAAATTAGTGTATAGTCACTAAAAATGAGGTTATAGTGAAAACATAATTTTAGCTAAAAGATACTCGAGATATTTGAATTTATTGGCTGAATTGGAAATTGTCCCTTTCTAAAACAACTTTTAATGTTAATATTTTTAGTGTGAGGCCCGCACCCACCATTGACAACTTAATGGGCGTTCTATGAGCCTTACATCCATTGGCTGTCAAGGCAGAATGACCGCGACGCTTATATTCAATCTCCTCTTTCAGAGGGGCTGTACACGGGGCACTCTCCCGCTCATGTACGTCGATACATCGACTCTCCTCTGGCTTGTGTAATTTATGCGACAATCTCCAACTATCACTTACCATCAGTTGAGATGAATGCCAAGAGTTAAGCTTAAAAAAATAAAAAAAAACATACACTATAAGGAGGCCATATACCGCTCTCCTGCGTTCCACTCACATTCGACGGATGGCGGATGATGTGGCGACAGAGACCTGGGTGGACCGAGCACCTACCGGAATATAATCAGTAGTGGTTTTGTGGTCAGCTAATTTCCAGCGATAAAAAGCCCTCTTAAGGGCTCCCGTGTGGGTCTCCCAGAGCCTTTCTGGCTCATAGTGTCCTTCGGGACGTGTGTTAGACGGCTTGTTGTCGCGGCTGGTGGAACCTTCGGGGTCAGTGGACCCTTTTGTGTTTAGTGTAGTGACGGTTTGTGGGCCTCTCAGGTCCACGACTGATTGTGGCGCTAGTCGCCGTTAGTGGCATCAAGGGGGGAAGCGGGTCCACTGCCTAGTGGGTCTGAAAAGGTTTTTTCAGGACGATTGTATGCCACTGTCTTGGAAAAAGTTCGACTATTAGTGCGAAGTCTGACTTAGAATTACTGGGTCGCCCGCCGTGTAGCCCCGACCTCGTACAACAATTTTATATATTGCCGAAAATTAAAAGAAAAACTTCGAGGAAAACTTTTTATGGACGCGAAGGAAGCAGTGGCTGCGTTTCAAAAGGCCGTCGAGACCCCCAAGGAGAAGTGGGCAAAGTGCTTTTCTCAGTGGTTGCATTCGATGCAGCGATGTATTTATGTAAATGGACACTATTTTGAAAAGATATAATAAAACTAATAACTTGCTAGTTTGCTCAGTTTTAGATTTTCTAAGATCTTTCAGTTTGACCCTCGTAAAGGTGCTGCTACTGATTATCTAGTAAACGCGCACGCACTGTGGTTTATCTGTCTTATAAGGAAACTTAGTGTGTGTGTATAGCGGCTAGCAAGCGTGCAAGACGTCTGTAATAGCTATTCGTCGAGTTTGTTTTCTGCACGGTTTGCGTGTAGTTAAACTTACTCTCTTCTTCATATACTGGTTTAGCCACGGGCTCGAACCCGCCTGCCAAAATACAGCCATCCCTCTCCCGCAAATAGATGTAGCCGTCGGGGTCTCGCACCACTAACAAAAAGATACAACACGGAATTCTTAGACGAATAAGACACCACAACAAAATAAGCAATATATCGAAAATAAATAAAGCAAGACATACGTTACAAATCAATAAAAATAGAAGGTTCGTAACATAAAAGTCTTGGCAAGTATCAGATTACATTAGTTTGTTTACAGAAAAAATATATTAAATATCTGGATTATTAAAAATAATACCAATGCCAATGTTGTTAAATATTATTAGCAAAAGTACCTAAGCTTATATTCATGGCAAAATTTTAACTACTTATAAGAAACAGACAAATCATTTTTGGAAACGAGTAGTTGCAATATACTGAGACGAAAAAAAATCTGATAGGCGATATGTGCCTGGTTACGTGCCCCAGTTGTTATAACGTACCTGGCGTATTTGGGTCCAAATTCGGAATAGGTTTAGTGTGTAAGTAGTAATGTTCACATGGTAATAATGGTACTTTAACTTGCGGCCGGCTAAGCTGACCAACCTGTAAACATAAAAGTAACAATTAAAATTCTTAAAAACATTTACATGATGTTTAGTTAGACATGTGCCTGCGAATACCTGTCTAGCCCAGAATCCAGCACAGTTTACAAAATATTCGCACTCAATAGCACCTTGAGTCGTCTCCACCCCAGACACACGGTCACCTTTCGACAATACTGATGTCACAGCACAGTTCTCCATTACTCCAACACCTTGAGAAGATAATTTTAAATAACTTAGTTCTCATTATTTTCTTTATTCTATAGTGTATAATGTCGCAGCCGTCTGGTGAAATCAGCCACCCAATTGGATGGCTAGCCCGTTTATTGAACGCCGGCATCCAATGAAACGGCTGAAGTATAACTAGCCAAGTCATTGAGCGCAAAGTTTAACCAGATGTCTGAACGTCATGTCAGCCGTCTGGTTTAAATTAGCCATTCAATTGGACCCCTAGGCAAGTTGTTTAAATCGAAGGGCTTTTTTGCGACTGTTTGAGTGATTGATAGGTTCAAGGTTATTTTTTCTATGACCCCTTAGAACCAAAATCGTGTCGATTAAATAATTTAATGGTCATAAAAAAAACCTTGAACTACCAATCAAACCAAAACTTTTCAGTACATCCATCCATTCAATACGCCAAGTCCTTAAACGTTAAGTGAGTCTAGTTCAATTAACCATCGTGCTAGGCATTCAATTGGATGTCGGCGTTTAATCAACGGGCTAGCCGTCCAATTGGGTAGCTAATTTAACCAGACGGCTGCGACATACACATATATTCTATGAATGTGTGTTGTATTGTATATATGAGTAGCGAGTAGGTGAGTGTATTTATGTATATTCCAATTTCTCTGTGACCAAGCATAGTATATGTGGTGACCTTTATTATATTTATATTTCTCTGTTATTTGATTTCACCGAACTCTTTATTAAACCAATTTACGAAATAAATCTTGTTACGGGCTAGGCGTAACTAAAGTCCCAATTCAATTGTGAGATCACGTTTATTATAGACACAGTAACAATTAACGCTAAACAAAAATTAATTAAAATAAAATGTCTCTAAAACGGCACTGAAACAATCACGTCACATAACACAACACTAATTAATCACTTATCGCACTGAATAACTGCCACTGATATCGCTTTAAAGTAATCGTTTCGCAATTCTAAGTAGAACTTGTCTCGCCTGTGCCGCCCACATAAGTGCTTATATAGCCGCCGAATACTACTAGATAATTCTCGAAGCCTCCATAATATTAATTCGTTTTATCGAGAATGCTAGAATGTTCCTTATATGGAATAACGTGCTGCGACACAAGTGGTTTATATAGCCGCCGAATACTGCATCCACAATATTACTTCGTTTAATCGAGAATGCTAGAATGTTCCCTAAACGAAATAACAGCATGTTCCTTCACTACTTTCTCGAAATTTCTTTGTCTAATCTTGTGTATTATAATAGCACGGTGTCTTTACGCGAACGTTCCAGAAGGTTCTTTTGTCCTTGTCTAGCATTAGCCCTATCTCACTCACTTTTATAAAATTTTATATATCCGCCGTAGGCCGTCAAATAGCCATAAGAGGGCTTGAAAAGGGGTGGATACGGTGCCATCGGATTAGTTGGTTCCCGAAATGGCCTGAAAACGCATTTTAGCCTGCTGACAACATCTCTAAGTCCGCATAAATTGTCTTCAAAGTTGAGCAAGGCCATCACGCTAGGTACACCGCCCTAACAATATAATACTTGCAGTAATACGCGAGTAAGGACTTATTTAGAGGTGTCTTTCAGCTAACGGCTGTGTGCTAGCTACTGTTCAGTCAGAAGTGACAAAAAAAACTTTAATGCCATACCTATAAGATAATGCTAAAAACTTCTATAAATTTTTAATGTTATTTGTGCTCCATATACTACAAAGGATCGGGTTAATACATTTAATGTAATTCTTATAATTTACCTACCTTTAGCTACTGCTTCTTTGAGCAGTGACATACAAAACAGATGAGGATCTCCCACACCGTCTCCTGGTATCCACAAGCCCCCAATCACATCATCTACATTGAGCAACGGCCACATTTCTTGGCAGCGTTGTGGTGTCACCAACTCGCAAGGTATGTCCCATGAACTGTCTGAGTGAAATTATTATTATCTTTATAAGTTAGGTATTAATTATTAGAAACAAGTTGTACATGGTTGAATTAAGAGTATCGGAATCGGAGAACGAGGTTGACAGAGAGCATTCAGTGGCACATTTAATGTTATTATTTCTTTATTTTTATGAAAAGAGGGTGTTTTCCAAGCAAGCAACCAATGAGTTGAAACTCATTACAGGGATGTTTAAAAATAAAAATATGTTTGTTTTACTACTTTATTGAGCTAGGAACATGAAGAGCAACGGCACGGTACTTGGGTTGATGGCTAAGTTAAGAGATCCCTTTCGGAGGTCGTTAAAAAGAGAACTTTTCGTTTAGCATAAATAAGAATTAGGATAAAACTTCAGAAACTTGAAGCTTTTGCCCTAGCTCCCGTCCGCCATTTTGATTATTTTTCAAAGTGGCGGCCACGGATCGGGTCAAGTTGGACCGGAAGTGGAGCGACTGAGATGGAGTTTATACAAACTATTAAAATAATAAAGACTAAAGTACTTATAAATTGATCCTTTCAAATGGTTACAATAATTACACTGCTCACAGCTCCATAAGGAAAATCAGTACATAATTAAAGCTTAGGTAGCATAAAAGCAGCTTTGTTTTCCATAAACAAACATGAATTTTATGAAACTAAATTATTACGAGCATAAAACGCACCTCCACGAACTGGTCTTTTTATAACTGATAGACATTAGAAAATATACATACACAGATTGGCTCTTCATCCTTCGGTACACTGTCATTCTGTCCCTTGTTCTTGCAAGCAGTAAGGATCCGCATTGTTTCCACCCAGTTTTTCGACCACACGATTCCAATTCTTCAAGCAACTTAATTGATGATTGAGCAAGTCGAACTTGAGCGAGAGTAGGCTTGAACATGCCCACCAGACCAGAAGAATGCCAACGACTTCCACCACCCACACTGGAAAAACACTAGCGCATTACAATATTTCTTAACAGTTTTTGAAATAGAGGATGAGTGGGTAGGTACCAAACCAAGTCTCGCAAATTTAGCTACGAAAAGAGCAGAGGAAGAAAAGCCGCCTGCCGCGTGTGCTTGATAACTTTATGTGATATTACGAAGGAACGAGTGCACACAATTAGGATGTTGCCTAAGTTTTAATCTGGCGCTATTTTTCACAAATTCTGAAAATATACGCTACTGTTACCTATAAAAACAATTCAAACTTAAAAGATATGGAACATTGTTGAAATTGTACTGATTTGAAAATTAAAAAATGGTCATTTTTATTTTTTCAAAATTTATCAAAAATGTTAATGGTATTAGATTGCTGACATAAATTAAAACAACTATTATTATGACAACTATTAATAAAAACATACATATAACATAGTTATTATTAATTTTGTCAGTATGCCCATACATTTCTTAGTAATATGGGAACATGTGACGTCACCTGTTCCGTAGATTTTCTATGGAGCGTTTTTGGACGATGCGCGGCAGCACATCAAATATATCACTATATCTGTGAAACTATTGATCTTAGACATACTATTTCTTTTGCAATATTTCTTTATGAGTTATAAACTTGTTATTTATGAAATAAAAAAAAAGTTGTCAACTACCCTATTATTTCAGATTTCGGTACATAAATTGTTATAGAAACATTTTTAACTTATACTAGGTTAGTAAAAATAGATATATAGAAATAAAAATAACAATAATACAACCCCCGATCCCGGCGCATACAAGTTTTTACAAGCATGCAGACGAATTCAGCACGCTACCAACAGCGACTCACACCTACTACTAATAAAGCATGTAGGTTACCTATTGGGGAAAAAGTCTTTTCGCATTATGATATGTATGAACTTGTAATAAAATCTCTTTGGCTGTACTATATGTATCTGGCTGGTTTTGGTACCATTAAAAGTTTAGATTTTAAAAAAGGTAATTCTAAATTCAAATTAGGAAAATGTTCATTTGTTTTTCGTACTGTCAAGATGAGTGAATCTAATGAAGAAATTCAATACATTTTAAAATTTTACTACAAAAAAGGTAAAAATGCAACGCAAGCCGTGAAAAAAAATTGCGATGTTTATGGACCTAGTGCAGTGTCTGTGAGAGTAGCACAAATTTGGTTTAAGCGTTTTCAATCCGGAAATTTTGATGTCAAAGATGCACATCGCTCTGGTCGCCCTATTACGGATAAAATTGATGCCATTTTTGAAAAACTGGAGCATATTCGGCATATCAGTAGTTACAACGTAGCTGAAGAACTGGGAATTGACCACAAAACAGTTTTGGCGCATTTAAAAAAAACAGGTTACACAAAAAAGCTCGATATTTCGGTACCCCACGAGCTCACTGAAAGAAACTAATGAACCGTGTACTCATTTGTGAATCTTTATTACGATGTAATGAAACCTAACCATTTTTGAAGAAGCTGATAACTGGTGATGAAAAGTGGATCACGTACGACAAGAACGTGCGAAAAAGGTCGTGGTCAAAGGCCGGTCTGGCTTCACAGACTGTGGCGAAAACCGGGTTAACTCGCAACAAGGTGATGCTGTGTGTGTGGTGGGATTGGAAGGGCATTATTCATTATGAGCTGTTACCACCAGGCAGGATCATCGATTCTGAACGCTACTGTGAACAACTGATGAGATTAAAGCAAGAAGTTGAGAGAAAGCGGTCGGAATTAATCAACAGAAGGGGTGTGGTTTTTCATCATGATAACGCTAGACCTAACACATCTTTAACCAATCAGCAAAAATTAAGAGAGTTAGGCTGGGAGGTGTTAATGCATCCGCCGTATAGTCCTGACCTTGCACCTTCAGATTCCCACCTGTTTCACTCTCTTCAGAATTCTCTAGGCAGTATCAGGTTAACATCACGAGAGGACTGCCAAAACCACTTGTCGCGGTATTTTGATCAGAAGCCCCAAAATTTCTATAGCAATGGGATCATGTCCCTACCTACAAGATGGCAAAAAGTTATCGAACAAAATGGTACCTACATACTTTAGTTAAATGTAAATGTAAAACTATATTAAAAAATGTTTTGAATTTCCATAAAAAATGCGATGAAACTTTTTCCCCAACCTATTATATCTATTTATTTTGGCGCTAAAGCCACTTCGTTAAGAGCGGTTACTCCGCATGACTTTTCGTAGAAACTTTCAAGTTAAACCGATTCAAACCAATTTTGCCATGCATAAGCAAGTCAAGCTAGTCTAAAAAGTTTTCATAGGATAGTCTAATAATAAATAAATTTTTGGTTTGTATGAAAAGCTAAGCTCTTTGTATGAAAGGCTCGTCACTAGCCCAATTCCCGTAAGCATGGAATAAAGTCTTATGAGAATCCGTTTGTTCGTTTCCAATATTTTCGACTTGAAAGTTTGTGTGAAAAGCCATTTTTTTTTTAGTCCTAAACATTTATTTATACATTTTCAGGATCAAAACAAGATGGCGACCGCTAGCGATCCGTCTTGAAGTCTGTCGCTGACTAAAATATGTATTTAATACGATTAAATGAAAAAAAATGTCACATATTTTTTTTATATCTCTGCTGCAGAATTTCTAAGGACGGGAATCAATGAAGACACCCTGGGAAAAAGGCGGTTTTTCGGCCTCTGTGGAGTTGACATGGTTTGCCCGGCAAAAATATATCAACATTAAAAAATATAGTTTGGAGCAAGGACTGGTGAGAACAATTAAATAGTTAACGACTTTCCGCAGTTCATGTAATTTAAGATGCTGTTGTGCAGCATTTGTGGATGAGTTATGTCTTTTAGAACGTGTAGACTTGCAATTGACAAGTCTCGGTTGTTTAAAATCGAGCTAGTCCATAATAATTTGCAATTCCTGACAGTAATTGTTGTGCCAGGGTTCATGAAACTGTATGTAATGGATAAAGAAGTAGTCCATACTGTCCCAAGCAACTTCTTTTCACTAAATATGGGTTTTGGACATTTTATGGAATTGTTTTTAAGAGACTTTGCGAGTAAGAGATCTGGGTGATAATTTATTATTAGACACAATAGGCTTTGTATTGAGTTCCGCTCCGGAGAGCTACGCAAGGGACAAAATAATAAGGTTATGAGACAATTGTTTCTTTAATACAACCTACTAGATGACAAAAAAACTGCCAAACACCTGCAATAACCAGGAAAAATCACTTGGTATTGCAGGTGCATTGCCATCCTGCGGCCTAAGATGAAATGCCTTCCATAAATCACTTTAGCAATACTGATTGCCAAATGGCATATTGTCTAGGTACTCAGTATCCCTCATGTGAAATTTCAATTTAATTAAAATGGTTCACTCATGGTTGTGTTCACTGCCAAATATCATGTTGTGCAAAAATAAAGAAGATTATACTGTGTAATACTTATTAATAAACTTCTTATATTTGGTCAGTATTTACTTTATTGTTACAAATCTGTCATTACATAAATATCAATTATACAAAATATTTTTATATTTTTTTTTTTTCAAAAAAAAATCCTTTTTTGGGCAATTGGGACATGTTGCTTATTTTTCGGGGGTTTAATACACTGCTTCTCATCGTCTCCTATTCATGTTCTCGGGGCTCATCGATTCTTCTACATTTTATATTTCTCAGAAACCTCCAATTTGAAATCCATTAATTGTCCTGAATGGCTGTATGAATGAGTCGTGACAGGTGAATCATAATTAATTTTATACAACCGCCAGATTTTTGTGACCGCCAAATCAAAAACTGCCATCATCAAACAAATTATACAGTGAGGTTGGTGATAGACTTTTTACTTATGTTTACAAGGTCTTGGTGTTTCAGTTATTTTAGGGATGCCTATTCACTTGTAGGAATTTGTTAATTAGCGAGAGCAAGTGTCCAACACTTGCGTCCTCACACTGCGAATTGTGATGGCACTAGAAGCAACAAAGAAAAAGCACACATCATCATTTATACAAACGATAATATAAATAGAAATAAACACTGGAAATAATTTAGTGGTTACTTAGACCGTATAATATATCACCATTTAAGGAAACAACAATTTAAGAAAATTGAACATCTAGGTTGGTTAGTCTTGGCGGTCTTTTTGCTACGTTTGCAAGGTCTTGGTGCTTCTGCTTTTGTGATTTCAGGGGATGCTGTTCACTTGTAAGAATTTGTCTAAATAGCAATAGCAAATGTTGGAGTCACACTGCAAACTGTGATGGCGCTAGAAATGTAGGTGACTATGATAAGCAGAAATAAACACTGGAAATAATTTAATGGTTACTTACTTCAACTTCGACCATGACCATTCAGAACAAAATGCGCCGCCATATTTAAAAATGCAAACTAATTGACAGGAAACTATTACATGTAAGTTAACCTTCCATTATACAAGAGTTAACACACAATCATAATGATGCCACCATCATTCAATAAAGTTATTTATTTATTAACTTATTTAACACTATTGCATAACCGTCCCATAACCTCCGTGCATAACACACATCACACAAATAAAGAAACAGAAAGAAATAACAAAATATGCTTGCACAATCTTTCAAGCAACCTGCTGTTAATTACCTGTGGCACTAGAATATTCAAATTTCAATACACCAATGTATCAAAAGGCCACAAAGGAGATGTATTTAAACAGTAATACTTAAATAGACTACCGAATTGTTCAAAATGGAACAGGCAACAGCACATAAGTGTAACAGTAGCCCTACAAACACTATGACAAACTGAGTAAGGATGGTCTCAAGATCACACTGTTACGCTTTTGCTTTGCTGTCGACTTTATAATAGAAGAAGAACACCTTAAACTCACTACAAAATCACGCATAGTTGCATATAGTTAACATGGATACAGTTAACTTGAATGAATAAATAAATAGAGTTTGCCCTATTCTCTCTATAATACTCGCACATTATAGAGAGAATAGGGCGAAGTGCATACATAAAAGCTTCAATTTTCCTTTTGCAAGAACAAAGATCTATAGTGAGAGCACAGTTAATGAATTTTTTTATTGTCACAAAATATTATCATCTGAGATTGACAAAAATTTTTTTTTTTTTTATTCAATTCATCTGTTGTTCAAATTCCTTTACTTTCTTTTCATATAAATAGCATTAAAAAATCTATATGTAAGTTGATATTACTATTATTATTATGAGGGGGTATACCATTTTCACTATTACTATTATATTTTGACCAGCTGTATTTTTACAATATTGTATTAATAGAGGACAAAGACAAATATTAAAAAAACTTTTTTTATTTCTAAATGCTCTACCCTTAAAGAGGCCCATGACATGAAACAAAAGGAAATTAATATTATTATTATTAATTACTTGTGTGCA
This sequence comes from Nymphula nitidulata, assembly GCA_947347705.1. Taxonomy (NCBI): domain Eukaryota; kingdom Metazoa; phylum Arthropoda; class Insecta; order Lepidoptera; family Crambidae; genus Nymphula; species Nymphula nitidulata. The sequence continues at coordinate 24,759,853 of OX374616.1, forward strand.
ATAAAGTGTCTTTGTGTGACATAATATTGTATCCTCCTTGCTTACTCAACTGCTGACACCAAAGTACTCAGAATGCTTAACCATTATGCAGACAGGATATTTCATATTGTCATGCAAAAGGCATAATTTTCTAAAGCACCAACTCATATTTAGAATCATGTAGTGCCCCGCCCCACCCAATTTAAAGCTGTCCTACACTATTGCATTTGCTTAATTATGAACTACAGAACAATTACTTATGTCCTTTTTCCAATAGTTTTCATAAATAATTTTAAACTTAATACCTATAATTAAAAGTTAGCATCAAAAATATAAAGACATTATTGATCACATAGGTTTAAGAGATTGAATGCAGCAGACTGCACACAACAATGGACTTTGCTATCAACTGCACATTTTTTTCCTTAGTTGGTACTCTACAAAACACATTTACTATTTTCCAATATTTTTAACACATAAAGACAGCAAAACCTGAACTTGAACCACCAATATCTAAACTATTATTAAATATATAAAAAGAAACTTATTTTTTCTTCTTAAACTATCTAAATTTTAAAGGGTTGGTTGGTTTCAAATTGAAAGATGACACTCTGACCGAAGTGGTTCTGATGCATTGTCACAGATTCTAATAAACATAGTAAGTGGTTTCCTAATTGAAATAATATCATATTGACTTGAAAACTATGAATACATCCTATCGTCAAAAAATATTTATCTCACTAAAGATCTTCAGCAAAAAATAAATTATCATGCTATTCTCATAATTGTATGTTGATTCACTTACCAATACTAATAAAATTATATTCTTTATATGCAACTTTACATTGTATATTACAGTGATTATACTTTTCAAACATATTTACTGACTTTCGTAAAGGAGAATGTCTGGCGACACTGCACAATGTTACGCCTAAAGCACGACACCCTCTACATGTAATGCACTATTGATTTTCTCAATCAACCCCAATGTCAATATTAGTAAATATAATATAGGTAGCAATAGCTCAGGTCCCAGACAGACGCCCCGCCGACAGCAATAGAATAGATGTACATGTAGCAGCATGTGTTAGCATACCTATCACATCCATAACTACACGCATACATCGCACAGGCGGTCGATAAGTAGAAGTAGGTACTCACTATTCTTTCTCGACGAGTATTGTCTTGTCCGCCCACCCCCTTTTCGCCAAGTGATACGCCACAGCGGCCCCCATTACTCCACCACCACATATAACCACCTTAGCCTTAGCCGGCAAAGCCGATAAACAATCATCCAACTTTTCTTCATGATCGAGAGCTTCGAGTCGACTAGATAAGTGCCGTATACCTATACTGACATATTTATGTACACTATCACCTCCAATCTCGTTAAATATACGTCGAATCAACATCTTTACTTTACTGATAACATAAAAATTATAATTAGTAACGTTTATACTTAAAAGTAGAGTAAAATGAAATCTAAAAATAAGATTTTTCAACTTCGAGCAATGACATTTTTGTTTTGGTTGGTTTGATGGTTTGGCAATTTTGGCATTAGCATATTTTTTTTCCTATAAAGGGAAGGCAAAGGGAACTAATGCCCATACAGCCATGTCTTTAGTATTTATTCATTTATTTCATTGAATTGCTGGTGTTACACATTCAATGCATCTTGGGAGAATTTAACTATATAGTTCTATTTATATTTTGACCTGTCAAGCATCAGATTCCAGACATAATTGATTTTTCAATTAACAACGACCTCCAGAGAGAGACCTCCTATATCGCCGATTGACAGATTAAATCAGTTATTTTTTATATTTAGGTATTTATAAAATTCACGGCAGCATTAACAGTATATTATAAGAGCCACCACACATATACAATTTCAAGTTGGCCAACTATCGTACAACTAAATTGCGTGCTTTCATAGGCCGCACACTTCGCCGACTTAGTTGGTGGAGTGTTGCTAGCGCGGTGACGTCTGCGAAAAATGCGGAAAAAGAACGCACTACTTCTTATATTAATAAAAAGAAGAAAACAGAACAGAAAATTTTGGGTGCATCCGATATTAAGTGATAGATTAGAGCGTGGGAAACATCATACTCTACATACTAAACTGAAATTGTTTATATCAATTGTTTATATCAACGGGATTACCCATTTCATTATCATAACAACTACCTACATACATTTAATAAAAATAGTTATGAAAAGGCTATAAAATTTTAAAACAGTTTGAATAACAGTATCACTAGTAACAATTTTCAAACAGAAACTACAACATGGTTAGATGAAGGTAGCTTTTGTTCAATCAATTAATGAGTTCTTTATTTGAATAGTTTAGGGAAGCTATGGCAATAATTGCAAAATTAAAAGTTTAAAGTAACTAACCCCCGGCGTCATTAATCATCTATCTAACACCATCTCACTAAGACTATTCATAAGAGCCCAAACACGCTATATCGGCTGTAAGTTTTTGAATAATTAAGCATTTCGCAGACTTTTTGATGCTATAAGATCAGCTCAAGGTTAGTATGTCATGCAAATGTCACCGAAGTGACAGTACACCAAATTTGAAATCAATCGGATCTGTAAAAGTTAGTAAAATCCTATTATTATGTAGAAAATTATCTGATAGTCATCTAACGCCTGAACTGATCTTCATAAATTATAGCTAAGAACCATCATAGTCACATCAGCTTTCAAACAAAAAAAAACGAATCAAAATCGGTCCATTCGTTTAGGCGCTACGATGCCACAGACAGACACACAGATACACCGATACACAGACAGACACGTCAAACTTATAACACTTTTTCGTCGGGGGTTAAAAATGTTTGTAAATATGTAAGTTGGTATTATGACAATAATAAAGAGGCTCATAAAGAGGTAACGTTATGCTAGCGCAGCGTTTTAAATTGTCTTTGCTTTGCTTTATGCTACAATCGTTTCCATGGTGATGATTTTAGCTATTTAAACTATTTATCATAGAGGAATATAACTATTTATGTTATCTACCAATAAATTGACGCTTTTTTAATTGCTTTTTACACTTTTTAACATTAGATTAACGTTGCTTTCTCGTCACATTTACAATGTCTGTTGTAGAAATTGTTCATCATGATGAAAATATTTACAGAATACTCGACATGCCGCCTCCAGAACCACCGAAGACTCCACGGTCTGTATATGTAAATATTTTGTTATTTACCTACTTATTAATACTTATTAACTGCTTACCGAGTGCCTAATGGCACATCAGGCCATCGAGTTGGAACGTAATGTACCATGCCCAGACCTCTTTTATCTGTTCTGTGATGCCATGCCCAGTAGTAGCAGCGTAAAATTATGTCGTAGCCATATCGTTTAACACGCCGTATTACAAGTAGGCGAGCTGGATTGTAAAGCGTCGCTGTTATGTAATGCGGCTATCTCAAGGAAACGGACAGGCAGCTGGACTTTCTACATAGGAGAAACACATGCGGAGAGTAGGGCCATAACATTTAATAACAATAACGATCTTGGGATCCGGGATGGATCAAAAATTCTCTCAATAGTTATCTCGAGCCCCTCCATGCTTCGGAAGGCACATTAAGCCGTTGGTCCCGGTTGTTCCTGCAACCGCTTTAGCCCATCAACCCGCATTGAGATAGCGTGTTGGTGTTATGGCCCAAACTCTTCATGTGTTTCTACCATGTAGGAAGGCCTGTGCCCAGCAGTGGGACATATATAGGCTGGTGATGATGATGATTTTAAAGTTTTCTTGTTTCAGCTTTTACTTTTTAAATTAATATGTAGGTATAACAGCTAAATTAAACAAAATAAGTATTTTTTTTACTGAAATCACTAGGTACAATTTTTATTATTTTTTACAAGATTTGTACGATAAATAAATCGTACAAATCGTGAAATGGGCTATACCTACTTAAAACAAAGGTACTTTATATTTTCAGATATGAGTCAAAGCTGGAAAGAGAATTAAAAGAAAGAAAAATACCACAACTGCGCCGTACCTTTGGTTACGCTGAAACGCCCCTGACAGCCCCTGATAATTTTCTCAAAAAAGGACAGGGTTTCGGTCAACCAATAAAGATGTCGGGCCACAAATGTATCGTTTCTGGGAATCTTCCGCCAGTACCTAAAAGGCCACTTCCAGGAAAAAAGCCAGAAAAACCAGTAGTTAATTTTCGTGTCGTCAATATAAAGAAAGCTATAAAAACAAAACCAAAACCTGTAGAACCAAGGTGGGTAGAACCGCTATTTTAACTCATTACCTACTTCTAGTCGTGTAAGCCAGATCTGCGAAGTATTACGCAACAGGTTTCTGGTGTCTGTCTATGGCGGTCTGGCAGTCACTTGACAATCTAACGAACTTACATAGCCGCCCGAGTTGAAATCATCACCCGCCACGTTTACGGGCGCTTCGCAACCGCGGCGGGTAAATTACAAAACTGCGGTCTCTGCCACTTTGAATTTACCTGCTATCGCGTTTATAAAAGTCGTTATTGCCCGTCCTTAATTATCGTTTTACCCAAACCCATCTGATTAAAAGGTATTGCGAGTATAGCATCTAATCTATTTCAGACTAGTTGATACAAGAGATGGACATATAAAGAAAATAAAGGGCTCCGGCGAGGTACCAGAGTACTGTTTGAGACCAGACTTTGGTCAAATGCCGGCATACTTAGTGAAGAGGAATCGAAAAATTCAACAAAGGTTGGAAAAAATACGATACGCGGAGGAGCACAAGCAGAGCTTATGCAAGCTGATTACGGAAGAAGAACGGCAGAAATTATTGGAGGTGGGTGGTAATATACAGGTTGACACATTTAGATCGGTCAGTATGGGAAAGTCTAAAACAATGAGACATACGAAAATCTCTTCCTAGGAACCATGTCATCGATTTTAGTAATGAGAAAAACTGCATTCATACATTTTAAAAAAACGGGTACCTACTCAGCTCAGGAATCGAACCCGGACGTTTGGACGTTGACTATTCGGCCAATCAAACCAAGACGTTCCATTTTCAAATGAGCTTTATCACGTGTTTGTATCTACATACTTATTTTAAATGGGCTTTTCAATTGATTATTATTAGTGTAAGAATGATTAATAGAAGTAAGCAATTACAATCATAGATAGATAATATTATCGCAGATAACAATATGTAAAGCAGTGTATGTAACAAGTTGCGACACCAGCAAAGAGCTACAAACAACCATAGAGACAATTTCAGGCACCTAAACGAGTTTAATGTTGTATTGAAAAAAAATGTTGGCAATTTCGAACAATTAACAAAAATACTAAGGGATTAAAAGGATATGAGAACAATGCATGTTATTTATTTTAGACATCATGATTCATAGTAACGTTTACTGCTTTAGACCTACACAATCGATATCTAAATAGAAATAGTGATAGTTTTATTTTTCAAAACGTCCGGGTTCGATTCCCGAGATGAGTAAAAGTTTTTTTACATGTATGAATGCAGTTTTTCTTATTACTAAAATTGATGACATGGTTTATAAGAAAATATTTTCGCATGTCTTATAGTTTCAGTCTTTCCCATACTGACCGATCTAAATGTGCCACCCTGTTTAACGATGTCGTGCACGATTTACCAAAAGATGACTCAACATCGAGTTGAGTGGTTTTATGTAGGTACAGTCAGCGTCAGAACCATGGATTAGGGAAAAGTGAAAAAATAATAACTCTGCACTGACTCAGAAAAGCAATTACAACATTTCTAACACTCTAAAATGGTAGAATCACAACAGATAAAAAGGTTTTAAAGTACTGTTCTGTGGATGTGAATCATTTGTTTACTTACGAAAAGTTATTTTTGGCTGAAAGTGTACTTACCAAGTGCTTCTACATGTTGTTTACAACCAATAGAAAATGATCTGGTTTCTTCAACGAGACTATTATATCAGCGTCCACTCCCGTCATAGGCTACCCCCAAGGATCTCCAGGCCGATCGGCCCTGATTAGCCCGCGGCTTTCCGTGACCCTCACCAGATCGTTGGTCCACCTTGTGAGGGGGCTACCAACGCTGCGACTTCCGCTACTCGGCCGCCACTCGGGAACCTTTCTGCCCCAACGGCCGTCAGCCCTTTTTCCAATGTGGCCTATCCTCTGCCACTTGAAGCTTCCAATTCTTTTGGGCTATGTCAGCAACCTTAGTTCCCCTGCGGATCCCACCGTCTCTGAGGGCCTAGACAAGATGCCTTTGGATAATCGCTATCGCTAAGCAGAAAATGTATGTATTGTATGTAAATATATTGTCAATGTTAAATCCCATACATTTTCCATTTAGCGATAGCGATTGTCAAATGGTAACTTGACTAGCCCTCTAGCGCCATTGCGCTTTGGATGACTTTGGGCCTTCTTTTGAGAACTATTGCAAGTGTCCATGACTCGGTCAACGAGACTGGTTTGTTTTTATTATTTCATTTCATAATGGCAAATATTTGATTTCAGGATCTAAAATACAATTGGCAACTAATGCAAAAAGCATTCTTACAACTTCCAATGCTGACAGACACCATCCCTAAGATATTAAAGAAGACGAAGATGGAACAAGAACTCAAGCAATTAGAAAAGGACATTGCCCTAGTAGAGAGCAATCCTTATATTTATATTTATGAATAAGAGACAAATTTGGATTTTAATCTAGAAATGTTTGAATGAATATGTACTACACTTCAAACACTCGCTGACTTTTGCACACTTGATATTCTAGTAATAGGTATTGACATAACTACACAAATTCTAAGTGTCTTTTGCACTCTGGCCTAAAGTATTGATCATGTAATTTTGCAAGGAATAAATTCAAAATATCTACATAAATACTTGTTTTCATTCTTTTAATAAACCTTACAATAGTCTTTAATAAAAAATGATATTTTAGATTTTTATATTAGGTAGTTCTTTGTTTTATCTTAAAAGATTGTTTGATAAATAATAAATAAATTTTATTCAGCATATTGAAGTATTACAGTATTCTTAAGAACGAAAGCAATAGAGGTTCTTATGCCTTTCTTATTTTATTACCTAATCAATTTTTATCAACACATGTACCTACACAAACTATTAAAACACCTCTAATTTAATTGTGTTACTTTAAAACATAATTGAACTCTCCTTTGCCTTCCTGTAATTCAAAAGGGTTAGAAAGATACACAATTAAAAATACGTCACCTGTCGTCCTTCTTTTTCGTGTTGAATCTTTCGTGCTCCTCATAATACTTTTTGGTTAGATGTATTTCACTGGGAAAAATAAAAATAATGTTTGGACAGAATCAACAATATTATTTGCCAGAAAATTACAATTTACCCAAAAATATGGAATGTGTTAACCTACATCTCTATACTTATCCTATTGTTTATTCTATAGATAACCTAATATGCCTAGAAACTGATCCTAAATTACCAGATATGTTGTAGCAGCTGGACATTGAATTTTATATTCTTGATAAATAACAGATACTTGTCTTAAACCTACAGGTAACAAAAATAAAATTTATATTAAAATGAAATTACTATGGTAATAGTTACTTAAGCATGACTTTACTTATACAGTCAACACTTCTCACAAATTTTTGTGAACACATATCTATAGAATAAAAATAAAAGTAGATGGTAAAGTTATTGCTATTTCTATGACACAGATCGAAAGACTAATACCAATTCTTTCTAAATAACATATTTCTTATGGAGACTAATCCAATCCGACACTGCTTTGACTCCGTGTCAGAAGTCATAAACACTAGTACTTTCTATACAGTACCTACCTTCATTTTGCGTACTGACAAGTAGTGCGTAAAGCAGGTAGTAAGACTAGAAAATAAAGCTCTCTAAGTAATTTTATCTAAAATTGCACTTCTCGAAAAATTAAAATGGCTAGGTACTTACTACTAATAGTTATTAAATTATAAATTATTAGAACTACGACAAATTAATACGTTTAATTGGTATAACATGTTTACTATAAATAAACAAATATTATATAAACAGAAAAGAAACTATAAAATTAACAATCAAATGAGTTTCTATTCTGTCTGCTGCTAATAAATTAATATTATTTTACGAACAGCGCTATTTATCACTGAAACTCTAGAAAATTTATCATTTACATTTTTTTGTGCCGGCTCTATGTGCTCTGCTAAGAACTCTTGTAGCGGCACGTGTTTTTGTGAGCTTCTACTCTTATAATTGTGTAATCGTTTATTTAAGTAAAAACCCCAAAAACAGAATTACTTTTTATGACCTACCACTAAAGACTATTACGTATATGTACAAAAATAATTTTATATTTAGCCTTTCTTATTATAATACGCTGGCTTAAAGAATGGAGGGCTTTCTTAACTTGAAACTTGATGTCTTATATGTTAAATTATGCGCTAGATTAAGCCGGAAGATCAGAACACAACACGGAGCAGACCTTATTGTTTGTGGTAGATAATCTAAAATATCAAAATGGAAGTTAAAGTTTACCTTTAGTCTGCAATAGAGTATAAAGTTATTCATAAACTAGAAGTCACGCTAACTAAGTGGCCACGGTCAGAGAAGAGTAATTCAAACTTTACACGATATTTTTTCAACTGCATTTTTGTATGGCACTTTATTTATTAATAACCCATTCTACTCCTAATCTTCGACCACCCAATCAATAAAGCAGTTAGTACAGCGGGCTCACGCGATAACTTATTATAACAGTCTAAAGAGACATCAATCACTCAATTTATGGGTGGGCTAACTAATTCTGAAGACACTCTGAATCTAATTTAAAATACAGTACATCTCTTTCTCGCAATATGTAATAGGGAAAAGATAGCTAGAATTTGATTGGATCTGTCCACTTTAGATAAATTATAAAGAAAGCATGGACGATTTTAGACGGCATTTACGGAGGTTCTCCTAAACCCTGCATTTTATCACGTTTAATAAGGTCGAAAATTGAACACACGTTTCTAAATGTCAAAGTATATGACAGCCATCCTTTTTGTATTCATATTGAGAGAAAGAGATGCACTACTCAATGAGATTATCAAATTTAGATTAGCGTGTGTTCTCCACAATTAGGACCACTGTATCGTATTTATTGTATAGTACAGTCGACCACAGAAGTAGCTGAACACTTTAGTACCATGTCACACCGATGTTGTGCACGTACTTTAAAGTTGCTACCGTACTATATTGACGCTAGAGTCGTTGTGACATGGTACTAAAGTGTTCAGCTACTTCTGTGGTCGACCGTACATGCGCTTGATCTACATACTAGTGTTTCTCTCTATAAAAATGCAAAAAGGAGTGCAATATTAAGACAATCATTAAACTCGTTCGGGTGTTCAAATAGAATATAGTTTCGACAATGTGAGGGTAGATGTTAGATTATTATTCAAAAACAGAAGAACATCCAAGTCCTAGGTAGTTCCGTGGTCAGGGCAGGCACCCGGATTGTGATGGGTCTCGTGTTCAGTTCCCGCCCCAGGAGATAATTATTTTCTAGTAAAGTAATTATCTTACAAATGAAAGAAAGAAAAAATGATTATTTAGTGCAAATATGATATAATACAGAAATAAAAAAAAGCAACAATAAGATAAGACATAACACATCTGCAACTAAAATGGCAACCACTCAGTTTAATGTCACGGTACCAATGAGGAGCCATGACGCTGGTTTTCAGTGGCACCGTGGCAAATGCGTGTATTATTATCCACCAAAATCAACGTGATGAAATTTCGGGAAAGACATGTACTATACGAAAATATAAATGATTTTGAGTGTTTTCAGAATAAAGGCTATGTGACGTTTATAATAAAGCGGCAAGTAGTGGATTTATAACAAAATACCCTGTCAAACCAAGTTAGCGATTAAAAAGGGAATCTTTTCTTTATCACGCGTGTACGCACGGATATTAAAAACTTCTGTAAGATGTACGTATTGTTCTTTGAAAGTTCGTACGCGTGCGACAAGTACGCACGGATACTTCAAATTAGCACGTGCAATAAGAAGTACGTACTTGGATATAATTCATAACTTTAGCAAGGAGAATAGGGTACACGAGATGTCAACAATGGCCCTAATTCTGGAGAACACATGCTAAGATTAAATTTAAGTTCAGTCTACCTCTTTCTCTCAATATGAATACGAAAAGGATCGCTGTCATAAAAAACATGCACTCAATTTTCGACCTTATTGAACGTGATAAAATGCAGTGCTTAGGAGGCACCTCCGTACATGCCGTCTAAAATTGTCTATGGTTCGTATGAAATGTCTAAATTTAGATGACAGCTCTAAACGAATTCTTGCTATCTCTTTCTTATTACATACTGTGAAAGAGATATACTGTACTTAAATTTAAACTAAGGGTGCCTCGAAAATTAGGCCCAATATATCTTTTTGCACGTGTCTGGTCGCGTAAACTAAATACAGAGGTATATTATTAACGTATGGCGTGGGGATGGCCTCCTGTACTTTACTTTATTCATTTTATGCAATTTATTTATAATTCATGTCATTTCTGAATAACTATAAACAGTTTGTATGTATGTAAAAATAAAGCTTTACAAAATATTTTGGCTTAGTAATTAATATTTTAATTACTCTTGTGGTTTGATTCAATGTATTGACAATCATTCAAGTGATTATCTACTTATACATCAATAGTTATGTCAGTCACCTAAGTTATAATCTTTGGTAGGTATCGTGTGGTTTTTTTTATGGTAAAGCTAAGGACATTTTAATTTTTACTATTCATTACAAAATAAATCTATATATTAGTGTTAACATTCTGGGACATATTTTTCTATAGACCACTCTGTTACCATTTAGAAAAGCGGCAGTAAAACGTCAAATCACAACGAAAATTAAATGACAAATTCGTTACCTGTCAAAATCAGAAAATAAAATTAGGATATATGTACACAAGAACTTGATGAGTAAAAATACAAGTCCCTACAAGACATTTATTATTTAAATATAAATGCATTGAGTTATGATGTGCTAAGTACTAGAGAAGACATTTTAAACAAAATTGGCGCAAAAACGTGGTCATTTACAAGGGCGGCTCGAAGATAGTATTGCCGATCGATAGTCTAATATCGATATTAAAACGATAGTCTATCGATAACAGATCTATAGTATGACTATCGATTGTATGTACTATCGATAGCTCAGAACGTAGAATACTATTGACAGGGTGCAATACTATCAATAGTATCGACAGGATTGCTGCTAAAGAATTTTAAACTATCAAATTATCAATACTATCGATAGTGGCCCTAATTCTGGAAAACACATGCTAAGTTTAAATTTAAGTTCAGTCTATTTCTTTCTTTCAAAACGAATACGAAAGGGATAGCCATCATATAAATTGACATTTAGAAAGGTGCGTTCAATTTTCGACCTTATTGAACGTGCTAAAATGCAGTGTTTAGGAGGCACCTCCGTACATGCCGTCTAAAATTGTCTATGGTTTCTATGAAATCTATCTAAATTTAATTGACAGCTCTAAACAGATTCTTGCTATCTTTTTCTTATGACTTATTGGGAGAAAGAGATATACTGTACTTAAATTTAGAATTAAAGTGTGTTCCCAGAATTAGGCCCAGTATCTATGCCCAGAAAGCAGTACTATCTATATTATAGTCCCTAATGGTGTCTAATATTATCGATACCTTTAATATTGTCTTGTAATTTCGTGAGCACTGCACATTTTAAATAAAACCAATTTATCGGATTTAACTCGCGCATAATTAGATGTTACATTATTAGACTGACACCGTGAGCTCCGTATGCGTAATTCGGACCGCTCAAAATAACACAAAATGGCAGTAGTTAACTTAAAACTTATCAAAGACATTTGACATCTTCAGGTTTCCCGTGACCACGATTGCTGTAAAGTAATCGAATCGTCGGGTGTATAATAATAATGTAACATCTAATTAGGCGCGAGTTAAATCCGGTAAATTTGTTTTATTTCATCGATACCTTTGCTGTATATCAATAGTATTGACATGAAACACGCTATCGATAGTCTTTCGATCGATTTTTCGGCAACGCTATTCGACGAGCAAAAACAGGCGCTTACACACACACAGTACGTACGACGATCTCAAATCAAGTCATACTATGTAGGATGTTTATTTTGTTTGATTTCAGATCGCCCTAAATACGTGCCTGTGTATATGTGTGTATCTGTTATCATTTTCGTTGTATGAAGCTAATAATATAAATAAGCAAGATAATTTTATGTTGTTTTTATGGTTTTTACTGTCATACATAAATATGATGCCGTAGACTTAGTTGACGTACAAGCTGATTTATGTATACTAATTAGATATTTCAACTATTTCATATTGATTAGTACCTTTAAATATGATTATTAAACAAATTGCTTAAAAAATATATTATAAAATTTAAAATACGTGGGGCCTTGAAAAGTTAATGGGGGGATAAATAATTGATATAATATTTAACTGGTTTATTTATTATTATATACACAAATCTCTTTTATTTATTATACATATTGGCATTTCCGCGATGAATTTATTATACGATTGGAACCGTGCTGATACAAAAAGCCACCTGCGACAAGATGCGCGTGCGACTTACACATCGGATTCCTTTTACGAAATTCGCCTCGCGCTGATTAGTGAAATGAAATGAAATATTTTTATTTAATTATTATTACTCTAGTACGTTGTAATACTACATTATAACTCAATGTATCTATCAATGTGACATATTGGCGACATTTTGATATTTATCCATCATAGCTTAATAAATATAAAACAATAAACACGGTTAAACCGCAATAAAATAATTTCCCTACTTTAAGAGAAGTGGGTTCTTATAAAATTGCCAAGATTTCGATTTATCACCCGATATACTAAATGCTATTAATTAACGATTAGCTATGTCATAGTGTATTGTTAGCCGTTAAATATTATAACTTTAATGGACTACAGACAGTCCATACATTCAACATTTAATTTTATGGCAACCAAAAAGGTCATTGTCAAGGTCAAGGTCACACACACAAACAATCATTTCTACATATACCGATACGATGTGAACGATTTCTGTACCGATACGATGTGAACGATTTCTGTACCCATACGATGTGAACGATTTCTGTACCGATACGATGTGAACGATTTCTGTACCGATACGATGTGAACGATACATTTCTCGTTCACTCTATCTACCAAATATTAAACTGTGATATTGGTATCCATGAGTACTTGGCTTTATAACAAAACAACTCTGAACGGTTTAAGACAGACAAAGTAACGCGTATCTATTTGTTTTCTAACTGGAAATAAATTTTTTATTGACACTTACGTTAGTAATAGTGACACAATAATGTTCTTTATGTTAATGAGATCAAAATTCGTGGGAAAGCTGATATTATACAACAATCATGAGCTAATATACTTATATTTACTAAAAAATATATATCTGATACATGAAATATTTTGCATTATAATGTATGATTTAGTCGAATAGAGCCAGCCCCTTTGGTTTGTTAATTTTACTGCAGTTTTTAAGTTGCTTAATTATTTTAGACCGTTATATTAAAAATCACAAACAAAAATATTTGAGATGAAATAGTGATTGATTATTGATTTAGAGAATGTTAAATCAGAATTGGTGTGGTACACTGTCGAGTGGGAAATTATTTGTATATCACATAATGTATATATCTGAAATTAATTAGTCGAGGTTAGTTTATGGCTTACAAGACAATAGGAGTTTTCCCAATAATGCCACTGTGCATTCTTACCAAGTATCAAACTACTTGCTTTACTTATTCGCAGTATAGCTAAAGACATAACTTTAGTGTAATATAGACAACTCTCAGTAAAAAAGTGCATATTTTTTATACGAACAAGCTGACGGCCCACCTGGTGGTAAGTGGTCTATTGAACATGGAAATGACAAAATATGATGTAAATGTACTAAATATTGTCATTCTCGACACGCGGTCAATACGCTTCTAATATTATTTTATATTTTGTTGACGTTAAATATTTTAGTATTAAACTAATTAGTATTAAACTAAAATACTTAACGTCAACAGAATATAAACGTTAAATCATAGAGAGACGCTATTTCAAATCTCAATAATGTAAACAATGACACGAATTTGTGATCCCAAACTAACCCGGACCTTATTATGTACAGTCGACCAAATTGAATCATGACCTACTTGACCGATCATTCCTTTAGAATCATAAATTTAGTTAGGTATTCTTTGCTATCATGCGTGTAGCACTTAGAACGTTTTAAATATGAATACAAATGTGTCATTACGGGTCAGAGATCTATGCAATTTTAATCTTTGTTATCACTGCACTAAAGTCTCAGTTGGAATTTTTAAAATGATGTCGTCCATAATCTAAACTCTTTTCACTACTGAGAAAAACTATTATAATTTTAAAAATAAAATGACGTTATGTGTCAGATGTCAAGTAGTAGTCTGAAAAAATTTAAACAAAATTGAGCCCTAAAACAAAATTGAATTGAATAAAATTAAAATCTAAGACAACATTATTAAACAAATCGTAGGTCTCGCCGATTTTCGTGCAATACTCTATTAGAGTATTGCACGAAAATCGGAAAATACTCCGATCTATTTATCAAAGCGATCATAGCCTTGCCAGTGACTGTCAGTGTCTAATAAATTGATAATAGGTTCGTTACATAAGAAATGTATGTTCAAGCGAATTTGAACCTACTTTGTATAGAGTGACTGTAGGAAAATGATCTTAAGGTGGGTCATGATTCAATTTGGTCGACTGTACTATTAAGTGATCACAAGAGTTATTTGCGACTATCGAGCTGGAGATTGCAACGAGTTCAAGTCGCTGCATCCGACCCTCGAGACGCATTAACGTAAGCCTCAATAGTCGGAATTGTCTACTTGACTCTCAAGACGGCGCGCACTATCAAGTAATTGTTGTTCAAATCACACACTGCATACATGCTCCTAAGTGAGCTGCCGACTGCTTATAAAGTCTAACCGACTATAGGTGCCTACTAACAATAGTTGGTTAGTGTGGATACACGCAGACACACAAACACGCATAAAATAAAACATTTAGTTTTAATCTGTAACAAGATAAATCAGAAGTGAGTTTTGCTGCATGCTATAATCTAATTTAAAAAAATATTTAAAATATTCTGTTTTACACTATTGTTGTGTATTGTTTTGAAGATTCTTTACAAAAACTTTACTGATTATCTTCATTGTCTAATTTTTCGATATGTGCGAGCCGCGTGAAATTAGTAAAATACCTATGAAAATTGCAAATTGCATACTTGCTACGATGGTTTGAAATTGAACACCTAATAAACAGCTATTATCATGCAATACTTTTAAACAAAATTATAATACTGTTCAGACGTAACAAAATAATAGTTAAAAATACTAGGAAGATATTCTAATTGAAATGAATACTTTATATGCTTAGTAATATACACTAGGTACTGATAAAATAACTTAAATTACATTAATGTATTCGCCATGCACAGCTTAACTTATACAACATAATAAATGCATGTAACAATAAAAATATAAAACAATACCTTACAAAACTAAATAAAAAACTTAGGTACATTATTCTGGATTTAGAAAGCAGTGGGGATAATAATTTATGGTCATCTTCCCCCCACAAAATATCTAATGGATAAAAATGCGCTAGTAAAGCCAAAGAATGAGATCCTCGTAGTTATAATTTTAAAAAGTTTAAATAATTTATTTAAACACGGTACTATATTATTCGCATTGCGTAGCTGAGCTTGATTTTATTTTACAACAATTATGTATTATTTATTAATTTAAATTTATAAAATAATTTGTACCAGACAGGTACCAGTTACTTGATATTCGAATAAATAATTAATAACGTTTCGGTTGTTTTAGGTATTAGAGTGATTTCAATTAGAAAACACCTCAACTTTGGCTGATTTTTTGTTCATTTTCTGGTATATTGACCCCTTTGCAATACCAGCCGGGCCTTTAGCTAGTCCTGAAGGGCCTCGTGCTAGTGTTGTGACTTTGTCCCGGTGTTCTGGGCCCTCAGGCTTGACTGTCTGACCCCCACGGTAATCAGGATTCGGCCCATTCCAGGGGAGGTAATCTAACCTGGAAAAAAAACCAAAACAAATTGTTTTTGTGACAAGGTTGGTAAATAGGCTTACGGGCCGCTCGATAGCAAGCGGTTACCGAAGCGTAGTATATAGACACTCGTACACACACGTTGGCTACCCTCTGCGGTTATTTTTTATATTAACTTTGTAACTCTTGACCTTCATCTCACCTGATGGAAAGTGAAGATAAGGCCGACGATGGAAGCGAGCTATACCCGGATTCCTCAATCACAGAGGAACAGGCTTTCTTACCTCTAACTGCCAGAACACAACAATGCTGTTAACATTATTGCTAGGGCGGCAGACTTAGGTAAGGTGGTGGTAGCTGGCTAACTAGGCGGACTTAGAAAAGCCCTACCACCAACCAAACAGAGTAGAAAATGTCTGCTCCCACGGGATTCGAACCCCGGACCTCTAGATCTGAGTTCGGTGGTCTCAACCACTAGACCACAGAGGCGGTTAAGTTATCTCAAAACTTGCGGTCTGTTACGCTACTTATGTTTGACGCACGGGAGCGACCTCTGGAAGTTTAAGAACTCTTTTTTATTAATATCCATCACTTTTTAACTAATGGTCTTCATTCGTGCCTAACTTTTAACAAAATCTTTACGATTATACGGCCCTGTTAAAACCGAACAAAAATAATTATAATCTATTCTCCAATTTCACGGTGTGTTAGCACCTATTCCACTCCAGCGACCATAGTCAGTACGCATTTAGACATTGATCGAGGAAAACAGGCGCCAATACGTGGGCTTTGTATTTGCACTTTCAAAATAACACATCTATGTCGTTATTCGTTCGTGTTAAGAATCCAACAGTGATTTGGGAATCGGTTTCACTATACCTAAACATTACGAGACGTTAGATAAGACAAACAAGAATTTAAAAATATATATATATATTCGATAATATGAGAATACTAGGTGGTAGGCCCGTATGCAGGGTTGTCTGAGTAGGTACCACCGCCATTCTTATTTCATCTATGAAACAGTTCGCCGTGTATCGGAAATTACTAGGCATGGCATTTCATCTAAGACCTCAGGATGACAAAGCACCTGCAATACCGAGTATTTTTTTCTTGTTATAACAGTTACAAAATCCCTACAAAAATACGAATCACACTGATTTAAATTAATACGATACGTACAAGAGAAGGTTGTCTTTAGGACCCTGCCGTATCGTAGCATTGGGTCCGCTGGCACCGACACTGTACTGCGACTTGTATTTAGCCTCCAAACCAGCGGTAGTCTTCAGTATAGGCCTGTGAACCCCAACATAACAATCAAATTCTGGACAGTTATACATGGTTTAACTATGACTGTCAAAGGGCACTAAAATTCAAGTAGAACTATCCGTGAAGTCGATCTACTGAAGTGTTTAACACTTCTTTTACTTTATATTATAATTGAAAGAAAAAGGAAAATGTCATGAACTAATTTGCTTTA
The DNA here is from genome assembly GCA_947347705.1 of Nymphula nitidulata. Lineage (NCBI taxonomy): Eukaryota > Metazoa > Arthropoda > Insecta > Lepidoptera > Crambidae > Nymphula > Nymphula nitidulata. The sequence continues at coordinate 24,777,448 of OX374616.1, forward strand.
ATCGATAACACAGTCACTGTTAGCTACAAATATTACCCATCAAAAATCAAGTAAATCTTAATAAAACCTTTTAAAAGGTGTTTTTTCACTGAAATTGTAAATCGAGAAGGATAATTTCACATTGTGCACCAAGATGATAACACCCATATAAAGTGGCAACATTGTTCATCTTGGAATAAAATAAACTAAGCCGATCATGTAGATGTACAAAGTGGAAGCTATGAGTATCCTTTGTGCACATTGGAGTTGATTCGCCCAGGTGAACAGGGACGACAATAATTTATAAATTGTATTATGTAGGTACTTTTAAATCACCTTGACTCTAAACACATGTCTTTTGGGAAATATACCATTTAAATTTAAAGCATATACCATTTGAATTTTAAGTTAAATATGTAGCAATAGCTAAGGTCCATTAATTTTTTGTTTTCTTTTTGTAGTTAACTTATTAGTTAAATTTTTACATTTATTTGACATCTATTCTTGTTTGAAATCTAGGTGATTTAAAAATACATAATAACAGGGGTAACATTGTTGTCACCCCTGTTCACCTAAGTGAATTACTCCAAGGTGCACAAAGGATAATTGTTTCCACTTTGTTCACCTAGGAGATACGGCTTAGGTTATTTTATTCCAAAGTGAACATAGGACACAATTAATTATTACATACAAAATAAGTATATAAAATGGAAATAAGTATAGAATAAAAGTACATTAACTAAAAAATCGATTACTAAGACGAAAACTTTCTAAAAGTATCATTTTAAAAGACACTGATTAATAATTTATACATTGGAATACAATAGCATGCTTTTTTGCTGATAAGGCATCTGTCCGTACACGTGATAGATAAGATTATTAAGTGAATAAAGAAAAAGTGATATGCGAAAGCTCAAAAAAATAATATGATCATGGATATAGTGAGACTAAATCTAAAATTTACATTCACATTCTAAACTTATCATTCTACTCATAATATACCTAATTTCTAGTAAAGAAATGCACCTAATGATATTCTTCAAATTTCTTAGAAATAAAACTACATAAACACCATAGGTACAATACCTACATACTTCACGCATCATATAAATAAAATTACATATTAACATTATAGTAAGTAAATATTCTGTAAAGAAAACAAATAAATATATAATAATTTAATTACGGCGCTAAAAATCATTAATATACTTATAATACTTGATATATAAAAATACATGATTTCGTCACTTTCACTAATAATAATAGATGGTAGTACTGTATTGTATTACTATTTTAACTTACCTATTCAATGACTTGCGACATTGTTTTTAGAACAATCCAAACAAAGATTAATAAATAATTTGGTAATTCTCTACACCTGTCAAAATGTTTTACCTACATCAGGAAATAGTAGCCTTCATATCAAACGAAACACTTTAAAATTCATAAGTACTTTAGGACTTAGGATTAGGACTAAAAAGAGTCATTATAGATACTATTTCGTGTTGAGTTACGCTTGATGTGCGGCCGATATGCAATGTCTGCAGAGCTGCGCTGCTGGCAATTATTTTTTATACCACTAGATCACAAACAAGCTGAAAGCCCACCTGGTGGTGAGCGGTTACCCCAGCTTTACAGACTGGCAATAACAAGGAAAAATCACTTGATATTGCAGGTGCGTTGTCATCCTGAGGGCTAAGATGAAATGCCGTCGAAGCTCAGTAATTACACTGGCTACCTTTCCCTTCAACCCGAAACACAGCGAACTGTTTCACGGCTGAAATAAGAAAGGCCCTATGGGCCTACCACCCAGTGAACAGTGGCAATGATCAGTATACAGTCAAATTAGTACAGGCAGCTGAATAGATGGCCAGGGAAGTTTTGTTCTTGTTATTAAATATGTTACTTTCTGTTTCATTAAATTATAAACAAAAAGATAGATGATTACTATTTTATTAATGTTATAATTATTATTATATATTCAATAATTAAATAACTTGTTGAAAATGTTGTTATTACCTATTCTCTACATTGCTGACAATGCGGCTCGGATGGCAAAGAACGCAATATAGGTAAAACATTGTACAGTAAAACTAATTTTAAAAGCAGTTTACATATCTTCACATAGTAACACCATGCGTTACACATAACACTGTTGCACAAACTATCATCACGATCACACAAACTTAATGTGCTATGGTCGGTGCTGGAATCTGGCTAATATTAAATATTTTGTAAGATGAAAAATATTGATATAAGGATATTTTAGCGAATTCATAATTTTATTGTACTGAAGAGTTTATGTAGTGAAGGAACTAGGCGGGCGGCAATAATAAATAGTATATCTGCTATGAATAGTTTCTTATTTAAAGCGATATAGATAGAAAATGATGCTGAATTGTTACGTCACAGTTCGTTAGTGGCCATCAAATTGTATGGGCGCATAGGGGCGCATGGACAAAATTAATGATATCTTTTTATAGTTATCATAATATAAGATGTTACATTCCATGTGACTTAACGAATATAGTAAGAATGATTTAAATATATTTTGTAATATTTATCACGTAATTTTTTTAAATTTCTATGCCACATAAAATCTCTATCATACAAAAAAAATACCTTGGAAAGCCTATTATTATACAGCGTGGTGCCCTCAATACGCCAATTAATTGCAACATGGGCTATATTAGTTCAAAGAAATGTTTTGCAACTTTCAGATACATATTATTAATTTGATAATTTTATAACATTTCTATGAAATAATGCAGCCACGTTATATTATTTCATAGAATTGTCATGAAATCATCAAAAGAATAAGATATTTAGAATTAGATCACCTTGTATAAAAAATAACTCGTTCGGAATAGAGGTGGCTTTCGTAGTGCACAATATAAATAATTACCTAAATATATACATATATACTTCTATAACAGAGATATAAATAAACAGCACTTATACAAGGGAGGAAGGATAGTGTCGCTTGAAGGCGGAAATAGTGTTTAGTAGGTCAGGCGGTAGTTAATTTCACGAACGAACTGCATCAACGGTGAAGGTATTCCTATTAAGTAGAAATCAGTCTTGTGAGGTGCGATGTTGAATAGGTGTTTGAGATTGGATCTGCAAAGCGCATCAGTAGGACGTGAGAACGTAAAACGTTCCTCCAGGATAGGACGGATCATGGAGGATGTTAAAAAGGAGACATAAAAACAGAGTGTTCCTTCGAAGACGAATTGTATATACTTATGTGGATATATGTGAAAACCTACTTTTTTACCTATTGTCAACATCCCTATTTAATTGTCGGCATAATTTCGTGGGATGTTTTTTATTGTTTTGAATTTTTTGTTTGAAATAAAAAGAAATCCACAATTAATTATTTGAAATTCAACGAGATAATTTTACTTAACACATTGCGCTCATCATAATCACTGGAAAATTTCTGATTTCAATTATGTTATATTTTTTTCCACATTTAATCAATAATTTTTTAAATATTCATACACACACTTATCATCTAGCCCAAAGTAAGCATCATTAAGAATTTAAGAGCTTTCGTTATGGATACTAGAGAACGGAGAAATAATGATAATAATATGTATATAAATATTAGAAATAAACTAAATAAACATATAATGATCCATGACTCGTGAACAAATGCACATACAAACCTTTGTTCCCACCGGGATTCGATCCCTGGACTCCCGACCGAGTTAGTTAAATATAAAAGTATGTATACTATTTATACTAGAAAATAGCTGGAGTCCATAAAGATGTAAAGTGAATAATTTTATCTCCGTCCCTATTAAAATATAGCAAATATTTTAGGTTATGTATGAGTGGACGGAGTGCGAAGAAACGAACCAAGATTATTTCTATAGAGATTTTTTTTGTAACTGGTTACTGAATTATTCACTCAATTCGAGTGATTGCCAAATTAATGTAGCCAGACCGTACCTACTACATTTTTGGACATAATTGCTTTTTAACTATAAATACCGATACCGAAACAACTTGCGTAAAATACTAGCTACATTTCCGCCTGTGTTTTAAAGCCCTTATCTAAGAGATATTATGGAGATCCTTGTTTTAGTAGGATGAGTAGGAAAAATTGAAATCTATTATGGTAATTTATATTTTTAGCTTTAATCTTCAATAGTTACCTATCTACTTTTATGTAATTCGCTTAAATATCTGAAAAAGTAAACTATTTATATCAATACACATCAATATAGGAATGAAAATAAAAAGAATTAAGGTAATATTGTCAGGAAAGTTGAGGAAAGTATTCAATGGATTGGAGCCGAATGATCCAGCACAGTCCAGCACAATGATGGTATCACAAACATACTTCAGGTGCTCTGCCCAGGTCTTGAGGCGTCGCGCGGCGGCGGCGGGCGGCGGACTGGGCGCCGGCTCCGGTGCGCACGCGCTGCCACGCAACGTGTCAGTGAGACAGCCGCGCAACGTCATAAGGAGCTCTTGACAATTGACCATTATTTATATGAACTAGTAAGGTGCACGCTGAACCGGGGCATGTGGATGGTCTTATTTAACCGAGTTAAAACCTCAGTTGTTTTTCAAGCAATATGTGAACGTCACAATATCAAGAATGGTAGTCTGTGCTACGCAAAGAATTTACGCATTTATTAGCAAAAACAACAAAAAGTAATAAATATACGAATATTGGATAGCGAATTACTAAATAATTATTTTGCAATTACTATGGTACATTGACATTTTTAATTATGTATTGCATTTCTTAGATTTAGTGTTTATCTAGTATTGCAGCATATACTTCCTCGAGTTTACAGCACCTAATGATTTAGCAAACAATGTTGTGTATATAATTGGAATATGGATTTAAAAGACAAGTGTTAGGTCTTTGTATATTAATTGTTGACCTTTGTGTATTGTAATACCTATATTGTGATGGTGCATTGTCGGAAAGCCTTTAAATACAGTAAATATTCTTGTCATTAGGTACGTTAATATACCTTTTTTCTACTCTGTGCGACACTGCGCTGCTAAATACTATTACTGTGTAATTAAACATTGTAACTCAATAATTGAAAAGAGTGACTACACGAGTTTGTTGCCGGAATCTTCTCGGTAGTTCAACTTTTGGAACCGGTGTAAATTCAGACGGACTGACAGACAGACTGACTGACGGACAGGCAGACAGACTGACTGACGGACAGACGGACCGACAGACAGACCGATAGACAGACTGACATTATAACATTCTTAGCTTACGTAGATCCAGATAAGACAGAGAGACAAACATTATGAAATTGTTAGTTAGTTAATATTATTTTTATGTGATAGACATAAGGGTTTTTTTGTTGACGATTCAAAAGTGCTTCTTGGGGCGCCTAATTGAATAAAGATATTTTCATTTTCATTTTCAAAGGAAAAATCTATATAATTTTCTATCTTTTTTAGATAGACTGAGATAAAATCGCTAAGAGACTCTCAACGCTAAGCAAATGTTAGTGAAAACGAGCATCAGTGTCGAAATTGCAGCTTTTGTCACAGTTTTTAGACTTAGAAGCGGACAAACACAATAGTTTTGGCTTAGTTTTCGATTTCACTAGAAGACCTGGTTTCTGGCCTGCAAATAATTACTTAGTTCGCTGTAATAATGTACCTACATACCACGACTACACGTAGCAGCAACGATGATAACGAACTTTATCGCTATTTTCGAAAAAAAAAACATGCCTCAACTTTAAGTTACGAGAGGCTAAAATATATTACAAATGTCTAAAGGTATGGGCATTGTCCTTTTCCGTAATATATTTTTATTAACGTTAAGCAATAATGTTATTTATTATCTACTACAATTTTAGATAGTATAACTTAATAGAGAAACAATAATAATACTGGTTACACAACTCAGATGCAAACCGGGTTCGCCCTTGTGTGCACCGTCCTTTAAAATTCAACACAATAGTGCGCTGTTTAAGCAATCAAGATGCAATTCTGAATCTGCTATAGAAGGTTTCAATAATAATAGACATTGCAACTACTACTTTTAGTGCGGTTGACACTAGGTATACATATATTCTAGATACAATTCAGACATCATAGGTTTTATATTGTTGTGAAGCCCCCCGACGGGTTCATAACGTACGAAAGTTTAAACAAGGGTAAATAATGGAATGAAATTTTCAGCTATAATAATTTTGAAAAAAAAATACATTTTTTATTGTATTTACCAAAATGAGATGATTTTGAGTATATGATATTTTTATGAATCAATTAAAATAAGTACCTATTCCACAAGCCCAAATATACATTGGTAGTACCTTTATGTAGTAAAGAAATTAGTTAATCATTTCTCTTACAAATAAGCTTTGCCGCGATTTAAAATTATTTTGTCAAGAGCACCATATTTATTGCTACGCAGCTGAGAGTGGATTTAATCACTGATTACTTTATGGGTTTCGATAATTATCATTTTTAATACCATATTTAAATATTACTTTGTAAGAAATAGTGTAATAGTGATCAACTCCTCATTAAAAATAAACATGAGAATGTCCGTGATTAGGTTGCACAAATATTTATGTTGCCGCTGCTGAATTTAGTCTCTAAAAATTAAGAAACTAAAAAAAACAATGTTAATCTTGGAATGCCATAAAAGCTTTCCGAATATGTAGGCTAAGTCGATCAAAATAAAAATATTTTACCATGAACGATCCTGAGGGAAATTTAAGTACCCTCGTTGAAACGCGAACAAGCTATTAGCTTAGGCTGTCTCACTTATGTCAATAAAGGCATATAGAAGCGGCCTCAGGTTTAATTCGGGGATAGCCATGAGCTAATTTTACATTCTTAACCTTTAAACCATACATTCTAGATACGATGGGTTATTTAACTGTCATAATTACGCTCCGGGGAATCTTACACAGCTCAACTAATTGGATTTATCCTACTTCAAAATTCGGGTGATTGAAAATCCGATTTTTTTGGTAAGAGTATCACAATGGATTTTGAGACTGGTTTTAAGATTGCTGTAAGACCTCATGTTTCGGGGCAGGTTTAACTGAAGGATACCTCGCAAATATTAAATATTTTAGTACTAATTTTGTTGTTTCTCAACACATCGTTTTATGAAACAATATGTTTTCTGAATGGAAATAATCATCTCGTTACAAAAAAAAATCTACTTAATTCCTGTTTTTCGTTTTAAACGGACGAATATTTAAAACCCCAATTAGGTTTAAGGCAATAAACTATTGATATTTTTCATGTACGTTTGAGCCTGTCTACGTGTTTCAAATATTTATAATTATTAAAAAATAAAAGATGAACAGGCAATGCGTGATATTGTAATCGTAATCCTTGCGGAATGTTTAAACATTCTGGTTTTGTCCAAAATAAGTTTCAGAAGACTAATTTCGGTTATTATGCCGCAAAACAACTATATTTGTGCAACCACCTGTGTAAGAAGCTAAGAAGCAATTGGTTCATCAGTAAGGAAATGACTTGGTGAGGATCAATCCATGTGTACTTTGCTGACTACTGAAATAATGAATGGGTCATTATTAAACCACGGATTTTTCGTAGCACGAATAAATACACACTATAAAAAGGGTTGGAATATCAGAGTTTATCGACATCTCAAATTATCGATGTTCTGCAATAGTAATATATACCTATTACCTACTCTTTCATTTTTGGTCATATTAAATAAGAATTTTAGAAATTTGTGCCTATTCATATAATTTGTTACAGAATTTTCCCCAAATAAATAATCATTTAAAATAGTGAGTCTAATTCTGAAGACACAGTCCAAATCTAAATTTAGGTACAGTATAGTTATCTCTTTCTCGCAATAACTGATAGAGAAAAGATAGCAAGAAATCGTTTAGAGCTGTCAACTAAATTTAGATAGATTTAAAAGAAACCATAGACTATTTTAAACGGTATGTACTGATTTACATGGCGTCTAAAACACTGCATTTTATCACGTTCAATAAGGTCGAAAATTGAGCACACGTTTCTAAATATCGAATTATATGACAGCCGTCCTTTTTGTATTGTTATTGAGAGTACGAGATGCACGGAACTTAAGTTTAGATTTAGCGTGTGGTCTCCAGAATTAGAGCTAGGGTAAGTTTTTTAGACTTAGCATTGTATTTTTGAAAGTAATCGTCATAATACAGGGCTGGTAGACAATATGAGCAAGAATTGTATTGAAAAACATTTTTAGCTGGAGAACTCGATAACGTACAAATGCTGGAGAAGTCGATAAAGTACAATATTTCATCTCTATCGAACATTTTTTTCATGCAACGAAAATTTCGAGTTTTAGTCAATGTTTTTAGTAGTTTTCTTTTCCATAAATTGACAATCCATTCAGTAGTGGGAAAATCCAAGAATAATTATGTTACAAGTTACGAAATAATTTATAGATGTTGTTTCACGGACATGATTCAGGTTTTTTCGTTGAATAGAAATTAATTTATTTCCAATAGAGATATTTCAATCATATCTGTGAGTTTTATAAGGTCACTTTGTAAGAAGATTATTTGATTGTTGTGGACACACAAGTCAAGGTGAACAAAGTGGACTTTTAATCATCACAATAATAGAATCAAATGAAAAATAAAACATATAATATACTCACAATAAGTGACCTTTAATTCTAACATCGAAGACCGGTATCTTATTAATATACTATGCATGCTTGCTCACCCCTTTTTGAACTCAACAATACTTGGCCGCTTCGTGTCCTTCACCTCCGTAGACTTGACCTTGGGCGTCTCCTCCTCTTGCAGCACGGCGTTCAAGATCTGCTCCGCTCGATCCTCATTGAAGTCCACACTTTCGAGAGCGATGCCAATAACACGTTCGGCAACAGAGGAGTATTTCTTTTGGAGCTTTTGTTTCACTAAATGGAGTTTTAAATATTTTAGTTGAGAGAAAGGTAGCCAGTGTAATTACTGGGCATGGAATCATCTTCGGCCTCGGGATGGCAACGCACTTGCAATAGCAAAATGATCTTTTGCTTGTTATTGCAGGTGTCTATAGGCGACGGCTGCCACTTACCACCAAGTGGGCTGTCAGCTTGCTTGCCATCTAGTTGTATTTAAAAATATATACTTACATAATATAGAAAAAAATCTTCTCCATTACTGAAAATTCTTTGACAACACTAACTGTCCATTCTAGAACACAACAGTTAATGTCCTCTCTAGAACAGTTACTGTTGTCAAAGAATTTTCGCTATTATTTCCCTATAAATATTAAGAGAAAGAGATAGTGTTGTACTTTTTAGTTTCAGTGAGTTTATGAAATTTTTGTATAGAAAATTGAACCAGGAAAGTGACTCACATTGATTCTTTTCTTCTTGAGTCTTCGAGATGCTCACTACTTTCTTTGGCGGTTGCGGAGTCTCCTTTTCCTTCTTAGGCAAATTGAAAATAGTTTCTTTTTTTGTAAATCCCATCGATATCAGCTCCTCACTAGCCTTCTGTACGTTATTATCTTTATTCGCCAACACGTCCAATATCAAAGTCTCCTCTGCTTTCGAAAATATGCTCTTCAAATACCTTATCAAATTAAATGGAAGCATTTTAAATAACGATAAGAAATACCACAGCCATGTCCGCAAGCGCAGTATCTTGCGGCTCGGCTATGATTGGTTATTAAAAAATTTATTTGTGGCGCATAATATATTCATCGTCTAAAACCAAAAATTCAGCCTGTGTGGATCATTGTTACACTGAATTATGTACGTGAGGCCACGAGCCACGTGTGAAGTCAAGTTAAGGACCTAAATTAATACTTTAGTACACCAAATATTGCTTTTATATCGTGTGGTTGTAACTATTATTGTACGAGCGTCTTATTTGCTGTGACTCTATGAGCTAGTGTTAATCTACTTCTGAGCAATAGTTAAATAAATAAGCTACGTGCTTACGTGGGCCGTGAGCCTTTCGTATCCTTTATATAAAGTTGTAAAGTTACAAAGCAATTAAAGAAGGTGTCAAGACTGAATGGCAAAATATACGGCGACTGAGACACTCCAAGTTCTTCGCAAAAAAAAAGAAATGGTAGATACTTATATCTATGCTAACGGTTGAATACATGCTTCGTGATTGGAGCGCTCACAGGGCATTATGTCACTAACAGCGGGGTAAGCAGAAAAGATCCTGAGGGGCGAGGTGCATTGTGACATCGTCACGGCCCCATAATAAGCAAGATACCATGAACTACTTACTTCAGCTTCATTTTAGGTGACTGGTGCTTCGTTGGCCCGTCCGAGGATTTGGTGCCGCCGTAACTGGACGCACCCGACGCTGGACGGAGGAGACAAGGCGACCCTAGTCACATAATAAAATAACATATAAAACCATCATATAATTATCGGAGGATTACATGATCGGCCCTTGGTAAAGAACAAGTGGCTTCAGATCTATCGAATAACAATCGTAGATTAGCCAAATCAACACACTCATGACAAAATATTTGAGGAACAAAATATGAACAAGTGTACGTTTTTCATTTCACTCATTTGACACGAAAAAATGCAATTCCTACTGCCAGTGCCCTTCTATTAATAGCTAAGACTACTTACGATGCAAATATAACTTACCGTGTGGTGTGCCTGTTAGCGGCGTGAAGTGACTTGATCCATGCATAGAGCCCGATACACCTTTAGCAAGCTGTAGTGCGGAGTATACGCCAACTGCGCCCTTCTGAAGTCGGGCGGCTGAGGGCGACATGGTCAGAGGTCCCGGTGTCGTGATAGGGTGCTTTTCCACTTGAAGCGCGCTTATCACCACAGCTTCCCGGTTGTAATATCTGTTGTGGTCAAAAATATGTTATCTTTTTATCAAAAATTAAAAAGAATCTTAAGGTTATCCACCCTCTTAAGCTACTAGTCCATTAAAGTAGTCTATCTTGTTTAGCTAAATGTTAAGGGTGTGTTCTACTTATTAACCGACTTCAAAAACGAGGAGGTTCTCAATTCGGCCGGTATGTTTTTTTTTTTTTTTTTTTCTATGTACACCGATTACGCCGAGATTACTGATCCGATTTACGTGATTCTTTTTTTGGTCGATGCGGAATAGCTGCCATTTGGTCCCATAAAAATTTTTTCAAAAACAGTTTGGTACTTTGGTTTTAAATTAAAAAAAAACTGAAATTATGAAATCGTCTACATAAGCGAAATTGCGAATTTTTGCTTTTCCAATGACTTTTTAGTGAAACGATACGATAGTAGGAAACAATATAAGTTGACGGTCACCCATCTAGCTTCGACCGTAGAAAGTTATCACTAAAAATTGTGAAAAAAAAATTTTAAACAAAAATTAAAACCGACTTCAAAAAACTGAAAAGGATGAAATAATTAAATATAAGTAGGTATTCATCCCCTACAAACATATTTTTGGAGTTGGTGCTAAGTGGTTTCCAAAAAAAAAATGGAAAGTAAAGCACCGACTCCAAAAATATGTTTCTAGGGGATGAATACCTACTTATATTTAATTATTTCATCCTTTTCAGTTTTTTGAAGTCGGTTTTAATTTTTTAATTTTTTTAAGCTTATGAAAGTCTTCAGATATTGTTAGAATTTTAATACAAATAAACTGTAGTAACTATGTGTACTTTATAAATTTATAATTCATTTAGGTCTATCTCTCTCTCTATCTGTGCTGTGTATATGATTTTGAGACCCGTCACGTCTGATGTCCCTGATAGCATAGTATAAGTGATTCTGATTACCTACATGATCGAAAGAAAGCATCAAATTTGAATCGACATTTATCAATCTGAAAGCAAAATAAATTTTAAATTCTTTAAATAAAACAATGATATAAAAAGTACAAAAAAAATATGACCAATAAAATAACTCCAAGTAATACCTCCTTAAATATAAATTCCTTAAATATAAATTGCTAGTGAAGTCTTATTCCTATATGAGTTTACCTAATATGGCCTAAGGTTTGTACTTACTTTTTTAACAGTATCTTGATATGAGTCTCGCTGACTGTTGGGAACATGGCGCTGATCTTGGCGACTAGCGCATCGGTGTCCGACGTAAGCGTCAGCGAATCCTGGAATTTCTCGTTGAGGTGGGACACGCGCCCGGGCACCGGACTGCCCCTGGGAGTGAGGCACAGGGCGCGACCCAGTATGGGACTCTCATTTGGAGTACCATACGCACGCCCATCCTACCATAATAAGTAAATTTCAATAGATATTTTCATTTGCCTATTTTTATACAATTTCCTTCTAAAATAGAAATGTTAACTATTATGATCTTAAAGCACATCACGAGAATACGTGGCGATTGCGCTGCTTTAGTTTCGCGGAATTTTGCAAAAGATTAAAAGTTAGGTATGTTGTGGCCTTGTGGGTACAATTTTTCATATGAAAGGGTAACAATAGACGTTTACAGAAGCTCCTCACTTTTTAAATAGTCTACGCTTGCTTTGATGTTGATATTTCGAATATTTTTAATTTTGCTATCTTTTCTCTACTCATATTGCGAGAAAGATAGGTGTAGATAGGTACTTCACCTAAATTTCATATATTGGCTAAGTTATAAGAATGGCGAAAAATGATAAAGAACGCGGACGCCACAATAAATAATATGTACCTAATGTATCCTCAAATTAATTTACGACACTCCGAGCACGATAAAACTCAAATAAAACCTTCGTAAAATATTATCGCATGCATATATTAAGTTTAAATATTATAACTTTATTAAATTTTTGTTAGGTATATCGGATACTTACAAGGTGTGGCTTAAGGCCCTTAGGGTGAAACATCTTCGGGCTGTTCTGGCTTTGGAAGGCATGCTGAAGTCGTACGGGGGAAGGGTAAGGGTGCACGTGGTATGGCGAGCCGTGCGAAGACTGATCCGAGGACAGACATGAGTGGACAAACGGTACTGTGAACAATCACTGGTGCATCACACTGTGAACTTGATTGGAGTTTTTCAATGATTCATGTATGTATTTACATCACCATTATGTTGTAGTACCCTCAATGCCTCGAGTTTGAGTTTTACATCATAAATTGTTTGCTGATAGTTTAAGTGAACTTGATGATTATTAACTAATAGAGTAAGATCCCGAGAATGCTTATGTCATAGTAATAGAGTTCATACTGTAGTAATAAATAATCAGATCTTCGATTGAATGGAAATAAAAGATCACAACCCCAACTCCTTCGAGTGTGACAAGCCAAGAGTGGAAGATCACGAATTATAAAATATTTCTCTCTAACTAGATGACACAATAATTATCTGAAGGACATAAGAATACAACAACATAGAGCAAAGAAGGATACATATAAATTCTAGATGGAATGGAAAAGCTCCAATCAAAAAGCACAAAAAGCTGTGTATACACAAAACATTGCAAAACTATTTAATACTTTGGGGTCCTTCTGTAGTTCTCCATTATGGTAGACGATCCACTGATATCGGCTCTTCATGGCTACTGAAAGTCAATAATAACCAATATACAGGATATATTTGCGAGTAGGAATTCGATTAAGGGAAATTAGAAACTATGAGATAGACAAGTTTGTTATAAAGAAACTGTTGAAGGAGGTTATAGTCTTTTGATACTCTATATGGTTTTGTTAACCCTATTTTTGATATATGTCATGTGTGTTACATAGCAACCGTTGTTTTCTGTTAATTAAATATTATTCCATCTGTCTTGTGAATTGCAGACTTCTTTATTTCATAATAAACCAAGATTAGTTCTATCAGATACTATGGCTTTAATTTTGAAGTTATGAAAACTATAAGTAGTCAATTACTTTTTACATAACTTCATGTTTTCCAAATTTCCAGAAAAACCTTATTTATTTTTTTGTGTAAATTTAACATTGAACAGGTTATTAAAAATGTTTAGTTTGTTGATCTATATGATGGTTTGAGATTGTGTAATTTATAGTATGATTAACTTTATGAGTGTAATTTTTGTATTACCAGTATTTTTAGGCTTCAGGTTACTTACCACCATATTGTGATTTACATTGATTGCTATCTGATTATCATCATAAACTATTGCCATTGTTTTTATGCATTTAGAATTAATTTCAAACTTTTTTGTTAAGTACTCATAGAATTGATTACAGACAGTGAAAATTTCTATTAAGAGCTTTTTTTCCCACACAATATGTGTGAGGCTGAGTATCAGCATGGCTGTATTCAAGAAGGCTTTGTCTACATTTATTATTTTAGGTAAAAGCAGTAAAAACATAGCTTATAATTTTTATTTCCAGTTATTAGAATGTCGCATAAACTGTCGACATAAACTCTTATAAGTGAAAAAAATGAAATTCAATAATAAACACTACCAGATTTAACCCTTTAACTTTTGCCAAGTTATCAGCTGTGTCAGCATCAAACTCAAAATCAGACGGTAGGTACAGATGTTGAAATATTTTGGTTGATGAGAACACATTGTTCTCTTCTGTCAACAATGTGCCAAAACAAGAGATGTTATGAAACTGAACCTATCAAAGCCCAATAAACCAGACCCAATTAAATTTTGATTATTATGTCATCAATTGATGCCATCTGGACATTAAAAGAATAAACCAACTGATATATATAATGATTTTGTGATAAAAGGTAAAAAAATCTCATAAGAATATTTATTTTTGTTAATTTTTTGTAATCCTATTATGTTAGGCCATTATTTATTTATTTTTATTTTTTATTTTTATTTATTTTTATTTATGTTATGCAGAGTCCAGCTAAAATAGATTTTTTTTTCACTTTTCAGGGTTTTTTCACTATACACACATATAACTGTCCGTCCATGACGTCCATGCCCAGTAATTACACTGGGCATGGATGGCACCCAGTTTTATTATTCACAAAAAAACGAGCAGTATTGATGTCAGCACCCTGTAAAAAGAAAAAACCCTGAAAAGTGAAAAAAAAATCTATTTTAGCAGGCATTTCATCTTAGGTCTCAGGATAACACACCTGCAATATTACCACCTGCATTATTTTTATTTGTTATTGCAGGTGTCTATAGGCAGCGGTAACCGCTTACCATCAGGTAGCCGTCAGCTTGTTTATCATCTAGTAGTATTAAAAAATGGGGATTTTTTATGATAAATCCTTTAATTGTAAATTATGTAATTAACTAATTCCAAAAATTAATATCCCAGCCTTTATTAAAAATACATCAATAAGATAGTAAAAATACAGATCAAATACAGGGTCATCATGACCTTCCACATTCCCAACATAGCCTTTTATACCACATTCTTGCCAGGCTTTATGCAAACTATTCCTGGTTAAGATGATTTGTTTTATTTCAAATTATGTACAGATACTCTAATACCTAAGCCTACTGAGTTACTAAATACATTCTGCTTTTAAAAGTTCCATTTTAATAATTTTTGTAGCAATAATAATCTTTGTTTACTTTTTTTTATTTATTATGAGGGCATTTAATTTTATATTCATATTATTTTGTGAAATTTCATTTAATTTTATACTATTCATTAGGACAGACTACTATAAACTTGATGTTTTGTATAATTGGAAGTTCTTCTTCTTCTTTAATATTATGGCTTCTCGTTTTATCGAATAATATAGAAAGGGCAAGGGCTAACCATCTCCTTCAGTCCAATTTTCAAATTACTCAATAGCTGTTACCTGCTAGCGATAGAAAAAATTAAAGAGAAGATTTATTTTTGCTCTGAATCAGTTGCAGAGAAATGGTCACATTTAGACATTTAGTCCTAATAATATGCTTCACTGATCTAAAATGTTTCAGTATCACTAATATTGTTACACATTTTCGAACTATCACTATCTTATTAATCTCAATCCCTCAAGCAGCGTTTTCCCACCGGAGGTCTATAACAATTGAAAAATCAATTGTGTATGGAATCTGATGCTAGATGGGTTTTTATGATGGTTGTAGTTTGAAAATGTGTATTGGTCCCAATACAAGTAACGAAGTGAAGGGCTAGATCAATAAAAACTTTATTAATCTTTACCAGCCTGTCAATGTTTCTTCCAAAATATCTATAGTGTTTGGCTTGTGGGTAAGTACTGTACTAAATTACGAGTTGTTTCTATGAAATTATTAGATCTTTAAAACTTACCTGAGGATGAATGCACTCTAAAGCAATGTGATGTGCTGCATTTTGAATGGATTTGTGTTTTGACCTCAACTCTTCCATTTCTAACCCTAAATACTTTGAAACACTTTTTGTTATTTGTTACAATGATCTGTATCAAGATACTATTCACAAAACCTTACATTTTCCTTAGCTTAAAAACAAAAATGATAACATAAATAAAGGGTCCTAAAAAGTTTTTAAATGTATGTAATAAAATCTCATTAATTCTACCTATACAAAATAATAATGGACTGTAAAAGAAGTTTACTGACAAAACGTTATTGATTTACGATATTTTTAGAAAATAATTATTTTGATATTTCCCTCCTTCGGTTTGTTTTACAGATTTCCTACTTTTGTTTGGCAACTAGAAATATAAGTATGTATTGTATTGACACTGGCGTCAAGCAAGCCGCTGCTCTTACATGGCTACAATATTAAAAACACTCATGTGTTAGTACTTATTCCTTGCGTGTGTGACCAACGAAATTTTGTCGACCTATATTGCGTAATAGGCGTTCGGAAAAATCAATAACAGTAAAAGAAGCGTTCACGATAACGTATTCACGATACATCGAGGAAAAATAAAGTAAGAAGAGTTTTTTGGCGGGTTTTTGTGGCGTCAGTGAAAATTTTTATTACAATAATTAAAAATTGTGTCGGAGTGAACATTGAGTTATAAAAGCAGCGTAGTTTTATTATTCAAGTGTTTGTGTTGACGTGCAACTAAAAGATTATTAGAATAAAAGTGATTATGGTGTGAAATGCGATGAGAACTTTTTTGTGGTTATCCTCCTCATCAAGTAGCATAAAGCGACTGTCATCATATATTTCGTGTCAAATACTCCCAAGAAGCATTGAAATGTGTTACGCCAGCATTTTAATGCAATGAATGAAGAAATAGAAAAATACTTAATACATGGCTGTATGGGCATTAGTACCCTTTGCGTTCCCTTTACAAGGAGAATGAATTTTTTTAAAAAGTAAGAAGTTTTTGGCGGGATTTCGTGGTGTCGGTCAAGATTTTTATTACAATAATTTAAAATTGTGTCTGAGCGAACTTTCTGTTAAAAAAATGGTGTAGTCCAAGTTATTTTTGAGATGCATTGGTGTTTGGTGTGTAATTCACCAGCATTGCAATGCAATATTATTAGAATTAAAAAAATACCGATGACGTGGCTGTTAAGGCTTTGTGCTCTGTCCCCCTTGCCGTCCCAACTCAGGAAGATTTTGCCAAATATAATTGTACCCGATTCGATATCGACTTTTTTTTATTCGCACATCCTTAATCATTTTTTTTTATACAACTAGATGACAAACAAGCTGAAGCCCCACCTGGTGGTAAGCGGTTACCGCCGCCTATAGACACCTGCAATAACAAGAAAAAGCACTTGATATTGCAGGTGCATTGTCATCCTGAGGCCTAAGATGAAATGCCGTCCATGCCCAGTAATAACACTGGTTACCTTTCCCTTCAATCCGAAACACAGCGAACTGTTTCACGGCTGAAATAAAAAAGGCGGTGGTACCTACCCAGACGACCCTACATATGGGTCTACCACCTAGTTTATGTTGATAAATAAATTGACATTTTATTTAATAATCGGTCTCTATGAATAATTAACGGTCTGTATAAGTCGTTACCTTACTGAACACTTCACTGCACTTCACTAGCCAATATAAAGCTAAACAAATGACAATTTACAAAACGAAAGACCTAAAGAAAATATTTTAAAAAAGTTGCGTGCTAAACAAGGAGATCCGATATTTGATTGACGTCACACCCGTACACACACGTCCGCCTCGTCCCCACTATACATTTAGAAAGAGATAGGTACACTGCTAGTTTTAATTCAATTATCTCCGGTATTTTTTTGCTATTCTGATTTTTACCATTTGTTTATATAACTTATAAATAAATAAAAAAGATATGTTTTTATGCATATTTTCTAATACTTACGACAGTAATAATAATTCTATCAATTCTAAATGGCCAGTTATAATCATACGTTTATTTTCGAATAAAATTGTTGATGTCTCTATTAATTAGAATCTACTATAAACATTTTTTTTAATTCGTAGACTAGTGTTGAATTTATGAATATTTACCATCGCAATCTTTAACTATTTTAATGGATATCTCAGAAGCAAACTTGAAATCTAGTTAAGTCTAGTAGTTTAAATTTACCGCTTTAACCTGAGCGTACCGAATGAAATGTTTTCATTTATCGTTTCTAAATTTAATTATGGCGGACGGTGCCGGAATGACATCTGTTTCCATGTTGTGTGCGAACAGTTGAATCGTTAGATGCTAATGTGATTGTTCTTATCAAGTGGACCGAGAGGGGTTCGTAGGGGTGGGTGGAAAAAGCTATGGCTGAGAATAGAAGTTCGGACAACGTCGTGATGCCGGACATTACCGAAGTAACCGAAACCGATCCACTGGCGGCGGCGGCCGAGCACGAAACCGACCGATCTGATGGCGGGCAAGTTTTGGCAACAAGGGGTGTCAAGGCTGCAAGGTTGTCAAGCGATTCGAATGGGGTTGTCACCGTTCCGGTTTCCCTGCCCGTGGGCACCCTAATCACAGGCACTACATTTAATGTGATCACCTCGGATCAACTGCCACATTTCAAACCTATGCTATGTGTGGATAATGGATTCATCTCTGGTGGGACTGTCAGTGAGGATATAAAGCCCACACACATTGTAATTCCAAATCCGCCCTCACCCGTGCGCTCTGTTCATGAGGAGTCGGCACCGGCTGCACCAGCGGTGCAGCGTGCTGCTAATGCCCGATCCTGGGCAGAAACAGCTAATATGCCCATACTGCCAGTCCGATGCAAAAATGTATCTGCTGAATTACACAAACAGAGGTTTGGGTCAGGAGGCAGAGGAAGATGCATTAAGTATGGATTGGAATGGTATACTCCAAGTGAGTTTGAAGCACTGTGTGGTAGGGCTTCTAGTAAGGACTGGAAAAGATCTATTAGATTTGGTGGTAGAAGTATACAGGCATTGATAGATGAAGGCATACTAACACCACATGCAACTAGTTGTACTTGCGGAGCATGCTGTGATGACCAATCTGGTTAGTATTATACCATAATTTTGTTTAGTTAGATACTGGTATATTAATTATTTATTGGCAACAGAGGTACTTTGAACATAGTAATATTTTATTTGTTGTATAGGTTCTTCCTTCTAAAAATTGATCTGCCAGAGTCTGATCAATAAAACATTAATTAAAGTGATTATTTTGTAGTTATATATTTTATAGGTATATAAAAAACAAAAAAATAACAATTTTTGTCCCTATTTTCACCCTTTGATAAAAGTACATTAATAGACAAGCAGGCCAAGCTCCCACAACTGTTCATTGAATATGTTATTGTAAGGAGCCTGCTCTAAAAAAATCCCATGTCAAACAAAAAAGAACATAAGACAGCATTTTTGAGATATCTAGAAATTATTATTTAGATTTCTAAATAGAACGGTTCTGCACAGCCTGCATCTAATGACTCCCCGTAACCATGACCAGGTCATCTGTCCATCTAGTGGGAAGCTGTCCTACTTTGCGCTTTCCGGTATGTGGTCGCCATTCTAGAACATAAACGCCCCACTGGCCGTCTACTCTGCATGCTATATGCCCTGCCCACTGCCACTTCAGCTTACTGATTCTATGAGTTGTCAGTGAATATGGTATGCAAAGCATTCCAAAGTATCTTATCTCACAGAGAAACTAACATAGCTTGTTCCATAGCTCGTAGTGCAATTGCGAACTTGTTTTGCGATAATTTACCCTGAATAAGTCTTGAATGAGTCTTTACGAGGTATGGAACAAGCTATGTAATTTAACCTGAATAAGTCTTGAATAAGTCTTTACGAGGTATGAACCAAACTGAAAACCTATTATCCTTCACTATTTAAAACAAAATAAGAATAAAATTTAACCGAGGTACCCTTACAATAACTAATTAGAAAAATACTGATTTTCATAGACTTATCCATTATATAAAATTACAATTGACATTTCCAATATCATCATCCTATAATAAAACATCAATGGAAACAATTAATCTTCAGACACACCAAATACACTCACTTACCACACACACACACACACACACACTTCTCACACATTCACATTATGTGTATGAAGCAATGTATGTATAATTATTATTAAAAATTTTATACATTCATCCTCCATACTATACCTACACACCTGCAATACACCTTCTGCAACAATGACTTATGTTTAACTTTTGTTAATGTTCTTATCATGAAATTTTGCATCATCACCCCCCTAAAATCCGAAGGGTGGCATAGGGTGGAAACCTGTGATACAGGCCTGGTGACCTGTATCACAGGTTTATCTCATAAACCTATTTCAGGCACCAGTTCTCTCACTACTAGGTGGAAATGTACTGTAACTTTAATATTTTAAAAACTATGTTACCTATATTGTGATGAGAAAAATAAACGATTTTATTATTATTATTATTATGTTAGGTGTTAGGTGTCTCTGAAAGATGGAATAAAAATTTATGACATCTGTAAGAGAACCCAAGTCACTGACATACCTCATAGAATTAGAAAGTAAAAGTGGGCAGGGCACATAGCATGCAGAACAGATGGCCAGTGGGGCATTAAAGTTCTAGAACAGTGACCACATAGCAGAAAGTGCAAAGTAATAAGGCTGCCCACTGGATGGACAGACAACCTGGTCAGGGTCACAGGGAGCCATTGGATGCAAGCTGCACAGAACCATTCAATTTGGAAATCGATGGGAGAGGCCTATGTTCAGCAGTGGACACCATAGGCTGCTATGATGATGATGAAGTCTTTCAGAAGGTATAAGGTATATTCAAACCAGAATAACTGGGGTCTTTCTGCCAAGAGAGTTTTGTATGATTTATGGCATTTATATTCTGGACACAGGAAAACAAAGTGGGGGAGGATCCTGAAGAAGGAAAAGGAAAAAAAAAACATAAAACAAATTGTCATGCTGATGTGTGACTCTTTTGAACATTATTATAGAAAACTATTGGATATTAAAAGGGAGAAAAACTGTCTGTAGTATACAAGGGTACTGTTTGTAGAAGGTTTTGTACAACTGTGACATTGTTATGACAAGATAGAAAGGAGCAGTCAGTTAAGTGTGAATTGCCAATAGTTAGCCATAGGTCTTCTTTATTATTTCATCTAAAGAATATTCTTTGCTTCTGTTGGTACAATTACAGTCATAGTATTGTAGGGAGAAATGGGCAGACATATTAAGGGGTATCCATAATCATAACTAGTTCTTTGTTTTTGGGGGATCCAGACATCAAGGCGTAAGACAGTATTACATATGCTTAAATTTTTCTAAATTAGGGTCACCATTGTGTCTCGGTGTGATTTGAGCCTTAATATCAGCCCCAGATTGACTTCCTGAGAAAGATATGGTTCTAGTAATCAAAGCTCAAAATGGCTTTAACACAAACAGGTTGTTCAAATAGACTCTATTTTTAATTCCAGCTATGGGGCCCATTCGTTTATTTACACCCGTTAAAAGAAAACGGCGTACCCATCAGTACAGCGAGGATAAAAAGTCCAAGGTGAAGCAAGAGAGCAGCATTGGCGATAGTGATGTCGACAATATCCACCAGACGAGTAATAATAGTCACAGCAAGGAGGCATGGCAGGCCATAGCGGAGGGACTTGACAGTAATGCTGAATATCAGATATTAGAAAACCCCGAGACAAGTACTGATCATACTGTAGGTAAGAATATTAATTACTACATGTTTTACTATACTCAGCGCCAGTCCCCTTCCTCCACCTTTACTACACCACTGAATATTGTAATTGGTATTTTAATAGTAAAAATAGTTGTCGTTTCTTTTTGTTCACACTACAAACAGGTTCTCATACCCAAAGATTGATGATGTCTGGCTATGAATCATGACTGCAAATTTACAACAATATATTTAAGACAGACCCATATATTTGAATGAGGTGACAAAGAATTACCTGTTCTTCTCAGAACAAGACAGAGGTAGATTTGCAATGACCTATCCCGCCTGGAGCATAAAATTTTTTCATAATTTTCTTTCTTTATTTGTAATTGTTACAGTAGGCGTTTAAACGCATCAAAAACATTATAATGTGAATGAGATATTATTCAATAAGTATACAAACACACCCCCGCTATATGGGAGAAATACATGAGAAATTTGGATCATAATATAATACCTCCACACTGGCCCAATGCAGGTTGGTAGGTTAAAACAGTTGCAACTGGTGGTTTGTACAACCAGGGCCAACAGCTTAACGTGTCTTTCGAGGCATAGAGAAAGCTCGAGGTTACAAATGTTTGATTGAGCTATCGGGAATCAATAATGGCGACAGTTGTTTTGTTTTTGTAATCCAATGCAAAGCACTCAATTCAATTTCTTTTTTGATGGCTTTCTAATATAGTTTAGCCAGTATCAAGTTGCAAAGCACTCCAACCACTGCGACAGTGAGCTCTTTGACATAATATTTATTATAATATGTAACTACCTACCTATACTGTATTTAAATTAAGATTTAATGTTTGTCTTCAGATTGTTTGAAATTATAATAATATTATTATATTTTTCATTTTTTTATACATTAACATTAACTTTTTTAGTGTCTAATTATTAAGATGATAATATGATCACTTACACATAATGCGACCTAATACTATGATGCAAAAGCTATGCGAGCGATAATTATCAAATTATATACCTATCTATTCTAAGAATTAAGGTTGTAAGGCTTTTACAGGGTCAGCAACGCGCAAATAATACCCCTAGTATTGGAAGTTTCCTGAGGCTACGGTAACCACTTACCATCAGGTGGACTGTATGCTTGATTGCCAATTTAGTGATATATTTTTTTTACCAAATATTTAAATATGCACATTTTAAACGATAGATTTTTGTCTAAAAATAAATATGAAATATATTTAAGAATCAACGTTTGTATGCTAATGTCAATAAACCCAATTAATAAATAAACAGGAATATTGTGTTTACAAAATTGTGGTAATATATTTACTACTTAGTATACACTTGTATATGGTGCTATAATATCACTGCAAATTAATTATTGTTACTAATAAGTTATTAAGCAATGCGAATTGAATTACTGCTCGTGCTAAAGTGATATTAAAAAATATCACTTGTCTCACAAACATACGCTGGCGTTGCATTAATTGTAAGCCAATCAGAGTGCCTACAAGGCCTACATTAATCAAAAGAGACAGAACGACTGTCCTGCTCAGATGGGAAAAGGTCCTCTGATTGTCAAGATTGTATGAATATTGTCGCGCTTAAAGGCCACAAGTTGCAACAGGTAAAAAATGAATACAAATAGAGCAAAATTCCCAGTCATGCCTGGTCCAGCTATAAGATAATGAAGAAAATAAAACGCCGATAATTGGGGAACAATCAGTTGTCTCATTCACAACACCTCTAACGAGAGACGAGTAATGAATATATTTGACAGAAGTGAATCGAAAAACCGCGCGTAAAAGAAAGTATCTATTTTGAACTGCGCGCGCAGCCAGTGTTGCCAACCCTGATATTGAAAAGAGTGTTGCGGCGTAGACAGTTTTAAAAAAGTAAACATGCATTATGATAACTTGGATTCATTATTTGGAGTTAAAGTTTAGTAACTCGTTTCTTTGTCGGCCTAAAGTTGATACTTACTTGCAATTCTTTGCCAGCACATGTGTTCCCTCCTTCCTATAACATAGGGTTCTTCTAAAAGAGGCGTGAAAAGGCACCTTATGGGCCGGCAAGGTGGAGGCGGCTAGAACAGTGTGTTTCAAGCTACACTAGCTGTCTCCGCTTATGGGCTCTTCTTACCGCTTCAGATCAGGTGGTGTTGAGTCATAAGAAAGGTAGGCACCAAAGATCCCAATAGGTTGAAGTGCACTATGACTTGGTCATGGCCCCACGATTAGATAAGATAAGATAATAGTATTGCCTTATATTGTCGCGAGCACTACACATTTGTAAAGCCACTTTATCGGATTTAACTCGTGTTTAATTAGATGTTACGTTATTATTATATACCCGACGCGGACGTTTCGATTGCATTACGGCGATCGTGGTCACGGAAAGACTGAAGACGTCAAATTGTCTTTGATAACTTATAAATAAGTTAACTACCGTCACTTTGTGATATATTTTAAGAGGTCCAATTAACGCATACGGAGCTCACAGTGTCAGTTTGTCGGACAGTGTACAGGCTTTCGACTTAATTATTCGCACGATGTGATCCCAAGCTCGGGGTACATATTATTCGCACGATGGGATCCCAAGCTCGGGGTACACTCCAACCGCTTCTCTATTGAAATTAGGATATTTTTGGATTTCTATAACCTTGCGTAACATTCTAGGAATGAAGCGGTATTCTTTGGTGAGGATTTTACGAGGACATCTTATTAAATGCAAGTTAAATCCGGTAAAGTGGTTTTATTTCAAAAGATAAGATAAGGTATCCGCCAGATTTTTATTCAAATAAAACGGCCGTAATTATTTCTATACAGGTAATCACTAAGCTAGTGAAATTGTTATCTGATGGAAAGGAGATAGTAAAAGTTTCTATGGGATGTGGACCAGCTCATAATTTCAGCCAAGAGACGCCCACTGCTGGGCATAGGTCTCCCCCAAAGATCTCCATACCGATCGGTTCTGCGCTGTCCGCATCCATCGATTTGAAATTTGGTGTACTGCCACTTCGGTGACATTACCCTGATCCCCTGGTGGTTATTCGGCTGATCCTATACTATCAAAAACTCTGCGGGATGCTTAATTCTTCTGAAACTTACAGCAGATATAGCGTCTTTGGGTTGATACGAATAGTCTCAATGAGACGCCTTACTGTATGAAAAGCTAAAAACTGCTAGCACTCAACACTTATATTAATGTTTTTCAAAAAATAACTGGTATTTTTTTAGATTAGCCTGATTTGTTTATGCATGGCAAGTTTTCTTAGAAACGGTTTGTTCGGAAAAGTTTCAAATATTTTCGACATGAAAGTTTGAATGTAAAGCCGTGCAGCATAAACGCTCTTCAACCAAGATCAACTGTAGACTTCGTTTAACTAGGCAGTAGATACTTATGTAGTCTCCAGCAATATTGTCAAAGACTTTGCTTTTCGCTTCGGACATCGTGCACCACCAAGTGCAATGACTAAAGGGCTAATCCTTCATAGCGATTCTTCTATACTTAAATAATTATAAATTCTAATATTTGTCATCCTTTTTGTATTCATATTGAGAGAATAGATTTCTATTGAGATTTAGCCCGAAATTCAGTTCAGGATACTTGATATACGATTCGAACCGTTAACACTAAGATTATCGCGGGATACTTATCTCATAGTCGGGGGTTCGATTCGGGCCCCTCTTTGGGTACCATATCTAACGCAAGGTTGAGGATGTAGGTGACAATGGTAGAGGTATTTATATATAACATTTTTCATATACCTCTTCACGCAATGGTTAAAAATATTAAGCTACTGCTTAGTGTCATCCCAAAGGTTTATGCATATACCTACCATAAGTATTAATTACTAGGGTGCCAAACCAACAAGCAATTCCCTAGATGGTAGGCGTTTAATGTAGGCGTATAAGCGATGTATTCATTGGCTCTCTTACACTTACTGTGCAATCGTATTTTTATGCATTTGGCATTAGATTAGCGAAATTGCTTAATTTGGTGTCTTCTTGTACATAGTAGTGATTTGCGAATTGTTAATATGTATGACCATTTCGGAGATATTTCGGATGACTTTTAAGATCATCATCACCAGCCTATATACGCCCCACTGCTGGGCACAGGCCTTGCTACATGGGAGAAGCACATGAGGAGCTTAGGCCATAACACCACCACGCTGGCCCAATGCGGGTTGGTGGGTTAAAGCGGTTGCCGTAACAACTGGGACTAACGGCTTAACGTGCCTTCCGAAGCACGGAGGAGCTCGACATTAGAATTTTGGTTGAACCATGTGGTGTGGTGTTGGTGTGGGTGCAGGTGTCTATAGGCGGCGGTAACCGCTTACCACCAGGCGGGCCGTCAGCTTGTTTGTCATCTAGTTGTATATAAAAAAAAAAACATCCCGGGATCGCCATGGCAAAATTTGCTTTGTTTTCGTGATCGAAACCAGAGCGCTCAAACTAATACGCCACCGAGCTCTTCGTTTTTATCTTTAAGATGCTTTCAATTCAAAACAATTATTTGTTTATTTTTGTTTATTTATTAGTTTATTATTGAACAATTTATGGAGAACAATTGAGTGGACGGAGTTTACCTTAGTTTACAATTGTTTCAATAAAAGATATTATGAAACTTACCCATTATATTTTTTTAAGAACTCACATCTATCTTTATCTGTTTATACAAATAAAAATTCATGTTTGTATGTTTGTTCCCTATGCGCTCCGAAAAGATTAATCAGATTGTGATGAAACTTTGGTAGAGTGTTCTGGGGACGCCCGCGAAGGTTTTAGGATTATTAAAACTTTATTATTTTATTATTATACATATGTTAGGTTTAAAACTTATGAATTTCTGCCGCCCTATTCCTACCCTCTCTATCCTAACATTATGTTTCCAAAAATCCAATCCTAAACACGGGTACTTGGAATATTCTATTGGTGACTGCTGTCAAGAGCAGCATTACGTTTCGGTCGTTAACGGTGTCGAGAGGTGCGCATCGGTTCAGATCGGTCGACTACGCTAAATCCCATCTGCTGTTATTACTGAGCTCTCGGTCTTCGCGATCATACCGTAATCAAAGGAAAATCACCGAAATATAAACCGGACTGCAAGGCAGAATCCCGCGGCCACCAACATCCTGCCCGCACTACGGAACCAACATAGAACCAGCACAAGGTACCGTGTTTCCACCCTTTCTTTCCCGGTTTCATATTTTCCATTGGTCCTTCGAGCCGGATCTTTTCATTTCATAGGGTTTTAAATCATAATTATTCGTTTATCTAAGGTTTCTTACTAAATATAATTTTTTTGTTCATTTTAGAGGGTAGTTAACTTGGGTAGTTCAATTTTAATTTTTCGGGTGTGTTCCTTGTCCGTTGATTCCGCTGACAATTTCACAATATTTTGCATAATTTTATCGAGCATTTTTGCAGACTGTATCGATTAATTTTTACTAGTGGAACACTCCCTAGCAACCATTTTGTTTTCTTACGTCAAATCAAACTTGACATTTTAAAATCTAGTACTTTTATTGTCACGCTATATTTTACATATTTTCTTTTTATTCAAACATGGGAAAGGATGATGTTTCGCATGACAAACCCATTAAGCAGTCACAACAACTCATTTCGATGTCTATTTGTGAAAACTATATTAGTAGTTTGTACAAGTTAGCTTGTGAAATTAGCGGTAACCTCGAAGGTAAACAAGAACATGTCCCGGCTTTTAAAGCTCGCTACAGGGATCTAGAAAGGTTTCGTGATCGTTATGATGACGCGTATGTTAATTGTTCTACACATTGTACTTCCGCGGCTAGAAAGGACGAGATTGATTTAAATTATAACAAGTTTTGTGATATGTATTATTCTATCCAAGTGATGAAGGAAAGCATTATACCGGTTTCTTATTCACAAACTGATACGAACCAAAGGCCAAATAGCGGAGTAACAAACAAAAGTAGTAATTTTTGTTTGCCCAAAATTGAGATTAATAACTTTTCAGGTAATTACACAGATTGGCCCAATTTCATAGCACTGTTTGATAGTTTGATTCATTATAATCAAGATTTAGCTAATGTTCAAAAAATGCACTATTTAATTAATTCACTTGCTAAGGAACCCTTAACACTTATTAAACATTTAGAGCTGTCAGAGAATAATTATTTAGTTGCTTATTTAATTTTAAAGGACAGGTATGACAATAAGCGTCTTATAGCGGACAAACATTTGGAATCAATATTATCATTGACAAGTTTAAATAATAATAATATCAATCAGGGATTAAGGAAATTTGTTAATATTTTGAAGGAGAACTCTCAGGCACTCATGGCTTTAGGTTTTGATGTCAAGTCATGGAGTTTTATTCTACTTCATATAATTTTAAGGAAATTACCCTCAGATTTTCGTAGTAGGTTTGAGCTTACTTTAAGTTCTCCCAAAGACATTCCAAGCTTTGACACACTGTTAGAATTTTTGGAAAATCAGCTCAGAGTTTTGGAAACTGTTGGTGGTACAAAGGTTTCAAGCGGTTCTAGTGGTACCAACACTAACCCAAACAAATCATTTACTGTTAGTACATATTCTTGTTCTGTTTGCAAAGGAAGTCACTATATTTTTAGTTGTGACAAATTTAATGAAATGACACCTGCTCGTCGAAGGGAGCTGGTCATAAGAGATCATTTATGCTTTAATTGTTTACGTCCTCATTCAGTTAATAAATGTTTATCAAAAAGCCGTTGTTCAGTATGCCAAGGGAAGCATCACACTAAGCTTCACATTGAAAAACAAGGTTCTCATCCTATTAATAATTCTGCTCCAAAGGTTGCAGAGGCTGCTGTGTCGTCTTTAAGTTCCACAGTCCATCCTTCAAATTACAATTGCATTCCTGAAGGTTCAACTATGCTCTTAGGTACTGCTATTGTTGGAGTCCAGGATATTAATGGGTATCTTCATTCTGTAAGAGCTCTCTTGGATAGCGGTTCCCAGGTTTCAATTATAACAGAGACTCTTGCTCAAAGGCTGAAACTACCTCGTACAATGTCGGGTACTTTATTAGGTGTAGGTGGTACAGCTAATCAGCGTACCAATGGTAGGGTACAATGTGCCATTCAATCACTACATGACAAAACACACATGCCTTTGGTAACCACAGCAGTTATCATGAAGCGCATTGCTAATTTTTTACCTAGCATACCGGTTTCCCCGGTGGTGCTGGATAAGTGCATAAGCGGCTCTTTACATTTAGCCGATGAAAGATTTTACATCCCGGGACCCATTGACATACTCATAGGTGTGGATCTTATTAATGAGGTGTTTGATGGTAAGCGGTGTCCTATAGGTCCTGGATTGCCAGTGGCACATAGTTCCATTTTTGGCTGGGTTTTACTAGGGAAGGCTCCCACCACACATACATACAAGGAATGCAATACCTCATTACATTGTGCAATCGATTTGGACAGTGCTCTTACTAGATTTTGGGAGACAGAGGAGCCACCTGTTTCAGCTGTGCATGATCCTGAAGATTTATTATGTGAGCAGCATTTTGTAGATACTCATTCACGCGATGTGTCCGGTCGTTTTATTGTCAGGCTGCCTTTTAAGCCTATTCGGAAGCCGATTGGTGACACACGCTCCAACGCCTTAAAACGCTTTTACAACCTCGAACGTAGGCTGCTTAAAGACACTAAACTCAAGGATAGTTACGTAGCATTTATGGCGGAATATCTGGAGGCGGGTCACATGAGGCCGATAACTGTCGACTCATCTGATAATAGGTATTATATACCTCATCACGGGGTACTTAAGGAAAGCAGCAGTACCACAAAGCTTCGCGCAGTCTTCGATGCTTCCTCTCCCAGTAACTCAGGAATTTCACTCAATCAAGTTCTCATGTCCGGGCCAAAGCTTCAGCACAACGTAGAGGATATCATTTTAAGGTTTAGGACACATGCTGTAGTCTTCACCTGTGATATAAAACAGATGTATAGACAGGTACGACTCCACAATGAGGATTGTCTCTATCAAACCATATTCTGGCGCGAATCACCTGAAAGGCCTCTACAACAGTTCGAGCTGACCACAGTGACATACGGTGTAACCAGCTCTGCTTTTTTGGCAATGCGCGTTGTTCATGAGCTGGCCAGGTTAAATCAAACGACTCATCCTGAAGCTGCTCTTGTTCTGCAGCAGGATACCTTCGTAGATGACATTGTGAGCGGGTCCTCAAATATAGAGTCGGCAAGAGAACTCCAGCGTCAGATAGTTGAGGTCTTGTTTCAAGGTGGTTTGTCTGTAAGGAAGTGGGTCAGCAACGTTAAGGAAATTTTACAAGGATACCCCACTGATCATCTTGAAATACCCTATCGATTCGAAGAATCTGGGGACAAAGTTTTTAAGATTTTAGGAGTGGAATGGAGAGATGAGATAGACAGTTTCATTTTTCATATAGGCTCACTCACTCCATGCTCCACTAAGCGACATATTTTATCAAATATAGCAAGGATTTTCGACCCATGTGGGTTTCTCGCCCCGGTAATATTTTATGCGAAAAACATTATGCAGTCCCTGTGGTTGCGTAATGATATATCCTGGGATGACCCTCTACCGGAGGACTTATCTCAGAAGTGGATTTCTTTTGCTGATAGTTTTAGTCTATTGAAGCTTCCTCATATTCCTAGATTCATTCTATGCGAAGATCCTACTCTTTGTGAGTTAATGGGCTTCTGTGACGCCTCTGAAAAAGGTTATGCTGCCGTTGTATATTTAAGGGTTGAGGATTCTAACGGCAGTGTAAATGTTCACTTGCTCCTGGCCAAGACTAGAGTCGCTCCAACCAGACACAGGCGTACAATTCCACAGCTGGAATTATCCGGTGCAATGCTTCTTGCGGAATTGATTGCGCACACTAAAGATGTGCTGCGAGGAAAATTTGTAATCTGTAAGACTACTGCCTGGTGTGACTCTAGCATTGTCCTAAGCTGGCTTCGCACTCTACCCCATAAGCTTAAGGTTTTTGAAGGTAATCGAGTCTCTCGCATTCAGGGTCTTTTACCTAATATTTCTTGGCGACACGTGCCCAGCGATCTCAATCCTGCTGATTGTGCCAGTCGGGGGTTATTACCACAGGATATTGTTAACCACAGTCTGTGGTGGTCACCGGCGTGGTTGAAGGAAGACCCTGAAACGTGGCCAATTAATTTAGTTTTTGGTCCAGATACCTTTGAGTCCGTAAGTGAGGTTGTAATGAAGGCTTCGATAGACCCTGATACATTTTCATGTTATATTATCACTCGGTTTAGTTCTTATTCAAAATTATTAAGAGTTCTTGCGTGGTCACTTCGTTTTATTTTTAACTCACGTAAGGCAAATAATTCAAGGTCAGGTTTTCTTAGAGCTCAAGAATTGGAAAACGCTACCCATAGAGTTATCCGATTGGTGCAAGAGGAGGTATTCAGCGATCATTACAAATCGCTCCGTTTAAATCGGGCTTTGAAGGGTCCAATTTGTCGTCTCAACCCTTTCATTGATTCTGAAGGTTTGTTGCGGGTGGGCGGCAGACTCAAGCACTCCAATCTTTTGTACTCGGGCAAATATCCAATCTTGCTTCCTAAGTCACATCATTTAACGAATTTAATTATCGATTATTATCATCAGCTGCATTTACATGCTGGAGCTTCATGCTTAATCTCGATTCTTCAGCAAAGGTTTTGGATTCTGTCGGCTCGTCGAGTGGTTCGCCACCGAATATTTCAATGTCGACGTTGTTGTCAACTTAGAGTCAAACCTCTGGAACCAATTATGGGAGAGTTGCCGCCCGATCGCGTTCGTCAAGCTAGGCCTTTTATTAAGGTAGGCATCGACTTTGCAGGACCTTTCAACATGAAAGTCTCGTCTAATCGTAATGCCAGGATAGGAAAGGCTTATCTCTGCGTCTTCGTGTGTCTCGCTGTTAAGGCGATACACTTAGAAATAACGTCAGACCTAACGACTGATGCTTTCATGGCCAGCTTCCACAGATTTGTATCTCGGCGAGGAACGGTGTCCGATGTGTACACGGATTGTGGCAAAAATTTCCAAGGTGCTAAACGCTACCTTTCGGAAGCTGCGGCTTTTTTAACAAAATCTCAAACGGATCTAGGCAATCATTTTTCTATATTAAGTGTAAATTGGCACATGAACCCACCTTACAGCCCGCACATGGGTGGACTGTGGGAGAGTTCTGTGAAGTCAGCAAAGCAGCTTTTTAAGCGAACTATCGGTGATAGGCCTCTTAGCTTCGAAGAGCTATCAACAGTGTTCGCTAGGGTTGAAGCTGTGCTCAATTCGCGACCATTGTGTCCTGTTTCAAGCGACCCCAATGACCTTGAAACGCTTACTCCTGGTCACTTTTTAATAGGGCAGCCTCTTACGACTTCACCTGAGCACTGCTTTGAGCACGTTCCGTCGTCTCGCCTTAACCGATGGCAACTAGTCCAACAAATTTCTCAACATTTTTGGCGCAGATGGCAAACCGAGTATCTGCATAATCTGCAACAGAGGTGGAAATGGTTTACTAACAAACCAAATCTTGAGGTCGGCGATTTGGTCATAATAAAGGAGGACAATTTACCACCATTACAATGGCGTATGGCGCGAGTGCTTAAATTACATCCTGGTAGCGACGGTGTGATCAGAGTTGTAGAGCTGAAAACTGGTACAGGTTCTTGTCTGCGATCTACAGCTAAAGTGTGTCCGTTACCCAGATATGACACAAATCACGATCAGACATCGTAATGAGTTGCTTATTTTCATAAAATTCAATTAAAATTTATTAATTAATATCATTAATACAAAGGAAAATCATCTTAAGGAACATCAATCTTTCAATATCTAATATTTAAGGAATATCATCTCAAGGAACATCAACTTAGTTATTTATCATATTAGTTTATAATTTCAAGGATTTTATTTTCAATTTCAAGGTTCATATCTTAAGGGTTCAATGAAAGAGCTGGGTAGCTCTTTAGGGGGCGATTATGTTTGGTTTAAAACTTATGAATTTCTGCCGCCCTATTCCTACCCTCTCTATCCTAACATTATGTTTCCAAAAATCCAATCCTAAACACGGGTACTTGGAATATTCTATTGGTGACTGCTGTCAAGAGCAGCATTACGTTTCGGTCGTTAACGGTGTCGAGAGGTGCGCATCGGTTCAGATCGGTCGACTACGCTAAATCCCATCTGCTGTTATTACTGAGCTCTCGGTCTTCGCGATCATACCGTAATCAAAGGAAAATCACCGAAATATAAACCGGACTGCAAGGCAGAATCCCGCGGCCACCAACATCCTGCCCGCACTACGGAACCAACATAGAACCAGCACAAGGTACCGTGTTTCCACCCTTTCTTTCCCGGTTTCATATTTTCCAACATATTACCCAACAGTTTTCTCTTTTCGGGCATTTCAAAGCATGCTGGGTGCAGCTAGTACTTAATTGATGTCGTCAATGCGCCAATAAAATAAATTGTCCTCTAATTATAATACCCTGGTATTATACTGGACAGAGAATTAAAATGAAAAAAGTTGTGTATAATAGAATAGTGTCTTATAACTATATGGTAGCATAATGTTTTTTGATAAATAGAGAAATAGATCCTGATGTTTTAAGTTTAGTTTAAAATTACTTATTAAGTATATTAAAAAAACCTTCAATATAAATGTTACTCTGTGCGATGGTAAGCGGTAAGATATGAGAAAATGTACATTATGAGTGAATCTTTAGTAGCACTTACAAAAGTGGGCCCGCTCGGGGTATTGCCCAGAGAATTAATCGCATAATAAAGGTTATCCGGCAGACCGAAGTGAGAAATTTGATGATATTCTTTAGTGTTTGTGGATTACGAAAAAGTCATTGAGTCGGTCACTGACAGTGCTGCAGTGTTAATAACGGTCATATTGCTGCTCCCGTATCACCTCGGTTCCATATTTATTTTGCGTCGTTACATTTGTTTGGCGTCAATTTACTTTGTCGCGTTAGTAAGCAAGGTTGCTAATTAGACATTCCAATCTATCAGACTTCCCAATGAATTTTTTGCTTTTGTAACTTGAACATAGCAGTAAGTAAATTAATCCACTTTTGTTGCATAGTCATTACGATATTCGGTTTTGTTACAGTGCTGCCCGACATAACGGGGGTAATGAAGCGTTTAGAGGATATTGGACAGTCGCTGGTGCGACTGGCGGGCGAGTTGAAGCAGTGCGTGGAGGACGTGCGTGTCGTGAGCTCCCGGCAGCTCGAGCAGGAGCGCGCGTCGGCGATTCTGGCGGCTAGTGTGGAAGCGCAAGTGGACGCAGAGCAGGTTTCGTTGCAGAACGTCGAGGATGCAGAGTCTAAGAAGGTACTTCCCAAGAATCCTCTAAAAGAATACTGTGTTCCTTTCATTGGAAGGCAGTAGAAGCTCAATGGCTATGGCAATAATGATCAGTGCCGTGAATGTGAAGCGGATATGAAGTTAAGTCTTATCAGCTTATAGGCGCGTCTGGCAACATCTTCTCCGTGGATAAACATATACATGTTTTAATTCGCTGCAGGATGTCGTAGATTAAGAAGGTTAGTCAAGATTTTGCAGGTGGTGATTGCAAGAGCATCCATCGGCATAACAGCTGTTATACTACAAATTTGATGCTTCTTTGCAACTGACTCTAAATCACCGCAAAAATTGTAAGGCAATTTGAATAAGTAATTTTCACAAATTTAAGTTATATGTCAAACAAACTTTAATGAAAAAAGACTACTATAAGGTCCAAGAATATTTAGATGATAAGATTGCGTGGACACATTAAAATTCCAAAATGTTTTATATGTTTTTTTACGAGTATTATGACTATTAACCTCTCTATATTGTGATTGTGTATTGCCAGATAGCTTGAAAATAACGATAATACTTTTGACATTGGGTACCTACTTTATTGGTACGTTGATATACTTCTGTTCTAATTTTAGTTATTTTTTTCGCTGGGCGGCACTGCACTGCTAAATGCTATAATTTTTTAACTACAAACATTGTAATTTAATATTTGAAAAGAGTGACTACTAGAGTTTTTTACCGGAATCTTCTTGGTAGTTCAACTTTTGGAACCAGTGTAAATTCAGACATGACAGACAGACAGAGACTATGACATTGTTAGTTAATATATTATTTGTGATCGTTGTAAGAATGTGTTTTTTGACGACTTAAAAGTGCTTCTTTGTGGCCTAATTAAATAAAAGATTTTTTCTTTCTTTCTTTCTTTCTTTCTTAATGTCATAAAACAAATCATATCAGCAACAAATCATTACAGCGTCTGTTTGTTGTTTTTACAGTGTGCCAATTGCAATCGCGAGGCATCAGCGGAGTGCTCTCTGTGTCGGCGAACTCCATACTGCTCGACGTACTGCCAGAAGAAGGATTGGGCCACACACCAGATCGAGTGCCTGCGCATCATGCCCACGGTCCACGCCGAGCAACAGCACCAGTCCATTATGCTCATTGTCGAAAGCCAGCATCAATAGTATACAGGTGTCTAATATTTATTACAAAAGTTTTCCTAGTTACAATGAATAGTGTCTTAAGATTCTTATCATTTTAAAGAAACACACTCCTAGCATACTAAGCAAGATTGTGGATATTGTCTTTCTGTGACTTTAAGGTATATTCTATTGGTTTAATCCAGTGGTCGGCAAATTTATTAACTAAAGAGCCAAATATGAACATTACAACAATTTAAAAACAAATGGGAGCCAAATCTGCTTGCTTAGTAAACTTTTATTACACTAAATAAGTAGTGCACTAAATAAAACTGAATTTGATACTTAATAAATATTTATTAATGCGAACAATGTGCTTGCATCTCTTTCGAAATTTCAGTAAGTCAGGTTTGTATGTTGTTGTTTTTAATTTTAGGCATGATTCCAAGTTCTCATCAATAAGTCCTTTTTCTTACCAAGTTTTTTCTAATGAAAATATTATTGCACCTTCCGTGGATATTTGTGCCAGAGCCGCACTTATGGAGCCAAAGAGCCACATGCAGCTCTGAAGCCGCACTTTGCCGAACACTGGTTTAATCGAAAAATTTATTGTAGAGTAGGTTGCGTGAAGTCCAGAGTATTTTCATAGAATAGTCGCCTGATCTGTCGGCTGCAATACTCTGCAAACTGCGAACTGTTTCGCTTCCTAAAATTTAGGGATTTAATGCCATATGTTGGATAGTTTTCTCTGATGCTTAGTTAAACACTTTGTAAACAAGTTTCATTAGATGTATTGTCTTTTATTATATACTTATCTGTGCTATTACAAAAACATAGGGTTATATTAATTTCAACAGTAAAAATAGATATTAGTACATGTTTTTGTAATAACAATGACGTAGTGTTCGTAACCTCAACCGTAGTGCAAACACCTATACAATATAACATTGGACCTTTATTTTTACAAAAAACTAACCTGATGTGTATTGTTTGTTTCAGTTAAACAGGCTGTGCTTAAAACATTTAAGCAAAAACAGCCAGACGATAAAGATAGCGAAAAGAAAGACTAATTGATATGTCTAAATACTGTCTTTGTTACGCTACATTCTGAAAGTGATTTAATTTTAGTTCATTGTGTGATGATGTGAGTTTTGGCCAATACCACCCTTTATCAAGATAGATTTTAATACAATAAAATAAAATTGAGCATTGATTATTTTAGTAAGTTTATAAATATTTTTCTTATATTACTAAGGTGGCAATCAAAGCATATCATCAAATAATTATGTTGTTTCAGTTTTGGCAACATGGCTTTTATATTAACGTTTAGTTTAAATAAAGAATAATCAGTGCTCGCCTAAACATTTTAAACTGTATAAATTGTCTTATTGGTATAGGTACAACTGTATTTGCATATTGATATGGTGTGTAGCTGTATATGGGCTGCTTAAGGTATTTATAAAATAAGATTCGAAGTATTGGAAATGGGTTCTAATGACATATTGCACAAATGTGTTTGCATATTGATATCATGTTATTTCTGTATATGGACTGCTTATGGTATTCATAAAATAAGATATATCAAAGATATTCAAAATCGGTTTAAATTTTACTGCAATACAATCTAATCCAATAAATATTTTTTCGTAATTTTGGGCGATGAAGAACTTTTTTTTTCAAGGCAACGTCGCGGGCGAATTTATTTAATGAAACCAAATTATATTATGCTACACAGACAAAAAGTAGTTACCACTGCTCTCACCTATGTTTGCGGCCATTTCGGTAACAGACTTTATAAAGTATTGGGTATGCTAATGTGTCGTAAAATACATCTACAATAAAGAAAAATATTAGACATAAGCTATCGAGGTTCAGACTAGCAAGTTCTTTTGGCAATTTCTCTGGCAAGTACTTGACGTTCAGCTTACGACTATATCTGGCGTTTACACAAGTAACTTGCAAGTTGCAAAACTTGCAGAAATTTGATTGCTGCACCAATTTACACTATTGAAATTGCTTGCGAAAGTCACCTCCTAGTTTAAGTTTTATTGCTAGTCTAAACCTCGCTGTAGAAGTTCGATGTTTCCTTAGAAGATTGAATTTGTAAGATAAAAATTGGCTACTAGGAAAATCTGAATATTAAGGGATAAAAGAAATTAACTGGTTCGATTAGGAACTATGGTGTCAATTTTAAAGTTAATAAAACTGTAATCAAAGTTATTCTGGTAAATTTCACCGTCAATATTTACTTATTGTTTCGTAAATTAATAAGCGCCTCCAGAAAAATAAGTTTATAGCACAGTACATTAACGAATGGTGTCTTCCACGAAAATAAGAAGAAAAGATACATAAAATACCTCTATTTTATTTATTTAAATATCTCCGCTTTTGTATATATGTTCCTTATTCTATGTAATAGTTCTCTTAATTATTTCGTTTTAATAATATTTCCGTCCGTATTGACACTTTTATGGTTTTCTTACCTACTGACCATCTATATTTTTTTTATTATACTCGATACACAATTTTTAAATTATCTTTTATAAGTACTTACCTGCCTTTTGAATTTGACGGCTCTATACTTTTCAAAGTACTTATTTCTTTGCCAAAGATTGAGAAACCCAGTTTCTCAAATAATTATTAATGTGATTTAATATGAAATAAAATTTTAAATAATCATGATGAACGATTTAATTTGACATGTAGCCGTAAACGTATTAAAATTCTTAAAAAACAAAATAGTTATTCCTGCCCACGTTTGTGCTACTGGTGAATATTATAATACTATCAAATTGAGTAATATAAGTTTCGTTTGTAGATATTGACCGTATATGAGATATGTATATAATGAGTAGTATTATGTATATTGTAGTATTAGATACGAACTGACATTTAAGACAGTTTTTTAGATTAAAATATTCCAAAAATCAGCGTTTGTCAATACTGTATTAGAAAGTTCTTGATTCAGTACAATAATAAAACTTACTTTTTTTTGAAAGATACAATGATAGAACTAGATTTAATAACAAAATAATTAAAAAAGTATCTACATTCTTTTTAAAAAGTGATATGTTGTTTTGGATCTCAGCAAAAGAGAAATCAGTTTAAATTTTGCGTTGTAGCAATATTGGCTGTATGGCTGTATGTATGGATGGACTTGCAATGTTGTGAAAGTTTTTGGTTCCAGTGAGTAATGATACAAATTGCTTTACTTTAAAATAACATTCTTAAATTTGTTGTTGATGTTTCTAATAATATTATCATAATAAAGTGTATAGTTATCGACAGCCGCCTGGTCGAGTAACTCTATCTCCTAATACTTTGCTGACTACCTATATAGTGACAGCGTGACTGGCTGCTTGTTAAAAAAATATATACTTGTATATTATTTTTTAATATTTATTTTATTATAATATGTATATTATTATATAATATTTATGTTATCTACTATCCATAACACAAGCTTTTAATGACTTATGCTTAATTTGTACACAGAATAACTAATACCTATGCTAACAGAAGGTTCACTCTCGAACAACAAGTGTAGGTATATAAGTAAAAATTTGCTTAATATTATGATCGTTACCTGCTTGCACGCGAAATTGAAACTTATCGTGTAACTTGAGCGTTCATATTCCTTTGGGCACCGCTGACTCGAAACCGGTTTGGCAGCAAAATCAAAGGGGTCTTACGCGTTGCTTTAGATGTTTTATTAAACGCGGTAAACCGTGAGCAGAGCAGTAACCTACTCCCCGAGAGGCGCGCCGGCCAAACATGGCTAAACTGCGGAGTGATACCCCTCTGATTTAACTCCGATTTAACATTGTAGGATTAGAGTCACTAAATTTGAATAAATACTGCAAACAAGTACGTTGAAATGTATAAAACCAAGAGTGTTATTTTTTGTAGGTATCTAAAGTCCTCACACTGGGCCTGTATAAAATATTATTTACAAACTCCTCAAGCATAGACCCTAAGGGCTGAAGCTGAGTTAAGCGGCCATCCGCTCGGCTTGTACGTTCCCATGGAACCCGCTTACTTGTCCACGCGCATAGACCCGCGTGGGGTGTCCGTCGCGGCCGTCCTGTGGGGCGTCGAAGGGTCTAATTTAGACCCACCAAGGAAGCATTCAAATAAAAGTCATTCTATTCAAAGGACATGTTTCATATCCGGCTAAGTATATGTACAGTAATATGTACAGTACGAAAAATATTAGTTATTCGTTTACATGAATATCATACACATATCGTTATTCACTATGGCAATATGGCGGGCGATATAGAAGTCAACAAAACGCTTCCAAAGTAATGTATGCGCCATGATGAATATTTGGCTGTGTTGCAGTTTTTCTATAAAAAATCAACAAAGTGTTTTTTACCTATTTTTCAGTATAGTGTACATTGACCTGGCCGGGTCTCCATACATTTTTGGAACATCTCTTTTGATTAGTGGAAAACCGTCCTTGAGTGTTATTCGATGAACGAAGTTTCAAAGTGCAATAAATTAAAAATTCTATAAGTGCTCTTGATAAGACTTCAAATCACAGCTTGATTAACGTGTATTAATTTAAGGAGTGGCACAGGCGGTAGTTTTTATAGGCATTTTTTATTAAGTCTACGCCGGTAACGATATTCCCTAACCTCTTTATTGATACCTGATAGTTGATCTTACGTGTTTGTAATAGAAAAGTAAAATACATAGCTAAATAAGGTAGATGCTATGTTAAACGGCCAATGGATATTTTAATAACTAAGCCGTGCTCAGGCTGTATACTATATGACGTTTTGATGTGGCGTGGTTGAAACAGTCAACTGTCTTAACCATGCCACAGCAAGACTAAGACAACGAGCAAAAGTAAGCCAAGAGCCAACTTAGATGAAGGTTGGCTCCAACACCAAAGAGTATTATTCCAACACAGGGCACGCATTGTTGCTTCCGGAATATATTCTTCTCTGTCTGTTAACATTTTTTTCATGAGACATGTTTTCTCCTAGCTAGGCATCGCCGTTGCGTCGATATTGGACATACTATCAATAGCTCATGTGTCTGCTACATCAATGCTGTTTATATATGTCAGTCGATGCAACGATTTCCCCATCTAGGACACAGGGCTAATATAATTGTACATACTTTTATTTAATATTGGTGTTATAGGTATATTAGGTAGAAAAGCCATGTTGGCCAAGTAAATGTGTCTCCCTTTACATTTGTACCTGTATTGACGTTCCACGTACAGTAGGTTGCAGGTCAAGTGAAACACTTGTCATTTGTAGATTACCCTAAACTTTTTTGTAATAAAAATTAATTTTCATGTGAAGCTTAGCTTGTGTGACCGGCTGTACAATGAGTCATTTAATGAAAAGTAAATTCCTTGTGACCTGTCTCTGTTGTTTTAAAACTTTCTCTTCTGTGAATATGTAACTTAGGATTGTGGCAAAGCGGTGTTTACCCAATAGTAGGTAATTATTATGGCTTAATAGAAGGTATAGCTAATTTTTAACTCATTTGCTTAAAATTAAAAGGTTTATTACTAAGCTTAATTATATTATGGTTTCTTTTCTATGTAATGACCGATTTTGAGATTCAACATCTTTTTTAAAAACTGTCTCTAATGTAACAGTAAAACTGTATGTCTATCATGATTATTCAGTCTGTAGAGTCTAAACTTGTACAACACTTCGTCAGTATAGATAAGGAAGTATAATTTGTACAGATGACAGCACGTCAAGTGTAATAGTTGCGCTACGAAAGCCATCTCTATTACGAACGTAGTAAGGGCGGCCACAAGGTCAAACTGTTACGCTTGATGTGCTGTCGACTGTATCTAGTAAGTTCCATAAAATCACCAATTTAATCAATATTTCTATGTTATTTGTCAAGGATATGGACCTATCCATGTAGTTTCGGTGGTTTTAAGTAAAAAGGTTTGAAGTCGAAACAAAACTCATGCTAGCTTCGTGTTTTGTATTTATCAATTTAAGAATAAGTTACATAATAGGTTGGGGAAAAAGTTTCTTCGCATTTTTTAAGAAAATTCAAAGCATTTTTTTATATAGTTTATTTACATTTAATTAAAGTATGTAGGTACCATTTTGTTTGATAACTTTTTGCCATCTTGTAGGTAGGGACATGATCCCATTGCTAAAGAAATTCTGGGGCTTCTGATCAAAATACCGCGACAAGTGGTTTTGGCAGTCCCCTCGTGATGTTAACCTGACACTGCCTAGAGAATTCTGAAGAGAGCGAAACAGGTTGAAATCTGAAGGTGCAAGGTCAGGACTATACGGCGGATGCATTAACACCTCCCAGCCAAACTCTCTTAATTTTTGCTGAGTGGCTAAAGATGTGTGAGGTCTAGCGTTATCATGATAAAAAACCACACCGCTTCTGCTGATTAATTCCGGCCGCTTTCTCTTAATTTCTTGCTTTAATCTCATCAGTTGTTCGCAGTAGAGTTCAGAATCGATTTTTTTTCGCGGCTTGCGTTGCATTTTTACCTTTTTTGTAGTAAAATTTTAAAATCTTTCGAATTTCTTGATTAGATTCACTCATCTTGACAGTCCAAAAAACAAATGAACAACACACATTTTCTTAATTTGAATTTGGAATTATCTTTTTTAATATCTAAACTTTTAATGATACCAAAACCAGCCAGATACAAAAAGTACACCCAAAGAGATTTTATTACAAGTTCATACATATTATAATGCGAAAAGACTTTTTCCCCAACCTAATATGATAAAATTGTTTTACATAGGTTCAGATAATGTAGATAAGAAATTTGACTAACCCACATATCGACATGGAATAGCAAGATATTTATTCAAATCCAAATATCTGTCCGTAACCGTGCTGTCGTCTGTATGCCCAATAATACCGCAAGCTATCAAACAGCAGAAAGAAT
Organism: Nymphula nitidulata; assembly: GCA_947347705.1. Taxonomy (NCBI): domain Eukaryota; kingdom Metazoa; phylum Arthropoda; class Insecta; order Lepidoptera; family Crambidae; genus Nymphula; species Nymphula nitidulata. Next base: position 24,819,683 of record OX374616.1, read on the forward strand.
TGTGTCGGGAGCAAAACATAGGGGATACCATGAAAAAATCTATACTAAACATGGGAAACGAACGAAATACAAAACTCAAAACCAGCAGGGGGTTGGTTTCGATGTTGGTTTCGAGTTTTCTACTTAAAACCACAGAAACTATATGGATAGGTCGAATGGCTTCATATCCTTGATACTAACATAGAAATATTGGTTATTAATGATTTTATAGAACTTAATGTATTATTTTCTCTCTTAATGTCTTTCTCATACGTGTTGGAATCCATGAGTAGGTAATGAATAGTATTTTACTTATTCGCCTTCTAATAGATACGAAACAGGTTTTTTTTACATAAGTATAGTCAGCATCAAGTAATATACATACTTATATTTAAAAATAAACTTAGAAAACAAGTAAGAAAATTGTACACTTTGTTAAGGCCTCAGAGGTAAATATTTAAGTTACCACAAAATACTTATATTTTTCATATCCCATTGTAAATGAACCACTGACAGTTAATATTAGAAAAACGTTCACCATCCATAAAAAAATACCAATAACTACCGCGGAAGTATTGTGATTGGATCTAATCTATCATTCAAAATATCGCGTTGATTTCAACATTCAATAGGTGAGATGAAGGAACATTTAATATGGCATAAATACGCTATTTAAATATCAATCGAAACTAACAATTGTATAGCAATCGAATATAGTATTGGTTCATTCCAGAACGTGCCCTGATCAACTAGCATGTATGTCCATCCATTCCCATTTTTATTCGCCATCGATGAATCCAAAGTAAACCAACCATAACTGTATGTAAACAATATTGACTAGTCTACATCTATTTGGTGCTGACTGTGTCAAACTAATTGCGATGGAGGAAATTTTTCGTGTGAAGTACGTTACGATGTATAAGTATAGAAACTTAACAAGTAAAATGATTACATATTTTAATTGCTAGGTAAACGTACATATTTATTTATATGAAACGTTCTTACTTTATTTGTAATATGAATATGCCGAATTATGAATTACTGGATTTTCAGAAATTCATAATTCGACATAATGATATTGGATTTACCCAAATTTTCCAAATTAGGGTATTTCCATAAATTCATAATAATAATGTTCTAAATAACCCATTTCTCTAAAGTATTTTACATTAGAGAAATGGGTTCTAGTGATTTTCTATTGTTAAAACCCTTATTAAAGAGTTTGATTCCGTTACACCAATGTCAGCTTTATGAGATATAAAATAAGGTTGATAGTAGGTTGCTTGTCAAATTAGTCTTTTCGCCACGACTTCGTTGGGTCTAGGCTGAACATTACATAAGCCTAGTATTAAGAATAGTTTCGTATAAAAAAATCATCGCATATAGTAAGGCTACAAAAATATCAAAATTATTCTTGAACTTATAACAACAATGTTGGAGGCCTAAACGTTATAAACTGATTTAAAAAAACTTGCAGTTACCATTAAGGAATTAAATAACTAGTTTTAAAAAATATATTTTCTGTTACCAAATATTAATCGTATGTTTTGTTTCCTATTCTTGTTACTTTTAATAGCTAAGTGTAAGTGAACAGGATGAATAAGTTCTTTGTGACTAGACAATGTATTATAATATGATTATATTAGGATGTGTTGACAAAAATGATATATAGCTTAAAAAGCTATAAATATTTTTTGTTAACATATTGGGCTTTAAGAATTCCGTTTCTGGGTAGCTTCCAGAAAGCAAACAGTAAAATGCTTTTAAACATGTCATAGTCAAAATAACATACAACATGCCGTTTTTAGTGATAACTATGTCGAATATTAATTCAATCTGTAATTTATTTGTTGGTAGATAATTCCAAGACTCCTTTTATTTGAGAACATTAATACGGTTGCAATTTGGTATACTTTGAAGTGCATCATTATAAGTATTTTTTAAATTTGGTATGTGACGGTAGAAGCATTTCCTATGCTATCAGAGGCGATAAATCACTCTTGTTAGTTATTTACCGTCAAACAGTAAGCTGTGCAATCCGTGCTATTTGCTGCTCGACTTGTTTTAAGAGATAATATATGTTCATTACTAGCTGTTGCTTGTATCGTGCCATGTTGTAGGGAAAGTGAATACGTTTCACTAGATATTCATTATAATGTTGTTCTTGCTAATGAAGTTGACTCTCCATCTATATCATGACATTTACCTATCATTAGAATAAGTAGAATACCGATGTCATCTATTCTGAAGAAGGTATATGTGACATTGATACAAACACAATTCATCCCACTCACACAATAGGACACATGGCGCTAGCCTCAAGATTTGTAATTTTTCGAAGTTATTGCGTAATACCAATTCCTTTGAAACAACGTCGAGTGATCTTAACTTTGCTAAGATTTAGCCTGAGTTATGAGAAGGCGTGGAATCCATAATTTTTACTAGTTTGTCCTAAGTGTACCAAAATATAATATGAGTTACCATGTTCAGAAAATTGATTAGAGGATGTAGCCGTTTCTTTATAAATATAAATTATTTGCTATTTTATACTTCTGTAAGGATTTTTCCATAGAATAAATTTCAGACAACTTGATTGGAATCATAAACTAAATATTGATTTAACATTTTAAGACGGTGTGTATTTAAACGCCTACCAAAAATACTTCCCGATTTTCCAAAACATCTCCAACTTTCGTTTGTTACCGGACCGACGTACGGCCGGCGCGGTGGCCCTTCACAGTAGAAAACAAGTATTGTACTATCAGGTATATGGGTACGTTATGATTTATGAATTGAAATTGAAGCATATACACGGATTCTTCAATATACTTTGAACGTATACTTTTAATTTGGTTCTAAAAATGCAAGTATGCAATATTTTGATTACCTACTAAGTTAATTTAGTAACAAAAGACTTCATGATCATTTAATTCTTTGCATAATATCTATTATTTTCAGAATATTAAACATTTTAACCAGTAACAATATTGACATAACCTATTACTATGATTTAATTTTATGTGGACGTTGATTTGGTATCAGTTTTATTTATTTTGAGGTTATTTATTTTACGGGGCAGTATTTATTAGGGTAGGCATAATTTTTGGTGAGCGTTTAAATTGTTGCATTTTTCATTCATTTCTAAAATTTTATTTCAAATATCGAGTGGCACGAATACTAGGCTATTGAAAATACTTAAAAAGTGTATTTAATTAATCGTTAGTGTAGGTGGTGTAGCAAAATTACTTACTATATTAGCTTGTAATAATTATGACCTTATTCCTTCAATGACCTCATTAAAAAGCAATGTTTTGTATCAAAGCTAAATTACGATTTACAGTATACATATATTTACAAAGTTGAATTAGCGGAATATTTTTGTATAGAGCTTGAATGTGATTACTGTAGTGTATTATGTTCACTCAAACTTCTTAATAATTTTCAAGGATTTTCATGTCTAATTATAATATAGGTATCTAATGTGGATGTGTAGCTCGAAAAATTGTAAATACGGTGTATTCATTTTAAATTGTTTTTATTGAAGTATGATAAGTATGTATAATAAATTGTTCAACGTTTTATTAATAACTTCTGCTTTTATTTCGCATACTACCCATGCCAATTTTGTATGGAATTATAGATAGTAAAATAATATATCATATGTAGGTAAGTAGTTGGGTGTAGAGCGTGATTTAAAAACACTGATTGTATATACTGATTTATTATTGATGTAACTGGTATAAATATTTTAAAATAACATTTACGGTGTTTGAGTAATAAGTCGTTGTTAGAAAATCGATATAAAGTCAAAACAAAAATAGTTCTGTAAATCATTAACATTTTCAAGCAATACAATCTAGATTAGGTTACTTGTGACTGACTCAGCGGGAGGAAAAAAGACAAAATAGCGATGGAGCTTGTAAACGAAAACACAAATTATTTTACTAAAAAATAACTACAAGAAATACAAAAAACAACGCTTAGACACGATTGTGAATATTAATGATATTTACTAGTTAAAGTAATTCCTATTGGATACATACCAATAATATCAAGTATTCTTATTTTTAAGAAGTCTTTTCGGACATAAAATGTATCGACGCAAAATCATTTAATCGTGTTTTGGTTTTAAACGTGTCTAGATAAAGATATGAAGAAAGATCATTTACATAAAAGATTGCGAATTGTTTCAGTGTATCACCTTTACAATTATTCAAAACAAGTTATAAGTAAGTATGGTCGATCAGCAACTGAAGTAGATCAACACTTTGCGACTTTGTCACACTACGTCACTCACAGTATTTATATAGTATGCCAATTGGTCAAGAACATGCCAATATTATAAAGCGCAGGCCACACCGCCAGCGAGAGGGCGAGCGAGCCAGGTGGGCGAGCATCGTTTCACCTCTTTTTATACTTTGGTTCATACCGCGAACTACAGAGCTAAGCTACGTCAGCGATGCGAACGGCCAATATTTCGCGTAGTTTGTATATTGTTTGTGGTTTCCTTCTTTCGCTTCGCCCGCCCGCCTAGCTCGCTGGCGGTGTGGCCTGCGCTTTTTATTGTTCAAAATGTTAGTATACACTCTGGTGTTATTTTAAAACTGACGTATTCAAATTTTTATTTGAAATACATATTCTGTTTTATATATAAAGATGATCAATACTTTAATTAATTTACCATGCGCTCTGAACTGGAAAATAAAATTTGAAGCCCACTTGAATATTTTTATTAATAGTCAAAGTCAAAAAATTAATCGGCCGAGCTACTCTTAAAAATTCAAGCGGGATGTCGTAGAAAGATTGAGACCAGTAGTAGCACACAGTTAAATAATAATATTTTAGTGTGCGTAACCTCTCACTCTCAATAACTCATAACGACGCCTCTTTCAATGGGAAAAGTACCTATCTAATTTAGTTTTTAAATAAGATAATGCTTGTAACACCTAAGATTGTTGTTCGATAATTTATTTTAAGAGAAGTTAATTCAATTTAGATATGTGGAAACAATGACACCACGTTATATTACTCAAAGCCATCATACATTAGACGAATTACTACTGACTTGTCTCGATTATGATTATTCTGGTTTTTGTTAGGTAATAATGTAATCTAAGTAAACATACTACACTTACACCAGTTTGTAATCTAAGATTTGAAAAGTTCTCTTGCCGAGATGTAAGTAGTTGGTAAGTAGGTAAATCTTGCATTAATTTTAAATGCATTGTTTCTTAGAGCATTCATACCCTAAATTAATAGATTGAAGAAAAGAATCCCGGTATTTCAAAAATCATTGAATATAAGTAACATAACTTATATTCAATGTTATGACAGTAACAGTCTACTTCAAATTTTATTTAATAGTGCCAGTTCACGCCATGTAAAGTTTAGTCGACAGGGCAAACTCCGACTTGGGCGTTCCGGCCGGCGGAGGCGAGGGGTATCTTGACAGGTGCCTCTTTGATGACGACGTTGCGCACGCAGCCGGTGAAGCCGCGGCGCGATTGTACGCCGGCCAGCTTGCCTACGGGCCGCTCGTGCCCGCCGATGTACAGCGGCGTGCGAGTGTCCGTCGAGCTCGACAGCCCGATGCCCGCGTCCGAGAAGTGACCGTCCACACCCACTGATACCACGTGGCGGGACTTCACGGCTGTGTACACCATGACATGATTAATTATTTGAAACAGACTAATTGGGCTAGTTGTGAAAGATGTTAGCTACGATTGTTGAATAGGTAAGTTTTAATTTGATTATACGTTAATAAATTGAGCCCAATATAAAATTTTTATCCTACAATAAACTATTGAATATAATTGAATGATTTTTCATGGTGATTATCAGCGTTAGTAGGTATATATTCGATGATAAATTTATTATCGTATTCTCATCACCATTCTGTATAAGCTTTTTTACCTATTAACGGCCTAATCCTCGGCTCCAGCAATAAAAAAGCAGGCAAAATATCAACCAAATTCGTTTCACTTATGTTACCGCTCAGAAAAAATAGTTATCTTCATTAATATGGATTCCTGGTTCATACCTACCTTCTCGCCAACCCACCGCCTTTATACTCCACTCTGTATATGACACATTCAAAGGACTTTGCAGTTTCTTTATATAACTATCTAGCTAGCGTAGCAAGGTATATTAGGAGGTACACTCACTGTGTATCCTATGCCAGTTGCCGTCGCAGAGGGACATCTTGTTGCCGAGCTTGTAGCTGGCCTGGAATGGGCCCTTGCCGTTCTCGACGCGCGCTACCACCTCGTGTTCGAGCAGCTCCAACACTAGGTAGTCGTGGCGGCCGTGCACCGCCAGAAGTAGCCCGCTCGTGTTGCGCGGCTTCACCTCCATCGAAATGGAGATCTCGTTGCCAACGCGGAACTCGCCAATTTTGAATAGCTGTAATAAATCGGCCATTTATACTGCGTAATAGGCTGCACCCGGCATGCTCTGTAATGCCCGTAAAGATAAAACTGTTAGGTTTTATAGTAAAATTAATGAATAAAAAAGATTTTATAATCCAGGAACCTTTGCAGGCGTCCCAGAACAACCTGCCAAAGTTTCATCACAATCCGATTAAAGGATTCGGAGCGCATAGGGGACAAATATACAAATATTGATCTAAATTTCGATGTGATAAAAACATGAAAGCTCGGTGGTGTAGTTATTTGAGCGCGCTGGTTTCGATTACAAAAACAAAGTAACTTTCGCCATGGTTGATCCCGGAATGGGTCATCAAAAATTACATCAAAAAGTACGTCCGTATACAATTTGTAACGCCTATTACACGTATCTGTCTGTACCTACTCCTTGGTGTAAGTTTCAATCGACCCGAAACATAAACAATCATCGACGTGTTCACCGCTTTTATTTTAACCCATATAAGTGGTTTCCAATAATTTACACCAGAGGCGCTGCTGCCGTTTTCATACAATTTGACAGTTATGACGACGACGATCGTTTTCGTTTCAACTCGAAGAAAACTTACACTGGGGGCACTGTACGTACAGACAACACCACATCAAGTGTAGCAGTTGCACTAGGAAATCGCCTTTATTACGAACGGAGTAAGGGCGGTCTCGAGCTCAAACTGTTACGCTCGATGTGCTGTCGACTGTACATGTTTAAAGCGAGTCATAAACCTTTTCCAGTAATAGTATTTGCAATAACCTTTTACCATGATGCTTTGAAAAAAATGCGTATATAATCAAGTTTACCTTGATGTAGTTGGTGTGAGCCTCCCCTTGCGAGGGCGGGAAGTAGACGCCGTCCTCGACGTTGTCGACGCAGCGCAGCGAGTTGACGCGCGTGCGCACCTCCGTTACCAACTGCCCGTTCATACGCAGCCCGCGCAGGCATCCCTTGAACGGCTGGTAGAACTGCTCGACAATAATATATTTAATATGAAATGTCTGCAATACCAAAGGTTGTATGTTTTGTATGTTTTTCACTGCTAATCATGATGCACTCGTTTAAGTTACATATGATACAATATTATCATTATTCCTTTTATTTATATAGAGGAAAAATAATGATTAATTTAATAAAGCTAAATTATTAGAGGTATAAGAATAATAATTGAACTTGGAATAATTTAATTTTTCATGTTATCTTTTGTATGAATTTTTCTTTTTTGTTTTGTTAGCAATAATTCATTTTAATGTTTTTAATAAATATCACGTAAAAGTTCACGTAAAATCTTATCCTGAATATACCTATTAAAGTTTAATGCAGTTTTGCTAGAGTAAACCATTTTTTTGCTTAAAGGTTAAGGATTAGCTTATATACAGGGTGGTGCCATCAATGCGACAATAAATTTAAACATGGGCATGGGCATGAAATAATGCTGCCAACGTTACACTATTCCATACAAATGTCATGAAATTATCAAATGAATACGATATTTTTGAAAGTGGCAAACCATTTCTATGGACTAATATAGCCCATGTTTAAATTTATTGTCGCATTGACAGCACCATCCTGTATATAGGCGCTTACGGCGTAGGTACTCCTTTCTATTATAAGCATGTTTTTGTTGATGCAAGTTTTTTATAAATATTTTTATTTGTAACTAGCTGACCCGGCGAGCTTTAGATTCAGAATCAATAAAATTAATGTTGTCTCAACTTTTATTAGTAGGTAATAATACATTCAGCTGCGAATCTGCATTATTCAATCTAGTACTCAGTTATTATGCTAAAATACATTAAAACGGTCTTAAATTGTTATGTAGAGATGCAGGTTTACTACGATATATTTTCAAATATATCTCGTGAACTAATTATAGAACACGAAACTTTACGGGAAAATTATTACACAAACTTCACGGTCATTCCCCTTGGTATACCCAGGTATAAACTACGTGTATTACCGGCAAATGCGTCCTTGTTTCATTGGCGCGCAGCCCGCCGTAGTAGAAGGGCGGCGTGAGGAGCGCGGGCGCAGCGCACGCGACGCTGGCCTCGCCGACGCGCTCGCCGTCGACGGTCAGCTTGCCGTGGCCCTCGCGCCGCACTAGCGTCGCGTTGTGCCACTGCGCGTCGTTGTACTCCTGCTGCCACGCTATGTGAGCAGTCTCGTCGCCGCAGTTAAACTCCAAGTTCAACTGTAATAATTTCCATTCGGTTAGTAATATTAATGTAAAAAACTTCAAACTATATATTTTTCATGTTGATGCTCATCTGTGGAAAATAAAGATATTAAACTAGGCAACTACCTTTCATAATACTATACGTAGTAGTACCTACACTCCACCGTATTCCACTGTATACAGTAGCGACAAAAGCTTTATATACCTATAGGCCGGGCTCGACCGAGAAAAAAACGGACAAAGATGAGCTGACCGAGTTTTTGGAAGCGAGAAATAGTCTAATGTCAATAATGTATGAAGCTCGACCAAAAAATGGCTGCCAGCGCCAGCGGTGTTAACACTAGCAATTCGCTACAATCAGGCAAGCAAGAGGCGCGGGCGGGTGCCCCGACACCTTGCGGAGCTCGAAACTCGCAACCAAGGCGTTGACACAGCGAGGCCGCTTTAGTATATTTCTACTCTTATAGACTCTTTCGCGGTCGAGGCTTAACTATAAAATTTGACATTAATTGTAGGTATATCTCACCTTAGCGTCCTTCATATATAACGCGATGAACTGTGTAGGTGCCTTTTCAGAGACGGCATAGAATATCAGACCACCGTGTGTGTCGAAGGTGCGGAAGGTGACAGATAGGTCGAAGCCGCCCACCTGTCGCCCTGGCAGCTTCCCGTATTCGATTCGGCTGTCGTCGCGAGTGCCTGTGCGCACGAGCATATTTCAGTTGATACATACATTTTATAGATTGGGTGCCATTCATATCTAAAATACTTTACGACTACTTATTATATAGTTTTATGCACAAAGTTCCTTAGTTCAATTTAAAAATATTATTTTGTAAAATGTAATTGCGAAATGAACACACGGAGTGCACGTGGGAATTTCTAAAATATATTTTATCAAAAAGTATTATAGTAAATGCTTTACCAAAGCGGTAGCCCTCCTCGGGGTCGCCGACTGTGTATTCAGGATCGTAGGCGAGCGAGCAGCCAGGCGCGGGCTGCGGAGGCCGCCGCGTCGTCGTAGGCGGTCGTCGCGTCGTAGAAATTGCCTCCGTAGGCGCCGCCGTAGGCGCTGATGTTGTCGTTGGCACGTTCACTATCTCGTTGAATAAATTTACTGGAAAACGACATTTAAAAGCCATGTTATTAATGCTCAGCTATAATTACGAAGTTTAGCGTAATGCTAATGTATAAACTCTACTTTTATATAAAATAATCAAAATTAAATCTACCGTTATTATGACTAGTTTCTGGCGCAGAAGTGGCTGGCTCAGGTTCGGGCGTTGGTATCGGCAACAAGTTTGTCTGTGTTGGTTGAGGCACCCAGAATGGTTCATCTGTACAAAATTATATGTATAGTTGACTATTATTTAGTTTCGTCACATACTCAGTTTCAGTCGTATTAATTTATAACATACATTTAGATGAATAGGCAGGTATTTTGGTGGCAAGAATTAGTACTGTTCTATACCATGAAGTATTTATATAGGGCTGATTACAATACCCGTCTGGATTGGCTTTTTGTAACTTTCTTTCTTTCTTTCTTTCCCGTAATGATACCGTGTATCTCACCTGGTGGTACTCCGCCAGTGCTGGTGACGTCCCCACAGCGGCCGAAGGTTACCCCGCTGGCGCTGTATGGTTCAAGCAGATTGAGCACGCGGCCGTTGAGCGTTGCATCCGCCACGCAGCCGTGCAGTGGCGCCTTGCTGCCCACTTTTCCGCCTACCACGTACCCGCTTTGCACGCCGCCCACAAACAACACTCCTTCCAAAATTTGGAGCGGCGCTGGAGGAGTGTCCGAGCTGCATAGTTGGATAATCGCAGATCAGAATTCATTGAACTTTACAGCAACGTTTTCAAAAATCTTAACTAAGGTTTTGAAGTTATATTCATAAGCTAAATTTCTTAAAAAAATATGAACGAAATTACTTGGTTGTAATTATATAAGTATACAAAAGAAGCCTATCCATTTTTTTAAAATTCATGAATGATCAAATGTTGTGAGTAAATTTATCGCTCTGCTTGCTGCACGACTACTCCGTTATCGTTGGCAAGCAGAAGGTATTTTATAATTAAAAAATATTAAAGACTGGGCCTTATTTGCTAAAGTCACCTGAAGTAGTCGAAGTCATCGACGACGAGCTGCAGCGCGCGAGGGTTGTGCGTGACAGTGACCACGTGCCACTGGGAGTCGTTATACGTGCTCAGCCCCGTGTCGAGCTGTTCGCGCTGACTCATCAGCACCAACCGACCTGCACCAGGTTTTCTTAACGATTATCCCTTTGGGATGTATTTTCGCATATTTTATTATTATTGAGGTTATCTACTGTGACCTGTACGCGTAGCACAAGGAACACGAGAAGCACGAGAAACGGTTTTGTCTACACCGTGATGTCATTTTTGTCTGGCTAAGGTAAGGTAAGGCCCGACAAAAATGACATTACGGTGTAGACAAAACCGTTTCTCGAGTTTCTCGTGTTCCTTGTGCAACCAATAGGTTAAGGAGATTCTTTATCTTCCCGGCTGTTCAGAACTCTTTGTATTATTTATGTTTTCCATACTATCTTATTTAATGTCAATTTTGATTACGTTTTCTGTCCGGGTCAATGTTGTAAGTATTCTAATATTTCACGAAATATATTTTTGTTATTAGCAAAAGCGCTTATTGATATTTACAGTCCGATTCCCCGTCTTTTTCACCGGCTTCAAGGGAAATTTCCCTTATATTTTAATCAGATATTACATTGTGTATCTCCATGAGGTGGCGTTTGTGAATGTGAGGTCATTGGTGTTTCAGTATTCTTTAGTTTACGTAGCTTCATAGGCGATTGGTCAGCACACGAAGATGGTCACATATTTGTAAATTAATAATTAACAAACAACAAAAATTGTTGTTTAGTGATTATTTTCAAAAATTTCGTCTTCAAACAACTAATAATAACTATATACACGTAGAATAGATGTCGCTAAAATTTATATCAAATCAAAATCATACATTTTAATCTGGACGTTATCGAATAGACAATAAGATAGAAATTTGGTACAACACAGCAATACAAATAGGTACAACCATATAAGTACGCAGTAGTACGTACCTTTTATGAGTGCAAGTGACACGCTGTCTGGCATTGAGGTGGTTTGGGTACGGCTGACGTAGAGGAACAACAAGCCATTTGGTTTGGAAGTCTTGAACTTGAGCGTCAGCTGCAGGTTGTCTGTTGTAATGTCCACGAACCGCAGATAGCTATCAGACCCAGACAAGGATACCAAGGACGCGAACTGTCAAATGATAAACGAAATTGTGTATTAGTAATTATAAAGAAGTTCTAAAGATTCGCAGTTATTGGCATACTTGTCGGTATGTAATTGCGCCTTTTCATGTCAGTAATCAGTGTTGAAAAGTCCGATTGATTAATATTTTATCAATACCTGTATGTTATTGCTGCTGGGGAATGAAACAGCAATAACATACAGGCAAATTATTAGTGACATTATACACCACTACTTTTTAATTAGTACAAAAACTTTAAAGGCTAATTAGGAATGGCCTTGCTATCAAATATACGTAAGAACATTTTTTTAATATTTAACAATAACAAAGTTATTATCATTTGTTTTTATCCCAAAATGACGCTGAAATTGTGGACGTAATTTATTACCCATTCATAACAAAAATGCATTTATCATATTCTCTCGCTCTAGCGCATCCACTATTCGCGGGAAGGGGCGGGCGGGTGGTTTGATATATGACGCGGGGATTTATCAATGGGCTCAACGGCCAATAGCGTAAACGGAAAAATACTGCGCGTAAACGGAAAAATATCGCCTAGGGGCACGTGTTGCTCTTTGATTCCATAATGATTTTACCAATTATTGTATTTTTTGTGGACAATTTAGAAATTTTGATTTTATTACTTTTGGCTACGCATATGTGATCAGTAACGACTACTAAGCCCCCCTTATTTCTTTTGTACTAATAAAAAAATAGCGGTGTATATTTTTATTTTCGGATACTGTAAATATACATAGTTCGACTACTTACTTGACATCCGTATCCTAAGCCAATAGCTTCAATATTCTCGCTAAGGTCTATGTTAATGCCGTCCATACTGATCTGGCGAAGGCAGCCATCGAAGCCAACATTTCGTACGTGGATGATGCCCTTGTTATTGCCGCCGAAGTTCATCGTGTCTACGGAGGTTATTTCCATGATTGGAGATGAGGAGACAGCGCGTAGGATTTCATTGTCGACCTAGAAGATAAACATTATAACGGTTGAGCGCACGAACTCAATCATAGTTGACATCTGCATCTAGATATGTAATTATGGCAGATTTATTAATTAATGTAGATAAAGATCTTTCAAATGTTGGGGTCATTATAGAACATCTCACCTTGAGTGAACAGTCAGCGAGATAGCGGCCTGCATCCAGTTTGTGCCACTTTCCATCGTTGTAAGTTTTGGTTGTGCCGATGATAACCATTTCGTCAGGGTTGCCAAGACAGACCTGTTATAAGGAAAGAAAATTGAAGCAGCCAGTTATTAATGATGACAGTTTGTACAATCAATACTAAAATTGAATGATAGTTATCTAGGTAAAAGTAAAAAATAAATAAAAAAGAATTTAAATCATATTTTTACTACTCATATAACTTTCTCATAATAATTATCTACATAATTACTGCCGGTGTTGACTCAATAGACCTTTATTTTCTCGATTGTAATTTCTTCGTCAATAGTTCATCTGTTGTCGTGAACTTTTATAACTATCGCTTACCTGTAGGAAGACTCCTCCGTCCTGCATGACAACTGAGAAGAAGTAGTTGCCTTCACCGACGAGATAGATGAGACCGTTGGGTGCGTACGTTCGGAAGTAAAGCAAAACGTGATTTTTCTGCGGCACGAGGTATTCACGTGCTGGCATTGTCACGTGCGAGCGACCGTTGAAGCGGTATTCTTGCGGGCCCGATTGAGACGTCGTTAATTTATCTCTGGAGAATGCAAGAGAATGCTCATTATCTTACTTTATTGTAGGTTCTATGAAATATAAATCCAAGTAGTTACTATACATTTTAATGTACCTTTGTCTTGCACCTTTCAGGTTTTCAGAGTTGACGAAGTTCCATAACCCAACTGGCGAGTCGCCGACCATGACTTCTTCGATCTGGCCGTCAAAGGCAGGGAAGGCGATACCCTGCAACTTAGCGTCCGCTGGTACGCCGCCCACGTATAGCTTAGACTTCTGCCGATCCAGGTTGAAAATAGTATGTTGACCAGGTAGGACTGCTTCCTTAGAGTGTGTAGCTTCTGTGCCATTGTCCAGGCTCTCACGAATCGTAAACTTGACGTTACGGCCGATTCTGAAAAAGCGATTAACATTTAACCAACGTCAAAGAAGTGGCTAAAGTAAAGGAGTAAAATTTTATAGTGTCACTCCAATACGCTCCGCGATTCGCTTATTGTATACGCTGACGATGTTGTACTTGATATAGATATAGATTATTATATAATGCCTAATTTCCATACCTGTCCACGATGAACTGGTACCAGCGGTTGTCGGAGACGTCTTTATCGCTGCTGATGCGCGCGGGCTCACGGCCTGACTCGTAGCTGTCTCCGATATCCATCAATAAGTATGGGTAGCCGTTTTGGATGCCCACAACCATGAAGTCGTCCTGAAATTTCTTTAGAGTCAATTCTAAGTAGCAAGCGATGTTTTGATGCGGTTTTCATAATAAGTAGAGCATAGTGCGTAAATCTTTACTTTACAAAAGATAGATAAACTATCACGTATTGGTTCTATCACTTCCAATCGTTCATGGTTTACGTTTATTATCATAAAAACCCTATAAAAACAAAAAATCAAAGGGTATGAAATTTAGGCCACTATTTTTTTATTTTTTATTTTTATAATTCAAGTTTAGCCTTACCGATTTGGTTCTTCTAAGCATAGTGTCCTTAGGGTTACCAAGGTACAGCAGTAGGCCATGCTTCTCCTGCGTGCGGAAGTATCCAGACACGTGTGTAGATGTAGACATCTCGTCGACAGTGTCAGGAAGCCTTGGCTGCAGGGTTGATCGCCGGTCAAACGTTACGCCTACTTGGATGCGATTCGCTACTGCACGAGCCTGTACAATTGATCAATTTAGATTTAACAAAGTTTTATTATATTATCTAAGTGTTCTTATGTGTACTTAACAGGTTCTCTGACCAGAAACTAAACTGATAGAAAACAGGTATTATGTATGATTCATGACAGAGAAAGGAGTTAAAAATGATGCGAGTGTAGGTTAGTACCTGTTCAATGAGTTCTTTTAGCTTGCGCAGCTTCTCATCGGCATCGGCGCGCCGGTGCTCGAGGTCATCCTGCATCATCTTTACCGCGCGGTATTTTGAATTGCTCATTGGGTCGTTTTCTTTTACGTTGTTCACTAAAATTACAATAGGTAGATGTCTATATACTGACCTATCAAGACTACAACAATCTGTATGATAATATGCGCATTTTAGCCCTCATACTTACACAGGCTTTCAATGTTAGAAGTCATCTTCTGTCCTTCATCTGCCAGCTTGGGCAAAGTTTGTGCCCAATCCTTGCTGGAGTCAACCTCGCTGCCTAGTTTTGACATGATGTCTAAAGTATTTTTCACTGTTGCGTTTACTCGATCTGCCTTATCAATCTCTTCTTGGAGTGAAGTTTTTGCGGGGCTTGGTAGGGAACTGCAACATTGTTATTAAATATCAAACATCATGAAAGCTGTGTTCACCCTTAAATCAAATTCAGTTCAAATGTTCACTCTTGCGTTATATGTGGTTTTAATTTAAGTAAGTTTAAAATTTTTAAATTATTTTAGTTTTCATTATTGTAAGACTCCAAAAATATATGTGTTACATATATGACTTACAGTTGTATGGCATTATTTTCGTCATCAGCAGAGTTAAGTGTAGCACTCGCATTGGCTAGCGCATTGTCCGCATAGGTGAGATTGGGACGCAGCTTCATCTCGACAGTAAGTAGGGCGTCAGCTGCGCGGTCCCGCAGTGTCTGGGACCGGTTGCGTGCTGGCCCTACGCGCTCGTTCAGCACGTTTTTCTACGATCAAATTTATTAAGACTAGACTTTTAAAATAATCTATACGAAACCATAAAAGCTGTGCTGTATATTTTGTAGTAAAATAAATGTGGTAGAAAGCGGTCTCGCAGTATCCACATTTTAGGTTCACTACTTACAACGTCAGTGGCGTTTTTATCGGCAGATTCAGCGTCTTCGGCTGCCTTTTTGGCGTCGTTGATCTCCTGCACAATGGACGAGTATGCTGAAGCGGCACTGTAAGCGTCCTTTGTCCGTGTATTGTTGTTCTCTCGCTCCGCTAACGCACGAAGGTTGTCCGCCTAAAATGAGGAAATTATGACAAATTATTAATGCTCAATATTCTGTTTCAAGGAGTCACCAGTCAGGCAAATTCAAATCCAAGCAGTAAATTCTGTTCGCGTTTAGCTCTTTTTCCATAGCACTGGAAAAAATATCGGTGATATAAATTCAGAAGAGTACTCACTCTATTCCTCAAGCCGTTTGCATGGTTCATCGCCGAATTGAGCAGACCATCCAGCTCTGGTATCTGCACCTTAAGGTTGGCGAGACGCTCATCAATGTTGATGTTCGCGTCCCTGTTCTTGGCTAAGGCGCTGGCCGCTTTGGTCACGACGCCCGTGGCGTTCGTGTGCTCATCCCCAGCTTGTTTCGCATCTACAGCAGCGTCTATGAGGTCCTTCATAGCTGAGGTGTACAGGTTAGACACCGATTGCACTTTGTTGCCGAACTTCGAAACTCTAGTCGAAAAACGGAAATATTATAATTTTATTGATTTGAAGGGTGTTAGGACCAACTATGGTCTAAGTCTTTTTTCATAATTAAGTATATAATTTAGTTGTAAAGCTTCCATAACAAATACGCGAAATAAAATCACTACTTATTACGGAAATAGCTCCTTTTACTACTTTAGTTTAGAACGTGGGCGTTACCCCAGCAAGAAAATGCCTTCTAGGTAAAATTGAGTTAAGCGAATAATTAGAGTGTAATGTAGTGTAAAACCCAAATTAAAAATTTGTGCGTGATGCAGTTTTGGGAAAA
The DNA here is from genome assembly GCA_947347705.1 of Nymphula nitidulata. Classification (NCBI taxonomy): domain Eukaryota; kingdom Metazoa; phylum Arthropoda; class Insecta; order Lepidoptera; family Crambidae; genus Nymphula; species Nymphula nitidulata. Next base: position 24,836,390 of record OX374616.1, read on the forward strand.
AGAAAAGAAACGAATCCTGTTGGAGTACGCTCTTCCAGCAGGAAAATTCTTAACGAATGATCGGAAAGAGAACGAATTGGACGCAGAGAGAAGTTAAGTATATGAGCAGATAGCTTATATGCGTAAATGTTCGCGAAAAATGAAATTTGTGCGTGTTGTGGTTTTAGAGATATTTAGTTTCCTGCTGGAGTAACATTTTGCAGTGTTACTCGGAAACCTATGATTGTACTTACGTAAAATAAACGTATATCAGAAGTTCTCAATTTTTGCGTATTAATTAGTTAAGTATTCAAATATATTTACCGTTTTAAAGTAATCGTGAAGTTCTTAAAATAAAAAAAAATTCTTGTGATTAAATAAGCAAATGTATAGGTAGACCCACTGAAAATGGAATTCGCTTTATATTAAGATCTCTCTCCGACCATTCGTTTAGAATTTTCCTGCTAGAAATTTTCATTTGGGTCACATTTACTTGCTGGAGTCACATTTCCTTGCACACGTTTCTTATTGGTAGATTGACCACAAATTATCCATTCTTAAGCTCAAATTAATAGTAATGTGAGAATCGTAATGTGAGAATCAATCATTCTTAAGCTTAAATTAATAGTAATGTGAGAATCATAATCACCTGTTTCTCTTGTTAAGTGTCTCAGCGGCGTCTGCAGTATGTTGTGCCAGGTCGGTATATTCCAACATATCTTCTAATTTCTTCTTGAGGTCGTGTGTAGCGTTTACCAATTTTTCAAATTTCTGAAGACAATATAAATTTGAAAATTTTAAGTAACCCTCGGCCTCATTAATCATCTTTCTAACACCATCTTATTGGGACTGTTCTTGAGTCCAATCACGCTACATCTGTTGTATGTTTCTGAAGAATTGAGCATCGCGCAGACTTATTGATAGTGCAGGATCAGCTCAAGTTAAGCATAGTCTTAGAAATACCACCGAAGTAACAGTAAACCAAATTTCAAATCAATCGGATCTGTTAAAGTTAGTAAAGCCCTTTCATCAAGTAGTACATGAGCTGATAGTCATCACGCAAGAACAGACCTTCATAAATTATAGCTAAGTACCATCTCGATTACGTTAGCTTTCAAACAAAAAAACACCAAATCTAAATCGGTCCATTCGTATAGGAGCTACAATGCCACAAACAGACACACAGAAATACAGACAGACACGTCAAACTTATAACTCCTCTTTTTGCATCGGGGGTAAAAAAAAATGATTGTATTTATTTATTGTTTTTATAGCAGTAACCTATTTAAAAAAGCTGCTCTCATTCCTTATGAAAAATTATATAAATTAAAAAAAATATTAAATTGTACTAGATTTAGGGGTAAACGATGAATTTTTGTGAATTGAAATGTTCACTGACTTCTTAAATGCATAGAGATGTAACTAACCATTGATTGCTTGACGACGGGCTGCACGAAGATCTCCATGCGTTCTATTTGCGCCGTGGAGTTGCCAAACACACTATTGGCATTTTGTTTTTCATTTTCCAAATTCTTTTCTAGAATACCAAATAAAATAATCAATATGAATTAACCGTCATCAAGTAGGTACTCATGACGTGGTTGCTGATTGAAAGTGTGGGTTGTTGGTACCTATGTAAGTTAGGATTATAATAAACTATTTGAAATTTAGTTGCAATATACTATTGTTAATGTTACGTTGAAGAGGTTAATGTAGATTTATAATTTTTCTTGTTAAACTATCAATTGATCTAGTTTCTATCGATATCTAGTAACTTATAAGCATACAGTTTTATAAAAAGTCACATATAGTCACATAATACGTATATTTATATCATTTGACCGTGCTTGATATATGTAGGATTCTCGACATGTTACAACTTACCAGATATATCGCTCATAATTTGCTTGGCTTCAGCAAGGCTATCAGCTTTAGGTTGCTGACTGACTTCGAGGCCGGTAGCAAGATCAGCCACGTGAGCCACTACCTCCTTGGCTTTAACGCCGCCTTCCCGGACCGAAGCCAGGATCTTCTCGGCGTTGGTCGCTAAATCAGCTGCTAAGCCGATCTGCTTGTCGCTGTCAGTAGCTGCGAACTCAGCCTAAATTGAGGAAATTGTAACTTTAGTAGCAGTATTGACATAAATAAAACATTGATTTTTCAAAGGTTTTCACAATATCCATCTGAGATTACAGATTCAAGGAAATATTACCTTAAGGCTTATAATTATTCGGTGACAGGCGTAACAATACTCACAGATCTTAGTAAGTTCTTTGCGCTCGTCTCTAGTGTTTTAAACGCTGCGGTCACATCTTCCAAGTCTACATTCTTTAGCTCAGCTACCTTCGGTCTGAGTAGTTCAGTTTGGTTAGCGATGTAGTTCAGACGCTGTGTTGTGAAGAAAGAGTCTGCTTTGTCCTGGAGAAGGTTCGTAATGTTCAAAAATAGTTTGAGAGCACAAGGTACTTAAATATTTTTTTGTACGACAAAGTTGTCAAATAAACGCACGGGTCGCATGGTAGTATTAGGCAAATATTATCTATGGTGCAATTTAACATCTCCTTTAAAGCTTTATTAATACCTACCTTGAAGTCCTGCGTTTCGTTAGCTAACAAGGCGCCCATATCCTGAACTGTGTATATGAGCGCGTCTGTACACTCGTCGCACTCCAAGCATCCTTCGTGCGGAATAAGGACCCATCTGTGGATGACCATGAATTTAATGAAGTATGATTGCTTAATTTAGCTTCAGGTAGTATTAGGTATACTTAGGTATACTTAGGTATACTTAGGTATACATTTAAATTATGTTCACGTCATAATTTAATTATTAATTAGTATACTCTTTTTAAATCCAAATAAGTACCATTAATAAGTACCAAAGTACCATTTTTTAACTATTCTTACCTCTCAGGACATCTGTCGCACTTCTCTCCGATGACGCCTGGCAGGCACTCACACTGCCCAGTCGCATTACACATAAAACCAACCGAGTAGCCAGTGTTGCAGTTGCAGTCTAAACAAAAATACAGATAGATTATAAACTTCGAATAACAGTTTTACACTCATCCGTATTATCTAGAAAAATCAAGAATGTGTGAACTAAATAAATATTCAAACATCATACAAACATCGGGTCGTACCGAGATCTGAACCCGGGGCTTCTAAATTAGTGCACAGAGGTACGGGACTGATCACCGCGTCTGAATACAGGCATAGACATTCTTTGTTGTGTGATCATAGTATTGTCTACTTACGATCGCATCCCTCTTTGGTGTAGTTCCAATACCCAGCAGCACATGTGTCACAGTGTTTTCCGGTCACACCCTTCGCACATCTGTTTCCAAAAATAAAGCAGAAAAAGAGATTATGGTTTAACTTCATGAAAATTATACCACATGTAATATTTCCAGGTTCATTAGGTGTGGTAGGTACTTTATATTTATTTGTGTGCATTTAAGTTTTGAAAATGGCGATTATAGAAACGAGTGTAACATCTAGTTACAATATAATAACTCGTGGTGACATTATTATATCGTAAAATCACCTGCACTGGCCCGTGGAGAGGTCGCACTGTGTGGACTCGGCGGCTAAGCCGCAGTCGCAAGGTGTGCAGCCGCGGCCAGAATTAATCCCCCAATGGTCGGGCGCGCAACTATCGCAATGCTCGCCGATCACGCCGGGTCGGCACACGCAAATGCCAGTAGCTGGGTCGCAACGCTCCATACCATACTCGTCGCAGACACAAGCTGATGGAAACACACAGTTCATTTGTATTTGCTGTAACGGATAGTTTTTACAGTGTTACCAAAACCTCTGTGTCCTCAAAGCAAACTACCATTTTTTGGATATTAATTCGCAAAAGTAATTTTTGAAGTAAAAGGAATGGATAGACCGTTGCACATATCAGACATAATAGATTTGCTATTGTAGTTTGAGCGCCGTCGGGCTGGTAAGTGAATGAAGGTGTTAAAATTGATACTTGTAACGTTTGGAGGTAGGGGGTCCAATAAATAAGGTACTAGGAATACGTAACTTATAGTATATTTAAATTTGTAAGTAAAGGCACAAAAAGTGTCTGATAGAAGGTAGACAAATATTAATTCAATATCCAATCATGTTATGTTGTTATTGTAATAAATAATATCGCCCAATCTATTAGCTCGAATCGAGAGCGAGACACTCATAAATTTTAGGGAGGAACGTCTTCTCTCACTGTCAGCAAAATAATGAATTGAAAGATTAAACCAAATTAATTTTGAATTTACGTTGATTTAAATACTGCCAGTAAATTTGGAAGAAGGAAACGAGATGCTATAACATCGCAATGTTATAGTACCTACCACGTTACAATACTTATCATACCTGTGCAGTTTTTGGAGAAGATGGCGTCACCGAAGAAGCCGGGTGCACAGAGGTTGCAAGCGGCGCCAGCCGTGTTGTTGACACACTTGAGGCAGTTGCCAGTGATACTGTCGCACGAGCCGGGGTCCTCCACGTTGATGTTACCGGAACACGTGCACGGCTTGCAGTAGTCGCCTACCAACAAATATCACGGTAGATAGCTTTTGAATCTTCCTTTCTCTTTCGAGAAAAAGTTCCTTAAAACATGAGCTCATAATTGGACTGAACCACCAATTTCAATATAACAAAGACTAGGCATCGACGTTCTGACGATTGACGGAAAGATGTTGCTTACACTTTGTAGACATTAAGTACTTACATGGTTTAATAAGCTTATGATGGTACATGGTTAAGTAATTGATTTTATATTATCGTTGTTTACCAGTGATCTCTGGCTCGCCATAGTAGCCGGCAGCACAGAACTCGCAGCGCGCGCCGCCATACCCGGGTTTGCAATCGCACGAAATCAGAGAGCCGTTTTCGCTTAAGTCGCAGCCGATTGCAAAACTGTAAAGTCAGAAAGATATGTTGATGATTATGCCTGTTAAAAGAATTCACTTCTTATTTAAAAGATATGGGTGTTATTTTTGATTTCAATATTCTTTATTGCTCGTTACTTTTCTTTTTCATGGTTGTACTTATCGTAGATACATAAATCACTATTCTGTGGTTGTACTCACTTGTTAGATGCAGTAGGCATGGGACAGGCGCAGATGAGGCAGTCGCGTGGCGTGCCGACTGATGCGTCACCGTGGTAACCAAGGATACACTTCTCGCAGTGGTCGCCCATAGTGTTGTGAGAGCATTCCTGACCAGAAATAATTGAAATGTTTCCTTATGCTTTAAAACGTTTTATTAGGCTGTATCATATTATATCTATATTTTATCATATCGCAATTATATCTTAGGATCGAATCAGGACTATTAAGACAAAATATACTATATAGGTTCGCTTCTAGGCACACTCACCAAACATACGCCGGTGTTGACGTCGCACTCTTGCGCGTGTCCATTGCACTGGCACGGCACGCACAGTCCTGCGTGTGGCCCACTGCTTAGCCGGTAGTAGCCCATGGCGCACTGTTCGCATGACATCCCGCGGTAAGCCTTCGGACACTGGCACTCTTCTACCGAGGCCGCACGACGTGAGTCTTCTGCGTACTCCTCCACACCAATGTCCAGCACAGCGTTTGACAGCCTGCCATGAATTTTTGGATAACTCTAATTAATCTAAGTTCTAAAATGATAACAAGCAACAAGCAACAAGCATTCCGCCAGAAATTTCCGACTATTGGGTGCGTTTAGCGGAAAAAAGTTGTTTTTTTTATAGAGACAATGTTCTGACCATAAGTTGGGGCTTGTAACCTAGTTTGTGAATTATATTTGAATTTTGTGAAAATGATATTAATAGACCAATTGAACGTACACAATTTGTAATCACTCACTTAGCAGATGGCGAGTTGTGGGTGTATGTAGCCCTGATAAAGATGCCGGTAACATTGACGAGCGCGTTCATGAACTGATCCCTGGTAGTGAGGGTTCCGTCCGGAGCGGTAAACTCGTCTTCGGCGATACGCACGGCGTGAGCCCAGTCGTCGAATGACGGTGGCTGCTCTATGCTATTGTGCACCAGGAACCCACTGGGACTGGCGAGAATAACGTCAGGGGCAGCAATAGCCCGCCCGTCATTCTCACTCGCAAAGAAAATCGAGTATGAGAGGTAGCCGCCGTATGAGGTGAGGCGTTTACCTATAAAATATTTAAATATTTAGAGTAGGAAAAGACTAATAACTTTTCATGATTGCAAAGATTCGACATTTCACGACATTTTAGGTCTGTTAATTAGTCTGCTGCCTGCTACATAGGTTATACTAACTGAATTTTAAGTCATAATGAAATTTCTACGCATATACAGTCAGTAAGAAGGGCCATAAATCTGACATTTGATACTTATGCTAACTCCTTATGGTCTATTCTTACCTAGGTAGAAATCAGGTGCAGCGAAGTATACGACTTTGTTGGCATTGATATCGCCGACGAGGCTAGCCTCGATTGTGGCCTCGTCTAAAATCTTAGGGTGCTGAGAGAATGCCGATACGTTAAGGGTACGGCTGGACTCTATCGTCACAAGACGCCAATCTGTCATACCGCTGATCTGTATTTGTAGAAAAAATAATTTCTTTAATACAATTCAAACACGGCAAACAAAACATGGAAAAAAGGTGATAATATTCAGATGGTTTTCCATTTTTCAAACTCCTGCAGTCGCGTGGTAATAGGTTTTATGGGATGAGATATTAAGAGAGGTACGAAAGTGAAACCGGGCGTCGTATTTCTATGATATAAAAGGTAAAACGAAAAATAGGATATTAAATGGTTGGCTACTCACTCCAGCCCACGATAGGTAAGAACTGGTACATCTCGTAGTCTTTCCGAAGCAGAAGCACTTCGTGCAGCCTTCAGGGTTGTTGGCTTGAAGATTGAAGTAGTCTTCTTTGCATTCATTACAAGCCTGGTAGAAATTAAATGGATTTTAATTTCAACCACTATAAATGTGGGTATTATTTTCTTTTATAACTCTAACTTCTATATCACTTTAATATCGTTCCTTTTTATTAGGTATCTTGAGGTCCATAACGATAATTCTAACAGTTGACTTGATAAATCCCGCTTCTTACCTGTCCCCGCACATGCTTTTTGCAGTAGCACTGTGCGGTGTTTTGGTCACAGACATCGTCAGTGGTGCCGTCGGGATCGCAAGTGCACGGCAGACAGTCGGGGAAGGCGTAGTGGCCCGGTACGCAGTGGTCACACACACGACCGATCACGTTCTCTTTGCATCTAAATTAAATAATACATCGGATTGAAACTTAAAAATCTTTAGTTAAGCGACAAATTGGTTAAATACCATAATTTCACTTCTCTTCCCTCTTGTAGTGAATTGATGGCACCAACTTTATTTACCGCAAAAATTTGCCCGTTCAAAATGAAATAATTGACAAAGTAACTCACGCGCAGTTCCCACTGTCAGGCTCGCACTGTAGCTGGTTGTCAATAACGCCAAGCGGGTTGCAATTGCAGTCGTCGCAACCGCGGTGTACATCGAAATTGAACGTGTACGGTTTACAGCGGTCGCAATTCTCGCCTTCCACGTTCTTTGGGCAAATGCACATGCCTGTAACGCAATACATTAAATAAATAAATTAGGTAGGATATAGAAAAACCTGCATAACTACGATATAGATTGACGCATGGGAACTGTTCATATTAGATCTCCAGTCTAGACAAGACAGTCAGAAATATAGGTCATCATCATCATTTCAGCCGAGAGACGCTCACTGCTGGGCATAGGACTCCCCCAAAGATCTCCATACCGATCGGTTCTGCGCTGTCCGCATCCATCGGCTTCCCGCGGCCCTCACCAGATCGTCGGTCCACCTTGTAGGAGGCCTACCAACGCTGCGTCTCTCGGTACGCGGCCGCCACTCGAGGACTTTTCCGCCCCAACGGCCGTCAGTCCTCCTTGCAATGTGGCCTGCCCACTGCCACTTGAAGCTCGCAATTCTTCGGGCTATGTCGGCGACCTTAGCTCTCCTGCGGATCTCATCATTTCTGGCCATAAGCGGCCACGTCTCAGTTCCGTAAGTCATCACTGGCAACACACACGAATTAAAGACTTTCGTCTTGAGACACTGCGGTAGTTGGGCCGAGAATATGCTGCGAAGCTTCCCGAACGCTGCCCAGCCGAGTTGGATCCGTCGATTGACCTCTTTCTGGAAGTTGGACCTACCAAGTTGGACTATTTGTCCCAGGTAAACATATTCGTCAACAACTTCCAGTGTAGAGCTACCAACCTTTACAGGAGTGGGTACGAAATGGGAATTCGACATTATTTTCGTCTTATCCATGTTCATTTTAAGACCCACTTGTTGGGAGACTCTACAGAGGTCGTCGAGCATTGTGCCCAAGTCTTCCAGGTTTTTAGCCATGACTACGATATCATCCGCAAAACGAAGGTAAGTCATGTACTCGCTGTTTATGTTGATGCCAAGTCCTCTCCAGTCCAAAAGCTTAATCACATCCTCCAACGCGGCAGTGAACAGTTTCGGCGATATAACATCGCCTTGTCTCACACCTCGCTGAAGACGTATTGGTTCCGAGTTTTGGTCCTGAAGGCGGACTGACATAGTGGCGTTTTCGTACAGTGACTGCAGCACTTGGATGTACCGATAGTCTATTTGGCATCTCTGGAGTGACTGAAGCACGGCCCAGGTCTCGACAGAATCGAAGGCCTTCTCATAGTCCACGAACGCTAAGCATAATGGCAGGTTGTACTCTTCGGTCTTCTGTATAACCTGCCGCAGCGTATGTATGTGGTCTATGGTACTAAAGCCTTTTCGGAATCCGGCTTGTTCGGGAGGCTGGAAGTCGTCAAACCTGCGTGCGAGACGATTCGTTATAACTCTCGAAAACAGCTTGTAAACATGACTCAGGAGCGTGATGGGTCTATAGTTCTTCAATTGGGTTCAGAAATATAGGTACTAAAAGTTTTTCAAATTATTTTAACCACAGTAAGGTAAATGTCTCCACACCGCCTGATGAGAGCTGTAAGAGGAAGGAAGCTGGTGCAGCATGCAACATACTGTCCTTGTTCCGTATTTCACCCATTTCAGCCATGTGAATTGGTATTCGTAATAGGTAGGTAGGTTATGGTTGGTAAATAATTCTATGGTTTAGATATAAAACATTGCATTTATTTATATGTGATGCTGAGGTAGAAACAACCTTAACTTACCATTATCATCGCAAATAGCAGTGGATGGGCAATTGCAGGGTCGACAGTTGGGGAAGCCGTAGTAGCCAGTGCGGCAAGCACTACAAGAGCGGCCGATGACGTTGGGTTTGCACGGGCATTGTCCACCAAAAACGTCGCACTCCAGCTCAGTGGAACCCATAAAGTCGCAGAAGCACGAAAGAGCACCGCTGTTGTATTCAGCGGTGATTGAGAACATTCCTTCGCAACAAAAAGCTGAAAAAAATAAACATTCAAGTAGCATTTAATGCTTTATTTGAGAGAATTGTCAATAAGTGCGATTTCATTTGATTTTAATCAAGTAAAGTTATAGCTGACTGTTATTTTACTCACAGGAAGCGTTGGAATCGATATAGTAGTGATTGAGGGCGCACTTCTCTATGAAATCGCGCGTGTAGTCCAGCACGTTGTTTTCTTTTAATGCTGTTTCCACAAAATCTTCGCTAGCTACCACTAGGACGTAATCTAGCCATACTCCTTGACCACCATCACCCTTTTAAGAAATTGAACTGGATTTAGTGATAAAGTTTATAATACTAATGATCTGAGTAAACAAAATTAATATTACTTTGATATTACCTTAAATATAATAGTGACATTCTCATTGACAGGGAAACGAGTCTTGCCATCAGCTTGCTTGAGAAGCGTTCTGCATCCGGAATTAGATGGACAGTGCTCGGCTGACAGTATTGTATCATACTTTACGCCGTCCAATGTGATAGATGCATCGACGCTGCTTTCTGGTGACCAAACAAATTTTATTAATTAAACAGTAAGGTTACTACTAAAGCCCGGAGTATTGTAAGTAACCTAACAATATCTTATGATCGCATACTTTGAAAAGCATCGTACTGAACAAAAAAGAATATTATTTCACCATATAGAAGATTTTTTTTTACCTGGATGATCTGGTTGATAGTAATGCACAATAAACATGTATTCTCCAGGAGAGGGTACTTTTGTATCTAACTTCACTGGATCAGCTTCAGGTGTCAGAAGCACCACTATTGTGGAGTTGTCCAGAATAGGTGGGCGTATTTTGCGATCACCGCCTGTGCCATTTTCGATTTCCACCTTGAACATAGAAAGCACAATCCTCGTTTAAATAAATTATGAATTTTATGGTAAATTTGCACAAGAGGAAAATGCTTTTGCGAAAAATATAATCCAAGCATGCCAGGCAATGTTCATAAGGACTAGGTAAAACTTTCTTTATTTATAGAATTAAGTAAATTCCTGTCGGCCTTCTATCTTTATAACAATAAATTATTAACAATGATAATATTTTAATTTAAGTTAACAAAATACCTGCTAGTTGTACGTATCAATTTTAAATAAATACTAAGTATAAAAGCTCTAATAAAATGTACTATTCGTATTTTAATAGGTAGGTAATCTTAAGGTAATGCAGATTTGTTATTCTGTACATGAATCATCTCCTCTCCATTCCAATCGGTAACGTGCACCTTCAGTTTAGTTGGACAATCTTAAAAGTCCAGAAAAAAGAAGAAATAGAACGTACCTTTTTAGAGTCGACAGCAGCCGAGAAGACGGCGGGCTCACATTTGCCGTCTCGTCTTAAGCAGTACGCGCGTGGGGTGATGTAGTCTAAGTGCCATTCTGACTCCGGGATAGCGTAAATTGATTTGATGCCTGTGAGCCCGTCTTTTTCACCCTGTAAAAATGTATAGAAATATTTGTTTTACTGTAAAACATGAAGGAGAACGATATTTTTACAAAGCCGGTACTTTATAAGCTTGTTTCTACAATACGCTATAGGTAAGTAAAATAATATGTGGTATTTAAGTTAATTTAAGGGACTTACATATAAATAAATAATATTATCGGGGCTCTGCACATTTACGACATATATTTTAGCCACATCGTCGACTACCACCTGCCTGCAGGCAGCTGTATATGGGCATTTGTTCAGATTTACGATGGCGATTGATTCCGGTCCATCGCCGGACTGGAACCTGACTGTCACCGTCCACTTCGGCGTGAACAAGGTCGTTTCGTTGGAATAGTTATCTCTTGGTGCAGCGCTGCCATTTAGTGGAGTTACGTACTCTATAACCAGTAAGTAATGACCAGGAGGTTCAATGTGCATCTTGTATTGAAGCTCTGATTGATCATCGTTGAGAATAGGAATTGTGTGCTCATTTGCATTCAGTTCTTTCAGTTGCTGAAAATGAAATAGAATGTTAGGGCCAGATTTAATTACCATTATATGATCATTGATATATATTTTGTATCGTTTTGATCGAAACACCGAACGAAGAAGTCTATTTTATAAAAGAGAGGCCTTATTTTCATGTAGGACATCATTAAAATTAACTACTTATGTTTAGATCTCTTTAAGCCATAAGACTTCAAACGAGGTTTTCGGTTGTGATTTACCTGAGGGTTGTCAACGTATAGAGTGGCGGCAGTATCAAGCTCTGCAATCGGTCTTCCTTGCAGGCTTGGGTACGCGAACTGTCGGCACAGCCGCTGCTCGCCCACTACGCAAGGCTTCTCCACCAGTTGAGTTAGCACAGTCGCCTCGTAGTACGCTTCGGGAATCAGGACGAAGTAGTCCTATAAACAAACATTAGAAAAACAATTTTGCGGAGTTAGCTATCTGTTGGTGGATTCAAGTAACGTTTTTCATCTCATTTATAATAGGAAGGCGATAGGACAGTTAACACTTCAAAAGAAAAGAAAAATAATATAATGAAATTTATCAAAGATGGTGGATAAGGTGTATGATATTTGCGCTTTATTCCTTACCTTCTTACTCCCATTGATTTGATCCCGACCGTTTCGATGCTTCCTAAAATAGAATGTTTCTAGCCAAATCATAACACTGAGAACTGGGGTGCGAAACAACTGCATGACCTAACTTTTGAATTAGAATTATGTTCGGGATATTTACCATGTATTATATCCATTATTTCTGCCCGCAATGAAGTTGACTTTTACCCGCAGCTTCAGCTGTCTACTCGTGATCATGGCGCATGCAACTGCGCCGAAATATCGGGAACTCGTTACAAAGAAATTACATTGAAATTATCCCGGACATAATTCATAACCATAAAGCTATGAAAGTACCTATAGAGTGACATAACTTTGTGTAAAGCATACTCACAATCATGACTTCCTTGGTTGTCTTGATAGTTACAGTCCAGTTGCCGGGATTCATTACGAATGGCGAAGGCGCCAGGCCCTTGTCTCCAGCGACGGTTATTAGTTGAGGTTCAATTGTTGGCCTTAGAAGTACGCTGAACCTGTTATCGAAAAGTCATCTAGGTGTACTGGTGTCATAGATTGGTTAATTTGGAACTGTATATTAGTTATAACAAAAACTCTCTTAGTAATCTACTCGTATTATTATATTTAACTTTATTGTATATTTTACTATAGCTTACTAAGGTCGGTTTTGTGCACCCAAATAGATAAAAAAATACTGAATGGATTGTACTATGCTATATAATTTCTTACTTTTGCTGTGTGTCGACTACGCTTTCTGGTGTGATGATAATGCTAGCAATGACAGCGTCACGAAGTGGATTCGCGTACTTCAGCACCATTCGGTGCAGGGATGATTTAGAGATATGGACGATGTTTATTACTTCATTCTACGGATAAAGTACATTCAAAAGTCAGTAGGAATCACCACAGACTGGCGTGAAAAATAGGCATTGAATTAAACATTAAAATCATAAAAAATACTGTAAAACTTTTGTTAACTCACTTGTAATGAAGAAAATACGACGTAGCCCTTCCATGAATATCCCGGGAAAACTTGATCATTGTTTCTATATCTAACTGGCCCTGATTGTGTGAGACCTTCTTCGACTTCATATTGAAATTGGTGAAGAGTTGGAAAGTAGTGGGCTCGAATAGGCAGATCACAGCGGCGGCCTTCGACTCGCGAATGGCAGCGGCACTGACCCGTTAGCTTGTCGCAGTTATTGTCGATGGAACCGCCGATGTCGCAATCACATTCTGAAATATTTTACTCATGACTTGGTGTTCGTAATAAATAACGTGACTTAGTATTGTGGTAGTAAACCTACCAGTACAACCGAATATGTTGTTGCTCTGGAGTCTGTAGAATCCGTCTTGGCACTGGTCGCATTGCCTCTCGCCGACGTGCATCTTACATACACATTGGCCAGACCGCGTGTTACAAGCCCCGAGACCACCGAGGGTTCCCGCCAAATGACATCCACATTCTACCGTAAAACAAATAAATCAAAACATAAATTTTTGTCGTTATTTTAAGTTGATAAAACATATTTTTATTTTCTATGTACATTTACGATGGCTTAGCTTTCTCTCAGTACCTTACATAGATATTAATATTACCTTCGCATCCAGAAGGGTTGTATTCTTGAAGGTTCCAGAAAAGTGGTTTGCAATCATTACATATGCGTCCTTGTACTCTGTCTTTGCATTGGCACAATTCTCCGGCTGGTACCGAACCACAACCTGAATTTAAGTAAATAAATGAATTTTAAGTTGATCAGGTTTAGGAAAAGAAGAAATAAGTAGTAGATATTTGATATTTCTTACCAGCGAAAGAGGCAACTACTCCCCTTGGGTCGCAGTTGCATTCCTCACAGGCAGGGTAGTTGTAGAACTCCTCCTTGCAGCGGTCGCACTTCTCGCCGTCAAAGTTGGGTTTGCAGTGACAAGTGCCGCTGTCGTCGCACGTTGAGCCAATCGAACCGGAAGGGTCACAGTTGCATGCTGAATAAAGAAATATTTTTATAAAACTCACACAATATGAACATTTATAACATTTTAAATTTAGTGTAAGTAATAGTACTAACGTAGGCATTCCGGGTATTTGTAATAGCCCGGCGAACACTGGTCGCACTGCTTGCCGCCGAAGTTGACGAGACAGTTGCATTTGCCGTTGGCGGAGCAGCTCGTTGATGTGGACCCAGTTGGCGAGCAGTTACATGGCACGCACTGCCGTTCGCGACCACGTACTTCCATGTAGTACCTGATTAATGATAGTTCCTGTTACTGTACCTATATATTCTTTGACCATAATGTATACTAAATTTAATAATAAAGTAGATTTTTTACTACTCCTTTGTAGAATACTAGATACCTACTTATAGATGAAGGCGGTCTCTAAGTGATATATATAAATAAAAATAAATGTTTGCCCCCTACGAGTTCCAAAACCATTGATTAGATTGTTTCTTTGGTAGGGAGTTCCGGGGACGCCCTCTATACGGGTATTGCAAAGCATGCCGGGTACAGCTAGTACTTAATATAAATACCAAGAAGTGTGTAGTTTATTTATGTTCGGCGCAGTTGAATGAAAGCGCTAAGGACATACTTTTCGCTGAAAAAATGGATGGTTTTTCACAATTTCAGAGTTGGGGAAAGTCTTTTACTTTGATTGTGACAACCAACTTCTTGAAATATATATATAAAAAACACGCGGTGCAGTTTAGTGGGTATATTAACGGCAATAGCATTGGGACGTATTAGTTAGAAATTTATATATTTAAATATTCCTTACCCAGACAGACATTGGTCACATCTTGCTCCACCAAAGCCAGTTTTGCAGATACATTGGCCAGTGATGTCATCGCAAATGGAAGCCTGGGTTCCGCTGACGTCGCAGTTGCAATCTACAATGAAATTCAATGGACGGTTTAGGTCATACTTAGGTATTTTCCAGGGACAATTCACCTCATATTTGTCGTAGTAGATCAACTTTATAAACGTTATAAATAACATTACGTTTGCAGGAGGGGTAGTCGTAGTAGCCTGCCTCGCATTGGTTGCAGGTGCGGCCCGCGTACTTGCTCTTACAAGTGCAGTTGCCAGAGTCCTTATCGCACACCTGCGACACAGACCCCACGGCGTTGCACTCGCAGTCTGCAGAAAAACAAAAACTTGAAAAATTCTAAAATTAATAGCATCAGTTACAAAACGATCTGAATTGAATATCATGTTCGCAGCATTTTTTGGAAAACATTTTTTCGAAGCTATGTATCCTTAGTTATGTTACTTGACAGATTAAAAAGAGGAAAAAAAAGTATTCCAATAAAATAATTATATGACGAGTTCTTAATGACAATGATATGTAATCATCATATAAATATTGAATTGATTGACATTGCAGTGATAAATTGACTTGACATTGTTATGACAAACTTAATTCAATTTTCGTTATTTTACTATTTGCTAGATAATACATTGTAGTGGATTCGAATGGATTACATTGACTATCATACTGTTTGACATGAAAATAAATCATGTAATGACTCACACCGATTTAAAATAATAATCATAATTGTTAAATATTATTGCTTGTTAATTTATACTATTCTATTGCTATATTTGTAAACAATCTAACGAAAGAACTATATTTGTAAACAACATGAAAGCAATAGATGATTGAATTGAGTTATTGAGTTGAATTGAATTAACATTCACTTCTGAACATATCTATATAACGTACATTCATATTGTGTTTCTCTCATGTAAGAAGGCCAGTGACCATACCTATGTTGGTGATGATGATGATAATGACATTCATAACTGAACATCGCATAATTATTATAGTTTCATAAACTACTTACTTTTACATTCAGGTGAGTAATATCCGTCAGCACAGACTTCGCAGGAGTTACCAGCATAATTGTATTTACATGGACACTGAGGACGAAGAGAAGGTGAAATTTAATTTTTATCTTTACCTAGAATTGCAAGCCCAGACGAGTAAAAAAAAAAACTTCAATCTTTCATTAAGCCAGCCAGTTTAATTGAAAGCTACGTAAGGTAGGTGTCCAAAAGAAGTCTTACAAGTCCATCGACGGGCGTGCAGTGCTGGCCCTCAGTGCCGTTGAGATTGCATGTACAGGGTTTGCAGTTGGGATAATCGAAATAGCCGTAAGCGCACGAGTCGCAGTTAGGCGGGTTGAACTCTTTGCGGCACTCGCATCGCCCGGTCTCCTCCTCACAGTTGCCCGTAGAGTAGTGCGGGTCGCAGTCACAAGCTAAACCGCAAGGTGATTAGGATATTAACATAAGTCTTTTAGGATTTAATTAAATTTTATTTAAATAGAGTATTTACTGTGTAACTATCTTACTGGATAAATTATGTACACGCTGTATTTGTCTGTAAGTGGTAGTGCAATTAGTGTTAGCCCTAGTTTCTACGTGTTTTATTGTAACAACTGTTGACAAACCAAAAAAAAGAAAAAGAAAGAGTTTCTATAAAAGTGATGATTAATAGGTAGTGCCTAAGGTAGTAAATGAATCAACTAGTTGATTCCATAGGAACATATGCCTGAATTGACTTCCACTCTGATCAACTAGTTGATTCGTTCAGTTGCTCGGAGTGGAAGTCGCGGGTATATCGGCTCTACAGAGTGGATATCCTTAAGCGAAGAGGTTTATTAGGTACTGAAGCTAATGTGTAACTTCAGTAACAGATTTTAAAAAAGAACATTAATAATTAAACATTAATACAGCTAAGATAGGACCAAAATACCGGTCTAACCTGATGGTAGTAAATGGTTGACATGCAATTTTTCAAAATTCTGATAGCTGTCTCTTTACTCATTACACAGAGCGACCATATGATCGCTAATAAATATAGTATTGTATTTGATAGATTGCACAAGTTTATGAAAGTATAAGTAGTAACGTCTAATAGACTTACGTTGACACACGTTTATCTCATCCCACTTCTTGCCCCTGGGCCTAAAGAAGGTGGGACGACACTTATTACAGTTGATGCCCTCGGTATTATGCTGACAGTTCTTGCAGACGCCACCGCCCTCGTAGCGGTTGTGGATGTCCAGCGAGAGATGCTTCTGGTCTACCTCTGGGTCGTATTCGCATTCGGTGGTGTGGTTGTGGCAATTACACGCTAGAGAACAGAGTGTCAATCAGGTGGTTGCTACCTTTTTTGTTTGGTACAGGTTAAGTTATTATTTTAAATATTAATATTCTCATACTCACATGTCATCATCTATCTAGCCCAAATTAAGCATTATTAAGAGCTTGTTAGATAATTGAGAAATATGCATTAATACAATATAATGTTTATAGATATGAGAAATATACGTAATGCACATTCAAAATTTCAACGAAACAAATACTCGTACCTACTCTATCCCTATGGGAAATCGAACACGGGTCCTCTGGTTTAGTAGACCTGGCCTGTCGCCTGGTCTCCTTAACTAGAGGACCCGAGACCAGACGGCCGTCAAAATTACATAATGAATGTTATTTTTTATTATTTTCGATATATTATTAGACTACGACGTAAAAAAGAAATAGTAAGTCCAACTGCGTTCTGCCATTACAGCACGCAATCAATAATTATTACCTAATTTTACAGTACCAATCATAAATTAAATAATATCAATAAGTACGGTACTTGAATTATAACTTTTCTTTGCTTTGAATTTGAACATCATTACTCCGATATCGCGGGAACTCACGTTCGCAATCAAATCTGTCCCAGTACTGCGAAATCCTCCATTTTTTCTGCTCGAAGCCTGGGCAGCACTTAGCACACTGCGGACCGCAGGTGTTGTGTTGGCAACGACACACCAGTATGCTGGTGTCACTCTCTGGATCTGCTGGGTAGCAGTTATCGGCGTGCCCATTGCACATGCAGCGACCGCCAATACTGATGTCTTTTATACTGTAGAAGTACTAAGGGAACAAAAATAAAGGTGCTGCTGTATGAAAAGTGGTTGCTCTTAGTCGAATCGGATTAGATAGTTCTCAGAGCAACCTTGGAAATTGAACAGATGACAAAAAAATGCAAATATTTTACAATGATGTATATTTATGAGCACTATATTAAATTTATCAAGTCTAGTATGTGCGAGTTGGGCGTGGAGCGACGCGATTACTAAGAATATTATGGTTCAATACTTTATGAATCGCAGATTTAACATTATTTATTTGTAAAATATTTTTACCCTTTTGTTTTACGGTACCAAAATCGCTACAGTCATATCTGCACTTAAGGCATCACAAGCATAAAATTTTTAATAAGAAACTCTATTTATGCAATACTTAACAGTTGAAAACTGTAGAAGAGTGTAAGTATTTTAGAAATTACAGAAAAATAGAAATTAGGTTCTTTTGACTTACCCTTCTAGTAACCGTGGGGTCTTGCCGGGCGACCGACATAAGGTGACCGAGCAAATTTTTTGTCCTGAGAAGACGCAGTCTTACATTGGTGGCCCTGGTCCATTCTTGTAGAACTAAAGAACTGAAGTATTTGTTAGCTGATGGACGGTAGTTTAATAACGAAATTGGTATCTGAAAATATAAACAGTTTTAATCATATGCGATTGAGTCATTTTAATTATTTTCCAAACATTCATAATAGTTAATGTTACAAATATAATTAAGAACAGTCTTAATAATGTTTCATGAATTTGTGAACCTGCTGCCTAATATGAGACGAAAGCTATTGCCTTGCAAAATATTTGCAAAAATAAATATGAAAGCGTTATGTTGGAAGCAGGGGAACCCGTCTTTTATGATGAATATGCTGAAAGAGAAATACGGGTACCACCCTTATCGTGCAAATAAAATTGAGACTTGATAGTTTACTAATCGTTATTTTACCTCTCCTCCTTCCAAGGGAACAATTTTAGAGTATTCAGTGTTGCAAATAACCGAATCGTCTCTGGTAATCGGCTGAAGACTCTCCTTGCCAAAATATCTCTCGCAATCCCTGGTTGGAAAGAAATTTTATCTATGTAATTTATGGGATGATGTAAAATGCTACTAGATAGAAGTGTACTCATCATAATTTATGATCAACTCTTATAAAGAAGATTTTTATCCGCAGATAGAAATGAAATTTTCTGTATTTAAAATCTTAATTCATCTATCACAGACTTTAAAGAGAATAATTACATATACTTACTGCGCGCTCTCAGAAAAGTACTGCCAGGGCTTGAAAGTCTTTCCATAGTCGGTAGATTTCTCCAAAGCCCATAGACCTGGTCTGGGTGAGTTACCCATCTTCAAAAACACGTATGCCACATGGAACTCCTGCAATTGACAGATATATTAAATTATTATACAAAAAAAACTTTCTTAGTGGATACCTACACCTACACTTTACAAAGAATACACTATCCGAATTTCATGTCGGTAGCAGTTTGGGCTGTGTTTTGATATAATAGTTCATAGAAATGTTTTGCAACTTTCAAATACATATTATTCGTTAGATAATTTCATACGATTTCTATGAAATAATGCAGCTAATGTTATCCATAAAAATTTCATGAAATTATCAAATGAATAAGATACCTACCTACTTAAATTTAATTATTTTTCCTTTTTTAGTGTTTTGAAGTCGGTTTTATTTTTGCTTTTAGATGCTTACATAGTATTTTTGTTGTTTAGGTTAAGATGATGCTCCGTTATAGACATGCCCTTTAAAAATCCTACACGGTGTGACGGACAGGGTGGTACCGAGGGCGAGCGCCAAGAACATACCTATAGGTAGTTTTATTATATACAATTATTAATAATTTGTTATCTACTTCTGGTTGTCTCTTAATTAGATATTTTCACCTTTGAGTTCTGTCAAAACAACCAACATCATAGATTACTTTAGTTTTACGAAGAACTTTGTCCTTATTGCTTTGTTTGGGATATTGTCAGTTTTAATTTGCAATTTGAGAGGGAGTGAAATCGCTTATAGTGTTACTTATGTAATTGAGCGCAATGTTTAACCAGAAGGCTGAACATCATGTCAGCTCTCTGGTTAAATTAGCCATTCAATGGGACGCCTTTTCTTACGAGGAGAAATCCGATTACAGACCTACCCGCCTGGCTACGGGCGTGTGTGGGGGTCGTATAGTGCTAGCAGCACTGGAAGTACTAACTAAAACACCCCGGTAACTCCATTGCCCTGCGCGGGGGTAGCCTGGGCTCTGCCGAAGAAATTTCACTAGCCCACCTCCAGATTCAAATGGACGCCTAGGCAGGTCGTTTAAGTCGAAGTGCTTCTGTGTGACTGCTTGTGTGTTTGGTAGGTTGAAGGTTATTTACTATGACCACTTATAACCGAAACCGTTTTGGTTACTTATAACCAAACCTTGAACCTACCAATCACACCAAAACTCTTCAGTACGAGACGATCCACTTAGGCATCTAATTGAGCGGACTTTCAATACGCCCTGTCGATAAACATCGAGTTAGTCTAGTTTAATTAACTATCGGCCTATGCATTTAATTGGAACGGCCTAGGCATCTAATTAAGAGGCGAATTTAACCGGATGTCGGCGACATATACATATGACATCAATTGATGACATAACAGTGTCTGGTTTATCGGGCTTTGATGGGTTTCACCGAGCTCCTAATATGACAGAAAATATGATAACTTATATAAAACCTAAACCCTCTGTTGCCTTCTGATTTATAAAGCTTTTAGTTGTAACTTGTAAACTTCAAAGGATTGTAAAACTATATGTATACAAAAATTTACAATGGTTGTATATATGAATGATTAATACATAACCTATTTTATGTCACATTTATCTTCATGATAAGTAACTGTGAGTTTTCAAGTAGTGAGTTCTATTCGATCCGTCCGTGAAGTTTTTATGACGGGTGATCCAGAAAAATATAGTTTGAATATTTCACAATAATTTATTAAGTACTTTGAATAGTATATTTTAAGTATTGTCGTTCCAGTGACCTCGCTCTTTGGCGACATAATAAGTAACAAAATGTTTTATTATCAGTCAATACCGCCTACAGCATCCGGTGGATGACACGCGTCCTATGAATGATATCGTTTACCCTTAATGGCTGCTATATGTGTACAAGTAACTCTTCTCAGCACACACGATACAAGAATACAATATGAACTTAAACTTATGGCAATTTTTTTATACTACGCCCCACATGGTGGTAAGTAGTTACCGACGCCTATAGATATGGTATTGCAGGTGCGTCTTCATTCTAAGGCCTAAAGTGAAATGCCTTCCATGCCCAGTAATTACGCTACGTTTCCCTTCCATCCGAAACACAGTGAACTAATTTTCACGGCTGAAGAAAAGCGGTTATATCAACCCAGACGACCCTACATACGGGCCTACCATCTAGTAATAATGTTTAAATGAATATTTGACGTTTATATGAAAAATATTAAATATATACGGCAGCTGCTTTGAACCATAGAAACAAGAACGGCTATTAAACTACAACATATTTTTTTTTCGATTAAAATAAAGAGTATTTAATTAATTACCGTCGAATCAAAAATCGTTTAGTTTTGAATATGACCTTAAAAGTTATCGTATCTTTATGTACTACCAATTACGACCCCAGTCTTTGATTAGCTTAAGATTGTGATGTCAAACAATAGCACACTTATTTTGAAACTTTTTAAGAGAGGTTTACCGTAAGCTTATAATTGAAATACTCGGTACTTGTAGATTAAAATCGCTACTTTTAACTTTGTGATTGTCCTAAATATTAATGCAGCACGTAAAAATATTGTTTTTATGTTGTGATAATGTTAAAATAACATAACGTAACACAAAGTAATAATTGGGCCAGAGTGGTGGTGTTATGGCCCAAACTCCTCATCTGTTTCTCCCATGTAGGAAGGCATATTCCCAGCAGTAGGACGCATATAGGCTGGTGATGATGACATGCCCCAAAAATGTATAAAGTCGCGGCCATGATCTACATGCACGACTATACTAATGCCCTCACTTAAATTGGGCAAAAATATGCGGAGCAGATATTGATAGACCATTTCTTTTATTAGCTTTGTTTCGTCGTTAAACAAAAAAAATGACGCAAACAAAAAAGAAAAACTTTTTTTGTACTTACTCGTATACCCCGTGGTATCTCTTATACCACTAGGTATACGAGTATACGAGTACCTAAGTACAAAAAATTACATTAAAAATATGGCTTAAATATCCATTTTATATTAAAGTGATATTCACTTGCATTCCCAGTTGTGTACTTGAAGTAACCGAAATAGTATTATAATTAAGTATTTCAAATCAAACTAAATTTTTACTATTAACTTGCTTTTGTAAACTGAACATAGTTTTGACTACATTCGTCAGTCATAAGCCCCAATTTTTATTATTCAGGCCACAGTTCCAACCTGCGATGCCTAAGTACACCGTTTGCTGTTACGAGTCCGTGAATTGTGTAGAATATTTTACAGCCAAACTTTCTCGACAGGCTGGTTATTTTTACGTATATATTATTGTCTTTACGTATAGTAGACGGTGGAGATGACAATAAGACAATAAACTAAAACATGAGCTATATTAGTTCATAGAATTGTTTTGCAACTTTCAAATACATCTTATTCGTTTGATAATTTTATAACATTTCTATGAAATAGTGCAGCCAATATGCGGGCGGCGCAGGACCGATCGGTTTGGAGATCCCTGGGGGAGGCTTATGCCCAATAGTGGGCATCTCTCGGCTGAAATGTTGATGAGTGCAGCCAATGTTAAATTATCTCATAGAAATTTCATGAAATTATCAAATGAATAAAATGTCTTTGAAAGTTGCAAACCAATTCTATGAACTAATATAGCCCATTTTTTAATTTCTTGTCGTATTGTCGTCACTACCCAATATACTTATATTTTAGGCGTGCGGACCCTTGCAAAATGAGAGCTTAAAAAATCTCTCCTTTTGCGGCTCTACTGGGACAGATTCCTCCAAAAATAAGCAGCATTCTAGTAGATATCAATTCATGTTGTGTCTATTTATTTATCAAATGTTAAAGAAATTAATAAATAAATTATAGTTATTTGTTCAACAAGTGAGCAAAATTATTTTTTGTTTTATATAACTTTGAATCACGAACTAGCGAAGTAGTCTAGAATTTAAAATAATTACAAAATTGAAAATTTTAGGTAGCCCCCGGCCTCATTAATCATCTATGTAACAGCATGTCATTGACAATATTCATATGATCCCAAACACGCTATATCTGCTGAAAGTTTCTAAGCATCCCGCAGACTGATTTGATGATACAGGATCAGCTTCAGGTCTTGGAAATACCACCGAATTAACAGTAAACTAAGTCAATAGGATCTCAGCAAATCCCTTTTGTCTAGGACAAAATGAGGTGATAGTTATCAAACAGACCTAAACCTTGACCTTAACTGATATATATAAATCATAGGTAAGAACCATCCTGAAGACGACAGCTTTCAAACCAAGAAAACCGAATCAAAATCGGTCCATTCGCTTAGGAGCTACGATGCCACAGACAGACACTTCAAACTTATAGTACCCCTTTTTTTTGTCGGGGGTTACACCACCGTGAATGACTTAAAGACACGTGACATAAGAAAAACTTGCTCTAGTGTGAAACATACAACTTTTCACCTCTCCCAGCGACAGAATATTAGGTTACAATACAATTAAAGAGATGTTTCAAAAACCAGGCCAGGTCTAGTACAGTTTACTGAAAAGTAGGTATATATGGAGAACAGTGTTCAATTATCCGTTTTTTTTATTCCCTTCGTTGCGTAATACGAAAACTGCAACACAGTCAAAAATTCATCATGGCGCCTATTTCACTTTGGTGACGTTTAGTTGTCGTTTAGTTGGACTTCTATGTCCCCCGCCATATTGCCATACTAAATAACTGTAAAATAAACGAAAAATTTCAACTTTTGTACAAACAAACTATACATGAAAACGAATTATTAGTATTTTTCCCAGATTCAGGAGATTGTCCTGATTTTTGAGATAGTGTTCATATACCTGGCCGGATATGAAACATCTCTTACGCACTTAGGAAATAAAGCATTAATAAACGTTATATGAACTATTTATTATTATTAACAGTCTAAAGTGAAGTAGCTGCAATATTGCAAATTGAAAGAAAATTTATTGTCTTTATAACTTACAAAGAATTTATTAGCTTAGCCACGAATTTCTAAAACTTTGGACTTCATTTCTTGTAATGCGACTATCATATTATTATATGTCCTTGATTGTACAGTGATATCTTAATTTGTTGAGACTCAGCCGCCTTGCACAGATGACACAGCGAAGAGCATTCAAATGCAGATTCTTAGAAATGAACTGTACATATAAATTACAGTACAAATTATGTTCGCATGTATTTTTTATTTCCAAACAAATTACAGCTATCTCAGTTTAACATGTACTTAGTCCAAGTGTAAAATTTCAATTCGCATAGCAGACATTTGATATGTAAATTATACTAACAATATATTCTATTTGCATTTCGCTGGCTTGCATAACTAAACCAATTTAATAGAGTTTACTTATATCAGCAAAGCGTAGATTTAGTGTGAAATTTACAATTACAAGTTAAAGGTAGGTTAGGTTTTAATGAATTTGTATTAATTAAACCACTTTGTATCTAGTGAAATGGTTTAATTAATAAATGAAATATGTACCAGGATTGCTTAGCGATAGCATAGACGACATACCGACACATGACATTCATAGCATCCATGCGTTCGTGTTAGCTCTTGTGATATCACCTCTATTATGAGTAAACACGTAAATTTATCACTATTTTGGCTTATTTTGACATTTTTGTCATTCCTTTGCATAAAAACTGCATCGTGAAAAATTCTTGTCTCTACCTACTTGCATAAGGTCTGCATTTTATGTATCTTAAAACGACTTACGGTTACTATATATTTTATGAAGTCGGTTAAAAATATTCAGCCACTAAATGGCAGCGCAGGTTAGGTATGTCTAAATTCCAAATATTTTCTTTTAATTAAATGCCCTTTTTCCATAGTTTTCATTTTACTGAAAACAAAAACTTTGATTTTTAGATTTTCGATTGATATTATTTTCAAATCTTTCAAACCGCATTTAACATTTGGCGAAGCTATTAATGATGTTCATGAACATCATTAATAGCTTCGCAAATTTGACAATATTTTTACTGAGAAATAATTAAAAGCACACTCAAAGTATTTGATTAATTACATTAACTCCGTGCAGTCAAGCACTCAAACAAACAAACAAACAAGTAGGTTGGATGGCGCATCGCTGGATAAATATAGGGAAAAGTGACTTCAATGTTCAATACTTACAAACAGAAATAAAAATGTCATTTGAAATTTCTGGGTGGACAAAGCAAATAAAATAGTTATAAAAATACTAAACTATCGGGCTAGGCATTCAATTGGATGCCGGCGTTTAATCAACGAGCTAGGCATCTAGGCAAATGGCGGTGACAGATACACATGCAAATTATGAAACCTTGAAAATGGGAACAAATTTTCTACATTTTACAACGAAGTCGTTTAAGAAAATGACTGTGACTGAAAACAAAAACATAATCTGTCTTATTACAATACGAGTTTCAAGACTAGACTTGGCTTAAAACCGAGGCAGTCTCATTTTCCGAAACAACTCTATCTTCCGTCTATCATCTGATGATAGACGGAAAATAGAGAAAGTTACAAACTAGGCGGCATACATGACACTACACCATAAATAAAAAGTGCTCTTCAACAAATGATTATTTACTCTACTCAAGTCTTTTGAAATCAAAGTTCTGAAATTTATCAGTTTAATAAAACAATATCGGTATTTTTAATACAATGACTCAGACTAAAGCTTAAATTACTAACTCTACTGCGCTTTCCCAATAGAGAACTTTCTACGTAATGTTCTGTAACGCAATATCTAATTAAAGTCGATCTATTATTAATTTTACGTCCCTACGCGGGGTCGACGCTCGCAACATGTCCTATTTCTAGAGCAGGGATGCGGCGTATCCCAACTGGAGTGTTGTTTGTCATACCAACACGTTCTTATGCATTCTTAATTTTACATTACTGCATTAGGCTACATTTACATTGCGGATCAAAAAATCTGGTAATTTAATTCACATGATTCGTTGGTAAACTTTTTGTGGACCTGAAAAATACTATAACATTTTTACTGCAATGCGCATGTTCAATGGAATAGCTTTCCGTTACCAATTTGAGAGGTATTATTCGAAAAAGTTAATGGGCTGCAAATATTTAAGAGACGAAAAGTGTGAACGTTATAAACTCAAATATAGAGCACTTTACTAAGAAAGATCTTCTGTTGCGATGGCTTACAGAAAACCTCACCCAAATGGCACTTATTTTGTAGAGTCGCGTTCTTGCGGTGAATAGAACGTAATTAAGGAAGCGGGAGGAGTTGTCTCTTACGCTGTCAACATAAAAGACAACTCCTCCCAATCATGTTGATAGAAAGAAGATGACAGACTATATCCAGCGATGCGCAGACCTCGTTATGGTCAACACTCCCCAATTTATAGAATGTATTCTTCATACAATTCCGTGAGATTTGATTTCGATATCTTCAATGGTTCTCTGGCCTCAGCTAAACAAAGTTTGAACTTGGCCCTAAATATAGCTTAAATAAAGAAATAAATTAAATATTTTTTTAAAATAAAATCTTCATACATTTATAACAATGTTAAAAAAAAATAAGAATGTATTAACATACCTTATTAATTCTTTCTTAACATAGCATATAGATACCCCTTTATGTATTGTAATATTGCATGTTGTGCTTGCATTAAGTAGGGTGCAATCAAGCAAGAAATTGATGTATTTTATTTAGGACTGCATCAAAAATTGTAACCAGTTTTGTGAGCCAAATAAAAAATAAAAAAATATCCGTCCCACTGCTGGGCACAACTCTTTATACATGGGAGAAACACATCAGGATGTGAGCATAATGCTCCATAATTTTACAGGATGGACAACGCGTGAGCGTGATTTCAGCATCGATAAGTCTACGAATACCGTTTACCGCTGTGTGGGCGGTATTATGCAGGTCCACCATGAAACATTTTCCGAAGTTTCGAGCCGTTTATTAGAAAACTCTATCATTTCGTTTTATTCTCGAATTGTCTTTTTTATTCAAAGGAAAGGTTCAAATCGAAACAAACTTAATTGTAGCTTTGTATTTTATATTTCACTACTTCGTTCGTCTCCGAAGCTGAGAATGTTTCTTTCATAGTAATAGCCCCTTTGGTTTGCCACCGTTATGTCATGAAAAATACCTCCTATAGCGGCTATAGCAGCACGAAGGATGATAATAGTATTTTCTGACTATAGCAGTACTAAAGTACTCTAAGTTTTTTAGTAATGCTTTTGACATCATCGTCACTAGCCTATATAATTGTCCTACTGCTGGGCACTGGCCTTCCTACTTGGATGAAACACGTGAGGTTTTTGGGCTTTATCACTACCACGCGGGCCCAATGCGGGTTGGTGGGTTTACGCGGTTGTAGTAACTACCGGGATCAACGGCTTGATGTGCCTTCCGAAGCAAGGGAGAGCTTGAGGTAACAAATTTTTGATTGACCAATCCCGTGATCGACCATGGCGAAAATTGCTAATCAAAACCAGAGCGCTCAAACCACTACGCTACCGAGCTTCTCAACATACATTATACGTCACATTTGACATACATTATTACTTGAGTCCGTTAGAAACGCTAAACGATATCTTAAATAAAAATCGTGTTTACCAAATTATTATCTTTTAAGACCGGTTGACCCCTGTCTACTTAAACAAAGGTCGCGGCTTAGAGCCCCTACTATTTTTAATAAACCTGGAACATTTGTTGCCACGACGTCATAATATTTTTATTTCGAGTAAATAATTAATTAAAATAAAACAAACTTATACATAAAAACACCAACTTAATCTTGTGAAAAAGAAGTGTACCATTAAGACTGGTCGCATTCATCATCATATCAGCCGAAAGTCTCCACTGTTGGGCATAGACCTCCCCCAAGGATCTCCAAACCGATCGGTTCTGCGCTGCCCTCATCCATCGGCTTCCCGCGACCTTCACCAGAACGTCGGTCCACCTCGTTGAATTGCGAGGCTTAATAGTTGTGCGAAATATAAACCAGCCATATTGTCGCTTAATATTTCACAAAAACGATCTGCAATGTCCCTAAGCAGTTGATATGCTGCTGGACGCCAAGGCCCTTATGTCTCAACACTAAACGGCTCAAATATGCAATTCCTAGCGAGATGGATTCAGCAGAAACTTAAGCAGGAGTTTCTGCTGAAACCTGCGCCGATCCGATCCAGGTGGCAATGAGGTACTCGAAAGATGGGACATGGCTAAGGAAGCAACACAAGTAGCGTCCCACGCCAAAGTCCTACCCCTTTTCCTAGGTACAATAGTCATGCGTTAGGCTCTAGAGCAGCAGAGGTCCCGGAAGTAGCAAGAGCCCAACGAATGATATAATTGATATTAACATGCCTTAAGCTACGACCTGCACTTCTTGCACAAGAGAGGCCATGGTGACCAAAATTATCAACCAGACTACCAAAACGGAAACGGTGAAGGACATTGCAGACGGTTCCTCAACGCAAACAGGTAGCAAAACGAAAAGCAGTGCGGTAAAGAAGTGTACCTAAATTAGCCTAAGGCAAAGCCTGTAACCATGGACCAGATTCCCACTCTCCCACAGCCACAGCCAAGAAACGGTCTGAATCTGCAGAACTTGTTAACGTAATTAAAAGATTGTTTCGAACCAATATGCAGAAAGGGCCGTTCCATTTTTTTTGGGAGCAGAAATGAGAAAGTTAGAGCCAGGGCAGGCCATTAACCAGCTAGATTTGGCTTCGGCCAAGTGGTGGGACATTTCAGAAGTAATTAATATATCACTCAAAATTTTGTTAATACATAATAACTAAGTAAGTAAGTATGTTTATGCCTAATAATATTTTAATTAATAGGCGTTTAACGTTATGTAAGTCTAGTTGAATTAACTAACGGGCTAGGTATTTGATTGGATGCCGGATGCCGGCGTTTAATCATCGGGATAGGTAATTATTATTTTTATTTATCACTTATTTTATTTATATTTTGTCAAAAAGGGGTCATATTTTGTGTGTAAGTTTTCGTATTCATAGATATTTAAACTGATTCTATGGTCTAATTTTTTATCTCTCTACTTAGAATGTATTTTAACCACACCATATTTTTAATATAATATATTAACAGACTTACTCGGACTCTGACTTTTTCTTAAGCTGGAAGGAATATTACATACCTGGCCCAGGTCTATTGTGAGGTTGATTTCGTTGTACTTCATCCCGCGGGAGAGGGGCGGACTCTGCCACCAGGTCTCCATGCCGTCCACAGCATACTCCGGCGGATGCTTCTTGGCTTCATTGTTGACGTCACAGATGTCGCACACCTGAGAGAGAGGAGGAAAAGATGAGGTTTAGCTGATTGAAATCGGACCAATAGTTATAATAATGCGAGATACCCGGCGAATATCGTACAGCCTTAGAATCAATAAAATGATGTGTTAACTTATTATTTGAATTAAAATTTGTTTCGTTGTTTTTTACTTAAATTGTTTTTTTTTACTCAAAATGTAAATGAATACTCAAAATGAATGTTCATAAAAAGAAAACTAAGAATGAATGCCCCTCCAAAACATTTTGAGTCGTTGCGCATATCTTTCATAATTCAATTAATGTTATTTTAAAGAAATATCATAAAAATCTTTTGTTACAAAAAAATATAGGTATATTGAGTTATATAATTATCTAATTGTCAGCTCACTTTTCTTAATTTTTCTTTCCGTAAGAACGTTCTACAAAGTATTAGATAACTTAAAAAAAAAGATGAATGTAATCGACGAAGTCATTCTCAAACTTGAGAACGACTTTATTGATTTCATTTTTTTTGGCGTGACCATGGGAAACAAGGATTCATTTATACAGGATGGTGCGGTCAATACGACAATAAATTAAAACATAGGCTTATTAGTTCATAAAAATGGTTTACAACTTTCAAAAACATCTAATTCATATGATAACTTCATGACATTTCTATGAAATAATGCACCCAATGTTATATTATTTCATACAAATGTCATGAAGTTATCAAATGATTGAGATGTTTCTGAAAGTGACAAATCATTTCTATGAACTAGTATAGCCCCATGTTTTAATTTATTGTCGTATTGATGGCACCATCCTGTATACAAGGTGTACCAGAATTACCCAAAACAAAACTTTATCGAAAACTTAAAATGAAAATGTCACTACTCTAGTAATCGGCTGTGAATGTCATTCAACCTAAAATTATAACCTAACCTATTAAAGTAGAATCTAAAATTACCCGATTACTAGAGTAGTGACATTTTAATTTTGAGTTTTCGATAAAGATTTTTTTAGGTAATTCTGATATCTACACCTTGTTCACCTTGAACATTCTGATATCTTCAAACCATTAGAACACCTCTTTCTCGCCTTCCTACATGAGAGAAACACATGGTATCTCCCATGTAGGAAGGCCTGTGCCCAACAGTGTAACAGTGTGATGTGTAAGTAGGCTGTTGATGATGTATCTATTGCATTCAATGTTTTTACAGACAATATTTTTATCCCCAGTAAAGTAAGTACAGTCGACAGCACATCAAGTGTAACAGTTGCACTACGAAAGCCGCCTCTATTACGAACGCAGTAAGGGCGGTCTCAAGGTCAAACTGTTACGCTTGATATGCTGTCGACTGTACATGACAGTGAGAACATCATATAAACGTTGATTCTCATTATCTATAGTAAATGACAATGAATTTGTACTATAAAATTAAATTTTATTTTCAAATTTGCTCATTGTAGGTATACAATTCAACGCGTAATTTTAATTAGCGCGGGTAACTCTTTACACGCAGGACTTGCATCCAGGTGTTAAATAAAAAATATTAAAAAAAAATCAAATCAGAAATTAAAAATTTACGCTGCACTGTGCTGCACAGTAGCCATACACACACAGGCGTGTGACAGTGACAGTTGGCCCGTTTCTTTCATCTGTTTTGTAGCGGAATGCTCCATCTAGACATATCTTTTATCTTACTTTATTTTACAAATAAATTTCTTTTATACTATCAAATATCCAAACAAATCTTTTAACAGATGACATTACAATCACCGTGACAATGTATGTACTCGATGTCAATCGCCACGTTTCGTGGAAAAAAATGGTCCATTCAAATCTGGAAGCGATTGTGCGTGTCGGGAGCTCGGGAGTGAGACAAAGGACATTCGGTGGGATGCGCCTGCGCACTTGGCGGCCATATGTCCAGGATAAAAAATCTTAGCCAGCCGACGATTGCCGAAATTTGCCGAGAGTTTTGCTCGACAGTCGAGACTGTCTGATAAAATCGCGTTACTGTTTATCGTTGTAACATATTGCGATAATAATGTGTTGGTGTTGTAGAGATGAAGTCATAATGATTTAATAGGAGTTAAGTAATTCAATTGCGAAATTGTTATTTTCAGTAAGTTAATATAAAAAAAATGGATATCTTTTTTGGTAACATGGTAATAATTTGCTTTGTAAAGGTAAAATTTACTTGGAGATTCAAACTAAATGGAATACTTCTATGCATTTGTTAAAAGAATATAAAAAGGCAATTTACATGATGCAATGTTCTTGCCTGTAGCATACAATTAAATTGAAGCAAGAAATGACTTGCTTAGTCTAAAAACAACACGTATGGAAGTAATTTCTTGCTTTAATTCAATAGTATGGTACAAGCAAGAAACTCGCATCGTGTAATTATAGCTTACGTGGCGGTTCCATTTAATTGCATATTATAATTATAGAGGCCAAAAATATATAAAATACAAGGTAACTCATGACATTGTTGTCAATATTACTACTAAATATAGAACCCCGGTATTACACATTACTCGTATATTGGTAGTCAAACTGTTGAACTTAATAAGGGGGTCACTGTTATCTTCTTCTGCCGAAACTATTGAGCGTGTTGTTCATTCATCGCCGCTTGGAGATAGATGGGTTCGGAGGTCGTACGATAATAATATGGAGTTGTCGTCTAACAGGCACCCGACTTCTTTTTTTTATCTTTGACGACTTTAGACTAAATTTCAACATTAGCGCGTGACGTGAATTAATGATCAGCAAGTACAGAATATATCAATATAAAATTGAAAATGCAATATATTTTACATTCTTTTAATATCTCACTATAATTTTTTAAGACACGATTGTGGAAAAGATCAATATTTTTAATTTTTTCTTATAAGCATCCTAGATACATAGCCCAGTGGAAGAACTAAGGGCACTCAGATGCAAGAGATTTAAGACTATGCGAAATGACTACACTAAAAAAACAGTATCTTATTTTATAGTCAACAACAACATTTATTGATCTCTATTTTGAAGGATCAAAAAAAAAGCTGCAGAAAATAAGCTGTCTGAATCTTAATTGTATAGTAAAAGATGAGTTAAGGTTCATAGCCCATACTGCTTTCGCAATAACAATATGATGCATAACCCCTGCCTTTATAATGACAGTCAACAAAAATAATCGCTTACTTTACCTCTTTTTTTTCCTGTGCAATAAAATTCAAGCAGCTTCGTTTCTATTGTCTTTCAAACAGTTAAGTTTTCGTAGTGAACCACGGAGCATCGAACTTATATTATCATGTCGGCAGGACGAGATACCTTATCTGTCGGGAGCTATCTGTGAGACGAGCTCCCGGAGCCTAAATAGCAGCATGATACGAAACTTTACATGGACTGTTTATTTTTGTAGTCCACATTTTATACGAGTAAGTATACTGAAAATAACGCAAAAGCCGGTACATTACCAATTAGGTATATAACAGCTCCGCTCATGTGGACGTCGGTTATCGCAATAAAAGGTCCTTCCTTAGAATGTTATCTGCCAAATTTCATCTAAATCGCTTCAGCGATTTATGAGTGAAAACGTAACAGACAGACAGAGATACTTTCGCACTTAAAAATATTAGTAAGGAGTACACCACATACACACACACAATCAGTGTATTTTAAGATGTAATATACAAGTAAAGTGTGTGACCAGTGTGACCTGTGATTTAATAATTGGGCTTAGGTACTAATATGTTTTACGGTCCTGAAATTGACCTGGATAAAATTATTGCACTCTAGAAATACTCGAGCAGTAGCTTATTTAGAAATATTAGTTTGAAAGTAGTAACTATGTCTGCTGAATTTACTCCTTTCGATTTACGTTTTGATTTTCTTATTACGTTTGACCTAAGCGTTTGACATAAAACTCAAACTCAAAAAGGGCTGACATTAGTAGATACTCTCAAACATGGTTAGTTAAAAGTATAATGATGTGTAAATAGCGAGTAACAATGTTAAAATAAAAATATTTTACACTTTAGTATAACGCAGGTAGATAATAATTATTTTTTATTAGCATCATGTATTCCTGTTATAACGGGCTGGATTTCTACACTATGGGATTCAATAATATTAAGTTATTATTAAGACTTATTAAATTAAATTAAGACCTAAAAAGGCAAATGAGAGTGTTAAAAAAATATTCTTGGTTAATGTTACGTAATTACCTTATTATATACATAACACTTCCTTTTAGCGTAAACTTTACGTTGACCCCGAAAAGCTTAGATTATTTTTTGTAGTGCTACAAAAGAATCCGAAACTTAAGGTTCTAAATCAAAACATTACCTGTCCCTGTATCACGTGTTCATCGTGATCGGCGTTGGCGCCGACCAATTTACAGTACAATTCTGGTCCTTCGTCTCCACACGTAGCGGTTGCAGTAATCTTTTTTCCCAACGCCAGGTTCACGTAAGGCGGCGTCAATATTTCAGCTCGTGCAACTATCGCGCATAGCAAAAGGAGCGCGACGGTGCGCGCCATGTTGCGCACGCGGCGTTCCGTCGCGGAATGAGGCAGCGTGCGCGCATGGGGTGTCGGGTTGGTTTCTTTTTCGCTGGAAGCTTTTGGGTTTAATTCATACTCAGTAATTTACGACTTTCGGGTTGTGTTATTATATGGGAAGAATTGGAAATCAGGACCAAATACATTTAGTGCTTTATTAGTTAATTCTTGGCTTAGAGCAGCATGGTATTTATTTACCATACTTATCAAAAATACTTTAATAATTTTATATGTATTGAAATATTATATAAAGACTTTTTAGCTACTCATGTGGTTTTTATTCTTTTGTTAACAATTAATTAATATTAAAAAAAAACAACTTTGCTTGATTAACCGAAGACACTGAAGTTTCTGTTTTTTACGGAGAACATTTTCATTTTTTATAGAAAAAATGAAACTTGTTTTTAATAATACATTAACTATATTTATTTATTTAATTAATTGGAGTAAGTATGGATATAATTATCATTGCACTTTTATCATTTTAACTATAAGATCCTTACCAAGTCGCGCCCGCAGGGGCGACAGTTCAATCATCAATATAATATCTAGTGTATCTGGTTTGTGGCTTTTGTAATAGATTTATAGAAGTTTAATGATACCTCAGATGTAGTATCTCTGGGGACTACATCATCTTATACCATGACCATACAATGACCACTGCGCAAAGCCAAAATTATTTATACCAATTTATACAAAACAACACCAACCAGAATATGGGTATGGGCGGTACGTGGCTAGTGCAGCCAAGTTATGATTGAACCATCTATAGTTAGGTACGTACTTATCCGTTTTCTATGCTTTTCATAGCATGGGCATGGGCGTCACAGTCATCACGGTGGTCAAGGTGGTTAGGTTAGTTAGGTGGAACTGTTTAGTAGGCAAACTGCTTTAAAGTATTAAATATTACACACAATAATCAATATTACGCACAAATTTTCTATTGTGTATTTATTGTGTATTGGTAGGTATGTACAGTCAAGAGCACATCAAGCTTTACATTTTAGTTGTAAATTGGCTCTTATTACCAACGCATAAGGTGCCACAGTGTGAAGATTGACGTGCTCTTGACTGTACGTGAAGTTGAAATATTACTTATTTCATGAAAAGTCATGCAAAATGCAAAAATTTCACGATTTGAAAAGCGAGTTGATACACTTTATACTAAATTTTCGTGTTTTTTTATACAACTAGAGGACAAACAAGCTGACGGTCCACCTGGTGGTAAGCGGTTACCGCCGCTTATTGACACCTGCAACAAGAAAAAATCATTTAATATTGCAGGTGCGTTGTTATCCTGAGGCTTATGATGAAATGCCGTCCCGCCCAGTAATTACACTGGCTACCTTTCCCTTCAATCCGAAACACAGGGCCCTACATACGGGCCTACTACCTAGAGCTATGGATGTGTTGAAGAAAATAGAACTCGTTGTGACCTGTTTTTTCGCTCAATTAGTGGTTTTGTTTTACAAGCCGTGATCTAAAAACAGCCTCACGGAAACTCAGTGTCTTGAACAAAGTACGTTGATTTTTCACACCTGGACCTTCGATCTTGCGTGGAATATTGCTCTCACCTGTAAGATTGCTCCGTTAAGTAAGTGCATCATAGGGGTTATAAGAGCCCTGAGTCTCTACAATATCTCCAAGACGACACATTCCCTCGCTTAGCGCGTCTATCGGTTATATCATGGAGAGAGCCATATAGAGCTTTTTGACCTTATCCCACGTTATTAATCAGGAGCACGCGTGCCGGACTTCGGAGTCACCAATTCACTGTTTCTACCTTAACATTACACACAAAGAAGTTTCTTTGTCGTACCTACTTCTAAACTTGGAGTTCTTTGCCAGCCCAGGTGTTCCCTCCCTCTCACCTACAAAGGTTCCTATAAAAGAGGAGTAGATAGCCATTTTTTGCGCCGGCAACGTGGAGGTGGCTGGAATGGTGTCTCAAGCTGCACCAGCTAGCAGTCTTCGCATATTGACTCTTATTCTTACCGCTTTACATCAGGTGGTGTTGAGTCGTTTGCCGTGCTTTGTATGTAAAATAAGAACTCGGTTGTTGGATAGTGAACTCACTCATTATCAGTTTCGATATCATTCTTTAATACATAAGGTAAAATCTCCTACGGTGGTTCAGATCGGCTCTAATATCGGCGGCTTTTTTACTTTCGTGTTTTATTCTCGGCATAATAAAGAATTACAAACTAATATATTATTAACCAAGTTACGTAAGACAAAATTGTTACTAATATACCTACTAATCAACTATATGGACCTAAGTCTGAAATAAATAAATAAATTAAGCATCTATCTAACACTATCTCATTAAGACTATTCTTATGAGCCCAAACACGCTATACGCACTGATCTTCGTAAATTATAGATTAGGACCATCCTAATCACGTCAGCTTTCAAACAAGACAAAACAGACACACAGATATACAAACTCACACGCGGACACGTCAAACTTTTAACATCCCTCTTTTTTCGTTGGGGGCTAAAAATAAAATTTATTCATCCAAAGTCGTAGGGCCTATTCAGACGACGTTTTCCAAACTCAATTATTAAGAAAACAAAAGGATTTTTTTGCATCTATTATATATTAGGTATATTAAAAATGAAGTGCGTGTGACCCACATAATACTTTGGTGTGACGTTTTTCATAATGCATTTGACGTTCTGAGCAATTGACCGAAAAATCTGACGAATTGGTTTCCTCAAATAATATTCTCTTTGGACTTTGTTACAAAGAGATAAAAAACATTGATAAAACCTCGGAACAATAAATAAAGCATTGTTTTGAGGTTATAATGATAAAACAGTTGTCAAATTTATATTTACTCTTTCTTGTGTCCTGTCAATTTAATTGAAATTCTTTATTATAGAATGTTTCTACCAATTTATTTTATTTGATATTATGTCATATTTTTATACTTTTTTTTATTTTTCTATGTTTTTCTATTACATGCCCTTTGGGGCAAAGTGTTCCTTATTGTCTCGCCTAAAAAACCCCTATCTGTATAAGCCAAATAATGAAGTGGTAGTGTTACCAGAAGACTATGAAGATGCCGATGAAATTATACTATCAAAAACAACAGAAACTATTGAAAATATTGAAATTGAGAAGTATAGACCGATAACTAATAAGATACAAGACGATTTGGAGGAAAGTATGGACACTCTGATATTTTCATATTCATATAGACCAACTAAGCCGATGATCATTACAATGGACCATCATTCACAAGATGTTTGGCCTGCGGTGCCTGTTATATATTGGCAAGCTAGACGAACTACAGAGCGGCTGACCGTCACTACACCAACACAGGCGAACTACGTATCGCGAAGGACATGGAAACCATATTTCCCTACAAAAACTATTTTGAAACAATATGTAAAATCAGATGGAATATCGCAAAGTGAAAAAACATTTAATCATGGCATACCCTTCAGCGGCAGCAGCAGACGATTTCGTTTGCCGACGAGAAGATTCAAATTACCCATTCGGAATAAAATATTAAGAAAGCCGAACCGAGTGATCAAACCCACGATTTACTCAACAGTAAAATCTCACTATTTTACTGCAAGTAATAATTTTACTTCAAGAATGATGTTGCGTATAATAGTTAACAATAACAATGACGCGCACAATGCGTCTTCTGAGGAAGACACACACGAGGAAGCTCAATTTGATGAAAATATGATCAGAGCTCGGTGTTATACGTGCGGTATATATTGGGTACCCCAGCTTGGTAGCAGGGGCTGCTACAACACATTTAACGGCCCCGAACAAAACTACCACTATCACCGAAAGAATTTGAAAGATAGATGTAGGGGGCGACACTACACAGGTGGATGTTTTAAACGGTTTTTGGATGTAGGGTTGGATTACTATGAAAGGGGGTGCAGAGCTATGCCTCCAATTAAGGGCGGGACATATGTCTCTCCTAGATACAGGAGATTAGAATTAGCTCTTCGTGGAATAGCTGAAGGCTGCGTAACGAGTCCCGCCGCATCGTTGGTACCATTTTCAAGAGGAATTTCTCTATATGCTCACTTTCATGTATGTGTATGTAGGGGTAATTATTGTAATGCAGCATTAACATTGAATGTATATAAAGGCACATATTTTATCTTTAATTTGATAACCATATTTTGCTATTTGTTATAAGTCATTATCTTTATATTATTTAATAAAATCATTGATATAATCAATACTTAATTTAATTGAAAAATGCCTTGTTAATAAATACACTTTACATATCTGTTGATTGAATTTTATTACATTGTATTATTTGGACTCCACTTAACGCAGGTATAGATTAGTTCCCGTTGAGTCACACCATTTTGTGTCACACTGTATTTGGATTATTGTATTATAGTGGGTGAAACAAAAACTTATTAATATTTTAACAATTTTATTAATAAACAAATTTGGTATATGTCTAAGAAACACTAGAATTAAAACTAAAGAGAATATTGATATTTGTGTCCATCTTCAGCTTTCTTTTCTCTTGGCGTTTTATTTTCATTGATGCTATCAACACTACTTTGTCTCCGCAAGGACTTTATATCTTGCTTATTCTTTTTTACTCTTTTTAACGATGTTTGAGGAGTATCTGCTTTTTTAATATCGTATTGTGTGGTGGTTCTGTCACTGCTTTTCTTATTTTTTTTATTTTGCAATAACTCTTCATCGCTTTCGGTTGCGCTTATAGTGATTACAGGAATGACCGAGCTGATTGAATCGGATTGTTTTGACTGTGTGCTTGATTCCGAAGTTTGTTTTCTTTCAATTTTTCTTTGTTTTCTAGCAACCTCCTCACATGTTTTAGTAATATTTGTTTTTTTTTCTTCTCGTAAGTTTTCTTGACGTTCCATTATTGCTTTTTTTTCGGTACGGTCATCTAATTTTTCTATTTTAACTTTCAGTTCTTTAAAGTTGATAGGTTTAGGTTTCTCTATACTATCAGGTTTAAATTCTACGCTACTTTTCTTTCTACTATCTGAAATTTTGAAAACGATATCTTTCTTTTTCAATACCTCCTTTGGCAAAGCTTCGTGGAAGTCCGTGTCTGTTTCATCATCAACGTTGTTAGATGATTGAGATGCATTTGGGATTTCGGGTACAGTTGCTACATCAGATTTTTTATCTAAAGCCATACCAACAATCTTTGCAAATATGCCCCCTGAAATAAAATATATAATTGATATTTTATTGTAAGTCTGACACGTAATAGAAGCTTATAATTAATTATATCATATTTATGAAATTTATTTGATTACCTTTCTTCTTTACAGCTTTTAAAGTTTCGGTGCTTTCATCGCCAATAGTCGTTTTACGGTCATCAGAATCTATAGATTTGCTGATGGGGAGAGACGGTAAAGCTTTTTTCCACCTGGCGAACGGAGTATTATCCATTATTGCTGACGATCCTACTCGCCGTCTCGTGTCCGCTAATTGGAACATTTTCCTTCGTTCTTCTGTTCTTTCCCGTCGCAGTTGTATCTAAATGACAAAAAATACATACATATAATTTGAATATTAAATCTTAAGTATTTTAATATGATTACTTTGACGCTAATTTAACTTTAATTAGCATTAACTAGTATTAACTGACATAACAAATTACAGAGGTATCGAAATTATAATTACCTTGAGATCATTGTTGGCTTCTCTCAAAGAATTAGTAAGAGATGTCAAATAATAAATTATAAGTATGAGAAGAACCAGTAGAGGAATTACAATAGCTGGAGAAGCTATGTACTCAAGGGTGAAATTTAATGATTGTGGTAAAATTTTGTAGATATTATTCGTCAGTATATAGTATATTTTATCATATTCAGAAAATGGTCCACAGTGCCAGGATGGTTTTACCCACACAATTGTATATCCCACGGGCAGTACGCATAGGAATAACATTGTCAGTAAAAGTGCCAAGTAGAAATTGTTGCTCTTAGACACCCTGAAAACCACCTCGTGTGGAACATTGCAGGTCATCACAGCCCAAGATCGGAGGTACATCATGATCATAAGCTTCACAATGTTCAATACCACGAGCCCAGGAGAGAAGAACATTCCCATCCAGACCATTCCTTGATTATTTATGAGGTGAAGAATATTTTCTGCAATTTTAAAATCGCCGTATTCTGGAAACTTTTTTTCTAAGTCCCAACACCAGCAGCGGTTCATATATCTCACAAACAGGGCTCTGAAGAAATCCATAAAAAGTGTACCTAGTAAAACGAACACCTGAAACAAATTTAATCTATTAAAGCAAGAAAGTAAACCAAACGCATCTTAACCGTTTATATAGTAGGGTTTCAACAACCCACTAACCCGCTTCTCTTACCACTAACAGGTGGTTGTGCTGTCGGGTTCATTATGGACGAATTCTTAGTTATTTAGATAGTATCCATATTCAAATTCTCGGTAACAACAAAAACTGTCGGTTATCGTCATCCAGTTATCGTACAAAGTGCAAATCCATTATGAATGTGTGTGTTTTCTATTTGTGAAGTACTTCCTATGTTTATAGTAGTAGTTAAAATAAGTGACTGTGAATTTGAAAAGGTACAACTTTCAGGGGTCTAATTACTATCTACTATATTCGCAATTTGGTGAAGTGATCGAAACATACCGATTCTTTATATCAAAACGGTTATCCCTCAAGCGGCGTTATCCCACCTGAAGGCTATGACAATTGAAAAAATAATTGTGTCTGAAATCTGATGCTTGACGGGTTAACACCTACAAAACATGTATATTAAATAATTAGTTGTAAAAAATGTTAATTTAGTGTATTTACTAGCCCGAAAAGTTTAGCACTTAGGGTACAACTTTAGGGCGCTACTTTACATGATATAAAATTCAGAGTTTTCATTCCTTAATGACTTTTTGTCTGCTGAATCGTTTGTTTAGCAGCGTTTATTAAAAAAAATACACACCTGAATCTAGTTCTCTACAGCCTTTTTATAAAACCTCGCTGTTTTTATGCAATGATGTTTTTTCGTTTGTGGCGCCACCTCTGCAGATTATATCAGCTTGTGATATCCACTGCGGAACAAAAACCCATCGATTTATAAACGGAAGGGTTCTGCGTAGCCTACATCCAACGGATCCCCGTGACCCTGACCAGGTGGTCGGTCCATTTAGTGCGTTGCCCTCCTGCTTTGCGCTTTCTGGTGCGTGGTCGCCATACTAGAATTTTAATGCCCCATCGGACGTCCGTTCTGAATATTTGTTTTGTCTATATTAATTTTTAGACCCGCCTGTAGGAAAGTTTTGTCTAGGTCACCAGGCAACCTTCAGAGATTCTGTCATGACTACTATAATTTTCGTCGGCAAATCGAAGATGAATGACGTCATGTTCTCGCCGTTGATGTTAATGCCGAGTACTGTCCAGTCCAGTACTATGAAAACATCTTCCAACGCAGTAAACAGCTTCGGATATATAAAGCAACATCTTTCGCACCCCTCTC
This sequence comes from Nymphula nitidulata, assembly GCA_947347705.1. NCBI lineage: Eukaryota > Metazoa > Arthropoda > Insecta > Lepidoptera > Crambidae > Nymphula > Nymphula nitidulata. The sequence goes on from OX374616.1 coordinate 24,877,814, forward strand.
TGCAGTTACATCCAACTGCAGAGAGGGATGGGTTTGGTATCAGTATACCAAACCCATCCAATTGCAGAGAGGGGTGCGAAATCAGTATTCTGTATACGGACTGACATAGTGGCGCTCTCGTACAAGCATCTCTTCACCTCGGTATACCGATAGTCAATGTGGCACCACTAAAGGGACTGAAGCACGGCCCACGTTTCTATCAAATTGAAAGCTTTCTCGTGGTCCACAAATGCCAATCAAAGTGGCCGGCTATACTCCTCGATCTGCTGTATTTTTTCAGCCTTAGGGTATGTATGTGGTCTACGAAACTGGAGCCTTTCCGGGAACTGACTTGTTCGGGAGACTGAGAGAAAAAATGTCATTTTGTTTGAAGCCCATGTTAAATAAATACTAAATTTATTACTTGTGACACTAAACTTTAGTAAGCCCCTAAAGTTGTACCCTATAGTTTCACATATAGAAATAATCTCATTAAAGCACCAAACTTTTTTATTGGAAAATAGACCTTATACATAGTTGTTAATAGTTGGTATATTGTATGGATTCCTATCTAAATAGGTCCTATACAGTGTGATATTGTTTTAAAAAATAACACTTAATAATTTAAAATAGGGTTGATGACAAGTTTTAATACTGATGAATAAACCCTATTTTAAAATAGGGTATTTTAAAATAGGGTTTATTTATCAGTATTAAAGATTAATTTAAGCTAATTGTTGATTTTCAAAAAGTAAAAAAAATATTAATTTTGTTGAATCCCTCTTCGAATACCTAAACACATACAACTATGATTATTAATTAGTTGATCACGTCGTATTTTTTAAAAATTTAACAATAAGTTTGATACAATCCAGCAAAGAAATATGATATAATCACTGCGTAACTTCGCAGTAGAAGTATATTTTTCATTTTTTGACTTTGTCAGATTCAATAAATTATAAGAAATAATGGTAACATAGTGATCTGATTCTTTTTTCTTTGTATAGTTAATTTAATTTTGTTTTAGGAACTATCTATAACTTCATATCTAGAAAGTTGTACCTTTTCTGATTCACAGACACATTTTTTAAGTGGTTCCATATCGCTGATGTTTAATGATAGTCTGTTCCTTTTATTTAGTAAGTAAAATTCAATAAGAAAACGTTAATATATTAGCACTTACAAATATTATTAACAGTATTTGCACTATTTAAATTATTCCGATACAAACAATAAATCATAGAGGTGTCTGAGACTCCAAGTCTATAGACGAGTAATAATTATCATAAAATGATGCAGAAAGTTGAAGGTTAACCTAAATTTAAAAAATTCTCACCAAATCCATCATTGTCAATTTTATCAGTTCTTGTCCAAACATTGTTTCCCAACAAAGTTTCAGCAACTTTTTTTTTGTAGCGGTTGTTAAATTATACATTTTTTTATTATGGTTATCAAGATACGCAATATCTATTGCAGTTTCATTAGATTTGTTTGGTTCGATGACTTTGACTATTTCACATTTAGTTACATAACACCTTTTTTCAATAATTTTACAATGTGATATAAAGAAAACTTGTGTTATGTTTTGTCCAGCACAATTCATTGTGCAATTGAAAAAGCTAGGGCATTTTGTTTCTGGCATATTACTAGATGCAGTTTTATCCATAGGAGTATAACTAGTGTCATACACAGTTGTTATCAGGTCTGTAGTAGTTTCATATGTTTCTGTTTCTAATAAAGATTGTGTGGGGTCAGTAATATTTGGGGGTTCACTCGGGTGAGCAAATATTGTAAACGTTTCACCCATAGTAGACTCTGTATTTAAATCTGAGTTTGTAGTGGTAATGTCGCTTGATGCGAAGTCAGAAGTTGCTTCGGTGTCGTTCTGTGTTAACTCTTCATCTATGTAAATTTCAGTTGTTTCCTGAAGTTCTCTGTTTGATATATTATCCTCTTTATTACTGAATGTATCGTTAGCATTTGTTGTAGTAGATGAGTTGATATTATCACTATCGTTAGTATACAAGTAGTCAGTACTTTCAGTTGTTGTTGATGAATTTGAAGGAAGAGAGGTGTTGTCTTCATACAATAAAAACTCTTCGTCATATTCAATACTAGTATCGTTGATGTCTAAGTCACTGCTTTGACTTATATTTCTTAGCCTTTCTAATTCTTTCATTACTAAAATTATGCTATTGATTGTAGTACTCTCAACTTCATCTGTTATTTCACTATCAATTAAATTTTCGGCTAAGAGCTGGGCTTTTACATTTCGGGGGTTATTTTTGATAACCAAATTAAGTTTTTTATTTGTTACTTCTTTTTTTAAATATGACACTGTTGCCCCATCTAAGGAATTTGATACTGAACTAGAAGCTAAATTGATTGATAATATAGGAACAACATGACACGGTTCACAAGATACCCGTTCTTCAAAACAAGAGACTGGTGTGCTCAGAGCTAAAGTTTCACTCAAATTCAGTGTACTGTTGGAAATCATAGTAGCATTCATGTTGAGAGGTGGTTTTAAAGTATCCAAGTCTTTGCTCATACCATCAATTTTACTAAACTGAGCGAAAATTAAAGAGTACAAATTGAGCAAGTTCAATAACATGATCCTGCAATAAAAAACATTATCAAATAAGTTTTAATCCATATCCATATCAACCTTAATCATCATAAGAGCTATTTTCAAAGTATCTGAGTCCAATAACATGAGTCCGACTAGTATATTTTACGCAGGATTTGTTGTTTCATCTAAAAATAATAACATTTTATTTGTGAGTTTACAGATAGAGAAGGCAATTAAAGGACCATGCAAAAAATCGCCCCCACCCGCACCCTGTTCGGCACTCACCAACACCAACAGAGTTCAAACGTGTCTCTGTTCATACATCTTAACTGCCTGATGATTTTTTACTAGGACGACATCTGCCGCAGCAATGGGGTTTCCATGCAAAAAAAATGTTATTAAAAAGATTTTTTTTTCCTTTTCAGTGTTTTTTCTTTAATATACTCATTTAAATGCACATTGAAGTATATTCATTATATTATTACAAAATTGTTAGCATGAATAATAACCTACATTAATAGTAAACATTTTAAACAAAAATTAAAACCGACTTGAAAAAACTGAAAAGGATAAAATAATTCTAGAGGATGAATACCTACTTAAATTAAATTGTTTTATCCTTTTCAGTTTTTTGAAGTCGGTTTTAATTTTTGTTTAAAATTTTTTTTTTTACAGTTTTTAGTGATAACTTTCTACGGTCGAAGCTAGAGGGGTGACCGTCAACTTAAATTGTTTCCTACTATCGTATCGTTTCACTAAAAAGTCATTGGAAAACAATGATATTATAATAAACAAGAAGTATAAGTAAGAAGAAGTATATAATATCATTGTTGGAAAAGCAAAAATTCGCAATTTCGCATATGTAGACGACTTAATAATTTCAGTTTTTTTTTAATTTAAAACCAAAGTACCCAACTGTTTTTGAAAAAAATTTTATGGGACCAAATGGCAGCTATTCCGCTTCGAACAAAAAAAGAATCACGTAAATCGGATCAGTGATCTCGGCGTAATCGTGTACATACATAAAAAAAACATACCGCCCGAATTGAGAACCTCCTCGTTTTTGAAGTCGGTTAAAAATAGTTTTCAACACTATTTTTTTGCTGGCGTGTTGTTGATTCCCACAGTTGTAAATACGCATACCTACTTTTTGCTTTTGTATGAAAGAATTATTTTATTAAAATAAATACCATTTTTTTAAAAAAAACCCATTGTTTTTTCAATAAAAAATGGTTAGGAATCTTTTCATGGCACATAACAATAATTTATTTATTTATTTATAAGGTATACTTACAGCTTACCACGTTTAACCACGGTCTACTGCTATAGGGTCAACTCAGTATGGGAAAACCTGAAACTGTAAGACATAGGAAGATCTGTTCTTAGTGACCACGTCATCGATTTCAGTAAAAAGGAAAACTGAGTAAACCCCTTGGCAAATTAATGGGCCGAGTCGCCCCCGACAAAATAAAAGGTGTCAATTGAGCCCGCGGGATGAGTGGTGTGTGGGCTCAGTTGCCCACGAAGTCGTTTGTTGGTGGGTGGGGACAGTGCCCCTATAATTTTATGCATGGTCCTTTAAAGTAATAAATATTGAAAAAATAATAATAATACCGCGCTAACTGCAACCGAAGCTGCTTTCTCGGATGGTAATGCTCTAGGAAACCTAAGAGCTCGAAGAATACGGGAAATGTAATGGAGATCATCGTGACAACGATCGTGGTTTCATTTTCCCGCCACCAACTGTGGTGCTTAGGGTTGTCATCTGGGCGGGAAACCACAGTGACGACGGCGTATGCAGACACAGCTAGAAGTATAACTACACAGATGTTCACCACTGCACGAAGAGATATGATCCGCCAACTGAAAATGAATATCAAACATTATTACTATTGACCGATCGACTAGTAGATCTTAGGGGGAGGCCTATGTCCATCAGTATGATGATGATGATGATTCTTGTGATCTTAAATTTTTGTTCTGAGCTTCGATGATCGTTGATGTGTAAAATACAATAATATTTTAATACACATGTGTCCCATCTTAATGTCAGTAATGCCCATTGTGATTTAAATATTACTTAGTAACAAAAAAATTTGGTGACAAAATCAATTTAAAATTTAAATTGGTTCCTACCTATATTACAATTATTTTAAATTATAAGTTCTTTTCTAAATTTTAATTTTTCAATATTTATAAAGCCAAATTCCAAAGAATACGTAACCTACGTATACTTTACCTACTAAAACAAATGTCATTTTGTATAGTTTACTCCCGTCACTCCTTTCACCTTTCTTGCTCGTCACTCAGACTATCGTCGATACATATATCATTAATCTGTTACTCAGACAGGAATGGCAGTGATTTTTTTACATTATTAATTATCTATTTATCGAATTTGACTGAAGTATAGTTTAAAAAATAACTTATTCTGAAGCTCATAATGATCATATTTTTGTATCTACTTTTTCTCCATTACCTTGATCTAATTTCAATCGGTATTATAAAAGAGAAGTATTTAAAAATTTAAGTCTCAAAATTCAATATTAAATACATATTGACTTTTGAACAAATGTACTTATTCAAAAAATTAACGTAAAAATGCAAATCAAAAAACTATGCTATTTCTCACTTTCTGTAATCTTTTTTCTTCTCCGCCTCTTCAAGAAGTGCTTCTTTAAATCCCAGTATTACAGAAGCTATTCTGTTGTGCGCCGTCTCCGTATTTCCAATCATAAAATCCCACCCGGTAAATAGTTTCCAGGAAAAGATACATTCATCTTCTTTTTCGGACAATTTCGACATACGAGAATTTTCAGCCATTCTGGAAAAAAACATAAACAAAATTTTAGTTATATTATAAAAAGTAGAATAAAAATACGCGTAATTTGTTAATATCTATATTTTCGTCACAAACTGCTATACATAATTTACCTAAATTTTTTAAATATTTTTACAGATATGATAATTTCGATATCTAATAGATTAACGATTAATTTACTCGTAATATCAATGGTGTTATATTATGAACTAAAATTGGTCCAAGTAAAATTACCTTTAATAAAAGTTGTTACGACAACCATGGGAGAAGCTATTTTTTAAGTTGATAAATGAAATTTTTGTTATTTTTGGCAGATTGAATTGTATTATATTCATTTTGTAATCTCTACCGGCAGTCCTACCACAGAGGAGTGAGAATAAAATCGCAATCAGCCTGTGCAAATGGTCTTAATATACCTACATATAATTAAATGTAAAAACATTATTATAATACGTGGATTGTTCATGTTATTATAATAACAACTATAAGAAGAGATTTAACAGGATGAAAGGATTCAACAGTTCCCAATCTATACACACATTGTTCTATAACATAAGTGACAGATTCCAAAATCTAAAATTATATCAATTGTTGATCTTAATTATTTGATAGCGAGAACTCACTTTCTTAATATAGCAACGAAACTATAGATGTAGACGACGAGGCCAGTCAAGAAATAAGCCAGCGGCATACGGTACTGTGGCCTCTCCACGTTACTATAATACCCGTAGAAGATAGGCGAAAACTTGAGAATACCCTCGAATTCCCATAGGGTCAGCAGGTTGGTGGCGTTGCGTCGTTCTTCCTCCATTATGATCTTACGCTCACCATCTTCTTCGGGGTTTGCTGTTAGGTACTGCAAGAGTGACGGTATTAGGTTGACCGTTATGTTACCTAATATATAAAAGAAATGAGGTTCGTAATGTCCCTCAAGCAGCTAAAGTTATTTCTGTGACAATCATCAATAGTAATGTTAAAGATAAAGTAGGACTCTAATACAGATGCTCACTTTGTAACGATTTAAAATGTTTGTAAGCATTTCTGTATGATAGAAAGCATAAATAGTGTAAAATTAACATAAATTTAAGTTGTGCATTTTGCTTGCATACTTTATAATATAATGTACTTAATAAAAGTGTTCAATATCTTATTTATATTTATTTCTTAGTGGGTATGTATATTATTCATTTCGTTGGTTAACTATTATTTAATATTTTTCCCCTGTTGGCAAGCGAGGTGGTACAAGGTTATAGATTGAAATAAGTAAAGTATCTACTTTACCTATTTTAATCTATAAATGTTGTAAAATAAAATTATAAAAATGTGGCTTTATGATGAAGAATATTTGTTGTGAAGGAGCGAGCCCTTCTGGCACAAGTATTATGTTACTTAAAAGAAGGGTTCAACCCTCAATAATGTTATGTTTTTGTGCAAACAATAAAGATTTTTGTATTTTTTTTTGTAACATGTTACATTGCATTGAGGCATTGAGATCAATCGCAACCTTGAAAGTAAATTGCACTTTTAATACAAAATCTGTTGTGACGGATAAGGGAGCACATTAAAGATTAATGGTCGAAAATATTCTTAATTTACTATCCCAAGCTTAGTAAAAAACGAAGCAGGAAAGTTACCAGAATTCACTAACCTCAGGTACAATAACAAATACTAAAAGTATGAATCCTATAACCAGGTTGACCCAGAACAGCCACCTGAGGAATGTGAAGTAGGAGGCAACCACGGAGCCAAAGTGTGACTCGATCTCCTTAATTCGTAGCTCCCATGGTATCAGCAAGTTCGATGTGTTCGCTGCCTCGCGTTTCAACTGCTGCCATTTCTAGGAATTGAATAAAATTACACGTGTATTCCTATTCCATGTTTCTCGTATTCCATGTTTCTTGTTTTTTTTACGTTTTGAAATTTAGATAAAAATGTTACAAAAACTGCCTGTTTTTAACCGACTTCAAAAACGAGGAGATTCTCAATTCGGCCGGTATGTTTTTTTTTTCTATGTATGTACACCGATTACGCCGAGATTACTGATCCGATTTACGTGATTCTTTTTTGTTCGATGCGGAATAGCTGCCATTTGGTCCCAAAATTTTTTTTTCAAAAATAGGTTACTTTGGTTTTAAATTTAAAAAAACTTAAATTATTAAGTCGTCCACATATGCGAGATTGCGAATTTTTGCTTTTCAAATGACTTTTTAGTGAAACGATACGATAGTAGGAAACAATATAAGTTTACGGTCACCCATCTAGCTTCGACCGTAGAAAGTTACCACTAAAAATTGTGAAAAAAAAATTAAACAAAAATTAAAACCGACTTCAAAAAACTGAAAAGGATAAAATAATTAAATTTAAGTAGGTATTCATCCCCTAGAAACATATTTTTGGAGTTAAGTGGTTTACAAAAACAAAAGAAAGTGAAGCACCGACTCCAAAAATATGTTTCTAGGGGATGAATACCTACTTAAATTTAATTATTTTATCCTTTTCAGTTTTTTGAAGTCGGTTTTAATTTTTTTTTTAAGGCTGCGGGTGTGTATTCTGTCATACAATTCAGAATTCAGAATAATTATTATTTAAATTGTAAAAGTTTTAGATAAATCTTTATACACATATTTCTTATTCAATGTTATTAATATTATTATTTATTATACTCTGAGGTGAGCTATGACCTCAGAGTAGTGGTTAGAGTGCTCTGGTTTCGATTACGAAAACAAAGAGACTTTCGCCATGGTCGATCCCGGGATAGGTCAATCTAATTTATAATTGCGAGCTCCTCCGTGCTTTGGAAAGCACGTTAAGCCGTTGGTCCCGACTGTAACCACTTTAACCCACCAACCCCCATTGGGCCAGCGTGGTGGTTATGACCCAAGCTCCTCATGTGTTTCTCCTATATAGGAAGGCCTGTGCGCAGCTGTGGGACGTATACGTATAGGCTGGTGATGATGATGATGATACTCCAGAGGTCAGTATGAGCCTCAACTCGATACTAAGTTTGTTGAACTCTTTGTTATTAAACTAAGCCAGTACAGGGTCTTGCATGTTGTATTTAAAATTTTGATGCCAGTGGTTTGACCTACGAAAATATTCGGTTACCCTGTATGTATTTCATGACCCACAAGTATCACGTTTAAATTTTAGATTTTTATTATTATTATTTTAAATTTTAGAAAAAATAAAGTCTGGTTTCTGGAAAAAGCCCTGATTGAGCCCGACATAAGTAAAAAGGTAAATGTGATAAATTAAGTTCCAAAAGAATCTTGCAAATAAACGTAAACAACATACTGTGGCTAATAGAATGTTGAATCTAGCGTATATGTCTCTCGTGCTCTTCGACTGCGCCAGACGTTCTTGTAGTTGCCCTTCGTGCCTTTTAATGTACGCTTTAGCCTGCAAATATGAAATGAGAAGGTTTCTTCTGATAGATCTGTGACATAAAAATTGTTACAACGAAACGCATGGTTTGAACCCCACCCATGATATAATTTTAGTGTATCAATGTAAATAGGTAGGTAGGTCTGTAGTCAAATTTTTCAAATTAAGAGGAACCTTAAACACATTTTTCTTAAATCACTGTTAATCATGGATTGTCTATTTCATTTGTCATACGAGGTAGATAAACAAAATAAAGTTCAACAGTGGGTTTAATTGAAATAGGTTTAATAAGCAATAGGTAACCAAAGAAACTTTTCACACCAGTGTTTTAAAGAAATGTCTATATAAATCACGTCCTGCCTAAAAACCCAAATAGTAGATATTAACAAGAATGGGCGTCAATTTGTTGTTGGATAGACAATAATGGGTTTCATCAAAAGAGGCGTGAAAAGGCACCTTAAAGGCCGGCAAGGTGGAGCCGGCTAGAATAGTGCGTTCTCCCTGCACTAGCAGTCTTCGCAAATGGACTCTTCTTACCGCTTCACATCAGGTGGTGTTGAGTCATTTGCTGTGCTTTGTAGATTAAAAGAATGCATTTTAGAGCCCAACTATTGCCCCCTTATTATAAAACGCGGATTAAAGTTAGTCCTGGTCCAAAACTGATGCTGTCACTTTTATTTGTTAAAAGAAAGACAGTGACATTAGAGTTTCAAACTTTTAGATCCCAAGTGATTAAACAAATAATAATCAAAGAAATTGAGATTATATAAGGTCTCTAACCTGATGCACAATTTTGAGTTTGCGTCTCATACCCAGCGGCTGCTGCTTTACTGAGCCCAGCACCTCCTTGTGCAGATGTATGTTCTCGAAGATCTGCTCCTGTGTAACCGAGGTTGGCTGGCCTTCCTCCATAGAGATCGCCGTACTGAATCAAATGTTTACAAATTTAAATTAAATTGGTATGAAAGTTTGATGTTGTGGTAGATTCTTTTTTAATTGGAGTACCCGGCTGTAGAAGGAGATAGAAGATTGGAGAATAACTTTTATAATATTGTCTTAGCCACAAGAAAGGGATTGTCAAAGCACGTGACAAGAAGTGGATAAAGACGTCAAATCAGACTAATAGTTTGCCCGAATGTTAATATTCGTATTGTGAAATTATAACAGATTCCTTAGATCTTAATAGGTATATTACAAAATGTAAGTATGCAGAGAAATATAATAATATCGCATAACAGAAAGAAGCAGACAATCTTACTCTCCAGAACTGGTGGTAAATACAGAAGATCGGCGCCTGGGTTCGTCTGCAGGAAATGGAGACGACGGTCTTCTGGCACGTCCCTTCCTTGAGCGTCGCACGCTGGTCCTTCGTTGCCGTAATACTGCGCTCAGACTCGCTGAATAGTCTTCATCATCGGACCCGTCTGATTCAATAGAATGCTTTTGAAAAATTAAGTTCTAACTTTCATAGCTAATAAAAAAAAACATACCGGCCGATTGAGAACCTCCTCGTTTTTGAAGTAGGTTAAAAATACTTCATTGAGTTCGATATTTGGACCCAGGTTAATAAATAAATATAGTGTTTGTTCGTGATTATTCCGTAAGATCGAAACTGTTTTTATGGTAATATTTGACGTAAGACGTTGTAAGTTTACTTGTGGCTTTTTGATTTGGGTAACATATTATAAATGTGACTACTATAGAATCGTAAGTTCCAGATTATTGTTATAATAATTTTACTTTAGTAATTTACCTATTATAATAGTTTTAGAATCACTTGGCATATTTTCTTAATCAGACAAGGAAATATAATTTTATGTTTTGTTCGATTGACTTTTGTGGAATATTGAGATAATTTTTACATACCTTCACTAATATGTGAAAGAAATTGCACATTTTTTATGACATGGGTGTGTTTTATTTGATACCATTCATTATCATTTGGTGTATTTTCATTAGAATAACGCTCATGGTATTAACTAAGAATAGTGTGTAGGTATTATTAGATATTAAACTACTAGTCATAAAAGAACTCTCTATAAAACGTGGGTCGTGTTTGCTAGACTGTAATTGTAGCGTCCTTCACGAAGGCTGTAGGCGTCCTCGCAGACTTATTTCAAGGTAGAATGCTCCATTCTGTATTGTAATTTCAGAAACATGACTAAGAGGAAGAAGAAACGACAAAGTAACTATGGGACACGGTTTGTAATAATTGAAATCCGTGCTTATATTGTTTTTTTTTTTTTATAAGAATATTTTTTATGTAACCCGCGGCCTTACTAATCATCTATCTAACACCATCTCATTGAGACTATTCGTATGAGCCCAAATACTATATCTGCTGTAAGTTTCTGAAGAATTAAGCAACCCGCAAACTACCCGATGTTACGGCTCTTGGAAATACCATCAAAGTAACAGTAAACCAAATTTAAAAGCAATCGGATCTGTGAAAGTTAGTAAGACCCTTTTGTCAAGTAGGAAGTGATAGTCTTCAAACGCATGAACAGATTTTCATAAATTATAGCTTAGAACCATCCCGATCACGTCAGCCTTTAAACGAAAAAAGAAACCGAACCAAAATCGATCTATTCTTAAAGGAGCTACAATGTCACAGACACACACGATACACAGACAAACACGTCAAACTTATAATACCCTATTTTTGCATTGGAGGTAAAAAGGGGGAGTTGAAATATATCCTTGAGAAATTTAAAAAATGTATTAAAAACTAAAAATTGAAACGATTTTCGAGCTACAAATATTCGTAGCTCGAAAATCGTTTAAATTATTAGTTTTTAATACATTTTTTAAATTAGCTAAATGTTTTGACAGTATGATAGGTAACCTCTTGAGAACAGACTGTTGGTTTTTTATTTATGCTTAAATATATCGGTCTTCCCTAAAAATTATCTATAAACCTATTTTAGTATGTGCATAAGTAGGTTTAAAACTATTGAACTAAGTAGTCCAATAGTTTTGAGTAAAATAGGTCTATCAAGCGTTTATAATGTAAGTAGTTAATAAGTCTTAGTAAGTAAGTTAATAAGTCTTATTGCAGTAAATACTTTAATTATTAACTGAATAAAAAAACCCAAATAATAGGTTTAGATTAGATGTGTGAACCATCATCCTTATTACCTCAAAACACAAACCTAAACAATTTCTTATGATTTTACCTACTCCATTAACGATGCCAGCGAACTGGCCGGACCCTTTCAACTTCGTGCATTCGCAAAAAGACTACGACGACGTCAGCCATTTTGAATCTGTAAATTACTCCTCGAAATTTTAGAGGCGCATATTATTAACTTGTGCGCTGTTCTCAGGACAGAGGGGCAAAAGAGCGAACGAGATATTACTGGTAGAAGATAGGTTTACTTGTTTTTTGTTGCCTTTTTGGAATGGTTGAAAAATATTGATAAAAGTAAAATATAACCAGTCTAGTAGCACCAGAAGCTCGATAAAGATCTTGTTTTACTTTTTCTCGGATTGAAAATTCTATACTTTAGCCAGATAATAAATGTCATTTGATTACAAAAAAACAAATCAAAATGAGTGCATTAGTTTTTCTAAACGAATGGACTCATTTTGATTTAATTTTTTGTACATACTCATACAAAACTTTTCTAGAGTTCCTTATAGGAGTACTACGCGTCTAGGCCATGTTGCAACTGATAAACATTACTGATTACAAACCCTTCTTCGCTGCAGTCAGATAAAAAGTATGTAGTTCTAAACATATTTTGAATGAAGTCGCAAGTTGCAAAAGCTGTGCTGTTACAAAGTTACGTGGTTATTTCGCAAACGCAAAGCGCACAAAAATATAGGGAAACCAATAAGCATATGGTAACTGTTGGTACTCTTTAAAATATAATATAGTTATATACATCATTGTTTTAGCAATAAATGATATTGGCAAGAACAGATAAAACGAAACTTTTTAAATCAACCCATTGACAATATAAAACAGGAAGAAACGTCTGCTTGCTTGTGATCTCAGAAGCATTTATGTGTAATTAAACAATTATTTTAAAATATATATGAAAGATTTAATTGTTATCGTAGATTCCAAATAAGATGTAAATGAAATATAGCAAAATTTTAGGAAAATTAGTTTCCGATACATCTTGTAAGAGGGGTCTCATGTTTAATGAGGAGTTTGGGTCGAGATAACAACTCTTTGGTAGTCCAATGCGAGTTGATGGGTTTGCATATTATACGTGGTTGCAGTCACAACTGGCGCCAAAAGCGAAGTGTGATTGAACTCAAGATTACAATTATGATGACCTATCCCGGTAACTAGGTAACTACCTATTTAAACTAGTAAACAAAGCCGTCGCGATAACATTTTTAATAATATTACACTATTACACATATGATTAATAATATGGAGTGGAGGGTTTCGATAGTTGCGATTACAAAAACAAAGCAACTTTCGCCACGGTCGAACCCCCGGTCAATCAAAACTTGTATTCGCGAGCTCCTCCGTGCTTCGGAAGACACAGATAAGATCTTGATCCCGATTTTTACTGTTTTAACCCACCAATCAGCGTTGAGCCAGCGTGGTGGTGTTATGGCCCAAACTCCTCATGTGTTTTACCCATTTAAGAAAGCCTGTCCCCAGCAGTGGGAAGTTTAAAGTAAAGGCTGGTGATTCCAGTGAGCTTTTTTTTTTTTTTAATAATTACTGATTTTACCTAAGTCTTAAGATATAAATAAGTAAGTCTTAAGTTATAAATAATTATTAATGTTGTACTTACATACAGATTTTTCTACATATATTTTGCTACCTACTGGTGAAATATGTGGACTTTTCAACACAACTTAAAATCGCTTTCTTCTTCCTTGTGTTTGCTTGATTGGTTATCACTCACAATTTTTTTTTTAAATATTTTGCAATTTTTGACCGACTTCAAAAAACAGAGGAAGTTATTAATTCGGCTGCATGTTTTCTTGTATGTTTGTTACCTCAGAACTCCGAAAAATATTTGTTAAACAAGAATAAAAATCGACTTCAAAACAATGAAAAACTTCAAATTTCAATTTTTTTCTGTTATGAAGTCGGTTTTTATTTTGTTTGATTTTTTTTTCTAAGTATCCTTCAAACATTTATTTATTCTATTGTTAAAAATAAAAATAAAGAATGTAAAGCAAGTAATTTACCTCCGGCAGATGGTGAAAACTTGACTTCATTAGTAATGGGTGTCTCCGACGGCAGATGGAATAAGTTGACTCCTGGCGAAGATGCCATGCTGCCAGGGTCCGCCCAAGTTACGGACAGCCGGTCCACGGACGGCTGCGGCGACACCGGCGCGTGCTCACACGAACCCTGCCCACGTTGTGTCACGGTTCATTACAATATTATTATCATGATGCATTGCTTCTGATGAACATGTCACTTGAAATTTTGTAACCGTCTATTTATATGAATACCGTCACATAAAATTTAGTTATCCTGTTATATACAGAACTTCCTCTTAGAAAAGACTGGTATCTTGTAATTAATCAAAGAGTGGGGGCATGTCTTTCAACATTTTGTAGTTTGGATCAAAGCGGCACATTTTGATATTATTTTTAGCAAGAGCGATGACTTTTAGTGCATGGGAATCCTGAGATTTCCCATTACTTAAATAAAACCGATCATCTCTATCATACCATCTGATTTGAGTAGCTTTGATTCACAGTTAAATGTTCACAGCGCTGTGTCTCCTAGTAAAATAATAAAACAATCTCACAATGTTTCTATTTAAAAGGCTTTCAGTGATATCACATTTCACACAGTAACCATTATTTTTTAATAAACTCCAGCAATTCCTAAATTGCTAACCACGGGCTCAGTTATTTTAATTCAAACTAATGGTAATTTCATTACTCGAAATTCTGCGACCACCATTATTACCACTTAACTGTCCACGACAGCTTTTAATATTTGTAGTGCTTTTATAGTTTCGTGAAATTTAATTTCAGTGTAACTGTCATGAGAATGATTTGTTTACTGATTCCGCGGATTCTTTGTGCATACTTGTCATTCTTTAACGTTATAATGAATAAAAAATTCTTTTAAAAATAGAATGCGTGGATTAAGAATCGAAATGAAAACAGATTTGAAATTACGAACACGTAGTTAAAAATAAATTGCTAACCGTTCCAAATATGGTTCAATAACATTAGTTAATATGGCACTGATTTCCTCCCTGGATCTGTTTATTATTTTATTTTTCCAGGAACAGTGTGTCAAGTGTAGTAGCCATCGAGCCGACCGGGGAACTGTGGTAATCGGCGATCACTGATCACGAACAAGGGTCGCCGCACACCGGGCAATAAATTTTCCTATTTACGACCACGCTAGTGTTTTGCTTGTTCTCAATAAAGGAATGTCACGTGCTATGAGGCATTAGTGTCCACTGCCTGTCATGTCGGAAATTTGTGTAGACAGGTATGTCTTCTATAACGTGAGTTTGCTCAATTATTGTCCCGTTATTTCCATTAAATTTTACTATCATGACTTCTGAGATACCCAGCTCATAATTCTTTTTTCATTATGTTTTTGTGTTATTTTCCTTCAATATACCTATACTTACATTAAATGAGGGCAAAAAAGGAATAAGGTAAAGCTTAAAATAATTAACTAATAACTTCATTAAGGAACCTATACCATTACGTCTTATAGCAGTAATACAATACTGTAATTCTTAATTTTTATTTTTAACATTAAGTATATTAATGTTTGAAAAATGTTTAAACTAGAATAATCCATGTACTCGAAACGAATCCACGACCTTTCACATTCCGGGTGACTGCTCTAGCCATCTGAGCTACAGAGAACTTAGGATGACCCTGTCAATTTCCTTTAGTCCATCTGTAGATATTTGTGTTACAATTACAAGTACATCGTACAATATTGTAATATTTTGGGAGTCGACGCTACTCGCTTCCGTAGATGTACCCACGAGACTCTACAAGTGACCCCTGGGTGGTGACAATGAGTAGTTACTTCTTCGGTGGTAGGCTTCGGCCGTGGCTGGATACCACCCTATGGAGGGAGTCGCACTGCCAAGCGGCTCATGCCGTGTTCCAGTGTGTGGTCCGGAGTTGCCATTTGGTAGGATGGCAGCTCTGGACCACACACTAATTTAAAATATATAAATATATTTTGATTTATTTGTCAAAAATAATTAAATTGTGTATTTGTGTAAGTGTAAGCGAGGCCTTATTATAGGAAATTAATATAGAATGGCTTCTCATTCCGAGGTGCGGTAAGAAATATATATTTCTAACTAGCGTACATTCGCACCCAAAACTGTTTAGAGTAAATATAACAGATGTGGTCATTGAACGATTGTAAAAAAGGACACCAAGCAATTAATAAAGAGAGCACTAACATTATTTATGTAATAATTTATGCACTATTTTATTTTTTAATTCACTTATTATGAAAATCTTTACCGATATTCTATCAGACAGTCACTTGTTAGTGCAGGATTATCGGAACGTTAAATTGCCTAAGTTAATAAACCACCGTAATAATTAAACCTCTAACCACTTTTACACTTTTGCCGATGAATGTATGCAATGAAATAATATGGCGACCATCACGCGAAGCTCATCGGCGCCCTGCGGTGTCATATTTTGACATTATTAATATTTTCGACTTCCGTTGTACAGGACAAAGTAGCTTTATCCGTACTATTATTATATTAGAATGAGAAATTAACTCTGTCTGTCTGTCTGCTACGTTTTCATTCCTAATCCGCTAAAACGGCTGTAATGAAATTTGGCATAGAGATAGCATAGATTCTTCAATCCTGACAAAAAACGTAGGCTATTTTTGGCGCAATATCAAACAAACACGCTTGACGATTATTATGATCTGTATTCCAAAGAATGTCGTCTCTATAGTTTACCTCAAGACTATAGACAAGAAAAAACACTAAAGGCAATAAAAACCTGAGGAAATGTCCTCAGGTTTTTATTTCATTTAGTGTCATCTCGTCAGCCGCCCTCTCTCTTAAAACTAGACTACAGACAAACTTTTACATAATGTAGTAAAAGTTACCAACGGCTTAGTGGTGTTTATCAATCAAAATAGCGTCCGATCGGGGAACCACTTCTACCTTACAGAAGATCGCAGCCAAATGACACTGCTTTAATAGTGACGAAGGTAGCCAGAACTCATCGAGGATGTGTTGCTGACCTGAGGTCTGTGCAGGCTACGCGGTCGGAGGTCGCTGGTTCGAATCTCGGTGGGAGCAAATGTTTGTATGATGAGTACTAGCACTTTCTTCACGAGTCATGGATGTTTATATGTTTATTTAATATGTTTCTAATATTTATATGTATACATATTATTATCATTATTCTTCCGTTATCTATGTAGTATCCATAATACAAGCTCTTAATGATGCATACTTTGGGCTAGATAAAGGTGTGAGTGTATGAATGTTATTATCATTATAATAATTGTTATGTTATGTGCAGGGGTTCTCTCACTTGCTATCAATATATCGCTTCCTCTGGATTTTTTACAGAGTAGGCAATCTTTGGTGTTACAAGTGCCATGCCGTATGGTTGTTTGCAACCGGTTTGCCATAGTATAAAAAATAAATTACTTCCTTAAGGTTACTGATAACATTCATTGCGTAGCTTAACTCAATTACTTAGTAATAACTGAGTTAATTTTGTATAAATTTCTCAGAATGTAAAGACTCTTCAATGGCACAGTTTTAAAAGCTGTCGATTATTGGGTAAATCAATGCAGGCCAGCCCGTGTCGTGTTCGCGAGCAGTAATTCTTCGCCAATGAGCGCTCTGTGGTCGCTCTGATTAGTATTCCAGGGCTTATATTTAAGTTTAAAATGAACGAATGTGTTGAAGCCTCTAAAAAGTAAAAACTCAAACGGCTGAACAGATTTTTTTGAAGGACATTCTTGATCTAGTCACCTTTCAAACAAAAACTGAATAAATCAAAACCGGTTTATCCATTTGGGAGCTACGATACCAAAGAAATAGATATTAGCATAGAATAGAAATAGATATTTATAAATAGAAATAGAAATATATAAATAATATGTTAAAGTTTTAACATCCCCTCTGTTTGCGTCGGAAAATACTTATCATTGCGCGGTAACGGTCTAAATACTAAAAAAATATACCTCGTCGATCATCCTGGGAATAGCTTTTCCGTTTTTTTGTCTTACTCTGACACTATGTCGAATGCACATGTAAGAATATGACAAAACATAGAACAGTTATTCCGTTCTTTTGTCTTACTCTCACACTATGTCGAATGCACATGTAAGAATATGACAAAACATAGAGTTATTAGAAGTAAAATTTTTGTTATTAAGGCTTTAAGTGAACAATTAAGTAACTATTGAGAATCATGAATATTGATTTTTTTGCATTTCATTAATTTGTGTATTTACATCATTCTGCAATTAATTAGGCCCTGCAACCAACCAAGCCGAGCAGAACATTTCTGCCCCCACGGAAAAAGAACTCTGGATCCCGGACCACAAAGATGGCGATTCCCATCCACCTGTATAAAAAATATACTACATTTCCCATCGCCATCTTAAAGACTATTAAACCCTAGAGAGAACTGTTAGGCATTGAATTGATTTTTAAAAACCAGATGGTTATTTTGACATAGACCCATTTTGATGAAAAGAATGGCTACTCTTATTTTCATTACTGACATAAGATGAATCTCCACGGGTTTATTCGCTGCAGATATCCCATCCAAGGTCAGTCAGTGCAAGCTCAGTCGTGAAGTAACGCAGATGCAAAACGAATTCAGCAATTCTAAGATAAATTTGAAAGTACTTATCTAAGACTAAAAATAAAACAACAATTCGGCAGCCCTGGCTGTTCATTCCATTAACTACCCACCCCAGTTTCCCCCCAATAATTAACGGGAGATTCCTTACAGGGGCGCTGTGATCGATGCCACCGGATTTATAGCCTTCATTCCTTATCTAATTACCATTTTATTTGGAAATGATGTCTATTTCTTACGTAAATTAGAAGCTATCAGTCAAACATTATCTAGTAGCTACAATTACATATTTTGTTTTAAATAGATATGACGTTATTATCAATTCTTAATTTTAAGGTTACAGTTGGACAAGCACGTAAGCCAGAGAGTTAGCCACAAACACGGGAAGAGACGGTTTTGTACTAAGTAGGTATCACAATTGTTGGCCGTTACCCCAATCATATCAATTTATTGTCTTGAGAATTTTGTTTTAGAAAAAATATCAACGCTATACAAAATGTAGGTAAATAAGTTGGTTAACATTTGAATGTGATTGTTGAAAAGTAATAAGTTTTTATTGTTGGTTTTTCAAATAATTATCGACAACAATTTCTACGCAGCTGTAATTCTATAAAGCAATTATGAATTGTTTAATTGTAAATTAAAATTCCTTTTCGAGAGACCCTTATCCAGCAGTCCTTCGACTGAAATGATGATGTTGATGAATTCTATGATGTTACTTTCATAATCATCATCATCATCCTCATCCAAACTGATCGGTCCTGCGCTGCCCTCATTAATCGGCTTCCCGTGACCCTCACCAGGTCGTCGGTCCACCTTGGGGCCTACCATGTTATTTTCATCGAGAATTAATTATTAAGTATCACCAATTCAGTTTTCGAAATTATGTATTAGAAGGACCCTTTTTTCGGGGAGAAATCGAATTACAGACCTACCTGTCGCTGGCCAGGCAATGGGTGTCTGTGAGGGTCGCCCAGCGCTAATGACACAGGGAATACCCACTAAAACTCCCCGATAATTCCATAAATGCCCATTGCAGGGGTAGCCTAGACTCTGCCGAAGCAATTATCAGCCCACCCCCAGGTAACCCAGTCTTACGCCCAGGTTTCGCGCTATTGGAGATTACCCAGAGCCACTTGGGCATCCCAGACGTGGCGCCTGTGCAATGCGACCGCGATGTACAAGAAGTACTTACCTAAGAAAGATATTCAAAGGAGTCGCCTCCAGGTTTTGAAAAAAACTTAACTGCCAGAACTGTTTAAAGTGATGACTTGATGAACATTATTTTCAAAAACTAGCTGTAGGTTAGGTATGTACAGCATTTTTTTGAAAACAATTGTCCACGTCCTGTAACACAAAGCTCCGCTCAAAATATAACACAAAGTGACGGTAGTTAACTTGAAACTTATCAAAGACAACTGACATCTTCAGTCTTCCCGTGACCACGATCGCTGTAAAGTAATCGAAACGTCGGGTAAATAATAATAATGTAGGTAACATCTAATTAAACGCGAGTTAAATCCGGTAAATTGGTTTTATTTCAAATCTAATTACCTATGCAGTATCATAATCCATAATATTAATACGTAAAGCAAAAACTTTGTAGATAGGTTTACCACTTTTTACGAAAATTACGCGGACGGAGAAGTATGAAGTTTCGCACATTTATAGTTTATATAGAGGAGTGCAGAATGCAAATTGAGAATAGATATGTTTGTTATTATTTGTCAATAGTATTACTGAATGTCAAACATCAACATAATAAAAAAATCTAGACAATCAAACTTATAATTTAAATTAATTATGGTCAAATTTTGAGCACAAGGCGACCTCTAGTTAGTATAATTAATCACATCTATTACTATCAAAGTAGTAAATAAAGTCAAATTATCACAGCTACGGCTGGCTAAATAAGGCCAGTGTTACATTTCACTAATTGGGCAGTGTTTGCGGCCGCGCCGCGCATTCCTGTAATTATGACCGATATACCTTTCAGCGGATGACTACTTTACCTAGTATAGTAATGTACCTATAGATGTTTCTAGATAAAGGTAGGTAATACCTGTATAATAAACAACTTAAGTAAAGTGAAATGTTTAGTTCAACCTTGGTACGTATAATATGTAGGTACACTTACTGAACAAAAATTATAAGAAAGTCAGCAAGGTTTGAAGTTTTGAACAAAAAGAAGGTGATCAGCCCCCAAAATACGTTAATGGAAATACTAATGTGCTTCATTTTGAAAATAGAATACGATCCCAGGGGATGCTATTATGCTTTTTAAACATTAGAATGTATTTTACTTTCAAAAAATTTCCATTTAATTAAATTTTCAAGTATAAGAGACAAACGAAAAATAAATTGGTTGTTTTCTATCGATTTTACTCATAATTGGCAGTTTAAATTAACTTCGGTATGAACTAAGAACATCATGTTCCATAGTAACGTTTACTGCTTAGGACCCACACAATCGATATCGAAATAGAAATAGCATTAGTTTTATTTTTCAATAAGTCCGGGTTTGATTCCCGAGCTGAGTACACCTTTTTTTAAATGTATGAATGCAGTTTTTCTTTTTACTAAAATCGATGACATGGTTCCTAAGAAGAGATTTTCGTATGTCTTATAATTTCAGAGTTAAACATTATTACTCATACCTTATAGAGTAGTAGTAATAATGTTTAACTCTGGTTAGATTCTTTAATGTCTCTGTTAATATACTTTGTAATTTCTAATGTAGTTATTGTATAAAAACATCGCACAATCAATATATGAATAGTCGTTAGAGATAAATTAACACGAACCTTTCTATTAAGTATAGACCACGTCAGACTAATTTGTTATCCCGCGGAAGACTGCTGGGAGCATAATTATGTGAGATTAAAAACTCAGTGTCTGTAATGTGTGGCTTGACAAGTTTACTTAAATATTTTCATTTTTTTGTACAGCTTAACCCAATGTAATTTGATTCATGGATACGCATGATGTGCGACTGTCTGTACAATTTATATTGATAGAGCTAACGAGCATCTTGTTTGTATTACAATCATGTTGATAGCTGTATTCTTAGTGTAAAGTTTCAACAACGTTTATAACCAAATGTACCTACTCTTTGTTTATAACTATTAATATAAATAAGTAGCTGAACCAATTGCTAAACGTACATGACAAAAGGATAACACGAATAGCTACTACTAGTTGAGGTAATTCCCCGAGAAAAGATTACTCGATACATTTATTTCTGGCAAAAATATCAACCAAACAACCAAAGGACATGTTCTGAAAATGTATAGGGACTGGTACTCAGCTACCCCCCCAAAAAAAGTTATATTAGAAGAAAGAGTATTTTTTAAAGAATATTATAAGACAAAAAGTTTAATTTTAAATGCCTGTATAAAATAAAAAATAACATTTTATTCTGGTTAAAAACTGTTATACAGAGATGTAAAATTCGATATTAAAAAAACATGTCATACAAAGTACAAAACGTCTCGTCTATTGTCTTGTCAAAATATATTTTTTTAACTAGGCATGGAGTTGATTTGGTTCAGCTTACGAATATTTGGCAATTATATTTTATAATAAATGCTAAAAGAACACGGCAAGTTAGTTTCTGACTAATAATAAGAATTTTAATCTATTTTTTACTATATTTCATCAGAGAAACTTGGATACAAAGGTTAGATTTCTTGCATAAACTTTTCAAAATTACTCAAAAATGCCGGAGTGACAAAATAAAAAAAAGTATAAGTATTCAGACTCTCTGAGCACATAATATATAATTTGTCGTGGGGGCTTTCAACTACCAATATCGAACATCTCCTTTATCGTTAAAAATTGAATAATAATATTTTCATCTTTTCGTGGAGTCGAAGAGATATCGATTCGTCATTAACGGGGATTTCATAATGACTGCTAGTAAGTTATCCTATATTGAGATTTTATATAGTAAAAAAGTAAGAGGTAGTTCCAGGTGGTTTTAGCTAGTATTTAAACCATTTAATAATAAATTATTAATATACTCTTTATTACACTTTAGATATACAGTAAGTTACATGTGATAGAAAGTTTGCAAGAGTGGAGTTATCTCTAAAAGAGATCTCTTCCAGCCAACCCAAGGTTGGCTGAAATATGAGATTAAGCTGATAATCATCCATATGAGTGATATAGGTGTGCCAAGCAGGTATCAAAAAGCGCATAAAAAGATACTACTTACAACACATAACCTATTATAAATACATACAATATATTGATATTTATACAAACATACTCACAAAAATATAAATACTACACTAAATACACAAATAAAATAATACTACGTAAATAAACTTGTAAACAATTTGGGAGAAAACTGCTTTTTCAATCTTACTTTGAATGACGCAATGGAAGAAATCTCTTGGGTAGTTATGGGAAGAAGTTTGCTCCACAATTGAGCAGCGTCAAAAGTAAATGAGGGAAGAAGAAAATTGGTATTACATCTAGGAAGCTCGATGAGACACGGCCGCGTAGAGCGAGTTGGAACCGGGAACGATTATGGGAGGGGGAATTCGGATCATTCAGGATTAGTTTTATACTATAATAAATATGATAAGTTTTGAAGTTGATATAAAATTATTGAATGTATATTGATATTATAGTCAGTATTTTGTTTTGATTAAAATATGGTTTGCAATCTGTCAATTGATTGATATATAATAATGATCAAATAACATCATGCAAACCATATTTTATTCTTCTTCTTCTTTTAATTTTATGGCTTCTCGTTGAGACGAATTCTGCCAGTGTCGAGTTTATGACAGATACACGTTATAATGATAGTTATCATGTACTATTGAAGTTTTCCCAAAGTCTGAAATAGAAAACACGTCACAAACATATACCATCACCTCGTTATGAATATAAGAATCTACATAACTACAGTAAGTTAGGATAATTATACGCAGAAGGATTAATAACTTATAATTTAATTTTGTTAGCTAATATAAATTTGGACAGGATACTTATAAAGGGAGTAAATACGTATGATAATAGCGATTTAAAATCAGAAGGATGAGGAATATTAGGAGGAATTCTATCATAAAGGGAGAACTGTAACCTTGGACATTCAAAAAATATATGCTCAAGCGTGCCATCGTCAAGGCCGCATTCGCAGATGGAGCTGTCCCTGATTCTAAATTTCGCTAGATGAACTGGGGTGCATGCATGGCCTAGTCGGAGGCGACATATGGTCGACGTGACTTGTTTATTGGCATCTCGAAACTTAAAGAACCATGGTATGTTAGGAATAGTATCCTGTATCGCTCCGTATAATTTTCCCTTGTATGACATTGACTCCTTCCACCTGGATGTCCAGGCCGAACTGAGGCGCATTTTAGCTAGATCGGGGAAATCCTGTACATATATTTTATATTGAGATAGGGATCCCGTGCGAGTTGCATCCTTTGCCAGTAGATCAGCTGACTCATTACCATTAATTCCACTATGTCCTGGAATCCATGCTAGAGCAACACTAGTGCCTTGTATATAAACTTGTTTTTATATCCAGAATTATACTAGACTTAAGTTTGGAGTGAAATGGATTGGTCAAAACAGCTTGCAGTGTGCTTTTGGAGTCAGAGAAACTAATATAATTATTTAATTTGTGAGATTCTGCAAATTTAACAGCTTCTAAAATAGCTATACCTTCTCCTTTGAAAACTGAAGAAGCAGGTGGAAGTTTGTAATTTAAAATAATTTTGTATTTTGGTATCCAAACTGCTGCCATATTTTATTCAAAACAAAATTATATTTTGACAAGACAATAGACGACATTGACGTTTTGTACTTTGTTTGACATGTGCCACTTTTTTAATATCGAATTTTACATCTCTGTATAACAGTTCATAAGCAGAATAAAATGTTATTTTTTATTTTTATATATATCTCTTTACAGTCAACACAAGTATTAAAAGAAATAATAGATATGAACATAAATTAAAACTGCCAGCACGTAAAGCTCTCCAGTTGGTTAGATCGGGCCCACAATGGATGTCAATTCAAATTTATAATAATATACTTAAAAATATAAAGCAGCTAGAAAATAACCAAGCATTTGTTAGACAATTGAAAAAACATCTTATAGAAAAAGCATATTATGACCTCACTGAATTCTTAAATGACACATAAAAGATGTCAACTCTATTCTGTCATGCTAAGGAATTGTTAGTGGAGATACATTCAAGTCAATGTATCTCTACTAATGTTCTACTAAAATAAAATAAAATTTTAATTAAATTTAATCCTATAATGAAATATCTAGTTATTTGATTCCGAATTATATTGTTCATTTTAAATTGTATAAAGTGATAGCGCTCTCTTGCTTTATGTTTGCAGTGTCCCCACGGGGTGTAATGTGTCCAATGTATCAATTAACTCATTGTAACACCTATATGTAACTATGTGACTAGCAAATTAAAAAATGAAAAGAAATGAAATGAAAATAATATTGATTTGTTTTCGTACGTGAAGTAAATAGACTATAACTTTCGGTTACTATGCGACTGATTTATTATATTTAGATCCAAGATAAATATTAAATATTCACTAAATATATATTGAAAATCTGCTTACAACCCGGTTTACATTACAAACAGCCGCAGAAACCGCCCTTTTACTGTTCTGATAATAGTTTCAAAATACCTTCTCCCTGAATTCCGGCATGAATCGCCCCGTGGGTGTAGTTGCCTAGGGCGTCAGCTCCCAGCGACTCTCTTCGAGATGATATCAAGAGCTTTAAATTTCATTTCTGTATATATTCTCACAGAAATAAGAAAATCACTTGATTGCGGAATTTCACTAGGTGGTAGGCCCGTACGTAGGGCTTCTGTGTAGCTACCACCGCCTTTCTTATTTTAGCCGTGAAACAGTTCGCTGTGTTTCGGATTGAAGGGAAAAGTAGCCATTGTAATTACTGGGCATGGACGGCATTTCATCTTAGGCCTCAGCCCGCCTATAATGACCACCGAAACGCGATATGATAAAGCTATTTATCGCTTTAAATTGTCAAAAATCATTGGATATAACCGCTATCTTGAAATTTAATCGAAACTGCGAACATGTATATATACAATACAAGTTCGCAGTTTCGATAAAATTTCAATTTGGCGGTTATATCCAATGATTTTTGACAGTTCAAAGCGATAAATGGCTTTATCATATCGCGTTTCGGTGGTCATGCTAGGCGGGCAGGATGACAACGCACTTGCAACATCAAGTGATTATTCCTTGTCATTGCAGGTGTCTATAGGCCGCGGTACCCGCTTACCATCAGGTGAGCCGTCAGCTTGTTTGTCATCTAGTTGTATAAAAAAAAATGTGTCGTCGTACTTACCTGGGGCGTCAGCTCCGAGCGAGTCTCGACTACGATCCTCGGCCGGGGCTCCAGCTTCAAGATGCCACGTTCTTTCCCCTATCAACAAACATTGGAAAGTGTTGATAACCCATATAAAGAATTCAATTCGTAGTGGGAAGTTACGTTGCTTATTTGTCTTCCTTAGAAGCAAGGTAACGAACGCAAATCTCTGATAAATTAAAACCTCTTTCTAGCCCCCGAAGACGCTAACAGAAGAGTGTTATATGTTTGACGTGTCTGTCCGTGTGTCTGTGTATTTATGTGTGCCAGTCCTAAATGAACAGACCGATTTTGATTAGTTTTTTTCTTGGAAGCTGACGGGATGTTCAGGTGTTTGATGATCATCAGGTCATTTCCTATTTGACAAAAAGGTCTTGCTAACTTTCACAGTTGCGATTGATTTGAATCTTGGTGTACTGTTAATTCGGTGGTATTTCCGAAACTTGCTAACCTTTAGCAGATGCTGTAGCCTTAAATAGTCTATGGGATGCTTTACTCTTTAGAAAATTACAGCATATAGTTATACCGCGTTTGGGCTCAAGAATAGTCTCAATGAGACGTGTAAGATAAATGATGATCATGGCTGGGGGTTACTTAAAAATCTTAAAATGTTAATTTTAAATTGTTACAAGATAACACGTGAGTGATACGCGTATGATTGTAAGCGTTACCACGGTAACCGTTTACCATTGCGATAGCTAGTAGCCGCTCCTACTACTTACATAAAAAATCTTGTCGTTTGTTCGTGTTTAAGTTGGTTTGAATATGCGGCTTCATGGCGTGACCAAACGCGTGACACATAGGACAAAGAGTATAAGTATATTCTGTCACGCACGTTAAACGCGTCACAGGATCACCAAACTGAAGTGGGTTGTTTAAAATAATGTTTGCTGTTTTCCGCCTGAACAGGAATATATCTATACTTGCGTTGTTTGTCACGCATTGTAGCCGCGGCACTACGTAGTATTTATCAACACATGGTGCCCAACACACAATCAACAAGAACACTGATCAAAAATTATAATCGAATAAAAGCTAGCGAGGTAGAGCATAGTGGTACCAATAGAAGTAGATTAAGAATTTACTACAGCCAGCATCAGAGGTAGAAAAATAATCTTTAGTACACTTTAGTACCTTTTCGTTATACTTTTTCAATATTGGCATACACCTGAAAAATTTGTAAGAACACTGTGGACGACGTAGTGTGACATGGTACTATATAATTTTAATCGGTTTCTGACCTTACATTACATTACAGAAAATCGTAGATAAATAACATTACTTTGTAGTGCTGTGTTACAGCGGTGAGTAAGGTAGCGAAAGCGACATGTTGTAAGCTGGTGGACTCGATATTAGCTTAAAATAACGCTTTCTCTTGAATTTTACAGGGTTGGCAACACGTGACTGTTGCCAATGGAGCGTCTTTATCTATGCTACGGTAACCGCTTACCATCGGGCGGTTCGAGTTTACTCGCCACCTTTGTCTTAAAAAAAAAACTTGGTTTCGCTCTACGATTTCGGAATAAAGCTTTAGCGGATCGAGTTACAACAGAAATATGTGAACTGTGTTAAGCTATGGCCGAATAAGATCTTTTATTTAGTCAAAGCTTGCTTTCCAGTAAATACAGTCCCACCGCCTTGAATAAAATCTATAGGTAGTATGTTAAGCATAAAAATTTACTCAATTAATATTTTTTATTACTTAAACTAATACTTAATCAGCTAGAAGTTCCAATCAGCTGTTTCTTAATCAAAATAATTTATCTATAAACTTTACTGTGCTTCAATCAATCAAAAACCCATATTTTGAAGAATATTTTTGTATACAGCAGTATCGCGTCGGCTTTGTTTATCGAATTAAACAGTTTATTAGTACTGTACTAACATATTATTCTTTACCCTTCGTCCTTTATCAGACGCTATAGAAAATTGTATTGTATCTATGAAAATATTGCAGTGTATGTGGACACTTCATAGATTAATGGTTACTTTACTGACATACATGTCGAGAAGACCGATGGAATATATCACACAGAAAGTGCCTAGCGCCTAGTGCCTAGTGTAAATAACGTTTAATTAACTAAAACATAATTTACAAACTTACAATCGCTAAAGCAAAATATACTTTCAAGTTTCTCCTATCCAATGCAATTTGCCATAAATAGTTGTGTGAAAGGGTTACCTTATTGTCCATGGTGTAAGCAAGCAGCCACCATCAGCAGTTGACTGCGACTGTGACACACTCGCATATCCCGGTCCCTTGATAGAAGAACGTCCCAAGCCCGATTATTCAAATTATTCGCACGTCAAAACTGGACAGGAGCGATGTTATCGTAAGCTTTGCGCGCTATTACTTTGATTAGCAAGTTTACTGCCGCTCGCGTTGAAACAATGGCTAATTTACTTTAGTTGGGAATTACGGTGTAAATGGTGAGTATGTGAATACATCGCATTGGTATTATAATTGTACTTTCCAGTGGCGTTTTAATACCTAATTATAACAAAGCTATAATCAAAGGGTTGTAAATCAAAAACATATTGTTACTCTATTTAGTTTTAAAGTACTATATTCAGTACTTGTACTTGTTTTATTTGGTAAAGTATCTAAGTATCCATAGACTATTGACTCATTTACTTATAGGAGTCAAAATTCTATGGCTTTATGAGTCAAAAGTCTATGTATTAATTTGTCATTTTGACTGATTCTTTATCTTTCATATAAATATCTCAAGCAAAGAATATCTACAAGGGGGTTGAACATGATGGACGGAGTTCAGTTATTGTAAAAATAAATTAATCGTTCACTGTCTCCACCTCATCATCACGCACAAAAAAATTTATTGCCTCGTTTCTTTGTCGTACTTACAGAACTTGGAATTCTTTGCCCACACATGTGTTCCCACCCTCCTTCTTATAACACGGGGTCCTTTAAGAGAGGCGTGAAAAAGCACCTAAAGGTGGAGGCGGCTAGTGCAATGTCTATTCTAGACTAGCTGTCTTCGCATATGGACTCTTCTTACTGCTTCACATCAGGTGGTGTTGGGTCAGTTGCCGTGCTTTGTATTATAACAATAAAAAAAACATTTACAAATGACGCCGAGGCATATCAGGGTCTTCCTGACATAACATGTAGTTATGGTTTATCATCGAGATAAAAGTTATTATTGAATATATTAAATCTAAGGACTATTTTTTATACTTAATTACAAAAAAGCAAACATTAAATAACAACCAAAGTATTAAATTTAATATTACACGTTTTAGACTTATGCTATTCTACTAGAGAGTGCGCAGTAATTAATGAGTGGAAAGTGAAGGTGCTTTTAAAAGGGGTGAGACGGGGTCGTTTTAAATGGCTTTCAGTTTGCACAGAAAATAATATTAAATTAAAAACTAGGTTCGGATTCACCTACGTAATTAATTTGGTCTTTAAAATGTAAGTGAATTCTAAGCAAGCACTTTCTGCGGTGTGCTGTTGAACTGTCATTACAGTAAAAAGGTAGTAAGTATGTGTATTTTCTAAACGAAAAATTGCTTTGGTTGTGTGTTGTTGCTTTTAATAGGTTTAAGAACACGGAGAAAGTTTTCTTGGCGATTAAACACAATCTATGGTTCTTCACCATGCCTGCTTAGTGATTGGACTCTACCCTGGCTCTATATTCTGTTTTTAGGTGTAGCACCACAGATCATATTTCGATTATATAGACAAGGTATTAAAAAAGAAAACGAAATGAAAGGAAATGATACTTGGTTACCCTGTGATATAAGCCTATCTGATATGTAAATTCCTATTGACAGTTCAGTTCATCTTCCACGAAAGATTTCTTTCGTGGAAATCTTTCGTTCGGTCTAAAAAGATAAGGTAGGTTATTATACATCGCCGTAAACCCACAGAATAGAAAATCTTATCAATACCATGAATATTAAAACATAGAAATACAGAATTCAATTATAAATCCTTTACATAAATTCGGCGTTTTTAAATTAAAATGTTGGCTTCGTGAAGGATTTTTCTTAAGGTCTTAAACTAATAAAAATATAAATGACTATGAAAGAAACTTACTCGACAACTAGTTCCTGTGGTTCGTCTTGGAAGATATTTAGTACTCGAATCAAATAAGATTACCTAGAGATTAGGAATAAAATAAGTATAGTAGAGCAGAGTAGAATAATAAACAATATGAATACTGGTTGGAATACTAAATCATCCAATTATTTTCCAACTAAATTGGATTCTATAATAACAATAATAAACAATAAATATTCTTTATTGCACACAAGAAACGAATTAAATTTATACAAAAGTACAAAAACAAAAATCAGTTGAACGTAAAAGTCTAAAAAATGAATAAAGTAAACATAACTAAATGTGACCTATGTCTGTTTAATATCCTATTAAAATATAATATGAAGGTTCAAGACACTTAAAGTAGGCAGGTACCTATTTAAGATTGTGTTTAATTACAAAATAAAAAAAGGACCAATTAGGTGGGTACGCATAATAGTGCACGCTGTTAGGTATTAGGTATACACCAAAGTTATAAGTTATTAGTTATACTTTTGAAGAGACAAAGGGTTTGTTTTTGACATTCTTCATAATAAATCGAAAAGTATACATCATGAAAACATTAAGAATCTGTTAATGCTTGTGCCAATGAAGACCTTTCTTACAATACCCCACAGATATATTGCATAAAGACCCTGTTATTTATAAAATTTAATTACAAATATACGACTTTCAGATTTTAGATTTTTTTCTTTTGTACTTACAATAATAGTAAAAGTTAAGAAAATATTTGGAGGTACTACGGAACTCTAAAAAAGACTTTATTTCCAGCACTAACTTTACTAGAGCAATTTAAAATTTTTAACGTCATATCAAATATTTGGAGGATTTATAGATTCTACAAGAAAAAACTAAAAGATTAAGCGATGGTAAAAAATATTTTAAGAAAGCGTGTAGAGCCATCTATTTATTCGATGATGAACTACTACTAACTTCAGGGGTGATTTTCGCTTCGTCCAACCATGTGAAAAGCGCAGGGGGAAAGCGAAAAGCTCCTTTTTAATTCTACATTTCACCGCTTCGGGATAGGCGTGCTAATTTACAACTAGTAGTAATACTCTTTATTGCACTTCAGATATACACAAGCTCAGGAAGTCTAGAGATATCTCCCAAAATATAAAAGTACTCTGCTGTGATTTATACGTATAACTTTTCACATCATCTTTTGATAGCTACTTTTCCGTAGAAAAATAATAAAACAATAACCATTTTAAAAGTTTTCAGAAAAATGGTTTTAAAAATAGTCCACATCTATAAGTAATATTACTAATCTGCACCTAACCGAGAGTTAAGTTTGATTAAAATTTTGATTGCAATCTATTCATACAAATTCACTTAAAAATTTCTAGATGGAAGATGGATGGAAAGGTTCCGATATTATTCTTGAAGTAACAGAGATCCTAGAGCGAGTATTAAAAACATTAACGAATCATTAATGACTAGTAACGCGATAGTTATTACTATCGCGTTTGCGTTTAACTTTTACCATGACAGCGATAGCAGCGCTATGGAGTACAGCGCAGTATCTACTTTTCAACGCATCAGAGCCTCGATCGCGCTAATTTTCAACGTATTTACCAAACAAAACCAAAAATGTTACGTTGCGCACAATTTGTGTTGCGTTTGTGTTGCGCTAAACATTTGGACGGCCCCCAATTCGCTTTTCTTTTGGAACAACCGTTGATGTCTTTGATTGTAAATATATTACATATTTATTTACTACATATTACACTAATTACTTTCTAAGTGACGATTTTTCAATCCCCAGATAAGATTTATCCAGAGAATAACTTTAAACAAGTTGACAGTTAATCTATAGAAAATCTGTAAAAACGTCAAAATTATTCTCTAGATAAAAAATATCTGAGGATTAAAAAAATACCCCAATTGTTTTAATATATTGAACGGTTTTTGACAGGATTTAGATACAAAGACAAATGGGAACCATCTATGCTCTATCGGATCGTAATTCCCGCTGTCGGACGAACGTTTTTGATTTAGTTGGTGTCTAGCAACTTTTGTTAGCGTTACAAACGATTGGAAAACAACATTAAAAAAGTTTGTGGCACAGCGGAAAATACGTTCACATGAATAATGGTTCCCTTATAACGTGTTCAGATTTAAATACTGTCAAGTAGCGCTATACAAATTGTGCTCAATGGAACGTTTTTGGTTTTGCTTTGGTACGTACGTTGTAAATTAGCGCAATCGGGGCCCAGTTATGGTAGACACAATACTCAAAGTCCAGGCACAGAACCTTAAGTATTGTAGAGAAAATATTTTTTCACCTCACAAGTAGTAGTAACACTCTTTATTGCACTTTAGATATACACATGCCCGGGATGATTCTGTTTATCAATCGAAATCCGAGTGCAATGTCATCGCCCAAATACTCACTTTTTTTAACCAACGCACGGTAATAATATAAAGCGGTGGAAAAAACGGAACCTTATGTCTTATGATATCTATCCATCCGTCTTTCATAAAATATTTTTAAGTAAATTTGTACGAATAGACTATGATCAAGATTTCAATCCTAGAATCATTCGCTTGCTCAGGATTCGATACAAATACTCGCGCCAAAAAAACTTTGCAGCCTTGCATACGAGTTGAGTACCAAATAAATATTTCATCAAACTTTTTATATGCTTACGTTCCCGTTCTGCATACACTTCAGCTGAAATGCTGCCTCATCTCAAAGTTACTTTATATCGTAGAGCAAACTTTAAGGGAAGTAATTGTTATTTATTGGAACGTGTTTCCCTCTCAAAGAGAAGTATCACTGATCACTGTTATTGGCAAATGGCAATATTACGCAATGAGTTCTAATGAGCCGTTTTGAAATCGATGGAGGAGGCTTTTATTCAGCAGGGGGCAGCATGCGGTGATATGACGATGGTAAAATTACTAACTAAGTGGTTGCATTTTGAAGATTTCGCAGCAAATGTCATAATACTTAAACTGAACACTATATTCCATAATAGATCTTCAACTTAAAAATAGTATTTAGAGCAATTGATACTAATCATCCTAATTATAGTGAGCACGGAAGCTGTTGTAACTTGCTTGATAAGAGAGGCCGTCGGCCCCTGACGTCAAACAAGATTGCTACTAAATCGATCTCTGGTCTATGGACGGGTGAATTCCTTTCCCTTATCTGTAGCTATGCTCTTGTCTTGTCAATGGATCGTCTCTATCTCCTTTTCATTAAAAATTATTTCAATAAAACTTGTCATGGAACAAATTGTACTAGGCTACCTGAGTTCGTCCGTGTGGATTTCGAACACTTACTGAAATAAATTAAAGGATATGAAAACAATGCAATTTATTCATTTTACTGCTTAAGACCTACACAATCGATATCTAAATAAACATAGTATTAGTTTTATTTTTCAAAACTTCCTGGTTCAATTCCCGAGCTGAGTACACGTTTTTTTTAAATATATGAATGCAGTTGTTCTTATTACTAAAATCGATGACATAGTTCCTAAGAAGAGATTTTCGTATGTCTTATAGTTTCAGACTTTCCCATACTGACCGATCTAAATGTGCCAGCCTGTATATCGGCTAAGCGGTTAATTTTTTACACCCAGATTTATTGCTGTTTACGAAAATAGACGGACATTTTGTTAATTACTTTTCCAGAACCTAAGTTGCTTTTAGAACCGAATTTACTTAAGACGGATCTCAAAAATTCATTGCCTTTCCTTGCATTAAAGTGAAATGAAAAACAAATAATTCTGTTTTAATTTTACCGCTATGTAAAATATTTAATATTATTATACTTAAGTGTTTTTTATTATATAAAGACTTATTATTATCACATTTTATTCTAAGATTTCTGCTAGACTTATCCTATGAAATAATGCAGCCAATGTTTTATTATTTCAAACAAATGTCATGAAATTATCAAATGAATAAGATGTTTTAGAAAGTGGCAAACCATTTCTATGAACTAATATAGCCAATGTTTAAATTTATTGTCGTATTTACGGCACCACCCTGTATACTTTTTTTATTTATTATTTTATACAACTGGATGACAAACAAGCTGACGGCCCACCTGATGCCGCCTATAGACACCTGCAATAACAAGGAGAAACTTGATATTGCAGGTGCGTTGTCATCCTGGGGCCTAAGATGAAATGCCGTCCATGCCCAGTAATTACACTATTAATGGTCTAAACGAAACAATTAATAGTTTACTCGAACTGAATTATGAAAGAATGAAGTGTAACGTTTTGTCGGATGAAATTTTATATTTCACTACAGACTCTACCCTACGGTCGGATGGTAAAATGGATGATTCGTAGAGTCCCTCTGATATCCGATTACATTATAATAATAATAAAGCTAGGAAGATGGAAATTTGACAGTTCTACACATCGTTCGAATTATATGCGA
The DNA here is from genome assembly GCA_947347705.1 of Nymphula nitidulata. Lineage (NCBI taxonomy): Eukaryota > Metazoa > Arthropoda > Insecta > Lepidoptera > Crambidae > Nymphula > Nymphula nitidulata. The sequence continues at coordinate 24,912,207 of OX374616.1, forward strand.
TAAGTTGAATCGGATTGGCTTGCATCAGAATCTATAGCGTTTATATAAAATTTTAAGTCGTGTGCAGTAGATGTGGAGCAGAGAAAGGTTTGTTAGTCTGTTTGGAAGCGTAACATAGGTCCGCATAATAATATAGGTGTTTCAGTAATGAGAGGATATGATATCTATTGGTTTCTAAAAATTTCGTATTTATAGAAAGAATTTTCGTTTTTTACCGAAATTCAAGCATGCCGCATTAATCAGGTGCTTTGCGTTAAAGTTTGGGTACTAACTATTAACACTAACTACTTTACTGTACTACTCTTTGGTTTGCAATTTTATTTAGTCTGACGACCTTACTTATAAATAATATTTAAGTAGTGTTTCAATTCTTTGACAGTGTGTTATGTTTGAATTCAAAATGTTATTATAAACGAACATGAAAATACACTTTGTAACTATATAATGTTTATATTATATGATGATTATGAGTAGGTAGAGCCCTTATGTCCGTTTTTATTAACCATTCCAACATTTGTCTCTTTCTATCTCCTTTAGATAGACTGAGATAAAAATCGCTAAGAGAGTCTTAACACCAAGCAAAATTGTTAGAGAAAACGAGCATAAGTCTGATAAAGTCCAAGCTATACTCGTTTAGAATTGCGAGTCTCAAGTGGCAGAGGGCAGGCCACATTGCAAGGAGGACTAATAGCCCAGGATTTGTTTTTTTTTACAACTAGATGACAAACAAACTGACGGCCCACCTGATGGTAAGCGGTTACCGCCGCCCTATAGACATCTGCAATAACAAGGGACAATTACTTGATACTGCAGGTGCGTTGTCTTCCTGAGCCCTAAGATGAAATGCCGTCCATGCCCAGTAATTACACTGGCTACCTTTCCCTTCAATCCGAAACACAGCGAACTGTTTCACGGCTGAAATAAGAAAGGCGGTGAAACCTACCCACGTACCTAGTAAAAATGTGATACGGGACCTAGTAAAAATATTAATTACACTAATTTCTAACTTTGACTATTTTATTATTATATGGCTTTACGTAGCTACGAAACAAAAACTTTTTCAAAGTTGGAAAATAAAACGAATGGAAGCTACAATTGAAATGGAAATTTAGGAATAATTTAAATTTTGTTGTCAATATAATTTAAGTTTGTTTGCTTTTCATTCACGATTTTGACATACATTAAAAGATACAAAACTAAACAGGAGTGGCCACAGGAGGAAGATACAGTGCTGCATATAAATAGATATCCCTTTTTGGACTGGTGCCAAACGAATCCTTATAATATGTCAACGAACTACTAAGTGCCAGGTTTCTAATAGATTCCACGAGCTTTCTAATACGTATTTGGAGGAATCGTAGTTTATATTCCGTAGTTTTCTTGAGACGGTGTTGGAGACGAACTAAGTCGTAAAATACTATAAAGCAATCTTGCGGCTGAACAAAGATAAGAACCCTAAAACTTAATCAAGTTTTAGATAAGTTTCTCTTGTAGTTAGTTTTGCCCAGTTTCTCGATGGGCTCAAGTATTATAATACATCGAGTAAAACATGGTAACTGTAGTAAATTATTAATTAATTAAGAGCAGTGTGTTTTACAAGTCGAGTGTTGATCTGTGAAATATGCCGGAAAATAATTAAGTTTAATTTGTAGATGTATAGAACTAAATAATTTGATTTAATGCAATATTCATTTATCATGCATCTTTATTTATTTTCGACAATTTTCAATATTTTTCACATTAAAATATAAAAGGCTCCGACTAATAGTAAGTGATTTATAATGTAAAGAGTACTAATGAGACAGTGTATAGTAATAAGCATAGTTTTTTAATAAGCTGTCCCTTTAAACAAGGTACTTATAGATAAAATCGCTATCGCTAAATGAAAAATGTACCTATGGGATTTGATTTATGCCCCTGATCAACTTTCGGGGCCCAATATCTAAGCCCATACCTACACTTTTCGTTTAAAGATAGCAAAAGGCATTGTCTAGGGGGCTGAATTATAAACTTCTTTAAATACGGTATGATAAATAAGAGTCATCTTGCAAGCAAGTGTATTGACAGAGGTATAATTATAACAGGATGTTTGGTATTTACCATAACAAGCGGGCCCTACCCATGTTAACATATTCATTAAGAACTATAGTGTTTACAAAATTCAAATAAGAAAAATAAATTTCAAAATTCTTCATACAAATAGTTCGGTCATTTATTTATTTATTTAATCACTTTTATTTGCAGCAGTACAGTACAAAAATACATTTGCATCGTGAGGTGGTTAATTAATAGGCTTACAAATAACCTTTTCAAGGTACTAGTGATTATATTGTCACCAAAAATTATGGCTTTTCGGCACTTGGCCTTTTAATAATAAAATTAACAAACCAAAGTAAGATATAGGTCTATCATTTTAGAATTTTATATATGGCAAACAATAAAACTCTTAAAATAAAATAAAATAAAGAAAATGTCATTACAGGTATAAGAAAATTAATAGGATCACTTACTTAATTAAAATCAAATAAATTATTGAATAATTAAGTTAAAAAAATGTCATTCCTTAATATAAAATAACAATAGAGTTTATTCAAAATTCTACAAATTTGTCATCAAAATGCTCCTTTTACAATAGTCATAATAAGTATTTTTTTTAACTCAGTTTCAAATTTACTACCCTGGAGGGCCTTAAAAAAATTGGGCAAGTTATTATAGCTTTGATTGCCATATAGTATGGGCCGTTTTTGTAAATTGTAAGATGCGCTGCAGGATCATTCCCACGGCGTGAGACGTAACGATTAGGCTCATCACGAACATAATGAAAATATTGAGAATGTTTTTAAACAAAATGATGGGTAAATTTAAAAATTAACTTTAGAATTTTGTACTTTTGTTAACATTAATGTATTTATCATATACAGGGTGGTGCCGTCAATACGACAATAAATTAAAACACGAGCTCTATTAGTTCATAGAAATGGTTAGCCACTTTCAAAAACATGTTATTGATAATTTCGTGACATTTGTATGTTTCGTACAAATGGCCTGAAATTATCAGGTTTCCCACTTTAAAAAACATTATGAATAAAATGTTTTTTAAAGTGCAAAAGTTCATAGATATGGTTCCCCACTTTAAAAAACATTTTTATTCATAATGTTTTTTAAAGTGGGAAACCATATCTATGAACTAATATAGCCCATGTTTTAATTTATTGTCTCATGACGGCACCATCCTGTATACCTTCAGCCTATATAAATACATCCCACTGCTAGTATACGTTTTATAAATGACAATGAGTTACATCCAAGGTATTACAATGATGGACAGTGTGCTCAAGATGGTATTCAACAAGTTTTTAAGCTCACAATTGAATGTAGAGTCTCACAGTTTTAAAGGATAAATATAGTTTTTAATATTTCTAAATGAAACTGTATGATTTACTGACATACGTTAATAATTAATTTATGAATGGACCACTAACTCAATGAACAGGTAAATTATTTTTTAATATTCCCTCTCTTACCAGCCCGCTGGCGCACTCACACAATAGAAAATATATTGTATGATAATATTTATGTTCTACATTATGATCACAGAAACTATTAGTTTTCGTACAGATTTGAATATAAATAGGTACTAGCTACTTATTATATTATGTTAAATAATTTAGAGATTACATTCAGCTTCAGCCAAACTACTTTGGAGGTCTAGTACACGGGAGGCGGTGATCGGGTCCAGAGAGTGAAACGAAGAGTGTGTGCAAGCGAGAGGTGTGACTGGATGACCTAATGCACTCGGCTGCGTCAGCGCCGCAAACTAAGTTGGGAGCGAATAGCATAACATTTTATAATTGAGACATGCAAATACACGACTACGCGGTAGGTATAGTGAAGTTAGAAAAACTTTAAATTTAATATACCGAAAAGACATTTTATAGTAAAAAGCAAAACAAATTTAAAATAATGTCTCTCGAAATTGCTGCATTAAAAAAAATAGTAAAAATTTCCCTCTCTATATAATACTATAAAATTCATTAATAATTTATTTATTTTATTATTTCTTAATACCATATACCATATAATTTATTAATTTGATGCCTCAATCAGAATTGAGGCATCAAATTAATAAATTATATGGTATGCGACAAATTGTAAAGACTAAAATTATAAACATAAAGAAATATATGAATAACACCAACTAGCTGCGTTTAAGACGACAAAATGTATTTAGTTTAAATAATCTAAGATTGATGATGTAATAAAACACTTGAAACTAACACCGGGAGAGTATTAACTCTATTAAGTTTATTTTCATCACCCCTGCAAGATTTTGGACCAACCTTATTCTGTTCTGATTTGGACACTTTTTGATGTGCGAATGTTAAATTTTTTTTACTATCTCTAGTGAAATTAAAAGAAATTGGAAATTCCGTTTTAAATGAGAAATATGAAATATTAGTATTAGGACAGCATTTATTTATCTGCTGACCGTGCACATATGTTACACAGATCACACTGGAACCATTACACCGACTCTCGCAGTAAAATTTGCTTGATGTGCAAATTTTAAGTCTTTATTAATATGATACTTTACAAATTACTAGTGACCGCCCGTGACCCCGCCCGCGTGAATGTCGGTTATCGCGACAAAAGCACTCTCAGGATTTAATCCATGCCAAATTTCATCTAAATCGGTTCAGGAGTAAAACGTAACAGACAGATAGACAGAGCTATTTCCTCATTGCTAATATCAGTATAAATAGCACCATGAGTTACTTATTAATTTATAAGGTAAGAAACATCTCAATGTTGTAAAGCTGATAAAGTTTTACGCGTTGTTAAGTACTAATTATTAGTAAAAATTTTATATTGTTATCTAAATCCAAACTTTTCGAAACTTAGGCAACCTGATTAATAAACAATTTAAATGTTTACTTTGATTTTGCACATCCTGAGACCCATATTTTTTTTAAGAATGAAATACAATAGGCCTGTTTAAAATAAGGATAATACTGAACTATGCAGAATACGAGTTTTAGGAATAGGCAGGGTACCCTTTTGTCTGACCGCACATGGTCGCACACGGTCGCTTCTCAAACAAAAGCTCGGCCTTTCAGCTCAACTCACAAAAAATACAGCGTTATGGGACCACGTTCTTGCTTGCCGGCCCAGCCATAGAGCAGGAGAGAGACAGATGCACAATACACGTTCTAAAGATTAAGTTATTATTTTATACAAATTTAATTATGACACAAATTAAATGAATTATTAATAAAAACAACTAACCCCATCATAAACAATGAATATACTTAATTTTAAATTTCTAGACACTGCACTGTATTGAATGATTCAATGGTAAATATCAAAATTGTAATTTATTTTTTTATTATTATTATTACTATTTTATACGAATTTTATTAAGACACAAATAAAATAAATTATTAATTATTTTATTGTAATTTATAAATGTAATTTTTAAAGACTATAAATTATAACTATTATTTCAAATTCTACGTTCAGCATGACATAATATTTTATTTTCTATCTATTACTTGAGTGATATTTCATCACCTATGCACAGGTAACTTAGTTGTAAGATGTACTTTATATTTTAAGACCTTATGTACACTTAGTTGGCATTAAACGAATTGTATTGAATTGAAGTATTGTCTACTGTAATCATAAGACAATACTTAACCTTAAGATTGAATCAAGATTACATTTATGGGTTTGTGATGACTAAAATCTATTTTGTCCTTTTAGTTACGTAGATAGAGTATGCTTTATTGCACACCAGAAATAACAGGTACAATTTGCAGAAATTATATTATACCAGGACGGTCTTATCGCTAAATAGCGATCTCTTCCAGACAACCTTTGAATGGACTGGATAAACATAAACAAGAATACGAAAACGAGAGAAGATGCTTAGTGTGTATATATTGCACGAAAATGGGTGTTGTTGATTGTATAATAATAGAGTAAAGAAAAAATAGAAAAATACTTAAAAGCTCTGATTTTATAATTTTGTCCGGCGGGGCGCCCGCCGCCCCGCCGGCGTCTCGGCGCCGTGGTATAAGTTGACAGAAAGTTCAATTAATGTTTCTATTGTATTTTCATCGTATTGCCTCAGTTAACTAAAAACATATCAATTATCTAGGTGAATAAACTGTGAGATTCAGAACCAAATAGATTTCTATCAGGTGTTTCTCAGAGATGATTTTGGGTTCTCTTGCGTTGCCTATTCACATAATCTTTGACCGTGTTGTGAAACAGGGCGAGCGTCAGTGCTCGGCCGACAGGCAGGCGCCGACGACGTCGCCTCGTGACGAAAAATGACGCGCTCTCTTTTACCCGCTCACGTACTAACTCTCACGCTGCTAACAGTCGCAGCACAAGATTACTACCAGACCAGGGTTGACTCCAAGCTAGCCTCCTGTTACAACAACGGACAACCCCAAGTGAGTCCAACTTTGTGATCACTTCACGCTTACGGCACCACACGCTTGCTCTCGCCGCGCGGTCAAAACTTTTGTAGTAGTACAAGCTTATGCAGACATTTCTTCTGGATGCTAAACATTTGAAAGTGGATTCCCTTTAGAGTTTCATTTCTTTTTCTTTTTCAAATATCCGAACTCAGATTTAAAGTTTAAAGTTTATAGTATTTGAAAGCTGAAAGCCTTAGGTCCGCTTTCGGTAATGAGGGCAAGTCCTGGCTCGTTGACCTGCGTATCTGATATTTGTTTAGCATCCATCGGGGTCGGTTGCCATGTTTTCGGCAGATCATAAGGTTATCTGTGTCGCAAGAGTCCATTATGAGTTCGTTTACTCATGTCACCGCCTAATGTTCGTTATCACCGGTCAGCGGAACCGAGTTATCTTGCATCCGTCGAGATACATACGGTTTTAGTTATATTATAATTAAGTATTGATGCCTGATTGTTGATGAGTAGCTGTATTGTGAGTATCGTGTGATGCGAGCTTCTTGACTTCAGCTGCTATATGTAATATACATAAAGTCAAACTTTAGAAATGCATTTATCATAAAATGGTATCCTACCCAGCAAATGGTAAGGCTGGGTAAGTAAAATAGGTATTAGGTCGATATACGTCGATGTTTATTCATTTACAGTTGAGAAAATATTATAAAAGTATTCTAAAAATTCAATCTCATATCTCGATATTATAATCAATTGCATCTAAAAATCATCGAATTGTTAAATAAAATAGCAAAGGTTATGCTTCAAAGATTCAATCCATTAGGCCCTTAAGATAACCCATATTCAAGGTCACAGATTGAACTGATACCAAACTGTGCGTATATTAGTTTTTTTTTATTTGGATTTAAAAGCAGAACCACCTTCATTATCTTTACGTTCGGTTTATGGGCCAAGTGTAAAAGTTTTAATTAGTCAAGTAGAATAAGAGCTTGCGGTGACTGTTTCATTCAAGGCATGGCAATAATCATTAAAGAAAGCTACGCTAACAATATTTTTAAATTAAGTTGTTTTAGTGAAATAAAACATAATAACGGCAGACCACTTACTTCTACTACCTACTGACTAACAAGACTATTCATACAATAAGCATGACTCTCTATCCTGAACTCGATTATTCTATAATAATGCATATCATATTAAAAGGTAGCTACGGACGTTATATGTGGGCCTAATTCTGGGAACACACTTTAATTCTAAATTTAAGTACAGTATATCTCTTTCTCGCAATAAGTAATAGGAAAAAGATAGCAAGAATCTGTTTAGAGCTGTCACTTAAATTTAGAGAGATTTCAAAGAAACCATAGACAATTTTAGACGGCATGTACGGAGGTGCCTCCTAAACACTGCATTTTAGCATGTTCAATAAGGTCGAAAATTGAACGCACCTTTCTAAATGTCAATTTATATGACAGCCATCCTTTTCTTTTTCATTTTGAGAGAAAGAAATAGACTGAACTTAAATTTAAACTTAGCATGTGTTCGCCAGAATTAGGGCCATTGTCAGACTATAAAGTTTCTAAAATATTGACATGGAACGGCATGTGGCATGAATATCGCAAGGCGTAGGTACAGAGTGAGCTTTGTTATATAGATACACTTCACCATCTTAACGACATTTTTATGGCACTAAAATATATGCCAAGCTACCGCTCCATTTTGCTGTAACGGTTTAAATGTCAAGCGAATCTAATGGCGATATTTCACATTTTAGGAATAAATATAGATTTTCTGTTAACCCGACTAAAAGGGCTTTGTAGCTGTTTCGTACAAAACCAACGACAGATAGTGTTTAAGTTTTCTGGTTTCGGTTACCAGTGTACGTCTCTTTGAAAAATTCTAGTTCCAGTAGTACAAAGAAATCAGAATAAATCAATTGTGACATTCAGTCGGATGAAGTTACAAAACATTTATATTAATAAAATTGACCCGCGAAAACTGGACAAACTTTGCATATAACTTTGATGTAAGCAAAGGTAAAAGTTAAAGTTATGAAATTTCACACTACGTAACTTATAAAATATTGTTTTCTTTACGATCTATTTGGTTCCATGAAATACTTAATCGAGAAAACAAATGCATATTTAGTTCTACGGCTTCCATTGACTCAGCGCGTGGTTCATATTACCACGCGTCAATATTTTCAAGAGAAACTACTACCTATTGCATCATTTAATACCTACTAATTAATACTTGTCTTTATTTAGCTTAAAGTTAAATAAGGGTCAGGTTTATGTTGTCCTTAATAACAAAAGTTCAAATGATATACAAATAATTTTGTCTTGAATTTTTCCACCGGTACTTCGATTCTTACTATGACACGTGGTTTTTTGTGTCTATTAATATAATTACTAATAAACATCTCCGTTATCGTGGTGGGTTGAGACACACTTACCTAATGATTAATAGCATAAAAAGTATTTATTTAAAACAAAAAAATCTAAGAGTTTGATTAAAGCGACCACATTTTCTACAATTTATTTCTATACTCATAGCATGGTCCTTTGCACAGTGCAAACATAGAAACAATTGTCCTTGTTTCTATGTTTTGTGTGTATGTCATCAGAAATGTTTGTAATCCGTCATTGTTTTGGTACATTTCCTAGGAATAGTATGTACTTCCTAGGTATCATACATTTACGGTACCATTCATAAATTGTTAGATAAATAATTAAAGTAAACCTTCCCGAATCTCAAACGTGCACTCGTCCTAGCCTGACGTAATATTACAGCATGACTAAAATCATGTTTATACTCGGAACGATGTGAACGGCCGGCGACGCATGTCTATAATTAGAGTCCCTATTTTGGCGGCAAAACCACCATCTGGGCTCTGGACCGGTTTCCTTGTGTAAAACACACTATGACATCTTAAACTTACTCCCTCATGTTCCAAAAGGACGGGACAGAATCATACTTCTTCATATACCTACTCCTCTTTTTGTTACATTGTTATATTCCTAGAAACACCTAGGTACTATGTAGTAACAAATCAAATAATTACAAAGTGTAATCTGGGATATTATTATTACAGGAAAGATAAATCTTGGTCGTTGTCGTTCTTTCGTGTATTTTTGATGATTTTATACAAATACCAATGTTTCATAATTAAATGCTAGATCTTCATTATTTACGCTGTTATTCATTTGTAAAGGAAAAGATTGATGAAGGTGGTTTTAAAAATAAATAAAAAATAAACAAAAATAAAAACCGACTTGTTTATAATGGAAATTATAAAATTTAAGTAGGTATAAAATTTAAGAGGAAACAATTTCCAAAAAAGGTTTTGGAACACACTAAGGAAAAAAGCATAAAATAATTAAAGTTAGGTGTACCTTACTTTAATTATTACAAAAGACGTAAAGTTAGGTAGGTACCTAACTTTAATTATAATCTGTTAATCTATCGTTTTCTACTATCGTATCGTTTCACTAAAAAGTCATAGGAAATTTAAAATCCGCAATTTTGCACACATAGACGACCTAATTATTCTAGTTATTTTGATTTAAAAATCAAACTACCTAATTGATTATAAATAAAATTAATATTTGCCAATGCCATTTCACTATAAGGACATTTTTTAATGATGACATTTTGCTGTGAGAACTGACTGATCCGAATTGAATTTTCAATTTACATAGGACCTATGGCAACTATTTTACATTGAACAAAAAAGAATCGCCTAAATGGATCAGAAATCTCGTCGTAATCGTAATTTGATACAAAAGATTTGTTCTATACTTGAACCAACTAAGAAATAAATGTAAACAAACCCAAAGTTATTTTGTATAGGTTGGACTCTTTTACTTCCTACCTTTCACTTATACAAACATTTCATAATAGGCTGAATAGAAAGGTTATATTTTTTCGTTTTTGTTGTTTTTTTAAGTGTTGTTTTAGATTTTTTTATAAAAATAATATTTATGTCGATTTTACAGCGATGTATACCGGAATTCGAAAATGCCGCCTTCATGGTACAAATGGAAGCGACGAACACTTGTGGCGATAATGGTGTCAGATTGTATTGCATACAGACATCCGCTGGGACTTCTACCAGGTATTTTTTCGAAGAGTCACGCACGTTATAGTTTCTGTTTTTATTTTTTTTCTCGTCAGTTAAGCGCTATCCACACATTACTGGGAACCCGTCCCTGCCGTGTTTCGTCAGGGACGGGAAAAAAATCGGTTACGTACAACTTGTACGAACTTGTTCACACAGTTCCGTGTCAGGCGCATCCGGAACGTCAGTGTTCCGGAGCACGCTCGGACGCACTGTCAGGGCTGACAGTGTTATCCGATTTTTACTTATACTCCAGACAAATCCGATGACGAATAATACACTGATACCGTTTTCCCTGATATGTGTGAACACGGGTGACGGATGGCACGTCCCTGACGGGAACACTGACATGAACAACTCGGAACAAATGACCCGCTCTAGCTGGATATCTCTGACCCGGAAATGTGTAGTTAGCCCTTTAATCATGTCTCAGAACATTCGTTTATTTTCATAACATTCATTTAAACTTCTTTGATGAAACTCATTTGATTAAAATACAATTTCTGATCACAATTCTTCAACATTTTGTGTACCTACCACTTTTACTTTATAACAGCGTTATAGGTAATCTAACATTGTTTTAAGTGTAATGCTCGTTTTCACTGATATTTGCTTAGCGTTAAAAGTCTCAGCGATTTTTATCTCAGTCTATAAGGAGATAGAAAGAGACAAATGTCAATAAGAGTCACCTAAGCCTAGAGAAGGTTAGTGAAAACAGACTTAAGTTTAATAAATTTTATGTAGAGTCGCAAAAGCATCGCAGTTCTTTCTTGACTTAACCATAAATAATATGTGTCACTTACCATCTGAAATATACCACAGTATTAATCAAATAAATAAAATTTCAATTTCAATTTCAATTTGATAAACGAGTAGAGGAGGACATCTTACAAGAGATCGCAGCTTCATAACACCTCTTTGTAATTATTTGTTCCTGCAGTGGGTAAGCGCATTGGGCCAACGTGGTGGTGTTATGGCCCAAGCTTTTCATGTGTTTCTCCCATGTAGCAAGGCCTGTGCCCAGCAGTGGGACGAGTATAAGGCTGGTGATGATGATGATGATAGGTAAGGTCGCCAGAGCTCTATTAGAAAAAGTTATGTTGGGAGCAGGGACTCGTCAACTGCCAACATAACGCGTTCTCTTGATTTTCATAGGATAAGCAGCGCGTGAGTGGTGCGCAAGGTGTAGGGGAGTCTCTATACTATAGGCCACGGGCTGTAAGCTTGTTTGACAGCACCGTCCTAAAACAGACACCGTAGACTGCAGCAGTAAATAGTAATGCCATTTTATTTCTTTGATGTAAAATTGTTTGTTTCATAGATTACAAACGGCCCACCTGGTGGTAAGCGGTTACCGCCGCATATAGATACCTGCAATAACAAGGAAAAAATACTTGATATTGCAGGTGCGTTGTCATCCATAAGCCTATGATGAAATGCCGTCCATGCCCAGTAATTACACTAGCTACCTCCTTTCCCTTCAATCCGAAATACAGCGAACTGTTTCACGGTTGAAATAAGAAAGACGGTGGTACTTACCCAGGCGCCCCTACATACGGGCCGACCACCTAGTTTTCATTTTTCTAATCTTATTTCACGGATATTTGTCAACTTCTTTCAGGTCCTGTGACTACTGCCAGCCGGGCCAGTTCTCGAGCTACTACTTGACGGACCTCCACCATGAGACTGACAACCAAACCTGGTGGCAGTCGGAGACCATGAAGGAGGGTATCCAGTACCCCAACCAGGTCAATCTTACACTGCATTTGGGTAAGTGGATGGCTCTGGGACAGCCATCATATATAATTATATTTGTAGACGTTTGGTCAATGCCAAGTACATCACAGGACGTAGAGGAAAATAGGGTTATTTTGAACAATGCCGTGTACATCATGATAGAAAAGGAAAGGTGGATAATCTCTTTCTTGTGGCTGAGAGAGAGACGCATACTGCCACATCAAATATAAGGGGCCACTTTCGGACTTACCCCCGCGTTCGGAAGTGTCGTCACTCGTCCCAATAGAGTCATTGGACGTATTCAAATAAGTTATTCACCAACGTCAGACCCCTATTGCTTACTAAATGCATTGGTCCAAAATGTATGATCAAAAAATGGACGCTTGTAATATTTTACCAAAATTTTCCGCCATTGTCAAGTAGTGAAATATATTTTTGCATGCTTCAGATAAACTTGATAATTATTATTTCAAATAGCAGTGTCGTAAGCAGACAATTTACATTAAACTTGGGAAATTATGTTGTATAAAACCTTGTCTGCCCTCTGCTGATTTTTACTTTCCATTGTCAAACAGGTAAAGCATACGACATCACGTACGTGAGACTCGTATTCTATTCCCCGAGACCACAAAGCTTCGCCATTTATAAAAAGAATGGTGAAGATAAGGACTGGGAGCCGTACCAGTACTTCAGGTTTGAATTTTTATTCTAAAATGTATATTTCGTTATTTATCAAAATAATCATAAGAGCCGGATGTTATGATTTTTTTTTTAAATTCGATATTCGGTTTGGACCTTTATTTGTCAATAATGGTTAATACTAATAACATATTCTTCCAGTGCGTCATGCCGTGATACTTACGGAGTTCAAGAGCAGAAGGCTGCTGAGCTCGGCGCGGAAACCAGGGCGTTGTGTACTAGCGAGTATTCAGATATTTCGCCACTTTCTGGAGGCAACGTCCTATTTTCCACTTTGGAAGGACGACCATCGGCATACACTTTTGACAGCAGCCCTGAGCTTCAGGTCTGGCATTCTTCGATATCTTTTATATTTAGAAGAATAATGAGAGATTTGCCCCAAAACGTTTTTTGAACAATGTTCGAAGAGCACCATTCATAAAGTATGGTGTCTTCGGCTAGAGATGCCTTAAAAAATAGTTTTTACAATTGTTTCTGAAAGAAAGAAATAAAACTGGATTTATGGTAACATAACATATAACAAAGCAATATAATATCAAGCAGTCTCATTTTAATGAGGCGAAATGTATGCTGCATTCATAAATTAGTTAATAAATTAGTCTCTTTTCAAAAAGTTTGTTAATTTTATGGTCATATTGGTATCCTTTAAATTAAAATAATCATCAAATAATCACCTGTCTGATACAATAAATAACTATTTCCTCCATCAGGAATGGGTAACAGCGACAGATCTGCGAATCTCATTGGATCGCCTGAACACATTCGGAGACGAGATCTTCGGAGACGTGCAAGTGCTGCAGTCGTACTGGTACGCCATCGCCGACGTTGCCGTGGGTGCCCGTTGTAAGTGCAACGGGCACGCCTCCGTCTGCGACACCCATGAGCTCTCTGACGGCACCAGATCCAGGGCTTGCAGGTTTGTCAGAAAATACTAATTCACGACTTTTTAACACAACACAACCTGACTTGAAGAGATGAGAAGAGTCCATATGCGAAGACAGCTATTGCAGCTTAAAACACGCTGTTCTAGTGGCATCCACCTTGCCGGCCCATTAGGTGCCATTTCACGCCTCTTTTGAAGGAACCCATATTATAAGAAGGAGGGAACATGTGTTTTCAGGTAGTGGTGATAACTCTCTTGTACAGTATTTAATACTCCCTTTCATTCTCAACTAATTAGAAAAGGATAAAAACAACATTTAAGATATTTTTAAATTGAAATTGCAAACTAATTTAGCTCATCAATAATTATGAGTCTGAATTATTACAAAGTTCTATAGAGTGATCACCAAAGATCATAAACTTGATTAGCGACAGAATAGTGGTGATAATAATAGCGACGAAGAAATACTGGTCATGGTGGATGAATTTTATATCACAGCATTTGGTGTAGGTTTAATTTAGTAAGCTATTTATATCAACTAATCAAATATGATGTTTCTAAAAATCATTTTCTCCTCTCAATATTTAATTGGAAGAAATTAAGGCAAGCACTAAACTTAATGTAGTTTTAAGTCATGTCAGTACATATATTACTTGAAACTAAATTAAATTTGGTTATAATTTGCTGCATTGCATATGTTTACCCTTCCTTAGCAAGAAAGTGAAACCTGATCATTCGCCAGATATCATTGATAAATCGTTGTCTCCTATGCTGTCATCATATCGCTTTATTTTGATTTTTACAAGACAGGCAACGAGTAAACGAAAGGCGTTCGCGTCGTAGCATCTTGGTGCGTCGTAGCACGTTGGTGCGTCGTAGCACGTTGGTGCATCAAAGCACCTTGGTGCGTCGTAGCACCTTGGTGCTACGAGCATTTATAGGTTACTTTGCATTATCTTATGGCGGGCAATGCGCTTGTTGGCCACCCTTGTCGCATAAATAAAGGTATTTCATTTATTTATTATATGTATTTATTTATTCTTTATTGTACACAAAAACAACTGAAAACAAAAATTTACAAAATTTATCATGATGTACACGTGCGAGCTTAACACAAATCTTTTTTATTCGTAGATGCGAGCACAATACAGCGGGTCGTGAGTGTGAAAGGTGCTTAGACTTTTACAACGACGCGCCGTGGGGCCGCGCGTCGCCCACCAACGTCCATGAGTGTAAAGGTAATAACCCTTTAGACATATTAAGAGAAATGTGTTTTATTCTAAGATTTTTCGGTTATTCCAAGCTTTTACCAGTAGTTCAAGTTAGGTAAGTGTTGTACTTTAGCTGGCTAATCCTAAGTTTTACCCTAATTTACGCTTTGGCAGTAAAATTTACACAGCTTTGTTGTATTGTGATGATGTGCTTACACGCAGCGAATGTTTCCAATGACGTGCGATTCAAGTCATACATAATTATGTTGATGAAAAACCAAAGTACCCGGCGAAGCGATATTACATTTATTTTTGTTTTAATTAATTTAGGCCTTTAAAGTAACATATCGAAATGTCACAAATAGCAATCACTTATTTGGTTGACATAACAACTAAATAAGTGATTGTTATTTGTGAGAAATCTGCCTGTTTTGGGCTATATAGAGAATAAAATATTAAAATTATTTCATAGTTACAAATCCTTATAAAATTATCAGGATTATAATTAGTTACGCAATTTTCTCCCTTTGGATTATTTTGCATTTTTTTATTTTAATTTAATTTATTTTCTATTTTTTAAATTCTAGTGACTAAATTCCAACTAAATGGGAATTCAGTTCACTGGGAACTGAATGATAACACTAATTGCTGGCGTCTTTGCGACATATTTTATTATTTCCTTGTTTTGGTACATTATGCTGCATTATTAGATGACTCTTAAGTACCTATATTCCACTTTAATTGCATAAAATTTGTATCCATAATCATGTCAAATGGCATAACAACACGTACAGTCGAGTACTTATATGTATCCATTTCAAAAATAATAAATAATATATTTATTTTGAAGTAGCCACTTTAAATTACGTAAATTTGTATCCGTCACCGCGATAATTCTATGTCAACACTCAATATGTTATATTTAATCCTACAACAATGTGGTATCTGATATACCTACTTGTTTTTGAGAAATTTATATGTTAACAAACAATGTTACAACATTTATTCTAATAGTGTTAAAAATATGTTTCGAATCCGTTCGAATCATTTACCGCAATAATTTTATGGTTTATGAGAGAAATCTATAACTAATGAAAGTGAACTCTTAAACTGATTTTTAACCGAATACAAAATAGGAGAATGTTCTCAATTCGTCGTGATCTTTTCTTCTGCATGTTACTGGAAGTCGGCAGGATCAATTTAGATAATTCTTGTTATATACGAATACTTTTTAGAAACTTAAAGTTTTTTTGACACTGGTTTCTTTGTTAGAAGTATACATATTTATTGAGTTTTAAAAGAATACATAACATTGTAACTGTGTATGGTAACATGTGTAAATTTATCAAAAACTTTATACATAGTAGAGTCGTTAAAAATAAGACACATTAAGTATTGACATAAATTACCGAGGTGACTGAATACAATTTTATGTAATTTAAAGTGGTTAAGTACTTCAAAATGAATACATTATTTTATAGCTTTGAAATGGATACATATTGAAGTACAGGAATGTAAATTTTTGGCAAATATATTTTATTTACGCAGTCATTTAGGAGAATAATGAGTATTGAGTATATATTCGTTTTATCTCCATAATTATTACTCCTTGGTCTAATTTTGCTGGCATTAACTGAGCATAAAAGTGTAAACCTAAATATGAAACGCAACCATGAACTCTCCAGTACTAAATTTTATAGTAATAATTTTCATTAAGTTTTTTTCTTGTGATACAATTTCAAATAGTCTAGCAAGTAGCACTGATTTTAACGAGTTTTGACGCGGCCAGTACCATCAGTTTACAAACATTTTTAAATTTCGAATTGCAATCGTATCGTTTATGCTCGCTTAAAATTTCAAACAAAAGCCAGACAAATGCTGTTAGTACCAATACTACTCGATGGCGATTCGAAATTTAAAAGTGTTCGTGCGAGGGGACAGTACCTCTAGCATGAAAACTTTTAAATTTCGAATTGCCATCGTATCTAGTAGTTGCGTTATTTTAAGTCTGGCTTTTTTAGAAATTTTAAGCTTGCGTGAACTTTACGATAACGATTGCGATATGATTACGATTCGATATTCAAAAATGTTCGTGCTCGGGGTACAGGTCGAAATATCGAGTAAAAAGTATGTAATTGTCGCATTAAAACCCAAACTTTATTGCGAATTCAATTTATAATTAACATTATTATTATGCTATCAATCGATTACATTACAGGCACTCGCTCTAACGCTTTTTATATGCCATGCGACTGTATTGTGAGTATTTTTATATAAAAGTCCAATATTCCGAAATTTATGTGGGATCACTTGAACATTAAGGGAAATATGTATCTACTTTATGAAAATATGTTTAAAACTTTTTTTTTCTAATCATTTACATTAATATAGAAAAAGGTGAATTTAATCAACAAACATTACAACCAGTTACCTACTTTACTTTTTTTTAATATACAATAAGTACCTATAAAATAAGCATTAGGAATGCAGCCCGAGGAAGTGAGGTTACCGTGGGCTACAGACGTGTAGAAATCAAGATATTGTGCTGACATAGGAGAAATGTCTCCCTGTTCCTCTTTATGAACTCTAGTAACTGATCAATATTTATTAAAATTAAAAGTATTTTTTTATTCTTAACAACTTCAGTAATTATTTTCCCTTTGCAAATAGCGACATATTACGTATCAATTTATTTTGAAAAAGCGAACATGTAGTATTTACCCTACAATTTGTGTGACAATATCACAAACTATCATTCACTAACCTAAAAATCTTTTTGCTTTGTAAAAATGTTCAGTATACATTTGTTTACGCAGCGTGCAATTGCAACGGGTTCTCGAACAAGTGCTACTTCGACAAAGAGCTGTACGAGCGCACCGGGCACGGCGGCCACTGCAGCGATTGCGCAGAGAACAGGGACGGGCCCAATTGCGAGCGATGCCGCGAGAACTTCTACCAGGGCTCCGACGAGATCTGTTTGCCCTGCAACTGTAATCCCACAGGTTAGCTAGAGGTTCCCAGACATTTTTTCTCATAGACCACTTTCAAAATTTAGCTGGATCCGGTGGACCCCCTGCAGCTACATTTCTACCATATTCCCAAAACTCGACAAGAAATGCGTTTTTTGACACGCCAACGTAGACCCCCGTTGAGTCTCCCGTGGACCACCTGGACCACATTGGGAATTAAGGGGCTAGAGCATGAGATACACATTCAGCAATCATAAAGACAGGGCCAGCTGCAAAAGATTTGGTGGCCTAACATTGGCCACAAAGATGGCCGAACTGGTGGTAGTGGATACCGTCACAATAATCTGAAATAACAAGGAAAATATCGTGATATTGCAGGTGCATTGTCATCCTAAGCCCTAAGTTGAAATGCCTTCCATGCCCAGTAACTACACTACCTTTCTCTTCAATCAACACAGCGAACTTTTTGAAAAGATGCCGGGAAACCTTTTACCATCCCTCAACAAGATCTGCCTGGCCTCTAACTGCAACACCACAGGCTGCATATGATACACATTTGGTCAGCAACAAATCATAGTCATAGGGTCAACTGCGAAAATTACCGGGAGAACTTTTACCAGGGCTCCGACTAGATCTGTTTTCCCTGCAACTCTAACCTTACATATTAAGAGCATAATACACATTGCATAAAGATAGCCCTGTCTTTAAAATCCCAACTGCGTAAGTCGCCGGGAGAAGTACTTTTACACTATTAGCGCACTGAATAAGCCTGTGTTCCCTGCATGTATCTCTTCCTGTGAAATTCTGTAAACATTAATCACATTTACACTATCATTTAAGTGATTCCATTTAATAGAAGAAAGTAAAGAATAAGAAGAATGCGTTACGCTATATAAGTTGATAGTTGAATAAATTCATATATTATTTTCACACATTACGATGATATAATGATGATATATTCTTATTTATACTTAATCATCCTTAACGTGCGATGAACAACATGTGATAAAAATCATTATAAATGTTTGATAAAACATCAACAACGCAAACTCATAAACGCAAATGCAGATAGACTAGAAGAATTTCACAGGGATATCCCAAGTGCTGGGTGGCTCAGTTGGTTAGAGCAGTCGCCCGGATTGCGAAAGGTCGCGGGTTCGATTCCCGCCTCAGAACGTGAAATTTTTCTAGTTTTATATTTTAATTATCATTTTCATCATCATCATCATTATCAGCTTAAATATCTCCCACTACTGGGCTCAGGCCTACTTATGTAGGCCTCCTATGTGGAAGAACTTCGTGATGAGTTAGGGCCATACTACCACCACACTGGCCCAATGCGGGTTGGAGAGTAAAATCATTTTATTATTAATGAATTACACAGTCTGTAGTCTGTAGGATTGTTGTATGCTTTGGTTGTATACTAGCTACATATACTACATATACTGGTTATATTAACATGCAAATCCTAATACATACTAGACCTGACAACAAATTTTTCTGCAGCGTAGGTGAAGGGAATATCCCTAAATTAGTAACTAGAAGACACAAAATAGTATGATATACATTTATCTTTAGCTACGTTTTGTCTGTAGATCGACTCTACTATAACTAGATTCTCTATAGGTTCTCGCAGTCTCCAATGCAACGCCGAAGGTCGTTGTCAGTGCAAGCCAGGTGTGACTGGCGACAAATGTGATGCGTGCGCGCCCAACCACTATGACTTCACCAACATGGGGTGTAAGCCGTGCGGATGCGACGAGGCCGGCTCTTACGGGAATACACCCCAGTGCCATCCTGAGACTGGCGTCTGTAGGTGCAAGCAGAACGTCGAGGGAAAACGGTGCCGGGAGTAAGTACTTTGCTAAAATATTATACCAGACAAACCTATAGTCTATATGGTGATGTAGGGTTGATAGTAACAGCATCGATATTGCCTATTGTACTTTATGCAAGTTGATAGTGCGGTCATCCGTAAAGCGAAGGAACTCCAACGAATGCATACCATCACGAGATCACTTTTTCGCTTACTAGCTATGTAATAGGAAAATATTCAGTTTCTTCATTTTAATTTAATAGTAGATATTTCTTCAACTCATAAATTTTATTTATAGGTGCAAGCCTGGTTTCTTCAACCTGGATATCAGCAACGAGTTCGGATGCACGCCATGTTTCTGTTTCGGTCACTCTTCGCAGTGCAGCGCAGCGCCGAAGTATCAGGCCCATGAGCTTAGTGCGCATTTCATCAGGGACTCGGAGCGCTGGGGTGCTGAAGATAACGAAAGAAGATCTGCTCAACTCATGTTCAATGCTAACAATCAGAATATAGGTCAGCGCAATCTGAAATGTTAATAAGACCATGGGACTTTCGTATTCAAATTAAATTTTATCATACTAATGTAAAATTTTCATTCACAGCTGTTAAATCTAGTGGTCCAGATATAGTGTATTTCTTGGCTTCCCACCAATTCCTCGGCGATCAACGTGCATCGTATAACCATGACCTCAAATTTACCCTGCAACTTGGTGAGGCCCGAGGCTATCCTTCAGCTCAGGACATCATTATAGAAGGATCTAGAGGGTCCATCTCTATGAACATCTACGGGCAAAGTAACCCTGAGCCAAGCGATCAGGTATGTGTTATTAAACATCAAACAGTATTTGAGGTTGCTCATTTTATAGCCAAAGTTGCGAAAGTTGTGCTATTGCGAACTATTATCGTCTAAATCAATATAAGTAAGTGATATCAAAAACAGACGTCTGTGTATAATAATTTTATCCATAAAATGTTTTCTCATTTGTTTCAGTCTCAAACCTACACTTTCAGACTACATGAAGATTCTCGCTATGGTTGGACTCCAACACTATCCAATTTCGAGTTCATGTCAATTCTTCAAAATTTGACAGCTATTAAGATCAGAGGCACTTACAACAAAGGCGGTGTTGGTTACTTAACCACGTTCAAACTGGAAACGGCTAAAGTTGGAAGGGAGAGAGGATTTGCACCAGCTAATTGGGTAGAGAAGTGTTCGTGTCCTAAGGCGTACGTGGGCGACTATTGCGAGGAATGCGCTCCAGGCTTCAAACATGAACCGGCCAATGGTGGACCGTATTCGGCCTGTATACCTTGCGACTGCAACGGCCACGCGCATATTTGTGATACTGCTACTGGTATGTATATGTGACTTTTGGCTGAAGATAATTAATTACCTTTAGTAATTCAAGGTTCTTTCAACAAGGATGGCATAAAAACATACGATAAGTAGTGTAAAAATCAAGAGTAAGCGTTATGTTGTCCTAATATATGTCCTTTTGCTCCAGTGCTATCGAGTAAGCAATATCGCTTTCTCAATAAGCGCTAGCAACCTTACCTTTCGGTTGGCTATAACTTCAATAAAATTAACTTCAAAGTTTGCTGAGTGCAAAAAACTCACTAGCAAGTAAATGAAAGAAACCACATGAGTTTTTTGTAGACCATTTCGTTTAGCTTCGTATATTATCTTTAGAACTTTAAACAACTTATTATTACGAGCCTTGACATCGAACTGAGGTAAAAAAGAACCCTTCGAAGCCAAGTCATTGCTTAGCTTAGAGCTTTCCTACTCTTGCGTCTCCATACAGAGCATATTCTAGAAGGATCTAACCCCTGAGCTGTTCATCGAATTGAGACATAATCTGTCAAGTTTACTGTTTTAACCTTTAAAAATAATTTTATTAGGTTTCTGTATCTGCAAACACAACACGACTGGGAGCAATTGCGAGCTTTGCGCTAAAGGTTTTTACGGCAATGCGATTGCGGGAACCGCCGACGACTGCAAGCCCTGCCCTTGCCCCAAGGACAGCGGCTGCATTCAGCTTATGGACACGAGCATCGTCTGCACTGACTGCCCTGTGGGATATACTGGTAAGGATCATTTTAGCCATTGATATCTTCAGTTATCTGATTCTGATTCTAATCTGGGGCCTTACCACCATCTTTATAATAGCGATTCATATTCCGCTCGGTTCAGTATTGGTTCCTAAACTGCATCGCTGTCATAGTCGTAGTACGAATTAACACGATTCTACCCAGTTTAGGTCCTAAACTGGATCGCGATAAAAGATGGTGGTACGGGTGCTGTACAATTTGTTGCGCAAAACTTAAAATTACACATGAGATACAGTATCTCTAAAATAATAGGGAAATTTACTTTTATATTTAAGCAGTGCAACCAAGTGGTCGATATTCAAGCTGGGGTGGGGCTTTTAACTTTAAAATGATTTTGCTGGATTGAGTGCAAAGGCTGATTTATAGGTTTACCTACCAGTGTTAAAAAGCCTAAGTTTTATCTTGCAACAAAACTTTATGAACCAAAGGTTCGCAAATACAATCACATAAAATAGTCAATACCTAGCTTATCTGAGAATGGGAATAATTTATACAAAACTCCTTTTCATTGTAGGTCCTAGATGTGAAGTGTGTGCTGATGGCCACTTTGGTGACCCAACCGGCAAGTTCGGACCTCAGTCCGGATGCCAGGAGTGCCAGTGCAATGGGAACGTGGACCCTAATGCTGTGGGCAACTGCGACAGAACCACTGGAGAATGTCTCAAGTGCATTTTTAATACTGCAGGGGAACACTGCGACAAATGCTTAAATGGTCAGTATTTTTTAAACGTTCCTTTTACACGATTTAGCGACATTGAGAACTTCTTAAATATCAAACGTGTTTCCTCAGGTTACTATGGAGATGCCCTCGATCAAAAGAAAAAGGGCGACTGTAAGCCTTGCGAATGTCACGAAGCAGGCACCATTGAAAGCGCTGAAGGGCCGCCAATGTGTGACGGCCTCACCGGCCACTGTTCTTGCAGGCCCCATGTAATCGGCAGGAATTGCGACAAGTGCGAGGTAAGAGTTGGATGTTGAGAATTAATTATAGTTAATTTTTAAAAACAAGTTATATTATTTATTGAATGAAAAATATTGACAGGATGGTTATTACAACATCGACTCTGGCGAAGGTTGCATACCATGCGAGTGTAATCTGGAAGGCTCGTACAACGCCACTTGTAATCCATACACAGGACAGTGCTACTGCAAACCTGGAATCGATGGGTGAGTTCAGTATGGAGTAAATTCTTTCATCGGACATTTGTTTAGGTAAATCAAGAACGAGGGCTAAATACTTTTTGTGTGCTCTAGCAAACACTGTGACCACTGTCGCGCATATCACTACGGCTTCACTGGGTCCGGGTGCCAGGACTGCGATTGTGATGAGTGGGGTTCCACGAATTACCAGTGCGATGTAGCCGGCCAGTGCTCTTGCCAGGAAAACGTCGAGGGACGACGCTGTGACAGGTAACAATAAAACGACCTACAAGGTGGTATACTAGGTACAGATGACAGCACATCAAGTGTAACAGTTGCACTACGAAAGCCGCCTCTATCACGAACGGAATAAGGCCGGTCTCAAGGTCAAACTGTTACGCTTGATGTTCTGTCGACTGTACATGTAGGCTCTACTGGGTAGGTACAGAAATTTGTTGTTTCGGATTGAAGGGAAAGGTAGCCAGTGCAATGAAGTACTGTACATGGAAGACATTTCATCTTAGACCTAAGTATGAATCGCCTGCAATACTAATGCCCGTTTTCACTAGCCTTTCCTTAGGCTTAGGTGACTCTTAATGACGTTTGTCTCTTTCTATCTCCTTTAGATAGACTGAGATAAAAATCGCTAAGAGACTATTAACGCTAAGAAATGTTAGGGAAAAAGAGCAAAAGTGTTTTTTGTTGGTGGGCGCCAGCATGCTTATCATCCAGTTTTATAAAAAAATATATAAAGTACCATCACAGAAAGATCCAACCAGGCAATTTCTAAACATTGAACTTGAAGGTTGAAACTGGGTAGGTACTTTAGTAGACCCCAGTCCTTAAATTATTGACCAATCGGGAACCCTTATTGTTTGTGAAAGGTTATTGCTCTTCATTGTTTTCAAAAAACATCTGGTCGCATAGACATTTCGGGACCAGATGTCTTTGTGACAAAAACAAAATGTTAGTTTTTGTTTTAATATTTTACCATTGTTTTAATTGACAAAAATTTTTCGGAGGCACTCTTTAATACTATTGGTGGATAGTATTCTATTGGTGCCCAAGTAGGTGGCAGGTAGTTGACGACCTTTGTGTACCAAAATGATCTTAAGTGTGTCGGGTTGGACTATTCTTTGATAGTACAACAGATCTATGGATACCCTTTTTGTATAAGAAAAGGGTGAAACATCTAAAAATTCGGTATAATAGAACACAGTAAGCAATATTGTAGATTTCCTTCATATCTTCGAAGAAGAAATGTTTAGAGGATTGTAGGGTTATATTATAAAAAAAATCGTGACTAAGGAAGATACTGATGTTTTATTCCATACGATTATTTTGGTATCTGTTAAGTGGGAAATCGTGTCTCTTGACGATTTTATGAGACTTTCAGATATTTCTGACAAATGGCTCTCGCTCATAGATGTATGGAGAACAAGCGGCGCCGCGCTGACGGCCAGGGCTGCGAGGACTGCCCGCCGTGCTACAACCTTGTGCTGGACGCGGTCAACGCCCACCGCCAGGAGCTCAGGGAACTGGACGATGTAAGTATTTATTATGTAATAATAAGAATAATAAGATCTATTGACCAGCTATTTTAAAGTGATCTACTAATCAACACTATATTTGTTTATTCGAACAAAAACTGTCACAAGATAAGAGAACTCTGAATAGGCAAAGTTAAGATGACCATAGTCAGGAAGAAATTCTGTTAAATAATTACTATTCTCATGTAAAAAAATTAGCAACCCTACTAACAGATTAAAACCACGTAAATCGCTGAGAGAGTTTTAAATAATTGATATAACGACTTTGCCGTTCGTTTACATTTTTACAAATTTTAATATTGTATGTTGGTAAAACCTCAAAACAATAAAAAAAATCTAGAAATATTTTTTTGAAGTCAGTGCTTTATTTTCTATTGTTTCTGGCTACAACTTAGCGCCAACTCCAAAAAATATGTATCCAGGGGTTAAGTAGGTCCCTACTTAAATTAAATTTCCCTTTTTTGTGCTTTGAAGTTGGTTTTTA
This sequence comes from Nymphula nitidulata, assembly GCA_947347705.1. NCBI lineage: Eukaryota > Metazoa > Arthropoda > Insecta > Lepidoptera > Crambidae > Nymphula > Nymphula nitidulata. The sequence goes on from OX374616.1 coordinate 24,937,365, forward strand.
TTTCTGTTTAAACATTTCTCATTTATTTCACAATTTTTAGTGATAACTTTCTAAGGTCAAAGCGTACCTAACCTACTAAGTGAAGTGACTGTATCGTTTCCATGAAAAGTCATAGCCCAACAGACTCGTGGACCCACAGCGGTGACCCACTAGTGGGTCCACGAGTAATTTTATGTTTACTTGTGGTACCACCGCTTCGCTCTTGACCAAAAATATTTTAGGTATGTAATTGGCTGTTGGTAATTAAATACTTGTAATTGACACTTGAAAATGTAATAATAAGAATTTAATCTAATACGCCTCACGATTCTCTTATGTGTAAATAACCTCTGATATACTCATGATAGCCTGGTAGGTACTTCAGGTTGGAAATATACCTACATTTATTAGGTATCAACGGATCAAATGAATCAACGGACTGAATGATTCTTTGTCGCATTGTCGGTTTAGTTTATTTAGAAACAATTATAAAATAAAAATAGATATTTGTCAAGTTGCGATTATGGGCATAGTGCGATCTTATGTATGAAGGTTCCATAAAGTTGGCATGGTGCTACCGATTGCTTGAAACAATCGAAAAGTTAAATAAGGGCGATAGTAAGCATCGTGCTACAAAATCTGCCTTCAACATTGTATAAAAAACCTACACCATGTTTTTTATAAAATAATCTGTCAGAAAGCAAATACTGCGACGGGCTATAACAGTAACATACCATATTGCGTAATATCGCCTTAGACCTGTCAAGAGCGAAGCGGTGGGACCACCAGTAAATTTAAAATTACTCGTGGGCCCACTAGTGGGTCACTGGAGTGGGTCCACGAGTCTGGTGGGAGTCATAGGAAAGCAAAAATCTACAATTTCGCATACATAGACGACTTAATTATTACAGTTATTTTGATTTGAAAACAAATAAATACAACAACAATTTGACACAACATCAATTTGATTGTAAATAATTTTTTATGGGAACAAATGGCAACTATTCCGCATCTAATAAAAAAGAATAACGTAAATCGGATCGGTTTTGGCGCAATCGGTGTACATTCATACATTAAAAAATACCAACCGAATTGGAAACTCCTTCTTTTTGAAGTCCGTTGAAAAGATAAATAAATCATATTTAGGGAATTGTATCAAGTTCTACTATAAAATAAAAAAGTTCTACAGGAAAATATTTTAAAAAAATATACGTGTAACAATAACAGACTTATCAAAAGGTTATAGGGCCTTTGACTATGTTGAAGATTAATACGTATGGAGATAAAAGGTTGGTTCTTGCTATTACAAGAGAGGAACCATTATGTGCTATACCTATTACCAACAATAAATGAACTATAAAAGAAAAGAGCTCAATACATCTAAGCATCTGTTCATTGTAACTGTTTTTAGATGTGAAATATTAAAATTGATTAAGCAATATTCTTACATTTTAAAAGTTAGACATTGTAAATGTCAGCCTACTGTGGGTGAGCCTCCCAAATTACCGATACCAGCGGTAGACGAGCCACTTATTTATAGACATTTATTTCATTACAAAATCGTGATAAATTAGTAATATAACATTTGTCGTGAAAAAGTCCTTGTACTTTGAATGAATAATTTAGAGGTCTACTTAAAATAAATAATTTGGATTTGAGCACAATAGGTGCCTGTATTTTTTTATAATTATTTATAGCAGCATTAGAAGTAGGTAAGTAGTGTTTTTAATTCAAATTGTCAAGTAAATGCAGCTGATGTTCTAACAGATCCTCTCTAAGATCTCGAAATCGCCAACTGTGGTGGAGAATGCTGATTTTGACAAAGAACTTCAGCGTGTTAGGGGCGAGATTGAGCGGTTGATCCAAGATGCCCAGGCGCAGCTTGGTAGCGGACCCGGGGCCAGCCCCACAGACAGTTTGGCTGAACTTTCCGACCGACTTGCGGATGTCAAGTAAGTACTTGCCACTGAGCCTTAATTCTCTTTGCTTGACCAATTTTTACTTCGCAATTTCTTAATTTAACATAGTTTAAATTTTAGAGTTGTTTTGGGGAAACATCGCTATGGATTAAATTGCAAATCTAAATCCACATTCTTGGTACGCACCATGTGTCAAATTCAAACTGTTGCTGTTTGGGTTGATAGAACTAAAACGTTACTTCTCAATTTAGAGTGAATTGTTTTTTATTAAAGGAAAATGCTGTTCAACATCGAGAATGAAAGCTATGAAGGGTACGAGGCAGTAGAGAGAAGCAAAGGCAACGTTTCCAAAGCCGAGGACACCATTGAAGCTGCTCAGAAGGAAATCAATGTGAGTGACTGTTGCTAATTATGTAATTATATATTGATAAAATTGCAAGTGTAGACAATGAACGAGCTTTAAAATATTGCAGGTGACTATTTACTATTAGGATCAATTTTTATTTTCTTTTTAATTTCAGAGTGCTTTAGAATACTTGGAAGGAGAAGGCGCGGCGGCATTAGCTAAAGCCCGTGACAGATCCGACCAGTTTGGAAAACAGTCTGGGGAGATGTCTAAGTTAGCGAAGGAATCACGACTTCTCGCTGAGAAGCTTGAGAACGAGGCAAGAAACATTAGAGACATAGCCGAGAAAGCCTTTAATACCTCCTTATCTGCAAATAAGATTGCTAAGGATGGTATCAACAAGCAAGCCAATATCAGGTAGTATCTATAACAAAAATATAATACACTTAAAATACCTAAACTATAATTTTATTCGAAATACCCTGAATCAAACAGACATTTAAATAAAAGAAAAATAATAATAGTACTATAAACTCCTTCTTTTAGCAATGAAATCCAGATTTTGACCAACGAGCTGAACGCCGCTACTGGCAAGCTGAGCAGCATGTCAGAGCTAGCGGAACAAGCGCTTGAGCGCGCACGCCGCGTCTATGATGAAGCATTAGGACTCTACGCCGAGGTGAACACCACGCTATTACCCGACATCAAGCTGGGCAAGCTGCATCAAGACGCTGCTGAGGTCAACAAAACCGTGAGTCATACTTTAAATTATTCCTTCATTGATATAATAATGTTACGATGCATCACAGAATAACCATGTAAAATGAGAAAGGAAAAAGAAATATCAACGTCGCGTGAGTCGTGACGTTGATATTTCTAGACACTTACAATAAACAGATTATCTTGCCAACCGATGCATGACGAATTCGAATCTCTCATTGACCCATCGAACAACTGAACGGGCTATTCTACTTTCGTGGTCCTTATTTTAAAGACTAACAAACTAGTCCCCACTATCCAACCACTAATCTTTAACTGTATTTCAGATCGACAGCAGATCAGCGGATTTGGACCGCCTTGTAGCTGAGAATGAAGAAACTCTACACACGCTAGAGAACGCCATCACCAGAGGTCGGGAACTACTGGATCAAGGCCATGACCGTCAAGATGAGCTCAATGACCTGCTGGCTAGGCTCGATGAGTTGCAAGCTCAGGCCAAACATGACGTGGAGCTGACCAATGCTACATTGAAGGAAGCTAATGAAATATATAAGACTCTTAAAGGTTAGGAATCGTATCTTAATAAAGATAAAGGCTATATTGGAGTGTTATAGCTAAATTATTCAGTACTATCATTTTAAGGAAAAGAGAAAAATAAATCAATTTAATGATTTCAATGAAAAATGAAATGATCACACTTTCAGAACAGCCTAAAATATTTTAGGGTGTTCTGAAAGTGTGATCATTTCATATAGGTATATATAGATATACCTGTATATCAGGTATATATAGATATATTTTAGGTTGTTCTGAAAGTGTGATCATTTCGTTGTTTAATAGTTCATTTAAGATTGTTGGTTCTGATGAAGAATAGAATCCCCTAATTGTGAACTGTGTGGCGTTTTAGAAGATATCCAACACTTGTTAATGAAATGTGTCCGGCATCAGGAATAGAGACGCGCGATGGTCACTACATTACAACAAAATGCATTGATATTGGTATATTTCACAGCATTTTGGCTAAACCAGTGTCGGAGGAAGCCAAAATGGTCTATCGCTTTAAATGTTTGCCGCGACTTTCTTCCGACCAGCAATGATAATTTTTAATGTTATTTTTAGTAAGTTCAATAGGACTGACATATCCGTTAGAATAAAGTCCTGTAAAAAAAAAGAGAAAAAAAAACAAAAAAAGATTGTTGGAATCTCAGTACAATAGTTCTGAGGTTGGAATAATCACATTTTAATGTTTTTGATGCGTTTACTTTAAGCGCCTATTTTATTTGTAATTGTTGGAATAACTTTGTCATAATTATATAATATAACTATTCATAGTTGGTTTAGCTAAGTAACAAAATTTATTGAAAATAATTTATTTCATCAGAATTCAGCGACCAGGTGACGGAATCAAGACAGCAGGCAAACCAAGCCGCGCAGGAGGTGCCAGGCATCCAGGACAAAGTGGCAGCAGCTGAAGAAAGCATCAGCAGCATCGCAGAGGAGCTAACCGCTGCCAGCGACCAAGCCAAGGATGCCCGCGACCTCGCTCGACAAGCTCAAATGGAGTATGCTGAGAAGGCTTCCGAGGTAACTCCCTCGGTCAAAATAGCAGGTGGATAGAGCCGCACAGTAGGTGTCAGGCATGAAAGACTGTGTGGCAACGGCTGAACTGATAGATGCCATTGATCCAAATTTCGTGAAAAGCTCAGCTGGTGACATTAGATCTGACTCTGTAGGGGAATCTGTTGAACCTTTACACTGCGTGTACCTAAGTCACTGGGCTCGTTTTTTACACACTTTACCTGATAAAAATGACAAGTAAAGAATTTTCAATATTAAGTAACAAGTTACTTTTAAAATTTTTTAGAGCTGTTTTTATTTTTTTTTAGAAATAAAGGAGTGATATTAAAATAATGTTAGCTGGACCGTTGATAAAAAATTTTTTCCACACATACAATAAATACTAAAATGACATAAAGAACAGTGTGTAAACACTTTTTACCGGCTGGACGAGTGGTATGTACCCCTTGCTATACGGGCTATATATCCCGGTAGGAGCAAATGTGTGTATGATGAGTACGAGCATTTGTTTACGAGTCATGGATGTTTATATGTTTATTTAGTATATTTCTAATATAGCATATTTCTATTATTATTATTATTTCTCTGTTATCTAGTATCCATAACACAAGCTCTTAATGATGCTTACTTTGGGCTAGATAATAGGTGTGAGTGTAAAAATATTATTATTATTATTTAACTGATAAGTTACAATAAATACCTACCTACTTTTTATTATTTGCAACAGGCGGCCCACGAGATCAGAAAAAAAGCTTCCACCTCTAGAGCTGATGCAGTGAGATTGAGGGATGAGACGGACAAACTATCCAGTAAGTTTTATAAATTATAAAAGATAGAGAGCCATATTAATATACTGCAGCAATGAAAGTACTGAAACTATAAATTTCTTACAGCTCGCGTCCAGGGAACAGCAAAACAAATTGAGGAATTGGAGAAGGAGGCTGCCGAAAATATGCAGCTCACGCGAGACGCCAAAATGAAGGCACGTGCATATAACATATAGCTGAATAAACTTTACATTCCACGCACTAGGTGCCCGATATTTCAATATTTAGTTCGAACATCAGTTCATATGAGCTTATTAGATGATAGATTGGAACCTAGTTCGTGTGAGGGTAGAGTAGAGTTCGTTCTAGTAAGGGTGATTTATTTTTATTATTTGAAACATTTGGTGAGGTGATTTTTAATTTTTTTGGTACAAAGAGAGGGTTACACCGTATTTCCGTCAATCCTGTGGGCTTATTCGCTAACTTTGGCATTACTGAGGTAATTTTGATATCTTCCCTTGTAAGGCAGAAATGGTTAATCAATTAAAAACTTAGTGATAAGCACTCGAGACAGACAAATATGTTCCTTAAAATCAATTTCGATATTTGTTAAAGGAATTCCATCGGATTAGTGTCATAAAAATTTGTTAGCGATCTGTTGCATCTAGCTAGACTATAAAATAGTGGGATTATCAAAAACAAAATCATAGATCATAGATACATGAGCTATTAATTCAACCATAGAATAAACTTTCCTTTGTTTTTAACCCCCGGCGAAAAAAGAGGGGTGTTATAAGTTTGACGTGTCTGTCTTTGTCTTACTGCAGCATCGTGTGAGGTGATTTTTCCTTGTTATTGCAGGTGTCAATAGGCGGCGGTAACCGCTTACCATCAGGTGGACCGTCAGCTTGTTTGTCATCTAGTTGTATAAAAAAAAACGTAGCTCCTAAACGAATGGACGGATTTTGATTCAGTTCTTTTTTTGTTTGAAAGCTGACGTGACTAGGATGGTTCTTAGATATAATTTATGAAAATCAGTTCAGGCGTTTGATGACTATCAGCTCATTTTCTACATGATAAAAGGGTTTTACTTACTTTCACAGATCCGATTGATTTGAATTTTGGTGTACTGTTACTTCGGTGACATTCTTCCATGATATACTCACCTTAAGCTGATCCTATACCATCAAAAAGTCTGCGGCACCCTTAATTCTTCAGAAACTTACAACAGATATAGCGTCTTTAGGCTCATAAAAATAGTCTTAATGAGATGATGTTAGATAGATGATTAATGAGGCCGGGGCTTACTTATTTTTTTTTATACATATTGACACTAGGTTGGGCAAGCGAACACTGACGCCAGGGAAGCCGAGAAGCAGGTTTCCAAAGGTCTGGAAGATCTGAAGGTGATCATGGATGAGCTACAGAATCTGCCCACCCTTGATGATGCCGCTTTAGATACATTGCGTAAGTTTATTTGTTTTCAAACTGGGTCTATTACAATTTAGCTAGACTAGTCATTAATATTGATCATTGTAAATGTTTGGAAGTAAACATTAAAATTTCACAGAGGAGAGCTTGGATGCTGCTGAAAAGGCACTCCGGGCTGTTGACTTAGATGGAAAGATCAAGTCGTTGTCTGAGGCGAAGAACAATCATCAGAGGTTAGTAACATTAGGCACATTGTTTATTAAAGACAGTCGCACAACTGAAGGTCGACTGATTTCACAATTGTCAATGGTTGAAATTGTTAGTACCTGATAAAACTAAAGAAATACAACTATGGAAGTGTTACTTCGCTGACTTTAGTCGGATGCCGCTTTTGAGTGGAAATAATGTTACCTTCCTTCCGTCTTCTTACTTGCACTTAGATTTGACAGCACGAACCTTCGTCGACCACAAACTCTTATTTTATGAGTTTGTGATCGATGAAGGTCGTTTTACATTTGGGTTAACATGAAAGTGGGTACTAGCTTATAAAAGTGCATAAATTTAACAGTTGTTTAAAAAAAAATGTTAAATCCTATCATTATCAATTTTTGATAGGTGGATGAAACAATACCAAGACGAGCATTCGTCTCTGAGCGGCGAGGTGGAAAACGTTCGCGCGATCCTAGAGCAGTTGCCGGACGGTTGCTTCAAGCGTATCGTGCTAGAGCCCACCGAGGGTGTCGCGCGCCGTACGGTCAGGTAGGTGGCGCACGCGCCCGCGTAGGCCCACCACATACTGAACACACGTAATGTGAATCTCAATAATGTCTGTCACCCACTATTATTCTGTATCTATTGTTTTTTCAAGCACTGAATGAATTTCTTTTTTTTTCTTTTTTCGTAATTCTAATTTTGTAGCATTCAATTTATTATTTAGCTATTGTAAATACATTCTACGTATTCCTGATATCATAGCTACTTGACTGCCAATTATTTAATCAAAAATTTGAGGTTCAATTTACAGTAAAAGTTGTAATATTCTAAGTAAATACAGATATTTATGAGTTTAGAAATAGGGCGGTAATTAGACAGAAGTAAGTATCTGTTAAAGTGGCATTAAAATATTTGTCGCTATTATGCGTGATTTCATGAATCAGCAAGCAACTTAACGTTGAAAGCTAAAGTCAACATTAGAAAACAGAAAAATTCCAACTCGTACTAATTTAGAGGCACTTGCCTTTGCATGGCGTCACGTTGACTTTAAGGACTATTTTGACAATACTCCTCCACGTGACATGCAATAAAGATATTAGAATTAGAATTTAAACATCATCCTTCCTGTAATAAATTTCGCGGGATTTTGCGGGACTATATGCTGGGAATACTTAATTTTTTATCATGAATTAGGTAGTCATCAAATCACTATACAACTAGCTAGAAGATTCTGCGTAAAAATTCGTTTATGCTGATCGTTATGAAAACGTGATTTGTAGAATTCAAAATAACACATAATGTGTATTTAAAATTATGAAAGCACCTAAGTGCCTAATGGTTTACTAATTAAAATATAGGTATCTAAAGTAGAAAAATTTCACGTTCCTGGGACGTGAAATTTATTTAGTTTAGATAATATTTTAGTAAATGATTTTTCAAACATTTATAATAATGTTAAAATCAAATTTAAGAATACCTAATGGTTGTTAGGTTACCACTAGCTACTTTTTATCGTGATTCTTCAGTTCAGATACACGATGTCAAAAATATATTTGGCGTTGAAGAATCATCATGATCTTAAACTGAATCTCAATAAAAGTTGTTGGTGGTTATTAATTTGATTGTTGCAGAATCATTGTAGTTTTATGTCACACTGTGAATTCTATGTATTTTTTTTAGAATTGTTAATTTTAACTGGCGAGTAATAACAAAATTAATAACAGACAAAAATATTAAGCAATTATTTATTATTATTTAAAATATTGTACGTGTGTTCAGTGAGTAGTTAGCCTTATCAGTAGGTACCTACTTCATAGACAGCTTCACCTTGAATGTTCTGACGACACAGAAAAAAATAGAAGTAAAATATTGTTGCCTTTGTTATTGAAGCACAAAAGTATTCGCCATTCATCCAATTAAAAGTGAAAAGAAATCTTTTGTTCTAATCGCTTTTTATCACTAAGAAGAACATATTATGTGCTTTAGAAAGACATAAAAAACGTTGACATAAAAGTATATAAATACATATATTTATACTACTTGCAATTATTGCAAGCTGCTTCACAATGTGCCTTTGGTAACTTAATATTTGACGTAGTATAATTTACTATTATTTAATTTATACCTCTAAGATAAATTTATATATGGCATTCCTGTATGAGTATTTCATATAGAATTTTATGCACTGGGAAAATATAAATCTTTACAGATAAGAGTTATATTTTCCTTAAACTACAGGACTAATTGATTATAATAATTTAGGCAGCAACACATTTTACACTGGGTGCCATACGGATGTGTTATCATATTTTGTACTTACGGTACAGATTGCATTTAAGTCTTGCATTTTTTGTACTTAGAATATAATTAAATAAGTTCCTCGCTTTCAAAATTATCAAAAAATTAAAATTCATTGAATATATTGAATATTTAGATATCTATTGAATGAATTATGATTTCTGTTATTTGAGAGGCTGAATATTTAATTTACTTTATCCTGATCAAATTTTAGATATTTGTAAACGAGGACGTTTAGCTGTTGAGGCTTATCCATTGTGTTTTAAAATTTTCATGGTGCCATAATTATTTTGGTACAATTTGTAAATATTATAATTAAAATAGTAATAAATAAGTACAATTGAATGCTTTCTTTAAGTTTGAGTATATATTTTTGTTATAACAAGTGATTGGTTCGAATTATTATTTAGAAAGTTAGCCAAAGAAATCAAGAGATAAATGTGTATTTAGATTTTTTTACTTACATTATGTATTATTTGTTTTGTATCAATATCCGGAATCCATCTTGAGTCAAACACCTGTCTTTCTAGCCTAAATCAACGTTTCCGGTCACTCTCCGATAGTGTTGTCCTCTGTCGTCGACTAAAACTTACATACGACGGTTAGTGATTATAGCGTCATTTTTCACGCTCACAAGTCAGCGTTAACGGGTAACTTGATAATTTTCGTTTGAAAGTTTTCTTAAAAAGTGTTAATTCAGATTTAATCCTCTCCGGTAGTTATGGAGAATAAAAATGTTGAGTAAAATCGGTCAGTAAATGTTAGTGATGACAGTAGTTCACGAAAACGTAAGCGTTCTCCATCCCCGAGCTCTAGTAGCTTGGAAAACGATTCGGAGACCAGCAGAGACTCTAGCCCGGCGTGATATAAGCCGAGGAAAGTACAACAAACTGTGAGTAGTGCACATTTTGAATTTCTGTTCCAACAAGTTGCATTTTAACAAGCTTAATGACTAAAAATGGTGATATTAGAAAATTAGACAGTCATTCTACGGAAATGCCCAATAGCTCCACAGAATCCATGATTCCTTCTAACGAGCTTAATTTACAAATCCAGAGAATATTTTACAATGAAATAAACTTAATATTTTATCAGAGGTTAGTACCACGGTTGAAGATCCATTATATGCAAAAGCCAACGATATTTTCTTGAATAAATTGATAGAATCACAACGTTTTCACAATGAGGACTGGTATGCCATTCGTTTTGTTGATACACAAAAGAAATATTTGGCTACCCTCGGTTTCATGGAGCTTATTATAAATGATGAGTTGAAAAAATTTAAGCAGCTATGCTAAAGGAGGATCCTCGATCATATTTGTTACAACGTTCTTTTGCTAGTTTGACAAATGCTCTGATTTCCCAGAAAGATGAATTTAAAAACACTCTTCAATTTCTAGTGGATTGGGTATTCGCATCAAAAGATTCTGTGACCCCAAATTTGCTGTTCGATAAGTTGCAAACAATTTTTTCAAAAGATTCTGCTTATAGTAAAGTAACAAATTATATATTACAAATAGTGTGTGGTAGGCGGGAGGATTTTATTAATTTACGTCGCGAGGCCCTGCTAAAACAAATTTCAGAGGAATTTCATCGTCATGTTTTATACAAAATTCCTCCTAGTTCAGTTTCACTTTTTAATGAGTAATCAATTCAAAACTACCTTCAAAAAATTGGGGGGCGGATAAATTGACAACAGTATTAAAAGAAACGCCCCGTCCTCAGGCAAAACATATTTTTTATCAAAATCAAAAGCTGTCAACTAGTAAACAAGTGAATGATACGTTTCGGCCAAACACTAGAAAAGTTCAGCATTCATTTCGTCGTTCCAATCAAGCAGGAGCCAGGCAAAACAGCAACCGCGATAAGCAAAAAGGAAAAAAATGGCATCCGCATTGTAACTTTAAAAATAAGCGCAACGAATGACTATCTGACATTTCGAGGCGGCTGTTTGAAGTAATTTCAATACGTTTGGTTGGAGCAATGTGGGTGCACCGCACAAAATTTGTCAACTCCTGAACGGTGCCCGCATTCCTTTTATATCAAAGCCGCCACTCATATATCCGAGCTCCACTGTCCTTCAGTGCTACAGAACCAAAACCTCTCTCGATATGACAGCACAGATACAAGGTTTGCAAGAGTCGGGAGTACTAGAACAAGCAGAACCGAATGCCAGATACTTTCAACGTTCTTTTTGGTGCCAAAGCCAGACGGGACCTTCCGCCCCATCTTCAACCTCAAAAAACTAAATCTTTTCAACTATTCAGTCATTTCTGTGTACCAGATTTTCTTCAGCGGAAAGACTGGATGGCGAAACTAGATTTAAGTCGAGCCTATTTCCATGTGCCTGTCTCTCGGCAGCATCGCAGGTTCTTGAGGCTCAATTACCATCACGATCCGACAAAGAATCAACTGCTCCAGTTAACGTGCCTTTCGGCCTCTCGTCAGCGCCGAGGACATTTGCTTCAATAACCAACTGGGTGGCAGAATTTCTAAGAAGTCACGGCGCTAACCAAGAGATTCACCAACTACACGACGACCTAGCATTCGCTATAAAGATCATGCAGTTGTTAGGTTGGACAATCGACTACGACAAGTCTGTGCTGGCTCCGACACAATGCCTCGAGTTTCTTGGCATAGCTTGGGACATAAAGAACAACACCAAGTCCTTGTCGGAGCTAAAGTGCCAAACGCTACGCAAAGCACTTTTCCAACAGCACAACAGTTGCAAGTGGTCTCTCAAACAGTATCAAATCCTCATGAGAAGACTCAACTTTGCGACATTTGTAACTCGGAGAGGACGGCTTCATTGTCGGACACTGCAATACTTCAGCCGACTATTGCCAAAGAACCACCCCTATCGAAAATTAGATATGCCGAGTCCAGTTCGTTCCGAAATCGAGTGGTGGTGCAAAGCAATAGGGAAATCTATGCCCATACATATGAACCCAGTGACCCATCTGTTAACAACGGACGCGTCAGACATAGGTTGGGGCGCACAGCTTGACGACAAAAATATCACGGGGTCGTGGTCGAAACAGCAAATAGCCTGGCACGCAAACCAGAAGGAAATGTTCGCTGTTTACGCAGCAGTACTCCAAGAACAACATCACCTACGGAGCAGTACTGCTTCTCCAAACAGACAACCGGACGGTGGTGTCATATATAAACAAAGAAAAAGGCACAAAATCGAAGAAACTTCTGAAACAGACTCGGCAAGTTCTAGAAATTTTAGACGAACTAGATATTCTTCTGATAGCTCAATATTTTCCGGGCAGGTTCAATGTAGAGGTCGACGCTCTATCTCGCCAGAGAGCTTGTCCCGAGTGGCACCTAACCACGACACCAACTACAGCCATATTTCAAATGTGGGGCATTCCTGAAATAGATCTCTTTGCATCCAAAACAGCTCATGTAGTACCGCAGTATTGCTCAATGGATGTTCAAGATCGAGAGGCATATCGCCACAACGCATTTTGCCACCAATGGCACAACAACCTAGCGTGGCTGTTTCTACAACCGAATCTTATTCCCAGAGTACTAAATCACTTGAATATGGCCAGCGGACAATACATTTTAATAGCTCCGAGGTGGAACAAAGTGTTCTGGCGCGCAGATGTACAGGGTCGAGCTCTACAACTTCAATTCCAGACCTGAAACACTTTCTCCTAGATATGAGGACGGAAATGCACCCGCCGGAGGTTCAGGATCTACATCTAGAAGCATGGCTGATTTTGGCTGGCAAGACTTATTGACAGACTGGACCGATAAGGAACATACGTTACTAATGTCTAGTTGGAGAAGTTCTACAATCAACACTTATAGGCCAGTATGGACCAGATGGAAAAGCTGGTGCGTCCCATTCAATTGATTATAAATTTCCTAATGCAGATCAAGTAGCACGCTATCTAGCACATCTTCACTGGGATATTGGTCTTGCTTATAGAACTATTCTAGTACATATATCGGTAATTTCAACATTTACTCACTTGAAACATAACGTTGATTTGTCATCAAATTTCTTTGTAAAACATATTTAAAAGCAATATCTGTTGCTAGGAAAAAACTTGCTTAGCCTCCAATTTGGAATCCTAAAATTTTAATACAATTTCTAAGTTCTTATAGTCTTGATGAAAACAATCTGTATCAGGAGTCTAGACATACAGCTACCTTTTTATTGTTGTATTCAAGCCGCAAAGTTCATGATCTTACTTTGTTACGAGTTGACAATCTTAGTTTAGTTAATAGATGAGGATTCTAGCATAGTTTTATGGCCAGCTTTCGGTTCTAAAACTGATAACTCCAAAAATCGGCAGTCAGAATGGCAGCTTAAAGCACATCCATGAATGTTGTTTTTTGGATAAAACAGTTGCTAAGTTTATCGCTTAATCGTAGACCAAACATAACAAATTAATTAATAACACCCCGAAGTATTGTGAAGCCAGCCTCTAAAGCTATAATTGGAGGTTGGGTAAAGTCGCCTAAATTTTGTAGAAAATTTCCCTATTGATCAAATTCTTGCTACGGGAAATTGGAAAATGATTCATACTTTTCAAAATTACTATCAAAAGGAATTGCTTGATCATAGCTCCCGTGCACCAAATGAATCCGTATCTTTATCAAAATATTTTAATCCTATTAATTAAAAAAGCGTTACTTGATTGTGATAAATATTTTATTTTGCTTGATTGCATTATAAATTAATAATATATTAATACATAATGAATATTAGTACATTAAATACAGCATTTCATTTTATTAATCTTGTAATCCATGATTTTTTACACATTATAGCGTCTTCTATAACTTCCTTGCACCAGGTGATAACAAATACATCACTCAAGATGGATTCCGGATATTGATACAAAACAAATAATAGAGAGTTTTACCATAAAATAATACTTACCTATTATTTTTTCATCAATATTCGGAATCCAGGTAAGGGCTACCAGGCGCAACATGAGCCATATAATAATATGACTAACCGTCACCCGGTGCACGCTTAAGTAAGTTTTAATCGATAACAGAGGGCAGCTTAATCGATAACAGAGGACAGCACTATCGGAGAGGGACCGGAAACGTTGATTTAGGTTAGAAAGACAGGTGCTTGACTCAAGATGGATTCCGGATATTGATGAAAAAATAATAGGTAAGTGTTATTTTATAGTAAAACTCTCTATTTTGCCCGGATATTTGTGAGTATAAATGATTGTAGTTTATTTATTTGTATTAAACTATTAACAATATTTGGTGTGTTATTGTTTTAAAAGCGTGATTATGTAAGTACCTATTTAATTATTAACTACATTATATTATGTTTAATTATAATGTCAACTAAAAGGGTAAAAATCCTTTTTGTTTTCTATAGTGTTCACCCAAACACACAATTGACAAATGTTTTTAAATTACGCATTTCATTTATAATAATTTTTTTTCAAATGTTATCCTATTGAAATGTAGTCCTATTGAACGTTTGGCCGAATTATTAATGCTCGATGATAAAACTACTACAAATAAGAACCTAATATAAACTACAAAACAAACTTGAATCTACCATGCAAACAAGCAGGATTGATTGAGCTTTTTCCAACCGCTGCAGAGGCACGCTCGCTTCGCTCGCTCGGCGCGCACCGAACCTAAGACAAAAAAAGGTATTTAATGCTTTTTACAAATAAAAAATAATGTGAACTAAACATCTAAGTAAAAACTGGTTTTGATAATCGAATAAATGTCTCTCTGGAAAATAAAACACGAGTAAAAAAGATTATGTGAAAGTAAGCAATAAAGTAACTCTGCGATAGCGTACCAGAAACTGCCAGGGACTCCTTTACTAGAGAAGGTGGCTACGACCAGGGATAAACCTCTATCAGAAACATTTATTTCAAAAATGGATATTTCTCCTCTGGCTGTTAAAAGCGAAGAGAGTCGTTGGTAGGTATATAATAGCATTTCTTTCACACGTTCACTTCGTATATATTTGGTTGGCCTCCACGCGGGAAATCATGGCCGCTCGGAGAACAATGCTTGAGCCGCGGGCCTCGCTTAGTGTGCTCGCAAACGGGCGCTAGTGTTTAGGTAATAAGGTAACCATAAAATGTAAAAACAAATTATTCAATACAGTTGTTAAGCATGGCGTACTTTCAGAGGCTACAATTAAGATTCCTAAATATTTTTTCTTGCAAAGTCGTGACTTACTTTTACAAGTTAGACATAGAGGAAAATAAATATACCAATAGGAGCTTTTTTAGATCATTACTTTTGCAGTTCAGTTTTATTAAAGCCCGATGAAAAAAGAGATGTGTAATAAGTTTGACATGTCTGTTTGTGTATCTGTGTGTCTGTCTGTGGCATCGTAGCTCCTAAACGAATGGACCGATTTTGATTCGGTTATTTTGTTTGAAAGATTCATTTTCTACTTGACAAAAGGGTTTAGCTAACTTTCACAGATCCGATTGATTTGATTAACTGTTACTTTGGTGGCATTTCCAAGACATGCTAACCTGGAGCTGATCCTATATCATCAATTCTTCAGAAACTTACAGCAAATATAGCGTGTTTGGGCTCATATGATAAGTCTCAATGAGATGGTGTTAGATGGATAATTAATGAGGCCAGGGGTTACCTAAAAATTTCAATGTTATAAGTTCCTAGAAAATATATAAGTCAATTTAAAAAGATTAATAGCAAAAATTTTTCCTGCATAGAATAAAATGGGATGGATTATAAACGAGGAAAAATGAATGACTCCATACATGTTAGCTTTGAATTCTCAAAAAGTTTAAATGGTTGTTTATTATATTTACTGAACGATCTTCAACCCGTGCACTGCAGCAAATTTCACTGAATGTTCTAATTGCTCGAAACTTACTATTAATTTTCAAAATAAATTATCTTTTATTTACTTTTCAGTTTTTTTTACCTATTTACCTATGTATTTTGAAATAAATATATTTGATTCTTACATCTGTTTTTACATTTTTCCACAACTGTTTTGAAAAACGTCGTGTGATACACGGGCGTGTAGGTTATTGTAAACTCGTACGTTAAAAAGGTGAAGGAGGAGAAAGACTCCTACTGATTCAAGATTTGGGCATTTCTAGATTATCTACATTATACAATGCCATTGTGTTTTTAGATGGAATTGGAGGCGTTAGTTTATAGGTTGTATGCTAAAGTTCAGTAGGTAACCACTAAGCTTACCTACTGAACTTTTTTGTTATCGAAGGTATTGTTCCTGTAAATAAGTTCTTTAAAAATAAATACAGACTTTGATAAAAATACCTAATTTGATTCTATTTATATTGGTTAATGATTAACAAACCCCTTTTCGATCACGAAAGTTTAAATTGTAGCTGAAAAATATTAGCTGTTTGCATATCTTTCATCTGAGGCATTGCATTCCGAGACTTGTAGTTCAATACTGTAAACTTAAAAAATAATTACTGAAGAACTTAAAATTAGTTTAGCAATACCATTGTCACCCTACACTTGTCGTATGCAAACGCTACAACTCCCGCGAGTGGCGCAAATTTATGGCGAACATTTCACAGAATTTTCTTTTGTTTTTCTAAAGTAACATCTCTTCGCGATATATTTACACGTGTGGGCTGAGGGCGCCGCCCTGAGGAGTGTTAGATAAATACAAAGGGTGATTGGAGTGATGCAGGTCGATGCAATACATAGCAAATCGTCCATAAGGGCGAGTATCATATAAGAATTATTATTATTTATGTTTGTAAATAAATTCGAATTTTAATTTTTTACAGCAAAATGAAGTAGTGACGCGGGAATATGAAAAAGTTTAAGCAGTGTATAGGCGGCAGCAGCAGTCTGTCGTATGCAGCGTCATGTCGTTGCAGTCATGATTTAGAATCGCACTGCAGTGGGCGTCACTTCAGAAGTCGGCGACAGTATTGTATTCCAAAGGGTTTGAAGTAGATATTCCGTGAAACGCGATGTTTGACGCGTTTGAGAATATGTATCGTATGTGTCACGCTTATCCTGAGTACCTCACGCTTAAAGGGTGAGACACTTGGCAACTTGGATTGTAATTTCCTTTTCTTCGGCATTGGAGAAACTAATTTATTGAGATAAATTCGACGTGCTGTCTGTCGCTCGACCATTGCATCGCATCGGCGGCATTAGGTACCGGGTCTGCGGTCGGACTACGTGTCGCCTGCTAGTGGGGCCGAGCGGGCCGGCGGCGGCGACGTTTCACAAGTTACGGCAGATATTTTAGAGAAATACATGGTAACCGATAGTATCGTGGTGGCCCGATGGATGCTATCGGCTACGGCATCACACTTAAAGACTTTAATACAAATAAACAAAGTACCTACATAGCTACAAAAAAAAATGTTTTTTAAAACGTTTATCATCATCATCGCAAGCCTATATGCAGAGTGCTGACCACAGTACGACAGTAAATTAAAACATGGACTATTTTATTTCATAAAAATATTTTGGAACTTTCATTATTTCTCCGTTATCTAGTAGGTATCCATAACACAAGCTCTTAATGATGCTTACTTTAGGTCTAGCCCAAAGTAAGCATCAAATTGGGTGTGAGTGTATGATTATTAGATATTATTGTTATTTGATAATATCACATTTCTATGAAATAATTTAACATCGGCTCCTTTTTTTCATACAAAATTCATGATATTATCAAATGAATAATATGTATTTGAAAGTTGGAATACATATCTATGCATTTTCCAAGCAGTAGCTGGGCACAGGATGACAGGACTTCCTACATGGGAGAAACACATGAGGTGTTTGGGCCATAACACCCAAATTACAAAATTTGATTGACCACGAAGAAAGTTGATTGGTTTTCGTGATTGAAACCAGAGCGTACTACTACGCCACCGAGCTTCTCTTATTGTATTTATCTAAAATGTATTTTGTTAATTACTTTCTTAGTCGTTTCATTGATAGCCAGCTGTTCGGGTGGTTTCACTCGAGCAGAGATGTTTGTATGAGTACGCGTTTGTTCATGTTTTCTAATTAAACTAAATTATAAATATTTTTTCGATAGTCAAGAGATATCCAAAGCAAAAGCTAATTGGAGATGAGTTATAAACAGCAATATGTATGTTCCATATTTTTTTTCAAAAATTAATAAAACAAATTACTAAACTTTAGATAGTTACTTAGTTAATATAATGAAAGCTACTACGGCAGCCATCAGAATAATTTAGAATATACAAAAAATACTCCAAAAATTTCAATCATAGTCGACTTTCTCTTCCTCTTTGAACATTAGCCGACAATACAACATTTTTTAATATAATGCCAAAATCTCCGAAACAGACATAAACAAAACCAGTTATAACCGACGGTGAAATGGCTCCTGGTGGGAACGGGCTCGGAACAAATTTACAACAAGTAAATTAGCGAATATCTCACTGTCTGGGGGCGGCGAGTTCCGAAACGTTGCCTGCCCTCAACTAAAACTAAATAACCGAAAAATGGAGCCTCGTCGACCAGCGCAAGCTGGACCGTTCGCCAATACGCCAGGCTTCTTCGTAAGCGACTGATAACAGCTAATAAAAGAATATATTTGGTTAATAATAATTTAAAAATTATAGGCTTGGTTGAGATTGTTACATATAATCTTGTTTCTAGTCGTACATGTAATGACAAGTCTAGAAAAATCAAAACATGAAAAAATTATGATATGAAGCAGAGACCGGTTTCGGGTTCGGTTGAGATATGATTTATCGTAGTTTAGATATTTTTCTTGGATATCTTTGAAACATTTATTATAATGAAAAGAATTAAAATTGACAAAAGACAGATATATCGAAACTTTTGAGTTACAAGATAATTTTATCGTGAAACTTTTACTATCTAATAACATTATTTGCATTAAACCGATTTTAGTGAAGTCTTGAAGAAGAGAACTTAATTTAAAAAAAAATAACAATTAAGTGCCAAGAGACTAAATTTAATGTCCAACCCTGCAATACTAGGATTTGGTAGTTCAAGCAGACGCAGTAAGTAGTAGATTTTCAATAACTTTTTATCACGTGAGACTTCTCACGATTATATCAATCTTTCCAACTATACCGCTTACAATGATATTTACATTATTTGTGGTTTCCTAGTCACTTGAGTCTAGACTTAGTTCGGAAGCCGCATTGTTTGTATTATTTTGGGTAAAAGTCAGCAACGAGAAAATAAATAAATCTTCAAAAAAAATTGTACTTTGTAAGCCACATAAATGGTGTTAGGTGGCCGCTATCGGAAACGAAGGCAGATGGCAGTACTGGTGACCCTAAACACGATTTGTTAGAAAATAAATTTAAAATCTCATATAATAATCAGCTGTTCCTTACAAACAGGTCTACAATATCTACAATATTACAATTTGTATGAAAAAGCTATTTATTCTGAAAAATCGTGTTTAGAGTGACCAGTTAGCCTTCGATTTCAAAACACCTAACACCCTGTATTAACAGTGATTTGTTTTAGTTCAAAGTACTATTCGACGAATTTGAATGTTATGGGGGTTTACGCGGTATGACTTTCCATATAAATTTTTAAATCGAAAATATTGGAAACAATTAAACCGATTCTAACAAAATTTTGCCAAGCATAAGACAGTCAGGGTAGTCTAATTTGTTGTGACAGGATTTTTCGAATAGACAAATGATAAAAAAAATTGGTGATTTTTTGGTTTGTATGAAAAGCTAAAAATTGCTCTTACTCAATTATTATGGCTTGCTTATGCGTGTAAAGTCTTATCAGATTCGGTATGTTTTCGATTTGAAATTTTGTATGAAAAGATGCGCTGCGTTAACCGCCCTAATGTTACTGTTATTGGTGTCTTGTAACAATGTTGTCAGCACTAGCCTTCCTACAAAGCTTGAGTGGTGCGCGAAGGTCAAATTACGCTGGTCTCTTCTGGAAAAACACGTCGTTAATCCGAAAACTTTCCTTAATTACATTTGTACGAAACTAACTCCCAAAACGAATTAAGTGCTACGTGAAATTGGGTGAAATCATGGACCAGATTATGAATGCGGCGTACGCGTGTCTAACCTCTGCGGTGTCTGGGGAATTTTTGTGAGGAGTAACACTGTTTTCCATGTTAGCTATTGCTGGTGAGCAGAAATGTGTCTAGCTAGAGATAGTGGATGGCGTTCGCCTTGGAAAGCAGGTTCGAGTTTCTAGCGGAAGATCACCCTAGTGATGGTCAATGGTCTCGTCATGTTTGGTAATGTCTGAAAAAAAAATAGCTGCTAGGTACTGTTTGTCGCCCACTATAATATATAATATCTAGATATGTAGGTAGGTACTTATGGTTTTATTTAAAGTTTAGTTAATTTTATCACAGTAGTTCGGTACTTACTGATAAAAGCTATTATAAAATATCTCGTTTATTAATAAAAATTTAGACGCTATTGCCTGTTTTAACTAAGAGCATCGGTCAAAACCACTTTTGCCTGATATTTTCAGTTAAAAGTGATTTTGACCTGTTATGAGTTTTGACTGAAACATATACATGAATAGAATACGCTTTAAATAAATTAATTAAATAAAATAAATTGCAGATGTTAAAATTAAACAGTCTATTTAATCTAATGAATAAATAAAAAAAATTAAAAAATATAATATCTGTAAATTATGGTGTACCTACATTTAAGTTAAAGTCAAATAGTCTATTTAATTGTCTAATTAGGGTTTTTAAAGAAACGGAAACTTTTGAACTAAAACATCACGAGCTACTATAATTTTAAATTCAAGTGTAATCAAGCATTCAATTCCGCTCTGATCCAATTTACCACACAGAGCGCTCGGGTTTTAGAGACAAACAATATTTTGGCGACGGGTGAAAGCGCTATACACAGCCAAATACCTTTTAGAATTCAAAATAAGGCACACGCCTAGTTTGTGAACCTTTCAAAAGACTTTTAGCTTGTATTGCGTAAGCCGTGTGATTTCTAGTGGGTTGGGTCCAGTACATGTGTAGTACAGAGCAGATATATAGTATAATATGGGCCTACAAAATCGGTCTAAGGTAAGCTTAACAGACTACCACCATCAAATAATATTACAGATGAGCGGTGAACACTGTCAAAATGGTTCATCTTTTCCTTTTGGCAATAGTGAGTGAAACAAAATATAGTTCAACTGTCTTTAATTAAAATTTTAAACAAAAATTAAAACCGACTTCAAAAAACTTAAAAGGTTAAGGTACCTACTTAAACTTAATTATTTTAATCTTTTCAGTTTTTTGAAGTCGGTTTTAATTTTTGTTTAAATTTTTTTTTCTTTTTTTAGTGATAACCTTCTAAGGTCGAAGCTAAATGGGTGACCGTCAACTCATATTGTTTCCTACTATCGTATAGTATCACTAAAAAGTCACAAGAAAGCAAAAATCCGCCAATTTCGCATACGTAGACGACCTCATGATTTCAGTTTTTTTTATATAAAAACCAAACTACCCAACTGATTTTGAAAAATTTTTTATGGGACCAAATGGCAACTATTCCGCATCAAACAAAAAAAGAATCATGTAAATCGGATCAGTAGTCTCGGCGTGTGTACATACAAAGATAAAAAATCAGACCGGCCAAATTGAGAACCTTCTGGTATTTAAAGTCGGTTAAAAATAGTTTAGTAGGCTTTACTTTATGTAAAGCCATTGAGATATAAAGTGTAGAGACGATACCACCCATTATCACTATGTTCTGTTCAAATATAGCTTTCGCACTACACTTTAATCAGTCACTTGCCAGCGTTTCTAGAACGAAAATGTGCGTTCCCATTGAGGGTCCACATCGGAATTTTGAGCTTTTGAATGTGTCACCCTTTAGTAAAAGTTCTCAAACGATTGTAAATTTAACCACTAATTTGTAAAAGTCAGCACTCAAAAGTTACATTCAGTTAAAGGTGGACCCTCAGTCGTGACTGACCGGTATCCATATTTAATAATCTACCTAAAATTTACAACTGTTGTAAATGGCTACTCTTAGTAAAAGATTTGTAAAACTAATTTCATTAATTGTCACTCCTTCCTGCTAAGTCAATAAGAAAATGTAGCATCTAGAAGGTGGTCCCTCAATTGATCGCAATAAATTCATATTAAGTGAGAACAACAGTAATAATTAAAATATAGGTATCACTGACAGTTAGTAAAAGTACTAGAACCAATGTAAATTCAATCTTTAGTTTGTAAAAGAAGCTATTCAAAAGTTTCAATCGATTAAAGGTGGTCCCTCAATTGAAACGCTTGTCATAAAAATAAATCAATTTACGTAACATTTGGTTGAGAACTAGACAATTGTTATAGCCTATTCGTTAGTAAAAAAAATTAACTAACTATTGCTCCACCGAACAGTATAAACAAATTTACCGTTTTACTTAAAATACAAATCAAACTGCTGTGAAGAAATACTACGGTCGAGGTGACCACATATTAGGATTTTATGGGATAAGTAAATAAAAATAATTACGGTTTGTTGACATTATTCATGTATTATTTTTAAGTTTGACATATCTTAGCTAATCAAATCACAATAAGAACATCAATCACAATGAAAAAGGTTGTTAAATGATGTTTTAATAAAAAAAATACACTGCACTGACAATATTACCCTGATCTTTTTAACCGATTTCAAAAATAAGGAGGTTATATTTTCCAATGTAGGTATGTATTTTTTTTTGTATTTTTTGTATCGATTTCTCCGTCAATTGTGAACCGATTTTCAAAATTATTTTTTTATTCGATATAATATACTCCAGAGGTGGTCCCATTGTCACTAAGCCCTGATCTAATGATGGGATCCCAAGGAAATCGAGGCCTAACCTCAAATTCATAGGCACGTATGACATGTTTTACTGTTTTTCCAAAGCTATTCAAGTATTTGCTTCTGTTAGTCATCATCTCATATTAATGAGCTGATGATTGAAGGTACAACTCATTAACGATTAGGAGTTAGAAGATAATTCTTTCACTATATATTTCAACCAAAGACTGAGAGACAGACAAGTCGATAGTGCTGATGGTCATCCATCTTGCTTTGACCTTAGGAAATCACTTGCTAAGCATGCTAAGCTGTTTCCAGAGACAATAGACAGTGAAGCACCAACTCCAGAAAATACATTTTAAGAGGTAAGTACCTAGCTACTGAATTTTAATTATTTTTTCCTTTTAAGTGTTTTGAAGTCGGTTTTATATTTGTTAAAAAAAAAACATTACTACTAATTTGACACTACTGTCAATTAGTAGTAATGTTTTAATTATTAATTTGACGAGAGTCCCCCAAACGAATCTTTTTTTAAACATACTATAATAATAATAATAATTCATTTATTTCAGATTAACATCCATATTGCATTTACATTAATTACATTTTATTAGTTATGTTAGTAACAATATCAACTTAAAGTATACGCTAAGGTAGATTGGCGTATGTTTAAAAAATGATTCGTAAGTCAAGCGTAAGTCGTCGCAACAGCGTATGCTCTCATTAAAGAAGTAGTGACATCTGTAATTGATGTCACCGGCGCTAGCTGCGGGAATAAATTCAATAGCCCCAAGTAATTTGTAAAAAATTTGTTTGATCTTGTTCGTCCGACTTGATCGTCAAATTTTGCAACTTCCGACATCCAATGTCGTTGATGTAAATTTGGCAACTTCGCGCCTGCAGTGGTTTAAATTGTGTAAAAGTAGATAACTTTCATATTAAATAAATCACGGAAATTTTCTGCTCTTTAAAATTAATCTCGGGATTTGAGATATAGCCAATTTATTCTTTCGATACATGAAATCAGTGTAAGTACATTAATAACTCTACCTAATTCCGACCTCTGGATTTACACCGAAAATTATCATTTTTGTCATAAGTTTCACACAACAGGTATACATTACTGCATCAGACGCACAAGTATTATTGACTCTAATATTATTATAGTCAACCTTCAGAGATGGACATATGTTTCCGTTTTTAATAAATTTTACATTTTCATTATACGCTACTTGATTTAAATGACACACCTAAAAATTATATTAACAAATTACCTCGGACGATCAATTTCAAACAAAAATTTTACAAATTAGTTGGGGCTATGGAATTTATTACAGCAGCTAGCGCCGGTGACATCGGCCATTACAGATGTCACTACTTCTTTAATGAGAGCATACGCTGTTACGACGACTTACGCTTGAAATTTGACGTAAGTCCTCCAAACGAACTAATTTTTATACATACGTACTGTCAAATTAGTAGTAATGTCTGAATTAAAAATCGACCATCAGACGACCGGCTGGCCGAGTGGTCTGTACCATTATTTCTCTGTTATCTAGTATCTATGGGCTAGATAATAGGTGTGAGTGTATGAATGTTATTATTATTATTAAAAAGATCAGGGTAACATTGTCAGTGCAGTGTAATTTTTTTATTATAACATCATTTAACAACCTTTTTCATTGTGATTGATGTTCTTATTGTGATTTGATTAGCTAAGATATGTCAAACCTAAAAATAATACATGAATAATGTCAACAAACAGTAATTATTTTTATTTACTTATCCCATAAAATCCTAATATGTGGTCACCTCGACCGTAGTATTTCTTCACAGCAGTTTGATTTGTATTTTAAGTAAAACGGTACATTTGTTTATACTGTTCGGTGGGGCAATAGTTAGTTAATTTTTTTTACTAACGAATAGGCTATAGCTATTGTCTAGTTCTCAACCAAATGTTACGTAAATTGATTTATTTTTATGACAAGCGTTTCAATTGAGGGACCACCTTTAATCGATTGAAACTTTTGAATAGCTTCTTTTACAAACTAGAGATTGAATTTACATTGGTTCTAGTACTTTTACTAACTGTCAGTAATACCTATATTTTAATTATTACTGTTGTTCTCACTTAATATGAATTTATCGCGATCAATTGAGGGACCACCTTCTAGATGCTACATTTTCTTATTGACTTAGCAGGAAGGAGTGACAATTAATGAAATTAGTTTTACAAATCTTTTACTAAGAGTAGCCATTTACAACAGTTGTAAATTTTAGGTAGATTATTAAATATGGATACCGGTCAGTCACGACTGAGGGTCCACCTTTAACTGAATGTAACTTTTGAGTGCTGACTTTTACAAATTAGTGGTTAAATTTACAATCGTTTGAGAACTTTTACTAAAGGGTGACACATTCAAAAGCTCAAAATTCCGATGTGGACCCTCAATGGGAACGCACATAGAACGAAATGCTTTTGAAAATCACGGCGCTTACAATGCTTGCTCACGACTACATCCTATCGCTTCAAAAATAGAACATGACCATTGAGTAATTTAAAAATGGATCAAGTAAGTTTTGAGTTTCCCTTAGATAACGGACTATTATTAACAAGCCTATATACCTCGCACTGCTGGGCACAGGCTTTCCTACATGGGAGAAACACACGAGGAGTTTGGGCCATAACACCACCACGCTGGCTCGATGCGGGTTGGTGGGTTAAAGCGG
Source organism: Nymphula nitidulata (assembly GCA_947347705.1). Classification (NCBI taxonomy): domain Eukaryota; kingdom Metazoa; phylum Arthropoda; class Insecta; order Lepidoptera; family Crambidae; genus Nymphula; species Nymphula nitidulata. The sequence goes on from OX374616.1 coordinate 24,963,106, forward strand.
TTGCAGTAACAACCGGGACCAACGGCTTAACGTGCCTTCCGAAGCACGGAGGAGCTCGAAATTAGAAATTTTGAATGACCCACCCCGCGATCGACCATGGCGAAAGTTGCTTTGTTTTCGTAATCGAAACCGGAGCGCTCAAACTACTGCGCCACCGAGGTCATCTAATTACCTCACCTTAAATATTATTTCACTACAGTTTTATTATACTTTTATTTCATCATAATTATAGTATTAAAATATTAGTTATTCTGTGATACTTATACCTTCTATATAGTAGACCAAAATATGTCATACCACAGATTAATAATAGTAGTCATACCATAATCTATATAATAGTTTGGGGAAAAACTTTCTTCGCATTTTTGAGAAAATTCAAAACATTTCTTAATATAGTTTTTTACATTTAACTAAAGTATGTAGGTACCATTTTGTTCGATAACTTTTTGCCATCTTGTAGGTAGGGACATGATCCCATTGCTATAGAAATTTTGGGGCTTCTGATCAAAATACCGCGACAAGTGGTTTTGGCAGTCCTCTCGTGATGTTAACCTGACCCTGCCTAGACAATTCTGAAGAGAGCGAAACAGTTAGAAATCTGAAGGTGCAAGGTCAGGACTATACGGCGGATGCATTAACACCTCCCAGCCAAACTCTCTTAATTTTTGCTGAGTGGTTAAAGATGTGTGAGGTCTAGCGTTATCGTAATGAAAAACCACACCCCTTCTGTTGATTAATTCCGGCCGTTTTCTCTCAACTTCTTGCTTTAATCTCATCAGTTGTTCGCAGTAGAGTTCAGAATCGATGGTCCTGCCTGGTGGTAACAGCTCATAATGAATAATGCCCTTCTAATCCCACCACACACACAGCATCACCTTGTTGCGAGTTAACCCGGGTTTCGCCACAGTCTGTGAAGCCTGACCGGCCTTTGACCACGACCTTTTTTGCACGTTCTTGTCGTACGTGATCCACTTTTCATCACCAGTAATCAGCTTCTTCAAAAATGGTTCGGTTTCATTACGTCGTAATAAAGAATCACTAATGAGTACACGGTTCATTAGGTTTCTTTCAGTGAGCTCGTGGGGTACCCAAATATCGAGCTTTTTTGTGTACCCATTTTTTTTAAAATGAGCCAAAACTGTTTTGTGGTCAATTCCCAGTTCTTCAGCTACGTCATAACTACTGAAATGCCGATCTTGCTCCTGTTTTTCAAAAATGGCATCAATTTTATCCGTAATAGGACGACCAGAGCGACGTGCATCTTTGACATCAAAATATCCGGATTGAAAACTCTTAAACAAATTTGTGCTACTCTCACAGACACTGCACTAGGTCCATAAACATCGCTAATTTTTTTCGCGGCTTGCGTTGTATTTTTACCTTTTTGTAGTAAAATTTTAAAATGTATCGAATTTCTTCATTAGATTCACTCATATTGACAGTACGAAAAACACACATTTTCCTAATTTGAATTTGGAATTATCTTTTTTAAAATCTAAACTTTTAATGATACCAAAACCAGCCAGATACAAATAGTACAGCCAAAGAGATTTTATTACAAGTTCATACATACTATAATGCGAATAGACTTTTTCCCCAACCTAATAAATAAAATGAATCTCCAAAATGTAGTTATGTTCGCAAATAACTTTCGTACGGCAGCACCAAATTGAGTATTTTTTTTTTTTGGGTTCGTTATTGTCATGACAAGGTTGGTATAAAATAAAATTACAAAAAAGGCACGTAAAAGTGAGTAAGGCAGAAGTGCTTCAATATTTTGACAAAACACTCGAATATTTATTATACTTAGATGCTGCTAAAGAGATCGCAATTTTTTATTATTAAGTACACCACACGTGCAAAGCCGGGCAACTACTTAAAAATATACGAAGAATGCCGGGTGCAGCTATAATAATTACTAGCGACACCCGCCATGCTTTGCAATGCTCGTAAAGAGAAAACTGATGAGTTTCATAATAAAATAAATAAAGAGTTTTTATAATCCAGGAACCTTTAAGGGCGACCCCAAAATACACTACCAAATTCTCATCAATCTCATCAATGGTTTCGAATCGCTTGATTTTTATTTAGGTATATAGATTACCTTCAATGTTATGAAAACTGACGTCGGAAAGACTACATATTAACAACTCAAATACAGAGTCTTATTTCTAGTATAGTATTGTTATGTTCTGTGATTTATCATGATATAGGAATATTATAGATATATTATATTATCTATCAAGTCTTTTAATTAACCAAGTTAGAAACTAAGCCTAAGGGATAAAAATTAATTAAAATTGCTACCAAGACCTACCAATTCATAAAATTGTAGGTAATTTTAAAAAGTGAAGAGTAACCAAAAGAAAAATTCAACCGTAAAAAGTGGAGGAAAGAAAAGTCATTAAAAGCCCGAAGTAATGAAATCGTGAGTAAATTTCACAATTTTCGCACGCGCGGCGGTAAGGGGCCACAATTTAGACTTAAAAAAAAATTAATTAGCCCACCGAGTGGTAATGAAACAGGAGCGAGGGGTCGCTGGATGTCGTAAAAAATTAAGGTAGGTATTTTTGGAACAGCTGAATAAGTTGCAACATCTCACACAATGTTTTTACCCTGACGAAAAAATATAACTGTCTGTCTGTGTACCTGTGTTTCTGTCTGTTGCATCGTAGATACGCAAATAAACCGACTTGTTTTTTTTTTGCTTGAAAGCTGACTTGATTGAGATGGTTCACAGCTATAATTTATGAAGATTTGTTCAGGCGTTTGATGACTAGCTCATTTCCTACTTGACAAAAATTTCTTACTAACTTACTCAGATCCGATTGATTTGAATTTTGACTTACTATTACTTGAGCTGATACTGTACCATCAAATAGTCTACCGATGCTCATTTCTTCAGAAACTTACAGCTGCTCATAAGATTAGTCTCAATGTTTGTCATCTGTCTTATCTTGTTTGTTATCTCTCATTTATCTAGATCTAGATAGAAGACAAATAGGCCTTATTTGTCTTCTATCTACTTAAAATACTTAAATACAAAAAGGTAACTTAAAATTATCAATTTTATATCTTACTAGCGAACCCCGCAAACGTTGTTAAGCCATAAAATAGAATATACATATAAAATTTCATTAGAATCGGTCAAGCCGTTTCGGAAGAGCATGGTAACCAAATTTGTGACACGAGAATTTTATATATATGTATAAGAAGATTAATTAATTACTATATTTTAAAAGTATTTATTTATCCTTTACTTTTAATGTTACTTTTGTAAGAAGTCTGCGGCTGGCCGAGTGGTCTGTGCCCCTTGCTATACAGGCTACTTGGTCAGGGGTCCCGGGCTCGAATCCCGGTAGGAGCAAATGTTTGTATGATGAGTACGACCATTTGTTCACGAGTCATGGATGTTTATATCTTTATTTAGTATATTTCTAAAATTTATATACATATTATTATAATTATTTCTCTGTTATCTAGTATCCATAACACAAGCTCTTAATGATGCTTACTTTGGGATAGGTAATAGGTGTGAGTGTATGAATATTATTATTATCACATTGTTGTTCGAAGGAGGAGTCTGCGGTGGTTCAAAGATTCTCTTCTAACAAACGCTATTAGCACCGTCGCGTAGCTATTTTTTGTTCAAAATATATATTTTTTATTGCTGTGTACCGCTTTTTGAGTTTTCTGCGTAGCCCCTTGTTAACTGGCAGAGAATGCCATTAAGCGTTAAGTCCGCCATTGGTACATTTTTATTATTGTGCAATGAAGATTGAATAAATTTAAATAAACAAATCTTCCCTTCACAAATCACTTCACAATCATCCCTTTACAAACAAAGCATTTTGTTCTTTTTGTAGAAACACATCACTATAATGAAGACAATTTCCCAGTTGTGCACAAATATTCAGTACCCTGCCTCTGTTCACAATGTCTTTAAAGAGATTATTTTTTAAAATTAATCTTACAATTCAGAGACGATGTATCGACTAATTGCCTAGCTGAAACTGACTGTCAAACTAACCGAGGTGTAAGTTACGACTCCGACATCGCCAGGCGAAAGTGTACCCTATTTGAATGTGTTAGTAGTTTCAAAATATACAGCAATATGAACCGGTTTGAGGAACATCCGTAAAGCGCCCGGAAAATCACTAGCGGGCCTACTGAAGTATTCAGACTAAAAAACAGGTAATGAGGGGCGCTTATCAAAGTTTCATCATTTTAGTGACGTGATAATGTCGATGCCAATCTAAGAAAGGAGAATGGGAGAAGTAGATATTATCTAACCAATCTCCAAATCCAAATCCAAACCAATCTCCAATCTCTCTCTTGATCCTTTCCAATGTTTGTATGGTGAGTACGAGCATTTGTTCACGAGTCATGGATGTTTTTATGTTTATTTAGCTTATTTCTAATATTTATATACATATTATTATCATTATTTCTCCGTTATCTAGTATCCATAACACAAGCTCTTAATGATGCTTACTTTGGGCTAGATAATAGGTGTGAGTGTATGAATATTATTATTAATATTATTAACCTTTGACCGATTTGCTTTGATAATTTTAAATCGTGTAAAATATCATCATCATCGTATGGATATCATAGGCCGCTGACAAGAACTAAGGCCTCCATCGTCGATTTCCAACCGAAACGGTTCTGTGCAGCATGCATTCAACGGCTCCCCGTGATCCTGACCTGGTCCGTCCTGATATGTCCGTCTATTCAGAGGCCGTCTTATTTTGCGCTTTCCGGTACGTTCTGCGTGCTGTGTGGCTTGCGCACTACCACTAGAACTTGCTAATCTTGTGCTATGTCAGCGGCTTTGGTTCTCTTACCGATGTCCTCATTTCTAATTCCATCGCAGTGAAAGGTTCTCTGCTAGTATTAAATACGTTTAAATATGTATACAATTCCTACGTGTTGCACATACTATAAGTAAGCAAAAACACTCTTGTAACTATTATCCTACATTTATTTCAATCAAGGATATATCAAATTAAGATTTTATTTCAAACTAAGTTTTTTTTTGTATAATCCTATACACACAGTCTTAACACTGTCGATAAATGCACCTTTGTGACATCACTAATGCAACCGAGTCGAGGAGTCAACGGCAACTTACCCGTGCGAGCTTGTCACTAGAAAGTCAAGTTTCTTTAGATTATAATCGTTATATCGTAAAAGCAACCTTATTTATTGTAATTTGCTATTTAATATCATAAAACTGGCGATCTGATTCAATAGCGTAAGAATGGGTTTCAAAAGTTACTGCAGCTGATATAATCAAACTAACAAAAATAACTATCTAACACATTCTCATTCTGACTATTCTTATGAGCCCAAACACTCGATATCTGCTGTAAGTTTCTGAAGAGTGAAGGATCACGCACACTATTTGCTGTTACGGCAGCAGCTAAAGGTTAGCATGTCTTAGAAATACCTACCATCGAAGTAACAGTACACCAAATTACAAATCAATCGGATCTGTGAAAGTTGTATAATAAGTAGAAAATGAGCCAATGATCATCAAACGCAAATCTTCATAAATTGCAGCTAATAACCATCTCGATCACGTCAGCTTCCAAACAAAAGACGAATCAAATTCGGTCTTTTTAATTTTTGAAGTTGCGATGCCACGTGTGATGCGGGGAGTGTCCACAGACACACAGACAGACATCTCAAACTTATAACATCTCTCTTTTAGGGTCGGGGTCTAACATACCGGTATTTATCACTCGAAATTGAAAGCGGTATTTACCACTCAAATTTAAAAGCGGTATATTCCACTCGGAATTTGAAAGCGGTATTTTCCACTCGACTTTTGAGCGCACTATTGGGGTGCCACCTCACAGAAGTTCGTAGCTAAATGTCGCCCTAGTTTCGATTACGGAAACAAAGCAATTTTCACCTAGACACCAGCTTGGACCATTTGACGTGCTCCAAAGACGGGCTATGAGAATTGTCGACGATAACATTGCAAAAAAGATTTTAAATATTTTTGTAAAACATTTAACGCCTATTATTTATCTAGCCCATAGTAATCATCATTATTCGTGTTACTCTAGTGTGTTATGAGGAGCTCTGTGGGGTAGTTTGAGCGCACCAGTTTTGATTACGGAAACAAAGCAACATTTGCCATGGTAGATCCCGTATGGGCCAATCAAAATTTGAAATCTCTAGCTCCTCCGTACTTCGGAAGGCAAGCCGTAGGTCCCGGTTGTTAGTTAGTGCAGCCACTTTAACCGACCAACTCGCATTATACCAACCAGCCAGCGCGGTATAGCCCAAACTCCTCATGTGTTTCTCCATGTAGGAAAGCCTGTGCCCACTACTGGGACGTATTTTGCTGGTGATATTATGTTAATGATTTTTCCCATTTATACTAGATAACGGAGAAATATAGATGAAAAATATAGTACTGAATTAACATACAAACATCCATGAGCCGTGAACAAATGTTCATTCGCCATAAAACATCTACTCCTACCGGAATTCGAACCCGGAGCTTCTGGCTAACAGGGGCAAGTAAAGTACGGATCAGTCGACGGACTTATGCTTTAGTTACCTACTTCCACGAAAAGCGTCACCGCGCCACATTAGCGGGCGTATAAAACATTTTACAGAGAGAATAGATAATAAGGTATTATAATATTATAAAGTAGCGCTGTTTTTGGAGAAAACCTGCCGTTACTTGACGAGTTAGCAAAGATCTAGAAAGTAGACTTAATGTTAAAAAAGTAGGTACTTATTGAAGCTTAGCAGATTACGGACATAAATTGGTTTTCAATTGTCATAAGGAGTATTACTCGGCTTGATAAATAAACAAATTGTTTTGAGGCTTTTATGTGGGTGTTTTTTATACAATAAGCATAGGTCCACCTGATGGTAAGCAGTTTATCATCATCATCACCAGCTAATATAAATTCTACTGCTGGGCACAGGCCTTTCTACTTAATTTGGGCATTAAGCCGGCGCGGTGGTGGCCCAATGCGGTTTGGTGGGTTGAAGCAATAACAGTACGGAGGAGATCGGTATAACAAATTTTTGATTAACCGTTCCCGAACTTTACTATGGCCAAAGTTTTTTATACCACTAAGGTGGCAATCAAGCATACGGCCCACCGAATGGCAAGCGGTTACCGTAGCCTATGACAGCTTGCAACACCAGGAAAAACCTGTAATAACCTTTTTACGCCTTTTTTAAGAACATCATGCTGTACTCGTTCGAGAAAACCTAAGCATACGCGGGAGAAAGTTTCTCTGAAACCGTACAGTACGCGACCACTTTGGTTCCAATTTGTGAGGATGTTCTCCCTGCCGGTGGCGAGCGGTGCGATGGTAGAAAGAGGCTGGGAGCATCATGTCAAATAATATCATAAAACACATCCCGTTATATAAACGGTAGAATACACATAAGAAGGCAACGTCTCTCTTAGGTTTTGAGCTTCAATACCGCTCAAACCACTACGCCATCGAGCTACGCATAACGCACACCGTTAATGATGGCTAGATAAATAGGCGTGCTTGTAAAAATATTATCAAAATAACGACTATGATAATAATTTTACAAAATGTTGACCCACATTTTTAAAAATATTTTTTGCAACGAGACGATTAATGAACGTAATAAGCGTCTTATAAAAAGGACAATCTTGAACAGCTCTTACCTACCTGTGACAAGTTTACAAATTACTTTTTAATAGGTGTGACGAACTACCTTTCAATGTAAGTATGGGACTTACAAAAACGTGAGGAGTTTACTTTACAATAACCGTTTTCGTGATGTTCAGTTACAGTGCTTAAGTTTATGAATAAGTAGTTAATACAGTTAAAAAACAAATTTTCTGTTTTAATTCATTTAGCATTTATATTAATTTGTAAACCACCTGGAGCAGCGTGTGGAATGTTTGGCTTGACAGGTTAGGATATGAAAATAAAATTGAAAATGTACTGCCTACTGAGGCAAAAATTTGATTATTATTGCAATAGACAGCTAGCACGAAAAGTCTTTTACTACAAAACAGCTCATGTGTGTCGCAATTTCGAACATATTAAATCACCTTCTAAAAAGCCCCTAAGCCTCCAAATCAAATCAGGCCGTAAGTGGCATACCTAGTACGGAACCCACGGCTGTCTATAAATAAATCAATGGACCGCGCGGGGTGTCCACCACGCCAAGGGATCCCTAAATCTGCACCGACCGCTGATAAATCATTGTTATTGTTAATGCTAAGGTTGAAATACGGGAAAGGTATGCCCAAATGTGCCAAGCGGTGGGACGAGATTTGTTTATACACAATAGTTTGATAATAACTAAATAGGTACGTATTTACAAGTATTTATGAACTTGAATTACATGATATGATTTCACCAACCATCGGCATTTCATCTTAGGCCTCAGGATGGCAACGCACCTGCAATATCTTTTTTCCTTGTTATTGCAGGTGTCTATAGGCGGCGGTAACTGCTTACCACCAGGTAGGCCACCAGCTAGTTTGTCATCTAGTTGTATAAAAAATTAAAAAAAGCAAAACTCGCGTCGATGCAGACGAGTAGGTATTTTATTCTTTACTCTCTTAATATTCCATCGACAAACAATGAACAATGAGCCATTTTTCAAAATGAAATCTATGTTATTTTATTCGATGCAGAATGGAATGAAGATAATATGAGTACATGCCGACGACATTTTTATCAGTAGGTATAAAGGATACACTATAAAATTAAAGATATAATAATGATAGTTAAATAAGTACTTATTTTACAATTGAAATAAGAGTCTTGACTTGAGGATTCCAAGAAAGCCGGATATAAGTGTTCATCACAACAATTGGTTTTAAAATGTATGACCTGCCGTGCCATCGAGTCGGATTGTCCAATAAATAAATAATAAAAAAAATTAGTGTTTACGAGAATACGATATTGAATAAAAAGCAACTAACTCATAGAAAAAATAATCGATAGATTTATGGACATGGATAAATTATGTAGATAAAAAGTCCGCGCTCGATGCACAGGCAGCAGGGACCTATGTCAACATATTGTTTATTCGCATTATCATAAAAAAAATGCGGGTTCCACCTTACAGGAGATTTCAACGAAAAGACACTACTTTTGTATCCTGCGATGATAGAAAGTTCTTTAGAGCTCATCAAGCAAGCGTTGTGTGCGCTGTGTTGTCAACATAACGCGTCCTTTTGATTTTCATGGGATGGACAATGAGTGAGAGCAACTCTTCACAAGTGTCTAAAGTCACTTGCAAGCAGCTCCCGTGCTTGTGTGCAACAGATATTTTGTAAAAGCTTCGCAGTGGAAGTCCACGTTGTTTTCGAGTGTTACAACTTGGTAATATTGGTATATTTCAAATTTCCGTGGGGTAAAGCACTTTCTAGTCGATTATGGATACCAGCAGTGTTTGATTCTAGAGTACCTAATCTTGCTAAATGTTAATTTATGTGCATAATAACTCGTAAATTTTCGACCATTATAAACGTCTATGGTTTCTTTGATCGCTGTTAAAATTTTAGTAATTTGACAGAGCCAATTAGTTGCCATGTTTTTCCTCTAATGAGAGATTAAGCATACAGTAGTTTTAAGTGTGTAGATAGATACACCTTTATATTAAGGCTCTTTTATGCCTTAGTACAATGTTATTCACGAAAATAATAATTGGTTGAACGTTTTGTAGACATGCGTAGTTTGTTAATAATTAATAAGTATTAAGATGAAATAAAGAAAACAATTTCTTACAGTGTTAGTAAATATGGTCTTAACAACTATGTTAGTAAGATTAGCCAGGATTTAACACACATATTATAATAACTTAAGGCCATATCTTCGGCTAAATGGAAGCTGGTCCAGTGCCGCATAACTGTCCACATCCAGCCCCGCCTCAACACTCTGTGCTGTAGGAGCTGCACACGGTGGATCAGGGATGCTATGCGTTTTCATTTATGTAGTGGCAAAGCTATAAACTCCAGCTTCTGCAAGCATCCCCGAAACACTACCATGACACCGCAGCCCCATCAGCCTCCTGAACGCGTCATTATTTGAGTATCTGCGCACTCTGTAGTATTACTATATAGCATAATTTTACTTAAATGATTAGGAACTTTTTTTAAAGGAATATAATATTAAACGAGTTCTGTATTTCAAACAGCCATTTTGATAGAACAGTTTCTTGTGTCTTTTGTAAGTTTGAGTAGCTACGACTGTATATTAATAATAAGGAATATCTATGAAAATGCTAGCTTGTCCCGAGATAAAGCGATGCCGATCCGATCTTGGTTGGTAAGTACGTAATCAACGTGGCGTTTCACACAAAGAATGCTGGACAAGAATGGACGGGGAAGTTTGCTAGGGCGCAGAGTGTGTCAACATGAATTGACGTTAAACTTTCTATTCTAGCATTACGAGCAAGTAAACTCACTATGAAAATCGCCAAAAGGTAGCTAATCTCGTTTCCCGGGATGTACATACTCTATGGTGATAGATTACAAAAAAAATTCGCATATTTTACACTGTTGATGGATAAAATTGGAGAAATGCTGAAACTTGTGTTTAAATATTTGTTGTTAGGAGTATTTTCCATGAGAAAAGAACGATGTAAGATAAGTTACAAATAAATATTGCATGGGCAGTCTGCCTAGACATTACGTCGAGAATTTCAAGACAAATCATTTTATTTATCTATCTAATAATATTAAGACACCGCTCACACCTATGATCTAGCCCGAGTTTGCGTTACGGATATTACCCTCTAACCCCCATATGGCGTTACCTAATGCCGTGACAATTAAAATTTAATTGTGTTTGGTTTATCGGGTCACAATGTGTTAAATCAGAAATATACTAAATAAACATACAAACATCCATGACTCGTAAACATGTTCGTACTCAACATACAACCATTGAATCAGCATCAAAATAATAAATACTAATATACCAGACTAACGCACAGATAAACCAATATAAAGAAATTATGTAAACTAATACTACGTGTCAAAGCAAAGCTCTCGCTACCTATCTTATAAAATTAAGTTGATTGTTTGAGTGAATTTAAGGTGTTGTAATATAAAAAAGGGCTTCATACTCGTATTGGCTGTATGCTGTTATGTGTGTCTTAGCTCCCATCGTTCGGCGTCGATAAAATGGATTTTAGTTTTACTCACATTATGTACTGTAGTATCCAGCCTTCTTGGTAGCTATTAGCACATTCTGTGTTAATGTTAAAAAGAAATATCCTATTTAAAATAATATTCGACTGTCCGAATTGTTCTAGACTTGGAGAAAGATGGATAGAGAGATCCGAGGGGCCACGCGCGACTGCCGGATGCTAGATAGTTTTAGGACATAATTTGTATTACCGCAATATGTACTGGATGCCCCCGAAAGACCAGCCTTACCACCATCTTTATAAAAGCGATTCATATTCCGCTCGGTTCAGTATTGGTTCCTAAACTGCACCGCTGTCATAGTCGTAGATAGCGTCGTAGTACGGATATAACGATTCTACTCAGTTTAGGTCCTAAACTGAATCATAAATGGTTCGGTTTCATTACGTCGTAATAAAGAATCACAAATGAGTACACGGTTCATTAGGTTTCTTTCAGTGAGCTCGTGGGGTACCCAAATATCGAGCTTTCTTATGGACCCATTTTTTTTTAAATGCGCCAAAACTGTTTTGTGGTCAATTCCCAGTTCTTCAGCTACGTCGTAACTACTGATATGCCGATCTTGCTCCAGTTTTTCAAAAATGGCATTAATTTTATCCGTAATAAGGCGACCAGAGCGACGTGCATCTTTGATATCAAAATTTCTGGATTGAAAACGCTTAAACCATATTTGTTCTACTCTCACAGACACTGCACTAGGTCCATAAACATCGCAATTTTTTTTCGCGGCTTGCGTTGCCTTTTTTGTAGTAAATTTTTAAAATGTATCGAATTTCTTCATTAGATTCACTCATCTTGAGAGTACGAAAAACAAATAAAAAACACACATTTTCCTAACTTGAATTTGGAATTATATTTTTTAATATCTAAACTTTTAATGATACCAAAACCAGCCAGATACAAACAGTACAGCCAAAGAGATTTTATTACAACTTCATACATACTATAATGCGAAAAGACTTTTTCCCCAACCTAATATATTTGGTACCTACTAACCCCCTTTTAGTTAGTAACCATTTATAGAGGCACGAATATCCTGCGTTGAATATAATGTGGGTCCGTATGATTTACAGGCAGGGTCGCACTTGTAACAAATGCTTCGGATTTTCCTAATGGTGTATTAAGGTTAACAAGTCATAACTTATGCACTAGAAATAGCTGTTTTCGCATATTGACTCTTCTTACTAAAAACTAGACAGTTTGAAAATGTGTGTCTGTGTGTGTGTCCATTCATTTAATGAAAGTGTGTGTGTAGCAGAAGGAGTTCGTTTAATTAATGGGAAATTATGAGATTTTCAATTACGTCATAGGTAAGAGTATAGAGCCAATGATCCTGTACTATTATATTTTACAATCACGTTGGGTAAGTTTGTAGATTTGAAGTTGCCTTTAATTTTACTGTATAGCTTAGAACTAAGACAGTTATTCTGTGGATTTGCCACATCGATTCCATATGATTCAATATCGCACACTTCGTCGTGCCTTCGCTTACTTTTCTCAAGATTGGGATCAAAAACCAGTTCCGAATGTTTGCGAAGTACAGTAGTCAACACAAACGAGTAAGGAACTCTAGGTGATCTATACAAAGAATAAAGTTCATCAGTTGGAAAACAAAACAGGTTCCTTTTGGCACCGCCCTCTGTGCCCTTTCAAGGCAGAGGAAAGAGCATTTCCCGGCATTACTTCAGGCAGCTATACAAAACGTTAGGATTGAGTGTGCAAGTTCATAATACACAGTCTTGAGTATAGTAAAATTTGCGGATACTCTAAGATTTTTAAGCACAAAGAACAATTTTTAAACCCGAGGGATTAGGGCATCGATTTGATAATTCCACCACATTGTACTATGAATAATGACACCCTGAAACTTAATAAAGTGTGTTAGTGAAATCTGAGAACAATCACAGAAAATCAGAGAATTTCCCAATCTTCGGGGGCGCAAATATATGATTTAGAGACCACTAACTGATCGAAATCTTCAGCAATATTAGATGTTTATAGCGCTCCGTAGGTAGTATCAGGACGCAGCAAGCGTCGAAATGGATAATTTCAACTTGCTACGTTACTGTTGCGTTGGTCTAGTAGCTAGTGCATCACTGCTTTGGGTCCGCACCGGGCGGCGAAGGTTCGAATATACAAAACTTTGTTCTTCTGACTTTTTCTTTTCTGTTCTTTATGCAGTAAATTCTTAGGCCTTCATCGACCACCAGGTGCAGGGCTGCGCCCCATAACAAATTTTATTAAAATATAATAATTTAATGAGCACCAAAAACACGTCCGCTCCAAACGAGCAGGAAAGAAAATAGGTGTGAGCATAATATTTTTGATATTAATACCATTTTTTATTGTGATAATGTCATTATTTTAAATGAAATAATAGCTGGATAGATTCTTCTTATTTTTTTATTAATAAATAAAAATAATAATGTTTTTTTATTAATAAATAAAAAAATAATGAAGAGTGTAAAAACAATTCTTTAGAATATGTATGCAAATTGCATTTAAACATAGGTATAATATACTAGCTACAGACCTGACATGTTTGTAGAGTCAAGCCGGAGGCTGGGTCGCAGCCCTACTCCCTAATATTCAATGTATAGAGATTGCCCTTGTATTGTATTGCGTAAACAATATTTGATTAATCTAACTGTTTGGTTTGCGCCCTAATTGGATCAGCGTTTGCCGAACGATCTGCGACTTGTGATCGATAGTTCAATGTTGACTCGGCTTTCTTGTGTAATCAAAAGGCAGAATACAATGCAAACAAGGAATTATTTAGAAAGTACAACATTTTATATGTCTTTTCGAATTCAATTGGTGTACCCTTAAGCCCCATTTGATGCTGGCTAAGAAATTCATCTTCGAAAAGCTGCTAAATGGTTTCTATCACTATATAATATGCGTGTATTAGCCCACGCACCTACAATACTAGGTAAGTGTTTTTTCCTTGTTATTGCCTATCTATAGGCGACGATAACAACTTACAACCAGGTGGGCCGTCAGATTTTTGTCATCGAAATGTGTAAAAAAAAACTAAAGTTGTCCTTACCAAACCTTCTATTTTTCGTTTAAACGAGATTTGGTCGAACGAGCTATTGATATTCTTACTGTTCAATTGTTCATCCAACAAGCGCTTAGTCGAAAAAGCTGCTTACCATTAAAACAAACTCAATACTTTTTTTAAATATTTGATAATTTCTAACTTTCACTTTGAGAACTGGGGATTATAATTAAGAGTAAGCTATTACACGTTTATTTGTGCTTACTTAAATTTAATTAGACTGTTAAACTAACACAACAAACCCTAATAACAAATTGCAATGGCGCGAGCCCGCGGCGTCTAGTAGCAACTTAGGGCTACTACTCTTGATTTTATATAAGCAAGTGGGTAGGTACGTAACGGTGGTTGATATTCATGGGTTCTTGCCTCGTATGGGTATCTAAATCAAGGTGACGTCACCTGTGGTCCCCCAGAAACTCGTTAAACTTGTCCACTGAAATGTCCTTATGAAAAATACTACTTACACGTATAGTACATTGCAAAGGTTCCAAACAAACATATAAAGTCCGACTGACAGTAATAAATTACCATAGCCTACGGACGCTCGCGACGTGACAAGGGGTGCGTGTCAATATACACAAAATCGTTTATAAGTGTGTTAGATAAAAGATCCCTATTTGAGGTGAACCTGCCGGCGGGCCTTAAGGTTCGAAAGGTCATCGCATAGGTGTCTTAGACCGGATTAGTCATCAAGACTGCATGTAGTATGTCTACTGGTTCAACGGAGGCGGATGGGCGCACGATACGCACTGTGAGTGAGTTAGAGCCACCTCGTTCCATACGTCACGTGACTCCGGGGAGGGCCCGGAATAGGCCTACTACATAACGATATTTTATAATATTTTCCATCAAATAAACATTCTGTAAACTTTTGTTACAACTATAAACCAATATTTATAAATTGGACTGTAATTTAATCTGTAAACTATCAATAAACCACACAGATGAGTATTCGATATTCGAGTCAATGAGTCGCCTACAGGATAGTCAAAAGGCGGCATCACCGCTCATTCAATATCATTTTCATTAATAGTATTTTTATCTGTCGCTTAGTTTTTCCGTTGTTGAATTAGTCTGTGAAGACTATAAGAACTTGCCACAAGCTAGACAGGAGTAGGTACAGGATAGACATTAAACCGATCCTTACGGAGAAGCCACGAGGCTGCTAAGTGATAAATATTAAAAACATCCCTTATTATTATATCGATCTGTGAGTAATTATATATTATAACATTGTATATATATATATATATATGTATAGTTGAAAACTGCGAAATAACGAATATTTAGTTGTAGCCACTTTCCATCAGGTGGGCCGTCAACTTGCTTGACATTTTGGTATAAAACAATGTTACATCTAACCCAGGCATTCTAGATTTTTTTATTATGTGAATAAAAAATCTTCACATATAGATAACATTTTCATTGTATTGAATATCGTTGCGTAGTAGCGTCGGTTGGCCAAAAGCCGACTCCACATTTTATCGTCGGACAGTAGCGAATTAAATTATACAACTATCTATCTACTTACGGCCCTCGTGGCCGAATATAAGCTCTCTAGTGTCCACTTTTGTCTTCTTACCTCTTTTTATTAGAGATAACATATCAAAATAATAGCTAGACTGGCTGATATTATGATTGGCATAAACCGTGGGCATAAAGGGATAAATATATGTAGTTTATGCTTTTTTTATATTAAAAACGAGTAAGGTTTTCAATCGACCTTTATTTTGGTAAGTAGATTTTGTTATTTTCAAGACTATGTAAAAGTTATAATTAATCATAACGCACTTTTTCAACCAAACTATTTTAACGATAATTTCCGGTTGACGGTAGAATGCCTAATGGCATTAAGTCCGCCAAATTGTAACTTACTTTGTGCAATTAAAGTTTAAACAAATAAATAATTTTATTCCTCGATACGCACCAACGGTGAAACATAGAGAGGAGACCAACTTAATTTCGTTGAGACAGTAGTTCCTATACTGTATTATATAAATACGAGCATTTGTTCACGACTCACGGATGTTTATTATGTTTATTTAGTTTATTTCTAATATTTATCCGTTATCTAGAATCCATAACACAAGCTCTTAGTCATGCTTACTTTGGGCTAGATAATAGGTGTGAGTGTAAGATTATTATTATTATAATTCGGATAAAAAAAAAATAAGCACTAATACCACCTCATAAGCACCTTGGCAGTTAATTTTAACATATTAATCTAAATTTGAAATAAACTTGTTGACTGTATTAATTAATAAGGTCAATATTGGGTAATTACTGGGCATGGACGGCATTTCATCTTAGGCCTCAGGATCACAACGCACCTGCAATATCAAGTGCTTTTCCTTGTTATTGCAGGTGTCTATAGGCGGCGGTAACCGCTTACCACCAGGTGGGCCGTCAGCTTGTTTGTCATCTAGTTGTATAAAAAAAAAAGAAAAAAAATTATTATGACTAATAAATTTCTAGAAATGAAATAGCTTTTAGAAATAAAACCTATTTGTGATAATTTTTTATTGATATGGTAAGCCCGGAGCTATGTAGAGATAAAATTAATGGCTTAAATTGTGTATCGTGTAAGGTTATTTTTATGTCGATATGCGCGGTGTATCTCCCGCCCTTGTTTTCACCAGGGTTTTAAATTGTATTTCCACATTTGTAGTATAGATTATTATATAAGAAGCATTCTTTTTGATTTATAAGACGACGTATAGGTTTTTTTTTCTGTAAAACAGAAGATGGGCGACCACACTATTACCCCAAAGTAAAACACCGTAGCACAGATTGATAATAGTATCAGCTACAGATACCTACACCACTCCAAAACAAAAGCTGAAATAATTTCGTTATATTAAGGCGAATATAACGAAATAATCCTAGTAGGCACTTGGATTATTATTATTCGCCATTTTAGAAGCTACGAAAAGAAACACACTCTCCAAACGCGTGCCGAGAGTCGAGAGTTTATGCGTAGGCGTAATACCTAGCATCGCCGTTATTGCCGTCTTGAATTTCATTACTTCTCTGTTATCTAGTATCCATAACACAAGCTCTTAATGATCCTTACTTTGGGCTAGATAGGTGTAGGCGAGATAGGTGTGAGTGTATGCAGATTATTATTATTATACACAAATAGAAAACACCACTTAAATGCTGTGAATCTGTAAAACAAGAAGTATAACAATAAGGCTGGTCGCATTGTGCAAATATATAAGTACATATACTCAGCTCTATTGCCAGTGAGAGTTTAACATAGGTCTCAATATCTCGAACCGAAAACGACTCAAACATATTACAATCCCCAGACAGGCCAGAATATCTTCTTCCAAAAAAGTTACGTGTCAATGGTATTTGGAAGGCATCTGCTGATTTTCCTGCATTATCATCAGATTTTATCAACTTATAAAAACGCCCTCGTCGAAGAATTGATAAAAAAACATCAATTCTTCGACTAGTTCGACTATGAGAGATCTCGTTTTGTTTGTCTGGCGAAGATAGCCAGATAACAAGAGTTTTTGTGTATAGATCTACGAGAAGTAAGTGTCATACTTTAAAGGCTGGTAGTTATTCATGTAGGTAACCTATGGCCTCGTTCGATGCTAAAAATATGGCAGACACGTTTTAGTAATTTAAAATAAGGCAATTACAAAGAATCTTTGCGAATGTTACAAATATTTGGTCTTTATTTCTTTTCATCTATTTCATTTCATTGCATTTAGCAATGCTATGAGTTAAATAACTTTTAAGACTAGTTGTTTATTTACAATCACGAGTATTTTTATATCCACGTGTAAAAGTTTATAAAGTCTTATAAATCAGTTGTTTTATTAGAAACCAACAGTGGGTAATTTACCGCTGAAAAGTATTATAGACAGAGAGCTAGAGAAACCTCCGGATAGCAGTCTCTCTGTAAGGCTAGATTTTTTCAGTTATATGTGTTATGGCATGTTAGGTACGATAACCTCAACCTGACAGCCATCAACCCTACACACTGCGCGTCATTATTTAATTGTGTAAAAAAATTATAAAAAGCATGTTTTATACTACTTATTTCATTTATTTCTTGTAGAGTATAAAAAAATGACAGGTGATTTTGATGAGCAAAAGTATCTAACGGGCGTACCGAAAGGTGTCTAGTATAGTAGTTAAAATAAACTTTATTCTGTATGGTTTCAATACAAAAATGTGTTTTATAAAACTACTAGCTGACCCCGCAAAGGTTGTTTTGCCATAAAAAAAATGTCCAGAAAATAAAAATAAAATAGAGCAATTCTCTGACCTACTGAATATGCATATAAAATTCCTTGCTGTCCTGGCAAACGTTGTTTTGCCATAAAGAAAAGTCCAAAAAAAATAGATAGTAACCGATTCTCAGATCTACTGAATATACATATAAAATTTCATGAAAATCGGTCAAGCCGTTCCGGAGGAGTATGGTAACTAAAACTGTGAGTCGAGAATTTTATTTATAAGATTTACATAAAGTAAATCTTATATGATAAATTGATAATACATAGTTGGAATTTACCCATAGCACGGCGCCGTGCACTTGGCCACACACTAGCTAATAGGCCGGCTACACGGCGCCGTGATTTTGTTTTTTTTAGTAGATAATAAATACATATTTTACTATTTATTATTACCAATGTGTAATAACACCTAATACATAACATTTAAGTTTGAAAAATGTTTTGGCCTCTCAAGTGCAATCAATTATCATAATCGGCATTGAATGTGTTAAGCCGTTGGTCCCGGTTGTTTCTGCAACTGCTTTAACTCACCAACCCGCATTGGGCCAGCCTGGTGGTGTTATGGCCCAAGCTCTTCATGTGTTTCTCCCATGTAGGAGAAGGAAAAGTCCTCGAGTGGCGGCTGCGTACCGGGAGACGTAGCGTTTTAGACCTCCCACTAGGTGTCCCGACTGATCAGTTTGGGAATCATTGGAGGAGGCTTACGGCCAGCAGTGGGCATCTCTCTGCTGATATGATGATGATGACATGATCATTGTTGTTGCAGTTCTCTTTGAAAAGGAGATAAATTCGAAGAAGCATAATTAAAGCTTCTATTTGTGACGAATGTACAGCTTGAAACCGTCTATTCACTAGCCGTTGGGATGACCATTGGATATGGAATCACTGCAATACTTTCCCTATCATTTGTATTGTCTACTGAGCTTGAAGATCCACCAAGAGGTCTCCTTAAAACCCTGGTGCGCTGTAAAGGCCATCTGCAGAACTGACTATTACAGTCAGTCCCAAAAAAACTTTGGCCCAAAATAATAATTTAGTAAAATATTTAATTGTAGTAGACTTAACATTTGCGTAACTAGCAGTGATAGCCACTTCTTTTAGTTTCTATTTCTGATTCTTTCAATGGTGAATAAATATATCTTCCTATTTTCTGTCACACATTAGAAGATTATAAATGGAGGTAGAAATTATTGTGTTACATACTAAACTACTAAGTAAGTAGGTACATACAGCCTTTCCTCGGTGGGAGTGCAAGACCGCGTAAGAGCAGTTTGCAATACCGCGTATGTGCTTTTTGGATGGAAGAAAAAAGATAAGATCATGGATATTTCTACACATTTATTTGACGGAACTTGTTTGGGGTTTCTCTGGGTGATTTTTGTTTTTTAAAATCTAATCTGACCTTAAGAGAACTTGTCCACTGTCAAGCTCTACACTTTCTTTCTGGTCATGGTTCTAACATTTTAGATAAACGCCTATAGGAGATTGAGCTCGTTAAACGAACGAGGTCAATCTCCCATCATCATCATCATTTCACCCAAGAGGTGCCCACAGCTGGGCATAGACCTCCCACCGAACTCCAAACCGATAGGTCCTGCGCTACCCGCATCCATGGGCTTCCTGCGACTCTCACCAAGTCGTCATAAATAAGAGCTGCTATACAACTTAAATAAATTAAATATGAGTTGCATGAGTTATTCCACAATGATTAGTTGTTCTTCTTTCATAGTTTGTTGGTTTGTAATGATGGACACGACTACATAAACGCCACTTGGAAGCAAGGCTATTAAATATTTAACTTAAAGTAATATGCATGTTCGGACCGACGACGACGTGATGCTTCGAATATTTAAGCACTAAACTTCGCTTTAAGTTTTGCGAGAAAGTTTTAGGTACAGTCATCGTCAAAAGTTAATGATCACTCTGACAATTCTTGAGCCTTCTTTCGAAAGCAATAAAGCTTATGAGCCGTCGAAAGTAATCACTTAATATTGTGGATGCCTGTACATTCATAGTTGTAGATATAGGGGAATTGTATATACTATATACAATTCCCCTATATCTACTATTTCTCATCAAACACAGCTGTCTAGCGGAGCTTGTAAAGTAAAATAAAATGAATAAAAGTTCACCTGCGATGTTACTTTTAGAAATCATGAACCTAGAAATACTCAATACGCTACGCCGGCGCCGGCTGTTTGTTTCTCATCAGGCCGAAAGGTAGTCAATGTACTTTTTCATGATATAATCTATCTCACTTCAGACATAATTACTATCACTATAATATTAGTATGGATTCTATCATTAGATAGATTCTAGCAGTAAGTAATACAAGTGGCACATGTGTTTCCTCCTATAACATGGTTTCTTCAAAGAAGCGTGAAAAAGCTCCTTTAGGTCGCCAAGGTGGAGTCTAACAACAATAGGTGGCTTCGCATGGACTCTTCTTACCGCTTGCCATCAGGTGGTGTTGAGTCATTCGCCGTGCTTTGTATAAAATAAATATTTTGGTTCCATTGAACTTCGCATAAACGCATTACCAACTCAACTAAATTTAAACGACCGTTTGCGACAGCAGCTAAAACCCACGAGTTAGACTGAATGAATACGAAATAACCATCTGAATTCGTTACAGTGCCACTCTTCATGCTCGAAGATTGTATTTTAAAATAATGTCACGAATATTTCGTGGATATTATAAAATCTGCCAAAGTAATAACTATGTTGAGCCCTGTCTAAAAATGACCAGCATAAGTGAATTGATACTTCGCTGGCAACTTGATCTCACGCTAGCCCACACTTCTATGGAAATGAAAACTTAACAATTGTTTTTTTTGAACTTTTAAGTTTTCGGATGAACTTGAAACTTTACGGACATAGAGATTAGGCCTCCAGTATTGAATCATATACTTACTGTTTTTATTTGAGAAATTCTAAGACAAGAGCCCCGAACCTTATATTTATTAGTCTGTCTTCAAAGAAGACGGAGATGTTTGTAGCCATCTGAAACTTTAGATCAAGTTATGTATTAACAAGGATTGGCCAGACGTATTCTGCGGCACCCAACTTCGGTCAAGTTTGAAACTATTTACCCGTAACGAAGCGCGTAAATACAAACTAATAGGCGCTACAAGTTAGAATGCTCTGGGTTACTGTTCTATTATCTTTTTCTAAATAAATATAAAAACAATGAAAGCGGAGACTAATGTTAATTTACAACACGATATAAGCCAACTTCCGCACCATATTTTTTTATGAATATAAGCATAATAAACTGAGCAACTAAAACACTACTAAGTTAGTAACTAAAAATATGTTTTACTCAACTTTTCAACGATTAGTTGCCAAAATCCGATGTTTTTGTTACGCACTTAGTATTTTAGTTGGTTAGGTTAGGTTAGTATGATGCTCAGTTAAATACAAGCCTATTTTTTTCATCATCATCATCATTTCAGCCGAGAGACGCCCACTGCTGGGCATAAGCCTCCCCCAGGGATCTCCAAACCGATCGTTCCTGCGCTGCCCGCATCCATCGGCTTCCCGCGATCCTTAGCCCACCTTGTGGGGGGCCTACCAACGCTGCTTCTCCCGGTATGCGGCCGCCACTCGAGGACCTTTCCGCCCCAACGGCCGTCAGTTCTCCTTGCAATGTGGCCTGCCCACTGCCACTTGAGGTTCGTAATTCTTCGGGCTATATCGGTGACCTTAGTTCTCCTGCGGATCTCATTATTTCTGATTCGATCACGCAGAGAAACCCCGAGCATAGCCCTCTCCATAGCACTTTGGGTGACATTGAGCCTTCTTATGAGGTCCAATGTAAGCGGTCACGTCATTTTTTTATAATAGTAGGTACCTAATAGTCAAATCTGTGACTTGGTTACAATTTTTACAATTGATAATATAATTGATAAATCCTTTAACGGTTTGTAGTTTAATATTACAATATACTGATCTCATTTAAAGTCTCCTCTTCGTTTAAGGTTCGTATTGCTAGTGAAAAAATGAAGACCTGAAGTCCATTCATTTTCTTCAGTCTAGGAGGCTTTACAGTAGGAATAATGAAATATTTTTAAATATAACTAAACAGTAACGCCATGTGCAGCTAATTTATTATTTCTTTCAATCTCCTGACTTTGATCTTTCACCAACGTTAGGTACACTTTGTCGAAGAAGTTCAAGGTCTGTAGGTTTAGTGTCAGTAGAACAATATTCGGTACATTATTATGATAATAAATAGTCTAGACGACGTTATCTTATACGAGTCAGTCTGCGATCTAGACTGAGTGTGACAAAACGTACTAATATTATTTTTGTAGCTACGGCTGTGCTTGCGTCAAACTGTCGCATCAATTATGGACATTGATTTTGTTGGCATCAAAGATCATATTGTTACACATTCATCTTCAAGAAAGTGTCAAATGTATGAGAGTATTTCAAATTTGACACATGACTCCTATATTTTTTTCTATACAAATCGGTATAGATATAATACACGGTAAATGACTCAACACCACCTGATCTGAAGCGGTAAGAACAGTCCTTGAGCGAAGACAGCTAGTGCAGCTTGAATCAGACTGTTCTAGTCGCCTCCACCTTGCCGGCCCATAGAGTGCCTTTCACCTATCTTTTGAAGAAACTCATATTACAGGAAGGCGGGAACATATGTACATCATCTTTGTATGCTACTTACTGAATTAAACCCAGCTCTGTAAAACACACACTTAATCTCTGTGCTCACTCGTCATGCTCTAAGTGCATCTCTTTCTCTCAATATGAATACAAAAAGGACGACTTATTAGATCAGTTCTTGGTGTAATTTTTTAATCAAACTGAACAGCTAAAGCAACAAGGACGCTAGGAATCGTAATCAGAAGCACAAAAAGAATCAAAATGTGTAATCGCTTTAGATCTTGTATTGCTCAATTGTAAGAAGTCAACGTGAATATGCATGTTAAGCATGGAATCGTCAACATGAATTTTGAATAAATGAATATAGAAAAAAAATAGAAAAAAAAAACAAAAAAAAAAACCACAAACAAAAAGAGTTGTTAAGATTTTTAAGTTAAGTTTTTTAAGTCCAAGTCCTGGGTAGCTCAGAAGGTTAGAGCTGTCGCCCGGATTGCAGAAGGTCGCGGATTCGATCCCCGCCTCAGGATTTTTCTAGTTTAGATACATTTTTATTAGTTAAAAGCACAAGTTAAGTTTGATCTCATCATAAGTATAATAACCGCCGATACCACCACTACTTGGAAGAATCTGGAGGAGGCCTTGGACACGCCGACCAGGAGGAGGATTAAGCTAATAGTGTGACAAATCATGGTCTCTATCTTAAAAACTACTGAACCGATTTTGATAAACTTGCACAGTTCCCTGAGTTGAACTATACCTAGTCCAGCAAAAAAGATTTTTTGAAATTCGACTTATAGTTTTTAAGATATACGGGGACAAATATATAAAGATACATGCATACATACGAGTATATCCCCGACTTCGCGATTTCTATTTATTCCCGAAAATAAAAGTAAAATTTTGAGGAAATCTTTTTATGGGCCGTTGAGGAAGCAGTGACTGCGTTTCAAAAGGCCGCCGAAGAGACCCTAAGGACTAGTCAGTAAAGTGGTTTCCCAGTGGTTCTATCGAATGCAGCAAAATATTGATGTGAATGGATACTATTTTGAAAAGATATAATGTAACTAACGACTTGCTAGGTTGCTTTGAACCTCGTACTAACACTTTTGAGAGGAGACGGTAAAGTTTTCGGCCAGCTAAGCACCCTTTTAGATTGTAAACAATAATGCACTGAATAACATGGTTTCCTTGTATTGTAAAAAATGGAAACATAATATTTATTGACATTTATTAAAATTGACATTTCATAATTTAAGCCGTGAATGTTTTATTTAAGCTTGAAAGTGTTTTTGTTGCTTTTATAAGTATTTGACTTTTGCTATGAAGAAATAAAACGACAGTATTCAATGTAAAGTCGTAAAAAATCAAATTGTATAATGACATTGACATTATGTTTCCTTCGAAATGGCGACCATCGTGATGTTTTTCAGCAAATTTTAAAAGGGTTTTGCCGCTATGCTATCATTCAAGATTTATGTAAATGATAAGGTAAGATAGATCCTTACAAAAATAACTGTCCGAAAAATGGTGTTCATGAGCTGGCCCAAATCCTATAGGAACTAACATATTATATACAAAAGCTGTGCAATACTTACAGCATCACATAGATACAGATGGAATTAATAATCTCGTTTTTGAAGTCGGTTAAAAAGGATAGTTGATAATCTCTTTCTTCTACCTAACAAAAATTATCATAATAATAATGTTGATAATCTTTTTCTTACTACGCATGTTCAATGCCAGGAACTGAGCATCGTGTAGTACTCCCTGCGGATATTTTAGAACCGAGAGCAACAGCACAAAAAATGTCAAAAAAGTTTATAAGGGTCGGCAACGTGCATGTGATACCTATATGGTGTTGCCAGCAATAACATAAGATAATTTCCCTTACTCGACCCGTCATTCTAAGAAAGTTAAAGTACCTACTCCGCAATGTCGTTGGCCTCTCGTTGCTAGGAGATTAGGCCTGAAATACAAGCAACAAATAAATGACATTTTCATTACCGCATCACGTCCTGACTTTTACTAGAAGAATTTCTTATATTTTATTTACTTTAGTCGTTAAACTGACCTAACATACTATAATAAGAGCAAACGTAATAAACTACATTGTTTTATTAGAGCTAGTCAAATTAAAAACCTAACTCAAACTTTTAAGAATAAAACCTGCCGAAGGTGCTACAAGCGTCTCTGAGCTATACGGTAAAATCATCGAATGAAAAAAGTTTGAGTTAGGTTTTTAATTTGACTAGCCCTAATAAAACAATGTAGTTTAAAGAAAATGTAGAGTAAAGAATTACTCGTAGCCTTCTATGTAAAAATCAAGAGAAAATGTTATATTGACAGCATGGGAAAGGTAAGCCCGCTACTCCCCCCAATATAACGCTTTCTCAGTGTAATCTTGACATCCTTTTCAACTATAGGAACAGAATACTATAGAATAGTTTCAGAATAGTTTCTAAGTTCAGCATGATTTAACATTTTATTTTATATCTATTAATCAAATTATATTGCAACACCTGTGTACAAGCAAGGGCACAGGTAACTAAGTTGTAAGATGTAGACCTTACGTACCTACGCTTAGTTGGCAATGATCGAATTGCATTGAATATTTAGCTGCGTTTCTTATCTTCTCTATGCCGAAGCAGACTATACTGTTATATCTTTTCGAGGCATAATAAAACAACAGATATTTTACTAATATTTCTATTTTCAATTTTTATTGTTTAGTGGTTTTCGAAATAAGATTGTCTCCTTTCATTATTAATAATAATAATTAATTAAGACGTAATAATTGCAAGAGAGATGTCTAAAGACTACCATTACCTTATTATGACTGATTGACTGACTACCATATTTATAGTCGGTTTTAAAATATTCAAAACAGTCATTATTATTTCGAAATATCAAACTCTATTGGACCGACTACACATAAGGAGGCTAGATGGTGAACTAATAGCAATATTTATTGTAGCAATCGGTCTATTATCAAGTATTTTCCATTTATTTACAAATAAAAATAATGTTTTTATAAATATATTTCAACGGGGTATTCTTGTATTATTAAAATTGAAATAAACACATTACTTGAATGTGGTAATTTAAATTTTAATACAATATACTCATGGTCATAATTCCTTTTTATGTGATACCTATTTAAATTAAGTACAGTACAGATTGAATATTATAAAGATATAAAGTTATGATACAATGATAAAATATAAAAACTAAAAGAACACTTAGTAGTAATGATTGTAATTATAAGTAATGGTTGATAAGTATGATTGATAAAAACAAATGAGCCAACTCACAAAATCAGTGATTAAAATGATGAAACATATCTAAACATTTTTCTTTGCAAAAGAAAGACTATTATAATTAAATATTGGGTTTTGTTGGCAGAAATTTCAGTAACAAGATAATATACCTATGTATGAGTAATATTTCACGGATTTGTCGACATCTTCAATCTAAATTCACATCTTGGAAGTATTGTGACTTTTGAATTTTGTAATGGACGATCGCGCAACGGCTTTGCACACGACAGCCCGTCTAACATCGAACTTCCCTCTAGTCTACAATTTAAATAATTCAAATTACAGTCATAAAATTCAAAATTTCTTGAGCACTAAAAAAAAACAAATAATTAATGAATTTTAATCAAATGTTACATCATTATTTTATACCCGACGAAAATGAAACATCCTTTTACTATTTTACTTTGCCTGTTACGAATGTTTTGGAACCGACTTAAAGTAAAATTACAAATAAGATGTGCTGCGGAAGCAGAACCCCTAATGATTGTTAAAATAAATGTATCTTGAATTTTTTAAAAATAGGGTATATCGATTTTAGACGAAATCAGACTGCTGGGCTGGCTTTTATCTGTGAAATATCAATACATTAAGTATTCTATTGTGTTTGAGCGCCTGTGGGCTGGTAAGGTATTAAATATTAATGACTACATGTACAGCCGAAAACCTATCAAGTGGAACAGTTGCTCTATGACAGCTACCTCTATAAGAACGCAGTAAGGGCGAACTCAAGGTCGAACTGTTATGTTTGATGTTCTATCGACTGTACTTAAACTATTTACAAAACAGATATCGTTATATTACCTACAATACAACATAAGAGCAAGTAATGCTATCAGTATTTGTGTTTGCCATTTAGTCTTTAAAGCCTTTGGGTAATAAATAACTTATACAGGTGCCGTCAATGCGACAATGGAATAGTGTAACGTTGGTTGCATTATTTCATACAAATGTCATAAAATTATCAAATGAATACGATATTTTTGAAAGTGGCAAACCATTTCTATGGACTAATATACCTAGCCCATGTTTAAATTTATTGTCGCATTGACGGCACCACCCCGTACAATACAAATTTTAAGAATTAGGTTTTTGATATAAGAGTTAATGGTAGAATGGCACACACATTTTTGTATGAACTACCTATTTTCTTTCTAGAATTTTGTCAGTAAAAAACTATCGACGCCCCGTCGAAATATATTATCATTGGGCGCTTTCATAATTTGTGACGCGACGATATTATCGTGGACGGCCACGGTACAACGATAACACAGGGAAGTAAATTGTATGGAAATATATGAAGACGCTTTTAAATTTCCGTCAACATGGACGTTATAACGTGCACGTCTTACTTCGCCGTTACGAATTATAAAAGCGCACATTATTATAACATAATTTAAAGCGTACATTTAAGATAGGAATGTATCTTGAAATGCATCTAAGAAGCAGTGTTCAATAATATTTTTATATGGTGCTCTTTTTCACAACTTTCGGTGTGCAGTCAATTACTGGGTTCTGTTTAACATTTTTATTTAATTTAGTTTGTATCTGTAATCGTTACGCACCAGTTTTAATTTATCGATTTCGATTAACGCTCCGGGAATATTTTAAACTAACATCAATTACAAACAGTAAGAAAAAAGGTTCCGCTTATTTGTCATTCATTGAAATAAAAAAGTAAATAATAAATATATTGCTTATTAATACCTATTTAATATTATTGCGATTTATCACCTGTTAGGCCTATCGCAATAAACAGGCTGATGCGGTCAATACGACAATAAATTGACACATGGGCTATATTAGTCATAGAAATGATTTGCCACTTTCATGTCAAATGTCATGACATTATCAAATGAATAAGATGTTTTTGAATGTGGCCAAGCATTTCTATAAACTAATGTAGCCCATGTTTTAATTTATTGTCGTATTGACGGCACCATCCTGTATAAGTGGTGTCTCCTACTTAGGTATTGCAATTTAAATCTTTAGTCCACCACTCTAGGTAGAGTACCTATTAAGAGTCTAAAATGTATCTAATATGTCACATGGTTCATAATAAACTCCTAATTTCTAGTTGATTACTAAATTTCAGAACAGAACCTGTAAGAAGAACAATGCAGATGCAGTCAGGAGAACAATACGTATTGACATATGGCAGCTCGTAACAATTAGGTATTGACAATATACTTTAAGTCGGGAACTGTCAAAAGTGATGTATTTTTTTCTCTTGACTGTACTTGCGCGAACTCCAGAAATGTGACTGCACATGAAATACGACTAAATTAAATTGTATTGCTGATTTGTAATAATAATAATAATAATAAGAAGAAAGCAGTAGATAAACTGACAAAGGTCGGCAAGAGTTTAATGGTTAAATATAAATATGTTTTAGCGAAAAGTGTTTTATCACAAGTTGCACAGTAACAAGTTTTAAAATAATATTTAAAGCAACGACTAGATTCGACATTATGTAAAGCGACCATTTTGGTACTTTCATTTCGTTTCAATACTTTAATTCCTAGCAGTTAGTTAATATAATTTATAATTACCGAAGTCTAAATTGCACGTTTCGACTTAATCTTTAAAATCTATATTTACAAAATATCTTTTAAAAATATTATTTATAATTCGCAAACTTTTTATATTTTGTTTCTTTCTTAAGCAGCGGGGTCGTCAAGCCGACCGCCAGCGCGGATTCATGCAACGGGTACAATTTACTAAATGAACATGTTAGTCTTGTATGTTTTTTGTTTGAGCATAGAAAGACTCTGTAATTTGGCCTCTAGAATTCTTAAATATTGAGTAAACGATCCAATTACGATCGAAGACACTAGTCGGTTGGTCTCCATGGTATGAATTCAAAATCATAATTCATTAAACAGATAAAGCAGCATGAATCCATCAGAGTTGTACTAATTCCATCTCAATTTTATAACTAATATGTTTTAACTAATTTCTATTTGTAACTCGAAACATGGATTATTTACAATTGAATTTTAATTCTATTTTGGCTAAATGTCACTAATAACTTCTTATTCTACAATTGTGCCATTTGTGAAATGTTTATAGATATTTAACATATAAACAAACAAAGGAAAGTAATTCAGTACACTATCTACAGAGTACTATCTACAACTTAAGGGCGAAAAAGTATCCTTACAATTATTTTGTACAATTCAATAATAATAATAATCAAAACAAAATGTCTAACAGATTTATTAATAAATATATAAGAAACGATATACTGTGCCCAGATTGGGGTCGAGCAACGTATGCTGGGGTATCGGCGCCTGCGATCATGGCTGCTGCCGATGAGCGGAGAGCGGAGACAGCGATGGAGCCTGCCGGGCACGCGGCACTGCCGCCTGCACGTCCGTCGCCGGCCCAATCTGTGCACGCTCACACACTATTGTATTCGATGTATGCGATGGGACAACTACGACCGTATCCAATTACAGTCCTGCGACCTCGCAGCGACGAAGTTACTAACATTAAACACAGAATATTGATATTTGCAAGGCACATTCTCTTAAAAATCCTGAATTTCATTTTTTCAAGTACATTATATTTGATGCTCCGAAAACATCAAAATCACGGCAAAATCAAACAGTGTGTGACGAAGCGACTTCTATTATTGTAATGATATGTATATAATCAATTATATACCCTGTGTCTCGAAAAATATATGAGAAGTCATCGTACAGTGTATAAAGAAACGAACATCGGTTCATATACAATATCTACACTAGTCCCTAGTTGCGGTTCAACTTGAGAGACTGTCGAGAGGTTGAGGCTAAGAAGTGAACGGGAGGCAGCGCGCGCTAGTAACCGTACCCGGCGCCCGGGTACAGAAGCGCGGCGCCGCCGCCCGCCGGTCAGTGTTGCGCCGCGAATTTCATACGCTTCTGTTTCTGCCGCTGGTTGCAGAACCATACCCGTACCACATTTTTCTTGAGGTCGAGTTTCTCTGCGATGGCTGTGATCTTCTCGCCAGATGGTCGCGGCTGTACCGCAAAATATGCTTCAAGGCTCCGTTTCTCGGGCGCAGCGATCGAAGTGCGCTTGCGTTTCTTTTCCCCGGCCGGCAACACGCTCGGTGCATCGGGGTCACGTCGTTTATTTTTGGCCTGTGCCTCAGCCTCCTCGAGCCACGCCTGCAAGATAGGCTTGAGAGCAATCATGTTGTTGTGACTGAGCGTGAGTGACTCGAATCGGCATATGGTGCTCTGCGAAAGGGCGCCGACGCCGGGTAACTTGAGGTTAGCGAGCGCTTTCCCGACGTCGGCCTGCGTGACGCCGAGCTTGATGCGTCGCTGCTTGAAGCGCTCGGCGAAGGCTTCTAGCTCGCGCGGGTCGGTGTCGGTGTCGGGGTGAAGCGCAGCGGCAGGGTGCGCGAGGTGCGCTGGAGGGTGCGCCAGGGCGCCCGCGTGGTGATGGTTCATTACGTGATTCATGCCGTACCCATGAAGTTGGTGGTGTGGCGGCGCTGCCTCGCCCATAGGTGCTAACGTCGTCATTGACGAAGATGTCAGTGGATCCAGCATATCCAGACCTTCCATCCCGTGGTGACCCATCTGCGAAAATAGAGACTTTTGAAATTCGTTTTATCGTACTGTCAAAACTTACTCGATTAAGAGGATTAGTAACGGGCTCGTTATTATTTTGCGCCGAATTAACTTCTGTATTCATGTTAAATCGGACGTTTCATTGTAACGTGCGCCCCTTGCGTAACAATAACGGTACTCGGGCCCGTATGAAACATAAACAATCATCTTTGTACAGATTTGCAGTGATGCTTTATGAGAGCAAACACTTGTTTTTTATGGGGGGTGCGCGTCTGTTGTGACGTTGATTGGTCGTGAGTGTTCTGCCAATATGCTCGGCTATTGACCGGCTTTGTTACGTAAATGAATGTTTTGAGTGCCGGCGACATGTGCGTCCGGGATCTATTGATAACTACTACTTAAATGAACCTGACAATTTGCAATTAATATTTGAATAGAGAATATTTAATTTCGTCGAGTCAATATTGGCGGAGAATCGGAACACGTAGCATCATATTACAAAATAACCAAAACATTAAGCTCTGGTTTCAACATTTTTATAGAAAACGAATTAGACAGCGGCTATTATGGTAGCTTCCATTTTTAGAGGGAATCAGACCTAAACTAGTCAATCTCTTAATGACTAACCTATCACTAGGGGAAAGTATCATTACTTAGCTACCCATTAAGTCTTATACGTATCGACGGATAATTAGTGCACCGGCAATAATTATAACTATTAATTGATCCAGTGGTCAGTCTAAACAGACGTCCCAGGTTCGAATCACGTTTTTGTTTGCATAATGAGATACTCCTCTCTTTTTGCTGAGCACGTCGGGGTCCATAATGATGTCATTTTTAGATTTAAGCCACAAATCTTGTTTGTTAACATTATGATGCAATAAATGCTTTAGTTTGAGTTTAAATGTACACATACTATCTCTTAAATATTCTTAATTTTATTTTTAAAACTATTATAAATGTTTGAAAAATATATTTACTTAAAAAATAACCAAGCTAGAAAAAATTCACGTCTCCACCCAGGACGTGAATTTTTTTCAATTTATATTATTATTTATTAAAAGTAAATACTATGTCTGTAAACCGCGCCAAATGGTAGCCTAATAGGCTAATAGCCAATGTTCACGCACGCGGCGCTGCGTACAGTTTCTCTATATTTCTCCGTTATCTATGTAGTATCCATAACACAAGCTCTTATTATATTTATCTAGTGGCCACCCCTAGCTCTACCCACGTGGGTGTCGGTTAGCGCTCCAAAAAGAATCCTACGTCCATTCCAGAGTTTTAAACTATCGCCATACCTAATTCCATTTCAATCTGTTAGGCGGTTCACAGGGTTAAAGACAGACAAAATTACTTTAGCATTAATAATAATTATTAGCATGGATTTGGGCTATATGAAATACTTAGGTGTGAGTGTAATATTATTATTATGTTAGACAGCGCCACTGTCGGCGAAATTGGCCGGCGGTGGTCATATATCTCTTTGGCTGCCTAAGCGCACTATAAGTCTTTCGCTAACAATTTCCTGAACCTCGTCCAAGGGTGAAGTTTTATGGGACTTGACATTGGATTCTCTACCTTAAATTCGATGTTATAAAGTTGTATTTTAGTCTATTTGTGGCCCGTGCTCCCAGGGGCGCGGTATATCACAATTACCCGCGTGCTACACGTAACGTCTCTGGGTTTGGACTATTTTTAAAGTGTTTGAAATAAGGTATATCTTAGTCCCTGGTAGTTTTAGTTATACTTTGATATTATCATGTTAATTTGCTGTGCCAGATTAATTTGCTGTGTGAGAAAAATACAGCACCTAAAAACGTTATGCAAAACTTAAAACTAATATTTAATCGACTTTGCATTGCACACGCCCCGGCTCGAACTAAACACTCGTTGGAATTTAATTTATAGTCTACTAAACTGTGACTGAATTACAATCCCACTTTTGCTTTTATTACGTCTGAATTTATAACATACCTTTCCGTGTAATACGTCGCGAATTAGTTTTCGGAAATGAATTAATTCATGAGACCCTTCGGCGATAAAACCGCAGGTATACAGGTGTATTTGGGACGAATATACAATGCAATTTGTACAGTACACTTATGGGGCCAGCGTGTGTCATTGTGTAATAACAAGGGGTACTACAACCCTCGCGTCATTTACCAACACTCCCACCAAGTTTTTGGGGTTGTTTTTACTTTAAATGTATCGACATCGATAAAACAGGCTTTCTATATCTATTTTAGAAGAACTATTTCATAATTATTTCAAGAGGACCACAACAGACAATCTAAATATTGGTAATCTTATTTACTTATTTATCAATTTAACTGATGCAGCTCTCAACTCGCTCCAAATGATTAATTTAACAATGATCATATTGTTATTTAAAAGAAATATCTTTTAAAAATATTAATTGTTATAAATAAATGTATACGTGTATTATACCTATATGATAGAATGTAAGCATCTATGTAAAAAATAAACTTAGAAAACACGTAAGTAATTTTTGTAAAGGCTGCAGAACTAAATATTAAAATTATTATAAAAAAAATATCTCTTTGTATAAACTCATTTCAGTTTTTATGAGCAAGAATTTTTCTGTAAACGTAATTTAAAACACAACAAATTATTTTGTTGATAAAATAGTACAGAAATACACGTCTGACATCGATTAAATTAAAAGTGTTGTTACATCACTAGTGCCGCGTATGATGCGATTGCAAGTGGATATTATATAAATTATATTTCGTTAATAGTGATTTGTATCACAACGTTATGATTTGGACAAGTGGCTAAATTTATTCAGGGTGTAAATCTGGAGCCACTAAAATGTCGAATTGAAATAAGTACCTAAGTGAAAATTTAAATATTTATATTTTATTATTGAATAGTAGGTACGTACGATACCTTTATTTTAAAAATTATAATATATATATGTTAGAAGATTATTGCTTTGAAATAAAAATACTGAAAAATGAATGATTCGCCTTTAAAGTCATTATAATTATATTGTTTATATCCGCAAATTTTATGAATACTTACTTATTAATTAATTATTTACTTGCGCTTAATTGGGTAGATTGTGTAATTCGTTATCCGTTCCTTAGCTTATAACGCAAATACGGATACTTACATTACAAGAATTTCACAGGATTATCCCAAGTCCTTGGTAGCTCAGGTGGTTAGAGCAGTTAGAGTAAACTCGAAATATAAGTAGTGTGCTGGAGTATAATTTGACTATGGGAGACCTTTGTTCAGCTGTGGGCATCATTAGCTGGTATGATGATGATAGTGTAAATATTTTCCTAACATTTATAAGATACTAAAACTAAAATAATTCTGTTATTAATAATTGAAATTGCTCGTAATGTACCATATTAGAGTTACTTAGCTAAAACCAGTTTACACTTCACTTTTTGTTACTCAAAAGCTGACAGATTCAATAACTAAAGAACCCAGTGAAAAACAAACTACAGAATAAATTTAAGTAACAAAAATAAATGACAGTTGTTCATTTATTTTTGTTACTTAAATTTATTCTGTAGTTTGTTTTTTATAACTTACGTAATGGTAATCAAATTTGTTCTAAAGTAAGTATGCATGATCTGCGAAGGTATTTTGTCAACTTGATATTGTTCCTTATCACAATAAACACACATATTATTCATCTTAAGTATTTAATATTGAACAAAATTATTCGTGACATCATTTGATTTCAATGAATATCGCCATAGTTTTAAAATAACTCCGCAACAAAATAACTGATATTTTGTTCTAAAATAAAACGTTAATTGCGAAGATATTTTATACACATTATTTAAATCCTTAACCAAATAATTACTTAAAAAAATCATGTTACACGTACGACATGTTAGTTTCCGACATCCACGAGACCGAAGTGGCGGCCACAGCTAGTTTATTAATATATTCTCATGTAATGGATGCGGAATTGATTTCAGTATCCGCTACCGCCTTCTCTTATGCAACCGCTTTTCTAGTGACTGCACGTAGTGTCTCCCTGTTTCGCTTCCTACCGTACTCGTAGGGTCGTTTTGATGTTCCGCTGTATACAAGTGCATTATTATTACTGACGTATTGATATG
Source organism: Nymphula nitidulata (assembly GCA_947347705.1). Classification (NCBI taxonomy): domain Eukaryota; kingdom Metazoa; phylum Arthropoda; class Insecta; order Lepidoptera; family Crambidae; genus Nymphula; species Nymphula nitidulata. The sequence continues at coordinate 24,998,228 of OX374616.1, forward strand.
TTTGATGGTCGGGATATTTGTTACTAACTGTTTTTGTTAAAGATATTAAGATTTAAATTTGGACATAGTCCATTGCGGAATCAGAGAAAGATTGAGTTTTTAGTGTCTTCCTCATTAAATATTGCTATAGACCTAGTAAAATTTCTGAACCCTAGTTAAATGTCTGGTGTGGTTATGTGTAAAAATACTAGGTATGGTATCTTATAATTTATTATATAGACAATACTTAATAGAACCACGGAGTTCTAGATCTAAGGCAGGTGATCCCAACCACTAGAGTAGGACCACAGAGACGATTGCACTGTTTGACGAAATCTGAATCTTGAGACAGATTTTCTGATGAATTTCCTCGTTCATTTTGAAGTCGGACATTGCTACAGCCTTTGATAATAATTACATTTGTATTTGTCAGCCCAATAAAAATATTCGGCAGAGCATGTATGGAACCGAATATTTGACCGAACTATTCGGTTTGTCTTAGTGCGAAAAACAGGTTGGTTCAGGTTCGTGGCAGTGAGTGGCGGCGCTTTGCTTACTTGTATGCGTTTATTTTCTATCTTTTCTATTAACGATCTGGAGTTAAAAAAATACAACAAAACACATAATTGGTTCACAGTTAACTTTCGTAGATGATTATAGCCAAAATCATCTACGAAACCGATGAGGGTCACCTCACATTGTAGAAAATCAATAGTCGGGTGTTGAAATATAATGTTGAATGGGTAGACGTTAGCCTAAAACGCAACAATAGATAGACTATAGAGAAGTTCACAGGGTTATCCCAAATACTCGGTAATTCAGTTGTCAAGCTCAATTGGAAAGGTCGCGGCTACAGTTCCAGTCCCCCCGGACATGATTTTTCTAGTTGTGATATTTTTCTAGAAATAGGTCTCCTTAAACTTGTTCGGTATGGAGATATGCTGCGCTCTGAATCCCAGAAACTAAATAGAAATGGAAACAGCCTAACGGAAGCTCGGTGTCCTAAGCTTGGCTCCGCCAAGTACCCCCATAGTACACTGGATACATTGCAGTGTACAGCTGTCTATATAATTGGCGATGAATAATATTGAGTCTTTGCAATTGCGTCGAGACATTGCATCACCTAGCGCCTTTTATCGGATTTCTCACAGAGAGTGATCTGAAGAGCTTTTGGATCTTATCCCACCTTCCCCTTTCCTACTCAGGAGCACGCGTGCTGGTCTACGGAGTCATCATTTCACTGTCTCCGCCTCAACAGCACCCACAAGGAAGTTTATTAACTCGGTTTTTGTCGTACTTCCAAAACATGGAATTATTCCAAAACGCGGCCGGCACACTTTCATCCTTTAAAACTAATCCTTCAAAAGAGGCGTGTAAAGGCACCTTTTGGGCTTGCAAGGTGGAGGCGGTTAGAGCAGTGTGCTTCAAGCTGCACTAGCTGTTTTCGCATCTGTGGATTCTTCTATGCGCTTCACATCAGGTGGTTTTGAGTCATTTGCCGTGCTTTGTATAAAAAAATATATACATATCTTTTAAACATTAATAATAACGGTAAAAATTAAAGCTGAGAAAACTACAAATACTAAGTAAAGTCTTTGTTATTAAAAAATGGCAAATAATATATAAACATCTTACATTTATTGTTATATACATTAAGAAACGTATAAAACTTCAGAGGTATTTAATCGTCAGTCAAGCTGTCAGTTAAAACAAACATAAGATGCTTTTATAATATTTTGCAAATAAAACGCCTTAAAAATAGACGGCTTACGGCAAGATGACTTTGATGTACACATCTGAAGGAAACTTATATTCCCTTGTCAGCCCATTACGAAAATATTGAGCATGCCAAAAAGAATAAACAGAGAAACTTAAACAAAAACTGTACAACTGGTACGGGCAAACACGGTGTCTCAGGGGGATGGGGACATACGAGCGTATATGTACCCCGGCAATTGTCACTGGGCTCTCTCGGGAATGGGGCATTATGTTTGAATGTTGCTTAAAATCGACCGTGTGGCAATTTATTGTTAATAGAATGTGAAGCGATGTAGAAAATTCTTTTGATAAACGTGTACGAAAAACTTGGTTTTCTAAACATACTAAACATTAAAGATGTCTATGTTTAACGATCCTAGACAGTGGCATTGTATTTCAAGTAATGCTTGTCACATTTATATAAATGACGAATTGAACAACAATAAATAAATAAATAATATTCATACACTTACACCTATTATCTAGCCCAAAGTAAGCATCATTAAGAGCTTGTGTTATGGATTCTAGATAACAGATAATTATTAATAATAATATGTATATGAATATTAGAAATATACTAAATAAACATATAAACATCCATGACTCGTGAACAAATGCTCGTATTCATCATACAAACATTTTCTCCTACCGGGATTCGAATCCGGGACCTCTTGATCGAGCAGCCCGTATAGCAAGGGGTACAGACCACTCGACCAGCAGGTCGCCAACAACAATAATAATAATTATAATCGTACTTATTATGTAGACCATCAAGAGCTAATACGGATACTAGATAACGGATGAATAGATAATAATATACCTACAAGTGTATAAAATAAGAAATATACGAAATAAATATACAAAACATCCATGACTCGCGAACGAATGTTCGTGCTCATTACATAAATATCTCCTCTTTTCTAGTACCGGGATTGAGAATGGGACCAGGATAGGGGTAGCCTCTCGACCAGACGGCCGCCGAATTATTTACTAATAATTCCGCGCGCAAGTAATTTAATTTCATTAACCTGTCATTGGTATTTAATTTTTAATTGTGTTAGACCTCGGAGATCCATCACATATTAATTCCGGAGGTCTATCAAATATTACTTACTTAACCTATATAGATTAAGATATAGAATAAAATATATTCTGCCTATGATTATTTATCTAAAGTTAAGTAAGTCCTTTATTGCCCGAAACACAGGAAAATCCTAGTTCGGGCTCATGTGTTACTTATACTCTATTGTTATATATAGTATCTTAGTACCTTTATATAGTGTCCCCTATATATTTTTAATGAAAGCTTATATTTAAAACATTACTACAACTAGATCGATAAGATCTACAAAAATATCCATTTTAGGGAGCAAACTATAAAACGTTATTAAATCAGTCTGAACTGAAGCCCCGAATATATTTACAGATTAGAGACATGTACGGACCCCAAATTGCTGGCAGGGTACCGTGGGCAATAAAGCACACATTACGCGGCACGAAACCCTCGCCGGGGTTTGGCGTATGCGGAAAATTAGAAAATTTACCTTTTTTACGATACACCCCAACTCTTGAGAGTTTCTTTTTTAGACGGCTATTTAAATTCATTCCTCTTTTGTGTAAGGCTAAAAATAATATGTACCTAACTAAATTTAGTAGGTATAGCTCATTCTTTGTTTTCTTTGAAATTATAATAGATTTCCTGCTTGATCATTTTCCGAGGCGTCCAATTCAAATAAAATTGTATTTCTTTAGTATATTTTTATTTACTTATTAAACAGAGTACAAGAATATTTAATGTGCTTTAAAGCTGAAACTATTATATTTATAGGTACCTACCTTCTGCTCCTTTTACTAGGGCCGCATTCGATCTTACCGAACACTCTTTTCCTAGATAAAATGTTTTTAAAACCATTCTAAGAGTCATCGTACTAAAGTTCTTACTATCAAGTATTTCACCCTACTTCGGCACAACAAGCGAACACGCTAAGTTGTCGAGCACTTTCGCCTCCTGCCTATTTCTTGCTACAACAACAACAAAAGGAGGCACGACTTCAGAAGGGGTGGAGCAATCGACATAACGCTGGATAGTGCATAATATTACCTCACTTTATAGCCCTCCCTCCCCAAGGAAACAACCCTCCAAGATTTCGATATACTACTGCATATATTTTATTATTATTATTTACGCGTATAGACGCGGCGAATGGATCAATTTGCCAACAATTTTACGAGCGTTCCTTAGTTTTATCGATGTAAAACTCAATTCGTATGATTGGTGTGGATTTTGGGGGCGAGAAATATTTTTATGGCTTAAAAAGGCAACGGGTTACTGTAGACTTTTTATGTTGCAACCTTTATTTACTGAAGTGTGGATTGACAGACACCACGGCCGTTCAAGATTAGATTTTCAATGTTTCTTACAATTTTATGTATTTTGGAAGTTAATGTGATCATATCTATATTCAAAGAATTGGCGACAAATGTACCTGATGCGGCCTCGAGTTATGCGGTGGTGGGCCCCCGACTCCGTGATGATAAACCATGTCATGCTTCAGCTGTGGTAGTGGCGGGCCCGGTTGTTGTCCTGACTGGTGTTTGCTGATGTCCACCGCTAGTGCCTCTGCTCGGCTTAGCAACCCGTCGTTGAGCCCGCCGAACAGGTCGCCCTAGACAGAGAAGCAAATTTGCAAACTTACAGCCTTCCATACAGGTTTAAAAAACAGGCTACAATGCTCATTCTGCTTATAAAATCTGCACACAAAGTTTATTTTTTCACGAGAATGCTTAACACAAACAACAAGCAAGTCAGGTTAAATAGTATTCAGGGGATTTCTCAAAACAAGTACTAGGTATTTTTGAGTAAAAGCAATTTTTAGCTATTGCAAACAAAAAATCAACCATATTTTTTTATTACTAGATTTTCGAAAAACGATATATCCTCTGATAACTTTTTAAACTAGCCTGCCTTGCTTATGTATGGCAAGTTCTGCTAAAATTGATTTGTTCGTTTCAAATATTTACGTCTTGAGAATTTGTATGAAAAGCTGTGTGACGTACGTAACGCTCATATAATACCTCCCATCGAAGCAAAATGGAATTAGCTATATATTCTTTTTACTAATATGTGAGTAAAAACAGAATAAGTTAATTAAATAGAGTTATTTAATTAGTTAATTAAGTAGATCTGTTCATTATTTTCACCTCTCCGGCACGATGCTGCCTAAAATTCGGAGCTAAGTCAAATAATTACACTGGTAAGTTGTATTTTGCTCACATGAGTGTGAGTAAAATTATTTGAAATTTCGAACAACGGATTTTAATTATTAGAGGCGTTGATTTTTTTTGTTAATTCTCCCTATAAGGGGAAGGCAAAGGGAACTAATGCCCATACATCCATGTCTTCAGTATTTCTTTATTTCTTCTTTTATTGCATTAAAATGCTGGCGTAACACATTTCAATGCTTCTTGGGAGTATTTGACACGAAATATATGATGGCAGTCACTTTATATGCTACTTGATGAGGTGGATAACCACAACAAGTTCTCATCGTATTTCACACCATAATCTGATACTTTTATTCTAATAACCTTTTAGTTGTACACAAACACTTTGTATATAAAACAACACCACTTTTATAACACAAAGATCGCTCCGACACAATTTTTAATTATTAAAATAAAAGTCTTGACTGACGCCATTAAAACCCGCGAAACACTTTGGCGAGAGGCGTTGAAGAGGCGCATTTTTTTTTCTTTTTTGGTATTTTACTGGCCTGGATGCATGCCCTTTGAAAAATGAAAATCTAAACTATGGTTATAAATTATTAATAATCCGCCTGTTTTAATTTATACTTAAGTAGTGAAAATATTTTCAATTAATTATTAAATATAAATAGGTTTCTAAAACAATACAAATGCCATTTAGTGACGTAAAAGATAATAAAAATTTGCAAGATTGCAGATACTTTACTTTTGGATTTTAATAATATGAAATAGTGAAGAGGTCTTTAAATCTGGCAAGTGGCGTTATCCCTCCGAAAGTCTTTGACAATTGAAAAATCTTTAGCCTTTTTACTTTTCATGTTTAGATTTTTCAATTATAAATAAGTTATGTCTAAATTTAATAATATTCTAAATAGTGGTGTCCGAAAGAACGAAAATATTATCGTGATACTGTGGCCGCAGTAATGCTAATTATTATGTAGAAAATTTCAATTTTATCGGACTAATGTATAGTCAACAACACATCGAGTGCACAGTTTACCCTTGAGACCGCCCTTACACCGCTTGTAATAGAGGCGGCTTTCGTAGTGCAAATGTTTTACTAGGTGTGCTCTCATTTGTCATCATCATCATCACAAATCTATATACATCCCACTGCTGGGCACAGGCCTTCCTACATTGGAAAAACACATGAGGAGTTTGGGCCATAACACCACCACGCTGACCCGATGCGAGTTGGTGGGTTATTAATTTATTTAAAAAGTAACTCTATCTGCCTGCTACGATTTCACTCCTCAGCTATGAAAACGAGATAGAAGAAATTTGGCATTGAGATAGATTACATTCTGAGTAAGAACAAAGGCACTTGGCCAGATAAATGCTTATGAATAAACTCTATGACCAAAAAATCTAAGATAGTGCGCCTGTATGTTCAAAGTACCTAAGTTTTTTTCTATTCTACTAGATGTCAAACAAACTGATGGCCCACCTGATGGTAAGCGGTTACCGCCGCCTATAGACACCTGCAATAACAAGGGAAAATCACTTGATATTGCAGGTGTGTTGTCATCCTGAGGCCTAAGATGAAATGCCGTCCATGCCCAGTAATTACACTGGCTGAAGTATTGTCCAATACTAAAATATAAACTTACCTACCTACCGCTCGCACCACGCGTGCGCGGGAAAAGATTAGTGCATAATCCTCTTTACTTGATCAAAAGCTCTCTCTTATATACCACTATCTGAATGGCAACAAAATTATGTCTTATTTTGATGTCATAAATATTATGTTTGGACTCGAATTTCGACTTATAAAAATATGAGAATGAAATATAATTATGCTGAGTGGCGGAAAAGTAAAGTTACTTTTGAAAGAAATCATACTAATATTATAAAACCGATTAAGATGAAATTTGGTTTGACGATAGATTATTTCCTGAGAAAGGACGAAGACTACCACCAGACATTAAGCGGTACGAGAAGTCCTAAAGCGATACCTCGTAAACAATGTTTCGGCCGTTGAGTAAAAAGGTCAATAGTTTAATTTAATTTATATAATTTATTTATAAAATAGCTATTTTTGAAAATGTTTCCAATTATTTAATGCCTTTATATTAGCTATATTTTGGGGTTTATATATCATCCGTTTGCTTAGAACATTATAAAATATAAGAAAGGGATTCATTTAATGTTTAAATTTATTTCCTATAGAGAATAATGTGTACTCAATTTTAACGAAACTCGTGAAACAAGGAAAAAGGGAACACCATGTTCTGGAGAATTCTTAGTTTCTTATGTACGACAAATAACGAGTCGCTTATTTCCAATTACTTTCGACAGTTGTACCTAGCATCTAGCCTAAATCAAGCTTCGTTAAAGTTTTTTATGGATACTGGAAAACGGAGAATTATGTAAATGATCTTGATTAATAAAATTGTTTGTTTGTTTGTTCATAATGCATCAGTGAACCAATTCTGCTGTGTTGGGACTTTGATAAGTTGTTCTACTTACGCTCGCGAAGGTTCCTAGATTATTAAACCGATCATTTTTTTTACGTAGCATTGCAACATATATAAATAAATATGGATAATAATATAACCTCTGGTTTGGCAGATACCATGTCTACGAAACAATTCAACCAGCCGGCTTCATTATTGGATAATAATCGAAGCGTGTATATTAATCACGGTAACTAGGTACATTGAAATAATTGTATACGCGACTATGTCGTATATTTCTTTCATCATCATCAGCAGATGAGCCCATGAGTCCACTGCTGAACAAAGGCCTCTCCCATTGATTTTCAAATGGATCGGTCCTGCGCAGACTGCATCCAAAAAGAATAAACATAAAAGCCACAGAGACACAATGGGCCTAATTCTGGGAACACACTTTAATTCTAAATTTAAGAACAGTATATCTCTTTCTCGCAATAAGTTATAGAAAAAAGATAGCAAGAATCTGTTTAGAGCTGTCACTTAAATTTAGATAGATTTCATAGAAACCATAGACAATTTTAGACGGCATGTACGGAGGTGACTCCTAAACACTGCATTGTATCACGTTCAATAAGGTCGAAAATTGAACGCACGTTTCTAAATGTCAAATTATATGACAGCTATCCTTTTCGTATTCCTTTTGATAGAAAGAAATGCACTGAACTTAAATTTAGACTTAGCATGTGTTTACCAGAATTAGGGCCAATGGCTGAAAAGGGGGTTTGTCTTAGGAATATTATTATTATTTCCAAAAGTATCCTTCTAACAGGTTTGCTGACAGAAATTTCTTTAGCAGTAAGCCTAATCTATGTCCTTATTTACCTATAACACGTGAAATGTAAAGAAAATAAATTATCAAACGAATAAAATGTATTTAAAAGTTGCAAAACATTGCTATGAACTAATATAGCCCATGTTTTAGTTTATTGTTGCATTGTCGTCACCATTCTGTTTAAATTGTGTCTACTTATTTCTCATAAATTTGTAAGAAAATATAAATATCTATGAGGATAAATTTGTTGCAGTAATGTATGCACATAGTGATTAACGATTTTTTCATTATTAGTAACAATAGAGTGTCGTTATTATGAACATATCTCTATATAATTGATGAGAAAATTACAGGCCAAGAGTATTTATTCAGTCAAAGGTAAAAAGGTACTGCACGTCTGTGAAATTGTTAAGTGATTTAATTTTATTTATTTAACATAATGTTAAACTTTTCAATAAGTATTATAAAAAACAATACTAAGGAATTAGATATCTAGTATACTTACATACATTTTAGTATTTATTAAATAAATACACTAGTATAAAAATACTTAACATCCCACCATTAACAGCTTTACTTGTATTTATTAGGTTCATTACGTGAAGTTTATAGATGTTTTTGAGAAACAAGTCTGACACAAGCGTATTACACACTGTACCCGGCTAACACCAAGCAAGCGGCTAACGGCCAACTTGTTACTTAGCTTGAACAGCGAAGAAGGTCGGAGTAAGCTTTACCCATCTGGAGTTGTTATTGTAGCCAATGTTTTACTAAGTTTAAAGATAGACTGTTGGTGAGAATACGAAAAGTAAAATTTAACTATGGAAATATCATTACTTAACTTTAAGTCCGAAAACTAAAACGATGCATGGATGGACTTAAATATAGCCAAGGACTCTTACACAACTGCTGTGGGCCTAAAGCTCCGTTTTCTGGTAAATTAAAACGCATACATAATCATAACACATCTGGGAGCATCGTCGTCACCACAATATTGGTAGTTAGGGTCGCGGCGCTAATTCGCAAGGCGTCATACGTACGCCGCATCAAATAGTCATACGCGCACAAGCGGCGCGCCGCGGACACGGGTTTTTCCTGGATTACATTAAATTATTTATGAGGAGACCTGACCCCGCTCCTTGCAGTCTCCGGACAGATGTACGCCGCGCGTCCTGACTTTCAAACAGGTTTTATAGACCAGGATACCACTTTTAAAGTTCCTTTTTCGATTTACCGGTGGTACACACGTTTGTGGTTTATGACGTCCCCTATTCGTTATTCCGAAGGCATCCGGACAGTTTACGCTGTAGAGTTTATGTTGCTGTAACTGTGTCGTGTGGTCATAGCAAAAGTTTTATTGTGCCGAGTAAGTTCGTGATGTGCTGCGAAACAAGCATATTTGGCATTTAATTAAATTAAATATGAGTTTACCAGGACCTACCTTTTCCAATTAAAAATTGTAAATTTAACAACGAAAGTTTTTATTACATTGAAATGTTTTTATGCCACGTTTCATTAGGTATTTTATGGAACATTTAATTTCGTAATTGTGCGATATTTCGTAACTTCATCACATATTAGCATTACCATTTTAACATAAATATCTACTACGATTTTAAAACTGAAATAGTCTCATCTACCCTGATATTAAATTAATCACAGATTATATTTTCACGATTACACTTTTTCTTCAACAGGGCAAAATTAAAAAGAGACGTTGCTAATTCGCATACACTTGCCAATAACTCAATAGGGAGGGCGATGCGACGCGTTAAGAGTAATTTACTGTCAATCTCCTAATCTCCTCGCCTCGAAAAAAATGAGCTACAATTGATCGTGGGAACGAAAGTTTGTCGTGCGCCCTGCCAGTCATTATGCTCGAATTACGGCAGACACTCCCGCCCTTCTCTCATTGTAACAGCTAAACAAGTACTTATTTTAATAAGAGACACTTAATAATATGTAGCGCCGCATTCAATGCTAATAGAGATGCTTTGTTAGAATTGCAAATTTTAGGGTATGTAAATATAGAATTACTTTTAAAAGAAATCTAAGTAAATAGAGGTTTAAATAAAGTGGTACAAATGCTTGATGAAAGTTTATCGTTTTTTTACCTTGACGAGTGCCAAAAATACTCAATTCCGCAACACATAAGTGCAACCCCTGGTGTTGCAAGCGTCTACAGGCTACGCTAGCCGCTATCCACCAGGGGGACTTTGACTGTATGCTTGATTTCCACCTTAGTGGTATAAAAAATATAGTCGAGTAATTTCAATGTAAGGATCTCGGTGGCGTAGTGTTTTGAGCGCTCTAATTTCGATTACGAAAGCAAAGACATTTTCGCCATGGTCGATCCCGGGATGGGTCAACCAAAATTTCTAATCTTAAGCTCCTTCATGCTTCGGAAACCATTGGTCCAGGTTGTTACTGTAACCGATTTGACCAACCAACCCGCATTGTGCAGGGGTCTAATCTTCTCTTGTTTCTTGGGAAAAACAAGTAGGAAGGCCTGTGCCCAGCTGTTGGATGTATCTATATACATCGTCATCATTAGCCTATGCTGTTGATGATGATGATGATTTTCAATGTTGGTACTTATTGTATATTATATGCACTGGTTGGTATCTTTTATTTAACTAGGTGGTAGGCCCGTATGTAGGGTCGTCTGGGTAGGTACCACCGTACCAAACAGTTCGCTGTGTTTCGGATTTAAGTGAAAGGTAGCCAGTGTATTTACGGGGCATGGACAGCATTACATCTTAGGATTTTCCCTCGTTATTGGAGGTGTCTATAGGCGGCGGTAACCGCTTACCATCAGGTGGGCCGTCAGCTTGTTTGTCTTCTAATTGTATTTTTTTTTAAACTTTTTTGCGAAAGCGTTTTGTAAACTGCCTATAGCGCAAGTTTTTAACTTATAAAACATCGCGCTGTCAAGTAGTACTCATTGATATATCTCTTTACACAGTCTGTCACATTTCGGCCCCATTAGCGAGAAGCAATGGCTCTAGTCGCCCCTCGGCTACAAAACAATTACCAAAATTATTCACGCTTGTGTCACTGTGAAAAAGAGGTGATCTAATTAACTTATTATCATTTTTGTTAAGTAATATAATTATAATACATTTTTTTTATACTACTAGTATATTAATCGTTTGAGTAAGCTTAAGTACATCAATATAGAATTCACGTAACCAAAATCTCTTAGGGCCTAACCACACGATGTTTTTCGAAGACGAATATCACGCATAGGAGAAAAAAACAGGAAAATAATATTACCCCCGGAACTTTACCTAAATTGAACTGCAGCCATAATAGGGCTTTTACCTTATGGCGATACCTCGTCGGAACTAGCGACACCACTTGATTTATATTAATTGTGGTGAATATAGAACATAATAAACAAAAACGCTTTAGTGAATGACTAAAAAATAGTATTTGTAATTTTTTGAGATGTGTTCGGTATAAGATATTCCTCTACATGTCACCTATTTTTTCATTATTGCCGAAAGTGGCCACTTTTAACAATAATAAAAAATTTGGTTACTTATAGGTAGACACTTTATACAAGATACATCTTTAAAAATTACAAATACCGTTCTTTAGCAATTCTCTAAAGCGTTTTTGTTTATTATATTCTAAATTCACCATAATTAATAACAATCAATTGGTGTCGCTAGTGTGCACGAGGTAGCCCCTTAACTTTTTGTCTTAACGAGAGGAAGATTTAGTTTTTATAGCAAAAATTCTACTTATAGCAAAAATATTTATTTAGAACTACTTAAATACCATCTTTTCCCTTTTTTAAATTTCAATTAATTTATATTTGAAAAGTGCCATTCACAAGCCACGTGGTCGCTCTAATCACAGAGCTGCTGAGGAGCCAACTCCTTCTCCAAGTAATTCATATGGCTTTCCCAAGAAAGCCATATGAATTTCTTTAAAAACCAATGAACCATTACAGGCGAGATTATTATATTAAGAACCCGAACAAGAATTTACAAAACCCGACTACTCGGCAGTTTTCTAAAATACAGACAGTTTTCTAAATATCTTTCAAATATTTATTATGACGGTATATTATAATTAACAAAATCTTTGTTTTTTCTTTCTAGTTTTTTGGTATTGCAACATGATGCAATAAAGTACTTTGACTTTACACCATATTGATTCATTTAGTTCGCACTTGATACTTGATACTGATAAGTATAATACGTGTACTTAGTTATATAATATTAATTAATATATTGATATTCTATTGTATAAGACTTGTATGTTCACAGTGTTTTATCTTTTGTTTAGGTATGGAGACATGAGGTATGTAGAAAAGGTAAAATTGAAGTTTTACTTTGGACGTAATTATATCAGAATATACTTACGTCCAATGTAAATTTAAAATTTTACCTTTTTGCACTAAATTAAAATTATTTTTTACAATGCCTGGTCGTGACCTGGATCGATCTCTTATACAAGTCTTCAAACTATATTTTATAGAGTGCCAGTATGTTACGGTAATCACAATCATTGTTTTTCTATATAGTTTTTATATTTTCGTTAATAATTAGGTTCAGAACTATCATGACGGGTTGACATATCAATTAATTCATCTGCAACTGCATATTTCATTAAATTTTCATATATTTATGGTATCACTTTTGAATATCTAATGGTTATCTTCAACGAATATGAGCTTCCATAATTAGTATTGCAACATAATTTAACAAACAAACATCATGAGTTATAATGTAAAAAATTTTTCTTCTGTACACTCTAGTATACAAGTGAATTTTCATCATTTCCTTTTTTGTTCATGCTTGTTCCAAAATACCAATGCTTTTATATATATTTTTTTTCGGAAACAAATCACTTAATCATTAATTCGACTTTAAGGACACATTTTCCAAATAACATAGTAACTTTGCAGGTTGCTTACAATCAACAAAACCCTGTCTGCTTGTAAATCCTCTAATTTCTCAGGGTTAAGACTGAAACAGGTCTTACAGGCCCGGTTGAGTAATCCATTACTATTATTACTCATCAACGGGCCCATTTTAGGGTTAACTGACGACATCGCCTGATCCCCCGGCGTTGCGCGTAATGTCAGCTCAAGTGACAGAGATCTGAGAGGGTTGAGTTGAGAGGCGATTACATAGACGCGCCTAGGTACATTCACGGCTAAAAGCGTTACACTAAATACATAGGTTTAAGTTAGGAACTTTATGGAACTGTACTAGTTTGTGTCACTAAGTAGACTGCACACTTGCATAACAAACGCGTTTCAATAAGCAAGTTTCTGCCAATTTCGGCTGTATTATTTTAATTTTAATAAAATAAAGGCTTATTAAACTGATCAGCATACCAACGTATCTTAAAAAAATTGATCATCAAAAATGAAATTGGTTAGTAAATTTATATTTGGTGATATATTTTTCTGATCATGCTAATATTTTACTTGCAGATCTATTGTTTTACTTCCCTTAAATTAACATTGAAAGCCCAGAGTAACTACGAATGATTTAATGTTTCTTTGACACAAAAATAATAAATCGATTTATACACCACTAAGCTACGTAAACATATAATTTTGTAATTGTATTATAAAATAAAAAAGAAACAATAAGAGAATTATGAATTTTATATAAAGTCTATTAGCAATAGTATTATCAATATTTTCATAATAATTAACACCTGAAGTAAATAACTACTAATTGTTTAATAAATCTTAAATGCAGAGATAGTGACTTAAATTAGATAACATTGAGCAATGTACGGTTCTGTAATTTTATGTTAAAAGAGTTATGAATTTTATATTGAGGTTATTAGCAACATTATCAAAGTGCTTCTGTTCTTGCCTGTACAACTGACAGGGATTATGCGATGCGCACTTAGCCGCTACGATTATAGCGGGGCGGAAGTGGGGGACGAGGGTGGGGATAAAATTATAATTCCAGAATTTCGTTTTGAAGCTAAAACAAGCCCCTCGTAAAATTAGGATAGAAAGGTAGAAAACTGTGCATGGAGATCAAAGTAAGTGAGCTAAATGTAGAACTGTGTTTAGGGAGCTGAATTTCATTGTGAAATAAAAACTTTATTTAATTAAAAAACTAACAATTTATTATATGAAAGATAAAGTATTCTTAATTTTTGATTTTAACATCGTGAAAAATTTCTAGTTTTACATTTTAATTACTATGAAAGATAAAGTTTAGACTTATGATTGTTTTCACTAACCATTCCATAAGCTTAGGTGACTCTAAACGACATTTGTCTCTTTCTATCTCATTTAGATAGACTGAGATAAAAATCGCTAAGAAACTCTTAACGCTAAGCAAATGATAGAGAAAACGAGCATTAGTGTCATTACTAACATAAAGCTAGGAAAAGACACAAAAAATAATTTATCAGGTCAATGGCTCACAGGTTGTAACGAATTCTCAAGGTTTGAAGTCAAATAATACAGAAACAGGGAATTATTTTCATTTGCCCTGACATATCACGGCACACTGTGGTATTTGAAGTTAATTGCCTTTTTTACTAAAGAATAATCATTCTGAAAGGTTATTGCGAGACCTCAGCATTACCTAGTAGTTATTTGCTACAATAATGAAAATAGAAAAGAACATAATATGCTGACGTCTTGATCTGTGTGTGAGTGAGGACTGAAAATAGTATGTGCGCACTGTGAGAGTTTCATGTGAAATGCAACTCGATGATGTTTTAAATACACCTTTTTTCTCATGAGTTCATCTCCTGTAACACACGAAGATTTGACATGATTTAACAAATTTGATAATTTGGCTTCGCGCCTGTTGTAAGTTCCAATCAAACTGTACGTATTTTTACTTTTAAATTTCGAATCGCCATCGTATCGAGTAGTTACGTTAGCTTTTGTCTGGATTTTGTTTGAAATTTCAACCGTAAGTCAACGAACATTTTTAAATTTCGAATCGCAAACCCATCGGTTTAAGATTCGAAATTTAAAAATATTCGTGCTAGGGATACTGAAACGAAAACGTTTGTCGTCCCGATAACTGTCAAATTGTACGACAACGGCAGCAGAGCGCCTCTAATGTGAATCATTGGAAACCACTTTTATGTATGGATTTGAGAGACTTGCACTAGAGATGCTGGGCCTGCTAGCTTACAATGTGACGTTTTCCGATGATTCGCACCAAAATTAAGCGTGTTTCATGACATTATAAATATGTACTAGAAAAAAGTTCATTATGGAAACAAACTTCGTGTTCTTCACTTCACTAGCTTCATTCGTACGTCACTACTTCATTCGTCTTTGAATATTCAGATGTTTTTTTTCGTGGTAAGAGTGTTGATCTGTGTGTAAGTGTCGAGTGAAACTTGTCTGTGTGGTCTGTGTGAGAGCATGTGAGTTCATCTGTGCTGCTTTCACAGGATTTGAATGCACAACTTGACATTTCAGGAATGGGCAATGAATGATAATAAAAGATACAGCCTAGGTGTGGTGTATCTCAAACACGCAATAACAGAACTTCCAATATTAAAATATCTCTTCTCTTTAATTTAAAATGCAACTGCCTGTTCGTCTATTTGTACTCTTTCATCTTGAAAATCACATAATGGATTTTGTAGGGTTGTCTTCAAGAAGGTTTTAGTCTCTGTACTCGTTATGTAATCAGTATTCACGATTTATCTAAAAGAAGCAGCGCAATGAGAGTTTCAGTAGACGAAGTTTCCTGATTTTGAACATTTCATCAAAACAATGTGCTAAAAATGTGTGTTTAGGCCTTTAAAAACCTATAAAAAGTCCACGACTCCACGTTTCTAAATAGACAGCGAAGATTGTCTCACAGGAATTATTCAAATTCTCAGTAAAAATCAAGAAGAGAACGTAAGACATTTGTGGAGAATTGAGAACTAGTCTATTGATTATTAATTACCTTATATATTCATTGAATAATAATAAATAGTGTAAAACAGTAGGCAAATGCTTATTTTGGAAATGATTTTCAATTTAAAAAAAAAAAGCAACAATACATATTCATGGGGAGGAAGTACATGCATGTGCATGATAGTGAATTTTTGAATTAAAAATCATTTGACATTACTATAAGCATTTTAATTGTTTTTTTTTTATATACAACTAGTTGACAAACAAGCTGACGGCCCACCTGATGGTAAGTGGTTACCGCTGCCTATAGACACCTGCAATAACAAGGAAAAATCACTTGATATTGCAGGTGCGTTGTCATCCTGGGCCCTAAGATGAAATGCCGTCCATGCCCAGTAATTACACTGATATAATAAAAAATAATATAACTCCGACTGGCAACAGCCGGCTGATCAAGTGGTAAGGACTTCTGTTAAACCAAAGGTCCCAGATCCCATATTTACTATAATAAATGTCTAATAATTATGTATGTTTATCTGTTTACTTATCTTATAAGGGGTCGTGGTAACGTCACAGCACACCTTAGCCTTTGGGATCCTTTGTACCTTACCCATAATCCTTGCTCCTAATTATATCTTAATTTGGGCTAGATAATTCGTGAGAGTAAAAAAATATTATTTAAAAAACTAATTGTAATCAACTTTATTTTAGTAGCTTAGCTATGGCAACTCTCAAACCGAATTCATTTTATAAACTGGAGACAGTAACCCATAAACTCGTACAACAAAAACTATTTAATTTTAAGGATTTGATTATTTAATACACATCTCTCTGTATTCAATACCATACACTTCTAAAACTATTCATAATATATTTTATATTTCATTACTGAATTCATAATAAAATGAAACATAATAAATTCCCATTGGAATCATTATAGTACGATTAATGTTGGTGATGAAATATACAATACGTTTTGCGACCTACTTCATTGTTTTGGGCCAGAAATATGGTATATTTCTAAAACTAAAAAAGTATGGAATATTTAAACGGTTTTTTTAAATTGGCATTCATAATCTATCAATTTACTTCAAGTTACAGCCTAATGAGTACATTGACAAGGTTTTCAATAGTTTTTAGGACTTTTTTATCATACTTACATATATAGATTTAGCCAAAAAAATTAAACCTTTCAAATAAGTCACCCTCTTTCTAAATATTATCTAACAATGTGATCGTAAATAAAAAAGACAAAGTTTTCCATGGTAAATACATCGTTCTATATGCACAAATTCCAATGGTATTATAGTACTTTACCTGTTTACCTGAAATAAAGTTAAAAGCAAGAATAAATCGCACAGCCGTAAAAATCTTTGGCCAAAGATGTTCGCAAGCGTCAGTCGCCAGGCAACATTACAGTTATACAGACAAAAGAGGATTTTTCTAAGTGAATTGAAAAGTTAACTTACATTGTGCCTCGGTGACCATGAGTTGCACATCAAGGATGCGTCCTCCAGTATTCGACTCTGTAAAGAAAAACCTAGGCTTGTTTAGATTATCTTTGTTACTGTTACTGTACTGTTTGTTACATGCAAATGTATTTTTATAAAAATTATATGGAATGTGTGTAAGTTGTATTTTTCATATAATTTTCCACGACGAGACGATCATTTTTGGGATTTTATTCAGAATAATTTTGAACAGCAACGCGATAAACTTCGTTACAAAGCTAATAATTAAATAGGCTACTTGATTTTAAGTTAATAAGATTTTGGAGTTTTTTGGCGTTTTTACATAAATTTAAAAATGATTCAGCAGAAAATAAACGCTCATTTCCTTTTCCCCCTCGTTTTTCAAGTCGTAAAATATGTCAAATCCACCTAAAGTTGCATTGTCTATAAAATATTTTAGTTTTGTGTCGTAATTTTAGGGGCAGCTCCGTATTTAAAAAGTAAAAATTAAAGGTTGTTATGTTAATGCAAAAACCAAACACAAAAAGGCTTTGCAAATACCTTCGAGACTTTTTTTCCAATATACCTATTAAAATTACAAAAGAATTGAATTCGTGTACTAAGCGCGCACTTGCTCTCATAGAGACGAATGTTCATAAGTGCAATATTCCTATCAATTTCCATGAAATTAACGTTAATACGATCATAGAAGCTTTCAAGTCTTTGAATATGAAAAAGACTGAGGATTTATGGGGCTTTTCTGTTAGTGTTATAAATTCTATAATAAATGTTATATCTCCTCAACTATCGTTTATATTTAATAAATGTATTGATGATGGTGTATTTCCCAATCAAATGAAATTAAGTAAAATAATACCTTTGTTTTAGGCGGGAGATAGCAATGACCCCACAAATTTCCGTCCCATTTCCATTTTGCCGACTCTTAGCAAAATTTTTGAAAAAAATATTCTTAACCAATTGCTTTCTCATTTTACGAGAAATGAATTGCTTCACAATAGACAGTTCGGATTTACTAAAAAAAATAAAAAATACTACAGACGCGGGAATTGCACTTATAAAACACATATTTGATGCTTGGGAAAATCGGCAGGATGCTCTAGGTATCTTCTGCGAGTTGTCCAAGGCGTTTGACTGTGTTGATCATCAAACATTATTGGGTAAATTAAAGCATTATGGTGTATCAATAAACTCATTAAAACTTATTGAATCCTATTTGACCAATAGAATTCAAAAAGTTGTTATAAACAAAACTGAGTCTTCTGGTGCGCCTGTGCATTTGGGCGTGCCTCAGGGTTCGATATTAGGGCCATTGCTTTTTTTAATTTATATCAACGACCTCCCTTACTTTTCAAAAAAATTGTGTGAGACGGTATTGTTTGCAGATGACACCTCACTAATTTTTAAAATAGACCGAACTAAAACTGACTTTGAGGATGTAAATAATGCCATTTCAAAAGTGCTATCCTGGTTTGAAAATAATAATTTATTGTTAAATTCAAAGAAAACAAAGTGTATTAAATTTACTTTACCAAATGTAAGGCAGGTTAGTACTCATGTTGAAATCAATGAAGAAACTATTGAATGTGTTGACTCTACAGTATTTTTGGGAATTAAGTTAGATTCTCGTTTACAATGGTATCCTCATATCTCGTCCCTATCTAAAAGACTTAGTTCAGCTGCTTATGCTGTTAAAAAAATTAGGTCTTTGTGTGATGTTGAAACAGCAAGACTTGTTTAGTTTGGTTACTTCCACAGTGTCATGTCATATGGCTTGTTATTGTGGGGCACAGCAGCCGACATTGAAGACATTTTTATTTTACAAAAAAGGGCTGTGCGTGCTATTTACGGACTCAAGCCACGTGATTCACTAAAAGATTTATTTAAAGAAATTAATATTTTGACCATTGCTTCTCAATATATATATGAGAACATAATTTATGTTCACCAATATAAACATACCTTTTTAAAACATTCATTCATAACTTAAACACTAGATATAAAAATAAACTTGCTGTTCCAAGTTTTAGACTTCACAAGACAAGTCGCTCATTCATGGGGAAATGTATACACATTTATAACAAAGTCCCGCCAAATGTAACTGAACTGCCTTTTCACAAAGTTAAGTTATATGTCGAACAAACTTTAATGAAAAAAGGCTACTATAAGGTCCAAGAATATTTAGATGATAAGAATGCGTGGAAACATTAAAATTCCAAAATGTTTTTAAGTTTATTTACGTGTAAGTATTATGACTATTAACCTCTGTATACCTATTTTGTGATTGTGCATTGTCAGATAGCTTGAAAATAACGACAATACTTTTGACATTGGGTACCTACTTTGTCGGTACGATGATATAGATTCTCTTCTAATGGGCGGCACTGCACTGCTAAAAGTTATATTTTTTTTAACTACAAACATTGTATTTGAATATTTATTTTGAAAAGAGTGACTACACGAGTTTGTTGCCGGAATCTTCTCGGTAGTTCAACTTTTGGAACCGGTGTAAATTCAGACATGACAGACAGACAGAGACTATGACGTTGTTAGTTAATATTTTTTTTGTGATAGTTGTAAAAATGTGTTTTTTTGACGATTTAAAAGTGCTTCTTTGTGGCCTATTTAAATAAAATATATTTTCTTTCTTTCTTTCTTTCATTACTTCTAATGATGTGACATTGACAGACGCCTATTGCGGTCTTTCAAAATTATTTATGATCTGTCACGACCTCTGGTCACGACAGTACTTTTATGTTACGGGGTGACTAGCTTTAAAAACCAACTATTACTCTGACATTTTTCATGATCGTTTTAAAAACCGGGGGGTGTAAATGCGCGAAAAATTCTAAATAATTATATATTTCCACCATATACGGGTAGAATTTCTGTTCAAAATGAAATTATTTTGAGCCCAGGCTTAATACATTTTGCTGTTCTTTAATTTGTGGTGCCGCGTCAGACCCCTGGGAGCCTGTGATAGTTAAATACTGACTGTGTTTAGAATGAGCGCCTTTATAGATTGATTAATTGTGCTCTAATTTTATTAATAACGTTTTTTTAGTGGAATCGATTTAATATTTATCTTCAACTTTTATAAACTATAAATGTTAAATCGATCGACACATACAACTGTTTAATAGTATTAGTCAAACAGCGTACATAAGTAAACAATAATCGACAACATGCTTATTAATATTCAATGAATATCTTTCACAATAATAATATTCTAATTTTAAAACGTCACTTGTTACAATGTAAAGCTTAATTCAATAGTAATCAAACGCTCATTTATCAAAACGTCAAAATGAAAAGAATAACATTTTACTTTACAGTGGCTAGCATTCAGTTTGATTAATTGAGAATATTGAGTAAATAGCGCCTATTATTACATACAGCGCTTATAGCGCTCCGAATGCAGTAACCACGCCCATTGTACCTTATGAATAGTTGAAAGTCTTCGTCGTTTGAACAAATACAAGTTAGCCCTAATTCTTTGCCTTGCTATTTTTAAAGTAAACACTATAATACCGCGTATAGCTTAGACGGTACGATGTTGATATTTTCTTTGTAATTGTAGCTATTGTTTTAAGGGTCCGATTAAATAATTGGCATTGTCTTGACTCTAGCTATACTTTTAAGTCTATTTATATACAAGAAATAATTAAATAAATATACAGTCTTACCATTTTTAATATTTTTTAATCCTATACAGAATATTATTTAAAAAAAGTTATAACGGCAATGCCGAATATTGTATATCTACTCCATAATTTTTTGCCCATGAAGCTTATGACATAAAAGAGATGGAAAAGTTTTTAGTTTGGTTTATTTAATAGTTGCTTGAACGAATAAAACAACTCTCTTATTTTTAATGAAGTAATAATAATAAAATTCATATACATCTCTTTAAAATTGGCTCTCGTATTAAATTCGGTTTTGATAACTGATGTAAACTTGGACCTTTGTTAGTTGTAAGAGACCTATCGGTTGTTTACAAAGCACGGCAAATATCTCAACACCACCTGATGTAAAGCGGTAAGAAGAATCTATATGCGAAGACAGAGCAACTTAGACACTTCTCTAGCCGCCTCTACTTTGCAAATGGCGCTATTTTTCACAAATTCGCTAAATATACGCTACTGTTACCCATAAAAACCATTCAAACTTAAAATATATGGAATATTATTGAAGTTGTACTGTTTTGAAAATAAAAAAAAGTATTATATTTTTATTTCAAAATTTATCAAAAATGTTTATGATATTAGATCACTGACATCAATTAAAACAACTATTATTATGACAACTATTAATAAAAACATACTTAATACATAGTTATTATCAATTTTGTCAGTATGTCCATACATTTCTTAGTAATATGGGAACATGTGACGTCACCTGTTCCGTAGATTTTCTATGGAGCGTTTTTGGACGATGCGCAGCAACACATCAAACATACGACTGTATCTGTGAAACTATTGATCTTAGATATACTATTTCTTTTGCAAAAGTTCTATAAGATGAAATAAATAAAAAGTTGTCAACTACCCTATTGTGCTACCAAAGAATTCTATGTTTTGGAAGTACGACAAAGAAACGAGTTACTAAACTTCTGTGTGCGTGATCTTGAGTTGTGGATGTTTCAGAGGAAATTTGTGTTGTACATTGTACGTATTTAATTAATCATTTCAAACAGAATGTATCATACTCCCGGGATATCAAAAATGTTTTCATTTTTTACTTTAATTCATGTTTTTGTAAGTAAATCTATGAAGATTGCAAATCTATGAAGACTTACATTATCTGTATGAACAGATAATGTAAGTCTTAACAACTCAATAGTGTAAGTCTAGTATAAGCCGGAAGTACACTAAGTAGCAATTATAATATAGCCAGAACGTAAAAATGGATGTGACAAATCTTACGCTTGAATTAAATCCCAAGTGGTGTCCACAGGACTTAGCGCCCATATAGATCTCGATTCTTTTGTCGGTGAAGTTGAGAACGACGCATTATTCAATATTGAATTGGGGTCATATTTTACATTTATGTTTTTGATGGGATTATTTTTACTTAAGCACGCTGACATTTGGGTAAATTTCCGCTATAAGATAAGAGTCATTTTCTAAATGACATCCTACGCTTGATGTGCAGCCGATTATACATAACATCGTCATAGGGCTATATTTCTACAAAATGTATACATGTAGACATAATTTAAATAAAATAGCTATATCAAATAATGTAATACGAAACGTAGTTGCTTTTGTGGCTCGACCATTTTTCAACAATTTCATTGAAGACGTCATACTTGAAGATTATATAAAAAAAGCCCGTAAAGATTGTGAAGCGAAAATAGGTACATCAAATTACCCCTTTCAATTCAACTTAGATAATTTCCATCTTTTGACAAACTCTGTAATTTTTCCATCAAGTCACGCAACCTAAAAGTGAATATCGGCATTTTGAACTTTAAACCGTTTAATTTTAAAGTACGTATTAAGTTGAATATCCTCAGCGCTGGATGGGTCATTATTTTAGTTATTTCGACTCTATGTCCATACAGATTAGGCACATTTACCTTCAAAGAATCACGCAGAAACTAAAATTGCTTATACTTAAAGGGAACTCAAGTCATGTTTATACGAGTGACGTGCATGGATTCGTGAAAGCAATATGAAAAGGAATACGAACTTAACGGTCAGCAGGGGTGGATGTCTGTAATGATATCTAGAGAAATGCCACTTAAACATGACAACAAATAATCATGTTTTTTATCCTATATTTTTTATAATTGCTTAGGCACGTTGGGACAGCCTGTACCATTGTACTGGGTAACAAGTTGGCAATATGCCGTTGGCGAATCTAAAAATACGCATGATAAGCATAAGCAAGACAAGTTGGACAGGGCGTAGACATAGATATAGATTGAACTAGTTATTCAATACTTTTTGAATTTATAATTGAATAATCTTATCCACGTGAAGGAAGATTTTTAAACAAAGGTAAAATGATATTCGTTGTATTGAAATTCAAAAGACTTATACTTTTTTTAACAGAAGCACACTGAATGTGCCTCGCTATCATAACTTTGACTTATTGATTCGCCGTTTAAAAAGTATATATCCAAACCGAAATGAGATTACCATAACCAAATAATTCATTCAAATCATGAAATAATCATTGTATGCGATTATGCATCAGTAAATGCAAAATTGAAAAAAGTCGATTGGATCGCGTTGTTTACAGGAACTGTCTCGACGAATCAAATGGTAGACATGTTTTACAGTACCTTAAAACCAATTATATCCGACCATACTCCCCTTAAGCCACGTTGATATGAATCTTACCCTGTATGGTTTACTCCGCCTCTGGTAAAAGCTCTCCGTGGAAAAAAAGACATCACTCTGAATATAAAAGATACGGTAATTTAACTCGTCAAGCATGAGATTCCAGACACAAATGATTTTTCCATTGTCATCGCCCCCGGTGGTATATCGCCGCTTGACAGATTAATAGATAAACTGCAATACAATATAATTCGTAGCAATTGTGATAAAATGATTAGAGACTGCTACGTTAACTTTAAAAAGCAAGCTGCTGACAATTTGAAATCTAAACTTTAAATACTTCTGGAAAAAATTAAAAGATATGAAATCAAACAGTTCATAATATATATTCCAAACGATATGTCCTTAAGCAATGTGACAGCTGTAGGAGGTCAACAAATATGTAATTTATTCTCTCAGCATTTTCAAAGCGTATATAATCAAAATAGACATTTGAATGCTGTGCAATCATCCTCAACAGTCAACGGTACATCAAATGTAGCTTCATTAAGTGGGTGCGCAGTTTCAGAAGAAGAGGTATTAAGATATTTAAAATCACTTGACTCTAGCAAAGGCCCGGGACCAGACTCATTACCACCATTATTTTTAAAAAACTGTGATAGTTGTTTAAGTTTTCCTTTGACTTTAAAATTTAATGACTCGCTTTCAAATGGCACTTTTCCCGAAGCATGGAAAGTAGCGCATATAGCTCCTATTCACAAGGGTGGTAGACTGGATGATGTATCACAGTATCGACCAATATCTATATTATCAGCATGTGGCAAAGTTTGGAATCACTTGTTAATAAAAAAATAATGTCGCACTTTCGAAATTAAGTAACACCCAGCCAACAAGGATTTTTACCAAGAAAGTCCACAAATAGTAACCTAGGTGGCTATTTATATGATATAGTAGACACGATTGATAAAGGCGGTGAAGTTCACGCCGATTACACAAATTTTAAAAAGGCGTTTGATCTGGTGGATTATGGTTATCTTTTAAAAAAACTTTCTAAAATAGGTATTCATGGATCGTTGTTGAGGTGGTGCGAGTCGTGTATAAGTAATAGATCTCAATTAGTATATATACTGGGTCAGAAGTCTTCAGCTTTTGCGGTACCCTCAGAAGTCCCACAAGGATCACATTTAGGACCGTTATTCTTTTTAGTTTTCATCAATGATATACAACATATTATTCAATCAAAGTTTAAGCTGTATGCAGATAAAATTTACCGCGCTGTGAATAGTAACGCAGACGCCCAAATAATACAGTCTGATTTAAATAGAATACACACTTGTTGCAAGGAAAACCTTATGATTTTAAACCAAGATAAATGTTATTTCATAAAATAAATACATTACAACAATAAGTACATTACATTATGTAACTACATTGACCAAACCCCTCTAAAAGAGGTAGCCGTAGTGCGAGATTTAGGCGTTATATTGGACTCATCACTCAATTTTAGGTCTCATATCGACAATATTACCAAGAGAGCCAGTAAACTTTCTGGCCTTATCAACAGACATATGAAAATGTATAAGCTACTAGACTTAACCAATTTAATATACAAAACTTTAGTGTGCAGCATTCTTGAATATTGCAGCAATGTATGGAGCCCAGTTTACCAAGTATATAGATAGAATAGAGAGAATACAAAGGCGCTTTCTTTACCATTTAGCTTTTCAAGATAACAAATGCAAAAATTTTTAATCCTATGTGGAACGCCGTGCTCATTATAAGTTACAGTCTTTATCCGCTCGAAGTAAAATAACTGACCTCATGTTTCTGCACAAGCTAATACACGGTTACATAAGCGCCCCTGATATTCTAGAACGAATTGTGCTTGTAATACCGCGTTCATGTAGCAGACTCAGTAACCGTAAGATATTTTACACTCCCCTATACAAACCAACATCGGTCAGCATTCACTGATATATCGCATGACTTCTTCAGCTAATGTACTAAGATCAAACATTGATATATTTAAGAGTAGTTCTATAGCCTCATTCAGAAACTAACTTTAGAAATCTATATCATAAAGTTAATCTTTCTTGTTTACCTGACTCCACTAACCAGTATTATAATGTTAATATTAAAAAATTGCATGCTGTGTTTACATCTACAAGGGTACAATTGACTAAATGTATTTATTTAGAAGTATGTACATAGTGAATATAATTATTGTAACCAGTTTTGTGAACCAATAAATTTTAAAAAAAATTGTAAGCATCATTAAGAGCTTCTGTTATTGGTAACTAGATAACAGAGAAAAATATTAGAAATATTCTAAACAAACATAAACCTCCATGACTCGTCAAGAAATGCTCGTACTCAACATACAAACATTAGCTCTTAGTGGGATTCGAATCCGGGACCCCTGACCAAGCAGCCTGTATAGCAAGGTGTACAGACCACTCGGCCAGTCAGTCGTCAAAGATTTCATCATTGTGATAGTAGATATAAGGTTATAATGTAAACACAGATAGACTAGAAAAAAGTAATTAGATTATCCTAAGTTCTCGGAAGCTTTGCTCGTGAAGCGGAAGCTGTGTGGAGCAGAACCGGAATTGACAAAAGTCGTACTTCGGTTCCCGCCTCCGGTCATGACTTTTTCAAGAATACTTTTCTTTTGTACTAATATTTATGTTTTATTGAGGGTGACTATGCAGCAATCAATAAAGAAATCGCTGCAATAAATTGGTGTTCTCTTCTTAATGATTTATCAACAGATTTGTCGGTAGCTTTGTTTTATGACAAGATTTTTGAAATAGTTATTAAACATATTCCAAAAAAGCCTATGAAATCTCGTAATTTTCCTGTGTGGTTTTCTCGCCCTCTCATACATATGTTTAAAGACAAAGAAAAGGCTTGGAAAAAATGGAAAAAATATAATAATAAATTAGATTACAAAAACTTTTCTGACCTTCGATACGCATGTAAACATTTATATAAAGAGTGTTATTCCAGATATATTGAGTCTATCGAGGAGGGCTTAAAGAAAGATGTCAAGGAATTTTGGCGGTTTGTTAACAGTCGTAAGCAATCTTCCGGTATACCAAATACCATGATTTATAATGAACTAGAAACAGATGACCCGGGAGAAATTTGTGACTTCTTTTCTAATTTTTTTGGCTCACTTTTTGAGAGGAGTAGTTTGAGTAATATCTGTTTAAGCAGCCTGTCACGTGAGTCTAGTGTGGCAGACTGTATTACTGAATTATGCTTTGCTACTGAATCTGTTGAAGATGAACTGAAGCGGTTAGATATTACCAAGGGAGCCGGGCCTGACGGTCTTCCGCCAATCTTTCTCAAACTATGTGCAAATTCCATCCATATTCCAGTTACTATTCTTTTTAATAAAAGCTTACACGAAGGCCGTCTCCCTCAAATTTGGAAGACAGCTAACATAACTCCAATCTACAAAAATGGATCCAAGAATGATGTATCTAACTATCGTCCCATTTCACTGTTGCCCGCTTTATCGAAAGTTTTGGAGAGAATGATACACAATTATATCTATCCCACTTTGCACAATATAATAATTCCGGAACAACATGGTTTCGTTAAGAAACGATCTACTGTAAGCAATCTTTTGGTGTACACTAATTATCTTTTTGAGAATGTTGATGATCGTAATCAGATAGACTCAATATACACAGACTTTCGCAAGGCATTCGATAAGGTTGATCACGCCATTCTGCTTAAGAAACTCGCCTTTAATGGTATAAAAGGCAATCTCCTGCGGTGGTTTCTGTCGTATGTGGAAAATCGTATGCAGAAGGTGGTAATCAATGGTTTCTCATCAAATTTAATAAAAATATCATCAGGGGTACCTCAAGGCTCAATCCTGGGTCCCTTATTATTTATATTGTTTATAAATGACATAAATGAATGCTTTCAATACAGTAAATTTCTATTATACGCTGATGATTTAAAAATTTATATTAATATTAACACTATTGACGACTGCCTTAGACTTCAAACTGATTTGGACCGTTTTTCTGACTATTGCACTGTAAATAGATTGCATCTTAACATTAACAAATGTAAATCAATTACTTTTACCAAAAAAATAAACAAAATCAATTATGATTACCAACTATGTAACACAATTTTGGAGCGAGTTTCAATGTTAAAAGACTTGGGTTTAATGATTGACTCAAAACTGCATTTTGATATTCATATAGAAACTATTACCAACAAAGCGTTTCAAATATATGGCTTAGTGGCTCGGACTTGTAGTTCATTTAAAAGACCAAAAACCTACCTACTGCTTTACAAGTCTCTTATTAGATCTCAACTTGAATACTGTTCTGTTATTTGGAATCCTTATTACGCAAAATACTGTGACCGTATAGAGTTGGTTCAACGTAAATTTCTTCGTTTAGTTAATTACAGATGCTTTCGTACTAAAAAATCATATATCGACTCGCTAAATAAATTCTCCTTGTTGTCTCTGAAGAAGAGAAGATTGCTCTCCGATCAAATGGTGCTTTTCCGTATTTGTAATAACGGATTTGATTGTATTCCTATGGTTGATCAAATACATTATCGCGTACCTAGTCGCTTGCCGCGCATGGTTAATGCTAAAACTTACCATTTCTTTGTCCCTAGAAATTGTAGAACTAACGCAGGTCAGCGAGCGCCACTTAGGCGAATTATGCATTCATTTAATGATTTATTTTATAATTTAGATTTAGATATTTATGGTATGTCTCCATATGTTTTCAAAAGGCACCTCTTAGAATCACTGAGTAATATTTAATTCTACTTTTTGTTTCAAAATTTGTCCTGGTGAAGTGTCTCTTAATATTGCATCAATCACACTAATATATAACTAAATGTGGATAACGGTGCTGATTGTACATCTACAACCATGAAAATACATGTATCAATTAGTGAATTTACTGTACAGTTGTTTGTTGTCCTAAATAAATAAAATAAAAATAAAAAATTTATAAAATGTAGAACATATTTTATTATTAAATTTGTTCCAAATAATAGTTACGGAAGTATTTCTAAAATTACTAACAACTTAACATTAATATTAGTAACATTCAACTAGCTCTCTATTTGTCTCAGAAAAAAACTAAAAGTGAACATCTAATAGAGCGTTATTTACGGGAAGAATAATACCTATTAGTGTTCTTGCAATGAAAAATATTTATTTTTCTTTACAATACATGAAGCCGCACAAAGTAAAAGGCAATAGTGACATTCATCATTAATTAAGTTGTCTGACGCCTTGCTATAAGTTGTCTGACAGTTTAATTGGTGCGATGACAGTCAATAATTTTCAGTGAGACTGAAGTTGAGAATTTCAATCAAGCTATAAATTATATCTGTTTCACAAAGTTGAGTGAACGTAAATAACCGAAGGACAGAAATTTAGCATGTGGTGTTAACGTGTTTCAGTAGGTATTCAATAGTGAAAAAATATCAAATGTTATTTTACTTTCTTTCAACCCACGATAAGGGGGATGTTTGCAAGTCGACGCGTATAGGCCCATCTATAATGTAATTCGCTATCTTCAATACTGCTATGCGATTCTCTAAAGTCAGCAGCCATGAATTCGTGGCTGTCGGCAGCGCCGTCATACTTTTGGCGTTTGTTTGACAACCGTTGGCGACACCAGCGTTCCGACGTCGAGCACGGCGTGAACCGGAACTAAAAAGTGGTTGATTTTTATATCTTTATGTAAAAAATCTATCAAATATTGAATGAAGTCATTGCGATACAATTATAACACAACAAAAAAGAAATCAATAAATATCGATCGTACTTCATGTCGTATAACCAAAACAGAGACCGTCGTACACAGCCAAGAGACCGACGTAGAGATTAGTGAATACGGATTCACGCAGCGCAGTGCGCAAACGTCAAAACCAATGGCAGCTCGTCGTCTTTGTCAGACGTCAAGCTCGATGTCGAATATCTTTGTTTGTGAATCACACTGCTGTATTGATCATCGTCATCATGATGGCCTATATACGTCCCACTGCTGGGCGTAGGCCTAAATGAGAGAAACGTATGCGGAGTTTGGGTCATGCACGCTGGCCCCATGAGGGTTTCTGGATAAAAGCGGTTTCAGTAACAACCTGGACCAACGGCTTAACGTGCCTTCCGAAGCACGGAGGAGCTCGAGGATTAGAAGTTTTGGTTCTTGATCTCAGTATCGACTATGGCGAAAGTTGCTTTGTTTTTGTAATCGGAACCAGAACGCTCAAACCATTACGCCACCGAGGTTCTCAATACTGTATTACTTTTACATAATAGGTGCTGTGTGACTTGAACTAGTGGTATTTATGAAACTATAGTTTTGATTGAGTGTAATAATTTATTGTTATAACATCCAATGCGTGATCATGACGATATAGGTGAACAAATGGACTTGAGTTTTTATGAGACGGGTAAGTAAGGGCACGAGGAGACTATCCATAACTTATTAAGATATTCTAAACTACATTCACAGATTTTTGAGACAATGTACGGTCAGCGAAAAAAGTGCTAAAATCTATATCTTTTGTTGAATAAAGAATTATATACAATTAAAAAAATATTTGACATTGTAATATTAAAATTGAATTAATATTAATATTTTTTTAAGCTGACATTTATTTTAATTAATTTTAATACTATTATTTCTTTGATTCTATTGACATTTATGATCTATGATTACGTTGTGTAATTTATTATTTATTAATTTATTTATTCTATTAATAATAATTCAATGACGATAATTTTACAAATTAGTTTTAAGCCATAACTTATTGTATAATTATGTAAAATGAAATAAATAAATCTAAATCTAAATCAGGTTCGATTTTCTATTAACTGTTGGTGTGCTCTAATGTCGAACCGTGTTGTAATTTGTAATGATGGAATACTAAGAAGGTAGGTACTCTTAATTCTGCTGTGTATAACGAGGTCATTTTAGAGAATGTTTATTTTCAACAAGATAGCGCACCGCCACATAACAGCCGTTTCACGCGTTCTAATTTGAACAGACAATTCGGGACACAGTGGAGAGGAACACATGGTCCAATTGAGTGGCCACTTGGCAGCCCCGACCTAACGCCTCTCGATTTTTTTGTGTGGGCCACCTAAAAAACGAAGTCTACAGAAAGAATTACGACAGTGTTCGGGAGCTGAAAGAGGTATTATAGAGGATTTTGAATAATATCCATCCAAGAAAATTATCCGCAGCTTCTTGCTCAGTCCAAAAACTAGTGAACTTATGTATTTGTGAAAACGGCGGTCATTTTGAGCAATTTATTTTATAGATATTTGTACAGTTATTTTTAAGTTTGTGTGACATGTTGTGTCTTATCTTACCGTAGTTTTTGTATTGAAATTTTTTGGCAATAAAGCATATTACGAGTTGATTTATCATTTTTCAGTATAAAATCTATGGAAAAAGTTTTTGTCGATTTCTGACATTTCTAGTACTCATACCTTAAATGGTCGCTTACAGTCTTTTAATCCCCACACCAAATAGGATCGATAGGGATATTTATTTATTTTTGGATGGTGGCATCTTTTTCGCTGACCATACATTTTCTCAAAAATTATGAATACTGTTCAGAATATCTTAAAAGTTACGGATGGTCTCCTAGGAACGTTTTCTAACTGTAACTATAACGGTTAATGTACCGGCCCTTACTGACCCGTTTCATTAATCCACCTGTATATCGTTTTCAGAAAAGCGAACCATTAGTATATAATAAACGGTATTATATTTTTAGCATAAATAAACTCATATTATAGTGAAGAGAAGAGAGCGACTGAGGGATTGGGTTTATTTTTGAATGATTGCTTAATTTCCTGTAATATAGTTGTATAAAAACGAAAAATCGATAATGGTTTTAGAACGAAAGTATAGATATGTTACTATGATATTTTCCTTAGCTCAAGTACCGAAATTTATATCGACCGTACAAAGTAGAGCTCGCTACACCGCGAATATCTGTATTTATACAATAGGATTATCTCGGATGTCGTTTGTTTACTTCGTTGCCATGGTGTTTATTTTCTATAGCTTTGAGATTTATGATTTCGATTTTCACGGGCACGACATAAATATATTCAGTGTTTTCTGAAAATGTCTCGCGTTGACTTAAAAAAGAGGTAAATAAACTGCATAAAAGCAAACTCTAATATTATTAATATTTCTCTATATTATAATAAATCTCTATATCTATATTACTACTTAGCTCTTTATGATGCTTGATTTATGCTTTAAGAATGGTGTGAAGTGTAAGAATTGTATTACTAAATTATTACTGGCTTAAGTATTAAACGTTTTCAACGTTACAATTTCTACATACTGATCTTCCACAATTATGTATTTGTTATCATTTTCTGAGTTCTTATGGGGTTTGCCTATTAAGTACACTGTATTATACCATAACAAAAAAGTCATAAGAATAAAAATCTCAATTTGAAATCAATCAACCCAAGCTCAATGGTTATAATTCACAGATCATTAAAATATTATAAGAAATATTATAATACATTTTTATTCGGAAATTCTACGATAGCTTCACATTTCGACGTAACCAACAGATATAATTCAGGTTTATATTAATTCCGCTTTCAGCCACATCCAACCGTCAAACGTATCCTTATGTCAAAGTTGAATGTTGGGAAATCGCGAGCGCTCCAAAAACATTGTCTGCAGGCATATTCCTCGCGACATCTCATCTCTAGGCAGTTGAATAATTAATGACCAGCCCTTTACGCGTCTGTTAAATGGCGTGACTAAGCAAGGGCGCCATCCCTACTCCGAACTTTTAAAACAGCGCGTTTGTTTTGGGTTGGTTCTAGTAAGCTGCGACCAAAGGCCATCACGAGTTATCTGTCGCTCATGAAGAAGGGGGGGATGAAAATAAGTACCTAGAAACTATTGATGCAGGCTAATTAGCATCTAAAAGTAATAATGTATTGCTATAGTGTATCCGTTATAGATGGCCGTATAGCGAAATATTTCGATCTCTTTCGTACGGCAGGTATGTTACTAGTGGGGCTGCATAGCGCTTTGTTTGCTGCGGGCAGCGTAACAGCAAATAATAAATAGTACTAAGTAAAAGCATTATAAAAATTGAGTAAATGATTTTGTTTTTCTCATAAAAGTGCAAAAATTTTATGGTCGACAGTAAATATTGTCGAGTCAGAAAAGACTGTTGTAGTTGTTAGTTTGTTCTTTTACGTGCGTCACGAAATATTTGTTTGTTTTTTTGTGGAATACTACGTCATCATCATCATCATTTCAGCCGAGAGACGCCCACTGCTGGGCATAAGCTTCCCCCACGGATCTCCAAACCGATCGATCTTGCGCTGCCCGCAATCATCGGCTTTCCGCATCGTCGGTCCACCTAGTGGACGCAGCCTACCAATGCTGCGTCTCCCGGCACGCGCCCGCCCCTCGAGGACCTTTCCGCCCCAACGGCCGTCAGTCCTCCTTGCAATGAGGCCTGCCCACTGCCTCTTGAGGTTCGCAATTTTTCGGGCTATGTCGGCGGCCTTAGTTCTCCTGCGGATCTCATCATTTATGATTAGATTACACAGAGAAATCCCGAGCATAGCCTTCTCCATTGCCCTTTGAGGCTTGAGGCTTCTTATGAGGCCCATTGTAAGCGGCCACGTCTCAGTTCCGTAAGTCATCACTGGCAACACACACGAATTAAAGACTTTCGTCTTGAGACACTGCGGTAGTTGGGGAATACTTGCTGTTAGATTAGTACATTTTGGTGTTTTGTACATATCAGCGCTTCTGCGGCATTCTGCGAATGTCGTTGAAGCTAAGTGCTGAGACAGGGACCTATTGGCCTTGCACAGATAGCTTTTTTTACTATATTATTATAGCAAAATTTGCAAATTTACCTGAGTGATGTGTTGTGCTTGTGCAAGACAATAAAATATTTCTTTCTTTCTTTCTTTTAGCGTTAGTATTAATTAAGTTCAAGTATGCTAATTATTTAAATGCAATCTACATAAATAACATATTTAAACCTTTTAATATTATAGAACAAAACTGTCTATTTCAATGACGATCTCGAAATTGACAAAGTTTACCTATCACGAATAAAATGTAACCACTCAGAATACGCCTATTCTGTACAATTACAGCTTCATAATCGCACAAAGTAGCTAAGAGTTCCGAACAATATCTCTTAAATCATTCGCGAGCGAACCTTAACTTGGTGGAGAGTTTTAAGACTGTGAAAAAGAGATGGAGTACTTAAAATTGCAAGGAGTGAATGAGATAGGAAACAGATTATGATAATGAGTGTAAAAATACTCAATGAGGGTGGAGGTACTTAAGACCAATTTAAAGATATTGTATTTAATGTTTGGAGGGCTGCTGGGGAGGGCGGCTCGGCTTGAATTGATAATTGGGGTGCACTCTATTGGCAGCGAGAGGTTTTGCGCGGCACCGAACGGCGTGTTTTAGGCTTAGGCACTCCGCTTTCGTAAAAATAACATGTTCCTGTATTTGTGAATCGGGCGATGGTTTTTTTTAAAGGGAGAAGCTACAAGAGAGCTTTTTACTGCAGTTGAAAGAGGATTCACGGATCGGACACACATTTTAATACAAAACGTATTTGACAGCAGTTTTGGTGCCTATTAAAATTACAACATTGTACCCACATTTTTATATCTAGTTATATTATATTTATAGGAGTAAATTTTATTTACAACAAAAATGAATGCAAATAAATAAATAAAACAAGACATAGTTTTTTGTCGTTACAGTTAACTCGATTTACATTTCTTTCTTTTGACAAAGTTCCTGCCTTTTCAGGGTTGCGAACAGGTAATAAATATCACAGCTTAATACAACGATCGGATATTCAATTACACTGAGCTTTCGCTCATGAAAATTTATAAAATTAAATACCCATTTTTGGATGAAAAAATCAACAACATCATACACTAATAAATGCGACACTAAAAATCATTGCTTTAATTAGTGAATCGGTTGCGCTACAGCTACTTTTTATAAGTAGTCGACTATGAGATTGACTAACGGCTGGTCGAGCGACGACCGTCTGGTCGAGCGGTCTGTACCCCTTGCTATGCCGGCTACTCGGTCAAGAAGTCCCGGGTTCGAATCCCGGTAGGAGCAAATGTTTGTATGATGAGTACGAGCATTTGTTTACGAGTAATTGATGGATATATGTTTATTTAGTATATTTCTAATATTTATCAATATTTATCCGTTATCTAGTATCCATGCCACAAGCTCTTAATGATGCTTACTTTGGGCTAGATAATAGGTGTGAATGTATGAATATTATTATAAGTGCTTTTACTAATATTACATTCTAATATTTTATGAATCAAATGAAAAAACAATTAATTGTTTTTTTAACCGACTTCAAAGACTTTGTTTTTTTTCACTCATATGTTGCAATCGTAGCTTCTGTAGTCAAATGTTCGTAGCGAGTGCGCTACGAACGCTACGCTGGTTCTACGAACGCTACGAACTTGCTACGAGTTCGTTACGAGATACGAATTAAAATATGCAGTAGACGGGAGATACTGCCTCGTAGTTCTTAATTCATAATTATGCAATTCTTAAGCAATGCTGTTTGCTTTTGTACCTTAAATACATTCATACACAGACTTACCTAATTTTTTAAATAAACGTCACAACTTAAATCAATATTGTAAACAAGATGCATGCCTCAGTTCAGTATTAATTTAAGTAAACTGTAATTTCAACAATTCTCAAAGTATTTAGTGAATAACAAGTCCCAATCACTTTGAGATATTGATACGGTTAAATTAAGATAAAAATTGTATTCTCGTATCAATGGCTCTTCAGTTCATTTGCATCATTTGCTCCCTTATCATGTCGGTATGTCACAGCTTCTGGTTAAATTTGCCGCTTAGCTAGATGCTACTAGTACTACTTTTACTAGGTGGTAGACCCATATGTAGGGTCGCCTGGGTAGGTACCACCGCCTTTCTTATTTCAGCCGTGAAACAGTTCGCTGTGTTTCGGATTAAAGGGAAAGGTAGCCAGTGTAATTACTGGGCATGGACGGCATTTCATCTTAGGCCTTAGGATGACAACGCACCTGCAATATCAAGTGCTTTTCCTTGTTATTGCAGGTGTCTATAGGCGGCGGTAACCGCTTACCACCAGGTGGGCCGTCAGCTTGTTTGTCATCTAGTTGTATAAAAAAAAAGCCTAGCCCGTTTGATTGAACGCCGGCAACCAATCAAACGGCTGAAGTACAACTAGCCAATTCATTGAGCGTAACGTTTCTCCAGATCGC
Organism: Nymphula nitidulata; assembly: GCA_947347705.1. Classification (NCBI taxonomy): domain Eukaryota; kingdom Metazoa; phylum Arthropoda; class Insecta; order Lepidoptera; family Crambidae; genus Nymphula; species Nymphula nitidulata. The sequence continues at coordinate 25,034,410 of OX374616.1, forward strand.
TGATCGTCATGTCAGCCGTCTGGTTTAAATTAGCTATTCAATTGGACGCCTAGGCGGGTCGTTTGAATCGAAAAGCTTTTGTGTGACTGTTTGAGAGATTGGCAGGTTCAAGGTTATTTTTGTATGGCCACTTAGAACCAAAACGATGTCGGTTATAAGTGGTCATTAAAAAAATAACCTTGAACCTACTAATCAAACCAAAATTTTCAGTACAAGACGATCCATTCAAAACGCCAAGTCGTTAAACACTACGTGATAACGTGAGTCTAGTTCAATTAACTATTGGGCTAGGCATTCAATAGGATACCAGCGTTTAATCATCGGGCTAGCCATAATTTGACCAGACGGCGGCGACAGATATACTACTCTATAAACATAAAAGTGACTATTTTAATCCAAGTGACTATATGTTTATCCTCTTCTAAAATTAGAAACTAATAATTGTCTTCTGTGTTGTCAACATATCTCTTTATGTTTTATTTATAACATTCTACGGTAACAACTTACTGTGTGGAAGGCTGTATGCTTGATTGCCACACTTGTTGTATGCAATATATACAGGTTTGTGCCGACAATACGTTGATAAATTAAAACATGGGCTATATTAGGTCATAGAAATGGTTTGTGATTCCCAAAAACATCTTATTCATATGATAATTTCATGACATTTATATAAAATAACATAACATTGGCTGCTTCCTGTGTTGTGTACATAAGAAAATTCAAGCCATGATTTCATCTCGAAAAAGGCAAGTTTCATAGGATTTATATCTATTACTAGAGCAGACCCGGATTGTCAAAGATCGGTTACGATCCTCTCTCCAGGACATGTATTTTTTTTCTGAGTTTCATTATATCAACATTTATTATAATGTTAGAAATAAAATTCACAATAGAATTTCATCTCATCCTAAACCAAAACGTCATCATTCAACAATTCGTATAAAATACATCTTACATTATTATATTCCCTACAGACTAGCTGACCAATGTTCCATTGATCTAATACAGAGTATAAACAAACAGCTTACCAGCGCCTGTGAAGGTAAGATCTGTACAACATTAATGAGGGTTCGGATTGCTCATATCATCATCTCTCATACGAACTATCGTCAGTTTTCCAGTCCCGTTAGTAACAAAGCAGACAAACACTTTAGAAAAATACTATTCCAAAAAAAAAAAACGGTTATAATAATTTTCTAATAAATAGGGACTGATCATCACTAAGCATATAAAGGCATTCATATATTTACGTGATCCACGCTAATTTTATAAAGAGAAAACAACTCTGTTTATCCGTTACGTTTTCATACCTTAACCGCTGAACCGATTTAGATGAAGTTTGGCATGAATAGAATTACATCTTAAAAAACATGTGCTATCTGTTCGACCTGTTCGACGTCTACGCGGGCAGATCCGCGGGCAGATTCGCGGGCAGCCTTAATAGATATTCGCCGTAATATCGGTGATATTACGGCGAATATCTATTAAGGCTGCCCGCGCTTTCAAAGAGAAAATTTTAACATGACCGAGAAAAACATTTAGTTTTTTATTGTAACGAAGGATCCAATGTCATACCAATGTGGTCTCTTAAGTTGTATGACTATTTAAACTTAGATTAAGATAATCTGATTAAGGGCCGATTTTTCAATCCCCTGATAAAACTACAGATAGCTACCTAAGGAATAAAGTTATTACACTGTTTATTCGTTCGATAAGTGACTGTCAATTTTTCAATCAACATTTATCCTAAGAATAACTATCTGACCGTTTAGGTCTTCCATAATAACGCCAGCTTCAGCTAGTTGAGACAAATGTATAGAGGACACTAATGTTAGAGCGGGACAGACAATTTCTTTGTTTGCTGTTAACTTCACATCTATTGTCAAAAACAAGCAAGCATCTGGCATCTTATTTCATACTACATTCATACATACATCAAGTTTTGTGGTATTTTATTTGAAACTTAACATGTAAGTGTAATCTATAGCCGATATCAATCAAGAAACCTTAGCTCATTTATGCTTCCTCATGGAAATGAAAAAATTGTCAGAATTCAATTTTTTCCTCAAAGATGTAATTGCAACAGTACCTAATTTTTTTTATAATACGACATGAAGTGGAATTATTAATACCGCCAAACTATATAGGAGCAGTGATATAGAAACTCATAGGGCAAAGAATCAGTGATTGGCAGCTGTAGCATGGGAGGAATACAGTGGTTTCAGAAACAAAATTAAATATGTATTTGTTGTGATTTCGTTACTTACATAATTTATCTTTTACAAAAGTTTGCAAATATTGCACCGATTCTTTAGTAAGTCTGAATCTACGACGGAATTCTACTGTATACCATTTTACATGTGTTTTCTAACATGTTTTGTTATGTAGTATTTGACTCACCCAGAAAGCACAAGCATAATTTATCTATAGAATAAGCGGTTATCTGGCCGTCAAAGGGACAGATAGATTTATTCTTAAGTTAAGTGAATTATTCGTCGAATAAAGTCTATCTGACGCTTGAAAAACCCACTTTTTTGCTATCTATCGAATAAACCCTATCTGACTGTTTATCTGAGCATTGAAAAATCGGCCCTAAAGAAAATGTAATTACAGTTAACTAAAATAGCCCATGACGTCATGATGTCATGACGGATATTTTTACGGGCCCAATAACGGTTGATAAATGAGTATAATTTTGGTATAATTATTTCCTTCCTAAGATAATGATTTCCACAATTTAAAGGTGATTCTAGTTGATAGAAATTTACTTCTATTTTATCCTAAAAATAAGCTAGCTTCCTACAAGGCTAGTTTTCTACAATTAAGGTCAAATCCATAATATTATTAACAGTCTTGAAATCTTCAAGATACTAAGTATATCGATAACTTAACAATTATAGGAAATATTCAACTTCTAGTATAGAAAAGTCTTCACTAAAGACTTATCTACATACAATGTTGGTCGATTACGCATCCGAAATAAATTTAAAAAATAATCTTATTATAGTAAGAGCAACCTGTTAGGCTAGTTTTCAATCTTTAATTTTAAGATTCTGCTCGAAAAAAGCTAGTATAAATAATATTTTTTATTGAAATAAACAGTTAATTTGTTAATGATAATTCTCACTTACACAGTGTGAGATATGTCTAGACCAAATTAAGCATACTTGAGCATACTTGTTTTATAAATTTAAAGCGGAGAGGTATAGATAATTATTTGTATATAAATTTTCGAAATATACAAAATACTACACACACGTAAGCAAATACATACTTAGCTCGTGAACCATGTTCCCCTACCGGGATGTGACCCAGGTCCTCTAATTTAATTGGCAGTAGTAGTGACCACTCGACAAAACGGCTGTCAAAATACTTTCATTAGATTGCACGTTAATTAGATAGCAATGCCATCGGCAGTTCAATGGAGCTTTGGTATAATATTTGAACATAAAATGTTATACTAACTGTACTGACTATTTAAAGTGATCTTTGATAATTTTGTCTTCGATTATTAGACATAACAAAAGCAAAAATATTTACAACTTACTTTTTTATATATATTTTTTAGTATCTTTTTGGATACATAACTTTTAGCTCAATAGCCGCCATCCATGTGGGATGGCGGCTATTGAGCCAAAAGTTATGTCGTTTTTCCACGGCGTAGGGGTAAAAACTATACCAGCCTTGCGACATCAAATTAGGAAATACTACTTTATTTATAACATAGAATTTATTTTCCTCGCATAATTAAAGCATATATAGCCCCGATCAATTTTACATACCTCTAACTTCTTACTATAAAATATTTTATTCAACGAAAGTATTCAACGTAAAAGAAAACGGTGCTCACTTAATAGTACCTATACAGTTCCCATTAGAAGCGTCCACCAACCAAAGGTTCCGTAGTACAATAACGGGTTGCATTAGCAGCGAGCATAACAGTTAACGTTAACGCTAACTGTTATTGCTTGAGGGCCCCTAACTGGCATGATTATGGTTTTGTATGGATTCGTTAGGGGAGAATATGTCTCACAAGATCTTAGGTGTAAGTGTTTCTTTAAGGTCCTATATGCATAAGTATGATCTTGTAAGTTGAAGAGCTTGGTGACGTAGTAATTTGATGAAAATGAAGCAACTTTCGCCTTGGAGGATACCAGATTCCCGAGATGGGCCAACCAAAAGGTAAAAACCAAAAAACTCATAAGATATTTATGTTATTCGTAGTTTTTCTGCACTGTGGAAACGTTAATAAATGACTTATTTAATAACTATCATTCAATACTTCTTGTAAGTAAACCTAAATATAAAATCAAAAGGACCTGCGAAAAGAACTCTATCCGTTTGTCTTCTATCCGCAGTTTCAACAGACTATCCCTGATCATGGCGCATGCCACTACGCCGAAATATCAGTCAGGAACTCTTTACAAACAAATTATAAGGTAAATATCTCGAATGTAAAATTATCGAAAAAATAAACCACTTCGTGTTGCCATCATACTATTGTAACCGAAGTATGAAGTATGGTTTAATCTCTTTGAATGCAATTCACGTGATTTATTTGACACTTGCGTTTGACACATTTTTTTATTCAATGTTTATCCAGTTGGACAACATGCTATCCAGTATATAGCTACATTGCACTTCCTCTCTATTTGAGATAGGCAAGACTATCCCGACTGGGGTAGTACTAAATACCACTACTCTGTAGTATTGCGCTACCGCAGTGAGTAAGGTCGTTAAGCTCACTGAGAAATCGTTATGTTGGGGCAGAGACTTGTCTTCTCCTAGTGATTCTGTAACGATACCAACAGAACATTTTTTTTTTTAAATATGTCTATAACTTATTTTTTTAAAAGAGAACGAGTGAAAATTATAATTTCATCAAATAATAAGTACGCATTAGAAATAAGCGATGCCTTTATATTCAACTGGTGTACTCACTCATGTATTCTCTTGTGAATCATTTCTGCTTACATAAATAAATAAATAAGTATAGGTACTCTTATTATTGATTATCAATTATTGACAAACCAGTTTCACGTTGATACTAAAAGTACGCAGGTACTATTAAAAAATCAACAAATCTATTAAAAATATAAAAGCCTCGTCGGTATTGCTGTGTGAAAATTAGAAAATAGTTTTAACACTATAGCCACGAAACAAATATCGAGAATTCGTGACTGCAATTTGAAAAATAAACAAAATTTATTTGCCTACTGCGACGGCGACACAATATAACTAGCGCTACAACTATATTTCACAGAATAACTGGTTCAACACAGTGAATTCAAGCGTAACTTTATAAAGTGTTTGCCATCATGTTAGTAGTTAGACTCGTATAAGTTAGTACTATTCTCCTAGAAGCGACGTGTAACCGCATTACAAGACGGCTAAGCGCATAGCCAGCGGCGTGCCGTGATCCGCCGAAAATCCCAATTCATTACAAGTGTCCGCAGGGTGAACACGGGCGAAGCGGCACAGACGCCGCGCAGGGGCGGGCCGGCTCGCGGATCAATAGAAGGCGGGGCCCCGCGTACGGCCCCGAGCTCGCTCTCTAATTGATTGGCACGCCGGCGGACAACTCGGCCTTTTATTCCTCCGGCGCTGATTTCGTTTATGCAGTCATTATTTGGTTGCTACCGATTTGCCTACCCATCCTCTGGACGGATGCTTCTTTAAATTCCCTCGTATAATATCAGCTGGCTCATTAACTATTTAGTACTAGCGATTCATTCGCTTGATCGTAGTTAAAGGTTATGTTCGGTAAATGACTCGGAATTAAGACTTGATAAGTAATACAATGACATCTTTGAAATGATGATTATTATTGAAGGGGGAACTAAAGCTTGCTAATTGTCTTTACCGTTCTTCTCAGAGATCTCAATTTTTATTTTCAACTATTAGTAAAGATCGTAAAATAATTATTTATGTATCTAATTTCATTGTCTTTGATTAAAGCTCCGATTATAATTCCTTCCTTTATTTAAAATATCCAATGGTACCTATTCTGTCATTATGGTGTTTGCTTATAGTCTTTTTCTTTACACCGTTCTTTATACCGTGTTAATTTTATTACACCTGCATCTGATTCATTCATTTGTCATATAGTCTTTGTGTACACATTATTAATTAAACAATTCTACTATCGATCTGGTTATAGTGATAAAAGGAATGTGAGCTTACCAACGATATTACATTAGCATACTTGTATATTTTAAAGAAAATAATAAAAAAAAAATGCAAAAAATATCATTATTATTTAAATTTGTTAACGTATAATAATAGATAATAATAATAGTATTCACACACGCACATCTATTATCTAGCCCAAAGTAAGCATCATTAAGAGCTTGTGTTATGGATACTAGATAACGCAGAAATAATGATAATAATATGTATGTAAATATTAGAAATATACTAAATAAACTTATAAACATCCATTACTCGTAAACAAATGCTCGTACTCATCATACAAACATTTGCTCCTACCGGGATTCGAACTCGGGACCTCTTGACCGAGTAGCCTGCATAGCAAGGGGTACAGACCGCTCGACCAGACGGTCGTCACTACGATAGTACGAATACTGCCTCTATTCCAATAGAAACAACGGTCAGCAATAAAACAATAAAAAATAAATCTATAAAACAACCTTTTAACTTCATTCACATTAATGAAATAAATACAGTTTTATTTCGTTTAATTAAGTTGTATTGATACGGCGGACATATTTCACATGTTTCAGTTGAAATTGATAAGTGCGAAACGCATGCATGATTGATTTCGTTTTCTCGTTAAAGCGCGCGGCACATCGAGGCAGTCGTAGGGCGGTACGGAGGCGGTGCTGACAACATGGCCGTCACGGTTTAGTAATTTGGTTTGTTCAGGCTGGGATACTTTACACTTGCACTTTAGTAAATGTGGCGACTTTTCCTGATTAGACCGTATAGGTCTTCCTCGTAAGTAGCATTACTTCGTCAATCCGCGTAAAATTCCCGCGAGTCCTATGACATTAAATCCAATTATGTCTGGAATCTGTGGCTTGACAGGTTAAGGCTACTTTATTAATATCACTATAGAGATCTTAAAATAAGTATATTTCGTTTCTCTCGCTCATTCAAATCAATTGAAAAAACAACCATAACAATGTTTTACCTACTATAATGGGTTAAAAAGCGTAACACTGCTAAATTTAGATCATACAATATCCGGAAGATCCGGAATTGAATAACGTTTGGTGTAAATAAGATATGATTTGTAACGACCTCTTTTCCTTAGACTCGCATTCCATAGACTGTCATTATACATTTGCTGACTAACTCTTCCATAAATATAAAATAAAAAAAGTAATCCCGGCCGCATAAATCATCTATATAACACCATCACCTATTGAGCCCAAACACGCTATATCTGCTGTAAGTTTCTGAACAATTGAGCATCCTGGAGACTATTTGATGGTACAGGATCAGCTTAAGGTTAGCCTGTCTCGGAAATACCACCGAAGTAACAGTAAGCCATATATCAAACTAATCGGATCTCTGGAAGTTAGTAAGACTTTTGTGTCAAGTAGAGAATGAGCTGGTAGTCATCAAACGCCTGAACATACTTTCATAAATTATAGTTAAGAACCATGTCTCTCACGTAAGCTTTTGAAAAAAGGATCAATATCGGTCCATTTGTTTAGGAGCTACGATGCCAGTGACTATCACACAGATACATTTATTATATAGATGAAGATCTACGGGCATGTCAAACACTTAACATCACTCTTTTTGTATTGGGGATTAAAAATGGCTTAGATATGTCAAACCCGCATTCTAATGTCAAATAAGTAATTTTGTATCACTCGCCAAACGCTTAACGATATACCTGCCACACGATAAACGATAGCGTTTGACAGTACTTTTATACTTAATATTAGCTTTTGTCCGCGACTTCGCCCGCGATGTACGCTTTCATCCCACGGGAACTATACATTTTTCAGATATAAAAAGTAGGCATGTGCTATTCCCGACTATAATCTATCTCTGTGCCAAATCTCACCCCGATCTTTTAGCGGTTTCGGCGTGATTGAGTTACTAACATTCATTAAAACCTTCTAACCATAATATTAGTAGGATTTATCGCCAGCACTATACATTTTTATTTATCACGGAGGTGTTAGTTCTTTTTTGTAAATTGTTAAAATAAATTATTAGTTTGACTCACCAGATATATCAAAATCCACAAATGTTGCAGGTGTAACGTTAGTGCGATATCGATGGAACAAATTAAAGTCTTCAATTTTTTATTTATTTTATTCATTAAGGAATGATAAATAAAATTAAAGTCCGGGTCTTACTAGATATATTTTATCCAACAATAACTGATCCGACATAGACAGCACCTACAAAGGTTTGGTGCATTAGTGTTAAAATATTTCTAATCGTTTAAGTAATACTTACGGTGCGGATGAAGACATCAACTTTTCCTCATGCCTATTACAATTCGACCGCAAAAAGGAACTTACCCTTTCATCTCTGACTCTAACTATTAGCGAAGGCCGAAGGAAGGATATGGGAAATGGCAATATTTTCTAACAGAATCCGTACAGTTGCTTTTGTTATACAGCCTAAATAATCTGGCATCTCAGTCACAGTAGTGAAGGCACCTAAATAAAATAAGACGAATAGATTATAATGCTTATTTTATTTTTATGTAGAAACAGGTACTGACACAAAGCGGTGTCTGGAAATAAAAACTGTTTTCCTGCCTCAACAATTAGCAAATCTATCCAGATAAAGTGACACGAGCTATGCGACGTATGTGCCAGTCTGTCTTTCGTCTGGCTGATGAACGGCTGCGAGGACGACAGACAGTTTATATATGGTAGACAGATGAGTAAGTACATAATATAAATTCACAAATTGCTTCGCTTTAATAATACGACACAACTATAAGTGCATAGTCTTTATTTAGTTTTCTTATACTTTTTATTTCCAACAACTTTCATAGTTTCTTTTTAAATTCGTGTACTTTTAAAAGCATAAAATAGGTTTGATCTGGAGTAAGACGTACTATTTATTTTGAACTTTGTCACACACATGTCTTGCCACAATTATTATTATACTTAGGTATCATTGGGTCATTAACCTGAGACAGTCTGGTCGGCTTATGATTTTAATATTCAGCCTCTGTTTGCATGCAAGATAATTTGACAGCATAATAATAATACTGCTTGCAATATGCCTTCTCATGACTCTAAATAAGATGAGCAACAATCTTTTAAATACAAAAAAAAAAAAACATTAAGAACTGACTAACAGTATGTCGGTCAATCATGAATGAAGGTTCTGAACCAATTAGGGATTATACAATATTTGAAAAAAGCTAACGCTGCTTTGAACTAAGAAGCGGATACATCAATTGTAACAGTTGCACTACGAAAGCCGCATCTATTACAAACGTAGTAAGGGCGATCTCAATGGTAAACTGTCACGCTTGATGTGCCGTCGACTGAATTCTTCATAAAAATAAAGTAGTTAAAAATAGTAAAAATTAAGAAATATTTTTTCCCTAGTGCGACTTATTTTTGTTTTCATTTCTGGTAATGGGTTTTGTTTTCACTCTATGAACTCATATTCTATGAAAACTTTAGCGGCATCTCTCTTTGAAAGAAACTATATTTAAATAAGCTCCATATATAGGAAAGTTACACAGAGATACAGCTTTACCTTAGTTACTTGCACCAGACACGGCGAAGAGTCTGTACCTACTAGTAAAGACAATATGGTATGTGAATAAGCACCCCCACCTCTTAGCTGCGTATTATATTACTATTATACTGTATAATACCATTCGGGTATACTAAGTAATTTGTAAATTAGTTTTCAATTTTTCTAAAATAGTTTATTTATATTAAGGAGATCAGTTACCGTTTGCTAATTGCGTATGTTTCTGAAAAAATAGTTAATAATAAATTATAGGACGACTAAACTTACATGTTCTATTTAGATATTTAAGTAGAATATTTTTTCCGCGTAATTGTATCTTGTAAGTACACTTAATAAGACGTTGAGAAGTTATTGCATAGCTAATTGGATTTTCAAATAGATATTATTTTAGTCCGTAGGTAATGTGTACTTCTTGACAAACTTGTGTATGAAATAAAAAAAATAAGTGTCCCCAAAAATAAACCATAATTTCTAAGTGGAAACATAAAATCTTTAAAAATAAAACCACATACAATAACAGATGCACGGTCGTATGAACAGTACTAAAATAGTGTAGAGGGGTAGATTGTAATGACGTTGATAATTATCAAACTACCCGCAATACACTTGACATGTTTGTAAAAGAGCACCGGAAGCCGGGGTGAATCCGGCGCGGTCACGTGATCGTCGGCCATCTTGTATAACTACACACTTCCGGTTGCGGCGCACGAAAATGCAGGGCTCGTAAACATTTTGCTGGGGTGTTTTAGCTAAGTGAATTTTCCGGTGGGCTAAACTTTTATTTTTATGTTTGCGGCTGCTGTAAAATTTTAAGGTGACTTCTATTTTGTTACATTTATGTCCAATTTTATACTAAGCAAAATTGTATCATCAACTTTATAAGTCAAAAGACTAACAATTTTTAACGTTTCAATTGTTTACTGCTTTTTATTAGGTAAAGTTCTAGAAGTGTGGAAAATGATAAAATTCAAAATACTTAAACATAAAAACTTTTCACTGTTTATATAAGTTTATAATTAAATTTTGGTATCATTTTTACTTTAAGAGTTGAGAAATACAATAATTACATTACACTAGTCTCTTAGCCTACTAAAAATACCTTTAAATTCGTAATCATCATCATCATCAACATATCAGCCGAGAGACGGTCACTGTTGGGAATAGCAAAGTACGCTCATATAACATATCAATAATGAATTGATCATGTAATGTAAGCTAATAAATATTTGAATTTGAATAGATGCAAAAATAACATCGAAGCAGAACTGTACATTACGAAAACCCTACCAATAGTTGCTTGAACACAAATTGATAGATATATATTATACTGTAAAACCCAAGAAAGCACTCCGTAATACCGAACACTCACTTTCACTCCCCACGAGCCGCATGTAACCGGATGAACTCGGATTTAGAAACCAAATCTCTTGACCGGATCGATCCTCGACAGTTATGAAAAGGTTGCATTGAAAGAGAGAGAAAAGCAAATCCACCTAAGCCCGCAGCGGGTGAAAACCTCAGTACGTTTTTAAAGAAAATATTTTCTTAGATGTCGCGTAAGTTTCGCTAAACTCACAAAGTCACGTGCGGCTGCTAAGTTCACCACTGACTTTTGACTCGTTGCCGTAAGGTCGAGTTTTTAGTAAGATCTCATTTTGCGGCTTGAAATTTATATTTGTTAAGCTGTCGTAGGGGATGTCAGTGAGCCGCCTGTCACCAACTATCAATATCGACTGTAAACTGATGTATGGGGTGGCAAAGGCCGTATCAAATCAATAAATTGTGTTCGTCGGCTACTTAAGAAAGTTTCGATAAGTTTATTGGCTTTATTGACGCCCTGTCTCAGGGAGTTTGTTCGCGCCGTGACCGAAACCTGCCCATGAATAACTGAGTTTGTTTTGGTTCCGTCGTTACACTCGCATTTCATCCGCAAATTGTTTATGTTTTGCTAGTAAATTTTGCCTCATAAGTTAAACATCCAAAGCCCTGACATTGAACCTAGCATTTGATCACCTCTCTGTGTAATAAAGTAGGTACTGATCTACTACATTGATAGGTAAATAAATATTGCTAGTAGTTATGAAAAACACAATACCTATTTAAAAATAAAGACTAAAGTTACTTTGAATTTTATCAAAACTTATCCTAGGTCGCTCATACTTAAACGGGTAACATTTAGGTTCGTAGAATCTAGGAACTTTTTCGTAAGAAAGATCTAACAAAATGAAATAAAATAAAATTAATAAAATTTAAAAAAGTAATATTTCTGACATAAAACACCCCTGCAAGTGTGCCGTCAGCAATCGCGTGCCGGTGACCGGAAGTGGTGTCCCCAAATCATGGCCACAGCACGTGCGTCTAATTACCGCACTCGACGCTTACCGACAGAAAATTATTAATTTTTATACAATTTATTACTTAAAGTAGCAAAAACTTGAAAATAAAATAACTGATATCAAATCTAGCCCGTATTCTTAATGCATTTCTCTTGAAACTTTATGATCTTTACAGATAGAATAAATGTAGATAGAACAATGTGATGCGTTAGGCGTAAACGCATACGTATGGACGTATGCGTTTACGCCTTACGCATCACTACTGTTTTGTTAACTGCAGTAAAGAAGAAAAATAGTAATATAATGCGGGGGAATGGAACAGGAGGGCAGGTTTGAAATCAAGTAACAAATTATCATTTTTCAAGATAGCGTCATTTTAAAATAAAAAGATAAAATCCATTTTTCTATCCAATTCCAGTAGGATTTATGAATTGAATATCAAACTTTCTCACTAAATCAACTCTCTGGATGACTGTAGAGAACTCCCAATAGCATCAAGAACGTCAAATATATCATAAATATGTGCAGTAAAGTTTAATAAAATAGCATACAGCTATTCGCAACGTGATGGAGATCGATCATCGATGGAGATCGATCACGATTTATTCGGTCACGCAGGCCTTGACCGCGACAAACATTGCTATGTTTTTGCTTTTTTTATGTGAAGCCATTGCAAAAGTAGCTCATCAGCAAAAACAAAGTACCTAATTGAAATTATGTTCATTTTATGCATTATAGAATGTAAACTATATTTAGTGATATACCATGCTCTATACATAATAAGAACAACATTATAACACTTACGGCAAATGTGTGTTTTCTTCATTGTTGAATTCATTATATTAATCTCAAAGTGATAGTATACTCAAAGCTCATTACAATGAAACATTCACTTGTATAAAAGACGCGCCAATTCAAATCGAGTCCTCATCAAGCTATATAAAGGCGAATAGAGACAGGATCAAGGTAAATGCCAGGTTTTACTACTGAAAACGTTTTGTGATAAAGCGGATTGTATCCAAGAGTGTGTAATTGCGTTACAGAATTTGTTTTTATGCGCATCCGGGTTTTCACGGAGGCAAAAACCAAGGTTTTTGCAGTCAGTTCTTTGGAAGGCACGTTAAGCCATTGGTCCCGGTTACTACAGCAACCGCATTGACCCACCAACCCGCTTTGGGCCAACGTGGTGGTGCTGTGGCCCAAACTGCTCATGCGTTTTTTCCATGTAGGAAGGCCTCTGCCTAGCAGTGGGACGTAACTGTATACGCTTGTGATTATGATCATTATGAGAATCTTTGCGTGTCTTTACGCTCGAACCGCCTCTGCGTTATCCTATGTTTTTGAATAAATTATTGTTAGTAGAAAAATGTTTATGTAGAGCGACTTTTGAAGGTCACTATTTAAATAACTGTAAGATGAAGTCTTTGAAGTAAGTGCACTTGAAGTGTCTAATAATTATTCCTGCCAATTATATTTACTTGATTTTGTCATGGCTGAAATGTCACACGTGGAAATAATCATTAAGACTTTGCCAAACACAACGCGTACTTAGCGCGCGTCAGAGCGCTAGTCTGACGTCGCGCTATAGAGTCGAATTGTGTGTACTATGAACGGTATTAGCTGTCAAACAGTCCTAGCGCCGCGACAGAGCGTTGCGTACTGCTAGCGCCGGTGCTCTGTTTGACAGCTAATACCGATCACTGTACAACATAATTCGAAAAAATCAGAGAAAAAATAATAATTTTGATGATCGAAATCACAAACGATTGTATCCGTTTTAAACGTATGTTTATTGGACTCATGTGTTTGATGATATTTTTCTAACCATTGGTAAGGGAGGAAAAAGATTTTTCATTACAAATTGTGGCCTATAATCTTAACTTTCACAATACTTTGTACAATATAGGCACTTAGACAGAATTTAAATAATAAATTATTGTTTTTTAGCGGTACTATTTATCAACCGCTCATTAAACCTCTTTAGTTAAATATTATACCTATGTATAAGCAAGCATATTTTGTTTCTTGTTAAATGAAAAAAAAAGCAATTCATGCTAAACATCCTTTTAATTAAAATAGACTTGGACGTTTAAGAACCGAAAAATGAAGTACAGTTATTAATTTTTAATCTAAGATCTATTTTAAATTAACGTAGAGATCAATCCGTTTAAAAATGTAAGCCTTTTTAGTGAAGCTTTTTTAATATTACTTTTATATATTTTAATAATGGCTTCTAAATAATTAATTACCTATAGCATTTTTTTTTTACTTGTAAAGGATAATAAAGAGCTAAATGTATGCTAGTGTTGGCCTAAACAAATGTTAATATATCTACAAGAGAAACATTTTCCTTTAAAGCCGCCTAATAGCTGTTTTGATACACCATATAATAAAGAACATTACATTGCGTGTTACGTAAAATTTCAGTATTTCGTGTACAAGAACGATAACCTGGCCTTTTATAATCGAATAAATTATTAACGTGTTTGTAAAATGAATACGTAATAAAACTGTGTTAATACATTTTTTTGTAACATAATAGTGTTGACTGTTAGTTATATTGAAAATAGGGCATATTTTTTTCCAAAAAAAATCCGGTAACTATAAAAGAACGATATTAGTAACGCTAGTGTAAGTAAAGATATTTTTCCGTACATAAAATATTTCACATCGATTTTCAAAATGTCTCAACCCGTCAGGCGTCAGATTCCAGACACAATTGATTTTGAAATTGTTATAGACCTCCAGAGGTATAACGCCGCTTGACAGATTTCGCTTCTGGATAGAAACAAAGTTAATAACGAAATTACAGTCGCGCGCAATATGTTATATTACCCACATTTGAAAGTTCGTGACTTTTATTGCTCAAATGTCAACAGTTTGTAGGTATAGGCTATTTTTTGTGACCGTACTCATTTACATATAAAGATGTTAGCTTGTAATGTAAAACTTTATGCAGTTTAAATATTTTTAGAATTCCCTTTAAGCACCATGACGGTCTTCTGGTCGAGTGGTCAGTAAAGCTGTAAAGTGTGATCCCGGGTTCGAATCCCAGGAGGAATGTTTGTGTGCCGAACACGAATATTTATTCACGTATCGTGTTTTTTGATGTTTGTTTATTTCAGTACCTGTATTTCTATTTATACACCATTTATTAGGTATGTTTGTCCGTTATCCTAGTATCCATCCAGCCCGCATCTTTACTCCTGCGACAGAGGCAGGAAATTTGACATAAATTACACTAGGGTAGATTACACTACTTTTTTTATTATCTTCTATATATATAATTATTTATCTTATTTCAGCCGTGAAACAGTTCGCTGTGTTTCGGATTGAAGGGAAAGGTAGCCAGTGTAATTACTGGGCATGGACGGCATTTCATCTTAGGCCTCAGGATGACAATATCACCGGGCGTATCGGGAGGCCCACAAGGCCCTACGGACGGCAATCTGTAGAGCCAAGGTCGACGCCCAGGAGCGATTTATCGCGCTCCTTGACGAAGATCCCTGGGGGAGGCCGTACAGGTTGGTACGGGGAAAATTCAACAGCGGCGCCACCTCCACATCCTGTATGGAGCCGGGGCTTATGCAAAGGGTGCTGGGGTCTTTATTCCCAAATCCCGGACCATTCGTGCCTCCCAGAATGCTCTCTCCTGAGTCCGAATCGGAGTTGTGGGCTGGTGGTCCTCCCGTGTCGGACATGGAGTTTGACATGGGGAGGGACAGGCTCCGGTGCAAAAATAAAGCACCGGGGCCGGACGGTGCCCCGTCGAAAGTGGTGGGGATAGCTCTGGGCCCCCTGGAGGAGCGGTTCCGCGGCCTGCTTGATAAGTGTATCGCGTCGGGTCGCTTCCCCCGGAGATGGAAGGTGGGAAAGCTATGCCTCCTCCGGAAGGAGGGCCGCCCCGCTGACTCGCCGTCGGGCTACAGGCCGGTGGTGCTGCTCGATGAGTCCGGGAAATTTTTTGAAAAAATTCTCGCTTCCCGGATCACCGAGCACCTCGAGGACAGAGGGCCGGACCTGGCAGACTGCCAATTTGGATTCCGCACCGGCCGGTCCACTATGGACGCAGTGGCTCGCCTCAAAAGGTGGACTGAGGCGGCCACAGCACAAGGGGAGGTTGTGATCGCGGTGTCTCTTGACATCGCGAACGCATTCAACAGCCTACCCCACGAGTGCATAGAGGAGGCACTCAAGTTCCACCGAGTGCCTCTGTACCTCCGCGTCCTAGTGAGAGACTACCTTCGCGGGAGAGGGGTCCTCTATGAGGACGAGGAGGGCCGCGTTCAATCATGGCTAATGGCGGCAGGGGTGCCCCAGGGTTCCGTACTAGGCCCCTTACTATGGAACCTGGGGTACAACTGGGTTCTGCGCGTCGCGCTCTTGCCGCGGACGGATGTTGTCTGTTTCGCGGATGACACGCTGGTCGCGGCAAGGGCGCGTGAATGGGAAGAGGTGGTCCACCTTGCGTCGGTCGGCACGACCATGGTCGTCCAGCGCATTCGCCTCCTAGGGCTGGAGGTGGCTCTCACGAAAACGAGAGCCATGTCCTTCCACGCCCCGAGACGCAGAACCCCACCGGGGCTCGAGGTCCGAGTAGAGAGGGTCCGTATCCCCGTCGAGGTGCACCTTAAGTACCTCGGCCTGGTACTGGACCCTCGGTGGAGCTTCGAGGAGCACTTTAAACTCCTCGCTCCCAGGCTGTGTGGCGCCGCAGCCGCGCTCGGACGAGTCCTCCCAAATGTGGGGGGGCCCAGCTCGTCGTGCCGTCGGCTTTATCATGGGGTGATAAGGTCGATGGCACTGTACGGTGCCCCGGTATGGGCGGAGTGCCTCTCCTCCCGCACACGGGCCCTCTTGCGGCAGCCGCAGAGGGTCATTGTGATCCGGGCCGTGCGGGCTTACCGCACGGTCAGTCACGGGGCTGCTTGCGTTCTGGCAGGCACGCTCCCGTGGGAGGTAGATGCCCTGGTTCTGGCCAGGGTACATCAGCACCGGGTCGCGGCAAGAGAGCGGGGGGAGCGACCTGGCCTCGACGAGGTGAGGCGGGTCCGCACCCTGGCGCAGAGGGAGGCTCTGTGCCGATGGGGCGAGGCACTCGCCACCCCAGCGGCTGGCCACCGGACGATTGAAGCAATTCGTCCGGTGTTGGAGGAGTGGGTTGGGCGCCGGCTAGGCAGCCTCACCTACCGCATGGTGCAGGTACTGACCGGACATGGTTGTTTCGGCCACTACCTGTACCGTATCGCCCGTCGGGAGGAGACGCCGCGGTGTCATCACTGTGACTCCCCCGACGATAACGCCGAGCACACCCTTGTGGAGTGTTCGGCCTGGCGACACGAGCGTCGCGAACTTCGTGCGGCGCTCGGTGGCGGTCACCTCTCGCTGCCAACCATGGTTAGAGCTATGGTTGGTAGCGAGAGGGTATGGGAGGCGGTTGCCTCCTTCTGCGAGACTGTGCTCACGCAGAAGGAGGCAGCGGAGAGGGAGCGGGAGGAGAATCCTCTGGCCGCCCCTATCCGGCGTAGACGGGTGGGCGCCAGGAGGCGGGCGGTGATCGCCCATCTCCGAGCGCCCTAGGCGCGGCCGCATGCGTGGGTGGCCCCCACGCACGCATTGCACAGGCCGCCACGTCTGGGATTGCCCAAGTAACTCTGGGTTATCTCCATCGGCGCGAAACCTGGCCGTAAGGCTGGGTTGCCTGGGGGTAGGCTAGTGAAATTGCTTCGGCAGAGCCTAGCCTACCCCTGCGAAGGGCAGTGGAGTTACCGGGGAGTTTTAGTGGGTATTCCTAGTGTCTTTATCACTGGGTGACCCCCACACACGCCCGTCGCCTAGCCAGCGGCGGGTAGGTCTGTAAACAGATTTCTCCCCGACAAAAAAAAAAAAAAAAAAAAAAGGCCTCAGGATGACAACGCACCTGCAATATCAAGTGCTTTTCCTTGTTATTGCAGGTGTCTATAGGCGGCGGTAACCGCTTACCACCAGGTGGGCCGTCAGCTTGTTTGTCATCTAGTTGTATAAAAAAAAAATGTTATGTTGGTTTGTGTACGCTTCAAAAACTCAAAAAGTTCTGCACCGATTGAGTCGAAATTTTAACATGATATAAAATCCGCATCAAGGATTGTTTTTATCTATATCACAATGTGCCACTGCGAAGCGTGGCAGGGTACAGCTAGTTGCAAATAAAATTTTAATCTATCATAGGTATATCATAGATTAAAATAGAGGAATGTTTCCTTTCTGTTATTTTTAGAA
The DNA here is from genome assembly GCA_947347705.1 of Nymphula nitidulata. Lineage (NCBI taxonomy): Eukaryota > Metazoa > Arthropoda > Insecta > Lepidoptera > Crambidae > Nymphula > Nymphula nitidulata. The sequence goes on from OX374616.1 coordinate 25,052,718, forward strand.
AAAACAATATCTTCATACAAAGCAAAGATTTATTAAATTCATGAAGCCAACGTGTATTTTTGTATACACACTTTTACTATTTCCTTATATATATCTACTTATGATCTTACAGGCAATGTTTATTAAAGCGCTTTGTTACTTATGATAAACCCTATCGATCGGTATCATAATAATACAGCGGGTCCCATTCCTGGTATAGGTGAGTGACTTTGAATAATTTTTTGAATGCAGTTATTTTTATTTAAAAATATTAAAGAATGTTTCCGTTCATAATAATTTGCTAACCTATATACTTAGGATACTTTCCTTCCTCAGGGCATTGATTTGACTCAACCTGTATATTAATTATAATGAATATCGAGTGTGTAATATTTAGGTGAGCGATTTGAATGCGGATTGTATAGAGAACTAACTAACGTATATATTAAATGCAAAAAGCAATGCAAGACAACTATCGTATTATATTATTCTAAAGACTGAAAAAGTTGTTAAAGCTAAGAGCGTTTATATCGGAGCCGTACGGCTTTTCATACAAACGATCAAATTTATTCTATTAACACTTTACATGTTTAAGCAAGTCAAGTTAGTAACTACTTAGTTATAAGAGGAGAGAAAATATAGTCAAATTGTTGAGTAAGAGCTATTTTAACTTTTCATGCAAACCAAAAATCGGCAATACTTTCTATAGATCATACTTTTCTAAAAATCCTTTGAATCTTTTAGACTGACCTGACTTGCTTACGCATGGCAAGTTTGTAAGAATCGGTTTGTACCCACAGCAGCACGTTAAATGTAACAGTTGCACTGCGAAAGCCGCCTCTATTACATATGCAGTAAAGGCGGTCTCAAGGTCACGCTGTTACGCTTGATGTGCTGCCGACTGTACTTTTGTATGAAAGCCGTGCGGCGTAAACGCTTTTGAGAGGCAAACAGAAAAAAAACTTAAACGTTAGACTGCATAGAGTTTCGCGATATTGTGTAAATATACAGGGTGGTAACGGCAATACAACAATAAATTAAAACTGGGCTGATTACTTCTTAAAATGTTTTGCAACATTTAAATACATCTTATTCATTTTATAATTCCATGAAATTTCTATGTAATAATATTTTATCGACTGAATCATTTCATAGAAATGTTATAAAATTATGAAATGAATTAAGATTTATTTGAAAGTTGCAAAAAATATCTATGTCTAAACTATTCTGAATAAGATTACTCAGACGAAAAGTATTTTAAGCTAAATTAAAATTGAATTGTTATTTTCAAGTAACAATTTACGTTTTCAGAACTTTTCATAGAGTTTTCACAAGACTTTTTTTTATTCTCATTCGCCCTTGACTTTAATATTAATCACGTTGGATTTGTTTTTCAAGGTTATATTGATATGACATTAAAATCAATAATGTTCCAGCACCGCGTATGCCATTTATTTTTACTTCAAGGAGGACTCATTAGTACAAGAATAATGTTTTTTTTTACAAAGCACGGAAATTGACCCAACACCACAAATAACAACACAAAAACAACTATGTGAAGCGGTAAGGAGAGTCCATATGCGAAGACAGCTAGTGCAATAGACACTGCACTAGCCGCCTCCACCTTGCCGACCCAAAAGGTGTTTTTTCACGCCTCTCTTGAAGGACCCCATGTTATATGAAAGAAGAAACATGTTGTGGTGGAGATAGTGAATTGATGACTCCGAAGACCGGCACGCGAGCTCCTGAGTAGAAAGGAGGAAGGTGGGATAAAGTGGAAAAGCTCTTCAGAGCACTCTCCGTGATAAAGCCGATAAAGGCGCTGAGCGACGCAATGTCTCGACGCAATTGCAGAGTCTCAAGGTCGTTGATCGTCGATTGTTCGTGACCTCTACATCGCTAATGATACGACGCCATCCCACAAGTGCAAGTAATATTCCACGCAAGACCGGACCTGAGTTTTGTAAAGGCATAATTGGTCAGGCGTGAAAAATCGACGCACCTCGTTCAGGACACCGAGCTTCCGTAAGGCTATTTGATCACGGTTTCGATGTAGTTCCGGAAAATCAAATCACAGCATATCTCGATGCCGAGCAAGTTCAAGGAGCTTTGTGCCCTAAGAGTAGTGCCCTGAAGATAGGGAATGTTAAAATATTGTTCAACAATTTTCGAAGCTAAACAATGCTCACCATTCATAGTCGTAATATACGTCCCACTGTTGTTGGGCACAGAACTTCCTACATGGGAGAAACATTTATTATGCGACAAGAACACTCTCATATATTGTTATGTACTTATTACATTTTGTGTGTTCTGTTATCATTTCTTTTATTTTTATTTACGTCAATAATCAATTTACAAACTGCAAAACCTCTTTGCTTAGTCCATAGTGTACTTTCTCGATAGTGTAAGCCTAAACCGCGTCAATTGACACACAGCCAGCAATTTTTTCCAATGACCTAAAACTAGACAGCACGGTGCGTGACAGACGACAGTGGGAACCAACACGTGGGTTGTAAACGACGGCTATAATAATCCAAATAACACCCGACGAGTCTAATGTAATCGATACGGTGAAAGAGTTTTAACCCCGGTATTATTTAGTAACACAAATAAATTACCCTTTCACTCTGAAAAATTCCTATCAACTATACGTTTAAATTTTAATGTAATTTAATATTGTACGTTCGAAATGGGCAAAAGTTGTTTCTTTGTTTTTAATATATATATATCATCATTTGTACATGACAGTAAATATCTCTATAACTTTATCTTTACAGGGTTTATTTTTAAAACACCAAAAACCTTAAATCCATTCGAAGATCTCATATATACAAACAACATTTACTATGGAAGCAACTCCGAAATCGTGAAAAAGAATCAGCTATTTCATACAAAGTTCCAAATGACCTCAGCTGAAATATATGAAACAGGTGATTTTTTTCGAAATTTAAAATTTAATGGTTTTTAAGTTCTTTGATATTTTAAAAATAACCCTGTATATATATGTATTTTACTATCGATTTATCAACTATTTTAAAAGATTTAGAACATATTATTGGTGGAGATGATTGAAAATAATGATAAATGTTAAATCTACTCTCAAATAATCAGTCATGAATCAATAACCCTGTCTAATACCTTAAGCCGTATAAGCCAATGCAATACCTAAGATATTTTTTGTAAAGCCCACAGAACTGATACTATTTTATCTATTCCGTGGTTATAACAGTCAAAAATCCAGCATCCAATTTTAATCCACAGGATTCATCACGAAGCCAATTGCCAGGAATGCCAATGAAATACAAAAACAAACATCCATCGAACCGCATAATAAAATACACATAAACAAATCGACACATCTCGCGCGAGTCTTCGGGAACGAGGCACTCGTAAATATGAACCCAATCATAAATCCGCAGTAAACGGCACATATCATAATATGCAGACCGGCGTGATTTCCACCTCCTGAATATATTAATGTTGTTTTTATTTATTCTCCGTAACTTGTTAACTGTGGAAGTGAAATGTTAATGAAATACGTAATGTTTATGTGAAGCAACAGGTTTAATAAAAAGATGATATTATGCCTGTGACAGCTATGAGCTGTTATCATTGTGGGCCTTGTCATACTGCCGAGTCATCAGTAGACATTATTAGACAATTAAATCGTGGAGAGAAATCGGGCTTGCGCAATGAGCTGACCAATTGATATTATATCAAATTTACTGACGGAACGATCGAACTTAAAAGTTTAACGCTTCAGTACTACGTGTCCCAACAAATATTGCGTTCCTATTCGTATGAGTAGCAATCGGTAAGTGATATGGCAACAAAATGTTTTTTGAGATGGAAATCACCGCCGATAGGTTCTGTGGGTGGCACATCAAGCATAACAGTTTGACCTCGAAATCACCCTAACTCCGTACGTAATCGAGGCGGCTTTCTTAGTGCAACTATTACTCTTGATGTGCTGTCGTTTGTACTACGTCTACCATGTCGCAAAACCAACTATTCCTATACGAGCGCAATAGTCGGTATGGTAATTATTTCGTACAGAAGAATAGGCGTTATAAACGCACAAAATTAAACATGTAACTCTGATTTTAGAATTATTTCAGGCGTATTGTCTACTACCATACCGAGATTAATATAGTTATCAAGGTTCTTTTCTACAGATTGCAGCTATTTTGCTAAGCTAGTAGTTGTTAATAATTTTTAAGTATACCAGTGTTAATGAACTTGAATACAACTATTTATGGGCTTCGTAGCTAAATTGAAAGCACGAGCATTATAGCTTCGACATATTATAGTATTTCTAGCATTTAATTACGTACATATTTCTCCGTTATCTAGTATCCATAACACACGCTCTTAAGGATGCTTACATTGTGCTAGATAATAGGTGTGAGTGTATGAATATTACTATTTTATAACGGTGTTACAGGATATCCAAATAAAATTTGGATTTCTAGGGTTGCGTGTGTCGATATTGTAGTATGTGCGCGGTTGAGTGTGGTATAACTGTAGTGTCGTATGATACGCTAAAGTGTGCATTTTTTAAGAGCGATGGTTTCAATAATTTAATTGGAAGATAAAAGTGGTCTGAAAGGTGTGAACCTTTAGACTTTCTACGGTGGTTGTGTCAAACTTACAGTGGTAACTCTTGACATCCTTGTTATGAGTTACCTCTCAAAGTTTACCCCCTTAAATTTTATTTCGGAATTTTGTAACACGTCGTATATGTTAATCTTCTATCTTCCTCTACGTCGCTTCAAGCGAGGTGATAATAAGGTTTTAGCAGTTCTATAAAGTTCGCATATCCATTTCCAATAACGATATCAGTAGTTGTAGCTAACTTGGTAAAAGTGTGAGATGATACTTGCAGCGCAAGCCTCATCAGGTCGGTCCAACTTTCGCGTTCACAAAACCTATTAAGCTCAAGATGTTGGGATTTTAATAACGGAGCTTCGTAAACTTGAAATTAACCCGGCACCCGCGGGAGTTGTGCGCCCGGGCCATGAATACGTCGAGTTTCAAGCCATTGTTGCTATTGCAACGAACCGTGGGATATAATTATGTCGCATGTATGTACTCTAATACATAGCACAGAACTTGCTCAAGTGCTACGCTTAGATATAAAGTTTCAAGTGGTTAAGGTACCTACACACTGTCATTGCAGCGTTATGATCGTGCAATTATATTTAGCTTATTGTTTGCTAGATTCACTTTCAGACTAAGAAGTTGTTTCTCCGCTGGCAGAGGTGTGAATACGCCCTGCTACTTATGAAAATGCTAATTTGAACGGAAATATTTTCTATTTTCTTTGGGCACACGATCTGCCTGAAATGCTAATAAACCACCCATAATATATGAAAAGTGTGGCTAAACATTTTAGTGACGATAATAATTACGGCGATATATCGACACGTTGCTTCGGCCGAGGCAGATAGGGATAGAGATATGACTGACTCAACAAGAAGAAAAAAGACAAAATAGCGATCGCGCGAGTAAAGTAAGCGAAAATACAGAAATTATTTTATTTCAAAAATAACTATTAGGATTACGAAAAACGCTTCTACTCCATTGTGAATATTAATGATATTCACTGAACTTAAATGAACGTATCAAAGTATAATCCCTTAAACGTGTTTTTATTCTATACGTATCTAGATAAAAATATGAAGAAATGTAGGTATATCTAATTTTCAGATTCCTAAGCTTTTTCAGTGTACATAATAAAAGTGCGAATTTTTTCAATGTATCGCCTTAAGAGGGCAGAAAAATATTGTTTTTCGTTATCTTTACATTTTTGTAAAAATAACCAAAAACAAAAGACCACAAATATCATGAACTGCTTCAGCGTCTAGGAGCGAGAGGTAATGGGCGCTTCTGGTGGTGAAAAATTAAAAAAAAAATATAGGAGACTGAATTTGGTACACATAGTATTTCCCGCCCCTGCAAGAGCCACCGTGCATGCCGTGTACGCCCTGCACCATTCCCACTGGACCCTGTCGCCAACTCATCTCTTTCAGACTACGTACATGGCCAGAGACACACACAGCAACCTAAAAATTGTTGTGTTGATAATAAATATCATTAAGTACTTTTTATATTCCAAAAAGTATCATTCCTACTACGTTTTGAAAAAAAAGAAAAAGCGAAGCTAAACTTATATGCCATTATTTGACATTTACGGAGTTTGCGTACAATAATATTACTACAGAATTTCCGTTCACAGTGAATTTTCTATCTCGAGAAATCAAAATGCGACACTATTTGCAGGCCTTGCTTGGGGCATTGATTTGTGAGACTACGGTGGCGCCACCCGTAGTATATTATGCAAACAAATTCATGTCTTTCCGCATTGGTTTGGAAAAGGCCTTTGTGTAATTCTATACTATCTAACACTTCTAGGGCATCTGAAACGTTAGATAATTTGTAGTACAAAATAGCGCAACCACCATATTTTTTTTTACTGTCATATTCTATAGCCTTAATATAACGAACCTGGGGCTCTTCAAAAAAGGTGTGAAAAGGTTTTTTCAGGGTCGTCAACGCGGAAGTGATACCCCTGGTGTTGAAAGCTTCCATAGGTGGGCCGTATGCTTGATTGCCACCTTAGTGTCATAAAAAAATATAAAAAAAACTATGACTTCTATATGGCCTCAATATAAGTAGCCTTTAGTAACGATATCCTCGATTTGTCAAAAATACTTCGAAATCACTTTGAACTGTGTACTTGTAAGACTTAATGCAAAAGATACCTTTACATAACGAATACCTATTCTTTATATCCTTTTAATAAAAAAAATCAATCTTTACCGAATATAAATGGTAAATATAATTTACCTTTTATTTGCCGATTCTGTTAACCTTTACGTATCCTACCAATCCATCATTCAAGCTTCCAAAAGAATTTATTACGTCATTGAAAGGTGCAGACAAGTAATGTGTCTTATGTATTGTATCAAAAACACTGTTGTTTAATGTAAACACTTTTCTGCTTGCCGCTTTTCTGTTTTGTCTCTGTTGTTAGTAAATGTGAAATTGCATTGGATGAGAAACGAAGTTCCTTAACCGTCGCAGAGAAACTAAAGATCATTAAGTATGCAGACGTGACTCCTAAGTACAAAGGAAAATCTGATATCGCTTAGCCATACAACGAGATAAGCAGACAAGTTCATAATCTCGACATCAAGCGTAACAGTATGACCTTGAGGCCGCCCTTTCTGCATTTGTAATAAAGGCGGCTTTCGTAGTGCAACTGTTTCATTTAATGTGTTGTTGTCTGTAGAATTTTATAACCTTGTTACAACGAATTGAGAGAGCATTATGTTGGAGACAGGGGGATTGAGCGTCGTCTATTCTGTCAACTTTTATAGGGCAGTCAATGCAAAAGAGGGAGGCAGAGCAACTTTCGCCATGGTCGATCCCAGGATGGGTCAATCGAAATTTGTAATGCACGCTAGGTCATTGGTCGCGGTTGTTACTGCAACCTCTTTAACCCACCAACCCGCATTGGGCCAGCGTGGTGGTGTTACGGCCCAAACTCTTTATGTATTTCTCCCATATAAAAGGTCAGCAGTGGACCATAATAGGTCTTTAAATATGTAATTGCCGGTTTTTTTCAAATCTATCAAAATAAAACGAATGTCTACCTAAAATCTACTTAATAGTTTATATACAACGTGCAGTATACGGATTTTACGAATGGAATTATTAATTTTTGTAACAAATTATTAGTTGCAAATCAGGGTCAATTAGAACTTGTAGAATATGTAGCCAACTTCAAAGTTTAGATTTTTTGTAATGGTTTTCTTTTATTTAAAAATTGATTTTTTCACCGCATTAACAATGAACCTCTTAAATTATCCATAAAATTTCAAAAATAGCGATTAAGTCAATTTCATAAAAAAATCAATATTTGGTATTTCCAGTTTGCACAAAATACTTCGAACAAAACGGCAACTTCATAGTTAAAGACTTATACAGTTTTATAAGTTATATAGTTATATATAAGTTATAAGTGCCGTCAAAACGACAATAAATTAAAACATGGACTATATTAGTTCATAGCAATAATATAACATTGGCTGCATTATTTCATAGACATGTCATGAAATTATCAAACGAATAAGATGTTTTTGAAAGTGACAAACCATTACCGGATTTTTTTTTCCTTTACTTCATAAAGTAATATAGCCCATGTTTTAATTTTTTGTCGTATTAACGGGACCAACATTTATAGGCGGACGATAATGATAAATGAGTGAGTAGTGCTCAAGGTTCTAGTAGAGTATATAGGAGAGCCTATAGACCGTAGCCTTACGGTAACCGCTTAACATCAGGCAGGCCATAATATCTGCATGTTTGCCACCGTTGTCGGATATCAAAAACTATACCATATCTAAGACCAGTCTAAACTCTATACTATGAAAAATTTCCGTGTAGTGAAATACTTGGTACTACAAAGATTTTTTTTAATTTGTTTGTTCTAATTAATTTGTAAATGCAATGCATCAAAACTAATAAGCTTCAAAGCGGATAAACCCGCTCAAGCAGTTACTTCTCTCAATAGCAGCAGGATATAATAGTATCTGTACCACTACCTATCCATTGCTCAATAATTTATTAATATGCCACATAGGTCTAGTAGAAATATCGCATAATAAAAAATCTCAGTTATCATTATCACTGAATAAAAGCAGTTCTAATTAAAAATCTTACATTTCTCCCATTTATTAGTCCAAATCTTTGAAAAAAATAAAAAAAAATATTAGAAATATGTACCGCCTGTTTGTTTAAAAAAAGGTGAGAGGCATGTGCAGCAAACTCAATTATAGCTCTCACTCCTTCTGGCAAAGTCGAGTTACGGCGAGCGGCAGCCACGACACGTAACTTTAATATTTAAACCGTAGTTAGTGACACATTGGAGTTAGCACATGGTTGAATTCACCCTTAATTAAGTATAGGTAGCGACGCGTACCTGGCCACAGTCCATTTTACTTAAAGGCTAACGTAGAAGAAGTTTTAAAGGCATGTCGACATTGCTTAGACGTTTTAGTTTCATCATCAACCGCCTGTATATGTCCCACAGTGTTCCTACTAGGGACTAAATATACGTGGTGTTTGGGCAATTACGCCACCACGCTGACCCAACGCGAGTTCTTTAATACTGTCTTTTGCAAGTAAACATATTAATGAAAATAGATATAGATCGATAGTTTTGGTATTGGGTGGTTTACCTTTAAGTACTTGCGCACTAAATTAAGTTATTAGTAATTATAACTTTATAAATGCAAAAAACTAATAACGAAAATCATAAATCATTTATTGAATACGACAATATTGAAAAACAAGATCTAAGAGGTAATACCTTGACATCGCTATTGTCCTTGTCGGGCACAGCAAAGAAAAAGCAAAGGTAAATTTACGGTTGACAGTAGATTCTTAATTTTTCACGATAGATGAAAAACGATAATAGAGTTTTTAGAGCCCTTTTAAATTTACAAATATTATCTTACCTTTTAATTTCGTCTTGTACCTTATTATATATAACTATTGGTGATTCAAATAAATTAAATAAACTAATATGATCGTATAAATCAAATCGAATTAGAATTAAAAACTCTGAACCACCATCTTTAGATCTATCAACTCGGCAATCAGCTTCTTCAGCAATCTTACCACCACATATATTCACTTCTGGTCTGGCAGATACATATATCATTAATGTGTGGGTCTGGCGACTGATCGCAAATAGTACGAAAAAAAAAGAAATTACTACATTAAAGAGAAGAAAAGATTAAAAAATAAAAGAAAAACGAAAGAAAATAAAAATTTTAATTATTAGATTGTGAGTTGGAGTTTTGTGTCAAACATAGGTTTTTTCAGCAGCTATATACGGATACGTAACCGAATTGAAAACTTATAAATTTTCGCTTCATGTTGACCCGGGAGACACAGAAAACATTTTCACCCGTCAAGCATCAGATTTCAGACACAATTGATTTATCAAGTGCCATAGCCCTCCGGAGGGATCACGCCGCTTGATAGATTAATTAAAGCAAGTTTTTTTTTATTACCGCTATTAATCACTCATTACAATAAAATCTATTGAAAATAATGTATTAAATGCTCTTTCAGCTAAGCTAGAAAGTATGGCTAATGTTGTCTTATTGGGAAAATTTCCTATATGTTCTGAGTATAACTATAGATTACTATAGTCTTTTCATATATTCTACATTCGACGTAGTAAGCATATGCAAATTTAGCTTCATTACCTTGCCCTAAACTAACAGAGAAATACTTCAAAGATCCCCAAACTGAATTTCCTTTTGCCGAACACAAAACTAGGCATGCATTATTTATGATCCACGACTTTCTTTCATAAAGATATTTTTATTATTTCCCCTTGTACAAGTGCGCCATTTTAACTCGACTGTCCTTTAAGCACAAAGTCGCTTGAGTCTCATCACATATTCAGCTTACGAATACCATGGGGTGGATTGGAGGCGTAACACGGCATTGTGGACCCTAACGCTGTTCAACAATGGCAATAGACAAAGCCTCTTTTGTTGGAAGTTACGTCACTGGTATATGAGCGTGGCTAAGCGATTTTAGTTCCTAAATTTAATATACGTAAGATTCATTTCTTCCCTGTATTTGTGAAACTCATACCTGCGATAATTCCGATCGTTACAGGAAATATATAAGATATTTATGATGGAAAATAATATACTTGGACTAGTAAAGTAGTGTATGAAAAGTGCATAATTACATGGTCAAAATAATAATTTGTTATTTTACTCATTTTATAGGTACCTTACTTTATGTGATATAATTATGCTGCTTGACGAGAGGGCTTTTAGTCTCTTTAGACTGAGTTTGTATAAACAATGGAAACTACGTGTGTATTTTCTTATTGCGGTTGTCTCACTGACTGATCTGACAGGCTCGTCCACATAAGAATGAGCGATATTCATCGTGATTTGACAGTTGCGCCCTATATGCAAAAAAAGTAAGTTTTTTTTTTACATAAAATAAGTCAATACGCAGCATTACGGACGTTTAAGGATGTAAAGAAGGCCTACAAGAAATACTAGGTGGTAGGCCCATATGTAGGAGCATTTGGGTAGGTATCAACGCCTTTCTAGGCTCTCTAGGCCTCAGGATGACAACTCACCTGCAATACCAAGTGATTTTTTCTATTTTATTGCAGGTATCTATAGGCGACGGTAACCACTTACCACCAAAGTTGTATAAAAAAAAAGCCTTTCTGATTTGAGCGCTTGTCCGGAGTAGCACCTTACCTTACAGAAAATCACAGCTAAATAGCACTGCAGTGTTGTATATTTTGTGGTGAGTAAGGTCGCCAGAACTCAAAGAAAAGGTGTTATTTTGGGTACAAGAGCACTCGTCCATCCAATGCCGTCAATATAGCGCTTTCTTCTGATTTCTACAAGGGCACCGAGTGAGTTGTGTCTACGTGCTACGAGCGTCTACAGGCTACGATAACCGCTTACCATACCCAATGCGGGCTGTTAACGTCTTTGCCGCCAATGTCGCAAAAAACCAACAGGTCCTAAAATTCTTTCGTTACTCTGAAGTTGAATACCTATGCAATCACATGCCACCAGGACATTGCGCCAGGCATTAGCTACCACAATGTAAGACTTCAGAATAACTGCATGAAATTGAAAAGTTTCAGCATTTGTTAGTGTTGAAACAACTTTTAAAAATTGAATCGAGTAAAATTGTAATCTCTATCCTGTTATAAATACATTTACATTTATCAGATGAAATGTTTTCCATTAAATGGCTTTTACCGTTACTACTAATTGAGTAACGTTTTTGGTTTATTGGAAAAGTGGATAATCTCATTTATTTCAATCAAGTGAGTTTTCAATTAACACGGTCAGTTATTTTTCAGAATTTTAGAAAATATTTCGCGAACAAAACTACGAATTTTACACTTTTATGGAATTCAAAATAATTTATATAAAATTAGTGCCGTTCACGATTGTAACATTTACTTGTTAAATTTACACAAAGTGAAATCTTAACGGAAGTAAATTTTTAAAACATTAAATTGAGATACGTTTCAATTGGAGTTGTGTCCCAGTTTTGATTCTGAAGACTTTTTTTGCTTGTTATTAAAGCACGTCAAATGTTTCAACACGACCTGATGTAAGAAGAGTCCATATGCGAAGACAGCTAGTGCAGTTTAGACACTATTCTAGCCGCCTCTACCTTGCCTGCCCATATGGTGCCTTTTCACGCCTCTTTCCAAAGAACCCGTGTTATAGGAACACATTTAGGAAGAAGGCTATTAAGAAAGGAGCATTGTAAACAAAAGTAATAAAAGCTCAATTAAAATAAGGTTCATGTATTATAATATTATTACTTTTGGTCAAAATAAAAGCTATTATAAAAAGAGTCAATTGCTCCCAATTTCTCGAGTTGTAGTATATTTATAGTCCCTACTCCGTATATTTATTCCTTACAATAAACTTTTTGCAATTTTGTGTATGAAAATAAATACAAATAGATATATGATTCTCCACTAATCAAGTATTTGGAAATTGAAAAATATTTTCTCAACTTATTGTAAAATATTAATGTAGGTAACATTCAACTCGCTTAAACATAGAACGAGTAATTAAATATAAAACAAATTACTGAACTTTTTTTCTATCTGTGTTACGTGGATTTTCTTTCTGTGTTTTTACAAAAACACTCATCGGTTACTCTTTGTAACATTCTTAACTTTTCACCATCAAACCGTAAGGACGCCAGACCATAGGTACCTACTCAAAGTGACTGGGATTTGCTTTAGAGGTAAATCTTGCCGTTTGTACTTCAATTGCTAAGTTTAATGATTTTAATGAAAATAGATAACATTTTAACAGAAAAGGATTTTTTGTCATCGCTAATCTCAATCTTTTCATGTAGCTATACTAGACACCAGACTTAACTTTGTGCTATAACTACCTATTAAATTAATAAATTAGCTATGGATTAACATGTTTGTCTATTCTTTACAACCACGATAAGTTAGTAATTACTATGAAATGTTTCCAATCAAATAGGATCGATAACAACTCAAAGTAGGTAGTTTTAAATGTGTAAACGCAAAACTTTATGAGGTAAATACTTAATTACCTTTAAGCTGCCTAGATGATTATATAAAAAACCTTATCGCTTTTTTGTATTTGGCTTGTCAGAAAAATACAATTTTCCACTTTCCTATTTAATGTAGAAATCGTAGCACGTAGCATCCGTAGAATCGTGGAGTATGAGCCTTTTACTCTACAATGCTACGAGTTACGAGCATACCATATAATATAATAGGTACCAATAACCTCGATAAAAAAGCATCTAATATTGAAATATCTTTCCATGTTTTTAAAGACGCATGCTATTTTCAAAAATAAAAATAAATTGATAAAAAATAAATTAATGTTATTGTTATATCATTGTAAAAGTACTTAAAATCGCTTCTCAAAATCTAAATAAGAACCTCTTTATGAGACAAATATGGTATTTTAAAAATACGGAATGTAGAACGGAATTTATTTCAACTTATCGACAAAACAAATCGAATATAATCGGCTATGTTTCGATGCGGCCGTCATAAAATATAAAACTTCGATTCCATTTCCTTTGTTATCGTTTCATTATGGGACAACACTACTTAAGTTCATTTTAGACCCCGAATGTACTTATTATTTAGGTTATCGTAGGTTATCGAAATCACGCACAGTTGAGTACAACCACAGATCACTAATATAGTAAAGTACAACAGCAAAACTATCAAATTTGAACTATCAACGGACACCTATAAGATGGATAGGACACTTAGAGTAAAAAATGCTTACATAGACTAGGCAGCGTAACCTAATAGTTCACAGTATGATAATCAAATCTAATAAGAAAGACTTGCAGAACGTCTCCTCTCTTCCAATTTGTTGTGCTCACCAGGGTCCAAAACATCCGTGTAACATATTTTGGAATGCAATATTGCAATGAAAATGAAAATATCTTTATTCAATTAGGCCCCCCGAGAAGCACTTTCGAATCTTCAACAAAAAAACCCTTATGTCTATCACATAAAAATAATATTAACTAACTAACAATTTCATAATGTTAATCTCTCTGTCTTATCTGGATCAGTCAGTCTGTCTGTCAGTCTGTCTGAATTTACACAATAAGATTGAAATTATAATTGAGCAAGTAACTACAACAGAGACTATACAGCTATAGCAAGCATCATACGCGTTTATTACGCGGAATAGTGGCCGGCGTACGACGACGCCTGAGTAACGTTAGATTCTTCTTTGCTATCGGTCTGACATAACACAGACCTATAGAATATAGAGCTTTTTGCTCCGTGATGAATGGATCGAGTTAGCGTTGTTTCATAGCATGTGACGATATGCTTACGGTTATAATTATTAGGTACGAGCGATAGGTGATAATTTAGGTGTCTACACTTTAGGGCGACAGCTAAATATGTTATCAGGGTAGCACTGTTACCGATTATGCTCGGCACAAAATTTCAAAAGATAAGTGCAAATTGCGTCGCTAATAAAGTTTTATGCAAACCTATAGTATATTTTTGTTTTTAAATTGTCAGAATCTTTTGTCAAAAGTGAACAAATAATAAGCCATTGATTAATTAATTGCATTATTAAAACTTGATTCAATCATACCCTTGATAAAGTTGTAAAATAATTATTAGGAAGATACAAGCGAAAGTCGTCGTTCATCCCCTAGTATATAACGAATCAATAGGTGCATTTTCCTTTATATTATTATTATCATCATTCCTTTTATGATAGCACTGTACAGTACTAGACGCGCCACTACATAAGTCGAATAACAATTGTTGGTGGCCACTCACCCTCGTCTACGTTTTGTTTGCAGTCGGTCTTGAGAGGGATACTCTATCCCTTCTTCTCCTATAGGATTTCAGATACGACCGTCTCGCATACCGAGTTTCGCACCACCATGAATAAAATAAGGTAGCACCGGCGGCGTATACCCATCCCTCTCTATCCAATAATTCGAAACACGCGTGAGAGAGAGCCAGCGATATGTTGAGCTGAAATGCAATAAAACCGAGCGCCTACCGGGAGATTTGTCGGTATATACTTACCGCAGTATATCTATTGAAGTGTAACGCGTATAGGTATGTTGATTTATTTGTTTAGCGCGGCGGACGGCGCACGTGTTAATTTCCGTTTAATTTCGGATAATGATGTTGCTTATTTCATTTGGATGTTAGTAAAAAATCTGATGAGTTATTGCGGAGTTTTGTTTGGTGCGCGCGGTTTTGGGGAATTACTTTGTTCGGTGCTAGAAAGGGTTATACAGATTGAGTTTTAGCGTTACGATGGTTTCAAACATACTAATATTGCTTGATATTGATGCATGATTTCTTTTATTGATCGAATCTATTTTCTGTCCTTTGTAGAAACATTAATAACATACCTACCTTGGTAAGTAGGTAGATGTAGTAGTACTACGTTTACCGCAATTCTTAGAATAATTAGTAGGTAAGTATAAAATATCATACCTTTACTTGACATTCTGTTAAGTTTTATCTAAGATTGAAATGAAATGTTACCTTTTTTATTCAGTGCCAAAAACACAATAGGTAGGTACAAAATAATGGTAGGTGTTTCTACAAGGTGTTTGGTACATGGTATAAAAAGCGGGCACCTACCCACGTAAACATAGACACACTATAGTGTTTTTTTTAAATACAACTAGATAACAAACAAGCTGACGGCCCACTTGATGGTAAGCGGCTACCGCCGCCTATAGACACCTGCAATAACAAGGGAAAATAACGTGATATTGCAGGTGCGTTGTAATCCTGAGGCCTTTTTTTTGAGGCCTAAGATGAAATGCCGTCCATGCCCAGTAATTACACTGGCTACCTTTCCCTTCAAACCGAAACACAGCGAACTGTATCTCGGCTGAAAGAAGAAAGGCGATGGGTACTACCCAGACGACTCTACATACGGGCCACTACAGGACCCTACATACCACCTAGTCTAGTGTTATCAAAAATGCAAAATTGATAAATCAATTTTTAAATTTTCCTTACATTTTGCTTTGCACACCGAACTAAATGAAGAAATTTGAAATTTATTTTACAATTTTGAATTTTTGATAACACTATAGTATTCAAATTACTATGTTAACATGGGTAGTTGTCCACTTGTTATGTTCGGTACCAAGCATCCTGTATATTAATCATTCGACATTGTGAGTTAGGCAGCTACTACAAAAAAGGAAAGGCAACAATTCACGGCTTCTAAAACAAAAGCAATAGGTAAGCCTTAGTTGTCAAAAATGATCAGATAGTTTTGATTAACTGTAAATCCAGTAATGAAATTGTATGTTATTAAATTGTAGAAAAAACAGAAATCTTGCCATTCTCACAATTCCCACCGATAGGTAAATTATTTTTTATTCCGGCTATAGCTGTAGTCGGCCAAAGCCAATAATTCTTAAATGGGTACAGTTCGCGGCATCTCTCTAACTAGAACGGCGTGGGTTAAATATTATTATTTGTTATTTATATATTTCCACATAATTTTTTAACAAGCTCGTGTACTGGCAAATTCTAGGTACCTAAAGCCGCTGTTTTACAGTATCAAATTTATACTAATATCCTAATTATTTGTTTAAGTGAGAAATAAATTTTTTAAGCTCCTAAAATTATTTTATCGCCAAATCGTATCTACTACCGGTTAGTAGTTTCTAAATCGTACAAGCACAATTTAGCAGACCAGCAAATATTTGAATTTCTTTTAATTTTTATGTTTGCTGAAATGTACTTAAAAATGCCATGAAATTACCTTACGTGATTATACTACCTAAGGTAGGTATTGTTAAAGGTTTATCGTTAGTTTTTCATAATTTGTAGAGATGGATGGACCCAAGGAACAATGAAATCTTCGAAGTCTTCGGGTGCTCAGAGCAGTCACCCGAGTTGTGAAAGGGCGCGAGTTTGATTTCCACGCCAGAACATAATTTTTTTTCTAGTCTAGATATTTTTATCAACAGGTATATGTATTTCACACACATATCTAATATATAAAAATCTCGTGTCACAGTGTTTGTTATCGAACTCGTCCGAAACGACTTGACAGATTTTTATAACTTTTTTGTGTATATTTGGTAGTTCTGAGAATATGTTGTAGGTTATTATTTATACCCGTATGTGATAACGGTAGCTGTCTGCAGATTTGTTTTTTTTAATGGCAAATTAATATTTGCCAGGTCAGCTAATAATAATACGAAAATAAGATATTATAGATAGAAACCGCCTTTTCTGATGAAGCTAATAGAAAACAAAACAGAAAACTATATTAATTTGGAATATAATTTCAAGCCATGAAAACTTTAAAACTTACATAGAGGGTATTAAATTAGTTTTCAAATTGAGACATTTTTAAATTATGAATAATGTAGGTCATTATGGATTCGTCCTTCACTTTAAGTATTGTTCCATTGTATTTCTACATCATAACAAAATAATTAACAAGAATAAGAACCTACTTATTTATAACATATTGGTATAAAACTGCATGAAAGCGGAAAGCATACCTACGTTTCTTCATTTTATATTGAAGACTCTGAGTCTAGATTTTTAAGCTCCTTTTAAGCTTCTTACGGACAATAAAATTAAAGTCTTTCATCCGCTCAACAGTGCGATCACAATAGGATAAAAATTACGACACATTTTATCGTGTCAGTTAATAGGTAATAGGGTAACTGACAACTTTTGTTATTTCATAAACAAGAAGTTAAAACTCATAAAAAATATTGTCCACCGCCTTTCTTATTTCAGCCGTGAAACAGTTCGCTGTGTTTCGGATTGAAGGGAAAGGTAGCCAGTGTAATTACTGAGCATGGACGGCATTTCATCTTAGGCCTCAGGATGACAACGCACCTGCAATATCAAGTGATTTTTCCTTGTTATTACAGGTGTTTATACCTAGGCGGCGGTAACCGCTTACCTGGTGGGCCGTCAGCTTGTTTGTCATTTAGTTGTATAAAAAAATACTATTTCTTTTGTTCAGTATCAATACTTTCACAATTACAGTCGTATGTTTAATGTGTAGCAGCGCATCTTCCAAAAACGCTTCGTAGAAAATCTACGGATGAGGTGACATCACATGTTCTTAAATTACTAAAAATGTATTGGTACATTGACGAAATTGATAATAACTATGTAATATGTATCTTTTTATTCAGAGTTGTTGCAGATGTAAGCATTCTAATGCCATTAAGATTTTTTAACAAATTTTCGAATAAAAAATTACCATCTTTATTAATTTTTTAAACTGTACAATTTCAACAAAATTCCATAACTTTTAATTTTGAGTTGTTTTTATGTGTAAAAAGCGTATATTTCCAGAATTTGTGAAAAATAGCGCCATATTCAAAGGCATGCAACATCATCCCTATTGGTATGATGAACGAATTTCGCCATATCAAAAGTTATAAACGCTGATAATTCCAACAACCAAACAACAACTACATAAATTATTTGATTTAGTAATCTAAATAGCCGTTAGCAAAAAAATACAACAAATGCACTTTTAAATGACAATTTATAAAGTGTTTGTAAAAGTAAAACAAAATATCCAGAAAGTATTAAAAAATTAAGTGGGTTGTTGAATGTCCGCTCTGGTTATGCCTTGTCGCTGTTTAAGTGCTTTAAAGGACACAATCTAAAATTGTATCTTTTTGTGCAAAGTCTAGTCTTAAATGCCGTGAATAAGTAAAGTGAAATCAATTTGGCGATCACGCTAGCGAGCGGTTAGAAACTCTCATGGAAGAAATGGGGAAATGTACCTAGGAACCTATTTATAAACATATGAAAGAACATGCACAGAGCCAGGTTAGTTTCGAAATTACATTTCACTGTATTCTGTATTACATTTCGGCAGCAACATTTAGCAGATAGGCAGAATAAACAACAGTATGTAAAAATACTTTAACTAAATGAAATACTAAATTTATATTTGAAAATTCCATAAGTATTTTCTGTAACCCTAATTTTAACTATTAAAATATGTTTGGTTTCGGTCACTTAAATGCAAATTAAATTTCGTTCTTACAAACTCTTATATTGCTACACTCACACAAATTATCTAGCCCAAATTGAACATTTTTAGGAGCGTGTTATGAGTTGTAACCGAAAAAATATACACAATTTACTTTCGTGGTATACGTATTTTCGTAAATTAGAAATGCTCCAAAGTATTACATACACATATACAAAACATACAAGCAATTCTGATTTGTGATCAAATGTCCACTTTCATAAAAAAAACGTAGCTTACTCTAGAGGGCTGAGTTCACTAATCGCTTGACTATCAAATTATCTTGCACCTAAATTATATTGGGCATCTCGTATGTTGTGTAGGATCCAAAATAGCAATTTATTGTCTACTCGATAGGTTTATTCTATCGATAGACTAAAATTTGTCAGTGAAATCGGCATAGTAACGATTTTATTATACAAAGGAGATGTTCGAAGATGGTACTTACTTGAAAACTTGAGTCGAAATAAAGCTTGTAGACTTTTTGATGTTTATTTTAAAGCCGTTGCATTTTTTTTATATTTTTTTCAAAAGGGTGAGGAAAAAGTAACTATCATAATGAATTTTTTACTTTGCATTTAATCTGTTAAGCCGTGTTAGACACCCGGACGTCTATTACGACAATTAACAAACAATGTGTATTCGATGCCGGAATTCGATGCTTGACACTTTATTTACAGAATCATCACAACCTAAAATCATTATAATTATTATTCGCTGAAAATGTTATGAAAATGAAGCTCTTTCTTTTCATAAAGCTGTTCTCAAGAAGGAGTTTAATTTTCATCAGCGTCTATACATTTTTGACTAAAATTCGACGGAACGGTTTGTTAAGCTTTAGTTACTGTTCAGAGGTTACATGAGCAAAAGAAGAGAAGCATAGATATCTACTTGGATTGAGACTTCAACTCTTATTCTTGGGGTCGACATAAATGAAATTGCCATGTATAGATGGCCGCACTTCAAGAGTACAAAATAACTCTTATTACAACGGACTATGAGATATCTACAAATATGTGTGCGTTCTGTTGCTGGCTACCCCGTTTGTATCATAACTAATATTATTCTGTAAATGTGGCAGAAAACAGAAACAGTCGAAACTACAATGGATTACTAAAAATAGGAACTGTTTCGTCATCACAATTAAACTTATTAATAAAATAGGTAATACTATTAAAACTTGCTTGGCGTCCAGTGGATGTGGAACATAAAAGCAGGTATCTACCTACAAAGTATTACGTATTGTAAAGTCACAAAAAAACCTAAAGATTTTTTGCACCTATTTAAATATTCAAACTATATTCGGTGAATTGTAAAACCAAAAGAATGGATTAATAGTACAATAAAACTCATTACAGACTCACGTTCACTGACACCTAAAAGCTTTAGTTCAATGGCAGGTTACGGTCAATCTATTTTGAATTTACCTCTGCATTCGTTTTAAGGGTCGTGAATGCTAACTTAAGAAGAAACTGTTGTTAGTTAGTGACCCAAATAGAAGAGTGCTAGACATGATTTTTACATAAGACTTTTAACTTTTGCTGATGTTCGGTAAAGAATTTACATTAATTGGAGTGAAGTAGCATTATCATCCCTAATAGTTTTTCAAATAATGTCTATGGATTATTCATTTATGGAACAATTCATGCACAATGATAAAACAATAAAACTTAATGGAAATCTGTTCATTTCTAAATGATATTTCGTCCAGCAGCCCTGGCACAGACAAATGAGTAAGGAAAGGTAGAATGGGTGGGTGCAATGGTCTAAAAATTATAATATTGTAAGTAATTTTTGTAAAAAGATAATAAATATTGTACAGAGAAACGTTATTATTTATTATTATTATTTATTGTTCTATTAACTAATTAATGCTAATGGTTTTATGCAAAAACGTGTTTTTCTTGAGTTAAAATATTTTTATGTTATATGATGGAATCGAATTATTAATCATGGTAAAACACGGATAGAGTAATTTGATATTTTAAATAATAATTATTTATGTAACCTACAATTGCTTTTGTAGTATTTTTTTTTTGCTTCGCTAATATCAATATTGAATATTTTTAACGTTTTATTTGTTATATTAAATGGAGCTGTTAGACATTCAAAACTGTTCCATAAAATATTGTAACTGTAAACATCAAATATTATCACAAATTATGTTCACTCACGACGACCGGCAGCTGCATAACCAGAATCCGATGAAATCATCATCTGAAAAATATACAGTGAATGTAATTTATTATCACCATTAACACCGGATCACAGATTTCACTTGCATATAAGTTTCCAGATATGATGATAATTAAAATTGAAAGTTAGATAATACAGAAACAAATGCTCACTGTTTCAATTTATTTTTAAATGTTATAAAGTTTTAAAGACCCCTAATAGAATTTATGAGTCACATAATAAGAAACTCAACGATTATTAATTTAAAAAGCATTTCTATTATTTTGTTTTATACATGTTGTATTTAATAATAAAATTTACAGATTCAACAATATATTTTTTATTTAGTGAAATGTATCTTATTATTAAGACATCTAAATATTTGTAATTATGTAAACGGACGGCATTGTTTTTATAATAGTATAAAGTAAATAACGGAAGCTACGACTTCGTAGTGACAACGGCCGACGGGCGGCGGCGGTGCTACGGTCTACGGCGCTACGATTTGCCGGCCGTCGGCTACGGTTTTGCTACAAGAAAATTATGTTAGCTTTTATTAAAACGAATGAAATCTGAAGATTTTTTATCTTTAAATATATGGTTAATTTGTCACCTAAATTATTTTTTCTTTGTAAATAAAGCTATACAGTCATTACGACAGGTCGGTAGTCCTCATTCTAAGTTAATCCTTTTTCATTAAATTATGGAGTATATATATGTATATCAAATCCAAATCATCTCCTACAAAAAATAATGTATTTTATATTTTGGTTTGTTGGCTTTTATAACTATATATTTTAACCGTGAACATCTATTTTTTAATTAGTGGCTGTGAGACATATTTTTGTACCTTATACGTAAGATTAAACGTAGATACGTTTAATCTTAGGCATAAGACGCGAAAATATGGTATATTTGATAAATATTTTGATTTTTATGTATTGCTATTGAAATAATTACTGTAAGTTCAAAATTTTTATATAAATTGTTTAAAATCAATTGATATTTTATCTTAAATTTATTGTAAAATGTATCATGTGTACAAAGTAAAGGCATTCGTCTTATCAATAATATTTATGGCATTTATATACTAGATATGTGATACTCATTATATTAATACATTTAATATTCTTAGGTTCCATTTTATTTTTATAACTTTGTTATATTCTTGAAATATCCTTTTTAGAAAATTGAAACTGTAATGAAAGATTTTATTTAAAATTACACATAACGTATACACAGTAATAGGGTGCATGAGTGTAGCCGGACACTCAACAACCATTTGAGTTATAGAGTACTTATTATATTGTACCTACTACATTAGCCTGTAATTTGCAAGCAATGATAATATAGGAGTGGAAAAAAATCAATACAACTTGAGCAACAGATGTTTATGTGTTGACTACTACACAAGCGTCCATTGATTTATCTATACAGACTGTAACGGAAAAAGATTTAATTTTTTGAAATTTTGTTAAATCTGATCAAGTAGGTTTAGCAAAGATTTTATATAGAGTAACGTTTGTTGTTTTCTTTATAGCATTTTTTCCTTAAGATATAATTATTATTTATTATTTTTTATACAACTAGATGACAAACAAGCTGACGGCCTACCTTTTTACCTAGCATATATTTTTATTATGTTTTAATCATCATGAAAGTTTTTTATTATTAGGTACCTATCACATTTTTTTTTAAATAATGTTTTTAACAGAAGCTATGAAAAGTATTATTGGTTTTATTTAATCGTTCAGTTTTTCATAATTGCTTGTGGTATTGTTTAAGGGCTATTCACAAGCAGGGCCACTCTTGTTTATTTTCTCAGCCATCGGTGTAATTATTAGATAAAAAAAATCTGTTAAGATATGTTTTTCTTATGGCAATTACCTGTTTAATTTATATTGAAATTATTCTAAATTACTGTTCATTATCAACTCCTGGAAACAAAGATACAAGGAATTAGTGTACAATACAATATACCTATCCAAACCTCCATGGAGCTCCATGTAAAATCGCCATAGCAAACGCCAGCAGATCTAAATACAAACAAATCGCTAAGCAAAACAAGTTATATCTTGATGGACCTGTAAAAGATAAGGTTAGTGCACATACCTACCTAAAAAACAACGTTCTTCGAAAGCGATTTATTTTTGGTTTTTCCGGTGGATATTTATTATATGTTTATTTTGATACCGCCGACTTTTTTTGCTTTTATTCCGAACGTAAACAATATTATGGTGTGGCCTAAAATGTCATCGATGAAAAAATATTTCGATAAATTTGTGTACACACGTGTGCAATATGTTAGTGTTCGTTTGTTTGTATTGTGTATATAAATAAGGACAGGTACTCACGGATGGATTGGGCACGCAGCGACGTGGGTCTGTTGTGCGGTACGTGGGGCTGTACCGCGCCGGGAAGCAGCCCGGCGGCGCCATCAGCCCGCCGCCGGACTTCATCTTGTCCGGCGAGTACATCGCACATGACCCCCAAGGGTCGTCCTCCAACTTCAACACCTTGGAGGGTGAGTGGTACTGCCGGTCGAAAATCTTGGCGATTTCTATCGTACTTCGGGGTAAAAAGGCGACGCGTCGCCGCGACCGCTCCGATCGCCGGATAGTGACCGACTGAGCGCGGCGCTATGTGACGTCACCGGCCACGCCCACGCCCCTCCACCGGCTGCGCCCGCCCCTCGTCTCACGCATGTTTACGTCGCCGGCGGCTGCTCCGCGAATTACTGAATAATTTAATTGCCCCATTCACTTCTCGTACCTGTTACCTTTTCACGCTTTCAATTCCAAAAAGGTTGACGGATCGCTTGTGACGCGATCGGCACGCTGCTAATTGTGTCCTAATCAATATGTGGGGGAACAAATTCACAAGTTTCGACTACATTAACGTTTACACGTGATCTGATAATTCTTAATTGCTACCTACATTAGGCTTCACAGGTGTCACAATTTTATTTTATCTTAGTAAAACATAATTAGATTAGCATTACAAAGCTTATTCCGTCGTTCCAGTTACGCAAAGGTCCTATGCCTTTCATATTTCTTGATATTTGTATGAGCCGAAAATTGGAAGGGTCAGACAGAAAGAAGTTGAAATAATTTTGAAACTTATACAGGTAGACACGGATTAATAATTTAAGTAAACGATAAATTGATATAAAGACTATATTCAATTCTCTAATACTTAATTGCTATCTTAAATTATCTAACAAAAAGTTTCGTTATTATTTCTATACTCTACTTGTGTATATCATCCATCTACTTACCTGCTTACTTAACTTTGTGGAACTAACATCTTATTTTATGGATCCGACTTTTTGTAACTTGTATGTTTTCATAGAATGTACATGCTAACTTATGTGTATTGAAAAATAAATCGAATGTAATATAAAATTTCTGAAGATTTCAAACTATATTTACATACTGGCGCTCAATACCTTTCTCACGTCTCAGCTCACCGGGTTGACAAGGTGGATAAAAACCCTAGTTTTAACCACGTAATCTTAGAATAATAACGTTCCAGACAAGCCATATCGGAAGCAATCCGATTGTTTACCTACATTTGCAATTCATTATTATAAGCACACTGTGTCAGTCTGTTACGGTTAGGTTTTGACATCTCAACTGCTGTACGAATTTAGAAGAAATGGAGATATACTTAATACATCATGAAAAAGGACAGGCAAACTTTAAGCGCAATGACCAACATCCACGCGAGTAGAGCCGCGGGTGGCAACTAGTTTAATCTAAATGCAAAGTATAAAACTTAAATCAGATAAAGAGAACATAGAACACAAGCTCGCACTCACAGGGCATTTTGCTACTAACCACATGCTACACAAAATGCAATCCTCCGCAAAACAACTTTGTCGAACATGTGGCGAATGTCAGGAATCTATGACGCATCTCTTGTGTCATTGTGATGCCCTGACTAGAACCAGAATGAGCCTTCTGGGAGTGGCATATCCAAAACCAGAAGACTACAGGCTCTTTCTGCCTAAATATATTGAAAGGCTAATGGCAACTAAATTCTGGACACAGGAAGAGTAAACGCAGGGGAGGCACAAAAGATCCCAATGGGTCGAAGTGAACTGTGACTTAGTCATGGCCCCACTATAAGATAAGATAAGATAAGATAGAGAACCATGACGATGGGAGACATACCATGCATACCTGTACATATATTATACCTAGCACTTTTATATTAGATTTGTACCTAAATGTTACGCCGCGTTTGCAGCTGCAAGAGATATTGCAAATTAAAATAATAACATTGGCTGGTCTACAATAAATAAAAATACCTAAACATAAAATGAGAAAATAGATCCACGGTTAGAGCCTCTCGGTGAAACCTAGTGATAAAAGAGGTGAAAGCCTTTTTTTACCAAACGTACCCTAGGCATAGGGGACTTTAACGACATTTCCCAGTTTCTTTCTCTTTTAGATAGACGGGGATGAAGATGGCTAAGAAAAACTCAAAGCAAGGGATCTGTTGCTGAAACCGTGGATTAGTCTGTTAACTTTTGCTGTTTCTACAATTAAGATTTAAGAGTAAACAATTGCATTAAGGGATGGTTCACAAGTCGTTTACATTATTATTTTTTATACTAAGCCCCGCAAATTTACTAGGTGGTAGACCCATATGAAGGGTGGCCTGGGTAGGTACCACCGCCTTTCTTATTTCAGCCGTGAAACAGTTCGCTGTGTTTCGGATTGAAGGGAAAGGTAACCAGTGTAATTACTGGGCATGGACGGCATTTCATCTTAGGCCTCAGGATGACAACGCACCTGCAATATCAAGCGCTTTTCCTTGTTATTGCAGGTGTCTATAGGCGGCGGTAACCGCTTACCACCAGGTGGGCCGTCAGTTTGTATGTCATCTAGTTGTATAAAAAAAAAAAAGACTCACCACCTGATGTGAAGCGGTAAGATGAGTGTATACTACGCGAAGGTAGCCAGTGTAGCTGGTGTTAGCCACCTTATTTGAAGGAACCCATTTTATAATAAGGATAACACGACAAACAGGTTGCTATTTGGAAGTACGACAAAAAACGAGTTACTAAATTTCTTTGATGTTGAGGAGGAGACAGTGAATTGATGACTCCGAAGTCCGGCACGCGTGCTCTGAAGCTAAGGTCAAAAAGCAATTCAAAGCACTCTCCATGATACGTGATAGAAGGCGACGCAATGTCTCGCCCGACGCAATTGTAGAGGCTCGGGGATGTTCGTGACCTCTACATCGCCAATGATACGGACAACACTTTGCGCGACGCTACAATTTGTAAAACGCCAACATTACGTAACTATTCTTTTTTTTCCCCACATTGTTCGCTCAAACAAAATGAATATTTTACAAATAGTTTTTTTTACATAAGTTTTAATTTTGCATAACATAAATGCTGTTTGTTTTTAAATAAAGATAAATATCAGGGATAAAAGCAACAAAACCTAGCTGTTTCGAAATATATGTAATTATACGTATTCCATTTTTATTTCTCGGCTTATGAGCGATGGTGAATCAAAAATTCACAGAACAAGCGAAGCTTTTTTGTTAACAATAAAAATTACAAAATAAATCCTATAGTTTGATTGTATAACAAAATCCAATGGTACCTACACTTTACGAACTGTTGTGTTCATTTGCATGATACGTTTATGAAATTCAAATAGAAATTAGATGATCCTTTTGAAGGTGTTAATGCGACACTGAATATGCGCATAATAATTGTAGATCATAACCCGGCAAAATTGACATTTCATGTGTGTTTCGCTCTGTACTCTGTACCCACAAATTTGGAACTTGACATTTATTACCCATAAGTATACACATTATTTGCTACGACGCATTATTTTACACTAAAAGTTTTTAGAACTGGTAAAAAAAATTTTTAAATTTTGAAAAAAGAACTCTATGCCAATGTTATGTAGAATGTATTACATTCATTTGTCATTTTCTTACGATTTGGCGCGGCAAATTGAAAATCTTCAGCATGAATTTTACGCGAGAAATTTTTCGTGCAATGATTTTTAATAACTTTTTATGTCATATAAGTTAACAAAAAAGTTGTGATAGACTTCGATTGGCCTTTCATCATGAAGTCCAATCTCGCGCCACTGTTTTCAACTGGTTTAAGCGTTTAAATGTGGTCGCACTAATCTTACCGATGATCTTCTACTGCGACGACTGAAGATAACAACATCAGTATTATGCGGTGTATGATAAAGAATGACAAAAGAGTGACACAGCAGTTTCGTACAAGCTTATAAAAGAATGAAATGAAAAAAATGAATGAAAAACATTTATTGGTTATTAATAAAAAGTAAAAATCAAACAGCGGAAATTTTAAAACAAAATATCTTATAACCAAATGGTCACCACTCAGCGTATGCTGCAACCTAGAGGGTCACAGCGCTGGTCTTCCGTGGTGCCAAGACTCGGTGTGAGTGAAGAGCACAAAATCTTCCATGAACAGTTAGCGGTCAGGAAGCTATGTGTATGGTGGATAGTGGCTACCTCATAATTTGACCGAGGCCCAAAAACTCCGTCGTGTTGATTGGTGTCGTGAAATAGTTTTAAAGATTTAACGGAGGTGAATCAAATGCTGTGTTCGACATACTTACGGGTCACGAATGCTAGCATTTTTTTTAACTCATTATTAGTACTGCTCGTGTTGGGCCGGCCTAGAATAGCACCTCCTCATCCCCTCCTGTATGGGAGTCCTAAGAACCGACTTAGGCAATCGTGACCCAGATGTCAGGCAGCAACACCGTCTAGGTACAGTCAAATCACTGCGATCACCAACCCGCTGCCAAACGTGGTGATTATGTCAAAACCCCCTCGTGATGAACAGGACACGGTATCAGCCCCCAATCCCAGCTATGCCAGACTAGTACGGTGGTAGCGGTGTGACAGGAGGCGCTAAAAATCCCGGCAACGATTCGGTTACCAACTATGGTGAAACGTGGTCGCTATTGGGCCTTTTGCACAAGTTCAAAGTCACCTAATGATCTTTGTTAGGTGTTGGTTTCCCTTCGAGATAAAATCACAAATGGGGACATCCGTAGCCCAAGACATAGCCCATAGGTTTAGTGGTAGTAAGCAGGGCATAAAGCATGCAGACAGAACGGACGGCCGATAGGTCGTTAAAGTTCTAGCATGGTTCTAGCGTTCTATGGTAAGGTCGCCACCAAATACCGGAAAGCTTAAAGAAGGACGGCCTCCCGCTAGAACAGATGGATAGGTCATATCGTCAGGGTCGTGGGGCGCCGTTGGATGCAGGCTGCGCAGAAACAATCCGTTTGGAAATCGATGAGGGACGCCTTTATTCAGCAGTGGAAATGAGGATGATGATAATTATGATGAGTATTCATTTAATGTTGATAAAAAAAAACTCAATTTAATTCAACACGACATTTATTGATTTTTTAGATTGATTTTTTGAGGCTTTACGAAATTCGCCGGTACTAGTCCTGAATAAGGTAACTAAGTACGTATCAACTCGTTGAAATTAAAAATATATATTTGCTGAATCAATTATTATCTTTAATATGTTATGAACAAGAGAAGTTCAAATGCGAATTGTTTTAATCTTCGACTGTTCCGATTAAATTACTAGTCCGAAATATATTTACACCACATTCACGTATCCAAACAACCCCTCAATATCATTGAAACGGTTAACACTGCAACGATACTGGATACTGCATAATAAGCAGAGATCATAGCGGGTAATGCAACATGTCAAAACAGGGCCGGTAATTACCCGACCAGCGGGCAGATGGCGAGAGTTTTAATTTTTCGATTTCGGACGCGCGTGCATTATGTATGACGCTTTTATCGCTCGCTGTGGTTCCTTCGGGAGTTGGAAGGCAGGGTTAAAAGGTAAGATGTAGCGTATACCGCTGCATTATTATTCTAAATGAATGTAAAAAAAACTAGGTAAGGGGGCACACGGGGTTTTTGCTATCAATAATAAGTACCTATGCCTACATTGGTGTTTCACGCTGCAATGAACCAAAACGTTTCATTGTAAAAAATCAATGTACAGTCGACAGCACATCAAGCTTAACAGTTTGACCTTGAGATCATTCTTACTGCTATCTTAATACAGGTGGCTTTCGTAGTGCAACAGTTACACTTGATGTGCTGTCGTATGGGTACATAAAACCCCTAAGATCCTATCCAGTTTGATATGAATATATCATTTGAGTTAGCGAATAAGGGGGCATATAATATTGTGTTTGTTTTAACTCTGTACTGTTTATTTAAATGTGCAAAATAAATATTTTAAATCTATCTATCCGTTTAGCTTTAGCGTGTCCTTTTCAGAAGAGCTTTAGATAAATATTAGCCTAAAGACGCACATTAATTGTATTTTTTGTTTAAAATCCAAATAATTTACAAGGTTTAACCATATTGCTACATAGTGACATAAAAAGTCTTTATTTTAAATGACTGATGCCACCCGTTCTCCAGCTACAGAACACGTTATTCTGAGAAAACACAGACCCATAAGTAAGACGATTTTGATGTACTTGAATATTACCTTATTATTACCAAGACCGAATATTTGGTCTATTTAAACTGTCAACATTTTATTACAAAAATGAATACTATATTTAAGTATATTATTTTTTCCGGCCTCCCGCTTGCGTCTATCAATTTATGGCATACACCAATCGCGTACCCTTTTTAGGGTCTTCCAGATCGGTACGGAACCACGCTCGGGCGCAGACAACGCGAACAAATATGCCTACCAACATTCGAGTGCATTAAATATTCTCTAACAAATTAGGGGGATAATGAAAGATTTACTTATTGTGTTTTTAAAACATTTGTTAGCTAAATCAGCCCCTTTTAACTGATTTTAAATGACTTCTACTGCCAACTAAATATTATCTCCATGTGACACGTAATTCAAAATAATCAACCTTGTCTACATAGAAAAATATTTAAACTATTTCATGTCCGTCCCAGGACATGAAATTTTTTTAGTCTTTGGATCGAATCCGCGACCTTTCACAGTCGGGGTGATTTCCCTAACCATCTACCAAGCTACCAAGGACTTGGGATATCTCCGTGAAATTCTTCTAGTCTATTTGTATTTGCGTTCTAAGCTAACGTCTCCCCTACAATGTCGAAATATTCTATTTCAACATTTTCTCTATCTAAATATATTTTTCACACATTTTTAATGTATAAACAAAATTGAGAATAGTTAAGCTTGTCTGGTAAAGTTTCCTTGTATTTTTTTATTAATTACAAATGTTACTTGGTAATTTGGCATCCAAGCTGCAGGGGTCCTATGCTGTAGTAGGAAATAAGGTTGTTATATATTTTTATCCCACAGAAAGAGATGGGGGTGCTTTTAATAAAAATACACAGACATATAATTATCAATACAATAATTAGAAACTTAAATATACCTACTTACACAAGGTGTTTTTACAGAAAAAAGAAGAAATTTATTTTACAGTTTTGATTTATTGATAACACCATAGTATTTATATGATTATGTTAACACGGCAGGTCGTCTGTCCATCTAGTGGGTAGCCGTCCTACTTTACGCTTTCTGGTACATAGTCGCCATGCTAGAGCTTCAACGCCCCACCAGCGGTCTGCTCTGCGTGCTACGTGCCCTGCCCACTGCCACTTTAACTTACTAATCCTATCCCGCTTGTTATGCTTTGCAAGTATATTCACAAATGCATGTAATAGTTTTGAGCACGTTGAAGGGCAGTACTTTTATTATTAACCTATTTCTACTAGATTTCCTGTGTGTATTTTTTAACAACAATATTCCCGCTTGGTTCGTTATTCCTACTTTACTTTGTATAAACGTTAAAAATTACGCAGGAAAAATTGAGCAAGAGTCGACGTAAATTCAATTATTCAGCTATTTTTGTCCTTTAGCCTGCACGTCACACTATTGGCATGTTTTTCTTTTGAATGTAACTACTAAATCGAAGCAGATTTTAACCTTAAGTATATAATTAAAAGTTTTTTTTTCAAAAATTTACTTCTTATCACTCACATTTTGACCGGCCGACTAGAGTAAGTCCTAAAGTTTATCAAATATTGAAAGAGGAAGCAAGTAAAAATCGCAGCAAGGCACCTAACAAGCATGTTTAATTTGCAGTTATCTATTAAGAAGTACATAAGAATCGCAGCAAGCACTTAAGAAGTACATAAGATTCGCAGGAAGCTCTTAAGAAGCACGTAAGAATCGCAGCTAAAAACTTTGTACTGCGGTGAGTAAGGTCGCCGGAGCTTATTTAGAAAGCGTTATGTTAGGACCAGACTCAACTCCTATGCTGTCAACATTGTTAACACTTCCTCTTAATTTTTTAGCGTAGGCAGAGCGTCATTGGTGCTACGAGCGCCTATATGCTACGGTGACAGCTAAAATAAAGAAAAAAATGTAAAACCCACATTATAAAAACTTAATAGATCTGACTAAATAGAGAATAACTCAACCTTTGTCCCATAACAGCTAACCGGCTGCTCCACAATAATAGAATATCTATTTTAACTGGTTTGTTGGCACACCGCAAATTAATTTTAAAAAACGTTACCCGTGCTAACTTTAAAAATCTCCCGTAGTCAGTAAGTGTATTGAAGAGGGCAAGAAAGAAGAAAGGGATTTTGAATTTTGAAATAATCTTCGCTAACCGAATTAAACGGCAAATATGTATTTTAAAGGTTTTGTACACTTGACTAGTGATTATTTGTTCATTATTAACCCATAATTACTGAATAAAGGTCATGTCTGATATATTTTTTTACAGTTTTATTGAAATGTTGTGCTCCGTTCTAAATCCATTTGAAATCCATCATGGTTTTATTGTTTTTTATCATGCCTTCATATCCAAATATAAACCCAGCTTTGCATCGTAAATCCGCACATTCATAAAAATTCCAAATAAAACGTTGGAAAAACTAATCCAAATCACAAAGGCTCGCCCACAAACTGAGGGAATAAGACAATACGCTGTCGAGGCTCGAGGGCGGAGTGCAGCTTCCGGCGGATGTGGGTATAGCCTCCCTCGCCGCCTGCAGGAAGCGCCCGTGCCCTTCCGTGGGGGGTACAGATAGCAAAAGTGAGAGAAAGTATTGCAACGCCAAACTTAAAAAAGTAACATTACTAAACTTGCTAAAGAAGATAAACATAATTATAGTAAGATATGGTTAGAATATAAAGATAAATAACTATTTTAATTATAAAATATTCTAGTAAATTACTGGGCATGGACGGCATTTCAGCTTAGGGCCCAGGACGACAACGCACCTGCAATTTCAAGTGATTTTCCCTTGTTATTGCAGGTGTCTATAGGCGGCGGTAACCGCTTACTATCAGGTGGACCGTCAGCTTGTTTGTCATTTAGTTGTATAAAAAAACAAATATTTTTCAAGGTCAGTACCCCTAACTAAACCGACTACTCAGGCATCCCGGTCTCGAATACCGGTAAGGGCAGATGTCTGGTATGATGAGTACAAACATTTGTTCACGAGTCATGGCTGTTTGTATGTTTATTTAGTATATTTTTAATATTTACGTATACGCTAATTTATTTACGTAATATTAACATTTTTCCGTTATCTAGTATCCATACCACAAGCTCCTAATGGTGCTTACTTCGGGGTAGTATAAAAGGTGTCAGGTATAAAAAAAGAATTTTATTTTCAGGTCACAGTTCTAACCTAACCTATCCTAACCAATCGAATTTAGCCTGGAATCAGAAGTTAGATAGTGACTGTTACCTGAAAAATAAAATGGCTATTGTTATACAATCATCCATCTGTATAAAGTTCTTTCGACTCATCGTTGGTCGGGCAAGCACTGAATAAGAATTTAGTGGTAGACAATCTGAAAAGCTAATATAAAGAGTGATTGTAAATATCACATCGACATAACTTTTAAGACTTTTTATTAAAAACAAATAAAGTTAACAAGTTTAATTAAATTCTAATAATAATATTATCATTCATTATGCATACTGTACCTGGTTTGGCAATAAAAACCAGAAAATACTATACGTAATTCGTGTGCTCCAATTGAAATTATAATTAACTCAGTAGGAATTAAAAGCAAACCTTATATGAAATGTAACTCACTTGCTGTTGCGCGCGACTACATCCGTCTGAAAAAGTTTATGACAGTTTAGCTTTTGCCCGCAACGACCAGTTTAAATAACCTCCTCATTAGTACTACGGAGAGGTCAAGCTGTATATCTGGTTTTACTGACCTGATTGAGATTAAACATAGCTTAGATTTTAAGTAGGACCTAAAGCTACTAAACAATAAAAACCGGCGCAAAATCTGTGCCGCGGCTTTTTCGTGATGCGTACACAAAAATCTACACTTTTGTAAAACGGTAAAAAACTGTTGGTGGTTGTACATTAAAGATATTTTACAAAAAACAGTTGAGGTTGGGAACTGGGACGTAAAACATGTACGAAAAATTGATTTTAGAATTTTTGTCTGACTATCTATGCGTGCATCACTCAACAACCGCTAAAAAGAGTTTGATTTGGGTTTCAACTTAACTAAGCCATATTTGATTAGTATGGATCTAAGGCCAATGGTTGAGTTTGGCAAATCAATTATCTACCTAGGCAGGTCGTGATACGACGGACGATAGCATCGTCTAGTAATGAAGACTGTTTGTCTGATTGATAGGTTCAAGGTTGTTTTTATCATTACTCAAAACCGAAATGCCTTTTAGTAATTGTGGCTATAAAAGATAACCTCGAATATACCGATCCCCAATAGCTCATACCCTGCGATGTACTACTATTCATGTGTACTATTTATGTTGTTATTCACTCGGCAGAAATGGGTGGCTTTCAACCTTCACGTTAATCCGGAGTAGAATTCGTATCACAGCATGCTTTTTGGAAACTTCTTAAAGCAATAGATCCGTTGATCTCTATGCAGCAACGCTGTCGTGTGGGGCAAAACTGTCGTACCGCAGTGCATTCTCGTAAGAGCATATCGCTGTTAGCCAGCGCTGCTGCAAACGTTGGTCACCGTCAGAATTCTTGGTATTCCCGTCTCTCGCAGCGAGCTATAGAAGATGTGAGCGAGAGGAGAAATACATTAAAGACTGGACACATTTATGTTTGTTTTTGTGCGTACGCCTACTTTATTGTAACAATTACAAATAAAGAAAGAAGAAGAAGATGAAAAAAAATTCCTCGGGTCCAGCCAGACGCGTTTCCCACTACGCCGCCGGAGTACTAGGTGTAACCTACCAAATTCACCGCTTACTATCCTTTTTTTATAGCAACGTTTATCTCACAACTCATTGAAGTTAACACCTCTAGTGATCCGAAAGAATACTTTTACAAGCATTTTGAAATTTGGTTGTGAAAACCGAGTAACATTGCAGCAGCTACTGAGTAAAGCTTTTATATTAAGAGCTTACAATGTAACTCTGATGCAAAAGTTGGTATGACATGGCAGACACTAATACGTTATTTTCCTTCAGAGTCTGACAGTAAGGACGCTGAAGGAAAATAATAATCCAAATTCCCCCACCTACCTTCGTTCCCGGTTCCAGTTCGCTACACCTCCTTCTCGCTCTACGCGGCCGTGTCTCACTAAGAGGCTCGAGCTTCCTAGATGTAATACCAATATTCTTCTTCACTCTTTTACTTTTCGAGCTGCTCAATTGTGGAACAATCTTCCTATAGCTATCCAAGAGAGTCCTGCCATTGCGTCTTTCAAGGTTAGGTTGAAAAATCACTTTTTATCCCAAATTGTAGCACAATTCTAACGAACTTATCTACGTACTATTATTTAATTTATGCATTTAGTATATTATAGTATTTAAATGTATGTATGTATGTAAGTATTTATGTATATGTATATATTTATGTTGTATATTTACATATCTATTTTTATATTTTATTATAGGTAATTTGTTGTAAGTAATTTTTTTTCTGCGCTTTGTGGTACCTGCTTGTCACACCTGAAATATCTCACTCATCCATGGGTTGGCTGGAAGAGATCTCTTTTAGAGATAAGTCCACCCTTGCAAATTTCCTATAACATGTAACTTACTGTGTATATCTAAAGTGCAATAAAGAGTATATGTAAGGAACAATATTTTTTCGTAAAAAATGTTAACGTTGCTGTAACGCAGGTTACTAAAAGGTGTTTCTGCTTTCGAAGTTTTATAGTATTCATAGTTAACTGGCGGCAGCTGGCTTCAATAATTCGGATCGTCACTTAAATTTGTTATGTCGAAGGCCGATAGTTGAATTCGCCCGATCGTCTTGTCATAATGTTGTATTCATTTTAATAAAATGTACTTATTTGAAAGTAGCATGAGGAGCTCGGTGGCGTATTGGTTTGAGCGCTCTGGTTTCGAATACGAAAACAGAGCAACTTTCGCCATGGTAGACCCCGGGATGGGTCAACGAAAATTTATAATCTCGAGCTCCGTGCTTCGAAAGGCACGTTTAGCCGTTGGACCCGGTTGATACTGCAACCGCTTTAACCCACCAACCCGCACTGGGCCAGCGTGGTGGTGATATGGCAAAAACTCCTCAATGTGTTTCTTCCGTGTATGTAATAATGTGATTGTGTGAATTTTATATGACTTTTTTGTTTTTAAGTTTTTTGTATCTAACTAAATGTGGCCGCAATAACAGTATAATTTTAAATAATAAAAACCTATTATGGGCATTATAATCAATACTAGGTGTTATTTTTTAAAATGCAGTGCTGTGGATTTTTTTAAATAATTAAAGGAAAAAAAAATTTTTATATGTGACGGATTTTTTCTTTTTTAAAGTCAGTCGAAAACGATTATGCCAGTGCTGCATGACATCACATTGATTGTTATAATCAGAAAATTGTCTTTGAATGGATATTGTAATTAAATCGGGTGAAGCTTCTAGAAACTAGTATCGTTTTGTTGTTGAAATAAACGACTATTTGGTAGGTACCATAAACGTTGATAATTGTAGCGAGTGCTTTCCAACTTTGTTATCGGACATTTTCCGGCAGACTCTTTGAAGATGTATTGAAATGTTAGAGTCGCGCATTTGATGCGAACCCAAACAACATAAATTACATTAGGAATAGGTGTAACTGTATGGGCTTTAAAACTCACCTTTTCTCTTAAAGTTTGATATCCTTTAGCTTTTAATTTTTTATGTTTGGCGTATCATACTATACTATACATTGGTTTTGATTTGACGAGTTCCTTTTTTTACGAATGATTAAATGAATGATTTTTTACCAAGTAGAATGCTCCTAGAACAAAAACTCTGTGCTAGTTTACTCCGGATTTTTATATGGTTTAATTATAATCAAAATATATTTATTTAAATAGGCCCAAAAGATACATAAGATCACTTTTAAATCTTCAAAAATCACATTTTTATGACTATCACACAAAAATTAACTTACGACGTCATAGGATCCGTCTGTACCTATGTCTGTGTGTCAGGTCTGTATATAAAATAAATTGTCAAGAAAGTTCTATTGGTACCTATTTATAATATGTATGAAGACCTGCTAGCTATTGAAGTCAAAAAGACGTCATTATTGTCCTAATGAATAAAAAAAATGAAAGTTTTTTTCCAATCGACACAACCTTAATTCTTTTAAAGTAAACTTAAACTTCTGGTGCCAAAGCTTTATAGAAAGTAGTAGGTAAATCGCAATTTAATTTAAATTACAGCTGTCATCGACTTCCTGCCGGTTAAATATTTTACTCTATCGTTTGTA
Organism: Nymphula nitidulata; assembly: GCA_947347705.1. Lineage (NCBI taxonomy): Eukaryota > Metazoa > Arthropoda > Insecta > Lepidoptera > Crambidae > Nymphula > Nymphula nitidulata. The sequence goes on from OX374616.1 coordinate 25,089,759, forward strand.
AGTTTTGTCATTTAAACATGACACGGCACACTCGCATATTAAAATTACTTTACGTAGATCAAGTCTCCCGGCGGTCTCCCCTGCACTACACCGCCCCTGCAGTTATAATTTTTCATTATGGCTCAAAGAGCGTGTCTCAATTTGTATGATTAGTGGTCACGTGCCACGGGTAGACCGGGCCACTGTAGTACACGTCTGGGACACTTGTAACTTAATTCCTATCCAATTAGTAAGTCGACTTGTATGAGATTATTGAAATGGCAACGATGTCTTGCTTTCGTAGGGAGATTGACTCATTTTAGCATTTTTGATGTCTTTCTTTCTTAAACTTTAGTTTTTAGTAAATAAAATGTTAACCAGAGGTGTGTGATATTAACTATGTTCAGTTGTGGACACCCAAATACCTTGGTGAGTCTTCAAGTTGAACGCATCGCCTCTGGAGGATTTCTAATCGACAGGCAAAGCTCCTGGGGAGGGGTCCTACTCGAGACATCATAAGCTAAAACAACAAAATAGAAATAGGTAGAATTAAAACTTCGTTAACTGTGTTTTTTCGACTACATTAAAATAAATATTAATTAAAACTTCGTTAACTGTGTTTTTTCGACTACATTAAAATAAATATTATAACAAGAGTATTTAAACTAAAAAAAGTCATGTCCTCAGCCGGGGACTGGACGGGGTCATCCAGTGACCATTCTAGCCATTTAAGCAACCAAAAACTTGGGATGACACTGTGAATTTCGTCACGTCTGTATTATAACATTGCCCAGCTTAACCAAATCGTATAGGTATTTGAAAAAACACTCGTTCCGGTGTTGACATAGAACATTTCGACATTACAAGGGTATATCATCAGGTCATCCTAAGTTCTTGGTAGCTTTGAGGGTTGGAAGAGCAGTCAACCGGATTGTGAAAGCTTGCGATTTAGTCGGTTGACGACGTGATTTTTTTCTAGTTTATACATTTTTATAATATATATTCAAACACATAGAGCTATGTTTTCGGTGATTAAAATCGATGAATGTCACCTAATATTTCACAATAACTTGTGTCGTGCCAGGGTGGCCAGGCCACGTGACGTGAGCGGGACAATCTCACGGGACCGGTGACGTGTGCTCCATCTATTATATTATGCACGTTGATCTGATGCCGCCTGCCGGTGACAGTTTTAACCCTTATGCCACCGGGAATAGGTAGATCCCTTTTATAATTTTACCTAAATGTCTACAGTTTAGTTTTAAAATAGATAAGTAATAATAAAAATTCTAGTTAAGCACAAATTATTGTGCTTAACTGGAATTTTTATTATATCAAAATTTAGCATAACATTTGATACTTATTTATTGACAATGTACATTTTTACTACTAATAAAATAACATACTCAAATGTCACTTAAATTTTAAGTCCCGTGTTTAAGGAATGCTCAATTTGATGTTTGCCAATACTTTTTAGTTTTGACAATACCTATATTATATAAAACACTTAGCAGAGAAGTAGGTAAAGTCGCATTCACTTGTAACTTTTAAGTGGTGATATTATAGTCACATGTCAACATATTTTCTGGTAATAAAAATCTATGTAAACTAGAAAAATTTCACGGCCTGAGGCGGGGATCGAACCCGCGACGCCCGTCTTAGGACGTAAATTTTTTCTAGTGTACATAGATTTTTATTAATAAGTATTTTTTCAAACATTTATAACAATGTTAAAATCTAAATTTAGAATATTTTCAGTTTCTCACTGCATAAATAATGAATTCATAATGAAGCTATTCTTCTCGTGCAGAAGAAAATGTGTACTTATCTGAAATAACTTACCTAGAAACTAAAGCTTTAGAATACTTTTGGTATAGCTACCTGCCATTTCTATTTATGTATTGTTTAATTTACTAACAACTCTAAGTCATCCGAGAGACTTCACAGAAATAATTAAATTTGAAACAGCAAATTGTCATTGTAGATTTTCTAATCCAATAAGTTTAACGTGATCATTCCGAAAGTCTCGGGTAGGCGGACCGACGTCAGCAATTACTGGGTTGACATTAATTGTGATGTAAACTTTGCTCGATGGGGTGGAACTGAGCGCCACGTGTAAGCTATGAAACAAATTTGGGGGCTTACCCTTCGGCCAGACAATCTTGACTCACCATACCTCTCCCACTAATAGAACAAACGGATCAAACTCGGGACTCCTTTCTCTGTGAACAGATCAAGATACACCGGTTGAAGTTACAAGGTAAAGCACTTGTTCCATACTTCTTTATTGTAGTAATTTTCCGGGGCGATTCAAGTGTTTATGAGAATGCAGATAAGTGTTTTTTTTCGTGTGAAGTGTTTTTATAATATCGTAACTGTTTGTGACCGTCAAGAGGTCTATTTGACTACCGTCCGATAAGATCAAAACAAAAACAATATTTTCCTATTTCGTTTTTCGTTATTTTATTTTTAAACGAAAAAGAAATGGCGACACTGGCAGACTACTGTTTTTAAAAGTATTCAGTTATTTATTAAAAACTGGTAGTACTGTTATCCAATTCATCATGAGGACAGTCTCTACAGTAGCATTGTTGACACTGTCATCATTATATTTTTCGCTAAACTCTCGCGTGATAATAAATGTAATAACTGCAGAAAAAAAAATCATTAAACATAATATCAGGTATGGACTTGGTTACCTTGCCTTCCCTTTTACAAGGAGAATCATCTTAAAAGACGGAGTTTTTACAACCGTCAAGAATTTAACAAAACTAAATATATATTATATCTGAATAATTATTATCAGAACACTAAAACTATTATCTGCATTTTTCCTAATCCAGTAGGTTTCTTTCTAAAGGTGGTGTACAATGACCTGGCTGATTTTGGGCGGTCTCTTCCCACATAGTATATAAAGTAAACAGTCCTATTACGACGATAATCAAAATCAACACCGATTACGGTGGTATTTTTAGTATCGGCTTTTATTTATTATTTATTTATAAATCATTATTATACATACATCACTTAGATACAAACATTTTACACGTAACATTGAAGTAAATTTTACAAATTGCGACCTTATTTCCAGGTAACCGTAGGATGGACATGAACAGATATGTCATTGAAAGTGAGGGAAGACGGCGATAAAATAATTAATCTGATTACTCAGTATACCTACAAGAATATATGAAGATCTTGTTTGGTAACCAAACAAGAATAAAACACAAAAATTTTAATACATCCGTATCAGGCGTTGATTTAGACGCCCCGTAATAGGACTTTTTACTTTATGATCGATCTAATATAGTTATTTATTTGTTATATTATGAATCGTAAAGCCAACACTAAGTAATAATAACAAAAGGTTTTTACTACGAAACAAAAAGCTCTGTTCGCTAATATTCCTCCTTTATATCACCTCGGTGTCTTAGTGTAGACTTCAGCGCTTTGAGAGGGCGCGGTGCGGCGCCCCTCCCCTCCACCACTCGACTCACTCCGCTTACCATATCCAAAATATGCTATAAATATGCCAAAATATACAGTGATTCGAAATATTTTTTTATTTTCCGACTCCTGTGTGTACACTAAAACCTTACCGCGATTTTATGTAGAGCCTGATGATTATCAACTATTATCAACTTAAATGCATAAAAATTAAATGGAAATTATCTAATCGGCATCGTTTAGTCATTGTAGTTACCGAATGCATAATTTTCAAGACCTCGGGGCTAGAAAAGTCCAAAGCCCCGAGTATTAGCTACTTTGTTGCTATGTTCCTCTGTGATTTTGTTGACTAATCAACTTATTACAAAGGGAAATGTATATTCAGACATAAAGAAGGTACCAATTAAAGGTAAAATTGTTGGAGGCTCTCATTGTTCGAAGAAGACGCTTGCGCATTAAATTTTAAGTCATGCAGCTAAAGGGAATACCGAATAGGAGAACAGTTTAACGAAATTGTAATCCGTAGGGTTTAATTATATCTTTGTGAATGAAAAAAGATTTCAGAATTATTCATGTAAAGAGTTCCTACTGGGGAGAACGGATGACGCGGGGCAGTGGTGACAGCGGAGCACTCAGCTCTGATACAACAAGAGCACTATCGAAAATATAATATAAAATTAAAAAATGTAATTCACCCTCGGCGTCGTTAATCATCTATCTAACATCATCTCATTAAGGCTATTCGTATGAGCCCAAATATGTTACATCTGCTGTCAGTTTCTGAAGAATTGACAGACTATTTGATGGTACAGGATCAGCTCAAAGTTAGTTTGTCTTGATAAAAACCACTGAAGTAAAGTAAAAAAAATTTAAATCAATCGAATCTGTGATAGATAGTAAAACTCTTTTGCCGAGTAGGAAATGAGATTATACCATCAAACGCCTTCATAAATAATACTTTAGAACCATCCTGATCACGTCAGCTTTCAAGCAAAAGAAACCGAATCAAAATCGTTCCCTTCGTTTAGGAGCTAAGGATGCCACAGACAGACACACAGATACACAGACACACACGTCAAACTTCTAACACACTTTTTTGTCGGGGGTTAAAAATAAGAAGTCATGACTTTTTTTTAATAAGTATTAACCGGTACCCAAGTAACTAAATAAAGATATTAACCCAATGTGACAAGTGGTTATTTTGCATCGTAAATTAAATAAACTAACATAAAAAAGACTGTAGGTACTGCTAATTCTATGACACCATTTCATGAATTTCAAAGCATTTGCAGATAATTTCTGGTTCTTCAAACAAAATGAACAGTACCTACATAGAATAACCTAAAACCTTTTGATACCTTTTGTAAAGTGAAATAGGAATCATTACAATAGGTTGGGGAAAAAGTTTCTTCGCATTTTTTAAGAAAATTCAAAATTTTTTTGATATACTTTATTTACATTTAACTAACGTATGTAGGTACCATTTTGTTCGATAACTTTTTGCCATCTTGTAGGTTGGGACATGATCCCATTGCTATAGAAATTTTGGGGCTTCTGATCAAAATACCGCGACAAGTGGTTTTGGCAGTCCTCTCGTGATGTTAACCTGACACTGCCTAGAGAATTCTGAAGAGAGCGAAACAGGTGGAAATCTGAAGGTGCAAGGTCAGGACTATACGGCGGATGCATTAACACCTCCGAGCCAAACTCTCTTAATTTTTGCTGAGTGGCTAAAGATATGAGAGGTCTAGCGTTATCATGATGAAAAACCACACCCCTTCTGTTGATTAACTCCGGCCGCTTTCTCTTAACTTCTTGCTTTAATCTCATCAGTTGTTCGCAGTAGAGTTCAGAATCGATGGTCCTGCCTGGTGGTAACAGCTTATAATGAATAATGCCCTTCCAATCCCACCACACACACAGCATCACCTTGTTGCGAGTTAACCCGGGTTTCGCCACAGTCTGTGAAGCATGTCCGGCCTTTGACCACGACCTTTTTCGCAAGTACTTGTCGTACGTGATCCACTTTTCATCACCAGTTATCAGGTTCTTCAAAAATGGTTCGGTTTCATTTTGTCGTAATAAAGAATTACAAATGAGTACACGGTTTATTAGGATTCTTTCAGTGAGCTCGTGGGGTACCCAAATATCGAGCTTTTTTGTGTACCCATTTTTTTTTAAATGCGCCAAAACTGTTTTGTAGTCAATTCCTAGTTCTTCAGCTACGTCGTAACTAATGATATGCCGATCTTGCTCCAGTTTTTCAAAAATGGCATTAATTTGATCCATAATAGGGCGACCAGAGCGACGTGCATCTTTGACATAAAAAAAATTCCGGATTGAAAACGCTTAAACCAAATTTGTGCTACTCTCACAGACACCGCACTAGGTCCATAAACATCGCAATTTTTTTTCGCGGCTTGCGTTGTATTTTTACCTTTTTTGTAGTAAAATTTTAAAATGTATCGAATTTCTTCATTAGATTCACTCATCTTGACAGTACGAAAAACAAATGAAAAACAAACATTTTCCTAATTTTAATTTGGAATTATCTTTTTTACCTACCTAATACTATTGTTAAAACTTATCTTTTACTTTGTTCTACTCAAATTTCGCAGGCGCTTAAGCAATGGTTACTAAGTATCCTTGGACTTCCAAGGAGAACTATTTGTGCAATATATACTGCAAAAATAGTTGATAAAACAGGAAAACTTCCGATTTTCGATTTTTTTTTATTTAATATCAACAGTTTTATTCTTATACTAATTTTTGAGTCCTAACTCTAGCAGCAAAGTCTTAAATAATCGTAGTTTCTACTATGGTTAAAGGAAGTTTATTTGTCGACGTTTACGAACTGCCTAGAGCCTCAAAAATTGTGTAGAGACAGCGTCACTTAGCGCCTTCTATCGGCTTTATTATGGAGAGTGCTCTGAAGAGCTATTGAATCTTATCCCACCTTCCCCCTTCCTACTCAGGAGCACGCGTGACGGTCTTTGGAGTCATCAATTCACTGTCTTCACCTCAAAATCATGCACAAAGAAGTTGGTAACTGGTTTCTTTTTTCTTTGTTGTACTTCCAAAACTTGGAATTCTTTGCCAGCACATGTGGTTGTTAAGGAGCTCGGTGGCGTATTGGTTTGAGCGCTTTGGTTTCGATACGAAAACAAAGCAACTTTCGCCATGGCCGATCCTGGGATGAGTCAATCGCAGTTTATTATCTCGATCTCCTCCGTGCTTCGGAAGGCACGTTAAGCCGTTGGTCCCGGCTATTCCTGCAACCGATTTAACCCACCAACCCGCATTAGGCCAACGTGGTGATGTTATGGCCCAAACTCCTCATGTGTTTCTCCCATGTAGGAAGGCCTGTGCCCAGCAGTGAGACGTATATAGGCTGGTGATGATGATGATGATGATATGTGGTTCCCGCTCCTTCCTATAACATTGATTCTTTCAAAGGCGTGAAAAGGCACCTTATGGAGTGTTTCCCGTTGGTCAGATTGTTGGTCAGACTAATCTGACCAACGGGATTTTTTTCCCCGTTGTTCAGATCAGCTTGTAATTTAGTTAAGTACTATTCAATACGAAAATACAAAGACGTCATATAATTTTTAAATAGGTTTTATTTGTGACATTATGGAGTCTGTTGACACTGATTGTAACTCTTTGCAAATTTGTTTCATTGTTGTTTACGTTGCTTATAACAAAATTTTCCTATTTGTCATGAATTGTCAAAGTTATTATTTTCACCTTATTTTAAATGTGCTTTGTGTTAACTAAAAATATTAAAAAAAATATATCATAATGGATCTTAATTTTATAAATAGAAAGGGTGCACTTGTCTTGTTACATAATGGGTATCTTTGACTGTACTTTTTTCTATGTCTTTTCCAGCTGTCATATAAATCTGGCCAATGGGGAAAAAACCCGTTGGTCAGACTAGCCTTACCATCAGTCTGACCACTGGGAAAAACTGCTTTTTACCACTTCACATCAGGTGGTATTGAATCGTTTGTCGTACTTTGTATACGAAAATTTCAGTGAAATATCTTAATGTTTTGGTATTATGTTGGAATACTTTAAAAATAACTACTGAACCATTTGTTCGCTTGAGTAAATGAAAAATATTAGATTAGATGAGGGTATTCTTTTGGTATCTAATATAAAAAAGTTATATTCTCATATTGTAAAGGTAGATAGAGCAAAAGGAAATATTTAATTCTTGATTTTATATAAATTTCTACTTCTTTAAAAGTTATTTTTATTTATTACGAGCTTTTTAACGTCGTATTACTGGTAGGTAAAGCAAGCTGATATGAAACCCATTTTACTCGAACCATTGAGTTGTCAAAAAAGCAAAACCAAAAAACGGGTGTCTATACAAAACAAAATTCTATAAAGAAATAAGTTACAGGTTTCGCGTAAAATTTCGTAGGCGCAAATGTTAAAATAAATAACGAATACCTATCCTCTCCCTCGGAAAAACGTGGCTATATAAGAAATTCACATTTATCACGGAAAAAACATAACGCAATTGTGAAACAATGTGATACAATCGGTAGAGAAACTCGGCATTACGAGATCTCCGACAGTAAAGTTGCCATTCTACACCAGTGATTCCTTCTTAATAATTTATTTACGAGATTAAGCCCGGCTGTAACGCCGCTTTATGCCCCCGCGCGATGAAATTGCTAACGGTCAACTTTTCTTATTGTTTTCGACTCGAACTCTCGTCTCTTTCCAGAACGTCGTTTAAAAACAAGCTGATGACATTTTCAGCCTATTATTTTAATACTAATTAGTTTTTAGAATTAAATTTTCAAATATCTCGAATATTCTCGAATTGCGTATGTCACAGAACAGGAAAAAATAGGTGTATATAATCATCAATAGCAGTTAATCCATCTGATTCAAAACGTGATTCTACTGTTGAACAGTATGTTTTAAAATTCCAATTATTTCTACTACTCAGTAGCTATTCATGTCATATTATATTTCTATTAATTTAATGGTAGCCGTCTACGCAATTATAGTATTACCAATACCCTTAGCTAAATGTTCCAATTTTATGCATGCAAGGCAAGATCATGATAGCTAAAAGCGAATTGTAGAGATAGCGGCGACAAATGACAAAATTATTTAGATTTTGGTTTTGTGGGTTATTTTTAATCGATAGTGACAAAGGATTTCAATGCTCTATAATATCTTTACTTTTCTTTAGTTTCCAATACTTCGCAACCGTGGCATTGCTTATGGCCGAATGGTATACACCCCTTGCCATACAGGCTATTTGGTCAACGGTCCCGGGTTCGAATCCCTGTAGACCAGATGTTTGTATGATGAGTACGAGCATTTGTTCACGAGTCATGGATATTCACATGTTCATTAATTGTATTGCTAATATTTATAAACATATTATGTATTATCAATCTCCGTTATCTAGTATTCTTAATGATGCTTATTTTGGGCTAGATAATAGGTGTGAGTGTATGAATATTAGGTATTTAGTTTTATACAGAGAGGGCAACGTGTTATACTACCGAGATTTGAATAAAAAAAATATCATCGTTCTCGGAATAACTATTCTATGTTTTGTCTTGTCCTTACGAAAGTAAAATTTAAATTTATGACAAAACATAGATTAGCTATTCCGAGGATCATCTAAGGAGTAATTTTTTTTCTAAGGCCGTACGTGCTACAAGCGTCAAAAGCCTAAATAACCGTATGCTTATTTGCCACTCTATCCACTTCTATTAAAAGACTAGAAGTTCATACTTGGAGCTTTTTCAATGCATTAGACCTATCATCAAAGTAAGCCGGTAGTGTACAGTCGACGGCACCTCAACCGTAACAGTAAGACCTTGATACGGCCCTTACTCCGTTCGCAATAGAGGCGGCTTTCGTGGTGCAACTGTCACACTTGATGTACTGTCGTCTGTATCAATATTAGAGCCTTGGCATAAAAATCAAATGCATTTAACCGTTATTCATCCGATTTTGTCGCCATCGATCATCATCAAAAACATTTAAAACTAAGAAAATATAATAATATAATAAATATAATAATATTCATACACTCACACCTATTATCTAGCCCAAAGTAAGCATCATTAAGAGCTTATGTTATGTTAGAAAGTAAACGATACTGTTTAGAAATTACACTAGCTTTTGCCGACGACTTCATCCGCGTGGATGTCGGTGCTATCCCACGGGAACCGTACTTTTTCCGGGATAAAAAAAGCCGAGAGCTATTCCAGACTATAAGCTATCTCTGTGCCAAATTTTACCCAAATCCATTCAGTCGTTAATATTTTTTGACAACACCAAATACCTTGTATAAATACCCCGAACTTATTGTTCTGAGTAGATAGGTATAAATATCACTTTATTATTTTTTTCTTTCAGTGTGTCAGGTATATCTCATTTATAAAATACAATTTAAATAGCGAACACCGAAAGCCTAATACAGTCAAATTCTAGCCAAGTTAAAAAAACTTACGACAGCTCATGACTCTTAATAAGTAATCTATAAGTGATAAGGTTATCGTATTATTATGCAATCATCGACTTTGACGTCTTCTGTACCTACTTGTTTAAATTGAGTTAAAAATACTCAGTGCTCCCCACGTGCCATGACTGGAGTCCATCAGGGTGGGTTGAGCAGTTCAAATGTCCAATTCTCAAATAGCTTTATTTAAATTTAATTCAGCTCGCGTTTTATATTTCAGTGTCCATCTTGACTTCTGACAAATTTTCTGCAACCGAGGACGGTGCACAACTATTTTCGAGTAGATAACAAGTAATGAGTTGTAAGCGTTTAAGAAAATGCCTCGGACACATTGTACAATTTCCATATTTGTACAAATGCATTGGCAGTACAAGTTTGTACAATTTTTTAAGAGTAATTTTTCAGATTTGTTCTAATTGTAAATGTTTCGCTAACGAATACAAAACCAGTTTTTTTATGTCAAAAAATAAGAACTTTTAATGAAAACATGCTACTTACTTCAACATAACATAAACATGCGGCTTATGAAAAATTAAATATAAACAAAACAAAATTAACAACTTATTATGTCTTTCAAGTGACCATTTAAATAATTAGGATAAGATGATAAAATGAAATTAATGCAATAATTTCGTTGAAAACATTACCGAATACACAATACCAGTGGCACTGATTTTTTTTCAAACATTATTTTTCTTTGAAGAAGTCTGCATTAGAAAGCAGGAAAATACTTAAAATTAGTATAAGTTGTCATATCAAAGTAGAAAGTAAATATAGGGAAACTGCACAATTTGTGGCCACGGTTTAGCTATCTGGGAAAACATTTCAAATTGTACCAATGTGGAATTGTTCGAATGTGGAATTGTACGAATATGAACTAATATGGAAATTGTACCAATGTGTCCGAAGGCAACCAGAAAACTTGATACTGATAGTATCCATAAGGACGCAGTGCTAATAAACCAAAGAAAGAAAATGATATTCATGTCGTGCTGGTTAAAGAAACCATATTAAACTAACGTATGCAATAGTAAATCAATAACATCAGTAGATCCTTCTGTTTGCAAAAATGTTCTATTATACAACAGACGTGTATATTAGCATTTTCTCTGTATATTTTCAGTACTGTACAAGTTCAAAGCGTGTAACTTGCGTTGCCAGGTTCCTTATACGTCCGTTAGCTATTCTGTAGCGAGACACGCGGGGCAATCGAGCTCATAGGGCGCCACACTAACTGCTTCTACTCATTCTGAAGATTGTTTGCCCTCGACTTGTTTTCTGTTTAGGTAAAATAGATTATATAAATAGCAACTGGTCTTAGTTTGTAATTAATTTAAAAAATTATGCGATTGACAATTTGATTGGCCTAGAATACTTCTTTTACCTACTCTTTAGAATATATCCTATGACGTACTTGATTTAAGTAGAGAGCTGGGATGTTACCTACGTTTGAATTTGGCGCTAAATTTCAAAAATTCGGATAATATACTCTATTGATACCTATAGACACAACTCAAACTAAAAGGTATTGAATGATGTTGAAGTAGTACTGTTTAGAAAATTTTGATAATGGTAATTTTTTTTCCAAAAATTATCAAATATCTAAATTAATTATCAAAGGTGTTACTGACATCAATTAAAACAACTATTATAATGACAACTATGAGTAAAACCATACATATTACATAGATATTTTTAATTTTAACCCTGGCACATGTGTAGGGTTGGCCAGTGTTTGAATTACGTGTTATTAAAATACAAATACGCATTTTGTTTTTGTATTTTTATTACTTGTTAAAAATGTAATTTGTAATTGAAATTTCAAATACCTGACGCTGAGGATTTTGCAGTTTGTATTTCAAATGCTTTATGGCTTCAAATTACATTTTAACAAATATATTAACGAGCTTATTAATAGGTGCGTTCTGCATAAAATAGCGCCACTTAGCTTTCGTTAGCATATGGTCAATCTTTCAACTTCGTTGCACCTGTTCTGTACGGTATAATTAAATAATCAGCCGCCCCCGATAGCATGGCAGGGAGAGTGGACAAAAATTTGTTTCTTTCTTCGTTCAATGGAAAGAAAGAGATTTTTGAATTCCTAACGGGGTGGCTCTCGACCTTCATCTCACCTTATGTTATTTGATGATAAGGCCGATGTCGGATGCTAGTTTCACCCGGAATCCTCAAACACGGCAGAAAATGTCTACCCCGACAGGAATTGAACCCTGGACCTCTAGACCTAAGGTAGGTAGTCTCTACCACTAGACCACAGAGGCCGTTAAAAAGAAAGAGATAAACGCATTTGTCTACTAATAAGTAGATTGAAAGGCGCATAAAGGGTAGAGAGATTTTGTCCATTGACCATGCTACGGGTGCAGTAGGACCTGTAGAAGGATTGTTTTTTAGCACGTTTTATTTATTCGCCAACAAACGGCAGTTTGTCTGAAAGTACAGTTAAAAATGTAGTGTTCATAAGGAAATTCTTCAATTACTGATTGTCTTTACATAACCTTAACATCTGACCGTATTTGTAATTTGTATTTTAATGCAAAGCATGTATTTTGCCACCTCTGCATGTATAGTATGTCGTCTTTCTAGTACAGGGCCGAATTATCATTTTGTGTAACAGATATAAGTAGGTAGAACTCCCGTAGATACTACTCAATTCTGAAATTAATAATTACATGAAGTTTGTATGCTGGTTTATAAAAATTAAGCTTAGAGGTACCCATTTTTTTAAGTCGTGTAGAAAAACTATAAGCAGACACACCTCAAATCAACCTTTATCTTGTACTTTGTTATTAATTTATCAAGTACCAACAAACCAGATACAAAGATTTTCTATTATTGAGATGACGCCTGGTGGACTAATAAGACACGAAATAGTTAAACATTATATCATATTTGTATGTAATGAACATTGCCGATGAAGAATCACTTAAACATGTTCAAACCCGTAAAACAAGTGAATTATTTTTCGTATCCAAATGTTGCACCCTTGCATACAATAAAAACGCATTAATGCATTACTCTCAGCTATTGTACAGCCACCCTACAAGCGTTAAAAAGGCAGAAAGAACCAGGCGACAATCGATAATCAGCTAACAATGCGACAACAACAAATAATGATTGGCAAAAAATGTACCCCAAACTTAGGGAGCAAATGGAATTGAAATAACAATAAAATTATACTTGTACCGGCAATATTCCGCCCATGCGTTTACTGGGTCCAGCAAATGGGCCAGCAAACCATACGACAGCCAGAACCATTTTCCATGCCACCACTATGATGAAAAATGACCAAAAAGCGACCCTACGAGCAGCACATAAAAGCCTGTCTCTTTTTTATAAACGGCACGCAAGGGCCGTATGGTAGCCAAGCTTCTTTTACAGAAATAAATTTGGGGGTGTATAATCGATTATACTTTATTATATCCAGTTACACATGGGATCATAGCTGAGTGGATGAGGGATTATTTATAGATTAAGTTCATTGTATGATCAAATTAATTTTTGTCTTGTAGATCAAGTGGCATTAACCCTTTTGTTTTTGTTGATATTTAAATAATAATGTTTGAATACAGTTTGTGAATTGATTGTGATATGTATTTTGTATAATAACTCACGTATTCTACTTCTATCGTATCGGTAAGGGCGGTTATACGCTAAGCTCCTCTACGTTAATAGGGCAAATGCCGATAATATACCTAATTACTAATTTGAACACGATACTTACAATAATTCGAATTGGAAGAGTTATAAAAGAAAATAGCTAGGATTTTACTTGCATAAAAATACAACATCGATTAAAACTCTCGTGTATAATGTGATTCACATATATGCTAGGAAATACCTAAAGTTATAATTTGGGGAAAATATTTTGTTTAGATACAATCCAAAGAGAATATGTCACTGTGATACCATCCATGTCATAATATTTTTTATTTACTTTTTAGTATCATTTTAAATTGTTTTCTTTTATGTGTCTGGTGGTTGTCATCATAAGAGGTTGGTGGCTATAGAAGTCGATGTTTATGGAGCAGTGATTTTGAAGTATTTTTCAGTAGATGTTCTTGTTGTTTAAACTCATATTCGTCTTCATTAAGGTCCTTTATTTTTTTACTTCACGGTCTGATTGACTAAGGTAAATTATTGTAGAACTCTGGGTATTTACATACACTTTTTGAATAAAAGTCTTTAACTTTTAAAATGATAAACAAATTCTCATTGTTTTTAAAAAACTTAACACCTTATATTTACAAACGACAGCACATCAAGTGTAACTGTTGCAGTACTATTATGACCGTAGCAAGGGCGGTTTTACGGTCAACCTGTTACACTTGATGTGCTGTCGACTGTACCTAAACCTTTGTTACCACATTAATAATAGCGTTAACAAGATTATAACTGTTTATATCATTTATTATTATTAAATCACAGTGGTATCATCTGTAAATAGTGTCATTTATTAGCTTCGAGGTTTTGGAGAAGTCATTTGTGTAACAGGTAAACAGTAACGGACCTAAGACACTTCCCTGGTGGCGCATTTCCTAACCAATCGGAAATCGGGAACCTAACCAATGGGTTACTGCACTTACTGCTGTTCAAATTTTTATATGAATTCGCTTGACCTGTGTTATCTGGCTGTGCCCCTCTAATTGATATTGAATTATATTAAGGATATTGGCTCTTACGCCGTAGTATAATAATAATATTTTATGGTCGAAGGCTTTGTTCATGTTCATATATACAGGGCGGTGCCGTCAATGCGACAATAAACTTAAACATGGGCTATATTAGTCCATAGAAATGGTTTGCCACTTTCAAAAATATCGTATTCATTTGGTAATTTCATGACATTTGTATGGAATATTATAACGTTGGCAGCATTATTTCATACAAATGTCATGAAATTATCCCCATCCCCAACTCTCGTCCATTTTACATGATTAATTATTATTCTATTAAGAACGTTGCAATGTTATTATTTAATATTAAATTAGATTGGGAATATTGGCTCCCACACTGTACCTAATATAATGTTAATTATTTATGGCCAACATGGTCGAAGGCTTCGGTCCTGTTCTTAGTATACAGAGAGACACAGAGATACTCTCGTCCATATTATGATAGATTCTATTAAGAACTTTGCAATATTAAAGTTTTAATTCTATATAGGGTGTTTGGTAGCACAAAGCATAACAAGCGGGCACATTCCCATGTTAACGAAGTCATTAAAATGCTTTGGTGTTATAAAAAATTCAAAATTGTAAAAGAAATTTCTTCATACAAATTTCTTTTACCCCGCCCGCCACTTTTTTTTCGGTAGGCCCGTATGTAGGGTCGTCTGCGTAGGCACCACCGCCTTTCTTATTTCAGCCGTAAAACAGTTCGCTGTGTTTCGGATTGAAGGGAAAGGTAGCCAGTGTAATTACTGGGCATAGACGGCATTTCATCTTAAGCATACGATGACAACGCGCCTTGCAGGTGATTTTCCTATGTTTCCTTGTTATTGCAGGTGTCTATAGGCGGTGGCAACCGCTTACCATAAGGTGGGCCGTCAACTTGTTTGTCATCTAGTTGTTTAAAAAATATACAAATGGTTCGGTCAGCAAAACAAAATGTAATAAATTTCAAAATTTTACCAATTTAAATTTACTATTTATATGACTATGTTAACATGGGTAGATATCAACTTTTTATACCATGTATGTACTAAATACCTTGCATAAAACCCACATGTTCTGTGTTAAAAAAATAGTTTTTTTTCCCAAAGTATTCAAGCAAAAATACTGTTGTTTCCGATAATTTTATAAGACAAGAGGTATTAATCCAATTGGTCTTTAACGTTCCTCATAATACTATTATCGCCGTTTTTTTGAGGTCTGTTAGTAAACATTTTATTACTTTTTGTGATTATTTAGTTTCTGGCTAATCATCAAATTTAGAAAAGCTAGCTAGCTAGCTTTTAGCTTATAGAAAATCTGTTATGTCTGATATGGATGCTTCACAGACTTAAAAAACTTATTTCAACTTAAATTAACTTCCAAAATGTAAGTTAAAGTAACGTCTACTTATAAGTTTCACTGAAATTTTAAGCTCATAATTATATGCTTGCGTAAAGAGCTCGTTTATAATAACTTTTGTATAGGGTATAGATTTTCTAGTTAGTTTTCCGAATTCTTTTCGCCTTCTTTCTTTTCAATAATTTTCATTTGAACGAAAATTTAATTTCCCGTGTATGGTTCGAGTCGCGCCTGGTGCATATAATATTTTTTCATCGTTTTCTTTCTTTATTTGTAATTGTTACAATAAAGTAGGCATTTAAACTCATCAAAAACATTAAAATTTGAAATATTTTTCAATACTTGTAAGTTATCAAAAGCTACAGACCTTAATAACTTAAAGTTACAATAAAAAAATTTACTAACATAACTTCCAGAACAAGTACACGTACTTGTTCGCATTGCTTAAATTTTGTAAAAATAAGTTCATGTTTCCCTTACTTTCGGATTACGTTATTTAATTATTTTATTGTTGCCAAATGTTATTACAATATATTAACGGCTTTTTAAATAATAAATTTAAATTAACTATTGTGTGTGATTTATTAATTTTTGATCTATGTAATTATTTACATTTTTGTATACCGACACATGTTTCATGCAACTAAATATCTTTATCTTTATATTTATGGGATTTCAATCTTTAAACAGACAACTGTCGCCCTTCAAAACACAGTATTGATAAAGAGAGCATTATGTCACACCTTATTATAACAAGCGATGTTAAATTATAAGCCAATTGCACAAAAAACCAAAAAGTAACTCGCACCCCGCAACGGACATCAAAGGGGGCCCATCGAAATCCGGCTAAGTACATTATTATACCGTAAAATGTCTGCATCTGTTGGTTTTTTGCTATTAGATACAAATAAGCATTGATCTCTTGCCCTCCCTAAATTGTCGACACTGCGATTCAGAACGAACGAAAACAGACCTTACCCTAACACAATGAGGACCGTTTTATAATAATACTCTCAATTTGCCTTTACGAACGATTCTCCACTCTGAAGCATTTGTTTTTATAGTTGTTATTAGCCCGTACCCGCTGGGTCAGCTCCTTAATTGAATTTCCACTTGTGCCCTGATCGGATTACTCTGTTGCATGTGACGCGCACTTGCATTGCTTGCTATTTGGGTCCATTTTTGGCATACGCTCGAAAGTATGGCTTACAAGGCAGTATAGAATTAAGGCTGCGCCGCACGGCGTCCCGCTGCACCGCGCAGCGTCTCTTCAAGCATCCTCTCGTCACGTCGTGTCTCGATATGATTTGTCCCTTAGAAGAGGAGTGAAAAGGCACCTTACGGGCTGGCAAGATGGAGGCGGCTAGAACTGTGTGTTTCAAGCTGCACTAGCTGTCTTCGCATATGGACTCTTCTGGTCCTCTGGTGTTGAGTCAATTGCAGCGCCTCGAATTATTGGAATCCGCTTTTTATAAAAGGACGCTGAACGATTCGGTTGAAAAGTTTCGATTGGATTGAAGCTTAGGGGCTAATCACTCGACGTTTTTTAAATGAGCAGACGACGTGCGTTTTTCATACGCGCATCAGGCTCTGCGCGTTGCCTTGTTTGCGTTCGTATCGATACTGACTCTTATTGTATACACTAGAGATGTGTAAGAGTCTATTCAAAAGGACTGTGGACTTATTCTATTACTCCAAGTCAATAGCAATAGCAATTAATTTAACGGTTATTGCATCTACTTTAGATATATCACTGCGATAACAGTCTTTCTCTATCAGCAACTAGTACTGAATCTCGAAAAAACTTTAGACCAGACGGAATTCGGAGGGTTCTCTCAAGCCCTCAGTAGCTCACTGGTTAGACTGAGATTGTAAATGAACGTGGGTTTGCTTCCCATCTTAGGTCATTACTTTTTATAGTTTAAATATTTTTGGAACATCTATCAAACATCATCATCAACACCAGTCTACTACGGCCCACAGCTGGGCACAGGCCATCCTAGCGTGGTGGTAATATTACCACCAGCTCACTGGTTAGACTGAGATTGTAAATGAACGTGGGTTTGCTTCCCATCTTAGGTCATTACTTTTTATAGTTTAAATATTTTTGGAACATCTATCAAACATCATCATCAACACCAGTCTACTACGGCCCACAGCTGGGCACAGGCCATCCTAGCGTGGTGGTAATATTACCACCACGTGGTGGTATTACCACCACGCTTGCCTGATGCGAGTTAGTATAATTAAAGCGGTTGCCGTAACAACCGGGCTAATAGCTTAATATGCCTTCCGAAGCACGGAGGAGCTCGAGATTACAAATATTGATTGACAATTTTGAGTTGGATCGAACATGGCGAAATTTGCTTTGTATTCATAATTGAAACCAGAGCGTTCATACCACTACGCCATCGCTACCGAACTCTTCAAACATAAATTATATACTAAAGCCCATCACAAAATTCTTGATATTCTAGTTGAAACCCTTACACGTCGTTCAGTCACTCACTCACTCAGTATATGTCGTTCACTGTACACCGAATCAGGGTAAGACATGGACAAACTTTATAATCCTCAGATGCCCCTGGGTGTTTGCCGGCCAAAAATAGCATTTGCACAAGCCAATAGCGTACGCAATAAAAAATTAATTACATTTTTAATCTACGAAAACGTGAGCAGAAGGTGGATTACACTGAAGAAGAAATCTAGAAACGCCTTTGTTAATATTTGTTAATATTATAATAAAATTAAAAAGAAATCTTTAAAGAAAATCGCTGATAATGAAATTACCCACTAAAAGTAGGTACCTATCTGCATTAAGAGCTCGCGTGGCTTAGAAGTATTTTTGTGTATTAAATGCTTTTTACAAGCTTTTATCTGACTAGCAGTTTATGTAAGTCTGTAACTATGTTTGTCCGGGTGGAATATTGCAACTCAATTTTGAAGAAAATGTCTTCAACCGATTGAGCTGAAATTTTGTATACAAGTTTAGTATGGATGATAATGCATGAATGGCAAGCTGTGGGACGCCATTCTTAATCCAACATGGCGGAAAACCTAGGTTATTTTTAATGCACTCCTACAATATGGGTATCAAATAAAAGGGCTTGCTGAGAATAACTCGAAAAAGAAAGTTAGCGGACTAAGTTTTTTACGCTTTCTTACTAAGGGTAAGGGTATCAATAAATTGAATGAGAAACCTATCTAGCAAAAAATAAAAAGTAAAATAAAGTAAAAACTTTTTGAAAATAAGCTTTTATTATTCTTACTGTTGTAAAAAACCGCTTTTCATCAACTATTCATTTATTATGTGATACTTACCTACTACTGATAAATTAGTTTTCCCCTGTTTAGTGATTATTTGTTAGTAGGTTTTCATTATGAAACAACAAAAAAAATTATCACATTATTTTTAGTGGTGTATTTTTAAGATCAAAGCCAGCGATATCGAATGGTCTGTCTGTGGGCTAGTGTGGTAGGTGGTGGCCCATTAACCCTGATGCGGTTCTCGCATGTAGGATACTAATATGAGTCTGTTGCCCAGCAGTGGGGTATCAGAGACTAAAATAAAGATTATGATAAATAATAATTGCCTTAATAGGACATACTTAATATGACACTTAATTGACAACAACATTATACAAATCCATTAAAGGTACAATCGCGGTCTAAAAATGTTTATCAGTTTTCAAATTAGATTCTTGGTCACACTGTGTGCAGTAAAGCATAGAATGCTAACTTTAGATACTTATTACTTTTTAATATTTGTGAAGCATCAATTCACTATAATAAATGATATCTTGATGGTCAAACTAATTTCTTAGTTTAAAAATTGACACATTTAAAATGATTACACAAAAATAATAAGGCTGAAATTCTAAACAAAATAGCTTGATTGTTAATTGTCCGTAGATTTTTGTCAGATATTATTTTGAAAATTTTGACTAAAATGGTTTTCTATACTCTAGTTAACCTTCATAATGCGACCAATTTTCGAGTGTGAAAAAATCTATGCCCTATGTCTAATCAAATTATATTATAATTTATGCATAAATTTATAAACCAAGGTGGTAAACATGTTTAGAGACCCAAATGTACAGATGACAGCACATCAAGTGTAAAAGTTGCACTAAGAAAGCCTCTATTACGAACGGAATAAGGTCGGTGTAAATGTTAAACTATTTGCGCTTGATGTGCTGTCGACTGTACACACATACATTCAAGGTGATATTGACAGTAGCAGAAAAATAAAAATTCAGAACATTAAAAGTGTCTCTTCCAGTACTTAAAATGCATTGTACGCCCTCGGCGACCCCAAGGCGAATACACTGGCCCTAATGTGATTTCATAGAGACCATAGGATGCCGATTAAATAGCGCTAGTGGGGCCAGCCCTGTGCCTGTGGTAATTTATTTTTTTTAATCTCTACCCGCTACTTGAGACACCGCGTAACTTTTTTTTATTAGCCGAAGACAAAGCGGGAGTGTTAAAAACTTTTTTCAATTAGACACGTTAGAACTTTTAGCTGTTTTTTATCGTTGTATTTATGTTACAATTTTAAACTTATTAAGCAGTTGTTAAATACATGATTTACATTAAAAAGGCTTTTTGAAATATAAAAAAATATAATATTATTCTAAAGCAGTGCAGTGCAGTGCACTTATTGTTGCAACCATACTTAGTTGATTTAAGGGGGCTTACGCGGCGCGGAACAACAAACACAACGATTTTAATAAACTTACCATGCATAAGCAGGTCAGGCTAGTCTAATTAGTTATAAGAGGTTTAGGTATTAGATTTATGTATTACCACTTTAGGTGATGTTTTTAAGTATGTATATTACTTTAAGATATCTCTTTAGTGAGACAGTTAGAAAGGTTGCGTGTTCAAATAAAAGAAAATAGAATTTAGTAGTCTATTCAATCACTGCACACAAAGTTACACAAAGTTATACCAAAAATAAAGTCAATTTGATCTCACTAATTATTTAACAGGACTAAACCGGCAACCACGCGTGTAGTGCTACGACTGTTTGATACGGCTACGGTATTCGGCTACGATGCTACGGCTACGAATATTTTTGCTGATGCAACTAACTGTGTCGCTTCGAAAAGGTTTTTTGAAAAGTCTTATAGTAAAGAATTTATTGGCTAATTGGTTAATTGGCAATTATTATTAAACTTTTAGGAAAATCCTCTTAAAACTAATTAGATTATAGCTTAATTGACTTGCTTAAGCACGTAGTGTTATTAGATTTCGTTCCTTCGTTTCCAATATTGTCGACTCGAAAGTTTCGAGCTAGTGTATATTATTTTATTTTAATATCAACACATTTATTTAAGTAATTTTAGTCTATTAGCTAGATTAAGTAATTCGTCTAAGTCCCGTAATGCATCCACTCCTTTTGGCTTCCATTTTTCCGGGGTCTTTCTCCCCCATCAATCCGCTAAGATACTCTGATCCCATCAAAGACTAACTTAAGTGCCCGGATTTTGCTTCCTTGCTCTGATGGGCCAAAGAGGTAACGTAAACATTTGAAGATTTACGACACTCGGATCGAGTTTCTTTTTCTTTTTACCTAATAAAAGATTTCAACCCAAAAAAATTGGCATACTTAGTAGTAGATAGCATTAACTTAGCGTGGCAAATTCTTTTTAAAAGAATACTGCTAGGCATTCGTATGAAATTACATGACAAAAATCACATTTCATTAAGGGGGTGTACGCAAAATATTTGCAATTTTTAGTTTGTATGAATAGCTAAATATTGCTCTTACCCAATATACATAAGACTGTTTTCGAAAAATCCTCTGCTAACTATTTAGACTAGCCCGACTTGTTCAAATGCTTGTACTTACATAGTAAAGTCTTCGTTACCAATATTTTCGTGGAGAGGATGACGCCACGGCGCAGCAAATTCTGGAACATTGTCCAGCATGGGCTGACGAACGCCGTGTCATGATCGCCTCAGGGGGTGCAGACTTCTTGCTGCCGACGTTGATTAGGTCAATAGGGTAGTTGACAACTTTTTTTTTATTTCATAAATAAGAAGTTTATAACTCATAAAGTGATATTGCAAAAGAAATAGTGTGTCTAAGGTCAATAGTTTCACAGATATAGTCGTATGTTTGATGTGTTGCGGCGCGTCGTCCAAAAACGCTCCATAGAAAATCTATGGAATAGGTGACGTCACATGTTCCCATATTACTAAGAAATGTATGGGCATACTGACAAAATTGATATTACCTATGTATGAAGTATGTTTTATTAATAGTTGTCATAATAATAGTTATTTTAATTGATGTCAGCAATCTAATATCATTAACATTTTAATAAATTTCGAAAAAAAAATGTGACCATTTTTTAAATTTTCATAACAGTACAACTTCAACAATATTCCATATTTTTTAAGTTTGAATTGTTTTTATGGGTAACAGTAGCGTATATTTTGCGAATTTGTGAAAAATAGCGCCATATTGAAACTTATCCAACATCCCAATTGTCGGCAGCGCGACGAGTTGGCAGGCGGTTGCTTCCTTCTGCGAGTATGTTACGCTTTAGTAGGAAGCTGCGGAGCGGGCTAGAGAGGAAGACCCTCTCGCAGCCCCGTCTGGCTTGAAGCGAGCGGGCCGAAGGAGGAAGCTCTTTGCCACGATCCATCCGCCGTAGCTGGGATGTAGGCGATAGAATGGGCTCCATCTTCCTCATCATACACCTGGCGTGGTAGGGATATCTTAAACATTCCCGGGATATCCCTAACCCTTGTTGGGGCCTGTAGAGGCAAGCTGCAACGCGACAAGCATTACTTTGCTTTCATTTTATATTATTTATTAAATAAAATTAAAGTAAAGGTCAACACTGCATTCATCATACTTCTGGGTGCCTCTCTTCGAAGGTACATTGAAATGTGTTAGTCACTGTTGTAATATAAGTGTATGACACCTAGATACGAACTAGTCAAAACATTTTATCACACAAAAGTTTTTGAGTAGAGCTTTTAACATTATATTTAAATTTCTATTAGTAGAATCTATAAATTTTACTGACTGCACTTAAAAAATAAAAGCATCAATACCTAAACACGGTTTTCTTTAATAATAAATTATTTTACAACAGTTAGTCTCATTTCAATGCAATAGCTGCAAAATAGCAAAACACAACAGAAAAGCCTGTATGGGCTTTTAAGGGGGGAATTGAATAAAAAAAAATATGCTACTACGTCAATGGTAGGTATGTACCCACTTCCCATTCCCCCATACGATAAATATAAAAACGCACAAACGATAGCCAACGAAAGCTAGCACACAGTATAAGCCGGCGGGCTTAAAATAATTTTTCTAAAACATACTTCTGTCATCCTTTATCTAACAATTGTTTCTTACCGGCCAGCCGGTTTCTCCCTTACAATAGATTATCTATTGTATGTGGTTTGAGCCTACTTTACATATACCTACAAATCATTTTATAATTCTAAAGGGGTTTGAAAAAGTCTGTGAACGTTCATAAGTTTTGAAGATAATATTTAGTTACGAGATATTGTCAATGGGAAATCCCATCGCTCCCACCGCTAGTATTTAAAGAAATGAGATATATTATCCGTACTAATATTATAAATGCGAAAATAACTCTATCTGTCTATCTGTTTATTTGTTACGCTTAACGCTTAAAGCGCTGGATCGATTGAGATGAAATTTGGTATGGAGATTAGTTTGAGACCCTGGAAGGGACATAGGATACTTTTTGGAGCGATAAATAACCGCACGGACGAAGCCGCGGGCGGCCGCTAGTTTTACATGAATAACTTATTACTTACTTATACTTACTTATAACTCCAAATCGGATTCGGCGGTGAATTAGAAGTTGACTGTACTGTAAAAAACTACTGTACGCCGCCGAGTTCCACGGGCATATTCACTAACTTCTTTTGACGTTAAAGTGATAACCATCTAGTTAGTTGTTCATCCATTGCTTGGTTATAAGACAAGACATTACAATGAGTTTATAGTGAAGCAGCAGTTGATTTTACTTTAACTGTCAAACGGAGTTAGCAAGAGAAGCTCTTTACCTCTGCACTTTTTTCTAAAAATCATCATCATCACCAGCCTATATACGTCCCACTGCTGGGCACAGGCCTTCCTACATGGGGGAAACACATGATGAGTTTGGGACATAACACCACCGGTTGAAGCGGTTGTAGGAACAACCGGGACCAACGGCTTAACGTGCCTTCCGTAGCACGGAGGAGCTCGAGCGAGATAACAATCTTTGATGGACCCATCCCAGGATCGACCATGGCGAAAGTTGCTTTGTTTTTCGTATCGAAACCAGAGCGCTCAAACTTATAAGCCACCGAGCTCCTCTAAAAAATAATTTAATGTATTTAATGTAAAAATAACTTATGTTGTTCGTCATACGCCAACGTATGTAACGTTTATATATATACAATACTATTACGGGCAATATATACGGATTTCTAGTTTTGGAGTAGGCAAAGTGTCTACCTGCCTGTTTTCAGCAAGCAGCCATCAGGCTTAGCTACCTAAATACGATTCTTATCGAAATTTATATCTCTTTATCATTATTTGGTTTGATTCGATCAAAGAATCAAGGGAACTGTCGAAAGGTAGTCTATGTCGTTTATCAGGATGTAATCTATCTCCATGCCAAATTTCATCTACCTAAATCAGTTGAGCGGCTTGAAGTAAATCGACTCGTAACGAGTGACTTTCGCATAATTATAAACATAATAAAGGTTGTGGCCTTTAAGTCAACACCTACTGCTTAAAGCAAAATCTTTTTAAATAAAATCAATGTTTGTAAGTTTGTCCCCTATGCGCTCTGAAACCAATGATCAGATTGTGATAAAACTTTGGTATCGTATTTTGTCGACGCCCGCAAAAGTTCCTGGATTATAATTACTGTTTTGTCTATACGGGCATTGCAAAGCATGCTGGATGCTGCTTGTTATAAATACAATTTTACATATATTTATGTTAATGTTAATGTACAAGTTACTAAAACATGTTCTCGTAGGTAATACCTTGTCTTCAGCCAGACCTCCACTAATAATTGAAAGTTTGCAACTTTGCACATAAGATTATAATTAGGAGAGCAGTTTTGTTATATGTTTTTGCATTATTAATGCATCACGCAGCGCAACGCTGTGACGAGGTTAACTTGTCCCTTAATCACAATAACAATAACAGGACGCAGATACAGGCTGCTGTAGGTTATAATTTAATTAAAAATAATACATTGGTGCACAACTACATTACAACTACTGACAATGATAATACTATACAAGGGGCGCTTCATCGAAAAAAAATCGCTCTTTTATATGTAGAGCCATAGGTCGCTGAAAGAACTTACGGATCTGAAAATCAGATATAACTTCTAGATATCTGTATCGGTACGTCTCGAAAAGAGTCACAATTTAAATATTTCGCCTCGATACTATTTATTTTCGAAATGGCCGCTTAAAAATATTACTCGAATATAATCGCGAAAACGTAGCATAACTTTCAAAGCTAGATGGGTGACCGTCATCTCATTTTGTTTGCTACTATCGTATCGTGTCACTAAAAAGTCATAGAAAAGCAAAAATCCGCAATTTTGCTTCTACTTCTACACTACACATCAAACAAAAAAAGAATCACGTAAATCGGATCAGAAATCTCGGCGTAATCGGTATACTTACATAGGTACATAGAAAAAAAACCATACCAACCGAATTGAGAACCTCCTCGCTTTTGAAGTCGGTTAAAAACCATTTGGGTCTGGAATGCGTGACAAGTCAGTGTCCGATTTTTAATCGTCTTATATTATTCAACAACGAAAAAGTGAAAAGTGACTGACAAATTGTAAATTTAGTTTGATATGTTTTCCATAGATTAACTGTTAACGTTGGCAAAGTTTGTGAAATTATGTCGGTGCTATTAAAATTATCACTTAGTTTTACAAACTTATTTATTGAATGTGGATATTATGTGTTACAAAAGTGCGAAATAAAATTGAATGGGGCGGTTGTGCTCCTTGTCAGGAGTAACTTCTGAAACTTTGATACATTTCCGGTCATTTTTTTTCCCCGATTAAATTAATAAAAACATTATCACAATTCACACCACACCTGCTCGTGACAATCCTAAAAATTTCGTACTAAAGAGTATCGTACGACACATTACAGTTATACGACACACCATGCACAATTGCACACACAACCCGCGTACATTATTTTTTTTAAACAAAGCACGACAAATGACTCAACATCACCTGATGTGAAGCGGTAAGAAGAGTCCGTATACGAAGTCAGCTAGTGCAGTTCAAACGATATTGATAAATACAAACATACTACGATTCCTATTGATTCCCTGTTGCCCTGCAACCTCACAATTCCAAATTTCGTTTCGGAAATCTGTAACGCGTGGTGTAATTGATTTCGGTTATACATTGTCTGAAATACAATTGAAAGAAATTGATTGAAATCAGTCTCAATGAATAATTTTTAATTTTAACTATTGGCCTCTATCTCAACTGATGGTGAGATGTGATGATAAGACCAAAGATGGAAGTGAGTTACACCCGGATTCTTCGACTATAGAGGAACTTAGCGTAGGTACCTCTAACTGCTAGAACACAACAATTTTGTAACATTATTACTACGGCGACAGACTTAGATAAGACGGTGATAGCTAGCCAGGCGGACTAAGAAAAGTCCTACTACCAACCAAACCGAGCAGAAAATTTATGCTCCCACGGGAATTGAGCCCCGGATATCTGAAGTAGGTGGTCTTACTAGATCACTGAGTCGGTTAAAGATAACACCAAACAACCCAAAAGTAGCTTGACATAAACAAATGTCAGCTGACTAGTGGACGTGATGTAGGTAGGTACTTTAGTTACATATTTTTTGTCATTATATACATACCTCTATTCGCATTAATTGTCATGGAAAAGCAATGTTTCGTGCATTCCGTAATAACATAGAGACGAAATTCTTTACATTGCACATTTAAATAAACACATTAACGACGTTAAAAATGCCATAGGGGAGTTAACTGAAATGAACAGTAGTTATAGGTGCAAAAAAATAGAAAATTATAAGATAATACTAATTATATAAATAAATATATGAAATAACATTAAATATTATTTAACAGGGAATATGTTAGTAATAGAAATCATCCTCCTTTTAGACTTATCACAGTCGCATAAAGGAACACTTAAGAGTTTAAGTGCCCACCAAATGCGCTTTCAAACTTTTGCCGTGAAAATACTGTAAATAATTTTCTTTGATATTTAAAATAATATTGAAATCAACGGACAACAGCGAATATTTTATGTGAAGAAAAGAGACAAATTAATAACACATACATTGCATTTTTGAGAATAAATTTAGTGTCTGATAAACCAAAAAACATCATCCTATACATTTGCCGCCCCAACCCTATCCCAAAAGTAATTATCATCAAAACTGAACTGCAATCAAAAACGTAGCAAAACTGCTTCGTCGAGATCACTGGTAAATATTTCAGGAGCTATCGAATTAGGATACGGTGTACATCAACCGGGCCGCCGACATAATTACCGCGCAGAACAAAGGGTTAAACCGAAAAACCTAATATAATTTTAATTTTAATTATGCTTACCCTTTTGGGAGAACAAGTTTTGAATTTCCGTTTTGACTTCGCGTTAAGTAGGTCTACATACCTACTTGGTATTTTAAATTATGATATTAAGATTTCTAACCTTTCAGATTGAAGCTTTGCTTTGGAGGAGTTCATTTGGCGTATTGGTTTGAGCGTTCTAGCTTCGGTACGAAAAACAAAGCAACTTTCGCCATGATCGATCCTGGGATGGGTCAATCAAAGTTTGTTATCTCGATCACCTCCATGCTTCGGAAGGCATGTTAAGCCGTTAGTCCCGCTTGTTCCTGCAACCGCTCAAACCTCAGATCCTGATCTGAGGCTTAAACCCACCAACTCGCATTGGGCCAGAGCGTGGTGGTTTTGTGGCCCAAACTCCTTATCTGTTTCACCCACGTAGGAAGGCCTGTGCCCAGCAGTGGGACGTATATAGGCTGGTGATGATGATGATAAACCTTTCAGATTCGTGTTATCCGTAATAACTTGCCTTACAATAATTACATAAGCTCAATAAAATTAAATGGTGACTATGACGACTATTTTGTAAATAAATGATTTATTGTAGACTACCAAATGAAAATAAATTAAAAATAAGACGATTTAGATTAGAATTTTCTTGTTAAGAACATTACTCGGTGACTTAGGTGGTAGGACCTAGGTGGTGGAGTAGGGTCGTCTGGGTAGGTACTAACGCCTTTTGTGTGTGAATTGAATTTTCCTTGTTATTGCAGGTGTCTATAGGCGGCGGTAACCGCTTATCACCAGGTGGGCTGTCAGCATGTTTGTCATGTAAGTATAAATGCGTAATGTGTATTTCAATGTGTAAGGAAATACGAATTCAATAATATTCTATTTAACTTCGTTTGTTTAAATTCTTTGCCAACATTTTAATAAGTAAAGATTAAACTTATAGAAATAAGAAACTCTTGTACCTATATCCGCTTAACAGAATCCTACTACCTAACTTTGCAAAAATATAAGTATATGAATATGATTATAGAGTTTTCAAACTTTCCAATCACTAAGTTTTTATTTTACATTACCATTACTGCCAAGAATTCACGACGTTTAGTTTTTCACCTTTTTTTACTTATCTATACAAAAACTATATTTATAACCCACTGTTTATTGTCTTTATAAAGTGACATATCACTTCATTCTTGGCGGAATTCAATAACAACTTGTCAAGCACCATCAATTTGATGTCACTCTAGCGACCAACCTGAACTTCGAAACAATCCACTCCTAAACAGGGTCAGAGAGACCATCCATCTTGATCAGACCGAGCCAACTCAAGTACCTCAAGTGCTGTAATTTGTTAAACTTAACGTAACCATCCAAGTTAGGGCAAACAAAACCACTTGACTAAGAACCCTACGCATTACCAACACGCCTATTATTTGGACCAAACTTTTAGCAAGGCAAAGCTCAGTATAAATAAGTTGAGAAGAAAACGATGATTCGAGTCATTTATCATTTTAATAACCCCCACCCTCGTTAATAAGCTGCCGGGGGAATTAATAGGTGTAATAATATTTTCATTGTTAATTTTGCGGGTTCGCTACAATGTTGATTATGTTCTACCCTTTCTAATGTAGAACATTTGTGGCAACATGATTTTTGTTCATAAATTATTCTTCGACAAAGCCTTAGGCACGAGGTTTTGTAAATAATTCTCTTTGGGTTGATGTTTATTTGTTTTTTTTATGCTTCAAATGTAACTATGGCTACTAATAATCATAATAATAAGGATTAGATTTTCATTGCATAAAAGTTTTATATAAATATTACGCAGTAAATAACGCATTGCTTACATATGAACATATTATTTTGTTATTTCTTTCTGTTTCTTTATTTGTGTCATGTCATGTGTCATGTGTGTTGTACAATAAAGTATTAAATTAACAATCACTTCTAATATCTCGCTATTTAGATAACTATAAACATACTATGAAATTGTTTCTTAAAAAAACGGCTACGCAATACTAGCTGAAGTAAATGAACATCACAGAATAAGCTCCTAGGGTTGCTTACTACGAAACTGCATTGTCTTGTTAGTTTTCGAAACATAAGATATTCTAAGGCATTCGGTATAAAAGTTTAAAATAGAAGTTTTATTTATCATACCTACCTACTTAATTGGCTATAGTAGTTGTCAACAAAAAAGATTTGTAGGTTTCAGGCGGTCATGTAAAAATTATAGAGCAAAGAATAAGCAAGTGAGGTATTGGCGCTGGCTACCATGAAACATTCATGCAGCGCGTGCCGCCAATGTTTGTCGCGGTGGCGAGGACGTGCCCTGCGTGCGTGACACGCAACGCAACTAAGGGCCAAACCACACGGGCGGTGCGGCACCGCAAGCCATTTCGCCGCATTGGCGACCACACGGTCGCAACGTTCTACGGCGGCACCGCGGCGCCGCAGCGACCTAATCAAGCTTCCCAATGCTGCGTTACAAACAACTGAGCGGTGCCACTCCGGCGTCCTGCTCGGCCGCTCACCCCTCCCCGCCTCGTCTCGATTCAGTTGCGCGTGCGGTGCGGCGCCGGAGCG
Organism: Nymphula nitidulata; assembly: GCA_947347705.1. NCBI lineage: Eukaryota > Metazoa > Arthropoda > Insecta > Lepidoptera > Crambidae > Nymphula > Nymphula nitidulata. Next base: position 25,119,913 of record OX374616.1, read on the forward strand.
CACCGGACGGCGCCGTGTGGCATACAATACATTTTTGTATGTAGATAACCGGTGCGGTACCGCTCAGGCGCCGCACCGGAGCCGCACCGCACCGTGTGGGCGCGCCCTAACGGCCTGGCCACGGGAACGGGCGGGGCGGCGACGATGCGACTGGTGGAACAAATAGTCGCCCGCCGCTATTGCCAGTCGCGCCGCCCGCCGCCGCCCGTTCCTGTGGCCAGGCCGTTACGCTCATGTTATTGCATGTTCATTGACGGACGAGATGTTCTCTACATTGGACACACTAATGTTTCATTTTTAACCAACTTCAAAAACGAGGAGGTTCTCAAATCTCAATTCAGTTGATATGTTTTTTTTTCAATGTACCTATGTACTTACACCGTATACGCCGAGATTTCTGATCCGATTTGCGTGATGCTTTTTTGTTCGATGCGGAATAGTTGCCATTTGATTTAAAACTATTGGGTATTTTGGTTTTTAAATCAAAATAAGACGATTATTAAGTCGTCTATGTATGCAAAATTGCGGTTTTTTGCTTTTCTATGACTTCTTAGTAAAACAATAAAAATTTTAAAGAAAAAAAAAGAAAAATGTTAACCGACTATAAATAGGTACTAAAAATGATAAAATAATTAAATTTAATCAGTTACTTATCCCCTAGAAACATATTTTTTTGGGTCGGTGCTCAGTTGTTTTCAGACAACAATACAATGAACATAGTAGGTAATGGATGGTGTCTTCTATAAACTTTATTCTAAAATACGGACGTGATGATTAATACATACGTGATAAGTACCTATGCCTGTTACTACTAAACTTATTTAATAGCAAGACGCATTATGGCAATTTCATGATAATGATAATGTCATTTTGATACGTAAATATTAGAGAAAAAGACAAATTATATTATGGTAATGGTAATTATTAAAGCATTGCCGTAAAAGTAGCAATGTACTGCAAATACCAAAAATTGTGACTCCCACACCGCACCTTCGCTCGTTCGAAGCGCCTAGAGCTACGGTCATAATTTATTGCACCAAATATACAAAACTATAAAAAAAATCAGAGATTTCGACATGAAATTGGTAAAAATACCAACTTCAAAAAACTGAAAAGGAAAAATTCAAGCTGCAGTAGCTGTCTTCGCATATGGACTCTTCTTACAGCTTCACATTAGGTGGTGTTGAGTCATTAATTGCCGTTCCGTGTATTTTAAAAAAGAATACAATCTTCTTCTTGGAAGACTTGAAGGAGTCAAAGAAAAAGTAGCGCATTTTCATCCAACACTACACTTTTCTAATCAAGTGCTACCTATGCTATCACTAATGTAAAGAAACTCAAAATTGCCTAGTTCTATTGTTGTTTGATGACAGCGAAGTTATTTAAATAACTATTTTTTATTTACAGATACATTATTTGCAGATTTATATCAAAGACAATCCGGTGCGACGAGATAGATTTTAGCATTTTAGGTCGACGATCTAGTTGCGGCCGTTGCATCAATCGTCATTAATTTGGCGCAGTTCCATTAAGCTGCTATTATTTTCCAGTGTGGCTTATTTTACTGTCTGCTTAATACTATTCCCACTATTACACAAGTGGACATAACACTGACCCGTTTATTAAGCAGTCAGGCGTTGTAATTTTGTGACAGTATTTTCAGATTGCATTGTTTTTTTCCCCGGGTTCGAATCCCGGTAGGGGCAAATGTTTGTATGATGAATACGAGCATTTGTTCACGAGTCCTGGATGTTTATATGTTTATTTAGTATAATTCAAATATTAATTTAGGTCGCAGCCGTCTGGTTTAATCAGCCACCCAATTGGACGGCTAGCCCGTGGCTTGAATGCCGGCATCCAATCATCATATAAGGCTGTAGTAGGAACAACTATCCAATTCATTGAGCACAACGTTTAACCAGATGCCTGAACGTCATGTCAGCCGTCTAGTTTAAATTAGCCATTCAACTGGACGCCTAGGCAGGTCATATATTTTGAAGAGATTTTTTGTGACTGTTTGAGTGATTGGTAGGTTCAAGGCTATTTTTTTAATGACCACATAAAACCAAAATGATGTCGGTTATAAATGGTCATAAAAAAAACCTTGAACCTACCAATCAAAGCAAAACGTTTTAGTTAAAGACGATCCATTCAATACGCCAAGTCGTTAAACGTTAAGTGAGTCTAGTTCAATTAATATATATATATATATATATATATATATATATATATGTATATATATATATAAGCTAGGCATTCAATTGGATGCCGGCGTTTAATCAACGGGCTAGCCGTCCAATTGAGTGGCCAATGATCAATATTTATCCGTTATCTAGTATCCATAACACAAGCTCTTCATGATGCTTACTTTAGGCTAGATAATCTGAGTGTATAAATATGATTGTTATTATTAAGTATTTTCTCTATCAACGCCTATCACATCATATTATGAACATTTAAACTTCTCGTGATTTCCACAAAAATCTTAACATTGGGTTATTCACCAATTTTGACAACCAATTGAGGGCAATCGAAAGATATAAGCTTGCTTTTGACAACCTTTGGCAATTTTGGCTACTTTTGACAACCAATTGAGGGCAATCGATAGGTATAAGCTTGCTATTGACAACCTTTGGCAACCTTGGATTCTTTTTTGGCATTAACGCTGTAGCTGTCAATAAAAGTTAGCAAAGAAGCCCGCAGCAGTATACAAACAGAAAATATTCGACACCGAGCTTGACGTCTGACAAGACGACGAGCTGCCATTAATTTTGACGTTTGAGCACGGCGCTGCGCGTAACCGTATTCACTAATCTCTACGTCGATCTCATGGCCGTGTATTATTGTCGCTGTTTTGGATACACGACATGAAGTAAAATTGATATTTTTTGACTTCGTTTTTCATGTGTTTAAATTGTATCGCAATGACTTCATTTAAGAGGCTGATAATTGCTAATTGAGCCTTACTTAAAACTTTTTTTAGCACAATTTGTTGAAATAAACGCAGTGAAAAAAAAATATGTTACTCTTGGACATATTTCTGATAATATGCATGTCCCCAAAACACATTATAATCAAAATGTTCGTATAAAAAAAATGCCAAAGTCACCCATCAAAATCAGCTTTCAGAACAAATTCTGCGTTATATGTCAAAGGTTTTTTTCTTATTTTTAGGGAACAAACTTGTTATATTAAATTTTATAATATTGATGTTTTACAATTTCAAATAAGTAACTAGTTTTTTAGTAAATAAATTTATTCTGAATTCTTCAGCCGATTTCAATAGCGACTCGCGCCATTATCCATTCTTCTCTTTCATTTGTAGAGGAAACGACAGTGATCGCCGAGGCGTGGTGCTAGGTGGACCTGTGTCGCTTCTTTGCTCGCGGTTCTTAATAATATCAGTCTGCGTCTGTTTTAATTTGCAAATATCAAATAGACAATTATGTTTTAGGTTTTAGTGATTACTATGTGAGTGTATTATAGTAGATAGACAGAAATGAGTAAATAATTTCGTAAATTTTTATTGTGAAAATTTTATTTCATTAATAATTTATGTGATAAAATTTTTATGGTATAAATATTATTTTGGACTAAGGAAAACCAAGAAAAAGGTCTAAAAAGAGTCAAAAACCACTCGTATAGGGGTAAATAACACAATAATAACTTGATTATTTTTTCTTTAGATAGCGAATTTTATCTAATTTTAGGAACTATCAAAAACTCCATAATCATCTCGAAAGTTGTACTTATTCAGATTCACAGTCACAGATGGAAGTTGTAAAGTAAGTTTATGTTTACTTGAAGGGAAATGTATAAGTATATTGTATAATTTAGATAGTTAATTTCGAAATAAATGACTCTGTCGCGATTGTGTAGGGGTTGAGATGCACGACTTACTATCCGAGAGGTAGGGGTTCAATCCTTCAATGGTTCACAATTTTTTTTTTTATTATTTTTGTTTTTTTTTTCTTATTTGTTTTTTGAATATGAAATATGAAAGTAAAAAAAAAATATATAAAAAACGATTAAACTATAAATACAAAAAAAATATTTTTTGTGTCATTTTTTTTTACTTTTGTTTTTTTTTATTATTTTTATGTATGTTTATTTCTAGTCATTTTTTGTTTATGTTTCTTATTTTTTCATTCTTTACTAATTCTTTTTTAATATTTTTTATTTTTTTATTATTCTTTGTTTATCTAATAATGAATAAGAAAAGTAAAAAAAAACTTATTTATTTATATGTAATACATAATACAAAGATAAATTTCAACAAAGTTTTTATATAGAACCATAAAATAAGTTTGGCTTATTTCATAGACCTACGTAATTGTCAGACCCGGCAGTCTTAAACATAATCAAGGTATCGAATGGTTCGTTTCTGTTCTTTTTCATATTAATTTTTCCGGTTACAAAATGTGATTCATGAAGAACAACAGGCACAGTTAATTTTAGATTATTAAATGCATACAACACTAAATTAGCTTAAGCCTAGCCTAGGCCTAAAGGTTCTTTTATATGTAAATTTTAAAACCAGAACTTTTATCATATGCTATAAAAGAGATGTTTCAAAAATGTACGTAGACCCGGCCAGGTCTATACACAGTTTACTGAAAAATAGGTAAAAAATTGTAGAACGGTGTTCAATTGTCCATTCCAGTCCACGGTGTTGAGTATTCTATATTTCAACTTTTGTACCGGCAAACTATGCATAATTCAAATATGTCCTCTTTCCACTATATTATTGTAGCACAAATTAGCTCTCAGCAATAGGGTAGTCGACAACTTGTTTTTTATTTCATAAATAAGAAGTTTATAACTCATAAAGAAATATTGCAAAAGAAATAGTATGTCTAAGATCAATACTTTCACAGATATAGTGGCACGTTGATATGTTGCGGCGCAACATCCAAAAGGCTCCATAGAAAATCTACGGGACAGGTGACGTCACATATTGCCATATTACTAAGAAATGTATGGGCATACTGACAAAATTAATAATAACTATGTATTAAGTATGTTTTTATTAATAGTTGTCATTATAATAGTTGCTTTAATTGATGTCAGCAATCTAATTACATTATCATTTTCGATAAATTTTGAAAATAAATGTCCTTTTTTTATTTCGAAAAGGGTACAATTTTAACAATATTTCATATCTTTTAAGTTTGAATTGTTTTTATGGATAGTGGTAGCACATATTTTCCGATTTTGTGAAAAATAGCGCCAATTTTAAACTTAGGCAACATCCCAATTCATGTTTATTATAATTTATGTTAATGTACCTAATCTGTGGGCAATGTTGTTAGGATTACATTTAAATGTACTATTTATTATTTATATTGTTTAGCTTAAACATACTGTAACACTGTTTATCATCATCATCATCACTAGCCTGTATACGTTATATAAGCCTTCCTACATGGAAGAAACACATGATACACATGATGAATTTGGGCAATAACACTACCACGCTAGCCCAGTGCGAGTTGGTGGGGTAAAGAGGTTGTAACAACAACCGGGACCAACGGTGACCCATCCCGGGATCGACCATGGTGAAAGTTGCTTTGTTTTCGTAGTTGAAACCAGAGAGTTCAATCTACTACGCCACCGAAACATATAGTCTTCAAAAAATGAAAAAAATCCGTATCAGACCTTCGGATCTTGAGGTAAATATAACATGAACGCTGGCACATAAATAAAGATAATCACATACCTAACCTACAGAAAGAAATCTATAAAAAAATCTAATATTTTCCAAATTTCAATATACTCTAGACTGTTTCAGATGAATATTTATTAAAACACATAATTTTTCAATTTCGTATATCATTTTAAAGATTACTGTTCCAGAATTTTAATAACTAAATTTCTTGATTAACCTAATAACCAATCATTACTGTTTGATACAATCGAATAAAGTTTCATATGTTTCATAGAAAGTATATTTCATAATATTATTATTATTTTATCGACAAAACTCTGTATCGAAACATGAATAAATATTAAACAGCACACATTTTAATATATCATCAATCACTGCATTCCTGTGGTGACTAAAAAGCTGTTGTAGTCAGTCATAAATACCTTTATTTTAAATAGTCGTGTATCAATAATACCTTTCCGACATTGAAGTAATAAATGAAATGTTACGGCATTCACTTTTTGTTAAAAAATTAAGTTTGTATTGAAAGCCTTACGGCGTAAACGCTCTTAACTTAAAAAAATAAATACTTACTTGATTAATCTTTCTATTACTCTTATAATTGCGAATGTAACTGTGTCTTTCTGGGTGTTACATTTTAACACTTAAGCTGCTTAAACGATTTAGATAAAAAATTACATTATCATTTTCGATAAATTTTGAAAATAAATGTCTTTTTTTTATTTCGAAAAATGTTTCGATTTTTTTTTAAGTATAAATTTGTTAGTATAAATAAGTATATTGACCGTGTATAATATTTACCATTAATTTAAAAATACCACATATTTTTTATAAAAGTGTATAGTTTTTTATTGTTCATTTCTATTTTTATAATGGTCTATGGAATAAAGCACGTGGAGCACGCCATCTAGTGGCATTTTTTTAGCTTGGCGCTTTTGAGGTTGTAGTAGTTACGCGGCTGGTCGGTGTAGTATTGTGGAGCCACGTTATCGGAAATATTAGTGGGCGGGGCCTCGAAATTCATTTTCTCAAGGTCGCTGGCGTTTATCAGCCTCTTAATATTTGATTAATTTTTACATAAAGATATAAATATAATCAATTTATTAGTTCCGGCTCACGCCGTGCTCGTCGTCAGAACGCTGGTGTCGCCAGCGGTTGTCAAACCAACGCCTAAAGGTATGATAGCGCTGCCGACAGCCACGAATTCAAAGTTGCTGACTTTAGAGAATCGCATAGCAGGTCGCGTTATATTAGGTTGATGTTCTTTCCGAACAACAAGTGCAATCGATTTCATAGTTTCCCGAGGTTCAGGTCTGCCCATAACTCTGACAACACCCTTGAGTTTACTGATGGTAGCGGTATAGTAAGCAGATATATCAATAGCTATCTTCAACAGCAGCAAAGCAACAGACATAAACTGCTCTACCTGCCTGTGATAAGGACGATGCTTTTAATAAAATTAGAGACTAACATTGGTAATAGGCAACTAATGTTCTGCAGAAGAAATAATTGACCCAAATATCTACATAATCCTAAAATAATATTCGTATAAAATTATTCACGAAAACGTAGCAAACATTCTTAGTAAAAAGGTGCCTATACTAACACAAAATCATTACTTTTTAAATACGGTAAGTATCCAAAAGTTTTCTTTCCGATCTTAAACCAATCAAACTGCGTGTAGTCGAAAAAATCTCCCGAAAACCAGTAATATCACAAAAGAATCGACCCTGTCGTGAGACAGTAATAAAACTTTCTTATAAGCCTATTTACAGGTCTGCTTCACTATTCATCTGCGAGGTACCACACGGGAGTCCATTCAAACTTGCCCGAAAAATGACAATGCTTTAGCAACTGTGTTTTTTAACGCTCCTTTTTGGACGCGGAGCGGTAAAAAGCCGCTAACGTTACTTTTTTAGTATTGATTTAACTTATTTTTTATTTTGACAATCGATACTTCACATTTTCGTATATTTTTTTCTAAACAGGCTTAAAATACTCCAGTTTTTATATATTAACTAATAAATAAATCACAAGATTTACAAATTATAAAGAACAATCGATGGAAGACCTATGCCCAGCTGTAGGCGTCTCGGCTGATATGATGATGATGATGATGATGATGAAAGAACAATCTAGTTTTACTTTAAAAGCAAAAAACAGTACGTTCTCTTCTCGGTTTGCTACTTGCTGAAATAACTGAAATAGCGGATCAGTGACTGTGCTAATATTTACTAAATCATGAGCAATGAGCCCTTGTATAACTTTTCGCCTGCTACGGATCTGATACTGCAGAGACGAATCGCCGTCGGTCATCATAGACTACCATCAGATTAATAAAAAAAAACAGCAAAGTCGCCGCCAAATAGAGAGAGTCTACATCAATTATTAATTCATTCATTTATTATCATGAACCTATACCTATGCATTACCTATGAAGGATTTTACCATAACTTTATTCTGGGCTCTCTAGAAGAAATGGTATAGTGGCATTTAGCTCCCTAATACGACTGCGAACGTATTGACTGAATTTTAAATAAATGAACTCAGGGCAATCAACGTGGACTACAGGAACTAAAGAATTTAATGATTGGTGAATCCTTGAGCAGGTAGAGCCACTTCATTCAATAGGGTGCTTACTCATTATAAAAAATAGTCCACTTTTTATTGCAAGTAGGTAACCATAAGTACAAGTAGCCCGAGTGCGGTAAAGGTGATAGCGTAATGTTTTCATAGATATTAATATGGATTTGAATGGATTTGACGCTCAAATTCAGCTCGCAATCGGAATCGAGACGTTTCGATTCCAATGAAAATTACGCTAGGCGTAGGTACTGTCCTAGGTACCTACATTATCTATGTTGCGTCTCGCTCAAACATGTTCCAGACATCTGAAATAAGTTTTTGATTCCTTGCAATAAATTCAAACACAAAACATCAAACATCTTACAAACTCGTGTAATTGCCTCATATATTTTAAATATTCATTCTTTTTCAAAAAAAATATAAAGTTGAAAATTTTAAGTAGCCCCCGGTTTCACTGATTTTATCTATCTAACATCATCTAAATCATCTTATTGACACTATTTTTTATTAGCCCAAACACGCTATATCTGCTGTAAGTTTCTGAATAATTGAGCATCTCGCAGACAATTTGATGGTACAGGATTAGCCAAAGGTTAGCATGTCTTTGAGACACCATCGAAGTAACAGTAAACCAAATTTCAAATCAATCGGATCTGTGAAAGATAGTAAAACTCTTTTGCAAGTAGGAAATGAACTGATAGTCACGAAATGCCTAAACTGCTCTTCATAAATTATAGCTAGAACCATCCTAATCACGTCAGCTTTCAAACAAAAAAAAAATTACAATCGCTCCGTTCGTTTAGGAGACAGACACACAGATACACAGACAGACACATCAAACTTATAACACCCCTCTTTGAATGGGATGAATTTCACTAGCTATCAATTTATTTAAGCCAAATTCCTTAAAGAATACGTGTAAACAAACCACTAGTGTTTTGTATGAGTAAGGTGAATTGCTTTACATAAAATCGCTTGATTTAGGAAGCATTTTCAAACATAAAAAGCACCTGAAATTAATGCCACATAGAAAACTTAATGCGCCCTTTACAAATTCCCCAACAACAATGGCTCCAACGTGCAACGTTGTGTGTTTGTGTACACAGTTTTACATACAACGTAGCATTTTAAGCACGCTACCGACCGTTATCGTGCCTCTGGGACGACCGCGCGAAATTCAAGAACACCTCCAACTTTATTGCGCTCAAATTGTGTGAATTATTTATTTAATTTAAAAGCGAAGATGCCGGCGTGCGGCGTCATACCCGAGGAATGAGAAAGAATGCAAACTCAAGACAAAACCTCTCGAGTGCTGTAAAGGTGATAGCATATTGTTTTAGTATTATTTTTTGACCACGCTACTTTTTGTTATATTAGGATAAAATACAAACTACTTATATCTTTGTTACATAATTGTATAATTACTCTAACCAAAACCTATTCGATGTACGCGTATAGTCGACAGAATCTACTCAAAGCCCAACTAGCAGGTTAGCATAAGTACCTATTTAAAGTCTGTCTCTTCAAATTTCGTCTCGTATAAGACCGAAAAAATCTGCAAGTAGGTACTACATATCCATAAGTGGAACACGTCAAAATTGATCCATAAGCCAATGGACAAAAAAGTAAAAGTGCATACTCTCCGTTAAAATAGGCAGGTACTTTGGAATATAAGATTAAGATTTTACAAGTAACTACAGTTTGATATCTTTATTACCTACGTAAATTTTTTTAGCTGTGTTATTTAAAAAAAACATTTACCTACACACCTTTCCAAAGTTCCACGGTTGGTAAGTGAGCACATCCTTATCAGACCATTGTACAAAACGGAGCCGAATTTAAGTAGCTTTCCATGTGTAGAAAATGGGCGCCAGTAACTGCGTTCCGCACGAAAAACATTCCGTATTCAAATTGTTAGTATTCACCTTCAAGATCCTAAAAATACCTACATAATGAATACTTAAATGTGGCCCCCTTAATGACACTATTTTTGAAGCTTTAATCATCAGTGTGTGTAGAGTTGGAGGTATCGAAGCAGTTTGGAAAGTATGAGAGCTGATAATATTGTTTGAGTAATAAAATAAAACATACCTCGTTTACCTCGTCTCATTTACCTCGGACAAACGGTCCAGCTAGGTAGGGCTAACTTCGAGAAACAGGTAAATCGATACAACTCTAATGGGCAGCGTTCAAGAAATTACGTAAGATCTTCTCGTCCAAAATTCCTCAGTACTAGAAAGTCGAAAGTCTTCGACCAGTGTGTGTTGCCAGTGATGACATACGGCTGTGAAACGTGGTCGCTTATTAGAGGCCTCCTGTGTAAGTTTGGAACGAGCCATGATAAGTGTTTCTCTGCGAGGTAGAATCAGTATACCTAGCACGAACATTTTTAAATTTCGACGCGTAAAATTTCAAACAAAAGCCAGCTAAAAGCTAACATATCTAATCGATACGATGGCGATTCGAAATTTTAAAATGTTCGCGCTAGGGGCACAGCTAGGGGTACAAAAATGATGACATCCGTAAGAGAACCAAAATCACTGACATAGCTCATAGGATTAGTAAGTTGAAGTGGCAGTGGGCAGGGCACATAGCACGCAGAGCAGACGGCCGGTGAGGCCCTAAAGTGGTAGAATGGCGACCACGTACCGGAAAGTACAAAGAAGGACGGCCTCCCACTAGATGGATAGACGACCTGGTCAGGGTCGCGGGGAGCCGTTGGATGCAAGCTGCGCAGAACCGTTATAGTTGAAAATCGATAGGAGAGGCCTTTATTGAGCAGTGGACATCATAGGCTGATATGATGGTGATGATGATGAATAAAAGATAATTACTGCGGAATGCTCTTCGAATTTGATACTTATTGGATAAATTATTATTATGATATAATTATATTCCCTTTATCATACGGGCTGTAAGAGGAACGAAGGAATGAACGAAAATAATCTGCGGTTTCGTAGAAAAAGATCGTGAAGGGTATTTCAATTTAGTATGAAATAATTGATATTTTTTCGCATTTTAGTTTTTAAGAAGTCGTCGTTTATGTGAGTGGTCCCCTTACACTCTTTATAGATTATGAATTGGTAACAAACCCATGGGCATAAAAAAGCTCTTCATAGAAGCAGCAGCAATAGATTGTATATAAATTACCATAAGTGTCATCTCTACTCATTAAAAAAATCCGTGTCATATCTATTTTAAAAATCCGATTAATGGAACAGCTTGACCAGCTTGCTAAATGATGAGATGACAGATTAAATTGATAACATGAAAATTCAATTTCAGGGGTAAACATTTTGTAATTGCCCCTTGCTTATCATACAATTCTTATCCAGGTAAGTACACAAACAACATACTTTTCTTCCGCCCTATGCAATCTATATTAAGTGAAATAGCGTCGTTAGTTACAATAATGAGTTAGTTAACCGCACGATAGTTTAATACCAGCCTAGTGTGTCCGTGTAACGAGAACGCTTTGTCACGATGCGCCACCGTCTCGGGGGAAGCAAACAAAAATAAACTTTATTTTTCTTTAACGGGTACTTACTTAAGACGTAGGTACCTACCTATTAACTCGATTGACTCAAAAGATAATAAAGGTCAAACAAATTATTGTAGGAGTACTTACCTATTAATAAATTATCTAATTTCCTTCAATAAGCATGTGAACGCATCAAACTTTATGTAAAAACTAGGCAATAGAGGTTCTTTCGACTACGACCGGCGACAAACGACCAAAAATTTGCTGTGTTGTCGTGATGCCCAGTTAGGATCTAGGGTTCAATAGCGATTCGCAATTGTTGTGTTGCTCCTGCCGGTTATGATGACCACGTTTAAGACATGTATGATAAATTAATGAGTTTAGGTAAGCGAAGGTACCTACTTAACCTTTTGTCCCTTACCAGCCTGCCGTCGCTCACACAGTAGAAAATCAGGTATTAACAGCTCGTTCAATCACACGGAGTTTGCGAATCGACTTTGGTTTTCATTTTTTTAAAGATAACTTTGCATGGCATAGGTGTCTTCGTCCAGGTTGAGCATAAGACGCATGACGGATTGTTATGGAGAGTATCAGCCTCAGTCAGTGCGGACTAAAACTGGATAAAGCCGCAATCTCTTTCCAGGGTGAGCAAAATAATATCACGATAGGACTAACGCAAAATGTGGGCCTTCTACGGACCTTCCGGTTGGAGCGTCTCTACTCTTCAACTCAATGTGTGCGAGCCTCTTGCGCTCAGTAGAGTTTTGAGAGGTTAGGTAGGTTGAGCACCTTACGATTTATACTAGGTAGTCGTTCACGGCAATAAATAAAGTATCTACCGATCGAGTAACGAGTAGGTACTCAAACCCTAAATATCGGGAGAATCGAGATTATATACTAAAGCTAAACGAGTATGTTTATACATAGATTTTAAAAAGTCAATCAATGCGCGCGGCAGTAGTAGGTACAGTTTCAGATTAAGTGCGCATCTCTATCAAATACGACTGTCAAATATAACGCAAGGTTGGCATATCCATCAGAGGTGGTGGGCGGTCGTCCATCGTATAGAATGGTGACTCAAAAGTCGCCGTTCTGTTTCACGTGACCTGGAAAGGGCTGCCATTGCAAGGACATTTCTAATGCTGCATATGTGTGATGTAATAGTATAATGGATACTTTGAGGTATTTTGGACTGAAGTATGTTCCAAAGTGCAATAGAGCACACATCCGTCAGCATAGCCCCTAATTGACGAGGACAATGGTGCTTTTAGCCGATTGCTGCGCACTATTGCTGCCTTGGGGATGGATTGGATACCGCCAATTTTGAGCGGCGATAATTCCTTCCATGCCCTGCCATAGTCCTGAAGCACCTACGCGTGGTCTCTAATCTCAGATCATAGAAATAAAATCCTACCTGTTATTGAATTTCGCATCAAGCATGATAATTGCGTCAACCAGGATGACACCGTACTATCATAAAGCTAATGGACAAGTTAAAGAGCGAATTGACGGAACCTTAAGAAAAGCGTATTTAATGATGCGTAGCACAGTGGGACATCCATAGGTCATAAATCTTAAAAACCTGCTTTCTTGTTTTACATTTTATTCCTTGTCGTTACATTGGATAGTTGCGGTACCTTCTGAAACTATAAATAGGTCAGTAATTAGAGTGCGCCTTCATTATCTATTGTGCATTCAAAGAGAGCGCATCGCCAATCGTAAATACTGTTATCAGTGAGTCATTAAAAAGCGTGACGTCATTTGTTGTCATTGCGGGACCTGTGAGTGCTGTGTGAGTTTTTTCTGAAATGGATATCCAAGAACAGGGTATGTAATAATTAATATTTTTATTTTAATTGTATCTTAGTATATATTTTCTTTAGTATGTCATTGCTACGAGGCGACTTTTCTTGGAGTATTATATTTTAATATTCAAAGTTTGAATAAACTTTTAAATATGTTCCCACTCGCTCCGACTATGGAGGTATATTGCACCATAATCTTTAGACTTTCTTATCTTAGGAAAATTAAAACTTGGCTGCCCTTATCTGCCCTTTTGGCGATGACAAGGGTGCTACGGTTGCCAGATTATCTCGTAGCATTTGCTACGAAATTAGTTTATTTAGTCTTAGTGCTTTGTGTAGGTTTTGTGACTGAATTTTAACCGTTTTTTTTTTGTTTTAGGTAATTTATATATATGCTCGTTTTCAAGAATGCATATTCTTGAAATATGGCTAACTGTCAATACCGATAATGACTCGGAAAAGTGTCGTCAAGTCCTACAAAGTTTGTTGACTACTCTGAACGATGCTGAGAACATTGATATTCATTATTTAGAGAAAATTGTTAATAATTTATGTAAAGCTATTGCTCGATTCTGGAAAAAATGTAATAGGGATAAAACCAAGCTTTTATATAAGAATTCCGATTGGTTTAATGTTATTGAAAAAATTCAACTTGTGAAAAATAATAAGCAATGTACTCCGTCTGAAACGTCGCCGTGTCATTCACGTGGTCGTCCTCGAAAACCTTTTACGCAATGTAGTAAAAGGACTAAACGTCGGAGAGTAGCTGATTTGTCAAAGTCTGATGATTCTACTGTGAGTGCATTGCTTGATGTTTCAGACTGTTCATTCGATTCGTGTATATCTAGAGTTAGCACTGATGATGTCTTGTCACTTGTGACTGATGCTCAGTTGACAAAACATCAGTATTTATTAATTAAAAACTTTGTTAATAGTAAGATTTCTCCTAATGTATTACCATGTTACCAACAAATTACTAAAGCGAAACAGAGATGTTACCCTTCTAATATAACTGTTTCCGAGTCTTCAGCTGAAGTTGAATTACAAAGTCTTTTTGATCACACAGCTTCTCGAATCCTTGAATCTCAAAAAGAGGTCTTAGATCAGATTCCTGATGATTGTTTGTCTAATATCTCTTTACTTGGGAAATGGGGATTCGATGGCAGCACTGGACATAGTGAATACAAACAATTTTTTTCAGATTCAACTTTAGAAGATAGTAGTTTGTTTGTAACATCTTATGTACCCCTTCAAATTATTGTAAAATTAGCTGAAGATAATTGTAAAATTTTATGGAAAAATCCTCGACCCTCTTCCACTAGGTACTGCCGTCCTATTCGATTTCAATTTTTGAAAGAAAGCACAGCAGTGTCTTTGCAAGAGGAAGCTTATTTTAAGGATAAAATTGAAAGTTTGCAACCTACTTTTATTCAGATCGACAATCGTGAATTGGTCGTTTCTCATAAGTTGCAGCTTTCAATGGTAGATGGTAAAATTTGTAGTGCTTTAAGTGAAACATCTACAAGTAGATGTTATATATGTAATGCTACCCCTAAAGAGATGAATAAAATAGACGAATGTTTACAAAAACCTGTAATAGAGAGTAGATACCAATTTGGATTATCACCACTACATTCTTGGATACGTTTCTTCGAATATTTTATTCATCTTTCATATAGATTAGACATAAAAAAATGGCAAGTTAGGCTAGATAGTGATAAACAATTGTTATCAAATAAAAAACAATATGTACAGTCCCAGTTTAGGGAACGATTAGGTTTAATAGTTGACAAGCCGCGTAGTGGTGGAAGCGGGACGTCTAACGACGGAAACACGGCCAGGAAGTTTTTTTTGGAATCAGCTGTATCTGCTGAAATTACAGGTTTGAATAAGGATCTCATAGATCGTTGTTGTGTAATATTACAAACGTTATCTTCTGGACATAAAATTAATGAATGCAAGTTTAAAGACTATGCATTACAAACAGCATACAGCCTGGTCGAGGAATATCCGTGGTATAGTCTTCCTGCTTCTGTCCACAAGGTGCTCGTACATGGATCAGATATTATAAGTTATGCATTGTTATCTATAGGAGAACTTTCCGAAGAAGCTGCTGAAGCGACAAATAAGTATATCAAAATTTATAGACGAAGTCACACTCGAAAAATGTCACGTGAAGTTACCAATCAAGATTTAATACAACGACTATTATTACATTCAGATCCTTATATTACAAGTCTTCGGAAACTTCCCCCTAAAAAGAAAAATACTCTGTCACAAAGTGTAATAGAATTGTTACATGTTTAATATTGTTAGAATAAGAATAATTTATTTGTATTTTGTTAGTTGTTTTGTTTTTTTTGTATTTAATTAATTTTAATTTATTTATTTCTATTATTTTATTATAATTAAATAATGTTATCAATGTTTTGACTCTTATTTTATTTAAAATATATGTTTTACATTCCAATTTTTAAGTGTTTGTTCATGATAAATTTAGGTAAAAGTATGTTATTGTTTATATTTGTTTTTTACTGAAGTAAACGTTTTTTATTCCGTAAATACATGTACTTCTTTCATTTTAATGTTCCTAAAACACTTTTACAACTATAAGTCACTAAAATAATACAATGTATTGATAGTAACAGGACTTTAACTATTTATGACCGCCCTTGTATGGAGCGTGTCCCTCCGTGCGTAGGTAGTATTGCCGTAGGTGTAGCTTTCGGTGTGTTGGATTTTAAATGTCAACTGCAGAGTTTATATATTTATTTATGGCACATGCATAGAGTTGATAATAAAATCCAAATAATGCCTAAAACTGATTGTGAACATGGTCTTCTCAACTGTTTTCCTTTACACTCTATCGATCTCACCTAGGTAAGCACTTCTATTAGGTTGGGAAAAAAGTCTTCACGCATTATAGTATGTATGAACTTGTAATAAAATCTCTTTGGATTTGGTATCATTTAAAAGTATAGATTTTAAAAAAGATAATTCCAAATTTAAATTAGGAAAACGTGTGTTTTTCATTTGTTTTTCATACTGTCAAGAACAGTGAATCTAATGAAGAAACTCGATACATTTTGAAAATTTACTACAAAAAAGGTAAAAATGCAACGCAAGCCGCGAAAAAAATTTGCGATGTTTATGGACGTAGTGCAGTGTCTGTGAGAGTAGCACTGGTTTAAGCGTTTTCAAACCGGTTTTGATATCAAAGATGCACGTCGCTCTGGTCGCCCTATAACGGATAAAATTGATTCCATTTTTGAAAAACTGGAGCAAGATCGGCATATCAGTAGTTACAACGTAGCTGGAGAACTGGGAATTGACCACAAAACAGTTTTGGGGCATTTTAAAAAAAAGGGGTACACAAAAAAGCTCTTTATTTGGGTACCCCACGAGCTCACTGAAAGAAACCTAATGAACCGTGTAATCATTTGTGATTCTTTATTACGACGTAATGAAACCGAACCATTTTTGAAGAAGCAGATAACTGGTGATGAAAAGTGGATCATGTACGACAAGAACGTGCGAAAAAGGTCGTGGTCAAAGGCTGGTCAGGCTTAGCTGTCACCACCAGGCAGGACCATCGATTCTGAACTCTACTGCGAACAACTGATGAGATTAAAGCAAGAAGTTGAGAGAAAGCGGCCGGAATTAATCAACAAAAGGGGTGTGGTTTTTCATCATGATAACGCTAGACCTAACACATCTTTAACCACTTAGCAAAAATTAAGAGAGTTTGACTGGGAGGTGTTAATGCATCCGCCGAATAGTTCTGACCTTGCACCTTCAGATTTCCACCTGTTTCGCTCTTTACAGAATTCTCTAGGCAGTGTCAGGTTAACATCACGAGAGGACTGCCAAAACCACTAGTCGCGGTATTTTGATCAGAAACCCCAAAATTTCTATAGCAATGGGATCATGTCCCTACCTACAAGATGGCAAAAAGTTATCGAACAAAATGGTACCTACATACTTTAGTTAAATGTAAATAAACTATATTAAAAAATGTTTTGAATTTTCTTAAAAAATGCGAGGAAACTTTTTCCCCAACCTATTATAA
Organism: Nymphula nitidulata; assembly: GCA_947347705.1. Classification (NCBI taxonomy): domain Eukaryota; kingdom Metazoa; phylum Arthropoda; class Insecta; order Lepidoptera; family Crambidae; genus Nymphula; species Nymphula nitidulata. The sequence goes on from OX374616.1 coordinate 25,137,522, forward strand.
ACACCACACCGCACAAACGTTTATTTCAACCACTCTCGACATTTGCTTGGAATAACTATTCATAGATTCCATACCAACGTGGCTTTGCTGGATGTATGTATCTATCTATCTACGTGAGTCAAAGTTTGAACCTTTAGTACAAAAGGTATCCAGGAATCATAGTATAGGTACAACAGGGAATCCAGGTAAATCGTATATATATTGACTCTCGAATGGCCATGAGTAGATAATATGAATTTATTTGTATTATAAAATTGGGGTAGTTTTATGAATCAAGTCTTTTTGTTGACGTACAACTAAAAGATTATTAGAGTAAAAGTGATTGCTGGTGTGAAAGACGATGAGAACTTTTTCGTGGTTATCCACCTCATCAAAGAGCATCATATAGAGACTGTCATCATATATTTCGCGTCGAATTCTCGTAAGATGCATTGAAATATGTAACACCAGCATTTCAATGCAATAAATGAAGAAATTTGGAAATACTGAAGACTTGGCTGTGTGAGTATTAGTTCCCTTTGCCTTCCTATTACAGGGAGAATGAACAAAAAAAAACAGTGTTTGGCGGGATTTTGTGGTGTCAGTCAAGATTTTTATTACAATAATTAAAAATTAGGTCGGAGCGAAGTTTATGTTCTAAAAGTGGCATAGTTTTACAAAATAAGTGTTTGTTTTAACGTGCAAATAAAAGATTATTTATCCACCTCATCAAGTAGCACATAAAGTGACTGTCATCATATATTTCGTGTCAAATACTCCCAAGAAGCCTTTAAATGTGTTACGCCAGCATTTTAATGCAATTAAAGAAGAAATGCTGAAGACATGGCTGTATGGGAATTAGTTCCCTTTGCCTGCCCTTTAAAGGGGCAATTAAAAAAAACAAGAGTGTTTGGCGGGTTTTTGTGTGGCGTCCGCGTCACTGAAAATTTTTATTACAATAATTAAAATTTGTGTCGGAGCAGAACATTGAGTTAAAAAAGCGGCGTAGTTCTATTATTCAAGTGTTTGTGTTGACGTGCAACTAGAAGATTATTAAAAAGTGATTATGGTGTGAAATACGATGAAAACTTTTTTGTGGTTATCCACCTCATCAAGTAGCACATAAAGTGATTGTCATCATATATTTTGTGTCAAATACTCCCAAGAAGCATTGAAATGTGTTACGCCAGCATTTTAATGCAATAATATAAGAAATAAAAAAATACTGAGAACGTGGCTGTATGGGCATTAGTTTCCATTGCCTTCCCTTTATAGGGAGAATTAACAAAAAAAAACATAAAAAAACACATATTGCTTTTTCATGAAGATTTCAAAGAAAATAGCAATAAGAAATTGTTTTATTAAATATTTACACATTATAGATTTAACATTATGTATTTTAAGTGTCTAGTGATATTTTATGTCGCTTTATGTGTAGTCTACGTTTCGGTGAGTACAATCAATAGCAATTGCTTTCTTATTTATACGTTTATTCGTACTAAATCAAGAGTTTAAATAAATACTTGAACTATAATTACATTGAATACTTTCTAGTTCTTTGAGGGCCCTATTAATTAACGAATTTATATCAGATATTGGTCTGGTACCATAGCATTACCTACTTTAAACATTTTCCTTTCTACTGTAGTAGGTGGTTAATTAAAATGGTTGAATGCCTTTTAATTATTCATACCACAAATTTTGCAGGCATACTACCAATCCTTCATCTTCTTATTTAATTTCTTAGTAAATATTGATCAAAACCCAGGTTCACATTAATCATGTAAACTATTTTCTGTTGCGGGATATTTTTGTTTCAAAAGCAAGAAATACGCTGCCCTATAGTTTTGGAACCTTATTTCATTCAACAATACAATATAACTTATTTAAATTAATAATAAGTTCCCATAAGAACAACTTATTAAAAAATATGTGTGTCTTGTCATTGTGCTGTCTTTCTAGAGTTGGGTCTTTTTGTATCATTTTTGTGCGACTGCCTTTTGTCGGGTGGAGATAAACAGTTTGAAATTATAAAAAACTTAAGGTTATTTTGTTACATTGAAACTTATTTTTGTTTCTTCTTGATAAAAATATATTCTTATAAGCGAACATAGAAAGTGTGACATTTTATTTCAATTCGAACATATACACGGTTGACCCAGGTTTGAAATGAAATTACATCTGGTACCCAGGTATGAAAGAAGTCTGATAGTGTTTACCTATTATATTACTAGCATTGCAAACTGCAATCAAAAAACCAAAATTAACTTAAATTTTAAATCATATATAATTTAATTTAGATTTCTGTTTACATTCAATAAAACCTTTGAGACTGATTGCAGATAGAAAAAGGGGAAGTAATAGTTTTGTTCTTCTTATTTAAATGCCATATCTTAAAATACATCAATTTCATGTGCAGAAAATAAATACAACTTACCATTTTCATTTATCAATAGTTTTTCATTTGATACTATCTATTGAACAAATTATACTATCCATAGAATGGGCAAGACTCAAGGAGGCCTTTGTTCGAGGACCACCTTAGTTCATGGATACCAATGTCAATGAATAGTTCAGTTATACAATTTATGTACACCAGTGAAAAAAGGCTATTTTTGTGTATTTTTTATACTATTCATTACTATGTATTTATAATAAATGATGAACAAAATTAAGGAATTATTGTTATTTCTGTATGGAACACCAACCATTAGTACACTAACACTAACCAAAAAACAAATTTTTATAATATTCTTACAGTTTTAGCTGATTTTGATACCAATTTTTATTTGACAGGGCCAGTCTTATGAAGACAAGAGATGTATATGTGTGTGTCCAAGCCCAGCAGCAGTCTTCAACAACACGGCTACTACTGATCATCGCAGGCACTATGTGTCCAATGTTCCTCCGAATAAATGGTATGTTACGGTTTTTCAGGTTTATTCATAAAAAAATATAACTAAGAGTTTTAATTGGCATTCCTGAAGGTAAAGTTGAAAAGAAGAACATTGATTTATATTCTAAAAAAAATTTAAAACTTTGTTTAATTTTGTAATTAATATTCAAATTTTCAGATAGATTTTTTCATTATACTTATTACACTAACATCATATTTTCTTCTTACGTTTTGTACAATTGAAATAAAGAAAATAAAGAACCTTATTATTGTTATTTATTTATGTACACACAAATGGTTCCTATGAAATACATATAACTTTTCTCTTTTTATTTCTTTGTCATGCTTCCAAAACTTGGAATTTTGAGCCAGAACATGTTTTCCCTCGTATGTATAACATGTGTTCATACAAATAAACTGTGATAAGGCATCATAAGGGCCACCAGTGTGTGCGTGCTGCACTAGCTGATTTTCATATGGACTCTTCTACCGCTTCTTATCAAGTGATGTTGAGTCATTTGAGTTGCTTTACATTTAAAAAATACATTAGTATACACAAAGGTACTACTCATTTCTAATAAAATCTCAGCAGTCCTGCAGACAATCAGTATCCCTAAGCAGAAGATATAAGGGATTTGACATTTGCGCTCAATAATCTCCACTCAGTTATTTCTCACAGATCAACCACTTTTTTAGTACTCTAGTGCAAAAAATTAAATGAAATGAAAATATCTTTATTCAAATAGCTTCATTGTAAATAATATTATAGTATAAATCAGTAATATTATGCTTTATTTGAAAACTTCTAGTAACTGTGAGGGAGTGATCCTGCCGCGAGATGGAGCTGAAATCAAGGGCCGTGAACAAGAATTCTGTCCACGCTGTGAATGCAAGTATGAAAACAGGAACACAACCATTATCAAAGTAAGTTCACATTGATAAATAATATGGCATGCAGGAGGGATGCATGAGGAGCTCGGTGGCGTATTGGTTTGAGCGCTCTGGTTTCGAATACGAAAACAAAGCAACTTTCGCCATGGTAGACCCTGGTATGGGTCAACCAAAATTTATAATCTCGATCTCCTCCGTGCTTCGGAAGGCACGTTAAGCCGTTGGTCCCGGTTGTTACTACAACCGCTTTAACCCACCAACCCGCATTGGGCCAGCGTGGTGGTGTTATGGCCCAAACTCCTCATGTGTTTCTTCCATGTAGGAAAGGCCTGTGCCCAGCAGTGGGACGTTTATAGGCTGGTGATGATGGCATGCAAGCAACAGTGCCATGCATAAAGGAGCGTACAACCGCAGTTCAAATTATTGTAACCTAATTTATTTATTTGGAATATTAACAGCTAATTAGAAAAGAAAGTTATTAAGCCTAGTAAGGTTACTTTAGGGCTTAGGGCCAGATAGGAAGTAGCTTTAGACAAGATAAAAAGAAAAAGTTTTCTTCTATGATTTGTTTATTTTTCATAATTAGCACCTTTATGCAAGGTTTAGTCATGCAGTTTTTTTAAAATAAGATTTAATCTCCTCAGGTGGTGGTGATAATAGTGATTTGGGTGATCATGCTCTTAGTTGTATACATGGGCTTCCTGATATGCCTTGATCCTCTCATCAACAAGAGAGCAAAGGCATCTTATCAAGAACATACTAATGAAGATGTAAGTATAGCTACCATTGATCTGTGACTATGTCACACACAATTCACTTCGACTTAAAAGATAATACTAAGTTTGTAACTATACCATTGTATTGATAGTGCAAACTAATAATATTGACTTGTGGTCGCCTAGTGCTCGAAATTCGACCATGATTAATTTAAATTATAAATTTTAACAATACTAAGACTATAATTCTATAATCACATTTTTTTAAAATATTTATTATGCTTATGTTTGACATTCAGTAATACTATAGACAAATAACAAACAATATTAATATATTCTCAATTTGACATATTATATGCTTGTGTGTCAAATACATGGTAATATAATTTTTACACATAAATTTTAATTTGTATAAACTATAAGTGTGCTAAATTTCATACACCTCCGCGCAATTTTCGTAAAAAGGAGTACGAAGTTTTTGCTTCAGGTATTAATATTATGATGATGATTACCAACTTTTAATAGCATTTATAAAACGAAACCGTACCATGCAAACAAATCATCAGATTTTAATAGAGTAAAAAAAAATAGATACAGTCGAATTCAGAAGCAATACTTAAGTACCGCATCACAACATTAATTGTTATATTCTTAATTTTTGATTTTAACATTATAAATGTTTGAAAAATTACTTAGTAATTAAAATATAATAAAACTGGAAAAATTTCACGTCCTGAGGCAGGAATCGAACCCGCGACCTTTCGCAATCCGGGCGACTGCTCTGACCACTGAGCCACCTAGAACTTGGGATATCCTTGTGAAATTCTTCTAGTCTATCTGTATTTGCGTTTATGAGCTAACGTCCACCCTACAATGTCAAAATATTTTATTTCAACATCCGAAACGAGTTTTTTTACAAATACCTACGATTCGGTTAAGTTGGGACAGTGCTTTCAAATATTCTTAATTTTTGATTTTTTTATTTCCAGTTTTATTATATTTTAATTACTAAGTAATTTTTCAAACATTTATAATAATGTTAAAATCAAAAATTAAGAATAATCGAATCGTAGGTATTTGTAAAAAAACTCGTTTCGGATGTTGAAATAAAATATTTTGAATCTTTTACTCCGAAACATGGCAACCAGGGAGGTAACGAATCAAATGTTTTATTTAAATTTCGAACTGGCTTGCAAATAGAAAGCTGTTTACGGAAAAAAAGAAATGGAACACTTTGGTTGGCGCGTGATAAATTATTGTTGTTCGGATTTTGAAAAGTAATTGTATTTTTTCCGCGCATTATTTGAGGATAATACTATACAAGCCTTGGCTACAACTAGGCATTGATGGACTTACATTTGTAGGTATATTTACACGTTCGTCCTCTTGCTGGCCGCCGCAGTAATAAACTATAAACGACCTACTATTACAAAGAAAAACATCTAATCACAAGAATACTAAAGAATAAGTTATTGCTCACTAATTACTATTAAGTCAGAAAACTGATTACACAGAACAGATAAAATCTCTTTTCTCTGTTCTGTGGGTGCTTTGCATATACCCTACTTTTTTCGCTTAGGCCCAAGATGTAAATAGATATGGCGACTATGGCGTTTATGACACAGATAGACATGGGAAAATCCTTAGATTGGAAATGTATGAAATAGTTACTTTGAACAAATATGTATAACAAAATAACGACTAATTATAATATAACAAAACTTAGGTGTAATGCAATAAAATCCGCCATTGAGCCCATTTTTGTGTTACAAGGGTTAATAATACATTATAAGACGAAAAATAATAAAAACAATTGTAAATGTATTTGAAACACATATATGTATACTTTTTCAGGATGAAAGCACACTAGGAGGTCCAAGCCAGCCAATGGGTGCTCGCGGCAATGTCCTCAACAGGGTGACACACCAACAAGATAAATGGAAGAGACAAGTTCGCGAACAACGCAGAAACATATACGACAGACACACTATGCTTAACTAGTCCGGTGTACTAGTAAGCCGGCAGTTGATCAGCACTGGTATGTTAAAAGCTGGCACAAAAGTAAATTATACTTCATGTTTTCCCATTACGATATCTACTTACCCGTATACGTATTCCCTTTCACGTTTTGTAAATGATTAACCTTTTGACGGCTACAGTCGGCGATACCGTGCCCTGTGAGACGGCAATGATCGGCCATATTTACGGTTTAATTAAATACAAATTAAGTATATTCAATGAATTTGGAATTTTACTCTTGATTGAAGGCTTGTGTAGCGGAATGGTTAATTAAACAATTTATTATAAATAGTGTTACATAAATACCAATCTATAAAAATTACATTTGTAAAAATAGTTGTACAAATAGCCAAATTATATAACTTGCAGTCTGGATGTTACTATCCTCAGTATTGCTAGGTATATAAATTAGTCACAAAATTTTGCGGGACATTATTTCACGCTTATTGCACAGATCAAAGCTTGCTTTGAATATTTATCTGTTAAATATGTCCAAAATGAAATAATGGACACTGCTGGTGTAAATTTGCAATAAGGACACAATTTGAAATTCATAATTCTAATTAATTTGTGAATTTGAAATATGACAAATCTACAAAAAACATTCTAAATTATAAGCCTATAGCTAATATTCTTAAAAGTTGTAATCATAATAATTATTACAGTCTTCGCACGGTTGGTGTGCCTAATGAAAAAATAATACAAATTTAACTTTTTATTTACGGCCTCCGTGTCAGTTTAATTAATATTGATCTGTTTTTTCAAAATATTGAAGATCTCCCTCACTGTATTCTCACTCACTTTTCATCAAGAGATTTTGAAAACTTTTTCATAAAAACCTTGTCCAGACAATAAAGAACGCAACAAAAAAAGAATTATGCAATTTGGTGTCGTTCGTAAGTTATGGCGCCTTACATACATTTCGGCAATTCATTTTTATTTGTATAGAAGAACATAGATTATAAAGCTTCAAGCTACAACGAGGTGGATGCGAAAATATTGACTAATATTACTAGTGACCGCCCGCGGCTTTGCCCGCGTGGATGTTGGCTATCGTACCAAGAGGCAGTTTATGTCCTTTCTCACGATGCAATCCATCCAAAAAAAACCCTATTTAATTATATTTCAAAAATGAAATATTTTTTTGCCGCCCAGGATGTAAACAAACAACAAACATATTAAAATCTCTTACTTTTAACAATCTGCTAATCCAACACACCCTTAAAATTTACGATTTACTCTACTATGATGTTTGATTTTGTAAACATTCACCTAAGATGACGATTTCAAACTGGCTTCACCAGTAGCTCGTTTCACTATTAATTCGTTAATGCATTCTGATTTGCACTTCTGATACCGAGTGATCCCTTGCATAGTCACATGCAAAAAGCTGTAGTAATTAAACTTGATATTTAGTGTTAACCTTATTCTGTTTAAACTATACTTAAACAAAACATAAATCTCACAAAAATAAAAGTTTATTAACAAAACGGTTTCGGTGTTAAGTGGTTATAAAAAAATACCTTAAACCTACCAATCACTCAACAAACAGAAGCTTGATTTAAACGACTTGCCTAGGCGTCCCATTGAATGGCTAATTTAACCAGACGGCTGACATGACATTCAGCCATCCGGTTAAACGTTGCGCTCCATAACTTGGCTAGTTGTTCTTTAGCCGTTTCATTGCCGCCAAACTAATATCAAGTCGCTTCTACCACGAACAGAGTAAAGGCGGTCTCAACTGTGGTGTCGACTTGAAAGATAAATGAAAGTTATTTTTAACTTGTTTTATTCATCCAAGTAACTATTAAATACGATATTTGAGAACTAAACATTGCCATACATACAAACAAACATTATGAAATTGTTAGTTAGTTAATATTATTTTTATGTGATAGACATAAGGGTTTTTTTTGTTGACGATTCGAAAGTGCTTCTTGGGGGCCTAATTGAATAAAGATATTTTCATTCATTCCATCTAATACGGCATAAACATCATAGTAGCCATCATAGTTATTCATTTATTTACTGGGCACAAACGAAAGTAGGTGATATAAATATGTTTTTTTTTTACACAAAGCGCGGTAAACGACTCAACACCACCTGATGTGAAGCGGTATGAAGAGTCCATAACTTGTGAAGACAACTAGTGCAGCTAAAACACAATGTTGTGCAAAATTATATAATATGTTGGTTTTACATATTTTAATAATTATTTATTGATTTATGCTTACCTTTAGGTATGTTAAACCCGAGTAATATGGAAACTTGTTAAGCAAAGTTTGTGTTGTATTTTGATATCAATTTCAATGTGTTTTTTAAAAAAGTGTGCATTAACCATTTTAAAAATAGCACCAATTCTGTTGTCGTTATCTGATTTTGTCTACTAAAATTCTGTACCTAATTGCGAGATGTGAATACATATTCCGAATATTTTATTGTAGTTTATATATACTACTGGGCCACTCGTAAAATGAATAATCACTACAGTTTGCAGCGTCGTGAAACGATCAGTCGACTCGCATGCTGAAACTACAGTATTTTCTTGAGATGTAATGTCACTGTGGTCTAATCAAATGGGTGAACAATCACAAAGGTCTTGCATTGGGGTTTACAAAATCTGAATTGATACTAATTTATATTATGCATATTAAAATTGGAAGCTCGGTTCTCGGTTCTCGGCTCTCGAGGAGCTCGGTGGCGTATTGGTTTGAGCGCTCTGGTTTCGAATACGAAAACAAAGCAACTTTCGCCATGGTCGACCCTGGGATGGGTCAACCAAAATTTATAATGTCGAGCTCCTCCGTGCTTTAACCCACCAACCCGCATTGGGCCAGCGTGGTGGTGTTATGGCCCAAACTCCTCATGTGTTTCTCCCATGTAGGAAGGCCTGTGCCCAGCAGTGGGACGTATATAGGCTGGTGATGATGATGATATTCAAATTTGCAATACAGTTGTAGTTTTTAGCTTGGTTCAATTAATCAAATATATACATGTTAATATTCAGTAAAAGTAATATTTTTGTCTATATATTTTTTTATAGGTAGGGTTTTTTGTGTTTTTTCTTTCCTCTTGTGTAATGTGGGTAAATATTGAACCCCGTTATTTATACAGATGTGTTGCAAAGCTTGTAAATTCCTTTAGGTGTTGATAAGAATGATGTTCGCCTTTCACATATCCAGATGATGATGATGATGGTGATGTTCAATAATATAAGTTCCAGAGTGAGAATAACAATAGTAATTTGTATTTTCCTGTAATAGACGCCTCCACACTTTGGCAGCCATTCCAAAATAATTAGCTTTCAGGGCTTGTATCTGTATAAAGATTTAAGGAAATTTATCATTGAATAAATGCAAATAAATCTTCAAATTGTTGAGCAAATTACTATCTTTAGAGTGAGAAAATGTCGAACGAAGATAACAAGTAAAATCATACTAAGAAAAGATATCATATTCATAAACTGACTTATAACCAGAGGTCGAAATTAGGTTGAATTATTTGTGTACTTGCATCGAAATGTTGATATTAATATGGCTCTTCCAGGATTTCAAATTTTGCAACTTCGGACATTGGATGTCATTGATGTAAATTTGGCAACGTCGCTAGTGCAGTGGTTCAAATTATGTAAAAGTAAATAACTTTTTTATTTAATAAATCACGGGACTTTTCTGCTCTTTAAAATTAATCTCGGGATTTGAGGCATTTCCACTTTCATCTTTCGCTGTATGAAATCAGTGTAAGTACAGAAATAGCTCTACCTAATTCCGACCTCTGCTTATAACAGTAGTTATTTGTTCAACAAATCGAACTAGCGAAGTAGTCTAGAATTGTAAAATCTATTTAACTAAACATCATTCTAAAATATATTTTAGAATCACTCACAGTGATCAGTAGTCTACTAAGTACTGAGAACTTGAAAACACCTCTAAACTTTATAGTATAGGTACTTAATAAGTCAAAAATGAAGTAGCTGCAATTTTGCACATTTTTAGTATCATTTACGTCTCAAAATTACATTTGTTTTGTTTTAATAAATAATTGAATTTTTTTGCCTTTAAGACACGCCTCCAGGCCATACTCAAAAATAATAATAAAACTGCGCCGCGTAATATTAAAATCTCGTGTTCGAAAATTAAATTACTTTTTTACATGTGAGCTAAATGCAATTTTGCTGCGAGTTTTTAGGCAGCAAAAGCCCGCTTTTCGTGCTGGAGATGAAACAGTCTCAATTAAAGTTACCCAGTTAAAGAGGCAAAATATGAGATAATCTGATTTTAAATATGTAATTATACCTATTCTACGTATTAACGTTACTGTTGCTTACATATTCTAATATTGTTTTAGGCATTACCCTAAAAAAATATTAGGATGTTAGAGCAACAGAAAGCAAAAATAGACCTTTAAACCCATAATGGAATGGCATGGAAATTATAAGTCGGTGTGTTAATTAGAAACAAAAATGTAATTCAACCTCAGGGTCAAATCGTTGTGTGAAAGGTGGAAAGTCACCTCTAAAATTATGTATTCTAATTATGGCTTCAAAAAATTTATTATTCACTCTACTCTAGAAGCAATAAGGTGTTGTATACAAATGTATTTATAGGTGTTTGGTACATGGTATAACAAGCGGGCATCTACCTTTGTTAACATACTCATATAAATCATCATTACCATCACCAGCCTATATAAGTCCTCCTTCCTTCCTACATAGGAGACACAAATGAGGAGTTTGGGCCATAAGACCCGGACACCCCCACGCTAGCCCAATGCGGGCGTGGGATAAACCGGCAGAACAACCGGGACCAACGGCTTAATGTCCCTTCCGAAGCACGGACGAACTCGACATTTCTATCTAAGTTTGATTGACCCATCCTGGATGGCGAAAGTTGCTTTGTTTTCGTAATCGATACCAGGGCGCTCAAACCACTAGGCCACCGAGCTCCTCAGTCATAAAATTGTAAAATTGATTATGAATTTTCCCATACATTTTGTTTTACTGACCAATTTATTGAAATTTATCACGCAATTTTGTATTCGTAATAATACATAGTGGCCTTAATTCTGGCGAACACATGCTAAGTCAAAATTTAAGTTTAGTGCATCTCTTTCTCTCAATATGAATACGCTGGGCAATTTGACATTTGGAAACGTGCGTTTAATTTTCGACATTATAATATATATTAAACGTGATAAAATGCGGTGTTTAGGAAGCACCTCCGTACGTGTCGTCTAAAATTGTCTATGGTTTCTTTAAAATCTATCTATATTTAGTTGACAGCTAAACAAAGATAACAAATTCTGTTATCTTTTTCCTATTACATATTGCAATAAAGAGATATAGGTACTGTACTTATATTTAGATTTAGAGACTGTCTTCAGAATTAGGCCCAGTATAATTAAATGACTATGCTTAACCAGTAAGAGCCCGCTTGTTATACCGTGTACCAAACACCTTGTATAATTACATAATAATATGTCTTTTTAGATGTGACGTCATTATATAGATCGATACATAAATGATAACCTGAACATGCGAAACATAATGCTTCTATTAGAATAATGCTGTAAAAATTTATTATATTTATAGCCTTAGTTTTGATCTAAACTCCTGATGCTAATATTTTCTTAATCTGCTAACTGAACACCAAATTGAATTGTAAAATAAAGTTCTAAAATAAGATGTATATAAATCAGATATTTAAATTTGTAATGATATTTTTAGCTTTACAATAATATTAGTTTTAGGAATTCTCGCGTACTGTACAATATTGTATACTAACCTATTGCGAGCAATTAGATAGTCTGCACTACGTTTGAAAATGGGTGAGACGACAATCATCAGTTGAAAAAGTAGTGTTTTTTGAAACATTGTTTTTTAATAATTCCATCAATTGTTCTACTGAGAGATTTTATTACTTAGGTAGGTACCTACGGTCACCCTACGATTTATTATTGTATGATTGTGTTTGACGACCAGCTGGTCAAGTTGTCAGTTTCTCCAACTGACTTCTTCACCAGTGACGAGTTAAACAGGGAAATGTCAGTTATGCACTCTTATTCATAACTACCGGATCATGGGCGCGATTCTAGTAGTCACATTCCATCTCAGTTTAACGCACCGCGATAAAAGCGACAGGAATAGTCTCCGATATTCGACCAGTGGCGTAACATCCTTATTCTGTGAATAAGGATTTTGTGCCACTGGTGTAAGTTTCAATAGATTCGAAACTTTTGATCATCGTTGTGCTCAGCCCCCATAAACAATAATAATAATAATAATAATATTCATACACTCACACCTATTATCTAGCCAAAAGTAAGCATCATTAAATCTTGTGTTATGGATACTAGATATCGGATAAATATTGGATAATATCATAATAACAATCATAATAAGTCATTCGATAATCATACATCATAGCGATTATCGCTGAGCGGAGAGTTTAAGGGATTTGACATTCGCGCTTGCGAGTTTTTCGAATGCTTATGGCAAAAGGATAGCGACTGATTCCATTCGTATTTAAAAAGTGGTTTCCAATAATTCACTACAGAGGTTGTAGTGAATTATACTCTCTCCTTGTCCAACACGGTTTTACTTTAATGTAGTATACATTCCAATGCATGCATACTACATTAAAGTAAAACCGTGTTGGACAAGGAGCTTCGTATAATTAAGATTGAACTTCACTTAGGTAAGTTCGTTTAATCTTATAATTATTGGAAACCGCTGCAGTCGTGTTCATACGTTTTAACAGACGCAAAAGACGCTGATCGAAACGCTTCGATTCGATTGAAACTTACACTAGAGTTACTGATCCCAGCTGTTTGTGTGATGTACCTACTTGAGCATTTGTTTAAGAGTTATAGATGTTCATGTGTTTATATTGGTATAATTCTGATATTTATATCATAAGCTCTTATTGATGTTCAATTTGAGGTAGATGATCAGTGTAAGAATATAATAACAATATAATAATCATACAATATTGTCATTTGATTGTGAATGTAGAGCATAAATTTTATATGTATTGTTGTTAATTTAATATGGTCGTCTTTATCGGTTATCTTTAGTTTTCACCATGAAAAAACAAATAACAGTAAGTAGAATTAATATTAAAGAATTAAGAGTAAATTGCACTTCGAAAACAATTTTATACAATAATCTTATTGTTGTTCTTTGCTTAGATAAATAGGTATCATAAATGTCTGCACTGAATAGTATAATAGTATCATATCACCAGAGCTTGTGCTTCTGTAATTATTTATAATTATGTACTCATAATAGATTAAATAGTATATATCTTGGCCTAACCCGAAATATAGCAATAATCTTTGAAGTTTATATAGCTTGCGTGTGTTATTATAAAATTGTTAATCGCCTGTTGAAAATTCAAAATATACTATTTAAAGTAGTAAGTATTTTAAATATATGTACTTATCCCAAAAACTGATCAATAATCACTATAATCTCTAAAATCAATAATCGGGTAACATCATTAAAAACGTAATACCTAAATTTTTTTTTGGGATAAGTACATATATTTATTTAAAATAGAAAAACGTGAACATAAGACTCTGGCTCTTAATATTCGATTTCATCTTACGATTGTGTGTGTTTATAGTTGTGTCTCCATACTTTAGTATGCCCAATACGCTTAGGAAACCCTTGGTCGAGTAGAGAGATCTGAGATCATAGGTATAATATTCCTGTCTTGAACTCAGGTTTAGGTAGACACATTTTTGTGGTAAATTAATTAGATAACAAATAGGCAGACACTATGTATAACCAAGTTCGCAATCAAAAAACATCGAAAATAATATTTAACGAACCTTTGTAACAAAATTTAGCATTAAGGTGCTGCTACACTGCTGTTTAAAAATGTTTACAAACGTTAGTAAACATTTGTTAAAAAACATACGATCACAATGTTAGAAAATGTTTTCATGTTAGATAATGTTAGTAAACATTTCTAAACTAGTTGACAAATTGTAACTAAATAAAACATTTGTCTGTAAACATTTAATCCAGGCCAAATGTTGTGTTGTTAAATAATTTCAAATGTTATAAATGTTTGTATACATTTTCCATCAGTGTAGGAGCCTCAGATCATAGAGGTAGAAGCACTTAAAACATTTCACAATTCCTAACAGAATGTAACAATTCTTAACATTTGTTAGTAAATGTATTAGTGTTAGAAAATGTTTGTAAACATTTTTAAACAGCAGTGTGGCAGCACCTTTAGACATACTCCGTTAGTTACCTAATTAGTAATTAGAATAATATATTTTAAATATCATTCTACAGTTAATAACAGTGCAATATTTTCGCAATTAGTTTAACTTAAACTAACTTTAAGGTTCGTTAGGCTTATTTACATTTCTCTTAGTCAAAAATATGTCATCACCACCCACGTGTTGATGTAACGTTAACTCATTTAACTCTTCCTAGAAGCCCGGACATTTTAGCAGACATTATTGAAAGACTTATGTATACATAAAAGTCCATTTTACATTATTGTTACGTTGCCAAAATAAACCTTGAATAAAAGTAATAATAGTGGATAAAAATAGGCAATTTTTGTATTCCATATTTATGATTTAGGTATTTAAAATGTATTGTTATTACTTTCTTAGATTAAATTAAAATAATATAATATATTTTTAAAATAATCATTAATTACCATTTAAGTACCTAATTAATGTACAAAGCGCAGCATATCAAGTGTAACAGTTGCAGTACGAAAGCCGATTCTATTACGAGCGGAGTAAGGGCGGTCTCAAGGTCAAACTGTTACACTTGATGTGCTGTCGACTGTACCTTTATTATCATTTTGTAGAACATTTAAGATTTTATCATACGCCTGTGGACATTGCAATTTTACACCAGTTTTGGTTCGGCATGATTAAAAGCAGAATTTAAAGTTAACTTGTTTGGCACTGAATGTGGAAATTGCCACAGCAATTAGCACTAACACATTTTGCAGCATGGGATCTATCCGATGCAACCGCCGAATTAGAATAATTTATATCGGGTAGCTGACTGGTCGATTGTCGTGTTTAATACCAAAGTATGTGCCTTCTGGAGCCCAATTTGGCCCCAGCTGGGCGCCAAATAATGTTTATTATTATATATTAACCATATACACCAAATAATAGTTATACATCAATCATTAATCACACAATTGTAATAATGATATCCCCCTTCCACTACGAGTGAAGTGGACTCGGAAGTACTCCGTTTTCACAACGCTGCTTCATTGGTTTCACTGACGACCTGGTCACGGGAAATTCGCCGCGGCGAATATTCGCGCTTCTATTCGCCCGAATGAACACAAATGTATGGCAATATACTAAGCACGCCACGCGTAGCGGCGACCGGCGACCTCAAAAGTCGCGCCGCCGGCGGCACCCATTCCCGTGGCTAGGCCGTAACCGTGAAAGCACTTCTATTTAGCTTGGATTGAAGTCACCAGCCAAAACGTGAAGATGCTATTACAACACATTTTTTAAAAGCCTTCATTAAAATGAAACCGAAATTATATCTATACCAGAATGGTTGATAATAATTTCGTATTTGATGAGAAGTTTGTTTCTTTATACAAAAAAGCAAAATGGGCCACAGGTCGCGCTAAGACATTTGCCTTTTGTCGGCTGCATTCAACTGTCGACCTTATGTAAAAAAGCGGTGGTGGTCAGGCGCACTAGGCGGACGAAGTTCGTAATCATTTAACAATATTAAAATGTTTAGTCCTCGTTTCATGTTAAGTGTGTTTGAACAATATCAGTACCTAATACATTTTGCTGTGTTATTTTTTGTATATTTTTGTAAATTAAATTTACTGTAAGTGATTTTAAATTTGTGTTTGTAGATTTCTAATATTATAAAATAAAGTTTGAACTCGTATTTTTGGTATTTCATTCACTAGAAGTTTCTTTGCTTAATATCTAGCTATGCTCTACCTTATTGCAGCAATAGCTACAACGGGTAGATGGACAATGTATGACTCAGTAACCCTAAATTTCTGGTAGGTCACTTTGGTTCTATGTAGTATTTGATGTCAGCATTCTATTAAAATTATCTTACTTTCACCATAAGTCAACGTGCATATAATGTTTGAATGGGCATCTATTAGTAATTCAGCATTCCTACTGATAAGTGTTGTATGTACCTAGATTTCACAGTTGAACGCAATCAAAATCACTAGGATTCGATTACATTAAAACTTGCCAGGGGATTATCTACCGATACCTATCACACATTATGTGAAGGTCGAATAAAATATTCTTCCTTCCTTTCAAATTATATAGGTACTTAATTCATAACATCCATCGGACGTTCTAATAAAACATTACAATAGTGCAAAAATGAAACATCGCATCTTAGAGCATGCTATTTAAATAATTGCAAATTAAACACTTATTGTATCTTTTGTTTTATCTACAATCAAAAAGCAATCGCTCGCTCTCCGTTCCTCAGAACAATAACGTCTAACCTGATGCGGAGGCGACGCAGCGAGAGTCGACGTAAAGAGAGTTTGACGCAGAGGGAATGATTCATCCGATCCAACATGTCAAATCCGACATCCTTAGTACTACAATAATAATAAAGATAAAAAAAAAATCATGAGGTCGGAAAACAGACATTCTACTTAAATGTATTAAGTATTAACTCAAACTCAAGCATTTATTGCACCATAATTTTACAAACAAGATCATAAGGCTAAAGCTAAGAATTACATCACGCCTGTAGGGCATAGCAAATGGGAATAATAGTATCAACTTAAGTTTAATTTACAATACAATTATTTAATAGTTATTAGTTCAACAAGTGAGCAAAATTATTTTTTGTAGCGAGTGCTAATGTTAAGTCACGAACCAGCGAAGTAGTATAAAGCGAGTGATTAACAA
Source organism: Nymphula nitidulata (assembly GCA_947347705.1). Taxonomy (NCBI): domain Eukaryota; kingdom Metazoa; phylum Arthropoda; class Insecta; order Lepidoptera; family Crambidae; genus Nymphula; species Nymphula nitidulata. The sequence goes on from OX374616.1 coordinate 25,154,934, forward strand.
TTAGACTACTCTGAGCGCAGTGAGTGATTAAAGGCACGAGACAAAAAAAAATTGCTCTCGCGTGAAACATACAACTTTTCACCTCTCCAGCGAGAAGATTGATAAAAGTGGGATACACAAACAATATTAATTCAGGCGTTAAACAATCTTTTTTATCACTCGATGAAATATTTTTTGTTATTAAATTAACAAAATATTCACAATTAATTATAAACACAAGTCGAAATTTCGAAAAATATTTTTCCCGCTTTGTCAACAGATTATATAGACTGTTTTTGTGAGTTGCGTTCCGAAATTACTTATTTAATTAATTTAATAAATTTTTTTGAAAAGTAAATACTTATTATATTTTTATATAACGTGACATTATTGTTTACTGAATTACCTACATAGTTATTATTATTTTTCAAGAATACGTCGATATATTAAAATAGTTAAGCTTAAAAACCAAAGGAAGTAAATTAGGTAATATTGTTAATTTTGTTTTCTACTTTAACGACTTTTTTAAATAAATTAGAATAGTATAAAAATTAAAAAAGCTTTTATTTAAATACTCTAAAAAGAAGAAAAACTTTCAATGGGGTTAGCAACTGTTATTGTGGCGTTGCGTACGCCTGTTCCGAAGTATCCGTTAAAACAAAGTCTCTAAAATGTCCGAATGCTGCGTAACCGGCTGTAAAAATGAAGGAATTCACAAGTGTCTCAAAGATCTAACCGTCAGAAAGAAATAGATAACAGTTATTGAATTAAAACGTTTGCGTCCACAAGAACTTCTATGATAAGTCGGGTTCACTTTGATGCAATGATTACCAATATACCTACTATCTAATTGACCCCCCTCCCCACTTAGTCTTCCTAAAGATCCAATCTTCTATATAGGTAAATCAAAAATTAATGTTTATATGTTTGTCCTATGCACTCCGAAACCATTGATCCGATTGTGATGAAACTTTGGTTGAGTGCAAAGGTTCCTGAATTATAACTTTTTTTAAAGTTTTTTTTTTTATTTGAACACCTAGGTAACCGTTTTTTCTTTAAGGCATTGCAAAGCATGTCAGGTGCAGCTAATTAAACAAATAAATATAAAACAGAAATTCGAATTATAATGAATTCTGTTAAAATTCTTATCTTTCAACTAATTTGCTTTGTCTTCCCTTTGTCGACGCACCATAACATAAACAATAAATATTTTCTTCCATTTAAATGTAAACTAGTTTATCCTAAAAAAAATGCCCTTTTTGCTTTGTTTATAAATTATACTCCTGTCAAACGTTCGCCATAACTTAGGAACAAGCGCACGCAGTGCCACCTAAAATAGCTTTGCGTTTATTTTAAAGTATTTAAATTTAATCAGAGTAACTTTTTACTTTAAAAAAGATGACGAATGGTTTGATTTTTTGTCGATTTTGTTTTTTACAGTACCTAATAATATTAGGTATAACAAGAAGATTTGGTCGGGCAGTGTGTAGACCTAATCCGATTGTCGGATAGGATCAGAAAGTGTAGGTACTCTTAAGTAGTATCTACACTTTCCGATCCTATCCGATAAGAATCCGCTGTTGCAGTTATTGTTATTACAATAAAATACTTTGAAAGTCCTTATCACCACTGAACATGACTTATTTTGCTAGCATTTAAGTTTCACGTGTACACGGCAAGGTTGCTTGCGATGAGCGCTGTTCTATCGCTAACTCTTTTCACTCGATTCGTTATAGTTGTGTGATTTACTGACCACAAACCATATCAACATGCTTTAGTTTATCTAAAATCAACATTTGAATCAAAAGTTTCTGGGAAAGAACACGTCTAAATCAATAATATTGTTCCTTCTAAATACGCATGCTCTGTATCGATTAGTGCTCTTCCCCGGCTAGGAAGTCTAGCTGGGCTACTTCTCGGCACAGTCATCGCAGCGACTTCTATCAGAGCGGTCGCTTGCAAACTGCCTGCGATCTAGCAGCCTTGAGACTACCACCAACTAATAAGACAGAGCGAGCACAGGCTGCTGTTAGGAGTCGCTGCGATGACGGTCACCACGGCGTGAAAGACGCGGGAACTGGAACCAAAGCTGCTTATATTCAAGCAGCTCTAGGCCTCGCTATAAGCCAGGTATGTAACTAGTTACAATTTGAATACCTAAGTGTTTTATAATTCGGTCGTGAAATATGTACTTACCACATAAATTTTCCTACTGTTGTAGTAACTGGCGATTGCGAGATAGTGAACCCTGAAGCTGGCGAAGCTGGCGCTGAGAAGACAGACAGCCTTGTTTCGTCACCACTGAGGTAATTATTGTATTCTAAAATGTTATTTCATTTATATAATTAATTCGTTGATGTAACAGCCAACTAATTTATATGTATTTTTTGCTATGCGAAGGTTGCCGAGGCTGTCTCGTGTGACGTGCCGCGAGTTCCAGCTAAGCGTCTCCCGTCAGCTTCGCCAGAAAAAATGGCTCCACTACGGGCAAGGTCGAGAATCGGCGGTCGAGGCATATTTAAGCAATTTATTATTAAGCTATGACTATATATTGTTATATCTTTTCTCGTCTTCTCTATTTTTACAATTCTTATTCTTCCTGTGTGTTTTATCTTTTTATCTTCTCTACTACTTCTAATCTTAGCTATTGCTCTTCATTGTAAAGATCCTTCTTACTTCAAATTCTCGACACGGGGCTGACCAGGTTTTCGAGTATTTACGGAAGGTTCTTTATCGTCACAAAACAATCCTCTGATTGTTTTGCCTTATTTCCTTATCTGTTATTTTCTTATCTATTCTCTATCTTCTGTATCTCTTCTTTATTTTACCCTGTAATCATCGTGAGCTAGGCGTGCTTAGGTTTACAACTTTGGGAAACAGCTGGGGTGTGTTTAAAGGCAGCCACGATAATAGGGATCTATATTTTTCACGAACTTCATAGATTTAAGAATATATACCTACCGTTGTAACCATCTTTTATAATATTCGATGTATGTCTCTATGTTTGATGTTGTAAGAATCATTCAGTTACTTGTCGACTTCATGTATTATTCTATACTTTCATGTATGTTAGTTCACTATGATCTTCCATTCGACTATGACTGTACTCTATAAATTCTTACATGTTTCCAAGCTCTGTGTAGTGGTCTTTCTTTTATATGTAAGTAGATACCTACTCAGATTATAGATAAACAAACGAATATTATCTCTTGATGTATTAATTGTGAGAATCATAATAAATGTTGTGTGTGATATTATTGTTTTATTTATTCCACCACAAGCCTTCTAGTCTCAGTAAATTAGTTTTACTTCTTTTAGAAGTAGGTAGTAATAGGGATACCAACGGATTTGTAATAACATCAATATTATTCATATACCTATTATATATTTTTTTATTTTAAGCATAACAGAATAAAACATGAAATCATAATACTTGCATTGGTCTAGGTACTTTTGAAAATAAGTAAGTACCTATTATACCTAGATGAGGTTCCCTTAGTACCTTCTTTATATAAAAAGTTGTCGTTTAGATAAATATGTTTTGAATTCAAATAAAATTAATTCACAAAATGGCCAGTATTAGGGGCGAGTAGGGTAATAACAGACTTGGGGTAACTCCCGAAAGAGGCCGTTCACATCATGATAGAATAGGATAAAGAGCCAACAGAAGGAGATCAACTATTATTTTCTAGTAGGTACACGGTCACGGTCAAAGTTACCCCGTTACCGAAATTACCCCACTCTACTTATGCTAGCCACTTTTTGTATGCTCTTACTTAGCTTGGTCTGTCGAGTCAGTTATTAGCTTTTGCAATCAGCCACTGTATGGCAAATACTAAATATATAATTTTAATTGTACAATACGTGTTTGCATCATAACAGTCCACTCTCGCTAGCTATTTGGTCCTTCGAGCCTGATCGAAGGACCGTAATAATAATAACTCACGTGTTTGAATCTATCAGTTCACCCTCGTAAGTTATTAAGTGAGTTTGCATCATCAAGTCCACACTAGCCTAACAAACCAAACTTCTGACTTACCGAGAAGTCTCGAGTCCGAGAAAACTCGGTACTATAAAAGTTCCGAGAACGGTTTGGAAAAGTATTTATGATTAGTGCTAATGTGTTGTTGACGTTTACAGAACCCCAAAGAGGCCCTAGTTTTATCACTGATTAATTCTATAAACATTACGTAAAGGTTCTACCGGTGGTAAATCAGCTTTATAGTTTATGCTTTTGCGGGGGTAGTGAGGTAAAGGACGTACGCCACGCTTTGTGGGAGTGTGAACGCTACGGGGAAGCGCATAGGATTCTGTTAGATAATGTGAAGACGCTTGAGGTGGGCCCCGTCTATATCCCCGACCTCGAAGATTCGGAGTAAGCTGAAGAGGTGAGAGAGGAGAAGAGAGAGAGGTGAAGAAAGAAGAGGCAGAAGACCAGCAAAGGCTAAGCAAATGGGAGTCAGCGGTACCACTTCGTGTGGGCACAGGTGACCTGGAAGGCAATGAAGGCGTTTCGTGTACGTCCGCCCCAGAAAGGGGAGAGGGACCAAGGGGTATGTTCCAGTTTAACAGTCTCAGTTGGTTGACTAGTGATTTAGCTAAGACTATGGACTCTGGCTCCTTGATAAGTATCTATTTATAATCTCTTCGCAGAACTTCCACCACGAAAGCCAAAAGAATAAGGAAGGCAAATTGCCTTATAAATAGTGTACCATTACCTACCTACACTACATAATTATTTAAACTCTTTATTGCACCAAATATGAAAACAAAATAAATTTATACAGTAGTATGCAATGGAGGACTTATCTCTATAAGAGATCTCTTCCACTCAACCCGTAATGGGTGTGTGAGTTATAATGTCCAATCAGAAGTGACTATTTAATACTAAGTTTAAACTATAATAAGCGTGTCAATTTCTTTTTACCTCAAGTAATAACCAGACCCCACAATACAGATCTCGGATGATAGAAATTCATCCACGCGAACGAAGTCGCAGGCACAGAACCAATTGTTTTCTCACTTTACAAGAAATGAAATCCACAATACAAGGTTTGGACCCTCTCAGACCAACCTTCCTACCAAGCATTTCCACCAGTGGGAAGGTTACACCTAATCAGGAGTAGCCTTCCCACTGACGCAAATCAGGAAAAACCTTCCGACTGGTGGGTAGGTTGGTCTCTTAAAAATAGTTAAATATGTCAACTGCCCATCTCTTGGACCAATCTACATACCAAGCATTTCTACCCAGTGATTTGCATTGCATTTTCACTGACATATCTCATAGGATTAGTAAGTTGAAGTGGCTGTAGGCAGGGCACATAGCCCGGTCTGGTGAATTTGCTTCGCAGACCCCAGACCACTTCCGCGAAAGGCACGAGAGTTATGCAGGAGTTTTAGCGGGTATTCCCAGGGTCAAATTAGACGCTGGGCGAGCCCGCACACGCCCGCTACTTCGCTAGTGGCGGGTAGGTCCGTTAATGGATTTCTCCTGGCTAAAAAAAAAAAAAAAAGGGCACATAGCCCACTAGATGGACGGACGACTTGGTCAGGGTCGCGGGGAGCCGTTGGATACAGGCTGCGCCGTTCCATTTGAAAATCTATGGGGGAGGCCTTTGTTCGGCAATGGACATCATAGTCTAATATGATGATGATGAGACAGTTTGAATTTACAAAAGGTAAAAATACTACAGATGCGGGATTGCGCGAATGAAACCCACATTTGAAGCTTGAGGAAATAGGGAGGATGCTCTAGGTATCTTCTGTGACTTATCCAAGGCAGTGGACGAGCAACCGGGCACATATGCGCGAAAATCAGTACCCTTGTCAGTTGGGTAAAAATAAAAAAAGAGACTAGATAAAATAATTTATAAAAAAAAAAGAATTAACTACTTAAAAATCTAAATATTTTTATAAATAACTTTTGAATATTCCACAAAGGGTAGTAATAAAGAAAATTTTAATAGGTTTTTTAATTGTTAATTTTAAGATCTCCCCCGCACCACAGGCCAGCCGCAAGCTCGCAACAACCGTGCTAAGTAGTTACGTAAATCAATGCGAAGTTTCTAATTTTGTTTGTTTAGTAAGCAGTCGCCTACGCAGATTTTTTTAAAAAGTGCCCTTTACTTGCTTTCGTGACGAGTTTGTAAACTAATATTTCAGTTACAGTAGCGGGATTTCTATTCCGATTTTGCAACTTTATGTTTAGGTCTTATTTTTTCTTGTTTCACCACCCCATAAGTATGAAATTCAATCCTAACACATGTATACCTACCTAAACTACAAAAAAACTCTAGGGTGGTGTGCGAACCCACGATCTCGCTTAATCCAGGCCACTGCTCTAACCACGGACCTTTAGAGAAACGTTCTACAGTCCTTTTGTTTCATTCTTTGCCCGTGGTCCTACTGCGTAGTCCTACTGGTAGTACCACGGCTAACTATTTATGTCCGTGGTCCTATCAGTAGGACTGAAACAAGAAAACGATTATATTGTATGGGCATTGGACCTACTGATCGGGTAGTACAGTCATCGTCAATATTATTAATGTTACTGCTTCTGAACAACCGGCTTCATTTCTCAAAGCTTTATTTGTTTTGTCTCGTAAATAAAACTACAAAATGAAACTAAACACTAAGTAATATTAGTAGAGTTGTTTTGTGAATGTATCTTAAATTAAATCGCTGCGGACCCACCATACCCCTAGCCCTACCCCTGGGGGTAGGGTGGGACTGAACCATACCGTTAGTAGTGCTGGGTGCTGGGATTTAATGGAAAAATAGAAAAAAAACAGATACTATAAATTGTCAATATTGTCATTATATTTAGAAGTGATGATAACTCAATCGAAATATCGTGTGTATGTAGCTGGATCATCCCCTGAAGTACCAGGCTACCATATCTATGTAGGAGATGTTTAGCATACTGTTAAATAACCTCTGATATACTTATGGTAGCCTGGTACTACAGATTGGAAATATACATTTATTTGGTGTCAACGGATCAACAGACTACATAAAACATAACATACATACAGTGGAACATATAACCTCCTTCTTTTTTGAGGTCGGTTTAAAAACCTGCTCTTATTACTCCTAGTAGAAACTACGGGCAATGCTACTTGTCAATAGTGTTACTGATAGAACCATGAACAAGAAAAAAAACCCGTGGTACTACCAGTTGAACTGCAGGTAATGCTACTTGCCCATGGTCCTACTGATAGGACCACGGACATAAATAGTTGCCCGTGGTACTACCAGTAGGACTACGCAGTAGGACCACGGGCAACTTCCTTAGAGCTTTGAGCATAAATGCGGTCATTTTTTTTTTGTTAAAATATTGTTCAATTGTAAAAAAAATCTCATCCATAAACAAAATTTTTCTGTGACCTCTTTGCGTACCGCTTCAGTAGTAAAGTAGTTGTTTCGATTTTACCACTCTATTCTTTTTAAATTATCAGTTAAGAAATGACCAGTACGTCTCTTTTAGGCTGCAAGTCCTAAGTCATCTTTTAAAATACGGGACATGGTTCTAGGTGCTATCTTCATCTCCCGAGATAAAATCTTTTGCTTTCGGACAGGATTTCTTCGAATCTTTCCCTTACTGCTCTGACCACCTTTTTCGTGCGAACACTACGTGGACGGCCAGATCTTTTTCTGTCACAAACAGAGGAGGTCTCATTGTAAGTACCTATTAATAGCCCGGTACACAAACATATTACTAATACCAAGCGTATGGAGAGTTTTAAAAATTGCATTTGGTTCCATACCTACATTGTGTAACGCAATCACAGCGATTCGGTTCTCTTTATCACCCCACTCCATTTTAATTTTATAATTTTTAATTTTAATATCGCAAAATATTGTACAATTGTATTGGCGCCAAAATGAGAAAACTCAATGAACAATCATTTTCAAAGTATGAAACCAACTGACTTTTATATTCGATATAGCGATGTGGGATTTAAAGTAGGTTTATGTATATTTCAGGCTTTTTACTAACAATACTAACAAAGTGGTAAGCAAAACCAATGTTATAACAAAACTAATTAATATGAGCCATGCTTGAAATAAAAAAAGAATTTTATTCATTTTTATTTTATATGAATAACTTCAACCAATTTATTGTAATTTTTAATAATTTTTTGGCATGTTGTAGATAACGGCTAAATAGGTCAAAAGCCACTTCAATATTATTTTTACCACTATTGTAAAACCCTATTTAAAGCAATAAAAGGCATTTTGATTTTGAACTAAACCGACTGGCTACCTGCCTCGGCGAGGGAGCGCTGGACACGTTCTACGTTTGTCTTGCATGGGCGGAGGAGCGGCGGACGCTCAACGCTGTAATGATAGCGACCTCTCCCTCTCGACCGTCATCGCCAAGATGGTCATGTGTGGCTGTAGTAACATTTTGTGAGGAGATTATGAGTAGAAGAAGGAGGCGGAACGTGCGCGAGAAGCAGCTGCCACTTCGATCCATCCGGCGCATCAAATTAACAAAGGAGGGAGCAATTTGGGCGCTTTCATCTGCCGTGCCGGTGCCTCAATATGTTAGGCTGTAAGGTCAAATTTGGAGGATTTAACGCTATCATTCATAGTCAATGATACTAATTTCCACCACTATTTAAGGAGGTAAACAGGTAGGTACCTAACCTATTAAGGTCGATTCCCACATATCAGTGAAGCCACAGTTCCGGCACAGATCCGGCACAGTTCCGTATCAGTGCTTCAGTGTTGCGTCAGTGATTCAATTCACACATGTCAGTGCCTGCTCAGTTCACGGAGCTTCAGTGAAAACGTGTCCGTCGTCAATCGTGATTGTATTTCGTATCCATATACTTTGCATAAGATAAATCATCTCTAAATAGAGATAAAACTCTATTTTCACGAACCAATTCTATTAATCGCTCGTCCTCTATTTTGTTTTTGTTGATGTCGGCGTCCGAGATCCGTCAGTGATCTGTCCGTGATCGGTCCGTCCGACAAAAAATATCGTTGTCGACGATACCTTCCGTGCTTGCCGGTGCCGGAACCACGCCGGAACGGACACTGAGAGCACTGAGCCATCACTGAACGGACAAGTGGAGATACGTTCATAGATTGTATGAAATAATATTTCGCACTGATACGGAACTGTTCCGGATCTGTGCCGGAACTGTGGCTTGTCTGATATGTGTGAATAGACCTTTATAAGCACCTAGGTACTTTGGATTATATCTTTAAAAATCAATAAAACGTGCACCTATTACATTCGCCCAAATAGCTTAATTTATTAAAAAAAAAACGCGATTTGGCCTTGCTTTTTTAAATATATTTTTTATACAACTAGACGACAAGCAACCTGAATGCCTACCTGGTGGTAAGTGGCTACCGTCACCTAAACAGGCTGGTGCCGTCAATACGACAATAAATTAAAACATGTTTTACACGGCACCACTCTGTTATAAACCTGCAATAAGAAGGTAAAATCACTTGGTATTGCAGGTGCGTTATTATTATCCTGTGGCCTAAAATAAAATGCCATCCATGTATAAAATCAATGTTTGTATGTCCCTTAAGCACTCCGAAACCATAGATCAGATTGTGATGAAACTTTGGTAGGGTGTTGTTGCGAAGGTTCCTGGATTTAAAAAGACTTTTTATTCTATTTTACTTATCAATTTTCTCTTTACAGGATTGCAAAACGTACCGGGTGCAGCTAGAAAAATTATAAAATGTTCGAATTTTATCACTAATTTCTTTTTTTTTCCAAATACTATCGATAATTGTTTAAAATTTCCAAGGTTGATTCTTTGATTATTAATCAAAGGGTTAATTATTCCACTTAAAAATATGTTTAATTTTAGGAAATCACTATGTGGTAGTCCATAATATTTACATGTCGCAGCCATCTGGTTAAATTAGCCAGTTAATTGGAAGCCTAGGCTGTTCATTAAAACTACAGAATAAATATAGGATTTATACTGTTGTTATTATGGTTATTTAGTAGGCCATTACACACAACACAATCATTTTATTTATACAAAGCACGGCAAATGACTCAACACCACCTAATGTGAAGCTGTAAGAAGAGTTCATATGCAGCTTAAAACATACTGTTCTAGCCGCCACCACCTTGTCGGCCTAAAAGGTGCCTTTTCATCCTCTTTTTAAGGAACCCATGTTATAGGAAGGAGGGAAAACATGTGCTGGCAAAAAATTGCAAGTTTTGAAAGTCCGACAAAGAAACGCGTTACTAAAATTCTTTGTGCGTGATGTTGAGGTGGAGACAGTAAATTGATAACCCCGAAGACCGGCAATTAAAGTTTTTATTGATTTTATTAAATTTTTGGTTTCCCTACAAACAAATATTGATATTTACTTATTATTTATTTTATTTAAACTTTCATTGCACAAGGCAATTTGGCTCACTTCGTGCCATTAGGCATTTTCTACCAGTCAATCGGAAAGTAGGGCTCAGTATGATTAAATAGGTAGTGCAAAAATAAATGTTTAAAAATAAAAATATACAATAACAAGTTATTTCATAGATTTAAGTAAGTATAGGTACCTACGTATTATAATGTTGTAATCGTGTATGAGTCACTATGAGTGTTCAAACAACTTGGCCTTGCTAACAGAATTCTCTGAAATATTTGTTTACCGTAAGTTAAACAAAACTCTTTTTATTTGGGCTCGGCAAGGGGTTCACTTGAGAGGGTTTTTATAAGGTCTCTCAATCAGAACTTTTCATAATTTCTTATAAATTAGGTCTATTGTTCAGGCTAGCAGGTGACTCTACAACGTGACTGACTTTACCAGCGTATATTTTTTTTTATGTATGTAGGTAACTACTTACCTAAGTAACTCATTTGACAAAGCAAAGATCTTAAAATATCAGAGCAGGTAGCAGAGTTTTTCGCATCACACGTAGTATCATTTCAATGTAGGTATCCAGACTCCCCCTGTCCAGACGGTGCTATTCATTAGGCTGTATATAAGTATATTATTCGGTATTGATCGTACCGTAATCGTAACCTAGGATACCTAGCTCTGATGCATGCGCAGAACGGCCACTGCAACTGCACCTGCGGATGAATGACGATCGATGCCCGTCAGACAAATGCAAGTATCTACCTACACCTATAAAGGTGTCTCGTATGCTAAGGGTGTGGCCCATGAGATTTTGTAGACGGTGTAGTACCAAACTTTTAATGATGCTTAATTTGGCCATGATAATATGACGACCGGCTGGCCGAGTGGTCTGTGCCCCTTGCTATACAGGCTACTTGGTCGGGAGGTCCCGGGTTCGAATCCCGGTAGGAGCAAATGTTTGTATGATGAGTACGAGCATTTGTTCACGAGTCATGGATGTTTATATGTTTATTTAGTAGGTACATTTCTAATATTTCTATACATATTATTATTATCATTATTTCTCCGTTATCTAGTATCCTTAACACAAGCTCTTAATGATGCTTACTTTGGGCTAGATAAAAGGTGTGTGTATGAAAAATAAATGACAAGTGGGTGTAAGAATACTAGGAACATTAATATTTAAAGGGGGTACCCTGCCAAGAGGGTAAGATATAGACTCGAGATATACAGCGTGGCACATTTAGATCGGTCAGTATGAGAAAGTCTGAAACTATAAGACGTACGAAAATGTCTTCTTGGGAACCATGTCATCGATTTTAGTTAAAAGAAAAATTGCATTCATACATTTAAAAAAAAAACGTGTACTCAGCTCGGGAATCGTACCCGGACTTTTTGAAAAATAAAACTAATGCTATTTCTATTTAGAAATAGATTGTGTAGGTCTTAAGCAGTAAACGTTACTATGAAACATGATGTCTAAAATAAATAAAATGCATTGTTTTCATATCCTTTAATTTAGTTTAGTAAGTGTTCGAAATAACCACCATTTTTTCAATACAACATTTAACTCGTTTAGGTGCGTAAGATTGTCTCTATGGTTGTTTGTAGCTCTTTGCTGGTGTCGCAACTTGTTACATACACTGCTTTACATATTGCTATCTGCGACAATATTATCTATCTATGATTGTAATTCCTTACTTCTATTAATCATACTCACACTAATAATCAATTGAAAAGCCCTCTTAGAAAAAGGATGTAGATACAAAGACGTGATAAACCTCTGAAAATAAACATTTGAAAATGGAACGTCCTGATTGTTGGAAATGTTGTATTGAAAAAATCGTGGTAATATCCAACACTTAATAGACTAAATTAAAGGATATGAAAACAATGCATTTTATTCATTTTAGATATCAATATACAAAGGTACGTAAATGTTTATACAACCACGACACAAGAACATTTGTACTTGGGTCGTGGTTCACCCAAAATCTGCCCCAGCCGGAACTCAAACCAAAGATCATTTGCCGTGTAGCATATAGATAATTCATCGGCTATTTTATGTGTTTTCCTACAAGAAATAATCAGACATGAATATAATAAGAACACTAAACACAACCATGCGTAAGAGCACCAAAGTCACTAACATATTATTAGCTCATAGAATTAGCAACCAATAGAAGCTGAGCATCAATGAGAAATATTGTAAAAACGGGAGGAAAATATTCCTTTTCAGAGCTTTCGTTGCATGCGCTGCGTAAACGGTTAATCAAGAAGGCATTTTTGTAAACATGATATTATTCCTTATCAAAATATATTACAAAATATATTATAAATATATTACCATTATATTATTATATTATTTTTTTATTTTTTATTTTTTTAATATTATTTTTTCTAGTTTTATTATATTTTAATTATTAAATATATAACTCATCATAAGTATTTAATTATAAATGAAATTGTTCTTGTCATCATTTTGATTTCAATGAATATCTTATGACATATCATCACAATAACTCCGCAACAAAATAATGATCAAGTTCCACTCTTACTGATCATTTGTTCTAAAAAATGATTAATTGCAAAGGTGTTTTTATAAACATGGTTATAGGTAATCCTTAATCAAATAAATACTCAAGTAAAATCTTGAAACCTACTCACTTACGTACGACATGTTGTTATTTTCCGACATCCACACGAAAGAAGTCGCGGGCACAGCTAGTAGATAATAAACAAACAGAATGTTAATTATCATAATATTGTGTAGCAGAAAATTGATAGTCATAAGTATTAAAAATCCGTAAACTCGAAATAAAGACTAATTTTGAACTTAACGAAAAATTTTTCATAGCGAAATTAATGTAGGTATAGCATACCTACATAATCTCAAAGTATACTTAATCAATTTACGCAGGATTTCTTATAGCTATTAATAATAATAAATTAACAGTAAGCATGTCACATGTAGGTGAGTTATTTCCTACACTTCTTGGATACTTAGGTATGTACATTAAATCTGAAATAGTTATTTATTTAGAAAATTATGCTAATAAATATTACAAGCAAGAATATAAGTTTGCAAGCATCATGCAAGCAAACAAGCAAGCATTAAAGTTTCCTAAAGTAAATATAAAGTATTATGTGGATGCAAGCAAGCATGCAGGCAAGCATGCAAGCAAGCATGCCAGCAAGGCTGCGGGCAAGCATGTAAGTTTCCTACATTACCTATAAAGTACTCTCTGCAAGCAGGCAGGCAAGCATGTTCATGCGGTAAAAAATATGTGTTGAGTAGGCACACAGTGCATATAAGGACTGTTGTCTCCTATATGCTGTCAACATAGCGGTTCTCTTGATTTTGACAGGGTAGGCAGGCACTAGGCAGGCATTAGACAACGCATGTGTGTATCCAAGATGCTACAAACGTCTTATATCTCAGGCGATGATATTCGGACATTTTTGCATCCCTCGTCGTATATAAAAATCAGTTCCTAAAGGCTATCTACAAATTAAAGTCGACTCAATTATGTTAATTATCAAAGTAGGTAAATGGAATGTTGAAATAAAATTTATTATCATCCTAATTTTTTGTTATCAATTTTTTGGTAACTACCTAGGTATGTTTTTTAAATATTGATGTTTGAATAGAAAAGTGTCCGGTGTGCCCATTTTTTTTACTAGCGAGATACAATTCTTTTTGAGATCATCAAATACGGAATAATAATAAAAAAAATTGAGTTGGTGCTAAGTTGTTTCCAGAAACAATAGACTGAAAGTCAAGCACCGGCTCCAAACAATACATTTTTAGGAGATAAGTACCTAGTTACTTGAATTTAATTACTTTTCCTTTTTAGTGTTTTGAAATCAGTTTTATTTTTGTTTAAAAATCTATCGACTTGTCTGTCTCTCAGTCTTTGGTTGAAATACATAATATTGTTTCATATCTGCGTATCGTACCACTGATAAAGTATTCATCAACATCAGCCAATACACGTACCACTACTCCCACTGCTGGGCACAGGTCTTCCTACATACGAGAAATACATGAGGAGTTTCGGCCATAACACCACCAGGCAGGCCCAATTCGGGCTGATATTGTATTATCTAACTCCAAACCGTTACGGAGTTTTACCTTCCATCACCAGCTGATCAACATGAAATGATGACTAACAGAAGCAAATAGCTGTATAGCTTTGGACAAAAGTAAAACACATCATACGTGCCTATTAAATTTGATATTTGCCCTCGATTTCCCTGGAATCCTATAATCAGATCCTGACTTGGTGAAAATGAGACCAACTCAGGAGTATATAGGTACTCTATCTATCGAATAAAAAAAAGTATTTTATAAATAGGTTCACAATTGAAGGAGAAATCGGTAAACATACATAAAAAAATATATATACAGTAGAACATAGTACCTCCTTCTTTTTTTGAAGTCGGTTAACAAGTGGATAAGTAAATAGGTAAGTATATCTAACCATATAAGGGCTAATGACAAGCTCATAAATGTAAGTACCTTAGTAAGGGAAGTCGCAAATAAAGAAATATATTTAAGTATTTGAAATACGGTAGGAATATTTCAGTACAGGTTTGGTAAGGCATAAATTATTAGAGACACCGAACATAAACAATTTCAAGTTGGCCAACTATAGAACAACTAAATTGCGTGCTTTCATAAGCCGCACACTTCGCCGACTTAGTTGGTGGAAAGTGTTGCTAGCGCGGTGAAGTCTGCGATAAATTGCGGAAAAACAACGCACTACTTCTTAAATTGATAAAAAGAAGACGAAAACAGAACAAAACATTTAGGGTGCATCCGATATTAAGTGGCAGATAAGAGCGTAGGAAACATCATACCTTACATTCTAAACTGAGAAAGGCCAGCCCTGAAGTCCAAAAAAGGCCAGCCTTTAAAAAACTTACCCAGATAAGTTTTTTAAGGACTGGCCTTTTTTGGACTTCGTCGATCAGCAGTTATATTTTTTTATTTGTTACAAGTAGAGAATGCAGAGATCGACTGGGCGGTTGCGTGCCCGTCGGCATAAATCCAAGCGTGGGGAAATCACGCGCACGGGTCTGGTCACACTGCATCTTACCGTGCGACTGACCAACTAAGTTGTTATAGTCTGCGGACTATCGGCCGATAGTATCGGCCAACTAATTAGTTGAACGATTTAGTTGATATAACGTGGGGGCTATCATATGATTCTATGCCTATTAGACATTCTGCGATTTAGTTGGCCAACTTGAAATTGTATATGTGCGGTGTCTCTTACAGAAAGTTACTTAAGTCGATAATGTTACCAAATTATCAGATATAGATATTTGAAATTCGCAAAACATTTCTATGATCTAATATAGCCCATGTTTTAATTTATTGTCGTATTGACGGTACCAGGCTGTATAAACGACAAAAATTCCGTCCAAATAAATTCCTACATTTTTTTTGTGGTTAAGCCTTTTTTTGCAGAATGGAGACGTAAAAGTCAATGGACGTTCCGCTTAATCTATGAAGTACCTAAATACCCATTTATCAAACACAATAGATTTATTGTGTGTTATTATGTGCGATGAAATTTCCGATACGCTCACACGCAATAGGAAATCTATTCTGGCGAGCTCGCCCGGTTGTCGAATCGAAACGTTACCAAAGTTACCTAGTTAGTTAGTTATCGAATCGTCGTTGTGTTCCTATGACGAAGAAATACTATGGACTTGGCCTTACTGAGTTACTGAGCGTGCCATACCTAATGTCCTCGGGTGCATAAGATGGTTGCCTCTCAGTGTTGTAACTCTCTAACATGTGCATCTGTTGTCGATATGAGATTAAAACACTTATGGATGAAGGTAACAAAGATGGGTTTATTATTATTCTGCGAGGCGGTGTGGGACTTGTTGCGACACACCAGCCCCCTTATTCTCAACAGTCGGATCACGGATTCGATTCGAAAAGTCGTCGTCTCGCTTTGACGCAGCGCGATAAAAAGTGACAGGTATAGAGTTTCCGAAATTCGAATTCTTTCCGACAGTTGAGAATAAGAGGGCAGTACGGCGCTTGCCGCGCCTCGGGCATGTGATGCACCATGTAGGCTTGGGCAAAAAATATCGATATATCAAAATATCGATATTTTTTCAGAAAACTATCGATATTTATCGCCGATATTTTTATTTTCGATATATCGATATTCGATATTTTTTTCAGGATATCAAATTCGATATTTTTAAGAGTGCGTCGTCGATGTCACATCATGTATCTACTAGTACTACGATCTCTAAGATTAGAAAAGACTAAGTTTAGGCTAGATGGCTTAGTTGCCTTTCGTCTCAAATCCAAAGAAACTAGCTGTCCAGAACCGATATATTTGTCCAGCAGTGGAATTGCTTTTAAATTTTTCTAAAGAATAGTGAAAAAGCACCTTTTGGGCCTATTTTCGTAACAATATAGCACCAACTCTATAAAGGGTATTTTTTTGAATCGGTGATAAACTGTTCTAGAAAGGATAGAAAGTCAAGCACCGCTTTTAAAAATACTGTTTATGAGAATAGGAGTACTTCACTTTATTCATTTTTTCTTTTTAGTACTTTGAGGGAGGTTTAACTTTTTCAAATAACTTGTTTTTAAATAACTTTTTTATTTTTAGTTATTTCAGACACTGATTTTTCCATTGTCATAGACTTCCAAAGGTATAACGCCGCTTGACAGTTTAAATTTCTTTTTATATCTTAATTTTTTATTTAGTTTAGCT
The DNA here is from genome assembly GCA_947347705.1 of Nymphula nitidulata. Lineage (NCBI taxonomy): Eukaryota > Metazoa > Arthropoda > Insecta > Lepidoptera > Crambidae > Nymphula > Nymphula nitidulata. Next base: position 25,172,018 of record OX374616.1, read on the forward strand.
ACCATTTAACTGAATACAAACATTGAAATAACATGCATATTGACAGGTTTTAGAATTACGCCGTCAAGCCAACGATGCGTTTTCTTTGTGACTGATACACACTTAATTAACTATCTATTAAACTCGTGAACCGATTTTGATGAAACTTGCACAGTTCCCTAAGTTGGAGTATACCTGGTCAAAACAAAAAAAAAATTTTAATCCAACGTAAAATTTTGAGAAATGCTGGGACAAACATACAAACAGACTTAAAAAAAATGGCACCTATGTTAGGAAGCTGATATGGACTAACATATACAAGAACTGTGCGGGTCTTACAATATTACATACATACGTATCAAATTGTTAACCTCTTTTTTTGAAGTCGATTGTTTTGTAAAATATCGATACGATATATATCGATATTTTTTTTTCATCAGCCCATCCCTAGCACCATCACTCCCATATTACTTCATAGAAAATATAGTTTGTTTAGTAACTCAGTTTATGTGACAAATTTAAAAGGAAGTTAAAATGGCATCATGAAAGCCCAGTAAAATAAATTTACAAAATATTTTCGCCTTGAGCTTCAAAGTAAAAATAAGAATTCGTATTTTCTATAATATTTTTTGTCCTTATGGAAGTACCGTATGGATTAATGTTGTGAATAGCATCCAAAAAGCGAGCAATCTCTTCGTCACGCCTACGGATCTTCGAGTTCAATGATCTTTTGTTATTAAATCACATTCTCTGGTGAGATTTTTTATTTTTTCATTTGGCTTCTGAATCTGAAATATATAAAAAAAGTAGATTACATACGAAAATATTATGTAACTCCATAATAAATATACATGCATTTAAATTTACCAAAACAAATTTTTTTTAGTACCTAGGTATATGAAAGTAGCGATACTCCGAGTTTGTATAGACTACACATGTAATCCACTTAAATGTATGTATAGGAGATGTTTCATATCCAGCCAAGTATATGTACACTATCTCAAAAAATCTCCTGTATCCGGGAAAAATACTAATCTAATTCGTTTTCATTCATAGTTTGTTTTCACAAAAGTTGAAATTTTTCGTCGATTCCATAGTTACATAATATAGTAAATATGACAATATGGCGGGGGTAGAAGTCAACTAAACGTCACCAAAGTGCCATAGCCGCCATGATCAATATTTGACTGTGTTGCAGTTTTTTTTCTATACAAAATCTTGTTTTGTACCACGCAACAAAGCAAATGAAAAGAAAATGGACAAATTGAACACTGTTCTGCATAATTTTACCTATGTTTTAGTATACTGTTACATTGACCTGGCCGGCTCTCCGCACATTTTTGTGACATCTCTTTTATAATGTTGAATTATTATAGAAAATAATTGCTTCATACACACAAACAAAACTGGTAACGACCTTCGCCATCATTAAAATGATTCTTATGTAATGATACACAATTCAATATCCTAAAATATACAATGTAATCAACAAAAGTTTATTAATAACCTATGACGCGTAAAAGTCGTTTGCTTTTAGTTTTTTCTTGCACCACACTGTATCAAACTTCACGAGGGGGGATGGTTCTCTTCAAGCCAAAGTCCTACACATTAAATCAACTAGTTTTTAGCGTATTTATACCAAAAACTGTTTAATTATGCACGACCGGCGACCGATAATAACATAGACGAGTAACTAGCCCATCCAAAATGACACCCCCAAAGAGACTCCAAAGTGGGCGGGGCTTAAATCGGACTCCGCGCCATGATTTAGTTTGTCATTGACTGCGTCACGGTGATGTACTCGTAAAAAAATACTAAAATCTCAGTAAATATGTCCAAAAGTGAAGTAAAATGGTGTGTCAGTCGCGTAGGTGAACATAATAAGAGCACTGGAATTAAATTTTACACGTAAGTCTCTCCTAAACCTTTATAATCGAGTCAAATATAAACAAAAATATTGGCCGCCATGTTGGGCCAATATTTGTGGACAATTTAAACAAATACACGAGTGGATGATGTTATGCAGTCATTTGTGTGTGACAGTATTTATTTATTTTCAACTCAACTTTTAACTCTGCAAACTTTTATGACGACTTATTGTTATTGTGTTTGTTTAATTTACCTAAAATAGTTAATTTACCTACTAATAATCAATTATAGACTTTATACATCGTTGCCATAGATAATTTTTGTAAGAATGATAAACAAACCTCCAATTTATGGATATTTTGCCACAGTTCCTTACAATATGATGCCATTTTCTACACCTTTCTCAATAAATTTAAGTATTATTATTTAGCATGTGTATGTTTAATTATTACTTTAATAATTTACATTTACAATATGATGTGGAAATAGTATAGGTATCTATTTTAAACTGTTAAGGATAAGTCGTAGTAAGTAAAGTTGTAGACTGCAAGATAGTTTCGTGAGGTTATTGAAATAAAACAACATCATAATTTGAATAGTGAAGATAGTTGGACCACACCAGCTTGGGATCTTATCATCCAAATTACAAAGTCGGACACTGTAAGCTCCATGGCGTGAATCGGAACACTCAAAATATAACTATAAAAAATATGACGGTAGTTAATATTAAACTTATCAAAGACAACTGACATCTTTACTTCAGTCTTCCCGAGACCTTGATCGCTATAAAGTAATCGAAACATTGGGTATAAAAAATCATAATGTGACATCTAATTAAACGCAAGTTAAATCCAGTAAAGTGGTTTTATTTCAAGAAATAATTTATTTCATTAAATTTATTTCAAGAAATAAAACCACTTGATGACATTTTTTTTTCTTATGTCTTTAATACAAATAAATAATGTCATGACAGATATTTAGATTTTTTTTATTTAAATGAATGAAGCGAACCCATTTCATTTCTGATCTTTAAAATTAGATAATTAAGACATTACGTTAAATTGACTGTTTAAATCAGTATTATTCGTCTCAACTCTAAAATTGAATAAGTGGACCGATTTACAACATTGCTATATTTATTAAAAATGACGATATATAATTATGGAAGTCGTCATAAAATTTTGCATGGTTACATTGTGCATATATGACCCGTCCGGCGCGTGTAAATCAGAAGACCGAGAGGGCGCTATACAATTTCGATATTAGCCGATTTTATCCGACGTTCTCTTCTAGCCGCCGAGGGTACCCATTTTGCGACGAGTTTTGTATGAAGTTATGCTTCTAGGCTCTCTACGTTCGCCGTGCACGACTAGTTAGTGTTTGACAGCATATCTACCACAAGACTTGGCATAAAAACATGGCGGGATCGGTTACACTCGGCGAACGCAAAGAGCCGATAATAACATAGACGAGTAACTAGCCCATCCAAAATGACACCCCAAAAGAGACTCCGAAGTGGGCGGGGCTTAAATCGGACTCCGCGCCATGATTTAGTCTGTCATTGACTGCGTCACGGTAATGTACTCGTAAAAAACAATAAAATTTCAGTAAATATGTCCAAAAGTGATGTAAAATGGTGTGTCAGTCGCGTAGGTGAACATCATAAGAGCACTGGAATCACATTTTACAATTAAGTCGCTCCTAAACCTTTATAATCGTTTCAAATATAAACAATAATATTGGCCGCCATGTTGGGCCAATATTTGTGGACGATTTGAACAAATACACGAGTGGATGACGTTATGCAGTCATTTGTGTGTGACAGTATTTATTTATTTTCAACTCAACTTTTAACTCTGCAAACTTTTATGACGACTTATTGTTATTGTGTATGTTTAATAGTTAATTTACCTACTAATAAGCAATTATGGCGTTATACAGATATATGTTTATATGGCCTTATATGATTTATATGATTTTGGTAAGAATGATAAACAAACCTCCAATTTAAGGATATTTTACCACAGTTCCTTACAATATGATGCCACTTTTAACACATTTCTCAATAAATTTAAGCATATAGCACTTTATAAATCTCATTTAAGCATTATTATTTTAACATGGTGTATGTTTAATTATTACTTTAATAATTTACTTATTTACAAACTGATCTAGAAATAGTATAGGTATCCATTTTAAACTGTTTAGGATAAGTCGTAGTAAGTAAAGTTGTAAACTGCAAGATAGTTTTGTGAGGTTATTGAAATAAAACAACATCATAATGTCAATAGAGAAGATAGTTGGACCACACCAGCTTGGGATCTTATCATGGGAATTACAAAGTCTCAAGCCCGTATTTACTCTTCCCGACCTTCGGACACTGTAAGCTCCATGGCGTGAATCGGAACACTCAAAATATAACTATAAAAAATATTACGGTAGTTAATATTAAACTTATCAAAGACAACTGACATCTTTACTTCAGTCTTCCCGTGACCTTGATCGCTCTAAAGTAATCGAAACATTGGGCCTAATTCTAGGAACACACTTTAATTCCAAATTTAAGTACAGTACATCTCTTTCTCGCAATAAGTAATAAGAAAAAGATAGCAAGAATCTGTTTGGAGCTGTCACTTAAATTTAGATAGATTTCTAAGGAACCATAGACAATTTTAGACGGCATGTACGGAGGTGCCTCCTAAACACTGCACTTTATCACGTTCAATAAGGTCAAAAATTGAACGCACGTTTCTAAATGTCAAATTATATGACAGCCATCCTTTTCTTATTACTTTTGATAGAAAGAAATGCACTGAACTTAAATTTAGACTTAGCATGAGTTTACCAGAATTAGGGCCAGTGGGTATAAAAAATCATAATGTGACATCTAATTAAACGCAAGTTAAATCCGGTAAAGTGGTTTTATTTCAAGAAATAAAACCACTTGATGACAATTTTTATTTTCTTTATGTCGTTAATGAAATAAATAATACCATGAAAGATATTTAGATTTATTTACTTGAATGAAGCGAACCCATTTTATTTCTGATCTTTAAAAATAGATAATTAAGACATTACGTTAAATCAGTATTTTTTGTCTTAACTTTAAAATTGAATAAGTGACCGATTTACTACGTTACTATATTTGTTAAAAATGTCGATATATAATTATTAAAGTCGTTAAATTTTTTTGCATGGCTACATCGTGCATATATGACTCGTCCGGCGCGTGTAAATCAGAAGACCGAGAGGGCGCTATACAATTTCGATATTAGCCGATTTTATCCGACGTGCTCTTCTAGCCGCCGAAGGTACCAATTTTGCGATGAGTTTTGTATGAAGTTATGCTTCTAGGCTCTTTGCGTTCGCCGGTTACACTACGTATATGCTAATGACGTCACAGCAAAGAGTTGCTAAGATAAGTAATCAAAAAATAATACTTCTCTCTATTTTCAAATACAGCTAGTCGCTTAAAAAGAGACAACACGACGCTTGACATTCTGATGTGGATAAGATTGATATTTCTATAATCACGATTCCTATAGAACAATAAGGCATCTCCATATTATTACTTCCTCATTGTTGTGTTCGCTGTTAAGTCGTATGAAAACGTCAGCAGCGCCTGTTTTGAATTATTGGAATCTACTTTTTAAAGCTCGTCACAGACGTAGCTATAATATATATTAATATATCGAGATATATATTATATTATAGCAAACTACCACAGACAGGAGCTATACTATAATATATATTTTGCCCTCACTCAGTCTGCAGTATAATATGCCAAAATATACCGAGATATATTTGTCGACATATTTTGATGACGCCATAGAAATATATATTATAGCTGCGTGTGCGGTCACTCAAAAATTTTTATTGAAAATATGTTGTAATATGCCTTGCTATGATTCATATTAATATATATTATAGCTACGTCTGTGACGGGCTTAATACGGGTACGTACCTAGTAAGGTACCTAGGCCTAGGTAAACATTCAGATTCCCTGCATTTTCCTATGCAAATTATAGAAATCATTAGAATATATGTAGTATTTATTTACCATCACTCGGCTATTTGCTAGCGTAAATAAACAATAGGTACCTGATTGCCGACATTGGTACCGTACCTTGCCATTGAGAATTTATGTATCAGTCGGCAAACAAAGTTTACAAATAATTTTATTTAAGTAGGTAGTTTTTTCGAGTAGCGGAGAGGAGCTCGGTGGCGTAGTGGTTTGAGCGCTCTGGTTTCGATTACGAAAACAAAGCAACTTTCGCCATGGTCGGTCCCGAGATGGGTCGGTCAAATTCATAATCTCGAGCTCCTACGTGCTTCGGAAGGCACGTTAAGCCGTTGGTCCCGGTTGTTACTGCAACCGCTATAACCCACCAACCCGCATTGGGCCAGCGTGGTGGTGTTATGGCCCAAGCTCCTCATGTGTTTCTCCCATGTAGGAAGGCCTGTGCCCAGCAGTGGGACGTATATAGGCTGATGATGATGAGGTAGTTTTTTGTAGTTTTCCATTTCACTTACAAAAACGGCAAAAACTCATGTCAAAAGAGAAACCTTTTTTTATTTAGTGAGAGATATATGGAAGAGAATCGGTAGATTAAATATTGTTACCAAAACATAAGTAGGTAGTAGATATATCAGATTATCGAATTATTTTGTTTCCTCAATTTAAGAAAAATATTTTTTAAAATAAGTAGGTAATTCGATGTGTATACGAGTTGTTGCGACATTGGCCCTAATTCTGGTGATCACATGCTAAGTCTAAATTTAAGTTCAGTGCATTTATTTTTATCAATTGAATACGACAAGGATGGTTGTCATATACCTAATTTGACATTTAGATACGTGCGTTCAATTTTCGACCTTATTGAACGTGATAAAATGCAGTGTTTAAGGCACCTCCGCACATGCCGTCTAAAATTGTCTATGGTTTCTTTGAAATCTATCTTAATTTAAGTGACAGCTCTAAACAGATTCTTGCTATCCTTTTCCTATTAGTTATTGCGAGAAAGAGATATACTGTACTTAAATTTAGTATTAAAGTGTGTTCCCAGAATTAGGCCCATTATATTCATCAGTATGTTATGAGTAGTTAAGTATATTATGTTCCTAGGTCCACCGGCAGCGCGTGCTTTAAGTTCTTGCGTACGGACACCTGCCAGGGTCGGCTCCGATGGCGTGCCTGCATTTTAGGTACATGAATGTGCCTCAGATTTTCACTTTAGTTACCTACCTATGCCACGTTATTTTCATTATGTAGGTACTTAGGTACATCGAATTATAGAAAGTAGGTACATTACCCACCAAATTAATAAAAAAAGATCTGTCTTCAATGTGTTGACATGAAAAAATTTATTCAAAGTTACACATTGCTATTATTGTTTTCATTCTTTGTTTAAACATGTTATTGGTAAAGTCAGCATCAGAATTAACGTGCTCCAAAAAGACTATGATGTTGAAGAATAGTTAAAAAACGTATTACTGCAGCAATAGAATCGCTTTATACTTGTTAAACATTTGAGTGATCCTACAAATAACAAACGATTCTATCATTGGAGTGTTAAGGTGCTGCCACACTGCTGTTTAAAAATGTTTACAAACGTTAGAAAACATTTGTAAAGAAACATACGATCATAATGTTAGAATATGTTTTCATGTTAGATTATGTTAGTAAACATTTCTAAACTAGTTAACAACTTGTAACAAAATAAAACATTTGTTATCATTTAATAGTAAACATATAATCCAGGCTAAAAGTTGTTAAATAATTTAAAATGTTATAAATGTTTGTAAACATTTTCTATCAGTGTAGGAGCACTTAACATTTAACAATTCCTAACAGAATGTAGCAATTTTTAACATTTGTTAGTAAATGTATTAGTGTTAGAAAATGTTTGTAAACATTTTTAAACAGCAGTGTGGCAGCACCTTTAGAATTGCTTTTCTGAAACAGTGCAGACGTTTGTGATCACTCTGAGAGCTCAGATGATTCTGATACTGACTGTACTTACCATACAAAAATGTTGGCGTGTGAAACTAGGTCTAGCCTGATTTAAAAATAGTACCGGTCTTATCTATATCATTGTACAGATGACAGCACATCAAGTGTAGTGTGACGTCGTGTCAGCCGTCTGGCTGACACAACGTTCAACCGTCTGGCTGACACAACGTTCAACCGTCTGGCTGACACAACGTTCAGCCATCTGGTTAAATTCTGCACTCTTGGTTAGTTGTCCTTTAGCCATTTAATTGGATGCCGGCGTTTAGGAACGTTCTAGGAAATGGCAACCAGATGGCTGCGACAGATACACACAATACAGCATCTGAGGCAATAATGTTCTGATTGTAATACAATTTATCGCATTTGTGCATAACAAAAACTCGCGTTTAACGCTCTTATTACATATTAACAATTTGGATAATATTATTGTCCGTCGGCCCTTATCTATACTTAAATATTAGATTAATAAATTCGTTTTGTAATGTCAAAAGCCAGCATCAAAGTGATGTATTTATTCTATTCTTAAGTCTAAGCGATAGGTATCAAAATCCTTTATATATCTCTGTCGCTACATCTACGTACAGTACCTACATCTAAATGAATATTATAACTACTTACTAGAACATTATAACTTACTAGAACATTGCCTCTTTTATTGTCAGTTCCCAGCTTAAAAAATAAAAATGAAACCACCTCTCTTTTTCTGTATTCTGTAGAAAAAGCACCTTTCTTTACAAAAAGATAAGAAAAGGAATGACTTACTGATTTACAGCCTTAATAATAACAAACTATTGTATATGCCTTGTATAATTACATATATTATATATTTTGTTTGAATACAAAACGTCCTTCGCAAGAGCGCGGCAAAACACTGTGTAACTATTAAGGCTTATTCAATTATTTAGAAATAGGTAATACCTAAGTATACGTCTATATAATTTATCTCTCGGAATTTGCACCATTTTTCACCATTGCACAAAATTATCGTTTTCAATAAAAAAATTAATAATTAATACTGGACTCAATTCTATTCCAAAATATATACCTGTATATAAAATAAAGACAAGTTAGAAATCTATATTACAAATTCCTCAATTACCATCATTATCATACACGACAGTCAACATTTTATGATAGAAAACATGAAGAAAATATTAGTAAAAATATCTCTAAATTTTTCCTAACATCTAACTTGTTTGATATCGATAAGATTCTAACTATTAAAAGAACAAAAATATATCAAAAAATAAATATCTAATGGCATAGTGTCTGCCACTATACAAAGTTAAGTTACCTATACAGGTGGTGCCGTCAAGACGACAATAAATTGACACATGGGCTATATTACTTCATAGAAATGATTTGCCACTTTCAAAAGCATCCTATTCGTTAGATATATTCATGACACTTGTATGAAATAAGATAACATTGGCTGCATTATTTCATAGAAATGTCATAAAATTATCAAATGAATAAGATGTTTTTGAAAGTGGAAAACCATTTCGATCAACTAATATAGCCTATGTTTTAATTAATTGTCGTATTGACGGCACGAACCTGTATATTCTGAACATAAAGCACAAATAAATATATGTCAAAGGCAAAACCTACGAAACTAAATTAAATACAATGCTCTTTTTATACTTCATCCATTCCTAAGAAAAGATAACAAGCTGGCAACCTTGCTTTCATAGTCAGTAAGCGACGGGCTTCGGGTAAACATTTAAAAATATACAAAGAAGCGTCATCGCACGACTGACGCTTCTGGATGGCAGTCCGCCCCGCAGCCATCTACGCCTAATGCTGCGGCTACACTACCGTGTTATGGCAATAATTTTGGCCAAACAAACAACAACTAGGTGTAGCCACGAGGTTACGACCATAATTTTAGAATGCCAATCAATATGGCATATTATTATGGCGGTAGCAATAGCTTCGGCGGCGGTCTTTTTTCGCATATCAAAGAAAATTACCGCGTTATAAAGCGTGTGTGGCTACACTACCGTTTGTCCAGTGTGCAACAGGAATTTATCGGAAAGTCACGAGTCGACCGACATTAATTGGTTGAATGAGAGGGCGCTCGAGTTTTAAATTATTCTAATCTAAACCATGTATATGCGATACCAAACAGAAGATTCATAGAAATCCTCCACAATCTTCTTTTTAATATTGATTTAGCTTTATTGAAATGTAAAAGATTCATTCCGCCGCAGCATCAACGTCCATCTTGAAATATTATGTCTTTACCGCAGTTCATTGGAATATCTAGGTTAACTGTGGTGTAGCCACATCACTTGAGGCGGTAATTAAATGCCACAATTATGGCGGTAACGGCGGTAGACGATCACGGTAGTGTCGCCGCAGCATAATGACTATGAAAGTGTCACAAATGAATTTGCCAGCATAATAACGCTTAAGCGTTAACGTCGCACGGCTCTTCATACAAACTCTCAATTCGAAAATATTGGAAACGATCTACTTAACCGATTCATGCAAGTCAGGCTAGTCTAAAAAGCCATCAGAGGATTTTTAAACCAAAAATCGCCAATAATTACATTTTATTATACTTTTTGGTAGATCCTGTGATTACTTTTTTTACTAGTCTTACTTGCTTATGCGTGGCACGTCTGTTTAGAATCGGTTTGTTCGTTTCCAATATTTTCGACTTAAGAGTTCGTATGAAAAGTCGTGCTACGTTAGCGCACTTAAATTTACTATAAAATAATTATAACCTCCGTATAAAAATAACACTTTTTATTCTCTATCTACAACTAATCTAGCAATATTCGTTGCGGGTATTATTTCATTGTGTTCAAAATTATATTTTTAAATTCACTGGTTGTAATCGTCGTTTACTTGGATACCTAGAGCGTTGACTAAACGCCGGCATCCAATTGAATGCTTAGGCCGATCATCTAATTCGTTTGATAATTTCATGACATTTCTATGAAATAATGCAGCCAATGATTTAATTTATTGTCGTTTTGACGGCACCACCCTGTATAAGTAACATTGAATAACGCCGGCATCCAATGAAATGGCTGAAGGACAACTAACTAGCCAAGGCATTGAGCGTAACGTTTAACCAGATGACGGAACGTTATGTCACCCTGTATACAGGCTGGTGACGACAATACGACACTAAGTTAAAACATGGGCTATATTAGATTTAGAGTTATTTTCGGGATATTTACCATGTAATTTCTTTGTTTTTTTCTCTCTAAATCAAATGTTAACAACCATGAAAGTATAAAGTGCTATATTAGTTCTTAGAAATGTTTTGCAACTTTCAGATACATCTTATTCATTTAAAAGACTTATGAAATAGGTAATATAACATTGCTGCATTATTTAACAGCCATGTTATGAAATTATCAAATGAATAAAATTTATTTCAAAGTAGCAAAACATGTCTATGAACTAATACAGCCAATGGTATAAATTAATGTCGCATTGTCGAAACCACCCTGTGTAAATTTATCACATTCGTTCAGCTTTAACATCAAATTACCAGAGAAAACCAAATCAATTTTCTTGAATGGTTTACCATTGCCACTGACAATACTAGGTAATATTTATAATTCGATTTACACCGTAGCAGTTTTGTCAATAAATTATTAAATATGTTAAAAACATTCAATTTCAATTTGTTCATACTTTTTAACATAACTACCAGCATTTTTGCCACCGTCGCCTATAGAGTGTGCATGTGGATTGAGTGATCCTATCTAATCTTTACAATAATCGGCGAGGATTTAGTAAATAATTGTTAAATTCGTCACGGTGAAGTAAAACAATTGTAAAACCTGAGATAAAACAGATATAGTCAATAAAGTGGATCACTTATACCGCATGCATTATAAAAATGCCATAATGAATATCTCATATCATAATATATAACAGTTCTTCTGCTTATTTCTACATCAATAAATTGTAAAAATGTTAAATTGTTAAATACCATCACCAAATTATGAATTCGTTTGCATGTCCCGTTTAAAATTTATAACGATTGATTTGGATCACTCACGCCGCATGATGGCCGTATGAGTGCTCTTAAAAAATAACACCTTATACTGAATAAATACATATTATTTTTGATGTGCATTTTAGCTAAACGTAAGGTTCAATTTGTTCAACAGTGATCTTAACAAAAACTTATAAATCGAAAGAAGAAATTCAAGATTCATGTTTCCTCCAACATGCCGTGTGTGATCCATACTTTGGCCTCTACTAACTTTTGTATAGGTACCACCTACGTCGATTGAAGATATATCCAAAATTAAGATTTTGTCAAGATCACTGTTTAACAAATTCAACCTTACGTTTAGCTAAAATGCACAACAAAAATAATATGTATTTATTTAGTATAAGGTGTTATTTTTTAAGAGCACTCATACGGCCAACATGCGGTGTGAGTGATCCAAATAAATCGTTATAAATTTTAAACGGGACATGCAAACGAATTCATAATTTGGTAATAGTATTTAACAATTTTTTACAATTTTTTGATGTAGAAATAAGAAGCAGAACTGTTATATATTATGATATGAGATATACATTAGGGCATTTTTATAATGCATGCGGTATGAGTGATCCACTTTATTGACTATATCTGTTTTATCTCAGATTTTACAATTTTTTTACATTACCGTGACGTTTTTAACAATTACTTACTAAATCCTCGTCGATTATTGTAATAGTCTAAGAGACGTGGAAGATCGACCTTCACCGATCTGATATCTCGATGAGACATATTTTTTATCAAATATAATTTAGAAAGAAATATGCCTATGATAACTTGCCTATCTAAAAGTGTTCATAGCTATTTTTAATTTAATTAATTTTAATCATTTTTTTTCATCACCTTCACTGTTTTGATAACCGAATGAGTTATATCTCAATTGATAGTTTTTAACACACAGAATATGCCTAGGTAGGCTTGCCTACTTATTTCTGTGCATGGCTACTTGGCAAGTCCATGTGAACAGGTAAGTCAAAATAGGTAACTACACCGATCTGTTAACCAATCGAAATTGATATCATGTTAAGATATTTTAATTACTATCATATAGGCTTGCCTGCAAAAAATCGTTCATAAAATATTATTGCCAAGCTATAAAGTTTTAGAATTTTAGCTATTAGAAAAGGTGCGGGAGAGAAAGTAGTTACCTATATTGACTTACCTGTTCACATGGACTTGCCAGGTAGCCATGCACAGAAATAAGTAGGCAAGCATATTCTGTATGTTAAAAACTATCAATTGAGATAAAACTCATTCAGTTATTACAACAGTGAAGGTGATGAAAAAAAATTGATTAATATTAATTAAATTAAAAATAGCTATGAACACTTTTAGATAGGCAAGTTATCATAGGCATATTTCTTTATAAATTATATTTGATAAAAAATATGTCTCATCGAGTTATCAGATCGGTGAAGATCGATCTTCCACGTCTCCTCTACTATAAAGATTGAAGATAAGATCACTCAATCCACATGCACACGCCTATAGACACCAGTAATATCAAGGAAAAGATCACTTGGTATTGAAGGTTGCAGGTGCCTAAGATGAAATCCCTTTCAGGTCCAGTAATTGAACTTAACTGAACTACCTTTCCCTTCAATCTGAAACACAGCGAAATAATATCTAAACTTTAGATACCCTTAACAAAATTTATATATCGTATTTTTTTTCGTTCATTACCGTTAAAGTAACATTAATAGTACATTGTTCGCCGCGAGAAGAAAGTGACAGATTACTAACGAGGGATAACAATACACCCGAGTTTGGAATCGAACTTTCTCCCAAGTGCTACATAGTTATACTACACCTGTGAGGAGCATTCAAAGACTTGTTTAATAATTGAAATGAGCAGTTTAATAGAATTATAAAGAGATAATTAACATTTGTATGGGACTAATGCAAAAAATTAAGGAGCCACCTTGTTGGAGCAAGTTACAATTTTTACAGTTACTTTTTTTATACAACTAGATGACAAACAAACTGACGGCCCACCTGATGGTAAGCGGTTACCGCCGCCTATAGAGATCTGCAATAACAAGGGAAAATCACTTGATAGGCACGGCAGGTGCGTTGTCATCCTGAGGCCTAAGATGAAATGCCGTTCATGCCCAGTAATTACACTGGCTACCTTTCCCTTCAATCCGAAACACAGCGAACTGCTTCACTGCTGAAATAAGAAAGGCGGTAGTAACTACCCAGACGACCTACATAGGTACGGGCCTACCACCTAGTTACTTTAGTTGTATTGAATTTACGTTTACGTTTTTTTATTTACGTTATTTTTTCTTCCCTTGTTGCTTTTTATACAGCCACCTCGCAGCACGGTAAAATTCAGCGCAAGTTGTGGTGGGTGCGAATGGACCGCGTTAGAAATGGATTTTCATACATCTTTTCCTCCCACATATTTAGATAAAAGATCAACTTTCTCTTTTCAATTTGAGGGAATAATAGCTACTGTTCCAATCAGGTGTAGTATAAAAATATTTATTTAATATTTCTCTTCTTAAAGAATAACAAGAGTAAAGTAACAGAAGATATCATATTATACAAAGACGTATATCATAGACTTAAAATTCATTCCTACGACAGTGATTTTATAGCTACAAATAACATCTCTCTTGCTAGTTGATAATATTATAAAGACAAGGTAATCATGTTTATTGTCATCCGAAGCAACAACGAATAACAAAAACGATAATGATAGTTACAGAACTAATTGTCATTAATCATAATCGTACATTTCGTTAAAACAAAAGTAATTAATTAATCAATTGCAAAATTATTGTTTTGAATACAATATTGCTTTATCATGATCCATACTCAACGAAATAATATGTTAAACCGTTAAATATAAGGTAAGAAAATACTAGAAAATTTTAAGTAAAATTTTGTACCTAAATCAAATAAACCAATCTTTGTACTAAAAATTGTTTCTTTTATTTTGCTACATCCTGAAGCAAAACATGGTACGCCCGTGAACCCGGGCACTTCTTTCGAGAATTCTCTCTTCGTATTTATATAGTTTTGTGTTAAATACTTAAGTTTTTAGTAATTTATTTACATAATCAAATTAATTTTGGTTCGAATACTCAACAGAAAAAAGGAAAAAACTGCTCCAAGCTCCTCATGTGATACTGCCTGTACTCAGCAATGGGACGCATAGAGCCTTGTGATGATGATCTTTAAATCTTCATTCAGATTTGAATTGACTAGTCATGACAATTAAATACCAAAACTGACAAGTTGTGATTGTGATGTGATGTTTGATGTCAAAAATAAAATATAATTTTACTAATTACCAACTGCACTTCAATCCTCGTTAGCTTCATCCATCAGAAGACTGCAGGCCTGGAATGAATAATAGAATTATTTTGTCAACTAAAAGCAACAAATAATAAAAATATAATCGTTTAGCACATAGCAATGGTGTAATTTGTACGGAATACGGATTTATTATTAATTTATCAAATCGCGTTAAGCCCCTGAGGGTCAACCACTTCTGTCGGGAATCTATGGCTTGACTTGACAGGTTTAAAAATACTTCTATTCCCGGTAAAAGTAGAATAGCTGTGTTCCTTCATTGTCATTATGGATGTCTCTCGGCCTACTTTCATATCGGAGCCGTATTGACGCCAATCGCACTCAGAGACCAGAAAACATTCTAGTTATCAAATGTTTAGTGTCAATATAATCTACAGTGTAATCATAACTATAAAAAGAAGGTATTGCAAGTCGAAAGTTACCTCTGCAGTGCCTTGTTCCTTGTAAGGCTTGAATTTCTTCCTTTTGATAAGCGGATCAAGGCAGAGCAGGAAGCCCATGTAAACAGCCAACAGCATCAGCATCCATAGAACCATCACTACCACCACCTGTAGGCATTTAAATACAACTTGATACTGTAAAGAAATTGAGTTTGAAGTTTATCTAAGATATACGTAAGGTGTCACCAGCCAATAAATGTTCTACTGCTAGGCAGAACTCTTTCTACATGGGAAAATCACATGACGAGTTTTGGACCATAATATACCATGCTGGCACAATAGGGGATAGTGGGTTAAAGCGTTTGCAGTAACAACAGGGACTAACGGTTTGACTTCAATTCAGTGTTCAGCAAGCAATCAATTTAGTTTTATTTTGTAGTCTTTCAATAAGGGCCAGTCAGTTTACATTAGGAATCTCAAAGGGCTAGATAGAATAATAAGAGAAAAGACATGGTTTATAAATGCAGATATGTAATTAGATGCAAAGATATATTAGTACAAAAACAAATCAATCAAATACATAGTGGAATGAAAGAGCCTAAAGCAAACCAAGAGGAAAAGGAAAAAACAGACACAGATACGGACAATTAGGATCAATTGCAGATCATGTCACAGATACTGTCACCTAGTAAATGGGTCAGTATTATAGGAGTATGGAAGCCCACAATTAGACAGCTGGAAAAGTAATAACTGTCAGGGCCAAATAGGTTGGCTTGGAACATTTAGAAGTATGAGAATAGATAGGGGGATGTGAGGACTAAAATAAATACGATATTAAAAGGTTAAGAATAGCTTTTAAGACTATCAATTATTTGGAAGACTAAATTTTACTGGGGAAAAGGTGTACTATACAGATCATTACAGTATTGAGGGTTGTGTACTAAAAACAGAGTGACCTCTGAAACTGACAACAAATCTTTTCTGCTGAGAGTAAGTGAACATAATACATAATAAAATTATTACCATAATAATAGTGGTGTTTCTAGTCTCATACTTGCAGTCACAGCGGGGGCAATACTCTTGCTCGTGGCCTTTAATTTCCAGGCCCACCCTCGGCAAGATCACTTCATCACAATTGCTGTAAATGAAAGATATAAAAAAACTTGTTGTACATACGGAGGCATTAAGAACGTAATCTTAAGTATTCTGTGGTTGCAGTTTTACTAATTGACTATATTTTTTTAATGATAACACAAAGAACTTATTTTTCAATATATGCTATACTTACGTTAGATTATTTACTTTGTAAAAATCATGTACATACACAAAGAAAGGGAAGATACAAATTACAATTTCACAATATTTCAGAATTATTCAAACTTACCATTTATTAGGAGGTACATTGGCTATGAATAATTTGCGAGTGGTACTCAAAGTGGCATTCAAAACAGCAGCAGGACTTGGACAAACGCATCGGCATCGTCTGTCTTCGTAATATTGTCCCTGAGACCCCTGTGGATCAAATGTAAAACTACATGATTAAGATTCTTATGTATTATGTTACAGAATAATGTGCACAGGAAAGTACAGCATGTAGTAATAACTATTTCTAAAAAAATAGTCAAACAGTAAAGTTTTATGGTTGCAGTATATTTTTAACTTAGTAAAAAGAAATAAAATTAATTGTGAATATAACATTGAACTTATTACTGCTTGCTGTGCCGCGCCGCTCTAGGTTGCCGCTGTTGATAACAGTATTGTTGAAAGTAGCAGTAGGAAATTAAATCTGGAAGTGACTGAGCCTGGGTGACTGAAAAATATTTTATTAGAAAACATAGTTACCCAAAAACAAAGATAAAAAACAAATAATGTTGATTGCTCTTTGAAAAACATTTAGACTTCTATCTATATCTGGATCTATTATAATTCAGATAGATTTAACACTGTGCTGTGACTGATGTGCAGACTATAAGAAGATATGTAAAAAATTTGCGAATATTTTTAGGAATGAGGAAAAAATATTCAAAACTGGGATTATTTTCCTTTTCATTTGAAAAGAAAGATTATAAATGTCAAAAATATTTAGATTGGATTTGACGTATAAAGATTTTTTTTTTTTTTTTTTGTTTGTTCTCCCTTTTCAGGGAAGGCAAGGGGAACTAAAGCCCATGCAGCCTCGTCTTTAGTAATTTTTTCCCTATTTTATTTAAATAATATTTTATTTATTTTAAATATATTTTTTTTTCAAACTAGTACGAAAAATTTAATGATCGTCATAATGACAGAAGAAAACAAAACTCCATACCCCGCAGCACTTCACCAGGCCATATCCGCCAAATATCCATGTGGCATCTCTGTCATACTACGAAGAATGAAAGAGATGCAGCACAAACATTCAACAACGACGTCCATGTGAAGTGCCATTCACCCACATAAACATAACCAAAAATCAAGTCATAAAAATTGAAAGAAAACATTTGAAGACTTGCTTAAGTATTTAAAAAGACAAAACAAAAATTGAATATCATAAGACAACCTAAAATTTTAAATTTGCCCTACAGTACTTGTAATAAATTTAAATAAAGCTAAATAAGTACAGCTATTTACAAGAAGATCCTGAATGGAGCGCGGTACCATGTCTGATTGGCCATATATTTCGATAAGCGCATCCATCAGCACAAGGCGCTGAATGCCAAAGGATGAGCAAGAAAAGAATATATGAGATAAAGATTCCTCTGATTCAGAGTCACAATAATTACAATGCGGACTCTGGACCATTTTTAAACGAAAGAGATGAAAATTTAAACGACAGTGTCCAAAGCGCAACCTAAGAATAGTGGTATAAAATTTCCTGTTGATGTAGCTAGGACTTTTGCAGAACCATGGAGTAGTTCCAATAGGGACATTGTATACAGCATACCACAAACCTTTATTTTCAATTTGAATAGCATAATTCCAATGCCTTTTCCATACGTCAATGGCCCTTTTCTTTAAAACAGGTACTATATCTGTACATGGTACAGAGATATTGAGATGAGAGCTAGAATCAGGAATAACATTTGAGGAGTTGGTTATAGTTGTTGCTAAAAAGTCAGCTCTTTCATTTCCTATCACACCAACGTGCGATGGGACCCACATAAACAAAACATCAAAATTATACACAGAAGATAAATCTGACCAAAACTCTTTTATCAGTGAAACAATATAATTTGTGTTAGCATTAAATCTATTATTTTTTAAGTTTTCTAGGACACTCATAGAATCACTAACTATAACCCATTTAAGACATCCATTACTTTTTTGTTTTATGTGTTTTAAAGCAGCAAGAATAGCCACAGCCTCAGCAGTGAATATACTTAAGCTTGAATTTACTTTGTAACCAACACCAGTCTTTAACGACCCATCAAAAACTGCAAATGAAACCGCAGACTCCGTTTTAGATCCATCAGTATAAAGAAATCTATAACCAATATATTCAGAAAATTTAACATAAACATCTTCTTTAGAGGATAGCTTATGATCAATGATAATGTTAATTGCAGGAAATTTGCTGTTAAAATCTCCCTGATAACAAGGAAGAAGGGATGTTTTATGAATTTCTAAAGATTTAAGAAAATTTAGATACAATGTGAAACCTTGTAGTATGTAAATAGAATGATGCATGGATATAGGAGCATAGAGGGGTTTACAAAATTTTTAGTTTTGCTAAATACTACTACTTTTGATTTTAAAGCATTTATATCCAGATTCAAATAAGTAAAATATCTGTTTAAGCCTTCCAAGGACTTATTAAGAGTGTTAGTAATGTTTACGAAATTATTTCCAGATGCATACACAACTAGATCATCAGCAAATTGAAGACTTTTTACTTTGGAACCCAAAATTAGATTGAGACGACGAATATATAGAATAAATATCAATGGAGAAAGAATTCCACCTTGACATACTCCAACAGAAGCAAATCTGGGACCATATAATTTACCATTATACTTGGCATAAACTTGCCTGTTAATCAAAAAGTTATGAATCCAGAGAACCATTTTATCAGGAATTCCTACAGACTGCAATTCAGAACAAAGTATGTCTATATTGACACTGTTAAAAGCCCCAGCTACATCAAAGAAAACAGATGTTAAAAAATTCTTATTGTTTAAACTATTTTGAATATCCAGCTGCAATTGACAAATGCTTTCACGAGCAGACATTCCCCTTCGAAAACCAAACTGATTATTAGGTAAGATATTATTTTGCTCTACATAAAATTCCAACCTCTGTTTTAACAATTGCTCAAAGACCTTTCCAACACAAGAAGTTAGAGCAATAGGACGATAGGAATCTGGTTTTAACCGGACCTTCTCTGGCTTCAATATGGGTACTAGACAGTCTGTCTTCCATGTTACAGGTATATTATTGTTTGCCCATAAATCATTTAATATTTTTAAAAAGACTTGCAATGCTTTTTCACTGAGCTTCTTCATCATAATATAAGGAATGCCATCCAAACCAAAAGCACTATCTTTTCGGGAATATAAAGCTGATAATAATTCTTCGAATGAAAAAGGTTTAATAAGGAAGGAATTATCAGAACTAAATTGATTATCAGATAAGACGTTTGTTTTATTATTAACATAATCTGGAGTAAACTTTTGCAAAAACTCTGGAACCCAGTTATCTTCACTGTCGTTATTAGAATATGTTTTATTAAATTTTCTCATGTAATTCCAGATTCTAGATAAAGGAGTACACCGATTGAAGGAACTACACAGTTCAACCCAACTTTTTCTTCTCTCAATTTTTAAAGTAAGTTTTTTAAGAGCTTGTAACTTTTTAAATTCTAAAAATGTTTCATCCGAGGGATTATTTTTAAAATTAATATAAGCACCTTTTGATTTTTGAACCACTTCAGAGCATTTATTATTCCACCATGGAAGAGGATTTTTTTTGGATTTCCGGAAAGAACTATTATTAGATGTATTTTGAGTTGGAGAAACAGGAGAGCTATTATAATAATATGGCAAAGACTCATAGATAGCAGCTTGCAAAATATCACAAAAATTATTGTAAGCTTCTAATGAAGAAATATTTAGACTCTCTGAGCTGGACAATTTAAGATCTACATTTCTTTCATAAAATTTCCAGTCTACCATTTTGAAATTAGGGTAGATGGGCAGGCTGCTATTATTATTAGTTATACTATTTACAATACCATTATTTACACAGATTTTAATAATTACAGGAAGATGGTAGCTGCCAAGTGGATCTTCATGAACAGACCATTCACAAGAAAGAGCTAATGATGAAGAGACCAAAGTCAAATCTAAGGCATTTGGACGCCAAGTCAGGGAGCCAACAGTTGTCACTTCTCCAGTATTTAACAAAACCAAATTATTATTGTCAATAATATCAAAAATATCTCTACCTCTCGCGTCAACAGAATGACATCCCCATGATGTGTGGTGGGCATTAAAATCACCAGCAAAAATATATGGCTCTGGGATGGACTTAAGTAAAGCTTCAAATTTATGTTTATTAAAGGATGGTGCACAATTTGTTGGACAATAAAAACTAACAATACTAATTTCTTTTCTATTTACAGTAATTCTTACACAAATACATTGTAATGAGGAATCTGAATATGTACTTATATTCCTATAATTAATACTATTATGAATTAAAATAGCTACACCATTATGTTTATTACCAATATCATTTCGTTCTATTTTATAACCCTTTACATTAAAATTCCTAATAGGAGTCAACCAAGTTTCTGAAATGATTGCTATATGTACATTAAAACTATATAAAAAATTAATAAATGAGAGCCTATTAGAAATAAGACTTTGAGCATTCCATTGAACAATGTTGAGATTTAAATCCATTATTGTTTAGCTAGGGTACTGTTTCTGAAGGTGTCTTTAATGATTTCTTTTATATTTACAGAGTTGATAGGGGTCTCCTTTTGGTTTAAAACTATTTTAGTAATTGCATTAGTTAAAGTTTTCATAAAGAAATCTGATTTGAATAAATTATTAATTTGTGTTTCTATATTTTTTGATGTCAGTTGTGGGAATGAATTTTCATTAAATAATGCTGAATATTTTACCGCTTTTGATTTAATTTTACTTTCTTCAATTTTGGCCTTCTTTTGTGGACACATGTTTGAAATAGCAATGTGATTGCCACCACAGTTTGCACATTTAGCGTTTTTACTATCCTCTTTGCACAATTTAAAGTTATGGTTATCTGAGCATATGGAACACACTTCATCATTTCTGCAGTATTTGGCAATGTGTCCAAACTTCAGACAACGCAGACACTGTTTAACAGGAGGAACGTAAACTCTTACCTCATGTCTCCAGGAGTCGAGATAGACGTACTCAGGCAATTCTGTGGAGGCAAATGTAACCGCAACCGTCTGTGTAGGCTGATACGAAACAACTCCTTGATCATTACGCACCCGACGCATGAAGCGCCTTACTTGGATAATGTTTCTAGAACTGCCTATGAAGGAACAAATTTGTTTGTTAGAAAGTTCCGTAGGCACAGAAGAAAGAACTCCGGTCACCTCGGTGGCACTAGCCGGTATCGAAGCTTTCAGGCTTAACTCTTCGAGGATTTTTTTATTTTGTAGGAAGACATTAGCATTATTAGAGAGATCGAATGTGATACCAATTTTATACCTATTGACCGATTTTAAATGCAATATACCAGTCACTCCATACTTTCGTATGGCGTGAGAAATGGCGAGCCTGTCCTTATCTGAAAAATATTTCTTTTCGTCTAGATGTGAAAGAAAAACAATGTACTCCGATTTGTTACTATTTACGGGATACTTTCTTGAATATCCAGGTACTTTGTAAATATCATATTTTTTAATTGAATCTTCATCAGAATCTGAAGTTGAAATTGGCGATATGAGCCCATCAGGAGGATCTTTTTTTCGTTTTTTTGTCCCTCCCATCGCTACTGAACACTTTACTCTAATTTAAAAACAGTAATTGAACTTTATTATCAATAAAAATAAAATTATTAAGTAAAACAAAATTTGGGCGCCTTTCTGTTCAAGGTTCCCGCTCAATCTCTCTGACGTATAAAGAGAATATACCATAGAGTATACATATGGAATCTACAGAGGCTACGTTCAGGTACACAGTACACTGAAATTTAGTTGCAAATAAAAATAAAAAATTGAATCAAGCTTATAAAATAATTTATTTATTGCAGTTTTTACTTAACATTTTAAGGTTCTTTGTGAAAAGGCAATAAAATGTTTTTATTCTATTTTCGTTATATTTTTATAAATTACAATAAAAAATTATAAAAATACAACGAAACTGTTTCATTTCTTAGAACAATAGCACCAAATCCCGGTCCCGCCAAACGGTCCTTAGACATATACAGCGCGCATCAACTTATTCCTAAAATGTCAAAACGCATCTACTGGTCTCTGTGGTTAATAAACCACTGCCTCACACGAAAAAAAGAAAACATTAAAAAGTCTCTGGTTTACTGCTGCTGACGGATCATGTTTTGAAGTGGGTAGAAAATAAATGTGTTATTTTTGTGATGAGTGTTCGTGTTATTTGTAAGGTAAGCTTATTCTTTCTTCGTAAAGGCTAGTCATGTAAAATCTTGCAAAGGTTTTTATAAGATAAATTTAAAATATCCCGCATACGATACACACTCGATGACTGCCGAGGTGGCAATTTTAGATGTCATTATTTCAGAATAACTTTATTTATATTTTATTTGATACAAACTATCCATATAAACTTATAACCAGGAAGGTAGAAGATAATATATTTGTTTTCTATTACATGTCAAAAGAGATTTCAAGGCACCAAACGTGTCTTTCTAAATTATTGGCCTAAGGCATAAAGCACAGTATACATCTGAATCAAACTCTGTCGCCAGCAGTTCGTGTGTCGTAAATAAAAGGATGTAGTATTATGAAAGTACGTCTATACTAATAGAATAATACAGCAATGGGAAAACAAAATTTTATTAGCTTGTGGTAGAGCATACTTTATTCTTAGTTTTTTCAGTGGACACTTTCACAGATTGTTATTGTAATCTGTGTACCCACTTATGGGTACTTGTGGGTAAGTGCCCATATGTAGTTACAACTCTTTTAGCATATTTATATCACTTAAACAACTAAGACTATTTTAACCCTGCTAGAAATTTGAAGCAACATTATGTATACTGTAATACAAATAAAATAATAGTAAAATTGGGCTCATTAGCTCCTTAAGCAATTTATTGACTATATGTATATTTTCGTAACTGTATTGTTAACTGTGTTAGAGAAAATAAGCAGCTTATATAAATGTAGTGGAGATTTTCTCTGATTGTTATTGTAATTTATATAATAGGTATCTATACCTTTTGGTTATATTAGCAGCTTTGCCAATATTTTCAACTTTCAAGTTGTTTATAATGGAAACGAACAAACCAAACCTAATAAGATTTTACATGCATAAGCAAGTCAGGCTAGTGAAATTAGTTAAAGAGGATATTTATAATAGTCTAATAATAATTGAGTAAGAGCAATTTTTGGTTTAAAGAATGTTGATTTCTCATTAAAGACCATACAGTCACTTACATGAGAAATAAAAAATAAAGGCAGATATAGGCAGCCCAGTAGGCAAAACAGAGTTTTAGCTTTCCATACAAACCAAAAATTGCCAATAAATTCTTTATTAATAATAAAGACTTTTCGAAAATCCTCTTATATCTAATTAGACTAGCCTAACTTGCTTATACACAGTAAGTTTTGTTTGAATCAGTTAGTAAATTTCCAATATTTTTGACTTGAAAGTTAGTATGGAAAGTCGTGCTATGTAAACCCCTTTAAATGCCTAAACACAAACATATTTGGAGATAATCAGTCACAAATCATGTTTGTGATTTGTGGCCCGACTTACAAGGAGTTGTGTTAAAAGAGATGTTTCATATCCGGCCAAATATATGTAAAGTATCATAAAAAATCAGGACAAATCTCCTGAATCCATGAAAAATACTAATAATTTGTTTTCATTCATAGTTTGAGTGTACATAATTTGAGATTTTGCATTGATTTCACCGTTATTTACTATGGCAAATTGGCAATATGGCGGGTGGCATAGAAGTCAACTAAACATCACCTAAGTGACAGAAGCGCCATGATGAATTTTTGGCTGTATTGAAATTTTTTCTATTAAAATTCTTGTTCTGTACCATGCCACAAAGCGAATAAAAAGAAAATGGTCAATTGAACACTGTTCTGCATATTTTTATCTATTTTTCAGAATACTGTACATAGACCTGGCCAGGTCTACATACATTTTTGAAATATCTCTTTTTATGTGTAGCCTTTATAGACAATTTATACTAACTTAATGAATACTATGAAGAAAAAGGAATAGTTTAGTTTTCTTAGATTGTATTCATTGGTTTGTGCAAGCATATTACAATATGTATAATAATATGTGATATTTGATTTGTCGTAAACAGAATGCCAATACAGGCGCCTCAATGGACGGACTACCTAAACTGTCCAGTGTGTTGTCGAGAGTTCGGGGCTCCGCCCCGAAGTCCTATCAGTCTGGGCTGCGGCCACACTCTATGTAGACATTGCCTGAAACATTTGCATAGAAAACAATGCCCCTTCGACCAGGTCTGTATTTTTAGGAGATTATTTTAATTTATATATTCTATTGTAAGTATACAGTTTATACAAAATTGGCTAACAATTACCTTTCGGCCGTTTCCGAAAACAAGTTTTCGAAACCAGTTTAGAAAATAGAATAATAATTTTTGTTTTGACACCATCAACCAAAAAATAAAATTAAATCTTTTTTCAGAACTAGTTTCAAAGACTTCTTAGTTTATCAGAACTTGATAGAGTGAGTAGACCATGGTCTAACCACCCTGTTCACCTGGGGGACAACAGCCTAGCATGACCACCGAAACGCGATATGAAAAATACAAAATTAAAAATTTTAAGTAACCCCCCGGCGTCATTAATCATCTATCTAACACCATCTCATTGCGACTATTCATAAGAGCCCAAACACGCTATACCTGCTGTAAGTTTTTGAAGAATTAACCATTTCGCAGACTTTTTGATGGTATAGGATCAGCTCAAGGATAGTATGTCATGGGAATGTCACCGAAGTGACAGTACACGAAATTTCAAATCAATCGGATGTGAAAAATTTAGTAAAACCCTATTATCATGTACAAAATGAGCTGATAGTCATCAAACGCCTGAACTGATCTTCATAAATTATAGCTAAGAACCATCGTAGGCACATCAGCTTTCAAACAAAAAAAACCGAATCAAAATCGATCCATTCATTTAGGCGCTATGATGCTACAGACAGACACACAGATACACAGACAGACACGTCAAACTTATAACACCCCTCTTTTTTCGTCGGGGGGTTAAAAATGAATTCAAATATGAGAAAACACTTTTAATTTAGTTTTGCTCTCGCTCGCCATTTAAATTAATTTATATTTTAACTATCTAAACCTTGGTCTGACTCCATACGTGGGGTGTATGTATCCTACATTATTACCCATTTTGGAGCCATCTGTAAACCATGTGGGGCATCCAGCTTCGGAGGGAGCAGTGATACAATATTTATACAGTTGATTGACCAGGTTGGATCAAATGATGTCCAGATATGGGAATACTTTTATATTTTTCCTTATATGAAGAGATATTTAAAAAAATAATTTAAAAAAAAAACATTCAAGAGTACCTAAAAACTTATGTTTTATCTTTTTGGTGCTTTAACTTTTGATATATATATATATTTTGACACTTACATGAAATAATATTATTATTATTTTACTTATTCTACCTTCTAAGTCCAGTTTCGACCTCGCTAGTCTCACTCGAAGCAAGTTTTTTTGTAAACTCTGTATGAAAATAACCCGATGATTGACTGCAGCTTTGTATAGCGCTGTCTTGATTTTCGATTCGAAGGCCAGGTTTGTATAGGGAATAGCATGCCAAACTTTAGACATTCCATCCTTATATCAGGGGCATAAGCGCTAATATCGAACTGCAATGTTTACTGTGAACGCGTGGTTGACCTTACAACGAAATCACAGCGAGAGTTAAAAGAAATATAACGAATAATTATTGATTGATTGAATATGTTCCATTGTGTATAATATACCATCTTTTATTTTTTTTAAAAAAGCTGTTGGTTATAATTTTTGTCAATGTAAAATCTATAAAATAGTTTTTTTTTCTCAATACTCCTTGGATAGATCCTGAAGCTTGAAGATTTCAATATTTTACTTCCTATAATAGTAATTAAGTATTACATAACATTTTCAATTATATTCCATCATTTAGATTGCGAGGAGCTCGGTGGCGTAGTGGTTTGAACGCTCTGGTTTCGATTACGGAAACAAAGCAACTTTCGCCATGGTCGATCCTGGGATGGGTCAATCAAAGTTTGTTACCTCGAGCTCCTCCGTGCTTCGGAAGGCACGTTAAGCCGTTGGTCCCGGTTGTTTCTGCAACCGCTTTAACCCACCAACCCGCATTGGGCCAGCGTGGTGGTGTTATGGCCCAAACTCCTCATGTGTTTCTCCCATGTAGGAAGGCCTGTGCCTAGCAGTGGGACGTATATAGGCTGGTGATGATGATTGTGATTCACAATACTTTTATTATCTATGTTGAGTCAATAATGAGCTCAAAATTGTGAGTTTTATACTTAACTATTACTTATAGTTACAGTATGTAAACTTATACTTAATAACTGTCTTGTTTGCTAACATATCTAACATTTTACTGGTATATGTAATGGACATCATTTGATGTTTTACATGTATAGGTACTACGATTTTTTTATATTACCTGGGTATACAGTATTTTTTATCTAATAAATGTAAATTAAAATTACAATAAAAATTAAATTACCCGTAACTCATTTCAATCGAGACTTAAATTTATTGATTAACCTATATGGAATTTACCATAGCGCAAGTTGCTTGGTTTTCGTAATTGAAACCAAAGTGCTCCAACTACGGCGCCAGCGAGCCCCACTAGATATTGTATTATATTACAGTGCAAGTCCAATTTTTGATCATAATATTATACCAACATTATATTCTGATTACCAATTTCCAGTTGTTGATCGTTCTAGTTGATCATGGTTTCAAGGTTTCGCAATGATTTTGCCAACTACGGGTACTTGATTATGTTGTATTTACACATTATATTATACAGGCTGTTAGGGGACGCTCACAAAACGAAGGCAATTGGCAGTGCTGGCCACCCTAAGCATGACTTGATAAAAAAATATTGATAAAAAGGTCGTGTAGATATTACAATTTGTATGGAACAGCTGATATTTTTTCCGCGAAATTTATTTGGATGTGGCGTGTTTTGGATGACTAGCACTGTCACCTGCCTTCGTTTTCGAGAGCGTCCCCCTTACACCCTGTATGTCTAAGTAAAGACTTTATATTTAAACATTATCTTGTTAAGACGTATTTTTATTAATTAATATATTTATTTATTCGAATCCAGACTGTAATTCAAGTGGAGCCAGAAGAGTTGGTGGTGAACACAGCTCTTCTCCAGCTCGCCGGGTACACGCCGCCCGCGCAACCCTACCACCCACCGTGCATACAGGCGCTGCCCGAACACGACAAACAAGCATACGATGTCATCGTGCGCTGCATGGAGCAACTCGCCGTCTTCCTCAAATACTGCGGCAATTGTGAGTGCATGGCAAAATAAAAATACTAGTATCTAAAACAAACACTAACTAAAGGTCCCACACGCCACGCCAGTTGAAAAAACTGTAATTTCGGATGGTTATAGCTGCATGGGTGCTTATAGACTTAAATTTATCGTTCTTTAAAATTTATTGTTTGAAAAACCGACCTTACAGACGGTTTTTTGATGAACCGAATTTCAGCCTATGGTCACCATCATATCAACCTATGGGGTCCACTGCTGAACAAAGGCCTCTCATCGATTTCCAAATGGAACGGTTTTGCATGGTCTGCTTCCAACGGCTTCCCGCGACCCTGACCAGCTCCCTTATTCACAACTGTTCTGAAGAGCTATTTGACCTTATCCCACCTTCCCCCTTCCTACTCAGGAGCACGCGTGCCGGTCTTCGGAGTCATCAATTCACTGTCTCCACCTCAACATCACGTACAAAGACATTTAGTAGCTCTTTTCTTTGTCGAACTTCCAGAACTTGGAATTCTTTGCCAGCACATGTGTTCCCTCCTTCCTATAACATGGGTTCCTTCAAAAGAGGCGTGAAAAAGCACCTTTGGGGCCGGCAAGGTGGAGGCAGCTAGAGCAGTGTCTGAACTGCACTAGCTGTCTTCGCATATGGACTCTTCTTACTGCTTCACATCTGGTGGTGTTGAGTCATTTGTCGTGATTTGTGTAAAAAAAAAGCGAGACGGCATGTGACTTTACGCATCGAATCCGTGATCCGACAGTTTCTAAATAAGGGGGCAGGTCGTCTGTCCATCTAATGTCAGGCCTTCCTACTTAGCGCGTTCCCGGTACGTGGTCGCCATACCAGAACTTTCCATCCCATCGCCACCGTCCGTTCGGCATGCTATGTGCTTTGATCACTGCCACTTAACTTTGCTAATCGTATGAGCTATGTCAGTGAAATTCTCTTACGGATGTCGTTATTTTTGATTCTAGCTCGTAAGGAAACGCCTAACAAAGCGCCTCAAACGCAGAAGGCTCTTAGTTAGCGACCAAGTTTCACAGTCGTATGTTAGCACTGGCAGCAAACACTGGTCGATGACTTTCGACTTGAGGCACTGAGGAATTTTGTACGAGAAGATCTTACACAATTTCCCGAATGCCGCCATCCGAGTTGGATTCGTCGATTTATCCTATCTCAAAGTTGGACTTACTCCGTTATTGTCGGTATACCGTTAGATTCAAAACTACAGTGGTATGCTCATATGAGCATGAAACCATGCATGAAACTCTTGCAGGAAAGCTGCAGCTGCTTATGCTGTTAGAAAAATTAGAACCTTAACCTTAACTGAGGTTGACATAGCTCGACTGATCTATTTCATTTATTTTCATAGCTTCATAAGCAGCCGATATTCAAACTATCTTTGTCCTACAAAAAACGTGCAATAATATCTATTTATAAGTTAGGCTCTAGAGATTCACTTAGGGAATAGTTTAAAGAAATAAAAATACTTACTGTACCGACCCAATACATTTACCACAGTATATTTTATATTTTTTAGAACAAACACACTTTTGAAAAACAGTGGCACTCATAATATAATAGGAATAATTTAGCTATTTTAAGATAAAGACTGAAAAAAAAGGCATTTTTTTGTGATATAACTCCTATTTTCACAAGATATATCAATTTTATGATATAATTTTGTGTGACTGTGCATTATCGGACAGCCTTAAAATAAAGTTAATATTTTTGTTATTAAGTAACCACAAACATTATAACTTCATTTTTTGAAAATGGTGACTAGAATTTGTTGCCGGAGTGTTCTCGGTAGTTCTACTTTTGGAACCGGTGTAAACTCAGACATGACAGACAGACAGTATGTCATTGTTAGACCGTTTCTTTAATATATATACATAATTAGTGATTTTTGACGATTTGTAGGAGCTTCTTAGGAGCCTACTTGAATAAACACATTTTTTATTTTGCCAGCAAACAGTAGCATGAGCGGTAACCGGCTGTCGCGGCCAATGCAACGGAAACTGGTGACGTTGCTGCAATGTGCAATGATTGATGAGGAGGGCCGCGGCCGTGCAGCTAGAGCGGCCCGCTCGCTCGGCGAGAGGACCGTTACCGAGCTCATACTGCAGCATCAGGTATGCTGGTAATCAGTCGCTATAACATATCTGTGTTACAGCGCAGCTCTGCGCTCTTCGAACTAGAAACTTTCATATTTATGTAGATTGTAGATCATATTATTTTTGTCACAATAAACATAGACCAAAGTATAGACTGTCAATTTTACTTACATTTATCATAACGTGAATCATAGACAATTATATAAAATTTCATTCTATCGTACACTTGTCTCACTTGTCTAAAAGTTCTTAACATCTCTTTTCCTTCTACGTTGAACGACAGACATGTTTCACCTATTTCAATATAGTCACGTGATTTATGTGTCTCCAGAATCAGTTCCACTGCCGAGCTCAAAGAAATTCATTTTTCATTTATAGAATCCTCAGCAACTCAGTGCAAATCTATGGGCGGCTGTCAGAGCACGCGGTTGTCAGTTCCTTGGCCCTGCGATGCAGGAGGAGGTCCTCAAACTCGTACTGCTGGCGTTAGAGGATGGATCCGCCTTATCCAGAAAGGTATGAAGTTGATATTACCATTTTGAAGGTCTATGTTGGATTTCCATCACAAGTAAGTTTCACGCTAGCACCTACGTCGGATTATCGTGGTGAAATATTTGTTTTTTAGTTTATACGGGGACCAAACTGAAAGTTCTTGAAAATCAATAACTGAGCAAACTAGTAACTTATTAGTTTAATTATATATTTTCAAAATAGTATCCATTCACATAAATACATCGCTGCATCCGATGGAACCACTGAGAAAAACACTTTGCCCGCTTCTCCTTAGGGGTCTCGACAGCCTTTTGAAACGCTGCCACTGCTTCCTCGGTGTCCATAAAATGTTTTCCTCGAAGTTTTTCTTTTATTTTCGGGAATAAATAAAATTGCAAGGTGCCCGGTCGGGGCTTCACGGCGGGTGACCCAGAAATTCTACATCTGCAGATGCACGAATCAGGCGAACAACAGGCGTTTGCCTGGCGGTTTGCAACGAAGCGTTCTCGTGGTGAAGGAAGATCCTACTGCGACGCGAGGAGACAATTTGTAGTGTACCACTCTGCAGTAACTGTTTTTCGATCCATTAAAACAATTGTCGCGTAATGACCTGTCCTTGCGAAGAACGAGGCCACTATCTTTTTTCACGCTTCCTCCTCTCTACACTTTGGTTGGCAATTTCTCGGTAGGAAACACCCACTAAGCAGACTCCCTTTTGGTTTCGGGATCGTAACAGTAAATCCAGCTTTCGTCACCCGTAACTAAATAAGCATACATACATCCAAGACTCGTGAACAAATGCTCGTACTTGTCATATACAAACATTTGCTCCTATCGGGATTCGAATCTGGGACCTCTTGACCGATTAGCCTATATAGCAAGGGGCACAGACCACTCGGCCAGCCGGTCGTCAAATTTCAGCCGAAAGCCGTCCACTGCTGGACAAATGCCTTATTTATTTATCAAACGTTATTTAATGCGTCGAGTATGGGCTGTAAGGGAGTGCTCCCTTGTAGGTATGTAGCCAACGAGCGCCAGTTGATAGTTATAGTTATACCGTCGTTCCTAATGTTTAGTTAATTTTGTCCACAGGTGTTAGTGATGTTTGTAGTCCAAAGATTAGAGCCGCACTTTCCTCAGGCTTCTAAAACTAGTATAGGCCACGTCGTCCAGCTCTTGTACAGGGCTTCTTGCTTTAAGGTAAACAGCAGTTTATTTTAGCTTTTTATTTTTTTAACTTTAATGGAACTAGGTGACTCTTAATATAGAGTACAAGTATGAGTCATCTAACAATTTTTATACCTAATACAGTTTTTGTTTGAAAGAGCTTATATTATGAAATATAATGTCAATTACCTAAATTATATTAAACAATACCCAAACCCCGACATTTCTTTTAGTTTAATATACTGAAATGTCCCATTTATAGTTTTCATCGGCATGTTTCAGGTGTCGAAACGTGAAAGTGACTCATCTTTAATGCAGCTGAAAGAGGAGTTCCGTACATACGAGTGTTTACGCCGGGAGCACGACGCTCAGATAGTTCAAATAGCCACAGAAGCTGGCTTAAGAATCGCACCGGATCAGTGGAGTGCACTATTATATGGTGATACAGCTCACAAAAGTCACATGCAGAGTATCATAGATAAGCTCCAAACGCCACAGTCCTTCGCCCAGTCTGTTCAGGAGCTGTTCATAGCGCTTCAAAGGACGGGAGATCCGGCACAACTTGTTCTTATGAGCAGACACCTCGACAGACTCGCGTGCATCGATTCTAGTCCAGGTTTGGCGTTTTCTTTATGTTTTCATTGCGCTTATTCTTATAAGGTTCAAATTCACAAAATAGGGATGTTGACAAGTTTTGGGAATGTGTTTCATGTCGTGTATAAGTACCTACTACAACCCGTTACAACAAAATAGTTATCATATAATTTTAATACGACTAATGTTTAAAAATCCCTCATACTACAAAACGTGGACTAAAATTAGACATGGTTTAAAATTGTTGTTATCACTTTTATTTGTTAAAAAAAGACAGGGACCGTATCAGTTTTTAAGGCAGGTCTACCTTTAATCCGTTTCAAAGTACATTCCCAATTTGGCTAAATCTTTTAAATAAAAATCTCGACTCACAAATTTAGTTACCGCACTCCTCCGAAACGGCTTGACCGATTTGCATGAAATTCATATGTATATTCAGTAGGTCTGAGAATCGGCTACTATTGTTTTTTTTTGGACAATTTTTATGGCAAAACAACGTTTGCGGGGTCAACAAGTAAAAGTATAAATTATTGTACTATTTTTAGTGGGGTTAATAATTTAAATGGCGAGCGAGAGCAAAACTCTAAATTAAAAGTATTGTCTTATATTTGTGCATTGAAATTAAGTTTTATCTTTTTTTGTGTTTCTTGTCACTAGCATCTAGGCTTTTGAGCCGAGCATAAATATTTGTAAAGAAGCCAATATTATTCATGTATTATTCGTACAGTTTTCATGTGGATTGCACTTGAAAACTGTAGGAACTTTTTGTAGCCATTGAAAGATATACTTTATGGGATTAGGTTTAAAAGCCTAGACATTAGAGCTGTAAAACAGTGATAATAAAAAAGAAAGAACTATAGCTTTAGTTTTTTCGTTGGGAGTTTTTGGCAGGATTTAGGTTCCGTGTCAGTTGGTTGGGTGCTGTGTTTTTTATATCGTTTATTGCGTTGCGTCGATTTTAGATGTGAAAATGATGTAGTTTCGAGTCAAAACGGATCACTGCACCACGAAATACTTAATCCAGCATTATGTAGCTAAGATGATAACTAAACAATTCGTTGTACAGACTGGATTTCTTTTGCCTTCCCGACATGGGTAGAACTCTTTATGGTCTGTGGTTCACAGATGTTGAGAATATGTACGTAACCAGACGCTGATTTTATTTGTTTAATATCTTTAGATTCGCTCAGTATTTCAAGTCATTTTTGCTTTCTTTCTTATGCCACTCTAATAGTATGTACACACAACGCAATATCTGTAATTAGTGGAACAAAAACACTATTTAACTTTATAAGGGTTATACAACGATTATCAGAGAAAGGTCGTCGTTTCTATGTAAGTTTTTTTTTGCAGATGCCAAAAGCCCAACGTGGCAACAGTTAGCGGATATAATGACGTCACTGAAGGAAGTGGTATCTGGACTGATTCACTATTTGCAACAGTCGACCGGCCGAGATTCCAATCACAATCAGAAGCACGCGATCCCCGAACGTTGTGTCGAGGCTTCTACCAGTAAGTTTTAACACAGATATAGTTTTATTCACGAAATACCTACAATTCTTATAGTACTAAAATAATAATAATAAAGTTCAAACCTATTATGTGGCTCAATTAAGCATCACTAAGAGCTTGTGCTATGAATACTTGATATAATAGCGATAAACATATTTCATGTATTAAGCACTTTCCATGATATGATTGAAACTTTGGAAATATTCTGGCTTATTAGCTATTTCTATTTATCCCTAGATCTTTTAAATTTTGTGTGGTATATCTTAATCGTTAAACCTATTGTTGTTTATACGCAAATTTATAATCACTGTTTTTAACTTAACAGAAATATTCAAAATTTATAATAATTATTAACAGCCAGTAGGTTAACACACACTTAATCTAAATTTAAGTTCAGTGCATCTCGTTCTTTCGTTGTGAATACAATAAGGATAGCTGAAAGTTTAAAAAAGGCGTGTTCAATTTCTTCTAAAATTGTCTAAGGTTTCTTTACAAAAAATCTTGTTTTCTTATTCTTATACTTATTAAGATAAAGAGTACTGTACTTAAATTAAGATTTAGAATGTGTCTTCATAATTAGTCTGTTGTCACAGATTTATAAAATTCATAATGTACAATCATCAGGTCAACCCAGCTCCCAAACTGCTGCGTCTACACCAACACATAGCAAATACAAAGTATCCATGTGTCGAGACGCGGCCACCCGTTCTTTTTGTCCCAGGGGCAACTCCTGTACATTCGCTCACTCCGAAGAAGAACTAGAGAGGTAAGACTTGCGCAAAACCCAGATGTTTGGTACTATAAATATCAAGGTAACATTATACAGAGCTTGGTATGTGATGTTAAACTTTCCATGTGACTATATAAATAAGATAAAAATTTTTGTTATCGTTGTGTGTTTCCCCCTTCACTACAAATGGAAATAAAAAGCGGCTCAATGTCACTACTATTTGTGATATTGCGAGTAAGGTTAATGTATGCATAGCGGTTGTATTGGCTCTCTAAATAATGTATGACTTCAATAGCCTTACAGTACTTACGGAGCCAGTAGTGTGGCTATGGCGATTCAATTACCTTTTGATAAGTTTTGTTTTATAGATTACTTATTTTGTTAAAATAGATACGCGAATAACGAATAATTTTATTTATCATTTGATTCTATGCATTATCACCTTATACCACTGACCTGTAGCAAAGTTAATGTAAAATTATTATTAACAAGTTTCTTTATTTCTTTTCTATTTCTTAAGATGCAATCGAATATTCAATATAAAATGCAAAGTAATATAAATACAACAAATGACTTCTATTATATAATAACATCATCACACGCTATACAAATGTATTGTGCTGGGAATTGTGAGTACTTCACATACTCGTATTACCACATAATATGCTTCAGGCGTACGTACACATTAGCAAGCGCCCGCAATATTGTTGCACCGGAGCAAGGTGGGGACTTTGGTTAGGGGCTTAGTGGGTGAGAAACAAACACAACCCCGGAAGTAAGGGTTAGGCTTATTTCCGGAGGGGTAGGGGTTTGAAGCAACTGAATACACTTTTTTTAAATTTAATACTTACCAACCTTTCGTTGCCATCCCGCCGGCGGGCTCACATATGTGGGCACTTTACAGATTAAATGTCTTAATAAATTATAAGTGAATATATCCATTCATTCGAAAAAATTATACTGTATTCATTAATGTTTCATTAATACCAGGCGATTATTAACATTAAAATGTTTTATGAAATGTGTCTATGCGAATATTAAATCATAATTTAAGGCAGTGCTATCGCTTTTCTGTACTGACAACATCAGTAAATAGTGGCACTAAGAATACTCGCCACTACAATGTTTCTTTTGATATATTATTAAGTACATATCATCACCAGCCTATATACATCCCACTATATACGGGCACAGGCCTTTCTACATGGGAAAAACATGAGGAGTTGGTGGGGTAAAAACCGGTTGCAGTAACAACCAGGAGCAACGACATTACGTGCCTTCCGAAGCTCGAGATTACTTATTTTGATAGACCCATTCCGGGACCGACCATGTCGAAAGTATCTTTGTTTAGGTTCTCTAAACCAGAGCACTGGGACTACTACGCTACCGAGGTCCTTATGTACACATGCACAAATATTAACATTTAAACACACCAGTAATATTCATAAATTTTGCAGTGTTTGCTAAGGTAACACACGATAGGCGAGAGTTATGCCAATAATGTTTTCAACTAAGCGATCACACTTTACATTTAATTCTGCATACGAGTTTTTGGAGAAGAATACGCGAATCTATGGAATGTCAAATACTAACTACGTATTATGCTAATCTAAAAAAAACAATTTAAAATCGTGTTACTTTATTTTTTGCGGTGTTTTGTCCTTTGTCAATGCGAATTTATTTTTGTATTAATAAGCGAATGCCATTAAACTATTTCAACATAGTCAAAGATCGTTTATGTAGTAAGTATCTAGTTGTATAAAAAAATAAAAAT
The DNA here is from genome assembly GCA_947347705.1 of Nymphula nitidulata. Taxonomy (NCBI): domain Eukaryota; kingdom Metazoa; phylum Arthropoda; class Insecta; order Lepidoptera; family Crambidae; genus Nymphula; species Nymphula nitidulata. The sequence continues at coordinate 25,208,703 of OX374616.1, forward strand.
AAAAAAAAGTACGTATTTTTCTAAATACTACCTGATTATCTATAGTCTATAGTATAAATAAAAATCATTGTTTGCATGTTTGCCCCCTATGCGCTCCGAAACCACTGATCAGATTTTGTGATAACACTTTGGACGCCCGCGATGGTTAACTAAACTTTTTCTTCCAACTACGTAATAATTTTATCATAACCAACCTGAATAGCGAGAACACTTTACTGATTAAAAGTAAAACAGTGAAGTAAAGTATGTATGAAACTCAATTACTGCACTACTCTTGCTTTAAAACTGTGTAGTAAAGTTGTATGAAAATCCATTACTGCATTGTTTTCGCCCTAAAGCCACAAATCCCAGGTGACTGTCCAATCGCAGGCTTTATCTTTACAATCATGGCCAAATGGATTTATACCAGCCAATCAGCGCTATGAAAATAGCGCTGATTAGCTGGTGCGATTGTTCCCGGGAATATCGCAGAATAAATGTACAACCATTGCCAAAAAAAATAATATTCTAAATAAATTGTTTCTACTTTATTTGACTTCAGTTCTTCATTCGGTAGTTGGAAGAAAAGTAGATGTTGAACCTCGGATTATGTTTATGCTCGGGTTCCAAACTAACACTCGATGCACTTATAAGTCACTTTCTGCTCGATGCAACAATTTACTATTACTAAACTAAACTTTCTTTTTATATTTTTTTATTACAAAACCTAACAGTTGTCTCTTTAAGGGCATTGCAAAGCATGCCGGTGCAATTAGTATAATTATAAAAGAGACTTATTTATTGTATTAGCTTAATCATATGTATTTTACCTATAACTACAACCTTTTTTATATGATAAAGGTGTAAAACAAGCGTACGGTCCGCCTGATAGTAAGTGGTTACCGTATCCTATATACACTCTTAGCATCTTGGGCACACACGCATTGCTTACCTTGTAAAAATCAAGATAATAAGTAATGTTAACTGCAAGGGAGATGAGTCTCCTGCTATCACCATAAAGCTTTCTTAACGAGTTAACTTAACTCACCGCATTTACTCTGCAAAGTTTTGCTATTTTTCTGCGATCTTCTCAAAGGTGCCTGAGATGTAACAATATACATATTAAGTACGCGGAATCAATGCCCCAAGTTGGCGTACTCGTAGATAGCATAATTCAGAACTATAAAAAATGCTTATAATAATACTCAAAAGAGTCGAAGATTAATTAGATTTTTAATCCCCGACGCAAAATTAGGAGTGATATAAGTTTGACATGTCTGTCTATCTGTGTGTCTGTCTGTGGCATCGTAGAAATGATTGAAAACGAACGAATGATTTAGTTGTTTTTGTGTTAAAGCTGAATGTGATCGAGATGTTTCTAAGCTATAATTTATGAGTTCAGGCGTTATTTCATACAAAAAACGGCAGAGGACTCAATACCACCTGATGTGAAGCGGTAAGAAGAGTCCATATGCGAAGACAGCTAGTGCACTTTAGACACTGCTCTAGCCGCCTCCACCTTGCAGACCCAATTGGTGCTTGTTCACGCCTCTTTTGACGGAACCCATGTTTATAGGAAGGAGGGAACACATGTGCCGGCAAAGAATTCCAAGTTTGATGACTATCAGGTCATTTCCTACTTAACAAATGGGTCTTATGGCCCTTTTCACTAACCTTTCCATAGGCTTAGGTAACTGCTAGCGACATTGGTCTCTTTCTACCTCCTTTAGCTAGACAAATAAAAATCGCTAAGAAACTCTTAACGCTAAGCAAAGGTTAGTGAAAACTGGCATTAACAACTTTTCACAGATTTGTGGTATTTCCAAGAATGCTAACCTCATGGTTAGTATTCTTTGTTAATACCACCAATCTGTGATCCTGATCCTGTACCATCAAATAATCTGCAGGATGCTCAATTCTTAAGAAATTTTCAGAAAATGTAGCATCTTTGGGATCGTAAGAATAGATGAGATGGTATATATAAGATCAATAAGGCCGGGGGTTACTTGAAATTTTAAATTATTGACAAATGTATGTAATGGACCCAATAATGTCGCATAGATGATCAAATTCTGTGAGCTGATTTCGAATAAAAAACTTAAAATCTTTTTGTTTAGCATATCATCCAATTCGGCAATAATTTGCGGAGTTATATTTTAAAAATTTCACCTCTGCTCAACAGGTATAGAGCCTTGCCGAATTCTAATACAAGTACGACTAATGGCAACTTTACATACATCGCTGCGCTGACGCTACCGCCGAATCTGCCTCAAGGCATACCGCTGCCGCCGCCGGCGATATACCAACGGTTTCCGATACCGCCGCCGCAACATCCTCATACGCATCTCGACAATTACGTTCCGCGTGAGTACGATGTGTGTTCAAGTCTCATTGATAACTTGCTTCAATCGAACTTATGACTAAAGCTTTAAAGTTTTGTGCGGACCCGTCGGCTAGTTACGTTATTCGACTGGTAATTGTTATAAGCTTCGTTCCATGTCAATTTATACATTTGCTACATAAAAAGGCAATTTTTATCTAAAATAAAAATTAAATTTATATTGTGATTCATTGAATTATACATTCATCCTCATCGAAGTAGCATCATGGAGACCGACTTGACGTCCTATATTTCCTTTAGCGATAATCTAAAGACACGGTCTGAAAACTACATTTATTAAATTATAATAAAGTAACCACGCCAACATTATAATATCATCATAGTAATTGTTCATAAAAACAAGCCTTCAGATGCCACCAAAAACTTGAAACCTTATACTATTTATGGAAGTATGAAGGAAGTGATAGGCGCATTTTATTACTTTCACTAACGTCGAAAATCGAATACATCTCTAAATTTAACATTATTTAAAATTTACTAAGTGTAATTCGTAATCAAGAAATATTGCTTTTATGCTTTTTTTTTAGATATAACTGTTCTTCCACTTAAATTTTAATAATCTATTGTGCTTCAGCAATAGCATCATTGCCTTCGCAAGGCATGCCGCCAGAAATGATGCCGACCAACGACTACTCATCTGACAATCAGCACAACGTTGAGAGCATTCCACCGACGTAAGTGTGAATATTCGTTTATCTCAACACTCAATTTTTAATAGTAGTCGTATGTATCTAAGTTCAAAATTTTTTATATTGTTTGAAATGTAATTGGTCCGATTGAGGATGAATTTTTTAACTATTATGACGGAGCTAAGCATCTCTGTTTTTCAAATCTACCTTTTTTGTTGTTGAAGTAGTAGTTTAGTTTTGCTTACAATAAGGGATGTTCACAAAGTTAAAGGGATAGTGAAGTTTGGGCACCATTTCAGATTGTAGACAAATAGGTACTGAATAACATAGTTTCCATCATAATTATTTTAATACGATTAATTAAATTATAATATTGTTACTTATAAATTTTCTTCCCAGGAACTTCTCCACCACAATAATCCACAACCAACCCATGGGTCTGAATCAGAACGGTATTATGATACCGGTACCGGAGAGATACTACAGTCGATACAGCGGTATCTTGCCGATCCCAGAAGACCCTAATGTACCGTACCGGCCCGAATACCCCCAGGTGTACCAGGCCAACACTGGAATGCCGTACCAAAACGCGGAGTCGATAACGATGCCTAACATGTACGTGACAGTTCACGAGCCGCCAAGGAATATCAGTCCTTACTCCTTTGACGATAGTGAGTATTTTTCTTTGCTCTAAATTAATACTTCATTATTCATATAAATTTAAAGAAAATATCTTGGAAAATATCGATGTCTATATTTAAAAAAAGAGATATACTATATACTAATTTATAGGATACTAAAAATAGAACAACACACATGTCTGTCAATAACATAATATGTTTATTTTGATATTTCTAATATTTCTCCGTTAACTAGTATCCATAACACAAGCTCTTAATGATGCTTACTTTGGGCTAGATAAATAGGTGTAAGTGTATGAATAATAAATTATTATTATTATAATGTGCCATATGTAAGTTTCAGCCATAAGCTGGAATCCCGAAATAATAATATTTATTAAATTAATGTTTTCGCCATCGGGTTAAATTCGCCGCTGTCTTGGAAACCTACCTAGTTGATTAAACGTCGTCATCCAATTAAATGCCTAGGCCGATAGTTAATTCAACTAGACTCACTCAACGTTTAACAACATGACATATTGAAAATCCGCTTAATAGATGTGATTGGTAGGTTCAATGTTATTTTTTATGACTACTTATTACCAAAACGATTCCGGTTGTATGTGGTCATAAAAAAGAACCTTAAACCTACCAATAACTCTTAACAGTCACACAATGGCTAATTTTACCAGACGGCTTACATAACGTTCAGCCATCTGTTTTAACGTTGCGCTCAATGACTGCTAAGTCAGTTGTCCTTCAGCCGTTTCACTGGATGCCGGCGTTTAATCAACAGCCTAGGCCTCCAGTTACTTGGCTAATTTAACCAGACGACTGCGACGTTAATATTATTACAGAAATGAAACTATTATGAATAATCATAGTAGTGATTGTCTAAAACTGCTACGGAACTCTAGGCGTGATGGACACGTTCTTGGCCGGATTTCTAATCTTCGTGACCCGGATTTTGTTGTGAGCCGAAACTAAATTTAAGTTCAAAACGGCTTTTTCCTTACAATCAGAAATAGACAGTTGACGGTGACGTCATTGCACATTTTTAAGATGCCAATTCTATAGTAATCAAGTCTTATTTTAACGCACATAGAAAAACATGTCGATTAAAATGTGCAAAATTGTATGGATCGGCTGAGTGTTGACTAAGTTGGCGTTTGTAAAAGTCATTATAACAATTCATGTTGAAGAAAGAGCGAGGCAGACAACTTAATTTTAGTTTTACAGAATAGCAACAGAATATACAAAAATAACTTTTTGCATTTGAACTATTTCTATTTCATTATTCAATATGAAACATACTCAAAATATTATAATTATTAGTGCCAACGGAGCTGGTACCAGATTTCCGGGTCAAGCCTCCACCATTCGTTCCTGTGCCTCGAGAAAGGCGCTCCGAAGCCGCTTGGGCAACTACCAACGATGTAAGTAGAAAGTAAAGAGTAGTACCAAAAAATATATCTCGATATAGTAATTGACTTCTCAGGGCGAGGAAATAAGTCATCATTAACGCACGCACGCGTATCGTAGGGGATAAATTGGAATTCATTTATTTGTTAAAAACAAACTGATTTATCAATATAATAGCCATATAATAATTCCAATAGCATATTGCTCTTATAAAATTAATTTTGTATTTTAAATATTTGTCCGGGAAAAGAAATTTTATTTCATTTATGTTTTGCATTTTGTAATTTACTTTATTAATTATTCATATAACATTTGAAAACAAGTAAACAGTAGAAAAAAAATAGTACTAAATCTTTATTAAAAATGATCATTCGTGCATCGTCCAAATGATCATAATTTTTAATAAGGAATTACTCCAACACTCACCCAATAATTTGGTATTATTTATACTATCTCTTGTGATCTAGGACAATGTTGCCATAAGATAGTGAACTTAGAACGAAGCTTGCAAATAATATTAGCATTGCTCTATTTTGTGTAATTTAACATAAACGGCTAGAGCAGCGGTCGGCAACCTTTTGTTTAAGACGATAGGGGCCTCAATAGTAGCAAAATTATATTAAGGAGGGCCCTGATAATATAGATTCATAGCTTCGCACCTGCAATATCAAGTGATTTTTCCTTGTTACTGCAGGTGTCTACAAGTGACGATAGCCACTTACTACTCAGTTACCAACCTGATTGGTAGGCCGACAACTTGCTTGTCATCTACTCGTATAAAAGAAATAATGAGCTCTGGTTTCGATTACGGAAACAAAACAACTTTCGCCATGCTCGATGGCGGGATGGGTCAATCGAAATTTCTTATCTCTAGCTCCTCCGTGCTTCGGAAGGCACGTTAAGCCGTTGTTGCGGTTGTTACTGCAACTACCCACCAATCCGCATTGGGCCAGCGTGGTGGTGAATGAATGAGCTCATTGGGATAAAATGTTAGTGGCAATGATGTACTTTGGATATACGGTCGCGAGCCGCAAAGAGGAAAGTGCGGGCCGCGGGTTGCCGACCGCTGCTAGAATTGCAGCCTTGCAAGACTTGCAAAATAAATTTAATTGTATATTATAGTTTTGTATCATACATTTAAATTAATGTTTGTCTTTGACAGGTATTCAACTTCGATGGTATGCGGAACACACTACCGCACTGTTCAGCCACACCCGAAGACGTTAGTTTTTGTATATCATTACTTTTTTATACAAGAAGAGTGGCAAACAAGCGTACGGCCATCTGATGGTAAGCGGTTGTAACGTAACGGCGTGTTGGAGATGGGAGAAGTAGAAATGAGGCACCGAATAACGTCACTTGTTTATTTAAATAGATAAATAAAGGCACACAGAAACAAGACAATCTATAAAACTGAAGGTTAAGCCGTTGGTTCCGATTTTTACTGCAACCGCTTTAACCCACCATCTAGTGTTATGACCCAAATTTCTCACGAGTTTCTCCCTTACAGGAAGGCCTGTGCCCAGCAGCGGCACGATATAGACTGGTGATGATGATGTAGCGGAAATGTTCTGTAAGGTGGAGGTGCAACCCATTTGGACGCTTAAAATTGGCGGCGTGTTGAAAGTGGCTACCATTATGCCACACTCTCATAGACCAAAGAATTTAGACATTTCAGATTCTTGTAATACCCAAGGTTTACCCTCCCAATAGTTTTAATGAAGTTACTTTGAGATACAAATAGCAACACAAACTGGGTGTGTAATGTATGACATAATTACATATCTACTACTTAGATGATATAATATCGAAGTATATAAAATAGTTTGATATAATAACCATTAGCTATAAAACTTGCATTGTTTTCTTTTTTTAATTGTAATTGTAACAATAAATATTATATGTTAAAAAATATTTCAACTGTTGTTATAACTTATGTGAAATTATATCATATAAAATTATATAAAACCTTACGCAAAAAGGGGTACACAAAGCATTAGATAGTTACGTAAGACGGAAAGTCAGGAATTACTGGGATGTGCCTTCCACTATGTTTTTGTGCTGAGAAAGCTTAACTTTACTGACACTTAGGACTTTTCATATAATTATTGTGCAGAGCCCGCGCTAAAATCTAATTCGCTCTGAAGTTGCATCGCGCAGTATTTAGCAGCTGCAAGTAGCTACCGTCCATACCGCATTGTTACGCCGTTCCATATTTTAATAGTGCGCAGTGATCCGAATCGACTCTGAGCAAACTAAAGTTTGTCGCTAGCTGTACCTTGTTTAGGTTAGCTTTAGACTGGCCCTAATTCTGGAGAACACTTGCTAAATCTAAATTTAAGTTCAGTGCATTTCTTTATCTCAAAATGAATACGAAAAGGATGGTGTCAGCAAACCATCAGTTACAGATTACTTTTTAGATAATTTGACATTTAGAAACGTGCATTCAATTTTCGACCTTATTCAACGTGACTGAACGCCGTCTAAAAATGTCTATGGTTCCATTGAAATCTATCTAAATTTAGTTGACAGCTCTAAACAAATTCTTGTTATCTTTTTCATTTTACAAATTGCGAGAAAGAGATATCCTGTACTTAAATTTAGAATTAGAGTGTGTTTTCAGAATTAGGCCCACTGGAAGAAAGCTATAGGTTTTGTGAAAGGTCTGTGGGTTAGCATCCCATCCAGGTACGTCTTCCGATCTTAGACTAGAAAGTAAACATATGTAACAGATGACAGTTGTGTTTTATTCACACAGATGTTCAACGTGCCTGGCGACAGGCGAGTGGTTGGTGCCGACAGGCTAGTCCCCGCACCTGGCACCGTCGACATCGCTAATAGGGCGGACGATGTGAGTACAATTACCAACATATTAGGAAGAACTACTACCCTTACCCAATCCATAATAAGTATACAGGTTGAATTTTTCAAGTGGACGTGCTTAGCCAAATCCGAAACTATCAGAAATACCGAAAAGTACTCAAAGGAGACTTTTTTTGAGTCATGCAAAGGACAATTTTTGAGTCCTGCATTTTTGTTAGATCTATTCCAGATCTGTTTCCCATGAAGATACTGACATCTGACTTTGGTCTTCGCCCCAGGAACTCCAAGCTTAGCACTAATATTTGCAAAACTGCATTGATGAAAAAAAGTGTAATTGAGATGGCTCCAAGAATTTATAACAATTCGCCTGAGCCACTAAAGCAGCTAAATACAAATACTTTTAAGTTTAATTTGAAAAAGTTGCTTGTTGAAAAGTGTTACTACAATTTAAATGAATATTTCGATGACCTACATTTCGCAAAATAGATTTTAATTATTTTTGTGGGGTGGTATAAATCTTTCTCTTTACTTGTTTAAATTTTGTGAGATTTTCCATGTTAAGCTGACATAGAATAACATGAAAATGACTTTTTCCTAATTTGCTAAATCTTCATGGGAAACAGATCTGGATTAGATCTTACAAAAATTCATGACTCAAAAATTGTCCTTTGCATGACTCAAAAATGCATAACTCAAAAAAATCTCCTTTGAGTACTTTTCGCTATTCCTCATATTGTCGGATTTGTCCATGCACGCCCACTTAAAAAAATATCCTGTATAGTTCAACCTATATATGATCGAATAATTGAAAATAATAATGAAACGTAAGATAAATTAAAAAGTAACTGTCATATAAGAGAGGTTATTAAAACACGAGCGGACGTACTTCCATTACAAGCCACCCGTTCGTCGGTCTATCGAATGGTATTTTGCTCCTCTTGGCCACCAATTCTTGATTGTCTTGGTCACCTACCGTTATTCCGTGTAGCAAAGTATGCTGCTGCTTAAGGAGCTCGGTGGCGTAGTGGTTGGAGCGCTCTTGTTTCGATACGAAAGCAACGCAATCAAAATTTGAGATCTCGAGCTCCTCCGTGCTTTGGAAGGCACGTTAAGCCGTTGGACCCGGTCGTTACAGCGTGATGATGCTATAGCCCAAAACTGATGTTTCACCTATGTAGGAAGGTCAGTGCCCAGTAGTGGGGCGTATATTGGCTGGTGATGAGAAACCTGAAATATATTAGACATAAAATTTCACCTTTGTCGAGCTATTCGTTTACTCACGTCGTTATGTTTCATTTCCCACTGAATTTCGGCGTTTGGTACACGGTCAACGAGGGAAATGCCTAACATACAACGCTTAAAATTGCTCGTGTGCTTCCTTAGTTTTATGCATATTTTGCTAAGTGCGTCCATGCTATGCTTTGACCACCGTAGGTGTCGGTAGGCAAGACATTGGTTGTATATCTTGGTCTTAAGGTGTTGTGGAAATTCTGAGTTTAGAACGTCTTCTAGTTTTCCAAAAACAGTCTACTCTAATTCGATACGTTTTTTAATTTCCTTTACCTGCTTCTCGGTCAAAGGATAAACGATGTAGACGTAATCTCAGACCACATGACGATTATGTTATAAGATTATGTCTGTATAGAGCCATTTATCATAATCTTGGTCTTGGACGTGGTCAGCGTGGATGTGGTCCATTGTTCGATGGGTTGACATTCGATGAGTACTTAGTTAGGTAGTTACTTTGAGGCGAAGAACGTTGTTAAACAGTTTGTGGACCTGAGAATGTGTGGGTAATTTTATTATTTGGTATTTGTCTGCCATTTTGTGAATAAAAATCGTGTGAATTACGGCGAACAAAGAGAGTCTAGAAGCGGAGTTTCACAGAAAACTCGGCCCAATATTGATACCCTTGGAGGCTAGAAGAGCACGTTGGATTAAATCGGCTAATATCGAAATTGTATTGCATCCTTTTGTTCTTTTGGTTTACACGTACCGGGTGGGTCAGGTTATGCACAATGAAGCGATGCAAATATTTTGATCGACTAATTCTTTTACGAGGACATCAAACGGACGTTGGCATCGCAGTCTCTATCGGGATGTCATTTTGGATGGCGTGGACAGTGTTACACGTTATGTTTTCTATTTGTCGCGGGTCTATAAAATAATCGTAATAAATTAGTATTTTTATTTACTTTATGGACCCTCTATATTTACTTTATAATATGTCCTAACGTGAATGGCATAATCGAGAAATGTTGAAGAGTAAATGTTATTACTGTAATATTGGCTATTACAGTAATAACATTTATAGAGAGATGCGACCTTTTTATGAAACGATTGGTCGATCAGGCCACGAGAGATGCACTTGATCAATGTTTATGGATGCCTCTGCTGTAGAATTAATGGATCTTAATAGATGAACGCTTTTAAAGGTGTTTTTACCGTCTCATTGGAGTAAAATTTATACAATTACTGAAAATAAGGGAAACGGAGGGCTTTTAGTTGAAAACTGAAAATAACTATTCTGATATATGTATTTGTCTTATAATATTAGTAAAATGATGTTATGATTTTGTGTTTTAAGTAACATGTTACATTTATTTATATGGTTACAGCAAGAATTAGAAGAGGAGCTACAAGCGTTAGAGCGTCGCATTGATACAGAGTTCAAGAGCGCTGACTAGCGGTCAACCAAAGTCTTCACTTCTCCCACAGTTCGAATTTGTAACCAAAATTTATATAGACAAGGTCGAGTATTGTTTATCCTGCGCCAATACTAATATGTTCAACCGAAAGACTTACACTATTCTAAACTACCTTCCATTTTAATGATACACAGTATTTTAGTAAAATGCAATAACAGTAGACACGTTTGGTGTACGGTCAGCATCAAAAGTTATATACGAACCAGATATTATAATGAAAATCGGAATTAACTTACGCCAACACAGTGTTTACTTATTTTATAAATAATTGCGCGTCACACAATCAATAAATGAAGAAGATGAATCTGACATCGTACTCATCAGAAGTAATTCGAACTCGTAATCTTTAGCTGTAGAGGCATTATTTAACAACTTGCTTATCCGTTACTACTAGGGGCGGGATTTTGGTAACAAGGCGGGAGGGACCTCGCCTCAGAACACGTGATTGGCTAACAGAATGTTCTATAAGGCAGTGTACCACGGGAATTGGCTTGTCCCCTTCCTCGGTGCAATAAAATAACTCAAAGCAAAGAAACATATAGCGTTTCAATGGAAACATCATGTAATGATCATGATATTTATTGTAATTTTAATTAATTTTATTTCGTATGTTTATATGAACGGTTCATTTATAGTATACCATACTGATGTTAGGGTTTAATTAACTTTGTTAGGGTTTTCTAAAATTTCTGTAAGCATTATCTTAAATTCCGTTTACACTTCCTTAGAGTGGTGCTATTGATATGTGGAATTCTATTGATCTTGTTGCATATATGGAAACTCTGTGTAGTTGGAATTTTAATAGGATCCCCCTGTATTCTCTTGTAAACGAGTTTCTTTCTTATTTGATTAAAGTGTAAAGTTTTGATATTTTATGTTTCTTAATCTTCAGTTCCTGAGTTGGCATTTGTTAGAATTTTCCATACAATTTCGCCGATAAATTATATTATCATTACTTATTTTACTTAGGTACTGGATTTTAAATAATTGTACAACGCTTGTACAACGCTTGTGAAAGTTATCGTTGTCAATGACAACGAACCTCTTCCACATTGCCATGAGCACATAAAGTGCATAAGCGTTACTGTAAATCTGATTTATTGAATTGAATTTACAGATTTTTGTTACTGACCGTACACATTTCCACATCTAGAAATAGTCTCTCTGGTTTGTTTCTGAATAATGAGGTTAGTCAATCCCTTAGATAAACAGTTATTAAATGTTTTTTACAGAACCAACGTTGTAGGTTACAAAGGTGTTTAGCTGTTTCAAAATGATAGGATAGTGTTGAAATTGTAAACTCGGGGAATGAAAAGGTTCGTCACCTTAAAGTCGGTCTTTGCTTCAATATACAAATATAGCAGAGCAAGAAATATTTCTGCTAGAATTGTAATAAATTTGCCGTTCACTGTCGAAACCTTAACTTTTGTCTGTTCCGCGTAATATTGACCTACGAATTTTCACCAAAAATACATGACAATAATGACGGCATTGACTGATACTGATTTATATTAGTGAAATGTCAATAGTATTATTATTACTCATCTATGACAATATACAAAAAAGGAGAGAAAGCATATAAAACATAATTCTTGGCATCACTTAGTTCATTGTGACATATTTAAAAGGTAACTTATGTGTTCGCGACACGTTATACGAATTAATTTGAAAACTGTCGATTCTTTTTCATTCCCCGACTGTACAACACTTCAGCGTTACATCATATCTATCTCTTTCACTCATACGATGTTTGAAAGAGCGCTGTAACGACTGGGACTGCTTATAAATCAACGTACTATTTACCATTTTTGATGTCTTTTTTGAAACAAATCTTATGTCTCCATTAGTCCTTTTACCACGATCAACAAAATACGATATAAAATTTACCGTTTTAGTTTTCACGTAACGTTAAGATATAGCTATGTTACAAGTGTCATGGTTTATTTATTGCGTACGTCTTTTTTATTAATTTTAGTCGGGATATGTATTTGGGAAATTGTTACAGGGTTCAGTGTAAAGAGATTTGTTTAGGACTTGCCATAATTCGTATTCACCATACTAATTTCCTATTACAGTACATCCTGTTGTTAATTTTGCAAATAGTTAACTTATTATATGTATAGTCAGACGCGTGATAAATATAGAAGATGGCGGGTACAGAACAAATCATGGGAACCACGAAAGGAATCTTGCTAATGCTTCTAGGGGATCCTAAAGGTACCACGGGTAAATTTTTATTTTGTTACTTCCCTAAATACCTACTTGTTAGAATATAACCTCAATAGATACATAATGCTTTGAGGCTACGTCGGCCAAAGTTTTCCTTCTGTGGTTTAATTTAGTAAACGTGACGTGAGGTACAATGGGCAAGTAATGCTATAATTTATCACTAAATTTAAAGATTACTAAGTATATCAATTATTTATTTCTTACATACGCTGCGTTATTTAAAAAATGAATTAACGATTCATTGGAAGAAAGTTTTTGATGGCGTTTTGCTTAGTGTGTGGCAATATTAAGTTTACATTACAATTTGGGTGTTTTCAAATCCATCAAGTTGTTTTATGTTGTTTAGAAGCGCAGCTGACATGTGATGTTGAATGTTTTTAATTGGCTTTAAAACAATCAGGTGCAATACAGTGACATTTTTAGAATAGACATACAGTTTTATGATGCCGCTGATCGAATGTATAGTCGCAATTGTGATTGCTCCATATGTCTGTATATATAAGTATCTAATTGTTATGTACTTTGTAATGAACTTGGCAAACGACGTCGACTTCATAAAGTTGTTTGTCTACTCTTAGCTTGTTATAGTATAATATAATATCGTGTTTCAATATTATCAAATAAATTGGAACATGATACATTTTCAAGTTAGTGTTTGGGCTCTATTTAATAATCAAGATTCACGTTTCCTGATAAAATGCAATATGAAGAGTTATTGAACTATAAAGATATAGTTATTAAAAAGAGTCCTGATATTTTTACACCGCTTGAATCCAATGGGGCCTTTCAAACGTTGCGCTATCTATCGTGCCGTAGTAAAATAGTAAAAGCAATAGAAACTGGTGTGCCTATAGCAAAACGCTTAAACTACTACTGGAGATCATTCTAATGTATTATGGTAATATTTACTAAGGAAAGATTTTATTGTATGTATATATTGTAAATGTTGTTATTACTATACATGTAATGTTATACACGTAGAATGAGATCGGTGTACAGGATGTCTTTTTAATCACCTATAATATCCCCATGGCTCGAGTGCGAGTAGAGGTGACTTGTTTGTGGTCTAACCAAGGTCAGCCACCTTAAAACCTCGGTTGCGCTGTAAAGGCGCTTTATGAATTAGGAACACCTCTAAATTAATATACCCTTATTTTTTTTGGAATTTATTTGTTACAGTAATAAGGTAATATTATTTTTTATGTCTACAACTTTAAAACTCCAATCGAATGACTATTTTGAAAGATTCGCTCTATTTGAGTCAATGTTAACATCAGATAACTCTCATATAACACCTTCAATTTTAGGAGTATTACAGGTGATTAAATCCACTTTATGGTCTGTACTGTCAAAAGATATTAGTTCAAAGGCAATTAGTGCGTATTTTATTAGATACACCGGAAGCGTTTGAATTAGATGCAATCCATAGAATATTATTTGATTGTGGTATGTCGATGCTAATATGTGATGTAGGTGGTTGAAAACCAAAGACAGAAATCAAGGTAGAGACGGATCAATGTAGCAAAAGTTAGTTATTCTATTTAAGTAAGGAATGTGCTTATTGTGAATATATATTGCAGTTATTATTTCCATGAGGTTAGTTATTGCAAATTAATGTTTTATAATTTGTCAACAAAATTACTACACATAGTATTTTATTAACGCATTATTTACTAAACGTTGCTTATTCGATGTGCGTTCACATTAGTTCAAGAATGTTTGCAAATTAATGGTTCGTTTATTTGACTATTTAATTCATACAAATATCAAATTTTATTAATAAATTAAAAAGTACTTATACACTGATGTGATATCAATATCCGTCTAATGCTTTATTAGTCAAACTGGTAATGTTGCTAGTAGGTACTGTTAGTAGTAGACTGACGTCACTATTTTGTATATTTGCAAACATCTGTGAACACCAATGCAGACACAATTATTATGTGTCTTGTAAAATCGCAATAAATATTATTATTGTGGCAAATTTATACATAGATTCGGTTTTCGTAGAGTTGTGTGTTATAAGACAATCGCTACGGTCCCCAAGAGTATTCGTTGCGTAACGTCCTCATATACAGACCAGCTATTATGCTTGATAAATCCGATCACTCTACAGAGTTATAAACACAATTATTTATTAGTACTCACAGTTAGTCTCGCACTTTATTTATTAATAAACATAAAATGCTAAGTCGCGAATACTCATGAGAATCAATATTGATGATATCATCTTTATAATGTGTGTTAGTTTTGTATATATTTTTGGGTGTAGTCAATAGTTCAACTCATCCTGTGAAATAGTCATGTCATGTCTATCTCGGCCACGCGAGAGACATTTGTGTATTCGAAAGCGTAACAATTTGACCTTGAGACGAACCTTACTCGTAGAGGCGATGTTCTAAGTACAACTGGTACACATAATGTTCTGTCGTCTGTACGTGGTAAGCGCGTGTAAGCCGTTTATTTTGTGGCCCATTAACAGTTACTGTACATTTTCAGAAACTGCCGATTATTCGATATTTTCATAACCAAGAAAATAAGTCACATTCAGAATAACATCTGTCGCGATATGTATCTTAAAATCACAACACATTGCTTGTGTGAACATGTCCTATACAATTGTTTCTGGTGTGGACGAGACATAATGATACCTCGTATGAACTGCCTGTAGTGATCCGTAAATATTACTCAACCTACACAGAATATTGTAGATTCCAGTTCATAAAGTTTCTAGAAGTTTTTAATATCTGCGGACCACATTTCGTACGTTTCTGTCGTTTATAATGAATGGCATACTGCTGTATTGCGGATATTAATACGCTTTCGCAAATGGGTTAATTTTTTTCTCTCGTCGGGTATTTTCTAAGGATTTAAAGTTGGATTTTTATACTGCGTGGACATAGTTTGCATATTAACAAGACCACGACAAAAATCGAGATGCTTGACACAGCTGGGTCAAAGTTCTTATGTTGTTTAGTTGCTTTCAGTGTTAATTAAGAGAACCTGCGATTCAGTTATTTTTGTGCATAAAAATAATAATGTATAAATATCATTGAAGTTCGCCAATTATTTTTCCAGAATGTTTATATCAACAAAAAATGGATCCTAGAGATGTCATTGCTGTTTATTAACATGCATGTCGATTATTTGATGCTGCCGACTCCCAGATATATTATTTTAATATATATAAATATATTGTATATAAGTTTGTATGTTAAAGCTAACGCAATACTAACTTGATGTTAAGTTATATGTTATAACTGGAATTTGATCTCAGTAATAAATATTTATTTTATATAGACGTGTTTTGAACGAAATTTTCTTAATACATGTGGCGCTAAAATTTGTACCTTTTGGTGTGCGCTCTTTGCAAACATGCTCAAATACCAGTGTTGTGCTACACATTGCAGCTTTTAGCTATCTGCGTATTGAAATCTGTCTCTGGCGCCGGCGCTGGAGTATAAAAATATAAAAATTATCGCAGAATCGTTGGTTCTCTTTCCACATCAAACATAGAATAGTGTGTTCCTCTATTGTTCGCAAACATTGGCCGATTTAAATTTCAACCTGGAACGTGTCTTGGTTTTCGTATTTGCGCTAAGAGAAGAAGCCTTGGTGACAGGCGTTACCTTTAGAGTTGTTTCAGCTGTGTCAGTGTTCTTTGGTTACATCTAAAGGTCACATGACTTCGTTATTAAAATGACGTTTTATTAAAGTTCCTTTTTGATTTTATTTATTTATTATAAATGCGTTAAATTTCAAATATTTACAATTCTAAATAAATTCAGATACTTACTATTATAACATTTTTATTTAATTAGTGAATAATAATTTAACGATTTTTCGTATTTTTAGTATAATTAATAAATTTCCTAATGTCAATGTTGATTATTATGAGGTAGATTTAATTGTTCTTAGAGATATTTTCTCAAATAAAAGCCAAAATGAGTGAAACATGATTTGTTTTATGGTATATGCGCATGAAAAGAAGTTGTCATCTCATTGTAACAGTTGCTATCAAATCTTGCTACCATCCATATGGGGATAGACTTTGTGACAAACGTGAATACAACGTCAGTTGTCACAGCATTTGAAAAAAATGTATTAATGCCAAACGTTATGTTCGGATATAATGTGAAGTATCTATGATTCGATCGTGGATTTAAACGATTATGCAGAAAGCTGCATTATAATTAAAACAACTGATGTTGAAGACGGCTTCTTTTGAGAGTAGTGGTCTCTTATTATTATAGTGTAGGATTACTATCTAGTATATTCCCATATTGATGTTTGCTTCGATATTAACTAAAGAGAGCCTGCAGTGCAAGACAAACTAAGATAATTGGCGCTAGTATCGTAAAGCTTATCAATAAATATGTTTATAAAGCGTGTGGAGGATTCGCGTAGAAAACTAGTTCCAAGTTTAGACAATGTATATTGTTTGAATCATATAAATATAGTTTTAGAGTTAGGCGAAACAAAACTTTGTCTTGTAGTGCAGAATCCCTTTACGGAGCTTGTGTTTAGTAATATGGTTTATGAACGGGATCGATGTCTAAGGCTGGTGATACACCTATTTATTCCCTACGTATAGAGGAAAATTGTAAGGCTGTAAAATTTATGTAGCTGAAAGATTTAACTCGACGCCATGTCTCTTTGTAAATAGCTTTTTTTTATTTACATTTAATTTAGTGACGTATAGTGATTCAATGTTTTTATTATTATATTGTTTTTTTTTTGAAGCCAATTAGCCGCGTATTTTGATATTTATAATAACATCGTTTATAAGTTATTTATATACTTACAATTGGTCTTAATATTAGGTTTATCCATATATTAGGTTTATTATATATTTCTTCTATAGCTAAGCTATGAGCTGTCTGCTTACCTAAGCTATAGGAGAAATATATCTATAACTTCTTCTTATTAATTACGATTCGTATTACTATAGAATAACTTTATTCTATAGTAATACGAATCAACAGCAAAAGTTGATTGGCGAATAAACTTTAGTAAGCCAATTTCTATTTATGGATATAATATTGGAAACTGCTTTTCATGAATGTAATGCTCGATTACATTGGACGCATATAACATATTTTCTGTTAAATGTCATCTTAAATCACAAAATCAAAATATATCTAGGGTATATTGCAATATACATGTCGATTTTAGTGTTAGCATATTATTTTAGTCTGCAAGGACTCTCATAGTTCCATAGGGACCTTTACTCACCCTTGCCAAATTGCAGCAAAAAGTTGGACTTTCTATTTATGTTTCGTGCTTATTCAGAGTTATATTATTGTATTTATCATTGTGGTTAAACCAATGTCATTTTGATACGTTTTTTCTATAGGAAAAACATCATATTTGTAAATAGGTCTGTTTAAAGACCGTTAAATATAAATGAATCGTATTATTTGTTACTATAATGTGCAATCGTACGCGCAAGCGTCGTGAGTTTCAAAAGTATCAGTCGAGCCACTGTGACCCGCAACACGGGAAACTATTAGTAATCGATTTTAAGATTATTTAAGTGTATTGAACTGATATCTCACTGTTATGTGAGGCGAATGAATCCTCTTATAATTGCATTCCTATTATACCCCAGTAGTTGCTCATAGTTAGAAAGGTAGTACCTTTGATGGCCCGTCGTTTTGCAACAATTCATGTCCCTGTCAATAAATATAAAAAGACTACAAAATTATCTTTATTTTAAAAAATATTACATTCAAATATATACTGGGTATATGTACAGGATGGTGCCGTCTATACGACTATAAATTAAAACATGGGCCATATTAGTTCATAGAAATGATTTGCCACTTTCAATAGCATCTTATTTAATTGAAAATTTCATGACATTTGTATGAAATAATATAGCCCGTTTCAATTTATTATCGTATTGACGACACCACCCTGTATATGTACAAGTTGACTAGTCATTACTTTGCAATTATGCTTGCATACTATAATGTTATAATTTATAGAAATATACTTCAGGAAGCTATCAAAGGGTTTTCAAGCAGAGCGGTCGGCATGAATTAATTGGTTATAAATACGTATAAAGTCTTTAACTCACTTATTGCTTTCTTAACCACATAGTTAATTATTATAATAAATAATTTATATTTTAAAATTATGATTTCTTTTTTATTTTAAAATTCTGCAATTCAGGTAAATATTTTATCTAGCAATATTTTATTTTTTAGACGCTTAAACATGTCTTAACACTGTTATAACAAGTTTGTTTCTCATCATTAAATGTCAGATGAAACAATAAACCACGTTTACCAGTTTTTAACTAAAATGTGTTTAATGTGCGTTTAAAAGTGGCCGTTCTATGAATTGACCTGTATGTAAATATGTTATTAGTTTCATGCAATACTTGGCAGCGGTCGCAGTGTCTGATACTGATTAATGGTAGTAGAGGAATTTATCATAAAAGAAAGAAATATTGTCACTAGGTTTTATAATGATTAATTTTTATTTAATATTTAAAGTTATAAATGAGACTGCACAGTAGAAAATATACTCTATACAGGTAGAGTAGTGGTCCATTAGTTCTTTACATGGTTTTTTCGGGGTTTATATATTTAATATAAAAAAAAAAATTCAATTACCTACCTCCCACTTTTCTTTAAAATGTGCTCAAAGTAGTTACGTTTTATACTAGATTAGACCGGTTGTTTGATCTAGAAGCTTAATTGGGGAATCAGACAAGCGCAACGGGGAACTGTAAGTAGGTATGTTATGTTTCTACTGAAACCCATATTTCTTAAAAGTCTCTTCGTAATACTTGCAACTAAGTGCTAAAAAGTGCATTTCATGTCAAAACGAATATGCGAACCAATCGGACTTGCAATCTAACATTTATCGTCAGACACATGACACAATAGAAAATCTAATTTGTATTAGTCTGTTAAGTGACTGCTTCAAGATTTATTTTAATTGTAACTGCTCGAATTGGCCGAATGGCTCCCTACGCATAATGACCGTACTCGTAGCTTAGACATTGAAATTTTCAAAAAATAGGGACTAATAATAATAATTTTCATAAAAAATTTATTCCCAAAAATGTGTTGTTATACGTACGAGTATGTCGTTTTGAGAGTGTCTATTCACGTATTTTATTATTTCCACAAATGTGTCGTTATGCGTATATGTCGTTATGCGTCGAGAGCGCTGAATGATGGCGACTCAATAAGCGGTAGGGAATTTATATAATTAGGTATCTTCTTTTTCTTCAGCCATTATCGACCAATCGTTTGGTGTAGGCCTCTTTTAATCCTCACCCAATTACTACTATTTTGGGAACTCCCATTGCAAAGTAGGTGTCTAAATTGTGAAAATGTGACACTAATTTGGCATAAGCTTTATTATGTTGCACTTCTACTTGAAATCTCCATAGTTTGTGTATACGGCGGAACTTAAATTAGCCAGTTATTAGAACGCCTAGGTTATGCATTAAATGGCTGAAGGACAACTATAATACGCAACGCTTAAACAGTTGGCTAAACGTCTTGTCAGCCATCTGATTAATTTAGCTAGTTAATTGGATGTCCAAACATCACATTGTCGGAGCATCGTCCATTTTTATGCAATAATCAAACCAATTGTTTATTTTTTAAATTCAATTCTTCTGGACTTATAGTAATATATTGTACAATTATTATTAATACATTAAAAAATATATTATTTTATACATTAATTACATCAGTACATGTCGCTTTCGTGTATTTTTTTGACTTCCAGGCTATATCTTGGCCACCTTTTAAGGATAAAGTATTTTTTTATCAGATTAGAAACAAGGTTACAAAAAGACAAACGCATTATGTCCCACCCTCGTTAATAACATTTCAAATGAGTTTATACGAGGACTGGATATCAACGTAATGAATTACAATTCTATAACTGTCTTTGTAAGAATTGTAATTCGTTCGCTTTAATAATCCGATATATTAATATATGTTGGGAATATCTTATACTTATTCCGAAGAGGCTTATGTATTTTTTATTTTTCTGTATTTATATTAAATTCGTTTATTATAATTATGATTATTTTTCTATTCAAAAAACGCGGTAGGTATTTTCCTAAACCCCGTAGGATATGAAATAAAAGTTCGATCACCAAATGGAAATACCTATTTATTAGTGAAAATGTTTTAAACTTACATATATTTAATATGTATATATTATTGAGTAAGCCGGCGTCGGGTTGTGTCTTTCAGTTTTATTTTTATAGTTACATATTGGGGGCTCGGAGCCTTCGATGGGAAGTGAATGTTTGCATTTGTTTAAGAATGCATAAAGATTTTTGTTTGATGTAATATTATTATTATGTATAAGCGTCTACGGCGCTGTATGTAACTGTAGTTACGTGTAATACTTTTAATTATAGATACTATATTAATTAAATATACTTACTAAGTTTGTGATGTGATTTTTTATGAAGTCAGTACAAGTAATTTGAATTTTTCAAAGAGAATCATGTAACCCTTGCTTAATCGTTGGGATGTATTTTGTATAATAATAAAAAATCTTGGCTCGAAAGAACAAGCAGTATTTGCATTGCAATTTGACAGTTACCCGTTCCATCACGTTTGAATGTATTTGAAGAGAACTATCAATAGTTTTCTCAAAATATTGCGGGTAAAATATTGCTTGTATTTTTATGGCCCTTATGTGTGATTATTTGGGTCCACTCGGTTTCTGTACTCGTGTGAGACAGACAGGACCCTAGTAATTAGGAATTAGTTTCATTTGTGGACAGGCTGATTAGGAATGCATTTCCCACGCATTATTTTTGTTGCTTAAATAGTTTTGTTTAAATCTTAATTGATTATTCTTTTATGAAATAAAAATGTTTTTGTGGTAACTTATGTATTTTCATTGGAAACTTCCGCATTTTACTATTAAGGGACAGCTACTATTGAGTTTTTATAGGTAATATTTTTTTATTACTGTTTACCGACCTTCTCTTTGTAGTCTGTGTTTGCGCATATCCTCCCGAACGTTCTATAGTACCGAACGAGATTAATTTTAAGACGTTTGCTTTTTAATATTGAACGGCGGTATGAATCGTTCTGGATCGGCCACCAACACCGATTTGAATTCTGACTACACCAAAAATATGTCGCGATTAGGCAAGGTAAAAAATCCGAATGACATGGTAATAAAAAACCGAATGTTAAAGAAATAAAAATCGGAAAGTGCTCACATAAAAATCATTTTTATTTTAATAAATACCATAAAATTTCTTATCCTATCTATCTATTGTTTTATTCATATCGATGAACAGCAGCACACCAAGCGTGACACTTTGGACATTAATAAAACATGTATTCAGTAGTCATATTGTCGGATTTTGCATGACGAGTGTTGCACCAGTGTGCTGTCAACTGCACACCAGGGGCTACTTTAACAAATTTCGAAACTTTGGACCAATTTTCGGATTATGTACCTACATAGGTACCTTGAAGTCGGACATTATTACCACGTGTGGTAATTAATTTGTTTTTATGCGAATCTTGCAATGACCCATCATGGTTTATCCGAGTTCGAAGTGAAGGACGTTCATCATTCAAAAAGAGGCGGGATAAGTTTCGGAATCGAGATTGAGAGTAGCCCCTTAGTTGTGTACCTAGCACAAAGATTATTGTAGGTACACATTATTGTGTTACCAATCGAGATATAAGTACTCGTAAAAAAACCATATCTTTATTACTCTCTTCTCTAAAGACAATTCTAATGGTGAACAGCTTTCTCTAATGTCAAATATGGCTTTTTTTATCTCATCTGTAAGGCCAAAGTATTCATTTTGACAAAATATTAACAAAAATACGATTCCTTTTATACATCCATGGCAAGCTATGAACTTTGACAATACATTTTAGGCCGACGACATAAGATAAAAAATAATATTGACAATTTGATAAATGACAGTTATTTGTGCGCAGGGATTCAGTGGCTGCAACTCACGAGCGTACCTATATAAAATGCGCCGAGTGCATAGGCTCGCTCTCATACGGGCTACCCGATCTTATAATAATTATAATTAAAATAACATTACAACTTGGGCGCCAAGATCACAAAAGTAACAATTGTGTCACATAAAAAATAACGCAATAGTTATCTTAAAATGAGTTTGCGCTTCGCACGAGGACTAGTTTTCAAACAATATTACTATAATAACTAAAATATATCTATTACATACAATTCTACAAACTATATATCTAAATGGCGCATTGTTAGTGAATAATACAACATCGTACTATCAGATATAAAACAAACATTGAGGTGATTGGCAATTCAAGGACATTTCCTTAAATGAAGTAACAGTTGAAATTCTTATTGAAAGTAGAATGAAGAAAATATAATTTTGACACGTCCAAAAGTGACTCAGGGCGCAATTTATTGGATGTTATCAGGACCTAGTATCACGATACATTTTTGCATAAAGATGTGGTTTCTGAGAGTTACGTAAATGGCATAATTATTTTCCTTTAGGCGTTAAACGAAATCGAAATGTATTAACTAATATCAATTGTAGTGAAGTTTGTCACCTGTCAAAATGGTTCTTTCTAGATGGGTTTCTAGACATAGAGGAACTTGTTCAATCCTATCATCTGTATTTAATTATTACTCATCTTAATTGTAATGAAATAATAATATTAATACATATAGGTAAATACTTTTTACGTTGTTTTGTTGGGGCCCAAATTGTCATCCTCCTTATCTTTTGCACTCAAAATAAAGATTTAATTTGAAATTATCTAAGAGGCGTGACGATTTTTCATCGGGGCTATTTTGTACATAACTGCTACCTACGTCAATCATATTTGACAATCATCGCTATTGTTTTCATATGATTTGTTCCTTGGATTTGACTCGATGATAAGTACCTAATGTTATAAAAACCTCTGTTTCGTCACACTTGCCTATTATCAAAAAGAATTGTTAGATACTTTTGGACTTGAAAAATGCATTTAAACTATTTTATTTTATGTCGGTAATAGAGCTTTTAGAACGATTTTACATTTAAAACATCTTAAAAACACCGTTTTCAGACCGATACATTCAGCAGTTTAAAGAAATATCTAGACTGAAATTCTGATTATCAGTTGCGCTCTTCCTATTTAAAACGGCAGTCATGTCCGTCTGTCTGTTTAAATGTCATACCTTAAATCTTATATTTGCAACTAAGCAACAAAAATTTTGCAAATAAACAAACTGGTTCCCAGCTTATTATTTCCATAAAAATATTCATTATATTTTGTGTCCTCTATACAAGATAAGGCATATCCTATTCTATCAGAAGATAAAGTCACCAAGAATCTAACAGTTAAAAGTTTGATTAGACTTACTTTGAGATACTCACATGCTTAATAAGGCAATTCTTTTTAATTTAGATTCTCTCGTACACATTTTATTAACGATAACATAGTAGAACATAAAGATATAGTCGCTGTAATAAAACAGATATACATGTATGTAAACTAAATTGAAAACAAATATATTACGTCTTAGGCCTTTTGTTAACGACACCGGACTGTTGTTCGAGGCCCGTCACGCAGTGTTCCTTATGTGAGTATGGATGAGTGTTCACGCACCGGACATACTCCCGGCGTCGTTACAAGAGACCTTAGTGAGACAAAGGCAGCATCGCATGTATCTTACATGTCAATAGTTGCTTAGTGTGGTCGTCACAAAGTTTCAATACTGGGAGTCGGTCAGTTTTTCACACAGTCATGAGATGCGGCATTTTGTCTTAACGACGACACACGTAAAGTGCGACTTTAAAATAGTTAAGAGACAGCGATCACAGTTACGTTTGCAAAATCTGATGAATTTTCAAAGTAAATGTAAAATGATTGTTTTTAGACTTAAAACTTTGTGCTTACTGTTTTAAAGCAGTGATGCATCCCATCTAAATGTACTTCAATGCACTCAGCATTGCAGAAGTTTCTGTATTTTTTGCGGAAAACGTTGACTATTTTAAAAACACAGACTATAAAATAGATTAATTATGTACTTTACTAAATAGTACTTATAACTTAGTTATTTAAAATTAGGTTTCTATATTTCGTTAATAATATATTTCTATTTTAATAAAATACATAGTTTTACATAATTTACTTTAGTTCAATTGTGCGAAGTCAATCATTTTAAAATAAATTTGGTCCAATATTATGGGTTATTTATCAATAATACAAACAAATCATCCAAATTATCCAACTTAAGTTTAAATAAAATAAACAATTTTATAAACAACATTGTTTAATATTTCTTAACTAAAATAATAATAAAATAACACCAGGAATGTAGAATTAGGAAAGGAAGTGTAATTAATTACCAATTCTAGTCATACGTCGCTTATTTTGAATAACAGTAGTAGGAAGGAATGTACAAAAGGAAACAAAACTCCTTAAATAACTAACTGAGTAACAATCAACAACAGCTTACTTTAACAGAAAAAGTATTTATTTCAGTATTTCTGATATCAAATTTAACTAAAATTATAAATGAGTGGCAAAACCATTTAGTGGTATAACTCAGCCCGCTGGAAGCTTTTTGTAACATTGGTAAAATCCCCTCGGGCCACGTGGTCCTACTGCCTTTGTCCTACCGATCGGACCACATCTTTTACTTTCACTATTTGGATAATCGAAAACAGTCTTTTATGCAATTATGAAAATAATAATGGTTCGGTTTGGAGATCCTTGGGGGGAGGCCTATGCCCAGCAGTGAGCGTCTCTCGGCTGATATGATATGATGAAAATAATAATGGCGGTTTTCAGTGATTTAAAATTTTGAAATGCGAAGGATTGAAATGCAATAGGAAGTGGCACTGAGTCGGCGAGTGAACACAGTTAGGGCTTTGAAAAATAATTAATATGCGCTACACAATTTATATTTGACTCTTGTTTGTAAGTATTGTTTTAAAGTGAGCGCGATTCTGAATTTATGCTACTACTAAATGAGATAACCACTCAAATGCTTAATTTGTACTTGTTTCATAAAATTCAAAAGAAATTCTAACAGTAAAGTACGAAAGAACAATGGTCATTTTTGTACCCAAAATAAAACAGATGAAAATATACGTGAATTTTCAACCCTCAGATAACTTTTGTACAGAGAATAACTTGATAAGTTTACAATTAATCTTTAGAAAATTGTCAAAAAGTCAAATTTTTAAGCTATAGTTAGATAATGGGCCAAGTTCGAAAGACACATTCTAAAAATAAATTTACTCTTTCTCGCAATTTGTAATAGGAAAAAGATAGCGATAATTTTTTTAGAGCTGTCAACTAAATTTAGACAATTTTAGAAACCATAGTCAGACAATTTTAGACCGCATTTTATACGAAGATGCTTCCTAAACACTGCAATTTATCACGTTCAATAAGGTTGAAAATTGAACACGTTTCTAAATATCAAATTAAATGACAGTCATCCTCTTTATTTTACATCTTATTCATATTGAGAGAAAGAGATGCATCTAAATGCGTGTACAAACGTACTCAATGCTCTCTATCAGACCCAAACTTTGTATTAAACTATTTAGTTGTACCTACTAAAATGTCATCTGTTCTTTGAATATAATTGCGGTTGTGGCGTGCCGTTAATAAACTAAATGGGCCACTCGTTGATCTTGCCGATTTTAGTGGGAAAATTATTCTAATATTATAGAAATATAAGTAACATTACTTACGACTTAGGACTAAAGCAACACCAAAGACTTATTCCATATAATACTATATTAAATTCTCGCTGAGGTGTTTTAATTCATAACCATCACTTTTAATTTTATGTTTCAATTACTATAACGTAAAATTAAAAGAATTACACTATATTTATTGTGGTGTAAAGGGTAATCATCTAAGAAAAATCTTAAATGTACGGTAAATACGCTACACAAGGACAATTGAAAACCTACATGAGTAGAGGACGTGGTATTAAAGAATTTGAAAAACAACGTATTCTAAAAATATTACATTATTTTTAGTACCATCAGAATGAGAATCATCAGAGGTCTGCAAAATATGTGCAATGTGTCAGAAACGCAATTTGTAACATCACTTGGATGGATCACTTATCAGAAATAACTACGATATTTTAGAAAAGCAACCTTATTACTAAAGCATTGAATCGGGTTTTACTTGTTAAAGATCTAACTGATGATACAAATTGCTTTTCTAACACATTGCATATTTTTTTCAGACCTCAGATGATTCTCATGCTAATTGTACTAAAAAATATATAATATTTTTAGTATACATTGTTCACTCTGGCTCAGATAACTTTGAGGCTGACTGTACTGTCAACAGGAGCTGAAATGGTTTTCCAGGTCCGAGAACTCTTTTTGATTATATGCTAGATGAGCGAGACAAAAAACGACGCAAGCGTACGAATGAAGCGACGTGAACAGAAGATAAAGGTCTACTTTACAGCCCATGAAACAGTTCGCTGTTTTTCGGATTGAAGGGAAAGGTAGCCAGTGTAATTACTGGGCATGGACGGCATTTCATCTTAGGCCTCAGGATGACAACGCACCTGCAATATCAAGTGATTTCCTCTTGTTATTGCAGGTGTCTATTGGCTGCGGTTACCGCTTACCATCAGGTGGGCTAAGCGTTCCGATTAAGAAATCAAACCAACTTGTTCAAAGTCGATCCCGCGATGGGTCAATCCAAATTTGGAATCTCGGGCTCCTCCGTGCTTTGGAAGGCACGTTAAGTCTGGTCTCGGTGGTTACTACAACCGCTTTAACCCGCATTGGGCCAGCGTGGTGGTGTTATGGTTTTCAGCGTGTTTAATTTGGAGGCAATAATTCAATAACTTACACAACCTTGAAATTTAAATGATATTACTATTTTACGCATGGGCGCTAACGCCTACTGTCTTTATCTTCACGATAGAAAACCTCACAATTCAATGGAAAAATTAGTCACCTCTTTGGAAGGTAAAAGCTTTAAAATAATCATAAAATTTCCGTGCATATATTTTGAGAAAAAAATATTCAATTTTATGTTTTCCTATTTTCTTATTCGGTAGTACGTCATTAAATCGAAACACAAATAAGACAAGTCGTTTAATTCAACATTCTGTTATTGACTGTAATAGGTAGTTATTTTTAATAGATTAAAACAACGGTCCAACTACATTTTAAAAAGCAGTTGTCCCGAAAGTAATATGAAATAAATCTTTGGTTAAATAAATGTATTAATTATTAAATGCAAAAATATATTATTACTCTGGTGTAATACGTATAATAAACGAAATCATTGAGGATCAAGATATCGCGCAGGGGCTTTGGATTTATCAGCAATAAGTTGATGATATCAGGGAATGTACGAATTTTAACACTTCCGAGTAGAACAAACCAGTTGTTATACTAGAGTCAATAAAACGTTACTAATCAACAATAATTGATAATTACCAACATTTTTAACAATTGATTTAGGGGCTTTCACCAATAGAGTAGTTGATAACTTATATTTTATTTCATAAATAAGAAGTTTAGAATACATTAAGAATTTCAAAAGAAATATTATGTTTAAAATCAATAGTTTCACAGGTATAGTGATATGTTTGATATGAATTCTGCGGAACAGATGACGTCACATGTTGCTAAATTACAAAAAAATGTACATCATATTGATAAAAGTAATAATGACTTTGTACTGTGTATGTTATTATAATTTTTGGTAAGTTTTGGAAAAAATTCAACAATTTTTATTAATTTTATAAACCGGACAATTTCAACAATATTTCATAACTTCTAAGTTTGAATTGTTTTTATGGGCAACCGTAGCGTATATTTTTGGAATTTGTGTAAACGGCGCCATATTCAAACTCAGGCAACATCCTCTTGGTGAAAGCCTCTAAAAGGAGTAATCTGGGTGACAATTGAAGACACTTCTTTTGATTTTCTGTAACTAGTGTAGGTACCTTAACAGGTAACCAAGGCCCGTGCACAGTTTTCAATGTGCCTACCTCCCGTCTCTCCTCTGCAAGACCTCAAACAGTACCGTGTTAGTGTCGACGTCGCTGTCGTCGCTCGCCCAGCGCTGTTGCTCCAGTAACGGCTCGTGGTGGTCGCCGGGTTTAGGCGAGCGAGTACGGTTTATAGTCTCGAAGTTGTCTTGCTGGAGTGCTCGAACAGAACCAGCGACTGCGCGAATTACCAACACCTGTAATAGGGTAATTGACCACTTTTTTTTATTTAATAAATAAGAAGTTTATAACTCACTAAGAAATATTGCAAAAGAAATAGTATGTCTTAGATCAATAGTTTCACAGATATAGTGGTATGTTTGATGTGTTGCGGCGCATCGTCAAAAAACGCTCCATAGAAAATCTACAGAACAGGTGACATCACATGTTCCCATATTACTAAGAAATGTATGGGCATACTGACAAAATTGATAATAACTATGTATTAAGTATGTTTTTATTAATAGTTGTCATAATAATAGTTGCTTAATTGATGTCAGCAATCTAATATCATTAACATTTTTGATATATTTAGAAAAAAATATATATCATTTTTTTTATTTTCAAAACAGTACAACTTCAACAATATTCCATATCTTTTAAGTTTGAATTGTTTTTATGGGTAACAGTAGCGTATATTTTCGGAATTTGTGAAAAAAGCGCCAAGTTCAAACTTACGCAACATCCCAAATGAAAGGGGGTTTATTCTATAAGCAACTGCCGTGTACAAACTATGTGTCAAATAATAAAAATATGTTGCGACACTAAATTTGCCTAACCTATAAAACCTGTGCTTCAGGCAAAAGTTATGACAGATTCAGACATGATAGACAGACATAAAATTATTAGGTCTACCTACCTAATATTTATTTACTGTGATAGACATAATAAAGTGCTGCTGATGTTATTTTTAAATTACTGATTTAATTAAAAATTAAAACCGACTTCAAAAAACTGAAAAGGATAAAATAATTAAATTTAAGTAGGTATTCATCCCCTAGAAACATATTTTTGGAGTCGGTGCTTCACTTTCTATTGTTTTTGGAAACCACTTAGCACCAACTCCAAAAATATGTTTCTAGGGGATGCATACCTACTTAAATTTAATTATTTTATCCTTTTCAGTTTTTTGAAATCGGTTTAAATTTTTGTTTAAAATTTTTTTTTTCACATTTTTTAGTGGTAACGTTCTACGGTCGAAGCTAGATGGGTGATCGTAAACTTATATTGTTTCCTACTATCGTATCGTTTCACTAAAAAGTCATTTGAAAAGCAAAACTTCGCAATTTCGCATATGTAGACGACTTCATAATTTAAGTTTTTTTAAATTTAAAACCAAAGTACCCAACTGTTTTTGAAAAATATTTTATGGGACCAAATGGTAGCTATTCCGCATCGAACAAAAAAAGAATCACGTAAATCGGATTAGTAATCTCGGCGTAATCGGTGTACATACATAGAAAAAAAAAAAACATACCGGCCGAATTAAGAACCTCCTCGTTTTTGAAGTCGGTTAAAAAGTAAAAGTGACAAATTAACTGACCACTTAAAAGTGCCTACGCTAACAATATGTTATTTATAACTACTTACGTACTAGCAGTAGCTCCTCGGTCTGTTCGTAGGACGGACTTTCCAGATGTTTACATGAGGTTGAGATGTTTGAATATTTTGGACTAGTCTCTAATTATTCAAGATAATTGGTATCATTATGGGCTTTATTTTGAAAATAAGACACGATCTCTGACAACTGTTGATTATCTTACTTTAACAAGAGATGATTTTTAGTTTTAAAATGAGTCCCGTTAAGATTATCAGAGGCCCTAGAGTAAGTTTTGACCTCCGTAAAACGATTGGTTCCTTCTTCGCCGGATTCCAAGCTGGTCGGATTCTAAGTTCGTCGCATTCCAAACTCCTCGGATTCCATACTCGTCGGATTCCAAATTCTTTGGATTATAAGTTTGTCGCTGTACACTCATGTTCGATTTGTTCCTAATGATGACAAATTAGGAACTAATCTCATGTTCAAAAACTTGGGTGTTCGCAATCATGGATAGGTTAGCTAGGTACATTAAAAGATTTTATTTATTTATTTAGTACCTTTATAATTGTAATCATTAAGAATCGTGTACATCGGAGCCGGTTCCTTGATACAACGTAGCTCAACGGTCCTCACTATGGACCACGTGGTGGCCATAAATTATAAATCACAAATCGTAGATTTGATTTTAATCATGTCAGATCAAATCCATGTTCTAAGCTTGTCATCTGTATACATATTTATGTCTTTGACCGTACATGACCGTACATAACAAGTTTGGAGTCCGACGAACTTGGAATCCGACGAGTATGGAATCCGACGAACTTAGAATCCGACCAGCTTGGAATCCGACCAGTCTGGAATCCGACAAACTTGGAATCCGGCGAAGAAGGAACCAATCCGTAAAACGTTACTATCGTGTCTGCGTTCATCTGTCAAAGCGTATGAAAATTACAACAACAACAGCTCTGCTACACCATTTTTTTCAAAACATATTCTTTACCTACAGTTGCGTAGTATGAACCCTAGCATTTTGAATCCTTTTGTGGCAACCTGTTCAATGTGTTTATGAAAGTGTAATTTTTTGTCCAGGACGACTCTGTCTTAAGAACAATAGAAAAGTGTAAAAATATGTTTTAATACAAGACAGTTATTTTGGGCAGGATTTTTGATTAGTCACCTTATGCACGATGTGTCCGATAATGCCCAGCAGACACAGCGAGAGGCCCGCCACGTTGACAACGCTCAGCTTGTCGCCGCTCACTTCCACCGCCAGTATCAAAATGAACATCTCCTGCGGAAGACCATGAAAATTGCCAAAGACTAAATTACCTGAGGAGCTCGAAACCAGGGCGCTAAAACCAATACGCCGCGTATTGGTTTTAGCGCCCTGGTTTCGATTACGAGATCAGAGCAACTTTCGCCATGGTCGATCCCGGTATGGGTCAACCACAAGTTCTAATCTCTGAGGATTATGTGCTTCGGAAAGCACGCTAAGCTATTGGTCCCGGTTGTTATTGCAACCGCTTTAAAGCACCAACCCACATTGGGCCAGCGTGGTGGTGTTATGGCCCAAGTTCCTCATGTGTTCCTCCCATGTAGGGAGGCCTGTGCCCAGTAGTGGGACGTATATAGGCTGGTGATGATAATGAAATTACTAAGGTTTTTACAAACAAGTACAGCATGGGGTTCTACAAAAAAGGCTAGAAAAGCAATTTGCAGGGTCGGAAACGTGTAAGTGATAGGCTTGTGATTGTATTACGCCGGAGGACATGTTTGTATCTAATTTAAGGGAGTTTATGACGCATGCGCCGTTCGAAATTTTGACTCTCCGAAACTGATTCTAACAAAACTTGTCATGCATAAAGAATTTATTGGAGATTATTAGTTTGTATGAAAACCTAAAAATTGCTGTTAATCGATTTTCATTAGATTTTTGAAAAATCCTCTTGTAACTAATTACACTAGCCTGACCTGCTTTCTTATTATATCTATAGATAGCGTCTTATTAGATTCGATTTGTTTGTATCCAATATTTTCGACTTAAAAGTTTGTATGAAAAACCACACCAAGTAAACCACCTTAAAAATATTTACATAGCTTTGCGATTCAAGATACTAATAAAGTCTTAATTTAGTTTCGTATTTTTGATAGCGATTACAACCTTAATATATTATTTAACTATCAAATAGAATTTATTTTTGGTGTTAAATAAATTACATACTGACATTTTCATTTAAAAAAACACAATTGGCTACTTTTTAATATATTTTTTATACAACTAGATGATAATCAAGCTGGCGGCCCACCTGGTGGTAAACGTTTACCGCCGGTTATAGACACCTGCAATAACAAGCAAAAAATCACTCGATATCGCAGGTGCGTTGTTGTACGATTTACGTACATGATTTTATTATTTAATATTATAATAGATTTAACTCTCGAATGTAGTGTAATTGTTTTGTACTTTGGACGCGACCTACATTAGAAAGTGCATTGACATAGCAAGCCGTCGCTAACTGCATTTCCATATTTAATTTAAGTTTTAGTGCTCAATTAAAAGTCATCCGAGAAACATTGCAGTTTCCTTGCACACCACACCGTCGGGATTTCGGGACACTCACTGCATATTGCATCTCTTGCATTGCATACTGCATGCAACAGTTGTAATCCTGAGGCCTGAGATGAATTGCCGTCCATGCCCAGTAATTCCAATGGCTACCTTTCCCTTCAATCTAAAAACAATGTTTCACGGCTGAAATAAGAAAGGCGGTGGTACAGTCAGCATCAGAATAATCTGAGAGTGATCAAAAATATTTGCACTGCTTCAGAAAACCAATTCTAATACTACAATAATAGAGTCGCATGTTGTTTGTATTATCACTTAAATTTTCAACAAGTGTTAGACGATTCTAACGACGAAGTAATACGGTTGCTTTTCTAAAATAATTTAGTTTTGTTTTACCGCTTTGAAAGCCCAGACGACAGACCTAGCATTTAACAAGCTAAGTAATTCACAACAGAACGGGAAACGGCATGTCCTAGCTAGCTGAGGTACCTTAAATATTCCAGCAATGGACAGTGTAAGACTAGATGTGTAGGTAACGACTAGGAACTCGCTGATTTCCATGGCGAAAGCAATGGTGGCGCCGACCGACACCTTGAGCACGGTCGGCAGCAGTTGGGCCGGCGACTGCAGGTACTCCTCGTGGAGGTGCTTGAAGCAATCAAAACCTGAAATATAAACATAGATCTAAACAAGAAAATAATGTGACATCCGCGACCCAAAAAGGAAACATTTCGTCGGTGGGCGTGCAAGACCGCGTAAGAGCAGTTTGCAATACCGCGTTTTTACAAAAATCGCAAAATTGAAATATCGCGCTAGCGCTGATTCGTTTATACTAGATTCTCATTAAACAAAACCCAGAGAAATCCCAAACAAGTTCAGTCAAAGCAATGTGTAGAAATATCCAAGATAATTTAAATTTTTTCTTGCATCCTGTGCAATAAACAAAAAGCACATACCCGGTCTTGCACGCCCACCGACGATTTAGCAATAATATGTACCCACTTCTCGCAGTTCATGTCACTTATTCCGTTTACATTAAGAGTCACGAACAGCGAGAAGTGAGTACATGTTATTGCTCGTGACTGTATACCTACCTAAATAAAAAAAATAAAGTTTAAAATAAAAATATTTTGTATGCATGGGTACTATCAATATTTTATCAAGTGCTTCGCGCAAGTCAATATTTGCATTTTATTTTATAACAGGCGGTATACAATTTGTTGGGTTGTAGCACGGATATTTCATTCCTTTAAAAAACCGAATAATTGTTCGACGACCGGTTGGCCGAGTGTTGTGTACCCCTTGCTATACGGACTGCTCAGTCAGGGGTCCCGGGTTCGAATCCCGGTAGGGGCAAATTTTTGTATGATGAAACACACATGATGCTCACGAGTCATGGATGTTTATCTGTTTATTTAGTATCATCATCAGCCTATACATATACGTCCCACTGCTGGGCCCAGGCCTTCCTACATGGGAGAAACACATTTAGTATATTTCTTATCCGTTATCTAGTATCCATAACACAAGCTCTTCATAATGCTTACTTTGGGCTAGATAATAGGTGTGAGTTTATAAAAATTGTAGGTAAGGTCAGCTACAAAAACCACCAAAAAGGATCAAACTTTTTATTTATTTATTTAAAACTTAATTGCACAATGAAAAAAATATGTACAAATGGCGGACTTAACGCCTAATGGCATTCTCTACCAGTCAACCAGGGGCTCAGCAGAAAACTCAAAAAGCGGTGCACAGCAATAAAAAAAAATATTTCGAAAAACTAAACTAAACAAGTTAAAATAGCTATACATATATATCAAATAAACTAAATATATAAATATAAAATATACTACATAAACAATACACATAAGTGTAACAAAATTACATGCAAATAAAAAAATATCAATACCTAAAAAAGAAGATGAAATAACATGCTAGTAACTACTCAAGTGACTTTAAGAAGTAGGTACGCAATTCCTTCTTGAAGAGCGTCCTGTTTCTGGATTTCCGCAGACTTTCAGGTATTGAGTTCCAGAGCCGTATAGCAGAGACAACAAATGAGTCCGACATAAAGCCAGAGCGAAAAGAAGGGAACAGCAGGGCAAGATGGTCGTTAGATCGAAGCGAGCGTTCGTGGGAGGAATGTAAAAATTGGAAGCGTTCTTTCAAGTAGGAAGGAGAGCTAGGAGCAAATAATACGCTATAAAGAGTGCACAAAATTCGGATATATCTACGCTCACGAATGGGTAGCCATTTAAGTTGGGAACGAAATGATGAAATATGGTCGTATTTGCGTAAACCGTAAATAATTTAAGTAGTTTTTATTGAATTAACTCATTTGATTAGTCATTTGTTGCCGCGCCATTCTTATTAGAAATCAGCGAAATGACAAGATTCTATGTGTATCATTATAATCACAAACTAAATAGAGACACTAGCGTATATTATAATATTTTCGTAAGGTCAATCGTCACAACAATAATAATTTCAAGATGAGAACTTTGATCTTATTAATTCACACAATTTTAATTTTGCACAAGCCATGTTAACAAAAACTCTAATATAGAATTAAATACTGTCGCAAAAGCAAATACACTGAGCTGTATAAAACCATTAGTTATAGGCAGGCATATTCATGTATTATCGATGCAAATATAGTAAATTAATAGTCATTAAAAGAGTAAATAAATGTAGAAATAGATTACCTATATTTAAGAAACCTGCATCTCCATAAGACAATAGTTTCAATGGCCAAATATATTGTGTTGTTTGTGAAGGTTTTAAATTATTCAATCTATTTTTACTTCGCGTGGGTAAGCCTTTAGAACACAATTTCCAAACATGATTTATAAGACGTAAAATTGTAGCGACAGTTTCATCACACCCACACATTTTCTATTAAGGATACCTGCTAAGTACTCGACGAAAAATACATTTAAAAGGCTTTTTATGACGTAGGGTAGTGGCAGTGATATTTACTTATTTATATGAATATAATAATTAGCATAAAGTCGTTATACTTTCATAATTTTTAATTTGTGAAGTACCTCAAACCAGACGCAATAGATATTCTATTATTGTTGAGGAGACGCCACCCGGGACAAAACGCTAAAGGAGCGATTATTTTAAAGTAATTAAATTAAAGGAAAAACAGGTCTATGTTTCGTATTACAAAAAGGTTTCTAAAAGAATAACTAGGTACTTAGGTGCTATAAACTGGAAGCAAGGAATTAAACATTCGCATAATGACAAAATAGAAAAAAAATCGTTCGTAATCAAGCGTCAACGGTTGTAAGTGACATTAGGTCTTTCAAGATTATGGAAAGACCTATCGAAAATTATTGCTTAGCTGCCGAACTCCTCATTAGTCCAAATGAAAGGTGATTGGTCCAAATGAAATAGAATCCGTGTTTCTTATTTCACTATATAGAATTCGTATTCGTTTGATGATTTTGGTAAGACCTATCGAAAATTGTTTGTTTGTGTTGTTTAGAATACCAGCGCTTATAATGACACCACACTGGTTTGTAGTATGTGCAATAGAAAAGTTGCTTTGCTCTACTTACATCTTAAACGTTTAGATATACCTACATATTTTAATTTCTTTCTTTTAATAATGGATTATTTTCCATTCGCAAAGATTTTCGCAACAGCGAGCGTGCGTCGCGACATCGGCATTCGACATTAAATAAACACTCCTGTTTTTAAAACCTGGGGGTCATGGGAAACGGAGCCCTTAAGAGCTCCTAATTATTAAAAAAATATCTAATAATAATATATACCAACACACATTGGACCAGCGTGGTGGTGTTATGGGCCAAACTACTCATGTGTTTCTCCCATGTAGGAAGGCCTGTGCCCAGTGGTAGTGGGACGTATACTTTAAGCTGGTAATGATAATGATGATGATAATCATATGGATGTTTCATCAAGCTTTGGACGCTCATGATTTTCAGAACGATGATGGAGGAAGGGCTGCTTTCTTTGCTCTATATTTGTATTTTTAAACAGCAGCTAGGCCTACTACCCGTGCGTGACATTATACGAGTACCTCCATCTTTATTAAGAAATCCCAATTCTATCGCTTAGCTCCCGAACTCTCCGTTAGTCCAAAGGTGATTGGTCCAAATAAAATAGAACCAAAGCTACGTATTTCTTATTTCACTATACATATAGTATTCGTTCGAAGTTTCTATACATTTTTAACCGACTTCATTCTCAATTCGGTTGGTGTTTTTTTTAAGTATAGGTAAAAAAAATACCTGTACACCGATTACGCCGAGATTTCTGATCCGCTTCACGTGATTCTTTTTTTGTTTAATGCGGAATAGTTGTCATTTGGTCCCATAAAAAAATATTTAAAATCGATTGGGT
This sequence comes from Nymphula nitidulata, assembly GCA_947347705.1. NCBI lineage: Eukaryota > Metazoa > Arthropoda > Insecta > Lepidoptera > Crambidae > Nymphula > Nymphula nitidulata. Next base: position 25,245,993 of record OX374616.1, read on the forward strand.
AGTTTGGCTTTTAAATAGAAATTACTGGAATTACTAAGTCGTATATTATAGGTACCTACTATGTATGCAAAATTGTGGACTTTTGCCTACCTATGAAATTTTAAATTTTTAAAAGGATGTAATTTAAAAACAATAATAGTTCACGTTAAGGCTGCAGGTGACGATTATTTAGTATGGGTCTACGAACACATATTTTGGATCATTAATTCTAAATATGAACGTTATTGTTATTATTATAGAGTGCAACATATTCCTTAATCGCTTATTTATGCGCTTGCAGTTGAAAATAGTTGTATCATCTAAGGACACCTTTAACATGTTTACAAAATAAAACTTTTCACTTACCCTCGAACATAATCATGAAAGGCAGTAGACTAACAAACATCCACGGCTGCACATGGAATACCATGTCCACCGGGTTGTGCAGGCCCAGTTTCGACTTCTGCATCAGTAGTTGAGCAAATGTCCACCTAAGGCCGCCCGCAAAAGAAGCCAACAGAAGAAAGTTGAAGCCGAGGAGGTTGAATTGGGTTGCCTTGTACGTGAACATGATCAGACCAGCAGCGATCAACATCACAATGCCGACGAGGGACCAGGACTGTGGACAAATAAGACGTAGATAAAAGTTTTCACGAGTTTTCTTTATTTTAAATAAGTACAATAAATAAAAATTAATATTTGTATGTATGTTTGTTCTCTAAGCGTTCCAAAACTATTGATTGTGGTGAATCTTTGGTAGGGTGTTCTGGGACGCCGGCGAAGGTTGCTGGATTATAAAACTTTTTTTATAATAAAAACTTACTAGTTTTCTCTTTACGGGCATTTCAAAGCAATTTTGCTAGATTGTTTATAGTAACGGTTGTGGATGATCACCATCGATGAAAACGACTCAACTATTGCAATGGCTACGATCAGTGTCCTGTCTTAAAACCCAAAGAGAGAAGAGCAGATGTTCGCATATGATATGATCAGTACTTTGTTCGTAAGTTACTTGTATCAATTGTAACCATTACAAATAAAGAAAGAAAATGATGAAAAAATTATATGCTCCAGGCGGAAATCGAACCCCCGTCTACTGGGTTCCGACCAGACACGATTACCACTACGCGTTACAAGTCAGTTATATAAAATATTACTATTTTAATACATTTTTCCTTAGATTAGACCCTTTTGATAAATTTTCTGTTGTTATAGATTCTTCAACTTTGTGTAATTTTGTGTTTTCAACACCACTTAATGACAAAGAACTCTTGAACCCTAGCGAACCATAGCCGCTATTGATTAATTTGATTATATTGCTCGTCGGATTTGGTCACCATGACACCAGACAAACTTAAATGGTATCTCGTGCGACTGCCGCCAATCACATTGTAATGAGATTTGTTTTAATTTGTTTCGTTCTTGACATTTGTTTTATAGATAACTAGTTATCTTTTTAGGATATACTATATGATAGTATAGTATACATATTTACGAATACTTTATTTGTTAACTTTTGTTAATTTACTCTTAATTTTTAAAAAGGTGATACTTTTATTATTATCACTTCTAACTATCTTACCAATATCATCCTAAAGTGCAAGTAAAAGACAAGTCAATGGCATAGAAACTATTTGATACAATCCCGGAACCAATTCGATTTCCTTGTGCGGAACGAGAAGGTTAGCAAAGCAAAAAGTTAATGAAATAATCAAAAAAATGTTTGGTATAATTTAGCAAGATAAACACCATCTTGAAGTTTACTAAATTAAATGTACCTATTTACTCTTTTTACTATATGTAGCATCTGTTAGATAATAATAATAATAATACAAAAACTTTATTTCAAATCATGACAATTTTACAAATACATTTTTGCGTTAACAACCGTAGAAGTCAGTGACTGTGTCACAGTTATTAACGCCCACCTCATTATAGCTATTCAAGACATGATCAGAAACGCAAAATATATGTTTAATTCTGAACTTTTAATTTTTAACAACACAACAGGGGCACAGGGTTTTTAACATATATAGTTAATACTAATATCATAATGGTCTATTATTCTATATTTTTAATGCATATTTTCTTAAAATTTAGATTATAAGTACGAGTTTTATTAAATGTTATCCAATTATGATAAGCGGATTTCTGAGAAATGTGTAGAAATAAAATTCTTCTGTGTTAGCACAGTGATGATATAATTCGACAAGACAGTAAGTGACGTAACAAAAGAATACAATGTAAATAGAAAAATATAGGTATGTCAGAAAGTAGCCAGGGCGATGTATATTATAAACTATTAAAAAAAGGTTTGGTCTAACACGGATCTACAATACCAGTAAATGTTAAAGCATAACTGGAGTTAGCAAGGACGAGACTGAGATTTTTTTTCTCATCAACGTGGTTCGCAACAACGGCGTTCGAAACTGCGTAGGACACCTTGGATGTGTATGTTTATACTTTTTAAGGTTGTGCAAATGCAGGTAGGGCAATGTGACCAATTATTTGTTTCTAGCATAGTATACCATGTTCCTAACTAACACCAGTACTGACAAATCAAGTCTCGTCCGGTGAGTGATTGAGTGAGTCAGAAACCATTAGAGAACTGTACACGCTAACTGATACACATCTCTGTTTCCAGATTAAAATCAAACTAGTAAATTGTAAAATCAACAGGACCTTACCTTCTTCTCAAGGCCAAGTAAAATCGCGAAGCCAAGTATGAAAATAATTGTTGTCGATTTGGTCATTGTGTATAGGGATATGGTAACAAGTTCCAGGCCCCAATTCGAGAAGCCCACGTCTATGCCACTTGCTAGGCCGGTCGGCCCGACAGACCGTAGACACGTCATGAATGGGAGCAGCAGCTGAGGTGTTCCCGTGACTAGATACAGCACCAAACGGACCAGCACTGATAGGATCCATTTCACAATAAGATGGTACATAACCACCGTTAGTGGAAAATTGAAGCCCTGTTAAAAATACAAACTTTAATTTTCAATATTATAGAAACACAAATTATTAAATAATGCCAGGACTCATCACACATTATTTCTGTACTGTGTTATTGTAGTAAGGATGAAAGTAAAATAACTCTAAAATAGTAATTAAAATATAAAACTAGAAAAATTTCACATCCTGAGGTGGGAATAATAATGTTAAAATCAAATATTAAGAATAACTCTAAAATAATTAAAAGAAAATGAGCTATCATTCAAAATTAAATAGTTAGTATACAGATAAATTTTCCAAGTATATGGTGATGGTCTAGTCCGAAAATTTAAGAAATATTGAAAAGTAATTGAATTCAAACTGGAAACCAAACAGTAAGCCTATTGAGAAAATTACAATAAGTTTTTGTTCATAAAGTTAGAGATATTTTATTGGAATAGAATAGATAATAATAGATTACTAAGTGACCAGAATAAATCCAACACAAATGCAAAAAAGTATTTTCAATATGGGTCCAGACATTTATGACAAGTTTGTTGAAAATTGAAATGTATTTAAAAAAAGATTTTTTTTTTGTTGCGTAGTGCTACTAGCATAAATGACTATCCGACCCTTAACTTATTACCCTCAATGAAATGATATGGTAATCTGTCAAGCAGCGTTATTTCTCCGAAGAGCTATGACAATTGAAAACATCAATTGTGTCTGGAATCTGATCCTTGAAGGGTGGGTAAACTAAGAATTATGATGTTTGTTGCACTCATTTGCTCACAATCGTTTATATTATTTTAGGATTATATTTTTAGGGTTCCGTTTTCGGGATTCCAAAGAGTAAAATCCCTATTACTAAGACTCCGCTGTCTGTCTGTCTGTCACCAGGCTGTACGTCATGAGCCATGAAAATTAAACAGTTGAAATTGTTGAAAAGATGATGTATTTATGTTGCCCCTATAGCAACAAATACTAATAAATAGAATAAAATAAATATTAAAGAGGGCTCCAAAAAAAACATGTTCGTTGTACAAACATGATTTTTTACTTGTTTTTGCTCAATATTGATAATGGCAACAGGCTTTGTGTGTGAGTCCGATTCGCACTTGGCCGGTTTTTCTTATTATAGTTAGTTAGTTTAGCTAAGCATTTTTATGTATGTATAGGTACATACACATGTTTTGCAAATAAAAAACTTGCAGAAAATAGCAACATGTCATAGGTAGGTGGGAGGTAGGTTACATGATTTTACTGGAGTATTTATTTCATTAAGGGTTTTAAACAATTTTTTAAAAAACACCCTCACAAATAATGCATTATTTATATTTTGAATGATCAGTAACAGTGGAACTATGGTAAAAAAATGTCATGCACCTTCCCTCCTCATGATCACGCCGCCCATGCCGCCTTGGATATCATAAATGTGTGTGTCGTACTTGATCATTATTTTATTGAGGAGATATTTTGAAATAATGATAATATATCATAAGATATTCATTGAAATCGAATGATGTCAAGAACAATTTGTTGCACGCAACAAAAGCTCTGAAAATGATTATTTTTTATGTTTTAGCAAAATATTTCACTGATGCTCAGCTCCTATTGGTCATAGCGTGATGTTATATAGCCTATATCTATAATAGTCAATAAATGGACGATTCAACACAATATTTAATTAATTTCAATCAGGAGTTCCTGAGATTCATGGATTCAACCAAATAAAAACACTCTTCAGCTTTATAATATTAGTATAGATATAACATGGAAGTTTCAAATCAAATGAAATCAAAAATATTAATATTTTTATTGCAACAACCAGTAAACTATAATGATATAATGGTGGTTGGGATGTCCTAATAGGCCAAACAACTCAATAAATTAAGGCTAAACAACTCAATAAATTATTTTATAAAATATGTTTTTGGAAATTTAGTAACTAAATAAAAATGATAACAATTTAGTGAATGGTGAGTATGGTAAGTGAGTTATCCTAATGTGAGTCCTCTTTTTTAAATATGTTTCTTATGTTTTTGTATTTTGTTAGCTTTGGAACTTATAAATTTGATGTTTCTACAACATTTTTAATAGAACTAGCGGACCAAATAGCTCTGCATTTTAGAGCGAATTGAAAATATTTTTTGTAATACTAACACTATAGCTACAATTACAAAGGAAAATGACAAATTACCACAATAAAACGTACGATAACGTGAAAATTTTTACCGTTAAGAGCCATCGCTGATAGAAGGTCAACCCGATGGACAAAGAGAAGTATATGAGGATTAAGCCTAGAGACAGTAGGCTCTTTTGAACGCAAATATCATGCCATTTTCCTTTAGGTTTGCTTGTAAATACGTCTTCTTCGGTGTCAGCTTTCAGAGACAGCTGTTCGTATTTTGCGCCCGGCATGGCGTATAAAGGCCGACAATAACAATGGTAAACCCACTTTGCTGCATAGCAGCTGTGAATTACTGCTCTTAAGTTCCCTAATTAATTTATAAAAGAGTTTGAAACTAATATTCCATGAAAGTTCAATCTCCATCCAACACTACACTACCACAGATCACTAAAATAAAAATATGCACTTTGATAGCAAGCTCTGACACTGACAATGACAGTTAATTGACATTATCCCCATTTTGCTTTTTTTTTGTGTTTCTTTTGTAAATTCTCCCTATAAAACGAAGGCAAAGGAAACTAATGCCCATGCAGCCATGTCTTCAGTATTTCTTTATTTCTTCTTTTATTGCATTAAAAAGCTGGCGTATCACATTTCAATGCTTTTTGGGAGTATTGGACACGAAATTTATGATGACAGTCACTTTATGTGCTACTTGATGTGGTGGATAACCACAAAAAAGTTCTCATCGTATTGCACACCATAATCACTTTTATTCTAATAATCTTTTAGTTGCACGTCAACACAAACACTTTATTTCTTCATTTATGGCATTGCAATGCTGGGGTTACACATTTCAATGCGTCTTGGGAGTATTTGACGTGAAATATATGATGAAAGTATATGATGAAAGAAAAAAATTGTGTCGGAGCGAACATTGAGTTATGAAAGTGGTGTAGTTTTATTATTCAAGTGTTTATGTTGACGTGCATCTTAAAGGATTATTAGAATAAAAGTGATTATGGTCTGAAATAAGATGAGAGCTTTTTTGTGGTTATCCACCTCATCAAACACTTTATGCGCTACTTGTGTTGTTGTACTTGACAACAACACAAGTAGCGCATAAAGTGACTGTCATCATATATTTCGTATCAAATACTCCCAAGAAGTATTTTAATGCAATAAAAGAAGAAATACTGAAGACATGGCTGTAATTGTATTAGTTTCCTTTGCCTTCCCTTTAAAGGGAGATTTAACCAAAAACAAGAAAAGAATGACAACTGCATACAAAAAAGGCGGTGTCAAAACACGACTACAGCGCCGCTTGTGGGACCCACCGGAAACTTTTCAGTAGCGCGGATTGGCGCGAAATGTGAAAGTGTTTTCCTTACCCCAATTTTTAAGAGATTTCATATAATACAAAAATAAAACCAACTTCATTATATAATTATTATTTTATTTTCATTCATGCTTGACGCAAATAAAGATATTCTATTATATTAGGTTGGGGAAAAAGTCTTTTCGCATTATAGTATGTATGAACTTGTAATAACATCTCTTTGGCTGTACTATTTGTGTCTGGCTGGTTTTGGTATCATTAAAAGTTTAGATTTTAAAAAAGATAATTCCAAATTCAAATTAGGAAAATGTGTGTTTCTTATTTGTTTTTCGTACTGTCAAGATGAGTGTTGTAGATTAATAAGAGGTTCGTCGTGCGAAGCAGACGCGAAAGAAATGATATTAAAAAACGGTTTTATCAAATGGCAAAAGGAATATTATGTATTTCTATAAACTTTACAAAGATAACAACTTAAAATCACCATGACAACAACAACTAAAAACTTGACATGAAATTGCAAACGCAAAAAAGAATTATAGTTCATGGAGGTTTCACAACAATGAGTGAATCTAATAAAGAAACTCGATACATTTTAAAATTTTACTACAAAAAAGGTAAAAATGCAACGCAAGCCGCGAAAAAAATTTGCGATGTTTAGGTATGGACCTAGTGCAGTGTCTGTGAGAGTAGCACAAATTTGGTTTAAGCGTTTTCAATCCGGAAATTTTGATGTCAAAGATGCACGTCTCTCTGGTCGCCCTATTACGGTTAAAACTGATGCCATTTTTTAAAAACTGAGGCAAGATCGGCATATCAGTAGTTAAGACGTAGCTGAAGAACTGGGAATTGACCACAAAACAGTTTAGGCGCATTTAAAAAAAAAGGGTACACAAAAAAGTTCAATATTAGGGTACCCCACGAGCTCTCTGAAAGAAATGTAATGAACCGTGTACTCATTTGTGATTCTATATTACGACGTAATGAAACCGAACCATTTTTGAAGAAGCTGATAACTGGTGATGAAAAGTGGATCACGTACGACAAGTACTTGCGAAAAAGGTCGTGGTCAAAGGCCGGTCAGGCTTCACAGACTGTGGCGAAACCTGGGTTAACTCGCAACAAGGTGATGCTGTGTGTGTGGTGGGATTGGAAGGGCATTATTCATTATGAGCTGTTACCACCAGGCAGGACCATCGATTCTGAACTCTACTGCGAACAACTGATGAGATTAAAGCAAGAAGTTGAGAGAAAGCGGCCGGAATTAATCAACAGAAGGGGTGTGGTTTTTATCATGATAACGCTAGACCACACACATCTTTAGCCACTCAGCAAAAATTATGAGAGTTTGGCTGGGAGGTGTTAATGCATCCGCCGTATAGTCCTACACCTTGCACCTTCAGATAACCACCTGTTTCGCTCTCTTCAGAATTCTCTAGGCAGTGTCAGGTTAAAATCACGAGAGGACTGCCAAAACCACTTGTCGCGGTATTTTGATCAGAAAATGAAAAATGAAAATATCTTTATTCAATTAGGCCCCCAAGAAGCACTTTCGAATCGTCAACAAAAAAAACCCTTATGTCTATCACATAAAAATAATATTAACTAACTAACAATTTCATAATGTTTGTCTCTCTGTCTTATCTGGATCTACGTAAGCTGAGAATGTTATGTCAGTCTGTCTATCGGTCTGCCTGTCGGTCCGTCTGTTCGTCAGTCAGTCTGTCTGTCTGTCCGTCAGTCAGTCTGTCTGTCAGTCTGTCTGAATTTACACCGGTTCCAAAAGTTGAACTACCGAGAAGCCCCAAAATTTCAATAGCAATGGGATCATGTCCTTCTACAAGATGGCAAAAAGTTATCGAACAAGTAAATAAACTATATTAAAAAATGTTTTGAATTTTCTTAAAAAATGCGAAGAAACTTTTTGCCCCAACCTATTATAAATTTATACCTATTAAGATTTTAACATTATAATAAATGTTTGAAAAATTACTTAGTAATTAAAATGATATAAACTAGAGGGCTGATTTTTCAAACCCCAGATAAGATTTATCCAGAGAATAACATTTTCAAATTGACAGATAATGTATAGAAAATCTGTCAAAACGTCAAAATTATTCTCTAGATAAAAATTATTTGCGGATTGAAAAATCAGCCCTAAGTAATTTTTCCAACCTTTATTATAATGTTAAAATCAAAAATTAAGAATATTTGAAAGCACTGCCCCAACTTAACAGAATCGTAGGTATTTGTAAAAAAAATACTCGTTTCGGATGTTGAAATAGAACATTTCGACATTGTAGGGTGGACGTTAGCTCATAAACGCAAATACAGATAGACTAGAAGAATTTCACAGGGATATCCCAAGTCCTGGGTGGCTCCGTGGTTAGAGCAGTAGCCCGGATTGCGAAAGATCGCGGGTTCGATTCCCGCCTCAGGACGTGAAATTTTTCTAGTTTTATATCATTTTAATTACTTACTAAACAATAGAAATGCAAAAGTGAGTTTGTTTGTCACGCTTTCACGCCTCAACCACTGAACCGATTTGGATGAAATTTGGTATGGAAGTAGTTTGAGATTCTGGGTGTTGTGGTGGGTGTGGTGTGTCATATCTTGATGTTGCAACATTTAATTAAAAATATTTTGTATTTTAAATAATTAAAAATAGTCTGTCCAGGATTTTTTTAGCCAACCCATTCTTAACATATTTTCTAATATACTAAATTTGTTATATAATATGTTTCATTTTATTATCAGCTCGGTAAAGGTCGTTTTAAGTTCGGATCTTAGACTATGGGCGGGAATCGAACCCACGCCTCAGGAGACGAGGGTTCGATAGCCGAACGTCAGGATGTCCGGCCAGAAGCGGTTACCACTACGCCACCGGAGCACTAGGTATAACAAACTAATTTCTTCACCGCTTACAATTCTTCTTTAAAGCAACGTTTATCTCACCACTCAATGAGGATAGCAGCACCCTCTAGTGATCCGAAAGAACACTTTTACAAGTATTTTAAAACTTCCAGTTAAGATGAGAAAAGCTGTTTAAATCACATTTTAATGATTTTTGACTCGTTTAAATGCCTAATTTTTTGTAAGAATTACAAATAAAGAAAAGAATGATGAAACAAAATTTTTTTTACTTTTCTTTACCTATATTATATGTAACTTTTACAATACCTACCTTTAACACTTCTTTGAATTATTTTGGGCCGTTAAATTAACACAACTGTGCGATTATCAACAAATTTTAAATAAATATCATATGTTACCTTTTTTTAGCAAAGTTTGCTTCATATCTTTTGGACTATCCATTGTAATTTCTAATCCGTTATAATTCCTAAACCATGGCCTGACAAAATCTGATATTTGGCGAATAATCGCGACATATTTTGAGATGAAACAGATTTTTGCTGGGTTGTATAGTTTTCGAGATATTGAGGTGGCCGATATGGGGCGAATACGTCCTGGCTGGGCCACCAACATACCCCTATAACTTACGGCTCGACAAGGGCGTCGCCAAGAGAGAGAGAGAGAGAGAGAGCGTAGAGATCTCTAAATTAAAAAAAATGTGGCCAACAAAACTTCAACTAATTCTCTAAGTATGTTTTTTTATACAACTAAATGACAAACAAGCTGACGGCCCACCTGGTGTTAAGTGGTTGCCGCCGCCTATAGACACCTGCAACAACAAGGATAAAATCACTTGTTTTTGCAGGTGCGTTGTCATCCGGAGGCCTAAGATCAAATGCCTTCCATGCCCATTAATTACACTGGCGACATTTCCCTTCAATCCGAGATATAGCGAACTGTTTCACGGCTAAAATAGGAAAGGCGGTGGTATTTGTTCGAGAAAACCTTTGCAGGGAGCTTATTCCACAACCTTAGCGGCGTACACTGGAGAAAGTTTCTCTGAAACCGTACAGTTCGCGACCACTTTGGTTCAAACGTGAGAAGAAAAAATTTCCTACCAATGGCGAGCGGTGCGACGACAGAAAGAGGCCGTGGGCATCATATCGAATAATTCCTTAGAACACAACTCGTTATACAAACGGTAGAATGCACCTAGGGTCAGCGCAGACAGAGAGGAATAATCCTAGCGCGGTCTCGGGCATTTTCTTTACGAATCGCGTATGCTCGAGCTTGCGCGCGTCTTCGCGAGCCTGCGCGAGTAAACCGTTCTGGGTTAGCATTCTACCATACATGCCAGTTTGTCGCGAAAGTTCGCCATCGATGGTGGACTGGGATACGGTTATAATTGCGCTTTTGCCGGAAGAAGAAGGTAGAACATATTAATAAAGTAAGGCGTCAGAAAGTCAGACGAAGAATATGGGTCGAGAAGTGTTGGCAAGAACGGCGAAGTCGCGACGCGGGCGGCGACTCGACGCCGTGTGTGGCGCGGGGCTTTTCGCGTATCTTCGAGGACGCGCGAGCATTTTTTGTCAGGTTCAAACATGTATGCACTTTATTTCAATAAATTTAAAGTTGATTTTCGAGTGCCTCAATAAAATCCTCTCCGTTGCGCTCCTCTCTGTCTGCGCTGACCCTAGTTATTCGCCCAAGATTTAAGCTGCACCGACCCTTGCAAAGGCGATTGAACTGGCGGACGCAATACGAGCCGCGCGCGCCAGCGTCGGCGCTGCGTAAGGATACAAAATCTCTCCTTAGGCTTAAGAGACCAATATTTCTCGTGAGCACAAGATCATCGACTATTGTAGTGAGTATCTGGGGGCTCCCACCCATAGGTGGCAGCAGTATTTCATATAAAGCCTTTTTTTTAACGCGGGAAGAGGCGGTTACCCGGACCCCGGACAATAAGGTCCGTCCTACCCACTAAAATCCACCGCTAAAACCCTCTTCCCTCATTATTGGGAGACATGGGAACAAATAAAGTCAACCCTGCCACTCCGACGGTCAGCCCGCACAACTACGAGCCTCTTCCAGCTCCACTCTATTCATATTTGACGGGCCGTGTTATTCGGCGGTGACGCCCCCTGACCTTCCACATAAGGTACTACTACAACGGGAGAAGTAAGTGGACGTAACGCCTTTTTCTTCCTCGTAGCCGTCTGCGACTAATCGGGTCAGCGACCCCTCTCTGACCAGCTCCGCAGTCTCCTATTTCATATGGGGCCTAACTTGAGACTTATGCCACACCAAGCTTCTTGGATGCCAACTTGACTTAATCCTCTAAATGACTGCTGAACTGAACGTCACTAGGGATATCCCCAAATCCCGATACTCTTAGACAAGTAAAGGGTGTGCTAAGAAAATGTGGAGCCACAGTTAATGGGGCAATTTCTTATTAGAGGTAGCACGAGCCACATACTAGGTGTCTCTAGTAGGTACTGTCATCCGCATATAACAATGCAGTCTGTCAATAGACAGCATATCATTGATATGTATCAGAAACTGTTTAAGACAGCACCGAGCCTTGCAGGGCGCCAGTGTTAATGTCCATGCTAGCTGAACAACTGCCCTCAAAAAACTAGCGACCTATTTGCACAAGCTGTCAGGCAGCTCGTAAGTTGGTAGCTTCTAAAGAAGTTATCTGTGCCTTTGCTACATCTAGACATGCGTAGCATCACTATAATGTCTGTAATCTAGACTAATAATGCCTCACCTTGACTTTCAATGGCAAGGGCCGAATGGTGTGTGAAGTATATTAGAAGATTACTCATAGAGTGACTGTTGCGAACGCCGTGTATTGTTGACGGTCGTTAGGTCATATTATATTTTCCTCATTCTCATTTGGTGGTGTCTATAGGCGTCTATAGGCGACGGTAACCACTAACCACCAGGTACTCCGTCAGCTTGTTTGTCATCTAGTTGTATAAAAAAATCTCAATTATATCAACTTCATGACATTTGTAATAATTCTGCCAAGGTTACACTATTCCATACAAATGTCATGAAATTATCAAATTAATACGATATTTTTGAAAGTGGCAAACCATTTCTATGCACTAATATAGCCCATGTTTAAATTTATTGTCGCATTGAGGGCACCACCCTGTATATTTATTATATGGTTGCATAAAATCTCAAAAAAGTTTTACAGTGGCTTATACAAAGATTTATTAGTTATTCTATAATAGAACATAATACATATACACAAGAATAATTTTGATTTACGTATTCCGTTATACTTATCAAAAACAAAGTGATATCTGATACTGAAAATGGTAATTTAATTTGTGTGATAGTAATAAATTTGGACTTAATTTTAATTGAGAAACCCAGTGCGAAAACTTAGTTGTGAAGGAGTAGGTACACCTAATTGTCCGCCCAGACGGAACAGTTTTCCGTTGATCGACGTAGCAGCTTCCATTTTTCTCAAGAACGTATTTTTACATGACGCGTTTAGAGTTTTCTCTGTTAAGGTCTTATTGGAGTCGGAATCAAGAGAGTTAATTATGGAGTCTGCATCGGTATCCAAGTTAAATATATTGGTCTGTGATTCTTCGCGCCATAGCTTTTGTAGATTTAGTGCCATCAATTCCAGTTGAACCTGAGACAGTTCTCGTATTACATCAATCTGTACTGACATTACATTGTCACAGGTTTTTAATATAGAATTCAGACTCTCTAGCACGTCGGCTCTTCTCTTCTGTATACTGTACTGGTTATCTATATTCCTTTCGAAGAACGCCAAATGTTCGTACAATTCGGCCAGTTGCAACGAACAAGATATATATTGAGCAGAATGATGTTCAAAGTCGTAATAATGCTTTGCTCTCATCAACCACTTATGTGTAAATGCAAACAGTTTTCTCGCGTCTTCCCCATTACCAACGAAATCCAGAGGAACCTTAATTTCCATATCTTTCAAGTTCAAAGACGGAAAACAGAATAATTTATCTGTTTGCCCGCTACAATCACCTTTTCCTATTTTTTCCGCACCAAAATCTTTAATATTTTCTTCTTCAAATTTCTCTGAGCTCCCCAAAGTGGGTGCATCTAATAAATCGACTGTTTTCCACAAATCTGCCTTAGAAGTAGGCTCAGAGAAATAGCGATTCAATACCTTCTTTTTAGACAACTTAAACAGAGTTAAGCCATATTTGACCCAATGATGGCTCAGTTCTAAAAAGTGCATCTCAAAATCGGCTTTCTGTAATAAAAATTCTTCAGGGATGAGTTTGCAGTTGTCGTGACATGTTCGCAGTACGTGATATGCGGCGCAGAGGTGGTGACGAGCATTACCCATTTCATTAAGATATGTAAAATAATTACCTAGCCTTGCAGTTCTGAGAGCCCAGTCCTGAGGCGTGCCTTCCTTCATTTCTAGCTGTCTGCGGAGAGCTGTGTGGTTGTATAGTGTGTACTTGTGAGGCATGTTCAGCTTATTGTAGAGGAAGGCTTGCATTTGTACATTGTTCGTTATGACTTTATCTATTTTTTCCGGATTAACTCGCTTGATATTGGCAACCGACGCTGAGGTAAATAAATCTTCAGCATCCAAAAATTTGTTAGGTTGTGACTTGCTTATTTTATCGTAAAGTTCTTCCATACTTTCTAGAATGTCTTTGGCGAAGTCAACTTGATCAAGTTGGATGAGGTAGTAACAAAGTAAGTTTTGTATTCTTAAAAGTATGAAAAGACATTCGTCTCTTAAAGCATAAGTTTTGAGTTTGTCGTATGCTACTTGTAAAATGTTTCTCTTGTCTATGAGTGACATGGGCATGGTTTTAGCTGATAGAAGTGAGAGGTAGCCTTCCATGGCTAGCGATCTTACGTATTGATCGTGATTCTCCTTACCAAGAACCACCAATTCTGTTGAAAGTATTTGAATATCTTTCTTCAGGCTTTGTAGTCGTTCCGTTGAATTTTTATTTTTTATTGCAGTTCGTACATTTTCAAACGTACTTGTTATACGATCTAATGTTTCCATTTTATGAGTTTCTCCTAGAGCTTGTTTAATATTTATACACTTTTAATTTGTTTATGTTTCTAAATTATATTGACCAAATAATGACGCTGAAACAATTTTTCGACTGTTGTCATTGTCATAATTTTTGGTAGGTATAAAAAAGAGTTTGCGGCAATTTTAAATCATTATATGCCAGTATCTTGTTATTTTTTACATTTTCATATTTTATTATTAATACCTAGTTTAGTAAATGTTTGAAAGATACTTAAAGCAATATCTAAACTAGAAAAATTCATTTTCTGGGGCGGGGACTGAACCCGCGTTTAATATAATGCTACAAATAAAATTAAGAATACTAAAGCGATGCCCTTTTTTTTTTTTTTTTTTTTTTCTAGTTTCGATGTCTGTCTACAGTTTATTTTCTGATAATTTGCAGGCAGACAGGTATCGTCATAATTAAATGGTCTAAAAAAGAAGAAAGAAGCTTACAAATTAGTTTTCAATAATTTTATCAATAATATTATTTTATTAATTTTATAAATTAGACGTGTCTGTGGGTGTATTATCTGTCTGTGGCATCTTAACTCTTACTCGTTTTCTCATAGTCATAATATAAAATTGAAAATTTTAAGTAACCCCCGGTCTCATTAATAATCTATCTAACACCATCTCATTGAGGCTACCCATGTGAACCCAAACACGCTAAGTATTATATATCTTCTGTAAGTTTCTGAAGAATTGAGCATCCCACAGACTATTTGAAGGTACAAGATATCTAGCAAAGCCTGTGCCCAGCAGTGGGACGTATATAGGCTGATGATGATAATGATGATGATAATAAATAAAAATATATAAAAATAAACAAAGAAAAGGTAATTATACGTAATAAAAAAAAACTTTTGGCTTTTACCAATGCTGGAATGTACGGAAATGTAGGCACGTGCCTACTACCTATATGGATAGTGTTTATTGACTTTTAAAATGCCAAAGGGCATGAGATGTGGATGACCGATGTAGAGAGATGAATTATGGGGCGCGAATAATGGGATGCCACCCCTACCTCCCTTTCTGCCACAGTAACATTCCGACTCGTAAATTAAAATTGTATTGTTTAAATTGTTACTGCAACAATTGTTTTTGGTATTATATTTATTTTTTACAATTACTAATGGTTACCGATTTGAAATGTTAAAGTGACCTGAGAACATGGACTGTTCTCTAATTCTCGAGACCATGAAATTAAAAAATTAGATCGTCTGCAACATGCTTGGAAATATTCGAGAGCAGCTAGGTATTGAAGATGTGACTCAATACACAATATTTATTGATTTCAAAATTACATAGACGGTAAAGAACAATTTTGCACACTGCTGGGCAGACACAAAAATTTGATAGATACCTAGTGCTATAATCTAAACAATTTCAAATTATCTACCTAATTATTAAAAATGTATGTACCTACGTTTTGTCAATTTACTTTGTTATTTTATTATTTAATTATAATGAATATTAAATATATTTTATTTTTATTGGAGAAGTCAAATCACTTCAGGGCTTCTTCAGGATCCTTACATAACACTTGTTTTCACCATTTTCTGTGATTAATTTCCAATTCAAGCTAGATAGGTGACCGTTATCGACTTGTCTGACTGCTCTGTCGCTGGTTAAAAGTATATGTAATAAAAAATTCTCACTATCGCTTTACTGTTGTTAGTTGAAAATTCCCGTTTTCCATATACAAAAGTCTTTATCAGTTTACTATCAAATTCGTTCCTAGAATGTAACGCAAGGCTACATCCTAATTTCAGGAGAAGATGGTCGTAGTGTACCACCAGCTTGTGATCCCACCATGCGAATTATAATGTCTCAAGCCCGTGGACACACTGCCCAATCAACGGACTCCGTGAGCTCCGTATGCGCGAATCGGAACACTCAAAGTATACTTTTATCACCTAGTGACGGTAGTTAACTTATAACTTTTCGAAGAGAACTCATATCGTCAGTCTTCCAGTGACCACCGCCACCGCTCTCTGTAAAGTTATCGAAACGATGTGAATCAAATAATAATAAAGCGTCAAATTACACGCTATATTACATAAATATAGACTCATACAATTATTTATTAGTGGTAGTAGTTTAACGAATGTAAATCCAGCCGATGTTAAACAATTTGATTTTACTCTCGGCTTCTATGTTTTATGTATATTTAAGTGTAATAAAAAGAGGGTTGGGAGGTTAATATAGCCGTGGGCGGGCAGCGGTAGCGGCGTCGCCCCGGTTCGAAAGGATGCAGCGCCTCCCACCAGGGCGCAGGGTGCAGGCTGCAGCTTCTAATGCCTGGATCGCAGACGGCTGCCAGCTATCCTAGCGTACGGGAGTCCCGCGGCGAGACCCATCTGATTCATATCTTTATGTGAATTGTTCATTTGACATCTGTGAATATTAAGGCCGCGTGAAGAGTAATAAAATTAATTCTCCAGCCATTCGACGAGGTACGTAATTTTTTTAATTTAGTTTTCTTCTTAAATAAAATTGAATTGCTAGGCTATGTGTGAAATATGCAAAAATTATAGAGGTTTTTTATATACAACTAGATGACAAACAATCTGACGGCCCACCTGGTAGTAAACATTGAGTCTATCCTTTAATGCCCAGACGTCATAAATGTATGTCCTAAACAATTAAATTTTTATTGTGTCTGGTAGGTATGTCGGCTTTTGAAAATTTTATTAAGATCTTATTAAAATTCATTTATAATGATATCTTGATACTAATTGCATTTTCGTAAGTAAAAATACAGAACTAAAAGAATTATAACATTGTTTGGTAAATTTTCCACTGAACTTTGCTTTATGAAAATAACTGGAATTCATTGCCTGAAAATTATTAACGAGAGGAATACTCATTGAGATTCCTTTCCTAGCACTTATCGGGGAAATTTCCAGTAAACATCGCTTAAAAAGAAACTGAAAAGATTTCATTCTTTACGTTGTAATGACTGTGTATGTCTTGTTTCGTAATTTGTATTCAAGTATCTTTTGTCTTATTGATGTTTTAATAAAAAAAAACGAGTTTATAGGTATGATAACAATAGAATAATTTTATTAATTATACGCAGATTGTAACATAATTACGTAATCGAAAAAAATCTAATATATAAAATTCTCGTGTGACAAATTTAGTTACCATGCTCCTCCGAAACGGCGTGCCCGATTTTCATGAAATTTTATATGTATATTCAGTAGGTCTGAGAATCGGCTACTGTCTATTTTTTTTTGTCAATTTTTGTATATTTTTTGTTTATGGCAAAACAACGTTTGCGGGGTCAGCTAGTCATATTATAATAATATTAATTTTACTACTGATATCACAAGAAATAATAACATCTTCGCCCACTCGACCATATTTTGCATTTAAAATTTAAAAATTTACTTTATTTTGACAAGGGTCCTTCGCCTTTCGATTACTATGTATTTTATAAAATAAGGGTGGGAAACAAACACACGACCCGCTTATATGGAAGCGGTTACCATAGCAGTGCTGGCGACCTTACTCATATTATTATAAGTGTGATCATCTGTAAGGTGGGCCGTGAGAATTTTAGTTTTTTTTTATAAAAACACTAAAAAGGAAAAAAGTAATTAAATTTAAGTATGTACTTAATTTCCTAAAAATGAATTTTTTGGAGTTGCCGCTTCACTTTCTTTTGTTTCTGGAAACAGCTTAGCACCAATTCCAAGAAATAAATTTTTAGGTAGGGTACTTAAATTTAGTATTTTTTTTCTAAACTATAATATGTAACAATATAATATTGTTATATCGTACCACATATATACTGTATCGTACCACTGATTAAGTATTATCTAACTCCAAACCTTTACGGAGTTTTACCTTCCATCATCAGTTCACCCGAATAACCCGATAGAAAACAACTATTGGTCTATTCGTACCTATAACATTTAAAGAATTATCTTCCAAATCTTAACCATAAAGGAATTGTACCTTCTATCACCAGCTCATCAACATGAGATTATGACTAACAGAAGCAAAAACTTGAATAGCTTTGGAAATAGTAAAACATGCCATACTTGTCTTGCATATGAAATTTGAGGTTTGCCCCCGATTTTCCTGGGATCACATCATTTAAAAAAAATACGTACAGTGGAACATAGAACTTGGAATTGGAATTGTGGAATTTGAAGTCGGTTAAAAAAAAACATTACCTATCTTGATGTACAGTTTCTATGTAATAAATTTATGTGATAACTTTTGTTCTTTATATTGGTACTAAAAGCGCGCGCGGGCGCCCGCTTGGATGTCGGTATCACGCAAAAAACTAGCATTTGTCCTTTAAAGATGTCAACTATCTCTACTCCAAATTTTATCCAAATCGGTTCAGCGTTTTAGGAGTGAAAACGTAACAGACAAACATAGCTCCCATAGCAATACTCGTTTATAGTATTGGTATGGGAGCGCCAGAATTAATTTTCCGCACTGTATCACTGGTTACCAAACAAAATAAGTACTTTAGAACCTACACAAAACTTTGTCTAGTAGACTTTCAAAGCCTGAAGTCAACAGGTGGAAAGTCAGGGCAGTTCAAAAAGACATCAACGCGCACGGTCTTAACTGTTGTAGGCGGTTTTAGTCAAGAACCAAGGAGAAGGAATGCTAAAGGAAAGGGTATAGATCACATTAGCTTCAAACAAGCGACGTAGTATCATAACTTGTTATAATTATTGTGATTCTCAGTAAGTTTGTTGCTTTTTGGAATAATATTAATTATTGGTTCTTATTTCGTTCCTAATGAAATGACAAATAAAACCAACTGTGTTTAGAATGTATGGTTTGATAGGTTAATAATCAATCTTTAATCAACACTACCGGTTACGTTCCAGTCGTGCCCCATAAAAGAACAACAAGTATTATGTACAGAATAGTGACAACAATACATAAAAAATGGGCTTTATTACTTAATAGAAAATGAATAACATGTTTAAAAAATTGCAGACTATTTATTATTAATTTATTGTCGTCACCATCCTATATATACCAGATAACCAAGTTGAAGAAGCAAAATGTTTCACAGATCTCAGCATAGATGCAAGTTTATCTACTTAATCTTATTTAATTAATTAGTAAATAGTACAATACTTTTTTTGTAATATTCAAGTACATTGTAGTCATATTTTTAATACGCTATGTGTTGCCTGCTTGTCACTAGAAGTATCTCACCTGATCATTTGTTCGCTGAAAGCGATTTATTTTATAGATAAGTTCACCCTTGCAAGCTTTCTATTATATGCATCTTACTTTTACATGTTTTAAGTGCATTAAAAGTATATAAACAAGGTGTGGATTACAAAGCTCATGAATTCATATGAATTAAACGCGAATGTTCTGTCTGTGTATTTTATAGAATTGCCGCCGGGGGCACGTGCTCAACAATAAAAAATCTATTGTGGGTTACTTCACAAATTAAAAGTGTGTGTGGACTGTATAATTCAATAACTTTATCTATTATACGCGAAGATATCCCATTTTATCATGCGTGTTTGGGGCATTCAGACTGTTGTCACTGCTACCTTATAAGATCTATTGTTCCTCGGCACGAATTTGTATATTAGATCCTTGGTTAGGGCACTTTCCATAAATTACTGGATCTTTCTAGCCTCAAGTGTCTTAATTTCATTCGGGCTGATTAAGTGTCTTCCCAGAAAAATGCTTCGTTTGTGATTGAGTGCTCTACAGTCGTACATTAGGTACATTGGAGCTTCACGCTCCTGTCCGCAGTCGCAGTAGGTACTCACAAACACCAGAATCTTTCTTCTTGGGTTGCATTTACCACATCAGAATGGGTATAATAACTTTTTTGAATAATGCAGCATTTGACATGCTACGAATCAAAGTGAAGTGAAGTGCTACGAAAAGGCTACGTTAAAAATTTCGTAGCACTTAATGTTTATTGAAGTTTTGAGTTATTTCTTTTTTTTTCTATACTAATGCCTTTTGAGGCTGGAAAGATTGAAAAATTACCCCTACCCTGAGGCCTCCGACTGGCTTAAATTATAAAAAACCTATAATAGTATTATTTATGTTTCTTTGTGTTAAACAAAGAAAAGATTTTTATGCATTTGATTAATATATTTCAAGGCGTTTTATATGAGATATTAAATGTTTTTTTTTCATATTTTTATTATTATTCCCATAACTTGATTTTAAGTGCTTATTTAGTAAAATAGCAAGTATTTGTAAAGCAGTTATAATTTAGACATCTAAAAAACCTTTTTAACGAGCAAAGTGCTGCCATTACAGCAGTGCTAAATAATATTACTTGGTTTTCGTGATTAAGTTCGATGTGCAAACAACTGTTCTGTTTCATTACTACAAGGCACGGCTCCGTCCGGCGGATACGGTAGTTCGCGTCGGGCATTCCCAGGAGGAGCATATATCGCTCGTGTCTGACTGTGAGCGTACACAGTAGCATAAACAGCAGGGTGGCTTATTATAATATATTTCGTCGTTAGAGATACCTAGTATGATTAAATAAATCAAGTAGGTAGTGATAGCACTGCAGGTTATGTAAAATCGACGATTCGCTAGCGGTCAACGTACTAGCCAAATGTCACTTGTGCTTTGCGAATATACATTTTTGAATTTGACAATACAATGAAGCTTTTGAATATACAGTTGTAAGTCAATCAGATTTATATTTGATTATTGTAATTAGATGTTTTGATTTGAAAGCATGATCGTAGCTTTATGTACTTGAATTCTAAATGGGCCTTTATGATGTCGCATGAAAGAAAAGTTTATTTACGAAGTTGTGGAACTAGACAAAGAATTTAACTTTTGCTTCCCGCCATCGGGCGGAACTTAGATTATTGATGTGGTGACTAGATAGAACTGGATTATTAGATACTGAAGCGCGGTAATATGTGATAAATATGTGTAGTTTAGTTATTGGTACAATTTCATATTGTATGATTTTATATTTAATATTTAATAGGATTATAAATTATAAATTGTTGAGGATCGTGGTATAATCCACATTAACGGATGCACTGGCCACTATAGTTTATTGTGATGTATTCTTTGTGTTGTCATATAGTTTGAATTGGGTTACTATGTAAACAGGGATTACTTGTTAGTACACAAAATAAAGAACTTCTGGCGATTCACGGTGTTTCAGGTTATGGGCCCAGGCAGTATTTTTATCAAAAAATAGTCGTAAATAGTTTATTTTTCAAGCATAATGGCACAATCTACAAGGATAGAGTTGTTAGATAAAGAAAATTATGAAACTTGGAAAATACAAGTCCAGGCTTTACTAGTGAAAGCTGATTCATGGAGCTATGTAAGCGGCAGAACTGCGAGGCCAGAAGTGAGTAGCAGTGACGAAGGTTCGATCGATAAATGGATTGCGGCAGACGAAAAGGCAAAAGCAGATTTGGTGCTATCAATCAGTCCAAGTGAGCTTAAGCATATTAGAGGATGCGATACATCACGTGATATGTGGTTGAAGCTAGAATCAGTCTATGCGTCAAAAGGTCCTGCACGTAAGGCAATTTTATTAAAACAGTTGACTCTATGCCGTATGCAAGAGGGCGAGGATGTTAGAGAGCACCTATCTAAATTTATAGGAGCAGTAGACAAGCTCAACGATATAGGTATACAAATTCATGATGATTTGCTATCAATTTTGTTGCTGTACAGTCTACCTGCGAGCTATGAGAATTTCAGATGTGCAATAGAATCCCGCGATGAGTTACCTAAGGTCGATGTTCTAAAGATTAAGATTTTAGAGGAGGATAGCTCACGACGTCAATCTAATATTCTTGA
This sequence comes from Nymphula nitidulata, assembly GCA_947347705.1. Lineage (NCBI taxonomy): Eukaryota > Metazoa > Arthropoda > Insecta > Lepidoptera > Crambidae > Nymphula > Nymphula nitidulata. Next base: position 25,268,088 of record OX374616.1, read on the forward strand.
GGTACAAGGATCTATGTATGTGAAAGGAAATGGACCAAAAGGGAAGAAATCCTTGTCAAAGAAAACTAAGCATGAGAGTAGTACTTCCAACACCAATGAAGGTTTTAAATACAAATGTTATAAATGTCACAATGTAGGTCATAAAGCTAGTGAATGTCGTATAAAGAAAAACAACCAAGATTCTAGGTGTGCAACTGTAGAAAAAGTAGAAGATATTTTTGAAGTTTTTAATTGTAATCAATCTTTTAATAATTTTCAGAATAATTTTATTTTAGATAGCGGTTGTACATCACATCTTTGTAACAAGAGGGAACGATTTGGTAAAGACTTTGTACATTACGATGCGAAATTAAATCTAGCGAGTAATCTGTCGACAAGTGTCAAAGGTAAGGGTAATATAACTCTTTACGCTTCAAATGATCAATCCAAAGGTCAGATCAAATTTCAAAACACTTTATTTGTCCCTGATTTGAGAAGTAATTTGGTTTCCGTGGCAAAAATTACTGATACTGGTCACGATGTCATTTTCAAAAGAGATAACGCCGTTGTTATCGACAAACAGGGTTTGGTTAAAATGACTGCAGATCGCGTGGGGAATTTATATCGTGTGAGAGAAATGAAAGATCCGATGAATGTAGCTTTGAATGCTGAAAATGTAGATTTACGTTTGTGGCATGAGCGCATGGGACATTTGAACGCGAGAGATCTTAAAAAGTTACTAAATGCTTATGAAATTGACGTAAAGACAGATGAGATGAATGCGTTGTATGACTGTGACATTTGTGCGAAAGGGAAGATGACTACGTTACCGTTTTCAAAAACGAATGGTCCATGTAATACAAAACTTTTGATTGTACATTCGGATGTGGTGGGTCCGATGAGAACACAATCACTTGGTGGAGCTAAATATTTTGTTACTTTTATAGATGACTGTACTCGTTGGTGTGAAGTCTATCTTTTAAGTAAGAAGAGCGAAGTGTTAAACGCTTTTAAAACATATAAGGCTTATGTTGAAAACCAAACAGGCATGAAGATAAAATCTCTTCAATCGGACAATGGTGGTGAATATTGCAACAAGGAATTCGACGAATTGGTACGAGCTGAAGGTATTCAACGTCGATTAACGGTGGCACACACACCTCAAATGAATTCTGTCAGCGAACGCATGAACCGTACACTTACCGAGATGGCGCGATGTATGCTGTTATCTTCAGGATTGAGTACAGGTTTTTGGGCTGATGCTGTTGTGACTGCTTGTCATATTAGGAATCGTTGTCCGACGAGTAGCTTAAATGGTGACACTCCATATGTAAGGTGGTATGGAAAACCAGAGAACCTTGATTATATTAGAAGTTTTGGTTCAAAATGTTTCGTCTTGGACAAAACGCCTAATAAAAATAAGTTCGTGGCAAGAGCACGTGAAGGTATTATGGTTGGATATCCAAGAATGTCCAAGGGATATCGAGTGTGGATACCACAAGAGCATAAGGTTGTCATTGCAAGAGATGTCAAATTTCATGAAAATGCTTTAATGAAAGCTGTCATTGAATCTGCAATATCAGAAAATAAATCTGAGATTCAGAAGAAGTTTGTGGAAATAGAGACCACCGAGAATATTTCTAGTAATAAAGAAATAGATAATGTTTCTTACAGTAGAGATATAGAAGCAGATGAAAATGTTAAAGAGTTATTACCAATGGAAAACAATACTGTAAATAATGAAAACATCAGCAGCGAACCTATTTCGATATTGAAACGTGGTCCAGGTAGACCGAAATTACAAAAGGGTCAACGAGGTAGGCCAAAAAAGGTCTTCAATATGATCAGAGTAGAGGAGCCACTTACGACAGCTGATGAGATTATTACAAGTGATCAACTAATTCAAGAAACGCGAGATGAAATAGAACATTTAGCTGCTGCAATAGAAATTTCATTAGATGATGCGATGTCTAGTGATGAACGTCAGGGCTGGATGGATGCTATTGTCTCCGAAGTAAAAAGTCTTATCAAAAATGAAACTTTTGAAATTGTGAAAAAACCCGTTGATCGTCAAATTGTTGGATGTAGATATGTTTTAGTTAATAAGTGCAATGTCGATGGATCTGTGAAGAAGAAGGCACGACTGGTAGCAAAGGGCTATAGCCAGAAATATGGCGTAGACTACTACAAAACTTTTGCACCTGTGGCCAGACTTCAAACAATTAGATTGTTGAGCGCAATCGCTGCGGAGATGGATATGGATATTCATCAGATGGACGTGAACACAGCATATTTGAATGGTTTTCTTGATGAGGAAGTGTATATGAAAATTCCTGACTTGATGGAAGATACTTTACGTAAGCTTATTGATCAAGAAAATGATAATTCAATTGTGGGACAGCGTGCCAGAAAGATGTTGAATAATATCCATGCAGGAGGAAACGCTTGTATCTTAAAGAGATCATTGTATGGATTAAAACAATCGGGTCGTCAATGGTATTTACGGTTAGATGAAAAACTAAAAGCGATGGGTATGCAACCTACGATAAATGAACCTTGTCTATACTTCAAGAAAAATGCGAATGACAGAATGCTTTTTGTGACAGTATACGTCGACGATATTTTGATTGCTTGTCAAGATAATCAATGGATTATTGAATTCAAGAAAGATTTATCAACAGAATTTGAACTTAAGGATTTTGGACCCGCAAAATGTTGTCTGGGTATTGAAATAGACAAAAACGTTAGTGGTATAAGACTATCGCAAAGGAAGTATGTAAATAGTATTTTAAAAAGGTTCAGTATGGGTGACTGTAATCCCGTTTCAACACCAATGGATACTGGAACAAAATTCGATATCAGTATGAACGCAAGTGGAAATGAGAAATGGCCTTATCGTGAGTTGATTGGAGCTCTTATGTATTTAAGTGTTGGGACAAGACCTGATATTTCTAATACTGTTTCAAAGCTTGCACAGTTTACTGAAAATCCATGTAAAGTACATTGGTTGTGTGCTAAAAGAGTTCTTCGATATTTAAAGAAGACTATTGATTATTGTTTATATTACAGAAAAACAGGACAATCAGTTCAAGGTTTTTGTGATGCTGATTGGGGTAACTGCAGTATAGATAGACGGTCATATTCTGGATACGGATTTATACTTGGAGGTGCAGCTATTTCTTGGAAGTCACAGAAGCAGAGGACGGTAGCGACATCTACAACAGAGGCTGAATATGTAAGTTTGGCTGAGGCAATGAAAGAAGCTGTGTACCTGAATAGTTTAATGAATGAGATTGGTATGATAGGGCTGTCCAAAATAGAAATGCATGTCGATAACAGAGGTGCGCTTTGTCTCGCCGAAGATCCGGTTTTCCATAGTAGGAGTAAACACATTGACATAAAATATCATTTTATGCGTAATGTGTTGAAGGATAAGAATATTACTTTGAGACATTTGTCGACAGATTCAATGATAGCCGACATCTTTACCAAGTCCTTACCTAGTGCTAAACATTTAAAATGTGTTGATGGCTTAGGGTTAGTGCACTTAGGTTAATGCAGATTATGAGGGGCGTGTTGAGGATCGTGGTATAATCCACATTAACGGATGCACTGGCCACTATAGTTTATTGTGATGTATTCTTTGTGTTGTCATATAGTTTGAATTGGGTTACTATGTAAACAGGGATTACTTGTTAGTACACAAAATAAAGAACTTCTGGCGATTCACGGTGTTTCATAAATTAAATAACCATGAGGTATAGCGATCTTTTATTTCTAAAGTCTAGTCCAAATAATATATGTACGATGGCTGGGTATAATTATTTTTTTATATATATAAATCTTCAGTACTTACCTGTTTCTGGTTAAGGAGTATAATTATTTAGTTTTTATTTGTTTAGTTTTATGATATTTTACAGGGCTAGTTTTTTTCAAAATGAAAGTGATAAAGCTAGTAGTTTGCCATACTGTGTATACTATTGTTGTATAATGTTGGTTTTTATGTGGTCAAATACAAAAGACAACCCTAGAATTAAAAATACTCAACCAATTATTCTGGATAAACCGTGGTTCAGTCAAATGAGACTTGGTAAGTTTGCTCGTTAATTATTACTCGTTTAAGACTCGAATATTTGTAGTCCAGCTAACTAATGCTAAAATATTTAATATAATTGATATTCTGTGTGCAGGTAGAGCTGGCGAAGGAAACATACCATACAAATACTTTGTGTCTTCTCTTCTCTATATGACCATTCCTCGTTTTAGAATTCACTAACATCCTTCCGTATACCGAATCCCTCTTTCATACGCACTCCCTTATCTATTAATGAAAATTTTATGCGCTTAATTTTTTTTTTTATAATTTCTATCATAACATTTATATACAATTTTATTAATTTAATGAAATCTCTCTTCACCATTCCGATTTACCTGATCTAACCTTTAATTAATTTTATTTCAGTGTCCTTTACCTTTGTAGTGGCTAAAGCACAAGTCGCACAGGCCAAAGAAAAATATTAAATTTTATTTTTAAGATCTTTGCCAGATGCGCGATTTCATGGTGCTTTCTTTGGTGCTGTGATTATTGTTGTGGTTTTTGATGCGGAAATAGACGAACGTCAAAGAGATTTTAGAGATTTCTTTTTTCATGTTTTGTTATTGCATTACAATGATAACTATTACTTTTACTGAAGCTTTTATGGTACTACATTTTTACTGAAAAATTAAAATGCGAGCGAGTATCAACGCTGATCACTTTTAAAAAAACGAGCTTAATTACTTGTTAAATACAAGTTCAACAAGCTCATTAATATGACAATTTGCAGTAAGCCGACGGTATAAATTGGGCATTTTCGTATATTAAGCATTAATTGTTCAAAAATTATTTGAAAGTAATTATTTTGGGGTACCTAGATGTTTTTAGTTCTAGACCTACGTACTAATAATGTACTTATTCGTTAGAGAAAACCTTAACTAAAGGTTCCTTTTTTTCTGACTAGCCATGAAAGATGTGTTATTATGAGTATAATATTTTTTATTTGTTTTTAAATTTTGATTTTCATCAGTTAATTAAGTACAGTTTCCCAATTTTTCTACAAATATTGCTATAATAATTTTGGTATAATACTTTGACACGTGGTGAACTCGCACACTATAGATTTAATTTATTACATTTCATTTAGGTGTGTTTATAAAAACACACCTAAATGAAATGTAATTTTTTTTTTTGTAGTTGTATAAACAACTAGAATTTACGTAAATAATCCTATTACGGAGGCAAACGGCAACATTTTTCTCAAGTAAAAAAGAAAAATAAGCATTAAGGGTGAAATTATTGTTTACGGATTAATCGGCTATTAAATTTTATATTGCTTCTGCTTTATATATTATTAAATGATTTGTTATTAAAAGAATATTTGTATAGTCATGAAATTTTTCCTATTACGCGGGTATGAGATAAGGTAAACCGCCTATTACGACGCTATTTCGCTCCTAATACGGAGGGTGAGTAAGATATGTTATGGGGTTCCGTGTAGTACAACAGCAAATATAAGATCGCTTTGAGCGATAAGGCTACCCATTATTAATGAGGTATCTCAACTTTGCTTATATAGTTTAACATCATATTATAATCACATAATTTTGATCAAAAATTTTTTTGTTCATAATTATGTGCATTCACTAAATTACAGTTATATTACATTACATAGTATCGCTAAAGTGTGAGTCCTTTTGTACAATTTAACGATCACATAACTTTTATTTATTTATTTATTGCAATAATAAATAAATAAATAAAAATTCACGCTCGTTGCTCAGATAGTCATTTGTCAGTTGCTCGTTTTCACTAACATTTGGCTAAGATAGCTTAATTAAGGCTTAATTAGGGTCTCGTAGAGATTTTTAGCTATCTAAAGTAACACAGTTTTGTGTTAAGCTCGCCTGTGTACATCATGTTTTATTTTGTAAATTTGGTTTTAAGTTGTTTTGTGTACAATAAAGAATAAATAAATAAATAAGTAGATAGAAAAACACAAATGTCGATAAGAAAACGGACGGTTAGTGAAATAAAACGGGCAACAGTCTAATAAAATTAATAGGACTACTAATATCATATGCACTTTGACGAGCACAGTAACATGGAAAAGAGTTCTGTAAAACCGGGGCCAAATATTTCTCATATTTTATGGAAAACTAAATTGCATGCTGCAGACGGATGAGATTTATTCTGTTGCATTAAATCCTCTTTGCATCGAAAGTGCTTTAAAATGATCATTTGATCAGATAAGTGCACACGTAGTAAAAGTAAATAGAAGTAAGTCGATCCTGTGAGGTTAGAAATCTAAGATTTCGTGGTTATTTTTTTTCTTTTTTGGTCAAACGTACATTGGTCTACAGTTCATTTGATGAAAATTATAAAGTGAAAAAAAACTATGGGATCTATTAGTTGGTTAAATTATTTTCGGAAACATGTTTTTGTTAATTGAGCTGCCCTCCCCTACCTACCTTCAAATACAAGACATATCTTATAAGAATTCACTTATTTTTTTTTTATGTAAATGTTTTGTTTTGTTTATTGGAGCATGCCTATTTCAATGAGTTGATAGATCAATTTCAATAAAACTTGCTTGCATCTTTTAAAAATTTTCAGTCTATTAGAGTTTGCTTGATCTGACAAGGCGAAGCGTTTATTGAAAATTTGAATGTATGCTTGTGCGCAGAGCTGTGCAGTACTCGAGTATACATTCAGATTCTATTGCACGCATTGGTTGTGGAAAGTACCATGCAAGTACGCCAAAGTCTTGTATATTTTCAAGCACCGCTTACAAAAATAATTACTGGAAAACATACTACGTTAGTAACACTACGCTACACGGTAATTACCGTGTAGTTCATGGTAGCGAAGTAAGTTAGCGCCAAAGTAGTTCCCGCGCCGCTGCTGTATTTAATTAGAATGCAAGTAGCGAAGCGAAGAGCAGTATGAGAAAAAGCCGCGCGACTTTTTACTAGCGTAACGCGCTAACGACCGGCGCGCGCTAGAAATCCTTCCGCACTAACGTACTTTGCTGACGTTTATTTTCAAATGAGCAAATTTTCATACATTTTTTGCTCAATTTGACAGTTGAATTCGAAGTGACTTGCGAAGTGAGGTGCGAGTTTCATTACAGAATCGCACCCCTGCTTTAAACATACGTCGAAATTTTATATAGATTTCGCTAATGCGTAGGTAGCCTAGTATAGTTTCGTAACTTTTTTATCATCCGATGAGGCCAGCGATTGTATTGAAATGCTGAAAGTATACTCCATTTATGCGCATTAATAGAGTATACTTTCAACATAATCATGTATTTTATTTTCTCTCCTGAAAGTATACTGCGCTAATACAGTATGAATCGTAGATCGTAGAAACAAGGTATGCATACTGGCACAGTATACTTTTAAACGCTAATGCAAATAAATGACATGCTCTAGATTTTACCGTTGCGCTGCCATAATTTATATACTGGGACGTCCGGCTGGCCGAGTGGTCTGCACACGTACCACCGTCTTTTATCGCGATCCAGTTTAGGACCTAAACTGAGTAGAATCGTTAATTCGTACTACGACGCTATCTCCGACTATGACAGCGATGCAGTTTAGGAACCAATACTGAACCGAGCGGAATATGAATCGCTTTCATAAAGATGGTGGTAAGGTCCCTGTACCCCTTACCATACAGGTCAAGAGGTCCTGGGTTCGAATCCCGGTAGGAGCAAATGTTTGTATGATGAGTACGAGCATTTGTTTACGAGTCATGGATGTTTATAAGTATGTATGTATTTAGTATATTTCTAATATTTATATACATATTATTATCATTGTTTCTCCGTTATCTAGTATCCATAATACAAACTCTTAATGATGCTTATTTTGGGCTAGATAATAGGTGTGAGTGTATGATTATTATTATTTTATAATTTTATTATTATATTATACTTACAAAGTTACTGTTACAGCTTCCGCTAACGGCTTCGCCCTTGTGAAAGAGCTCTTGCGAACTTTTCTATATAAGACCTACAATTTTGTAATAAATTGTGTTGATGTGTCTCGGCTTAGCCAGAGTAAGCTATTTAAGCTCTCGTTGACAGTGGCGAACGGACATGCTTCAATCAACCTGTCGACTACTTTACAGTAGAGTCTACTTTAGAGTAAAAACCGCATGAAAATCTATTTAGCGATACCGCAGCTAGAAGCGTCCAAATAGACAGATTGACTATGTATTTTAAATGTATGATAGAACATGGATGAAATTACTTACTTACCCGTCAAGCATCAGATTCCAGACACAATTATTTTTCAATTGTCATAGTCCTCCAGAGATATAACGCCGCTTGACAGATTAAATTAATGTTAACTACAAGTATCTAAGTATCTCAAGATCCTTGAGGTAGGCCTAAGCCCAGCAGTGGGCGTCTCTCGGCTGATATGATGATGATGATAATGAACTAAGTACAAGAATTATACTCAAGCTCTTATATTCATAGTAACTCAAAGAAAACTAAATTTCAATTGAAAATCATGGTTTTGGTGGTTGAAAAGAATGTTTGCCACTTTCAAAAACATCTTATTCATTTGATCGAATGAATAAGATGTTTTTAAAAGTGGCAAACCATTTCATTGAACTAATTTAATTTAATTTATTTATTGTCGTATAACCACTCTGTATAATTATTTTCCTCTTTGGTTTATGCTGTTGGTCGGATAAAAAAATAAATTAGAAAACAATACCTCTTATTTGGTCTATGACAATATTAAAACAACCAACTAAAAATACACATTTTTATTATCAGGACCCTTGTATTTATCTTCATGATCAGGACAGAGTAAATAATTACTGATACTTAGATAAAAATAAAATATAGGTGTTAGTTTCCCCAAAACAAAACACAATTTTGGCTGTTTTGTAAGTCAACACCGTCTTAAGCCTTCATTTTCTCCCTGAGGTATCTCCTAATCCTAATACACAAAGTTCAGTGTAGTAGGGAACTTTGTAGGTTTATGGTATTAATACCTTTTTCAGAGTTTTTGTTCTTGTTCGACTTTATGACACTAGTGGTTTAAGCACTACCTAAATTAGGATGAAGTAAGCAAAAACTGACTAACTTAAGGCAATTAAAATTTAGTCCAGTAACTCTATAGAGGATCCACATCAGCTTTCTTACTTGCTATAACTTTAATCTTGGTATATTTACATACTTACAAAAGATTTTATGCTGCAGATGAGCAACATGTATTAGGTACAATGTAATAATAGCCTAATTTTTGAAGTATCTACCTGACACACTTAGATAATATATTGTTGAGGAGACGCGAGCTAGCTGGTGAGGGGCAAGAGGCCAGATAATAAATTAAAGTACCTTAAATTTCACTACCTTTGTCTTTTACAGATTCCTCATGGTCATGGAGATGGACATTAACAAATAAAGGCTAAAAGCAATGGAGGGCAACTCTCACATGCAACCGGTGTTTCGCTGCTTAACTGGAATTCGGCAAAGACGACGGCATTTCAAGGTGAAGAATTACCCACCGAAGCCTTATACAGGGTGGTGCGGTCAATACGACAATAAATTAAAACATGGGCTATATTAGTTCGTAGAAATGATTTGCCACTTTCAACAACATCTTATTTATTTGATAATTTCACGAAATTTCTATGAAATAATGCAACCAATGTTATATTTTTTTATATAAATGTGATGAAATTATCGAATGAATAAGATGTTTTTGAAAGTGGCAAACTGACCCGTGGTTCATTTGACCCCAGTCTACCCTAATATCAGGTGAACCGTACGTTTGTTTGGTATAAAAATGCAACTTGTTGTGTAGTCAATGTATTTATCTTTTTGTTATAATGCACTACCATATAGTGCAACAAGTTGCTAGGTAGGTATATTAGTACTACCTAGTAAATACCAAGGCACCTTCGATGTAGGCAATCCGATCAACCATAAACTAATATTACAACTAATATTATAAATATCACGCGTGATGATCACGTACTTACCTTACGTCATACTCTTATTGGGTTAGAGATGTTTTACTTTGCGTGCTATGAATTCATAAAAATGGACCTGTTTTCATAACCACCAAACCAGCTTGCACAATTGAGGAATTGTATTAAGGTGCCATTTTGTAAAAAAAAAATGAGTACGAGCCTCATAAGTTATTGCTACTAATAACATAAGATATCCTCCACTTTATGCTGTAACCTCTTGAAAGCATACATCAGCCTTACCTCACACTCTCAGTACCTACTCACCTCATCATCCTCTGAGTACTCTTGGACGTTTCTCTTCATAGTAATATATTTTCCCCAAACCGTAGTCTTGCTACGCAATTTAGGGTCCCTAGCAAGTTTTTCATAATATATCAAAGACTGCTTCCATGAGACTCCACCTTACACTGTATTTGCAAACTGTCACCAATTTCTCTTCTTGTATTTGGTTTTAAGCACTTTTTACTTATTGGTGTTTTCTTAAGGCCCGATAAAGGCCTCTTCCTTGTTATTGCTTTAGACCGACTCCACTACAAGTTGTTTAACATTCTACCGTACAAATAATTAATGTAAATCAAAAACTTTATTTTGATATGAAATTAAGATTCTTGGTGAATTCGCCAGCAGAATTTTTAGATAGGTATTTCTCAAGACACTTTTTTGTAAGCTTTTCTTTAAAATACATATTTTCTCATTCACAGGATATTATAATCACGGTGAAAGCAGTCGTGCGATTCCAACACATCCATAAACATTTACAAAAATTGAAGAATAGAACTATTCAGCCTGAACCCACAATGGAAGCTGCTGAAGACAATTCTCTTGTGTATCAAAATTACCAATTCGACGTTCATCAACAATCAAATTATCCTCATGAGATGACTCAAAGTATGCCAATTTTTCGGGACAGTCATTACACACACGTGCACTATTCCGGTATGCCATATCATGACCACATTCCATCTGTACCAAATATTTTAAATAATTTATCCCAATACGAAATGTATTCTCAACCTGTTCCCATTCTATACGGTTATACCCAGCATCCACCATATATTTATATTGATAACGATGTTGAAGTCACTACACAACCAAGTAGCACTGCTAGTTATCCCAACGAATTAGCTCCACTTCATGATTTATCGTACGGTCTCAATTATAACAATAATGCAGCACGACTAGTCTCACAAGATTTGCCGGGTATACATGCATCAAGACAGATAGAATATTCGTATCTTTCACAACCAAGTACGTCACAATCCATGCTTGTATCTTCTGGTGATGTAACTAATCAATATACAGCGCTAGATTTATCTCAAAGAAATTCACCTCATAGTACACAAGTAAGTACTCCAACGCAATATCATTTATCTCAAAGAAATTCACCTCATAGTACACAAGTAAGTACTCCAACGCAATATCATTTATCTCATAGAAATTCACCTCATAGTACACAAGTAAGTACTCCAACGCAATATTCTAGGGTGCCTTTCAAACAGACAGAAACAAGATATACTCAATCTCAAGGCATAGATCTTAGAAAACCAAGAATTTTGAGACGAAGTTTGCCGGCAAAAACTCGCACAGATGCCAGGCAAAAGTTATCGAATGAACTTCCTCAAACATCAAAACTATCGAGTGAACTTCCTCAAACATCAAAACTATTGAGTGAACTTCCTCAAACATCAAAACTATCGAGTGAACTTCCTCAAACATATCAAAAATATTCCTCAAGGCCACCTTGTGACTCAGTAGCGTATGAGAACATCAGGACCCTTCTATTAGCGGCTCAATATGTGGATGCAAAAGAAGCTATGTCATCACATCCGCCATTACGACTTTCATCGCCTCAGCCAAGTACATCTGGCACCCAAAAATATATTAGGAAAAACTTTGAGTCCACTGTCAACATGTCTAAATCAGCGGAAGCGAGTCGAGATAGTGATAGTGATATTGAATATGTTCAGACTTATAAGATTGACAAGACTCAAGGATCGCATAATATTCATCAGCCTATGGAACCATACACTGGATTGACAGAAGCGGAACCATATCAAGTCAGGCCTGAAGTCTGGGCGATTCCTTACTCAACGTCCGCGGTATTCAGGATGAAAGAGAGTGGTAGTAATATTTGTTCCAGGCGAAATACTTCTGAACCACAATTGTTTGGTTCAGAAAACACTTCAGAGTCGAGATCAGATTCTGCCTCTCTTCAAATAACGTGGACCAATACAGAAGCTATTTATAGAAATCGTCCAGCTTCACCTTTGCCATTTAGTCCAAGGACAGAGTCCTCGCTGCAAGAACCTGAGTACCAACATGTCGAGCCACCGCACGTAATCATACGTCCTGTCCCTTTATGACCCAACATCTTAAAGAGGACTTGCTCCCTAACCAAGTCTAAACGAAATGATCCACGAAAAAAAGGGCATTCAAAAAAGTAAAAAGTAATTTTTTTGCACAGCCCCCGTACGCTTCCTTATAAGATCCCAAAAAGCTCTGGTTAGTATCGCTTTAGATCTCATATCTCATCGTCATGCTTGCATAATTTCTATGTTATATATAGTATTTTTATGTTCATTTTATACGTAATAAAGCTTACCTTACACTTAAGAAGTAAATATGTAACACTCAACATTTACAGAACTATTAAACAGCTTAATATATATAGTACCTAATAGGACGATTCCGTTACACAAAAATCGAATTTCCATCGATAGTAACATCTATTCTACTTCTTCTATTGTTTACTTATAATATTAACACTGTACATCATTAAAGTTTAGATATATTTACTCACTGGTGCTAATATCAGATCTTAAAGATCCGATAGATTTAATTCCTTAAATATAACGTTTTATTAGACTAATTCATAACCAACTGCAACTGTATGTCTTTCAGCTCACCAAGAAGACGTTGCTAATAATATAAAAGCAAAAATTTTAAGTAACTCTCAGCCTCATCAATCATGTAACACCATCTCATAGAAACTATTTATATGAGCCCAAACACGCTATAGCATATATAGCGTGTTTGGGCTCATATGAATAGTTTCTATAGTAATTTTCTGAAGAATTGAGCACCCCGCAGACTATTTGATGGTACAGGATCAGCTTAAGGTTAGCATGTCTTGGAAATACCACCGAAGTAACAGTACAGTAAACAAATTTTAAATCAATCAGATCTGTGAAAGTTAGTTAGACCCTTTTGACAAGTAGGAAATGAGCTGACAGTCATTAAACGCCTGAACAGATCTTTATTAATTATAAGAACCATTTCGATCACGTCAGCTTTCAACCAAAAAACCCGAATCAAAATCGGTCCATTCGTTTAAGAGCTACGATACCACAGACAGACACACAGATACATAAACAGACACGTCACACTTAAAAGCGCCCTCTTTTTTCAAGAGATATATTGATATAGTAATTATTATAATGGCCCAGTTATTCACGCACCACGGGACAGTTAATTTTAAATGGTTTAATTTAACTTGCCTTGCCTGTTTGGATAATATTTAGTGATTGAAAACAAAGAGTACATTTTTCATACGGGTAATTGAAACCCCCTTTCTTGTTGACAGATTGATCTGATATTTGGTATAAACGTTACTTTTGATGACAAAACAATGAATACATTCAGAATCATATTAAAGCCAACATGGCCGCCGCCACAAAATGGCGGATTATAACGTATATAACGAAATGGACAAGTAAAATACCATGAAAATTTTCCAATCTAAGATGCCGCGCGCCGGTACCAAATGGCGGATTTTATATTTGTTTATACCTACCCCTTTATTTATAGATAACGGTTGAAAGGGTTTTTTTTACAAGTGGAATACACTGCATGGCGGATAAAACACATTTTTTTGTCAGTACATCAAAACTGAAATCCAGGCATAAATAAAAACCAAAAACTTGAAAATATAATTGGTAAAGATTTTTTTAACAGTGAACCGGTCTAAATTATGATTGTACATTATGTTTGGTACCTACATTACATAGTATAACAAGTGGTCACCTACCAATGTCAACATAGTCTAAAAACTATGGTCATAGAATATATATGTTGCAGCCGTCTAAATAAATAAGTCGCTTAACTAGACGCCTAGGTCGTTGATTAAGCGCCGGCATCCAATCAAACGGCTGAAGGAGAACTTGCCATGTTATTGAACGCAACGTTTAACCAGATGGCTGAACGTCATCTCAGCCGCCTGGTTAATTTAGCCATTCAATTGGACGGCTAGGCAGGTCGTTTAAATCGAAGAGCTTTTGTTTATTTATTTACGGAAACATTTTGTGTGACTGTTTGAGTGATAGTAGGTTCAAGGTTTTTTCATGACCAGTTATAACCAAAATCGTTTTGGTTGTAAGTGGTCATAAAAAACCTTATACCTACCAATCACACCGAAACTCTTCAGTATAAGACAATCCGCCTAGGCATCTAATTGAGCGGACTTTCAATACGCCATTTTGTTAAACGTTCAGTGAGTTTAGTTTAATTAACTATCGGCTTAGTCATTTAATTGGATGGTGGCGTTTGATTAACGGGCTAGGCATGCAATTACGCGGCGAATTTAACCAGATGGCGGTGACATATACACTCTAAGGAGTTATTGAAAATTCAAAATTGTAAGATATTTTTTTGTACAAATAGTTCGACCAATTAGAAAAATGTAGGTATATGAAATTCCAAAATTAATTTTTCAACTTTGAATTTTAAAAACACCGTATTATTCATGTGCATATGTTAGCGTGGTTAGGTGCCCGCTAGTTCCGCCATGTAACACCTTATAGTATAAAATATGTATTTCTACCCCCACAATTTTTTTAGGCTGATGAATGCTCTAGATTGATAAAGAATGTGTTGTGATGACTGGTTCCTAGGACCTACCTAATAATTTTTTAGCTATTAAGTAAGTAGTACCATCATTGTCTACATCATAATTAATATTCCTACTTTTCATTAAAAATATTTTTACAATAAAACCTTTTAAGTCCGTACCCAAAGGGTGAAACCCTATTACTAAGACTCCGCGCCGTCCGTCCGTCCGTCCGTCCGTCTGTCACCAGGCTGTATCTCATGAACCGTCATAGTTAGACAGTTAAAATTTTCACAGATGACGTATTTCTGTTGCTGCTATAACAATAAGTACTAATAAACAGAATAAAATAAATATTTAAGGGGGCGTCCATACTACAAACGTGATTTTTTTGATTGCTTTTACTCGATATTGATAACGGCAACAGGTAGGCGCTTGTTTATAGATAATGGTACGGAACCCTTTGTGCGCGAGTCCGACTCGCTCGGTTTTACCTAATTCTTTTCACTAATTATAATAATACTGCATTAAGTTTATTATATTTTTAGCTAAGTTATAGTAATGTGTGATCCTTAATCAATTATTTATCGATCGATCAAATAAGGACCACTAGAAAACCACTATAATTATTGTCAAGTAAAAAAAATTTTAGCATACCAATTAATATTTATACATAATCTTTTTTCTGATTTACTATTACTAATATAAGATAAAACGGCCTTTTTGGTTACATTATCTACATGGATTTTTTTTTAAAAAAATGAATTTTATATGTAGGTATACTTACTTAAAATTACGTGATAAATGTCAATTGTTACCTATGATAATAATGTTAAAAGTGGAATAAATGTATACCTTTTATTTTTGTTATGACAGCGTAAAGTGGACAGTGGTATAAGCCCGCCATATATATATTCCCCAGATTTGGTATTATTCAAAAGAAATCAATACCTATCTAAGAGGCTTTGAGGTTTGAGCACTCTGTTTTCGACTACGAAAAACAAAACCAACTTTTGACATGGTCGACCCCGGATGGGCCAGTTAAAACTCGTTTACCCGCCGTTTATTGGGCCCGCGTGGTGGTGCTATAATGCCTAAAAACTCCTCACGTGCTTCTACCATGTAGGAAGGCATGTGCACAGCACTGCAGTGGAACATAAGTATATGTATACTGCCGTGTCACATCCATCATATTTAACTCAAACAATACTAAGTAGGTACTTTGTGAAACTGGCATAAGACGATAGTATTTCTTACTTTTCCTCATAACTGAAGAACTTACTGTCTCTACAAAAGGCATTTTATAACGTTAAGATAACACATGTTTTTTTATGCTTATGTTCTAGTTTTGAGGAGACTCAGAATCCCATAAAAACTGCGTTACGCGCTGTGCGTATATCTTGACTTATGTGGCCCAGCCTGTGCTCAGTCAGCTCGGTCCACAGTTTATGAAACGACTATCTCTTATATCTCTAAATACAGCAAAGAGGCATTAATACAGTTTCAGAAACAAATTTTTAATATTTTACATCTTACCTTACATCTCGTATAGTGTGGGGATTATTATGCATCTGTTTACTGGAGGCAGCAGCTATTGCAGGGAGTTGGACCCGAATACTAATGCTACTGAGATTGTTAATGAGATCTCATTAGATCCGATGTCATCAGTAAAAATAGGCGGTTGCCAGTGTGCCTTAGCTGTTGAGAACAGACAATCGACATAGCATGCTTGGATTACAGGCTGAGCTTGTGGTGATCCCAACATTGACTCACTGAAAGAAGAAAATAAAAGTGCCACCAAGTCCTGCAAAAGAGTCATCCTGAGAGAAGGCAGACAGGCAGACAGCGCGTTGTACGAGTTTACATAAGAAGAAGAAGAATTACTTTCGCATCCTACGGGATGTTGTAGCTACTGACGTCTAGCCAAAGCCGTGCAGTCCAACTTTTGCCTAGCCACCAACACTCTTCTACTGTGGCCGGGTCTATATCGGGTCGCCTAATTGTTTGAACTTCTAATTGGCAAACTTCATTCTGGTCAGTAAAAAAAATGTAGGTGTTTATGTATATTTTCAAAATGTCAAAATATGCTTGTATACCATGTAAGCCGCATGTAAGTACCAAACATTTATGTAGAAAGTACCACAAAAAGTCAATTGAGCTTAATTCAACGATCTCAACATAACTTTGATCGATGTGACACGGCAGTACCTATAGGCTGGTGAAGATGAATTGCTATTAAATGAAAATTGTATAGATTAAACTATTTCCTATTATTAAATGACTGAATTTCATTATTTTATATTGTCATATACCTAAACGTCTATTGTAAATATTTTCAGAATCATAAACGATGAATTGCTATTTAAAGAAAATTGTACAGAATAAACTATTTCTTATTAATATTAAATGATTGTATTTCATTATTTTATATTGTCATATAAAAAGTCGTCTATTGTATAATATTTTCAGAATCATAAGCGATAAATTGCTATTAAATGAAAATTTTATAGATTAAACTATGTCTTATTAATATTAAATGACTGTATTTCATTATTTTATATTGTCATATAAAAAGTCGTCTATTGTATAATATTTTCAGATCCATAAACGATGAATTGCTATTTAAAGAAAATTGTATAGAATAAACTATTTCTTATTAATATTAAATGACTGTATTTGATTATTTTATATTGTCGTATAAAAGTCGTCGATTGTGTAATATTTTCAGAATCATAAACGATGAATTGCTATTAAAAGAAAGTTGTATAGAATAAACTATTTCGTATTAATATTAAATGTTATATTGTGATATAAAAATTCGTCTATTGTATAATATTTTCGGAATCTTAAACTGTGGCTGTAATTGACGTTAGCTTTATAGGATTAATATTATAATAAATTATTTGTTGTTTATTAATGTCCAGATTAGTGTTATTATGTAATATTAAGATTAATATTATTAAAAAATAATTGTGTCAAAGAATCTAGTCGGTTAGAGGGCTTGCGTAGTAAGTTTTATAATTATTTGAAAGGAGATGGAATTCATGGATGAGGTCTATGAACCAACAGATTATTGTAGTTTTTTGTGACGCGCGCTGTATGCTTGCCTACTATCTACTTACTATCAAAGTGGCATCAAAATCGGTCCACGAATAAGATCTCACAGTTATTTCTCCTACAGTGTTGTCTGGTGCTTGGCTTACAAAAGGGTGTCGTGATTGGTATAAGTATTTATTTTCCTCCATGGTGCTCTGTCTAAATTATTATCTATAACAGCAACGTTTCTGCGACTAAATAAATAGCAAAATATGAGAACTATACATTTTTGTTTTTCCTTAATCTGTCACACGTATCAGGCACAATAAGTTTTCTATTTTTTACGAACGCCAGCGGGCCGGAAACTACTTATTACGACAGACTATGATGCACCTTTGCTTAGCTACATATACGTGAGGTGAATAATTGCTTTTAGTTCATAGGCTACTTCCATTTCTAATGTATCAAAACGAGTTTATAGGTATAAGAAAACTAGATAAACTTAATTTTAGTCGTCTATTGATAGAAAATTGACCACTAAAATATTTCTATATAACTTTTATGAAGACATTTGATTAAACTTTAGGAATTTAGAGTAAGTTGCGGCGTAATTTTAATCAATAATTTCACTGAATGTTTTTCCGCTATTATGTTTTTGAATAGGTGCCGCATTTATCTCAAAATAATGCTTTCATAGAATTCTTTCTGTGAAATTGTGTCAAGTAGTAAATTGATGGTTGCTCTTTAGCAATTGTTATAATGTGTAAAATAAAACAATGAAACTCGTAATATATTTTTATTCCACAAATTTCCTGCGGATACTCTATATTATTCTCTTTAGACTTCTAACTTTGGGTAACACATCTTTACAATAATGCTCATTAGTTTATTTAATATAACACTTTATATTTATAAATCGTTGAAGACATAAAAAAGTTGTTTCACGCGAATTTACCATGTAGGTAGGTACGGTATTGAGACAGAAAAGAAGTGAAAATATGAATTGATTATTAGTTATAAATTATAAAAAAAACATACGGATAACTAATTCATTTCTAACCCTACTTTAGTGTGAAACAACAGTCTATCTAAAATTTTAAAAAAAGTTACAAATTAAGTAAATCGGCTCGGAAGCAGAGTAGACTAATTTTAATTATTAATTAATTTTTTGGTTACTATCGTATTATTTACTAAGAATGCATATAATTTATATACTTCAGACATACAAACAGTTTGTAGCATTTCAAATTGATAAAACGAAATTCTACATCCACAATTCGATTAGGTACTTAATAAGGTTGATAATTTTGATTTTACACAATGAATAAAATGCACAGAACTGAAATAAATTAAATAAAACAAAATAATAAACATTTTCTCACGCGCGTATTTTCTTTTGCTTAATTATAACCTGAAAGAAAAACGACGTTTGTTAATAATAAAACAGAAAAACTTTAACAGGGTGAAATTTTAAGAGCAGCAGAAGTAAAGGTCTCGAATACGTCTCTTAAAAATCACTTAAAACGATAACAATCGCAGTGCATCACATTTCGCATAGCCAAGGTTTAATGGGTACCCAAATTCGCTGTGCTTAAAACGTGGCACAACTTACAGCTTCTTATTATTGCGTTCGGTATCAGTCTTGTCTGGACGAAGACAGGCGTCTCCGGTAGGAGTGAGTTTTCCTCGGTGATGCGCTATAGGACCGCACTCCTGCGTAGAACTTGCCCTTCTGGGTTATAACCTCTAATCTTGCCGACGCTTCCACTCTCCCGTAGTCATTTTCCAAGGTGATCCTATACAGCCCAACGTCTTCAATGGTCACTTCCTCAATTTCCAGTATTCTCAATATTTCATCCTTCTCTTTGATGGTAATTCTAGAAGATGGTGTAATAATTATCCCGTCTTTGTCCCAAGAAGCCCAGGGCGCTGGGAGGCCTTTAACAGCGCACTGGAAGACAACGTGGTCACCTTCTTCGACAACTTTATTAAAGGGGTAAGTATAGAACTTTGGTGCCATCTGGCGAGATGGACTGCAGAGACGTCTGGTATCCGGCCCTAAAAGTTAAACACATATTGAAATACTAGCTTAGCTAAGTATAGCTTAGGATAGGAAGTTAAGACTAAAATATAAGCCATAAGAGTTTTGTTATTGGATAACATACCCGGTGTTCTAGAGACAGAACGCGCAGGAGTTGTTCGTGGGGTAGATCGGGGAGTGGAAGCGGCTGACAGCAGAGCAGGCGGCCGTCTTAGACGTTGGCTCAGCGTATTCGGTTCTCCCGGGGCTAGAAACCATATACAAAATTACGAAAATTCTTTGTGTGTAACGAGTAACTAGATTTTTAGAAAATAAATTCTACCCTTTTAACTCCGCATCGAGATTTTCTAAGGAGGAGCTCGGGTCAACTTATTATCTGAGCTCTCAGAGTGCCCAAAAATAAATACCTATGATGTTTTAGAAATGTAACGCCTATCACTTGTTAAAGATTTAAGTCTAGCATACAAACAACATACGACTCTAGCATTGCAGTGTGAGAATTGTTTTTCTGATGCAGTGCAGATTTTTTTGATCACACTGAGAGCTCAACTCATAAAATAATAATAAAATGTTTATTCCTATTTTAAATTTTATACATTTGAAGAAATGGAATAATAATAATAATATTCATACACTCACACCTATTATCTAGCCCAAAGTAAGCATCAGCTTGTGTTATGAATACTAGATAACGGATAAATATTGATAACAATATGTAGGTATATAAATATTAGAAATATACTAAATAAACATATAAACACCAATGACTCGTAAACAAATGCTCGTACTCATCATACAAACATTTGCTCCTGCCGGGATTCGATCCCGGGACCTCTTGACCAAGTAGCCTGCATAGCGAGGGGTACAGACCGCTCGACCAGCCGGTCGTCAAAAGGAATGGACCTTCTCTTTAAGCTTTAAGGCAGATGTTTGGATTAACTATTGCTGTTTGCCGCTGATGGCTTTTACAGCGTAGCCAGGGCTTTAATGGGGTGAGAACCTTGGTTAGTCCTCAAAGGGTCATAGCGCTTCTGGAGGATATCTTATCGACAGAGACTTCAGAGGAAGGTGTTTTTTTTATGCAAGTTGCTTTATGTATCTTCTATCATGATGGGATTTTACCTATAAAGTCACTGTTTTTTCTCAAAATTCATTCTTTTTGTAACTTTTACGTACCTATAATTAAAATTTTATAACTTCAAATTTTTGTCATAATAGTTAATAATAATAATAGTTAAATTATGTGAGAAACTTTTAGATTTATAAAACTGTAGGTACTACCTAAAGGGAGCCATCGAAAACACAATTTCAGTGTGGTTTAAGTACTTCAACTTTGTGAAATTGAAATACGCAGTGCAAAATTAGCTTTTCCATCCAACTATAGTTTGCAATTGCATTAAAATTAATTATCATAGTTTTTTTCATACTAGTCGGCAATTTCATAACTACCTGATGCTTTTATTATACTTCTAATTTAACAACAAGCTAGAAAATCGTTTAGCATTAGCCTACTACCTTTGTGAACTTTACAACAAATCCTAGGCTTGCATTTGAAGTAGTTCAGTTGCCACGGGCATCTCTTGATTAGGGGTCGAATATAGCTTAACACTTAAATTGCCTGTAAAAATCTTACGGTAAACTACGAGGCACGCGCTGGAGGTACTCTTCCCGAGGGTGTTCGATGCCTCGCACATGTACGTGCCTTCGTCCTCCGCTGTCACCTGCTTAATCTTCAAACGCGCGGCGCCATCATCAAATGACCACTCAAAGTCGGGGCATTCACGGATCAACTAAAAAGTTGCATATTTTTAAGAACATTTATTTGGCAACTCAAGATGATTAAATGTAATAGTTCCAGTGAATCTCACTGGGATTACTTGATCTAAGTTGTCTGTTTCTGATGAATTTCAAGAATTGGAAACTTACCTCTGTGTAGTGGAACCACCTAATATCGGGCTCAGGGTTTCCAGATACCCGGCATTCGAACTCAATAGCATCTCCATCATGACACAAAAGGTCAGTCAGCCCTCTTTCAAAACGGGGAATAACGTCAACTCGCCTGTAAGATTTTGTAATATTATAACAGCAACCATTAAAATAAATGCTCAACTACTTTAAAACGAATAAAACATAAAATAAGTACTTTACTCATCAAATTAAGTAAAGTAATAATAAATTTTTTAATCCATAAAAGCGACGATTTGGGCTGGATTTTGATTATAAAGGACTACATAATTATTTTCAACAACAACGAGTTTTTTCTACTAACAAGTAGCAACAGCACTGCTAGAAAAACATCGATTTAAAAAGTTTAATCTTATAGTTTGTTTATACTCCAAGGGTGGCCTGTTTAATTTTATTGCACTATTACACCAAAAAGACTACTTGATCATGAGGAAAAATTACTTTGATAGCATAGGAGCCACGGCCCTTTTCCCAAAATAACGCTTCGCTTATAGCTTTCACTAATTATCTCATAATTTAGAATTTGGCACTTCAATTGAAAATTCAACGATAAGTACCTGCCTATATCATAAAATACTATCTAATTATACAATATTATTGACCTCTTTTGAGTCTGAGATTCAAGTACCTACTAGCAATCAATAATAGAGTGTACCTAATTAGATACATACAGCCAAAGAGAATATAATACTAAGTTTACAAACAATGTAATTTTGTAATAGATATTTCATTTATCTCTGTTGTTGCTAAGTTAGTATAAGGGGAAAGGTGAGACATCGTACAATTATTTTTAGTTTAAGTTTTCTAGGCTACGTTCACAGAATATTTACTTTCAGTATAAACTAACCACAAATTATTTCATCTCACCATGAGCTCTGAAACATTCATCCTATTTCAGGATTTGGATAATAGTAAAAACGACCTAATCTATAGAGCAATAAAAGTACAAAACTTACCCGTATCTAATATTATGTTCGTCTGAAGAGGTAAGATCTGTAAAAAAAATGCCATTCATCTATGTGTACAGACGACAACACATCATGTAACAGTTGCACTACGAAAACCGCCTCTATTACGAACGCAGTAAGGGCGGTCTAGGGTCAAACAGTTAGCTTGATGTGCTGTCGACATTACTACACTTGTTGATAACCGAACTCTGCGGTCATGTGTAAAGATTAGGGAAGTTAAACTGATTAAAATTATGCAGTTTGTGTCAACGGCGCCTTCATGCTTCTTCAGATATCCTGTTGGATGTCATTACGGTGGAAAATTGTATGGTTTAGTTTTTCATCCTTCATGGATGCGATCATTTTGAAAGTTGGCTATAAGTGTTTTACCTTCGTAGGTCTAACTTGCGGAATAAGTTTCTCTAAAAGTTATCTTCAAAGCTTCGGTTACTTGACTGACACTATACGAGTAAAATAGTCAGTCGAGATCTAGACATGATACTGTTCACAAGCCATAGGAACTGTATACCATTCTTTACAACATTACATTAAACAACACTACATCATGTTGTAAATTTATACAGAATTGTTCATCAACTTCTGGTAACTAAGGCACTTTTTTAATGTGTATACAATTAATGACCGAGTGTTTCACTTGTCAAGCCGCACATTCAAAACACAACAGGTTTTAACTGTGTGATATGCTTCCGGGGGTCTTACGCTGCATAACAAATTAATCGATGCCTATAAATATATTTCTATGTAAATATCTCTGCTTTTTTAAAATGCAAACAGGCAGATGATCCCGATAATAAGTAAGTATGACATTTCTGAAAATTGACAACATTTCTAAAATGTTAAATTAAACTAAGGAAATAACTGATTTTTAATAGTAAAATTAATCGAAACGTACTGAAACAAAGCCTCACAGAGTTGTACAATAATAAGTATTCTAATAATTAGCAAGCCCAAACTAAAGAGCTTGTATTATGGATACATAATCCTACAAAATAAACGTACAATCCAAATATTGTGAAAAAATGATCGTATTTCAGAATCTGCCCTCACCGGGATTAGAACATGGGACCTCTGGTTGAGCAGACAGGGTTACTGCCCACTCATATAACGTTTAGATCTGACGTAAAAATATTTCAAAAATTGAATTAAAATTTTGACACAAAACCGCTATTTTTTTTCAATACTATAAATATTCGTCTTTCTCTTTAAAATCAAATAAAATATACGACAAATGCTTAGAAGCGCTGTTCGATTTATTATGTAAACCTATGTAAATAAACACTGTAGTGCAGGTAGATCACTCGATATATCCAAGCTCGCTCGGGTGATTTTATTAAATTCATCATCATCATCACCAGCCTATATACGTCCCACTGCTGGGCACAGGCCTTCCTACATGGAAGAAACACATGAGGAGTTTGGGCCATAACACCACCACGCTGGCCCAATGCGGGTTGGTGGGTTAAAGCGGTTGTAGTAACAGCCGGGACCAACGGCTTAACGTGCCTTCCGAAGCACGGAGGAGCTCGAGATTACAAATTTTGGTTGACCCATCCCAGGGTCGACCATGGCGAAAGTTGCTTTGTTTTCGTATTGGAAACCAGAGCGCTCAAACCAATACGCCACCGAGCTACTCATAAGCTGTATTAAATTACTAGGTACTAACCTTTGGCGAATATTTGTAGCGAGATAATGGCTTTGGCTTCTCCGTGTACGTTTCTGGCTATCACCGAGTAAGCGCCAGTGTAATCAAGTTTGGCATGAGGTATCTCGAAACGATACTCCGGGCCGTCACCGATTCGCTTGAAGTGAGTGGCATCGCGGTAGTAATCCGGCTGAAATTTAATAGATGGTGAGTATTTGGGTTCAGTTCTGGACAGCAGTTAGATGGGATAGGAATATTAGTGTTGCTGATACTCCACGTAAGACAGTAGTATCTGTAGGTAGCTTTCATCCTTTTTAACCTGTCAAACCACTTGATCCAGACACAATGGGTTTTTAGTTGCCATATTAAACTCCTGGTAGTCTTATGCAATTTTAAAAATTATTTCACATACTGAGTTTTAGCACAGAATACATATTATAGTTAACTTAAAGCGCATATTTTGTAAAAAAATCACATGTACATGCTTTGCAATGTCGCATGCAGAACGCCTTTGACGATGAAGAGAATTTTTAGCAATCATCATCATCATCATCATCATCATTATAACAGCCTATGATGCCCACTGTTGAACAATGGCCGCCCCCTTCGACTTCTAAACGGAACGGTTCTTCGCAGCCTGCATCCAACAGCTCCCCACGACCCTAACCACGACGTATGTACTTTGCGCTTTCCGGTGCGTGGTCGCCATGTTACAACTCTAACGCCTCATCGGCTGTCCGCCTGCGTGTTTTATTATTTGCCCTTTATCCTATCAGCTCCGTCAGTGACTTTGGTATTCTTACGGATTTTAGCAATTCACCTCGTATTAAAAAGAAAATTCGAGTGTCGATCGGAGACATCACTGACATTTTTATGAAAAATTGAATAGGGTAGTTGACATCTTTTGTCTAATTCATATATAAATAGTATCTTTAAGTAACCTAATAGTACTAATAGTTTGGAAAATTAATTAAATAAATACCTACATTAAACACAGATACAAAATAAGAGATTAAATACAGATAGACTAGAAGAATTTCACAGGGATATCCCAAGTCCTGGGTGGCTCAGTGGTCAGAGCAGTCGCCCGGATTGCGAAAGGTCGCGGGTTCGATTCCTGCCTCAGGACGTAAAATTTTTCTAGTTTTATTATATTTTAATTACCTACATTAACTCAATCTAAATTGCTACATTCATGGTTGGTTCTGAAAATACCTCTTAATCTATGGTAGGTACCTTATTCAGTTCTAACTCAACAGTAGTAAGACTTCCAAACAACGATTTCTCTTTCTAAGGTATAACATAAAGTTAACATCCGTCAGAGGGTGTATACCTACCTTTAAGAAATCCCTTAACCAGTAGACGTCAGGCTTGGGATCTCCAACCACTTCGCATTGGATGATAACGGTGTCGCCCTCATGAGCCTCACTCGACCTAGGCTTCCTTACGAACATCGGCTCTTTGGAGTACCTATGAATTAATTTCACATCTTAAATAACTCTTCACTATATTCACTATTTAGAATTTATTATTTATAATAGCCAATAGTATCACATAAATGATTATGAATATATTGTAATATTTATATGTAGGTACCTAATCTATTCAACATTAATTCGTATCAAGTAGAAGTTTCACGATACGTAATTTACTATCATAAGACTGCAAGCCAACCCTTCGCCTGGCCAATAAGCGAATACCTATCACTCTATTTGACAATAGATCTATAATTTAACTTTATTACTTTGAAAAACTTAAACGTAAAAGTTTAAAGGCTTTAACAACAAAGTCGCTTTAAGTTTTTTATCCGTTAACTCAATAGTGAAAAATTGTTATTAATGGAAAAATACGAATAAAATTGGCTACACCTAATGGTTGAGTATAATGATTTTGTTATCACATAATACTATTTTCATATTTTTATTGCATTTTTTTTTAACTGTTTCACGGCTGAAATATCAGCCGTGAAACAGTTCGCTGTGTTTCGGATTGAAGGGAAAGGTAGCCAGTGTAATTACTGGGCATGGACGGCATTTCATCTTAGGCCCCAGGATGGCAACGCACCTGCAATATCAAGTGATTTATCCTTGTTATTGCAGGTGTCTATAGGCGGCGGTAACTGCTTACCATCAGGTGGGCCGTCAGCTTGTTTGTCGTCTAGTTGTATAAAAAAAAACATATTACCTAAGCCTTTTATATTGTGATGCTGAATAAAGTTTTATTTATTCTATTCTATTCTATATTATGTTTTTAAAATTGTGTATGTAGTATTTTGATATTATTACCATAAGGATCAATGTTGGTATTTAGTCTAATTTTTTCAATAAAATAATCTTAACTAGCTAAAAACAGACAGAAAACTGGATCTAATTCAGAGTAAGTCTAACTAAACGGACGTACTTGGCTAAATTGATCAGTTTGGATTTTAAAACCCCTTAATTTTTATTTACAGATAGCTTTCCATACTTCTTGAAATAAAAGTAACTGACGCAAAAAACGGAGAAATAATTTGTTTCTTTTATACATGAGCCTCTCAACTTAATATGACATTGCTGCTTAACTCTTCGTTAAGATTTTAAAAGTAAACTACCTTTAACTGCGATTCAATATTCTGAATAAATTATACGCACGGGATATCAGGGCTTATTAGAACGGGTGGAGTCATCTTCTTTCCAACACAGTTGTCGTCTCCAATAACATCCACTTTTCCTGAAGTGGTTGCTTTGCCAACCTCATTAGACGCGGTACAAGTGTAAACGCCGGCATCTCGAGGAGTCACGGACGCTAGAGCTAGCTCAATCTGTCCATCTCTGTCTAAAGTCATAATAGCTCTTCTACTTGGTCTCAGGCGCACTCCATCGCGGTACCAGGTAACCCCCACTGATGGGTACGCTTCGACTACAGCGGATATTCGAAGCTCATCCCCTGGAAAATGATTTTAATAAGAATATTGTTTTGAATTAAGTCATTTTTATAGTTTTATGCTGCCAGTAAAGTGTAAGATGGAGCTGTTTAAATATGCTGCATAAAAATGTTTTATAATTAATTTTTGGAATCTTATTGATGATGCAAAGAATGGAATTCGATTCCAAAATGGTGTAGGTAGATCTTAAGCCTTTACGTTAACTAAAATAGTAGCAAAAAAACTTGTAACATAAAATTATAATTTTTTACTGTAAATTAACCTTCATTCAGCTTGTATAAAGGTTCCAAGCCACAGCAGAACTCTGGAGCCACATATGCTCTGATACCCTTGTCTACCACCAGGCTGCAACGGCAGCTGATGGCACCACAACTATTTCTGGCCATTGCCTCGTATACTCCTCCATCTTCTAAGGATGTAGGAGCTATCTCTAGTGTGTGGAAATGTTCGTCTTGCGATATGGTGTGGCGTTCTGTAGATTAAAAGAGACAATTAAAAATAAAATAATACAATGTCGCGTGTACCATCCCACTCATACTTATCACACGAAGATATGCCCCTCCAGGGATACGAACCCGGGACCCCTGGTTTAGTATACATACACCATCCACTCAATCAGACGAGACGACCGTCAAACAGTGAATTAAGCCATGTGCAGCAGACGGATACAGTTACTGATGGGACGTACGTATGTCACAAAGGAAGACATAGAATCTACAACTACGTCTTTAGAACCTATTAATGTCACGTCTAGATTTTAAATGGAAAATAAGACTGCCATAAAACCAAGTATTTTCCACGAGCGGCGCGGCGATCGCCTAACTTTATTGGTATAAACATTGGAATGGACGCTCTAGGCGGCCGTGTTTAACTAAGATGCTCGAACTTCCTAAATTTAATAGCTACTTCTTCCTTCATTCCTTTACATTTCGTGCATCATAGTTGTGGAATAATCTTCCTGTTGCTGTCCGAGAGAGCCCTTCTATCGCGTCTCTTAAATCAAGAATTAAGTGCCATTATTTATTGCAAACTTCATTGTAATCAATGCAAGATTTTATTCATGAAATATTATTTAATATGTATTAGGTATGTATATATATATAAGATAAGTATAATAGATAAGTCCACCCCTGTTAACTAATTGTATTTATGTTTTGTTAAACTTTGTTACAAGTGCAATAAAGAGTATATATGATTTATGATGACGTCACATTTTCATCGTGTGAATGTCATATTTGCTTTCAATTATGACATTCGTATGAATGTCTTTCATTCAGTATGACAATGTGACGTCATAAACCACTTATCTTCATACGAATAAAGTTATGAGGACGTACCGCCGCTCTAAAAAATAATGCTAGTAACGTAACAGAGTTACAATGTAATCCATTGCAACAAATCGGACCATTTAATTTTCTCCTACGTCCTAAGCCCATTTCATCTATCGTTTGTGGATATTTTTTGTCGATCGTAGGCACTCCGTTCTAAACCTAATTATAAGTTGAAGAGAATCGATGCTCGCATTGGCATGCGTTTAAACAACAAATAGATTGTGAATCTTGGCATGTGACAACCGGTAAAGTTTATTCTAATACATTTATTTATGCGATTATACCAATGAAAATTTAATGCACTCAATTTTGTACAGCTAAAATATCACCTTTAAGTTACGTATAGTAACTAATCGAGTCTTTAATACTAAATCTTTGCTTCAGTGTGCACACATTTCTAAATTTATAGACTCTAATGTGTTTACTGTATCTATATCATTCCTAAATGTGATGATACATTTAGTTATGGTATATATTCCCGATGGTGGTCTGTAACTGTAAGCTGCAATCTGCTCTGTAAGGTGGAGGCGCTATGTCAGTCGAGCACTTAAATTTTGAGTACAAAATACCAATATTATCTAACGTTCCACCCCTTTCTAGTACTGCTCAATCCACAAATGGATAAAGGTAAGAAGACTAAAATGTTAAGCAATTAATAAAAGAAAATATATATAAATAGTTCAGGTATTATTTATTTATTTTATGATTCTATTAAATTTAATCTGTATTCTAAGCTAGAAAAAATACTTACTGTCGAAAATAATCTGCTCGCCGTCTTTGAACCAAGTTATGGTCGGCGGTGAGTTGCCGACCACTTGGCATGTTAGTCGGACCGGGTACGTGGCCTGTACGCGCCGGTCCCTCAGTCGCATTGTGAACTGAGGTGGATATTCACCATCTATGTCAGTGGAACGTTCCCTGAAAAATATCACTCGTTTAAAACATTATTTATATTATTATCATGTTCACAATGAAAAATATGGTTTTTGTCATTATTACATACCTTTTGAGCTTTGCATCGGCTTCCCATATAAGCCTGTCGGTTACAACAGCTAATCTGACATAAGTTGAAGCTTGGCCATGTGTGTTGCTGGCTTCGCAACTGTACCTAGCCTCATCTTCTATTCTTATGTCATTGAGGATCAAATTACAATTGTATCCATCAAAAGAACCCTTCACCCTCCTGTCCTCCTCCTCAATCTCATGCCCGTTCTTCATCCAAACGACTTCAGGTGTCGGTTTTCCTTTAACACTGCAGCAAAGATTTGCTGTTTCCCCAATTAATACTTTGAGTTGGCCAGGCAGGATATCAATAAATTCAGGTCTGTCTCCCCCTAAACCAACCCCAATTGGTGTAGAGGTTTGAACAGACTCACCCCAACCGTATCTATTTCTTGGAGTGACTCGGAAGTGATATTCTTCTCCTTGTTTGAGATTAAAAGCATCAAAGGAGTTGAGAGGCGTGATACCCAGTTCTACCCAACGCGCTCCTCCTTCCTTGCCCGCCAGCCAACTCTCGACCTTGTACGCGAGGACTGGCGCAGTTGCTCGAGGATCTGGTTTCGGCCAAGCGAGAGAGACCCAGTTATTTCCACCGTCCACGACGCTTGGCTCGCCCGGGATGCGCTCAGGCACAGCTAGAAACAAATTTCATTATCAGAGCGACAATGACCTTATAAGATACTTGACTAGTTGCCAGATGACACGTCGCCGTCGTGCCAATCACCTAATTCATTTTGAGGTGTTGGGTTTGATAGATATACTAATACGATATCTAATTTGATAGCTCGACAACATGATAATATATCAAATAATAGCAATATCAAAGTACTATGTTTAGTAATTATATCGACATTCATTTCTTCTCCCCTAATCTGAGATAACTTGTTATTACCATACCACTATTAAGCTTAGCCATATTTTAGATACATTTTGCACCAATATATTACTCTCACGCTAGTTAAACAGGCACTTACATCTATAATTACGTTCAGCTATTGATAAAGCTGCATCATCCATTGGGTACGTCCAATCCGATATCAAGTTTTCAGACGAAGCTCGTTGCCTGACCTAAGTAAAACTTGAATTAATATAAAGTCCACCTAATAACACATTTTCTACACACATTTTCATTACTGCATTTTTAACACATTTTCTTCCTAATATTAGAACTTACCACAACAGTAACAAATGCTCTATCGCAACCGTAAGCGTTTCTTACAAAAATGCAGTAAGTGCCTGCATCCGAGATTACAGATCTTTTTACTGTAAACTTTACGTAGTCGTCTGAAGTCATTTTGCATACACGCTGACTGTTTGTTATATCACGGATGCCTTTCATGAAGACGACTGCAATGGCAATAATTATATGGTAAAATATTAAATGGTAATAAAAATACATTACTGTTGTATTATAAATAAGCATGCATGTCTTCATTCATTTTAACTATCGTCAGAATGATAAAAAAGATCAATATTTCCAGAAATTTGTTTACTATTAAAAAATTATGTTAAATTGTAACATATTACAGATTATTACCTTTTGGTTTAGGTTCACCTTGTACTCTAAAAGATACATTCAAATCTTCACCTATAGAAATCAAAACATCCTTTTCTGGACGACCAACAATTATTGCAGGCTTTCCTTCTATTTCGTTGGGATGGACCACAGTTATTGCAGCGTTCATATCAACAGCCCCGTGGGCGCTGAATGCTCTACAAGTATACAACCCAGATTCCCTCTCGGTAACATCAGACAAAGCTAGGGTGTACAAACCATGTTCGACAAAAGTCCTAGCATTCGTATATGCTTCTGTTACTGATCGGCCTTCGCGTAACCATTCAACACCTGTTGGAGAGCCCTTTATCTCAACTTGGAGTCCAATTGTGCCACCTTTGGTCACTTTGTAGTCTGTTAATACGTTACCGAAATGTGGTCTCCTCGATTCTAAAACTTGACGGTTAGACCTAAACTTTTCAATTGTAGTTAAATTCGGACTTAAGCGGTTTTCTTTTCCTGAAATAGTATTCATTATTGAATGCAAAAGTTCGGTTTTCCGATGTGCAAATTACAAAGAAAGCTTCGTATTATGTTGATGCTTGCTACGGATAAATCATACTTACTATACTTGAGCCAAAATTTGAAACGGAATATCAACATTTATCATAGTCATTTTAGTTTATATTAAATTAGGAGCTTATACATCCCAGGGCTTTTCGTACATACGTTCAAGTCAAAATATTGAAAACGATCAAACCGATTCTAATAAGACTTTACATGCTTATGCAAATGCAGCTAGTCTACATAATTGTCAGAGGATTTTTCGAAAAACAGTCTTAAGTTGAGGAAGCCAATTTTTTAGAATTACTATACTCGTAATTTCTTTGAAATAAAAATGAGTTGTCACGAGGTATAAATTATATTGATTTTTAGGTTTCTTTACTTACATTTGTTCCGTGAGATTTTGGCTGTAGTATGCAAAACACAATGGGTTGTAAGTATTTATGAATATCGCACCTTAAACTATACTTTGAGCACATATCAGCGTAATAAGTACCTAATAGAATGTTTTTAATTGGCTACAAGGAATACTTTCTTACCAGTGAAATCAACAACGTGCGTGATTTGATCTGACCACACTGAGTTTTCTGCTTTGCATGTGTATTTCCCACTGTCTTCTGTCGTGGGATGCGATATAGCTAGGCGGCAGACACCATCAGCTAAATAGTAAGCTTGATACCGTTCGATAGAGCCGACTGGCTTGTCATCTTTTAACCAGGTTATATTGGGAAGAGGCTGGCCGCGGATTCGGCACTCGAGGACCAATTCATTTTCAGCCAGGTGATATGTATCTAATAAATTGTATGGTAAATTAAGAAAATAAGTCTGGAAAATATTTGACATTTAAAAATGCTATCGTATATAAAAAATATGAGATACAAAAAAAATGGTTCGTTTGCAAATCAATGATTATAGTCTACCGTGGATTCGTGTTCGCGTTGTCGCGATAATACTTCGTTATGAGTATACAAACACGCAGTGAATGTGTGGGTAAGCCGTGGGGCCACACCAGCCCCCTTATTCTCAACTGTCGGATCACGGATTCGATTCGAAAAGTCACATGCCGTCTCGCTTTGACGCATAGCGATAAAAAGTGACAGGTATAGAGTTTCCGAAATTCGAATATTTTCCGACAGTTGAGAATAAGGGGGCTGACCACACTTAATCGCGAAGATTCGTGTTCGCGTTGTCGCGATAAAACTTCGTTGTGTGTGAGTATACAAACACGCTGCAAATGTGTGAGTAAGCACAGGAGCTCTCAGTGCCGTCCGAGATACGGAGTAAGACGTGTATATTAGATCTGTGTTCAAGCGTCGCTTCAAGTAGCGTCAGTAAGGAAAGATTGAAAAGTAAACGTCGAAAAGTCGACCATGCATTGTCATCGTGAGATTGATTATGGATTTTTGAATTTTTTGATTATTATTTTTTACTTATTTTTACATGGATAATGAACTTAAATAAAATAAATTAATGTTGTGACAAAGAGGTTTATAATTATTTTTGGTTTTATAATTTATTAAGATGGTAACACAAGTAACATGGTCTTATTTTATTTTGTCCTTATTATTTAAGAACCCTCAAAATATCATTATTTATTTATTTTTTACTTCTCTGCTTATTTTATTTATTATTAAGTTACTAAATTTTAGTAAAATAAGTTTTACAGATTCACATTCACATTATATAATAATTAAATTACTTATCATAAATATTTCCATATTTTAAAATTTATATGCTAACGCCACTCGTATTCACGCACACATTTTCGCACAGATTCGTGTTTGCTTTGTCGTGACAAAACTTCGTTGTGGGTATACAAACACGCTGGGAGTGTGTGGGTAAGCACAGAAGCTCTCAGTAGTCTCAGTGCCGTCCGAGACACGGGCGAAGAAAAACGTGTATATTGGATTAAGCGTCGTTCAAGTAGCGTCAGTATGGAAAGATTGAAAAGTAAACGTCGAAAAGTCGACCATGCATTGTCATAATGCGATTGAATAAGTATTTTTGAACTTTATGTTTATTTTTTAAAATTTATTTTCACACGGATAATGGATGACAAAAAGTTTAATAATTATTTTTGGTGTTATAATTTATTTTATTTTATGACAAAAAAAACATGGTAAATATCAAAGACAAGACTTTGTTGAGCTAAACTTTTCAAAAGTAGAGAAGGAAAAGAACAAGAATATAATTGTAAAAATTACAAAATAAAGAAAGAAAACGATGAAAAAATATATTTCTCCAGGCGGGACTCGAACCCGCGTCTCCTGATTTGCGGCCAGACCGGAGCACTAGGTATAACCTACTAATTTCTTCACCGCTTTCTTTCCTTTTCCAACGTTTTTATAGTAACGTTCATTTTTTTTCTGGCCGGAATTCAGGCGACGCGGGTTCGATTCCCGCCTGGAGCATATATTTTTTTATCGTTTTCTTTCTTTATTTTGTAATTTTTACAATAAAGTAGGCGTTTAAACGCATAAAAAACATTAAAATGGGAAGAATATAATTTCGGAATTACTATACAGAGTGGCTGGTTAGGAGTACCCCCTGTGCTGGTCACCCTAAGCACGATTTGCTACAAAATAAATTTGAAATCGCAAAAAATAATCAGATGTTTCATACAAATTGTAATATCTACACGGCTTGTTTGCATGGAACAGTTGATTCTTTTTTCGTGATTTGAATGAATGAATGTTTATTTGGCAAAACAAACACATCACAAAAGTACAAAATAGATAAAATAAAATAAACACAGTTTTTAAGCCAAATTGGTCTGCATGTCCGCCTGTCTTAATATGGTCGGACACCATATTAAGACAGGCGGCATTACTTCGGACACCATATTAAGACGGGCGGCGGCGGATTTAAAATTTATTTTACAACAAATCGTGTTCAATATGACTAGCACGGCCACCTGCTTTCATTTTTTTTTTAATACAACTAGATGACAAACAAGCTGACGGCCCACCTGATGGTAAGCGGTTACCGCCGCCTATAGACACCTGCAATAAGAAGGAAAGCACTTGATATTGCAGGTGCGTTGTCATCCTGAGGCCTAAGATGAAATGCCGTCCATGCCCAGTAATTACACTGGCTACCTTTCCCTTCAATCCGAAACACAGCGAACTGTTTCACGGCTGAAATAAGAAAGGCGGTGGTACCTACCCAGGCGACCCTACATATGAGTAGTTACATATGATTAGAGCACTAGTTACCAGGGTGTTAGGAGGACTCTCTCATTTCCGAGAGTGTCCTCCTAACACCCTGTATTATATATACAAGATGATTCAGATGAAACTGATAAATATTCGAGTTATTCTGATTTATTTAATTAAATATAACACAAGTAACATGGTCTTATTTTATTTTATTCTTATTGTTTAAGAACCTTCAAAATATCATGTTTTTTTTTTATTTACTTATCTGCTTAATTTATTTATTATTAACTTACTAAGATTTTATAAAATAAGTTCACATTCACATTTGATAATAATTAACTTATTATACCTTTTTCCATCTTTTAAAATTTATATGCTAACGCCACTCGTATTCACGCACACATTCGCAGCATGTTTGGACACTTGGTGACCACAAGTAAAGCACTTGTCACACGTATTCGCGATGTTGATTCCCGATATGACTAATTCTTTGGCCACACCTGTCACGACAACGCAAATCTTCGCGTTATCGCGTCAATGTAGCCGTAGCAAGTAACATCTGTGATAATATACAGTAGGTATTGACCACACTTTTAATGGCAGGCTGCAAGGAACCGTGAACCACACTCTTTCTCTCTAACTTCAAATGAAAAAGACAACACATGCAACACAGCCAAATATTCATCATGGCGCCTGTCGCTTTAGTGACGTTTAGTTGACTTTTATGTCACCTGCCCTAAAATACCATATTGATTTTAATGGTGAAATCGAAAAATCATTTTGGATTTTGTACAAGTGAACTGTACATGAAAACGAATGATTAGTATTTTTCACGGATTGAGGAGCTTTTTCCTATTTTTTTGGATATACCTACGGACATCAGCCTGTACGAGATTAGTGTAGCTCTCAAACAGCTTACGAACAACAAGGCGCCGGGCGACGATAGAGTTACAGCGGAGCTTTTGAAAACAGGTAGACGACCAGTCCTGAGATCGCTTCAGAGGCTAATTAACTGCATCAACCTCGAGGGTAAAACGCCAAGGACTTGGCATGGGGGCGTGGTGACGCTCTTCTTCAAAAAGGGTGACAGAACCCAATTGAAGAATTATAGACCCATCATTTCCTGAGTCATGTTTACAAGTTATTTACGAGAGTAATAACGTATCGGTTTGACGACTTCCAGCATCCCGAACAAGCCGGATTCCGAAAAGGCTTTAGTACCATATACCACATACATACAGTGCGGCAGGTTATATAGAAGACCGAAGAGTACAGCCTGTCATTATGCTAAGCGTTCGTGGACTATGAGAAAGCCTTCGATTCTGTCGAGACCTGGGCCGCGCTTCAGGCACTCCAGAGATGCCAAATTGACTATCGGTACATCCAAGTGCTGCAATCACTGTACGGAAACGCACTAATTGACATAGTGATGTCAATCCGCCTTCAGGACCAAAACTCCGAACCAATACGACTTAAGCGAGGTATAAGACAGAGTGATGTTATATCGCCGAAACTGTTCACTGCCGCGTTGGAGGATGTGTTTATACTTTTGGACTGGAGAGGACTTGGCATCAACATAAACGGCGAGTACATGACTCACCTTCGTTTTGCTGGTGATATCGTAGTCATGACTAAAAACCTGGAAGACTTGGACACAATGCTCGACGACCTCTGTAGAGTCTCCTAACAAGTGGGTCTTAAAATGAACATGGATAAGACGAAAATTATGTCGAATTCACATTGTCGTACCCACTCCTGTACAGGTTGAAAGCTCTACACTGGAAGTTGTTGACGAATATATAATATTTATCTAGGAGAAATAGTCCAACTTCCAGAATGAGGTCAATCGACAGATCTAACTCGGCTGGGCAGCGTTCGGGAAGCTTCGCAGCATATTCTCGGCCCAACTACCGCAGTATCTCAAGACGAAAGTCTTTAATTCGTGTGTGTTGCCAGTGATAACTTATGGACTGAGACGTGGCCGCTTACAATGGGCCTCATAAGAAGGCTCAATGTCACCCAAAGGGCAATGGACTGTGTTCGGGGTTGTGTTCGGGGGTTACAATGGGCCTCATAAGAAGGCTCAATGTCACCCAAAGGGCTGTGTTCGGGGTTTCTCTGCGTGATCGAATCAGAAATGATGAGATTCACAGGAGAACTAAGGTCACCGACATAGCCCCAAGAATTGCGAGCCTCAAGTGGCAGTGGGCAGGCCTGACGGCCGTTGGGGCGGAAAGGTCCTCGAGTGTCGGCCACGTACCGAGAGACGCAGCGTTGGTAGGCCTCCCACAAGGTGGACCGACGATCTGGTGAGGGTTGCGGAAAGCCGATGCATGCGGACAGTGCAAAACCGATCCGTATGGAGATGCCCAGCAGTGGGCGTCTCTCGGCTGAATTGATGATGATGATGAATGACATGAAATATCTCCTGTAAGTTGAGTTCATCTCGTGCTCTCAATATGAATATAAATAAAAAGAAATCATATAACTTGGCATTTAGAAAGGTGTGTTCAATTGTCGATGTGATTGAACGCTATAAATTGCAGGTTTCAAGAGGCACCCCCTAATTTCCGTCTGAAATTGACAATGGTTTCTTTGAAAGCTATTTAAATTAAGGTTATTTCATAGTTCTAATTCATGCTATCTTTTTATAATGTGTAGCACATTGCGAGAAAGAGATATTCTGTACTTAAATTTAGACTAAGAGTATGTCGTCAGAATTAGGTTCATTGACTCACCTCGTATTGACCTTGTAAATGTTGGAGGTATGGGAGACGCTTCAAAACTAGGATACACTTTCAAATTAGCAGATGTATTAACAGATCCATTCTCATTTTCCACTGTGCAACTATATTCAGCTGAATCACTTGGAACAGCGTTTAACACTTCCAAAGTAATCAAACCGTCTATGAACTTAGTTTTATATTTCATTTTATTATCCAAAATAACTCCATTCTTATACCATGTGACTTTTGGATCTGTTGATGACAAGACACTGCAGGTTAACTTCACACGAGAACTTTCTACAGCTGTTCTGTCTGTTAGATATGTTGAAAATACAGGTTTTCGGTTAATGTCACGAGGGACACTTGCTCTTTTCTCTGAATAAATGCTTCTAGCTTCACTCAAAGCTTTTGATCTTTGTCGTAATTCTCGCCTATCTATTGGATAACTACTTCTACTATCAGCTTGCGAGGGAATCGAAGATCTCAATTGCGCATCTAATATTAAAGTATCAACTTTATAAATAGGCGTACTTCTGCCATTTTTTTCCCGTTCAGATACAAGTCTATCGACATCAAATGACCGCTCACTGTAATTTGATGGTCTGGCAAATTCCATTGTGTAATCTCTATGGCTGTGGTCAATGAATATTGTTTTTTCTTTACTTTCGTATATTGGGCGGCCCGACAAAGGTTCATAATGATATTCTTTAATATAATGATTATCTATCGAAGAATCAAGGTGTTTCGAGCTTACTTGCTTCTCCTGTCTATAAATTTTATCGCATACGCCAATTTTGTATTGTTCTTGTTTGTTCTCCTTGCGCTCTTCTTTAAAAGTGTCCAATGCACTCAGTTCCTGCTTTTCATTGGTATGTGAATCTTTTTGTATATTTATTTCTGTGGATTTCATCTGGTCCTTTTGAAATCTAGCGAGCTCTTCCTCTTTAATTAACTTTTTCCTTTCGTCTCCAATTTTATTACATAAAACGTCATCTTTTTCTAATTTATTTTTTTGTTCGTTTAAAGCTTTTTCTTTTCGTATTGTTTCCTCTTTTAATTTTTGCTCTTTTACTTCTTTTGATTTTTGTACCTTTTCAACTTTTTCTTTTCGTTTATTTTCTTCTTTTAATTTTTGTTCTTTTTCTGTTTTTTCTTTTTGTTCCTGTTCGTCTTTTACCCTTTGTTTCATTTCCTCTTCGTCTTTTAATTCCTTGTCAGCTTTTTCTAACTTTTCTACTAGTTCTCTTTGCACCTTTTCTTCTTTTTCTTTTTGTTCCTTTTCAATTTCATATTTTTTTTCTATTTGTTCCTGTTTAGTTGTATTAATTTGTTTCTTATTTTTAATTTCTATTTGATTTTTGTTTGTTTTTTCCTCTTCTTCCTTTTCTGTTCTTTCTCTTTGTATCTTTTCTCCTTGTAATTTCTGTTCTTTTTGATTTTTTTCTATTTCTCTTTTTTCTTCATCTATTTTTTGCTTTTTTTCCTTTTCATTTTTATCATCTTGTAAGTTTTGTTCTTTTAATTTTCGTTCCATTTCCATTTTTTCTTTTAATTCTTTTTCATCTGTTAGTATTCGTTCATTTTGTTTTTGTTCCATTGCTTCTTGATCTTTTTGATTTTGCTCTGTTTTTTCCTTTTGTAACCTTTTATTTATTTGTGACTCCTCCTCTTTTTCTTTCAGTTCCTTAATGATTTTGTCCTTTTGTAAACTTTCTTCATTTAGATTATGTCCCTTTTTATCTTTTTGAGTTTGTTCGACATCCGCTTTTTCTTTTGTATTTTTTTCTATATTTACCGTTTTTTCCTTTTCTTCTCTCTTAACTTTCTCTGCTTTTTCATTTACTTCGTTTTCATTTCGTAATTTCTCTTCTTTTTCCCTTATTTCTTGTTGTATTATTTCATTTTCCACCTGTTGTTCATTATCTTTCAGTGCTTTATCAACGTCTTTTCGTATTTTTTGATCTATTATTTTTTTCTCCTTCTTTTCGTTTTCTTTTTGTCCTTTTTCAACAAATTTTTCAAGCAAAAATTTTTCATTGAGCTTTTGTTCCTTCTCTTCTATTTGTCTTTGACCTTTGTCTGCTTTTTCTTTAAGTTCGTTTTCTTTTTTTGAGTTTTCTTCTGTTTCTTTTTGCGCTTTTTGTTCTTTTTCGTTTTGCTTCTTATCGAAATCTTTTTGTATTTTTTCTTCTTTATGTTTTTGTTCTCTTTCTTTGTTTCCTCTTGGTTCTTTTTCAACTTCTTCTAAAAGCAACTTTTCCTCTCTTACCTTTTGTTCCTTCTCTTCAATTTCTCTTTGATCTTTAACTGCCTTTTCTCTATGTTCGTATTCTTTTTGTGATTTCTCTGCTTTCTCTCTTTGGTCGATTTCAGCTTTCTCTTTCGTCAATTTTTCTTCATTTACGTCTTTTTCTTTCTCTACTGTTTCTCTTTGATCTTTTTTCGTTTCTTCCTTTGATTCG
This sequence comes from Nymphula nitidulata, assembly GCA_947347705.1. Classification (NCBI taxonomy): domain Eukaryota; kingdom Metazoa; phylum Arthropoda; class Insecta; order Lepidoptera; family Crambidae; genus Nymphula; species Nymphula nitidulata. The sequence goes on from OX374616.1 coordinate 25,308,241, forward strand.
TGTTCTTTTCGTAATTTTTTTTCTTTTTCCCTTATTTTTTGTTCCACTTTTTCCGTTTCCACCTGTTGTTCTTTATATTCTTGTTCCTTATCAGTGTCTTTTCGTATTATTTCTTCTTTGTGTTTTTGTTCAATTTTTTCGTTTAGTCTTTTCTTTTTTTCAGATTTTTCTTTATGTAACATTTCTTCTTTCACCTTTTGTTCCTTCTCCTCTATTTTACTTTGATCTTTCTTCTCTTTTTCTTTAAGTTCGTCTTCTTTTTGTAATTTTTCCTCTATTTCTTTTTGCGCCTTTGGTTCTTTTCCATTTAGCTTCTGGTCGGCGTCTTTATATATTTTTTCCTGTTCATGCTTTTGTTCCATTACCTTGTTTTCTCTTCGTTCTTTTTCAGCATTTTCTTTAAGCAAGTTTTCTTCTCTTAGATTCTGTTCCTTTTGTTCCTTTTCTTCCATTTCTTTTTGATCTGTAGCTGCTTTTTCCTTTAGTTCGTTTTCCACACGTAATTTTTCTTCTACTCTTCTTTTTTCTTGTTCTAATTTTTTCCTTTCCGCCTGTTGCTCTTTTTCGTTTTGCTCCTTTTCGGTGTCGTTTTGTATTTTTTGTTCTGCAAGTTTTTGTTCCTTTTCTTCTTTTCCTTTCCATTCATTTTCAGATTTTTCTCTAAGCAATTTTTCTTCTCTTACCTTTTGTTCTTTCTCTTCCATTTCTTGTTGGTCTGTATCTGCTTTTTTCTTTAGTGTGTCTTTTCGTAATTTCTTTTCTTTCTCTATTTCTTTTTGTTCAATTTCATTCCTCGCCACCTGTCGTTCTTTGATGTTACCCTCCTTATCGGCGTCTTTTTGTATTTTTTCTTTCTTAAGTTTTTGTTCTTTTTCAGATTCTACTTGAAGCAAGTTTTCTTCTATTACCTTTTGTTCCTTCTCTTCCGTTGCACTTTGATCTTTATCTGATTTTTCCTTTTGTTCGTTATCTTTTTCTATATTATCTAGTTCTTCTGTTTTATCTTCTTCTACTTTCCTCCTATCCATCTTTTGTTCTTTTTTGTTTTTCTCCTTATCAGTGTCTTTTTTTATTTTTCTTTCTTTACGTTTTTGTTCGTTTACCTCGTTTTCGCTTTGTTCTTTTACAGATTCTTCTTTAAGCAAGTTTTCTTCCCTCAGCTTTTGTTCCTTTTCTTCAATTTCTGTTTGATCTTTTTTTACTGTTTCCTCAAGTTTGTTTCCTTTTCGCGACTTTTCTTCTTTTCTTCTTTTTTCTGGTTCTGCTTTTTCCTCTTCAACCTGTTGTTCTTTTTCGTTTGGCTCCTTATAGGCATCTTTTTGTAAATTTTCTACTTTCAGTTTTTGTACCTCCTCTTTGTTTTCAGATTCTTCTTTAAGTAAATTTTCTTTACATACCTTTTGTTTTTTCTTTTCTATTATTTGTTGGTCTTCATCCCCCTTTTCCTTTAGTTCGTTATCAATTCGTAATTTCTCTTTGTTCTCTCTTTCTTCTAGTTCCATTTTATTCTTTTCCACCTGTTGTTCTTTTTGTTTTTTCTCTTTATCGGCGTCTTTTTGTATTTCTACTTCTTCACGTTTTTGTTCCTTTACCTTATCTTCTTCACTAAGCAAGTTTTCTTCAGTTACCTTTTGTACCATCTCTTCAGTTTCTATTTGAACTTTGTCGGATTTTTTCTTTTGTTCAATTTCTTGCCGTAATTTTTCTTCTTCTGCTCTTTTTTCTTGTTCCACTTTTTTCCTTTCCGTTTGATTAGCGTTTTCTTGTATTTTTTCTTCTTTACGTTCTTGTTCCTTGTCTTCGTTTTCGCTCAATTCTTTTTCAACTTTTTCAATAAGCATGTTTTCTTCACCTACTTTCTGTTCCTTCTCTTCCATTTCTCTTTGATCTGTATCTGCATTTTTCTTTATTTCTTTTTCCTTCAGTAATATCTCTTCTTTTTCTTGTTTTACTTTCACCTTTTCCACGGGTTGTTCTTTTTCGGTATGCTCCTTAGCAGTATCTCTTTGTAACTTTACTTTTTTAAGTTTATGTTCCATCTCTTCGTTTTCTTTTTTTTCATTTTCAGCTTTTTCTTTGATTAATACTTCTTCTTTCACCTTTTCTTCCTTTTCTTTAGTTTCTTTCTGATTTTTCTCTACTTCCTCCTTTTGTTGACTTTCTGTGTGTGATTTTTCCTCGATTTTTCTTTGCGCCTTTTGTTCTTTTTCACTTTGCTCCTTATCGGCGTCTTTTTGTATTTTTTCTACTTTACGTATTTGTTTCTTTTCTTCGTTTTCTCTTTGTTCTTTTTTAGCTTCTTCTTCAAGCAAGTTTTGGTCTCTTGATTTTTGTTCATTCTCTTCCCTTTCTCTCTGAACTTTCTCTGTTTCCTTCTTTAGTTCGAATTCTTTTTTTGATATTTCTTCTGTTTCTCTTTTTTCTTGTTCCATTTTTTTCTGTTGTACCTGTTCTTTTTCATTTTGCTCTATTTCGGCGTCTTTGTGAAAGTGTTCTTCTTTAATGTTTTGTTTCTTCTCTACTTCTTCTTTTTGTTCTTCCTCTTCTTTTCTATCTTTTTTAGCTTTTTCTTTAAGCAACTTTTCATCTTGTACGTTGAGTTTCTCCTCTTCTATTTGTCTTTGATCTTTCTCTGCTTTCTTCTGTAAATCGTTTTCGTTTCTTAATTTTTCTTCATTTTCTCTTTTTATTTGTTCCAAGTTTTCCATTGGTACCTGTTGGTTTTTTTCATTTTGCTCATTATCGGGGTCTTTTTGAAAGTTATTTTCATTAAGGTTCGGTTTCTGTTCTTCGTTTTCACCGAATACTTTTCCAACATTATTATTCGTCAACATTTTTTCATTTATCTTTTGGTCCTTATCTTCCATTTCTACTTGAACGTTATCTGTTGTTTTTCCGAATTCATATCCTTTTTGCAAAACTTCTTCTTTTTCCCGTTTTTTTTCTCCTTCTTCTGTTTTCTCTTTATGTAACTTATCTGCCTTTTCGTTGTTGGTATCTTTTTCTTTCAGTTCTTTTTGTATATTGTCTTCTTCTTTTTTTTGCAACTTTTCTTGATTGACCTTTTCTATTTTGTCTTCTTCATTATTATTTAATGATTTAAATTCCTTTTCTTCTTCTTTTTCTTGTATTAAACCTGAGTTCTGATTTTTCTCCTCTAGTAGCATTTCTGCCAGTTCTTGATCTTTAATTTCTTTTACATTATTTTCTTCCAGCAAAGAGTTTTCTACTTTTATTGGTTCTATTTCATTTTCTTTCTCTATATTCAAAACTATTTTCTCTTGCTTGTTGTGTAGATCTTGCACTTCTTGTTCTGTCTCTTCTGTAAGGGTTTTATCTGTTTCAAGGTTTTCTGCCTTTATGACATCCTCAAGTGTCTTATTTTCTTGTGCTCGAGTATTTTCTATTTCTCGGTTTTCTGCTTCAAGTTTTGTTAAATTGGAACTTTTTACTTCCATATCCTGTTTCGTACGTTTTTCTTCTTCTTCTTTTGTTAAGTGAGCTTTTTCTTCACTCCTCTTACATTCGTCAACTTCAGATAGTTTCTTTTCTATATGTTCCTCATTTTCTTCACATTTTTCTTCTTTTTCAGCTTCTATTACAAGTATTGGAACCTTAGCAACCATATCTTCAATTTCCAGACTATCTATTTCTGAACGGGTTTCATCACAATGTTTTTCAATTTTCTTATCTATTTTTGTTTCATTTATCTTGTCAAGTGTTATTTCTTTTTTTATTTCTGTATGATCATCTTTTTTTGATAGTAGATCCCCTTCAATTTGATTTTTATCTATTACTTCCGTTTCCTCAGACAGTTTTATTGGAGCTTCATTCTTTTGTATATGTATAACTTCTGTTTTTTGTTCGTATATTTCAGTGGTTCTATCAGTTTCCTGGTTTTCGACGTCTTTATCTTCGAGTAAGGGTGTTTCTGTTTTTTCTTTGTCTTGTACTGGAGTTTCCAGCAGCTCCATATTTATTTCAGGTTTATTTGTTGATTTTTCGATTGACGTCATTTTTGTCTCTGCTACTAGTGTCTCTTCTTCTTTTAGTAATTGTTCATTTTTTAATTTATCTGCCAGAGGCACTGTCTCTGATTCTACATCAGCTTCAACCTGATTATCTTCTTTCCCTTCTAACGTTTCCGTTTCAATATCAATATTTGATTTTAATGAAGTTCTATCATTCACTATTGATTCCACATTTGGTGGCTTAATTTTGGAAGACTTTTCACTAACAACTGCATCTTTGAGTGAAATTTCTATTACTCCTTGTTCGATCACGGTTTCATTAGATTTCTTGTGCTGTTCTATATTCACAACGCTATTCTCAGCCTCGGTTAAATCAAATATATCTCGTTCGCCTGTTATTTTATCTTGCTTTATGTTTGATATTAGTGTCTCATCTTTATTTTCTTGATCGATTTCTAGACTATAGGAAACCTCTTTACTACATAAAGCTATCTGTGCCTGGTCTTCTACTTGCTGTTTTAAAATTGCAGATTCTTTGTGTAGAATTTGCGCTGTTTCTTTTTCGATTGCGTGTTTTGTCGTTGAGGGAATTGACTCATTTTGTGAAGACGAAAAAGTTATGGTTATCTCACTTGAAGATGCTACATTCATCTCGATTTGTTTTGATTCCTCCTCCTTATTTTCGTTTTCGACCCCTGATTTTACAGAGTTTTCATTGAATTGATTTGACACCACAGCTTCTAATGATGTTAGTTCTATTGTTTGCAATTGCTTTTCGACGATGTTGGGGGCTACCGGCATAATTTCACATGCATCTTTTTCTTGCAGTGGTAAATCATCTTTCATTTCTTCAATTAACAAATTTTGATCTGATCTCAATATCATAGCATTTGTCAAATCTAAAATATGTAATGATATTTCTTTAAGCAAAGGTATTTTTTCCTTTACCTCAATGGTATCCCATACCTCAATTTTTTGTAGCTGATTTTCTAAACATGCGATAACATTTTTTATTTTGTTTTTTAATTCAGTGTCTTCTGTCACGATCCCGTGAGAGAACATTGAGTCTATATTATTTTTGAGTTCATTTAAAATTATTTTTGTAAATGCAGCATCACTTGGCAATCGAGCAGTTTTATCGAGATTAATATAAAACTTAATATCTTCAAAATGATTTAAAGCATTTCTTAGAGATTTTGAAATCTTTTTTAATCTTGTTCTATTTAAGTCGTCATCAATTTTGTGGTATATCACATTAATATTTTTGATTGACCGCAGAATGTTTTCACAGGGTTTTCCATAATTTTCGAACATGAATTGCTTTTGAATACTTGAAATAGTACCTCGCATATTAGAAATACTGCCATAAACAGAATGCACTGCAATAATGATATTATCTTTAATGTTTATCGGTAGAATAGTTTCCGAAGTGATATCTTTTTCAATCGAAAATACTTTGTCTTCTATTTGATCTAGATTTTGAACAATTTCAATCCCTCTTTCTATTAAATTATTTGAATTTCCTGTGAAACCAGATTTTAATGACTTCATTGTGTTTCTAAGATTATTCAAATTAGATACGATATGACTTAAATGACTACTACCAGCTAAAGCATCTATATTAGATGCAATTTCTAATAACTGTACTGTGTTTTCTGTTTCATCAGAGCATTTTCCTAATATATTTTCTGATTCAAAGTCTTTCAATAATGTGTCAGCTGATTGGGCATCATGTGTATCGTTCATATTATGCACTAGCAACTGTAAAGTTGCACAAGCTTCTTTAAGAAGATTGGGAGGACTATCTTCATTAATTTGAAGTTGAACACTTCTCACACTGCACTCTAAATCATCAAGAGTTTCATTGAGAGTATCATTTGCTGCTCCGTCAAAGTCTCGTTTTAATTTTATAATAACTGTTTGTACTTCATCCAAATTATCTCGGAGTGCCTCAGTTTCCTCTGTAGATCTCTCACTAGGAGACAAATCCACCTTCTCACTAACTTCTTGTACCAGACATTCAAGTTGTTTCATTGAGTCTTCTTTAGTTGATTCAATAACTGCAACTGTAAAAAAATACACAAAATATTTATTATACAGTGTGTTATAAAAGTCCAAAATAAAATTTAACGAAGTGGTTGTTATTTACAATATTGCTACACCTGCTCGTGACAAACATAAAAAATGCCTATTTTTGTGTATGCACACTACAGTTATACCATACCACACACACACACATACACGCTCACACATACACGCTCACACATACACACCTACGAAATCAACCCCAGAATCCAAAATTTTATTTCTGAATTCTGAAACACCCACTATCAATTTTATAAGATATAAGATTACTAAGTTTATAATAGTATCAGATAACGCACCATAAGTTTTAACATCTACAGGAGTAACAATAACTTTTAAATCCTCTTGTAAATGCGTTATTACATCAGATATTTTCTCAACTTTATCGGCAGATAATACTGGAGTAATATCTTGAGTTACTTCCACTACATTCGTTAGTAAAATAGACAAAGCTTCGGCTAACTTTTCTGTCAACTCGGCTTGGTGAGTTTGAATTTCTTCCATTATAGGGCTAACTTCTGCCACATTCACAGATGACGTGGTTATCGCTATACTTTCACGTAATTCATTGGCAATTTTAACAGTTTCTTTAAAATTTTTGTCACTAATTAAAGATAATTCTTCTATCACATCTGTGACTTCATCAGCTAATAATTCTTCAATGTGTTGCAGAAAATCAGTGGTCCCTGAAAATTGATGTTATTGAATGATTTTCTGTATAAACATATAATATTTTTTTTTTTTACTGTTTAAGGTATTTCTATAATTGTGAATTTATGCCATTATGCCCATGTACGGCGTATAATTATAGGCTGGATGATAAATAAACACCTACCTGGCAATTTTAAGGGCAACTTAAATGATAATGAAAACTGGTTATGTTAAACACATACTTTTCGGCGTATTTAGGCGTAATCACTAATAATTACTGCAACTAGTAAATAATAAATATTGGTATGATTTTCCCTAACTTAACTACCAGTAACGAAAATGGTAACTTATCGTGTCAACATTACTACTGGTAAGAATATTGTTATTTTATTTTCCTAGATTAACTACTATTTCAATCTATTTCTCTGGGCTGTGAGGATTTCCGTTAGTAGTAAGCTTTATTGTAAGAAATACAAATAAAGAAAACGATGAATAAATTGTATTTCTTACATAAAGTAGGCGTTATAATCGCACAAAATCAAACATTTAAATATATCGCGTCTGGTCGGACACCAGGAGACGCGGTTTTGATCCCGCCTGGAGCATACAATTTTTCATCGTTTTCTTTCTTTATTTGTATTTCTTACAATAAAGTAGGCGTTATAAACGCACAAAATCAAACATGTAAATTTCATTTAAATTAAATGGAGAAAGCTTTATATGATAATAATGTGTAAGAATTTACTACATCATCAAATTCAATAATCAATATCTGAAAAATAGTAGATCTAAATAGTTTTCAGTTTTGCATTTGAAGATTTCACAATAATTAGTATCTCAGTTATTATCTGTTAAAACAAGGACGTTTACAAATGTGTTTTTAGTTGTATCTACTAATTTAGCAACATAGATTTTTGTATTTTTGTTTATAGTGAAGCGATCCATATAATATGTATACATATATATATTTTACATTATATTCCGGGTGCTAATCAATCAACTTTCAAGCCTACTGCAATGTTGAAGACAACCTTATATTATTATTACACGAGACTTCAAAATTTAAATTATTACATTTATTAGATTACTTTCTCTTATTTAATAAAAATAAGAATGTGCTTGAAGGAGTTCGTTATTCAGTCAAAGATTTCACATGAAAATGTTTAATTATATTCAATTATGAAATTGTATCGCATTTGCTACTGCATCGCTTCGCAGCAAGTATACTACTAATACAGGGTTAAATTGAACCATTCCTGAAAATAAAGACATTATGAGGACACAATAGCGTTATAGCATTTGATTTTTTAAAATACCAAAAATAATTAACTCCAACATTAAGCAATAAAAAGCTTGTTACAATTTTAGACTAATTAAGTTCATTTAAAATTATTTTTGTAAATGCAGCATCGCCAGCATCACTTGGCAATCAAGCAGTTTTATCAAGATTAATATAAAACTTAATATCTTCAAAATATTTTAAAGCATTTCTTAGAGATTTTGAAAACTTTTTCTATATTGTTCTAATTTAAGTCGTCATCAATTCTGTGGTATACTTTATTGACATTTTTGATTGATCGTAGAATATTTTCACAGGGTTTCCCGTTTTCGAACATAAATTGCTTTTGAATACTTGAAATAGTACATTTCATATTATAAATGCTCCAATAAACAGAATGCACTGCAGTAACGATATTATTTTTAATGTTCATTGGTAGAAAAGTATCAAAAATCATTAACTCTTTTTTACGGCCTATAATTTTATTATCTTATTTTCAGAGCGGAGCGACGCTAAGTTGAAATATCTGCCAGCGTAACCTCATAAAGCCGTACGCTTGCATTGCTATCGCGTGCATATCGTGCGCATGATGAACATCTGTACGATTCGCAACCCCTAAGTTGTGTGTTAACACAGTATTTTTTGGATTTTTTTATTCCCTCTAAAACGAAATTGTCAAAAAATGTCGCTCAGCATAAGAACGTAAGTACGTTGTAGTTTTGCAGCCAAGAGTATGCCCAAAGTTACGAAGGGTTTTCATTTGGTCTGCACTGACCCTTATTTCGAATTTAGAAAACATTTCCTTCAATTCTATTAAGCAAATTACTCAATAATCTTGTCGACAACTTAAGCGCATAACAAGTAATAGTTAGATTTTAAATAGTAAAAATCATTTACAGATTCGAAAGCAAATTTTAGTAAACGAAAAATAAAGCACGCACTCTTAATCGTAAATGTATTATTCGTTTAATAAAAATATCTAAAAAAAAAGCATGACAGTTTACTAGGCTCATCAGTTTTAAAATGCTCAAGTACTTCACAATCAGTTTTAAGAGTTTTATAATGACGACATCTCTTCAATCAAAAACCATAAAACTGGTTGCAACTTGCAAGTTAATATTACAACGGAGCCTAAGTGAATAAATGTCGGTCATGTGGTTATGTACGCGTTGTAATTTGTTATTAAATAATGCGGAATTTACTGGTTATAATATAATGATCTCGAAGACACTTGAATAGCATTAATTAAAGATTTAGCACGGAAATATAAAACATGTACGCCTAACATATTACAAAATCTCAGCATTAAATTATTAGATAGTGGTAATAAGTTTATTATTTTACTACTTATTTATTAATAAGCCGATGATATATACATTTCAATATTTATATTACCGATGCTTTCAGCAATACGAAGATTTTCATTTGCTGGTTCTGGCTCTGTTGATTGTTCGATAACTGATGTTAAATTTAGATTTTCTAACCTTGAAGCACTATCGATAAGGATATCAATACTATTCAAGGGTATGTTTGACATTTCTCTGACCGTGCTATCAATGTTACATTGTGTAAAAGGTACATTGGCAATTGGTTGCTCAAGACTTAAAATATTTTCTGCATGTTCGTCTATTTGAATAGGAACTATTATACGCGAGTCAGCAGTAAACGCTAATTCATCAGATGATTCTACTATATCCACCATGTTCTCAATATAAATGGCATTTATTTCTTTGCCAGCAGTTTCCATCGATAAATCGGAAATTTGTGCAATGATCTTTTTGTTACTTTCAGATGATTCTTTGTCATTATAAGGCTTGTGATGCTCTTTACTAGGAGTTTCACTTTCAAACATAATTGAATGTTCCTCTACAATAGGTTTTTCGTAAGTATCTGGTTCACATATAGACGATTTGATGAATGATAAATCTTTTTCTTTATTTGGTGTCACACCAGTAACTTTGTTAGACATGTCTTCAGTTGAAAATTGCACTGCTACTTTCATTATTGGTTCTTCTATTATAGAACATACGTTTTTCTTTATGTCAAACTCAAGATTTTGCGGGTATTCGTTGATTGTGATTTCACTAACTTCTGCTACCTGATTAATATCCAGTACATCATCAGAAGACGAAATTTGATATTTACTTAATTCGCTACCAACGTTATCTGTTAACGGTAAAACTATATCATTGCAAATATCTTCAATATTGTTTTCTTGGGCAGAAACTTCCAATGGATTTATTGCATCTATTTTTAGTTCTGCATAGTTTTCTACTTTATTCAAGCCGTATTTATTTGTCGCAGGTAACATTTCGGCGACAGCGGTTTGCTCAAAAATAGCAGCAGTAATAACTTTTATAGCTTCTTTGCATGCCTTGATCACTACAGCAGGAACATTTTGATTCAGACCTACTAATAAAAGATCTTCCGTATTTAATTCAGGTGAATCAGATATTTCAGTTTCTATTGCATTTGAAAAGTTTCGGTTATCTTCCACTTTATTACTTGGCACGTCAGTAATTGCCTTAATTTGGTCCACAGTTTTCACAATTTTAAAGGGGTTATCATCAAATGCAGAAGTTATTTCCATATGGCTGACTTGTAGATGTAGATCTTCCAAAGAAGTTGCTGTTTGACAAGGTTCTATCTCATATACATTAGACCTCGCAACGTTAATTAACAGAGAATCATTTTCTGGAAAATTTGTGATTTCTGGCGGTGTATTCAAAGTATTTTGATCATTAATTACAGCAGCAAATTCCAATTGGGGGGTAAAAAAGTCTTCAATGGTTTCACTAGACTCCTTATGATTTTTCAAATGAAAGTCGTCATTTACAGCTTGTTTTACTTCCTGGGATATCTTGTTTTCGATTACTGGTTCGACTTTAGCAATAGTATCAACTATAAGCCCATGATTATTACTTTCAAAAATATTGATACATTGTTCGTGCATATGAGATAAAACAGTCTCTGAGACTTGGCCTTCCACAATAGTAAAATCAATAATACTTTTATTCTCTACTTGTTTATTCAAAGGTACTGTAATCTCACATTCTTTTTCTTGCAATGCTTCAGATAATAATGCTTGTTTCATATTGACTTCAACGGTATTTTCAATAGCGTCTTCTGATAGTATGTGTGGCTGTAGGGGAGAATCACCCATATCACTCACTGAAATTACAGAATCAGTTAGTACTGATTGTCCCTCCACAGTAACATCTCTGCTTCCTTTGTCTATAAAAGGTGTTTGTGTAAGAAAATCATGTTCACATAATGTTTTCATCTCTTCAACATTTTCGTCCACATTCTGTTCAATCGATGGTACCTTGCAATTGAGATTTAATCTTTTAGTATGATGCTTTTCCTTATCATCTTTGATATCTGGCGAATGGATATCATCGTCAACATTAACTACCATAAGTTTTGAGTTCTCTGTTGCATTTCCAATCATAGCCTTAGTTACATCTAATATATTGGTAATATCCTCAGTACCAGAAAATTGGTGGGCATCAGAGTGTTTATACTCATCTTTGTCTTTGTCATGTATTTTCTGTAATTCGGCATTAATATTATTTTTAATAGAATCTTTAAATTCTTGATTTGAATCTAATACCAAATCAAAAGTTTCATAAGGATTATATGTTGTAACTAAATTTGATTTAAGAAGCTTAATAGAGTCACCTACTAAGTATTCTTTATTGTCTACAACATTAACAACATTAGCACTGGCTTCTTGCAATAAAGATACTTTTTCGAAATCATCATTCGACATTGATTTTATACTGTCTTGAATACACTCTTTTGGAATAATAACAATATCATCCGCAGTTTTAAGTTGTTCCGTAAAAGGTTTTTTAATATCTCCTGCATGAAAAATTGCAGAAATTGCATCTTTTTCATTACCAGTAGCTATAGAGCCTCGAGCTTCTGCTTCATCCGCAGTAATCATAAGTATTTCACCTTCTTTAGGACTTATTAACGAACCTTTAGTAGCATCTTGTAACATTTTAGTGTGAGTTGTTAAAGTTTGATCGATCATGACAGGAATGAAAACTATAGATGCTTCTTTCGATTCTTCTTTTAAATCTGTAGGTATAGTAAATATGGGAACTTCATTGTTTTCTATCGCCGATTCAATTTGTGCCACGTTTTCACTTATTTCATTTGCAGATAGTAAAGCGCCGAATTGAAGGTTTGATTTTTCTGAATGTTTTAATTCAATTAATCTTTGTGAAGATTGATTATCCAATATAGAAACTCGCTCGTTACTGGTCTCTTTATTCTCAACTACGTTATTAACATTATTATTTTGAATTTCTAAACAATGTTTTGTAGAAATATTAATTTTTTCTTTAGCAATATGATTCGTAGTAGGGTCAGCTGTTACAGATTCTTCGTGAGCATCATCGCATATGATACGAGTATTTTCTGTTGAAAGTAAGTTAAAGTCAGGTGAGTTTTCTAATTCAAGTATTGAATTTTCATTATTTTCACTATTAATATTTTCAGCGTTGCGGCCACTTTCAATTTGTTTTTCTTCACAATTTATGTTTAATGTATTTAAAGCTACTAATACATCGATTGCATCATTAGAATACTGCTTTTCTGATATAGGTGCCGAGATATGGGTAACGTTTTCATTTTCTGCTGCGAAAACAGTTTCTACCGCTTTCTTGTTATTTAGATTATTGCTATTATGTGTATTTGAAGTTTTATTATAATTACTTTCAATAAAACCAGGGCAATTAGTTACGGAAGATGAGCCTAAAAGATAAGTAAGAGAATGATTCAAATCGATAATTTTTCCAAAAACTTTTTGAAGTGGTTCATTCCCGAAAGTCGTAATTAATTTGGTTTCATGTTCATATAACTGATTTTCTATAATAGTTAGGCTTTCATTAAGTTTTTGTAACACAGACACTAGTTTCAACTCTTTTTCACGTTGATTACTTGTGGAAAGGTTTTCTGTCATTGCAGACCCGGTTTCTATTGCAAAAATACTTTCATGTAACGATTTTGCAATATGAAGTGATTCATTTATTTTGTCTGATTCAAGATATGAAGAAATATCGTGAACTATTTGAGCAATATCTGGTGAAATGTAAGACTTGATGTTTTGATTGAGTGTTTCTGGAAATTAGGAACAGTGTTATTTGAAAATAAATGAGTGTAATAGGTGTACAAATAACAAAAAAAATTTACAAAATTAAATAAATAAACATCATATCAATTTGTTACAATAATCATAATTAAAACTTTACCAAAATAAGTCACTGCATTTATTCAAAACCAATATAAAAAGGCATACCTAGATTATGTAGCTTTTCAGCCGCTCTTACGGCTTCCAATGTTGTGATATCACTAGCAATGACATTTTCTATCAAGGCAGGTTTGAGTTCTTCACTTGTTGTAGGTAGACATTCTTGATTTAGTATTAGTGTTTCTTTCACAACGGGAATAGTCTCTGCAACTTCAATTGATACGGATTCTAAATGTTCACTAGATATAAAATCAGTACCGTTTGCCACTGAAAGTTTATCAACTTCATTTTTTTGCATTTTGAGGTCTTCTTCATTACCATCTATAACTTCAATAATTTGGGATTTATTTTCTAAATTGGCATCTTTTACTCTACTATTAGCCAGAACTTTGTCAACTTCTATATTATCTTGAAGAAATTCTTTTGGCATTGTATCTAAATCTTCAGCTTGCAAACTTATTATTTCTTTAATTTCCAAGGAAGATGTAACAATCGAAGTGAGACTAGATTGTAAATTAAGCGTAGCATCAGCCACTTTTTGAAGTTTTTCTATTATTGCCGGTGGCAGGTCTTGTGAGTTGTTATGTAATTGTTCTTGGGCTATATATAAAGCAGCTTGTAATTGTTGTGTTAATTGTACTTGTTTCTCCAATACTAAATCAAGTGCTGATTCCTGTAAGGCAATTGACTCTAATGTTGTGATATTTTCTCTTAAAATTTTTGCAATATTAACCGATTCTTTGAGTTCTTCTGTGGTAATAACTGGTGATAATTCGTTAATGAGGTCAACATTTTTTTCTGATATGAAATCCTCTATGCAATGTTTAAGAGTATCTGTAAAAAATAGAATGATATATAACATTTATACTTTTTTATCATATAAACTTATGTGTACTAAACTTAAAACGCAAATCACAATAAATACTATTTTATTAGAAAACATAAACACCTTTGATTGCTGTCGTACTTTCAAGGTTTCCCCGCGGTTCATTTGATTTCACATCACAAACTTCTGTTACTGTAACTTGTTCATTTAGATCTGATTTCACAAAATCTTTGGGTGAAAGTATCTCTTCTACCACCATTTTATCCTGTTTATGCTCAAGAAGCTTACCTGAAAGAGCGATTTCTAGTGCATTGGTATTGTTCATATATTGTGCTTTATTTACCATATCTGAAGGAATATCTGGATCGTGAATTGGTTCACTTTGTTCGATAAGATTTTGCCCATTACCTTTCTCAGTGTCCAATGCCTTTATGCCATACAATTTAGTATTTTCATTTGATTGATTTTCTGTATTTTCTGATAACTGTTCACATTCATAGCCTAATAAAGCATCTTGTAAAACCACTTTACTGTCTACTTTCGTTTTCTTTGTTATATCAGCTAATACAGTAGTAATTTCTTTTTCATTTTGGTGTTCAATTGTTCCTGAATTGATATTATCAAAGGTCTTAACTTTAGGGGTATATTCTAAAGGTGCTATTGTAGTCTGAATACCTGTAACTACGACTAAATCTGACTGTAACTGAGTAGTAACGTTTGCAAGCTTTTGTAAAATGTCTGCTTTTAATTCAGGAACCAGTTCTTGAGCAGTATCAAATATTGTTACTTGTAATGCTGTAATGCCTTTTTGTAATTTAAGAGCCAAATCTGTCCTTTTCTTTAGTATGTCAACTTTACCCTCTTTGGTACTTGGAAATTCTAAAATTATCAGGCTCTCACGTAACTCTCGGGCTACATCTACAGATTCCTTTAGTTCCTCTACTTTGATTGTAGCACGTGTTTCTACAATTATTTCTAACAATTCTACATACTGATCTAAACGCTCTAAAATTCCAGCAGACAATCCTGAAAAAAAACATTATTAGTATTTTTTTTAAATATATTTATTTTAACAAGCTTTACCTTTAAACATTTATTAACATATAAATCATAACTTATTATTCACAAACAGACTATTTTTACAGTACACATCGTGTTTTCGGTATAATAATATATTAACTGCTGTATATTTTTCAACCAATTTCAAAGAGTCATTTACTACATTTCATAAAGACTTTCGGGATGTTTTTTTCAGTCCCAGTTTGAAATTTAATCATTAGACAAAACTAAGTTGTATCCCATAGTATACAAAGGAAAAGTACTTTATAATGATAATAAATTTAAATAAATGGATACTTTATTCCCATTTATAAAATAAGTACTGCTGCGTTCAAAGATTTGTGTGTGAAAAAATGTGAAACAAGTGTCTCACAATATGCGAGAACCACAATGTGTACCGCATTGTGGTTATTCTATACTGTTGAAATGAATAATGTGGAAGAGAAGTTAAAACATAATATTTTAAATAAAATGTACAAAGTTTAATTCGTTTCCTCAGAAACACGGTGCAAAAGAAATGACACAAACATTAATAGACCAAGAGCCCACGACGGCCAGACCTTCATTATTTTATAAAAGTTGAAAGTTTCTCTGTACATGTCCCCTATACAGGTAAGAACGACCAGCGACTATAGAGTTTGGGTTGTGGTTACCTGGGCAGGTAACTGGTAACGAAGGTGTATAAAATAGTACCTAAAATTTGTTAAAGTATAAAGTTCATTTTTTTTATATTTTCTTCGGGATAACTTTAGAAATGTCGTCATCCATTGCCGGACACTTATGATAGTTACTACTTCCTGCCAGACACCCTAAAATTTAAAAACATATAATAATTACCTATACTTTCGTTATATTATAATGGATATATTTTATATATGTTACTAGGGGACCTATAAAAAGATGTCACCTCAATAGACGGACAGTTTTCATGGTTTTTACATCTTGCCAGACACATTGAAATTGCTGTATTTGCGCGCGCGAGGTGCTGTTCAAGCGGGTGCGAGTCAGTTAGGGCGCTTAGTCGAGTACGATCTTTTACTGCCACCATCTGTCATTTAGTGATATATCGAACTATTACAATAAGAAACATCGAAGACAGTACTTAAATGAATAAAAATGTTTAAATATATTTTGTACCTGAAATCATATTTTTATGATATTAAACTAACATTTTTTTCGTTTATACAACATGGCTATGAACGTAATATTTTTATTTTTATTAGATATCTTAAAAAATCGTAATCGACTAAGCATTAGCGCTCGCACCTACAGTGGACTTTCAATGTAGGCACATTAAGGCAAGATGTAAAAACCTTGAAAACTGTCCGTCAATTGAGGTGACATCTTTTTATAGGTCCCCTAGTAACATATTAGGTTGGGGAAAAAGTCTTTTCGCATTATAGTATGTATGAACTTGTAATTAAATCTCTTTGGCTGTACTATTTGTATCTGGCTGGTTTTGGTATCATTAAAAGTTTAGATTATAAAAAAGATAATTCCAAATTCAAATTAGGAAAATGTGCGTTTTTCATTTGTTTTTCGTACTGTCAAGATGAATAAATCTAATGAAGAAATTCGATACATTTTAAAATTTTACTACAAAAAAGGTAAAAATGCAACGCAAGCCGCGTCCACCGCGTGCACTAGGTCCATAAACATCGCAAAAAATTTGCGATGTTTATGGACCTAGTGCAGTGTCGGTGAGAGTAGCTCAAATTTGGTTTTAAGCGTTTTCAATCCGGAAATTTTGATGTCGAAGATGCACGTCGCTCTGCCCCCTTATTCTCAACTGTCGGAAAGTATTCGAATTTCGGAAACTCTATACCTGTCACTCATACTCATTTGTGATTCTTTATTACGACGTAATGAAACCGAACCATTTTTGAAGAAGCAGATAACTGGTGATGAAAAGTGGATCACGTACGACAAGAACGTGCGAATAGGTCGTGGTCAAAGGCCGGTCATGCTTCACAGACTGTGGCGAGACCCGGGTTAACTCGCAACAAGGTGATGCTGTGTGTGTGGTGGGATTGGAAGGCATTTTTGTGTACCCATTTTTTTTCAAATGCCCCAAAACTGTTTTGTGGTCAATTCCCAGTTCTTCAGCTACGTCGTAACTACTGATATGCCGATCTTGCTCCAGTTTTTCTAAAATGGCATCAATTTTATCCGAAATAGGGCGACCAGCCCCCTTATTCTCAATTGTCGGATCACGGATTCGATTCGAAAAGTCACATGCCGTCTCGCTTTGACGCACCGCGACAAGTGACAGGTATAGAGTTTCCGAAATTCGAATACTTTCCGACATTTGAGAATAAGGGGGCAGAGCGACGTGCATCTTTGATATCAAAATTTCCGGATTGAAAACGCTTAAACCTAATTTGTGCTACTCTCACCGACACTGCACTAGGTCCATAAACATCGCAAATTTTTTTCGCGGCTTGCGTTGCATTTTTACCTTTTTTGTAGTCAAATTTTAAAATGAATCGAATTTCTTCATTAGATTCACTCATCTTGACAGTAAGAAAAACAAATGAAAAACACACATTTTCCTAATTTGAATTTTTTAAAATCTAAACTTTTAATGATATCAAAACCAGCCAGATACAAATAGTACAGCCAATGAGATTTTATTACAAGTTCATACATACTATAATGCGAAAATACTTTTTCCCCAACCTTATACTATATTAAAAAATGTTTTGAATTTTCTTAAAAAATGCGAAGAAACTTTTTCCCCAACCTATTATATAAAATATAGCTATTATACTATAACGAAAGTATAGGTAATTATAAGTTATTAAATTTAAGGGTGTCTGGCAGAGGGTAGTAACTATCGTAAGTGTCCGGCAATGGATGACGACGTTTCTAAAGTTATTCCGAAGAAAATATAAAAAAATTGAGCTTTATACTTTAACAAATTTTTGTTACTATTTTATACACCTTCGCTGCCAGTTACCTGCCCAGGGTTACCACAACCCAAACTCTATAGTCGCTGGTCGTTCTTACCTGTATGTGGGACATGTACAGAGAAACTTTCAACTTTTATAAAATAATAAAGGTCTGGCCGTCGTGGGCTCTTGCTCTATAAAGTTCGTCATTATTTTTGAACATACATCATGTAGCCAAAAATAAAATAATTTTGCGATTTTTTGGTAACAAAGCTTGATATAAATGACATAAAACCATATTTAAAGCGTAATTGAATGTGGTTATTAACAATTTACGATGTTTTACCTCCACCATTTGTTAAACTATCTTCATATTGGTCTAATTTTGCTAATAGCTGATACGTTGTTAAAAATATTTGTTTAAGATTTTCAATTTCTACTGGTTTCTTGCCATCAAAGTGTCTTTCAGTGTTGAGCCAATCGAATTTAGATAAATTATCTTTTAAATTTTTAATCACTCTTGTTTTCTTCTCATGAATATTTTTCTGATCATTACTAGTAATCATGAGTATTGTTTTTAATTCATGAGCAAGTTGTAAGCATTCTTTGAAATCAATACCATCAAAGACTTCCAATACAGTCACAATAGGTCTCTTAAGATGTAAGAAACGATCTAACGCATTTTCTAATGAATCTATGTTAGAATTCACATCTAAAAATAAATAATGGAAGTCATTACTGCAGTAATAGTTGGTACCAATAGTAAAGTCTGTGTGAGATATAAATGACAGAAAACTTACCTTTAGACAGTTTTTCCTCAGTTATTATTTCGTCTCTCTCTGTGCTCAAAAGTGTATGGAATAATTTATCTATATCTTCAATAGGCTTAGCAATTCCTATCAACTCTTGAATAGCTGGAACATTGTTCATTAATTTTATACTATCTTGTATGGAGTGAATTTCTTTATTAGCTTCCATCATTAATGAAATTTCTTCATTATCAATTCTTGGCTGCCCTGATTCTATTTTATGTTTTATTTCTTTATGAATCACAGACACTGTTTCAACGATAGACTCTGTGGATGATATATCTATCGAGACGGGATTTTCACAAACACTTGAAGAAATTTGTTCTTGTATATTCATAAGCTGACTTCGCAGTACTTGCAGGGGTTCTAGCATTTCACACAAAATTGTTTTCAGAGCAGTGTCTTTAGCTTCTTTAACTATAAAGGCGTCATTATCAGGCGTGGTTATAAACTGTAAAATTTCTCCACATTCAGAAAGGCATTTCAAAATAATTAAATACTTTCCGGTTCCTGTAGCATCTCTGTAGTTTTGATGTTTTTGCAAACAATATAAAAATTTAGTTACCATTTTTAGTTTATCTTTATCTAAAAATGTCGATGAACATAAATCTTCCACAACTTTTAGTATCTCCTCCATATTCGTTAATAAAATAGAGTCCTCTTTAGACAACTCTATCGTGGGCTCCATTATTTCCCTGATAACATTATCATACAAGTCCAAAAATATAGGTTTGCCCAAATCAATAATATTCAAGAATTTAATGATCAATTCCTCCAAGCAGCCTGCATTTTTCGTTTCAATAACTTCTTTTAAAACTGCTGTGGCATTTTCTATTTTTGTAATTGGTGCACCAAATAGCAGCTCTGTCTGAGTTTTTAGGAGGTTAACAAGGGAGTTTTGCACAATCTTTAAATTGTCATCAGTTTGTAACAAAAATGTCGTTAAATAATTATCGACATCCTGTGATAAATGTAATCGATGTCGACTTATTTTGAACTCCTTGATTAATTTCTGCAAATAGTTAAATTCTTGGACAAGTCTAATAATTTTCTTATGACTTAATGGTTTTGTTATAATATGACGTAATATAGTAAATTCATTTTTACAAGTAGTAAAATAGTCTTCCAATATCATTAAGTCGGCGATTGGAGAGTTCGTTGCAGAATCTTGCACTACATTGACGGCATTTTGTAAAATGTCTTCCATCTGAATTAAAGACTCTGATTCTATTTCCATAGCCAGCTGCGGTGAAGTACAAGAGGTCAACTCAGATACACGCGATAAGTCAACAAAATCGTATTGTTCTAATGCTGCAATATTATTTTCTATGTCATCTATAGCTTGTATCAATTTCGCTCCATGTATTAATTTGTCGGGCGTATATGGAATAAATTGTATTAAGTCTTCTTGAACAATTATTACTTTTTCGTATAGCTCTTCGGTTATAGCTGTAACTTGATTTATTCGTATACCTTTTGTAACATCTGTAGCATCCAGCAAGTTATCAACAGTTTCTACAAGATCAACTATCTCTTTGGCAACTGAACAGCTAAAAGTATCTTTATTCATTGTTTGAATAATGTCTTTCAGATGTTCGCATCCAATCCTTAATGCTTCAACCTTATTTGAAATCTCAATTGTTTTATCTGCCGTCTCCATTGCCGGAAAAATAGCTTGAATACATTTACATAAGTCATCTTTAAATTCTAAAATGCATTGTATGAAATTGTGAATCTTGTCTGTTGGCATTTCTAAAATATTCTCGTAGACTGAAATGTTATTTGAATCTAAGACAGATAAACTCTGATGTAATTCTTGCATCGGTTCTGCAATTGCTGTCAACTTAGAAGTATTAACGAGATTACTGATTTCATTTGAACTTTCTAGTATAAACGGATGGAGAATTTCTTCTATTTCAGAATGAAGTTCGCCTAATCCTAGTGCAATGGATTTAAGACTAGAATAGTCACTTACATCAGAAAGTGTGTCAAGAGCATCGAGCACTTCCTGCGCTTGGAGTATTACAATATGGTCATTCAAAGTTTGTAATGCCTGCGCTGTCGCAGATGTTAGCGGTTCTTGAATCAATGGCTCAACAGCTACTTGAACATCTACTTGTTCCGCATCTGGTAATACCAGAGGATCTAAAGGAATAATTTCTGCTGTCGTCTTAATACCAGATATATCTTCCAATGTGGACATATCATCAATTCCTTCAATACCACGATGTTCTTGAATCATCACTATACAACTTTGTAAGATTTGTACGGCACTTACTATATTAACGCTAACTTCATATGGTGTCACATCATCACCACATTGAGAAACGACATCTTGCTGAATTATTTCTAGTGTAACATGTAACTCGTGAAGTGGTTCTGCTATTGCAGTCATAACTTCAGTATTTTCTTTTATACTGTCCAAGTTTTCAATAATCACTTCATTCAGGATTATAAGATTTTGATTTAATTCCAAAAGCGGTGTTGCAATGTCCTTAATATAAGAGAAATCAGAAATTTCAAAAACTTCATTATCTTTGGTAAAATCATCAGATTTTACGCTGGCTATGTTACGTTTCAGCTCTTCCAAAACTGGACAAATATTTTCCAATACTGGCACAATATTTGTTTTCAACGTCTTCGTTGATTCGATTACTTTCACAGTATCAATTATTGCTAAAGTATGGTCTATGTGTTCTAATATGATATTCGCGTTATGAACTTCAACTGCTGGTATTAAAATGTCTTGAGTTTGTCCAGAATCCATTTGTAAACTTATTTCTTCGGCGTCATTTATTTCTTCTTGTAAACTTAACAGTGTTTCAGTAATATTACTAAGAATAGAACAGTTTAACTCAGATTTAAATATATTTTTAATGAATATAGCATGTATTATTTTTAAAGTGTTAGCTACGCTAGCTAATGCCAGAGTATGATTAACAGACATGTTCTGTATTGAAGTACTTAATCTGTTCACAGCATCACAAATTTCCATTAAAGTAAAATACTTATTGGATTCATTACTTTCAATTACATTTTCAAGAACTTTTGTTAAATTCTTATGAAATATCTCCATATTTACTTTGGTACCCGGTAATTTTTCTAGTCGTGGTATATTATTTTCCAAAGAAATCAAAATTTGGGCCATCTTTTGAAGAACTTCTAATTTATTATCACTTTGGAGAATGTCAAATAATCCAATTCTGTGCTCAACCTTTTCTATATGCGTTGCTACTTCATTAAGATTATTTTTTATTGAACTTAATGTTTCTGTTAAAAGTGTCTGATTTTCTTCGTTTTTAGTTTCTGATGATAACTGCTCGAACGAACTTCGTAACTTCAGCACTGATTCCATCACCGTCTCTATTATCTCTGTATTATACTTACCTAATGGCATTTTTGATTCTTTAACAGACAATGATTCAATTTGCTCTAAACCTGCCTGAAGGTCTTGAATAGATGCCGACATATCACTTAGAATTACTTCTTTGCTTTTAACTTTGTTGAGGTCTAAAATTTGACTACTATCAGCAGTATCTACTATACTAAGTAGAGAATTAAGTGAAGTCTTAAGTTCAAAGACAGCTTTTTGGGTGTTCCTGAGGTGTTTTAGTTCTAAAGAAGTTTCTTCAATTTTTATTTCACTCGCTTCGCTTAATAGATTTCGTGCCTTAATTGTATCAGTTGAGAACTTAATAATAGTACTTATTTCGTTGACAAAGAAATTTATTTCAGAAAGCGCCTTTTGATCAGTACTAAGATATTCTTTGTCGACTATTGAGGAGATTTCAGTCATCCATTTCTTCATTTCATCACCGCAATTTTCCATAAATGCAATACAAGTTTTCTTAACAAGTGTTTTATTGTCACTTTCCACGTCAATACATTTTTCCATAATGGTTAAGGATTGGTGAAGGGTTTTCAATGATTCGGGTAGATTATTGAATAACGTGCTGCTCATAAGTTTTGTTTCCGTATAAGACTCTTTAACGGCATCAGTTATGCTTTGTATCTCAGTCAGAGGTTTAATTAAGTTACTTATTATTTCTAAGCTACGTGATGCTGTAGCTGCAGATGACATTAATTCTGATTGCAATATAATGTCTCTTTCAATGATCTGGATGTCATTTATAACTTTTTCTAATGATGCGTTTACATCTGCTACTTTGATTTTGAATTCTTCGTCAGATAACAAAACTTTTTCGGTCACTTTTTCTATCTCTACTTTTATATGAACAGGCTCTTCTTTAGATTTTCCAAGAGATTTTTCACTACCTGAACTAGATCGTCTAGAACTTCGACTACTTCGACGATCAAGTTTTGATTTTAAAACAGGAGTTTCAGATTCATTTATCTTTAGAGACTCATCTTTAAACAATATTGTCTTTGTAACATCAGATGATTCTAGTCCATCATCGACAGATGGTTTCGATGACTTGGATTTAGGTTTACCTAAACTTCGTGCACTAGCAAAACTTTGTAAATCACTTTCAGATGGAACTTGTGTATCGTCATCCTTTTTGTCTTCTGAAAGCGAATGCTCGCGTGATAAGCTGAAATAATCATCGCCACTTCTCTGTGAATCTGATTTCATTCTTGCTATTTTATTAGGCATATCTGATTTTTCATCAGATAACAATGCCATTGTTTTTTCTAAATAGTCTTCACCACCAACATCTTGATCAAGAGAAAGCTGTGGGGCACCATTTTCATCCGCTATTGAAATATCTTCAATATCAGCTTCTGTTCGTAAATCTTCTTCTGGTGATGCAAAATATTCTGGAGACACGTCAATGATTATTGCTTCCATCAAAAGATTTCCAGAGGTAGAAGTTTCTTTCACAAACCTAAGGGGTGGAAGTTCTACCACATTATGTTCAGTTACATTTTCTGATAATTGATCAGCATACATTTCTACAATTTGTAACGCTTCTTCTTCGGTGAGATCTGGAGTTTCATATAATGATACAGAAACTTCTTTGCCATCAAATGAGAAAGAAATTTCACCTCTATCGTCTAGTGTTATATCACCAACAGGAGTGTCATACATTTGAGAGGTCCGTTCTTCGTGAATAGTGCTAAGTGAAAGATTTCTCTGTAATGCTTGTTCTTCTGGTTTCTTTTTGCTTTTGGATTTCATAGAGTCATCAAAACCAAGCAGAGATGCAGAGCTGGCAGCAACACCCATACAGTTTTGCGCCTCACATGTATAAGTTCCAAGACAACACGTGCCATCTTGTCCAGATATTATACGATGAATATCTCCAGGTTTGAGTTCTTCTCCATCTTTGTACCACTTCAATAAAGGTTGGGGCACCCCGATAACTTTGCATTCTAGGTTAACTGCTCCTTCGTCCGATAAAATAGCTTGTAAGTTTTCTAAAAAACGGGGTTTCTTATAATGTCGTGGTATAATAAGTTTAAGGAAACATGACGTGACGCTGTGCCCAAAATCGTTCATAGCAACACATTTCCATTCAGCCTGGTCAAGAAGTTCAAGGCTCTGGATATCAAGGTAAAATACACCACGCTCCTCCTTGCTAAGGTGGCAGCGAGTTGACTCGTCCACTGGTTGATCATCACGATACCACAGGACTGATGGTTCAGGCGGAATAGCGACTGAAAAAATATAGTTTGGTAAAAATATATTTGATGTTATACAACCGGTACTTATCAAGGTGCATCCACACAATTACTTTTATAGACTAATTTTTTAAGTGTAGTTAGCAACGTCGGATTATAAATAATTTTATTAAACAGGGTGGTACCGTCAATATGACAATAAATTAAAACATGGGCTATATTACTTCATACAAATGGTTTGCCACTTTCAAAAACCTGTTATTAATTTGATAATTTCATGACATTTCTATAAATTAATTGAGCCAATGGTAAGTTTCATACAAATGTCATGAATTTATTATGTTGATTCGACTGCCCGAAATACACGTTAACAATGAAGACTGATTATCAAAGAAGATAAGAATAAATTTTAAGAATAAAACAAATAAACTCATTACGGTCAATTTTATTTACCATTAAACCTTAAGGACCCCGTCTTAAGCCCCACTCTCCTAGTTCGGCCGAATAATTTGAAGTCTTTATTCTGGCATCAGGTAGTTGAAATTTAAACAAAACACACATTTATATTAAATTAACAAATTTTAGGTTCATATAGTGAAAATATATTTCTAACGAGAAATGTGGCTGTAATTTTCTGATCTAACCACATGTCTCTAGAACTAAAAGGTTCGCTAGCTATTCACAACCTCCAGCAAATAATAAATGTGTAGTAATGTTACAAACCATTGATCCCCTAAAATTTACTACGCTGAGTTTATTGTGTGGAGGCACCATTAGAAAGCTCAATGTTTTCACAGATGAAAGGTAATCACGAGAAATAATTCGAACTCACTCTTGACATTCTATATAGTGAAGCATCATCATCACCAGCCTATAAACGTCCCACTGCTAGGCACAGGCCTTCCTAAATGGGAGAACCAAATGAGGAGTTTGGGCCATAACACCACCACGCTGGCCAACGGCTTAACGTGCCTTCCGAAGTACGGAGGAGCTCGAGACAACACACTTAAATACCTGTCCCAGGATCGACCATGGTGAAAGTTACTTTGTTTTTCGTATCGAAACCAGAGCGCTCAAACCAATACACCACCGAGCTCCTCAAGCATAATGTGGTACAATGAAAATGTTCATTTGACTAACTACTTTTTGGTAATCTTTAGTCAGTACCTACATTACTTTGCAATTGACTCAATTGTTTTTAAAATTTTAAAAATAATATTTAAAACGTATTGAGTGCAGAAATTGATTGGAAGTGATTACATTTTAGATTCTCTTTGAGAATTTTTGTTCATTTGGACCTCCGAGCAGAGATCTCTTTCCACTTATTAGGAGACAAAATGTGTTTTATCTTTTTCTTTCTATGACGACGAAGAGAGAGACAAACTTTTATCCACTACCTATGAGTTTTCCATGCTACCGGGACAATTATTTTTCTTTATGATTCTGACTCAAGATCTTTCCTGATGAAGACGTATTGAAAACAGACGACTTGGTCAGGGTCGCGGGGAGCCGCTGGATGCAGGCTGCGCAAAACCGTTTCATTTGGCTATCGATGGGGGAGGCCTTTGTTCAGCAGTGGACATCATAGGTTGGTATGATGATGATGATGATGAAACCGTTAATAGTTATTTGTTATACAAGAGTGCAAAGTTGCTTTTTAACCGCGTGCTCAATTTTGATGGCCGAGCTAGCGAAGGATTCTAAAATAATAAAAAATAGAATTCTGAACGTTAGCGAGGGAATCAAAAGAGCACGAGGTAAAAAATCTTTGCACTCGAGTGTAACTTTTCATCCCACCTCAGCGACAAAATGACTAAATGCTAAAAAAAATGCGCAAAATAAACAGTTTCAGTCAATTCCGGTGTCAAAGAAACTTCTTTGTCGCTATAATTACTCATTTTAGGTATTTCACTTGTTTTCAAGTTTCTTGTTTAACCAAAGGTTTTAACAATATGTCGTGAAAAGAAAATGGCGAGCGCAAAGCAAATTAAAAAAGAAAGGTATAAGTACCAAGAAGCTCCCGAGTCCGAGTTTTTAACAAGTTAAAAAAGGTTGTATGAAAAATACGGCACCATGGAGGTAGAATAAATAGGTTTAATGATGTTTTGAATTCACAAACTTAGTGCACACGATGTTCTAAATTCAAATTTACTTTATCCTCTAGCGGATACAAACGGCTTTTGTACTCAGATATCGAAGAGCAAAAATATTCTTTCCGAGATGGTGGGATGAAAAATAATGCTACCTTCATCATCATATTAGTCGAGAGATGCCAACTGCTGGGCATAGGCCTCCCCCAAGGATCTCCAAGCCGATCGGTCCTGTGCTGCCCTCATCCAACGGCTTCCCGCGACCCTTACCAGATCATCGTTGCAGCTTGTGGGGGGCCTGCCAACGCTGCGTCTCCCGGTACGCGGCCTCCATTCGAGGACCTTTCCGCCCCAACGGCCGTCAGTCCTCCTCGCAATGTGACCTGCCCACTGCCACTTGAGACTCGCAATTCTTTGGGCTATGTCAGCGACCTTAGTTCTCCTGCGAGTCTCATCATTTCTGATTCGATCACGCACGAATGTTACCTTAACTCGGTGGTAATGAGAGCGGCGCTGGTGAACAACCCATGAACCTCTTCATTTGACGAGACTAGCTTTCGGAGGATTTCCACGAGGGAAAATAAAACAGTAATAGGAAATTTTCTGGGCCGCCAAAAGCGCAAGGTAGCCCTGTACCTATCTTTCTCTGTGACATCAGCCGGAGTATGTTCACAATAGCGCTCCGCGAGGTTCTTGTTTTTGATCCCTAATCACTTTATTTTATTTATTTTGCCATAGAGTAGGTAGGTAGGTAGATTAGAGATCTGATATGAGATCTGATATGACGAGCTGAATAGGCTTTCGCTGCACTATGCACAAAGAGTCACGAATTGTCAAAAGTGGGTATATATGTCGCCGCCGCCGCTGGTTAATTCGCCGCTCAAACGGATGGCTAGCCCGTTGATTAAACGCTGGCATCGAATTGAATTTCTAGCCCGATAGGTAATTGAACTAGACTCGCTTAACGTTTAACGACTTGGCGTATTGAATAGATCGTCTTTTACTAAAAAGTTTTGGTTTGATTGGTAGGTTCAAGGTTATTTTTTATGACCACTTATAACCATCATCGTCATGGTTGTATGTGGTCATAAAAAAAACCTTGATCTTACCAATCACCTAAACAGTCACACTAAAGCTCTTCGAATCAAACTACCCGCCTAGACGTCCAATTGAATGGCTAATTTCAACCCGACGGCTGACATGACGTTCAGCCATCAGGATAAACATTGCGCTCAATGAGTTGGCTAGTTTCACTTCAGCCGTATCGGTATGGCTGCCGGCGTTCAATCAACGGGCTAGGCGTCCAGTTAAGCGGTCGATTTAACCTAACGGCTGCGACATAAACATATTTCTGGTGATTGTACCTCAGAGACTAATTTATGAGTTAATGAATTGAAGGTTTTAGGATAACTGATACTCCGGTCATAATAGATATTCAACTGTAAATATTATGTATCACAGTGTAAAATTTTACTTCAAAAATATTTTCTATTTTATAGAAAAGTTTACAGATAAACAAAAATAATGCCAAAATAACTTAAAGCTCAAAATAATTTTGTGGGATCGACGAGGACTTTTATTTTAACATTGATCTATTATTATTATTCATTTCTAATGAATCGGCGAGGTGTGCGCCAGCCTGTAGCTTAGTGCAATTCAAATTTTTACAACTTTTTGTCTATTGTGACCGGTTTATCAGACTTGTCTAAAGATTGATATTTAACATTTTATTAATATACCTTTAATAGTAAAACGGAATGGTTCGTCAATCTTCGCTTCAACGCTCTTCAAACCTTGTATAAACTTTGGCGCCTGGTTCTTAGAAAACAATTGAAGCTTCTCTTCCTCGTTGAGCTGATTTTGGATGTCTTCCACAGTTAGTTCCGCGGAACTGCTGGCTTGACCCATGGCGTTTCTCGCTATACAGCAATAAGAGCCGAGCGAGTTTGTGCCAGTAAGTTGGTACACATCTCCAGGCTTAAGCTCTTGGCCATCTTTGAACCAACTAAGAACAGGAGTAGGGAAACCAACGACTTTGCATTCAAAAGACACCAGACCCTCTTCGGTGAGAACTGCTTGTAAATTCTCCATAAATCTAGGCTTTCTGTAATTCTTCGGTACTAAAATAGAAAAATGTTTTTATTCGAAGGTTATTCATAATAAATAATCTACCACATCTAGATCATACTATAATGAAACAGTCCTTACCGTCCATAGTTACATAACATGTAGATATGCCAACTCGGCCACCGGAGCTCGAAGCCACGCACTTCCATTCACCCTCATCAGGCCACTCCGCTGACGGAATTTCCAGAAGGTAGCCGCCAACACCATCTTCTACTACATGATATCTAAAAATATTTCACAAAGATACAGGCTACAGCTACGGGGGAAGCGAGCATTTGTTCAAACTTTCATAGCAACACAATATACCTACCGGCTGCAAGGGGAACGCTCTCGAAAACAAAGACAGATGGCAGTGCTAGTGTTCCTAAGCACATGATGAAAAAAAAATCATATACAAATAAAATAAAATAAAATTAGTTTAGATTTTTATTAGTAGTTAAAATAATTTTTCAAACATTTATAATAATGTTAAAATCAAAATTAAAAGAAAAAAAAAAACAGTTTTATAATAAATTTATTTTTAAAATATTTGCTCAATAAATGCTTTTACGAAGCCTGTCTACATATATCGAAAGTTAAATATTACGCACCATACAGCAGAGCGTGCGGTAAAGTAGGTACTCACACCTAAGTATCTGCTTTACCGCACACTCCATTTGTAGGGCACCGTGCGTATTCTTTGCGGTTTTTTTTTAATTTCCTTTATATTTATAAGAATTCCAAGGAGTTTCACAATAAGAGAATAAATAGGCTAAATGATCGAACCTCCTTGAAACTTGAAAGCGCTCAGTACGATTGTCTGTCTCATTTTAATACTAAAGAGAAAATGAGACAAAAGATACAATTCTAATTTGCAATACGCGATTTTCTTTCATATTATGAACGTCCAAAATTGTCGCCACTTTCAACTTTCCGACTGATGTTTTCTAACAAAATGTACCTTCGGTGGCTGTTTCAAAATGGCGAGATGGCTTGATTTTCTCGGGGGTTTTAACCGACTTCAAAAAAAGGAGGAGTTTATCAATTCGTCTGTATGTTTTTTTAATAAATAAAAAAATTGAAAAAACATGCTGTAATACTCATTTTGAGGTGAGTACTTTTCTGCTTAATTAATCGACACATGTTTTAAGCTTTCACAAGACTACTTACTTATACTACGGAGAAAAAATCGCCGCCATTTAGAAATGACATGCTTTGATACGGACTAATGTTCCTACAACACCAAACAGAAAAGAATTATTAATTTACTGTCTTCTCGCAAATCTGTTGAAAAACGTTGTATGACACACTCGTGACTATGGTATGTACTAGTATGTACCAGCACTGCCATCCGTCTTCGTTTTCGAGAGTTTTCTCCATACAACCCGTAAATTTCAAATGCATTGTAAGTATATTAAATCTAGAGTTTTCGTAAAATATTTTAAGAGTTTTTAACTACCTATCACTGGGCTCAATCTTGCCTTCCTTGTTGTACCACACCACACTGCGGGGCCAAGGTGGAACCACGATGTGGCAGCTCAAGGTCAGTGGCTCACAAATCCTCACAAACTGGTCTTCCAGCTCCTTTGTGAAGATTGGAGGAGGATCCGGTGTGACACTAGTAAATGAAATTAAAAAAACAAATTGAGACTAAGATTAAAGTTGTACTTGCATAACCTCAGCGATGGGGCAACGTAGGATAGGCCGAAGAGTGTAATATTTTTTATAGAAAGCAGAATTATAAGATTAGTAGGTACTACCTCCACCGCCTTTCCTATTCGGCCATAAAGGAGTTCGCTGTGTTTCGATATAGTAAAAGGAAAGGTAGTCAGTGTAGTTACATTACCGGACAAGGGAGGATAATTATCACTTACCATCAGGTGGATCATCTGCTTTTTTTAACACTGACTTTGTCATATAAAAAAGCAAAGTGAGTGAACTACTTTAACTAATTAGTTAAGGGATCTATGAATTCAAATAAATATTAACTTTACAATACTAAAATAGACTAGCTTGTCTCGCAGCCGTAGTATTACCTTTTTTTTTTAATACAACTAGATGACAAACAAGCTGACGGCCCACCTGGTGGTAAGCGGTTACCGCCGCCTATAGACACCTGCAATAACAAAGAAAAACACTTGATATTGCAGGTGCGGTGTCATCCTGAGGTCTAAGATGAAATGCCGTCCATGCCCAGTAATTACACTGGCTACCTTTCCCTTCAATCCGAAACACAGCGAACTGTTTCTTACCTAGGGGAAGGTTTAGCGGAGCCCTCCCTACTAGCGCGGCCGACGACGTGAACTTTTGATGAAGAGTAGGCGCGACCCATGCAGTTAACAGCCTCGCACGTGTAGGTGCCTAGCGACGTCGGGTCTTCGGCATTCGCGGTCAACGCAAACACGTCTCCAGCTTTGATCTCACGACTATCCTACGGTTTAGAGTAACATTAATCTAACTGTTGATATGATTAAAATGCAAAAACAAATGTCAATAACGGGAATAAATATCACTCCAAAAGTAGCTCTTATTCTAACGGGACTAGGTCAAATAGAAGTTTTCAAAAGGACAAATTATTTTTATTATTATTAAAGCAAAAGAGACAATAAAATATTGCCTAGCAAAAGTAGGTACTTACCTTGAACCAGCGCAGCACTGGCGTAGGAACCCCCACCACCTTACACTCAAGAGACACGGTACCCTGCTCGGTAAGCAATGCACGCAACTCTTCTACAAATTCAGGACGTTTGTATGCTTTAGGTACTGAAAAGGAAACAATTATTATGATATAAAAAAACTAGGAATGTCTAATCTTTAAAAAATTTAAAACTACCCGGGATTTGCCAACGTATAATATGCAAAAGACAGAGATGTTTTTTAAGCTTCTTTATCGAGAAATTAATATTTCCAAAGGCCGACGACCGGCTGGTCGAGCGGTCTGTACACCTTGCTATACAGGCTACTCGGTCAAGGCGTCCCGGGTTCCCGGTAGGAGCAAATGTTTTTATGATGAGTACGAGCGTTTGTTCACGAGTCATTGGTGTTTATATGTTTTTTTAGTATATTTCTAATATTTATATACATAAACGGACGGACGGTGGGGCGTTAAGGTTCTGGAGTGGCGACCGCGTACCGGAAAGCGCAAAGTAGGACGGCCTCCCACTAGCTGGACAGACGACCTGGTCAGGGTTGCGGGGACCCGCTGGATGCAAGCTGCGCAGAACCGTTCTATTTGGAGATCGATGGGGGAGGCCTTTGTTCAGCAGTGGACATCATAGGCTGGTATGATGATGATGATGATATACATGTTATCATCATTATTTTCTCCGTTATCTAGTAACCATAACAATCTCTTAATGTTGCTTACTTTGGGGTAGATAATAGGTGTGAGTGTGTGAATATTACTATTATCATTATTAAAGGTGTGTACTTGATTTGATATACATATTACCTAGTACATTAAGATGAGCAGAACAGCTGGCGCGCCCTCCAGCATTCTCCGCCGTGCAAGTCCACCTGCCCGCGTCATCGACGCTGACAGCGGCCACGTCAGCGCACCAGAAGTTGCCGTCACGAGCGAGCGACACGCGCTCTGCCTCCATGAGCCGTCGCTCGTTGCGGTACCATGTCACCTGAGATGAAAAACTCTTGGAAGCTTACTTAATGCAAGGCGTGTACTATCCAACGTTACATCATTGATATTCCAACCAATAATACAAAGGTATATCAAACTACGCTAATTGATTTTTCAAATGCAATGGAAAAGTCTGTCATCGGCTGAGTTTCACGAACGTTACAAAATAATTCATCACAGATTTTTGCCACAAGTAAAAATGAGCGGTTATTTTTAACCGACTTCAAAAACGAGGAGGTTCTCAATTCGGCCGGTATGTTTTTTTTTTTTTTTTCTATGTATGTACACCGATTACGCCGAGATTACTTATCCGATTTACGTCATTCTTTTTTTGTTCGATGCGGAATAGCTGCCATTTGGTCCCATAAAAATTTTTTCAAAAACAGTAAGGTACTTTGGTTTTAAATTTAAAAAAAACTGAAATTATTAAATCGTCTACATATGAGAAATTGCGAATTTTTGCTTTTCCAATGACTTTTTAGTGATACGATAGGAAACAATATAAGTTGACGGTCGCCCATCTAGCTTCGACCGTAGAAAGTTGTCACTAAAAATTGTGAAAAAAATTGTTTTAACAAAAATTAAAACCGACTTCAAAAAACTGAAAAGGATAAAATAATTAAATTTAAGTAGGTATTCATCCCCTAGAAACATATTTCTGGAGTTGGTACTAAGTGGTTTCCAAAAACAATAGAAAGTGAAGCACTTAGCACCAACTTCAAAAATATGTTTCTAGGGGATCAATACCTACTTAAATTTAATTATTTTATCCTTTTCAGTTTTTTGAAGTCGGTTTTAATTTTTGTTTTATTGGATAGTATGTAATATTGAGAGAGAGCTCGGTGGCATGGCGTAGTGGTTTGAGCGCTCTGGCTTTGATAACGACAACAAAACAACTTTCGTCAAGGTGATCCCGGGATGGGTCAATCAAAATTTCTAATCTTGAGCTCCTCCGTGCTTCGGAAATCAGGAAGGCAGGTTAAGCCGTTGATCCCTGTTTTTACTGCAGCCGCTTTAGCCCCTCAACCCGCTTTGAGCCAGAGGTGTTATGGCCCAAACAGCTCATGTGCTCCTCCCATGTACGAAGGCCTGTGCCCAGCAATGGGACGTATAGGCTGGTGATGATAATGACGTAATATTTGCTGAAATTATAAATTACTAAGAAGAAAATCGTCCCACATATTCAACTGTACCGTTCGAGTACAGTACAATATGAGATATATTTATATAATCCTATTAAAGGTTCGACAATGCACTGTGAGTTTTGCCTTTGTGCATCGCGCACGAGTAACCTAATAAAAGGTGCCGGGATTGAATATACGCAACCATAGTGAAAAAGAACAGAAGCAATCATCATTTCCTGCATAAACAGGATGTTTTGTACTCACCATAACAAGCGGGCCTACCCATGTTAACATAGTCATATAAAATACTATAGTGTTAACAAAAATTCAAAATTGTAAAATAATTTTCTAATTCCTTCATTTGTATGAAGGTCAGACAAACAAAATGTATGGAAAATTTAAAATTTATTTTGAATTTTGAACTTAAGGTATTTAAACAAGTTTGTGAGGTATATAGGCATAGCAACCGGGCACCTACCCATGTTAACATAGTCATCTTATACTGCCAAAAATTCTAAATAGTTGAATTAATTTTGAAAATTCCCATACATTTTGTTTTACTGATTAAACTAATTGTATGAAGAAATTTGAAATAGATTTTACAATTTTGCATTTTTTATAACACAATTATTAATAAGAAGAATGTCATCAAACCACACCATAGTTTTTATTATGACTATGTTAACATGGGTACCATGTACCAAACACCGTATATATTTTCTTGTTTGCTTATTAGTTGTTTTAAGTAGGATAAATATCTGATAAATGACCAGTGAAGATTTCACTATGAACTTAATAATTCATCATAAAGTTTTCAGTTATTACGTGATACAACATGCCATACCTAGATGGGATATCAAGGATGGTAAAACTATGGTGCCGAACTGCCGGCGACGTTAGGTAGCACTTTGCCTACTAACGCCCTCTCCCGAAGGTAAAATTATGTTAACGCTATTCTATTTCCATTTGTTTGCATGATGAGTACGAGCATTTGTTTACGAGTCATGGATATTTATATGTTTATTTAGGTTATACAGGATGGTGCCGTCAATACGACAATAAATTAAAACATGGGCTATATTAGTCCATAGAAATGGTTTGTCACTATCAAAAACATCTTATTAATTTTATAATTTCTTGACATTTGTATAAAATAATATTACACTGGCTACATTATTTCATAGAAATGTTATGAAATTATCAAATGAATAAGATGTTTTTGCAAGTGCCAAACCATTTCTATGGACTAATATAGCCCATGTTTTAATTTATTGTCGTATTGATGGTACCAACCTGTATTATACATTTCTAATATTCTAATTTCCTGGACTGTCCGTATCGTTGGCGATGTAGAGGTCACGAACAACCTCGAGCCTCTGCAATTACGTCGAAACATTGCGTCGCTTAGCGCCTTCTAACGGCTGTATCACGGAGAGTGCTCTGAAGAGCTTTTTGACTTTATCCCACCTTCTCCCTTCCTATTCAGGTCCACGCGTGCTGGTCTTCGGAGTCATCAATTCATCCGTCTCCACCTCTACATCTCGCAAAAAGAAATTTAGTACTTCGTTTCTTTGTCGTACTTCCAGAACTTTGAATTCTTTGCCAGCACATGTGTTCCTTCCTTCTTATGACATGGGTTCCTTCAAAAGAGGCGTGAAAAAGCACCTATTGTGCCGGCCAGGTGGAGGCGGCTAGAGCAGTGTCTAAACTGCAGTAGCTGTCTCCACATATGGACTCTTCTTACCGCTTCACATCAGGTGGTGTTGAATCATTTGTCGTGCTTTGTATAAAAATAAAAAAATATTATTCATTTATCATCATTATCATTATTATTATCATAATTTTTCCGCTTACTATGGGCTAAATAATAGGTGTGAGTGAATGAATATTATTATTATTATTAAATCCATTATTTAAACAATCACAAAATTCAGCAAATTACCATACTAAATAGTTATATAATTTAACTTTTTTATTCCATCAAAAAGGTCAAGTGTAGGCATGAAGGTCCAATGGCGTTCCTGGACAAATAAATTGAAACAAAAGTGTTACGCCCAGTATATAATTTCCTTATCTATATAATTTCCATGATTAATTAAGATTTTAGATTACCTACTGTGTTACCGTTTATTGCATGAACACATAAAACCCCGACAGCAAACTTAGTAACCTTGAGCCGAGTTAGTATGAAGTATCCGTGCGGAGCTAAGCTCCTTGCACGTGCTTTTAAAACATAAACTAATATAACCTATGAAAGTTTCAACCCTTCACCTTTCACACTCGCCTTTTAATAAGCATCTTAAGTAATGTATATAACCTATGTTGATATTAGCATCTTGCTCTTGTTAAGGAGGTTACAAATACAAGTAAAGTTGAAAAAATACTATGGTAAATACGAGACATATTTTATATTATTATTATTATTAAGACGACCGGCTGGCCGAGTGGTCTGTACCCCAGGCTTCTCGGTCAAGAGGTCCCGGGTTCGAATCCCGGTAGGAGCAATTGTTTGTATGATGAGTACGAGCATTTGTTTACGAGTCATGGATGTTTATATGTTTATTTAGATACATATTATTATCATTATTTCTCCGTTATCTAGTATCCATAACACAAGCTCTTAATGATGCTTACTTGGGGCTAGATAATAGGTGTGAGTGTATAAATATTATTATTATTATTATATGGAATATAAGAAACTGAGCTACTATAAATACTAATATAGCGACTAAAAATCTGTTTTGGTCGACTATTCAACGATTTGTCGCCGTAATCAGATTTTTTAGTCGCTCAGTTAGTATTTTTGTTAGTTAAGTTAGGTTAACGGTGAATGTCTTCGGGTCAACCCGTTGTGTCGGTAGGAAGTAGGAAAGAGGTGCATTGCTGTGGGGTTTAGTGGGTGAGAGCCCCACACACCCTTCCCTCTTCCCCGGCGTGGGCAGAAGAGCGGCGGGTACTGACTGCCGTGATCGGGGATGACCTCTCTCTCTCGACCGTCGTCGTAAAGATGGTCGAAAGCGAGAGGTCGTGGCAGGCGACTCTCGCATTCTGTGAGAGAGTGATGGATCGCAAAGAGGAAGCGAAACGTGAGCGGAAAGCCGCCGGCGCACTGGGCGCATTTAGGGCGCCTCCAGTTGCCCGCGCCATAGCCTTACATATTTTCTTGGGTTATGGGCGCGGCTGGGGACCGTGCCTGGATTGCATGGATTGCACAGCCCAGTCGGCGGGTCAATGCGCCGGCTCGCCGACTTTAAAAAACGTAGTCGGATTTAGGGGCCTTTCTCAGAGACCTCCCCACAAGAAGGGACCGTTTTTCGTCACACTGCTCTGTCGGCAACAAGCGGACGTAGTGTTTGCGGTCTATACCCGCACGGTCGACAGTAAGCAGGAAAGGGGTGCATCGCTGAGGGGTTTAGTGGGTGAGAGCCCCACATACTCCTCCCTCTTCTCCCCAGGGACAGGTCGGATAGGCTGGTAGAGCTTCCCCTCAGCGAGAAAAAAGGTTACTATGATGCTCCGTTAAATACAAGCCTTATTATGTACTACTGGTATATTAATATATTATGGGCAGTCCTTCCTAAGATATGATTATTTTCCTTCCTTAAGTGTCTTGCGCAAGTAGATAGTTAAATCATAAGAAACGTTATAATTAAAATGTTATTGTTCCGAAAGCAATACCAACCGATATCAGAAAATAAATATGTATTTTGAAAGCATAGCTGACTGTACCGACGCCTACACCTGCAGATAAAGTACATTTATTTATAAAGATAGTATTTCAGGTAAGTAATATTTATTTTATACAGGCGTCATACAGAGTGGTGCCGACTATACGACAGTAAATTAAAACATGGGCTATATTAGTTCCTAGAAATGGTTTGCAACTTTCAAAAACTTTTCATTCATTTGATAATTTCTTGACACAATGCCGCCAGTGTTATATTATTTTATACAAATGTCATGAAATTATCAAATGAATATGGTGTTTGAGTATGATGTTGTTTACTAGGTGGCAGGCCCGTATGTACGGTCGTCTGGGTAGGTATCACCGCCTATCTTATTTCAATCAGGATTGAAGGGAAAGGTAGCCAGTGTAATTACTGGGCATGGACGGCATTTCATCTTAGGCCCCAGGATGACAACGCACCTGCAATATCAAGTGATTTTTCCTTATTACTGCAGGTGTCTATAGGCGGCGCTTACCATCAGGTGGGAAGCCGTCAGCTTGTTTGTCTATTTGTGTAAAAATAAAAGGAAAAGAAATGTTTTTAAAATTTTTATTATTATCACTAGCTTTACATAGGAAACGCTGCTGAATTTAATTGTAGAGCAAACTGAACCAATTAGTCTGTGTAAATTATTGGTAGCTATACGGTAGACACTTGCTCGGTATGGAGATATGCCACGACCTGAATCAAAGGAATTACACCGAAACCGTGATCGAAACAGCCTCTCGGAGGCTCGGTGTCCTGAACAAGGTACGTCAAACGTTCACGCCTGAGCAATTTGCTTGCAATGTTTGCTTTACAAAACTTAGGTCTGGGCTTGCATTTCATGTTACTTGGCTTGAGGGATGACTCCGCTAAGTACTAAAAACAAAGTAAAAACACCTTGTATATTATGTCACAGCCGTCTGGTTAAATTAGCCGCGTTGATTGAACGCCGGCATCCAATTGGACGCCTAGGCAGGTCGTTTAAATCGATGAGCTTTTGTGTGACTGTTTGAGTGCTTGTTAGGTACAAGGTTTTTTTTTTGACAACATTTAACTAAAACGATGTCGGTTGTAAGTGGTTTTAAAAGAAATAACCTTAAACCCACCAATCAAACCAAAACTCTTCGGTACAAAAAGATCCTTTTTCAATACGCCAAGTTGTTAAACGTTATGTGAGTCTAGTTTAATTAACTATCGGGCTAGGCATTTGATTGAATGCCGGCGTCCAATCAACGGGCTAGGCATCCAATTGACGGCGGCGACATTTACAGGGTGGCCCATTTAGATCGGTCAGTATGGGAAAGTCTGAAACCATAAGACACGCGAAAATCTCTTCTTGGGAACCATGCCACCTATTTTAGTAATAAGAAAAACTGCATTCATACTTTAAAAAAAACGTGTACTCGGCTCGGGAATCGAACCCGGACGTTTTGAAAAATAAAACTAACACTATTTCTATTTAGATATCGATTGTGTAGGTCTTAAGCAGTAAATGTCACTATGAAATATTATGTATTAAAATGCATTGTTTTCATATCCTTTAATTTATTTTATTAAGTTTTCGAAAGTGGGCTTTTCAGTTGATTCTAAGTATAAGTATGATTAATGGAAGTAAGCTATTACAACAATCATAGATAGATAATATTATCGCAGATAACAATATGTAAAGCAGTTTAAGTAGCAAATTGCGATTACAAACAACCATAGAGACAATTTTACGCACCTTAACGAGTTGAATGTTGTATTGAAAAAGTTTCGAACACTTACTATAATTAATTAAAGGATATTATGAAAACATTTTATTGAACACATTTTAGACACCATGTCTCATAGTAACGTTTACTGCTTAAGACCTACACAATCGATATCTAAATAGAAATAGTGTTAGTTTTATTTTTCAAAACGTCCGGTAAAATCGATGACATGGTTCCTAACAAGAGATTTTCGTATTTCTTATAGTTTCAGACTTTCCCATACTAACCGATCAAAATGTGCCATCCTGTATATTACTATCAAGGACCAAGTAGCTATTTTGTATTGATATCCCATCATAAAGTCGAATGACTTGATGACTATTGTGGCAGGCTATTTATTCAGTAAAACATAAACTTATGGTACCATAGGAGACCACAATGTTTGATGCACCGACCGATAAGTATCCCTGCAAAGTTTCAGAGTTCCTTTAAGGTAGCCCCCTTGTCAGCCCCTTCTAAGCTTTGGTCTCAGTACAGTAGTAACACAGCGAAACCCGTGATTCCAGGCTTACACAGTTATGTCTATAATAAACTATTTACAGCACCCAAATAGGCCATCAGGATAGTAGGTAGGTACCTATCTTGTAGCCAATAAACAGGTTTTTATTTAGAATTGTATAAGACATTAAAACATAATGAGATAAACAATGGAACACGCACTGGTTTATGGATATAGGTCAAAACAATATTCAGAAATAGGTCAAAGCTATTGATTGTAGTACATTGTGTGATACTAAATACTTTATTTTATAAAAATCCATGGCAAATTCTTGGAGCTACTCAAATTGGTGCCGCTTATATTTAAAATAAATTCGGCCATAATCCTCATAATTAAAAGGTGTTTCTTTCGGGACATGCTTATTAGCAGTACATCTGCTGTAATTTTCTGTAGAATTGAGCATGCGGGATCCTGTTTATGTGCTGGATCAGCTCAGGATAAGCTTGTTTGGTCTCATAAGAATAATCTCAAGGAGATGATGTAAGATAGATGATTATTGACGCCGGGGGTTACTTAATTTCTTTAATTTTATATAGAAATAACTTAAATATTACCTACTTGCCCTAAAAATTAAATAACAATACGAGGAGAACCACGTATGAACAGATTCAGTTGCACTGATAATTCGTTCTATAATAATTGTGATTGCTTTTCTATTTTATCATCTGACTAATGTGAAGGCTAACCAGATTTTATTAGTCTAGTAAAATTAATTACGTTGATTGAATATTATTCGTGGAATCCTTTAACAGATTCCAAACTGTGTGACCAATACACGATAAGCAGTAAAAACTTCGTACCTTGTTTCTTTGTTGTACTTGGAAC
This sequence comes from Nymphula nitidulata, assembly GCA_947347705.1. Classification (NCBI taxonomy): domain Eukaryota; kingdom Metazoa; phylum Arthropoda; class Insecta; order Lepidoptera; family Crambidae; genus Nymphula; species Nymphula nitidulata. Next base: position 25,348,400 of record OX374616.1, read on the forward strand.
TTTCGAGAACTTGGAATTCTTTGCCAGCATATGCGTTCCCATCTTCCTATAACGAGGGTTCCTCCAAAAGAGGCGTGAACTAGCACCTTTTGGGCCGGCAAGGTGCAGGCGGCTAGAGCAGTGTCTAAACTGCACTAGCTGTCTTCGCATATGGCCGTTTCTTACGGCTTTACATCAGGTGGTGTTGAGGCATTTGTCGTGCTTTGTATAAAAAAAGTATAACTTAAACAGTCCTATTACGGCGGTAGTCAAAATCAGTATTATCTTGTTTTATTATTGTTTGGATAACCAAACCAGAAGGAGCTCGGTGGCGTCGTGGTATGGGCGCTCGGCTTTAGTTTCGATAACGAACAGAAAGCAACTTTCGCTATTGTCGATCTTGGGATCAATCTGGAAAATTTTAAATATGGAATTCCTCCGTGCTTCGGAAGGCACGTTAAGCCGTTGGTCCCGGATGTTACTGCAACTGCTTTAAATTCACCAACCCGCATTGGGCCAGCGTGGTGGTGTTATGGCCTAAACTCTTCATGTTTTCTCCCATGTAGGAAGGCCTGTGCCCAGCAGTGGGACATATATAGTCTGGTGATAGTGATAGACCAAACCAGAATAATACACAAAAATCAAAATATGTACTTCCGTAATAGGTTACTGTCGTAATAGGACTGTTTGCGTTATCTGCGCCTTTTTTTATTATAATAAAGCATGCCATATAGCCAGCCCTTTGATTGTCAAAATTTTACATCAAGCAAAAACTCAATCGTTTATTGCATACCCCAATGTTATATTAATCCCTCAAGCGGCGGTATCCCACCGAAGGGCTATGTATGACTATTGAAATATCAATTGAGTCTGGAATCTGGTGCTTCATGGGTTAATATAAAATTGAAAATTTTTAGTAAACCGGCCTCAATAATTATTGTCTATCTAACACCATATCATCGAGACTATACTTATGAGCCCAAACACGATTTATCTGCTAAAAGCTATTTTTCTTTTATACAACTAGATGACAAACAAGCTGACGGCCCACCTGATGGTAAGCTGTAACCGTCGCCTACAATAACAAGGCAAAATCACTTGATATTGCAAATGCGTTGTTATCCTGAGGCCTAAGAGAAAATGCCGTCCATGCCCAGTAATTACGCTACCTTTACCTTCAATCCAAAACACAGCGAACTATTTCACGGCTGAAATAAGAAAGCCGGTGGTACCTACCCAGCCGACCGCAATCGGGCCTACCACATAAGTAGTAACAAGTTTCTAAAGAATTGAGCATCTCGCTGCCTATTTGATGGTACATGATCTGCTTAAGATAAGAATGTCTTAGAAATACCATCGAGGTAACAGCAGTGCTTTGTTTTCGTAATCAAAACTAGAGCGCACAAACCAATACGCCACCGAGGAGCTCTTGTATTGTATACGATCTCTTTCTATTGTATACAATCTAAAGTACCTATTCATATTGCTTTTCATTTGATAAGTAGCTGCGTTTTATACTTTATTTTTATCGGATTGATTATTTTATAGATATTGAACCAATCTATTTAACTTTTCCAGTTTAGAAAATACGAAAAAGCTTTTGTTATGAATACTAGAAATGTAGATACCTAAAATGCGTATAAATATTGGAAATATTAAAAAAAAACAAAAAGAACATAAAAAAACAACAACAACAAAAAAAACAACAGTAAAAAATCTATGACTGGTGAATAAATTAATGTTCGTAAGCATACATTATACAAACCGAAACCGCTACCGTACCGTGCCTCTAGTTTAGGACTTTTGGGGACATAGATAGGAAACGTGGGATGCAAGTTATCCCAAATCTTAGCTATAAAGAGCACTGGTTATAAATAATCTTACAAATTATCACACTCTCTTTATAAAATACAAAAGATAAAATGTAATCGTTTGTGTATAAAGAGAGTTTCACAGATACGATAACAATTTATTTACCAAACAAATAGTAACATAAACAAACCTACCTATATTCTGCTATGCGTTTTGTGATTTTGCGGATAGAATTATGAATGTATCGTATATCAGAGGTTGGTTAACATGGAATGCTGGCGTATTTTCACAACAGACAGACGGCTCACATCACAATGCACATACCTTCGTGTATGTACCTATTATTACGCCGCCAACACCGTAAACAGGTAGATATCGGTACAATCATCGATCCGACAAACAACCCCTGTTGAAAATATTGGGAAAGGTTAAATATTGCAATATATATAGAACGCGGAACAATCGCATAAAGTAACGTAAAAATGTGAACTTAATTGACTTTAAAAAAGGGAGCTTCCCAATTTGATACTTATTATAATTATGTATTCTATCTAAATACTGATGGAAGCTGATTTCAATAAAGAGAAAAAGTAAAAACATTCAAGTAGCTTTTCCTCACGTTAGGACCGTTGAAATTAGAATAAAAAAATGACCTTTGCAGATAAAAGACGAACTCCTCAAAAAACAAAGGGAATATGAGCCAACAGGGGCCTTACCACCATCTTTATAAAAGCGATTCATATTCCGCTCGGTTCAGCAGTGTGATTCACAAACAAAGATATTCGACATCGAACTCGACGTCTGACAAAGACGACGAGCTGCCATTGGTTTTGACGTTTGCGCATTGCGCTGCGTGAATCCGTATTCACTAATTTCTACGTCGGTCTCTTGGCTGTGTACGATTGTCTCTGTTTTGTTTATACGACATGAAGTACAATCGATATTTTTTGATTTCTTTTTTGTTGTGTTAAAATTGTATCACAATGACTTCATTCAATATTTGATAGATTTTTTACATAAAGATATAAAAATCAACCATTTTTTAGTTCCGGTTCACGCCGTGCTCGACGTCGGAACGCTGGTGTCGCCAACGGTTGTCAAACAAACGCCAAAAGTATGACGGCGCTGCCGACAGCCACGAATTCATGGCTGCTGACTTTAGAGAATCGCATAGCTGTATTGGTTCCTAAACTGCATCGCTGTCATAGTCGTAGATAGCGTCGTAGTACGAATTAACGATTCTACTCAGTTTAGGCCCTAAACTGGATCGCGATAAAAGATGGTGGTACGGGTGCAGTGCAATTCTAGTCTATAGTGCAATTCAAAACAACATAAATGTTAAATCAAATGTAATTTTAAATAACACTAGCTTTAGCTTTAAAAATAAATAAAAAAACATGTAAAATAATAACAAACCTATCAGAAATAAGTATTTCATCAATCTATTTTTATTAAATTTTATAAATACAGTCACACGGTCACACCTACTTAAATACACAAATTATGTTAAATTCGCTCATGGGACGGAGCGCCAGTAATACGCGTAGAGAAGACAGTTCAACATAGGGTGGCTAGACTCTTTGACGTATAACTTCTACTATCCATATAAATGGGACTTATACAGCATGTCTGGACCTACCAATTAGTTTGATATCTTGTACTGATAAAGCTATCTCTCTCTTTCAAAGCGACTGTGGTGATGTTAAGTTTGTACATTTATTTAAACATTTTGTTGTAATAACTTAATAGGTCATTTAATTAACATACATACAAAATATTCCATCATTCATCTGTTGGTTAGCTATTGTAAAAAATAATAAATTTAATTTTGTATGTACATAATGTTCATATTATAATTTCTAAATGATTGCTTGGTGCCAAAGAATAAATATTAAAATGTAACATAAACCTTATAAAGGACATTTTACTTCCCGCTTAGTACCTATATCACGCAGTTTTAAATACAATAATACCACAATTAAAATGAGATATGTACTTTACTATCCATGATTTATTTTACAGGCACATTGTTTTAGTAGTTTAATAAATACTGCACATCACTCAAAGCAATTTAAAAATATTTGCAAAGACTTTAAATAATTAAAAGAAGCGTCTAATTACTTATGACTAATAATGAGCAGGGATATTAGGTGTAAAAGTTTTACTATATCTTTTTAAAATAGTGTCCATTCACATCAATACATCGCTGCACTTGATGGACCCACTGAGAAAAACACTTTGCTACTTAGGGGTCCCTTCGACGGGGTTTTTAAACACTAGGTGCGAGTAATTCTATGTCTGATGGCGCTAAATAGTCGGCCTTTCGCCTGGTGGTGTGCGACAAAGTGTTGTTGTGGTGAAGGTGGAGCCTACTGAGAGGTCGTTTCTCCCGAACTTTTTCCAAGACAAGTGGCAAACAATTGTTAGTGTACCACTCTGCAGTAACTGTTTTTTGATCCTCGATTTAAAACAATTGTCGCGTAATGACCTGCACTTCCAAAGAACGAGTCCACTATCTATTTTCCCAAGCTTCGTTCTCTATACCCTTTAGTTGGGAACTTTTTGGAAGGAAACACCCACTGAGAAGACTGTATTTTGGTTTCGGGATCATAATCCAGCTTTTGTCACCCGTAAGTATGTCGAACACAGCATTTGAATCACCTCCGTTAAATCTTTGAACCATTTCACGGCACCAATCAACATGACTGAGTTTTTGGGCCTCGGACCACCACCGGATGAGGTATTCATCGGGCACACAGTTTTCTGACCGCTTACTCCTGACAAAATCCTCCACGAACAGGAGGATTTTGTGCACTTGACTCATACATGCCTAAGCTTGTCCGAATCTGCGGATAGGTCACTCTTTTGTTAGTCTCTATTATACACCGCAAATACTAATGTTATCTTCAGTCGTCGCAGTAGAAGGCCGACCCTCACGCAGATCATCAGTAAGATTAGTGCAACCACATTAAACCAGTTGTATACAGTGGCACCCTTTTTTATCGAGGATTCAGGCGACTGGGACCACTACATAACTGGGACTGCGGTCCCAGTTATGTGATAACATTTTTGAATCGGTCGACTGGGACCATATACCTAATTTGCTCAATGTACAGTTAACAGAAAAAATAACAAGCTATATAATTCAGGATTTTATTTTATGTAGCATTACAGTGAAGTATTTTTAACCCCCGACGAAAAAAGTGGTGTTATTAGTTTGAAGTGTCTGTCTGTGTATCTGTGTGTCTGTCTGTGGCATCGTAGCGCCTAAACGAATGGACCGATTTTGATTCGGTTTTTTTTGTTCGAAAGCTGATGTGACTACGATGGTTCTTAGCTATAATTTATGAATATCAGTTCAGGCGTTTGATGACTATCAGCTCATTTTATACATGATTATAGGGTTTTACTAACTTTTACAGATCCGATTGATTTGAAATTTGGTGTACTGTCACTTCGGTGACATTCCGATGACATACTATCTTTGAGCTGATCCTATACCATCAAAAAGTCTGCGATATGCTTAATTCTTCAAAAACTTACAGCAGATATAGCGTGTTTGGGCTCTTATGAATAGTCTTAATGAGATGGTGTTAGTTAGATGATTAATGACGCCGGGGGTAACTTAATTTTTTTAATTTTGTATTTTTATTTGCCGCCAAACCGTAATACAATTAAATGTATTTGAAGTCGATGTATAAACGAGTTCTCAATAATATTGCAAAGAGTTTCATTACCAAAATTAATACTTTTATGTTTTTTATTGTATTGTTTAAAATTTAAGTTTCAACTTTGTATTATTCTCCCTAAATTATCACAATATTTTTATCACAATAGTTTAGAAGAAATATATTTAATAAACGTATAATCTACGTTGACTCTACCTAGCCATTTTTTCACTCTACGTAGTCGTTTTTAAGCACCCTATCTTACAGATGTTCAATGCAAATAAGTTAAGAATTAATATGCTCTCAAAGTAAAATAGAAGTGGTTCCGCCCGCTTCGAGTAATCATAACATGTTTACTGTGAGTCAACCATCACATGCCTTTGCGGATTTTACTGTAGCCCTTTTTAAGAATAACAAATTTTCAGTAGTAAATTGTTATGTTAACCAGCGCCGTAGGTTTGCCAATGTTTTCATGCGCTTATATAGATTACCATAGCTTACCAATATTTCTTGATCTTTCGAATTGCAAGACTGCAAGCCGAAAAGAGTAGTGATGGTTTTCTAGGGCCGTCCAATCCTAGTGGGCTGGTGAAATGGCTTCGAGAGAACCCAGGCTACCCCCGCAAAAGGCATTGGGGGTTACCGGGAAGATTTAGTGGATTTATCACATCCAGGGGAAAAGGAGGTGTTTGGAACCAATTAAAATGTTTTATAAATTAAATATTGCGTTTTATAAAAAATAAGTTCCTTTACCTGAAACTCTTTTATTTATTTATTTAATTTATTAAACACTAAAATTATTATTGCATAATGCACGCTGTATTTCTTGGTGCATCAATGCACTAAAATCAAGGTATCGTTCCTTGCCTTGCGGGGCAACCCCGAACACCTGTATAGTATAAGCTTTATTTCACAAGAATTTCATCATCTCCAAACGTACCTTACACTCTGTCGAGCTGACGATCTCCACAAGGAACCGGGTTCTGGTGCCAACTTTGACTGTGAGGTCTTGGAGTCGACGTAGGAAGGTGGGGGGGTCCTCGCCCGTCGGTGCCTCCTCCGCAGACACCTCCAGATGAACCCTCGCCGTGTCTCTACCAGCGGCATTACTAGCCTGCAAAAAAAAACACCTTTTTGGTAGAAAACACTGAACAGACTAAATTAATTTATTTGATAGCCCTGGACAGTTTAATGCGTCCAGAAGTTCGGTTAGCTCTAAGTAAGTATGGTTACTAATAGCCCCGAAAGAAGTAGGCAGCGGCAGTCCAATAGTCGGTATTTACATCTTGTTTAAACAAGCATAAAGCTAGTTTAGTTCTGCGAACGCCACAAAGGCGAAAGGCGAAAGTGGGTTCATACCTTCGCCTTTCGCCTTTGTGGCGTTCCGAATGTCGGTTCTCTTATGAGAATAGTCTTAATCTGAGATATGTCCGCCAGTGGGCTATTAAGGGACTTAAGGTTAAATGAATTGCATTGACTGTTTTTTTTCTGATGACCAAATTTATATAATCACTAACATTGAATATAAACAACACTTCTCACATCTAAAGGGTTTTAAATTGCAGTGACTACAGTTAATACTTCAAGAGAGGATGATCACAATCAGTGTGCAATATTATCTACACATCAGAATCTAAACAACAATAGCCAGTTTTATAAGACCAACAAAAAAGGAGTTTTTAAAGAGAGGATCTTTTATCGCGATCCAGTTTAGGGCCTAAACTGAGTAGAATCGTTAATTCGTACTACGACGCTATCTACGACTATGACAGCGATGCAGTTTAGGAACCAATACTGAACCGAGCGGATATGAATCGCTTTTATAAAGATGGTGGTAAGGCCCTTGATGTGTTCAATGTTTTAATTTATCATCAGTACCTCTAGCACGAAAACTTTAAAATTTCGAATCACCATCGTATCGAGTAGTTACTTTAGCTTTTGTCTGGCTTTTGTTTGAAATTTTAAGCGTGCGTGAACGATACGAATACGATTCGAAATATAAAAATGTTCGTGCTAGGGGTACAGGTAAAATTTTATTTTAGATTTTCATAATAACACTAACGTGCTTGGCAGTCAAAACATTATCGAGAAAAATTATACTCAAGGATGAAAGTACAGTCGATAGCACAGCTTAACAGTTTGACCTTGAGACCGCCCTTATTCCGATCGTAATAGAGGCGGCTGTCGTAGTGCAACTGTTACACTTGATGTGCTGTCATCTGTACAGTCGACAGCACAGCAAGCGTAACAGTTTGACCTTGAGATCGCCCTTACTACGTTCGTAGTAGAGGCGGCTTTAGTTGTGCAACTGTTACACTTAATGTTCTGTCGTCTGTACATGCAAGCTAAATGAATTTAAGGAATTTTTCATAAGGTTCTCCATTTTGTTATCCTTGTTTTATAATGAAAGTCCCATTTACAAGAGAAATATTAGTAAAACAATTCCAGTACCTACAACTAACATCGAAAACCACCCTAAAGGTCCATATTTATAACTTTGGACATAGAAAGGGGCTTTGCACAGTGGAAATGTTGTTGATGAAAGTCGTCTACCATCACCAAATCACCAGAAGCACAGTGTCTCCACTCTTATTTTTAATAATCTTAGAAGGGACTTACTTGTAGCGTATAAACGCCACTATCCCCGGTGCGAGCGGCAGATACGGTGAGCCGTACCCCTCCCGCGTCGTCCGAGGTCGTGAAGCGGTCGTCGAGCGACGCTCCCGCACGGCTCCTGTGGTGACATGTTAGTGTACACACTGCTTTATGATGGTCGACGAAAACCTTTCGTTTAATCTGCCTGTCTACCAGTAACTGAGTGCGAGTTTAGTATCAAATGCGACTGAGGTATAAGAGTTTTAATACTTCTCAGGATATGCACAAAAACATAGAATCCGCTAGAAGAAGGAAGTGGGGAAGCGCTTCCATCTTACATAATATTGAGTCAAATAAGACTAAATTTTTAATGTTTCTCAGAGACAGCTTAAATTTGCACTAGGAGCACGTCTTGTCTCTTTTGCTCACAATATAAAGCTCTGTCTTGATATATGTTTGTCGCAGCCATCTAGTTAAATCAGCCGCTTAACTGGACGGCTAGCCCGTTGATTGAATGCCGGCATCCAATCAAACGGCTGAAGTACAACTAGCCAAGTTATTGAGCACAACGTTTAACCAGATGACTAAACGTTAAGTCAGCGGTCTGGTTTAAATTAGCCATCCGATTGGACGCCTAGTCAGGTCGTTTAAATCGGATGCTTTTGTGCGACTGTTTGAGTGATTAGTAGGTTCAAGGTTATTTTTAATGACCACTTAGAGCCAAAGCGATGTCGGTTATAGGTGGTCATAAAAAAATAACCTTGAACCTACCAATTAAACCAAACCTTTTCAGTACAAGACCATCCATTCAATACGCCAAGTCGTTAAACGTTAAGTGAGTGTAGTTCAATTAACTATCGGGCTAGGCATTCAATTGGATGCCGGCGTTTAATCAACGGGCCAGCCGTCCAGCGCGCCAGACGGCGGCGACATATACAGAGTGCGAAACGCGAGATTAATGCCATAGTTCTGTTTGACAAACGTTTACTTAAAGTCTCCGGTAACCACTCACCATCATACAAACTGTGTGTTTGCTTGCCATCCTTATTTTATGAAAAAAAACTGACTCCGGAAAGTGAGTAGATATTACCGATGACGGAAAAAAGAGATTTTCTATCGCTTTTCTGGTAGACAGGCAGCTTTGACGTTAACATGTTATATGTTTACAATAGAAGCAAAGGCTATGAAACAACTAGATGCAAAGATGTTCAAGGTAATTTAAACTTTATTACCTAGCATTACAATCCTATTGGTATAATTTGGATATAACACAATAGAGGCACGAGGATTGGAGTAACCAAAGAACTTTACAAAAAACTATATTATGAATAGTTTACTAACTTCTTATGTTATTATGAAACATTATGCAAATACATGCCTATGAAAGCTTTGTTTAATCTAGAAATGTAAGGCTGCCTCCATTTTAAATCTTTAAAAATAGTCAAAGGCTGTAGATTTCTTATCGGGAACTGTGATGCTATTAAAAAGAAGTTTTCCAAGAATTTCCAATACTATTTGTACATAGCTTTGGCTTCTGGCTGTTTAAAAAACCTATATACCTTCTTCTTTACCTCGTTACCTAATATAAAATAAAGTCTAACACAAACAAAATTTAAAATTCTTTGAAATTCTAAGACGAAAATAATATTATTCAAAACACAAATATTTGATACATAAAAACGCAGACGATAGCGTCCAGTGTTCAGTGCATTCAAATTAAATATTTGTAAAACCATAAGTATTCGTAATTTATACAATCAATAGTTACACCAGTGTACACCACTATTCAGAAAACAGAAACTGCAGACTAATGTCGACGAAAACAAACGAGAGATACTGTGATACTTTTACCTACAGCCAGCGTTGCAATTGGGGTGGCAATGGGCGGGCGGGCGGTCGAACACTAGGTCACTGGGAAAATTCAATGCAAATTTTACGCGCCGCTGGTTGATTTCGATACGCGTACAGATGTGACATACTTACTTGTTGCTTCTTTTACATTTTAGCACTTTAGGTGTTGATTACAAAGTTGATAGAAGAAATGTAAAGACGTAATTTACACGATAAATATAAATAAAAGGTAAATGAGATTTGTAATTAACACGTATAGTGCAAGCACTATAAATAAGTTCAATTTTAATTTATGTGGCATAAAATGCATAAATGAATGCATTTCTTCACTATTATATTCTAAAACCTACCTGTCCTAAAGTCGACGCTTCTCTTATAAATTATAAATCAACAGAAGAAGTATACAAAATCGATAAACTAACCATAAAAATCTATGTCATTAGTCACATAACATAATACTTATAATAAGTGATAAATCTTAATTAATGACATAAATACAATTTTATAATAACATAAAAATGCCACATTCACAACAATACTAATGTACTAAATGATTTGACTCTAATAAGGCTTTCCTAATGATAACTAAATGACACCCTGATGATTGATATTGTTAAGTCTCAAACAACATTCATAAACTCAACAAACAATATAAAACTCATGAATACCTTGTTATACCTACATAGTAGCTTTCACTTTATTTTTAGCTCACCAATTTCATTTTTCAATACTTTTATTTTTTCAGATATTAAAAAAAACAAAGCGTGGTAACGAAATTAGTCGCTCACTTTACAATCACTTCGTTTTACATGCCAAACAAATCATTTTTCGATACATGTTTGTTGTCAGGTAAAATCTAGGTGTATTTCGAAGTGAATTTAAGTTCGTTACAAAACAGCCTCGCTTATTTTAAGTTTTTACTAACGTTATAAAATTATAACTACGTTATAAAGTCGAGAAACCCCAATAGAAATATTGAATTTTGGTACTTTGGTACCCAAATTTTGGATGCATTGTTTAGCGCAAATTCGATAGTCGTGCGATTTTGAAAGTCAGGTCGTCGCATTTTTTTATCATCAGGCAGATAAATAATAACACGATGCTCGAAGCTGTTATGAAGTTTCTTTGATTCTGAACCTTGTATGTAGACAGATAGAGAATATTTTGTCATCAAACCTATTTAATTAGGAAATCTGATTAATAATCCGATTTTCTAATTAAATTCTATTATGCCACCAAAAAGGAAGAACTTCCGATAGCCGGATGGATGCAACGGACGGCCGCACGTCGCCCGTCGGCAATATTTTCAGTTAGGCATTTCGTATACAAACAAACATTTTGCTTCTATTGGTTTAACTCGATTCATGTTAAAGTTTCGGTATAAATCAATTTTAATACACAGAAATTCTATTATGCAGTGAAAACTTGAAATTGCATAAACAAAATAGAATCCTTTAATTAAACATACCATTTGTTGAGCTCGTTCGCTAATTCATGATAAATATCTTTTACATTACAACAGAGAAATACACTGAGTAAATTACATATGAGTATGAATGGATACGGTCAGTGGCATAAATTACTAAAACATTTATATATCTTGCGCAGTTCAGAGTTTAGATATAAATAGATACATTTCCTGGGAACTGTAATGGAAAATATTTATTATTGGGATGTACAAATTGTATGCCACCAAATTTTCTGCTATGAAGAAATAAAGATACTGTCTGCGGTAGTCACATTGTTGAAATACCGCGGTCCTTTATGTATCTGCTGCGTTTGTCTATGTAAAAATTAAAAAATGAAACAGTATAACTGATTACATACACTCTAAACTTGTCAATGGTTAGAGAAGATAGCTTTATATAAAATTTAAAGATCTACTTTGAGAAAGAAATATAATGTACTTAAATAGATATGTATATTAGAGGTGAGTGTCCACAATCGCGTCATATGGCCATAATTTTCGATACCTTACTGCTTTTTTCAGAAGACGGTAAATGCAAAAAGTAGGTAATATGTATAAAGTAGGCACACAGATATTACTCTGTGAGAACCGGCGACCGATGTGAGAACCGCTGCAAGACATATAGATATTAAGTAATAAACCTTACTGACTGTACTGTCCGTCTAGTTTACGTGGGTGATCTCGGCTACCATTGGCCGGCATTGTCGCGCAAGCAACCATGCACCGCACAATGCCCGTCTAGAGTTACAGGGGGCCACCAGCTCGGCTCCACGCATCGCGGCTTACGTAATTAACTTCCTTTTGACGACAAGTATCTGTGCTTCCAGGTCATGTAAAAAGTTTCGTATGTCTCATACACAGTTGACGAGCAACACAATCCAAAATTAATAGCGTCCGTCTTAGGTAGCTTTCAAAGGCATTGTCTACTTCATATTACGACTCCATTTTCAATTCCAGCTACCTACGGTCTTGTAATTCGAGTTTGTTACAATGGTAATGCCTACTTATCAAAAGTTTTAACTAACAAGCGTTGCGTAACAATAGTACTTAAAGTTACTCACGTCCACGCTGGTAGCTTACTGTATTTAATGTGAATAATAGTATAGTTACGGCCACATTTGGTGTATTTAATGTTCATATCGGAGAAGAATATAAACTTTATTATTTTGGCTCGAACATGGTTTAAAATTTTCTCATTCTTTTCATTTAACGTGGACGTACCAAACTAGATACTTTCTTATAATTTCACTTTTAAAGAATAAAAAAATAAAATTCATTATCTCCATTCAAAAGCCGTAGCATTCGTAGTTATGAGTTTTGTTTCACATTTTAGAAGATGTCCTTAACCACAAATGATGAATTGATTTCAATCAATAGGTGATTGATCTTTGTGAACTAAATTTTTCGAGCGGTTGGTAATTATTTTGTAAAAAGAAAAAACCATACCATAGTCATTCAGATGGCATAAAAGGATTTTTAAACAAGCGAAGTATCCATAGGTGAAGACGGCTAGTACATCATGAACACACATTTCACTTCACATTCATGACTTTTACAGGAGCAAATGATCATTATTACATGTCGTAAAGTGGTGGCAAGCCTCACACCACGGCTTTCGTGGCTCTTGTCGCTACTGAAGGACATAAGGCATCTAGATAAAATTAAAAAAATGATTAATTGGGCGCTTCAGTTTTCAATTTAAAAGACGGGAAGCCTTAAAACAATTTTTTTCTTCTAAAAAAGGGCTAGGCGTTTAGGCTTGGGCCAATGAATAAATGCAATGGAGAGGAAAGACAGATATAGAGAAAATGTATGAAGCCTGAGCTTAAAATAATTTAAATTTTGAACAGCAAGTCTACCTATGTAGGGTGAAAAGGTAATTATTATTTCGAATTTTTAGTGTACTTAAAAATATTTTATAGCTACCCGTTTATTTTTAAGACGAACATGAAAATTCAGGAAAATAATACTTACCTATACTTGCTTACTATACCATAGTTGCTTTTTGTGTTTTGTAATTGCATTAATATAACAACCATTACTTTTAATCATTGTAAAAACTTCAAATATTATAAAGACAGTGCCACAATAGGTACATTACAAACCAACCCATAAAATGTATATATGAGGAAAAACAAAATTAAATGATTAAGCATTATTAAATTTTCAAATTATTCCTACGTATTCCTCGCAAAATTGCGCGAATTCATTTCAAATTATTAATGAAATTGAATTCACAAAGCTTTCACCCACTTCTATTTACAAACGGCAAATAATTCACTATTCATTATTGCGTTGCGTTGAAAACAATATTGCATGTTCAAATAGATAAACTAAACCTGCCCAGATTTTGTTTCCGCTAAGTCAGACTTCAAAATGGTAAATTACATTTTCTATTTTGTTCTTCTACTGATTTTATTTGTTTTTAACGATAAAGTGTTGCTATAAAAACAAATAGAAAATTGTCTGTTGTACTAAAACCAAAAAATGTTTGAATCACCTTGGTTAATGTTACAAGAAAATAAAAAGAAATACCTAAGTTAAAAAGCGCAGCGACTAAAATTTTAACCAGTGGCGTAGCTTGCTTTAAAGGGGCCTCGTATCAAAAATTTTTTGGGGGCCCTATGATAATTACACAAAGTGTCGGGTTTCATGTCTAAATGAAGACCATCAATGACCCTCCATTGGCTCATGGCTTTTTGAGAAAACATTTTTTTTGGACGTTTGAATAAAAAATATTTTTTTTGTCTGCTTTATCTTTTTCAAAAACTTGTTTACTTAATGGATCAATAACCTGAAAAACCGGCTACGTTAAGTGAATATACCTAATTATGAGATTTTATTAATTTAAAATGGGTCGGATTCCGAAATTAAAATTTAAATATTTGTTAAAATTTTTAACACTTATTAAGAATCTTTTCACTTATTAACAACAGATAATTTACAAAGAAAAATGTACAAAAAGTGTCTTAAAATCAATTTAAAATCTAGCATTACAGTTACAGTTACAGTTATTTCAATAAAATAAATAATTACAAAAAAAATAGGCCTGTAGTATAAAAGAAATTTTAAAACGTTTACAACATTTAGGGTATCTACTATCAACAAAAAAAAAGGTTTTTTCTTGAAAACTAAATTTATGAAAAACATACATGAGGGTCCTTTGGGTACCCCATCGGTGGTTTTCTTTTGGATCACATTTTTTTTCTGGAAATAATATTTTATGATTTTTTCTTGTACACGTAAGGGGCCCCCGTAACCCGGGGGCCCCGTATCATTGATACGGCTCATACGGCGGTAGCTACGCCCCTGATTTTAACAATAAATTATAATATAAACAAGACAAAGTTAGCAGTCGTTAAATTTATTTCAGTGTGTAGTATTCTTATGTAAGTGGGATTTTATATAACATCTTTGCCACAACAAAAAAAAATACAGCATAAACGTTTGCCACCTTTATGCTGTATTTTTTTTTATTCTTACGGTGTTTCTCTTATTCATCCCACCTGGTGGTAAGTTTTGATAAGGATGGAGATGGAAACTTACTACACCCGAATTCCTCAAGCACAGCTGCCGGAACACAACAATGTTGCTAACATTAATGTTATGGCGGCAGACATAGGTAAGATATAAAGATAGTGGTAGATACCTATGCACGATTCGCCATATTATTGTTCGACATTGAGTGAGATGGCAGCTATCTCCTTATACAATCAAAGAAACATCTTAATAATGTTTCTTTAATTGTATCCGGACCTGGATAGTGAAATATCGCGGGTTTAATACTTGTATTTTCAAACATTTATACTTAGTATTTTAAAAAAATCAACCCGATCTTCTCTACATGAAAAACTCGCTTTTACATGAAATATTTCACTTCATAATACAAATACAAATACTACAATACCCGTATGTAGGGTCGTCTGGGCAGGTACCACCACCTTTCTCATTTTAGCCGTGAAACAGTTTGCTGTGTTTCGGATTGAAGGGAAAGATAGCCAGGGTAATTACTGGGCATGGGCATAGACGCATTTCATCTTTTTTTTTATACCACTTAAGTGGCAAGCAAGCATAGGTACACCACAGGATGACAACTCACCTGCATTAACAAGAGATTTTTCTTTGTTTATTGCAGGTGTCTATAGGCGGCGGTAACCGCTTACCACCAGGTGGACTGTCAGCTTGTTTGTTATCTAGTTGTAAAAAGAATAAAAAAAACTTCATAATAAAATTTCATGTGTCAACATAATTTGACAACCCTGTAAATCAAATGACGTAGACCTAACGGTGATTCAAAATTCGAGTGATGTAACGTGGTGATGAATGAACACAGTTGGCAGACTGTTCTGTTATTTATTCTTGAGCTCAACAGACATGTAAGTACTTATAATTATTATAATCACTCAATGAATGGTAGTAAATACAAAATTAAAATACCTCCAGGTATTATAATAATAACTTAAATAATTATTCAGATATTACTAGAGTTTTTTTTTCTGGTTCTGCTCAGTAAAGACTTCCCAAATTGCCGAACCAGCGGTAGAGCCACTTTTCTTTACAACTAGATGACACACAAGCGGACAGCCTATAGACACCTGCAATAACAAGGAACAATTATTTGATATTGCAGGTGCGTTGTGATCCTGACGCCTCAGATGAAATGCCGTCCATGCCCAGTAATTACACTGGCTACCTTTCCCTTCAATCCGAAACACAGCGAACTGTTTCACGGATGAAATAAGAATACCCTGACGACCTTACATACGGGTCTACCACCTAGTGAAACCACACTTCACTTCTTTTCTATTTATTCTTTAATTTTATTTATTCCACTTATTTCATAAAATAATAAAATTGGTATATTAGTTTAGTAATATTTTGTTTGGACGTCAACAAGTATTTTGAATAAATGATTTAAAATTTTAATTTTAATATGAATAATATTCAAACTCTGAACGAACGGGAGTTCATTGAAATGAAATGAACACGTGAAATGAAAAATCTTAAACGTAGAGTAGAATTTTCTAGAATGAATAATAAAATTGACAACGTCTGAACTACTTAAATATTTCTCTGAGCTTGATATACTCGAATTCACAGGAAATTTTACCTTCAAGGTACTTAATTGAGTTTTCTACTGCCGATACCAGTCGCTGCAATTTCCTGTGGAATATTTTTCTACTCATTTATTTGTAGTTCAATATAAATAGTCCGTCCTGTCTACTTACGGTACGAATCTCAGTAAGGGCAGATCTTTGTATGATGAGTCTTGACGAATAGGGAGAATGGGGTAATTTAGGACGCGGGGTTACTCCGGACTAGAAATGGGTTTGGGGTGGACCCACATCTAAATATCAAGGCAGAAATAAAATTAAGTATTTCTTTTTACCATGGTAAACGGTCTTGTCTGGAGTCGGTAAAATTACCTCGCGTCCGAAACTACCCCACTTTCCCCTAAGTATATTTGTTCACAGGTCATGAGTGTTTGTATTTTTTAACCGACTTCAAAAACGAGGAGGTTCTCAATTCGGCCGGTATGTTTTTTTTTCTTTGTATGTACACCGATTACGCCGAGATTACTGATTCGATTTACGTGATTCTTTTTTTGTTCGATGCAGAATAGTTGCCATTTGGTCCCATAAACTTTTTTTCATAATCAGTTGGGTAGTTTGGTTTTTATAAATAAAAAAAACTGAAATTAGTAAGTCATCTACGTATGCGAAATTGCAAATTTACTTTTTTGATTTTTTTGACTTTTTTGTGAAACGATACGATAGTGGGAAAGCCTTGACCTTAGAAAGTTAACACTAAAAATTATGAAAAAAAAATTTAAACAAAAATAAAACCGACTTCAAAAAATTGATAAGGAGAAAATAATCAAAATTGAGTACTTAG
Organism: Nymphula nitidulata; assembly: GCA_947347705.1. Taxonomy (NCBI): domain Eukaryota; kingdom Metazoa; phylum Arthropoda; class Insecta; order Lepidoptera; family Crambidae; genus Nymphula; species Nymphula nitidulata. The sequence goes on from OX374616.1 coordinate 25,365,668, forward strand.
CTGTACTCATCCCCTAGAAACATATTTTTTGGAGTTGGTGTTGTTTCCAAAAACAATAGAAAGTGAAGCACCGACTCCAAGAAATATATTTCTAGGGATGAGTACAGAGTACTGAAATTTAATTATTTTATCCTTTTCAGTTTTTTGAAGTCGGTTTTAATTTTTGATTAAAATTTTACTTGGTGTATTTTTTTTAGATTTATCTATGTAGGTATATTCTAATATTATAAATGCGAAAGTAGCTCTCTCTCTGTCTCTCTTTCTCTCTGTCTGTGTGTTAGTTATATTTAGACTACTAAGTCGCTTAACCGATTTAGATTAAATTCAACATGGACGCGGGCGGCCACTAGTTATCTACTTTCTTTCACGTTAGCGAGTATCCAACGTACAAAAGTATCCATAAAACAAGTTCTTGAAGATGCTTAGGAGCAGTAATCTGAAGAACATGATTATTATCGCATCGTACGGTGGGCGTGAGCTGCAAACGAGATACTTGCAGGATTCTTGTTATTATTTAAGCTGACGTGTGACGTCTTTTCAGAGAAGTCGAAGGTCTAAATGTAAATTAATAACTTTTTTTACTTACTTTTTTGTCAAAAATGTCTGTTTTATCAAATCGGGGCGGCGGCTTTCGTCACGTTGATACAAAAATTGCTTTCACTACATCCGGATCCGCTTTGCTCTGATTTTCACTCTGTAGCGTGTCAGAAAAGTCCAAACTTCCACTCGGGGGTTTCAAAATTCGATTAAATGGCTTACCTGGCGCTTTCGACTGCGCAACTAAATTATTTCAGAACTATTTGCCAAATCCAGACTTTTAATTATTCACAAATTTTCCTATTGAAAAGTCACGTTACAAAGCTAAGTTAAATTGAATAGGGACGTGTAAACTCTCCAGCTAGGTTGCACTGGACGAAATTAATACCGGCCTGTCGGGTAAAAAAATGGACTTTTCCATTTCCTTTGAGGCGAAATCTGTTGTGAAAAACTCTCTTACATTTTTTTGTAGAACTACTAATTAATTGAATATACGGCTTAAGTTACTCAGATTTTCTGACTGCAGGCACCAAACAATTAATAAATTGGCAGATTGAACATTCGCAAAAATCAATGCGTCACATTTTAATGTTTTTGATGCGTTTAAACGCGTACTTTATTGTAACAATTACAAATAAAGAAAGAAAACGATAAGAAAATATATGCTCCAGGCGGGAATCGAACCCGCGTCTCCTAATGTGGCCAGATGCGATTACCACTACGCCACCGAAGCACTAGGAATAACCTGCTAATTTCTTCACCGCTTTTTATCCTTCTTCTTAACGAACGTTAATGAAGTTAACACATCTAGTGATCCGAAAGAATACCTTTACAAGCATTTTTAAACTTCCAGTTAAGGTGAGAAAAGCTATTTTAATCACATTTTATGTTTTTGATGCGTTTAAACGCCTACTTTATTGTAACAGTTACAAATAAAGAAAGAAAACGATGTAAAAATATATGCTCCAGGCGGGAATCGCGTCTGGCCGGACATCCAGGAGACGCGGTTTCGATTCCCGCCTGGATTATGTATTTTTTCATCGTTTTCTTTCTTTATTTGTAATTTTTCCATGTATCGTTCTAAAGTATTTTAAGTCAAAGATAATAAAAAATATTGCGCTTTTATTTTTATAGGAACCAAGAGCTTAGAAGCACAGTGAGTTTCCGATCAAAACAACATCCATCAACTAGAGTAAAGTACACTTAGCTGTTGTCTGGACCCGGTAGACATTATTTAAGCTGCATGAATGGACCGGTGTGATTCAGTGTGAATAATATAAGAAGTTACTTATAAACTCTACAGCCTTTTGGCAAATTGTCATTGAATATAATCAAAACATTTATGAGCTAGAAAATTGAGCGTGAACTACAAATGTTTGCGAATTAACACTGTCGACTTTTACAACCGGCAGCGTATTTAAACTATTCACTAAATATCGTACGCGTGAAGTTATTTAAAAAATATAGCTTTGATAGAGTGAATCATGAACATAATTACATTTTTACGCGCCTGAAGCAAAGCCATCAACTGTTTTCTTAAACATAAACATAGCGAGCATACCCCACACATTTTACAAATATTCGAATAGCGAAATCTCAAATTTTATCATCAGTTAAAATGCATCAAAGTGAGAGGGTATTTGAATGTGAAGCAGATCTTTTTGAATTCCAACTGATATACTAGTTGGTGTGCTCTTTTTATAAATTCTTCATCTCGTCATTATGTCAAAACTGTAGTGGTTAATTCGTTATTTACAGATATATCTTGACAAAGTCTGTGTTGATCCAAGTCACAGCTTGTCGATTTTCTAATATTATTAAATAAAATAAACAGACAAAGTTTAGAAAAATGCTTAAGCCATATCAGCTTCAAAAAAAGGGGAAGGTCGGTTCAATGATATTTTTAGTATGTTACTGAGCTCATATTTACTGATGAATAAACTAACGCAACTGACATTGTCATACGAATCGGCCCTCGGTTGCTGCGTCTTTCAATCTTTAATGATGGTTTAAAAAACAACTTTAAAGATTCATTAGTAATGCCTATTTTATAAATATTTTTCCGTCCTATTACTTATCTATTTAGTGAAGCTACAGAATTGATTTCCAGAGAATTGCAGAATTCCTTTCAGTTACAGCTTTGATACGTAACACGGTATACATTTGTAACCTTTGGACGAGCGAAGGCCGCGCGAGGAAGCCTCCTGACGTCCTCGACCTCAGCCTTCGCTCGCGAGAGGGCCGTGAAAGCTGCTATGATTGCCACCGCTCACATAATCTCATTTTAACAAGCCCCTCTGTCAACACTTCACCTTAAGTATCTAGTAACTACTGCTACAAATCCGTTCCAGGAATTAGCGCTAATTAATAACATGAAGTGGGAAAGACATAATTTTTCCACGATACGTCTGAAGTCTGTATCTTACGTGCATTATGTAGAGTAGACGAACGCAGCAATGTAATGAAAAATAACTCTTAATACAAATGTATAAGAGCCACTGTTTAAAATATAATTTTGTTTGAAAAGTTGCAACAAATGTATCTATCGCAGCCTTCTGGTTAAAATGAGCCACTTTATTAGACGCCTAGGCCGTTGATTAAACGCCGGCATCCAATCAGACGGCAGAAGGACAACTAGCCAAGTCATAGCGATTGGGATGTTTGCCTAAGTTTGAATATACGCTACTGTTACCCATAAAAACAATTCAAACTAAAAAGAAATTAAAGAATTACAAATAAGGAAAGAAAACAATGAATAAATTATGTGCTCCAGACGGGAATCGAACCCGCGTTTATAAGTTATGACATAAAGCACTAACTAGGGCTGATTGTTACTGCAGAAAAGTGTCTGTAAAGGATAGAGTAAGAATTGGGGCCAAGTCATTCATGAGCCCCACTTCAGATTCTAGACAAAAAAAATAAACTTTAAACAACACAATACTCCTATTTTTAGTGCAAAAAATAACCAAACAAAACAATTATTGCATAAAAATGGCAACATAGAACTTATAGAAGTTTCCAAAAGCTGTGAACGGAAATTATTAACGTCCAAGTGTTACTTGTAGCAACCCTGCGCCACGGCCCACGGCTCTTCCCGCCCGACTGTTAAAATAGAACTAGGATCTTACGGGCTTCGGTAGCGAGATGTAAATTCATATAATAGGGGAAGGTCCATTTACTCTCTTACTATTATTTTAATGTAACGACACAAGTCGTAGATAAATACTTTATAGTTCGCTCGAAAACTCCGCCTGAAATATACCAAAGTCTACCTGTGTTCGAAATAACATGAAAATGTACATTATTTAAGTAGTTTCTTCTTTCGTATTATTATTTGACAACGAGTAGTAGAACAGAAAGTGTCCGTGTAAGGGGAAGGTCTCGAACCCGTGACCTTGCTCTGTTTGCACGTAGGTAGGAGGTGAAGCCAATTTTCTTAAGCCCGAAATAACACGGAGTTCTGACAGTGGCGGCATTCCTCATTAGAGTATATCTGCATTGATATGTCACGTGCGACGATGTAAGTTTTCAGTTAACGTGACCATACCAACCGAGGTTCGATTCCCAATCATCATCACCAGCCTATATACGTCCCACTGCTGGGCAACAGGCCTTCCTACATGGGAGAAACACATGAGGAGTTTGGGCCATAACACCACCACGCTGGCCCAATGCGGGATGGTGGGTTAAAGCGGTAGCAGGAACAACCGGGACCGACGGCTTAACGTGCCTTCCGAAGCACGGAGGAGCTCGAGATTATAAATTTGATTGACCCATCCCGGGACCAACCATGGCGAAAGTTGCTTTGTTTTCGTAATCGAAATAGAAGCGCTGAAACCACTACGCCACCGAGCTCCTGCGAATACCAATAATGGCAGATAATTGTGTAATGAACACAAACTTAATTATGGTTAAAAATAAATTGAAAGTTGCAAATTTTTTTCCTCCACCCATGCCAATGAACTGTAGTGCATTCTAAGAAACATATTTCAAAGTGTACCTCATAATGAGTACTTCTAGTCAATTTACTTTCATGTAGCTGAGATAATATTGATTTTCATTAACATCGTTTTATTATTATGATACTACTTTTGAAAATTTTGTAGGTATCACTTATTATCATTTAGCTATGATTTGTAACGAAAATCAACACCTTTTGATGCAAATGTACTTTTCGATGTATTCTTGCAAATAAGAATGATCAAATAATTCGCAAAGAGTATGTTGAAAATCTCTCACACATCGATATTTTATAAACTGTTATTTTTTTTTATAAAGTAGGTATATTCCGTATTTATCTGCGAAAGCTGATGAATAAACTCACTTTAAAACCTTTCAATATTACGTATGGTTTTTTTTGGCTTAATCCAAATACGCAAGTGCTTTTATAATCGTCGAACTAGACAATTCTCGAAGCTTTCACAAAATTACTTCGTTGAATAGAGGGTAGCGCGTTCTCCCTTTTAATTCTTCTCGAAGTTTCTTTATCTGTCCTTGTCTAGCATGGCGCTGTCTCTTTCACTCTTTTCTCGAAGGTTTTTCATCTATTCTTGTGTGGTAGAGTAGGCACATAGCGCGCTGTCTGTTCGCGACCGTTACAGAGGGTTCTTATTCTGTCCATGTCTAGCATTAGCTCTATCTCACTCACTCTTTTGGAATTTTACATATGGGTGCCAAAAGGCCATAAGAGGTCCTGAAAGCAGCCTGAAGAAGGGTTTATTAGGAAATGGTGGTATCGGATTAATTGGCTCCTGAAACGGCCCAAAAACGGTGGTAACGAGGTCAAAATTTTAGTTCTTTGATATGTGATAGAACTCCGTCTAGATCGGAGTGAAAATGCATTACAGCCTGCTGAAAAGGTCTCCAAGTCCTCGAAAATTGACTTCAAAGTCGCGCATGGCCACCGCCGTAACAATACATAAAATTCTAATTTTGTAAAAATATATCCTTGAACGACAATAATGCCCAGACGGCAATTTAAGTTGACATAACAATTAAAAATTAATTGTGTCTGGTTTATCGGGCTTTGATGGGTGTAACTTATGGATACCAAAAATAATCTATCATAATACTAACATACTTCAATGACTCTTTGTCGAATCACTTTTGAGAGCGTAAACATAAATCTTTAGACGCCTACTTAATCATTGAAGCATATGACGACATCCTCTTAAATAGTTATTTTTAAGGGCGATAAAAAGAACTGAAGTGAAATCTTGTTTCATATCAGCTTTTGAGAAGTGAACAAAATAAGAAACTAAACCCTTTGCGGCAGCGCCAGCGGATGCAATACAATATTCACATGCTCGTTTCCATTAACCGCTTCCTAACATTATGGTTCCTTTACATTTTATCATAGATTTTATCTCTATTTTTATAAGATAAATGTCGATCATAATCACCTACGCTTAGGGACCTGACGAATACAGGCATTCGACGACTTACTCAGACGACCAGTTACCTACATACTCGCGTTATAGATAATATAACATGAAAAGATATAACATTGCCTGCATTTTATAGAAATGTCCTGAAATTATCAAATGAATAAGATTTTTTTGTAAGTTTTTGTAACCATTTCTATGAGCTAATATAACAGATGTTTTAATTTATTGTCGTATTGACAGCACCATTCTGTATAAAATTATTCATCACACTAATATCTACCACTATCGACTACCTAAGTATGGCCTCAGCCAGACGCCTGACAGCAAACCGTCCTCTGTCATGGAACGTTAGTTATTTTGGAAAGTCTTTTTATTTATAAAAAAATCCTTATTTATTTTCCTCGTCACCAGCCTATTTACGTCCCACTACTGGGCACAGGCTTTCCTCTACTTACCTGGGAGAATTAACTCATATGAATATAAGTATTGTTTATGACTTCAATTTAAACATTCGAACTTTTTAAAATAAAATATACACTGTTGCATAGTGGGTATTAGACCACTAGTACTAATTTGTGGCATAGTCTTACCACATACTTTCGAGTATGTAGTATTTCGGGAGCTTTTATTTCTTCGCGTCTTTCGTTTATAGGAAAGGTGAGTTTGTAATTTCTCCCTTAACACAGGTTTCACATTCACATAACGTTTTATTTTAAATTCTTCCAATGAGGAATGTTTGTCCCGTGACTCTATAGCAACTCTTAAATTATAGGTAATCCTAGAATCCTACGTACTATATTTACTGGTTCACATCAGGTGGCGTTGAATCATGTGCAATGTATAAAAATAAGCCTTTCAACCTTTCTAACTAACTCACTTAATTCATTTATTTGTGAAGTACTTTTTCTTTCCCTTCCATATGCGTTATAGTAAGAGGTCTCGGTTTTGGTTCCCGCCCCTAGAACAAGAATTTATTCTTTCTAGTTGAAAATATATGTAGATGAAGGTTTTTAAAAAGCTAATATATTTGTATCTCTATCAAAGCACATAAGTGTCTCTTATGAATATAAACATCATTTTTATGCTAACTCTACGTACAGCCTAGCTATATTTCATACTATCATGGACCAAATAATCATTCTTGATACTATACATATGATATTGAAAATTATTAATATTAAATGAATAGGTTTCTACTTAGTACTACTAATATTTTTAGGTATCTAGTACTTAATTGAAACACTTCTACTTTTGGTACAGTTAATTAATCATCTTACATATTAAAGTGCGTAATAATTGCTTCTACACACGACAGCACGTCATGTGTAACAGTTGCACTACGAAAGCCGCCTCTATTACGAACGCAGTAAGGGTGGTCTCAAGGTCAAATTTTCATATTTAATAATAAATAAGAACATTATTATTCAGAGATAAAAAACATATTAACATAAATTTTATAATTAGGTTGGTATTTACATTATCAACACATCAATGAGTCGAAGCCGAAATCTGAAAGCCAAATTTCATCAAAAGGTCACCGAACTTCACCCAGAACTACTCACCACGATCAAGGAATAGGATCAAAATATATATTGTATACTGACATCGGACTAATGGCGCTTAGATATAAATAAAGCAGTGTTCTAATTTTATGAACTTAATAGGACGTGTTTCACTAATAAAGTAGCATTTTACCGACTTAAGTAGTTTAACTTTTTTTCTACAGAATGTTTCAAAAGAAAAGATATTTGGAACAATGTTTTTGATAATTCCAGGAATTCAAACCAAGGAGAATTGTGTAATTGATTCGAAGAGCTTTACTGAAAAGCTCATGTAAAAAAAAAATGTTACTATGGCGACAAATAGCTGCGTTTAAATAATTGATAGGGCTGTGAATAACCGTGTTTATCGATAAGTATAAATAAGTGATAGAAAAATTAGGAAAAGTTGAAAATTCTGTTTAAACATATATATATGCATTAGTCTTTCAAGAAGAGTCGTTTTAGGACATAAAAGGTAATAAGAGAAAATGTTACACCGCCTTTCTTATTTCAACCTTGAAACAGTTTGCTGTGTTTCGGATTGAAGGGAAAGGTATCCAGTGTAATTACTGGTCATGGAAAGCATTTCATCTTAGTCCTCAAGATGACAACGCAACACCAAGTGATTTTTTGCTTGTTATTGCAGGTGTCTATAGGCGGCGGTAACCGCTTACCACCAGGTGGGCTGTCAGCTTGTAGGTGTATACAGTATCTAGGTGTATAAAAAAAATAACGTTAGCTGCATAATTTAATGGAAATGCCGTGAAATTATCAAATGAAGAAGATGTATTTTTAAAGTTGCAAAACATTTCTATAAGCTAATTTAGGTCAAGAAATTTATTGTCGTCACCAACCTTTATAACTTACTGTTATTTAGGTACTTGTTGATAGTGGGGGACGATTGTGGATCAAAATATAATTAAAGCTGTTAAAAATAGTTTTTTTTCACGCAATTATTCGAGTCTATACGACTATTATGAAAAATGCTGAAACACTAGATTCTTTTGGGTTTTATAAACAAAAATAATTAAAACATTTTTCCTAGCCGTTAGAATATCATCATCATCAGCGTATATACGCCCACTGCTGGGCATAGGCCTTCCTACATGGGAGACACGCATGAGGAGCTTAGGCCGTAAGACCACCATGCTGGCTCATTGTGGCTTGATGGGTTAAAGCGGTTGCAGTAACAACCGGGACCAACTGCTTTACGTGGCTTTCGAAGCACAATTATTGTTGGATTTGACATTAAATTTAATTGGAAAAAATCAATCTATTTAAACTAATTATTTGTGTTGATGTTACGATAAACGGACTAAAAACGCTAAAGGAAACTTGTCATTCAATCCCCGCTCGAGGTTCTTCGTTCGTTGAATCTCATTCAAATCACTGTCATTGCTTTCTCTCTCTCTTCTTTCTACTGTGCTAAGAATCAGTCGTATTAGCTTCCTAGGTAGTGAAAATAATTAAACTGAATATAATTATTATTCGTCTTTACGTAATTCCGTATTTTATTCAGTTCCTCAAACCTATAAAAACAATAATTATAAATTTGATTGACCCATCTCGGGACCGACCATGGCGAAAGTTGCTTTGTTTTCGTAATCGAAACCAGAGCGCTCCAGCCACTACTTCACCGAGCTTCTCCATTTAATACATAACTGCCACTAACTAAACTACATATTCAACTGGACCACTGGACTGGACTTTTTCGCAAAATAATTGCGCTTGGCGTAAAATTAGATGTCAAAAGTACTTAGTCTAATTAAATAGCAAACACGATATTTTATAATTTATATTTTTAATCGAACATCAAACAAGATACCTGAGCTAAACGATATAAAATTTATTTTTATTTCACGATACAATAAAACCCGTTGCTCGCAATATCTTCTACTTAATATTATTTCCTATAATTGCAGTATTGACGTGCGTCCATCCGTGATTCTATGAAAACGCTAGGTTACCTAGGTGATGCCTGGGAGCAAGGCCTGGGGCTGATCCGTGAGTATTGATTTATCTCTCACCCCCTTCCTTGTAACGCATGCATTTCTCTCGCTCTTTGTCCGATTTGGCGGACAAAATGCACAAATATAACACGCTGAGGCAGATGTCTTGACGTAGATGACGAACGTCAACTACCTAACTCTTTCGCTAAGTCACATGTCACAACGATGTTCACTCTGTCTTGACGGAGCTGTCTGATCGAGCTACCCCTGTCTACTATACTCCGGGTTCGAAACCCGGTAGGGACAGATGTATTCATGAAAAAGTACGAACATTTGTTCACAATACATGGATGTTTTTGTCTATTAAGTATATTTCTAATATGTACTTACATTTATGTAGGGTAAATGCTAGAGTGATTGCCCAGCAAATAGTGATGGCCAACTCTAAAAAAAAGGGTTTGCACTGCTACCAAAAGAATTAGTAGAATTTTAACTAGTTCTATGTCTTTTTATGGATCTTAGTAGTATCTATAAGCCACAAACTAGCAATATTCCGCAAAAAAATACTCGGATTTTTTTGCGGATACGGAGGATAGAGTTACCGGTGCACATCACATTAAAAAAAAGTATGTATCTTGCGTTTCTTATTTTGGTTGTCGATCACAAGATAAAATAGGCGTGCTAATGTGTTATCAACTCAATATTTTAGCGTCAACTTTTCTCGTTGATTAATTACAGGGAGTGGACATTTACTGTAGACGGATTTTTAATAATATTAGTTATTACCATTATTTTATGTTGTTTTTTTATAATTTCATATAGTTTGTTTCTTTTAGAATGCGAGTCACCAAAATAAAATACCTACTCTTAAAAACCCTTCAACCTACTATCGTCAAGAGTGAAAACAATGAGCTGTCAGCTCGCCAGTTAGCTCAAAAATATGGCGTCCCAAGACCATCAGATTTCTCAAAATAAAAAAGACCAGTACCGCCTATCATAATAAATAAACATGTTCAAAGACCAAAAAATGATCTCAAACAATTTTTTATTGAAAAATTGATTTATGAATGTAAAGACATAAACGATGGTTAATTAGTGAGGCCCTAAGATGGAACTAATCACTCAGTAGGATCAGGATTAAAGTAGATCACTCAGTTTTATTAATTACTAGCTGTGCCCGTGGTTTCGTTCGCGTGGATGTCGGAAAATAACATGTCGTACGAAGGTAACTTAACCTACCCAGGTTATTTTTTTTTATACAAACACATGATTTTTCTTATGGTTATGGTATGGGAAGTCATGTTTATAAAAACTGTATGTCATAAATGCGTGCGTGGTACTTCATCATAATTTTGTTGCGGAGTTAATTTAAAACTATGATATATTTTCAGGTATTAAATGAAATGAAAATAATTTTGTTCAAAATGAAATACTTGTGATGAATAATGTATGACAAAGACACTTCCGCATATAATGCATTATTTTATAACCAATTTGATTCTATATACTTGTAGACTTAAAGTGTCGCGAACGTTTTTTAGAACTTTTAAAGGAGAACACTTTTGTCATACATGATATTTGCGTAGCTTTAAGCGTTTATGCAGCGCACGCAACGAAAGGTCCGTGAAGGAATATTTTTCCACGATTTTCCAACATTTTTCATTGATGCTCAGCTCCTGTTGGTCGTAGCGTGGTGTCATATAACCTATACGCTTCCTCGATAAATGGACTATGCAACACAAAAACAATTTTTCAATTCGAATCAGCATTCAGTCAACAAACTTTTGATCTTTACAATATTAGTATAAATTACAGATTAGAAATGTATAACACGAACAACTCTCGTCCTTGGTGCTGTTGCAGAGACAATTTTGTTTGATGTATTAAAACGACATAATTATAACGTTAGTTTGTACAGACGACAGCATATCAAGTGTAACAGTTGCACTACGCATAACCTCAAATACGAAAAGTAAGGTTCTCCCAAGGCCTCGGTTGCTTGATAGTCAAAGATTGTGGAAGATAACGGGTTTGTTTCCCACCCCAGGACATGACTTTTTTATAGTTTACATATTTTTCTATAAATCTTTCAAGCATTTTATAATATAATTTTGGAATAAATTGAGAAAAACATTGCTTTTTTCGACTCCGACACAATGGTTTGTTAACGTAACGTTGAGAATTTTAATTATGCAAATAAATAAAACAATTTTGCTCGCAGCATTGCATCAGTGTCTCGACTCTCTCGACTGCCTCCATTGTATTTTAACGTATATTTCGTTCGATTCAAAATAATTAAAATCTGAGCCATGTAAATAGTTCGAATAAATAAAACGTTAAATGCCTACGGTTACAAATGTTTCATAGAATCGGTTCGCCAAAGCTTTGCGGACGTGCCATCCATTACAATTAACCCGTTAAAATGAAAGCCTCTCGATATCCACACATTTCATTAGATAGAACATGCATCACAGGCTACGCTGAAATGTTGTAACCGGTGTAGTTCGCACGTTAATGTCATTTAGGTATCGATAGCTCACTAAGGGTGTTAGTGCGGAGGAGGTCACGTTATTGACCTAACTAGATTTTTTGCATCGCTTCGGGATCACTTTTAGGGTTCGTTCATCGCTGGCCTAAACGGGTTAGTTAGACTTGGTTTAAAATGAAAAGTTTGCCCGTTATCTTTAGAAACAAAAATAAAAGTTTATCAAAAATGCTTATATGAAATAAGTACCTAGTTAAATTCAATAATTTTGTCTTAGTAATTAGTGTTTTAAAGTCAGTTTTTATTTTTGTTTAAATAATTACTTATTATAATAAGCACCATGCACTGAAAGTGTCAAGAAAGCAAAAATCCGTAATTTCGGTTACATTGATGACTCAATAATTCCAGTAATTTTGATTCAAAAACAAACCTGTATAAAATATATGGGAACAATATGAAAGTACCTTCTATCAATTCAAATAACAATTTTCCAAATCGGTTTATCAATGACGGAATTCCGAGGTAGCAAACATACAAAAAACAAATAACCTCCTCCATTTTTAAGTCGATTAAAAACAAGTTGAGAGGGTATCAGGTTTTAAATAGTTTTTTTTTGTGAAAAGTGGATTGGACAATAAGTAGTGTTATAGTTATTGTCATCACGTCTGTCTTTTACAGATTAGAGCTTGTGTTATGGAGATGAGATAACGGATGTTCGTACTCATTATGCCAACTACTGCCCATACCGAAATTCTAACCCGGGACTGCCAACAGAACGGCCGGATAAACCGTATTCGTAATGTGAACTCAATTCATGAAATTTAAAGTTAATTTTATGTTGTTAGAAATTAGTACCTACACAAAATCTTTTATAAACATTAATTTTCCTGCTCTTTGAAAAATTTAATGAAATATCTTTGACAACTTGTACCTTTTATAAAGCAACATTTTTAAAACATTCTGTTTCAAAAATGCAGTTTTATTTCACGTTGCTAGAGAACCCTCAACACCCCTTAACCACCCCACGATCCACCTGTTGTTATTATAAATTATCGTGCACCCATCAATTACCTAACTGAAGCACAAAATATCGCATTTGCCGAAAACCATATTTATAGATTTAAACATTAAAATAATTGATAACATTTAAACTTCTACCCGCAGGTCTTATTGTAATTTATGAAACTAGACGCTATGTATTATTATTCATAGCTAATACCCGTTTTTATTGTTGTAATTGTTTAATTAAAATATCGTTTGTTAAGAAAAAAATTATGAGCGACGAGTTTTGTATAGATAGCAAGCACTAACCGCAAAAGGGTTTCTTTTGATTGTTTTCTTGTTAATTGAACAGCCTACAATAAATGATTTCATATTATTACTAGCTGACCCCGCATACGTTGTTTTGCCTTAAAAAAATCCAAAAACAAATATAGATAGTAGCCGATTCTCAAACCTACTGAATATATTTCATGAAAATCGGTCAAGCCATTTTGGAGGAGTATGGTAACTAAATTTGTGACACGAGAATTTTATATATAGGATATTGCACAAGGGTTTCATAGTGATTGTTGTGATTACATTATTTTTATAGGGTCTCTGCCTCTACAGAGACTTAAACTCGGTACCTCTACTTTAATCTTTAATACACAGTGTATATCAGTCCACCAGCCGATCTTGTTACCGATACCTGTCAAAGCTATTCTCTGCACAAAAGTTGTCTGAGGATCAAAAATTTTGCCCTTATGAGCAAATAGTTTTAAAAGTACCTAACCAAACATAGTGTACTTAAAACTATATGTTCACTGTGCCTAGCAAATGGACGTCCATTTAATAATATTACTAATTCATTACAACAAGCATTAATCCTTCCATTCAGAGGGAAACATTTCAATATTCTCAGTGTAGCTTCGACTAAATTCATGCTATCGAATATTCAGGCTGACCTGAATCACTCACATCACTTCTATTCTGAGAAAACCTTTACAGGCAATAGCATACATGCTCCAGAGTTGATGCTTTAGGCTAGTGCCTTTCTGTGAAATTCCAAGATACATATGCTTGGAGTAGTTGGATGGAAATGGCATTTACTATCGACGAGCTTTGACTGATCAAAGGTTACAAAACAGAGTTAGTTCTTGCAGCTTCCAGGACACACTACGAATGCACGGAACCGTGAGACCTGTCGCCGGAGTTTCTGTATTATCTGTAGGTATCTATACATAGACATTTATTTTGCAGCATAGATTAGTTAAAACCAAAATACACACATAAATACACAATACACAGACACATACACATACACAACTGTGTACGGTACTTGTAGAGCACAGTGGTATTAATCACAATAAATTTATTTTTGCTGGTAGTATAATTTATTTGTACCTCATTTAAAGTAAATATATATTATTCTATGAAAATAAACCTCTTCAAACCTATGATAATAGGAAAGAATTGCATCAACAACAGCAGATCGCAGTAAAGTAGGTACGCTTTTGTAATGTTGTTTTGTAGCGTCTTTAAGCTATTACTATCAAGAGGGCTTTATGCTTGTTGGCCACCTTTGTCGAATGAAAAAGATATTATATAAAGTGTTATGTTGCCATCACTAAAGCAAAATAAAAATAAAGAACTCGTTGCAGCAGTCTGTAAAATGAAAGTTGCATAAAATAATACGCCAATAAGAAAATAAAAACAACTTGTAATCCCCTAATTAAAATGGTAAGGGCTCTCCTACACTAGCGCTTACCAAGCGTGCGCGTTTCTCCGACGTTTGTCAAGTGCTCGCATAAAAACGCCCCGTTAAGTCGCATGTGGCGCACTCTACATGCTTGTGTCGCCCCACAGTCGAGGGCCGGACGACCACGCTCAGCAACCGTTGGTGTGATAAACTCTAATGCCAAATTGATACTAAGATTGAGTTCTTCTTTAACATTTTTATAACACCTACAAAGCTTAATGGCACCTACTATTTGTCTATCTATCTATGCCGCTCTATATAGGTAATAATAGGAATAAACCTATTGAAGCTGAAAAAAAATTACATGTTATGTATGTTTTCGCATCTAGAACACGTAGAAACGATAACGGTCTCTTTATCTATACCTATACCTATTTATGCCCGGACCGACACTGGCCAAAACGAGCTCGCACCGTTTCCTGTAAGGCGCCCTTAATAAGCGTCTCTACATTTTTAATAGTTATGTTTTCATTCATTTTTATGCTCGTACCTTTCTATTTTTATAGCCGAATGGGTTCAAGTAATGATTGATAAGTACCACGAAGGCTTCAGTTGCAAAGCCAAAATTAATTGGCAGCTTTACTATGTAACTGCTGTCCGTAGGAAGTATACAAACAAGCAATAAAATTGTAAGAATTTTGCATCGCTTCAATTTCAATGTCAAAATTATTATGAAATCTCTGACAGGCATAATCTGTAAAGATAGGACATAAAAGAGTCAAAATCCTATTTCTAAAATACCTAATTTAAGAAAAACTTTGTCTATACCGAAGAGATTCTTTAGGCTCTCTGGAAAAGTATTTATAGGTCACGATTTCGTTTTCGAAATGTAGTTAATTGGCTGACAGCCGGAGCTTATCTGCTGATTATGTTTTTTAGTGAGCATCTACTTAGATCGAGTTCACCATCACCGTGCTATATAGAACTTTTAATCCAAAGCTTCATAGTAAAAATAATTTTTAATTAATTTGGACTAATTTTAATTAATTCTAACAAAGCCATACAGAATAATAATTTAATTTACTTTGATAATAATGACACCTTTAACTTTAGAAATAGAAACATGCGACTTGGTTTGTAAGTAGGTATGTAGGTCTTTCTTAACTAGACGATAAATACTATTTCACTTGTCGTCACACATTCGTGAACTTATTGAAGTCAATAATTAGGTCAATAATTATGTTAATCATTTTAAGCTTTTACGAAGTCTATTTATTAACGTTTAGCCCCAGACATACGCGCGCGTTGTTTTCATCGTTTAAAAATAATCGCATTGCATTATACGCAGGTTTTAAGGCGTGCAGGTTGGCGCACGCACATGTTGCGCAAGATTCGTCAAATTGACTGGATGCGCGCCAATTTCGTGTAATCGAGTGCCATCGATGGACGCCCGTGATTACGTTAGATGGGGTCTTATCAGGGCATAGAAGTATTTCTACAAAATCTAAGCTAGCTAAAAAAATGCTTAGAGATAATGAAAACTTTTACGTTTCGCTAGAACGGGAATCCCAGCAATCGCTCACAAAATAATGTAGCTATACTAATATATCGCTAAATGTTATAAATGTTAATGTCATAAATGCAGATTATTAATAATAATTAATTAATAATTTAATGATTATTAATTAATAATTTATTTTTGACAACGTACATCAACATATACAAATTGAATTACTTTATGATTGCATTTAAATTGGTAGAATATTAAAACTAATATGATATAAAATTATAGGTAAGTTTAGAGGCTTCTCTGAGTAATGTCAAGTAGTGTTAATTAATTCAGAGCACTAGTCGGTTCTCAGGTATTGTGTCAATCAGTACAAACTGTGTCGTAAAAATATAAAGTAGGTCAAGGCAAAAAAATATGTTTCCAGATGTCTCTAGTCTTCATAATACAAGTACTTGTAATCTCTTTAAACTGTTGACTGTGACTTTAATTTTATCTGAAATAGGTATATTTTTGAGTCTTTTAAAAATTCTCAGTCGTTTAAATTATAATTACAAATTATACGCACATCTATCAGAAAGATTGTTCCATTTGTTCTTATATATTAATAAATGAAGTGAAATTAATAATTATTCTATATCTCCGAGTGTTTCCGAGTAAGGAAACGGTCTTTTACAAGTATTAGACATGAATCTAGTTTCATGTCTATGATGTGCTATTCATGTCCAGAAAATACTTTTTTATTCCTATCTGTTTGTCTACAAATTATACGAAGAAGTTTTTCAGTTGATCTGCAATTTAATGAAATAGACATATTTTCCAATACCTTAAATTCTTTTAAAAAGAATAAATACTATAGGCAGGTAACGCTATATTTGAGTAAATTGTAAAGGATCAAAATGAAATGTATTATTCCATAATTTATCTTGGCTCCTTATTAGGATTTTGCATTTGCTAGTTATGATTAATACACTGAATTTATTTCAGTAACTGCTTATTTTAGAACTCTTGGTGAAAATTGTTTATAATATTGTTTGTTTAATTTTTTTAGAAACTTTGAAACGAATTGTTAAAATAAGTAATACAAAGCTAACAAACAAAGTTTGTTGGAATTCAGAACCATTCATTTGAAGAATATTCGCAAAAGTCGTAATGCATCTATCATGCCACCAAACACGCGACATTTAAGTCCGAAACTTCGTCAAATCCCATTGGGTTCTTCAAAAAGAGAATGAAAAAGTTTTTACAGGGTCCGCAACGCGCAAGTGATGCCCCTGGTGTTGCCAGCGTCCATAGGCTACGGTAACCACTTACCATCAGGTGGTCCGGATGCTTGATGGCCACCTCAGTCATAAAAATATATATATATAAAGTATTCGCTAGGTGTGCATTTATCTCAAACCTACATCGATTTTCACCATAAAACCGCTAATTGAAATTAGTGCAATTAGCACAGTTGCAATGGAAAGGCCTCGCACAAGCTATTGATTGCATAAATTGGCAATATCGATGAAATATGAATGAAATCCTTGCCCTCAGGGGCTTAAAATATATAAAATAAACTACTATATCTGATATGCGGCTGCCTAGTAGGTTCTCCATATTTTATATCAGACTCAATATTATCTACCTACTTCACAAGAGAGGTAGATAGATGAGTTTAGACCAGACGACCGGCTGGTCGAGTGGTCTGTACCCCTTGCTATATACGGGCTGCTCGATCAAGAGGTCCCGGGTTCGAATCTCGGTAGGGGCAAATGTTTGTATGATGAATACGAGCAGTAATTACACTCGCTACCTTTCCCTTCAGTCAGAAACACAGCGAAATGTGTCATGGCTGAAATAAGAAAGATGGTGGTACCTATCCAGATGATCCTACATAGATACGGGCCTACCATCTAGTAAGTGTTACAGTTGCACTACGAAAGCCGTCTTTATTACGAACGTCGTAAGGGCGGTCTTAAGGTCAAAGAAAGAAGAAAAGAATATAGTCTATCTAACTGATATCTATCGAACAGATGCAATATTGATGCAGATGCTCAGGAAGATCGGCTTGAAGATCTTTAGGGAAGAAGAAGTATAGATATTTTGGGCGCGTAAAATACATAAAATGCTTTCACTTTGTCTCTTTTTTTTGCAAGTAAAAACCAGTTGTCTAAGTAGATTTATTCGTTTTCTTACCACCACACAATGACGTAAAGATCTAGAGTTTCTAGGATAATATTAATATAGGGTATATTAATAATAATATTATCTTCGAAACTCCAGGTGCTGTTGCTGGAAGGAATATTTTATTTCATTATATAAAAAACATTAATTCAATTTCGTTTTTTTTTCTCGTTTAGTACCTACTACTTTTACATCACCTCATGCGTCATGTTTTAAAAGATTGTTTGTCTCGGGAAACATTTGATGTTTTTTTATAATTAGTGAATTTAGGTTCGATGTCAAAAAGTAATTTTTTAATTGGGTTGTTCTAAAATCTTTGTTCCGAGTCTCTGATGCCTCCTCGGGCAGCATTAGAAGGCAGCATTAATCCCATTAGAAGGAACGAAAAATGCGCGCCCATTATCTATTACCCACAGACATTTATCTCCATCATCCGATTCATACATTTGCATAAAAGTGCTCTGTGTGTCGCTCCATCTTGCCCCATATCCTTCTAATGGTTGATTATTCGAACGCTTGCTTGATTTGATTTTTTTCAGACATGAAATGAACGGATGGTTTCTTTATTTTTTAATGTTGGTAAGCCTGATATTAATATCTATCGAATACTATTTTGACGTTTACAATTCGGTCTTATTTAGCACCAATTTATTCTTTTTACTGATTTTTTTCTTCATAATTTACATTGAAACTTATAAGCAACCCCGGCCTCATTTATCATCTATCTAACACCATCTCATTAAGACTATTTTTATAAGCCCAAACTCGTTACATCTGCTGTAAGTGTCTGAAGAATTGAGCATCCCGTAGACTATTGGATGGTAGAGGATCAGCTCAAGGTTAGCATGTCTTGGAAATACTTACCACCGAAGTAACAACAAACCTTTAAAATCAATCAGATCTGTGAATGTTTGTAACAGCCTTTTGTCAAGTAGGCAATGAATGAGCTGATAGTCATCAAGATCTTCATAAATTATAGCTAAAAACCATCTTGATAATGTCAGCTTTCAAACTAAAAAAAAACAATCAAAATATCGGTCTATTCATTTATGAGCTACGATGCCACAGATAGACACACAGGTACGCAATACAGACACGTCAAACTTATAACACCCCTCTTTTTGCATCGAGGGTCAAAAATATGTCTCAATAAAGATAAAATATTACCGAAAAATTATACAGAATAAATACGATAAAAATGAATGTATTGTATTTATGTCATGGAAACTTTTTATACAGTTACAATAATTATATTACCTAATACAACAATTATCATTATTTTAAAAAGATTATTTATATATTTGACTAGCGACACTGAGAGACCAAGATTACTTTCCTGTGCAGCGGCGTACTGCGTATTAAACTCATCTCGAGAATTTTAAATTATTGCTCAAGTAGTATTCAAACAATCTCAAAGGAAAGGCTCTTCTGTGTGTAAAAGGTAAGAAAGAAATGCTTTTATGTGTGTTTACACTACAGAAAGTTGTAATTTAAAATACATTTTCCTATCATATTTATTCTGTGCCAACATGAAATTGAACGCTGTACCTGACGGCTCGGCTAGGGATAACTTTGTACTGCTTTTTTATAAACAAAATAAATATGGACGGAACGAATACGGATACTATTATTCGCATTCGTTGATGTTTTTACGAATTTTTGTATTTGTCGAATATTATTACGACTATTCGTATTATATTATTTTCATTTCATGAATTCGCCAAGTGAAAGAGAACGCTTGGTATGGTTTAATTGATTAAATAAAAGGTAACTTATAGTACGAGTAATAAAGTTCAGTGTAAGTTAAGATATAGATAAAGAATATCTGCTTCAAACATAGCCTGCTCGTAAAGATAAAAGTGATATATAGAAGCAAATTCTTCATATTCTTGAGAAAAACTTGCCTGTCGTTGTTTTTTATTATAAGATATCCTAAAAAAATATTTTTTATTGAATTATATGTTTTTCGTTACATCCTTTTAAAAAATGAATCCAAGTTAGTTTCTCATTATGACATTGTTAGCTAACGTAAATTCAGATATGACTGATAAACAGACGGATAGACATACCTACACTATGACGTTGTGAGTTTTTTTTTGTAATAGACATTAAAATGTGTTATTTGACGATTCGAAAGTGCTTTTTTGTGGCTTTCATTTTCATTCAAACAAAAGTTTATTACCTACACATTTAACAAGATTTACGTTAAGTTACAATCAGATTTGTAGTGAGGTTTTGGCAACTTTAAATCTGTTTAACCTTTAGTGTGACCTTGTGTATAACAGTTTTGGGTAAAATTAAGTAATTTTACCCAATTACAATAATTTTAATCTAAGGAAAACCTGGGTAAAAGTAAATATATTTTTTTAAGTCCAGTTAAAATAAACAACCGAAGACATCGTAGTAAATTAATTTATAACGGTTGATTAAAAAAATTAAAAAAAATATATTCAATAAGATATTTAGCAAATATAATTAGTATTACTACTTAAATTGTTTTCACGCATGTACTGGCAATCCCATAAAATAAACAAAGACAGCTGAGCCGATAAATAAATTAAAACGTATCGTGTTTTTACTATTTTCATAAAAATTCTAGATACACGCGACTCCTAGACATTATGCGCGTTGCTCGGAATTTCTTTGCAGAGCTCACAGATTTATAAGTAGGTACTTGTAGTTGATGTTGCATTTTTTGCTGTAGCAATAGACTGGTGTAAATGTGACTTTTTCACATTTTGTTATTGAATTATTTTAATAACCCTATAGTACTTACCCTGCTCAAGAAATTTGAGGGAGATAAATGGTTGTAAAAACATAAAATATTTAATAGATACTGCAGTATGTAACAGGTATCTTTGACATATTGTACGGCTTAATATTCTTTTAGGTTAAACAGTCACATTGAAAATAAAAATTAATAATGATTAAGATATTGTACTCAAAGCTATAAAACAATTAGGTAGGTTTGCTTAGATACCAGTCATCACACCACTCTCCTCATCCATCTACTTGGGCATTGATCAGACAAAAAAAAAAATTTATTGAGCGTAACGTAACCTCAGTATATATTGAGCGCTATATAAATAGCATTTATACATATAGCGCTCAACCGCTATATCATTATTATAGGTAACGGTTGACTTGATAGAAATTTTATTTTTTGTCTTATGTTTTTGCTATAAGGGATAATGGTACTTCACGTCCGCCACGTTGAATTTTAAAATCGTTTGTGTTTTTTATGTAATCAGCGACCCGATAAACCAAACAAAATTACCCGTGTTAATTTTCAGACTTTGTCACCACGTTTCCCCCTTTAAGAGGTTGATTGTTAAAACCTAAAATCATTTATCGATAGGAGTACTCCTGTGAAGTTTAGAATAAAATAGTCCAACTAATCTTGTTTCCCCATACAAACTTTGGACCCCCGTTTCCACACCTTGGGGGAGTGAATTTTGAAACATCCTTTCCTAATACACCGCTAGACTTCATCGGGAACCTGTGTGCCGAATTTGAAATCTCTAGATCTAGCGGTTTAGGCTGTGCGTTAATTGATACGTCAGTCAGTCAATCATTGGTCAGTGAGTTTTCCATTGTGTATATTTAAGATAGATGTACCCCTAAAGATACTTACACGTGACAGATACACATATATGTACCATATGTGCAGAAGAATTTTTGTAATATAAAAAAAAGATTTATTAGGAACAAGTATTTGATTGATGGAAGAAAGAAAAAATCTGAATGAACGCTACATAAATATCATCTTTCACTTTTGTAAAAAAACTTGAATACCTGCCCGTTACCTACTAGGTGATTTGCGTATTTTACTCATAATATTAATATTTCCAGTAATTATTAGTGAAAATTGTTTCGAAAAGCAAAATGTGTAATGTTAAATCACAATATATACTTACCGTGAATTTCATAATAATGTAATTAAACGTACGTGAGACTACTGCACGGGACGCGGCATTCCGCATCGATCGGCGCATTTTTATCCAAAGGCCAGAATATATGACCGCCAGCATATAGGAAAGAACAAAAGAAAGAGAGCTCAAGTAAAGAATAATATGCAATATTTTATAATATTTTTTTAAAATTAATACTACACAGTAAAAATTTATAAAATTGAAAGAATTTTTGGAAAGTATTGATAAATACCGACTCTACAACCATTACAATTGTGTGTTAGACAAGGTGATAAAGACACATCGCAATATATTTTTGTTTAAAAAGTTGTTTTAGAAAGAAAAGTGAAATTACATATTTATTGTAAAAAAATATTAAAAACAGTATTTATTCATGCATATTCCTGAATATTCGAAATAAAACGTGCCTCTGTTTTAAAACAGGCTTTTAGGTTTAAATATTTTTTGTACTCCGCCCAGGATTGGCTAAAATAATAAATTAAAATGTTCGAATACCCAGAAAAGATACACATATTGATATTTGAAAAAAAATGTGTACCAGGAAATTAATTTCGCAAATTGATGATTTACCTATACGTAGATATATTTTAATCGTATTTTGAATATTTAAAATAAGTATGAGTTTAGTTTCTGTAATCAATGAAATGAATAAATAGATATTACCGGCTGACCGAGTGGTCTGTACCCCTTGCTATACAGGCTACTCGGTCAGGGGTCCCGGGTTCAAAATTTCGAATCCCGGTTGGTGCAAATGTTTGTATGATGAGTACGAGCATTTGTTCACGAGTCGAACGAACATCCATGACTCATGAAGAAATGCTCGTACTCATTTAGTATATTTCTAATATACAGAATGGTGCAGTCAATACGACAATAAATTAAACATTTGCTATATTAGTTCATAGACCTTATTGGTTTTATAATTTTATGAATTTTGTATGAAATAGTATAAAATTGGCTGCATTATTTCATAGATAGTTCATGAAATTATCAAACGAATAAGGTGTGTTTGAAAGAGGTAATCCATTTCTATGAACTAATATAGCACATGTTTTAATTTATTGTCGTATTGACGGCCCCACCCGGTATAAATACATATTATTGTCATTATTTCTCCGTGATCTAGTATCCATAACACCAAGCTCTTAATGACGCTTACTTTGGGCTAGATAATAGGTGTGAGTGTGGGAATATCATTATATTATTATTCTGTAAAGCGGCGATATACCACCGGTGGGCGATGACAATAGAAAAATCAATTGTGTCTGGAATCTCATGCTTGACGGGTTATTATCATCTCCATTTGAAATTATATTCTGGTCCTATAATTCACTTTATTTTAAGATTTTAAAAGTTGTTTAATAAAACATGGAAGGTAATGGCGACCTACCAAGAAGGTTTATGGCCACCGACCTCTTTGATATTATTTTACTTTTTGATATTCTCTTGTTTTTATTTATCTGTCACTGTTTTCTTCTTTTGTTTTTTGGTTTTACTTCGAGTAGGTAAGCGTTTAGACTGAAGATACTCGTAATCAAGGAGTACTACTATGATACATGTATATATGTGTTTTATTTGATGTATCAATTCTGCGAGTACAATAAATATTATTTTGGGTTCGATTCTCGGCAAGAATGTGGCATAGACGGCGCCCACACAAGCACTTAACGTCTCTAGTATCCAGAATATCAACGAACCTGCAATATGAAATGATTTCCTTCAATTGCAGAAGTTACTCATTATTTAAAAAATAGTCAATTTATATATTCAACTGCAGCTAAGCCATTTCAATTGCTAATTCAGTAGTCGCTATTCTCTGAAAAATAGGAAACTACATGAGAAATACAAATACAGACGACACGACCTTGAAACCAGAGAATAGAGAGAAGTGAATCTCGCAGCCGTCCCACATTACAAGAAAATATTTACCAAGGTTTTATCCAAGGCGGTTTTATAAAAAAAGCCATGACATACCTATGCTTATTTATATTATACTGATATATAAAATACGTTTATAATTAATGGGTTCAGATCTTAGGACATTTGTTTTGACCGATGACTACACTTTGGCAAAAGACACAGTTATTTGCTATACAAACACATAAGAGATATAGATGTTACCGAATTAAAAAGATACCTATTAGTAGGTAGGTACGGTCGACCACAGAATTAGCTGAACACTTTAGTACCATGTCACAATAACTATGGCGTACATATAGTACGGTAGCGACTAATAAGTACGAGCACAATAGTAGGTGTGACATGGTACTAAAGTGTTCAGCTACTTCTGTGGTCGACTGTACAGTCACGAGCGATAACTTGTACCCGGTTTTCGCTGTTCGTGACTCTTATTCCACGTACATTAAGAGCGAGAAGTAAAAATTCAATCTTAATTTGTATATAAAAACTGTTTTTAAATAAAATTAAGGGTTCTATAATCGAAACCAACTTTGGTTTTAAGTTTATTATAATAACATGTTTAGTGAATCGAGCAATTTCCAATAAACAACCAGATATTGGTGTGTTTGTGTTTTGAAATTTAGAATAGAAATATATCTATATTTAAAGTGCAATAAAGAGTATATAGAATAGAATATTTATTTATTTTCCCTCACATAAGCTACAATTTTTCAATATAGTGTAAGTACAATGATTTTAGGTTAACTGAAATACCACGTTGCAATAAACCCTTATTAAATTATCTACGCAATGAAAAAGAGGTGCCATTTCAGCGGTTAATTTTCTCAAATGGTATTTCAATCGAACAAGAAATAGATGTCAGTTGATAATAGCACTAATTCTATTCTATACCTACACTAAAAACGACAACATTTAAGAAGGAGAACACCAAAAATGTATGAAGCCTGGGCTTCAAATAATGTTAATTTAAACAATATTTTACATTTAAAATATTTTATAGCTCCCCGTTTTTAATTTTAAAACGAACAAGAAAAATGCCACACTATCGTGGATTTTAGAGCTGTTGCAAAATATAATACAAAAAAACAACCGGTGTCAGTTTATAAATAATATTGAAAGACCGAAATAGATGCATGTCAATGTGTCTTATCAGAAGTTGGTACTCTGTTTTTGTGATTCGTTAATGCTTTAACAATAACCATTACTTTTTAGTTTAAAATATAGAGTTGCATCTAAAATTAGAATAAAAACTTAAAATATTTAATAAACATTGCAACAATAAGTGCGTTTGACAAGGAAATAAAGAAATGCGCGTTCATTTTCTGCTGTAACATTTTTACACAATCGGGCGGCTCGATAAATACAATTGACAGAAAATAGTGTTTAATTATTTAGCTTTGTATCGACAAAATCGCATCATTGTTTTTACGTCTCTAAAATGGCAATTTTAAAATATTTCATCAGTATTTTGACGCACATCTAAAAACGGGTCAATTCAAAAAAGACGAAAGTATGGGATTGGCAGTGACTAGCTTGACCATTCGAAAAATAATAAGAATACTAAGTAAAGTAAGAGAAAGAGAGACAGATAACTTAAATTTAGTGTTAGAGAATGACACCCCTATCTGAGTTTTCTTAGCGTTTTAATTCTTTTCCTCGAACGTCTGGGCTGCTTGCAGTGCTACGCAGGGTTTACACATGCCGCTTTCTTACTTGATATTTCTAAATCATTATATTCTCTTTTTATTGTATATTGCATCGGAATTAAGATAAGCACTAAATTTATTAAGCCCTATTAAAAATCAGCATCAGCCTTTGTTTAGTTATTTTTAGTACCACCAAGAAAGTATTAAATTAGTAAGTAGCTAGTGCCCTTTGCAATTTGCGTCCGTGCATCTAGCACCATCAAATTAGCTATTATGGCCGCGGTGAATCATTTCGCTGTTTTTCGGTGTGAACGGAAAGGTAGCCAGTGCAATTACGAAGCTTGAAAGGTCTTAAAATCTTATGCCTCCAAAAAGTCCAGGCACCATCAGTATTCAAGTAATTTCCTTAAATATTGTTGGTGCGTGGCGATGGAAAAAGAAATAAGTTACAAGCACTGGTTTCCCAGATAAATAAATAAAATGACGAGTAAGTTGTATTACGGTCCTAGGAAAGTCTAGCAAGAATGTTTAATGCAGGAAAGTTTGCTGAAAATAACTTATATGTGGGACTTAAATGTGGAATATTATGACAAAGCCTGGTATCAGCGTCCCGAGCACTGCTACTACTGAATTTTCCGAAACGCTAACCACGTCTGTCGAATTAAAACGTAAGCAGCGCCTCCATTACAAAATACGAACTAAGTAGTGAAAATTCTTTTAGGATTCTGTAGCAAAATCAGGGAAAATGTATAGATAAACCAGCTATCCTCGCAAACGTTATGCCATAAAAAAAGTATAAAAAATAAATAGATAGTAGCCGATTCTCATACCTACTGAATATACATATAAAATTTCATGACATTTTATGACAATAGTGTGGCTACTATCAGTAACGAAATTTACATTCTACACGCGATTTTAAAACTACATAAAAAACTCCCCTACAACCCCAATAAAAGAATGATATCAAATGTTGCACCCGTAGCCCACTTTAAATCTGCCTATGCCAGGAGACAATTCACAGGACAATCAGCTCATATTTATAACAAAATAAATAAAACTCTTAAGTTTCACCCAACAACAACACATATATTTCATACACACTAACACACACACAGACACACAAACACACGCACGCACGCACGCACACACACACACACACACACACACACACACACACACACACATACACACACACACATACACACACACACACACACACACACACACACAATACAGTTCATTTTTAGCTCCTAGTTTAGTAACAGACAGTAACAGTTCCTCATTATATGTTACATGTTAATAAATTTCATGTTGCATTATTATTATACACCGGACGTTTCGATTGCTTTACAGCGATCGTGGTCACGGGAAGACTGAAAATATCTATTTTCTTTGAAAATTATTGTTGCTGTTTGCTGTTTTGTCAATTGTTACCGTTTCAGTCATAACATTGCTATTGTGTTACTGTAGGATATACACAATGTGATACAACGTATCTTTTGTAATTTTAGGTAAGAGCGGGGTCTCCTAACACAGGTATTATACTTAAAAGGAGACTCCAGCCATTTGTGATGCTACTATGTAAAAGATACTCAATAAAGATTTTTCATTTTTCATTTCATTTTCAATCAGTCAAGCCGTTTCGGAGGAGTATGGTAACTAAATTTGTGACACGAGAATTTTACATACATTCATTCGTTCATTTTACATTACTCGTATATATAATACGAGTATAAAATACAACTAGATAATACCTAAAAGTAAAATTAAGTAACGCTACAATAATGTAAGACTAGACATTCTGACGTCATAACGCAATCTTACATAATTCAGGGACTATTCTAACAACTGAGCTACCTAGGAGTTGGGAGAACCGTATTACAAAACGCGGACCAAAGTTAGACCACAGTCAGGTGGTTTAAAATGCTGCTGTCACTGTCTTCCTTTTACCAAATAAAAGTGACAGCATTTTAAGCTAGGTCTAACTTTAGTCCACGTTCTACATAATGTATGGGGGTATGAATTTGTGTTTTTCAATGTCGATATTTCATCACCTACTTCAAAACCCGAACAAGTATTTTTAGAAATACCGACGGTTTGGTCAAAATAGGCCATAATATAAGCCTAATGAGAAATGTTGGGAAGATATTTTACTTTTCTAACATCTGAGAAAATAAAATTAGATAAGATACTTATAGTGGGTATATGAAAAGAGGGGATAAACTTAGTCCATCGAGTGAAGGTATCGTCGAAACGCAGAATTTCTAAAATCACTATGAGGTTTAAAAATAACTTTGCACGCGAGTGATCTTCACAACTTTTTTCTATACCGATCATTATATTTGATGAACGCCTCGTGACGCTCATGGTCACGTTAACTCGCATTGAGCAAACTCATCATTCGGGACAAAGCACATCTACATATTTTTCAGCTTAAATTCCAAAAACTAACTGTTCTAGCTTAATTTACCAATATCTACTATATTAATTTTCAACAAAGAACTATCACAACTTAGTGGTTGCCTTGTGCTCGAAATTCGATCTTAATTAATTTAAATTATAAATTTGAACATTAATAAGGTTCTATTGTCAAAGACTATAACTTCTAAATATAATCACAGATTTTTTTTTATATTTTTATTTTTTAAGATAGACAAATAAACAGTATTAATCTATTCTCAATTTGATATTTAAGCGTGTGTGTCAAATACATGGTAGTGTTTGTAATGTTTTTATTAGAATGTAATTTTTTTTGCATAATTTTTAAAAATATTAGCATTCTGCACTCCTTTTCTTTAAAAACTATAAGTGTGCGAAATTTCATACTCCTCCGTCCGCGCAATTTTCATAGAAAGGGGTACATAGTTTTTTGCTTTACATAATAATATTATGATTATGATTACGTTACTATTTTTACATTATCGTAAAAAGAATTCAAATTGATGGAATTAAAATAATAAGTCCATATTTATGAAACGTAAACGAGCTGGTATGACATTATGCTATGTTATTATGATGAGTTTTGCGGGAAGCCGATGGGCCCGGAGACCCTTCGGAGAGGCCTATGCCCAGCAGTGGGCGTCTCTCGGCTGAAATGATGATGACGATTATGGAAATGTAGAAAAATATCATATCTAGTATCCATAACACAAGCTCTTAATGATGCTTAAAATCATCTAGATGTATGTATAGTTATTTTGTGAGAGTGAGAATGTTACTCGCTAATATTCTTAACAATTATACTGCAATATATGTAATATCTCAATCAATTGAAATAGGTATAATTGTCAATTCAGAACCATCACGTCTTCAATGTTCTATTCGGTGCAAGTCGGAGTTCGGAGCTTAGAAATTATGGCATCCATAAGTGTATTAATTTGTACACACAAACCAGACGCAATTGGCTTTCTGTTGTAGAGGATTGCGGGTTGAACTGAATGAATACCATAAAGTTATATTGACTATTACAATTTATCTTTGATATTATATTATCACTGATAGTCAGTTCAGTTTTAATGAAATAAGTTGCGGAATATTCTCAATTAATTGAGCAATTTTAATATTATAGAAGAAAATCTAAACAATTTTGAATGCACACTACTTAATACTACTTATAATACCAGCTACGATAATTTTCATTTTTGGTATTCACCCTATACATTTTGACAGATGCTCTATAAATTAACTGTCAACTTGTTATTCTCTGAATAAATTGGTAAGGAATCTTCTAAAAATGAATATTGATAATGATGTCTATCACCCAAATTTCGTTTTAACTCTTGTATCGTATCTTTCATTTGTTTCCGGTATGGAAAATATGAAAGAGTGCCAGCAGAGTTCTCTCTCACGCTCATAAATACCTGCTTATATTTTAAGTTTTTTAGATTTTTTTAAGTTTCTTTACTACATGTAAATCCGTTGTCTCCGTAAATGTCTATGGTAACTAATAAATGTACCATCATAGGTCATCACTTGAGATGGTCAAATGTTTGCTTGTTACATATAAGAAAATTTACGTAGAGATTTATATTATGGTGATGTGGATATGGTGCCCTATGATTTCGCTCTACATTACAAAAATGTATTTTTTGCTTCATGTGAAAAATATTTCTTTTTGCGCTTCATATTACAAAGGGTATGTACTTAAAGTACAGTTTACAGAACTATCAAAGAACCAAAGGCTAATGCAGAACATATTATACTCGGACAGACACGTCATAGTGTCTGTCCGTAAGTCAGTATTTTTTGTTTGTTTTAGTTGTTAGTTAATATATTTTTTGTGATAGATATAAAAATGTGTTTTTGACGATTTGAAAGTGCTTCTTTGTGGCCCTTTAGAATAAAGATATTTTGATTTTGATTCCTTTGAAAGCCTTTGACTAATATTTAAGATCATAATTAAGTACCTATCACATGTATTGTGCCAATAAAGTATAAGTAAGCTTATTTTCTACTTTTAATTATTCCTTAAAGTAGACACGTAGACTTTTAATTGCGAAATAAAAAATCGGACGCACTGAATCTCGTAGGCAGTAATGCTTCCATCAATGAAAGTAATGTAAGTCAAGGTTTTACATGTAGGGCAACGATATTGGCAAGTACAGCAATGCCTTACTTACGAAGTCATCACTCATCATTGAACAGTTTTTTTGCTATTGACGAAAAGCTAAGATCATACCCACGTAAACACGACTCGAGGCACCATTACGTAACTATACTACACCACCACTCACAGGAAGCACTGATCACTGGCACTACGTACGGACAACGAGGGCGGAGCACCCACGGCACTCCGCGGCACTCCAGGCAGATGAGCAGGAGCCAATACCTGCTGTAGATTGAGGAGCTCGACCGCAGCGGTCCGCCGGCCGCGTCGCCTTTGCAGCAGCTGCTACCCATTGCGGGAGCGCATGTCGGTCGAAGTACGCGATAGCTGAGCGCGGACTGCGCGCACGCTCCGGGTATTTCTGTGTGCGACGCAAGCGCCCGCGCCGGTTGTTTACAGGGACAGTTAGTTACGCGGGCGGGATCTTTGCCCGAACTAGCGCAATAAAAACATAATTGATTTTTCTTCTAGCTACGCAAAGTACTCTCTTACCTACGAATAATTTTACTATGTTTAGTCTTAGTGCCATCAATGACCTATAAAAAGCTGCCAGTGACAAAGATTCAAGTCCAATTACGGCGCAAAAATTCTGCAAAAAAAGCCATAGCTGAAGAACCGATAGCAAAAGCCTTCGAAAGGAAAAATATTCTGTAATTTCTCACTAACGGCCAATCTTTGTTGCAACTTTCATTTCTACTTAGCGTTCTTTCCAATAAGTTCTGCAATCTTTAGACACCTAAGTATAAAGAACTTCGTCAGTTACCTTTTCAACAGGATTGTGTGTTTTGAATTCTTTTATACAAGAAAGAAGGGCCCTTACTAGGCTTATATCATTATGAATTTTTACATTTGTACATAGAGACCGCTTACATGTGATGAGACAAACTTATAAGTATGGATAATACATAAAATTAAATTATTAAAAATATTTTTAATGAGGCAAAAACTTTTTATCTCCATGTCAAATATTCGAGAGTTTGACAAAATACAGTACATCTCCCCCACTGTCTTTTGTCTCTCTCACTTTACTTATAGTAGGTACACTTTATCAGTGGTACGATACGATATATGAAACAATATTATGTATTTCAATTTCAACCAAAGACTGAGAGACAAAAAAAGTCGATAGTGTTGATTGTTACCCATCTAGCTTTGACATTAGAAAATCATTTAAAAATGTGAAAAATAATCAAACTGAAGCAGAAGGGAAAAAAATACCCATGACACTACCAGTAGTGCGGCGTGGTAGTGTGGTGGGAAGGAGGCACTTCGAAACACTAAAAAGGAAAAAATAATGAAAACTAAGTACTTATCTCCTAAAAATGTTTTGAAGTTGGTGCTAAGGTGTTTCTTAGATTATATTTTTGAAAAATAAAATATAAGTAAGTATATAAAATTTAAAATTTTAGCCTTATCTCTATTCCACCACCTCATTGAAACTATTCTATTGAGCCCAAACAGACTATATCTGCTGTTGTAACTTTTTAAGAAATGGGCATCCCGCAGATTATTTTGATGGTACAGAATCAGCTCAATGTTAGCATGTCTCAACCAAAGATCTGTGAAAGTTAGTAAGACCCATTTGTCAAGTAGGAAAAGTGCTGATTATTATCAAACGCCTGAACATATAAAGCTAAAAACCACGTCAGCTTTTAAACAAAGTAACCGAATCAAAATCGTTCCATTCGTTTAGTAGCTACGATGCCACAGACAGACACACACAAACGCAGACATACGTCAAACTTATGACACCCCTCTTTTGCCTTTAACATCTGAATATGAGACACCTAGGAATTTAATAACATTATTTTTCATACCACAAAAACTCATGATGATACCTAAGTTATTATGACCGTAGCGGCGGCGTAGCATTTAATAGACGCTCGTAGCACTTAGGTACATACTACCTAATAGTAGGTAAAGCGTACTCGTAGTAGGTTCGCCTAAATAATAATTGTAAGTTAACATTAGCCTGTATAAAAAATGTACTCTATCAAAAGCACCTGCCCCCTTATTCTCAACTGTCGGATCACGGATTCGATTCGAAAAGCCACATGCCGTCTCGCTTTGACGCACCGTGATAAAAAGTGACAGGTATAGAGTTTCCGAAATTCGAATATTTTCCGACAGTTGAATAAGGGGGCTGGTAAAAGAACCGCAGGTACTTTAAAATTATACTACGTTTGCCTTTAATAAAATCCTTTTAGTGTATAATATACATATTGAGTAAAAACTAATGAGAGCGTCAGTTTTGCTCGGGTACCAGTTTATATGTCTAGTCTGGGTACCGCCGTAATAAGAATAACCTTCAATTGTTTAACAATCTATCTACATAACAATATCTAGTTGGATTTATTGCGGCGATCTATTCTTATTCAACCAAACAATGAAGTTCTTACTCTTCTCAACAGGAGGCGTTTCAATAGTTTCTTCGATCCTCGGTAGATAGCGCTTTTAAAAGTACCGTAAGTTTCTCATAGATGGCGCGGTACAGCAATTCGTGGCATTAAGTAACGAAACCACATTTATTTTTAGTTAGTAAATGGTAAACTTGGCTGACATCATTCCAAATTAGAGTAAGAATCTCGGATTCATACATGCGATAAAAATAGTTTAGACATAACATACAGTCGACAACATATCAAGCGTAACTGTTCGACCTTGATATGGCCCATAATATATGTGTAATAGAGGCGGCTTTCGTAGTGCAATGAATGCTGTCGTCTGTACTTAATTATGGCAGACATTACCCGATTTTATCTCAGCATCTTTTATTCATAAGAGGCTGAACTTTGTAAAAATAAACGGATATTCAATTTGGAAAATAATAACAAACATCGACTCTAGCTACTATTTTAATTTTGCAACTGACGTGTTTCGCTTGATGAGTGGGTCTATAATTTTGTATTGTAAATATAATACTAATAATTGCAAAGTATTTCACCGACTTTGATTGATCTGGCCAGACCATATCATGATGTGGGCAGCAGTCAATTTCCATTTCATGAAATGCAACCATTTCATGAAATGGTCGGCCACATCATGAAGTGATCAATTCTATGATCTGGCCACGACATATACACCGATTACGCCGAGATTTCTGATCCGATTTACGTGTTTCTTTATTTGTTCGATGCGGAATAGTGCCATTTGGGCCCATATTCTTTTTTTAAATCGATTGGGTAATTAGGTTTTTAAGTCAAAATAACGAGAATGAGTAAGTCGGTTATGTATGTGAAATTGCGGATTTTTGCTTTCCTATGATTTTTTAGTGAAACGAAAACGACAGTAGGAAACAATATAAGCTGACGGTCACCCATTTAGCTTCATTTCTTTCATAGCTTCATTCATAGGTCACCCATTTTTACCTTTGAACTTTATCACTAAAAATAGTGAATAAAAAATTAAACAAAAATTAAAAGCACCGACTCCATAAAATATGTTTCTTGGGGATTAATACCTAGGTACTTAAATTTAATTAATTTACCCTTTTCAGTATTTTAAAGTCGGTTTTAATTTTTGTTTAATTTAACTACAACGAAGCAATATAATCACAAAGTGTCGCCTGCCTACACTAATGTAAACTGACACTCAAAAAAGGTGTTAAAAATCATATTAACGACATTTTCATTCCGAAATCGTACTTCATGACATCACTGACGCTAACACTAAATAGGGTAGTCGACATTTTTTTTATTTCATAAATAAGTAGTATATAACTTAGAAATATTGCAAAAGAAACAGTGTTTCTAAGATCATTAGTTTCACAGATAAACTAACATTTTGATGTATTGCGGCACATCGTCCAAAAATAATTAGAAAATCTACGGAACAGGTGACGTCACATGTTCCTAAGTTATTAACAAATGTATTGACAAAAATAATAATAACTGTGACATATGAAGGTTTATATTCAAAGTTGTCATAATAATAGTTGTTTTTTGATGTCCGATATTAAGTATCATTATTATTTTTTAACAGTACAACTTCAACAATAGGTATTTCATATATTTTAGTTTGAACTGTTTTTATGGGTAACAGTAGCGTATATTTTCCGAGTTTGAGAAAAATAACGCCAGATTCAAACTTAGGCAACATCCCAATCGTACCTTAAGTCAGTGTACGAAAAATAAATTTTGTTGGAGTAAGTACAAGTGATTTAAAAGCATATAATCTCTCCGCGCGGCGGATATTTCTTTGGATTAAATCACGAATTTTAAAAATTTGTCCTAATACGTCAACCACGGTCGTTACCGCTAAACGCTACTGAGCGGTCGTAGCGTGGACGCCGCTCGCCGATTTAAGCTAAGCGTCCACCTTTCGGCATCGTACGCAGCGCATCAAACGGATCGTAGTATTCTTTGTATAGAAAGTCACACAAGTGCGTCCACCAATCCGCATCGTACGGATCGCTCGAATCTGCTTATCGGCAATGCCGACGCCGCGCCGTTGCTCCGAAAGGCAACTTTTGCGATGCGTGCCGATGACGTCATTCGGAATATGTCGTGTGTCCAGATTTTATGTTTCCTTTTATTAGTTTTTTTTTTGCATTTTAGCAGAAGAGGAAAACCTCTTCTGCTTACACACAAGCGATGACGAATTTTTCTTCTTCACTTTCCTTTATTATAGACACATTTCGCACGATCGAAGTGGCGTCGGCAATCCTATTGCTGGTAGTTGCGGCGGCAAATGCAATGGCTGCCGATCAGGTGGACGCATTGTGAAAAATTCATCCGTTTAATGCGATGCGTCCGATGCGTACGATGCCGAAAGGTGGACGCTTAGCTTTAGTGGCCGCACGCCGCTAAGCAAATAGTCGTGCCCGGGCTGCAAGGACGATAGGGCGGGCGGAGCTGAGCAATGCAACTTCAGAACTAGCTGTTTGGCTCTACAGCACCCGTACCACCATCTTTTATCGCGATCCAGTTTAGGACCTAAACTTAGTAGAATCGTTAATTCGTACTACGACGCTGTCTACGACTATGACAGCGATGCAGTTTCGGAACCAATACTGAACCGAGCGGAATATGAATCGCTTTTATTAAGATGGTGGTAAGGCCCCAGCCCCCTTATTCTCAACTGTCGGATCACGGATTCGATTCGAAAAGTCACATGCCGTCTCGCATTGACGCAGCGCGATAAAAAGTGACAGGTATAGAGTTTCCGAAATTCGAATTTTTTCCGACAGTTGAGAATAAGGGGGCAGGACTAAATAAAAAAAAACTAAATTTCAATGAAGTTTATTTTAAATCTACTGTTGCTTTACTATTGCGTCATTGTTATAATTTGCATTGTAATATAGCAATGTATACCTTTCATCTTACGTAGTTAGGGTCAGTGACTTCGTTACGTAGCTGGCTAGCTGGACAATTTTGAACTCGAGGATAGATTTCGTAGGAGCAAAAACACAATTTTGAGGAATTCAAGAAACGATTACCTATAATACTAATACCTTATTTAAATAGAGTGGTAACTGTTATTGACTAATTAAGACTAATCTCTTCGTTAATTAAATAGATAGAGTTAGAGAGTTAAAGAATTAAGTAATATTCTGAGAACTTTTCGAATATGCTAAATGTTTGACCCGCCCCCGTATTCTTAACTGTCCTATCATGGATTCGATTCGAAAAGTCAGACAGCTATAATGACAGATATAGCGCTTCCGATATTCGAATCTTTTCTGACAGTAGTGAATAAGGGAGCTGGCTGGAAAATGAAAATTATAAAACAATTATCATAGTAAAAGTTTTTCCACTCATTAGCTCTCGCGGGAAAAATAGTAATACTCCTTTTAATTATTTATTTAGAATATGTATATTCTAAATAATAAAGACTGACATCGAAATATACAATAGATACAAATATCTTAAAATCCTCAATATTATATAATATAATGTATTAGTAATATTATATAATATAATGTATTATATAATATAATGTACAAATAAAGTTACATCTATTTAAAAACAGATTACATGCAGAGATTGATACGCTTACCGCAGTTTAGTTGAAAAAATATATTTTTTTGCAATCTGTGTTTTTGCTTTAAAATACCGCTTGGAAACTGAAATCGCGACGGATATAAATTCCACTGCCTTGTCTCTATTTGGCGTGATTAAATTCAAGAGTTCCGGTACTTGTATGACAAACTTCACTTAATGGCAAATAGAAAACGGGGCGACCGCGGGCCAGTGGCCACTCATACATACATCCGCGTCTTTATGAGGAAGTTTGTTGTGCTGCATCCAAAATACGGAACAACTTGCCACCACCAATTAGAAACATTAATTCCGTTTAGATTTTAAAGTTACATTAAAACGATGCGTAAATGCGCAATGGGATCATACGAAAACTTTCTCATCGCGTTTTTAAAGTTAGCTACGACTTTTTAAATTTTAAAGTGGCAGATATTTTAAACTATTTAATTTGTTCTCACTTTTTAATTGTATAATAATAAAATTATCTCCCAGTAATTTATATTCATCACCAACCTATACAGGGTGTTTGGTACAAAGTTTAACATGCGAGCACCTACCTCTGTTAACATAGTCATATAAATACTATGGTGTTATCAAAAAATTCAAATTTGTGAAATAAATTTCAAATTTCTTCATATAAAAAGTTCGGCCACTAAAACAAAACGTATGGGAAATTTCAAAATAAATTTTACAATGTTGATTTTTTGATAAAACCATGGTAATTCAAATATAAAACTAGAAAAAATTCACGTCCTGAGGCGGGGGTGGGTCCCCGTAAGGTGGACGTTAGCTCATAAACGCAAATACAGATAGACTAGAAGAATTTCACAGGGATATCCCAAGTTCTGGCTGGGTTGGGTGGCTCAGTTGGTTAGAGCAGTCGCCCGGATTGCGAAAGATCACGGGTTCGATTCCCGCCTCAGGACGTGAATTTTTTCTAGTTTTATATTTTAATTACTAAGGCCGATTTTTTTTATTTCCAGATAAGAATAAATCTTATCCAGAAAATAACTATGACAACTTGACTGATTGACGAGGATGTGCGAGACATGAATTGAAATATTTGTTTGTGTAAAAATGAACCGTATTGTATCCGATATAGAGTATAAATTAACTCTGCAACAGAAATGATTAATTATTTTTTTATACATATATGCGACTAGATGATTTTTATTATCTAATAGCCTTTTTAAGCTAAAGGGCTACATAGTGGTAAGTGGTTACCGTCGAAAAAATAATAATAATAAAAAAATATAGTTATTTTTGATTTAAGTAGGTAGTTCAGTGTTTTTATAATTTCGTTAATTTTAAAAAGTTTTTACTAATTGTCACTCATTGGGCGTATACGTGGCCCTCTTCGTTCGCCGGGGTATGTACTTATACTCTTATTCGGATCGATATACTTAATTAGGTAACTCTCACCCCTCAGTCACTTACAGTAGTGAAATACTTAAACGCTTCTTAATAGAGCCCTTTAAAATATTTTAAATAGAGTCAAATAAAAAAAATTGAGCACTTAATAAAATATGAGCGGGAAATAAAATACTTAAATGTAATTACAAGTTTTGAGTTTTGCGGCCGTTAGAAGTCCTGCCGACCTGTATGTATATCTCATCTCCAGCGCAAGTAGATACCTACATATCTAATGTAAATTACTTTTAAATCTATACATATACTTATTAGAAATACCAAAGTAGGTACATAACAAACCTAAACACCAAAGTACCGACGTATACCATAAATAATTCAAAAAAGGTAAGTACAAACGGTCGCACATCAAGCGTAACATATCGATTGGCAAATGAATATCGAATCAAGGTACTCACATAATAGTATACCAAAATGTTTTGCTTTTTGCCGTTAGTCTGCCTTTTTCAACACGACAATAACAGAGATTTGCCAGCTTTACACCTCGGGTTGTAGACATAAATTATTAGGTAACAATTGTTTTGACTGGTAGAGTGGTTAAAAGATTACACGATCTCTACATTTGAATTTAAAATGTCTACCGTCTACCGTACTGTCAGCTTTTGTCTCATAATATTTTATTGAATTAGGTAAAATTATTTTCAGGTACCACAGATTATTATTCTTAAATCACATGATAGGATTCTTAAATCACAGCACACATTTTTACCATAAATTCCATTGTATGTATGACAGTATCACAGTCCGTGCCTAGGTATTATGACCTTATAGTGCTCATCTCCAATAAGATTGCAAATAACTACCTTTACCTACAATATGTACGGTGTACCCTCTATTCGTTATTTTAAATATAACAGATACCAAAACTAGTTTACACCACAACTATTTATGTAGTTACCTACCTAATTCCTGATTATTTTTCAATCACGAGACCAAAATTATGATTAGAGTCTGGAACAAACGCCGTGTCATGTGTCCCGACTGTCTGCTCGCTTCCTGGTTCTGTATTTATACTTCGACGTATGAAAAACAAACAACGCTTGCCGGTGCGACGCGCCCGCCTTCTCTTCACTATTTACATCTTAACACTCATAAAACAAGTCTCATTTTCGCACAACACACACCGGGAGAATAGCAATTGATATTATTACGACCGTACGCATAAATTCAAGTAAAAATGGTCCTATATTCAAGTTTTCAGCTGGAACGCACGCGCGTGTGTTTATGACGTTGGAAAAATAGATGCCAGAAATAGAACATACCATTCGAAGTGGAAGGGAGGTGTCCCCGAAGGTTGGGGGAAGACGAGGCTGGCGTCACTGCCGGGGGCCGCCCTGACAGAGTGCAAGCCGCTGGAGTTGAACGATGGGGGCTCCATAGGGCTCCAGTCCTCTCGCTGCGCGCGCGCCTCGCCGTGTGCGCGCACCCGAACCGCCGGGCACTGTTTCTATAAATATACGGAAAAATGTAACGCGCGCTCCAAGCGAATGTGCGGTGCAAATATTTCGCCAATTTCTCCGGAGCTGCGAGTGTGTGAGAACAGCTGATTCTGTATTGCCGATTGTCAGACCACGTCCTCATTATTTTGGCAACGTCCAAGCTATATTTCTGAAAAATCAATGATGTAAACTGAAAAAAAATATGGGATATCTATCACCGAAGATTTATCTACCTAATTGAATTTGTGATATTCAAAGTAACAAACACATAGTATAAAGGCGCTTACCTCCCAACTTATAGTGGGTAAGCTAGGTACCTACCTACTTATGGAAATTTAATGTTATGTAGGTAGATTGTATAGTCAGATCTCAGATATATCTGCACTGTTTCAAAAACAATTCTAACACTGGAATGATAGCATCGTACCTAAGTATGTTGTTTGCGGCATTACTAAAATCTTTATCAAGTGAAAGGCAATTCTAATTCCGTTGTAATACAGTTGCTTTTCTTAATACTTATTCTTGAGGACTCTGACTCTGAATACTGACGCTGGCTGACTGTACCTACCTATTATTACT
This sequence comes from Nymphula nitidulata, assembly GCA_947347705.1. Lineage (NCBI taxonomy): Eukaryota > Metazoa > Arthropoda > Insecta > Lepidoptera > Crambidae > Nymphula > Nymphula nitidulata. Next base: position 25,405,454 of record OX374616.1, read on the forward strand.
TTATTACAAACCTAAAGATTACTTAACCCGTCAAGCGTCATATTTCAGACGAGCCTTCGGGAAGCTTCGCGGCACCCAACTTCCGCACTGTCTCATAATTTCTTGTGTTTTGCTCGTGATGACGCAAAGGAGCGAGACGTGGCCGATTTCAATGGGCCTCCTTCAGAAGGCTCGATGTCACCCAAAGAGCAATGGAGAAGGCTCTATGCTCGTGGTTTATCTGGTGGTGGGATCGGGGATGAGATCCGCAGAAGAAGGTCACTAACATAGCCCTAAGCATTGCGATGCTCTAGTGGCATTGGGCAGGACACATTGCAAGGACTGACGGCCGTTGGGACGGAAAGGTCCTCGAACGGGGGCCGCGTATTGGGAGACGCAACGTCGGTCCACCTTTTGGGGGGTTGCCGGCCCACTCAAGGTCCGACAATCTGGTGAAGGTCGCGGGAAGTCGATGGCTGTAGCGCAGGATCTGTAATTGGAGAATAGGAAGCCTATTCCTAGCAGTTTCTCGGCTGATATGTTGATAATTATGATGTTCAGTAAGTAATAGTATTATCTGCAGTATGATTTACTAACAGAAATATTTGACATCCAGCTTGACGACTGACATAAAAGTCGACGACGACGAGCCGCTTATGATTTGACGTTTGAGTTCGTAAGCTTAGTGAGTAATCTCTATATCGGTCTCCTTTTGGCTGTGTATTATTATTATTTGTCATGTTTTAATGTTTATTCTCTCTTAGCTTTGGTCTCTTGATTGTAACGCAAAACGCTGCGGTATACGGTATGTAGCGCGCAGTGCTCCAGATTCGAAAAATATAAATACTATACAGGGTGGTGCCGTCAATGCGACAATAAATTTAAACATGGGCTATATAAGTCCATAAAAATGGATTGCCACTAATAATTTCTCAATAATTTCTTGACATTTGTATGGATCAGTTTTTTTTTTTAATACTACTAGATGACAAACAAGCTGACGGCCCACCTGATGGTAAGCGGTTACCGCCGCCTATAGACACCTGCAATAGCAAGGAAAAATCACTTGATATTGCAGGTGCGTTGTCATCCTGGGGCCTAAGATGAAATGCCGTCCATGCCCAGTAATTACACTGGCTACCTTTCCCTTCAATCCGAAACACAGCGAACTGTTTCACGGCTGAAATAAGAAGGGCAGTGGTACCTACCCAGACGACCCTACATACGGGCCTACCACCTAGTAAAACACTAATAGTGTAACGTTGGCAGCATTATTTCATACAAATGTCATGAAATTATCAATTGAATACGAAATTTTTGAAAGTGGCAAACCAATTCTATGGACTAATATAGGCCATGTTTAAATTTATTGTCGCATTGACGGCACCACCCTGTATACTGTAAGACTTTTTGTCTAGGACCATTATTTTCCGAATCCGGACCACTGTGCGCCGCAGCGTTGTGCGTTACGATTTACGATCAAGAGACCAAAGCTTTACATGTAAGAGGTATTTTTGCCATAAACATGCGGGCTTTTGGCCAAGCTTGTTTTTGATTTTAATGTGTGCGTGTGTGTGTGTTTATAATTATTATAAAAATAAACAACATTTTAGTGTCACCAACGGTTGTCAAATAGTTGTCAAACAAACGCCAAAAGGTATACAGCGCTGCCGGTAGCCAGGAGTTCAAGGCTGACTTTGGAGAATTGCTTAGCTGTAGAGTGAGAGGCGAACAGTAGGTAACATAAGTTACCAATAAACTTTTTACAATGGAGTATGTACATCATAAATAAAGTAATAATCCTCATTTATCCTTAAAGTTATAACAAATCAAGCCGTATGCAAAACCACCACAAAAATCGTAACTCTTACAGTATGATAAGAGCAAAGTTGCAATATAACGATTTGGTTCCGGGTTCCGGGTCCCGGGTTCGAATCTCGGTAGCAGCAAAAGTTTGTATTATGAGTACGAGCATTTGTTTACGAGACATGGATGTTTGTATGTTTTTTTTAATATGTATACAATGTGGTGACGACAATAAATTAAAATATTATGGGCTATTATTAGTTTCGTTTCTATGAAATAATATTTATTATTTTATAGAAAGGTCATAAAATAAAATTATCAAATGAATAAGCCATTTCTATAAACTAATATAGCCCATGTTGAAATTTAATGTCGTATTGAAGGCAGCACTCTGATATCCTAAAAGTCCTAAAGCAATGGACCGATTTTGTGATTCGAATTTTTTTAGTTTGAAAGCTGATGTGATTGAGATGGGTCTTAGCTATAATTTATGAAGATATGTATAGGCGTTTGATGACTATGCTGATAGTCAGCCAAACTAATGAGCTGTCATCCCTACTTGACAAAAGGTTTACTGTTACGCCAGTGTAATTACTGGGCATGGACGGCATTTTATCTTAGGCCTCAGGATGACAACGCACCTGCAATATCAAGTGCTTTTCCTTGTTATTGCAGGTGTCTATAGGCGGCGGTAACCGCTTACCACGAGGTGGGCCGTCAGCTTGTTTGTCATCTAGTTGTATAAAAAAAAAAACTTCGGTGGTATTTCCAAGATATGTAGTACTAACCTAGAGCTGATCCTGTACCATTAAATAGTCTGCGGGACGCTTAATTCTTCAGAAACTTACAGCAGGTATAGCGTGCAGTTGGCCTCAAGAATAGTCTCAATGAGATAGTGTTTGATAGATATGAGTAATCTGTCAAGCAAAGATTACTAGAACGTGGCGCAATGGGCGTGAAATTAAAATAGCAACATGGTGGCCAGTATATCTATGCACACAAGCAAAGGGGTGTTCGTGTGCCTTTGAGTTGTTCTTGCCAATAAAAATAAATAAGCTGAACATGCTGTATCTCTCAAAGTAAAAATGATATGAAGAAAACTTTTACCCATTTTATACTAGCGACCTGTGTGACATTTCGACCGAATACTCAAACAAGCGCTCTTCACTCAAGAACCTCATAAATTTTAAGTTATTCATTATGAAAGTCAAAAAGTATTGGCAAACTTCAAATTATACACTTCTTGTTCATGTATCGTTTGAGTATCGGTCGATCATTATTGTTCTTAGATACCTACATATCTCTCTGAACCGGTTGGGAAATGTAGGGTAGGATCAACAGTAATTTCCAAATAAAGCACGTTTTTGGTGAATATTTATTTATTACTTCACAACTTCTGTTAAATAAGTATATTCAGACTAGACTTACATACACTAACAAAAGTAACTGACCAGGGCCTGTATTAGAGAACAACTAAAGTAGCACTTAAATTAGAAAATTTGACTACTTAATATAAATTATATAGTAGCATTCAACCTTATGAATAAGAAGGTTGATGTGTAAGCGATTTATTTCAAACGCTACATTTTAACAATTTCTTTGCTACTGGTGCTCATTAATGGTGTAAATTCATTCAGTTTTGCACGACTCAACATAATGTGCGCCAATATAATATATATAAGTTTGCGTTATGAAGGTACGAGTATATGAGTATATGAGAGTTGTTAGTTATAAATGTTTGAAAGAACGCAGGTTGTTTTATAAATTGTAACCACTATTGTTGACGAATATGAATATCAAAACAAATATTTTTTTCTCACGCTGGTCTTTTCCTTGACTCTCCATTTTCTTATATTAAATCAAATCTAATATTATTTAATGATATTTAAGAATACAAATTGCAACTCTCAAAAGTCTGGAACGAGGATGTTGAGTCCACCGAACAAAAGTTAGAACTTTTAGTACTTAGAAAATTAAAGTTGCACCTTCTAAACGCAACTCAGTATTCATCCGTAATATAAGTAATGTATGTAATGAAAATTACATCTCATTTCACCAAGTCACTCCAAATAGAATTGTCAAATGTGTATGTACACACGACAGCACATCAAGTGTAACAGTTGCACTACGAAAGCCGCCTCTATTACGAACGCAGTAAGGGCGGTCTCAAGGTGAAACTGTTACGATCATATGGATCAAAATGTAATGAGAAGTGAGAAACCACTTTTACTACCATAAGCACGGCTGGTCAATCCAACTCGAGCGTACCTACCACAATTCACAATAAAATATTTCAAGATTTAAAAGTACGTAAATAAAAAAAATGTGATTTGAAAATGATATCGCTTGTGATTCGCATCGCCTCTCTACATATAGTTACTTCGATATCATATAGGTGTACCACTTGTACTTCAATCCGATCTTAGGCGGTTTCCCCAGCCAGAGCGACACACCAGACAAACTGATTTTAGCATCGCACTAAATTGTAAGCACGAGTCAAAACGGCATTACTATGGCATGGCTGTCGCATTAGACGCATTTCTCAACAGTCGTCGCACGGCAAAACGGCAACGACCGTCGTCTTCGCATTGTATTTCGCATTCCGCATGACTTTTGGTGCTTTCGAAACGTCAAGCGGCCGTAGACCGTTTGATCTTACGCACACGTTGATAATAATTGCACCAAAAAGTTAGGTTGGTACCTACGCGGATTCAGGCAGGTGCCGCATCAACGTGGGAAAACCGCCTATTCAGTATAATATAAGTTGGTAAATACACTTGATTTTGGTACAGCACGTTGTAAGTTAACGCATATTACTTATATAATATCTATGCATCACATCGTAAAAGAAATGACGACATTATTTTTTGTTTCAATTCTCCGTAACGGACACATACAATATCATTTCACATCGAATTTTCCGATTGACATATTTTATTTTGATACTGAAATCGAAACCAAACCGGCCCTGGTTTAGAAAAACTGCGCCCTAAGCGAATATTCTAAAACATCACAAATAATTACAATTATTACTTCTTGAAACGTAGGTACAAGTAGAATGAAACGTAAGATTATGGATACGAATATTGGAGAAGTTCTGAATTTAAATAATCGGCAAAACAAATGAAAATTCTTTAATAATTCCGCAACATCCCGATACTTTAAGATGTTTTAGAGGTTTTCAAAATGTTAACTTGAATCAGTACCTTCGACGAATCTAATGTCAAACTTAGGATAGAATTGTTACTCTGATTATCAAGTAGGTAATAGCGCAAGTGGGATCTTCAGTTGAGCAAAGCTTGCTTTCAATTGCCGCCGATAATATGGCCATGACAAGAGTATGAAGCTCCAATTGAATCTTTAAGTTTATCTTTCTTATGATTTTTTAATACTAAACGATTTGGGCGCAGTCTTTCGACGACAGCAGAGATAGGGCTATCCAAAACTTCGTAATTAAAATTTTATCGTCAATTCATCAATAATGTGTAAAACTGAATCAAAGCCAAAACACTTCTTATACTTACATAAATTATATCCATTCCAAAAACTCTCAAGCTTTATGAGCATGTGCAATTTGACTTTTCCAAAATGACAACATTTTAAAGGAATCCACCTCAAATGGATACCGGTCTTCGCGTTCTAAATATGTGTTTTTTGTGAAAATTCACAATAGACCTTTAGATGCTGTTTAGTTAATAGTTACATTGAGTTAAAAATTTACATACAGCGTACCCACATATTTTTTTTCTACATGAATTATCATTTCAAAACTTATATGATTTCATAGGCATAAAAGTATGTAGATGAGTGATATTCTGATAAGTGGTGATTTCCGTAGGGAGTGATTTTTTGGAGAGGTCTTGAGGAATTTTTAGAATGGAGATATTTATTAGTTATGTTTGTGGTCCTCGAAAATAACTTTGCGGACATCTGTGAAATGTAACTAATGTAAACAAAAAGTTTACAGTGTTAAAGAACTACACTCAAAAATGAATAGTTTCGTTTTTGAGAGCCCTTTCTTGTGAAAAAGTGTAATATAGTACATTGAAGAGTATCTTAATCAACATTATTTCCTTTGGAAATCTATTATAATATGTTCTAGTCTTAAAATCCCTTATAGACTATTTCACGTTTGTAAGCTTGTAGGGAGGGGAAAGGTTTCAGAAATATATATTAGGCGCCATCATCTCTATCTACATTAAGACAACTTATGATATTAAAGGTAAATTATCACTTAAATACTATAACTAAAAATATAAAATAATTCGGAATGTTAAAATAAAATATCAAAATAATCACAAAAGATTGTATCATTTCATGCGCCAGCGCACTTTGACGCTGGTTCGAAATAGTTAAGTTACCATAGCAACCTTAGCAAAACTTAGCAAGCTAGTCGCGATTTTAATTTAAATTGACTTTTCTAAGGAATTTATAATATCAAAATAAATAATAAACACCTTGTTGCGCCATGTAGGGTCTCGAAGTGCGCCCCTCTCATGCGACGTGGATATAATTTAAACGTAAAAGGAAATATAATTTTTACCTTTGCGCTCTAGCAAGATAATATTTATTATAGAAATAGTAAAGTCGCATCAAAAATACTATCTAAATTTAATTTTATTGCAGTCAATAGACTACAAATCTATGTTAGCAATGTAAATAAGTGAGAAAAATTAAAGATTCAAAAATTGAGAACATTTCCTCAAATTTCGATGACGCATAAGCGACGACAACTTTTTTCAATTTCATTTTATTTTTTCTAAAAGTAAAGTATTCAAAGTTATTTGAACTAATTTTAATGTTGCACGCATTTTCCCGCTGATATTTAAAAATAGGTTCGATAGCTTGAATATTACTTAGTTAACTCCATTCTTTTAATATTTAATTTTTTTAAATTCTCTTCCAAACAATTTCTAACCACAATCGACACTAGTAATTTTTTTTTGCTGCTTAACACATCGACAGTTCATTCGTAACTGGTCAATACCGGGAGTAACTGGCAACGTATCTAAGTACCTATATCTGATTATAAAGGGTGGTGACCACTATACGACAATAAATTGAAATATGGGTTATATTAGTTGATAGAAATCATTTGCAACTTTCAAATACACCTTTTATTCATTTAATAATTTCATGACATGATGAAATAATATAACATTTGCTGCATTATTTCATAGAAATGTTATAAATTATCAAATGAATAAGATGTATTTTAAGGTTGCTAAACATTTCTATGAACTTATATAACCCATGTTTTAATTTATCGTCATATTGTTGACAACACCCTGTATAATGGCATTAATTTCATATATACAATAACCGATTACAAACCGTTCACACTATCGCGGTTCAACTTAAGAGCATAATGTTATTCACTGGTCGACAATGATATAGGGTGGCCCATAGATTCAAGAACTAAGAGATTTTAAATAAGCTGGGGTGATGACCACTTCCAGCTAGTGGGCGGTCACTCTAGTAATTTTATGCCACAGTCACCATACATTCTGCGTGCTGGGTACCCTACTCATTACCAGATAGTTGGACCTGGTCAATTAATATTCCCCGGTAATCTTGAAAAATCTTCGACTTCGAGAACGAACTTTCCGAATTTATCTGGTAACAGTGCAACTTTGTTTTTGTCCATGTCGATTATTAAATCCACCTGTCGGGAAGTACATCGACAAATCGAAGATAAGTGCTGTATAATCAGTATGGCAGTTTGAAAACGTCTTCTGATGTCGTGGACAACATTTTCGGATGTAAGCATCACTCATAGCTGTATTAAAGATCTGTATCTTCGAATACGAAGATCATCCAGATTTCTCATACTCATACCGATCTTGAACACTGACTGAAATAGTTCTTGTACAAAAATCTCAAACCTCCATACTGATGCCGAAGAAGATAGGCCTTCCGAGAGTACAAATAAGTAAACAAAGTTGCCTGTTATACCGTTCAGTCTTCTACTCTATAGTCTCCTACAGCGTATGTATGAGGTCCATAGTACTATTAAGCCGGTATGCGTAAAGACTTTAGTACATTTTCAGTTCCCGGTGACTCAACCCGCTAATAAAACGTTTCCCAAAAAAATACAACTACCCCCATTCGCTTTATACTCTGAACGCATGTTACGAGTAAGCTCAGAGGGCCTAGACAAGATGCCATTTGACCATCGCTATCGCTAAATGAATAATGTAGGGGAATTGACATTTATGATCGAAGGTCGATCGATGTCATATGTCAAATCCCATACATCTTCCGCTTAGCGATAGCGATTATCGATAGGCATTTTGTCTAGGGCCTCAGATCATATAAATGTTAAGCGAGTAAGCGTGCTCAGGCGCTCACAGTTTGTGGTGGTTTGAGGGCTATCCGCCTACAATAACATATTTTTTTGTTTTGGCATCAAAGCTGCTTTCAAAATTGCTACGGTAAATTTTTACAAGAATATCATTATTTCAACCTACCAATCGGCTCTTAGGCACCTAGGCTTCCTTAGTTTTAAATTTTACTCATTCAAAGCTACCGCCAAAAAGTTATAAGTAATAAATACTTCTCAATCTATCACGACATAATACGATGCATGTCTTGAAAAAGTGATATGGATCACTTTCTAATTTAAAACTAGCAAACAGAACTCAAACTGAGTTTCATCGTGTTTATTTTTTTATATTGCGCATCATTAGTCGTTTCTATATCTTTAAATTTTCAAAGTACATATTTTTAAAATATTTCAACGCGATTAAGAATTAATTTCGTTCAATGTCACAAGAAAATACGCGCAGCAAAAAATACGTTATAAAAATATTAATTTTAATACTATACTTTCCTAATTTACATTTTAGATTACATCTCCCAAAATTCTACACCTCAGTTAGTCAATAAACAGATTCATTGACCAACTTAGTTAGAAGATTAAGAAAATAATTTCGGTTATTAATAAAGTCACCATTTGTTTCTTTTGCGAAAAACCTACAATACTTAAGTGCAATTCGTTTCTGACTGTGGTGACGATGTTCTATAGAGATGGATACTGATAAAGAGCTTAAGTTAAATTGCACTAATATTAACGCAGAATTCGCTATACATCTAATACGACATTCTTTGAACACGCATAATATAGCGTGTTTTCTGGTAAACATATTGCCAATGTATTTTTGACAGCATCTTAGCAGGATCATTCTCTACTGGTATTTAAAGGGCTTCGCAAATAAGTGCACACTCCTGCATAGCTCCCAGATTTACAGAGAAATAATCAGACTGTTAATCATAATAATTAGATGGAACAAATCAATTTATTCCATCCACCGCTCCCACAATAATTCAGAGAGTATCTCAGTACTCGGAGTCCATAAAATAAAACGATTAAAATAATATTTTAAAAATATCATTACTATTATTATAAAATATGTTTTAGGCCAGCTAAAACGAATATAAATAGGACTAAATATTATTAACAATAATAAGTTGCCATTCGATTATTGAAAGAGATTCTCTTTACTGTGGTGATTCCGATAATAACAAATATCTAGATTCATTAACGATAAGTATTGATTCTTTGTTCTTAAAAATCAAGCATCAAAGAGAATACTTAATTGGCAAGAGCTGAGACTGATTGGCGTAAACAAAAATATTTTTTTTAAAAAAAAGCTTATATTATTGACCTAATTCAGAATTTTCCTTATCGGAATGTATGTTACTGGCTTTTTTAACAACATAAGAAATTTTTGTAATTAAAATATTGCCGCATACCCATAGTATCCATTTGAATAGATCGTCACTAGTATGATCCAGGGAAGCGATTGGCAAGTCACGGATTACTGCCTATAGTGCCTTGCGCGCACTCCGCACTCTGAGAAATCATGCACGACCACCAGCTTTATAACTATTTTCTAAGCACTTCGATTTATTCTTTCCTTGGCTGTATAAATATATTCCTATCCACTTGGAATCTCCTTTGCAAAGCTTTTTAAAACTTTATTGACTTGTAAAAAAACTGTGAAACTAATGAGTTATCCTCGTAAAAAATTTAGAATTACAAAAAATTTAGGATGATAAAATTACTCTCAAACGCTTCGAGTCGCGAAGCCTTACTTATCATGATTATTACAGCTCATTCTGTCCACTACTGAACAAAGGCCTCCCCCGTCTAAGCAGAACGGTTTCTTGCATCCTGCATCCATAGCCTCCCCGCGAACATGACTTGGTTGGTCCGTCCATCTAAATTCTAATAGGAGGCCACCGTTGACTGCGGTGTCCGGTACAGCCTACATAATTGCTCTTTATCCACTCTTAACACTTGATCCCTCCATAAAATACTCGCGGCCAATTAATTAAATTAATTCCTTATCATAAGTTATTAAATTGTCAAGTATTTAGATTGTATTTGAAAAAAAAGTTCATAGCTCTAAATGCGTAAAGAAACCTAACCTAAGTAAGGATCATAGACTGTACGGAACACATCCTATAGCTATAAGGATAATATTTTACTATTTTAAATTATTATGTAAGTTTTCGCAAAATTTTGTATTATTTTAAGGTTAGAGAACCATAGTTTTTTAAAGGCTTGTTTGTAACCAAAAGCCCAATTTATTTGTGACTTACTTTAAAATTACACCTTCTATTATCAAACGCATCATTATATTTATAGACACTTCAAGAGCGATTTCACGGCTAACATTTATATCTTGCAGCCTTTTTGGACTTTCCAATAATAGCAAATTATTAACCTATTATTTTAAAATAATAATACGAAATCTAGTAGATGTAACAGATCTTACAAAATTATTCGATTAGGTTATGTGGAAAACTATGCAACTTCAGACTTGGTTTATAATACTTATCGTCAAGATCAAAAACATTACAACCAAAAAGGCTGCAATTCAACAACAATTAAATAATAATATTTAATTAATTTAAAACTTTCAACAACGATACGAGATGTAGGAGATATTTTTTTTTTCATTTTTTTGTATATTTTTATTTTTATTTGACTTTTGATCCGCACAATTGGGCATAATCATTTAAATCATCTACAGATACAGTACATATATCAAAACATCAGACTTATTACTGAAATAAATAAATCGACTTAAGATCCTTTTCTCCTAATGATTGACAATAGCGGGGTCGTCTTCCTCGAATGAATAGAAATGTAAATACGGCCGAGTACGGCCGGTGGAGAAATGCAAATGTCTTTTTATGTTCTTACATGTCTTATAAGATAATTAATTTATAATAGTATACACAAATGCAGCCGGCTACATATAAAAAACAATAACTTCTAGAGTTGTCAGTATATATAAATAACAAATTGTAAGTACAAGACATATCATCCAACTCCTAAATCGAAAGAATAGTAATATAAAGATCAAAAAGTAGTCAGCCATAAAAATATAATATTTCTTGCTTGTAGCAAGTAAGAAAAAGAGCAAATAGCTGCAGTCCGAAAATAATAAATATTTTAAGCCATAACCAAAAGTCAAGACCAAAGAGAAAGTGACTTGTGTGAATGCACACCCCTCTACGCTGTTTCAAATTACGGCCGACGTTATCACCAAAAACCAAAAATCACATAACCGAATCCACGGGTTATAAATTTTAACATTAAAGTATATAATATATTTAAAAGTGAGTGCGGTCAACTGACAAATAAATTACTAAATCCTCCATTAGTAATCATATGAGACTAAAAGTTATTGAAACAACATACTTTCGGGTCATTGAAATAAAGTGTACTCCCTGTATCTAACGGGATGAGGGTAGAACTAAAATAAATCTAGACTTGAGCGACGTTTGAAGTGTAATTATCCACAAACATATTCTTTAAGTTCTCGACGACATCCACATTACCATTTTTCTCGACGATGGTGTCCTTGGCTTGTTTAACGGTAGCCAGATTATTGTTGTCGCTCTCCTCGCTACACTCACAGTCGTCCTTTAGAGTCACTGTTACTGCTTCGCCTTCGTTCGTCTTATTCTCCACGTACTTCACCACAACTTGCTGCGGCCCCTGTTTGTTCTTCTTACGACGGCGAGAGTTTTCATTGGGCTGATTTTCACAGATCGGCTTCACTCCGTCGGAGGACGATGAAGTCTGACGTTGGTAATTTTTCATGTTCTTACGGAATCCGCAACGGCATGCCTTCAGAGCCTTTTCCCGTCTGCATCATATGGACAAAAATATTCTGTATTATGATTAATATATTTAATGATAGCTTAAGTGGATTTATAACTAAATATTAATCCGGTCATCGTAGGCAAACACTAATTAGTTAATTATCTATCAGTATGTGTTGAAGATGATACTCACACGGCTATAGCTTTCTCCCTCTGCTCAAGCTGCAAGCGCACCGCGCATACTTCCATGTATAGGTCATTGGCCCTGGATAGTTGTTGCTCATACACTTGACGCACATCACGTGCCTGTTGTAGCTCTTCACGACGTTGTTCATTGGACTCCTCCTGTGCTGGCGGCTGCTCATTCCTATCCATACAAAACCTTTTACAACTCTGCACATATAAGTAAACATGCAATGCAAAACAAAACTAAATACTATAATATTACCTGGCATAAAATTTCTCCATCCCTTCTTGGACTTCCTTGCGCCACGTAGCTTGAGTGGAACTGAAGCACTCAGCCTGCATAGAGCAGAGATCATCACCAGCAATCTCGAGATGAGCCGCAATGATCTTGAATGGGGGCCTACAAGAGTTATTTGGGTAAGCATTGTTTTCTTGGTAAGAAATGCCTATTTTGGTTATTTGTCATACCTGTTCCTGGGTACGCGGCTCCAGCACTGATTCAAAATGAGTTGAAGGCTCTCCGGGCAAGTGCTGGGAATCGGTAGAGAGATGGTATCAGTACCGACTCCCCACATGATGGCGTGACTCTCCACGTTCTTGTAGGGCACTTCCTGGGTAAGCAATTCCCACAGAACCACACCGTAGGACCAGACGTCCACACGCTCAGAGCATGGCTCGTGGCGAATCACTTCAGGTGCCATCCAGGCTACAGTCCCTGTGAAGCTCATAATCGTGCTGACGTCATTCCATTCGCGGCTGGTTCCAAAATCACTCACTTTCACCACTAGATTATCAGCGATTAATATGCTACAAATAAAATAAGATTATAATTAACGAAACAAAATTATGATCATATTCCTGTGAATGTGAAAATACTTACTTGGGGCTTTTAAGATCGCGATGAATAATCTTGTGGTTGTGCAAGTAGGTCATGCCATGAGCAATTTCCTTGGCCCATTTTAAAATCTGTTTTGGAGCAAAGCAAGCGCCACTATGAAGGAATTCAAACAGAGGGCCATATTGACAATATTCCATTATAACTCCGTAACAAGGAGATTGGGTGCAAACTCCGCGAAAACGAACTGAAAAAATGTTTAATGTTACAATATTGGAAAATGTGGAAATAGAGCTTGCAACCAAAATCAGCCCTATATTCACAAACATTCTAATAGCGAAAACTGTACCTTATTTTTTTAATTCAAATCAAACTGTATTTTGAATGAGTGTGCAAATATTCTCGTTTAAAACATCTTCGTTTAACATCGGATAAAATGTACATACAAAAAAAACAAATAAGTTATCAACAATAATTTAACAAAAACAACTGAAAATGAAATATACACTAACAAACTACATCTTCACTATCACTATATACAGAATGGTGAAGTCAATACGACAATAAATCAAAATGTGGGCTATATTAGTTCATAGAAATGGTGTGCCACTTTAAAAAAAACATCCTATTCATTTGATAATTTCATGAAAATTGTATGAAATAATATAACATTGGCTGTATTATTTCAAAGAAATGTCATGAAATTATCAAATGAATTCCATATTTTTGAATGAGGCAAACCATTTCTATGGACTAATTAATATAGCCCATGTTTTAATAGATTGTCGTATTGATGGCACCACCCCGCATAATAAGCATCTCGAAGAATCCCTTACCTATATTCAAATGGTTAAGTTTCCTCAAATGTTTAATATTCGTCTCGCTCTTCTCGCGCAACTTTTTGATGGCAACCATCTCCCCGCGAAGATGACCTCCAAACACCACTCCCTGAGCCCCAGAGCCGAGGTACACCATATCAGTGATAGCATCGAACGGGACTTCCCAATCATCATCTGTTTGTAATATGGTAGTTTATTAAAGAAAAAAATATAATTTAATTAAACCTGTGGGGAAATAAAAATGCTACTCTGGCATTATGCAGACCAGATGAAAACTATTTTTATTTCTTTATCTAAAATGTCGGAAATTGAAATAGTAGATTTAAATTTACTAAATGTCAAATGAAAATAGAGAATGTCGCGAAGTGATATTTGTTTTATTCAGTTTTTTTAACATACTAGTGTTTGAAAGATACTTAGAAAAAATACAAAATAAAAAAATAAAAAAAAAAATCGTTCGAGTGTTAAAATAATAAAGTATATTGACATAGTGACTTCTTGTCTACCTGTATTTGCTTTTTATGCTAACGTTTACCACGTTAGCATAAAAAGCAAATACAGATAGACAAGAAGAAATTCATTGGGTTATTTATCTATCCCAGGTCCTTGGTAGCTCAGATGGTTAGAGCAGTCACGATGATTGTAAAAGGTCGCGGGCTGCGCCCAGCCCTACGACGTGTTTTTTTTTCTAGTTTAGATATTTTACTAAGTATCTTTCAAACCTTCCTTTGGGAGGAGCTTGGTGGCGTAGTGGATTGAGCGCTCTGGTTTCGATCACGAAAACAAAGCAACTTTCGCCATGGTCGGTCCTTGGATGGGTCCATCAAATTTATAATCTTGAGCTCCTCCGTGCTTCGGAAGGCACGTTAAGCCGTTGGTCCCGGTTGTTACTGCAACCGCTTTAACCCACCAACCCGCATTGGGCCAGCGTGCTGGTGTTATGGCCCAAACTCCTCATGTGTTTCTGCCATGTAGGAAGGCCTGTGCCCAGCAGTGGGACGTATATAGGCTGGTGATGATGATGATGATCTTTCAAACATTTATTATAATGTTTAAATAAAATTAAGATTAAAAGCAATGCCCAACCGAATGGCAGGCATTTGAAAAAATACTCGTATTGTATTGAAGGAGATTATTTCTGCATTGTGAGGGATACATTAGCTTGTAACGCAAATAGGTATAGATAATTCTAAAAGAAATTCATAGCTATCCCAAATCTTTTAGTAGCTCATCTGAGCTACACGAGGTTAAAGTAGTAGTCACGCGTATTATGGAAGGTTTGGTCCCCAATCCAGGACATGAATGTTTTCCTTAATATTAGGATATACTAGCCGACTAAATTAGCGAGTTTTGTATGGGCTTAACGATAAAATAGTTTTTTGGACCAAAAAGTTGTGTCCATGCCATGCTTAACGGTACGAAATACCATCAACCATAATACACGCAGTTTATTTTTCTGTTTGTTTTACCTTATTTTAACACGTTTTTTTACTAACTAGTGTATATTGACCGTGCGTGTTTATTTAATACTTTCATCTGCTGTATTATTGATGTTTTTGACACAACTCTATGTCCTATGGTCCTTACAATAGTATTTAGTAAGTGAGGTATTTATGAAGATCCTATGGACCTTACACTAGTAGTTAGTAGGTAAGATTATTTTTTTTACTTCTTTTAAATCACTCCAATGCTCATCTTATATCTCTCTGAACCACGGGTGTTACGAATATTCGCATTAGCATCCTGAAATGCTGGATATTCACAACTAATTCAGACATTTTGATGACCGGCTGGTCGAGAGGTCTGTGCCCCTTGCTATAGGTACAGGCTACTCGGTCGGGTGGTCCCGGATTTTGAATCCCGGTGGGAGCAAATGTTTGTATGATGAATACGAGCATTTGTTCACGAGTCTCGAGGTCATGAGTCACGAGGATGTTAATATGTTAAATTTAGTATATTTCTAATATGTATTTATATCCATATTATTATCATTATTTCTCCGTTATCTAGTATCCATAACACAAGCTCTTTATGATGCTTACTTTGAGCTAGTTAATAGGTGTTAGTGTATGAATATTATTATTATTTTCATCAGCATCCGTATCAATTAATGCGGAGCTTCTACGGATGCGGATTCATGTCTGTGCCAAGAACATTATGTTAAGAAAGTGAGTGAAGCCAAAACTGTAGGTTTAAAATTGTAATAAATAAGACTAAAAACCGTTTTAAAAATAATCGTAATTTTCTATGCAGTTTTTGACAAGTGCCAAATCAGAAGACAAATTCTACTTAAATTTTTCAAATGGATTTTTAGCTTGTCTTTACATTTATGGCCCTTTTAGCTTCCAAATGTTCCAATAATATCGATTTATTTGGAATACATTTTTCATCAAAATTTAGTTATCCTAAAAATGCTTATCTGTTGCCGTTTTTTTTTGTTTCGCCAATGTAAGATATAGCCCTTCTTCATTAATCATATGACCGGCATAACGAATGTTATTTGAAGCAAAAATACATTTATTCGCATTCAGGTAACCTACCTAAAACCCTACGCCATTTAAAATTTGCAGAACTGCCATGTGAGATCTAACGGAGAACTCCGAAATTCTTGGCCATAACCAAAATTGTTGCACGGTATGGGACTTAAATTTACCACGTGAGTCCACGTTTGTCGCTCGATGTCAGTGCGTGAGTGAGCTGCCGATTGTAATTGGTCAACGTCCCAGCTGTTTTGCTGAATATTATGAAATACTTTTATTTCTTATATGGTTTATCTATTCTCAATTTTTATTTCTTATTTCTCAATATTTGTTCTAGAACCTCTAAGGATAACTTTGGAGAAAATGGATCACTCTGTCTGACGCCAATTATTTCCAGTGCACTTTTGCAAAGATCTTTGAAATGATATGTTTGAAATTAGTAATATGGGCCTGTAAAAATAATTAAATAAACAAATAGCCTTGTGTTAAGTCTACTTCCGTCCAACATGGAACCCGTCCAAAAAACTATTCGGCCAATGTGGAATCCGTCCTAGATGGACAAAAGGAAAATATGGGAAACATGGCACCTACAGATTCTCCATTAATTTCATAACATAAGCTCAACAAAGTTATAATAAGTTGCATTTTGTGTCGCATATGTTTAGTTGGTATAGATATACAGGCTGAAGTTTTAAAGTGGGTGTGGATGGCCAAATGCGAGAAAATGAGGAATAACGAAATACTCAAAATAGTCTCGAGTCTCTTTGATGAAAACTAAAACTGTATCATTGGATTTTTGAAAATTCAATACTTCTAGCCCTGGCTAGAAGTATTGAATTTTCAAAACAAACAATTGGTGATTTTGTAAACAAAACCACCACCACCACACCATTCGATAGTGTCGAAAATAAGGAATGAATTCTGGGAAGTAACGATGAACGGCAAAGTTAAGTAAAGAGCTCATTTTGACCATTTTTAATTTTTTTTCTTATGTTCCCAACCTGATTAATTGTTAAAAATTATGGCCATGGTTTTTAATACATAGCTAGATTCCCCATCGCAAGGGTTGTACTGCAATCAGCATTACAATATGATTGATTCTGTTTAGAACTTTCGTAGTCACATATCAAACCCAGTGATTTTGGAAACAAAACATTTTAAAGTAATGTATTTAATAACAATACATGTTACCTGTACCATTGCTCCTTATGTTCCAATTTTAAATTTTTATTCATTATCTCTTCGCCAATAAAGTCTTCTTGGGGTATGTAAAAACGAAATTTTATGTATAATGCAATTTGATGACTTGAAACAATCTTTGGAAAATGTTATATGCTGAATAGGTTAGTTGAGAACTTTTTTTTATTTCATATTTGAGAAGTATATGTATAACTCATTGAGAAATATTGTAAAAGGAATAGTATGTCTAAGATCAATAGTTTCATCATCCAAAAACAAACCATATAGAAAATCTATGGAACAGGTGATGTCATATGTTCCATAGATTTTCTATTATATCTCATAATACTAAGAAATGTATGGGCATACTGACAAAATTAATTTATAATATGTATGTTTTTATTCATACTTTTCATAATAATGCTTAGTTTTTTTAATTGATGTCAATATCATTAACATTTTTGATAAATTTTGGAAAAAAATTGATTTATTTTAAGATTTTTGTAAACAGTACAACTTTGACAATATATCATATCCTTAATTATGTTTTTGTGGGTAACAGAAGCGTATATTTTCTGATATTGTGAAAAATAGCACCATAATCAAATTTAACCAACATCCCAATTCAATAATATTGCAATGCTGAATGCATGAAATGCTATGTGTTGAAAAAAATGGCCATCAATTCGAAAAATCAATCAGTTAAGGTTGAAACGCTTATTATATCATCCTATTTCTTATTTCCTAACTAGAAATAGAGTTAGAGACTTAAGTAGAGAGCCAGCAATCACACTACACTAAAAAGGATCCTAAATAGGAGAGAACACACAGCCGTGATGTAAATTGCTTCGGGTTACACATATTAATGACACCGTATTTATTTACACCAATTAATAATTAACACTTCATATTGTAATTAATTTTGTTAACATGTTACTCTGTAACATTTCAGTTCACCTATGTCTGTCACTTAGTGGTCTATAAAAAAATATTTATCAATACCACTGTTATACACAATGATTTTTGACTAGGAAGAAAATTTAATTTAATAGTATAATAATAGTAATTAAAATAGAATTAAGAGAAAGTGCTGCATTAAATAATATTTCTTAAATCACAATTTTAAACTTTTTTATTCTAACAATTAAATTTTATTTATAATTATTAACTACTAGTGGCTTCACCCACCTGGATATTGGATATCTCGCCAAAAGTAGCCTATGACCTTTCTCACTGTGAAATCTATTCAATGCCAAATTTCATCTAAATCCGTTCAGCAGCTGAGGAACGAAAAAGTAACAGACAGACAGTTACTTTCGCATTTATAATATTTATAACTTCATTGTCTCGTTTTTATAATAATTTCAATAAATTTTTTAACAGTGTAGGTAATATTGTCTTTTGGAAACAGAGTGGTGGGGGCCGTTCTTACTCTCTAGACCTACATTAGAAAGTGCATTGACATAGCAAGCCGTCGCTAACTGCATTTTTATATTTAATATATGTTTTAGTGTTCAATTAAAAGTCATCCAAGAAACATTGCAGTTTCCTTTCAATTCCCTTGCATACCGTCGGGATTTTGGGACACTCACTGCATATTGCATCTCTTGCATTGCATATTGCATACTGCATACAACAATAGGATTATAACTGCTCTAACTGCAATTACACCTTCCTATTTCCTAGTTAGAGAGTTGGGAAATAGGATAATGTAATAAGCCCTTTAATATATTGGTAAGTAGCATAAGAAATAGAAAAAACAATTTTGTTATAAATTAGCTCTCGTTTTAAGTTTGCTGTATGTCATTACTTCCTAAATTTCAGTCCTTACTAGCAATACTATTGAATGGTGTAATGAATAATACAGGTGTGTTTTCTCAAAATCACTAGGTTTAATTCCTGGCTAGAAATATTGTTTTTTTAAACTTCAATGATGCAGTTTTAGTTTTTATCAAAAATCAGGCTTTCTTTGAGTACTTTTCGCTAATCCTTATAGTTTTGAATTCTGCCATCCACACCCACTTGAAAAATTCACCTTTCAGATTAACTCCATTCACCTCAGCTTTTAATGGTAAGCATGCTTCTTTTATTATTAAATGAAATAAAAATATATTTATACAACTCTTTAGTATTATCTCATTCCTTGTCAGCCACTCCCAGAGTTTTGTAGCAAGCAAGTATTACATAGACGAACTGCAAGCTTCGTCTTGTTTTATGCTATTTTTTGCTTACAGGTTGTAAAATTCTATCCCTATTGATTGTAGCAATGCAATGAACTTTTTCATAGTCTCTGTTGAACATTAATAATTTACCAGTACACATTTTACAAGTGATACTATTATGAGTCTTTAGAAAACTGTTCTAGGAAAAAAGGAATGTATAGAAATCAGGGCTCTAGCATTAATGACCTAGAAAGAGTTAATGTACTATAATTATATGTATGTGTATATATGTCTTTTGATTATGTCTAATTATTTGTATTATAAAATAATTGTATTATAGGTATATAACCTATCTTTATCTCTTTATTCTTGCACCCATTCTGTTGTTATTTTAGTATATTACTTTCACCCTAGGTTGCCTGGAAGAGATTGCTTGTTAGCAATAAGGTCGCCTTTTGTATGATTTGTTTTTCTTTTCTGCTTTATATGTTTTTTTTTCTGTCCTAGTGTGCAATAAAGTATATTTGTATTGTATTGTATTGTATTGTATAAAGTACTTACCTACCATAATAATAATAATATTCAATATACTCACACCTATTATTTAATTATCTAGCCCAAAGTAAGCATCAGTAAGAGTTTGTGTTAAAGATACTAGGTAACAGAGAAATAATGATAATAACATGTATATAAATATTAGAAATATAATTAGTAAACATATAAACCTCCATGACTCCTGAACAAATGATCATATAAATCATACAAACATTTTCTCCTACCGAGATTCGAACCCGGGATCCCTGACCAAGTAGCCTGTATATCAAGGGGCATAGACCACTGCCAGCCAGTTATCAAAAAATATTATAAACAAAAATTATTAATTATCACTTTCTATGTCTGCACAGCTGCGTAGCGCATCGACCTTCGATGTAAATTAATTAGGTACCTACAAGAACTTGGTACATAAAATAGAAAGAATCACAACTCACCTTTATCAGATTTTAAGTCTGCTCGACCGAACAACGACAGCACGGATGAGAAACACTCCATCACTCCGCCAATCCAAAAAACTTCCTTTTTATCAGCATGACCAGAAAATGCTTCAATGGCTTTTGGTTGATTTTTGGGGCTTTGTTGTATGGCAAATTGATTGTCAATATTTTCAACTACCCCTTGGGTAGCCTGTGCTTCCATGGTTATGTTATTACTCCCTCTTCAAGTTCTTAGTTTATCATTATATGCACAAACGCAAGTCAGTATTTATTGAAAGAGACACTCAAACTGCATCAAGATCGCAACGCACTTTCATTCGGAATCCTAGCTGAGAGAAGAATCAGGAATAAATAGGGAACGGATTGATTAGAAAGGGTGGCATTGGGGTAAGCACATTTTATTATCTGTGCATCCCTCTAGTTCCCCTCCCCCTCGAGCGTATGTGCGTCATAGAATTACTCTGTACTCTATGCTCACTGCTCATTTACTTACCCCCAAAAACTCTCTGCTCAGACATCCGAACACTTCGGAGTATACCCTCTGAACGTACCTCTGGGTCATTTATATTCAGTTGAAAGTGGTGGTTATCCACCTCATCAAGTAGCATCATATGGACACTGTCATCATTAATTTCGCGTGAAATATTCACTAATATGCATTGAAATGTATAACACCAGCATTTCAATGCAATAAAAGAAGAAATAAAGAAATACTTGCAGACATGGCTGTATGGGCGTTAGTTCCCTTTGCCTTCCCATAACGAAGAAAATGAATTAAAAAAAATACAATTGAGATAATAGCGTGATTTGATGGTATCTGTCTGTCAAGATTATTGGTACTTACAATAATTTTAAAATTGTGTCAGAGCAAGCGAACAGTTAGAAACTTCACAAAGATTGTGAAGTTTTATGAAGCAAGTGTTTGTGTTGAAGTGCAATTGGAAGATCATTACAATAAAAGTAATTATGGTACGAAAAACGTTGAAAACTTTATCGTGGTATCCACCTTATTAAAGTTGCATCATGGAGACTCATCATCATCAAAAATTTGGCGCCAAGCTCGCCGAAAATACATTGAAATGGGTTGACTAATAATGGCTAAAAGTTGAGTCAATGGGCCTAATTCTAAAGACACACTGGGCCTAATTCTGGCGAACATATGCTAAGTTTAAATTTAAGTTCAGTCTATTTCTTTCTCTCAAAATGAATACGAAAAGGATGGCTGTCATCTTTTTTTCCTATTACTTATTGCGAGAAAGAGATATACTGTACTTAAAGGAGATGTTCGATATTGGTACTCGAAAGCCCCCCACGATTAATTATATATTATGCGAAAGTTTATGCTCAGAGGATCTTGAATATACCCTTTTTTCATTTTAATACCCCTGCATTTTTGAGTAATTTTGAAAAGTGTATGCAAGAATTCTAAGCTTCTTATCCAAGTTTCTGTGACAAAATACAGTAAAAAATAAATTGAAATCATTATTATTAGTCAGAAACAAGTGCAGAAAATAATTTGCCATGTTCTTCTAGCATTTACAATAAAATATAATTGCAAAATAGTCGTAGGCTGAATCAAATCAACCCTATGCCTAGTTATTAAAAAAATATTTGACCAGACAATAGACGACATTGACGTTTTATACTATGATGCGTAGCATCACTATATCGTCTGTGGTCTGGGATGAGTCACATTTTTTAAAATGGAATTTTACATCTCTGGATAACAGTTTTCTGACCAGAATATAATGTTATTTTTTATTTATATGCAGGCATTTAAAATTGTAGTTTCTATATCATAATATTCTTTAATATATACTCTTTCTTCCCATATAACTTTTGTCTTGGGGGGTAGCTGAGTACCAGCCCTCATACATTTTCAGAACATGTCCTTTAGAATTAAAGTGTGTTCCCAGAATTAGGCCCACTCTAAGTGTAAATTTAAGTACAGTGTATCTCTTTCTCGCAATATGTAATAGGAAAAAGATAGCAAGAATTCGTTTCGATTTGTCAACTAAATTTAGACAGAATTCAAAGGAACCATAGACAATTTTAGACGGCATGTAGTACGTAGGTGCCATCTAAACACTGCATTTTGTCACGTATAATGAGCTTGAAAATTGACCACACCTTTTTAAATGTCAAATCATATAACAGCTATCCTTTTCGTATTCATATTGAGAGAAAGAAAGGCGCTGAACTTAAATTTATACTTAGCGTGTGTTTTCCAGAATTAGGGCCGATCTCTTTCACTCAAGATAAATACAACAAAAAAGATGGCTGTGACTTAATTTGTCATTTAGTAACGTGTGTTCAATTACCGACCATACTAAACGTGATAAAAATCATAAATAGTGTTTTAGAAAGCACGTCCGTAATGCACAGCGTAATGTGGTCTGTGATTTTAGGACTGTATAGCCTTAGAATTGTTTTGAGGCTCATTCTTTTGCGTGTACTAATCACAGAGTATATAACCCAAATTCTGTGGTATTTCTAAGGTATTTTAGTGTTTGGCGGGATTTGGTGGTGTCAGTCAAGATTTTTATCACAATAATTAAAAGTGTCTGAACTAAGGTTGTGTCATGAAATTGGTGCAGTTTTATTAAGTAAGTGTTTGTGTTGAAGAACCATTATCATTATTAAAAGTGATTATGCTGTGAAAGACGTTAAGAATTATACTTTGATTATCCACCTCATCAAAGTAGCAGTACCTCATCATGGAGATACGTAGTATATCTAGCTTATTTCTCGCTAATCTCTCCCAAGCTACATTGAAATCTGTTACTTAGGTTACACTAGCATTTCAACGCAATAATGGCTGAATAAAAGAAAAACTTTTGCTTGATCACTTTCCTCTAGGGAGAATAAAAAATATATCTGTGGTATTCCCTTTGCCTGCTGAAAAAAACAGGCGAACTTAACCAGAGATAAAAAAAAGGAGGGAAACGTTGAATAGGTTGGTCTTTGATCTGTGGATAGTGTCTTTAGTTGGTTATGGTTGCATAGTCTCTTTCTAATCTTTCTAATCTGTGGTGTCGACGGCCTGATTTTTACAGAAATATAATTTTCTACTTGTTCTTGTAATGAAACACAAATGAAAGTATTGACTTGACGTAAAATATTGTTACGAACGTAGTGATGAATTATTGGTATAAAGCCTCACAGTTTCCAATTTCCTAACTTTCTTTATCTCTGTAGCAAGTGTTTTTGAACTTTAGACTTATTTCCCCCAATGTTGAAATTGAAGTGACAACTAGTATCTCTTTTTAGTTGGTGAGTGACCAAAACCGGATTGCTAAAACCTAATTCGAATTTAGAAAGTATAAACTAAAATTTTAAAACAATGGATAAAAGATTCTCACCGCAGCAATTGTACGAAATATACAAGCGATGGGTTGTGAACAACCCGAATTTAGTCACCGACGTCGAGACTGTAGCAACATGGTCCTCGTATTTCATTGCTGGGAAAATTAACAAATCACCAATAGTGTCGGAATTGGTATACTCATTATCAAAACTCCTGTCTCTTTTCAACGACCGTCTAATAAGAGAAGCCTATGGTGGAGATACCCAGTATTACAGTCTTAGTCAACAAATAAAGCTTTGGTTGACTATAATTCACTATTGTGAGGTGTTTGTGGAGCTAGTTGTGAAACAAAAGTGTGGTTCTCGTGGTAAATGGACAGTGGCATCATTATTACAACTTTTTAAATGTTCTTCAGCTTTGATACTCTTATTTAAATACAAAGAATTACCTATACAACATCCTCCAATACCAGCTTTGCCAAGAAAAAAGTTTACAGAGGGAAAGGAAAGAGATGAAAACTCAAATGATTTTTTTACATTGAAAAGGTCAGGTAGAGTCATTCGATGCGTAGAAGGAGCACCACCAGTTTCTTTTCGTGACTGGCAACCAATTCAAGTTAAGGAAAGCCCACACAAGTCAGTTGAAATAAGTGATTTAATGCTAGCAGAGTCTTTACATATTCTAAAACCATTAATACATCTCGGTGCTATGCGAGTATTTGGAACCAAAGCATGGAAACAATGGTTAATTGCTTTGGGCTTAGACCTTGCTAGTATTAAGTTATACAACCGAAACATACAAGATCTGACATATGAACACAGGATAGAAATCAGCCGTCGAAAATTAGGTCTAGTATTGTACTTACTAAGAAGCCCAATGTATAACAGATACTCCATGTCTCTGATAGAAAATGTTTTAACTTCATTGTCAAAGGTGCCAGTGGCTGGACTTGTGTGTGGTCCCATAATTCAGTATCTAAATCATTGGCAGGAGATCTACTTCTATATGTGGGCATCATAAACTATTTAAAAATATTGTGTTAATAATTTTAATGCAAATGTTTGATAACAGTTATTTGACTATTGTAAATAATGTAAAATAACCATTAAATATTTGCACTAAAATACCTACCTACTTGATACATTCCTGTATTACAGATTTTTTTAAATATTGTGACTTGCTTGAATGTCTAAACATGTGTTGGTATTAATAAATAGGGTAGGTATTTATCATACTAGAACCAATACAATTTATAATTTAATTAGATAATCAGAAATATCACGAAAATACCATTAGAGTAAGATGTCCTTCATTTCTATTAATATTAGAAATAAGATAGGATATGGACAAGATAAAAAAAACTGATGTCATTTCATCATCATGTGGTCCTAATTATCAAAATTATCAAATCTTGAGACTTTGTATGTTTTAAATTGAAATGTGGGTTTTTAATGTTGCATTTTTCTATAGTCTGATTCATGGATAGTGAATGTGTATATAGAAATAATTGGTTTGATAAATTCTTATTTTAAAACCTTAATATTTATTCCTCGGGTTTGATTTGGGCTGTGTTGATAGGTGATTTTCCAAATTAACTTGAATGTTTTCTATGTATTACTCGTACTTCTAAAATGTCTCCTCCCACAATATATATTAATGGGCCACCTGTATGTTTCTGCCATTGAAAAGGTTAATTCTAGCATAAATGTATGATTTAATTGAGGCTATACTATTTTATCATTATTATTCCAGTGCAAGAGAATAACATATATAGATTAGTTATGTTCAATATGTAGTATTTTCATTGTTTAATAGTTATTGTGCCAAAAAGTTATTTATTACATTGTTGTAAAGGGAAGACTGTATTTCTCACTTACTTATGTACCACTACCAGTACTTTTCTATCCAAAGGAATAGCTAGACCAATCAGATCAGGCATCTACAAATACATTTAATATTATATTTTTAGTACAATTATAGCTTATTTGTGATGAAAATTTAATAAGATCTGTCCCAAACTTTGGCGTCATATGTAATGAAATGGAGCTACAGTCTGTTGTCAGAGCAACTACCCATTTACAAAGTTGTAAACTCAAATTATTTGAAAGCTGGAATGTCTTGTTTCTGGGGCTTTAGAAGATGCTACAAAGATAAATTTATGTAGGTGGGTAGGCCAGTTGTGCTGGCACAATCTTATAATTACCCATTACACTATATTACAATAATTACCATTTACCTACTAAATCTAATAATCTCGACCATAACTAAGTATAGTATAGTTCTTTTTTACTTTGTTTTTTACATAAATAAATTCATGATAGTTATATGTGTGGAAGGCTTTACATCTTAGGCTTCAGGATGACAACGCAACTGTAATACCAAGTGATTTTCCCATGTTATTGTAGGTGTCTTTAGGCAGTGGTAACCACATACTGTCTGATGGTCCAAAAGCTTGTTTGTCATCTAGTAATACCTACTTACTAACGGCCAGTTTCAATATTCTAATACGTGCTGATAAAGCTTGTAAAGGTTGCTTGGTAAATGCATAATATCTCTATCTATGGATAAAAATATTATCATAAAATATATAATTAATCTTATAATCTGTGGAATATTAATGTGAGGTCAATGTAAAGTGAATTTTCATCCACAAAAATTACAGACAGTGCTTAGAATAATAACTATAGTGAATTTTAACTGTAGTCTTAGGCTAAGTGCGCACTGCAATGCGATTTTTATTCGTCATGCCTAAGCGAAATCAAATCGCAATACTCAAGTGATTCTCACGCTAAGAGGTGCGCTGCAATCATTTTCAATTTTATCAAAGGGCAGTTACTTTTTCCACGGGCGTGGTTATATCAACGTCTTTCAAATTATATTCACTTTTATTACAATGATCTTCTAATTGTATAATATAAAATTCATCATAGTTCACAGATTGGCGACTATTTTTCGTATCATTTATTTTCGCATATATGTATGAATAACTTGAACTAAAAATATTAAATCACATAAAATAGGTATGTAAAATTAGTGTGTATTAAATTAAGTGTTTGGTATCTACCTATATAATCTTTCTTATAACAGGCAAGCACTTATTCGCAGGCTTTCCACTCCGATTAACTATTTTTTGTTTCCAAGCCAAGGAATCAACCATTTAGTTGATCCAATATGAACATTTATTAATCTTCTTGTTAATAGTTTAGTCATCAAATTAGCGTTGTTTAATAATTATACTACAGCCTAAATGTTTGTTTATATAACTCTAACAATGCCTTCACACACGACGTTTTATAAACCAGTAAACGACGCGCGTTTTTATAGATGCAAAAGCAATTAAGATGTGCTGCAAACGCGCGCGCGTTAGTATAAGTTTAAACTAAAACGCGCAGAGAACGCGCGTATCAAAAATGCACATTGTCTGCTCGATAAATAAACGTGTCAATATGTTCCTAACTTCCTATTTCGTTTCATGCATAACTTTATTTTGAAATAATTTTACTCGCAGTTATTTTTAAGCAAAACATTGGGAGCAACTGTCATTTTCTCATTAGTCATTTTATTTCTAGTTAGCAGCTACGAATAACAAAACTGTATATTTTGTACTTAAATGTCTTATAATAAGATTTCAAGTCAAAATTGATTGTTATGAAGGGTGTAATAATTATATTCTGGGAATGGGTTTTCAGGGAAATTGTATTTGAATATGCTTTTATCATCAAAAGTAGGTACCTAAACCTAAAAAGGCATTTCATTACGATATACATCATTTATGATATACATCATCATGAGATACATCATTAAGTACTTACATCTAAATTTTTGGTACCTACCTAACGAAAAGCGACATGGTGTAGGTAAGAATTGTTTAGTAAAAATTGACAGAATTATATTGCATATTTAAATATACAACAAAGGTGTAAAAAGTGTGGGGAAAAAATAAAAGAAAAAGATTAATACTCGTATTATCACAGTTTTATTTATTTACCTAATACCATATTAAAATAATTACTTCTACGTCAAATTAATCTAAATAATTTTATAAAAGGTCCTACCTACAATACATCGGTTTATCTTAGACCCAATATATCGGTATCTACTCGATGAACATCATCACGGGGACCCTTAAATTTTTCATTACTGGGTCTAAGCCTCTTGGCACTTGCGATTTTTCTAATCCACCATGGTTGCCTCCAGCGCTTCGTCGACGACTGCGGTCCCTTCCTCCAGATCTTCGTTCGATTACCTACTTACTTGCCTTGGCCAACGCCTGACACCCAGCCTTGAACAGCTTGCAACATTGCAGTTTCTACCTGGCTATAGAATTCACTAATACTTCCGTTCATCCAGTCTGATTCCGAAAATTGCTCTCCGCGGCTTACGCAATGTGTTCAACTATGCACCAATCATGTTCCTAGTTCACTACAGACACATCCGTCAAATACCCAGCAAGAACAATATTGTCGCAGACAGCTTGTCTCGGCTAAAGGAACTGAGAGCGTCATGCAGTTACACCCAATCAACTGCGGCGACTACTTGTATGAGTTGGGTGCAGACAGACCGAATGACGGAATGCCCTCGGAGCCGCACCTCGTATTTGACGCACCGCGATAAAAAGTGACAGGTATGGAGCTTCCGATATTCGAATCCTTTCCGACAGTTGAGAATAAGGGGGCAGAAGTACGCAATTCGCATTTTTCGCAAAATGCAACTTTGGAATCTTGTAATTAAACATCACTTATCCAATAACGCTTTGGAGTCAAAACATCCTCGTCTAAGCATGCAAGAAAAAAAAAGATTATATTTGAAAATAAAGAAATGCACATTGTAGTTCATATCAGCAGCACAGCAGCGGAAGGCCGTCCTACTCTGCGCTTTTCTGTACATGGTTTTCTGTTCATGTACCTACATGGTAGGTAGGACAGATTAGGTGGTAGCCACGGCCGTCTGCTCTGCGTGCTATGTGCTCTGCCCACTACCACTTTTATAATTATTATAATATTAATTATACCGTAAATATGTATTTTAACGGAATAATAAATTCTGCTTAAAAAAAATCATCGTTTTTCATGTGATATTAATAATTACTACTTACAATTTTAGCCGGACACACAGATACACAGACACGTCAAACTTATAACACCCCTCATTTTTCGTCGGGGGTTGAAAATAAATAAAATAAATAGCCAAAGATCATAATTTGTTTAATTGTAAACATTTGTAGCTGATTATTTTAAACTACCTACTACGGAATTCAAACCGTGAGTTTTGAGTTTATCTTTATATCTATCCATTGTAACATAATAATTAAATTACATAAAAAATACATGTACAATAACGAAATATTAAGTTTTTTCTGAAAGATCGATAGGTACATGAAATAATATTACGTCATTGTAAAACACAGATCTAGCTATTTTTAAATACATATAAATATGTTAATAATTAATTTATAGGTATATCTACTATAAAAAGGCATTGACATCAAATAAAATAGGTACAAACCAATTTTTTTACTATATATGGAGCATCGGCAGTATCATTCTTATATATTTAAATATATAAATGTAAATAATATTAAGTAGGTGTACACGTCCATAATTAAGTTCAATACAGAAATGAGGATAGTAAGCAAATACATACTTTCTGCATTTTGGTTATAGTCTATAATACAAACTTGAGAAATAAACATTCCTCGCACAGTATGGTGCTAAAGGTGACGTCCAAAACTTTTTGGGTTATTTACATCTGGGGATACTCGGAAATACACCATGTATGTTCCGCGATATTTCGTAGTTTTCGAGTTACGTTTTTTTATATTAATCATCAACACTTTTTGACTCATGTCAACGAATTATTTAATGAAATAAAATTTTTGGATGTCGTTTTTTTGCTCCATTCTGTATACTCATTAAAAATATTGAAATCAAAAGTTAAAATCTTACTAAAGACGTTTGATTTCACACCGAGTACGAGATGTTTCATTAGAGTCCCTTTTGTGATATTTAACATAATTAGGGTAGACCCTGTAAAATCTCGATTTCTAGAATACCTTTGTGTGTTATTCCTATGTTCTCTAAAATACTCCCTGTTATATAACCAACAAGGGTCCCAGAAGCTTCCGTGTTATAGTTCAGTGCAGTAATAATAGTGTTGGTATTCAATACAGGGAGCAAGGGGAACGATGTCGAAAAGGAAGACAGATGGCAGTGCAGGTGGCCCTTAGCACGACTTGTTGAAAACAAAAATAGCGAAAAAATGAACTGTTTCATACAAACAGATTGTTGGTATTACAATTTAGTATGAAACGGGATTCGGCCGAAACGGTGAACGGGTAATCTTCTAGCGTATGTAATGCATGGATGGGGTGAAGCTATTGACAAATGTGGGGACTCAGTGGCATTAAGCTTTGATATTGCCAAAGCCTTTGATCGGGTCTGGCACAAGGCTCTTCTCTCCAAGCTCCCGGCATTCCTTCCGGAATCCTACATGAGCGGAGAATCCGTGTCCTCGCTGATGGATGCGCTTCGCGGTTCATGTCAGTAATTGCTGGTGTACCACAAGGCTCTGTTCTATCCCCCACACTCTTTCTTCTTCATATCAATGACATGCTTCCGTTAAGAAACATTCATTGCCATGCGGATGACGTACAGTGCATCGCGGATATTACGGTCGCCCAGGGGTTCGCGCCGAAACCAAGAGAGAGAGAGAGAATTTCACCACTAAGCTCAATATCTGGATGGGGGTCTAACAATCTTGTTCAGTTCAATGCTAAGGAAACATAGGTGTATGCGTTTACAGCCAAAATGTCGCCGTTCCTTCCCCTTTCCTCTCTTCAGGGCACTACTTTTTCGGCACAGGGGTCTTTAAACTTGCTCGGCATGGAGATATGTTGCGATCTGAATCTACATCAAAACCGTTATCAATACAGCCTCACGGTAGTTCGGTGTCCTGAACAAGGTGATTCGATTTTTCACGCCTAACCAATTATGCCTATATACCTATTTACAAAACTCAGGTCCGATCTTGCGTGGAATATTGCTCGCTCTTGTAGGATGGCTCCGGCTACGCGTCGTTTTGTCTGTATCGTTGGCGATGTAGAGGTCACGAACAACCTTGAGCCTCTGCAATTGCGTTGAGACATCGCGTCGCTTAGCGCCTTCTATCGGCTATATCATGGAGAGTGCTTTGAGAGCTTTTCGACGGTATCCCACCTCCCTCCTTCCTACTCAAGATCACGCCTGTGCCGATCTTCGGAATCATTAATTCACTGTCTCCACCTCAACATCACGCACAAAGAAATTGAGTACCTCGTTTCTTTGTCGTACTTCCAGAACTTGAAAATCTTTGCCAGCACATGCGTACTCTCCTACCTATAACATGGGTTCCTTCAAAAGAGGCGTGAAAACGCACCTTTTGGGGCGGCAAAGTGGAGGCGGCTAGAGCAGTGTCTAAACTGCGCTACCTGTCTTCGTACATGGACTCCGATTCATATCAGGTGGTGTTGTGTCATTTGTCGTGCTTTGTATAAAATAATAATAATAAAAACCGCTGATTTTTTCTCTCTATTTTTTTTCAACTGTTACCATTACAATCGTCTCCCTTTGTTTTCGAGAATTTCGAGAGCGTTGCCTTTACACCCGGTATACTCACTACTTATTTATGTTATGTATATTAAACAGTACCTAATTTGAACATATAATAGTTTTATGTGCAGCACTCATAAAACAGATAACCACTGGGATATACCAAACAAAAATCTAAAAAACATATATAATAAGTATTCAGCTGAAAATCGCAATTAACATATATTTTTCAAAGGTACAAATTTATACATTTTGGGAGGGAACGTTAAATATTACTCAATCTTTCAGAAATATTTAAAAAACCTATAAGGTACAGTCGAAGACATAAGTTGATGAACAGATCCAAATTTTCAAAACACCTGCACAATATAAAGTTTCATATGTTGCTGAACAAATTGTTGATCAAATCTCTGTGTACATTAAAGAATGTCAAAAGTTAGTAAACAATATTTTATCAAAAGTTGCTGGACTTACCAAATTTTCAAAACACCAGCATAATATAAAGTTCCATATGTCGCTGAACAAATTGTTGATCCAATCTTTTGTACAGTCGACAGCACATCAAGCGTAACAGTTTGACCTTGAGCCCGCCCTTACTGCGTTCGTAATAGAGGCGGGCGGCTTTCGTAGTGTAACTGTAACACTTGATGTACTGTCGTGTGTACATTGAAGAATATCAAAAGTTAGTGAACAATATTTTATCAAAAGTTGCTGGATTTCATAAATTTACATAATTTGTTATTGATGGCAACGAAAGTCCATAAACACATACTTACAAAACACCTGCACACGGCGAACGTAGAGAGCCTAGAAGCATAACTTCATACAAAACTCGTCGCAAAATGGGTACCCTCGGCGGCTAGAAGAGCACGTCGGATAAAATCGGCTAATATCAAAATAGTATAGCGCCCTCTCGATCTTCTGATTTACACGCGCCGGACGGTTCATATATGCAGGATGTAACCAAACCATGCAATTTTTTTTAACGACTTTAATAATTATATATCGTCATTTTTAATAAATATAGTAACGTTTTAAATCGGTAAACTTATTGAATTTTAGAGTTGAGATCAGAAATCAGAAATGAAATGGGTTCGCTTCATTCATTTAAATAAAAAAAATCTAAATATCTGTCATGATATTATTTATTAGTATTAGGGACATAAGAAAAAAATTAAATTGTCATCAAGTCGTTTTGTTTCTTAAAATAAAACCACTTTACCAGATTTAACTTGCGTTTAATTAGATGTCACATTATGATTTTTTATGCCCAATGTTTCGATTACTTTATAGCGATCAAGGTCACGGGAAGATAGAAGTAAAGATGTCAGTTGTCTTTGATTTAAATACCGTCATATTTTTTATAGTTATATTTTGAGTGTCCGATTCACGCCATGGAGCTTACAGTGTCCGAAGGTCGGAAAGAGTAAATACGGGCTTGAGACTTTGTAATTCTCATGATAAGATCCCCAGCTGGTGTGGTCCAACTATCTTCTCTATTGAAATTATGATGTTGTTTTATTTCAATAACCTCACGAAATTATCTTGCAGTTTACAACTTCACTTACTACGACTTATCCTTAACAGTTTAAAATAGATACCTATACTATTTCCAGATCATTTTGTAAATGAGTAAATTATTAAAGTAATAATTAAACATACACATGTTAAAATAATAATGCTTAAATTTATTGAGAAATGTGTTGAAAGTGGCATCATATTGTAAGGAACTGTGGCAAAATATCCATAAATTGGAGGTTTGTTTATCATTCTTACAAAAATCATATAAGGCAACGCTGTATAAAGCCATAATTGCTTATTAGTAGGTAAATTAACTATAAACATACACAATAACAATAAGTCGTCATAAAAGTTTGCAGAGCTAAAAGTTGAGTTGAAAATAAATAAATACTGTCACACACAAATGACTGCATAACATCATCCACCCGTGTATTTGTTCAAATTGTCCACAAATATTGGGCCAACATGGCGGCCAATATAATTGTTTATATTTGACTCGATTATAAAGGTTTAGGAGAGACTTACGTGTAAAATTTGATTCCAGTGCTCTTATTATGTTCACCTACGCGGCTGACACACCATTTTACTTCAGTTTTGGACATATTAACTGAGATTTTATTGTTCTTTTACGAGTACATCACCGTGACGCAGTCAATGACAAACTAAATCATGGCGCGGAGTCCGATTTAAGCCCCGCCCACTTTGGAGTCTCTTTCGGGGTGTCATTTTGGATGGGCTAGTTACTCGTCTATGTTATTATCGGTCGCCGCCTGCACACTATAAAGTTCCTATTGTTGCTGAACAGACAGTGCCGAGTTGAGTCATTTTTGAATTTCGAACAAAGACAATCACTGAAAAGAGTGCCGATGTTTCGCTCTTTCGTTTTGGGAATGAAGTCATTGTAGTGCCATTTTTTTTATCTTATTCGCATAAGATTGACAAAAAAAATTAAATAGAGTTTTAATTTAATTAGGTCGGAATAGCGGAATATACAATGACCGATAGGCTGACACCGACTCTTTTTCAACTTGGCTGATGCTCTCCCGTCTGTTTTGATATCATTGTTATCGTTATCACATTACTTGATCTATCACAATTTTTTTTAAATTAAACTCTAGTTAGTAGGAGTAGTACGTGACTAAAGCGTTGATTCTCTACTTGTATATATAAGTTATATATTATATTATACTATAATAATTATCATAATATATTATATAAATTATAATTATATATGCGGAGTTTATTCTATGTCTGATGCAGGCGTAGTCTATACTCCTTGCCACTTTTTCTCTGCGATAAACGGCCTTTATTTTCTTAAATAATTTATTCTTAATTTAAATTTTACATGTAATAAAATTTGTCAGCAGGCTTTATGAAAGATAAAGTCATTGTGGTATGAACATAACGTAACTTATATTAGAGACAGACATTCATATACACATATTTATGATAAATACAGCCTTGCCCAAAAGTATTAAGCACCCCCTTTTTCCTTTCTAACTTCAAAATAAAGTATCATTTTTCAATTTAAAAAATAATCAAAGACGTAAAATATTTAGTCTTCGAACATGTGCAAATCATTAGTAGATATGTATCATTGCTAAGTAGCTACTTTTTTTTCGAGTGTGTATGACCCATATAGGTATAAATCATGTGCTTATTAGTCAATTGATTTAATGCAATGCATTTGTAAATAAAATAGGAAACATAATATTAATTATCAAAGTGTCGAAATAGTGTCCAGCTAATTTTGGACTTCTTCGTGGAATTTGAGCGTACAGTGACTTTTGGTTTATTTCATCTAGTTTAAGTGTCCAGCTACTTTTGCACTTCTTTGTGGAATTTTAGCGTACGGTGACTTTTGTATTATTTCATCGAGTTTTAGTGTCCAGCGACTTTTGATGTTAATAACTGATGGTTGTGTTTAGTGACTTCTGAAATTTTATGACGAACAAAGAGTTTTGAACATACCTTTGTATATTAACATAGGGAAAGTTCTTGTGTACAGTTAATTTTGTAGCTTTATTTTGTTTTGCGACTTATGTCTTTGACTGTACATCGTAAAATTTCACACCGATAAAACAATCTTCAGGATACAACATAATAAAGACAACTTTATTTATCAAAGTCTTGAACAAGATCTTAATTTTAACGTAACGTTATTTAAACTCAAGGTTGTTTGAACCTTTTTATATTCAAATATTTTTTTTATTATGATAGGTTCGTCTTCATACGTTTTTATTATCTTAACAGCACTCAGTGCAAAATATACCAATAGCTTGCTTTATTAGGAGTGCACGCAAAACTGAAAAACTACTTTTGAGTATTTATCCGACTGAAGATATTATGTCATTTGCAAACACTACCCCCCTCCGCAGAAATAGGCGCGCGACGTGCGTAGATAAGATTTAAAGTATTAGTATTTGTCACTGCTACGTAACTATACAGTGTTACGAAAGTCAAAAATAAAATTTAAGGGGGTTGGTTGGGTTGGTTTCCTTGTCAAGATTCACCTCAGAGTTTGATCAATTTTATTTTTAGATTTTTTATTCTGCTCGTGACAACCCTAAAAATGCGTACTATTACGTATCGTACGGCATACTATAGTTGTACCACACAAAAACACGAGCACATTCTACGATATCGATCCCATAATTTTAATTGTATTTCGGAGTTCTGTAACACCCGGTATAAATTATATAGTACCTATATAAACAGGTTCCTTTATCAGTCCACGACGCACTTTTCATGAAATGGCGGAACAAAACAATAGTAATATGTAGGAGTCATTGGATAGCATCTCCTCTCAGATAAATACTTGAAGCAAATCTTAAAAATTTAATAACAAGTCTTAAAAAGAAACTTTACCTAACAATAAATATAATTATTATTATAATACATAAGAACAATTAATAATTTTTATAACTATGGGAATAATAGAATAATTTCTTCTTATCATAAGCGGGTCGCAAGGAATGTCAGAAACGGCCCGTTTAATGAACCCTTGAGAGTTTATAAAAGTCCAGAGGGCCTAGACAAGATGCCATTTGACAATCGCTATCGATATATGGAAAATGTATGGGATTTGACATTTACAATCGAAAGTCGATCGAGGACTTATGCCAAATCCCATACATTTTTTGCTTAGCGATAGCAATAGCGATTATCGAAAGGCATTTTATCTAGTCCCTCAGAAATTACTAATAGAATCAACTGTGAAGCGTCCCAATAGCAGACTATTCAGTATAAAAAGGCCCAGAACACTTTGACCCCTTGATATGCAAGGAAATTACCCAAATTAGTGCCACTGACGCCACGGCTAGTTAAAACAGGCTTTAGTACGTATAACGCTAAGAAAGGGACACTGGTCGCTATCATACCGACTTTTGAAATTAAATATTATTAGTTATCGAAATTAATTGTTTCGCATCAGTACACGTTGTGGCAAGACAAAGCTCAACACAAGCAGCTTTTGGAAAGAATAGATAAAGAACAATGGCAGATTTTTCCCAAACGTTTATTTCAAAAATGGCAAGGTGGGATATTTTTCACCTACAACAATATACACAAAATATTCATAACGTTTCAATTCTAACGACAATTCCGAAATAATTAAATGTTCAATAAAAAAAATAACCAATAACCGGTAATTTACAAAAATAAGCCGCTTTTCCGCTATACTACATAATTATTATTATAGTAGATTTAAATCGATGAAACTAATAAATTTATTTGACATCGCGTTCGTATTTTTTTAGTATACGTTCTATCATTTTACTATTATAGTAAATATATAATTATAGTAGAAGTCTTGATTCGCCACACAGAAAGTGAGACTGGGAGGGAAATTCGCGGTGCGTGTTAATCACGTGGTTGTGGCGCTTACGAAAATTATTACGGTTAACAAAAGACGTTTTTACAAAAAAAAGGTCAATGACAAAATTTATTCATATGATTTATAGTTTCACTCGTTTCTGGCTAAAATTCTTTGATACACTAAAAACTTGTATTTTAAAAGTAAGTAAAATAAAGAAAAGTATTGAGATGGAAAACAGAGATTAATCATATTAATAATTAATATAGTAAATAGGGCTATAATTATATGGACTTTATTCTATTGATGTTGCATATAAAAAAATTCAAAGTACCCATCTTATCGGAAAATAAATTGACGAATTATTAGAAAAATCTATCGATTTTTTGAGATAGAATATGTATAGTATTCTAGCTCAAAAAATTAGCAAAAATCTCCTAAAACTGAAAAAAAAACTAATAATTCGTTTTCACGCATAGTTAATACGAAGTTGACATTTTTCGTCGATGTCACCGTTATTCAATATGGCAGGCGAGATAAAAATCAATTAAGCGTCACTAAAGTGACATAACTAGCACGATGCATATTCAGCTATGTTGCAGTTTTTTCTAAAAAAAATCTTGTTTTGTACCACGAAACAAAGCAAATAAAAGAAAATGGACAATATGTAGAAATATGCAAAATAGTGTTTTGGAACATCTCTTTTGTAATACCGTGGCGTCGGTCGTGGACACGAAAATATTTTTTAACGTAAGCTAAGCAAACAAATGACACGTTTGTTAAATTTACAGGAGTCGCATTCTCTTTACCTTGGGCAACCAAGGTAATTACCAACAAGGTAATCAAGGTATCCACCTGAACCTTTGTTAAATGGACCTAGTTATGGCAAAATGTTCCATGCCACAGGCAGGATACTCATTAATGTTTCAGGAAGCTTGTATTCTTTTTGCACAGTGTTTCCTTAAATATCTTATTTGTGGTATACGTATAACTCATCTTAGGAAATAGATACGAAAACGAGTCTTTGTCACATGAAAATAGGGTCCATTTTATATAATTTGGCATTGATATCTCAAAATTGACGACATTGCGGGTTGGATCATTTTGGCATAACTAGCTCCGAATATAATCTAGAATGAAACCAAATACACATATATTAATATAACAATAGTTTATAAACGTGCACTCTAATAAAAAAATATAAAAAAGAAATTCCAAAAATATATTCATAGATAAATAATTTCAATTTATTCAGTAACCATAAACACGAATGCACCTTTAAAAATGGACAGAATATCAGCAATATGCAATATAATATACATATTGTGTAAAGATCACACATAGCAGTATTTTTAATATATGCTCTAACTTATTTTAATACACATGGTTTAAAATTAAATTTATGTCATTACTATTAACTAGTCGCAAAAACACAAGGTGGCGTCATTCGTAAACATTATTTAAATTTATAAATATTTTCTACGCATCAGTTTGATTTGGCACACTAAATACAGTGTAACCTATTATACTATGATCAAAAAATACAACTACGTATACCAACACTACGTCTTATACCGTTATTCTATATACATGTATGTCAGGATGTTGAATATTTCGCACACATTTTTGCACCAAATCATAATAAAATAAATTCGTTTTCAAGCAAGATAGAATCATAGCTAAAATAGAAATGTATAATGAGGCGGGAGACTATTGCGGCTAAATATAACAGGATATCAGTCTTCGCTCTCATTCTAAATTATAAATGCATTATAATTTTTGTTTACACGATACGTAGATGTTTATTTGCCACCACTTTAACGACTGAATTAGATAAAAACAATAATTACGTAGGTATACAGGTGAGTCAAATTAATGCCCCTCGGAGAGAAACTATCCTATATTGAAGTGAGCGAATTAAACTCCAAGGAAACATTATTTTACTTTTAGAAATAAAAATAGCTGCATTCAAAGATTTGTTAAAAGTCGCTTACCTGAGCCGAAAATCGAACCGGCCAAAAGTAGAAAATAATCAGCCTGTATTTTTATGACGCCGATCGATAGGGTTCATCATAATAAACTAATCTCTTTAATAAACATTGCCTCTAAAATCAAAAGCAGATAAGGAAATAGTAAATGTAAATAGCTACAGATAAACGTTAGCTTCAGGAATGTATGTGCATACATTGTTATGATAATAAATGCAATTCTCTACTAAGTAAATCCTTATAATCTCAATAAACTATTATGTTAGAGGCGATTTGCTTGCTTATTAATACAAGTAAATAAACTTTACTAGTTTTTTTCACAAATCTCAAATATTAACCCCTGAGCAATTCCAACAGTTAGCGCTGTGTAGTGTCACAGAATAACTAATAGTCAAGTCTAGTACTGTCTCATGAAAACTACCTATATTGTTAAATTTTATGGTCTTCCCAAGACGTTACACATAATGTTTGTTAAAGACTTTTGTTCCATATGATGTACCCTATAGATCGGTATCATAATAATACAGGATGTTTATTTTCTACATTTATTTGGCGGGTTCGATTCCCGCCTCAGTTCACTAACCTTTCAATAAATCTTTGAATACAATTATTGTTATTTGTAAAAATGAAGGAATATTTTCTTGGAGTATAATTTGCTATCTTAAATAATCAATTTCCATTCGGGGGGTATTGGTTTGACACATCCAGTGTATTGATAAGGTACAAAAGTGTGCGCGTTTACCCGCCGTATCAGGTGACAACTAATTGCCCAGAATTTTTTTACTACTCAGACCTACGACATTTGATCACTTTAAAGTGTTTATATCTGATTTTCTATTTTCTAAACTTTGAATAGCTAACATAAACAATTTCAGGGATGTTAATTGTCACTCTGTATATTGATGTTATATAAAAAAGAGATGAATAAAACATAAGCAATTCCATCTCTAAGTTTTAGAAGCTTATTTTTACTTATAACCATATTGTTTGTCAAATCTCGAGTTAATTTCGTTATCATTTATTATTATTATTACCAATACCAACCTGATTCCCACCCTAGCATAACATATCAAGCAGGCACCTGACCATGATAACATAGTTTAATAAATACGATAGTATTATCAAAACCTCAAAATTGTAAAGTAAATTTCAAATACCTTCATACAAATAGTTAGGCCAGTTAAACAAAATGTATGGGAAATTTCAAAAATAATTTTACAATTTTTATCTTTTGATATCAACTTAATATATATGTATGTTAACATGGGTAGGTGCCCGCTTGTTATACCATTTACCAAACACCTTGTATAATTAATCAGTTTGATTCCGTAAAAGAAGATGACGTAGCTGATCATAGTTAAAATTAACACAAGTGGTATAATTTTTAGATTTTAACTCTAAAAATTATAAAATCATAAAAGGAACGGAGAGTCCAAAATTTTAGTGATTTTAGGACTAAAATAACTTTAACTTTGTAAATATTTAATAGACACTGCAACAACAGGTCCATTTGTCATGTTTTACACTTGAAAAACGAGAGATTAAAAAAAATGTGCGTTTAGTTTCAGCTAGAACATTTCCTACATTTTTATAAAACCGCTCTAAATATCTGAATGATTTAAAAATTAGGCTTTGTAGAGTTATATCACATTGCTGTTCAAATTTAATCAGAATAAAAAAGCAGAATATTAAAATAATTGTTTGAAATTATGCCAACCTAATTAATCTAATCAAACAACAGTAACTAATCTAAAAATCAATACGACTCTATAAGAAGGTGGGCGCTCAGCATTATCTATTGAACTTGTAATTATTTATGTATACGTAAAACTAATTATATCCAAACATAAATCAGCATGAAAGTGATAGAATAAGAAACACAGCTATATAAGCTGGCTGTACCCCATTGATATTATGTCAATCTTAAGACTTTCAAAGGATGTGTGTATATTTTAAACTATACAGTTAGTCTCTTTGATTTTTTTTATCCTAAAGCATCATTTACAGCAAATAATTTGATTGCAGTAGATTTTTCGTGTCCAAACTTATTTGAAAGAAATAAACATTTGATCATAATTTTATTGAATGGGAAGAAATTCTTAAAATTTTCATCAAATAACTTTTTAAACTATTTCATAATGAAATTAATCAACACATGCAGACGCATAAAATGACTTAGATTTTTTAGAAAACATGTATGGAGAGACATAAGGACTTTTATAGTAAATAATGCTGGATATCAAGTACAAAGATAAAAAAATATCTGTTAAAAAATAAATAGTAACTACTTAAATATCACTAATCCTCTCTTGCAAACATACTACTGTACACAATCATGTTTTGTATTTGATACAATAAATGCGTATAATCATATAACTTGTGATGATAACAGTACATATAAATTATGCTTTCTAACAAGAACTTCGGCTGCGTCGCGGTGCCCCGGGGTATAGTTTGGACATAATTATATCACGATACACGATACTTTATGGCAAGTAGGCATAAGTGGGAGGAGGCGAAATTCAAGGGAGATGTTTAAGATAATAATATACAGGGTGGTGCCGTCAATACGACAATAAATTAAAACATGGGAATAATACAACCAATGTTATATTTTTTCATACAAAGGTCATGAAGTTATCATCGTTTGATAACTTCATGACCTTTGTATGAAAAAAGATGAAATGAAATAAGACGTTTATGATAGTGGCAAACCATTTCTATGAACTAATATAGCCCATGTTTCAATTTATTGTCGTATTGACGGTACCATCCTGTATAACATAACAATAGACAAAACAATGTGGATATATATAAAACTATATCAAATGTAATTTAAATAAGCTTATAAATTAAAGAAAATTTAATTAAATTTTTATCTATAATTTTTTCTACATTATCAACTAAAACATTAAAATTATGAAATTAGTAGGTATATTGTATTTTATTATTTCACTTGTGAAGTACCTCACAATAGATTTTATATTGTCTATAAGCGCCGGCGGAATGATAAGGGATGAAAACTTCAAAAACAACTAAATATTGCATAAACCTCCGGAACATGCGCATATCGTAGACGTCTGTGAATCCATTTTTTAAAAAATAAAAAGAACGTGGCGTTTGAATATCACTTGGAATCTGGGGCTCAATCTTTTTTAACTGTTCCGGTAGTCATTTACGGAGCTTCTTGTATCAACCATCATGTAAGAATGTGCTTCCTAAAAACGTTCATTGTGGTTGAAAATTGAAAACACCACTATCAAACAACTTTAAATTATTCAACAGAAGAAAGGTATGTATTAAGTTTTATTTTGAGTATAATCGAGAATGAAGCCCACTATTTGCTATGCAATTACTCGTTAAAAACCCGCGTATACATTTTCTGATGTTATAATGGCCTAGAGCCGATTACTATAGAATATTTTGCGATCGCCTACGTTGTAACATAAATAAAAATAAATTGTAAAATCTATACATGTAATGATATGATTTATAATTAAGCGTCTAAATACTCGTCTTTATTGTTATTTACCACATAACCTCATGTTACATACAATTCAATTTTTGATAAATAATATACATAAGTAATACTATATAAATATGAAGAAATTATATTTTATTTCTTCATAAAGAGCTGTGACAAAAGGAGATTGGTGAACATCCATATTGTTTAGTGCCCAGACTTATAACAAAAAAATACACACAAAAGTATGTGGTAAATCATAATACTCTTTAAAATATACTTTACTTAGTATTAGTGCGATAAGGTTGAAAATCGGATACAACTCTATGAAAGTCAAATTGTTTTACTGCTGAGGTTAAAGTTATCAAAGTTCTATAATTCAATTTA
Source organism: Nymphula nitidulata (assembly GCA_947347705.1). Classification (NCBI taxonomy): domain Eukaryota; kingdom Metazoa; phylum Arthropoda; class Insecta; order Lepidoptera; family Crambidae; genus Nymphula; species Nymphula nitidulata. Next base: position 25,448,100 of record OX374616.1, read on the forward strand.
AAATAGGTACTCAATGTACCATGAACAAAGATAACATGTCACGGTTATGTATTTTAACGGGTTCGTAAATTAATAGGCCCAATTTCGCTAATCCTTTTTGCACACAATATATCACGTTTCATAGCATTAATATAAACTTACTATACATAAAAGCATTAAATAGAAGTGAATTACATGGCATCATTTTCCTTAGGACTCCGTCGAAATCACGCCAAACAACCTGAAAGGAGCAAAACGATTTATTAAATATTTCTTTATTGATATGGCCATTTAATTTAAGTGATTATGCACAATAATATGATCCACTTGCCAAAAATCTGCATTAAGAAAGCAAAGATCTCTACAGTCAGAAAACGGATGGATCGCCCTTAAAAATATTCTTACAATAGGGTAGTTGATAATTTTTTTATTTATTTCATAAATAAGAAATTTATTAAGAAATAGTATGTCTAAGATCAATAGTTTCACAGATACAGGGTGTCAGGGGGACACGCTCTCGGAAAGGAAGGCAGGTGCCAGTGCTGGTCACCCTAAACACGACTTGCTATAAACTAAATTTGAACTCGCGAAAAAAAATCAGCTGTTTCATACAAATTGTAATATCTACACGGCCTGTTTGTATAGAAGAGCTGATTTTTTTACCTAAGTTACTAAGAATGTATGGGGATACTGACAAAATTAAAAATAACTATGAAATATGTATGTTTTTATCATAGTTGTCATAATAATAGTTGTTTTAATTAATGTCAGAAATCTAATAACATTAACATTTTTGATAAATTTTGGAATAAAATGGACCACATTTTAAATTTACTAAACAGTACTACTTCAACAATATTTCATATATTTTAAGTTTGAATTGAACTGTTTTGATGGGTAAAAGTCGCGTATATTTTCCGAATTTGTGAAAAATAGCGCCAAATTTAAACTTAGGCAACATCCCCATTGTGTATGCCTGTCATCGCAAGTTACTTTGCTGATCCCGACTGCTAGACTGACATGGTCTTAAAACATACACTCACACCTATTGTCTTGGCCAAATTAACTTGTCAAACCAAACATTTCCCTTGTGAACACTTGGTACTGCTTAGTCCTATCGATCGGACGACCTGAACTTTTTTTACATTTGGTCCGACTAAGGAATTGGACTATTTTAGAGCCTATGGTCCTATTAATCGGACCTCTGAACTTTTTGTTACTTTTGGTCCGACTAAGGAAATGTGGTGGTTGCTCGATGGTATTTGTTGAGTGTTTGGTCAAAAATTCGTTCACAATGATGGCCTTGTGCGAAGGCGCATTAAAGTGGTGCAAAATCCAAGAATTTTCTTTCCACAAATCTGGCCTTTTTCGTCGAATTTGCTCTCTTAAACGCCGCATAACGCTCAAATAATATTCTTTATTTACCGTTTGACCTTCCGGCAAGAAGTCTGAATGTACAACACCGCGAGAGTCAAAGAAAACAGTCAACATGACTTTGGCTTTTGATCGACTTTGGCGTGGTTTTTTCTGTTTCGGTTCAGTTGAAAGGCCCCACTCCGAAGCTTGTTGACTAGCTTGCATGTCAAACTCGTAAACACAAGTCTCGTCACCAGTAACAATGTGTTTCATGAATGTTGGGTCGGAATTGACTCGTTCTAGCATGTCCTCAGCGACTCTCATGCGATTGAGTTTTTGGAGAAAATTCAGGTCTTTTGGGACTAGCCGAGCGGCAACATGTTTCATACCCAAGTGATTTAAAATGGTACGGATCGACTCGTGAGATTAAGAAAGTTCGCCGGCTATCTCTCTCAAAGTTGAATGTGGATTTTCAGTCACTAATATTTCCCTCACTTTTGCGATGTTAACTTCAGTTGCAGACGTTGATGGCCTACCAGAGCGAGGCAAATCTTCCATCGCATCTCGACCGCTTTTGAACGCTTTGTACCACTCATAAGCACGTGTTTTTAAACCCCGACGAAAAAAGAGGTTTGTTAAAAGTTTGACGTATCTGTCTGTGTATCGGTGTATCTGTGTGTCTGTCTGTGGCATCGTAGCGCCTAAAGCAATGGACCGATTTTGATTCGTTTTTTTTTTTGTTTGAAAGCTGATGTGACTACGATGCTTCTTAGCTATAATTCATGAAGATCAGTTCTGGCGTTCGATGACCATCAGCTCATTTTCTACATGATAATAGGATTTTACTAACTTTTACAGATCCGATTGATTTCAAATTTGGTGTACTGTCACTTTGGTGACATTCCCATGACATACTAACTTTGAGCTGATCCTATACCATCAAAAAGTCTGCAAAATGGTTAATTCTTCAGAAACTTAGGTACAGCAGATATAGCGTGTTTGGGCTCTTATGAATAGTCTTAATGAGATGGTGTTAGATAGATGATTAATGACGCCGGGGGTTGCTTAAAATTTTTAATTTTGTAATTAATGATAAAGTCGATCACCGTAAGCCTTCTGTAACATATTCAGCGACTCCGAACACGAAATTCCATTGGAGTGCAAAATTTTAGACAAACTCTTTGTTCGATGATTTTGTCCACTAAGAAATTCGCAATACACACTAGATATGATATATCTAAAAACAGAACTGTATTTAATATAAATAACAGATGCAAGTTAAATTATACCGCTAATAGTGAAAACAGAATTCATTCTGGCCAAAAAATATCTGGCTTATTTGAATTAGAAATTGCAGTATTCCTATCTCTTTCTAAAAAAAATTTTTATATTAAATATGTATGGCAGGTGTGTAATGTGACGTTCATATCGGAGTTTCTTGTCTAACTAGCAACTTTATTTGGTTGTAATTCAGGTATTCAACAATATTTTTCTAAAATTCTTTCAGTTTTGTGCTCTGTAGAATTTAAAACCAAAGAAAGTAAATGATGCATTATTCCTCGTTGCAATTAGAGTGCTCAAACTACCAGGCTAACATAAGTATGGGAGCTTACTAATATACTCATAATATGTTTATGAATTAAGAAATAAATAAAATAAAACTCGTTTATTTCTAACAAAGACAATATAACCAATTGACTGCGCTTGCGGGGGCAATCTTCTCACTAAGCATATGCTAAAACGAGTTTATGTGCCGATTTCGGCTTCAGAGTGCTTCTAGCTGCGGCGGGTATCACACAGTGACAAGTATTATTTAAAGAGTCAAAACACGGTAAAAATGCCCAGTTGTGCTATTAAATGGTGTAGGATGTCGAGTTCTACTTCAAATTACAAAAAAGATGGAATAACCTTCCACAGGTAAGTATTATTTAGATGAAATTCGTACAAAATAATTTTCACAAAAATAAATTCTTTTTAATAAATATAAAATTGGCACGCGTTGATGTCTTTCTACCCCTCTCTCTCTTTCCTAGGTTTAATGTACTATGCATTTATCTCTTTCTCTCAAGATAGTGCTGTTACGTGCACTTTCTTCTTGGTATCGATAATAAAATCATTTTGTAACATTTAATTATATTGTTTCCGTATTATTCAAATCTAAATTCTAATTTGATTAATATAATTTTTATTTCTATTTACAGACTCAAGCCATGTGATTTACTAAGGGATTTATATAAAGAAATTAATATTTTGACCGTTGCTTCTCAATATCTAAAACTTGGAACAGCAAGTTTATTTTTATATCTAGTGTTTAAGTTATGAATATCACTATGTTTTGAAAAGGTATGTTTATATTTGAGAACATAAATTATGTTCTCATAAGGGTAGAAAAAATCTATGGGCCCTGGAAGTGAACTACTTTAAATCCTTTAGTTAGCTCATTTTACTGAAAGGAAACATTCCTTTATTTTTGAAAAGAAACAAAACTGCATTTAAAGATCTTCTAAAAGTCGCTTGTCTCACCCGGGAATCGAACCAACTAAAAATTAAAAAAGTAAACCCTCGCTATTTTTTTTATACGAATCGGTAGGATTAATGTTCAGGATAAAATTTGTTTAATAAACATTTGGTATTTGGAATAAAAAAGTGAAAAGTAACATCAATTATTTACGATCGAATACATTCAACATTTTTAACGATTTTAAAAATGTTGAAAGTTGTCGTTCTAATTTCAAATTGCCCCGCGTTGCATTAAAAAATGCGTTCCATTTTTAACTTTTCCTCAGATTGCCTAGTTTAAGAACGAATTGTGCATAAATTTATTATTACAATTTAATTATTTTCTTATCGAAGTCTTCAATAAGGTACTAAGACATAAATAACATTAGCAAACCTGTATTTCATACAATATCTTTGGATGTTAGAGAGAAAATAAAATTAACGTATGGTTTACTTGTTACAAATGAACATTACAGTACTAGGTAGTTAATAAAAAACTTGTAATAAATATTCAATTTCATAGGTATCACGTACAACATATTAGTGTGTTTGCTAGACAAATTTTATCCTGCACAATAATCCTACCGATTCGTATACAAAAATAGCGAGGGTTTACTGTTTTAATTTTTAGTTGGTGAGACAAGCGACTTTTAGAAAATCTTTAAATGCAGTTTTGTTTCTTTTCAAAAATAAAGGAATGTTTCCTTTCAGTAAAATGAGCTAACTAAAGGATTTAAAGTAGTTCACTTCCAGGGCCCATAGATTTTTTCTACCCTTATGAAAACATAATTTATGTTCACAAATATAAACATACCTTTTCAAAACATAGTGATATTCATAACTTAAACACTAGATATAAAAATAAACTTGCTGTTCCAAGTTTTAGACTTCACAAGACAAGTCGCTCATTCATGGGGAAATGTATACACATTTACAACAAAGTCGCACCAAATGTAACTGAACTGCCTTTTCACAAACTTAAGTTATATGTCAAACAAACTTTAATGAAAAAAGGCTACTATAAGGTCCAAGAATATTTAGATGATAAGAATGCGTGGACACATTAAAATTCCAAAATGTTTTATATGTTTATTTACCAGTATTATGACTATTAACCACTGTATACCTATATTGTGATTGTGCATTATCAGATAGCTTGAAAATGACGATAATACTTTTGACATTGGGTACCTACTTTGTTGGTACGTTGATATACATTCTCTTCTAATATTTTTTTTTCGCTGGGCGGCACTGCGCTGCTAAAAGTTATATTTTTTAAAAAAGCGTTGTAATTTAATATTTGAAAAGAGTGACTACATGAGTTTGTTGCCGGAATCTTCTCGGTAGTTCAACTTTTGGAACCGGTGTAAATTCAGACATGACAGACAGACAGAGACTATGACGTTGTTAGTTAATATATTTTTTGTGATAGTTGTAACAATGTGGTTTTTTGACGATTTAAAAGTGTTTCTTTGTGGCCTATTTAAATAAAATATTTTTTCTTTCTTTCTTACGTTCATTCATTAATATCGTACTATGTTATTATGTTGTTTAATTACACTAGAAATTCCCTCGCACCAAAGTTGACTTATAGTTTTTATCGATAGTCGATAATATTTTTGGTCTCCCTGCTCCCTACAAAAACACGTGTAATTGAACTGACCAATCAGCGAAGCCAATGCCTCGTCGCCCCCGCACCGCTAAGCAGTGACCTGTGTTTCTAAGGAGGAATGCATCTATGCGCTCTCCACTGGTTAAGTACTCCGTGATTTCTAACAACAAGAATTAGGTTCATATTGGGTTAGTATTAATTATACACAAACAAGACAAGAAAACCATTTTTTTTAAGAAGTATTAGTAAGTAATAAAATTATAAGCGTAAATCCTGAAAACAAAAATTTTTGTTGAACACCCTCCGCAAAATAGTATGCTGTATTATTAGTATCACCTACATAGTTATGGTGGCCTAGTACTTCAGGTTGGAAATATAGACGTACTACCCGCCACATTACATTTACAATACTCCTAAATATTGGCTTACTTTGGTAAAACACTGTAAGTGTTGGTGCTTGTTAAGGCAAAACAATGTAAAATATCGTAACCTGTTACCATCAATAGTATTAGTATTATGGCAAAGCGCTATAACGATTTATGCAGTGCTTTTTCGTAACATTAATGTCCGTTTTCACTAACCATTCCCTGGGCTTAGGTCTGGTCTTAACGACATGGCTTGGCCGACTTTCATGAAATTTTATATGTATATTCAGTAGGTCTGAGAATCGGCTACTATCTATTTTTTTTTACAATTTTTATTTTATTTTATGGCAAACAACATTTTCGGGTTCAGCTAGTAATGTATTTCTTGCAGACATTTGTCACCGGCATACAATTAAATGGGCGAAGGGCAACTAGGCAAAGCCTAGAGCGGGACGTTTAACCAGATGGCTGAATGTCATGTCAGCCATCTGATTAAATTTAGCCAGTAAATTAAACGCCTAGGCAGAAAGTGTAGTTCGAAGAGCTTTTGTGTGACTGTTTGTATGATAGGTTCAAGTTAATTTTTACAATAAAATATAATATAAAAAATGTACTGGGGGTCTTGTTCTGAGAAGAACAGGCAAATTCAGCAAGTTTGTCAGACATTTTATGGCGTTTGCCAGCTTAGCGGCAAGCGCTTTGTGTTTATTGGCGTGACCCCTAAAATAATGGGAATTGAACATGAAAACACGGTATAAAAAATAATATGTTTGACAATTGTCCTTCAATGCCCAGACGTCAACTTAAGATGACATAACAATTAAAATTTTATTGTGTCTGGTTTATCGGGCTTTGATGGGTTAATTACCTGTTTAGTTGTTGAGCCAGTCCCAGGATTCGTCGTTCTTCTTTTTAATGGTGATGTTCTTGATGTCCGGCGGTGGGCTCGACACGCCAACCTGCGATAAGTCGCGCGAGTCTAGATTGTTCCTAGCCGCCACAGACTCTTGCCACGGCTGGCTTTGCTCGTTCCTGTGACATAGGATTTTTTAAGAAAATAGTATGCAAACATTTTTTGATTTAAAAACTGTTTAATTTTTATTTAGGGTCTGTAACTCTGGGATTTTCCGTTAAGTAACTTAATTACGTCATGTTAACTTACATGTTAGGAGTTGAGTGAAGACAAAAACACTTACTTTAAATGTCAGTAATTTTACAGACCTAGGTATACGTAAACGTCAATGAACCTATTTTAAATATAACACTTGCGCAACATACTAGATGAAACAGTCAATGTTTACATGTAAATAGGCTAATTTGCAAATAAAATTAATTAAGATTCAGCGATCGGAGTTTTAATTAAAACCTAACCTGAAGATCCATCGCCGCATCTGTTGACTCCGACGTGATCCTTGAAGCCATGGATGAGAAAAACGAAGGAAGCGGCTCAAATAGTAACCAAAGCCATAAAGAGAAGCCTATCTACGATCTGGCAGGAGTTTCTAAACAGTCCATATTACTACCGTTTTGGAAGGAAATGCCGCGAGCTTGGTTTGTGCAATTTGAGGCCGTAGTCTACCCACTTATAACATACGACGATCAAAAGTTTCGCTACGTCCTACAACAACAACAAGAAGCGGATCTACGGCACCTCACGGACATCCTCTACAACCCTCCCGCCATTAACAAATACGAAGTTGTCAAGAGTCGCCTACTAGCTGTCTACGATAAATCCGAAGTTAAAAACTTTCAAGAATTGATCAGTGGCTTAAAACTCGGCGACCAGAAACCTTCCCAGCTGATAAGCAGGATGTGGGAACTCAGTGGTGGCATGATTACAGATGACAGGCTAAAAATTGAATTAACTAACTGCTATCACAAATGCGCGACCGCAGTCAGCGGCTCACCAGACCGGGCGGGCATCCGCGCCGAGCGATCTTGTATGGCTTTTGCTCCACTGTTGTAACTGTTCCATTTTTTATTAATACAAAGTTACAAACCACTGCGAGTAGGGCTCGGAGGTGGAGCTCTTCATGGCTCCGTAGCTCTGGCCCTGGTACTGGGCGCTGGTGTTGCTCGCTCGACGCCCGTCGGTAGTGCCGCCTAGGGAACTCCAACCCCCACGGCTATTCACCTGAACGTAATATTAGGTTAGCGTTTTGCCTTGTTTGATGTATCATTCGTCAATAATCCCTTATGTCTATCACAAGTAAGGGTCAACCGAGAAAGGACTTTCATTCTCGGCCGAGACCGAGAACTGAGACCGATAATAGATATATCGTGAAGAAATGAAATTAAGTAGTAATATGCAAGATTTTAGCATAATGTTACAATCTACAGCTAACTCCCGCACTGACACCTAGCGACGAACGTGAATCCCATACCGTACAAATGTCTCGGTTGCGGCCGAGGTTTTGCGCCATGCTGCGAAATTTGAAGCATTTCTATTGGTGACAGGACACTTAAAGTAAAATGATTAGTTGTAATGAATTTTGTCAAGTTATTAGCGTTGTTTTTCATTTGAAATGCCACGTTAAGTTTCTTCAGCATCGAAATACCTATCGAAAAACGCTGCTTCGTGTCTATCCTATGAGCGACCGTACGGGAAAATTGTGTGGATAATGTGGTTTCGATTGTGACTATTCGTTGTTATTTTTTATTAAGCTAACATTAAGTATTTGCACACTGAACTGTCCTGCGCATTTACGCTGTTGCCATTCTTATAAAGGTTAGTGACCCGATATTTCCAAATGGTGATCTTTTTTATTTCCATTTCTGAGGTATTTAGTTTGTTTGAAGAAATATTTTTAAAATATTGGTTATTCAGAGTGGTGCCGTCAATACGACAATAAATTGAAATATGGGCTATATTAGTCCATAGAAGTAGTTTTCCACTTTAAAAAACAACTTATTCGTTTGATAATTCATGACTTTTGTATGAAATAATGCAACCAATGTTCTATTTTAATGTCGCATTGTAGTCACCGCTCTGTATAATTATATTGATAGTATCATTATATTTTTATAAAGTAGTAGAGCTAATGTTTTAATTCATTGTCGCATTGACAGCACTACCTTGTATTATTAATTGTATTGAAATTTTATATACATAATTCCCATTAATGCCATATGCCATGCCCCTCAAAAACTATAGGTACTATTGATGAATAGGTAAGTAAATCATTAATAATCAAGAAAGCTTAGAGATGACCACTAGTCACCTGGTTACAGGTATGACGTATGTGCCAGCTCCGCTCCGCTCAACCAAATTATTATAGGGATCGGAGCGACCTGGCACACGATCTCCAAATCCTGGCATAATTCATCCAATGAATGTAAAGCTTTAAGCTTCCATCTCAACAACCCCAAAACTTGACATAAACGTTTTAGAATAATCAGTTTGATGCTATTGTAGGGACACAGCAACATTGTATGCATGACGTAACTTTCGAGTCAGCGAATTAGCGCGCCTGCGTCCGCGCACTGTGGTCACGATATTTTATATATATTTTATGTGTAGGTTTATAACTTAGAGTCAAATCAGAACAATATAGTATTCAGTGACAAGTAATTGGACGATTCATTTGCACCACCTTCTGGAGAGTTAATGTTAGCCTACATTTACGTACAGTGATACGTACTGTAGAGATCACATATACATAACAGTGGATAACTTAACACTATAATTTTACAGGAAATTACATAAAATATAAAATTTTGATAAAAAAAATAACTTAAATTAAATTAATGATAAACTCATCGCATGAAAACTTTGCCAATACCTGGACCATTTCTTATTCCTACAATTTAATTTCTACGTGGCCGTGGCATTATGTTAATTAAAGTTAATTAAAAAGTCGGAACTGATAAGGCCACAATAGGGAAAAAAACAAGGGTATTTCGTTGTTACCTTTTCAGTGACAGTGGATGCCATCTCTGAGACTTTTTGCGTCGCAATCTCGCCGTACCTTACGGCGCTCTCGGTCGCTGTACGGGCCACTTTACTAACTGACGATGCAAACATTGACCAGCCCTGAAAACGAAAAAGTTAGAAAATTTTTATTCGGATAGATAAGTGTTGTAAATATGAATACACGCAAAATGCAGCTACACAAGTACAAACAACAAAAATCATAATTTTAGACCTATAACGGGTTTTACCGAATTCCGAAATAAAATTTGGAATTCTGGAGTTTCGGGGGTCGATACCGTAGTATGTGCGACGAGGGTTATGTGTGTGTACTTTCGAGTCAGTCCTTAAATGTTAAAAATATGAAGATCTTTAAAAATAACTGGCCAAGTGCAAGTCGGACTCGCGCACGAAGGGTTCCGTAACATTATCTATAAAAAGCGTGTACCTGTTGCCGTTATCGTTATCGAAAATAAGCAAAAAAAATCACAATTCTTTTATGTGTTGTGTTCCTAATTTTGAGAAATCTCTAAGTAAGTTGAAGTAGCTCTTTTTTCATTTCATTCCCTTGTTCACGATATAATAGCCACAAGAATTTACATGAATTATGTTATGATTATTATACCTATGTAAAAAAACATTAAAGTTAATAAATAATTAATAAGTATTTTATTTATTAGACTAAAAAAGCTCTATAATTTTCCTAAAAAAATGTTAACGTAACAATTAGCAATAAATATTAAAATTTGATTTATTCGCATTTTATACACTTTAGTTCTAGTACTCTTTTTAAAAACTTGATACATTCTATCGCGAATTAATAACTTATCTAGACTTCCTCAAATGTTTTTTTGCATTTAGTAATTGTAAAATTGTTAGATTAATTAGCAAAAATTTTACTTTTGTAGCCATTCGTAGAGGACTTCGCAAATTTTCTACTGTTGTACAGTCCGGTAAAAACTAAACCACTTTCTAAAACATATATAGTCGTGCCTTCAAGAAACTTTATCTAATCTACGTTGCAGTGATTTACATCTAGCCTATTTACTTACATATATTAATCTTAGATCAATATTACATTGTAGTTGTCCAAAAATTTCCGACGTTACTTTTATTAAGACCGGTTTGGATAAAAAAGTGTTGTGGAAAGCTGGTCATCGCTTTATTAAAAAGTAAAATACAATAAATCTAATACAGAACTATGGTGATGTAGTAGTCGGGTGTGCAACAGCACACTTACTTGGTGTACCTCAGACGAAACCATCGTAAGGGAAGGCGACGACCATCAGTGTAGCCCAGATTTTCGCCAATTCAAGCTGAAGATAATAATGGAAGATTTGAAAAATGCTGTATGTAACGACTACCGTCCTATCCTATTCCAACAATATTTGATGACATCATGAGACCGTTCAGGTCTAACCCGGAGTATGATGATGTACTTCCATCTTTGGCATGCTTTATCTTTCATTTTGAAATAATGTAATTAGCCAAACCTCAATTTTGTATTTCCCACTTAATTTCAGAGTTTTAAAAGTGTTATGTGTTCGACAGTACATAAAGTGTACTAGTTGCAACAATTTACAAGAGTAAGTGACATTTTCTACAGTCTGATAACTCTTACCTATAAAAAAATAAGTGTAAATTTTGCGAAAGTGTACTATATACGAAAGCATGCGAGGAAGTCTAGATAAGTTACTAATTTGCGATAGGATGTATCAAGTATTTAAGAAGTGTATTATAAGAGAAAGTGTATAAAATGCGAATAAATCTAAAATTTAATGTTGAAAATTTTGTTTACGAGCGAGGGAATAGTTTGCAAATACGGTAACAGATGTTGCTTCATTCACAAACTGTTGACTGACTATCTCAGCATATTCCAAATACTCTATGACAGCGCTAAACGCCGCGCCGCGCCGCGATTGTCAAACCCGCGCTTCCCCCAACCTACCCCTTTCACTACCAATACCAAGCGTAAAGTAACAACATTACTTGAATTTATGGTCGATAAAATAAAAAAATGACAAAAAAATTACATGTTATTTTGTTCTTGAAATATTATGTTATATTAAGGATACTAATTATGTGGAATAAAAAAGCGCGCTGCCTTCCAAGTAACCCTGTATAACTCATAAAGAAATATTGCCAAATAAATGAATAATTTCACACATATGTGTTTGATGTGTTGCGACCCATCGTCCAAAAACGCTCTATAGAAAACTACTGAACAGGTGACGCCATATGTTCCTATATTACTAAGAAATGTATGGGCATATTGACAAAATTAATACATAGTTGGCATAATAATAGTTGTTTTAATTAATGTCAACAATCTAATATCATTAACATTTTTGATAAATTTTGGGAAAAAAAGTTTTTTTATTTTCTAAACCGTAAGTAAAACTTCAACAATATTTTATATATTTTATTGTTTTTATAGGTAACAGTAGCGTATATTTTCCGAATTTGTGAAAAATATTGCCATATTGAAACTAAGGCAACATCCTACTAGTAGGTACTATTTCTTAGGGTTGTCACGAGCAGGACAATGTTTTTATTATTTTAATCGGAATATATAATAATTGCAAAATTAAAAAAATTAAGTAACCCCCGGCGTCATTAATCATCTATCTAACATCATCTCATTAAGACTGTTCATAAGAGCCCAAACACGCTATATCTGCTGTACCTAAGTTTCTGAAGAATTAACCATTTTGCAGACTTTTTGATGGTATATGATCAGCTATAAGTTAGTATGTCATGGGAATGTCATCGAAGTGACAGTACACGAAATTTGAAATCAATCGGATCTGTAATAGTTAGTAAAATCCTAATATCATGTAGAAAATGAGCTAATAGTCATCAAATGCCTGAACTGATCTTCATAAATTATAGCTAAGAACCATCGTAGTGACATCTGCATTCAAACAAAAAAACCGAATCAAAATCGGTCCATTCGTTTAGGCGCTACGATGCCACAGACAGACACACAGATACACAGACAGACACGTCAAACTTATAACACCCCTCTTTTTTCGTCGGGGGTTAAAAAGTGGTCTGAAAGGTGTCAAACTTTCAGAGGTTAGACTTTACAAGGAACGCATCTACCCTTAAATTTTATTTCGGACTCTTGTAACACACTGTTAGTGACTGTAAAAAGTATCAACGTGTTAAGTGATAAAAACGTATAGTAACCCTCATTACTCGACAATATATTTAAAATAGCTAACACCTGAACATTAGGCAAATATGCATCAGATTCGCCGATTTGTAAACTCGCAGAAAATCGTCTTTTGACGTTTGTATGAAACTAGAACAGTAGGGCACTGACCACGCTAATTTCCAACATATTCACCAAAGCAAAACCAAAAACGTTACTTTGCGCACAATTTGTTTTGCGCTAAACATTTAAACGGCCTGGTAGCTTTTTTTTCGATACGTTGATGTCTTTGATTATAACTATATTATAATACATATTTATTGAGCTTAAATTATTAGGTTGGGGAAAAAGTCTTTTCGCATTATAGTATGTATGAACTTGTAATAAAATCTTTGCCTGTACTATTTTTGGTATCATTAAAAGTTTAGATTTTAAAAAAGATAATTCCAAATTCAAATTAGGAAAATGTGTGTTTTTCATTTGTTTTTCGTACTGTCAAGATGAGTGAATCTAATGAAGAAATTCGATACATGTTAAAATTTTACTATACAAAAGGTAAAAATGAAACGCAAGCCGCGAAAAAAATTTGCGATGTTTATGGACGTTTTTTTTTTAGCCAGGAGAAATCCATTGACGGACCTACCCGCCACTAGCGAAGTAGCGGGCATGTGCGGGGCTCGCCCAGCGTCTAATTTGACCCTGGGAATACCCGCTAAAACTCCTGCATAACTCTCGTGCCTTTCGCGGAAGTGCTCTGGGGTCGCCCGCCTGCTCGCGCCCACCCGTCTACGCCTGAGAGGGGCGGCCAGAGGATCTTCTTCCCGTCCCCTCTCCGATACCTCCTTTTGCGTGAGAACCCTTTCGCAAAAGGAGGCCACAGCCTTCCATACCCTCTCACTGTCAACCATGGCTTGTACCATAGTTGACAATGAGAGAGGACCGCCGCCAAGCGCCGTACGCAGCTCGTGCCGCTCGTATCGCCAGGCCGGGCACTCCAACAGAGTGTGCTCGGCGGTGTCGTCGGGGGAATCGCAGTGGTGACACCGCGGTGTCTCCTCCCGACGGGCGACACGGTACAGATAGTGACCGAAGCAACCATGTCCGGTCAGTATCTGTACCATGCGGTAGGTGAGGCTACCGTGCTGGCGCCCAACCCGGACGGATCGCTTCGATCGTCCGGTGGCCGGCAGCTGGGGTGGCAAGTGTCTCACCCCTTCGGCGCAGTCCCTCCGCCTGCGCCTGGGTACGGAACCGTCGCACTTCTTCAACGGCAGGTCGTTCTCCCCGCATCCGTGCCGCGCTCTGGCCAGCACCAGGACATAAATTTTCCACGGGGGCGTGCCTGCCAACACGCAGGCAGCCCCGTGACTGACCGTGCGGAAAGCCCGCTCGGCTCGGGTCGCGATAACCCTCTGCGGTTGTCTCAAGAGGGCCTTCGTGCGGGAGGAGAGGCACTGCGCCCACACCGGAGCTCCGTACTATGCCATCGACCTTATCACCCCTTATAAAGCCGACGGCACGGTGAGCTAGGGCCTATATTTGGGAGGGGCCGCAGCACACAGCCGAGGAGCGAGGATCTTGAAATGACCCTCGAAGCTCCACCGAGGGTCCAGGGTCAAACCGCGATACTTCTTACATCATCATTACTATCGCGATACGCCTCGACGGGTATCCGGACTCCCTCCACTCGCACTTCGAGCCCCGGTGGGGTTCTGCGTCTTGGAGCATGGAAAGCCATGGCTCTTGTTTTCGTGAGTGCCACTTCCAGCCCCAGAAGGCGGATGCACCGAACGACCATCTAAGTTCCGACCGACGCAAGATGGACCGCCTTCTTCCATTCACGCGCTCCTGCCGCGACTAGCGTGACATCGTCCAAGTCCGGCCCCTGACTCTCCAGATGCTCTACGATCCGGGAAGCGAGGATTTTCTCGAAAAACTTCCCGGAGTCGTCGAGCAGCACCACCGGCCTGTAGCCCGACGGTGAATCTGCGGGGCGGCCCTCTTTTCTGAGGAGGCAAAAACGTCCCTCTTTCCACCTGCTGGGGCAGCGGCCTGACGCAATACATGTGTCGAGCAGCACCCGGACCCGGTCCTCGAGAGGCCCTAGGGCTATTCCCACCACTTTGGATGGGGCGCCGTCTGGCCACGGTGCTTTGTTCTTGCACCGGAGACGGTCCCTTCCCATGTCAAGCTCCATGTCTGACACGGGGGGACCATTAATATACACCTCCAAGGCGTAATCAGGTGGAGTCATCCTAGGGGGCTCGAAGGGCCCGGGATTTGGAAAGAGACTCCCCAACACCCTTCGCAAAAGCTCCGGCTCCATACCGGATGTAGCGGGAGCAGCATCGCTGAACTTGCCCCGCACTACCCGGTAGGGCTTCCCCCATGGGTCGTCGTCCAGGAGCGCGATGAACCGC
This sequence comes from Nymphula nitidulata, assembly GCA_947347705.1. Taxonomy (NCBI): domain Eukaryota; kingdom Metazoa; phylum Arthropoda; class Insecta; order Lepidoptera; family Crambidae; genus Nymphula; species Nymphula nitidulata. Next base: position 25,463,398 of record OX374616.1, read on the forward strand.
TCCTGGGCTTCGATCTCGGCCCTACAGATTGCTGTCCGCAGGGCCGTATGGGTCTCCCGATACGCCTGGTGGCAAGCGTCCTTTTCGCCTGGAGTAGCTGTGACGCGCCTTCTACACCTTGTGTAGGCGCGCCTGGCGGACATACTGGCAGTACGCAGGGCTGAGATCTCCTGGGTCCACCAGTAAACCTGCCCCCGCCGGGGGCAGCTCCGTGTCCTTGGCATGGCGGCACTGCATACAGTCTTAATATCGGCCGCGAACCGCTCCGCCATGCCGTCAGGATCCCCATCGGTGGTTTCAGGTCCACCGCGATGTTTATGGACCTAGTGCAGTTTCTGTGAGAGTAGCACAAATTTGGTTTAAGCGTTTTCAACCCGGAAATTTTGATGTCAAAGATGCACGTCGCTCTGGTCGCCCTATTACGGATAAAATTAATTCCATTTTTGAAAAACTGGAGCAAGATCGCCATATCAGTAGTTACGACGTAGCTGAAGAACTGGGAATTGACCACAAAACGGTTTTGGCGCATTTCAAAAAAATGGGTACACAACAAACCTCGATATTTGGGTACCCCACGAGCTCACTTAAAGAAACCTAATGAACCGTGTACTCATTTGTGATTCTTTATTACGACGTAATGAAACCGAAGTAACCGAACCGTTTTTGAAGAAGCTGATACCGTATTTTATTTACATCAACATAAGTAGTAATAAAACTAAGCACACACGCACACGCAAATACACGCATCCACACACACAATATACATACACACATACACTCACACAATCACACACATAATAGGTTGGGGAAAAAGTTTCTTCGCATTTTTTAAGAAAATTCAAAACATTTTTAATATAGTTTATTTACATTTAACTAAAGTATGTAGGTACCATTTTGTTATAACTTTTTGCCATCTTGTAGGTAGGGACATGATCCCATTGCTATAGAAATTTTGGGGCTTCTGATCAAAATACCGCGACAAGTGGTTTTGGCAGTCCTCTCGTGATGTTAACCTGACACTGCCTAGAGAATTCTGAAGAGAGCGAAACAGGTGGAAATCTGAAGGTGCAAGGTCAGGACTATACGGCGGATACATTAACACGTCTCAGCCAAACTCTCTTAATTTTTGCTGAGTGGCTAATGATGTGTGAGGTCTAGCAATATCATGATGAAAAACCACACACCTTCTGTTGATTAATTCCGGCCACTTTCTCTCAACTTCTTGCTTTAATCTCATCAGTTGTTCGCAGTAGAGTTCAGAATCGATGGTCCTGCCTGGTTGTAACAGCTCATAATGAATAATGCCCAACAAAATATTCAAGGCGAGAGGTTGTTAAGCAAAACTGAATTTTTTTAGGGATTCTGATGTCATCATCATCATCATCACCAGCCTATATACGTCCCACTGCTGGGCACAGGCCTTCCTACATGGCAGAAACACATGAGGAGTTTGAGGCCATCACACCACCACGCTGGCCCAGTTTGGGTTGGTGGGTTAAAGCGGTTGCAGTAACAACCGGGACCAACGGCTTAACGTGCCTTCCGAAGCACGGAGCACAAAGCACTTAAGATTATAAATTTGATTGACCCATCCAGAGACCAACCATGGCGAAAATTGCTTTGTTTTCGTGATCGAAACCAGAGCGCTCAAACCACTACGCCACCGAGCTCCTCATGTATTTAATTAAATATGAATGAGATTCTGATGTATTTAATTGAATTTATCACGGTCTTATTTTATTTTGTTCATACTCCATAATATCATTATTTATTTTTTATTTACTTATTTTAAATATTGTTAAGTTACTAAACTTTAGTAAAAAAAGGCATACGGATTCACATTCACATTTGATAAAAATAAAATTATTATTCCTATTTCCTTTTTTCTGATAGACCACATATTCCCAAAATTCGACTAAAAATGTGTTTTTTATCACGCCAACGTAGACCTCCGTCGAGTCTCACGTAAACCCCTGGGGGTCCTCCTGAACCACTTTGGGAACTAAGGCTCTAGACTCTAGACTAACCCTAGCAGGCAATTGTTACCAAATATAATACCAAAACTTAAATATTTAAAAAGTTCAGATCTCAGCTACCATTAACTCTCTTCGGGTCCAAATCGCAGAGGCGCAGTTCTAAGTAAACGCTTGTGGGTTGACTTTAACTTTGGTGTGTATATCATATTGTGGTGACAAAGCAAAGCGGCTAACAGATGCAGCTGGTTTGATAATACTTAAGCAATAATACTTACTGAGGCGAGCGATGCAAGAGTGTTATCGACCATTTCATTCCCGCTGTGCATCGGCGACATCGGTGTCGACTGTGACTGCTTTGGCGTGTTCCCGAACCCGGTGTATCGGCCGCTACCATATTCGCTACTGTTAGGATATAAACACACTTTTAAAACAAAAATAAGTAAGCATTTATACGCGAAGTTGGTTTTTGACCTACCTATACACGGTATATACACGGTTTTGTAACAACAATACCGTATCATAGCCGACACAAACCTAATCGGCGACTTCGGAGCGTAATATTGAAAAAAAACGGCCGTATAGTAATTTTTTAAACTCATTATTTTTTCGATCTTCTTTTTAACGACACCACCCAACTCGATGAAAAATTTTATGTAGAAAGAGCATAAGGGACAAGATAGATATGTTCATTAATAGCACGAAAGCATGCCGCTATTGACCAATTGCTATTTGAAGGGTGTGTGTATGTGCTTTGTTAGGAATTAGCATGCTTATTAATAGTTTGCTCTAAAATCGACTAGCGTTCGATTTTTGAGCAAATTAATAATTTTGTTTATTTTTTAGATTTATTTTTATACGGGTATTTAAGTAAAAGAAAAGATATTATACATCTATAGGCAGCGGTAACCGCTTACCACCAGTCATCTAGTTGTATATTTCTTTGTGTAATCATTTATTTTATTTTATAACAAAATAAATCATGCAAAATATTCAAGGCGAGAGGTTGTTAAGCAAAACTGAATTTTTTTTGGGGATTCTGATTTATTTAATTGAATATAACACGGTCTTATTTTATTTCGTTCTTAATGTTTAAGAACTTCCATAATCTCCTTATTTCCGGAGGAACCGTTCTTACTGTTGAAAAGTATGTTTGTTATTTTAAATCTTTTTGATCTATTATTTATATTTTTAACCGACTTCAAAAACGAGGAGGTTTTCAATTCGGCCGGTATGTTTTTTTTTTTTTTTTTTTTTTTCTATGTATGTACACCGATTACGCCGAGATTACTGATCTGATTTACGTGATTCTTTTTTTGTTCGATGCGGAATAGCTGCCATTTGGTCCCATCAATTTTTTTTCAAAAACAGTTGGGTACTTTGGTTTTAAATTAAAAAAAACTGAAATTATGAAATCGTCTACATAAGCGAAATTGCGAATTTTTGCTTTTCCAATGACTTTTTAGTGAAATTAAAACCGACTTCAAAAACCTGAAAAGGATAAAATAATCAAATTTAAGTAGGTATTCATCCCCAAGAAACATATTTTTGGAGTTGGTGCTAAGTGGTTTCCAAAAACAATAGAAAGTAAAGCATAAGCAAAATATGTTTCTTGGGGATGAATACCTACTTAAATTTGATTATTTTATCCTTTTCAGTTTTTTGAAGTCAGTTTTAATTTTTGTTTAAAATTTTTTTAAATATCTATTTTATATATTGACGGTGAGCAATATTTTACTAGACGATAAGTTAGAACTGTCAACCTAATCTCTAATTCCTTGTTAAATCAATTTCAGTGTTAAAATATTTTATTCAGTGTTAGTGCATATTCATTTTTTAAACTTATTCTATAAATTCACAACCACACAATTTCTGCACCTTTTTATTTGCAACGAACGCGTGTAATGCGTGCATTCAAAGCGCAGCGAACCTCTGTGTACGCGTCAATATCCATTAGCTCAACAATGATTAACGTCCGTTCCCGTGTATTTGGTGTTTCGAAGGGAGCTGGAACCTTTTAAACAAATTGTCCCGTTATATATGTAGAGGATCTCGGTGGCGTAGTGGTTTTAGCGCTCTGGTTTCGATTACAAAAACAAAGCAACTTTCGCCATGGTAGATTCCGGGATGGGTCAATCAAATTTGTGATCTGGAACTCCTCCGTGCTTCGGACGGCACATTAAGACGTTGGTCCCGGTTGTAACTGCAACCGCTTTAGCCCACCAACCCGCATTGGGCCAGCGTGGTGGTGTTGTACCCAAACTACTCATGTATTTCTCCCATGTAGGAAGGCCTGCCTGCACCCAGCTGTAGGACGTATATGGGCAGGTGATGATGATAATATGTAGAAGACCGGCCACCGTGCATTCCTATTTTATTCCCATAAGCGGCGTTATCCCACCAGGGGGCTGTGACAATTGATAAATCAATTGTGTCTGGAAATTAAAAAACAAACACTTTTTATTCAAATAATTTTTCATGTTATACTTACTGGTAGCTAATATTGTTATCAGAGCCGCTTGTATGAAAGGTGTTTTCGCCCGAGGAATAAAAGTCGCGGGTTTGGCTCCAGTCGTTCACCTTCTCAATCGTTTCGGGCTTATAGTCTGAAGGACTCCATGGTCTGCCCTCCGCCAGCGCAGCAATCTGTTGATAACGAAGACTTTAATAAGATAGTTTCAACCAAATAAAACCATTAAAAGTGGACAAGGTCTAATGTGCTCCCATTACTTATTGTGACTCAGTTTACAACCTTCAATAGTACAGTACTTCAGAAATAAAATTGAGCGTTGAAAAACTTTGTATTCCAACATGACCCATATAGCATCAAGGCGGTATATGATCGGATAACCTGGTAGGATGTTATGTTATTATGATAGGCGGTTATGATAAGAAGTTTGTTATCTAAAGCAAGAATAAGAAGAGGCAAGAGCAGCAGCTCTTGCCTCTTCTTATTCTTGGATAACAAGGTTTTGACAGGTTCTGTGGGAGGCTATTTAGCTCTGCATAATTCCACAAATCATGGCGCGCAACTTCTCTGCTTTTAAGCCGTGTGGGGGACACGGCTTTTATACGGCTTGCAAATAAACTTTGCTGTTCTTAAAAATTATGATGAAATTTAATTGTTTGTGACAAAGTTTTAATAAAATGGTGGGTATTAATTAGAAACAAATTATCTTTAGTTAATAGCTTTTGTAATTTGCAATTTGAATGTTTTCGATGTTAGACGATGCACAATATTTATTCTGAAGTACTGTAATTTAATGTTTTATATGTCGTTTTTATTTCGAATCAATATCGTAAGTACATACTTAATGAATTTCATCAGAAAACTATAACCCACTAGCCGGGTCCATAATTACATAATTAGATAATACGAAGATTATAATTTTATTAATACGAATAGGCACAGTGATAGCATTGTAATCTTTAAGAGTTATGAGAGCCGGGGTTCATTTTGTTCCAACTGGCAATGTATTCCAAAAAAAATGTTATATGCGATAGATAGGAAAATGAAGATTTACCAGGATATGATGATTGAACAATACCTACAGTGAAGCCACTTGAGCTTGTTGCATGATTGAGCTTCAGTGGCGTCGAAGTATCGGCATTGTCAAGGGTTGGCAGATGATGCAATTGATCTAGCGTAATTTTAGTGGCAGATTGTAGTGAGCCTACTCAAGAAAATAGTTTAAGATTAAATTCTTTAAAATGAGGATACATTTCTTTTTAAAGTTTTTGAGCTGCCGTTGTTAACAATCAGGACAGACCGTCTGATAAGAAAGAAAGGAATTCGAGAGATTTGCTTGAATTTTGCGATGGTACTCACCGATATTAAAGGGTTTCTTAGCCCTACAAGCTCCTATCATGTATTATCATATATACAAGTAAAAAAATATCTTTAGCGTTTACATACTCGTACAGTATGTTTCAAACAAATTGAAACAAAAACGTTCGTCGCCGTGACAACTACCAAATCGTATGGGAACGCCAGCAGCACCCCTTGTAAATTATTTGAAACCACTTTTTTAATAAAATTATATACAGGTTGGTGCCGTCTGAGAGCTGAACACGACGATCATCGTTTTCGTTTCGATTTGATTGAAACTTACTCTAGTGGTACAGAAATAATATTAACTATAATTACATATTTCTAAGGAAGTTGTGAATGGCAATCCAAAAACTAATTAAATTTAGATAACGTCATTAAAACACTATCAGAGATAATTATTTACCTATTTTCTACATTCATTATCAAACCAAATTTAGTAATAAAATGCACAGTAAACATTAATTTTAATATATAATTAATATAAATCAACTATTATTACGTGTTAAAAGGGGCATTTGTTTATGGCATAGTCTACAGGTTCTGAAAGTATATGGAAAATAGTGACAACAAAATATGAGAGAGAGAGATTTTGAATGGAAGTCTAAAGTAATGTAGGGGAAAGCGGGGTTGGTTCTAACGAAGGTAAGAATTAACAAGCTTATAACCGGCTAAATAAAAGTGTTAAAATTGTAATACTTGGTTTAGAAGGTTAGCATAAACAGCCGAACACTTGTTCGGCTCGTCAGTAACCAGCCAGCCCTCGCTCGGTTAATCGTTTAATACTAACGATTAACTGAGTGTATTTAAGGGTAAGGACACACCTGCTGAACGTACGGCACCGAAAGTTCAGCGACTGACGTTTCAGTCGCAATATTCCGTTGCTATAACAAAACAAACCAAACGCTCAGAACGCGTCGTCTTGTTTAGCGCGCTACCCGACGGAAAATAACGCGTAACGCGTCGCGTGATGTGTCGCTTGCTGTGCAAAATACATTGAATGCTTATTTGCTGAACTAATCGCCCGAAGGAAGGTTCGGCGTTACGCTGAACGCGACGTAATTTCGGCTGATGTGTCATAGGGGACTTCAAAAACACTGCGAGCGTATGCAACCGAACGTTCGGCGCCGTACGTTCTGCAGATGTGTCGCGACACTAAAGTATTTTATTAACAGAATGCGGAACTACAAAAGGAAGAGTTCAAGGGGATCCACATCACACGAAGTATTTGAAATGGCAGCAAAATAATTTTTTTTATATAATATTCATACACTCCCACCTATTATCTAGCCCAAAGTAAGCATCATTAAGAGCTTGTGTTATGGATACTAGATAACAGAGAAATAATGATAATAATTTGTATATAAATATTACATCCATGAGTCGTAAACAAATGTTTGTATGATGAGTACCAACTCATCATACAAATATTTGCTCCTACCGGGATTCGAACCCGGGACCTCTGGAAGAGTAGCCTGTATAGCAAGTAGTACAAACCACTCGGCCAGCCGGCCGTCAGAAGTTATGGAGAAAACAGAAAATACAGAGATGTTGCTGCTCAATACGATATTTGTCATGTTACTCTGAAAAAATAGTAGAAAAAGTTAAGAAGAAGATATTGAAGATAAAGATCGCTGCTTCTGCTTGGTTTGTGCTGAGTTTTATAGGTAATAACATCATACATCCTGGTCTCGATTGGATTCAATTTATTGTATGTAAAAGATGGGCTCATATCACTCGTGTTAGAGATGACACTAAAAGTCACAATTGCTTCTCAGACGATGGTTATGATCAATATCCCTCATGATTATTGCCAGAGAAATATTCGCTACATTTCCAACGCGTAAATTCCCTATTTAGATTACAGTTTTTTTTTTTAGATTAAGGCTGACTTAAATTTGTAGATTTGATTATTAAAGAAAGTACTTACAATTTTACAATGATACTAGGCATAAAAAAATTGTTTTGTTGTAACTTGAACTTATTAAAATATTATCATTAAAAAACCCGACTTCAAAAACTGAAAAGGATATAATAATTGAATTCAAGTAATTAAAGGTACTCATCCCCTAGAAAGAAAGCTAGGAAGGATCTGAGAAAAAGTCTAATAGTAACACTGGCACGCAAGAACACAAAAAAATCCGTTGCTAGATATCATAAAACGCATCGTTAAATATCAGAAGATGCAGCCTGATGTTCAGTTGTCTGTGAACATAAGGAGCAGTCTTAAAAAAATTAGAAGGCGCAACCTTTTTTGCGTCAGAAACCTTTTAAAGCTACCCAGCCGTGATTGGGAAGGCCACATCATTAGGGGGTTACATCTGGGGGCTATGCATTGATATAAACAAAAAAGGGAAGATACGGCATAGACGCTCGGCGCGCGTTCCGGCTCAAGTATGTCCATGGGCTCACTTGGCAAAAAGTGCGACCTAGTTGCGCTTGGAATTTCAAACGAACACTTTCTCCCGGTAATTTGTTTAAATTTTGGTTGAACATTGGCTAAAATGCCGTCTTGTTCTTTTAATAAGTGTACAAACCACTCACGGAGAGAAAAAAATCACTTAGTTTCACTTTTCACCCGTAAAGTATATAAATTTTGAGTTTTAAATACAAATCTACTTAAAATAAACAAACCAGCCAATATCGCCATATTGCTGCATAAGTGGGATAGAATTATACGTATAGGCATGCAAGTGACGGAGATAGCGCGTACTCCCGAGCGACCGAGTAGTTCCGAGTCCTACCGAAAGGTAGCATTACCTGGTAGCGTTAGCATAGAAAACACATTAAGAAAATAATAAGTAAAAATATATACACATTTTATGTCTTGGTTTTGTTTACGATACTGCTATTTACAGATTTTCCAAAGATGAAAGAGGATACGCCTCGTAATTTGTAAAATACTAACTTCATGCATTTATGAAAGGGATTGAACTTATAAATCAAACTGCTTAGTATACAATAATCAGTATTTATTGTGAATGATGCGATATCAACTTGTGTCATAAAACTCAACCTGAAATAGACTTCTTAAGTAGATCTTTTTGAATTTGAAGATAATAACAATATTTTTATAATAATAATAATCAACGAAGCCAAAATGCTATGAATGAAATAAAATTTTTCAAATAAGATTATAGTGATATACTTATAATAAGAGGCTAGTTATTTTTTTCTGATTTTGGTAAAGAGACCATATTATAATGTATATTCTTGATTGTGTTTAAAAAAAATCATATTGGAGACTGTTTGTACAGACGACAGCACGTCAAGTGTAACAGTGTCACTACGAAAGCCGCCTCTATTACGAGCGGCGTAAAGGCGGTCTCAAGGTCAAACTGTTACGCTTGATGTGCTGTCGAGTGTACGTTATAATAAGTACTTAATTTTGTTTGATTCATAGCATTTTGGCATCGTTGATTAAAAGATTGTTATTATGTTCAAATTTTTAGACATTTTATATGAATTTTTTGATTGTTTATAAAAAAACCATATTGAAGACTGTTTGTATGTTATAATAAGTATTGATTAATAATTTTGTTTGGTTGATAGCATTTCGGCTTCGTAGATTAGGAATTACTATTATTTAAAAGATTGTTTTTGACCATTTTATATGTATATTGTTGATTGTTTATAATCCGCCGTATCAGCCGTATCAATGATACGGGTTACAGGGACCCCCAACGTGTAAGAGCAAAAATCGTAATATATTAGGCAGTACTTTCCAAAAAAATGTGGTCCAAAAGAAAACCATCCATGGAGGGGCTACCCGAAGAACCCCCATGTATGTTTTGAGAAAATTTTTTTTGTTAATGTGGATATTGAATAAGTCCGCTAGATTAATTATACAGTTTTTAATTCGGACTAATCTAGACAAAAATATAAACTTTTTTTATTTTGACGATATTTATATTCGTATTTTAGGAGGTTTTTACTTCGTAAACGACATAAAAAATTTCTATCTATTGGGTCAATAACCTGCAAAATATCAAGCGACCTATTCAAAGGATTCAGAAATATTATTATAACAAGATGGATTTTTTTTTTAATATTTAAATTTCAATTTAGGAATCCAACCCATTTTAAAATAATAAAATTTTCAAATATATGTATATTTTTAAAATGGATTTAGAAAAGATCTACTTATAAGAAGTCTATTTCAGGTTGAGTTTGATGACACAAGTTGGTATCGCGTCATTCACAATAAAAAATGATTATTGTATACTAAGTAGTTTGATTTATAAGTTCAATCCCTTTCATAGATGCTTGTAGTTAGTATTTCACAAATTACGAGGCGTATCCTCTTTTCTCCGCTTACCGGGGACGATGGCTTTTGATTTGTGTCATCTGGACCGGTAAATATATCACCGGGCCATTTAAAACTTTTTTTTCCCATGTGGCCCGGCGCCGGGCCAAGTCACCAGGCCAGATGGGATACACTCTGGAAGGCGAGCAGAGCTGCGGGTAGTTGCTAATACTTAATATACTCGGTATGGAGATATGTTGCAATCTGAATTCCAGGAACTACATCGAAACCGCGATCCAAACAGCCTCACGGAAGCTCGATGTCCTGAACAATGTGCGTCGATTTTTCACGCCTGACCAATTATATTTGTTTCACAAAACTCAGGTCTGGTCTTGCGTGGAATATTGCTCGCACTTGTGGAATGGCTCCGCCAAGTACCGCCTCGATGCACTGGACAGATTGCAGCGTCGTGCTGCCCGTATCATTGGCGATGTGGAAGTTACGAACAACCTTGAGCCTCTGCAATTGCATCGAGACATTGCGTCGCTTAGCGCCTTCTAACGGCTATATCACGACGAGTGCTATGAAGAGCTTTTTGACCATAACCCACCTTCCCTCTTCCTACTCAGGAGCATGCGTGCAGGCCTTCGGAGTCATCAATTCACTGTCTCCACCTTAACATCACGCAATAATAAATTTAGTACCGTGTTTCTTTGTCGTACTTCCAAAACTTGGAATTATTTGCCGGCACATGTGTTCCCTCCCTCCTATAACATAGGGTCCTTCAAAACAAACAAGCAACTTTTGGACCGGCAAGGAGGAGTCGGTCAGTGTCTACACTGCACTAGCTGTAATAATTACAAATAAAGAAAGAAAACGATGAAAAAATTGTATGCTCTAAGCGAGAATCCCACGTCTCCTGGGCCCTGGGGTCCAGCCAGACTAGCACTAGCTGTCTTCTCATAGTATTATAGACTCTTCTTTCCGCTTAACATCAGGTGGTGTTGAGTCATTTGCCGTACTTTTTATATAAAAAAAAAACAACGCAAAATATACAGGGTGGTGCTGTCAATACGACAATAAATTGAAACGTGGGCTATATTAGTTCATAGTAATGGTTTACCACTTTCAAAAACATCTTATTTATTTGATAATTTCATGACATTTGTATGAAATATTATAACATTGGCTGCATTATTTCATAAAATGTCCTGAATTTATCAAATTAATAAGATGTTTTTGAAAGTAGGAAACCATTTCTATGAATTAATATAGTCCATGTTTTAATTTATTGTCGTATTGACGGCACCACCCTGTATATTTCAGTATAATTAATAAATTATATCTTCAACAATTTTATTAATGCTAAGATTAGTCACTGATGCTCGTAAAATATTATTAAAATTCCTAATTAAAATTATAGTATGCTTTCACAGTTTAAACGATTTTAAATAATTTGGGAATGTTTACGATCTAAAAGCTTTTTGTTCTTACCATAGTAAAATTAATATTTTAAGTAAAAAAAAATAAGTTTCTTATTTCGTAAGATTGTTTGTTGACGGTACCGCAGTACGAAGAAGGGGAGGTGGGAGACGAAGTCGGGAATTCCCTTCTGTAAAACTATACACTAACAGTCGTCTCGCTTGCACTAGGCAGTCAAGGGCGTTTATCTATCTCTGTTACCTAATTACCGAGCTTCATGTGTATTTAGAAAAAAATGTTGCTGTGTGCGGACTCGTGTGTATGTAGTGCACGCAGCCCGTTTTTCGACGATGAAATGCTTAGGCGTACCGTATCTTCCCTTTTTTGTTTATATCAATGGGGCTATGTCGGTTTCCTGCGTTGCAGTCTACCGACTAAAACTGACGGTATTCTCCTCTTGCTGTATCGCATATCGTCGATACGATTCTCCAGGCATGAACCGTATATAGCAGGCCCATTAGGTCTTTACATACGGTAGTAGATATCCCAAGAACACGTTGCGATGTCGCTATCAATGCCGGGAGAATCGTATCGACGATGGAGCGTCATTCCATCGCCAGCACCCCCGAATAAACCACTTTACCGGATTTAAGTCTTTATCTATTAAAAACACTGTTTATAAACCCTTCGTTTTTAATATTTTGTCTTTTCCGCAAAGGTTCCGGATTATACAAAACTATCTGGTGTTTCTTATAAATAACCATCTACGCCATTATTCATTAGAAAATACCGTACAATTTTTAAATTCGTAATACTTGACAACTGCGTTTTTTTTTGTTCCATTTCTTACCTTTTGCCTGTACATGCCTGCGGCCCTGGTGTTGTACTTCTGAGGAATAGTCATTCCCTGTTTGTAGTCGGGTTGACCCTCGAAGAACTCCCGAGCTTTTAAATTACCTCCTACCTGTGGCAAAGTGATATTTATAAAGAATACTTGTTAAGTTAAAAAATAATAAATAAATAGTCCACCTATGAATTGATCGATTTTTGTAGTATTTGCATGGAAGCAAAAGTCCTCTGTGAGGAAGATACAGAGAACATAATCAGTTTAGGTTTTGGAAATTATGTACTGATCCTGATTAGGCAAATTCATTTAAATAATAATAATAATATTGTTACACTCACACCAATTCATCATCATCATCATCACCAGCCTATATACGTCCCACTGCACACCAATTGCATAATCCAAATTAAACATATTATGCCCCTACCGAGTTTCAAACACAAGACATTTAGTTTACTCTCCACCACTCAGACAGTCAACTGTTAAGTTTTTGACAGATCTACTGAACCTTTCAACCTTCACCAGCCCGCCGCCGCTCACACACTATATAAAATCAATTGCGTCTGATAATTGGGTACTGCACAGATTAACTACACTGATTGTAGTCATTTGTTGGGCCAGTGAATGTATTGACGAATTTTGATCCGTATTAATCAGTTCAGATTTTAAAATCGTTATGTTGTCTGACATCTCTAAATAAATAGAAAGGCCTTTTAGTCACTCAACAAAAATAAATACAGCTTGGTTGAGAAATGTCAATGCCTTCGTCTTTGCCAGACCCAAGTTGCTCAACACCCTCAGATTTAGTAGATATTGTTAAGTAATGTAAGATTAATCAAAAGAAGACACTGTGAAAACTAGTAACCATTATTTGATCAAAAATAATTTCTACACCTTTATGATACTACTAACAAGCCACTTGAATATGTGCATGAAATTTGTTGAACTAGTACAAGTCACTATTCATGGTGAGAATGGTAGAGCATAATTGTAAATCGCCTGAGCTGGAAACATTTGCGTATGCCTCAACATTTTGCTTACAGTCATACAATCGCAACATTACAGAAGCTCGATTTTTTTCTTTGAAGACTCTTTAAGGAGAGCTTTTACAAAATAAAATTTGAAATAGCATCTCTCACATGAAAAATAAATGCAAAATTTCAAAACAAACGATATAGTAAAGTACGAAACATGAAGCTACCATGAGCTTTCATTACATTTGACATTCGAGATTTAAAATGGTTTCAAAATAACTTGGCCTTTTGCAAAAATTACATCAACTACAGCCTTATCCAAAGTGCAACCATGCAATTTGTTTACTTTCGCAGCATAGCAAACCCCAATGCGAAATAATTGATAGTATTTTATTTATTGTTTTGCATGCAACTGCTTTCCGAGTGCAAATGCCTGGGTTACTTTAGAACGGTAACCGCTTACCACCAGGTGGGCCATCAGCTTGTTTGTCATCTAGTTGTATAAAAAAAAACAAATTGTTATAAATTTAATTAAAGCACCGAAACCAATTAGAAAATAATCAATATCATCAAGAAGTAATGAAATAATCGCTGTGTTGCAACTACTAAAAATAACTATAAATATCAGGACCAATACAGCCCTAGGTATAAATAAATTTCGCACAGCATTTTAGCAGTGAACATTTTCTGCTTGATTACAAAATGTGGTCCAAAGTTACACCAGGTCTCATGCTGTCCCTATCTGCTTTATTAACAAACATGAGACAGCCCCAGTTCCAAGGCTGGTCAAACTTTAATCCATGTTTTGCAGTGAAGTACAATTCGGGTCAAATTGGTAAAGTACCTATAAAAACTTCCAAAATACCCTTTTAGATGGGTGTAGATAACAAATGATGATGTAATTACTGAGCATGGACGGCATTTTTATCTCAGGCCTCAGGATGACAACACACCCGCAATATTAAGTGATTTTCCCTTGTTATTGCAGGTGTCTACAGGCGGCAGTAACCGATAACCATCAGGTAGGACGTCAGCTTGTTTGTCATCTAGTAATATAAAAAAAACAACCTTACACCATATATATAACATATTTCTTATTAAGGATCATTTACTCATTGCAATTTTCTTGCCTGTAGCATACAATAAAATAGAAGCAAGAAATGACTTTCATAGTCTAAACAACACAATAGAAGGAAGTCATTTCTTGCTTCAAAATAATTTTAAGCTACAAACAAGAAACTTGTATCTTGTAAATGAGCCTTTATGCTGGTACTGGCTTTTTCAGCAAGCATAACAAAACTACCACTATAGTACTAATAATACAATCAGTGCTAAAAGTGCTGTAGTACCAACTGTAGACTAGATCTCTCTCCACCTCTAATGCCACATATTAGGGCACAAAATATGTTGTATCTCTTTCTTTCTATTGAATGAAGAGAGAGACAAACTTTTGTCCACTCCCCAGGGAGTTTGACATGCTATGCGGGCTGATTCAGTAATTTTGTTTAGATTAGTATGGTGATCAAAACTATGCAAATTGCTTATATTCTAGATCTTAAATCCAAGTTTATTTGCTAAAATAATATTTTGTTATGATCTTGCAACATATAGACTTCAAAATCGCTTTGCTGCTATACCACTCTTGGCCCCCATGTCCTATCTCCATACATATAAACACAAATTACAATTAAAGCAGACTTTTTGTAGAATACATAAAAGTTTATATTTTTAAATTTTCAGGTTTTGTAAAAACTTTTTTAGTGGAATTCGCTTAGGCTTTTTATTTGAAAGGCTTGCTAATTTGCAAAGCTAGGTTAGATAGGTCACAATGTTATAGTATACAGACCAAATTTGATATACTTTAAAGTTTAATTGCTAATCAGAGTCCAAAGTCTCTAAACAGGTACCTGTGGCTACTATTCCAAAAAATCTGTTGTACTTTGCGGACATTTTAGATTCTGAAGACATGCAACATGATATTGTTGACAATTCCTTATGAGACCATTTTTAAATTTATTCTTTTCTAAAATCCTAGTAGTAGGTCATTGCTACTGTGGCATAATTGCATCAGAATTGTGGATTTCTTGGTCAGAGTTTTGTAATTTATTATAGAACAATATTCACTGTCTATTATATTAATTTTAATTCATCTGTCAAGATGCAGAATACTCTTGGGGGTCGCAAGAAAATTAAAATCTGTGGCTTGATGTTTATTAAAACATAAATATATATTTTTTAAATATACTTACCATCATCTTTTCAAGTTCAATGTCTTTCCATTTATCCATAGTGACAGAGCGTACAAAAGATAAGTGGACACCGAGGCTGCGGTGAATGCCTGAACATTCTAAACATATCCAAATGCCGTACGTCACCGAGACCCATTGAGGATTGAGTGTACCACACTCGAAACATTTCTAAAACAAGAGTTAAATGACAAGGTAGGTGCCTACACAATAATCAAATGAAACATACGGACCCAATTTAAAAATTACAAATTACTTACATGGTTCTCATCTACAGTTCTGATGGAATTCAATTTACGACGGGTACGCGGTGATGCCATTATAATTTTTAATAAAAAATAATAACAAAGTGCAGAATTCGCGTAAATTGCGAATTGAAGCAGAGATTCAAAAAGAATTAGACACAAATTCTAAAGGAGACCGAAACGAAATCCAAGAGAATGTACTGAGAACGAGAACGTCAAATAATTTCAGATGTCCACTTGGCAATCATAGATATTTTTCTTCTTCGTTATTTTTTTTGGCTCGGTAATGGGAAGGCAAAGGAAACTAATCCTCATATTCTTTTATTGCATTGAAATGCTGGTGTTACACATTTCAATGCATCTTAAGATTATTTTAAGTGAAATATATGTTGTATAGTTGATACGTCAACACAAACACTTGGTTTATAAAACAACACCACTTTTATAACACAACGTGTGCTCCTACATAATTTTTAATTATTGTAAGAAAAATATTGACTGACACCACAAAATCCCGCCAAACACTCGCCTTTTTGGTGAATTTTAGTATTAGGTTCAATCTTCCTATAAAGGAAAGGCAAAGAGAAATAATGCCCATTCACCCATGACTTAAGTATTTCTTTATTTCTTCATTTATTGCATTGAAATTCTAGTGTTATAAATTTCATTGCATCTTAGGAGTATTTGACGCGAAATATATGATGACAGTCTCCATATGATGCTACTTGATGAGGTGGATATCCACAAAAAAGTTGTCATCGTCTTTCACACCTTAAATAATCGCTTTCATTTTAATAATCTTTTAGTTGATATGTCAACACAAACACTTGTTTTATAAAACTACACCACTTTTATAGCACAAAAATCGCTCCGACACAATTTTTAATGTAATAAAAATCTTGACTGACACCACAAAATCCCTCCAAACTCCAAACACTCCCTTTTTTGGTTAAGTTTACCCTTTTTTTTGTTAATTCTCCCTATAAAGGAAAGGCAAAGGGAACTAATGCCCATGCAGCCATGTCTTCAATATTTCTTTATTTCTTCTTTTATTGCATTAAAATACTGGCGTAACACATTTCAATGCTTCTTGGGAGTATTTGAAACGAAATATATGATGACAGTCACTTTATGTGCTACTTGATGAGGTGGATAACCACAAAAAAGTTCTCATCGTATTTCACACCATAATCACTTTTATTCTAATAATCTTTTAGTTGCACGTCAACACAAACACTTGAATAATAAAACTACGCCGCTTTTGTAACTCAATGTTCGCTCCGACACAATTTTTAATTATTGTAATAAAAATTTTCACTGACGCCACAAAAACTACTAAGTTTGTTTGTCGCTTTTTGCAACTATAGATATTTATTTAACTTAAACTAAATTCACAGAAAATATGTACTATTTTAGTAGTTTCTTTAAAACTTTGGGTTGATTTTAAAGGTTATGACAACATAGTACACATTTTTAATTTTGGGATTCCAATCCGGAATAGATTTATGAATATGTTTTTATTATTGTTACTCGATGTTTTTCTTTAATATTTCTTCCTAAAACAGATTCCAAATTACAAATAATTACTGTAGGTATGTAGTTTGTTAAATTTATTTCATACCAACCTGTAAAATAAATCAGAGTGCCAGTCTTCAAAACCTAACATAGAAAAACGTCAATAAAGATAAATGTATTACAATGGATATACAGTCTACTGTATAAATAAGAGATTATCAACAAATCTTTTTTATTACGCCTTGTTTGTATCTCACAGAGGCCTAATCGAAAATGTTGTTTTTCAAATGGGGTCTTTACAAATGTCAATATATTAGAAAATTTATCCAACTTGATAATCAACCCAAGCTAATTTCTTGATTAAGTAATTTTCTATACCCGGATTTCTTAATTCTTAATTCTTAATTCTCAACTGCACTACTTTGAAACGGGTGTAATATTGTTGTCACTGATATCAAAAGGTTAATTTTGTAATAAAATAATGTTTTTAATATCTGTGAGTATCAAACTATCTATGTCGCAGTATAAATGTTACCATGTAAAGCGATAGTAGCGCCCTCATTATTTTTCAATCCGCCCAAACTGTAATACTACACTTGTTTATTTATGAAGCACTATTACATTATAGTAAAGCAGCAATGGACTCATAATTATACATCTGAGGCCTTAGTCCTACTTTTTATTTAAATTTATGCTCATCAAGCCCGATAAACCAGACACAATTAAATTTTAATTGTTATGACAACTTAAGTTGCCGTCTGGGCTTTGAAGGATTATGCCGTCTAACCCAATGAAAAATAAAGCAGCACGTCTGTGGCAAATTTCATCATTTTGGGTTTTTTGATTTTGTGGTACTATATTAAATAATATTTTTTTATTTAGGCTTAATTAGCCCCAGAGAATACGTATGAGTCAAAAAATGCTGTTGACTGTAATTACTTGTATTTTTTTAATTATAAATATGTGGTAGTAAAAATAATGATAAATTGACAACCCTAAAATAGACAGCGTACGGACAGCGGTGCACTCATTCATTCAAGACGGAAAGACCGCACGGCATATTAATTACATCGTTTACAACGTTTGCATGGTTGTTTTTATGTGTTTTTTCTAACATCTTAATCCTACATTCTACTTTGTATTGTGGCAGACATTCAACTAAATTGCTGAATATTTTAGTCTGGGCTGGTAATCCGCTACCGATTCCGGTATCCGGATACCTCAACACTTTGTTCTTAGAGACGCGCCTGAAATGAAATTGTTTTAATGAACGACCAAAAGATGAGTTCCAACAGCGTAGAAGCGGAATACGCCAATATTGCTAACAAAAATGCTTGGCCGGTTGTATACCAGGTAAGTTTACGTAGTCCTATTTAGATAACTTCATAATTTTTGCCACGCATTTGCCATGAAACTACAAAACAAAGTTTTGTTTTCATGGCTTGTATGACTCAATATTTCTTTCGGATAATCCCACATCTACTTTAAACTTTACTTGATTTGAATCATTGACTTTGTAAACAAGTTGGTTTGGTCATATTTCATCAAATAAACAACTTGGTACCTATTTGGAATCTTAGAAACTTGTGCCACTTCCTATATTATAGTGTCATTGCTTACAATATAATTGTAACTGCTTTTTTATGAATACAATGCAATGTTTATTGCATAATTGTTTGAAAATATTACTTCTTTATAATAAATGATGATCATAATTGAGAAACAATAACCCACATGTGTCATGGCCTCAGCACAGAATGATGTGCAACTGATGAAGGTTTTGTAAATTCTCTAGATGCCTTCTATCTATTGTTAACAATTATCAAAATAATAATTAGCTTTCATGTACACTAAAATTAATTCAACTAGAAAACTAATAATATAAAGGTATAATAATACATAGGGAAATATGTGGAAGATAACCTTATCTTCCCCAGCTACCATTATTTAACAAAAATGGGACAGCCTCAACTTTCAACTAGGTCTAACTTTAAACTTAATTTGTTAAGCCACCTAAGGTTTTGATGACAGTGAAAAAGTTTAAAGTAAAATGTTATTTTGTTTTGCTTAATATATTTGTTTTACAAAATTTAATCTAAGTTAACCTCTTTCATGTACACTATCGGAATTAAATGCCTTATTGCAGTACCTCAGTTTCATGACTTATTGCTTTGACGAGTGGTTGGCTGGGTGGTCTGCACCCCTTGCTATATAGGCTACTCGGTTGAGCATCCTAGGTTCAAATCCCAGTAGGAGCAGATGTTTATATGATAATTCTTCATTTCTTCATTTCTTGAGTTATGGAGGATTATATTTAGTTTATTAAGTATGTTTCTAAATACATATTATTATTAATATTCCTCTGTTATCTAGAATTACGATGGGCTAGATAATATTACATTATATAATTATATTAATTACGGCATCATGAAATTGGTTTCACATTTAATTTCATAAACTTAACCTCATTCGGATTTTGTTTAAATTTGATTTATATATATTAGTAATCACAAGCTGTAAGAAAAATAGTAAACAAAAGTGACCATTATGATAGTAAACAATTGATTAACCTTTTGTCCTTACTCCATCTGAATCTCCACAACAAAGGAAAAACTATTGTATCTGATTGGTTTGCACTTTTAAAATAACTAGGTTGTAGGCCCGCATGCAGGGTTGGCTGGGTATAGGGTTGCCATCGCTAAAATTTGGCGATCAGGACGCTATGCGTAAAAACCCTGGATTTTATTGCCCAAAACCCGGACATGTCAACAGGTTTTTTTAAACATAGTCGATTAGCGAGTCGGTTCATCGGTTCATCGCGGCGTGCGGGCACAGTGCGAGTGTTGCGGGCACAGTGCGAGTGTTGCGGGCACAGTGCGAGTGTTGCGGGCGTTCCAAGACTTTAAATTTTTAAACCCGGACTACAAATGAAGCCCCGCCCGGAGTTCCCCAGACGCCCTCTAAAGTAGGACAGTTCCGGGAAACCCGGACGAATAGCAACCCTAGCTGGGTAGGTCTCTATAACACGATTCCTGTTAGCTTCCCTTTTAAAATAATAATTACCTATTAATTTCAACATTGTTCATCACCATGTGAATATTAAATCTGTAATTACAGTAATTAAAAAAAATTAACTCTTGCCAAAGAGCAATGGATGCAATGCATTCTGAAAATAAGGAAAATTGACAAAATAAACAGCAAAGTTATAAGAAAGAAAACAAAAATAACAGATGCTCTGAACCAAGCTTTGAAACTGAAGTGGAGATGGGCGGGTCACCTAGCAAGGCAGAAAGACAACAGGTGGACAACAAAAGCTACGATTTGGTCAGGGCCTAAATCAGGGAAAAGAAAAGTGGGAAGACCCCGATTGCGCTGGAAAGACGACTTGGAGGCAGTAGCAGGGAGGAACTGGGTCTATACTGCAGGAAATAGAGAGAAATGGAAAAGGATGGAGGAGGCTTTCACCCATCAAGGGGCCCCAATATAAAAATTTATATAAATATAAAAATACAATGTATAAAAACTGTAAGAGGGAAAAATAAAGCTTTATTATTATTATTAATTACACTAATTACAACATAATATTTAACATTAAAGTCATTGTTGCAGTTCTTTTCTTCCTATGCGTTGTGAACCTTCGCAATTAGCAAGCTGTAATTTTTCGAGTTACTTAGCCTATACTTACTGGTGGGACTATCTCTTTTTTACGCATATATTATTTTCAAGTGCCGTCTCTTTCTCACACACTGTACCAAAGGGTGATATAAGCTGCTCGTGATCGAGTTATATAAGGATACCATTTTTATGACTGTGTGAGTGTGAATAATACAGACAGTGAGATAATATTTTATCAAGTATAAAGTAAATATATAAATAAAATAGAAAATAATCATAAAAATGCCTTTTATTTCTTGCTAAAAAAAACTTATTTTTTTGTTTAATAATATCTTTATAATTGATTTTACCTTGCGCTTTCTAAACTATTAAAGTATAAAGTAAGCAACAATAAACTTATGTGCTTTTGACCTAGTCATTTTAATGTTGTTGGCTTGTAATGTCATTTACCAATAAAAAAATACTAAATATCTTTTGCCCTGTGCAAAGTAATGTAAACAAAGAATGATTGTGTTTTGTTTGTTGTTGTATGATGATTTATGATTGTTTAGTACTGTGTGAAAAAATGTTATCAGTGGTTAAGGTATATTTTGTTAATTCAGGTTGCACAGGTTTTTTTTAATATGGCCAAATTTTAAAAATTAGTTCTTAGTCATAAAGTATATTATATATTAATGGATACTATAGGTTTTGAAAGTATAAAAAAAAATTAGGTATAAGTACCTAGTAAAGCTACGTAATTCATATTTTATTATTGCTAATATGTATGATTTCTTTGGGGTTAGTTTCCAACTAAAAGAGCATGTGATTTTGTCTCTTGATTTGATCACTATGGCAGGGACTACTATTTTGACTGTGTATTTTTGTTCCAGCATCCCTTTTGCTAAAATTCATTCTTCTCCACTGCTGGGTGGCTACTACCACCTAGGTTTCGGCCGCAAAACTATTCCAGACTAAAAGGAAAGGTAGCCAGTGTAATTACTGGGCATGGAAGGCATTTCATGTTTCATGTTAGACCTTAGGATGACAATCACATGCAATACCTAGTAATTTTTTCCTTGTTATTGCAGGCGTCTATAGGTGGTAGCCACTTATCACTAGGTGGGCAGTCGGATTTCTTATCATCTAGCTAGTTTTATATAATAGTGAGACTCTTGGATTGTACCTGCTTAATACGTCAACTTTGCTTTTAGTTATAATGGATTGAGGTATGCAGGGAGATAGATAATGTATTGGTAGAAGACTTAGACCTTCCAAGTAATTGTTAATTACTAAAAGGAAAATTACAAATTTGTCACACATCACATAAGGTTTATTTTGTCCATAATAGAGGATTAATAGAGGTTTTACGACATAGATATTGCAACTGTTCAGTAGGGCGTTGGACATTTGGTACATGTGCTTATAATATGTAAATAATTTGGTACTTAGCTTGGGGCCGTCTCGAATCTTACATTTATCCTCCTGCACAATTTCTCTATTATTTGTTAATTGTTTTTAATAGTGAATAAAACTTAAATACATTATTTATTTTCATTTTTTGATTGCTATCCCTTAGTTCGACATAATTTATCTTTTATCTTTCATATAAAAATGTTTCAAACTAGATTCTGCCTAATTTTTGGGTCATAAATTAAATAGTTATGGATTTATATGAATTTGTACTTTAATTATGAGGTATTGGTTATTTTTTGTACGGAGAAGAGGCATTCCCCAATAATACTATGATAAGTCCAGGCTTTATACATTTTTTGGTCTTCTCCTTTGAGGTGGTACTCCCTTTAATAGTGTGGGTATCTGTTTTTCGGTGTGAAGGGAAAGCCATAGTAGGCATTTACTTCTCTCGTCTCTAGAATCTCAATGGAATAGCAATATCAAGTTATATTCTAGATATTGCTGGTGTTCAAAGACACATGTTTTAACTTCTACTTATATAATACAGGTGATTTCCACAAATTGACAAATGTTGCACTTGTTTTGCATCAAAAGGTGAGGGCTGGTATACTCCAGGCATCTTTACTCTTCAAAGAAGTCGCCCAGCGCCTAGGTATCGTCGTACACCTCCTGGAGGATACCTGGAGGTCCCATATAGGTGATATAGGTAGCCTGGTAGTAGACCACACCTTTTTAGTTTAACAGGACATGAACATTTGTTTCCTCAGTCTCCATAGAAGTCGCCCAGCGCCTTGATATCGTCGTACACCAGGGCATGACCATTTGTTTTCTAAGCCTCCATCTAAGCTCTGCACAGCAGACTATCTGGAACCTATGTTAAAAATATGTCTGCTCAAATTGATGTGACCAGTCAATACTCCTATTATTTGTCGGATTCAAGGTCTTCTTAGCTGTTGCAATGCAATGGAGAGTTTAGGCTTGATTCATGGTAATGTGAGCCTCACCTATATGTAGTTCTCTATAGTATCCCAGTGCTGCTTGTGTATTGGCTTGGTATATTGACTAATAGTTACTTACCACGACTTACCATCAGGTTGGTTATCTATTGGTTTGATATTACATATTTCTCATAAAGAAAATAAATAAATGTGTGACTGACTATATCGTATTGTCTAATATCTTTGCACAGAACATTTGGGTACTATAATGCCACTATTTTATACCAATTATTTTTTTCTACTTTATATATTTGTGGAGTTAACACTCCTAATTTAATAAACAGTATGTTAATTGTATCAATGTGGATCTTTAACTGCTTTACTATCTATCATCCTACTTAAATTGTTACAGTTTAAGTGTTAATTTTCCAATAAAATAGTACCTACCTAATCTAAATGATAAGTGCCAAAAAATAAATAATAAATTAGAAAGTTATGTAATTAGTTATTGTTGTTTTAACATATGAATTTGTTGACTGTACTCATACATCGCCGATTCCCCCCTTTCTTTCTTGTCCTGTCCTGTCCATTCTAAGGTTACCTAGAAGAGATCGCTCTTAGCGATAAGGCTGCCCATTGTGCAAACATTGTTTACAAATTAATTCTTTTTCTGTTACCTACTTTAAGTGTGATGTGTGCAATAAAGTGTTAAATAAATATTATTTACTTGTAACATACAATGAGTAAACATTTTCGGGTACGAGTACAAATCACAGAAATTAATATTACGTAGAACTCGGCAATGTCATATGATCATAATAATTTTATTGCTAATACTAAAAGCAAGATTGCGTTTTTGGCACTTTTAAACTCTTTTGTTTTCTCTAAAAATATTTTTTATTGCAGAAAATTGGTCGAGAATGCCAGAACTACCCATACACCTGCCTTGAGGCCAAAAAGCCCCAGAATAAGCCGCTCAACCGGTACAGAGATGTGAGCCCCTATGACCATAGTCGTATTATACTGAAGCGGTGCGAGCGGGACTACATCAATGCAAATTTGGTTAAGGTGAGTGCAATACTCGTAGTATTCAATTAAAATTGCCCGTAGGCATCACGCACAAAGGGCGTAACAGGCTTGACATTAATCTAGCAGATAGGGGGAGGGAGAGGGAGGGTGGTATGTATCTAAAAAATCGATTTTTAAATATTCCAGTATTTTAAAGATAATTTAGAAGGGGAACCTTGTAACAATATTTTGTGTGTAGCGGCAGGTACCCACCTTAATCTGTCAAGCGGCATTATACCTCTGGTGCTCTATAACAATTGAAAGATCAATTGTGTCTGGAATATGATGCTTGATGGGTTAAGGAGTTCCTTGCGGTTTGTTTACGAAGGGTATTTGGCTTCTAGTGGAGCTTTCAAGCAGCAGTCGGCCGTAAAAGAGTTTCTATTGAATCTCTTAATCAGTGCTACGCTACGTGAAGTTTGCTTCGACATTTCGTAGTCTGGCAACAGCCAAATGTAGTTAGTACTGAAGAGTGAATCTCTAGTACTTTTTAGTTTTTGCCCATCTACGGCAGCGAAAAGTCTATGGTGACGTAGATAGAATATCTACGTATGTTCAATCGTAATACCCACAATCATCAAAAAACCAGGAGGTGATTTAGCGGCAATTATGTACCACGTGAACCCCGATTTATATACTATACTTCGCGTGGACACGTAAATTGTATTAGACCATTTTGTAGGCAGGTTAGATGTACTTACAACTTCTGATGTAAGGTCTACCCTACTTCATCGAGATAAAACCAAACCTGCAGTATTATAATTATTACTTAATAACTGGTGAATCTATTACATTTATTTCAAATTAGTAGCCCCCAGCGTGGATATCGGTTATTGCACTAGAAGGTAGCTTATATCCTTCTTCAGGACACCTGAAGAAGGATATAACATAGGGTTCTTCAAAAGAAGCGTGAAAAGGGACCTTTTAGGCCGGCAAGATGGAGGCGGCAAGAACAGGTTGTTCGAGCTGCACTAGCTGTCTTCCTACATGGACGCTTCTTACCGCTTCACTTCGATTCTTCTACTGATCCAAATATTTTAATTTGACGTCTATTGAGAGCCTACTACATTTTTTTAATATTAATCGGTAATCCATACTCATCTTATAAATGTGAAAGTAGCTCTCTCTGTCTATCCTGTTTGTTAAGTTTTCACTCCTAGCCGCTGCATGGATTAAGATGATAATTTGGCACAGATATAGATGAACACGTCCACCACGCCCACTGCCATTTCAACGTACTAATCCTATGAGCTATGTCAGTGACTTTGATTCTCTTACGTATGTCATTATTTCTGATTCTAACTCGTAGAGAAACACTTAACACAGGTTGTTCTATAGCCCGTTGTGCGACTGTGAACTTGCACAGAAGGCCCTTAGTAAGCGACCACGTTTCACAGCCGTATATCATTACTGGCAACACATACTGGTCGAAGACTTATCATAGCCGATGTTTCGATGAAATCGAAGGCCTTCTCGTAGTCCACAATCGCCAAGCAAAGCGCAACGTATATATGTGGTCTACGGTACTAGAGCCTTTGCGAAAAGGGGCTTGTTCGGGAGACTGGAAGTCTTCAAACCTGCGCGCGTGATAACCCTCGAAAACAACTTGTAAACGTGACTCAAAATCGTGATGGGTCTGTAGTTCTTTAGTAAGATTTCACCTTTTTCTAAGACCAATACCACCAGGCCTCCCCTTCACGCTTTGGCGTTGTAACCTTGAGAATGGCGGAATTGAATAGCTTCTGAAGGACTTTAAGTACCCGTGTACCATCCACTTTCAGAAGCTGCAGGAATTCCTTCCTCCCCCGGTGCCTTGTTGTTCTTAAGTTGCTTGAGGGCTACCCTACAGGCTGACGTCCGGGATAACTTCGGTATAGCGTCGGATCAGTCGGGCTCTTAAGTCTTTGTCCGAACTGATAGCGGGATTCGTTGTAGTGGTATAAAACTCTCCATAGAACCTTTCGACCTCCCTTGTCACCTCGGGCTTAGACGACACTTAGCAGCCATTCTCAGTCTTCAGGCTTATCAATTGGCTTTGCCCAACAGACACTTTCCTTGCGAACACTTTGTAACCTTTATTTCGTTCTATCTACTCTCGAATACAGTTAGTAGTAAAGCGGCGAATATCGAAACCGCACATCAAACGAAACACGTCTGTTGCAAAATTAAAAATATAATTATCTTTGAATACCTACCACTCTTTGAATCTGAATTTTATCAGCACTACAAAACCGCTCCAAAATCGTCTAAAATAGTTTGTTTAGAAACTATATTTTGTTTAGAAAGTCCCCGCTGAAACCGCCCCTCCGCCGCCGTTGTCCGCACCGCTCTGAGTCGTATATTTGTTCTCGCGCTCACCGCCATCGCTCTAACTAAGCTGTCGCTTATAGCGGCATAGTCGTGGCTGGGCTGTGAATGAGGCAAAATCCTTGCTGACTACTCAATCCTTATAGCCTTAGAGCGATACGCCTTTGGATATTTACTAGTAGATTCTCCAGAGGAAGGAAATTTGAAACCGAAAGGTGTAAACAATGATAGCATTGCTCAATTCTCTTTTATGACTTCCCATGCACAAGTTTCTTTTTCTTTGTCCTGAGTCGTCGATTGTTACAATTTATTTCTATAACACTCTTTCAAAATCCAAGATATTTAGGTATACTTTCACTAGATTTTATTCGCAGATTAATAAATTCTTCAAATGCTCCAAATAATAAGATGCAAGACAAAAATTCAATAGATACATGAAGAGAAGTTGTTGTGATTTCGAGTAATAATAGTGGATTGTTAACAAGGGATGAAAGCCACCCATTTCTGCTGAGATTATTTGGCGCTTGTACAAAGTGAGATCGCCAATATTTATAGTTTTCATTTCCAATACGAGGAAAGCAAACAAAAGCGAGATAAATAATTAAATTAATGAAAATAATTGATTAGTGAAAATCTTTTTTTTTTGGCTCACACAGTTTGTATATCTGCTACAACAAGGGTTATAAAGGTAGGGAAACAGGTATGAATTATGAAAGGTGTAGGTATAACTACCTATGGGCCGTAATTTATAAAAATACGGATCTGAAAAGTAATTCAAGTAACAGGAAAGTATAATATAGAGAAGTGCATTGGTTTTTCTGTTTAACGATGAAATAAATTTATTCATAGAATATAATGAAATATTATGGAAGTCGCAACAGGAATACAATGGAATTCATAATAGAAGTAGGCAAAAAACATTGATTGCAAAGCTTTTTCAGAAGCCCAAAATGAAAAAAAGGTCTTATATATTTTAATGTTTAAAAAACATTAGTCAAAGTTCTATACAAACTGATCTTGAACACGTAGTTGGGCAATTTTAGTAGAGGGGCGAGACATGGCGAGGCGAGACGAGAATTGAAATCGCACTGACCCTTTTCCACTAAAAATTGCCCGTGCGAGCTCGCGCGAGGAGAATTTACACCAGAGTGGCGAGGACAGAATTGAAATTGCACAACAATAAACCTCGCGCGAGGAGATTTTCCACCAGACTGGCGAGGACAGAATTGAAATCGCACAACAATAAACCTATCGCGAGAAGCGTGTTTCTGTTGCAGAGTTAATTTATTTTCTATATCGGAAGCAATACGGTTCATTTTTACCCAAACAAATATTTAAATTCATGCTTCGCACACCCTCGTCAATCCTGACTATTTCCACCAAAGATGCGCGAGGCGAGTATTGAAAATTTGCCATACAAATTTCAATTATCGTCTCGCGTCGTCTCGTCTCGCCCCTCTGGTGGAAAATCGCCTAGGGTTCAAAATCATATCAAATTTCACATTAAAATTTATACTCAATATTAGAATCAATATGGTTCATTTTTACATAAACAAATATTTCAATTCACGCCTCGCACATCCTCGTCAATCCTGACTATTTCCACCAAAGATGCGCAAGGCGAGGATTGAAAAAATGCCGTACCTATTTTAAATCTCGTCTCGTCTCGCCTCTCTGGTGGAAAACCACCTTAACACTCTCTTTTTTTTGTGAGATGCTTATTATTTGTACGTAAGAATTTAAATATTAATTTTAATTATATTTTAATTTAAATATTATTTATTCAGAATAACTTTGAAAAGTCAAGAAGTTAAATAATGTTTTTCGAAGTGTGGCTGTATAGATTTATTCCGTAGTCCAATGACAAAATTACTTAAAAAGTTTTTTTCAAATACTTTTCCTCCCTAGGGACAAAATGTATCACTTTCCCGCTTCTTAGATAAACATCCACTTTTAGAGTATGAGAGATGAAAAATCGCAAACATATCTACAGTTGAACGATGTAAATGCATTATAATATTTAATCATAATACTATTTACCTCGTTCACTGTCCAGCCGGATAATTACGTCTGTTGCTGTATGATGTCCGGCCATGTTTGCACAATTCTCAACAAATCTTCAACAGATCTTGACAAATAATAAATCCTTGTAGATAAACTATACTAACCTGTCTGTCAACCCGCAAATTCCAGACAAAGTTGGTTTTTAATTGTCATACGAGGGCTAAATTGAAAGTTTTTAGAAAATAAAAAGACTGATTAAACTAGCAAGTTATTAGTTTTATTATATCTTTTCAAAATAGTGTCCACTCACATCAATACATCCCTGCATCCGATGGAACCACTGAGAAAAACACTTTGCCCTCTCGTCCTTAGGGGTCTCTTCGACGACCTTTTGAAACCCAGCCACCGGCGTTCATAAAACGTTTTCCTTAAAGTTTTCATTTTTATTTTCGGTAATAAATAAAAATCTCGTGCGATGTCGCGTGCGAGATCGGGTCTGTACAGTGTGTGACCCAGTTATTCTACATCTGACGTCGCCAAGCAGTCGGTGTGTGAAGTGTGACGAAGCGTTGTCGTGGTGAAGGAGGATCCTACTGCTAGGTCGTTTCTACTAAACTTTTTCCAAGACAAGTGGCAAACAATTGTTAGTGTACCACTCTGCAGTAACTTTTTTTTCGATTCTCTAAAACAATTATCGCGTAACGACCTGTCGTTCCCAAGAACGAGATGGCAACTCCTCGGAAGGCAACAGCCACTGAGCAGACTGTCATTTGGTTTTGGGATCATAGCAGTGAAACCAGCTTTCGTCACCCGTAAGTATGTCGAACACAGCATTTAAGTCACCTTTAGTCTTTAAACCATATGACGGCACCCAATCAACGCAACAGAGTTTTAGGGCCGAGGTCAAATTATGAGGTATCCACCGGGTACTGCATCCATGGAGGATTTTGTGTACTTGACTCATACGGATCCCTAAGCTTGTCCGAATCTGCTGATAGGTCACTCTTTTGTTAGTCTCTCATACGCCGCACAATATTGATGTTATCTTCAGTGGTCGCAGTAAAAGGCCGTCCCACAAGCACACAGTGGCACGAGATCAGGCTTCATCATGAAAGGCCAATCGAAGTCGATCATAACTTTATTTTTGACTTAATTTTTTTCCTTGTTATTGCAGGTGTCTATAGGCGGCGGTAACCACTTTCCATCAGGTGGGCCGTCAGCTTGTTTGTCATCAAATTCTATAAAAAAAAAAACGATTTGATAGACTTTATGATAGACTTCGATTGGCCTTTCATGATGAAGCCCGATCTCGTTCCCCCCCGGTTCAATGACAGTCGCATGCATAAACCTCATTTAAAATTTGAAAAATAATTTTATTTTATACCGTATGAAATTTACATATCTCAATTTTTATACTTTTAAAATAATAAAGAAAAGTGTCAGCTGTACTTTTGACAGGGGTAACACCGTCAGTCAGCGTGATAAACATATCGCGCGCTCAACGCATTCGAGCGTTGCATAGTCCCTTTGAAAAATAAACTGACGATCTGTACACCCACAAACAATCAGCTGACGACGATTTTTTGTTTGTTAGTCTTATACTTAAAATTCAATAAGTATAACATTGATTTCATATAAATAACACCACAGTAGGTATATTTATTAATTTCTTGTCGGCTTTAAATTATATTAATATGTACTCTAGCATCAAGGAATTTCAAGCTGTAAAAGTCTCACTACTGTAACGTACCTTTCCTAAAAAATATTATCCTGGCCTCCAGGTAGAAAATATCCTTTGGTAGTAAGTATACCCTAATGGAGTGAGACAAACTTATATGAATAAAAGAGAAATACTAACCTCTGCTGCAGAGATTTCGACTAGTTCATTCATTAGTTTTTCCCGTGCTGTCGTGTGGAAAGAAATAGTCTCCAAAATGTCCGCGAAAACAAAACCAATTTGTATTTTGTTTAAAAAAAATGAACCGCTTCATTCGTTCACTCCAAGTTTTTTAGAAAAGTGTACAACTATTCTAGATATACGGAAAAATAATAATTTATCGATGAAAGACGCTAAAGTGACAGTGGATGTAAATGATAAACAAAAATATCATTCAAAGTGTTACAAACTATTTACAGCATTAGTCAAAAGTACAGCTTACACTTTTCTTTATTATTTTAAAAGTATAAAAATTGAGTTATATAAATTTCAAACGGTATAAAATAAATTTATTTTTCAAATTTTAAATGAGGTTTATGCACGTGACTGACATTGAACCCCCCCTCGTCCATACAGCTCACTATTATTATGTATAAAAATGAGATTAAAACAATCATTCAATACATTTTCGCTTGGTATAAAATTCATCCGAGCTGATTTTTTTTCCAATTACTTTATCATTCTGTCTCCTATAGCTCCACCACTAGTGCGACAACTGACGCTCACTTTACTGATTTCCGAACATTAATTAAACAACTGTTTGAAATAAAATTCATTCGGTATAAAATTCCTAGAAAAATTGCAACGCAGGTAGCGTTGCCCGGTCTATAATGTATATTATTATATGATAAATGAATTTTATATGTACAGACGACAGCACATCAAGTGTAACAATTGCACTACGATAGCCGCCTCTATTACGAACGCAGTAAGGGCGGTCTCAAGGTCAAACTGTTACGCTTGATGTGCTGTCGACTGTACATACAAATTTATAAAAATGAAAGATTTTTTTGTTTATAGTGTCAAAGGATATACAGAATACAAAGGCTAATGATCTCCTTCATTAGGTTTAAGACTAAGTATGATGATGTTATGATTTAGGTTATCTTTTTACTTGTATTTAAATTTATTTATGCCTTAAAAGTTTGCATGACACTAATTATGTACACAACTGTACTCACGCAAATAAATAATTTGATTGATACGATTACTAGTAGAGCTATGTAATCAGGCAGCAGATGAAAAAAAAGGCATATACTATATTTATAAAATGATTTTTATTCACTGTAATCAAAATCAGATTTCAAATATTCAACCACCACGCACCAATAGATTCATTTAATCGGCTTGACTTGTCGTCACTAACACTAAATCTTGTCTTTATTTAACACAGTGAAATGTTTTTATTTACTATGTGTTGAACTATGTACGAAGTAAATGCAGTGTTACAACAGTGTTAGTTGTCAATCCGCCACGGGACAAAAGGAGATGTTTCATATCTCAAAAAATCAGGAAATATCTCCCGAATCCGTGAAAAATACTAATAATTCGTTTTCATTCATAGTTCGTTGGTACAAAAGTTGAAATTTTTCGTCGATTTCACCGTTACTCTCTACGGCAATATGGCGGGCGACATAAGAAGTCAACTAAAGTGACATACGCGCCATGATGAATATTTAGTTGTGTTGCAGTTTTTTTCTCTAAATAATCTTGTTTAGTACCACGCAACAAAGGAAATAAAAAGAAAATGGACACCGCGAGTGACGTACGATTTTGTAAGAATTGAGAACCTCCTCGTTTTTGAAGTCGGTTAAAAATGGTTACGCCGTGCCTCCACATTTCAGTTTTCATACCAACAACTGAAGAAATAATAATAATATCCTTCTTACTTGAATATTGTAGTTGTTGTTCTTGTCAGATCATTTTTTTTTAAATGTGTTAGATATGCTAAAAAAATGTAGTTACTATATAAAAAAGAGTTGTTTAAAAATGTATCAGTTCAGCGATAAACTACTACACAAAATAAGTGGCTACAGAAAGCCGACTTCATTTGACGAATAATATTAGGTGCACACACATACGCGTACTATTACGAATCTCAAAACAAGTCAAACGAATTGTTCCTTTTTGTTTTGATTTACGTAGGTGTCTGTGTTTGTATTCGCCTGCTATCGTCCATTGAATAGATCAAGCCTTCTTTACCTATCTATTTCGTGTTACGATGCTCAATTGGGGAGTGAGGTTGCGGAAGAAATAGTCTAGAATAACCTGCATTTAGTTGCGTGCTTTCTTGTTCGTAGTAGGATCTTAGAGCAATCGATTAAATGGCGTTATTTATTTAAGAAATTTAATTGACATACTACTGGCGATAACCATAAATGCGGCTTAAGCCATTGTTTTGTAGGTTTTAACAAATACCGTCTTTTAACTGCAATAATAATAAATAAACTGAAAAGGAATACATATTTGTAAATCATCTACCACAAGGTAAGTATAGAGCTATGTTAGGTATAAAATTAGCATTTGTGCTAGCTCTCAAGATGATCGTTGCAAGTTCGCTAGAACCTAAAGGGGCCACTTGTTCACTCGCTAATGAGAAGTAGAACCAGGTCAAGCGAAAAGTAATAACTATATTGTTTGCTTATCCTGACAATTTCCAGTTCAGTTGATTTATGCTTCCGCTTCTACTGTTTCCCATAATTAATTGTTGACTGATACAACTGGAAATCTTACATCGAAATCAATTAATAGTGTCTGTTACGTTATATTGTTTAACTTGTCTGTTTTCGTGAAATTTGGAAAATCCATCGGAATCGGAACGAGACCGTCGACGTCTATTGAAAGACGGAAGACATGTTTTTATAATTTATATTTTCCACCGAGATACTTAGATGGTACCTACATAATTAATAAAATTATGAGAAGCTCTTTTGTGTAGTATTTTGAGCATTCTAGTTACGATTAAAACATAGCAACTTCTGCTATCGTTGATTCCGGGATTGGTCAGCTAAAATTCGTAAGCTCGAGCTCCCCCGTGTTCCCGGTTGATACTGCAACCTTTGGGCTAAAGGCCCACCACTTTGGTGGTGTTATGGCACAAACTCCTTATGTGTTTCTCCCATGTAGGAAGATATTAGTACCTAAAACAAATGAAAACCGGAACACAAATGAAAATAATTACAAGTTTTAAAAACAGGTTCTTTTATTTATTTATTAATATAGTAGTTAAAAATCGTAGTGATAGTTTATATAAGTTTATATTTTTTAAGTCGAAATTAAACGCAAATTGCTTCTTATTTAAGATAAATTGAAAAATTCAATATTTTTTAATTGCAAGTTAAATGGTGCCTGTATAAACTATCACTATGATTTCATGAAGTTTATATGAAATAATGCCGCCAATGTTATATTATTTTATACAAATGTCTTGAAATTATCAAATGAATAAGTTGTTTTTGAAAGTGGCAAACATTTTCTATGAACTAATATAGCTCATGTTTCAATTTATTGTCGTATTTAGGTTCTAGCGAACTTGCAACGATCATATTGAGAGTTGAGAGCCAGCACAAATGCTAATTATATACATAACATAGATCTATTCTTACCTTGTAGCAGATGCTTTACAAATATGTATTCCTTTTCAGTTGTTTTATTATTATTGCAGTTAAAAGACGGTACTTGTTAAAATCTACAAAACAAAGGCTTAAGCCGCATTATGATTATCGCCAGTAGTATGTCAATCAAATTTTTGAAAGAAATAACGCTATTTAATTGATTGCTCTAAGATCCTACTACAAACAACAAAGCACGCAACTAAGGGCAGGTTATCCCAGACTATTTCTTCCGCAACCTCACTCCCCTCTACACAATTGAGCATCGGAACACGAAATAGATAGGTAAAGAATGCTTGATCTATTCAACGGACGATAGCAGGCGAATACAAATACAGACACCTACCTTCCATTTGAAAATCGATGCGGGAGGCCTTTGTTCATTACTGGACATCATAGGCTGATATGAGGAGTAAAAAAAATATATAACTGGGGCTATATTAGGTTCTTATACGTGACGTTACACTCTACCATTTGTCATCATCCTTATTCTCACATGTAATTCCTCTTGATCTTACCTCACTCCGTATTCCACAGATGGACCGCGCCAACCGAAAGTACATCTTGACACAGGGTCCGCTAGCCTTCACCGTAGGCCATTTTTGGCTGATGGTCTGGGAGCAGAACAGTCGCGCGGTCCTCATGTTGAACAAAATAATAGAAAAGAATGAGATTAAGTGCCACTGGTACTGGCCTCATGGAATCGGAGAGTCTCAAAAGATGACTCTTGTCGACGTTAATCTCACCGTTGAGCAGATTAGTGAAGAAGACTGCAACTATTACTCTACCAGATTATTTAGGTATGTGGTTTTGATTTTATAAACAGGAAATGAGCCACTATTCTACGTGAAAAAATGTTAACTATTACCAGCCCATTGTCGCTCAACAGAAAATGTGGGTACATAGAAAATCTTCACGGGACTTAATGGTTTGTTTGCAGACTCCAAGACATGGAAAGTTCCGAGTGCCGTGAAGTAATTCAGTTCCATTACACCACCTGGCCGGACTTTGGCGTGCCGTCGTCGCCAGTTGCCTTCCTCGAATTCTTGAAGAAAGTGCGCTCGTCGGGTGCGCTCGACCCCGAGGCTGGGCCGCCAGTCGTGCACTGCAGCGCTGGCATCGGTCGCTCCGGTACCTTCTGCCTCGTTGACTCTTGTCTAGTCATTGTGAGTATATAATGAAATCCCCCCGCGCTATTTTAAGAATTATCCTAAATTAAAAGCATTTTGTTCTTTTTAAGGTTTTAGATTATTAACATTCTTTTCTTCTTTAATTTGGAGAAAATGTCCTATAAAATAACATTTCGTAGACATTCGCGAACAATGCTTTAAAAAGTTTAGAAAATATAAATGCTTATTAAATATGGATAAAGTAGATATTGTTCGGACTTATCTCGTGAACACCAACAGTGCGTCACACATTCCGCATATCATCAGTACGTAACGGTCGCCTTACATGCTCATTGAATTTTAAATCAATTTTCATATAATGCTTACAAAATTCGCAGCGAAATAAAAGGCAATAGTACAATCACAGTGAATTTCACAACTCATTGCGATCATGGAAAGCTATACTCTTATTGAACTCAGTAAGTATGTTAGGTCGACTTACGAAAAATATTAATTACTTCATTGACTCAATCATGTATTACTTTAATCCATTCATATATTTTGATGTAAGATTTGACAGGATCAAGATCATTAGAAAATGAGGGTAGACCAGGATGGGCTTTTCGATTCTTAGATGTTACTGGCTGACCCGAAAAACTTTGTTTTGGCATATAAATTAGGGTTGGTGGTAGAAGGCTGAAAATTCAAGCTTATAAGTATTTTTTGATGCCAAATCGTCATTCATCGATTTTTATTTGTCATAATGCCCACGGCCCCTTTCTATCATCGCACCGCTCGCCACCGGCAGCGAGTTCATCCTCACAAAATGCAAACCAAAGTGGTCGCGTACTATGTGGTTTCAGAGAAACTTTCTCCCACGTACGCTCAACCTGTGGAATGAAATCCCTGCAGAATGAGTACAACATGTGGGTCTTTAGAAAAGGCTTGAAAAGGTTTTTACAGGGTCCGCAACGCGCAAGTGATACCCCTGGTGTTGCAAGTGTGCATAGGCTACGGTAACCGGTTACCATCAGGTAAGGCTTGATTACCACCTTAGTGGTATAAAAAAAATGTCCTAAAAATTAAATTTCTCGAGAGGGCCACCTTTATCACGTAGGGGTATAAAAATATTCTACGAACTGAACTATGACCTATTCTCAGACCTACCAAATATTCACACCAAATTCATATAAATCGGTCAAGCCGTTTCGGAAGAGTTCGATAATGCTACGGCCACACTTATAGGCGAAGATTCGTGTTCGCGTTGTCACGATATGTTTCATGATGTGGTGATTGGGATCTGGATGGATTTGGAGACGGCAGATATGTTTGATGATGTGGTGATTGAGATCTAAATAGATTTGGAGACGTCAGATATGTTTGGTGACGTGGTGGACTCCAATCCATGATTACCACGAATCAGAATATGCAACAAGTTCAAACCGCTCAGCGCTAAACCGATTGTCCGATGGCAAAAATTTTAGAATGTTTTAAAGGTAGAGTGCCAGCTATCAAGTTTTTGAATGAGCGCGGTTTAGATTTAATAAGGGCCATTCAGAAACTAATAGAAACCATTGGAAATAGAGGGTCGTTCTACAAAATAAATTATAGCCTTTCGCCGCTTTTTGGTGTAGGGGAATGTTGTGAACCAACCGCTTTGTTTTGAATTCCCTTTAAGTTATATTTATTTTAGTTTGAAATTATTGTCAAAATCTGAAGTCTGATCAATGCCCTAGATTGATGGAGAAAGTAGCGCGATGACTTGTACCTAAGACCTAGGTACCTAATTATTTTTTAACTTTTAGTACATACATCATGTAAATTATTTATATCTTTCTTTTCAATAAAACCGTTTGTGTTTGTTTTTCCTATTTTACATATAATTATATTACATTCACGATGGCATAAGTTTTTAGCCCTCAATCCGAATGACACGGGAACGCCTGTTCAATAAAGCATAGTATCTTCTGTCGGGTAAAAGTTCTTCCCTTGAAGGACAGCAATACTGTAGACTAATAATTCCACAGATCGAAAATGAAGGCCTGGACAACGTGAACATCCAAGAAATTTTACTGGAGATGCGCAAAGACCGAATGGGCCTGATCCAGACTCCAGATCAACTGCGCTTTTCCTACCAGGCTATCATCGAGGGCACCAAGAGGCTCGATCCTAACTGGGTGAGTAGTTTCATCTTGATAACTCAGCATTTGATAAAGGGATCCGAGATTTGTTGTTGTTCTAAGAAATAACCTTAACCTAATTGTATTACATCAAGACTATATGTAATTCAAATACTACTTGATGATCAAGTATGAACTGGGAAAAATCAGTGAATTAAACCAATGTATATTTAATTAAAAAGTGCGTTAATTTATAGTAAAATAAACGAATAACGATTTGAGGCATTGTGGAGCTTGCTGGCGCAGTGGTTTGGTCGCTTTGTTTTCGATTACGATAGCAAAGCCACTTTAGCCATGACTGACTCGGGATGGGTCAATAAAAAATGTAATCACCAGCTCCGCCATGCCCCGGTACGCACGTTGGGCTGTTGATCTCTGTTGTTACTGCAACCGCTTTAACTCACTAACCCACATTGGGCCAGCGTGGTGGTATTATGGCCCAAACTTCTCATGTGAGACACATGTCGGAAGCCCACGCCCAGCAGCGGGACGTGTATATAGGCTGTTTCAACAAACAGCCCATACACGTCCCACCGCTGGACATTGATTGAAATGAAATAAGAATTCTTTTAAAATAATTTAAATTAAACTCAATAAAAATCGTTATTTTTATGAGAATTCTCATCAAATAAATGAACAAATAAATAACTGGCAAGGCTACAAAATAAATTGAAAAAAAATATTAATGGAAAATTTACGTAACTAAAATATTCACAATGAAACACTAAAGTAAAGTATGGTGTACTCTCTATTCCTTTTTATTATACAAAGCACGGCAAATGCCTCTACACCACCTGATTTTAAGTGGTCAGAAAAAGAGTCCATAAGAAAAAAGCTAGTGCAGCTTGACCACACTTTTCTAACCGCCTCCACCTTACCTGCCCATAATGGGCATTTTCACGCCTATTTGAATGAGCCCATGGAGCCCATGTTATAGGAAGGAACACTTTTGCAGGCAATTCTCTACTAATTCTCTCAATACGTATATGAAATTATAAATTGATCAGTCGATATATTTACACAGGTAGAGGAACCAGAAATGGACGAGAGCATATACTCTACCGTGGTCGAGGAAGAAGAGGCTCCGCCACCGCCGCCGCCGCGTGGGGCGAGTCTCTCAAAGCCTCCCGTTCGCCCCCTGCCCGCTATACCCACCAGCACCTCACTTGGTAAGTGTTTTATAAAGACTTCATATAACCATTTCATACTTTTTCGCCAAAGATCCAACGCTAGTAACATTGTTATTGCCATAATATGATGGATTGCCCAATTGAAAAAATAAACATCATATTATTTTCATTGATTCCATGTTTTGATGTAGCAGACTATGACGATTCCTCTTCCTCATTAAAACCGCGCGTCATATGATAAAAGTTTTATCATATAACGCGCGGTTTTAATGAGGGGGTTATTTTTTATATAAATATGTCATTTATGTTACTTTTTTATGTAAAACATATGAGGTCAACACAATATAACTAAAAAGGCGGTCTTATCGCTAGAAGCGGTTTATACCAGATAATACTAAAGTAGGAATAGTAGGTGCAAAAATTAGAAAAAGGCTTGAAAATTACAATAATGAAAATTAATTAATAATTCTCTACAGAAATGATATACAATTATTATAGAAGAAAAGGAGTGTGAGTAAATGTTCATTAAGAATTTTAATCTTAAAATGGTATTTAGATCTTACTGTCACTAACAAAATACGTGTTAAACGAAACCATTAAGCAAATCTAACTAATTTATGAAATACAGTTCTTAGTAATTACAATATTAATAGCCACTTAAGTATAATGATTGAATGTTATCGTAGCATCGTTATGATGGTAATGAAGTAAAAATAGTTAAATCATTTTTAAGATAGAATCACTATAACAAGAAAGTGAATCATTCTGTGACCACGTTACGCTGCAGTACTAGGCTTTTGTCATTACCAATATACTTAAGGAATACTTAATACTTAAGTAGAGGCTACAAATAATGTTTCCTCTCCACGGGTAGAGTAAACTGGCTACTACTCTGCCAGTTCTGAGTACTCTACCAGTTTTTAGTTAGTATCGTTAGTAAATTACTCTACTCCTGGACAGCGCCTTTTATACATTTTGTACAGTTTCTGTACTCTTTGTTAGAAAATTATTCTTACGTCATATATCTTAAGATTATTGAAAAGGCAGGTATTTTACTAAATAATTAAGCAACAAAAAGTATTAACAAAAGATGGGAATATATAGGTAAATTACTCTTATTGTACGAGCCAACGTAAATAATCGTCATTTTTATTACAATTAATTACTCGCAAGAAACGTACAATCGTAGACTTATTGCGTTAAAAAATTATACAATCAAAAGCTATTTTTAATGTCGTTTCGTTACGGTACGTTTCAGAATATTTCTAAAAGTAAAACAACTGCCATTCGTAGTCTCAATTAATCAGTGATATACTTTTGGCGTGGTTTCTGTCGTCAATAATACAGTTAATAATACAATTAGACTAGTACTGATATCAAAGTCTCCCTCCAGGCAACCTCTCGTCGTACCCAGCTCAGCAAGAATCGTCGAGTTCGGACGAAGGCCCCCCCACTCCCCCTCCTCGGGAGTCGACATCTACTGCGTCTTCGGCTGACGATGAAGATGATGAACCAACCGCTGTGCCAGTTGAGAGGTCAGTAACCGCTGTATTGGTGTTGAAGATGTGTCGATGCGTATTATGATAACTAGAGATCCGATATTCAAATGCATAATTATCATTATCTTACGTTTAGATGTTAGCTATTATGGAAAACTATTTTTTATCGAAAATATTTTTTTTC
The DNA here is from genome assembly GCA_947347705.1 of Nymphula nitidulata. Classification (NCBI taxonomy): domain Eukaryota; kingdom Metazoa; phylum Arthropoda; class Insecta; order Lepidoptera; family Crambidae; genus Nymphula; species Nymphula nitidulata. Next base: position 25,503,452 of record OX374616.1, read on the forward strand.
TTATATTTTATTCCCGGATCAACAAGCTTAGGTGTTATTCCGTGAGATGTTATAAGCACGATTTGATACTAATGACAGTTCCCTTGTAACAGATTAATAAAGTTGCTTTTATTTTACTAAACTTGTAACAAGTTAATAAAGTTGCACTGCTGTATTGGTGTTGAAGATGTGTAAATGCGTATTATGATAACTAGAGATCCGATATTCAAATGCATAATAATCATTATTTTACGTTTAGATGTTAGCTGTTATGGAGAACTATTTTTTATCGAAAATATTCCGCAATTCCCGGATCAACAAGTTTAGGTGTTTACTCCGTGAGATGTAATGACAGTTGCCTTGTAACAAAGTAATGAAGTTGCTTTTATTTAATTAAAATTGTTTTAAAATTACAGTGGCGAAAGTACGGATACCCTGCGTCGCCGCAAAACGCGCGAGCTCGCCGATCGCGTATCCGCAATGAAGCGGCGCGCGCGCAACGCGGAGAAGTGGCACGCGCTCAAGAGGTCACTGTACAAACCGCTCACCATCACCTTCGGCGTACTCCTCGCCGGCATTCTCGTCTACTCCTACGTCAAACACTAGGCCACATTGTAGCGCTCCTGTACACAACCGACTGAATTTTTAATAATTAATTTTTAACACAAAACCTCCGATGCGAATCCCAGGCTATTGCAATCGACGTCAATTACCACAATCACATCCCTGGAGCTTAGTTAGTGAATCGAAATTCGCTATTGATAAACACAATTCGACGACTAAAACCTTACAAATTTCGTTTAGAACAATATTATTGAGAATACTTATACGTAGGTACACTCTGTATTTGTTTTATGAAGAAAATTGTGTTTGATTCTGAAATGCCTCCACTACGATTTCATTAAAGTACATGACGTCTCTTTCTTTTAACATAGAAGGAAGGACAGCTGTTAAGTAAGTTGAAGTGTAAGGTGTGTTCAATTTTAGAGCTTAAGTAATGTGATAAAATGTCTTTGAAATCATTAATATTTTACATTCAAGTTGAAACGCCCAACTATGGCAGTATTGTATTATTATTGATCTTACAAAGGATCGCAATAAAACACTTCTTTAGCAGTGTTGTGTTCCTGAGGTTCCATCTTGATTTTTTAAAAGTGGACACTGTGCTTAGGACACGGTGGCCGCTTATTATCGGGCAACCGTATGCACTTTCGCGCAGTTCTTTCATCGTAATATAATTGTTTATATGAATGGTTACATTCTTTACATAATCAATTATGGTTTCCGAGATACCTGAGAATTCAAGCAATATTAGTGTTCTTAAATTTTTGTTGTTTTTCTCTCTATATTAAGAGAAAGAAATGGAGTGCTGAAACTAAATAATATTATATAAGTGATTGTGACCAGAATCGACCCCAATTTTAACTTTTACGAAGTTCTATAATAATTAAATATTAAATCTTATCAATACTTCGCTTGTTACCAACACACAAATCGTAAAAAATCACAGTCATCGCAAACATTTTTCTAACATCGAAGATCGTCAAAACTGTAATAATCACTTGATTTAAAATTTCCTTTTTCATTTAAGTGTTAAACTTTGAATTAATGATGTAATCGTAATATGAATTTATATTTAACTTCAAAAATTAAGGAGTAATATAAAAACGGTCATCCTCGTAACGTTACTAAAATTATAACCCTTTCGCACCTGAAATTTTTCTCCCTCCTTACGGCTATATTTATTAAAAATAATAATACTTAGGGCCTTCAGATTAAGGGAAAAATAGTAAAAAAAATCCATCCTATGCAGAGTTTTACAAAAGCATGCCGCAAGATCGTGAGTTCCCGGGCTCACTTCTCCGTACGCACGATCGTGAGTTATAGTTTTTAATTATATTTTTTTATTATTATTGAGCTTTATTATTGGCTAGGTTAATTTATAGTTTAATAATAAAACAATGAATTTACCAAAATTTTGGCCACCCCGTCGAACACACTGACCTGTGGATGTCGCGAAACTGCTTCTGATTGGTTTTTTGACAAACACACGATCACAGGGTTCCGGGCGCGCGCGACAAAACAGATTACGCGTGGCCTCAGATTTTTTTAAAATTTGAACTCACGATCGTATAAGTCAAGTGCGAAAGGGATAAAGTATCGAAATATAAAAACAGCGTTATCCAACTTAAAATTTGTTTCTCAACTTCTTTCTTTTTGCTGGAAATAAAGTATGTCTGTCGCCTGGGAGCCTTGAGTGTCTTGCCTTTATTATTTTGTTGGTACGACATGTTAAAAGGCGCGTCTGTGAATTGCCTTGACTACGCAATGTCTTATGGACGTAAATTATTATAACGCATTTAAATGGCGCAGTCTCATTGTAGGGCCCCTTAAAAGATCGATTTTATTGAGGTAGATAGGTATTGATGGAAAACGATTTTACTCGCGACGTATTTTTTTTATATATTTTATCTTTTTAATGTCAGCGCTACGTCAGCATATTTAATGCGGCATTGTGGGCACAATGTAATTCTGTTAGAGACGGTTCGCGTTAATATATGCGGCAGCATTAGCGTTATTTGGTTTGACGTTTAGCGTAAATTATCAACACCATTTAAAGGTTCAACAGAAGTTAGTAAAAATTATAATCATATTCTTTAATAACTTGAAACCCTGTAATTATTATTAAATCCTTATGACATGAAGAAAATAATGATAAATTAAAAACATATTGAAAATAAGCAATTTGTAATTTTGATAAAAATTACTAATATAAATATTTATTTGAAACTTTATTTTTTTGCATGTTTATCTGGTACACCTATTTATGACTAAATTCACATGAACACAATATAAATGATAAATTGAGACTCAAGGTGAAGCATTGGCACTTGGCCTAGATGTAGCGAAGGCGTTCGATCGGCGGGACTGTCGCCTAAGTTTATTGGTATTGTTTATGACGTCACATTGTCATGTTGACTTCAATTATGACATTCACACGTCAGTCAATGTCATAATTATGAATTGTACTAGGTGGTAGGCCCGTATGTGGGGTCGTCTGGGTAGGTACCTTTCTTATTTCAGCCGTGAAACAGTTCGCTGTGTTTCGGATTGAAGGGTAAGGTAGCCAGTGCAATTACTGGGCATGAACGGCAATTCATCTTAGGCCTCAGGATGACAACGCACCTGCAATATCAAGTGAGTTTCCCTTGTTATTGCAGGTGTCTATAGGCTGCGGTAACCGTTACCATCAGGTGGGCCGTCGGCTTGTTTGTCATCTAGTAGTATACAAAAATTGTGACGTCATAAACCATACCAATGTTCATAGCAATAAATTTAGGCGATCGCTCCGTGGGTCTGGATCACGCCCTAGGGGTTGTGCAAATGGGTCGCTAGCTTTTTGTCCGGCAGATGCTTAAGAGCCGTCGTTGACGGCAGTTGCTCGGATAGCATGGACATTAACGCTCGCATCCCGCAAGGTTCGGTGCTATCTCTAACATAGTTCCTCATCATTTCAGCCGAGAGACGCCCTCTGCTGGGCTAGGCCTCCCCCAAAGATCTCCATACCGATCGGTTCTGCGCTGTCCGCATCCATCGGCTTCCCGCGGCCCTCACCAGATCGTCGGTCCACCTTGTGGGAGGCCTACCAACGCTGCGTCTCCCGGTACCAGCCACTCGAGGACCTTTCCACCCCAACGGCCGTCAGTCCTCCTTGCAATGTGGCCTGCCCACTGCCACTTGAGGCTCGCAATTCATCGGGCTACATCGGTGACCTTAGTTCTCCTGCGGATCTCATCATTCCTAATTCGATCTCGCAGAGAAACCCCGAGCATAGCCCTCATAGTTCCTGCTGCATATCAATGATATGCTGTCTATTTACGGACTGCATTGTTATGCAGTGACATTGACAATACTGGTGACTCCAACTATACAAGTCGTGCTAGCCCTCGGTCTACAGTGGAGAAAAGTCGCGGTCGACTTGTATCTGAAATTGAGAGTTCCCTAATCAGTCTCCCATTGGAGAAGACTAAACTTAGTGCAATTTAACCCCAATCAGACACAAGTCTGCGCATTTACTGCTAAAAAACCCCCATGCGTTATGGCTCCACAATTCTTTGACACACTCCATTCCATCCCTAAGAGTATCGGGATCCTTGATGTTGATAACTCTAGTGTGCAGAGTGCCGCAGTAATTTGGAGTAAGCAAATAATAGTCAAGCTGGCATCCAAGAAGCTTGGCGTACTCAATAGATCGGGGCGGTGTTTCTCGTCAGGCCAAACACTGTTACTGCATAAGTATCACGCACCTTGATACCAGCTTGGACCATTTGACGTGCTCCAAAGATGCGCTTTGAGAATGATCAACGATCCGGAGTTTACAAGCGGTATTGAACCTTTTAGCCTAAGGAGAGATTCCGCCTCGTGTGTTTTTCTACCGTTGTTATAACGGGATGTGTTCTGATAAATGATGCCCACAACCTCTTTTTATCGTCGCATCGCTCGCCACTAGCAGGGAAATCATTCTCACAAATTAGAACCAAAGTGATCGCGTATTGTACGGTTACGGAGAAACTTTCTTCCGCATACGCTCGGTTTGTGGAATGATCTCCCTGCAGAGGTTTCCTCGAAAGAGTACATTTTTTACATGGTCGGCTACGTGCAAGTGATACTTCTGGTGTTGCAAGTGTCCATAGGCTACGGTAACCGCTTACCATCGGGCGATTGCCACCTTAGTGGTATATAAAAAATATATTTGTGCCACGGACGGACAAGTAATTGTAGTATAGTTTCCTACATTCGTTGCGGTCGTGAGCACGATTTATATTAGTGTAAAGCCGCATTGAATATATATAACTTAAGACGAATTATTCAATTATAATCACGAATTTATTTTTAGGAAAAAAAATATATTATTAAACAAACAGTATTAACTGGTAAAAAGTGAACCGTTGTGGAAATTTATTGATTCACTAGCTTGCATAACTGGTGCTGAACTGTCCCCTTTCTACTATTTCCTGCTTTTAGTTCGCTTGCACGATCATGTTATGAGATGTCACAAGAATAATATGAATCCATTCAGTGATTTGAATTTTTAAAAAATATTGTTAATTTTATTGCCTAACGAATATATACAGTCCATATGCCAGGCGCGACAAGTTATTCTTTCTGATTACTTTTTATATTATATTGATATACAAAATATAAATAGTAAGACGGTTTTTTTTATTTTATCCAAATCGACTTGACGTTATGTTGCGACGACAAATGCCTTTTTTATAATTTGACTCTTCGACTTTTTAAATAAGTACAACATCTATACATCATGCCTATGAATATTATTATAACAAGTGCCTTGTTGTTTATACTAAAACAATTCCTAACATTCAGCCACGCAGTAGTAGCGCGCCCAAAATTCGCTTGCTATTTACTTTTAAAAAAGCCTTACAGCGCGGCACAAAAATTGCTTGTAAAAAACACTTCAAAGGCTATTCGAAAAAGAGTTATTTGAAGCGTCGTACTCAGTAACTCACTTTCCATCTTACGGGTTTTTTTAGGTTACTTTTCTTTTTTATAATATTTATGTCCGATAATTTGTCTTCCTATGTTAAAAACTAAATTTTAGACCCGTGTAATGTGGTATTATATTGCCAAATATTCTCGATTGGCGGGATTCTATTACTATTTTCTTTTTATAGTAAAAAACCATAATAAATACATAAAATTTCACGGGACAGGACATTTAGACAGGACATTTAAAATAGTCTTTCTGTGTAATCTAACTGCATTTCCATGAGATTATGATCATTTTAACTAATTAATCGATTCGTTTATATCAATAGATTTAATTACAATAACTGGCGACACTGAATAGCGGTAAAATATTTATGGTAAACACAGCACAGAATTTAAAATATTTTCCCGTTACCGAAGTTTTACTAGTCTACTTCGTTAGCTATTATTACTATTATTATAATCATTAATACAAGTAGTTCATTTATTAGTATTGATTCTCTAACAGTCTATATGTGTTCTGTGGTGAAATCGGCTTAACATAATTGAATTTAAAGAAAAGTATGCATACCTAAACTGCATACCATTTTATCTGTTAAGCTGCGAAGACTCCCGGGAATATATGACAATTAAAATCCCATTATGTCTTGACAGGTTATTATAACTTCATACATACAGTTCTCTGGTTGATCCGTTTTATAAAATACGTGAGTTATTCTGTGAATAAATTAGGAGAACGGAAGTCCACAATATAAGTAACATTTCAAAAGTGTGTATCAAAAGTGTAATCATATTCTCACTTGCATAATACTGACTTTTGAACAAAAGCAGTGTAAATCTACTATCTCCCTCGCTCTCTCGAGGAGATAGGGAATTGAAAAGTACCGTTTCTATTCTTAGAGTTTTCTTCCTTCCATCGATGCCCATAGTGATAAAAAGAAAAAAAGTGGAAAAGGCGCCGCCGCACAGCCAGGCCACATTTACAGTGCAAGGCAAGGCTCGCTAAAGTTATTACTATGACCACTAACCTCTCTGATTGCGAATGGCCTATGTGCTACAATGGATTATAAATGCCTTATTATTTAGTATATAATTATTATTTAAGTAATGTTAATGTATAACAGTCGGGTCTGAAGACAATTTCATACATACGCAATTGTTATTGAACGATGTTCTTACGAAATCCAAACTTACATAACTATAACGATTGCAGCTTTAATGGTTTAAAGATTGCCCTTTTCATTGATATGTTTTTAAGACCTGTGATAAAGAAATACAATGTTCCCTATTTCCCAAAAGGGTACATCATGTCTTTTCACCTCCTTTACAATGCCGAGTTTGATATTTGCTGGCCGCTTATAACGAAGAAAATAGTCGGTTTTTTTTAAACCATGACTAAATCCACCACCACCACCACCCAACCACCGACCACTTCCCCCACCACCCGACCACTTCCCGAGGTACCCGACTAAATCACTCTACTGTCTTTGACTGAAGAGTTTGATGTTTCATAGTTATCTGCAAATAGAAAAAAAACAATAATTATTATGCTTCCGTTCTCCTAATCAACATAACCTTTTTACACGACACGCTAACTTAATTTGCATGTGAAGTAACATTTACACCAGTTTATCACAACTTTGCGTTATTAAAACTAAATAAACTAAGTTTTCTATAGATGAGACTATTTCATACGCTTTTTAATAAGATATGGATGCATGTTCTAAATCACATGATATAACGGTATTATAATTATCATTAATCTTTTTTATGATTAATTTTGATGGATTTGAAACTAAAAGACATCGATTTCGTCTGTGTCGTTTAAACCTAGATCTGTATTCGCAAATTTTCTTGATTCATCATTTTATAAATGTAGATCATTTTATAATAGACACTTTCCTATTTTTATTACTTTTTACATTGGTTCTGTTGAATTTTAGTTTTGCGTGATATAAAACGTAATTTATTAAGTACTGAATCATTGAAAGTGACGCCTCTTTTCTATTAGGTAGTCAACAAATTATGTTATCATGTTTTTTACCGTTTAATCAAAATAATTATTCCATTTTTTTTATTAAATACATAAATTTATGACGTATGAGCTTACTCTCATTGTAGGTAAATTTTTATAATGTAAATCGTAAGTAGAGTACGGTTGTCTTATAGCTTCTTAGGTGTATGGTTTTGGAGTATAAGAAGGACTTGCAATTTACTAAAATACGTTTATGGATATATTATTTATAAAACGTGTATACTGATAATAAAAGCAATGAATGCTTCGAATTATTCAAGTACTCAACAGTTATGTATTTGGAAAATACGAAATTATATCATATGGTCGTGTTTTTTATATTAATCAAATTGATAGAATGAGCATTATGAATACAATTTATAAAATACATGTTTTGTTCTTCCTACCTACGCGGTAGGCACAGTAGAGCAGTCTTTTTTAAGACGTTGAATTTGTGAATTTTTTGATATCTAGGTGTAAGTGAAGACAGTTGATTGAGGAATTTTCACCTCTTTATATACACTCACTGTAGGTGCACGTGTGTAGTTGTGACTGTGGTGCCGAAATTTGAATATCGGTTTATTATTTCAGGTTAAAATCGGTGGAAAAACCTCAAATCGAACCACGCCAAGACTGAGGAGCTTAGGTAAAATATAGAGCAAAAATAACCTAATTATAATTAATACCAACATATCTTGATTAGAGAGTAGCCGGGGCTTGGATCTGTAGGTCTCAACGATTGGCATTAATTTAAGAGAACTGTGTTTTAGGAAATTCCTTTGAACGTTGTTGACAGTGGTTGTACCTTGTTTGTACCTAAGAGTCCACACTCGTCCGTCCTACTAACAGACGCTGTGTCATTTTCGATCATGTTTACAATTTTTTTCTAAACCTATATTTAACAGCAAAATTTAAAGGGATATGGTTGTTACTTAGTCCATTTCCAATTATTTTACTAATATTACATCAAATGCTATTAATATGATCAAATTTATATAAGTTTGAAAACATAACTTTTGTGGCCTGTTAAATTGTGGATAGACGTAGCACGATCTTATATTTCTTACTAATAATATCGCCAGAATCCTTAATGCGGGGATGTGGATATAAAATTATTTACTACTTATTTGTATAATGTTTATTTGTCGTAGTCGCGAATCAGGGGACGGCGCTGCGCAACGCACGTTAGTCTTTAATATATGTACACTTTAGTACCTCGTCGCTAAATAATGTGTGCTATATTATAATAGATAGGTATATATGTCGTAAACATCTGCTTAAATTAGCCAGTTAATTGGATGGCTAGACCGTTGATTAATCGCCGGTATCCAATAATATACCTAGGCCGATAGGTATTTGAACTAGACCCACTCTAAGTTTAACAACTTGGCGTATTGAAAGGCAGCTCAATTGGACGCCTAGGCGGATCGTGTCTTGATGAGTTTTGGTGAATGGTCTTGACATGTTCAGCATTAAACGTTGCGCTCAATGACTTGACTATTAGACTTTCAGCCTTGGATGCCGGCGTTTAATCTACGCCTAGGTGTCCGATTAAGTAGCCGATTTAACCAGATGGCTGCGGCATATACATCAATGTTTGTATCCAGAACATTTAGTTCAAAAAAATTTTTTTTTTATATTTTATCGTTGACACTTTGAAACTTTAAAGTGACAACGATATTGGACCGAAATGTACATAATGGAGAAAAATAACGGCATACCAAAGGTACTAAAATGTATAAATATTAATGATAGTGAACATACCACCATTTATTTTCACTTTATATTCCACAATGTATTAGATGTTATCAACTTGTACATAAATATAGGTATGCTAAGCGAGTTTAATTTTAAGGTTAGATCTATCCATTTAGTATTTATATTTAGGTAATTGAATTATTAATATTTTTCTAAATCTTTAATGGGGATTTATTATCTGTTTATCAGTGTTTACAAGTATAATGTAGACGTAATACTTTTGGTAAATAACGCAGGGACAGTTTTCTGTGCTACTTAATTTAAGTGAGCTATTCTAAATTATCATTGCGAGTACCTACATTATACATATTAGTTATTACTACATCTTGCCAGAGTTTTAGGTAGTATAATTTGAAACCAGCGACAATAATGTATTTTTGTTATTAGTCCCCTTTAAAGGTGCCACGTGTTCTGTAGAATGCATGTGGTAGGCAAAATAGGCTCACGGCTACATAATAAAAAATATAATAATTATACAGTATTATGCTTTTCCCTATGTACAGCATATAAATCACTTATGTACCCAACTTATTTAGTACAATTTATTTAATGTTTCTCTTTATGTAATCGAAGGAACTGGGTTGTTCATTGATTTATTACTTATTTGTCATCTTTGAAGAGAATTTATTTATTTCAAGTTGTAGGTACATGTTGATTATTGTATGTACTTCTTAAAATTATTAAAAGCTAAAATTGTTATTGTAACTGTAGTTACTTTAAGTAGCGAGTGTTCATTTTACAAGAGTGATGTGGTTGTTATTAACAATCAGTTAACTATGTCATTAGTATAAAAACATATTGTGATATTTTCGGGACAATATCAATTCACTGGAATTTTTAAAAATGAAAAGGGCTATTTTATATAAAAACCAGGCAGTGTACACAGGATGCTACTGATATCTTTAGTTTGGCCAGTGAAGTTACAAAAGTTAAGAGATATATTTTTAAAATAAATTAAAAAATACATCTCGTAATTATTGTCTACGACAATGTTGTTCAAAATGTAGTTTGTATGATATTAATTACGTAGGTAGGTATAAAATGATATAGGTACATTCGTCTCATCATTATCATGAATAGGTACGTAATTCCTCGCTTCTTTCAAAAAACACTGACAGTATGTCGAATCCAATTTTTATTTCATATTTTTTACTATCTATCTAACATGTTCAGTCACGAGCAATAAATAACATGTAGGTACCCACTTGTCTCTATTCGTGACTCAAATTCCGTTTTTAATAATCACGGATAGCGAGAAGAGACGTTGTTATTACTTGTTATTGCTCGTGACAGTAAGTCTTTGAGATATGAGATATTTAGAGAAGCTATTTTAAAAAGGCAAACCTTAACTGCGTTGTAACATTTATGCTCGTTTCCACTGACATTTGCTTAGCGTTAAGTCTCTTAGCGATTCTTAACTCAGTCTATCTATAGGCGATAGAAAGAGAGAAATCTCGATAAGCGTCACCTAAGCGTAGGGAATAGTCAAAACGGTCATTAGTCATCTATCCAAACGCACAGTGCCCCCCGTGTGAATTCCCATCGAATTGAAACGAAAACGTTCGTCGTTGTCTGTCAAATTGTATGTAAACGACAGCAACGCCTCGGTTGCGAATTATTGGAAACCACTTTTATATAATACATTTGAGAGGTGAACACGACGATGATCGTTTTCGTGTTGTTTCGATTGAAACTAACACTTGGAGTTGAGAATATTTTTAGACTTACAGGAGTTCTCACAGCGCTTATATCTTGTTTGTAGGATGTCTTTTTTTGCGACCAAAAAGTAGCACATATCGCTTTAGTGCTTAGTTCTAGCGATGCTAGCTAGCGACTGAGTAAGTGAGTAATGTGTAACGCGATCGCCTCATTTGAACGGAACATAGTAGTGAAGAGCGGTGTCTTTTCTATATTTTATATCTCAATGCTGTTAGTATGTATGTCAGTATCTATGTATTTCTTTAAATAAGTATCTAAACTGTTTTCTATTTATCACTCGATCTAATCTACATATTTACCCACTATATCGGATAAGGTAGCGTCTTATTGTTTTTTTAAGAGAACTTAAGAAAGCCTTTATTGATCTGTGGATGATCAATAAAGGCTTTCTTAAGTTCTCTAAGTCCAATAATGCCCAGTTAACTTCACGTCACTCCTGTAATCTTGACACTCGCTAATAGCATTTATAACGGCGACCGATAATAACATAGACGAGTAACTAGGCCATGCAAAATGACACCCCGAAAGAGACTCCGAAGTGAGCGGGGCTTAAATCGGACTCCGCGCGATGACTTAGTCTGTCATTGAAAGCGTCCCGTTGATATACTCGTAAAAGAATAACAAAATTACAGCAAATATGCCAAATTGTGAAGTAAAAAGATGTGTCAGTCGCGTAGGTGATCATAATAATTACACTGAAATCATATTTCAGAAGTAATTATGTCTTAATAATTTTAAATCTTGTTAAATATAAAAAATAATATTGGCTGCCATGTTAGGACGTATCCATGACAACTACATCAGTGGATGATGTTATGCAGTCATGTCGTGTATGAAAGTATTATTTATTTACAAGTCAACTAAAAGTAAAGTAACAAAAGTAAATATTTCATCGCTCTGAGTCTATGATATACAAATATCAACATCACTTACAAGTAAACTTATTGTTGCCATTAAAAATGTTTGCAAATTTATGTGTCAATTACTTGTACAATTTTACGCAACACTAACAAATTAAAATCAATCACGATACCGTGAACTCAGGCAAATTAGCGGCAGGATAAATGAAATTACCTGATCACGTGGGGGTGACGGGCAATGAGAAGGTTTAGTTTGGAAAAGGAAAGGCTCAGAAGATACATGAAGTAATATAAAAAATATAGGCTCTAAGCCCTTCTAGCATTCTCAAAAGTTCCATAAACACACCCTTTGAAACCATGTCAAAATCAAGCAAAAGGTTCAATAACAAAAAATTCCGATATTAAAACAATAACCTCCATAGAGTAGAAGGAAAACGCGGAAACACATGCGGTACATTGGAAACCTTCACACTTTTATATGGAATGCCATAATGATCTCACGGATCTGAAAATCAGTTAAAAAAATTATACCGAAACAAAATAATTTCGTTATTCTGTCCAATATAGGCTGGGTAGATAGATATTGCAGGTCGCAGCGACGGTGGGCGCTTCACACGGAGTGTTACCAATGTGTTACCGAGTTACCGCTGGCCGCCGCCGCGTGACTGATGTAACTTTATCCCGAAAAGGGATAAAGTGACATTCGGGTGTAACAGGGTTGGGCAGTATTTGTATTACCTGTAATTTAAATACGCAATTGAAATACAAATACGTATTTTGTATTTGTATTTCCATGACTCGTTAAAAATGTAATTTGGTACTGATATTTCAAATACCGTAGTAGTTGTAGTTTGTAATTTTGTATTTCAAATACTATGGCTTCAAAATACATTTGAACAAATACATGTAGCGTTTATTAAATATATTTATTCTGCAGAAAATAGCACCACATAGCGCAGTCAAAAGTATTTTGTATTTGGTATATTAAATGCCGAATGCTTGATTGCCACCATAGTAGCATAAAAAAAATACATGCGAGATAGTTTTTGTAAATTGGAATTAAATTAAAGCAAACCATGTATTTTGCCCACCTCTGGGTCTAGATGAAACATATTTACTTCCATGTTAATTGTTTCCTTTACTGAAATCATTGAATCGACGTTATTCGTCTCAGATGTATAGTTGACCAAATATACCTATCTAAAAATTTTTTTAGTTTCATAGAAATGCTAATTTAAAATTATTAAAGTCAATGAAAATATCTGTAAAGCCAATGAAAAAATTAGCTTTGCTTCATTAATGCATAAACGGACCCGACCGTTACATGCTGTTATGCTGTTACATGTAAACCAAAAGAGTGAAAGGCCGCAATACCATCTCGATATTAGCCGATATTATCCGACGTGCTCTTCTAGCCTCCGAGGGTACAAATTTTGGGCCGAGTTTTATATGAAGCTCCGCTTCTAGGCTCAATTTTTTTATTAGCAGGATCTAGTAATTATGTCTCTGTCAACCAACTGTCCTACTAGATTGTTGTATTCTCACAATAAAATATACCTGCCATTGTTTTGTTAATTAGCACCAGTAATACATGTAACTAATATTAATATAACTTACATATTGTAATCCAATGTCACGAATATACATGCAAAATGGTGAACTACCTTTTATTTTTATGCCATGCGCAGTCTTTTCTGCTAAAAACGTAGATAGGTGCATTTTGGGAACCAGTCTCTGCGTTCTATGTTCACATTTTTTTTTATCGTTCTTAAATTGTTTACGTAATAAGCAGGGTGTTGTGAGCATCAAGATGACGGCATCAAGTCCCCAATTTGAAATGTATCACATTAAAATGTTTGTGCTACATATGTACTATTTGTACCCCGAACCAGACATTTGTACCTCTAAAGATACAGGAAGTATGACAAGATCTCCCTGATCCCGCCAATTTGACGTCAAAGTGGCGCGACCTTCTGAAAGCGCTACTCAGAAGCAGGTAATTCACACCCGAAAACTTAGTACTCCATATGAACATGTTTATACTCAATTTTCAATACAATTGTGAGTGCCAAATTAAAGTTATGTGATTAAAACATTGGGCCCGCCAATTTGATGATTCATGCTATCGTTAAATTCATATGAAAATTGTTATTACTCGCGCATAATCAAATGTGGAAACTTAGTACGGCCTAAGTACATGAACTTGTGTAATTTTCATATTCATAATATAAGTACATCAAAAGTAAAAACATTACATACAAACTACGTTAAATAATTAGGGTTTCCATTGTCGACCAAAACATTGTTTGTGTATACAGGCTGGTGCCTTCAATGCGACAATAAATTTAAACATGGGCTATATTAGTCCATAGAAATGGTTTGCCACATTCAAAAATATCGTATTCATTTGATAATTTCATGACATTTGTATGAAATAATGCTGCCAACGTTACACTATTCTATATTACACTATTCGTGCATAACTTTTAATGTATAAAACTGGCTCTCTTTAGATGTACTTTAAATTATGAGTATGAAAATTACACAAGTTCCTGTACCTACTTAGGCCGTAGTAAGTTTCCACGTTTAATTTAGCGCGAGTAGTAACAATTTTCATATAAATTCAACGATAACATGAATCATCAAATTGGCGGGACCAATGTTTTAATCACATTAACTTTAATTTGGCACTCACAATTGTGTTGAAAATTGAATATAATCATGTTCATATGGAGTACTAAGTTTACGGGTGTGAATTACCTGCTTCTGGGTAGCACTTTCAGAAGGTCGCGCCACTTTAACGTAAAATTGGCGGGATCAGAGAGATCTTGTCATACTTCCTTTACCTTTAGAGGTACAGATGTCTGGTTCGGGGTACAAATAGTACATGAGTAGCACAAACATTTTAATGTGATACATTTCAAATTGGGGACTTGATCCCGTCATCTTGACGCTCACAGGGTGTTAGGTGGACGCTATCGAAAACGAAGGCAGACGGGACTAAACCCTAAACACGACATGTTAGAAAATAAATTTGAAATCGGGAAAAAACTATGAGCTGTTTCATACAAATGGTAATATCTCCACGACCTGTTTGTATGGAACAGCTGTTTTTTTTTTCGCGATTTCGAACTTCCTCCTGCCTTCGTTTTCGAGTGTCCCTTTTACACCCTGTGTGGCAATTAGAATTGATCAAACAAATGCTTAGAATTATTAAAAATATCTCTTTAATTAATTAAACCGTGGTTGATTTACAGCCTGCTTACCTACCTACAGATCACCCATTATACAGCGTGTTACAAAAGTCCGAAATAAAATTTATTTAAGGAGGTGGGTATGTTCCTTGTAAAAAAATACTTCTGAAAGTTTGTCACCTTTCAGACCACTTTTGTTTTACGATTAAATTATAAAAACATTGTTACACCTGCTCGTGACAACCCTAAAAACTGCATTTTTACTTATCGTAGTTATCGTACGACACACTACAGTTAGGTATACCACACACACACACGCGCATGCACACACGTGCAGACACACACAACACCCGCACATATACTACGATATCGAACCCCCAAATTTTATTTCGGAATTCTGTAAAAGCTAACCCGATAACGAAATCATTTTCTTCCTGTGTTATAAATTATACATAGAACACACGAAGAAAATGAACTCTATCTTGTTAAAGTTAAATGTCAGGTAATTGCAAACGAACTTATCGCGCGGCCCTTTTAAATTTTGTGGTTCCACGAGAACTACCCCAAATTAACGTTCATCATCATCTGCCTATATACGTCCCACTGCTGGGCACAGGTCTTCCTACATGCGAGAAACACATGAGGAGCTTGGGCCATAACATCACCACGCTGGCCAAATGCGGGTTGGTGTTTTAAAGCGGTTGCAGTAACAACCGGGACCAACGCGGCTTAACGTGTCTTCCGAAGCACGGAGGAGCTCGAGATAATAAATTAGATTGACCCATCCCGGGACCCACCATGGCGAAAGTTGCTTTGTTTTCGTAATCGAACCCACTACGCCACCGAACTCCTCAGACTTAAACTTAGCATTTTGCTAATATTCCAGACTTAAAAAATTCAATTTTTAATTTATTCTTCTAATTCTTTTTTAATTTATTTTTAACAAGAATTTTATCGAAATCGATTCTGAAGTTTGGTTTTTAAATTAAAACACCTTCTATATTCTGAAAACTAATATTTTAAGTAGGTAGGTAAGTACTTTTCTCATAAATATGTGTGTTTTGGAGACGGTACTTATGAGCTTATCACCAACTTCAAAAAATGTATTTGGAAGTTGATTTTCATTTTTTGGTTAGGTACAAAATGCTTTTTTACGCATTCATTAAAATAACACCCTACACGTACGCTACGAAAATGAATACAGAAATTAGTGTGTGTAAATAGGCAAACAATGCAATGTTCAATGCCTTTCATTTCAACGGGATTGCTTTCAATTTCATTGAACCGTCTAATATCGGCTTTACACACTATACACGAGCAGGCAGGACGCGAAATTCGTGTACTTATAATCACAGCTAGTGTATTATATATGCGAACAGTTTCCTATGGCTGCCTTTTGACCTTGTATAAATCGGATAGACGCTGTTGGTAAGGAATAAAAACAACCCTTGATTTAACTTTTTTATAAAGTATGTATAATTAAATAATCCTGTTTTTAGAATCATTATGATGGTCACTTTACTGGAAAGAGAAAGTGGAGTGGGATGGCAATAAGTAGGTATTTTGTAGTATTTCACGGATGTAGGTGTAGACTAGATACATTAATCACTACTTAATCTGTGATTGTGTGGCACCGTATCCACTCAGAACACTGGTGGTTACCTCCCTAGACCCACTCGGCTTTATGGCTGATTTACACTTCCATAAGTACAGTAGCGAGTTTAGTAACCGGACAGTTGAGCAGTAAGTAATAAGTAGTAAGTATCGTCCAAACGTTGGCTTAGCGAGTTAAGTTATAAGAGCCACCGCACATATACAATTTCAAATCGTACAACTAAATCGCAGAATGTCTAATAGGCATAGAATCTTATGATAGCCCGCACATTATATCAACTAAGTCGGTCAACTAAATAGTTGGTCAACTATCGGCCGATAGCCCGCACACTATAACAACTTAGTTGGTCAGTCGCACGGTAAGATGCAGTGTGACCAGACCCGTGCGCGTGATTTCCCCACGCTTGGATTTTTGCCAACGGGCGCGCAGCCGCCCAGTCGATCTCTGCATTCTCTTCTTGTAACAAATGAAAAAATAGAACTGCTAATTGACGAAATCCAAAAAAGGCAAGCCCTTAAAAACCTTATTAATAAAAGAAATAAAAGAAGTAGTGCGTTCTTTTTCCGCATTTTCTCGCAGACGTAACCGCGCTAGCAACACTGTCCATCAACTAAGTCGACGAAGTGTGCGGCCTATGAAAGCACGCAATTAAGTTGTACGATTTGAAATTGTATATGTGCGGTGGCTCTAAGTGTCAGTTCCGCGACTAAGATTGTACTGAACTGTACTAAACTCGCTCGTCTACACGCACGATGACACGGCGAGTTTAGTTGGCGGGGTGAGGAAGACGCACGGGCGGGGTGCACTTGCACTTAACTTGCCGAAAAAATAGAACATCATTCTATTCTTTGTACTTAATTGTTAAGTTACTACTTAACTAGCAAATTCCCGTCCAAACAATGTTAAGAACTTAACTCGCCAAGACCGCAAGTTAACTCGCTACTGTACTTATGGAAGTGTAAATCAGCCTTTAAGAACTTAACTCGCCAAGACCGCAAGTTAACTCGCTACTGTACTTATGCAAGTGTAAATCAGCCTTATGCAAGTGTAAATCAGCCATTAAATTTGGCCCTAATTCTGGAGAACACATGCTAATATTCTTAATTTTTGATTTTAACATTATTATAAATGTTTGAAAAATTACTTAGTAATTAAAATAGAATAAAACTACAAAAATTTCACGTCCTGAGGCAGGAATCGAACCCGCGACCTTTCGCAATCCGGGCGACTGCTCTGACCACTGAGCCACCCAGGACTTGGGATATCCCTGTGAAATTCTTCTAGTCTATCTTGTATTTGCGTTTATGAGCTAACGTCCACCCTACAATGTCGAAATATTCTATTTCAACATCCGAAACGAGTATTTTTACAAATACCGACGATTCGGTTAAGTTGGGGCAGTGCTTTCAAATATTCTTAATTTTTGATTTTAACATTATTATAAATGTTTGAAAAATTACTTAGTAATTAAAATAGAATAAAACTAGAAAAATTTCATCAAATTTTCATTTTTTTACTAAGTAATTTTGTATAGCAGCAGCCCGCCAGCAGCATAGCAGTCGCCCGGATTGCGAAAGGTCGCGGGTTCGATTCCTGCCTCAGGACGTGAAATTTTTCTAGTTTTATTCTATTTTAATTAGTAAGTTATTTTTCAAACATTTATAATAATGTTAAAATCAAAAATTAAGAATATTTGAAAGCACTGCCCCAACTTAACCGAATCGTCGGTATTTGTAAAAATACTCGTTTCGGATGTTGAAACACATGCTAAGTTTAAATTTAAGTTCAGCCCATCTCTTTCTCTCGATATGAATATAAAAAGGATTGCTGTCTTATTATTTGACATTTAGAAACATGCGTTAAATTTTTGACCCTACTAAGTGATAAAATGCAGTGGGCCTAATTCTGGGAACACACTTTAATTCTAAATTTAAGTACAGTATATCTCTTTCTCGCAATAAGTAATAGAAAAAAGATAGCAAGAATCTGTTTAGAGCTGTCACATTGAGATGGATTTCAAAAGAAACCATAGACAATTTTAGACGGCATGTACGGAGGTGCCTCCTAAACACTGCATTTTATCACGTTCAATAAGGTCGAAAATTGAACGCACGTTTCTAAATGTCAAATTATATGACAGCCATCCTTTTCGTATTCCTTTTGATAGAAAGAAACGCACTGAACTTAAATTTAGAGCTAGCATGTGTTTACCAGAATTAGGGCCAGTGTTTAGGAGGCACCTCCGTACATGCCGTCTAAAATTGTATATTATTCCCTATGACAAAGAAATACTTACTCATTGATCCTTCCTTTCCTTCTTCCTTTGAAATCTGTCTTTTAGTTGACAGCTCTAGAAGAATTGTTGCTATCTTTTCCTGTTACATATTGCGATAATACTGTACTTAAAAAAACTTAGTGTATCTCCAGAATTAGGCCCATTGTTCTGAGGGTACCCATAACTCGAACTCGGCAAAATCGTAGATACAATATATATTAGTGAGATCACTAAGATATATTTATATCTACGATTGTAAGATATATTGTATCTGCACAGATGTGTCACTAATCTGTGGCAAACTTAACCAAAAAAAAGCTCTATGGAATTATGCTGTCTAGTCTCTAATCTGTGGAACAAATTTTGTGGTCATGATCTGTGGAACAAACGAAACTTTTAACTCCAGTCCAGAAATAAATAATGAATTTGTGAACAAAACTGTTTCAAAAGTTGACAAAACTTTTTAAAAGTGATCTGTGATTTGTCTGTTTTAATTTTAATAAAAATGTTATCAAACAAGCGCTTAGTCGCCGTTTGTTCAATAATATTTTGTTGCAATGTAGCCATGTTGGTGTTGTTCGTCAAATACAATGCCTACGAGAAGTGTTTTGTGACAATTAATGAGAAACAGATTGTAAGTGCAATAATTCCAGACGACTTTCTCAGCATTGGCATTGATAGCTCGGAAGTCGATGACTTCAATAAAGTGGATTTTTTAAACAAGAGATTTTTGAACCTTGCATCAGCACTGTCACCAGCTCGCCTCCGCCTTGGCGGCACCATGTCAGATCGACTTATATTTAGCTCGGAATCAGACCTCTCTATGTCATGTGAACATTGTCCCAACACCACTGACCACCTATGCCCAGCCCTCAAAAAACTGTGCAAACATAAATTCTTACCTTTTTTCTTACTGACGGGGCAGAAATGGAAAGAAATTAATTCATTTTGTAAAAAGACAAATATTAAGCTATTGTTTACTTTGAATTTACTTCTACGCGACCATCATGCCTGGGATGAGAGAAATGCACGTGATCTGCTGTCATTTTCTCAACAAAATAACTTTAAAGTGGACTGGCAGCTTGGAAATGAACCCAACTCTTTCCCACATGTCTACAACACAAGTGTGCCACCTAAACTACTGGCCCGCGATTTCAAGAACCTTCGAAAGCTTTTGAATGAATATGGTTATAGTGAGTCTCTGTTAGTTGGCCCTGATACTACACGACCACAACCTCACCGTCCCGAATGCCTTCGATATATGGTTGAATTCCTAGGTAATGGATCAAATTATATAAATATAAGGTCCTGGCACCAATATTACTTGAATAGTAGGGTTGCTAAGTTAGAAGATTTTTGGAATCCAAATACTTTTAATTTATTAGAGGAGCAGATTATAATAATGAAGAAGCACACGTCAAATTATTCTCACATTCCAATGTGGTTATCAGAAACTAGTAGTTCT
Source organism: Nymphula nitidulata (assembly GCA_947347705.1). NCBI lineage: Eukaryota > Metazoa > Arthropoda > Insecta > Lepidoptera > Crambidae > Nymphula > Nymphula nitidulata. The sequence goes on from OX374616.1 coordinate 25,523,842, forward strand.
TATGGAGGAGGAGCTCCAGGACTATCCAATTCATATGCAGCCACTCCATTGTGGTTGGATAAGTTAGGATTATCAGCTAAACACAATATTACAACTGTTATAAGACAAAGCTTCTTTGGAGGAAACTACAGTTTAATTGACCAGCATTATGAACCATTGCCTGATTGGTGGGTAAGTGTTTTATACAAGAGACTTGTCGGCGGCAAAGTGCTACAAATTCACTGTGAGTGCTCTCATCTACAACGGATGTATGTTCACTGTGCTAGTAGGAAATACACTAATGATACTTCTGCTATTACAATATATGCTGTAAATTTAGAAATGGCTAAAGCAAAATTTTTACTTAATGGGACAGCATTTCATGATGTAAATTTAACTATAGACGAGTTTGTTATTAGTGCTCCATCTAATAATAGAAGAACTAAGACTGTCTTGCTTAATGGTTGGCCGTTGTATTATGAGTCAGTATTGCCTGAGATGAAACCACGACATTTGAGGTTTGGAAACCACATCGCAATGCCTCCTTATTCTATTGGATTTTGGGTTGTTCAGAATACTTCCATAAAAGTTTGTGATTAATATATTGGTTTGGAGATACTCTGAGAGGCCTATGCCCAGCAGTGGGCGTCTCTCAGCTGATATGATGATGATAATGACAATATCTGATGAATGCTATTTTGTATATTAGTGTTTTGATGCATCATAAAAGCACTGATATAGACTAACTAAAAATTAATGAAACTAAAAATGTTTATGGCAGGTCTTTTATTGTCAAAGAGTCAATTTAATTTACTATTGACACTTCCATAGATCAAAGTAATTAAAATGCTAACTTTTAAGTTTTTGTACTGCACTTGAACCATATCTCTGTTAACAAACCACAATCTACTAAGTGTGCAATTTATTAACCCGTCAAGCATGAGATTCCAGACACAATTGATTTTTCTATTGTCATCGCCCACCGGTGGTATATTGCCGCTTTACAGATTTCATTTAACTAGTAACCATTATCAAAACAGAATATTTAAAGTGCTTCAAAATCCTGACTTTGATTAATTATTTATGAAGAAAATGGCTATTATCATCATTCCATTTCTTATGTTTTAATCAGCATTTACTACAATTAAATTTCTTTCTCTATGAAGAATTGTATATTTGAAACATTCAGATAGCATTCTAAACCATCCATATATGACTGAATTTAATAATGATTAAGCTTAATTTATTAATGACTGTTATTAATACTATCGTAATTTAGAGTTTCCAGTTTTTGTACAAAAATTGTTAATTTATAGAATTTTGCCATCTATCTTGTATAAAGTATACATTTGTATTTTATTGTCTATACACAATTCTTTTAAAATATTCTAACTTTTGATATTTTTTTCTTTTGGTTACATATTGAGTGAAATAGATATAGGTTTTGTAATTGAATTTTTATTTAGTAATTATCTTTAGAATCAGATCCATTATTAAGTTTCATTAGACAGCTGTCTATTATTATCCTCTATCAAAGCATATTTTCCAATGTGGGTAGTTCCACATTTACTACTTACACATTTTGTTATGCCTAATAGTATATTTACAGAATGTTATCAATAATTAGAATTATTGAGTAGGTACATTTTGAAACTAATAAATCGTGCCAATTCTATCGAATATTATAAGTAATGTAAAATATATCCTGGTACTCTGTTAACATTCACAGATAGTCACACTCACATGTTAGAGTACTTAATCTATGTATGTTGTGAATTATAATAGTGACAAAAAATCTGTATTAATGTAAGCTTCCAACTAGGTAATAGAACCTATTGTACATCATTGTATCACATATTTGCAATGCTGTTCAACAGGGCACATTGATGAACAACTACTCCATAATGTGATAATAAGTATGTTTGTGGGATTTGAGGTAGGCTGAGGCTACTTTTATGTTCATATTTGAAGCTTGGTTTGTGTAGCTGCACCTGCGCCTCTTTATTATTTTCATAGCGCGATTTTGCGTCAACACCTCTGTTATTAGCAAGAAATGTAAGTATCTTTCCTAAAATTAATTTTGATGAATACTTACTGATTAAAAACTGGAGTGTCGTGTTGTGGCTATCCCATTAATCCTTGGGCAACAAATTGTTCGTTAATGCATTGAGCAGCGTTCATAGAACCTTATAATGTCTTCGTCAGATACTTCCATGTTCGAAAATAATTTACCATCGTTAATGTCGACTCAAATGACACAGGTCGGCTTGGCCTCTTTAGGAAGCTCAAAGGCAGTCAAGAAGCTCTAAAGTGGGCTAAAGTATGGATAGCTCAGTTGAAGTTGCCACTAATACCATATCGAATGCGAGTTTGTAGTGTGCAATTGAATTATTCCCTCTGCTTCAAAAATACTGATGTGCACTGGGGTCAAAGGATTCTCGAGTACAGACCAACGCACTGGAAAACGTAGCGTTGACGTCATCGCCCTAGATCGTCGAATGCAGCCGATACCCGTCACATCCATGTTATCCCACAAATGTAATTAAAAAGATTTAAATCTTTAGACACCCCTTGGTCTAATGTCTAATTACTTTTTGTCAAGATTACGCCAGCATTCGTTAGCCAACTGACAGTTGATCTGGGCCCATGTATAAATAGAAATATCTCCATTTACACGCGTCCTTTTTTCTAAGCACGAAATTTTAATTTAATAATATTTTTTATTAATAGATTTATAGATTTTTTTCAACAAGATTGGTGTATCTTTTAAATAAGTGTGATGGTATATTGATACAGTTATTTATTATAAAAATGTTATAAAGCTCACTTATTAAATCCATTCATAGGCATTATACAACCTAGTAGCTTGAATTAATCTTTTGGCTAACAGGAAAACCAGTATTGGTTCTAGACGACGAAATCTTGCAAGGAATGTAGGTACAATTTGCCGAATAGCAACATGATTAATTTAGTTAGGTAGGTACCTACCTACAAAAACTTTGTGAAGAGACGAAAATATTCTAGCAATAAGTACAAGGTTTGACAATAAATATAGATATATTGTAGCCCTCCTGGATAATTTACTAAATATTTCTGCATAAATAAAGTGCATTAGGTAATATTTTTTTTTAATAATGAATAATCTGTGTCATACTTTACTTTGTTAGATGGATTTTCGATGATATAATATAATCATTTTCATCTCACCGATCTCAAATAACTGCGGAATTCCTCAATTTAGAAACCTTTTGTGCATTACTTACTTCGTCATCTAGACAGTTATCTTTATATTCGTTATCTCGAGGGTAAATATTTAGAGGGAGATACGTCTTACTCGAATGTGGTTAAATAATTTATAAGATAAGATTTTTGAGTCTCGTCAGTTTTTATAAATTACAAATAGGTGTCTATTTGTTATTTATCTACTTATGAGTGTGATGTCGCGTTAAAGTTCAAATTATGGGCTTTTGGTAATGTTGCTGTAAATAATTTAAAAAAATAAATCGAAAGCACGATAAAACGATTTAAACTATGATTATGCAAAGTATTTTTGACGAAATACTTTACTAGTTGGCTATAATCCCCCCTCAGGTGACAGCCAGTGTGGGTCACCCACGCCGCGCCGTTCCCCTCTTGCTAAAATAGTTTTCTTCAAATAATAGGTATTTTATATTTACGCAGCCATGTTTCTCACGCGGTCCTAGTGTCGCTAAGGGTATTTTATAAAATTCTTTTTTAAGACTATAAATAAGTATGTAAGTGTACCCAGTGTTGCTCTTCATAGATGGTACCATACAGAATCTAACTATATACTAAGTACCTCATTTACATATATATTTGTAATTTCTGCATTTAATTAACAGACAGTGATAATAATAGGTATTAATGGTATACCGATTTTTATACTTCTTTTTGTTGTGGGTTTATAAACTTGCGAACATTTGTGGTGCCGAAATGTAAGACTGATTCTTATAGGCGTTACATTGTAATATTTTTTTATATAAAAGAAATGTGTATTTTACCTTGCTGACTGGTCATGTGAAGTTTTATATTTATATTATGTAAGTGCCTACTCTGATTTTTTATTATTATTAGGGAACGTAACAAAACTCATATAATAGGTAGGTACAATACCTACTTACATTGTTATTTATAAAAATAATACTTCTAGTTTTTCAACGTAGGTACTGAAAACTATATTAAAATAATGAATTCTTAAAATCTACCTTATTATTAAAAAATAATTAATCGTGAAATGATCTCTGTTTTTCCCACGACTCGGTATAAGCACATCTATCTCTACACTATACATCACTAAACATAAAAGTTAAGATTTCATTCCGCCTGTCGAACAGTACCTACATACCCATAATTGTAGTTTTATGCTTTAGTTACGTCGCCTTTTTAGAATTTTAAGTATATTTCGTATCTTTAGTGTAAGAAAAGCTACGCTAACCGAAAGTTATGTGAGCACCATCTTCTAAGGTGTGTTGCAATAAATAAAAAAGTAGCCCTAAACTCAGTGAACTTCAATAAAGAGTAAATATATTCCTACTTATTATTGTTAAAAGTCACGTATTATTTTAAATGTACAGTATAATTATAGAGAAATAAGAAACATGATAATTTATGAACGCATTCTTTGTGTAATTTTATGTAGGTAGTTTTTATCTATTATTCCAATTGAAAGACGAATATACACATTTTGTACATATTTTAATTATTTATTGAGAATGAAAAACACCTTTTTTAGAACTTTTTATACTAACATAGGTACTTTAAGCGAAAGAATAGGTAGATAAGGAGAAAGTACTAGATAATGCTTTTGAGGTCACATAATAAGCCTTAAAAATGTTAAAGTTTGTGATAGTTAAATACAATTTAGTATGTAACTACCACGGTCCACAAACAATAACTTCATAATTATCTACTATGCGTGCCTTGCTTCTGCGTAACCAACAACATTTTTCAAAACATCCATGTTGTTGTGTGGATAATATGTTTTTAAGTAAAATTATTTTAAGAATGATGTAAAAGCTATTTTGGGGGTAGCTCGGTCGTGCAAACTACGCAAGTACTTATCCAATGAGGGTATGAGACCTAAAAATTAAATATTTTATCAAGTCTGACTTAAAACATAATTTCATTTAAAACAACATTTTTTTAACCGCCAAGGTAGCAATGGAGCGTACGGTTCACCTGATGGTAGGTATATTTGGAAAATATTAAAAAGCGCTAATATTCCGCGGCCTTTTCAATATGCAAAGAGATACATGACCTGCTCCGCTCAAGTGAGGCGCGCATGCTATTTACTGCTGCAGCCTGTTGGTAGTAACTCTGGCAATGAAGGGAAATTTAACTATTTATAACACCCTCTTTCTGCGTCGGGGGTTAAATAGAAGAACTGCTCTTTTTACTTTAGTGGTGACACAAGATCGTCAATAACGTATGTTTATATTGAGGAGCCACTTTTCGCGTCTAAAAAGGCTTAATACAGTTAAATAGTAGTAGTATATTAAAAAATAATGTAACCGCGAACCTGGATGTAGAGGAATACATACTTCAAAAGTTAAATTAATATGAAGGTGGCTCCGAAATCTAAATTCCAAATGTTTGAATTGAGATGCCACCTCAGAACTAGGAATATTATGGATAAATATTAATCAAAATTTGGAATAATTTTGTACTAATTGAGAATAATTAGTAGGTACACAAAATCTGAGCTTGATAGGGCTGAAACTAAAAAAGCTACAACACTTTTCTTTCGGAGAATTATGTGGCTGCTCAGACCAACAACATAGTATTTATAATATTTCTACTTTATCATGATTTTTTGATGTTGACTAAACATTTTGTATACAAACGCTTAAAAGTAACTTATTTGATTAATTATTAATTTTATGTATTTTATTTTTATTCTACGTAGCTTTTGATTTTTGTGTAATATTTTTTTGTACAATTGTACTCAAAAATATACAGTTTAGTACCATGTCACACCAACTATAGTGTTGATGCAGTATCACAATAAGTTTTCCACTATAATATTGCACGAGCGCAATAATTGGTGTAGTGAGTGGCTTTATTACCACTCATTTTTGGCAGATTTACATGAATTAAGTTGTCAAGATGAAAACTGAAATTGAACTTAATGTAAACTACAAAATTAGGTTAAATTAAATATTTAAAGCACCACTGTAAAATTGTTGTGTGTAAATAATTATGTCAAATCAACACTATTTTACCTATCTTGATAATAAAAATAAACCGTTATGTATGTAACCCATGGTTTTATTTACAGTATAACTAAGTACCTATTTTAGCCAGATTGTGAAAATGTTTAGCTGAAAAAATTTGCATTTATTGTTCTTTTCTGTTCTGAATAGCCTTATTTGCTCCCTGTACCCTCCACTCAGTCTCGTAAATGTCCCGCCCGAACCTACGGCATATCGCATATTTTACGCGTGCACTATTTGTACCTGCTCATACAGGCTGGTCCCGTCAATACGATAATAAATACAAACATGGGGGCTATATTAGTTCAAAGAAATGGTTTGCAACTTACAAACATATCCTATTCATTTGATAATTTCATAAAGAACAATGTCTGCGTTATTTCCATAGAAATGCATGAAGTTATCAAACGAGTAAATATTATTGAAAGTGGCAAACCATTTCTATGAACTAATATAGCCTTGACGGTACCATCCTGTATAAGGAGGACCTTTTTTTATACAACTAGATTACAAACTGACGGCCCACCTGGTGGTAAGTGGTAACCGCCGCCTATCTATAGACACCTGTAAAGGACGACCTTTTTTATACAACTAGATGACAAACAAACTGACGGCCCACCTGGTAGTAAGTGGTAACCGCCGCCTATAGACACCTGCAATAACAAGGAAAACATCACATGTTATTGCAGGTTATTGCAGGTGGTATTACATCCTGAGGGTAAGATAAAATGCCTTCCATGCCCAGTAATTACACTGGCTAGCTTTCCCTTCAATCCGAAACACAGCGAACTGTTTCACGGCTGAAATAAGAATGGCGGTGGTACCTACCTAGACGACCCTATATACGGGCTTGCCACATAGTAAACCTCGGTGGCGTAGTAGTCGTCTGTTAGCGCCAAACGAGGGCCTAGGAAGCCCTGTGTTCAGCAGTGCTAAATCATATTCATAGAAGCTAATTGGGTTTTGCATCGTATTTAAGCTAGAGATTGCATAAGTCCATTTTCGTCTATAATATTATCACGTATAGGTACTTTTAAGGCGTCAAAAATGTTAGGTAGGTATTTACAATCGCGGTCAAAATTAGGGCCAACCCACACGGGCGGTGCGGCGCCGCACCGTAAAGCCATTTCGACGATCGAACTAATGAATCGAACTAGTGAGAATAAAGGGTACCAAATACGTACGTATACCTACATGTTTAGAATTTTAATCATATTCGTATTAAGCCTACAACTAAAAAAAAACAAATCGCACTGGAATACTTTGTTTTATATATTTCAAGTACAAATTATAACCAATACAATAAATACAACTCTACTACGGCCGCTCTAATAGCCCAATTTTGACGCAGGATATTTTGACTCAACTAGGGTTGAGATTACTTGGGTTACAAAAGAGTTGAGATATTTAAATTTTACCTTTATTGTAGTATTTATAAAAACGTCTATAATTACAAATAAAGAAAAGAAAACGATGAAAAATTATATGCTCCAGGCGGGAATCGAACCCGCGTCTCCTGGAATAGGTAGGTACGGCCAGACCGCTGTGTACCATTTTTTTTAACGTTTTTATACACCTAGCACAAAATCCAAAAATTAAAAATGTGATAACGTTAATTACAAATAAAGAATTGCAAATTTTATTTATACAAAATATTAAGTTTTATGTACATGGATGATTATATAGGTACTATCAAATACTAGGTAAGTACTAAGTAATTATTTTATTTCCATGGGAACATCAAATCCATCTAGGTACCTATTTATAAACATTTTTCCTACTATGATTATTATTGATGATTTCCAGTTATGTATATTATATCATGAAATTATTTCACATATTTATTATTTCTAGTAAATATTAATTTCATCAGTAATTATATCGACAAAATGTCACCAATGGGTAAATAAATCTCTGTCACTTATTTCCAGACGGTATAAACTTGAACAAGCGTAGATGCATTTAAAAAAATGTTGTAATTAATTCGAAGAAGATTTTACAGATTACCAAAGTAATTTAAATTAATGTTTTTTGACCTAAGTAATCCACTTCATTCGAAAAGTAAGATTATTAATGCATGTGGAATAAAAAATATTGCCATTTGTTCGCGTCATATCTACCACTATGTGTTAAAATTAGGCTATTACAACAGCCGTACTATATCTTTCTATGGATTTGCGTGATGCGAAAAGATGCCAATGTTCCAAAGTTTTCAAGACCTCAATAAGTTTTGCAATGCTATTATAAACAATGTAAGTGCTAATTTATAACAACGGAGTACTAAACCAGTGGAGAGCGCATAGATGCATTCCTCCTTAGAAACACAGGTCACTGCTTAGCGGTGCGAGGGCGACGGGGCATTGGCTTCGCTGATTGGTCAGTTCAATTACACGTGTTTTTGTAGGGAGACCAAAAATATTATCGACTATCGGTTTTAAAGTCTTTGTTTGTAAAAAATATCATTTAATCTGTCTGATATTATATTTACTATTACATTTTTCTCTTCAATCTCAATAAAATAACATACCTATATGAAACTAAGTGATTGTTGTTTATGTGATATTAATTGTTCAAGATTGTATCTCCTTTTTACTCCTATTGATAATTATCATTATATTCAATTATTTTTCCTGAGATTGCAATATTTTTGATTGATATATAATAATGTACCAACCCCACAAAAATAAGTGGATCTTTTATTCTATGGACCCTAATATTGTGAATTTATACCATATAATAGGTTGGGGAAAAAGTCTTTTCGCATTATAGTATGTATGAACTTGTAATAAAATCTCTTTGGCTGTACTATATGCATCTGGCTGGTTTTGGTATCATTAAAAGTTTAGATTTTAAAAAAGATAATTCCAAATTGAAATTAGGAAAATGTGTGTTTTTCATTTGTTTTTAGTACTGTCAAGATGAGTGAATGTAATGAATAAATTCGATACATTTTAAAATTTTACTACAAAAAGGTAAAAATACAACGCAAGCCGCGAAATAAAATTGCGATGTTTATGGACCAAGTGCAGTGTCTGAGAGAGTAGCACAAATTTGGTTTAAGCGTTTTCAATCCGGAAATTTTGATGTCAAAGATGCACGTCGCTGTGGTCGCCCTATTACTTATAAAACAGATGCCATTTTTGAAAAACTGGAGCAAGATCGGCATATCAGTAGTTACGACGTAGCTAAAGAACTGGGAATTGACCACAAAACAGTTTAAGCGCATTAAAAAAAAAATGAGTACACAAAAAAGCTCGATATTTGGGTACCCCACGAGCTCAATGAAAGAAACCTAATGAACCGTGTACTCATTTGTGTTTCTTTATTACGACGTAATGAAACCGAACCATTTTTGAAGAAGCTGATAACTGGTGATGAAAAGTGGATCACGTACGACAAGAACGTGCGAAAAAGGTCCTGGTCAAAGGCCGGTCAGGCTTCACAGACTGTGGCGAAACCCGGATTAACTCGCAACAAGGTGATGCTGTGTATGTGGTGGAATTGGAAGGGCATTATTAATTATGAGCTGTTACCACCAGGCAGGACCATCGAACTCTACTGCGAACAACTGATGAGATTATTGCAAGAAGTTGAGAGAAAGCGGCCCGAATTAATCAACAGAAGGGGTGTGGTTTTTCATCATGATAACGCTAGACCTCACACATCTTTAGCCACTCAGCAAAAATTAAGAGAGTTTGGCTGGGAGGTGTTAATGTATCCGCCGTATAGTCCTGACCTTGCACCTTCAGATTTCCACCTGTTTCGCTCTCTTCAAAATTCTCTACGCAGTGTCAGGTTAACATCACGAGAGGACTGCCAAAACCACTTGTCGCGGTATTTTGATCAGAAGCCCCAAAATTTCAATAGCAATGGGATCATGTCATGTCCCTATCTACAAGATGGCAAAAAGTTATCGAACAAAATGGTACCAACATACTTTAGTTAAATGTAAATAAACTATTTAAAAAATGTTTTGAATTTTCTTAAACAATGCGAAGAAACTTTTTCCCCAACCTAATATATTTAACATTTAGGTAGTATGGTTACCTCCTTGTTTAACTCCTATGATAACAAGGGTAAGGTGCCCGCTTGATATACTATGTACCAAAGACCCTTTATATTTTCATGTGGTTTTCACATAATATATGTTTGTTACATTTGAACTTATAATTAAAGTAAATAATTTTTTAATAAATAAATAAAAAAGTAATAATTTAATTTTACAAAGCCTATCATACACAATCCAAAATCCTCATGAAACAAACCTCATCTTACCTCTTGTCTCTTTTTTTCTACAGTTTCTAAAGTTTAATTTCTACACATCATAATGTAAAAAATACTATCAAATCAATATGAACTACAGGATGGTGCCGTAAATACGACAATAAATTAAAACATGGGCTATATAAGTTTATAGAATTGGTTTGCCACTTTCAAAAATATCTTATTCATTTGATAATTTCATGACATTTCTATGAAATAATGCAGCCAATGTTATATATTTCATACAGATGTCATGAAGTTATTAAATGAATAAGATGTTTTTGAAAGTGGCAAACCATTTCTATAAAATAATATAGCCCACGTTTTAATTTATTGTCGTATTGATGACACCACCCTGTATAGTGAGTATCCAAGGACTTGCTTAAAAGTATACATCGCTTAAATCATCAGATTTATTCATACTCAGAACTTATTCCATGAACCTCTCTCTAATTAGGATTGGCCGCCCACGTCATACCGATCGGTCGGTGACCGATATGTAGTCTATTAGTGAAAATACACAGTTCAATATTAAAAAAGAGCACGTCCAACAAAAATCGGTTTATCCTGACAGACCCGGCCCCCTTATTCAGAAACTGTCAGATCACGGATTCGATTCGAAAAGTCACATGCCGTCTCGCTTTGACGCACAGTAATAAAAAGTGACAACTATAGAGTTTCCGAAATTCGATTCTTTTCCGACAGTTGTGAATAAGGGGGCGGATCTCGGACACTGCGTGACAGTTCTTAAAGGTATGTGCTGACGCAGGCTCATTTATAGTGTTAAGCGTGCTCCTGCTAGGAAATTTCACCAAGTCAGAAATATAAATGGAACTGGTACATTTAAAGCTAATTATATAAGTATGAGAAATAATTAAAATTTGGTTAGTTCTTTGGTAAAATCGCAGTAAGATTTCATATTGTAATTCTAAAATTAAAAAAGAGTATTTAAAATGTCTGATCTAGAAAAAGTCGAACGTTATGAAGGGCTAAGTTGCTACGTAGAACAAACTGCTGCTACTTTTGGTACATAAACGATTTTTTTATATTAAATATTAATATACCTATACTTAAAAGTATAACTTTTTCAATCTTCAACATGTATCAAAGTGGTGTTCTCCACATATATGGTGTCAGCCTTCCTTACTTCAGTAGGGGGAAGACAGAACGGTGGCGGGTGAGACCAGAATCCTGTCTCGGTGCAGACTATGGAAGACTCTCCCACAATCACGAAGGAATCTTCACATCCGAAGATCATGAGGTCGCCGACGTTGTACTTACCATGCTTGGATGAAGGGGAGGTCAGGAGACGCCCGTTTTCTGGTATCACTGGATCGGGGCAGTAGATAGCTGTGGATAACATATAGAAATGGATTGAAAAGTAAACGTCTAAAAGTCGACCAACCATTTTCATAGTAACGTTGATTCAGTATTTTTGTTTATTTTTTAGATTTATTTTATACGGGTATTTACATAAGATAAAATTAATTAATTTTGTGTCTAAAATTTTGTAATTATATTTTGTTTTATCATTTCATTTATTTTATTAACAAAATAAAGCATAGAAAATATCCAAGGCGAGACGTTGTTGAGCAAAACTTTTCAAAGTAGGTACAAAAAGAAAAGAACTATATTATGATTTCGAAATTACTATAAAATTACAAGACGATTCAGATGAAACTAATAATTATTATTCGAATGATTCTGATTGATTTAATTAAATATTACACAATTACAGGCTGGGGTCGTCAATACGACAATAAATTGAAACATGGGCTGTATTAGTTCATAGAAATGGTTTGCCACTTTAAAAAACATCGTATTCCTTTGATAATTTCATGACATTTCTATGAAATAATGCAGCCAAATTATTTCATACATAGGTCATGAAATTATCAAATGAATATGATGTTTTTAAAAGTGGCAAACCATTTCTATCAACTAATACAGCCCATGTTTTAATTTATTGTATTTGTCAATACGGCAATAAATTGCACCACCCTGAATTTATCTTTTTTTAAACATTAGTTACGACTTAGATAAAATCAGTAGTCTAGAATAAGAAAAGCTTTTCTAAACTGAAAAAAAAAGCTGTCGGCTTTAAGTGACACGTACGGAAAGGTATGCGCAAACTGAGACTACTTACTGATAGTGGGCCGCGAATACTTGCTAACGAAGGTCAACATAATTTTAAAACGTATCAGGCCAATTTTTTTTTATTTGGGTGATTAATATTACTTTTGTTTTCCTAAGAATCCTGAAAAACTTACGAATACACTGCGGCGTCTCCCCAGACCAGCGTCCGTCTAGCTCGCACTCTAGCCCGGGAGCGCCCACCAGTCTGTAGCCCCAGGCGCACTGGAAAACGGCGCGACCACCCGACGACGAGTTATACTCGACGACGCTCAAGTGCGGCCCCAGAGACCGAAGCGTGGGGCACGACGTCTCCACGCATGTTGGGGCAGGGGAAGACCAACGGCCTGTTCGGTAAATATGGATGTTGACTGTTTTCAAAATAAACGATTATTTAGACGCGCAGAGGAAGTTTTTACAATAGATATCCTATAAACAAATTAGTTTATTGTTTATTACGGAATTGAAATAATTGACAAAAAGCAATTAAATCACTCGCAAGTCACGTGGCATCGAACACCAATCTCCGTGTATGCTGTGCTGCTCTGTGTGCTATGAACATTATATAATTATAGATGAGTATCTACAACGATACGAAACACTTTCCCAATTTGAATTTTGTACAAGTGACGTACAACCTACTAGTAGCCTACAATAAAACGAATTATTATATTTTTTGCAGGATTCTGCAGATATGTAATGAATAATAAATATCTTCTTTGTCAATATCCCTATTTCAACTTTTTTTTACAATTAACTAAAATAACCATTTTAGTTTTTTTTTTTAAATTAATAGGTATTTAGTGATTTTGTGGGCTTGACCAGTTTTAAGACAACTTATTGACGTGTAAAGGGGGTGACAACCCGAGCTGAGTTTGTTACCCGTTCTTCCCAGAACAATATCCCGCGGTAGATTTACGAAGCGATGGCTAACTACAAATATGTACCTACCTACTTAGCTGAATAAAACATTTATTAAACATTAGAAAATAGTGTTGGTCAATAAATCGCTGTATTATTTTTTGTTGATCTTGTCTAATATTTTAAAAAAATCTTAAATATTTTTTTCTGGAATTTAGTATCTACAATAAAGTTACAAAGATATTTTTTCCAGTAAGGTAAATTCATGTTAGAGCAGAGTCAAAGCTCATCCAAGCATTAATCTACAAAAGATAATATATGAAATTCACCCTTATCTCAACAATGTTAGGTATGCTCATATAATTATCTTCTGAGATAAGCATGCGCGAAATCGCACACATTTTAAGGAATAAGCGCGTTTGCGAGCGACCAGCACTTGCGTTTGATTGTGAAGAATTTGACTTGACCCTAAGCGATAGCTGTAGCGATCCTTTATCGGTATGGTGGTTTCTGAACAAACTGGAGCCATCACTTGACGGAATTAAATTGTTTTGTTTAGTCTTTGTTTCTCTAAATGGCCTTTCTTTTGGTTTTTCTCTAAAACACATGTTTATATTTTCAAAGTTTTCTATGGTGACTCACCGTCTCCCATGCACGTGGCGATTGCCGACCCGTTGAGATGGAACCCAGGCTGGCAACTAAAGTGAGCAGAGTGCCCAAGTTTCGTGCCTTGCGCGAACTGACGAACACGCGATGACGTCACCGTCATGGGGGGACACGACACGTCTAAGGGAAAGAAGATATGTCTCACTTGTGGGACTTATGAACGGGAGCATCAAACCCGCTTTCTTTTCATGACCGTGTGTGTGTGTCTGGTGTCACTTTACAAAAAGTATCTTTATTGCCTACAAGAGAAGATTGAAAGATAGATGATGATGATAATTTTTCGAGTATCTGTGCGCATGAGTCCTGCAGTCTATAATATACACAGAACTATTTCATATCAGTATAAACCGTTGCAACTAAAAATGTAACTAGATAATATAATCACAAAATACCTATTTGTAAATGTTTTTGACTAATAATGACTAGGTGTAATTAGACTAATGAGACCTGGGGCCTTACCACCATCTTAATAAAAGCGATTCATATTCCGCTCGGTACAGTATTGTTTCCTAAACTGGATCTCTGTCATAGTCGTAGATAGCGTCGTGGTACGAATTAACGATTCTACTCAGTTTAGGCCTTAAACTGGATCGCGATAAAAGATGGTGGTACGGGTGCTGGTACCGTGATTTTTTTTTCAAGTACTGCTCAAACCGATTATTACGAAATAATCTCGATCTCAATCGATGAACAAACACAGATTTAAAAAGAAGGTTAACGTCAGACCTTATGTCTAACTTAACATTGCACGTGTTTCAGTGTTCAGTTTAGAAGAGATTTTGTACCAATCGATGTCATGTAACTCTATAATAAAATTGGTGATTAGTTATAGGATATTACTGTACCTAGTCCAGTACAATTGTTTGATTTTGATTAATAAGCGATTACAAACTCACTAACAACTTTAATCAGCACCGTGTTGGTATGGCTTCCTGAAGATGCGCACGTGTACTGGTCGCTGTGGCGGGCGGACATCTTAGATAAAGTGAGACGGTAGTGCGTCTCTTTTTCACCCTCGTCCGTTGACCAAGCTAGAAAGAGATAAGGTATAAAGTAAACTTGATGTTTATAGTGCGAGGAGGAGGCAAAGTAATAAAATATCGTTACTGATGATGATAAATGAAGATATTACAAATAAGAAAAATTACTTCCCTGATATATTATGCTCAGTGGTAAAACGTAAGTAGGTAATTCGAAAAAGCTAGAGCCGGAAATATGCAAAATGAAAAAATAAATATGTGAATATATGATGCTTGTAACATAAAGAGAGAATCAAAGGTTCTGTATTGTATACAATTATTGATTATACTCGTAAAACCATTATACCAGATTTAATTCAATTATTTTTACAATTATCATTTCATAGCCGGCGTTAAAAAAATATGTAAAATACAACATCTAAATAACGCGAGTTGATTCCACTGAAGTGGTTTTATCTAAAAAAAAGGACGATTTGCAAATGTGATTATATACCGTTGTCGACATCAAATACTTCTGCTGTTTTGTTACTATTATGTCGGCCGTTTTATGTTACCTACTAGTGTGTTCCTTCTTCCTATAACATAGGTTCCTACAAAAGAGGCGTGAAAACATTAAGGCCGGCAAGTAAGAGGCGGCTAGAATAGTGTATTGAAGCTGCACAGCTGTCTTCGCATATGAACACTTCTTGCCGCTTCACAAAGAACTATAGGGAGGTAGGTATGTTTACGTTACAAATTTATCGTAATTTCAAAATAAATACAATGTTGTTACCTGCGCTATGATGCCCCAAAGCTTGCGTCCAGCTCCATTCGGGGTCTCCGAGAGATCGCGGCGTGATGCAGTCGAGCCGCACGGAGCTCTCGGGATAAACGTACAACTCGCCCGAAGGCTGGACTACAGCTGAACCGCTCACTGTGGTGTACTGAATTGTGGGAGGAGCGTCACCTGTGAAAAAGACAACGAATCATACAATATGCTGAAACCATCCAGTTCTTTCATTGAAATAATTCCAGAAAAGAAAGTATTAGGTACCTGTAAAATTTGTTACAACAGTTGTGGGTACACATTCCGGCATTTTCGGTGACCATTCACCATTCTCACATCGAATCGTGCTGTCTCCTTTCAACTTGTACAAACCGAAATGAATGCAGCGGGCTGTAATAATGGATCCGTGGGGGAAAGACGTGCCCCTCTAAAATATACACATCAATTTAAGGCTTTGTATTTCATGAAACAGATTGATCAAGTCTGTATGTCAAAATTTTAAATAAAGGTACTTTTATTAATGTGAAATTTATACTGCCGAATACCTATATCATCCGAAACGTTTCTTAAATTTTAAGTATTGTCAAAGTATAATAATATTTGTATAGGTAGGTAAACGTCAAATTGAGCACTCCTTAAAAAATTTAGGTGGCGTTTACGTATTCAGTCGATAGCTTTCTACACTAAACTAATTTTTGAAGACCAGCCTGAGACATGAATGCAGAGCAAGCATCGATGTGTGAGACAAGGAGAAGTTATATCCCCCAAGCTATTCACAAATACATTGGAGGATAATTGTTCACTGGACATCAATAGCGAGCATCTCTCTCACTTGAGATTCGCTGACGATATCGTCTATAAGGCCAAACGTTACAGGATCTATCACAGATGCCGTATGACCTAGCAGGTTCATCTCAATTTAATGCACGATCTCGGTGGTCGGATGGACTTGGGTGAAACTAAAATTATGTCCAATGAACATGTGACTACGGAACCAGTTATGATGCAACATAGTCCCTTCGATGTCGAGGGGACATAAACATAGGTATATCTCAGGCAAAACTTTGTATCGGAGTAAGAGAAATTTCGAGGAGGTCAATAGAAGAATTTATAGGTAAGCCAGCATTTGGCAAACTGCATACAGTTTTCTCATCGCCGCTTCCACAATGCTTTGAACTACTCTCCAAAGATGGAAACAAGTCTTCAATCAGTTCCTTTTTTATTGCCATGACGTAGTAGGTATGGTGCTGAAATGTGGACATTGACGTTGCAGATGGCGCACAAGTTTAAAGTCGCTTAGCGAACTATGGAAAGGGCCATGCTCTTGGACAGTATCATAAAGTTATTAACTCTGTACGAGGTGATTCGACTGAGAACTAAAGTAATAAACGTCGACAACCAAATATTAAGCTGAACTGATAGAGGGGTCGTGTCAGTGTTACAGGTTCTCTAATATTTAAAGAAATCCCAGACTGCTCCAAAACTATTTTTATTTATTAGAAAAGCGATATTTTCAGTGTATTAATTTCAATGACAACTTCAAATTATAAAAATCTATCAAAAAGTAAAAGGGATCAAAAAGAGGTCACAGTCCACTGGCATGCAGATATGGTATGATCTGCAACATCCTCCCGCCTTGAAGTTGAGTACTACAAGTCGATTCGCCGTGGAACCTTGATCACTCTTCCTCTTCTAGATGTCTGCGGCCTTGTCTCTGTTGCCACCTCAGGCACTACCTCTGGTGTTGCTCTTGATACTGGGTCAGACTCAAGACCCGCAGATTCCATTTCCCGGTTTGCATTAATTTCCAAGGGGTATAGTCGTTGAACTGGTCTCATCCGAAAACCGTCAGTAGTCTTCACCTTAGCCACTCTAACTTGCTTATCTTTTCCCGCATATATTTCTATTATGATACCTAAAGGCCAATTCATTCGTTTCGCTTCTGTTTCAATTATGACTACATCTCCTACTTGAACTTCCCGATTGGCATTTTGAGGTCGACTTACAAGTAAAGCCAAGTATTCATTTCTGAAACGTGGCCTTAAGTCAGTTCTCAGCTTTTGTAAGTAACGATGCCTTATCCTGAGATTTTCTGCATCTATGGTATCTAAATCAGGCACTTCTGTTCCTGGTAGGTTATGTAGGAAGGTTGCTGGTGTCAATGGGAGGAGAGTATCATCTTCAGCAACGTAGGTAAGTGGTCTTGCATTTATTATCGACTCTATATCACACAACAACGTTTCCAGTTCAATAAAGGTAAGTATCGCCTTCCCTAAATTCCTTCGCAATAGCTGTTTCACCATTTGGATAAGACGCTCCCACCATCCTCCCCACCAAGGGGCTGCCGGAGGGTTAAAAATCCATTTAATTTTGTGAGCTGTGGAATACTCCTTCACCCTATCCCAGTTGATGTTAGACAATTGGTTCTCAGCTCCCACGAAATTCGTTCCATTGTCTGAGTATATCGTTTGTGTTCTACCTCTGCGAGCGATGAATCGCCGTAACGCCTGCAAGAAGCACTCTGTTGACATAGACATGACCAGTTCTAGGTGAACTGCTCTGTATATCGCACATGTAAACAAAATTATCCAACACTTTTCTCCTGTGTTCAGTAACAGTGGTCCAGCGGCGTCAATTCCAGTTACTTGAAATACAGCTGCGTCTTTAATCCTGTCTCGAGGTAAAGGCGCCGTACTCGTTCTGTAACTTTTAACATTATATTTTTTACATACAATGCACTTAGAAATAACATTCCTTACAAGCCTCTTACAGCCTATTATCTAAAATTCATTTCTTAGAATAGACGTCAAAATGTTTAAACCGGCGTGTAAATGAAGCGCGTGCCTTTGCTCAACCATTCTCATCACTACGGCATGTTTCCCGTCCAACAGTATTGGGATTTTGAAATTTTCCTCCTCGTCGCCCAGTGATAATCTGGTTTTAACTCTCATCAATCCTCTGTCATCTTCTATAGTTTCTAGATTCTTCATACCTCTGAGTTTCTTCTTATCCTTAAACGACTCCTTTTGCACCAGCCGCGAAAGCGTAAAGATTCCTACAGCAGCATGTCTAGTAGCGGGGAATAATACGAAACCTACGACATCGTCTAACAGTATGAATGCCCCTCAAATACAATGCATATGGTGCGACAAAGGATCTCATAGTAGTCATGAATGCTACAAAGTCCAAAGAATGAGTTTAGAAGGACGAAATGAAATTATAGCCAGGAAGAAAGCGTGTAACGTTTGTCTTAAAATTGGTCACCATTGTAAAAAATGCAAATCTTTCACCAAATGCGTAGTCTGCCAAAAGAGACACGCCGTATTTCTATGCCCAGAAATACGTAAGCCAGTCCTTCCAATAGCAACGGAGAACGCAGAATTAACTGAGCTTTCAGCAGATAACAATATTAGCACAGCTACACAATCCGTGACGCTTCTTCAAACGCTCCTTGTCAAAGTAGGCGGAGAAACAGTGAGAGCTTTTATAGACACAGGACCTCAGAGGTCCTACATTAGGATCGATATTGCAAGGAGGCTTCATTTAAGGTCTAAAGGAGAAGAAGTTCTAGGACACCATCTGTTTGGAGGAGTAGAGACTAAAGAAGAGTCACATCAAGTTTTCTGTTTGACAGTTGAGGGCATGTCGGGAGAATTCAGCCTCTCTATGTCAGCTTTAAGTAAAAGGGATCAAAAAGAGGTCACAGTCCACTGGCATGCAGACATGGTATGATCTGCAACAGGTCGATTATTTTATCCGAAGAACTGGCAACCGCTAGAAAACCAGAGATTACACGGTCGGTGGCGTGAAAATCATCATAATGTGGCATTGCGAGCAGCAACTTGATGGGGCTAGCATGGATGCTAACTTTTGTAATAATAATTGTTACAAATAGTCCTTTTTCTTTTGAGGTACAACTTAATGATATTTATATAAAAGTAAGCATTGAAATAAAATTTTCTTACGTCAATTGAAGAGTTTTTAAACGAGATTGACAACAGAGGATGATCATTGCGGTACAAGCACTCCCTCAGTATTGGTTGGAATCGACCATCTGAAAACATTATGGGGTAAAATACAATTATTGTTTAAAATTCAAATTACATTAGAAATATGTACATAGAGTTTTAATTTCCGTTGATAATCAGGAAGATGTTGATGACCTATGTAGTTGCTGTTTTTATAGAAAATTGGAGAAATGTTATTAATGACAATTAAAATGTAACCCCTTATTGATTTATCGACACCTTTGCCATTTCACTGGAAGTTCTTTGGCCAATTCTGGAATATAGGGAACTTAATTTAAAGTCTTTGAGAAAAAAAAGTCTGGGAACCACTGGTTTAGACTATTGCTATTTTTAACTAAGTTTGAGACGAATCTGCTTTAGATACAGTATCACCAAGTGATACTGTATCTTCAAACCTATCTCCAATACACTAACTATACTTAATATTTTTCAGTATAAGTAAGATCTCTCTACTCTTTTCCAAAAACAACAAAAGTACCTATACCTGGAGGTAAACTTTTGTCAATTTTGTCATAACCTAAAATTAATCGGAAATATGAAAAAAATTTACAATTTTATTAAAGGTATACTTTTGCCACATTAATGTGACTAGACACGAAATTGTAATATTTTCGGATGACATTTATATAATTATAGCCTCTGACATTAACTCTACTATTGATCGACACAAAACAGACTGAGTAAATATGTTGAGATTATTAGATAATGGTTACACACTAATAATTTGAAATTTAATATATTTATGACAAAATTAATTAATTTTAATAATTTTAAGGATAACCCTTTTGACTTAAGCTATAACAGACAAATTCTATGGTAAGCTGAAAGTGTTTGTTCTTGGGTATAATTATTGACAGATTATTCACCTGGAAATAGCAGACCAAAAAAGCATGCAACAAGCTAAATAGCTGCAGAGGCACGGCATTGACCATCTTTGCTTATGTTGTTGTTGTTTGCCTTGTTATTGCAGGTGTCTATAGGCGGCGGTAACCGCTTACCATCAGGTGGGCCATCAGCTTGTTTGTCATCTATAAAAAAAAATGACTAAAAAAAATAAAAATGTTGAATCTGTTCTGAGATATGCCTTACTTTTTTGGGGAAACAAAGTAAATGACAACAAAGTTTTTATAGGGCAGGAAATATACATATGCACTATCTGTAACATCACACCAGACATTTCCCGCAGACCTTATTTTCAACAACTAAAAATATTATAATTACCTTGTCGCTATATACTCAAGATGGTTTCTTCTGTACTTATATGTATATTAAGGTTTTTAACTAACCTGGAGTTGACGAACAAAGTGGTCCAACCCAGTTGCCATCTATACACTTTATTTTGCATATCAACCTTTCATTTAGGGGCCCAATAAGACCCGGGAACTTCACCTGTAATTAAATACCTAACTGACGTGAGATAATACTAAACAGGAATATTAATAAAATATTTTACAGTTCTTTGTAGGTAACCCCAGAATTTTTACAGAGTATTGCAAAATGTTAAACAACTCGTTACATTCTCTGTGCTTAGCATCTAATAAGTGTTGTATTTTTGACATGATAGTTATTATTTTGACACAACTTATTTGATGAAAAAAACCAATAAAATGAGAATTTGAATAAAATTATACAATAGAACAAATTTTCAAATCTAGGTAGTTCAACGGTTAGAACACTCATCTGAATTATGAGAGATTGCAGTTTCAGTTTTCGCCTTGGACATGGTTATGTAGTTAAGATATTATCATAAATCTTACCTCAGATATCTTAGAAAAGTCGGTTCTGAATCTTGTAATGTCTAAGTTATCATCAAGGGTCTTTACATCAGGTAGTGAGCATTTAAAATCATCTGGAAGATTTGTAAATTATGAATTGTATACTCAAATAATATGTAGGTACATTACAGGATTTACAAGCATGTGTTGATAACTTCATTCAAAATTATTAAGAAATAGCAAACCATACTCAAATTCTCTTGATGGTGTTTTGGTGAAAATGAAAAGTATATTAGCAAATTTTTGGCACAATTCACATCTAAAAATATTCTTTGTCCATTAATACTAGTTGTAAATAAATAGGTTTTGCAAGTATGTTGATTGCAGCAAATTAGAGGCGGGGTACAAACTTCAATTACAAAACAAGGTGATCACTATTACATGGAGCAAAGCTTTGGTTACAAGGCGTTAAATACATTTTCTTTACTAACCTTGAGAAAAAGTATCGGTCAAAGTATCATTTTTTACACTTTCGGACAAAATACTTGGTACAAAACCAACACATAAAATGAAAATAATCATTTTGAAGAATTTTTGTAATTAATTATATTCTTTTTACAAATGGGCAAATACGGTAAGGATAAATGTATAATTTTATCTAATATTCACTTAAATTGAGTAAGATTTGGCGTTGAGATTGCGGTGAATTTTATTTTTGCAATTTTTCTGAGTTTTTATTTTCCAAAGATTTCAAATTCACAGATCACTCCGGAAAATAATTAAACCAATAAGAATTTAGATCAAAGAACTTTTTTTTTGTTAATGTTAATTCTTGCTATAAAAAGAAGGCAAAGGAAACTAAAGCCTATACAGCCATGTCTTTAGTACTTCTTTATTTCTTCTTTTAGTGCATTGTTATACACATTTCAATACAACTTAGGACTATTTGACGCTAAATATATGATGACAGTCACCTTATGATGAGGTGGATAACCACAAAAAAGTTCTCATCGTCTTTCACACCATAATCACTTTTATTCTAATAATCTTTTAGTTGGACGTCAACACAAACACCTATTTTATAACACAAAGTTCACTCCGACACAATTTTTAATTAGTGTAATAAAAATCTTGACTGAAACCACAAAATCCCGCCAAAAACCCCTTTTTTTGTTTATTTTCCCTGTATGGGAAGGCAAAGGGAACCATACAGCCACGGCAAAGGGTCCATACAGCCGCATCTTAAGTAGTTATTTATTTATTTCATTAAAATACTGGTGTTACACATTTCAATGCACCTTGGGAGAATTTAACGCAAAATGTATGATGACAGCCTCCATAAGATGCTATTTGATGAGGTGGGTAACCACGAAAAAGTTCTCATCGTCTTTCACACCATAATCACCTTTATTCTAATATTCTTATTAATTGTATGTCAACACAAACACTTGGTTTATAAAACTACATAGATTTTAAAACACAATTTTTAACCAAGGTTTTTAATACATTAATTAATCAGTCAAGACACCACAAAATCCCGCCAGTTATCGATTTTGTTTCGTCCCTTTTTTGGGAAGCAAAGGAAACTGAGCCCATTCAGCCAATAAGATATAAGAGAATGATTTTGATACTTTTAAGTTCTTTAGGGCCGATTTTTCAATCCCCTGATAAAACTACAGATAGCTACCTAAGGAATAAAGTTATTACACTGTTTATTCGTCCGATAAGTGACTGTCAATTTTTCAATCAACATTTATCCTAAAAATAACTATCTGACCGTTTAGGTCTTCCATAATAACGCCAGCTTCAGGTAATTGAGACAAATGTATAGAGGACACTAATGTTAGAGCGGGACAGACAATTTCTTTGTTTGCTGTTAACTTCACATCTATTGTCAAAAACAAGCAAGCATCTGGCATTTTATTTCATACTACATTCATACCTACATCAAGTTCTGTGGTATTTTATTTGAAACTTAACATGTAAGTGCAATCTATAGCTGATATCAATCAAGAAACCTTAGCTCATTTATGCTTCCTCATGGAAATGAAAAAATTGTCAGAATTCAATTTTTTCCTCAAAGATGTAATTGCAACAGTACCTAATTTTTTTTATAATACGACATGAAGTGGAATTATTAATACCGCCAAACTATATAGGAGCAGTGATATAGAAACTCATAGGGCAAAGAATCAGTGATTGGCAGCTGTACGAGGAATGCAGTGGTTTCAGAAACAAAATTAAATATTTTAGCGGGCGGCTAAACTCAGTTGTTACTCTTAATCTCAGGGTTTTGTTAGAGTTTAATAAAATAATGTAGACGACACATTGATTGCTTGGCAAGACTCATTTATTCTCCTATAATCTTACATTAGTAATTTTGTATAAAGAAAATCAGAATGACAACATAATATTTTACACATGCTCACTTATCCAATCACAACATCGCGCCTCTAGTTGCGGTAACGCTCGGGCCGCCTGATTGTTCGGCGTCTATGGCGCGATCGGGAGTTTGAGCGGGAGAGAGAGGAGTAGGGATGATCGATATTAGAAAAACATCGATGTTGACATCGATGTTAACATCGAATCAAAAGTATCGATGTACGATATATATCAATTGAAATACATCGATACTTCTAAAACATCGATGTTTTTCGGTAACAAATCAAACTGTCTATTATATTTATGAAATGTGTTTATTATTATTACTATTGCAATCACAAAAGTTAACGAAAAAAATTAAATAATCGCTTCGATTGCCTGGAGGACTGCACAGATGTGGACACTTACAATGACAGGTTCGTGGAAGCTGTCCTTACGGTGGGTTCTAAGCTCTTCAAACCCAGCCGTAACAAAAGGGCTAAGAAAATCTCCGAGCCAACGTTGAAGCTGTTGGAGGAAAGACGTATGGTTTTGCAGTCTTCTGAGGATGCTCGTCGGCAGCTCAATAAGCAGATCTCTAAGTCCTTGACTCGTGACTTACGCCGATTTAATACAGAACGTATTAAAGAGGCGATCGAGCGGAACAAAGGCTCGAAAGTGTTCGCAAGAGATCTTTCGCTTGGACAAAGTTTGCTGACGAAGCTGAAGACGGAGGACGGCAGACTCATTACGTCACGACCTGAGCTTTTGGCCGAGATTGAAAACTTCTACGGACAGCTTTACGCGACATCACGCACACCTGTCACTCAGGCCACCGATCCAAGAGCCAAATTAACCCGACACTACACAGAAGATATCCCGGACGTCAGCCTGTACGAGATTAGTGTAGCTCTCAAACAGCTCAAGAACAACAAGGCACCGGGCAACGATGGAGTTACAGCAGAGCTTCTGAAAGCAGGTGGACGTGTGGTCCTGAAAGCTCTCCAGAGGCTATTTAACTCCATCATGCTCGAGGGTAAAACGCCAAAAGCATGGCACAGGGGCGTGGTGGCACTCTTCTTCAAAAAGGGTGATCGGACCCAATTGAAGAACTACAGACCCATCACGCTCCTGAGTCATGTTTACAAGCTGTTTTCGAGGGTTATAACGAATCGTCTCGCACGCAGGTTTGACGACTTCCAGCCTCCCGAACAAGCTGGATTCCGAAAAGGCTTCAGTACCATAGACCACATACATACGCTGCGGCAGGTTATACAGAAGACCGAAGAGTACAGCTTGCCATTATGCTTAGCGTTCGTGGACTATGAGAAAGCGTTCGATTCTGTTGAGACCTGGGCCGTGCTTCAGTCACTCCAGAGGTGCCAAATTGACTATCGATACATCCAAGTGCTGCAGTCACTGTACGAAAACGCCAATATGTCAGTCCGCCTCCAGGATCAAAACTCGAAACCAATACGACTTCAGCGAGGTGTGAGACAGGGCGATGTTATTTCGCCGAAACTGTTCACAGCCGCGTTGGAGGATGTGTTTAAGCTTTTGGACTGGAGAGGACTTGGCATCAACATTAACGGCGAGTACATAACGCACCTTCGTTTTGCTGATGATATCGTGGTCATGGCTAAGAACCTGGAGGACTTAGGCACAATGCTCGACGACCTCTGTAGAGTCTCCCAACAAGTGGGTCTCAAAATGAACATGGATAAGACGAAAATTATGTCAAATTCCCATGTTGTACCCGCTCCTGTGAAGGTTGGGAGCTCTACACTGGAAGCTGTTGACGAATATGTTTACCTGGGACAAACAGTCCAACTTGGTAAGTCCAACTTCCAGAAAGAGGTTAATCGACGGATCCAACTCGGCTGGGCAGCGTTCGGGAAGCTTCGCAGCATATTCTCGGCCCAACTACCGCAGTGTCTCAAGACGAAAGTCTTTAATTCGTGTGTGTTGCCAGTGATGACTTACGGAACTGAAACGTGGCCGCTTACAATGGGCCTCATAAGAAGGCTCAATGTTACCCAAAGGGCAATGGAGAGGGCTATGCTCGGGGTTTCTCTGCGTGATCGAATTAGAAATGATGAGATCCGCAGGAGAACTAAGGTCACCGACATAGCCCGAAGAATTGCGAACCTCAAGTGGCAGTGGGCAGGCCACATTGCAAGGAGGACTGACGGCCGTTGGGGCGGAAAGGTCCTCGAGTGGCGGCCGCGTACCGGGAGACGCAGCGTTGGTAGGCCCCCCACAAGGTGGACCGACGATCTGGTGAGGGTCGCGGGAAGCCAATGGATGCGGGCAGCGCAGGACCGATCGGTTTGGAGATCCCTGGGGAGGCTTATGCCCAGCAGTGGGCGTCTCTCGGCTGAAATGATGATGATGATGACTTATATTGTACCCGAGAATATTTATTTCCTTCAAAGAAAATTCGCTTTTTATTTTATTCATAGTTAAAGAATGTTCTCCTGCTATCTTCAAGAAATTATTTAATTTAGCGTCATGGTCGAGTTGATCTATACCACATATAGTTATATCATCTAAATAAGTAAACACACCTTCTAAATTATATTTTCTGACCAAGGTATCAATGGTTCGTTGAAAACATGCCACTCCATTCGTTACACCAAATGGGATACGGCAAAATTGGTATAAATTCCCGCACGCTTCAAAAGCTGTTAGAGGTTTATTTGGTGCAATAATAGGGATCTGGTGGTAAGCTGATTTTAAGTCGATTTTTAAATATATCTTAAAAGTTGATACTTTAGAAACAATATCCTCAATATTTGGTAATGGATAGGCATCAAGGTTTGTAAACTTATTGATCGTTTGAGAATAATCGATACACATTCGTTTCCTATGATGAGTTCCAGAAGTAACAAGAACTTGAGCTCGCCATGGGGAATTACTTTCTTCTATGATCCCATCGGATAACAGTTTTTGAATTTCTGATTTTATGAATATTTGATCATCAGGAGAGTGCCGTCTAGATTTTACAGCTATAGGCTTATCATTGTTTAAGTGTGGGAAAAGATCAACAGGTTCTATTTTAGCTTCATTCAGGACTGCTATAAATAGTGGCGGCTTTGACCCACTAAACTTTATTTCTAACGAAGAGCATTGCTCTAAAATATCATGTCGTAATATAATATCAGCACAAAGATTTCTCATTACCCTGAGTTTAGCTGAAAATATCTGATCATTTATTTCGACCATAGCTGGGCAGATAGACTTTATTTCAAAACGGAAAGTAGATGTCGCCATAGATACATTCTGTTGCCACGGTCGCGTAGGCATACCATACTGAAGTACTATATTTTCGTCAATAAAGCTTGCCGTACTTCCGGTATCTACTAAGGCTTTTAGATCATGGCCATCGACTTTGATGTTTACCATGCATTTATTCAAACCAGTTGTTGCTAACAGACCACAAGATATTGTACCTTCTGCACTAGGAGAGTCAGAGACAGCAGCTGTATTCGAAGATCTACATACTTTAGCAAAGTGGCCAGGTTTTCCGCATTTTAAACACGTGCAGTTTGAAGCAGGGCAAAGTCGTCGGGGATGATAAAGATTGCCGCAAAAATAACATTCTTTTTGCCGTTCTCGGATGTTGTATCGAACAGATTTTTTTTGTGTATTATTTACCGCAGCTGTATTCGTAGTAGAGAAACTTTCGGACTGTATTTGAGCCGATTCTAATGAGCGAGCCTTATCATGAGCTTCATTAAGTGATAAGTTGAGGTTCTCTAATAATCGCTGCCTAATGTGAGGTGAACATATGCCTGCTATAAAGGCGTCTCTAATCGTGTCATTCTCATTTTGATCTTCAGTCACAGCTTTGAATACACAGTCTTTAGCTAACAGTTTTAAGGCTTGTATGTATTGATCGATAGATTCGTTACTTTGTTGAGCGCGAGTAAGGAGCTTGTGTCTGGTGTAAATCTCACTTTTTGGTTTGACGTAGATTCTTTCAAGAGTTTCTATTGCTGATGTATATGTTACACACGCTGATATGAATTCATAGATTGGTGAAGCAATTTGATTAATTAATAGTTTAAGTTTTACCGCATCTGAATGTTCCGATATGCCAACTTCATCTGTGTTTCGTGACTCCTGTAAAAAATTCTCAAAAGTCCGTTTCCAATGCAACCATAAAGATGAGACATTCTGTGTACGAGGATCTACCTCAAACCTATCTGGTTTTAAATAATGATACATTAGGTTTTATCTAAATAAATTGTAATAAAAGATCGCCTTATTATTCAGGCTTTATTTAGGTAAAACAGACTCACTGTCATATTGTCAATGTCACCTACTAACATCATAAACAAAGAGAATATAAAACGCTACGCTAGAAGAGACGGGACTTCAAGGAAAAAAAAATTCTATAGAACGTGCACGCCAGACTCATATCAATATAATAAAAATTTAGCCAACCAACAGCCTGGCAACAATAATGCCAACATAAGCAACAAAATAGGGATGTGCTTAGTAGGGATTAGTAGAGATACAGTTTAGATTTTTATCGATAGCTATAGGTGTTTGAAAATAATAAACAATGGTACTTGAAAAACTTTTATTTAGTATAATATACAATATATCAAGCTTGACTACTATGACAACATGGTAGGTTGTTAGGTTGACGGTAGGAGTGTGAATCGTCCTGGATCGGCCATCAACACCGATTTGGATTCCGACTACATCAAAAATATGTCGCGATTTTGTTGTCGATTGGTACATACACCAAATCCTTCCCTATCAATTGAACCCACTGTTTACATCTGCGAAAAAAAATGGAGTGGTTTATTTAATGGGCACGACATCGATAGGGAAATAAAATTGTACAGACAGCACTATTTTTTACTTAGGTCGGTAGGTAAATATTACTTTTATGTACTGAAATTTGTACTAAAATCCCTATTTAAACAATAATAGCTTTAGAATAGAACTAATTAACAGTCATTGGTACTTACCGATCATCATTGAGAGGAAATTCAGACATAATATGTTCGTTTTACATTGGCCGCCGGCGTGTCTTTAAATTACATATTTCTTAACTTATTCGTTTACTCATTTAGTTCACTTCACATCACACACAATCCTTTTTGGGTCAAGCTTATTTCTTGAGGCTTAACACTCGTTTTTAATAATAATTTACATTAATTTCTGATTTTAGAAAATTTTCCAACACAACTAAATGAAATGTAAAACGTTTTGAAAACAAGACAACAGCGACAGAGACAGATGACAGATATAAATCACCTGTTTATGAAGAGCGCCGACCACCATATTGATTGTATGGATAATGCCTTCTTTCGGATTGAGGCGGATTATACCGCCATTACTGAGCGTGCACGTTTCATACAATTTTTTCTTCTTACGAACTTGCGCTAGACTGATCATAAATTACAAAGAAGTATTAAACACTATGAATATCATGACATAAACCCTATCTGACTGTTTATCTGAGCATTGAAAAATCGGTCCTTAAACAACAGATAAAGCAAGGGGAGCTATAGACCATACAGCCATATCTTAAATACAATATTTTCTTTAATTCTGCAAATGACGCATACATATTGGGAGAGTTAGATTACGATGATCTTTCAAAACCACACAGCCAAATCAATTGCTTCACAAAACTAAACCAATTTTATAACACAACATTCGCTCAGACATATTGACATTTTGTGATTATTCTAATTTTGATTTTAGCATTATTATAAATGATAGTCTAGTTTATATACATTTTTATTATTGAATAATTTTTCAAACATTTATAATAATGTTAAAATCAAAATTAAGAATATTTAAAAGAATTGCCCCAACTTAACCGAATCGTAGGTATTTGTAAAAATACTCGTTTCAGATGTTGAAATAGAACATTTCGACTTTCATTTCCGACTTCCTAAATATTTTATTTTATTATATTTATGAATACATATATTTTATCGTAAAACACATAAGCGAATGCACTTATCTATATTACTTATTTTCCTGTTACATAAATTACTTTCCTGATCCGATTTTTTGTAAAGGAGATGTTCGATATTGGTACTCGAAAGCCCCCCAAGATAAATTATATATTATGCGAAAGCTTATGCTCAGAGGATCTTGAATATACCATTTTTTCATTTTTATACCCCTGCATTTTTGAGTAATTTTGAAAAGTGTATGCAAGAATTCTAAGCTTCCTATCAAAGTTACTCTGATAAAATATAGTAAAAAATAAATGAAAATCATTATTATTACTCAGAAACAAGTGCAGAAACCAATTTGCCATGTTCTTCTAGCATTTGCAATAAAATATCATTGCAATAGTTGTAGGCTGAACCAAATCGACCCCATGCCTAGTTATTAAAAAATATTTGACAAGACAATAGACGACATTGACGTTTTCTATTAGGCCTGTGATGTGTCACATTTTTTAAAATTGAATTTTACATCTCTGGATAACAGTTTTTTGACCAGAATAAAACGTTATTTTTTATTTATATGCAGGCATTAAAAATTATAGTTTTTGTCTCATAATATTCTTAAAAATATACTCTTTCTTCTTATATAACATTTGTCTTGGGGGGTAGCTGAGTACCAGCCTCCATACATTTTCAGAACATGTCCTTTCGTCCCATATTATACCTTTCATAAATTTCCTACCCGTTACCCTACCTTTATAACCCTTGTTGTGGTAGATGCACAAACCGTGCGAGCCAAAAAATAGGAAAAAGAAAACAGATGGTGAGATATCCTGTGCTTGAAGTAAAAGTGTTCTGTGATCCTGTGCCCCAACTGTGCCATATCTTTTATAATATAATATAATCTGTGATATCTTTAGACATACTCTTTCTAATCTGTGGTGCCATATGTGCAATACTGCAATCGTAATCTGTGACTGCAATTGTTCATGCATTGAATCTTTAGACATACTCTTTCTAATCTGTGCTGCATAGAATAATTGAAGTGCAAAAACAAAAATTTTATGCCGGTTATTAAATTTTGGGAAACTTATTTATTTTAAAACTATATAATAATGATGTCTTTTGTAAAAGTGATCACTTTTATTACTTTACTGGTATTTTTATTTATATCTTGTTACGGTGAACTATCTGATGAAAAAGATAAATTGAAGTGGCCAACGATCGATATTTCGATTCTTGTGCGAAACAAAGCACACACGTTGCCGAATTTCTTTACATGCTTATACAATTTAGATTATCCTAAAGACCGTCTGTACCTTTGGTAAGTTTCTTCTTATGTTGAGAAAATATTTGCGGAAAGCTCTAAGTACGAGGGCCTCACATGGATTGACGACCTGGTCAGGGTCGCGAGGAGTCGTTGGATACAGGATGCTGTTCTATAATCACTAGGTTACATTTTTCTCTTTGCTTTTAACCTCGGTAAACTGTGAATTCTTATTCTACCTTATGCAAGGGAAGCCTCAGTGAAGCAGGAGTTAATCACAGTCATTAGGTTAAAAACATATACCTACCCGCTGTCCACTAGTATTGATATAATTTTATTTAGTACTACTTGCAGTTTTTATAATCCACAAACCTTTGCAACCATCCCAAGAACACCTTATGAAAGTTTAAAAACAATATGATCAATGTTTTCGGTGCGCATAGGGGACAGACATACAAACAATGATTTTTATATAAATGTGTTGATAAACATAACTCACAGTAATATAATATGATACTGTGAGGTGAACTTGTTCTAAATAAAAGCAACTAATTACAAACGATACTAAATAACAGCCAAAAACAATCAAAACAAAAAACCTAATCAATACTAATCATGTGTATCTGGTTTGTTAGTAGTACTTTATTGCTAAATTTAATTTTGCTTGTATGTATACAGTAAAAATATATGAATGAAATCTTTAGATATGTATAGCCATTTATGAAAATCTCCTAAATGTGAGTTTTTTTAATATTTCCCAAAATTCTTTACATGTTAAAATCCTATCCTTAAATCTTCTGACTAGCTAGATTTTAGTGTTTGTGAAACTTCTAGAGCTATCTGAAAGACTGATGAATAAATAGACAGCCTTTTAAATCTTAGGTCCTTATTGATAACAATTGACGACCGTCTGGTCGAGCGGTCTGTACCCCTTGCTATGCAGGCTACTCGGTCAAGAGGTCCCGGGTTCGAATCCCGGTAGGAGCAAATGTTTGTATGATGAGTACGAGCATTTGTTTACGAGTCATGGTTGATTATATGATTATTTAGTATATTTCTAATATTTATATACATATTATCAGCAATATTTATCCGTTATCTAGTATCCATAACACAAGCTCATTCCTGCCTCAGGACGTGAAATTTTTCTAGTTTTATTATATTTTAATTACTAAGTAATTTTTCAAACATTTATAATAATGTTAAAATCAAAAATTAAGAATATTTGAAAGCACTGCCCCAACTTAACCGAATCGTCGGTATTTGTAAAAATACTCGTTTCGGATGTTGAAATAGAATATTTCGACATTGTAGGGTGGACGTTAGCTCATAAACGCAAATACAGATAGACTAGAAGAATTTCACAGGGATATCCCAAGTCCTGGGTGGCTCAGTGGTCAGAGCAGTCGCCCGGATTGGGAAAGGTCGCGGGTTCGATTCCTGCCTCAGGACGTGAAATTTTTCTAGTTTTATTATATTTTAATTACTAAGTAATTTTTCAAACATTTATAATAATGTTAAAATCAAAAATTAAGAATAACTTAATTTGTCAAATATAAAGTAAATTAGTGCATCAACCACTCTAAACATTTTTTGTATGTTAAAAACTCGTCAATTGAATAAAATGCCCTTTTCAATAACCAACCTCGCAATGTGTTCTTGAAACGGCTGTAGGGGAGTTCCTTAAAAGAATTCGGAATTTTATTATAAATCGATTCACCGATAGCATAACTATTATTCAAAAAATAATATAATCTGTACCTATTAATAATATTTAATATGTTACCTAATCCAAAGACCTGTTCTGAATATTTTTTTAATGACAATCTTCGAATATTATTGGTGCTTTTTTTTACATTTTGGCCGTGATCACTCAAACACATAACAGACATTCCAACTTGTCGGAGCCAATCAACATATTCTGTAGGCAGAGCCTGTACAACTTATGGCAGCCTTGTAATTCAGGTTGGAAATCTACAAGTATTTACTTAACAACTGAATCAATGGAATGAACGTAAAAAAGACAATTATCTCCATAACCATAATGGAGTACTTTCAAATCAAACCCTTAAAATACCGTAATATACTTTATTAATGTTTGACTTTGTAGACATTCTACCTATATGTTGATTTTAGATGTTTTACTAGTAGGTCGTTCTACTATCATGTTGTTAATGCCTCAAAAGGGCATTTTGATAATTTCTTCTTTTGATATGGAGGGCTTTTTATTAGTTTTATTTTTTAAATCAACCATGTTATGATGTCAATTTCAGATTTTGCTTATAAAATTTGTCATATGTTCAAACAAAAGGAATATGAATAATATATTACATGTTGTAGGATACACAGTGACTTCAACAGTGATAACAGTATTGAGGTCCTAGACAAATGGGTGGAGTTACATGCGTCAGAGTATAGTGGTGTGCTGCTGACAACAAACAGTTCCAGTGGTCTTCTGCATCCTGATGAGAAGCAGGCCACACACTGGAGCCCTGCACACTTTAAGCATGTCATTATGTTGAGGGAACAAGCACTTGATTTTTCTAGGAAACTGTGGGCTGATTATCTTTTTGTTAGTATTCTCATTTAATTTAATTTTGTGTATGTATATGGTGTATGTAAAAACTAACTAGATAAAAATATTTGGGCCTAGAGTTATAACACTAAAATTTCTGTCAATTTAACCTAGTCCATGTAAATCGGCAGCATTGTTTTGTAAGATTGTTTAAATATTTCAGATGCTAGATGCTGATGTCTTCCTCACAAACAAGGAGACACTAAAGATATTAGTCAGGAAGCAAATGCCCGTGGTAGCACCAATGCTCATATCTGATGGCCTCTATTCCAATTTCTGGTTAGACAATTCCCTGTGCCTGCATGCAGCATGTTGAATATTTCAGTAACACATAGATGTGTAATGCATAGGCATTTAATGTTGCATAGGTACTATTAGGCTTTTGCAAGAAACCACATAATTTTTTGTTTCTTTTTATTATGATTGTGGTAAGTCATACATAACACCTTTTTTACATAATTTACTTGTAAAACAATTTTTTGTAATAAATTTGTAATAAATAATTACATAGTGTGGTCGTTACTGAAGCTTAGATCTTGTAACCATCATTATGTTAACATAGTTGTCTTTTAAGTTAAATGCATTAAAGCCTTTTGTTAAGGGTGTGAAACGCTTAGCCGACGAATTTTTTGTTGATGAACTTTTCGCCGAAAAATCCAAAGCCCTTATCTATAAATACCAGACAAAAAAAACATCTAACTCTGTTAGGTCATAAAATAAATAGCCATGAATCTACTAGTAATGCCATTATTTCTATTGAATTATTTCAGGTGGTTTTTTGGAATGGATATTGAATGTGTTGTCAAAACTTTCATTGACGAAAAATTCGTTGGCGAAGCCTTTCACACCCTTAGTTTATCATCAGATTCATATACTAACATGGTTAAACACAAAAGAATTTAACAAATTAGTCCATTTTTCACCTGTAAAAACAGATTAACATTGCTATTTATAAACATCAGTGTAAATGACGATCATAGTGTTCACCCACATATGTACACCAATTACCATTAAGACCATACTATACTGTTTTTAGGTTTTATTTAATTTCAACTTAGTAAGTTAAATTTTCTCTGGGAGCCCTTTGTTCTCTAAACTATATATTTCTATTAACTATTAAAAATTATCTTTAGGGGCGGAATGTCAGACAAATACTATTACCAGCGTACAGATGACTACATGCGTATCTTGAATCGTGAACAGACTGGATGCTTCATTGTTCCTATGATCCATACCGCTGTACTCATGTCACTAACTAGGAAAGACTCTGATCTTCTAACATACAACCCAGGGAATATAGAGAAGTATGATGGCCCAAATGACGATATCATCGCGTTTGCTATCAACTCTAGGAACCATGGTAAGCTATGGGTACACAGCGTGTAAGGGGGACATTCTTCAGAACGAAGTAGTGTGGCAGTCCTGGTCACCCTTATCATTACTTGCTAAAAAATAAATATGAAATCGCAGAAAAAAAATTAACTGTTCCGTACAAATGGGTCGTGTAGATATTACAATTTGTATGGAACAGCTGACTTTTTTCTCGCGATTTCAAAATTATTTCGTTTATGTCAAGCTTAGGGTGACCAGCACTACCATCTGCCTTCGTTATCGAGAGCGTCCCCCTAACACCCTGTATATGACTTATTATAACAGACAGGTTAATTAGTACATTTAAACAAATATACTATAGTAGTGGACGCCTACGGGTACACACGGCTGGATGTCGGTTATCACGCCAAAAGGTCGCCTATATGTCCTTTTTCAATAAGTTTCCTACCTCCATGCCTAATTTCATCTAAGTATGTTCAGCAGTTCAGTAGTAAGAGCGTAATAGACAGACATACAGGGTTTCTTTCGTATTTATAATATTAGTATGGATTTTAAGAAATTTTAATGTTATTCTGTAGAAATACCTCTTCAAATCTGCAATGATCATCTCTATGGGTTTATGCCTGTGCCGCTGGAAGACAATGATGATCCTAAGAATGATCTAGAGCAACTCCTCAATGTTAAGCTGGAAGCAATCAGTAGACATACTCCGCTGCCTCTCGAAGATAGCCTCAAGAAGTTTGTGATATACCCACAGCGTTGGAAGTTTGGCCTTGGAGAGATTTATATGATCAATTTAGAACGAAGACATGAAAGAAGACGGCTGATGGACCTCAGCTTTATGGAATTAGGGATGGATGTGAAACTGGTCAGGGCTGTTGATGGCAGGTGTGTTTTGTTAAATAATTTATATATAAAATATAGATTACAATCATGTACATACAACATTAAATCAAGTGTATAGTTGATCTTGTGACCGCCCTTACTCCATTCGTAATAAAGGCGGTTTTCATAGTGCACCTGTTACACTAGGCGTGCTGTCGTCAGTTCTCTTTTTAGTAATACATATAAATAAATAAACAAATCAGTGTCCATTCGAATAAAAAATAACAATTTTTTAATGCTATGTAATGAACAGTCACAAATAATAACATGTACCCTCTTTTGAGATTCTAGCGACCTTATTACCCTAGGATTAAGAATCATGATATGATCTGTCAAAAGTGGGTAACGTAAGTGGTAAGTCGTAACAGCATGTATATTGCATTTCAAGATTAGTAAAATAAATTGGGAATTGTTAGATCATATGTTTTTATACAATAAGTTATATATACGAATAATAATTATATATATGAATAAGTTATAAAATATAATAATAATATAAAATTTATAGAACACCATTTAATGTTTATGCCCAATTAGATTTGTATGTATTATTTACTTTTGCCCAAAAGAAGCTATTATTAATGGTCCCTCCCGTGCCTAGGATTGGTACATATTTTAAGTATTTATATTAATTTTTTTATTAAAGCGCTATATTATAGCAAAGCGAATTTTTTTTATAGCGAACGCCTACAGCAGAGATCCATAGCATACAGCAGAGATTTAAGTGAAAGACCTATAAATTATTTTAAACACATCCGGCATTCATTATGTAATTGTGTTACACTACCATGTAAAGAAAATTGTTTAGTTTTTTATTTTAGGAACATTTGCGGGCGAAAGTAAAATTATTTATCATTGTTTCATGTGTGATCAGCCAAATGGCTTAGAAATGCATATAACACAAACAGATATTCATTTTATTTAGGAAAGATTGATTCAAATCTTTCTCCAGCAAATCAGAATTAACCCCGGAACAGAAGACCTTTTTACCACAGTATTGTATATCTTGCCATGCTAGCGAATTCTATTTTTCATAGTACAAGTAAAAAAAGGCTGCGAGTTAGAAATGCGATGCGATGTATATTATTCGTGTGTTATATAATTTTATTATCTTACGAGTAAGTAGGTACCATAACTATTTTATAGCTATGTGTTATTGGGACAGATTTCATATATTTATTGTTTCTTATTTTGAAATTTTTATTTCAAACGAAAATAAACATAAGCAGCTGAACTCTAATCAAAACAATTAATTCGTTATCTCTAGGACCCTGGATATGAACAACTTGAAGAAATATTCCATTAGGTTGATGCCCAGCTACGAGGATCCTTACCATAAAAGGTGAACATTTCTACTTTTTTCCATTTAAATGTTTTATTTTGTGCTTTTATAACACCTACATTATTGTAAGAAATACAAATAAGGAAACGATGAATGAAAAATAGCCGGCCCGACCCCAGAAGTTTTGGGTCGGGCCAGCGGGTTTGATTCCCGCCTGGAGCATAATTTTATTCTCATTTGTATTTCTTACAAATAACTTTTAATTATATAAATAATCCGATAAAAAATGACTGATGTGTAATTAAAGTAAAATTGTAAACCAAAAGATTGGTAATTTAATAAAACAGAAACAGCTAAGTTTCATTCAATAATATAGTAATCTGATAAGGCCAAATATCTTTGAAAAAATAAACTTATCAGAAAATCATGAAGCTCCAGCACATGTCAAAGCCATTACACAAATAAATTAATCAAGGCAAGTAAGTAACTAACTAATCACGAGTCAAGTAAATTATTTCCTATGAAAATTATAAAAAACTTATAATATAATTATATTAAATAATCATCAATCAAATTTTTCCGATGGATCAATATGCTATGTCAATAGGAAATATTGATACAATTACCTTTTGTCATCGCATATTGATACAATAAAAAACCTATCATGAAAAGTAAAAATTATACTGATAATAGTGAAAACAGAATTGATTTTGGCCAAAAAATACCCGAGGTATTTGAATTAAAAATTTCAGTATTCCTGTCTCTTTCTAAAATTTATATTTGAAATATGTATGGCGGGTGTGTAATGTGACGTCAAAGTTTATATCGTATCTCCTTGTCTAACACGCAACTTTACGTGGTTGTATGTCAGGTATTATCAATATTTTTCTCTAAAATACTTTTAGTTTTGTAAATTGTAACTAAGTAGAATATTTTTTATAAAACCTAAATAAACTGATGCATATTCCCCATAGTCAAACGATTCATTAATTTTATGAACATAATTATAAATATAATGAATAAAATAACCATGATACTGACGATACCCTTAAGTACTTCACATATGTTTAAGTTTAGTTTAATAACTATATTGTGAGAGACGCCAGTCCGTACTAGGAAAACCTGTGTTATTATACATGTTAGCAGGATTTCATATAACCACATCACTATTAGATAACTCATATAAAAAGAGCTAATTTTAAAATAATCTCTACAAGTTAAATTATATCTATATAATTTAACAACGAAATATTTTTTCTGAAATGATTCTTTTGTATTTTATAGGCCCATGAAAGCCGGCGAAGTCGGCTGTTTCTTGAGTCACTACAATGTATGGAGCGAGGTTGGTGCTTTTTTACGTGTTAGCTTACGGCTCGTATTATTGTATGGGGTAACCATAGACTTTGATGCTGGTAATATGCAGGCTACTCGGTTGGCTACTCGGTTGGCTACTCGGTTAGGTGTCCCGGGTCCGAATCCCGGCATGAGCAAATGTTTGTATAATGAGTACGAATATGTTCAAGTCATGAATGTGTGTATACTTAGTTTATTTCTGATATTTATATACATATTATTATGAGAATCTGTGGGTCAAGAACACCAAAAAATCGCTGGACACCCTACGAACCCAGTACAATAATGAATAATGTCTTTAGGATGATTTTGGGGTTGCCGCGATATTGCAGTGCATCAGGGATGTTTGCGGAGTACCAAACTGATGGCTTCGAAGCCATCATACGCAAAAAACAAGCTCTCTGATTTGCAGATGCAGAGTGAGAAATAGTTCCAATAGCATCCTAAGGATATTAGCGGATCGATTCACATCGCCACTTTGGAGGTGCTTTGTGCGCAGAGAGACGATTACGGGAACTTACCCTTTCTCATGAAGATCGCTATTGAAATTTTTTGTAATCGTCTACTTTAAAATTAATGAGCTTGACTCTGAACTGCATCAACGGCGGCATTAGTCAAGAAGGAGGAGGAGGGTGTGGGGGTCCACTTTCACGCCATATTTAATAAATAAAAGCCAATAAAAAAGGCAATACTGTCGTTTTGGTATTTAAAATTTTAATACCTACTTATTTTGCTAACCCCATAGAAAAGCATTACAATATTAATACTAAAAGAACGTGTATTTCTCGCTCTACAAAACAGTTCAAAAATCATCAGTGTAACGCTTAGGCCCAAAGTTCTTAGGAAGCTTGCCATTCTCCTTTTATTTATATTTTTATTATTCTTTGTCATTATTTCAATTAATATGTCATTTCAACAATCTTGTTCCAGATGATAGAAAAGGAATTGCCTACGGCATTAGTGTTAGAAGATGACGTGCATTTTGCGCCTTACTTCAGGCAAAGGTTGCTGCAGTTGCTTCACGAGATACAGAGAGTCGATTGGGACTTAGTGTAAGATTAATTTTAAATTAATTCTTGCTATTATATGTATATATCTAAATTGTGATAAAAAGCCCGAGGCGATAAGAGAAGTATGGAGAGTTATACAAGGAATCCCGCTATCAATTCGGATTCGGAAAAAGACCCAATACCAAATTTGGAATTCTTTGCCAGCACATGTGTCCTTCCCTATAACATGGGTTCCTTCAAAAGAGGCGTGAAAAGTCAGTGTGTTTCTGCACTAGCTGTCTTCGCATATGGACTCATCTTACCGCTTCACATAAGATGGTGCTAAGTCATTTGCCGTGTAAAATGGCGACCTTGTTGATGTTTTTCACACAAATTAAAATAATGTTTTGCAGCTTCTATTAGTCAAAATTTATGCAAATGATAAGGTTAGATGGATTCTTACAAAAATAACTGTACTAAAAAATTCTTCTCATATACTATCTCCTTTTATTTACACATAGAGAACTAATCTGTTGAATTCAATATTGATAATAATTTATTTCTAAATAGGTACGTTGGTCGAAAGATCTTACTGGATAGCGAGG
This sequence comes from Nymphula nitidulata, assembly GCA_947347705.1. NCBI lineage: Eukaryota > Metazoa > Arthropoda > Insecta > Lepidoptera > Crambidae > Nymphula > Nymphula nitidulata. Next base: position 25,564,042 of record OX374616.1, read on the forward strand.
AAGTGCCAGTAACTCGGCACACCACTCGCCCGCTCTACTCGTATTGGACGTTGGGTTACTTGATCAGCCTCCGCGGCGCGGGCAAGCTACTGGCAGCGAACCCACTGTCCAATCTCCTACCAGTTGACGAGTTCCTGCCCATCATGTTCGATCAGCATCCCAAGTAAGAATATGTAAAAAAATATACTAGCCTAACATTACCTAAAAAATTGCATTTGCAGTGACTTTTTTTAAAAAAAAACAATACTTCTAATAAAATAGTAAACACTTCCAACCTCATTCCATTAGGTTGATCTCATGTCTGAATATTAATTAATCAGTATCATAAATAGGTCAATCACACTAAGTAATTGCAATGATTAGTACAGTCAGCAACGGAAGTTGATTAACATTGTATGTAGTACCTTGTACCAGTTGTACCACACTACGTCATTCACAGTGCCCATACAAATCGACTATAGGTTATTGTGAAAAGGTACAAAAGTGTTACTGACTTATGTTGCCGACTGTACATACGTCTAGTGCCAGTTGTGTCCGATAGTGATAACCGTACTGACTAAAAGTTGCGATTAGTAACAGTTAATTATTGTTAGGACAACCAACAACTGCATCATTTCTGCATTTTTTTTTCTGCATTTGCAATAAATAGAGTTTGAGTTTGAACTTTTTAAATAGTAAGTTCTTGTAAGAAAAAAGAAAGAATAAATATGTATATAGGGTTATCCAAAGTCCAAATGGACACATATTTATATTTATTTAACTAGCTGACCCCGCAAACGTTGTTTTGCGAATTTTATATCTAATATATAAAATTCGCAAAACAACGTTTGCGGGGTCGGGGGCGGGGGTTTACAATTCTTACTTCAAAAATATGTTTTGTAAAAATAACTACATAACCTCTTCTTTAAAGAATTCGTGTCTGAACTTGAATGGCATTTATAACAGTTGGGTCATTCGTGCTTTTTTGGTTTTACAAAGGATGGAGATGCACACTACTGAGTGTTTAAGCTTGATCTGTAAGGCTATTTATCTGTACGTTCTGCTTGATTTGGTTATAAATTAAGGCGTCACTTAAAAAAGTATCCCTTAGAAATGTATCCCTTGATGGAATTTAAAATTGTTACGTGAATGTTCTTGTTGGTTGTACCTACTTAAATAAATGAAAGGATCAGAAGTTTCGGAATGAATTTGAGAGTAGGCTCTCTGTATAGAAGCTGGACACGCGTAGTGTGGCACTCGCAAAAAAAATTGTACGCGCCCCTATTCATTCGACTTGTATAGGGGCGGTATACGGATAGTGTGGCTATTCGCAAAAAATAATAATTGGACGAAGGAGCCAATGATTGGCTCTAAGCACTAAGCACCTGCATTAATCACTCACTAATCACATTGCCACTTTAGAATTTTCCTTTGGGTTGAATAGTTCAATTTCTTATCCTCAGCGCCACATGGAAGTCATATTTTCCTCAACGCAATATAATCGCGTTATCCGCCTCACCTTTACTAATTCATCCCACACACTACACCGGACAAGATGGCTACGTTAGCGACACCGAGGACTCAAACCTTGTGGATTTGGACACCACTGAGGATTCGGATAACACCACTGATGATTCGGATGACATCACTGAGGATTCGGATTTCCGGCACGAACTATAAACTAAACTAAATAATATGCAAGATATAACAGTATATTACGACCCTTACGATCCACGTCTAATGTATACGATAGAGAGCAAATAGGCGCAAATGATGTCTTACCAGTTTCCTTAATGTGAGTCAAAACAAGTAAAACTACAATGAAACTTACAAGTAGCGTCTCACTTCGCAAATATGATTCATGTAGTACATAAGCACATACCTACATGTCCGAGGTTTCGGACTACATATGAGTCTGATAAATCAATATGAGTATCGATAGAAACATTAATACTCAATTTCCATTAAGTGTTTAAGTGATGTTATTATTGACATTTGAAAATTAATATTTATACTCTATTATAGTGAGTATTGAATCGTTCCCTTTTATGGGCAAGTGTCATTTATAATACTTAGCCATATTCTTCGCCATATTCGTCTTGTCATAACAGGAGTCGTGCCAAATAAGCGAGCTTAGATATAAACAAAGACTTTTAGTATGTAACTTATTCGATATATAATGTCTAACTGTCGACATATAGCCTATCGAATGTATCATACTGATTATACACGTAGTATCATTAAAAATGATTTTATATCATTATAATTTTAAAGTCAATGAATGTAAGTAGCTTACATACATTGCTTAATCATTTCTATTCACAATTTCTATATATTTTCTATCTTCAAAAACCGTTTCTTGAAAATTTATGAATATTTCAAAATATTTAATGTTTGCAGCTGCAATGTCGACTAACTCAAAACCATCTGCTTAGATGTTTGAGCAAGTTTAGCTTGCAGGTGGTTAAGTCGCATGATCCTATCGATGTTATGTTATGAATTTTATTTTGAAAGGTGAAAGTTAGATTATAGACTAATTGTTTCTACAATAAAGAGCCCCTGCCTTGGGCTTTTTATTATAATACTTTTTAATCATTTCTGTTAATAATTGATTAGACTATATGATTAGACTAATAAATGGCAGAATTGTTAGCGTCAAGATAAACACATAGCCATTATTAAAAGAAGAAGAAGAATAAAGGTTGTTATTTTATTTGCAATTTTGTGACAACCATTGTGTTGCTGTCGCTAACTAAACTTTTTTGTATTATGTGCCATAAATATTACCATACATATTACAAGACTAATATATTTTTAACCAAATTAATTAGATAAAAGAGGGTTAGGTTCTTAGATTAAGTCCAATTATAGCCATATCATTGATAAAATTATTTCTTTATATAATATTGTACCAAATATTAGATTTTATTATATTTTATCGACATTTTGTTAAATGAATTTCTTTTTATTCATTTTATGATTAGTTAGTTTGTATTGAATAGACTTTATTGTACCATTGTACAAAGAAATGATTGGCAATGTTTCTAATATTTTTGTGCTATTATTATGTTCCTACTTAATTTGTAAGTAAAGTAATAATAACTTCATTCAATAAATACTCTGAAAATTGTTTCTTTTTTCATTTCATTACCACACTGATTTTGTAAATAAAAATTTTCTGTGTTATTTATGACATCCATTTCGATCACAAGTATTATTCATGAATATTTAAAATTTAAATTATTTAATGTGTGATTGCAATAATAATGAAAGTGTTAAAGATGTTTTACGTAAAGGTGTATCTGAAAAAGCTTGTCATGAGAGAATTGATGTTATGGAAAACTGTGATGGTCGAGTAAGTCTGCGAAGTCAGTATATAGATTTGAGACAGACTGTTGCTGCAATGGAACGTTTGGTACGATTTTCGGAGGCTGAGGGTTGTTGCGTTCCAGTGTGCCTAGAGGAGAGGCGAGCCCTGAGTCTTTGTTACCGCTCCAATAGCCGAGAGCCCCTCAATTGCGCCGAAGTGGTCACTAAACTCATGGAATGTGCTAGGAGTTACACGTCGAAACCATTGTAGTTGTTATTTTTATTAAATTACTTTGGATTAATATACAAATTTGACTTAAAAATAAAATTAGTAGTTTTTTTTCTGAAATGTGTTTTATTCCTTACAGTTTACAATGACATTGACAGTTTACATTACAAGATTTACACCTTAACGCCAAATTAAACTTCTGATAAAGATTCTAAATCAATCATAATATTGATAAAAATGTTATAAAATTGAATAGAATCATCACAGCTTTGAGTCGGCGAGCATTTGGTACATGAGTTCGATAAGTGTGCGTGTGGGTCGGCCTGTCATGCCCCGCCGCAGATATGGGAAATCGCGTCCTTTTGTATACGCTACGTTGTACGTGTCGAGGTGAAGCCACGTGCTGTCGCACACAAACTGCTTCAGGAAGGCTGCGCAATTTGGCGAATCCCCGAATTGGTGACGCGCCGTATTTGCCACATCAGCTGTTTGGCAATCGCGTACGCGATCTTCGTAGAATGCCCATAAAGGAAGACGCCAGACACGATCCCCGGTATGACCGCTTGCTGTTTCCAAGTAGCGAAACAGTTCCTCAGAGTTTGTGTAGCAACCGCACGCTGCGCCACCTAACGTCTCGATCAATTCTTTTGACATTGTGCCCACATCGATAATCATCTTGGGCCAGTAGTTTCTGGCATAAACGAGACTGTCAGCGATTAAAAGTCGGCCTTCACGTGACGGCAGTCTGATGTGAATAGACTTGCCATTAGCGCTGTACACCACGTCGCCGAACTTGGGACTGCTGCCGTTGGGCATAAGCTCACAAAGCGGCAAGATTCCGCGAATATTGATAGGAAGCTGTAGACGGGCAGCCGCACGTGTTACCGCTAGCACGCACGCCGCTCCTGCCATATCACCACGCATATGACGCAACTCTTCCGGAGGTTTTAGATCCAGGCTTCCGCTGTTGAAAGTCACCCCCTTGCCGATCAACACTATCGGTCGTGTGCACTCACTGGCTCCGTAATAGCTGATCTCCACGTACAGCGGTGGCTGCACAGATGATTTTCCTATCGCAACGAATCCCCCCATCTCGTGATTCGCCGCCCAGCCCTGCGTCTTTACTTCAACGTTTATGTCTATTTCGCACAACAGATCGACGGCGATTTTAGCAAACTCGGTTGGGTTTAATAAGTTGGCTGGCATCTCCTGGAGAAATCTTGCCAAGTTTTGGGATTCTGCTTTCAGTTTTCCTATCTTCCATCCTTCGAGATCACAATCTTCGTACAGTTCAATGTGTGGGTGGGGTAGTATGCGGGTGGATGAGGGTGACTTGTATTCTTTGAATTGCCAAACGGCAAGTCCCGCGCCTTCTGCAGAAGCTTCGGCGTCTCCGAACGATTCTAGATGTATTGTCGTCGGTGAAAACTCATCTAGCGCTTTGGCCCCAACGCCGGCCGCAACACGAATAGCTTCTTTGCTTTCGTCCATGTGTTCAATGTCGTTGAATGCCAAACATTCTGTTCCAAGGCCGGCGACAGCGACATATCCGAAGTCAGGGTCTACATCAAAGAATACTCTGCACTCGCCTAATTTGGGTATTGGACTCAGTTTCAAAAGTTTCCAAAGCTTTCCATCGACTTTCTTATCATACCTTTGTGCGGTAGAAGTGAGGATTACTTTTTCACCAACGACATTCTCATTGTAATAGACACCTAGCACAAGTCCCTTGTCGCGGCTCACGCATGCTTTCGGATCGTGCACCTTACGAGGCGGTAGGAGCGGAACGCAATCCGACCGTGGAAGCCTAAACTGTGAAATGAAGCGATTCATCGCAGTGTATAAGCACAGCGGTTTATTTTGTAAATTAAACATAATTAATTTTGAAAAAAAAAACTGATAATAATATTTCAAAAAGCGTCGACTTATGTTCTTATGAATACAACTACACGGCCAACTAGTTTAAGACAACATCACTTTTTATTAGAACGAATTTGTTATACATTTATCAACACGTAGTTTATATTATACGATAAAATCACATGATCACACAACATACACTGTTCACAATATGGTTAGATCACATAGTACCTATGTCTTTTGGAAAGGTCAAGAAGTTTTCTTTTTGATCCAGCTGGGGGTGTGGCGGCGCACCCAGTCTGGTACTTCAAATAGCGTCTCTTGGACCTGGCGATAAATGATCAACATCAAAAGAGGGATGGCCAGCCGTTCGTCTTTGAATAGATATACCCAGAATGCCACAAGCAACAGGCACATGTCAACCGTGTAGTCGATCGCTGTACGTACGTTTAGCTTGGCCTTTTTTTCTAACTCCTGGTAGTCTATCGGTATCACGATAGTTGCTCTCTCTGCCTTTAGAACTACTTGTTGAGTGCCTTTTTTATTTTGCGCTTCTAAAGTTTTAGACGAAGTTTTAGACTTGTCTATGCTAGTTTGTGGTTTTAGTTTATCGACACTATTTTGGGTTTTTATTATTTCAGAACTAGATTTTGCTTTAACTGTCTTAGAATTAGGCATACGTTTGTTTATTGTGTTAACTTTGTTCGGCGGTGGTTTTTTCTCCGTTACTTTGTTAACTGTTCTTTTCGTTTTAATTATCTTCTTATTGTTAGTGGTATTGTTAGATTCAAGTTGCTGTTTTTCAGCAACGTTCTTCAATTCCTCAGTGTTAAGGTAAAGTGGAGTAGATGTCTTCTTCTGACTACCAAACTCTTTGACTATACTACCATAATAATCTATGACAGTTCTTCCTTCCTCACTTACACTATCTTGTAATTTTTCTACTTTGGTCGTTACTTTTTGAGTATTATTACTTAACATTTCTGGCATTTTTTCAGGCTCCTTGGTTTTACTTAAGAGTTTTGGAAATTGAAAAGATTTTTGAACTGGCATTTTCGTTATCTTTTTGAATATCGTCATTCTTTCTTCCTTTTTCGGTTTCTCCTCACGCTTTTCTTTTTCCACTTGTTTCATTATGCCGTTGCCCTCTATAGCTTGGTTCGAGTCCTTTGTATCCGATTCTCTTTTTTTTAGTATTGGTTTTGGCACAAAGTTAGGATCAGGAAGCGGTAAGGGTTTAAGGATCTCTCTCTCAGATTCCTCTTCTTCTTCATCGATGGATTCTTTGACAGGCGACGGCCGTGTTATCTTATCTCTTGGGTTATAAGTTTCTTCCTCGTTCATATAGTCTCTGTCGCCGCCATTTAAGCTGCCTTCTTCTTCTTCAGAGTAGTCCCCGTCGGTAGATACTGTGCTTGCCGTGTAATCCTCATCAAAAGATATCTGTTGCCATTTATTATCAGGAGCTGCAATTTCCTGTGATGTCTGAATAGTATGAAGTTTGTCGCTATCTGTAGAGTCATTTTTTATAATAATTTTCGGTGGCTTAGGTGGGTCTGGTGCGTTGTTTTGTTTAACGTTTGTGTACGGAATGTGAGTGTTAGCTGGTGCGTCGCGCCGGGCCTGATCCTCTTTCATGGCCACGGCTTTGTAAAAACGAGCCATGGCAGCTTCGTGGAGGAGCTCGGTTGAGCTGACAGCGTTTCGCAGTGCTTTAAAAGGCAAAACGCAACGCGCACTTAGTTCTGGTGCAGACAGCGACAGTGGTGGTGGTGATAGTGCATCCTCCAGATCCAACTGGAACGACTTTCTCTTTTCTGAAAAATGAAATTCTTTATTATGTCAATATACCGAAATTATATATTTTTGATGAATATTTAAATTTTATTACGATTTTGGATTGTTTTTCAATCTTGCCCAAGTTACCAAAAAAAATTCTATAACCTTTGCTAGAATAAATGTTAACTTATAATGAAATTTTAATAAAAATCTTAACAATTTTTCTCATAATTTTTTTTTCTATAGGTAATGAGTTAATTCGCTGTTGCAGTAATTTGGGTTCAATTCGCAGAAGCGGTATGTGGGTTAGATCGCCCGTTTATAGTAGTTATATGCGTTTTGTTGTCGGCGGCGGCTGCAGAGAACACGTGCGTCTTATTTATAGGACAGTTAGTTATGCGTCCGCAGTTCCGCACTCTATGCCTCTATATTTTTACTTTTATATTAATCATAGAGGAAAATAATTATACTAATTAATGTTTAAGATGGAATTGGTTTAACCATTCGATGTTTTTCCTATACAGGGTGTTAGGGGGACGCTCTCGTAAACGAAGGCAGGTGGCAGTGTTGGCCACTTTAAACACGATTTGATGAAAAATAAATTTGAAATCACGAAAATAAAAACAGCTGTTCCATACAAACAAGCCGTGTAGATATTACAATTTGTATGAATCAGCTGTTTTTTAGCAAGTCGTGCTTAGGGTGACCAGCACTGCCACCTGCCTCCGTATTCGAGAGCGTCTCCCTAACACCTTGTAGTTAACTGTTATTTTTTGACAATTTTCAAAGACAAGCACTTTCAATGTCGCTGTAAAGTCCTGTGTTAAAGTAAAATATTACATATAAGTTACATACAAGAGGCTGTTAGTTTTAATTTAAGGTATAAAAGTCATGGATAGCCAAAAGTGTCATGTAATTTTATCAGCTTTAGTTAAAATTATATGTCAAATATATCTACCTACACAGCACTTCAGCACCTGCGGCTTATTCGTTAACTTATTTTGTCAACAGCTTATCCATTGCTGCGTTACAAGGCAAAATACAATGTCGTTATATGTCGGCAGTAGTGGATTTGCATATAAATCGTTCATCACTTTTGTTGCCAAAATAAGTTAGTGAATAAGACCGCTGTGTAATCGGGCCTAAGTGATGTAGGTATAGGTACAAAATATTATCAGTCACATGTAATAATATGCATTCATTATATTCCATTTGCAATATGAATCAATAGATAACTTTCGAAATTGTAGGTATAAATATTATTACTACACTTGACTTGTTTCTATTGTAGAGTCATAAATATTCGCCGAGCTTAAGTAATCATTTCGCACATGCTGTGAAGTTTAATAGGTTAACTATTTGAATTAGGGATAGGAGATCCTCTGAATTTTGGCTATGATGTAAGGAAGATAAAGAGAGTAGTAGTAATTAACACAACAACAGATAGGAGTGATAATGATTCAGATTTTACCTAATTTCAATTTTAGGTGGTAGCTAACAAAAGAAATAATATCTCGTACATGTTCTGAGCTTATTAATAAATTATAGTATATTATGGTGTGATTACATTGAAGAGGTAGGTGGTTTAGTAGTGGTATTATGGGCTCGAATAATCACCGTCTGACTGGGGTATCATAATTTCGCAGCTAATTAGCACTACTTTGTTGTGTTAGACTCCTACGGTGAGTAAGGTCGCCAGGGCTTTTTGAGAAAGAGCTATGTTGGGAGCAGAGGAACTCCACTTAATTACCTACTGCCAAAATACGCTGTATTTTAATTTTAAGGGTAGATAACGTCTACTAGTTGTCTACCCTGTAAATTTAATCAACGGTGCTACGAGCGTCTATTGCCTACGTTAACCGCTTATTACCGTACGGCCGTATGATTCTTTGCCATTGTCGTATTCATATATAATAAAGACCATGTCCTTACCGGTTTTGTCGTTTTCCTTGTTGTCTGGATATAACACTATCATGAACTCATTGCTTCCTGTAGGGTCCCTCTGGGGCTGTGCTTGTCGAGGCGGTACCGGGGAGGTAGACCTCGCGCGTTGAGGAGGGTGCGTGGGTAAAGTCCCGGGTACTGTAGTCGCTTGCCTCTTTCGCCGTGGCGCAGGTGAAACACGACCTTCTCCATCCTCTCGTTTTAACACGTCATTGATTATTTTTGACTCTACAGCAAGGAATTCCATATCTACAGATCTTCCCGGGATTTTCACAGGTGGTGACTCTGCGCTAGGTGCGCTCATCCCGTATGGACTCTCTGCTTTTATACGAAACCTATACTCGCTGCCCTCTATCAGATCAAAGAGTGTCACCGTCGTCTTTCGGCTGGTGGTTGCCTTCAGCCACACGTTCCACCCGTTTCTATAATATTCTACCACATAGTTACCAATGCGGCAGCCGCCGTCGTCCTCTGGCGGTTCCCAATCTAATGTGACGGACTTATCCACCTGCCTGGTAACAGACACGCGCCTCGGTGGCTCTGGCGGCGCTGTTATTGTCACCAAAAATGCGGCAGTGTCCTCGCCTATACTATTCTTTACGTGGACTTGATACTCTCCTCTATCGCTTCTCCCAGCTGAATGAATTTTTAAAACGGAGAACTTTGGAGTGTTTGATATTACTATGCGGTCGTTGGTGACTATTGGATGACCATCGTGCCGCCACTCTACGCTCGGCGTTGGCTTTCCCACTATAGTCGTCTTCAAAAATACAGTTTCGTTTATTTCGTAAAGCAGACCGTCTTCATACTGGCGCGGGTACCGTAATTTGGGTACTGCTTCCAGTGAGAGGTGCGCTTTGGTTACTGCGTGCCCTGCGCGGTTAGTGGCCGTACACTTGATTTCTCCTTCGTCGCTTGACAGTGTCTGGTGAAACACAAGCACACTCGAGGAATCATTGGTGGTAATAGCAGTTCGTCTGCTGCTAAAAATTTCATAGTCATCTTTAAACCACGCTATGGTGGGAGCGGGCATGCCGGAAAATGTTACGCGGAATTCTGTCTCTTCGTTTTCAAGAACCGTGACGTCTTGTAAGTGCTGTAAGAACAGTGGCGGCTCCTGCATGCCCCGTTCGAAGCTCACTGTGAGAACATCTGACAGCTCGCTGTACTCGGAGCGACCGACAGCATTGAGTGCGGCCACGCGAAACTGGTAGCGGTGCGGTGGCTCCAAGCCCGTAAGCACAAGCTCGGGCCTTACCACAACGGGTGGCTGCGTGCGCACCCACTCCGTGGAGCCTAGCCGGTTGCATTCCACTTGGTAGCCGTGCAGTGGTGCGCCACCGTCGTGTACCGATGGCGTCCATCGTAGCGTTACCGCGTTTGGTTCATCGTCTGACAAGATCGGGATGATGTCTGGTTTGCCTGGCACCGCCGGCCGCCCTGGAAAAATATAAGGTCCACATTGTACAAACACCTAGAATGACTTTTGTAGAGCACTGTCGCCGGTACAGGCTAGACCGTCATATTCTAGCTGTCGAGTCATTTGGCATATAACTCCTTACAGAATTAGACGCGTGATTATAGTTACATGAACGCGAGCGCTCTTACGATTTGTTTTGTTGTGCCACGCTTTAGGAACCGTAGCGCGCAGTGTTTTTAAAAATAGCCACGTAGAAAGGGGCCTCGGTTCGGCGGGCGGGGAGGGCGCGGCCCGCTGGTGGCGCTGTACTGTGCCGCCGTGATTGTTACCTGCAGACTTCCAGTGCACGTTCTTTCGGGGCTTGAGGGTGGCGTGCGAGGCAGACTGGTGGTTGCCCATGGCGGCGGCGGCGCACGCCGACACACTGAGCGCAACGGCGCGCCCCGGCCCCCGCCGCTCCCTGACCCCCGCTTGCTCGGAATAACTTGCGCCGGCGCGCGCAACGCCCCGCTCTTGATCCGCTTGATCGATAGGATTTCAATTACGATTGTCGGTGGATACGACCTTTGGCATACCCCCTGATAGTTTGTTTACGATCACTGCCAATTATATCAGTAATTTGTTATTCTTTATTGGAAATCACTTCTTTGTTTCTGTCGGAAATGATTTTAAAAATAATCGACTAAATTAAAATATAACAATGTGCCACATAATCTCCGGTAACTGTAGCATCTATATTTTGTTATGTTTTCGCCGGTTAAAAATAAAAATCATGATCACGCCAACATACCGCCATCTACCCGTACACTCGAGAACAAAACTGTTATGATTTTCAGCTCGTTTTGTGGTTTGAGTCTGAGTAGTACCTACGTTGCTTTGAGGCAAGCTCTAATATGATGTTAGTTTGTCATTGAAAAAATAGATGGCAGTGTACCTACCCTGTTAGTTTCCGTAATAAAAATGAGATGGCACTTTGACAATCAAATCGCAAGTTGTGAAGTAGTTTAGGGGTACCTAATGGACAAATAAAAAGTAATTGTTTTAATTAACTTCAAAACTACTCGCGTATTCTAATGTTCGTTAATTACATAAGTACAGTCGGCATCAAAAAAAATCAACGATTTTGATCCTTATCGCATTCACAATATTGTCTTAAGAGACAGCATGTATATTTCATATTGCTGCTGACATTAATTTTGTGGAATAATGCAATGTGATAACGCTGAACACTTACCCATTTAGTTTACCATAGGTGCCTAAAATATTTTATAATACCTACTAAATTATTTTTGTCTGTTTTGAAAGAGGACTCCTGAAATAGGTACGAGCGTAACACCACCTTTTCAAGAGCCAGGGAAAGGTTGCCTAGTACCTACTATAAAGTTTGGAAGGTCTCCTGCCCCCAGATAACTCCATTCCCCATACTACTGTCAGTGCCGCAGTGACGCCTAAGAATTAATATTGTGCACGAAGGAGACGCCGTTAGTAATCATTGCTTTATATTTCTTTACAGGCATCTTTAGCAGTAGGATTTTCGACAGGCCACAGAATAGTAAAATAAGCAGTATTCTGTCTTCATCAAAACGTCCGCATTGACACGCTTGCCAAGGTCAAACCAAAATGAAAAATATGTCTCTGTCTGTCACGTCTAAATTTACAACGGTTCCAAAAGTTTAACTACCGAGAAGACTCCGGCAACAACCTCGTGTAGTCACTCTTTTCAAAATACTTATGAAGTTATGTTTTGCAGTGCAGTGCCGTACTGAAAAAAGTAATATTTAAACAAAAATTAAAACCGACGTCAAAATACCGAAAAGGATAGAATAATTAATTGAAGTAGGTAATAATTCCCTAGAAACATATTTTTTGGAATCGGTGCTTCACTTTCTATTGTTTCTGGAAATAACTTAGTACCAACTCCAAATAATATGTTCCTAGGGGATAAGTTCCTACTTAAATGTAATTATTTTACCCTTTTAGTATTTTGAAGTCTGTTTTAATTTTTTTTTCACAACTTAGACCATACTTATGGTCTAAGTTTCACAATTTTTAGTGATTACTTTCTATGGTAAAAGCTTGATAGGTGACCGTCAGCATATAGGTATTGCTTCCTACTATCATATCGTTTATCTAAAAGTCATAGGAAAGCAAAAATCCGCAATTTCGCTATAATTATTCCCGCTATTTTGATTTAAAAACCAATCTTTTCACCAATCGATTTAAATTATCTCTATAAATCTGTTGTGACTTATTGAAAACCACTATTTATACAGGATGGTGACGTCAACACGACAATAAATTTGAAACATGGGCTATATTAATTCATAACAAAAACTGAACTAATTAAATTTAAGTAGGTACTTATCCCCAAGCTAGAAACATATTTTTTGGAGTCGGTGTGCTTTACTTTCTATTGTTTCTGGAAACAACTTAGCACCAACTACAAAAATATGTTTCTAGGGGATGAGTAACTACTTAAATTTAATTATTTTATCCTATTCAGTTTTTTGAAGTCTGTTTTAATTTTTTTTTCACAATTTTTAGTGATAACTTTTTAAGGTCAAAGCTAAATGGGTGACGGTCAGCTTACATTGTTTACTACTATCGTATCGTTTCACTAAAAAGTCAAAGGAATTCAAAAATCCGCAATTTCCAATAAGTACGTAGATGACTTTCTCATTTCAGTTATTTTGATTTAACAACCAAACTAACCAATCGATTTTTAAAAAAATCCGCATGGAACAAAAAAAGATTTACGCAAGTCGGATCAGAAATCTCGACGTAATCGGTGTACATACATAGAAAAAAAACATACCAACCGAATTGAGAACCTCCTCGTTTTTGAAGTCGGTTAAAAATGTTTCGCAACTTTCAAATACAAATGTTATAAAACTATCAAATGAATAAGTTCATTTGATAATTTCATGACATTTGTATGAAATAAATTAAAAACATTGGCTGCATTATTTCATAGAAATGTCATGAAAATGTCAAATGAATAAGATGTATTTGAAAGTAGCAAACCATTTCTATGAACTAATATAGACCATGTTTTAATTTATTGTCGTATTGAAGGCACCACCCTGTTGTATAATGTTGTCTGGGTAGGTATCTTAACACCTTTCCTATTTCGGTCGTAAAGCATATACCTAGAATAATATTACTCCAAGGAGGTAAAGCAGTTCATTGTGTTTCGGATTGAAGGGAAAGGTAGCCATTAGCCATTGTAATCCCTGGGCATGGAAGGCACTCCACAAGATGGGAACGAACCTGCAATACCAAGTGATTTTTTCCTTATTATTGCAGGTGTCTATAGGCGATGGTAGTCACTTACCACCAGGTAGTCAGCTTAGTTAAAAAATACTTATTGCAGGAACGTGGACTATAAATAATCTCTTTCAGCTAACCACAAAATTATTTCATTCACTTAATTAATGGAATATTATTATGCGAATGAAATATTTGTGGTGGCGAGCAGGCAATACAAAGTGCATTATTTTAAAATTATTTATTTAGTCCGTATGTTGTGATTTGAGTTCTCTGATTGTTCGGGTATCTATATACCGTGAAAAAACACTTATTGCTATTGGCTTTTTTATACATATACTTACCTGGATATACGTTAGTTTTCCCAGCTGCTGTGGTGGTGAAAATTAAGAAGTGAACAGTGATAGGTAGTACTGCTGCTATAAAAACTGGGAGGATTGTACCCCCGTTTTAGATAGCGAATTTTTTCTCTTGACTTATCTGCCCAGCCGTGCTATTTTGTAACGAAACTTGCATTTCACTTCTCAAGGCACTACGATTTTATCTGTCAAAATGTATAGCCACATATTTCACACTAATCCACATTCCAGACGCTCTCAGGAGTTTTACACGGCCCAACAAATTACCAGTGGAAAAAATGAAGTCATTTTCGTAAGTGAAAAAAGAACAAGTTGAAGTTTTATACAAATACCACGAATGTTTATTTATACCTACCAATATCCATCGGAATCCTCATATTTTCCGTTGCCTACAGCGATATCAAATACCTGCGTTGCATTACCAATAGCGCTAAGTAGAACAAAATACAATAAGTAAACATCAAATATTCAAAAAATGGTGGCATATTATGAAAAGGGTGCGTTTTTCAATTAGGTACTTATTGAGGAGCTCGGTAGCGTAGGAGGAGCTCGGTGGCGTAGTGGTTTGAGCGCTCTGGTTTCGATCACGAAAACAAAGCAACTTTCGCCATGGTTGGTCCCTGGATGGGTCAATCAAATTTATAATCTTGAGCTCCTCCGTGCTTCGGAAGGCACGTTAAGCCGTTGGTCCCGGTTGTTACTGCAACCGCTTTAACCCACCAACCCGCACTGGGCCAGCGTGGTGGTGTTATGGCCCAAACTCCTCATGTGTTTCTGCCATGTAGGAAGGCCTGTGCCCAGCAGTGGGACGTATATAGGCTGGTGATGATGATGAATTTGTCCAGGAGATGTAATTTAAAAGTAGACTAACTGTGTTTGTATATTTAAAAAAAATGTTCTTTAGTTCATAATCAACTAGTTCACACTAATTGTACAGTTGACAGCACATCAAGCGTAACAGTTTGACCTTGAGACCGCCCTTACTGCGTTCATAATAGGTGCGACTTTCGAAGATCAACTGTTACACTTGATGTGCTGTCGTGTGTACTATAGCGGACATCCAATAACCTATTTCATGTAGGTAACTTAGAGAAACAGTTTGCAACGCTTACGCTTGCAGCCGCACGGCCTACATCGCGCTGGAGGAGCGCCAGCGCGCAAATACCGCGCGCTTGCCAAGGTGACATTGCTCACGCGCACAAGTGCTATTTAAAACATTATTTTTAACGCAATAAAGTCTAAAATACCCCTCGCATCATGTATCAGTCATAATATTGAATTGAGGCTATTAATTATTGTTTCCGCACTCCCAAAGTTCCGATTGTGGAATCCGGTGTACCGGAACGCATGTTACTTTTCGTAGTCGATGTTTCGGAACGTATCTACTCTATGACAGTTCCCGCGTTATGCATTGTCAATGACAAGTGGAGAGGTTGGATTAATAGTATTATTATATTGTGTGAATCAGTAAAGTTAAATTGAGATAAATAAATGATATTAAATAGAGCTTGTGACTTTCAATACATGGTGTCAGAAGTGGTGAAAAATGGAAACCAAAGAGGTAAAGAACATGTTGGAATCACAGAGTCAAACAATAAAGACGTTACAAGAACAAATAGTTTTGCTACAAAAACAAATAAATATTACTAACAAAGAAGATGAGATGAAAAGTAGAGTAAATGTTCCCTGGCCACCGCCCTTGGAAGTCAACACTGGAGACCCACAAGAGAACTTCGAGTTTTTTAGGAATAGCTGGGAGAATTATTGTCTTGCGACACAAATGAATAAGTGGGATCAGAATAAAAGTGAGATAAAGGCAGGTTTGTTATTGAGCGCCATAGGGACAGCTGCAATGAAGAAATACTTGGATTTTGGGCTTACAGTCTTAGAAAAGAAATCTGAGCAGAAAATTATGAAAAAAATAAAAGAGACTTTGGAAAAGAAGAACAGTATTATATATAGTCGCTATATTTTTAATGCTCGAAACCAAGAAATAACAGAATCTTTCAATGATTATTTACTTGTTTTAAAAAAATTAATAAAACCATGTAATTTTGCTAATTTTGAAGATGACATGCTAAGAGACAAACTTGTAGTGGGGATTAAAGACCATGACATTAAAAAAGAGTTATTAAGACATGTAACTTTGACACTTGATGACACAATAAATATATGTAGGTCGGCAGAACTGGCATCGGAACAGTTACAAGGTATGAAAAGCACACCTGAAAGCACAGAAATAAATAAAATCACTCATAATATGCAAGCTAAGTATAAGAATAAAGTTATGTTAAATCAAAAGCAAGAACGTCAGACATGTAAATTTTGTGGAAATGTACACAAGTTTGACAGAAATATTTGTCCAGCTTATGGTAAGCGCTGTGAACACTGTAATGGTCGTAACCATTTCAAAAAAGTTTGTAAAAAATATAATCATAGAAACATTAAAGAAATAAAAGAGAATGACTCATCGGATGATAGTTTTGTCATATCTGAGATTCGTACTAATAATAAGTCTGGTCATACAGAGGCAAGATTGTTGTTTGATTCAGATAGAGGATGGCTGCCAATTTATTGCACTCTGGATACAGGTGCGCAAGCATGTGTTATGGGGGTGAAATATTATGAGAAAATAAGAGGTAACATAGATTTGACTGAATTGCAATCTTCACCCCATAAGTTGAAGTGTTTCAATGGGTCTGAACTAAGTGATTTTGGTATAGCTATTATGGAATGCCAACACAAAAATAAAAAGTATCAAATAAAATTTCATATCGTGGAGGGTAACCACAATCCCTTATTATCTGAATCTGCATGCCTTAGACTGGGTTTTATAAAATATTGTAATACAGTAAAAATGTCTACAAGTCGCCAAGAAATAAACCAACTGTTAGTTACATATAAGGATATATTTGAAGGCCATGGAAATTTACCAGGGGAGGTGACGTTGGAAATAGACCGTTCTATTCCTCCTAGTATACAGCCAGCTCGTCGAGTTCCAGTGGCATTAAAAAGTAAATTAAAAGAGGAATTGCAAAAATTAGAAAAGGATGGAATCATTAAAAAAGAATTGCAACATACAGACTGGGTAAATAACATTTTAATTGTTAAAAAGAATTCCAATTTCAGGATTTGTTTAGATCCAGCTCCATTAAATAAAGCTTTAAAAAGACCAAACTACCAATTTACTACTTTAGAGGAAATGTTGCCAGAGCTTAGTAAGGCTAAAATCTTTTCAACAGTAGACGCAAAAAAAGGCTTTTGGCAACTGGGCTTATCGGAGGAAAGTAGTAAGTTAACTACATTTTGGACCCCTTTTGGTCGTTACAGATGGTTGAGGCTACCGTTCGGGCTTTGTTCATCGCCAGAAATATTTCAACAGAGACTCACTAGTTTGCTTAAGGACCTAAAAGGTATAGAGATTATAGCTGATGATATTTTAATATATGGTGTTGGTGACACTACAGATGAAGCTATCCAAGACCATAATAATAATTTGAAAAAATTGTTCCAAAGACTGCGGGAAATTAACTGCAAACTAAATATTGATAAGATTAATTTGTTGCAAGATACAGTAAAATTTTACGGTCATATTTTAACTAAAGATGGTTTAATGGTAGACAAGTCCAAAGTTCAGTGCATTAAAGACATGTCAATACCAAAATGTAGTAAGGATGTGCTCAGATTTCTTGGTATGGTTACCTACTTAAGTAAGTTTATAAATAACCTCAGTAAACATACATATAACTTAAGACAACTTATCAGAAAAGATAAAGAGTTTACATGGACCAGTGTAGAAAATACTGAATTTAACCAATTGAAAAATTTAATTTGTGACCTTCCATCTTTAAGGTATTTTGATGTTAATAAACCTGTAATGATTGAGTGTGATGCCAGTGAATATGGATTAGGGGCTGCTTTGTATCAAGACAATCAGATTATATGTTTTGCTTCTCGTAGTCTTAATAAAACAGAAAGAAAATATGCCCAAATAGAAAAGGAGATGTTAGCAGTTGTTTTTGCGTGTACAAGATTTAACCAATATATTGCTGGTAATTCTAAGATTGTAGTGAAAACAGATCATAAACCTTTGGTAAATATTTTGAATAAACCTTTAACATGTGCCCCTAAAAGAATACAACTGATGACGCTAACGCTACAAAAGTATAATGTGGATTTAATTTTTATTAATGGAAAAGATAATATAATTGCGGACACTTTATCTAGAGCACCAGTAAAAGAAGAGAGTGATAGCACATACCATTTAAAACATAAAGCAAATGATAAGAAGATCTTTAAATTAATTAACAGTCTATCTGCTTTAAGATACTTAAAAATTTCGGACCAGCTTATTGAAAGAATTAAGCAGGAAACAGCTCAAGACACGTATTTGAAATGGTTAATTAAGTTAATTGAAGAAGGATTTCCTAAGTATATATCTGTTATGCCTTTAAAGTTACACAGTTATTACAAATTTAAACATGAATTGTCAACAGCAAATGGGCTTATATTTAGAAATGATCAGGTATTGATACCTTCAAGTTTAAGACAGCTTATAGTGGAAAAGTTACACATCAGTCATAATGGAATTTCAAGTACTCTTAGATTAGCAAAACAAAACGTATTCTGGCCTGGTATGACTAAGGACATTAGAATATATATAGAAAGTTGTAAAACTTGTGTTACAGATGCTCCATTTCAACAGAAGATGCCTTTGGTAAGTCATGATATACCTAGATATCCATTCCAATATGTATCAATGGATGTTTTCTCGATTGAAAGTGACAAGTATCTGGTGACTGTTGATCACTATTCTGATTTTTTTGAATTGGATAAACTAACATCTTTATGTGGAAAAGAAATAATTTACATTTGTAAAAAGAACTTCGCTCGCCATGGCATCCCTCAGCGAGTATGCACAGATAATGCTACTAATTTTTTCAATGAAGATTTTAAGCATTTCGCAAATAAGTGGAATTTTGAACATGTTACTTCTTCACCTCACTATCCGAAGTCTAATGGAAAAGCAGAAGCCACAGTTAAAATTGCTAAAAGATTAGTTTATCGTTGCAATAAATCTGATGATGATATATGGTATAGCTTGCTGCATTTAAGAAACATTCCAGGTGAAGCTGATAATACAAGTCCGGTACAGAAATTGTTTTCAAGAAGAACTAGAAATGGTCTACCTTGTCTGCTGAAACATCTTAGACCACAGGTAGTTAAAAGTGTACCTAAGTTCATTAAAGAAAGGAAGACAAGGAATGGATTCATATATAATCATAAGAGTAAAGATTTGTGTAAATTAACGGTTGGACAAAAAGTAGTTGTACAGTTAAACCCAGAGATAAGTCACAGATGGAGCTATGGAATAGTCTCAAGTGTTATAAATGATCGATCATATGTGGTCAGTGTTAGGGGAAAAGAATACCGTAGAAATAGAGTCCATATCAGGCCTGTAAATCAGTCTTTTGAAAGTGAAGGATTTGTTCCTGCACCTGTGACAGAAGTAGCGCCACATAAGCTACACAAAGAGTCTTCCTTTTCAGATACTCAGCATACAGGATTTGAGTTGTTACCAGGTCCACAATTTACATATAGCGAACCAGCATCTTCCTGCAGCCTGGGAGGTCGGACTCCAAGGGAAAGCCAGCAGCCCAACGAGCTTTGCATAGGTCAACGCGTTCGTTATCCGCCAAGGTACCTACGAGACTATATAATGGATGCGTAGTCTTTTGCAAACGAGGAGGATGTTTCGGAACGTATCTACTCTATGACAGTTCCCGCGTTATGCATTGTCAATGACAAGTGGAGAGGTTGGATTAATAGTATTATTATATTGTGTGAATCAGTAAAGTTAAATTGAGATAAATAAATGATATTAAATAGAGCTTGTGACTTTCAATACAGTCGAAATCGTAGATCGTTAAGCACGCATTTCTCAGTAAATAGGTCATAAATCTGTGGTAATAAACATAATTACATACAGATACTCAGGGCCGTCTTTACCCGGGGATGCAAGGGGTGCGGTGCACTGCATCTCGCCTGCCTAGCGCTGAATATTTAGAACGAGGGCGCAGGCTGAGCCCCGCACCCCGGCACAGAATAGACTTAAGACGGCGCTGCAGATACCATCTCACGATTTGTCAGGAGGGAGAATTGATTGAGAAACTGACATTTTATTTAAGACTGCAGGATTAACGTAGTAAAAACTAGATATAACATTTTAGTTTGGGCGTGTGTAAATCCCGTCTGGTAGCAAAATACATAAGTATAAGAAAATCCAATATTCTGTTAATTAAATACCTAATTTAGCCTTTTTTAAATATGCATGCAGGCATCAGGGGTAGACCTAGACCTATGTAGGAACCGAAGTTGACAGAGACGGCTGTTCGAAAACAGAAAGAAGAAATCCGAGTTGACTGGATCAAGCGGGCGTAATGTCTACGGCTTTCCGGCTATCCGCACGGTTGACTGTAGACAGGAAAGGGTTGCATTGTGGCACCTGTCACATGTAAATTTTATCATCTAAGCTTTTGTTAAGCGCGTAAAACATGCGTCTTTATTTATTTAGTTTATGTATATTGATTAATTGGGTACAAATATATTGTTTAAATTACAATGGGATGAGAAGTGTCGTCATTATTCTTTCAGACGGCACAGTTTGAGAAAGATGCGATCTACGATAACATATTCTATATGAAAATAGAAACACCTCTAGATTGGAAATTAAAGTTTAGGCTGCTTGCCTACGTAACTTGTGACGCCATTTTTAATAAAAATAACTAATAATGGCCCTAATTCTGGCAAACACATGCTCAGTTTAAATTTGAGTTCAGTCTATTTCTTTCTTTCAAAATAAAAAAGAATAGGATGGCTGTCATATAAATTGACATTTAGAAAGGTGTGTTCAATTTTGAACCTTATTGAACGTGCTAAAATGCAGTGTTTAGGAGGCACCTCCGTACATGCCGTCTAAAATTGTCTATGGTTTCTTAGAAATATATCTAAATTTAAGTGACAGCTCTAAACAGATTCTTGCTATCTTTTTCTATTACTTATTGCGAGAAAGAGATATACTGTACTTAAATTTAGAATTAAAGTGTGTTCCCAGAATTAGGCCCAATATGTCCTCAATATATTGGGTCTTTTTATTACCAATCTATTTTATAAGCCAACGTAGGATGAAAGGCCTGTCATAATTGCATAACCAGTAAGCCGATTTCATCCTGGCAGTCTGATACGGAGAAGGATTAAGCCATATCATCTTTATAGATAGGTAGGCAATGGGTTACTCAGAACTTAGTTGATTGGTTCTGTATAATCCACCAACTCCCAAATTCGTCTTTATCAAAGTTTTAACTGCATGTTTATTTCAGTAGTAGTGACGGTTTACTGTCTACACTATTTGTCAGTATTGCGACCATTAGTGGGAAATTGCATCGCGTTCCACAATCCACAATTAACCTCGCCGACTGTTGAAGTATCGCCCATCCAATTTTAAATGTTTTCCGAGATTGTATTAGATCGCTTCGAATATTTACAGCAATTTAGTTGAAAGGAGTTGTGTCAAAAACGTATGGAGACCCGGCCAGGTCTATCTATGTATAGTATACTAAAAAATAGGCAAAAATATGCAAAACAATTTTCAATTGTCCCTTTTTAATTTGCTTCGTTTCGTGGTACAAAACAATATTTTTATAAAAAAAGACTGCAACACCGCCAAATATTCACCATGTCGTCTATGCCACTTTGGTGAAGCTTAGTTGACTTCTATGTCGCCCGTCATATTGCTACATTGAATAATGGTAAAATCGGCGAATAATTTTGAATTTTGTACAAGTGAACTATACTTACATGAAAACGAATTATTAGTTAATTTCTTGGAAGGAGATTTTTTCTGATTTCTCAATATAGTGTACATATACCTGGCCGAATATGAAACATCTCCTTTGCTGCATGGACTTAAGCTCAACCAAATTTTGAACTTGATTTTCACGTTAATTGATTCAGGACCGCATAATCTGTTGCAAAGTTAATAGGTAGTTTTATATTAAACTTGTAGGACTGTATTGTATCTAACTAGGTAAATATCAACCAATGTTCAGACCTACCGCTCGGCTTGGTCGGTCACAACAATTCGTTTAAATCAAAACAAGATGCTGACCGGCATTTTCTATTATAGATCCATAATTTCTGCTTTGGTGTATAATTATGAGGTGCTGGTGCTTATAGTTGAGCGCTCTGGTTTCGTTTACAAAAACAAAGCTACTTTCGCCACGACCGATCCCGCGATGGGTCACACATTTTTTTTTAATTTAGAGCTCCTCCTTGCTTCGGAAGGCACGTTGAACCGTTAGCCCCGGTTGTTACTGTAATCACTTTAACCCACCAACTCGCATTAGACCAAACTCCTCATGTGTTTGTCCCATGTAGGAAGGCCTGTGCCCTAGCAGCGGGACGTATGATGCTGGTAGGGCTGGTGATTGGTGTACAATTATTAAAAATCAAACGAACTTGCAAAGTGAAGTTCGATGATAATTATGTGAACAGCTTCATTCGAAGCGATTTATTGTTAACGTGTTGTAGAAGCATCCCTATGCGTCAGCCTTGGCACGGTATTTAGAGTTTTTTTTTTTTGAGGTAGAAAGATATCTTTTACAGTAACTGTAGCGGTGCGATGGTCGGATTCGAGGCTCATTTCGTTCAGAGCTGTAGGTATTTCACATTAAACAAAAGTAAGCACTTTTTGAGGGCTGGGCTAACTATCATCGTTTATGTAAAAAATTTAAAATTTACAGGGTGGGTGTGTATAAATCGCTTCGAATGAAGCTGTTCACATAATTATTATCGAACTTCACTTTGCAAGTTCGTTTGATTTTTAATTATGTTTCACAGCTTCATTCTTTGCGATGTATTGTTAACGTGTTGTAGGATGTTTAAAGAAACTAATGTGAAATACACAGATTAGAGAGGGAAAAACAAGGTATTTGTGTGAACATGAGAAAATGATACCACTATTTTTGATTTATTCATACAACCTTTAATAACAATATACTTAACAATAAATATTCATATTTTTAATTAAGTGTGAAACAACTAAAAACAATTACATACTTTTGATTAATAAGGATAATAATCAATTAATTATCTTTTTATAACATATTGTTGGCGGAAAGTATGGTATTGGCGAATACATCGTGATCAGGGACTAAATCCCTGTTATAAAACCTGGCGAAAACAGAGGAGGACTGAGACCAACCGGCAGTCTTCCTAATCAGGTCAACACTGACGCCGAGTCGGCCTGCGGCTGAGGTGGCTGCGTGCCGGGTACTGTGACCGCTGAATATTGAAGTGTCAACCCCGCTATGGCAGAGGGTTTCTTTAATCCACCGACTTAATGTCTGTGGCGTTACTTTGGAAAACGGTTTTTTATGACTGATAAATAAATATTCGTGATTATTTCTTAATGTATGTGTTTTATTAATGTAGGAAATCAAGCAATTGGCAGGACATATCTCTGGTCGAGTGGTAAAAATGGTAATCTTAAAACCGGTTGTAATGTATTTAATTTTGTAGTTTTTATGGGATCAGGAATTTTTATAATTATAACTGTTGTCTGTTGACTTATATTAGACAGTTTGATTAAAGAAAATGTTTGAACGCGATGCGCAGTCACCAAAGCCAGGAGAGTCAGAGTCTTTTTTGTGAGGGTTTCTAAATTAAGGTCAGAATAGGGCCATAAGTTCCCTAAAAAATTAAGTACTGTATTGGGATCCCAAGTGAGATTGTATCTAGGATTATGAGGTCTCAATTTTGAAACACCTTACATAAATCTACGTATTTTTTCATCATTCAATTTGTTTCCGAACAACAACGTCAAAGCAGATTTGTAAGAATTAATAGTTCCATACTTTGCGCCTTTTTCATAAAGTTCGGTCAGAAAATTAATTACATCAAGAATAGACCCATTAGTATAATCACAACAATGTCTGGTACAGTAGTCAACCCATGATTTAATACATCCATCATACTGTTTGTATGTTGAATCGCATAAAGAGGCTAACATTATTTCTATGGATTGTGGGGGTATACTGTTATTTAATAATATTTTCCGGAGAGCTTTGCGGCAACTAACCGTAGTGTCTTGTGAAGTTGGTGTGCATTCCTAAAAGGAGAAATTAATAGATCAATACTAGGTTCAAAATAAATAGGTTCAGAAATCATTAATTTCTGACAAAGGGGGAGCCAAGGTTGAGTAGGCCAGTATGGACCAACAACGATACCTTCCGCCTTATCATAAATAATTTTTTGAAGTACTTTTGTCAAAAGTGCGAATGGTGGGAACGCGTAAAAATAACTTTCGTGCCATGATATGGTGAAGGCATCAATAGCTATCGCTTCCGGATCCATCTTCCAAGTTACGTAGATAGGACATTTAGCGTTGCGTCTACTTGCAAATAGATCTATTTGCGGATACCCGAAACCGGTAATCATTTTTCTAAACGCCTTGTTGTTTAATTCCCATTTTGTATCCTGAATTTTTTTACGGGATAATTGATCGGCATCACAATTATCATTCGTATTAATATACGAGGCAAAAACTGTTATTCCACGCTGTTCACACCATTCCCACAATAACCTAGCAATTTTATTAAGGTGTTCATATTGAACACTACCCATTCTATTTATACACGAGATTGCAGTAACATTATCAAAACGTAATAAAACAGTCACATTTTGTACATGTTTTGTGAAACATTTCATACCTAGAAAAGCTGCATTTAATTCCAATTCGTTTATGTGTAATTCAGATTCCTTGGTTTTCCAATACCCGTAGCATTCCTCTCCATTACTAAAGGCACCCCAGCCTGACTGGGATGCGTCGGTAAATATTTCTATATCATAGTAATTTGAACCAAGTAATGTGTAACCTGAATCTATATTATTTTTCGTTTAATTTCTTCCTCTGTTTTCTCAGCTTTCCTTTTCCTTCCCATTGTTGAAAGCTAATAATTAAATATAATAGTTGTCGATTTAAAGTAAGAAACTGGGGAGACGTGCGAAGGCTTGAGCACGGAGACACAGAATGAGCCTCGAATCCGACCATCGCACCGCTACAGGTACTGTAAAAGATATCTTTCTACCTCCAAAAAAAAAAAAAATCTCTAAATACCGTGCCAAGGCTGACGCATAGGGATGCTTCTACAACACGTTAACAATAAATCGCAAAGAATGAAGCTGTGAAACATAATCAATTGCAAACAATATATGATTCACGAACAGACATTCTTCCCGTAAGTGTTAAATCATGGTATAATGTTCTGGAACTCTTTAAATAGAACCTTTGAACTCCAATTAGGTTATTCAACGCTTTTTAAGATGTATCTATCCGTTCCCGTCCCCAGCACGAATTCTGCAGTAGAGGCAACAAAGAATTACCATTAAAACAGAAATAGTGAATCGATAAATTAATAGCAAGGTAGGTATATATTTCTTTTTATTTATTTGGATCACCAACAGTTGTTACATTTTGGCTCTTAAATAATTATACAGCATGTATTATGTTACAGTCTAGTTTTTATACCCCGACGAAAAAAGAGGAATGTAATAATTTTGACGTGTCTGTCTGTGTATTTGTGTCTGTATGGCATCGTAGCTCCTAAACGAATGGACTGATTTTGATTTGTTTTTTTTGTTTGAAAGTTGACGTGATTAGGATGGTTCTGAGCTATAATTTATGAAGATAAGTTTAGGAGTTTGATGTCTATTAGCTCATTTTCTACATGATACTAATAAAGACCAGTACTACTAAATATCTTATTGATTTGAATTTTTGTGTACTGTCATTTTACTGAAATGACATTCCCATGACATACTATCTTTGAGCTGATCCTATACCATCAAAAAGTCTGCGGGATACTTAATTCTTCAGAAACTTACAGCAGATATAGCTTGTTTGGGCTCATAAGAATAGTCTCAATGAGATGGTGTTAGATTGATGATTAATGAGACCGGGGTTATTTAAATTTTTCAATATTATATTTTTAGGTCTTAAATCTTAAATTAATTTTACAATGAGTGCGATATGATATGTGTGGAAGAGAAAGAATAATTGTTATTATGATAAAGGTTTAATGTAGTGTAGTGTTATAAGTGTTCTAGTATTATTTTTTCTACTCGAGCTAGGAGAATCAAAATAGATGTCAATAATGTCGCTATATTTATTGAGGGTTTCGCATGACCTCGAGACGGGAGAACTGGAACCAAGAATCTGTTCTTCTCAAATCAAACGATTGGGTATCTATTAGATTTAAATAGAGTTAAAGTTGAAAAAAAAACACTTTATAGAATCTAATACTTACATCAGGTAATTGAAAGTAACTTATTGTCATCAAGTGAAATATCATTGTCCTAAAGTGAAATTTTGGATCCACTAAGTTAATTAATTTGTAATTTAGTTCGTTTCGTTTCAAGTCATACAACAGTTCTTAGTAGATTCGCACGGAGAACACAAATCGATTAGTAGGTGCACGCTCTATTATGAAAAGAAAGTCATTATATCTAATTTTCATTACTTAAATTCTAAGAATTTCTTATCTATTTTATTATTTATTATAAACGTTCACATCACGTTGTTTTTCCTTACCAATTGCGCCACTGACCACCACCGCGTTCCAAGACTAGGTAAGTACAGTCGGACTGTAAAACACAGCTGCAAAAAACAAAACATCGACAATCTAAGTAGCGACAGAGCGCTTCTTTGGCAAATGTGGTAGCGACAGCTCACAATACATAGTTGTGTCGACAATTATGGTTGAACCATAGATAAAACGGTTAAATGTTACACTCAATGACTTGGCTAGTTTTCTTTCAGCCGTTTCATTGAATACTGGCGTTTATTCAACGGATGATTGCGACATAGGTGATCTATCATAATATATTCTTTGTTATTTAATAACAGATCCCCATCTGTTATAAAAGACATATCTAGTATAGGTATCTATCTATTTATATTTCTTATACCGGACCTTTGACTAAAAGTTACTTTCGCATAGGTAATATAAAATTATGTATGGATTAAAAACAAATTAACAGCAGCTTAATAGTAAAAGTATCACTTAAATATTAAATTAGTAATCTATGTACCTAGGTCACTGAGTCAACTTTTTCATTATTTTACTTTATTCTTAGGTAAGTCGTTTAAACAATGGTTACAGTTTATAATTCATAATAGGCTTTAAGTTTTCTGAGATAAGACTGCTATTAGTTACACCAATAACAGAAGCTAAAGTTACAAAACACATAAATAAACATCCAACACAGATATCTGACCTAGAATGTTCAGAGCTGAACACAAATAGATTAAAATAGATGTAATACGTGACATTACATTATTGCCTTACTCACGGCAATTTTAAAATAGAGCTGGTTTAATGAAAAAATCTACTCAGTCTTGTCTTATAGATGCTGTTTAAACTAAAAATAAATAATGATAATTATGTTATAATAGAAGAAATGTTAATAGGTTAGAGTGTTGGAGAGCCACGGACATTACACTAATGTAATTTTAGAGGACTACCTCAGAACAACGCAAAATAGTTTGAAAGCATGCCAAGAAAACGGGCAATTTTCCAATGGTAAATTTTAATCCCGTGTGAAAATATCTTATTGCGAGAAATTGGCGTTTCTCAAATTATTATGTCGGCTGAAATAGCTAGCAATCTACCTAACTTTCATTTTAACACAATACATATTGCAAATCGATTTACAATTTAATATGTACTTATCACTGATCAGCATGCACTTTTAGACGACCAAAAACTATTATATTAGCACTAAGCCAACTAAAATGCTGGCTTAGTGCTAATATAATAGTTTTTAAGAAAAATCACTAATTGTTTCAACGTCGTACTTAAAAAAGGTGTTTTGCGTCTAATTCAAATATGTTATGAGCACTTAATGATTTTTTGCACAACAATCGTCATCATCGACAGCAAATCATTTACAATATCAAAGTTGGATGAATGTATTTGGAGTTAAATACTTACCAACTAATATTTTATTGCACTATTCCTCGTTCGCAACGTTTATTTTTCCCGCGTTAAATTATCTAATTTTCATTTCGAGTGTGAGGAAAGTAAAACTTTTAAAATTAGTATACTTAGTTACCTACCAACCTGTTATAATGTAGACAAATAATTTAATGTGGTAGAAGATTTTCATATTTAAATGGGTTTCGTGTGAATTTTCCTTATGTACAAAGAAATTTAGGGACTCGTTTTTGTCGTATTTCCAAAGCATGGAACTGTCATAACCCATGTTTTTTCTTCCTAATAGAACGAGTACGAGTTTCAAAGAAAGCGTAAGATGCACCTTTGGGTGAGCGTTGCAGAAGCAGCTGGGACTGCATGATTCACAGTGCACCACGCCCAGTCTTCGCCTGAGGATTCGGGTACTTAGAAAGAAAGAAAGAAAGAAAAAATACTTTATTTACATAGGCCACAAAAAAGCACTCTGAAATGGGTCATTGCCACCAAAATTGATAAACCTTGAGCCCCTATAATTGCGTCGAGACATAATCACCTAGCGTTTTCTGTAGGCTATATCATGGAGAGTGTTCTAAAAGCTTTTTGACCTTATCCCATCTTCCCCCTGCCTTCTCTGGCCGCCGGTAGCTCTAATCTGAGACCTCTGGAAGTAGACCAAGTCATTGCCAGGCGGGAAAGCAGCATAATGCACCGGTAAAGCTGGCTGCCGAGTATGGAATTTTTGCAGGCTGAAGACTGGACCGATTGAATTACCGCCTTTCTTATTTCAGCCGTGAAACAGTTGGCTGTGTTTCGGTTTGAAGGAAAAGGTAGCCTGTGTTTTCACTGGGCTTGTCCGGCATTTCATCTTAGGCCTCAGGATGACAACGTACCTGCAATATCTAGTATTTTTTACTTGTTATTGCAGGTGTCTATAGCCAGCGGTAACCGCTTACTATCAGGTGTGTCGTCAGCTTGTTTGTCATCTAGTCGTATATGTATAAAAAATGCCAAAACAATATATGCAAATAATTTTATTTTCAGAAATACATAGGTGCTAAATAGGTGGACCGACGATCTGGTGAGGGCCGCGGGGAGCCGATGGATGCGGACAGCGCAGAACTTATCGGTATGGAGATCTATGGGGGAGGCCTATGCCCAGCAGTGGGCGTCTCTCGGCTGAAATGATGATGATGAGGTGCTAAATAGTAATAAATTAATTAGTAACTTATCTTACATTGTATTAATTATAATATTCTACTACTCATATGTGACCATTACCTATATATACATTATAATAGTCACATATGAGTAGTAGAATATAGTAAGTAAGTATACATAACTTTTAGAAAAAAAATCCTACGCTTTGAATACCAAAACTAAAACTTCCTTGCTCTATATCTTATTTCATTACTTAACAGATATTTTGTCACATTGCGTCGTCATCGCGTTGGTGGTTTCTGTAAGCTGTCGTTAAAGGAATAATTAAAAAAAAAATGAACGCTGGGAGTCACAGGCGGCCTATATTATCCTACAGATAACGGCTATCGCGCCATGTGAAATTTCATCTAAATCGGTTCAGCGGCGAAACAGACAGACAGACGGGACAGAGTCATTTCAGCATTTATAATATTAGTATGGATTACTTAGATATGAATTTAGCGAAATTCCGTGTTTGTTGTGATAAACTTACATACAGCATAGTCGCATACAAACCCGAAATGTCCAAATATTTAGTAACAGGTAATTACAGGGAATGAATAGAAAGGTTATTCGCAAAATTAGTCGGAATGCGGTTCGAATCGTTGATACTTAGTAAAACGGCAGCTCTGTTTGTACAGTTCTATATCACAGTAATTAAATTAGCGGTTTCGATTTTGAATTGATTTACGTATAATTTGGGCCTTTGGACCGGACGTAGCTCATAAAACCAACTACGTTACGACGAAAATTACGTTATTAGTACCTATACGAGTAGACGTGGCCCGTTTGTAAGTGCCTATAAGTATAGGTGTTATATTTACTTTCACGCATCATCATGCATTGCTAAAAAGGCCTGTGCCCAGCAGTGGAAAGTATATATATAAATTTTTATTGATGTTGAAAATAGCTATTATGTATATAGCAGGTGTTAATTTTAATGCTAATTGCTTTCTATTGCATCAGGGTGTTATTTTTCATTGTAGCTACATTTCAAACAAAAATCGTTTTAGCAGTTTGTAAATATCTATTTTTGCAACCGAAGATTGTGATAAACAACGTTCATAAGAATGCTGTTTAAAACGTAACTCTGGCGTAAATAGATTGAACACAAAAGAGGAAAACAGTTCAGGAGCATCATACTCTCACTTGGAAAAGGGAGAATAATTATAAAAATATCTGAATATTGTATTACCGATAGCATTTTAATTATTGTTCATATAAATCTATCTGTATGTTATAAAACAAACTAATACGTTATAAAACAGTACTTTAATATCTCCGAGCTTTACACAACACTTTTTTGGTCTATAATTGGACTTTCTTTATCCTTGAGCTAATGCTTACTTACAGTCATTCAGTCTTTTTGATTCAAGATGGAAATAAAAAAAAATGATTAAAAAGGGATATTACGAAGATGTTACGTTCTTCAATGAATAGGTACAACTAAGCTAAATAGTAAATTAATAAAAAATATATATCCCTTATATAATCAGTCTTTTAATAAGCGAGAAAGTATGTATTAAGGAAGGCGTCGTGTTCTGGCAGCTTAATGCCTGGTGTATTCCTTGTTGTCATTTGTCAATGATATACCACGTCAACGAATTTTTTCATTGATACTTTAGTAAGATGTCTCTTAAGAGAAATAGGGCGTGTAATATTATTTGCACGGTTAGTTTTAAAGAAAGCTTCACCCTTCTTGACTGAAAAGTCCACTATTTCTGTGCAGTATCGTCTTGTCTAATTGATACCAATCTTAAGATTGGAAGAATTTTTTTTGTAATCAAGGAAATCAGAGAATGTAAGAACATTGAATTCGTGCCTACGGTTTATTTAACTAATCAAATCATTGAAGGTAGCTGGCTCGTTGAGAAAATTTCTCCACTTTTGAAGGTCGTAGCCGATGGTACAGTGAACCTTCTCACTTTGTCCATGGCATGGCACGGAAGAACTAAAGGTGATTTTTTGAATATGTTGAGAATTGCATAGTCACATACAGTAAGGTAGGCGCAAAGATGGTCTTTTTATTTTAGATTAAATATTATTAACCTAATAGACTTTATTACGAGTGCACCCCACCCGCCGTGCTACAATATCATCATTTCAGCTGAGAGCTGGACATAGGCCTCCCCCAAGGACCTCTAAACCGATCGGTCCTGCGCTGCCTGCATCCATCGGCTTCCCGCGACCCTCACCAGATCGTTGGCGTCGTCGGTGCACCTCATGGGAAGGCTTAACAACGCTGCGTCGCCCGGTACGCGACCGCCATTCGAGGACTTTTGCAGCTGAACGGCAGTCAGTCCTCCTTGCAATGTGGCCTGTCCACTGCCACCTAAGGGTCGCAATTTTTCGGGATTGACCTTAGTTTACATGCGGATCTCATAATTTTTATTCGATCATCAAGAGAAAACTTGATCAAAGCCTCCATTGTCCTTTGGGTGACTTTGAACCCCTATATGAGGCTTACAATGGTGTAAGCGACCACGTCTTAGTTCCGGAAGTCATCAATGGCAACACACACGCATTAAAAACTTTCTTCTTGAGACACTGCGGTAGTTGGGCCAAGAATATGCTGCGAAGCTTCGCGAACGCTGCCTAGCGGAGTTACCAGTGCAGTGAAACAACATATTATTTATTATCTATGACTGAGCAGTTTGCGGTTATTAAGTGTTAATGTTATTTGTACGGTCAGCATCAGATTAATCTGAGCATCAGATATCTGCACTGTTTCCCATAAGCAATTCTAACACAACAATGGTAGAATCGTATGTTGTTTGTAGCACCACATAAATCTTTAACTAGTGAAAGGCGATTCTAATGCTGTAGTAATACGGTTGCTTTTCTAAAGAATTTTAGTTTTTTTAACCGATTTTAAAAAATAAGAAGGTTATCACCTGTATTTTTGTATGTTTGTTACCTTAGAACTCCGTAATTTTGAAACCGATTGAAGATTGATCCCATATAAATTTTATCAAAATCGATTGCGTTGCGTATTGCGTATCAAAATAGCTAAAATAATTAAGTCGTCACCGTATGCCAAATTGTGGATTGCTTTCCTGTGACTTTTTAGTGGTACGTACGATACGATAGTAGAACACAATATATGCTGACGGTGTATATGGCTATGGTTATCTAGCTCTGACTTTACAATGTTATTACTAAAAATTGTGAACATAAAACCGTCTTCAAAACACTAAAAAGTAGAAATAATTACAATTGACTAGGTACTTATTATCCGCTCGAAAGATTTTGGAGTTGGTGCTAAGCATTTTCCAGAAACAATAGAAAGTGAATCACCGACCTTTGCTAAAAATGAATAACTTTGTTTAATATGTTACAATCAGCTTTATTTGTATTATAAAAAAAATTGAGCTGTCTGTAAGCTCAGATAGTTCACACGCTGACTGTAGATTCCTAGAATTAATGCATTCATGGTTCAATGGGCTCCAAATTAATATCGCGTTTAATTAAGTACTCAACTGTTGTCACATGCACATGCACACAAAGCAATATTGACATAATTTGTGCATGCACGTATATTATCCAGATTTGAAATTCCAACAGTTGATTGAAACATAAAAGCTGCCTATGCATGTCTATCAAATTGAGTTGCCTATCTTTTTTATACAGGGTAGTGCCGTCAATACGACAATAAATTTAAACGTAGGCTGTATTAGTCCATAGAAATGGTTTGCCATTTTCAAAAACATCTTGTCCGTTTGATAATTTCATGACATTTCTATGAAATAATGCTGCCAATGTTATATTATTTCATACAAATATCATGAAATTATCAGACGAATACGATGTTTTTGAAAGTGGCAAACCATTACTATGAACTAATATAGCCCATGTTTTAATTTATTGTGTATTGACGGCACCATTCTGTATATGTAGGCATATGAACAATGTAATGTAAGAAATATGCTAACCGAATAAAACATGAATCTATGGAATTTTGTTTTTATTGTATTTTCATTGATATAAATTTTGGTTGACCACCTATGCTTTGGAACTTGATATTAACCCTTTTCTACAGGTAGAATATTTGTAAAGTCCGATTTTTAAACATAAACGATGGTGCTGCCGACTGCTGCCGCAAATGAAAAAGGATTTTTATTAGAAGGTTTTTACCTACGAGAGGTTGGCCTCCTATAACCACTCTTCATTCATTTGACTATACGAATAATTTATCTTTTTTGATCGTCATTTTTATTTTTATAAAACAAATAATAAAACACATATTATGTTGAAACTGAATTTATATATCAAATCTAAAACTTTGGGTACCGTTATTATCGGTATTTAAAAGAGCATAAAACTGGTACCTAAAATATCCGTTGAAAACAGTTTTATCGGGTACAGTTACAGTTTCTGCTTTGAAGTTTTAATTTTATTTTAAGTTATAATATGGAGATGGACTTGGAAAATGACTCTACACCGCCTTCTGTTACGCGGAAAGGAAAGTAAATATTAAAATCACTAACGTTGAAACTAGAAGAGATCTCACAGACTCAATGGGGTGAAATAACTGGGCGGTCATCATATCAGCCGAGAGACTTACACTGCTGGGCATACTTCTTCCCCAAGGATCTCCAAACCGATCGGTCCGACTGCGCTGCCCTGCTGGGTTGGGATTGATTGCTATGGGGGTTTTGGGTCGTCTCCCACCACGTTGGCCCATTGCGGGTAGGTGGGGCCAGAGCCTAAGCTGTTGATCGGCAGGATTAGGTGAGGCTGGCTTGGATCTCGTGAGGTGTTATTCGGGACCCTTACACTGCGCGATATGAAATTTTAAAACTTTTGCACGAAAAACTTTCAAAACCCTATGGGTAGCGAGCAATACGAGTAATACGTACCCACTTATGACAGTGCGTGGCTCTTTTTGCTAAGGTAGTAGAAAACCTTAAAATGTCAAAAGTGAGTACATGTTATTGTCTTGCCCGTGAGTGTAGTCATATAGGTAACTGAGTAATAATGTCAACCTAAACCAATTAAACTTTTCTATAGTTTTATTTTCAAATGAATTATTAAAAATTCGTGAACCCATAAACCAAAACTGCGTCACATAACATTAAAAAATCTAATTTTATGCTGCAGCAAATTTCGAACAAACATGATGTTATTTTAAATTGGCAAAGAAGTCAGATTGACCCATTTTATTTTTACAGAACTTTAAGACTGCTTTATGTGGAATCGGTTGAAACTTATAACGATTGCAGCGAAGCGGATAATTCAAGAAGTATTTTCGTCGTTAACATAACAACATAAATTGCAGTTTCGTCCGTGATGTCAAACTCGCAAAAACACCCGAGTTGTAAATATTTTTTCGTGCTCGCTCTAACTGAAATTTTATGATGAAAGGCGTAAACACGGTTAGGCATAAGAAAACATGTTTAGCGTCCGCTATATATTTGTCATGACTTTCATCAGCTATGAAAATATAATGAATTGAAAATATTACATGGACACTTACATGGTCTGTTTGACGTAAATAAAGAATTATTTATGCTATTTTTTTTATTTTTACAGAGTTGGCAACGTGCAAGTGATACGCCTGCATCCGTAGAATGGGCTGTGGACAACTCACTTATTATGTCCACTTACAGACAAAATGCGTTTTATCTCTTCCTTTCTATTGGAAAAATAGAGAGACAATCTTTTGTCCTTTCTCTAGGGAATGGTCTATTCTTTAGGCTACAATAACCGCTCGCTGCTATCGTGAGGGTCGTATGTTTTGATTTCCAATTTAGTGGTATAAAAATATAGACCATGTAGATATGACTATATATTGCATGGAGATTAAAATTTTAAGTTTTATCAAAAGAAGTATTATTTATCATCGCTATAAACGGTATAGTTTTTCCACATGGATTAATTATTCATTCTATAACAACACTTTAGCTTCCTGCAAGTCTCAGTTTCCTCGAATCTTTTTTGTCTGAAAGATTTCACTATTCTCTACTCGTTATTAGACTTAATTTGTAGTCTAGAAACTCTAGAACGACCTGGACATAATGTACAAGGTGATGTGTTCGGTTGGTACATTGCTTAATCATGTTTTGGAACGTATTTCGCGAGAGTGTTTATATTTAACGTCCCGATTAATATGCGCGTCCTATTTTTAATCTACAGAGATACACGATACATCTGTACTATGCACTGACTTATATATTTTCTTTGATCAGTCGGAACTGGTACACAAGTTTACAGAAGTATTTAATTAATCAGAATAGGATTACAGCTGTCAATATTTGTAGGAAAAAATACCAGTTTGTTGATATTTTTTTTAAAAGCTTTTATTTCACTTCCTTATGTTAAGGTGGAATCTTGCTACTCGATTTTGAAGCAGATATCTTCAACCGATTGAGCTGAAATAAATAATTAAGTAAATTAAAAAATGCGTTTTATTAACTTATTACCTACTAGCATCCTCCCACAGCTCCGCCTACGTGGATGTAGGTTAATCGCTCTAATAAGTATCCTATGTTCGTCCCAGGGTCCTAAACTATCTCCATACCAAATTTCATCTAAATTGGCTTAGTGGTTTAGGCGTGAAAGCGTAACCAACCAACTCACTTTCGATTTATATAATTAATCACAATCCGCTTATATTGTTAAGAAAATTATAGAAAAAAAATTACTCAATACTCAATAATTATTTGCGTTCCATATTATGTACACTAAGATGGTAATTAAATTTCAATCGGAAACAATTATTGGTAATTATGCCGTGGCGGGCATATCACAATTTAATAGGAGAGAGAAATTATTATTATTAAACATAATATATTTTTTCTATTTGTTATTACGATAGTATTTAATTATTATATTAAGGCTGATTATTTGGAATTATATTATAATTTTTTTTATCTACTCTCACATCGTAAAATTTAAAATTTAACTCAAAACGAGTTTATATTGACGAACTTTACAAATAGTATATCGAAATGAAATAAAAAATTTTAATTATAACACTATTTCTCTAACAAAATAATGTTATAATATTTTTTTTTTTCATTACTTTTCGATTACAGACCATTGATACAATACTGCGCCATGGCGTATGGCACTATTTCATTTTTTATCTGTGGCTGCGCGCGCTTTTGCACATGCGCGGTGATACCGGGAATTTTGGCGCCATAAACCATAATACTTTTCCTTGCAATTTGTTGTTGTGTTTCGCTGGATGATTATTATTGTTTATTAAAATGTCGAGGAGCTCGGTGGCTTATTGGTTTGAGCGCTCTGGTTTCGAATACGAAAACAAAGCAACTTTCGCCATGGTCGACCCTGGAATGGGTCAACCAAAATTTATAATCTCCAGCTCCTCCGTGCTTCGGAAAGCACGTTAAGCCGTTGGTCCCGGTTGTTACTGCAACCGCTTTAACCCACCAACCCGCATTGGGCCAGCGTGGTGGTGTTATGGCCCAAACTCCTCATGTGTTTCTTCCATGTAGGAAGGCCTGTGTCCAGCAGTGGGACGTATATAGGCTGGTGATGATGATT
Source organism: Nymphula nitidulata (assembly GCA_947347705.1). Classification (NCBI taxonomy): domain Eukaryota; kingdom Metazoa; phylum Arthropoda; class Insecta; order Lepidoptera; family Crambidae; genus Nymphula; species Nymphula nitidulata. The sequence goes on from OX374616.1 coordinate 25,600,927, forward strand.
AAAATCCCTCATTATGTACCAGTTTCATAAACTACTATTATTAAAAAGCTAAAAGTGTGTCTATTATAATACTTACTTACCATTATTTTTATGTACATAGGTACTAATCTTTATAACTTAGATTTAAAATAATTAAAATAGTGGGATATAAATAATTATTTATATAGATATTATTATGATTACTTCTATTCTTTTTTCTCTCATTTTTATTATTTTATAATTATTAGTATATGGATATGTATATTTTAAAATACATTTGTGACTAGGATGTTACAGATTTTTAATTAAGATCAGGGTACTTAATTTAATTACTTCATTTGAATACAATGTGTGCTGGTGTTGTTTAGATTTCTTCCGAATATATATAATTATTACCAATTTATCTCCCTCTACAAAAATACTATCTATGATTTTAAGTTGGTAAATATAAACTACTGACCTATTAGATTCATCAATTGCATAACATTTTGTTGTTACTACACGCGTAATTATAATGCAATACCTGAATTAGTTCGAGTACCTAACTACAGCAGAATTTTCGGTACAAAGGCTGAAAAGACTGTTTGACTACAAAATTTGAAAAGACAGCAAAGGAAATTAATATATTGTTTAATATTGTATGTTGAATGAGAGAAGTGTGAATCATAAATCTCGAGTCACTCGTAGTAGGTTACGTACAGTACAAATCATATGTCTAAAATTAAATTAACTACATTAATGTTGCTTGGGAGCTTGTATTAGCTGTAGAGCTATATTTAAATTAAAATCTTTTGATGTATAACTGTACAGTGTACAGTTATAATTGTGGAGATGTGGAGGACTACAAACCAAGCGAAATAGATTGACATTTATACTTAAGACTAGCTGTGCCCGTGACTTCGTTCGCGTGGATGTCGGAAAATAACAACGGTGGGGTATAACACCGGTATAACACCTTTGCAATTAATGCATTGATCGCCCCGCCCGCTTCCGCCCGCCTTGAAAATCATAAATGCGTGCATGAAATTTTAAAAGTATGATATCTTATAATATCATGTTTACAAAAACACCTTCGCAGATAGTACATAATTATAGAACAAATTTGATTGTCAAAAAATGGTTCTAGAGAGTCAATTTCAAAAAATAGACATATGCTGTCGCTGACTTTTTGTTAGAAATATATTTTATTGCAAGATTTTATGACAGACAAGACATGACAAGATAGCACAATAGTTTTTAAATAATTCGAAACATGACATAAATGTGTCCATAGAGACTGATGGTTTCACCATGGTCCAATACTTTTTTTAGAACTTTTAAAGGCGAACAATTCCTGCGTACATGATTTATACGTAACTTTAACCCAGCAGTGGTCGGCAAACTTATTAGCCAAAGAGCCAAATATGAATATTACAACAATTTTTTGGGAGCCAAATTCCTTGTTTAGTAAACTTTTATAATAGTTTTGTTAGCGAACAATGTGCTTGCATCTCCTTGGAAAGTTTGAGTAAGTCAGGTTTGTATGTTGTTGTTTTTAAGTTTAGGCATGATTCCAAGTTCTCATCAATAAGACATTTTTCTTACCAAGTTTTTTTAATGAAAATATTATTGCTTCCGTGGATATTTGTGCCAGAACCGCACTTAAGGAGCCAAAGAGCCACATGCGGCTCTGGAGCCGCACTTTGCCGACCACTGCTTTAATCGTTTACCCCCATTTGTACCTATAGCTTTTTGTCGATAAAATTTAACATACAACACGTCGGTAAAGTATCGGTAGTCAGATCCCTAACACACTGTATATATATATACACAGGGTGGCACATTTAGATCAGTCAGTATTGGAAAGTCTGAATCTGTAAGACATACGAAAATCTCTTCTTAGGAACCATGTAATCGATTTAAGTAATAAGAAAAACTGCATTCATACATTTAAAAAAAAATGTACTCAGCTCGGACTATCCATATCCCATCCTATCATGAACCTTTGTAACTTTGTAATAAGATACAGTCAAGTTAGCGTTATGCTTAATGGAGGCGGACTGCACCCGTTCTTCTCGTAATCAATGCACCCGTTCTTCTCATAAACTATAGTGGGTATAGTGTGTAGAACTATTAATTTTATCCTGAGGTTCGTGAAACTCGCTGCATGTCTCTCCGCGTTGGTGTTGTTTTAAAATTATTTTCATCGACGTATGCTTACGTTCAGACCAGCAGGATGATGCGTCTTAGTATGCTTACTGATATTTATCTTAGCAATTGGATAAATAGTTTAAATTAAAACTCCTCGTTGAAAATTTAGCTTCTTGGTTGACAGAGCTTAAAAGCTTTGTTTACATAGAATATTATGTCTAATTTCTACTATATATGACCGTAATTACAAATATAGTAGAAATTAGACATATCAAGGGTGGTAAACATATACGCCACTGCCAGCTTGAAAGTAAGCGGTTACCGTAACCTTAATCAAATCAAATCAAATAATTTATTGCGTTCATGAATGTAAATAATAGATGTTCACAAATATTACCAGTACAACATGTTACTCATTTGGGCATAGCATAATCAAGATAAAAGTGTAACGGACTATGTAATGATTAGAAATTATATTCATAAATACTATATTAATAACTTAATTTTATTGTAAGTACATAATATTCAATTATATTTTCATTTAAAGACGCTCATAGAACCTCACGAGTCACTGCTTGAGCACGAGTTGCCTACCCTGTAAAACTCAAGAGATGAATCTCTCTACTGCCAACATGATGCTTTCTAATGTCATTCTTTTCTTTTACTAGGTAGAAATAAGTAAAAATTTATTTGCGATCTTCGTAAGGTGCTAGCACAGTTGGAAGCTCAAAATTTATTCGGCTGCGGGAGTCGTACCACTCAATCGTGAAAAAATCAATTTGGGTTTTTATCATTGACATTTACTCGTATGATTTAATATTCTAACTCTAAAAGCCACGTTTGGTAATTTTTCTCAAAAACTAATTGATACATTGTTTCATTTCGTTCAGCGGGGCAGAGACAAGGGTGTCTTTGTACGTTTCGTGACATAATAAAAATCAAACGAGGTCGCCTTTATAAAAAAGGATTTAATTTTAGATGTGAAGTTAAAGGAATTTCTTCGTGATTGTGGTAAATAAATTAAATGTATTTGAATTTCAATAAACGAGTTTTTATTAAAGAGAGCGCGACAACAAACATATAGACCAACTTGATGCACAGATTACCTTTTTAAGAAGACAAGATGGGGAACTAATAAGGTTGCGTTCCATTTCACTAACACCCTCCCTTGGGACGCAACCCCATCTTCATTACACAAAACAAATGTTTATCGGCAGTAGTGCCCTTAGTTAGGTTATCAGCAATCATTTCCTCACCCTTAACATAACAAAATTTTATATCTAAATTGTTAACATGATCCTTCAAAAAATGATAACGAATGTCTATATGTCGTGACCTAGATAAGTAACAATCACTATTGGACAATTTTATTGCACTCTGATTATCACTAAATATGACCAGTGGATTGCTCTGTTCTTGACCGAGTTCAGCATGCAGTTGTTGGAGCCACAGCGCCTCCTGGGCCGCTGAAGACATTGACATGTATTCAGCTTCAGCAGTAGATAGTGCCACAGTCTGCTGCTTGTGTGACCGCCAAGATATAGCACCACCCTGTAACAGAAAAATGTAACCCGTGCACGACTTTCTGTCGCGCACATCGCTTGCCCAATCAGCATCACAATATCCTGTGATTTTCTCATTACCATCTTTGGTATATATTAACTTCAGGTCTTTGGTCCCCTGTAGATATCTTAAAATTCTTTTCACCGCAGTCCAATGTGCAGCTGTTGGATTTTTATTAAATCTGCTCAGTGTGTTTACTGCAAATGATATATCAGGTCGAGTACCCTGAGCCACATACAGCAAGGAACCAATAGCTTGTTGATATGGACAGTCAGTGATTTTTTCCTCTTCCATTTTATTACTAAATTTCATACCAACCTCAAATGGTGTTTTCACAGATTTACAATCCAACATTCTGAATCTCTCTAAAATTTCATTTATATATTTTTCTTGATCTAATAATACTTTGTCCCCATCTCTGGTAATATGTAGACCAACACATTGACTTGCTGGACCAATATCTTTCATTTCAAATCGTTTTTTTAGTTTTTCTTTGAATAACATTTTTGTATTTTCTTCAGCAGTAAACAAAATTAAATCATCCACCCAGATGGCTATAAAAGTATTCTTTTCTGTGTTATAATAAACACAAGGATCTGTTTTTGACTGTGCCATTCCTAACTCATGAAGGACAGAATTTAATTTCAGGTTCCAGAGTCTGCTGGCCTGTTTGAGTCCATATATAGATTTATGTAACATGCATACTTGTGATCCCAACTTATACTCTTCTGGCTGTTGCATGTAAATATCTCTATCTATCTCTCCCTGCAGAAAAGCAGATACAGCGTCCATTTGATCTATTTCCAATCCATATCTTGCTGCTAAAGCAAATAAGTAGCGAATAGTTGTATACCTGACAACTGGTGAGTATATTGCTTCATAGTCTGTGCCCCATCTTTGTGCATAACCTTTTATCACAAGCCTCGCCTTGTATCTCTGAACATTGCCACGTTGGTCTGTTTTTGTCTTAAACACCCACTTATATGGAAGAGCCTTTTTACCTGGAGGGAGATCAGTCAAAGTCCATGTTTTATTATTCATCAGGGATGTATATTCCTCATCCATGGCCTTCTTCCATTCTGTAGCTTGCGGTGATGTAAGTGCTTCCTCAACAGTCTGTGGATCAGTGAAATCAGTAAACAAACAAAATAGGCCGGTCTTGCCATTTTCTGCCTTATTTTGTTTATTTTGTAATCGTGTTGACCTTAATGTTACATTACTGTTGTAATCTTGTTTTATTGGATATGGAGGATAGTAAGTTTCATCAAGTTCTCCAGTGTCAGTGTCATACTCACTTGAGTCTTCACTATTACCTTGTATAACTGAGTCTCTACTGGACATCACAGGTGCAGATGTGGACGACTCCTGAGTGCGTATTTTGTTTTTCCGACTGCCTGAGTTTGCACTTTCCTGTAGGTCGGAACTGGCAGTAACTGCTTGGCTGTCCTTTACTGGAACGCAATTATCATAATCAATTGGTACACTAACATTTTCATTGTAATTTTCCATAAAAGTAACATCTCTACTTTTGACAACTTTGTGTGACTTAGGGTCCATGAAACGATATCCCTTCGAGTTATCACAATAGCCAACTAATATCATTTTTACTGATTTTTTATCCCACTTTTGGCGTTTTTCTTTAGGTACATAAACCATAGCTTCAGAGCCAAATATTTTCATGTGTGACAAGTTGGGTTTCTTACCTTTCCACATTTCATGTGGGGTTTTACCTTGTAGTGCCTTTGTTGGGGAACGGTTTACAACATATGCAGCGGTTGCCAGAGCCTCAGCCCAGTAGTTCTTCTCTAGGTTGGCATAAAACAACATGCACCTTGCTCGTTCCACTAAAGTCCTATTCATTCTTTCGGCCATGCCGTTATGCTGGGGAGTATACGGAGTAGAGGTCTGATGAATTATACCATAATTAGATAAGAACTTTTCAAAGTTATTGTTGCAGTATTCTCTACCATTATCAGTACGAAGCTTCGTTATTTTATAATTCAATTCATTCTCTACTTTCGACTTGAAATCTTTGAATGTCTCTAAGATATTTAACTTATCTTTCAAAAAATATACATAAACCATTCGTGTGAAGTCATCAATGTAAGTAATAAAGTATTTCATACCTCCAAATGATGAATTTTCCATAGGACCACACAAGTCAGAATGTATTAGTTCTAGTGGTCTTGTTGCTCTAGAACCAACATTTTTGAATGGCATCCTTGCTTGCCTACCTTCCATACAATGAGTGCATGTGACATTACCTATTCCCGGAGTCAGAGTCACACCATCAGTACAACTAGGCAGCTTCTTTACATCTGAAACATTCAAATGGCCCATCCGCAGGTGCCACAGGTAAGTGTTATTACAATTCTGAGTACTTGAAGTTAAATGTGCCACTTCTTTACTTGTATCCATTAAGTATAACTTGTTGCTCAATGTTGCAGTGCATACTACCTCATCTTTGCCATTTTGAATTTCACATCCATTGTTATTGAAAGTGACTTTATGTCCATTTTTTACAATAGTGCTAACTGAAAGTAGATTAGCAGCTAGCCCAGGAACATACAAAACATTATTCACTTTTATCACATTATTTTGACCTATATGTATGTCTACACAACCAACTCCCTTCACAGCTAGTGGCTCTCTGTTAGCTACAGTAACGTTCTTAACAGATGGCTCGGTGACATTGTACAACCAATCACTTCTACCTGTCATGTGCGTGGATGCACCAGAGTCTAGAAACCATTTCTCATCATTAATGTTTACATTGACAGTCGCTGAAAATGCTGCTACGAAACTGGAGCTCTCTCCTTTGTTTGCTGATTGTTTCTTTGGATGTTTACAATATTTGGCAAAGTGACCACTCTTATTACAATTAAAACATCTAGGCCCCTTTGATTTCATTGGCTGTGCATTATTTCTACTTTTCTTAGTGTTTGTGTAGAAAGCGGTTGACTTTGATGTGTTTATTTCTTGTATGAGTTTAGATTTTACTGAGTCAGCACTGATTTGAATACCTGAGCTCTCTAATCCCATTATCATAGGCTTGTATTCCTCTGGTAAGCCAGCCAACATTAAAGTGCCAAGCCACTCATCGTTAACATCAAAGCCAATGTTACGCAGTTTGTGAGCAGTGTTCATTATTTTACTCACATACTCTTCAACACTGTTGCTTGACTCCAGTGTGGTATTTATCAGATCTTTAAGTAGACCTACCCTTCTGGTTAAACCATTGTCATCAAAAGCCCTTAGTAAACTTTCCCATACTTGTTTTGCAGTTTTGCATTCCTGAACATGTACATAGTTCTGTGGGTCCAACAACAATATCAGCTTGGACTTCGCCTTTACGTCTTTACTTGCATCTACAGGTTTATCATCGGGACGTTCGACGCAGCACCATAAGTCTTCGTGCTCCAAGTATGTCTTCATACTAAATTTCCAGGTTGCAAAGTTCTCTCTACCGACCAATTTCTCTAAATTGAACATATTTGAACCCATCTTCTAGGATTTCACCAGAAATATGTAATTTGCAACTTTAATCGTAAATTTTCTTAACCACAAATTTAAATTGCAACGACAATTTTCACTGATTGAAGTTAATTCACTTTCTCGATATTTTCAACTGTACCACTTCGGAACCACGCTCTGCTACCATAAAGGAATTTCTTCGTGATTGTGGTAAATAAATTAAATGTATTTGAATTTCAATAAACGAGTTTTTATTAAAGAGAGCGCGACAACAAACATATAGACCAACTTGATGCACAGATTACCTTTTTAAGAAGACAAGATGGGGAACTAATAAGGTTGCGTTCCATTTCACTAACAGAAGTAATCGTGCTTCACTGCTTTGGTCTCGGTCATTTTTTTTTGTTACACACTTGTATAAATTTCATTTCTTCGGTAAAATATGGACTGTGAAATCTGTGATGAGTTGATACGAATTAAGGGTCACAGGAATAAGTAGTATCTTATTGATTAAATATTTCGAAATAAATAGCTTGACATTAATCACTAAATCAATCCAATGCATTAAGCACAAGGACACAATGTAACAGCACAGATTAATAATAGTAAACAGATTACATAAGAAAATAAAAGAAAAGACTAGTGTGAAAAAAAATTTTAACAAAAATTAAAACCGACTTCAAAAAACTGAAAAGGATAAAATAATTAAATTCAGTAGGTAGGTACTCATCCCCTAGAAACATATTTTTGGAGTCGGTGCCTAACTTTCTATTGTTTTTGAAAACAACTTAGCACCAACTCCAAAAAATGTTTCTAGGGGATGAGTACCTACCTACTCAATTTAATTTTTATTCTTTTCAGTTTTTTGAAGTCGGTTTTAATTTTTGTTAAAAAAAATATTTTTCACAATTTTTAGTGTTAACTTTCTAAGGTCGAAGCTAGATGGGTGACCGTCAACTTATATATATTGTTTCCCACTATCGTATCGTTTCACTAAAAAGTCATAGGAAAGCAAAAATCCGCAATTTCGCTCATGTAGACGACTCACTAATTTCAGTTTTTCTATTTAAAAACCAAACTACCATACTAATTTTGAAAAAAAAATTACAGGACCAAATGGCAACTATTCCGCATCGAACAAAAAAGAATCACGTAAATCGGATCAGTAATCTCGGCGTGATCGGTGTACATACAAAGAAAAAAAATACGTAGACGACTTACTAATTTCAGTTTTTTTTTATTTATAAAAACCAAACTACAAAACTGATTTTGAAATAATTTTTATGGGACCAAATGGCAGCTATTTCGCATCTAACAAAAAAGAATTACGTAAATCGGATCAGTAATCTCGGCGTAATCGGTGTACATACAAACAAAAAAAAACATACTGGCCGAATTGAGAACCTCCTCGTTTTTGAAGTCGGTTAAAAAGAAAAGAAAAGAAACATATGTAGGTAATAATTTTATTCTAATACCTGCACAGAAAATGATATCAGGCTTGCTCTGAATCACATTGTTATAGAAAACATTAGGCTTTGACCGCAGGCCACGAACATTTTGGTAAAACAAACTTATTTTGATGAAATCTTTACGTGGTCTACTCTTTAGCACGAAAGTTCTGGCGCCAAGGCTTAACGCAAATATCTTCAGCCCAGTTGTCCGGAGACAAGACACTGTCTGCGATATTAAATGGAACGCCTAGTTAAAAAGAAGCATAACGTCCGCGCGGCTTTAACTCCTCTACGGTGCACACGTTGCTGCCGCAGACAGATTTAAGATGATCACTAACCTGCTGGACCGTAGTACCCTCCGGTACGTAGTAGAGATGAAGGTAACGCCATCTCTCAGCAGCTCGTAGCAACGTAGATCCTGGCGCGGCTGAACTCCAGGAAGCGAGTAACGCCCACGCTTGTGTTGTACCTGGACCCATTCACTTTCGCCCGTTCTATCGCCCTTCTTGTTCACGGGAGAAATTGGAGACGACGGTTCCGGTCGTGTAATTTCCGAGGAGGAGACTGGGGTAACCGAGGGCTTTCTTTTTCCAGTGTATCCTTTATTTTTTTGCTGCATCATGGGCGGTTTTTGTTTTAAGTTGACAGACGTTCTTGGACATGAACTATTCTCAGCATGGTTAAGGGTCTCACTCTTTCGAAGTTCTTTATTTACGTCAGCTATTATGTCCCTGTTTGGCTTCATTTCGTCAATTTTATGCGTTAGAACATGAATTTTGACAAATAGTTCATTTCGCGGGGCAGAAATTTGTTCAGCTACTATCATTTTTAATTTATTAGTTACCTGCTTTTCAAATTCGTCATATTGATTTTTTAATTCCTGCACAATCGATACTGTCATCGCTTCTAATAAATGTTTAGTTTGCTTTCAGTGTTATTTACATTTATTAGTGAGCGCTTAAATTGTTGCCAAATAGAACTAGTACAGCGATGATTTAACGTGGGATAAAAAATATAGAAGTATCACAACAGTCATAAAACTCATAGTTCGGCAATTTATATTATCTGTTTAAAAACTGTTCCATTCTGTAATACAGAAATATTTATAGGATACTAGTGACATTTTGTAGGAAAATAGTGTTGTGAGTTGCGAGAAGTTATTTAGAAAAACAAAAGATTCCTGAATATAGCAATAAGGTCTTTAAAAAGATTGTTTAGGATAGGTTAGAACTGCATGTGATATGAAAAAATAATAAATAGGTAAAATTAGCCGACAATTGGTTCTAATCTAAGAATCTAACCAATAAAGTTCATACGTGGTAACGATTGTCGGAATAATTTATGTCTTACTAAAAACTTATAGAATAGTCTTTCACCCACTCAAAATGGAGTGAATAATACCACTATATCCCATACCTACCTCTAAAAAGTAATCCGCAAATATATTTTTTATTATATTAAAAATAATAATAATAAATAATATTGAAATATCAATAATTTATTATTAATAATTTTAAATATTTTTTTTTATATTATTTATTTTATCATTGAAAATGGTTACTTAAAGTTGCAATACCTATGAAGTTTTTTCTGTTTTTTTTTCAGGTATGATGTCATTGAAACTTGCAAAACATTTCTATGAAGTAATATAGCCCATGTTTTAATTTAATGTCGTATTGTCGTCATATTATTATAATATAGATATGACCATTCTTATTCCATATTTTTTGCACTTTCCTAATTAAAATCCATTGGCTTTAAACTTTTCTGTGCAGGTAATAGAATAAAATTATTACCTTCATATGTTTCTTTTCTTTTCTTTTTAAACGACTTCAAAAACGAGGAGGTTCTCAATTCGGCCGGTATGTTTTTTTTGTTTGTATGTACACCGATTACGCCGAGATTACTGATCCGATTGCACAAGATCTAACATACTACCTCGGCTATTAAAGATGTTGTTATGCTGCCGTAACAAACAGAACTCACAAAATAAATTAAACTGCATTTTAACATTAGCACTACAAGAATTTAAGTTAAAGTCACCTATAATCAATATATTCAAGTCAGAGTTAAAGCAAACTGCGTCTTCTATACAAGTCAGAACATTTAAGTATTTTTCGTCACTATAATTAGGAGGTAAATACACAACACAACACAAATATTTTATATTCTTATAACTAACAATAGCTAATATTAGTTCTTTTTCATCAGTTAAAGTTTCGATATCAGTAACTACACGTACTGAATAAAAGTCGCGAACAGCAAGTAAAACTCCCCCCCCCATCCAATGTCACCCGATCTGTCCTTGCGCACTACTTTGTAACCAGCAGGAAATAGTTCGCCGTGATACACAGAACTGGTTAAAAAGGTCTCACCTTGGTAGCACTTTCGGTCCAACACTTTTCCTGATTTTTGTTAACGACTTGCCGGATAGTGTACATAAAGCAAACTGTCTTCTGTTCGCGGATGATATCAAGTTGAGTATGGGTGTCGCGAGTGTTGAGGATACCGAAGCATTGAAGAATGATATAGATTGTGTGTGGCGATGGAGCCAAGATAACCATCTTCCCCTCAATCGTAGTAAATGTAAAACTATTACCTGCACGCGCAAAAGACGTCCAATAAATACAACCTACAATATTTCTGACGCACCTTTGGAAAGAGTAAATAATATCCGTGACTTGGGTTTAGAAGTTGACGCGAAATTTGACTTTCTGAATGAAAAACGTAACAATAATCTGCAAGATGGCTAATAGAATGCTAGGTTTTGTTATGAGAACCGCAACTCAGTTTGACAATACAAAGGTAGCAACAGTTTTATACAATGCATATGTGCGAAGCAAATTAGAGTACGGTGCAGTGATCTGGGACCCATATGAAAATAAATATGTGATTATAGTGGAAAAAATACAGCGCAAATTTGCCCGTTGGCTGTACAAAAAACGCTATGGATACTACCCCTATCCTATATCCGTCGATGTTTATCTCTGCTATGGTCGATATGGACACCCTTAAATTTAGGAAACTGTTGCTGCTCCTAAAGCATTACTTGTCTGTGATACACCATAGGATAGATGGTCCGGTGGTATTGGAGAGATTGTGTTTGCTAGTTCCCAGTAACATATCGTGGGATATGGGGGGGGCACGTAGCGCTGCGGCGCTGCCCCCGATTACTGGCGCGGCCCGTAACGCGCTCATGGGTACAAAATAGATGTTACAATTACAATACAATGACTGATCCACCATTGCGGAATACAAATATTCAATTCATAATTCTTATTTGATAACAATTCGTCAAAATGCCAATTATCATTAAATGTTACAAATGACTTCACAAACTACTTCTGCCCCGACTGAGACTTCTGGCATAGAGTACACTGAGATCACTCCATATAATTGTCACCTGATAATTATATTAAGTCACAATAAATCTTTCAGGGACGCAGTGACAAATCAATCTAAACACGACTGATAAACTCCAAATACGAGTACAAATAATAAGAATAGGCAATTTATGTATCATTATATTTAAATTTTTAATGTAGTACCCAAATATTTGGTAGAATAGATTTTCCAGTGATGTGAGCGTTGGTGGGCTCGTAAGGGACGATAAATTTTGTTGAGCGTGTCATACCTATAATACCTTGAAGCTTATTCTCAAAGCCAGGAATTTATTGTTAAATATTTACAGGTGAGAAATAAAATGCACCGGGCAGGTGTGCTGGATCGTCGACGGCGGTGGGCGGGTGGTATTTTGGGCGGAAAGTGGAATCGCGCCACCCACGAGCTCTGAGTAAGAGAGAATGTGGTGAGTAAACCTTTGCGCAATTTAACATTATTATTCTGGGGATAACATGATACCTTTCTGTATTAACAATTTAAATATTAACCTTAGTTTTCGTTTAGTCTTTAAGCGTTTTACGGAGACTTAATTACAAAAAAGTGATTTCTGTTTAACCGTCATAGAATCCCGGGAGTCTATTGCGGCTTAACCAATAATAAATAAATTTAACTTGGTATGAAAAGCGCCATAGTTTTAAAAGCTTTATCATAACAATAAAACCTAAGCTATAAAACGCCATAAAAATTCATCAATTTTTTTCCTACAATTCAAAATAGAAAATTGATAAGTCACAATATTGTTTAACGAGTAAGTAACTAAATACTTTAAAAAAAATGTTGTTTGGACTGAAATCCGAAAATTTGGAATGATAAAATTTATTGTTAATCATTTTCTGTTGAAACTTTGTTTTCATATTCCTGTTGGTACAATTATTTTGCACTATGTTTTCATGCAAACGTTGGACGTCAACCATTTGGCAATCAAACGCAATATATCTGCATCCTCGTCAATTAGCTTGTTTTATTCTGGTGGGTCTGAAGATAAACATGGGATTTTTAAAATAAAACTTGTTCGAATTTCATTTATATTTTACGTCGCGAAAGAATATAGTAAAAGGTGATTAAGAAATAATTAAGAAATATAATATAATAATAATAATAATATTTATACACTCACACCTAATACCTAGCCCAAAGTAAGCATCATTAAGAGCTTGTGTTATGGATACTAGATAACGGAGAAATAATGATAATAATATGTATATAAATATTAGAAATATACTAAATAAACATATAAACATCCATGACTCGTAAACAAATGTTCGTACTCATCATACAAACATTTGTTCCTACCGGGATTCGAACCCGGGACCTCTTGACCGAGTAGCCTGGGGTACAGACCACTCGGCCAGGCGGTCGTCAAAATTCGTCAAGAAATAATATATTATAATTTATAATATATACCTAAGGTTTCAAAATACGATTAGTTGTTATGAATGAGTAAGCAAGCATTGGATTGCCATCTTATATGTGTAATAAGAGGAGGTTTGTGCTAGTCGGAACGGGTGCTTGTTGTATAATACGAATTTTCGTAATAACCATCGTATAAATATGAACGCTCAGACTCCGAGTTTATGAGAAAAAATAGCCGCAAGCTCTAGTGGAACTTGTTATCTTAAAATCTAACAGAATAGAAGTTTTCCCTAAATACCCACGCTTCTACCGAACCGTATAAGTTTAGTAGAAGAGGCAACACGATTTATGGCGTTGCATTTTCCATGATATTCATGTACAGATCACTTTACGATAAATTTAGTTTTAAGCTGTCCATGATAATGAAGAGATTCACACCACGGGAGGTATTCAAACTGCAGAACGGGTGTCTACTGCAGAAGTTTGTTAGAGCATCCCTTGCCAAACCATCGTATCGCTTGGATTATAATGTCTAAATCCACTTCCTTTCATAAGCCGCACCGCAGTAAATTTAAATTAATTTACAAACTTCTGTCTCAAGAGCGGTTAGTCTGTGTTGTTTTATTTTAGACCGTTTAATTTTTATCGAATAAGGGTTTTTATATAACAAGGTCCACAAAGTCACTATAGCCCTTGTAACACCAAAGGTGTTTCGCACAAAAAAATGTAAAAGACCAAAGAGGAAGTTCAACCGCAAACGCATCAAACGCAACAAACGCATTTTCTTATTCTTATTTCGTTCCCAACACGTATCGGTTCTTTAATGAGCTCCTGGTCACCTTAGGTACTCACTACAATAACACAGAACTACGAGGTCTTCTTCTTCTTTCGTACGGTTTCCGCAAATCGACGACAGTTGCGTCTGTTTTGCGTCCGAGGGTGTGTGCTGGTTCACTCCAGCCAACCCCAGGCTCCTAGAGGCTACCCGGAGATACCAGGTAGACAGGCCTGTAGTTTTCCACTCCACTGCATTCCAGCAGGCCGTGAGCATCTGTTTCCTCTACCTCCATTCATGCTCCGCACAAAGGACTGTCCGTGACACCTAAATTGATAAGATACCTGTTAAAAGGACACGGCCTTTTTTGGGCTTTTATTCTGAATAATTTTGAACAGCAATGTAATATACCTCTTTAAAAAGGTAATTTAATAAGCTACTTGATTTTATTAATCAGATTTTTTTAAATCGCCCGTTATCTAAAAATGTAAATAATGTTCCAGCAGAAACTAAACGTCGATTTGCTTTTTCCTTTGTTTTTCAAGTCGTGAAACATCTCAAATGCACCTATTGCTGTAAATATTTTAAGATTTTACTATAGTTTTAGATCCAGCTCTCTATTTTATAAGTAAAGAGTAGTGGTTGTTATATTAATGCAATAACAATACGCAAAAAGTAATTATAGTATGGCATTTTCATGTTTGTCTTAAAAATTAACGGGGGGCTATAAAAAATTTGGAATTTCACTTAATATTCTAAATAATTATACCTACTCACCCTACTTAAATAGGATTGCTGTTCAAAATTAAAATTATTTTAAGCCCTGGCTTCATACATTTGTGGTCCTCTCCTTTATGTATGTGACCAGTTGGTAAGCCCGTTATTTGACTGACTAGGTCTATTTAGCATAGAACAGGGTTTTGCAGTGTTTAGGCTGGATTCAGGGCAGTGCGAGACTAGCCTGTCTGCAGCTCTTCAAATTGTACCAGTGTTGTTCATGGACGTATTTCGTATTTGAACCAACCTGGGTCGCATGCTTGCCTCCCTACTGCCTAGATCGTAAGAAGCGTCTTTCGCTCGTGCGCCGCTATGTCCATTAATCCAGTGAAGTATGATGGAATTTAGTGTTCTAACCATGTATAGGCTCATTTCGTTAATGAGGATCGATGTTATCACGCTGCTGTTCAGGCCTTGTAAGACTGATTGGTTGTCAGAGAGTATTAGTATGTTATGATCTGTTACCGTGTTGTGAGCTCCTAGCGAGGTGCTTATGTGAATGTTGAAGTCCTCCGAGAAGACAGCCGTACAGATAGCTTTATTTGGCTGAGATCTTACGTAATGTGGAGGTGCAAATCCAGTCGGGCACACAAAATTTGAGTGGATAGTACTACATACAATACAATGCCCCGCCTTTTCATATACTATAATGTACCTACATATTAATACCTAACATTATTTTCAGGATGGATAGATAGATGAGTGAGGCCAATCATTTGATTTTGCGTTTTCTGATCAATAATTGTTTTGTTTTTGGTTCTCATTAAACTTATTGTTATATTCTCATTGGTCCTCATATCACCCTAACTAATACAATTTCTGCCTTGCTTTTTCTACGTCAAATGAGCTCATATTAAAAGAAGTTCAACAAAGAACGAGGCACTAATTTGACGCGACGTGAAATGTATAAAATCAATAAATTAATGAAATACTTTGCTTAATTAGATAGATAAGATAGGGTATGAAATCAATTCTCAGATGAAAATGTGTGTATGTGTGTGTTGTGCAATCTACTAAGCAGTTTCGCGACAACTTAATTGATCCGTGTAGTACCCACCTAAAAGAAACTATTAATTTTATATCGTATGTGAACGCCGGCGGACTGAGAAAGTGCCTTGATATTTTTCGCTTTTAACTCTTAATTTTTGTAGCTACCGGTTATACGGGAGCTATCTAAAACCGTAGCAAAAAGTAAATAAAAAGCGTAAACCCCACGATTCACGTGAAAAATCAAGGCTCACTCTGGAACAGGCGATCGGCGCAAGGCGAAGCCATAAACTCATGGCGATATTGAGCGAAGTATTTCGTATTTTATAGTCATTGTATCTGATATTATATATTCTTATGGGCATTGTAAATATGATAAATGTACTGAGATCAGAAAAGAAGCTTAGTTTTTAACCGACTTTAAAAACGAGGAGGTTCTCAATTCGGCCGGTATGTTCTTTTTTCTACGTATGTACACCGATTACGCCGAGATTACTGATTCGATTTACGTGATTAGTTTTTTGTTCGATGCTGCCATTTAACCCATAAAAATTTTTCAAAATCAGTTAGGTAGTTTTGCTTTAATTAAAAAAATAATAATTAAATCATTAAGTCGTCTACGTATGCGAAATTGCGATTTTTTGCTTTTCTATGACTTTTTAGTAAAACGATAAGATAGTAGAAAACAATATAAGTTGACGGTCACCCATTTAGCTTCGACTTTAGAAAGTTATCACTAAAAATTGTGAAAAAAAAAACAAAAATTAAAACCGACTTCAAAAAACTGAAAAGTATAAAATAATTAAATTTAAGTAGGTACTCATCCCCTAGAAACAATATTTTTTGGAGTTGGTGCTAAGTGGTTTCCAAAAACAATAAAAAGTGAAGTTTTTGAAGTCGGTTTTGATTTTTGTTTAAAATTTTATCAAAGCAAGACCTTTCCAAAAAATAATACCTCAGCTGTGCAAATTTTATTTAGCAACCTACTTTACAAAGTTTGTCTGCGCAAATAATTCTTCTTTGTAGAACAAATAAGTTGCACTTTAATTGTATATACCTTCTATTACCTAACAGCATTTTTCAGAGCATTGGAGGATCTTTTGTTAAATTATATCAAGCTGTATAGATGTCGTGGCTAGATCATAGAATTGATCACTTTATGATGTGACCGATCATTTCGTGAAATAGTTGCATTTCATGAAATGTCCAGGTAAAACTGGCCATATCATTTAAACGTCAACGTTTGACGATATGTCGATCCACGTTTGGCCGTATCATTAATGTAGGGTATCCATGATATCAAAGGTTCAATAAAAATCAAAATAAAGAAGAGACATATTTATTATATTATTTTGAATATATTTATTGGTTTACACAGCACACTTAAATGTACTTTAAGTCTAAAAATAGCATAAATCGCTAAGTTATTAATCGCTAAGTAAGGTCGCTAGTTTTTTGTCCGGCAGATGCATAAAAGCCGTCGTTGATGGCAGTTGCTCGGATAGCATGGACATTAACGCTGGCGTCCCACAAGGCTCGGTGCTGTCTCCTACACTGTTTCTGCTACATGTCAATGACATGCTGTCTATTGGTGGGATGCATTGCTATGCGGATGACAGTACTGGAGACGCCTACTATACGGGCCGTGCCAATACCCCTCGGTTTACAGTGGAGGAAAGTCGCGGTCGACTTGTGTCTGAAATTGAGAGTTCTCTAATCAGAGTCTCCGATTGGGGACGACTAAACTTAGTCCAATTTAACCCCACTAAGACACAAGTCTGCGCGTTCACCGCTAAAAAAACCCCATTCGCTGTGTCTCCACGGTTCCTTGACACACCCCTTTCCATCTCTAAGAGTATCGGGATCCTTGGTGTCGATATCTCTAGTGACGTGCAGTTCCGTGGTCATTTAGAAAATAAAGTCAAGCTGGCATCTAAGAAACTTGGTGTGCTCAATAAAGCGCGGCGGTACTTCTCTTCGGGGCAAAGACTGTTACTATATAAGTCTCAAGTCAGACCCCATATGGAATACTGCTGCCACCTATGGGCGGGAGCACCTGGATACCAGCTTGGACCGTTTGACGCAGTTCAAAGACGCGCTATGAGAATTATCGACGATCCCGAGCTCACAAGCGGTATTGAACCCTTAAGCCTAAGGAGAGATTTTGCTTCCTTATGTGTGTTCTACCGCTTGTATAACGGGGTGTGTTCTGAGGAATTGTTTGACATGATGCCCACGGCCTCTTTCTACCATCGCACCGCTCGCCATCGGCAGGGAATTCATCCTCACACATTGGAACTTAAATGGTCTCGTACTGTGCGGTTTCAGAGAAACTTTCTCCCGCGTACGCTTAGGTTGTGGAATGACCTCCCTGCAGAGGTTTTCTCGAATGAGTACAGCATGGGGTTCTTCAAAAAAGGCGTGAAAAGGTTTTTACAGGGTCGGCAACGCGCAAGTGATACCCCTGGTGTTGCAAGCGTCCATAGGCTACGGTAACCGCTTACCATCAGGTGGGCCGTATGCTTGATTGCCACCTTAGTAGTATAAAAAAAAAAAAAAATATAATTATCACACTCCTTTTAGAACAGAAATTGCTAAGAATGTTAACATTTAAAAATTTTAAAGTAAATTAATAATTTGTGGCACTATTTTTTGATGCACGACATCTTGCCCACCAAACATGGATTGACATGTTAGAGCTTGACACAATGATATAGGAAATTTTTCGCTATAATCTTGTGTCGATATTTGTAGGTCCTGCCAAGAAAACCAGTTTTTTTCTGTTCCTGAACTAGTTCCAAGTTTATGAAGTCGTATTTTGTAATCCAATAGTAGTTCATTGATTTTATTAGCATGGTCACCCTACTTTCTTTTATTTCTTGTATAACCTAAAAAATACGTTTCAAAGTCGTTTAATCGGAGTATCCTTGGTCAATAGATAAATTAAACATTTTGAAGATCCTTAATTTAAAAAAAATACCACTAAATAGAAGTAAATAATAATTTATATTTACTAACCTTTGAAATACGTCCCGAACTCCAAAAATTTTTAACATCGCACTCGTTTTTTGAGTGACTTTCGTAAAAGTCACGTATTTTTCTGTCGTAACGACATTTTACATCACTTTTATCTTCCATATCATTAGTATCATTACTAATAATTTGTTTATGTTTATGCCATGATGCATCAATACAATAACAAATCGACATGAGCGCATCTAATGGCAGTTAATGTAACTATTTTATGATATGATTAATAATGTTTGGCCATATCATGAAATAGCCGTGCGTTTAGCTGTTCATATCGTTAAACGTGGATTATTCATTGATCTGGCTAGACCATATCATAGTGTGGCCAGTAGTCAATTTCCATTTCATGAAATTAACCATTTCATGAAATGGTCGGCCACATCATGAAGTGATAAATTCTAAGATCTGGCCACGACATAGATATTCTATTTCATTTCTAGTACCTTGTATGTGTAACGTCCAAATACTAAACATGTCTAAAGTATTTATCATCACATCAGTCCATTCCAGTCCACTGCTGGATGTAGGCTATACCATAATACACGGTCTCCCGCTTTCCTCATCCAGCAACCACCTGCCCCTTTATTTATGTCGTCGTTCCACCTAGCAGAGGGATGCCCTACACTACGTTTGCCGACGCGTGGTCTCCTTTCGAATACCTTTTTACTCCATCGCTTATCGGGTCAGCTTCTGCGACAGATAAGACCGGCCAGCGCCCACTTCAGTTTGCTATACTTGTAGATGATGTCAACCACTTTGGTCTTCCGCCAAATAACTTTTTTGTCCCTCACTAGTTAATATATCAAACGTTAATTTGACAGTATGTACAACAGTTTCAAGAGGGACTCAAATTTTAGCCATTTTCGATTGGTGAATAAAAACTATAAATACTAGTCTCCCTATTAAGTAAAAAATAATGGGTAGGTATCAATAAATGTTTTTTGTTAGAAAAACTTACAGCTAAAAAAATTAACGCGATAAAGTATTGGATTTCACCAAGATGTTTAATTAAAATATCAAGTATCCCGTCCGAGCTTCCACTACAGCTCTCAATCTATAAGTTTTAGAAAACAAGACACAAACAAATGTAGGAAAGAGGCCACAGAACATAAATACTTTTGGAATAATTGAACTAAGTCATCTTGTGTTTGTTGTGTAGGGCCGCAGTCTTCGGTAACATCAAAACAGTGATGGCTTGATCTAAAAATATACAGTTAAGTTATAGCAGAAAACTTATTAACGCTTGTATCTCTGTGTTAAATATTATTAATACTTAGCATAATTTATATAAGTATTCAGTAATTTAATTTCAACCGTGACACAGGTTCTCTCTGGGTTTCGCATTGAAGCGAAAGGTAGCTAGTGAAATTACTGGGCATGGAAGGTATTTGACAACGCACCTGCAATACCAAGTGATTTTTTCCTTGCTATTGCAGGTGTCTATAGGCGGCGGTTACCACTTACTACCAGGTAGGCCGTCCGCTTCTTTGTTTCATCTAGTTGTATAAAAAAACCATTACGTTAAAACTGAAAGATATTAACACTGAAAAATAACAGTTCTTTTTGACTGTCTGCTGAATTAAAATTTATTGTTCTTAGACTTGTTCACGTTAAAATCGTATTTTGTTAAAATCTTTCACTACTAAAAATTTCATGGCACCAGCTCCAGACCTATAAAGTTCTTAGCGGCAAATAACTTCAAAGAAAACTTATGAATACTCGTAGTTTCAAATAGAATGTTTAATTAACTTGGTTTTACTTCACGGAAACTTAGACGCTAAGAGTGTATTGTTACTTTAGTTTACAGAGCCTGAAGTCTGAGTTTGCAAAGTGCTAATTCGTTCACTACCATGACAAGTGAAGTCATTAAACATTTCTTTAATGGAAAATTTGAAGGATTGTTTGCCTATATATATAAACGCAAATGTAAAAAATACTACCGCTAAAAGATACATAGCGGTTTATGGGGTACTTTCCTGCTATGCAACACTATATTTCTAAAAGTCCAATAAAATACCAAAGAAATAAATAAAATACCAAAATCCTGGGTTCAAAAGCCAAATATGATCACGAAGATAATCCGTACTAATGTTATAATGCGATCTTTTCACCCACCACATCTAAACAGCAGAACTGATTTAGATGTGGTATGTAGATAGTCCGAGACCCTAAGAAGGACATATTATAGTTTTTGAAGCATTATCCGACATCCACGCGGGCGGTGCCGCAGGCAGTTACTAGTATTACAATGCCAATGGGCTTTATTCTGGAGACACAGTATAAATCTAAATTTAAGTACAGTATATCTCTTCCTCTCTCTGTAATAGGAAAAAGATAGCAAGACTTTGTTTAGAGCTGTCGACTACATTTCGTATAGTGAGATAGATTTCAAAGAATCCATAGACACCTTTAGAGGATTTAGTACGGAGGTGCTAAACACTGCATTTTATCACGTGCAATATGGTCTAAAATTGAATGCACGTTTCTAAATGTCAAATTGTATGACAGCTATTCTTTTTGTATTCATCTTTTTATTATTTACCGTGTGTTCTCCAGAATTAGGGCAAATGTTAAATTATTAAAAATGTCATAAAATTATCAGAGTATATTTGAGAGTTGCAAAACACGGACTATATTAGTTTATAGAAATGGTTTGCCACTTTCAAAAACATCGTATTCATCTGATAATTATATATTTCATGACAATTCTAAAAAATAATGCAGCCAATGTAATATTCATCATCATCATCATTTCAGCCGAGAGACGCCCACTGTTGGGCATAGGCCTCCCCCTAATATTATTTCATACAAATGTCATGAAATTATCAAATGAATACGATGATTTTGAAAGTGGCATGCCATTTCTATGAACTAATATAGCCCATGTTTAATTTTTATTGCCGTATTGACGGCAGCACCCGGTATATCCCATGTTTAAAATTGTCGCATTGTCGTCACAGCCTGTATAACTTTCCGTCCGCGCCGTCCGCCCTAGTAAAACTTGAAACTAGGCTTTTATTAATATTTACTGTCATATCTAATCTAGTGACGGCCGGCTGGCCGAGTGGTCTATACCCCTTGCTATACAGGCTACTCGGTCAAGAGGTCCCTGGTTCGAATTCCGGTAGGAGCAAATGTTTGTATGATGAGTACGAGCATTTGTTTGTTTACGAGTCATGGGTGTTCGTATGTTTATTTCTAATATTTATTTACATATTGTTATCATTATTTATCCGTTATCTAGTATCCATAACACAAGCTCTTAAGGATGCTTACTTTGGGATAGATAATAGGTGTGATTGTATGAATATTATTATTATTTATAATGTTTATTTTTTTAAAATATCTCTCTTCGAAGAGGTGTTTTGCCAAAAAATGCGAACTTTGGAAGGCATTTTTTGGATCATAATATATTGTGTATGTCTGAATGATCCTATTTATTATAGTGTCAACATGATGTATTTATAAACTATATCCCCTCTAATGATAAAAATTTGCGTACGATTCTACACGTGTTATTATTATTATCTAATTATCATTTAATAAAGTAGATAATTAACACAGATGAGGTTCAAAATTGTAAGCGAATTATAATGAGTTTTTAAACTACAAGCACATTTTAAGCTAACCTACTTACAAGTAAAGCGTTCGGAGATGTAGTGGCACTCCTAAGAATATTGTAACTTATTATGAATGTAAAATACAAAAGTTTGTACATTTTACATATAATTACATGTTCGTACACGACGCGTGCATCATGTGTAACACTTCAATACCATATAACATCGACATAACAGCAGCGGGAAGCTATACAACGATGACAGGACTGTCAAATTAATATGTTGTAGGTACATGTCGTTCATGAATGCACAACTATGCAATTATCTAACTTTACCGTTGATATCAGTTTATAATTGGCTCCGAGGTGCGAGCGGCTTGATTCAATTTCTGTGATCAGATTCAGTTCCGCCCCTGATGTTGAAGGGATGCTTTAATGGAATTGTTTTCACGGAATCGAAATGTTTTGTAGTGCTAATGGAAAAGTTCACTTTGAACATTTCATTGGAAGCGGTGCCGGTGCGGTGCAAATAGATATGCTACGGGATACCTACACTAAGCTTTCACAGCTTCGGTTGATTTTGAATTCGGATACTAAGGCATTTTTTCACTACCTTCATTGTGATTACTAAAGAGATTGCTGAGTTTGGAACACTCACTGGAATTAAGGCGGGCCCGTGATCAGTTTATTATCTACGCGTATATGGACGGGGAGGAGCTCGGTGGCGTATTGGTTTGAGCGCTCTGGTTTCGATACGAAAAACAAAGCAGCTTTCGCAATGGTCGATCCTGGGATGGGTCAATCAAAGTTTGTTATCTCGAGCTCCTCCGTGCTTCGGAAGGCACGTTAAGCCGTTGGTCACGGTTGTTCCTGCAACCGCTTTAGCCCACCAACCCGCATTGGGTCAGTGTAGTGGTTTTTTGTTATGGCCCAAACTCCTGTGGGCCTGTGCCCAGCAGTGGGAGGTATATAGGCTGGTGATGATGATGATGATGATATAGACGGTAGCCGCTTACGACCAGGGTCGTGTTAGCTTGGCTTTTAGTGTAGTATAAAAAACCTGTATAAAAAATGTAAGATCCGCGCGTTTTAATAAACATCACAATTTAAATCTCAGTATCTATTTGTGTCGGTTGTATGTTCCGACAAATTATTATCAGATTCAGAAGCATTATAATTATTTGCGGCTCCGTCCTGTTGCACTTTGGCGCGGGCCAATTCTCAGATTTCAGGCAACAAACGAACTCCTGGATAAAAATACCGACTGTGATCTGTTTTCGGATGGATCAACATAATGAATATCTGAAATTCTGAAAGCGTGATGCAAAGCGCAAATAAAAGTCAATACGCAATCATACATTGCTTATTTTTAATATTTTTTTGTTGTAATGTTAATTTATAGTTGTTAGTTTGAATAAACTAAAAAATAAAACCGACTTCGAAACACTAGCTAGGAAAAAATAATTAAATTTTAGTACCCAGGTACTTACATCCTAAAATGTATTTTCGGAGTTAGTGCTTCGGTTAGGAGATTAAAATTTGAATAAGGCCTGATTTGAAGGACTGATAATTGGATTATTTGGTTACCGATTCTTATCACAGATTTTGAGACCTCTTTAGCACGTGACCCTCTGGAGGAAAGAGAATGAATATTTTGTTTTGTGTGTGTTGAGTTGTTGATCAATCGTTGATAGTTATCTACTGTGAAATTTAAGTTTTAATAATCATCATACTGATTTCATCCGTAAGGCATCATCTGATGGACAAAGGCCTCTCGTAAAGAGTTTCACGAAGATCTGTCATGCGGTTCATACCAGATAATCGGTCCACCATGTATATAGGAGGCCTCCCACGCTGCGTCTAGAAATTATATATGTATATTATAATATATAATTCATACAAATATTATATCACACAACATTGCATTATACTTGTGTCTTCTGACTACACATGTGTGCAGCAAATTATCATCTTATAGAGAATACCTATTACTTTGTATTTCATTTCTTAAGTTGAAATATTTTTTTTGAATTCGAATTAAAATTATGAGCTTTTAGATTTTTTTAGTTAAAAAAAATCAAAATTCTGTGTTTCATTTCATATGTTTACCTTTTTGAAATATAAATACATGGTAGATTAACATTATTTAATACATGCAGTCATTAGTAATTTATGTATAATAAAAGTTTGTATTTGCCTGTGATAACTTTACTGCCTGACCAATTATTCCTGCTTTACAAAAATCAGGCCCAGTCGCAGGCATAATTGCTCACATCTGTAAGATGGCTCCGCCAAGTACCTACCTCCTCGGACGATTGCAGCTTCGTGCCGTCCGTATCATTGAGGATGTAGAGGTCGTATAAACAGCCGTCGTGAACAGCCTAGCTAGAGTGTCTACAAATGACCGAAGTCACGACGCAATTGTAGAGGAATCATCGCTTAACGCCTATCGACCTTATCCCGCCTTCCTCCTTCCTACTCAGGAGCACGCGTGCCGGTCTTCGGGGTCATCAATGTATTGTCTCCACCGCAACATCACATAAAAAGAAGTTTATTAACTCATTTCTTTGTCGTATTTTCCAAACTTGGAATTCTTTGCCAGCAAAGGTGCTCCCTCCTTTCTATAACATGGGTTCCTTCAAAAGAGGCGTAAAAAGGATTAATGGGCCGGCAAGGTGGAGGCGGCTAAAACAGTGTGCTTCAAGCTTTATAACTGTTTTCGCATATGAACTCTTCTTACCGTTCACACCAGCACAAGGGACACGAGAAGCTCGAGAAACGGTTTGTCTACACCGTAATGTCATTTTTGTCGACCTTAGCCCTACAAAAATGACATGACGGTGTAGACAAAACCGTTTTTTTTTATACAACTAGATGACAAACAAGCTGACGGCCCACCTGGTGGTAAGCGGTTACCGCCGCCTATAGACACCTGCAATAACAAGGAAAAGCACTTGATATTGCAGGTGCGTTGTCATCCTGAGGCCTAAGATGAAATGCCGTCCATGCCCAGTAATTACACTGGCTACCTTTCCCTTCAATCCGAAACACAGCGAACTGTTTCACGGCTGAAATAAGAAAGAAAGGCGGTGGTACCTACCCAGGCGACCCTACATATGGGTCTACCACCTAGTTTCTCGAGCTTCTCTTGTTCCTTGTGCTGCGCGTGCAGGTGGTCTTGAGTCATTTGCCATGCTTTGTATATAAGTAAGTTTATTATAATATAAAATAACAGTTGAATCCTAAACCGTAACAAAGTGAAGACATATCTTATCTTTCAATTTGGTATCTACTGGGCCAGTAGGTACTTACTACGTAATCTACGTATGTTCTTTTGCGTTATCTATATATATATATATATATATATATATATATATATGAAATATAAATGAAAATAAATAAATGAAATAGGAATGATGATGAAATATAAACTTTCTGTATAATTTAAATATATTTTCTGGAATTGGTGCTAGACTTTTTCTTAACAACTGATTCTATAACATCGTCTCTGCAAAATATTATAATTTAGATTATGAATATAATAATATTTTATATATATTTTTTCCTTCATGGTACTCTAAAGACGGGTTTTAAATATTGTTTTAATAAATTGGGTTTCCTGATAAAGGTAGGTATGCCTCCTCGGGCGCTTTATACAGTTGATAGAGATTTATAAATTAAGTTGATAAATTAAAAATAAATTATAAATTTTCTTTTTGCTAAGCGTCAGGAGTCTCTTAGCGATGTAATTAAACGTTTACGGGCCAACTTAGAGCCTTACAAATGTAAGGCTAGGTAAATAGCTTAATCCACCTACTAAAACCTCGTAGTTTATACCTACGGAACTTTACACTGCATAGCCTTTATAGCGTTATAATATACCTAATCGATGTCATAATTCTATATATCCCCTATAAAGAAAACAGACGTAAGTCAGTCGCGCGGGCAACAGTTAGTATTGCATGAAGCATGCTGTAAAGCGTAAATAATTCAGTGTACAGATATGAAGTTAATTAGGATCTTAAGCAATTAGAAGAATAATGAAGAGCTTCTGGCAACTGGTCAACAATTTCCTGATGTGCGTAATTAGATTTGTTTGCTCGAGTATAAATAATATTTTGTAAACACTTCAATGAATGTACCAAACATTTATTACCTTTACTTGTTTTAAAGTAAAGGTGAGTATTGTATTTTTGTTGTAAAACCTCATTGAAGTTATTTAAAATTCGAATTTAAGAAGTTTAGTATTTCATCGACTGCTTATGATGGCTATGAAATTTTAAACAATACACAGAAATCTCTTGTCTCTCTTGAAGAAGTGTATGTATATTCCTAATATTTTGTTTTATGTAATAAGTATGTATTATATGTCATTATAGCCTGGGTGCGCTGAAAATAGCTGCCAAACCTATTTTTCATTCATAATAAGACCAAATAAAAGGGTAAAGCCTCTGAACAAAGTTATCGCGTTAAAATATTTGCCTAGTAGAGACATAATGTGCTGGTGTTAGCAAAACCTTTAGGTCGACTGCTAAATAGTTATTAACTGTGTTGTCAAAATGGGAGTTACTTAGTTTTTTATGTAGTAAGTAATATTTATTTTGGTTAAGTATGTTATACGGTATACCTAAGGCTCGGCCGAGATCTCAGTCTTCAGTTCTTGGACATAACCGAGACAACAGAGATGTGGACTGTATTCAAATAAAAATATAATTTGGAGCGTAGTTTTATAGTAGAAGAAATAGGGTAGTTAACAACTTTTTTATTTCATAAATAAATAAATTATAGCTCATGAAGAAATATTTCAAAAGAAATAGTATGTTCAAGATCAATAGTTTCATAGATACAGTGGTATGTTTGATGTTTAGCGGCGCATCGTCCAAAAACGCTCCATATAAAATATATGGAACAGGTGACGTCACATTTTCCGATATTACTACAAAATGTTATGTTTTTATTCAAAGTTGTCATATTAATATTGTATTTGCCATTGTTAGAAATTTTCTAAACTGTACAACTTCAAAGATATTCCATAAGTCTTAAGTTCGAGTTGTTTTAATGGGTACAAATAGCGTTTTTGTTTACAGTTTGTGTAAAATAGCGCCATATTCAAACGTAGGTGCAATCCCGCAGTCAGGCTCGGTAGATGAGGCTAGCCAAGGATCTAGCCAAGTGGCAATCAAATGGAGAGGCCTAAGTCTAACTGGACTGCTATAAGCTGATAAATGAATTTAGGAGTTGTTTATTTACAGGAATCCGACTTATCCCACTGAGACTTACAGAAATAAGCCACAGTCACTGAACACTCCATAAAGGGTGCTGTCCACGGGTGGAGTAATCGGCATAGTGGCACGGTAAAGTACTATCTATGCTACTAACTATGCCAATGCATTGGTATTGCTACTAACTAAAAGTGGTAGGACACTTGAAACCGGTTGAGTAGCAGCAAGTTCACTATACTGCCTACTCTACCCGTGGACAGAACCCTTAAAAGTCTTACCCACACCCACAGCTGAAGATGCATGTCCTGTCACGGATTATTTTTTAACCCTTTCGTAAACAAGATAAAATAATTATTAAGTTGAATTGAAAAAACCAAAGTTTACAGACAATCTTAGGCTAGTACCTACCTCTGCCTATTAAGCCAAGTGAGAGCCGATGTTTGTGTGTTTATGTGCATTTCTTATTCTTCTCAGTAAGATGACATATTTTGTCTAAAGCACAAGATGATGTTTACTTTTTGATAGATAGAGCGAAATACATTTTTTGATAGAATTTTGCCGCCTACTAGCGTAATTATCGAAGTAGATATTTATAAATCTAACAGCTTATTAATGTATTGAAAGAAACCAGTAGATTACAGCTCTACGAATGTTATTTTTGTTTTTCTGGAAAGGGTCAGGAAAGGATAGATAAATATATGAAGTTAATAATATAGGAAGTTGACCAAAAATGACGAATTAAAAAAATAAAACGAGTTACCTATTTCGTAAAGATGTTTATTCTTTCAATAACAAATACAATGGTTGAAATAACTGGGAGCCACTTATAACTGGAATGCTGTAGTCACGTGATTGTAACCTGAGATGCTGGAGCGGTGGAAATAGCCGCGCGCACACCTAACAACCGGCGTACCTGCGCGCGCGCCGCTGTCCCCAGCGTGCCATTGTGATCTTCAAACAGGGATTACATTTATGACGCGCAACTCCATACGTTGGACTTTATTGCCTTATTTTGTTTTACAAAAAAGTGTATAACATTAGCATTGTTTTTATTGCTATCAGTTTTTTTTACAATTATACTTAGGGTAACTTGAACTTTAGTAGGAACTTCTGACTAAATAAAGGAATCAATGAGGCATGCAGACAATTGCAACTTATTTTTATTACATACGAATCAAAAATAGCGGCCTAAATTCGCATTGCAAAATATTTTCAATGGAGCGAAAATGATTTCACAAGTATGATGAAATTGGTGCTGAATGTGTTTTTTACACTAGATCTAAATTTAGTGCTTTTGCTTTGCAATTCAGCCAAGAAAGAATGGAGCTAAAGCTATAAAATGTTTTCAGTGTAAAAAAATATATGATGTGAAATCAGTAAAGTATATAAATTTAATGCTGGTAACTACTTATTTATCATCGCGCAGCACTGATCGTCGTGGAAATTATTAGGAAACGACTTTTTCCAGCTGTGGGCGTCTTTCGATAACACACCATTTTGCCCACAGGGAAAGGTCTATTCAATTCAGAGAGTCTCGAAGAGTTCTAAATCATTTGCAAGCAACATTTGAGAATTCAAAGCCGACCTACAAGTTTCCATCTTTCATCACACAAATTGCGGCATTAGAACACGCCGAAACGTTTTTTTATATAACTAGATGACAAACAAGCTGACAGCCCACCTGGTGGTAAGTGGACAACCTAGTTCAGATTATTCACAACTATCGGAATCATCATCATCATCATCATCACTAGCCTTTACTCAGGCCTTCCTACATGCGAGAAACACATGAGGAGCTGTGGCTCTCGGTCAGCATTTACTAGAACTTAAATTTGTTTCTCTATAAGGAATTATAATATATAATAAAACATTTAGATAGCATTCAAAACTATCCTTAAATGACTGATAATTTTATAATGATTAAGCTTAATTTATTAATGACTGTCAATATCGGAACATGTCTTGCCATACATACTGAATAAAGAAAAAAAAAATCTATTGCAAATAACATTTATTACTTTTACAGTGTGTTAGTTTAATACATAACTATAAAACAATTTAAAATATCCATTGGCTGCAATACAGTCCTTTAGACGTTGAGGCCAGTTAGCAATAGAAGCACGCACTCTTTCCATGGGAGAATTCTTCACTGCCATCTTACGGATTGTTTTAGGGACTCCAAATTATCATGGCGTTTAGAGCAAGCCGTACTCTCGAAAACTGACCATAAATCATAATCTGACGGGACTAGACGACAGCCAGTCTTCAGCTCTGATGAAGTCCGAAACGTTCGTTTCCAACTAAGACTGCGTAGACCGAGCTTTATGACCCAGGGCGCTGAGTCTTGCTGAAAGGACCATTCTTGGTTATTGAACATGGTGTTATTAAGGGGCTCCACTACCTTCTCAAGAATACACTTGTGCCGATGTTTTGATGATACCTTTTTGACAAAAGTATGGCTATCTCTTCTTCATAGCTATTACCCCACCAAACCATCACTGAAGTCGGATAATGCCCGCGTTGCACTCTATCGACTAATTGGGAAGCGTCCTTAGAGCTTTCAGCATAAATAAGGTCATTTTGTTTTTTTTTTTTAATACAACTGGATGACAAACAAGCTGACGGCCCACCTGATGGAAAGCGGTAACCGCCGCCTATAGACACCTGCAATAACAAGCAAAAATCACTTGATATTGCAGGTGCGTTGTCATCCTGAGGCCTAAGATGAAATGCCGTCCATGCCCAGTAATTACACTGGCTACCTTTCCCTTTAATCCGAAACACAGCGAACTGTTTTACGGCTGAAATAAGAAAGGCGGTGGTACCTACCCAGACGTCCCTACATACGGGCCTACCACCTAGTGAAAATGTTGCTTAATTGTAAAATTTTTCTCATCCGTAAACAAATTTTTTCTGTGACCTCCCTTTGTGTACCGCTTCAGTACTTCAGTAGTTCGATTTTACCACGCTATTCTTTTTTAAATTATCAGTTAAGAAATGACCAGTACGTCTCTCATAGGCTGCAAGTCCTAAGTCATCTTTTAAAATACGCGACACGGTTCTAGGTGACCTATTTGTGTAGACCAGCTGTTTTTTTCGTGACTTCAAATGTTTTATTTCACATGTGATAAGATCACCAGCACGTTCACCTGGCTTCGTTGTCGAGAGAGTTCGCCTTACACTCTGTATGTGTTGTTTATATAAAAGTTTTAAATATAACTATGTATTTTTAGTAAAGTATGTACTTCAGTTCAATATCAGTAACCAATATTATAGAACTCATTTCAAATATACAATATACATTAATATAAATCAGATTGCATCAACAACACGTAATTGCTCAGTGGTGATCAAAATATTACCGATAAACACTTACGTGCAAAAAAATCTAGCCCATTGTGCTTAAAAGAGATGTTCAAAAATTTTCATGAAAAATTAAAACCGACTCAAAAAAACTGAAAAGGATAAAATAATTAAATTTTAGTAGCTTGTGCTTCCCTACCTATTGTTTCTGGAAACAACTTAGCACCAACTCCAAAAAAATGTTTCTAGGAAATGTGTAGGTAGGTAAGTACAAAATTTTTTTATTATCATTTTTTATACAAAGCACGACAAATAACTCAACACCACCTGATGTGAAGCGGTAAGAAGAGTCCATATGCATAAGCAGCCATATGCGCTAGTGCAGTTTAGACACTGCTCTAGCCGCCTCCACCTTGCCGGCCCGAAAGGTGCTTTTTCACGCCTCTTTTGAAGGAACCCATGTTATAGGAGGGAGGGAACACATGTTTTAGAGCATGCGTTTAGAGCAAGCCGTACTCTCGAAGACTGACCATAAATCATAATCTGACGGGACTAGACGACAGCCACACATGTGCTGGCAAAAAAATCCAAGTTCTGGAAGTTCGACAAAGAAAAGAGCTACTAAATTTCTTTGTACGTGATGTTGAGGTGGAGACAGTGAATTGATGACTCCGAAGACCGGCACGCGTGCTCCTGAGTAGGAAGGAGGAAGGTGGGATAAGGTCAAATAGCTCTTCAGAGCACTCTCCGTGATATAGCCGATAGAAGGCGCTAAGCGATGCAATGTCTCGACGCAATTGCAGAGGCTCAAGGTTGTTCGTGACCTCTACATCGCCATCGATACGGACAGCCACGACGCTGCAATCTGTCCATCGAGTAGGTATTTGGCGGAGCCATCCCACAAGTGCGAGCAATATTCCACGCAAGACCGGACCTTAGTTTTATAGAGCAGGCATAATAGGTCAGGCATGAAAAATCGACGTACCTTGTTCAGGACACCGAGCTTCCGTGAGGATGTTTTGATCACGGTTTCGATGTAGTTCCTGGAAGTCAGATCGCAACATATCTCCATGACTAGCAAGTTAAGGGAACCCTGTGCCGAAAGAGTAGTGCCCTAAAGAGAGGGAAGGGGAAGGAATGGCGACATTTTGGCTGTAAACTCGCACTCCTGTGTTTTCTTAGCATTGAACTCATAAAGATTGTTAGATCCCCATTCAGATATGAGGTTCAACACCCTGTCGAGCTCAATGATAACATTCTCTCTCTCTTGTTCGGTTTCAGCGCGCCTAGGCCCTGGGCGACCGTAATATCCCCCATGCACTATACTGTCATCTGCATAGCAATGAATGTTTCCTAACGGAAGCATGTCATTGATATAAAGAAGAAAGAGTGTGGGGGATAGAACAGAGCCTTGTGGTACACCAGAATTCACTGACATGAACCGCGAAGCGCATCCATCTGCGAGGACACGGATTCTTCGCTCATGCAGAAGGCCGGCAATCCAGTTACAGAGCTGACCGGGCAGACCGTATGCCGGGAGCTTGGAGAGAAGAGCCCTGTGCCAGACCCGATCGAACGCTTTGGCAATATCAAGGCTAACTGCCACTGACTTACCACTTTTGTCAATAGCTTCACCCCAGACATGCATTAAGTACGCTAGAAGATCACTGGTTGACCGTTTCGGCCGAAACCTGTACTGTCGATAATTAATTAATGAGTGATCTTCTAGGTATTGGATCAGCTGGTGGTTTAAGATCCGTTCCATGACCTTGCAAAGAACTGAGGTGACAGCTGTTGGGCGGTAGTTAGCTGGGTCTGATCGGTCTCCCTTTTTGGGGACCGGTTGCACATTGGCCTTTCTCCAAGATTATTTTATCCTCTTCAGTTTTTTGGAGTCGGTTTTAATTTTTGTAAAAATTTTTTTTTCACAATTTTTAGTGATCACTTATTAAGGTCAGAGCTAGATGGGTGACCGTGAGCTTATATTGTTATCTAATATCGTATAATTTCGCTAAAAATTTATAGGAAAGCAAAAATCCGCAATTTTGTATACGTAGATGACATACTTATTCTAGTTATTTCGATTTAAAAACCAAACTACCAAGTGATTTTCAAAAAAAATTTATGGGATCAAATGGGAATTATTACACATTGAACAAAAAAAGAATCATCAATATTGGTTCACCCAGTCGAAAGTTCTGAGGTAACAAACATTAAAAAATACAGTCGAATTGATAATCTTCTCCTTTTTTTGAAGTATGAAAAATGTGAAGTATGAAGTTGAAAAATGTATGGAGACCCGGCCAGGTCTATGTTCACTATTCTAAAAGATAGGTAAAAATATACAGAAAAGTGTTCAATTGCCCATTTTCTTTTCATTTGCTTTGTTGCGTGGTACAAAATAGGAATTTTCATAGAAAAAAGCTGCAACACAGCCAAATATTCGTTATTCTTTTATGTCGCCCGCCATATTGAATAACGGTGAAATTGACGAAAAATTTCAACTTATGTAGGTATATATATTACAAACAAACTATACATGAAAACAAATTATTAGTATTTTTTCCTGATTCAGGAGATTTTTCCTGATTTTTTGAGATAGTTTACATATTATACCTGGCCGTATATGAAACATTTCCTTTCAAAATGAATTAAAAATGGTAAACTTTAAAACATATTTTTTCCTACATTTTATGTTATACTAGGATAGCTTGGGTTCAAATATTTGTATTGGAGTTTTTTTTTTTAAATTAGAAAGACTCATAAAGTTATTCGATATTTAAATATCTATTTTTAAAGTTGTTTTAATAGTTAAACAAACTGAAAGAATTTTACTGGGGAAATTTAATTAGCAACTCCTCAGAAATTGCGATCCTGGACGATTTCTGCGACTCTTTCTTTTAGCTGATCGAATATAAGCATAATGGGATTGAATTAGTTTTAAAATATTAAGCTGGATATCAAAGATGTTTTAATGCGACATTTTTTTGCACGTCGGTGTATATATTTAGCGCATCCGGAACATGACCGCTGGCCTGTAAATATTGAAGATGAGCAATATATCACAGTTATAATGAGGTCGGGCGTATCCAAGCGGTTCCTATGAAAATATTGTGATGTAATAGAAATATTTTACGGAACATGTGGTACCTGCTGAACTAATAACCTATTACAACACTTGCTTCATAAGCTCCGGCGACCTTACACTACGCAAGAGCACTAGACAATTAAATAGTGGAAAGTATCACTACACTCTACCCCTTTTTTTGTAATAGGCATTATGATTTGGGCTTTAACCCACTAACCCGCATTGGGCCAGCGTGATGGTGGCCACAACTCCTCATGTGTTTCTCTTATGTAGGAAGGCCTGTGCCCAGCAGTAGGACGTATAGCTAGTGACTATGAGGCATTGTGATACTGCTTTGAGTAAGCCAGCAGAACTAAAATGTTTTCCAAAATTTTGGACACTAGTTAGGCCTGTTTCGTGACATTATTTTATTATAGTCTTCTGACTTTAGGAATGTTCTTTAGTCTACTGACCAAATGTAAGATTCAAAATGGCAGAACTTCAGGAACTAAATAGTGAAAAGCTAAACACGAGGCAACGTGTTTAGTTTTCCACTATTTTGTTCCTCTTCTAGGGTTCGAGTAGATTTTTCTATGGAAGCTCGTCGAGCATTATGTTGAGATCAGGAGAATCATTTTCTTTTTAACTACAAAAACAACATGGTATCTTTCATAACTTAGTGGCAGTGTCTATATCAACGTCTTTCGCATACACCTAGGCGGGTTGTGCACCAAGGTTTTTATCACTATAAGAGCTTGCGCAGACTAAGGGATTTTTGTCCGTGGACTTTTTTGTCCGTTAAAATAGATCGCTTACAACTGTATCGAGTAACGTAAACGAGGGATTAAAGTACCGCGACCAAAAAGTCCCCCGAATAACCGAGGACATGCAGAGAGCAGACCGGACAAAAGTACGGGGGAGCCCCAAAAAAAAATAGAACTCGTGAGACTAGGCGAAGCAACGCACATGGCGGACTTTAGTCCGCGTTGTGTGTGACCAGTATTTTCTTTTAAAATGTCTTCTCTTTTTCTTAAAATTCATGTTATTTACAACACAACTTAACCTCTGAATATTTGCTTCCATAACGTGCACTTCTCTACAGTTCCGGGCAAAAAATGATCGCACACCGTGTGCGTTGAGTTCGCGTTAAATCCGCGGCGGACTTTTTATTCGCTAACCGTACTTTTTTTTCCGTCGCGGAGATAAGTCCGTCGTCTGTGCAGACCCTAACACTATAAAAGCTTTTCATAGTTAATGGTCAAAAAGAGGTAATACTATTTTCTTTAATGTAAAATAATATTTTAAAAGTTGGCAATCTTTTGAAGGTAATATATTTATTTGTGTCTGCTTGATATGAAGACATGTAATTCAAAAGGAATTTTCGTGTAGGTTTTTCTACAAATGGACTAAAACATTGGTTGATGCTGATATGTAAAGCTAAACATAGTTCAATGAGTAGTCGGATGGCCGCCAACCACCCATTTGTCAATTACTCACTGACTAATTGACTCAGAACTAAGCGACTTCTCAACGATATCTCAGAAGCGTTTTCTTATATTTCTAATTCGTATATTTCTTATAATAAATAAGTAAATCAACATAGGCGTTCGAAAGGCAATAACTTTCGGATGAGTGTAGTTGAGTTAGTTTTATTGCAGACTTGCCCGGCAGGTGGCAGTCCAGCTCTTAGAAGAAGATAAAGGACCAAGGATCAGAAGAAAACAAAGAAATATTAATCATACCCGAAGATAAATGGCGATCAGCCTTTAAATGCATTTGGCCGATCAGCCTCGGCCACGGGCATCCTCGCCCATGCGCGCCTACGCGACCTAGGGGTAGCCAAGCAAGACTACGTGGAATCGGAGAAACGGCGATACGTTTCTGTATCTGAAACCTAATATTTAGCAAATGTTTAGGACTACCAATTTTACTTTGAAGAAGCATTCGGAATAATACTCTTTCTTTATTTAATAAAATACATAAGACATAAGTGACTTCATTTCGTGAAAAATTATGAGATCTATTTATTATATAACCGATATTATAACAGTAATGTTTTAGAGTTAGGTAAAACAAAATTTCCAATATTCAAACATTATGGCTAGAACATTATGAAAGAGCGCGGTGGATACCGACAATCACACCGACGCAAACATTAGCAGATCCGAATGAAAATGGTTGAAATAAGATGACCAGTGTAGAAAATTTCAAACTTTAAGGCGTACTTAGTGGTTCGTGCGCTATTTCGATTACGAGAACATAGCAACTTTCGCCATGGTCAATCTCGGATGGGTGAATCAAAATTTGTTATCTCGAGCGCCTCCGAGCTTCGTTGGTCCCGGTTGTTACTGCAACAGCTTTAACCCACCAACCCATAATGGGCCAGCGTGGTCCCATGTAGGAAGGCCTAAGCCCAGCAGTGGGTATTATATGTAGAGGCTGAAGATGATGAACATTATTGTTACTGAAGTTTATAAAAAACCTTGGTATATAATGATTTTCGGAAAAACCATTATAAGAAAAGAAATGGAGTACCCTAATATAATTAATATGCTAAAATAATATATTATTACTCGTGACTGTACTTAATAAGAGTAATACCTGTCAAAAGTGTAAACATTTAGTTTTGTTGATGACTTATTCAATTGGCACAATCAGTAAAAGATAATTCAAGTTGAGTCATCTCATCAAAATGAGAAAATCATCAGTATCTTGGCTTCGCTTTCAATGCCAAAGCCGAGAGTGAAACTGATTCTTTTAATAAAATTAAACGTCATTATGGTCGGTGTCTCATTGTTAAAAGTTATTTATGCTTCAAACAATGTACAGTCAGCAACAGAAGTCTTGAACATAATTTGTGTCCGAAAATTCCTAATCATGATTATTAACCATTTGTTTTTGATTTTGATCAGTAACTTATGGTTGATAATCATGATTATTATGGTTTCAGGTTCCCCATTTCACTCACACACTTCATATACACAATTACAAACACTCTTACTCACACACTAAATATTACTCTCAAATAGCCTCAGTTATCCGTAGATTTGTTATTTAGTTACATAGGTACTTTTAAGAATTGCTTGTTGTTTTTCGTACTACCAAGGGAAGTTCGATCATTATTATATGAGTTGCTTCATTCTTCAGATATATATAACCAGGTAGTCCTCCTCACCTGCAAGGCAACGTCGCTGTATATTTAAGAGTTACTAAACGTATTTTTTCTGTAGCCCAGGTCTTCTGAAACCTATTTCAGGCACATGTCCCTCACAATTAGGATTACAATATTGTAAAGTAGATGTAGCATTACCTGTGCTGTTTGTGAAGGAAAATAAACAATTTTAAATTTGAATTTCGCCCTGCCAATCACTCTTTTACAGAACCTCGTAGCAGCTTTTAACTCCCGCTTTACGTCCCGACGTTCCCGTCAGAGATGCCTGGAACCAGATTGACGTGAGCCGTGGTCCAAGCCTCAAACTCAGCTTGCCTTCTTTAAACTACGGTCGCCTTTTTTCTTGATTATTTTAGTTTCTAGTTTTAAGTTTTATATTTAGTTACCTAAATGTAATATTATCCATCCCGATTAATTCATTTTTAATTAGGGTATTAGTGAGAACGCTAAGGCACACGACTTAATTTTGATATTTCTTTGCAATATGAGTCACTGATGGCTGTCAAGAATTTATAAGTTTTTGCTCATGACTGTGCTGTGGTCTATTTATCAAGCCCTTTCATTCAATAACGATATTGAGAGGATTTAAATAAAAATGTAAGGCGGCTATCTTTGATTTGGAATTTTCTCATAGTGTTATTATTTTTTCAATTTTTTTATGTGTTCTGCTAGTTGAGCCAGTAAAGTCATTCATTTCAAACCCATATTGTGGGGGTTTCGGAGGAGCTCGATGGCTTAGTGGTTTGACCGCTCTTGTTGAGATTACGAAAAGAAAGCAACTTTTGCCATGATCGACCCCGGGATGGGTCAACGAAATTCATAATTTCGCGCTCCTCCGTTCTGTGGAAGGCACTTTGAGACGTTGGTTCCGGTTGTTACTGCAGCCCCTTGAATCCACCAACCCGTATCAGGCCAAAGTGGTGGTGTTATGGCCCAAACTCCATTCATGGGTTTGGATTTTTTCCTGTTGTATTCTCCTAGTCAAGTCCTTTCATTTGATACCCATATTGACGGGGTAGAAATAAAATATGTAATCCATCATTTTGTAGCGGCGGCGGCTGTCATTAGAATTAAAGGTTTGTACCATATTTTCAGATCAATCGGTCAACAGAAAATAGGGTATATTTTAATTACTACCTTTAATTAAATCAATACAAACAAGGCTCGATATACTTATAAAACCATTTGAAATTTACGTATGAATGTTGAACGACTTAGGTACCCAATGCAAATTATAGTTACCGACTAATATTGTAATGATGCATAGCGACATATGGCATAATGATAATTACCGACATATTTATTTATTTCATACACTCACACCTGTTAGCTAGCCCAAAGTAGGCATCATTATGAGCTTGTGTTATGGATACTAGATAACGGAGAAATTATGATAATAATATGTATATAAATATTAGAAATATACTAAATAAACATATAAATATCCATGAGTCGTAAACAAATGCTCGTACTCATCATACAAACATTTGCTCCTACCGGGATTCGAACCCGGGACCTCTTGACCGAGTAGCCTGTATAGCAAGGGGCACAGACCGCTCGACCAGCCGGTCATCAAACATATGTTGTAATGATGCTTAGCAACTTAGCGGCATATTACTGTTTAGCGACTGAAGGAGTATTACTGTTTAGCGAGATAAGGCATATTACTGTTTAGCAACTTAAGGCATTATACTACTGGTTACGGTTTTTATAATATTGAAATGATAAACTTATCCTTTGTTTTATGATTTGCTAGTGATTGTGATTTGATTTTTTTTTGGTCAGATTTAGTGTTCAGTTGTTTTGTAATTTTGTAACTGTTTATTGACTTTGGTTGCTGACTGTACAAATAACAAATAAAAATTCTAAAGACTTTACAAACGAATATTTCTATAGTAAGTAGATAAAACTGAAATCAATCAGTTTATAATTGTAATTGTTATAATGTATTTTGTGCTAACATCAGCACAAAAT
This sequence comes from Nymphula nitidulata, assembly GCA_947347705.1. Classification (NCBI taxonomy): domain Eukaryota; kingdom Metazoa; phylum Arthropoda; class Insecta; order Lepidoptera; family Crambidae; genus Nymphula; species Nymphula nitidulata. The sequence continues at coordinate 25,640,145 of OX374616.1, forward strand.
GCATTATGAGTTTATGGCTGTTCTGTTAGAAATAAGTTGTTGCATGTGTTTACATGTTTCTGCAATATGTATATTGCAGAAAAATATCAGCCAAGAGATGCCCACTGCTGGGCATAGGTCTCCCCCAAGGATCTCCAAACTGATCGGTCCTGCGCTGCTCTCATCCATCGGCTTCCCGCGACCCTCACCAGATCGTCGGTCCACCTTGTGGGGGGCCTACCAACGCTGTGTCTCCCGGTAAGTGGCCGCCACTCGAGGACTTTTCCGCCCCAACGGCCGTCAGTCCTCCTTGCAATGTGGCCTGCCCACTGCCACTTGAGCTACTTTACACACTTTGGGCTATGTCAGCGACCTTAGTTCTGCTGCGGATCACATCGTTTCTAATTCGATCACGCAGAGAAACACCAAGCACAGCCCTCTCCATTGCTCTTTTGGGTGACTTTGAGCCTTCTTATTCATCCCTCCATCATAACCTCCATTGTAAGCGGCCACGTCTCAGTTCCGTATGTCTTTCGTCTTAACTCTTCATGTTGCTCAATCTCAACTATGAAAGAAATATGTATAAAAAAAATTGTATATAACTGTACAAAATAAGGTCCTCCGTTTCCCCTAGAATTTTTTTTTTACTGAATTTTTTTTTACCTGCATATAATTTTTCTTCATCGTATAATGCCCAAACCAAGACAGTAGAGTCCTGTTTCATATAAAAAATCTTTCTTATATCTATTTTGTTTGTCGCTGTAATGTCTTGTCTTGTCAACGTAATAAATAACATAATCGCTTTTTTAATTACTGAATTTTTGCAAATTAAAAACTTTTAAACTCAAAGTTTTACTTGTTTAACTCCTACTATTAAAAAATAAATCACCTGAAATTCTTTCAGTCTGTAAACACAAGAAAAGAAAAGAAAAGTGAAGAGCGTGTTAGACACGCCGTAGCACTTAATGTCTGTAGCTTGATATTTTATAAACGCTGCTTTTAAGTGTAAAGTGGGCGAACAAACTTTGCATACATTTTTAAGACCACTTCAACCCTTGATAAAAAGCATCGAGCTTTTCCTTGTCGCGGTCTGAAACGCAAAGAATAAAGTACAAGTTCTCGTCTCAATGCAAACTGAGCTTATTAGGTGTCTTACGTTACCTTATTAGGCGTTAATGGAATAAATTACCCAATGAATCAATAAAACAAGGACTTTTTTTATCTTTCAACGAAAGTAACCTAATGTTTGGGGTAAGTTTCTGCATTTTCACTGATAGTGTCCGTACGACACAAAAGTTTTAAGGTAGGTTTATTACAGCAGTTAGATCTGCTTTGGATGACATTTTAAAAGTGATACATATTTTATTTCATTTAAGTATATAATTAGTTAGGTATTTTTAGGGCGTCAAACTACTTAAAATTATTAAAAAGTTGTTATTTACATTATTAAATATTAGCTGCTACTCGCGGCTTCGCCTGCGTGACCTTCTTTTGCTATGCGTCTGTATCTGTACTGAAATTAGTTTCACTACTTATTCTCAACCCCCAAACTATTTTTTTTGAAAATATATGTAATGTACAGACACGCGGTCCTTTCATTCTTATTATATGTGTACTGTATTGTTTAAAAATGTAAATGAACACCGGTTTCTTTTTTTAACTGGCTTCTAAAAAAGGGGAGGTAGTCAATTAGCATGTAAATTTTTTATATATTTTACCTCAGAACTGAAAGATTATTGAAAGAGTAGGTATTGAAAGTATAAGTACTTTCAGATTAGTCCAATAGAAATTGTATCAAAATCGTTCAGTAGTTTGGTTTTTAATTAAAAATAAATGGAATAATTGAGTCATCAATGTATGCGAAATTGCTTTCATTTTTAATTGACTTTCATTGGTATGCTAAGATAGTAAGAAACAATATATGCTTACTGTCACCCATCTAGATTTGACTTTATCACTAGAAATAGTGAAAAAAAAGTTATACAAAAATAAACACTGACCTCAAGGCACTGAAAAGGAATAAGTATTTTATCAAATTTCAGTACGTACTTACGTCATAAATATATACATAGTATATTTGGAGTTACCGCTTAATAGTTTCCAGAAACAATGGATAGTGAAGCACCGACTCCAAATCCAATATGACGACCGCCTGGTCGAGTGACGACCGGCTGGTCGCGTGGTCTGTACCCCTTGCTATACGGGCTGCTCGATCAAGAGGTTCCGGGTTCAAATCCCGGTAGGGGCAAATGTTTGTATGATGAATACGAGCATTTGTTCACGAGTCATGGAAGTTTATATGTTTATTTAGTATATTTCTAATATTTATATACTTATATTATTATCAATATTATTCCGTTATCTAGAATCCATAACACAAGCTCTTAATGATGCTTACTTTGGACTTGTAATAGGTGTGAGTGTATGAATATTATTATTATTATTAATAATAATATCTTTTTAAAGATAAACTAATGAAATTTGAGTAAAAAAGGAAAAGTAGACAATTAAAGTAAAATTTAATTTGTTTTTCCTTTTCAGTGTTTTGAAGTCGGTTTTATACAAATCCAAAATAAGGCTTGCTTCCCTACGAGCTTCCTTCCCTGCGAGGTGCTAGGCGTATTGAATAGCGCTATTGTGAATTTAAATAAAATATTAGTTTTTAGTAGAGACTACAAAACTGTCCGCTGCATGACTTCATTCAGTTTCTATTCGCGAGCACTCGCTCATAATCTATTTTGCAGAGGTGAAAAAAGATAGTAATCGTTTTGGCATGCGTGGGATTTGTGCGCGGGGGCATGCAATCGAAGTAAATCAAGATAAAAAAAACAGTTAGGTAGTATAATAACGAATAGTAATAATCCCTATTACTAAGAGCTCTATACCTATGAAATCGCCGATTTTGTATGAAAAATATGGAGAAAAATGATATTTTCATACTAAAAACATAGGCACGTTTTCAAACAACATTGAGGTTTTTTTCATACGGTTTTGATCCTACCGAAAGAGCTGTTTTCAGTGACTTTCCTATTATACAGTAATGTGCACTAAAATGTCAAAAATTAAAAAGGTAATAATAAAGGTAGGATGATAAAAACTTCTTTGAAAGGTTTTTTGTACTTATAATGACGTTGTCAGAAAAAACAATATATTTATCTTGAATACATCTCTTCGTATTTCTATTCTAATTCCGTGTTTCTATTTTAAAGTTTATTCCTCAACAAACTCTCCGTTATTTTAATCTAAACATTTTTCTCAACCTTAAGAATAGTAAGGTATGAGGGTATTACCACTCAAATTTAGGACGCTCTACCATAAAGAAGATATCATACCTGTGTAGTGGCGTGTTCCTGGGGTAATTAGTTCATCATAAGAAAGCCTTGCTTGTGTTGTTTAACTTCTCTTCTATGCTAGTCATACCTCTTGATTTTTAAAAGCGAGGTAAAACCCTATTGAAAGCAAATAAAGACTTTTTGATATTGATTTTTGTGATGTACTCTACTTTGAGGATGCACTTAATTAATTTAATGGCCGAACTTCGGAATTAGGTATTCCATATTAAATTCCGTTTATTATTCTTTAGTAACCTAACAAATTAGCAATAAGATGGAGTGGAGACATAATAACTTGTAAATTTTATTACATTCGACTGTACAGGCACTCAAGCGCATGTTTAATACTCGGTCATAATTTATTTTGGGAATGTGCGTAACTGCACTGGCTATGTGTTATGTTCTGGCTAAGTTTGTTTCGAGTGACGTTGTTTGTGGCCATCCTGTGGGAGTTCCGTGAATTTCTTTCTTGTCGCTTACGATGTCGACAACACATAAACTATATCACTCATAAGTCATAACAGACCTTACCTTACCGCAATAGAAGCAGTTATGTCATTGCAAGTGACACTCCGTGAGTGTTGTTTATGCATCTTTATTTTGCTTACAAGATTTATAAAAATCGTTTTTTGATATAAGATATTTTTTTATTCAACATAACTACTTAGGTGCAATTAATACTTAAGTGTAGGAAAATAATAAAAAAATGCAAATGTTTAATCCAGTTTTAAGTTAGGTAATTTGACGAAAAAGTTTTCTTATTAAGTGTCATCATAATTTATTATATGAGGTTGTGCGGACGTAGCCACTCCTGGAATGACTCCTGCTTGATCCTGTTACTCAAAATAGCGGCTGCGTCGCCATGGTCCCCCTCTTGCCGCGTTCAGCAGCTTCCAAACGTACCGCTCATAAAATTACAGAGAAAGTGGTAAGCCAATATACTTCGACTAAGTAAAAACATGAAAATAATAATAGTAACAATTAAGTATAGAAATATTTTAAAAACCTAAATACTTGAAGTGATAGGACACCAAACAACCAGGACGTTGCTTCATTTTTTATGAGGCTGTTTCATACACTCCGAATGGAATGGAATCTATATGCTTCTTTCTTTCATAATCGTAATTTGGAAACACGAATAAAATGAAAAAGAACATAGCAAAGAATAAATAATTTAGTTCATTTTCAAGCTTTTCGTAAGTAAAAATTTCTATTACAACAGAATCGCGTCTTCAAATTTCTTTGCCCATAAAACGGGGGTAGAGATAGTGTATGGATGACTCCAAAGACGTGTGTGGCCCTGTTTAGGAAGATAGACGGCAAGGCAAGAATCTCTTCAAAACACTCCATAGTACATGCAACACCAGAGAAATCACTTCCTCGTTGCCGACTCTGTAAAAACCTTTTCACGCCTTGTTTGAAGAACCCCATGCTGTAGGTACTCATTCGATAAAATCTCTGCATGGAGCTCATTCCACAACCTGAAGGTACGCGGGCGAGAAAGTTCCTCTGAAACCGTACAGTACAGCTATGCGATTCTCTACAGTCAGCAGCCATGAATTCGTGGCTGTCGGCAGCGCCGTCATACTTTTGGCGTTTGTTTGACAACCGTTGGCGACACCAGCGTTCCGACGTCGAGCACGGCGTGAACCGGAACTAAACAGTGGTTGATTTTTATATCTTTATGTAAAAAATCTATCAAATATTGAATGAAGTCATTGCGGTTCAATTTTAACACAACAAAAGAGAAATCAAAAAATATCGATTGTACTTCATGTCGTATAACCAAAACAGAGACAATCGTACACAGCCAAGAGACCGACGTAGAGATTAGTGAATACGCTTTCACGCAGCGCAGTGCGCAAACGTCAAAACCAATGGCAGCTCGTCGTCTTTGTCAGACGTCAAGCTCGATGTCGAATATCTTTGTTTGTGAATCACACTGCCTGCTGGTCGCGGCGACTACCGCCACAGCGCGTGGCCTGAAATTCGGACGGGCGAATATTTAATTCGCCCGTCGCGCCGCCGCCGCCGCCGCCCGTTCCCGTGACCAGGCCCTAAGTAAGGTATTGGTTCGGAATAAACGCATACGTGTGGCACTTGCAGCAATGTCGTCCGAATGTCGAGATAATTCATCATGTTCTTTTTACACTGACGCATGAGCATGTGAAGCGGTTCAAGGGTATGAATAGGCACTGACTGGGGTGTCACTGGGGTTTGTCATAGTGTATTATGAACAAATTAACGGCCGCTGTCAAATAACGCCTCAGCACAGATTATAACGGTGATTTAATGATCTAGGCATTATTTTTGCACTTGCATTATCTGAAATATTTTAATTCCTGGTTTTTTTTTCACTGGACCGCAATAGCAAATATGTCAGCGTACTATTATAAATAGATGGGAGTCTCGGAGGCACTATTTGGTACTCACAAAATTTTAATAATAAGCAAGCTATAAACTATGGTTGGGACAGGGTATGGAGATGTGTTAAGGGGGGAGGGTCCCTTTTACAGGTCCTTTTCCTTCCCCTTCTATATCCCCCCAAAGAAACTTAAAGGTTTACCGAAACGGAAAATGGCTTCGGGCCATCCCATGATGTCGTCAGGAAGCGGTTATGAAGGTGCGTCAATATAAGCTATGTATTGTAACAATTACAAATAAAGAAAGAAAATGATGAAAAAATTTTATGCCCCATGCGGGATGCATAAAATTTAATAATTTAGAATTATATTTTTTATATATAAATGTGGTATAAGCTATGTTTCATTAATGGTGGGTAGAGAAAGAGATACAGCTTGACCTCTAGGTAGTACTAATTTTTATACAACGAGGAGATAATTTAAAATAGTCGTTGTGGGCACAGGCTAAACTGTCACATCAGAATTTCACGTGGACAAAGTAGCCGAAAAAAGCTATTCTGAAATAAATTTTCAACTACTCAAAGACAGTCACAACGTCTACCAGATACGGTAAATCGAACATTATCTAGTAAGTCTTAACTAACTATTTCAATTACGCAATTGACGCTGTAGTGTTTCTATTCCAAAAGCTTCAGTCAAAGCATGTTTCGTTGATGTCGTTTGTAATGTGGTATGCGCAGTGAACAATGTGTCAATAGTTCATAGCACGAACACTTTTAAATTTCGAATAGTTTGAAATTATAAGCGTCCGTGAACTATACGATTGTGATTCGAAATTTGAAAATGTTTGTACTATGGAATAAATGGTATAGTACGAGTAAGTATAATGACAGTGTCTTTCGTTAACAAAACAGTTTAACTATTAGAAGTGAAACATGCAACATGTTTAAATTCGGATGAAAAAGAGCTTTTACAGAATATAATACATAATATGAATTTTTAAAACCACAATGACATAAATAAAACAGGTGCGTGCACATGTTTAAAGTATTTATGCGGGAATCAACGATTTATTAGCATTTCAATCTTCAGCCGATAAACAAGCTAATATATTTACATTTTTTAATTAGCCATACTTATTAGTTCTAATGTACCAGGAGTACAAGCATGGTTTAATAGGAGGTTTGTTTTATCAGTATTCCAATATTTAATAAAATTTCGATGTAGCTATGAATGGTTGTAGTTATCCATTATTATTTCCTAATTCTACAGAGAAAAACCGTTATAAGGTGTTTCTTTTTAATTTTATACTCACTTAATTTCCCTATCTTGCTCTATCTAATAACAATAATTATTATAATCTGTGAAATCTTTACGAATTACATATTATGGTTTGAGCGCTCTGGTTTCGATTACGAAAACAAAGCAACTTTCGTAATGGTCTATGCCGGGATGGGTCAACCAAAATTTCTAATCTCATTCGTGCTTCGGAAGGCACGTTGTGCTGTTGATCCCGGTTGTTACTGCAACCGCTTTAGCCCAGCAACCCGCATTGGGCCAGCGGGGTGGTGTTATGGCCCAGACTCCTCATGTGTTTCTCCCATGTAGCAAGGCCTGTGCCCAGCAGAGGGACGTATGCTGCAGCTAATGATGATATAGAAAATAATTCATAAGTAATTCAATTGGACGTTGCGTCTTTTTCGGTAACTGACAAGAAAACCGCTCCAGAGTGAGATTTCAAATTATACAATCTTTAAATTTAATCATGTTACTAGTCACGAATGGTTACCGGCCGATATTGATTGAATTAGGACAGGGTCTCATAGTGGTGCAATTTGTCTCATCGAAATGCTATACGAAAGAAAGTTGCATAAATACGCTTTTATATGGGACGAAATCCTGAAATTAAACTTGAGGGAGACTTATTTTATTTTTATAACTATAGACGAGTAAAAGATAATCGTCACATTTGTATGTCTGTCTGTCTGTCGATCTGTCTGAATTTAGTTTAACTAACAATATCATAATGTTTGTCTGTCTGCCGAGTCTGAATTTACACCGCCTAAAATTGAACTACCGAGAAGATTCCTTTTCAAATTCTTAAGTCACAATGTCTGTAGTTACAAAATGCGTGAAAAGATTTTTAAAGGGTCGGCAACGCGCACGTGATACCCCTGGTGTTGCAAGCGTTCATAGGCTACGGTAACCGCTTACCATCAGGTGGGCTGTATGTTTGATTGCCACCTTAGTGGTGTAAAAAAAATAACTTTTAGCAAATTTTATTGTGTCCACACATTCTTATCATCAAAATATTCTTGGACCTTATATAAGCCTTTTTTCATTAAAGTTTGTTTGACATATAGCTTAAGTTTGTGAAAAGGCAGTTCAGGTACATTAGGTAAAATTTATCGTATATGTGTATACATTTCCCCATGAATGACCGATTTGTCTTGTGAAGTCTAAATCTTATAAGCAACAAAGAATTCCTCAGAAACTTACAGCAGATATAGTGTGTTCGGGCTCATAAAAATAGTCTCAATGAGCAGGTGTTAGATAGATGATTAATAAAGCCGGGGGCTACTTGAAGGAAAATTATTCATTTTATATTATTATAATATTCATAACTTAAACACTAGACGTGTATAAGTAATGAATATTACTATGTAGGTATACAGGGTGGTGCTGTCAATACGACTATAAAAAAATGGGCTATATTAGTTCTTAGAAATCGTTTGCCACTTTCAAAAACATCTTATTCATTTGATAATTTTATGACTTTTCTATGAAGTAATGCAGCCAATGTTATATTATTTCATACAAATGTCATAAAATTATAATATGAATAAGATGTTTTTGAAATTGGCAAACCATTTCTATGAACTAATATAGCCCATGTTTTAATTTATTGCCGTATACAGTACCATCCTGTATAATAAGTATGTTTATATTTGTAAGTTTTTCATCAGTAAGGGACTGCCACCATCCTTTATAAAATGCGACTCTTGTTTTGAATTAACATCAGACCACTCCCCTGTAATAGCATATGTAAGCCCCTATGTTAAACGTGCTAAGAAATGTAGGCTACATACTAAAAAGACAGACTGGTTATACTTTCGGGATCTTGTTAAGGCATCTCTAGATTGCCAAATACCTCTTAAATCTGATGAAGATATAATCCTGGCTGTAGAATACTTCAATAAAACTATACAGGAAGCGGCATGGGCTGCCACACCATATCAACCTGAAAATAGCCGAAGTGCTGATTTATACCCAAAGACAATTTTGGAACTAGTAAAATCAAAACGTCAAGCCAGGAAACTGTGGCAGGCAACTAAATATCCTGAGCATAAAACAACATTTAATAGTTTGGCACGTAAACTTAAAGAAGCCCTTACAACGTATAAAAATAATAATATCGAAAACTACCTCAGAAATCTAGATGCGACACCAATCACTGACTATTCTCTCTGGAAAGCAGCAAACAGACTCAAAACACCATTAATACATAAGTCCCCAATTAAGAAACCAGACTGCACATGGGCAAAGAGTGACGATGAGAAGTCTAAAATATTTGCACAACATCTATCATGTGTATTCACCGCTAATGAAGACTGTGGATTCACTAAAACCGAACTAATTATGGCAGAACTAAGCCTACCACATCAACTGGATCTTCCAACAAAAAAAATCTCTAAGAAGGAAGTACTACGTGCTATAAAAAAGCTCAATATCCATAAGGCACCTGGCTATGATTTAATTACGGCTACTGTCCTGAGAGAGTTACCTGGTGTTGCCATTACTTTTCTTACTCAGATCTTCAACGCATGTCTCTGGAGAAGCTATATACCACCACAATGGAAAGTAGCAGAAATCATCCTTATCCCCAAACCAAACAAAGACCTCACGGACGTCAAATCCCACCGTCCCATTAGTCTTCTTCCAATACCATCAAAAGTCCTGGAAACACTCATTCTGAGTCGTTTGATTCTAGATGTTGAAACCGCCAAACTGATACCAGAACACCAATTCGGGTTTAGGAAGGCCCATGGTACGATAGAACAAGTGCACAGATTGGTGGAAATAATACATAACACCTATGAACGCAAATTATTCTGCTCCGCCGCCTTCTTGGATATCTCGCAAGCATTCGACCGTGTCTGGCATGATGGACTGTTGTATAAAATACACAAAAATTTGCCCATAAATCATTACCTTCTTATAAAGTCTTATCTTAGTGAAAGATATTTTTACGTTAAACACGGTGACAGTATAACGAATCTCCACAAAATAAAAGCCGGTGTCCCGCAGGGCAGTGTGATGGGTTCAATGCTCTACCTCATCTACACCTCAGATCTACCTAACACGGAAGATGTGCTAACGGGAACATTCGCTGACGATACTGCTGTACTTGCAGTCGATGAATCCGCTGTTCAAGCATCAGCAAAATTACAAAGAAATCTGAATAACATATCTCAATGGCTAAAAGACTGGCGGATAAGAGCAAACGAAACTAAATCAGTACATGTTACGTTCACATTAAAAAGAGGTACATGTCCTGAGGTGGAGCTAAATAATATAAAAAATCCCCAGTCGGATGATGTGAGATACTTAGGAGTCTATCTGGGCAAGCGACTTACCTGGAAGAAGCACATTTCCAAAAAAAGGAAAGCCCTCGACCTACAGCTTAGGAAGTTATACTGGCTCATTGGAAGAAAGTCACAACTTACCTTGGAGAACAAACTCCTATTGTACAAGTGTATCCTCAGGCCGGTCTGGACTTACGGTTTGCAACTGTGGGGCACAGCATCAACATCGAATATCGAGATCCTGCAGCGCTTTCAGTCAAAGACTCTACGTCTGATAACTGGAGCACCATGGTACATGACAAATAATCGCCTTCACCACGACTTAAAAATAAAAACTGTTAAAGAGTTAATAAAGGACTCAGTACTCACTTATTCTAAACGAATACAAAAACATCCCAATCAACTCGCACGAGATTTGATGAGCAAGCAACAAAATCAAACATTCCAAAGACTCAAAAGACGAGCTCCACAAGATCTGCTTTAGGCAAATGTAAGGAAGAAAGAAAGAAAGGGGGAAAAAAAAAACTTACGGTCAACATATGGGCACATCACAGGATAGTGCACCATGCAAGCCAAATTAGAAAAAAAAAACTTAACTCCAGCTAAATGTCAACAAGACAGCTCGCAGGATAAAATAGAGTTAAAAAAAAAAAAATATTTGTAAGTATGAATATAAATTGTAATCACATATTTGAGAAGCGACAGTCAAAATATTAATTTCTTTAAATAAATCCCTAAGTGAATACGTGGCTTGAGTTTGTAAAAAGGGTTTTGCTTGCTGCAAGCCAAAAAGCCTTTTTTTGAAAAATAAAAGTTATTGCGTCTGGCTTGCGGAGACGCGGCTTGATTCCCGCCTGGAGCATAACATTTTTTCGTCACTTTCTTTCTTTATTTGTAATTATTAAAATAAAAATATCTTCAGTGTCGGCTGCTGCGATTCACAATAACAAGCCATATAATACGCCACCGTAGAAGTAACCGAAGTAAACAAGTCTTGCTGTTTCAACATCACACAAGATGTAATTTTTTTAACAACCTGAGCAGCTGATTCTGATAGAACTTTCGTATGGTCGGCACCTCCTGTATAACATTTTTAAGAAATCTGCCAATAGTTTTATGGTCATCCTTACACTCAGTCATTAAATCTTATTTTTTCAACTACAATAAAAATATTTTTAATGACTTAGCTCATAAACTAATGTGAATAATTAATTTAAGATGGGCAAACAAATAATCAACTATGATAAATCGATTAGTGTAAAGAATATTATTTCTTCAAAACTAAACAAATAATAAAAAATCCATCATCGCGCACCTTACTGCTATGATTGTTATCTTGTTTGTTTGCTTGCTTGTGGCTTGCTCGACCCAAAATAAGCCATTTGTAAGTATTCATTATATAACATAATAAATACTTACAAGATACTAATTTCGACGGCCAAACAAATAATCAACTAAGAAAAAATATTTTAATATTATTTTAATTACTAAGATAAATCAATCAGTGTGAATTAATCAAAAAACGTTAAGTAGGTATTACTGCTATGATTTTTAGCTTGTTTGTTTGTTAGACTCAAAATCAGTTACTTGTAAGTATTCATTATTTAGAATAGGTTGGGGAAAAAGTTTCTTCGCATTTTTTAAGAAAATTCTAAACATTTTTTAAAATAGTTTATTTACATTTAACTAAAGTATGTAGGTACCATTTTGGTCGATAAGTTTTTGCCACCTTGTAGGTAGGGACATGATCCCATTGCTATAGAAATTTTGGGGCTTCTGATCAAAATACCGCGACAAGTGGTATTGGCAGTCCTCTCGTGATGTTAACCTGACACTGCCTAGAGAAATCTGAAGAGAGCGAAACAGGTGGAAATCTGAAGGTGCAAGGTCAGGACTATACGGCGGATGCATAAACACCTCCCAGCCAAACTCTCTTAATTTTTGCTGAGTGGCTAAAGATGTGTGAGGTCTATCATGATGAAAAACCACACCCCTTCTGTTGATTAATTCCGGCCGCTTTCTCTCAACTTATTGCTTTAATCTCATCAGTTGTTCGCAGTAGTCGCAGCAGTTTAGAATCGATGGTCCTGCCTGGTGGTAACAGCTCATAATGAATAATGCCCTTTCAATCCCACCACACCTTGTTGCGAGTTAACCTGGGTTTCGCCACAGTCTGTGAAGCCTGACCGGCCTTTGACCACGACTTTCTTTCGAATTTCTTTTCGCATTATAGTATGTATGAACTTGTAATAAAATCTCTTTGGCTGTACTATTTGTATCTGGCTGGTTTTGGTATCATTAAAAATTTAGATTTTAAAAAGATAATTCCAAATTCAAATTAGGAAAATGTGTGTTTTTCATTTGTTTTACGTACTGTCAAGATGAGTGAATCTAAAGAAGAAATTCGATACATTTTAAAATTTTACTACAAAAAAGGTAAAAATGCAACGCAAGCCGCGAAAAAAATTTGCGATGTTTATGGACCTAGTGCAGTGTCTGTGAGAGTAGCACAAATTTGGTTTAAGCGTTTTCAATCCGGAAATTTAGATGTCAAAGATGCACGTCGCTCTGGTCGCCCTATTACGGATAAAATTAATGCCATTTTTGAAAAACTGGAGCAAGATCAGCATATCTGTAGTTACGACGTAGCTGAAGAACTGGGAATCGACCACAAATAATTTTGGCACATTTTTAAAAAAATGGGTACACAAAAAAGCTCGATATTTGGGTACCCCAGGAGCTCACTGACAGAAACCTAATGAACCGTGTACTCATTTGTGATTCTTTATTACGACGTAATGAAACCGAACCATTTTTGAAGAAGCTGATAACTGGTGATGAAAAGTGGATCACGTACCACAAGAACGTGCGATAAAGGTCGTGGTTAAAGGCCGGTCAGGCTTCACAGACTGTGGCGAAACTCGGGTTAACTCGCTACAAGGTGATGCTGTGTGTGTGGTTACGCTGTTACCACCAGGCAGGACCATCGATTCTGAACTCTACTGCGAACGTCTACCAGATACGGTAAATCGAACATTATCTAGTAAGTCTTAACTAACTATTTCAATTACGCAATTGACGCTGTAGTGTTTCTATTCCAAAAGCTTCAGTCAAAGCATGTTTCGTTGATGTCGTTTGTAATGTGGTATGCGCAGTGAACAATGTGTCAATAGTTCATAGCACGAACACTTTTAAATTTCGAATAGTTTGAAATTATAAGCGTCCGTGAACTATACGATTGTGATTCGAAATTTGAAAATGTTTGTACTATGGAATAAATGGTATAGTACGAGTAAGTATAATGACAGTGTCTTTCGTTAACAAAACAGTTTAACTATTAGAAGTGAAACATGCAACATGTTTAAATTCGGATGAAAAAGAGCTTTTACAGAATATAATACATAATATGAATTTTTAAAACCACAATGACATAAATAAAACAGGTGCGTGCACATGTTTAAAGTATTTATGCGGGAATCAACGATTTATTAGCATTTCAATCTTCAGCCGATAAACAAGCTAATATATTTACATTTTTTAATTAGCCATACTTATTAGTTCTAATGTACCAGGAGTACAAGCATGGTTTAATAGGAGGTTTGTTTTATCAGTATTCCAATATTTAATAAAATTTCGATGTAGCTATGAATGGTTGTAGTTATCCATTATTATTTCCTAATTCTACAGAGAAAAACCGTTATAAGGTGTTTCTTTTTAATTTTATACTCACTTAATTTCCCTATCTTGCTCTATCTAATAACAATAATTATTATAATCTGTGAAATCTTTACGAATTACATATTATGGTTTGAGCGCTCTGGTTTCGATTACGAAAACAAAGCAACTTTCGTAATGGTCTATGCCGGGATGGGTCAACCAAAATTTCTAATCTCATTCGTGCTTCGGAAGGCACGTTGTGCTGTTGATCCCGGTTGTTACTGCAACCGCTTTAGCCCAGCAACCCGCATTGGGCCAGCGGGGTGGTGTTATGGCCCAGACTCCTCATGTGTTTCTCCCATGTAGCAAGGCCTGTGCCCAGCAGAGGGACGTATGCTGCAGCTAATGATGATATAGAAAATAATTCATAAGTAATTCAATTGGACGTTGCGTCTTTTTCGGTAACTGACAAGAAAACCGCTCCAGAGTGAGATTTCAAATTATACAATCTTTAAATTTAATCATGTTACTAGTCACGAATGGTTACCGGCCGATATTGATTGAATTAGGACAGGGTCTCATAGTGGTGCAATTTGTCTCATCGAAATGCTATACGAAAGAAAGTTGCATAAATACGCTTTTATATGGGACGAAATCCTGAAATTAAACTTGAGGGAGACTTATTTTATTTTTATAACTATAGACGAGTAAAAGATAATCGTCACATTTGTATGTCTGTCTGTCTGTCGATCTGTCTGAATTTAGTTTAACTAACAATATCATAATGTTTGTCTGTCTGCCGAGTCTGAATTTACACCGCCTAAAATTGAACTACCGAGAAGATTCCTTTTCAAATTCTTAAGTCACAATGTCTGTAGTTACAAAATGCGTGAAAAGATTTTTAAAGGGTCGGCAACGCGCACGTGATACCCCTGGTGTTGCAAGCGTTCATAGGCTACGGTAACCGCTTACCATCAGGTGGGCTGTATGTTTGATTGCCACCTTAGTGGTGTAAAAAAAATAACTTTTAGCAAATTTTATTGTGTCCACACATTCTTATCATCAAAATATTCTTGGACCTTATATAAGCCTTTTTTCATTAAAGTTTGTTTGACATATAGCTTAAGTTTGTGAAAAGGCAGTTCAGGTACATTAGGTAAAATTTATCGTATATGTGTATACATTTCCCCATGAATGACCGATTTGTCTTGTGAAGTCTAAATCTTATAAGCAACAAAGAATTCCTCAGAAACTTACAGCAGATATAGTGTGTTCGGGCTCATAAAAATAGTCTCAATGAGCAGGTGTTAGATAGATGATTAATAAAGCCGGGGGCTACTTGAAGGAAAATTATTCATTTTATATTATTATAATATTCATAACTTAAACACTAGACGTGTATAAGTAATGAATATTACTATGTAGGTATACAGGGTGGTGCTGTCAATACGACTATAAAAAAATGGGCTATATTAGTTCTTAGAAATCGTTTGCCACTTTCAAAAACATCTTATTCATTTGATAATTTTATGACTTTTCTATGAAGTAATGCAGCCAATGTTATATTATTTCATACAAATGTCATAAAATTATAATATGAATAAGATGTTTTTGAAATTGGCAAACCATTTCTATGAACTAATATAGCCCATGTTTTAATTTATTGCCGTATACAGTACCATCCTGTATAATAAGTATGTTTATATTTGTAAGTTTTTCATCAGTAAGGGACTGCCACCATCCTTTATAAAATGCGACTCTTGTTTTGAATTAACATCAGACCACTCCCCTGTAATAGCATATGTAAGCCCCTATGTTAAACGTGCTAAGAAATGTAGGCTACATACTAAAAAGACAGACTGGTTATACTTTCGGGATCTTGTTAAGGCATCTCTAGATTGCCAAATACCTCTTAAATCTGATGAAGATATAATCCTGGCTGTAGAATACTTCAATAAAACTATACAGGAAGCGGCATGGGCTGCCACACCATATCAACCTGAAAATAGCCGAAGTGCTGATTTATACCCAAAGACAATTTTGGAACTAGTAAAATCAAAACGTCAAGCCAGGAAACTGTGGCAGGCAACTAAATATCCTGAGCATAAAACAACATTTAATAGTTTGGCACGTAAACTTAAAGAAGCCCTTACAACGTATAAAAATAATAATATCGAAAACTACCTCAGAAATCTAGATGCGACACCAATCACTGACTATTCTCTCTGGAAAGCAGCAAACAGACTCAAAACACCATTAATACATAAGTCCCCAATTAAGAAACCAGACTGCACATGGGCAAAGAGTGACGATGAGAAGTCTAAAATATTTGCACAACATCTATCATGTGTATTCACCGCTAATGAAGACTGTGGATTCACTAAAACCGAACTAATTATGACAGAACTAAGCCTACCACATCAACTGGATCTTCCAACAAAAAAAATCTCTAAGAAGGAAGTACTACGTGCTATAAAAAAGCTCAATATCCATAAGGCACCTGGCTATGATTTAATTACGGCTACTGTCCTGAGAGAGTTACCTGGTGTTGCCATTACTTTTCTTACTCAGATCTTCAACGCATGTCTCTGGAGAAGCTATATACCACCACAATGGAAAGTAGCAGAAATCATCCTTATCCCCAAACCAAACAAAGACCTCACGGACGTCAAATCCCACCGTCCCATTAGTCTTCTTCCAATACCATCAAAAGTCCTGGAAACACTCATTCTGAGTCGTTTGATTCTAGATGTTGAAACCGCCAAACTGATACCAGAACACCAATTCGGGTTTAGGAAGGCCCATGGTACGATAGAACAAGTGCACAGATTGGTGGAAATAATACATAACACCTATGAACGCAAATTATTCTGCTCCGCCGCCTTCTTGGATATCTCGCAAGCATTCGACCGTGTCTGGCATGATGGACTGTTGTATAAAATACACAAAAATTTGCCCATAAATCATTACCTTCTTATAAAGTCTTATCTTAGTGAAAGATATTTTTACGTTAAACACGGTGACAGTATAACGAATCTCCACAAAATAAAAGCCGGTGTCCCGCAGGGCAGTGTGATGGGTTCAATGCTCTACCTCATCTACACCTCAGATCTACCTAACACGGAAGATGTGCTAACGGGAACATTCGCTGACGATACTGCTGTACTTGCAGTCGATGAATCCGCTGTTCAAGCATCAGCAAAATTACAAAGAAATCTGAATAACATATCTCAATGGCTAAAAGACTGGCGGATAAGAGCAAACGAAACTAAATCAGTACATGTTACGTTCACATTAAAAAGAGGTACATGTCCTGAGGTGGAGCTAAATAATATAAAAAATCCCCAGTCGGATGATGTGAGATACTTAGGAGTCTATCTGGGCAAGCGACTTACCTGGAAGAAGCACATTTCCAAAAAAAGGAAAGCCCTCGACCTACAGCTTAGGAAGTTATACTGGCTCATTGGAAGAAAGTCACAACTTACCTTGGAGAACAAACTCCTATTGTACAAGTGTATCCTCAGGCCGGTCTGGACTTACGGTTTGCAACTGTGGGGCACAGCATCAACATCGAATATCGAGATCCTGCAGCGCTTTCAGTCAAAGACTCTACGTCTGATAACTGGAGCACCATGGTACATGACAAATAATCGCCTTCACCACGACTTAAAAATAAAAACTGTTAAAGAGTTAATAAAGGACTCAGTACTCACTTATTCTAAACGAATACAAAAACATCCCAATCAACTCGCACGAGATTTGATGAGCAAGCAACAAAATCAAACATTCCAAAGACTCAAAAGACGAGCTCCACAAGATCTGCTTTAGGCAAATGTAAGGAAGAAAGAAAGAAAGGGGGAAAAAAAAAACTTACGGTCAACATATGGGCACATCACAGGATAGTGCACCATGCAAGCCAAATTAGAAAAAAAAAACTTAACTCCAGCTAAATGTCAACAAGACAGCTCGCAGGATAAAATAGAGTTAAAAAAAAAAAAATATTTGTAAGTATGAATATAAATTGTAATCACATATTTGAGAAGCGACAGTCAAAATATTAATTTCTTTAAATAAATCCCTAAGTGAATACGTGGCTTGAGTTTGTAAAAAGGGTTTTGCTTGCTGCAAGCCAAAAAGCCTTTTTTTGAAAAATAAAAGTTATTGCGTCTGGCTTGCGGAGACGCGGCTTGATTCCCGCCTGGAGCATAACATTTTTTCGTCACTTTCTTTCTTTATTTGTAATTATTAAAATAAAAATATCTTCAGTGTCGGCTGCTGCGATTCACAATAACAAGCCATATAATACGCCACCGTAGAAGTAACCGAAGTAAACAAGTCTTGCTGTTTCAACATCACACAAGATGTAATTTTTTTAACAACCTGAGCAGCTGATTCTGATAGAACTTTCGTATGGTCGGCACCTCCTGTATAACATTTTTAAGAAATCTGCCAATAGTTTTATGGTCATCCTTACACTCAGTCATTAAATCTTATTTTTTTAACTACAATAAAAATATTTTTAATGACTTAGCTCATAAACTAATGTGAATAATTAATTTAAGATGGGCAAACAAATAATCAACTATGATAAATCGATTAGTGTAAAGAATATTATTTCTTCAAAACTAAACAAATAATAAAAAATCCATCATCGCGCACCTTACTGCTATGATTGTTATCTTGTTTGTTTGCTTGCTTGTGGCTTGCTCGACCCAAAATAAGCCATTTGTAAGTATTCATTATATAACATAATAAATACTTACAAGATACTAATTTCGACGGCCAAACAAATAATCAACTAAGAAAAAATATTTTAATATTATTTTAATTACTAAGATAAATCAATCAGTGTGAATTAATCAAAAAACGTTAAGTAGGTATTACTGCTATGATTTTTAGCTTGTTTGTTTGTTAGACTCAAAATCAGTTACTTGTAAGTATTCATTATTTAGAATAGGTTGGGGAAAAAGTTTCTTCGCATTTTTTAAGAAAATTCTAAACATTTTTTAAAATAGTTTATTTACATTTAACTAAAGTATGTAGGTACCATTTTGGTCGATAAGTTTTTGCCACCTTGTAGGTAGGGACATGATCCCATTGCTATAGAAATTTTGGGGCTTCTGATCAAAATACCGCGACAAGTGGTATTGGCAGTCCTCTCGTGATGTTAACCTGACACTGCCTAGAGAAATCTGAAGAGAGCGAAACAGGTGGAAATCTGAAGGTGCAAGGTCAGGACTATACGGCGGATGCATAAACACCTCCCAGCCAAACTCTCTTAATTTTTGCTGAGTGGCTAAAGATGTGTGAGGTCTATCATGATGAAAAACCACACCCCTTCTGTTGATTAATTCCGGCCGCTTTCTCTCAACTTATTGCTTTAATCTCATCAGTTGTTCGCAGTAGTCGCAGCAGTTTAGAATCGATGGTCCTGCCTGGTGGTAACAGCTCATAATGAATAATGCCCTTTCAATCCCACCACACCTTGTTGCGAGTTAACCTGGGTTTCGCCACAGTCTGTGAAGCCTGACCGGCCTTTGACCACGACTTTCTTTCGAATTTCTTTTCGCATTATAGTATGTATGAACTTGTAATAAAATCTCTTTGGCTGTACTATTTGTATCTGGCTGGTTTTGGTATCATTAAAAATTTAGATTTTAAAAAGATAATTCCAAATTCAAATTAGGAAAATGTGTGTTTTTCATTTGTTTTACGTACTGTCAAGATGAGTGAATCTAAAGAAGAAATTCGATACATTTTAAAATTTTACTACAAAAAAGGTAAAAATGCAACGCAAGCCGCGAAAAAAATTTGCGATGTTTATGGACCTAGTGCAGTGTCTGTGAGAGTAGCACAAATTTGGTTTAAGCGTTTTCAATCCGGAAATTTAGATGTCAAAGATGCACGTCGCTCTGGTCGCCCTATTACGGATAAAATTAATGCCATTTTTGAAAAACTGGAGCAAGATCAGCATATCTGTAGTTACGACGTAGCTGAAGAACTGGGAATCGACCACAAAACAGTTTTGGCACATTTTTAAAAAAATGGGTACACAAAAAAGCTCGATATTTGGGTACCCCAGGAGCTCACTGACAGAAACCTAATGAACCGTGTACTCATTTGTGATTCTTTATTACGACGTAATGAAACCGAACCATTTTTGAAGAAGCTGATAACTGGTGATGAAAAGTGGATCACGTACCACAAGAACGTGCGATAAAGGTCGTGGTTAAAGGCCGGTCAGGCTTCACAGACTGTGGCGAAACTCGGGTTAACTCGCTACAAGGTGATGCTGTGTGTGTGGTTACGCTGTTACCACCAGGCAGGACCATCGATTCTGAACTCTACTGCGAACAACTGATGAGATTAAAGCAAGAAGTTGAGAGAAAGCGGCCGGAATTAATCAACAGAAGGGGTGTGGTTTTTCATCATGATAACGCTAGACAAATGGTTTGCCACTTTCAAAAATGTCGTATTCATTTGATAATTTCATGACATTTGTATGAAATAATGCTGCCAACGTTACACTATTCCTAGTTTTAGTCATGAAGACTATAAAAGATTTATTTTATTTTCATTTTGTGTAAGGACCGCTTTCACAAGTAGCTAGTAAAATGATAAAAGTATGTACTTATGAGAGAATATGTACTTGAAATTTTAAAGTATATGTAGCAGGCGTGGTCATAGGTCTACTATTTGATTTGTAAGTCAGTGTCTATACCGGGAGAATGTACGACGGTGTCAATCGGGAAGTATTAATTTCGTCTTTTTTATTGCATTGTAAATAATCCATTTCGCATCATTTAACATCTCATCTTCGTTTCTTTATACAGTCCACTCCTCGCTCAGAAACACTATACATGATAAAAAAAAGTTAATCAAAAATTAAAACCAACTTTAAAAAACTGAAAACTAGGGGATGAGTACCTAACTCATCCCCTAGAAACATATTTTTTTGAGTCAGTGCTTCACTTTCTATTATTTATGAAACAAAAACCACTTAGCACCAACTCCAATAAATATGTTTCTAGGGGATGAGTACCTACCTACTCAAATTTAATTATTTTATCCTTTTTATTTTTTGGAAGTCGGTTTTAATTTTTGTTTAAAATTTTTTTTCACATATTTTAGTGTTAACTTTCTAAGGTCGAAGCTAGATGGATGACCGTCAACTTATGTTATTTCAGTATCGTATCGTTTCACTAAAAAGTCGTAGGAAAGCAAACCTCCGCAATTTGGCATACGTAGACGACTTACTGGTTTCAGTTTTTTTTATTTAAAAACCAACTACCCAACTGATTTTGAAAAAAAATTTATGGTATCAAATGGCAGCTATTCCGCATCGAACAAAAAAAGAATTACGTAAATCAGATTAGTCATCTGATTATGATACAAAGAAAAAAAAAACATACCGGCCGAATTGAGAACCTCCTTCTTTTTGAAGTCAGTTAAAAAACCGAATATCACTAAAAAGTCAAAAATAATAAATTAAAATTAAATGCCTCCTTATCCAATTTATTTATTTTATTTTTCTTGGAAAACAAACAGAATTTATTTAAAATAATTTTTTATTCTGGATTTTTAATTTTTAATTTATTAATGTTATTAATTATGTTATATTTGAATAACAATTGTGGATGAGATATAATAGAACACATATGCCTTATTCAGTTTTCGCAAATAGAAATGGTATTTTTAAGAGTTGGTGCTAGGCTGTTTCTAGATTCCATATCACAAAACCGGTCCGGTCTTACGAGGAATATTGTTCGAACTTGTGGGATGGCTCTGTGAAGTACCTACCTTATGCACTGGACAGATTGATGTCGATGTCAGCAGCAGTTTGATGTCGATGTCATAAATATCGTCTAGTCTCTATAAGAATTGCGTCACTTAGCGTCTTGTAGCGCCTATGTCATGGAGAGTCACTATCAAAATAAATAGAAATCCTGTAGTATATCCTTTCAAGTATCTTTCAAGTTATCGAATTTGGATAAGATTATATGGAGATATCCCGTAACATACACGAAAAAACATACAGCCTAATTGAGAACCCTCTTTTAAAAGTTCATTTGAAAAATAGATAGTAGGTAAATAATAATTGTACGCAATTTTTACCGCTTATTTCAATTTACCTATTCTTCTGTGTTCGAAGAGAAGGAATTTCACCAATGGAGGTCTAAATTTGAGCTATAAAGACCATTAACTGTGCTCTACTTCTCTCAACTCACATACACGTACACTTATTTACATACCTACAGCTATTAGAGTCACAGTTTTTTATAATAACAGAATACTACAGTAAAATTCATACTACATATTATGAAAATCATGTGTCACAAAATACCACGTATGGACGCATTGATTATAATGGTATCCAAGTGTAACTTAATTTGTAGTTTACTATATAACTGTATTCAAAATGATAGGTATGGTTCATAGTGAATACCACTTACTTTATGTTGTCTTATTGTGTTTTTTTTGCCCGAACCGGGTCTGGTATCATGTTTACAGTGCGAGTACTCCCTTCATTGAAGTTCACTGGTGCTTGCCCCTAAGGAGTATTGCTATTAGCTATAATATTTTTAAATATCTTATTAAATCTTTATACTTTACAAAAAAATATGTAAATAGAGTTAATCAATTATGAAATTGATTAAAATTATTTACTTTCTTTTGTCTCTCCCTTACATTAGATAATGTAGATGTTTAATGAAAGTTTATACGAATGCAAGAAAAGAACATAATGAATCATGTGTAATTAAGTAGATGCATGTTATGTTAGAAGATCCTGTAGGAGGCGAATTCGCGGGTGAGCGATGTGCGGGCTGGGCAGGGAGGGCGGAGAGTGCCGCGGGAGTGCGCTCGTCTCAAAATAGCCCGCGTATTTCGGTCTCCGCCCCGCCGCGCCCCGCCGCACGCCGCTGCGGCGCCCGCGCACTCGCCGAACCACTATCCGCTAACAATTCGCAATCGACCGACGTCTTGGTTGTTGGACTTGGGTTATAATGACTTGACTTCTGCTAAATGAACCCGTGGACTAGTACGTGTTTTAAACAGTGGCGTATCAGTTTAATTTCGGGAGAGCGCCGTAGCTACCGTTATTTTACGAAAAGGACATAGCGTCGAGTGAGAGTTTTTTGTGCGTTGTGCTGCGGTGGCGGCAAGATGGAGAAGCAGTCGAGGTGGTCGGAGCAGCGCAGCGAGCAGCGCAGTGAGCAGCAGCATTCGGAGCGGCGCGAGCACACCATGCAGCAGGAGCGTGTGCAGCGCACCGAGCACCACTACACGCGCCAGATGCTCACTCAGCAAGGTCAGTTACCACCCTCGTACCTGTAAAGTGAGGCTCAGCGAGTGTATGGACCCTGGAGGGTGCGCGGGCGGCGAGCGAGTGTCTCTGGTTTCTTGGTGCGTAGCTTTATTTGTGCATAGCGCTTTCCTGCGAGCGCCTATTCTGGGGCGCGCGTGGGCGACGCGCCGGGAAAACAGGAATGCGTTGCCGCTCGCATATTTTTCGTGATTTTCTTATTTCGTTTAAGAACCGATATCAATGTCGCTCCTCGGGGATGAAGCGAATGACGGAGACATAAACAACGGTGAACGGTGAGCTCGTGCCGATGGCTACAGGCTGCAGGCCTATTGATTGAGGCTATAAGATAAGTCTTATAATATGTCGAGCCAGGTCACCGTCACGAGTTTACCAGACTCTGTTAAGGCCGCATCGCGAACTTACATTAAGAACTTGTTTACTTATAAGGCACAAATTCGATTCCATATATGGATGCAGTACAAATAATATGTCCTCATTGGAGGATTATTCTCTCTTAACATTTACAAAATACTTTCGGCTTGCGAAACTGGGACAGCTGGTGATAGACACCTCCAGATGTGGGTCGTCATTTGCGGCTTTCTGTACATGATAGACTCGAGCGTGGAGCCGCTACAGGGACCGCTCATTGTCATTATTCATTAAACACGACGAGAAGCAAATGAAAATATGAAATCGAATGGTGGTGTATGTAGCATTATTGCGTGACGAGACACAAATGGTAGATTGCATAAAAACAATATAAACACAAGAGAAAACTTAACCAAGTACCGAGAGCCGGCGACCGGCCGAATACACAAAATGAACGGGCACCGGTGATTTTACTTTATATTACCTACATGACATGACAGTCATGATTCAGCTGATTGTGGAGAATCGAGGCAAACATTCAAGTATATGATCACACTTTCTCAAGACGATAGAAGAGGCGGTATCTAATGATGTCTAAATAACTTGTTCTATTGTTCAATTCGAAATTGATAGTTGTTAGACATTGAAATATTTGTTGTATTTCGAGAAAAGTTTGAACAGCGACAAGGTAGCAGCCGAATTGCGGCAGTTGTTCAAACTGAGTCGTTATGTAAAACGGGACCAAGAGTGTAGCCTGCGTGACTCACCCAAACCAAACTCGCTGTAATCTAAATATTGTAACTCTATTTAATTAATCCCCGCTAAATACTACACCTTACTGCTAACTCTATTCTTTAATGATGCAACAAATAACTCTCTATACATCTGTGTTTAGTTTAAAATGTAAAACGAGAAATACAAGTGAAAAAATGCAAATAATTTGGAAATAAATAGGACAATATAAACAAGTACCTACTTTGAAATAATTGCAAGTCACGTCTTACACAGAAACTTAATACATTGAAAAACAGCTTCACGAACTTTGTTTTAACTCACATACTTAGTCTAATGCATGCATTCCTGCAGATTCGAGGAAGAACCGAGCGGGTCCACATTACTCCACATAGAACCAGTCGATACACTTTTTGCGATATCGCAATAATAATCAGTTTTCTATATCGTCGATGAACTGAGAACGACGGAATAATAGCGTCATTAGAATGAAAAAGCCCGGTACACGTTTTCACTTTTCTTGTATAATTAGAAACGGTATTATATATTACCGAAAGATTCGCTTTTTATCTATTACACTTCCTTTATTTATCTATATTATTATCTTATTGCTGAGCGAATTTTAAGGCATTGCGAATTGATCTACTCGTGAAACATTATCATTTCTAATCGATTTTGTGGGTGTAATAACTTTTAAAAGTTTGACTATCATTTTAATCAATAACAAAATTATACAGCAAAGGCAAAATGCACCGACAAAAGCGATTGTTGCTCATACGAAATTTTCATCCATCATTACCATGTTAGTTTTTAGCAAGTACGATAAACAATCTGACGTCAAAATTTTTGGCTTATTATTTTTTTATGGATAATTTTGATAAGTTTTAATGTCAGGTTATTTATTTTATGGCGAACGTCATAATTCCAATATTTAATCCAGTTCCTAAAGAAATGAGCACCTTGAGATTAGCCGGTTAACGACTGCGGAACTAAACGCTATCTTACCGCTACTACGTGTACTTTTACTTTATTTATTATGAAATCAAATATCCACGAAAAAAATTATTTTAAACTATTAATATTTATTTCTTTTAAATGCACTTAGCATTCCGTTTGGAAATCGATGGGGAGGTCTTTATTAGTGACAATGTATTTCATTAGCTGAAATGATGATGATGATGACTTGGTGATTGGATTCAGTGTTTTTAGCAAAGAGAATGTTATCATTAAAACGTACGTGATATGTAATTATTATAAAATAGTAAATTGTTTTTAAACCAAGCAACCCTAATAACATGAAAAATAAACAATAAATAAATAAATAAATAAACACGATAATCAAATGAGAGATGAACAAAAATTATTTAGATCGACTTTTTAATTGAAATTCTGTACGTTTAACATTATGTAATAAGTATGAAAGTTAGAAAATAAATGTTATAAAAATCATTTAATGCAGACTTGCGTCCATAGTGTTAGTAATAATTTACTTACTTGTATGTTATTATTTGGCAAAAATAGTTTTTACTTCACTACATTATCAAAATGATTCTATTTTAATTAATTAATAAATGCTTTAGTTATTGTTCTGAGTAATAAACTTATATTAATATTACCTCTTTTTTCTCTATACAATTAAAATATTTAATATCTGGAATTTGATTTGATGAATTTTTTTTTTATAATATATTTTTTTTGTAAATGGATAGATTTAATGTCAGTTATTTAAATACTGACTGATCCTGTAATGCCCTGTATTATCTTTACTGTACCTTAACAGGGTTCATGTACCTCTCATATATCATTAGCATTATTTTTTTTCAAATTAAGTACATAATTGTGGACACGAATAAATATTTTTTAAAACTCTACAATAATTACTTTATTTAATGATTTTAGGTTATTTTTGTATCTTTTATAATCGATTAGTACGATCGACAAAATTCTGTGTCGGTAGTAGAGGCGTTCATTGCCGCGTTAAGCGTGCCTTAACTGTAGCCGGTCGCGGTGCGCGGGCGCAGCCTCATCTCGCTGTGCACGCACCGAAACTGGTGCAACTCCCGCGATACGTTACCATGTTTTATCTACTACCTATTAATAACTTTTTTGCTAATTTAAAAAGTAACTGCATTTGAAAACGAGGCTTCTTATTAAAGTGTTGATGATGAACGCTTTAGATTTCCTATTTTAATTAGTAAAGTTTGTATACTACCTCACTGGAAGACTTTTGGACATGTATTTGCATAAAAAGCTTATCCAAGAAGCTATCTTGTCATTATCATGTGAGGTCACAATTGTGACCTTGTGTTCTCTCGTTAGTTAAAGTAAATAAAAATAATATCATTAAACTCACACTTAATGTCTAGCACAAATAATAAAGCATCACCAAGAAAGTGTTAGATGGCAGGTATATAAATATTAGACTAAATAAATAAACATTCAAACATCCATGACTCGTGATCAAATGTGGGTACTCATCAAACAAACATCTTCCCTATCTGGAATTCAAACTTTTTACCTTTGGTTTAGTCAGAAGACAGGGGTAAAGACTAATCACACGACCGACAAATTTTAATAAATATCTTGCAAAGGTATACCATGTGAACATTAATTTGGATAACGAAAATGAAAAGTTACCTCTGGTTTTGTAATAAGGATTGCTCAATATTAAAGCTAAAATTAATATGTGTAGTGGTCTCCGAGGGATAAGAAGAAAACAATTATAAATCAATGAATATCTGCGTAACGAGTCTCAATGTCTGAGGCCTAGATCGTGCATTATGAAAGCGCAAGTCGCGGATAAAATGATCAAATAAAATACGGTCAATTCATGGTCTTGGTTTACTTGCATTGTTTATCACAAAGCGGTCGTTCACCGAGGCTTTACTGACTAATGATCACATTGAATCAAGATTTCTACTCAAGAGTCACGACAATCGAAAGTAAAGACGGGGGAAAAAGATACAAAGCCGCAACACGAGCCGGTGCTAACTCTTTTACCGTCCTATCGCCAAACTTGCAATCAGTACAATTAAACTGAATAATAGTATACTCGGCACTGGCATTAATTTCTACGTTATTAGACAATTCAAACAAGCTTAAGAAGCGTATAGGCTTAACTCGCAAAAAATGGCACGACATAACTGTCAGAGAGGTATGATGTCATTAAAATTCGGGACCCCAAAACAAGTCTTACTACATCATGAATTATCGCATTAGCAGTGTTACTTAGGGTGTATTTATTCTTTAATGTAAATGATAATTATATAAATATGTATTTGCAGACTTTAAAATTCAGTTTGTTTTTCTTTCCTATTTTAAGTGTAAGTTATATAATGAATGGCCTTCATAAGCTAGCGTCGCCACTTCGAGGTATTTATGTTTGGAACATAATAGTATAAGGTTGGTCACCCCTGTGTTTTGTTCTATGTAACGGTGCTATAATAGTATTTATGTTTTCGACAGCATCTTGTGGAGTCTGCTAGAGGTTAGGTACAATAGATTTAACTTATTACCCTTTTTGTTTTTATAAAACAATTAGATAAACGCTATGTTTAAGTGTCGACTAGACATCTGTCCGAAATTTCAAACCACCTTCCTATTTTATGAACTGATTGTTGTAAAGATGAGAAAATTATTGAATCAAACAATAACCAAACTATTTAATAATTTAATAATGATTTATTGTTCATTGTAAAAAGGTCAGTATCTTTTTATTTGTTGGAATCTAATTATTAGTTATACAGAATTCTGAAATAAAATTTGGAATTCTGGGGTTGCGGGGGGTCGATATCATAGTACGTGCGCGGGTGGTGTTTGCTTATGTGTGTGTGGCACATGTGGTAGAACTGTACTGCGTTGTACGATACGCAATAGTATGCATTTTTATTGTTGTCACGTGTAAAACAACGTTTTTATTAATCAGAAAATAAAAAAGGTCTGAAAGGTGTCAAACTTTCAGAGGTACCTCTTAACAAGGAACACAACTACCTCCTTAAATTTTATTTCGGACTTTCGGAACACGCTCGACAGCACGTCAAGCGTAACAGTACAGTTTCACCTTGAGACCGCCCTTACTGCGTTCATAATAGAGGCGGCTTTCGTAGCGCGACTGTTACACTTGATGTGCTGTCGTGTGTACAATAAGCGTCGCACAATTTTAGATTGACTTGGAATTAAATTTAAGTGTAATGTGTTTTCACCTACATTATTAAATCTGCTTACCTATCACCCGATAATCAAAAGACCCGTTGAAATTCAAATTCGATGGCAGATGAAACGCGTGATTATATTAACACAATCGTGTAACAGCCAACAGGCGATCTGCGTGTCGAGCTAATTGATTGTTACGGTCCGAGAATCGCAATAACTTAAAACATTTTATTAAATAAAATGTTTATGTAAACAATGAAGTTGTCCTAAATTAAACGCAGATTTTTAAATTATTATCTGTCTATTATGCGTTTGAATACACTAAACGTAGCTTCTTCTTTGGGATAGTTCGCAGAACTTAAAATTAGTTAATCACTGGTGGTTGACACTTGAAAAACCTAATTGACACCATAGAGAACCTAAACCTTGAGTTTATTAGAATAACAATTTAAAAAAATATCTGATGTATTGTAATGATGATAATAATAATCATAATCATTTATTCCAGGTACAAGTATAGATGTTCACACAGGGGAATGAATTTATGTATTAATTAAAAAATCCGCCAAGGCTCGTTTTTTAAATTCCCACTCGGGTTTTAATAACCTCTATTATGTGACAGTTACACAAACTACTATTATGAAATAAGTGGAATTAATAAAATAAAAATTATGTAACATTGAACGGTAGTAGCATGTTTTTATTCCCAACAGATGCAAGGGAAATTTCAAATGTAATAAACTCTCTTAGGGATACTCACTCCGTCGGCTACGATAATTTAAATACTAAAATGCTAAAACACTGCAGACATGTTGTGTCGCCATTTCTTTCACACATTATAAACTTATCTTTCGCACAAGGTGTGTTTCCCAATAAATTAAAGATAACTGTGAAAAAGACAATTTATAAAAGAGGTGAAAGAGACAACCCTGCGAATTATAGACCAATAGCAATCATTCCTATCTTGTCGAAGGTTTTTGTAAGATGCATGCACGTGCGTCTAATGGATTTTGTTACAAAGTATAACATAATTGATTCAAACCAGTATGGATTTCAAAAAGGAAAGTCTACAAGATAAGCGGCGTTTAATCTAATTAATGAGATAATTGAAAAAGTTAACAAAAGAATTAAAACTACGGTATTCTTCTTTGATAGGAGCAAAGCATTCGACTTTGTCTCGCATGATATACTTCTAAAAAAATGTGCCGGGTATGGCATTCGGGGTATTGTACTGGTGGATCAATAGTTATCTAGACGGTAGAATTCAATACGTGGAAGTAAAGCAACTAAATTCTGATTTGCAGGAGGTATCTTCTTTCTCTAATCTAAGGTGCAATGCAGTAGGAGTACCACAAGGCTCTATATTGGGACTATTACTATTCTTACTCTATATCAATGACCTCCCAAAACTCACCGATTTCCACTGCTCACTTTATGCTGACGACATAGCAGTCGTTATAAATGACAACCCGGACAAAAACTTTATTGACATAATTGATCCCACAATATTTAACATTATGAATTGGCTTCATTCGAAAGACTTGACGGTAAATACAGGAAAAACTAAATTTATTCAGTTTATAAATAAAGGCACTTGAAAACTTAATCTTAACATCACTTTTAACGATGCAAAAATTACAGAAGTTAACCAAAATACATTTCTAGGAATCGAGTTTGATGACAAATGTACCTGGAAACCACATATAGAGAAATTGTGTAACAAACTGAATAAATTTGCCTACGCTCTATGGCGCCTATCCAAAATAAGTAATAAACATACAGCATTAAAAGCCTACCATGGGTATGTTGCATCCAATATAAGGTATGGCATAGTGATATGGGGGAATTGGGCCAAGATAAATAGAGTTTTCATTTCACAAAAACAATGTATTAGAGCCATTGCTGACGTAAGCTCTCGGACCACCTGCAAGCCTTTGTTCAGATTGTTTGGGTTTTTGACAGTCCCTTGCATTTATATTTATGAAGTGTGTTTTTGTGAAAGTGCATCCAGATTTGTTTGTAACAAAAAACAGTGCTGTAGAATGTTCAATACCAGATATCCTAATAAGTTGTGTCATCCGAATTCTAGAACTGAAATCTGTGATAGAAATAGCTTATCAATGTCGGTAAGAATAAGTTGTCAGAAACTTTAAGGACACTGCCACTTTCCACTTTCAAACGTCGCTTACATGGCCTTCTAGTTGAGAAAACTTATTACACAGTTGCAGAGTTTTTGAATGACTCAACATAATTGACATTTTTCATTGCCTTTCATTTTCAGTTGACATAAACTTTGACCAAATTAAATTTTTTAAATTGTTTAATTAATTAAATATATTATTTATTGAGTGTTTGACATTTTATGGTGTGATTAATTATTGGCTTAATAATTTGTCTTAATAATGATTTAATAATGATATAATGTTGTTAATAAGAATGACTTAATAACTGGAAAATTACATGCTGTGTGACAGTCAAAATATGTGATACAATCAAATTATTTTAACACCTTCTGTACCATATTTAATTGCAATAAAGAATTAAAATAGAAAAAAAACATCAAAATCGGTCCATTCGTTTAGAAGCTACGATGCTATAGACAGATACACAGACAGACACGTCAAACTTATCTACATCCCTCTTTTTTCGCCATGGGCTAAAAAGTGGTGTTATTGAACTGGCTATCTTTCTGTTCATACCGAAACAGCAAACTTCTTCACGGACGAAATAGAAAAGGCGCAAGGGACTTTGCTTTCTCATCAGCTATTAAGTAATTTATTTACATTATTATCTACGTCATAATAACAATTTTATTACTATTTGACGACCAGCTGGCCGAAAAAGCCAGTAGCTAGCCTTAAATACAGGCTACTCGGTCAGGAGTCCCTGGTTCGAGTCCCGGCTGTTCTCTGGTCATGATAGTCATTATATTTATGTATGTATATTTCTAATACCTGATCATTATCATCATGTTCACACCAGCCTATGATGTCCACTGCTGAACAAAGGTCTCTCCGTCGATTTCCAAATGGAACGGTTCTACGCAGCCTACATCCAACGGCTCCCCGCGACCCTGACTAGGCTGTCTTTCCATCTAGTGGGAGGCCGTCCTACTTTGCGCTTTCCGGTACATGGTCGCCATTTTAGAGCTTGAATGCCCCACCGCAGTCTGTTTTGCGTGCTATGTGCTCTGCCCACTGGCACTTCAACTTGCTAATCCTAAGAGCTATGATGTCTGTGACTTTGGTTCTCTTACTGATGTCATAATTTCTGATTCCATCTGGCAGAGAAACACCTAACATAGCTCGTTCCACAACTCATTGTATGACTGCGAACTTGCACGGAAGGCCTTAATCGACCACGTTTCACCGCTGTATGTTATCACTGGCAACACACACTAGTCGAAGACTGCCAACTTCAAGCACTAAGGAATTTTGGACGAGAAAATCTTACCCAATTTCCCGAACGCTACCCATCCGAGTTAGATTCGTAGATTTACCTCTTTCTCGAAGTTGGCCCTACCTAGCTGGGCCCTTTGTCCGAGGTAAACGTACTCGTCAACAACTTCGAGAACATAACTCGCAACTGTAACTGGTATAGGTGTGACATGGATATTCGAGGATATTTATTGTGCCGGAACTAAAAAGGTTGTATATTTTTATAGCTTTATGAAAAGTCAATCAAATATTGAAAGAAGTCATTATGATACATTGCAAACACAACAAAAACTAAATCGAATAATATAGATTGTACTTTAAGTCGTATCTCTAAAACAGTGACAAACATACAGCCAAGAGATCGAGAGCGAATACGCTTACGCACAACGCTGTGCTCAAACGTCACAATCAATGGCGGCTCGTCGTCTTGTCAGTCGTCAAGCTTGACGTCAAATATTTCTATTAGTAAATCACACTGATAAGCTTTTCCTACAATTTATTATTGATCTCTCAAGTACCTGTATAGTAATTAGAAAAATATTATCTAATCAAGTAACTGGTCTGAGAATAATTAATGTAGATTCAAGGTAGGTTTGGTGAGAGATTTGAAACATTAATCCGTTGCATTATGAGTCATTGTTCAACTGAAGTGATACGGCCACTAATACCTACATTATGACTGCAACTTCATCCGACACAAGCGAAAAACACTAAATAATTAGTTATTTTATGTGCAAAATCTATAAAAGATCACTATTTTATTGACATTGAACCCAGCTACATCTCAGCGATTCTTTAAAAGAAATCATTTTCTCTCCATACGACATGAGAGCAATTCGCACGGAATGCATTCACAATGACACAAATATAAAGAAAACGTCTTAATCGATTACAGATCTTTTGTTTTTCTATTAATTTCATTCGAGTGAATTCTTGTAATTCCCGACGTGTATCGTAAATTGTCATGCATTTTAGTAATTCAGTTAAAATGTCTACAAAAAGAATGCTAACAAGTATTAGATTGGAATATCTTGCACAAGATTTCATATTTTCTTTGCAACATTTTTCGTGATGTTGATACATTATTTAATATTTATTTACGCTCCTTAAGTTCGATTTGAGAAGTGAAAGCAGCCCCCTGCTTTGAATTTATTAAATTACTTAAATCACATGACTGTCTATTAAAATACACCCTCCGTATGTTTTTTATTATTAAATAAAGCATGCGTACCTAAATAGCAACTAAAAATATGGTACCATGAGTGTTAATAAAACTGTAACATGTGCAAGTCTATATCCTTTATTTTTATTTTGTGCGTGTCAAGAGCCAAGTGGAATCGCGCCGCAGCCGCAGGTGGTATCGAAATATTATTTTTAGATATTTATAATTATAAAATAACCTAGTAAGAAGTAGTGACTGGATATAGAATGAAAGAACTAAGCGAACACGTGAACATGATTTTATTTTGAAATTAGAAACAATGACTCAATACAATAACTCATTGTAGCATTATTTCAGACGACCGTGTTCGACTGGTCAGTAAGCCATACTATACAGGCAACTCGGCTAGGGGTCCCGGGTTTAAATATCGGTTGGGACGATTTCAGATGTTTGCATTATCAGTACGAGTTGTCACGAGTCATGGATGTTTGAATGTTTATTTAGTATATTTTTTATATTTAGATACTTATTATCATTAATATATATAAAAATGAAACGCTGTTCGTTAGTCTTCCTAAAACTCAAAAGCGACTTGACCGATTTCGATTATTCTTTTTTTGTTTTGTTCGCTTTAGTACAAATACTTAGTTTAGTCAGTAAAATTAAATGTACGGAATATTTCTAAATAAATAATAATAATATATTCATACACTTACACCTATTATCTAGCCCAACGTTATCTCGTGAAACAGTTCGCTGTGTTTCGGATTGAAAGGAAAGCTTACCAGTGTAATGTAATGTGTAAGTGTAATGTACTGGGCATGGAAAGCACTTCATCTTAGGCCTCAAGATGACAACGCACCTGCAATACCAAGTGATTTTTTCCTTGTTATTGCAGGAGTCTATAGGTGACGGTAACCATTAACCACCAGGCGGGCCATCAGCTTATTTGTCATCAAGTGCTATATAATTAAATAACCAACTAACATTACCTATCACATTTATTGACGATGAAAACAATTAATACTGGAGTAACCATTCTTACAAATGTTTTCAAACAGCTATGCACACAAACACTTCGTTATAATTATGTAAGTTTATAGGAATTTTTAATTAAAATATAAACAACTGAGCGTCGCATACAGAAATTATTGGCTCTAAACGATATGAAATAAAATCAGGCACATAAACTAAGTTACAGCTCAACTGGACAATCAGAATCAGTATTATCTGAGCTTTCAGAGTGCTCAAGAGTATTGCGATGGTCTAGAAAAGCAACCTTATTGCTACAGCATTAGAATCGCCTTTAAAGATTTAAGTGATGTAACAAACAACATACGACTCTCATTGCAGTATTAGAACTTAGAATTGCTTCTGAAACAGTGTAGATATTTTTATCAGTTTGAGAGCTCAGATGATTCTGACAGCACTTTTTCTTCGCTCCTGTTCTTTGAATCGTATCTTACGTTCCTCTTCTACTCTTACCTTAGACATCCCGCCTCATTCCACTGATTTCCTCTCTTACTCTTTTTATGTGTATGCTGTCCGGTTGTGGAATTCTCTGCCTGAGACATTGGAGTCCTTCAAAAGCCAAGTCAGAGGTCATTATCTGCATTCCTGTCCTTAACTGCTATTATACGTTCTTGTTTATTTATTTCTTCTTCTTCTTCTTCTTGGTATTATATAACTTTAGTTTTTTAACCTTTATAGTTATGAGATATATAGCATAACTATAATTTATATATGCAAGGTGGTGACGACAATACGTCATTATATAAAAACACGGTCTATCTATATAATTCATTTAATAATTTCATGACATTTCTATGAAATTTTATAACATTGGCTGCATTATTTTATAGAACAGTTATAATATGAATATTATTCACTGTTTCTATAGAAATTTGAAGGCTCCAGTGTCTCAGGTAGAGAATTGCATAACCGGACAGCATTTGTAAGTTGCAAAACAATTCTATGAACGAATATAGCCCATGTTTTAATTTATTGTCGTCAGCACTCTGTATAATCTATATTTTATTACTTTTTTCCTTATTTCTTTCACCCTCTTAATTCGTTACCTTTAACTTTATTTGCTTTCGCTGCAGGCTGCCTAGAAGAGATTGCTGCCTGGCAATAAGGCCACTATTTTAATTAATTTCATTTTCAGATGTTGCCTTGTGCGATTAAGTGTATTGATTGATTGATTCTGATGCTGTCTGTACTTGTTTATACAAATTATATTTAATTTTCATATTTTCGCGGTTGGTTGCAAATTAAAAGATTGCATCTCTATCGCAGATATCATGAAAAGAAAAGAAAATTAAAAGGAGTTTTATATCAAAATATTATTTCGTCGTCATCACAGAATTTGCGTTGAGCATTCTATACATACTATAGTATTTTTAACACCCCACGCTAGAAGAGGGATGTTATAGGTTTGACGTGTCTGTATGTGTATCTATGTGTCTGTCTGTGACATTGTAGCTCCTAAACGAATACACCGATTTGGATTCAGTTTTTATCGAGATGGTTCTTAGCTGTAACTTATGAAGATCTGTTCAGGCGTTTTCATGATTATCAGTTCATTTCCTACTTGACAAAAGGGACTATTTTTGGAGATCCGATTGATTCGAAATTTGGTGGTATATTCGGTGGTATTTCCAAGACATGCTAACCTGCATCTGACGCTGAAGCATCAAATAGTTCGCGGGACGGTTTATTCTTCAGAAACTTACAGCAGATTTAACGTGTGTGGGCTCATATGAATAGCCTCAATGAGAAGGCGTTACATAGATGGCGATCGAGGCCGGGGGCTAAAGATACTTAAAATTTTAATTTTATATTTTTGTTAATTTATTTTATGTTAAGCTTTAATTTGTGGGTATCTATTATACAATACTAAAGTTGGTAAGTTATTACTTACCTTTTATTATTAGCAAAAGAAAAAGACCGATTAGTTTTTATTGTGATAATCACACGTGTGAAAAGCTAAATTAGCCAAGCGTCAATAAACGGTGTTTGTTATCAGTGAACACGGAAATTATGAAAGTAATGGTCGACACTTAATTATCTACTCTATTTGCCCACTTAAACGTTAAAATATAAAAATTATTGAAGCGTTCATGACTGATGATGTTTATCTACACGGATTTTTTAAATAATTGATCAGCTTTCCGTTATACAGATATGATTTTTTCAGGCTTTCCACTCCGATTTATCAGTGATTTCGCTTCCTATGTGATTAATTTGTTGGTTAATACTGATGACACCACAACGTAACAAAGAGACAATGGATTCGCAATTTATTTACTGACGATGAATTCACTTTATTGATGCGTGCCTATACAATGAGGTATACTTAGATCCAGTAACGATTGAAACTTTAAAAAACGATCAATAAAAAAAAATTTAGTCTTAACTTGTGAAATATACACATATTATGAGTTCTATAGGAGTGAAAACCTAACAGACAGACAAACAGAGCTACTATCGCATTCATAATATTAGTTTGGTTGAATCATAGGATCTATGGCAAAAGTTTGCGGCTCGATCCAACTCGTGTGTAACAAAGTTTTAATATATGTATACATCACTGCAGTCGGGAATATGTTTGCCTGTTTTATAATGCATAGACAATATGAATAGAAAATACGATGAAGAGATGATATACGCTGATTTATGTTGAGCTATTCGAATGTTAACGAATAGAATGTTAATATCATATGTAGGTATTATTGTATTTACACGCTAGGCTACGAACAATGTTGCCAATTCATTTACATTATTCCAAAATCAATTGAATCTGTGTAAGTTAATAAGACCCTTTTTTGTTTAAGTAGGGAATGATCTGATAGTCATCAAACGCCTGAACAGATTTTCATAAATTATAGCTAAGTACTATCTGAATTACAAACATTTAAACTAGGTATATTCTTTTAGGAGCTACGATGCCATAGACAGAGAATTAATAAATTAAAACATGGCTATATAAGTTCATAAAAATGGTTTGCCACTTTCACTAAAGATCTTATTCATTTTATATTTTTATGAAATTTCTATGAAATAATGCAGCCAATGTTGTATTATTTCATAAAAATGTCATGAAATTATCAAACGAATAAGATGTTTTTGAAAGTGGCAAACCATTTTCAAAACTGAAAACATTTCATGGTAGACCTCACATCACAATTACGTATCTCTAACTGCAACGTTTTGTGATAAGGCGAAGCAATATACTTAGAAGTAAGTTGTGACTACTCTGACCACTGAGCTTCTTGGGATAACTCTATAAATGTCTTCAAGTCTTCCTACTTTTGCGTCAGGCGTTACAGTAATGTAACGTATACATTAAGAATGACGAAATTATTGATTATTGTATATTGTAATAAGACAACTACGTAACAGAATCGTGTAGCAGTCAAGTAAAAGGTGCGAATGATTCACAGGGCCGCAAGCCGGCCGGTGACCATATGGCGCGGTGGGTCACTCATAGGGTTATAACATGACATGACCAAAATAAATAAAAAGCTAACTATCTATCACAACTCAAATACTATCGAAGAACTTTCTGTAAGCAAATTGGATCAGGAAACGCAGAGTTACAATAAGATCCTTCATACCTACAAACACGGTAATTGTTTTGTATCCAAGCTGTCAATTCATTTAACTGAAGCGTTAATTCCCACCAATACATAATATTTCTGACCGTGACAATACCTACTTAAAATATTTAATATTCTGCCGTTAGAGATATATATTCAGAAACTAATGCTAAAATTCACTGATGTGGCTGAATTCATTCTTACAAATTTTTTCATCGCGTTTGGCATTTTATTCTATGGCGGAGTGGTCAGTGACCCGTTCTGTCCAACCAGAAGACCTGAGTTCGAGTCTCGGTAGGGGCAAATTTTGTGCCTGCGAACATTTATTTTAGTATAAGTTTAAATATGGATTGTATTAACCATAAACTCGACATGTAATTAATTAGTAAGAATAATATGATAATTATTATGCTAACTTTTGGTAAGATTTTATTGATCGGCTACAAAAATCCATTTTATGACAGCCCTGAGAAAGCGGTTGCACTTAACGCAATTAATAGCAATGGTTTCAAGTAATACAAATAACATTGACACACTAGCCAATAAAACATTTTATCTCATAAAAACAGATTACTTCGAACACTATGTGCGGTACGGGAAAAATAGTATTGGTGCAAATAAACAGACGTTAATATCAACATTTTATATTTGTACATTAAGCATTCAAGTTAATGTTTATCACCTGTATGTAAACAGTTGCTTACAATTATTATCGATTAATATTATGAAAGTTCCACTTACATTACTTAAGCAAATATATTGTGTCAAAAATGCAATGTTTGACTTGGAATTTGATACCAATTTGACTTTTGACTATGATCAGGCGACATAAAAATTTATCCGTTACTCAACGTGACTCCTGATTTATTTACCAGACAAAATACACTCGCACTCGTTAAATAATCTCATATTGGTATTTTATTTTCTACAGTTTGTTAAAAATCATACTATCCAGTTAATAGAGTACACAACAGTACAACGGTAAGAAACAGTATAATATTATCTGAGGGTTTTGCTTGGTGACCTGTTAGGACAGGTTTCTTTTCTGAAATCCTATTTCAGGTTGGTACCTGAAATAGGAGCATGAGGGATGTTCTTCTTCGACATTTAGACTTCAACCTATGTTATCTACACTTGGTATTACCAATACCTACTGGGTAGGTGTTACAAGATTGTGATTGTGAAAGGCTAAACGAATATTTTTGATTTAATTTGAAACGGATTATCACACACACCACATTTCTTTATTTAAACATAATTTACTTTCGCTGCTATGTCTAAAAACAATAGCGACATTAGGATTTTTTAAATTTTAAACCGATTTTACACAGTAAAGTAATATGAGCAATGTCACTTGAGTGCTACTGTCTTCTGTGCATAAAGATTCTCCGGTTATTTGCGTTAAATTATTTCTTTGCGTTTCCATTGAAATATACAATCATTATTCGGTCACGGTAATTTAACGTAAATTTTTTAATTACGATTTTTTGCTTGCTGAATATTGAGTTTGATAACAGACAACATTAAAAGAAGTATTAATGAAATTTAGAAAAAATAACACGTTTACGCTACGTGATTAAGCTCCCATTCGTAGTATACGAATTAGGTACAACAAACCAAGTGTAACAAAAACTATAATTGTTTTTTAGGAACGGCACTATTTAAAGTACATCCCTAATATTTGAAAGTTTTATAAAAAGCAATTAACACATTCTCTATCCGATCAATAGTCTATCATCTCATAATTTGATTAAACAAGAAAATTCAAAATCATACACAGTATATTTCATCACAGACCCACCATACCCCTAGCCATACCCCTGGGTGTAGAGTGGGACTGAACCATACCACCGTAGTGCTGTGCACTATATGTTTACAGGTTTGTTTTTCCAAATATTACGAGCCTGGTGTTAATAGCATCCCTTATGACATCGCAAATCGATTTTGTAGCACGATGACTACTATCGCCCTTAGCTAACTTTTCGATTGTTTCAAGCAATCGGTAGCACCATGCCTACTTTATGGAACCGTCATTCATAAGATCGCACTATGCCAATAATCGCAACTTATAAAATATATTTGTTGATTGGTATTTATTCGCAGTATGCCTAACAAAGTATAACAAAGTTGTTATAAGTGCGTTCTTAGAATAGCAAGTTGCCTACAAACTACTGTTTCTAATTAAACTAAACCAACAATGCGACAAAGCCCGTTGATTCATTTGATCCGTTGACACCTAATAAATGTATATTTCCAATCTGAAGTACCAGGCTATCATAAGTAGGTATATCGGAGGTTATTTATTGTACCTCTACGATCATTATATAAATAAAATTAACAATATGCTAAACATCTTCTACATATATAGGGTAGCCTGGTACTTCAGGGGATGACCCAACTATATGATATTTCGATGGAGTTATCTCACTTCTAAATATAATGACAATATTGTCAATTTCAAGTATCTTTTTTTCTATTAAATCCCAGTACCCAGCACTACTAACGGTGGTATGGTTCAGTCCCACCCTTCTCCCCAGGGGTGTGGCTAGGGGTATGGTGGGTCTGACATGGTATATTTTCATTACACTAAATTAGCTTTTATTTTATAGTTTTCCTTTAACCCTCATCAATATATCTGCACCTAGCTATTCTTGTAACGATAACACATATTTAGTTTCAACATATATTGTATATCACCAAGGCTAGCAATGAATTTTGTAATTATTTATATTCAATTAGTTATATACATCTAAAGGTAGCAAATACATGAATTAAGCTGTAGTTCTGTTTTCCTTCAACCCAGCTGCCGATCGGCTCCGATCACGCCAAGGCGACTTACAGCAGAAACGTCCAAAACACATGTAACCGAAGTAGGTGTTACGCAACTTTGAAATATTGTGTGGTGTGTGGAAATTTGGTCGAGCGCCAACTGACTCAACGGTCGACCACAAATTCTTTCAGCTCTCGATATGAGTGGCATTTACGTGTCCACTTGAAAAATAGCTATTCTGTAGATCAATATCTACGTGGCGTGGCGGTGCAGCGGAGAGTGGGGTAATTGCGGACGAGGGGTAACTCCGGAAAATGCCGTTTATCTTGATAAAAATTAATACATACTTGACAATCTACTTCTGCCTTGATATTTAGAGGAAGGTCCACCCCAAAGAACCCAAACTTATTGCCTGGCATTGAAGTCTCCCCAACAGATAGGTATTAAGTTATGTATTTAATGTGAAGCGACGGTGTCGCTGATTGATATCATCATCATTATCACCAGCCTATATACGTCCCACTGGCGGGCACAGGCCTTCCTACATGGGAGAAACATATGAAGAGTTTGGGCCATAACACCGCCACGCTGGCCCAATTCGGATTGGTGAGTTAAAACGGTTGAAGCACGGAGGAACTCAAGATTAGAAATTTCGGTTGACCCATTGCAGGATTGACCATGGCGAAAGTTGCTTTGTTTTCGTAATCGAAGCCAGAGAGCTCTAGCCACTACGCCACCGAGCTTCTCAAATTACGAGCTGAGTAATATGCCATAAAACAGTGTCAAGCGATAGTTCAGTGGTAGAGCATTCCGTTAGGATAGCCCCACTAGCCCCAATCATCACATCTAGCCTAATGGAGACATAAATAATATGTTCTTAGCTAATATATTGCGCATAGTACGTATACAAAAGCTATCGTAATGGAAAGGCATTTTGTCTAGGCGGGCAAGGAGTTAGAGATGAATCAAACCCGGTACGGAGTTTTTAATAAAACACAAACAGCATTGTCATGATATCAAAACGAGCTTTTGAATGCTTTAAGGATTTCTCGACACTTTTCGTACTAAAACCATAACCTTACCTACAACGTACCTGCATACATACCAATATTTTTGACTATCGTATTGCAGTGCTATAGTATTGCAATGCTACATTCATATACAATACTCAGTATATCAGAGTATATGTGAAAGTAGTTTTAATTTTTATAAATATAATGTAGCCAGTGTAATTTCTGTGCATGGACGGCATTTCATCTTAGGCCTCAGGATGACAACGGACCTGCAATATCAAGTGATTTTTCCTTGTTATTGCAGGTGTCTATAGGCGGCGGTAACCGCTTACCATCAGGTGGGCCGTCAGCTTGTTTGTCATCTAGTAGTATATATATATATATATATATATATATATATATATATATATATATATATATATATATATATATATATAAATAGTGAGTACCTTAAATAGAAATAGAGAAAAATAAATAAGAATCATGCTTAATTCTTTCTACAAACTAAAAAATTACATTCAGATAAATGTAAAATGACGCAGTTTCCAAGTGGCATATATTAATAACTTGATTTTTTTCATTTAAGACAATGACCTTGACCTAAAAACCTGAAACCTTGGACATAAAGCGACAACGGAATCTCGATGTTCGACATTCATGAGTTTTTATAGTAATTGCATATGACCAAGTCAAACTTAGGCTATATGATTATTCTTCGCGGTTGTTAGCATTCGGGTCGCGGTTGTTAGCATTCGGGTCGCGGTTGTTAGCATTCGGCTTGCGAATGCCACCATATTTTTATTCCAAAACAAAGCTTCATATTTAATTAAAACTGCCACATATATTTCATGTTATTATTGTAAATGGCTAAAATAGTGAAACTATTAATTTTCTACACAATCTTCACTACAGTGTACCCTTTCCAAAGCAACAAATGAATAACTATTTTGTTATCTTACAACTTACCTATGATCATCATCACCAGCCTTACGTTCCACTGCTGGGCACAGGCTTTCCTAAATGGGAATCGAATCCAAACCGCTCAAACCACTACGCCACCGAGCTACTAAAACATACAAATTATATTTATTACATTAACTTTTCTACTATAAGTTCGATTTCTAAATTTTAAAATAGAGTGGAGGTTCCCTCAAATTAAAAATATTGTTACAATGTGTTAACTGTTAGAAGCACCTATTTTTAAACCCCGATAAAAAAAAAGGTAAGTTATAGTGTCCGTCCGTGTAATACATCCGTGACTGTCTATGGCATCGTAGCTCCTAAACGAATGGATCGATATTGATTCGTTTTTTTGTTTCAAAGTTGACGTGATCCAGATGGATCTTAGTTATAATTTATGAAGGTCTGTTCAGACGTTTGATGACTATCAGCTCATTTCATACTTAAAAAAAAGGTTCGTTCTAACATTCACAGATCCGATTGATTTCAAATTGGGTTTACTGTTACATCGGTGTTATTACCAGGACATACTATAATCAAATAGTCTGCGGGATGCTCAATTCTTCTGAAACTTACAGCAGATATAGCGTGTTTGGGCTCATAAAAATAGTGTCAATGAGACGGTGTTAGATAAATGATTTATGAGGCCGGCTGGCGGTCACATAAAACTTTCAATTTTATATCTTACATATAAAATTCTCGACTCACAAATTTAGTTACCATACTCCTCCGAAACGGCTTGACCAATTTTCATGAAATTTTATGAAAATCGGCTACTATTTTTTTTGTTTGGATTTTTTTTTATAGCAACACAACGTTTGCGGGGTCAGCTAGTTATTTATAGTTATATGTAGTTAAATATAAATTAAATAATGTTAAGATTTTAATTGTTATCGTCTCGATCTGATCTTGATAATTATAAAATTTGAGTGTGTCACTTAAGGACAGGAGCAGACTGAGTACCGGTTATTAATGGCCCTAGATTTACGACAGCTAATACTGTCCCACTGCTGGGCAAAGATCTTTGCAAACGGTTTTCACTTATCTCTTTCCTGCGCCACCTCAAACCAACCCTCGTGATGTGCATCCCTCGTTATTTTTTCTTGGCAGTGAGTAAGGTCGCCAAAACTCACAGACAAAGCGATATGTTAGGAGGTAGGGGAATTTGACTCTTATAGTGTCTACAAATCGCTTTCTTGATCATCATAGGGTAGAACTGGAAGACTAGCTCTATGGAGCTACGGGCGTCTACAGATACAGACTACACTGGCGTAGGTACATTTTTTTTTTATACAACTAGATGACAAATAGGCTGACGGCCCACCTTACGTAAGCGGTTACCGCCGCCTTTAGACACCTGCAATAACAAGGAAAAATCAATAATGTTAAAATAAAAAATTAAGAATAAGGAAAAATTTAGAAAAAGAAGAAATTACACTGGCTACCTTTCCCTTCAATCCGAAACACAGCGAACTGTTTCACGGCTGAAATATTATGTACCTAGTAGTAATATAATAATACTCGTATAACTTTTGTGACTTATATTTGTACCATATTCTAGTGAATAAAAGATTATATTATGATTACACGGGCCGTATACTTTCATAAAAAAAAAACTAAATTTAAGTTCCAAATTCATTAACAGTT
This sequence comes from Nymphula nitidulata, assembly GCA_947347705.1. NCBI lineage: Eukaryota > Metazoa > Arthropoda > Insecta > Lepidoptera > Crambidae > Nymphula > Nymphula nitidulata. The sequence continues at coordinate 25,684,212 of OX374616.1, forward strand.
TTTTTTATACAACTAGATGAGAAACAAGCTGACGGTCCACCTAGTGATAAGTGTTATCGTAGCCTATAAACTCAGGTGCGGTGTCATCTTGAAGCCTAAGATAAAATGCCTTCTATGCTCAGTAATTACACTGGATACCTTTCCCTTCAATCCGAAATACAGTTTTTAACGTTATAAAAGTACATCGTAACATCAGTAGAACTATTTTGTTTGATTTGCTTACAAAATGTAGGAAAATTATCCACAATTGTAAATAATTGAATTTAAAGATATGAATGGATTGAATGAAATATTTGTAGTAAACGCAAGCAGCGAGTGCTTTTTTTTATAATGGCCGCGACTTTATAAAGGTGGTCAGTGAAAGAACCGGTCTCACTCTTAGTTGCATCTCACGAAATGTAAAGAATGGGTTTTAATATCGATCCAGTCGAATCATATACCAGTAAAAATTAAACACATAAAAAATACAATCAGTAATCTTACTATGAAACATATTTTAGGAATAAAAATTTGTGATCAAGATACCTGCTATGAAAATCATAATAAAAGAAGATATGTGATAAGTCGACATCAATCACAGTAGGTACTTAGTGAAAATTAATATTGTTCAGATTCTAATTCCATGCCAGGGGGTGTAATCAAAATCGCTTATCATGCTAATAGAGAGATTACGACCGTTCGACACGTTGACAAGAGCGTTACGAAGGAACGAAAAAGGCGAACGTAACTAGATCCGAGTGGTACCGAAATAGATGCGCCGGCGCGGGCGCAGCTCAGTGAGTCAGACGGCGCTGGAGCGCGCACTCACGCTGATTATGACCCCAATAATATAATATGATAGGGAATCACGATGCATTCCGTATTGTCACTCGTTCTAATAGAATTGCCCCATTTTGTGTTGGTCGATCTAAGAGTTACTTGGGGCACCACGCCACCATCAATAGGCTACAAAAACAGTACAATGGTCGCGACATTGATATTTTTATTAATAAGGCACAAATCTTTTAACGCCAAGTTGTACAGTCCTTGGAGAATTCATGCGGAATTCATGGTTTTGGTATTTCAATTGGAGTGTGTTGCACTTTATTTATATATATAAATTAAGTTTAAAGTCCACTATGCATGCCGTGACAATCTATAATTAAGACAGCACTTAGCTCAATATGGTATAGAGTTTAAAGTTAAAGAGTATATATAGCTTTAAACTCTTTACCATATTGTAGTGTTCGTTTTGTTGATTGTCCTAAATAAATAATAAAAAAAAAACAATAGGTACGTTCTTCTCCAACTTGTTGCTCTTTAGGCTGTTTGACTGAAAAGTATTAATTTGACAACTAAATGGTAATTCAACAAAATGTTTTTAAATTGTAACCTTATTACTCGATGTAATGTAGGTATGATGCTACCGATTGCTTGAAACAATCGAAAAGTTCTAAGTGGCCAGTCTAAGTGCGACAGTAGGCATCGTGCTACAAAATCACTGTTTGTATGATGATGTTGAAAAACATTACTATACATTACAAAATATAGGAACTTATATTTTCTACCAAAAACTACTTTTAAAAAGCCAATTGTGCAATGTTGTATGGAACATTATAAATTTTTTTAATGTACAAAACAGAGTTTTGTATAAATATTTTTTTTTTGTAGTAGGCATGTGTAAAGCAATGACCTTCATAATTATATATTGCGATGTTGTGCAAGGCTATTTGAATGCATTTAAGATACATTTTTCATAATAAAAATAAAATAAAATAAAAAGTATAGAAATAAAAACCATTAAGGTATTGAATAATAGTTTAGACTTTGAGGTTAAGTTTAAATTTGTAAACTTTGTATAATGTTTAAAAAAAAATGTATCTGTTCTGGCTTATTTGGCATCCTTATGTTAAGGCTCACAGTGTCCCTACTTCAGTGCGACATAGATTTTATTGTAAATTAAGTACTGTTATTTAATTATTTATTGTCTTTTGAATAATGTCTATGTTATCCACTATTGTTCTGTATCTATTATTTTATTAGCACTGAATAAATTTCATTTCTTTCTTTATTCTTCTTCTTTAAAACGAATGAAAAAGTAAAATAAAAAATACGTACGTAATTGCCATAAAGTTGGTTTCGATTCATGAACTTTCTTTGGGACTATAGAGAACATTTGTGGAGTAAGCTAAAGAATCATCATCACCAGCCTATATACGTGCCACTGCTGGGCACAGGCCTTCCTACATGGCAAAAACACATGAGGAGTTTGGGCCATAACACCACCACGCTGGCCCAATGCGGGTTGGTGGGTTAAAGCGGTTGCAGTAACAACCGGGACCAACGGCTTAATGTGCCTTCCGAAGCACGGAGGAGCTCAAGATTATAAATTTGATTGGCCCATCCAGGGACCGACCACGGCGAAAGTTGCTTTGTTTTCGCGATCGAAACCAGAGCGCTCAATCCACTACGCCACCGAGCTCCTCAGCTAAATAATAGCGTTTTCTTATTACTTCTAAATAGGTTCGATGATTTAGGAGTGAAAACGTAGCAGACAGACAAGCACTTATACGGACTGAGTTACTTTCGCCTTTATACAATGTTAACACACTCACTGTGTCCAAAATAAAATTTAAGGGGTTGGTTACGTTCATGTCAGGAGTTACCTCTGAAAGTTTGACATCTTTTAGCCCCCTTATTCTCAAATGTCGGAAAATATTCGAATTTCGGAGACTCCAAACCTGTCACTTTTTATCGCGGTGCGTCGAAGCGAGACGGCATGTGACTTTTAGAATCGAATCCGTGATTCGACAATTGAGAATAAGGGGGCAGACCACTTTGAATTTCCGATTAAATTAATAAAAACACTGTCACACCTGCTCGTGACAACCCTGCCAAATGCGTTCTGTGGCGTACGACACACTACAGTACGACACACTAGAGTTATAACACACACACATAACGTGCGCAATTACCACACACGTGGATGACGGTTATCGCCCCAAACCGTAGCCTATGATCTTTCTTGGGATGTAATCTATCTCCATGCCAAATTCATCCAAATCGGGTCAGTGGTTTTAGAGCGAAAGCGTAACAGACAGACAGATAGACAGACATACGGTCAAGCAGAGTTACTTTCCCATTAATAATATTAGTATGGATAATGTATATGCATTGGATTTCTGCCTTATATTAGATATTACTATTTGGTAAGTTTTGATAAATTCTAAACTTAGTTTTTTTCTTGTTTCAGTGGAGAGCAGTGGTGATCGTCTGCCCATAACTTCGGGTAGGCCCGGCGAACCCTCCCCGCCGATATTCGAGCAAATCTTCAAGAATGCGAGGTTTGCGCAAGGCGGCAATGCAAAGTTTGAGGGGAAACTTAGGGGTAACCCTACACCTGTTGTATCGTGGACGAGGAAGAAGGCGCCACTAGTTGAGTGTAACAAGTATAGTATGAGCTATAATGAACAGACTGGCGACGTCTCCTTACTTATCAAGCAGATTGGTCCCGGCGACGAGGGCGAGTATACGTGCACCGCTCGTAACCAGTACGGCGAGGCCATCTGTTCCGTCTACATCCAGCCCGAAGGTGTGCCCCTACCTGCTACCCACTCTCACCAGCAACAGAGCTACCGTCACGTCAGCGAGAGCGTCGAACATAAATCCTACGGCACTCAGGGTTACACTACGGAACAGAGTAAGCAAACACAAAAGGTTGCGTACACTAACGGCTCCGACTACTCTTCCAATGAAGACTTCAAGGTAGACACCTTCGAATACAGACTGTTAAGAGAAGTGTCTTTTAGAGAGTCTATCACGAAGAGATACATAGGAGAGTCTGATATTCAAATAAGTACAGAAATCGATAAGTCTCTAGGCGCAGTATCTCCTCCAAAGATTGCACAAAAACCAAGAAATTCCAAATTACAGGAAGGTGCAGATGCTCAGTTTCAAGTGCAGTTGTCGGGTAACCCCCGGCCGCGGGTTTCGTGGTTCAAAAATGGACAGAGGATAGTCAACTCGAATAAACACGAAATCGTAACGACACATAACCAAACTACACTTAGAGTAAGGAACACACAAAAGTCTGATACTGGGCATTATACGCTACTGGCTGAAAACCCGAATGGGTGCATTGTAACCTCAGCTTACCTCGCCGTAGAATCACCACAAGAACTTTATGTGCAAGATAAATCACAATATATCACAGACAATCAACAGACAGCTGTAGAAGAAAGAGTAGAAATTAGTGAAAAAGCTCTCGCTCCGCAATTTGTAAGAGTCTGCCAAGATCGCGATGTAACGGAGGGCAAAATGACGCGATTCGATTGCCGCGTCACTGGCAGACCTTACCCAGAAGTCACGTGGTTCATTAACGATAGACAAATTCGAGACGATTATAATCATAAGATATTAGTAAACGAGTCAGGTAATCATGCACTTATGATTACAAACGTCGATCTTAGTGATAGTGGCGTAGTGACGTGCATTGCGCGTAATAAAACTGGCGAAACATCTTTCCAGTGTAAACTGAACGTTATTGAAAAGGAGCAAGTAGTTGCCCCCAAATTCGTAGAACGTTTCAGTACGTTAAACATCCGCGAAGGCGAGCCCGTAGTACTTAACGCGCGAGCCGTTGGCACGCCTACACCACGAATCACATGGCAGAAGGACGGCGTTCCTATTATACCCAATCCAGAACTACGAATACATACCGAGGGTGGGGCCTCGACACTGGACATCCCTCGAGCCAAGGCGTCGGATGCGGCATGGTACCAGTGCACTGCCCAGAACGTCGCAGGCTCCACCGCCACTCGGGCGAGGCTCCACGTTGAAGTACCGAAAGAGCCTCCGCCCGAACAGAAGCGTCTTCACTTACCGCGGCCTACTAAAATCATTGAACCTGAGTAAGTAGAAAAATTACTTACCATCTTCTCAGGTATTGATATTTATTAACTACTAATGTCTTTTTACTTTACAGGCCCGCTCCTGGTCCAGAGATTATATATTTAAGGCACGTGGAAAGAGCAAGACCTTATGTTCCTCCAGGAGAGGAAGATCGTGTTTATCCTCCACCACAGTTTATAGTGCCACTTAAGAGTGTCACTCAGATGGAAGGTGGCAAAATACACTTTGAAACGAGGATAGAGCCAGTAGGGGATCCATCAATGAAAATAGAATGGTTGAGAAACGGACAAAGTATCGAAGCCAGTGAGTGTTTTGTAATTTAAACTATGAGCATAATTCTTTAATAAACCTTAATAATATTGTTTTATTTGATTTTAGGTTCTCGATTCACATCAGTATTCAGATTTGGATACATTTCACTTGATATGCTTAGTCTTAATATTCAAGATAGCGGAGAATATACATGTAGAGCTGTAAGTGCAACTGGTGTCGCTGAAACCAAAGCGATTTTACAAGTAACGCCACGTGCAACAATAGAAAGAACAAGCCAACACCCAGAGAGCTTGCAATATATTCAACAATTAGAAGACTATTCTCGATACCAGCATCAAGATTCCATGGAAGAACAGACTAATCAAAGGCCACAATTCATTAGACCTCTTCAAGATCTCGGTGAACTTCAAGAAGGAAGAAACGCGCACTTTGAAGCTCAACTGACACCTGTCAGTGACCCCACGATGAGAGTTGAGTGGTACAAAGATGGCAGACCAATTACAGCCAGCTCGCGAATCACGTCAATCTTCAACTTCGGTTACGTCTCCCTTAACATCATGCACCTACGGGCTGAAGATGCAGGTTCGTACACAGTGAGGGCTGTAAATAAATTAGGCGAAGCTGTCAGTACCGCAGCAATCAGAGTAGCTGCCAGAAGTACAGTTACTTCAGATCTTGGAATACCAGAACAACGTCGGTATATAGAAAAGACTGAACAATTAGAAGCATATCAACAACAACAACACCAAAAATACTATCAGGAGGTGCCCGAAAGCACGCAAAAACCAGAGTTCAAGACGCCTATTAGGGATCAAATTAATATCAAAGAAGGAGGCTTCGCACACTTCGAAGCTCGTCTTGAACCTGTAGGAGATTCTACTTTAAAAGTGGAATGGCTCAAAGATGGACGCCCTGTAGAGGCTAGTTCTAGAATTACTACATTTTTTAATTTTGGTTATGTAGCACTCACCATAAAATCAGTTACTGTACATGATGTCGGACATTATACTTGCAGAGCTTATAACGCTCTTGGGCAGGCTACAACAAGTGCTGATTTAACAATTATAACAAAGAAGGACATCATAGCGGAATCTCAGCATCCTGGAGGATTCGAGAAAATTCAACATCTCGAAGACTCTAGTAGATACATGAAACGATCAGAAGAAGAAGTGAGAGTAATTCAAAAACCACGCTTTTTAGGACCATTAAAAGGTACAAATAAAATTGTAGAAGGCCAAAGCGCTCACTTCGAGGCACGTGTGGAGCCGCAAAGTGATTTGACCATGACAATTGAATGGTATTTCAATGGAAAACAAATTAAGTCTGCTAACCGTATCCAAACTTATCATGACTTTGGATATGTTGCATTGGACATTTCTAGTGTACGCGCAGAGGATTCGGGTGTTTACACAGTGGTTGCTCGCAATGCATCTGGAGAAGCACAATTAAGTGCTTCTATGACAGTGGAAAGTATGTATTTTGTAGAGAATAATTATGTAACAATAAATTCTCGTTAAACTATATCTTACTAATAATTTGTTACTTTTTCTTTTAGCTCGTTCCAGCATTGACACATCAAGTATTCATCGAGGATTGTATGAAAAAACACGGCAGATAGAAGAATCTAAATTTATTGAGCCCATGTATGAAATAGAAGAAATTTCAAAGTCAAAGCCAGTTTTTGTGCAGCCGCTGTCAGACCCACAACCCGTGTCGGAAGGCAAAAATATTCACCTTGAATGTAGATTGGAACCCATGGGCGATCCCACTATGAGAGTTGAATGGTTCCACAACGGCAGAGCTGTCACCGTGGGATCTCGCTTTAGAACCTACTACGATTTTGGATTTGTCGCATTAGATATCATTCATGCTACATCCATCGATTCAGGAGAGTATACAGTAAGGGCGGTAAATCACCTCGGATCCGCCCATACTTCAGCGATAGTACGCGTGATTGAGCGGTCTGATATTCTAACTGATACACAGAATGAGCAAGCTGTTGAGCAGATTCAAATGCTTGAAGACGCCGCTAGAAGAAGCAGGCAAACGCGTGAAGACATAACGGTGATGCAAGCTCCCCAGTTCTCAAGATCACTGCATAATATCGAAACCGTGGAAGGTACAAATGTACATTTAGAGTGTAGATTGCAACCTGTAGGCGATCAAAGCATGCGAGTTGATTGGTTTTGTAATGGTAAACCAATAAAAACAGGACATAGATTTAGGCCTGCTTATGAGTTCGATTACGTAGCACTTGATCTTTTGAGCGTTTATCCAGAAGATTCTGGGGTATATACATGTCAGGCAACTAACCAGCTAGGTGAAGCTGTAACATCGTGTGCTTTACGTGTGATCGCCAAAAAAGATTTAATCTTTGAATCACAACATCCTTCGGGTCTTGAAAAAATTCAATACCTGGAAGATGCATCGCGTTATAAGAAGACTGAAGTCGTAGATGAATCTTTTAATGTTAAGCCACGTTTCGTTACCAAACCAAAATCTATAGAAAATGTAGTTGAAGGAAATCACGTACACTTCGAGTGTAAGTTAGAACCTGTTACAGATCCTAATCTAAAAGTCGAATGGTTTAAGAATGGCCAACCTGTAACAATTGGTCACAGATTCAGACCTATTCATGATTTTGGCTATGTGGCCTTAGATATTATTGATCTGATTGCGGAAGACTCAGGAATTTACACCTGCAGAGCAGTTAATCTGGTTGGTACCGATGAAGTCAGTTGTAGACTAACATGTCGTGGAACAGCTGATATAATTAGAGGCACACAGAATGAAGCTGGTCTTGACCAAATTCATGTTTTAGAAGACAGATCGCGATATCACAGAACCGATGTCACTGATGAAGTCACAACACAAGCCCCTATATTCACAACTTCTCTGAAAAATGTTGAAATCAAAGAAGGCCAGCGTGCCCACTTCGAATGCAGGCTAATTCCAGTCTCAGATCCTACAATGAAAGTTGAATGGTATCATAATAATAAACCTCTTAAGAGCGGATCTAGATTCACTGAAACTAATAACTTTGGGTTCGTAGCTTTAGATATTATGTCTTGTCTACCAGATGATTCAGGAACCTATACTTGCAGGGCTATAAATGCCCTTGGTGAAGCCGTTACATCTGGCATTGCCATCGTTCACTCTAAGAAGTCTATTTATTTAGAATCACACCATGAAGGAGCATTACCTCGTTTAAACCAATTAGAGGATACCTCCAAACATCAGCGTCATAGTGCTCAGGAAGAATTCACTTCCCAGGCTCCAGTATTTACGATGCCGATGAAAGATATTAGAGTAGCTGAAAATCAAGCAGCGCACTTTGAAGCCAGACTCATTCCAGTAGGTGATCCAAAATTGCGAGTTGAATGGCTCCGTAATGGCGTTCCAATCGAAGCCTGTAAGTATGAATTAAGCAGTACTTGATTAATATTATACATAAAGTAAATAATGATGCAAATTTTATTTACATTTCTTAATATCTTTTAGCAAATCGATTGACAACAATGCATGACTTCGGTTATGTCGCTCTGAATATGAAATACGTAAATCCTGAGGACTCGGGCACTTACACTTGTCGTGCTATTAATGAGCTTGGAGAAGCGGTAACCTCATCTACATTATTTGTGCAATGTAAGTATAAATACACCTGAATAAAATTAAAAGAATAAAATAAACAGAAAATGTAAATATGTGAATTTATTTCAATATTTTTACTGTAAAATTGTCCATTTCAATTATGAGTGATCTTTTAGTAAATTTTAAGAACTAAAAATGATAAATATGGTAGCAGCTAGTACCTAATTATTGTGAAATTTTGAATTTAAGTTTATGACCGTTTTCCTATTGCAGCTAAAGCATCTTTGCAATTAGAGTCTCAACATGAAAGTGCTCTGGAGAAAATTCAACAACTCGAAGACGCGAGTCGTTATCAGCGTCGTGAGGATGTTGAAATTGCCGTTAATCAGGCACCTAGATTCATTACACAGCTTAATGGGCCTTCGAGACTTATCGAAGGACAAAGTGCACATTATGAGTGCCGCATTGAGCCATATCCAGATCCGAATATGCGTGTAGAGTGGTATTTTAATGGTAAGGTGTTACAAAGTGGACACAGGTACCGTACAGCTTACGATTTCGGTTTCGCCGCCCTCGACATTCTGACAGTATATGGCGAAGATTCTGGGGAATATACATGTAAAGTAATAAACAACTTGGGACAGGCAACGTCTTCTATCAAATTAAACGTTCAGTGTAAGTATTACTTATACCAATTTTAGTCTCTAGTTAAAATTGCGTAGCAAAATCTAATAATGCTCATTTAATATCTTTTTAGTACAAATCTATAATTGTTATTTCAGCTAAGGAATCTATAATCAGAGATACACAGCACGAAAGCGCTCTAGAAAAGATACACTACCTGGAAGATGACAGTAGATATAAGCGTGTTGTTCGAGACGAAAGCTTTATCGCTGAGAAACCACAGTTCGGGAAACCACTGAAGAATGCCCAAGTGGCCGAAGGTCAACCAGTCCATTTGGAAGCAACACTGACTCCAGTAAACGACCCTACCATGCGAGTGGAGTGGTATTGCAATGGAAGACCGATTCAACAAGGACATCGTTTTAAGACAACCTACGATTTTGGATACGTCGCATTAGATATCTTGTATGCTTATGGAGAAGACACTGGTACTTACATGTGCAAGGCCACAAATGCTGTCGGTGAGGCAGTCACCACAAGCTCTGTCAAAGTAGACGGTATGATTTGTTTTATTATTGTATTTAATACTTTATAATTAATTTCTACTTAATTTTATGTTATTTTATTGTTTACTAGTAGAAATCGGATATTAGGATGCATACGTACCTAAAGCTATTTTTGGCAGAGATAATTAGGAATTTGCGATTAAAAATATTTTTAATAAAAATAAAATCCCAGGATTCTGGGATTACATAACTACTTTGATGCATATTGACTTAAAGTTGATATTTCTGCCGTTTCAGTCTCACACTTTTTACAACGTAATAAGGTTGTTTTTGCTTCACTTTAATTGTAATAAAGTAACTGTGATGATTAGTCAATCAGGCTTATTACATTTCACAGAGTTTATACTTAAAGTTGTTGATCCTAAAAATAAGAGGTATTTTCGATAAACTAGTGCGTTTCAAAGCCATACTTATTTACATCAATATCTTAACTTTCAGTAAATATATTCGATCTATAGCTTATTAGATATTTTATACTAAGACATGTAATTGTTAGTTAGTTATGATTAGTTGCAAAAACTACAGTTTTGATCATTATAAAATAACTATATATTTGAGCGTATCATATAGGTAGTAAATATTACTTACCCAATATCTTTTGATTATCTTTGCAATAAATTTATTGTATATTTTATTTTTAACTTTACAAATGTTATGTAGACTTGGAATCCTACTCCAGGCAAAATTTTTTCAGAGTCTAAGCATTTTCCGAAATTGTTTTGTGCATTTTCTTCTTAAAAATCTTTATGGGTTAAGTGCTTAATGTATTATTTATTTATTTTACAGCTAAATCTGGACTTTATCTCGATACTTTAGACGAACAAAGATTAAAGAAGATTCAAGAATTAGAGAAATATGAAAGGCCTAAAGCAGTGGAAGAAGAAAAGCCCGGTCAACGGCCAGTATTCTTAACTGCTCTAACTAGCCTTGAAAACTTGAAAGAAAGTGACCGAGCTCACTTTGAATGTAGAGTTGAACCAATCAACGATCCAGACTTGAAGATAGAATGGTTCCTCAATGGACAAAAAATTAGAGCTGGCCATAGATACAGAACAACTCATGATTTTGGTTATGTCGCGTTAGATATTTTGTATTCGTACGCCGAAGATTCTGGAATTTATATGTGTAAAGCGACAAACAAGCTCGGTGAAGCAGTTAATACATGCACGTTAAAGGTTGCAGGTGAGCAATATTGATATTAAAGTATTTTTTATTATTTAATGAGCAAAGAGAAGTATATTGTCATAAAGTAAATTATGATTTGCAAGCAGCACACAGTATTTTTGAAGCACCCACATATAGGACAAATTAGGATTTCATTGCAATGTAAAAATATAAAAAGTTTCTGGTTAATTGAAAGTACTTAAATAACATCAATTTTAATACTATCAAGTACGGTTCTATACACGGTCGAAGGGTCGTCAACACCAGCTCGAAAATTTTATGAGAATTCTCCTAACATATATACAGGGTGGCACATTTAGATTGGTCAGTATGGTAAAGTCTAAAATTGTAAGACATACGAAAATCAGAATCTCTTCTTAGGAAACATGTCATCGATTTTAGTAAAAAGAAAAACTGCATTCATATATTTTAAAAAAATCGTGTACTCAGCTCGGGAATCGAACCCGGACTTTTTGAAAAATAATACTAATGCTATTTCTATTTCGATATCGATTGTGTAGGTCTTAAGCAGTAAACGTTACTATGAAACATGATGTCTTAAATAAATGAAATGCATTGTTTTCATATCCTTTAATTTATTTTAGTAAGTGTTCGATATTACCACCATTTTTTCAATACAACATTTCCAACAACCAAGACGTTCCATTTTCAAATTAGGTTTATCACGTCTCTGTTCAAACCAAAACGTTCCATTTTCAAATGAGGTTAGTCACGTCTTTGTATCTACATACTTTTTCGGAGTGGGCTTTTCAATTGATTATTAGTGTAAGTATGATTAATAGAAGTAAGCAATTACAATCGTAGATAGATAATATTATCGCAGCTAACAATATGTAAAGCAGTGTATGTAACAAGTTACGACACCAGCAAATAGTTACAAACAACCATAAAGACAATTTTACGCACCTAAACGAGTTGAATGTTATATTGAAAAAAAAATTTAAACAAAAATTAAAACCGACTTCAAAAAACTGAAAAGGATAAAATAATTAAATTTAGGTAGGTATTCATCCCCTAGAAACATATTTTGGAGTTGGTGCTAAGTGCTTCACTTTCTATTTTTTTTGGAAAACACTTAGCTCCAACTCCAAAAATATGTTTCTAGGGGATGAATACCTACTTAAATTTAATTATTTTATCCTTTTCAGTTTTTTAAAGTCGGTTTTAATTTTTGTTTAAAATTTTTTTTTACAATTTTTAGTGATAACTTTCTACGGTCGACGCTAGATGGGTGACCGTCAACTTATATTGTTTCCTACTATCGTATCGTTTCACTAAAAAGTCATTGGAAAAGCAAAAATTCGCAATTTCGCATATGTAGACGATTTAATAATTTCAGTTTTTTTTAAATTTAAAACCAAAGTACCCAACTGTTTTTGAAAAAAAATTTATGAGACCAAATGGCAGCTATTCCGCATGAACAAAAAAAGAATCACGTAAATCGGATCAGTAATCTCGGCGTAATCGGTGTACATACATAGAAAAAAAAACATACCGGCCGAATTGAGAACCTCCTCGTTTTTGAAGTCGGTTAAAAATAGTGGTAATTTCGAAAACTTACGAAACTAAATTAATGGATATGAAAACAATGCAATTTAGACATCATGTTTCATAGTAACGTTTACTGCTCAAGACCTACACAATCGATATCTAAACAGAAATAGTGTTACTTTTATTTTTCAAAAAGTCCGGGTTCGATTCCCGAGCTGAGCACACGTGTTTTTTAAAATGTAAGAATGCAGTTTTTCTTTTTACTAAAATCGATGACATGGTTCCTAAGAACTCTTCTTAGGAACCATGTCATCGATTTTCGTATGTTTTATAGTTTCAGACTTACCCATACTGACCGATCTAAATGTGCCAGCCTGTATATTAATATCTTATTCACTTCACTTGAAAACAGCCCGAGAAAGTGCGATTAATTTTTTTTTAATCATAAAATATTAGTTAATACTGACTGATAAATAAGATCCCAAACCTAAACATTTTCGTACATTTTTTAGGGCACAGAAGCATAATTCTAGATACACAACATCCAAATGGTTTAGAGAAAATTAGACAACTAGAAGCACAGGGTCATCACACCAGAATGGAAGTCGAAGAACCTAAAATTAGCCCACCGAGATTTGTTACTGAACTCAGAGGTACAACACACGTCTTTGAAGGTAAAACTGCCCATTTCGAATGCCAAGTTGAACCTGTACATGATCCTAATTTACGTATTGAATTTTACCATAATGGTAAAGCCCTGCAATCTGCGTCACGGTTCCATATCACTTTTGATTTTGGTTACGTGTCATTGGATATCCAACATTGTGTTCCTGAAGATGCTGGTGAATATTCAGTAAAAGCTATAAATGCTCTTGGACAGTGCACGTCCGCCATATCCATGACAGTAACCGCAAAAGGTAGTATCATATCGGAATCTCAACGTCCAGAAGGCTTAGAGAAGATCCGAGAACTAGAATCGGCGGAACCATTTAAACGTCCAGATATTCCGGAACCAGTAACTCGTCAGAGACCAGTATTCACGCAACCTCTTCAAAATATCGATAACATCCAAGAAGGACAAACGGCACACTTCGACTGCCGGCTTATTCCAGTTGGAGATCCTACGCTTAAAGTAGAATGGTTCAGAAATGAAAAACTTATTGAAGACAGCTCAAGAATTACAAAGACTCACGATTTTGGTTATGTCTCAATGACTATTAACCATGTACGTGACGAAGATGAAGGTGTCTACATGTGCAGAGCATCAAACTTATTAGGAGAAGCAGTAACAACTGCTGCAATGAGAATACGTAGTAAGTTATTTTTTTTAGTTTTTGTCTCTATTATTTCGATTCTCCGCGTTCTCCTGCATTGGGCTAGCGCCCGGTAGTGTTATATCCTACAGCTACTCATGTGTTTCTTTAATGTAGAAAGCTCTAGGCCCAGCAGTTGATGATAAATTCAATCAAAAATCAATGTCAATGAATTGAACACGGATAATATAAAGGCAATAATTAATTATCTATACCTTTAAATAATTTTCCTCTAAACAGCTAAAGCAGCCATCCAGATGGACACACAACATCCAGAAGGAATGAGAAAAATTCAACAGCTTGAACAACCACACCCCAAGCGACCTGATGAACCTGACCGAGAATTCGAGAAACCCATTTTTACTCAAGTTTTGACTGGACCTTCGGAATTGTGGGAAGGACAGCACGCTCATTATGAGGCTCGCGTAGTACCAGTTGGAGACCCAAGCCTACGATTTGAGTGGTACATTAATGGTGTAGAACTGAAAATGGGTAAGAAATAAGTTTTTGAGTTTCTGAATATTAACGTCATAAGTCGTCATATTTACGTCATAATATGATACTGAAATAAAGTAATGTAGCTTAATTAATTACACAACATACTAGTTATATAATTATGATATGCATAAAATTTTGACAAGGGTATGAATAAGAGTTATGTTTTACTATTTCAGGATCCCGATTCCGTACAACACACGACTTTGGCTTTGTCACATTAGACATTAATTCTGTAGTAGCAAATGATGCTGGTTTATACATGTGCAAAGCCATAAATAGAGCTGGAAGCACAGTTTCATCAACATCTCTTAAAGTAAAGACAAAGTCAACCATTGTCGATCAGGCTATGAGACCTGAATCTTGGGAACAAATCCAATTGAAGGAAGCGGCTATGAACAAAGTTCCAGAAATGTTTGTTGACACAGGAGTTCAACAAGCACCTATTTTTACTACTCACCTTAAGAGTTACGACAAGCTTGTAGAAGGGCAACATGTGTATTTGGAAGCCCAGGTAGAGCCACGAACTGATCCAAATCTTAGAATTGAGTGGTTTAAGAATGGCATGACGCTTACTACTGGAGCCAGATTAAAGAGTACCTTTGATTTTGGGTTAGTAACACTTTCTATCAATGGACTGAGAATGGATGACTCTGGTATCTATACATGTAAAGCTACTAACTTAATGGGTGAAGCTGTATCTACAGCTTCTATTAAGATTGAAGATCGCCACTGGCTACTTGGCGATTCCCTTCACCCCGAGTCCCTAGACAGGATCGGTGCTTTAGAACAGCCTAAACCTATGAAGCCAGAGTCACCAGAACCAGCTTATGAGACACCGGTGTTCATTACTCATTTGAATAATATTATATGTAAAGAAGGAGACAATATTCATTTCGAATGCAACGTTGAACCATCTAGAGACCCCACTCTTAAAATAGAATGGTTCTTCAACAACAAGCCGCTGCCATCGGGTACAAGATACAAGAGCACACATGACTTTAGTTACGTGTCTTTAGATATTACTCACACATATGAAGAAGATTCAGGAATTTATACGTGCAAAGCTACGAATAATAAAGGATCAGCCACCACATCTGGATCATTGAGATGTACCGGGGATAAGCACATATATTTTGACACCCAACATCCGCAAGGTAAAGCAGGATTAGAAGCGGTTGAGCAAGCTGAAGAGGCAAGACTTTCCAAGGGTAGAAGGCCCTCTGTTCCTGATGCTGAGTACCCGAAACCGGAATGGGTAGTACCCATATCACCGGAACATCAACTAATCGAAGGTCAAGCACTCCATCTGGAAGGTCAAGTGGAGCCAAAAAGTGATCCAGATCTTAAGATAGAATGGTATTTTAATGGTAAGATACTTGAACAGGCTTCGAGATTCAAGCTTACTAGTGATTTTGGATTTGTGACTTTAGATGTAACTGACGTCTATGAAAGAGATAGTGGAATTTACACTTGCAAAGCATTTAATAGGAGAGGTGAAGCATTTACTTCTTCTACTATATTCTGCATTAGCAAAGAAAACCTTATCGAACGTACCCAACATCCTAAAGGTACTGAAGGATTGGAAAAAATTCAAAACCTTGAGGACTCTCTGCGTAGAGAACCAGGTCAGAAGCCAGATGACGATACCGGTAGAGCTCCGGAATTCACTACAGTTTTTAAGGATATTGTAGATATAAGTGAGGGGCAGATAGCTCATTATGAAGCATCACTTATTCCTACGGGTGATCAGACAATGGTAATTGAGTGGTTCTATAATGGTAAAACTATTGAAGCTAGTCATCGTATTCGAACAGTATACGCATTCGGTATGGTTGTTCTTGAAATTCTTGGAACAAAAACCACTGATTCAGGAGTATATTCATGCCGTGCCACAAACAGGTGGGGACAAGCTGAAATTAGTGTCAAATTAGATTGCGTCGATAAGAGCAAAGGGCAAAAGCCCAGATTCACTACACATATTCAAAATATTGAGGGCCTTAAAGATGGCCAATCGGCTCATTTTGAATGCACTGTTGTACCTGTAGATGACCCTGATATGAAGATTGAATGGTATCATAATGGGCAACCTCTTCGTCATTCGACAAGAATTAAGACTGTATCGGACTTCGGCTTTGTGGTTATGGATATAGCTTATACCCAAAACCATGATTCGGGCGAGTATGTTTGCCGTGCTTACAATAAATATGGTGAAGATTTCACTAAAGCTACTATCAACTGCTATGGCAGGGGAGGAGTTTACTTAGACAGTCTCCAACCTGATTCTCTAGCTAAGATTAGGGAGTTAGAAAGCCTTCAAGGCATACACCAACAAGCGCCAGTAGCAGCGTCAGCAGAACCACCTAAATTTTTGACTCAAATCCAAGATGTTACCAAGTTGGTTGAAGGCCAGAGTGCTCACTTTGAAGCTAGATTGGTACCAGTTGACGATCCTGACCTCAAAGTTGAGTGGTTTTATAATGGTAAGAAATTGCCACATGGGCACAGATACAGGACTTTCCATGATTTCGGTATTGTAATCTTAGACATATTATACTGCTACGAAGAAAATTCTGGGGAATACGAATGTGTAGCAACTAACAAATTGGGACGAGATTCAACAAAAGCTAGTCTCAAGTGCAGCTCGAAAGAAAATTTAATCTTGGACTCGCAACTCCCGCGGGTAAGTTTCAAAATTATCCATACAATGAGTTAAATTTTCACCAGATTTGAACGATCTTGTTTATCGTTGTTCATTACATATATAATTTTTAACAACTACAACATATAGTTGTACCTTAACCTTTAGTTCCTTACTAGTCCTCGGGCGCATACTCAACAGAAGAATTTTTATACGTAAATTTATTTTATCATTTTGAAACGTTTAAAAAAATAGTTATTTGGGAAAATTACCTAGCCTAGATATGTTTTTAAATACTTATCATTTAAATATTTAGTTAAAAGTAAATCAAGAAAATATTAAAAAGCAACGCTTAACTTGACCAAATTTGTATTGAAATATGAAAACCTTTAACATTATGAAGGTAAATGTCAGTCCAAAACCCAAAAACAGCAAGACTAGAATTAATAAAAGGATTAAATAAATGAAATTTTCACATAGTCTGGTATATGTGTACTTCATTTATTGTGATGATCGTGACACTTGGAATCTTAAATTGCTTACACTATTCTCTGATAAAAGTCACATAGGTACAATTTTATATTCAAACAAAGCCTAAAAATATTAGGGATTTGCAATGAATACCTACATGTTCTTATTAAAGGTTAAGGATCTAAAAAAAATATCTTTATTGATGCCATTTTGCTCACTGGGTACTTATTCATTTATTATACTGACACTGGGTATCATGAATCCAATACTAGTTTAAATTCAATCATTTGAATTTCTAAAACACAGGTAATGTACAATAAAAGTTTTGAATCTTTGGAATAAACGATTACACTGTTTGAAAACACTGAAAGTTATAACTTTTTATCAATTACTTTATAGACAATATTACATTTCTAAAGTTTATTGATTAAAAATATATTTTAGGGCATGGAAGGTGGCTTAGAAAAGTTACAAACTTTGGAAGATTCCATGGTGCGCAGAAGAGATAGTACCGTTGAAGAGGAAAGAGGAAGAGCACCCGTTTTCACTGTACCTTTATCGAACATTGATAATCTTAGAGAGGGTGAGAACTCCCATTTCGAAGCGCGTCTTACGCCAACTGATGATCCAAATCTGAAAGTAAGTGAAAATATTTTTTAACGATGTAAAAGCAATACCTACGGTTTATGTATGGATTTGCAAAATTTAGTGTTTTGATTTAGTAATAAGGTTTCAATTTAGTTTTAGATTTACCATTTCGTGGTTTGTGTCTCGGTACACAAAATCTGTGTACAAAAATGAAAAGAAAAATTTTTACATTGTTTTAGGTGGAGTGGTACTGGAATGGAAAATCTTTGAAAGCGGGATCAAGGTTCAGAACTTTCTGTGACTTTGGTTTTGTGATTTTGGAAATATCTCCTACTTACCCTGAAGATTCTGGTGAATACTTATGCCGAGCCTTTAATAATTATGGAGAGGCTGTCACTACAGCTACAATGAAGGTACAAGGAAAGCGAAACATTATATTAGAATCACAGCTACCTAAGGGAATGGAAGGAACAATTGACAAAATTGCAGTTCTTGAAGGTTACACTGGAACAATGGACTCGATGACTCCAGAAACTGAAAGTGGAAGTCCACCCGAGTTTATCACAACACCGTCTGACTTAGTGTTATCCGAAAATTCGTCAGCACATTTCGAGTGCCGTTTGGTTCCAGTAAATGATTCCAGTATGCGAGTAGATTGGTTCCACAACGGAAAACCCCTTTTGACAGGATCCAGAGTAAAGACTATTAATGATTTTGGTTTCGTCATTCTTGAGATAGGTGGTGTTTATCAGCGTGATGCTGGCTTATACACTTGCAAAGCCACTAATCGGCATGGTGAAGCTACTGTATCGTGCAAACTTCAAGTTAAAGGCAGGCAAGGAATTATTTTGGAGCCTCAATTACCTTCTCATTTCAAATCCGGAACAGAAAGCATTCAAAAGTTGGAGGAGACTTTGCACAAACGAGAAGAAATAACAATTGAAGATGAAAAGCCGAACCCTCCCAGATTTACAGTAGATATCAAAGATAACTTGGATGTCCCGGAAGGTGGTCCGATACACTTTGATTGCCGCTTGGAACCGGTAGGAGACCCGACGATGAGAATTGACTGGTTCTACAACGGAAAACCTTTCGCGACCGGTTCTCGCGTGCACATGCTAAATGATTTTGGTTTTATTGCGTTGGATATTGATTACATCTACGCCCGAGATGCTGGTGAATATACTTGCCGCGCCACAAACAGGTGGGGTTCTGCTACAACTACGGCTAAGATTACATGCAGCGCTAAGCACGATATAGTTCTTGAGTCACAGTTACCTCAGGGGATGAGCGGTGAAAAAATCAAAGAGTTAGAAAGAGGCCGAGTCAGTGATGCTCCAAAAGAGGAACCAGTTGTAAGTTCACCACCACGATTCATTACGCAAATTCAGTCACATACTGTTGAGGAATCAGAAGGGGTACGATTCGAGTGCCGAGTAGAACCCAAAGAAGACCCGAAATTACGCATTGAGTGGTACCGCAACGGAAAACTCTTACCCTCAGGTCACAGATACCGCACTGTGTATGATATGGGATTCGTTTCATTGGATATATTGTATGTTTATGCTGAGGATTCTGGTGAATATGTTTGCCGAGCTGTTAATGATTTCGGCGAAGATTTTACTAAAGGAACGGTCTCTTGCAAACGTAAGTATTATAACATCTAATAACTGGTTAATGTTTATTATGTTGCTCTTTCAGTAGTTCTTGTCAGTCAGTTGCGTATTTCTAATAACCGAATCGAAATGGATCCAACTAAAATAATAAGTGAGCATATAAACAGTCCACTTCAGGCATAAATTCGATTAGATGCCACTTCACGGTTTTTGTTGCCCACTTAATATTTTTTTGATGCTCAATTATTATTATCCTTTCAGAATTGCCTGATATAATATTGCAAAACCAAGTCCCTCGCGGCATGAAGAGATCTGAAGCTTTAACACAAATGGAAGCGACAATTAAGAAGTACACTTCAGAAATATATTTGACTGAGGATGATTTATATGACGTGGACAAAAAACAACCACCACGTTTTGTGACACAAATCCAAAGTCAAACAGCTTTGACTGAAATGGAATCAACCAAATTCGAATGCCAATTAGCACCAGTGGGTGATCCCAACATGAAAGTAGAATGGTTCTTCAACGGCAAACCTCTTTTGCACAGTAAGATATCAGTTTATTCTTCTTTGGGTGTCGAATATCATTGGGGTGAATTTAAATTTTAAAATCTGCTGTAAGATATGTCCACCAAAATTATAAGTACTAAAACATTATTCAAAGTATTCTACGGCTGCGATAAACAACGTTATAAATTACTCACTTCGTTATCAAAGTACTCTATAAATTACTTTCATAATATTTTTTGTATTTATATTACAGAAAACCGATTCTTACCTATATATGATTTTGGTTACGTGGCTATGAACTTCGGTTGGGTATACCCTGAGGATAGCGGAGAATATTTATGCCGCGCTACTAACCTATACGGAATGGATGAAACTAGGGCTATCATCAAGACGGCTGGTAAACCCGGAATTGTGTACGACTCTCAGCTGCCCAAACATATGAAGAGTATAGAGAAGATTCGTGAGATGGAGGCATCTTGGCAAACGTAATAAATATAATATATGATTTGTTCTAAATGTTTCTTAATTTGACTAATTCTAATAATAATGCAAATATCATAATCTCTATGTTTGATAAACAGTGCACCAGAGCAGATAATTGAAGAAACTAAGGCGCGTTCCGCACCTGTATTTGTCAGCCGTCCCGACCCAGTGACTGTTGAAGAAGGCGAATGGGCTCGCTTCTGCTGCCGTGTCACTGGGCATCCTAAACCACGTGTTATGTGGCTACTGAATGGAAATACTATAGTCAATGTAGGTTAACATTCCGTCTGTATAGGATACGCGTGTACCTCAATGAACTTTAATTTAAATATAAACAGACTTTTAGAGATTTATCATGTTACGAATTAATATTTTTGCGTATAAATGCAGGGATCTAGATACAAGCTGATATATGACGGAATGTATCACTTTGATATACCAAAGACTAGACAGTACGATACGGGCAAGATTGAAGTTATTGCTAGGAGCTCCGTTGGCGAAGCTTTGGCTACGACCGAATTGAAAGTGATTCCGAGACACGACGATTACAGAGGAGTTCTTAAGAATGCGCCACGACGTAAGTATTTACTGTTTACTACTAAGACACGAGTAAAATTTTAACAAATTTGACTATGCACAGAAACAATATTTCAAAGTTATCACAATATAAAAGTAATACTGTAATTAATTAGCGTATTTAGGTATTTTCGCTTTCAACACTGCTGCACTAACACACTTCAATTTTATCACGCACACACCAACATACCGCTTAAGCACAAATAAATCCCTGGCTTCCCATTTTCCTTTTCCTGAAATCCATCAGAATATAGCAGCTAATACAGCAGCTAAATCACCTGCTTCTACCGGCTTAGCATCGGATTCATGAGGAGGTATGTCATGAAGATTTTATTCTTATATAAATATGTAATTTGTTAACTTAATTATTGATTCGTGCAGCTTGGTATGACGAAACAACACAACAGCGCAGTGAAACTGAATTGGAAAAGACCTTCGAGGAAAGGCAAACGTTACAGCGTCAGGGAGTTATTGATCATAGACCCGAGTTAAAACCTAAACTTATCAGGGAGCCTGACACTGAATGGCAACAAACCGTTAAGAAGAAGAAGAATGAGGAATATTATAATAAGCTGCAGGAACTTGAAAACGAACAAGTTATTAAAGAAAGTAGGATGAGAGAATCAAATCATCAATATGCCATTCCAGGCGATAAGATCGCCAGTAACTCTATGGCGAAGGGTATGGCACAAAAATATGAAGATAGCTTGTAAGTATTGTAATTTACATTCAATAATGTATCTCTAGTACCTAATCCTAATATAAAACAAAGTCGGGTTTGTTCGACAACTTTTAAATCTTATAATTCTAGAACGGCTGGACCGATTTTCATGGTTTTTGATTTGTTATATTTGTCTCCATCCCGAATAGCAGAATAACTATTAAAAACATTTATGTTTTGTGCGTTTATAACGCCTATTGTAACAATTACAAATAAATAAAGAAAACTATGAAAAAATTATATGCTCCAGGCGGGAATCGAACCCGCGGCACCTGGGGTCCGGCCCCACGATGTACGTCACACATAAACGTTGTTGTAAAAACGTTAAAAAAAGGGTAGAGAGCGGTGAAGAGATTAGTAGGTTACACCTAGTGCTCCGCGTCTGGCCGGACCCCAGAAGACCCGCCTGGAGCATATAATTTTTTCATCGTTTTCTTTCTTTATTTGTAATTGTTACAACTATTAAAAACATTGAAAAATTGACGGGAAAATAAAATTAAAGAAAAAACGTTTTCTCCTGATTTTCACTTAGAAAATGTTCATAGGATTCGTAACTGTCAAACATTTAATGTTCATCCCGTCGATACAGTAAACTCTTCCCTCATATCAAAGAACGTATTTAAATAAAGGTTTCGAATCGACAAGATATATTCACAATATTCGGATAGTGGTGTATTTTAGATTTTAAGACCATAGAATAATGACAGTAATGAAAAAGGATTGACATATTTAATTTGTCAAATATATAGGCACGCGTTAAGAAATTTATGTGTGTAAACTAAGGACAATAGATCAAGCTACTTAAATATAGAACAAATGACAAATGAACAAATCACTAATTTAAAAAAAATGTCACATCGATTGGTCTCACTCAATCATTCCAGATTATTTTGTCAATCCAGTCAGAGTCAGTATATTATATTAAGTTTAATTTATTTATTAATGTTGTCTGTGATTTGTTTTAAAAATAATCTGTAACACAAAATTCATTGACTGTTAGGCGGTACGAAGTCTGCCGGACCAGCTAGTGTTATAATAAATATAAATTAATAAATGTTATAATACGAAAATATTGTATATGAACAAAGCATTATGTGAAATTATCATTCTTTTTAAAAATGATATACAGTTAAGGTATTATAATATTATGTAGAATACTTTAATCGAGACGAAAATAATTCTAATTAAAAAGAGTATACTTGTATTTTTCAGGGAGCAAACTGAAGAACTGATAGAAGAACATGGCCAAAAGAGAATTGTTCAGAAGCCGAGAATTCCGGATCAGTCTGAATCAACTGTTCACGGAAAAGAGGTGCACATTGCTAAGCAGAAACAAACTCAAAAGGAAGTTGTCGGAGATACGGAGATCACGCGTAAAATAACATCTACGGAAACAACCGAAGTAGAACATAAAGCCCAGACTCAAGAGAGAGTCGTTGAAGGTCCTGTAAAGCCAAGTAACCCACCGGTATTCACTAGAAAAATGCAACCATGTCGAGTTTTCGAACACGAGCAAGCAAGATTTGAAGTCGAATTTGATGGAGATCCGCTGCCCACCGTAAAATGGTATCGTGAAAACTTTCCCATTAAGAACTCACCTGACTTCCAAATTCATACCTTCAGTACTAAATCAATCCTTATAATCAGACAAGTATTCGTTGAAGATTCTGCAGTATTTGCAGCTGTTGCCGAAAATAGGGGAGGTACAGCTAAGTGTAGTGCAAATTTGGTTGTAGAAGAACGCAGACGTCAAGGTAGAGGTGGAGTGATTCCTCCAAGTTTTACACTAACAGCTCAGAATGTTAATGTGACTGCTAGTCAACTCGTGAGATTTGATACAAAAGTTACTGGTACTAAACCAATAGATGTGTATTGGTTGAAAAATGGAAAGAAACTACAACCTGACATTAGGAACAAAATTTTAGAAGAAGACGGCACATACACTCTTCTTATTCTCGAAGCTTACCCTCAAGATTCAGGTAAATACGAATGCGTAGCTATCAACAGTGCAGGAGAAGCTAGATGTGATGCTGAATGTATAGTTAGTGCTCCTGCTACGAAAGAAAAACCTAAACCTCAAACTAAGGCAGCAAATGCTCCTCCAGAAATTATTGAACCTCTGAAGGATAAAATTGTAGCTGAAGGGCAAGCTATAGAATTCAGCTGCAAGATTGTGGGCAAACCAACTCCGACTGTTCAGTGGTACAAGGGAGATAAACTGATAAAGCCATCTAAATATTTCCAAATGTCAAGAACAGCTGACGAGTACACTCTTCGTATATCGGAGGCGTTCCCTGAAGATGAAGGTGATTACAAATGTGTAGCCTACAACTCGGCAGGCCGCGTGACTGTCGCTGCTAAATTGAAAGTGACCCAACCAGATCAAGCTGACAACTTACCTACATTGACACCTCTTCGCGATATTGTTGTCCACGAAGGCCAATCGGCTCAATTTAAGACGCATATCACAAGCAAAGTTAAGCCGACTATCCAATGGCTACGGGAAGGAGCACTGATTCCGGAAACTCCCGACTTCCAGGTGATTATATTACATTTGCTTATACATAATTTCTGGTAGCATATATTTTGAAAGGGTTCTGTCGTATATTTTTGCTTGTTATAACAGTTTTTTATGTTCATTATCAGTATTATCAGCTCCATTTAATTGTCTTTCCAGATGATTCACGAGGGTAACAATGCCGTGCTGTTGATCGGCAACACGTACGAGGAGGACACTGGCACTTTCACTTGCCGCGCCACCACCGCCGCCGGCCAAGTCGAGACTTCGGCAAAGCTAGTCGTCAAAAGTAAGACATAGATACAGGCAGCGAGCTCGCGTCGCGCACTTTTAATCCATTAATGTAGTGTTTCTTTGTTTCATCACTATATCACAATGAGATCGGGTGAAAACTACTATCTAAATAAATACGAAAGTTGACATGCGAACACACTCCTTAGTTGGCTTCACACAATCGTAGCGGTTACCGCAATAATGATCTCGCCCGCTTCTTAGTCACACCCCGCGATCGAGTCGTGATGTTATGGCACACAGACGACCGCCGGCGTCCACCCCTTCCGCAGTCATGAACGACCCGACCAACAGGCCGCGTCTGCTACGACCGACCTCGCGAATATACGTCGCCTTTAGGCGTATTCTAACATTATTTGCAAGCAAAGACTATCGTAAAGTTAACTCAGTAGCATAATTTGGGCGAATTTCCGCATCTAACCATGCTGTACATTTAAGCTTTTTGTGTAAATAGTCCTAGCGAAACGAGCAGACCAGTGGACACCGAGCATCGAGCCAGGAGCGCCCGTGCGGGGAATACACGTAACATGTGATTAACACGAACACAAAACATTCTACGACTGTTTTGTTTTGCTTTTACCGCTACGATGTTTACTAAATTATGTAATTATTGTAGATTCAATTTCAAATTAGAGACATTTTATAGATAAATCAGAACCGTCATTCGACGAAATGTACAATGTATTTTTCACCCAATACTCTTAAATATTATAAGCCTGCGCTAGTTAATGATTTATTTGGCCTTATTAACCTTAAGAATTTTTAAATCACTAAGTACGCTTTTTGTGTTGAGATCTGACCTGTGAAACTTATGCAAACGATCTCAGTAATACCATAGAGAGACTTCTTACGTTAGTAATTGAACGGATTTGTCAAGCGTTCGACGAAACTGGGACTTGCGTTGGCTTCTGTGGTCTGCGACAAAGAGTCGAGTTCGAGATTTTGCTTTATGTGTAAATATACAACGTCCACGACCAGAACGAGAAAGTCCCCGCTTCAGCTTTGTCCTTAAGCATGAGTAATGTTTGTATTGTCCAGTTTAAATTTGCAGTTACGACGAGCCCCTTTTAAATCTAACAAGGTGCACGCAGGCAGGCTGTCGTCTTGTCACCTAACAGCTACGACTAACAGTGTCAGTGTCAGTCCGCCGCGTGCGCCGCCCTCGCGATAGGGCGCGCGTCGTAGGTCACCCGCGCCCGTGCCCGCGCCGGGTGGGTCGTTCCGCGCTACTCGCATACGTACGCGCGTGTCCGCCGCGTCGCTGTCAACTGTTCGGTGACAAAGAAACATCTTAGTAGAACTGAAGTACGCACGCATCACTTGCCTTGCCAGTTTCTATGTTTTGAAAAACACTGCCGATGTTTATGACCTAATGTTTTCTGCAAGTACAAATCCGAATTGAATGAGATTTTATAGTTTAACGTTACAGTGATTTTAACTTAGTTTGTTTTAAGTGCACGACATTGTTAAAATTAAAATGTGTTGTATGTTTCACCTAATTGTATTAAGTTTATAGGCGTGGCAATATTTTGATCACTAAATATTTATAGTGCCTATCCATATTAAATAATATATTTATGATTTTTTTTGTATGTTACCTTTATGTGAAAACTGTTTAATAAACGCTATAAATTAATGATAATTTCGCATTATTCTATACACGTACTGAAAAATAACGTTAATGAACCCGACTTATTGTAGGTTACACTGTCTATTAGAATTACAACTCATAATTACAATCTACACGCACTGACACACTTGCTATCCATCAAGGCGGCCCAGGCCAGTCCCACTGCTTCGGCTCGGGTTGATGAAAAGACCTCATTTACATACATAAAATACATAATTGATACGTTAGTGTTTCATCACTATTGATGGATAGCGAGGTCGTTATTTCGCTTTACTTCATCGGCTGGCACACACTCTATCTAAATTCTTCTAGTATCTCATAATTTTATCATGAATTTAATTTGTGATTTAATTGGTCACATTTTTCTTGCTACTGTTGTAACTAAACAGTTGGCTAGCTTCAATCTAATACTTTTTTATTAAACGAATGACTGTTAACTAATATTTAGAACAGTTTGTAGAAGGTACCTAAGAACTTACAATAGCAGTTCATCCTAAAGTGAGTATCAAATTTAAATTTACGACCAAATAGAGACACTAGATTTTTTGACATACGTTGCCAGTATAAAAACTCTTCTATTTATCTGGCAACTCTTATCCGCTTTTTGATAAATTGTCGTTTCACATAGAACGAAGGCACAAATAAATACTATAATATTTTTTTTAAATAAATATCCAGTATAAAAATACATTGTAACGATTTCCTAATACTTTATTAAACGTTGAATTCTGTCATAAAATTTGGAAGAGTATTATTGCAAGAGACAGACAAAGGAGATTGCTACAATGAAAAATGAAAATAGCAGTTGAAGATTGAGAGTAAGTATAAAAAATGGTAAGTTATAGTTCTTTTATAGGCAACATCAAATTGAAGTAAACAAACAAAATATTCTAAAATAATATGTTCTACAAAATTATTTATGGGGCTTTATCAGCGTTCATAGGACGAATAAATCTATAAAATCTTTACAGACAAAACATTGAAATAAATGCAAAACAACAAGCTACCATGAAGTTTGTTTGGATACCTAAACGTTAATTTGGACCAATAGAGAACATTTGCGAGTTACAAAATTGACAGGTTTCCTTACAAACATCTACCATGACACGAAACACGCATAACTTTGATCCGAAGCTTTGGAATACTTTTTATAGTAGGCCTACAGATTTGTTATAGCCTGAACCCCTTTGCATATAAGGTCTTTTGTGATACGGCCATCTGCCTCGACTATAAATTTCCAAGAGTTATTAGTAGACGAGCAGGTATATAAAATTTTGCATACTGTTTTTTTCAATTGTCATAAAATGATTATTAAACGTACCAATTCATAAGTCTGATATCGAAATTACATGTATTAATAAAAGCTGCTAAACGCATCTACGTTACTTTTGTATTTGCACTCAACATTGACATTGGATGACGTTTCATTTAGCATAAGCGAGTTGTCATTAAAATGGGACCCCTGACCGAGTAGCCTGTAAAGCAAAAAGCACAGACCACTAGGCCAGCCGGTCGTCTACTACTAAAGGAAATCCAACCTTTTTTTAAATTTTCTGGACAATATAGCATAATAAAGTAAACCCCATTAAGCTCTTCGTCTATCGTAAAAAAATCTCGGGACTTGAACTAAAACCCCGAGCTCAAGAAGGCCTTAAATTGATGGCATGTGGTAGAATTCACCTACCTAGAAACTAGGTAGAAACCATCTACCTAAATGTATAAACTTATGCTAGATTAAACCATAATGAGAATTGGTGGTAGCTTGCCAGGCGGACTTTGAAATAGCCCTACCACAAACCAGACGAAATTGAATTCCTGAATTCAAACTGGGAATTGAACCCTGTAGTTCCAGATTTGAGGTAGGTGGTCTCAACAGACAGTAACATTTTGAAAAAGGATCTTCAGAATTTGAGGATGTCAAATCAAATATGGCGTCTGTTTGACGCACAGATCCAAACTTTCAACAACCCCGCTAATGTTTGGCAGGATAATGATTTCGATGAACACTGATAGAGCGGATGTTCGAAAATTGATGTAGGTTTGTTAAGGTGCATGTGTTACAAGCAATATAAGGAGAATCATTAACATAAACGATTACGTGGTAGAAAGACGTTAAATTTTTTATCGTAGTTATTCACCTCATCAAAGTAGCATCATCTCATCATCATATATTTGGTGCCGCACTCTCTCATGATGCATTCCAATCCAATTAATTGTAAATAAATCAGACATGGCTAAATGGGTTTTTAACTAGGGAGAATTCAACCAAAAGAAATAACATAAAAATGTGTAGGTAGTCACTTACTAAAAAAACAGAAAAGGCAGGAAATTAAAAATATATTACATTGTTCTAAATTTAAACGTTTGTGACAAAGCGTATTATTAATAATGACGTTGACTTCATAATCATTATTAATAAAATATGCGTTACATTTAATTTAGAGACTATTAAGACATTTAGAACTTATTTTATTTTATATAATTTAAGTTAAGATAGTATAGTAAATAGGTATAATATTTGATGTCAAGAAATACTTGTACAAGTCTTCGTTGAATAAAAGATTTGAAATTGAACATAACCTGTCAAGCAACACAGTCCAGGCACAATAGGTTTTTAATTGTTTTATGCTTCCGGGGAGTTCCACGTCTTATAAAATTAAAATGCATTAAATCTGAATGGTTCTACATTTATGGATTCCATAGTCTGTAATTAAGAAACTTTGATTATATAAACTAGGAAAACAGCCCGTTGTGTGACTTAAAGAACGTTTCTTTAGAAACATGCAGTTCCTTTGTACTCATGTTTTTGTATAAATTGTTCTTGTAGGCATTGTGCTACCGGTTGCTTGAAATGATTAAAAAGTCAACTAAGGGCGATAGTAGCTACAAAATCAGAGATCCAATGCCATCATCAGATAAGTGTAAAGTGCTCATGCGTTGACTAGGGCTAAAACCTGTGTTTGATTTTAAGTATTGCTCAAATTACGTAAATACCTACAAACATGAAAGATTCAGAGTAAACGTCAAGAAAAGTATCAATGATAGGTTTATTATTTGAATACAAGTATAGGAAACAACGCCTGATTGATTGTCTAGATTCCGACCGTGCTATAAAATAGTCTTTAACGTTGAAAATGCGAAATCAGAGCTAATACTGTTGTCTTTGATAAAATTTGTTTTCGAGCCTAAATACCTAAGATTATGGTTTCCTCTTTGACAGTATAAGATTTTTAACCGACTCCAAAAAGGAGGAGGTATTGTGTTCCACAGTGTGTATTTTTTTATCTATGATCATGATCAACGATTTCTCTGACGGCTGGGGACCGATATTCAAAATTATTTTTTGTTTGATAGAGTATAATCCTGAGGAGGTCCCATTTTTACCAAGTCAGGATCTCATGATGGGAAAACTAGGGCAGGCAGCCCTCTAATTTTATAAGCACGTATTACGTGTTCATTTTTTTTCTAAAGCTATTCTAGTATTTTCGTCTGTAAGTCATCATATCATGTTTTTAGCTTGAAAATTTTGTATGATCTTCGCTGTTTTAGAGCTACGATATGAAATGCAATCGATATTTTTCGAATTCGATTTTTTTAGATAACGTAATGACTTCATTCAATATTTAACTGACGTTTACATAAAGATGTCAAAATAAAACAACTTTTAGTTAGGTATTTACAAAATGCCGAACTTTCACAGTCACGAAACTCGGCGGCAAGTCACAATAAGTAGATATTTTAGGTCGCAGTGACAAATCAGCCTTAACAAGACCGAAAAGCCCATAATACAAGATAATAAAAGATAATCACTAATAAACTAATAAAAATTCTGACTCAATAATATTTTGAAGTCTCATACCTAAATAGGAATTCCGATTACTTTTTAAAATTCCGAATTATGGAAATTCCGTTTAATGAAATATTTTTTTAAAGTCACAATAGCAAAATAGGATATGCATACCTATAAATAGAGATGTTTCAAAAATTTATGGAGACCCGGCCTGGTCTATGTACAGAATACTGAAAAATAGGTAAAAATATGCAGACCAGTGTTCAATTGTCCGTTTTCTTTTTATTTGCTTTTATGCGTGGTACCAAACAAGAATTTTTATGGAAAAAACTGCAACACAGTCAACTATTCATCATGGCGCCTATGTCACTTTGGTGACGTTTCGTTGACTTCTATATATATTTTTTTAAATAATTTCTTGGCATTGGATACAAGTCCTTAAGCCTAGCTTAATATAATATAAAAAAAATACATTACAGCTTTCCTGCTGTGCTAATTACAAAATTATACAAAGGTTACTTCTATATCGCCCGCCATATTGCCATATTAAATAACGGCGAAAACGACGAAAAAATTTAAATTTTGTACAAACAAACTATGGATGCAAACGAATTATTAGTAATTTTCCCAGATTCAGGAGATATTTCCTGATATTTTGAGATAGTGTACAGTCGACAGCACATCAAGCGTAACAGTTTGACCTTGACGCCGCCCTTACTACACTCGTAATAGAGGTGGCTTTCGTAGTGCAACTGTTACACTTGATGTGCTGTCGTCTGTACATATACCTGGCCGGATATGAAACATCTCTTTTAAATTTTATATCAAGTATGCAGCAAGCAAATAAGCAACTTGATGCTCCTCTAGATTCACTCACTCTGCTGCTTGTGGTCAAAAGTCTAGACCGAGCCCGGCGCCTTCAATACGACAAAAAATTATTACCAAATTGAACAGCGATACGTTTTTAAAATCGGAATGCCTTTTTTCTCACACATCGGATTTTTCGTACATACATAAATAACGTATTTAAAATATTCGGAAAAATAAAATTCGTGATTTTCAATAATTGAGATTTTAATTCGTCGGGAAAATAAAATGCGGTATTTAAAAAATCGGTTTATTCAAATTCGGAATAAAGTTTTAATTATTATATTATTAGAGGTTTCTATTTTCTGGAGTATGTCAGCGCAGAACTTGTATTTGCCAGTAACGCCGCATTGACGAAATCTTTATTTCGCAGCTACCGTTGTTGTGATATTACGAAACTACAATACGAATGTAACAATATCATGGATTGCACTACGTTGCAGTTCGCAATGCGTGTGGCATCCGGCAAGTTGTTAGTTGGTCAGTCAATAATTATGATTTTGCTGTGATTTTTTTTAGACTAAGCCTGAGGTTTATTTTTTAATATTTTCTTAGATCTTGACTACGGCAGTTACTACTAACGAATAGTGGCGTAGAATAGTCATCAGCGTACCGCAGGTATGATGTTCCCGATCTCCCGATGGATATTGAATTTCTCCAGTTTTCGAGGATAGATAATTGTCATTGCGATTAGTGTATAGTTTCGTAAATAGGAGCAGTGTTATAACACATCCCTGGGTTCCTTGATATTGCAGGTTTATAGACAATACTTAATATGCATCTTTGAAATACTGTGACGTAAGTCCGGTTGATGATTTATCTTGCCTGCTCAATGTTTTGACATTTTCTCTTTGTTCTTTCTTCTTAGTTATAAATGAATATTTGTTTTCGTGTGGTTTATAGTAAAAAAGGCAGCAAAAGTGGGCAAAGTCGATTTCGTTAAATGTTAATTTTCCACTCCATAGGTTACAAAAACCCATAAGTCGTAATAATTTTATATTATTTAAAAGATATTCATTGAACAGGATGTGTCGTTAAAGGCATAGGCAACTAAAACTAGTAGGTACATGAAGCGGTTTTGATGAAAAACACAAATATAACTACGCGCCTGATCATAGCGCAGAAAAATATAAATAGCCCGCAAAATATTTGTATCATTCCAGTATATCCACGGACTCAGAAGCGACTAGACACAATAGCAATTATGTTAAATAAATAGGGGTTAATTTTTTTCCCGAAACGCTGCCCAGCCGAGTTGGATCCGTCGATTAACCTCTTTCTGGAAGTTGGACTGTTTGTCCCAGGTAAACATATTTGTCACCAACTTCCAGTGTAGAGCTTCCAACCTTCACAGGAGTGGATACAACATGGGAGTAAGACATAATTTTCATCTTATCCATGTTCATTTTAAGACCCACTTGTTGGGAGACTCTACAGAGGTCGTCGAGCATTGTGCCTAAGCCCTCCAGGGTCTTAGCCACGACTACGATATCATCAGCAAAATGAATCAGACAGTTATGTATTCGCCGTTAATGTTGATGCCAAATCCTCTCCAGTCCAAAAGCTTAAAGACATCCCCCGTCGCAGCTGTGAACAGTTTCGGCGAAATAACATCGCCCTGTCTCACACCGCGCTGAAGTCGTATTGGTTTCGTGTTTTGATCCTTGAGGCGGACTGTAACTGCAGCACTTAGATGTGTCGATAGTCAATTAGGCACCTCTGGAGTGACTGAAGCATGGCCCAGGTCTGAACAGAATCGAAGGCTTTCTCATATTCCACAAACGCTAAGCATAATGGCAGGTTGTACTCTTCGGTCTTCTGTAAAATCTGCCGCAGCGTATGTATGTGGTATTAAAACCTTTTCGGAATCCGGCTTGTTCGGGAGGCTGGAAGTAATCAAACCTGCGTGCGAGACGGTTCGTTATAACTCTCGAAAACAGTTTGTAAACATGACTCAGGAGCGTGATTGGTCTGTAGTTCTTCAATTGGGTCCTGTCGTCCTTTTTGAAGACGAGTGCCACCACGCTTTTGTGCCATGCTTTTGGCGTTTTACCCTCGAGCTTGACGAAGTTAAATAGCTTCTGAAGAGCTTTCAGGACCACACGTCCACCTGCTTTCAGTAGCTCTGCTGTAACTCCATCGTTGCCCGGTGCCTTGTTGTTCTTAAGCTGTTTGAGAGCTACACTAAGCTCGTACAAGCTGACGTTCGGGATATCTTCTGTGTAGTGTCGGGTTAATTTGGCTCTTAGATCGGTGCCCTGAATGACAGGTGTGCTTGATGTCGCGTAATGCTGTCCGTAGAAGTTTTCAATCTCGGCTAAAAGCTCAGGTCGTGAAGTAATGAATCTGCCGTTCTCCGTCTTCAGCTTCGACAGCAAACTTTCTCCAAGCGACAGATTTCTTGCGAACACTTTAGAGCCTTTGTTCGGCTCGATCGCCTAACCTCACATTTAGTAAAATACCCACAAAACAGATATTATAGATATTATATTGTTGAGTATACACCGGTAAGCTGGTATGGGACATAAGCTTAACAAGTTAACGTACGTCAAATTAACGGAAGTTATTATTGCAGCTATTATAGCTTTTGATTTTAATTGGTTACAAAAGAAAACTTGAACCTACCAACAAACAGACTCCAGTACTATATGTACAGACAGCACATCATGTGTAACAGTTGCATTACGAAAGCCGCCTCTATTACGAAAGTAATAAGGGCCCTCTCAATTTCAAACTGTTACGCTTGAAGTGCTGTCGACTGTTCTTAATTCTTCGATTGGTCTACGACAGGGATATACAAACATATTACATTTAACAAGTTTTATAAGCATCTGGAACAACGTTAAGTAACAGTATATATGTCGCAGCGCAGCCGTCTGGTTAAATCAGCCGCTTAACTGGACGCCTAGCCCGTTGATTGAATGCCGGCATGTATGCCGGCATTCAATCAACGGGGATTGTAATCAAACTGCTGAAGTACAACGAGCCAAGTCTTTGAACCCAACGTTTTACCAGATGGCTGAACGTCATCTCAGCCTTCTGGTTTAAATTAGCCACTCAATTGGACGCCTAAGCAGGTCATTTAAAAATTAAGAGCTTTTGTGTGACTGTTTCGAGTGATTGGTAGGTTGAAGATTATTTTTTATGACACTTAGAACCTAAACAATGGCGGTTATAAGTGGTCATAAAAAAAATAATCATAATCATAATCATTTATTTGTCATAACATAGGTACAAAAAGTTTTTAAATGTTTATGGCTAGTATCACTATGTTTCGCCCTACAGGCATACAAATTTTACATAAATCATCCTAAATTAATAACGATTAAAATCCAAAAAATGACGATATCATTAAGCATATCAATAATGTCAGTATCAAATGTAGAAATAAAAACAAAAAAAAAGTCAATATCATTAAGCATGTCAATAAATAAGTGATATAATTACTTGTATGTATGTCACAAGTAGGTAGTAATTTCTTCAATATAGGCACACAAATTTTAGTGTAATCATCCAAAATTAATAACAATCAAAATCCAAAAGATGTCAATATGATTAAGCATGTCAATAATATCAATAATGTCAGTATCAAAGAAAAAGAAAAAAAAACTGTAAATGACAATATCATTAAACATGTCAATAGAAAAATTATATAATTATGGTACAGGTAATAATTCAAATTAAACTTTAAGTAGGTATATAGTAAAACAAACAAATAAAATAAAAATAAAATCACATTTGCCTCAAAATTCCGTATCGTTTAAGAATTGATTAATTGAATAATAGCACTTCTGTATCAGGAATAATTTTAATTTAAATTTAAATATTATCACTGTCAATAACCTTGAAACTACCAATTAAACCAAAAGTTTTCAGTACAAGACGATCCATTCAATAAGCCAAGTAGTTAAACGTTGGGTGACTCTAGTTCAATTAACTATCGGACTAATCGGGCGTTTAATTAACGGGCTAGCCGTCCAGTCAAGCAGCCGATTTACCCAGACGACGGCAACATATACATTTCGTACGAGTGTATTTAGTCCAAAAGTGTAAAAAATCGTAAATTAAATAGGAATTACTTCTTGAAAATATGGTTGAACTTTGACTTGACAAACTCAACTGTATCAGTAGAGTTATATAAAGTAACAAGCTGACCCCGCAAACTTTGTTTTGCCATAAAAAAATGTCAAAAACAATAATAGGTAGTAGCCGATTTTCAGACCTATTGAATATACATAAAAAAATTCATGAAAATTGTTAAGCCTTTTTGGAGGAATATGGTAACTAAATTTGTGCCACGAGAATTTTATACATAAGATATGTCCGAACAGAATGGCATAAATAAGCAATTTGAATAATTATTATTAATACACGTACTTTGGACAAAAGTGTCACTTGCATTTGGTGATTTTTTTTTATACCACTAAGGTGGCAATCAAGGCTCACCTGATGGTAAGCGGTTACCGTAGCCTATGGACGCTTGCAACACTAGGGGTATCACTGCGCGTTGCCGACCCTGGCGAATTATTTTAAAACATTTAAAAACCATAATCGTAGAAAAATCTAAATCTGTAAAGTATATTAAAATATTTTACAAAAAATATTAACATTGTTAGTAATGGCCGTTTATTTAATACTGATCGATCGGCAGGAATAAGCCCTTAGTTCCCAAAGTGTCCAGGTGGCCCCCAGGGGATCACGGGAGACTCGACGGGGGTCTACGTTGGCGTGGCAAAAAAAACATATTTGTCGAGTTTTCGGAATATAGTAGAAATATGGTAGCTGCAGGGGGTCCACCGGAACCAGCTAAATTTTGAAAGTGTTCTATTAGAAAATAAGTTTGAGAACCTCTGATATAAGCTGTAACGTAAACAGTCCTATTATGGCGGTAGTCAAAATCAGCGCCTTGATTGGATAACCAATCAAAAACAAGTTAAGAAAATAAAAATACCTCCGTAATAGGCGTTGAATTTGAGTACTGCCGTATTAGGACTGTTTACGTTATACATTTAATACATTACGGTATCGATTGATATCAATATCTAAAGACCGTTTGTGTGCATGTGGTTCCAAACTCCGCAAAAAAAAAATGCGGGTCTTTGCATGGGTGTGTTGTCAAAAGTGACCTCTGAAACTTTGTAAATTTTCAGACCACTTTTATTTTCCGATTAAATTAATAAAAATATGTCATTCGACACAATACAGTTATACACCACACCCGGTATATTTATTTTTAAAACACCTAATAAGTGAGAAGTGTCGATAATGATAATGTACACTATTATAAGTAAATATTACAAATATAGGATAACATCCACAATTGTGGACAGTTTAAGAACAAATTTTGGTTATTTTTGCGGTTATTTTCAACTTCATTTTAGCTCAATATTTAAATATCATATTCCAGATCCCAAATCATTCCTAAATACATTAATTCTATAAATAATATATAAATACAAACATCTGATTTTGATAAAGACGCAGCAACCAAGGATTTAATACTCTTACATTAGTTATGTTTTAGTTGGTGTCTTCAGAATCGACCGCAATGTCCATTATTGGATACTATGAAATCTCCAATCATAAGCTCCTCTGTCCATTACTTGAAAAAAGTGCACAAAAAATTACACAGTATGTCAGGTTAAATTAGCCACCTAATTGGACGGCTATTAAACGCCGGCATCCAATTGAATGCCTAGCTCGATAGTTAATTGGACTAGACTCACTTAACATTTAAGAACCTGCTCAGGCGTCCAAATGAATGGCTAATTTAAACCAGACGGCTAACATGACGTTGAACCATCTGAATAAATGTTGCGCTTAATGACTTGGCTAGTTGTACTTCAGCCGTTTGATTGAATGCCGGCGTTCAATCAACGAGCTAGCCGTCCAATTGGGTGGCTGATTTAACCAGACGGCTGCGACATATACAAAATACATTACAATTACATATTTAGAATCAGTACAAACCAAGCAAACTAGACAACAAAATCTATGAATTTAGTGAAAACAAAATGTTATTTGACACTTTTGCCATAATTGGATAAAGTAAAAAAACTTCAGTAATGAAAAAGTCTAATTTCCGCTCTAAAAACATCCCTGTTTCAACCAATCGTGATAGACATCTAGTTAAAGAGCAGACCAATCTATAAAATAAAAGATAATCCTGATGTAGTCGATAAAGGGGTCTGAATATTTTTGTAAGAAGTGTCCCAGGTCATTTGTATATTTTTCAAATGAAACCTTCATTTATCGATAGTTCACATCAATACAAATTCAAAAGATAATAGGTTGGGGAAAAAGTTTCTTCGCATTTTTTAAGAAAATTCAAAACATTTTTTAATATAGTTTATACCTACATACTTTAGTTAAATGTAAATTTAACTAAAGTATGTAGGTACCATTTTGTTCGATAACTTTTTGCCATCTTGTAGGTAGGGACATGATCCCATTGCTATAGAAATTTTGGGGCTTCTGATCAAAATACCGCGACTAGTGGTTTTGGCAGTCCTCTCGTGATGTTAACCTGACACTGCCTAGAGAATTCTGAAGAGAGCGAAACAGGTGGAAATCTGAAGGTGCAAGGTCAGGACTATACGGCGGGTGCATTAACACCTCCCAGCCAAACTCTCTTAATTTTTGCTGAGTGGCTAAAGATGTATGAGGGCTAGCGTTATCATGATGGAAAACCACACCTCTTCTGTTGATTAATTCCAGCCGCTTTTTCTCAACTTCTTGCTTTAATCTCATCAGTTGTTCGCAGTACAGTTTAGAATCCTGCATGAATGGTCCTGCCTGGTGGTAACAGCTCATAATGAATAATGCCCTTCCAATCCCACGACACACACAGCATCACCTTGTTGCGAGTTAACCCGGGTTTCGCCACAGTCTGTGAAGCCTGACCGGCCTTTGACCACGACCTTTCTCGCACGTTCTTGTCGTACGTGATTTTCATCACCAGTTATCAGCTTCTTCAAAAATGGTTCGGTTTCATTACGTCGTAAGAAAGAATCACAAATGTAAGATAAAGACTGTATTTACTTTACTAATTATTTAATATTAGATTAATTAACAAAAAGAACTTAGAAAATCAAACAACAACCACGGCGGGCAAAAGCAGACTGACTAAACTAAAAACGGTCATTCGCCACAAAAAAGATAACGTCAAAAACCCCGCTTCTATTTTAATTTTCTTGTTTCTTGTCTTTGGTCGCAAGATGGCGTCGCTGTCCTCAGGATCCGGTCCGAATCGTACTAACAATGTCTTGTCAGCAAAATATTTATGCCAGCTCGCCAACACAAATGAGTACACGGTTCATTAGGTTCCTTTCAGTGAGCTCGTGGGGTACCTACCGAAATATCGAGCTTTTCTGTGTACCCATTTTTTTAATGCGCCAATAGTGTTTTGTGGTCGATTCCCAGTTCTTCAGCTACGTCGTAACTACTGATATGCCGATCTTGCTCCAGTTTTCAAAAATAGCATCAATTTTATCCGTAATAGGGCGACCAGAGCGACGTGCATCTTTGACATCAAAATTTCCGGATTGAAAACGCTTAAACCAAATTTGTGCTACCCTCACAGACACTGCACTAGGTCCATAAACATCGCAATTTTTTTTCGCGGCTTGCGTTGCATTTTTACCTTTTTGTAGTAAAATTTTAAAATATATCGAATTTCTTCATTAGATTCACTCATCTTGACAGTACGAAAAACAAATGAAAATCACACATTTTCCTAATTTGAATTTGGAATTATCTTTTTTAAAATCTAAACTTTTAATGATACCAAAACCAGCCAGATACAAATAGTACAGCCAAAGAGATTTTATTACAAGTTCATACATACTACCTATAATGCGAAAGGACTTTTTCTCCAACCTAATATATTAGATTAACAAATCTCGTAAAGCGTCACGTTTCCAAGTTTTGAGCTGTCAAAGATTTACTAGTGGTGCCACAGCATTTAGTTTTCATTCTTTTTTTGTGTTTATTTTAATGGCAGCACTTTCGGAAGTTGATATATTATTATCTAAAAAATACAATATTATAAAACTTAAATAACCTCCACCCCTATTAATCATCTACTATTCTTATGAGCCCAAACACGCTATATCTGCTGTAAGTTTCTGAAGAGTTAAGCATCCCGCAGACTTTTTGATGGTATAGGATCAGGTAAGTATGTCATGGGAATGTCACCGAAGTGACCGTACACAAAATTTCATATCAATCGGATCTGTGAGTGTTTGTAAAACCCATTTATCATGTAGAAAATGAATTGAAAGTCATCAAACGCCTGACCTGATCTTCATAAATTATAGCTAAGTACCATCCTAATCACGTCAGCTTTCAAACAAAGAAAACAAATCAAAATCAGTCCATTTGTTTATGAGCTACGATGCCACAGACAGGCACACAGATACACAGACAGACACGTCAAACTTATATAACACCCCTCTTTTTTCGTCGACGGTTAAAAAGGATAAAACTTGGTTGTTGTCGGCTGACTGTGAAATCGACAGCCATCTGACAGCATCCATTTTGTTTTATCAGTCCGGCGTCCACGTTTTCTTCGGAAAACGAATTCGTCTTGACCAATCACCGTACAACGTTGCCGCAAATTATTTGCACATTATTTTACTTGACATTGGCAAAATTCGTAATATCGAGAAGCCATTATTTAAAGAAGAAGATAAAATTATACATCCAATTACATGCATTTTCCGAGACAAGTTTTGCTAAACAAGAAACTGATAAGATTTCCAAGTAACTGTAAATCATTAAATAAAAAACATAGTAGGGTTGGCAAAAACTACACTGGGAGGATATGGGTTAGTAAATATATATGTATATTAAAAGATAAAAGCATACTTACACTAATATAATCACTTGAAAAGCCAGAATAAGTAGGAGACACAAAGACGTGATAAACCTCATTTCAAATTGAACGTCTTGGTTTGATTGGCCGAATAGTAATAAATTATTTTATTTTTCAAAACTTCCGGGTTCGATTCCCGAGCTGAGTACATGTTTTTTTTTAATGTATGAATGCAGTTTTTCTTATCACTAAAATCGATGACTTCTTATACGTCTTATAGTTTCAGACTTTTCCATACTGACCGATATAGCTGCAGACCCACCATACCCCTAGGGGTAGGACTAGTCCTACCCCTGGGGGTAGGGTGGGACTGAACCATACTACCGTTAGTAGTGCTGGGTGCTGGGATATAATGAAAAAATAGAAATAAAAATAGATACTATAAATTATCAATATTGTCATTATATTTAGATGTGCAATCGAAATATCGTACGTATGTAGCTGGATCATCCCTTGAAGTACCAGGCTACCATATCTATGTTGGAGATGTTTAGCTTATTGTTAATTTTATTTATATAATAATCGTAGGGGTACAATAAATAACGTCTGATATACTTATGGTAGCCTGGTACTTCAGATTGGAAATATAAGTACATTTATTAGGTGTCAACGGATCAAATGAATTAACGGACTGAATTTCTCTTTGTTGCATTGTCGGTTTAGTTTAATTAGAAACAATTATAAAATAAAATAAAGAATTATGCTATTAACACCAGGTTCGTAATATTTGGAAAAACAAAACCTGTAAACATATAGTGCACAGCACTACGGTGGTATGGTTCAGTCCCACTCTACCCCCAGGGGTATGGCTAGGGATATAGTGGGTCTGTCATGATCTAAATGTGCCACCCAGTATATTTGACAGCACATTACTTGGAAACGAGATTTCTATAATCTATATTTTGTGTTTGTATTAATGTTAATAAGGTCTCTTGCGTGGTATTCGAAATATTGTACATTTTAGACGGGACCTGGTACAAAAGTTTCAAACCGCTTTACAAGTTTAGATACACAGAGTACTTAATACTGGAAATAGAGGTCAATCTTAGCCGTAAAACGAGCACTGCTACACTAGCGCTGCGAGGAGAATGTGTGGTAAACAGTACGGTTTATTTATTCTCTACTTGTATCTATGTGTGCGTGAGTGTATGTATGTGTTGCACTATGTAAATAGATACCTATACCAATAAAAGTATTGTTTATTTTCTGAATTGACATTATTGACACTGTTTTTCATCAGTAATATTGTATTTAGTTGTAGAGTGTATATTACATTCAAGTTAGTAAATCAAAAGGCAACTGATGAAAATTAGTATCAACACCGACACAATAACCTTAAAATTATCTATGAAATAAGAACTATTTATTTTTCGAAAAAGAAATGATTTATATTTTCTTCCTTTTACAATACTTTAAACACACTCAACACCATACAACCGAGTCCTGTCCTGTCTCAAAAACACTATAAAATATCTCGCTTCACAAATATTTCTATTTTCACAGTCCTGTCTCAACTCAAAAAGCCCCGATTCAACAAAATTACGAAAGAGTAATAAACTAAAAATTTAAAAAACTTTAAATAAACAAGAGTTACTCTAGGGACTACGACGACCATATTTGTTTTGGGTTTTGGGTACAAAATGATAGCATTTTTGTACATAGTTTTAGTGATACCAGTCAATTTCTTGTTCTTGTACTACTAACCATTGCTTGTAAATTAAATAAATCTTTATAACTTATTAGGTTTTCATAAAATATTTGACGTAATACTAATGTATTTCTATGTTTTATTCTAATGCACATAAATAAAAGATATATTTTAGTCACCTAAAATAATACATGAGTACGTAGATTTGAAACAAAATTTCACAATAACAAGTGGGTATCTTGACTGGCAACTCTAAACGGGACAGCCAATGAATGCGAGGACAGAAGAGCCATCTCTGAACTTTTGTATATACTAGTGACTTGCAAGATGCAATGCTCGTACTTTTGCATCAAGATTGAATACCCTGTTTAGATTAATACTTGCTTTGCTTCAACTAAGCCATTTGTAAGAAAATTGAGAAAGCTTTTTTGTAATGTTAAGTGGGTTGTCTAGTCTTTATAGGTCTAAGATTTCTAAGTTAACTTCCTATTCCTTTTTTCAAGGTTTTATTTTATTTTGTCGTTCATTGAGGCACTGTCCATAACTGTGATGTTTACTTTACTAGATAAACATAGTAATACAAACATCATAATTCATAAACAACTGTTCATATGCATTACACAAACATCTGCCTCTAACGGGAGTCCAACCCGGGACTGAATAATTTTTTAGATATTTTTTTATTTTTCATCAGTTTATTCACTTTCATGTATGGTTTTTGAAAGTTTGGTTACGTTTATTTAGGTGGTAGCTTATAATACTTATGTGTCTAAGATCGCTTCGGGAGACACGGACCTGCCGTTGATCCCTGTATAAAATGAAATAGTGAGAAAGGAATAGTGGATTTAAATGGATTTTTATAAGTGAAAACTAATAATGAAACATAAAATTTAACATGATTATAAACAAATTTATCTAAAAGGCATCACTTTTGGAATGGTTCCGAAAATATTTAAATTTACATTTATTTGTGGTCAGTGGAATGAAAAAGAGATGCCAAGGGAATCACAATATTATACGTAAAGCTAAAACTTTGTACCCCTTTTTACGAAAATTGAGCGGACGGAAGGGTATGAAATTTTGCACACTGATATTGTATATAGGAAAGAAGTGCAGAATACTAATAATTTTTAAAAAATATGCATATAAATACATTAAATCAATAATAAAAACATTAGGTACAAACACTACCATATATTGACACACACGCATATAATATGTCAAATTGAGAATATATATTACTATTATTGTTTGGTATTTGTCAATAGTATTACTGAATGTCAAACATAACCATAATAAAAAAAACATTTAAATCTGTGATAATAGAGATATAGTCTTTGACAATAGAACCATAAATAATTATGGCGAACACTAGTTTAAATTAAAATTATATATGAAAATTAAATTTCATTTTAAATTATAGGTACCTATAAGAGTCTAGATAATACAACTAAGAAATTGCATTTTGATTCCGTAAGTTGGCGCTTTAATTTTTAATCATTAATTTAATACAAAAATATAATAAAACTAAATTTTTCTTATATAATCAACTATATCAGTACTTTTCGAATTTCTTACATCCTTTTTAATATTTTTTAATCGATAGATTAAATAAAAAAATTAAATCATCTTATTATTATTATGCCTCCAGCCTATGATGCCCAATGCTGCAATTAAACAACTATTATACCATTTAAATAACTATTATAGCCCGTTTCCTTACTGAGAAAGTGTGGACTTGCTAAGAAGACTCTTACACCCGTATTTATAAACAAGTAAAAGTGTTTACTTGAGCTAAAGTATCAATTTTTATTCTATAGTTTAGTCATTGTATAACTTAAGAACTGTAAAAAGTTAGAATTTTTCTTTACTTGAGTAATCAATCACTGACATGAATATTGCGTGTGTGGTGCATTTCATTGAATTTCATTTGCGAGGGTTTTAGGAAATGTGGGAACTTTGAAAAGAATTGAAGCTATTTTATAATATTGTAGCTGTTATTGATAACGTTACACCTATCTAATTGCTTTAAGAGATTGACGTTGCTAAGCATTGAAATAACCTACTTTCTTGGTATTATTCGGAATATTGTTCATAAAATTTCGTCTTTCCGAAAATATTGTAATGCAATTGATTTAACCAAGAAGTGATGCAACTGATTTAACCAAGAATTACCTACTACTTAATTTTACAATCAGAGAGTCTGAGCTCTTCATTGGTTGCTGCCTTACCAAATAATACATACGTTTTTTTGCATCTGCGCGTTTCCATGATGGCATGATGCCATTGTTTACTTTTCAATCATAATAATTACAGTGAAGAAAGTTAGCCGTAAAAGTAAGTTCAATGCTAAACTCATAACTTTCCTGTTTTTTAGGGAAAACGAAGAACGACTTTGAAAATTTAGTTGCTTAAGAACACCTGGACTACAAATATTGCAGGATGTATTGTCCAAACGTAAATGCAGCAAAATAGTAATTTTCCCCTTTTAACCGTGGTCCCTGAGATACGATAAATGTTATATGTAGGACAGCCAATACGTATACACACGATAGCCTCATCTACTCATTATTGAATTACATTTATCTTAAGACCTTTTATACATCGAGAATGGGTTTCCATTAATTATAAACATTCAACACGCCGACAACAACTTAGTAATGACAACATAAATTCAGAGGTTTTGACTGTTTGACAAAAATAAATCTTATGAAGTTTAAAATCACGTGTCTGTAATTGGATTAAATAGTGTAAACTGATTATTGAAATTTGGTAGAGTTATATCGTGTTTGGAGTGGGTATGGGAAAAGCGTTTTATTTTTCTACATTTAAAGAAAAAGTAACTAAAATGATAAAAAGGTCACATTAAAATTTGAAATCACTTTTTAAAGTGATAAATTAGAATCTGTTAAATCGTACAATAAGGATTTTTAAAACTAATCTATACAACACGTTGCCTTTTTATCAAACGAAACGCAACTCCGAAGTGTTGCCAAAAAGGAACAAGCTTGAGTCGTTTACTCTTGCTAAAGAAAT
Source organism: Nymphula nitidulata (assembly GCA_947347705.1). NCBI lineage: Eukaryota > Metazoa > Arthropoda > Insecta > Lepidoptera > Crambidae > Nymphula > Nymphula nitidulata. The sequence goes on from OX374616.1 coordinate 25,728,903, forward strand.
TGGAAGAAACATTCATTACTCTTTGATAGAATAAAATTTTCTAATGAAGTATTCTAACCTGTTAAAAGTTTGATCTACGTAGCTGAAACATTAAAACGTACATCCCCGGTAAACACACTTGTCACAATTTGGAGAACAGCTATGCGATTCTCTAAATTCAGCAGCCATGAATTCATGGCTGTCGGCAGCGATGTCATACCTTTTGGCGTTTGTTTGACAACCGTTGGTGACACCAGGGTTCCGACGACGAGCACGGCGTGAGCCGGAACTAATAAGTAGTTTATTTTTATATCTTAATATAATAATTTATTTTATATGTATAAAAGAATCAAAAATTGTTTGAACTCATTGCGATAAATTTGAAACACAAGAAAAACGAAGTCAAAAAATATTGATTTTTCTTCATGTCGTATATCTAAAACAGCGACAATCATACACGGCCATGAGATCAACTTAGATATTAGTGAATACGAATCCGCGCAGCGCCGTGCTCAAACATCAAATTCAATGGCAGCTCGTCGTCCTGTCAGACGTCAAGCTCGATGTCGAATATTTCTATTTGTCAATCACCATTGCTTTAAACGTCAAAACCAATGACATCTGCCATTGGTTTTGACGTTTGCGCACTGCGCTGCGTGAAAGCGTATTCACTAATCTCTACTTGTATTCTTTTTTTGTTGTGTTAAAATTGTATCGCAATGACTTCATTCAATATTTGATATATTTTTTACATAAAGATATAAAAATCAACCACTTTTTAATTCCGGTTCACGCCGTGCTCGACGTCGGAACGCTGGTGTCGCCAACGGTTGTCAAACAAACGCCAAAAGTATGACGGCGCTGCCGACAGCCACGAATTCATGGCTGCTCGATTTAGAGAATCGCATAGCAGAACTAAGCTAACTAACAGCTAGTAAGTTTAAGTATGACATCGGATATTCGACATAATCTTTGACTTGCTGGTCTGTATTTAATTCCAATTGTCGATAAATTATGTTCAGGTTACACAACGAGCATTATGCTCAATTTCTCCATGACTATTATATGGTCGGCAAATCAAACTGACGAGTGCCTGTACTTGCCGTTGATGTGGATTTCGTGTTCTCTCCAGTCCATCAATATCAAAACGCCTTACCTCTTTCTGCAGTAGGATAGGTTTCGTATACTGATTCTGCTACTGTACGCAGACTTGATATGGTGGTGCTCTAGTACAAGCATCTCAGCACCTCGATATACTGATAGTAAACAACAGCAGCAACTCTCAAGGGACTAAAGTACGGCCCACGTTTCGATTTGATCGAAGGCTTCTCGTAGTCTGCAAACACCAGACAAAGTGGCTGGTGATACTCTTCGGTTTTCTGTATAAACTGCTGAGGCGTAAGTATGTTCGTCTACATGGTACTAAAGCATTTTACGAGACTGTCTTGTTCGGGAAACTGGAAATAGTAAAATCTGCGCTCGAAATTTTCATGATGAGCCTCGAAAACCACTTGTAAGGTTCAGTGGTTCCTCAATAAGTTTTTTCACTTTTTGTAAGGACAGTACCACCACGCCAGCGCTCCAAGCTCCAACACTGTACCCTCGACTATAACGGAATCGAATAGCCTCTGAAGGACAACCTGTAGATACCGGTATGCCATACGTTTTCAGAAGCTCTGCAGTAATTCCGTGCTCACCCAGGGCTTTGGTTTTAAATTTCTTCAGACCACCCTAATTCCGTATAGACTGATGTCCAGGATGTCTTTGAACAGTGTCGAATTAATAGGGCTCTTCAGTCTTTGTCCAACTCTCCAAATAAACTAAAAATAAATATATTTGTTAGAAATAAAACAAATCAACCAAACATCTTACTTTTTTACTAGCTAAATTGTAAATGTTAATTACTCTGGCTAAAATACCTCGGGAATCAACGCCAATGGAATGGAATCATAAAAAATGTTATTTATCGATTACGCTAAAAAGAAGTTTTGAGTAAAAGCAATGAAATATATAAATAACGATCACTTAAGCGCTTCTGTTAACATCATTGAACATTTTCTCAAAATCAAATAACTATCATAAACGTGGTCAGGGTAATCAACGACCTAGTGAAACAAAACCAGAGGTCGACTGTTTACCCTTGTAACTTTGCCCGGGAGCAATTAGCGGTACTGCTTTCCCTTTAGAAGTTTGAAGCTCAACTATCACTCAGACGACAACGTCGATGAACTTTTCTAGAATATTCCCCTACTCGTAGTTTAGAGATGTACTGAGTGGAATTACAATTCACACCCGGACAAACTTTAGACTTTAATTCTAAATAAAACTTTGATAAAAACTGCATTTTATACTTATTTTTTTAAATCAACAACTTATCTGGTAGCGATTAGATCAAATCATTTATTTAACTTCCATTCATTCGTTGGTATTATGAGGGTGTTTCGTTCAAGAAATATGTGGACAATGGGTGAAAACGGACGCGCTGGGGTATCAACTTTTAAGCCTTAGGTAATTTTTTTCGATTATTTGCACCTAGATTAATTGCTATCGTGCCCCAGTTTGATCATGCAATATAGTTACTTAAAAAAGTATCTTGGTTTTTAATTTTAATATTACGGGAACTTTTTACCTGGACAGCGCAAATTGAGCCTAAAATGCACCTTTTAACACAAATCAATTATACTATAAGTAGATATGGCCAATAACAGGTTTCTCTTAAAATTACTAAATAATCCAAATATTGTTGTTGGATGTAATCAGGAACAAAAAAAAAACAAGAAACAAAAGTCTTATGCGTTTCAAAATTTAAATTTTTTGGAAGGTCTGTGGAATGTTTGGTTATACATATTATGCAGGTGGTGCTGTCATTACGACAATAAATTAAAACATGGGTTGTATAAGTGCATAGAAATAGTTTCCCACTTTCATAAACATCTCTTTTATCTACTCTCACGTCGTAAAATTTAAAATATAAAACTCAAAACGAGTTTATATTGACGAACTTTACGAATAGTATATCGAAATGAAATAAAAAAAAATAAATAATACCACTATTTCTCTAACAAAATAATGTTATAATAATTTTTTTTTTCATTACGTTTGATTACATTGATACAATACTGCGCCAATTCGTATAGCACTATTTAATTTTTTATCTGTGGCTGCGCGCGCTTTGGCGCATGCATGGTGATACCGGGAATTTTAGAGCCATAATACTTTTCCTTGCAATTCGTTGTTGTGTTTCGCTGGATAGTTATTATTGTTTATTAAAATGTCTGATAGTAAAAGTGAAGAAAATTTGACGCCGCCCGACATTTTCGAGACTGCGGCAGCAGTCAGTCTTAATCTACTACCAGTAAAGTCAAGAAAATTATACGATAAATGTTATCAGGACTTTTTAGCGTGGAAAATGAATAAAAATGCTACCTTCTTCGTTCTCAGAAAATGTTCTATTGGCATATTTTCAAGAATTGTCGAAAAATTTTAAATGTTCCTCGCTGTGGTCTAAGTATTCAATGCTAAAGAGTACTTGATACATATATAACGAAGTTGATATATCGAAATTTAACGCCAACGCAACACAATTCCATATTCAATTTCATAATTGTAATATACAAAATGTTAACACTTACAATAACCAATAAATAAACTGTATCAATCTCTATCTTTATTTGATATATTCAATGTATGAGATTAGACAAAGAAGTGTATGAAACTGCACATAACTAGGTATTACACACTCGTGTGATGCTTTTCAAAAACTCGCTTCGCTCGTTTTTTAAACTCACTCTCGTGTAGGTATAATACCCTTCATTATGTACCAGTTTCATAAACTACTAATTCATTTGATAATTTTAGGACATTTGTTTGAGATAATGCAGCCAATTTTATATTACTTCATACAGATGTCATGAAATTACCAAATGAACCAGATGTTTTTGAAAGTAGCAAACCATTTCTATGAACTAATATAGCCCATGTTTTAATTTACTATTGTATTGACGGCACCACCCTGTATACATACATACACACACAAGCCAATATTAATATAAATGTATATATATATATATATATATATATATATATACATAATATACAGAGTATACAGGTTACCTCGGAGGCAGCGCGCTTTTTTATTCCACATAAGGAGTATCGTTAATACATAACATATTTGATATTTTTTTATTTAATCGACTCAGAAATTCAAGTGACGTTGTCACTCTACGCTTGGTAGTGAAAGGGGGTGACAAGAGCGGCACGGCGCGAGCTTAGCGCAACCATAGAGTAGATTCAATGGGCCTAAATCTGGGAACACACTTTAATTCTAAATTTAAGTACAGTATATCTCTTTCTCACAATAAGTAATAGAAAAAAGATAGCAAGAATCTGTTTAGAGCTGTCACTTAAATTTAGATAGATTTCAAAGAAACCATAGACAATTTTAGACGGTATGTACGGAGGTGCCTCCTAAACACTGCATTTTATCACGTTCAATAAGGTCGAAAATTGAACGCACGTTTCTAAATGTCAAATTATATGACAGCCATCCCTTTCGTATTCCTTTTGATAGAAAGAAATGAATTGAACTTAAATTTAGACTTAGCGTGTGTTCACCAGAATTAGGGCCAATATGCTGAGATAGAGTTATCAGTTTGTGAATGAAGCGACATCTTGACACAACACAACGTGTTTGAAAGTGAGCCTTCTGGAAGTGGCATATCCAAAACCAGAAGACTACAGGCTCTCTCTGCCTAAAGATATAGTAAGGCTAATGGCAACTATATTCTGGACACAGGAAGAGTAAACGCAGGGAAGGCACAAAAGATCCCAATGGGTCGAAGTGGTCGAAGTGCACTGTGACTTAGTCATACATAAGATACCATGCATACGATAAAGTGTTTGCAAAGTATTTCCTCCTTAACAAATGTTTTCACAGGAGATTTTCCATTTTATTGCTAATTTGTTTCGGTCACCTATTGTTTTAGAGAAATCATAAAACTTTTAATGTAATGAATAAAATACTCACTAACCATTTATAAACTTTAAAGTTCTTTTATATAGGTAATAATCATACCAAAATTCATGTCAATTCATGTGGCTACACTCAAGAGATATCTCACAATTTGAAACACAATGACACTTTTTTTATAAATTTTACTTTAGACGTCGCTATCAGAGTTCGGAAAACGTAGAAAGAGTCAACAAATGAGCAAATCAAATGGAGTCCAGATGCCCAACACGCATGAACTCAACAGAAATAGCAGAAAAAATAATCAAACAGAAATTTAATACAACAGTATTTTGTCACGAAAACTGACCGATGACATTTGATGTTAAACAGGGTCTGTTTCCATCAACAATTTTTTAACCGACTTCAAAGGAGGTTCTCAATTCGGCCGGTAGGTTTTTTTTCTTTTTTTTTCTTTGTATGTACACCGATCACGCCGAGATTACTGATACGATTTACGTGATTCTTTTTTTGTTCGATGCGGAGTAGTTGCCATTTGGTTCCATAAAATTTTTTTCAAAATCAGTTAAGTAGTTTGGTTTTTAAATAAAAAAAACTGAAATCAGTAACTCGTCGACGTTATGCGAAATTGCGGATTTTTGCTTTCCTATGACTTTTTAGTGAAACGATACGACAGTGGGTAACAATATAAGTTGACGGTTACCCATCTAGTTTCGACCTTTGAAAATTAACACAAAAAATTGTGAAAAAAAATTTTTAAACAAAATTTTAAACCCACTTCAAAATACTGAAAAGGATAAAATAATTAAATTTGAGTAGGTAGGTACTCATCCCCTAGAAACATATTTTATGGAACTGGTGCTAAGTTGTTTTCATTTCAAAAACAATAGAAAGTGAAGTGGATTTTTCGAAGTCCATCTTACCTAAGTCTGCCGTTATAATAATAATATTAACAGCATTGTTGTGTTCCGGAAGTTGGAGGTAAAAGATAACCAGTTCCTCTTTAGTAGTCATCATGCTTCAAAATGTGTACCGAACAAAAGTATGTAACAGAACGCGCTTGGTGGGGAGAAAACTCAAGGACAGTATGATTCACGCGTTCAAAGGCGGGAAACATCATTTCGATTTGCCTCAATACAAAAGCCTGCCTTGCTGGCACGTGACTTAGATTACCTAATTTCGATGTAATTAAATTTTACTAATGTATTGAGCTTCATTCATATTTAATATTCATTTACCTACTTATCAAAAATCCTAAAAAAATAATCAGCTTACATATAACGATGATAAATAAATATATACACATAAATATATAGATTAAAGTGAATGAATACAAAAATTGGTTTGAATGAATACAAAAAATCATCACAGAAAATACACAAAAATAAAAATGGAAGAGGTGAATTTAACTCCCACTGGTTTGGCCCATAAGCATCTTTTTTATTTCACTTTTAAACGTGCTTAGTTTTTAACCAAAGTTTATGTCGATGTGTCGACCTGTTTGTTACATGTGCGAGCAAGTAGTGAGAACACAGTTTTGGTGGTAATTTGTATAATTTGTATGGTGTCTCGGAGTTTGAAACATGGCAGTGACGCGGGTGCGGTATTTCGAAATGTGATTCTAGACACAAGATTTGGACAGTCAATTTTACTGTTTGTCACATAATAATAATGTGTTCAGATGATATGATTTTTCAGGTCGAAATATACACCTAAATCCCTCACACACCAGTTGTCGGTTGATATGTCTACTCCGTTAAAATGATATTTATGTAAAATTGGCCTTAGGTTTCCGTGTAAATGTAATACATTCGCTTTTACCTGCGTTAACAGTAATATTTTTTCATATAATATTCAAACAATAGGTACATCCAAATCCTTTTGTACCGATAGGCAGTCATGTATTGTATTAATTTTACGAAAAAAAACTTTTTGTCCTCCGCACACATGAGACGTAGTGTGTTCTAGGCACGGTCAAAAAGAGGACCCAAGCCCTCAGGACTCCTGTAGGTATATTTACATAGCTAGAGCGGTAACCTCCCAATGTCCCAATATGATTCAGTCCACCGCAGCAAGTCATCATGGATTCCTAGCATTTTAAAAATAAGTACAAAAGTAGCAAAACTTGCCGAATAAGTAGTGGCTCGCTATTTTATAATATTTTTTAACAAAAATAAATCCGACTTCAAAACACCTTAATTAGGTACTAAAATATTTTTTTTTTTCCTTTTTAGTGTTTTTTTATTTCCGATTTATTTTTGTTAAAATTTTTTTTTTTACATTTTTAAGTGATTTCCTAAAGTCAAAGCAAGTTGGGATACCGTCAGCACTATCGACTTGTCTGTCTCTCAGTCTTTGGTTGAAATTCATAGTGAATGAATTATCTTTTATCTCCTAACCGTTAAGGAGTTGTACCTTCCATCATCAAGTCATTAACATGAGATGATGACTAACAGAAGCAAATACTTGATTAGCTTTGGAAAAAATTAAAACATGTCATACGTGCCAATAAAATTTGAGGTTTGCACTCGATTTCCCTGGGATCAGATCCTGACAAAGTGACAATGGGACTACCTCTGGAGTAACTATACTCTATTGAATAAAAAAAGAATTTTGAAAATCGGTTCACAATTGACAGAGAAATCGGTGATCATACATACAAAAAAAAAAAATTCAGTGGAACATATTTACAACCTCCTTATTTTTTGAAGTCGGTTAAAAACCATGTTGCTGCTCGGGAATGTAGTGAGATAGAGTAGAATAAATTTCATTAAATAATAATCATTCAAGGATTTTAGCCGCTGAATTAAAAATTAGAAATAATCTATAATTCTTAATGTCAATTCGCGACATTATAATTATCAGCCAACAGTTTGTGAATGAAGTGACATCTGTTATTGAGTTTGCAAACTATTCCTTCGTTAACAAAATGTTTCACAGATTATCTTATTATATTAATTTGTGAGTCAATAATTAATTCTTGACTCACAGATTTAGTTACCATACTCCTCCGAAACGGCTGGACCGATTTTCATGAAATTAAATTTTATATCTATATTCAGTAGGTCTGAGAATCGGCTACTATCTATTTTTTATTTTTTTGGATTTTTTTTTTAAAAGGCAAAACAACGTTTGCCGATATGTATATTCAGTAGGTCTGAGAATCGGCTACTACCTATCTAATATTTTTTTTGTCATTTTTTATAGCAAAGCAACGTTTGCGGGGTTGGCTAGTTATTTATAAACTTTGTAGTTTTTTTGACATTGGATTAATAATTATATCATAATTCGTGTAAATTCATCTGGCTGTTATAGCGGGAACAATGGGAATGAGATGAAAAAGAGCAACAGAGTACAGAGATTTCTCACAATTTAGATCACAACACTTTTTATAAATTCACATCTCAACATCAACGAATCAAAATAGAAAAACATATACGACATTAAATCAAACAAAAGTCTGTTTCCATCAACAAAATTATAAAAGAACTTCATATTCTTAAAATCTGAACTGCCTCCAACATGATCACTGAGTATTTTTTTCGTATCATGTCTACGAGTTGTAAACCAACTTTATTACTATTAACAAACCATATTCATATTTTTAGGATATTTAAAAATTAATTGTTATGTAAATGGTAGGTATAATTATGTACATATAACAGATGATCAATGACTATTTTTAGTTGACTGGGTTTAGTTTCTAAACTTTAAATTTAGAAATTCATTCCGTTTATTTCTGTAAAAATAATTCCAAGTTGATTTTGCCTGATTAATATGCGCTACAGAAATCACGATTGATAACTTTGTAAAAAAATGCTGGAACTTAGTTAAATAAGTATTCATTTAAGGTATCGTAGATCTACTAACATACAAAGTTTTTTTTTGTGCGGAATGCCTTTGCGTGTTTGGCTTTACTAATGTTGGCACAAATTAGACATTTAATTTTAAACTTACAAAAGAAGTAGTTTTACTTCCTAAAGAATATTAATTACATACTTTTACTTTCAGAATCACAAAAATACATTCAAAAGAAATTTCAAGATAAAACAGAAGTAACATCTACCACATCGGAAGATGGCACCTTCACTTCTAGCAAAGCTTTGTATCAATCAACAGAAGAAACCAATATCCTAAAAATAGAAAACTTGGAAGACGTAGAAACTAAAAGAACTAACCGTGATGTACCTTGGAGGAAAAGCGATCAAATGGTGTCCTCTCATCTTAAAAAAGATGAAAAATTGGAAACCAAGCATTGGCGCAAGCCTCGTCAAGAGGAAATAAAATCATTACAAATATTTTCAACATCCGAAGATTCAAATATTTTATCATTACAAAGAAAAGAAGAAGAAGACAAAGCAAGACAAGAACAAGAAAGACATTCAAAACATTGGAGAGTACCAAAAACAGTTAATAAACAGGAGTCTTTAGAAAAAACGATTGACACCGATGATTCAATAATAATAAAAACTGAGAACGAATTGCAAGAAACTAAGAAAACCTGGAGAAAACGTTATCTAAAAAACCAAACATCTCTAGATAAAACTCAAGATATTGTAGATTCCAATGTCAGTGATACAAGAGATAAAGAAGAAGAAGAAACTAAACAATTAAAAACAAAGCTATTGGAAAAACAAAAATGGCAAAAAGAAGAGACATGTGAAAGAACTCTAGAAGAAGTTAGCAAGGAAGTAAAAGTCGAGCAGGTAGCTTCAAAACCATGGCAAAAGTCAAGACAAGAGGAAATATACCCGAAGTCAGAAAGAAAAGAAAGTATTCCATGGACACAAGAAAGCATCCATCTTCGACCAACAAAGGTAGGGAAAACGCAGGTAACAAAAGAAAAAATTGAAGATGTTATGCTTAAGCCCGTACGAAAAGAATCAATTCCAAAAATGGAAACTCTGGTCGTCGATGAATCACTTACACAAGAGGAAGAAACAGTCATACTCAAAATATCTGATAACGAATATACAAAAGAAGAAAGAACAAAATCTGCATTGCGTGAGCCAATAAAGAATAGACTTGACGATAAAGAAGACCACGGTTTATTAAAAAGCGAAAAAGAAGCACTGAGACCAACTCATAGCCCAAAAGAACCAGCGGAACAAAAACCTGAAGAGGTACAGTTAAAGCCGGTAAAAAAAGAAAAACCAACTGAGGAAGCAAAGCAAGAGGAAGTCAGTTGGCGCACAGGAAAGAGACGTCCGAAAGAGGAAGAACCCAAAGAAGAAGTAGTATTGAAGCCAGTGCCAAAACAGAAAGAACCAACAGAACAAAAGCCTGAAGAGGTGCACCTCAAACCCGTGCCAAAGGAAAAACCTACTGAAGAAACTAAACTTGAGGAAACCAAATGGCCTACTGGTAAAAGACGACCAACACAAGAAGAGCCTAAGGAAGAAGTAGTACTAAAGCCCGTTTCAAAGAAACCAGAACCAGAAGAACAAAAACCTATAGAAGTACAATTGAAGCCGATAAAGAAAGAAAAACCAAATGAAGAAAAAAAGCCAGAGGAAGTCAGTTGGCGCACAGGAAAGAGACGTCCGAAAGAGGAAGAACCCAAAGAAGAAGCAGTATTGAAGCCAGTGCCAAAACAGAAAGAACCAGCAAAACAAAAGCCTGAAGAGGTGGACCTTAAACCCGTGCCAAAGGAGAAACCTACTGAAGAAACTACACTTGAGGAAACCAAATGGCCTACTGGTAAAAGACGACCAACACAAGAAGAGCCTAAGAAAGAAGTAGTACTAAAGCCAGTTTCAAAGAAACCAGTACTAGAAGAGCACAAGCCTGAAGAAGTACCGTTAAAGCCGTTACAGAAAGAAAAAACAACTGAAGAAGCAAAGCCAGAGGAAGTCAGTTGGCGCACGGGAAAGAGACGTCCGAAAGAGGACGAACCCAAAGAAGAAGTAGTACTGAAGCCAGTGCCAAAACAGAAAGAACCAGCAGAACAAAAGCCTGAAGAGGTGCAGCTCAAACCCGTGCCAAAGGAAAAACCAACTGAAGAAACTAAACTTGAGGAAACCAAATGGCCTACTGGTAAAAGACGACCAAAACAAGAGAAGCCTAAGGAAGAAGTAGTACTAAAGCCCGTTTCAAAGAAACCAGAACCAGAAGAGCAGAAACCTGAAGAAGTACAATTGAAACCGATAAAGAAAGAAAAACCAACTGAAGAAGAAAAGCCAGAGGAAGTCAGTTGGCGCACAGGAAAAAGACGTCCGAAAGAGGAAGAACCCAAAGAAGAAGTAGTATTGAAGCCAGTGCCAAAACAGAAAGAACCAGCAGAACAAAAGCCTGAAGAGGTGCACCTCAAACCCGTACCAAAGGAAAAACCTGCTGAAGAAACTAAACCAGAGGAAACCAAATGGCCTACTGGTAAAAGACGACCAACACAAGAAGAGCCTAAGGAAGAAGTAATACTAAAGCCCGTTTCAAAGAAACCAGTACCAGAAGAGAAGAAACCTGAAGAAGTACAATTGAAGCCGATAAAGAAAGAAAAACCAACTGAAGAAGAAAAGCCAGAGGAAGTCAGTTGGCGCACAGGAAAAAGACGTCCGAAAGAGGAAGAACCCAAAGAAGAAGTAGTATTGAAGCCAGTGCCAAAACAGAAAGAACCAACAGAACAAAAGCCTGAAGAGGTGCACCTCAAACCCGTGCCAAAGGAAAAACCTACTGAAGAAACTAAACTTGAGGAAACCAAATGGCCTACTGGTAAAAGACGACCAACACAAGAAGAGCCTAAGGAAGAAGTAGTACTAAAGCCCGTTTCAAAGAAACCAGTACCAGAAGAGAAGAAACCTGAAGAAGTACAATTAAAGCCGATAAAGAAAGAAAAACCAACTGAAGAAGAAAAGCCAGAGGAAGTCAGTTGGCGCACAGGAAAGAGACGTCCGAAAGAGGAAGAACCCAAAGAAGAAGTAGTATTGAAGCCTGTGCCAAAACAGAAAAAACCAGAAGAACAAAAGCCTGAAGAGGTGCAGCTCAAGCCCGTGCCAAAGGAAAAACCAACTGAAGAAACAAAACTTGAGGAAACCAAATGGCCTACTGGAAAAAGACGACCAAAACAAGACGAGCCTAAGGAACAAGTAGTACTAAAGCCAGTTTCAAAGAAACCAGAACCAGAAGAGCAAAAACCTGAAGAAGTACAATTGGAGCCGATAAAGAAAGAAAAATCACCTGAAGAAGAAAAGCCAGAGGAAGTCAGCTGGCGCACAGGAAAGAGACGTCCGAAAGAGGAAGAACCCAAAGAAGAAGTAGTATTGAAGCCAGTGCCAAAACAGAAAGAACCAACAGAACAAAAGCCTGAAGAGGTGCACCTCAAACCCGTGCCAAAGGAAAAACCTACTGAAGAAACTACACTTGAGGAAACCAAATGGCCTACTGGTAAAAGACGACCAAAACAAGAGGAGCCTAAGGAAGAAGTAATACTAAAGCCCGTTTCAAAGAAACCAGAACCAGAAGAGCAGAAACCTGAAGAAGTACAATTGAAGCCGATAAAGAAAGAAAAACCAACTGAAGAAGAAAATCCAGAGGAAGTCAGTTGGCGCACAGGAAAGAGACGTCCGAAAGAAGACGAACCCAAAGAAGAAGTAATATTGAAGCCAGTTCCAAAACAGAAAGAACCAGCAGAACAAAAGCCTGAAGAGGTGCAGCTCAAACCCGTGCCAAAGGAAAAACCTACTGAAGAAACTAAACTTGAGGAAACCAAATGGCCTACTGGTAAAAGACGACCAAAACAAGAGGAGCCTAAGGAAGAAGTAGTACTAAAGCCCGTTTCAAAGAAACTAGAACCAGAAGAGCAGAAACCTGAAGAAGTACAATTGAAGCCGATAAAGAAAGAAAAACCAACTGAAGAAGAAAAGCCAGAGGAAGTCAGTTGGCGCACAGGAAAGAGACGTCCGAAAGAGGAAGAACCCAAAGAAGAAGTAGTATTGAAGCCAGTGCCAAAACAGAAAGAACCAACAGAACAAAAGCCTGAAGAGGTGCAGCTCAAACCCGTGCCAAAGGAAAAACCAACTGAAGAAACAAAACTTGAGGAAACCAAATGGCTTACTGGAAAAAGACGACCAAAACAAGACGAGCCTAAGGAACAAGTAGTACTAAAGCCAGTTTCAAAGAAACCAGAACCAGAAGAGCTAAAACCTGAAGAAGTACAATTGGAGCCGATAAAGAAAGAAAAACCACCTGAAGAAGAAAAGCCAGAGGAAGTCAGTTGGCGCACAGGAAAGAGACGTCCGAAAGAGGAAGAACCCAAAGAAGAAGTAGTATTGAAGCCAGTGCCAAAACAGAAAGAATCAGAAGAACAAAAGCCTGAAGAGGTGCACCTCAAACCCGTGCCAAAGGAAAAACCTACTGAAGAAACTAAACTTGAGGAAACTAAATGGCCTACTGGTCAAAGACGGCCAAAACAAGAGGAGCCTAAGGAAGAAGTAGTACTAAAGCCCGTTTCAAAGAAACCAGAACCAGTAGAGCAGAAACCTGAAGAAGTACAACTAAAGCCGATAAAGAAAGAAAAACCAACAGAAGAAGAAAAGCCAGAGGAAGTCAGTTGGCGCACGGGAAAGAGACGTCCGAAAGAGGACGAACCCAAAGAAGAAGTAGTACTGAAGCCAGTGCCAAAACAGAAAGAACCAGCAGAACAAAAGCCTGAAGAGGTGCAGCTCAAACCCGTGCCAAAGGAAAAACCAACTGAAGAAACTAAACTTGAGGAAACCAAATGGCCTACTGGTAAAAGACGACCAAAACAAGAGGAGCCTAAGGAAGAAGTAATACTAAAGCCCGTTTCAAAGAAACCAGAACCAGAAGAGCAGAAACCTGAAGAAGTACAATTGAAGCCGATAAAGAAAGAAAAACCAACTGAAGAAGAAAAGCCAGAGGAAGTCAGTTGGCGTACAGGAAAGAGACGTCCGAAAGAGGAAGAACCCAAAGAAGAAGTAGTATTGAAGCCAGTGCCAAAACAGAAAGAACCAGCAGAACAAAAGCCTGAAGAGGTGCACCTCAAACCCGTACCAAAGGAAAAACCTGCTGAAGAAACTAAACCAGAGGAATCTCAATCCCCCACAGGTAAAAGCCAACCACTGGAAGAAAATAACCTCAAAGATATAGCTATACTTATGCCAGGAGAGGTGACCCCTAGTTTAAAAGAAAAACCACTTACACAAGAAGAAGCCCAAGTCCAAGTGATACATGAAGAGAAAAAAGATAAAGAAATAGTAAAGAAAGAAATCAAATTACATGAAGATGAAATGGAAGACGTTAAAACTGAACCAATTGTCGAGAAATTAAAACGAGTGACGCATAAGAAAACTACGAAGAAACATTCAGAAAAAGATCAAAAAGAAGGTGAGTTTTACAGATGGTAGTACAAACTTGTATTCATACAAAAACTGTATAACTTTTTGTCCTCCACAAGCCCGCCAGGCGTTATCACATAATAGGAAATTTATTGTGTCTAGAAAATTATAAGAAATGACATCTGTAATAAGTTTGCCAAAGAAACAGATGCATGGCAAAGTCTTAATTACTTATTATTGTGGTTCACATAATAAAACTTCTCTTTCCACTATTTATTATACGGAAAAGTTTTATCAATCTGCAAGGTTTAAAAATATATTTAACTAGTTTTCCGCTCCAGTTTTGCACGGGTTTAGCACCTAATGAACATATTTTTTAATGAATAAAAAGAGGCAAATTTAATTTTTTCGAGTGTTTTGTCATATCATTGAAGATTTTCTCCACTGTCTTATGTTTCAGTCACTCGCTTATTTTCATAGTAAGGGACTTTGAAATTTTTTCGTAACATTTTTTAAATTTATACAAATTTTGTCCTGACAATAACGAACACAACAAATAAAGAACTTTATCAAATTTTGTGGAGTCGCTTCGAAGCTATGCGCGTACATACATTGCAGCGATTCATTTTTACTTATACCGTGTGTTCTGAAAGTCCTAAATAAAATTAAAGGGGGTGGGGCTTAAAGTGGACAGAAAGGTGTCAAACTTTCAGAGGTAACTCTTAAAAATAATGATCGTTGATATTTTAGTATGTGGTGTGTGTTTGTGTGTGTGTGTGACAATGTCGGACAGGGCAATGTTTTTATTAATTTAATTGGAAAAAAACAGTGCTCAGAAAGGTGATTGACAGGGATGTCAAGATGTACCTCTGAAAGTACCTCTTGACATCCCTGTCAATCACCTTTCTGAGCACTGTTTTTTTCCAATTAAATTAATAAAAACATTGGCCTGTCCGACATTGTCACACACACACACAAACACACACCACATACTAAAATATCAACGATCATTATCTCCCGGCAACCCGAAATTTAAAATTTTATTTTGGATTTCTGTGACACCCGGTATATAATAGATAAAAATTAGGTACCTACTTGGAAATTAGATGACATTAGGAAAAAATATATTAGCCTATATTTTTATTGATTTCGGAGAGGATGTTGTGTCATAAAATTGATGTAGTTTTGTAAAATCAGCATTAAATAATTGTCAGCTTGTTGTGAAAGACGTTGCGAACTCTTTTGTGGTTATCCACCTAATCAAAATACCATCATGGAGGTTGTCATGTTATATTTGGCTCCAACCTTTCACAAAAATGCATTGCAATACATCGTACCTAGACCACTGATAGGACCACGGACATAGATAGTTGCCCGTGGTACTACCAGTAGGACTACGCAATAGGACCACGGGCAAAGAATGGACCTAGGCATGGCTCTTTATTATTATCAAAACTTTTTGATACGACGTGATGGTGTTGTTTTAGTTTGAAAAAAAATCCGTAAAAACATTTTATAGAAAGCAAGGAAACGCTTGAAAGTAAAATTATACTAAATATTTTACAGAGATTGGACCAATTATTATCAAGCCGGTTATGGCTCAGAACGTGAGAGAAAATACTGATTTTGTGCTTGAAGTAGACTTCAAAGCTGATAAAAATTATAAATTGACATGGTATCTTAATAATCAGTCATTGAAATCAAACCCCGAATGTGAAATTAATACATTAGAGGGTAAATCATATATTAAAGTTATTAACGCTGATAGAAAGAAGACGGGAAAGTATGAAGTTGTAATCGAATCTAACAGTATAATAGTCAAGTCTGCGAGTTCTGTAAAATTACTTAAGTCTTCAGATGACGACCAAATCGCACCTCCGTTATTCATTAGACCACTACAGCCAATGAAAATTTTAATGGGAAATACAGTGCTACTTGAGACCGAAGTAAGCTCCAGTCCTTTTGCATCGTTCCAGTGGTTTATAAATACAACAGAAGTCATGTCTCTTGCTAAGGAGAATAAGTTAAATAATATTTATGTTACTACTAAAAAGAACGTTTCTTGTCTGTGTATAGAAAATATTACCAAAGACTTATTAGGAACTATAACATGCAGAGCAGAAAATTTCGCTGGTTCGGTCTCTAGTTCAGCATCTCTTATAGCTATGGATATAGGAAACTATGATTCCATTGGGCACGCGCCACAATTTTTATGCCCCCTGAATTCAATAACAATCATGGACGGAGAACCAATTGTTCTTTCTTGTGAAGTGTATGGAGAGCCTTGGCCAAAAATAACTTGGTATCATGACGAACAAGATATCCAAAAAGTTAGAGACATCACATTTGCTCGTCTACAGTCTGGATTATGTCAATTATGCATAAAAGAAGCTTTCCCGGAAATGGCAGGAAAATATCGTTGTGTAGCAAGAAATATATACGGTTCAGAGAACAGCGAATGTATTGTGAACGTTGAAGGTAGAAAAATGGTTGTCGAATTCATTGAGATTGCATGTAATGCATGCATTATTATTAGTACGATAAATGTTATATTATTATCTTGAAAAACTATTTACACATATTTTCATTTTTCACTTAATATTAACGCACACTCGCCATGCATCTGTAGAAAATTTAAGTTAAAAAATTAAGATTATTAAGCTTGTGAAATCTAACAGAATAGTTGCAAATATTTTTTTAAAAACTTGACTATCTGGAAATAGAAGAATTTGCTGCTTTTTGCACCAATGAATTATTCACACTACTGATAAATAAAATATATATTACAAAAAAGATAGAGCCAAAAAATGTTATTCATTTTATGTTGATGCTTGCATTTTGATAGCTTATTGAATGATTATGGGTTGGATACTTGTTAAATTTTTATTATTTGTATAAAAAATAGGGGTTCCCTAAAAATGTGGTTTGAAAAGATATTTATATAGGGGCTTCGGTACAGAAAATACAAAAAAAAGCAATGTGCAACAACTTGTTGTAGCAAAATAGCAACTAAAGTAACTTTTACTGAAATGTTTAACGCGTTTGGTTTAAGTGTTAATATTGTTTTGGATCAGTCATTATTATGCCGCATCTATAGTAGATATTATGTACCGAATTTGACGTTATACTATTTACATTTATTGATTGTATCATTAAACTGTGAATTTTTTTTTTCTAGCTTATGAATATGTACCTAGTGCATCCGAAGAGGATATATTGAGTGATGAGGTAAGAATTATATTGATTTAACTTACCTATGTGTTAATAATGTTGAAGAATGTAAAAACTCATAAGTGATTTTTGATGTTACAGAAAACTAGCGACATTGAAGAATTCGCTCCTCGTATTGTTAAAGCTTTACCAACTGTTGTTTCGAGTAATGAAGGAGAACTAACTAGGTAAAAATAAATTAAAAATATAGCAATTGCTGCGCAGATAACGTTGACTTACAGTTCAATTTCAGGCAATAATTACTTAAAAAAATATTATATACATATGTATAAGCCCCAAAGTACTTTAGATTTGTTTTAAATGAATATTTTCACTAATTACTGTTAATAGAAATATTTTGTGAATCATATCTATCTATGTAAATAATAATCTATGTTTGTATGATTATCCCTTATTTGAAACCATTAGATCAGATTGTGATGAAACTTTGGAAGTATTCACGCTCGCAAGGATTAGAAAAACTTTTTTTACTATTTTTTATTATAAAACATAGCAGTTTTCTCTTTACGGACATTGCAAAGCATGCCGGGTGCAGCTACAATAAATGTGATCAACCATGATAAAATGATTTCAGTTTATTTAACTTTAATAATTTCTATATTTAAGGTTGGAAGCGAAAGCCATAGGAGTTCCGAAGCCTCGAGTAAGGTGGATGAAACAAGGTATTGAAATAAAGCAAAGTCAAGAATATCAGATAGAGGAGATGGACGACGGTACTTCTATTTTGATCATCCCTGAAGTTTATCAAGATGACATGGGAGAAATTAAGTTCGAAGCATACAACCCACTCGGAGTTACATCTACTATAGCCGCTTTATCTGTTCAAAGTAAGCTTTTTGAAATTAATAGTAGGTTTAGTAGCATATAGAAAATTAAGCGGCCGTTCTGAGATCTGAGAGTTGAAGTCAGTGAAACCAAAAAACAGCCATGAAAGTCACGGATTTGTTAAAATCAATATCTGCACTTGTGTCATACAACGTTTTTCAACAGATTTGCAAGAAAACAGTACCTAATTTTTTTTTGTGTTTTTTGTACCACACCTTACCTACATTACCTACATACAACACCAAACAAAAAAAATATTTTTGTGATTAGTTCCATTTGTGCGCAATATAAAATTTTTTCTCCGTAGTATAAGTAGTTTTATGAAATTTATCTAATTTCGTCGATAATTTAGGCCCCTTTGGTGGGAGGCCTATGCCTGGCAGTGGGCGTCTCTCGGTTGAAATGATGATGATGATTAAAATAAGACAACCGTATTGAGCTAGTGTTTCCAAGGAGGTCCAATCAACCTGTCCTATTTATTCTCTTATTGTGTAAAAGATAATGATATATTTTTCAACATATTTGCTCCAAAAACTGCTTTTACGGAGCTATACAGTTCGTAAGTTAAATATTTCGCACCATACAACGAAGCGTGCGGTAAAAACACAGTTGAATGGCACTGTGCGAATGAGTACGAGCGTTTTTAGCTCTTTTTGTAGTTGCCTGTTCAATAATTATTATACTTTAGTTTCCGTTGTGATTTTATTATTTACTGTATTATTCTTTACAAGATACCTATTATTTCAGGAATTGTTGTTTAAGCTTCTGTTTTGAGATTTATAACACAAAAGGCCTAATGCAAGTGCCGAAGACATTATATAACTAATTTTATTTACAAACTCAAGATAATTAATGGCTAATTATGTTGTTGACAGGTATATTTTGTACCCTGGGATGTGTCTATGTTTTTTTTCCTTATCCTTATCCTTTCCTAGGTTGATATTTGGGAAGTAAAATACATATCTCAACATATGTCACTCTAAAGCTAGTCTGCATGCACATTCTTATCCTGAGAAACTCATACAAACTTATACACTTCGTTCAAGACAATTTTTTAAGTTCTGTACTTACCTATATATTTTACAATCACATTTTTATAATCCCTAGGCTTTTTATAAGTGTCAATCCACTTTGCTTTGATTATATAAACATTAGAAATTTGATTTAATACAACGGCATGTTGCTGAATGATGGGGAATATTATGAAAAAATAAATTATTCTTAAAAAATACTTAAGCATAAAAGTATATATTTTTTTATACTACTAGATGACAAACAAGCTGACGGCCCACCTGATGGTAAGCGGTTCCCACCGCCTATATACACCTGCAATAACAAGGGAAAACCACTTGATATTTACAGGTGCGTTGTCATCCTGAGGCCTAAGATGAAATGCCGTCCATTCCCAGTAATTACACTGACTACCTTTCCCTTCAATCACTTTCATGACCAAAACTGACACCAATATAATTTACCAGAAGTGCCATAAATATTTTAACGATTGGAAACAAAACCTCACAAATACACATTTACTTTAAAATGGTATACTACTGAATAGGCAATGTTACAAAAATAAATACATCATTTACATAGATATTGAAAATCAAACACTTATATGACACATTATCTTTTCTTACACTACAACTTCTTCAATACAAATAATTTTATCCATTTTTTAATCTACGTTGATTTTATATTATTTGTTTATAATGTTACCAGGTATAATAGGTACAAAGGAATATAGAAAACCAGAATGGGTCACACATATGGAAGAACTGCAAGCAGCTCTTAAAGGTATATCTCATATTATGTTAATAGTTTAAAGTTAACGTGTTTATATGGCATAGACAGTTTGAAAAGTAAATAAGAGATTAATATTATCCTCTAAACTATTTAGTATGTATTTATCGGTTAATTGATGCTTGAAAAATATCTGACAGACACTGATTTCCTTTGGCTACGGGAAGAAACTAAATGCTCATTTAAGCTTGTGGGTGTAATTTCGTTATTATAAAATAATTTCACAAGATTAAGAAAAAACCTATTCATTTTCTTTTCAGCAACACAATCGGTGCCGACTTTTGTTAAAGATATATTAGGTGAGCGCGTACACGAAGAGGATACTGTTGAATTTGAAGCTATTTATAGTGGCAATCCCTTACCAGGTATTTATTTATCCGCATTATGTGTAATTGATAATATCTATTAATTCAACATTTAATTGAATTAGAAAAAATACGTAACTGAGTTGTAAGTATGATTTATGCTTTTATTACAGAAATACTGTGGTACAAAGATGACAAAGTCATAAGAACAGATGAACGTTTTATTATAATTAATGAAAATAATCGCACTACGTGTACTATAAAAAATGTAACTAAAGAATTAGAAGGAACCTATATGTGTAAAGCAGTGAGTGATATAGGGATGGCAATAACAAAAGCAAAGTTGCAAATATTCAACAGAGGCGATAAAATAAAAAAAATTGCCGCAAAACAAGTAAAAGAAAAAATTGGAAAGTCAAAAATAATATCCCGAGAAGATGTTACTATTGAGAAAGATATAAATACAGAAATTAAGGAAGATGCATTGGAATCAGCTCTAATAACTATCGTAGAGCCAATTGATAAAACTACACCTATGACAGAAGTCGAGAAAAAGAAAGCTGTAATAGTCGTAAGTGAAGCAGAACATGTGCAGACCACAGATATTGCTTCATTTAAGAAGGCCGATAAAAAAGAAAAGGTAATACCAAAAGGTCAAAAACCGAAACCTCTTGTAACTCCACACAATTATTTAGTGTCATCTCAACAACAAAAAGAAGAATCTGTAGAACCTCTGGACACCAGTTCGTTTGAGCACCAAAAAGGCATAATAAAAATGGTTCAGACGGATTCCAAAGTAGTTGCAGAAATAAATGAACTACTTGAAGTAATAAATGCAAAAGAATTCGGTCCTGGAGAGTGTCCTTTACGTGAATTAGCAAATATTGGATACATGTTAAGACAAGGAGTAAAAATTGAAGAAATAGAGGGTTTATATGATTCAGAATACTTTCCAGCTCTTCGTATACCACAGTCTCAATCAGCCTTGGTTCAATTAGTGGAACGACAGGGTCATGGTGCTCTTATTACAGAGATACTTACCGAAGAAACTGCTCAAGATGAGGACATTATAGCCGCAAAGGTGGGCTTCCGGGCATTTTTGAAAATGGTGGAATTGAAACATTCATCGGTAGAAGAAGTTATTGCTCATTTCTATCCTGAAGACTTCAAACCACGTTCCTGGGAACAGAGAGCAGCACATGAGGTGATATTCCAAGTATTATTATCTATTAGTTAATGAAAAAACATATAACCAAAAATTATAATATATCTAAAATTTTATCATTTTCAGGTTGTTGTGGAATCACCCGCCGAACTGTCTGCAGAAATTCATGCGCCGACGGTAAAAAAAGGTATGGTTATTTTTTCTTTTCTAAAAAATGATAAAAATATTCTTTTTTGGGGCTAAATATCAAAAATTGGTCACCTAAACAAACTTTAATTAAATTTGAGACCGATACAATCAATCCAAGAGCCATATCAACCATATATTTACACAGAAGATGTCCCGGACGACTGCCTATTAAGTAGTGTAGCTCTCAAAAAGCTCAAGAATGTTGTTCTTAAGCTGTTTGAGAGCTACATAATCTGTGTAACTCCATCATCCATCTATGGCGCCGGACGATGATGGAGTTACAGCAAAGCTTCTGAAAGCAGGTGGACGAGCGGGTCCTGAAAGCTCTTCAGAAGCTATTTTATTTCATCATGTTCGATGATAAAACGCCAAAAGCATGGCACAGGGGCGTGGTGACACTCTTCTACAAAAATTCCGTTTGAGCGGAAAGGTCCTCTAGCGGTGGTGCTAATTGATGCAGCGACTTGGTTAGGGTTGCGGAAAGTCGATGGATGCGGGCTGCGCAGAATCGATCTAGAGATTTGGGCCGCTTATACCCATTAGTGCGTCCCTCGGCTGAAATGGTGATGATGATGATGACAATCAGTCATTAAAATAAATTATGTATTTAATTAAATATTAGTCTTACTTATAAGCGTCTATTTCAGTGAAAAGACTCCGTCTTGTTTCTCTCGTTGATCTGCCAATTCCTGATACGTCTTTAGTAGATATAATTTAAATACAATTAACAACAACAAATTTTCATTGAAAATAGCCAAACATACGTCCATACATCAGAAGTCCTTGAGTCGTATGGTTTTTGCTTTTATGTATTACAAATCCAAAAAACATGAGTATTCTCAGACTCGGACTTCAGTACTACCAAGGAGTACTACAATAATAATGTATTCACGTAATATCTCTTTATTTCAGATGAAGCCCAAGTTATCAAAGAGCAGCGAGGTAAGTTTATCTTTATTATATTTCTGCGTAATAAAATAAAGCCTGTAGCGTAGCCTGATTTTGGCTGTTTACTCATGCTTTGAAATAACGACTTTGAATTTAATGCTATATATATTTGCTACTGCTGATCAAATGTTGCTTTATAGAGTCATAATTAAAATTCATTTTAAATTAATCAGTCAAAGTAATGCTCAGTAATTGAGATAGGTAAAATAAAACAGGAAAGACATACATATAAAAATAATGGGATACACGTAATTTCGACGGTAACCTAATCTATCAAGCTATTTATATAAGATAACTTTGTCAATTTTGTAGTGCCATCGGTAACAAAATGACTTAATTACAATTTCGTGGACAGGTAATAATACATATTACATGACGCCTTACCTTATTGATAATGCATTATTTTAAATTAAAAAAAAAAACAAGATTTATACAATGAACTATCTAACGTTAATTTTGTATGAAATAATCACGACAATACTGTTACATTTTTGTGTAGGAAAAGCTTTATTAATGCTTATGACATGTGCAAAATTTGTATCATTTTTGCTTCTATTTTTATGCAGCTATGAAATACTACATTTGGCTTCACGAGTTTGTGCTGTACCTAAACTTAGAGAAATAGAATGGGTAAGTATATGTTTTATTAACCCATCGCACTTACAATGTTTGACTCCTATAAAATAATATACACTTGCAAATCTGCCAATGTAACACTTTTACGACAACTTAACTATAGACATTCGACGTTGCTTATTAAACTCTCGTCTAATCATTTATTATTCAATATTAGATGATTATCAAGTATTTTTACTCACTACCTATTACACTTTACTATAATTTCACAGATAATAACGTGAAAATCCAGAAAAAAGAAAAAAAAATATCTATTAACCAAGAAATATTAGAAATTGAAGAGTATAAACAGAAAGAAAAAGAAATGAAACAGAAACTACATCCTAAAGAAAATTTGGAACAATGTGATGATGATACCACTGACGAACTTCCTGGTGACCAATTCTCTCATCTGAGAACTTTAGCAATAGATGTTCCTGAAAATCGAATCGAAGTGATTGCCGCTAGCGAAGTTTCACATATGTTATCTACACAAACAGATGACGTAACTGCTAATCTTAAAATAGACACCACTTATCCTGTTATAAATGAAACTTTATTGTCACAAGAGAAAGAAATTCCATTTCAATATAAAGAAAGTCCTACAATTAACGTCAAGTCATCAATATTGGAAATAGAACCCTTACAAATTACTGAAATAAACGTAAATAGCTCTGTAAAAGATTATATATCAAAGAATGTTATAACTGAAAATAATGCAATTAAATCGATTGCTCCAGTTGAAAGCATCACAACCTCAGAAGTTGTAAGCAGTGAGCCTATATCAAATTTCATAACAGAAGAAAAGTGTCTCGAAAAGGCCAAACCGGAAGTAATTGTAAAAGACGCTCTAAAAGTATCTGAAAATATAATATCTGAAAATGAACAACCACTTAGTGATAAGTTGTCAAAAAGTTCAATGGCTGCAATAACTTTCACACCTTTTGTTGGATTGAATATATTAGAAATAAATGAAGACATGAAAGAAACTGAAATGGAAAATAATAAAAAAGAAAAAGCTGCATTCTCTAAGCTCAATTTTAATTTATTAGAAAGTCTTGAAGTTGGCGAAGTTTATGTAGAAGACAAGTCAGGTAAATATTATCCCGAATTGATAGTACCTACTGAAACAGCCAGAAAAGAGGTACTTTTATCTAATCAAATCACTACTGAAATACATAACATTCAAGAAAAAGAGGGGTCATTGTCGGCACTTAAAATACCACCTACACAAGAAGCAAATGTAGATATTACATCAAAAGATAGTTTATTAGTGAGTATCAGGGAAACACACGAAAAAGAACAAGAATTAGTGGTTGCTGACAAACCAACAAGCTTAACTATAGAAGAGGGAGTCATTTTGCATTCAAGTTTAAATAACACTGTTATCACTTCACACATAAAAGAAAATGAGTTTCTTTCTGAGCCTATCTTAACTAAACTTGCAACAATAGGCATAAATCAACATAACCACAAATTCAACATTGAAACCAATATAAATGATTCAGAAACGAATTTCGATGGTAATAAAACATCTACAGCAGTCAAAGCCGACGTATCAATGTTTGTTTTGGATAAAAATATAGTCGAAGAAACATATGCCAATGAAAGTGAGAAAGATTTATTAATAAAAGATGAAGCTCAAAAAGCAATAGCTGATTTAGATATTAAAGCTGTTCAGCCAATAATTACTTCTGAAATTATGCAAATGAGATCAACCAGTGACATTGATAGCTTAGACCAAGTGACTGAAGAATGCGCTACTGAGTCTTTAATAACATCAAGTGCTAAAATAATAGAATCACCTATAGTTCATGATCAAGAGCAGCACGAGAACTATACAATAAAGAAGACCGAAAATATAACCACCAATTTAATACCCAGTATACCAATCTCAGTATCTGACATAGAAGTATCTGAATCAGAAAATAAACTTTCCATGGAAAAGATCCCTGAACTATTAAATGCAAAAGCTTCACCTGCCGAGCCTCTTAAAGCTCCCGTTTCTCAACAGATAACTGCTGCAGATCAAATAGACTTCATGAAAATTAATGATATAGTAACAGAAAAAGCTATAGAAAAAAGAGATTTACAGAAAGAAATTACTATACTGCAAACTACAGTTGACGAACAAATTCAAAAACTTGGTCAAGATGAAAATAAATATAATAAAGCTAAATTAACATTTATAGAAACGGAAAGTTTGAACATTACGGAAATAGTATCTAGTTCCAATGAAAATGAGTTTGAAGTACCACAGCATAACTCCAATACGTTTGCGAGAATAGGTGTCGACACAGATCATAGAATCGCTTTGACGTCAGAGGTAAATCTTGGTGATGTTATAAATCACCTGGAATTATTATCACCAAAGGTACAAGAAGCTAATATTTTGACTGATACGCAAACATCAATTGAAGTAACCGAAAACCGATTACTAGATAATCAGTCAGTTCTAGATGCTGATGTAAAACCAGATTTTAAAAATATTCAACCTAGCTATACTTCATCAGTAGATACGGTCAATGTGACAGAAGTCATACAACACGAAAAAGAAGGCAACTATGAAAAAACCACTCCTTTAGAATTTTGCAATTCATCTACAGATATAGTAGGGCGTCCAGTTGCAGTATTATCAGAATTAGTACCAGGTTTTAGTGTTGGTACATCTAAAGATTATAACATAAAGGAAATTTCCAAGAAAGCCAACGTAGAAAATATATTACACAAAGAAGTTTTGGTTAGTACCACAGATTTAAATGAGAAAGAAATGTTTCTTGATGTCAAAGAAAACCCGAATACTGCTTCAGCCGCAATCAATATAGATTCAAAACAAGTGATAATAATTGAAGAGAGACATCCTGAAACTTTAGCTGCGCCTTTGACAAGTATGGATAAACCATTGATAGTAACTGCTAAGCAATTAACTACAAATAAAGAAGCTATAATACAACAAGAAATAATAACTCACACTTCAGAATCAGACTTTATAGTGGGACTGAATGATGAAATGAAGCCTAACGTATTAATAACAGGACTTCAAGTACCAGAATCGATTCAGAACATCACTATAGAAAGTGAACATAGTTTAGCTTCACTGATCATCCCCGATCAGCAAAAAGCTGGTTACTCAGTGACTTTGAGACATGAACTTCAGACATCTGAAATTTCGCCTCAATCAGATAATCTAGAACGTACACAGGATTTCCAAGTTTCATACAAGCATGCTCTATCAAAACTAGATGCAGTTTACGGAAAAGCTCCTCATGTTCAAGAAATAACAGTGAATCAACAAGTGGGAGACCTTTATAGTGTAGTCCAAGAGAGTCAAATATCTGACATAAACACAACGACTGCATTTTCTGTACAACAAACAGAAATAATACCTGCAGATAGTGAAACACTTCTAATACACCAAGATTCAAAACAAAAGTATGTTGAAACAGAGTATGCAGAAACACAGGCAATAATTACAAGCAATGTTGAAGCCCTCCATAAAGAAGAACCTTTTGAAGGTAAATTAGCAGTACCTAGTAAAGAAATTTCTATCGGCTTTGTACCGTTCTCATCAAATTCAGAGACAGAAATACAGCTAGGGGAAAAAGAGTCAGAATTTAGTGAACCAACTAAAAATTTGCAAAGAGTACTGCCAAAAATATTAGAAACAATTGTACCAGAAGTAACCGAAGTCAATATAGTAGAACAAGAACAAAATTTAAAAGATTCTGTTAAAATGCCTTCACTAAAAGCACAACAAGCAATAAGTGAACAACAGCCATTGTCAAACACGGAAGTAGTAGTAACACATGAAACTGAAGATTTAATTGTACCAATTCACACGAGAAACATAGCTAATATTACTACTAATACGCAAGAAGCTACAGAAAAGTTAGAACTATTTATAGGTGAAACTGAAGAACACTTAATAATAGAAAAAGGTAGAGAAAATGTAGTTAAAAGTAGCCTTGACGAACTGAAACCTTTGGATGTCACTGAAATAACACTAAATGATTCAGAAAAACCCTTAGAGAAAGAGTCTGCCATCAAAAGTGAAACATTAAACTCCAATTTCGAAAGTAAACACTCTGTTAATGTTTCAGAAATAACATTCTCTGAAAAAGAACAAATTATGACTGACTGTATATTACCTGAAATTAAAACAGCAGAACCATCTCATGAATTGAGTTTAAATCTATGTCTTGATATTAATGAGAGCATAGTAAATGAAAGCGAAAATCCACTTATATCTCAAACAGGATACAAAATGCATCAAGCTGGCTTACAAATTGAGCCTCAACAACACGTTACTGTAACTGATAATGTGATAAGAGAAAAAGAAGAAGCAATGAAATTAGACATCACTCCTAACGTAGAATCACAGAAAGTAGAAATAAAGTCATCTTGTCACTTTACAACTACTGAAACATTAGTAATTGAGGGAAGCGTGGATTCATTTGATAATACCGCATCTCTTGAAGCAAACGCAAAAATGTCACAGTTCTCAACGGAACCGTTTTACAGTATGGAACCACAAGTCATAAATCAGACAAGTGATATTCCTACTGTGGTTGAAATGCACGAATCACTGGCAACGAAAAATGTTGAAAGTTTTAAACCCTTAGAACAATCAATAATTGTAGCAGATGAAAGTTCTAATATTCTACCAAAAGATTCATTAAAGCCTGAAAAAGCGTTGGAATCCCATGAACTATTAAAGGAACTGGAAAGTCAACAACCTCAAGTCGTAGAAAGCACGTCACTATTATCAGCCAATTATAATGCTGAAGAGAGTCGAGCAGATTATCAATTAGAAGTGCAAAGATCATTTATTATTTCAGAAAATACAGGAGAAGAGTATCCTGGTAATTTAAATACTAATGACAAAGAAAGTAAAATAGCAACAAAAATTATTGATGATTTACAATCCTTAAATCAAATGGAAGTTATAGTATCAGAACTAGTAGATGATTTTACTAAAACGGTCACTGAAACAAAAGAAGTAAAATCCAGTCAAATAACATTACAAGAAATATGTATTGCTAACCCGGATGTAAGGGATAACATTTCAGAAATTAATTCTAAGTACACACCTGATAAGAGCATTGCGAAGATACAAATTGAAACACATAAAAGTTGTATTGTCTCTGAAAATATAACGGAAGAGATACCTCAAACAATAATAACAAAAGAAAATTCGGTAAATCAGGTAACACAACAAGTTATAGATATAAAACCCATTGAACAAACCGAAGTGATTTCCATTGAGAACACTGAAGATATTGACGAATTTCGAAAAGAAGAAGAAAAAAATATTTTACCGAATGTTACCACCATTCATCCTGTTGATCAAAGCACAATTGTAGTACATGAAAGAGAAGTTGTAACAGCTTTTGGCAAACCGACTAAAATGGAAAATGCAGAAACCAGTTTTGATGAACTAGAAGGACTGTCTATATATGAAATAACTGAGGTAGACTCTGAAAACAACTTCCTTATAAGTGAAAGTAAATTAGCTACTGCTGAAAAATCTATCAACTTATTATCACATTTGCAATGTACAGAGAGTACAACGAAAACTCACGTTGATGAACTGGTATTGCCAAAAACACAACATAAAACACCAATTATAGCAACCTCAAATATATCACCCTTAGTTATAAGTGACAATTTGATACTTCAAAAGGAAACCGATTTATATTTATTAAAACCGAAGGAGCAAATGCCACAAAAAGTAATTACTGTTGCAAACGAAGTTACCGTTGCTGCTGAGTTCGTAGAAGAACAGACAGTACCTCTCACAGAAAATAAGCACAAAAAAACATTAATCGATATATCAACAACTGATGACGTTCAGAAACTAATTATTACAAAACAACAAACACATATGAAAGGTAAGCAAATAGTACTTAACTTGATTTTTCCAGTTATTTATATTGTATCTTACATTCAATAAACACCTCTTCTTTCATTTATCATTTTTCAATTATGCACTCACGCGCTTTCAAAGAGTAATTTTTATTTTAGTTTTTTAATGACCACATCGACTATACAATTCATATACTTGAATCCTAAAACACGCAAAACTTTTTAAATAATCTAAATGCAATATATATTCAAACAGATCTATACTCTTTATAAACCGTAATAAAACTGTAAAATATAAAATGCGGAAATATATATACACTCACATATATTATATATACATATATATATAAATAAATTATGCTTTTCAGAAGAATTAGAAGAAATGCGTCAATCAACTAATTTATCTGATTTTGAAGAATCAGAAGAAATAGTAACTAAATTTTCCAAGGCTCCAGGAAATGGAGCACCTATACAAACCAAAACAAAACGTACTATATTACGAAAAAAGAAACATAGTGATAATAAAGATACCATGGATGGTGACGTGGTAATAGAAGAAACATTGGATGATTACCAAACAAATACTCCACATCAAAACATTTGTCACAATGTTAAAATAGAAGAGTACGAAGGCGACGATAACACTAATTTAGATACAGAGAAAAGTACAATTGAATTACCAGAAGAACAGCTACACATCCCAAAAATGCCAACTCAAGTTCAAATAGAAGAGATGTCAGACGAATATCTGATGCCTGAAGACAAGGAAGAGATGACAACTGTTGAAATCGTTGAACTACCAAAAGAAACAACTTCCGAAGATAGTGACTCAAACATGAATAGAAATAAACAATCAAAAAAGAAAATAACACGGCACTTACGAAAAGAAAAAAAAACAATTGATGATCAAACGGACGAAGAAGTAAAATACAAAATTCTATACAAAGAGCCACAAGCAAACAAACATACCATTGTAGAACTGCCAGAAGAAACTGCGGTTGAAGAAATCATCACACCAGAAGGTAAGATAACGAAAAAGAAAATAACAAAACGCGTTATCAAAAAGAAATCCGGACCAAAGCTCGAGACAACTACCATAACTACTGAACAGGATGACGACCAAGTGCCTCTCATATCAGTACACAAAACAGAACAGATCGTAGACGAAACACTTACACCATTCGACACTCTAATCGAACAAGACACTGCCAAAGTTCTTGAAGAAGAACCTGACACAGTTCAAGTGACACAAGTGCGAACAGACACGGGTGATATCAAATCTGTCAAGGTAACGAAGCGGGTCATCAGAAAGAAAAAAGGACCAAAGCAAGAAATCACCGAAATACTTACCACCGAAGAAGATGATAAGGCACCGGTTACAACAGTCCTCGTCACTGAAGAACAAGAAGAAGCACCAGAAGAAGTTCATGAAGAGACGCTGCCAATTGAGACCATTGAAATGCCTGAGGAAACCACAGTTGAAGAATCTGAAACCCCCGAAGGCAAAAAAGTAAGAAAAAAAGTGACCAAGAGGATCATTAAAAAGAAAAAAGGACCCAAAATCGAAACCACAGAAATCATTGAAGAAAAGGAAGACGACAAGCAGCCAGTCGTTACAGTACATACAACCGAAGAGTTCGCAGATGAAACAGTTGATGATAAACCAGAGACTGTTGAAGAGCCAGAACGTGTTCAGGTTACTCAGGTGCGCACAGACACTGGCGATATCAAAACAGTTAAGACTACCAAGCGTACAATCAAGAAAAAGAAGGGCACGAAAGAGCAAGTCACAGAAATCGTCACCACGCAAGTCGACGAAGACGCACCAATCACCACTATTGTAGTTAAGGAAGAAAAGCCATTACAAGCAGATGAAGAACCAAAACCGGTCGAAATTGTAGAACTGCCAGAAGAAACTACGGCTGAAGAAATCATCACACCAGAAGGTAAGATAACGAAAAAGAAAATAACAAAACGCGTTATCAAAAAGAAATCCGGACCAAAGCTCGAGACAACTACCATAACTACTGAACAGGATGACGACCAAGTGCCTCTCATATCAGTACACAAAACAGAACAGATCGTAGACGAAACACTTACACCATTCGACACTCTAATGGAACAAGACACTGCCAAAGTTCTTGAAGAAGAACCTGACACAGTTCAAGTGACACAAGTGCGAACAGACACGGGTGATATCAAATCTGTCAAGGTAACGAAGCGGGTCATCAGAAAGAAAAAAGGACCAAAGCAAGAAATCACCGAAATACTTACCACCGAAGAAGATGATAAGGCACCGGTTACAACAGTCCTCGTCACTGAAGAACTAGAAGAAGCACCAGAAGAAGTTCATGAAGAGGCGCTGCCAATTGAGACCATTGAAATGCCTGAGGAAACCACAGTTGAAGAATCTGAAACCCCCGAAGGCAAAAAAGTAAGAAAAAAAGTGACCAAGAGGATCATTAAAAAGAAAAAAGGACCCAAAATCGAAACCACAGAAATCATTGAAGAAAAGGAAGACGACAAGCAGCCAGTCGTTACAGTACATACAACCGAAGAGTTCGCAGATGAAACAGTTGATGATAAACCAGAGACTGTTGAAGAGCCAGAACGTGTTCAGGTTACTCAGGTGCGCACAGACACTGGCGATATCAAAACAGTTAAGACTACCAAGCGTACAATCAAGAAAAAGAAGGGCACGAAAGAGCAAGTCACAGAAATCGTCACCACGCAAGTCGACGAAGACGCACCAATCACCACCATTGTTGTTAAGGAAGAAAAGCCATTACAAGCAGATGAAGAACCAAAACCTGTCGAAATTGTAGAACTGCCAGAAGAAACTACGGCTGAAGAAATCATCACACCAGAAGGTAAGATAACGAAAAAGAAAATAACAAAACGCGTTATCAAAAAGAAATCCGGACCAAAGCTCGAGACAACTACCATAACTACTGAACAGGATGACGACCAAGTGCCTCTCATATCAGTACACAAAACAGAACAGATCGTAGACGAAACACTTACACCATTCGACACTCTAATCGAACAAGACACTGCCAAAGTTCTTGAAGAAGAACCTGACACAGTTCAAGTGACACAAGTGCGAACAGACACGGGTGATATCAAATCTGTCAAGGTAACGAAGCGGGTCATCAGAAAGAAAAAAGGACCAAAGCAAGAAATCACCGAAATACTTACCACCGAAGAAGATGATAAGGCACCGGTTACAACAGTCCTCGTCACTGAAGAACAAGAAGAAGCACCAGAAGAAGTTCATGAAGAGACGCTGCCAATTGAGACCATTGAAATGCCTGAGGAAACCACAGTTGAAGAATCTGAAACCCCCGAAGGCAAAAAAGTAAGAAAAAAAGTGACCAAGAGGATCATTAAAAAGAAAAAAGGACCCAAAATCGAAACCACAGAAATCATTGAAGAAAAGGAAGACGACAAGCAGCCAGTCGTTACAGTACATACAACCGAAGAGTTCGCAGATGAAACAGTTGATGATAAACCTGAGACTGTTGAAGAGCCAGAACGTGTTCAGGTTACTCAGGTGCGCACAGACACTGGCGATATCAAAACAGTTAAGACTACCAAGCGTACAATCAAGAAAAAGAAGGGCACGAAAGAGCAAGTCACAGAAATCGTCACCACGCAAGTCGACGAAGACGCACCAATCACCATCATTGTTGTTAAGGAAGAAAAGCCATTACAAGCAGATGAAGAACCAAAACCTGTCGAAATTGTAGAACTGCCAGAAGAAACTACGGCTGAAGAAATCATCACACCAGAAGGTAAGATAACGAAAAAGAAAATAACAAAACGCGTTATCAAAAAGAAATCCGGACCAAAGCTCGAGACAACTACCATAACTACTGAACAGGATGACGACCAAGTGCCTCTCATATCAGTACACAAAACAGAACAGATCGTAGACGAAACACTTACACCATTCGACACTCTAATGGAACAAGACACTGCCAAAGTTCTTGAAGAAGAACCTGACACAGTTCAAGTGACACAAGTGCGAACAGACACGGGTGATATCAAATCTGTCAAGGTAACGAAGCGGGTCATCAGAAAGAAAAAAGGACCAAAGCAAGAAATCACCGAAATACTTACCACCGAAGAAGATGATAAGGCACCGGTTACAACAGTCCTCGTCACTGAAGAACTAGAAGAAGCACCAGAAGAAGTTCATGAAGAGGCGCTGCCAATTGAGACCATTGAAATGCCTGAGGAAACCACAGTTGAAGAATCTGAAACCCCCGAAGGCAAAAAAGTAAGAAAAAAAGTGACCAAGAGGATCATTAAAAAGAAAAAAGGACCCAAAATCGAAACCACAGAAATCATTGAAGAAAAGGAAGACGACAAGCAGCCAGTCGTTACAGTACATACAACCGAAGAGTTCGCAGATGAAACAGTTGATGATAAACCAGAGACTGTTGAAGAGCCAGAACGTGTTCAGGTTACTCAGGTGCGCACAGACACTGGCGATATCAAAACAGTTAAGACTACCAAGCGTACAATCAAGAAAAAGAAGGGCACGAAAGAGCAAGTCACAGAAATCGTCACCACGCAAGTCGACGAAGACGCACCAATCACCACCATTGTTGTTAAGGAAGAAAAGCCATTACAAGCAGATGAAGAACCAAAACCTGTCGAAATTGTAGAACTGCCAGAAGAAACTACGGCTGAAGAAATCATCACACCAGAAGGTAAGATAACGAAAAAGAAAATAACAAAACGCGTTATCAAAAAGAAATCCGGACCAAAGCTCGAGACAACTACCATAACTACTGAACAGGATGACGACCAAGTGCCTCTCATATCAGTACACAAAACAGAACAGATCGTAGACGAAACACTTACACCATTCGACACTCTAATCGAACAAGACACTGCCAAAGTTCTTGAAGAAGAACCTGACACAGTTCAAGTGACACAAGTGCGAACAGACACGGGTGATATCAAATCTGTCAAGGTAACGAAGCGGGTCATCAGAAAGAAAAAAGGACCAAAGCAAGAAATCACCGAAATACTTACCACCGAAGAAGATGATAAGGCACCGGTTACAACAGTCCTCGTCACTGAAGAACAAGAAGAAGCACCAGAAGAAGTTCATGAAGAGACACTGCCAATTGAGACCATTGAAATGCCTGAGGAAACCACAGTTGAAGAATCTGAAACCCCCGAAGGCAAAAAAGTAAGAAAAAAAGTGACCAAGAGGATCATTAAAAAGAAAAAAGGACCCAAAATCGAAACCACAGAAATCATTGAAGAAAAGGAAGACGACAAGCAGCCAGTCGTTACAGTACATACAACCGAAGAGTTCGCAGATGAAACAGTTGATGATAAACCTGAGACTGTTGAAGAGCCAGAACGTGTTCAGGTTACTCAGGTGCGCACAGACACTGGCGATATCAAAACAGTTAAGACTACCAAGCGTACAATCAAGAAAAAGAAGGGCACGAAAGAGCAAGTCACAGAAATCGTCACCACGCAAGTCGACGAAGACGCACCAATCACCACCATTGTTGTTAAGGAAGAAAAGCCATTACAAGCAGATGAAGAACCAAAACCTGTCGAAATTGTAGAACTGCCAGAAGAAACTACGGCTGAAGAAATCATCACACCAGAAGGTAAGATAACGAAAAAGAAAATAACAAAACGCGTTATCAAAAAGAAATCCGGACCAAAGCTCGAGACAACTACCATAACTACTGAACAGGATGACGACCAAGTGCCTCTCATATCAGTACACAAAACAGAACAGATCGTAGACGAAACACTTACACCATTCGACACTCTAATGGAACAAGACACTGCCAAAGTTCTTGAAGAAGAACCTGACACAGTTCAAGTGACACAAGTGCGAACAGACACGGGTGATATCAAATCTGTCAAGGTAACGAAGCGGGTCATCAGAAAGAAAAAAGGACCAAAGCAAGAAATCACCGAAATACTTACCACCGAAGAAGATGATAAGGCACCGGTTACAACAGTCCTCGTCACTGAAGAACTAGAAGAAGCACCAGAAGAAGTTCATGAAGAGGCGCTGCCAATTGAGACCATTGAAATGCCTGAGGAAACCACAGTTGAAGAATCTGAAACCCCCGAAGGCAAAAAAGTAAGAAAAAAAGTGACCAAGAGGATCATTAAAAAGAAAAAAGGACCCAAAATCGAAACCACAGAAATCATTGAAGAAAAGGAAGACGACAAGCAGCCAGTCGTTACAGTACATACAACCGAAGAGTTCGCAGATGAAACAGTTGATGATAAACCAGAGACTGTTGAAGAGCCAGAACGTGTTCAGGTTACTCAGGTGCGCACAGACACTGGCGATATCAAAACAGTTAAGACTACCAAGCGTACAATCAAGAAAAAGAAGGGCACGAAAGAGCAAGTCACAGAAATCGTCACCACGCAAGTCGACGAAGACGCACCAATCACCACCATTGTTGTTAAGGAAGAAAAGCCATTACAAGCAGATGAAGAACCAAAACCTGTCGAAATTGTAGAACTGCCAGAAGAAACTACGGCTGAAGAAATCATCACACCAGAAGGTAAGATAACGAAAAAGAAAATAACAAAACGCGTTATCAAAAAGAAATCCGGACCAAAGCTCGAGACAACTACCATAACTA
Organism: Nymphula nitidulata; assembly: GCA_947347705.1. Lineage (NCBI taxonomy): Eukaryota > Metazoa > Arthropoda > Insecta > Lepidoptera > Crambidae > Nymphula > Nymphula nitidulata. The sequence goes on from OX374616.1 coordinate 25,764,731, forward strand.
CTGAACAGGATGACGACCAAGTGCCTCTCATATCAGTACACAAAACAGAACAGATCGTAGACGAAACACTTACACCATTCGACACTCTAATCGAACAAGACACTGCCAAAGTTCTTGAAGAAGAACCTGACACAGTTCAAGTGACACAAGTGCGAACAGACACGGGTGATATCAAATCTGTCAAGGTAACGAAGCGGGTCATCAGAAAGAAAAAAGGACCAAAGCAAGAAATCACCGAAATACTTACCACCGAAGAAGATGATAAGGCACCGGTTACAACAGTCCTCGTCACTGAAGAACAAGAAGAAGCACCAGAAGAAGTTCATGAAGAGACACTGCCAATTGAGACCATTGAAATGCCTGAGGAAACCACAGTTGAAGAATCTGAAACCCCCGAAGGCAAAAAAGTAAGAAAAAAAGTGACCAAGAGGATCATTAAAAAGAAAAAAGGACCCAAAATCGAAACCACAGAAATCATTGAAGAAAAGGAAGACGACAAGCAGCCAGTCGTTACAGTACATACAACCGAAGAGTTCGCAGATGAAACAGTTGATGATAAACCTGAGACTGTTGAAGAGCCAGAACGTGTTCAGGTTACTCAGGTGCGCACAGACACTGGCGATATCAAAACAGTTAAGACTACCAAGCGTACAATCAAGAAAAAGAAGGGCACGAAAGAGCAAGTCACAGAAATCGTCACCACGCAAGTCGACGAAGACGCACCAATCACCACCATTGTTGTTAAGGAAGAAAAGCCATTACAAGCAGATGAAGAACCAAAACCTGTCGAAATTGTAGAACTGCCAGAAGAAACTACGGCTGAAGAAATCATCACACCAGAAGGTAAGATAACGAAAAAGAAAATAACAAAACGCGTTATCAAAAAGAAATCCGGACCAAAGCTCGAGACAACTACCATAACTACTGAACAGGATGACGACCAAGTGCCTCTCATATCAGTACACAAAACAGAACAGATCGTAGACGAAACACTTACACCATTCGACACTCTAATCGAACAAGACACTGCCAAAGTTCTTGAAGAAGAACCTGACACAGTTCAAGTGACACAAGTGCGAACAGACACGGGTGATATCAAATCTGTCAAGGTAACGAAGCGGGTCATCAGAAAGAAAAAAGGACCAAAGCAAGAAATCACCGAAATACTTACCACCGAAGAAGATGATAAGGCACCGGTTACAACAGTCCTCGTCACTGAAGAACAAGAAGAAGCACCAGAAGAAGTTCATGAAGAGACGCTGCCAATTGAGACCATTGAAATGCCTGAGGAAACCACAGTTGAAGAATCTGAAACCCCCGAAGGCAAAAAAGTAAGAAAAAAAGTGACCAAGAGGATCATTAAAAAGAAAAAAGGACCCAAAATCGAAACCACAGAAATCATTGAAGAAAAGGAAGACGACAAGCAGCCAGTAGTTACAGTACATACAACCGAAGAGTTCGCAGATAAAAGAGTTGATGATATTCCTGAGACTGTTGTCGATGTCCAGATGATCACGCCTACACCAGAAATCGAAAAAGTCAAGCCTTTAGAGGTTGTCGAAATGACAGAGGCGACGGCTGTAGAAGAAATAGTGACACCAGAAGGTAAGGTAACGAAAAAGAGAATTACAAAACGCGTTATCAAACAGAAAGTAGGGCCAAAACTCGAAACTACCACAATCACTACTGAACAGGACGATGACAAGATACCTATCATCTCATTACACAAGACGGAACAAGTCATTGATGAAACACTAATGCCTTTCGATACACTAATTGAACACGACACTGCTAAAATTATTGAAATACAACCTGACACAGTACAGGTTACACAAGTCAAAACAGAAACAGGTGATGTTAAATCTGTCAAAGTTACTAAGCGAGTCATTAAGAAGAAGAAGGGTCCAAACCAAGAAGTCACCGAAATCGTTACCACCGAAGAGGATGACAAGGCTCCTGTTACGACGGTCCTGATCACTGAAGAAAAAGAAGAAAAACAAGAAGAAGTCTTCCCAGTTGAGATTGTAGAATTGCCGGAGGAAACAACAGTGGAACAATTCGAAACACCCGAGGGCAAGACGGTGCATAAGCGAGTGACAAAGAGGATCATCAAAAAGAAAAAAGGTCCCAAGATCGAAACCACGGAAATCGTCACAGAAAAGGAAGACGATAAACAGCCACTCGTTTCAGTGCATACAGTCGAAGAGCTCTCTGATGAGAAGCTGGATGACATGCCTGAGATCATTGAAGAGCCGGAACGCGTCCAAGTCGCACAAGTGCGGACGGAAACTGGCGAGGTCAAAACAGTTAAGACCACAAAACGCACTATTAAGAAAAAGAAGGGACCGAAAGAACAAGTCACTGAGATCGTCACCACGCAAGTGGACGAAGATGCACCTGTGACCACAATCGATGTCCAGGAGATCACGCCTACACCAGAAATCGAAGAGTTCAAGCCTGTAGAGGTTGTCGAAATGCCAGAAGAGACGGCTGTCGAAGAAACAGTGACACCAGAAGGTAAGGTAACGAAAAAGAGAATTACAAAACGCGTCATCAAACAGAAAGTAGGGCCAAAACTCGAAACTACCACAATCACTACCGAACAGGACGATGACAAGACACCTATCATCTCAGTACACAAGACGGAACAAGTCATTGATGAAACACTAACGCCTTTCGATACACTAATTGAACACGACACTGCTAAAATTATTCAAGTTGAACCTGACACAGTACAGGTTACACAAGTCAAAACAGAAACAGGTGATGTCAAATCAGTCAAAGTTACTAAGCGAGTAATTAAAAAGAAAAAGGGCCCAAAGCAAGAAGTCACCGAAATCGTTACCACCGAAGAGGATGACAAGGCTCCTGTTACGACGGTCCTGATCACTGAAGAAAAAGAAGAAAAACCAGAAGAAGTCTTCCCAGTTGAGATTGTAGAATTGCCGGAGGAAACAACAGAAGAACAATTCGAAACACCCGAGGGCAAGACGGTGCATAAGAGAGTGACAAAGAGGATCATCAAAAAGAAAAAAGGTCCCAAGATCGAAACCACGGAAATCGTCACAGAAAAGGAAGACGATAAACAGCCACTCGTTTCAGTGCATACAGTCGAAGAGCTCTCTGATGAGAGGCTGGATGACATGCCTGAGATCATTGAAGAGCCGGAACGCGTCCAAGTCGCACAAGTGCGGACGGAAACTGGCGAGGTCAAAACAGTTAAGACCACAAAACGCACTATTAAGAAAAAGAAGGGACCGAAAGAACAAGTCACTGAGATCGTCACCACGCAAGTGGACGAAGATGCACCTGTGACCACAATCGATGTCCAGGAGATCACGCCTACACCAGAAATCGAAGAGGTCAAGCCTGTAGAGGTTGTCGAAATGCCAGAAGAGACGGCTGTCGAAGAAACAGTGACACCAGAAGGTAAGGTAACGAAAAAGAGAATTACAAAACGCGTCATAAAACAGAAAGTAGGGCCAAAACTCGAAACTACCACAATCACTACCGAACAGGACGATGACAAGACACCTATCATCTCAGTACACAAGACGGAACAAGTCATTGATGAAACACTAACGCCTTTCGATACACTAATTGAACACGACACTGCTAAAATTATTCAAGTTGAACCTGACACAGTACAGGTTACACAAGTCAAAACAGAAACAGGTGATGTCAAATCAGTCAAAGTTACTAAGCGAGTCATTAAAAAGAAAAAGGGCCCAAAGCAAGAAGTCACCGAAATCGTTACCACCGAAGAGGATAACAAGGCTCCTGTTACGACGGTCCTAGTCACTGAAGAAAAAGAAGAAAAACCAGAAGAAGTCTTCCCAGTTGAGATCGTAGAATTGCCGGAGGAAACAACAGTGGAACAATTCGAAACACCCGAGGGCAAGACGGTGCATAAGATAGTGACAAAGAGGATCATCAAAAAGAAAAAAGGTCCCAAGATCGAAACCACGGAAATCGTCACAGAAAAGGAAGACGATAAACAGCCACTCGTTTCTGTGCATACAGTCGAAGAGCTCTCTGATGAGAGGCTGGATGACATGCCTGAGATCATTGAAGAGCCGGAACGCGTCCAAGTCGCACAAGTGCGGACGGAAACTGGCGAGGTCAAAACAGTTAAGACCACGAAACGCACTATTAAGAAAAAGAAGGGACCGAAAGAACAAGTCACTGAGATCGTCACCACGCAAGTGGACGAAGATGCACCTGTGACAACAATCGATGTCCAGGAGATCACGCCTACACCAGAAATCGAAGAGGTCAAGCCTGTAGAGGTTGTCGAAATGCCAGAAGAGACGGCTGTCGAAGAAACAGTGACACCAGAAGGTAAGGTAACGAAAAAGAGAATTACAAAACGCGTCATCAAACAGAAAGTAGGGCCAAAACTCGAAACTACCACAATCACTACCGAACAGGACGATGACAAGACACCTATCATCTCAGTACACAAGACGGAACAAGTCATTGATGAAACACTAACGCCTTTCGATACACTAATTGAACACGACACTGCTAAAATTATTCAAGTTGAACCTGACACAGTACAGGTTACACAAGTCAAAACAGAAACAGGTGATGTCAAATCAGTCAAAGTTACTAAGCGAGTCATTAAAAAGAAAAAGGGCCCAAAGCAAGAAGTCACCGAAATCGTTACCACCGAAGAGGATGACAAGGCTCCTGTTACGACGGTCCTGATCACTGAAGAAAAAGAAGAAAAACCAGAAGAAGTCTTCCCAGTTGAGATTGTAGAATTGCCGGAGGAAACAACAGTGGAACAATTCGAAACACCCGAGGGCAAGACGGTGCATAAGAGAGTGACAAAGAGGATCATCAAAAAGAAAAAAGGTCCCAAGATCGAAACCACGGAAATCGTCACAGAAAAGGAAGACGATAAACAGCCACTCATTTCAGTGCATACAGTCGAAGAGCTCTCTGATGAGAGGCTGGATGACATGCCTGAGATCATTGAAGAGCCGGAACGCGTCCAAGTCGCACAAGTGCGGACGGAAACTGGCGAGGTCAAAACAGTTAAGACCACAAAACGCACTATTAAGAAAAAGAAGGGACCGAAAGAACAAGTCACTGAGATCGTCACCACGCAAGTGGACGAAGATGCACCTGTGACAACAATCGATGTCCAGGAGATCACGCCTACACCAGAAATCGAAGAGGTCAAGCCTGTAGAGGTTGTCGAAATGCCAGAAGAGACGGCTGTCGAAGAAACAGTGACACCAGAAGGTAAGGTAACGAAAAAGAGAATTACAAAACGCGTCATCAAACAGAAAGTAGGGCCAAAACTCGAAACTACCACAATCACTACCGAACAGGACGATGACAAGACACCTATCATCTCAGTACACAAGACGGAACAAGTCATTGATGAAACACTAACGCCTTTCGAGACACTAATTGAACACGACACTGCTAAAATTATTCAAGTTGAACCTGACACAGTACAGGTTACACAAGTCAAAACAGAAACAGGTGATGTCAAATCAGTCAAAGTTACTAAGCGAGTCATTAAAAAGAAAAAGGGCCCAAAGCAAGAAGTCACCGAAATCGTTACCACCGAAGAGGATAACAAGGCTCCTGTTACGACGGTCCTAGTCACTGAAGAAAAAGAAGAAAAACCAGAAGAAGTCTTCCCAGTTGAGATCGTAGAATTGCCGGAGGAAACAACAGTGGAACAATTCGAAACACCCGAGGGCAAGACGGTGCATAAGAGAGTGACAAAGAGGATCATCAAAAAGAAAAAAGGTCCCAAGATCGAAACCACGGAAATCGTCACAGAAAAGGAAGACGATAAACAGCCACTCGTTTCTGTGCATACAGTCGAAGAGCTCTCTGATGAGAGGCTGGATGACATGCCTGAGATCATTGAAGAGCCGGAACGCGTCCAAGTCGCACAAGTGCGGACGGAAACTGGCGAGGTCAAAACAGTTAAGACCACGAAACGCACTATTAAGAAAAAGAAGGGACCGAAAGAACAAGTCACTGAGATCGTCACCACGCAAGTGGACGAAGATGCACCTGTGACAACAATCGATGTCCAGGAGATCACGCCTACACCAGAAATCGAAGAGGTCAAGCCTGTAGAGGTTGTCGAAATGCCAGAAGAGACGGCTGTCGAAGAAACAGTGACACCAGAAGGTAAGGTAACGAAAAAGAGAATTACAAAACGCGTCATAAAACAGAAAGTAGGGCCAAAACTCGAAACTACCACAATCACTACCGAACAGGACGATGACAAGACACCTATCATCTCAGTACACAAGACGGAACAAGTCATTGATGAAACACTAACGCCTTTCGATACACTAATTGAACACGACACTGCTAAAATTATTCAAGTTGAACCTGACACAGTACAGGTTACACAAGTCAAAACAGAAACAGGTGATGTCAAATCAGTCAAAGTTACTAAGCGAGTAATTAAAAAGAAAAAGGGCCCAAAGCAAGAAGTCACCGAAATCGTTACCACCGAAGAGGATGACAAGGCTCCTGTTACGACGGTCCTGATCACTGAAGAAAAAGAAGAAAAACCAGAAGAAGTCTTCCCAGTTGAGATTGTAGAATTGCCGGAGGAAACAACAGTGGAACAATTCGAAACACCCGAGGGCAAGACGGTGCATAAGAGAGTGACAAAGAGGATCATCAAAAAGAAAAAAGGTCCCAAGATCGAAACCACGGAAATCGTCACAGAAAAGGAAGACGATAAACAGCCACTCATTTCAGTGCATACAGTCGAAGAGCTCTCTGATGAGAGGCTGGATGACATGCCTGAGATCATTGAAGAGCCGGAACGCGTCCAAGTCGCACAAGTGCGGACGGAAACTGGCGAGGTCAAAACAGTTAAGACCACGAAACGCACTATTAAGAAAAAGAAGGGACCGAAAGAACAAGTCACTGAGATCGTCACCACGCAAGTGGGCGAAGATGCACCTGTGACCACAATCGATGTCCAGGAGATCACGCCTACACCAGAAATCGAAGAGGTCAAGCCTGTAGAGGTTGTCGAAATGCCAGAAGAGACGGCTGTCGAAGAAACAGTGACACCAGAAGGTAAGGTAACGAAAAAGAGAATTACAAAACGCGTCATCAAACAGAAAGTAGGGCCAAAACTCGAAACTACCACAATCACTACTGAACAACACGATGACAAGACACCTATTATCTCAGTACACAAGACGGAACAAGTCATTGATGAAACACTAACGCCTATCGATACACTAATTGAACACGACACAGCTAAAATTATTCAAGTTGAACCTGACACAGTACAGGTTACACAAGTAAAAACAGAAACAGGTGATGTCAAATCCGTCAAAGTCACGAAAAGAGTCATTAAAAAGAAAAAGGGCCCAAAGCAAGAAGTCACCGAAATCGTTACCACCGAAGAGGATGACAAGGCTCCTGTTACGACGGTCCTGGTCACTGAAGAAAAAGAAGAAAAACCAGAAGAAGTCTTCCCAGTTGAGATCGTAGAATTGCCGGAGGAAACTACAGTGGAAGAATTTGAAACACCCGAGGGCAAGACGGTGCATAAGCGAGTGACAAAGAGGATAATTAAAAAGAAGAAAGGTCCCAAGATGGAAACCACGGAAATCGTCACAGAAAAGGAAGACGATAAACAGCCACTCGTTTCAGTGCATACAGTCGAAGAGCTCTCTGATGAGAGGCTGGATGACATGCCTGAGATCATTGAAGAGCCGGAACGCGTCCAAGTCGCACAAGTGCGGACGGAAACTGGCGAGGTCAAAACAGTTAAGACCACAAAACGCACTATTAAGAAAAAGAAGGGACCGAAAGAACAAGTCACTGAGATCGTCACCACGCAAGTGGACGAAGATGCACCTGTGACAACAATCGATGTCCAGGAGATCACGCCTACACCAGAAATCGAAGAGGTCAAGCCTGTAGAGGTTGTCGAAATGCCAGAAGAGACGGCTGTCGAAGAAACAGTGACACCAGAAGGTAAGGTAACGAAAAAGAGAATTACAAAACGCGTCATCAAACAGAAAGTAGGGCCAAAACTCGAAACTACCACAATCACTACCGAACAGGACGATGACAAGACACCTATCATCTCAGTACACAAGACGGAACAAGTCATTGATGAAACACTAACGCCTTTCGATACACTAATTGAACACGACACTGCTAAAATTATTCAAGTTGAACCTGACTCAGTACAGGTTACACAAGTCAAAACAGAAACAGGTGATGTCAAATCAGTCAAAGTTACTAAGCGAGTCATTAAAAAGAAAAAGGGCCCAAAGCAAGAAGTCACCGAAATCGTTACCACCGAAGAGGATGACAAGGCTCCTGTTACGACGGTCCTAGTCACTGAAGAAAAAGAAGAAAAACCAGAAGAAGTCTTCCCAGTTGAGATCGTAGAATTGCCGGAGGAAACAACAGTGGAACAATTCGAAACACCCGAGGGCAAGACGGTGCATAAGAGAGTGACAAAGAGGATCATCAAAAAGAAAAAAGGTCCCAACATCGAAACCACGGAAATCGTCACAGAAAAGGAAGACGATAAACAGCCACTCGTTTCAGTGCATACAGTCGAAGAGCTCTCTGATGAGAGGCTGGATGACATGCCTGAGATCATTGAAGAGCCGGAACGCGTCCAAGTCGCACAAGTGCGGACGGAAACTGGCGACGTCAAAACAGTTAAGACCACGAAACGCACTATTAAGAAAAAGAAGGGACCGAAAGAACAAGTCACTGAGATCGTCACCACGCAAGTGGGCGAAGATGCACCTGTGACCACAATCGATGTCCAGGAGATCACGCCTACACCAGAAATCGAAGAGGTCAAGCCTGTAGAGGTTGTCGAAATGCCAGAAGAGACGACTGTCGAAGAAACAGTGACACCAGAAGGTAAGGTAACGAAAAAGAGAATTACAAAACGCGTCATCAAACAGAAAGTAGGGCCAAAACTCGAAACTACCACAATCACTACTGAACAACACGATGACAAGACACCTATTATCTCAGTACACAAGACGGAACAAGTCATAGATGAAACACTAACGCCTATCGATACACTAATTGAACACGACACAGCTAAAATTATTCAAGTTGAACCTGACACAGTACAGGTTACACAAGTAAAAACAGAAACAGGTGATGTCAAATCCGTCAAAGTCACGAAAAGAGTCATTAAAAAGAAAAAGGGCCCAAAGCAAGAAGTCACCGAAATCGTTACCACCGAAGAGGATGACAAGGCTCCTGTTACGACGGTCGTGGTCACTGAAGAAAAAGAAGAAAAACCAGAAGAAGTCTTCCCAGTTGAGATCGTAGAATTGCCGGAGGAAACTACAGTGGAAGAATTTGAAACACCCGAGGGCAAGACGGTGCATAAGCGAGTGACAAAGAGGATAATTAAAAAGAAGAAAGGTCCCAAGATGGAAACCACGGAAATCGTCACAGAAAAGGAAGACGATAAACAGCCACTCGTTTCAGTGCATACAGTCGAAGAGCTTTCTGATGAGAGGCTGGATGACATGCCTGACATCATTGAAGAGCCGGAACGCGTCCAAGTCGCACAAGTGCGGACGGAATCTGGCGACGTCAAAACAGTTAAGACCACGAAACGCACTATTAAGAAAAAGAAGGGACCGAAAGAACAAGTCACTGAGATCGTCACCACGCAAGTGGACGAAGACGCACCTGTGACCACAATCGATGTCCAGGAGATCACGCCTACACCAGAAATCGAAGAGGTCCAGCCTGTAGAGGTTGTCGAAATGCCAGAGGAGACAGCTGTCGAAGAAACAGTGACACCAGAAGGTAAGGTAACAAAAAAGAAAATAACTAAACGCGTCATCAAACAGAAAGTAGGGCCTAAACTCGAAACTACCACAATCACTACTGAACAACACGATGACAAGACACCTATCATCTCAGTACACAAGACGGAACAAGTCATTGATGAAACACTAACGCCTTTTGATTCACTAATTGAACACGACACTGCTAAAATTATTGAAATTCAACCTGACACAGTACAGGTTACACAAGTCAAAACAGAAACAGGTGATGTCAAATCAGTCAAAGTTACTAAGCGAGTCATTAAAAAGAAGAAGGGTCCAAAGCAAGAAGTCACCGAAATCGTTACCACCGAAGAGGATGACAAGGCTCCTGTTACGACGGTCCTGATCACTGAAGAAAAAGAAGAAAAACCAGAAGAAGTCTTCCCAGTTGAGATTGTAGAATTGCCGGAGGAAACAACAGTGGAACAATTCGAAACACCCGAGGGCAAGACGGTGCATAAGAGAGTGACAAAGAGGATCATCAAAAAGAAAAAAGGTCCCAAGATCGAAACCACGGAAATCGTCACAGAAAAGGAAGACGATAAACAGCCACTCGTTTCAGTGCATACAGTCGAAGAGCTCTCTGATGAGAGGCTGGATGACATGCCTGAGATCATTGAAGAGCCGGAACGCGTCCAAGTCGCACAAGTGCGGACGGAAACTGGCGACGTCAAAACAGTTAAGACCACGAAACGCACTATTAAGAAAAAGAAGGGACCGAAAGAACAAGTCACTGAGATCGTCACCACGCAAGTGGACGAAGACGCACCTGTGACCACAATCGATGTCCAGGAGATCACGCCTACACCAGCAATCGAAGAGGTCCAGCCTGTAGAGGTTGTCGAAATGCCAGAGGAGACAGCTGTCGAAGAAACAGTGACACCAGAAGGTAAGGTAACAAAAAAGAAAATAACTAAACGCGTCATCAAACAGAAAGTAGGGCCAAAACTCGAAACTACCACAATCACTACTGAACAACACGATGACAAGACACCTATCATCTCAGTACACAAGACGGAACAAGTCATTGATGAAACACTAACGCCTTTTGATTCACTAATTGAACACGACACTGCTAAAATTATTGAAATTCAACCTGACACAGTACAGGTTACACAAGTCAAAACAGAAACAGGTGATGTCAAATCAGTCAAAGTTACTAAGCGAGTCATTAAAAAGAAAAAGGGCCCAAAGCAAGAAGTCACCGAAATCGTTACCACCGAAGAGGATGACAAGGCTCCTGTTACGACGGTCCTGATCACTGAAGAAAAAGAAGAAAAACCAGAAGAAGTCTTCCCAGTTGAGATTGTAGAATTGCCGGAGGAAACAACAGTGGAACAATTCGAAACACCCGAGGGCAAGACGGTGCATAAGAGAGTGACAAAGAGGATCATCAAAAAGAAAAAAGGTCCCAAGATCGAAACCACGGAAATCGTCACAGAAAAGGAAGACGATAAACAGCCAGTCGTTTCAGTGCATACAGTCGAAGAGCTCTCTGATGAGAAGCTGGATGACATGCCTGAGATCATTGAAGAGCCGGAACGCGTCCAAGTCGCACAAGTGCGGACGGAAACTGGCGACGTCAAAACAGTTAAGACCACGAAACGCACTATTAAGAAAAAGAAGGGACCGAAAGAACAAGTCACTGAGATCGTCACCACGCAAGTGGACGAAGATGCACCTGTGACCACAATCGATGTCCAGGAGATCACGCCTACACCAGAAATCGAAGAGGTCAAGCCTGTAGAGGTTGTCGAAATGCCAGAAGAGACGGCTGTCGAAGAAACAGTGACACCAGAAGGTAAGGTAACGAAAAAGAGAATTACAAAACGCGTCATCAAACAGAAAGTAGGGCCAAAACTCGAAACTACCACAATCACTACCGAACAGGACGATGACAAGACACCTATCATCTCAGTACACAAGACGGAACAAGTCATTGATGAAACACTAACGCCTTTCGATACAATAATTGAACACGACACTGCTAAAATTATTCAAGTTGAACCTGACACAGTACAGGTTACACAAGTCAAAACAGAAACAGGTGATGTCAAATCAGTCAAAGTTACTAAGCGAGTCATTAAAAAGAAAAAGGGCCCAAAGCAAGAAGTCACCGAAATCGTTACCACCGAAGAGGATGACAAGGCTCCTGTTACGACGGTCCTAGTCACTGAAGAAAAAGAAGAAAAACCAGAAGAAGTCTTCCCAGTTGAGATCGTAGAATTGCCGGAGGAAACAACAGTAGAACAATTCGAAACACCCGAGGGCAAGACGGTGCATAAGAGAGTGACAAAGAGGATCATCAAAAAGAAAAAAGGTCCCAACATCGAAACCACGGAAATCGTCACAGAAAAGGAAGACGATAAACAGCCACTCGTTTCAGTGCATACAGTCGAAGAGCTCTCTGATGAGAGGCTGGATGACATGCCTGAGATCATTGAAGAGCCGGAACGCGTCCAAGTCGCACAAGTGCGGACGGAAACTGGCGAGGTCAAAACAGTTAAGACCACGAAACGCACTATTAAGAAAAAGAAGGGACCGAAAGAACAAGTCACTGAGATCGTCACCACGCAAGTGGGCGAAGATGCACCTGTGACCACAATCGATGTCCAGGAGATCACGCCTACACCAGAAATCGAAGAGGTCAAGCCTGTAGAGGTTGTCGAAATGCCAGAAGAGACGACTGTCGAAGAAACAGTGACACCAGAAGGTAAGGTAACGAAAAAGAGAATTACAAAACGCGTCATCAAACAGAAAGTAGGGCCAAAACTTGAAACTACTACAATCACTACTGAACAACACGATGACAAGACACCTATCATTTCAGTACACAAGACAGAACAAGTCATTGATGAAACACTTACACCTTTCGATACACTAATTGAACACGACACAGCTAAAATTATTCAAGTTGAACCTGACACAGTACAGGTTACACAAGTCAAAACAGAAACAGGTGATGTCAAATCTGTCAAAGTCACGAAACGAGTCATTAAAAAGAAGAAGGGTCCAAAGCAAGAAGTCACCGAAATCGTTACCACCGAAGAGGATGACAAGGCTCCTGTTACGACGGTCCTGGTCACTGAAGAAAAACCAGAAGAAGTCTTCCCAGTTGAGATTGTAGAATTGCCGGAGGAAACTACAGTGGAAGAATTTGAAACACCCGAGGGCAAGACGGTGCATAAGCGAGTGACAAAGAGGATCATTAAAAAGAAGAAAGGTCCCAAGATCGAAACCACGGAAATCGTCACAGAAAAAGAAGACGACAAAGAACCACTCGTTTCAGTGCATACAGTCGAAGAGCTCTCTGATGAGAGGCTGGATGACATGCCTGAGATCATTGAAGAGCCGGAACGCGTCCAAGTCGCACAAGTGCGGACGGAAACTGGCGAAGTCAAAACAGTTAAGACCACGAAACGCACTATTAAGAAAAAGAAGGGACCGAAAGCACAAGTCACTGAGATCGTCACCACGCAAGTGGACGAAGATGCACCTGTGACCACAATCGATGTCCAGGAGATCACGCCTACACCAGAAATCGAAGAGGTCAAGCCTGTAGAGGTTGTCGAAATGCCAGAAGAGACGGCTGTCGAAGAAACAGTGACACCAGAAGGTAAGGTAACGAAAAAGAGAATTACAAAACGCGTCATCAAACAGAAAGTAGGGCCAAAACTCGAAACTACCACAATCACTACCGAACAGGACGATGACAAGACACCTATCATCTCAGTACACAAGACGGAACAAGTCATTGATGAAACACTAACGCCTTTCGATACACTAATTGAACACGACACTGCTAAAATTATTCAAGTTGAACCTGACTCAGTACAGGTTACACAAGTCAAAACAGAAACAGGTGATGTCAAATCAGTCAAAGTTACTAAGCGAGTCATTAAAAAGAAAAAGGGCCCAAAGCAAGAAGTCACCGAAATCGTTACCACCGAAGAGGATGACAAGGCTCCTGTTACGACGGTCCTGATCACTGAAGAAAAAGAAGAAAAACCAGAAGAAGTCTTCCCAGTTGAGATTGTAGAATTGCCGGAGGAAACAACAGTGGAACAATTCGAAACACCCGAGGGCAAGACGGTGCATAAGAGAGTGACAAAGAGGATCATCAAAAAGAAAAAAGGTCCCAAGATCGAAACCACGGAAATCGTCACAGAAAAGGAAGACGATAAACAGCCACTCGTTTCAGTGCATACAGTCGAAGAGCTCTCTGATGAGAAGCTGGATGACATGCCTGAGATCATTGAAGAGCCGGAACGCGTCCAAGTCGCACAAGTGCGGACGGAAACTGGCGACGTCAAAACAGTTAAGACCACGAAACGCACTATTAAGAAAAAGAAGGGACCGAAAGAACAAGTCACTGAGATCGTCACCACGCAAGTGGACGAAGATGCACCTGTGACAACAATCGATGTCCAGGAAATCACGCCTACACCAGAAATCGAAGAGGTCAAGCCTGTAGAGGTTGTCGAAATGCCAGAAGAGACGGCTGTCGAAGAAACAGTGACACCAGAAGGTAAGGTAACGAAAAAGAGAATTATAAAACGCGTCATCAAACAGAAAGTAGGGCCAAAACTCGAAACAACCACAATCACTACTGAACAACACGATGGCAAGACACCTATTATCTCAGTACACAAGACGGAACAAGTCATAGATGAAACACTAACGCCTATCGATACACTAATTGAACACGACACAGCTAAAATTATTCAAGTTGAACCTGACACAGTACAGGTTACACAAGTAAAAACAGAAACAGGTGATGTCAAATCCGTTAAAGTCACGAAAAGAGTCATTAAAAAGAAAAAGGGCCCAAAGCAAGAAGTCACCGAAATCGTTACCACCGAAGAGGATGACAAGGCTCCTGTTACGACGGTCCTAGTCACTGAAGAAAAAGAAGAAAAACCAGAAGAAGTCTTCCCAGTTGAGATCGTAGAATTGCCGGAGGAAACTACAGTGGAAGAATTTGAAACACCCGAGGGCAAGACGGTGCATAAGCGAGTGACAAAGAGGATCATTAAAAAGAAGAAAGGTCCTAAGATCGAAACCACGGAAATCGTCACAGAAAAGGAAGACGATAAACAGCCACTCGTTTCAGTGCATACAGTCGAAGAGCTCTCTGATGAGAGGCTGGATGATATGCCTGAGATCATTGAAGAGCCGGAACGCGTCCAAGTCGCACAAGTGCGGACGGAAACTGGCGACGTCAAAACAGTTAAGACCACGAAACGCACTATTAAGAAAAAGAAGGGACCGAAAGAACAAGTCACTGAGATCGTCACCACGCAAGTGGACGAAGATGCACCTGTGACCACAATCGATGTCCAGGAGATCACGCCTACACCAGAAATCGAAGAGGTCAAGCCTGTAGAGGTCGTCGAAATGCCAGAAGAGACGGCTGTCGAAGAAACAGTGACACCAGAAGGTAAGGTAACGAAAAAGAAAATAACTAAACGCGTCATCAAACAGAAAGTAGGGCCAAAACTCGAAACTACCACAATCACTACTGAACAACACGATGACAAGATACCTATCATCTCAGTACACAAGACAGAACAAGTCATTGATGAAACACTAACGCCTTTCGATACACTAATTGAACACGACACAGCTAAAATTATTCAAGTTGAACCTGACACAGTACACGTTACACAAGTCAAAACAGAAACAGGTGATGTCAAATCTGTCAAAGTCACGAAACGAGTCATTAAAAAGAAGAAGGGTCCAAAGCAAGAAGTCACCGAAATCGTTACCACCGAAGAGGATGACAAGGCTCCTGTTACAACGGTCCTGGTCACTGAAGAAAAAGAAGAAAAACCAGAAGAAGTCTTCCCAGTTGAGATCGTAGAATTGCCGGAGGAAACTACAGTGGAAGAATTTGAAACACCCGAGGGCAAGACGGTGCATAAGCGAGTGACAAAGAGGATCATTAAAAAGAAGAAAGGTCCCAAGATGGAAACCACGGAAATCGTAACAGAAAAGGAAGACGATAAACAGCCACTCGTTTCAGTGCATACAGTCGAAGAGCTCTCTGATGAGAGGCTGGATGACATGCCTGACATCATTGAAGAGCCGGAACGCGTCCAAGTCGCACAAGTGCGGACGGAAACTGGCGAGGTCAAAACAGTTAAGACCACGAAACGCACTATTAAGAAAAAGAAGGGACCGAAAGAACAAGTCACTGAGATCGTCACCACGCAAGTGGACGAAGACGCACCTGTGACCACAATCGATGTCCAGGAGATCACGCCTACACCAGAAATCGAAGAGGTCCAGCCTGTAGAGGTTGTCGAATTGCCAGAAGAGACGGCTGTCGAAGAAACAGTGACACCAGAAGGTAAGGTAACGAAAAAGAGAATTACAAAACGCGTCATCAAACAGAAAGTAGGGCCAAAACTTGAAACTACTACAATCACTACTGAACAACACGATGACAAGACACCTATCATTTCAGTACACAAGACAGAACAAGTCATTGATGAAACACTTACACCTTTCGATACACTAATTGAACACGACACAGCTAAAATTATTCAAGTTGAACCTGACACAGTACAGGTTACACAAGTCAAAACAGAAACAGGTGATGTCAAATCTGTCAAAGTCACGAAACGAGTCATTAAAAAGAAGAAGGGTCCAAAGCAAGAAGTCACCGAAATCGTTACCACCGAGGAGGATGACAAGGCTCCTGTTACGACGGTCCTGGTCACTGAAGAAAAAGAAGAAAAACCAGAAGAAGTCTTCCCAGTTGAGATCGTAGAATTGCCGGAGGAAACTACAGTGGAAGAATTTGAAACACCCGAGGGCAAGACGGTGCATAAGCGAGTGACAAAGAGGATCATTAAAAAGAAGAAAGGTCCCAAGGTGGAAACCACGGAAATCGTCACAGAAAAGGAAGACGATAAACAGCCACTCGTTTCAGTGCATACAGTCGAAGAGCTCTCTGATGAGAGGCTGGATGATATGCCTGAGATCATTGAAGAGCCGGAACGCGTCCAAGTCGCACAAGTGCGGACGGAAACTGGCGAGGTCAAAACAGTTAAGACCACGAAACGCACTATTAAGAAAAAGAAGGGACCGAAAGAACAAGTCACTGAGATCGTCACCACGCAAGTGGACGAAGATGCGCCTGTGACCACAATCGATGTCCAGGAGATCACGCCTACACCAGAAATCGAAGAGGTCAAGCCTGTAGAGGTTGTCGAATTGCCAGAAGAGACGACTGTCGAAGAAACAGTGACACCAGAAGGTAAGGTAACGAAAAAGAAAATAACAAAACGCGTCATCAAACAGAAAGTAGGGCCAAAACTCGAAACTACCACAATCACTACTGAACAACACGATGACAAGACACCTATCATCTCAGTGCACAAGACAGAACAAGTCAGAGATGAAACACTAACGCCTTTCGATACACTAATTGAACACGACACAGCTAAAATTATTCAAGTTGAACCTGACACAGTACACGTTACACAAGTCAAAACAGAAACAGGTGATGTCAAATCTGTCAAAGTCACGAAACGAGTCATTAAAAAGAAGAAGGGTCCAAAGCAAGAAGTCACCGAAATCGTTACCACCGAAGAGGATGACAAGGCTCCTGTTACGACGGTCCTGGTCACTGAAGAAAAAGAAGAAAAACCAGAAGAAGTCTTCCCAGTTGAGATCGTAGAATTGCCGGAGGAAACTACAGTGGAAGAATTTGAAACACCCGAGGGCAAGACGGTGCATAAGCGAGTGACAAAGAGGATCATTAAAAAGAAGAAAGGTCCCAAGGTGGAAACTACGGAAATCGTCACAGAAAAGGAAGACGATAAACAGCCACTCGTTTCAGTGCATACAGTCGAAGAGCTCTCTGATGAGAGGCTGGATGATATGCCTGAGATCATTGAAGAGCCGGAACGCGTCCAAGTCGCACAAGTGCGGACGGAAACTGGCGAGGTCAAAACAGTTAAGACCACGAAACGCACTATTAAGAAAAAGAAGGGACCGAAAGAACAAGTCACTGAGATCGTCACCACGCAAGTGGACGAAGATGCACCTGTGACCACAATCGATGTCCAGGAGATCACGTCTACACCAGAAATCGAAGAGGTCAAGCCTGTAGAGGTTGTCGAATTGCCAGAAGAGACGGCTGTCGAAGAAACAGTGACACCAGAAGGTAAGGTAACGAAAAAGAAAATAACTAAACGCGTCATCAAACAGAAAGTAGGGCCAAAACTCGAAACTACCACAATCACTACTGAACAACACGATGACAAGACACCTATCATCTCAGTACACAAGACAGAACAAGTCATAGATGAAACATTAACACCTTTCGATACACTAATTGAACACGACACAGCTAAAATTATTCAAGTTGAACCTGACACAGTACAGGTTACACAAGTAAAAACAGAAACAGGTGATGTCAAATCCGTTAAAGTCACGAAAAGAGTCATTAAAAAGAAAAAGGGCCCAAAGCAAGAAGTCACCGAAATCGTTACCACCGAAGAGGATGACAAGGCTCCTGTTACGACGGTCCTAGTCACTGAAGAAAAAGAAGAAAAACCAGAAGAAGTCTTCCCAGTTGAGATCGTAGAATTGCCGGAGGAAACTACAGTGGAAGTATTTGAAACACCCGAGGGCAAGACGGTGCATAAGCGAGTGACAAAGAGGATCATTAAAAAGAAGAAAGGTCCCAAGATGGAAACCACGGAAATCGTCACAGAAAAGGAAGACGATAAACAGCCACTCGTTTCAGTGCATACAGTCGAAGAGCTCTCTGATGAGAGGCTGGATGACATGCCTGAGATCATTGAAGAGCCGGAACGCGTCCAAGTCGCACAAGTGCGGACGGAATCTGGCGACGTCAAAACAGTTAAGACCACGAAACGCACTATTAAGAAAAAGAAGGGTCCGAAAGAACAAGTCACTGAGATCGTCACCACGCAAGTGGACGAAGATGCACCTGTGACCACAATCGATGTCCAGGAGATCACGCCTACACCAGAAATCGAAGAGGTCAAGCCTGTAGAGGTTGTCGAATTGCCAGAAGAGACGGCTGTCGAAGAAACAGTGACACCAGAAGGTAAGGTAACGAAAAAGAAAATAACTAAACGCGTCATCAAACAGAAAGTAGGGCCAAAACTCGAAACTACCACAATCACTACTGAACAACACGATGACAAGATACCTATCATCTCAGTACACAAGACAGAACAAGTCATTGATGAAACACTAACGCCTTTCGATACACTAATTGAACACGACACAGCTAAAATTATTCAAGTTGAACCTGACACAGTACACGTTACACAAGTCAAAACAGAAACAGGTGATGTCAAATCTGTGAAAGTCACGAAACGAGTCATTAAAAAGAAGAAGGGTCCAAAGCAAGAAGTCACCGAAATCGTTACCACCGAAGAGGATGACAAGGCTCCTGTTACGACGGTCCTAGTCACTGAAGAAAAAGAAGAAAAACCAGAAGAAGTCTTCCCAGTTGAGATCGTAGAATTGCCGGAGGAAACTACAGTGGAAGTATTTGAAACACCCGAGGGCAAGACGGTGCATAAGCGAGTGACAAAGAGGATCATTAAAAAGAAGAAAGGTCCCAAGATGGAAACCACGGAAATCGTCACAGAAAAGGAAGACGATAAACAGCCACTCGTTTCAGTGCATACAGTCGAAGAGCTCTCTGATGAGAGGCTGGATGACATGCCTGAGATCATTGAAGAGCCGGAACGCGTCCAAGTCGCACAAGTGCGGACGGAATCTGGCGACGTCAAAACAGTTAAGACCACGAAACGCACTATTAAGAAAAAGAAGGGTCCGAAAGAACAAGTCACTGAGATCGTCACCACGCAAGTGGACGAAGATGCACCTGTGACCACAATCGATGTCCAGGAGATCACGCCTACACCAGAAATCGAAGAGGTCAAGCCTGTAGAGGTTGTCGAATTGCCAGAAGAGACGGCTGTCGAAGAAACAGTGACACCAGAAGGTAAGGTAACGAAAAAGAAAATAACTAAACGCGTCATCAAACAGAAAGTAGGGCCAAAACTCGAAACTACCACAATCACTACTGAACAACACGATGACAAGATACCTATCATCTCAGTACACAAGACAGAACAAGTCATTGATGAAACACTAACGCCTTTCGATACACTAATTGAACACGACACAGCTAAAATTATTCAAGTTGAACCTGACACAGTACACGTTACACAAGTCAAAACAGAAACAGGTGATGTCAAATCTGTCAAAGTCACGAAACGAGTCATTAAAAAGAAGAAGGGTCCAAAGCAAGAAGTCACCGAAATCGTTACCACCGAAGAGGATGACAAGGCTCCTGTTACGACGGTCCTAGTCACTGAAGAAAAAGAAGAAAAACCAGAAGAAGTCTTCCCAGTTGAGATCGTAGAATTGCCGGAGGAAACTACAGTGGAAGAATTTGAAACACCCGAGGGCAAGACGGTGCATAAGCGAGTGACAAAGAGGATCATTAAAAAGAAGAAAGGTCCCAAGGTGGAAACCACGGAAATCGTCACAGAAAAGGAAGACGATAAACAGCCACTCGTTTCAGTGCATACAGTCGAAGAGCTCTCTGATGAGAGGCTGGATGACATGCCTGAGATCATTGAAGAGCCGGAACGCGTCCAAGTCGCACAAGTGCGGACGGAAACTGGCGACGTCAAAACAGTTAAGACCACGAAACGCACTATTAAGAAAAAGAAGGGACCGAAAGAACAAGTCACTGAGATCGTCACCACGCAAGTGGACGAAGATGCACCTGTGACCACAATCGATGTCCAGGAGATCACGCCTACACCAGAAATCGAAGAGGTCAAGCCTGTAGAGGTTGTCGAAATGCCAGAAGAGACGGCTGTCGAAGAAACAGTGACACCAGAAGGTAAGGTAACGAAAAAGAAAATAACTAAACGCGTCATCAAACAGAAAGTAGGGCCAAAACTCGAAACTACCACAATCACTACTGAACAACACGATGACAAGACACCTATCATCTCAGTACACAAGACAGAACAAGTCATAGATGAAACATTAACGCCTTTCGATACACTAATTGAACACGACACAGCTAAAATTATTCAAGTTGAACCTGACACAGTACACGTTACACAAGTCAAAACAGAAACAGGTGATGTCAAATCTGTCAAAGTCACGAAACGAGTCATTAAAAAGAAGAAGGGTCCAAAGCAAGAAGTCACCGAAATCGTTACCACCGAAGAGGATGACAAGGCTCCTGTTACGACGGTCCTGGTCACTGAAGAAAAAGAAGAAAAACCAGAAGAAGTCTTCCCAGTTGAGATCGTAGAATTGCCGGAGGAAACTACAGTGGAAGAATTTGAAACACCCGAGGGCAAGACGGTGCATAAGCGAGTGACAAAGAGGATCATTAAAAAGAAGAAAGGTCCCAAGGTGGAAACCACGGAAATCGTCACAGAAAAGGAAGACGATAAACAGCCACTCATTTCAGTGCATACAGTCGAAGAGCTCTCTGATGAGAGGCTGGATGATATGCCTGAGATCATTGAAGAGCCGGAACGCGTCCAAGTCGCACAAGTGCGGACGGAAACTGGCGAGGTCAAAACAGTTAAGACCACGAAACGCACTATTAAGAAAAAGAAGGGACCGAAAGAACAAGTCACTGAGATCGTCACCACGCAAGTTGACGAAGATGCACCTGTGACCACAATCGATGTCCAGGAGATCACGCCTACACCAGAAATCGAAGAGGTCAAGCCTGTAGAGGTTGTCGAAATGCCAGAAGAGACGGCTGTCGAAGAAACAGTGACACCAGAAGGTAAGTTAACGAAAAAGAAAATAACTAAACGCGTCATCAAACAGAAAGTAGGGCCAAAACTCGAAACTACCACTATCACTACTGAACAACACGATGACAACACACCTATCATCTCAGTACACAAGACAGAACAAGTCATAGATGAAACATTAACGCCTTTCGATACACTAATTGAACACGACACAGCTAAAATTATTCAAGTTGAACCTGACACAGTACACGTTACACAAGTCAAAACAGAAACAGGTGATGTCAAATCTGTCAAAGTCACGAAACGAGTCATTAAAAAGAAGAAGGGTCCAAAGCAAGAAGTCACCGAAATCGTTACCACCGAAGAGGATGACAAGGCTCCTGTTACGACGGTCCTGGTCACTGAAGAAAAAGAAGAAAAACCAGAAGAAGTCTTCCCAGTTGAGATCGTAGAATTGCCGGAGGAAACTACAGTGGAAGAATTTGAAACACCCGAGGGCAAGACGGTGCATAAGCGAGTGACAAAGAGGATCATTAAAAAGAAGAAAGGTCCCAAGATCGAAACCACGGAAATCGTCACAGAAAAGGAAGACGATAAACAACCACTCATTTCAGTGCATACAATCGAAGAGCTCTCTGATGAGAGGCTGGATGACATGCCTGAGATCACTGAAGAGCCGGAACGCGTCCAAGTCGCACAAGTGCGGACGGAAAGTGGCGACGTCAAAACAGTTAAGACCACGAAACGCACTATTAAGAAAAAGAAGGGACCGAAAGAACAAGTCACTGAGATCGTCACCACGCAAGTGGACGAAGATGCACCTGTGACCACAATCGATGTCCAGGAGATCACGCCTAGACCAGAAATCGAAGAAGTCGAGCCTGTAGGGGTTGTCGAAATGCCAGAGGAGACGACCGTCGAAGAAACAGTGACACCAGTAGGTAAGGTAACGAAAAAGAAAATAACTAAACGCGTCATCAAACAGAAAGTAGGGCCAAAACTCGAAACTACCACAATCACTACTGAACAACACGATGACAAGACACCTATCATCTCAGTACACAAGACAGAACAAGTCATAGATGAAACATTAACGCCTTTCGATACACTAATTGAACACGACACTGCTAAACTTATTGAAATACAACCTGACACAGTACATGTAACACAAGTCAAAACGGAAACAGGTGATGTGAAATCGGTCAAAGTCACGAAACGAGTCATTAAAAAGAAGAAGGGTCCAAAGCAAGAAGTCACCGAAATTGTTACCACCGAAGAGGATGACAAGGCTCCTGTTACGACGGTCCTAGTCTCTGAAGAAAAAGAAGAAAACCCAGAAGAATTCTTTCCAGTTGAGATCGTAGAATTGCCGGAGGAAACTACAGTGGAAGAATTTGAAACACCCGAGGGCAAGACGGTGCATAAGCCAGTGACAAAGAGGATCATTAAAAAGAAGAAAGGTCCCAAGATCGAAACCACGGAAATCATCACAGAAAAGGAAGACGATAAACAGCCACTCGTTTCAGTGCATACAGTCAAAGAGCTCTCTGATGAGAGGCTGGATGACATGCCTGAGATCATTGAAGAGCCGGAACGCGTCCAAGTCGCACAAGTGCGGACGGAAACTGGCGAGGTCAAAACAGTTAAGACCACGAAACGCACTATTAAGAAAAAGAAGGGACCGAAAGAACAAGTCACTGAGATCGTCACCACGCAAGTGGACGAAGATGCACCTGTGACCACAATCGATGTCCAGGAGATCACGCCTACACCAGAAATCGAAGAGGTCAAGCCTGTAGAGGTTGTCGAAATGCCAGAAGAGACGGCTGTCGAAGAAACAGTGACACCAGAAGGTAAGGTAACGAAAAATAAAATAACTAAACGCGTCATCAAACAGAAAGTAGGGCCTAAACTCGAAACTACCACAATCACTACTGAACAACACGATGACAAGACACCTATCATCTCAGTACACAAGACAGAACAAGTCATAGATGAAACATTAACGCCTTTCGATACACTAATTGAACACGACATTGCTAAAATTATTCAAGTTGAACCTGACACAGTACAGGTTACACAAGTCAGAACAGAAACAGGTGATGTCAAATCTGTCAAAGTCACGAAACGAGTCATTAAAAAGAAGAAGGGTCCAAAGCAAGAAGTCACCGAAATCGTTACCACCGAAGAGGATGACAAGGCTCCTGTTACGACGGTCCTGGTCACTGAAGAAAAAGAAGAAAAACCAGAAGAAGTCTTCCCAGTTGAGATCGTAGAATTGCCTGAGGAAACTACAGTGGAGGAATTCGAAACACCCGAGGGCAAGACGGTGCATAAGCGAGTGACAAAGAGGATCATCAAAAAGAAGAAAGGTCCTAAGATCGAAACCACGGAAATCGTCACAGAAAAAGAAGACGACAAACAACCACTCGTTTCAGTGCATACGGTAGAAGAGCTCTCTGATGAGAGGCTGGATGACATGCCTGAGATCATTGAAGAGCCGGAACGCGTCCAAGTCGCACAAGTGCGGACGGAAACTGGCGACGTCAAAACAGTTAAGACCACGAAACGCACTATTAAGAAAAAGAAGGGACCGAAAGAACAAATCACTGAGATCGTCACCACGCAAGTGGACGAAGATGCACCTGTGACCACAATCGATGTCCAGGAGATCACGCCTAGACCAGAAATCGAAGAAGTCGAGCCTGTAGGGGTTGTCGAAATGCCAGAGGAGACGACCGTCGAAGAAACAGTGACTCCAGAAGGTAAGGTAACGAAAAAGAAAATAACTAAACGCGTCATTAAACAGAAAGTAGGGCCAAAACTTGAAACTACCACAATCACTACTGAACAACACGATGACAAGACACCTATCATCTCAGTACACAAGACAGAACAAGTCATAGATGAAACACTTACACCTTTCGATACACTAATTGAACACGACACTGCTAAATTTATTGAAATACAACCTGACACAGTACATGTAACACAAGTAAAAACGGAAACAGGTGATGTGAAATCGGTCAAAGTCACGAAACGAGTCATTAAAAAGAAGAAGGGTCCAAAGCAAGAAGTCACCGAAATCGTTACCACCGAAGAGGATGACAAGGCTCCTGTTACGACGGTCCTAGTCTCTGAAGAAAAAGAAGAAAACCCAGAAGAATTCTTTCCAGTTGAGATCGTAGAATTGCCGGAGGAAACTACAGTGGAAGAATTTGAAACACCCGAGGGCAAAACGGTGCATAAGCGAGTGACAAAGAGGATCATTAAAAAGAAGAAAGGTCCTAAGATCGAAACCACGGAAATCGTCACAGAAAAAGAAGACGACAAACAACCACTCGTTTCAGTGCATACGGTAGAAGAGCTCTCTGATGAGAGGCTGGATGACATGCCTGAGATCATTGAAGAGCCGGAACGCGTCCAAGTCGCACAAGTTCGGACGGAAACTGGCGACGTCAAAACAGTTAAGACCACGAAACGCACTATTAAGAAAAAGAAGGGACCGAAAGAACAAATCACTGAGATCGTCACCACGCAAGTGGACGAAGATGCACCTGTGACCACAATCGATGTCCAGGAGATCACGCCTAGACCAGAAATCGAAGAAGTCGAGCCTGTAGGGGTTGTCGAAATGCCAGAGGAGACGACCGTCGAAGAAACAGTGACACCAGTAGGTAAGGTAACGAAAAAGAAAATAACTAAACGCGTCATCAAACAGAAAGTAGGGCCAAAACTCGAAACTACCACAATCACTACTGAACAACACGATGACAAGACACCTATCATCTCAGTACACAAGACAGAACAAGTCATAGATGAAACATTAACGCCTTTCGATACACTAATTGAACACGACACTGCTAAACTTATTGAAATACAACCTGACACAGTACATGTAACACAAGTCAAAACGGAAACAGGTGATGTGAAATCGGTCAAAGTCACGAAACGAGTCATTAAAAAGAAGAAGGGTCCAAAGCAAGAAGTCACCGAAATTGTTACCACCGAAGAGGATGACAAGGCTCCTGTCACGACGGTCCTGGTCACTGAAGAAAAAGAAGAAAAACCAGAAGAAGTCTTCCCAGTTGAGATCGTAGAATTGCCGGAGGAAACTACAGTGGAAGAATTTGAAACACCCGAGGGCAAGACGGTGCATAAGCGAGTGACAAAGAGGATCATTAAAAAGAAGAAAGGTCCCAAGATCGAAACCACGGAAATCGTCACAGAAAAGGAAGACGATAAACAACCACTCATTTCAGTGCATACAATCGAAGAGCTCTCTGATGAGAGGCTGGATGACATGCCTGAGATCACTGAAGAGCCGGAACGCGTCCAAGTCGCACAAGTGCGGACGGAAAGTGGCGACGTCAAAACAGTTAAGACCACGAAACGCACTATTAAGAAAAAGAAGGGACCGAAAGAACAAGTCACTGAGATCGTCACCACGCAAGTGGACGAAGATGCACCTGTGACCACAATCGATGTCCAGGAGATCACGCCTACACCAGAAATCGAAGAGGTCAAGCCTGTAGAGGTTGTCGAATTGCCAGAAGAGACGGCTGTCGAAGAAACAGTGACACCAGAAGGTAAGGTAACGAAAAAGAAAATAACTAAACGCGTCATTAAACAGAAAGTAGGGCCAAAACTCGAAACTACCACAATCACTACTGAACAACACGATGACAAGACACCTATCATCTCAGTACACAAGACAGAACAAGTCATTGATGAAACACTTACACCTTTCGATACACTAATTGAACACGACACTGCTAAACTTATTGAAATACAACCTGACACAGTACATGTAGCAACAGTCAAAAAGGAAACAGGTGATGTGAAATCGGTCAAAGTCACGAAACGAGTCATTAAAAAGAAGAAGGGTCCAAAGGAAGAAGTCACCAAAATCGTTACCACCGAAGAGGATGACAAGGCTCCTGTTACGACGGTCCTAGTCTCTGAAGAAAAAGAAAAAAACCCAGAAGAATTCTTTCCAGTTGAGATCGTAGAATTGCCTGAGGAAACTACAGTGGAAGAATTTGAAACACCCGAGGGCAAGACGGTGCATAAGCGAGTGACAAAGAGGATCATTAAAAAGAAGAAAGGTCCTAAGATCGAAACCACGGAAATCGTCACAGAAAAAGAAGACGACAAACAACCACTCGTTTCAGTGCATACGGTAGAAGAGCTCTCTGATGAGAGGCTGGATGACATGCCTGAGATCATTGAAGAGCCGGAACGCGTCCAAGTCGCACAAGTGCGGACGGAAACTGGCGACGTCAAAACAGTTAAGACCACGAAACGCACTATTAAGAAAAAGAAGGGACCGAATGAACAAGTCACTGAGATCGTCACCACGCAAGTGGACGAAGATGCCCCTGTGACCACAATCGATGTCCAGGA
Source organism: Nymphula nitidulata (assembly GCA_947347705.1). NCBI lineage: Eukaryota > Metazoa > Arthropoda > Insecta > Lepidoptera > Crambidae > Nymphula > Nymphula nitidulata. The sequence goes on from OX374616.1 coordinate 25,791,768, forward strand.
GATCACGCCTACACCAGAAATCGAAGAGGTCAAGCCTGTAGAGGTTGTCGAAATGCCAGAAGAGACGGCTGTCGAAGAAACAGTGACACCAGAAGGTAAGGTAACGAAAAAGAAAATAACTAAACGCGTCATCAAACAGAAAGTAGGGCCAAAACTCGAAACTACCACAATCACTACCGAACAGGACGATGACAAGACACCTATCATCTCAGTACACAAGACAGAACAAGTCATAGATGAAACATTAACGCCTTTCGATACACTAATTGAACACGACACTGCTAAACTTATTGAAATACAACCTGACACAGTACATGTAACACAAGTCAAAACGGAAACAGGTGATGTGAAATCGGTCAAAGTCACGAAACGAGTCATTAAAAAGAAGAAGGGTCCAAAGCAAGAAGTCACCGAAATTGTTACCACCGAAGAGGATGACAAGGCTCCTGTCACGACGGTCCTGGTCACTGAAGAAAAAGAAGAAAAACCAGAAGAAGTCTTCCCAGTTGAGATCGTAGAATTGCCGGAGGAAACTACAGTGGAAGAATTTGAAACACCCGAGGGCAAGACGGTGCATAAGCGAGTGACAAAGAGGATCATTAAAAAGAAGATAGGTCCCAAGATCGAAACCACGGAAATCGTCACAGAAAAGGAAGACGACAAACAACCACTCGTTTCAGTGCATACAATCGAAGAGCTCTCTGATGAGAGGCTGGATGACATGCCTGAGATCACTGAAGAGCCGGAACGCGTCCAAGTCGCACAAGTGCGGACGGAAACTGGCGACGTCAAAACAGTTAAGACCACGAAACGCACTATTAAGAAAAAGAAGGGACCGAATGAACAAGTCACTGAGATCGTCACCACGCAAGTGGACGAAGATGCACCTGTGACCACAATCGATGTCCAGGAGATCACGCCTACACCAGAAATCGAAGAGGTCAAGCCTGTAGGGGTTGTCGAAATGCCAGAGGAGACGACTGTCGAAGAAACAGTGACTCCAGAAGGTAAGGTAACGAAAAAGAAAATAACTAAACGCGTCATTAAACAGAAAGTAGGGCCTAAACTCGAAACTACCACTATCACTACTGAACAACACGATGACAACACACCTATCATTAGAGTACACAAAACGGAATAAGTCATTGATGAAACACTTACGCTTTTCGATACACTAATTGAACACGACACTGCTTAACTTTTTGAAATACAACCTGACACAGTACATGTAACACAAGTCAAAACGGAAACAGGTGATGTAGAATCTGTGAAAGTCACGAAACTAGTCATTAAACAGAAACAGGGTATATATATCAGCTCAAGGTTAGTATTTCATGGGAATGTCACTGAAGTGAAAGTACACCAAATTTAAAATCAATCGGATCTGTAAAAGTTAGTAAAACCCTTCTATCATGTAGAAAACGAGCTGATAGTCATCAAACGCCTGAACTGATCTTTTTAAATTATAGCTAAAAACCATCCCAGTCACCTCAGCTTTCAAATAAAAAAAACAAATCAAAATCGGCCCATTCGTTTAAGAGCTACGATGCCACAGACAGACACACAGATACACAGTTATATAGACAGACTCGATAAACTCATAACACCCCTCTTTTTTCGTCGGGGGTAAAAATATTACAGCTAGGTTTTATTTTTAACAAAGGAAGAGTGATAATTAGTAATGATTCTCCGATCATTCCGGTCTGTTTCAACATGACTTAAAAAATAATTTCCCGAATATTTTTTACTGTCACATTAGAATATCTTTTATTCGCACATTAAAAACACGAAACCATCCTCTCTTTGCATATCCTTTGATATAAGAGTGCTCATGTCTAAAGTTCATGTCGAGTCGCTTCGCTGTTTATTACACCTCGAAGCGGCTCGGCTCGTCGGATGGACAGAGCGGGATCTTTCTGCTCTGCCAGTTCAACATCACCGATTGTGGACAGCGTATTCGTTTCGAGGATCTAGCCGAGGATATATGATATGTGTATCTCTCAATAAGTATGAGCTGGATACCAAAACAGGATGTGGAGCCAAAGTCTACTGAGGTTACCGACATGTCAGTGAAAGCTGTAGTTGAAAAGGACGTCACATAAGAGAGTTAGTAATAAAACACATCAAGCTATTCCCATCAATCTCCGTTGCCGAAAAAGATTTTTCAAAGCAATCTAACTGAGAACCATATTCATACACAGTAGTCAAGATAACCGCTATGGAAGAATATGTGACATCGAAAAGCGAGTAACTTGGGAATCATGACCGGAAAATATGTCCAAAAAGTCACAACTTTGATATACCCACACCACTATTGCGAGATAGTCGATATTGTTGCTACTACTGAAAAGCTGATTTGTTTATGGAAATTAATAATGTATACGGAAGTTACTTCTTGTAATATGTGCATTGCAACAAGTAATGACCTTTTATGAAAATGTCTAAAACTATGAATAGTGGTTAATTTTGATGAAACAAAATCGCATGAAATTGCAAGCAATTTCGTTGCTACTGTTAGTTATTCTATTTTATTCTTATTATTCTTATTGAATAATAAGTTTAAATTTAAAAGAATGTGGTAGGTTCTACCTAAGAATTCCTTTTCACCTTACGAAAAAAGCCCATCCAAATTATACAAATTTTTATTTATTGTATTATTGTATTCCCGCGATAGCAAGGTCGTTAAAGTGTAGTCATTAAAACGTAAAACGTTAAGGGTAACGTTGTACCATAGGTCTGATCGAGACGTTTGGTTGTTTATCATCTTTTTAAGCTTAATACTACTGTACAGAATTTGTACAATTTATTACATTATACACTATTATAAACATTAACTTTGAGCAAATTGTTTACTTTTACAGATACAGGTGTTTTAGTCAAAGACAAAAGGAAAACTAGACCACTAAAGAAAACAGTTAGCTTCGAGAATACAGAAGAGCATTTTAAAGAGCCTGAGCAAGAATCGGAAGAAACCTGCTTGAAAAAGAAACCACAAGAAGTAGATAAAGGGAAGTATCCCGAACAAAAGAAAAAGCTTGAACTAATACCACATAAAATTGAACAAAAAACCGTCAAATTCAGCAAAGCCCAACACGCTGAAAACATTGAAGGGCCACAGTTTGCAAAACTTAAACTTAAAAAACCAGATCAAAAACCGAAACCAAAAGCAACAGAAATTACTTTACCCAAGTTCCAATTAAAAAGTCGCATACGACATATAAGTGACTGGCCACCCTCAATATTGAAGCCATTAATTACATTTTTAGGCAGTGTTCGACAAAATGGAGAATTGTCTAGAAATGTAAAAGAAGCTAATAAGTTAAAAAAGAAACCTTTAAATATTCCTAAAATATCAGATTATGATGTTCAGTTAGAAGAAATAGAAAAAATTGATTTCGAAAAACCTATACACAAAGAAGAGATTCAAAAACAAAAACCTTTAGAAACTGCTGAAGATGACAAAGAAAAACCTAAATCTGTTATTTCAATACAGAAAATGAAAGAACCAGTGAAGTCAAGTAGTTATGAACTCTTGGAACCAAATGAAGAAAACATTAATGAATCATCTGAAAGCATCCCGGAAGTTGAAGTGATAATCCAGGAAGTTTTAAGTGCAACTGAATTGTTACCTGAAAATGACCAAGAACTATTAGGCGACAAGGAAACTAAATTAGAATCTTTACAAAAAGAAGGTAAAAAACTCACAAACAAGGCCGAAGAAGATAACAAAATTAAGATTACAAAGACAAAACTTCAGCGAGCTCCAAAGTTGGAAGAGCAACAGGAACAATTGATACCTGATAAGCCAAAAGTAGAGTCACATAAAGTTTTTAACGTTTCAGATGATAGTAAAATGGAAGAACCTGAAGAACTGATACCAATTGATGATACGAATCATAATGAAAGTGACATTCAACTACAAGAACCTACAAAACTTCAAACAACTGAAGAAAAACCTAAAGAAAAAAAAGTGAAAAAGGCTAAGATAAAAGATCTTAAGCCTGACCTTATTCCGGAAGGAATAGATGCCAAAGACTTTCCTAAAAAAGAGTATGAAGTAATAGACAATCGGCAAATAAATGAACCAGACGAAACTGTCCCAGAATTTAAAACCAAAAAGAAACCTAAAAAAGTTAACGAAATAATTGAACTAAGAGATGAGCCTGCAGAAAAATTACTCGAACAAAATGAAAATACATCTCAAACATTTACAGATACGAAATCTAAAATAAAACTAACTCCAATAAAAATTGAAAGGAAAACCGTTGACTTCAGCAAAGCCCAGCATGCATCATGTATTGAGACCCCACAATTTACGAAGCTTAAGTTAAAAAAAATTGTGGCTAGACCAAAGGAAGACACTATCGCACCTATATTACCTAAATTCCAGTTAAAAAGTCGAATTAAATATGAAACTGATTGGCCGCCGCAAATAATTAAACCAGTTATCAGTTTTATGGGTAGTATACGACAGAGTGGAATATTATCTAGAAACGTCAAAGAAGCAGCAAAAATAAAAAAGAAAGTATACAAAGAACCACAGCTACCTGAAATGGAAAAAACTGAGCTGGAAAAGCCTATGTTTGGTCGTGAAGACATCATAGAAGCTAAAAAAGACACCAAAGAGGCTTCTATTGAACCAATAGAAGATATTTTAGAAAGCGAAAAGGATGATGTACCACAGCAATTTACAATAAAACCAAGAAAACCGAGTAATAAAAAGACCGAAGAGATCATTGATGAATTTACAGTAAAGAAAAAACTTAAACCTCTTCGTAAATCTTCAATTACATTACCGGAAATCACTGAGCCAGAAACAGTGACATTTAGGCCGAAATCTACAAAAACAAAAGAAGACGTTGAGCAAGAGTTCAATATACATTTAGATTCTTATGCGGAAGAAGAAATATCTATGTCAAGTAAAGTCAAATTGAAAACACATAAGCAGCCTACATTCAACGAAGAAGCAAACGAAACGTCAATTAAATTTTACACAGAAGAGGATACAGACCAGGTTCCGGAAGTAGTAGAAGTTATGGAAAGTGATGATGAAAAATATGAAAATTTGACAGATGTGATGATTCCACTAAAAATACCATCTAAGAAACCAGGTAAAATAAGTAAGGAAGAATTGAGCTCCACCGTAACAGTTTCAAAACCGAAAAAACCCGATGGAATTGAAGAAGTTACAGAAGATGTTAATTTAAAATTAGTATCAAAACCAAAATATATCATTGACGATCAAGAAGAAGTAAGCTATGATGTTAAACCTCAAATAGAACAATTTACAACAGAAGAGCTATCTCTATCAAGTAAAATAAAACTAAAGCCAAAGAAAACAGTAACAATATCCGAAGCAGCAGGTGAAGCTTCTATAAAAGTCACACAAGAAATCGAAGATGACAGTCAAGTCGAAGAAATTATTTTGAGCGAAGCCGAATCGGATGATAATGTTGAAATGGTAATTAAACGTAAAATTAAGAAGCCATCTTACGAAGTAAGTGAAGTAGAAGAGTTAAGCGTTGATCTCAAACCTACGAAAGCCAAAGCCGAAACTTACGAGGAAGAGAAACTTACCATTTTGGCCAAACGAAAACCTAAGAAACCATCACAATTACAAGGTAGGTACCAACAATAATAGTAAGTATATAGTAGTTTTGTAACTGTCACATTTTTTTAAGTAAATGACAAACAAGCTGCCGGCCCCCCTAGTGGTAAGTGGTTACCGCCGCCTATAGGCACCTGCAATTACAAGGAAGAATCACTTGGTATTGGCAGGTGCGTTGTCATCCTGAGGCCTAAGATGAAATGCCTTCCATGCCCAGTAATTACACTGGCTACCTTTCCCTTCAATCCAAAACACAGCGAACTGTTTCACGACTGAAATTTAAAATAAGGCGGTCGTACCGTCTGGGTAGACGACCCCACATACGGGCCTACCATCTAGTACATAATAAAGGTTCTGATAACACTAGCGGGTATTTATAGTATCACGCGAGGGTTTTATTATCAACTTATATACATACAGTTACATGCACTACTTTATCTACACTCATAATATTTATATATACATTCAAATAAGTAACTACTAACATCCAACATTTATAAGAATTATACACAGACTAAATGGCGCCAAATTTACATTAAATTCACTGTGTTATCGCAGCGCGCGCATCAAGGTTTAGGCTCTTTTCAACTAGTAACTCAATTTAACTTTACTCGTAGGTTTTTCTTATATTTAAGGAACAATAATAGTTGTAATATAATAAGTCGAACCGGTGCCATTCATACATAATGGTAATTATGTTATAGTTTTTTTTTTTCATTTTAATTATCTGTGTTAAAAAGTATTTCAATTTACCTATGTTCACCTTTGTGTTCTTAACTTAAATATTAAAGCATGAGTGTAGATAAAATATAATTATTATAGTATTAAACTTGCAATTATTATTTGTATGAAAAATAAAATACCTACACATATAGCTTTTCTTGCCAAAGTTATTATTTTGCTCAGTGATATTTTTCACCGGTTAACCGCATATTCACGTTCACATATTTTAAAGCTAAAAATCCTTCCAAAAGTCAATAAATATTATAAGCACTTACATAAAAATAAAATCAAAAACGTTGTTTAATTCAAAGCATGGGTATACTAGTATTACATAAGAATTCACTGATAGAAATCTTTTTCTGAATAACTTACCTTACTTTTTTATGTAATTACCTATATTGCATTGCAGAGGCCGATGTGACAGTCAGTATCGCGAGAGAACAGGAATTTCCAGGTAATAATTAAGTATAATCAATGCTTATAATAAAGTCAATGGGGTACAATATTGAATTATCAGTTAACTAGTGTCAAAGAGGTGTCTATGTATACAGTCCATACAAAAGTTGACTTTGGTTTTTTTGGATTCAAAGGAGAGTGTACAGTCGACAGCACAACAAGTGCAACAGTTTGACCTTGAGATACTTAGAAATTATTCCGTTCGTAATTTAGGCGGCTTTCGAAGTGCAACCACGTGCAACTTTTACACTGAATATGCTATCTTCTGTACATACCTCCTTATAGATACAATTATCTCATTATATTGTGAATATGTCGCAGTCGTATGGTTAAATTAGCCACTTAACTGGATGCCTAGGCCGTTGATTAAACGCCGGCATCCAATTAAACGTCTGAAGGACAATTAGCCAAGTCATTGCGCGCAACGTTTAACTAGATGTCTGAACGTCATGTCAGCCGTCTTGTTAAATTAGCCATTCAATTGGACGCCTAGGCAGGACTTATAAATCGAAGAGCTTTTGTGTGATTGGTAGGTTCAAAGTATTTTTTGACCACTTATAACCGAAATCGCTTTGGTTATAAGTGGTCTTTAAAAACCGGCCAAGTACGAGTGCAAGAAAAACACGCCAAACAATCACGTTTATTGTATGGGAGCGGGGGCCCAAAGGGTAAAACGGGACCTTATTAAAACCGGTAAAACCGGACCGGAATCTTCTCGGTAGTTCAACTTTTGGTACCGGTGTAAATTCAGACAGACTGATAGGCAGACTGACATTATAACATTGTTAGCTTACGTAGATCCAGATAAGACAGAGACAAACATTATAAAATTGTTACTTAGTTAATATTATTTTATGTGATAGACATCATAGACATAAGGGTTTTTTTTGACGATTCGAAAGTGCTTCTTGGGGGGCCTAATTGAATAAAGATATTTTCATTTTAATTTATATTTTTATTTATTACAAAGACCCCGCTCCTCCGTCCGTCCGTCTGTCAGCAGGTGTATCTCAAGAATCGTGATAGACCGTTGAAATTTTCACAGATAATGTATACATATAAATATTTAACCGGGACCAGGGGTGCTAAGAATCCCCGGGTGGCGACGGCATTCCGTCATACGACCTTGGCCCTGGCAACGTACAACACACGCACACTGCGAACCGAGGAGAAGCTGCTAGAACTGGAGGAGGAATTGAGTAGGATTCGCTGGAGTATAGTGGGACTATCTGAAGTCCGACGAGAGGGCGAGGACACGATGGTCCTTTAATCCGGCAACCTGCTCTATTTCCGGGAGGGCGAAGATTTGTCCCAAGGTGGTGTCGGGTTTCTGGTCCACAAGTCTCTCGTGAATAACGGTGTACAAATCGGAAGTGTGTCGAATAGGGTGGCGTACCTTATACTCAGAATCACCAAACGGTATTCGTTGAAGGGCGTACAGGTTTACGCTCCGACCTCGACTCACCTCGACGAGGAAGTGGAAGTAATGTATGAGGATATCTCTCGGGCAATACATACTTCCAAGACTCACTACACTGTTGTCATGGGAGACTTCAACGCAAGGCTGGGCAAACGTGGCGATGATGAGTTGAAAGTGGGGCAATTTGGATCTGGAATCCGGAACTACCGTGGTCAAATGCTAGCTGATTATATGGAGAGGGAGGGACTCTTTATGATGAACTCCTTCTTCAAGAAACGGCTACATCGAAAATGGACCTGGATAAGTCCGGATGGCATAACAAAAAATGAGATCGACTTCATCATGTCGACTAAGACTCGGATATTTAATGATATCTCAGTTATCAATTCGTTTAACACGGGGAGCGATCACCGATTGGTACGAGGCACATTGAATCTGAATGTAAAATCCGAACGGTATCGACTGATGAAGTCTACGCTCCGCCCTAATGCTATCCAGATCCAAAACCCCGAACGCTTTCAACTCGAACTGCAAAATCGCTTTGATTGCCTGGAGGACTGCACAGATGTGGACACATACAACGACAGGTTCGTGCAAGCTGTCCTTACGGCGGGTTCAGGGCTCTTCAAACCCAGCTGTAACAAAAGAAGTAAGAAAATCTCTTAGCCAACATTAAAGCTCATGGAGGAAAGACGTGGGCTGCAGTCTTCTGAAGACGCTCGTCGGCAGCTCAATAAACAGATCTCTAAGTCCCTAACCCGAGACGTGCGCCGATTTAATACTGAACATATTAAAGAGGCAATCGAGCGGAACAGGGGCTCAAAAGTGTTCACCAGGAATCTGACACTTGGACAGAGTTTGCTGACGAAGCTAAAGACAGAGCACAGAGGCCGAGATTCAAAACTTCTATGGACAGCTTTACGCGACATCACGCACACCTGTCACTCAGGCCACCGATCCGAGAGCCAAATAAACCCGACATTACACCGAAGATATCCCGGACGTCAGCCTGTACGAGATTAGTGTAGCTCTCAAACAGCTTAAGAACAACAAGGCGCCGGGCGACGATGGAGTTACAGCGGAGCTTTTGAAAGCAGGTGGACGACCAGTCCTGAGAGCGCTTCTGTTATATATGCGACAGGAACGAGTGAAACACTTGCTGTTGTTTAGCACACTGACTTTATTAGTTATAAAAGTCGGCGGGCGTGGCCCGCACAATCAATATGTAGGTATAGATACCCTCATATATAATAGCTTCAGAGGCTATTTTACTCCATCATCCTCGAGGGTGAAACGCCAAAGGCATGGCATGGGGGCGTGGTGACACTCTTCTTCAAAAAGGGTGACAGGACCCAAATGAAGAATTATAGACCCATCACGCTCCTGAGTCATGTTTACAAGTTGTTTTCGAGAGTTATAACGAATCGTCTCGCACGCAAATAATGTCGAATTCCCATGTCGTACCCACTCCTGTAAAGGTTGGAAGCTCTACACTGGAAGTTGTTGACGAATATGTTTATACGTCCCACTGCTGGGCACAGGCCTTCCTACATGGAAGAAACACATGAGGAGGACGAATATGTTTACCTGGGACAAATAGTCCAACTTGGTAAGTCCAACTTCCAGAAAGAGGTCAATCGGCGGATCCAACTCGGCTGGGCAGCGTTCGGGAAGCTTCGCAGCATATTCTCGGCCCAACTACCGCAGTGTCTCAAGACGAAAGTCTTTAATTCGTGTGTGTTGCCAGTGATGACTTATGAAACTAAGACGTGGCCGCTAACAATAAGCCTCATAAGATGGCTCAATGTCACCCAAAGGGCAATGGAGAGGGCTATGCTCGGGGTTTCTCTGCGTGATCGAATCAGAAATGATGAGATCCTCAGGAGAACTAAGGTCACCGACATAGCCCAAAGAATTGCGAGCCTCAAGTGGCAGTGGGCAGGCCACATTGCAAGGAGGACTCACGGCCGTTGGGGCAGAAAGGTCCTCGAGTGGCGGCCGCGTACCGGGAGACGCAGCGTTGGTAGGCCTCCCACAAGGTGGACCGACGATCTGGTGAGGGTCGCGGGAAGCCGATGGATGCGGACAGCGCAGAACCGATCGGTATGGAGATCTTTGGGGGAGGCCTATGCCCAGCAGTGGGCTTCTCTCGGCTGAAATGATGATGATGATGATGAAATATTTAACCCCTCAAACTATCACGATTCATGAGATACACCTGGTGACAGACGAACGGACGGACAGCGGAGTCTTTGTAATAAATGAAAATGAAAATTTAAATGAAAATATCTTTATTCAATTAGGCCCCCAGAGAAGCACTTTCGAATCGTCAAAAAAAAACCTTGTCTATCACATAATAAAATATTAACTAACTAACAATTTTATAATGTTTGTCTCTGTCTTATCTGGAGATCCAGATAACTATGTTATAATGTTAGTCAGTGTCAGTGTTATAATGTTTACCCTTTGGGTACGGAACCCTAAGAAACAAACTCGAGCCTACCTAATCACACCAAAGCTCTTTAGTACAGGACGATCCGTCTGGGCATCTAATTGAGCGTACTTACAATACGTCAGTCGTTCAACGTTGAGTGAGACTTGTTGAATTAACTATCGGCCTAGGCTATCCTTAATTGGATGCCGACGCTTAATCAACGGGCTAGGCATCCAATTAAGTAAGTAAGTAATCATTTATTTGTGAAAACACGAGTGTACATAGTTTTACAATGTAGGTCTTAAAATAATCATTGCCCTACGTGTTTCAGCCATTGTGGCGTACAAATATTTATAAAGACAGAAAATTTGTGACATGCAGCAGAAACAAAAAGAAACTCGAAATTTATTATACGGTTATAAACAATAATTAGTAAACCAAGATATTATTGCCTGTTTGAGAACATTATGAACATATTCCTAAAGCTAAATCTAGCTATCATGCATGTAAATTATTAATAAAAATGTGCCAAATGTGTATTGGAGTCGATAGACTCATAGTATCTATTATAACTTCAACTCTCTACGCAATTAGAAAACAATTCTTTTAATTCAAATTAATGTAAGCCATGTCAGAATGTCGGATTAAGATAAAAATATACGAATTTAAATTAAATAGTCAATTTATAACAATTATCTAATAATTAAATTTAAATGTCAATTCTAAAATCAATAAACTTATAATAATAATATTCTAGTCTAATCATTTGCATCAAAATAATAATAATAATATAAATCTGTAGTCAATTATGATGCTACTAATAAAATGTCCTTATCAAAAGATCAAAGAAGTTTCGTCATTCAGGAAATCTTTAATATTATAGTAGCATTTTTCAATTAAAAAATCTTTCAGTCTCTTTTTAAAAAGGTGTAAATTAAGATCCTTTATAGGTCTTGGCAACTTATTATAAATAATCGGGCCCATAAAAAATATACTTTTTTGTAGCAGTACTGTATTAACCTTAGGTAACTTAATTCTGTTATTATCTCTAGGTCTAATACCATATTCAACCACACTATATTTAGGAAACAAGTCAGGATTAGTTTTTATAAATACTGCTATTTCATATATGTAAATTGATGGAAGAGTCATTAATTTATATTTAATAAATAATGGTTGGCAACTTTCTGCGGATTTAATTTTAAACATTGCTCGAATACATCTCTTTTGAATTTTAAATATCGTTTCTTTTTCTACTGAGTTCCCCCAAAAAATTATTCCGTAGCGTAGTCTCGACAATACCATGCCATGATAAGCAGCAATAAGAGCATCAGTGTTAAGGATAGATGCCAGTTTGTGAAGTGCATAGGAGTAACTACTTATTTTTTTGGATAATTCTTCAATATGGTTTTTCCAATTTAATTTTTTATCTATCAATAGGCCAAGAAAGTTTGCGGCTTTTGTTTCATTAATAGTTTGTGAATTGTGGTGAATTATTAAGCTAGGAGTAGGAAGTCTCTGGCTAAAATGCATTATCTTAGTTTTGACTAGATTTATTTTTAGATTGTTTGCACTCATCCAGCTAACTACGGATTTTAGGGCCATATTAATATCCCTTTCATAACTTACATTATTTTTACAATCAATTATTATTGTACTGTCATCTGCGAATATGGACATAGGATAGTTTGTAGCCCTTATTAAGTCGTTAATGTATATAATGAATAATAAAGGCCCTACTACGCTTCCTTGTGGAACGCCATATTGTACTGTACGTTTTTGGGACAGGTATTTCTTTTCCAACTTTGAATTTACACAGATTTTTGAAATTTCGACATATTGCTTTCTATCCATTAGGTAAGTCTGTAGAAGTTGTAGTATATTGCCTCGAAACCCATATGCATCCAGTTTATTAAGAAGTGTACAATGATCCACGTAGTCAAATGCTTGACTCATGTCACAGTATATAGCGCATACTGGTGTTTTTGTATCTACTTTACTCATAACTATTTTTAAGAAATCATATATTGCTAAGTTAACAGTTTTTCCTCGTCTAAAACCTTTTTGTTCTCGTACAAGGATGTTGAACTTATCAAGATATTTGTACATTTCACCATATATATATTTCTCAAATACCTTTGAGAATACTGGTATCAATGCAATAGGTCTATAGCAATCCATTGCCTGTTTGTTATCTTTTTTAAATAAAGGTTTGACAATTGTTATTTTTAGTTTGTCAGGATAAACTCCAGCGGTTATTACTAAGTTTAAAATGTAACATAAGTGTACTGATATGTATTTGGATACGTTTTTGATCACTTTTGTAGATATGTTATCATAACCTACACTCGGGGTATTTTTAAGAGAATTGATTATTTTAGATATATCTGCAGGAATAGCAGGAGCCATAAACATGGTTTCGTTACGCCTTGATAAATAAGATGTGATAATAAATCCAAAGCTTAAATCTAAAACCCATTTTTTTATAAATAATACAAAATAGAATAGTAGCCATTTCCATACATACATGGTATAAAAAAAAAATAAACAAAAATTAAAACCGACTCCAAAAAACTGAAAAGGATAAAATAATTAAATTTTAGTAGGTACTCATCCCCTAGGAACATATTTTTGGAGTCGGTGCTTCACTATCTATGGTTTCTGGCAACAACTTAGCACCAACTCGAAAAATATGTTCCTAGGGGATGAGAACCTACTAAAATTTAATTATTTTATCCTTTTCAGTTTTATGCAGTCGGTTTTAACTTTTGTTTATTTTAATTTTTTTCACGATTTTTAGTGATAACTTTTGAAGGTACTTATATTGTTTTCTACTATCGTAAAAATTCATAGGAAAGCAAATATCCGCAACTTCGCATACGTAGACGGCTTAATTTTTCCAGTTTTGATTTGTTTTTTTTTTTGATTTGAAAACCAAACTACCTAATGGATTTTCAAAAAAATTTTATGGGACCAAATGGGAACTATTCCGCATCGAACAATAAAACAATCATCTATATCGGTTTACCCAGTCAAAAGTTCTGAGGTAACAAAATAATAAAAAAAAAACATACAAACGAATTCATAACCTCCTTCATTTTTGAAGTCGGTTAAAAATTGACTTTTTGATAAGTTGCCACACCGCAACTCAATCTCGAAAACGAAGGCAGATGAAAGTGCTGGTTTTTTTATACAACTAGATGACAAATAAGCTGACGGCCCACCTGGTGGTAAGCGGCTAGCGCCACCTATAGACACCTGTCCGCCTAGAATGACCACCGCAACGCGATATGATAAAGCCATTTATCGCTTTGAACTGTCAAAAATCATTGGATATAACCACCATCTTGAAATTTTATCGAAACTGCGAACATGTAATAGGTTGGGGAAAAAGTTTCTTCGCATTTTTTAAGAAAATTCAAAAACTTTTTTAATATAGTTTATTTACATTTAACTAAAGTATGTAGATACCATTTTGTTCAATAACTTTTTGCCATCTTGTAGGTAGGGACATGATCCCATTGCTATAGAAATTTTGGGGCTTTTGATCAAAATACCGCGACAAGTGGTTTTGGCAGTCCTCTCGTGATGTTACCCTGACACTGCCTAAGAATTCTGAATAGAGCGAAACAGGTGGAAATCTGAAGGTGCAAGGTCAGGACTATACGGCGGATGCATTAACACCTCCCAGCCAAACTCTCTTAATTTTTGCTGAGTGGCTAAAGATGTGTGAGGTCTAGCGTTATCATGATGAAAAAGCACACCTCTTCTGTTGATTAATTCCGGCCGCTTTCTCTCAACTTCTTGCTTTAATCTCATCAGTTGTTCGCAGTAGAGTTCAGAATCGATGGTCCTGCCTGATGGTAACAGCTCATAATGAATAACGCCCTTCCAATCCCACCACACACACAGTATCACATTGTTGCGAGTTAACCCGGGTTTCGCCACAGTCTGTGAAGCCTGGCCGGCCTTTGACCACGACCTTTTGCGCACGTTCTTGTCGTACGTGATCAACTTTCATCACCAGTTATCAGCTTCTTCAAAATTGGTTCGGTTTCATTACGTCGTAATAAAGAATCACAAATGAGTACACGGTTCATTAGGTTTCTTTCAGTGAGCTTGTGGGGTACCCAAAATCGAGCTTTTTTGTGTACCCATTTTTTTTAAATGCGCCAAAACTGTTTTGTGGTCAATTCCCAGTTCTTCAGCTACGTCGTAACTACTGATATGCCGATCTTGCTCCAGTTTTTAAAAAATGGCATCAATTTTATCCGTAATAGGGCGACTAGAGCGACGTGCATCTTTGACATTAAAATTTCCGGAATGAAAACGCTTAAACCAAATTCACCTCCTCTCTCACAGACACTGCACTAGGTCCATAAACATCACAATTTTTTTTCGCGTTGCATTTTTACCTTTTTTGTAGTAAAATTTTAAAATGTATCGAATTTCTTCATTAGCTTCACTCATCTTGACAGTACGAAAAACAAATGAGAAACACACAATTTCCTAATTTAAATTTGGAATTATCTTTTTCAAAATCTAACTTTTAATGCTACCAAAACCAGCCAGATACAAATAGTACAGTCAAAGAGATTTTATTACAAGTTCATACATACTATAATGCGAAAAGACTTTTTCCCCAACCTAATATATATATACAATACAAGTTCGCAGTTTCGATAAAATTTCAAGATAGCGGTTATATCCAATGATTTTTGATAATTCAAAGCGATAAATAGCTTTATTATATCGCGTTTCGGTAGTCATGTTAGGGGGGCTGCAGTAACAAGGAAAATATCACATGCTATTCCAGGAGTGTTGTCATTCTGAGGCCTAAAATGCCGAGGAAATGCCATCCGTGACCAGTAATTACACTGGCTACCTTTCCCTTAATCCAAAACACAGCGAATTGTTTCACGGCTAAAATAAGAAAGGCCGTGGTACCTACCCAGACGACAGAAATATTGCAAAAGAAATAGTATATTTAAAGTCAATAGTTTAAAACGCCCCATACAAAATCTGCGGAACAGATGACGTCACATGTTGATATATTACTAAAATGTATGGGCATATTGACAAAGTTAACAATATAATGTAATATTCAAGTTTTCATTCATAGCTGTCTAATAATAGTTGTTTTAATTGATGTAAGCAATTTAAAAGCATTATGATTTTTGATAAATTTTAGAAAATAAATTTTTTTTAACAGGTATAAGTAGATAGCGTATATTTTCCGAATTTATGTAAAATAGCGCCATATTCAAACTAAGGCAACATCCTTTTATAACGATTTGTTAATACCTTTTTCGCGTGTTTGTTTAGTAGTATAGTTAGGCGAGACGACGTCAGTACTTTGTGATTATGTATATTGATTCGATTACAATAGTGTGCTAGAGTCGATCTGAAAGATCTGAAAGACAATCTTAAACTTACCTACTTATCACTCTTTTCTTCTCATTGAATATATTCAGCGGTACGAAACCGCTCCAAAATCGTCCAAAATATTTTCTTCATATAGTCGCCGCTAAGTCTGCGGCTCCGCCGCCGCTATTCCGCTCTGAGTCGTGGCATGGCACTTTCATCCGCCATACACAATTTGTACTCGCCGCTCGCTTCAGCGAACCACTCTGTGAACCGCTTGCGTTGCCGCTGACAGCGGTGGCGGCGGCTCGTGGCTTGCTCCTTAGTGGCGCAAATAATGTACTAAAATGTTAGTACCTACATTTGTTCTCGCGGCTCATCTGCTCAGCCCTGCAATGCGATTCTCTAGTCAGCAGCCTTGAATTTGTGGTTGTCGGCAGCGCTGCAGTGTGATTCACTAACAGAAATATTCGACATCGAGCTTGAAGACTGACAAGACTACGATCCGCCATTGATTTTGACATTTCAGCACAGCGCTGCGCGTAAGCGTATTAACTAAATTCTACGTATAATTGTAATTACTATTTCTTCGTTCTACTTTTTTTATTTTGTTTTTCTTGTATTTGAAATGTATCGCAATGTAAATGTCAATCAAATATTGATATTGATCTTTGATTATACATTTACATAAAGATATAAAAATAAACAACTTCTAAGTTCCGGCTCACGCCGTGCTCTTCGTCGGAACGCTAGTGTCGCCAACGATTGTCAAATGGTTGGCAAACAAATGCCAAAAGGCAGCGCTGCCCACAGCCACGACTACTACCTTAGAGAATCGCATAGCTGTTATACCTTTGATGTTTTTTCAAAACAGCGACAAACGCACACAGCCAAGAGATCTACGTAGAGATCAGTGAATACGGTTACGCGCAGCGCTCGCCGTCTTGTCAGTCGTCAAGCTCGATGTCGAATATTTCTGTTAATGAAACATGCTGCTCAGCTGCTGCTGGTCGTGGCTAGCTATGCGATTCTCTAAAGTCAGCAGCCTTGAATCCCTAGTCGTAGCTGCGCTGTCGTACCTCTTGGTGTTTGTTTAACAACCATTTGACAATGACTTCTTAAAAAATACAGAATTACAAAGCAGGCCGTAAGCGCGTTAACGTCTCTCGGCTTTTGATACAAACTTTTAAGTCGAAAGTATTGTAAACGGACTAACAGATTCTAACCAGACTTGCCATACATCAGTTAGGCTGATCTAAAAAGTTGACCGAGGCAAGGGATTTTTGAAGAGTCTAATAAAAAGTAATTAGTTTCGATTTTTTGTTAGTATAAAAAGTTCAAAATTGTTCTTACTCAACTCTACATTGTTTTTTGAAATAACCTCTGACAACATTTTAGACTAGCTTATGGATAGACAGTCTTATTAGAATCAGTTTGTTCGTTTCTAGTATTCTTGACTTGAGAGTTTGTATAGGAAGCCATGCGACGTTAACGCTATTAATGGTAGTGAAATATTATGTTACAAAATACGTTTAAAGATTTTTTTTCACTTTTTACTTTGGTTTTCCGAAGCAAACATATTGGTTTAAAATATATGATGATGAAGTGACAAAATCATTTGTTTATTAAAATAAACATATTATTTTGTTACTTAATTTTTGATTATGGATGTAGGTATGCAAATATTATTGATCGTGTTCTATCATACAAAACTATTTACTAGCGGTGAGGTGACTAATTAAAAAAAAAATATCTCCCGTTTATTTTAATAATAAGATTGTTTACTTAAAGACTGTTAGCATTTCCGTCCGACATTTTTGTATCATCCTACATTTTATTTTTTTTGTTTTCATAGAAACACCACTCGATGTTCGGAGTGGAGATACAGTATTTGCGGTGTACTCCTATGTGGCAGAAACTGACGAAGCTATTAATCTGGTCGAAGGCGAAAGATTATACATACTGGGTAAATATGACGCATTTTTTATACAACTAGATGACCAAGAAGCTGACGGCCCACTTGGTGGTCAGCGGTTACCGCCGCCTATAGACAAGTGCAATATTAAGGAAAAATTACTTGGGTATATTGCAGGTGCGTTGTCACCCTGAGTGAAATAGAATGCCTTCCATACCCAGTCATTACACTGGTTACCTTTTCCTTCAATCCGAAACACAGCGAACTGTTTCATGTCTGAAATAACAAAGGCGGTGGTACCTACCCAGATGACCCTGCATACGGGCCTACCACCTAATAACTCGTATTATTATTCATGTTCCACAAGTTGGTAGGCCTTCCATAAGGTAGACCAACGACCTGGTGAGGGTCGCGTTAAGCCGATGGATGCGTGCTGCGCAGGGCCGATCAATTTTGAGATACTTCACCCGCGGTGTGTATCTATCGGCTGAAATTATGAAACATCGAACTAAAAGGGCACGCAGGGACTTCTGGGTTAGTAAACAGTACTATCATAACTATTATATATTTTTAACCGACTTCATTGTTTATTTATTAATAGAAACTACAAATCAAGACTGGTGGTTTGTAAGAAAACATCTTACGGAAGAAAAGGGCTGGGTTCCTGCTCAATATTTAATGGATGAAGCAAATTATACCCTTTATCTTCAGAAGAAACTTAATGAGAAGATTGATAAACTTCCTGTATTTGAAAGTAAGTCATAAAATTGTTTTATGTTAATTGTAATGTATGATTTAGTATTGAAATTTATTAAAATTATTTCTATCTGCTATAGAGCTGTGAATGTCATTTAATAAATAAAGTTAAAATTCATATATCCATTCCAGAATTCGTTTTTTTTTATTTTACAATTAAAATTATTAATATCTATTTACTATGCTTCTTTAGAACCTGCGTCGGAGGAACAAGCCGTAGCACCAATATTCGTAGAAAAATTAAGACCAAAACATACACCTGATGGTTCTACAGTACAATTCGAATGTCAAGTAGAGGGTTATCCTAGGCCACAGATAACTTGGTTTAGACAAACAGCTATTATAAAACCATCACAGGATTTCCAAATGTATTACGATGATGACAATGTTGCTACTCTTGTGATTCGCGAAGTTTTTCCAGAAGACGCAGGTACATTCACTTGTGTTGCCAAAAATGCTGCAGGATTTGCATCCAGCACTACAGAGTTGGTTGTTGAAGCTCCGCTTTCTGATCACGGTTCCGAAATGACTGTTTTGTCCAGAAAGAGTCTTTCTCGGGAATCTTCACTGGCAGATATCTTAGAGGGTATCCCACCAACATTCTCAAAAAGACCTAAAGCGCAATATGTTGACGAAGGTTCACAAATATTCTTAGAGTGTAGGTTAGTAGCTATCCCAGAACCCGATATCGCATGGTTCTTCAAAGGCGACGAAATTGTTCCTGACGAGAATATTTCAGTTGTTACGGAATCAGATATGCATATGTACTGCAGTGTGTTAAAGATATCTAATGTCAAAAAGTTCCAAGAGGGAACATATACTGTTTTGGCCGTTAACAGAGAGGGTGAGGCTAGTTTGCCTATTGTACTTAAAATTAAGACTGGACAGAAAGAAAAACCACAAGTTATCGAACCTTTGAAGAATATGACTATAAGAGAAGGTGAAAGTATAGTCTTAACCACACAAGTAGTTGGTAATCCAGAACCTAAAATTGCATGGTATAAAAATAATAAACCAATTAAAACACATAGCACTAAATCTGATGGTGATACTCATTCAATAACAATTATTAAACCAAGGAAAGGCAAAGATGACGGTGTTTATACACTCAAAGCGATAAATTCTGAGGGAGCAACTGAAACATCTGCTGTTATTACTATCGAAGGTAATATCTTCTTTAAATATATTATATGATAATGTCTTAAGTTATAAATGAAAGTGGACTTGTTACTTAAATATTATATATATTTTCATTCTTGGTTTATTTCAGAACCTACAGAAGAAAACGCTGAACCACCATTATTCATAAACAGGTTCCAAGAAATTACTGTCAAAGAAAAGGGAACTATTAAGTTAGTAGCTAAAGTTACTGGAAACCCTGTTCCAATTATTACTTGGTATAGAAATAATCAAATCATCACGCCGTCTGAAACAGTGACCCAAAACTTTGACGGTGAAAATATTGAACTGGTAATTACAAATGTTGATTCTGAAATTGATTCAGGAGATTACAAGTGCGTAGCTGCTAATAGTGCAGGAAAATCATCACACGGAGCACGTGTTACCATCGACGTCGATAAGGTGACTTTTATTAAGACTTTGAAAAAGACTTACGAAATTGAGGAGGGGAAAACAGTAGTACTTGAATGTCACACATCCCATACAGTATCAACAAAATGGTACCACAATAATAAAGAGCTTAGTGGTATGGATCACAGAGAAATCATACAAGAAGGACGTGTTCATAAATTAAGAATAAAGAAAACAAAATTAACAGACATAGGAAGTATAAAATGTGTTGTCAAAGATCAAGAAACTAGCGCTAAGTTAATTGTTCATGAAACTGTACCTGAATTCATTCGTAAGCTACAAGACTTCGAAGTAAAGGAAAAAGATATTGCTATTTTGGAAGTAGAAATAAATTCTGAGACTGCGGATGTATTCTGGGAAAAAGACGGTGAAATAATCAAACCAAAAAAGAACAAGTATGACATAGAAAAACGTGGTAATGTTCGTAAACTTTTGATAAGAAATACTTCTGTACACGATGAAGGCGAATACACATGTACTTTACGCGAAGATTCATGCACTGCGGAAGTAACTGTTGTGGAATTACCACCAGAGATTATTTCACGTCTTCAAGATCAAAAAGTTAGCAAAGGGAATAAAGCAACTTTTGAAATTGAACTAACTAAGGGCGACGCACTTGTTCGCTGGTTTAAAGACGGGTCAGAAATTCAATTTTCTAACCACATGCAATTAACCATCGATGGCAAAAAACAAAAACTTAAGATATATGAATGTGATGCAAATGATGCTGGTGAATACTCATGTGAAGTAGGAAGCGATAGATGCACGGCAAAACTAATTGTTGAAGAGCCATCTATAGATTTTACGCTTCGGCTACCAGAGGCTATAGTAGTGCCAGCAAACACTGATGCATACTTAACTGTAGAAGTACCAAATGAAACTTTAGATGTTACATGGTTCAAAAAGAAGTCAGTTATAGAAGATACCGAAAAGTTTACTCTTATTTCTGATATTACAAAAAGAACTCTAATTATTAGAAAGTGCACTGAAGAAGATCAAACCGAGTACTCCTGTGCTTTGTTAGACGCAAAATGTTCAACTAAATTGAAAGTTGAAGGTAAGAATACGAATATTATGAAAAAAAACATATTATAAAAACATTTAACTTTTAGTCTTATTCAAATATGATTAAAATGTCTATTTAAAAAACTGTTGCTAATTAATGTTAAGTGAACTTATAAGAATTATTCACTTACTCAGTAATATGATACTTAGATGATTTGAATAATATCGTATTTTATCTATTTACAGTTCTGGAGTCACCACCGAAGGTTATTTCCTTTGACAAAGAATACAGAGTGAAACGCGGAAGTGACGTGACACTACAAGTCAGTTACGAAGCTATACCACAACCAAAAGATGAATGGGTTGTAAATTCCAAAATAATTAAAAAATCTAAACATTTAAAACCTTCCATTGATTCTAAGAACGCAAGTTTAACAATTAAAAAATTAGAGCACACCGATGCAGGCATGTACAAACTCAGGTTGGAAAATAACTGTGGAGACGTAGACGTGGAAATAGCAGTTGTTGTTCTAGGTAAAATAAAGTGCTACTTAAATATTAATATGTATAATCATTCTTGTAACAATTACAATTAAAGAAAGAAAACGATGAAAAATCATATCCAAGCGGGACTCGACCCTCGATTCTTTCTTTATTTGTAATTGTTACAATAAAGTAGACGTTTAAACGCATCATCATTGTTTGAGCCTGATATAGTTACAAAGTGTTTGTCACGTAGGTACGTACACTATAATGACATTTTGAATTCTAACAAAAGTCAACACTGTGTAACTATTATAAGGTTTATACAATGATAATTAGTAAGGATAATACAATATAATATAACAAAGTATTCATATACCGTATTGTTGTAGATTTACCTTCGCCACCGGGAAAGCCAAATATTTTAGAGACTGGTGATACATCAGTAAATATATGCTGGGAGGAACCTGCAAATAACGGAGGCTCAGAAATTCAGTGTTATATCGTAGAATATCAAGAAATTAACACTACTGAGTAAGTTTGATTTTATTTTTAATATAATAAGGGTGGCATACACGCACAAGGATCGTTTGATCCCTGTGATGCCAAATCTACTAGACAAGCATAAGAATAAAAAACGAAGCGAGATATAAAAAGAACAACACCATTTATTATAATAAAAACATTTTTTATAATAAAAAAACAGCATTCTAATGCTGCTATCACGCATCGTATTTTTATTCTAGTCTCCTTATCTCCCTGTTCGCACCACGATACTTCGCAATAAGCTTTGGTCATCTTACTCAGCCCTGCAACACTGGAAATTAATGTTAATATTCTGAATCTTAGGTTCCCACATAGTAGACACAATAGATTTGCTTCCTAACATAGATTAAACTATTATCTTCTGTATGGTGGGTGTGTTTTCCGGTCATGTGCTTTGAATGCGAGTGAGTGATATTTACAAAAGTATAGTTCAGATATTTTATTATATTTGACCGTTCAGCTCAGCAATGCGCATTTTGACTGATTTATATGTATAAACACACACAAACAGCTATTCTTTATCCTATATTAAGTACCTACGTTATAACTAACCCACCAACTAGGATTGGGCTAACGTAGTAGTAATAGTAATATACTCCTCACGAGTTTCTCCCGTGTAAGAAGGCCAGTGCCCAGAAGTATCACGTATATAGGCTGGTGATGTATATTATACGTGTTATACGTTTTAGGTGGATATGTATTGAAAATGTTACCAGAACCCAACATGATACTGAAAATTTGAAGAATAAATCTTCATACAGATTCCGAGTATTCGCAATCAATGAAGTAGGTGTAAGTGAAGCATCGGATATCTCAGAATACGTCAAAGTTGAAAAAGTTACTAAAACACAGGCACCTACTGTTGAAAAACCACTGAAAGATGTGGTTAGTGCTCCAGAAGAGGATGTGGAGCTTACATGTATATTTGGTGGTGTGCCCCAACCTAAAGTGGTATGGTTTAAGGATGGTAAGAAGTTAAAAACTGCAAAGGCATCTTATGAAAATAGGGTAGCAACTCTTGTCATTACTTCTTCGGTGACAGCCGAAGGACTCTACAAATGCATTGCTTCTAATGAATTTGGAGAGGCTGAAACTTCTTGCAATTTAGAAGTACAATTGAAACCTATTATAAATATTTCTAAAGAAGAAATCAATCAAAAACGTCGAGTGGGTGACGATTGGAAAGTAATGGCAAGCTTGAAGGGTATTCCCAAGCCGTCAGTAAGATGGTACAGAAATGGGTCGATAGTTGAAAAGTCCAAAAATATAGAAATAATAACTGAAGAAGACTATAGTACTATAAAAATATTACAGCTAGAACGTACACACACTAGTAAATATACTATTGAAGCTCAAAATAAAGCAGGTACTAGTTCTGTTGACCTGACACTAAAAGTATATGGTAAGTACGAATATCATTTTCTTTGACTTATGTATGAAATAATATATTGAAATTGCGATTTTATTTAATTTAAACGTATATATTAGTACGTAACGTAATTTATTTAATATGAACTAATTCATTATTCCTTATATTGACAGATTATTATTTTATGTGCACAAGTAAATACTTTTACATCTAAACATTGATTTATGGCGTAGTTTAGTTTGTTAAAATCCCTAAAATTTAAATGCCAATTTTAGATGACAGTGAGCGACGTCGCAAATCCAAATCTCCGGAAGAGGAATATTTGGGTAAAATTTTAGCAACGGCCCTATTTTGTGTATGCCTCCTTATAAGTCCAGACCAATGAAGGATAAAGTCTTATAATTTAATATATAGATTAACATACGCATCTCTTTTCGGGCACCCTTCTATAAGTACTAAATAATAACCGATTAAAATACAACCCCAATTCAAACGTCCCAAATTAAAATAGACTTAAACTATTTACTTTTTATCATTTAAACTTTAATAATACAATGCATGTACTATGAACCAATGACATAGTATAATGCCAAAAAGGCCGATACATAATAATTTCTGGATTGCTCTATCTAGCATGTCCAATTAGGGAAGAAAGTTGGTGGCCATGATTTAGACATTTTTATATTTACAGACAAACCGAGTAGACCCGAGGGACCTGTTGTGATGAGAGAAATAAGCAGAGAATCTGTCACAATTGAATGGAAGCCACCGCTCGATGACGGTGGTTTGGAATTAACGAAATATGCTATTGAGAAACATGAACCAGACACAAACCAATGGATAAAGGTGGCAGATGTAGACAGAGATGTGGACACTTACTGCATTCAGAGACTGAACGAAAACTGCGAGTACATATTCCGAATAATGGCACAAAATCCAATAGGCTTCTCGGAGGCATTAGAAAGTGACCCTATTATCATAAAGACTGCTCTCGGTAAGTGAAAGTATTTTAAATTTACAAACAAAGCTAATCTATCTGATTCATCGTTAGACCTTAAGGTAATATTTAATATTTACTGTTTTTGATCCACGGAATTTGTAGACTGCTTATAACACAAGTATGAAAAGTAACCTTTTCTACAGCTACTTATAAGACCTTTGGTAATTTATAATTAAGAACTTATTAGCTCACACTTCCAATGATATTCACAGATGTTCCATCTCCACCTGTGGGCCCGCTTGGCCTATATGGTATTGACAGCGATTCTATCACTGTTACCTGGTTCCCGTCGGAGAGGAATGGTGGATCACCAATTATCGACTATATCGTTGAGATCAAACAAGAAGGCAAAAAGTGGAGAAAAGTCATCTCTGTTACAGAGACTAGGGCCAGAATCGATAAACTTGCCGCCAATATCACTTACCAATTCAGGATATGTGCAAGGAACGAGATAGGAACTAGTCTACCTTATGTTTCCGATGAAAAAATCACGATAGGAAAGACGTTATGTAAGTTAATTTACACTATATAAACATAGGACGGTAAAATAATGACACGCCATCATCAGTAAGAAAAGCTCGTATGCGGAAACAGCTAGCGTAGCATGGAACATCGTAGCTGCATTTGCAACTGGCACTAATTACCGGTTTACAAAGCTCCTTGTAAAGCCTTCTTTCGAGGGATCGATGTTTATTTTGAATGAAGAGTACGAGCATTTGTTCAAGAGTCATGGATGTTTGTTTTTATTTAACATGTTTCTAATAATCATATATATAAACATATTATGTTTATATATTATTTATATTTATATTTTCTCCGTTATCTAGTGTCCATAACACAAGCTCTTAATGATGAATGCTTAATTAGGGCCATTTTGGGCTAAAATATTAGATGTAAGAATAAATTACTAGAAGTTCCTTCGGAGACCGAAGCAAAAAATAACTAATACGTGGTCACTCCGATTTCACTCTACTGATAGTACTAGCTAGGGTGTATATACGTATATACCATTGAGTGATCCTACTAGATTAGGGGCGACTAATAATAATAATCATTCTCATGCTTTGATTAATAGCATCGTAAATAGTAAATAATTAATTTAAAATTTATTTCTCCAAATAATTAAAATTCAGCTTAGAAATATTACTAATCTGGAATAAGGAATCATCGATCTCAATGGATCTCTCGTATTAAGTGACTTAAGAAATTTTAGGTACTTCAGAGTAGTAAAATGATAAAATATATTTTCTAGCTCCACCATCACAGCCACTGAACTTTGTAATAAAAGAAATAACATCTCGGACTGTAACATTACAATGGGCGGCCCCGGAGAGCGATGGCGGAAGCCCCATAACCAGTAAGTATTACCTGTTGAAGTTAATTGAGGAACTCGCTGATGAAGTATTTTTGAACTCTTTGATTTTGATTACGAAAACAAAGCCACTTTAACTATGATTGATCCCGCAAGGCACTTTAAGCCGTTGGTCCGAGGTGTTACTGCAACCTTAAACACTCTCAAACTCGCTCTGGGCTAACGTAGTAGTTTAATGGCCTGAACTTCCCATGTGTTTCTCCTATGTAAGAGCCTACGAATAGATAGCTGCTATGGGACTTATACATTCATACCTATATAGGCTGTTGATAGTGAGTATAAGCCATTTCAAACTCTGAAGTAGTTTTTTATCATACTCTCTCTTGTCGAACAATCAAAAATTTGAATGTATGCCAAAGAAGCTAACGGGTTTTTCATCCAAGCTTAGTGTTTAGCATTAAAACAATACTGTCTGCTCTATTGCAGTTTATTGTCAATCATACCTATGCTTCTCTAATTACAGATTACATAATCGAATACAAAACGGTGAAGTCCAAGTCCTGGACAAAAATTGTAACAGTGGGTGGTGCTGCTCGCGACTACTGCGCAGAGAACATCAAAGAGAAGGACGACCTCGTGTTTAGAGTGTCAGCAGAAAACACGGTTGGCGTCAGTCTGCCCGCTGAATCACAAACTGTACGCTTGGAGAAGCATGCGAGTGAGTATACATTTGAAATAATCTAAGTAATATACTAAAGTCATATGTGAATTTGCTATCTTAGACTAGAAGCTTTGCATTTTACATGTAATAGAAATCGACTGAAAATCGTCATAGTTCAGAATTTTCACTCGTTTTGCAATTAGTTTAGTTTAGAGTTAGATTAGAATTCAGTTTCGTTCCCTATAGCGGGATGATTTAGGTCGCGTAACTTTTTGCCTGGCCTTGACCCTTTGATTACAAGTGTACCTACCATAAGCATGCACGCACATGCTCGTATTTCTTAATACTTTCGAGATATTGAGTTATTGATAATTCCTAAAAATAGATAAAATTATCTGTGTAAAGAATAAAGAAACAGATCTTATTTTTTTATTTTATTTTAATCCGATACTATCAAAATGTACAAGTTGAGAAGATTGCATTTAAAGTTTATGGCCATGAAAAATACTACTCTGTCAAGAAAGTACCGGAAAAAGATAATACACAAAATGTTAGTTATATCTATATATATCTGCTGAATATGGTGGTTACTCGATGGTATTTGTTGCGTATTTGGTCAAAAATTCGTTCACAACCTTGATGACCTTGTTCGAAGGCGCATTTATCGTGGTGCAAAATCCAAGAATTTTATTTCCACAAATCTGGCCTTCTTCATCTAATTTCATACAAATCGACTCGTGAGATACAGAAAGTTCGCCGGCTATCTCTCTCAAGGTTGATTGAGGATTTTCAGTCACTATTTCCCTCACTTTTGTTAAAAGTGTTCAGCTACTTCTGTGGTTGACTGTACAAACTTAACAAAAGCGTTAAATAAGAATGGAGTTCACTCATCCAAAATCTTTTATTAAGGGCCTATTTACACGACGATTTTCAAATGCGAATATATTGTATAAGAGAATGAAACATGAAAATACATTAAATACCGCTGCCAGTAGGTAGAGCCCATTTTACCTATCGCCGCGCCGCGGGAGCCATTTACCATAAATTTTGCGTAAAATAGACTGGAAGACAAAATATGATCAAATTTCTCAAAAACTGTTATCTACCTTATTAAATAACAACTGTTACTGTAAAAATTACCATTGTTGCAGCTGTTCCCTCGCCACCTACAGCTCCTTTAGAAATCAGGACTGTAGGCTATAATATCGTGATGACGTCATGGGGCACTCCCGAATGGGATGGCGGTGCACCGCTGCTCGGATACAACATCGCCATCCGTGACGTCACCAAGACCATGTGGATGGAGGTTGGCAAGGTGGACGCTAACACGCTCAAATACAATATCAGAGACCTGAGTGAAGACCATACCTACATGGTCAGGATATACGCGCGCAATGAGATCGGGCTCAGCGAACCGTTGGAGTCTGACGAACCATTCAAAGTTGAACCCGGGGAAGGTGAGACTAATTTACTTTTCATGCAACGAGAGTGACGAACATGTCTACGGCCCGCCTGATGGTAAACGGTTTCTATAGCCTATAGACAGTTATAGAACCAAGGGTACTTTTACGAGTTGCCTGTAGACACCAACAGGGAACATTTTGTTGACAGCTTAGGATATAAGTCCTCCTACGCCCATAACTAGGCCCCTTAATATGTAACAATCAGGGATCGGAATAGGTAGAATATTTAAGTGCTAAGTTAAATCATATTCCACATGAAATCCCAATCTGGATTTGACTTTTACCTTGGAAATGTGGATATGATATGAAATAAGAATTGCACGAGTATTTAAAAGATGACTTATTTTACATATAACTGGGTCAGATAAAACAATTATTTCCTCTATAAATGGTATTTGTTATGTAATACGTAAGAGATTTTGTTTGAGCTGAATATTTTTTTAATTCAAGGCTTAGTCGCCAAGTACCTATATTGGCGCACTGATACCTACCACCTACCTATAGTTACCTACAGTTTATCCACGTTTCTACATCTTTTGATGGAAGTTGAGTTTCCGTAATTCGTTTAGGCTTATTATCTATGCTACAAACTTAAAAACTCTACCTATTCTAACCCCTGGTGATGATATTGATAATTTAATAGCTGTAATTGCTAAGTTATCCACGTGAACATTCTATTTCAATAAATGTTAATGAAAAATGCAATTTTGTATCAACGTGGTACGGTCAGCTACGTCATTCATGGTTTTTAATAGAAATTGTCAAGAGTTACGTATACCATTGTATTACGTAAATATTTTAGAGTATACCATTTCTTTCTACTAGACAGCCAGCCGCACATCAAACATAGCACAACAGTTGAAAAATTAGTCTTATTACCACGGATTATTATCAAAGCCAAACTGTTAACCGAAGTTATTACCCGTTTTGTGAAATGTGAGATTAAATCTGAATTTTTAAACTTTATTTATCAAAAATTAGACGAAAATAATTTGATCTGAGATCGGTTGTCAACTTGATGTTGAAAGAAATAATTTTTAACCATTTTGATTTTCAAATAATTGAATAATTCCTCAATCTCACTAACTAGAGCTTCTATGAGAAGAAATAAATGTTTATTGGTAATTATTGTTACTTCATGTAGGACGGGCTTATTTTAAATATAATTAATTATACATCTCACAGTTTAATGTTTTTGATGCATAAACGTTGCTATGAAAACGTTGGAGAAAGGAAAAAAGCGGTGTAGAAATTAATAGGTTATACCTAGTGCTCCGGTGGCGTATTGATAATCGCGTCTGATCGGAAATAAGGAGACGCAGGTTCGAGTCCCGCCTAGAGCATTTATTTTTTCATCGTTTTCTTTCTTTATTTCTAATTGTTACAATAATTATACATCTCTTCGTTAACTTTTATTTTATACCTCACTGAACAGTGAGTGTGGTGCTGCTTCCTAGCTAATGTAACGTAGGTATAATATTATTATACTTACACATGAACACTTCATTAACAATAAATATATTTTTGAATTTCGTCTCCTCCGTCTAGGCCTCAACATAGGTCATACATAACTCACGATGACAACGCATCTGCAATAGCTACCAAGCGATTTTTCCTTACTATACTACGGTGTCAATAGGTGATGGTAGCTACTCACTACCACGGGCCGTTAACTTGCTTGTCTTTTAGTTGTATAAAAAAAACTTTTCAAGATAGGCACATTTACGTAATTTATTTATAGATTCGCATGCGGACGAAGAACCAGGCGAACAAACCGAGGCAACGGAGCCGACGTCTTTCAGCACTCAGACGACCACGTCGTGGTTGCGCGATCACAACATGGACGCCGACATCCGATCGTATGCTCGCGGTTCGCTTCTCCGCCGCGACGAATACTTCTTCAGGATATGGCTTTACGCGAAGCAGCTATTCAAGTAACACGATTGTGACTGCTGCCGCGGCTGTGTCTGCGACAGCGACCACGACCGCGGACGCGACCACACACAAACATTACCTGTGATATACATAGTTGGCGGATAGCATTGAAGTCAAACTGTGCGTCCAACGTCGACCTAATAATATTTTATAATTTTATAAGCGCGATTTTTTTACTTAAACATACTTACTTGTCGTATTTTTTATTTATTCTAATTAAGATTTATTTATTTAATTTATTATGTGAATAAAGGCTGATGAATAAGTTCTGAATCTCACCCGATGTTTTACGGGAGACGTTTTTAAATATAGGTGCATATTAATCGATAAATCGAGTGATGTTCAAACTTTCTCATCAGTGTTTACAGAGGAAAGTAAAAATTATTATTAAATTTCATATTGTTAAAATAAGATAATCGTTTTCTTTATTTGCCACAAATTCAGGTCAGCTTGTAATACAGTTCTCACCACGCATATATTGATACCTGGTAAATCTTACGATTTACCAGCAAACGCACTACACTAACCTAACCAATCGGTAAATCTTAGGATTAACTAACTTCTGGTTTTAGCGTAACATATACATAGTGGGGGATAATAGGTAACGAAAGTTTGTTTCATAGGGATCTAAACTCACTGGACTTTTTCGCTGCAGACCCACCAGACCCCTAGCCCTACCCTTGGGGGTAGGGTGGGATTTAGTTAAAGCATGAGTCGCGGGAAACATAATGTACTTTAAGAAGAGTAAACTCTTTCACCAGTAATAGAATTCATCTGGCAACGCTAGAACTATATCGAATTGTAAATTCGCGTCATCTTTCTTTTTAAAACAGCTAGCATATGCCGGAAAAACCACTGGATGATATTCATCATTAACATTTTCGAAGATCATGATGCTCATTTTAGTTTATTCCTCATCATCATCAAAGTTATCAAAGATAATGTAGTCACTACGTTTGAAAATAATCTTCGTTATGCAAGTCATAATGTCCATTGATTATAATCCAACTTGGTATTTACCTTTCATTATACAAGCCGGTGTCGTCAATAATTTCGTCAATAAGATAATGAATTAAAATTTAAGCTTTATTAGTTCATAGAAATGTTTTACAACTAACAAATACATCTTATGCCTTTGATAATTTCGTGACATTTGTATAAGATAATATAACATTAGCTGCATTATTTCATAGAAATGTTATAAAATTATCGAATGAATAAGATGTATTTGAAAGTGGTAAAACATTTCTATGAACTTAATTATAGCCTATGTTTTAATTTATTTTCGTATTGACGGCACCACCCTGTATTATAAATAAGCAAAGGTATTGATTCAACCTCTTTTGTTTTTTTAGGGCCGATCTTTAAATCCTCAGAAGCCTCTAACTTTAATCTGGGAAGTACCCACAGACAAACATAATAGGTTTTCTATTGTGTGGGATTAGCCGTTTTTCTATTCATCAAGTCACTTTGGCTGCATCATAGGTGTCCGGACTCTCTTGAATCAGTTTAAAGGATGATGTACTACATGTAGAGTAAACGATAGAGTGCACTGACATACACTCTACCAGATTCGAGTATTCTACCAGTTTTATTTAGTAAGCTAGTACTTTGGTCCATGGTACTATGGTAGTAAACTATATGCCGTTTACTTTACCGTTGACGAGCATCTTTTATATTCTTAATCGAGCTGAAACCTATTCGAATGTCGAGCTCTATTCGATATCGTTCGTCAATACTGTACAGGAAGCTCAGTTTACAGTTACAGTGACGCATTGCAGTTTTCTACTTTCAACTATGAAATAACGAATTGTACCTACTTAGAAAGATAGGTAAAATAGATAACACCGAACCGCAACCGAAATGCACTAGGCACTGTAGGTACTGTCATCCGCATAGCAATGCATGTTATACACCGATGTTACCTAATAGAAGCATGCCATTGATATGAAGAAGAAAGAGGGTGGGGGATAGAACAGACTTTTGTAGTACACCAGCATTCACTGACATGAACCCCGAAGTGCATCCATCGACGAGGACACGGATTTTTCAGCAGGCAGACCATTTTACGGGAACTCGGAGAGAAGATCTCTGTGCCAGACCCGATCAAAGGCTTTAGCAATGTCAAGGCTAACAGCCACTGAGTCATCACTAGACCGTTTTGGCCGAAACCCGTACTGTCGATCATTAATTATGAGTGATCTTCTGGGTATCGAATCAGCTGGTTATTTAAGATCCGTTCCATGACCTTGCAAAGAACTGAGGTTGCTATTGGGGGGTATTTAGCAGGCTGGTTGGTTTTATTTCAAACCTGACTGGTTTCTTTATCAAAAAGGACATCGCAAGAATGTTAATTGTTCTAGCTTAGGTTAGCTTCTGTGGGCTCTTTGGACACGTGATATATACAAAGACCTAATTATATAAATTAGAAATACTATCTGGATATTAATAGCAAAATCAGCTCATCAGCTAACAGTTGTATTAAAGTCCTCCTCATTTTCGGCGTAGAGTTTTGCGTTTATTGCTTTATTCGTCGTGACTCGCCTAAGGAAAATTAATCTTTCTACCTCTTGTTTGCGATCTTCCCATAATGACCCATTAAAATTGTCTAGCGGGCTTAACTTATTTTGACTTTAAATGTATAATCACTGAGTTATTTGCCTGTCCATTGTTGCGTTACAGGCAAATTATGATAATGTCGTTGTAGAAATGTCATCTGCTGATAGTTAGACGGTCAACACTTAGCTGTCAAAATACTTCAGTTAGCTTGACAGCCATTGGCCCTAATTCTGGTAAACACATGCTAAGTCTAAATTTAAGTTCAGTGCACTTCTTTCTATGAAAAGGAATACGAAAAGGATAGCTGTCATATAATTTGACATTTAGAAACGTGCGTTCAATTTTCGACCTTATTGAACGTGATAAAATGCAGTGTTTAGGAGGCACCTCCGTACATGCCGTCTAAAATTGTCTATTGGTTTCTATGAAATCCATCTAAATTTAAGTGACAGCTCTAAACAGATTCTTGCTATGTTTTTTCTATTACTTATTGCGAGAAAGAGATATACTGTTCTTAAATTTAGAATTAAAGTGTGTTCCCAGAATTAGGCCCATTGTTGAAAAAGTATTATGAGTATCAGGGAAAATAAATAAAACACCAACTTACTTAAGTACTTAGATATATTAATATCAAAGACGACTCAACAGTCACAAGAATGTGTATCAATTTAACTTTGATATTAAATATACATAATTTAAGATAATTTTACCGTTATATTGTAGCTAATGTACGGATGAGTACAATGAAACATTTCCAAATAATCCTTACCCCGGCTTACTATTTTGGCACTATTACTTAAATTAGGAGCAATGATCAAACATTATTACAATGAAAACGTTAGTGTAAACTGAATTATCTTAGTTTATCTTACTGACGATTTCGGCGACCTGCAAGAGAAAAAAATAGTTAGGTGCAATCATAATTATTATTAATAATAACCAGGTTTTTATGATAATTATTATCTTGATGAAAACTTTGGTTTTCATCAAAATTAATTAAAAGTGCAAATTCATGGGCGTTTGCAAACTATTACACCTAAACATACTGAAAAGAATCGTATCAATATTACAAATGTTCTAAAATAAAAAATAAACATTTTGTTGTATGGTAATAACATTTACATTTTAAAGTCAATAAAGGTATATTTTTCGAGAAATAATTAAACAAAAAGTACCTATATTATTTATTTCTCTAGATAAAGCTATCCCCATAAATATTTTCATTAATGTACCTATATTCAGTAGTTTCAATGAGCGATAGCAAACAAAATTCTGTGTGGTAGATAATAATAATAATAATAAGTTGTTGCTTCACTTTCTATTGTCTCTGGAAACAGCTTAGCACCAACTCCAAAAAATACATTTCAGGAGGTAAGTAGGTACCTAGGTACTGGATAAAAAAAGGTACTGAAATATAATTTTTTTTTTCCTTTTTAGTATTTTAAAGTCGGTTTTATATTTGTTAAAAAAAATCACATTTTTAAGTGATTTCCTAAGGTCAAAGCAAGAGTGGTGACCGTCAGCACTACCGACTTGTCTGTCCTTGGTTGAAATACACAGTGAAAGAATTATCTTCTTACTCCTAACCGTTAAGGAGTTGTACCTTCCATCATCAGCTCAACATGAGATGATGACTAACAGAAGCCAATACTGAGAAGCCCTGAATAGCTTTGGATAAAAGTAAAACATGTCACACGTGTTCTTAATTTTTGATTTTAACATTATTATAAATGTTTGAAAAATTACTTAGTAATTAAAATTGAATAAAACTAGAAAAATTTCACGTCCTGAGGCAGGAATCGAAACGTCAGCTCATAAACGCAAATACAAGATAGACTAGAAGAATTTCACAGGGATATCCCAAGTCCTGGGTGCTCAGTGGTCAGAGCAGTCGCCCAGATTGCGAAAGGTCGCGGGTTCGATTCCTGCCTCGGGACGTGAAATTTTTCTAGTTTTATTCAATTTTAATTACTATGTCACACGTGCCTATAAAAATTTTGGTTTGCCCTCGATTTCCTTGGGATCCCATCATCATATCCTGACTTGGAGACAATGGGACCACCCCTGGAGTATACTCTATCGAATAAAAAAAATTTTGAAAATCGGTCCACAATTGACAGAGAAATCGGTGAACATACAAAAAAAACATACAGTGGAACATATAACCTCCTTCTTTTTTGAAGTCAGCTAAAAATACAAACGACAGTACACAAACTACATAAAAACTCGCCAATTGACGCCTCTACACAATACATATACTTCTCTACTTTTACAGGCAGTTTGAGCGAGTTTGTCCGAGGTGGTAAGCTTACGTCATTTTGTTGAAAACCTGGCCAAGCTCAGCTACTGCGAGAAGCTTGGAACATCACTCGTGCGTCACCTACTCCCTAAAGTTTGGAAGGACGCATTACTATTATAAATCCTCACCCTTATCTTTGGTGGTCTTGACTTGTTTGTTTTTGTTGCATTTTTTGGTAACGCGTCGGCTCTGTTCGCAGCTTGGGTCGCTGTTGGACTTCAGCATGTCAGTCCTGGACATCTCACCAGTGGAGTTGCATTCGCTCCATGAAGATTTCTCGTAACGGCAAGCTGGTGCATGTGAAAAGATAAACACATAATTATATGTACTCCAAAAACAAAATGGAGTCGTTGTGAGCCGGAAAACACTTTTGACGTATTAACACTTGAATGTATTAATTACAACACAATCACAACAAATCTGAAGTGGCACCAGGAAATATTTGTTGTGATAAGAGAATTTAATGGATTAAAATGGAACTGCGTTTTGTTTCTCTCACTCATATCGCCCTATAAGCAACAAATGTAGTAAAAGCCATGTTGTTCAAAAATACCTTTTATCAAAAGTACTCAAGTTTTTCGGATTCTAACAATCGGTCTATTCAAGTTATTGTCATTTTTCTTTTGCAACGTAATACTTGTTTAGTTTGTCGTAATGACTAATTTTGATAGTGAAATTATTAAATGAATGCTGTAAATGACAAATTTTAATATTACCTGGCATATACTACTAAATGCGATACAATATACAATACTGTATCGTAAAGAAAAGAAAATTGTAGTAGGTATATTCTTCGTAAAAACCACAATGTTTTCAAAAACTAGGCTTTTACAACAATCTTACGATTCTCAATTTTTTTTAGTTTTTATGGTTTTAGTTCGACGGCGCGTAATCAATTCATTCATGTTGTGCGAATCTTTGATAGTTACAGAGATAGCATAGCTTTTACTAAAAAATAAATATAACTGCAGTAACTGGCTTTAACGCCATTTTTTTCAGACTCTATTACATTTAACATTTACTAGTTTTGTGGAATAGCCATCACCGATTGTGAATGGAAGGTGTTTTTGCGTTCCAATATTTTTTTCCTACTGCAGTGGGAACTTCCAAGTAATTTCTGTACTTAACGGGTTTCATTTGAAAAGGTTTCACATACTTTAGGGATTTTTTTAAATCTCTATGCTTTAATTCTGAAATAGCAAGATTTTCTCTTCTGTTCATCATTTGTTTTTTTCTTATCTTGGTTTTTCTCTTTCTTTTTCATTTCGGTTTTCCTCTTTTGCTAGTTTATTCAAATAATGTTAGTTTCACGCTATATACATCTTCCTTTATCATATTTTTCATTTCATTTAAATTCTACTTGTTAAAGTAGCTATTTGAATTGTTTTGAATTTTACATTACACTTGTGAAGATGAGAAATTCGAATCAATGTACATACAGGATGAGTACTTTAGCTGTTATAAAGTACTTATTATTGTTATTTTAAAAGATTACCTACTTATCATATTAAATCCGAAATTGATTTATTATTATTGATGAGGGTTAAATAATATTTTTGTCCAGAATTTAGTAGTCAAAGAAGAAGAGAGAGAGAGTTGAGAGAAGGTATGAGTTTATTTAGTTATTTAAATAATTAAAGAGAAATAAATTTGTGAATACAGAGAGAATTAAGGGGTTTCAGATTTCACTATCTAAATATGCATGCATTTTGATTGAATGTTAATTTGTACTTCATATTCTATGAGAATTCGTGATATGACGTAACATTATTTAGGTGACATTCATAATATTTCTTAGAAACACATGAATTTTTATTAGCTGCAAAATATACAGTTTGTTTTTATTACATTCTGTCTTTTAAAGTAAAATCACTTTACATTAGATCGTCGGTGATGGCTATTACCACAAAAGCAAGTAGTAAGTAATTGCTAATTGTAGTAGAGTCTGAAAAAACGGCGTTAAAGACAGTTACTGACGTTATATTATTTTATATTCAGACATGACAGACAGACAGAGACTATGACGTTGTTAGCTAATATACTTTTTGTAATAGTTATAAAAATGTGTTTTTTGAAGATTCAAAAGTGCTTCTTTGTGGCCTATCTAAATAAAATATTTTTTTCTTTCTTTCTTTTTATAAAAAGATACGCAAAAATTAAAATTTACCATTTTCATTTTCTGCTCGTCCTGTAATATTGATGATTTGGCTTTTACTACATTTGTTGTTATAAGGGTCGATATTTCAAATGAAAAATACATATTTTTTCAGAAACAGGATTACACGAGGAGCCTTTCTAAGTAAGCCTATAAGTAAGCCTTTCTTTTCTTTTTGAACATTCACGTAGGTATATATCTTGTAAAAACGGTTTGGCTATATTTTTAATAACCATCTTAGTTACAAAGTAGATGCTATCTTCATATTTGATGATTAGAAGAGTCTACTAGTAACTTTTGTTTATTTATTTCAAACTTTATTATTTTTTGTCATTCTCTTCAAGAACTAGAGAATTGTTAACTTGACGTTACACATTTCCATTAAGATCCTAGCGTTTACGTCGCACGGCTTTTCATAAAAACTCTCAAGTCGAAAATATCGGAAACGATTAAAACCGTTTCTAAAAATCCTTGCCATACACAAGTAAGTCGGGCTAGTCCTAAGGAGCTATTAGAGGATTTTTTCAAACGTCTAACAATAATTGTTGGCTATTTCTGATTTGTACGAAAAGCTATGCCATGCATGCCTGTATTAATATTTGAATTGTTTTCTTGTCTGTTCTTCAAAAAAAAAATCCTTTGACAACTATTTACACTAGCCGGACTTGCAAGCATGTAAAGATATTAGAATATATTAGAATCGGTTTGTTAGTTTTTAATATTTTTGACGTGAAAGTAACGTCAACGCTCTAAAGATTTTGTTTTACGTCATATTGAATGACGATATAAGTGGTACAGTCTAAACTAACAATATGTGTTCCCTTTTGTATAAACTTATAGAAAAATCTATCGGGATAATTAAATTAATCTAAAAGGCATTTCTTACGTTTCTTGCACTTCTTTTCTATGGTCTTGGTGCGCTCACAAGATGTGGGGTCTCCTTTCTTGAGGGTCAGTACTCTGGATCTAATGTTGGTTTTAGAGTCACACTCGGACCAAGCGCTCCGTACGTAGCGACACGGCTCTGGTCAATGACATTACAAATTAGAATACACAGCAAAAAGAGACAGACTGAACAGGCTATAGAACGTGCCAAATAATTTTGCATTTCAGAAGGAAGCCCGAAATGCGTCGACCGCGAACACTCAGATGGGCCAAAGTGCATTGTGACTCGGTCCTTGCCCAATGAGAAAAATTCAAGGGGGCTTAAACCACCTTAAATGACTGAAGGGCTGAAGTAAGAAGTGCACTACTTACCTCAGCCCCGCAAAATTATTTAGCGCGTGAATTTTTTTAAGATTAGGTAATTAATAGTTAATTAGGTAATTAATAGGTAGGTAATAAAAAAAAATAGTTATAATTAATTTATTTTATAATCATGTGCGACACTCCTTGTAGACTCTCCATTCCAACTTGAGTGTCGGGTAGACTGGGTAACTTTACATACCAACATAACACTAAAATAAAATCCATAGTCAAATGCAGTCAAGTGCAGAAAAAAGATTTTGATAAGCAAATTTTTACTTAAATGCTAACAAAATGAAAACGAATATTATTCTGAACATTGTGACCGAAATGCTTAACGTATTTCAGAAATGAAATATTCCAATCTTGGATGACGTGAGTTACCTGAAGTATATTGTAGGTACCTACTTACTAATAAATATTAGTTACACTAGCATCACTCGCAGCCTCGGTGGTTTATTACCCATTTCCGTAGACAACAGTAGATGGCTTGGTCATTGCGTGTCCGTCTGCAGTCACTACTGAATTTTGCCCTCATATTAAAACCGAGCTAAAATTTCTCAAAGATATGTAATCTACTATCATTGATAAATAAATGAAAAAAAATAGTTATAAATCGGACGGTCTACTCCGATATGTAAAATAGACTCCGTAATGAGGTTCGACGCAGGCTAGTTACGAAACTTCGAAATAATAGGTGTTTAAAGAAATTCGTGTGGATTGTCGCATTTTTTATGTTTCAATTAACAGTTTTAAACATAACTGATCAATTTTTAAAAGACCTAACTATTTAATTGTACTAGTGTGCGCCGAACTTACGGACCACAGAGGAAAATAATTATACCAATAGGTATAGAGAGCCCTGTCTAGGCAATCCACTCGCGTGGGTGTCGGTTATCGCTCCGAAAAGTAAGTATCCTATGTTATTTCCAGGGTCTCACACTATCTCCATGCCAAATTCCATCTAAATCGGTTCAGTGGTTTAGAGTCATGCAGCGTAACAATCAGACAAACAAACAAACTCACTTTTGCATTTATAATATTAGTTAGGATGCGAAAGTATCTCTGTCTGGCTCTACATGTGACTTTCTACTTATATCTTACGTTTTCGCTCTCTGTTGAAACGATTATTTAGACATAGGCTACGTTTTAGCTCGATAGCCGTTATCACTAGTGTAATTAATATTTGTACAAGTAAAATTAGCTAACAGAATAAGTTAAAATACAAGGACATTGCCATTTTTGCCATGAATGTCCCTGTTGTTCTCAATGAATGCACTTTACTTTCAAAATGACGGAGTCGTCAGCTTCGAACCACATGTGTGAACCAGCCGACGACGTGCATGTCTATTTTGGTCCCGGTCGCAACACGCTATGCACTCCATAAACCAACATTGGTTTGTTTTGCTTGACTTTATTATGAGTCATGACTTCCATGCTTGTGACTTATTACTCAGCTTGCAACTCGTAAAGGATTGCCACGGGTGACTAAAATCCATAGCTTCTGTTGATTTATGTCTAATTCCGCCAACTTCGCTACTTACAAGAAATCAGAATGTCATCAAAATAGGGAAGTTGATAACATTTTTTATTTCATAAACAAGTAGTTTATAACTCATGAAGAAATATTGCAAAAGGAATAGTATGTTTAAGATCTATCTATACTTTCACAGATACAGTGGTATGTTTGATGTGTAGCGGCGTATCACCCAAAAACGCTCCATTGAAAATCTACGGAACAGGTGACGTCATATTAGTAGATACAAAATGTATGGGCATATTGACAAAATTAGTAATAACTAACTGTAAGTTACTAATTTGTAGGTTTTTGTCTAAATTTGTCATAATAATAGTTGTTTTAATTGATGTGAGGAACAGAATACCATTAACATTTTTTAATAATTTTGGCAATTTTTATAAATTTTCTAAACAGTTGTTTTTACGTGTAAAAACGGCGTATATTTTCGGAATTGGTGAAAAATAGCGCCATATTCAAGACCACATCCCTCTTCGAATTAGGTTAGCAAAATATTTTATTAATAAAAAACTCTGGTGGAAATTTTTATTACCACCTTGACAAATACATACTTGTCAGTTAATAACAATAATTTTATTTATTTTTTCATTTGGTATAGTCACTCTGAAGCCTGTGTTTATTTCAACTGTGCTACGGGCTCCTGGTAGATTAATTATATCTGTCTACAATTTCATTATATTATTATCTCTTAAATCTCAAATCAAAACATCGATGACAACGTAGTCCGAAAGTAATCTATTTCATAATGCTGCCGGTCACCCATCTAGCAAACTAATTTTTTTTTTTGGAATTGGTGCTAAACGGCTTCCAGAAACAACAGAAAATGGAGCGCCGACTCCAAAATATACATTTTTAAGAGATAAGTACCTAGGTGCAATAAATTATTTTTTCTTTTCAGTCTGTTACATTTTTGTTTTTAATTAATTGATCGAACAGTCGGCAGCACTTCATGTGCAACAGTTACACTAGTAAAGCCGCCTCTACTACAAACGCAATAAGGTCTCAAGTCTCACAGTAAAACTGTTACGTTTGAAGTGCTATCGACTGTGCCTGCACAAAAAGATTTCGCTTAATGCTTAAATTGACTAAAAATTTTAGATAACGCTTATGTACTTAGTTCATATATCATATCATTTTTTTACAATCGTGTTTGAATTTCAATAAAATTAGTACTTAAGTAAAAAAAATTACAATAATTCAACTCAAATAAAATATGAATTTGTCATATTATTAGATTATTTTTTAAATATAATTACTTAGACCTAAGTATACAAGGTGTATCAGAATTACCCAAGAAAAAGAAATTCTTTATCGAAAACTCAAAATGAAAATGTCACTACTCTAGTAATTGGCTGTGAATGTCATTCAGCCTAAAATCACTAGAGTACAACCTAATCTAGTACAACCTAAAATTTTCCCAATTACTAGAGCAGTGACATTTTCATTTTGAGTTTTCAAAACAGTTTTTTTTTTATTAATCTGATACACCTTGTATAACTCTAGATTCCTGAACTATTGGGGAAAATGCACAGTTTGCCAAAAAAATCTTCAAGTGAGTAGAAACATCCTTTCAGCAAAAGTTGCCGCATTTTTTTTTTTAAATATAGTAAGACTGTCAATGCACTTCAACGCTACTAGACAATAAAAATTCTAGCAGGCTGATATCGACTGCAATGCTGTACAATATTTAATTTAGGATGTAATGCGATTACAATATTTTTGTATGGTTTAATGCCTGCTTTACCTTTATTCTTGGCCCCTCTCTCGTTGCGGATCAGGACCTCGTGGTCACTCTCCTCCCAGACCTCTCCGTCGGCGCAGGCCACGGTGGCCCACAGCAGCACCAGGCCAGCAGCCATCCACCACCAATGCTTATTCTAGGAACAAAATTTGACTTAATTGATGGACTTGGCACGGGCGTTTACGGCGCGGATTTTCATAAAAGTTTTCAAGTCGAAATTATTGGACACGAACAAACCGATTCTAATAAGACTTCGTATTTTCATGCAAGTCAAGCCAGTCAAAATAGTTATCAGATATCAGATATCAGTCTAGCTGTTGAGTGAGATAAAGGTTTAGCTTTTCATACAAAAAATAATGAGGAACAAAAATGGCTACCTGTGACGAGTTTACACATGATTTTTTGGCGACGAATTAACTGTTCTGGCGTGTTTACAAAGACCCACCATAAAACGCCAATAACTTATTAGATTTTAAAAAAAATGATAATTTTAGACTAAACCAACTTGCTCATTACCAATATTTTCCATTTCAAAGTTTGAATAAAAAACCGTGCGGCCTAAAAGCTCTTAATAATTACGATGTACATAGTACTAAAATGTGGTAATAACAACAGACAAAAGCATTTTTTTTTCTAAGTTCTAACTAAAAATAACTGGAATAATTAAGTCGTCTATGAATCCGAAATTAAGGATTTTCGCTTTCCTATGACTTTTTAGTGAAGCGATACGATAGTAGAAGCAATAGATGGTGACGGTCACCCATCTAGCTTTGACTTTAGAAAGTTATCACTAAAGTTTTGGTCCAAAACTCCTGATATTTATTTATATGTCAAAATTCCTATGCAAAGCCACGTGCACTGACATTTTATATAGGCTGCTGATGATGATATTTTGTACAAAGAATCATCCTCGCCATTCAGGGAGGTAAAGTGAATGTACAGTCGACAACACATCAAGAGTAACCGTTGCACTACGAAAACCGCCTC
The DNA here is from genome assembly GCA_947347705.1 of Nymphula nitidulata. NCBI lineage: Eukaryota > Metazoa > Arthropoda > Insecta > Lepidoptera > Crambidae > Nymphula > Nymphula nitidulata. The sequence goes on from OX374616.1 coordinate 25,834,331, forward strand.
TATTACTAATGCAGTAAGGGCGGTCTCAAAGTCAAACTGTTACGCTTGACGTGCTGTCGACTGTACAATGACTAGCCTAGTGGTGGTTTTATTGAGTTCATTTTTATGTTAATAAGTTCGAACTCCTATTATTTGCCGTGGTCTCAACTAGCCTGTAGTTAACATGAAAAGATTGCTGCTATTTTAGTGATGGACCTAAAATAAGTGTAAATACTTAAATAGTTATAAAATTAAAAGTGACAGTCATTTGAATTATTACAAATACCTATATAAAAGTAAAAACGACTTATTGGGGACATAATAAAATATATATGTATTTTATGTTCCTTTGTAAATTCCTTGAGCTTTTCTATTTTCTCTATTTTAAAGAAGAGGACCAGAAACTTCGTAAAAAATATTTGTTTACGATGTACCTACCTATATTTGGAGGTAGAATTCATATACAGACTACGCCTTTCCGCCTTCTACTTGTAACGATAATTCCTTTTGTTAAGGAATGTTGTTTCAATAATGTGTGCATGATTAGAACTGTAACTTTTGTCCTAAAGCCATTATAAAGAATTTGTGACGCGGGCCCGCTCCCTTTCTACTTTTGATAATCTGATATTATCGTGGTAAGCCAATTATCTCTCAGTAAACTTCAAACACCCACCTTTTTGTAATATAAAACCGATAAAACACTTTCGGGAATCAAATCAAAAGATGAAAACTATCTTATTACTAGAGACACCGCAATTAGCCGCTGTTTGCCGCCTCTGTCACAGTAAAGTAGGTAAGTACCTATTTTAAAATTTTCTCGAATGATTTTCGTTACGAACTATCATATTTTAGAATAATTTTACAGTCTTGTAAACTATAAAAAAGGGGACAGATCTAAGACAAAAAGCGCTAAGCTATATCTTTTCCCGAATTACAGCAATATGAAGTATTTTGTGCAAACTGGAATTACCATAGTATGTTTTATGTATTTAATAGATATTAATTGTTAAGAAAATGCAGTGAAAAAAAGCAATGTATAAATAATAGGAAATAATTAGGTACCTACAACAAATATTATTATTATTAGTATTATTTAATTTACATGTTAGTATTTTTAACGAAGTAATTTGACTAAGCTTTAGAGATTTAATTGATATTAAATCTTTTGTCACTATTTAGTTTTCCCTAGTTGATTAATGTATGTTTTCGGTCGCCAGTTTAACATTTTATATTATTATTGATTTAATATCGTTGAGAGCAAGTATAACAGTCTAAGCTCGTAGCTTATGTTAATAAGCACTTACGATTGTAATAACATTACATACAAAACATTGGTTGAAAGGACAATGCCCAATTTACTATGAGAGTTGGGCTATGATTGCGCTTTAATGAATTGAGTGCCAAAGAATGGGAAAAATCTATTGATTATGTAGCACAATTTTTTTTTGTGCTTACTAAGTAAATCAATCAATATTTTTACTGAAGAGTTCAAGTTTTAAATAGATGATTAGGTAAATTATTATATGCTTTACTCGTAACTTTTTTGTTACTAAGGTTCTTTCACATTTTGTAACATTGGCGTGTGGGAGTAAAAAACAAGATGTTTTGAGAATATTTTTCACATTCTTTATGTACATAAGGCCAACATTTTTCTACGTCATTTATTTAAATTAAATTGTACTTTTTATGCGTAGACTTTAGTTTCGATATGGTATTTTTCAAAAGCCGGTATATTATTATTGTTCTGTAGCAAAAAAGCTTTGTTGCAATACTTCAATGTGGGAGCACTTTTAAAAATAATTATTATAATATATAATTATAATACAGTATCAAGTAAAAAATACAACACAGAGAACTCATTACCGCCACTCAAATTTTAAAGATTCCAGAAGCTTCGCAAACTTGATTTTGTTAGGTTTATTACACCAAACTATACATACACCAAAATATATATCTCTGTCTGTACCTACATCGTAATTACGTAGGTATTCAAGTACCTATTTACTAAAGAAGTCAAGAAAAGAATTAATCTAATAAGTCATGCAGTCAACGACTTTAATTAAAACTAACCGGCGACTGCGAGTGGGCTAAATTTAACCATGTCGGGGGTCACTGCGATAACTTCAGTTGCACTTATGTCGTCACGTGTCGGCGAATCAACCGACAACTGTTTCCTTCTCAACGCATTCGCTTATAAACATGCCGCTTGTATACTGAACGTCTTTGTATTAATATACAGCTCGTATTGGAAATGGACTTCACTGATTATATTTGTATGGAGTCATGAATGAAATAGGTACTAGGTACTTATGGCGGTCGAATAAAATTAGTCTCCGTTTATCGACTCAATTGACAGTCGTAGTATCAAAGTGCAGTTTCCCCGCCAATAGTGGCACCATCAATAGTTTTAACATAATAAATATTATTCACTGAAATACCTAGTTTTATCAAAATCAAACGTAAAGTTGGTTTAAAGAACAGTCTAAGATTATTAGAAAATATGTATACATTGTATGGACGGTCTTATAGCTAAATAGCGGCCTCCTCCAAACAACCAAAAAGTTACCTACGTTAGATGAGCGAAATCGTAGGTGTGCTGTTTTAATATTCGTGACATATTTTTATAAAACAAATAAAAAAAAAATTGCGTTGTACATATGTTTCTGTAAGTAAATGCAATAATGCCACTATTAATATTCTCATACACCTGAGTTGGGATCAAAGAATGCACCTGCTGCACCTCATATGTATACTTCTTTTCTTCCACAAAATTTGCATTATATCACCAGCCTATACACGTCCCACTGCTGGGCACAGGCCTTCCTATATGGGAGAAACACAGTTTGGGCCATAACACCACCACGCTGGCCCAATGCGGGTTGGTGGGTTGAAGCGGTTGTAGTAACTTGTCTTACTTCCAAAAAAAGAAGGAGCTAGAGATAACAAATTTTTGATGACCCATCCCGGGATTGACCATGGCGAAAGTTGCTTTGTTTCCGCAATCGAAACCAGAGCGCTCAAACCACTACGCCACCGAGCTCCTCATACAAAATTATTTTTTTCGGGATCAAAATCCTGTGTAACTGCCATCTGCCTTCGAGAGCGTTCCCCTTACACCCTGTATTCATCATTTATTACTTGTTACTTCGTTAGTAGATTTAGATTTTGTTGGTAGGTATGCAAAGGAGATGTTTCATATCCGGCCAGGTTTATGTATGTACCTACACTGTCTCAAAAAATCAAGAAAAATCTCCCGAATCCGGGAAAAATACTAATAAATCGTATATAGGCTGGTGAAGATGATAGTGAAACAGCTGATATTTTTCTCGCATATTTAATTTTTTATTAATGTGATGTGTAAGGGGCAACATCACTGTCATATTCTTCCCGCCTTCGCCTACGAAAGCAATCCCCTGATTGTTTGCCGCTGCCGGGTGTAGCAGAAGATAGGTAAGTAAGTATTATAAATTGTACTAAAATCACATGATTATTTATGCGTATAGATTCAACAAGTACCTATATGCATAAAGTTCCCTTTTTTATTTAAAAACTATGGTTATTATTCTACTCTCGTTTTTCATTGCATTTCATTATCAGAACAAAAAAAATTTTAGAAAAAATATCTCAGTTAAAGGAACTTAACAAGCACTTTACATTACCAATAAATTACATTGATACGCGTGACATATATTTAAAGTGTAATTTTTGAATCCAATATCCGACAATTTTACGTTATAAAACGTTTATTAAACAGAGACTGCGATCGATGTCGTGGAATTGAATCAGGTTTTGCTACCAAATATCTCGAAAACAAAAAAAAAATAAGTAAAGCTTTCTGCAACAGTAATAAAGTTAGATAAAAGGTACCGAGGAGTACTGCTTCTTTGTGGCCTATTTGAATAAATGTATTTAGATTTTTTTTATGCAGACGAAAACAGTCAATTAAAACAAACAAAGAAGAATATTAATAATATAGGTACTAATATTGCACATTCAGGATGAAAAGTTATGTTATCCCAAAATTACAATGACATCAAAACTAATTCACAAAAAACAAAACTAATTGAATATATTATGCAAGAATAAATTTAAATGTGAATCATCAGATTTTAAATAAAAATATCACATTGGCCAACATTTTTAAAAGTTGTTATTTGGGGATGTAAAAGAAAGTTTCAATAATATTCAATTGTAAAAGAAATAGTAAAAAAAATAGCATTTTAATATTACTTTGTTTTTATTTATTTTGACTTGGTGAAACATAATTATTTTCACAGAAGTAAATAAGAAAAGTAATATTAAAATAAGTATGTATTATACTATTCACACGAGTTATAATAATAATTTGATTGACAGTTAGCTAGTCGAGTATTGTCAATACCCACCCGTGTCTACTAAAATAAAGGTCGCGAGTTTGAGTCCCGGTGGCAACAGATACTTGTTTGTATGATGAGTACGAACATTTTGCGTTCGGGTAAACATCCATATAATTAATATTTCTAGTTCCATGGCACAAGCTCTTAGAGATTCCGCGATTAGTCGCTCTTATTCGACATAATCGACAATGTTTTCATTATTTTTCGAATACCGAATTAAAGTGTATGTTAATCGACAATGGCCAATATTTGTCAGAAAAATTTTATCCTGACAAATAAAACGACAGGCAGGCTTGTGCCACTGGGATTATTAATTTAATTAATTTAGAATAATCAAACATTAATAAGTCACATTAATCACAAGTAATGTACCCCTTGCAGGAACATTTTTAAATTTCGAATCGTAATCGTATCGTTCACGCACGCTTGACATTTTACAGGCCAGACAAAAGCTAACGTAACTACACGATACGATGGTGATTCTAAATTTAAATAAAATACAAAATTAAAAATTTTAAGTAACCCCCGGCGTCATTAATCATCTATTTAACACCATCTCATTGAGACTATTCATAAAAGCCCAAACACGCTATATCTGCTGTAAGTTACAAGTAAGAATTAAGCATTTCGCAGACTTTTGATGGTATAGGATCAGCTCAAGGATAGTATGTCATGGGAATGTCACCGAAGTGACAGTACACCAAATTTCAAATCAATCGGATCTGTAAGTTAGTAAAACCCTATTATCATGTATAAAATGAGCTGATAGTCATCAAACGCCTAAACTGATCTTCATAAATTATAGCTAAGAACCATCGTAGTCACATCAGCTTTCCAACAACAATAACCGAATCACAATCGGTCCATTCGTTTAGGCACTACGATGCCACAGACAGACACACAGATACACAGACAGACACGTCAAACTTATAACACCCCTTTTTTTCGTCGGGCGTTAAAAATATGTTTGTGCTAGGGGTACAGTATACTTTAATCAATATTCAAAGCCCACAAGAGACAGATTGCAGAAAATAAATTTTTTTCTTTACGAACGGGGTCCAACCTTTGACTTTTTTTTATTAATAAGCCAGTCTCCAGAAAGTAGGAATAAACAGAACTTGCTGGAGTGGTTAAGTATAGAGCTTACTTAAAATTGGTTTTGATATCGAAAAGTAACGGTGAATATTCGACTAGATAGATCTCCTAACCGACTATTCCTTTTTAACAACTATTCGCGGCATCTCTACTCTTAATAATGTGCAATTAATTAAGCCTAGATAATTGGTATGCGTGAGATAAATTATTATTCTAAAACAAATTAACATTGAATTAATTATAATTACTTAAGTCGGGAGCCTTTAATTATCTTATTCAGAGGTTTTTAAATGCCTGTTGGTAGCTTTTATAATATTAACACTGAGTATTCGTGATTGAATTGCACACACAATGGTTTATTGTGTTATCAAAATACATAGCATTCAGATACTTAAATTAAGAGTAACATAAGGCCAGTAAATAGCTAGATTAATTCCCTGCGCTACTGGAATCAAAAGAGCCTACGCCCGATCATTCCCTCATCCCAACTAAACATTTTAATCAATAGTAAGTATAAAGAAACAGTATCGTTTTGGTAATTGTATTGCGATTTTTCGTCTACACGCCATATGAATTCGCATCACAAAGGACAATAGAAAAATTTGTGGACAAGAACAAGACCCAAACAAACACGTCGACAAGCTTGCGTTACCATAACGGGTCGGTAACTAGCATAGATGACACACAGGCTGCGGAATTACGCTCACCACCCCAACTCACTCTTGATTTCAAAAGGATACTGCGCACTCATTTATAATATTATGTAACCATCACGCTAAGTTTTGTTGACTTCGGGGTTGAAAACAAATTTACCGTTACACCGTTAATAACGATTTAATGCAGCGTTCAAATTTTGCTGTTTAATATTGATATTGAATCAATCAAAAATTGAATTGTAAACAGATTGGCAAATTTTGCTGCAGCATCCTTTTGTTCACTGTCTAACATAAATAATCACTGAAATCGTGGATAATTTAGAAATATGTGAAATAACAATGTTATAGATATTGAATTCGCTGAAATACTGCAGTAACATTAAATTATGAAAGCTCCGCATCTGTATAAAGCTTCCAGATGAAACATGACTTTTTGAAAATTTTTTGAAGAAATTGAATTGTTGGTTTTATTTAAATTAGTGATGTTTTATCGGGAAGAGGTAGACTTACCTCCATGGTGCAGAATAGTTGGTTCGCGCCTTTCGTAGTTAGTTTGGTTATTCTGGATGTCCGGGAGCGAGTGGTCGCGGCGACTGTTGGCGGCGGAGTGTCGCCCCGTGGGGCGGACCGGGCGAGCAGGACGTACTATCGATCTGACTCTGGCAGTAGCACTCTCCTCGCTCCTGGTCCCCTCTCCCCTCGCTCCCCGATATCTCTATCTGCGGCTAGGCAAGATTTATTGCTTTTTCCGGGAATGACCGGATTTCCTAGCGATGTCACATTTTTTGCACCAGAAAGGCAATTAACTTCTTACAATTGTGCACTTAAGATGTTGTATATTAGTGCTGAATGATTTATTGTTTGTCTTGTCTTTGAGATGGTCGGCATACGTTTGAGGGCGTAGAGCATCGGTGTGATATAGTCGGGCGATGCCGCGGGATACCCGTATCCGTCCGGTAATTTTTTAGCGCTTATGCTATTTTTAACTGAAAAAAATTATATCAATCCTAAAACTTACGTTTCGGGAACATGTCTAGACTATATGCGAAAATAAATAAATAATTTTCAAATTTTCAACCTAAATCCATGTCAAGGATGATATTTTGTCGTGCGTTTCCCGTAAAAAGATTGAATAGCTAATAATAGAAAACGCTACATGATTTTCCATGAACTTTATGTTTCCATGACCTTTGCCAGAACTTTATGTTTGCATGATTTTATCATGCCAGCTCGGCATGATAAAATCATGCCGAGCTGCGTGGGATGAACATTAATGCCAGCTTTGCAATTTTTTATAAATAGATATAGTTAATAAAATAAAAGTCTTTAAAATCAAAATCTACAGAATAGAAACTTACTGATATGTAAGTAGGTAATAATATTTCTATAATATGCATTTTATTACCAAATCAAATTATTATAAAATTCACTTTGAACCGCCTCTCTGGTCTAATGATTACAGATCGCTCGACCAGCCGTCCGTCAAATCTAGAGATCTAAACATCTAGAGGTCCTGGACTAAATTCCCTCGAGGGCAGAAATTGCTCGGTTTGGTTGGTGGTGGGGCTGGCTAGTTACCACCATATTAGGGTTTTTTAAGTCCGCCTGGCTAGCCACCATCATTTTGCCTAAGTCTGACATGATGTCCATGTAGCATAGACTAGAGATATAGAGATATAGAGTGTAATTACTGGGCATGGACGGCATTTCATCTTAGGCCTCAGGATGACAACGCACCTGCATTATCAAGTGCTTTTCCTTGTTATTGCAGGTGTCTAAAGGCGGCGGTAACCGCTTACCACCAGGTGGGCCGTCAGCTTGTTTGTCATCTAGTTGTATAAAAAGAATAAAACTAAATGAGCTAAAAAATCGTTCAATATTCCATTCATTTAGTGAAGAGGTTTTTTTATATAATTGGTAATAAATAGTAATAATATATTATTGTGCAATGAATGAGATAAATCGGTGCCTATGTAAAAATTATATCTCATAAATAATTAATAGTTTTAACACGTAGATACAGTTTCAAGTAAGAGTCACCTAATACCTCTAAAGGTAAAAAGGTACCCCTTGTTATGATAACGTCGCTGTCCGTCTGCCTGTCTGTTAAGCAAGACCTTTTTTCTCACAAATGAATGAAGTATTGATTTGAAATGAAAATAGCAATAAGCACGATTCCATGGAGCTATAAAATTATACTTAAATAAAAATAAATATTTTGACTACAGAATCCCATAACATAATTTATTATTATATTCATATTGGCTCGCCCTGCGTTCTTTGCTATTACGGGAACTTTAAGTATCTGTTCAATAATTATGTAGGTATCAAGGATCAAGGAACTATTATCGGCTACGGTAGGCGGGAAAAAGTTCAATTGCCATCCTTCTTCCACAGAAACAATCCACCCACCTAGACAAGGAGCCATTTAATAATAGCTATCGCCTCAGATCACAGGTCATCGCTAAATGGAAAACAGAGCCTTCAACAAGTTGATTGAATAAAATGTAAAATCATACTCTTCTCGCATAACGGAAGGAATGCTTTCTAGGGAGAAAGCTTTTCTTCCGTTATGCGAGAAGAGTATGATTTCAGCAAAACTCATATTTCGGAAACCTTTAATGTCATCCGTCATAATTAATGTTTACATGTTCTCATTTTCAAAATTGTTTTAATAACCGACCGTCTATGGCAGGCATAACATTTATTCTTACATCCGACGTTCCTGCTAAAACCGAACAAATTAAAAATAAAAGTAAACAAAAGAATAAATAATAAAGTCAGTGTCAGAAGCTGACGGATTTCGGGCAGGTTGCGACCCAATAAAATATGAGATGATTTTATTTCCAAACCATACATGTTCGCTAGCTGTGTGTAAGATATGATGCTTGCCAATTAGAATGTTTTTATCAAAACTCGTTTCGAAATGGAAAAGTAATTGCTATGCGATCAACTTCGAATACAGCTAGTTAGTTAAATATTGCCTGCTGATGGGGGGTAATTCCGATAGCGGGGTGATTTTGAACGATATCATCATCATCATCATTTCAGCCGAGAGACGCCCACTACTGAGCATAGGTTTCCCCCAAGGATCTCCCAACTTGAGCTATCTGCATCTATCGGCTTCCCGCGACCCTTACTAGATCGTCGGTCCACCTTGTGGGAGGCCTACCAACGCGGCAGCTACTCGAGGACTTTTACTCCCCCTGTCCCCTTGCAAAGTGGCCTGTCCACTGGCACCTGAGGCTCGCAAATTTTGGGCCATGTCAGTAACGAGGTCATGCATCATGATAAAAGGATAGTTGACAATGTAATTCAGCTGGATTACAGGGAGACGATTGTTTAATACGACGCACTGAGCATTGCCTCTCAATTCTTCTGTAACATGATTTAAACACCCTGATTCAGAGTTACCCCAACCCTCTGACGGCCAGAAACGAGGTAAGCGCACACAATTTGAAGCCAGTAAAATTATACTGGCTTAGTTCATTGAGTATGAAAACAGTCTCTATTACTTTTGCAGGAATATCATTTTAGTAGCTACACTGATTGTACCCTTGCCGTAGTGTGGGATAGAAGCGAGGGTTTCGAGGGTACAAGACACAAAATAACTTTGCTGCCGAGTGAACACAAAATGTATTACCACACCACAGCAATGAAAATGCAAGGTGCAAAATACAGCACTATATTAAAGAAAAATATATTCAATGTAAGTATTAAATTATTTTATTTATTTTATTTTAATATATTAAAGAGTTTATTTTTAAAAATTAAAAGTGAAATTACTTATATAATACAACAGTAGATAATTGGTAATATTTTAGATTTTTTTCACCAAATTGTCACTTGTCGTGCTCTCCAGAACATTCTAGAAATAAGGTGGACCCACTGACATGAAAGTGGATTTTCAGTAGACTGGCGGTATAGAAAATTATGGAATACAAAGGTTCGAGTTTTAAGAACACTTTTGCATTTAGATTTATAATTTATGAACATATTACAGAATCGTGTAGTTAAGCGCTCAAAACTCAAAGGAATCACAGGATACAGGGCTTAAGGGGGACGCTCTCGTCAACGGAGGCCGACGGCATACTGGCTGTGTAAATACATATAAGTAAGTTTGTAATATAAAAAACTTGGTTCTTCGTTATTAATTTGAATTTGCGAGTTCCTCTTTGGACAGTAACGAAAAACTCCTAGGTAAAAGTTGAGACGCTTTTAACGAAAACAAAAACAAGAGCTACTAGGTGAAGCAAGTAATTATAAAACTGTACCGGTTGGCTAATTGCTAGCGAGAAGTTTGAAATAAATTTTCAACTCGACAGTGCTCGATGCTAAAACATTAATCCGCTTACTCCATTGTAATAAAGGCGGCTTTCGTAGTAAAGCTGTCATACTACATGTGCTGTCATCAGTAGCTCTATAGAGACATTGGGTACTATCAAGAAGATTGATACCTAACTGATGAACCTAACTGATGTTGACACAGCTCGACTGGTGTATTTCAGTTATTTTCATAGTGTCATGTCTTACGGTATTTTGCTGTGGGGTAAAGCAGCCGATATTCAAACTATCTTTGTCCTACAAAAACGTGCAATAAGATCTATTTACAAGTTAGGCTCTAGAGATTCCCTTCGTGAATTGTTTAAAGAAATAAAAATACTTACTGTACCTTCCCAATACATTTACAGCTGTATAATTTATATTTATCAGAACAAATACACTTTTGAAAAAAACAGTGACACTCACAATATAAATACTAGAAATAAGAATAAGTTAGCTATTTTAAGTTATAGACTAAAAAAAACACGCAATTCTTTTATTGGGCAAGGTATACGCTTTTATAACAAAATTCCCGCAGCAATTACTAATTTACCACTACATAAATTTAAATTATTAGTCAAAAACCCCTTGCAAACTAAAGGTTATTACACTATTAATGATTATGTGAATGACAAATTTGTGTGGAAAGAAACTGTACTCCAATTTTCACTAGATATGCCAATTTGATAATATATAATATTTAATTTATTTAATTTTATAATATGTATTGTGTTGTTGTGACTGTGCATTGTCGGACAGCCTTAAAATAAAGTTAATACTTTTGTTATTAAGTTTGTATATCGTTTCTAACTAGATATACTTTTACTATTTTTTTTTCTGTATGGCACTGCACAGCAAAATATTGAAATAATGTAACCACAACAATTGTGACTTCATATTTTGAAAAGAGTGACTACACGAGTTTGTTGCCGGAGTCTTCTCGGTAGTTCAACTTTTGGAACCGGTGTAAATTTAGACATGATAGACAGATTTACAATAAGACATTGTAAGACCATTTCTTAAATAGATATACATAATTTGTGATTTTTGACGATTCGAAAGAGCTTCTTAGGAGCCTACTTGAATAAATATATTTTTGATTTTGATTTTGATTTTGATTTTGATTATAATTATATGGTATTGTTACATAAAAATTGGAGCATCACAAAGCATCATTTAACAAAACACTTTTGCGTCACTTTATCGCAGAGGATCGGTATCATTCGTAATTAAATTGACAAAATTAGGTTCAGTCTAGATGGTTTAAATTGTAGGTGTAAATATGAAACTATTGTCAATATTGTGTCGCACATCTCTAAATTCTGTACACAATATACCTAGAATACCTACTGGTGCTGCTGCGACTGATTTCTTCTACTTATTAAAGCAAGACAGTATAAGGTAGGAACTTGACAATTTTAGGGCAAAAGAAGTAGGTACTTATAACGTTCCACTTTGTTACATTTAAATTTCAAAAACATCTATTGAAACTACCGCGTATTAGAGGACCGGAATAAGAAAGCAGACGAATTTCGGTCATTTTTGGAATTTTGTCTGTCGGTTTGTCTGTGTGTTTGAAAGAACATCAAAGCGAAACTACCGAATTGATTTATTGAATTTAAAAATATATTTGAAGTACATATCTTACTGTAACATTTAGTTTTTGTTTCATTAAAATCATCTTACTCTAACAAAAGTGATTACATATATTGAAAACAGAGAGAAGTATTTTTTCTAAAATTTCGTATTACGCGTCGTCTGTGATGTTAATAAGTATCTTATGTTATGTTACGTTATGATGCAGGTGTTTGTAACGAGAAATTATGACCAATGATTTTTTACAATTGATATTGTCAATAATTAGTGGATACTAATTGATATCATAATCAAAATGAACAGCTGTGGAAAGAACAGTAACGTGAATATTATAAAATATCAGTAATACCTACTACAGGAAGCCGTATTCACATTAAACAAACAGGCAGTCTTGGATTATTTACATTTTAATACGCATTGTACTGGCAACATAAAAAGAAGTTGAAAAAGCTATATTCATACAGCCAGTAAGCCCGTATCTTTCATTGGTCCGCTGCAAAAATTATAATTTAAATTTAAGTAGGTACTCATCTCCAAGAAAAAAAATTTTAAAGTCGGTGGTTCACTACGTATTGTTTCTGGAAACAACTTAGCAAAATATTTTTAGTGATAACTTTCTAAGGTCTAAGCTAGCTGGGTGACCGTCAACTTATATTGTTTCCTAATATCGTATAGTTTCACTAAAAAGTAATAGGAAAGCAAAAATCCGTAATTTCGCATACATAGACGACTTGCTCATTCCAGTTATTTTGATTTAAAATATTTTGAGAATATAATATTATGAGAACGAAGGAACCAAACTACCCAGTCAATTTTTTTTAAAATTATTTTTTACCCAGTCTATTTTTTTTTATTAATTATGGGTCCAAATGGTAACTATTCCGCATCAAACAAAAAAGAATCACGTAAATTGGATTTTTAAATTTTAAAACACTATCGTATCGAGTAGTTACGTTAGCTTTTGACTGGCTTTTGTTTGAAATTTAAAAATGTTCGTGCTAGAGGTACAGAAATCTCGGCATAATCGGTGTACATACATACAAAAAAAACCATACTAACTGAATTGAGAACCGCCTCGTTTTTGAAGTCGGTTAATGATAGAGCACTAAGTATATTTAAACTATCTCCTAAAGAAAAATTTTAGAAAATGACTCTACCGCGCTATATCTTAGTCCATACTTTACACATGTTTGTATGTTTTATGAAAATTTGATGCTCTTCAAGTCCTGGCATCGTCTGGCTGTACTCCTTAGCCATTAGAGCGAAATCTTGACACAATCCTTTGATGTATGCTAAGCAAAGAGCATTGCAGAAGGCAATATTTTTGTTTAAATTACACTTGCCAATGAACACCATGGTGTTACCATTCCAGCAACAAATGTTCGCGTTTTGTGATGACCAGGTACATTTTAATGTAATGTAGAGTTATATTCCTGAGCATAACTGTTAAAATTAAATCATTTACGGCCTTCTAATGTAAAATTTACAGCTTGGATCATCCTCAATCATCAGATTAGCTATTCCGTGTCATGTTTTGTGTTCACAGATGTCAAATATCACATGTCACTGTAAGAATATTACAAAACATACATTACCGAATACCAGATATAGAGAACCATACGAGCTCTTTACTGGACCTTCTGCTGACTACGCATCCGGACGGATATACCATCTCAGTGGATGCGCCTTTAGGCTCATCGGACCACTGCCTCGTCCGGACCCAAGTGCGCAACGCGCGGCCCGATGCACCCCGGCCCGCTGGGTGGCGTCGCGTGTGGCATTACAAGTCAGCAGACTGGGATGGGTTGCGTGAATTTTACGCATCGTACCCGTGGAAGCAGCTCTGCTTCGCGTCAGATAATCCTGATACCTGTGCAGCAGCAGTCACTGAGACTATACTGGCGGGTATGGAATGTTACATTCCTAACACGCTAGTGGCCGCAGGAGTTAAGAGGCGGCCGTGGTTTAATCGGCCATGCAGGGAAGCTCGCATTAGCAAGCAAGCTGCGTTTCAGGCTTGGACCACGGCTCGAGTCAATCAGGATCCAAACATCACTGACGTGAAGCGGAAGTTAAATGCTGCTTCGAGGTTCTGTAAAAGAGTGATTGCGAGAGCGAAATTCGATTTTGTCGGCAGAATTGGCGATCGGCTTGCAAGATACCCTTCTGGGAGTCGTGTTTTCTGGTCACTCGCCAAAGCTGCCGAAGGAAACTTTTGTAGGTCGTCCTTGCCACCACTCCGTAAGCCTGACGGAAACTTGGCCCACAGCGCTAAGGAGAAAGCCGATTTACTGGGTGTTCTCTTTGCCTCGAACTCGACTTTGAATGACGGAGGTGCTGTACCACCTACCATACCCTGGTGCGGTAACTCTATGTCTGAAATCTCCATTACGCAACGGGAGGTACGGCGTGAGTTGTTATCTCTGGATATTCATACGTCGAGCGGGCCAGACGGTATACCGGCAGTGGTACTGAAGCAGTGTGGTCCTGAGTTGTGTCCTATTCTGACGCGCCTTTTCGCGCCTTCGTACTCTACCAGGCAAGTTCCGTCTTCGTGGAAGACTGCCCATGTGCATCCTGTGCCCAAGAAGGGCGACAGATCAGATCCATCGAATTACAGGCCAATCGCTATAACCTCCCTTCTCTCAAAGGTGATGGAGCGCGTCATAAATACGCAACTCCTCAGGTACCTAGAAGATCACGACCTAATCAGCGACCGCCAATACGGCTTTAGACATAATCGCTCGACGGGTGATCTTCTACTGTACCTAACACACCGCTGGGCTTTTGCCATTGAGGGTCAAGGTGAGGCATTAGCTGTTAGCCTAGATGTAGCGAAGGCGTTCGATCGGGTCTGGCACAGGGGTCTTCTTTCGAAGTTATCAACTTACGGGCTACCTGAGGGGCTCTGCAAATGGGTCGCTAGCTTTTTGTCCGGCAGATGCATAAGAGCCGTCGTTGATGGCAGTTGCTCGGATAGCATGGACATTAACGCTGGCGTCCCGCAAGGCTCGGTGCTGTCTCCAACGCTGTTCTTGCTGCATATCAATGATATGCTGTCTATTGACGGACTACATTGTTATGCAGATGACAGTACTGGTGACGCTTACTATACGAGTCGTGCTAATACCCCTCGGTCTACTGTGGAGGAAAGTCGCGGTCGACTTGTGTCTGAAATCGAGAGTTCTCTAGTCAGAGTCTCCGATTGGGGCCTACTAAACTTAGTCCAATTTAACCCGACGAAGACACAAGTCTGCGCGTTTACCGCTAAAAAAACCCCATTCGCTGTGTCTCCACAATTTCTTGACACACCCCTTTCCATCTCTAAGAGTATCGGGATCCTTGGTGTCGATATCTTTAGTGACGTGCAGTTCCGCGGACATTTAGAAGATAAAGTCAAGCTGGCATCCAATAAACTTGGTGTGCTCAATAAAGCGCGGCGGTACTTCTCTTCGGGGCAAAGACTGTTACTGTATAAGTCTCAAGTCAGGCCCCATATGGAATACTGCTGCCACCTATGGGCGGGAGCACCTAGATACCAGCTTGGACCGTTTGACGCAGTTCAAAGACGCACTATGAGAATTATCGACGATCCCGAACTCACAAGCGGTATTGAACCCTTAAGCCTAAGGAGAGATTTTGCGTCCTTATGTGTGTTCTACCGGTTGTATAACGGAGTGTGTTCTGAGGAATTATTTGACATGATGCCCACGGCCTCTTTCTACCATCGCACCGCTCGCCATCGGCAGGGAATTCATCCTCACACGTTGGAACTAAAATGGTCTCGTACTGTGCGGTTTCAGAGAAACTTTCTCCCGCGTACGCTCAGGTTGTGGAATGACCTCCCTGCAGAGGTTTTCTCGAACGAGTACAGCATGGGGTTCTTCAAAAAGGGTTTGAAAAAGTTTTCACAGGGTCGGCAACGCGCAAGTGATACCCCTGGTGTTGCAAGCGTCCATAGGCTACGGTAACCGCTTACCATCAGGTGGGCCGTATGCTTGATTGCCACCTTAGTGGTATAAAAAAAAATACATAGTTATTAGATATTCCGAAGATCGTCCAAGGAGTAAAATTTTTATTAATAAATATACTTATCTTATTTCGAATTATAATAAGAATTTTGTTCACGACTGTCCATCTCATTGTTGATATTGAATATTTACGAACTGGTGCATTTGCTGATTAAATTAATTTTAAGTCTTTGTTTGTATGTACTTCCTTCATGAAAAAATTAATCAGCACAATGAACAAATACCATGTCGTTTTTATGTTCGGTAAGGTATTTTATTTTTTAATATTCCGTATTTATTGACCTGTGCTTAAACGAGAAGATTTTCCACGTAAACTGGATTTATTCAGGTGTTCTAGCATTGTGCGAAGGCCGACAGCCAGTGAAGCCTCGACAAGGTTCTTTGCCATACCTGGTGAGTCTGGATTGATAATTAATTCAATATTCTATCTACGGATAGAGGTTTTTATATTAAAATTTAAGTCACTATTCATTGGAAGTTGAGTACCGAGTTAAGGTTTCGCCACACAGAAAGCGAGGCTGAGCGTGAAATTCACGTCGCGTGTTGATCGCGATTACTATGACAATACAGTAAAACCCGTTTATGACGATTTTACAGGGACCCAACCAAAAACGCGTCTTAACAGAGAAAGCGTATTATGCGGGATAGGGAAAATAAAAAGTACTACAAATTATTATGCATTATGTTATAGTTTCGTATATGTAGGTATTAAATTATACATTTATAAATTACATTTACAAATACATAGTGTAAAAAATTATGTTATTAAAGAAATCCCTTAATTTGGTTTGACAGAAAGATTTTGCATTAGCAATTACAAGATTTTCAACTTTTGCAGTGCTTTTTCGCTTTGATTCAAAGAAGCTACATAGCGTCAATCATTAGCAGTTGATAATAATGCCTGGGCGTTTGACATAATCGGAGTCTTCGTCTTCATCGTTATCAATTAGGGCCTCTTTTTGTGTGCTGTTCACTTCTTCAATAGATTTCGTACGGTGCCACATAGTCATCAATGGAAGAATATCCAGGAAAACCCTGCAGTATCACGAGTTATTAGGCGTATTAAACGAGATGATAATCGTATTAGGCGTTAAGAAATGTATGAAAATATATATATAGTTGCAGGGACCGGCGTAAAATGGCGTATTATGAGAGAAATCGTATTAAGCGTGATCGTATTAAACGGTTTCTACTGTATATGGATACGGCACACTGAAACCGCCTCATGTAGCTGGCGCGGCGGGTCACGCCAGCCCGCGCGCCGTGTGGCGTCTCTCATACATTACTATAAAGCCTTAGTTCCCAAGGTGGTCCAGGTGGACCCCCAGGGGTCCACGGGGAAGTCTAAAGGTACGTCTACGTTGGCGTGACAAAAAAAAATTTTTGTCGAGTTTTGGGAAAATGGTAGAAATGTAGCTGCAGGGGGTCCACCGGAAACAGCCAAATTTTAAAAGTGGTCTATGAGTAAAAAGTCTGGGAACCTCTGCTATAAAGCAATTCGCATGGCAAGAACACGCATCAACACGCGACGTGAATTTCACGCCCGATCCCGCTTTCTGTGTGGCGAAGTCTTTAAGGACACCAAGCAATGTTGCGCTGTATATTTTCCTTAGCCAGCACTGATATTGTTTTATATTAACGTATAAAAACACATTTTATAAAATTCATATTTCACTACAATCTAGAGTAGCCAGTTGCGAAAAGATAAGGATATGCAGGTCCCCAACAATGAATGTAGTGCCATATTGTGTAGTACTGTACTATGAGATTAACAAAAGTCATTTTCAAAAACAAAATCGAAGTTCTAGGCTAGGGTAACTTGAATTGGCTTACTTCTACCTGTAGACATAAAAATGAAACCAGCCGTAAAACGTATTATATAAGACTGGGGTGTACACTCGCAGATATCCCAGAAATGGTGTCAAGCGGAAGTCTATAGATAGGCCTCCATATACGAGTACGTCGAAAGATAGGTATCGCAAAACATCCGTATGTAGTCCTGATGGTACCTCTAGGAGTGCACGATGACCTCTTAGCCCATCTTCAAGGGTTATCTGAATAGGCCTTCTCTATTTCGATCAGAAAGCAGTTCTCCATAAAAGTTTAAGGTATCATGTACCTTGAACACAACACATATATAGATAATAAAGAAATAGATAATAACCCTTTGCAAATAGATACTTCTATCACTTCCAAAGGGTTCTATTCCTTTGGAGAATTTGACACCACAAACTGCGTTCTCACTAGGTTTACTTCCCGTCCCGCTACCGCGGTATATGTGTGGGAACTCTAGCAGCGCGTGCAGTAGTAGTGACGGCTGCGGTATGTGTCACCAATCCGGAGACGGAAGACCATGACTACAGACCAATCAATGTGGTAGTAGGTGCCAGCTACCGCCACCAGCGGCGGGGCGTCCGCGTGCAAGTCACTAAGGTGTTACTACCTAACCGTGAGTAAGCTTTATACTGTGTGTTCCGAAAGTCCGAAATCAAATTTAAGAGAATTGATGTGTTCGTTGACAAGAGGTACCTCTGAAAGTTTGACACCTTTCACACCACTTTTATTTTACGATTAAATTTATATTTTAATTAGATAATTTCATGACATTTCTATGAAATAATGCAGCTAATGTTATATTATTTCATACAAATGTCATGAAATTATAAAATGAGTAAGATGTTTTTTAAAGTGGCAAACCATTCTATGAACTAATTAATATACCCCATGTTTCAATTTATTGTCGTATTGGCCGCATATCTGTTACGCATTCTAAGGGGCGTTTCTAGACGATGGGCTTACCACTATTTCTGTGAAACTATTCATTTTAAACACACTATTTCCTTTGCAATATTTCTTTTAAAGTTAAAAAAGTTGACAACTACCCTATTAGGTATGTATCTAGTACCTACATACATCACTTAATCAGTAATATGTTAAAAATCATGATCATTTATTTGTGTTTTAATTACTTAATAACCTTGTTATTATGATAAATTGTCTTTGTGTATTATTTTAAATATGTATACTTAAAAATATAATAATCTTAGTGGCGAACGTAACTGGAAGGCGGGGATATCTGATGCAGAAATCTGTGGCGGTGTTGCTACTGAAGCACAAAGTTCCCGACATCATGGTGGAGATACCACTTCGTCCTCTGGACATAGACTGGCGCGGGGAAGAAAACCTTGCACTGCACGAGCAGTGCTTCATGCCTGGCTGGCATTTCTTCTACAAAGGGGTGAGAATGACCTAACGATTTTATAGCTGAGCTTCGGAGCGCGTAAGAGCAGGTTACGAAACTGTGCTTAGATAATAATATATGCTTAACCTTCACTAAGCATAGCCATATCATCATCATCATCATCATCATATCAGCTTATGGTGTCCACTGCTGAACAAATACCTCCCCATCGATTTCCAAATGGAACGGTTCTGCGCAGTCTGCATCTAACGGCTCCCCGCGACCCTGACCAGGTCGTCTGTCCATCTAGAGAGAGGCCGCCCTACTTTGCGCTTTTCGGTACGTGGTCGCTATTCTTGAACCTGCCACTTCAACTTACTTGCTTAGCCATATAAATATATTGTTTCTCGCGCCGCGGAATCCGCATATCATATGCGCTTCAAGTAGCAGAGTCGAGTCATAAGGGGTAAGAAGAGCCGATAAAGTTAGCGTGATCACAGGAAGGATAGAGACCCGACAAGAAGTTCGGGCAATAAGCCAAGGATTGGAAGAAATCAAGGGCATATCGACATTATTTCATCGTTGATAAACGGCTTCTAATTGTGGTTTAAAATAATAAAAAAGTCATAGGAAAGCGAAAATCCGCCAATTTCGCATACGTAGTACTTACTTACTTAATGATTTCAGTTTTTTTTTATGTAAAAACCAAACTAGCCAACTGATTTTGAAAAAATTTTTAAGGGACCAAATGGCAACTATTGCGCATCGAACAAAAAAAGAATCTCGTAAATCGGATCAGTAATCTCGGCGTAATCGGTGTACATACATAGAAAAAAACATACCGGCCGAATTCAGAACCTCCTCGTTTTTGAAGTCGGTTAAAAAATAGCCCAGACTAACGAAACAGTTAGGACTTTTGATGAAATATACCAACAAGAAAACTTGGTTTATTTCATAAAAGATAGTAAAATACTAACTATTTCTTAAACATCAATTAGGTACTAAACTTATTATGAAACTGGTTCGTCGCTTGCTACTCACGTAAGCATAGGTAGTTGGTTTATTTTTGGTTAACTAGAACTAACAAAGCAAGAACAAAAATTGGACAAACTGCGTCCCAAATAATCTCTCATATCGATGTACAAAAGGCAATCACTGACTACCTACGGTGAGCTCTTTTATTAGGCTTTGCAAAAAAACACCCGCGCATAACATGTGCGCGGCTGTAACTGTTGTCAAGTTGTCAAATACAAACTGGTTCAAAAAAAAATTTTATAAAGTGCAAATGTTCTGTCAAGAATTGACCTTTTAGAGAATTTAGAATTTTGGATAACACCATAGTATTATTATGGCTATGTTAACATGGGTAGGTGTCCCCTTGTGATACCATTAGATAATTTAGATACCAAACAAATAAGAGTAGGTATGATCAAGGCATTAATTTATTTTTAATTGGGAAATAATACTTCACTACTACAACATTTTGAAATAAAATCAGAGTCAGCGGAAATTTTAATCATACCTATTTCAAGTTCCCAATATAATTTAGGCTCCAATTTCGTAGTAAAATATAAACCTTTAAAGTCTCTGGTTTCGGACTGAAACTTACTTACATTAATTAAATTTCATAAATATAACCCCAATTTCAATTTCAAAGCAACAGTATTGAAAAAGACAAGGGAGGTTTTAACAAAAAAAACATCACAGAGTAAACAAAACTGGAAATAAACGACACATACAATGTTTTAAATCCTGCTACAAAATAAAGAGATGATATAAAAACATCGTCGTAAAGATCTCTCCAATTTGAATAACTTTAGTGTTTATTTGTGTGTTTATGGTTCACTAGTTATTTCAAGGGCCTCTGTTAATTATTGATAATATATTTAGGACCGGTGTGCAAACTTCAATACTTTGCGATTTTGGCCACAGAAAAAAGACCACATCACTATTCAGCAAAAAATTACATTCATTCAACAATGAAAGCAGCCTAGGGTTCCATGACGTCAAAACTTGTCCAATAATCATGGTACTTTTATACCATCATGGTCGATAAAAAATACGTCTATAGACAGATCCATGCTCGCCTTACAGCTACAGCTATGCGATTCTCGAAAGTCAGCAGGCTGTTGCAGGCGCTGCTGGCGCTGTAATTCCTTTTGGCGTTTGTTTGCCAACCTGCTCCTAGCACGAACATTTTTAAATTTCGAATCATAATCGTATCGTTCACGTACGCTTAAAATTTCAAATAAAAGCCAGACAAAAGCTAATGTAACTACTTGATACGACGGCGCGGTTCGTGTGTCGTCGTCGATTTTTGGTTAACAAGTAAGTTAGTCGCAATTCGTGCGCTCAAGAAAATTCTATAAAAATGCTTTCACCGAATAGTCTCGTTTCAGGCGTACAATTAATTGTATTTATTTTGATGGTCGACAACCGTAGGCGTTCAACGACGAGCACAGCACCGTTATAAGTCAATCAAATATTGAATGAAGTAATTGCGTTACGATGGCGATTCGAAATTTTAAAATGTTCGTGCTAGGGGTACAGCCTCAGATCATAGAAAGAAGGGTACAGCTATGCGATTCTCTAAGTCAGCAGCCTTGGATTCGTAGCTGTCGGCAGCGCTTTCATACCTTTTGGCGTTTGTTTAACAACCATTGGTAAACCGTTGGCAACAGCGTTTCGATGACGAGCACAGATTGAGCCGAGATTAAAAATTTGTTAATTTTATACGGAGTGGTGCCGTCAATACGACAATAAATTTAAACATGGGCTTAATTAGTTCATATAAGTGGTTTGCCACTTTCAAAACATCTTATTTGTTTGATAATTTCATGACATTTGTATGAAACAATTCAACATTGGCTGCATTATATCATAGAAATGTCATAAAATTATCTAACGAATAAGATGTTTTTGAACGTAGCAAACCATTTCTATGAACTTATACAGCTTATGTTTTAATTTATTGTCGTATCGACGGCACCATCCTGTATTTATGTAAAAGGCAATTAAATATTGAATCATCATCATCATTGTCATACATTTTAAACACAAGAATCTTAAACTGCGACAAACATACACAGCCAAGAGATCGACGTAGAGTTTTAGTAAATACGCTTACGCGTAGCGCTGCGCTGTGTTCAAACCTCAAAATCAATGGGGGCTCGACGTCAAGCTCGATGTCGAATATTTCTGTTAGTGCTATTAAAACAAACATTGGAAAAGCGTCACAATATAGCTGAAGTCCAATCAATTTGATTTGCATAAAAATAAGAATCTAACGCTTCTAGTTTACTTATTATAATAGTTGTTACATCGATATCGATGTTATTGAAAGCACAATATTAGCTATGTTGGAGCAAAAGCCGCAAGAAGTTGAAAACTAGCAACGAATGAAACTAATTTCACATGCATTTGCATAGATTTGTAGTACATAATGCTTGCAGAAGTACGAGAGTACCACTTTTATTTGTAAGCGAGAGGCTGCCTTTGTGACGAAATAAAAGCTAAATAAAAAGCTTTTTAATTATTGCGCATGAAAAAGTGTATTTTTACTTTGTGTTTAGTCGTTGTAGTTCTTTTGAATGCTTTATGGCCTTGCCACTGACTAATTGCATTGAGTGCAAACTTATTCAGACACAATTTTAGCACGAATGAGTATTGCTTACTTTTTGTATCTGTTTCTTAGCATTGGTCAAACTTAAACTGGCAAACATGAATATTAAAAATGAAGTAGAAACCATACTTAAACGAAACTAAATTATTTCACACACATGTATGGAATCTGTAAGATGTTTGTCTTTTGAACGCTGCCGCATCTTCAAACATATAATTTTATAATGAATTTTCATTCGATTAATTTTTAGCTTATTAATTCTGTTAATTGCTCTATGTTTCTTTGTATGGGACTTGTAGGAAAGGTGGTGGTTTTTTCATTGGAGATAATGTATGTGATTACCTACTACACTTAATTACTCTATTTGTAACTTTATAGGATCGGTAAATAACTTTCGCGCTTCTTATTGATTGCAAGGCAAAGTTCCAAAATAAACGGTACAAATTATAGGTTCAATTGAATCCTTCTGTGGTTTTACGCTTTTATTTTCTTGTTATAATAATGAATAACAGAATAATTTAGACAAATGTGTCGTATGTATATTTTTGCTGTCAAGATCATTTCATACATCGATTTATCCATCACAGACCCAACTAGCCATACCCCTGGGGGTAGGGTGGGACTGAACCATACCACCGTAGTGCTGTGCACTATATGTTTACAGGTTTTGTTTTTCCAAATATTACGAACCTGCATAATTATTTTTTTTTATTATCGTACTTATATGTATAAATAACCGTACCAATATTAGTACCTATGCTATTTAGTAAGACATAAGCAGTGCCTTTAACTAATAAGATAACTATGTTACCTTCTCACTCTTACTGTTTTGTCAATAACTTCTATAAAACATTTACTAAGGTTTTTTTAAAAAATCGAGAATTTGCATTCTCGTTTTAACTGTCCATGTTTTGATACCTATTATTAATAAGAAGTGGTTTAAAACACACAATTTCCCATACTTCAGCCACTCATTCTTTAAATAGTAAAGGTATTGATAAAATGACTTTTAGCAACGTATAATCAAGAGAAATGATACTACACAACTTTTACTATGTACACATAGCGATGCAGATAATCGCATGTCAAAAAGTACATTTTCATAAATTAATATCTCATATTTATTTGAACAATACGTTTAAAATGCAATTCTCTAGTCTTTATTTCATCAATGATTTAATATTACTTAATACAGATTAAGTATAATTAATTTAAAAACTGATAACAAATAATAGAATACTCAGCTCGTTACGTAGTGACATTCTGCACTTTTTTTAACTGCTTCAGTTGAAAAAATGTTAAAAGTCGCAGCTTGTTACCGATGACTCGCTATCATTATTAATTCCACTCAACTGACTGGAATAACTTTCAGAGAGGAATATTGAATCTTGCACTCTGATTGTGAAATAAATGTCATAATGAAGTAGCAATTACCGAAATGAAATTGAATTACAGCATACCGAATCTATAATACCTACGTTAAATTCATACTACATAGTAGGTAGTCCCTTAGTGATCAAAACTGAAACATTTCTTTTTTATGTTGTTTTTTTGCCTTTCTTCTCTAGAAGATGATACAAAAAAGTATTTAAGGTGGCTTTTGTAGGGGTCATTGCCAAAATATGACAACCGTAGTATAAAATTATGTTTGTTTTTCTACATTTTATTTAATGTTAATAAAACAAATAAAAACATTTATAACGTTCACCTCTTATTATCATACCTGTAACTACTACTCATTCACAATATTTTAAAGACCTAAAATATTCTACTCTTGAAATTTAATGTGAATATATTTTTTTTATTTTAAACACACACACAACATAAAAAACACTTTAAATCATTACAGGAATAAAAATAAAAAAACTTATGCCTTTAAATAAACTAAAATTAACCGAACTTAGAAATAAAAATACCACCTAAATCTTCTGAAAAAGGAAGTGTACCAATTAAGACTGGTCGCATTACCTCGCTAAATTGCGAGGCTTATTCTTTGTGTTATATTTCTTTTATAAATTATTTTAGATAATATAATAAAATACTTAATCGACATTGAAGCGCAGTTCGTACACTACACTAACATTACCAGTTGAAATTACCTCCTACTATAGGAAATCACAGATATTTTTTTTTTTATACAACTAGATGACAAACAAGCTGACGGCCCACCTGGTGGTAAGCGGTTACCGGCGCCTATAGACACCTGCAATAACAAGGAAAAGCACTTGATATTGCAGGTGCGTTGTCATCCTGAGGCCTAAGATGAAATGCCGTCCATGCCCAGTAATTACACTGGCTACCTTTCCCTTCAATCAGAAACACAGCGAACTGTTTCACGGCTGAAACTGATATTTGGCTGATATTTAAGTTTTATTAAAGTAGATAAATAACGTTCGATAGATAAATAAGTAGGTTCTACCTACCTTACATGTACCTACTTTTGATGTCAGTTTTAGGTTTAATAACATTAACAGCTGATCACTAGAGTTGTGACACTTTAATTATGAGTTTTCGAGATATATATATATATATATATATATTTATATTTGAGTTATTTGTACCACCTTATAAATGAACTTTAGATAATAATGCCAAATCTCACAATCTCACGCTCCGCTCCGCCGTGCGCGCAAAGGAGTACAAAGTTTTTCTTCACGTATACATGTAGATTTTGCGATCGATATGATAAAATTAAAGATAGTTTTACAAGAAACTATCGTAGTCGCCGATCTTTACGACTTATTTCATTTAAATCATTTCAGCGGGTAAAGCGGGAAAACGTAACAGACTGAGAGATAGATAGACAGAGATATTTTTAATATTAACGTGGATTATTATTGAGGACCTCTCTCTACAGTCGTAGCCGATTAAGATATTCCAGATTTACCTAGTAAAAGGCTTAAGTGGCGATATTTAGTACTAGATGAAGCTATTGTTTCGCTTTGTGTCCCCGGCACACTAAAGGGACATGAAACATAATATGCCACAATATAAACCAAAATGTAGACAGACGAAGCCTTTCTATTAAATTAAAAAGGCTTTCTAAATAACGATATCTATTTTAAGATAAAACTATTGTTCCGCGTCGGGGCGAGTCAATTCATCCATGGGCGGAGGCAAACAGCAGGGGTGGTGCGCTAATGAAAAATAATATTTCACTTTTTTGATAAATTGATAACGATTTATAAAACATATCCCGTTTTCCGCCGACCCTTGATCTACCTATTCCACATCGATACAATTGATGAAAATTGAAGCTAAATTATTTTTTAGATGTGCATACTTATTTTGCATATTTTAATATTCTTAATTCATATTTTGACATTATTATAAATGTGTGAAAAATATATTTACATGGAAAAATATGTAAACTAGAAAAAACCTTTCACAAACTGGGTGACTGCTCCAACCATCTGAGTTACCAAGGGCTGAGGATAAACCTATGAAATTCTTCTAGTCTATCTGTATTTGATAAGCTAACGTTTACCCTACTACCTACGAAATATTCTAAACATCCGAGCGAGTTTTTTACAAATACCTACGATTCAGTTAAGTTAAGTGTTGCTTTTAAATATTCTACTATACTTTCTATTGTTTCTTCTTTTTTATTTTTATTTTCACATTTATAATATAAAAATTAAAATTAAGAATATTTAATTCGTTAAGGTTATTTATTTCGTTAGTTTTAATTTAATATTTATTTTCTCCAAGCACTTCTGCTTCTTAGAGTTTTTTTTCTTAATTAGCTTTTTAACAATATAATAAGTGTACACAATGAATTCTTAAATAACTATCAAAGCTATTATGCATTTAAATTACAGATTTAATTTCAATAATATTGATTACTTATCTCGTATTGAATCCCTTAAAAATCACAGAAAAATAAGAGATTTAACTCTTATGTACCAAATCATAAATGGTTTAGGGTTTATGGTTTTGGGTTGGTTTTGGTTGGTTCTTTTCGTAATAAGTGCTATTTTTTTGGAATGCTCTAACACTAAACCCCGTTCTAAGGATACTTTTTCAGTTCCGTTTTGTAAAACTAAGTACTCTCAGAACCGTTTTATAGTGCGTGGTTGTTCTACCTATAACAATAGTTATTCAGACATTGATATTTTCCACACCACTTTTAATGGTTTTGTCTCGGCAGTCAAACAAAAACATATTACTTAGGTTTTTAATTGCTAAATGTTGTATTTTTAAACATTTGTATAATATTATTTGTATGTGTTTAATTTAGGTATGTATTCTAGTGAACGATCAATTTTGTGTTAGTTTAGATATACTACTCTGTCAAGAAAGTACCGGGAAAAGATCAATAATACACAAAATGTTACTTATTCAACCAAATTTATTTTATCGCTTTCAAAGTATGCTCCTTCAGAAACGATACACTTATGCCAACGAAAAATCCAATCATCAAAACACGATGTTTCCGAAATTGAGTTCAGTTCTCGGCGCGAATCTTTTATGTCTTCTACCGATTGAAAACGGGTGCCACGAAGTGGTAATTTGAGTTTAGGAAAAAGAAAGAAGTCGGCTGGAGCCATATCTGGTGAATATGGTGGTTGCTCGATGGTATTTGTTGAGTGGTTGGTCAAAAATTCGTTCACAATGATGGCCTTGTGCGAAGGCGCATTAAAGTGGTGCAAAATCCAAGAATTTTCTTTCCACAAATCTGGCCTTATTCGTCGAATTTGCTCTCTTAAATGCCGCATAACGCTCCAATAATATTCTTTATTTACCGTTTGACGTTCCGGAAAGAATTCTGAGTGCACAACACCGCGA
Organism: Nymphula nitidulata; assembly: GCA_947347705.1. NCBI lineage: Eukaryota > Metazoa > Arthropoda > Insecta > Lepidoptera > Crambidae > Nymphula > Nymphula nitidulata. Next base: position 25,861,978 of record OX374616.1, read on the forward strand.
GAATCAAAGAAAACAGTCAACATGACTTTGACTTTTGATCGAATTTGGCGTGGTTTTTTCGGTTACGGTTCACTTGGAAGGCGCTACTCCGCAGCTTGTAGACTAGTTTGCATGTCAAAATCGTAAACCCACGTCTCGTCACCAGTAACAATGCGTTTCATGAATCTTGGGTCGGAATTGATTCCTTTTAGCATGTCCTCAGCGACTCTCATGCGATTGAGTTTTTAGAGAAAAGTCGGGTCTTTTGGGACTAGCCGAGCGGCAAGATGTTTCATACCCAAGTGATTATTTAAAATGGTACGGATCGACTCCTGAGATACAGAAAGTTCGCCGGCTATCTCTCTCAAAGTTGAATGAGGATTTTCAGTCACTATTTCCCTCACTTTGGCGATGTTAACTTCTGTTGCAGACGTTTTTGACCTAACAGAGCGAGGCAAATCTTCCATCACATCTCGACCGCTATTAAACGCTTTGTACCACTCAAGGCACCTGTTTTTGATAAAGTCGATTCACTGTAAGCCTTCTGTTAACATTTTCACTGACTCCGAACACGAAATTCCATTGGCGATGCATAATATAAGACAAACTCTTTGTTCGATGTTTTTGTCCAATAACAAATTCGCAATACACACTAGATATGATACTAAAAACAGCACTGTATTTAATTTATATAACAGATGCAACTCAAACTCCGCGCTAAAATGGAAAACAGTTGTGCCAATCTAGCAACAACAAAAAATAAAAAAATTGAATTTGAAACCATAAACAAAATAATCATCCATTCCCGATTCTTTTTTGACTTTTATTATTTCAACGAAATGCAATAACTATAAATGGAAACTTTGTTGGTCTTTTGTTTAGTTCAAATGCATATTTTTTTATGTGTTATTGTATTGCTGTATGTTTCCCTTAAATAAATAAATAAACTAAAATAGCATTGGTAATAAAAATATAAAATTAACATTTTATGACTAAGTGGTCGGCCCACATGTAGGGTCGCCTGGGTAAATAAGTACCACCGCCTTTCTCATTTCAGCCGTGAAACAGTTCGCTGTTTCGTTTTGAAGGGAAAGGTAGCCAGTGTAATTACTGGCTATGGACGGCATTTCATTTTAGCCCTCAGGATGACAACGCACCCGCAATATCAAGTGATTTTCCTTGTAATAGCAGGTGTCTATAGGCGGCTGTAACCGCTTACCACCAGGTGGGCTATCAGCTTGTTGTTATCTGTTCTATAAAAAAATGTAGTTACTTATTCTGGTAATTTTGTCATATCTCATATATGGCAACCCTGGTTTCAGACGGGATTCCAATCCAACAGTTGTTTATAGAGACAAAAAGGAAATTGATTGTTCCATCAGGGAACTTCTGCACAATGTTCATTTCCCCCATAACTCTGTAACTAGGTACTTACCTAATATTGAAGATAAATAGTGCAATATTTGCAATAAGCCTTTCACAGATAAGTCCGATCCACTTAAGAAAACAAGCGATATACAACAGGAGAATAAAGAACTGCAATATTAAAATAAAAATAAGAAACGGAAGGAAACTCTTTGTTCTTGTTTCCAGCTTCTAAAGGGAAAAGTGCGAGTCAGTCTCGCGTACTGAGGATTCCGCAATTTTGTCCTGAGACATTTGGCTAGAGATCCGAATATTTTTTTTATTCGGCATAGACTACATTAGTGGTTGCAATCACAATATTAATCTTTATTATTAGTCAATTTAATTTATTGACTATCAACATTATGAGGAGCTCAGTGGCATATTGGTTTGAGCGCTCTGGTTTCGATACGAAAAACAAAGCCACTTTTGCCATGGTCGATCCTCGGATGGGTCAATCAAAGTTTGTTATCTCGAGCTTCCTCCGTGCTTCGGAAGGCACGTTCAGCCGTTGGTCCCGGTTGTTACTGCAACCGCTTTAACCCACTAACCCGCTCTGGGCATGCGTGGTGGTGTTATGGTCCATACGCCTCATGTGTTTCTCCCATGTAGGAAGGCTTGTACCCAGCAGTGGGACGTATATAGGCTGGTGATGATGATAAACATTCTAGTGTTGAAATAGAAATACATATAGACTAGAAGAATATCGTAGGGCTATCCCCAGTCCTCGGTAGCTTAGATGTTTAGAGCAGTCACCTGGATTGTGAATGGTCACTGGATCGATCCCCACCCCAGGACATGAAAATCTGGTGAGTTGCGAATCTGCCGGAATGAGAATCTGGCAAACTGCTCCTGAGGGAATCTAGTTTACATATTTTTCTAAGTGTTAACATTCTCATCTCATCTACCAAAATTATTACTTCACACTCTTGAAGTCCAAAGTAGGACACAAATTTTGCAGACGACGTCTGCTATAATTGACCCTAATTCACTTGTGGCACGCAATGGCAGGTATTCTAGAAATAGCCTGCAGACAAGAATACTTGAGACGGGCTGATTTAAAAGTCTCAAACTCACTTAAATTTTAGTAGCTATTGTTTTAGTATTTTTTACTTGGGAACTTAAGGCAATTTTAAACATAATTATAATATTCAGACAAGATTTGTTACGTTCAGTTTATGTTGATGAAAACACGTAATTTTTTCGCTCTCCTCGATATAAACTCTGGTAAATCAAAACTTTTTTTAGAATATTTTAATCATAATCGTAATCATAAATTTCTTTTGTAGGATTGTGGAAGCACAAATGTGGGTGTATTAGAAAATTAATAAATATTGATTTACACAATTACCTCTTTAGGCATACAATAGAAAAATTGATAATAGAAAAGTACAAGTAAACGTAATGTTATAATATCTTTGAGTACAAGATTCAATCTCAAAACACGAAGTCCAATTTACTATTTTTTTAATTGAATGATAAATTACATATTAAAGGAATTTATTCAGGAAAGATATCAAAAATCTATAAATACCGTGTAATGTGTAACCTGTAGATAATATTTTCTAAAGCTTTTATTGTATTGTTAAGCTGTAAAAAAAATTTTTTTGTTACTTTAGTTTTGAACTAGCAATAAGCAACGTTAGGGTGCTCTATGTAGAGTTTTAACTGAAATTAAAATTAGTTACATTACTTTTCGCCTCAAAAATAAGATAACTTTTCGTAAGAGTCAGATGATATGCTTTAAGCGATTGGTGTTCACTCGTGTTATATAATTAATACAGTCGAACTCCGAAGTATCATCAAACGAATCATTCCCTCTGCGTCGTGAGATTCGTCGTAATGGGAAAGCGACGTATCGAGAGTCACCGTAGTGAGACTCGACGTAAAGAGAGTCGACGCAGAGGGAATAATTCCATCAAACCGACTATTGCCCTCGTACAATATAGTCGCTACGTATACGAACGCTAAAGTTGTTGTGACATGGTACTAAAGTGTTAAGCTACTTATGTGTTCTAAGTTCCAACGTAACCTGCTAAGTTCAGGAACACTGGTTGTAGTTTATAGCTCGATGTAGGTACACTTGGATTCAAAGTATTGAAATAAAACAATATTGTTTATATCAGATCAAAATTTGCTATCATTTACTCAAAAAGAATTTTAAAAATAATTTAAAATTTAAATTAGTAGGAATTCACTAAGTGTTATTCATAGATATTATCTTTGCATAACAGATAGCTTTACTTCAAACCTACATACACACCCAAAAAAAAAAGGTTTTGAATTATCATTCAGACATCTGACTAACAATCGGCTGGCCGAGTGATCTGTGCCCCTTGCTGTACAGGCTACTAATAGGTGTGAGTGTAAGATTATTATTATTATTATCTTAAACGAAAACACATAGAACTCGACTAGGTGCATATAATAATATTAGGTATGAATAGAAATAATAATAATATTATATAGAATAGAAGCAACTCTTAGCCTGCAGTCGTCTGATTAGTACCAGGAAATTTGTAAGAAGCTTGAAGCTCCGCCGTCTATAGGGCTCTTTTAGCCATTATTATTGTAAAATGAAGATGGCAAATGTTAATTAAAAGGTGTGATTAAAAGTAAAAAAAAAACACAAAATTCGGCAAACAAGTAATATCATTTGTTTTAAATTAAGAATGAATATTAACTTTTTTTAATCAGTAATATCCTTGAATTCCAGAACTCTGAAAATTTTAACTAGCAATATTTAACAGTGTTTTATCTAAGATAATTAAAATGAGCGTTCATAAGTAAAACCGTAAATGTATAAATAAAGTAGCTAAGTAGTGAAATTAATTTTTCCATTTTTTCACAACCAACTTTTTCTACTTGTACTTATATTTTTTGATCATGTAAAATCATTGTCAGCAGTAGAAATATTATAATTAAAATAAAATATTTTAATTCGTAGAACTATCGGACATAGATTTTTTGACAAATCATGTATGGTACTCTATTTGTAAAAAATAAAAAATAATAATAAGTAAAGCTTTTAACATATATTTCAGTAAATATACGCTGGCTAACCTGTAGTTTCTAAGAGTGTTGTGTAAACCTGTAATAGGTTCAATGTAGATTATATAGATAAGTGTTTATTTTTAATGTATAAATGTAATGTAATGTACTGTTGGTGTATGTAAATATATAAATAAATATGGTATTTGATGACATATTTAGAATATTCATGAATGCACCGTTTGTATTATACAGGGTGGTGACGACGATACGACAGTAAATTAAAACATGAGCTATATTAGTTCATTGAATTTAACATTTTAAATAAAAGTACACAAGATATTATTGCAAGTCAGGTCTCAGGTAGCTATTTCATTAAAATTACGCATCGTCAATGATTAGAAAGGAAATATACCTACATGTCAAAATGTCAATGACTACAATCTCAAATAATGTCATTTCCCCAGAAAGGCATCCTTTCCAACACAAATTCAAATAAGCAATGTTGGTTGAGGAGCCGATAATTTCAAAATTTTGCGCATTCTCGATAAATTTAAAATTTCTTAGAAATTCCAATATTAGGTACCTACAAAAAAATTTACTATAAACCTAACTTTCATAAACTAATTTACAAAATAATCGATCGAAATCGAACACCTGTTTGTTGTCACCCTGTAAATTTTCACCCGTTTTTCCACCGGCTCTTAAAAAGTCAATAAATGAAAAATTCCGCCATTTCAGCGCTCCTGCGCTCTTACCACGGATCACTAATACCATCTCGCCCCCACGCAAATTCTCAACGATGGAATAATATCTTTGTGTTTGGTTTGTTGGTACATACCTACTTACATTACCTACGTAATGTTAAAGAGGAACTTGAAACCGATTTCATTTCATGCAAAATTAATTTATAATAATTTGATTTTGTCAAAGACAGAACATATCATCATTGCGGTGGGTATGAGAGGCGGCTTACAGTGGATTACACGCAGTCGCACTAAAGCAGAGGTTCCCAAACTTATTTTCTAATAGACCACTTTCAAAATTTGGCTGTTTCCGGTGGACCCCCTGCAGCTACATTTCTACCATATACCCAAAACTCGACAAATATTTTTTTTTATGTCACGCCAACGTACACCCCCGTCGAGTCTCCCGTGATCCCCTGGGGGTCCACCTGGACACTTTGGGAATTAGGGCACTAAAGCAATTAAATTGATGCATTCCGCCACCAAAGGCTTAATCTACAGCCACGAAATAGATAGGATTGGTATGTCAGCCTCTGCATAAAGGGACCAATATATCCCAGGTTGATTTGCTGTAGATATCTGTTTTAATTGAATTGAATTGAATTCCACTAGGCTGATACCGATCTCGCTTTTAGCTACGAATTTGCATTTTTCGTGCCTTCTGCTATAAAGAGAAATAGAAGGTTTTTTAATAGAATTCGTTTCGTGTTTCATACAGTTTAGATACATTTTTCTATAGGTACCTAGTATTTTGTATCTTTTTATAAAATTCACGAATTTTAGAAGCCCCGGAATTAAAAATGCCATATATTTTTTTAGCGGTGCATCATACTAACTTAGCCTAACCAAACATGAAACATTATTTTTCAGTTAGATGTTTTTGATGCATTTTAGATGATTTCAGAGGCATTTTAAATAGTAATTAAACTAATATCTTATCTGGCAACAAATTAGTTAAATAACAATTAGATGCCTTATCATTATTTTTCATTTAGATGATTTTAGATGCATTTAGATAATTTTAGATACATTTTATAGATGATTATTTTTTAGATGCTACTAATAATAATGAACAGGCATCTAATGATTAAATAACGATAAGATACTAGTTCGTTATGTTCTCTTAATATTATAGCTACTCAATTTATTATCTTATATAGGGTGGTGCCGTCAATACGACAATAAATTTAAACATGTGCTATATTAGTTCATACAAATGGTTTCCCACTTTGAAAAACATGTTATTCATTTGATAATTTTATGACATTTCTGAGAAATAATGCATCCAATGTTATATTATTTCATACAAATGTCATGCACTTATCAAATGAATAAGATTTTTTTGAAAGTTGCAAACCATTTCTATGAAGTAATATAGCCCATGTTTTAATTTATTGTCGTATTGACAGCACCACCCTGTATATAAAATTATCTACGAGAATCGGCTGCTATCTATTTAATTTTCATTTTTAGGTCATTTTTTTATGGCAAAACAACGTTTGCGGGGTCAGATAGTTATTCATATATTTCTTACCAATTTTTCAGGACAAAATCTACCCAGTCCACAAGTTCCTTTTGCAACGGTTCTTGCGAGTGCAGTTATTGAGCATCGTAAAGATGGGTGAATGGTGCGAAGCTCTCTCCATCAAATTCCAGAAAGCTCTGACTAGCCTTGGATTCATGGGCATGGTCGACAGGGCAGACGGCGTCTGCGTCAAGGATGTAAGTCTTCAAATTTTTTAGATTCAAACACCTATTTTCTCTATTCCGTGGTTAAAACAGTTGGGTTCGAATTGGTTCGCATGTTTACCGCGTAACTTTAAAGACACTGCGTATGCATGGCGTCCAAAGGATTATTAGTGTGTCTAAACTGTTTGTAACTTTTTATTTCTTTTTTCAATTTTTAGTAAGACATCCGTATCTACTTACCAGGTATCTTGGGTTCGAATCCCGGTAGAGGTAATAAATGGTTGTAAGATGAATATGACAATTTGTTCCTCCATATTATTGGAACATTATGTGTATTTCTAATATTGCTAATATTGTATAATAATTGCATATTATTATCTATATTTCTCTACTTACTTTAGTATCCATAACACAAGTCAAACGAACTCTAAAACCCGGAGTACAGTCAGCAACAAAAATATATAAACAATTTTGATCCCAATCGCATAACTTAAGAGATAGAATGGATACATATTTTTGCTGTAAGAGGGTCTGTCCGCTCAATATACATAGAGAAAAATACATTGGAAACCCTAGAGAATGTGCATGGTTGCTGTGGTCTTTAAACAGATTGTCGTTCCAATTTTCCGATAACAAATCCAATTCATTCGAATGTCAGTACTAACCAACATAGACCAACTCGTTTTCACTGACAATACACAACAAGAAAAACTGCACTCCAACGATTTTACCTATCTACTAAAAGTAATATAGGTACTGAGGACAGCACATCAAGTATAACAGTTGCATTATGAAGGCCACCTAATTTACGAATGGAATATGCTATGCGATTCTCTAAAAAGTCAACAGCTTTGAATTCGTGGTAGTGAGTGGCAGCGCTGTCATACCTTTTGGTGTTTAATCGACAATCATTTGACAACTGTTGGCAATACTAGCGTTTCTATGACGAGCACAAAAAGGTTTTTCATTTTGATAGGTATCATTTTGAAAAAGTATATCAAATATTGAAAGAAGTCATTATATACATTTTTTACCGACTTCAAAAAAGAAGGAGGTTATATATTCCACTGTATGTATTTATTTATTTTTTGTATGTATGTTCACCGATTTCTCTGTCAATTGTGACCCGATTTTCAAAATTCTTTTTTCATTCGATAGAGTATACTCCAGAGGTGGGTCCATTGTCACCAAGTCGGATCTAATGATGGAATCCCGGGGAAATCGAGGGCGTACCAAAATTTTTATAGGCACGTGTGACATGTTTTACTTTTTTCCAAAGCTATTCAAGTATCTGCTTCTGTTAGTCGTCATCTCATTTTGATGAGCTGATGATAGAAGGTACAACTCCTTAACGGTTAGTAGTTAGAAGATAATTCTTTCACTGTGTATTTCAACCAAAGACTGAGAGACAGACAAGTCGATAGTGGTGACGGTCACCATCTTGCTTTGAACTTATGAAATCACTTAAAAAAGTGAAAAAAAAATATTTATTAACAAAAATAAAACCGACTTCAAAACACTAAAAAGGAAAAAAAAATTAAATTTCAGTACCTAGGTACCTGCTTACCTCCTGAAATGTATTTTAAAGTGCTTTACTTTCTATTGTCTCTGGAAACAGCTTAGCACCAACTCCAAAAAATACATTTCAGGAGATAAGCAGGTACCTAGGTACTGAAATTTAATTTTTTTTTTCCTTTTTAGTGTTCTGAAGTCGGTTTTATTTTTCTTAAAAAAATTTTTAAACAAGAAAAACTAAGTCAACACACAATTGGGTTTTTCATTGTCATAATAATATGCCTACGGGAGCATATTTAATATCTTTATGCCCGGGACTTTTACCTAAGAACTGATAGCAAAATTACCAGAACATAACGAAGTTCTTTTAGTGTATTCTAGTCCCGCCAGTGACGGCTGTTCATCAAAATTCTTTAAGTAATAATATTAATAAATTGTATGTTTTCAGCCGGAAGCAGTGGCTCAACCTTGTCACGTAAGTAAAATGGAAGAAAGCGAAAAAGATATGAGTATAATTATCTTACCTTAATATGTAATTATATTTCGCCATTAGCTTACAAAATCCCTTCTCAACCTTAAATTAACACGGTCTGTCCCTAATTTTTAAATCATTCTTAATTCATCGCATGTAGATACTTTAAAATTAGGACTAAAAGAACCAAATCGTAGTACATACATATTTTAAAATGAAAATATATTTATTCAATTAGGCCCCCAAGAAGCACTTTCGAATCGTCAACAAAAAAACCCTTAAATCTATCACATAAAACTAATATTAACTAACTAACAATTTCATAATGTTTGTCTCTCTGTCTTATCTGGATCTACGTAAGCTAAGAATGTTATGTCAGTCTGTCTATCGGTCTGTCTGTCGGTCCGTCTGTCCGTCAGTCAGTCTGTCTGTCTGTCCGTCAGTCAGTCTGTCTGTCAGTCAGTCTGTCTGTCAGTCTGTCTGAATTTACACCGGTTCCAAAAGTTGAACTACCGAGAAGATTCCGGCAACAAACTCGTGTAGTCACTCTTTTCAATCATTATGTTACAATGTTTAATTACACAGTAATAGTATTTAGCAGCGCAGTGTCGCACAGAGTATAAAAAAAGGTATATTAAAATACCAAAAGTACCTAATGATAACAATATTTACTGTATTTAAAGGCTGTCCGACAATGCACCATCACAATATAGGTATTACAATACACAAAGGTCAACAATTAATATACAAAGACCTAATAAAGCTAAACATCTTTCATTATTTTAAACACTTGTCTGAGCACGTCGTTACAATAATAATTGTATTGTTTTATATATAATATCCTATAATGCCATATACCTCAAAAATCCCTCAAAAATTATACTATTGATGAATATTTAGGTAAATTATTACAAAATCAAGGAAGCTTAGAGATGACCATTTCCACTAGTGGCACCTGTTCACAAGTATGACGCATGTGCCAGCCATCCCTCCGCTCAACCATATCATAGGGAACGGAGCGACCCGGCACACGACGCCACCACCGCAGAAACTTATAGAGAGCATGACATCTTCCAGCAACCACAAAATCAATGAAATGCTATTGGTGGAAATAACTATATGACATTATAAGTTACAACCAAGCATTTTTGTCATTTATATAATCGTTAATAGTATAGTAACCTTTGGACATTAGAATTTTCTTAATGTGAATTTTAAATTTGTCAAATGGCAAGTCTAGTACGTTATTAGGAATCTTGTTATAGTAAAGTATGCTTTGACCCATAAAAGTATTAAAAACTTTATGCAGTCTTAGAGACGGTAAGATCAACTTATTTTTATTTCTTGTATTTAATGCATGTACATCGCTGTGTCTTAAGTAGGAATTTAAATTTTGACGTACAAAAATTATGCAAGCATAAATATATTGAGAAGCCACTGTTAGTATATCTATTTCTTTAAATAAGTCTCTAAGAGATGTTCGGGCAGCAAGGCAGTAGATTGCTCTAATTGCACGTTTTTGCAAGATAAATACTGTTTCAATGTCTGCTGCTTTACCCCACAGAAGAATACCATACGACATAATACTATGGAAGTAACTAAAGTAAACCAAGCGCGCCGTGGCAATATCAGTATATTGCCTTATTTTTCTAATAGCATAAGCCGCGGAGCTAAGTCTACTACAAAGTGTTGTGATGTGAGGGTTCCACTGGAGTTTCGCATCGATTGTAATACCTAAAAACGTGGTGGATTGAATTAAATTTAGCGACTGATTATTTAATTTAATGTTTGTATCCACTTCCCTAACATTAGGTAAAATAAATTTAGTAAATACATTTAGTTTTCTTTGCATTCAGTTGTAAATTGTTCACAGTAAACCAATTCATTACTTGAGATAGCGCATTGTTTACGTCGTCAAAGTTAACTTTATTTCTATCACATTTAAAAATTAAAGAAGTATCATCTGCAAACAACACAATCTCACAAAATTCCTTAGCAAAGAAAGGCAAGTCGTTTACGTATATTAAAAATAAAAAAGGCCCTAGAATTGAACCCTGTGGAACTCCCATTTTGACATAAGACCCTGAAGATTTTGTTCCATTGATGTCAACTATTTGAGTTCTAGAACTTAAGTAAGATGTGATGTTGAAATAGACGCCCTCGTAAACAAAATAATAACAATATTATTAGATCGACTTTGACATAATGAATAATCTTGCAAAATGCCTTTGCGTGCGACAAGCATTAAAATATATGCTACAATTAATTTCTTTGGCTACACGCCTATAATAATGTCCTGCGGGGCAACTCAAAGCCAAATCAATAGTAGGTATTGTTTGAAAGCTATATTACTTCCAAAAAAGGCGGTACGATTCGTCAATAATATGACGTCATTAATAAAATAACAATAACAACTTTCTTTAGTTAGTCGCTGCTGCGCTGATTTGGATGTCTTATAAAACGTAAATGCATTAATATTCTGAGTATTTTAAGCCCATGACAGATTGCACAGACTTTTGCAACCAATAAATATACCTACGCGAACACTATCTGTAAGAAGTTTTTGTTAATAAATGTAAACCACTATCATCTTTCTATGAGTGATGAGCAAGAAAGGTAGCGCAAGGGACACAAACCTATACAAAATGACATTTGGTTTGTTTACATTGATTCTTTATCTAAGTTGGCTCAAATAAAGGTACAATTTTTTTTGACGTATCGATATTTTGTTGGATATAGTACCACTGTACCATCAGAAATTATTTTGCATTTATACAGAATGTTAGGGGGACGGTAGCTCTCGTTAACGAAGGCAGATGGCAGAACTGGACTACCTAAATACGACTTATTAGAAAATAAATTTTAAATCGCAAAAAAAATCAGCTGTTCCATGCAAACAGGTCGTCTAGATATTACAATTTGTATAAAACAGCTGTTTTTTTTTCGCCATAACAAATATATTTTCTAATAAGTCTGCCTTTGTTTGCGAGAGCGTCCCGCTAACACCCTGTATATCAATAATATTAATTTGCTTAATTCATTAATACCTTACCATTTTTAAGTAAGTAGGACCTATATTGGATCATAGGGCATGTATGGTGCTCCGCTGATATGCCGCGCGCGTGCAGTTGGCATGCTGTTGGCGCCGGACGCGCAGTGGTCGAACTGCACTGGCATGAGTAACGTCGTACACCTATTTCACAGCAGATACCTCAAAAACTTCATGACCTGCGTCTCCAGGTAATATTTATTTTGTAGAAGGATCTAATAAGTACTTTAATGTGGTTACGTAAGTAGTAAACTGACCACATGCAAATAATTTATAGCGTGGTTACATCGGAATGTTAAATCGACCGTTAAAAATAAATATAATTATCATTATCATTATGGAGGAGACAGACTGAACCCACTTTAAGTAAATATTTTTATGTATTTTCAAGCTGTGTTATTTATTTTGATTATGTTACGTTAGTCATACTTATTTGGTCATATTTTCAATAATATGATGCGAGCTCATTATTTTTAGCAGTCCACTTAGATTTTATAGTTTCTCAATTTAGTGTAAGGAAATGGAAAATCGCCATTCTTGTTTCTATAAACACTATAAATTGTGTGGACGCTTGCTGAATTGTCATGTAATTAGATACTTATACTTTGCCCGTTCCTGGAGCATCTCAGATTGTTTGAAATGCAAGAAAGGCTTTTACCGCTAAAAATAGTTCCTCTCATAATTTTCGCTTCTACTTCAGAAGCAAAAATTATGAGCTATTTTACTATTACTGTTTTAGCGGCTAAAGCCTATCTTGCATTTTAAACGATCTGAGGTGCGGAATAAATATGCTACTTAGTACGTATACAGAATTTACTTTTATTTCCATAACTATTGAGGAACTATTTAATAAATAATAATAAATATTCTATATTGCACACATGAGACAAATCAAACAATATAAATAAATAAAGTAATAAGCACAAAGCAGTACAAATGGGAGGCCTAGTATTGCTAAAAAGCAAGCTATTTATTTTAGTTTATGACAATTTGGATAATATTTATAAAAATTATACGGCCGCACTAAATCATTGTATAAGTCTAGAACAACCACTCGAATTTTGAAGAACTTTCAGAAGATCATAGCAAAATAACATTAATCTTCATCAGTTCATTGCCAGCACAATGGTGTTCTCTCCTTTCTTTAACATGGGTTCCTTCAAAAGAGGCGTGAAAAGGCACGGCAAATTGGAGGAAAGAAAAGTATTTTAGCTGTCGTCGCATACGGTCTCTTCTTACTGCTTGACATCAGGTGACGTTCATTCATTTACCGTGCTTTAGATAAAAAATATTTTTAAAAATCTACTGCAGTGAGTAAGTTTGCCTGAACTCATTGAGAAAGCTTTATATTGGGAGTAGAGAGAAAGGTAGATTTGCCTTCTATGCAGTCAAATCTTTCTCTTGACTTTTACAGGTTAGGTGAGTAGTGCCCAAGGTGCTACGAATCTTTATATAATAGGCTACCATCAGGTGGGACACACGCTTGTTTTACACCCTTAACGTATAGAAAAAGCCTAGTACAGCTAACACGAACATTTTTAAATTTCGAAAGGTAACGTAACTACTCGATACGATGGCAATTCGAAAAAGTGTTCGTGCTAGGGGTACCTACTTTAAACAGTGTTCAAAATGAAATTCAAACGAACGTAGCTATTGGGTCGTGAGGAGCCGTTGGGCTGCGCAGATCCGTTACATTTGGAAATCGATGAAGGAGGCCTTTATTCAGCAGTGGACACCATAAGCTGGTATGACGATGAACGTGGCTATTAAAACTGTGGAAATTATGCAAGGTATATACCATGTTTTTCATATGGCTTAGTGATGTTACTCTCAAACCCAAAATGTGTACCTACTAGTGTGTACGCACACCCAAGAGTACGAATGCAAATTCTAATGTAACGACACCGTACTTGGCTAAGGAAACCATAGCTTTACGTGATCGTTCGTTACAAACAAAGACTTATAAAGGGTGATGCCGTCAATACGACCATAAATTTAAACATGGGCTATATTAGTTCATAGAAATGGTTTGCCACTTTCAAATACATCGTATAGTCGTTTGATAATTTCATGACATTTGTATGAAGTAACATAACAATGGCTGCATAATTTCATAACATGTTTTTGAAAGTGGCAAACCATTTCTATGAACTAATATAGCCTATGTTTTAATTTATTGCCGTATTGACGGCACCACCCTATATACACTCGGTGGATACAGAGGTAACACGGCCAGCACAAAGGAAACGTTCACTAACAGAATAAACAGTTATTGAGTTATCGGCTAACCTATCCGCCAGTCTATTCACGGTTAATGCAGTTACTCGGCGCCGAGCATCGTCAATTAGTATCCATAATTCCACATGTAGGTTGCACCGGGCAAACATGGGTAGGTAGTTTGCAGTTAGTAACGAACCAGAATAATACTCTAATAATGACCTTGTAAATAAGATTTCGTGCAAGAAGATCTGCACACTGTTGACGTTTTGATAGAGCGCAGCGAATCGACTCGTGTTCAAAGCCAACTACTAGAAGCTTGTTGCAAGCTGTTGAATAAAAAAAATATAGACTTTCAACTAAGCTCTAACATTGCTCATTGTTTATAGGTTGTTTGAACCAGAACACACACCACAATGGTCGGTGATGAAGCGGCAGGTGTTCGACGAATCCGGCAACTACGACTACGTGCCAGCTGTATACGATCAGCTCGAATGGAGTAGTTCCAGCTCCGAGTCCGATTAGAATAAAACTTATTATTCTTAAGACAAAACCAATAATACCTACTTGTATTTGTACTTGTGTTTGTTTTTCGTATTCTGGGAGCATTCCGCTTCAGATTCACGACGATTACGGTGTCTACGCGCGGGCTGAAACGCTAGTCGCGACGACTCCATTGGCTAAATATCGTTTCGGACCGTTTGTGAGCACCGCAGAGTAATTTCCTTGATAACACTCAGAGAAAATCTGAACTATCTACAAAATTTTGTAGGGCAGTAGTTGCACAGTATAGGAATGCGATTGCACGAATCGCATTCCTATTCTAAACCACGCTCTAATCTCTAGATAGCTATCTGATAGGTATGTATGGAGGGTGATGAGCTAAAGTTCACGGCGTTTGCAACCTACTCTAAGGAGGTTTGTAGCTACCAAAAGGTTTGGGAAGCGGGAGCGTCAAATGCGTAACGGCCTCGCTATCAGCGGCAGCTTAGACCGGTGGCGGTGAGTGGCAAGAACAGATATGAGGAGCACGCCACGAGCCGCCGCTGTTAGCGCATAAGGCAGCGGTTTTCTGCAGCGTCGCGCGGCAAGGCGAGCGGCGAGAACAAATGTATGGCGGATGAAGTGCCATGCCAGGACTCACGGCCTGGCCACGAACTCACCGTACGCGCGTCCTGCGTCTCGCGAATCAGCAACCACTGCGCGCTGTCTCGATGTCGGCCTCGCAGCGCGTCGTCGTGACCGCGCAGTGGTTGCCGAGACGCCGCTCCCGTGGCCAGGCCGCCAGAGCAGCGCGGACAGCAGCGACGGTTTGGCGATACTGGCGTGCGGGCTCGCGCTTATACGAGGCTATAAACGCGACAACGCTGGTACGATTTTTGGGTTTGGAAAAACCGCGCTTCTAAAAACGAGGTTATACAAGTATTATCTGAACTGTGCTTATACGCACGTATAAAACGTAAGACTGTAACCGCCCTAGGACGCCAAAGATCGTAGAGCAAAGTAATATTCATACCAACCAAAAATTCTTACAATAACAGAATAAAAAGGCGTCGCTCTTGCATGAATAGAATCTCACATAGATTAAGTTAACTATAAATAACTATACTGCATATAGAAAAAAATACGACTTCTTACGATATTCACTGACAAAAAAACGGATAAATCGTTGATTTGGTCACAAAAACTGCTATACACACTTAAAAGTTCGTCAAAATATTCATTATAATATTTCCTAGAATAGATAGCTAGGTATATGAAAAAGCAGTATCTAAAAATTTAATTAAAAACACATTTTAAGTTAAAGTAAACGAATATATTAGCTAAGAACGCAGCAATGGCATCCTTTGGAAACTGAAGTATGAATTAATAAGATTGAGACTCCGACTTCGTTGCTGCAAATACTTTACCTTGATAAGTACCTACTACCTACTACTTACAGAAACCGTTAAATTTCCAGTATAAAATTCAGTTTTAAACTATTTCAGGAATTTTTTCTAAGAAATATAATATCAGACAAGATGCAAAGTCTCGGCTAATTTTTAGTTTTCCAGCTTGGATATTTCTTGAGAAACTTTTAGAATGTCTATCTTTTCGTTTTATGTCTTCGTCTAATTATTTTATATACAATATGATATGTTATTAAAAGGTAAATACATTTTGGAGTCGATGCTATGATGTTTCCAAAAACAATAGAAAGTGATGCACAACTCCAAAATACCTTTTATTCTTCGTCGATTATTGTAAAGATTGAAGATAATTGATCTCTCAATCCACATGCAGACTTTTTAATTAGTTATATCGGTGCTTATTGCCTTTTGTGTGATTTGAAGTCAAAGATAGCTCTCGCTTACCGATCATTTTCAAATATATCAACCCAATAGTTAGTATAAGTACATATAAAAGTCCAGTAGGTACAAACAGGAAGTACACTTACTTGCAATTATAATATAGCCAGCACGTAAAAAAAATGGCCGTATAACTGCGAATACGCCTTCATATTTCCTAGTTACGAAATAGGATAATGTAATAAGCGCTTTATCTTGAGTTTGAGCTACACCCCTAGTGAACACAGAACTTGGCACCCATATACCTAGATCTCGATATACTTAGACGAACTTGACGTAAAATATAAAATTGAAAATTTCTGCCTGCCCCCCCTGCCTTATAAACCAATCTCAATATAACACCACCTTATTGAGACTATTGACCAAACACGCTACATCTGTTGTAAGTTTCTGAAGAATTAGGGATCCCGCCGGCTTGTTGATGGTATAGGATCAGCTCAAGGTTGGCATATTATAGGAATGTCACCGAAGTGACAATACACCTCAAATCGATCGGATGTGTTTAAGTTAGTAAAAACCTTTTATCATGTTTAAAATGAGCTGATAGCCATAAAACGCCTGAACTAATCTACATAAATTATGCTACAGACAGACATACAGATACACAGACAGACACCTCTTTTTTCGTCGGGGGTTAATGAGATAATATGTCATTTACGTTAAATTATTCAATTCCTTTATTCCCGTTGTCACACCATTTTGTGATTTCTGAATGTCTAATTAAGTCCGTCTGAAAATAATAGTTTAGAGTTTGTATTTGCCCATTGACATATGTTAAGTGGGTATTGTAATATTATTATAAAAATAAAAAAGTACACTGTGACTTAGCGTCATTGCTTTTGCATTAATTATATTTCTCTATGTTTTGCAGGCTTTTACCACAATTTTTGACTTTGACAATTACATAAAATATTTAGGTAAGTAGGCCTTAAAAAGAAACGTTTGAGTATTCTGCTGTAACTAGTTATTCTGTAAGTCCACTATGGATTTCAATAAAACGGTACGATATGTTATTGTTGATCACTGTTATATAGGGTTTTTTTTAAAGTTAACTAAGTACTGAACTTAATCCACAAGCAAAAGAATGACTGCCCATTTAGCCGCTCATTACTCTACTTAAAATTCATCGGCCAAAGTCAAAAAAAATATTGGCAAATTTTATTTGGAGCACTACGGACGTACTTTGAATTCTGTTCTTCTTCTTCTTCACCAGCCTATATACGTCCCACTGCTGGGCACAGGCCTTCCTACATGGAAGAAACACATGAGGAGTTTGGGCCATAACTCCACCACGCTGGCCCAATGCGGGTTGGTGGGTTGAATTCTGTTAGAAAATAAAAATTTAAAAATATTCACCTTCATGCTTTCAACTGTTAATGCTGTTGACTATTAGCACTATGCCAACAGTCCATATCACAAACACCAAGTATCTGGATCGAAGTTGGGATTCGGGATGAAAGAGTACCTTTTTAATACGGTTAATCGGGATCACTCGTTTGATATCATTATTAATCAAACGCTTTTGTCGTGAACAAAACTGCAAACGGGTGAACAGCTAATTCAGGTTCACTGTGCCCCATTTCTAAAAATAAACTTTACGCAGGTTTATTGTAAATATTTACAGAACCTTCATGATGATTTATGGACACCAAATAATGATAGCGCGATACAACGTAGCTCAGCGACATCTAACGGCAAGCCAAAAAGGTTCTCGAATTATAATTTTAAAGCATTGCGTAGTTTTAAACCATATTGAAACGAACATAAGGCACATACTAAATTGTTAAATGCTATAAATTATAGGTACATACATTTTAACCCTTGACGAAAAAGAGGGGTGTTATAAGTTTGACGTCTCTGTCTGTGTATCTGTGGCATCGTAGCTCCTAAAATAGACCAATTTTGTTTTTTTTTGTTTGGTAGCTGACGTGATTAGAATGGTTCTTAGCCATAATTTATGAAGATAAGTTCAGACGTTTGATGACTATCAACTCATTTTTTACATGATATAAGGATTTTATTAACTTTCACAGATCCGATTGATTTGTTTGGTGTAGGTACTGTCACTTGGGTGACATTCCCATGACATACTATCCTTATGCTGATCCTATAATATACCATCAAAAAGTCTGCGGAATGCTTTAGAACCCTACAGCAGTTATGGCGTGCTTGGGCTCATAAGAATAGTCTCAATGAGATGGTGTTATATAGATGATACTTAAAATTTTCAATTTTATACTTGGCTTACGAAGGTGACACTGTAAAAGGGTATTTACCTGAGGTATCTACCTTAGATATTATACCATTACCATACCTACATTTGTCAGAAGGTACTCAGAAGTAGCGTACCTAACAATTTTATACATTGGATCTTTCTTATTTATCTGTTCAAAAATTTATTGTGTATGTAGCCACGTTGTACAAAAAAAAGTTATGGAAGGTGTGGCTTATTTCTAAAAGAAATATCTTTTAATCCGAAGTGGTTGGAGATAAATTACTTGTAGAAATATAGAAAGTGCTAGAAGTGGTCGGAGAAATATATACGTCGCCTATGGTCTAAGGTCGCCTAACACTTCAATTTAAACTTTAAGTTACGAAATTATTTTAAAAATAATTGAGTAACTTATGAAATAAATATTAATATTAATTAAAGAAATAAATATTATTAAAGCTCTCCATAAATCTGTAGGTTCAATCTCACCACAACCACAACAATTTCTGCTTTATTGGGGTTTCATTAGGTAGTAAGTAGATACTTATAAAGTGATATGAGGATCAGGACAGAATGGTTATTAGAAGTTGTGTCATTGAACTGATCAGGTATTATGATAGAAAGTGGACGTTTCCTAGCTAACTGTGGAAAATTACATACAAAACGCAGATGGCCCGAAATGCATACAGCAAACATCTAAAACGGGTACCTACATAATAAACTACCGGAACATTACATAAGTAATGGCTAGCTACTTACTATCTTCATATCCCAAATCGCTAGGCGTTATTAAATCTTAATCAGCAGGCTTGTCAGCATAAAGTTCAGATCAGTAGCTGTTTTCTACAAAAAATATTCAAGTTAAAATGTCATGTGTATCATCGCTTTCATACTTCTCTTTAAAACTAGGAAACAGGCAGTCATAACATAAAAAACTTGTTAAAATTGAGATTACGAAAGTAGTAAGTGAAAAATATTTTGAGTTCATATAGTAATTTTATCAAAAAAGTTTTAGGCAAATTGTAATAACCTACACAAACATGGCCCTCAATTGATTTTAAGATTTACGTAATATAATTTACTCAGAATTCCAACAAAAATCACAGGGTTCAATTAAAACCTTTCTATGGTCTGAGATTTAAAACGCGGAGAGAGAGAATCACATTTTAATGTTTTTGAAGTGTTTAAACGCCTACCTTATTGTAACAATTAATATATTTATTTTATTTATTCCTAATTGTCCACAAAACTACTTAAAAAAAAAATTACAAAATAAAACATGATGTACACAGGTGAGCTTAACACAAAACTGGGTTAAACATAGTAATTAATAAAGAAAGAGTCCCGCCTGGAGCATATATTTTTTCATCGTTTTCTTTCTTTATTTGTAATTGTTACAATAAGAGAGAATCGTCACTTTGCGCGCCAAATATATAATAAATTGGCAAATAAGTAGTAGTCATTCCTTACAACTGTAAGGAATGCCTACTAGTATACATTCCTTACAACTGTAAGGAATGCCTACTAGTATACATAGAAAAGGGATCAATGCGTTGACATTTTAACTCGAATCAATGTCATCTTTTTACACAATATTTTACTTTAAAATAAAACTCGAAAAGATATTCTAAATAATATTTATTAAAAAAAATCTTTGGAATATTGGAACTATTGTAAAGTTATGCTAGGTGCTGCTGATAAAGTCAAACATTATTATTACGTAATATTTTTTCTATGTTCACAGTTTCCACCTACACCAGTCAACTACCTTAAATGTACAGGGTGGAGCCGTCAATACGACAATAAATTAAAACATGGGCTATATTAGTTTATAGAAACAGTTTGCCACTTTCAAAAACATGTTATTCATTTGTTATATCCAATGCATGCGCCACCACACGGTTCAAAGCCTCAAACAAAAAAAATACACACAGTTTTTGTTCTGACAACACTGGATCGATCTTCATTATGTTTACATTATTTCATACGAATGTCATGAAATTATCAAATGAATAAGATATTTTTGAAAGTGGTAAACCATTTTTATGAACTAATATAGTCCATGTTTCAATTTATTGTCGTATTGACGGCACCACCCTGTATGGCGTCTTAGCACAACAGTTTTATTACTTGAGACTGTGCTTTTAGTTCTCGTCACATGCTCTCGTTGTTACAACATCAAAATGTCTAGAAAGTGACAAGCGACGAAACTCCCAAGTAGATTATATGATGTTTGAGTGACAAGCTACTAAAACAATGTGAGGGTAGAATATTTTAAAACCGATGTGTGCGTTGCAAGGTTAAGATAATAATTCATTTATTTGCTGAAAATTCGATTAGAGGGTGGATCGCGGCTCATCGGTGCAAGCATGAATCTTTCGATACGCGGAATTCGACGTTATTACGCGACATAACCGTTTTACCGTTTAATGTGTACGAAAGAAACCGTTGAGTCGAGTTTTGATGTCTAATTTTGTCGATCGATAGATTCATGCTCAGTGCCGAGACTGAAAATTATAAAACATTCTATCGATGCCTTCTGCCGTAAATTATACTATTTTGACATACCAGTGACAGTTAACAGAATTGTAGATTTTGAGTAAGACCGACTATCACATTTATGTTTGGTTTTGTGCGTAACAATTACAAATAAAGAAAATAAATGATGGAAAAGTTATATGATCCAGACGGGAATCGAACCCGCGCCTGGGGTCCGACCGGACGCGATAACCACTACGCCACCGGAGCACTAGGTGTAACGTACCAATTTCTTCACCGCTATCTTTCTTTTTTTAACGTTTTTATAGCAACGTTTATCTCACCACTTATTGAAGTTAACACGTCTAGTGATCCAAAAGAATATTTTTACAAGCGTTTTTAAACTTCCAGATAAGTTAAGAAAAGCCTTTTTAATCACATTCATGTTTGGTTTTGTGCGTTTATAACGCCTACTATATTGTAACAATTACAAATAATGAATGAAGATTATATGCTCCAGAAACGTTAAAAACGGTAGAAAGCGGTGAAGAAATTGGTAGGTAACACATAGTGCTTCGGTGGCGTAATCGCATCCTTCCGGACCCCAGGACATAAATAAAACTTAGATAACATATAAATAAAACTGTAAGCAGTCACTGGTGTCTCAAAATGGATAACTAAAGAAGGCAGTCTCTATACAACATGCTATAATAGGCGCACGCGCACACAAACACGTAATGAAAGACCCGATTCCTTTGCCAGATTTGAGATCCCCGAACGTTCGGATCTCTGTGTGTGTGCACTTGCCATCCTCGGTGAATGAAGCCGGCCTTCTGTATCAATCTATTCTTTGCAGGTGTGTTGGTTCTTCTAGTAGTAATAAGTATTAAGAATCAAACAATAGACATAAACCGCACTCTTTGAAACTGATGTTCTTAGTGAAATCAATTTACACCGTATTTGAAAGAGCAGTACTTTTGCATAGTGTACGAACGAGGATTTTAATTGATAATAGACATTTGGTATTACAAGCGATGTCTGATCAATTAAACATTTTCCCGAGCTCAAAAGTTACTGTGAATAGCGCGGCCTGTATAAAATACTATATTACAAATCTATACTCCTCATTTTACATGATAGATAACAACCACTAATTCATGGAAATCGATACATAAATAACACTACAGTATATTTTACTAATAAAATATAGGCATATGTAACTAACATAGGTAAATTAAAAGATTATAAAGGGCTTATGAGCAGACCGGTTCAACAGTTAGCTATATTATTAAATCTTAAAATATTGTTTAGTAATGAAGTGTAGAAAAAAGTACAGTTAAGTATGTCAATATTTTTGCTTCTACAACTATAATGAATATATAAAACATAGGGGGATGAAATATATTCATCGATGTTAGCTAACTCATATTTATTTTGATAGTAGATATTATATTATTTTATATCATTATATTTTTTTATACACATGGGTCCTAATTTTGAAGACCACACGATTAATCTAAATTTAAGTTCAGTGTATCTCTTTCTATTAATATGAATGCAAAAAAGATAGCTGTCATATCATTTGACATTTAGAAACAGTTTTCGACCTTATGAATGTGATAAAATGCAGTGTTTCTGAATCATCTCCGTACATGCCGTTAAAAATAGTCTATGTCTATTGCAACAGTTGACAGCTCTTTAAAAAATATCCTTATCTTTTTCCTCTTACATATTGCGAGGAAGAGATATTATACTGCATTTAAATTTAGATTTAGTCTGTGTCTTCAGAATTAGGCCCAATGTCTTTCTTTGTCAGGAACCGATATTCAAGCCGATATCGAGCATTAATGAATCATTTAATGTCGACCTTCTCCTTAACAAAACCTGAGTGATAACTCAATTTATAAATTCAAGGATTACTTGATGTTTTCTTTCACTAATTTTCATTAATAAAACTAACTGTCTTAACAATTACGAGTCTACCCATCCAGCCCTAATAAGCGATGAGATGTTATCAACAGTCTCACGGCTTACTATATCTGTCTCGTTTCCGCAAGTTTACGCGCGGCGCAGACGCAGAACGCAGCTTGGCATGAAATCAAATATATTGTAATAAGTAATAACCCACAAACACAATACTTGAGGCACTAAAATTATATAAGAAAACAATATTAACATTCGTGCAAAAAAAAATTACTCATTATAATTTTATACATACAAGTTAATATTCACATAACATGTTCATTGCAATAAGTTATGCGGTAACAGATAAACAGTAAAACATTTAAATGTAAAACAAATAAAGCAGAACAAATGATATCCGTAAATGTCATTTTATAATTATATAATTAGTGGCTGAATGATAATTCATCAAGTCATATAACATAGACACGCACACATATACAGACAAATAACAAATTTTACAATAACTTACTTTTATATAAAAAATAAACAGCTTAAGCAACACCGTCCGTGGTTAGTACCCTAACCTTTTTACAGCATTCCTAAGATTCATGACACTTAAATCATATTTCCATTGAAAATCCGTCCTTATCATTACAACAATTAGACCGATTTCTCTATAAACCAAATTTAGAAGTGCGATTAATGCTTTGAAATTATATTTGAGTTACTTTTTGTACGAATTGAAAATAGTTTGACATGTATCGAGAATAGATCTCGACTTCAGTAATATTCTATAATACGGGTCTTACACACTGTATCGGTAAGGCCTTTAGGAGACAGAGCGAAGCGCATAACAATTACTCATTTGAAAATGTAATCAGAAAATCTTTTTTTTACTATTGGATGTTAACGATTATTATATTAACAGCATGTCTGATTCCTATACATCCACTGTTCAGAAATGTATAAATCACTCCAGTGAACAAATAAAGATAGTATGTTTGATAACTACTCTGTAATTGAATCTAATAAATAGCGTACAACAATTGACTATTTAATATAAATTATATAAATGATTCAGTACCTTAATTAACCATATGCGTTGTAAAAGATAACTATCTTAAATCAGTTATATATAACTTCATTGATTAATAACTTTATTGATTTTATTATTGTGTATAATATTTAGGCACTCCACCCAATTTAAGATATCAATAAATACTACTTATACCTTTTTAGGCGTAAAAAAAAAAAAAAAAATCTTCAGTATGACAGTCAAGCGAGATAAAATAATGATTGTGTTTTTATTATCAATAAAGTCTAAGTATGTGAGACGTCAAACATTCTAATTTATGCTATAAATATTGATTGCGCCCATGTTCTGCACTTTCCGATCGATATAACACAGTCTTCATATTCTGGGGCATTGTAATAAAAAAATACGGGTATATAATTTTGTATACTAATAATAATCATCATCATCCTCATCATCACCATCCTATATACGTCCCACTACTGGGCACAGGCCTTCCAACATGGGAGAAACATGAGGAATTTGGGCCATAACACCACAACGCTGGCCCAATGCGGGTTGGTATTGTAGGTAATATGCGGCTGTAGAATAATATTGTAATCAAATTATTCTAGAATATGAATAGCACCATGTGCATATAAACAATAAGACTTAATTATAAGCCGAATTATTTTGTTTGACAAATCTAGTTTGTCAGTATGCTATATCCAACGCAAGATAAGGACTATGTAAGTCTCCAAAATTAGTCTGCGTTTTAATGCGACGTCATCTGGTCATCTGATCTCATCATCATTATCATCATCACCAACTTATATACGTCCCACTGCTGGGCACAGGCCTTCCTGCATAGAAGAAACATATGAGCAGTTTGGGTCATAACGCCACCCGCATTGGGCCAGACTGTTGGATAGGTTAGGTTAAAAGGGTTAAAACGGTTGCAGTTACACCCGGGTCTAACGGCTTAACGTGCCTTCGGAAGCACGGAGGGAGCGAAATTGTTTTGTTTTCGTAATCAAAAACCAAAATCACCAACAGAAGTATTCGATATCGAGCTTGACGTCTGACAAGACGACAAGCTGCCATTTTTTTTGACATTTTAGGACGGCGCTGCGCGAATGCGTATTTACTAACCTCTTTTCGATTCCTGGCTGTGTACGATTGTCACTGTTTTGGATATACGACATGAAGTACAATCGATATTTGTCGATTTCGGTTTTCGGGTGTTTAAAATGTATCGCTCCATTTATTATTTGATTGATTTTTATATAAAGATATAAAAATCAACAACTTTTTAGTTCCGGATTACTCCGTGTCTTTGGAATACTAGTGTCGAACAAACGCCAAAAGGTAGGACAGCGCTGCCGACAGCCACAAATTCAAGGATGCTGACTTTAGAGAATCGCATAGCAGTACGCCACCGAGCCCATCTGACAGTCTGATATCATAAAGTAATATCTTTAGATTAAGTGCATGACTTTCTGCTTAAGGGTGTAGTTATGTAATCTTTGGCACAGTTATCATTGGGACTTGAGAGAAGTATGCAGTACTGAATTTTCAAACTAATATTATGCAATAGTTTCTAATCTTGCAATTCGCAACGCTAAGTAAGTAAATGATTACGACTATCTAAGACACATACAATTAGTTTTAATAGAAATAAATCACGTTCTATATTTTTTCTCCTTACATAGTTTAATTAATAAATTAAAATAAATATTTAAATAGTAATCCGAGTCTGCGCTCTGCATGCCAGATTAATAATAAGAATAGACAATAAATTAAAATCATTACTATCTGCATGAGCTGCCATTGTTACTAAAACTAATGTATGTATAAAAATAGAATATGTTTGGCTAATATGCAAAAAGGTTTTGCTTTCTCAAGCAAGCCTTTTACATATTTCCCCCATATAAAATATTCATTTTCTCTTTATTACTTTCAGATCAAGATTTTATTATTATTTGAATAATAATAACATCGTGTAGAGAAAAAAGATTATCAAGATTTTTTTTTACAACAAATAAATGATTTGGCTAAACTATGTAATTTTAATTTCAGTTGAAGAACATATATATTTTTTTTATTACGTTTTTATTTGTATTTTATACAACATTCATTTTAATGATAATAACGTGAAATAGCTTTTGGTCGCTTATTATTCACTAGATCGCTAATTACAATGATTACAACACAACATTGAAATAGAATTACATGGCAGCTCCACACAGATGGCAAGATTGAGGAGACAACTGTTTTAGAGACTAGATATAGTCTACTCTGCCACCAGGCACTACCGAGGGGTTTATACAAGAAGTCCTTTACATAGGTACACTTAACTATAAACTTCACTTACATAGCAACAGTTTTCAGATTATAACGAATAGTATTAGTATAATAACTAGGAGGCCGAAAAGTATGCCGATCGCGAGCCATTGGCGTCGATCTGAAACAAAAAAAAACACAAATTTGGACTTTCGTTTGGTTTCGTATCATAATCCTATGAAGTGTTTCGGAAAATTATACTTTTGACCGATTTCAAAAAAGGAGGAGGTTCTCAACTCGAATGCATTTTTTTGTGGTGATACCTCGGGGAAATGTAAACCAATTTCGATAGTTCTTTTTTGTTTGAAAGGGTATACTACCGGCTTGCCAAGAATAAATGGAAAAACATACTTGTAAGCTAATATAAAATTTAAATTTTTAAGTAACCCCCAGCCTAATTAATCATCTATCTAACACCATCTCATTGAGACTATTCTAATGAGCCCGAACACGCTATATCTGCGGTAAGTTTCTCAAGCGGTTGGTGTGTCACGATAACGTCACTAACTTTCAAATCATTCGGATCTGTGAAATTTCATAAAATCCTTTTATCATGTAGAAAATGAGCTGATAGTCATCAAACGCCTGAACTGGTCTTCATAAATTATAGCTTAAACCATCCTAATCACATCAGCTTTCAAACAAAAAAAACAAAACAAAATCGGTCCATTCGCTTAGGTGCTACGATGACACAGACAGACACACAGATACACAGACGTCAAACTTATAACACCCCTCTTTTTTCATCGAGGGTTAAAAAGAGAGAATCAAGAAGAACGAGTGAAAAGAATTCTAAAGCTTGCGTCGAACAAAAAAGATACAAGACTTGTGGGTGAATAATTATTATATAATATTATTATCTTCAAATTAGCATCAATGGATATAATATGATCAGATGATGAGTATCAGCCTCACTAATATGTTGGCAAAAAGAGCCCATACATAGCCTTTCGGAGTTGGACTCATTCTAATTAGTATTGAAAAAGCGTGTAGTCTTCTGGATTTTGATATGCTAAAATCCAACTCCGAAAGGCTATGGGCTCTTTTTGCCCACATATTAGTGAGGCTGATACTATATTTGGGACACAGGCCCTAATTCTGGAGAACACATGCTAAGTCTAAATTTAAATTCAGTGCATCTCTTTCTCTCAATATTAATACGAAAAGGATGGCTGTCATATGATTAGACATTTAGAAACGTGCGTTTTAATTTTCGACCTTATTGAACGTGACAAAATGTAGTGTTTAGGAGGCACCTCCGTACATGCCGTCAAAAATTGTCTATGGTTACTTTGAAATCTGTCCAAATTTAGTTGACAGCTCTAAATGAATTCTTGCTATCTTTTTCCAATTACATATTGCGAGAAAGAGATATACTGTACTTAAATTTAGACTTAGTGTGTCTTAAAAATTAGGCCCACAGGCAGAGTAAAAGCTCTGATTTTAGACACAAAAGAAAGGGTTGAAGTGCACTGTGACATAGTCCAATGATGTTTATGATAAGATCAGTTTGTTGAATTACTATTTACACTAAGCTTTTCACACGCGATATTATTTACAGTAAGCAAATATCTATAGTAATAAACTAAAACAAATTTTAACTATCATTAGAATAACTTTTTAAATCCATACCATCTTGAAAAGGAAGTATGCTACCTATATACTATACGACAATTATTGTAGACAATATTTGATACCTACCATTGTTCATGTGAAGGACTTTAGCCACCTTCTTTAAAGTCGAATCTAGCTTCGAGTCAGCATTTTCTAGTTCTGTGTTGAGGTCGTCCAACATACTGAAATACAGACATTTATTAACTAAAGTTATAAATAAGTACGATCATAAACCGAAAGTTAATTATATTAACTACTACTGATCTAAGATAATGAATACAGCAAATTAATGAAGAGCTCATTTCTAAAACGCTGAACCACTTTAGATCAAATGAGATGGTAAAGTTCATGAGCAACATTTCCGATTGTAGTCAATAATGTACTGAATAACATATGGTTTCCATTAAATAACACAAAACTCTTTTATTTTATTGCAAAGAAAATAAAGAAATAAAATAGGTGTTGTATAAAATGGCAAAAAAGTTAAAAAGTTGACTTTAATGCCACATTGACATTTATTAAAATTATTATTCCGTATTTTCAATCGTAAATGTTTTGGGTGCACATGAAGTGTTTTTATTGTTTTTCGAAATTGTTTGACCCTTGCTATGAAGAAATAAAAAGATAAGAAATAAAAATAAAACCACAATATTCAACGTAAAGTCGTAAAAACCAAAATTGTATTATCACATTGGCATTTTGGTTGTCTTCAAAATGGCGACCTCTGTTAGGTTTTACAGCAAATTTTTATATTTTTTTGCCGCTTCAATCAGTCAAGATTTATGAAAATGATGAGGTAAGAGGGATTCTCACAAAAATAACTGTACAAAAAATGAAGCACATGAGCTGGACCAAATCTCATAGAAACTTTTACTACCTCCTTTGACATCCTGAATAAGGGCATAAGCTACATGTTGGCGCAATAGCCGACATCCACGAGAGCAGCGGGCAGTCACTAATGTTAGAATAGTGATTGTGAAATATTAAGGTATTTTCACGGAAAATCGCAGTTAAATGACAATTGTGGTATTAATTTATTATCACAAACAATTTCTTAGATGAATCGTTGGGAATAAGACTCTCAAGACATAATACTGCTTGTTTTATTATTCTCTGCTATAGGCATCGTATGTACAGACTACAGCACATTAAGTGTAACAGTTGCAGTTCGAAAGCAGGCTCTATTACGAACGCAGTAAGGTCGGTCTCACGGTCAAACTGTTACGCTTGATGTGCTGTTGATGTGCTGTCGACTGTACTTTGCCGACGCGCCACTGCGTTTTAAGTTCTATTACCAAATCCAGGTATTTATTTATTTTTTCTGTATGCTTGTTTGAGTCAGAAAAGACAAAAAAAAATAAACGAAAATTAAAACCCACTCCAAAAAACTGAAAAGGATAAAATAATTGAATTTTAGTAGGTACTCATCTCCTCCATATCCTAGGAACATATTTTTGGAGTCGGTGCTTCATTATCTATTGTTTTTGGAAACAACTTAGGACCAACTCCAAAAACATGCTACATATTAAAATTTAATTATTTTATCCTTTTCAGTTTTTAAGAGTCGGTTTTAATTTTTGTTGAAATTTTTTTTTTCACTATTTTTAGAGATAACTTTTTAAGGTCAAAGCTAGATGGGTGACCGTGAGCTTATATTGTTTTCTACTATCGTATCATTTCACTAATAATTCATAGGAAACCAAAAATCCGCAATTTCGCATATAAATATTAAACTACCAAATGGATTTTTAAAAAAAAATTATGGGTCCAAATGGGAACTATTCCGCATCGAACAAAAAAGAATCATAAATATCGGTTCACCCAGTCGAAAGTTCTGATGTAACAAACATGAAAAAAATGATAACCTCCTCCTTTTTTGAAGTCGGTTAAAAATTAAAAGTGTACTAACACGGCTTGCTCGTCGAGCTCTGATCCAATCTGCCGGGAGACGGTCTTGAGACTGCCCACGGAGTCACCTATCGCACGCAGCTGGTCCTCCTGCGTGCGCATCATGCGATCTTGCGCTGAGCCCACCTCATTCTCGTAGTCGAACCTGCTTGGACTGTCCGCCTATAACAAAATGTGTAATAGACAAAACACGATTTAGTCGCGGCGATCCCGTGTACAGTGAGAAGCAATAACATTATGCACTAGGCACCTGGCGGTAAGCGGTTACCGCCGCCTACCACCTGCAATAACAAGGAAAAATCACTTGAAATTGCAGGTGCGTTGTCATCCTGAGGAATAAGATGAAATGCCGTCCGTGTCCAGTAATTATACTGGCTACCTTTCCCTTCAATCTGACACACAGCGAAGTGTTTCACGAGTGAAATAAGAAAGGCGATAGTACCTTTTTTGTAGGGGGAAAAAAGGCATTTACGCCTACCCTGCATTGTGGGGCAAAATCAGCCAATATCCATTAAAATCCGGTAATATGACTAGAGGTGTCTTGCTCGTGCAGGGCGAACGCCAAGCATACTTCCGCACAAACGTACTTTGCTACTGAGTAGGTACTTTCGAATTGACGTATATTGTACTCGTTTACTTTAGAACTAATGTACCTATGAGCTATGTTGAAATTTTTTATAGAAGAGAAAAAAATAACAATTCAGACCTGGTTAGCCAGTTTCGAGTATTTGCTGTATTTAGGCGTTGACGTCCAGGAGTTGCCAAAGTGTACAGGGCTCTCGTCAGCCAGCAGTGGCTCGCGGGCTGTGCCATCGATATCCCGGTTGCGATTTAGGCTCATTTTGGTTTTCATTACCTGAAAAAGCACAATATTCAAATAAAAATACTCATTCTAGAAAGACAGTAAAATAAAGTTAAGTTCTTTACTTAAATTATTTTTTACACCGACATACCGTTTTGAATTTAAAAATTTATACTGAATTAGAATTAATTGAACACTTATCGCTTATCGCTACATCGCTGCCTATGGTGTAGATATAATGCATTTTCCATAGAAAAGAAATATCTTAGGTACACTATGATCATAATTTTACATACCTTTACTTCTTGCTTAGTGGCTTCAATGAAACTTCTTCGGTCGCAAATCTCTTTATTGTCAATTTTGAATTTTGACGAATTTTTCTCTACAATACGTGTACAAGATCGTTAAGGAAATTTGGGTAGTCAATTAAAGCTAATATGTACCTAATGAAAATACCTGAGCTTCAGCAAGTTATACATATGTGTAAGTAAGTATTACATATTTCAATTTCAAAGCATGCGGAATGAGTGGATAATCCTTTAGGTGGTGGCGATAATAATATGATGTCCACATATCACAGATATAATATATGTTTATTAATTCTGTGATATATTTTGCATTATCTAGCTAATCAGGAACTTTGAATCACAGTTCCTGATTAGCCAGATATGGCAAAATATATTAAGTAATCCCATAATTTGTTTGCGATGGTAAGCGGATACCGTAGTAACAGTGCATCACGCCAGCAAGAAAATATCTTAGTACTAGGTGAAATTGAGTTTAGCCAATAATTAGAGTGTAATGTGCTGTAAATGTGACCCAAATAAAAATTTGTGAGTGCTGTAGTTTTGTAAAAAAGGCAAATAAAACGAACCCTGCTGGAGTAACGGTAAGGAGTAACTTCTAGCAAGAAGGTTCTAAACGAATGATCGGAGAGAGAAGTAAAGTACATGAGCAGGTAGCTTATATTGGTGTAAATGTGCGCCAAAAATGAAATTTGTGAGTTTTAAGGTTTTAGAGATATTTAGTTTCCTACTGGAGTAACGTTTTGCATAATCTAGTATGTCGGAAACCTATGATTGTGCCCACGTAAAATAAATGTATATCAATAGCTGTTAATTTGTGCGTATTTGCGAATTAATATAGGTAAATTTAAGGTTAATTTAGGTTTTCAAATATATATTTACCGTTTTAAAGTAATCACGCTTGTCGTAAAAAATAATAAATAATTCTAGCGCTTAAATGAACAAACGTGTACCTAGTATTGCGGGTTCTATTGTAAGGTAACCTACAAACGTATTAGCCAACTAAAACAATAATTTTCAAGACTACACACGGTTTTTAATAATTTAATGTCAATTCAAAACCGACAATGCAATAACTCCGACTTCAAATGACATAAAACAGAATTCACCAAATAATAAACTGAATATTATCCTAAAGTAATATACTTTGAGTGCACTACCAATATTTTATAAACCTACTGAACATAATACACTGAGGGAAGAATGCCATGATATAGGAAGGAGGGAACACATGTGCTGGCAAAGAATTCCAAATTCTGGAAGTACGACAAAGAAACGAGGCACTAAATCTCTTTGTGCGTGATGTTGAGATGGAGACAGAAGATCGGCACGCCTGCTCCTGAGTAGGAAGGGGGAAGCCGCCTCTGTGGTCTAGTGGTTGAGACCACCTGCCTCAGATCTAGAGGCCCGGGGTTCAATTCCCGTGGGGGCAGAAATTTTCTGCTCGGTTTGGTTGGTGGTAGGGCTTTTCTAAGTCCGCCTGGCTAGCTACCACCATCTGACCTAAGTCCGCCTGGCTAGCTACCACCATCTGACCTAAGTCTGCCGCCATAGCAATAATGTTAATGGCATTGTTGTGTTCCGGCAGTTAGAGGTAAGATAGCCAGTTCCTCTGTGGTTGAGGAATCCGGGTGAACCTCGCTTCCATCGTCGGCTTTATCGTCACTTACCATCAGGTGAGATAAAGGTCAAGAGTTACCCCGTTAAGATAAAAAAAAGCTCTTCAGAACACTCTCCGTGATATAGCCGATAAAAGGCGCTAAGCGACGCAATGTCGCGACGCAATGTCTCGACGCAATTGCAGAGGCTCAAGGTTGCTTGTGACCTCTACATCGCCAATGATACGGCAGCACGACGCTGCAATCTGTCCAGTGCATCGAGGAGGTACTTGACGGAGCCATCCACAAGTGCGAGCAATATTCCACGCAAGCCCGGACCTGAGTTTTGTAAAGCAGGACACCGAACTTCCGTGAGGATGTTTTGACCACGGTTTCGACGTAGTTCCTGGAATTTAGGTAGCAGCTTTAAGGAGTTTGCAGAAAGAGTAGTGCGCTTAAGAGAGAGAAGTGGAAGGAACGGCGACATTGTGGCTGTAAACGCGCACACTTGTGTTTTCTTACCATTGAACTCAACAAGATTATTAAATTATTTTACGTGAGCAGAATCATAGGTTTCCCATATACTAGATCTGCAAAAAATTACTCCAAACTACATATCTCTAAAACCTTAAGACGCACAATTTTCATTTTTAGCGCACATTTACGCACAATAAATATGAGCTACCTATTCATGTACTTTACTTTTCTCTCCGATCATTCATTTAAAATCTTCCTCCTATAAGAGACACTCCAGCATGATTCGTTTTTTTGCTTTTTCTCCAAAACTACAGTACACACAATTTTTTAATTTGGGTCACATTTAGAGCATATTACACTCTAATTATTGGCTAAACTTAATTTCAACTAGTAGATATTTTCTAGCTCGGGGTAACGCACTCGTAGCAACATTACCATAGCCTACAGATGCTTGTAGGCACCTTTAGCACTAGACATGTGTTGCCTACTCTGTAAAATTTAAGAGAAAGTGTTATGTTGACAGCACAGTTGATAAGAGTAAAAAAACTACAAAAATAACTATTATAATATTGCTATGAGTAATAAAAGTGGTATTAGTTATTACTAATGTTGCTTTTTTTGCGTGCAGCGCAGGACCAGCAGTTGTCCAGCAGTGGACATCTTTCAGCTGATTATGATAATGATGTTAGTAAAATATATAATGTGAAGGATGTTTACAACGCAAAAACAGATACGAGTAGAAATTCCTAGGGATAGCACAGTGCTGTTACCGAGGACTTGGGCTCGGAGCTGTGACATGGATTGTGGTCTCAGGTTTGGTTTCCACCTAAGGTCATAATTTTTTAAACTCATGTAATCATTTAATAACAATATTCTGGAACCTATAAACTTTTCTCATTCAAATCAAAATATAAGATTAGTGGATGGACATAACTATTTATTCACACCAAAAGGATTTTCCAGTTTTCTTGCTACACCCTATGATGTGGCATTTTATAAGTAAAATTAATTATCGCTTTGCATATTTACAATATGTATAAGTTATAGTTTATATTTATATAGAAGATACACTAACCATTTCCTAGGTGACTCTTAATGACTTCTTTCACGCAAATCAAGCACTACCACGCAAGTTAACACTAAGAAAATGTTAGTGAATATGAGCAAAAATTCGCTTTAGCATAAAAGTAGCAAAGCAGCTATGCAAGCCTATGCAATTCAGTAAAACTGTTACAGGACACATTGCTAATATTAAAGAAAATCATCAATTCTTTCATCAATATCTGCTTGTAAAATACTTGCAGCTTATTTATAAATAAAAGAAACTGAAGAAGTATATTATATGTATACCTTTAGATAAAGAGATTTCTTCACACAGTGTCTACATTAAATCAAATTATTATATTCTTCTCGCAGGTCTGCTGGTAGAAATTTCTTTAGAAATAAGCAGTGGCTGTGTACTGTGTGTACTTACTTATATTACAGTATTTGTTGTCTCTATATTTAATATAATGTGTGTACATATAACAATACTCAAATCAAATCAAAATATTTGTATTTCATCAACCAATAAACAACTATGATAAAATGGTGGTTGGGATATCTTAGTAGGCAACAATATATGCCTGTGTCAAGAGGAGGAGAATAATAAACAACAAACAACAATAAATAAATTAATAAATCTTTTCATGAAGCTGCATGAGTAGTAGGAAAATATTATTTTTCTTCCATTGCACTGCACAAAATAGAAAATCATGTAAAAGGATATTTATAGTATCTTCCAGATCTTCTAAGTCCCACTCAATGCTTCGGAGTGCATTACGAAGCTCGGTTGAAGTCCATTCAGCCTCAGGACTATTTGGTGGATGCACAGCAGGTGTCTTCGAGATCTCCTGCCACCGCAAGTACAAGCCTCTTGTCTTATTCAATGCTTTAAACACCTCACTGAAGGAAGATATATTTTTTTAAGGGATTAATAAATGTAATTTAATAGACATTATTATCAGTCTTATAAATATATAATTGTCACAGTTTAAATTATCAAGCCACAGATTCCAGACACAATTGGGCATAGAGGAATATAATACACCGGGAACAATTGGGTGTCCAGAGGTCAATGCAGCTTAACTCATTAACCAAATATTGATATTCAGCATTTTTATTATGTACTGATTATACACTCAAGGTTGTTGCTTCCCTGTCAAATTGTGGTACAGGTTTACCTATATGTAGAGATCATCCAGATTTAGTAATACACATACATTTTGCTTTTTCAAACCTGTTCCCATTTATGGTTACCCTAACACAAAGAACGTAATCACAACGTTTAGTAAAAAAAATTCTGTTACAAATGAAGATAAATGACAGCTTCAGTCATGTTGTTTTCATGCTAAAGGCGCCATGTCATACTACAGCTGCACACAATTAGGAGTACACAAGTAAACACAAGTGACCAATTCTACTCAGTATATGCACTTACTCTTTGACGACGTAAAATGGATCCTCTAAAGTCATGACAGTCAAGAATAACAGCGCTTTAGCTGATTCTCAATCATGTGACAGGTTTCAATACAGTCGAACAGAACACAAAAGTCCACATTGATATAACAATAAGTACAGATGCCCCAGACAGGCTATCCCTAGCCTATCCCACAAAATATCGACAACATCATACATACCCTGCGTACAGAACGACGATTCGCTCGATGAGCTCCGAAAATATTTTCTATCTCTTGCTAACTCGCCACAACGCAAACTCAGCAGGGTGCGTAACGAACTAAAAGCGCAATGCGCAACCGCGTAATTTCTAGAGGGACGATGCAACAACGACAAATACCTCTATCCACCCTACCGAACGAATTTGTTTATTACACCACCACAAAAGTGACACCACCCCTCGCAATTTCAATTTTCAATTTTCATCCCTTCACAGATACAAAAAGAAAAAGTACTCTGTGCTGTGCACAGATTATAGATCACGAATCATTGCCCTCAGATACCACAGATTACACTCTGTTCCCAGACAGAATACAAAACCTTCAATGGCCTGGATGCAAGTCCTTTAGGCCAACCACCTTCTCGAACTCATCAGTGCTCAGAGGGCCTAGACAAGATGCCTTTCGATAATCGCTAAGCGGAAAATGTATGGGATTTGACATAAACTCTCGATTGACTTTAGATTGTAAATGTCAAATCCCATACATTTTCCATTTAGCGATAGCGGTAGCGATTGTCAAATAGCATGTTCTCTAGGCCCTCTGAGATTTGATGGTGTCAGCTAAGACTTTTAAACACGAACGTTGTTTCATAAAATTGACGTCTTAAAAGTAGTATCACGGAGACTGTCATTATAATACTTTGCATCAAACTCTCCCAAGATGCATTGAAATCTGTTGCAACGCCGGTACTAGAGAGAAAAATGACAAGTTTTTTTGGCGGGATTTGGTGGTGTCTGAAGGTTTTTATAACAATATTTAAAATTTTGTCTGAGCGAACGTTGTATTATATAATTGGTGTAGTTTTTTAAAGCAAGTGTTTGTGTTGGTGTGCAATTAGATCATAGTCATTTAGAAATCAAGTGAATTTGATGTCAAAGACGATGAAATATTATCGTGGTTGTCCACCTTATCAAAGTAGCATCATAGAGACTATCATCATAATTCTACCAAGATGCATTGAAATGTGTTGCAATAGCATTTCAATGCAATATTTAAAGAATTGAAGAAAATACTTAACACATGAGTGTATGAGCATTAGTTCCCTTTGCCTTGCCTGTAATAAAGAGAACTGAAAAACAACTATAAAAAACATTTATTGACAGTTGACAGTTTTCACATCACAGCACAGTTTTTTAGTCCAAAGAGTTTTTAGTTTTCCGAGATTTCTTTCTCTTTCTTCCCGTTTTCCTTGCCAACTGCCAAATGCTTCGGTGAAAGTCTTTTTCATTTTATTTAATATTATAATTTCGTCCTTATTATTTGTTCCCCGTACATTACAATAAAAATGTATTCTGAGCTAAATCCGGAGGCACCTGAATTTTATCCAAACCTCACGTCTGTAACCCAGGTTGGTTTGTAAATAAAACTATCTTTGTCACCATGTATTTTTGAGATTCATTAAATTCTTAGAAAATAAATGTTTTAATTTTTCTTATTAATAATCATAAAGTATAACAGTAAGTTCATATCATATAAATAAGTTTCGTGCTACATAATTATTAGTTCATACGGTTTTAACGTATAACCTGCAAACTTTGGCCATATGAACACTCTGTTTGTGCGACTTATAACTATGTACATGAATACCATTGTATTAGGTTGGGGAAAAAGTTTCTTCACATTTTTTAAGAAAATTTAAAACAGTTTATAATAAAGTTTATTTACATTTAATTAAAGTATGTAGGTACCATTTTGTTTGATAACTTTTTGCCATCTTGTAGGTAGGGTCATGATCCCATTGCTATAGAAATTTTGGGGCTTCTGATCAAAATATCGCGACAAGTGTTTTTGGCAGTCCTCTTGTGATGTTAACCTGACACTGCCTAGAGAATTCTGAAGAGAGTGAAACAGGTGGAAATCTGAAGGTGCAAGGTCAGGACTATATGGTGGATGCATTAACACCTCCGAGCCAAACTCTTAATTTTTGCTAAGTGGCTAAAGATGTGTGAGGTCTAGCGTTATCATGATGAAAAACCACACCCCTTCTGTTGATTAATTCCGGCTGCTTTCTCTCAACTTCTTGCTTTAATCTCATCAGTTGTTCGCAGTAGAGTTCAGAATTGATGGTCCTGCCTGGTGGTAACAGCTCATAATGAATAATTCGCTTCCAATCCCACCACACACACAGCATCACCTTGTTGCGGGTTAACCCGGGTTTCGCCACAATCTGTGAAGCCTGACTGGCCTTTGACCACGACCGTTTTCGCACGTTCTTGTCGTACATGATCGTTCAAATGTGGTTCGGTTTCATTACGTCGTGATAAAGAATCACAAATGAGTACACGGTTCATTAGGTTTCTTTCAGTGAGCTGAAAGAAACCTAATGAACCGTGAAATATGGAGCTTTTTTGAGTACCCATTTTTTTAAAATGCGCCATGTCTGTTTTGTGCTCAATTCCTAGTTCTTCTGCTACGTCGTAATTACTGATATGCCGATCTTGCTCCAGTTTTTCAAAAGTGGCATCAATTTTATCCCTAATAGGGCGACCAGAGCGATGTGCATCTTTGACATCAAAATTTCCAGATTGAAAACGCTTAAACCAAATTTGTGCTATTCTCACAGACACTGGACTAGGTCTATAAACATCGCAATTTTTTTTTCGCGGCTTGCATTGCATTTTTACCTTTTTTTTAGTAAATTTTTAAAATGTATCGAATTTCTTCATTAGATTCACTTATCTTGACAGTACGAAAAACAAATGAAAAACACATATTTTCCTAATTTGAATTTGGAATTATCTTTTTTAAAATCTAAACTTTTAATGATACCAAAACCAGCCAGATACAAATAGTACAGCTGGTACAGCCAAAGAGATTTTATTACAAGTTCATACATACTATACTGCAAAAAGACTTTTTCCCCAACCTATTATGTGTAATGTTGCAATTTTTTGACTGTTTATGTTTACCCTGGTTAATTTAAATTGGAATGTACCATCCTTTATCATTTATATGATATTAAATGTTTTAATTCTCGACTACTAATTTTGACTCAAAAAAGAATAATTATGATATATTTTGTGGGTTTTTTTATTAATTGTCTGATGTCACTCTAGTAGCATTTTCCTATGAAACATTGTGCGGCGATTATATTTGGCGGCATGTGTTATACTATTGCTTATTGATTATTTCTTCAGTAATTACATATTCTTTCAATCGCTAAGTAATAATGGTTTGATCACTAATTAATACTTTGGTCAGTATACCTACCTACCTACTATGCATTTGTTTTATTGTTATAGTATTCAAGTACAGGCAGAAGGCAGAGTTGCTATGATCTATTTGATCGGATCTTACCTATACTTTGGTGTAATGTTTTAAAAAAACTTATTTTATTACTAACACCTACTTACATAGATGCAATGTAAACTTCTTTATTTACTAGGTATTGGGTACTTGTTAAGTAGAGGTAACAATATAGAAAAATAAATAAATGAGCCATTAAATAGGTGTAACGGGTAGATATCACACTACTGTAATAGCCACACTGATCGCCCATATTGAGGTTTTCCAAATTCACATATTTCTAATATCTTTAAAATAAATTTGAAATTGTTAGTATAAATTAACATATGTGTGATTTTTTTTTTTTTTTTCATACTACTAAGGTGGCAATCAAGCATACGGCCCACCTGATGGTAAGCGGTTACCGTAGCCTATGGACGCTTGCAACACCTGGGGTGCCACTTGCGCCAACTTGTTGCCAACCCTGTAAAAACCTTTTCACGCCTTTTTTGAAGAACCCCATGCTGTACTCATTCGAGAAAACCTCTGCAGGGAGCTCATTCCACAACTTGAGTGTACGCGGGAGAAAGTTTCTCTGAAACCGTACAGTACGCGACCACTTTGGTTCCAATTTGTGAGGATGAATTCCCTGCCGGTGGCGAGCGGTGCGATGATAGAAAGAAGCCGTGGGCATCATGTCAAATAATTCCTCAGAACACGCCCCGTTATACAAACGGTTTTTACATCACAGGATTGAATATTAAAAGGAAAAAATATCATGTCGCATAAAATCCCTTAGGATTAGTGTACACTGTCATACTTAGACTCGTATCAGATGACTTTCTTGTTTGAGATGAGCTTGAGTGGCTTCACTCACTGTTTCAAAACATTCTGTCTGTCTTGTTTTTATGATCTAAGAATGCAAAGTCAGGCGTGAATGAAACTCCAATGTAGCTTCTGCTCAATACTACTGAATTTAATAGAATTATGTAATATTTAATATGAGCTCTGAACACCATTGTCCAGTTCAGGATGGATGCACATGAACTCAAACAGTGTTTCAAAAAAGATTTATTCCTAGCATTTGGCACAGTATGCTGTAGTTCCAAACACAGTTATCATTCTTGGTAATTGATTTTATGTGTTAAAAGCTTTTAAAGAACATTTAAATTGTTTGGGAGCAAGTAGAAATATTTAGTTCCGAAATGGCTACTTACTAAATGGCTAGCTTTATATTCTTGCAGCCATTTAGGTCTCAAACCATAATGTCCGCTAAACAAAAATGACCACATGGAACAAAGAGCGGGAGCAAGCAACACCGCCAAATATGCATCATGACACTTATGTCACTGGAGACGCTTAGTTGACTTTCATTTTTTCAAAAAATTTCCATTTTTTACAGACAAACTATGCATGAAAACGAATTAGTATATTTCCTGAACTCAGGAGATTCATCCTGATTTTTTGACATACTATACATAAACCTGGCTGGATATGAAACATCTCTGTTGTGACCATTACCAATTACTACTTTGACTTGCTGGCGGCCTTCAATCTCGAACTCTGACAACGTGTTGTCTTTAATATTGCCAAAATATTACACTTCGTTCGCCGATTAACCACTATATTTACGAGTCATTCTACGTCTGAAGTTGAATAGTCGATCGTTCTCCTGGCGGTGTGCGACGAAGTGTTGTCGTGGTGAAGGAGGATCCTGTTCTGTCCTGGACTGCGAGGTCGTTTTTCTCTTCCGAACTTTTTCCATGACAAGTGGCAAATATTTTTTATGTACCACTCTGCAGTAACTGTTGTTCGATCCTCTAAAACAATTGTCGCGTAATGACCTGTCCTTCCGAAGATCGAGGCTACCATCTTTTTCCCACTTCATCGGCCATATTAAGTTTTTGTGTTCCAAATTCACATAATTTTAGTTTCTTTCGAAACAATTTCAAATTGGTAGTATAAATGAACATATCAGTGAAATAAAAATACGATGTCTTGCGACGACTGTTCGAAATAGCGTACGCCGCGCCGCGCCGTCACACTGCGACTCGAATCAGGTGACTTTCTTGTTTCAGATGTGTTTGAACTGCTTTACTCGCTGTTTCAAAACTTTCTGTCCAGCTTATCCTTATGGTCTAAGCCTCCGTTAAATCTTTGAACCATTTGTCGGTACTAATCAACACGACGAAGTTTTTGGGCCTCGGTCAAATTATGAGGTATTCACCGGGCACAAAGCTTCCTGACCGCTAACTGTTCATGGAGGATTTTGTTCACTTGACTAATACCGATGCCTAACCCCAATCTGCTGATAGGTTACTCTCTTGTTCTCTATCATACACCGCACAACACTGATGTTATCTTCAGTCTTCCAGTAGAAGGCCGGCTCGTGCAGATTATCGAAGATTAGTTCGTCTATGTTAAAAACTCATAAAATCAATGCACGAAAATTTTAAGTTTGAAGCGTTAAATTCATGCTGACGTGACTCAGACATTTTTCAATTTAATGAATGTAATTCTTACTCATTAGTGGCAAAAAGTTCCATTTTCAAACTTTATTTTTTTGTTGTATTGTTAAAACTTTCAGCTTCGCCCTCGCATACAGAAAAGGGAACCTATCCTATTACAGTTTATCACTTGTTTCTATGAATTTGGGGGTTAATATTTTATTTTATAATTTAAACTATAAACCTGTGTGATTTCTTTCTCTAATTTATATGAGGACAAGATGTTATACTTGAAGGGTTTGATTTTCGGGCTCTACATTTAAATTTGTTACAGGTTGGATACACGGCAATAAGCAAATCAATATGCAATTCCCGCCAAATGCCATCAGGGGTTTCATTCAAAAATTTCATGACATTCGCTGGATTCAATGCCGTTACGCAGCAGCTGGGCAAAAATGTGGTACAGCAGTCAAATGTGATATTTACTAGTGAAATGCCAGTCAAAAGTTTGAAATGGTAAGTTTTTTTGTAAACCACTATATTATACCGACCTAGTTATAACTTGAAAATTTGTTTCTTACTGAGTTTATTTAATGCTGTTTGATGCTTCTTATAATTTGAGTTGCAAGCTAAGGTTGATATTTTTTTTATAAAATTATTATACCATTTTTTTGGCCCGTATGTATAACCTGCGTGTCTGTTTAGATACCGGCACCTTTCCTATTCCGATTTCCGACCATAAAATAGTTCGCTGTGTTTCGGATTGAAGGGAAAGGTAACCAGTGTAATTATTTGGTATGGAAGGCATTTTATCTTAAGTATATGTATATATTTTTTTAATAATTGGGTTCCATTCTTGCTCCGAGAGAAGTTGAGGGTCGAAGATGCAGCGAGCTTACCCAGAAGGTGCCTCTTTAATCCATCTTTGAAGAGATTAAGGTTATATGCGGTAAGGAACATCGAAGCCGAAGCATTCCACTCCCAGGGCGTGCGCTTCATATAAGATGATTAAAATCGCTTAGTGCATATGTTTGTTATATAAACCAGTTGTGGGTGATAGCTCGCCGAATGTTTAGTAGTCCTCTGGTGAAAACAACTTGGCGTAATGAGCTCATGAATCTCCTGAGCACACTCTCCGAACTACAACCTGTAGGAGAGCGACAAGCAAGCGACATTACGGCGGTTGTCCAAGCTTAGTGTCCACTATAACCTTTCATTCTTCAATTTTTTGTCCTAACAGCTTTGACAACCAAAGCAACACAGAGAAAATAATAGATGCAAATGACTCTTTCCTGGACCGGGTGAATACGCATTTGGACATGCTGGCTGGAAATAGGCCAATTGAGATTACCAACTCCCTGGGGCCATGGCAAAGGACTGCACAGGTTACGCCACACATGCCTAAAATAGAGGTTTGTTACTAGATTATTAAGTTTGAAATCAAATAATGTTTTATATGAGTAACCCATCTTTAATATTTAAATACCTTTTAATATGCAACAAAAGAAATAGGAATCAGGAGTTAGATGCCCGCTTCCTCCTTTGCCGTACGCGGAATAAGTCATTCTTCAATGTTGGTGTTTACACGTTTTTAGCGTGAATTAAAAGATCAATATTGACTCAATTGGATTGAAAGCTAATTTTAAATTTTAGCTTTCAATGACATTATACAATCACATTAAAATATTTAAATGCGTGTCAAATCAATGCCATTGAAGCAATGGAATTGAAAGCAATATTGAACAGAAATTGAACCGTGTAATATTGGCTTTATACCCATTAATTTACAGTGCTAATTCATTAAGTGAATGCGAAAATTAAAAATCCTAAACTTACGAATCTGGTGGTCCATTTTCGATCACTTATTAAAATTACCTTTTTTAATCTATTTTCCAGTTTCGTTCCAAAACTTTAATAGGTGGCAAAAACATTCCACGACCCCAGCTGGCATTTAAAGATACAATTGATAATTCTGAAAATATCTGGGTTCCGAAAATAACGTCAAAGCCAAATAATATCAAGCCTCTCGCATTGACGATGATTTACAATGACAATGAAGAGCCAGTAGGGTAAGTGTTGGTAACTATTGATATAATTTTAGAAAACAAGCAAGTCATATCTTTGCGTTTAAAAAATGCGTGATATCTCTTCTTTAAATTGATTGCTGTAACATTGACTAATGATTAGTAAATGTTGGTTTTGAAAATTTTGCTTAATCATATGTTTGAGCTAGCGGACCGACAT
The DNA here is from genome assembly GCA_947347705.1 of Nymphula nitidulata. NCBI lineage: Eukaryota > Metazoa > Arthropoda > Insecta > Lepidoptera > Crambidae > Nymphula > Nymphula nitidulata. Next base: position 25,905,675 of record OX374616.1, read on the forward strand.
TTAAGTCGATACATTTATAAAATTCGTACTTTTATATGTAATGTCATAAGTCGCTGAAAGAACTTACGGATCTAAAAATCAGATATACGCTACTTAATGTAATTACTGGGCATTGACGGCATTTCATCTTAGGCCTCAGGATGACAATGCACCTGCAATATCAAGCGATTTACCCTTGTTATTGCAAGTGTCTATAGGCGGCGGTAATCGCTCACCATCAGGTGGGCCGTCAGCTTGTTTGTCATCTAGTTGTATAAAAAAACTTCATACCTTATTTAGACACGTGTAAAACAAAAACATCATTAAAGGATTTTGCCTCGATACATTCGATTTCCGAAAAGACCTCTCCCTTTGAAGCCCGATAAACCAGACACAATTGAATTTTAATAGTCATATCAACTTAAGTTGCTCTATGGGCATTAAAGGATTAAAAATAAGAAAACATGACATTATTGGTAAACGCTAGTTAGTATTTAATAGGAAAACTTTAAATAGTAGAATAGTCAGAATCGTGTAGAAGGGTTTTTTGTAATCCATGTAGTTTTTTTTAAAAAAATATCGTGTATTTTTGCTTACTTTACACGTGCTATCGCTATTTTGCCCTTTTTCCTCCCGTTGAGTCAGTCATATCTCTATTCCTATCATTGTCGGTCGAAACAACATTTCAATAGATCACCAAATCGCTCTATGTTGTGGTGTGTAGTAGCTACGGGCACGGAGCATGACGTGGAGGGGCGCCGTCTAGCTGTCTGACGGTTACTATGCTTTATGTTGTGGTGTCTAGTAGTTACGGATACGGAGCATGACGTGGAGGAGCGCCCTCTAGCTGTCTGACGGTTACTATGCTTTATGTTGTGGTGTCTAGTAGCTACGGATACGGAGCATGAGGTGGAGGAGCGCCCTCTAGCTGTCTGACGGTTACTATGCTCTATGTTGTGGTGTCTAGTAGCTACGGATACGGAGCATGACGTGGAGGAGCGCCCTCTAGCTGTCTGGCGGTTACTATGGTTTATGTTGTGGTGTCTAGTGGCTACGGATACGGAGCATGACGTGGAGGAGCGCCTCCTAGCTGTCACTATCACTGCCAAAGACACACAACCCTAGAAAAAGTTGAAAAAATATTTATTTGTAAACTATTATCATTTTAGCATTCACTTTTTTATATTAAAACGTCCATTTAATAATATTAAAATGTTAAAGTAACTCTGTCTGTATTGATGTTACATTTTCACACCCAAATCAGTGAACTGTTTTAGATGAAAAGATAACTTTATCCTGTGAATACACAGGCCATCTTTTTGCGCGTTCACCGATATCCACACAAGCGTTGCCGCCGGCTAGCATAAAATAATTTATACTAGTTTAAATATTTTATGTTGAAGAAACTCCACGTAAAATATTTCATACTTAGTAGCCATAGTTCAATCCTATTAGATTCAGTTTTCACCACTCTCAGTAAAATTGTTAAGGATTAACCTCATCCTATTTGCTAGACTACGGCTCGGGCCTTGCGGGCGTTGCTAGGTTACCTGTTTTTGCTATTGTGTTTTGTATTAGACGTATTATTTTTACAATAAAATCTGATTTATTTCGAAGCATATTATTATTATTTAAACCAGCAATCATACAGTCCACTCATTAGTCTCCAACAAAGATGCTTTGTCATTGGTGCTAATTTTATGTACATAATTCTCATTAGAAACCCTCATGGAAAATAATAAGGTTTTCATTATAAAGATAATACTTTAAAGCATACTCCAGCAAACTTAGATAAAGAATAATGTAATCAAACCACTAGCATTATTGTATGAGTAATGAGCAAGAAAGGTAGTGCGTGAAAGGGACAAACCTATACAATATCACATTTGGTAATTGTGATTTATTGTTCATCTATGTTGGCTCAAGTATTTTTTTGAAATTCTTGCTCTGTGATCTTCACATAGCATAAGTAGTAATCTAGCATTATTTATTTGGTAATTTATTCCTTGCTTGCTTCCTCTAGATATGAGCATCCTTATCACTTAGAGCTGGATCTCTACAACCCACCGGAAACATTTTTAAAGATGGCTGAAGAGCCTGAAATGCCTGCGCCGCTGGAAAAGACCCCGCTGTCGTATGTGGACACCGAGGAACAGGTGGACGCGCTGATAAAACACCTGTACACAGTTGACGAACTGGCTGTAGATCTGGAACACCACTCTTACAGGACTTATCAGGGTATGTATATTGTTAATGTATTTTCTGTTTACAGAAACCCACAAGACATCTTGAGATCGTAATAATTATGGCCCGCTCTAAAAAACTAAGTATATTATTCGTTAAACAGAAAAAACTTTAATAGTCGTTCATAACATCATAAATTATGTATGTAATATACATAAACTTCCCGTAATAAATTGAATGTATTAAAAGAATAATAAAAAATATCGCCTCTGTCGTCTATTGGTTGAGACCACCTTAGATCTCGAGGTGATTTGATTTGATAGGATGTAGCTCGCTTCCATAATCGGCTTATCATCGCTTATCATCAGGTGAGATGAAGGCAAAGCTAGCCTCCCCGTTAAGAAAAAACATAATAATATATTATCATCTCTTGTTTTACACAAGCTCTTAATGATGCTTACTTTGGGCTAGATAATAGGTGTAAGTGTATGAATATTATTATATTATTATTATCTCTAAAATAATGGTGAAAAGAATAGAATATTTTAGTTCCCCAACGAAAGGTGTTTGTGCAAAATAACAACATGCACAGAACATAATTGGACATAGTAAACATTTGATTTCTTGCAAATTTTTAGGAACAACTTAGTTATTCAATAACATTGTTTTGTGGCAGGTATAACGTGTCTTATGCAGATCTCGACTGACACGGGCGGGGACTTCATAGTGGACACGATTGCGGCCCGCGAACACATTCACAAGTTCAACGAAATCTTTACAGATCCGAAAAAACTAAAAGTAAGTGTCAGAAAAATGTACCGTGTGTGTATGTATGTGTAATTGTTATGTTTCTTTGACTGAGCTTGTTTGGGATTTCTCTGGGTGTTGTATAATGAGAATCTAGTATAAGCGAATCAGCGCTAAGAGCCCACTTTTGTAGTTACGCGGTATTGCAAACTGCTCTTACGCGGTATTGCAAACTGCTCTTACGCGGTATTGCAAACTGCTCTTACGCGGTATTGCAAACTGCTCTTACGCGGTATTGCAAACTGCTCTTACGCGGTATTGCAAACTGCTTTCACGCGGATCCGGGCGACTGCTGTAACCAACTGAGCCACCCAGGACTTGGGATATCCCTGTGAAAATCTTCTAGTCTATCTGTATTTGCGACATTGTAGGGTGGACCTTAGCTCATAAACGTAAATACAGATAGGTTAGAAGATTTTCACAGGGATATCCCAAGTCCTGGGTGGCTCAGTTGGTTAGAGCAGTCGCCCGGATTGCGAAAGGTCGCAGGTTCGATTCCCGCCTCAGGACGTAAAATTTTTCTAGTTTTATATTTTAATTACTAAGTAATTTTTCAAACATTTCTAATTATGTAAAAATCAAAAATTAAGAATGCTTATACGCGGTTTTGCACGCTCACCGACGATATGCCACTTTTTGCCGCGGTACGTCAAAGTGAGTTGGCATGTATCTTTTTTAAACGAATTCCGTGATCGACATCTGTGAATGATTGTGCAAGTTTTTAACCGACTTCAAAAAAGAAGGAGGTTATATGTTCCACTGTATGTATTGTTTTTTTATGTATGTTCACCGATTTCTCTGTCAATTGTGAACCGATTTTCAAAATTCTTTTTTGTACAAGACGATGTCTCGCAGGTATTCCACGGCGCCGAAAGCGACGTGATATGGTTGCAGCGGGACTTCGGCGTGTACGTAGTGGGCATGTTCGACACGCATCAGGCGGCGCGGGCGCTGCGGTTGCCGGGCTTCTCCCTCAAACATATATTGGCGAGCTACTGCAACTACAATACGGACAAGAAGTGAGTCTGTTAAAGTTTATAACTCATAGAGATGTTGCCTACTAGTAAACATGTAGATTGTCTTAACTAACATTATAAATGCGAAAGTGGAGTTTGTTTGTTAGGCGTTAGTTACGCTTTCACGCCTAAACCACTAAACCGATTTTGATGAAATGTGGTATAGAGACACTTTGAGAACTTGGAATTCTTTGCCGCCACATGTGTTCCCTCCTTCCTATAACATGGGTTCCTTCAAAGGAGGCGTGAAAAAGCATCTTTTGGGTCGGCAAGGTGGAGGCGGCTAGAGCAGTGTCTGAATTGCACAAGCTGTCTTCGCATATGGACTCTTCTTACCGCTTCACATCTGGTGGTGTTGGGTCATTTGTCGTGCTTTGCATATAAAAAAAAATACTAGGTTACCACTAGACATGTGTAAGTAATGCGCGTAATATCACAAATGTGATATCACTCAAACGCGTGATGTCACATTACGCATCACTCCGAGAAATCAAGTATCACTTTAAACATCACGCGAAATAAAATTACACTAGCTCCGAGCGCGAGCGAAAGGGACCGACGACCGACCGAAGCTGTGATGTGATGTTTCATCTAGCGCGCGTTGCATGCACATCTGTTCGGATGATGTGATATCTCAGTGTAATATGTTGCGTTCGCATCGCACGATACGCAGCATCTCATCTGTTCGGGTGATGTTTCGAGTGATGTGTTATTTCAGTGTAATAAGTAATAGCTGTGACCATGTGATGTTTCATCTAGCGCGCGTTGCATGCACATCTGTTCGGATGATGTGATATCTCAGTGTAATATGTTGCGTTCGCATCGCACAATACGCAGCATCTCATCTGTTCGGGTGATGTTTCGAGTGATGTGTTATCTCAGTGTAATAAGTAATAGCTGTGACCATGTGATGTTTCATCTAGCGCGCGTTGCGTGCGCATCGGACGATACGCAGCATCTCATCTGTTCGTGTGATGTTTCGAGTGATGTGATATCACAGTGTAATATTACGTTTTCGTAATAGTGATGTGATATAGCATTACTTTTTGAAGCACTGTTTCGCGCATGTCTAGTTACCACAAGTTAACACCGCGCTCCGCTTCGTAAGATAAAAGGACTATTTTAGTCGGTTGTAGTACTGTAATTTAGTAAAGTACTTCACGATGGCCGTGCTTTCGTCAGGTTCCAACTGGCGGACTGGCGCATCCGACCTCTGCCCGAGGACCTGATCACGTACGCCCGCAGTGACACTCACTACCTGCTGTACGTGGCTCGCCGCATGAGGCGCGAGCTACTCGCCTGCCACGGTGGTCGGCCTACTCTCCTCGCCTCGGTGTTCGACCAGAGCAAACGGATCTGCGCAAAGGTTTGTGTGACTTACATATACTAATTGTCCTTAATTTTTGATTTTAACATTATTATAAATGTTTGCAAAATTACTTAAAGAAAAAAAAAGGTAAAAAAAATTAAGAATATTTGAAAGCACTGCCCCAACTTAACCGAATCGTCGGTATTTGTAAAAATACTCGTTTCGGATGTTGAAATAGAATATTTCGACATTGTAGGGTGGACGTTAGCTCATAAACGCAAATACAGATAGACTAGAAGGATTTCACAGGGATATCCCAAGTCCTGGGTGACTCAGTGGTCAGAGCAGTCGCCCGGATTGCGAAAGGTCGCGGGTTCGATTCCTGCCTCAGGACGTGAAATTTTTCTTATTTTATTATATTTTAATTACTATATATACTAATTGTTCTGATGAATGTAACTGATGCAATTAATATTTACTAAAAATAACAAATATGCTAATTTATTCCATGATATAACTGATAATAATCATCCTAACACTAGTTGTGTCAAACTACCGTGTGTCAAAATTAGACTATTAGAGCGGCGGCCGTACTATACTACCTTCAGATTTTTTTACAAATTGACATTGTTATATATGTTACGGTAGATGTGATATCTATGGTTATTATTAATAATTACCGGTAATTATTAATACTTACCTCGTGATTTAGTAAATGTGATGAAAACTGTAATATTCATCACTTTTACTGGTTTTTATTAATATGTGGTCACAGATTATTAATCTGTGGTAAAAGTAATAAAAACAAACAAAAAACAATCTGTGTTGGTCAATATTTATTAGCGATTGGAGTAATGAATTATGTATTCGAGATCAGACAGCAGAGCTGTCCGCGGAAGCCCGACACGGCCGTGGTAGATTAGAAATAGACTTAGATTTCGTGGTTATTATTTTTTTCTATTTTGGACTAACGTGAATTAAATAATTCATTACATAGTACTCACATTTACCGTACCATATATACACACAGAATGGCGCCAAATCTACATTCAATTCACTTTGTTAGCGCGTCTCCAAAGAATACATGTAGCGCGCGCATCTAGGTTTAAGTTCTTTATGTTGTCGATTAGGTTTTTCAAGTGGCAACTAGTCACTCAATTTCGCAGTCCGAGGCACGTTTGCTATAGCTATGTTATTTTGAAGAAGAGTAGTTGTAATATAAATGAGTCGAGCCGATACTTCAATGGTGTCGCAAGTTGTTTTATTTTATTTTAATTCTATTTATCTGTGCTAAAAGATACTTATGTCAATATCATTGAGGTTGAAATTCGAAAATAAAACACGAGTCTAAACAAAATCTAATCTAACTCTTCAATGATAGAATCGTATATTGTTTGAAGCAGTAATTTAATCTTTGACAAGTGCAAGGTGATTCTCACGGTGTAGCAATACAGTTGGTTTTCCAAAACATCATAGTTATTTGTGAGCGCTCTGATGGCTCAGATAATTCCAATGCCGAGTGTACAATACTTCTATGCTTTATTTACAATATTTCATTATTACGCAGACGTACAATAAGGAGGTGTTAGATGAGAAGAGCCACCTGCCAGTGTATGAGCGTTCTAGGAAATCGTTCAACAGCCGACAGATGACCGCCTTCAAAATGCTGTTCAAATGGCGCGACGAGTTCGCGCGCCAACTCGACGAGAGCCCTTCGTGAGTTACACTGGGAGCTAGCAATAGTTGACATACTAATATTACACACACTCTTTTTCACATCATAAGAAAGCGGTAACAGTAACAGTAAAAATAGTTTTAATTATGTCCCGTAATGGTCCCCAATCGATTTTTCAGCAGATCACTAACATTTTCAAAGAAAAACGAAGGCTGCCACAAGATGGCTGCATCAAAACCGACGATTATCTTGCGTCTCTAGTAAATACCGTTCCATACTTATGCATATTTTTAAAAGGAAAGTAAATAATAGGTCCGCATAAAATATTAGCGTGATCAGCAGAATATATAATTGGACTAAAAATGGTTAATTGTTAGTGAAATTGTATTTTGCTCACCAATTTGATATTTTTTGATCAATTATATCAGAAAAAGGTCAGATGGGCTAGATTCCCTTGAAAAAGCGCCGTAAGTAGGTGTTGTGTGAATGCTGGCTAAACCTAAGATTTCCACTTTAGCTAGAGGTAGGCTTCAATTATCACCAGGTATCTATAAAAGATTTTCCGACGAAAAAAAGGTTGCAGAAGCATAATTGTTGTCCATACTAATGCTATAGATGCGAAAGTAACTCTGTCAGTCTGTTACGTTTTCACTCCTAAGCCGTTGAACCGATTCAAATGAAAGGACCATGCAAGAAATCGTCCCCACCCGCACCCTGATCGGCACTCACCAGCTCACCAACAGAGTTCAAACGTGTCTTTGTTCATACATCTTGACTGCCTGATTTTCTACTATGACGACATCTGCCGCAGAAATGGGGTTTCCATGCAAAAAAAAATATTAAAACGATTTTTTTTCTCCTTTTTCAGTGTTTTTTTTTAAATGTACAGTAAAAATAAAAATTGTAAAGATACAGAAACATAGTACGCAGAGAAAAAACTGGTCTTATCGCGGCGTGTTGTTGATTCCCACAGTTTTAAATACGCATTGTGCTAATGTATAATGTTTAATTGTCTTGCGGTGACGCGCGCAGGCATCTTAGTCATCACCTTATAATGAAATTATGTAATAAAAATATAAGTTAAAATAATGTTCGTACAACCTACTTTTTGCTTTTGTATGAAAGTATTATTTTATTAAAATAAATACCATTTTTTTTAAATAACCCCATCGGTTTTTCAATAAAAAATGGATAGGAATCTTTTCATGGCACGTAACAATAATAATAAAACAAATGCCACGTTTGTTGGTGGGTGGGGACAGTGCCCCTATAATTTTTTGCATGGTCCTTTGGCATGGAGATAGATCATATCCTGAGAAAGGACATAGGCAACCATTTGGCGCGTTAATCGACGTCCACGGAGCCGAAGCTGGGGGCGGCCACTTGTAAAATATTAATTAATTTTAACAATTTATTTTGGTGATAATGGTGTGCGTAAATTGGAAATATCTAAAGCGACACCGGAGTTTAGATGTGAAAGAGAGTATAAGTTTAGGCCCTAGTATTAATGTGTGATTGTACGTCAGATACTTGATCCCCAACTACATGCTACTGTCTCTGGCGGAGACGTTGCCCCGCGACATCCAGGGCGTGGACGCTTGCTGCGCGCCAATGCCGCCCTTCATCAAGCAGAACCTCGTCACCGTTCACCGTATGCTTCTCACGGTGAGCCTTTACTTCCTTAAATCCCACATTACAACACTTTATTATGTCTGCACTACCCAACTCCAAAAAATACTTGATTAGTGTTTTGTACTTGTCAATATTTTTTGCCTTCTTTTAGTTTTTATTTTGAAAATAATAACAGTGGCCCTAATTCTGGCGAACACATGCTAAGTTTAAATTTAAGTTCAGTCTATTTCTTTCTATCAAAAGGAATACGAAAAGGATGGCTGTCATATAATTTTACATTTAGAAACGTGCGTTCAATTTTCGACCTTATTGAACGTGATAAAATGCAGTGTTTAGGAGGCACCTCCGTACATGCCGTCTAAAATTGTCTATGGTTTCTTAGAAATCTGTCTAAATTTAAGTGACAGCTCTAAACAGATTCTTGCTATCTTTTTCCTATTACTTATTGCGAGAAAGAGATATACTGTACTTAAATTTAGAATTAAAGTGTGTTCCCAGAATTAGGCCCAGTATTTTTAACGGATTTTAAAAAAGAAGGTTATTGATTCGACGGTTAGGGTTATATTATTGGAACTACAAAGTATTCACCTAATCTTTTAGACTTCTAAACAAGTAGACACTTGCTTATTTTATGTGTATGTGTTGCTACCCGCATTTCTCCGAAACTAGTAATAGAATCGTGATTATTATTTATTTGGGTGTTTGTTTGTTTATTTTTTATTTCTTCGCTATCCAGTGTCCATAACACAAGCTGTTAATGATAATAATGATGTTTAATTGGAGATAAAAGTCGGTGTGAATATAAGAATATTATTGTTATTTTATACTTTTATGTTTGACACCACACAGCGCAGTGTCACGTGACACAGCGCCCTATTGATCGAGTTACCTTAAACGCAAGATGCCAATGGAGGCGTTGTACCTAAACATGGGATTTGCCTAAAAAGCTGTTTGCCCTAAATAAGAAATGCCTATGAAGCAGTATGCCTGAAATGTGAAATTGACTAAGAAGCAGATTGCCTAAAGTTGATGCCTACAAAGCAAAATGCCTAAATGGTTAAATGCCTACAAAGCAGTGTACGGTACGGTGGCTGCGCATGTTTGGCACGAGCTCTATCTTGTTTATGTCTGGTCAGTGCCGCGAGTTGCCGCTGGAGCCGCAGTTGTTCCAGATGCCAAGCAGCCTCAGCTCCATGGTCAACGTGCTGCCGGAGCTCTCGTACGATGTTCACGACGACGCTTATTTGCCAGATTACAGGTAATAATCTGGCTCGGAGGACCTGTGTGGTCCTTCGAGCACACAAGTCCTTCGACCCAGATTAAATATTAATAAACTTTGTCACCACTGCGAATGATATATGAAATGACTCGCTTGTGACCATAATGCGAGCAAATAATGACTACCACCATATTTTTTAAGTGAACACTCACTTTATTGAGGTTTATCTTTAGCAATGCTTTAGAGTTCACCATGTTGCTCTTATCGAATATATATATACATACTAATATATATATAAATGCGAAAATAGCTCCGTTACGTTTTCAAAACAGCTGAAGCCATTTATATGAAATTAAGCATGGAAATAGATAAAATCCCGAGAAAGAACTATGGCTAACGTTTTGCACAATAACCGACACCCAGAGCTGAAGATGGTGACTAATAATGTAAAGAGCTGAACATATACTGGGTCTGACTTATGCGACTGTTCTTTAAAAGATGACGAAACATTAATTGAAATAGCTTAAAAATAATCACCTACATTATGATCAACCACAATTTGATTCACCGTTTCATACACCACAGTTGTGAGAGACGTGTGATAATAAAAAAAATAAGGTATAGCTTTGTTATTGCAGGTGTCTATAGGCAGCGGTAACCGCTTACCATCAGATAGACCGTCTTGATTGTCATCTAGTTGCATAAAATCTTGTATAAGATGGGCTTATCTCTAAAAAAGATCTCTTTGAGGGAACCCATGACTGAGATATTTCTAGTATGACAAAGCAGGCACCACAAAGCGCTTTAAAATAAATTCCTACTTATATTTATTAAACACATGTTACAAAAATACTATGCTTAATACACACACACACATCACATCACCAGCCCACTTACGTCCCACTGCTGGGCACAAGCCTTTCTACATGGAAGAAACACTTGAGTTTGGGCCATAACACCACCACCAGCTGGCCCAATGTGTGTTGGTGGGTTAAAGCGGTTGCAGGAATAACCGGGACCAATGGCTTAACGTGCCTTCATATATAAATTTTGGTTGTACCCTCTTGTAGTCGACCATGGCGAAATTTGGTTTGCGCCACTGAGCTCCTCAAAATGCATAAATTAAGTTAATACTACGTAGATAAACTTGCCAACTGCAAACATTATGTAATGATTTGTGAAAAATAGTGCTTTTTCATCCTAATCTAATTTTGACGACCGGCTGGCCGAGCGGTCTGTACCCCTTGCTATACAGGCTACGCGATCAAGAGGTCCCGGGTTCGAATCCCGGTAGGAGTCAATGTTTGTATGATGAGTACGATCATTTGCTTACGAGTCATGGATGTTTATTGTTTATTTAGTATATTTCTAATATTTATATACATATTATTATCATTATTTCTCCGTTATCTAGTACCCATAACACAAGCTCTTAATGATGCTTACTTTGGGCTAGATAATAGGTGTGAGTGTATGATGATTATTATTATTATGAATAATAATTATTCCACAGCGACGAGTTTGACATAAACTTGGATTACTGCTTGAATCTGGTGACGGAGCCGTTCGAGTTCTACGCCGACATACCCATAGTAGAGTCCGAGTCGGTCTACGATATTGTGAGTGCTTGCTTCTTATATTGAACACGCCCGCGTGTAATAATTTATTGTTATTTATCTATGTACAGTCGACTGCAAACCAAGAGTAACAGTGTGACCTTGAGACCGCCCTTACTGCGTTCGCAATAGAGGCGGCTTTCGTAGTGTAACTGTTACACTTGATTGTATGTCGCCGTATTATACTTCACTGTTATATCACTGTATTATAGGTCACTGATTTTATGTCACCGCATTATTGTGAACATCGTTAGTTTGTAATCTATGGGTACATACGAATCACGCTTATTGGCACTGACAGCGCTATGAGCTGTGAGCGTACTAGGTCGTCTTAATTCGTGCTTACACTGCTGGGACGTCATGAAATACGTCATGAATGACGTCACAAAATAGAAAATGGCGTCAACACAGTGAGCACACACGTCAATGTTAAAATTTCGTTTTGCATCCTTTAATTTTCTCTTCAATATTTTCAATAGTAAGCAACTAGTTTCATACATTCTGCAATAATAAGTAGGTCTAATGACAATTAAGATCAAAGAACAGCGATATCGTTCATCATGAACAGTTTTTTTTCCTTTTTCTGTCAGATGTCCGTTGCTTCCTTGAGCGCACTCACAAACCGTTCCGAAATTGGGATCGGATCAAACGTTGCATTGTAATTGCCGTGAGCATTATTCGATCAAAACGGTGTGCAGTCGTATGTCGCGAGATCGAACTGTCGAAAAATTTTGAACTGCAACAAGATTTTTACAATTTAACATATATTTAAATAGTATATTATAATCTATTGTAAACCGTCAAATTATTTAATCTTCTTATTTAAATAGTGATAAATTTCATTGCAGGTAAGTAATCTGAACGCCGACGCGAAGATGTTTATACCGCCGTATGACAGATACAGGAAATACCGCAGCCTGGCACAGGTACCGTATATTATGTACTTTGGGGATTTTTTTTAAGGAGGGTGGAGGAAACTGCACAGTACCACGGTAGAGTAAGAACTAAAATTGGCAGAGTACTCGAAACTGGTGTAGTAATGGCCAGTTCAGTCTGGAGAACACCCTTATAGTCGATCATCAGCCTATATACGTCCCACTGCTGGGCACAGGCCTTCCTACATGGGAGAAACACATGAGGGGATTGGGCCATAACACCACCACGCTGGCCCAATGTGGGTTGGTGGGTTAAAACGGCTTAACGTGCCTTCCGAAGCACGGAGGAGCTCGAGATTATAATTTTTTGATTGACCCATCCCAGGATCGACCATGGCGAAAGTTGCTTTGTTTTTCGTGATCGAAACCAGAGCGCTTAAACCACTACGCCACCGAGCTGCTTATAGTATAAACCCTCAAAGGGAAAAATCCCTATTTTACTAGAGTAAAATGACACCATGAAAACAACCCCATGAAAGTAGTGTTATTGATTTGCATCATCTATACTTTTTAATATAATTTTTCTATTTTTATATGGCATCACTGCGTGTCCCAGTTTACGCGCTAACATTCGCAATGCGCCAGACTTATGAGTGTTTGCGTCGCACGGCTAGTCTAAAAGTTATCAAAGGCTTTATTGAAAAGTCTGATAAAGATATTACTATTTAGGCTGACTTGCCTCTGCATGCTTACATGCATACTTCATAACACCTGAGTGTTATTAAAATCAGTTTGTTCCTTCTGAATACTTTCGAGTTGAAAGTTCAAAAAAAGCCGAGCGACGGTCCTGACGTTATGTTACCTGAGATTCCATTTCTAAAATATAACAATAAAATGTCTGTTAAATCCTACTTAGTCATTTTAATGGTTTATAAATACATAACCAAACCTAGCTTTACTGACAAGAATACTTACTGCACATCTAAAAAATCTTTGTTGTACAGACCGACAGCATATCAAGTGGAACAGTTGCACTACGAAAGCCGCCTTTATTACGAACGCAGTAAGGGCGGTATCAAGTTCAAACTGTCACGCTTGATGTGCTGTCAACTGTACGTCAAAACACCTATTTATTTCGCAATTAGAAATTTAGGTGTGCGAGTATGTTTTAGTTGTTCATTTAAATATTTCCCGTTTTTAATGTGTCCAATAATAATATAACATTCCGGAATTTAAATAGATGATAGTATTAATATGTTTACAGATCGAAGAGTTGAAAGAATTCCGTGAAAAGGAAGCGAAAATCGCAGCACTGAGTAAAGGTAATGAGTTGATGCAAGCGGAAGTGAAGAAAGTGCAACCTAAGCCTCAGATAGAGACTTCTGTGACAGAGAAGAAAGAAGTGACAGAGAAGATAGAAGTAACCACAGAAGGGACAAAGGTGTCTGATAAGAGACACCAAAGGAAGAGAAAGATGCCCCTAGAAACCTCCGAGCGGAAAGCACCTCAAGCCAACGCCGCGGTAGCACCTTCCGCCCTCCATAAAAGCACTATCTACAAAAATTCTAACTACAGTAAATTTTACGACGACTCTGCGGGGTTACGAAAACAAAATAAAACGAAATTTAAAAAACATAAATAGAATAAGCACAAAGTTTTAAATATATATTATGTATGTTGTATTATTCTAGTATAATTTGAACCTACTTTTGCTACCTTTCCTACATAAGAATACAGCTTTTCTTATATTTGAAACCTCCAATTCAAACGGCCTTTATACAAGCTGTAAAAGGGACGCTCTCGAAAACGAAGGCAAATGACAGTGCAGTGATAAAATCAGCTGTTTCATACAAACAGGTCGTGTGGGTATTAAAAATGTATGAAACAGCAGAACTTTATTTGTGTCCGGTCTATACGCTAGTTCTAAAACCGTATGTTTTTTGTACCACCAAGGTGGCAATCAAGCATACGGCGCACCTGATGGTAAGCGGTTACCGTAGCCTATGGACGCTTGCAACACCAGGGGTATCACTTGCGCGTTGCCGACCCTGTAAAACCTTTACGGTAAAATAGCGTCTTTGAAATAATTAAAATTGAAAGGGATAGGCAAACTGAAGCCGATACCCGGTCCGTCGGTTACATCATCACCAGCCTATAGAGGTCCCACTGCTGGGCACAGGCCTTCCTACATGGAAAAAACACATGTGGAGTTTGGGCTTTAACACCACCACGCTGGCCCAATGCGGGTTGGTGGGTTAAAGGGGTTGCATTAACAATCGGGACCAACGGCTTCACGTGCCTTCCGAAGCACAGAGGAGCTCGAGATTGTAAATTTTTGATTGACCCATCCCGGGACCGACCATGGCGAAAGTTGCTTTGTTTTCGTAATCGAAACCAGAGCGCTCAAACCACTACGCCACCGAGCTCCTCGTCGGTATGATAAAAAGAAATCATTGGAGATATCCCACTTGATCCATTGCATATGTCTATCGCAGCCATCTGGGGCCCAAGTCTGCTAATTTAAAACTATCGCAATATAATAACAATAGTGTCTCAATGGTACAATTTTTGTTATTTCGTATTCTGTTAATCAATAACGTTCCAATGGCTTACCACTGAATTACTACTCCACCGTTATTGAATCAGTTGGTATTCTACTATAAGTTAGTGGCCGATGTCTTGTCAGTGGCTTCATAATAACGTATTCTACTAATTATTTAAACAGTTTGACATTTCTGTCAATAACGTCGTGATAGCATTTTTATCATTCAACTACTATTGATACGCCATTGTGCAGAGACACCACCTTTGGTACATTTGCTTACATGAAAATTAATTATCTGGATTTCGATCTTTGTTTCGATGATTGAAAATTGCTTCGGAGTAGTTTTTGTGCAGTGATCGTGGTGTTATTTTTAATCGACTTCAAAAAGGAGGAGGTTCTATGCTCCACTATATGTAGGCATTTTTTTTTTGGTGTATGTTCACCGACTTCTCCGTCAATAGTGAACCGGTTTTCAAAATTCTTTTTTATTTGATAGAGTATACTTCTGACGTGGTCCCGTTGTCACCATGTCAGAATCGGATGATGGGATACCAGGGAAATCAAGGGCAATCCACCAATTTTATGGGCACATATGAAATTTTTCACTTTTTCCAAAGCTGTTCAAGTATTTGGTACTGTCAGTTACTATCTTATGTTGATGAGCTGCTGACGAAAGGTACAACTCCTTAACGGTTAGGAGTAGGAAGATAATTGTTTGAATATAATAGAAAGGAAAATAGTTAAATTTAATTACTATAAGTTATCTCCTAAAAATGTATTTTTTGTGAAGTCGGTTTTATTTTTGTTATGCGTATGCTTATGCTTCTGCATCAATAGTTTTTGATGCAGAACATCCGCATTGACGAGCAGTTAAGAGGAATCTGAGTGCGGGAACAGTATCCTAAAGCCAGCTGTAATAAAATCCATCAGTGAAGAATAAATGATCTGTACAAACCGACGATGACATACTAAAAAAATATTTTGTATGTTAGGAGAGAGAGATCTTAAAATACTTATAAACTAAGTAAGTCAGTTTTCGCAAATAGAATTCCAGTTTACCCTATTTATCAAGCATTCATAACGCTAAATTGTTAATTAAGTACATTTTTGGCTTAGGTAAATGGTTAAAAATTAACTTAATATGTATTTGTTACACTTATAGATTGTAAAAAGTAGGTTTAAACAGTGTCTAAACAGGATGCATAGAAATGCCTTCACTGTTCCGTTATTTCAATAAGTATATTAAAGTGTATACTTCCTACGTATGTAGGTACTTAGATGTTTCGTATGGAAAATACCTTTCCAAAACTCCAAATAAGTAACCAAATCTTTCACAATTTCATTCCTAACAGGTTCAGACAGACAGTTTTTACAAAATTTTAAGCTTTTTAATAACATTTCATGTATGTATAGGAGATTTGGATAATGGGTGCCTCGAACGCATTTTTCATCGGTAGGATTTTTTCCAGTGTCGAGAACGCGGCTCTATGCATTCTCGTTGCTACGCAACGGGTGTTGTTATCTTGTTTTGTCATGAATTAATTATTATTTTATGTTCAATGTAAATTTACTCATTTTTGTTTAATAAATCGCTTATTTAAACACTAAGCCTCTTTCTGCCATCAACAAGTAATAATACTTGATTATGTAGCAATGAATTTAATGTATAATTCGATTATTTTCGCTCATGAAAACAAATAAAGATTCTTATATGAAAATAGTAGGTTTTGACAGGCAACATTGATAACAGTACCATTGAGACGCCATTGCAAAGCAATAGGTATCCCATAGCCATAGCGACGAGACACTGTTGTTATTTTATTAAGACTAACAATTTTTTTGTAGAATACCCATTTTGACAGGTGTCTCAATAGAATAACAGTAGAATAACAATAGGATAGCGCTTTGTTTAAAATAAGAGAATTAGGGCCCTGGTTAAATGAGCCACTTAATTGGACGCCTGGGCTGTGGACTAAACGCCGGCTTCTAATGAAACAGCTGAAGGACAACTAGCCAAGTCATTGAGCGCAATGTTTAATCAGATGGCTGAACTTCGTGTCAGCGACGTGCCTAGCTAGGCAGGTCATTAAAATCAAAAAATTTTTGAACGATTGGTAGGTTCAAGGTTATATTTATGACCACTTATATCGCAAATGTTGTGACTATAAGTGATCATCAAAAGTAGCCTTGAATCTACCAATCACACCAAAACTCTTTCAGTAGAAGACGATCCGCTTAAGCATCGGCTAGGAGGAATCCACCCAGCCCGCCTAGCATGACCACCGAAACGCGATATGATAAAGCCATTTATCGCTTTGAACTGTCAAAAATCATTAGATATAACCGCAATCTTGAAATTTTATCGAAACTGCGAACTTGTATTGTATATATACATGTTCGCAGTTTCGATAATATTTTAAGATATCGGTTATATCCAATGATTTTTGACAATTCAAAGCGATAAATAGCTGTATCATATCGCGTTTCGGTGGTCATGCTAGGCGGGCTGAAATGGTCATAAAGGTGACAGAAGGAAAACTATTAGATTTATTTTATAAATGTATATTTTTTATAAAAGCACGCTTAGAGCTACTTTTTGCATAAATTAGTGACACTAGTCGCAATACTCGCAATGATCGTGCGACATGAATGTCAGTAACGTACGTAAGTGACCATCGGAGTTGCAAAGCGGACCTGTGCGGACTGTTTGTAGTTGCTCCGTTAAATTTAATGATACAGGTAGCACTTATATAAAATCTACCAATATAAGAAAAATCGAGTCCGTACGGAATCTATGCAATCACTTTGAAATCGGCAAGGGTGGCCAGGTGAAAAAGATTTGCAGTTGTTTCAGGGATAAAAAAAATCCAGTTAAATTTCTGAAGTTGCGTTACTTGAACATTCAGTAGTAAAATAAAATCACTTTTAACTGGTCATGACTCTTATGAAAGCAATAGGGTAATAGGGGTTACGATATGTCGGAAGTGATTACTTTTGCTGTTGGGATAGAATTGAATAGACAAACGAACAATATTTTTTTGACATCAAATGATCCCCTGTCAAAATTGTTTGCAAAAATTTTATGGTAATTTATATGACAGTGGATTGAATAGAAAATATATTTCTTCCAACTGTTTTTCTTCTGGCAACCCTAAGTATTACATATTACTCCGAAAAGTCTTCGGAAACATCTTCGTGGACCTTTATTTTGTTCTTCTGTACTCTACGATTGGTGTAGCCAGAGTCATTGCGCTCCTTAACCGGCTTGCCCTCAGACTTGCGCGCACGCACTCGAAACTTGGGCGCGTGTGAAGTGTCTTCGGCGCGCGAACGCGCTCGGTGTGTGCTTCGTGGCCGCTCGGTTGTTATCTGTTTTTCTTCTTCGAGGGCGGATTCGCGTTTCAGCGCGCTTTTGAATGTTTGTCCGCGAGTTGGCTCATGAAGCGAGAAAGTTATTCGGTCGTGATGAATCTGTGATAATATTAGTCATTATTATAAAACAATGTCCCCAATTCTGGAGAACACATGCTAAGTCTAAATTTAAGTTCAGTGCATTTCTTTCTCTCAAAATGGATACGAAAAGGATGGCTGTCTTAAAATTTGACATTTAAAAACATGCGTTAAATTTTCGAACTTATTGAACGTGATAAAATGCAGTGTTTAGGACGCACATCCGTACATGCCTTCTAAAATTGTCTATGGTTTCTTTGAAATCTATCTAAATCTAAGTGACAGCTCTAAACAGATTCTTGCTACATTTTTCCGATGACTTATTGCGAGCAAGAGATATAATGTACTTAAATTAATAATTAAAGTGTGTTCTCAGAATTAGGCCCAATAAGTAATTTCAAAATTAGATATCTATCCAAGCCTTAATAGCAGTAGATTATTTTGATTATGTGAGTATCATACTTTGTTTACAATTATCATACCCTGTACTCAATGGTGACGTAGCACTCCTCTTCGTCCTCGCAGATGAGGGAGTTGACATCGGCAGGTTTCGCCACGTTGGTTGGTCGCCGCCCCACGCGGAAGAAACGCCATAGAGAACGAATCCGAGGACCACACGCTCGCACCATCTCGCTCACCTAGCATTGAAACAAAATTCAAATATTCATGTGCTTGGAAAGAAAAAGTAACTTTTTTAGGTTAGGTTAGATTCATTTAATTATTGAGCATAGGACATAGGTTCATTAAATGTCACATATTATAAAACAATATAATGGATTAATTGAGAGGTAACATAATGACTTTATTTAAAGATGACGAGGAAATCAGACAGAGAAACAAAAACAAAAAAATGGATAGACTAAGTAAGTAAATAAATTATTTATGGCTAAGAAAGGTACCTACTATATCAGCAAACAGCATAAGTAGGTATTACATAGACATTAAGATCACTACAAAATATTATTAGTTTTTACAATAGCATTAGTGGGAACTGCCAAGTTTTACATAAAATATAATTGTACCTTCATCTGCTCGGCGCCATCGCAGGCGCCGCTGTTGTGTGGTTCCACGCCAAAAGGATTGATACAGGCCCGGTCCTCCGGCATAAGAGAATCGATTTGGAATGCACACTTTGGCAAGGAGTCCGTTCGTTCCTGTAAATCAAAGTGATTTATAAAGACAAAGCTTTATCTGGAGAGTATGTTTCTCATTTCATCCAACGCTTTTAAATTATTTCGTGATTGAATACGCTACAAAGAGACCCACTAAAAATGATTTAAACAAATGGTTATAATATTATCAACTAGTATTATGTATGATTATGGATTATGAATAATAAATAATTAGACCTTATATTTAGTTTATTATTAAATGGAAAAAATGGTAATATATTACAGGACTACAGTTAACAAGTTTGTTAATACGCTTACCCAGCCAATTTCATCGCAGTGCTTGGGCTCATCGTAGCAGATGTAGTAATTGACAGCTTTGGAGCCGTCAGTTCGTTTCTCAGTGGACCAAGTGTACCAATTTTCTCCAAACTTAAACATACTGTTGATATGGCTTTGCCGATAGATCAGTGAAAATATCATTTCATTAGGGTGCATTTGTTTTGGCTTTTCAGTAGTCAGTTTCTCTTCATCATAATCTATTTTCTCGTCGGCTCGTCTCCGCTCATCTTCTCGCTTGCGTGAGCTTTTGAGAAAAGGGAGTATGGCATTTTTCTTTTTGCCCCAGTGGTCTTTCGGCTCTTCGTCCTCTATTCTAGAGTCTTCTTCCGAGTGCATCACGACTTTCACCTTGACGGCGCGCGCCACGGCGGCCAGGCACGCGGCGCACACGACGAGCCGCAACCAACTCATTTTGCGATATGACTGCAAGCTCGGCCATAGTATATTTTGTGTGCAAAGGAAGTTGACATTACCAGGTCTGATAAGAGTACTATTTGTAAATACGGCCCCATTTAAATCGCCCAAAGAATTGCACAAGTTCTTTTTTTATAGTACTAACTCGAGTGATCGAGTCATGAATCAAATCGAATACAGGAAAAGAAATAAAACACCGCATTATATAGATTATTGCTTTTATTTGGGTACAAAGATGTAGAGTACAAAATAAAAATACTGCATTTGGTATCAACCTTTTCCATAAAACATTTGATTATGAAAATTAAGCATGTCGACAAATACATGTTTTACATCTATTAAAATAAAATTAAAGCATAAGTTTTATCTCTAATCTAATTATTTTTATTTACCTATATAGAAAATGTATAATCGTATAGTACAAATAAAAAAGCGAGTGAAGTTTGGACCATTGTTAGGAATTTAAGTTTTCCATAGTGCTCGACATACGAGTATGATACATCAGCCATAAGAATTCGTATTTACAAGTATCATATAAATTTCGTTCTAGTGATATCTCGTAGCATTAGGGGTAAGAATAGCATCACTAAGGCAGAGAGGGTGTTTTATTGTACATCGTTATAAGTGCTAATATTATCACTAGGTGGCGCGCGCACTCGCCTACTTACAAAATAATTAGACCTTATATTCGATTAGCCTACTAAACATTGGTTCCGTCAGTGTCAAAACGGCGCAGGGTGCAGGCCGCCACGCCACAGACACTTGGCATTCAATAAAAAAAAAGTATCAATATTTTTATGTTCAATTATGCACGTAGATATGTTTAATTTTAATATAATATTTTTCTTCATGATTATTTTAAACTAGTTGATCGCCGCGCCCTCCACCCTGCTGCGAACAAATTCCTACGTTGCAAACTAAACAACCTCTTACTTCTATAGGTGCTTAGATTAGTTAGGCTCAGGGTTAAGCCGTAGGTTCGGTCCACAGTAGAAAGTAACATCTATACACTACAAGCTTACATTCAGATACATACCACTAAACAACGTAGTAACTACAAATGTCGCCTCTCTCGCGTCCACTTAGTACAACAGGCATTCCGAGACACCTCGAGCATACCCTCGTCATAGCCTCTATGATAGATAATGGCACAAGCCTTAAAGAATCGAATATCCTATAGAACGATCAATCAACACCATTATTTTACTTATGTTATGATCAATAAATACACTGTTAATTCTATTCTCAATAAATATGCCTATTTCATAAAGATTACAGTTGACAACGCAACATTTAAAATCACTTTAGATTTTTTTGCCAAACCAAAACTAACCAAACGCCATAATAATAAGATTTATTTTTACATTGGTACCGTATTGTCCTTAACAACGTTCCGATTAGTTTTGAATCGGCAGAAAGTAAAAAAATATAAGGATCAATATAATTGTAAAACTAATTCGTTGGAAATTATTAGACCGATGATGATAATAATTTTGTTCTTCGTTCGCGCTGTCATATAGAGAACCTAAAGGGAATTGTACCACTTAAATTGCTGAGTTATTAAAGCCATAGTGACGACTACCGAACTTTTAAAATGCTGGTTCTATATATGATCACAACGCGATAAAACATATAGCACTATATAAAACGTTTCATATACGCATTAGCTCGATCGATATACATTCATCATGAGTCGAGGTAGAATAGTATTGCTGATATATTATTATTATGTAATAAAATTATAGAAAAATTAGAAATAGATCTCTAGATATATTATATTGATAGATTTATTTTATAAACGGTCTGTATCGACCGAGTGAGCACAAGAAGCTCTTGTTATAGCACGTCTTACGTCACTGCAAACAGCACTGCACACGCACACAAGTACGAAGCTCCGAAATGCAATGCAAATAAAGCTAGTTTATATTTTATACAGCGGGTCGTTAGCTTAGAGATATTTCGTTATTTATTTTCTTTTAATTTTTACTATAACTAGAAAAAGGTGTCATTATGGATACAAGATAATATAAATATAGTTAAATAAACATATTTACAAATAAACCCGGCTTAGGAACAAATAACTGCATTTAGACAAACTCCTGCCCCTATGGGATCTGGGAAATAAAACTTGGGGCTTGTTCATTTTATACGTAATTATGTAAGTTTTGTAATAAGTATTATATTGTATTATAGAACTGAAAGCTAACGACCCTATGGCGGGACAGTGCGGGCGGCGTTATGTATCTGAATGCAGCCGCACGCGCCTAATATTGTCGGTCAACGCCTACTTTCAACTCACAGCGACTAGGGAAAATAGACAACATCTCACCTAATATTTATCACTCTAATAGAATTTAATCGACGCAACTATATATCTAACGACTTACTACATAATTATTACTATACTTCATGCTTTTATGAAACGTGTTATATGAAAATATGACTATAGTTTGGTAACTCGCCGCCGTAGCGACTAGTATCTCGTACCGCGCCGTGCATCAGCTAATACAACCGACACCAAAGACAACTTGTTCGACTTTATCATAACGCATAAAGTCAACGTTAGCTATCTTTGAGGATTGTACAACTAAATATTTACTCGCTACGTAGATATTATACACTACAATATACATACTATAATAGATTCCTTCAATAAAATTCATTTGGATTAACTATCTAATGAATATAGTCTTAATTACTTTGATTATTGTACGAACATTTGTGCTTCTTACATTGAACTACAATGGTCGAATATTTTTGTTGAATATATTGCTAAAACTTTTGAAGTGTTATTACGCAATTTCAACAACGCCAAGACTTCGCTCTTTGTTTATGGTATCGTTTATTAAGTTTAAATCAATCAAAATATAAAGAAATGTTCATAAAATATTTAATTTACTTCGAATTCCAGCGACGTGTACAAATATTCATAATTACTTTTAATTATTTGCACATGTTTTACTTTTGAGCAAGGTGTTGACTGTTGTTGATGTAGTGTATTACGCGTCCTCAGAGATTAATCAAACATTCCAGTGTATAAAGTGCACGGCGCGATCGAGTCTGAAGGAAGAGCGGATTGCACAATAATATTTGTTAAAAGTAGCTCACTTGTGAAGAGATACTATCTATAGAGAACACACATAAAATTCGTACAGAATATCCTAGAATATATTATAAACAACATTTCAAAGGAAGTGGCATAGTGATGCAGTAAGCTGTGTCACAGTTGTAGTAGAATCAAATTTTAAATAAAGTTGTCATTATAAAATACACATAACTATAATATAGTTATAATACATAATCATTGTGGGTAGCCATTCTGTCGTGTACCTACAGAAAGGAATCTAAAAAGCCACATTTGATTGATGTGCAGGATGGTAGTCATATATTTTTTTTTTTTTGACAATATTAAAAAAACACAACAAATAAACGGCATAATTTATTGTACTACGTATTGTCATAATTGTGAATTCCATATAAACTTTAGTATTGTAACAGTAGGTAATAAAGCAGTAAGACCAACAACTAGATTACGGTCACGACTCAGCCCTGCCTTAAAATCAGTAGCGACGCGAGTAGGATGGGCATCCCTATCGCGCGCCAGGACCTATTTTATTACATTATATACTGATAAAAAACGACGTATTTTATTAAAACATTTCGTCTTCATTCACAACTATTTATTTTATTAAAACATATATGAAATAAAGAAACTCATGCAAGTGGGCAGATGAAATAAAAATTGTTTTATTTCATCTGCCTACTAGAGTTTCTTTCTAGTTTTGTGATCGTAAATATTACATTTTTTTTAATAAAAACTAAATAAATTAGTTGTGAATGAAAAGAAAATGTTTTCATAAAATAATTTCACGTTGTGTTTTTGGAGTATTTGATAATTTAATAAAATAGAAGTGTATTAGTTTCGAAAATTACCTACTAGTTTTTTTTTTCAACGCGAGCATGTCACTTTCTTTCACATAATTATTAATCCAGGTAAGTAACGCAGCACAAAAAAATAATCCAGGTATATTAAATCGAAATACCTACCTATTAAAAATAAACAAATTACGTAGTTTATTAGGTAGGTATATAAAAAATATTTTATAGTCTTTACCTTAAAAATGTAGGTAATTTTTGTGTGCATGAATAAAGAATTCAAGCAAACACAAAAAAGTACAATAAAGTCTATAAATGCTCGTGTCTACCGAACTTTCATTATTGGTTTTATCACAATATGTGACTTTTTAGATCTCATGGAGAATAGTCCATAAAAATATAGATCGTAGGCCGTATGTCGAATTTCGTTGATCTGTAATAAAAAATATTTAAAACAAGAGTTAAAAGTTTCATTAAAGAGATTTCGAATTTTCGTCGCTTTATGAAAGTTAAAAAGATCTCTTCAAAATTACGGTTTATATAATTATGTTACTTCGGTATGTAGTTATAAAGAACTGATCATTATAAATTAATGACATCTATTCGACGACCCATTTTAAATTTTCTGGACTTTAATCTAGCGAAACACTAAGTACAAATAACACGTTAATGAAATGATAATGATGACATGCCGTGATCGCAATTCGAATCATTCGATATAAAAATCCGCTCATATGGTAGCGTCAGTCTTTTTTGGGAACATTCATTAAAACAATCCGTAAAAAAAATGAAAGAAAAATATCACAGTTGAAAATTAGTCTCGCGGGTTGGGTGTAAAAAAATAAAACGAAGCTGCCGCATGAAGTGCGGTTGTATTAATTATAGAGAGCAATTTGTGCCTTGGATAATAGCTATATAAGGTTTTAAATTGAAGCTGCGGCGGCGGTGTCGTGAATTTCTTTCTCTCATACGGAAATCACGAAATTAACGAGGCCTCATTATTGGCATATAGTAATTATCTAGAAAACCTTAATTCAAAATATTACACTTGAAAAAGGTTACCAAACGCGTTTTCCTATCAGAATTTTTTTGACCTCTCGGGACTAACCGCACATTATGTTGCTATATTTCGACATTTCTTTTCTTAAAATATTGCGGCATTAAATATATTGTAATCTGAAAAAAAGTAAGACTATCGCAAGTAAGGATTACGAAAGTCTAAATAATCAAATAAAATATATGAAAATTTCAAAATATAAGTTATGGTTATTATTAATATTTCTCCACTACCGGAAATTGTATCTATAAAACGATTTACTTTTTAGACCTTTAAACAAACCATTTATTTTTTAATTTTAAATTAAATAAAATATATTATGAGCTATTTTAATGAAAAGAAATAAAAGATTCGAAACATACCAATACTTAATGTAACGCAATCTTTAATTTTCGTAACAATTTAATTTATTTATTTCAGTGCCAATCCTCTGAATATACTTTTAGAATACCAAATTTAAGATATAACCAATTTAGATAACATAATAAATAAGTGCTTAATTAACAAAATAAATAACGGGTCACCTCTTCTATATTTTAGTAAACTAAATATATTATTTTAAAGTATAGCTTATTCGGCAACTTCACATTTACATAACTTTTTACAACAACAATTACATAAATGAAAATCTGTTATTATTTATTATTATATGTAATTAAACACTTTAATGTATGAAACATAAGTACGTGATAAGTACATTTTCTTTTAAAAGTTATGAATCCGGCTACGTAATATATAATTATAATAAAAAATAATGTAAAAGTTATTTCCAAAATTTAAATTATATATTAAAAACATAGCGGTAAAGTGTGAAAAATAAAGTAAACTGCGGTCGTAAGAAGAAGCCACCCGTTGTGGAAATCGAACACGGCAAGCGTCTTTCGACTAATTTACCTTTATTTTAATAATGCATTGGGTATTTTCAGATTGGCCGTGTTATAATTTTTATACACACTTCTGCAAGTCATACAAAATCACATATAACACTGAGTACCTATGAATGTAATTTGCACACGATGTATAACATAAACTCATTTAATTTTTTATTTTATTTTGAACAATAAAATTATAAAGAAAGTTGTTAATCTCCTAAAAACTTTAAATTGCGCCTGTGTTCACAAACACTTCCGGTTCGAGAACTCATACCGTTCCACTTTCACGCATCGCAAATTGTGATAGGTAGACTCGCGGACAAGAACTGATTTCCACTTCATTTCTGTTTAGTTACAACTATTAACTAAATTAATTACAAGAGCCCACCATAATTGCTTTTGTTTTACAGACAGAAATATCTTCAAATTATATAAAACAGGCGAACGTTTAACTATAAATTAGTTTTAGGCGCCGGATTGCTGCCAGTCAATATTTGTAATGTAATAATTTATATGAAAGGCAATTTAATTGTCAGTGTAAGTTATTACTGGGAATAGAAGGCATTTCAACTTAGGCCTCAGGATGACAACGCACCTGCTATACCAAGAGATTTTTTCCTTTTTATTACGGCGGTAAGCTTGTTTGTCATCTAGTTGTATAAAAAAAAGCCATTTTAGTAACGAGTTTTTAATATGTAGAATATCTGGCGCAAAAGGTTTCTTACTGTGTGTGTAGATACGAAAGGTACTGCCTGATCTATGCATCACAATTTTTAAAAGTCATAAGGAAAATTATTGCGCGCAATAAAAGAAAGAATCCAATTTCTCCGCGGCCGCTTGATTAGTGTCCGTAAGTCGAACACTGCGACAGTTTGTATTACGTGTGCAAATGACCATTGGAAGTAGATACGATTAGGAGAATCAGCACCCATTTTAGGAGAATGAACTTTGACTAACGGTTCGCATAAATGTTTAACAGAAACTTTACTAAAACGGTTATCATAAATTACGTATAAAAGAAAGTGTTTATCTTGTAAAATAAGGTAACAGTACAATTAATTTGAACAATCTTCGTTGTGACCTTGCGACATATCTGCTGGCCGTTATGTTTATGAACTAAGGTCTTGTTTAGGAATTAAGAGCTATTCAAAAAATAGTGATATAACTAATTTGGATATGTCTATGAATGATTATAAAGAAAACTATTTTGATTCCTAAAAGGTTATTTAACATAACGCTATGCCGTCTTATCGCTAAATATTTGAGATTTTTTCATTCTTGGTAAGAAATATTCAGAAAAAAATATGTTCAATTTCTGGAACCAAATTAACAAACGAATAGACAACAACATAATGAAATTCAATCGCCAGTTTTTTACTTCAACACCGGTTGTCACCTCAATCTATACATTATTGCTATTGGCCAAAGCCCCGACACAGCATCCTTCTTGCTTGATAACAAAAAACACTTTCCAATAAGATTGAAAGTACAAACAAGTTTCCTATACACTACCGAATATCCGCGAACACGTACGAGACGTATTCGTAGCGTGACGTCACAACGCACTTAAGTATCCTGTACACGGGTAGAGTAAGCGGTACAGTGAACTGGCTACTACACTACCAGTTTTAGTTAGTACCCTACTGTACCAATGGGCCTGAATCTGAAGACTCGCTCTAATTCTAAACTTAAGTACAGAATATCTCTTTCTCGCAGTATGTAATAAGAAAAAGATAGCAAAGAATTTGTTTAGAGCTGTCAATTAAATTTAGATAGATTTCAAAGAAACCGTCGACAATTTTAGACGGCATGTACGGTGGTGCCTCCAAAACACTGCATTTTATCACGTTCAATAAGGTCGAAAATTGAACGCACGTTTCTAAATGTCAAATTATATGACAGCCATCCTTTTCGTATTCATATTGAGAGAAAGAAATGCACTGAACTTTAATTTAAAATTAGCATGTGTTCTCCAGAATTAGGGCCCCTTTTTGATCAATTTACCTTAAATGCAAGATGCCCATGAAGGCGTTATACCTAAACATGGGATTGGCCTATAAAGCTGTTTGCCCTAAGTGAGAATTGCCTATGAAGCAGCATGCCTGAAATGTGAAATTGACTAAGAAGCAGTTTGCCTGAGTTTAAATTGCCTGTAAAGTAGTTTGCCAGAAAAACAAGATGACTGAGAAGGCTGTTTGTCCTAAACGAGAGATGCCGATGAAGCAGAATGCCTGAAATATAAGATGACTGAGACTAGGTACCTACTAACCACTTCACTAGTGTGTGAAATAGAGAAGGGAACGGCAAGCCACATTATTTCTCTCAAGATAGTTGTTGACTGTGGACAATGATGGCACCAGTGTTTGGTTTGCCCAAATAGCGGGAGGACGGGAGTAGCTTTGGTGTTATTTGCTTTGTAAGCATTTAACCACTTAGGCATTTTGCTTTGTAGGCAAATTACAATTTAGGCATTTTGCTTTGTAGGCATCAACTTAAGGCAATCTGCTTTTTAGTCAATTTCACATTTCAGGCATGCTGCTTCATAGGCATTTCTCATTTAGGGCAAACAGCTTTTTAGACAAATCCCATGTTTGGGTATAACGCCTTCATTGGCATCTTGCGTTTAAGGTTACTCGATCAAAAGGCTTAGGGCCAATGTTAGTGGTTTACTTTACCCGTGGACAGTGTCCTTTAGCGATGGTGGCTGCGTATAGTCGCGTGGTTGGGTCACGCGTGCGTCAACGGACGACGCAGCAAGAACGCGTGGAGCTCCGCGAACGACGGCCTCGCGCGCTCGTCACGCCTCCAACACGCGGTCATCGCGTCGTACAGGTCGCGCGGGACGGTCGGCGCGCGCTCGATCATGCAGAACAGACCGTCGTCAGCCTCCAAGTGGGATACGTTCTCCAGCACCTGAAAACGAACGAGGAATTCAGTCAAGGCTGCAGCAACAGAGGAATGGAGATGACACATCCCAGCGCGGGGAAGATACAACAAGACAAAAAGTCGGGGATTGTGCAAATCTATACGTACGTGCGAATCTATACGTAAAGGCCGCGTATCTACAATAGATCCAGTTTTACAGGGCAAGGTTAAAAAACTTGAAAAAAAAATATTTCAACGAATTTTACGCTCATTTTTTACACGGGGAGTAATTATTATGTGTTCTATCTTTTGTTAGGAAAATATAAATAAATTAAAGTAGCGAATCGAGATTGCGTGAATTTCCCGCGACAACTTAAATGGGCTACATTTGACAGATACGCGGAATTATCCAATGCTAGCTAACTACTACAGTCATTCTAGGGTTCTAGGTCATTCTAGGTCAGGTGTGACAATGATTTTAATAATTTTAATCGGAAAATAAAAGTGTTATGTAAGGAATAAAACTTTCAGAGGTAACTCTTGACAAGGAACACGACCACCCCCTTAAATAACACACTGTACATTTAAAAAATAACTGGAGCTTTGAAAAAGAAATCTCTTTTGAGACTAATTATAATAGTTAAAATAGAAAAGAGGGAATAAGTAGGATTTTCTTTGGGTATTTTATATTTATGCTACTCAACTTTAACATGTGTTTTTTTTTCCTTGTTATTGTGTCTGTAGGCGACTGTAGGACTAACCACCAGCCCTCTTATCGAGGTGTCTATCGGACATAACAGTTAGCTTAATTACTTATGTTGCATAAAAATCATATGTTGTAATGCTCACGTTTTGCTAACGTATGTAATTTGTATATCTAGCAACTTTGTTAAACTTACTAATAAATTCAGTGATCATTTGGCACTCTAACTGAACGGTTTTATTTTTCATACACCATCGTGCCCTATCATTATCAGTTATCAATTTCCTATATACTGTAAAGGTCTAAACCCTTACAATTTTTGGTCCTTCGAGTCGGGTTTACCAAAGATTTGTAAAGCAAAATAAGCCCTAAGTGGACCGTCAACTTGTGATAACGTAATAAAAACTTGCCTGTTCGTCGAGCATGTGTTCGTAAGGCGGGAAGCGGCACAGCGTATGTATCTCGTGTAGCGTGACGGCGAAGGCCCAGACGTCGCTAGCGGTGGAGTAGCGCGCCCTCAGGACGGACTCCCACGCAGCCCAGCGCAGGGGCAACGGCTCCCGGCCGGACACGCGATAGTAATCAGCCGCGTAAGACTCGTTGTCCGTGCCGAAGTCGCTGATCTTGATCTGGTACCCTTTGCCTATCAATATGTTCCTGAAACAAGAAAGCATGATTTCATTTACCGCAAAGTATTTTTTCTTTTAAAATTGCTTGATTGATTGATTGATTGATACGACAATAAATAAAAACATGGGCTGTATGTTCATAGAAATGGTTCGCCATTTTCAAAAACATCGTATTATTTTAACAATTTCATGACATTTGTATGAAATAATATAACATTGGTTATTAACAATTGTATAGGTGGCAAACCATTTCTATGAACTAATATAGCCTATGTTTTGATTTATTGTTGTATTGACGGCACTAGCCTGTATGTGATTTAATTGTAATAAATAATACTCGATCTAAGTTAAGCCCTAATACTTAACCACAATTTTTTGTAATGTGAGACAATGTATAAACTTTGGACCTGCCGAATTGGGTTCTTATTCAGTAGACGCTTTCCTGCTGAGCACTGTAAGAAATGACGTCACAGGAGTCCAAGCACGAAATGCAACAACATTCAGCGCGCTCACGGCGCTGCGAGAGCCAATCGAAGGTGGACGTGGACGTCGACATGGACGATTCGAAAAGTCACATGCCGTCTCGCTTTGACGCAGCGTGACAAAAGATGGCAGGTATAGCGATTCCGAAATTCGAATCTTTTGCGACAGTTGTGAAAAAGGGGGCAGGTCCCTGTGCACGAAGTTGTGCCCCTCCAGGTACTTCATGTCGGCGGCTAGTTGCAGCGTGGGCGCCATTCGGATAGCACAGCTGGGCTTCTATCGCGCTAATTCACAACGTATTTACCAAAGCATAACCAAAATCTTCCATTGAGTGAAATTTGTATGGCGCTTTTTGTCAGCAAGAGATACACACATCAAAAAAAGTTTGTGATCACTAGCATAAGCTGATATCATTTTTTAAATTTGACTTTATCAAGAAAACTTCTTTGGTTGTGTTTTTGACAAACAATTCAATTGTTTTATATTATAATATTCTATCTCCCATATTCATAAACGGTCAATAAACCTATTTTAGATAAAACACTGCTAAAATATGTTTTATCTTTTTCCTTTCTCATACGAGAGAGAGAAACAAAACACTTTATAAGCCTCTTATAAGTTCAATTGTTTTTATGAATACGGGGGTATATCTATATTTTTAAATAAAGAATCTAACAAGAAGAAGAAATCATAATATAATCTACCGTAACAAAAAAGATTTCGATTTTTCAAAGTGATCGCCAACTTTTTTTGATGTGTGTACGAAGAGTTACTATGGTTACCATTATTTATATTATAGGAACGTATTTTCCGCTGTCCGACAAACATTTATGACGTTTTTTCCAAACATTTTTAACGCTCACAGAAGTTGCAAGGCACCAATTAAATCAAAAACGGTCGTCCGACAGCGATAAATAAATTCCCATAGATTGTTGCCATAGTAACGTCTTTGTATCTAAAAGCTGTCAAAAATCCCTCGAAATATAGAAAATTCACTTAATTTCTATTCTATTAATTTATGTAATTTAAACTTAATAAATATGTAACAAAATTATAATCAAATACATCAACGTACGTTCCAAAGTAAAAAGCCAATTGGTGGCCGTTTAAATGTTGCGCGCAACACAAATTCTGCGCAACGGAACGTTTTGCTTTTGCTTTGGTAAATACATTGTAAATTAGCGCGATCGGGGCCCTGTTAGTTACCTGGCCGCCATGTCCCTGTGCACAAAGTTGAGCGCCTCGAGGTACTTCATGCCGGCGGCCAGTTGCAGCGCGAGGCGGGCGTTCATAGCACGACTGTTAGTTATCTTATCTTATCTATAGTGGGGCCATGACTAAGTCACAGTGCACTTCGACCCATTGGGATCTTTTGTGCCTCCCCTGCGTTTACTCCTCCTGTGTCCAGAATATAGATGCCATTAGCCTTACTATATCTTAAGGCAGAAAGAGCCTGTAGTCTTCTGGCTTTGGATATGCCACTTCCAGAAGACTCATTCTGGTTCTAGCCAGGGCATCACAATGACACAAGAGATGCATCATTGATTCCTGGCATTCACCACATGCTCGACAAAGTTGTGTTGGGGAGAGTTGCATTTTATGTAGCATGCGGTTAGTAGCAAAATGCCGTGTGAGCGCCCCAATCAAGAAGCGAGCTTTTGTTCTAACTTGTAACGACCGTTATCTAAGTGAGTTAAGGTCGCATTTTCGGCACCGTTTCAAAACTGAGTACTTAACTACACTTATTCAAAGGGGCAAAGAAGTGTTAATAAAGCTTAAGGTAGGAGATGTTGTCTTAATAGAGACCCCTGAAAAGCGAGTAAAATGGCCTTTGGGTAAGATAGTTGAGATACGGCAGGGTAGGGATGGTAACCCTAGAACCGCGATAGTCCAAACTGCCTCTGGAAAGAAGGCTCGTCCCTTTCAGAGGTTGTACCCCTTGGAGGTGTCGGCGAGTGATATAAGCAGTATGGAAAAGTGAAGTGTTTTTATGTTTTTTGTTTTATTAAGATACTTAATAATTGTTTAATGTTATTTTGTTTTCCTGTTTTGGGAGGATGTTGACTCACGCCATAGAGATTTCTATAAAAAAGAAATGTGATTAGACGTGTATTGTCAATGTAATCGTAAAATAAAGGAAGTCTATCTTTTCTATATTTCCAATAAATTTACACCGATTTAGCAGAAACGACGACTATTTTAAGAGTTACCTGGCCGCCAGGTCCCTGTGCACAAAGTTGAGCGCCTCGAGGTACTTCATGCCGGCGGCCAGTTGCAGCGCGAGGCGGGCGAGCGCGGGCGCGGGCGGCGGCGGCGCGGCGGCTCGCAGGTACGCGCACAGGTCCCCGTCCAGGTACTCGAGCACCACGGCCAGCGGCGGCGAGCGGCACGCGCCCACCACGCGCGCCAGTTGCGGGCACGACAGCGCCGCGAGCACGCGCACGTCGCGCTCGAACTCCTCCCTACACGGCGATTAAATAATTGAAAAATTTTATTGGATCTTGGAACATTGTTTCATAAATATTAACATGAATAAACATTAACTCCGGGTTTGATTCAGTGAGGCGTTTGATAATTAATATGTTTCTTGAACCTTAATGTGTTTAGTTCTAAGTACATACATATACTATATATTTACTATATCCTTTTAAAGTAGTATTTGGTAGAAGAACAATTCAATGTATTTGGTAGAAGAACAATTCAATAGATTTTACTTGAATAAGGTTTTATCTGGCTTAGTTTGTAGTGATATAATTGAGCTGCTTTATAAACTAGGTGCGTGTGTGCATTTTTTCTTATCGAGTTAATATTAAAATTTTCTCTGTTTGCTCAACATTACTTATCTACTGTATTTCGATGTGTATTAGTGTGGATCTGTAACTGGTTTACTATTTTCTACTTATTTATCTTCTTTTTGTAATAGAAAACTGTTGATCTACCAATAAAATAAAATAAAAATAAAATAAACAATGTTACAGAGAGTATTGGTGCGTTAACAACTGCATTAGTTTCTAGAACTGTGTTACAGCCATTAGATACCAAATAAACACATTAACTTGTGGTCAAAAATTTTACTAATAATAATTCATACAGTCACACCTATTATCTATCCCAAAGTAAGCATCATTATTAGCTTGTGTTATGGGTACTAGATAA
Source organism: Nymphula nitidulata (assembly GCA_947347705.1). NCBI lineage: Eukaryota > Metazoa > Arthropoda > Insecta > Lepidoptera > Crambidae > Nymphula > Nymphula nitidulata. Next base: position 25,939,488 of record OX374616.1, read on the forward strand.
CGGAGAAATAATGATACACCGTGTTCCTGAGGTTATACATTAACTTCGGCATGTTATTCAGACTAGTAAATTGATCATTTTTTACTATGGACACTTTCATGAGTTCCAATTTCTTTAACATTTTTTATTTTCATACAAACTAAATGCTTCGATGTAATTTATCTAATATGAATTACTCTTTACCTGAGATGGCAACGTCGCATTTGAAACTTTGGTCCACATGTCCACAAACTTTTCGAAACTTTTCTTGACGTTAACAATGTTTATTAAAATTTAGACTTTTGAAACTATGAGATAAAGTTTGATAGTTTTGGTTGCACAAAGTGGCAACATCTCACAGATAAAGACTCATTCTAAACTTCAATTACCAATAACTTAAAAACTATGCAATTTAAACTACAACTTCTTTTGTACGATATGTTCAACAAGAGCTATAGAAGTATTATTCAAAGTTAATGTATATCCTCAGGAACACGGTGTATAAATATTAGAAATATACTAAATAAACTTATAAACATCCATGACTCGTAAACAAATGCTCGTACTCATCATACAAATATTTGCTCCTACCGGGATTCGAACCCGGGACCTCCTGACCAAGTAGCCTGTATAGTAAGGGGTACAGAACACTTGGCCAGCCGGTCGTCATTATGGTTTAAAATAGTTTAAATCATGATTTAAATCTATTAAACTACATTGCGATGTCATAGAACTTCGTTTCTCCTTCCAAATTTCCTGGCAATATTTAAGTCAATATAAATTCAAAATTCAAATTCATACTTTAGCGCTTGATTCGGTTTTATCTTTCGAAATCATTAATTTGCTGACCGTGAGAGGAGACATATTACATATTAGTTCATAGAAATGGTTTGCCACTTTCAAATACATCTTATTCGTTTGAGAATTTCATGACATCTGTATGAAATAATATAACGTTGGCTGCATTATTTCATAGAAATGTCATGAAATTATAAAATGAATACGATGTTTTTGAAAGTGGCAAACCATTTCTATGAACTAATATAGGCCATATTTTAATTTATTGTCGTATTTGACGGCACCAGCCTGCATAATTAAATAATATTTAAAAGATTCTAAGCTATCATTTATCTGTGTCAGGTCTCACCTCTCCTTGGCGGTGGCGTCGTGGCAGAGGAACTTGACGGCAACTAGTCGTTTCTCTGCCGTGACCGTGCCGTCATACTCTGGCACACCGTCCGCCTCAGCAACGTATACCTGGCGCATAAACACCTAGATATTAATACTAGACATCAATGTACAAAAGCTAAAAGATTTGCCATTCATTCATTCATTCAAATGTATTGGTTTGTTGCGTTTTCTATACTAAGCTGAAACGATTCAGATAAAATTTGACTTGGAGATAGATTATGTCCTGGGAAAGGACATAGTCTACTTTTAACCGACATCCACGCGAGCAAAGCTGCGGGCGGCCATCGATTATTATTGACCTACATCAAATTTAATAAAAATGTAATATTTAAATTAGGCAGAAATTAAATCATTAGACAGGAGACGTATGAAATTGAGCTTCTGGAAATAATAACATAGTATGGCAGTCTCTCTTAAATATGGAATTGTGATACTTTTACCAGTCAAGTAACTCAGCTAAGTATTATCAAGACAAAAATATAGAGTAGTATAGGTCGCGCCAAACAGCTAGTTTACTGTGAAGTTGTCCGCCGTTAAACCACCGTTCAGTATTTTGACAGTACGCAGTGAATCGACTCGTGTTCAGAGCGAACTGAAACCTACAACAATTTATTTTACTCCCCTAAACTGTGTCACTAAGTTCAAATAAGACCAGAATTAAGATAATTCGTGGCATATTTGCCCACTGGTGGTGCAATTGGTGGCGAGATGGACTTTTTACAGCTAATAGGAACATACCGTGCCGAACGCCCCTTCTGCTAACTTGGAGATCATTCTGAGACGGTGACGCGGGAACTCAGCCACGCTGGTCGTCTCGAGCCGGCGTCGAAGTTCAGACACCGCTTCCGGCTGGCCGGCAGACTGCTCGAAGTGAGAAATAAACTCATCATTATCATCATCATGATCTTTTTGGCCAAAAGACATCCACTGGCGTTTGTCCAGGAAACGACAGCCCGATGAAAAACTATTAATATATTGTAATTCATTTAATGGTCCAAAGGTCTCGTTATGCAGGTATCTTTATTTAGAAGAATTCTAATATTAATAAACATAATATTTTTATTTTTTATCTTAATGTTCTTACTCTGAGCTTTACAATATCTGCGTATAATAATAATAATGATACATTAAGTTTTAGGTAAAAAAAAGTCTTTACTTTATTTGAGCGATACAAGGAAATGACAACAGGTTCCATAAGGCCAGCCAAATTTGACAAATTTGTTGATTATTTATTACCCTTATCATTGGAACACAAAAGTCTCTTTATTGTGTGAGTAAGGGACGAAAGGCTGATTAGGTACTCATTTGTTATAGTGTATATTTTATGACAGTCATAAGTTAACTACCCAGTCAGTGAATGTAAGTAAATACTTGAAAAATAGACATTTTTAAATTAGTAATATTTAGTTTTACATACTCTGTGTGATCTGACAGAAGCTGGAGCTGATCTTCTCTCGAGCGAGTCCGGGGGCGCGGGTTCGCTGCCCGCCCGCCTCGCCAGCAGTGGCTCCGAACTCACTTCGGGCACTGCGTATTCGTAATTTGAGCTATCTGTAGACGCGAAACAAGACGAAATCACGAAACAGAAACAGGAAAACTGATATTTAGGTTTTGTGATTTGAATAAACTGTAAGCAATAATCACGGTAATCACCGTTTCATTCCCTTTTGGTGACGTCAGTAAGGCGAAATTCAGTTGCCTCAGATAACTAAGTATTGTTAATAAGTATAATATAGAGAGTAAATACCGGTGACCACGAAATGAATGAACCCAGTTATAATATAACGATATTATAGTAAAATACTTGTTTAAAAATTGGTTTCGTTCAGAGTTAAATAAGACTTTGCTCGTAAAATATGTGGATTAATGGCGTTATATGCAACAGTTCTAGATATAAAATGTCCAGTAGGCGACTAAGAATAAAGAGGGAGATAGATAAAAGTCATTTATTTTACACATTTACATACATCTATGTACGTCAACATACTTCACATAGCTGATTATCGTCAAACACTGAAACACGAAGAATTGCTAAGACTCACTGGAAATTCTCATCGCAGTGTCTGTTCAAGTACAGTCCACACATCAATCGTAACAGTTTGACTTTGATTCCGCCCTTACTCGTAACAGGGGCGGCCTTCGTAGTCTAACTGTTACACTTGATGTGGTGTCGTCTGCACATTAATACTAAATAGTTACGGTATCAAATTAAATATATTAGAACCGGTACAGCAATTAATATATAAATTACCTGATAAAGCAGTGTTGGAGTCAGTGGCGAAGTCCTTCATCTCGAGCAACACGGTGCTGTAGGTGAAATACGGCGCGCATTTGAGGGGTTGGTAAGGTTCTTGGTACTCATCAGACTTCATGTCGAGCCCGCACTCGGCCTTGTCCGGCAGCATTGTTCCACTGCTTCAGACAATACAAATACCCCCATTATAAAAAATATTATAAAAAAAATATCCACAGTGTGGTAACGTCACATGGAATTGAAGTTTATTACAAATGTTATTATTCAGTTCGCCTTGGTTTGCAAGGCTTTGAATCCTCACCAAGAACAAAGGCTTCGCCTAAACACATAAAGGTCATATACCGCTAAGAGCAAAAATCAAAATAACTAAAAAAAAAATCATTCCAATGAAATTTTATTACAAAAAACTAGTGTCAACATTTTAAGTAACATTAAATGTAATTAATTTTACAGTTGTATCAATTACTTCGATACAATATATTCAAGTTTCGGTAAAATAAGTAAACAAACCTACATGACCCCTAAAAATACCCGTTATGTTGGTGAACGCAGAACAATCCATGAGATGTATGTCTAAAAAATTATAAACGAAAATAAAAACCGACTTCAAAATATTTAAAAAAATATATATTTAAATTCAAGTAGGTACTACTAGGTGGTAGGCCCGCATGTAGGGTCGTCTGGGTAGGTACCACCGCCTTTCTTATATCAGCCGTGAAACAGTTCGCTGTGTTTCGGATTGAAGGGTAAGGTAGCCAGTGTAATTACTGGGCATGGACGGCATTTCATCTTAGGCCTCAGGATGACAACGCACCTGCAATATCAAGTGCTTTTCCTTGTTATTGCAGGTGTCTATAGGCAGCGGTATCCGCTTACCACCAGGTGGGCCGTCAGCTTGTTTGTCATCTAGTAGTATAAAAAAAAGGTACATATCCCCTAGAAATATATTTTTTGGTTAGGTGCCAAGTTACTTCCAGAAACAATAGAAAGTGAAGTACCGACTCGAAATAATATGTTTCAAGGGGATAAGTACCAGTGGCGAGGGGTATCTACAACACGATTCCTGTCGGCTTCCCTTTTGAAATAATAATTGCCTAACAACTAAGAAAAGTTATTAATTCCCGTTTTAAATAGCATAGCAATATCACACATAGAGTCATCGTTGCAGTTTCATGCGTTGCGATCATTTGTAATTTCTGCTGGGTATATAATTTTTTCAAGCGCCGTCTCTTTTTCACGCGCCTGCCAAAGGGCGACATAAGTTAAAGACAAAGTTACGGGACACCAACGAAAACACGTTGTATAAGTACCTGTAGGTGTCTCTGCACCGTTTATTTGGCGCAGCGGCCAGCGGAGAGGCGAAACACTTCCTGTGCCTGTGTCTGTGCACCGCCACTAGCACCGCCACGGCCACCAATATGGCCAGCGCAGTCAGCACGCCCACTACAATGGCCAGGTACAGCGGGTCCTCCTGCCGGGCCGTCGACACTGGCGCCTCTTTGCTCGCAGGAGCTTTAGACTTGTCCCTGCCTATTGGCTTCAAGCTCTCAGCGCTGTAGTTGCCTTGAGCTACATCTGTAACAGACGATATTTGTTAGAATGAGTCAATAAAATGTTATATGTATCTGTAACTTGATATAGTATGTGGTGTGCATGACTGGTGAAGTTGAGGTTATTTTTGGTTTTTCTGTTCTACATTGTCTTTATAATAGTTTCCTAAAAGGGATTACAATAAAAGAAACTGCCGTTTACAATTAAATAATCTTTTATTTAAGTCCTAACAACAATATTTACTGTCAGAATATAAATAAAATAAATAATATGGGAAGATATTATGGCTCATGAATTTACATATTTTATAAAGGATTAAAAACAAAATAAATTCAAACTATTTTCATGTATACATAATAAATCGGTTATTTAAAATAACCAGTCACTAGCTAACTTCAAATAATTATCTCCTAAAATAAAATGTCGAGAACTTCTTACCAAATCATGCCGAGAATTGTTTGGGAACCTGTCTTATTTTAGTAGATATGTGTAACTACGTTCTGGTTTTTTGTGAAGAGAAGAGAAGGAATCGCGGATTGATTTTCATAGGAAAAAGGCTTATATTTGATGTTGCAGTCACTTACCGCTATCAAATACGACCTCGCTGACGAGGATCCACCGTGACGCGAAGTGTAGTTCAATGCGAACCCACTTCCCGATCCGGTGGTGAAGTTTGATAGACACGTTGCGGCTATTCTCGAAGATGTGATCCGGCTCGTGAGTATACCGGATCGAGTCCTCTTGGAAGTGCTGCCCACCCACGGAGAACGAGATCACGGCTTCCGAGAACACCTACGTGGAGATTGACTTTCATTAATAAAATATTATAACTACACTATACACATAAACACAACCTTTGACGTAGTTCTCGAGGGGGAACCTTATATAGGTTTACTTTTTTTTTTTTTTTTTTTTTATTCAACTAGATGACAAACAAGCTGACGGCCCACGTGATGGTAAGCGGTTACCGCCGCCTATAGACACCTGCAATAACAAGGAAAAATCACTTGATTCTTTTGCGAAATCAAACATCAAAGAGTTTTAACTAGAGCTTTGGGTATCTTGTTGATTAAATGAAAATCTCTAAAATGTCAAACATAATTATTTATACATAAATGATTAAGTACATTTCTTTATACATCTAGGGCGGCAAACAAGCATGTGCAAGTTCATCATCACCAGCCATACGTCCCACTGCCGGGCACAGGCCTTCCTACATGGGAGAAACACATGAGGAGCTTGGGCCATAACACCACCACGCTGGCCCAATGCGGGTTGGTGGGTTAAAGCGGTTGCAGTAACAACCAGGACCAACGGTTTAACGTGCCTTCCGAAGCACGGAGGAGCTCGAGATTATAATTTTGATTGACCCATCCCGGGATCCGCTTGTAATACCAAAGGTACTACTCATAAGTAGCCTACCCTGTGAATATCAAGGGAAAGTGTCATGTGGCAGCATGGAGGACAAGTCGAACTGATCCCAACGTATCGTACTTAAGGATTTCTAAGAGCTCAAGCGACCTTATGGTCAGTAACACAGCACTACAAGGTACAGGTAGAGGTTATCCCAGGAGGGTGCTCGAAACGCGATTGTAAAACTCACTATCACCTCTCAAGAAACATTCGTTTCGGAACGTCACTTTAATTTAAGTAAGTAAGCAATCATAGAACTTTGCAAAGACATTAAATTAATGAAACTATTACAAACTCAGTCAACATTTCTCTCCGTTTGCTTTAACAAATATGGGAGAAACTTCAAAATAGACGGGGAAATATTCTAACCGTAATGAGACGGTAAGTTATTGTTGGGTGACATAATCATTTACAAATGCAGTGTGAAATATGCCCACACGTGCGCCACATGCACCAATAGAAAGCTAAGCAATTTCTCTAACATAATACTGTGATTGGATTCTTATTGCGTAATATCTATTATAAGCATTATAGGTATTAAAATAAGTCACACTTCGTTAAGTACCGTTGCGATATCGCTTTGACTTTTACCCAGTGCAATGTTATCAATTACCACTGGGGAAAACTTTCTTTGGTGACATTTTCCTACAAAAAAACGCTTAAGGGCCTAATTTTGTAATACCCACTTACTAATAATCTAAATTTAAGTCCAGTACATCTCGTTCTATCAATATAAATGCAAAAAGGAAATTTTACGCTTACCTTATTAAGCTTAATAAGATTAAGTTGAAATTTTAGAGTTGTCATGTTTCTTATTTTTCTTTTAGACATATTGAGAGAAAGATATGTACTTAGTATATTAAAATTAAGATTTATTGTGTCTTCAGAATCAGGCCCATTGTATGCTTAAAAGTTTGTTTTAGTGAATTAACTCTTTCTTGCACGTTCACGTAGGTTAGATTAATTATAATCTCGTCTGTTGAAGTCATATAAATGATGTAACATAATAGATAAGTTACAAACTATTGGGTATCCTACCACAGAGTATAATAATATATCGTATGACTTTGTTATAATTATTAGGAAGATAATATACCTATAGTTCTCTGTGAACGTTTATCAAGTAGGTTCCCTTCTTGAATTAGGTCGAAATACGACGGTGTGAAACGCTTCTCTGAATAATTTTTCGTCGTCAAACGCTTCGCCAACACATTCAAAATCCGTTCCACAAATACCACTTAAAATAAATCAATAGAAATAATGGCCTAACTAGTGGGTTCATGGTTATTTTTGACCATGGAGAGTTGGATTTTTTTTATACCACTAAGGTGGCAATCAAGCATATGGCCCACCTGATGGTAAGCGGTTACCGTAGCCTATGGACGATTGCAACACCAGGGGTATCACTTGCGCGTTGCCGACCCTGTGAAAACCTTTTCACGCCTTTTTTGAAGAACCCCATGCTGTACTCATTTGAGAAAACCTCTGCAGGAACTCATTCCACAATCTGCGCGTACATGGGAGTAAGTTTCTCTGAAACCGCGTACAGTACGCGACCACTTTGGTTCCAATTTGTGAGGATGAACTCCCTGGCGGTAGCGAGCGGGGCGATAATAGAAAGAGGCCGTGGGCATCATGTCAAATAATTCCTCAGAACACACCCCGTTATACAAACGGTAGAACACACACAAGGAGGCAAAATCTCTCCATAGACCTAAAGGTTTTATACCGCTTGTGAGCTCAGGATCGTCGACAATTCTCATAGCGCGTCTTTGGTATTTAAGAAAAGGGTTTTAGATTTGTCGACGAAACGTTTGTCGACAAAAAATTCGTCGGCGAAGCGATTCACACCCAAATACGATTACCACCACGGAAAAACTTTTGCTTTTAGCAAGCGTGGACAAATCCATAAGAACTCGTATGATTTACAGCTCCGAAAACAATTTTTTGGACAAAAAGGAAAGCTGACAAATATGGAGTCAAAACTTACCTGGACATCTCTCATGAATCTGTTGTTGCAGTATATATGAACCGCGCTGAACTCCCTTACGCGGTCAAATTCGAATGTGACCGCCGGTGGTTTGGACCTGGAGTCGTTCCTCCAGCCGACCCAGGCCGAGGGTCTCGCGGCTTCTCGTATCTCATCACCGCCAAAGTGTCCGTCGACCAGCTGGCCGAGACCGCCTCGAAGCGTCTCGCCCCAGGAGCCGTCGTACCAAACGTCTGAGAGCTCGACGCCGTTGCTGCGCTTGTTTCCTCGTGGCATTGAGTACGACACTATACCCTCTGTACGTCGTAAACAGAAAGTGTTATCAATAAAGACAATACATTATTTCTAAAATCTATACCTACATATAAAAATAAATCCTAGTTTCCCTTGGTGACATCATAACTTGAGAACGACTTTATTGATTTCATTCATCTTTTTTTTAAGTTTCTAATACTTTGTAAAAGGTTCTTAAAGGTTCTTAAAGAAAATTGCGCAAAAATTTGATAATTTCAGAAAACTTAACGACTATTATTTGATGAACGTGAATTTAGCAGACATTTGTTTTTAACGTGATTGTCGTACCATCTGGGCGGGGGCGGTACGAAGTTCGCTGTCACCTATGTTCTAGATTTATTCATTTGAAGTTGCCATTTGACCGAAAAAGTTGGTAAGCAGGTTCGCCAAAGCACGACGTTAATGTTTCGAGACATTAACGCTGCCATTTGAAGTCAGAATCACATTAGAATACAATTATTGTTATAATAAAAACCCAAAATTAACAAATTGTCATGGATTATTTTCATAATAAAAAAGTTAATAGTGTATTACCATTGACTGGTCGAAAGCGGGCATTCTAGCCATTTTTTAACTCTTAATATGAAAAGTAAACTACAAACATGAATGAAAATCACTAAAATCTATTGTATGAATACCGATTTCTACAGACTCTTAATAATAATAATTACCTGTATTTATATACAACAACAATAAGTAACACACTGTCAGCGAAAAATAACTTTACATTAGGTATTGGCGGGTAAAATATAAGAAAAACTTCATATTAGGTATAGGCACGTAAAATATGAAAAATAACTTCACATTAAGTATAGGCAGGTCAATTATGAAAATAACTTCACATTAGGTATAGGCAGGTCAAATATGAAAATAACTTCACATTAGGTATAGGCAGGTAAAATATGAAAGATAAGTTCATATTAGGTATAGGCAGGTACAATATGAAATATAATTTCACATTAGGTATAGGCAGGTAAAATATGAAATATAACTTCACATTAGGTATAGGCAGGTAAAATATGAAATATAACTTCACATTAGGTATAGGCAGGTCAAATATGAAAATAACTTCACATTAGGTATAGGCAGGTATATTTACTAGGTGGTAGGCCCGTATGTAGCGTCGTCTGGGTAGCTACCACTGCCTTTCTTATTTCAGCCGTGAAACAGTTCGCTGTGTTTCGGATTGAAGGGAAAGGTAGCCAGTGTAATTACTGGGCATGGACGGCATTACATCTTGGGCCTCAGGATGACAACGCGCCTGCAGTATCAAGTGATTTTTCTTTGTTATTGCAGGTGTCTATAGGCGGCGGCAACCGCTTGCCATCACGTGGGCCGTCAGGTTGTTTGTCATCTAGTTGTATAAAAAAAAATCACATTAGGTATAGGCAGGTAAAATATGAGAAATAACTTCATATTATAGATAGGTATGTTTTAAAAGTAGTTAGGATTTACGAGAAGTCGCCAATTGTTTAAAAAATAACAATATAGATTCTAGATACCCTCCTTTGTATTACAAGTAGTTCTGATCTGACGGCTCGCATTACAAGTAACGATGCCGACCGATTGTTTATGAGTTAAACAGAGACGTAAACTATGGCGTATGTTGTCGGAGAAATTTATAAAAACTTGTATTCACTTGGGAACGTGGTCGTATGTTTGGGCTGTGAAGTAAAATATCCAGACCGATATTCAAAATGTATATCTTGCATACTTTGGCAGTAGCAACAGCTTGACATCAACCAAAAGAAGACAAGTCGTAGAAGTCTAATTTTTAACATTTCAAATGATTTCCACCGATACCAAACTGAGATCTTAATGCTTAATGATACCTATAACTTGGAAAGTACTTTTGTTTAGAAATTGCAGAGTTTACACCAATACGGTCAAACAGAATAAGTATTGCCCAAACTTAGTGACACTTGGACAGTCATTAAAGATTATTTCAACGAATTTGCACGCTCAGCGGGAGGAACATGTTACCTACGCTTGCACACAATGACTCAATACGACCTATTTATATTCAGAGTGCAGTATTGCCGACACCTGGTTCGATATTGGAGCAATATATGTTTTCAAACATAGCCCAGACGGATTGTTTGAAATGACGCACATTCTGTAAAACAAGATTTCGGATTGGCCTATCAGGAAACCTCGACTTTAACACGCCGAAATAAGACTGAATTCGAATGCAGTTAAAGAGCATTGTCTAACATAATACTAGCGTATAAAGATGCAATATCGACACATTATTTAATATTGAAAAACCTTGGGTCTGGTATCACATTAAATTTGTCACCTTGGCCTAGCGACACGTTGCGTGACGTGCCATAAACCTAAGCTATAGAACGAGTAGGTAGTTCGTTCTGAACTGAAATGGAATCGATACTATTTACTTTGCTGTAAGTCGTTAAATCAAGTCAACAATATCAATTTCATTTCAGTTTTATGAAAAGAAAATCTCCACGGTACATTGAATGTGATACTAGTAGGTAGGTACATAGATACCTACTACCACCAGACCTTACGATTTCTCATCTCGGGGCGCGCTCACCTGCTGAATGTTTAAACGCGAGGGTCGCAGTCTGGGAGTGAATTTTTAAGATCCGTCTAGATATACGCTCGTCCCGTCAATAATTATGGCTGACAATTATTAAGTAATCCATTTACTTATATAAAAACGTACATTTAAGTGTACTATTTGTTAAAATTTCACGGCTTCCTGAACTATCGAATTGCTGCAAATAAATAAGATTTGCAATAAAACTAAAATTAATAATGTTTTAATAACCAAGTACATAATAGGTACTACAGAATACATAATAGGTATAGACAAAACTTAATAGGATAGGGATTATTAGTATATAACCTGTACATGTATTAAATAATAAAATTAATCACTACTGCGATCAGTATAGATTACGGTTGATTAAAATCTACATAAGTACCAGCTTATAAATCATAAAGCTACTAGAAATACCTTAATAACAGAACCCCGTTCATAATAAAGTTGCATGTTGAATCAGTCATTAACATCGCAGTCAAACAAAGGCAATATAAAAGCAGCTATTGAACGAAAACTATGCCACATTGTACATGTATACATTGAAGTAACCCCTCTTTAGAGTCGCTGAGTACCCAGACCGCTGCAACGTTTTAAAGCCTCGTCAGAAGAAACAAAGAAACTGACGTTTCGTAGACTTCACGAAAAAGAAACGAAAAACGAAAATAATTATGTCACTTTACGAATTAATTTCAAAAATAATTAATAAAATACGGTTTTACATGATTGGGGCAGTGTAACACCACTTTGACTAGAAAATAATAGCATATCATAACTGGCTTACATTTTGCGGTGATAGCCACTAAGTTAATAGGTAATATAATAATGCAAAAAGCTCTACTAAATTTTCAGAATTATCAGACAAAATAGATTTTCTGTCGTGCAGGTATATAGTTAACCATATAGTGATTGCCCCCGCTCAAGGAATTTAAACAAGAGTTTACCTTTTAAAACCGTTAATATGAAAGGCTTGAATTTAACTGAGCATCATACCAACCTAACCTAATTAACAATGGTTATACGAATTGGGCATCTAAACAATCTGATTTGGACATCTATACAACGATTAGATTGCTCAATTTATTATTATCCAATATTAAAAATATCAAAATTTAACTTTTTGGCAATATTTTTAGTAATTTATCATATAAAAGAACATTAGAACTTATACCATTACCTTCGGTAATATTAAAATTAAAATAAAATATTTGAAACACCACAGTAATTGCCCAGCATGGATAGTTATTGTCAGATACCCATTATAGCTATTGAACACCATATTTTTCTACATAAATTTATTATTTCTATGAAAATTAGCTGAAAGTTAGGATCATTCTTTGTTTCTTTAGAATATGTTTATAATATTATTATGCACCTAGGTTGGACTTATTTATTTTGAGAAATCTGTGGGTAGGTCTTCCGACGCCATATTTGAGGCATCTGCGGAGCTGACAGCTACTTATGTTGTTTTTTATCTCGACGGTAGTCGGTTTAAGGGTATAAGAATAATTTTGATTATTTTTAGATTTTAATTTTGGTGACAGGCATTATACAAGAAAAGATTTATCGCGTCTATAGAAATTTAAACAAAAAAACAGGAATTAAACTCATTGAAATACAATTATTGCCCGGTTATAGCTATACCTTTTATCCAAATATAGGTATGACAATAACTAAATATGGGTATGGTAATAACTTATATTATTGAAATTCGCATACAGTAAATGCCCACCCCCTGTAAATAATCAACGAGAAAAATTTAAGTCAAATTTAGAGTTAATAACACATTAGAACGCATAATTTATCTTATAAATCGTTAATTAAACACTTAAAACCAAAAAAAGTGAAGGAACTGGATGTCCTAAAATTGTAAAAGGTAATTCTTAAGAAAAAAAAGCAAGTTTCATACTTTTTTCAATGTGACGTGCACCGGTTTCGCTAAACTTTGCCATGAGAGTTTTTTTCCCCGAATATTGCCAGTTTGTTGTTTATTGATACTACTAAGATCCCTATAAAGACATAGTAGTTAAAATTCTACTAATTACTTTGGTAGCAGTAAAAAAACTTTTTTTTCTTAGAGTTGGCATATACAGGATGGTGCCGTCAATGCGTCAATAAATTTAAACATGGGCTATATTAGTTTATAGAAATGGTTTGCCACTTTCAAAAACATTTTATTTATTTGATAATTTCATGACAATTGTATGAAATAATACAACATTGGCTGCATTATTAGACGTTATTAACATAAAACATGGGCTATATTAGTTTATAGAAATGTTTTGTAACTTTTAAATACATCTTATTCATTTGATAATTTTATAACATTTGTATTATTTCATACAAATGTAATGAATTTATCAAATGAATAATATGTATTCAATAGTTGCAATACATTTCTATGCACTAATATGGCCCATGTCTTAATTTATTGTCGTATTGACGGCACCATCCTGTACATTAATCTGTCAAGCGGCGTTATCCCTCTGGAGGGCTATGACAATTAAAAAATCAATTGTATCTTGAATCTGATGTTTGACGGGTTATTGTTTTTCATCATATAACCTGTTAAATCACGCCGCATAGTAAAATAAATATAAGTAAACAGTAAAAGAGTATAAACTGTTTCCTGTAAATAAATATATAAAAAATAAAAAAACAAAAAATTTTGACCACGCCTTTTTAGACCATTAAAAAATACTAGAACAACCATTGCAGGGTCCGTCGGCTTAACAACCAACATCGAACGATGTGTACGTACAGAACTAACCACCTATTATGAGCGTGTAAGCATTCGCGTGGTGCACCATGAGTCCATGACGCACATCTACATAACAATGCCGAACACGCGCCTGCAGCTCGCTTTATTCCCAGAATTCGCCACTGTCGGCTAATAAGCTTCATGCATTGCACTTTACAATCTTTAAGGATTTGAGTCGATCAAACTGAACTTTATTCGCTTGACATATGATATAAATCTCTTTGTATAAAGTAAATTAGCCAATTATTTAACGGCACCGAATATGCTAAGCACTGTGACTGAAGTTAATGATGAAGTACCTTTGATTTACTAAGGTTTATATTGAAGTAAATCAGTACACTAAAATATGTATATCAATTAAGGAAAAAATAGAACACAAGACCTTTTCAATGGCTTTCTTTATTTAGCCGGTAAGTAAAAATATTCAAAAGTTTACTGTAAAAAAATATTTCTTTATTGTATAGTACAACATCTATTTTAAACTTATCTTGTTTCATATCAATGAACACAAGTTCAGTGCAAGCAGAATTGTTATCTATCTCGAGGTAGTTGCAGTAATCGGACTATGCTCACCGATGACACAATCAACTCTTATTATGTAATAAAGGGCTATCACTAAGCAATTACCGCCACTTCTTTTTAGTGTGAACTTATTTAATTAAATAAAATAAGGAAACATTCATAAAATAGAAAAAAAATGAGTTTTTAGTATATTCTTGTAATAAAAAATGTACTATTCAGTGATAGCAGACAGATAAAGTCTTGGAATAGCGGATAGTTAATCAGAGTGAAGCATCAACTCCGGAATGATAGCATACCGTGCTGTGACATACAGGGCGTCCTACGGCTATGTGTCTCCGACATTTCCATACTTCTAACTATCGTTATATTATCCTTCACTGTTTTCCCTGATGCAGTGCGACGATCTCACAATACAGTAAGAAAGAGTTCCGGCTCATAACAGTCGAAAAACAACCGAGTATTTTTATGGAAATTTTAATTCTGGATCGAGTTACTGCAGGACAAAATAGATGGCCGCCAAGTCCCTTGATCTAATATCGTCAGATATTTAATGGGAATACAGAGTGGATCCAATTTTAATCATTTGATAAATTGATTGCAAGTAGCAGTTCAACATAATTTTAAAAAAAGCGGAAATCGACATTATCAGTCCGCTAAATGTGAGAAAAAACAATTTAACGGGTTCCAATGTTTAAAAAGTACTTTATAGTCGTGAGAAGAGAAGCTATGGTCCCGGGCATAGGTCCCGGGTTCGAATCCCGGTAGGAACAAATGTTTGTATGATGAGTAGGAGCATTTGTTTACGAGTCATGGATGTTTATATGTTTATTTAGTATATTTCTAATATTTATATACATATTATTATCATTATTTCTCCGTTATCTAGTATCCATAACACAAGCTCTTAATGATGCTTACTTTGGGCTAGATAATAGGTGTGAGTGTATAAATATTATTATTATTATTATTATGGATAACAGAAATATCAAGTCAAATCAAACAATAGTGTGTCGGGCTGTTATGAATATACTAATTATGAGAAAAAAAAATGTGTTTTAATTTGTGGTTTTGGTTTATTCATATATTTCAGTCTCTGCTAAAAGCAAAATAGCAGCTAATTTAAGTGCCAAAATAACTAATAAGGATAAATCGAATATGAAATACAGACTGTTAGACAGAGAATCAAGACGAAACTATAGTTCTATACCTTAAAAATATGGAATTAAAAACACTTGCATTGCAATAAAGTTCAAAGTGGGGTGTCTTGTAAGTATGAAGCGTTAAGTCAGCGCACGCGCATTTATCACAATTTGATAATGACATTAGATGCGCTACTAATTTAATTAATAACATTAAGCATTCGACAGTGATATTAGTTTCACTTGAGAGATAATGGGTACTTCCTATAGACACTAGTTTAATAATAGAAGGGCTACCTATTCATAGAAATGAGACATTAAATGGCCGCTTTCAATTTAGATGAATTTATATTACGAAATGGTTCTATTTACATTATTGGACATCGAACAGAGCTTTATTTGTGCTAGAAAAATAGCTTCGCAATTCAGACTCGAAACTCTATGACGCAAGGAAATAGAAATAATACCGCGTCTGCTGTAGATGTAATAAAAAGTGAATAGTTTATTTTGATATTGGTAGCCTATTTTATTTTATTGGTACTTAAAAAATATTGTGCTACATTATCTATGGCGATGACCTGATTGGTAAATAGTTAATCGACACACTTAGTATATGTTTGTTATGTAAATGTAACGTAAGTAATTAAATATTACATCATCTAATAACATTCCGTGATAAGTGTTCTGCTATAATAGACATTATTAAAATAATTTATTAAAATTAATAATACATTATTGGTGCTAATTATGAATGGACCGATTTTGATTCGGTTTCTTTTGTTTGAAAGCTGAAATTATCGAGATGGTTCCGAGCTATTATCTATTAAGATCTGTTTGATGCTCAGCTCATTTGATATTTGACAAACGTGTGTTGCTAGCATTCACAGACCGATTGATTTGAAATCAGATTTACTGTTACTTTAGTGGTATTTCCAAGACATACTAACCTTGAGCTGCGGGATGCTGATTTCTTCAAAAAACTTACAGCTGATATAGCGTGTTTCGGCTCATAAGAATAGTCTCTTTACGGGTATAATGTAATGTAAAAAAAATTTTGATAGCGGCTATTAATGCTAACAACACGTGACGTCATACACTGAGATTGGTGTTAGTTGGCACGTGGCCTGAGAGTGATTTAACTGCATTTGTTTATAAAATATTATTTAATTTCCGCAAGAATACAATAAATTATTGTGCTTTTTAGGATTTATATTATAAAAACTACCACTAAGCGTTAAAATTATATGTATTTTAATGCAAATACAGTCAACATTCGTGATGAAAAAAATACTGATTTGAATAAGTTGGAATTGAAGTGTTGTTATATTACTCAAAGAATATAGTAAAGTGGCGAGTTACTCGATATTATATTATCTAAATTTCCAGAAAAAAACCTTTGTGTTCATTATAACCGGAAGGCATGTTGAAATAAATTGTTTTAGATTGATAACAGTGTTTCAAATAAGAGGGCTTGATACATTTGTGTGTGAATATAACTGACCGTGAATATAACTCACCTGTCCAGTAGCAGCCGTAGACTTCGACACGCATGCATACGGTGCGTCGATGAGAGCTATATGGGATGAACCGAACCCGCGAAGCCCAGATTGGCGGCTCTAGCTGATTCTTCTTTTCCAGATACGTGTTTGTATTGCCCGACAGTATCTGGACGACAATAATATATTGACATGACATAAATTATTTATCGATTGTGACCTGCAGGTGAAATTTACTACCCTATATAGCAGGGAGGAGCTTGGTGGCGTAATGGTTTGAGCGCTCTGGTTTCGACATGAAAAACAAAGCAACTTTTGGGTCATAACACCACCAAGCTGGCCCAATGCGGGTTGGTGGGTTAAAACGGTTGTAATAACAACCGCAACCGGGATCAACGGCTTAACGTGCCTTCCGAAGCACGGAGGAGCTTGAGATAACACACTTTGATTGACCCATCCCAGGATCGACCATAGCGAAAGTTGATTTGTTTTACGCATCGAAACCAGAGCGCCCAACCCAATACGCCACCGAGCTCCTCTAGCTAGCAATAATAGATTATAGCGTTTATTGTTATAGGTATTTGATAATGATTAATGCTGTTACCTCTTGTCCATCAGCTGTGCGGTAGCGCACCCACTTGCCAAGCTTGGGCCTCCAGTACTCTAGCACATAGGCCTCTGCGTACTCTCGCCCCTGGCTGTTGCCGAACCGCCCCTGAGTGCCGGCTGCGGTCAGCACGTGGACGCCGCGCAGGTCCACCTCCAGCCACTCAGTGGACTCCGTCGTGATCTGCGCCTTCGGGCACCATGCTCCGCCTTTTATTTCTTGGTTTAGTCTGGACAGGCCAAAATATACACTGTCGGTAAAATTATACTTTTTTCCATAGGTAGGCGTTTGATCAGCATCAAAAATATTAACGGGGTTTAACCCTATCGTATTGACAAAAGAGACAGAATGTAATGTATACATCATTTTACAGCTCTCTGAACTCGCTAACATTGCTCCTAGCTAATAAAATATTACTAATTTGCCTATAGATTTCATAATATTACGTTGATGAACAAAAATAGAATGTGAGAAGTTTTTTTATTGATAATGTTTAACAGAATCCAATTAAAATTGACAGTGAACTTAGAATGTTAGTCTTTTTCAAGTTTTAGTCAAAATATTTCTTATTGTCATTGCCACCTGTGCTCCCGGTTCGGAAGTGTAACATGTGGGAGAGGAATCAGGAAGAAGGGGAGTAAATTTTTATAATTACATTTGAATACAATTTATATTTCGTTTGAAAATGTACGAATGCTAATACCTAATACAGTGAGTCCCTGATAAAAAAAAGCAATAAAAACAGTGAAACTAGGGACTAAAATAGATGTAAGGGGAATAAAAGTCCTTTAGTTGGATAAACACATATTCAGAACTCTTTTCTTTCATTGCTTTCTTTCGTTGGTCTGATTTATTGGTTACTTTTATATTATATCGCTAATTTTCAGAGATGCACAGTTCCGCTTGGTCCTTTAATACATTTTACTTATCTGCTAAATTAAATTTAGTATAATAATACAATATGGTTTGTCTGGTTTCTTTACACTTATTTTATCTATAACTGTAGCAGATCCTACCATAGAATAAATAATAGTACAGATTCTACGGCCTATTATTCTAAGATATTCTTAAAAGTGATAGTGAAAAAACACAAAGTTACCCCTACTCAGGGAGACAACTTTACTATTTTTTTTATTATTCCAATTTTTGGATTAAGAAGTGCCTAAGAGGAATCAATTATTTTATTGCGAGCTGGTGTCCCCGGTAAATAATTCCAAGTGAGTCTGGTTTTGTTTGTTGTCAATGAGTCAGTCAAGTTTGTGTTGTGTACACGTGTATAAGTTCGAATAAAGGCAGACTTTTGTGTTGCGCTGCAAGTGTCGGGCGACACATCCGCGACAGCGCCACTGTACGTGACCACCGCACCGGGGCGCTGGGCTAGTCCCATCAGCATTAAAACTTAATCTCACACTAAAGGTACAGGTAGTTTACGAGTCATGGTTGTTTGCACTGGATACTGTAGTTTACAATGTAACAATAATTTTAAAATAGGACAACGAATCGTCGGTATTATTCGAATTTTATATCTGATCTATTTGTATGGTTTATGTAAAGTACGGAATTTAGTACAGAGACTACACTTGTGAGACGGCCTTAATTATAATTGGAAATGTTACCTCTTGTATAATTGATCCTCGGAAAAGTTATTCCGTGTATTGGTCTTGTTTTCATACTACAATTACAAGTGGACAAAACATTATAGCTATTACGAAGATCATCCAAGGAGTTGAATTTTGTATTAATAAGGCCAGTAAAGATTATATTTATGCTAGATTATAAATTTATCAATGTCCAATCACAGCGATTGATTGATTCTGTTAACATTCCTCAATAAGTAAATTTAGTTTTAAATAATATTAATGGGATGGGTACTGTTGCCGTTGAATTAGACACCTTAACTTGTCGAATAGTTTGTTGAGGCCAGCGAGCGGGGCGATCGACCGCCTAAATTTATTGGTATGTATATAGGTATTGTTTATGTATGTCATATTGAATTCAAATATGATATTCACACGTCTGTAATACATAACGAACGTAGTATTGGTCATAACGTCGCACATATAATGGAATTCAATATTATATAATATTATAATATTGAATTCAATTATGGCATTTATAATGATGAATAATGTCATACTTGCTTGCAATTATGACATTCCATATTCAAACGTCAGTGAATGTCATAATTGATTCAATATGACAATGTGACGTCATATACCGTAGGTACTTATGTTTCCTTCCATATTGTTTTCAATGAAGCTGTCTTCTAGCAACTAGTCTTTGAAAAATGAATGCCAATTTAATATAAACCTACCAGACAGTCACTACGGTAACTAGCCTTTGCTAGATGGAGACTGCTCCCAGAAACATAAATTTACAAGTCACGGTACCCTGTTCTTTAACGAAAATTGTACAATTTCATGCCATTCATCCTTTCTGTAACTCCAATACCATTAAGTTTGATAGATTTTGATTTCACTCAGTACTAGCCATGCTAACTCGGTAAGCGGGAACGCACCGTAGAGACTCTCACGTATACACGTGGAAACAGGCCGTACACTGACCGCCTGAATATATTGACTGCTGTAATCAATCAATCAACAGCAAACCCGTGACGTAAAACAATCATCGGAATATCATTAAAAAAAATTTTTATTCGTTATGATCACATTCTTCCTGACTGTTTATTTTGGAAGAAAAATATTGCAGAATTGTGAGCTTTATGGCGATTAGTCAATTAGCCTTTTCATTAGATTATATGAGCATTTTGTCTCTTTCTGTGCCTAAAATAACACTTAAAAACATTTCTATTTCTATCCAGAGTATTATTTTGTTCTAAAAATAAATTCGAACAATGTAATGTTTGAATTTTGTAAAATAGTATAGCACCTAATCAAATTTTATATCGTTTCTAATAGGAAACCTTACACAAATAAATCTTTCTACAATGAATTCATAGAGTGTCGTTTTAACTCATTTAACATAAAAAACACATCTTGGGGCACAAATACCTTACGTCAGCTCGCTATATTATTATCATGGCGAAGTTACTGAAACTACGACTTCGTACTAATTTAGTAAGTGCAACTGCTACTGAGCTGAGACGTACTTAACTATTTACTTAAGAAATTCTGTTAGGGCTTCTTCGCTGAGTATAAAAACTTGGAAACAGGCCGTCTCTAGGAAAACTTACTTGAATTCAAGATGCAGAACGCAAATTCGGTTTGTGTACTGTAGTAACGGGCCTTCTCGGTAGTATTGGCAAATTCGGTGATATTATTCGATTGTCAGAATTATTCTAGACTTGGGAGAGAGGGAGATAGAGCGAATCAGGCCGTGGGTCGTGGGGCCACGCGCGGCAGCCGTTTACTAGAGAGTTTTAAGAAAATAATTTTATACGGCGTTATTTTTATTAGTTTTCCAAGAAATACAAGCGATTAAAATATTCCCTGTGTTTGATTGCGGCGCAAGCCGGGTCGCGACAGTACCTTCCATATTTATAAATTAAAATGTATATTAATTGTCTAACGGTTTCCCGGGGTTCTGATTTATGATTATTTTCAATTCTTACAAGAAAAGATTTTGGAAAATGATGGCCCGTTTTTTGGAAAATTATACATATAATTGAATAGCATAGTTAAACGTCATTTTATCTACTTAGAGTATATGTTTCTGTACTATGTAGAGTACTAATGTGTCTACTACTATGAGTAATGAGTGTGTTATATGCGAATAAACAATTTGTCTATCCTAAGTTACTTATTAGCCGACTTCAAAAACGAGGAGGTTCTCAATTCGGCCGGTATGTTTTTCTTTATAATTACGAGTGGTCATTGATCCAGTCTATTGAATGTGATACAGAGAGTCATTTTATTTAATTTAAACTTGTGCACATGATAATCATGTTAGTATTTTTTTCATGAATCACGAGTTTTGTGTTTATTAGACATACTTCTAATATTAGACGATTGGGCATGGCAAACAATATTTGAAGGGCGGTTTGAGTTGTACATCATCAAAATGAAAAAATATTTGCTGTTTTATATAAACTTACAACTGTACTTACAATCTATAGCTTAACTGATCCTATTTTAGTAGGTTGCTTAGTCGGGTTAGGTTTACAAACTGTCAAATAGTCATATCGGTAAATTTTATATAGATCTAACTTCATAAATTAAAGTTGAACTCCGCTGTGAATTATTTAGAAACTATAAGCAGCATTCTATTCGAACTTCTAATGAGAGGAATAAAAGCAATATGAAGCTGACCGCTACATGATGCTATACGGAGTTGTATGCATTTAAGCGTAACATTTCTCGTTTATATCGCGGAACATTCATTAAATAGGATTGAACTCGGTTGTCTACTTAGAGCAAGTTTAGACAGCGATTCAACGAATCACTGCAAGTTTGTGTTAATGAACTTTTACTTGCAAAAACTAGTTGACTACATCAAGTTATTGTGATCAAAATATTATTAATAATGAGAATTTGAAGAAGGCATTAATTTTCATTCCAAAAGAAACATCTTTTAGCTTATTGACACCATCATTGTCATCTAAATGTTGTTGACTAACAAACTAAGTTGTTCAAGATTAATCTTATGAGCCATAAAAGTAGTTCTTTGACGATTCAGCAGCAAGACCATCGACCTTCACAAATGCTATCAGCTAGTGAAAGGAAACAATAATACAATCATCAAAATCGTGGCTGATCGCTGTGGAGAGCCTGCAAGAAACCTGTTCTATGCTTAGCGCTATGTAGGGCGCCCGTCAGACACGAAGTGGCATTCGACTGTAATACAGAGTAAGGACTCTGGGAAGCGCGGCTGGAGTAATAATTTAAGTAATCTATAGAAGTGGGCTATGAGAACCAACAGTCGAGTTAAGAATACGGAAGTAATGTATATTCTTCGATTTTTACATCTGGATGCTCTACGACCTAATATTTAGTTAACATTATTAGATAATTACAGATCATCAACACCAGCCTATATACGTCCCACTGCTGGGTACAGGCCTTCCTACATGGGAGAAACACATGAGGAGTTTGGGCCATAACACCACCACTCTGGCCCATAACACCACCACTCTGGCCCAATGCGGGTTGGTGGGTTAAAGCGGTTGCAGTGACAACCGGGACCAACCGCTTAACTTGCCTTCCAAAGCACGGAGGAGCGCGATATCACAAATTTGATTAAACCCATCCCGAGATCGACCATAGCGAAAGTTGCTTAGTTTTCGTAATCGAAACCAGAGCACACAAACCACAACGCCACTGAGCTCTTCAATAAAAATAGTTTAATTGTATTTAGTATACTGCTTACCGTAATATGCTAATATTACATTTACGAATCGATTTAACATGTTATATGTTTATTTATATTCTATTCTATTCTATTTAGTATATTTCTAGTAGGTAATTATATATATATATATATATATATATTATTATCATTATTTCTCCGTTACCTAGTATCCATAATACAAGCTCTTAATGATGCTTACTTTGGGCTAGATAATAGCTGTGAGTGTATCAATATTATTTTTATTTAATTTGGGGGCTTACAGCTTACATAGAGAAATATACAAATAAAATACATTGCAAGAAGCCAGTAATAAGTCTCCACAAGTAGCACTGATATTTGAAATCTAAGTTCTTACATTACTAAAATATATATTATATAAACCTTTTTTTACGAATGCAATAATAAATACGAAAATAATTAATAATACAGCATTTAGTCACCTGCCAGCATTTTATTAACACTACTTAAACTACTACAGAATAAATCTATATTGTTGTTGCAATCTACCCTGCAAACATCATTAAATTGTTTAACGACTCGGATCAAATAAGAGTTGCTATGATGCACTGTACGTGAGAATGGAACGTGAAGTAGACTTCTTGGACGGCAATGACGAGGTGGAATATTTATAAGTATTTCATTTTGATAAAAGCTCAGGACAGTCAACTTTAGACTGAGTTATTCTCAACAAGAAACGTATGTCAGCTATTTTTCTACGAACCTCAAGTGGAAGAAGATGGAATTGAATACAACGATCATTGTAGTATATGTAGGGTCGCCTGGGTAGGTACTACCGCCTTTCTTATTTCAGCCGTGAAACAGTTCGCTGTGTTTCGGATTGAAGGGAAAGGTAGTGGGCTGGGCATGGACGGCATTTCATCTTAGGCCTCAGGATGACAACGCACCTGCAATATCAAGTGCTTTTCCTTGTTATTGCAGGTGTCTATAGGCGGCGGTAACCGCTTACCATCAGGTGGGCCGTCAGCTTTTTTGTCATCTAGTTGTATAAAAAAAAAACTTGGGCGGTTTTTATTCATCGTTTTTAAATTCTTGACGAGGCAGGCCTTCATCTCACCAGATAGTAAGTGATGACAAGGCCGAATATGGAAGCGAGCTACACCCAGATTCCTCTACCACAGAGGAACTGGATATTTTATCTTCAACCGCCGGAACACAACAATGCTGTCAACATTATTTTTATGGCACTAGCTAGACTTAGGTAACATGGTGATGGTCATTCAGACTTAGAAAAAGCCCTATATTAGCCTTTTTCTTTTGTAAGCTTAACTTTGCCTAATTAATGTATTTTTCTATTAATCTTTATCTAGTTTTCTTACAACTACTTAAATTGTTACATTATTAAATTGGCAACTGCAACAATACAATACAATAAAATATAATTATAAAGAAATATACCAGACTTAGAGCATTCATACCAGGAGGTTTTGTTGATACTTTAATAGAACAGAAACATCATTCTGAAAACGAGTCTCATTCGCACCAATCAGAGTTAATAAGAGGTCGCTGCGTATTGGACGCATTCAGTAATGGTGTGTCAGCACCGTAATTGGCTGCGCTTCGATCATAACAGCGGACGATCCACCGAAACATTTGTATTGGTGACTCAATTGGGTCAGCGATCGACGGCCTGCCTAAACTACAATGGGTATGTTTTAATCGAAATTATAAGAGTCCCTTCTTAGGTAAATACTTCTCTAGGTTGGAAGGCGTAGTATTTTTATAATACAATAACTTTTAAAACAAATATACATACTATAAACGTTGAGGTGCGATAAAATCAAATAGTTTTAATTTACTAAAAAACTAAAAATTGTAAATATTTATTGCAACTAAAAAAAATGGTATGCATTAGTTTCAAGTACTGTGATACAACCATTTTCGCGCACCTCCCGACACAGAGAAACGGGGTTCCAGCTACCAAATATAAGTTATGAACAAGGTAGGCATCAGAAAAATAAAAATTAACTTAATATAAGATTAACGTTGCCGATATCTATTTATTATTTAGTGCAGGGCGTGTGCGTGGTGTCTGTGCTGAAATAAATTAGTCATGATTTTATAAAATAATTACAATAAATTACCTGTATCTGTATTCTATTTGAGATCAAGATCATTTGTTTGGGTCCAACGATCACTGATTTAGAATTTTACAATCAGTATTATTTTCAATTTTGTGCCGTGAGAAGTACTGAAGATGTGTTTCAGATTCGAACGGCGGTGGTACCTACCCAGATTACCCTACCTACGGGCTTACCACTTAGTAAAAGGAAGGTTCGGAGTCATATAAAGATATAAGTTGTAGGATAAGCGATATATAGCTCGACAAACAGCAATTCACTCAGAACGGCTGTGTATTGTACTTACACAGCCGTTCTGAGTGAATTGCTGTTTGCATCAACATGTGATTGCGATAAAGCGAGCGCTGCCTAACGCCTAACGGACGACCCGTACCGTACGCCGATTGGTTACGGAATAAATAACAACAATATACGACTATGAAATACATTGTAATATAAATTTGTAGATTACACGCTTAGGCGTTCAATTAACTGGCTAATTAAACCAAATAGCTGCGACATATGCATTAACTCGGTGATATTATGTTATTAAGAAATTGGATTGGATTTCGAGATATTAGATGGCAGGACTTCAATGGTTCTCATTCATTCTTCCCATTCTGGTTTATTTGCTCGAGAACCATGAAATATAAAATGCGTTTCGTTAACTTCACTGACTATTCGATACCTGATAAATTTAAGTTTTAAAATCTCTTTTGCGCCGATTTTTCAAGCGTCAGGTAATTTTTGTCTAGAGAATAATTTTGCCGTTTTGACAGAATTTCTACAGATTAACTGTCAACTTGTCAAAGTTATTCTATGGAGAAACCTTATCTGGGAGCTCAGTGGCGAATTGATAAGGAGCTCAGTGGCTTCATATTGTGGTACACACCACAATATGAAGAAATTCATGATATAGAAACGACTCTCTCACAAGAGTATATTGCGAAATATTAAATTTTAAGATATCTTTTATAGAAACTCATGTAAATATTGGAGTAATAGAGTGCATGTAAAATCGATTCGTAAATGATATTGGCTTATTACGGTAAGCAGTATACTAAATACAATTAAACTATTTTTATTGAGGAGCTGGGTGGCGTAGTGGTTTGTGTGCTCTGGTTTCGATACGAAAAACAAAGCAACTTTCGCCATGGTCATCCTTTGATTGACCCATCCCAGGACGGATGGGTCAATCAAAGTTTGTTATCTCGAGCTCCTCTGTGCTACGGAACGTACGTTAAGCCGTTGGTCCCGGTTGTTCTTGTAACCGCTTTAACCCACCAACCCGCATTGGGCCAGCGTGGTGGTGTTACTGCCCAAGCTCCTCATGTGTTTCTCCCATGTAGGAAGGTCTGTGCCCAGCAGCGGGACGTATACCTATAGGCTGGTGATGATGAAACCTTATCTGGGGATTGAAAAATCAGCCCTTAGTCATAATGTTCCTATAAACAGGGAACCTGTTTTGACAGGGTCTGGCATGCAAGTCTTGTTGGCAAACTTCCATCATACGGAATCGCTACCGGACTTTGCAACTGGATTGCGGATTTTCTGGGGGGCAGATCAATTCGGGTAGTCATTAATGGCTCCTCGTCGGATCTGCTTGGTATCAATGCCGGTGTCCCCCAGAGTTCTGTCCTCTCCGCAACTCTATTCTTGCTGCATATCAACGACCTGCTTCTAATTCCCGGTATCTTTGGGTACGCGGACGACAGCACAGTTTCGGAGAGGTACTTGTCTGATGCGAAGTCTGGAGCTGATGTCCGATCTTTGAGGGAGGCGATGGTGGAGGGAGTGAATGCAACCTTGGAAGCTGTTTCCCTCTGGGGTGAGGCCAACTTGGTTGGGTTCAATCCGTCCAAAACGCAGGCATGTCTCTTCTCGGCGAAACGGAGTCCATTTCATCTGACTCCGACTTTCCGAAATGTCTCCGTTCCGGTTAACGACCATCTGGACCTCTTGGGTCTAGATATCTCTGCCAATCTCAATTTCGGTCGCTACCTCGAATCCATTGCTGTAACTGCAGCCAAAAAACTTGGCATTCTTTCAAAGGTTAAACGATATTTTACATCTGAGCAGCTCCTAAGCCTTTATCGAGCCCAAGTACGCTCCTGCATGGAGTACTGTTGTCACCTTTGGGACGGATCTGCACGTTATGAGTTGGATGCACTGGATTCGGTGGAGCACCGAGCGAGGCGACTCATCGGCAGTGAGACACTCGCTGAGGCTAATCATCAGAGCCTTGACCACCGAAGGCGTGTAGCTTGCCTCTCGGTCTTTTATCGGCTGCATTTCGGACAGTGTGCGGAGGTTCTTCATAATTTGATCCCCCCCGCCCCTTTCCACCACCGGACGACCAGACGCGGCGAAGGCTTTCACCCTTACGTTGTGGATATACCTCCCATCCGCACGAAGCGCTTTGCTTCATCTTTCATTATGCGAACAGCTAAGGAGTGGAACTCGTTGCCAGGGTCTGTTTTCCCGGATCAATATAATCTGGATATCTTTAAGGCCAGAGTGAACAAGCATCTTCTAGGCGAGCGTGTACCATCTTAGGCCTCATCTTCGCTTCACATCAGGTGAGATTGTGGCCAAACGTTCTGCCTATCATTACATATATAAAAAATAAAAAAAAAAAAATGGTAGAACACAAGCTCGCTTCATAATTGGCGCTAAGGGCATTTTGCCACATGGTGCACAAAATGCAACTCTCCACAATACGATTTGTTGAGCATGTGGTAAATTCCAGGAATTAATGACGCATCTCTTGTGTTGTTGTGATTTTTTAATGCTCTGGCTAAAACCAGAATATGTCTTCTGGAAGTGGCATTTTCAAAGCCAGAAGACTCTTACTAATCAATTTGACACCGAACTGTTTACATCTACTCCGTCGTTAGGAGCTGAAATATAAAGGAGACAGCACCGTCCGCATAGTTAACTACTGTCAAAAGCTCTATTAACATTGGTATGTACTATCGATGGTGTCAATTAAAGCGGTCACTGGACTAAACCAATCACTTCCAATCATTCACAACCCAGCGAGTTCTAATATGGCTCACCAAAAGCTATCAGCAAGTTTTAAATGTTGAGTTACTATAGGTATGTATGAAAATACTTATGTTAATTAAGTAGATTATTGACTTTTCCTATGACAGTTCGATCGGGCTAACCGACGAACTAAGTATAGGGTTACTCTGATAAAACCTATTATTCTTATTAAATTAAGCACATAAATAATATTTCATCCGAATAATAAGCATTTCAAAACCATTCCACATGCAAACAAAGCAATTGATTCAAATGCATACAGGATGATAACAATAGACCAGACACAATATTATAACAAGTAAGACGTGAACCTTGAAAAGAAATTAACGAATTTTTGACATTTGTTTATTTGAAATTTCCGGAGAGAACCCGGAGCTTTGTGTCGTAGCCTCGTAGCGGTACTTCAACCGCGACCGCGGTTTTAATTGACTATAATTACCATCGCAAAACCAAAGTAGTTTCCGGGTGAGTAGACACGAAAGCTCTCTGTGAATACTATCAATGAAAGCTTTAGTAAATATCATTTGAATTAACGTTACCATTTTTTATTTATTCAATCAATATACAAAATTATTACACCAATGTTTGATTTTTTGTGTGGCAGTTTCAACCTTAATAAAAGCTTTGTTGGTGTGTTTGTACAACTCATTGAAAAATAATATCTAATCTTATCTTGTGGACTGTGGGGCCATGACCAAGTCACAGTGCACTTCCACCCATATTGGAAATTTATGTGCATTATTTTAGAACAAATTTGAATACAAAAAAAAGATTATAGTGAGTCAACCTTACAATATAGACATATGCTGTAGCGGAATTTTTAGAACTTTTAGAGGAGCACCATTCCGACATACATAATTTTTGAGTAACGTTAAGAGACACCTCACATATACAATTTTAAGTTGGCCAACTATCGAACAACTAAATTGCGTGCTTTCATAGGCCGCAGACTTCGCCGACTTAGTTGGTGGACAGTGTTGCTAGCGCGGTGAAGTCTGCGATAAAATGCGGAAAAACAAAGCACTACTTCTACTACTAGCACTACTTTAGTTCAAACAAATAGTTGGCCAACTATCGGCCAATAGTTGGCCAACTATTTAGTTGAATGACTTAGAAGCCCATAGTATTTCTCTATAAAAGGACTATCCAACACAAAAAGAATTATTCGATTTAAATCAGTAGTTCCTGAGATTAGCGCGTTCAACCAAACAAACAAGCAAACTCTTCAGCTTTATAATATAAGTATAGACTATTATAGATTTAATAAACAAAATGCCATTAAATCACTGTTACATGTCAAAATCAAAAATCTCTAAATAAATAAAGAGAAAAAATAACGTCACGTCACGTGACAGTAAACACTAATTGCGATGTAGGTCGCTTGTTGTTAGCACCAGACGCTGCCAAAATGAAAACCATCTAACTAAATCATCATGGAAGACTTAGTAGTGCTTGGTAACAGGTGACGTCACAGCGGTCAAGTGAAATGTATTGGCGTATAGGAACGAAATTTGAAAAGGAATTTAAGATACAGGATTTTGAATACACAATTATAGTAGTAAAAAATACAAAATTAAAATTTTAAGTAACCCCCGGCGTCATTTATCATCTATCTAACACCATCTCATTGAGACTATTCATAAGAGCCCAAACACGCTATATCTGCTGTAAGTTTCTGAAGAATTAGGAATTTCGCTGACTTTTTGCTGGTATAAGATCAGCTCAAGGATAGTATATGTCATGGGAATGTCACCGAAGTGACAGTACACCAAATTTCAAATCATTCGGATCTGTAAAAGTTAGTAAAACCCTTTAAAAATGTAGAAAATGAGCTGATAGTCATCAAACGCCTGAACTGATCTTCATAAGTTATAGCTAAGAACCATCGTAGTCACATCAGCTTACAAACAATAAAAAAAACAAATCAAAATCGGTCCATTCGTTTAGGCGCTACGATGCCACAGATACACAGACAGACACGTCAAACTTATAACACCCTTCTTGTTTCGTCGTCACTATTTCGGGCTATTCTAGATACTTATACTCGACACGAAACACTTTCCTAAAATTTGCCAACATCCTCCCTATTGTAATAGCTTTCCATACATTCGACCAATATGAAAGTATGTCTACAATTTTACATCGAATATTTTCAAATTTATAATTATTTGCTCAAGTTCCTTGTTGCCTTATCACAAAATTGATAGGAACTCGTAGAACATGCGGATAAATAGCCCTGCTGTTGTAATAAAGGAGCTTAAATACATGTCTCGTGGTGTACAAACAAATGATGCAAACTGAATTTCGTAATTGTTTGTTTGTTTATCAAAGTAATCAGCTTAGTGTGAGTTTACGGCCATGTTTCATTCACGGTGAGCTTTAGAATTATACAGGGTGGCACATTTAGATCGGTCAGTATGGGATAGTCTGAAACTATAAGACATACGAAAATTTCTTCTTAGGAACCATGTCATCCATTTTAGTAATAATAAAAACTGCATTCATACATTTCAAAGAAAACGTGTATTCAGCACGGGAATCGAACCCGGACTTTTTGAAAAAAAAACTAGCACTATTTCGGTTTAGATATCGATTGTGTAGGCCTTAAGAAGTAAACGTTCCTATGAAACATGATGTCTAAAATGAATAAAATGCATTGTTTTCATATCCTTTAATTTATTTTAGTAAGTGTTCGAAAGTACTACCATTACCACCTTAGGAGGTTTATCACGTCTTTGTATCTACTTAGTTATTCTAATTGGGATTTTTAAATGATTATTAGTGTAAGTATGATTAATAGAAGTAAGCAATTACAATCGTAGATAGATAATATTATCGCAGATAACAATATGTAACAAGTTAGACTCGTTTAGGTGCGAGTTGAATGTTGTGTTGAAAAAATGGTGGTAATATGAAAACGGTGCATTTTATTCATTTTATACATTGTGTTTCATAGTAACGTTTACTGCTAAGACCTACACAATGGATATCTAAATAAGAATAGTGTTAGTTTTATTTTTCAAAACGTCCGGGTTCGATTCCCGAGCGGAGTACACGTTTTTTTTAAAATGTATGAATGTAGTTTTTCTTATTAATAAAATCGATGACATGGTTCCTAAGAAGAGATTTTCGTATGTTTTATAGTTTCAGACTTTCCCATACTGACCCATACAAATGTGCCATCCTGTATATAACGACATAACTATCATTCATACATGATGTTTAAAAAACAACAACTTTAGTTACTGCACATTGTATACCTACTTACCGTTAACTAACTAAAAACCTGTATTTTATTAAGCCGCAAAAAATATATATAAATACTAAATATTAACTAGTTATATATTTTTTGCGGTTAGGAGATCTTTTGTGGAGCCCTCTGCCCAGCTGTAGGCATCTCTCGGTTCCCTTCGTAGGCAACTGGGCCCACAGCAAAATCATTCCGTGGGCTCATTGACCCCTTTCGATTTTTTTCATCGGTGAGTCATACTACATGTCTGGCCAACTCAGCCCACGGGTTCAGACGACACTTCTCTACCGTTCAGGGAGTCTACTTAGCCTACGGGTTCAGAATACCACTCTCTCCCGCTCAGGGGTCTACTCAGATTAGCCGGCCTAATGAGCGATGTGGAATGTTCTTCGCCGGGTACTGTCCGAAAGGACCATTGTTTTAATCTGGGTACATGTTGTAGTTATAGATGTTTTTTTATTAGGAAGAGATATGTATTTGTATTATTGAAATAAATGGCATTTATTTCGTTGTTTTTATAAAATAAGAAACGTTATTTAAATAAAATTAGAAGTTGATAGTGATCATGTGAGCTGTTTAGCTCACCTGACGTTGCTTGCACTCAGCTTGTTTTTGACCTCTGACAAATAAAAAGTGTGTTTATCGCTATATGGCGAGTGTAATATTTGGTTTAAAAGACTTCGTGGGCAACTGAGCCCACACACGACTCATCCCGCGGGCTCAATTGACACCTTTTATTTTGTCGGGGGCGACTCGGCCCATTAATTTGCCAAGGGGTCCGTTTTCCATGTTACTAAAATCAATGACGTGGTCCCTAAGACCAGATCTTCCTATGTCTTACAGTTTTAGACTTTCCCATACAGAGTTAGTATAGCGGTAGACAGTTGTTAAAAATGCCCGCGGGCTGAGTTGACCGAGTGGTCCGAGTCGTCCCCAACATAAACAGTAGCGGTCAACTGCGCCCGCGGGATGAGTGGTGTGTGGGCTCAGTTGCCCACGAAGGCGTTTAGAAGATAGTTTTTAGATTTTTTTTCTTTTTTGTTTGTCTTGTTGGGGCACTAGGTAGGTATAATACATTGGCCTACTAAATCCCGAGGCCCGAGTAGACTTTTAAGCATTAAATAGTAGTCGTCTAGAGCCTGCGGGCCGAATAAACCCTTAGACAGTAAATAGTGGTCGTCTGCCCCCACGGGCTGAGCCAGCTGGACTCACCCACGTAAAAAACCGAAAGGGACCAATTAGCCCGCGGAATGATTTTGCTGTGGGCCCAGTTGCCCATGAAGGGTCTCGACATATAACTAAAACGCCTGACAATTTAGTGACTTAAATAATAAGAAAATAATAAAGTTACAGTATTATTATGAAAGCAACAAGAAAAATGATAGCGTCTGTAATATTGATGATTGTACCAGCTTTCTCACTTTAGGACTGGCACCACTTACAATTTAACTTAACGTACTTATCAAATTATATTCCCTAAAGAACATTGTGGTTAAAGGGATTTTGCTTGTTAACGATTTCAGGTATAAATAACGCTAAAGGGAGCCGGTGGAATTTGATGAATGAAATAGAAACATGCCTGTACATGGGGGGCTTGCGTGTAGACGCGAGGGGGCGTGTGTCACCTGGATGTCGGGCTATAATAATAGACGCGCGCCACACTGACGCGGTTGTGTTCAAAATTAAAGTACCTAAATACCTACTATTTCCTCATAGCTAGGAAAAATCTAAAGCATAACTGAGGATCGAAGTACTTTATTATTATGTATTGTATTGTATACATATGTATACGATCTGGTGAGGGTCGCGGTAAGCCGATGGATGCGGGCAGGGTAGGATCGAGCGGATTGGATATTAATTGGGGAGTCTTATGTCCAGCAGTGGGCGTCTTAGAGGGGGTAACGGGTTGACAAAGTGTAAAAATCAACACGGGTATTTTTGTATGGTTTATCGGGTCGCTTATTATTACGAAAACAACATCGATTTCAAAATCTAACGTGGCGGACGTGAAATACCATTACCTCCTAAAAGGGTTCCATTTTTCCATTTTGAGGTATCGCACGAGACTCGCGTTATCTAATAGCTTTATTAGTTTGTATTTGGTGCCATCTCAACCGTCGTCAATCGGTACCTAGGAAAAAGCGGGAGGCGTGGGGAGCCGGGGGGAGTAGTCAACGGAAACTTTCGCTGCATCAGTAATTAGTGGAATTCAAGGTGCTGCAGGAAGATGGTCGCCTGCTTGCTTTTCATCAGTTCAGGCTTGATTTTTATCAATAACGTAAACAATCACGCTTTTATCTCAATGGCACGTTCCCCTTGGGCCTAAAGTATGATGAAAGTCTTCGATCCTTACTTAAAGCATTTTCAAATGAAATTTGACAGTTTTGCCGGTTCCCGAAACGTATTCTGACTTTTGGAATAACCCTTTTGTTCATCTGTTAAGGAATCATAATAATTATTACTACTAATACTGAATACTGACCAACCTCTCAAAAAGCTTATAATTATTACTAAACGATAAAATATAAATAATATTACTAAACGATGTTGTTGGCGACCAGCATAGCAAACCTTTTTCGGAGCTGGCAATCTAAATTCTAGTAAATTATGAAGTTTTTGATATAGTGTTCTTTTTGATACGTCATGTAAAAACAAAGTAGTGTAGTTACGAAAATATACGGGTGACACAGGTTCAGGTGGTTTTCCTCAATATCTCGGTCCTCAACAGATGTCATCACCTGTAAGTAGTCTTTTTACCGACCATAGTACCTACTTCCATCCTAAACAATAATTTTAGGTTTCACATGATTCTTCTGCAAAGTTTCACTGTTCTGCTCTGAAACCTAAAACCTCAGATGAGCAACGTCTAAATATATCTTTAAAATTCAGTTGGATCTTCAATTGCAATCAGTGTTTTGCGCAAAGAAAGTTCCACTTTAAAATTACCCCGTATTTGAGAGAATTCGCGGGCAAAAGCTAGTTTTTATATAATTTAGTAAAGGACATTCATCAGCACAGTTTCCCGTACAACCGTCTCGGCAACACATAAAAGCCATCTCTGCATAGAATAATATTACTCCAAGGAGAAGAATGACAACTTCATAGTTAAAATATTAATTTCCGGTTTTAGCGGAAGTACAACACTCTAGTGCCACCTATAGTTGACCCACCGTCAACTATTTCAGCGGCAAAATATAAATTTCATGCAAAAATATTTATTTAAGTTTGAATGGAGGGATGGGCAATTTCACTTGTAAGAAAACTATTTTTTTTTAGTTTTCTTACAAGTGAAATTGCCCATCCCTCCATTCAAAAATAGTTTGACCATAAAAGGTAAAATAAAACAATAATTTTATGTTATGGAGCTATTTATTTTTCATTTAGTACTTCCACATAACATACATAACCTAAATTAATCCAAGTTTCAGATAAAATTAATTCTGATGCATGTCATATCATATGTCATAGTACGGCGTAAATAACACACAAGTACGTACCGCAATAGGTTAGGTTTTAGGAAACGAAAATGTTTGATTTCGTCTAAGGCAGGTGATTTGCCACACTTAGAACATTTTCTTCTGCTTTCCTTTGTAATAGACATATTGCACCGGTTTAGAGTTACTGTCTCGTAAATAAATAATCAAAGTCACTGTCTTGTACGAATCTTATCACTGATCGATCACTGAGGAGAATTCAGGAACAAAAACATAGACGGAGGAACTCAATCAATTCGACGTCGTATGCACGTAAAACTTATGAACTTTATTTATACGAGTACTCTGAAAATTATACCACATGAAATTGAGAGATCACGAAATACAAATGAAGACAGGCGGGCAAACAAAAGCAAAATCCGCCATGATTGTTTACGTCCGTCCTACTTGTAAGATCGGTCTTGCCAGCGTACGTGGTAATTTATCTACCATCATTTTATCAACATACGAAAAATAAATTGTTTTTCTTTAATCAAATTAATTTTTTTATCACATTTTGCTTTTAAAAATAGCAACGCATAGAGAAGTATTGGTCTAAAATTGTTTTGTTGCCGATAAATTGAATGATAAAGCAATATTTTCTTCAAAAAAATCTACTTACAGTATTCAGGATATAAAAAAGGGTATCCCCAAGGGATACCATAATTTAAAAAACGACATTTTTGAAACTAGCAATGAGAAAAGTTTGCCCCCGTAGGTATTTACTATTTGTATAAGGAAAGTTGACACCCCCTGCATCTCTGTGTAAGAAAGAGTGGTTACACTCTTATCGTATTAATTTCCTTGTTTTATTTTTGTTGTGGCAATGTTGCAAAATAAAAGTGGTTTGTGCAGACACCCATTTCACTTTACGAGAGGCTGCAATGTTGTGTGTAACTGTGGGCAGAATTGTAGGTAAACCGTAAAGTTTATTTTAAATAATGAATAGAAAATGGCTACGTTGTGCTTTGTATTAAATATAAAAGCTAAAGTCATAGATGTCGTAATGAAAGAAGCTTTAATTGAATTTAATCTTTCAATAAATCAGTAACTTCTGCAAAACTGCCCCAAGGACCATTAAACTCTAGAACAAAATAATTTATTCAAGCGAGTCAACTTTTGCAAAGGATTATAGCGGAGCAGCTTATAGGAACAATTTAAAATAAAATAATTTATTTAAACGTCGATGGACGTACTCAGTAAAGTTTAGTTAGATTCGATCGAAACGTTATTGGCTTTCATCGCCTACTTATATCAATTCGGCTCGCTATTCAGTTACAAATTCTAAAATGTTGATTCAAGACAAAAGAACAGGATTTAAGAGTAGAATTTCAAACAGCATGTTAATTTAAATACAGCTATGCGATTCTCTTAGGCCATCAACTTTGAATTCGTGAAAGTTGTTGGATGACGAACTAAAAAGATGTTTATTTTATATCTTTATGTAAAAATCAATCAAATATTGAATGAAGTCATTGCGATACATTTTAAACACAAGAAAAACGAAATCGATAAATATCGATTCTATTTCAAGTCGTTTATTCAAAAAAGGGACAATTATACACGGCCAAGAGATTGACGTATGTCCGTTTTCACTAACCATTCCCTAGGCTTATAGGAGTCTCCTAACAACATTTGTCTCTTTCTATCTCTGTTAGATAAACTGAGATAAAAATCGCTAAGAGACTCTTAAACTTTACGCTAAGCAAATGTTAGTGGAAACGAGCAGCAGAGATAAGTGAATACGCGACGTCGAGCTCGATGTCGAATATTTCTGTTTGTGAATCACACTGCTGTTTTGTGACAGAGATCTGTTCTTAAATCATTTTTCAAAATAACGTACGTTTAGGTATGACATCGTAGAATATTTAAATACCGGCCCAGTGCTAGTCGGACTCGCGCACGAAGGGTTCCGTACCATTATCTATAAATGAGCGTCTACCTGTTGCCGTTATCAATATCGGATAAAAACAAGCAAAAAATCACGATTGTTGTATGGGAGCCCCCTTTAATATTTATTTTATTTTGTTTATTAATATTTGTTCCTATAGCGACAACAGAAATACATCATCTGTGAAAATTTCAACTGTCTAACTATCACGGTTCATGAGATGCAGCCTGGTGACAGACGGACGGACACAGGAGTCTTAGTAATAGGGTCCCGTTTTACCCTTTGGGTACGGAACCCTAAAAATAGCATAGTTCGATTTTGGGAAGGTACTTCTAAAACCCTGTTATGGTTTTGTTTTCTTTTTGAAGATAGATACCAGAATCGATGAGATAAGTAAGGACCGCCTACCTAGTACTTTCCTTTACATTTTTTTTATTATAATTTTAGAAGAACGCAGGAACTCTATTTTTTAGAATAACGTATAACAATAACTTCTTTGTCGTACATCCAAAATTTGGAATTATTTTCCAGCACATGTGTTTCCTCCTTTCTATAACATGAGTTCCTTCAAAAGAGGCGTGCAAAGGCACCTTATGGGCTGACAAGGTGGAGGCGTTTCAAGCTGCACTAGCTGTCTTCGCATATGGATTCTTCTTACCGCTTCAAATCAGGTGGTTTGGGGTCACTTGCCGTGCTTTGTATACAGGGTGGTGCCGTCAATACGACAATAAATTAAAACATGGGCTATATTATTAGTTCATAGAAATGGTTTGCCACTTTCAAAAACATCTTATTCATTTGATAATTTCTTGACATTTGTATGAAATAATATAAGATTGACTGCATTAGTTCATAGCAATGTCATGAAATTATCAGATGAATAAGATGTTTTTAAAAGTGGCAAACCATTTCTATGAACTGATAAAGCCCATGTTTCAACTTATTGTCGTATTGACGGCACCACCCTGTATGTATGTTTTTCGTTTATGTTTTTCCATAGTTGAACGTTTATGTTTATGTTTTATGTTTTACTGGAATTATGGAAAAACATAAACGTTTATGTTTTTCCATAATTGAAAAAATACCAACTTACTTATCTTCATATTTTTCACAAGACAATATGGCTTTCAAACATAGGTTTGATATGAATGTGATTAATAAACCTTTGATTTAATTAATTGGTGTCCCTTACATAATCCTGACTATTCGTGACCTCATATTTCTACTCAACGGCTGTGCTGTCGGTAGAAACGGGGCAATAATATTATTTTATTCTATTCAAAGCTTGGCATTGTTACTGAGACGCAAAGAATAAACGAACCTCAATCAGCATTAGCGTGCACTTTTCAACTATTCAATGGGAGTGCTAAACAAAAGGTCTTCCAATCAATGTTTAAACTCAAGGGGTTATTAGGGTTGCTTGCCAAGCAAAGAAAGAACGAAATGATATGTAAAAAACATGATGATAAGAAATATGTTATAAGTAATTTTGCTGTACTCAGGTACTCATAATACTCTAAATACATGGATCCTTTTTAAACGCGAAAACGGTCAAACCCTGGACTGAAGAATATTATCACACAAAATAAAAATGAACTATGCAAACAGAATATACATATATAATAGGTATAGCTATTAATATCGTAATATCTGTCAAATATAAATCACTTTCTCAGTCTTTCTTGCATTTCACATGCTGTATTTATTTTAGATAAATATAGGAAATATCGAAAAAAATGAATTTTCCATCATATTTGATGCACGTATAGTAAGGACTTAGTCTGAAATAAATTATTCTATTCTATTCTATTGTCTTAAAAATATTAATAATTTAAAGAACCCACAACAAGTATTAAAGATTTAAAAAGCTTATGTAATTAAGTTTTAGATGTCATATAGTAAATATTTAAAAAATTGATTGAAAAAAAAACAGTTCCCCTTAAGCAAGCACACTTATTCATTGACCTCAGATATTCCCAAATTTTTAACAGCATACACGTTATATTATTTTATTCCGCGACAACATTGGTGTATTCATGTCGCGGCCTTACGGGTATTCTTTAGTAAATGTGCCGTTTAAAAGCATTCCAAACAAACACACAACTATTGAAAAGAAAAAGGTTTGTCTAAATATTATTTAAATATTTTTTCTTAAAAGATGATATTCTAAAAATACCTAAATGTTGTGGGAATGTACCGGAGCCGAAAAGAAGCTTAGGTATTTGGCATCGAAAGTTTGTCCATTTACAGATCTCAGCTTATCGGCGTATATTATAGTATGGAACCCTCTTTACGAACTCGAATGAAACGGTTTTTTATAAATTTTAACAGCTGTTCAGCTTCACCCATTGTTAAGTCATAATGACTTAACAATGAGCGAAGCCTTGCCTGCCATTTGAAAATGTCGAACGAACGTTAGAAAGAAGTCGCTTTTTTCGTTGTTTCGCATTACTGTACTGGGGTGCGATTCTGTAACGAATCTCGCACCCCCCTTTGCAAGTCACTTCGAATTCAACTGTCAAATAGAGCAAAATATGTATGAAAATTTGCTCTATTTGACAGTTGAATTCGAAG
Organism: Nymphula nitidulata; assembly: GCA_947347705.1. Taxonomy (NCBI): domain Eukaryota; kingdom Metazoa; phylum Arthropoda; class Insecta; order Lepidoptera; family Crambidae; genus Nymphula; species Nymphula nitidulata. Next base: position 25,978,869 of record OX374616.1, read on the forward strand.
TGACTTGCGAAGTGAGATGCGAGTTTTGTTACAGAATCGACAGGCTGATAGTTTTCAGGAGGTAGTAATAGTTTTTAGTACTTTCAATCAATTTTTGAAAGTAAGTTCAAACAAGATACAAGATTTTTTAAGATTTTCAGTACTTAACTGTCTACGTACGAAGTTTTTGGCCTAAGCAACTCAGTTGCATCATCATCACCATCAGCCCACAACAGTCCACTGATAGACATAGGCCTCTCCATAGGAACGCCACTTGGCTCGATACATGGCTAGCTTCATCCTGTTGCTGCCAGCCATTCTGCGGAGATCGTCAATCCACCGAGCCTGAGGACGTCCCACACCGCGCTTGCTGATCCTCGGTCTCCACTGAAGTATCCGCTTACTCTAACGGTCGTTAGTTCTGCGGATAACATGGCCGGACCACTACCACTTCAGCTTACTAATTCGGTAGGCTATGTCGATGACTTTAGTTCTCTGTCGGATCACCTCATTCCGAATAAGATCCTTTAGAAAAACTCCGAGCATGGCCCTCTCCATAGATCACTGAGCGACTCTAAGCCTGTGTACTAGCTGCAAAGTGAGTGTCCACATCTCAGCACCATATGTCATGACGGTAAGGACGCACTTATTGAAGACTTTCGCCTTTAGGATAGGCGATGAGAAAACTTGACGTAGTTTGCAGAATGCTGTCAAACCCAGACAAATCCTTCTATTGGTCTCCACCTCAACATTGTTTTTACTCAGTTTTAGAGATTGCTGAGATAAATATACTCTTAAACAACATCGAGGGGACCACCTTGCATCTTGCACCATAACGGAATCACCTGTTCATTGAACATAACTTTGGTGTTATCCAAGTTCATCCGGAGACCGATGGGTTGAAATGATTCAGCTAGGTCGTGCAACATCTGTTGTAGATCCTGCAGCGCTTTGGCCACGATATCATCTGCAATTCTCAAGTGAGAGTTAATGTTAATTAATGTTACTACTCCATCCGTTCCAGTCTAGCATCTTGTACATATCCTCCAATGTATTTGTGAACAACTTGGAGGATATGACGTCCCCTTGTCTCACTCGTCAATGCATGGGAATAGGGTTACTTCGCTGATTCTGTACTTGGACGGTCATAGTCATCATCATCACCAGGTTGATGTTTGGTGCGGGTTGGTGGGTTAAAGCGGTTGCAGTAACAACCGGGACCAACGGCTTAACGTGCCTTCTGAAGCACGGAGGAGCTCAAGATTATAAATTTGATTGACCCATCCAGGGACCAACCATGGCGAAAGTTGCTTTGTTTTCGTGATCGAAACCAGAGAGCTCAAACCACTACGCCACCGAGCTCCTCAACCACTACGCCACCGAGCTCCTCATAGTCGCTGCTCCGTAAAGGCATCTCATCACTTGGATATATCGCCAATCAACTTGGCATCGCTGCGGAGATTTTAAAACCGCCCAAGTGTAGATGGGAGTCAAAAGCTTTCTCATAGTCAATGAAGGCTAAGCACAAGGGCAGGTTATACCTGTGAGATTGCAATTTTATTGGAATGTAATTTTACAATTAAAAGTGTTAAGAATTATTATCATATTATTCCGAAATTTTGCAGAGTTCGAAAATATACTTCAATAAAGTCGTTTTCTGGCAGTAATATCGTATATCTGCGTGTCTCTATAGCTATACTGATTAAATTGAATGTGAAGGCAATACACCTCAAACATGCCTATTAATGCACGCGACTGTAAAAACTAATGATACCTCGGTGGTGTTGTTGTCAAACGTCCGATCCTTCGCATTAAAATGTTCTTGATATTTATACCACAGTAGGATAATAAATTAAAAATTCAGCCTAAACTACGGACAACACATGGAGAAATAATAACTCGACATTAGTTTTACAGAATTAATTAAAAATGGTTCAAACTAGCTGAAATACGGAACTTGGAGCTGCGTATTTAGTGATATAAATTTTCTTAATTTTTGATTTTAACATTATTATAAATGTTTGAAAAATTACTAAGTAATTAAAATATAAAACTAGAAAAATTTCACATCCTGAGGCGGGAATCGAACCCGCGATCTTTTGCAATCCGGGCGATTGCTCTAGCCACTGAGCCTCCCAGGACTTGGGATATTCCTGTGAAATTCTTCTAGTCTATCTGTATTTGCGTTTATGAGCTAACGTCCACCCTACATTGTCGAAATGTTCTGGACGTTAGAGCAGTCCCCCAGATTGCGAAAGATCGCGGGTTCGATTCCCGTCTCAGGATGTCAATTTTTTCTAGTTTTATATTTTAATTACTGATATAAATTTTATTTGGCATTCAGAATCTCTGACAATTCTTCTACTTTACTAGTGTTGTTAATGTTAAAATAACCACAGAACTAACATTTGAATTTACAAAATTTAAGTGGCCGAAGAAACATTTATGTGTTACCTATCTAAAAGGTAACTAACGAGCAAAGCAACTGAACCTTATAACTAATTGCACGTACCTGGCATTCTGTGGGCCGACATTGCCATCGTTGAAGGAAGAGCTGGCACTGAGATCGCGGTCGGCAATCAAACCGCTTTCCATGCCCAATGGCGCGATACATTGTGCTGTAACATACAAAGACAAACTATTTGTTAGTAAAAGGTCGTATATAAAGTAATGCTAAAAGATATTATTTAAAGATGATATTCACGCGTTAAAATCAACTGGAATTAAGGGTCTTTATAAATTTGTTAACTACATATTTAACAAATCTGGTAATCAGTGTAAAAGGGAATTAATCTAATTGAATAAAAAATCAATAATGCATACACTATTTTCTGAAAGAGGGTTTGTTCTTTTTTACTCTATTACACGGCTTTCGAGAAGAGAACATTTGTGAACATTTTATCACATTTATCTACTACTTATTAATAGTTTAAAACACACATGTTTATATCTGTATGTTTTATACTATTATTAGTAGAGAAACTGGGGCCTTACCACCATCTTTATAAAAGCGATTCATATTCCGCTCGGTTCAGTATTGGTTCCTAAGCTGCATCGTTTTCTTTCGTACCATCATCTTCCTAAAATTGATTTGCGTTTGCACCGATTGAATGAACCGTAGTGCTGTCAGTTATTCCTTTAAATGAACTAATTAGTAGAATATAATTGCTTGTATTGTGTTTGTAATTTAAGATTATCGATATGTAAATCATTACGTTAAATAAGAGATTTGTGCGTTAGTTTTTTATATATAAAATATTTTATATAAATTACAATACAATCAATTACCTACATATAATGTGGCATTTTTCATGTTCGTTTTAAAAATAAGCGGAGAGCTATAAAGTATTTTTAATTCATAAAAAGTTCTAAATAAGTAGTACTTTCACCTTAGGTTGCCTGGAAGAAATTGGTTTTTAGCAATAAGGTCGCCCAATTGTACTTTTTGTGTTTTCTAATTTGTATGTTGAATTTCTCTTGTGTGCAATAAAGAATATTAATTATTATTTACAAGCAATTATATTCAACTAATTAGTAGAATATAATTGCTTGTATTGTGATTGAAATTGTAGATTATTGATATGTAAATTATTACGTTAATTAAGAGGTTTGTGCGTTAGTTTTTATATACAAAATATTTTATAAAAATTTATAAATACTAAAAATGTAGTAAAATAAAGGATTATTATTTATTTATTGAACTCATTCGTGATAAACCGTGCCGTACTCATTTTAATTTGTTCTTTCAATCTGATGATATTTTTGTGACTGAGTTGGATAAAGATATTTTAAGCCGAGGCTTCATACATTGATTGATCCTATCCTTTCAATCAAAAGTCTACACCACATATGTCATTAAAATGCTATTTAAAGGTGGTCTCAGGTTAGGCTACGGTCCCATTATTTTATTCTTATTTGTACCAAATGCGTCTTTATTTGTATCACAAGAATGGGTTCAAAGGACAAAATTATTGTTAGATGGTTACACTTATGTGACTTATGCTTATTTAAATATTATAGTCGTCGTTATTTTGAAATAAGTACAATGTAACTATTTCAGACAATTCTGAACTCAGGATTTTCCCATCTCTAGCGGTGTCATAAATGTCATAGTCGCCATATTTGTTTACATCTCGGGCAGTAACGAAAAAAATGGACTATAATGACAGCAATCCAACTCTAAACTGAATCGCTGTCATAGTCGTAGATAGCGTCGTAGTACGAATTAAGAGGCTGATAATTGCTAATTGAGCCTTACTTAAAACTTTTTTTAGCACAATCTGTTGAAATAAACGCAGTGAAAAAAATATATGTTACTCTTGGACATATTCCTAATAATATGCATGTCCCCAAAACACATCATAATCAAAATCTTTCTATAAAAAAAATGCCAAAGTCCCCCATCAAAATTAGCTTGCAGAAAAAATTCTGCGTTATATGTCAAAGGTTTTTTTCTGATTTTCAGGGAACAAACTCGTTATATTAAATATTATAATATTGATGTTTTACAATTTTAAATAATTAGCTAGTTTTTTAGTAAATAAATTTATTCTGAATTCTTCAGCCGATCTCAATAGCGACTCGCGCCATTATCCATTCTTCTCTTTCATTCGTAGAGGAAACGACAGTGATCGCCGAGGCGTGCTGCTAGATGGACCTGTGTCGCTTCTTTGCTCGCGGTTCTTAATTAAATCAGTCTGCGTCTGTTTTAATTTGCAAATATCAAATAGACAATTAGATTTTAGGTTTTAGTGATTACTATGTGAGTGCATTATAGTAGATAGACAAAAATGAGTAAATAATTTCGTAAATTTTTATTGTGAAAATTTTATTTCATTAATAATATTCTTTATGAAATAAAAATTTTATTGTATAAATATTATTTTGAACTATGGAAAACGAAGAAAAAAGTCTAAACAGAGTCAAAAACAACTCGTATAGGGGTAAATAACACAATAATAACCTGATTATTTTTTCTTTAAAAAGCTAATTTTATCTAATTTTAGGAACTATCAAAAACTCCATATTCATCTCGAAAGTTGTACCTATTCAGATTCACAGTCACAGATGGAAGTTGTAAAGTAAGTTTATTTTTACTAGAAGGGAAATGTATAAGTATATTGTAATGTTTAGATAGGTAATTTCGAAATAAAAAGTTTTGTCGCGATTGTTTAGGGGTTGAGATGCTCGACTTAGTATCCGAGAGGTAGGGGTTCAAACCTTCAATGGTTCACAACTTTTTTTCCATTTATTATTTGTATTTTTTATTTCTTATTTGTTTTTTGTTTTTTAAAACAAATAACAAAGTAAAAAAATATAAAAAACGATTAAACTATAAAGACAAAAAATAATTTTTGTAACTATATTTTTTTTACTTTTGTTTTTATTATTATTTTTATTTATGTTTATTTTTAGTCCTTTTTCGTTTATATTTCTTATTATTTAATTCTTTATTTAAATAATTTCTTTATTTTTATTATTCTTTGTTTATCTAATAATAAATAAGGAAGGAAAAAAAACTTATGTATTTATATGTGTTACATAATACAAAAATAAATTTCAACAAAGTTTTTTTATAGAACCATAAAATAATTTTGGTAGTTCATCAAGTTTCATAGACCTACGTAATTGTTAGACCCGGCAGTCTTAAAAATAATCAAGATATCGAATGGTTCGTTTCTGTTATTTTTAATATTAGTTTTTCCGGTTACAAAATGTGATTCATGAAGGGACAACAGGCACAGTAAAATTTTAGATTAATAAATGCATACAACACTAAATTAGCTTAAGCCTAGCCTAGGCTTGAAGGTTCTTTTATATCTAAATTTTAAAACCAGAACTTTTATCATATGCTATAAAAGAGATGTTTCAAAAATGTATGTAGACCCGGCCAGGGTCTATACACAGTTTACTGAAAAATAGGAAAAAAATTGCAGAACGGTGTTCATTTTATTTTTATTTGCTTTGTTGCGTGGTACAAAACAGGATTTTTTATAGAAATAACTGTAACATAGCCAAATATTCATCATGACGCATATGTCACTTTGGTGACGTTTAATTGAGTATTCTATATTTCAACTTTTGTACCAGCAAACTATGCATAATTCAAATATCTCCTCTTTCCACTATATTATTGTAGCACAAATTAGCTCTCAGCAATAGGGTAGTTGACAACTTTTTTCTTATTTCATAAATAAGAAGTTTATAACTCATAAAGAAATATTGCAAAAGAAATAGTATGTCTAAGATCAATAGTTTCACAGATATAGTGGCATGTTTGATATGTTGCGGCGCAACGTCCAAAAACGCTCCATAGAAAATCTACGGAACAGGTGACGTCACATGTTCCCATATTACTAACACATGATGAGTTTGGGCAATAACACTACCACGCTAGCCCAGTGCGAGTTGGTGGGGTAAAGAGGGGAGGGTCCGGGACGGACCATGGCGTAAGATACTTTATTTTTGTAGTTGAAACCAGAGAGCTCAATCTACTACGCCACCGAAACATAAAATCGTCAAAACATATAGTCTTGAATAAATGAAAAAATCCGTATCAGACCTTCAAAACTTGAGGTAAATATAACATGACCGCTGGCACATAAATAAAGATAATCACATACCTAACCTACAGAAAGAAATCTATAAAAAAATCTAACATGTTCCTAATTTCAATATACTCTATACTGTTTCAGATGAGTATTTATTAGAACACATAATTTTTCAATTTTGTATATCATTTCAAAGATTACTATTTCAGAATGTTTACAACTAAATTTCTTGATTAGCGTAATATCCAATCATTACTGTTTGATACAGTCGAATAAAGTTTCATACGTTTCATAGAAAGTACATTTTAATATATCATCAATCATCGCATTCCTGTGATGACTAAACAGCTGTTGTAGTCAGTTCTATATCATTAATACCTTACCGAAATTGAAGTAATAATTGAAATGTTACGGCATTCACTTTTTGTTAAAAATGAAGTTTGTATTGAAGGCCGTGCAGCGTAAACGCTCTTAACTAAAAAAAAAATACTTACTTGATTAATCTTTCTATTACTTCGAACGGAAATTATTTTTAATGTGATGACACATCCATACTCTTGTAATTGCGAAAGTAACTGTGTCTTTCTGTGTGTTACATTTTCAAGCTGCTTAAACGATTTAGATAAAAAAATAATCTATTATGGATTCCGAATTCCAAAGAGTAATAGCGAAAAGTACTCAAAAGAGTATCGGGACCGATTTCGATAAAAACTAAAAGTGCAGCATTAGATTTTTGAGAAATCAAAAATCAAACTAGAAATAGAACCCGTTGATTTTGAAAAAAAAACACTGTATCATTACACGATTCGATAGTATCGCGGTATACAAGGAACAATTCCGGGAAGATATTACATATGGAAAACGGAAGGGAAATGTTGGATTTCTATAAACTGTTGCATGTTTGAAAGTAATGTTAAAGGCCACAGTGAAAAAGAAATAAAATGTAAACAAGTGCAAGTAATTTATTTATTTATTATTTATTTATTTTATTTATTCTTTATTGCACAAAAAAAGTACAAAAGGCGGACTTAATGCTATACAGCATTCTCTCCCAGTCGACCAGTAAGGGAGTAAAGATATACAATATCGGTGCAATGATAATGATTAAGAAATTAAAAATAATAATAAATCTTTACTTAAAAATTTAAACAGTTAATAAAAATAACAAACAATACATGCTAATACCATACATAGATAATGATACCAAAAAAAAAATACACTAAGATAATAATATATACTTACAAACTTACATATATATAATATAATAATAATAAGATGTCAGGCGTTAAGAGAGCTGAGATAATGGTCACGCACCAGTCCCTTGAAAGCAAATTTATTAGGAGCCTTCCGTACGTTCAGCGGCAGGTCATTCCATAGACGAATAGCTGTCAGCGTGACGGAGTTTGATACGAAGCCAGAGTGATGGAGAGGAACTTCGAGAATAAGGTTGCTAGAAGAGCGTAGGTTAAGAAGGTGAGAAGAACCCAGAAATTGAAACCTGGATTTCAGATAGTCTGGGGCAAGTGGATCAAAGAGTAAACTAAAAAGTGTACAAACAACTCTCAGGTTCCTACGTTCACGAATGGGAAGCCATTTGAGTTGCTTGCGATAAGCAGAAATGTGATCAAATTTACGAAGTCCAAAGATAAATCTAATACCATAGTTCAGAAGTCGATCCAACTTATCGAGAAGATCAGAGTTAGCGTCGGTATAGCACACATCGGCGTAATCTAAAGTAGGCAGAATCAGCGCTTGGACTAACAAAAGTTTGGTACTGGAAGGTAGAAAGTTTTTGAGCCTGTAAAGGGACCTGAGCGTGTTATTCACCCGGCAAGAGACAGCCTTGATCTGTACCTGCCAGTTGAGAGCCTTATCGATGTTTAGCCCTAAGTTCTTTACCTCTGAAAGGTACGGTATAACGTTCCCATTGTAAGAAAGCGAGCTGATAGTAGTAGTGTCAATACGCGCCAGCTGACGCGGACTACCGATGATAATAGCTTGACACTTACTGGGATTTACATCGATGCCATACCCTACAGACCACATACCGATATTTCGCAAATCGCTATTAAGTCGCGTAATAGCTCCATCTAAATTGGACACGTCACCCCGAACATATAGTTGCAGATCGTCTGCATATAGATGGTAAGAGGACTGAATAGTGGACGTAATAGAGTTAATAAATAAAGAAAAAAGAAGAGGTGAAAGAATTCCGCCCTGCGGGACACCAGCAACCAAGTTACACCACTCGGAAAGAGATTGATCAACACGGACTGCTTGCTGGCGTCCATGGAGATAAGAAGTGAACCAAGCTATCACCGATGAAGAGAATCCCAAGTTTGACATGATAGCAAGAAGGATGTCATGATTAACAGCATTAAAAGCGTTAGAAAAATCTATTAGAACTAACACTGTTAGCAATGACTCCTCCATACCATCACGAATGTCATCCAGAACTTTTATAAGAGCGGTTGTCGTACTATGGCCAGAGCGAAAACCAGATTGATATGGGCATAGAAGGCGGTTAGCAAAGACAAAGGATGAAAGTTGTTTGAGTACAGCAGCTTCTAAAATTTTGGATAGAAATGGTAAAATAGAGATGGGTCTAAAGTGCGAGAGAGTACTGGGATTAGAAGTTTTAGGGAGTGGTATCGTAAAGGCTTTACCCCAACAAGAAGGAAAAACGCTACATGAGAGAGAGAAGTTGAAAACATAGGTAAGAACCGGCAGAACACATTCAAGTATTAGAATTATCATTACTCTACCAATGTCATCACAACCCACAGCCTTCGACTTCATGGAGACGATTATCTTTCGAATCTCCTCATCAGTAACAACAGAGAAGAAGAAACTGTTAGGAGGGACAACAGCGCCAGAGGAGGATATAACAGATAGGGTGGAATTTTTAATGGAGGAAGAGAGGGTGTTTACTGTAGAAAAGTGCTTATTAAGATCGTCCAAAGGGAAGATGGGCTTTTGATGAGATTGTGTTTTTCCAAACCCTAATGATCTTAAAAACTTCCATGTGTCAGCCGGATTCGAATCTATAACATTGGCATGAATAAAGCGACGCTTAGCAACTCTCACCATCTGGTTGCAGCGATTCCTAGCGATTTTAAAAGCACTCCAGTTAAAATCAGTTCGACAACGCTTGAAAATTCGAAAAGCTTTATCGCGTTTTCTCATCGCCATACGGACTCCAGGTGTGATCCAAGGAGCGGGTGGTCTTCTTAGACGTACCTGCTTCAGAGGAGCATATTTGTCGTACAGCTCTAAGACTCCAGTATTAAAAGAGGCCACCATGTCATCCACAGAGGATGTCTCACGGACAAAACTCCAATCAAGAGCGCAGGCGTCATTGCAAAGTTTCCCCACATCCAACCTAGCAAAATTGCGCATTTTTACCACAACAGGCTTCACTTTCGGAGGCTTAGCTTTGTACGCAAGAAAAATCAAATCATGCCTTGAAAAGCCAGGAGCAGGTAGTTGACCATACTTGATGACTTGATCGGGAGCGGATATCACTATATGGTCAATCCAGGAATCAGCACCAGAAATGTTGTGGTGAGTATGATCAAGAGGTAAAGCAGAAAGGTTTACTGATTGTAATATAGATCGAAACTTGTGCGACCGTGCAGAGCTTATAGATAGGTCAGTATTAAAGTCTCCCATGATAATATGGTGAGCGTAATCCGTAGAAATCATTTCAAGAATAGATTCTAAATCGGAGAAATAATCAATAGAAGGGGGACAGTAAACTACACCAAGAACTAGTTTTAGGGAATTTAAATAATCCACTTTATGTTTTAATAAGATCGCGCCATTAATTTAGATTTGGTTCGACATTTCGTTTACGACAGTAACTTTTTGCATACTGCTTCGTACTTTGTAGTATAATTTATAAAAGCAAAACCTACTTGAAACTTGAATTTTGTAATTTGGAATCTAAAATCTAATCGAATGGTGTAATACACCATGTGAGTTTTTTTAAAACAATAGTTTTGATTCCTAGCTAGGAATATTTTGTAAACATCCAATGATGCAGTTTAGTTTTTCATTTACGTTTTCGAGAGTCTCTTGAGTACTTTTCGCTATTTCTCATAGTGTCGGATTGGGCTATTCATGTACTTAAATATTTACAAGGCGTTTCAAAACCAAAATTTATTCAAATCGAGCTCTAATTTATAGAACAGCTGACATGAAAATACGTATGTCAAAACTATTATGATTTGTCTTTTGCAATTGCATCCCTGATTTCATGTTTCGATTTCATAGTAGGACCCTTAGTAAAATTTGTTAGTATAAATAAGTATATTGACCGTGTAAAATTATTGCTATTAATTTAAAAATACCACATATTTTTTTTGTCCATTTCTATTTTTTTTATGTCTATGGAATTAAGCGTGTGGAGCACGCCATCTAGTGGCATACTTTTTTAGCTTGGCGCTTTTGGGGTTGTAGTAGTTACGCGGCTTGACGGTGTAGTATTGTGGAGCCACTCTATCGGAAATTAATGGGCGGGGCCTCGAAATTCATTTTCTCAAGGTCATTGGCGTTTATCAGCCTCTTAACGATTCTACTCAGTTTAGGACCTAAACTGGATCGCGATAAAAGATGGTGGTACGGGTGCTGTAATTAATTTATAACTCAGTATTAATATCTCAGGCTGTCTGCCTTTACAGAATTTCGACACCAAAAGAATTTCTGAGAAAACTGCCGAACTTCTACGTTGGCGGTACATAGGTAAATTCCATTCTTTAGCTATGCACTGGAGAAATATGGTGGTTGGAATATGCAAAGGATGTTGGCTGTTGCGGGTTTTCCGATTACTTTACTTTAGAATAACTAATAATGAAGTAAATTGAATAGTAATGTATTATAACGATTATATCGATTTTTGGTATTGTGGCTGTGTTGTATTTACACATGACATAACACATAATGTATGAAGTTGAAATTATGTGGTGAATGTACAATAAGTCACTTGCGGCATACAAAAATAAATATAAATAAATATTCATCAAGACCTTGAATTATGGATAATAGACAACAAGGAAATAATGATAATAATATGTATTAGAAATATACTAAATAATCATATTAACATCCAAGACTCGTAAACCAATGCTCGTACTCATCATACAAACATTTGCTCCTACCGGGATTCGAACCCGGGACCTCTTGACCGAGTAGCCTGTATAGCAAGGGGTACAGACCACTCGGCTAGCCGGTCGTCAAACAACACAACAAGACAGGATATACAAGCAGCATACAAGATAGTGGAGTGATGGACACTTATATTAAAATGATTAACACGGAGGTATAACTAAATAATTATTTTATCGTAAATGAACGAAAATAATTGAACCATTTCAATTGAACCAAGAAAAAGATTTTATTTAAATAGGCCATAAAGAAGCACTTTCAATACAAATAAAATCCCACTCGCAATGCATATTTAAAAGCAGTAGCTAGAACGTGAAAATCGGCATCAGTCGAAATCTGAGAAAAATGACATTGTCCCCACTTTATTTGTCATTGAGCGGGATGTTGGGTATACCGCGTCATAAGTTTACAAATACAATTTCAATCCATTGCATAGTTCTATTATACTAGCTGTGCCCGCGACTTCGTTCGCGTGGATGTCGGAAAATAACAACATGTAGTACGTACCTACATACGACATAAAATAAAAAGTAAATTAAGTAAACATATAACCTACCCACCTGGGTAGGTTAGGTTTTATGATTTTACTCGAGTATTTATTTGGTTAGGGATTTAAATCATATTTATAAACAGACCTTCGCAATTAATGCATTATTATTTTCAAATGATCAGGAAGAGTAGAACTATGGTAAAAAAATGTCAAGCGCTGTTAAAACTACGATGATATCCCATAAGAAGATATTCATTGAAATCAAATGATGCCAAGAAAAATTTTGTTCAAAATCAATTATCACTTATGGTGAATAATATATTTATTTTGATATGGAACAATATCATGTTTACTGAATTACTTTTTCAGATATTGCATTATTTTATAACAAATTTCATTAAAAAAAAATTATTTTGAGTCTACCGTAAAAGATAAGACATAGGTATGCTGTCGCGGACTTTTTTAGAACTTTCATAGGAGAACAATTCCGGCATGATTTTTGCGTAACTTTAACCGTCTACGCAGCGCACGCAATGAAAACTCTGAAAAAGAAATTTTTTTCCCGTTTAAGCAACATTTTTCATTGATGCTTAGCTGCTAATTTTTGTAACGTAATGTTATATAGCCTATATAATTCCTCGATAAACGGAGGATAGCTCCTGAGATTAGCGCGTTCAACCAAATAAACAGCTTTTTAATATTAGTATAGACAGACACGTTAACACAGATTTGTCACAAAAATATAAAATTAACATAAAATGGCATGGGCAAAGTAAAATAATCAAAACAAAAACCAAAGGCGTTGTCTGATTCTCATGTTTGCATCCTCATTACTGGGTTATCTGGAGTAGGTAGGTACACCTATATCTAAAATATTTGCTCATGCTCACGAACCTAAAAGCATTATTTTTAATGATACCATTTTTCTCAGTAAATCATCAAGGTAAGTGTAGAAATATTTTTTTAAAATTTAAACAGTAGTTCCTGAGATTAGAGCGTTCAACCAAACAAACAAACAAACTCATCAGCTTTATAATATTAGTATAGATTGGCACATTAGCACAGATTTGTCACAAAAATATAAAAATAACATAAAATAGCATGGGCAAAGTCAAATAATCAAACAAAAACCAAAGGCGTTGTCTGATATCTTATGTTTGCTTCCTCATTACTGAGTTAGCATAAACTAAACAAAATTTTAAAAAGAGCGAGTAATAATAAGTAGGTATGTGAACCTTAGAAATTCCAAAGACTAATCAAGCTATAGTTAGGGAGCTGGTGGCAAACAAGGTGTATGATTTTATTTATCATCACTGATATTAGGACTGTAATGTAGTCTCTATGTGAACTAGAAAAATGAGTGGCAAACTCAGGTAGCTCTGATATTTATAAATAATTTTGAAATTGTAAAAAAATGTGATAAATTATACAGGATGGTGCCGTCAATACGACAACTAATTAAAACATGGGCTATATTAGTTCATATAAATGTTTTGCAACTTTCAAATACATCTTATTCACTAAATAATTTCATGACAATTGTATAAAATAATATAACATTGGCTCCATTATTCCATAGAAATGTTATAAAATTATCAAATGAATGAGATGTATTTGAAAGTTGCAAAAAAAATCGATGAACTAATATAGCCAATGATTTAATTTATTGTCGTATTGACCACCTGACAACCTGTATAATTGTGTCTGCCATCAATTATATCTTATAAAATATATCTTGAATAATATCTTATAAAATACATGACGAAATTAAAGTTGGCAGACGTCAGGATTGTAGGAGTTTTTATGAAAATAATTATTAAACTGTAAAAAAATAATTAGTATTTTATCATTCCATCGTCTATTTGATAATTACTTTTATGTTTTATAGTCTTTGTAAAAATATTCTGATTTTAGATGTAATCTTAAATGTTATTGTTTGTTCCTTCAAGCGGCGAAGTCATATTTGACCATTATTTGAGCTGAAAAATCTGAAGACGAGGATGTCTATAACTTTGATAAGGAAGACATACGCCGATATGCAGAGACGTTTCCTCGAAACCGCCTCCACTCGACCTTAGTCGAAGTCACCTCAAGGAAATCTTAAAAACATCCTTGAAATCGGTATGTTCAGTTACGGCTTCATCCTCCAGTGAGGAAACTCCAGTAAAGTCGAGTTGTGGTTGAGTGAAGGAATGACGTCATGAAATTTCTTATTATTATATTGGCAAAGTGTAGGAAATATGTTTATGGTTCACTTTTTTCATCTGTGGGATGTCGTCTTCCTCTGAGATTGTGTTCTGCTTCTGTGAGGTATCTTTCAGTTCTGTCATTATTTGTCATTCAACTCAACTGTCGACTGCAATGATTAATTTTAATTTATTTGATTTCATTCGTTTTTCGCGTTCAGTATGAAAATTATTATGGCCGGGAGGCAAGTTTTTAGTGAAATGGTAAAGGCGTGCTTGAGGGTATTTATCATAAAGTATAAATTAAACACCACTGTCGGTTGACATAATTATATTTGCATCACAATATCTAGGTAAATTAATAAAGGTGTATCTAGCACATATACTCACTTGAAAGTTAGTCAATAAAATCATAGAAATCAGTCATTATGCTAACAACCTTTGAGGAGACCTCAAGGTAGATCGCGACGTACCTTGAGTTTGACAGTTCATTACTCGACTCAACTGAGGAATTTGCTCAAGTCGAGGATAGTTTTTTGAATTCTGCATACCGATTTTATCCTTGAGGCTGAGTCGAGTCACAGTCGAGTGGAGGAAATCTCGAGGAGCCGACTGTGCATATAGGTATTAGACTCGCATTACATTCGCAAGCAAAGCGATAGCATATTTGAAATTCGCATTGTTATATTAATTAATTAATTTAAAAGAGCTTTACACATACATAAGTGGTGACCAGTCGCCAAATTATGTCGCCGGAAATTCGCGGGGCATGCGAGCAGCAGGCGCGGCGTCGGCCGTGGCGCGCTGGCGCTGTCTGTCATTGGGGTGCATATAGGTAGTGAGGCGGACTCGATACTCTTTCGCCACTGGCACATTCAATTTGTGGTTATTTCAAGTTAGGAACGCGATCGCGAGGGACGTCAAACAATAGGATTTGACACACTTCTACGACCGCCGCGCCATCTGTATACCTGTGTTATTCCCAGAATATTGAAAATTTCAAAGTCCTAGTGCGTTTTACTCAGAAGTTGTAGGAGCTGCGCGATATAAGAACCTAAGACGATCCCGGCGGTCGTCACAGTAGCGACGCGAAATGCACTTGCTAGGAAATAGTTTTGGTTTTAATCATCTATGTTCTTACCTATCTCTAATATTTATTTAGTCGGTATAATCTTTTATTCGGCCAAAAAGACAAACGGCCGTCTTAAGGTTAAAAGTAAACTACAAACCTTAGTTAGACGAACGTCTGTCTGGTTGAGTGATAAGTGTCCTGTCTCCTACTAAACCAGAGGTTCGAATACCGGTAGAGCAAATGTTTGTATGACGAGCATGAACATTTGTTCTAAAGTCATGGATGTATGTATATGTAGCTTATTTTATTTATGTACCTACATATTATCTACACAAGCTCCTAATGATGCTTTATTTAGCTAAATAATAAATAGGTGTGAGTGTATTAGTGTAAAAAAAAGTTCCAATGTTTAAGATTATCGAATATGATGTCTTTACATACTCTCTATCCTTAACAAGCTGCAAGTTTCGAGATGGCGCTATATATGCACGAGCGAGTGGAATATAATTACCTCGCACTCTTACGCATAGCTCTGTCTCGAAACTTGCAGCAAGAACTTGCAGCAAGAACTTGCAGCAAGAACTTGCTAGTCTAAACCTCGCTTTAGGTATTACCCTTAAACAAAGTCATTAATCTTATTAAGATGTAACTAAAACCGTGCGACGAACGGCGTTATCAGTGCGATACTCGGCACCTCGGCAGTAAGAGGGCCTCGGAATTAATTCTTTCCTTCTCTGAATCGGTAATATCCCATAAATAAGCTGCGGAATGGGTCCAGGGAGGGCAATCCCTTAGCTAACCATAACCCGGTCGGCCACGAAGACGACCGCGATGAAAAAAAAGGCAGTAAACCCACTTACTAATATCGCCGTTGCGATCAGCAGAACGTCTGGGAGCCTATCAAGCCCGGTGGATTCCTCATATTTTGACCGAGGCCCAAAAACTCCGTCGTGTTGATTGGTGTCGTGAAATGGTTGATTGTGTTCGACATACTTACGGGTGACGAAAGCTAGATTTACTATTATGATCCCGACACTAAAAGACAGTTTACTCAGTGAGTGTTTCCTTACGAGGAGTTGCCAACTAAAGCAACTAAAGTGGAGATAGGATGAAGCGTGGGAAAAAAAAAGGTGGGCCTTGTTCTTCGCAAGGACAGGTCATTACGCGACAATTGTTTTAGAGGATGGAAAAACAGTACTGCAGAGTACACTAACTACTTGTCGTGGAAAAAGTTTGCGAGAATCGACCTTCCTTCACCAAGATAACGCTTCGTCGCACACCGCCAGGCGAACGATCGACTATTTAGCGACACCAGACGTAGACTTACTGGGTCACCCGCCGTATAGGCTCGCACCTCACGATTTTTATTTATTGCCGAAAATAAAATGAAAACTTCAAAAAAAACGTTTTATGTGATGCCAAGGAAGCAGGGGCTTCTTTTCAAAAGGCCGTCGAAGAGACCCCTAAGGACGAGTGGGCAAAGTGCTTTTCTCAGTGGTTCCATCGGATGCAGCGATGTAGGTATTGATGACAATGGACATTATTTTGAAAAGATATAAGAAAACTTATAACTTGCTAGTTTGCTCAGTTTTTGATTCATTAAGAATTTTTAGTTTGACCCTTATCACGTAAGACTGGTGGGTAGAATGTACTGCCGACCCACTTCATTTTTATTTGTTTACTGACGACATACCGTTCTTATCTCAGGAGATACAGCCAGTAGAGATTTAACCAATACCAACCAGAGGCATCGCTTCGTGTTTGGCTCTTTTGCAATCGATTTGATACTAGGTATACAATGACAATGATATAAAACTTTATTCTAATTTCACTATTAGTTTAATCATTTCAATAAAAGAATCATGAAAAATCTCAATACAAACTTTGAATGCATCTGGTAATAAAACAACAACATGGATCGGAGCGGCGCGGTCGGTTGCATTTCGAGTCTCGACCCGAGAGTGCCCGAGACTATCACCTCATTAAATTTTGATAACAAACTTATTGTTCGCACCACCACATAATAAATCATTATTTATGAAACTTTACTTTGTGATTTATAATAACCAACAATGTTATATTATTTACATTGAGTACCTACTTACAATACTTATTATAAGTTTATTTATAATAGTAGTGTAATGAAATTTTCCAAGAATAGTATAGTTTATTTTATCTTTTCAATAAAATTTCCCTCTCGTACCGAAACATCTTAACTAATGTTATAAATGCGAAAGTGAGTTTGTTTGTTACGCTTTCACTCCTAAACCCCGAAGCCAATTCAGATAAAATTTGATATGGAGATAGTTTGAGACGCTGAAAAGAACATAGGATATTTTTGTATTATCATCTATCTGACACCTTCTCATAGAGACTACTCTTAAAAGTCCAAACACGCTATATTTGCTGTAAGTTTCAGAACAATGAAGCATCCCGCAGACTATTTGATGCTACGGCACCGGCTATAAGTTGGCATGTCTAGGAAATACCACTGACTTTACAGTACATGTAACCAAATTTCACATCAATCAGATCTGTGAGGTTAGTAAGACCCCTTTGTCAAGTAAGTAATAAGCAGATAGACATCAAACGCATGAACAAATTTTCATATATTATTATTATTATTATTACTGAGAACCATGTTGATCACGTCGGCTATGAAACAAAAAATCGGATCAAAATCGGTCTAATTTGTTTAGCAGTTACGATGCCACAGACATACACACAGATGCACAGATGTGTCGCTTGAGATAAGACGTGTCTCACACGTCTTATCTGAACAAGCGACACATAGTGATTTCAAACAAAAAAACCATATCAAAATCGGTCCATTCGTTTAAGAGCTACGATGTCACAGACAGACACACAGATACACAGACAGACACATCAAACTTATAGCACCCCTATTTTCTCGTCGGCGGTTAAAAACTACACCGAGCAAACATGCGACTTATTATCTCTTTTATGTTAGTATTATTTTTGTGACTGTAAGTGTCTAAATAAACGCTTTTTCTATCTTTTATCTCCCACCCTAATATTTTGTTTTAATAATATGAAAACTTGTAGCACTTCCCGAGATCTTTGTAAGCACGTGCAATAAGCACGATCTAAACCTAGGGCTGCCATAAATTTAGCTCAGTTTAGAAAATAAAAAACATTCTGTTGAGTCAAGTGAAGGTTCTGTACACACAAATGATTTGTTTTTATGGTAAGTCCAACAAATTTTATAACATACTTACTTAACCACGTAATTGCATTGATTGATTGCATTAGATAGCTTTCCTGCCTACGAGCATGTAGAAAAGCAGTTTAGTTTTAATTTATTACGAGAGTCAACACAAGAATAACTCACGTGGACATAACCACACAATTCAATAATTCATTATTATTTATTATTATCAATAATTTCTTCAAAGCGTAGCATTTGGAGAACTAACTTGATAAAGAATACAGATAGGTATCAGATGTTTTCATAAAAAAATTACAATAAAGAAATTCACTGTTATAGTGAATTTCTTTCTCAAGCTATCTAATGCAATAACTTGTAATTGATTTATTGTTTTTGTGAAAAATGTTATTGTTTCTAATAAATAAATAAATATTATTGCTGCAGCCCTGCCTGGCACGTAACAAAAATGTAAAAAATATAAAAATATCGTGCAGTCGGGCGGGGGGCGGCCGTGCCACGACGCGATCGCATTATAATTCCCCACACGGTGTTTTAGCTCTCGATCGGACCTTTCCTTTATCTAAGTGTATACGACACTACATTAACATTGCAGTGCAGTGTGCAGTGTTTTTATGCTTATCCAAGACTAATTCTGTCAAAAGTTAGACAAAGGAGATTTTAAATATTGGTACTTAAAAGCCCCCCAAAATAATTATATACTATACCTACGAACAAATGCACAGAAGATCTTGAACATACCTTTTTTTATTTATTAAACACTAAATTTTTAAGTAATTTTGAATAGTGCATGCAAGAAATCACCTGTAACCCGCCAGTAGTCGCGCTTGGGTCGATAGTCGATATTACCCAGTGGTATTTGATACGTAATCCTTTCATTAATATTTATTTCGGGTTTCAGTGCTAGGTACCTTCAAGATACTTTATAGTGCACCCGTACACACCACGCATGTGTCATTTAAACAGGACAGATGTGTGAAGTGAGTATAGGTCGTTTGGACCCTTGTGCGAGGTTTCGTGTATTTATTTTTTATGAATGTTGAAAATGTAAATTATCTGTATTTTGTTTACAAAATGTCTCGTCTATGCATAAATACATCCACTTTCATAAGAAATAATACAGGAAGATGAAATCAAAGGTGAAGTTTGTGTGGAAATCGAAGATTATATGGCAATTAACGAACATGATTCAAATTCTTGTCAAAGTGCACAGAAGTTGGTGCTTAACTGTTTCCAGAAACAATAGAAAGTGAAGTACTGGCTCCAAAAAAACCCTTTTTATTTTTTTTGTAATTTTAGATTGAAAAATAGTATGAAAAAACTTTTAGTTCATTTCAAGCATAAAAACATGAATTATATAGAATATGCATTTCGAAGTAGAGACGTACATACAATGCAACCAGTTTTCACACAAATTTAATTAGCCAGTCAAAAAGTTTTTCGCAACCGCATGCGTCGCGTCTGCTTCATTCGAAACTAAATAGGACTCGCCGTGTAAACTTATACCACCTTATTACAAAACGTGCCATAAAGTTAGACCGGTTTAAAACTAAAGCTGTTTCCTTGTTGTCAATAAAGATAGAATAGAGATGGCATCAGGTTCAAACCGGGGCCCTTTTGATATAAAAGATCTAATTAACAACATTTTTTTAAGGCTTGTAATTAACTGAGCATCATGCTAACTGCTAACCTAGTTTACCAACGAAAATACTGTGAGCAACTAAAAAAATCTGATTTCGGCGACAAGTCGTTGAATAGTCGACCAAACAGATTTTTAGTCACTAACTTAATATTTTTAGTTGCTCGGTGTATTATATTGCTTTTTTAATATAATTTTCAAGTTTGATTGAACAGGGTTTACAATTAATTCGGATCAGTTCTCAGAGCAATAAATATCATTAAAAAATTACCATAGTTCATAAAGACATGGGAGCAAAACGTTCTCAATTTTAAAAATTTAATACATTTGCTCAAAAAGTAGTATACTTTTCCATGTGTGTTTCGCGTGCGGAATGTTATTATTTTCCACACTACTGCTTTTTGTTTTCCTCCTGCAACATCCAAATGCATGAAGGAGGTTTTGAATCAAAGCCGCCGTGTGAAGTAGTAAGCAATAGTCTGAAATAAACCTTAAATTTGCCCTTTAAACGTTTGATATCACTCTCAATCATTGTTCAAACTGTAATGTCATCGTGAAGTAGATCGCTTTTTTCTGGCTTAGATATTTTTCTCACTATTTTTCAAACGGTTATTAAAAATGTTAAAAATCTAATAATAATATTCATAATTTCATACACTCACACATATGATCTAGTCCAAAGTAAGCATCATTTAAGAGCAAGCAAATTAGACTTCAGCTTGATATGTCCTCTAGTGTACGATAAAGTTGTCTGTCATTGCCTACAGTGACAAGGTGAAAAAGGTATCCTCAAGGCTCATGTAAATGAAGTCAGCAGGCGTATGCATTTCTCATACCACTCGCCGAAGCGGCTTACATACTTTCTCCTTAAAACCAAAATTATGTTCTTCTACTCCCGATTCTCGACTATGCTGACGTCTGCTATTCAGATGTGACCGAGTATCTGGTCAATAAGCTCGAGCGCCTCCAAAATCTGGCCATACGGTTTGTCTTTGGGTAACGACAATAATGTATCTAATTTTCGCGCTAAGCTTAAATGGCTTCCGATTCGGGATCGCCGTAATGTGCACATCCATTCTGCTCTCTATAAAATTTTGTATGACGCTTTCTCCTTCCTACCTGCGTTCACGGTTCCAGTTGACACCTCCTGCCTTACGCTCTAGGCCGTGTTTGACTAAGATGCTCGAACTTCCTAAATGTAATACCAACTTCTTCCTTTATTCCTTTACATTTCGTGTTTTACAGTTGTGGAATAATCTTCCTGTTGCTGTCCAAGAGAGCCCTTTTATCGCGTCTTTTAAATCGAAGATTAAGTGCCATTATTTATCGCATCGTAATCAAAGCAAGATTTTATTTATGAAATATTATTTATTATGTATCAGGTATGTTTATTATAGGTAAACATATATATGTTTAAATATGTTTGTGTATTATATAGTCTTTGGAAGTATAGAATGTGTATTTTTATATAGAATTGTATTTATGTAGTATGTTTTTTTCGTAATTATTAAATTAATTTTTAATTATCATTATGAGCTGTTACCACCAGGCAGGATCATCGACTCTGAACTCTACTGCGAACAACTGATGAGATTAAAGCAAGAAGTTGAGAGAAAGCGGCCGGAATTAATCAACAGAAGGGGTGTGGTTTTTCATCATGATACGCTAGACCTCACACATCTTTAGCCACTCAGCAAAAATTAAGAGAGTTTGGCTGGGAGGTGTTAATGCATCCGCCGTATAGTCTTGACCTTGGACCTTCAGATTTCCACCTGCTTCGCTCTCTTCAGAATTCGCTAGGCAGTGTCAGGTTAACATCACGAGAGGACTGCCAAAACCACTTGTCGCGGTATTTTGATCAGAAGCCCCCAAATTTATATAGCAATGGGATCATGTCCCTACCTACAAGATGGCAAATAGTTATCGAACAAAATGGTACCTACATACTCTAGTTAAATGTAAATGAACTATATTAAAAAATGATTTTAATTTTCTTAAAAAATGCGAAGAAACTTTTTCCCCAATCTATTACAAATAATTATTAATAAAATTCTAATGTGACTAATTTAAGGTAAGGACGATTACTGCGAACCCTATACGTGTTACTTCGTGTGATCTGTTTAAATTTCATGGATATTAAGTATAATTATTGTAAGTAAGGTAAGTTTATTCCACATCCCTTTTTTGTGAAACGACAAATAAAAGTCCTTTGTGCCGCAAAGCCGTTGAACAAAAGACAAACGCTTATAGGTCAAATGCAAATAGAATTCGCTTGTTGCGTGTCTCATTGAAGCGGGGACTCTCGTAGCTCCAAAACAAATTGCAAATGTCAAAAGACAGTTTTGAATATTAATAAAGAACAACAAATAATCCCGGACCCGGCGACCGCGGTCAGCGCTTTCAAAAGCGTGCTCCTGACGGCAGCAAATTAGAAAAAGATTGTTAAACCTTCCGTTCAGCCGGCGCAGCGGCAATATTTTAACGGGGAAAAGTTTCAGAAGCACTGCGTTTGTGCGTGCCCATGCTCTCGCGTGACATGTAGTCGTCTAATGAATAATAAACAGCGCGATGGCGACTCGCTACTCATTCATATCCATCCACAGAAAGCAATATTCTTTTATACACAAAACGATAGAATTATGGCTTAACGCGTGCGATATCGGCTTCGCCTTTTGTAAATTTCGGAAATGCCCCGGTTCAAGCGAGGCACGGAGGCGAGACGAGAGGCGGCAGGTACTGGCCCCCGCCCGCCCCTCGCATGGTAAGAGCCGTGAACGCGCGACAACAGCGGCGGGGTCCTTTCACGACATAAAAACACTTCGCGTGATGCCGTTGGGACTATTATTTTAATTACTTTCATTGTATGTGGGGATCGTTAACGGTGCTTTTTTACAGGCTCAGTAGTTTTCGCGACGAATATGTACCGAACAATACTGTAATGACTTTCCGAACGCTCCATACCCGCTTGGGTAATTACTGTCCGTGCGATAGGCGGCCAAACGGCGAGGTGGATTTCTAAATAATGGAAACGATCCTTGCGATTTAGGACAGAAATAAGCATTTTAAATGGTATTTATCGAACCCCATTTAGAATGGATCGATTCACTAATGTCGTTAATGAAATTGCATTGACTATCGTGCCTTACCAGGCTGCGCCGGGCGCTTATTCATTTGATAATTTTATAACATTTCTACGAAATAATGCAGCCAATGTTATATCTATCTATACTAATATCTATCACCTTTTGAATCTCATAATTTTCTATCTCCTAGCTAGGCAGAAACCAGTGGAAACCTCCACGCGTTGCGTAACCCAAGAGACTAGGTGTCCTCTCCGGAGTACCGAAAACTGGTGATACAAAGTGGTTTCTTGGATTGCTCTAATGTACTGTTTAGACCCTTAGTTCCCAAAGTGGTCCAGGTGGACCCCCAGGGGTCCACGGCAGACTCGGCGGGGGTCTACGTTGGCCTATCTTATCTTCACATTTTTTGACCAGTTTTGGGAATATGGTAGAAATGTAGCTGCAGGGGGTCCACCAGATCCAGCTAAATTTTGAAAGTGGTCTATGAGAAAAAAAAGTCTGAGAACCTCTGGTTTAGACTATGCAAGTCATTTCTTGCTTCAATTTAATTGAATGCTACAGGCAAGAAGCTTGCATCATGGAAATGGGACTTTACACTAAAAATGTAATACACACCCTAGGTTTTCTTAATTTTTCTGCCTGTGGTGAGCGATAGTTTAGATCTCATCAATTCAAAGCAGACTTGCAGTGGCTCCAAAGAGACCTATTCCAATAACTACTCTGAAACTTTGCACTTTACAGAGTCTCACTGGTCTGTTTGTTTTGAAAGAAAAAACATTTACGTGCAACAGATACCCGATTGAAATGGTATTTGACGAGTGACTTCTATCATTTTTATTGTGGGTAGGTAGCGCAGCGTGCTCTGGCTCGGTTAGGATGACTGAATTGTAACGTAAACTAAAAAGACCACAACAACTTTCATTTACATAGTACAGGAAATTCATATCTATCTACGTGGAAATAACAACCATCTCTCTTTATAAAGTCAAATAAATCGACGTCGGGGCAGTAAATTTTCAACGAACCTACTTACTTTTTTATTAATATTTTGCCGGTAATAGCCTGATAGTATTGCAAGATAATTGTTTTTTTATTAAACTGTCCGTATTAAAAAGTGAAATTTTACAAAATAATATAGACTGAAAAATAAATTATACTACACTTTTATTTTATTAAAAACCTAATTGTTTTCTTTTTACGGGCATTGTAAAGCATGACGGGTGCAGCAAGTAGGTACCAAATAAAATAAATGGTAGCATGTTATGTAAGTGGAAAGTCCACCTTAAACCTAGACTTCTTTTTAACGACCTTTTTTTAGTCAGAAAACTCTTTTAAAGGAACTTGTATTTCCGTAGTCCCCGGAGTTTTGGATAGATATTTCGATCGTAGTACTACTTGCAGTAACCAGCACCAATACTTACCTCTACATTGGGAGTTAAATTCATAGTAAATTTATTACTGACAATTCAAGATTCGGAGTTCTCTAACTAGTCAGACGAGTATTATCTGATTCATGAATAATTAACACAAATATTAACCTACGTAGGAAATATCGATCTGTACCGTACGTATTGCATATTGACGGTGTGTTCCGCGTATGAAACAATTTGCAAGTATAAATTGCCGGTCAGTTAATATCGAAGTGGGCAGGTACGGAGACATGGCGGCCACGAGCACTAAGCGACAATTAGAACTTCTATTAATTCCATGTAACGTAAGTAACGGGGGTTTACATAAGCATGTACTTAGTATTCGTGATAAATATTTGAATGAAGCTATTTTAAAATAAAACAAATCTCCTTGATTAGTTGGAAACTTGGAACTTTGAAACACTATTAGGGGTTATTCATCATCTCGCCCGAAAACAAATCGACCGATCAGGCGACTTGGCACTTTTCGAATTTACCTAATATTTCTGTCGTAAACTCGCACGCTCCTTACAAAGTACAGCCAGGTAAAAATCCGAAATTAAATTTCAGAAACGTCTTCGAATAAAAGGACATCGTATTAAATCTTAAAATAAAGCGACTGACTAAATAGTTGACTGTACATTTTTATGGTCGTTACCTCACATTTTTATGGTCGGGCGAGTTGACGACAGAAATATTAGGTAAATTTGAAAGGTGCCAAGTCGCCCTATCGGGCAAGTTTTTGTCGGGCGAGATGACGAATAACTCACTATTATGATAGCTGAACAAATTAATAAAATGCAACATAATTGCGTGGTTGTCTGAACAGACGGAAATAGAAGCCGTTAAAGAGATGCTGAGGAGTTCGGTGGCATAAGTAGTGGTTTGAGTGCTTTGGATTCGATAGCAAAAACAAAGCAACTTTCGCCATGGTCAATCCCAGGATAGGTCAACCAAAATTTCTAATCTCGAGCTCCTCCGTGCTTTGGAAGGCACGTTAAGCCGTTGGTCCTAGTTGTTACTGCAACCGCAGCGTGGTGGTGTTGTGGCCCAAACTCAAACAATATGTCTCTCCCATGTAAGAAGACCTGTGCCCAGCAGTGGGACGTTTATAGGCTGGTGATGACAGAGACGGTAACTTAAAAAAATTGGGCTTTAAAATTATACAGACGACAGCATACCAATCGTGACAGTTGCACTACAAAAAACGACTCTATTAAGAACGGAGTAAGGGCGGTATCATTGTCAAACTGTTACACTTGATGTGCTGTGGAGAATACATAAAAGTAGCCTAGTGTAGTAATAGTCAAATAAACCATAGGTATGAAAATCATTCATAATGCCATATACCTACCGTTACTCGATATCTAAAATGTGACTCGTGTTATGTTATGTGTTCGTATCTACTAACTATTGTTGATTAAGGAAATTTATAATATGAAAAAAATACATGGCATTTTTATATTTAACAGTGTTATAAAGGTTGATAAACACTAAACTCCGCAAACTTTCTCACTGCATTTTTAATTGTGAAAACAATTAAGTATCGACTGTTATGTTACTCAAAAGTCAAAATTCTTTAAAAACAAAAAAAAATGAAAGTTCATTCAAAATTTCAAACAAGAGTCGGTAAAATATGAAATATTGAAATAAATTAAATACACTATTATAATTATCAATGTTCGAAGCATCTCGTAGCCAAAGATTTACATCGTTATACAGAGTGTTGCCGTCAATACGACAATAAATTAAAACATAGGCTATAAATTAAAACATGGCCAATATGTTCATAGAAATGGTATGCCACTTTCAAAAACATTGTATTCGTTTGATAATTTCATGACATTTGTATGAAATAATTTAACATTGGCTGGATTATTTTATAGAAATGTCATGAAATTATCAAACGAATAAGATGTTTATGAAAGTGGCAAACCATTTCTAAGCCCATGTTTTCATTTATTGTCGTATTTTTTTTTTCTTAAATCTTCCAATGTACCGAAAATCGTGAACCACTAAGTTGTGGCTAGTCACACCAAGCCTGTCTGCCTACATAGTACATCATACTAACTGCCCTATGCAATAAACATAGTATATTCATACTTATATCCTCTTTTTTTTTATTTCGTCCGTGTTTCAATAACAAAGTAAGGACCCTTATTAGAGGAATATTTTCTACCTTACAGCTTGGTGAGTAATGCTTATACAGCTATGTATTTGTGTTGGCTAGATGGCTATCATTCAAAAGTCAACG
Organism: Nymphula nitidulata; assembly: GCA_947347705.1. NCBI lineage: Eukaryota > Metazoa > Arthropoda > Insecta > Lepidoptera > Crambidae > Nymphula > Nymphula nitidulata. Next base: position 26,005,885 of record OX374616.1, read on the forward strand.
ATTCGCATGTTCGCAGTGGGTGTGTAACAACAAAGAGCGCACAGACCGAGCGGCAGGCGGCCGCTTGGGATCAAGTTCATTGTCATCTGAGGGCACTATTGCATACATGTGGTATAGTGATGCTTACTGTCACTAGAGGGTTCAGCTTACAAGGGCCCTACTCATCCAAAACAAAACCATGTTGTGTACTTAGTTTGTATATTTCTCGAAGCAATTAAATCCAAATAGCAATAAACAGCGAGATCACTCTTCATTGATGTTATGGGAATATTTTTCTCATGCCCAGCTTATACCCACCCAGCAGTGGGCGTCTCTCGGCTGAAATGATGAATATTTTTCTACAGAAGGAGTCTAAATAATAATTACATCAGAAAACTAAGTAAGTAAAACTCTTTTGGTGAAGTCAATGAAAGGGTTAGAAGAGAGGTCGCTAACGCTTTTCTTCTATCTTCAAACACAGTACTTACATAGTGTTTTTGAAATTATTTTGCTTTATTATATTAAAAATGAGAATTATTTTTTTAAGGCACACACTTTGTTTAATCTATTAAGTTACCTACATGGCCTACCTGCCTAGGTAACTTTTTGCCGTCAGATAAGATTTCGTCAAGTAGGTATTCTAGGCGTAGGTCTACTGCTTTGTACATTGCATTTTATACAATTATTATTACCATGTAGTAGGTATTATCAGGTTTATTCTTTCTAGGATATAAGTTTGAGTGCGATTAGTTGGGAGACAATAAAGAAAACTTAAAATCGGAACGTAACTGTCAAGCTTACCCTCTAACTCCCATATTGCATTACCTAATGCCGTGACAATTAAAATTTAATTGTGTCAGGTTTATCGGGTCTCAACGGGTTATCGATGTCGAGGATAAGAAATGAGGAAGGTCTGAAAACTAAATATAGATTTTAGATTCTCATAATTGCATACTTTTTTGGTTCATGTAATACTGTACTACCTACACCGAACTTTGATATATATACAGTATTTATGCAAGTTTATCCGATACGAGCCGGAGTCCCTCAGGGCTCTGTGCTAAGTATGTCACTTACTCTTTTCACTTTATGCGAACGACATTGCCAAGAACTCGGGCGTCGAACTCGCTTTTTTTACGGACGACACGTTGCATCGAAATCGCAAATTCGTTGCCAAAAAGCTTCAATCTGCTGCGAACACCTTAGGCAATTGGTTCCGTAAGTGGAGAATCGAGGTACACACGCACAAAAGCGCTGCAATTTACTTTTGTCGGACTCGAACCTCTCTCTGGCACCTATTTGACCGCCCCATTCCTCGGGTGAGCAAGGTCAAATATCTAGTTGTCACCCTAGATCACACATTATCGTTTGCACCTCACATCAAATCAGTCCGCGATCGAGCCTTTTTCGTGCTCGGGCGACTTTACCACCTCCTGGGGATGCGAATTAAAATGTCTCTTAGAAATAAGACGACAATTTACTAAAATATTGTCTGCCCTATTATGACCAACGCTATCGTTGAGTTCGCCCATGCCCCAGTCCAATCCCTACATAGACTACAGGTTTATACAAAACAGTTTCATGCGCATGGCCACCAGGTAGGTACCCCTGGAACATGCGTAATGTCGATCTCCATAGGGTCTTCGACCTCCCAGTCCTTACCCAGGTCATGAAAGACGCCTCCATTCGCTACTTTTACAAAGCACCCCACCACCCTAACCCGCATATTGTAAGAGCCTCTCGACTACTTTCGCGATGTAAAGGCCCCGACCCGTTTACGTACACCAAGGAATGCCCTCCATGATCCTCACGATCCCATCACGAGCGCAAATGCCCTCGCACACACCACACACAAGCACATCACGCACTAGCCACACACTTTTGTTATACACCGCCCTCGTCGAACAAGGGAACGAAGACCCGGTCTGCACTCGTCGCGCTTTACCAGGCACAACACGTACCTCCAGAGGCGAATCCACCCACGTTTGAGGACTCACCAAGCCCACGAGGCTTGAGGACTCACCAAGGTTCCCGCCTCCTTAAAACCCCGGTTACGCTGTAAAGCGTTAAGTCGCGTCCTGAAATGTTGAGACGAAATCTGAAGTCAACAAAACCTCAACTGTATAATGCAAACACTACCCAAACCATGTGAAGATATTATAACTTTTTACATAATAGATACGGCCATCATTAATTCAGCCGACAAAATTCGAATATCCCTCCCTACAATGTCTGCTCGATCGGAACACACCAAGATACGGCCGACTTCCGCTTCCATTCTTCAAAACCAAGGAGCATGACGTGATTCGCCATTGTCACAATTACGTGGATTGTTTATGAAAATGTTTCTTCATTAATTGTATTATAATAGACGAGCGCCACGTCAAAAGCCGCCATCTTCTGAAAATTACGCCGCCCAGGAATGTTGCGGAGTTATGCACACGTAAATAAGGCTCGCATTTCTCTGGCCCCGCCTCATACCAACAGCTTTTCTTATAAAATCACTCATAATGTTAAACGTACGGAAACATGGGGCCAAGAGAAGGTACAAATTATAGAAACACTGAGAAAACACTCGTGCCTATGATTACTAAACGATGCAATGTGATGGTAACTACAATGAAATCAGACTACTAAATAAACCCATAAGTTTGAAATTGCACTCGGAGAATAGCATCGCTGCAATTTTTTATCAAGTAATCCTGTTTAAGGACCCTATTTATTATTTATTAATATTACGAATATTCACAATTACTATGTTTACAATTAACTAAAACTACGCCTGTTGACTTTATGTGAGTGACTATATATACATGTAGCAGGGAATCTTTTTCAATTTCAACCACTAATAAAATATTTGATATTCGGATTCTCTACGTGTGTCTTCGAAACACTTTACTGCGAAAATTGTTAGATCGATGCTTTGATATTGCGATAGCTTGTTTCTGCAAATGGTTTTTGTTCGATGTTTGTTCTTCCAAATCTTGTTTGTCCGATGTAATGTTACTTCGAAAATGTATTGCCAATTATTTTTATTGAAAGTTGGTATGGTAATCTAGATTTTATTTAACCTAGATTATCATCAACATCGTCACATCAGCAGAGACACGCCCACTGTTGGGTAGAGGCCCCCCACGGATCTCCAAACCGATCGATGGGGGGGTTTTGTGCTAACTAAACTATTTTAATACAAACAAAAGATTAACTATACAAAACCAAAGTATGTATATAACAATTTTTTTAGTCTCATCTACTCTGTTGCAGATGTTGGATTCCATGCATGCGACTATAGTTATTTGTTATACAAGAGTGCAAAGTTGCTTTTTAACCGCGTGCTCAATTTTGATGACCGAGCAAGCGAAGGATTCTAAAATTGAATCTCGAGTGCAACACGTTACTTTTCATCCCACCTCAACGAGGAAATGACTCAATGCAAAAAAAAACATTTGCGCATTATTAACAGTTTCAGTCAATTCTGTTGACGTCAAATAAACTTCTTCGACGCTAGAATCACTAATTTTAGGTTTTTTACTTGTTTTCAAGTTTTTGTTTTAGACCTATGGTTTTAACAAATATGTCGTGAAAAGAAAATGGCGCGCGCAAAGCAAATTAAACAAAAAGTACACCAAGAAGGAGCAGAGTCTGAGTTTTTAACAAGTTAAAAAGGTTGTATGTTAAATTCGGCACCATTGAGGTAGAAGTAAAGAGGTTTAATGATGTTTTGAATTGACAAACTCAGTGCACACGATGTTCTAAATTCAAATATACTTTATCTTCTAGCGAATAAAAACGGCTTTTGCACTCAGATATCGAGGAGCAAAAATACGCTTTCCGAGGGGGGATGAAAAAGATTTTATACGGCCGCCAAAGACACATTCATTGGAAAACGAATCATAAACTAGACAAATAACGATCATTTGAGTCGCGATCGCGACGATGCGATTTCTCGAATTATTAAGGCATAGGCGCATCCTGTTGTTACCTTGTGTAAAATAAACGCGTACTAATCTTTACTAATATTATAAAGCTGTAGTAGTGCAGTCAATAAAGCCTTTTGCTTCCGCAATCTTTCAACCGTCATCGATTTGCGTGAAAAGTGACATGGTGCCACCTTGCGCTTTTTTCCTGGAGGTGGACGCCATACCCCTTCTCGGGGGCTGAAATTTTTATGGCCAAAATAGCCCCAAGAGACGAAAGAGAACCTAATTTTAAGCAAAAATTGTTCTATAAAGTTTTTTCATAAACTCCATACTTTTTGAGTTATTTATTCGTGATTGACAATTCGCTATTTTCATTAAAAATGACACTTTTGTACAACGGTGTTTTAGGAATAACTCGAAAATTATGAGTCTAATGAAAAGAAGTGTAAAGGACATAATTGTAGCTTATAAAAAAACAAAGAGATTTTAGAAATATCCTAGATGCAATATAAAGGGACAAGGGAGATACGATTGACGAAAGAAAACATTTCTTTTGTGAGTGCTCGCATCGGTGCATTCAACTTGAAATAACGAAAAAATGATCGACTTAGGGGTTTAATGCTAATTTTAAATGTTATATATTGAAATACTTATTTTAATATAAATCTAAATGTAAAGTAATAAATTATACTATTTCAAGACACGGAAGCACTAGTAAAATATTTGGGGGTTGAAAATTAGAAATAAATAAATAAAATAAAATATATCATGAGCAGTGAAAACTATTCTGATAAAAAATGAAGTTAATAAAGCTGCTAAAAAGTTGTTTTTAATTGATTCCAAACTTAGTAGTTAGAGGTTTCTAGGGGTTGAAATTAAACAATAAATTGATAAATAAATAAATGAACTTGTAAATATTCAGTAAAATTAATGTTTGTTTTTATTTTATTGAAAACCCAAAATTGAAACAGTTTCTTTTATTAGAAACCCACAATTGAATCTGCTAAAAATATTTTTTCTTTAATTTTAGGAGAAGGGGTAGTTTTGAAATGTTGAAAATTTACAATTCATAAATAAATTACATATAGTACTAAACAAGTCTTTGTTTCGTTCATGTTGTGATTTCACATAAGAGACAAAAAAAACGATTTTTTCCCTAAATTATGACTTAACGGGGTAGTTTTAAAGGGTTAAAACTTTATAGAAATCATAAATCATGCTTCAAAATGTTAAAGAATATTTATTCTTATTGTTGCATTGTCGTCACCAAAATTATGAATTGTACCTCGTACGCATTTATATTAAAATACAAGGCGGGCGGCCGCTGGCGTCGGGCGGGGCGATCATGAAGTTGTAATGTTTGGTGGTGGGGAGGGTCCAAAGAATAACACCGGTAGACGCCACTTATGGTATATTAAAATTGAAAAGAAAAGGCACACTGTAACAAGATAAATAAACTTAAAACTGAAGACTTAAAAACACAATACACTGAAACGTATAACCGTTAAAATAAGGTACTTACAAAAGTGCCTTCAGATTTATTTCATTTTCATTTTCATATGTTAATGTGATTATAATATATCGCCTGAGCTTTATTAGCAGACTTCGAGAGCGAGACACTGATAAGTTAGGGAGGTATGTCACCTCTCGTGGTCAGCAAAATAATGATTTGTAAAGATAAATGCGAATCAAACGCCAAAGTATGAATTTGAATTTTTAATTTATGTTGCTTCAAATATTGCCAGGAAATTTGGAAGGGGAAACGACGTGCTATAACATCGCAATGTTATAGTACCACGTTACAATGTCTCCCCTCATGAACACCCCGGGCGCGGGACATTTTTTAATATAGTTCCAATCTTACTGATAATTTGTTCTAAAATAGCTAGGGTATTGTAAATAAAAGGTGAATCATTGTTATTCACACACAGTTTCAATACAATACGATGAATTATAAAAGCTTCTTAGAAAAAAAACGTCTTTGAGTTTTGCGTTATATTGAACTCCTAGATAATAAATAATATTTTTTTTTAGTATTTTATTTTGTAATATTCACATTTTTTTTATGTTTCTTCTTAAGTCAACACAAAATATTTTACATTTATGATGTAAATGAAGTATTTTACGCACACAGTTTCTGAAAAATTTATCATCATCATCATCATCTCAGCCGAAAGACGCCCACAGCTGGGCATAAGCATCCAAACCGATCGGTCCAACACTTATTTTACTAAAATTTAAGAAATATTCTTAACATATTAGCAATAGCAAATAAAATTTTAAAAGCATCAAAAAAATTAAAATGTAGAATATTTAATATACCTATGGATTACAAAAAAAACTTTTCTACACGATTTTGAATATTAATGATATCCACTATTAAAAGTAATTTCCTATTGACTACAAACTATCGTTGACATATAATTTTAAGTATTCTTATTTTTAAGAGGTCTTTTCGGAAATAAAATGTATTGAGGCAAAATCCTTTGATCGTGTTTTGGTTTTACACGTGTCTAGATAAAAATATGAAGTGCCTTATATCTGATTTTCGTTCAGATACGTAAGAGCTTTCAGCGACCTATAATATTAAATATATAAGTGCGTTTTTTTTCAATGTATCGCATTAATGAGGGTCAGACTGAATCCGCAATTACCCCGAGCTAGAATTGCAAGATTATAACGAATTCATTCAAGTCGATGTTACTTCCACAAATTGAAATATTAAGGCGTCAAGTGCGAGTGCCGGAGGAATTTATAATTGTTGGTACAAGGCGCGCGGCCTGGCTGAGAACTTTCTAATTAAATATTGAAACCGCCCGTACTGCACCCGCGCTTGGAGCAAAAGGGCCCATTTGTAAAAGGAGTAAATTCGTGACCTCTCTACCTAATACCTATAAGCCTGTAGTAATAGAACTAACTTGTATACTGTTGTATAGGTACTACTATACTAGAGCCAACTGAGATAAAGAATAAATGTAAACAAACCAAATGTCATTTTGTACATACATCGCTACATTTCTTTCTCATCATTCTCACTCATACAAAAATGACAGTGGTTTATTTACATTTATTCTTTATTTTACGTCAACGTCAAAATTTGATGATCACTTATGATGTGATGACAGATAGATCGAAAATTATTCAGACAAAAATATCATAAAATGTCTAGGTGCCATTCCATTGATGCTAAATAATGCAGCCAATGGCCCTAATTCTGGCGAACACATGCTAAGTTTAAATTTAAGTTCAGTCTATTTCTTTCTCTCAAAATGAAAAAGAAAAGGATGGCTATCATATTAATTGACATTTAGAAAGATGCGTTCGATTTTCGACCTTATTGAACGTGATAAAATGCAGTGTTTAGGAGGCACCTCCGTACATGCCGTCTAAAATTGTCTATGGTTTCTTTAAAATCTATCTAAATTTAAGTGACTGCTCTAAACAGAATCTTGCTATCTTTTTCCTATTACTTATTGTGAGAAAGAGATATACTGTACTTAAATTTAGAATTAAAGTGTGTTCCCAGAATTAGGCCCAATGTTATAATACTTATTTCACACAAATGTCATGAAATTATAAGATGAATAAGATGTAAGATTTCTATCAACTATCATAGCCTATGTGTCAATTATTGTCGTATTGACGGCACCACCCTCTATAATAATACCTACGTATGTATAACAAAGTCCACAATTTGTATTGTGGATCCAAGCATTTCAAAATAGTATATTTGATAGAAAAAAAAATGGAAATTGGAAGTGTTCAAAGTGCCCATAGTTAAGTAAGCGTTCAAAGTTCTTTACATCTTGGTAAAGACAAATGTGTTTATTTCACCAACAGCACAATAAAGGTCTATTCACACATATCACTGAAGCCACAGTTCCGGCACAGTTCCGTATCAGTGCGAAATATTATTTCATACATTATCTATGAACGTATCTCCACTTGTCCGTGTCCGTTCCGGCACCGGCAAGCACGGAAGGTATCGTCGACAACGATATTTTTTGCCGGACGGACAGATCACGGACGCCGACATCAACAAAAACAAAATAGAGGACGAGCGATTAATAGAATTGGTTCGTGAAAATAGAGTTTTATATGATTTATCTTATGCAAAGTATATGGATACGAAATACAATCACGATTGAGGACGGACACGTTTTCACTGAAGCTCCGTGAACTGAGCAGGGCACTGACATGTGTGAATTGAATCACTGACGCAACACTGAAGCACTGATACGGAACTGTGCCGGAACTGTGCCGGAACTGTGGCTTCACTGATATATGTGAATAGACCTTAAGGGACGACGCCCCGGCTCATCTCGCAAGGCGTGCTGAGAGGGCCCCCAACGCGGTGATCACGAATTAAGTACTTATAACCATAAGATGGCGATGAACAGGGGAGATGAAAAGACAAGGGACCTGATAATAAGGTCAATCTCCGGTCCAGCATCCGCATCTCCCTAAAATTACATCTTGACTCTCAATAAAAAAATATCCTTGAACCTACCGATTCACTCACAGTCACACAAAAGCTCTTCCATTTAAACGATCTACCTAGGCGTCAGGCTAACATGACGTTCAGCCATCTGGTTAAAAGTAGGGCTCAATGACTTGGCTAGTTGTTCTTAAGCCGTTTCATTAGATGATGGCGTTTTTATCAACGGCCTAGGCGTCCAGTTGGGCGGATAATTCAACCAGATGGCTGTTACTATACTGTGTCGGCATATACGCGCTATGCCGACACAGTATAGTGCACAAACACGGGGCGCATTAAAATAACACTTAATTTTAATTAAAATTAATATTTTCTACTAATAAAAAAGGTACTAAGACCTAAGGACGGACTAAGAGACTGTAGGAATAGTTAATACTTATTGTTTTTCAACATTTTACACGGCAAAATATGTTTGAATATAGGTATTTTTCTCTATAAAACGGAAACTTTGTAAGTTTAACATGTAAAGCCACAGATTTCAGACTGGTTGGTAATTAATTGTCACAAGCCCCCTGGGGGTCGTACGCGGCTTGACCAATAAGGGGCAAATATTAAGCGGTACCGTGGTTGTTTCTTGAATGAAAATAAGAAATAACAAATTTGGCGCGGCAGTTTTTAAAAAGGCGGAGGTTCTATGTTCTACTGTATGTATTTTTTTGTATGTATGTTCACCGATTGAGAAATCGGTGTGTCAAATTGTGAACTGATCTTTAAAATTCTTTTTTATTGAATAGAGTATACTCCTGAGGTGATCCCATTGTCACCAAGTCAGGATCTGATAAGGCATCTCGGTGAAAGCAAACCTCAAATTTTATAGGCACTATTAAGTTTTTTTTAAAGCTATTCTAATATTTACTTCTGTTAGTCATCATCTTATGTTGATGAGCCGGTGATAGAAGGTACAACTCACAATGGTTAGGAGATGGAAGATAATTCTTTAAATATTATAGGTACCTATAGACCGATAGTTGTATTCTATCGGAATATTCTCTAAAACTCCGTAACAGTTTGGAGTTAGATAGTACTTTATCGCTGGTACGACTATGATAGGATAATATGAAACATTATTTTGTATTTCATTTCAACCAAAGATTAAGAGACACACAAGTCGATAGTGCTGACCCATCTAGCTTTGACCTTAGAAAATCAGGCAAAATGTAAAAAAAAATTAAGCAAAAATAAAACCGACTTCAAAACACTAAAAAGGAAAAAATAATTAAGTACCTGCGTACTTATCTAATAAAATGTATTTTTTGGAGTTGGTGCAGAACTGTCTCCAAAAACAATAGATAGTGAAGCACCAACTCCAAAAAATACATTATTATGAGATAAGTAGGTACCTCCCTAGGGACTTAAATTTGATTCTTTTTTCCTTTTTAGTGATTTGAAGGCAGTTTAATTTTTGTTTATTTTTTTTTATATGAATATAAGAGGTGGAGAGCGAAAACCGTTTTAAAATTAGGTATCTGACTTAAAAATTAACGTACCGTTATTACGTTACCCTTTAAATTATGGTATTTTTTGTATTATCACATTTTTGGGTACCATTATAATCGGTATTAAAAGCGCAGAAAACGGTCGGCTACCGAAAAATATAATCGTACAAAACCGTTTCATCGAGTACCATTACATTCCCTGCTTGAGACTATTAAGATATGGTAGTTCTTTCCATTTTTTGTTCATCATCGCCAGCTTTTATATTCGTCCAGCTGCTAAACACAGGCCTTCCAACAAGTAAGAAACAAATGAGGAGTTTGTTTTGAGGAAATTTTTGTAATCGTAAAGTATTATGGAACACTAACTATTAGATTACTTATCGTATCACCGACCTACAAGATGATAATAATGCCATACTGCCTAAAGAAAAACAGGCAAAAAACATAATAAATGGCTTCTCTCTTCTCGCGTGGTACTGTGTAACGACCTAGGATTGCCCTCGGGTGCCGCACTTAAATATTCCGTTTGATCAGCGTTATGCATCACGTTGCTATTCGTAGGTTATTTCTGATGTTACAATGATACGATCGGAAAATTGCACTCTATTTTGATTTGGTACCTTCAATACTAATATTGTGAAGCTGAAGAGTTTGTTTGTTTGGTTCAACAAGCTAATCTCCGGAACTATCAAATTGAAATTTTATTTTTGTGTTGGATAGTTCATTTATAGAGGCAGGCTAGGCTATACGACATCACGCTACGGCCAACATGAGTTGAGCATCAATGACAAATTTTGAAAAAACGAGAAAAAATATTGCGTGCGCTTCGTAAATGGTTAGTTACGCAAAAAATCATGTAGGCCGAAATTGATCTCCTTTAAAAGGTATTTTTTAGGTTGACCCACTATAATATTATCTTTTTTGATAATCAAAGGAAATAGTAAAAGTTTCTATGGTAACAATTACAAATAAAGAAAAGAAAACGTAAAAAAAATAGGCGGGAATCGAACCCGCGTCTCCTGGGGTCCGGCCAGAGACGCGGGTTCGATTCCCGTCTGAACAAAATTCTTCTTGACATCATTTGATTTCAATGAATATCATAAGAGATATCACAGTTTTAAAATAGCTTCGCAACAAAATAATGATCAAGAAAGTGCCATGCACGCATTTATGATATCGGGAGGGCGCTAGCCGGCTGTCGCGCCGCCCGGTATCCGGTATCTCTAAAGTAAAGGCGCCGGCACGGAAGCCTAGCGGTGACCGTTGTTGCGCAGAAGTCGAAAATCAGGTATCGTGGGGGAGGTATAGCCTGTAAGTGCTGATTGGCTCGCCAGTCGCATTACGTCTCCCACTGATATGGTGCTCCCGCACTGATGGAACAAAGAAAGATTTAAAACATTTTCCATTGCCCAAATCCTGGCAGAACAAAATCATGAAGTACTAAGACCTACATCCATACCACCCAGATATCAACCTGATTGAAATGACATGGTGTGCTATAAAGCAATATGCAGCAAGCAAAAATATTAATTGGACCTAAAATAAATCATCATCATCATCATCATCACCAGCCTATATACGTCCCACTGCTGGGCACAGGCCTTCCTACATGGGAGAAACACATGAGGAGTTTGGGCCATAACACCACCACGCTGGCCCAATGCGGGTTGGTGGGTTAAAGCGGTTGTAGTAACAACCGGGACCAACGGCTTAACGTGCCTTCCGAAGCACGGAGGAGCTCGAGATTATAAATTTTGGTTGACCCATCCCAGGGTCGACAATGGCGAAAGTTGCTTTGTTTTCGTATTCGAAACCAGAGCGCTCAAACCAATACGCCACCGAGCTCCTCACGCCACCGAGCTCCTCACGCCACCGAGCTCCTAAAATAAATGCATAGAGCTTATTAAAGAAAAAGTGTAATTAATAGGTAGACGGGAATGGGAATTTTTATGCAAAAAAGTAAAGGATATCGACAACAATATGCAAAGAGTGGCCACGTTGTAGACTTGGAAATGGAAGAATTTATTATTCGTGTCGATGAAGACAGTTCTGGGGCCTTTTCACCATCTTTATAAAAGCGATGCATATTCCGCTCGGTTCAGTATTGGTTCCTAAACTGCTTCGTTTTCTTTCGTATACCATCATCTTCCTAAAATTGATTCGCGTTCGCACCGATTGAATGAACCGTAGTGCTGTGTGTTATTCGTTCAAATGAACTAATTAGTAGAATATAATTGCTTGTATTGTGATTGAAATTGTAGATTATTGTAATATGTAAATTATTACGTTAATTAAGAGATTTGTGCGTTAGTTTTTTATATATAAAATATTTTATAAAAATTTATAATAAAAATGTAGTAAAATATAGGTTTATTATTTATTTATTGAACTCATTCGTGATCAACCGTGCCGTACACGTGCCGGCACGGTTGACGTGCCGTAATCATTTTAATTTGTTCTTTCAATCTGATGATATAGTTGTGACTGAGTCGGATAAAATATTTTTAAGCCCGGGCTTCATACATTTTTTTACAGGTGCTAAATGCTATTTACAGGTGTTCTCAGGTTAAGCTACGGTCCCACTATTTAATTCTTATTTGTACCAACTAAAACTTCGTCTTTAATTTTTTTATTTGTATCACAAGAATGGGTTCAAATGGCACAATTATTGCTAGATGGTTACACTTATGTGACTTATACTTATTTAAATATTATAGGTAGTCGTTGTTATTTTGAAATAAGTACATTGTAACTATTTCAGACATTTCTGAACTCAGGATTTTCCCATCTCTAGCGGTGTCATAAATGTCATAGTCGCCATATTTGTTTACATCTCGGGCAGTAACGAAAAAAATGGACTATAATGACAGCAATCCAACTCTAGTCGTAGATTGCGTCGTAGCACGAATTAACGATTCTACTCAGTTTAAGTCCTAAACTGGATCGCGATAAAAGATGGTGGTACGGGTGCTGATATTTCTGAAGATGATACTGATAATGACGGTAGTAATGACAATAGGATCCCATTTAGGGCTCTCGCAATAAGCAAAAGATCTCGTACAAATTCATATGGAGACAGTTCTTTTTTATCTCACGATCACGACGATTTAATGGATGGCGTGTTACCATTACCTGCTTGAGGTGTTTTTAAAATGAAATAAATATGTTACTGTGTTTAGTAAAAAGGTACAACTTTCGGAATTCTAGTTTACGGGATATTCGCAATTTAGTGAAGTGGTCGAAATATACTAATTTTGTAACATAAAATTTTATTTATAAAACCCGTGTCAAATACTAATTTTGTTACTTGTGATACTAAACTTTGGTAAGTAAATCCCTAAAGTTATACCATATTTTATGCTCATGAAAAAAAACACTAACACCCGAAACTTTTATTGAGAAATAGAGCTAAGATTAGTTATATTGTGTGGATTCCTAACTAAATAGATTTCATACACATACACTAATTTTGTGATATTATTTTATAAAATATAATTAAAATTGTATTATTAGTATTAAGGATTAATAAAACGTAATTGTTTTTTTTTTCAAATAAAAAAAAATACAAAGTTTAATACTTCTTGTAGTACCTCAACACACATAACAATTATATTATTTCATTATCCTCCTATGACAAAATTGTGGGCATTACTTTTTTGGTCTTTGCTTTTCGGACCTACACCATTTCGGACAGTTTTCAATAGAAGAGTTTACACTGCATAAAATACAACTACTTACAAAGTTTCATAAAAGTTACTTAGACGACCATAATAAGGTTGTGATTTCATTCAGTAACCTGTACATTTTAAATAAGCCTAATGTACTAGAAAGTATTCCAACTGCCGTCGTTAAAACTTCGACTTAATTGGTCCCCGGACCGACAATTACATCGATCGATTGGGACTAGCAATAATAAAAACTGTAAAGCCGAACTTATTAACCTGTAGGTACGTATTACAAATGCGCCATATCAAACGAAATGATGATTAAATGATTGGAAGTGGCTAGATTTCAAATGGCAAGATAAGAATGCAGTGAGCATAAAATCGCCAGTGATTTTAGTCCCGAATGCATTTTGATAGACCCAGACGGGACCGAAGCTCAAGTGAGTCAGGGCTACAATGAAAATTTAGAAATAGGCGCTGTCGGTTTTTGTACATAAACTTTTATATTTATATTCAATATTTAATTACCAATATCAGTTTAATATTACTGATACTTATCAGTGGTAACGTTTTCACACCTTGGGTCTATACATAAATATTTGAAGAGTCTAGCGGTCGGTACCCCCTGTCTACTTAACTTTCTAATATTTATGTACATATTAAATGTGAGTTATCTAAGTGAGTGTGGGAATTATTATTAAAATTATTATATCCTACACATTTTAATACAATACAAAAATTGCCTAAATACTTATATATACAGATTTCCATATTCCTAATATCTTTGTTACCATTTTTGAGTACCTAATGTAACTCATCGTTGTTAATTGGTAAATCGTATAAAATACGTAAAAGACATCTTAATATTACGAATACTTAACTAAAACATGTCTGAGACTCCGAATTACTTACTTTACTAAATAGGAAAGATGATTAATTATGGTAAGATTTTCGTATTTTTGGTTCTTGGTTTGACTTAAACAAATAAAAAACAAATAACTTATAATTATTAGCAAAGCAACACTTTACGTTAAGTACCTAACAATAATTTTACTAACGTAACTATTAATATCAGAGTAATTGAAATGGAAAAGCATAAGTAGGTTGGGGACCTAATCTACCACAATATTTCTTCTTATTTTAAAACCCCGACACTTGACACAGATTTTGATTCGGTTTTTTTTTGTTGAAAAATAACGTGAAAAAGATGGTTCTCAGCTATAATTCATTAATATCTGTTTAGGCGTTCGATGACTATCAGCTCATTTCCTACTTGACAAAGGGGTTTCATAACTTAAAGAAGATGTTTCATATCCGGCCAAGTATATGTATACACCATCTCAAAAAAAATTAAAACCGACTTCAAAAAACTGAAAAGGATAAAATAACAAAATTTGAGTAGGTAGGCACTCATCCCCTAGAAACATATTTTTTGGAGTTGGTGCTAAGTTGTCTTCAAATACAATAGAAAGTGAAGCACCGACTCTTAAAAAATATGTTTCTGGGGAATGAGTACCTACTAAAATTTAATTATTATATCCTTTTCAGTTTTTTGAAGTCGGTTTTAAATTTTCTTTGAAATTTTTGTATAAAAAAATCTTTTTGACTGTTTCGAAAACCTAATTTTTAAAATTGTCATAAATTAGACTTTGCTAGTACGGTCAAACACAGAAGTAGCTAAACCCTTAAGTACAATGTCGCAATAACTATGGCATCAATATAGAATGATAGCACTATCAAGTACCTACGCGCGCAATAGTCTGTGCGACGTGGTACTAAAGTGTTAAGCTACTTCTGTGGTCGACTGTACACGTTCTACATTAAAATGATATCAAGGAGTTTATGTATCATTATGTATGACTTACATATGTCAAGCGCGCGCGCAGTCCACGCCGCCAGGATTAGTATCGCTGACACGCACCACACCATCTCGCCGCTCACTTCACCATTTTACCGCGCCTTCACTGGAACAAATATAGTTTTTATTGTAAAACAGATAGTTACTGTCAGCAAAAGTCGATTAACACTTTATTACCATGTCACAGTCACACTATTTCATTCACAAAGTTTATACAAATAGTCTATTTTATGCCAATATGATAACGTGACAGTGTTAATTGACTTTGTTGTTGACCGTACGAAACCAAGGCTAGCCGGACGCGTTCTTTCGCATGCGAGCGATCGCGCTCCATCGGCGCTGAAAGCAAGCATACGATAGCTTTTTATCACACGAGATGACGAGATAGCACGCCTTGGGCCTGGCCACGAACTCACCGCACGCGCGTCCTACGACTCGCGAATCGGCAACCACTGCGCGCTGTCTGGATGTCGGCCTCGCAGCGCGTCGTCGTGACCGCGCAGTGGTTGCCGAGACGACGCCGCCGCCGCCGCCCGTTCCCGTGGCCAGGCCGTTAGCCCCTATCGCGATGGCCGTACTGCCAAGTGCACGTCATCGAGGCTCCCGGGGGCGACAGCACACTCTCTTTCGCGCACAAATGACGGCTCTCATGCTGCGTCTACACTACCGTGATATGGCAGTAATTATGACCATAATTTAAACAACAAAAAGGTGTAGCCACGAGTTTATGGCTATATATTTAGAATATCAATCAATATGGCATACATGTAGCGGTAGGCAATAGCTTCGGCGGCGAGCTTTTTTCGCATATCAAAGAAAATCACCGCGGTAAGTAAAGCGTTTTCATACAACATTCACAGCCCGACTCCCGCCCGGTAGTACAAACTCATACTATCATCTATAAAAGTAAGAAAAGTATAGCGCCAAGAGATTAAGTTCACATCGGACGTATTAGGGCGCGTGCACCTGCCGGCGGGTCTTTAGTCGTTTCGCACCACGAGTTATTCGACCCGCGGTACGAATCGCCCAAGAGCTCTTTTTGAATGGGTTCTTTAGCACCACGGTGCGAATCGCCCCAGAACTTTTTGTAATGGGTCGATTCGCACCGCAATGGGGAACAAAACAGTTCTCTTTTTTGATGGGTGAATTTGGACAAAAATATATAGTTTTATTACACATTTCTTATAGTACAACCAGGCACAAAATAACAGAGCAAACATTATAAACTTAAAGTGAAATTACATCCATTTATAATACTGCACGAGGCTGCCTATAACTGGAAAATTTAAAAGATTATTCCAGAAAAGCCCAATATTGCACAATTTCGAGAGGGATTAAAAAAAGATGCAAACTTTTACTCGGGTATATTAAACAGACCAGCCCCCTTATTCTCAACTGTCGGATCACGGATTCGATTCGAAAAGTCACAAGCCGTCTCGCTTTGACGCACCACGATAAAAAGTGACAGGTATAGAGTTTCCGAAATTCGAATATTTTCCGACAGTTGAGAATAAGGGGACAGGTGACATACAAATTTTGAAAAGAAAATCCGATACCGTTGAAATGAATAAAAGAATTCATAATATCATTCAAGAATTATTGGCTGGTGATATAACTGTCGGCCATTGCTTGGAAAAATTAAGAGTTTAATTTGAGTTTATATGTTATTTATCTTTGTTGCTTTTTATAATTTTACGCCAGTGATTTTCCATGATTACTAAGTTAAAACTAAATTATAACGTATATTATGACCTGTGATCATAGCAAGAGTTAGTTTTAAGTTAAATCAAACTGTGATTTTAAACCCTTTACTTATTACTCGAAAATAGAACATCTGTTAAGCAAAAATAATACACAATCGTTTTACTAGGTGGTGGACCCATATGTAGGGTCGCCTGGGTAGTTACATACCATCGCCTTTCTTTTTTTAGCCGTGAAATAGTTCGCTGTGTTTCGGATTGAAGGGAAAGGTAGCCGGTGTAATTACTGGACATGGACGGCATTTCATCCTAGGCCTTTTTTTACCAGGAGAAATCCATTGACGGACCTACCCACCGCTGGCGGGGCAGTGGGCGTGTGCGGAACTCGCCCAGCGTCTAAATTGACCCTAGGAACACCCGCTAAAACTCCTGGATAACTCCTGTACCTTTTGCGGAGGCGGTTTGGGATCTACGAAGCAAATTCACCAGACCACCCCCAGGCCACCCGGCCTTACGGCCCGGCTTCGCGCCGATGGAGATTGCCCAGAGCTACCATGGGCAATCTCAGACGTGGCGGCCTTTGTATTGCGCCCGTGGGGGCCACCCGACGCGCGCGGCCGCACCTAGGGCGCAGGCAGATGGGCGATTGCCGCCCGCCTTCTCGCGCCCACCCGTCTACGCCGGAGAGGGGCGGCTAGAGGATCCTCCTCCCGTGCCCTCTCCGCTGCCTCCTTCTGCGTGAGAACACTCTCGCAGAAGGAGGCCACAGCCTCCCATACCCTCTCACTGTCAACCATGGCTCGTACCATAGCTGCCAATGAGAGGGGAATTTCATTGTAGGCCTCAGGATGATAACGCACCTGCAATATCAAGTACTTTTCCTTGTTATTGCAGGTGTCCGGTAACCGCTTACCACCAGGTGGGCCGTCAGCTTGTTTGTCATCTAGTTGTATAAAAAAAAACATGTCAAACAATTGTGTATTAATTTTATTATTATTAGCATCATTTTTGCTCATAATTATTTATCTTTTTTGAAGTAAGACGGTTAGTACTCAATCTGTGATTATGTGAGCATACGTCAAAATTGTATATTTTTTAAAATACATGTGATTATAATATACCTATCCTGATCGTAATATACGTATCTGAATCTTTTATTTTCACTAACAACTTTTCTACTCATCTGTACAAATAAATAATTGGAATCCTTAAATTTTTCATATGACTCCAAACTGGACATACAAAATGAGCATTGGGTCGTTTTGCCCCGTGGTCCAAATCGACCCAGTTCCAAAAATACCTTGGGCCATTCGCACATATGTAACCACTGCAGTGCGATTGATACCGTTCAAAAAGAGCTCTTGGGCGATTCGCTCCGCGGGTCGAATAACTCGTGGTGCGAATCGACTAAAGACCCCTGCCGGCAATATCGCGCGACTTCGGTCGCACCAACTCGCAGCGACATTCAGCGACGGACTAAACACAGTGCAGCGTGCGAGCAAGTGGTCACAAGCGACGTGTGCATGCGGATTGAGTGATCCTATCTTCAATCTTTACAATAATCGAAGAGGATTTAGTAAATAATTGTTAAATTCGTCACAGTGAAGTAAAAAAATTGTAAAACCTGAGATAAAACAGATATAGTCAATAAAGTGGATCACTCATACCGCATGCATTATAAAAATGTCATAATGTATATCTCATAATATATAACAGTTCTGCTTCTTATTTATACATCAAAAAATTGTAAAAAATTGTTAAATACCATTACCAAATTATGGATTAGTTTGCATGTCCCGTTTAAAAATTATAATGATTTATTTGGATCACTCACACCGCATGGTGGCCGTATGAGTGCTCTTTAAAAATATCACCTTATACTGAATATATACATATTATTTTTTTGTATATTATAGCTAAACGTGAGGTTGAATTTGTTAAACAGTGATCTTGACAAAAACTTATAATAGATGGAAGAAATTCAAGTTTTCCGTTTCCTTCAGCATGCCGTCTGAGTGATCCACATTTCGGCCTCTATTTACTTTTGTATACCACCTACATAAACTGAAGATATACCCAAAATTGTTAAATTTTATTTACTAAAATTTGGCATATTTTCTGTTAATGTACGTGCGATACTTTAGGAAATATCTCGTTTCGTAAATTCCCGAAGAAAATGACTGAGTAGGGTGTCTTTGATTTTTCATTGTGTGAGACTATGTGATATATCCTTACTGGGACAGGACCAGGCGTTTTTATTATATTTATTCACATTATTTAATATTTTATGTAAAAGATTACCTTGTGCTCCGAGCATTCTGGATGCCTAAAATTTACAGGGCTGTTGATTGAGACCGATGATTAGTATTCTGGTGCATTTATTTCTATTAATCTTTTTATATTTTATTCACCTACTTATATGTTATAATGAAAGTTATACATGGTCTGTAAATGAAAAACCACATGTTCTAGAAAACATATATTTTAACTTAAAAATCCTATATCATACAGTTTATTGACGGTACAATTTATCTATAAATTATTTACTTCAATGAAGATACTCTCAATATGGGTCTTTCCCTGTCCTCAGATCGGAACTCCGATTGGTAGGAGGAGCGGGAATCTTTTTTCCCATTCCTCCGATTGAATGTTTTTGTTTTTATCACTTACTTAACTTAACCAAAAGTACAGTCAAGCCCATTATACAGGCCATATCCTAAGATCGGTACTCCGATTGGTAGGAGGAGCAGCAATATTTTTTCCCATATTTTACAATTTGACAAGTTGACATTAGGCATAGTTTTCATTTTCAATTTTTCATAAATAATTCTTTGTTAAAATTTATTACCAGCATTGCGCTAGAAAAAGTATTATGATTATAATCCGCTTTGTAGAAATTATGTAGAAGAAAAAAAAAGCCAACACTGTCGCACGCTTGTATGTTTCAAATATGATACAATCACTAGTACGGTTAAGTGAGGGAAGCATTGTGTTCTGTGTGCGGTTTTCCAGTCTGCCATCGGACCCGTCCCCAGGGTTGTGGATAGGGGATCGCCCCCCTTGAGTGGGCTTTTGTGTACTGGATCAGGGAAATCCGTTGCTCAAGCTAAGGCCCAGGATCAATAACGGCACCACTGGGTACCCCTCGTGACACTACAAAGACGCACAGGAAAGATAGGAAGATATCTCCTACAAATGGATTTTTTGGAGTTGGTGCTAAGCTGTTACCTGAAACAATAGAAAATGAAGCACCAACTCCAAAAAATATATTTTGAGGATTAAATTTAATAATTTTTCTTTTTAGTGTTTTGTATGTATGTTATTCGATCACGAATTCACGACAGGACGTTAGGTTCTTACGTGTCATTGGTTTAAATGGCATTTTTTTCATTAAAGAGAAATTCTATTTGATTATATTCAAAATGTTGGTTTTAGAATGAGCCAACCAACAACAGCGTATTCGCTTCATCAACTACAGACTACTTATCTGGAATGAAGAGTAAAAGGTAAATCATGTCGTGTGGTATTTTAAATTAATAAATTGGCGTGTTTTGAAGTTGGTTTTTATTTTTGATTAATCAAATGTATAGTGCTAGCGAAAATAAAAGGCGATTCTGTTTTTTACAAGCTTTTATTTAGTTTCATCTGTCCCAGTAAGGATATATCACATAGTCTCACATAATGAAAAATCAAAGACACCCTACTCAGTCATTTTCTTCGGGAATTTACGAAACGAGATATTTCCTAAAGTATCGCACGTACATTAACAGAAAATATGCCAAATTTTAGTAAATAACATTTAACAATTTTGGGTATATCTTCAGTTTATGTAGGTGGTATACAAAAGTAAATAGAGGCCGAAATGTGGATCACTCAGACGGCATGCTGAAGGAAACGGAAAACTTGAATTTCTTCCATCTATTATAAGTTTTTGTCAAGATCACTGTTTAACAAATTCAACCTCACGTTTAGCTATAATATACAAAAAAATAATATGTATATATTCAGTATAAGGTGATATTTTTAAAGAGCACTCATACGGCCACCATGCGGTGTGAGTGATCCAAATAAATCATTATAATTTTTAAACGGGACATGCAAACTAATCCATAATTTGGTAATGGTATTTAACAATTTTTTACAATTTTTTGATGTATAAATAAGAAGCAGAACTGTTATATATTATGAGATATACATTATGACATTTTTATAATGCATGCGGTATGAGTGATCCACTTTATTGACTATATCTGTTTTATCTCAGGTTTTACAATTTTTTTACTTCACTGTGACGAATTTAACAATTATTTACTAAATCCTTGTCGATTATTGTAAAGATTGAAGATAGGATCACTCAATCCGCATGCACACACAAGCGACCACTATCTAATATTTAAAATACTTTACGGCCAGACCCGTCCGCATTGGAGTCAGATCAATAGTTACTTACTACTGTACAATTCCGCAGCCATCTTGTATTAAAAACTCTGTATCCATGATTATAAATATAATATATTACTAATTAGCATTGTGTTGCGTAGTCGCTAGTCGTATGACCACCGGTCGCCACACGCGGTCACGCTGCATTGAGCTATTTGGATAAATGAACATGATGAATTTAGTCGCTTCGAGTCGGTGCGACCGAAGTCGCGCGACATCGACGAAACGCTGCACGCGCCCTTACGTCCGAATGTGCAATCATCAATTGCAATTTTCGCAATCGTCAATTGCATCCATCTTTAATAAAGCCAACGCGCGTCCGGTACGTATCGTACCTTTAGCACAAAATTAAATGTCCAAGTATGTCGTATTCATCTGCATCTTTTACTTCATAAAGGTCATATTGGTTGTAATAGTTTCATAAATCTAAGGCGGTTTTCGGTTATTACAACCAGTAATTGTTACACACTTTCGTCAGCTTGTTTGTCATGTAGTAGTATATAAAAAAAAATGATATGATGTAGCATCTAGCAAACTCAACTAAACTGATCCCATATCACAATAAAATCAATAAGAAATCTTTGGAATTGATTTAAGGAATGGTTAAAGTAAACAAACGTTACAGCATAAAATTGAACACCATTTTTCCGAGGAAAATACACTATTTTCCAAGACGCTGCTGTAGTTCTACAATTAAAAAAGTAATTATAAGATAAATAAGGGTACTTTATGATTGTTTGATCATGTAGACAAGTTTGTACTCCATATTCATATTATTACGATGAAACAGTGACACTAATTATTATTATCTTACTGTGTTCGTTTGCAAACACGGTGGCCGTGCTCGAGGCGTATCTTTTCCGGACCTTCCCTGAGACCTTTTTAATGACATTCGAGCTATTGTTATGCACCAACAGGCACGCTCTTGTCCCCACTCGAGTCGCGAACCACCACCCCCCAGCCGCCGTGAGCAGATTAAGGTATGTGCCATACAAGCTGCTTTGCAACGGCATATTTGATTCCATTGTTTGAATTTTTGTTTCTCAAAATTCAAAGGAAACAAATATCACGAAAAACACCGTCCGCCTAAATCCTTAGGAGGTTCTCAATTCGATTGGTAGGTAAATTTGGTCCGCTAATTATTATTTTTAAATTGATTGAGTAGTTTGGTTTTTAAATTAAAATAGCCGGAATGAGAAGTAGTCTACGTATGCGAAATTGCGGATTTTTGCTTTCCTATGACTTTTTAGTGAAACGATACGATAGTAGGAAACAATATAAACTGACGGTCACCCATCTAGCGTTGACCTTAGAAAGTTATCTTATCACTAAAAATTGTAAAAACAATTTTTTAACAAAAAATAAAACCGACTTCAAAAACTGATAAGGATAAAATAATTAAATTTAAATAGGAACTCATCGCCTAGAAACATATTTTTTGGAGTAGGTGCTAAGTCGTTTCCAGAAACAATAGAAAATGAAACCAAAAAAATATGTTTCTAGGGGATGAGTACCTTATTTAAAGTTAATTATGTTATCCTTTTTAGTTATTTGAAGTCGGTTTCAATTTTTTGTTTGTTATCCTTAATCGTTATGAACAAGAATCAGTGAAGTAATTATTTTCATAAAATAGGTCATATAATAATAATAATAATGCTCTAATCACAAAATATGTGTTACAAAGTGTGGTTGATTTCCATACTACAGGCATTTGCCTATTTTGGAATGCAGTCCAAAATAGGCAAATGCCTGTAGTATGGAATTCAGTGTCCTCCGCATATGATACAATTTGTCATCATAGTACATTATTTTAAGTTGTATTGTAAATAAAAGTAAAAGAATAAAAAACTGTGTATGTGTGACTGTGTGTGTGTGTGTTTGTGAGTGTGTGAGTAAGTAAGTGAGTGTATGTGAGACTGTGTGTGATTGTTTGTGTAGATATATGTAGTTATAACTATTACATTTATATTACATTTGACTTTACATTGTGTAATAGGTATATATTTTTTATTTGTCATTCCCAGTTGCCACCGGTGGCAGCTTACCGGTGGCAAAGGGCTGATTTTTTTAAAAGTTGTCACCGATGGAGTAGGTACCTTTAAACATTTTTATCAAGGTGTCTGCGTGAAATCATGCAAAATAACTTAACACTCCGATAGGAGCATAAAATATTTACCATCTCGATCGATTGGATCGATTAAGTAACCTTAATGTTTGGGCTGTTAGTACATTTTTGCTTGGTCGTACGCCGTTGCAATCTTCCAATCAGGTGGGGGAAGTTTTTGCGTGGACCAGTTCATAGAAAATTTAACTTTATATACACACAACTTAGTTCTATGTATGTGTGCCATAGTCGGGATATGGCTCGGGGGTACGGTGTAACATGAACGAGGTTTCCTTTACTTATTACCAGTGTATTCTCAACAATGTCAGGGTCAAGTGCATCCTGTAGTTCTAGTGCAGTTTCATTAGTATACATATATAAAAAGGCGGCACGGAACTATTTTGCTTCGCGCAGGACACCAGTAACTTGATAAAAATGTTTAAAGGTACATAAAAAATCAGCCAGTTGCCACCGGTAAGCTGCCACCGGTGGCAATTGGGAAGTTTTTAATAATAGCTTCCCAGTTGCCACCGGGACGCCGCCACCGGTGGCAATCGGGATGTTTTTAATCAAAACTTCCCGTTTGCCACCGGTGGCATTGCAGGCGGTGGCAACTGGGAATGACCCTTTTTCATTCTGTTTTTCTTATTTGACATTACATTTTATAATATCATTATATTTTAAAATTTATCTTAGACTGGCTGTGCCCGCGACTTCGTGTAGGAAAATAAGGGCTCGGACCCGTTCGCCCCGTGAGTTACGACCCTTATACTATAAAAGTAACCGTTCGCCCCCTGATATTTAAAATGGTCCCGTTCGCCTCTTATTAAAGCGACTTCGTTCGTGAGGATTTAGGAAAATACGGGCTCTGACCCGTTCGCCCCGTGAATTTCGACCCATACTATAAAAGTAACCGTTTGCCCCTTGATATTTTAAATGGTCCCGTTCGCCCCTTATTTAAAAGTAAGTGAAAGTACAGTTGTCAATCAACTAGTTAAGCTACTAACTATCGAAAATTAATTTAATTTTTCTACGTCAATGGTTTTAAGGTTAACTTACTATAATCTATTAGGTTGGGGAAATTATATATTAGTATGTATGAACTTGTAATAAAATCTCTTTGGCTGTACTATTTGTATCTGGCTGGTTTTGGTATCATTAAAAGTTTAGATTTTAAACAAGATAAATCCAAATTGAAATAAGAAAATGTGTGTGTCTTTCATTTGTTTTCGTACTGTCAAGATGAGTGAACCTAATGAAGAAATTCGATACATTTTAAATTTTTCTGAACTCTACTGCGAACAACTGATGAGATTAAAGCAAGAAGTTGAGAGAAAGCGGCCGGAATCAATCAACAGAAGGGGTGTGGTTTTTCATCATAATAACGCTAGACCTCACACATCTTTAGCCACTCAGCAAAAATTAAGAGAGTTTGGCTGGGAGGTGTTAATGCATCCGCCGTATAGTCTTGACCTTGCACCTTCAGATTTCCACCTGCTTCGCTCTCTTCAGAATTCTCTAGGCAGTGTCAGGTTAACATCACGAGAAGACTGCCAAAACCACTTGTCGCGGTATTTTGATCAGAAGCCCTAAAATTTCTATAGCAATGGGATCATGTCCCTACCTACAAGATAGCAAAAAGTAATCGAACAAAATGGTACCTACATACTTTAGTTAAATGTAAATAAACTACATTAAAAATGTTTTGAATTTTCTTAAAAATTGCGAAGAAACTTTTTCCCCAACCTATTATTTTTGGTAATCAAATTTATTATACAATAATGCATTCATTGCGAAGGTGTTTTCATAAAAAATATTTAAATCCTTAACCAAATAAATACTCAAGTAAAATCATGTAACCTACCCACCTACGTACGATATGTAGTTATTTTCCGATATCCATGCGAATGAAGTCGCGGGCATAGCTACCTAGTTACTTATAATATATAAAAAAAAATAGTTTACAATGGCAAAAAATTACTTGTTTCTTTGTTTAATTAACATATTTGTTTTCTTTAGTTACTTTCATATTTATGGAATTCTTGTATTTAGCTAAAGTATTTTTTCAAACTGTGGTTGTACAAACTAGTACAAAGGGTATACACTATCTCCATCGCTAAGCGGAAAACGTATGGGTTTTGACGTAATCCATTGAACATATTTTAGTCGCAAATGTCAAATTTCATACATTTTCCATTTAGCGATAGCGCTCGATTGTCATAAGGCATCTGGCCTAGGCCCTCTGGTAGGAATGTAGGATTATGTTATAACAATTCATTTAGAAAATAATTATGAGTTTGCAAATCGTTATAATATGTACATTTAACTATAGTAATACTGTCTATTTTTTTATTTTACATTTTGTTTTACTTGCGGTAGAACATGTAAAGAACATGTAAGCAAAAACTCTGCAAGCTTATAAGTGGTAATGAACCCTCTTGTCTAAAGAGGGTTCATTACCACTTATAAGCTTGCAATACATAGTGGATAATTTCTTGCGGATCTTTGAACAATTTTAAAAGTCCCAAGCTGATAAACAGGTGCTTCCAACCATAGGTGGGAGCAGTACTCTAAATTTAACCTGACTTGCAAATTCTGTAGAATGATTGAGTGAGGCGGAAGATTTCTTCATGCAAAGCTTCACTTTATTGAGCACACTAGAGATAGATAGCAACAGAAAAGTGGAGACAAGGCGAATGATTTTCTTTGCACTAGATTTGGATTGCGATGAGACTTGTCCCCATTCGCACTCTCTCTCTCTCTCTAAAGAAAGACTGATTAGAGAACTTACATCTTCTTACTTTAGAAGGATGAAAATAATCTTTCAGAACTAAATTAAAAAACATCTCTTTCTAAAAGCCAGTTATGGTTGTAGTACTATGGAAGACCCGTGTGGATTATTATCACTGTTAAAGGCAGCAGTATTACCAGCATCGGTTGCAGAAAAATATGGTCAGTTGTGCATATATCTTCTCAAGCAGATATGTACTATGTAATTGTATGGCTATGTATTTAATTCAAACAGTTAATATTTTCTTTTTTCTTACGAATTTACTTCCTAGAAATAACTTATCACATAACAAACTTGCCCCTTAATCCTAAATAAACCCTATGTAGGTATTACATATTTTTTATACGTGTGACTATTATAATTAATTTTATGATTTATTTAATCTGTCAAGCTGTGCTAGACCAGAGGTCTATGAATGTTGTAAAGTCAATCGTGTCTGGAATCTGATGCTTAACAGGTTAATTTCAGTAAACTGCTTTTATATTGCAAATGTGAATAAAATTAAGGGTTGTTGTAGGTAAATTTTTAACCTTTTAGATTTATTTAATAGTACTGCCTGTGTTGTTTTCTCGAGCGGCAGGCAGTTCAGACGAGGGGAGGATGAGATAGTGGAAGTAGCTGGGATGACCTGGGCAAAAATAGCCAAATACAAGGAAAAATGGAGAAGACTGGGGGAAGCCTTTGCCCAAGGGCACACTGATATATAACATAACGGTTATCATGTAATAGATCATAATGATGTATTTCTTTTTGAATAAAGACTATTATTATTATTTGGTTTCTTGCCATACTAAGACATGGGTGTCTTAAGGGCTAAACCCTAGAAATGGGTTTCTAGGGTTTAGCCATTATTGCAGGCCTTTAACCAAACAACAACAGCTTTTAATCATTTGTTTTCCCCATGTAGATATTGATAATAATGAGTCTCTTTCTACTGTTGCCAACAAAATTTAGATTATAGACACAATGGTGTTTTGTTTATTCTTGGAAAGCAAGTCATTATATTATTGCAACCTATTATTTTATTTTCTAAATATTTCAGGTCATCATTTCAAAAGGTGTAAAAGTTAAAATGTAAACTAAAATATAAATTACTAAATTAAACGCTAATCATATAATAAAAGTACACTTATGTACAGACCTACCTATAAATTAATAGTATTGTTAAATAAATGATTTGTGGTTGGTTTTTAGTCTTTCTATTATGACATCTGTTAGTTTAGAAACGGCGCGATGGTACAGTTCTGTGTATTCCTGATATAATGAAATTATATATTATTTTCTTCATTACTCCTCACCGAAGTCTACTTTTCCATTTCCATTTTATTTAGAAGAATTTCCAGTTTAGGTGCTGATAATCCTTTGGTTAATAAATCAGCCTCCATTTCAGTTTTTCCCTTAAAGGACTTTTATTTTACCTTCTTGTATATTTTCTCTTTGATAGTGAATTATTCTTAGATCAATATGTTTGATCACATTTTAATGTTTTTGATGCGTTTAAACGCCTACTTTATTATAATAATTACAAATAAAGAAAGAAAATGATGAAAAAATTTTATGCTCTAGGCGGGATTCGAACCGAGAAAGCAGTGAAATATTTTTTTATCATTTTCTTTCTTTATTTGTAATTGTTACAATAAAGTAGGCGTTTAAACGCATCAAAAACATTAAAATGGGATTAAAATAGTTTTCTCACCTTAACTGGAAGTTTAAAAATATTTGTAAAAATATTCTTTCGGATCATTAGAGGTGTTAACTTCAATGAGTGGTGAGAAAAAACGTTGCAATAAAAACGTTGGAAAAGGAAAGAAAGCGGTGAAGAAATTCGTAGGTTGTACCTACAGCTCCGGTGGCGTAGTGGTAATCGCGTCTGGCCGGTAATCAGGAGACGCGGATTCGAATCCCGCCTGGAGCATAAAATTATTTTTCATCATTTTCTTTCTTTATTTGTAATTGTTTTAATATGTTTGTTTTATTGCTAATAATGGGATTCTTACACATGTTCAAGGCAGCTTGATCATTATATATTAAAACATTTCTTCATTTCTTGGATGATATGTCGTTTAACAAATTCATAAGATGTAAGGCCTCTTTAGTGGAATCTGAAAGCACCATATACTCGGCTTCTGCTGTGCATAGCCATGCTTCTTTGTTTTCTTGATTCCCAGCTAATATAACATCCAGCCATCTTAAAACAAAAGCAGTGTATGACTTTCGGTCTAAGGAACAGGAAGCCCAATCAGCATTAGCGTAACCATTTAATGGATCTCCTATTTTCTTATAACAAAGTCCAAGACTTTCAGTGCCTTTTAAGTAACTAAGGATGCATTTAGCACACTTGAAATGTTCTTCTCCAAAACAATTATTAAATCCAAAATAATTATTAAATTGAGATAGATGACTCACTGAAAATGTTATGTCAGGCCTAGTAGCAACTAATAAAAACATTAAAATTCTTATAAGATTTTGCTGAGGTAAGTTAGCACTATTTTCCATCTTTTTTAATTTCAAATATGGTTCTATTGGGCTGTTTACAGGCTTACAATCCACCATGTTAAATTTGTTTATAGCTTTTTCTATATATTGTCCTTGTGATATTTTTATTTCATTATTATTAGAAGTTATAAATCTATGCCTATAAATTCTTCAGGCAGCCCCAAATCTTACATTTTAAATGTATTGGTTTAAAACCTTTTTTTTATTTAATTTCTTATCAGACGAATAAGCAATCAATAAATTGCCTATACTACATATAGCACTATTATTATTTTGTCTCATCCTTTCTCTAGGCAATACAGATATGGATCAGCATAATACATGATGGAACAAATTCTAGTTTTTTAAATTCCAAAGTAAGTTTCATGTACCATTGTCTTACTGACTGTTTAAGGCCATATATTGCTATTTGTAATTTACACATTTTATCTCCTTTTATATTTTTCAAGTCTTCAGTCTCTTCTTTCTTAGCTTTATTAAAAAAGTCAGATCTTCATTTGCACTTTCATCAAACATTATTTGAATTATTTCCATCAAATATTCTTCCAATTTTAAAGGTATTTCCATATTTTTTTTTCTTGTAATAATCCATTTAGATATGCAGTAGTGACATCCATTTGATTTAATTTTAAATTTTCTTCTACAGCAGTAGTTAAGCTAGTAATAATCTTATAGAGCTTAATTATGCTACTGGTGCCCATGTATCTGAATAGTCTATACCCGCTCGTTCTTTTTACCATCTTTTTTTTAAACTAATTTATAGTCTACAATCTTATCTTTTTCTTCTTATTCAAATATTTTCCATGTTTCATTTTTTAAGTGTGCTATAATTTTTGACTTAATAGCATCATGCCATTGTTCATCTTGTTCATTTTCTTGACTGTCACAAAAACATGATGTTTCAATTTCATTTTCATCAGTGGAATTTTCTTTATTTTGTGTGTAATCTTTCACCCATATAGGTTTATTACATTGTCTTTGAGGTATTCCCAAAGATCTTCCTTCTAATTTTTCAAATTTTTGTTTCAGTGGTGTCTCTTCATTTTCATGCCACTCTTTTGTTGCAGACAAAATAACGTCAGATTTATCACTGTAATTTATATTTTCATGTTCCATGTCACTCAATGTAAGTTTTTTAGGTGCTTTAATAGGAGGATCAACCAATATTTCCTGAACAGATGAGTTATTTTCTATTTCATTTCGTCCATTATCATCTTCGTTTTTTGATTGAAACATTAATTTATTTTTATTTTCAATTTTAGGAGCAGTATATTGTAGTTCTATGGTAAGTTTATTTTTTCTTTATTTTTGTTAGGGAATTTTCCATCTAATACTTTAACGTCGGAGGAGCTCGGTGGCGTGGTGGATTGAGCGCTCTGGTTTCGATCACGAAAACAAAGCAACTTTCGCCATGGTCGGTCCTTGGATGGGTCAATCAAATTTATAATCTTGAGCTCCTCCGTGCTTCGGAAGGCACGTTAAGCCGTTGGTCCCGGTTGTTACTGCAACCGCTTTAACCCACCAACCCGCATTGGGCCAGCGTGGTGGTGTTATGGCCCAAACTCCTCATGTGTTTCTGCCATGTAGGAAGGCCTGTGCCCAGCAGTGGGACGTATATAGGCTGGTGATGATGGTGATGATGACTTTAACGTCTCTGCTAACTATTACTGAGTTTTCATTCTGCAAACATATTCCAAAACCTTTTGCACTTGTTGCATAGCCCACAAATATTCCTTATGGCTTTGGACTAAGTTTTCTTTTTCTTTTCTTTTGAAGGACAAAATTCTTGGAGCCGAAGATATGAAGATGGTTAGCTGATGGAGTGCATCCAACCCATAAACGGTAAGGTGTTTCTTCCCTTAACACTTTTGTAGAACTTCTATTTGTTAAGTAGTTGACAGTATTTATTGATTCAGCCCATAGCTTTTATAGCATTCAGATTCAAGTAACATGCACCATGCTTTATTCACTAATGTCCTATTTTTGCATTCACTGATACCATTTTGCTGAGGTGTATATTGTGCTGATATTCTACTAGTGATTTCATATTCTCTCAAAAATTGTTTAAACACTGGATATTTGTCTTGTTCTTTTTTTAAGTCAGTTTAAAGATTTATAATTTTTGTTGAATTCCTTAAATTTTTCGAATACTTCATTCTTTTGTTTTATTAAATATATGCAGCAGTACCCTGTGAAGCCTTCAGTGAAGGTAACAAAATATTTACTACCATTTAATGAATCAACTGGCATTGGACCACATACGTCACTATCTCTGTAGAAATGTACAGGATAATATTTTTTTATATTTTTAAGGTGACGATGTCATTTTTCCTCTTATACATGTTTACAATTATCGAAATGTGGACCTTGAAAATTGATTCTCTTAACCAATTCATTTGTGTTTAATTTCTTTAAATCTTCCAAGTTGAAGTGAACTAATTTTCTATACCACATTTCTGTTATTTTAACATAATAGAGCCCATCCTTTTTGGTTGCAGAAAAAAATATTTTATTTTTATTCATGAGCAGCACCTTTTTCGAACAATACTCTATAACCGGAGTTAGTAATTTTACTCAATGTAAATATTTCGAATGCATAGTTTCCTTTTAAATACATTTTTCTTTTCCAATGCTGACTGACACTTTTCCTTTCCCTGTTATGTTGGTTGTAGGTAGGTTCATTTGATGCTAGTTTTAATATTCCACTTTGGATAGTAAAAAAGGAAAACATTTGTTTTTTAGCACACATTGTGAAGTACATCTGCTATCTAAACACCAATTTTCACTATTTTCAGATACAGAGGAGCTCAAATTTAATGCCACAGCATGAAAATTGTTTTCTTCTTTTACATTATCCCTTTTTTGTTAATTATGCTAGCATTTTTCCGATTTGTGACTTTTTTTCTACAAATAGTATACAGTATGGAAGCTCTTTTATATTATTATTTTTAAAGAAGTTCTTTTATATTATTATTTTTAAAAGAATAGAATGCACCTTCTGACTCTTGTATAGTTGATGGAGTGTTTTTCCTTGCTTCTCCTTCTTTAATAATCTTTATTTTAAAATGTTCAGGTATAGGAAGATCATCTCTAGATTCAACTGCTATTCTAAAATTTTCATAGCTATTTGGCTGTAATACCAGGATGTAAATCCACTTGCATATTTACAAATTTTGCCACTATATCCATGAAATTATTCAGGTGTTCACGGACATCTTCCTTATCTTAATTTTTTTAAATATTAACTGTTTTAATAATGTGGCCTTTCTTGCAGGCCCTGTGCTTTGAAATATATACTTTAGTTTGTTCCATATTTCAATGGATGATTTACAGACCATTACTTGTTTTAACTTGGATGGAGATATCAGTAGTTATAATTCTGACTTTGCGAGAAGGTCATGTTGTTCGAATTTTTCTGGTTCATCATTTTTTTTTATATCACCACATACGTAATCCGACAAACCTTTTTTATTAAAACTGCTTGCGCTTGTACGCACCACTTATCATAATTATCCTTGTTAAGGGGTTCTATTTGATATGACGAAAACACTGACATGGTAAGTATTTTTTACTATCCTTCCAGTAAACATGCTCTACTACCTTTCGTCAAATAAATGATTTGTGGTTGGTTTTTAGTCTTTTATTTAGCCCTTAGTCACTTTGTAATGTATCACATTTTACAATAATTACATTAGTAGTCACAAGACCTAATACGAGCAGAGATCAAGAGTAAAGTTATAATTTTTTAGGTTGATATCTGTTACTTTAGAATCGGCGGGATTTAATTAAATATATTATTTTCTTCAAATACAAACACGAGCACATCAAGTGTAACAGTTTGAGATCGCCGTTACACCACTCGTATTGAAGGCGCCTTTCATAGTGCAACTGTTACACTTAATGTACTATTATCTGTACTATAAATGTATTTAAAGGTATTCATTCATACTTGCTACATATTTAATGATTTTTGTCATAGAGTTATAATATTGAAACAAAGCTATTTATGACTAATTGTTTCTTGATTTGATATTGAAATACATATATCCAAAACGATTTATATTTTCTAAATTAACTATGATTATTACATGAATACAATAACACTTTGTTCTAATAAATATTACTTTTCATAGTAGGAACATTAAGTTTGTATGTAGTTATATAAATAGATAGATAAATTCTCAATTTTTGATAAATGGTTGAACACCCACCAATAAACACTCTTGATGAATAAAAACTCGTCAAAGAACACAAAGCAGTCCTAAAATATAATGTGATGTTTCACTCATCGACTCCCATAAAGTGTTCCGAAACAAGGAGGGCTTTCAAAACGCTCACAAGCATAATTTGTTTGTGAAAATTACCGAGAAGGGTGTCTGTTCATACTGTTTTAGAAATAACTATAAATTTAACAATAATGCACTAATTAAAGAGGTGTCTAAAAGTAAGTTACGCACCTTCAAGCATCAGGTACTCGGCAAGAACCCGGTGACACAGGGAGATTTTCAACATAACTTTGTCCTTACACCATATAAATCACTTGCCATATCTCCATTGAAATACCACTTTGACGTATTCACATTATCTACCAAATTATAATCACCATTATAGATTAACCTTTAGTTATAATATAGAAATGTAGAATTTGGTAGCTGAATAATTAACATATTAGTACACCCGTAAAATAGTCAACCATGGCTCAGAGTAATCTGTGGATACAACTACAACTCGGCAAACACAGACTAGTCCGCAAATGCGTTTACATTTTGTGAAGAGAAATCTAACCACAGACAAGGTAGATTTTTAAAAAAAACATTGCCATTAGAAGCAAAAGGATCAACTTCGTACATAGATATTCAGAATGTTATTTTAATTTTGATTTGCGAGTAGTATCTGTCTGTAATGTAGCACAAGCTTGTCGTGCTGTCGTGTTTTTAGTTTCAAATACATTATTTTATTTTTATTATTTTTTACTGCTCATTCTCCTCAATAAGTCGACGGGGTGGTTTAATTAAGCGACGACTACGCCGCAGCCAACCAGTCGGTTCCCCGGGCGAAGGAGTGAGTGCGGGTCCAGCGACCAAAGGTATAGATGACGGAGTGTTCTCTTTAACAGGCTGCACGTCTGGTGTCAGCAACTCCTTAGCCTGTGTGTCTACCGTCGGCACTTGCTCGTCAGTCGTCGTTAATCTTTCCCCGAGCTCCTCGTTAGGAAACCGGGGTCGGATGTGGTCAGCATGCCATCGTTTCTCCTCACCTGAAGCTGTAGCTACAACATATGAATACCTATGCTTCCGTGCAGCTATTGTCGCAGGTTGCCACTTTTTCTCCAGTCGTGTCCGAATGAAAACTTGGTCACCTGGGGCGTAATTAGGTGTAAAGCTTTGAGCGTTAATATTATCTTCAACTTGTTTAAATTGAAGCTCTCTTCTTGCGTTTGGTCTGATATTTGACAACATACAATTCAAACGCCGTCCAAACATTACCTCCGCAGGTGTCTTCCCAGTTGATGTGTGTGGGGAATTCCTATAAGAAAACAGAAACTCGCGAAGCCGCCGTTTGAGGTCACCGCCTTCTGCCTTTTGGGGTGTCATCCTTGACTTGAAAGTTCTCACAAGTCGTTCAGCTAACCCATTTGTACGGGGGTGATACGGTGACGCCCTGATATGAATGATTCCTTGACTCTTACAATAGTTCCGAAAATAATGTGAGGTAAACTGTGGTCCATTATCTGACACTATCATCTGGGGAACGCCAAATACACAAAAGATATCATCAAATACTGTACATAGCTGCTTTGTCATGGTTTGTTTCATCGGTCTGACTTCAACCCATTTAGACAACGCATCGCACAGAACAAGCCAGTAGGTTCCCTCAAATGGCCCTGCAAAGTCAACGTGCACTCTTTCCCATACTTGCTCAGGAATAGACCACGAAAAAACCGGTAGCTCTGAATTGCAAGGTCAGTTTTCTTGACATCTGTAACATCTTCTAACAAAACTATCAATATCTTCTTCAATTGACGGCCACCAAACGTAGAACCGAGCAAGAGCCCTCATAGCCGATATCCCCGGATGACCCCGATGAAGGTGTGCTAGTACTGACGCCCGCAGACGGCTCGGAATGACCATCCTCCCTTGCCACATAAGTACATTACTTTCGACCGACAGGTCATTCCTTTTACGATAGAAATGTTTCAGATCGCCATTATACTCTGCTTCTCTCCAGCCAGTCTTAAGGCACAGCATCACTTTGGACAATACATGGTCCTTAGAAGTCATGTGTCTGAGGTTGTCTGCCAATTAAGGTCCTCCATTTCCACATCCAGATACCGTGCGGCAACTTTGTGAACAGCAATTTCGACTGCGGATGGCTTCCCTTCTTTATTAGGCAACCTTGACAGGCAATCAGCTAGAATGTTATTTTGCCCTTTTCTATAAACAATATCGTAATTATAGCTCCCTATTAATAACGCCCATCTTATTAAGCGATTGTTAACCAACTTTGGAAGATTGCGCTGCTGCCCTAAGATATATATTAGCGGTTTATGATCTGTTACTAAAGTGAATTTGGTGCCTCGTAAGTATTGATCAAATTTCTTAATACCGAATAATATTGCGAGAGCTTCACGATCTATCACAGAATATTTGCTTTCAGCAGGACGTAACTTCCTTGAAGCAAAAGAGATAGGTTGTTCGACATTCCCGCTCTTATGGTACAAAACCGCTCCTAGGCCTTTTTCCGATGCATCACAAGCTAAAAACAAATGCTTCCCCTCTTGAAACGCCACCAACGGCTTTGAAGATGCGATACAATTCTTCGTAGTTTCGAAAACTGCTTTCTCTCTTTCCGTCCACTGCCAAGGCTTCCTGCTGCTAGTGAGATCGTGAAGATCAGCACATATACTATGTAAATAAGGAATAAAACGTTCATAAAAGTTTACTAAGCCAAGAAAAGATCTTAACTCTTTCATATTTGTAGGCTCTGCAGCTTTAGATATAGCGTCAATCTTTGCTTTCGTAGGTAGTATGCCTTCCTTGCTAATAACATGACCCAAGTACTCAATGCTTTTCACCAAGAACGTACTTTTATTCAGATTGACCTTCAATCCCGCTTCTTCAAGACGGCTTAACACTGTGTTCAGCGTGTTTGTATGTTCATTCATGTTTTTGCCCGTCACGGCTATGTCATCGAAGTACACGGCTAAATTTGGTATGTCGCTAAGCAACCTGTCAAGGTAATGTTTAAAAATTGACGGGGCTGTTGATATGCCGAATGGCATCCTATTATACTGAAAGTACCCTTTGTGTGTTGCTAAGGTTAAATACTTTTTAGACTCAGGAGCTATTTCAAATTGCAAGTACGCATCCTTAAGATCTATTTTTGAATAAACTTCTCCGTTAGCCAACTTTTGTCGCAACTGGTCAAATACTGGTACCGGATGAAGGTGTTTGACAAGGGCTGCGTTAATAGTGCTCCGATAATCACCACATATTCTAATTTGTCCGTTAGGTTTCACAACGTTAACCGTGGGCGTAGCCCACTCCACAGGAACTAAGTTAGGGTCCACTTGTTCAATGATACCCTCCGCAACAAGTCTGTCTAACTCTACTTCAATATTCTTCTTCATGCTGAATTTAATAGGTCTCGCAGGTAGGTGCACAGGCTGGGAGTCAGGTTTAATGTGTATGTTAACTTGATAGTGTTTTACTCTTCCTAATTTCCCATCGAATAATTTACCGTGTCTTTCGATAATATGTTTGAGCGTCATAGGAGAGTCACCAGATTTGATTGAGTATACCGGTCGTGGGAATTCCATGTTAAACATCTCGCTCCACTGTAATCCCTAGAGCATTGGGTCAGCGTCTTTCATGACAATCACAGGTAGTATCTTCTGGATTCCGTCTACTTCGACCGTCACGTCTGTAAGCCCTTTAGTTCTAAGTTTGTTATTGCAGTAGGCCTTAAGTTTTAGCGCAGTCGTGAGTGCTGGCGCACCTATCTGCCGCCAGAATTTCGTGTTTATAATTGAGTATGAAGACCCAGAATCCCAATCCATTGTACATTTCTTGCCGTTGATAAGCACATCAATTTGTTTACACCGTTTAACTCGTCTTTCAGCTATATTACAACAAACTCCATCATCTTCCCCTTCAACGTCTGTTTGGTCATATGATGATGTTTCACTGTATGTAATTTTTTGTAACTTACCTCTTCGTGCGTTACCTTTTCGGGGAGGTGCGATCCAGGCTTTCCCAGATTTAATGCAACATGACTCAAAGTGTCCTTCAACGTTACATTGCTTACACACATTATTTTTAGCTGGGCAGTTTGTCATTTCATGCTTATCATCCTTTCCGCAGCGGAAACATTGGTCGTGATATATTTTGCGCGGAACGTTCCGTCTCGTATTGTTATGCACGTTAAGCCTGTTCCCAATTTTGTTTACGCTGGCAGTGGGCGTGTCATGTTCTGCTTGCTCTCTGGATTGAGCGACAGCGAATATTTGGTTAAAGGTGACTTCATTAGCTTGACCTTCATATGTATCCAGCAAGTCGGGCCATTTTTGTTTTAGATCGGTTTCTAATTCAGGGTGGTTTAATCCAGTTGCGAAACGATCACGTAGCTGCCGTTCTAAAAATTCATGATCATATCCACAGTCCTTACTGAGATCCTTAAGTCTATTAGCGTAATGTTCCATTGTCTCACTGGTCTCTCTGACACAACTCCAAAACTCTGTTAGTGCTCTGTATCTCGTTTTCTTGATTCTGTGTAGGTTCAAGAGTTTTGCCCGAAGATCTGTATATTTGCTTGAGTCAAAAGCTGGCGTTAACCCTACTTTTACCTCTCGAAAAATTTCTGGAGTTAGGCAGTTGAGTAGTAAATCT
The DNA here is from genome assembly GCA_947347705.1 of Nymphula nitidulata. Lineage (NCBI taxonomy): Eukaryota > Metazoa > Arthropoda > Insecta > Lepidoptera > Crambidae > Nymphula > Nymphula nitidulata. The sequence goes on from OX374616.1 coordinate 26,043,660, forward strand.
TTTTTGAATTCGTCATCGTTGTCATATATTCTACATTTCGTTTCAAAGTAATCTATAAAATCTTCCACCCTACAACAGTCGGGATTGAATTTGTCCATGTTAAAATTCTTGAAGATCGTCATTTTGTTGTTCCCGGCGCTCGTCACGCTCAATGTGCTTGGTTTGTTGTCGGCGGTATCACTCTTTGTTGCGAGTGTAGTCGCGGATGCCAACATTTTTAAAATTTGTAACATTTGTTCTTGCTGCGCTTGTTGAACGCGTAAGAACTGTTCGAATTGTTCCTTCTCCATTAAAATGTTTTCATTTTTTCACCTCGTCGCCAAATAAAATAACACAACATTGTCTAAGATAGAACATAATATATTAAAGTGACAACATCAATCATATAAAATCCACAGCATAGACCAAAGATACCAAAGAGTTTATAACAGTATACTTGTCATGCATGCTCCAATCAACAATAAGGTTCTCATACTCATTAAAACATAACGTAAGCTTATGAAGTCATATTAGATTTATTATTAATGTTCAATTATTTCGTGTTGCAAAAAATAACAAATCTGTTAAATATAGGTACGCTCATTAGTCATATAATTTTGAATTTATGTTCAATTTTCGACCTCGATGAACGTGATAAAATCAGATCAAATGTAAGTTTTAGAAAATTGTTCTAGTAAGCACCTTCCTTTTCGTTTTGTGTATGGTTTCTTTATAAACTTGATAAAGTAAGTCATTTGACTACTCTAATTCTTGCTCTTTTTCCTATTAATATTGAAAGAAAGATATATAGGCCCTAATTATGGAGTACAAGTCAAAAATTAGTTGTCAATTTATGTTTAGTGCATCTCTTTCTCTCAATATGAATACGAAAAGGATAGCTGTTAGATAATTTGACATTACGTGCTTTTGATATTGGACCTTATTTATTGATTGAACGTGATAAAATGTAGTGTTTAGGAAGCACCTCCGTATACTTTTCGTCTCAAATTGTCTTCGAAATCTATTTAGATTTTTTTGACAGCTCTAAACAAATTCTTGCTAGAATTCTATCTTTTTCCTATTACGTATTGCGAGAAAGAGATAAACTGTACTCTAAACAGGAATAAGAGTGTGTCTTCAGATAACCCCCACTATCGATCAGCCCGCCTGGCATGACCACCGAAACGCGATATGATAAAGCTATTTATCGCTTTGAATTGTCAAAAATCATTGGATATAACCGCCATCTTGAAATTTTATCTAAACTTCGAACATGTATATAAACAATACAAGTTCGCAGTTTCGAAAAAAATTCTAGATGGCGGTTATATCCAATGATTTTTGACAGTTCAAAGCGATAAATGGCTTTATTATATCGCCACAATATCGCGTTTCGCTGGTCATGCTAGGCGGGCAGGTGCCAAGTTTTCCTACCAGCCCGCCTAGCATGACCACCGAAACGCGATATGATACGATATGATAAAGCTATTTATCGCTTAGAATTGTCAAAAATCATTGGATATTACCGCCATCTTGAAATTTTATCGAAACTGCGAACTTGTATTGTATATATACTGTTCGCAGTTTCGATAAAATTTCAAAATAGCGGTTATATCCAATGATTTTTGACAGTTCGAAGCGATAAATAGCTTTATCATATGGCGTTTCGGTGGTCATGCTAGGCGGGCAGATGTATTGGAATATATTAAAACCGTCGCCCTACCGCCTATAGCAATTTTGGATGCAAAGCAATTACACGATATGGCACCGCGCCGTATTTCTATACAATAAATAGAGAATTTACAGGGAAAATGTAACAAAATCTACACTTATCTCTTTGATACACTAGTTCTACTCAGGTTTTAGCCATGAAGTTTTAAACATGGCTGCTGGTATGGAATATTAACATCAGTCACTTAATTAACTTTTATAGAATATTTTTTTAAGAGAGTGGGATAGCAAGTTAGGTATAATAATTGAGAGTTCTCGCTCCACCTTGTTTAGAACTTTATGGTTTAAGCCCGTAAATCATACAGAAGCTTAAACCCCTATAATACATACCTATATACCATAGAGGCATAGACCATTATAATACATAAACATACTTACGCAGTACATAATCTGTGTCTATTTGCATTGAATTGAACCATAGACAAAATTGACATTGTACTTTTCCAATGGTTGAACATTAGATTGGTGAAATAATTCACTGCTTTTGAAGTGGAATAACTAGTTACCTAAATCAAATTTAAAAAAGTAATTACAATAATGGCTAACATAGCTGCTAAACGTATCAAAAGAGAATTTAAGGAGGTCATAAAAAGCGAGGAGGTGAGTCTATTTTGCTTGAAATTTCATTCGATAGAATATTGCTTGTTGTCGGTAGCTCGGTACTTACTTGCTTGCAGTTTGCTAAAATGTCAATCGTCCTAAAATTTAACCAAAATAAGGTAGAAAGTGCGTTTGAAAATGTACGAACTTGCTATCATTGCCTTTGTGCAAACTTGTTTCCGAGTTTGCAAGGCGTGATTCAGCATGTTTCAAAATTATCTTTTTTAAAACCTTTCGGAGTTAAAAATAGTATTTTTGTTGCTTTTAATATTTGTGTTCTGCATAGGTAAGTAAATCGAAGAATTAATGTTTGTAATTAATTTCAATAAGTGTAGTTTTTATGTATGTATGTATAAAACTAAATTAAATAAATTATTTTTTTGAACTTGTTATTCTCTGCTAACGACCATGTGTAACTGTAAAATACCCACATACAATTTAATGCTAATTCATCAAGTTAGTAGGTTTGTGACTTGTGACAGACAAACAATTCACATTCAATTCACAAATACTGCATAAAATAGTCAGAAACTAAGAAGAATGGCAGAAATATTAAGCTGTACAAAATATCTTAATAATTTTCATTCAACTACAATGTATAGACATTTGCTTCAATAGATAAGATGCACCAAAAACTTGAATCATTTGTAAGACACAATTTTTATTATCTTCTTGTATTAAATTACATAATATACTTCATTAATCAGAGCTATTGAACTTTTTGATGCAAGTAACCCTAAATATAAATTTTTGTGGGTCTTGCTTTCACTTCAGAATTTTCTCCCCACAATATGAATTTTCTTAACAAACAAAATTGTTTTCTCACAACGATACCACATGAGCCATGCACTGATCAGCTATTTTATTCTAACACTCAACTAGTTTAAAGCAGTGAAGACCATGGCAGTGTCATTCAGATAAGAAAATAGTAAAGTAATCATATTGAACAGGTTATTTATATTAGTGTAGGCCAGTATAGCAAAAATGTTTGCAATTCTACTTCTCATATAGATATAATACCACCACCAATGTTTACTAAATGTAATGTATACCTCATTCTAGTGCAAATAGAGTAAATAACATATTTTTATCTTTAATATGTAAATTAATGAGTTAAAATTTAGAAACTTGGTAATACTTGGTTGCTTTTTAAAGTTAATTAATTCTTATGCAAATGATAATACCACAAAAACCAAGTTAGTTGTTTGCATGAAGTGTTTCCAATCTTAGATTTTGTGGTAAAAGTGGATAAACTTTTAAATTAGATGTATTAAAATGAAATGGTCTCAAATTCTATTCATTCATCATCGATCAATTTCATCATACACAACATGCTGTGTACTAGCAACTAGCATATATTATAATTTTCTAGCTTATTAATTTTTTCCATCTGTGACTGTAATATGCCAGTGTACCTATTATAAGAGTACTTTGCGAATTATGCCTATTTTATTTCTGCAACTACATATATGACAAACAAGCTGATGCTTCACCTGGTAGTAAGCGTTTAGCCCCACTTTATTTTTATTTTGAATCAAATAGTCATTACCAGATGCTAATATAAAAAAAATTAACTATGTTTTCGTATTTAAAAAAGTCAATTATGCTGTACACAGCATAAAACTCAGAAATAACTGTAGTTACTACTACCTCTATATGCTCTCTTAGTGCTGGTGCGCACTGCGAAATTATGTGTTTTCTTTCCCAACACCTAATAGAATTGTATTGAATTTGCAGACTTTAAAGCTTTGTAAGATAAGGTTTATAGTGCTGTAGGTGTTTAAATTTTCGCCTTCAAAGAAATTCGCTATTACCCATTTATTATGGCACTGACCCAAGAAATCCTAAATTTGCACTTATATTTGAAGAATCTGTTCTTATACAGATTCTGCAAATGGTACAATTCATAACCATAAACTTCTTACGTGTTTCTCCCATGTCATGTAGGAAGGCCTGTTCCCAGCAGTGGGCGTCTCTCGGCTGATATGACGATGATTATGAATTGTTTTTAATTATATCAGACAGCTAATGCATCATAAATATATTCGTTCACTTTTTAATGATATTAAAAAGTGAACGAATATGCATCATTGTCGTCAATTTTTACATAAATATAATAATTGATTAAATAAAGTAGATAAGCGGCAATAATAATGGCCCAAATTGAAATAACCAGTACCAGTTATAATTGTGACATACATATTATGTATTTGCAGGTGGCTAGTGGTGTTATAGGCCTAGAATTATTGAATAATAGTTGGACAGATCTGCAGGGCAAGATCGCAGGGCCATCAGACACACCATATGAAGGCGGAACTTTTCTGTTGGAGATCAAAGTACCAGAGACTTATCCCTTCAATCCACCTAAGGTATGACTTTATAATGTTTTTTTTAAACAATATGCTCTAAATAGGGACATCCAAATTTTTTCAAAGATTACTTACACCTTGTTATAACATACTAATGTTTTAACTATTCCTATAATAATATTGTTTTATATTTTCGCAAGCACTACACATTTGAAATAAAAACACTTCACCAGATTTAAACCATTGATATTAATAATATATAATTAAAATTTTGAATAACCCATGGCTTCGATTATCAACTATCTAACACCTTCTCACTAAGAGATTCTATGATTCTTATGAGCCCAAACATGATATGTATGCTGTATGTTTCTGTTGAATGAATGATGCTATGCTGTACCTCTGAAGTAACAATACACCAAATTTCATATCAATCAGATTAGTGAATGTTAGTGAGATCCTTGTGTCAAAATGAGCTAATGATCATCAAACGCCTGAATAGATTTCATTAGCTATAGCTAAGGACCATCCCAATCACTTAAGCTTTCAAACAAAAAACCGAATCAAAATTGGTCCATTCATTTAGGAACTATGATATGATGGCATAGATATCAATGCACAGATACACCAACAGACAATTTGACGTGATTAGGATTGTTCTTAGCTATAATTTATGAAGATCAGTTAAGGAGTTTGATGACTATCAGTTTTTTCTACATGCTAAAAGTGTATTACTAACTTTCACAGATCCGATTGATTTGAAATTTGGTGTACTGTCACATCGGTGACATTCCCATTACATACTAATGTAGAGCTGATCCTATACCATCAAAAAGTCTGCAGGATGCCTAATCCAATGAGATGGTGTTAGTTAGATTATTAATGGGGCCGGGGCTTACTTAAAATTTTCAATTTTTCTTTTTTTAAACCATTAATTTCCGTAATGGATCTCGGATCCGTCATGTGGGTGGCTTCATATTTTCATGGCGTCTATGTGACCACGTGAACACGTGATCAAATGTGTATAATGGATAACAGATTTATATTTTCATGACGTTTAGTCTGTGTGACTACGTGATTATAAACGTAAACGACTATGTTTACCGCGATGTTAATTTAAAATAAATAATTAAGTACGGAAATTATCAAATATTGTTTATTTTTGACAATCCTTGCCTCTTATCCGTTGCCGTTGGGACATTGTCTAGCTAGACGTACGTTGTCGGCATTTCCCGCAAGAACAAAGTCGTCGGACTTCTGTATTTCTTTATTCTGTGCCTAATGCCTATACCATAAATTAGTGTTATTAGATGCGATCTTCTGTAATGTGGAGGTTCTACTCCAGTCAGGTGTTCACAAAATTCCAGTGGAAAGTGCCATGTGCCCCTCCTGTCTTAAAATATGACATGATAAATATTTGTTTTCACAGATCCGATTCATTACAAAGATATGGCATCCAAATGTGTCGTCAGTGACAGGGGCAATCTGTCTCGACATACTAAAAGACCAATGGGCAGCGGCGCTCACGCTGCGCACAGTTTTGCTATCCATACAAGCGCTGTTGCCTGCTGCTGAACCAAATGATCCTCAAGATGCGGTAGTCGCGAAACAGTACCGTGAAAACCGGTGCCTGTTCAATATCACGGCGCGTCACTGGACGAACGTGTACGCAGGTGGTCCATCGGTGGTGAACGATTGCAACCAGAAGGTGCAGCGGTTGGTGGACATGGGCGTGGAGGAGGACCAGGCCCGCGTCGCACTTTCGACCTATGACTGGGAGCTAGAGCGGGCCACCGAGCAGCTCTTTAGTTAGTGTTGGCTAACAAGATATATCATCATCCTGCTTACAAACATGTGACACGTAGAACCACGAGAAAATTACGAACTCATACCGCTCATCTTTAATGGTACTGGTTTTTTGTGATTGTTAAATTGTATGTCTGTTGTTATTGAAATGTCCATATTGAAATGTGTAAAGAAGCGCTAGACTCCACCTATGCTTATCAATACTTTTGGTCACAAGGAGCGTAAATGCAGACACCCCATTTCACAGTTGAAGGAAAAATACACTTATATATTAGAGTTGGGTACCTCGCGTATGACCGTATGAGTGATACAAACGAGCTAGCTCTTGGTGCTTGGTAATCTAATATATAAATTGTCGTTTTTTCTCGTTCCTGCTTAGCATCTTAAAGAGGCTGTGAATAAAATTAATATTTGGTTTAAAGTGTTACTTGGGCACATAACATAAATGGTCCATTTCGCAGGTCGTTTTGCAGTCGTATTTTGTTCTGTTTGCAACACGTTTGGGTTTTAGGATAGATGAACTAAAAATAAAATCAATTTACTAATCAATTTAATTTTCTGTATTTTAAATTAAATTTTTCGAATTAACTTTAAAAATCAATTAATTGTCCTTTAGAACAGCTTTTTTCATTTTTGCATCATTTGATTTTTTGTTGACATATTTTTTTTTCACATAATGCACGAATAGTTTTTCTAACAGCATAATCAATTCAAATAAATGTCTAAAAATATTAAGCTACAATATAAATCGATAACGGTATTTGTTGCGTACGGAACAAAGAACTGCATGACGATTTGGGAACAAGCAATATCCTGTAAATAGGTTATTAGTAAAAAGGTGGCAAAGGATCATCTGGTCCACTTGTTAGAGTTGCTAGTCAATGGTGACCGTTGTATATAAATGCTAGCGATTCAAGAAATATCAGACGTTGTCTTTAGGAGGATGAATTGCGCAGCCTGTCAACCTGTATTCCACAAAGTTTAGTAAATCATCTAAAAATTAGTATTCGGTCCATATTAGAGCAGTAAACTTTGTGGGGCTGGCAATTAAAAGCAGCTCTTCTTGATAAAACGAATGCAATATATTTCGTACTTATTCTAATTTTATGCCTAAAAACCAGGGAAGGGCGTGACCGAAGACACAATAACCGAAGACTAAATAATGTTGCGTAGATCTTCGGATCAGAATTATCTAACTCGAAAATCAATAGCAATTTGACAAAATTTCCATTTCCATTATTTGTTGTCGGAGCAACGATGGATGTCGAATTGAAAGAATTGTGATGACAATGCAACCGATAAATAGGAAATAGGATCTATTGATCCGGAATCTGTGTATCTATGGTCGTCTGTAAATAAAAATAGTAAGGTAAAAATCTTAAATAATTTGCTATTACATCAAGGTGACATGAATATCTAATTAATATTATTATGCAATTTCTTTTTAAAACAATAAATATTTAGAAAAATTACTAGAAAATAATATAATTATCAATTATGGGTCTGGTTTCGAATTCAGAATATTTGAAGATCAATCTATATTTACTGAGTACTTTTTATAGAAAATACTTTATTAAGTATATTAAGACCAGCTTAGCTTCAATTTTCAACTCAAAAAACGGCCCTTTAACTATTATGTTTACTATTCTTGCCTGAGACATGTAATAATTAAAATTAAATTAATGACCAATACAGATTAATTTGGCTCATACAAACAATGAATTCTACACTCTAAACAACTTTTAAATGGTCCTTAATTAAACAACTATAAAATTCACGTATGCACTTAACGTTTCGAAAAAAAGGATATCCTTATTATTGCGTATTCAAAAGTCACCGAGCAAAGAAATAGTCTGTACAATTAATATTGTAGGTAATAAATAAGTAGTTTTGTCATTTTGTTGAATGTAGAAACAATCGTTAAATATACAACAATAGAAACAAAATTGTTTTAAATCGGAATATGGTTCCTAGGGCCTATAAACTTTTAAGCTTATTGTTAAAATGTTTTAACTATAAATAACAGTTTATTAGAAGTAAATCTTGACAGTGCTGGCGTCCATCCCAGCTATGTACAGTCGAAAGCACATCAAGCGCAAGAGTTCGATTTTGAGACCACCCTTAGTTTTTAATAGAGGCGGCTTTGTGTTGTTGAACTTGATGTGTTATAGGAAGGCAAGTAATGTAGGAAGAATATTTACATCCTCGTCCAAAACTGGAAATGTAATCGGTAATGTGCAAAGAAAAAATATTTCTTTATTACCTGGTTTCGTGCGAAGAATATTTTTTCCTTGTACATTGCTGGTAATGTAACTCGGTAATGTACGAGTAACAAGGGGTTATCATCTGTACACTACAGCTATGGGTTGACTAAAGAAGGCCAATCCATGCTATAGTCCACATTGTTCATATTAATCAATACTTATAAAAATATTTACCTAAACTAGAAAAAATTCATGTTCTGGGGCCAGACTCGCGACCTTTCACAATCCGGCGATCGCTGGACCGCTCTAATAATTTGTGCTACAAATTGCCTACAATGGACTTGGGACAACCCTGTGAATTTCTTCTAGTCTGTCTGTATTTATCATAATGTTAAAAATAAAATAAATACAATCTACTAATCAACACAGGCATACTTGCTTTGTCTTTAGTCTAAGTGTGTGCGTGCGCTATGTCGACGCTGTGATCTGTACTTGACTTTATATGTATACACAAAGTTGTTTGCTAGTGCCACGTGCACATAACTATTTGATTTGGCCTGAGTTCATTTTTGTAGCTTCATTGTCTTTCAGAAAATTTATTATGCTACTTGTGCCGTTCAGGCCTCAAGCGAAATAATGAATGCAATTAGTATAATTAAATATGAAATTTATTTATATCAACAATAATTTGTATAATGAAATAAATATCGTAGTTTTGATTGACCATGCTATTGTTTGTGTAAAAGCCGCAGTCCGGGCTAATACGGGGCAAAATTTTTAAATATAGAAGTGCAATTTCTCTTTTTCGCCTACAGGCAATATTCTCTCTTACAGCTCTCGCTTGCACGCTATATCGAATGAACAAGAAGTAAATGGAAGATATTTACCCGAGTCAATACTCTTTGTACACTTATTGCTTCTGTAAAGTACATATCTGGGTTTACCTCTTTTGAGACTAAAAATATTGATGTCTTATGTTAGGTTGTAAGCAAACTCATGAAATTAAGAAGTTTTCTTAGAGAAGTTAAACAATTTTGAATAATGTCGTGTTATGCAAGCTAAATACACATGTACAATATTTACAGCTTGGCTAGAAAGAGTTGAAAAATGATGAGGGTGCTGCTATCGTTTTACATGATAACATTTATACTGCGTCTTAAGAATTTGATTCTTGCGGATTTTTAAATGTAATATATAAATTAAATAATGAAAAAGTTACCTTTTTGATATCAGTGAAACAATAATACGCCCACTTCAAAGAAGTGAAGTTGAGAATTAGAAATTCGTTTATGGAAACTTACTTAAATAGGAAATTCGCTTCAGTTGAGTTGATAAAATTAGGGTTGTTGAGGAAGTGATTATGAGGAAGAGGAGAAGGAAGAGGAAGTGTCAAGCACAAATTTAGAGGATGCGGATGAGGATGAGGATATTTTTTTGAGGAAGAGGATGCGGAAGAGGAAGCGGATGAGGAAGAGGATGATATGAAATATACTTTTCTGTCAAGAAAGTAAAGAGAAAAGATCAATAATACATCCAAATTTATTTTACCACCTTCAAAATATGCTCCTTCAGAAACGATAAACTTACGCCAACGAATAATCCAATCATCAAAACATTTTTTAAACGCTGTTTCCGGAATTGAGTTCAGTTCTCGCCGCGAATTCTCCTTTATGTCTTCTACCGAATGAAAACGGGTGCCACGAAGTGGCAATTTGAGTTTAGGAAAAAGAAAGAAGTCGGCTGGAGCCATATCTGGTGAATATAGTAGTTGCTCGATGGTATTTGTTGAGTGTTTGGTCAAAAAGTCGTTCACAATGATGGCCTTGTGCGAAGGCGCATTATCGTGGTGCAAAATCCAAGAATTTTCTTTCCACAAATCTGGCCTTTTTCTTCGAATTTGCTCTCTTAAACGCCGCATAACGCTCAAATAATATTCTTTATTTACCATTTGACCTTCCGGTAAGAATTCCGAGTGCGCAACACCGCGAGAGTTAAAGAAAACAGTCAAGATGACTTTGACTTTTGATCGACTTTGGGGTGGTGTTTTCGGCTTCGGTTCAGTTGGAAGGCGCCACTCCGAAGCTTGTTGAATAGTTTGCATGTCAAACTCGTAAACCCACGTTTCGTCACTAGTGACAATGCGTTTCATGAATGTTGGGTCGGAATTGACTCGTTCTAGGCTTCTAGCATGTCCTCAGCGATTCTCATGTGATTGAGTTGTTAGAGAAAATTCAGGTCTTTTGGGACTAGCCGAGCGGCAACATGTTTCATACCCAAGTGATTATTTAAAATGGTATGAATCGACTCGTGAGATACAGAAAGCCGGCTATCTCTCTCAAGTCACTATTTCCCTTACTTTCGCGATGTTAATTTCAGTTGCAGACGTTGATGGCCTACCAGAGCGAGGCAAATCTTCTATCACATCTCGACCGCTTTTGAACGCTTTGTACCACTCATAAGCACGTGTTTTTGATAAAGTCGATTCACCGTAAGCCTTCTGTAACATTTTCAGTGACTCAGAACACGAAATTCCATTGGCGATGCAAAATTTAAGACAAACTCTTTGTTTGATATTTTTGTCCATTATGAAATTCGCAATACACACTAGTTATGATATAACTAAAAACAGCACTGTTTTTAATATAAATAACAGATGCAACTCAAACTCAATAAAAGACATTTTGATTTGATTTGATTTGAACTCTGCGCCAAAATGGAAAACAGTTGTACCAATCTAACAACAACAACAAAAAACAAAAAAATATATTTGGAACCATAAACAAATCATCCATTCCCGATACTTTTTTGACTGAATGTATAATTTAAATGGTCCACTGGAAAATGTTCTTTTAATTTTAAACAAAACAACGCTATGTCAATTGTCAAAACAAACAAGGAAGAACGCGGGTGGCGGGAGAGGATGGCTCGCTCGCTGACCCTTCGGCCCGGCATCGTGCTGCGCGGCGTGTGCGTTGCCATGAATACGAATACGCATGCGCAGTAAAATTCCTCTTAAATTTTGTGGATTTTTATTTATTAGGAAGCGGAAACGGTTAAGGAACTCAAAATATTGCGGAACTTCCGCATTATGAGGAAGCGGAAGAGGAATCCTCAGCAACCCTAATACACACAAAACTTAATTAACGAAATATTTACCTATTTGTAATCTAAAAATTCTTGTAGACTATATAAAAACACTTTTCTGTTAGCCAATATTTCACTATTTTCCTAAATTTCGGGAACGTTTGACTTTTCTATTCTGAATTAGAATCCAAAAATTCATAATTTTACATGTAAAATTGTGAACATAACGGATATCTAAAAATTCATAATGTATGTATACATTATGAATTTTTAGATATCCGATATGTTTAAATCTTAAACTTTTGACAATGGCACAGATATTCTTAATTTTCATTTTAACTTATTATAAATGTTTGAATTTTAATATATTATATACTATATTTTAGTAAATTTTAGTAAATGGCACAGATTTTAAAATCGACTAATTAAACCTTAGGCCGCTCTTGCTTATATTTTCCGGCATTTAAAATTTGCCATTATTTTCATTTCCTTCTTCAACAATATGTCCTAATGTACATATTTACAGACTTTCCTGAAACAAATGTAAAGTAAGCCACCACCATAGACCACCCATTTTTAACCGTAAACCTCCTAATGGTGGTAAACCTGACATTGTAGGGTCGTCTGGTTAGGTGTCAGCTTGCTTGTCATCGAGTTTTAAAGTACTTTTATCTCACGAAGCAACTTGCACTGACAAGTGCTTTACTTGTGTTAACCAAGTGTCAAACACTCTGCGGATGTGTGCGTGAATACGAGTGGCGTTAGCATAGAAATTTTAACAGATGGTAATAAATATGATATAATTTTATTATTTTCAAACGTAAATGTGAATCTGTAACAGTTATTTTATTTAAGTTTAGTAACTTAAAAATAAATAAAATAAACAAAAAATAAATCGTGATATTTTGAAGGTTTTTCATAATTAACAACAGAATAAAATAAGACAGTGTTACTTGTGTTATATTTAATTAAATCAATCAGAATCACTCGAATAATTTTATTATCAGTTTAACCTGAATAATCATGTCATTTTATAAATTTCGAACTCAGTTTTCCTGCGTGATATTCAGCAGACATAGAAAAACAATAACTTGTCTTGCACAAACTAATAATCTTGCCTATTTCAAACAATAAACATTTTTTTTTTATACCAACATGTCAAATTTAAAGCATTTCGCGAAGTTTTAAAACTGTTAATCCGAAATGAATAATATGTTTTGAAAGTTTGATTTTTGTGTTTGCTTTTGCTATAAGTTGCCATTTAAATTTTAAATGTTAGTTCCTTTTTAATTAATTTATACTCTTTCTGGTCAAGCTGTACCTACTGCCCTAAATAAAACCTAAATCTTATCAACTGGTTGCAGTCAAGACGTCTAATGGCCGTAGTATCCTTAAAGAACAATTATATGGTGTAGGTATTATTGACCAATAACGCTTGGTGAAAACCCGCGTTATGACGTAGTTACCCCATAAAAAGAAGAAAAATGGGTACCATGCAAAAGTTCATGGCTACTAATACAAATATGTGCTTTTATGTAGTAGACTCTACCTACAAAGTTTGGCGTTGATTTTACTCGGGCGATAACTCCGATGTCAAGACCATACATAGACTTGAGATAATACATAAATACTCTTACCACATTTAAAATAAGTTCATTAATGGACACTCAAGTTTTTAATTGCGCTTTTAGGATAAACACTACAGTACAACGTTAACAATAGAGAAGATACTAGGGCTATTGATAGAGTCTCGTGTAGTGTAGTTATATGTGTATACACACATTGGCAGATACTGTCTCCCATCGGCAAGAGTAAAGTGACGAATCATAAGTGTATACATACATAATGAACGTTACTGTATGACATTTTTTGCAATGTTGAAAATGCCCATTGAACCTAAAGGTATCCATATGAATGTAGTCTTAGGTTAACTCTATGCGTATATTGTTATAGTATTCACAGAGCATCATTATTTTTGTACGATTGAAGGTTATAGCTCACTTAAATGACACCGCTCCGGCACATGCGCCGGGAGTATGGTCAAAGAAAGCTGTATGTACCTACTCTTAAAGCACTTCACAATGTCGAATCCGTTTGTCTCGCTCTTAGCTGCTGGTATTGTCATTGTAAACTGATTATACGGAAATCGACTTTAAGACTAAATTCATATATTCGTAAGGTTGCTCTGCTGTACCGGTGCCGTTTAAGTGAGCTATGATCTTGACATGCCCACCAAGGGCTGCTTAGTCAGGGCCTCTGTAGACTTGAGTGCCGCCGCTGTGGTTTATAAAGTAAAAATTTATTTTACTACCTACATATATTACTTTTATATCGTTTTTTCTTTATTACTTCAAATAAATATTAATCATTGGAACAGAAAATACATTTTCTTGTCTGACGGCTCTCATAATCACAACCAGGGCGACTATTTTTGTTTGTAACTAAAATACACTTCAAAATAATGGTTTTTAGAATATATTTTAAGTTGGACTATGTTGATTGAAATATAGATACATTAAGTTGTTTTGATGTCATAGTTAACATTTGTTTTTTTTTATAAACATTTATAGTGCAATATGATAGTCATTGGCGAGAGGATAATGTCGGTTTCCACCAAATCGGAGAGGCGATAAGTAGTAACAAGTAATGGGTAGATATATTGTCGTTATGTTTACTTAACTTGTTCAAATATTATATTTGTTGTTTATGAAAGCTCCGCTTTTGTGGATACAGGCCGTAAGAGTTGGATATTTTGGGACTGTAATAAATATCCTTATTACGTAAAGTTTAGTTTACTTTTATTTCAAAATTAAAGAGTTGTTACAAAAATGTATGGAGCCCCGGCTAGGTCTACTTACCTACAGACGAAAGGACATCAAGTGTACAGGTACAGTTGCACTACGAAAGCCGCCTCTATTACGAATGGAATAAAGCGCAGACCACACTGCCAGCAAGCGAGTGAGCGAGCTAGGCGGGCGGGCATCGTTTCACCTCTTTTCATACTTTGGTTCACACTGCGAACTAAACTACGTTGGCGTAGTTTGTATAGTTTCCTTCTCTCGCTGCGCCCGCCCGCCTAGCTCGCTCGCCCGCTCGCTGGCGGTGTGGCCTGCGCTTAAGAGCGGTCTCATGGTCAAACTGTTCCGCTTGATGTGCTGTCGACTGTACACTATACTAAAAAAATAGTCAAAATTTGCAGAATAGTTTTTAACTGTCTCTATATTTGCTTTGTTTCGTGGCACGAAACAAGAATTGAAAAAAGTACGTAGTGTTTGAAAAAAAAAGAAAAAACACTAAAAAAAGTACGTTTAGTGTAGTGTTGGAATGATATATTTTATGGCATGGAAAATTAATCATTCAAACCGCTAAATTCAATGTAGGTATTGACTAATCTTTACTAAAATTATAAATGTGTCTGTCTGTCTGTCAGTTCTTCGGGCATAAATCTCTAAACCGATTTAGATGAAATTTGGTACCGAGATAGTTTGAGACTTATGATCGTATTTATTCTAGATGTCATCCTTAAATGGAGTGAAAAGGGGGGTGGAGGTTTGTATGGAGAATCATTAACCGCTTAACCAATTTATATTTTTTTTGAAGAGACAGTTTGTGTTGTGAGGAAAGATATAGAATAGTTTTAGTCCCCAAATCATCCCTTATGGGTGATGGGCATAGAACTGAATGGCAAAAGGTACCGCCATTAAGACACTCCAAGTCCTTTATGGGGGGAGGGTAGGGGAATGGAGTAAATACATCTGTACAAACGGCAGAACACAGGCTCGCATTCTCACGGGAGCGCTCACGGGACATTTTGCCACCAACTATCGATGAAGATGAAGACTAGGGTCGAAGTGCATCGTGGCAAAGTCACGGCCCCATGATAAGATAAGATAAGATAAGATCCCTTATGGGTGAAAAAATGTTATACATTTTCGATCAATTAATTAGTCATCCCTTTAGGAAGCAAAAAGAGGGGTGGTTGTTGGTATGGGAAATCTCAAAATCAATAATTTATTGAGGAAGCAATAAAACTCATTGTTATATTACTTTTCCTAAGGTTTAATAGTACATTGTTTACCAAGGGTTGAAAGCCGCCTACCACAATTATTTTAAAATAGTTTGAGGCTGAAATTGGTGTTTTCACCCGAGGTAAGCACTAAAATTTTCATTTCGAATACATGGAAAGTAAACAAAGGCTAGATGAATAATAAAATAAGTGAATATAATTGATTTTTGAATATAGTTTGCACTAATATTGCCTTTTTTTGTCCCCATTAGGGAAGGCAAAGGGAGCTAAATGCACATACATCCATTGCTCTATTTATTGCATTGAAATGCAGGTGATGCACATTTCAGTGCACCTTGCCATACAGTCTCCATATGATGCTACTTTGATAGGGTGAATAACCACGTTTAAATTCTCATCGTCTTTCACACCATCATCACTTTTATTCTAATGAACTTCCAAATGCACGTCAACACAAACACTTGCTTCGTAAAACTACACCAATTTTATAACACAACGATCGCTCGGACACAATTTTTAATAATTGCCCCATTCCGTCCCCCACCCTTTATATCACAGATTTTATAGCTATATATGTATCTACCTTCCTAACCTTCTTACCTAATCATAGTAGGACCTAACCTTCATACAATGAGGAGGTTATTTAAAGAGGTCGTTGCGGATTGCGGACAAAAGCTATACTGTCATAAAAACATTTTTCACGCGGACGAAGTCGCGGACTAAAGCTAGTTGACTAATAATAATAATAATAATATAATATTCATACACTCACCACACCTATTATCTAGCTCAAAGTAAGCATCATGAAGAGCTTGTGTTATGGATTCTAGATAACGGATAAATATTGATAATAATATGTATATAAATATACTAATTAAACATATAAACATCCATGACTCGTGAACAATTGCTCGTATTCATCATATAAACATTTGCCCCTACCGGGATTTGAACCGAACCCGGGACCTCTTGATCGAGCAGCCCGTATAGCAAGGGTTACAGACCACTCGACCAGTACTAAACTGACTAATAAATAAATAGATAAAATTGGAGGCGAAATTACTTTTAACAAATTATTTTGTTCTATTGCAGTGGTTAATTGTATAAATTCATGCGGCAGTTAAAGAAAAAGCAGCAGCAAAATGTGGTAATAGGCAGGGCAGCGAACAGACGGCCGATGGGGCGTTAAGTTCTAGCGTGGCGACAACGTAGCGGAAAGCGCAAAGTACCGCCTACTAGATGGAGACGACCTGGTCAGGGTCGAGGGGAGCCGTCTGATGCAGGCTGCGCAGAAGCGATCCATTTGGAAACCGATGGGCGAGGCCTTTGTTCAGCAGCAGATATTATAGGCTGATATGATGATGACGATGTTGCGGGAGTTTATACAAAACTGCTTACCCTTTTACACCGAGCATCAGAATCATCTCAACTCTCAGAGCGAGTGATCAAAAATACACGTAAAATACGTGTATTTTCACAGTTTCTGAAAAGCAATTCTAACGTAGTAATGATAGGATCGTATGTTGTTTGTACTTAAATCTTTAACAAGTGAAAGGTGATTCTAATGCTGTAGTAGTAATCAAGTATTCGGGGGTGTAAGGCGTCCCGAATAACAACTTACACGGGATCCAAGCGAACCTCCCCTGCACGTGGTGCACCCTGTCGTTCAACGAATGAGGCTCTGGCGCTCTCCATCAAAACGCACTGTGCCAGCTTTGTGGGAGACGGCCCAAGACCACAAGCGGTGAGGAGTATTTGCGAAGCGCCGGCACCAGCGGTGCCAAGAATCCCCGGGCGGCAAAGATATACCGTCATACGACCTTGGACGTTGCAACGTATAACAAGCGTACTGCAGGCCGAGAAGAAGCTGCTGGAACTTGAGAAGGTATTGGGTAGGATTCGCTGGAGCTATACTCCAGCGAATCTTTGGGACTTTCGGGACACTCTGAAGTCTGACGAGAGTGTGAGGATACGATGGTCCTTAAATCCGGCAACCTGCTCTATTTCCGGGAGGGCGAAGATCTATCCCAATATCATCTGTTGTGTTATTTATGCCAATGAATAAATAAATAAATGCTAGCCGATTACATAGAGAGGGATAGGTACTAACACGAGTAGCGATCACCGAATTGTAAAAAGAGGCACATTGAATATGAACGTAAAATTCGTACGGTATCGACTGATCAAGTCTACGCTCCGCCCTAACGCTATCCAGATCCAAAACCCCGAACATACATACAACGATAGCTTCGTGAAAGCTGTTCTTACGGTGGGTTCAGGGCTCTTCAAATCCAGCCGTAACAAAAAGCAGACCCCAAGTGAAATAGGTGTTTAACAATATGTTTTGAATATTCTTCGTATTTAATAAGCTTGTAATAAAAATAACTATATTTAATTATAATAAATTCACGATTAATGAATAGTTTGCCCTTCAATAACACAAAAAACCAAACAGGTAGGTGTATCGCTATTTTTTGCTCAAGTTTCGAGGCCGCGCTAATCTAGACCCAAGCAAGCAAGTTTTATTTAATACGTTCATCATCATTATGGTAATGATGATCATCTAAAAGTTAATTGTAATTTGGTCGTAATTTAAAGTTCTTTTCTTTTAATGAGTTTTTAGGCGAAATTATCCTGTAGCGTGAAATAAAAATCTGTTTTTATAATTAAATTCATAGGTAGAGATGGAAACAATCAGAATAACTCTAACCAATGATTGAAAATATTAAGCAAGAAATAGAGAAGGTACAACCTGTAACTAAAAGACAAAATACGATGTACAGAAATCAGAAAAGGACAATATTAGACCCCTAGATGCTTTGATTACATAATATCATACCGACGCGACGCCTAGAAGAGACCAAATGGAGATGGACTGCTCACATTCTGAGCAGGCCCTTTTGCTAGTCAAAGCTAATTAGGCGATTAATTCATAATTTTAATTTACAATAAAAGTTAGCGAATAAGGCGAATAACAAATAAAACGATGGGAGAATGCAATATATAAGGGGTGAAGAAGAACGGCCAAGCCCTCACCACCTAGGCAGATGTCTTTCGATAATCACTATAGCTTTGGGAAATGTATGCTATTCAACTTAAGCCCTTGATCGGCTTACGAGAGCGAGAAAGGCTTTGACTAGAGAGGCAGAACTGTTCCATTTTGAAATGGATAAGGCCTTGTCATCAGCAGTAGACAACGATATGATGAATAAATTGAAAGCTAATTTGCCAATTTTTATTTAACCGGCATGGATAATTATTTCCGCCTTTCTGTTGTGTATTAGAACAAGGAAGCATAGCAATAGAGAAACAATGCGGCAAACTCGTAATATGTATAAATTGTTAAGTACGAAGGCGTCAATGAAAGATTTCAGAACTATTATAGTTATATAGGTACTTGTAAAAATACAATAAAAAAATAAGTTTAAATTTTGAAAATGGATCTTTTAGCCAATATTATTGGTATGGTACATTCATTTATTTAACTATTTGGTGGCGAATTGAAAATAGTCGAGTCACGTCAGCATGAATTTAAAACGAGAACATTTTCGTGCAATGATGATTAGGAGTTTTAATGTTTTGATGTCATTATACCAACAAGAAAGTTATGATAGACTTCGATTGGCCTTTCATAATGAACCCCATCTCGTGCCCCTGTTTACAGCTGTTTTAATGAGTTTAAACGTGGTCGCACTAATGTTACCGGCCTTCTACTGCGACGACTGAAGATAACATTATGATAGAGATAAAGACTGACCTATCAGCAGATTCGGACAAGCTTAAGCATCGATATGAGTCAAGTGCACAAAACCCTCCATGAACAGTTAGCGGTCAGGAAGCTTTGTGCCCTGTGGATACCTCATAATTTGACCTAGGCGCAAAAACTCCGTCGTATTTATTGGTGCCGTAGCAGCAGATTCGGACAAACTTAAGGATCGGTATGAATCAAGTGCACAAAACCCTCCATGAACAGTTAACGGCCAGGAGGCTTTGTGCCCGGTGGATACCTCATAATTTGTCTCCGTCGTGTTGATTGGTGCCGTGAAATGGTTCAGAGATTTAACGGAGGTGACTCAAATGCTGTGTTCGACATCCCGAAAACAGAAGACAATCTGTTGAGTGTGTTTATCCTCCCGAGGAGTTGCCAACTTATGTGAAGAGAGGACGAAGCGTGGAAAAAAGATGGTAGCCTCGTTCTTCGTAAGGACAGGTCATTACGAGACAATTGTTTTAGAGGATCGAAAAACAGTTACTGCATAGTGGTACACTAACAACTGTTTGCCACTTGTCTTGGAAAAAGTTCGGGGGAACGACCTCGCAGAGGATACTTTTTCACAACGACGATGATCGAATCGGGATAAACTAGTCGTCACCCGCAGCTCCGCGGCATCGCCAAAAGGTAGCCTATGTCTTTTCACAGGATGTAACCTATCTCCATGACAAATTTCATCTAAATCGGTTCGGTGTTTTAGGAGCGAAAACGTAACAGATAGACATTATTTTCGCATTTATAATATTAGCTAGCATGGTTGTCAATCAAAACTCCTGATGAAGGTGAGACTAAGAACTGTTTGCCATGTTATTTAATATCTTCATAGGTACGTAACAAAGGTAATAGAATACCTAGATATTTGAAATAAAACCAATTTACCGGATTTAACTCGCGTTTAATTAGATGTTACATTATTATTATTCACCCGACGTTTCGATTACTTTACAGCGATCGTGGTCACGGTAAATTGGTTTTATTTCAAATGTGTAGTGCTCGCGAAAATGTAAGACAATACTATACCTAGATATACAAGATGGTGCCGTAAATACGCCAATAAATTAAAACATTGGCTATATTAGTGCATAGATATGGTTTGCTACTTTTAAAAATAAGGTACGGCATGGCGTACAGTAGCGTTATTTACAATAATTATTAGAAGATTTACGAAACACCAAACATCTGTTTAAATAATTAGCTTGTCGTACGTACCTACCTACTCACAAACCAGACACAATCAGAGCTCGGCAAAAATATATTTTAAGTAGCTTACAAATTCCAAAACACTATCTTGCATTTATTTAATATACAAAATACCTACTTTTAGGTGAAGTTAAGTATTTGAAATATAAAATACAAAATACAGTATCTTAACTATTTTTATTTAATATATCAATTACAAAATACAATATGTTAAGAGAATAGAACTAATCCAGCAATCCTTTATGATCTGTCATTTATCACCTGCGAGATGTCTACTTCTGGGCATAGGCCCTCCCCCAAGGATCTTGAAGCCGTTCGGTCTGAGACCCTAGTGATTCGATTACGCAGATAAACCGCTATTGCCCTTTGGGTAACGTTGAGCCTTTTTATGAGGCCTATTGTAAGTGCGCCTACATCTGTTCCGTAAGTCATCACCACCACGTTACGGAACCAAGTTGGATACTTTTCAAATAGCTCGCTGGGCACTTTCTATGGGCATTAATATAGTTTTATGCGCTCCACATCACAGGACGTGATGCGTATTGGATTACAGATTGACATAAGGCCAGATAAACTTGTCTTAAGTATAAATCGAAAGTCTGCGATTGATCGAAGCTGTTTGTAATTTTGTATACATTTTACGCATTCTATTGACCAAATTTTCAATGTGTTGTGCCTATAAAGGAGAGAGTGCCATCACTAGTGATACCGAGATATTTTATAATGTTTGTAGTGTTGAGAATTTTGTAGTGTTGAGAATAACAAGGACAATTAGGTACACGTGTTGCCTGAAAAATTATGGCAATGATTAGGCAGTAGGTAATAATTTGCTGATTTTTTTTTGATGATGAAGTGAATGAATTTTAATTTGTCAGCATTTAGTAAATTGCAATGAAGCCAGTTATTTACAAATAAAAACCAACAATAGGTACAACTCTTTCCTAGTTTCGGCAGTAAAAAAAATGCAGTGTTGTATGTCGAATTTAAACTAAAAAAAAGCGTTGGGTTAAGGATACTCTACAGGGGCACACCAAAACCGGTGCTCGTTAAGTCGTTATTGAAATTAAATTATAAAAATAGTTTAAGTTATAATAGGTACCTAAGGCTAAGGCGGAGTAAGTTTTTTATTGTTGAGGAGAATCTTAACTTTATATCCTCCTCATAATAGTCACTGCTATATTGCATGAAACTATGCAAACCTACTGCTCATGCCAATGAAGTGTAATAATTCTCGCTGTGGTGGCGCCATCTAGTTACATAGTCGTGCGGCGCCCGCGCAGGCTGTCGTAGGTTCTGCGGGGAGGGCGCGCCACGCACGAGTAGCGAGTGAGCAGGCCTCCGGGCTCTGGCAGCAGGCCTCGCCAGTCTCTGAAGAGAGCACCGCGCGAATGGTGCTGTCGCGCGCCATAACTACATGCTTTGTGTCGACCCGAGGAAGGCAGCACATCTCAACACCAGAATGTGACTAAACAAGTGTCCGTCTCGCACGATCGGTTCCCATCGCCTTCCTGCTGACTTAACGCGTCGAACTTTTATCGCTTTCTAAAACGTATTATTAATTTTCCGCGTGTGTCTCGTTTCAAGCTCGCGCGACAAAACGTGTGTGTGTATAAATAAATAATAATTTTATAGTGCGCCGAGCGGTACTCGTCATGACTATATCGTACGCTGGTGAAGTACCAAACGGCAGCAGTTTTGGTTGTTTCTGGAGGATCCTTTGCAAGTAAGTAGAGGTCACGAGAAGATAGGAGACGCGTAACAGCTGTTCCGCAGGCGCGGCCGCGGGAGCTGCCGGCGCGGCGGGCGATCTGCCGTCGCTGATGCCAGGACGCTGCGGCGACCTTGAGCCGACACAGTGCTGGTGTCCGCTATCGACTGCCACTGCCGACGAAAGGAGGCGAAAGTATCCGTGACGCACGTATCATTCGAGTAATACCTGCTTCTATTGACGAACAAAAACTTGCCATAACGACTTGCCATATACTCGACTTATATTATTATATCTGTGTAGGTTTTAAAACATTATTGCCAATAATGCTTTACAGACCTATTCACATGTTCATTCTTCATTATTATCAATATCCATTTATGGGTAAATCGATTGTACATACTTGCAAATGTATTAGATGGTAGATGCAATTGTTGATTTTATCGCGTCCTCGCAAGTCCGTGTCCAATTGACACATTAAGTATAGGTAGGTAGGTACTGTTACAACCTGCACATGGTCTCTATACCTGTATGATTTTCTTTTATTTTCAATTCAAACTGTAAACTGAGTGAAGTGTTATATATAACAAACTTTACGATCTCAAATATGTAATTACAAACTTGATACCTTCCTACATCATCAAATTCAGTGTGAAAGACGCGCGTCATTCGAGCCCCTGTTCTATTGTAGCTCGAACTACATTTTATTCATGCTAGTACTGGTTACTGGTGAATGTATTGAATTTAGTTTGTATATTGTTATGTTGGCAATACACTGTATACACACAATGAGTGTGTATCGAACGAACGCTATAGGTATGTATGGTAGACTGAATGTTTGTTAAATTTAATACCTGAATCTGTATAACAATACAATTAGTAAAAGATTTGACCAAAATCAGACACCCTCAGTTTTAACAATGTTTTATAGGGCGGTTAGTGTTCCAAAGACTTCCAAGCGTCTATGGGGTAACCCTCAGATCAGAGAAAGAACTTGTTCCTATGATTTAAGGGGTAACCGCTTACCATAATGATACCATTATATTAGGTGCGCCGCCGCGTCGGGGAAGAATTTTCGTCTCCCTTGTTGTGTTGTCTACTTGAAATTAAACTTCATCTAAAATTATAACAAATTACAGTTCTACAAAGGTATAGTCACCTACGTGAGGTGAACGTCAGTAAAGTAATTAACTTTAAAATGAATAGCAACGTCGTGACTCTTTGCAACTTTGTTCCTTTTTACGTCAAAACAAAAACAACAAGGCAATATATAGATACCGTACCTACTTAAACGTATTTGTGTCTAGAAAACAATAAAGAAATATTTTTATGACTATTTCGTTTCTGCGGTTTTCTTTTGTGATGATCCAATCATCGTCAGGCCCCTTTGCGAATCAAAAACACTTATAAACTGAATACTTCTAGAATATACTAATAGCACAGTCTAACTATACACAGTTCATATATCTTTCGCTATGAGTCAATGCAAGGAACCCCTCATATCCCAGTAGCTGTGCTCAGCGACGATTCTACAACCTTCATCTGCGATTTTCACCAGTTGTATTTTTGTTGATCAATTGGTCACACTATCTCTGATTTTTCAATTAAAGGTACCTTGGAATGAACCAGTATACCTAATTTAATCACCTTGATTTTCAAATACATTATTATTAGAAAATAATGACTATTTGGTACAAATGCGCTCATAATCACCAACATACATATATAGCTGCGTCCCACTGCTGGGCACAGGCCTTCCTAAATGGGAGAAACACATGAGGAGCTTGGGCCAGAACTCCACCACGGGTTGGGGGTTGTGGGTATAAAGCAGTTGTAGTATCAGCCGGGACCAACGGCGAATCACGCGGAGGAGCCGCGTGCTTCGCCGTTGGTCCCGGCTTCAAGATTACAACCCATCCCGTGATCGACTATGGCGAAAGTTGCTTTGTTTTCGAATCCACCGAGCTCCTCCAGAACGAAGTCCAGTAATTTGAATACTCTCTGAAAAGAAAATATTCCCAACGAGTCACACTTCAATCTTTGGGGTGTGAAATTGTTCTTTTCTCCTATCGTGTAACTAGTACCTACATTTCCCCTTGCGAAAATTGTCTTAAAATCATTCCAACTAACCAGTTACACAAACAGCTGAGGGTGTGGCAAGTTGGAAATAAGTTTTATTATTTAAGAGCAGTTTGTTTATCGCTGTGAACCACAGGCAGGGTGGAGTGTCGGTCTCGTCTCCGCTCAGTGGCCAGCAGCTGGTGCAGACTAAATGAAAATTGCAGGCGTGTACTGAAGAGGTTAAGACCACAATAACTGAAAAAGAACAGGAACCATAATAATTAGCTGTTCTAGGCAACAAAAAAGAACTATAAAAAACATTTATAATAACGTAAGTTTGTTGTTTTACAAAATACATTAAAGTAAGAAACAAGAATGTGCCGAAAACGGAATCTGTCCAAACAGAAATGCGCCGAAACAAGAATATGTCTAATCAGGAATACAACGAAAAAGGAATTAATCATTATTTTAATATTTTAATGTAGTTATTTAGTCTTTATTACAAAAGCGTTTATTCAACGGGTTTTTTTTTGTTGGAAAACGGTAGCTTTGCCTATTACCTACATTGCTGAGGTTTTTTGTCAGTCTTGGACTGCTCTTGGTAAACCTAGATATAATAACATACTCTTGTCCTCTGACTTGCCCAGGGTCACACACAGAAATAGCTTCCCCAGCAATTGTCTAGATTGTAAACGTGATCGGACGATGCTGCAAAATATGTTATTAGTGTTATTAAGGATACAAGATACAGGTAGGTATATTAATTTTAATATACCTACCTGTATCTTGTATCCTGTTATAGTTATTTAACTATCTCATGAAATAAGAATGTAAGGTAAAGCTACTATGATGTATGGTATGTGATACCAATGATGATAAAAGTATATATGCTAAACTAATTAATAGTACCCTATGTAGAAATTGTATCAGGTAAGTACAAAAACTTGCATGGCAATGTAAGAATATATAGTTATAACACAACTTTTTAATTTCTGATCACGGATCACGCAAAATAAAATAGTAGGTACCTACCTACTTACAAATAGATAATTATTTTATATGTTATTGTCGAGTCCCGAACATGTTTCCGAAAACATGGACTTTCGGAAACGTGGATGTCACCTGTTATTGTCATAACCATTTCTGACTGCAAAAATCTGACTGATTTTTGCAGTCAAAAGTGGTTATGACCAATGCCAAAAGTGGTTTGAATAATTTGTAGGTTCAAGGTTATTTCTTCTGACCACTTATAACCAACACGATGTCGGTTATATGTCGGTCATAAAAAGTAACCTTGAACCTACCAGTCAAACCAAAATTCTTTACAAACAATCACACAAACACTATACCCAATATTTTTTCAGTTAAGTGCTTTTGACCAAAGTTTAGTTGAACCCACTTTAGTCAAAACCGCAAAAACCATTAAAAACTGTTTTTAACTTAGGGCATCCACAACCACTTTTGTCTGATTTTTACAGATAATGGTGGTTTTGACCGGTTATGACATTTGACTGTAACATAATTATGTTACAGTCAAATGTCATAACCGGTTACAGTAAAATGTCATAAATGGCCAGGCGCGCCTTGGAAATTAAATGTATAATTATCGATTAATTTCCAAGGCGCGCCTGGCGCGCAAGATTTTTTCGATTATATTTTTCCTCCGCAAAAATATAATCGAAAAAATCTTCTTATTCAATTTTCATTATTATATTTTGTCGCCGAAAAAAATCTTATTAATTTTATGTTTTCGTTTCTCAGTTAATAAGGTTAAATTTCCCGTCGAGTGTGGTGGTGGTACACCAATTATTACACAATAAGTTTATAATAATAATGTTATGAATTATTATTTGTTAATAATAAGTTTTTAAGGGGTAGCGATCAGATTGAGAAACATTGTTCGCCTTAGCCTATATTAGAATGCTGGTTGACACTGAAATTGGTAATTAATACATAATTAAGTGATCGCCCTGCAAGGTCGTTAGTGTTCGTATTAACGAATTTCGACGCTATCTAATTACTTATTTATTCTGATTGTGATAGCTACTTGACATGTGGGCACAATTATAAAGGCTTGTGTAGACTGGCAGCGCATAGTGACCTGATTAAGTTATATCGCTTGGCTTGGGTCATTAAGGTCGAACGTAAATAATTATTAACTCAGGTAAACATGATTAGGTAGTATGTGTTGTTCATCTGCGAATAAATAATATCGTGGTGGCCAAATTGTACAGTAGATTGCTAGTTCAAATTGTATAGCATGATTTAAAAAAATCGTACAAAAATCATCGAGAGACATTTTTTATTATTTTAACATATTAATAGTCAGTAATACAAAGTAATAAAGAATTTGCTTGGCAGGTTTGGACGTGAGGAAACGTAGCCACAGAATTTTATTATTAGATTAAGCAACTCTGGACCAATATTTTTTATACTTACGACTAAAAAACTTTCGTGTTACGATTTTTCTTCAATAAAATAGATTAATAAAAGTGACATTAAGTTCAAAATAACTTCCTCCACTGGTTGAAGCGGTAACAGGTTACAGCAACATTTTGACCGTTCGTCTGTCCTGTCAGCCGAAGGCCGGCCTCGACTTGTTCTGTGTTGACATAATTTAAAACCGGTCAAGTGCGTGTCGGGCTCCATAGACTAATTAGCCGTGTAAATTTAAAATTTGAACTGCACTCAAAACGGTAAAATTGAAATTATTTGTAATAAAAATTCTTATATAATAACAAGGAAAAATCACTTGGTATTGCAAAAAAATTTACCGATTGTGTGTACCCACCCAACCACAGAACAGCACCCGTACCACCATCTTTTATCGCGATCCAGTTTAGGACCTAAACTAGAATCGTTAATTCGTACTACGACGCTATCTACGACTGCGACAGCGATTCAGTTTAGAGTTGAATTGCTGTCATTACCACTGAACTGGATCTTGTCAAAGATCAATAGGTATAGTCCATTTTTTCGTTACTGCCCGAGATGTAAACATATATGGCGACTATGACATTTATGACACCGCTAAAGATGGGAAAATCCTTAGTACGGAAATATCTTATATGTCGTTGTTATTTTGAATTAAGTATATGTTACCTAAGTGTAACCATCTAGCAATAAAGCCATTAAACCCATTCTTGTGTCACAATAAAAATAATATAATAAATCGCTTTTATAAAGATGGTGGTAAGGCCCTTGATATAAGGTGTACGTGTAATTAATTTTCATTATTAAATCATCTTTTGAATCAGTAAGGTTTATCATAAAAAATAAATTGATTATTAATTTTAAAATACTAGCTAGTCGATCGCAGTCACTTTTTGGACTTATCGTTATCCTCATTAAATAGGTACTTCTTTAGCAACATTCAAATACATCTTATTCGTTTGATAATTTCATAGAAATGTTATAAAATTATCAAATCAATAAAATGTATTTTAAAGTTGCAAAACATTTCTATGAAATAAAATAGCCCATGTTTTAATTTATTGTCGTATTGTCGTCACTAGCCTGTATATTGTTATGTCGCAACCATCTGGTTTAATTGGCCAGTAAATTGAGCCCTATTTCATAAAATGTCTTAAACACCGGCATCCAATTGAATGCCTAGGCCGATAGTTAATTGAACTAGAATCACTCAACGTTTAACAACTTGGCGTATTGAAAGTCAGTTCAATTAGACGCCTAGGCGCAATGTCTTTTGTACTTAAGAATTTTGGTTTAATTGGTAGGTTCAAGGTTTCATTATGAGCACTTTGAACCAAAATGACTATTTGAACATGTTTAAAAAGTCAGTCACACAAAAGTTCTCCGTACTTAACGATCTAACTAGGCGTCCAACACGTTCAGCCATCTGGTTAAATGTCGCGCTCCATGATTTGACTAGTTATCATTCAGCCATTTAATTGAATGCCGGCATTGAATGAACGGCTTCGGCATCCAATTAATTGGTTAATTTAACCAGATGGCTGCGACATACCCTATAAGCAACCAGGTGCAACAGAAACATTTATCAGATGCTAATCGAGTGTATTGTTTGACTATCGAAGTAGATTTTTTCATTTATTTGTTTTTATTAATATACTGTTTATTATCCTTACTATCCCTAAAGTATATTCATAATAGGCTGTTGAGGCATGCCGTGTGGTACGAGATTGTTCCTACTTTCGTTTGTGTATTACTAGAAATGAAAATCGTTCAATGGCAATAATACCTCAACAATAATTGTCTAATTAGCCTTTATACGTTAAATAAACTAAATTTTCTAACCAAAACTTAATAACTTGAAACATATGAAATGTAAAAGATAAAATTAATGAATGTTTTATTGCATACCTACCTACCTCTCAAGTTTTAAAGTATGGAATTAAGATGCCAAAACTTTAGCCATATAGGTATTTCACTATTTCTTGTGCAACTTCCTTGCTATATAGACTTCTTTGTACGATTGTGTCTTATTTATCAAACACGTATTTTTTTTGCGCTTCATGCCATAAACTGGTTTTAAATACGAACCAGCGGACTAGTTTTTACTAATAACATTGTTTTTATTTAGAAAAACAAGCAACCTTGTATTGAGATTCTTTTCGTCCATAAACTCTAGACGTTTTTGAGTAGACACCTTAATTAACATAAAATTTTCGAAATTCATAAACTGCTAGTGGCCGCCTGCGGCTTTGTCCCCGTAGATGTTTGTTTATCGCGCTAAAAGGTAGCCTAGTGTAGTGCAGTCTAATGTAGTGTAGTGTAGCCTAATGTAGTCTGCTATTTGAAAATTTAGATAGGCGAAAATTATTTTTATTTTATTTTTAAATTCAACTACTAATAATTTTATTCTAGTCCATTCTCGGGCAAAAATCGGCATTGTCATTTTATCCGTAAAATACGTAGCAGATAGACTGAGCTATTTTCGCATATAAAATATTAGTATCGATTAAAGAAACTGTATAATATGTTCTAATTTATGAATTATGTAATGAATTAATCAAACCTAAGAACTAGATTTTTGGATGTCATATATTCTGGTTCCTTTGCCGTAATTTTCCGTGCAAATGCTACAACATTCTCTCTGCGTCTTTGCATGATGCAGCTGATTTTATTTTTCATTGTTTCGTAGAGAAAGTTGCTACAGGGTTTAGGTTAGACTAATTTTCTCTAAGTTTTCAATGAAAGATCGAAAGTTAGTAAAAATGGCCCCCGAAATAAATTAAAAAGCAATATTTTTTGTGTGCAGTGACAGATTACAAATCTTTGGTAAAAAGTTTATTTAAATAACCTAATATATAATTAATCAGCACCTTTTCATTATGTTAAGTGCACAGAACACTTTTACTCGTTAAGTGACAGCGGTGAAGTATGTCAGCGGTTATTTCTCTTTAATTGATTTCAAGTTGCATTTTGGCTACCTATAATAATTAATCTGTGCCTTTGGACTTGCCCCTCAGATTTACTTTAACTTTGCTAAGTATATAGGGTGGTAAATTGAAGCCTTCATGGTCAACTGATCCCACATAAAAATCATCCCGCGGGCTGATCGGGATGACCCCTTTTTTTGCATGGGTGAGTGGACTTGACTCAACCCGCGGGCTCAGACGACTACTATTTTCAGCATGGGCTATAATCTTATTTATATGATCTGAGGCTATAGTAGTTCATAGAAATGTTTAATACATCTTATTCATTTGATAATTTCATGAAATTTCTAGTAAATAATATAGTACATTGCCTGCACTATGTATTTCATAGAAATGTTATGAAATTCATATGTTGTATTTGAAAGTAGCAAAACATTTTTATTAACTAATATAGCCCATGTTTTAATTTTTTATAATGTTGAAATATTATGGGAGACCAAAAATATTTCATTCATTCAGATAAAATTAGGGAAGTGTATAAAAAATTTCATATGATTTAGAGTCGTGTAAGATGTAACACAAAATTATACCTTACAAAAATATTTATATTAAATACAAAATTATTTATATTAAAAATAACAAGAAGCAATAAAGGTTTGTGAGATGAAAGTATCACATAACCTTTATTGCTTCTTGTTATTTTTAACCGACTTCAAAAACGAGGAGGTTCTCAATTCGGCCGGTATGTTTTTTTTTCTATGTATGTACACCGATTACGCCGAGATTACTGATCCGATTTACGTGATTCTTGTTTTGTTCGATGCGGAATAGCTGCCATTTGGTCCCATAAAAATTTTTTCAAAAACAGTTGTATACTTTGGTTTTCAATTAAAAAAAACTGAAATTATGAAATCGTCTACATAAGCGAAATTGCGAATTTTTGCTTTTCCAATGACTTTTTAGTGAAACGATACGATAGTAGGAAACAATATAAGTTGGCGGTCACCCATCTAGCTTCGACCGTAGAAAGTTGGCACTAAAAATTGTGAAAAAAAAATTTAAAACAAAAATTAAAACCGACTTCAAAAAACTGAAAAGGATGAAATAATTAAATTTAAGTAGGTATTCATCCCCTAGAAACATATTTTTGGAGTTGGTGCTAAGTGGTTTCCAAAAACAATAGAAAGTAAAGCACCAACTCCAAAAATATGCTTCTAGGGGATGAATACCTACTTAAATTTAATTATTTCATCCTTTTCAGTTTTTTGAAGTCGGTTTTTATGGGTTCGACTTCGAAGCGTAAAGTCGGTACCTATTCCGAAAATGACATCTTATTTTTGTAGGTGATTTTGTCCACAGCTATTTTGATTTGTCTACGGGGTGCAGAAAGGGAAATAAAAGGCATTTCTCATTAGCTCTGCTTTTGTTACGTTTTGAATTTTACTTCACAGAATTCAGATTTGCTACGAAAAGTGATTTTCTGACTCTTCTTTGGAAGCTTTGCAACTAATTTCACTTGGAATTTATGTACAGTCCACGGCACATAAATTGTTACATTTACACTACGAAAGCTGTGTCTATTACGAAGCTCGTAAGGGCAGTGTCAAGGTCATACTGTTACGCTTGATGTGCTATCGACTGTAATAACATGATAAATAACCCAGCTAAAAACTTATTAGACCGTGTGGTTGTGGCGTGTGATCATAAGGCCCATATGCTTGCACCTATTAAAAGAGATGTTTCAATAATGTATGGAGACTCGGCCAGGTCTATGTATGGAGACTCGGCCAGGTCTATGTAGGTACACTATGCTAAAATAGGTAAAAATGCAGAACAGTGATCAATTGGCCATTTTATTTTTATTCGCTTTATTGCGTGGTACAAAACAAGAATCTTTATAGAAAAAACTGCAACACAGCCAAATATCCATCATGGCGCGTATGTCACTTTGGTAACGATTAGTGGACTTCTATGTCGCCCGCCATATTGCCATAGTGAATAACGGTGAAATCGACGAAAATTTTCAAATTTTGTACAAACAAACTAAGCATGAAAACGAATTATTATAATTTCGCGGATTCAGGAGATTTTTTGAGATACTGTAGGTAGGTACATATACTATATAGCCGGATATGAAACATCTCCTTTATATTATATATATTTTTAAAATCAAGCGCGGGTTTTGGGAGCTGCACCTACATACTGAAGTGCTGTTGTCTAATGCTGTTTCTCCAAGCGTAGTTAAAACTTACTGGGGATTCGCTATAATTTTACTATCAGACCTCTACTAATTTTACTGCCTCTGTGGTCTGGTTGAGACCACCTACTTCATATCTAGAGGTCCGGGGTTTGATTCCCGTTGGGGCAGAAATTTTCTGTTTGGTTTGGTTGGTGGTAGGAATTTTCTAAGTCCGCCTGGCTAGCTACCACCGTCTTACGTAAGTCTACCGCCATAACAATAATGTTAACAGCATTATTGTGTTCTGGCAGTTACATGTTAGGTACCCAGTTCCTCTGTGATTGAGGGATCCGGGTGTAGCTCGCTTCCATCTTCGGCCTTATCATCACTTACTACTCCGTTAATGAAAAAAACATCATTGGAATAGTAATTAAATCAGTGACTATCACTGTTACCAAGGATAATAGCTGTAACTTTCAAAATGAGTAAGCGAATAAGCCTGCAGATCTATTCTGGTACTTCATTGAACTGCAGTAAAAAATAATGTAAATTATGGGTTGGTATGTAATTACTGTTTTTGTGTGCTTGTTCCTCGTAAAGGTTAATAAAAAGTCCCAACCTCGATATGATGACGGAATTTTGGTTCGAATTGTACGAGCGTTTTCTACGAGCCTAATGAATCAGCAGACTTGCTCTTTATGAGAACCTTGAAGCCAAGGATTGATATTAAAATTCGTAATGGTTAATACGAAATCGAGTGTCATTACGAGTAAAATAACTGAATTCCATTTAAGGCACTAGAAACAAAAAACATGATGATTATTCCTAGCAAATAAATGAAAAAAAAATAGCAATACAACAGCACTAATGAGACTAAAATTCATTAAAATCGACGTATTCCACTCTTGGGAACAGCCTCCGTTCTATTATACCTAATACAACCAACCATACGGCCCATGCGGGTCACCTGAACTAAACGATGACCGTTGTCCACGATCAACACCATATTAGTTTTAGGTCCGCCGGCTCATCAGCTGCCTTTAAGAAAGGAAAGTCCTTAGTACTAATTCAGGAAGACCGCTGGTAAAAGCGGATTCCACGACCGGGTAGTGCAAGACAGGTTTCGTGAGACACGCACTGTAGTGAGTGCAAAACGTCCAGGTTGTGAGGGTGAGTTTGAAGAAGCCCACGAGTAGTTTGGACCATAACACCACACACTCCTAAGCTAAGCCACATCGGTGGGGACCGCATGTTTATGTATACCAGTGGTTCCCAGATTTTCTTTTCTCATAGACCACTTTAAAAATTTTGCAGTTACATTTCTACTGCAATCTCAAAACTCGACAAAAATGTGTTTTTTGTCACGCCAACGTAGATTTCCGTCGAGTCCCCTGGGGGTCCCTGACTATTTTGGAAACTGAGGGTGTATATGAATGATTATCTATCGTATCACGCATTGATCGCAAAGCGGGCGCGCGGCGAACCGTCCGGTAATTTGCATGGACATCTTAAAAAAGGTTCCGACATCATGTACAGGAAGCCTTTTTACCCCCAACACTAAAACAGGGGTGCCATAAACCCCGACACTAAAAGAGGGGTGTTATAACCCCCGCCACTAAAAGAAGAGTGTTATAAGTTTTTCTTATCTGTCTGTGTACCTGTGTCTCTCTGTAGCTCCTAGGCGAATAGACCGATTTTGATTTTTTTGTTTTAAAAGCTGACGTGATCGAGATGGTTCTTAGCTATAATTTATGAAGACCTGATCAGGCGTTTTATGATCTGGGGTGCGATTCTGTAACAAAACTCGCACCTCACTTCGGAAGTCACTTCAAATTCAACTGTCAAATAGAGCAAATTTTCATACATTTTTTGCTCTATTTGACAGTTGAATTCGAAGTGACTTGCGAAGTGAGGTGCGAGATTCGTTACAGAATCGACAGGCAGCTCATTTCAAATCGAATCAAATATTCTTTGTTGCACAATTATAGGACACATACATAATAAACAATAATAAAAAGAATGACAACAATACAAGTGACGGCCTTATTGCTAAGCAGCAATCTCTTCCAGTGACAGAAAATAATACAGAAATAAAGATAGTGGGTGCAAGAAAGAAAATAACATTAAAAGAACATCATTCACTAAAGAAAGGGTTGTGAAAACTTTAACAGATCCGATTAATGTGAAATTTGGTGATACTGTCATCATCACCAGCCTATATACGTCCCACTGTTGGACACAGGCCTTCCTACATGGGAACACATGAGGAGTGTAGAGTGGAGAAACACATGAGGTGTACTGTTACTTCGGTGGTATTTCCTAGACATGCTAACCTTTAGCTGATGTTGTAGCATTAAATAGTCTGCGGGATATTTAATTCTTCAGAAACTTACAGCGGATTGAGCGTGTTTGGGCTCATAAATGTAGTCGCTATGAGGTTTCAAATAATATAATGAGCTGAAAATTTAAATTTAATATTATTGTTAGTGGTCGTGGTAGTCTACGAGTTGATGGATGAAAATGGTTGCAAGTTGCAACAACAACCGGCACCAACGGCGCAATGTGCCTTCCCAAGCGCGGAGGAACTAGGTCTGTCCGAGCTATAAATTAGGTTGTTTGTTCCATTTTGGATCAATCACAGCAAGAGTTACTTTGTTTCGCCAACGAGCGCATCTGCGAAATGAAACATAATTTTCATGTTCATCTAAGTACTGTTGTATACTGATTACAAATCCTATTTAATAAACTACGAAATCAGTCGCCATTCCTATAACTACCACGTGATCGAATAAACAACAGCGTTGAAAATTACTTCGCTTCGGTGTTGACTCTTTTACGGCTTAGCGAATTATCTTACAATAGTTTAACAAGCTAAATAATACGTGATACTCATCTATATATTGTTATATACAATTTTGTGGGTACTTTAATTTCAATCCCATTGTTTTTACATATACCTACCTACTATTATACCTGTATTAATTTAGTTCCGAAGATAAGCCGGTCAGGCAGGTGCCTATTATTAAGTCATGATGTAATTCTCTTTCTGCATACTAAGTCTTCTAAGTTTTTGTGCATTTGATGCCGAGTTTTTAATAATTTAGTGGCAACATCAATTTAGTATTATGTAGGATATAATGGATTATTTCCAACGTAAAGATGTCGTTATGACCGCAGAAAATATTGCAATACCCAGATAGGGCTAATTAGGCGCTATTCTATCCTGACTCCTGAGCCTCAGGGAGTGTACTACGGAGTAACGGAGTGTGTGCTATCCACAATTCAATGTTTCGTAGTTGTCGTAGTAAGCATCAGTAAACTTACAATATTTTTGGTATTTTCAGACAAAAACAATGAAGATAAACAGACAACATGTAACTATTAAAATTTATAACTTCACAATTGCGTAGGTATTACGTATTTCACTTCCTCGTGTTCGTGTTGCAATCCACGAACAGCAACAAACCAATCGTACCTATAAGATAGCTTTCTTAAAATTATTACTTAACTTAATAATGTTGTTATATTAGGTACTTAATATTTTTCTACGGGGTAAGTGTATAAGTACTAAATATAATATTTAGGTTGTGACAATTGTCTTTATTACTTTAATTGGAAAATAAAAGTGGTGTGAAAGGTGTCAAACTTTCAGAGTTAACTCTTGACTAGGAACTGTAGGAACACAACCACACTCTTAAATTTTACGTAGGGTTTTTTTACAAACTGTATGTTTATGGTTGTAACGGTTTTCTTGTCAAGCTTGCGAATTTTGCGATGCGTCTGTCTTCGCAGTTTCGAACTAAGCAGGCTCGCTCGGTCAGTCTGCCTAGTGCGTGAGAGAGAGCATTTACCTATATTAATAAATATTGCTCATTTTTAAATTTTATTGTCCACAGGTGGAGGGGCAGCGTGTATAAGCTGGTGTGGCGGGAGTTGCTTGCCTACCTCACTCTATATTATACTATTAACTTAATATACCGGTTTGGATTATCAGAAGAACATCAGAGGTGAGCGAAAATTACGATTTTTATATCATAGGTACAATTACTATGAACTTCGGTTCTAAATCTAGAAAAGGCATCGCAAGTAAAATATCTGTGCGCGTCAATGCTTGACTTAGTTGACAACCGTCAAACCGTGTGAAGAGAATACTCCATCCATCAAAATACATTTGACAAGGCACAAAACATTCCCAAATAAGGCCTTTATGACGCGAATTTCTATGGAGTGGAACTTTCTGCCTGCCCATCGCCCATCTGTTTCCCGTAACCTACATGTTTACCGACAAGGTGCCTAGAGTGAATAGGTAGGTATCTTCTGGGTAAGCTCGCTACATCTCTGACCACCTTTTAACTTCTCTCGGATCAAAAGTGGGACTAAGAGATAACCCATTTATAATTTTAAAAATCATCACTTAACAGCAAGTGTGATTGTGGTAAAATTTAATTGCCTATTAATCATAACAACGAGAGATTATTATAATTAAATAATCCGTGTAAGACTCCCGGGAGCTTAACCAAAACTGTCTGGAATGTGTGGCTTCACAGTTTCACAGGTTCATAGCGCCATGATAGTACTAATGGTACGTACTAATTTTCATTACATTCCCTACCCTAGTGCGTTATGGCGAGAGTAAAGTAAAAAACACTCATTGAGTAAAGTAATGAAAACGATAGGGACAATCGGCATGTATTTTAACATACCTAGTTATATTAAGTGTGCTTATCCAGCCGATGGTTTTGCTTATTTATCTTCGTATTTGGTGGCTTACCATTTTTCTCAAATATTTAAATATGTTGAAACGCATAAATTCATGTTTTTAAATGAAAACAATGGTGTTATTCTTAAACTATAGCTACTCATACAAACACGCTGAGCGGAACAAAACACGAACCCAGACGTTGCATGATTGTTAACATACACAAGTAGGTACTCCCTCAAACACACATTATCATTATTACATTCGCATTTCATATTCATGATTATTCTTTGTTTTGTAATAAAATAACAGTTATAGAATACGTCAGCAACAACGGTCAAGAAGAAAAACCTATGACTTGTCCCAAAGTGGGTAGGTAGTACGTATGTACCTATTAACCGATTTAAATAAAATTTAAAATTCTATTGTCTGAAATATTACATTTTCTTAATTTTTGATTTTAACATTATTATAAATGTTTGAAAAACAAATTTGATAAGAAACTCAAAAGTTTTTTTATTATGTATAAGCAACATACAATACACGGTGACGGCGCGCGGCGGTTAATTTGAGTTGTTTATGTATGGAAAGAAATATGGCGAGAAACTGGAGTAGATTCAGAAGGGAGTATGAAACCTTCATAGACGCATATGCCACTGAATGAAAAATAATAATAGTTGTGGTATAATTATTTTACAAAATTAGATTACATTTTTTAATAGCAAAATGATTTTCTTAAATAGTTAAATGTGAAGTTGACATGCCACTACTTATTACAAAAGGCCTTAACGGAAAATATACGTTACTGTTACCCATAAAAACAATTCAAACTTAAAATAGCAAAATATTGTTGAAGTTTTAAAAATTAAAACAAATGTAAAAAAACAATATTATCAAAAATATTAATGATATTAGATTGTTGACATCGATTAAAAAATAAATCTATTAATATTACAACTATTAATAAAAAAATATTATATATTTTGTCAGTATGCCCATACATTTCCTAGTAATATGGGAACATGTGACGTCACCTGTTCCGTAGATTTTCTATAGAGCGTTTTTGGACGTTGCGCCGCAACATATCAAACATGTACCACTATATCTGTGAAAATATAGATCTTAAACATACTATTTCTTTTGATTGCAAAAGAAATAGTATTTATAACTCATAAAGAAATATTGATTTCTTTATGAGTTATAAACTTTTTATTTATGAAATGAAAAAAATAATAATAATAAACAAAAATTAAAACCGACTTCAAAAAACTGAAAAGGATAAAATAATTAAATTTAAGTAGGTACTCATCCCCTAGGAACATATTACTTGGAGTCGGTGCTTCACTTTCTATTGTTTTTGGAAACAAGCAAGCACCAACTCCAACAAGAAATATGTTTGTAGGGGATGAGTATCTACTTAAATTTAATTATTTTATCCTTTTCAGTTTTTTGAAGGCAGTTTTAAATTTTGTTTCAAAAATTATTTCACAATTTTTAGTGATAATAACTAGATGGGTGACCGTCAAATTATTGTTTCCAACTATCGTATCGTTTCCCTAAAAATTCATAGGACAGCAAAAATCCGCAATTTCGCATACATATTAGACGACTTACTGATTTCAGTTTTTTTATTACTTTAAAACCAAACCACCCCACTATTTTTTTTTATTTTTTTATGGGACCAAATGGCAACTATTCCGCATCGGACAAAAAAGAATCACGTAAATCGGATCAGTAATCTTGGCGTAATCGGTGTACATGCAAAGAAAAAAAAACATACCGGCCGAATTGAGAACCTCCTCATTTTTTAAGTCGGTTAAAAAAAAAGTTGTCAACTACCCCATTACATGCTTACCGACACTATACGGGGTGGTGCCGTCAATGCGACAATAAATTTAAATATGGGCTATATTAGTCCATAGAAATGGTTTGCCACTTTCAAAAATATCGTATTTATTTGATAATTTTATGACATTTGTATGAAATAATGCTGCCAACGTTACACTATTCCATACAAATGTCATGAAATTATCAAATGAATATAATATTTTTGAAGACGGCAAACCATTTCTATGAACTAATATAGCCGATATTTAAATTTATTGTCGCATTGACGGCACCACCCTGTATAAGATGTTAACAGCATCTATAGCAAGGAAAATTAGTAAACACATTGAAACAAATAATATCCTACCAAAAGCACAAAATATGTATAGAAGGAATCACAGAGTATGTCAGGAACAATTGATCATTGACTCTACTATACTCAAACACGCCAATAGTCATAAAAAGACACTACACATTACATAATATTTTGATTCCGTAACCACGATTTTTAACATTTAAGGCTCGGAATAAATAGGTTTATTTTAAGATTAATTCAATTCCCGTCGCATAAAAGAGGTAAATGTTAGCATGAATGAAGTATTTACCATCGACGGACACAGATGGGTGACTGCTTTCAATTTCGAGATCACCCGCGCCCGTACTTCGTATCGTATTACATAAACAAACAAACAACACCACAGTAACTTAGGTATGTATGTATTGTTTTTTTAGATAATAAATATGCGCGGAAAAAAACAACATAAGTAGCGTGCGTACGGGCGGGTAACGTAAGCGATACAGAAAAAAAAGTTAAAAACTAAATGACTTTTGAAAAACCTTTTGAACAGTTTTATAAATTTAGTTTGGGTTTTAGATAATTCCGAGTTTGCTTATAAAATGAAAAAGGGAAGAAAAAGAGTTAGTTTTCGATTTTTTCTACAAAGAAAATCGTTGTTATTCATTCAAGTTTTGGCTTTTGGAAAAAGCTTTATTATTAGTTAACTTTGTCAAATTTGAAAACCCAGAACGACAGTAGTGGGAGAAGTAGGAATTAATAAGAATAATAATGTTCATTCACTCACACCTGTTAAGTATATCTATCTAGCCCAAAGTAAGCATCCTAGAGGATCTTTGCCCATATTCCATTCAACGTAGACTTATCTAAGTTGGCACTTGTTGCAGTCAGTTGATTGCAACAAGTACTCATTGTAAAAACTTAACTGATCTTTAGAAATAAGTAGGTATCAGAAATAAGAGGCTACCACTGGTTCTGAAATAGAAGAACCAGCAAAAACATAGAAAGCTGTCATATTTCCATCATTTTTTAAAATAAAAGGTAATTAAAAAAAATTTTATAAAAATAGTTACAACAAAGGCTAATTTGATTAGATTCGGCTGGGAACCGGGAATTTATAAAGTTAATTAAAATCGAACAATGCCATATCAATTCGACATTTGCGTACTCAAACGCAGTAGACTGAGACGAACGGTTCGTCCCCAGTCCCCAGTGCTATACAGCTAAGCTGTTAAAAACCCAAAAACCTAAGGCTGAGCGCCCACGTCAGTCCTGTTGTGTTCCTATCTCAGATCATAGAAGGTTCCTATATTCGGACCGAATTTTTCATTGCCTTTAAGACCGCCAAACCGCATAAGATAAGTCCGTCGCCAAGCAAACCTTATTGCACCCGGCCGACTATCTGTGATAGTCATAAAAAAAGGAGGGGTAACATAAAAAAACCACAAAATACTTTGTTTTTTTATGACATTAGATAAAATAAAAGAAAAATTTCCAGGACTAAAGGAAAATTATTAAAAGTATTATAGGTAATTGTTTTACTTAACGCTGTGGTAATTGTCCGATTATTGTGCTTTTCAGGCTGCCAAATTGCCAATGCTGCTAGAAAATTAATTGAGATTTTTTTTACAGCGAATGTGAAACGTACATGGTTCAGTATTCAAAACGAACACAATTTACAAAACGTGTATCCTAAAAAAAGTCTTAGGAAAATATTCCGTTGTGTGTACACTTGCGTTGTGTCAGGAAAATATTGGTAGTCGAAATCGCTTAAAAATTGGCCTGATTACGACTTACTAAAGTCGGACGTGCGGGCAGCATTATTCTTGTATATGTGTGTTTGGTTCGTCCATTATAAATTAGTTCCAATATTTTTTGTAAAGAGTATCTAATTCTTTTTTGGAAAACTAGCTTTTCTTCCATAAATGTAAAAACCCGTAAATTACCCACTGATTTCTGACCATGGCAAACCTTATCTTCGTAGGTCAGGCAGGTTAGTCAGGTGTGAAAAAGTATTGTACCTAGTCTATGGTAGATAATCTTAATCTGAACTTTCAAGTACCTAGTGGAAAAATAAACTGGCGCCTAAAAGGCGCACTATTTTGAAAAACGATTTATTTTAGAAATGCGTTTTATAGTCTGATAACTATGTATAAATTAAAAATAAGTACATTATTAATAAGTAAATAAAACTCAAATGCTTTCTATTATTTTTACTTA
Organism: Nymphula nitidulata; assembly: GCA_947347705.1. Classification (NCBI taxonomy): domain Eukaryota; kingdom Metazoa; phylum Arthropoda; class Insecta; order Lepidoptera; family Crambidae; genus Nymphula; species Nymphula nitidulata. The sequence goes on from OX374616.1 coordinate 26,084,721, forward strand.
CTTATATTATGTAAAGTTTTATAAACATTAACAAAAAGTACCAAAAATTAGAAGTATTTTGTATTACAGTAGACTTTTTAGGTAGGAAATCCCAGTTATGCCGTAAAGAAGGGAAGAGGATTGAGAGGCAACGTTTTGGCAGTAAACCTGGTGTGTTTTTTAGCATTGAACTCAACAAGCTTATAAGATCCCCATTATAAAGCCCATAGATTATTCTGCCCCTCTCAGTCTCAACTCGCCATCTTATAATAAACCCATGCCATTCGCATAGCAATAATATTTCCCAATACAAGCAGTTCATATAATTAACGAACACCAGCAGAGAGTAAGGTATAAACCAAAAACGGATTCTTAAAGTACGTAGTGGCAGCGTTCATTATTAAATGTCTGATAGGAATTGATAGGATGCATTACTACACAAACTCGTGACTATGGTAAGCCCGAGTTTGTAAAAAAAACAAAATCACCGCACTAGTGTATCATAAATAACTATTAATAGTAAAAACAATGTAACAATTTTAGGTCTTTAGACACCTATGATATTTATAGTTTAACTTTATTTCATTTTAGCTCTCTATTTGGCTGTCTTCAAATACTTGATAATTCTTAAAATAGGCATGCATACCTACAGAGGTTTCCACTATTGTTCTCAAAGCGTCGCTACGTTATGGTGGTTAAGGCTAATTCATACTTCTGTGACGGAATGTCTGTTAGTAGTACGTATAGTGCTTAACTGACCGGAACAATGCATGTCCCGCCATATAATTACCTCAAGTCTCAGTGCCTATCTCTATCACCACAGGCACTGTTTCATTGACTGATTACAAAAAATCTAAGCATGTTGTAGGTACGAATATTTTAAATCTGTAAGTCTAAATTATTTGAATTAGAGTTATATTCGGGATATTTACCATGTAATTTCTTTGTTAGGAGTTCCTGATATAATACTAAATAGGCAAGCGATAAAAGTTGTTGCGAGTTATTTTTTAAATATTTCCTTATTATGTATTGTATAGGAAAGCAGGGTGGATACCCCTAAGCAGCTCCGCCCCTTTAGCAGCCTTTTCGTCACATTACCTTCTTGTTATTTTAATATCTATTGGTTTTAGATATCAATGTAGCCAATAGAAAATACTTATTCTGTACAAAGTAAATGTATATACTTAATAATGTTTTTGTATTTATAGTATATGTTTTTTTTTTTTTTTTTGTATTTATAGTTTTGAACACGCCGATTCTACTTTTTCATTCTCATTTCTTTGTAGCAGGACTGCTGGAAGAGATTTCTTTTAGAAATGAGCAGTGCCTTTGTACAATTTTCCCTCAGAAGTCTTTTTTGCTTTGTTGTTGTGTATATTAATTGTTAAATAAATAAACTTAATTCCAAATTCGGCTGCACTGCACTGGCGTGAATCTATCAACGTCAGCGACGAATCGATATTCTCAGTGTGATGGATGCCCAGGATGTCCGGCATTTTGTTATTTTCTGACTACCTAAGGTTTGTCTCTCAAAATTGTAGCTCGCTTTATTTCATCTGTATGCTTTAACTGAAGAATGTAAATTACATTCTTTAGTTAAAGTTTTAAATGGTCTCAAAAATACCGTCAATTATTGTAAATAATGTCGTTTCTGAGTAAATTTACAATTTTTATTTTGTTGAAAGTGCATATTGATAGGGTTGCAATTGGATCACGAAACGTACTGAGTTATGTTATCAGCCTCGTAGCATAAATCAGGGGACTATTTAATTTGAAAACAATCCTTTGTTTGAAGATCGGAGCTGTTGATCATTACTTATATCTTTCGAAAAAAATCCTTCTATTTCAATTTCAAGTTGTTCAAAATATAGCAACAAAGCTAAAACCTTAGTCCTTGGATATTTATTTAAAAAATTCTTTATACAAGATGTATCAGAATTTCCCAATAAAAAGAAATTCTTTATCGAAAACTCAAAATGAAAATGTCACTACTCTAGTGATCGGCCTCTAGTAATTTTGAGCATAAATACGGGCATTTTGTTTGTTTTAAAATGTTGCTCAATTGTAAAATTTTTCTCATCCGTAAACATAATTTTCTGTGACCTCCCTTTGCGTACCGTTTCGATTTTACCACCCTGTTCTTTTTTAAATTACTAGTTAAGAAATGACCAGTACGTCTCTTCTAAGCTGCAAGTCCCAAGTCATCTTTTAAAATACTCGACATGGTTCTAGGTGCTATCTTCATCTCCCGAGATAAAATCTTTTGCTTTCGGACAGGATTTCTTCGAATTCTTCCCCTTACTACTTAGACCACCTTTTTCATACGAACACTACGTGGGCGGCCGGATCTTTTTCGGTGACAAACAGAGGAGGTCTCATTGTACCTACCTATTAATAGCCCGGTAAACAAACATTTTACTAATACCAAGCGTATGGAGAGTTTTAAAAATTGCATTTGGCTCCATACCTACTTTGTGTAAGTGGTGTAATGCAATCACAGCGATTCGGTTCTCTTGATGACCCCACTCCATTTTAATATCGCAAACTATTGTACATTGTATTGGCACCAAAATGAGAAAACTCAATGAACAATCATATAAAAATGACAGATTCCAAATTCAAATGTAATATTTTGTTTATTTTTAATTGTAACAGTATTTATGGCCAGACTAAGTATATTTTAGATATACGAGTATATGTACATTTGTGTTTAAAAATTTGCATAAATTTTGCTACCCATAGTTTAAATACTCCTAGTAAAAATAAACTTTATAGGCCCCCATCTAGGATAAAAATGTTGAATAATAATTGCCCATACTACATGGCAATATAAATATTTATTAAATTACCATCTCAGAAAACAATGAATCGAAATTACCAACATTTGGTACAAAACTACAGAAATATCTAGCTGAAAACTGCATAGACTCAATAAGTGAATACATGAAAAGATAATGATATTTTAAAATAGTCCGCCATAAATAATTAATTCATATAGGCAAGTACCTACTTAACAATTTCTATTAATAAAAATAATATTTTATTAAATGAATAATAATAATTGTAATATGAGAATAATATAAAATAAAACAATACCTAGGTAGCCTACATATTATTACAATATAATAAATACATAAATGAACTAATATTAAAATCATCATTTATTTTAGTACAATATTGCACTACTTAATTTATTTAATACTATTGTATATACATATTTTACTTAAACGATATTTCGTTTAAGTAAAATATGTCATATATGTAGTTTTAGGATATTTTTTTTGTGTATTGTGGCTGCTATACTCGAAGAGAGATTAAGTTGTAAGTGCTGTAATAACAATATTAACTTAGAACTAGTATGTAACACTTGATTTGCAATAAACATTTGAGTTGAGTTACTTGGATTACTGATGATAATGTAATCGTAGTGATTTTAAATAATTCACAACTAAATAGAAAGTCTCAATATGGAATATATTTAATTCAATGTCATTGAAGTCACTACAGTGGCGTCTGGTTTTTGTTTGTCCAAAGAATATTTCGCGTATCGAATTCCTAGAAGGTTTTAACACAATTACACTTTCCCTTGAGCTCGATTGTATATGCTGGGTGCGCGCGCGTCACATGCTCCTTTATTCTCGAAAACTATAGTAGAATAATTTTCTAACCGAATCCAAAGCAATGTTTTGTTTAAAACCTTCGAATTCGAAGTTATTGCTTTGAAATCTTCTTGTAAAGTCACATGTTTTGTTTCTCTCACTCATATGGCAAATGAAAAAGCAATATGGTCAATTCAACTAAGAAAAATCAATACAAATAATCCACTTCACATAATTTTATGTTTTTATTAACACGATAATCGTTAGCTTAATTCTAAAATTGTGTAATAATCATCTATTAGGTATCTATTTTACGCAACTTTTAGCTGTTACTCAGATCGGTCTGCTCTACAATTGTCTATTTTAATATTAAAATTTGCATTTCAACGACCTGTGGCTTTTGATTGGACCCAGCTTACCTACACATTTCATCCTGAGCCCATGCCAGTTCAAATTGTATCCTGTCCTCTTATTACTTTGACTCGTTAAAGTTATTTAATAAAGTAATTTTATTTGGCAGTATATGGATTGCTCCGCCATCACGATTTTTGACCTTAAATTTCTCCCAGTTGATTCTTTACAAAAATTGTTTGATGGAAGCAAGGACTATTTAAGCATTAGTGCGTTCAGTCTGGCAAAGAATACGTAAAAAACAGTGTTTGTTGGTAAGATAAACCGCTCTAGCATACTATAAAAAGTTATACTTAACTATTAATATCCCTTTAACCCTTTTTTTAGGTTATAATTACTTAATTATCTATTAGTTAATATAAAGGGGGCATGAAGTCAATAAAGCAATGATTTATTGACTTCATGCTTCATGAAATAGCTGCTGGTCATAGGTAGTTCAGAATGTGGTGTTTCGCGTATTGCCTGTATTCAGGCACCATAGCGACTGATAGCGACCTTGCCACCCACACGGCCATTGTCTGTAAATAGTGAGAAAAGATAAGTTAATTTATTCGCAATGTTTTCATATTCGCATCCAGCGTAATACGTCTTCTGATTCATATACCTTTTTATCCACAAACCGCTCTTTGTCATGCCAGAACAACTGAACTAATCGGGGGGAAATTTAGCACAGAGATAGATTATACTCGTAGTTCGGAATAGAACTTAGGCTACTTTTTAACCCCCGACGAAAAAAGAGGGGTGTTATAAGTTTGACGTGTCTGTCTGTGTATCTCAAAGACTATATAACCAATTGACTGCGCTTGCGGGGGCAATCTTCTCACTAAGTATATGCTAAAACGAGTTTATGTGCCGATTTCGGCTTCAGAGTGCTTCTAGCTGCCGCGGGTATCACACAGTGACGTAAAATATTATTTATAGAGTCAAAATACGGTAAAAATGCCCAGTTGTGCTATTAAATGGTGTGGGATGTCGAGTTCTACTTCAAATTACAAAAAAGATGGAATAACCTTCCACAGGTAAGTATTATTTAGATGAAATTCGTACAAAATAATTTTCACAAAAATAAATTCTTTTTAATAAATATAAAATTGGCACGCGTTGATGTCTTTCTACCCCTCTCTCTCTTTCCTAGGTTTACTGTACTATGCTTTATCTCTTTCTTTTAAAGATAGTGCTGTTACGTGCACTTTCTTCTTGGTATCGATAATAAAATCATTTTGTAAGATTTAATTATATTGTTTTCGTATTATTCAAATCTAAATTCTAATTTGATTAATATAATTTTTATTTCTATTTACAGACTCAAGTCATGTGATTCACTAAGGGATTTATTTAAACAAATGAATATTTTGACCGTTGCTTCTCAATATCTAAAACTTGGAACAGCAAGTTTATTTTTATATCTAGTGTTTAAGTTATGAATATCACTATGTTTTGAAAAGGTATGTTTATATTTGTGAACATAAAGTTATATTTTAAAAAAAACATTGTAATTTATTATTTGAAAAGAGTGACTACATGAGTTTGTTGCCGGAATCTTCTCGGTAGTTCAACTTTTGGAACCGGTGTAAATTCAGACATGACAGACAGACAGAGACTATGACGTTGCTAGTTAATATATTTTTTGTGATAGTTGTAACAATGTGTTTTTTTGACGATTTAAAAGTGTTTCTTTGTGGCCTATTTAAATAAAATATTTTTTCTTTCTTTCTTACATTCATTCATTAATATCGTACAAAGTTATTATGTTGTTTAATTACACTAGAAATTCCCTCGCACCAAAGTTGACTTATATATCGATAGTCTAGTCTATCTAGTTTTTATCGATAGTCGATAATATTTTTGGTCTCCCTGCTCCCTACAAAAACACGTGTAATTGAACTGACCAATCAGCGAAGCCAATGCCTAGTCGCCCCCGCACCGCTAAGCAGTGACCTGTGTTTCTAAGGAGGAATGCATCTATGCGCTCTCCACTGGTTAAGTACTCCGTGGTGTATCTGTGTATCGGTGTATCTGTGTGTCTGTCTGTGGCATCGTAGTGCCTAAACGAATGCACCGATTTTGATTTGTTTTTTTTTTGTTTGAAAGCTGATGTGACTACGATGGTTCTTAGCTATAATTTATAAAGATCAGTTCAGGCGTTTCATACTTTTACAGATCCGATTGATTTCAAATTTGGTGTACTGTCACTTCGGTGACATTTCCATGACATACTAACCTTGAGCTGATCCTATACCATCAAAAAGTCTCCGAAATGCTTAATTCTTCAGAAACTTTCCGGCAGATATAGCGTGTTGGTTAGCTCTTATGAATAGTCTTAGTGAGATGGTGTTACATTGATGATTAATGACGCCGGGGGTTACTTAAAATTTTTAATTTTGCAATTATCTACCGGAAATACGTTCCCATGAGGATAACGCAGACGAAGTTGTGGGCGGAAGCTGTATGCTACAATTGATGTGACTTGATACATAATAAAACTCTACTGAATGACAAGGACAGCCTAAATTGGTGGGTTGCATGGGAACAATGATATTTTACGGATAAACCATAGCGGAGGATGGAAATCAAAAAGCTCTTATTTCTATAATCCAAAACTGTACTACCCCATAATGATCCAGTGATTCCTGAAAACTAAAACAAAAGTTTACTTCTGTGCCAAGAAGAACTTGAAATGTAGATTTCACTCAAGGCAATTAGACCGATTTCACACCTGATTTGTCACCCGACAACTATTCCCAAGATGACATGCGACAAGCTGAAAAAGAGGAGGAGGCACTTGACGTTGCTGAACGTCTACGGTCGCCGCATGTCTTCGACGGCACGTACAGTTTGGTTTCTATTCAAAACCTCACATCCTCGCAGTTTCATCCATCACAGCCTCGCTTTCATGCATCGCAATACGTTTTCCGACAAGAATAAGATTGTCTTAGAATTGGATTTCTCGCTCTTTTCTGCACGAAAAGTGAGAAAATTACTTCTAAAACGGTTGATTTACTTCAGGTTTCTATATCCTAGTTATATACAGATTATAGGCCGACTGCAGATTAGTTATTAAGCAAACTTTGTTATTTTATGTAAAATAATAAAATATAAGTCGTTACTTTTTAAGGCTTACTTCTATCAGTGGATAGAACATTGAATCCTGTTGTTACTGGAGAGCTATTTATTGATGTAATTATTTTTAGCCCGAAAACATAATAAACATAGTACCTATAATTGATTCAATGATATTTAATGAGCAGGATTTGGTGATTTCGCATTTAGGCATGAATTTATGTGTAGTAGTAATTGGTAATCGGTTAGCTGAAAGCCTTAATAAACAAAGCAGGAGAACAGGTTAGTGACTCGCACTCATTAAATGCGGAAAATGGTCAGATAAGTGCATTTCTACCTTTGGCTACCTTTGCTTTGTGCTAAGTTTAATAATATAAATTTAGGCTAATCTAAAAACTGACTTCAATACGCAAGCATTTAAAAGCGCAGGGCTCTTCTTACCGCTGTACATAATGTGGTGTTCAGACATTTCCCGTGCTTGGTATAATATAAAATAAAATAAAGTATTTTTAGTAGGTACCTAGGTACCGACCTACTAAAAATACTTTATTTTAGATAATTTGCAAAGAAAGGTCAACAAAACAATAATTAACAGTGTAACACAAAATAACTATAACTATTTTAAAGTGTACCTACTTAAACAACACAACCAATATTTAATAAAATAAAAAAATTAAGAAATATAAAAGTTTTTTTTTTTAAATTTAAACAAAAATTAAAACCGACTTCAAAAAACTGAAAAATTAAAACCGACTTCAAAATTTACGTACTTAGGTAGCTAACTGCCCCTAGAAATGTATTTTTTGGAGTCGGTGCTTCACTTGGTATTGTTTCTGGAAACAACTTAGCACCAACTCCAGAGAATCGAAGTCGGTTTGAATTTTTGTTTTAAATTTTTTTTTTCACAATGTTTAGTGTTAACTTTCTAAGGTCGAAGCTAGATGGGTGACCGACAACTTATATTGTTTCCCACTATCGTATTGTTTCACTAAAAAGACATAGAAAAGCAAAAATCCGCAATTTGGCATACGTAGACGATTAACTAATTTCAGTTTTTTTCACTTATAAAAACCAAACTACCGAACTGTTTTAGAAAAAAATCAAAAAAATAAAAATCGTAAAATATCGTATTCATTTGATAATTTCATGACATTTGTATGGAATAGTGTAACGTTGGCAGCATTATTTCATACAAATGTCATGAAATTATCAAATGAATACGATATTTTTGGAAGTGGCAAAGCATTTCTATGGACTAATATAGCCCATGTTTAAATTTATTGTCGCATTGACGGCACCACCCTGTATATTTATATTGTAATATTATATCCGGACCGGGAGTCCCATTCGGGTACAGCGACCGACTTTAATAAAAGGCTTGTCAGTCGTTCCACTCTAAGTAGTAAGTGTTAATCATTTGTGAATACATCTCTTGACATTACTCATGAATACGGGTTTCCAAAATTAAAGCATCAAGGAAATAGGCTTCTCAGTAATCGTTATGTCATGTTTTCTCGGTAGCGTCTTTTTAGTAGACTTACCGTTTAACGGTACTTTAACGCACTCACCTCAAGTATTTTTATACAACTAGATTCAAACAAGCTGACGACCCACCTGGTGGTAAGTGGTAACCGCCGTATATAGACACTCAACAGCGAAAAAATGACATGGAATTGCAGGTGCGTTGCCATCCTGAGGGCTAAGATGAAATGCCTTCCATGCCCAGTAATTTCACTAGCTACCTTTCCTTTCTTTTTATTGCTAATATTTCTTATGTAAGTAGCCATCTTTAGTTATATCAGGCAGATGGCAATATTGACAGACATTAGACAGATAATTACCCAGACAATAAACCTTAGACAGAAGAACCGAATGCTCAGCCATGTCGAACGCCATCGCAAAATCTGTATATCCGAGGTTTTTGTTGAAAGATTCACAAAGGTGATGTGAACACTACTAAATTGTGCTCTGTGGAACGATTTGCAATAAAACCGTAACTGCTTACATAAGGTAATCGTTGTATGCATTTTAAATTTAAAGGACTAATTTCATCAAGATAATTTACGTATGCAATACCTATAATTTGAATATTGATGAAGTTAATATCTTCCTTCCTGCTAGTAGATGGCACACCTTCCTTAAGAAAGATCAAACTAAGGTCAAACTGCTGGGGCAAAATTGAAAGACACGTACATCGCTTAGAACATGATAAATGTAATGAGAATATTAAATATTGCAAAAAAAACCGCCCCCAGCCTCTCCATGACCATGACTATAAGGCTTTATGCCCATGTGGCAGCAAGTCTACCTAAGTTTTTAGCCGACTTTAAAAACGAGCTTCTCAATTCGGTTGGTATATTCTTTTTCAATTCGGATTTACGCGATTCTTTTTTTGTTCGATGCGGAAAAGTTGCCAATTTTTTATGGAACCAACCCATAAAGAATTATTTGTAATCGATTGGGTAGTTTGGTTTTTAAATCAAAATAACAGGAATAAGTAAGTCGTGTGCGAATTTGCGGATTTTTACGATAGTAGAAACAATGGCCCTAATTCTGGCGAACACATGCTAAGTTTAAATTTAAGTTCAGTCTATTTCTTTCTCTCAAAATGAAAAACATTGAATGATGGCAGTCATATTAATTGACATTTAGAAAGGTGCGTTTAATTTTCGACCTAATTGAACGTGCTAAGATGCAGTGTTTAGAAGGCACCTCCGTACATGCCGTCTCAAATTGTCTATGGTTTCTTTGAAATCTATCTAAATTTATGTGACAGCTTAGCTCTAAACAGATTCTTGCTATCTTTTTCCTATTACTTATTGCGAGAAAGAGATATACTGTACTTAAATTTAGAATTAAAGTGTGTTCCCAGAATTAGGCCCAGTATATAATATGTATATGCTGACGGTCACCATCTAGCTTTTACCATAGAAAGTACCTAATCACTAAAATTGTGAAGTAAAAATATTAAACAAAAATTAAAACCGACTTCAAAATACTATATTAATTAAATAAAATAATAAAATTTAAGTAGGTACCTAGGTACTTATTTCCTAGAAACATATTTTTTGGAGTTGGTGCTAAGTTGTTTCCAGAAACAATAGAGAGTTAAGTACCGACTCCAAAAATTGTGTTTCTAGGGGATAAGTATCTTCTATCTACCTACATAAATTTTATTGTTTTGTCCTTTTTAATATATTGAAGTCGCTTTTTATTTAACAATATGGATATCATAGAATAATGTACTTTCGGTACGGCGTGGGTGGGATGGTATTTGTAGTGATCACGTAGTGATAGTAATTTATTCATCTGCCTCTTGACGCATTGAGTTAATATGTTTTATTTTAACGTAAAATGTTATGAATATGATGTACACTACTACATATGGTACTACGCTACATCTCTTGATGAGTGTTACTTTAACAACCAATTTTTTTTGAAAATTATATACTGCATTGCATACTGTAGGTAGTACCTACAACAATTTATAGCAAGCCACATTTTATTTATGCCTTCTAAGAACGTCTCATTGTTATTGTCTTATAGGAAACCTTATCTTTATTATTCCACCATACTTCAGAGCAGTACGATTCAACCATGATTTTTACAGAGCGGTTCACAAGTCGCTGATAAAAGTGACATACTACATATGATTGACTGTCTACTTTTGTCTCTTTAGGTCTAGTCAAGTTACTCTTTGAGAGCTAGGCAAAGTCGTGTACCTAGTGCTATTTTCTACTTCTCGAATTTTGCACCCAATTAGGGAGCCACGTGCAGACAGGCAGTCACATAATACTCATTTATAGTGGGTATTGTATTCCTACTGTGTAGTGTAGCCAAGAGCTTAATAATCTGTGTTATACCGCTGGAAATATATGATAATTAAAAAATCAATACATGTATGTGTGCAATAAGATATATGTTACATAAAAAAAACAAACTTACAAATAATAAACAGCACCTTTATCTTTTGCGAGGCTTAATCTTTGTGCGAAATATATATATATATATATATATATAATATATAATACAAATATATAATACCAGCCTTATTGTCACTTAAAGTTTCACATAGACGACCTGCAATGTCCCTAAAAAGTCGGTGTGCTTCTGGACCCCAAGGTCGTAAAGTCTCAATCTCAACCCCAAATGGCTCAAATATGTAGTCCCCAGATAAACCAGCATATTTGCGCCGTTTATTTCACCAAAAAAATCAATTGTGTCTGAATCTGATGCTTGACGGGCTTAGGAAGGTTTATGTTGAGAGCAGAAACTTCCATGTTGTCACAAAAAGTTCATTCTTGATTTTACAGAGTGGGCAACGCACTTAATGGCACTGAAGTTGGTGTCACAAAGCATATAGGTACATAATTTAGACTACTACTGTAACCGCATACGATATATGATATACCGTTCTAATACCAACAAGTTATACCTACCACTGCTATTTGTTAATTGTTTCAAGTTGTCAACTCACATTTATTTCCTATTCCTAACGGATACCAACAACATAAATATTGGCACTTAGTGCTAACAAGCTTTAATAGGCACTTGCCACCCTTATAAATATTTAAACTTAGGAAACAATTACATACCTACTTAAGAAGTTGTCATTATAGTTTGATTCCTAAATAAAAAGAAAATAAAATATAATTTGCCTACAGGATATTCGAGAAGGTGCGGCAGTATTTTGGCGCGCAGAGCGAGTCAATTCCCATGTCATTTGTCCTGGGCTTCTACGTGAGCCTGGTGGTGAAGCGCTGGTGGGAGCAGTATAAGCTGCTGCCCTGGCCTGACACGCTCGCACTCTTCATCTCCGCTGGGATCCCTGGGGCGGTTAGTACTAACATCATTTTCACGTACTTACCAACTGTAAAAGCTTAAAAAAAACTGACAAGACGTTAATGTCTTAACAAGGTCTACCACTGTAGACGACTATTTATCAAAATAAGAAATATAATATAATACCTATTTATTTATCTTAAATTCACGCGATTACAAAAGCATTATCGTGCCAATTTATTGACAAAAAAAATCCCATGACACATCTCTCTTAGACTTCTCTAAATGTCTCTTATCAATGTTTAATGAATACTTTCCAATCCATTAGCGTAGTTTTTGGCATACTTAACATTTTCAAATTGTGATTGCTTACCTACGCTTGTTTGTACGTTTCACATAGTTAAAAAACAAGGGGTAAGCTACCAAATGCGTTAAGCGACTATTTAATGCCGAGCGAGATTATTTAACACAGATATATTTAGTACGTTAAAGTAAGTGCCTTTTAATAGGTCTTTAGGTATGAAATTGCCGTGTTGTATTGAAGTATTTTGTACAAACTGGAATTACCATACTTACTATGTTTTTGTATTTCATTTAAGATTGGCTTGATCGAGGCTTTTGAAAATTTTGTAGATAATTTAAGACATTCATTGTTATGTAAATGCAGTGAAAAAAAATCTTAACAATAGAAAATAATTACAACCTCATCTAAACATTGAAATCGGCTACATATTCTACAAGCTCATATTGACCCTCATTTTCAAGCTAATAAATTAAACAAAAATTCTTAATTCCATTCGTAAAATCCTGCTGGTACCTATATTGCACTTTGAATATAAACTATTATATTATTGGGTAGACATTCATTTCTTTGCCTATTAATAGAATCCAATAAGAAAAGTGACCACAACTAACTAAGCGGGAGTACACCATAAATACGCCGCCGCCGATGTGACGACAATGATCAAAATCGGTATTATAATTATAAATTGGTCCTATTTATGGGTCTGATAATTTATTTAACAATTTGTCTGTCTTGGGGTAGGTTGTCTCGGTCGGCAATAAACAGGTCAGGGTGGTACGAAGCGTTAATTATGACCACAGATTACTGACCTACGTATCTATCATTATGACAGAGTTGTTGAATGTTTGACGTGGTTTGACATTGACATCTCTTTTACAGCTGTTACTCAACAGGGTACAACTTGCGTAACAGGTTGATATTGATGGCAAAATTTACGTTGTCCTTCTGTTATAAGTTAGCAATAAGGAAGGTTTAAAAGTTTTTTAGAAACGCCTAGTTAGTTGACACTAACCGATCATACATTTTTGACCTAACGTTAAAATGCTTGTTACCTTGTTACTTGTTACGACCGAGGCGGTCTTGAAATCGCCATTTGGAAACGTCAAATGACGTCACCGGCCATCTATCCCTTTCTAGTCGGAACTTAAATTTGATTTTATTCGCTGCATTTAAATCAGGGTCATTGATAATTATTATTTGTTTATTCCGGTGGCAATGGCAAATGTCAAATCGTAACCCCGCCCGTAGCGGAGGTCGTGAACGCGGCCTTAAAATCCGGTTCATCTTATCAAAACTTCTTCGAGACTCAGCAGGCCGCGGAGTTATTAATGTTATCCCATGTTAACATAATTCTAGAAAATCAAAAACTGAGCTAGCAACAAGAAGCTGATACTAGCAAATTAATAGTTTTATTATATCTTTTCAAAATAGTGTGAATTCACATCAAATCATCAATACATTATAGGTACATCAGTGCTAAACGGAACCACAGAGAAAAGCACTTTGCCCACTCGTTCTTAGGAATCTCTTGAACGGCCTTTTTTCCTCGAATTTTTTTATTCTCTTTTCGTGAATAAATAAAAATTGCACAAAAAATTTCTCGCGGTAAATATAGGCTGACGAGACTCAGACAATTTTAAATTCACCGTCAAATCGTAAAACAAATGACAAAATGAATGTAATACATACTCATTAATATTGGCAGAGTTCCATTTTCACAATTTAGACATATTTTTAACCGACTTCAAAAACGAGGAGGTTCTCAATTCGGCCGGTATGTTTTTCATTGAAGTGTTTCAATAACTTTCAGCACCGCTCTCATTAAAAGTTCAAAATTCAATTGTTTTTTTTAATTTCTCATACATTTTGTATGAACTTTGAAATTTATTTTACAATTTTGAATTTACGTAACACTTTATTATTTATATGGCTATGGTAATATGGGTAGGTGCCCGCATGTTGGTGAGTACCTACAACTTACCTGATGACCTTTGTGGAATGTTCGCTTTTATTTTTTGCGTTTATATAAAACTATGGGTGGGTACCTAATGATATGCGAGCTTCGTAATTGTTTTTATTTGGTCACAACAAAACAACTAATCGTAAAAAATTGTTATGAAATTACATTATGAATGTTAGCCATGATGATTCGCATCGCGTAACAAAACGATTGCTCAGCTTGGTACCTATCTAATCAAAGTACCGACTTACCTACTCTTTTTTACTGTGACCAAAAAAAAACATTATTGCATTTCATGATCTTCTCCTTATTTGTTCCAAATATTTCCGATTAATCCAAAGGAAATGTCATGAAGTGGACATTACGGTAATTGGAATTAACCCTTAAACTTATATTACTTACTGTTTTGAGGCATAGAAAGATTTTTCTTGCCTGCTTCCTGTTTCAAAATTCTTAAATAAATGTAGATAAAAATGCCAATATTCTAAAATTAAAATGCTTAGCACGAATAATAGAGAGTCAAATTTAATAAGTAGGTGTACAGCATTTTATATTAAAAATTTAATGTTTCATTCGTTGCTTTGATATTCAATAGGATCAAGTAATTAACTCAAATTAATATTTTAAATTATCATTATTGTGACTGCTGAGCTACGTATTTACCTCTCTAATAAAACAAAAGCTGACAGCATATTCTAAAAATGTTAAAATTAGAAATAACAATTTGTTAAGCCTTTAATTACAAGCTGTCTGAAACTATTAATGACTTATTATGTTGTACGTTACCTACTTTAATTGTTAATGGTTATGGTGAGAATAAATGATTTATTATTATTATTATTATTATTAATCACTTTAAATTAGGATATGATAATTTTAAACAGTTAGACAGTCATTGGTTTTCCTGTCGTTAGTTTTAAGAGTGACTATGGAAAAATCGTAAGGACCTACATGTGTATGTATAAGTTCCATCGTCGTAATAACAATGCTGTGGAAAATTTGATCTCAACGAGACCCGTGGAGGACCCGACAGAGACGAATATAACGAATTATTATAGTCGATTATGACCTTAAAAACGTAGTTTAGTGGTATTACCAATTTCGACTAGAATCTTAAGTTGACGAATAGCGCCTCTCCAATTTACAATTTAATAGTTAGCGATTCGCATGAAATCAGTCTTTATTTTACATAACATATCTGTCGCCGCCATCTGATTAAATTAGCCACTTAGTTAGATGCCTAGGCCGTTGATTGAACGCCGGCATTCAATAAAATGCCTAGGCAGATTGTTAATTGAAATATTATTACTCAACGTTATACAACTTGGCGTAATGAAAGTCCGCTTAATTAGATGCCTAGACGGCTCGTCTTGTACTGAAGAGTTTTGGTGAGATTGGTAGGTAAAAAATATTTTTTATTACCACCTACTTACAACCGAAACGATTTCTGTTTTATATGGCCGCAAAAAAAACTAGAACCCACCAATCAGGCAAACAGTCACACCAAAGCTTTTTAACCAGATGGCTGACACGACGATGTTTAGCCATCTGGCTAAACGTTGCGCTCAATAAATTGGCTAGTTGGCCTTCAGCCGTTTCATTGGATGCCGGCGATTATTCCACGGTCTGGGCGTCCAATTAAGTGGCTAATTTAACCAGACGGCTGCGACTTATCCAACATTACATGATCTAACTTTGGTTGCTTTGGTGCCTCATTATTATAGTTCGGCATCAATTTTGAAAGAGCAACCCAGAGACACATTTATACCTACTTAACTGTTGGCTGTCTGATCTCGAATGATGGACGCATGTTTACATCGTCGTTCAATTTAAATGAATTGCATTTTACAATACAATCCATTTTTATTTATTGGTGCCTACATAAAGCTTCTATTTACCTTTTAGTTTGAATACTGCTAATAATAATTCACTTTGATAATAGGCTATGTCATAAAATCGACAATGTTGCGTAGTTGAAGTGTAACTGACGTTTCATTGCTTCTTATTTCTTATATGCTTCAGTTGAATTGAATACCTAGTTGTTTTAGTAAAACTATAATAACACTCGATTCCTCTAAAGCGAATTAAGTAAAAGCAAACTATGCAGAGCGAATCTTATTAATATCTTAAGAATCATTTGTGTTCCAAAAGTTACTTATTTTAGGTGGGGGCCTAGGTAGCCGAGCAATCTTAGCGACAGGGGCCGAGAAGCTGTTACAAGGTAAAGTTGCTTACAACGACGATAATTCATTAATTACTATTTACGTTTTATGACATGTCTTACCTAGCATGCTTGATTGTTTGCACAGCTCTAGGTCATTCTTTGTGCGAATTTTATACTCCTTGTGGCGTGATGCGACGTGATACAATCTCGTGTTAGGTGTTTGTTCGATAGTTCATTGAATGTTAAAACGTGTTATACTTAAATTAGAAGTTTATTAAAATATTGTAACTTGTAGGTAATATACGATAACCTGGCTGCTTACTAATATCAATTATGTATGATAGAAGTATGCCATAATGTTAGGTACTGTTGTAACGTGGTATATGTACAACATTGCGCTGTTATTGTACCTCTTAACTCTTTCTAAATTTAGCTGCAATATTTAAAAGTAACTTAAATTCAAAATTCGAATTCATACATTGGCGCCAAAGCGATGTCCGTTTTCACTAACCATTCCCTAGGCTTAGGCGACTCCTAACGCCATTTGTCTCTTTCTATCTCCTGTAGATAGGCTGAGATAAAAATCGCTAAGAGACTCTTAGCGATAAGGAAATGTTAGTGAAAACGAGTTATTTGAATTTGAAACGGGTGCTACGCTTTTATTGCCAACTTCCAGAAAATTTGTCAATTTGTCTGTCGTCAATATAGCCAACATAATCATATACATAGTGATGTGCAACGGCAATAGATTTATCGATAAAGCCATACCTACCTAATATGTGTGATTTTTACAGTTGTTACTTATTTCACTGAAGTGAAGACTGGTCTAAAATGCTATATATTTTTGATCGGACTTCATATTATTATTATGATTATGTTTTAAAAATAAAAAAATATATTCATTGTTTATTAGTCATATAAAAAAATAAAAATTCCCTGCACTGGATCGAACGCGGTGCGGTGGTCCAGTGGCTTGGCCAGCAACCCGGACCTGACACCTTTGGACAGTAGCCACATGTTCAGTTTTATTAAAAATATAAAATTTTCAGTAACCCCCGGCGTCATTGATTTTAACCGACTTCTATCTATCTAACATCATCTTATTGAGACTATTTTTATGAGCCCAAACTCATATCTGCTGTAAGTTTCTGAAGAATTGAGCATCCCGTAGGTAAACTAATTGATGGTACAAGATTAGCTCAAGGTCTTGGAGACTCCACCGAAGTAACAGTAATCTAAATTTCAAATCAATCGGATCTGTGAAAGTTAGTAATACCCTTTGTCAAGTAGGAAAGGAAATGAACTAATATTCATCAAACTCCTGAACTGCTCTTTATAAATTATAGCTAAGAACCATCCTAATCACGTTAGCTTTCAAACAAAAAAGAAAGAATCAAAATCGGTCCATTCGTTTAGGAGCTATGATGCCACAGACAGACACACAAATACACAGACAGACACACAAATACACAGGCAAACACGTCAAACTAATAACACCCCGCTTTTGTCGTCAGGGGTGAAAAAGTAGCAATCATCCGCTTAGCAGCCGGCCGCACGCTCCGTACTTTGGTTGCTTTCGGTTTTCCTGGAAAGACCCAAACAGTCGATTACTGCTTTGTTTTGGGTTCGTGTTGAGTAAGATTCTCCCTCTCTTTCTGGGTTTCAGCGCGTACAGCCCCTGGGCGACCGTAATATCCCCCATGCACTGTACTGTCGTCCGCATAGCAAAGAATGTTTCCTAATGGAAGCATAGCATTAATATACCTTGTGATAGGCTTGTGATACACCAGCATTCACTGACATGAACCGCGAAGCGCATCCATCTGCGAGGACGCGGATTCTCCACTCATGCAGAAAGCCGGCGGCCCAGTTTCAGAGCTGAGCGGGCAGACCGTATGCCGGGAGCTTGGAGAGAAGAGCCCTGTGCCAGGCCCAATCAAACGCCTTGGCAATATCAAGGCTAACAGCCACTGACTCACCACATATGCCAATAGCTTCACCCCAGACATGCATTAAGTACGTTAGAAGGATCACCCGTTGACCGTTTCGGCAGAAACCCGTACTGTCGATCATTAATTAATGAGTGACCTTCTTAGGTATCGGATCAGCTGTTTATTTATGATTCTCGTTCCATGACCTTTCAAAGAACTGAGGTTTCTGTAGTCTCTTGCGTTGCTGCAGTGTACTATTAGTAATACATTAACTTCGCCATAAAATAGAGGTTTTCAGACTAGCGCCAATTCCTACATTTCAACGGCTCTTCTAGAACCACCACAGAAAAACACTGTTACCCCCATTATTATTATAGAAAAGAGATCTTTTCTATGCTCTGTGGTATTAACAGCCACAGGTTAGTCATTTTGCCTTATGCCCCTCAAAGTTCTGTCTACTGCTTCTACAACTTTGTGATTTATAATGAAAACACAATTGCTATAAATTTTAGGAGGCTGAGGGTCATACATACTCTGAAATCTCAATAGCACCAATTAGGATTTTAAAGTAAATTTTTTAACATCATCTATCAATTGAACCGGTAAACGTGTAACATGAAATCTTAGAAACTTTTAATTCTTTCTGTTTTCAAATTGTGGTTATTGTTGATAGTAAAATACGGACTTTCAATACATTTTTATTTTGGTTTGATCCCTTTAAACACACAGACAGACAAGATATCTATAAATGACAGAAGTGGGTTTTTTTCATATTTTCAGTCCTCCAAACTTAGAATAAGCCTCGGAACAATTTTTATTTTAACCTCTGATGAAAAAAAGGGGGTTTAAATTTTGACGTGTCTGTGTATCTGTTTGTCTGTCTGTGCCATCGTAGCTCATAAACGAAGAGACCGATTGTGATTCGTTTTTTTTTTTGAAAGCTAACGTGATCAGGATAGTTCTCAGCTATAATTTATGAAGATCAGTTCAGACGTTTGATGACTATCAGCTCATTTTCTACTTTACGAAAGGGTTTTACTAATTTTCATAGATCCAATTGATTTGAAATTTGATTAATTGTTACTTCGGTGGTATTTCAAAGTTATGCTAACCTTAACCAGATCCTGTATTATCAAATAGTATGTGTGATGCTCAATTCCTCAAAATTTACCGCAGATATAGCGGGTTTGGGCTCATAAGAGTAGTCTTAATGAAATAGTGTTAGATAGCAGATGATGAATAAGGCCGGGGGTTAATTAAAATTTTCAATTTTGGATTCATTTTGCAAATGCAACCTATAGACACGCGGAACTTTCATTTTTATAATAAGTTCATACCTACAATTTCAACGTCACGTGTAACTTATCCACGAAAGAAGGTTGCTATGTGCACTTATATGGCACGCTTGTTATGACTGGTGATATTTCATTGCAATTAAGTTCTAGATACTTTTATTTGCAAATTCATCACAGGTCAGGTCTCTCGCGTGTCGGCACAGTTCGTGTTTCGCTCTCACCTTGACCACGTTGTTAATTCAACTTAAACACATTGTCGATATTGTTTTAAATAATATATTTGCTTTGCTTGATCTATTTTACTCAGAACACCCAGATGTTTATTCTTCGTTGTTTATGCGACATTTCTTGATCGTAGGGAAGTTGGGAAGTCCGTGTAGTAACGGTTTCACGCATGTCTATCTCCAACCCTACGGGTTTCTTTTTACTTAGTTTGACTGCTAAAGTGATGATCACTGAGTCACAACTCACAACACACGGCAGGATATCACAGTGATATAACGCCACGGTGATCAACCCACTGGAATTTGGAAAGTCCAGCTGAAAAATAAAATGTTAAAGTGAGACTTGCCTAAGTATAAAAATGGCTTGTTCTTATGGTCTAGCTAGGGTATAGTTATAGTTACTTGACGGTACGACGGTACGGCACGTATGGTATACTTCATATTTTGAGGACAAAAGGGACAATCAATAAACAATAGCGATGTTTTAAAATAATCTTTAAGTTTATTTAAAAAACATCTCAGAATCATCCTTCACCAAAGTATTGAAATGTTGGAGTAAGTATATCTCATTGATTTAGATATACAGGGTGGTGCCGTCAATATGACAATAAATTAAAACATGGGCTATATTAGTTCATATAAATAAATGGTTTGCCACTTTCAAAAACTTCTTATTCATTTTAAAAAATTTATGACATTTCTATGAAATAATGCAGCCTATGTTATATTATTTCATACAAATGTCATAAAATTATTAAATGAATATAATGTTTTTGAAAGTGGCAAACCATTTCTATGAACTAATTTAGCCCATGTTTTAATTTATTGTCGTATTGGCGGCACCACCCGGTATTTGTCGCCGCCATTTAGTTGAATTAGCCACTTTAATAAGGACGCCTAGGCCGTTGATGAAACACCGGCCACCAATTAAATGCCTAGGCCAATAGTTAATTGAACTAGAATTACTCAACGGTTAACAACTTGGCTTATTAAAAGTCAGCTCAATTAGATGCCTAGGCGGAACGTCTTGTACTGAAGAGTTTTGGTTTTATTAGTAGGTTCAAGGTTATTTTTTATGACCACTTATAACCGAAACCGTTTTGGTTACTTACAAGGTCATAACAAATAACCTTGAACACACGAATCACACAAAAGCTTTTAGATTTAAACGACCTGCCTAGGCGTCTAATTGTATGGCTCATTTACGCAAAAGCTGACACGATGTTCAGCCATCTGGTTAAATATTGCGCTCAATGTCTTGGATAGTTGTCCTTACAATACAATACAAATATTTTTTATTGCTCACAAGACAAAATAAACCTATTATAGCAGAGAAGAAAATAAATAATATATCAGCCATTATCATTCAGAGTTTTCATGCCGGCATTTAATCAACGGCCTAAGCTTCCAATTAAGTGGCATATTTAAGCATTATATGGCTGCGTGCAGCATGGATGTACACCAGCAAGTTTAAGCGCCAACTTATTTTGACAGTTTATTTAATTGTCGCTTACATGTATAATACTAGGTACTAAATGGTTATAAATCATCTCATTGCTGCACCTGCAGATCGATATCGAGATATGCTATGAGCATAGTACTTACTTAAAATATCCGATGCTTCAAATCATACCAAAATCAAAATAAAAAATATCTTTGTTCAAGTTGTCTCCCCAAGAAGATGTATCCCACCTGTATGCCTATCAGACAAAAAAAAATAACCCGATCAAGCGATTTGAAATTGCCTAGATGTTTTTTAGTCTAGATTCTTTCTACAACCTAATGCGCAGAAATCATGTTTGTTTGGTTGGAAACTTTTGTTGTAAGAGGTTTAGATTTGACGAAAATATGCAATACGGAAGAAGTACAAAAACATAAATACGTGGCGAATTGAGAACCTCCTTTTCATGATGGTTAAAAAAAATATCT
This sequence comes from Nymphula nitidulata, assembly GCA_947347705.1. NCBI lineage: Eukaryota > Metazoa > Arthropoda > Insecta > Lepidoptera > Crambidae > Nymphula > Nymphula nitidulata. Next base: position 26,106,359 of record OX374616.1, read on the forward strand.
CAGATAGGGTATAATATGGTTTATCAATTATCATACTCGGCTCGAATCTTGCTCGCTTGAGTAATTGCTTGAGTAAACTCAAAATAATTTAATACGTGCATTTTGAGAGACCAGCTGGACACAAAATGTAACTTTGCACGATTTGAACGAAACTTTAAACATTTCTAATTTGTGTAAAATATTTTAAAATAAGTAAGAATTTAAAATAGGTACCAAGTTGAAACAATGTACTACTACATATTTCAGTATAATTCTCTACTACTCCTTGGCAATATGGTATTGGTAACTCGTCAATGATTACAAAAATCGCAAGTAACATCATCATCTTATATATTAGGTTGGGGAAAAAGTTTCTTCGCATTTTTTAAGAAAATTCTAAACATTCTTTAATATAGTTTATTTACATTTAAGTAAAGTATGTAGGTACCATTTTGTTCGATAACTTTTTGCCATCTTGTAGGTAGGGACATGATCTCATTGCTATAGAAATTTTGGAGCTTCTGATCAAAATACCGCGACAAGTGGTTTTGGCAGTCCTCTCGTGATGTTAACCTGACACTGCCTAGAGAATTCTAAAGAGAGCGAAACAGGTGGAAACCTGAAGGTGCAAGGTCAGTACTATACGGCGGATGCATTAACACCTCCCAGCCAAACTCTCTTAATTTTTGCTGAGTGGCTAAAGATGTGTGAGGTCTAGCGTTATCATGATGAAAAACCACACCCCTTCTGTTGATGAATTCCGGCCGCTTTCTCTCAATTTCTTGCTTTAAGCTCATCAGTTGTTCGCAGTAGAGTTCAGAATCGATGGTCCTACCTGGCGGTAACAGCTCATAATGAATAATGCCCATCCAATCCCACCACACACACAGCATCACCTTGTTGCGAGTTAACCCGGGTTTCGCCACAGTCTGACCGTCCTTTGACCACGACCTTTTTCGCACGTTCTTGTCGTACGTGATCCACTATTCATCACCAGTTATCAGATTCTTCAAAAATGGTTCGGTTTCATTACGTCGTAATAAAGAATCACAAATGAGTACACGGTCCATTACGGATTGCGTTGCATTTTTACCTTTTTTGTAGTAAAATTTTAAAAGTATCGAATTTCTTCATTAGATTTACTCATCTTGACAGTACGAAAAACAAATGAAAAACACACATTTTCCTAATTTGAATTTGGAGTTATCTTTTTTAAAATCTAAACTTTTGATTATACCAAAACCAGCCAGATACAAATAGTACAGCCAAAGAGATTTTATTACAAGTTCATACATACTATAATGCGGAAAAACTTTTTCCCCAACCTATTATAAAATTCTCGACTCACAGTTCTAGTTACCATACTCCTCCGAAACGGCTTGACCAATTCTCATGAAATTTTATATGTATATTCAGTAGGCCTGACAATCAGCTACTATCTATTTTTTTTGTTTTTGACTAATTTTTTTTATGGCAAAACAACATTTACGGGGAGTCACCGGGACAGCTAGGAATTTTATATGTTTATTCAGTAGGTCTGAGAAGCGGCTAAACTATTTTTTTTAAACTATTTTTTTATGGCAAAACAGCGTTTGCGGGGTCAGCTAGTTCTATTTAAAATTGTTTCTATACATTAGGCTACGATGGAAGTGACATACTTTATATAAAAGTCCCTAAATCACTACAGTTACGTTTTATTCTTTTACTTTTTTAATTAAAAGTAGTGTTGTTACATTAAAATCATTATGAAGGTAAAGATTGATTAAGCTCGGAGTATAGATCGTCTTTGGTGTAATAATTTTATATATATTAATTTTGTTGAATTTTACGTTTTTCGTATAGTTAAACTAAACAAATGAATTCATATTTATTTTTTAACAATAATTTTCAAATATGGAAATCATTTGCGATTTGAAATTAATAAAATGATTAATCATTTTATAATTAATACAGAGGACTTCCATAAAGATATTACTACTCTGTTAAGAAAGTACCGGGAAAAGATCAATAATACACAAAATGTTAGTTATTTATCCAAATTTATTTTATCACCTTCAAAGTATGCTCCTTCAGAAAAGATACACTTACGCCAACGAATAATACAATCATCAAAACATTGTTAAACGCTGTTTCCGGAATTGAGTTTACTTCTCGCCGCAAATTCTCCTTTATGTCTTCTACCGATTGAAAACGGGTGCCACGCTTTAAGTGGTAATTTGAGTTTAGGAAAAAGAAAGAATTCGTCTGGAGCCATATCTGGTGAATATGGTGGTTGCTCGATGGTATTTGTTGAGTGTTTGGTCAAAAATTCGTTCACAATGATGGCCTTGTACGAAGGCGCATTATCGTGGTGCAAAATCCAAGAATTTCCTTTCCACATGTCTGGCCTTTTTCGTCGAATTTGCTCTTTTAAACGCCGCATAACGCTCAAATAATATTCTTTATTTACCGTTTGACCTTCCGGCAAGAATTTCGAGTGCACAACAGAACATCGCGAGAGTCAAAGAAAACAGTAATGACTTCGACTTTTGATCGATTTTGGCGTGGTTTTTTCGGTTTCGGTTCAGTTGGAAGGCGCCACTCCAAAGCTTGTTGTCTAGTTTGCATGTCAAACTCGTAAACCCACGTCTCGTCACCAGTAACAATGAGTTTCATGAATGTTGGGTCAGAATTGACTCGTTCTAGCATGTCCTCAGCGACACAAGCGAGAGTTTTTTTTTTTTGGGAAAATGCAGGTCTTTTGGGACTAGCCGAGCGGCAACATGTTTCATACCCAAGTGATTATTTACGTAATGTTACGGATCGACTCGTGAAATTCAGAATGTTTGCCGGCTATCTCTCTCAAAGTTGAATGAGGATTTTCAGTCACTATTTCCCTCACTTTTGCGATGTTAAGTTTAGTTGCAGACGTTGATGACCAGAGCGTCGTAAATCTTCCATCTCATCTCGACAGATTTTGAACGCTTTTACCACTCATAGCACGTGTTTTTGATAAAGTCGATTCACCGTAAGGCTTCTGTAACATTTTCAGTGACTCTGATCCGAACACGAAATTCCATTGGCGATGCAAAATTTAAGACAAACTCTTTGTTATGTTTGTGTCCATTATAAAATTCAAAATACACACTAGATATAATATAACTAAAAACAGCACTGTATTTAATTTAAATAACAGATGCAACTCAAACTCTACGCCAAAATAGAAAACATTTGTGCCAGTCGAACAACAACAAAAAATAAATAATTTGGTATCATAAACAAATCATCGATTCCCGATACTTTTTTGTCTCTGATAATGCAGATAACAGTTCAGAAAATGAATAAATTTTATTCATATGTTTCTTGTTTTAATGTACCCTACACCCATCCTTATACAATATGTATAAAGCACAGATTAATATGATATAGTATAAAGCTTAAAATTAATAAAGGATATAAAGTATAAACGGGAGGAGCTCGGTGGCGTATTGGTTTGAGCGCTCTGGTTTCGATACGAAAAACAAAGCAACTTTCGCCATGGTCGATCCTGAGATGGGTCAATCAAAGTTTGTTATCTCGAGCTCCTCCGTGCTTCGGAAGGCACGTTAAGCCGTTGGTCCCGGTTGTTCCTGCAACCGCTTTAACCCACCAACCCGCATTGGGCCAGCGTGGTGGTGTTATGGCCCAAACTCCTCTTGTTTTTCTCCCATGTAGGAAGGCCTGTGCCCAGCAGTAGGGCGTATATAGGCTGGTGATGATAAAGTATAAAATTAATAGGGGTAGGTACTTTGGCAGCTTATAAAGTAGTTCGATGTGATTTAGGTAGGCTCACTGTAATTTAACCACGCTCATTGGTTAGCTAACGCAGATTTATTAATTAGATTTTAAGTTTGTATTTTATATTTGTGGAGCACAGCGTATCATTTTTAAAAAACAAATTAAATGAATAGCCACAAGTAAAACGATTATGAAACGATTAACGATGTTTAACAGAATCAATTATTCTCACTATAGATATGCAGATACCCCCATCCCTTTTCTATCTCAATAGATACATGACAGATTGATGAAACGAAATACTTACTTACAATTTTAAAAGAACAGGAAATTGTACTATATATAATAGATACATATATATCATTTATTTTATGATAAACCTTTTGAAACCCGACCTACCAGACGCAAATAAATTTTAATTGTCTACATTTGTGACGCCTGGGCGTTATTATAGGATTATCATTTAGACGTGTCGTGTCAGAGCAAATAAAATACTATAAAATTTTTCTATAGTTTGTTTTTTTTAAACCAGACTATTACCGCACACAAAACGGGTTCTATAAAGATAGAATAACTAATAGTTGATGTTACGCTTTGGATAAATAACTGTTGACGAGGCTGTTTGCCGTTGAAATAAAAAAAATTTTATTAAAAACCACTTTTTGTAAAAGCGCAGATAGAGTTTTCAATCCACGGTACGAGTACGTCCTCAACAAGATGAAGTCCGACGGACGGAAACTAAGATCATAGAGACAGTTTATATCATAGTCGCTGTCAAACAGTACATTTTTTATGGTCGCTATCGCTAAATGGAAAATGTATGAACTTATCGAATTTAGTGACCATAAAGATGTTAAAGTACCTAACCTTATTCTTTCTTTCTTAATAGAAAGATCTTCTCGTCCAAAATTCCTCACTGCTTGAAGTCGAAAGTCTTCAGCCAGTGTGTGTTGCCAGTGATAACAGGCTGTGAAACGAAGTCTTCAAACGAAAATATTTTATTGTTTTGTTCGTCGTAGGTACTTGGGAATGTAGGCTTGAGTCTCCTCCTTCGTTTCTATAAACTCTTTTGTTATGCTTATTATGGTTTTACATTGAGGCGATGTGATCAATCAAATCATTATCCAACGTCTCAAGCATCTAGCGCGTGTATAATTTGATACTTACGAACCAGCTAAAGGAATAAATACCGAAGGTAAATTGTCTATGCCGCAATGGGACATTAGAACATTATACAATTCAACTAATTATTTAATCAACAAAGTTTTACTTCTTTAATTTTATTAGCATTATTCCGGTATTCAGTATATTCCAATTTATTTTAATTCATCATCAGCCTATATACGTCCCACTGCTGGGCACAGGCCTTCCTACATGGGAGAAACTCATGATGAGATTGGACCATAACACCACCACGCTGGCCCAATGCGGGTTGGTGGGTTAAAACGGTTGCAGTAACAACCGGGGCCAACGGCTTAACGTGCCTTCCGAAGCACGGAGGAGCTCGAGTTTATAAATTTGTTTGACCCACCCCGGAACCGAACATGGCGAAAGCTGCGTTGTTTTCGTAATCGAAACCAGAGCGCCCAAACCACTACGCCCACGAGCTCCTCCTTTCCTCATATATCTCAATTTATTTACTATGAGTGGTATATTTGTGGGCGGTTTTTTAGACCGCTTTAGAGTTATTATTAATAAATTCTTGTCACTATATCCTTCTTAACAGATAAGTTCACAATTGCACATCATCCACTTAGTAGCCTAATATTCCGTTACGACCACAGAACCTTTTTTACCCGACTGCCCAGTGCCCAGAAGGGTAATGTTTTACACGCGTATCTTATACTATCTTAACTATTCTTATGGTCTAAGCACACTATAATGTCTGCATATTTGTAATATTCTGTATTTCCTCAAAATATCATCTAAACGGATCTACGAATTTTAACAATTAAGTCACCCAAGGGTTCTACGATATGTGACTTAATTAATAAAAACAATAGAAATGGCAGATTTTGAACCCAATAATCTGTGCCTCAAAAAATATTTTTACTTATCCAATCGAGTAGAATATCAAAATTAAAAAAAAAATCAGTAACCTCCGGTCTCACTAATCATCTATCTAACAAGAGCCCAAACACGCTATATCTGGTGTAAGTTGCTGAAGAATTAAGCATCCCGCAGACTTTTTGATGGTATAAGATCAGCTCAAGGTTAGTATGTCATGGGAATGTCACCGAAGTGACAGTATATCAAATTTCATGTGAAAGTTAGTAAAACCCTTTTATTATGTAGAAAATGAGCTGATAGTCATCAAACGCCTGAACTGATACTATAACTGAATATGATAATTATAAATTATAGCTAAAAAACATCCTAGTCACGTCAGCTTTCAAACAAAAAAAAAACAATTCATAATCGGTCCATTCGTTTAGGAGCTACTATGCCATAGACAGACACGGAGACACACAGATAAACAGACAGATAACTTATACCACCCCTATAACCACCCCTCTTTCGTACTTTAACTTCGAAAGTGTTGACAGCTCTATACCTACTAACATTCAAAATCAAGCTTTTTGGCATAGATAGGTATACAAAGATTAATCTAGTACCTAATAATTAGTTGTTTTTAGTCTAAATCACAATAAAACTAAAAAGTTATAATACATAAAAAAATCTGCGACTGCAACAATATTTACCTGAAAAGACGACACATGGACAACTCATTATTAACAAGAAAACCATAATATAAAAAAATAATTGACTGAAAAGAGTAAAACAATTTTTTTCAATTTCATGTTTTGCAAAAGTCGATATGGAAGACGTAAACATTGTGTAGTGCATATTAAATGAATTCAAACGAAATTACCTGTACAAAAGAACTTGATTTTGTCTTTTCAGTTTATGTGTCTTTTCAGGTACCAAAATATTTTTGCAGTCGGGGTTTTTCAATGTGTAACATTTCCTATCTATTCCGTAACTCCGACAGAGGATTTAATTTAAGGCGAATACGGGAGTCACAGGTTGTTCCCGTAATAATTCTAGTCTACATTACTTTTAAATATCTTTCAGATGAAAAGGAAAATGAATATGAAGTCTTATTTTAATTGATACACACCTGATTCCATCACATTCATGATTCACACATTGTATGAAATAATGCGCAATTCTTTAAGATGTCTTTCACATAAAGACAGATTTCATTGTGTCAACTTTTGTACTAACATCTTGTACATTGTTGGTATATGAGTCACATAAACTGAGTCATTAGCTACGATGCTGAAAGTTGTTCATTGAGGCTGACATGACAGTTTCATTCAGCATTACAGCGAGGCCTGGTGCAGCGGCAGCCATAGAAGAAAAAAGTAATATAATATATAATATAATATTTATACACTCACACCACCACCACCACCTCTAGCCCAAAGTAAGCATCATAAAGAGCTTGTGTTATGGATACTAGATAACGGAGAAATAATGATAATAATATGTATATAAATATTAGAAATTTACTAAATAAACATATAAACATCCATGACTCGTAAACAAATGCTCGTACTCATCATACAAACATTTGTTCCTACCGGGATTCGAACCCGGGACCTCTTGACCGAGTAGCCTGGGGTACAGACCACTCGGCCAGCCGGTCGTCTAAATGTCTTCATACGTACAAGTGTTTGTGGTGGACATATTTTTCTGTGTGCTAGGATACGAAACTACTCTGGAGTAAGATCACGCTTTCTTACTCAGTCGCACTCTTCGGCTGAACGCCCACGTCAGACTTTTTGTAGGACAGATAATCGGACCGATTTTAACTCCCTATTAATATAAGCGATTTTTGACCGACTCTTTGTAGGACGTGTGCGTTGCACTATTGCTATCAGTACGTTCTATTTTTCTCCTACAAAAAATCGGTCACCGATTATCGGACGTGGGCGGACAGCCTTTTACACATATCTCCAACCCGCTATTCCCACCTAAACAGTAGCATGATGTATCTATTTATTTTATAAAAAAAAAATGTCTTTAAAATTTAATGGTTATTTGTTCAACAACAGTGCAAGCAATTTTTTGCTGCGAGTGCTGACTTCAAATCACGAACTAACGAAGCAACATTGGATCACGACTCACGAGCATAGCGAGCGAGGGATTCAAAAAGTAGCCCATTTCAGAGTTCAGACCTTTTCTCTATCCCACAAGCCTGCTTAATGAAATCTGTTGCGTATTTACTGTCCGTCAGACATTCCTACTTTAAACACTACTGAACCTCCTCCAATTTATAACGATTTTAATAATAAAAGACGAAGAGATAGTTTAATTTACACCTTAAATTCAGACTCTAAAAGATAATTTTTTGGGTCCTTTCCTTTAAAATACACTAGCTGTGCCCGCGACTTCGTTCGCGTAGATGTCGAAAAATAACAACGGTGGTTTATAAAACACCTTTGCAATTAATGCATTGATCGCCCCGCCCGCGGCAGCCCGACTTGAAAATCATAAATGCGTGCGTAAAATATTTTAAAACTATGATATCTCTTAAGATATTGATTGAAATCAAATGATGTCAAGAACAATTTTGCTCAAAATTAAATACTTGTGGTGAATAATGTATTTATTTTGATAAGGAATAATATATTGTTTACAAAAACATCTTCGCAGATAGTACATTATTTTAGATCAAATTTAATTACTTACAGTCAATTTCAAAGATAGTATGCTGTCGCGGACTTTTTTTTAGAACTTTTAAAGAAGAACAATTCCTACATTATTTATACGCAACTTTAACCGTTTACGCAGCGCAAGCAACGAAAGCTCTGAAAAGAAATATTTTTCCCGGTTTTTGCAACACTTTTAATTATTAATTAATGCTCAGCTCGGTGGTAGCGTGACGCTATATAGCCTATATAATACCTCGATAAACGGACTATCCAACATATAAATGATAGATATTAATGAAGTAATGTATGTTCAGATATTAATGGTAACTTGTAGTTTCTGGAACTTTTTGGTTTTTAAACTGTTCAAACAGAAGTATTTCGTCACCTTGTCTGCTGCGATACATCTCATGGTGACTGTACCTACTATTATTTCCCCTTTTTGCTTATATTTTATTTGATTGGAAAAGATCTCTGATAGAGTTAAGTCCCTTATATAGGTACTACTGTATACATTTTTTTTATTTGGTGCAATAAAGAGTTTATTATATCAATGCCTTTAGCCTGCCGTGTTATTATTGTGGCGACTTCCATTAAGACTCGAGTCTTGATCTATCATACATTTTGATAGTTGAAATCAAATTGGGATGCATTGGTTGTATTAATTTTTGCCTTATCGTTACGGCAGCTTTTAAACGGATGTTTTCCCCCGAGCCAGTCATGTTCATTGTTTCGTGCCACGGCTCAAAATAACACACAAAAGGCAGAAATTTATCAACAAACCTTATTGCGAATCGCAGACGATGACCGAAGATCAATGTTTGTGACGAATTGCAAAATAACATCAGAGCAGTTTAATTTCGGTGGCTAACTATTTTTCTTTTTACGTAACATCGCTAGGTTTTCGCATTTTATTTTTAAGAATGAGCAAATGGTCGTTACGTTAGGTACGGTCCAGCGTATGAAAACTACAGCAGCGCCTCTGCTGTGAAGTATTGGAATCTATTTTTCATAATTACTTATTTATGGATTTGATAGCTGATTGTGACCTAGATCAAGTCTAATATTTTAGTCAAATATGTTGTGTCTTTCTCACTGCATGACACAGAAAATGAAAATGATGAAACTTCTTTATAAAAAATAAAACTTATTCAAATAACCGGAAGTTATTTTCCTTCTCCTATTATGTAAATTAAGTTTAATTAAGATCTTGTGTTTTGGATTATGTGATAATATAGGCTGTGGTATTATATGTATATCAGAGAGTTACAGATGTAGTTATGGACCAAGACAGATTTAGTTCCGGTAAACTTTACTGCTTGTCTTGTATTCTGAACACTACCTATTAACCAACCGCCAATCAATAAAATATCAATTAATCAATCAACTCAATTGATTGAGTATAGTCTATTCTTTCTAATGTGTATTAATTTTTGCGTACACGTTCACCCAAAAGCAGTGCAGCAGCAAGCAGCATTAGCACTAGCAGTAGGTAATAGCAGACATTCTTGCAGTAATATGCTGCTCCCAAGGAAAGTAAGGATGACATAAAAAAATATTTTCAAGGAGGATTCAAACCTGTATCTTTACTAGCATCGTGGGGGCAGTGCGAAAATATGTGGGTGAAGTATTTAAAATTTCCTGTGCCTAACTGAGATATGGGAACTAGCCCCTACAAATTTTTGTATGTTTGATTGCCCCACTTGTTGATTATAAAATAAAAACAATCCATAGTTACTTACTATTAAAGTGCTTGATAGAAATTTTGCATAGAATCTTAGACTCATTGCCTGTGAAAAATAGAAGATGTTTTAAGTACAAAAAACAACAACAACTCAAAACTCAAACAATCTTTGTCCACATTATTACTAGATATAATTTTAACTAAATAAATTCTGATTCGGACTGAAACATTCTAATGCATCTGAGTATATTTAATACAGGTAATAACAAAGTTATGTTTTTATAGTAAAGTAAGGCAGTCGTCCGTCGTAGTCACTGCGCTGCGCGCAATTCCGCAATCATTTTATTTTCAAATCGGACCCCGTGACGAATGGTCCGAGGCGAACGTGCGCTGCCGCTGCGTACAAACTCAATGATTTTCAATTTTTAGTACCTTTAAGACTTTTTTTCAAGTATTTATTTCTTGCCTGTAAGTCGTGACATTCGCAATGACGATGTATTATTATTTAAAGGTATCACTTTGGATTCGTACGACCACGACCGGCGATTTGCATTTTACACCATGCAGGATATTTCCATTTCGCTTTATTCCCTCTTGTGCCAGTGCTTCTTATCATCCTTGGTCCCATCCATGGGATTGCGCGAAAAAATTGCTTCTATTTGTACGATAATACTACACAACAATATTTTTCGTAGGAACTGCATGCGCACTGTGAATGTGAAGCTCACTTCGAATTATTTATTTATTTAATTTATTATTGTAAAGACACATCAACTGTAACAGTTGCACTACGAAAGCTGCCTCTATTACGAACGCAGTAAGCGGCGGTCTCAATGTCAAACTGTTAGGTACGCTTGATGTGCTGTCGACTGTACACAAGATAATTACAATAAAGACAATAATGCAATAAGCACAAAGGATCTGCTTATTTCGTAGCGTTTGTTCCACCAGCAGCGGGTCTAAAGGAAAAATATATAAACACAAGAAAGACAGATTGTGTGTACGCGATGTAAACACATAGTATACACTAGTATATAAACAAAAATGTAAATTAAATATTTACTATAAACAAATTGCATGCAAAGAAATTCAAACCGTAATATAATAGAAAAGAAAAGCAAAATAAGATAAAAAGATAGTTATCTGACAAACAAGGATTTTCCATACATTTAGTTGGATGAAATCGCAGTGACTTTCGATAAAAAATGAGATTTAATTTTGCGACAAATACTTAGTGTGTTGGTTGACGAACCACGTTTATCCCCGGACGACTCCAGTCAGAGAACAAAAAAAAAAGTTTCTCTTTTCTCTGTTCTGTGACTGGACTCTGCCTCTGCCTCTCTAACTCCAGTGACACGAGCCTTGAACTGAGCCAGACGTAAGAGGCCCTAACTCCTCTCTAAGACATACCGTAATATAATTTTTGCCTTCATTTTTTATATTAATAAACATATTTTTATAGGGATCTTACTATTCTTCTGAAACATTGTTTACCTGTATTTTATAGGTACCTTCTTACAGTTTTGAACACAGTGTGATAAAGTTAATAAAGTTTTTAGCCACTAGTGAAGTGACTCATCTAAATAGATACTAAGTTGCACCAACCTTTGTACTAATCCTGCGTGGATAAATAGCTTGCTTTAGTTAATTAATACGAAGAGTCGAAGACTAGTTTGTTTATATTATTATTTGATAATACTTGCGACGCGTCGTGGAAATTGGTGTTGAAACAGGTGCGCGCGCCATCGCTGGCCGCGCCACCGCCGTGCGTATTACTTATAATATTATGATTAGGCTTGTTAACTAACCTAAACAACCTTTAAAATACAATTGATCATAAAAGATTATAATTAGTCATTATAATACCGACTGTTCAACAATTTGTAGATTCATGTCAGACCCACCATACCCCTAGCCCTACCCCTGGGGGTAGGGTGGGACTGAACCATACCACCATTAGTAGTGCTGGGTGCTAGTATTTAATGGAAAAATAGAAACAAAAATAGATACTAGAAATTGTCATTTTTTTTTTTATACAAAGCACGGCAATTGACCCAACACCACCTGATGTGAAGCGGTAAGGCGAGTCCATATGCGAAGACAGCTAGTGCAGAATGGACATTGCACTAGCTGCTTTCACCTTGCCGGCCCAAAAGGTGCTTTTTCACGCCTCTCTTGAAGGACCCCATGTTATAAGAAGGAGGGAACACATGCGCTGGCAAAGAATTCCAATTTCTGGAAGTACGACAAAGAAACGAGGAACTAAATTTCTTTGTGCGCGATGTTGAGGTAGAGACAGTAAATGGATGACTCCGAAGACCGGCACGCGTGCTCCTGAGCAGAAAGGGGGAAGGTGGGATAAGGTCGAAAAGCTCTTCAGAGCACTTTCGTGAGAAAGCCGATAAAGGGCGCTAAGCGACGCAATTTTAGAGGCTCAAGGTTGTTCGTGACCTCTACATCGCCAATGATACGGACAGCACGACGCTGCAATCTGTCCAGTGTATCGAGGAGGTACTTGGCGGAGCCATCCCACAAGTGCGAGCAATATTCCACGCAAGATCAGACCTGACTTATGAATATTGACAATATCTAAATATAATGATATTTCGAATGAGTTATCCTCACCTCTGAAGGAAAACTACATTTATTAGGTGTCAACACTGTCAACGGATCAAATGAATTACTTTCTCTTTGTCGCATTGTCGGTTTAGTTTAATTAGAAACAATTATAAAATAAAATAAAGAATTATGCTATTAACACCAGGTTCATAATATTTAGAAAAACAAAACTTGTAAACATATAGTGCACAGCACTACGGTGGTATGGTTCAGTCCCACCCTCCCCCCAGGTGTATGGCTAGGGGTATGGTGGGTCTCTGATAGACGCTAATCATCACGCTATTTTTTTTTATGGCTTTTAAATTTTCTTCTGATTAACTGGGAATAAAGGATGATTGTAGCCGGCTCGCTCCGCTTGAGCCAATATGTTCTACGATTTGGTTGTATTAGTTGATCTAGTAGGATTATTTTTCCCCCTTGTTCTAATGATGATATAATTTTCCGGACTATGAAAGATTTATTGAACACTCGCTATGTAGTATGTAATATTTGTTGCAAAATTCGGAGTCGAACTTATTCAGTCGTACTGGGACCTATTTTTCCAGTAGGTACGTAATGTTAGGCTTTACAAGCAGTCATCTGCACAGGAACAGAGATCTCTGTTCTGTGGTGGTCTGTACCACATTTGACTTCACAATATACTATCATTTTTGAAGCAACAATAAGTACCTTAGTTACCTGTATCTTTGTTTAATAGATATTTAGCATTTTAATGATAAAAGTCACAAGAAGAATGACATGCTGGCGAATGCGAAGTTCGTTTCTAGTTTATGATTTCTCAATTTTATTTTATTAACAATATCCATTTTTAAATACAAGAAGACTGTTACAAATTACAACAAACTTAGAAGATTTTTTAGCACGATGCCTACTATTGTGACACTCACTATAATTATTAACACTTATGGTTCTTATATAGATTCCGGTTAATATGTGTAATTTTATAACACCAGTCTAGCAAGTGACACATGTTTTTGGGCTGCAGTCGAGCACAGAAGAATGTTTAAGTGTTTTTTTTTGTATGGTATTGACTGCATCCTGTTATGTGTCTTAAATAAATAAAATAAAAATATTGTTTTTAGTTGAATATTCAGTAATTTCAAGCAACCAGACTAAGTATTATATTTTTACTTTTAGGTATATCGCAATATGCCGTCTTTTAGAGAAATTGAGCCTCGGGATAGAGTAATGTCTACTGTAGTATACTTGTGTTCAAAATATTAAATTATTTTTCTTAAATAAACTTTATGGCATTTTTTAGGTTTAACGCAAGACAATTCCTCTTTCGTAAGCACACAATAGTTCCGTTAGTAATAAAAGGAAAATGAAATCAGTGAATAATATAGAGGTACATTTAGAAATATCTCACTCAATAGAAATTTCGCCGCAAGTATGTAGGATGTACCTAGCTAGATCATCACCTGAAGTACCAGTACCCCTAGCACAAACATTTTTAAATTTCGAATCGTTATCGTATCGTTCACGCACGTTTAAAATTTCAAACAATTGCTCTGGCTTTTGTTAGCAAAAGTACCAATAGCAAAGAAAGTAAAGTTAGCAAGCGTAACTACTCGATACGATGACAAATCGAAATTTAAAAGAGTTCGTGCTAAAGATACTGGCTAGCATAACCATGTTAGGAGATATTTATCATACTCTTACTCCATTTTATTTTTATAATGAATAACCACAACAATTATATTTCGTCGCTTCATTCTCTGATATAATTATTAACAACGTAGTCCCTTTAACCTACAGGCAACCTCGCACGTATTTAAAGAGTATCTCAACCGATATAAAAAAAAGAAATAACTTCACTCGGCTGTCACCTAGTGTCACGGTTCTCATTCCTTTTTCGTGCGAGGCAACGTGCGCATCAAAAATGTCGAAGCGAACTGCATAGGGAAAAATCCATACGAAAAGGAGATAAATAAGAGTGAAGTAATTTTGTTTTAGTTGTGTTAGTGTTTTGATAATTTTACCATTTAAATACTGACCAGAGAAATCGAGATTGACTGCGGGTCAATCGCGATGTCATAATTAGCTGCGGGCTAATTATGAGTCATATATTTATGACATATTTAGTAGAATTACTTGTGTTTCACAATGAAATCGCTTGTTATCTACAACCTATTGTCTGCGGGACAATACGTGTACATATTATTTTGTACCTACTACCCTAATTCATATATTTTTTTCTGGCTCATACCTTTTTCCATTAAAGATGAAAATGGTTGTTTGAGATACGACGAGTATTGTACAAGATGAAGTCAAAATCGAAATCAAAGATATATTTATGAAAGTAGGCTCCTAAGAGGTTCTTTCGAATTGTCAAAAATCACAAAATATATATATCTAATTAAAAAATTGTTTTACAATGTCATATTGTCTATCTGTCTGTCATGTCTGAATTTACACGGCAAATAGAACCGCAAGCCGGTCCCTCAAACCCGTTTGAGCAGCCTTTTCTGTCCGAAGCAGATTGCCAACTCATGTGAGACAATATGTAACACCGGATAATTCCGCAGAAATATCCCTAGACCCAGAGGTACTCTCTGCATGGGGAGATCCTCGTTCGATACACCTGACTTTGGTAATGACATAGGTACACGATAGTCTTGAAAAATTATGGACACTTATTAAAAAGATTGCTTTTCGAAGGATTGCAATGCAAAGAAAAAATCATGAAGGAAAGAGAATACCTAGTACCCGGCAATTGTAAGACGTTACAGGCGCCAGAACTAGACGCGGAGATTCCGGCTGCTGTCTCCGATATAGTCAGAGGACATGACAAGAAATTTATTGGGTTTCAACAACAGCTCGGAGCGGGTACTTCGGCGATAAATAGGGCTATGGATACGGTACTTTCCTCAGATAACATGATTCAAGCCTTAAAATATTTAAGAAAGCCGTCGGGCTGTCGTATTCTGGTTGACTTACATTATTCTCTTACCAAAGATAGAATAAAATTAATAATGTCCAGTCTAGAAAAAAGGTTTTTGCACGTAATACAAGATTACGAGAGGGATGATACTGTTTGGCAACTCACTGTCGGAGAAAATTGAAGCTGGCAAGGCCATTGAACGACAAGGCCTACTAATGCGAAAATCAACAGCAGACTAGAAGCCTCCCTCAGTCCAGCCGACTGTCACTCGTCCTGCCTTTCAGGGAAACTGGTCACGACCTCCTCGTTACCCGACAAATGGGTGGGGGTAGGGGTTACAACCACATGGGTCAGAGACCAGTAAGGTCACCACGGCAGACCTACCTACCGGCGGACCTATCTACCGGCGGTCCGGCCTCGTCTCCAACGCCGCAGTGATGCAGGTACATGCTGGCAGAATTATTTTTTTTGTTCATGATTGTTGGTCTCATGTCACAAATAATAAAATAGTACTGTCGTGGATTCGTAAGGGTTATGCTATCCCGTTTTGTGCGGAAGTGGTTCAAACTAAAGTACCTAGATTTGACCTTACACTCAAAGAAAGTCGCCAAATGCGGTCACAGTCGATAAATTAATTGATTTAGGAGCTGTCTCACAATGTATTTTATCACACGACCAATATATTTCAAAGACAGGCGCTAAGGCGCCTCAGGAGAATGGCGGAAAACGGTTTATCTTAAGTATAAAATCGTTAAATAAGTTCATTACCAAGAGCCATTTCAAGATGGAAGACTATCGAACCGCATTGAAGCTCATACCACAAGGTAGTTTCTTAGAAACGATAGATCTGAAAGATGCATATTTATTCGTTCCTTTAAGTAGTGATGATCGGAAATAAATATATTATGTATAGGCAGGAGTGTAGAGCAATGTGAAAAGAACGTAAGTGCAACTTTAAGCCCCTACAATGCTTAGGTTTCATCGTTAATTACGAAGAAAGTAGGCTGAAACCTTCTCGGGTTTGCACGCTCCTAGGTTTTTATCTCTATGATACTTAACATTTCTCAGTATCATTGCCAACAGAAAGACGTGAAAATATTGCCCAAAAAATCAGGAAATTTTCTAAATTGCCTAGCTAGATGTACCTACGATTCGCGATTTCTCACAATTAATTGGTGTTCTAATTGCGGCTTGTCTGGCGGCCAGATACGGCTTCTTATATACCAAAAAATTGGAATGCTTTAAGTTTTTAGACAACATAATGATAATTATGATGCAAAACTTACATTATCTAAGTAGTTCAATTTTGGAGGATTTTCATGCGACAATATTTTTACAACGTTTTTGCCCTATGAGGACTTTTAATTACAAGAAAGAAGTATTCACAGACGCTTCCCGAACCGGTTGGGGAGCTGACTGTTATGGTAAGAAGGCTAACGGGAAATGGAAACACGCAGAATTAGAACACCATATTAATTATTATGAATTACTGGCAGCTTTCTTGGGCCTGAAAAGTTTTGTAAAAACAGAAAAAGACTGTTCAATACTGCCCCCATATATATATAATACCACAGCAATTACATACATTAACCGTCAAGGTGGTATTCAATTCCCACATCTGAATTATCTGGCACAATCCATCTGGCAATGGTGCGAGAGACGTAGCATGCGGTTGCAAACGTCTTACGGAAATATTAAGGACAACTGCGCAGATGCTGAGTCGAGAAAAGTCAACCCCGATACGGGAACTGGCTGACAGTGCGTATCAATCGATAGTAGACCATTTTGGTTGACCAAAGATTGACCTTTTCGCCTTTCGCCACAATACCACATGTGAGAAGTTCATTTCTTGGAAACCCGACCCAGTCGCATACGCAATAGACGCTTTCACTTTTAATTGGAAAACCAATTTCTTTTATGCCTTCCCGCCATTTTCATTAATATTAAAATACGTACGAAAAATAACCGATGATAACGCGACAGGTATTTTTGTTTTCCCTTACTGGCCGTCTCAGCCTTGGTTTCCACTTCTACAAAACACAATGGATTCTGAAATAATATTATTAAATCCTAACAAGCACCTTCTGCAATCCCATGTCATGGACCAGTACCCGCTGCACTCGAAACTTACTCGCGAAGCTCTGCGGGCGGCGTTCACTCGCCGAGGTGTCCCACCAGAAGCCCTACATCTAATGCTGGCGTCACTCTCAGAAAGCACAGTTAAACAGTACAGCGTTACCTTAAACTTTGGTGGGAATTTTGTACGTTAAATAATACCCATCTTTATGAAGGATCTAAAACAACAATTTTATCTTTTTTATCACAAAAATTTAGTACGGGATGCTCTTATGCTTCTTTCAACAGTCACTAGTCAGCGCTTTCAGTTTTCCTGGACAATAATATCGGCTCAGACGAGTGTACAAACAGATCGCCCCAAATATAGTTCAACCTGGGATCCACAGTTAGTTATCAATTACATGTCTGATTGGTATCCAAACCTGAACTTAAATATGGACCAAATTACAAGTTAGTTATTTTGCTAGCACTCTGCACGCTGCAGAGCACATAGGGTTCAAACTTTTTCACTCATTAAACTCGAAAACATATTTATTACTCAGACTGGTGTTAAGGTAGCCTAAAACCTTTGCCGCGGGTGGAGATCAACCCGTATTTTTTCTGCCCTTCTACCGCGAGAACGTAAATATATGTCCGGCATCAGTCCTGGGTGATTTTTTTTTTGACTAAAAATATGAGAAACTCGAACAGTGTATTGTTAACGTACAGAAAACCACACAAGGCCGCCAGCCCCTAGTCCATTAGTCGCTGGATTAAACAACTATTGCCAGAGAGCAGCGTAGATGTAGGTACTTATAGGTAGAGTGCGCGCCCACAGCACGCGGCAGGCTGCCACCTTGGCCGCACTGGCATCGGGACTCGGTGTGGACACCATCCGGAAAACAGCTGGCTGAACCAGCACCTCTTACGGTTTTTGCTTGGTTTTATAATCGGCCGATTGTAGGCGAAAGTGATTTCGCAGATGCGGTGATGTTACCTAACAAGTCTGATTAAATTTGAGTTCGCTTATGTGTACAAAGAAGTGTACAGAAAACAGTTAGTTTTTTGTTATCTTGTTATTTTAAATAATTACAAACAATTTAAGATTTCAAACCGGTTTTATCTAATATCTATCCACATTACAAAACAAAACTTAAATCTCTAAAAATCTACGTTGTTAATAATTATATCAGAGAATGAAGCGACGAAATATAATAGATGATCAAACGAACTTTGTGAAGTTCGATCGCTATTATATGAGTCGCTTCATTCGAAGATATAAGAACCCTCCCCACCCTGTAAGACTCAGATCGAAAACTGAGCTTTACAGACCCATTAGAAAAGTTTTGTTGGGTGGGAATCTCTAAACGAAATGAGAACCGTGACACTAGGTGACAACCGAGTGAAGTTATTTCTTTTTTTTATATCGGTTGAGATACTCTTTAAATACGTGCGAGGTTGCCTGTAGGTTAAAGGGACTACGTTGTTAATAATTATATCTTCGAATGAAGCGACTCATATAATAGCGATCGAACTTCACAAAGTTCGTTTGATCATCTATTATCCTCTGATATACTACGGTAGCCTGGTACTTCAGGTTGGAAATATACATGTAAGTACTAACTAGGCTGAATCAACGGATTGATTTACCTACTAACTCTGTGACGCATTGTCGGTTAAGTTATATTTAATTAGATACACTCATAAAATAAAAAAGGAATTACTTAAGAAAATAATAAGTAGTTACTTCAGTTTTTGATTGTACATTTTGTAGGCAACTTGCATATTCTAAGAACACACATAAAATAACATACTTATATACTGCGGCTTAACACTATCAAAGAAAATATTTGTCAAGTTGCAACTATAGGCATATAGTGCGATCTTATGTTGGCATGTTGGCATCCCATAGACTAGAGATAATGTGCTATACCGATTGCTTGAAATTATTGAAAAGTTAGTCCGGTACCGCTAGGTTTTGAGGTTCCAAAAATATTAAAGTTTATGATTTTTTGCATACAGTTAGTATACTACTCGACCAACCCAAATCATGATTTTGTGTCATTTTTGGTGGTTGCTAAGGTCACAATTTAGGTATTTGTCTTTTTATGCATTATTTCGTTGAAAAGAAAATTAGAGTTGAAAATTTAACTTCCGTGATGATAACAAAGTCATAACTGATATACATAAGCTTTTTGTGCCATCTCACTCCATGGGAATACTGGTTTTACCCAAATACCTTACCCATCGCTGTAATAGCTATAGAAAAATATTAAAGTTGGTGAAATAAGTGTTAACGGTTCTCTAACTCTAGTATCTATTGTTTAAATCATTTTGTGTCATATTCATCGATGGTGTTCGGAACTATCTTTTTTTTCCTATTTAACCCCCTGTAATAGCCATAAAAGAAAATTCAAGTTTTTAGAGTTTATGTCTTTATTAATATTAAGGTAAAACGAAGCTCTATGCTTAATTTGTGTCGTTTTTATCCATGGGATTTCGATTTATATTATTTTCAACGTTTTGGTGCGAAGAACACTAGCGCGGCCAAAGCGCGCGTGGCAAAGGAGCGCGTAGACAGTCACTGGCTCCGGCGACCGGCTGCCGGCCGGGAGCGAAGAGCTATTTGTTTGCTGTTGTACGAGTAGTGACTTGTGATAATTGCGTAAAAAATGGTAACTAATAAAACATGTCATATTTGTGGGCTAATGTTGGTGGTAAAGCTGTGTTTTTTTTTCTATGTATGTACACCGATTACGCCGAGATTACTGATCCGGTTTACGTGAATCTTTTTTTGTTCGATGCGGAATAGCTGCCATTTGGTCCCATAAAATTTTTTTCAAAATCAGTTTGGTAGTTTGGTTTTTATAAATAAAAAAAATGAAATGAGTAAGTCGTCTACGTATTTTTTTTCTTTGTATGTACACCGATCACGCCGAGATTACTGATCCGATTTATGTAATTCTTTTTTGTTTGATGCGGAATAGTTGCTATTTAGTCCCATAAAATTTTTTACAAAATCAGTTGGGTAGTTTGGTTTTTAAATAAAACAAAACTGAAATCAGTAATTCGTCTACGTATG
Source organism: Nymphula nitidulata (assembly GCA_947347705.1). Taxonomy (NCBI): domain Eukaryota; kingdom Metazoa; phylum Arthropoda; class Insecta; order Lepidoptera; family Crambidae; genus Nymphula; species Nymphula nitidulata. Next base: position 26,127,076 of record OX374616.1, read on the forward strand.
CGAAATTACGGATTTTTGCTTTCATATGACTTTTTTAGTGAAACTATACGATAGTGGGACTCAATATAAGTTGACGGTCACACTAAAAATTGAGAAAAAAATTTTTTAAACAATAATTAAAACCGTAATTATAATGAAAAAACTGAAAAGGATAAAATAATTAAATTGAGTAGGTAGGTACACTCATCCCCTAGAAACATATTTTTTGGAGTGAGGTGCTAGCTGGAGGAGACAGCTAGTGCAGTTTAAAACACACTGTTCTAGCCGCCCCCACCTTGCCGGCCCTTTTAACACCTCTTTTGAAGGAACCCATGTTATAGGAAGGAGGGAACACATGTGCTGGCAAAGAGTTCCAATTTTTGGAAGTCCGACAAAGAAACGAGTTACTATACTTCTTTGTGCGTGATGTTTAGGTGGAGACAGTAAATTGATGACTCCGAGGACCGGCACGCGTGCTCCTGAGTAGGAAAGGGGAAGGTGGCGCACCTGCAATATCAAGTGCTTTTCCTTGTTATTGCAGGTGTCTATAGGCGGCGGTAGCCGCTTACCACCAGGTGGGCCGTCAGCTTGTTTGCCATCTAGTTGTATAAAAAAAAAGGTGGGATAAGGTCGAAAAGTTCCTCAGAACACTCTCCATGATGAAGCCGATAGATGGCGCTTAGCGATGCAATCTCACGACGGAGTTTTTGAGGTTCTAGGCTGTTCTTGACCTCTACGTCGTCAATAATACGGATCGAGGAGGTACTTGGCGGAGCTATCCCACAGATGCGAGCAATATTCAACGCAAAACCGGACCAGGTCAGGCGTGAAAAATCGACGCACCTTGTTCAGGACACCTAGCTTCCGTGAGGCTGTTTTGACCACGGTTTCGATATAATTCCTCTGATTTAGATCGCAGCATATCTCCATACCGAGCAAGTTGATGTAGCCCTGTGCCGAAAGAATAGTGCCCTGAAGAGAGGTAAGGCGACATTTTGGCTGTAAACGCGCTCACCTGTGTTTTCTTAACATTGAACTCAACAAGATTGTTAAATCCCCATTCAGATATGAGGTTTAACACCCTGTTGAGCTCAATGGTAAGATTGATTCTCTCCCTCTCGGTTTCAAAGCGCCCAGCCCCTGGGCGACCGTAATATCCACCATGCACTGTACTGTCATCTGCATAGCAATGAATGTTTCCTAATGGAAGCATATCATTGATATGAAGAAGATAGAGAGTGGGGGATAGAACAGAGCATTGTGGTACACCAGCGTTCACTGACATGAACCACGAAGCGCATCCATCAACGAGGACACGGATTCTCCGCTCATGCAGGGAGCTGGCGATCCAGTTTCAGAGCTGAGTGGGCAGACCATATGCCGGGAGCTTGGAGTCAAGAGCCCTGTGCCAGACCCGATCAAAAGCTTTGGCAATGTCAAGGCTAACAGCTACTGACTCACCACGTTTGTCAATAGCTTCACCCCAGACATGCATTAAATACGCTAGAAGATCACCCGTTGACCGTGTCGATCGAAACCCACACTGACGATCATTAATTAATGAGTGATCTTCTAGGTATCGGACCAACTGGTTATTTAAGATCCGTTCCATAACCTTGCAAAGAAAAGAGGTAACAGCTATTGGGTGGTAGTTAGCTGGGTCTGATCGGTGGCTAAGAATCTCAGTCATCGATTTAGGAGTGAGCAGCAAAGAGTTTTACCATGAGATCGGCTAACTCTTGCGTCTTATGAGCAAGTGTTCCGTCAGAGCATCTCAACGGGGGCAGCGAGGATTGGCAGAAGTTGGATAGCACGGCTCTGGCCAGACGCCAGTAGCTACGGCTTCCCGTAGGGTGCGTTAGTAATTCTTGGCCAACTCGTGCAACGCGTTGAGCATCCGCTCTGATGAAGGCCCTTTTGCAGGACTTGGTGGCATTGTTATAGGCAGCTTTCAGTGAGTCATTATTGGGATCCCCATTGACTCGACCTCTGAGCCAAGCGCGGTATGCCGACTGTTTGTTCTCAGCAGCTAAGGCACACTCGCGATTGAACTAGTGGTTACGCCTGCCCTTACTGACGAGATCGGAGTGAGGGATATAGTACTCCATCCCTAACATTATGTCACCAGCTCACTCAGCAGTAGCGCTAGCATTCTAGCCCGTTGCACCCCAACGGAAATCAGGCAGTGACCCGATGATCCCAAGGAAGCTCGAACCTCTAACTGATATCCCTCCGGGCGAGTCGTGAGCAGAAGGTCCAACAAAGAGGGTGCGTGACCGACAATATCTGGAACCCTGGTGGGCTGGTTAATCAGTTAAGTCAGGTCGTGTGTGAGTGCGAACGCATGGGCTGTTCTACCAGCATGGTCAGTTTTGGGGAAACATAACCACGTCTCGTGGTGAACATTAAAGTCTCCCAAAAACACTAATTCCGCGGTTGGAAACTGCTCATGCGCAACATCTGCCACCCGACTAAGGTGTTCAAAAACTCGACTCGACTCGAAACTAGTCTCCATGTCACCGCTGTGGGATCTGTAGAGGCAAACTTAGACAGGTTATGAGTGCCCAGGTCCACGTGCACCCCGAGGATAGAAAAGAAAGGGTCTTCCAAGCGGCGTAGATGGCGACAGCAAACATCCGCCCGGACAAACAAGCATACCCCGGACTTCGCTTTGAAGGCCTCTTCAAGAGCATAGCCGGGATAGTCCAGATACCTTGTGTCAGCCGGGCGGAGTATTTGCATCTCCGTCAAAAAAAGCAGCGCTGCCCGAGTCGTATCAAGATGTTGGTATAACATTGAGGTTAGCATGGAGCCCACGGAAGTTAGTGAGCCCGACCTCAAACAGCGTGGCTGTAGCGGGGATGTGCACCGCTGTACGACCATACACATTACTTGTCGCTGTCATGGATGGATATAGGCAGTCAAATCGAGAGGCCTGTTTCGCCAGGTTAGCAAAGTCAAGTCAAACAGCCGACAGCAGAGAAGCGCTGACCCGCCGGACGGAAGGGCCCCCGAACCCTCCCGGGTATTGCCGCTGGAACCCCACCATCCGGTCACCAACCGGCACGACGGACAACCCCGAGATTATCCGAGGCATGATGGGGCAGCCTCACGATCTGGATAGGAAAGCTTGGGCCCCTGTACTGTGCCACAGGCGGCCAGCGGGTCAACGTAGTCCACTTGGCACTAGTTAGACAGAAGCAACCATTGACCGCATCCATCGCGGCATCGTCTCCTTAAGCTCTGGTTGTACGCGGACTGATCCCGGAACGCGGCCACAAGTGGTCACTAACCAGGGTTTTCACACCCTACCACCAGTGGAGCAGTTGATAGCTCAGAGATTTTCAGATTAGTCGCCTCTTACGACACCCACGGGAGGAAATGGGGCGCCGCACGGTACAATTTTTTAAATAAGATTTTAGAGATATAACTGTTTTATTACTACTATTAATAAGTTTAATAAGTTTTGTATTTTAATTACTAAGTAATTTTTCAAACATTTATAATAATGTTAAAAACAAAAATTAAGAATAAGTTTACTATCTCTAAAATTCTTCAATCAGCTTCAGAGAGAAATGGGATGTCCATATTTATGAGCACTAGTCTTGCCTCCCGCAAAAAGAAAAGAAATAAAAAGGTTATACAGGGTGGTGCCGTAAATACGACAATAAATTAAAACATGGGCTATATTAGTTAATAAAAATGGTTTGCCACTTTCAAAAACATCGTATTGATGTGATAATTTTATGACATTTCTATGAAGTAATGCAGCCAATCTTATACCATTTCCATGAACTAATATAGTCCAATTTTAAATTTATTGTCGCATTGACCGCGCCACCCTGTATAAAATTATTATTATATAATTTCGCTCACAACACGCGGTACCCGCACTTGTTTTATTTATCAAATAAAGTATGCTCTAAAATTTATCATTATGTAGGGCTTTATAACGGATATGAAATTAATTCAGATTATCCGATCTAACCATGTGCAAATGTTTATAAATAAAAAATACAATACCTACTTATAATACGAAATTGTTATGTTCTGTACACTATTGTCACAAGAATTGATAATGATTATATACTTATATGTAACACTGCAGACTACAGCACATCAAGTGTAACAGTTGCAATACGAAAGCCACCTCTATTACGAACGCAGTAAGGACAAGCTCGAGGTCATACTGTTACGCTTGATGTGCTGTCGACTGTACAAAAAACAGCAGGTCAGGTAACCGTAATATGAGAAAAAAAATCCAATCAATTTTCAACCTAAACAAAATCGAATTAAAGTACAAAACGTTTAGCTTAATTCGGGCGTTTGTGTTAACGTGACCTTCGGTTGACTGTTCCTACTTGCTACTCTTTGCAAACGTGTGTAAATGCTCTGTGCGGTACACAACGCGCGGGCGAACTAATATTTATGTAGGAAATGAAATATATTTTTTAAGTATATCATGGATTAAAGTGACACAAATTTTTATAGCAGATATTTTATGCTTTTATGATAATAAATGTGCAAACTCTAATAACTTTAATATTTTTTTACAGCCGCTATGGCTTAGAAAAGCTAAATTATTTAATATCTTAATAACCCATGGCTTAGTTTGGCACAAAATCAAGTCTGGGTCATATTTAGGTGCCCTGAGTTAGGTTGTATTTGTTGTATAAACTATAATATTTTTTTGACACTTTAAACATATATTGGGCCCCCTGTCAATTTGCACTGGACGAAAACGACACACACTTAGTTTGCACACAGCCTGGACTATTTTACACTCAATATTATTATTATTTGACACATTAAATTATTTTTGGCAGTTTTATTTATATTTTAACATTTAAGTCACAAAATATTGAATTACTGAAAATGCAATAGCAAGATTTGACACAAAAATTTAATATAAGCTTTTAAGGTAGAAGTGTATCCCCTTGCAAAAATTCAGAAACTTTAGAATTTTTGTAACTTAGCACCTCAAAATCGCCTAGCCGTAGTAAGTCAACTAAGGGCGATAATAGGCATCCTGCTACAAAATCACTTAGAATACTAATACATACATGTCTTAATTTGCTATCTACAATAAGCTTTCCTATTTTCGAAATTCCGTACTGTTTCGTAAATGGATTTGGTTAATAAAAATACTATTTTTAGTCGCTTGAAGTAATTTCAGTAGCCGAATGTTTCGGTGCATTGTATGTAGTCCCGTGATGGATGCCCACAGGATGAGACTGGCCGGCTGATGAGGCGGAACATCGTCCGGTACATGATCCTCGCATATGTCATCACGCTGCAGCGCGTCTCGCTAAGAGTCAAGCGGCGCTTTCCTACGTGGCAGCATGTTGTGGACTCAGGTATTATATTTTACATCATGATAATATTAGTTAAAGTAGTAGGTAATTTATTCTTATGCATTGATTGACATAACTGTATATACCGGATTACACTGAGTAAAAATGTATAGTCACTGCTTACTCATAAAGGCCCCACAACTGGATAGGTATAAGAGTGTATGCCTTCTATTCTATGGGAGAGACACAATGAGGAGTGCTATTCACTTAATGTATCGGATGAACTCGTTATGCATGATGAGATTCAAGAAATGCATGGCTTCGAGCGAGCGTTATAAATTAATGAAATAATTTGGTTTTTCAGGTCTCATGCTAGAGAGTGAACGTAAAGTTTTCGAGAAGATGGATGGCAAAAGTCCCATGTCGAAGTACTGGATGCCACTGGTGTGGGCGACGAACATCATTAACCGGGCGCGCAAGGAGGGCCTGATCTCCAGCGACCACATCGTTCAGACGCTTCTAGTCGAGCTGTCGGACATTAGGCGACGACTCGGAGCACTTATTGGATATGACACTGTCTGCGTGCCGCTCGTTTACACTCAGGTAAAGAAAACGTGGCGATAAGGTGGTGGTAAATCTTTTGTATTCGTCGCTGTGGTTTACTCTAGGAACAGTTAAGGCGTAGGGGTACTGAAGGGACCTTGAGCATTTAGGTACAACACCAAGCGACATCTATTCAGTGCCTAGGATAATACTATATACTTCAAGCAGACTAAATATCGAATAGTCATGCTGCTGTACCGATAGATGGCGTACACGGGATCCTGCCTTTTCGTCGAAAATTGTTTGACACCAGTAATAACAAGAAAAACAAAAATTAAAACCGACTTCAAAAAACTGAAAAGGATGAAATAATTAAATTTAAGTAGGTATTCATCCCCTAGAAACATATTTTTGGAGTCGGTGCTTTACTTTCTATTGTTTTTGGAAACCACTTAGCACCAACTCCAAAAATGTGTTTCTAGGGGATGAATACCTACTTAAATTTAATTATTTCATCCTTTTCAGTTTTTTGAAGTCGGTTTTAATTTTTATTTAAAAAAATTTTTTCACAATTTTTAGTGATAACTTTCTACGGTCGAAGCTAGATGGGTGACCGTCAACTTATATTGTTTCCTACTATCGTATCGTTTCACTAAAAACAAAAATTAAAACCAACTTACTTAGTTTTAATTTCCGCGCATTATTTGAGAAAAGTACCTACCTACTAAACAAGCCTTGGCCACAGCTAGGCATTGACTTACGTTTGGTAGTATAAATTTATTAGCCGTTCGTCCATCAATGCCTCTTGCCGGCCGCTGCAGTTATATTTTGCAGCAACTAATAAGTTAACGTTTCAGTATTCAGTATTCACATATAGATAACAATAACTCTTCAATTTTTTTTACGAGTCATGGATGTTTGTACCCTATATTTATTTAGTTAATTTCTAATATTTATATAGGTACATATTATTATCATTATTTCTCCGTAATCCATAGTATCCATAGGCTAGATAATAGGTGTGAGTGTATATTATTATTATTTATCTATTTCAACTTGTTTTTATAATATAGGTAGGTACCTACTCGTTTAGTTCGGTCCCCGCACGGAACAATTGGAAATTTGGAAATGGTACGGCATGCGGCAGAGCGGCAACGTAGCGCGGCAGTTCCGCGGACATGCAACGTCGCCTTTCCGTGGTTTCAGAATAGAATAGAACAGGGCTTCCCAAAGTTATTTCAACTGTGACGCCCTTGGGAAGTTGCCATATTTTTGCGACGCCCTGGCCTTTTTGATATACATTTACCTACTAGTTGTAGTTCTAGCCTGATAACAATTTGTCAGAAAAACTCCAAATAGTATCTAAATTTTGATGATGCCATGCGCATTGTGATCCGTCGCATCACAATGCGCACTCGACTCGGTCGCATCGACACAGACATCACGACGCCCCTGGGATGATACCGCGGAGCCCCAGGGCGTCGCGACTCACAGTTTGGGAAGCTCGGGAATAGAATATAATAGAACTTTATTGTGCATGGAAAAAGGTACAATTTTTTGGTCTCTTTAAGACAAGAATTACTTTTTCCTACCTTTTCAGATGTATGCACAAAACTAATCAACGAAATATTTACCTATTTATAATCTAAAAATTCTTGTACACTATAAAAACACTTTTTTGTTAGCCAATATTTCACTATTTTTCTAAATTTCGGAAACGCTGGACTTTTAAAGTCATCTGATACTTAGTTTATTAAAAAAAAAACCTACACATTATAAAAGTGTTTTTAGTTACAAGCGTCAATTTAGCTGAAGGCTTATATAGTTTGTTTTTATACATAAAGCGAAGATTTCGATTAATAAAACGAAGATTTTGACTAATTACTTGAAACAAATAGCTATGTTTGTACATAAATAAACAAATATCAAAAATATACAGACAAGGGAATGTAAGCAACTCATATTTCCTAAAAAAAGGTCAACAAGAATAAAAAAAAAATGCAAACCTAAAAGAATATAGAAAAAAATATATGTATATTCGGTTTTGATTCTTGATACACGGATCGTTACGCTGGGTGCTTTATAAATACACCACCGAAGCAAAATTTGAATTGTCCAAATAAGGTATTTAAATTTACTAAAAAGAGGGTGGTTGAATATCTGCACGGTTTCAATATATTTCTGTTGCGCTATATTTAGTAAAATTTCACACAGTCCTCTAAATGTTGAAAAAAAATGCCACTTTTGATCTATTGATTTCTTCTTGCCAGCCACTAATATCACTAGATGCAAGTATTGTCTTATTTTAGTATTATGATAGTCATTGCGTTTTATTACTGAATCACTATATTATTGTTGGTGATAACATTTGTTGTATTAGGTTGAGACTCAAACTAGCTATTTTAAATACTCTTACTGACTGTAAATCAATAAACAACACGGGGATATATTAACTATGGAAACGAACGCCTGACCATTATTGCGAGCAAAATATCCGTCCGTGGTAATCGTAGGCGTAAAGGTTGAAATCCATTTAAAACAATTTATATCCTTTATTTGTTGGCTTTTTGAAAAAAATGGACCTACTTGCTAAAGGCACGAATGCTATGAATAACTATACCGCGTTTGACACTGAACAAATACCTCGTTTAAAATATAAATTCGTATAAGCGAGATCGAGATCGCGACACTTTGAAATAATTTTGAGTGATAATAAGAACTAATTACTAGTATTTAGAACCTACTGGCTAAAATTCAACATATATGTTACATAATATATCAATTATAACATCCTCTATGCAGCATTTTCGCCAGAAAATCTGCTCGAAAACACCTTTTTTTCGTATATTCTCATTACCCTTCGCCTTAAATAGAAATTACAGAGATATTCTTTATTTTGCACATTTACATAAATATTACAAAGATAGAACAAACAAAATATGACAAAAATGCAGTTTTATTGCTAGTAGCATTCTCTGCCATAAAACAGAGTTCGTATTTACGAACGAAAAGCGATAAGTATGTATTTTTAATAACGATGTCATCATGTCTGAAAAATGATCAACACCCTACTGTCGTTGCACTGAACACGAAACTTTGTTTACTTAGATAGAGAGGCCACGTCCTCCAAACAAAATAATACATATTTATGTTAGGATTTATTTTAATTAAAGCATGACAAAGTGTACATTTTTCCCCCTTTACTTAATTTTCGTAACTGAATTTTAATCAGCTATGAATATGTTTTTTTTCTCGTTTGACAACCAGTTACTTACAAAAAAAGAATTAAATTGTCATCTCCGTTCACAACCCAAATGTTTCCGTTCCTTTCCTTTTACTCTCTTCAAAACACTACGCTTTTGGCACAGGGCTCCATCAACTTGCTCGGTATGGAAATATGCTACGATCTGAATTATCGAAACCGTGATTTAAACAGCCTCACGGAAGCTCGGTGTCCTGAAAAAGATGCGTCGAATTTTCACACCGGATCTATGCTTGCTCTACAAACCTCAACATTGCTTGCACCTGTGGGATGGCTCCGTCAAGTACTTCCTCGATACACTGGATAGATTGCAACGTCGTGCTGTCCATATCATTGACGATGTAGAGTTGATGAACAGCCTCTACAATTGCGTCAAGACAATGCGTAGCTTATCGCCTTCTATCGGCTATATCGTGGAGAGTGCTCTGAAGAGCTTGTCGATCTTTTTTACCACCTTCCCGCTTCTACTCAAGATCAGGATTATCAATTCACTGTCTCCACTTCTAATCACGCACAAAGAAGTTTAGTAGCTCTTTTTCTTTTTGTGCTTCCAAAACTTGAAATTCAAATAGAGCATCGTGCGTGATTCGTGATCGCGCCATCGCAATAAGGACACTTCAGGACATCCACTATTAGTCATCGCGCGAATACCCGATTATTTTATCGCCAGTTCGCGCGATCGCGTTCAAGGATATTTTCATTTCATTGTCAGTCAAACCGAAACTCGGTAGTAAGGGTTGGCTTAGAACTGAAGCTGTCCCACTTTCTTTAAGATGTCTAACTTTTAGGGACTAGACCATGATTTGTAAGTAGCTACATCACTACATAGTATAAAACAAAGTCGCTATCCGCCGTCTGTCTGTCCCTATGTATGCTTAGATCTTTAAAACTACGCAACGGATTTTAATGCGGTTTTTTTAATAGATAGAGTGATTCTTAAGGAATGTATGGAACTTTATATGTATAATACATGCATAACATTTACATAAGCATTGCACCCGTGCAAAGCCGGGGCGGGTCGCTAATAAGTAATAAAATAACTCTGTGTAGGTTCCGTTACATAGCCAGGTTACTATTTATTATGTAAACAATTCCTATTTTTTTTTAAACAACTAGATGACAAGCAAGCCGACGGCGCACCTGATGGTAAGTGGTAAGGAAAATATGGTATTGGAGGTGCGATGTCATCCTGAGGCCTTAGATAAAATGCCTTCCATGCCCAGTAACTCTACTGGCTACCTTTCCCTTCAATCCGAAACACAGCGAAATGTTTCACGGCTGAAATAAGAAAGGTGATGGTATACCTACCCCGACGACCTTAACTACATACGGACCTACCACCTAGTAAAAAAAAGCATAAAAGTAAACATAGAGTAAGCTTTTTAGATGGATTGAGGTAGTAGTTATGGACAATATGTAATTGGATAATTGGGACTGTTACCTAACTTCATTTTCAACATTCCCATTAATGTCGAGAAGGTTGCTGTAGGCAGTACCTACTCTGGATTGTAAACCATTGACAAGCACTATGATAGGTAGCGAGATAGTGCCTAAATAGATGTGTCTTTATTGTATATTTATATTGCTTCCACAGGTAGTAACCCTGGCACTGTACACATACTTCGTGGCAGCTCTCATGGGCCGGCAGCTGGTGCCGGCAGCTCCTGGCAGCACCTCCAAGTACGAACCAGACGTCTATTTTCCCCTCTTCACCGCACTCCAGGTGAATATCGCTTGCTCCTGAGTCCTGAAATGACAAATAAAGAAAGCATAGTATTGGAAATGGCGTTACTTCTACTTTCCTCTTACTCTCACAGTATACTTCTAGAAACAATAATAATTATATACTACAGTAGGTATTTAAACACCTTATTCTGAGACAGATGGACTTTCATTAAATACCTTAGCATATCAATTATTTATAGATAGAAATTAAATTAGTATTTATATCGTTTATCAACAATAAGCGCTATCTGTGTTACCCGGACCTAATTTATAACGTCAATTCCCGCGAAACCCGTTGGCAGCATTAGTTAGCTGTAACTAATGCTACGTACGAGTTGGATGTAAGCAGATGACCTCTGCCCTTACCGCCTTCTATCTTTTTGTTGCTTTTAGACCTTTAGGCATAGTGAATGTGTCCATCGCTTGACTCTACATTGTCCTCCTCGATGCTCCTTTTCTTGAGCCAAAATATCTGCTTAAAGTAGACTCTTTTTAATTTTTGCTAATATGTGTTTTAGCGCATGAGCCTTACCATATCTCTGCCATATCATTCTCCAAAACCGCCCCACTTCACGACCACCACCCATGGCAGTCCACGGGCATACACACAGAACCTCTCTCACACGCCTCTTTCTATGTTCTGTGGGCATACAGGCCACAAGGCCCAGACCAGTCATCCCAAGCCCCAAGAGTCCGACAAACTTTAAAAAATGTTTTAGAGATGTTTTCTTCCTGCCCAAATAGTGCGCTGGGCCCCCAACCCAACAAAAATGCGGGGTACCAGTTTGTGTGACTTAAACGAGCAGCTAGATAGCCACTTTGTTTCAGGACTGAAAAATCAAACACTCTCCTTCCTATAACATGAACATGAACAGAATCCATATACGGAACCTATACCTAGGAGTGTAAGACAGGGAGCCGAAAACCGAATGTCCCTTTGGATAAATTTTATTTTATTTACAACCTTATTTATGAAATAATTTTATTGTTGCCAGTTTTGCTTCTACGTAGGCTGGCTAAAGGTGGCCGAAGTGCTTATCAATCCGTTCGGGGAGGATGATGATGACATCGAATTAAACTGGCTAATCGACAGACATATCAAGGTAAGGGCAATTGAAACAGCGTAATACAAACATTTCAGCGTCAGCAGAGATTTTTCGAATACTTCTATGTAAAAAGAAATATTTAACAGTATATCTATCTTGGAGATACAGCGAAGTGACAGTAAGCTAAATTTCCAATCAATCGGTTCTGTGAAACTTAGTAACACCCTTTTGTCAAGTAGGAAATGAGCTGATAGTCATCAAACGCCTAAATAACTAACAACCATCTTATTCCCGTCAGCTTTCAAACAAAAAAACCGAGTCAAAATTGGTACATTCGTATAGGATCTATGATGCCACAGACAGACACACAATTACACAGACAGACACGTCAAACTTATAACACCCCTCTTTTTGCGTCGAGGGCTAAAAATACCTATCTTATTCAAACATGCCACGCGGGCCTTCAATGCCCAGACGGCAACTTAAGTTGTCATAACAATTAAGGGGCTACCTCGTGCACACTAGCGACACCAATTGATTGTTATTAATTATGGTGAATTTAGAACATAATAAACAAAAACGCTTTAGAGAATTGCTAAAGAACGGTATTTGTAATTTTTAAAGATGTATCTTGTATAAAGTGTCTACCTTTAAGTAACTTAATTTTTTATTATTGTTAAAAGTGGCCACTTTCGGCAATAATGAAAAATAAGGTTACATGTAGAGGAATATCTAATACCGAGCACATCTCAAAAAATTACAAATACCATTCTTTAGTCATTCACTAAAGCGTTTTTGTTTATATTCACCACAATTAATATAAATCAAGTGGTGTCGCTAGTTCCGACGAGGTATCGCCTTAAAATTTAATGTGTCTGGTTTATCGGGCTAAACGCAAATACAAGATAGACTAGAAGAATTTCACAGGGATATCCCAAGTCCTGGGTGGCTCAGTGGTCAGAGCAGTCGCCCGGATTGCGAAAGGTCGCGGGTTCGATTCCTGCCTCAGGACGTGAAATTTTTCTAGTTTTATTCTATTTTAATTACTAAGTAATTTTTCAAACATTTATAATAATGTTAAAATCAAAAATTAAGAATATTTGAAAGCACTGCCCCAACTCAACCGAATCGTCGGTATTTGTAAAAATACTCGTTTCGGATGTTGAAATAGAATATTTCGACATTGTAGGGTGGACGTTAGTTAAGAATACAAATAATCTAACAAAAAATATTTGGTTTTAGGCAGCATACATGATTGTCGACGAAATGCACGAAGAACACCCTGAGCTATTAAAAGATCAGTATTGGGAGGAGGTGGTTCCTAAGGACCTACCATACACAGTTGCATCAGAGCACTATAGGAGGCACGAGCCTCCTTGCTCCGCTGACCACTATAAGGTGAAGGCTGAGGATGCAGTTTATGCAAACGTTCAGGCGCCGCGCAAGAGTCATGACGAAACATATGCAGATTATGTAAGTAATTTTGTAGTACCTACCTACCAATAAGTAAGCGTTCATTGCTTTACCTTACCTTATGAACTCCCATCCGTAAAAATAAAAGAATTTTACTTATTATATTCGTAAACATATATGGATAAAATAGATGCTTGGTAGTGCTTGGTATAAAACGGTGCATCATATCATCATCATCGTCATACCAGCCTATGATGTCCACTGCTGAACAAAGGCCTCCCTCATCGATTTCCAAATGGAACGGCAATTCTAGAACTTTAACGCCCCACCGCCCGTCTGTTCTGCGTGCTATGTGCCCTGCCCACTGCCACTTCAACTTACTAATCCTATGAGCACCATATACTTAGTGAAATTTCAAAATAATAATTCTGAGTAACTGCTATTGGAGTGTTCAGAGAACCTGCTTAACTAATCCATATGTCCCAGATTCGAGCCCTGGTGGCAAAGTCTTTCTGTTATGATCGGGAAGGTTTGTTTACGACGATGAATAACTAGATAGTTTAATTTTAATTTACTTATTATGTAAGTGACTTTGTTTTCCGTTATCTAATATTTATAACACAAGCTATTAATGATGATTAATTCGGGCTAGTTAATTACTCAAGGCAACACGTTTAACCAAATAATGTCCCAACTCAACTCATAACTGTAGTTACCAAACATACTAACGACTAACCTTTTCCCGTGCTTTCAGGAGAGTGTAGATACACCATTGGTAGAACGACGAAAAAACTGGTTTCAGAGACAGATCTCAAGAATGGGTTCGGTTCGATCTGCTTCGACGGCGTACTCTTCGGGCGGGTTGTTCGCGCGGCCGCGGCGAAGCTCGGCGGTGTACGCGAGCCCGGAAGCCGGCGCACCCGCTGCGCCGCCGCCGCACAAGATGTCGCTATACGAGCGGCTAGTTGGCCGCAAATCCGGACGTCACCAGCATAGACAGAATTCACGCCATGGTTCGTTTCACTGTTAGGAGGACTTATGCGATCTATCACAGGAGTTGTGCATTTGATCGCTAAAAAAAGAACATGAAAAATCATCCTATTAAATATTTTTAAAACTGTAAGCGTACATATTTACTAGGTAGTGATGTGACGAAACATGAAATACCTAGGTAGTAAACATATTTTTGGTTCCAGCGTAAAATCCTAATAATAAAGTGTTTACAAATCGTTTACGGTTCACTTATGAGATTTTATTGTAGAGGCAACAGCAGGCCGTAGCTACTTACATTGTGGCTAGAAATAGAACGACGCACGACGGCTTATAATACTAAAGTACTATTTAAAAAAAATAACTACCAAAAATTTCATTTACTAGGGCTACCTACGTAATTATTATATAGACTGATGATGGAATCCATTGCAGGTGGCAGCAAAAGCAACGGTTCCGCAATACCAATCACGTTGCGCAACCGGCCACGAATCCCGACGCCGGACGTCACAAAAGAGGTGATGGACCGCGAGAGCCGGCTAGCTGTCGGTATGCAAAACATGGGCGTCATCATGGCGCAGGGCTACCAGAGCGAGGTGCCGGTGCTGGGCGCGCTCGTTTTGTCGCCAATTCAGGAGTTGGACGGCGGGTCAGTGAACAACACGTTGCACGCTGGGCAGCCGGGCACGGCGGCGCTGGCGCAGGCGGTGCTGGCTCCGTCGCTGCTGGGCGGCATGCCACTGGTGGCGCCGGGCACGCCGCGCGGCGACCGGCCGGCGTCGCCCGCGCTGCCGCTACCCGCGCCGCCGCCAGCGCCGCCCTCCGACCGCGACAGCATGCGCAGTGCCCACACGCCGCCTAGCGACACTAAGCGCGGTGAAGTCTACGTCTAAAGTGGTGCTATGTGACTGATATTATAAATTCAACGTGAACTCTAGCTCTAATGTAAAGATTTAATGTAATTTTTCTAAAATTAATTTACACTCAAACAGGGATTGAAATGTTAGCTTTCTATAAAATATTTTTTTTGTAATTCATCATGTTTTATTTTTAGTAATTTCAATCAATCAAATACGCATTAAATAAAAATACAAAATAGAACCAATGGAATAAGTTTATACAGCTTATTCCTAGCAGCAATCTCTTTCAGGCAACCTGGGAAATATAGATAAGAAAATAAAAGGAGAGGATGCAAGCAAGATCCTGGCTGAGAACCTTCCCTTCCTTAAGACCTATCTTTCCTTGGGCATAAGCCTCCCTGAAGGATCTCCAAACCGGTCGGTCCTGCGTCCAACTTGATCATGAAGAAAAAATATTCCCAAATTGACATGGCGTCGTTTAAATTCCGGTTGTGGTTTTCGGCTCCGCCACATAAGAATTTCAGAAATTCTGTCTGAACCGCACACGTACCACTGATGGGCACAGGCAAACTTCTTTCCTTAAAGATTTGCCACTTAAAGTACTAGCCCTACGCCAGAGAAGTTGATTTCGGATAATTTAACACTTGTCTTATATCAGAATTCGTCATAATGACAAATTAAATAAATAGATAGTTTATTACGTCTAAATTTGAAGACGTGGTTTTTCATATACAGGGTGGAAAAAATATATGGGCCCTGGAGGGGAACTACTTTAAATCCTTAAGTTAGCTCATTTTATGAAAAGAAAACATTCCTTTATTTTTGAAAAGAAACAAAACTGCATTCAAAGATCTTCTAAAATTCGCTTGTCTCACCCAGGAATCAAAAAATAAACAAGTAAACACTCACTATTTTTAACACGAATCGGTGGGATTATTGTTCAGGATAAAATTTGTTTGTTAAACATTTGGTATTTGAAATAAAAAAAAGTGAAAACTAATATTAATTAACGAACGAATACTTTCAACATGTTTATCGATTTTCAAAATGTTAAAAGTTGTCGTTCGAATTTCAAATTGTTGCCCCGCGTTGCAATAAAAAATGCGTTCCATTTTTAACTTTTCGTCAGATTTCCTAGTGAATTGTGTATAAATTTATTATTACAATTTAATGGTTTTTTTATCGAAGTCATCACATCAGTCAGGTACTTAGAGATAAATAACATTAGCAAACCTGTACTACATACAATATCTTTGGATGTTAGAGAGATAGAAAATTAACGTATGACTTACTTGTTACAAATGAACATTACAGTACCAGGTATTGTTAATAAAAAAGTGATAAATATTCAATTTCACAGGTATCTCGTACAACAGATTAGTGTAGGAGCAAATGTTTAAGACAAATTTTATTCTGCACAATAATCCTATCGATTCGTTTAATAAAATAGCAAGGGTTTTTTAAAATTATTCGTTGGTTCGATTCCCGAGTGAGACAAGCGAATTTTAGAAGATCTTTGAATGCAGTTTTGTTTCTATTTAAAAATAAAGGAATGTTTCTTACGAGTCAGTAAAAAAAGCTTAAAGAGAGCACGCTTTAGAATTTTTGTCTTTCTGTCTGTTTGTCTGTGTGTTTGAAAGAGCATCAAACAAAACCTACTAAATTAAGTTTAAGGGTTTGATTTGATTATACACGGCGGTGCCATCAATACGACAATTTCATGACATTTCTATGAAATAATGCAGCCAATATTATATTATTTCATACGAATGTCATGAAATTATCAAATGAATAAGTTGTTTTTGAAAGCGGAAAACCATTTCCATGAACTAATATAGCCCATGTTTCAATTTATTGTCGTATTGTCGGCACCACCATATCTTAGGGTAACATTTAGTCTTTATAGCATTAAAATCGGTCGGTGGAGTCTATCTAAAGTTATTAGTTACTACATATATGAAAACAGAAAGAAGTAACTTTTGTAAGATTTCGTGTTCGCGTCGTCGGTAATGTTAGCTGCTTAAACGATTTATTTATATTTTATGTCTTTTTATTTTAAGCAAAACGATAAGTAATGAAATGAAATCACCTAAGTACCTGTTGTTAAATAATAAAAAAATACTTTCATGTATGCGGAGAGTAGCGTTCGAGTTAACCGGTACCTGCCTACAATAGATAGATGGCTTTAAATTGTCTGTGTTTTTTTATTGCATTTGCCTTTCTAAATTGACTTTCTTAACAATATTTCTTACCTACTATTATAGCTGCACCCGGCATGCTTGGCAATACCCGTAAAGAGTAAACTGTTAAGTGTTATTAATCCAGGAACCTTCGCTGATCACAATCTGATCACTGGTTTCGGAACACATAGAGTACAGACGACAAAACATCAAGTGTTACAGTTCACTACGAAAGCCGCCTTTATTACGAATGGAGTACCTACCTAAGGGTGGTCTCAAGATCAAACTGTTACACTTGATATGCATCGACTGTACAAACATATTTTTTTTATTTTTAAAAGGTTTTATTTAACTTGCTTATGTTCGGGTGGAATTATGCTACCTACTCGATTTTGAAGCAGATATCTTCAACCGATTTTAAAAGCTTTTATTTAACTTGCTTTTATGTTCGGGTGGAATCTTGCTACTCGATTTTGAAGCAGATATCTTCAACCGATTGAGCTGAAATTTTGTATAGGTACAGGTTGAGTTTGGATGACAATACACGATAAGCTGTGTGACGTCATTCTAAATCCAATATGGCGGACCATCCAAGATGGCGGAATACTTATTTTTAATGCATTTCTACAATGTGGGTATCAAATGAAAGGGCTTGTTAAGAGTATTAAGAGTAGGGTAAACGAACCAAATACTGGATACTTTTTGAAAACTAGAAATAACTACCAAAATAATTAATAAAAACAATTATTTATTGCAATCAGTAATAAGTTTCTTATTGGCTAAACATAACAAAAAGAAATATTTTTTTAACTCTACTCATAATCGGTAAATATTTTTTTTTCTTTGAAATTGTAAAAATCAACAATGGGCCTAATTCTGGGAACACACTTTAATTCTAAATTTAAGTACAGTATATCTCTTTGTCGCAATAAGTAATAGGAAAAAGATAGCAAGAATCTGTTTAAAGCTGTCACTTAAATTTGGATAGATTTCAAAGAAACCATAGACAATTTTAGACGGCATGTACGGAGGTGCCTCCTAAACACAGCATTTTAGCACGTTCAATAAGGGTTAAAATGGAACGCACCTTTCTAAATGTCAATTTTTAAGATAGCCATCCTTTTCTATTTCATTTTGAGAGAAAGAAATAGACTGAACTGAAATTTAAACTTAGCATGTGTTCGCCAGAATTAGGGCCACGTAATCTTATGTACCCTTATATTGGATAGTAATCCTTAATATTGGATATCCAATATTGGGTACATAACTTAATATTGGACGTCCAATATTGGGTATAACTCAATTTAATATTATATAGAAATTAACCCGTGGGATCACAGAACATAGAGGTTAAATTATGAATTAATTGCGTGGTTTAGTTGCCATTAAGTGATTTTCCTTTGACAGCGGTTTGTTTACCAAATAGGTAGATGTGGTGCTGTTGTCGTAAAAAGCATTGAGTTTAAACACTAACGAAATAGTTTTAAAATGTTAAGATAGATGGTATTCGTTAAATATTTAGAAATTGGTTTTTCCAGTATTGCGCACCTATCCAATATTCGGTTCGCTTCCCCTAACTCGAAAAATAATGTGACGTCATTCTAAATCCAATATGGCGGACCATCCAAGATGGCGGAATACTTATTTTTAATGCATTTCTACAATGTGGGTATCAAATGAAAGGGCTTGTTAAGAGTATTAAGAGTAGGGTAAACGAACCAAATACTGGATACTTTTTGAAAACTAGAAATAACTACCAAAATAATCAATAAAAACAATTATTTATTGCAATCAGTAATAAGTTTCTTATTGGCTAAACATAACAAAAAGAAAAATAAGTATTCCGCCACTTATTTTTAATGCATTTCTACAATGTGGGTATCAAATGAAAGGGCTTGCCGAGACTCAGAAGCCTAGCCAGAGATAACTAAATAGTAAAAAATAATTTTAAAGCAAAAAAACTTTTTTTTATAAAAAAGCTTTTACTTAAATGCTATAAAAAGAATAAAATAAAATTTTCCTATAAAATTTGAACTATAAACTAATAACCTCATTATACCTACACAATTTATATGAACATAAAAGCTTGTCGCGCGATTTCCTTGTGTAAATAAACTAGTACCTATTTAATTGAGGGACAACCTTTTATGATCATATTAATTGTGTATAATGAGGTTATTAGTTTATAGTTAAAATTTTAAAGGAAAATTTCATTTTCTTCTTTTTATAGCATTTAAATAAAAGCTTTTTTTTAAAGTTTTTTGCTTTTAATTTCTAGTATTATAGATAATACTTTAATTACAGATAACGAAGTCATGTGATGGCCACTGTTCTTACGAGATCTCGCATTGCTATAACAGTCGCTTTTTCTGGGATAGCGGCCCCCTTGCTTAAAAGTATGCCGAATGACATACTTTTAAACAATGGCAATCGATCGAAGTATGATTGACGACAGAAAGAACTTATTTTTCAGTTAAGGCTCGCATACCCAAGTGCTAGATACCGCACCATCGAGGCTATACGCTCAATCCTTAGTGATTGGGTAAAGAAACGTAGGTATTGCTCTCCTTCAGCATGGTGCAGGTCCTCACGGAACATGGCTGCTTCAGGAGGTATCTGCTCAAAATAGTGACTAAAGAGCGAACTATACATCGGGCAACTATCTCAGATTATAGATCTATGATCTGAGGCAACAATACAGCATCCCGCACACTAACATCATGCTCAAGATGGTCCAGAGTAATAGCTGACGGCAATAATCACTATCAGGGCGGTCGGACTTTACCATCCATAGTATAGGCGATTATAAAGGAGGAGAACGCCTGAAAAGCCTTCCACATATTCTGGGAGGTAGTCATAAGTGAAAAAGAGAAGGAAGAAAGATCCCGAGAAGAAAATCCTTTGGCTTAGCAAATCCGCATACGTAAACAAAACCGCAGGCGTATAGCTTACACCAGTGTGCTGGTTCCTTGAAGTGGGTTCAAAGGAGATAGGTGGGGGCCCCATTACTCAAGTCCAACTGCCCGTAATATTAGTGCACTAGCTACCTTACCCTTTTCAATCCGAAACACAGGGCACTATTTCACGGCTGAAATAATAAAGTAAAAGTTTTAAAACTGACAGGAACTGCTATGATGGCCCAGGTTCAAATCCCAGTAGACATTAAAAGTTATAGAAAGAATATTATTTTAGTTGAAAAAATGGCAAAGTTACGTAATATTGATTAAAAATCGAAGTAATTCTTTTTCTCAGTTTAATTAATAACATTGTTAGCAACTGGCTGGTGACTCCCATACTCTTTTAGAATGACGTGTATTTTATATGAGTTTTGTACCTGACTGATTGTCAGTTGGTTTTTGATAGAGGTCTTGTTATCGCGTTTGGCTTTGGTGTTGTTTATTTTATACTAATTTTTACTCATTATTCTTGATATCTTGGTGTTTCCATCAGTACAGCATAGCTCAAATACACAGTCCACTCTCCAGTAGCTATTATTTTGGTCCTTCGAGCCGGATCGAACGGGCCAAAATATACAGTCCACTCTCCAGTAGCTATTAAACATTTTAAATGAAGAAGTTTTAAATATTTTTCAAAGTCACTATTTTTTATGATTACAGCGGCATCTATGGACCTGAACCTGAATTTCTAACCCATTATAAGCCAACCAAATTAAATATCAGGTTAAACAATTGGTCTTAGTTGATACTTCAATGTTAACTTCAATTAGTCGTATAATATATTATGGTAGGCATGTCGATTCACTTTAAAAAATATTGATCTCCGATTTGATTCAAATTGAACATACTAGAATCGATTCTTGTTTAAATCGTGTATTAAAATATCGATTTTCGATTAATCGCGCCAATTTCAAACATGCCTCATTGGCTAATAATGCAAAGTTTGCACTTTTGTTGCAGCATTGCAAACTGCAACGTAAACGCACATCTCTTAATAAATCGGTTTCAATCTAATCACTTAGTATTTTTCAAATTAAAATTAAAATGAATGCTTTAAGATTATACGCTACTATACTATTTATTTCCGTACTATAAATTTTTACAGTAAAAATAATATTTATCCACAGTATATTTTTGATAAATAAACTCACTCACACGATTAGACTAGGTTAGGTTAGGTTTGACACCCGTCGGGGTACAGTGCTGGAGAGCCTCCCCGTGCGGCAGGTCCATTGTGGGACCGGTACTCACGTTTAATGTGGTCCTGTCAAGCATTCGATGTGAAGAGCGGTTCCGCAATGGCCCTGGACGGCGCACCCTGGGCAATCGCGAGAAATCCATATACATATCTAATATATGGGTGATTATAATATTGGTCGCGATTGGCTAATCTCCAGACAGAAGGTGAGGTAGTTGACCCATTGTGGGTTCCTGCCGGGCGGGGGCTTTCCCTGCTGTGAGAAAGGGCTCTTAAGGCCAGTGGACCCGTCCATGGGTCGTAGGATGGCTGACCTTCAACGGCGACAGGTGCGTGAACACGCACTGTGTGTATGACCCAAGAGTGTTACGAAGTGGTTGGCGAGGGTTGTCCGCAGTTATGTGCCGGGTAGGTCGTAGACCCGGTACGTGAGCGGCTTTCGCTGCGCTCGTAACGGGGTAGTGGACCCGGTTATAGGTCGGAGTATGGCGAACCTCCTAGGTTGGCGGTAGGAAAGCCCCGCGCGGTTGGGCGAGCGGAGCATATCATCTGGATGTCCAAGCGAACCAGTCTCCAGGCTGGGTTAGGTGGGTATTCCCAAATCCTTTCTCCTTCGAATCCCCCCCCCCCCCCCCGGCTCGAAAGGTCGCGAGGGTTTGTTTGTCTTGGATATCAATGATCATGCTCTGTCGAGGGTAGAGGGCAAGCCAGTCTCTAGGCTGGGATGGGTTGGTGTACCAGTGTTTTGGGTGCGCTGGGTAGGTGTTTTGGAAGAACCACCTACTTTGTTAGTCACCCCATGTTAATCAAGGTATGCCACTAAATCCTGTCACCTCCGAATCCCCATGGGCTGCAAAGTCGCGTGGTTTGTTCGTCCGAGTTGTCTGTTAGGGACCATCGAAAGAGCCGGGCACAGGGTGACTGCGTGCGACACTGGGCTCTCAGTCCTCGGACCGCCTCTCACCATGCTCACGGTGGGGTGCAAGAGTGGTGGGACCTATCCTCACCACTTTCACACCCCAATCATTACTTATTCGTTGTGTTCCCTAATAGACGGGGTGTGATGACCTTCAAGGTCGTGGACATGTGGCGGCGCGATGGTGAAGGGTAAAGCCCGGGATAGGCAACGTCTGGTGGAAGGCCCTATCTTCTCCAGCTCCTAAGACCTTTCCTTGATAAGCCTATGCCCCACCCGCGTCTGCCGAGCATGTCGGAAAAGGCCCTTTTCAGGGCCAGCGGATTTGCGGATCGTGGTATGGCTGGCCTCCAAGGCCGGTGGGAAGTATGGTTCCTCTGGAATCCGGGAGCGTTATAGTTCGGTGGATGGCGGGCTATTGCTCGCGGAGGCACCGACGTCAATTGACGTCTGATGCCTCGTGTGGCGCTGCTCCAGCACTCCTCCGTACAACGGATGAGGCAGGGGAGATAGCTGTGGACGGGGGGCCTAACTTGGGCAAGCGGACCACTTTGGTCGCGGGATGGCAGGCCTCTAAGGCCGCGGGTCGCACATGACCAGGTTGGTGGTGGCGAGCGCCTCCGGCGCTATACGCGTATTTGTTTTATGAGGGGTAGCGGACCCTTTGTTGTCGGTGGATGGCTGACCTCCAAGGCCAGCGGGCCGCTTAATGCGGCCGCGTAGGACATGCCAGTTCGTTGAGAGTGGGCCGCTAGCTTTAGTTACTCTTCGAACTGTGCGACACGTCGTGGTCCTAGTTTAGGACCACTCCATCCCTCTGGGGAGTGGCAGTGACCAGAGATGGTCAAGCTGCGGGGCCGGATGCGGACGACTACCAAGTTCCCTGGGTCCGGTCCTCGTAAGCAGCCTCCTGACGGGAGCAGGACGGTTTTTAGTGGGTATGTCCGCCGCATCTTTGCGGCGGAGGAGTCCCACATAACCTCGGAGCCGCCCACAGGCACCGAGGTATGCATCAAGCATTTTCCGTCCGAAAAAAAAAAAAAAGTTTGACACCCGTCGCCAAAGCGCTGGCCACCATTCACAGGTGCAGCGCAGAGGTGCGTGAGGAAGGCTTAATCCCCCGCCGGAAATGGTTCGGCGCTGGAGGGACAGTGCCCAAATGACGACCATGCAAGCGTGGCGGCTGCGCATGGTAATAGTAGATTGCTTTATAAGGGTGGAAAGGAATCAATCCCTACGAGGTTGTTAGACGGCGGCTATAGTACGAGTAGGGTTTGATTCCTTTTACCCGTGGGTAGCACTCTACTTTTCACTTCAAATGCAAGGAAAATAAAATACCTACCTAGTTATTTGTTCAACAAGTGAGCAAAATAATTTTTGTAGCGAGTGTAAATCACGAACCAGCGAAGTAGTCTAAAATTGAATCACGAGGCTAGCGAGTGATTCACTGCGCTCAGATGTCTAATTGACTACTAAGCGCAGTGAGTGATTTAAAGGCACGAGACAAAAAAAATTTGCTCTCGTGTGAAACACAACTTTTCACCTCTCCAGCGAGAATATTGTTATATGTGAGATACACAAACAATAATAATTCAGGCGTTAAACAATAATTTTCATCTCTCGATGAACTCATTTTTGTAATTATATTAACAAAATAATCACAATTAAATATTATAAACACAAGTCGAAAAAACAAAACAATCTGAATTTATTCCCGCTTTGTACACAGATTATATAGACTATTTTTGAGTTGCATTCCAAAATTAATACAGTGCATGTCATTTTTTTGTAAGTATATACTAATCATATTTTTTGTAACGTGACATTATTGTTTACTGAATTATATAGATATTATTATTTTTCAAGAAAACGTCCATTAATTAAAATAGTTAAGCTTATAAACTAAAATAATTAAATTACATAGTTAGTTGTGCGATTAGCGCTAGTCCTGAGTTTCGGAACGCGCTACTGCCTATCTCAAATTTATTTAAAAACTTACTTTGCCTCACGCACGCTCGCAGCAAAAACCGGTTTTCCTTCGAAATTTTACGAAGCAAAAGAGCTATTTTGCTGCTGGAGAGGTGAAAAATAGTTTTTCTAATAAAATTTATGAATAAAAATACTCTTACCATTACATTGAGTAGAGCCTATTTATAGAGTATTTTTAAATTTGGAACACATGGCGTTACCGCCTAATGGCCTTTAAGCCGAATACTTTTTTTCCTTCATTGTATACCATAGATTGTATGTTGTACGCAAAGACTATATAACCAATTGACTGCGCTTGCGGGGGCAATCTTCTCACTAAGCATATGCTAAAACGAGTTTATGTGCCGATTTCGGCTTCAGAGTGCTTCTAGCTGCCGCGGGTATCACACAGTGAAGTAAAATATTATTTAAAGAGTCAAAATACGGTAAAAATGCCCAGTTGTGTTATTAAATGGTGTGGGATGTCGAGTTCTACTTCAAATTACAAAAAATATGGAATAACCTTCCACAGGTAAGTATTATTTAGATGAAATTCGTACAAAATAATTTTAACAAAAATAAGTTATTTTTAATAAATATAAAATTGGCACGCGTTGATGTTTTTCTACCCCTCTCTCTCTTTCCTAGGTTTAATGTACTATGCATTTATCTCTTTCTTTCAATATAGTGCTGTTACGTGCACTTTCTTCTTGGTATCGATAATAAAATCATTTTGTAAGATTTAATTATATTGTTTTCGTATTATTCAAATCTAAATTCTAATTTGATTAATATAATTTTTATTTCTATTTACAGACTCAAGCCATGTGATTCACTAAGGGATTTATTTAAAGAAATTATTATTTTGACCGTTGCTTCTCAATATCTGAAACTTGAAACAGCAAGTTTATTTTTATATCTAGTGTTTAAGTTATGAATATCACTATGTTTTGAAAAGGTATGTTTATATTTGTGAACATAAATTATGTTCTTATATATACAGGGTAGAAAAAATCTATGGGCCCTGGAAGTGAACTACTTTAAATCCTTTAGTTAGCTCATTTTACTGAAAGGAAACATTCCTTTATTTTTGAAAAGA
Organism: Nymphula nitidulata; assembly: GCA_947347705.1. Classification (NCBI taxonomy): domain Eukaryota; kingdom Metazoa; phylum Arthropoda; class Insecta; order Lepidoptera; family Crambidae; genus Nymphula; species Nymphula nitidulata. The sequence continues at coordinate 26,152,506 of OX374616.1, forward strand.
AACAAACCTGCATTTAAAGATCTTCTAAAAGTCGCTTGTCTCGCCCGGGAATCGAACCGACTAAAAATTTAAAAAGTAAACCCTCGCTATTTTTTTTTATACGAAAAGTAAAAAGTAACATCAATTATTTACGATCGAATACATTCAACATTTTTAACGATTTTAAAAATGTTGAAAGTTGTCGTTCTAATTTTAAATTGCATTAAAAAATGCGTTCCATTTTTAACTTTTTCTCAGATTGCCTAGTTTAAGAACGAATTGTGCATAAATTTATTATTACAATTTAATGACTTTCTTATCGAAGTCTTCAATAAGGTACTAAGACATAAATAACATTAGCAAACCTGTATTTCATACAATATCTTTGGATGTTAGAGAGATAATAAAATTAACGTATGGTTTACTTGTTACAAATGAACATTACAGTACTAGGTACTAGGTAGTTAATAAAAAACTTGTAATAAATATTCCATTTCATAGGTATCACGTACAACATAATATTAGTGTGTTTGCTAGACAAATTTTATCCTGCACAATAATCCTACCGATTCGTATAAAAAAATAGCGAGGGTTTACTGTTTTAATTTTTAGTTGGTTCGATTCCCAGGTGAGACTAGCAAGTTTTAAAAGATCTTTGAATGCAGTTTGTGTCTTTTCAAAAATAAAGTAATGTTTTCTTTCAGTAAAATGAGATAACTAAAGGATTTAAAGTAGTTCCCCTCCAGGGCCCATAGATTTTTTACATTCTGTATATATGAGAACATAATTTATGTTCACAAATATAAACATACCTTTTCAAAACATAGTGATATTCATAACTTAAACACTAGATATAAAAATAAACTTGCTGTTCCAAGTTTTAGACTTCACAAGACAAGTCGCTCATTCATGGGGAAATGTATACACATTTACAACAAAGTCTTTTCACAAACTTAAGTTATAAGTCAAACAAACTTTAATGAAAAAAGGCTACTATAAGGTCCAAGAATATTTGGATGATAAGAATGCGTGGACACATTAAAATTCCAAAATGTTTTATATGTTTATTTACGAGTATTATGACTATTAACCACTGTATACCTATATTGTGATTGTGCATGGTCAGATAGCTTGAAAATGACGATAATACTTTTGACATTGGGTACCTACTTTGTTGGTACGTTGATATACATTCTCTTCTAATATTATTTTTTTCGCTGGGCGGCACTGCGCTGCTAAAAGTTATATTTTTTTAAAAAAACATTGTAGTTTAATATTTGAAAAGAGTGACTACATGAGTTTGTTGCCGGAATCTTCTCGGTAGTTCAACTTTTGGAACCGGTGTAAATTCAGACATGACAGACAGACAGAGACTATGACGTTGTTAGTTAATATATTTTTTGTGATAGTTGTAACAATGTGTTTTTTGACGATTTAAAAGTGTTTCTTTGTGGCCTATTTAAATAAAATATTTTCTCTTTCTTTCTTACGTTCATTCATTAAAATCGTACTAAGTTATTATGTTGTTTAATTACACTAGAAATTCCCTCGCACCAAAGTTGACTTATAGTTTTTATCGATAGTCGATAATATTTTTGGTCTCCCTGCTCCCTACAAAAACACGTGTAATTGAACTGACCAATCAGCAAAGCCAATGCCTCGTCGCCCCCGCACCGCTAAGCAGTGACCTGTGTTTCTAAGGAGGAATGCATCTATGCGCTCTCCACTGGTTAAGTACTCCGTGGTTGGACGTAACCAAATTCAGTTCTATTTTTAAATTTTTTATTCCCACCCTAGGTAAGGGTAAGGTAGCAATTAGTATGAGTTTTTCCCGCCCGGTGGTGGGAACTAGCGTTTTCCTCCCATTACTCAGATCAAGAAAATGCTACTTTCCGAGCATGACGAATGAAAACCCTATTGCAGGTGCACGCACCATTGAAGCAATAAGGCCTAATTTGGCCACATGGACCCGCAGAGGGCATGTTGCGCTTACCTTCCGGCTGACCCAGGTGCTGTCCGGACATGGATGTTTTGGCAGCTACCTTCACAAGGTCGCCGGAAAGGAACTGAGCCCGCGCTGTCTGGAGTGTGGCTGCGACGAGGACACCGCGCAGCACACGCTGGAGGTCTGTCCGGCGTGGTCAGCGCATCGCGCTGCCCTAACCGCAGTTATTGGTATGGACCTTTCCCAGCCGAACATTATTCATAAGATGGTCGGCAGCGAGACGTCCTGGCAGGCGATAGTCGATTTCTGTGAGGATGTGGTGTCACAGAAAGAAGCTGCGGAAAGAGTTTTAGAGGCAAATCCTCTTGCGAACCCTATCCACTGTAGGAGGCTAGGCCGGGTGAGGCGGCGCTTTGCGCACCTGCTTCAACCGCCTTAGCTAGGGGTATTGAATGGTGGAGGGGGGGCTCCACCACTCATCCCAAACACACTCCGCTAACGGTTTGAGAAGTGCCAAGTAGCCGCGGAACTTCCCGCCAAAAAGAAGAGTTTGAAAGAACGCCACAAGGCTCGACCGAGATGTGTGCGACGAGCTTCCTCGGTAGCGCCCCACTAATGTGGATAGCGGGTACAGTCAGTTTTAGTTTAGTGCGTATAACGGCACTTTACACCGGTGACTCCCACATAACTCAGGGGGCAAACCCCCGCCGTTCTCCCTGGGTACCCATAAAGATTTTCTGACTAAAAATAAAATAAATAAATAAAAGATTTCACACCCGGATAGAAAAAAAAATGTTTTAATTTTAATGCAAGTTATGCCACCTTTGGAAGCATTCATAAATATTATATTTACTCCATGATGCTTTCAAATTATTGACCAAGTACTACCAGTTGCTTTTACGTCCGACAACAGCAAAAAATTAAAAAGCTTAATACCGCAGCCAGTTTAGGAATATTATCGTTAGTTAGTTCTTATTTCATTCTTTCTTATTCTTATTTCAGCCGTTTCTTTCTTATTTCAGCCGTGAAACAGTTCGCTGTGTTTCGGATTGAAGGGAAAGGTAGCCAGTGTAATTACTGGGCATGGACGGCATTTCATCTTAGGTCCCAGGATGACAACGCACCTGCAATATCAAGTGATTTTTCCTTGTTATTGCAGGTGTCTATAGGCGGCGGTTACCGCTTTCCATCAGGTGGGCCGTCAGCTTGTTTGTCATCCAGTTGTATAAAAAAAAATTAAAAAAAAAAAGTTCCTTGAATTGATCGGTCCGATTCGGGACTCCCGAATCGGGAACCGATTATATTACTATAAATAATCGATTTTCCGATTAATCGATTTCAAATTGACATGCCTATGTTATGGTTATTTAGTAAAGTGATAACACCATAGGATAGAATAGAGATAATATTATGGTAGATATCACCGTACCGTGGCGTCGACGGCCTTAAGTGATCAGGGGCGCGTTCCAAGCCAACAACTTTTTACTCTAACTAGCCGTTCCGTGCCTTTCGGCATGATGTTTGGCTGTCACAACTACCCTGTTCCGAGCCTTGGAGAGTTGCAACTTTTTAACCGACTTCAAAAACGAGGAGGTTCTCAATTCGGCCGGTATGTTTTTTTTTTTTTTCTATGTATGTACACCGATTACGCCGAGATTACTGATCCGGTTTACGTGATTCTTTTTTTGTTCGATGCGGAATAGCTGCCATTTGGTCCCATAAAATTTTTTTCAAAAACAGTTGGGTACTTTGGTTTTAAATTAAAAAAAACTAAAATTATGAAATCGTCTACATAAGCGAAATTGCGAATTTTTGCTTTTCCAATGACTTTTTAGTGAAACGATACGATAGTACATAGGAAACAATATAAGCTGACGGTCACCCATCTAGCTTCGACCGTAGAAAGTTATCACTAAAAATTGTGAAAAAAAATTTTAAACAAAAATTAAAACCGACTTCAAAAAACTGAAAAGGATAAAATAATTAAATTTAAGTAGGTACTCATCCCCTAGAAACATATTTTTGGAGTTGGTGCTAAGTGGTTTCCAAAAACAATAGAAAGTAAAGCACCGACTCCAAAAATATGTTTCTAGGGGATGAATCATCATCACCAGCCTATATATGGAAGAAACACATGAGGAGTTTGGGCCATAACACCACCACGCTGGCCCAATGCGGGTTGGTGGGTTAAAGCGGTTGCAGGAACAACCGGGACCAACGGCTTAACGTGCCTTCCGAAGCACGGAGGAGCTCGAGATTATAAATTTGATTGACCCATCCAGGGACCAACCATGGCGAAAGTTGCTTTGTTTTCGTAATCGAAATCAGAGCGCTCAAACCACTACGCCACCGAGCTCCTCCCGGGGATGAATACCTACTTAAATTTAATTATTTTATCTATTTCAGTTTTTTGAAGTCGGTTTTAATTTTTGTTTAAAATTTTTTAGCAATCAATTTTGATAGCTAAGAAACACTTTGACGTTTAAAACGTCATATGTATTAGTGATCATACGTCAAATGAGATTGCATATTGTCAAATCTTAAAAAAGGCACTTCATAATTTTAGTTTACTTTAAATAAAAGTTTAAATACAGTCTTAACAGAAAATTTAATGTGGAATGGAAGACTTCGTATTAGATTTACATAATGATGGAACTCCTTGTCAAAATTTAAGATTATAAAAACAACTTGTGTCGTTCGTTCCACAGCTTATAGCAAGACAAAAAACAACTCTGAGTATTTGAAATGTAGTCCTAGTCTCGGAACGGACCTCTGTGCCGGGGCGCGTTATTAAGACTGTATTTCATCTTTTATTCACTTTTATTTAATGTAAACCAAAAATAAGAATTCCTTATTTTAAGATTTGACATATCCCATCTCATTTGATGGATGGTCACTAGGTCACTAATACGTGTGACGTTTTAACGTCAGAGTGTTTTTTAACCATCAAAGTCGATCACCAAAAAGTTGCAACTTTCCGAGGCTCGGAACACAGATTAGAAGGAGTATGTGCTCGGAACGGGGTAATTGTGTGAGACAGCCAAACGTCATGCCGAAAGGAACGGAACGGCCATATAGTAAAAAATTGTAGGCTTGGAACGCGTCCCTGTGTTCATAGAATAATAATTACTCCAGTCTCTCTACACGAAGAATCCTTCAACATACTCTATTGCTACTACTAATCTGTGCTCCAGGCTCTGTTAGACTTTCTGCAGTTCTGTACTGTAATCTGTAATCTAAACCTCTTAAACAGTCTAGCGCAAGTTCGTAAGAAAGAAAAATTGTATGAAACGTGCACGCTCAGTAATGGCGGTATAATCCGCCTCAATCCGAAAGAAGGCATTATCCATACAATCAATATGGTGGTCGACGCTCTTCATAAACACGTGATTTATATCTGTCATCTGTCTCTCGCTGTTGTCTTGTTTTCAAAACGTTTGACATTTCATTTAGTTGTGTTGTAGAATTTTCTAAAATCAGAAATTAATGTAAATTATTATTAAAAACGAGTGTTTTGCCTCAAGAAATAAGCTTGACCCAAAAAGGATTTTGTGTGATGTGAAGTGAACTAAATGAGTAAACGAATAAGTTAAGAAATATGTAATTTAAAGACACGCCGGCGGCCAATGTAAAACGAACATATTAAGTCTGAATTTCCTCTCAATGATGATCGGTAAGTACCAATGACTGTTAATTAGTTCTATTCTAAAGCTATTATTGTTTAAATAGGGATTTTAGTACAAATTTCAGTACATAAAAGTAATATTTACCTACCGACCTAAGTAAAAAAAAGTGCTGTCTGTACAATTTTATTTCCCTATCGATGTCGTGCCCATTAAATAAACCACTTTATTTTTTTTCGCAGATGTAAACAGTGACAATCGACAACAAAATCGCGACATATTTTTGGTGTAGTCGGAATCCAAATCGGAGTTGATGGCCGATCCAGGACTATTCACACGCCTACCGTCAACCTAACAACCTACCATGTTGTCATAGTAGTCAAGCTTGATATATTGTATATTATACTAAATAAAAGTTTTTCAAGTACCATTGTTTATTAATTTCAAACACCTATAACTATCGATAAAAATCTAAAGTTGTATCTCTAATCCCTACTAAGCACATCCCTAATTTGTTGCTTATGTTGGCATTATTGTTGCCAGACTGTTGTCTGAATTTTTATTATATTGGTATGAGTCTGGCGTGCACGTTCTATAGATATATTTTTTTCCTTGAAGTCCCGTCTCTTCTAGCGTAGCGTTTTATATTCTCTTTGCTCTTAATTAAAGTAATCTGTGATCTAAACTGATCAAAATAAACTGTTTTGATCATTTTTTAGATAATAAGCTTATTACCAATATGCGTAAATCGCCAACCTCAGAATCAGGTTAGTATTTTTATTTACCAATTTCGAATAATTTCTTTTTTAATTAGATCAAAAACTATTTAACTGTATTATTTAAAATTTTGATGTTACTACTTACTACTTTCTTACTTTCATTTGTTTTGAGTGATTTATTTATTTCATTATGTTCATATATCCCCTTGACGGTAGGAAGCTAGGTACGTAACTCGTTTTAAACTTAAACTCAGTACCTATTTTTAGTTAAATTTTAGATTTTAACTGCATCTGCATGTAGTTAACAAGATATTTTTCTGAAATGAATTCATAGTTGTTAAAAATTTATTATATAAATCTTTATATATCAAAAGAAAGCAAAAAATCATTATGTTTCCTCTTGCTAGTTGAGAAAACTGACACCACCTTCTTGCAATTTTATTATTGTGTAGTAAATGTAAAAAGAATAGATTTAAAAAAAAAATTATAAAGGAAGAATCTAATTGATTACCGAAACAATTGTAATTTACGACAGAACCACCCTCATTTATATTGTATTCATTTATCTGTGAACACCCTCAATATCTATCATTTATTTAATGAGCTGAAATCTCATCAGATGGTGTTAGTAGTGTTGAAATAATGTCATTATCACTATTTAATTATGATTTTACTGAAAAATAACTCAAACAAGTACAATATTACCTATATTAAGTTCCACCATATACAATGTGTATCAAAAATACCTGTAAATGGGAAATGATGTAAATTGGTTTCTTGTGTAGAGTTTATAGCCAATTTTTTTTATCAAAATAATTAATTTTTCAGCATGTAATAATGTCATTCTACAGTTGTCATACATTGGTCAACAACACTACACAACGGACCCATTTACACCCTTTCTGATTTACGGGTATTTTTGATACACCATGTATACAATAGAAATGCATTACTTACATAAGCAATGTTAATGTGGTTTTGATTAAAATGGATTTTTAGTGGGGCTAATATGATACAAAACACATTAGTTACTGTGATTTGTATTCTAACAAAATCTAAATCAAACAAACTCCAACATAGGCCTCTTCTTTAGATTGCCATCCTATTCTATACTTAGACCATGAGAACAAAATAGACAAGTCAAGTGAAACCGCTTTTCCACTCTGTGTGTGACCTACATGTAAGTAAACAAATTTCAACATGTGTGTAATGTTGCAATTTTTTTACTGTTTAGTCTGACTTTTGGTAATGTAAATTGGAATATACCTACAACTGTCCTTTTTATTTTTTTAGATATTAAATGTTTTAATTCTAGACGACTACATTTTGACTTTAAAAATAATTATTGCATATATCTTTTGTAGTTTTATAAATTAATTTTGGTAGCCAGTTCATTGCGTCTGACGTCACTATTTGGTATCATTTTCCTATGGTTTTTTTTTTCGGTGACTTACAGTTTCCCAAACATATTATCTATAGTATAACTAAATACTATTTACCGAGAATAGAACTATTGTTTTGTTGCAGAATATTATTAAAATAATAAAGAAATACTTTCAAACTCAAAGTTTATTAATTGACAATACAATCGTAACAGATAACGTCTAACAAACAGTAGAATATGATTTCAAATCATAACAGTTTTTATCATAACAATCTTCTTCAATATTTTTTTATTAATTAGGTACATACTATCAATATCACTAATTGATATGTGGTATGTTTTATTGTTGTAGTTTTCGATTATAGTTGTGTGGATTATTATTTACTTCAATAGTAACAATTCAATCTAAAGTGTAAGATCTATTTAATCAGATCTTACCTTTATTTTGTTAATGTACTTACATAGTACAGATGGCGCTGCTGTCTAGTAAACACTGTGTTTTAATAGCTCCGTATAAAATATTTGTAAATAATTGAAAATGCATCTTTAATGCTTTGAAAAGTAATAAATACGCTTATTATCGTACAAATTACAAGTGTTATCGTTATACGAAATAGTGTTCTCATATTTACTGAAATATCTTAATAAATATTACACAAGAAAGGATGCAGTGTTGATAGTAAATCAGTGACAAAAATATAAACAAAACGAACAAATACTCAAATCAACTTACAATAATAATATAAGCAGTGAGTATAAAGTGACATTACATTGAAATATAAAATCATATTTATAAAGAAATCGTTCAGATATCAAATTAAATGTAAATCAATTCAGTGTGTTTCGGGTAGTTACGAATACGGAAACACTATCATAGCTACACATACAAAGATTTGAAACTGTACTCAACCAGTAGCTTATTACATCAACTCAGTTAATAGTGACACGGCCGAGCGCGTAATATACTCGCCTCTGAATCTGTGGGACCCCGTGTTCGATTCCCAGAAGTCAATATCTCTTTTATTTGATAAAATTATTATTCTTTATTATTATGAATTTTTTAGAGAATATTACTTTTCGTCGCACCCGTGCCCGGTCAGAAACGACTGTTACACAAAATGAAAGCGAAATAACAATTAACGCTTTAGAAGAGACGACGACTAGCTTACCTGACATATCTATTGACAATTTAGAAACGCAAAATGAGGAAATAAAAAAATTAAAAGATCACATAGACATAATTACACTACAACTAAATGGGGCACATGAGGAAATAGAATCACTTACCCTGGAAAATATTGAGCTAAAAAAATTAAATGACAAATTAATGAAAAGGAATGATCTCTACAAAAAAATAACTGAAAGTCCTTTAAAAAAGCTTTCTAAAAATAAAATTTCACCTAAGAAAAATACACAAATTTCTAACAAAGCAACACAAACTGACACAGTTCAAAATAAAGAGAGGAACAAATATGCGGGATCACATAAAAAACAATTCCCGATTCCGACAAATTTAACCAAGCGGCGAGTCAATAAAGAAAAATTATCAAAAATATCGATACTTAGTACAAACAAAAACACAGACATCCTGACTATAGCAGAGAGTAAATTTGTACAATCAAAAGTATGTCATTACTTGTTACCAAATCGCAACATGAGACAACTTATTACTTCGATAGATACAAAATTGACTGACTATACATCGAATGACTACTGTATAATATTAATAGGAGAAGATGACTTTAAAACTACCAACGACTACTTTACCTTAATAATTGATATTAGAGAAACATTGCAAAAAATTTCGCACACGAATATTATATTGTGTTTGCCAACCTTTAAGTGTGATCGATATTCATCAATGTTTAACTCCAGAATAGAAACTTTTAATAATCTGCTGTATCTTGACGTATTAACACATGAACATGCCTATATAATTGACTCAAACAAACATTTATCATACCAATTTGACATGTTTAATAAAATTACTGGACAATTAAATAATTTTGGCATGCAAACAATTTTTAAGGATATTAGTAGTTTAATTTATGACATTGAAAAATACCAAGTAGAAGACAAAATAAAATTTCACCAAAATAACGACGAGTTTTTTCTCGTTTAGCAACCTAAATGTACTGCACCAAAACATAGCCGGTGTAATAAATAAATCGGATCTCCTATCTATTTACTTAGAAAATATGAACCAAGAAGGACAATGCGTCGATGTATTATGCATTACAGAGCATTTCATAATGGCTGGTTATGAAAATCAACTACATATCCCAAACTACATCCTGGCTGCATGCTTCAGCAGGAAAAATTCAAAAAGAGGGGGAGCTTGTATTCTAGTTAGAAATGGACACAAGTGGAGAGAATTACCGGAAATAGCGAAATGTTCAATAACTAACATATTTGAGTGTTGTGCAATTGAACTTTTAAACTACAAATTAATTATTTTATGTATTTATAGAGTTCCAAAAGCAGTAAATTTAAATAAGTTCTTTTCTAATTTAGAGAAATTATTGTTGCAAATATGTAAAAACAAGTATAGTAATATTATTTTGGCTGGAGATTTTAACATAGACATTATGAAAAATAATAATGTGTCACTAGAGTTTCAATGTTTATTGCTAAATTATAATCTGAAATTAGCCATCAAACAGCCAACTAGAATTGTAAGCCAGACATGCATTGATAATTTTGCACATAATTTTAGGAAAGTATGTAAGACTGAAGTGATTGATTTAGGTCTCTCTGATCATACTGCGCAATTGATACAATGTCCCGTAAGGGCAATACCACTTCTTAAATATTGGCGTAAAAACAAAGAGACTACAGCAATGAAAATATATGCAAATTTAAAGACTGTATCAAAAGTCTAAAATTCACTGAAATTTATGAAACTAAAGACTGTAACAGTGCTTTTAATCATTTCATGGAACATTTAATATGCTTTTATGATTTATGCTTTCCGTTTTATTTTACTAAAATACCAATTATAACTAAACAAAAATGGATTTCACATGGAATAAAAAGCTGTAGCTGTAAAAAGAGACAACTTTTATGGTCTTTTAGACACAATCCAACCGAACATAATAAATGTAAATATTTACAATATTCAAAAAAGCTTAAAAAAATTATTAAACTCACAAAACGTGCACAGAATAATTACAAAATTAAAATGTCAGATAACAAAGCTAAAACTACATGGCAAATAATAAATAAATCAAATACAAACATATCAAAAAATGAAATATTACAGATCTTAGTGGATAACAAAGTTATAAGTAAACCACAAGAGATAGCCAATAGTTTTAATGATTTTTTTATAGATAAAATTAAACCAGTTCCAAATTTCAATTTAAACAAAACTTCACTTTTAATATCAAAACTAAATTCTATGTTCATGGCACCTTGTTCGCCATTTGATGTTAGAAAAATAATAAAAAATCTTAAAAAAACAAATGCTGTAGGATACGACGGTATCTCAACAAAAATAATTAAAACCATATGCGATGAAATCTCAGTGCATATTAGTCATATTATAAATTTGAGCATATCAACTGGCGTTTTCCCCGAACGCCTAAAAATCTCAGTGGTCAAACCTTTGTACAAAAAAGGAAGTAATAGACTACTGGAAAATTTTAGACCCATTACATTAATACCTGTGATATCAAAAATCTTTGAAAAATATATTTACAATGAACTATATTCCTACCTAGAAAAAAATCACATATTATGTAACGAACAAAAAGGTTTTCGTCAAAATAAAACTATTAATATGGCAATATATGACTTCTTGAAAAATGTTATGTTTAATGTTGATAAAAGAAACCCTATCTGTGCTGTGTACTGCGATATGACCCAAGCTTTTGACTACGTTGATCACAATATTCTTATTAGTAAATTAGACCGATATGGCATTAGAGGAAATATACAAAAGTTAATACATTGTTATCTAACAAACCGAATACAATACACAACTATTTCAAGAATCAATATTGAAACAAAAACTGAAAACGCGTATTATTCAAATAAACGGATTGTTAAATATGGAGTACCTCAGGGAAGCGTGCTGGGCCCTTTATTATTTATAATATATATTAATGACTTGCCTGTTTCTATAGACCATCCCATGACTCTGTTTGCCGACGACAGTACAGTAACTGTAGCATGTAAGGACCCAAAAATGTACGAATCTGACATTACCAAATCTTTGACATTGATAATGACATGGTTAAATAATAATAATTTAAAAATAAATTTAAAAAAGACTCAGTTAATGCAATTTCATCAACGTCAATTGATTACTAAATTTAAGGACCTTAATGGGGTTATAAGCGAAGTTGACGTTACTAAATTTCTTGGACTACAAATAGACAGTAAACTAAACTGGAAAGCACATATTGATTATATATCAAAAAAAATTAGCAGTTCTGCATATGCTCTTTTCAAAATAGCACCGATATTAAATACTGATGGGTTACTTACCGCTTATCATGGTATGGTAGCATCAGTTTTAAGATATGGCATTGTATTCTGGGGCAACTCCACAGACAAAGATATAGCATTTAAAATGCAAAAACGTTGTATTAGAGCCATGTTTGGTTTACAAACAACTGATAGTTGCAGACCTTATTTTATAAAACATAGACTACTTTCACTTCCGTCTCTTTACATTTTTGAGGTGCTCATGTTTGTAAAAAAGAACCCTCATTTGTTTCCCTTACTTTCGGATTACGTTATTAGAAATAGACGTGACATATATAAGCTACGGACACAAACGGCTAAAACAGTACTTATGAGGAAAAGTATTTATTGTATTGGACCAAAATTATATAATAAAATTCCTGTGACATTCAAAGATCTGAATTTTAATACTTTTAAGAAAAAAGTCAAAGAGCTCCTTATTGACAAATGTTATTATAATATTAACGACTTTTTTAATGACAAATTTTAATTATTGTAATATTTGTTTTTAATTATTGTTTTACCTGTTTGTTATACTGTTGACATTGCCTTATGATTATATATTGTATAATACTATAATAATTTATCATTTTGATTTTTTCTATTGACTGTTTTAAGCATGCTTAATTTATACAACTAATTTTTTTATTATTTTGACATATTATGGCTATTTCAATTCTATTTAAAAATTTTTCAACAATTTTATTTAAAGAATATTTTAGTGCTAATATCACAATTTGTACGCCTAATTAGGCAGGACATGTTGAACCATATTTTATTCATGTACCATCCATGTAAACCAACACATGTTTCATGCAAATAAATATCTTTTATCTTTTATCTTTATCTTTATCTATAGATACAATAAAAACTTCTTTATTAACATTGGTTACTTGTTACTTAAAATTATATTAAAACACACAGAAACAAAAAAATAGATGAGCTATTAAATAAAAGTAACCGGGGGAGATCATCACATCCCAAAATTGGTAGGTAGTAAAAATTAACATAGCTGTGAAATGTGATATCTGAACCTTTCTTCTGTTTTTAAAATTATATTATGACACACAGAAACAAAAAAATTAAATGAGTTATTAAATACAAGTAACAGGGGGAGATCATCACATCACAAAATTGGTAGTAAAAATTAACATAGCTGTGAAATGGGATATCTTAACCTCTCTTCTGTTATTCTTACGTTTTTACGACACAGGATGCCATATTAAAAGGAAATAATACTACTATGTCTCGCGACTTGCGTTCGAAATATCGCACGTTGTCACACTGCGACTCGAATCAGATGACTTTCTTGTTACAGATGAGTTTGCGCGGCTTCACTCGCTGTCTCAAAACGTTTTGTTTATCTTGTTCTTATGGTCCTATGTTTCTGGAGCAATTTCTGAGTTTAAGACTTATTAAATTTATATTTTCATTGAATTGTCTGTCATTAATTAATTACGTTTGTTAAATACAATGAATAAAACAAAAAGATATACAAATACATTATATAATACAGAAATTATAATGTCTGTATTCAAGTTTTTTTACATTAATAATTTATTTGATGGCAGTATTATTAGATGGTTAAATTTCGTCAATAAATTCCTTTAAACAATATATGACTTGTTCACAAGCAGTTTCCTTAGTGCATTCCAAAATCCACATCCTTGAAAGGCTTAATTCAATGAGATTGGTAGTTGATTATAAATTTTGATAGCCATGCAGTATCAGTATTTAGTAGTACAAAATCCTTACAAATTTTCAGGTACAACTAAAGTGTCTACACTAAAAGATGACACTTCTATTAATTTTAGACCATCATTTTCTAATTTCAAACATATGAAAAAATATTTAAAATCGAAATTTGAAGAAGACATGAACTATAATACTGCGGCCGTGTCTTCTAATTTGAATGACAACAAAAAAACAGATCAGAAAAAAGTAAATGTGGTAGTGCAGCCTCCGCTACCGCCAAATTCTCCGCCACTGGCCAGTTCACTTAATTACACAGTAAAGAAAGAAGTTGAAGATGATGAATATGAGAAAAGCAATTCTGATCAGAGTGATGATTTGAAGCAAGAAGAATTTACTTTTTTGCCACAGAGTTATAATGTCGATGGTTCCAATGAAGATGAACCAATAATGTGTAAGGATTTCGTTCGTGATAAATGCACGCGTGGTGACGCTTGCATTTACGCACATGAGATTTATATTAGTCAGTTAACAGGTGTTTATACATTCTGTAAAAATTTTGAAAATGGACGGTGCTTTAGACCAGTATGTCACTTTGTACATGCTACTACTTTTGAAAAGGAACATTTCTTGCGTTCTGGAGAATTGCCTCCACACGCTCTGGACCATCTGAATTCTGTTACTACAGAAGCCAATGGAAATGGTAAGTTATTGTTTTCAATACCTCGTAACATATTTCATTGCTAGTGTTTCTGTTTCATGATCTTTATTATGCTTGCAGGTCCGTCTGGTATACCCCCGATTAATAATAATTCTTTTTCGCAATCACAAGCAAAGTAAGTGCAATTCTAGAGAAGACGTATAATTATATAAATAAGATTCAGAGCTCAAACATAGACAAAAGTCCATTAATATGGGGTTAAATAGTCACCTATATTTACAGAATGGTCGATTGGGTATGCCCGGGTGCTACGCCAGTGTCTGCAGCACTACCGCCCGCCGTAGCTGAGTCATGTGCCGCCGCACATGAGACGCCCGCGAAACCTACGGTCTCATCGGCTGCTCTCAAGCGGGAGTGGAGACACAACGATGACTGTACGTATTGCTCAATTGCCAAAAAACCACCTAGTGCATTTTACCTTATAATGCAACTATAGTCACTTCGGAAATAGTAATGGTATATAGCACCATTTTTAGATCTACATCATACAATAGTAATTATAATCTAGCGTTACGAAAATGTGGCACTACGTAAAGTGATTACGAACATGAAAGGCTTAGCCAACAGAATCAGTTGGCGCGAAATATGCGCGCACCAACTACCGAAGTATCGACAGATGTAAAGAGCGAGCTACGAGGGTCAAACTGAAAGTTATTAGATAATCTAAAACTGAGCAAACTAGCTTATTATCTTTTATTATATCTTTTCAAAATAGTGTCCATTCACATCAATACATTGCTCTATCCGATGGAACCATTGAGAAAAGCACTTTACCCACTGGTCCTTAGGAGTCTCTCCGACTGCACTTTGAAACACAGCCACTGCTTCCTTGACGTCCATAAAACGTTTTCCTCGAAGATTTTCTTTTATTTTCGGGAATAAACAAAAATTTCAAGGTGCGAGGTCGGGGCTAGACGGCAGGGGACCCAGTAATTCTTACGTCTAACGTCGCCGATCTTTCGCCTGGCGCTATGCGACGAAGCGTTGTCTTGGTGAAGGAGGATCCTACTGCGAGGTCATTTCTCTCGTACTTTTTCCAAGACAAGTGGCAAACAATTGTTAGTGTACCACTTAGCGCAGAAACTGTTTTTCGAGCCTCTAAAACAATTATTGTCGTTAGAATTGTTGTTGTAATGACCTGTCCTTCCGAAGAACGAGGCCACCATCTTTTTTCCCAGACTTCGTCCTCTCTTCACTTTATTTGGCAACTCGTCGGAAGGAAACATCCACTGAGCAGACTGTTTATCGGTTTCGGGATCTTACCAGTAAATCCAGCTTGCGTCACCCGTAAGTACCTATGTCGAACACAGCATTTGAGTCACCCCCGTTTAATCTTTGAACCATTTCACGGCACCAATCAACACAGCGGAGTTTTTGAGCCACGGTCAAATTATGGTGTATCCACCGGGCTACCTCATAATTTATGTGCTTCCTGACCGCTCACTCTTCATGGAGGATTTTGTGCACTTGACTCATACCGATGCCTGAGCTTGTCACTTGTCATTCTCTATCATACGCCGTATAATACTGATGTTATCTTCAGTCAATGCAGTAAAAGGCCGTCCCTCACGCAGATCATCGGTAAGATTAGTGCGACCACGTTTAAACTCATTAAACCAGTTGTAAACAGTGGCACGAGATGGGGATTCTTCATGAAAGGCCAATTGAAGTCTATCACATAAGTAAAGGAAAATTATTATACATTTTTTGACAAATGTCAGCTCGAAAAATGCTATTGATTGAAAATCGAGTAGCTTATTTCATTAACTTTGTAGAGATATATGACAATGCTGTTTCAAATTATTTAGAATAAAATAAAAAAGACCGTCTCTATCATAACTTTTTTGACATATAATTTACATCGAAAGTCATAAAAATCATTGCAGCAAAATTTTCTCGCGTTAAATTCATGTTTAAAATTGTATACCTTGACGAAGGTGGAAATGAAGTAAGACAATTTAATAACCAGCTATCACTGTATTAGAAGTATCAGAACCTGCATTTCACAAATGAATTGATTTGAGTTGACGTGACTCAGACAATTTCAAATTCGCCGCCAAATCATAAAACAAATGACAAGTACCTACATACTCAATAATACCGTCAGAGTTCCATTTTTAAATTTAAACTTATTTTTATTGTATTGTTTCTAAAAACTTTCAGTGTCGCCCTCGTATACGATTCATACAAATGCAACGCGCGTTGCAGAAACGGAATTTAGTCCCAGTTCTTAGCCCATGATTTGACAGCTGGACGCAATTGAGATCTAAACGATTAATTTCAATTAGGGGTATTTGTGTATCATGTTCGTACTACGAGTGCGCACTTCTACGTCTAGGCCTACAATACCCCTAGAATAAGTTTCAATCGAAACGAAAACGATCATCGTCGTGTTCACCTCTCAAATCTATATAAAAGGTTTTCAATAATTCACAATAGAGGTCCTGCTGTAGTTTTCATACGATTTGGTAGTTTTCACGCACGACGACGAATGTTTTCGTTTCAATTCGATGGAAACTTACACTAGGGGCACTGAAACTGTCGACGGAAGCGTCGCGCCACTTTATTCACACAAGCAGGCAAATTCAACGTCACATGCCACTACACTACAGCCTCTTCGCAAATGCGTCTGGATATAGCTTCGTTTGTTTACATACGCATGCTGCAAAGTACAACAAAGCCGAAAACCGAAAGTGCGTGTGGACAATAAACAAGCCTTAGTTAATTGAATTTTTATTTACCAGAGCGCTAATTTGTATCTTTTGTTTTATTTATAGTTATTATTTATTTATAGTCAAGATCTTTAATCATTAATCTTTATTAATATATACGCAGCGAAATTTATAAATCTTTAGAATTATGTGCCTATGTAATATTAATTTGTCTTGAAATATTTATCTTCTGTATTCTCTTGCTTTAAACATTTAAAAAATATAATAACGACAGTAACTTAATGCACAATATGTTTTCTTTGCTAATTTACTACATTAGATACGTTATTATTCAATACAATGCGAAAGTATATACAGAGTGGTGCCGCCAATACGACAATAAATTAAAACATGGACTATATTAGTTCATAGAAATGGTTTTCCAATTTCAAAAAGTTCTTATTCATTTGATAATTTTATGACACTTCTATGAAATAATGCAGCCAATGTTATATTACTTCATACAAATGTCATAAAATTATCAAATGAATAAGATGTTTTTGAAAGTGGCGAACCCTTTCTATGAACTATTATAGCCCATTTTTCAATTTACTGTCGTATTGACGGCACCACCCTGTATACTTCACGGCCTTTGAAAATCACAAATAATTCCTTAGTGAATTGAAAAGACTTTAACAACTCAAAATCAATATTATCAAATTACTGTAAAAATATTTCTGACTTTAGAAATATTTTTAATATCATCATCATCATCATCATCATCATCATCACCAGCCTATATACGTCCCACTGCCGGGCACAGGCCTTCCTACATGGCAGAAACACATGAGGAGTTTGGGCCATAAGCGTGGTGGACGCTGGCCCAATGCGGGTTGGTGGGTTAAAGCGGTTGCAGTAACAACCGGGACCAACGGCTTAACATGCCTTCCGAAGCACGGAGGAGCTCAAGATTATAAATTTGATTGACCCATCCAGGGACCAACCATAGCGAAAGTTGCTTTGTTTTCGTGATCGAAACCAGAGCGCTTAAACCACTACGCCACCGAGCTCCTAAATTTTAATATATTTTTTAATATTAATTTTTTATGCGAATATTTACTACTATTCATAATAATATAATTACAATAAATTAGCAACAATAGACTTTAAAAATTGTGTTTTCAGTAAATACAGATATAGATACATGCTTATAGGTTAAGTCGACCTCTTTTTGTTTATTGCCCTCTTTTTGTGTTTTGTGTCTCTAACTTATAAGTTTTGCTATTTTTATTTAGTAGATTAGTTGCTTAATTATTCCTGTACACTAAAATTGCAAGTACTTATACCAACTAAGTCGTAGTTAGACGATTGAACATTATAAAAAAGAAATAAATTCGGAAAAATTGTTATTTCTTTCTTCAATATTTAAAAAAAGGCTACAACAGTTGTGCTGCAGATGTTCGTAAAATATCTACGTTTCCTTAGCTTTCTAACAAGGTACTACAAGCTAGGGTATTATCAGGATTCTTGGGAAAAACTTTAATGAAAGGCTCCCAGGTAGTAATCAAAATAACGGTATTACATTAAGTTACTCGCTGCGCCTATTGTCCTTAAAGAAATAGGGGTGCGTGCGAGCCGGCATGCACAACTAAATCCCAATAAGAAGCGGATTAAGGGATCACAAAGACGATTTAGCTTAAATGTGTGGATGGGAATCATTTCAAACCATTTAATTGCGCCTTACTTTTTCCCTGAAAATTTGAACGGAGAAACTTACGAAAATTTTTTGAGACATGACTTACTCGATTTGCCTAACGACATACCACTAAACCTCATTCGAGACAAGTGGTTTCAGCATGACGAGTGCTCTGCGCACTACAGAAGAAGTGTCAGAGAGTGGCTGGACACTAATTATGCGAATAAGTGGATCGGAAGAGGGGGACCAACACCAGCCAGCTAGAAGTCCAGACTTGACGCCCATGGATTTTTATGTGTGGTGACACATGAAAAGTTTGGTGTGTGATTATCAAAATCCAATAACATCTGTTGATGTTTTGCGACGGAAAATAATTGATGCGGCAAACGAAATAAGAAGAGGCTTAACAACTAGTGTAGTAAAAAGTGTCTTATGACACAGAATGCGAGTTTGTGTTCGAAACAGAAGCGAACATGTGGAACGTGTATTGTAGGCATGTATTAAAAAGATAAAGAAGTATAATTTGTTATCTATTTGATTGTTTTATTATGTTTTCGGACCCAAGTTATAAAGACGCTCTATGACCATTATTTTTAATACTACCTAGAAGCGTTTCTCCAATGTTTTACTCTAGGAATTCTAATAATACCCTAGCTTGTTAGACCTTGATAGAAAGCTAAGGAACCGTAGATATTTTTACAAACATCTGTAAGACATCTGTCATATCCTTTTTTTACTATCAAAGAAAGAAATAAAAATTTATCCGAATTTATTTATTTTTATACTACGTTTAACTTTAAGTTGGTACTAAGTACTTGCAATTTTAGTGTACAGAACAATTAAACAACTAATCTACTACACAAAAATAGCATAACTGAATAAGTTAGAGACACAAAACACAAAAAGAGGGCAATGAACAAAAAAAACATATTTTTTTAAAAAAACCTCATTTTTCCATAACTTGAGAACGGTTAAGTTTAGGGTACGTTGTTTCACAGTCAAACCAGTCAGAAATGATGGAAACTGCATCCTCTTAAAAGATATAGGTCGACTTAACCTTTAACCCATATAAAAGTGAGAACGAACACGTTACCATCTTGTGACTGAAGTGCCTGTACTATTCTGTATTTTGTGCGACACTACAAGTTTGAGAGTAGGTACCTCCAATTAATAAGTGATACATTAAAACTTCATGGTAAAAATATTTCTAGAAACAAGCTTTCATTGAAATGCGCTAAAAGGAAGAAAATAATCTTAAAATTGAATCCATCCAACCCATTAATTGATTTCATAACACAATTTATCTATACTAATATTATAAAGCTGAAGAGTTTGTTTGTTTGGTTGAACATGATCAGGAACTACTAATTCAAATTGAAAAATTCTTTTTGTGTTGGATAATTCACTTATCGAGGAATTTTAGTAGGTTATACAGAGTGGTGTCGTCAATACGACAGTAAATTAAAACATGGGCTAACTAAATTAATACATCTTATTCGTTTGATATTTTTTTAACATTTCTATGATAAAATAATAAGTAATAATATTCATAATAAATGATAAAGTTCCGCAAAAAATATGTATGCCGGAATTGTTTTTCTTTAACAGTTCTAAAAAAAAGTCCGCGGCAGCATATGTCTATCTTTTGAAATTGACTCACTATAACCGTTTCTTGGTTATCAAAAGAGATGTTTCAAAAATGTATGGAGACCCGGCCAGGTCTATGGTACGTACGTACACTATACTAAAGAATAGGTTAAAATATGCAGAACAGCATTCAATTGTCCTTTTCATTTTATTTGCTTTGTTGCGTGGTACAAAACAAGATTTTTTATAGAAAAAACTGCAACACAGCCAAATATTCGTCATGGCGCGTATGTCACATTGGTGACGTTAAGTTGACTTCTATATTTTTTTAAAAAATTAATTCTCCCTGTATTGGGAAGGCTAAGGTTACTAATGACCATACCGCCATGTCTTCAGTATGTATTAATTTCTTTATTTAATGCATTAAAATGCTGGCGTAACAAATTTTAATGCATCTTGGGAGTATTTGACGAATATTTTTTGACATCATTTGATTTCAATGAACGTCGTTTAGATATCATAGTTTTAAAATAACTCCGCAACTAATAGGAAGGTCATTTATGCCTTTGCGATAAAACTCTGGTGATCTAGATTCTACAAACTCGGTGAAAGCATTTTGTACTGCCTCCTGTGATGAAAACTTTTTATCTCGCAGAAGACTGTCCAAATCAAAAAAAAATGGTAGTCCGTTGGAGCAAGGTCTGGCGAATACGGAGGGTGACGAATGGTTTCTAATTGCAGTTCCTGTAGAGTTAAAACGGTTTCTCGGGCTGTATTAGGTGTCGCGTTATCATGGAGCAATAACGGTGAAGATCGATTCATGAGTTGGGGCTGTTTCACTGCAAGTTTTGCTATTATTGTTCGGAGTTCGGCACAGTAGACATCTGCCATGCTGAGACCACCAAACAGTTACCATTACCTTTTTATTGGTAAGCTTTGCTTTAGGACACTGTTGCGGCGTTTGTCCTGGGGTCAGCTATTGCATTTTTCGCTTACGGCTATCGTAAAGAATCCACTTTTCATCACATGTCATAATTCGATCCAATATTCCTTCATTTCTGTATCGATTCAACAAGGCAACACAAGTTTCAACACGCGTTTCTTTCTGCAGATCAGTCAAATCAGGAGGCACCCATTTTTCATATTTTTTTATTTTATTGATTTGACGCAAATGAGTCAATATTGTTGGTAAGGTAACGTTAAACCATGCCGCTAATTCCTGGGTAGTTTGACTCTGATCGGCTTCCACCATCTCTTTCAATTCATTGTTATTCACCTGTGTGGGCGGTCTTCCACGTGGTGCGTTCTTCAAATCAAAATTTCCATCACGAAAGCGTTTAAACCAAAATCGCACGGTGCGTTCATTAGCAGGCCCCATCTCCAAGCGCAACATTGATATTGCGAGCTGTTTCTGCCGCGTTAGTTCCGCGTCGGAACTCGTATTCAAAAATCACTCGAATTTTCGAAGTATCCATCTTCTTGTCTAAGCTGAATAAAAAAAACAACTGAACAATCGAATCTTGCACATTTTTTAAAAGAAGAACCTCATAGGTACTGTCGCGACCCGGCCCTCGTGTGGGCGTGGCCCTCGGCCCGAGTCTCTCTATCTCTCTCTCTCTCACAGTCCAGACTAATTCTGACAATCTTCTGAATATATTTAAAATAATAATTTCTTTTTTTCAAATCATTACACAGAATGTGCCAATACCTATCAAGTATCAAGTACTACAGTACCATTTGAAAAAAGTTTAGCAAAAATCTCAAACCATGAAGGTTCTATGTCAATTCGAAGTACCTATTACTATATAACGGCAACTTCATACTTTAACCCCTATTATTATGTAGGTATATAAATTGTGTGAGTAATGTAATGGGTTTGATCAATTTAAAGATTATATATACTAATAAGAAAAGATAAACTAATAGTCTAATGATAGAAAGAAATCACTTTATATTTTAGGAATAACTTTAATGTATAGAAATACAGACAGGTTTATAGCTCGCGACTTGAATCAACTTGAATTCGAGAGAGAGAATTTTAACAACGAACAAAAGTCTCTAGTCTATGGACTGAAGTGTTTCGCTTTTGACAGCTAGAGAGGTGACACATTTATTGGAGAAATAGGGTTGTTCTTATTTGCTTGATTTTCTTTTCGCTAACAGTTCGGCCATCCTGCGAGTCCTTCGGTCTCCGAAGGAGGAAACTCGGTGCAGTGACGATGCCACGCCCAACCGGCTTCGTTCAATCTTCAGGTTGCTTCGAGTCCACATGAGATAGAGGAGAATGTATCAGAGATATTTAGATAACCAGTGTGGCAAGGCTCCGAAAGCAGACACTGCTTAAACTCTGTGTAGGCCCCGTAGGCAAGAGTCAGATATATGTATTAGATTAGTGTGGCAAGGCTCCGAAAGCAGGCACTGTATAGACACTGTGTAGGCCCCGTAGGCAAGCGTCAGTTATATGTATTAGATTAGTGCGGCAAGGCTCCGTGAGCAGGCACTGTATAGACACTGTGTAGGCCCCGTAGGCAAGCGTCAGAAAAAATGTGAAGTTAGTGCTAGAAGGCTCCGAAAGCAAGCACTCCATGAACGCTGTGTAGGCTCCATAAGCAAGCGTCAGTAGGTATGTGCGATTAGTATTATCATAGACTCCGAATGCTAGCACTGCGTAAACTGATTTGAGGCTCCGTAAGCATGAGTCTATAAGAAAATAATTACGAGGATCCGAAACCAAGCACTGCTTAGCAATCGGTTTAAAATTTGTCTCGGTTACTCTTCTCCAGACGTAGAGCTTTCCTCTCTTTGGTGCCATAACTTTATCTTGTCGCGAGCGACAATATTTTTATAAGCTCGTTTGCCCTTCGCTGTTGAAGTCACCTCATAGCGATCGTTAGGTAAGGCAGCTGTAATTTTATAAGGTCCCGCGTACCTCGGAACTAATTTGCCACTCGACAACCCAGGTCGTAAAATTTTACGCTCCACCATGACTAGCTGGCCGACTGGAATAGGTTCTCCCGCTCTACGACCTTTGTCAAAACGTATCTTCATATTAGACGCCCTCTCTTCGATTCTGTGGGCAGCCTCATCTCGGAGTATCTCTACATCATCATTGTGTACCGCACCTCGCAAATCTTTGGCTAGGCGAGGTCTTAGACCACACAATAACTCTAAGGGTGACTTGCCTGTTCCTTGACCAATTGAAGAGTTGATGCCCAACTGTACGTTTGGCAGATACGCATCCCAGCCTTTCTGCTCCTCGCCCATATGAGCTGTCAATGAACTAAGAATTGTACGGTTAAGACGCTCGACTTGCCCATTCGCCCGCGGCGAGGCGACTGCGTTCAAAACATGCTTAATTCCGTGTTCTTCGCAATACCCCTGAAATTCTTTAGCGGTAAACGCAGTGCCTCTGTCACTGATAATCCTTTCTGGGTATCCAAATACTTGGCTCAATTTCGACAGGGCAGTGATGGCTCCTTTAGCATTAGCTCTAGCTACTGCTTCTATCCATACGAATTTAGTGAAACCATCAATGATTGCAAAGATATATGTTTTGCCATTACTTCTGCAGAAAGGACCTAGATGATCCACATGCACGGTGTGAAATGGTACAGCCACCCTAGGAATCGGGTGTAATAGACCAGGCTGTTTCCCTGTAGGTTTTTTTGTGAATTGGCATCCAATGCAACTCGCCACATATTTCTCAATACACTTTCTCATTTTAGGAAACCAATATTTTGTTTGTATTGCCTCAAAGCATTTTTCCGAACCTAAATGGCCATTTTCATCGTGATATATTTTCATTATATGAAACTTCGCACTTTTAGGTAAAACCGGCTTGTATTTATTTTTCACTAACCGGAATAGCTTTCCATCCATAACCTTATAATCTTTATTAAGGCCATTTTTCTTTTTCTTATTGGCTTCTTGTTCTAATTTCAGCGCCTGTATCAATTTCTGAATATCGTCGTCCCCGTCCTGTAGCGCGTCAATTAAGTCTTTTTCTTCGATGTGCTGCACCAACACAGGGTTTCGGCTTAGGGCGTCTACATGTGCCATAGTACTACCGGGTCGGTGATCCACATCGAAGTCATATTCTTGCAAGTCGAGCCACCACCGGGCAATACGTGGAGATAAGTCTCTTTTTAGCCAAGCCATACGTAACGCTGAACAATCAGTCACCACACGAAATTTGATACCGGACAGATACACCTTAAAACGTTGAATGGCGAAGACTACGGCAAGAGCTTCTAGTTCAAAACTATGATATTTAGCTTCAGTAGCTGTGGTCTGCCTACTCGCATAAGCAACTACTTTTGTTTCTCCACTCGGCTGTTTTTGAAGAAGTACGCCCCCAAGACCAAGTTTTGATGCATCTGTGTGAACTTGGGTTTCCCGATCTGGGTGGTAGATTACTAGCACAGGATCTGAGATAAGTACATCCCTTAAAGTTTGTACAGCCCGTTCTTGCTCAGATCCCCAGTGCCATACTACAGTCTTCTTCGTGAGTGAGGTGAGTGGTCGCGCTATGGTCGCAAACCCTTGTATAAATTTGCGAAAATAACTTGCAAGACCAAGAAATTGACGTAACTCGTGAACATTGGAAGGCACCTTAAAGTTGGAGACAGCAGCTAACTTGTGAGATGAGGGCCTAATTTCGCCTTTTGAGATTTCATGGCCCAAGTATTCAACACTTTGAGTGAGAAAGGTACATTTACTTTTCTTCAGCTTGACTCCTGCCTTCTCAATCAAACTCAGAACCTTCTCTAGGTTAGCAAGACATTCTTGTGTACATTTCCCCCACACTATAACATCGTCTATGTATACTTCGGCGCAAGAGTGAATAACTGGCTCCAGTATTTCGTTCATGGCTCTCTGGAAAACTGCGGGGGCATTGCAGAGTCCAAAACTCATCATTCTATATTGATAATGGCCATCGGGTGTCACGAAACCTGTGAGTGGCCTTGAACCTTCATCAATCTTTATCTGATGGTAGCCGTTTGCTAAGTCTAAACAGCAGAACACAGATTGATCCACCAGCCTGTCCAACAAGTCTTGTATCACTGGTAGAGGATACCGTTCCTTCTCTGTGATTTTATTGAGCGCTCGGTAATCCACACATAATCTATAACCGCCATCCTTTTTGTTGACCAGCACCACGGGGCTAGCAAAAGGTGATTTTGACTTTTCAATGATTCTGGCCTTAAGAAGATCTTCAATAATATTTTGTACAACACCCCTTTCATGAAACGATAATCTATAGGGCTTATAATTGATCACCTTGTCTTCAGTCAATTTGATACACATCTTTACGCTACAATTTCCCAGCTCCATACCATTTCCAGAAAAACAGTGATCATATTTGGCCAAAAGATTATCCAATCTTTGTCTTTCGTTTCTGTTTAGATGTGTTCCGAACTTAGCTTTATCTGTTTTCTTAGAATCATGCGTATTTAGTTCTGCTCTAGCAACACAGTCACCTTCTTTAAGCTTTATCATTGCATTCGTTTTGTTGACTAGTTTTATAGCAGCATAACCATCAATTGGTTCAATGGTGTCATTTAGAATATCTTTTTCCTGTAGTGGTTTTCTCTGTTCACTTTGCTTTATATTAATTTTACCACTTACAATAGGATCCAGTCGTACTAAAAACTTATTAATACCAGGAGCAAGTTCTGCATCAGTCGGGGAAAACAAACGTATCTTCTCAAAAGTATCACATAACTCAGTCACTTGAAGAGCCATTTCATTCTCATAAATATTTAATTCTGTAGGGGTTTTCACAATAACTAAATTCGGTGATTCTGTGAATGTCTGTCCTATTAAAACATCCACATTCTGAACATGATTAGGTACAATATGAAACTGGTTTTCCTGTTTTGCACCATCAACCACAAGAGAAGTAGTAACAGTACCTATGGGTGTGATCAATGCATCTCCATATCCTTTTATCACAACTTCATTATTGGCTTTTAACTCCAAGTTCAACTTCTCATAAAAACTGTGTGTCATTGTGTTACATGAGCTGCCAAAATCCAAGAAAGCATTCGCCATTGTCCCATTAACAAACACTTCTTTGAAGTACTTTTTGTCAGAAGAGTCCCAACATACTGTTTGAATTTTACGCACTAATTTGTTCTGTGGAGCCGATTTGGCTGTCCGTCTACACTCATCTATGGTATGACCATTCATATGACAAAATGTACAATATTTATTTGAATTTTTCTTTTTGTAACAGTCCGCTTCGCCATGTCCCAACTTATTACAAAATGAGCATCCTTTATTCTGATATCTTTTTCTGCTATCTTTACTTTGACGACATCTATCCGCCTTGTGACCCATTTTTCCACATGAGAAGCATTTTGTGTTTTTATTTGAACCTACATTTTTAATTTCTAATGCACGCTGATTTTGATCTATATTAATATCTGAAGAGTTTATGCTTGCCAAATATTGGAGAAGTGTGCCAGTGTCCCGGCATCCAGCTGACTTAGCACCAATTTCCAACAGCTTGTTACCAAGTGTGCCAATGACGGCTTCTGTGATAACTTCATCACTCAATTTGCATGACATTCCTATACCTAACTTATTATAATAAAATTCTATGGGATCCTCACTTGGCAATTTCATGCGATTGACTAATTCCCTTAGCTGAGATAATTTATTCTTAGCGAATGGAAATGCTTTAATAAGCTTCTCCTTCCACTCAGTCCAACTGATCTCATAAGATGCTTGTTGTTCATACCAACCCTTAGCATAACCACTTAATTTAGCAGTGCAGTTACAGATTAAGGTGCGCTCATCCCATCCATGCATTTTCGCTGTGCTTTCTAAGTTGCGTATCCAATGCTCTACAGATACTGATGTAGTTTGTGGATTAAATTCAGGTATGAAATCATTGCGGCCAACATAGCGTACAATTGGTCTGGGTGTCATATCACTCACAGTAGCCGTTGGTGTGGGAGACATAACCGGTGATGGTGTTTGGCAACGGTGATAGCTCTTAGTTTTCCTTAACTCTTTGATTAAGCCCTCTAAAGCTTCTATACGCCTGTCTTTATGCTTCAGATCCCTCTTATATTTTTTTTTTGTTCGGTCAGATGATGAAGACGAACGGGAAGAACTACTACGAGACCGTTTCCTATGTTTTGACCGACCCATCATAAAAGAAAATCACAAAATTCACACAAAACTATTAATTTAGTAGTAGTCTAATAATGCAGTGTAATTACAGTTTATAGATGAAAAATTGCCACAAGGTCAACACAATTCACAAAATCAATTTCTTCAGATATAGAGTAAATGACACAAAAGTTATAGAATGTAATAAAACAATCAAATTTAACAAGAAA
Organism: Nymphula nitidulata; assembly: GCA_947347705.1. Taxonomy (NCBI): domain Eukaryota; kingdom Metazoa; phylum Arthropoda; class Insecta; order Lepidoptera; family Crambidae; genus Nymphula; species Nymphula nitidulata. The sequence goes on from OX374616.1 coordinate 26,180,325, forward strand.
GTCACAATTCAAGTAAAACACTGATTTTACTTATATGATTGTTCAATGCTTTGCTATATAAATATATTTATTGTTCAGGAGTCTCTAAGGCACTATTTTAGTTTATTTACAATAAATAATGTTTTATTTATTTCCTATTTTCAGTTCACTAAACATAGGTGTCAATTAAAAACAGATTCAACTTGAACAGTTAATTCAAAATGATACAGCTCACCAACAATCAGGAACTAAACAAATGTGGATGGTTTACAGTGATAATGCACAACGCATTCCTCGACCTTGGGGCTTATCAACCAAGATCTGTGTGACCTTGGCTAGCTAGCCCAAAGTCTTGACAAAATAACTGCGGCGTCACTTGATCACTTCACAAACTTTGTCGCACCACACTACACTTTTACTTTTGTTTTTTCAGGCAATTACAATTGTACACAAGTAGGTTTGTAATCTCACTTCTGAGAACTAATAAGAAAAGATAAACTAATAGTCTAATGATAGAAAGAAATCACTTTATATTTTAGGAATAACTTTAATGTATAGAAATACAGACAGGTTTATAGCTCGCGACTTGAATCAACTTGAATTCGAGAGAGAGAATTTTAACAACGAACAAAAGTCTCTAGTCTATGGACTGAAGTGTTTCGCTTTTGACAGCTAGAGAGGTGACACATTTATTGGAGAAATAGGGTTGTTCTTATTTGCTTGATTTTCTTTTCGCTAACAATACCTACACTGAGGAGCTCGGTGGCGTATTGGTTTGAGCGCTCTGGTTTCGAATACGAATACAAAGCAACTTTCGACATGGTCGACCCTGGGATGGGTCAACCAAAATTTATAATCTCGAGCTCCTCCGTGCTTCGGAAGGCACGTTAAGCCGTTGGTCCCGGTTGTTACTACAACTGCTTTAACCCACCAAACCGCATTGGGCCAGCGTGGTGGTGTTATGGCCCAAACTCCTCATGTGTTTCTTCCATGGAGGAAGCCCTGTACCCAGCAGTGGGACGTTTATAGGCTGGTGATGATGATGATGATGATGATATACCTACACAGTTAGCATTTCATTGTCAACGGAATGATAGAATAGTTATTTGTTATACAAGAGATGGTGCAAAGTTGCTTTTTAACTGCGTGCTCAATTTTGATGACCGAGCAAGCAAAGGATTCTAAAATTGAAAAATAAGAATTCAAATATTAGAATCCTGAGCGTTAGCGAGGGTCTTTGCACTCGAGTGCAACACGTAACTTTTCATCCCACCTAAACGAGGAAATGACTAAACGCAAAAAAAAACATTTGCGCATTATTAACAGTTTCAGTCAATTCTGTTGCCGTCAAATAAACTTCTTCGTCGCTAGAATCACTCATTTTAGGGTTTTTACTTGTTTTCAAGTTTTTTGTTTTAAACCTATGGTTTTAACAAATATGTCTTTAAAAGAAAATGGCGCGCGCAAAGCAAATTAAACAAAAAGTACTCTAAGAAGGTACCGAGTCTGAGTTTTTAACAAGTTAAAAAAGGTAGTATGATAAATTCGGCACCATGGAGGTAGAAATAAAGAGGTATATTGATGTTCTGAATTCACAAACTTAGTGCACACGATGTTCTAAATTTAATTTTACTTTATCCTCTAGTCTAGCGGATAAAAACGGCTTTTGCACTCTGATATCGAAAAGAAAAAATACTCTTTCTGAGATGGTGGGACGATATATTATTTATTGTTTGGCCGGCAAGGTATAGGCTGCTAGAACAGTGTATTCAATTCAAACTGCAAGAGCTATCTTCGCATATAAACTATTCCTATCGCTTCACATCGGGTGGTGTTGAGTCATTTGCCATGCTGTGTAATAAACAAATGAATAGATTAAGGAAAAACTATTTATCTTAATGTTATTATTGCAATGCGACTGTAATTGTAGCTTGATATTTTGTCTCCAGTCGTCAGCTCGCCGCGCCTTCATGCTTCAGATCCGCTTGCTAAGAAATGCAAGCGTTGTGAGCTTACCGAGATCAGGTAACAAAATTGCGAATACTATCTTCATGCCAAAACGTCAACATTCACATTATATACGATGCGTATGTAGGCATATTATTTACTAATAGGTAAGATTGTTTTTGTGAAATTACCAAATGCAGCAACAGTTTTATATTTATTGTATTAGATGCTATAATTACATAATATGTGTAACGATAACTACTAGCGTAATTTTCTGAAAAAAAAAGATATTATTAAAAAAAATTGTAGATGCTTGATTTAAAATAAAGTCAAAATATTTATTTTCTTATGCTGATTACCATTAGGTATAACAAAAGTCCATAAAGATTTACCGTTATTATGCCTGCTTAAGCTCACTCCGAAAAAGGTACCTAAATACTAATTTAATTACAGTAATTAAAATATAATAAAACTAAAAAAATTTCACGTCCTGAGGCAGGAATCGAACCCGCGACCTTTCGCAATCCGGGCGACTGCTCTGACCACTGAGCCACCCAGGACTTGGGATATCCCTGTGAAATTCTTCTAGTCTATCTTGTATTTGCGTTTATGAGCTAACGTCCACCCTACAATGTCGAAATATTCTATTTCAACATCAGAAACGAGTATTTTTACAAATACCGACGATTCGGTTAAGTTGGGGCAGTGCTTTCAAATATTCTTAATTTTTGATTTTAACATTATTATAAATGTTTGAAAAATTACTTAGTAATTAAAATATAATAAAACTAGAAAAATTTCACGTTTTTTCCTGCCTCAGGACGTGAAATTTTTCTAGTTTTATTATATTTTAATTACTAAGTAATTTTTCAAACATTTATAATAATGTTAAAATCAAAAATTAAGAATATTTAATTACAGTAAGTTGTGCTTGTGTGTTTCCATAAGACGTTTGTACAAAAAGCGCAAGGCCGTATAATGTTTTAATATTAAGTGGCGCAGAATATTTTTTTCGTGTTGAATATTGCATTGATAATAATGCCTATACAGGTAGTTAGGGGGACGCTCTCGAAAATGAAGTCACCTTCGTTTTCGAGAGCGTCCCCCTAACATCCTGTATAATAATATAAAAGGGAAGTAAATGCTAAATAAATACTGTTAGCTTGCGTTGTTTTCTGTATTATTATATGCGTATGTTATTAGTTTCTATTTCTGTTTCATTCAATATTCTGTCAATTTTTCGTTTCTTTGTGGATCACAAACTCTAAAAAAAGAGTGACGTATAATGTTTTACAGATTGCAGCATAATAAGGCACAGCTGGCCCAGGCGATAATAGGCTCGCAGGAGCTCGATGAGAAAATTGACTTCATGGTCAAGAAGAACCATCGCCTACACAGCGTTCTCACTGTGCTACTTCCAACGGTGCGTACTTAATAAACACTATAAATAATAATAACACTCTAAAACTTTCAATAACACTTTGTGCTTTGACCTTGGGTATACTGATCCCCTTCTCGGTATTATTTAATTATATATTTTAGATAAGTAATACCTACATATCGTGGTATTTGACATATCAATTAATCGAAGTCAAGAGCTCGTTACAGATTACAGGCAAAAGCGTATTGATCACCTATGTAAGGAAATATTACTTGAATATTTCAAAATATTTCAGTTGAAAACGGGTCCAAGCTATTTTCGACCTTAATTACTTTACCTTTATCTATGTTATGCCACTATTTTAGATATTTCTCAGTAACTTCTGTACATAAAATTAAGTGTGACAACGTTCAATACATTTGGCAGATTTGAACGTGTTAGCAGCAAATTTTAAGTTAAAAATGAAATAAACCTAAAAGTGATTAATTTAGTTACATTGCCTATTTGTATTTGTATTCATATAATGTGTGACTTATATTATTTGTTGTCTTATATTATTAAAAATATGCAGAGGGAGTTGGGACACATGCACAACAACTTCCTGACGACGAACAGGCTGTTGGTGCTTGACGACAGCGAACGGAATAAGGATGCTTTGTTGTCACAGGTCAGGCGAAATAATAATAATGAAATCCATATAAAGTAGATATTGGGCTTAAGTCAGAAAACACACTCTAAATCTTTAAAGTACAATGTATTTATCTTTTTCTCGCAATAGGTATAGTAAAAAGATATAGAATTAGAACTGTCCAATAACTTAAAATTTTAACCGACTTCATAAAGCAACCGTACCTACGAATTTTTAGAAGGCATCTAAGGAGATGCTATTTAAAACCTGTATGCGTTTAATTGAATGGGTAATTTAAACGAGACGATTGACATGGCGTTCAGCCATCTGGTGAAACGTTGCGCTCAATGACTTCAATGACTTATGGCTAGTTGTACTTCAACCGTTTGATTAGATGCCGGCGTTCAATCAACGGGCTAGGCGTCCAGTTAAGCGGCTGATTTGACCAGACCAGAGAAAATTTATTTGATAAATTTTATTTTAATGGCCTAGCATGGATTTTTAAGATATTAGAGAACTGCTTACCACCAGGTGGGCCGTTAGCTTGTTTGTCATCTAGTTGTATAAAAAAAGTAAGATTATTGCCATTATTTGAACTGCATTCATGTATTGTTTCAAGTGAGCAAATTTTAATTTATTACTTGAACAGAAAATGTCTCTAAATAAATCTGATCTATCATAATTGCTATCTATGAAGGCTACTTCATCAAACTTCTTAAAGTTGATAGTACGTTCCTTAAGTAGGTTTTCATAAAAAGCTGATTTAAGCTGATTTTTGGCGGGTATCACCCTAACAAAACGACTGACCCTGAGGCCGATTGTCAGATAACGTTATCGTCAAAATTATTTATTAACCATAAGTCGGTTATTTTGAATTGTCGGTTAGTTTGTTGTGATTTATTTAGTTTTATTTGATTATGTTCCGTAATCAATATCTTTTGTCTTTTAGATGAAGGTGCTAATGACCAAGCGACTGCTGAGAGGCAGTGAAACGGGCTCTTTATTGGGCTAGTCATCCACGTGGTCCGAAGCAGAAACATAGCCAGCGGCTGAGACTGCTAGATTGTCTTGATAAACACTTTGACACCCTAGATTCTAGATAGACATAGAGCAGCCGCTACTGGTCAAACATGTTTACCCTTGGATATCGTAATTTTATATTGTGACGATGACGCTCCATACTAGTAGGTATTACAAAGTATTAATAAGCTGGGGGCTATTCCGAAACAGGAAATACAACAATGTTAGAACGGATTTAGTCAGTTTTTGACGTACTTATTGCAATAAAGATTGACACCAATGGAAAAGAATGTATTGAAAAGGGAATTCGAGCGGAAGATTTAGGGTCAAATCCACACTCGAAAGGTGATAATTTTTCCCGATCCGTAAATGATTTTTTTGAAAGAATAATAGATAAAAATATTATATCAGATGCTTTGTTTGCGCATTTCGCTTTTCGGAGATGGCCCCCAAAATGCCCAAAAGTCCACAAGCGTGTGTTGGGTAAAAAGAACTTCAATAATGTGAATAGGATATTTACATAGTGCATAGTGCTCTAATATTTTTGAAGCATTTATCTAATCCACAGTCACAGACGCTGATCATTCAAAATTACTACAAAAAGGCCGGCTTTGATAACAAATAACTATTTGAATTTTTGTGAATATTTTCATAATTATAATTCATTAAAAGTTTTAGTAGTTTCCTCATTAAATTTGCAAAAAAGATTAAGTTTACTTTGAAACCAGGCGCAATTTTACGCTTAGTGACATTTAAAATGACACTTAGGCAAAAAGACGCATTCGCCTAATGGCACACACGCATAATGATACATTATGTGATTGCATACCCGTATAGACGCATACGCACATTGACGCATAACGATAACACTGCAGATGATTGCACGTAAGGACGAAAATTGAATATGGCAATTGGTATAATTTTTTTCGTTACTGCCCGAGATGTAAACAAATATGGCGGCCATGACATCTATGACCCCGTTAGAGATGTGAAAATCCTGAGTTCGGAAATGAAATAGTTACTTTGTACTTATTTTAAAATAACAACGACTAATATTTAAATAAGTATAAGTCACTTAAGTATAGGTAACCATCTAGCAATAAATTTGCTATTTGAACGCATTCTTGTGTTACAAATAAAAAAATCAAAGACGAAACATTTGGTACAAATAAAAATAAAATAGTGGGGCCGTAGCCTAACCTGAGAACACTTGTAAATTGCATTTTTAATGACATGTGCGGTTTCGACTTTTGATTGAAAGGAGAGGATCAAAAAATGTATGAAGCCTGAGCTTAAAATAATTTTAATTTTAAACAGCAATCCTAGCTATATAGAATGAAAAGTACTACTTATTTATAACTTTCATGAATTTAAAAATATTTTATAGCTCATGAACATGAAAAATGCCACATTATAGTTGATTTTTGCAGCTATAGTCACCCCTTGAAATACAAAGAGACGGCGGGTGACAGTTTTTATGTAATAAATCAGATGTACTCTCTTTTTGTGTTTTGTTATTGCATTAACATAACTTTTTACTTTACAAATATGAAGCTATAGCTAAAATTATAGTAAAAACTTAAAGAAATGAATAGGCAATGCAACAATAGGTGCATTTGACATGTTTCACAACTAGAAAAACGAGGGAGAAAAGGAAACGTGCCTATTATTTCTGCTGGTATAATTGTAGACTAACGAGTGACTTGAAAAATCCGATTATTCAATTATTTCTTGTTTTTGTCTTCGTTGGATTTATTTTACTAAATGTTCTTTTTTACAATCTGCGTTCGCGTGTGGTAAAACCTGACAATCGAGAGCAAATTTCGCTATATCTTTAAAAGGTTTATTTTCAGTTACATCACACCATGTGTATAGTTTAGGCCAAGATACATTCACTTTTTTTCTGGCTTTATATTGTCCGCTAATTCTGCTAATCCGCCGCTGATCGTATAAAATTTCCAACGAATTTATATCCTTATTGCATGTTCTTGGAAATGCATATGCTATGGGAAGAATAAACGGTATGGTCTCCCGCGTTTTTTGGCTTAACGCAATTTTAGGACTTTAAGAAAATACTAAAATCAGGGGAGTATTATTAAAATCCTATTTTTGTATTATTTGTACAGCGGCATCTATCAAAAATTCTTTGCATCTTGTCAAAAATGTCTTACGTCTTTCGGCACTTGCCTTAATTTCTACTGAATTTATCTTTGAGGCTACGGATATTCCAAGATATAGCTGTTTGTCAGCCAAGTGCCATCTTACGCCAGTGGGATCGCGGTTACAAAGCTCTGTTCGGTTGACATAGCCTCTGTCAATGAGACATAAGTTGAGATCTTTGTAATTTTTTTTTACTTTGTTATCCAACTCAGTCACACACCACAACAACATTATCAGATTAAAAGTACAAATTAAAATATATACGGCACGGTTAATCCCGAATGAGTTCAATAAATAAATGATAAACCGAAATGTTCGCACATTTTTATTATAAATTTTTATAAAATGTTTTGTAATGAAACTAACGCATAAATCTCTTAATTAATGTAATAATTTACATGTCTGTAATCTAAAACTACAATCACAATACAAGCAATGATATTCTACTAATTAGTTCATTTGAACGAATACCAGACAGCACTACGGTTTTCGGCAATTTAAAAATAAAAAACTTGACAGACAGTGGTCGCGATTCTGTTGGCACAAACCAATGAGGAAGGATTATATGGAGATGGTCTAATGTTCTATACATATCGTGAGTATAGAAATATCTATCGTATCGACATAAAAACGTCAAACGTCATGCATGTTGTCTCTTTTTAACCAAGCAAATGTTGCTTTTGAAAAAAGGGATAAATATTACTTGCTGAGTACTTCTTTTGACAATTCTTTTGCTGTGACGTCATTTGCATGTACCTTTGATGCCAGTCTGCGCCAAGTCACGTGGTACATTTGCTGACACACACAATAACATAGTGCGGACTTTACGATCTTGAAGTATCGATCGAATAAATATTTTTTTATTTGCTAAAATATAATAAATGAATGTGAAGGTACTTAAGATGGAGTTAAATAATATATTTTGTGTTTATCGAATATATTTCACCAATATAATGGTGTACAAATGTTGGTTAGGCTTAAGATGCACAATAAGCCATTTATAATAAATAAGTAAGTAAGTAAGCCTATAATACCATTGTATTGAAGGCTTCTTTACCTACCCAGAGGACTCTACGTACGGGCCTAGCACCTAATTAGTTTCATTAACTTCGTAGAATAGGATTGCTTGTTAATTGAACTTTGTCATATTTAAGGCTCCGCGCAAACGAGCCACCACCTTTGAGGTAAATGATAGCCACTTGCGCTATTTAATCACCAAACTAATTGGAGCGTAACAGCCACCGGTGGTTCGTTTGCGCGGAGCTTTAGATTTACTGACGTTTTGCATGTCATAACGAAATGAGTAGTAACTAATCGCCATTTATTTTTATTGATTGGAAGACAAAAATGACAAAAATAAAAATCTATCGAGAAAGTGTGATTTGTTAAAGAAAAAAATTAGATCATTGAACACGAACGTCCGCAGATGTGATGAGAACATTTCTCGCATAGCATAACGTCGATCATGGGTTGCTGCTCATAAAATTGATGATAAAAAATTATATAGACTTAAGGTTCCGATATTACGGAAAAAAGGCCACTGAAACAGTGTCGTATATATATATTAATTAATTAATTTTGTTCAGAGGGCCTAAACAAGATGCCTTTCGATAATCGCTATCGCTAAGCGGAAAATGTATGGGATTTGACATAAGCTCTCGATTGACTTGCGATTGAAAATGTCAAATCTCTTACATTTTCCATTTAGCGATAGCGGTAGCGATTGTCGAATGGCATCTTGTCTAGGCCCTCAGAAACGCATAAAAATATTTTGTACTTTAAATTTTTTTTTACCCTAAGTTACTCAAATTTAGAATAATTGTAAAAGGTAGATAAGGCTAATACTATAAATTAAATCAAAACATTTTCTTTCAAAGTAATGATCTACCTCTGTAGTTTTATTTTATTACTAATATACAGTCATTTGGTTCTAAAAAAATAGATTGCCTGGAACGTTATTTCGGAGTTTTGAATTACCTTTAAAAAATAAGATACTAGAGAAATTATATTTATAACCATCTTTTCCGTAAAATCAACAGTTTTGGTGTACGAATGCCTGGAAGTGTAGTCCAACGTACGTTTGGACAAAAACCTAATTTCCTTACCACCTTTAGAAATAGTAAGCGGCGTATTTTTTTATCGTGATATCCCCAGTGTGCCTACAAAAAAAAACGTGGCGCTTTTTTTACCTCAAGGTAATATGGAAATAAGTTTTTTTGCCCAAAATGCATGTTGAAGTACACTTTGCGGCGCCCGTACGACAGAGCTATAGATTTTACGGAAAAAAGGTAATGCCAAAATTTTTAGTATTCTTTATCATATTTAATTTTGCAATTAAATATTTTTATCGTGAAATTATTCAGAAACAAGATACTGTCAAATGCTTCTTTTAGCCGCAAATTTTCCAGTATGATGGCATGAGTAAAAATAATTAGTGACAAAGTTGAAATTCGGAAAAAACACATCAAAATCTCCCGGAATAATTTACAGGTAAAATATCACCTATGACTGTATTAGACAAGGTAATTTAAAATCGAGTTTTAGCTAGTCTCATCTGAGCTAAAATATTTTTTTGTCAAACGATATTTTGTTGTTGTCACGTTGTAATTTATAAGTTCTTTTGAAATTAGCCACGTAAACTGACTTACTAAAGAAGATTCTTATATATATATTAATCATTAATAATAAACCTACCTTTGTACCTTCATCCATAAGTTTTTAAATTTTATATCGACAACAGGTGCACATAGAGAGTTACAACATTCGCTATTCTGTTGTACACGTTCTATGTCTAAATTTCAGAACAATAACTAAAGCATAGAAACCTGGATAAAATAGCAACTGAAATCACTATATTTGCTATACTTTGACTTATAGAGCCTTTAATGAGTTAGAGAAGGACACGTATACATAAAATGTTTCGGAAATTTAGTAATATATCATTAGAAATGCAAGCTAAATTTAGACAGCATGTAAATTGATGTCGATTAAAATTAGTCCTATGATTTAAATAGTTTTTATTATGTGAATCATTTGTAATAATCAAAATAAGTACTTAGGAAAGTGGTAGGACTTATAAGAATCATTAACTAGTATGGAGAATTTTATGATATAATTTTAAACATCAATTTTAAGATTTAAGATGGCGGACGCAACTTTTTAAAAGAAAATCAATATTGGATTCATTTTCGTAGTTTTCGGGGGTTCCGATTGAGAAAACAACGTCAATTTCGAGATCCAAGATGGCGGACGCGATTTTTTTATAAACATGATTGTTCCGCCATCTTTGATCTCGAAATTCAAATAAATAGGATGATTTTTGTGGTTTTCAGTGGTCTTCATTCTGAATACAACATCAATTTCAAGATCCAATATGGCGTACGTAATTTTTTTATGAAAACAGTAATATGGGTATCATTATCGTGGTTTTCGGGGGTCCTGATTCTGAATTCAACATCAATTTAAAAATCCAAGATGGCGAACGCAACTTTTCTAGAAAAATCAATACGAGTATCATTTTCGTGGTTTTCAGGGTTTGTAATTCTGAATACAACATCAATTACAAGATCCAAGATGGCGGACGCAACTTTATTACAAAAAATCAATATAGGTATCATTTTCTTAGTATTCGCGGGTTCCGATTTAGAATACAACGTCAATTTCGTGATCCAAGATGGCGGACACGACTTTTTATAAAAAATCTATATAGGTATCATTTTTGTGGTTTTCTAGGGTCCTGATTCTGAATACAACATCAATTTCAAGATCCAAGATGGCGGAAGCAAATTTTTTATAAAAATCTATATTTTGCCGTCTTGGATCCCGAAACAGATGTTATATTTGTAATCGGTGCCCCGAAAACCCACAAAAATGATACCCGTATTGATTTTGTTTTAATAGTCACGTCCACTATCTTGGATCTCAAAATAGATGTTGTAATCAGAATCGGGACCCCCGAATACTTATGTTCGTCTGGCCCGCCCAACCCCGCGTCTTTGGAAAACGAGATTTACATCAATCCTATGTACTCTTTTACCCAACCATATGTACAACTTTCATTTTCAATGTAACGCTAATATAAATAAGTTAGAAGCATCACTGGTGGCCGGGCCAGCCTGACGTTTTCAGCCCGGCCCCTTCTACATCACCACTACTACAACAACTAGTGACAATTAATTGTTAGAAAACTAATGTACTACATAAAATACATACATTCAAGCCTTTATTTCATACTAAAATGCAATATCTTAGGAGATATCAAAGTAAGGTGGGGCCGGGCTGAAATTATTGAAATAGCTAATAACAATAAAAATACAAAACCTAAGAACCCATATTCTATGTGTGTGTGATCTCCCAGAGGTGCAGAATATATGTACAACTTTATTTTTAAGTTACATTATTTAAATATAAAACTATGACCACTAGAAATTATTTCAGCCCGGCCCCCTACAATCGTTTATATCTTTTTAGCTATTGCATCAATCTGCACAAAACGACAATGTGTGGACTCGTATACGGTAGTACTTTGATAAATTTTGGCTCATGAATTTACTAAGATTATATTCGACGAGATAATTAAAATCTAAGATAGTCTTAATTTTTGATTTTTAACATTATTATAAATGTTATGTAATGTTTTATTACATTTTAATTACTATCTAAGATAGTACTAGTGGAGTGACCATCAGGCACGTGCTAATTTCAGGACATTTTTTAAAATTATCTAAGTAGATGATATACAATATACAAGTTAATGGCCCAGCTGGTGGTAAACAGTTTCCGCCACCTATAAACAGCTGCTTTAATGAGGAAAAATCACTTGATATTGCAGTTCGGTTGTTATCCTGAGGCCTAAGTTGAAATGCCGTACATGCCCTCTAATTACCTTATTGGCTATCTTTCCCTTCAATCCAAAACACAGCGAACTGTCTTAAGGCTGAAATAAGAAAGGCCTACCCAGACAACCCTACATATGGGCCTACCATCTAGGAAACATGTTTTTATTGAATGATACAATTTATAATTAGAGGATTTGTAACCGACAAAAACGAAGAGGTTGCCAATTCGGTGGGTATGTTTTTTTAAATTATAAAGACCTTTTAAGATTTGTGAAATTCAGAAACATTCTTATTTTTTACTATCAACAATTATAATTATAATAAAATTGATTTTATGAGGTTTAGACAAGGAAAAAAACATTTTTTTAACCTTAACGGGGTAACTCTTAAGAACCAAATATTTTGACTTTACAGCGTATCTACATATAATTATTATGGTCACGTGAAGATCCGGTAAAGTTGTTATAAAAATTTAATATTATACAAGCGTCATTAAACAATGACCAGTAATTGATTGTCTATTAGTAATTTTCTTATATTTCTTACAAATATTATATATCTTATGACGGGCATCTACCCCGTCATAAGATATAATCGAATACATTTATAATAAAAATGTGTAAGAAACAGTCATTTGATTTTTTAAGATTCAAGAATTTAAGATCTGTTTGTTAATATTTATCTTGATATTTTAAGAAATGATTGAAAATTTGCTCCATGTAGTAAAATAATGAAACTGAGCTACATAGAAAAATTTGGTGGAACAGTCGCCCGAAGCGAGGTTAACCTGCTAACCTCACTTCGGGCGACTGGTCTACCAAATTTTCCTTGGAATTCCGGGATTTCATTCTATCTTTTTAATTTTACACTTTATTATGATAAACATACATCTATATTTAAATTGTGGACACATATTTGTGCGAAAAGCTGTGATTCACTAGGGTACTTATATAAGAATATTAGACTTTTTATACATAGATATAAGTTTATATCAATGTTTTATAGTATAATATAATATTTACAACCGTACCATATTTATTGAAGTTTCCTAGATTATAAAAGTAATTGCTACCTACTACTTATATGTAGACCAAATTTTAACCAATACTTTTATAAGTTATAATTTTTGAAGTACCTAATGAAAGACTGTGATTTAATAGATTATATGGAAGTTAATTAATAGGGTATTTGACAACATTTTATTGAATGTTTAATAGCATCTTAGTACTTTATATATGACCATGTTACCATAATTAGTTTTGTTTTATTTATATCGTCATTTTTTAAAAATTGCAAATAATAAGACCAATATGACATAAAAATATGTGCTCTTCAAGTATTTTTGTAAATAAAATAACTCATATGTTTGAATTTAAGTGAAAATCCTACTTTTTTACTTGTTGTCAATATCCCTATTACGTATTAATAATTTTAAATACGAAGGTTGTTGATTTTTATAAATCTGAATATGTTGTATTAATAAAAAAAACTCTAATTATTACTTGTTTCATTCGATAAAACACATGTCCTGAAATTGACACGTGACTGATGGTCACTCCACTAGTACTATCTTAGATTTTAATTATCTCGTCGAATATAATCTTAGTAAATTCATGAGCCAAAATTTATCAAAGTACTACTGTATACGAGTCCACACATTGTCGTTTTGTGCAGATTGATGCAATAGCTAAAAAGATATAAACGATTGTAGGGGGCCGGGCTGAAATAATTTATAGTGTTCATATTTTTATATTTAAATAATGTTACTTAAAAATACAGATGTACATATATACTGCACCTCTGGGAGATTACACACAAATAGAATATGGGTTCTTAGGTTTTGTATTTTTATTGTTATTAGCTATTTCAATAATTTCAGCCCGGCCCCACCTTACTTTGATATCTCCTAAGATATTGCATTTTAGTATGAAATAAAGGCTTGAATGTATGTATTTTATGTAGTACATTAGTTTTCTAACAATGAATTGTCACTAGTTGTTGTAGTAGTGGTGATGTAGAAGGGGCCGGGCTGAAAACGTCAGGCTGGCCCGGCCACCAGTGATGCTTCTAACTTATTTATATTAGCGTTACATTGAAAATGAAAGTTGTACATATGGTTGGGTAAAAGAGTACATAGGAATGATGTAAATCTCGTTTTCCAAAGCCGCGGGGTTGGGCGGGCCAGACGAACATGAATACTTCGGAAATTTAAACACTATGTAACGCTTTTTTTTTTAAAAAAAATTTGCGTCTGCCATTTTGGATCAAGAAATTGACGTTGTATTCTAAATCGGAACCCCCGATTACTACGAAAATGATACCTATATTGATTTTTTGTAAAAAGTTGCATCCGTCGTCTTGGACCTAGAAATTGATGTTGTATTCAGAATCAGGACCCTAGAAAACCACAAAAATGATATCCATATTGATTGTTTATAAAGAGGAGCTCGGTGGCGTAGTGGTTTGAGCGCTCTGGTTTTGATCACGAAAACAAAGCAACTTTCGCCATGGTTGGTCCTTGGATGGGTCAATCAAATTTATAATCTTGAGCTCCTCCGTGCTTCGGAAGGCACGTTAAGCCGTTGGTCCCGGTTGTTATTGCAACCGCTTTAACCCACCAACCCGCACTGGGCCAGCGTGGTGGTGTTATGGCCCAAACTCCTCATGTGTTTCTTCCATGTAGGAAGGCCTGTGCCCGGCAGTGGGACGTATATAGGCTGGTGATGATGATGATGATGATGTTTATAAAAATGTCGCGTCCGCCATCTTGGATCACGAAATTGACGTTGTATTCTAAATTGGAACCCCTGAATACTACGTAAATGATACCTATATTGTTTTTTTGTAAAAAAGTTGCGTCCGCCATCTTGGAGCTTGAAATTGATGTTGTATTCAGAATCAGGACCCCAGAAAACCACAAAAATGATACCCACATTGATTGTTTATAAAAAAGTCGCGTCCGCCATCTTGGATCACGAAATTGACGTTGTGTTCTAAATCGGAACCCCCGAATATTACGAAAATGATACCCATATTGATTTTTTTGAAGAGGAGCGTCCGCCATCTTGGATTTCCGAATGAAGTATTCAGAATGAAGATCTCCGTAACCCAAACGCCGTCTTGGTTCTCGAACCAGGTGTTTAATTTAGAATCGGGATACCCAAAAAAGCACGAAGTTAAGGTCATACACTATTAATTACTATCAGAAGAATTTTTAAAAATGAAATATTATCAATTTTCTAAAAATAATTCATTTAAATATGCCTTCGATATTTATTTTTATGAATGTAACATGTTTTATTCATTCTGAGGTACCTAACTGGTAACACTGAATTCAACTTAGTCGCGCTAGTCCTGTCAAACAAGTAGAACTAAATTTAGTTGGCTGTGACAACAGAATAACACATGACCAAAATTAAATTAAAATTAGAGATTTTTTAGTTTAGTTTAGAGAGTGGTACAGTCGGCAGCACGTCAAGCGTTACAGTTTGTCCTTGAACCTAGAGCGCAACGCACAGAAAATTTGTGAGCAAAGGATAAACATATGTCTCTCAGCGCCTCTTTCTAACGTCTCTCTCTCAAGTACTCTGTACCTACAATACTCGCAGTTGTCCTTGAACGCGAGCGCGACGACTATTAAAATTTGTTTTTCTTCGATATAGCCTCCGACGAAATATGTGTAGGTTTATAGGTAGCTATATCTACAGCTAGCTATGTACGCGGTCTACTCTCTTCGCTTCGTTGTTTGAACTTGATTTAAAATTAAAGTACGGCTGAGACTATTGCTTTAATTTAATAAAACAAAAAGTTTTCTACATATAATGGCTAGTTAAGATATTTTATTTACCTACCTATTTACCAATGATGCTCAGCGTACCTAGTTATTTCCATCAACTAATATTATACCTATTAAAATACAGGCTTCATTATTTATTCATTGTTATTAACTTAAAAAATATTTCTATTGTCGGGTCATTATTATGGTCCATTGTTATGGAGAGAAATGAAAATAAACATTTACTTATGTTTGTTTTTCTACATTTATTTAATGTTAAAAAACAAAAACAAAACATTTATAATGTTCAACTCCTATTATCATACCTGTAACTACTACTCATTCACAATATTTTAAAGATCTAACATTCTACTCTTCAAATGTGAATATGAATTAACAATTTTGAAGAAAAGTAATATTAGACCTAGCACAACTACAACACACAAAATCTTATTGAATTTTAGTGTTAAAAATAAATTCTCAACAAACAATATTTGAGATTTGAACTGGGTTCCCCAAGAATGAAGACAAGCATGTAAAGCAATCAACCAGGGATGTTTGTAACTTTATTTCGAATTTATTTAATGTATTTTACAAGATACAGTGATGTGTGAAGCAAGCAATTTTGAAGCTTAATTACATGACGCTAAAGTTGAAATTGTGTTAAATGTATAAAATTGTAATGATTTGTTGGTGTAAATCACTAACTATCAACTACTAATACTTGAATAAATTTTCAATTAGGTATGTGAAGTAGGTATGATAGATAGGTCTTTGTGATTTGTTTTTTTCTAATATACTTACTTATGTAGGATCTAAATCCTTTTCTATTTATGTTAATTACAATACCATACGACATAACAATATATGGTGCAATGCGGTTACGTCTTCAATGGAATCTCGACCTTATATCAGATACCTTAGGTCGATTATTAATTATCAAGGTATGGCTCATGATATTTAGATCAATAGGTAGGGTATAAAATTCGCCTGTGACATTACATTACTTTTTGATTTGTGTTAGTTATAGTCCTACGATCATAGATTAGAGATAATATATCTTATGATGGTCTGTCTAAGGATAAGGATAGAGCAGTCGATCAGTTTGTAAAAGAATTGTGTAAAGTCGGGGGTTATACCTAGTTTAAATACATTTCAAAATTTATAGTTACTAGTCTATAAGTTTTAGCCATAAGTAAACGCTTAAAAAACTGAAAGATTATCACTTAGATTCATTGTTTATATCTAAGGAATATCTATAATAACTTTAAAGGATTCAGTTAAATCCTCTATAGCTCAGTGGTTAGGGCAGTCATTCGAATTGTGAAAGGTCACGGGTTCGGACCGCCGAGCACCCGTAGAAGGTAGAACGGACCGTGGACAAAACCACCTTGTTCCACCACCTCTGTCCACATACTAAGAGACAAATTAATGTGTTTTATTGTTTTATTTCTTTATTTCTCTCTGACGAAGAGAGAGAGACCATCTTATTGTTTCCCCGGGAGTTTGCCATGCTATGAGCGCGGGGGGCAGACATTTTTTCTAGTTGAAATATTTTTACACAATTTTATGTTGTCTTTTTCAGGATAATCATACTTACCTACTTAGGATCGATTTGTAATTTAAAGATTGAAAATTATTCTCATGTCTAGGCAGTGCAGGACCGATCGGTTTGGAGGTCCTTGTCCAATTGCTTATGCTCAGTAGTGGGTATCTCTTAACTGACGTGATGATTATAATGTGTAGGGTTTTTTAAATTAATAATTAAAATAAAATAATAGTAGGGAATTAATAGTGTAGTGGATTCAAATTTTAATACAAGTTTTTTAAGCTAAGGAGGAGGAGCTTGGTGGCGTATTGGTTTGAGCGCTTGGTTTCGATACGAAAAACAAAGCCACTTTTACCATGGTCGATCCTAGGATGGGTAAATCAAAGTTTGTTATCTCGAGCTCCTCCGTGCTTCGCATGTTAAGCTGTTGCTCCTGCAACCGCTTTAACCCACCAAACCGCATTGGGCCAGCGTGGTAGTGTTATGGCCCAAACTCCTCATGTGTTTCTCCCATGTAAGGCCTGTGCCCAGCAGTGGGACGTATATAGGCTGGTGTTGATGATGATGATGATGGTGCAAAGAAGCTATTAAGTAGACACACAGACAGACAGGTAGACTGATCGGACTGATGCTACACCCCATGAGCACGCATGAGATCTGGCGACCTCACTTACACCAGAAACACTTAGTTTTAAAATATTCTGCAATGCTATAATATTCAAGGTGATAATAACAAATTCCAAAACTGTATATAGTTTTATAGGTTGTTAATATGACTAGTTTAAGAAGCTAACAGCTTTGTTCAATGAGTATCTAATCAAAGAGACTCAACAATAATTCCTAGACACTGGTCGCTACTAGTTCTTCTATGACACTGATCTCAAATTATAGTGATAAATAACTAAAAGTAGCATTATAAAACTGAAATTACAGGTGAAATGGAAAAGTGCTGTCTCTTGAATGAAAAACATTTGGATTAGTAATTTTATAAGTCATAAGTTGCAATTCAAATTGCATTATGATTTAGCCAAATACTTCATTGACATTCTGAAACTGCTACTTGGATCTACTTCTCTGAGATAAACTGATATTGATGATGATTGATGACAGTAAAATTACTTAAGAATACATTTTTTTTTGGACAAAACTAAAAACCAATTGTTTCTGCAATCCATGGCTTGACAGAAATAAGAAATTCTTTATTTGAGCAGGTCTAATTGGGAATGTGTAAGAAATAAGAAACAGAGTCAAAATTGATTTAACATGTTTATTGAATAGTTAACAATATTAAAATAAAATTTTAATTAACTCTCAGCCTCGTCTTATTGAAATATCACTAAAGTAAGAGTGCACCAAATTTGAAAAAAATCTGATCTGTGAAAGATTATCATCAAACGCCTGAACAGATCTTTATAATTCAAAGCTAAGAACCATCTTGACCACATTAACTTTCTAACAAAAAAAAATGCATCAAAATCTGTCAGTGCTAGCTACGATGGCACAGACAAACTTACAGATACAAAGACAGACACATCAAACTTAAAATGCCCCTCATTTAGGGTCGGGGGTCATAAAAACTAAAAAGGGTAATTTTATGAATAACTTAGGTGCTAACAATATGCAGTAAGTAGGTAGGTAGTAGGTAGGTAGATATTAGTATTTTTAGCACCATTTTACCTGCCTTATTCTTTTCTATAATTATTTAATGAAATCCAAAATTATATGTAGAATATCACAACTTTCAGAAATCTCTTTTAATTAAAGAGTTATGCAAATTTTTGTTTCATGCTAGTAATTTATTCATCTGTCAAGCGGCATTATCCCTCTGGAGTGTTAAGACAATTGAAAAATCAGTTGTGTCTGGATACTCTGGAATGTGATACTTGACAGGTATTCAAAAACCAACCATTCCTGTGATGTGAGAAATATTACTACTTAACCTATAAAATTGCTTAAATTAAATTTTGAACACCATTCTAAATCAAATAACCATTGCAATGAGAAGTAAGTGAATTTAAATAATATTAAACAACAAAAGTAATAGGAGAAAATATGTTAGAAGACTGTTAGGTTTAGAAAAGTAACTATATTTTATTATAATTTGGGTTAAGAAAATAATGTTCTGGGTGAATTAACACCATTGCTCTTTGAAATTATATCAATCTCTTATCATAAAAATCACATAGATAATTAGATAGCCTTACTATTACATTTGAATTTACAGGTCATGAAAGTTACACTAATATCATGTAGGAACTTGGAACACTGCTATTGCTGAACAATTATGAACATGTGAATATTACAGTTGTCCAGGCAGAGATAGGTATAGGTACCTATAGGGACAACTCTTCCTAACCTACTTTGTAATGTGGTGGTGTTATAAGTATTTTTACCAGGCCCTGTTGATCTTATCACCCCAGGAAACAAAAACTAATGTAATTATGACTCTGGTTGCTTATGTATTGATTTAAAGTGCTCACTATTGCTAAGCCAAAATGTTGAACTAAGTATCTTAAAAAAATATCTTCAGTAACCTTTAATTTTTTTCGAAGTCAGTCATTAAATTATAAACTGAAACTTACCCTAACCTTTATGTGGTGGTCATATATATACTTTTTGTAAAAATATTATTTATGTCTGAAGCTTTTAGTTAAATAAATTTTGACACTGGCATCCACTCAACAATAGAATATCTCTTGTCTGGTTTGTGGTTACTTATTTATTTCACTGACATAGGTATGGAATTCACTAATAACAAGAATTATGTCAACAAATACACCACACATCAACACACTATCTTGTAGCCTCTACCAACAGCCTGGATCTTCATCTCATATTTAAAAACCAAAAATATATGGTCCGCCACCTGCAAAGTAGTATTTGTTTTACGAGTACCTGTTCATAAATAAACTGGATTGAGTCTTTTTAATTAAAGATGTTTTTACAAAACATTATAGTAGGTGGAATCATTTTACAAATATGATTAGTTGGTATATTTAGACCAAATAATGAAACTAATTAACTTATCAAGGTTATGCAAGGTTATAAGTTAATTAGTTTAGCAAGGAAGTCTCCAAATACTTTTCATTTTGTTAGAAGTTGAAGAAAATCAAATGACATTGACCAAAACCTGTTTCGTATAGGTAAAAAATAAATGAAGGAAAATACTTTTATACACATGGCGGTCATTTCAAAAACAAGAAGAAAAGTGCAGTTTATTTAAAATATAGGTTGGTGTGTCCTGTTCTCATAAAAACAGTAGAACAAAATTCTAACTTACCGATATTTGGTCGGATTTTCATTTAACTACCCATTTGTGTAGTGCTACTATTTTATTTTCATTCCATCCAAGTGCGTGGCCATTTCGTATATTACTTATATTTTTTTCAAAGAAACTAACATTTATCTACAAATAAATTAAACAAGAAAAGTCAATGTTGATTTCGTTATTTCGTATTCAATAGTTTGAACCCTTATTATTAGGTAGCCCCATACAATTCAGGTCTCAATACAAAATGGACATCCTATTTCTATACTCAACTTTTAAATACCACAGATACAAAAAAAATCTTCTAAACTTGAGCCCCAACTTCATACTTAAAAAATGCGATGTCATAGAAATTAGACTAAACTGCGCGTACAAATAGCGTTAGCTCAAACAATTCGACCAATTTTAACCAATAAACGCTCGAAGCATTCTGACAAGCTCTGCTATTGGTCAGATTCTAAAAGATGGTGGAAGTTGAACCAATAGCGAAGAGGGTGTGCTTTCTTTCTAATAGCTATACATAGCGTTTACTAGGGTTATATATACTGTTACGCTTGATGTGCTGCCGACTGTACATACAACTGAATCGCCACCAGTGTCACATTTTTTCAATGCCGTAATTATTGATGAATATTTAGTGTTTTTTGTGAATATTTTATTATTTCATGTGTGTTGCAGCTAAGCGGCTTTAAAAAATGTGTATTACGTTTAACCAGTTGATTGCTACAAGTTTACGAGATTTCTGTAAGTTTATTGTTTGTTTACATCTTGGGCAGTAATGAAACAAATTGGACTATACAGGATGTCTACCAAATCTACCTAAAATATTATTATTATAGAATAAAATTGATTATGGTGTGAAAGACGATGAAAACTTTTTTGTGGTTATCCACCTCATTAATTAACATCATATGGAGACTGTCATCACCTCATCATATATTTTGTGTCAAATATTCCTAAGATGCATTGAAATAAACTACTAAAGACATGGCGGTATGGGCATTAGTTCTCTTTGCCTTCCCATTACGGGTAGAAGGAATTAAGAAAAACATTAAGGCTGTGTTTGGCGGGATTTTGTGGTGTCAGTAAAGATTTTTATTACATTATAAAAATTGTGTCGGAGCGATCTTTATGTTATAAAAAAGCGTAGTTTTATAAAATAAGAGTGGCCCTAATTCTGGTAAACACATGCTAAGTCTAAATTTAAGTTCAGTGCATTTCTTTCTATCAAAAGGAATACGAAAAGGATGGCTGCCATATAATTTGACATTTAGAAACGTGCATTCTATTTTCGTCCTTATTGAACGTGCTAAAATGCAGTGTTTAGGAGGCACCTCCGTACATGGCGTCTAAAATTGTCTATGGTTTCTTTGAAATCTATCTAAATTTAAGTGACAGCTCTAAACAGATTCTTGCTATCTTTTTCCTATTACTTATTGCGAGAAAGAGATATACTGTACTTAAATTTAGAATTAAAGTGTGTTCCCAGAATTAGGCCCAGTGTCTGTGTTGACGTGCAACTAAAAGATTATTATAATAAAAGTGATTATGGTGTGAAATACGAAGAGAACTTTTATTTTTGTGGTTATCCACCTCACCAAGTAGCACATAAAGTGACTGTCATCATATATTTCGTGTCAAATATTCCCAAGAAGCATTGAAATGTGTTACGCTAGCCTTTTAATGCAATAAAATAAGAAATACTGAATACATGGCTGTATGAGCGCTAGTTCCCTTTGCTTTCCTTTTATAGGAGGAAAAAAAATTTGTTTGTTTTTTTTGAAGGCAAAGGGAACTAATGCCCATACTGGCTGTATGGGTATTAGTTCCCTTTGCCTTCTCTTTATAGGGAGAATTAACACAAAAAAAAGTACTGTTTAGCAGTCTAGCGCAAGTTCGTAAGAAGAAAAAATTGTATGAAACGTGCACGCTCAGTAATGGCGGTATAATCCGCCTCAATCCGAAAGAAGGCATTATCCATACAATCAATATGGTGGTCGACGCTCTTCATAAACAGGTGATTTATATCTGTCATCTGTCTCTGTCGCTGTTGTCTTGTTTTCAAAACGTTTGACATTTCATTTAGTTGTTTTGGAGAATTTTCTAAAATCAGAAATTAATGTAAATTATTATTAAAAACGAGTGTTTTGCCTCAAGAAATAAGCTTGACCCAAAAAGGATTGTGTGTGATGTGAAGTGAACTAAATGAGTAAACGAATAAGTTAAGAAATATGTAATTTAAAGACACGCCGGCGGCCAATGTAAAACGAACATATTAAGTCTGAATTTCCTCTCAATGATGATCGGTAAGTACCTACCAATGACTGTTAATTAGTTCTATTCTAAAGCTATTATTGTTTAAATAGGGATTTTAGTACAAATTTCAGTACATAAAAGTAATATTTACCTACCGACCTAAGTAAAAAAAAGTGCTGTCTGTACAATTTTATTTCCCTATCGATGTCGTGCCCATTAAATAAACCACTTTATTTTTTTCGCAGATGTAAACAGTGGGTTCAATTGAAAGGGAAGGATTTGGTGTATGTACCAATCGACAACAAAATCGCGACATATTTTTGGTGTAGTCGGAATCCAAATCGGAGTTGATGGCTGATCCAGGACTATTCACACGCCTACCGTCAACCTAACAACCTACCATGTTGTCATAGTAGTCAAGCTTGATATATTGTATATTATACTAAATAAAAGTTTTTCAAGTACCATTGTTTATTAATTTCAAACACCTATAACTATCGATAAAAATCTAAAGTTGTATCTCTAATCCCTACTAAGCACATCCCTAATTTGTTGCTTATGTTGGCATTATTGTTGCCAGACTGTTGTCTGAATTTTTATTATATTGGTATGAGTCTGGCGTGCACGTTCTATAGATATTTTTTTTTCCTTGAAGTCCCGTCTCTTCTAGCGTAGCGTTTTATATTCTCTTTGCTGTTTAGAAAAATGTCTTCTCATGACTTTCATCGATGCTTTTTATTTTCTTTCTGGAAGAAGTCTGTGTTTGATTTAGTAAATAAGTAATTCAATTTGATAATCTTTTCTACTTAACTTTTCGCTGCTAGTTCAGTGCCATGTCACAAAATACTTTGTTAGACAGTGTTGTGTTACAGACCTAAATTACCATGCAACTTTTCATGCGTCGAGTTTTTGTTATGTGCCCCATATCTAAAGAGTGAACAAATTTTGACCTACGTGATAGACAGTATATCAGAAAAACTATGCGATAAATATATTTTTATTAACTGTTGCTGAATTTATAACATAGTAGGTTTTATAGCAATATGAGTAAATCGCCAACGTCGGAAACAGGTTAGTGTACACAATCCTATGTATTCTACCAAAATTCATTACGATAATATTTTGATAGCATTACACTCCGACTGTCATTTGTTTCGAGTGATTAAAATTTGTACTAGTGGTAGTATTTTATAAACATTAGTATATCAATATTATAGAGTTGAAGTGTTTGTTCCTTTGTTTGAACATGCTAATCTCAAGAACTACTGTTTCAAATTAAAAAAAACATTTTTGTTCTCATTGTATTTACTTCCTTACTGTATTGTATTAATAATAAAATAAAAAGCCTTTTATTTCTTGCTCAAAAAACTTACACTAGTGTCCATTTTTTATATCAATATGTGCAGGACAAAAAGGGGTGATGGGAACAACTCACGGTTTGCTGGTTCTGTAGTCGATTGTTTTCATACTGGCCTTAGGGCTGTAGTGGTTCACCTTTCTGTCCATTACACAATCAGATGATTTGCATATGATAATAAGCACTGTCAAGCCATCTACCACTATTCAATCACTTGGAGCGGGACTTTAGAGAGTCGACTGTTCGCATTTGCGGCGGAGTTGCAACAGACAGTTGACAGGTGTTCTCCTAGTACCGTTGGTAATGTTCGTTTTTTTAGGATAGGAAAGGACTGTAGGTATCCAGAAAGATCTGGATGAAGGTGCATTCAAATAAACAAATTACGCATCCTAAACACAAAACAATATCAACTACTAAACTATTACTAGATACTTTTGAAATGATTACTATTGAATAAAATATTAGTACAATTATTCTGCAAGAACCCATCTGCAGGTGAAGGCCTCGTCCAAAGAAGTCTACTTCTTTCTGTCTTGGGCAACTCTCATCCAATTGGGACTTGCCATTTTGGCTTTATCGTCCTCCCATCTTATAAGCGGTGTTTCTCTGTGTAGTTTCACTATGGGCCTGACCATGACGTTACCCTAAAAGTCCAGTGCTCATCTGATAATCTTGCTATGTGGGCCGCCCATTTCCACTTCAGTTTTAGGGCATAGTTTAAAGCATCAGTAGCTTTTGATATGTCTCTTATTTTACTGTCTTATTTTTTTAATTTTCTTTATGTTAAGCATGCTATTCTCCAATACAATTTAAGAAAATTGCAATACACTACTGTATTGTAATTTTCGTAAATTGTAAGCAAATAGATGCTTTTATTTCTTTCTTTCCAACGAATTAAATAGTCCATTTATCGAGAAATTATATTGGGTGTTAATATTATTGTTAAGTTCAATTAAAACATGTTTTTACCTATTAAACATATATTGAGCTAAGGAGCACATACTGAATGACATAATATGAATCTTCCTGCACTTAGCTAATCTGACAACAAGATTTAACAAGTATGTCTAATACATATTAAATAAACATATTTTTAATTATTAAAATAACTTATCATAAGCTTACATTACAATATACCTAATCTACAATTGGGATGTTGCCTAAGTTTGAATTTGGAGATATTTTTCACAAATTCGGAAAATATACGCTACTTTTACCAATAAAAACAATTCAAACTTAAAAGATATGAAATATTTTTTAAGTTGTACTGTTTTGAAAATTAAAAAAAGGTGATATTTTTTTTTCAAAATTTATCAAAAATGTTAATGATATTAGATTGCTGACATCAATTAAAACAACTATTATCATGACAACTATCAATAAAAACCTACTTAATACATAGTTATTATCAATTTTGTCAGAATGCCCATACATTTCTTTGTAATATGGGAACATGTGACGTCACCAGTTCCGTAGATTTTCTATGGAGCGTTTTTGGACAATGTGCAGCAACACATCAAACATACCACTATATCTGTGAAACTATTGATCTTAGACATACTATTTCTTTTGCAATAGTTCTTTAAGAGTTATAAACTTCTTATTTATGAAATAAAAAAAAAATTGTCAACTACCCTATTGAGGAGCTCGGTGGCGTAGTGGTTTGAGCGCTCTGGTTTCGATAACGAAAACAAAGCAACTTGCGCCATGGTCGGTCCCGGGATGGGTCAATCAAATTTATAATCTCGAGCTCCTCCGTGCTTCGGAAGGCACGTTAAGCCGTTGGTCCCGGTTGTTACTGCAACCGCTTTAACCCACCAACCCGCATTGGGCCAGCATGGTGGTGTTATGGCCCAAGCTCCTCGTGTGTTTCTCCCATGTAGGAATGCCTGTGCCCAGCAGTGGGAGGTATATAGGCTGATGATGATGATGATGATGAATCTACAATCAACCAGACACTGATGCTTAAATCATATTGTAACATAAAACATATTACTAACATAACATCTAATATGAATATTATTACTCTACATACATTATACAGTGTGAGTCTGGGTAAAGTGCACAAACGAAAATGGGGGATACTATGGCTAATTTTATCGACGAATAAATATTTAAAAAAATATATTGGCTTATTTAATTTTATATCGTTTTATTTTATTTTTTTTGATGTTGAAATTACCCCGGTGTAGACAAAATCGTGTATCTTTTAAAATAATTGATCTTTTGCGATGAATCAAACTGTTTTATGATTGGTAATATAGAGCGTCTTCATAAAATTTAAATTTTGTAGAAAAAACTACACTCAATTAAAAAAATTGATGGACTCCTTACAAACAACCGGTTATTTTTTATAGAATTTTGCATAAATTTAAAATTGCTTCATAAAATGCCCACTTTGCATACCTTTCTGTTAACTTTAATTTATTCTACGTCGTTTTTCCTTTTTAACAGTGTCAATTTCATGTCAATACCATAATCCTATCGTTTTCACAAATGAACTTGCCACAGGAAAGTAATAACTTGTATGTTGAAGTACCATTCATTAACAGTTGATAGAAAACGATATGAATAAGGTATTGGCATGAAATTTTCACCGTTAGAAAGGAAAAACAATGTAGAGTAAATTAAAGTTAAGAGAAAAGTATGTAAAGTGGGCGTTTAATTGAGCAATTTTTAAATTTATGCAAAAAATTGAAAAAAAACGGTTTTTTGTTACAAAAACATTTTGTGTTTGTCTACAAAATTTTGATTTTATGAATACGCCCTGTCATTTCCAATCATAAAACAGTTTGATTCATCGCGATAGATCAATTATTTTAAAAGTTACACGATTTTGTCTACACCGAGGTAATTTCAACATCAAAAAAATTAAAAATTCGATAAAAAAATTAAATAAGCCAATATAATTTATGAAATATTTTTTTCGTCGATAAAATTAGCCATAGTATCCCCCATTTTCGTTTGTGCACTTTACCCAGACTCACACTGTATATTTACAATCATCAGATCGGTCATAGGGTAACTTATTATGCATTTTTAATTTTTTTCTAACTTAAGCTCCTGAGTACCCTGGCTCAACTTCTACAGGTATTCCTAACATTTCCGCCCATTTATCTAGACTAGGTAACTATAATTTCCTCCTCCGTGATGTCCTCCATTTCATTAGACTGTATCAAATCATTTTCAACTTCTTCATTTTCTATTTCTACACTCTTCTCTCTCTCTTCATCCTCTTGCTCCCCTTCTGCATTTAAACCTCGATGTTGAACTAGTTGATCAATGTGTCTGCTAATTATTGTTCCATCATCAGTAGCCACCCGATAACTAGAAGGGCTTCTGTACAAAGGTTTCTGTACATTACAGTTTGCCCCACATCCGTCTCTCTGTGTTTTCTTCTACTATTTCTTATAATCTGTTGTTCTCTCTTTTGACGCTCCCGGTTATTTGGATGGATGGTATCAAGTAAGGTTCATAGTCGTCTATTCATCAGAAGCTCAGCAGGACTTTTATTAGTTCTAGCACAAGGATTTGTGTCTAGACCTAACAATAAGTTTGGCATTTTTACTTCCCATGGCATCTCATCCATTTTACGTAATTTGTCTTTTACTGTCTGCACCATTCTTTCAGCCAATCCATTAGTTGACGGATGATATGGCGCTGTTGTAATTGCCTAAATTTATTAGCAGCTAAAAATTGTTTCATTTCTGTTGAAACAAATAGTGTTCCATTGTCAGAAACAATGGTTTCGCAGATCCCATGAGTTGCAAATAAAACTCTAAGATAGTGAATAACGGTCGCTGAGGTCATATTACTAACCAGAAATACTTCGGGCTATCTTAAATAGGCGTCAACAATAATAAGAATAATTATTCCTTGAAAAGGACTCGCAAAGTCAATGTTAATCCGGGACCATGGTTTGGTCGGAGTGATCCACTTATATGTAGTTCTAGTTGGCATGTGACGATTTTCCAGACACTTGTTACAGTTTTGTATCATCGCTTCTATGTCATTATTCAATTGTGGCCACCATACATAACTTCTCGCCAGAGCCTTAGTTTGTATGACTCCGCTGTGATTCTTGTGTAATGCACCTAGTACTACCTCGCGCACTGACGGCGGCACCACCACGCGATATCCTAGGAGAATACATTCCTCGTGGTGAGATAGCTCATTACGATGCAACCAGTAAGGCCGTAGATGTTTGTCCGTAACTTTCTCTGGCCAACCACTCAGTATATAATGCATAACTGTTGATAACACCTTATCACGCTTTGTAGCTAAAATTATTTGATCTACGTCTATTGGAAAATCGTCAGGCGTCTCAGCCATAAGTAAAATGTCATATAATTGAATTTCTGGTTGTTCGGGGACCGATTGTGGCAATCGGCTCAAACCATCAGCATGAGCAATTGGTTTACCGGGTTTGTATACAATGTCGTAATTATGCGAAGAAATTATCCAATGTTTTATCACCTCGTCTTACACGAATTGCATGAGCACTCACATGCAATTCGTGTAAGACGAGGTGATAAAACATTGGATATAGGCCACTTTGGATCGAAAATACCAAGCAACGGCTTATGATCTGTCACGACTGTATAAGAATTACCCATCAAATAGTTGTGAAATTTGTTTAATTTGTTTAATCCAAACATAATTGCTATACCTTCTTTATCTAGTTGTGAGTATCTCCGTTCATGGGTGTGTAATGTTCTAGAGCCCATCGCTACTGGGCGCTCCTGTACATTTTCCATCACGTGCAATAACACTGCGCCAACACCGTAATCTGAGCTATCCCAGGTTAGTACCAGCGGTTTGTTTAGATCAAAATGGACTAATGTCAACTCACAAGACAGCAAATGTTTAGCAGTTTCGAAACTAGTCTGTTCCTTGTCTGTCCATGTCCAAGTTTGTGATTTATCGAGCAATCTATGTAGAAGCTCCTGTTGTACATTCTTTGGCTCTGGAGCCTTCAATATAGACTCGACTTTACTAGGCGCTGGATGAATACCCTTCGCATCTATCAAGAAACCTAAAAATTCTACTCGCTCTTTAACAAAATTACATTTGGCACGGTTGAGGCGCAAGCCTGCTTTATCTATGCGGTCTAACACTGTGTTTAGACGTTGCGCCATTTCAGTCATGGTACGGCCACTGATGATGACGTCATCTATTAACACTGCCACACCTGCGATGACGGCCAGCAGTGCCGTCATTAAAAGCTGGTATATACCTGGACATGCTTTCACCCCGAATGCCAAT
The DNA here is from genome assembly GCA_947347705.1 of Nymphula nitidulata. NCBI lineage: Eukaryota > Metazoa > Arthropoda > Insecta > Lepidoptera > Crambidae > Nymphula > Nymphula nitidulata. The sequence continues at coordinate 26,209,748 of OX374616.1, forward strand.
CTGTGTACTGTGAAAAGACCTTGACATGTGTTTAAAGTTAAAAGTCGCGCTGTGTTCTCTGTGACAACGACCTGTGTATAAGCTCGATCGAGATCTAGTGTCGTGTAATATCGTATACCCTTCTTTAATGGAATTGACACAGGATTTCCTCGGTAGGTACCAAGTCCATCCCTAAATACCGCTCCATGTTTAGCTAGTATCGAATTTGTTACAGACATGACAATTTCAGAATTTGAATTTACATTAACAGATATTTTAAGTGCTTTAAACCAATTCGACCTAATAAATTGGGTCCAGATCCTATCGCCACTATAATATCCAAATCACATCTAATGTCTCTAAATTGAACATGCACTGTCGAGTACCACCGAGTAACACCTGCGAGTCATTCCAAGTGCAGAGTCTATTAGGCAAAGAACGCAGAAGCGATTGTGACTTCATCCGCTTCCAAGTATGTTGGTTCACCAAGGAGAAGGCGGCGCCAGAGTCCACTTCCATTAATACCGGCACGCCCTCCAATAGCACCTTTAATTCGTACGCGGGCACACGCGTTCGCAGACTGCCCACATTGTAGATGCCGTACAGCATTGAATCACTCTCATCAGCAGTATAATTATTTTTTCTCGGGTTGTCTTTTCTTTGTAGAGCAAATCTTTTCAATATGCCCCCGTTTTTTGCAGTAGTGACATACAACGTTGACAAAACGACATTCACCGCCATGTCGATCTCCACAACGATAACAAAATCGAAAGTTAGTTTTAGGTTTGACCGCGTTCACTTCCATAGGTTCTGGGGCGGACGGTGACGTCACCGCGAACCCCGACGACGTGGTCGCGCAGTGTGTACCCAAAGCGATGCCTTGCATCATGCAAGCATCCTTCCCCGCGCTCTCTGATGACAACATGCCTGTTGATAGTCTAATCTGTACTAATATCCATAGACTTAGTCTGTGTTCTCTGCTACTCTATAATAGTCTATACTCTGTGATCGGCAATAAAGATGGATACAACGCTCAAGAAGTGTTTTATTATAACTGGCCCAAAAATCAAGATCATACGCTTCCACTGCGCTAAATAAGAAATAAAAGAAAAGGAAAATAAAAAACTACATAATGGCGGATAAAGAGGTGTGGCCGAAATTAAATCCAGACAGCAATTTCGGTAACTGGAAGTTTCGATTGAGGTTACTAATGGAGGAAAAGCAAGTGCTAGATTGCATAGATCAAGACACTGATAACAAAATACGAGACGCAAAAGCAAGATCGATCCTTGTAAATTGCTTGAGTGATAAATATCTAGAAATTGTGAAAAAATGTCAAACAGCGAAGGAAATGATGATGCAATTATCGGACACGTTTGAAAGAAAATCTTTGTATAATCGACTACATCTCAAAAAGAGGTTATTAACATTGAAGTGTGAATCGAACGAAGACCTTCAAGATTTTTTTATGAAATATGACGCGGCAGTCGGCGATCTGTCAGCGATAGGATGCAAAATAAGTGAGGAAGACCAAGTCTGTCAACTTATAAGTTCTATGCCAAAAGCATATGAGAATGTAGTGACCACCATCGAAACAATGTCAACAGAGAAAACACTTACCTTGGAATTTGTTAAAGCAAGGCTGCTAGATGCTGAAATTAAATTAGGACATAGTAACAATGTACAACAGTTACAAAATAATGCATTTTTGACATGCTATTCATGCGGGCAAAATGGTCATAAAGCCATTCAATGTAGAAACAAGAGGTCACAAAGAGGAAGAGGTATGAATCGAGGCAGGACAAATGTATATAGGGGAAGATCTTCACGTGGTAGTAATAATAGAGGTCAGACATATCATCATCATGAACAAGCGCATAGTAGTACCACAAACCAATCGGATGGACTTGCTTTTATAGTGACACAAAATAAATATGAATGTGCGGCAATTAGTGAAAATAAATTAATACGTTTTGTAATAGACTCTGGTGCGACAGAACATTTAATCATGGACAGTTATGAGTGTAGTATGTATGATGTATATGAAACTAATGAACAAACTAAAATATATGTGGCAAATGGTGAGTATTTAATATCTAAGAAAAGAGGCAAACTTAAAGTTTTTTATAATAACATTGTAATTACAATTGAAGCTTTGTTAGTAAATAATTTATCACATAACCTATTGTCTGTACAAAAATTATTGCAAAAGGGATTAAAAGTAAATTTTTATAAAAATAATGTAAATATTTTGTCTCATAAATACAAAATTTGTGGTGATATGCTTGGATGCCTCTACAAAGTTGATTTTCAATTGAATAATAGTAATTGTTTGTCTGTTAATAATAATAACCATGATATTTGGCATAAGAGATTAGGACATGCAAATAGATATCAACTATCAATAATGAAGCTGCCATACTCAAGTAACATCTGTGGACCTTGTAGAGAAGGTAAAGCAACCCGTTCTCCCTTTAAGTCTGTACCTAAGCCTAGTTCAAGCTATATTGGAGAATTACTGCATACAGATATATCAGGACCTGTAAGGACACCAACTTCACAAGGTGAGTTGTATTTTCAAACAATAATTGATGATTATAGCCATTTCTGTGTTGTGTACTTATTAACAAAAAAATATGAAGCTACAAATAATTTATTAGAGTACATAAAGTTAGTTGAACGACAGACAGGAAACAAAGTAAGAAAACTAAGATGTGACAATGGCGGGGAATTTAAAAATGAAAAAATTATAAATGAATGTAAGAAAACCGGTGTCATTATACAATATACACAGCCATACTCACCTCAATCCAATGGAATTGCTGAAAGGATGAATAGAACTATCTATAATAGAGCAAGAACCTTAATGATTGAAACAGGGCTACCAAAACATTTATGGGGAGAAGCAGTTAGATGTGCTGTTTATCAAATAAATAGATGCCCCTCAGCAGCAATTAATTATAAAGTTCCTGCTGAAATTCGGTTAGGTAAAATTAATTTAAATATACTAAAGGTGTTTGGATCGAAAGCATGGGCCGCTGTGGTGCCCAAAGAAGGAAAATTTGATAAGCGAGCAAAAGAACTAATTTTTGTAGGTTATTCTACAAATGGCTACAGACTATGGGACCCTATAGAAAATAAAATAGTTATATCAAGGGATGTGAAGTTTGATGAGAACCAATTAAAATATTTTGATAATGAAATAAGGGAAACACAAGAAAGGTATAATGAGGAAAAGCAGGATAGGTATAACAACATATACATAAGGAAGGAAGCAGAAATTGAAGAATCAAGAAAAGAGACGGAAACAGAAGATGATTCAGAAGTAAGAAATGAAAATGAAATGATACAAGAGCACAATGAAGTAAATGAAAATAATAACTACATAAATAGATATGGAAGAGTAATAAATAAACCTACGGGACTAAATGACTATGAACTAAACATAGCATATTGCTTATGTGCAGGCGAACCAGTTGATTATGAAGAAGCAGTCAAAGATGAGGAATGGAAGAAAGCTATAGAGAATGAATTAGAGTCATTGAAAAGACATGAAACTTGGGAGAGAGCAGAATTACCTAATGGTAAAAAGGCTATTGATACAAAGTGGCTATTTAAAACAAAACAGGATGGGAAAAAGAAAGCCAGGTTAGTGGCAAAAGGTTTTCAACAGACTGGATCTGATCAGGTACATTATGCCCCAGTAGCCAGAATGTCTACTGTTCGTACAATGCTTAGTTATGCTGTGCAACAAAACATTAAAGTGAGACAATTGGACGTACCAACTGCATTCCTAAATGGAGACTTATTTGAGGAAATATATATAAAATGCCCTAAAGGTGTAGAAGGACAAGGAAATATACTAAAATTAAGAAAATCACTATACGGGTTAAAAGAGGCACCAAAGTGCTGGAACCAAAAATTTCATGAGTGTATGATGAAAAACAACTTCCTACAATCAAAATATGATGTATGCTTGTACATGAATAAGGACACATGGTTATTGATTTTTGTTGACGACATAATAATAATGGGAAATGAAGAAATTATTGAAAACTTGAAAAAAGAGTTTAAGATTAAAGACTTGGGCGAAATAAAAAATTACTTAGGTTTGCAAATAGAGAGAAAAGAAAATGAACTAAAAATATTTCAAACAGATATGATTAATAGAGTATTAAAAAAATTTAACATGCATCATAGCAAAGGAGCTAACACGCCCATGGAAGTTAACTTTAAAGCAAATAAAAATGAAGAAATTATTGATGTTTCATTCAAAGAGTTAATTGGTTGCCTATTATTTATATCTATGAACAGCCGACCAGACATCACATATGCTGTATCTTATCTTAGCAGATTTCTGGATAAGCCAACAGAATCTTTGTGGAAAGCCGGAAAAAGAGTGCTTAGATATTTGAAGGCTACAAAAGAAAAAGGAATGGTATATAAGAAATTAGAAGGTAAGAATAAAGAGCTGATAGGATTTTCAGATGCAGACTGGGCTGGAGATTGTAGTGATAGGAAAAGCACCAGCGGATGTGCAGTGTTCTACTGTAATAACCTAATTAGCTGGTTCTCAAGAAAACAGACAGCAGTGGCACTGTCAACAGCTGAGGCTGAATACATAGCAGCATCTCAGGTAGTTAGTGAATTGATTTATTTAAAAGGTATCTTGTCAGATATGACAAATCAATCTAACATGGTTACTAAGATATTAATTGATAATCAAAGTGCAATAAAATTAATAGAGAACTTTGAAAATAGTAGAAGATCCAAGCATATAGATATAAAAGCTCATTATATAAAAGATATAGTAAATAAAAGATTAGTTAATGTATCTTATGTACCAACAGATAAGAATGTCTCAGATGTGTTCACAAAATCATTGCCGAAAATAAAACACGATTATCTTACATATAGTTTAAACATTGTTTAATTATAAAACATTAAAATTAAAATTAGAGTCAGCATTAATATAACTTAGTTTACTTAGTACTTATTGCATTACATTTATGTAACTAATATTAACATTGTATAAGAGTAAAATGTAAAATGTGAAAATAATTTAAGTAAAATGTAAAAGTGTAGTAATATTTAAAGTAAGTTGAAGTTAAAAGATTTGTGACAATTTCATTAATATGAATATGATTATAAATAGTTATGTAGCAAAAGCTAGCAAAGAGTGTAAAATTATATTATTTTATTTGTAACAATTTCAACTTAATCATTGTAAGTTAAGAAGTTCAAATTGAGGGGTAGTGTTGATAGTCTAATCTGTACTAATATCCATAGACTTAGTCTGTGTTCTCTGCTACTCTATAATAGTCTATACTCTGTGATCGGCAATAAAGATGGATACAACGCTCAAGAAGTGTTTTATTATAACTGGCCCAAAAATCAAGATCAATGCCTTCCACAACATTCTCATACTGTAAATTATCTCTTTTAAGCAACTCATATTGTAACTTGTGATCCTTCATACCGCCCCCTAATCTATCTCGAAGCATACGGTCTAGATCCGTGAAATTACATCCAGCACTGATTTTACGTAATTTTGCAATATATTCTGACACTGATTCGTCTTGTCTTTGATCACATTTGTAAAATTTATAAGAAACAGACACAACAATCTCACTGAATGTCACTTCATTAGATTTTTTAGGTGTAATCAATGCAAGTAAGGCCTCAAACACTTCTGTACCACAAATAGTATAAAAATTCGCTTAGTAGCCACATTGGTTATACCATTAGCCTCAAAACAGTATTCAAGTCTATCAATGTTGTGCGTAGATGACAATATTTTCCAGTTTTTTTGATTTAAAAACCAAACTACCCTATGGATTTTCAAAAAAAAAATTATGGGACCAAACGGAAACTATTCCGCATCGAACAAAAAAAGAATCATCAATATCGGTTCACCCAGTCGAAAGTTCTGAGGTAACAAACATAAAAAAATAAAAATAAAAAAATAAAAAAACAGTCGAAATGATAACCTCCTTTTTTTGTAGTTGGCTAAAAATGAAAAGGATTATACATCTTTAGAAAAAAAGAAGGTTATAGTAATACATATATAATACTAATCTCGCAAATTTTATCTTTATTATTAGAAGACAAAATAAAAAACAACAATTAAAAAATATTTCTGTTTATTGTAAAAAAATATAAATACATTTTTTTTTAATTATTCAGGTTCCGAGTCATCGGACATATAACTATGATCTCCAACTTCTGAATCTTCTTCGTCATCACTCTCCGTTTCAGTTCTTTCGACAATGTCTTCTAACTTTAAAGGTGTATGATCCCCAATGAATCCTCGTCCTAAGTTGTATTAGCTAAGATAATTTTAGAGATTCAATTATTATGTACCTACTTACTGTATATTCAGCACTTAAATTATGAAATTATTCGTTATAGTTTTTAATCAAAACGGTCACTTTTAACTGACCGTCAGTTGTATAAAAAAAAAAGGAGGAAGTTATCAATTCGTCGGTATGTTTTTTTATGTTTGTTACCTCAGAACTTTTTACTCAGTGAACCGATATTGATGATTCTTTTTTTGTTCGATAAGGAATAGTATCCATTTGGTCCTATAAAATTGTTTTGAAAATCCAATTGGATAGTTTGGTTTTTTTAAAAAAAAAAAACTAGAAAAATTAAGTCATCTACGTATGCGAAATTGCGGATTTTTGCTTTCCTATGAATTTTTAGTGAAATGATACGATAAAAGAAAAACAATATAAGCTCACAGTCACCCATCTAGCTTTGACCTTCAAAAGTTGTCACTAAAAATTGTAAAAAAAAAAATTAACAAAAATTAAAACCGACTCCAAAAAACTGAAAAGGATTGTTGAAAAAAATGGCAAAAAAGTGTTTTTTGTGTGGTTCGGATGATGATATAATTGATTTTAATGATGAAACTTTTAAAAACTGTGTATTAAAGTTAGCTTTTCGTAAGAAAAACCTTTAAATACAATTTTGTTGAGTTACCCAGTGCGTCACATGAATTTGTAGGTTATACAATGTGTTATAAAAAACCGACTACAAAAAACTGAAAAGGATAAAATAATTAAATTTTAGTAAGTACTCATCCCCTAGGAACATATTTTTGGAGTTGGTGCTAAGTTGTTTCCAGAAACCATAGATAGTAAAGCACCAACTCCAAAAATATGTTCCTAGGGGATGCCCTAGGGGAGGACCTACTAAAATTTAATTATTTTATCCCTTTGACTTTTGACTTTTTTGGAGTAGGTTTTAATTTTTGTATAATTTTTTTTTTTCAAAGTTCGACAACCGAAATTCGGGACTGATTTTTCGCAGGCAACCCTATACCACCGTGTTTATAATGAAATAATCTTTAATTTCATTTAATTTTAATTCAATAATCAGACCGGTGCAAAATGCTAGTATCGATTTACCTGTTTATACCTGGCTACCCGAGAGTTGTGACCGGAAAAGAATAGGCAACCTAACGTTTGCATATTCTATGGGCTTCATACTTTCGATTGGTATAGAATTAGTCTAATAATCAAACCGGTGAAATGTTTTAAAACAAAATATTTTTTAATTATTAATTAATCATACCCTGGACTAAAATTTGTTAGGCAGCCCTTATGCAATATATATATTGACATATTAAATTAAATATAAAGTACGTTTCATCAAATAAACATCTCGGTGAAGGTCGTTCTATAGCGGGATCCTATACTATTAGAGGAGCCTGATCGAGTACTAATATAAAATTTTACTTTTTGTTTAATATATTCTTACTGCTACGCACAGAGCACAGAGACGAAAGAGTTTCTAGTTGATTATGCTACTTTTTACAAGAGAGCGAGTTTCATAGAGTCAAACTTAGTAACTGGCTTACAGGCATTTTGGCATTATACAGGGTGGTACGGCACCAACCTGTATAAGGGCCAAAATATGTTTGATAATTTCATGACATTTGTATGAAATAATATAACATTGGCAGCATTATTTCATAGAAATGCCATTAAATTATCAAATGAATAAGATGTTATTAAAAGTAGCAAACCATTGCTATGAAGTAATATAGCCCATTTTTTATATATTGTCATGACGCCACCATCCTGTATATTCTACAGTAAGGTCACATTATAGAATTCCGAAATAAAATTTGGAATTTTAGATATCATAGTACTACTATGTCAAGAATGTACTGGGAAAAGATTAATAATACACAAAGTGTTAGTTATTCATCCAAATTTATGTCATCAACCTCAAAGTATGCTCCTTCAGAAACGATACACTTAGGCCAACGAATAATCCAATCATCAAAACATTTTTTAAACGCTGTTTCCGAAATTGACTTCAGTTCTCGCCGCGAATTCTCCTTTATGTCTTATACCGATTGAAAACGGGTGCCTCGAAGTGGTAATTTGCGTTTAGGAAAAAGAAAGAAGTCTGCTGGAGCCATATCTGGTGAATATGGTGGTTGCTCGATGGTATTTGTTGAGTGTTTGTTCAAAAATTCGTTCACAATGATTGCCTTGTGCGAAGGCGCATTATCGTGGTGCAAATTCCAAGAATTTCCTTTCCACAAATCTGGCCTTTTTCGTCGAATTTGCTCTCTTAAACACCGCATAATATTATTTATTTAATTTAATTTAATGTAATTAGCAATTATTTACCTTCATTTAATTTAAATTTAGTTCTGGTTTTATTTAATTTTATTTAATGTCTCACATTATCTCTGTATCTATGACCATTATATCGAAATAAAAGAATTCTATTCCATTCTATTCTATTTCGACCTTCCGGCAAGAATTCAGAGTCCACAACACCGCAAGCGTTAAAGAAAACAGTCAACATGACTTTGACTTTTGTTCGACTTTGGCGTTGTTTTTTCGGTTTCGGTTCAGTTGGAAGGCGCCACTCCGAAGCTTGTTGTCTAGTTTGCATGTCCAACTCGTAAACCCACGTCCCGTCACCAGTAACAATGCGTTTCATGAATGTTGGGTCGAAATTGACTCGTTCCAGCATGTCCTCAGCGACTCTCATCCGATTGAGTTTTTGGAGAAAATTCAGGTCTTTTGGGACTAGCCAAGCAGCAACATGTTTCATACCCAGGTTATTATTTTAAATGGTAGGTACGGATGGACTCGTGAGATACAGAAAGTTCGCCGGCTATCTCTCTCAAAGTTGAATGAGGATTTTCAGTCACTATTTCCCTCACTTTTGCGATGTTAACTTCAGTTGCAGACGCTGATGGCCTCCCAGAGCGAGGCAAATCTTCCATCACATCTTGACCGCTTTTGAACGCTTTGTACCACTCAAAGCATGTGTTTTTGATAAAGTCGATTCACAGTAAGTTTTCAGTGACTCCGAACACGGAAATTCCATTGGCGATGCAAAATTTAAGACAAACTCTTTGTTCGATGTTTTTGTCCATTATGAAATTCGGAATACACACTAGATATGATATAACTAAAAACAGCACTGTATTTGATATAAATAACAGATGCAACTCAAACTCCGAAAAATGAAAAGAGAAAATGGAAAACTAACTAACTAAACTAATCTAACAACAACAAAAAAATATTTTTACACAATAATTAAAACCAACTTCAAAAATCTGAAAAGTATAAAATAATTAAATTGAGTACGTAGGTACTTATCCCCTAGAAACATATTTTTGGGAGTCGGTGCTTCACTTTCTATTGTTTTTGAAAACAACTTAACACCAACTTCCGCATCAAATAAAAAAAATCACGTAAATCGGATCAGTAACCTCGGCGTAATCGGTGTACATACACAGAAAAAAAACATACCGGCTGAATTGAGAACCTCCTCGTTTTTGAAGTCGGTTAGAGACCAAAAAATTGAATTTGGAACCATAAACAAAACATCCATTCCCGATACTTTTTTAACTGAATGTATGTGCCCAGGTTGTGTGTGTGTCTGTATAGTATTGGGCACATACATATGGTGTGTGTGTCTGTGTCTAAAAAATGCGTATTATCGCGTATCGTACGGTACTATAGTGTACCGTACGATACGCGATAGTATACGCATTTTTTTAGAATTGTCACGAGCAGGTGTAACAATTTTTTATTAATTTAATTGGAAAATAAAAGTGGACTGAAAGATAAACTTTCAGATGTAATTCTTGACAAGGAACACAACCCCTTAAATTTTAGTTCGGACTTTTGTAAAAAGCTAATGTCATAGTAATTAAAATGTAATAAAACTAGAAAAATTTCACGTCCTGAGGCAGGAATCGAACCCGCGACCTTTCGCAATCCGGGCGACTGCTCTGACCACTGAGCCACCCAGGACTTGGGATATCCCTGTGAAATTCTTCTAGTCTATCTGTATTTGCGTTTATGAGCTAACGTCCACCCTACAATGTCGAAATATTCTATTTCAACATCCGAAACGAGTTTTTTACAAATACCGACGATTCGGTTAAGTTGGGGCAGTGCCTTCAAACACTCTTAACTTTCGTCGGTATTTGTAAAAAAACTCGTTTCGGATGTTGAAATAGAATATTTCGACATTGTAGGGTGGACGTTAGCTCATAAACGCAAATACAGATAGACTAGAAGAATTTCACAGGGATATCCCAAGTCCTGGGTGGCTCAGTGGTCAGAGCAGTCACCCGGATTGCGAAAGGTCGCGGGTTCGATTCCTGCCTCAGGACGTGAAATTTTTCTAGTTTTATTACATTTTAATTACTAAGTAATTTTTCAAACATTTATAATAATGTTAAAAATCAAAAGTTAAGAGAGCTAATGTCATAACAAAATAACCATCTTATAAGTACATACAACAGGATGTGTTATAGATTGACGGATTGATTGACTGTGCCCAGGGTACATATTAGTGAAAAAAAAACAAGATTTGCGCAAGATACTTAATTAAGCATATTTTTTCAGGTACAACTAAGGCGTGTACACTAAAAGATGAGACTTCTATTAATTTTAGACCTTCCCCTAATTTCAAACATATGAAAAAATATTTGAAGTCCAAATTTGAAGAAGACATGAATTCTAATTCTGCACCCGTGTCTTCTGAATGGAATGATCAGATAAAACCTGAGCAGAACAATGTCGCAGTGCAGCCTCCGCTGCCGCCGAATTCTCCGCCACCAGCTAGTCCACTTAATTTTACACTTAAGAAAGAAATTGAAGATGATGAATATGAGACAAGCAATGCTGATCAAAGTGAGGATTTACAGCAAGAAGACTTTGCTTTACCGCCTCAGAGTGATCTTGTCGATGGTTCCGATAAAAAGAAACCAATAATGTGTAAGGATTTCGTTCGTAAAAAATGCACGCGTGGTGCCGCTTGCATTTATGCACACGAGATTGATATTAGTCAATTAAAAGGTGTTTATAAATTCTGTAGAGATTTTGAAAATGAACGGTGCAATAGGCCAGTATGCTACTTTGTGCATGCTACAACTTTTGAAAAGGAACATTTCTTCCGCACTGCTAAATTGCCTCCACATACTCTGGCCCATCTGAATTCTGTAACCCCAGAAACCAATGGAAATGGTATGTTATTTATTATTATAAGAATCTCATAACATTACTAGTGTCACTATTTCTATGACTCTTCTTTTGCTTGCAGATACGTCTGATATACCCCCGTTAAATAATAATCCGAATCTGCAACCGCAAACAAGGTAAGGGAAAATCGACAGCGAAGACATAAAGCGCAAGTGAAATGGGTTTAAATAGTAGTCAATATTTACAGAGTGGTTGATTGGGTCAGCCCAGGAGTTGCGCCAGTCTCTGCAGCACTGCCGCCCACCGTAGCCGAGTCATGTGCTGCCGCACCCGCTATGCCTGCGATCCCTACGGTTTCATCGGCTGCTCTCAAAAGAGAGTGGAAAGACAATGATGACTGTACGTATAGTTATGCCTCTGTTTTGACTCACAGTTTATGACAATATCGTTAACTATTTACTTATTCGAAGAGGATATCGGAGGTAACAACCATACAAAAACTTATGCAATATGCCGTAGAATAACATATGTACGGCTCATTACGATCTACGATTTGATTTTTGTCTCAATCTACATGAGTGGATGAAACTAAAAAAAATGTACTCTTTGGATGAAACCATAATTCCTTTAGAATATTTACATGCGAATATTGATTTCTTTTAAGCGTCTTTACTTTGCACGTCCATTCATACAAGCTCTCACGGAGAAAATATTGTAACGAATAAACCAATTCTAACAGAACATGCCATGCATAAGCAAGTCAGACTAGTCTAAAAAGTTATCGGAGGATTTTTAGAAAAGTCTAATAATAAAGAAATTACTAGCGATTTTTGTTTGTATGAAAAACTAACTGTTACTCAATAATAAGACTGTGTTCGAATAAATAGTCTAACAACTATTTAGACTAGCCTAACTGGCATAAGAATGGCAAGTTTTGTTAGAATCGGCTTGTTCGTTTCCAATATTTTCGACTTGAAAGTTTTATGAAAAAGCCGTGCGGCGTAAACGCTCATATGGTTTAGCTATCGAATCAGTGGCACGAATTACTTAGGTATGCATGCGCACACCGATTACCGACACATGCGAAGTATTGCGGAGACACAAGCATGCGAGCTATACGGTCCGTACAGTATCAATGCGTGTTGTTGCAGAGTCGGATCACGGAATGTATTCTCTGTAGGTAGGTACTTCACCAAAGCGCCTGTCGCAACGACCCATATTCGTGCCATCAATTCTGTATCTGTCTATACCCCTAGCTAGTGTAATGGCTGTAATCCTAATTCAGCTTTAAATTAAAATGCGCGACCTTTTACAATCAAAGGTTATTTTTTTGTAGTTTATATACTGTTTAGTATAAGATATTTATTTGTCTTAGTCCGGTCAAATTAAACCTAAAAATAAGAGAAAAGCTACATAAATTCCCACCGAGCTGAAAATCAGTAACCTTTAAAATCTTCCCCTGTATGGAAAAAAAATATTCTAGGTCAAAGGTCAAAAAAATGAGTTATTTGTGATGTTCAGCAAAACGGTAAGTTTTATCATAAAAATACTTCAGACAAAAATTGTAGATCATAAAATTATCTACAAAAAATGTATCAATACTTTTTTCCTACGAGCCACCGTTTTTGAGATATACCGATTCAAAAAGTTGTAAGTAAAAGTTGTAATCGTCATAATATGCATGAGTACGCCTATGATATATCTCCCAAGTACAATTAGCTTGTCTTCCTCCAACCTCAGTTGCTGCTCATCAACATCTTTTTTGGGTATATTACTTGGTTATCAGCTAGACCCTACTGACTGGGGTTGGAAGTTGGTCAACAATTCATTAGAACCAGTCCAAACTTTACTTCCACCTGCGCCGTTGAAGTGCCAAATGTGGTTGCAAAAAAGTCGGACTGTTTTGTTCTCTGGCACATTGTCAAGGCCGGTCGTGCTCTAATATTGAATCACCAATTGAATCACCAACAGTGAAGGATCCGTTTGATTCCAACGAGGCTACATGCGATACATGCTATTAGCGCAGTTAACATGTATTTAGGATGAAGAACAAGAACAAGAAGATCAAGAAGAAGAATTTGAAAGTTACGACTCGGACGATTGAATTTCACTACTTTTTTTAACTTAAATTGCTTTTATCTTTTCAATCTCTACTAATATCCATTATTTTGTAATAGTTTCAAATTAAACAGGATCACAACTGACCCGTGGAATAGACCTACTGGGGAAACCACGTTGAAAAAAACGCGCTAAGTACACTACCCTACCTCATAAGTGGCGTGGAAACGTGTGCATATTATGACGGTTACAACTTTTTGAATCGTTAAATCTCAAAAACGGTGGCTCGTAGGAAAAAAGTATTGGTACATTTTTTGTAGATAATTTTATGATCTACATTTTTTGTCTGAAGTATTTTTATGATAAAACTTACCGTTTTGCTGAAAATCGCGTAAAACTCATTTTTTTGACCTTTGACATTGAATAAAAAAAAATCCATACAGGGGAAAGATGGGGAACTTTCAAATTTTATTTTTAATCATATTTTTAACAATGTTACTGATTTTCAGCTTGGTGGGAATTTATGTAGCTTCTAATGTCTAAATTGACCGGACTATCTCTAATACATCACCGTAGGGGGTCAACTGTCTGTAATTAATTAGTAATATATTAATGAAATCATCATATTAAGGACAAACAATTATTTATCATGGGGTTGTTATTATTATTACTGCAACGCGATTGTAGCTTGATATTTTGTCTACAGTCAGCAGCTCGTCGCGCGACCTTGATGCTTCCGATCCGCTTGTTAAGAAATGCAAGCGTTGTGAGCTTACCGAAATCAGGTAAGTAACAATTGCGAATACTAGCTACCTTTATACCAAAATGTCTACACTCACATTATAGTAAACGTAAATTCATATTATTTACTGACAAATAAGAGTGTCTTCTTGATTTAAGGTCTAATGGCAAATAAATTATCTTTATTAATAAAAATAAATAAATAAATAGAAAACTTAACCGAATCTTAGGTATTTGTAAAAATACTCGTTTAGGATTTTGAAATAGAACATTTCGACATTGTAGGGTGGACGTTAACTAATAATGCAAATACAGATAGACTAGAGGAATTTCACAGGGTAATGTGTAATTAATTAAATGCATAAATTCATAGGAACATTTTATATGTATTTCCATAGATTGATAGATTGTCCACACAACCGTTACTTAGTAACCAACTGACGACATGACACCCCTCCGTCGTGATTCCCGGAAATCAGAGGGGCGGGGAGCAGCTGGTCGAGATGGCGGATCCATACGCGTCCACTGTCAGTCCTAATCTCGTAATGTAGGTTTCCGAGTCGGCGGGTCACTGAACCAAACTCCCATTTCTTTCTCGATATTGAATAGTTCCTAGCTTGCACTCTACTTCCAAGAGCGAACTCTCTCACTTCTGTAACAGGTTGGGGGCATAGCTTTTGGTGGAGCTCGAATCTTGGCAACCAGTCTTGTTCTCACTTCTCTGCCGAACATGAGCATGTATGGTGAGATTCCAGGTGAAGTCGGAGTAGCTCGTAGGAGGCCCTTGACTAAACGCACCTTCTGTGATATTCCCCCACTCTCCCCCTCTAATTTATGCTGCATTCTCTTGATTGTCTGTACAAAGCGTTCCGCTTGTCCGTTAGTTGCAAGATGGTAACTTGGTAAGGTGCAATGGTTTTATGTGCTATCCCGTTATGTATAAGAAAATTTTCAAATTCTTGTGATACGAATTGTGTTCCATTGTCCGATACCAATGTGTAGGGTACGCCAAATGTATCAAATAATTCGTCCAATTTCTGACTACAGAAAGAGCTCGTCGTCGTTTTTGTTGGGATTATTTCTACCCATTTGGAGAAAGCATCTACTCTAATCAGAAGTTGATGACCATATATAGGGCCTGCAAAATCGATGTGAATTCTTTGCCAAGAGTCTGTAGGGTCCTCCCAATGATGTAGAGGGGATTTGGAGGGTTCATTCTGTTCTAGTCGGCAAATTCGGCATGATTTTACTGTTATCGATGTCTGTATCGATATTTTTCCAATATACAAAACTGCGTGCAAGGAGTTTCATTTTCAATATCCCGATGTGTCCAGTGTGTAATTCGTCTAAGATTCGCTGTTGTAGTTTACGTGGGATCATTACTCTTGTGCCTTTCAGAATGCAATCATTTTGTAGCGTCACTTCGTTCTCTTTATATTCCATTGCTCTGTATGATGTGCCTGATTGGAGAGTTTCGAGTAAGCTTCGTAGGTCTGGATCTTCTTTTGTTTCTTTTGCTATTATTCCCGGCGAAATGCTTAATGTGTTTATCTGTTTCAATTGAAATATGTGATGTTGGTCAATCTTATTGTCGTTAATTTTCTCTACAGGAAATCGCGAAAGGTAATCCGCATTAGAGTGTTTAGCCGAACGTCTGTATTCGATGTTGTAATCAAAACCAGAAAGGAAATGCGCATAATGAAATAAACGCATCGTGCTTAATGTTGGTAGAGTCTGATGCGGATGAAAGATTGAAGTGAGAGGTTTGTGGTCTGTGATTAGGGTGAATTTCCGACCATAGCAGTAGTGGAAAAAATTCTTCAAGCCCCAGAAAATTGCTGTTGCTTCCTTGTCAATTTGGCTGTATTTCTTTTCGCTGTTAGTCAGGGATCTAGAAGCAAATGCTATAGGGCGTTCCGAGCCATCTGGTAATTTATGACTAAGCACTGCCCCGAGACCCATAGGTGAAGCATCTGTGGAAAGTAAAAGTGGTTTCTTCTGATCAAAGTGTATCAAGACTCTTTCGCTGAGTATCTCTTCATTGACCTTCTTAAAACTTTCTTCACATTTTGGGGACCAAATAAATTTCGTGCCTTTCTTCAACAGCCCGTTCAAAGGATTTGTAATAGATGCAAGATTAGGAATAAACTTATTGTAAAAATTTGCCATCCCTAGGAAGGTTCGCAGTTCGTTGACATTTGTTGGGCGTTGTGCTTTTGATATTGCTTTAATCTTCTCCCGGTTCTTATGCAATCCATCTTTGTCAATAGTATGTCCTAGGTAATTAATACTACGTTTTAAAAAGTGACATTTCTCTTTGTTGACTCGTAGGTTACTTTCTTTGAGTTTCTCTAAGACTTGTCTTAGTCTATTTAGTAATTGTATCTCTGATGACCCTTGGACGATGATATCATCGAAAAAACACTTTACTCCATCAAGCCCCTGTAACAACTGGTCCATAAACTTTTGCCAGAGGCTTGGAGCTACTTTAACTCCGAACATTAGTCGATTAACCTTAAATGTCCCCTTGTGTGTGCTTAAGGTTTGTAGCAGGGCACTTTCTTCATCCATTACCATATTTAAGTACGCTTGGGAAATATCTAACGTGCAAAAAAGTTGTCCGCCGTTCATTTCAGAAAAAATGTCTTCAATGATTGGAATAGGATATTGTTCGTCTTTTAATACTTTGTTTAAGGTAATTTTGTAGTCAGCGCAGAGTCTAATGCTTCCATTGGGTTTTACTATCGGTACAACTGGAGTGCCCCAGTCCGAGTGATTGATTTTTGTAATAATTCCTTGTTTCTCAAGCCGGTCAATTTCTTCGTCTACTTTAGTTCGTAATGCGTAGGGAATTCTGCGTGGCTTGATAAATATCGGCTGCGAGTTTTCTTGTAGCATCAGGTGGCCTCGATGGTTTGGAATTTCACCCAAGTTTGAACTAAAGACCGTAGATTCGTATTCTTTGAGTAATTTATCGAGTTTCGGTACTTTATCGAATGTTTTTATGGTTTTAATATCGGCGAGTTCAATATTGAACTCTTTCATCCAGCTTCTGCCAAGAATCGGTTCAACTTCTTTGTTAATTATGTATAATTTTCCATAGAAAATTTGATTTTTGTAGTTGCATTTGACATAAGTAACGCCGATGGGTTTAAATACTTCGCCTGTGTAGGTCCTCAGTTTCATGTTAGTTTTAAAAAGTTTCTTTCCTATATTTAGTTTCTTGTAGTCTTTTAGTGAAATTAATGAAAGTGTTGCACCAGTATCGAATTCCATATTAACTTTCTTTCCTTCAATATCCACTTCTATTATAAATTTTTTTAAACTTTCACTCTTTATCAGGTTGATATCCGCTGAACTACTATCATAGCTGATGCTACTGGTAGAGTTATCCAGTAAATTCGTTTCATTATTTACTCTCGCGCTAGATGTCCTACCTTCTGACACTTGCGGCATGTATCTTTTATGGCCCCACATTCATGTGCTTTGTGATAATCTTTTCCGCAACGGTAACATTTCCCTTTAAGGTCTCTGATCGAAATTGGTAACGTGAAGGTATTCTTGAGGTATTCTTCTGTGGGTGCTGCTGTCCATTTTGTACTTTTGACACTTTATTTAAACTATCGATTGTTGATTTACGAATGGAACATTGCTGAATTTTCTTTTTTTCCCATTTCAAGAGTTGTAGCAACTTGAACTAATTTCGAAAATTGTATCGTCTCTTTTTCTTGCAATATTTTTGTGCGAATTTCCCCGTCATGTTTCTTTTTCTTGAAAAGGCTGGAAGCTGAGTTTTGGTTGCGGTTCCCGTTGGCTGCTAAAAGAGATGGCCGTTGTGTTTGCGGTAGATGTGTTAGGAGATGGTTCTGTTGGTTTGTAGGAGTTCATCACACGTAATATTTTGGTACGTAAATTTGTAAATATTTCGTCTACTTCGTACCTGTATTCGGTTTCTGTCTCAATATTTTCTTCTTCCGTTTCTTGTTCTATTTGGTTATATTTAGTAGGTTAGTAGGTTAATTGTTAAGCAATCTTGTTTAGATTTTCTTAAATCCAACGACATCGTCGCCAATTAATGTGTAATTAATTAAATGCATAGGAACATTTTATATGTATTTCCATAGATTGATAGATTGTCCACACAACCGTTACTTAGTAACCAACTGACGACATGACACAGGGATATCCCAAGTCTTGGGTAGCTCAGATGGTTAGAGCTGTCGCCCGAATTGCGAAAGGTCGCGGGTTCTATCCCCGCCTCAGGACGTGAAATTTTTCTAGTTTAGATACATTTTTATTAGTAAATAATTTTTCAAACATTTATAATGTTAAAATCAAAATTAAGAATAAATTATCTTTATCTTTATTTTTACATTAATTTATAAAAAAGTTATATATTTTTACTACTGTTAATTCTGCCTAAAGCTTACTCTCAAAAAGGGGTCTAAATACTGATTATTATTGCTTATTGAAATGAAGGACTATAATGGGACTAATTCTGAAGCCACTCTCTGAGTCTAAATTTAAGTACAGTTTATCTCTTTCTCGAAATATCTAATAGGAAAAATATAGCAAGAATTCGTTTACCATGTGCGGAGGTGCTTCCTAAACACTGCATTATATCACATTTTTTAACTGACTTCAAAAAAATGAGGAGGTTATCAATTCGTCTGTATGTTTTTTTTATATTTGTTACCTCATAACTTTTGACTGGCTGAACCGATATTGATGATTCTTTATTTGTTCGATGCGGAATAGTTCCCAATTGGTCCCATAAAAATGTTTTGAAAATCCATTCGGTAGTTTGGTTTTTAAATAAAAAAAACTGGAAAAATTAAGTCGTCTACGTATGCGAAGTTGCGGATATTTGCTTTCCCATGAATTTTTAGTGAAATGATACGATAGTAGAAAACAATATAAGCTCACGGTCACCCATTTAGCCTTGACCTTCAAAAGTTATCACTAAAAATTGCAAAGAAAAAAAATTTTTCATAAGATAAAACCGACTCCAAAAATCTGAAAAGGATAAAATAATTAAATTTTAGTAAGTACTCATCCCCTACGAACATATTTTTGGAGTTGGTGCTAAGTTGATGAACCATAGATAGTAAAGAACCGACTCCAAAAATATGTTCCTAGGGGATGAGTACTTACTAAAATTTAATTATTTTATCCTTTTCAGTTTTTTCTTAATGTCAAATTATATGACAGCCGTTCTTTTCGTATTGATATTGAGAGAAAGAAATGCACTGAACTTTTATTTAGACAGCATGTGTTTTCCAGAATTAGGGCCAATGTGTGTGTATCTGTAAGATGCTTGTATAACAAAGTGCAAAGCCGTCTCATATTTTAGTATTCAGTGACGCAGAATACTTTTCTTTTCATGTTAATTATTATATTAATAATAATATAAAATGGAAGTTGATGATAAAACCAGTAACAGATGGTTTAACTTGATCGGAACTGACTAATTGACTCTGTTGGAAAGCCATTCCGACAATGCCACAGACGTTCCGACGACCGGAAATTCAAACCTCAGTGTAGAGATTAAAATCCGTACCTATTTAAACCTGTTCCTAATACATATTTTAAAAACACCAAATCTAAATACCTGTTCCGAATATTTATTGTATAAATATACAGAATAGGCAGTGTAAGTGGTGTGAGTAACTATAATAATCTATAAAATAATAACATAACAATAGTTTTATTTAACGATAATAAATAAATAAAATCAATTTGCTTATTTCATAGAAATGTCATGAAATTATCAATTATCTAACTAAGATGTAGGTATTTTGAAAGTTGCAAAACATTTCTATGAACTAATATAACCCATTTTTTAATTTGTTATAGTGCTATCGGTACCACCCGGTATAGTCACTCTTTTCTTCTAAGTGATATATTCTGCGCAACTCTGATCTGAATGAAGCTTACAGACGTACCGATTTGTTAGACGGCCGGCTTGTCAGAGCCGTCTACGTGCAACCAGTATTACAATATTTTATTTTGAGCGTCGAGTTTAAGCTGAGCTAGCTGTTGTCTCTCTTCGGCTATTTTCAATACCTCCATAGCGTGACGAGCCTCAGCCGCCATGCGCTTGGCTTTGGTTGTGCTGGTTGACGAATTTGAATGATGGGATGATCTGTTGTTTGTAGAGTCAATGATACCTGAGATTGGTGGGACAAGCGAGGTTTGAAGTGGTTGATCTAAATTGGGGAATGAAGACGAAATGGGCCCAGGCCCTACAGTATAGGGAAACCGTCCTTTTGGTAATGTCGGACCGACCGCCCTACACACGTACCAATTTGCTCGTGACCTTGAGGTCGCATCCGACCAAATTGTAACGTCTGTTACGGGTTTTAATAACAGATAGTTTGCGTTTTCTTGTACAATATGGTATGCATATAGTGTTAATTTCATTTTCGGTTTCATTCAATTTTTTGAACTTTTTTTGGTTGGCTTGTGAATCATAAACTGGACAAAGAAGTGACGTATAATGTTTTGCAGATTACAACACAACAAGGCCCAGCTGGCCCAGGCGTTAAGGGGCTCGCAGGATCTCGACGAGAAAATTGACTTAATTGTCAAGAAGAACCATCGCCTACACAACATACTCAGGGTGCTACTTAAGCCAAGGGTGCGTACTTAAAACTTAAAAATAATAATAATAACACAACATAAAGGGCGTGGCGAATCATTGTAAGTAGCGAAACTAAGACGGAGGTCGGGCGAAACTATGAGAAATACCGAAAAGTGATCAAAGGAAGTCTCCAATGAGTACTTTCCGATATGTCTCATAGTCGCGCCCGATTTTATGAAAATATTTGAAAGATTGCCTCCCACAATTATTTTAAACCATAGTATCGCCAAAGTTTCATTCTCTGGATAACGAGGGAGACATGATGGAACATAGAAATTCAATGCTTCACAAGCTCATTAGATTTCAAAGATCCACTGAGAAGCCCACGCAGAAACGTTAGATTTTTTATTATGAGTTAGATGTAACGTCGCTGTCGTAATTGTAATATGCCAATGTTAAAATGAGGAGCTCGGTGGCGTATTGGTTTGAGCGCTCTGGTTTCGATACGAAAAACAAAGCAACTTTCGCCATGGTCGATCTTAGGATGGGTCAATCAAAGTTTGTTAACTCGAGCTCCTCCGTGCTTCGGAAGGCACGTTAAGCCGTTGGTCCCGGTTGTTCCTGCAACCGCTTTAACCCACCCAATGCGGGTATTGGGCCAGCGTGTTGGTGTTATGGCCCAATACTCCTCTGTGTTTCTCCCATGTAGGAAGGTCTGTGCCCAGCAGTGGGACGTATATAGGCTGGTGATGATGATGATGATGAATGTTAAAATTTAAGTCATTGGCCTTAGGGAGCTCTATGTGATATAAAGCATCGATAGAATAAAACATCGCACAACTGAATTACCGACACACCGTGTTCGATATAATAAAAATCGAATCTTAAACTTTCGCAGACCCGTAGGGAACCCATGTAGGTATGCGAGATGTATAGTAAATGCGCTTTAGTTGTTTTCCGTTGACAGTACTACATATACGCGGTTCCAAACTATACTTGCATACTTGAATTTAAGATTATTTTACAGCGTTTTCAATATTGAATCCACAGGTTGAGTAGAGTATGCTTACCAAAGTTTAGTTGCGTAGCTTTTTTTTTTTTATTATATTAATTTACTAAATATAACAAAAGTTGCTTGCTAACTACACTGCAAGAGGCTTGTCTCTATATGTAGGTAAAATATTAGTTAGTTAGTATGTTGCCCGTTAGTGAGCATGACGGTATGTCTGAAAAAAAACCTCGGAAAAGTCTCGGTCTTTTCCAATAGTAAACTCATTTATAATTGAGATGTATTTTGTCTTAGTTTTCTGTCGAGTGGTACCCCTTACTATACAGGCTACTCGGTCAGGGGTCCCGGGTTCGAATCCCGTTAGGAGCATATGTCTGTATGATGATGAGTACGAGCATTTATTCACGTGTCATGGATGTTTGTATTGTTACGGCGGTGTACCTAGCGTGGTGGCCTAACGCAATTTTGTTTAGAGCAGGCTGTAATAGGTTCTTTAATTATGATTTTAACATTATTATAAGTGTTTGAAAAATTATTAACATAAAAAAGGTAATAGGTTTAATAATTCAGGTCAGGGAAGGTGGAGCTACTTCTGCATTGTTTGAGGTCAGTGCGGGTGTCCCTCAAGGTTCCATACTGGGGCCGA
Source organism: Nymphula nitidulata (assembly GCA_947347705.1). NCBI lineage: Eukaryota > Metazoa > Arthropoda > Insecta > Lepidoptera > Crambidae > Nymphula > Nymphula nitidulata. Next base: position 26,232,235 of record OX374616.1, read on the forward strand.
TATTATATACAATATATACAGCTGATCTACCCCTGGTGGACAATGTAACTGTGGCTACATATGCAGACGATACTGCTATACTTGCGTCACACAAGAATCCATATGAAGCATCGGTTAACTTACAGAAAGCTCTCGACGTAGTGACCTCATGGCTACAACGATGGAAAATTAAAGCCAGCACCACGAAGTCCGTACAGGTCACATTTACACTTAAAAAGGGAAACTGCCCCCCTGTGACACTGGAAAACGTAGAACTGCCACATTGCGATAACGTGCGGTATCTAGGAATGCACCTCGACCGTCGTCTGACTTGGAAAAATCACATCAAAGCCAAAAGAGAGGAACTTAATCTGCGCTATAAAAACCTGTACTGGCTGACTGGAAGGAACAGCAAGTTATCCACAGATAATAAACTCCTAATCTACAAGACCGTCCTAAAACCCTTGTGGATGTATGGCTTACCACTTTGGGGCAGCGCAAGCAACTCCAACATATTGATCCTGCAGAGAATGCAAAATGTTATCCTAAGATCACTGGCCGACGTGCCTTGGTTTATTACCAATCACGAGATTCATCAACACCTGGAAATGAATACCGTAAGGGAAGAGATCCAGAGTGTAACAAATAAATACAAGGACAGGCTGGAGGGACACCCGAATGAGCTTGCTGCCAGGCTTACAACTCGCAGTTACAGAAAGCGTCTTAAAAGGAAAGACATCCTATAACTTGGAAAGTGACTGTAATGTGGAGTAGATGCCCTCGTTGGAGGACACACTCGAATGAAATTACAACATCCTTCAAAAAATCTGCTCATAGTATTAAGCTGATCGCAGATATATATATATATATAAAAAAAAAAAAAAAAAAAAAAAAGGTTTAATAATAGGTTTAGTAATAATAATAATAATGTAATAGGTTTTCAGTCCGACCTAGAAGGAGCTGTATCACATACTAAATGGGTCAAAATTTTGACCTAACCTAACAGGCGCCTGAAACGTGTTTTCAGGCCGTTTCAGGATCCAATACTAATCCGATGCCACTATTTTCTGAAAAACTAGGCGTAACTAAAGGGTTTTCAGGGCCCCATATGGCTATTTGATGCCCATATGTAAAATTCGATAAGAACGAGTGATATAGAGCTAATGTTAGACAAGGACAGACGAAGACACTTTTGGAACGGTCGCGACAAGACAGCGCGCTATACCACACAAGAACAGATAAAGAACCTTCGAGAAAGGAGTAAAAGGGACAACGCGCCATACTAGACCAGGACAGACAAAGAAACTTCGCGAAAGTGGTGAGGCAGTATGCATGTTATTCCATCTAAGGAACATTCTAGCATATCCGATTAAACGAAGTAATATTGTGGAAGCTTCAAGAATAATTGTCTAGTAGTATTCGGCGGTTATAAAAGCAATTATGTTATGGCACAGGCATTCAGTTCGATTTGAAATTTGGAAGCCATTACTTTGAAGCGTGTTTGTTGTGTTCAGTGACGTATTTGTGTCATTAACGTCTTTAGTGACTTTTTATTTTAATTATTTTTATGTTCAGTGTTGATTTGTACTGTGTTTTAAATAAACGTAATCTCTCAATTGGATAGGCGTTTTATTTACACCCAGCCTTTAACAGAGTGTTTATTTAGTATACTTCTGATATTTACATACTTACATATTACTGTCAATATTTCTCCGTTGCCTATAGTATCCATACTACAAGCTCTTAATGATGCTTAATTTGGACTAGATAATACGTGTGAGTTTATAAATATAATTATTATTAGTTATTAAAACCCAAACAAACAGGGCATGCTAAATAAAACCGTTTAATATGCAGAGGGTGTTGGATCACGTGAACAACAACTTGCTGACACCGAACCGGCTGTCGGTGCTTGACGACACCGAACGAAATAAGGATGCTTTGTTGTCACAGGTCAGTTGATGTAAATATATTATTAGATCATTTATTTTAATATTGTCATCAGAACATTTATGACATTTTTAACTACCGTCTGTAATCTGTAGAATGTTCTATGTAAATTTTGAGTATGTTAATGGCGCACAATATTAAAAACGGAAAATATTGATAATCATCTTAGACTATATATTTTTCTGGGTGTCACACCTGCAACCACTGTTATGAGCTTATGAGTGAACATCGATAAATTCCAGTAGAAAATTGCGTTACTCTCTATGTATGGGCTGGCATATTAGTAGGTATAAAAAGTGACTTCAATATATCCAGTAATATAGCCAGTGTAATTACTGGGCATGGTAGGCATTTTATCGTAGGCCTCAGGATGACAACACACCTGCAATATCAAGTGATTTTCCCTTGGTATTGCAGGTGTCTATAGGCGGCGGTAACCGCTTACCATCAGATGGGCCGTCAGCTTGTTTGTCATCTAGTAGTATAAAAAAAATGTAAAGGTACTTCTTCGAAATAGTCCTCAAATTTCCCTTACATTACGATGTAACCTAGAGCTTGCGAAAAAGGATAACAAATTGTACGAAATACTATTGAACGCACACCTTTGGGTGAAAACACCAGGCCAATAGTGTATGTTTGTGCACTACTATCAAACAGTTCTAAATATTGCTATTGTATGGAAACGCAATCACCAATTCTTGCTTCGCTTTACACACGTCAAAGAGTTCACATAGTGATCATAGATTTTCACTTCTGACATTTGATGTCTGCCAAATCATTGTGCTCGCTATTATTTTATTAATAGATCCCTGGATAGGTACTCATATCAAGTCTTATTGATACACCTTTTACCGCAGCGTCCGTGGCTACCATTTTGTAACATGTAAACGATGCAATATGGTGGCTGCGGTAAAAATAAAACAAGAGCACCAAAAGCAAAGTTCATTTCAGTAATCGTATTAGATTAGAAGATTTAGTTTTACAGAGTTGTCGGTGGATCCAACCACACAAGAAAGAAAAAACGCACAATAGGGCTTGAAAAAATTAAAAGTTTAGCCTCCCTGGCAACTAAGGTTTGTCACAAAACGATAAACAAAAAATAAGATTCGATGGAACGTTAAATGAGTCTTTCATCAATTGAACACAGGCAAATAAGAAAAAATAATTAAAATACATTGAAACAACTACTTTCTTAGTTATAATTGAAAGTTTGAACTTTTCTTTTCTCCAAAGAGGCATGTTTTATTATTATACGAGCGGTAAAATATTAGGTGGTCCAGAGGGCATTAAAAAGAACAATACTCTTAGGGACCGGTAAACAAACGCAAGGCTTAGTGGGAAAAGCGGGGTAGCAATTGCCATCATCATCATATTAGCGTTAGAAGTCTACTGCTGAACGGCCTCCCCCATCGATTTCCCAATGGATCAGTTTACCGTAGCCTGCATCCAACGGCTCACCGCAACCCTGATCCGGTCGTCGGTCTATCTAGTAGGAGGCCGTCCTACTTTGCGAGGTCGCAAAGCGTGTGGTAAATCTTAAGTGGTGATGGTCGGGTCATTTTGCTCGAAAAGTTAGTACGTATCTTTGCCGTCTTTACCGAACTTGAAATTCTTTGCCAGCGCATGTGTTCCCTCCTTCCTATAAAACGAGTTCTTTCAAAAGAGGCGTGAAGAAGCACCATTTGTGCCGGCAAGGTGGAGGCAGCTAGAGCAGTGTCTAAACTGCACTAGCTGTCTTCGCATATGGACTCTTCTTACCGCTTTACATCAGGTGCGGTTGATCCCTTGTCCTGCTTTTTTAAAAAAAATAATTAAATCGACTTTAAAAGACTTAAAAGAAACAAATAATTAAAATAAAGTAGGTAGGTACTTTATCTCATAAAAAGGTATATTTGGAGTCGGTGCTTCACTTTATATTGTTTCTGGAAACAATTTTGCACCAACTCCAAAAAATACCTTTTTATGAAATACTAGCTATACCCCGCCACGCTTCGCAGTGGCGCAGCGTTAAAAAAACTGTTTTCTCGCGGTCGCAGATATGTGACTGGTGCAAAAAATAGATAAAAACAATCCTTGATGCGGATTTTATATCATGTTAAAATTTCGACTCAATCGGTGCAGAACTTTTTGAGTTTTTGAAGCGTACACAAACCAACATAACATTTTTATATATATAGAAGTACACAAACACAGTACTACACAAACATACACTAAAAATAAAGAAATAATTAAAATGTAATAGGTAGGTAACTTTATTGCACTTAGACATTATATGACATTATTATATTACTTTATTATTATTATTATGTATGTTGTGATTTTTATTTTATCTTGCAGATGAAGATGCTAATGGCTAAGATTCTGCTGAGCAGCAGCGAAAACGGGTCTTCAGATGGCGAGTCGGCCACGTGATCCGAAGCATACCTACCGGCTGAGACCGCTAGATTGTTTTGATAACAACTCTGACACCCTAAATAACCACAGAATATCCGCTACTGGTTAAACATGTTAACCCTTGGATATCTTAATTGTATCAATATAATAAAAGATAATCAATGAGCATCATCGTAACTATATATGATGACGCGCCATAACGCAATTATTAATACTATCTTGATATCACAAGAAAACCAGGATTTAAGTGTAATAATAAGCTAATGTCCACAACCATGTGTTGGGTGAAAGGAACTTAAATAATGTGAGTAGGATATTTTCATAATATACTCTGGTATTTACCCGACTTCAAAAACGAGGAGGTTTTGAATTCGGCCGGTATGTTTTTTTTCTATGTATGTACACCGATTGCGCTGAGATTACTGATCCGATTTACGTGATTTTTTTTGTTCGATGCGGAATAGTTGCCATTTGGTCCCATTTTTTTTTTTTTTTCAAAAATTAATTGGGTAGTTTGGTTATAAATTTCATAAAACTGAAAATAGGATAAAATAATTAGCGTAGCGTAGTTGGTGTTAAGTTGCTTCCAAAAACAATAGAAAGTGAAGCACCGACTCCAAAAAATATGTTTCTAGGGTTTCAGTACCTACTTAATTATTTTATCCTTTTCAGTTTTTTGAAGTCGGTTTTAATTTTTGTTAAATTTTTTTTTTTTATGAATTATGTCGTTCAATCGACAGTCGCAGATTGTTCAAAATTACTTCAGAAACGGCCCAACAAAGGAAAGGTTTAAAAATGTGTCTGTTTTTCTACTTTATAACGGGAATATCACATACAAATTAACAACCAGCATTTTTTTAAGTTAAAATTTCTACGTCATGTAGCATCTACTAATAAGGAAAGTCTTCTTTTGCGCTGAGCAGCAGACTATGACGTTTTTTCTGCGGGACAGAAATGATTCTTCTGCTCATTGTTACCCGCGCCTGCAAGCGATGACGCCCAAGAAATCTACCAATCTCCAAGATGTAGCACGTTACAGCGGCCATCACTTGCACGTCCTCGCAGTTCTACTACTTTCTTCTTGACGGCTCAAATATCAATGCGTGAGACGCACGGAGAGAGTGAGACGAGACGGACGGCTCAACTATCAATACTGATCCTTGAATTGAGTACGTCATCAAAATATTTATTTAAATATTCGAAGAACTCATATTACGTTAAATTGTGCAATAACGTACGGAGAATAGTAATTTAAAGAGTTCTTGCCCAGTTTTAATCGGTATACATACTTATTAATTATTCTAGTTTTAGTATTTAGGAATAAAACATCGATCCATTATAATAGCCTAGTTTTAGCGAATTAAGTTCCGTATTTAAGTGCTTAAGTGCAACTATTTTAATAGTAGTCCTGACGCTAGATATAATAGTAGCAGTATTTTTATTCGTAGAGTAAATTGTAGAGTAGAACATAGTGGGTATAGAATGCTTCAATATTGTATGATTACAGTTACTAAATGTGTGTTCAATAAAGACAAAATAATAATAATAATAAATACAGCAGCTATGTTCACAAAGCGCAATTACAAACTCAAGCGTTGATTCGCGCTGAATACACACTTAGATATAATGCACACAACGACAACAGCACACTATCAGGGGTCGGTACGACCAGTCTTGCATTGTGGGCTACCAGTGTTGCTACGAATTTTAAGTGTATCTTAAGCTTCCTGCAGATGAGTACAAGAACTTGCTGTAATCTATTTTGTATTGTTTTAAAAATAATATAGGTATTGCAAGTGAGTATTGGGGGTGGCCCTTTCGTTTCCTGGTATATTTACGTGGGCCTTCACCTAGTAGTAGTGGATGGGCCCTGGAAGAGAGTTTTTGTTTTATTTCACGTACAATGGTGTTCAGAAAAGAAGGGTTAGCCAGGGCATCCAGGGCTGACCTGGGGGCATCCAGGTCTGACTTGGAGTCAGTCTACCGCGCGTAGCCGACTGAACTGGCAGGTTTTTTCGTTTGTTCGAACTTCTCGATGGTTCTTGTCGATAGTTTTACACTTAGGCTCGAATTCGATTCGGCCTCTTATTACGATAACGACTACTTGCGAGTTCATTCTCGCATTCTCGACTTGCCGCTGAAATCGTGATATCTTGCATATCTTATCATTTATGATGGGGCCAAGTCACGATGCACTTCGACGAAGTGGTAATTTGAGTTTAGGAAAAAGAAAGAAGTCGGCTGGAGCCATATCTGGTGAATATGGTGGTTGCTTGATGGCATTTGTTCAAAAATTCGTTCACAATGATGGCTTTGTGTGAAGGCGCATTATCGAGGTGCAAAATCCAAAAATTTTCTTTCCAGAAATCTGGCCTTTTTTGTCGAATTTGCTCTATTAAACGCCGCATAACGCTCAAATAATATTCGAGTGCACAGCACCGCGAGAGTCAAAGAAAACAGTCAACACGACTTTGACTTTTATTCGACTTTGGCGTGGTTTTTTCGGTTTCGGTTCAGTTGGAAGGCGCCACTCCGAAGCTTGTTGATTAGTTTGCATTTCAAACTCGTAAACCCACGTCTCGTCAGCAGTAACGATGCGTTTCGTGAATGTTGGGTCGGAATTGACTCGTTCTAGCATGTCCTAGCGACTCTCATGCGATTAAGTTTTTGGAGAAAATTCAGGTCCTTTGGGACTAGCCGAGCGGCAACATGTTTCATACCCAAGTGATTATTTAAAATGGTACGAATCGACTCGTGAGATACAGAATGTTCGCCGGCTATCTCTCTCAAAGTTGAATGAGGATTTTCAGTCACTATTTCCCTCACTTTTGCGATGTTAACTTCAGTTGCAGTCATTGATGGCCTACCAGAGCGAGGCAAGTCTTCCATCACATCTCGACCGCTTTTGAACGCTACCACTCATAAGAACGTGTTTATGATATAGTCGATTCACCGTAAGCCTTCTGTAACATTTTCAGTGACTCCGAACACAAAATTCCATTGGCGATGCAAAATTTAAGACAAACTCTTTGTTTGATGTTTTTATTCATTATGAAATTCGCAATACACACTAGATATGATATAACTAAAAACAGCACTAAAAACAACATAAATAACAGATGCAACTCAAACTTTGCGCCAAAATGGAAAACAGTTATGCCAATCTAACAACAACAAAAAATATAATTTGAAACCATAAACAAATCATCCATTCCCGATACCTACTTTATTGACTGAATGTATGTATATTATGTACAGATTATAGCTAATGGTTATCTTTATTTATGGTACGGACAGCGAAAAAATAATTGTACACTTTTGGCAGTCCACGCAGCACACCTCTTGAAACGAAGCCGTTATGTGCTAATAGGAGCCAACAAAAGTATAATAATGATTTTAATGTTTCTACCAATAAGTGAAAAACTTAGAGAGGTAAATTCTTGAATCATTGATAATGGAATCCATATTTATTTGTTTAGAAAAACATCAATAATTAGGTTTTAACTCGCGTTATTTAACTGTTCCTGTGGACTATACATACACACTTTACATGAACTTCCATACTCTACGTTTTTCATCTAGGTATATACGTATGGCTAAACTGGGAGTAGATTAACACTTTAGAATAATGTAACACCAATTAGAATGCGTTTTAATAAAGTATGCTTGCAACTACTATTGTAAGAGCGCAATAGTTGGTGTGAGCACTTCCTAAAGTATTCGGTAATCTATTTTCGAGTTCAACTGCACTTGTGTGAATTAAGTAAGTAGCGTAATTTTTATAATACAGCGTTTTTGTAGACTATAGTTATGTATATAAAATATATTTTTAGTATATTTTCTAGTAAACAGAAATATAATAATTTTAGTATGATAATTCTAACAGTTATATCTTAGTATGTATATTACCAGTAAATCGCCGAATGACGTACTTACACAGGTACAGTCAGTACATCTTAGCTTTCGGGGCTAATACTACCTACAATGATATATGCGTATGTTATTTGCAGTATCATTAAATCTTTAAATAGTGAAAGGCGGCATATATGCTCTAGTAATATGGTTACTTTTCTAAAGTAAAACTTAGTTAACACGGAATGTTGACAAATTTTGCGAAGGTGTTACATGTCGTCTATAAGTAGATACCATGTTACAGCCTGAAATAGTCATCAGAATAATTTGAATACGACTAATGTTTTTAAAATCTTAATCCCGTTTAAAATTTTGCTCCAAACCGCCAATACATATCACGTGACCGTTTTGACGTCAACTGTTGTCAAACACCAATAAGGTTATTTAATTATATAACGAGTGACGTCATACACTGCGATTGGTGTCGTTGTCACGTGACCTGAGATTGATTCATGTAATTGCGTTTGGTTTATTAAATATTATTTTAAATTCCGTAATAATACAATAAACTATTTTGGTTTTTGTTATAAAATCTACCACTACGATTCAAAATTATATTTTAATTTGAATAACAGTTAACATCTCTATTCTGATGCTACTGTTTTTTTTTTACTTATGTGACATATAATAGGTAATATAGTCGAAGATCCAGCATAATTTAGTTACTCTATTAAGCTTTTACTGTTGTACGACGGTAGTCATTATATTAGGTAACCTATTCTTGTAGAAGATTAACTAACTTGGAGGTTTTAATATGATAAAATAAAATTAAGACTTATACCTAAACAAAGAGAATGTTTGTAACGAACTTATGTAATATACGAGCCCGATATTTCAATTCATTTTGTAAACATCTGCTTTGTGATGTACAATAGAGAAGACATCGCATACTAAATTCATATTCCATTTTGCAACGATACGATGTAGATGATTCGCAACTAAACCATAGCGCTTACGCGTATCGTTCTTGCAACGCTAGCAAGTGGACTGAATAAAGTGTGGCGCAATAGCCATACTTGAACGGAACATATCTTCGTGTTCCGTTCAAGTATAGCTATCAGCGACTCAGCGTGGTATCTTCTATATACATCTTTCTAATCTCTATTAAATATCTTCATGCTAAAACACCAAAGTTTTTAGCTGTCTATGCCATACCAAAAATGGAGATCTTAATATTGAATTACTATTAAGTTACGTTTTAATATAACGTAATGCTTTGTTACTCATTTTTATACACTGTTCCTAATCATTGTGTAAAGTCGACAGCACATTAAGCGTAACAGTTTGACTTTGAGACCGTCCTTACTGCGTTCGTAATAGAGGCGGCTTTCCTAGTGCAACTGTTACACTTGACGTGCCGTCGTGTGTACATAGTATTTTAGTAACGCTCTCATTACTGTCATTACTCATTACACACATTACTACTGTTCTGTGTTAGTTACTTAAATAATAATGGTCTTTTAATGGTACGGATCACTTGAAATTAATAACTAAGATTTATTCAATTTACAATCGGAAGATACCGTACCTTGTAATAATGAAATGTTACTAAAAGATCGGAAAAATAACTTGTATATTTCTTTTTTGCAAACATAAAAATAATATAGTAGGTAGGTAGGTAACTAGATGAGTACCTCCTTTATTGGTTTTTTTTGTAAATAGTCCGGTACGGCTAGGCGATTTTGAGGTGCTAAGTTACAAAAATTCTAAAGTTTCTGAATTTTTGCAAGGGGATACAGCTCCACCTAAAAAGCTTATATTTAATTTTTGTGTCAAATATTGCTGTTGCATTTTCAGTAATTCAATATTTTGTGACTTAAATGTTAAAATATAAATAAAACTGCCAAAAATAATTTAATGTGCCAAATGATACTAATATTGTGTGTAAAATAGCCTAGGCTGTGTGCAAACTAAGTGTGTGTCGTTTTCGTCCAGTGCAAATTGACAGGGGGCCCAATATATGTTAAACGTGTCAAAAAAATATTAAAGTTTATAAAACAAATACAACCTAACTCAGGGCACCTAAATATGACCCTGACATGATTTTGTGCCAAACTAAGCCATGGGTTATTAAGATATTTAATGATTTAACTTTTCCAAGCCATAGCGGCTGTAAAAAAATATTAAAGTTATTAGAGTTTGCACATTTAATATCATAAAAGCATAAAATATCTGCTATAAAAATTTGTGTCACTTTAATTCATGATATACTTAAAAAACATATTTTATTTCCTACATAAATATTAGTTCGCTCGCGCGTTGTGTACCGCACGGAGCATTTACACACGTTTGCAAAGAGTAGCAAGTAGGAACAGTCAACCGAAGGTCACGTTAACACAGACGCCCGAATTAAGCTAAACGTTTTTGTACTTTAATCAGATTGCGTTTAGGTTGAAAATTGATTGTTTTTTTTTCTCATATTACGGTTACCTGACCTGCTGTTGTTTTGTATAGTTGACAGCAGATCAAGCGTAACAGTATGACCTTGAGCTTGCCCTTACTGCGTTCGTAATAGAGGTGGCTTTCGTATTCCAACTGTTACACTTCTGTGCTGTCGTGTATACATATAAGTATAAATTTATCAATCTTTGTGACATTATACTATAGTGGACAGAACATAACAATGTCGTATTATAAGTAGATATATTTTTTATGTATAAACATTTGCACATTAATAATGGTTAGATCGGATAATCCGAAATAGTTTCATATCCTTTAGAAAGCCCTACATAATGAAAAATTTAAGAGCATACTTTATTTGATAAATAACACAAGTGCGGGTGCCGCATGTTGCGAGAGAAATTTCTTTTTTTTTGCGGGAGGCAAAGACTAGTGCTCAGAAATATGGACATCCCATTACTCTCTGAAGCTGATTGAACAATTCTAGTGATAGGTAGTAGACTTATTAATAGACATAGTAGTAACAAAACAATTATATCTCTAAAATCTTATTAAAAAAATTGTACCGTGCGGTGGCCCATTTCTTCCCGTGGGTGTCGTAAGAGGCGACTAAGGGATCGCTGAGCTATCAACTGCTCCACTCGTGGTAGGGTGTGAAAACCCTGGTTAATGACCACCGTACGCAAGGCGCAAAACCCGCCAAGTGACCACATGTGGCCGCGTTCCGGGATCAGTGGGCATACAACCAGAGCTTGGGGAGACGATGCCGCGATGGATGCGGTAAATGATGGCTTCCGTCTAACTAGTGCCAGGTGGACTAATAATAATAATATAATAAATTAACTTTAATTAACTTGCTACAAAACACCACACACACACACACACACACACACACACACACACACGTAGATACACACACACACACACACACGTAGATACACACACACAAACTATTACACCACTCTGACACACAGCATTATTCTACTCACGCTTGGTATCAACCCGCGTGGAATTAGAAAATACCTCAGAAATGAGAGAAAATAAAAATAGAAGTAAACATAATAATAATAATATTTATACACTCACACCTATTATCTAGCCCAAAGTAAGCATCATTAAGAGCTTGTGTTATGGATACTAGATAACGGATAAATAATGATAATAATATGACATAATAAATATTAGAAATATACTAAATAAACATATAAACATCCATGACTCGTAAACAAATGCTCGTACTCATCATACAAACATTTGCTCCTACCGGGATTCGAACCCGGGACCTCTTGACCGAGTAGCCTGGGGTACAGACCACTCGGCCAGCCGGTCGCCGACTGCGTTGACCCGCCGGCCAGGGAGACCTGAAGTAACGGCTGTTTCGCTGGCCGCCCGTGGCACAGTGGGCGCTATCCTAACCAGATCATGAGGCTGCCCCATCATGCCTCGCATAATCTCGGGGTGGTCCGTCGTGCTGGTTGGTGACCGGATGGTGGGGTTCAGCGGCCATACCCGGGAGGGTTCGGGGGCCCTTCCGTCCGGCGGGTCAGCGCTTCTCTGCTGTCGGCTGTTACCTGGCGAAACAGGCCTCACGATTTGACTGCCTATATGCATCCATGGCAGCGACATGTAATGTGTATGGTCGTACAGCGGTGCAGATCCCCACTACAGCCACGCTGAGGTAGGGCTCACTAACTTCCGTGGGCTTCATGCTAACCTCAATGTCGTCTACAAACATCTTGAGACGGCTCGGCCAGCGCTGCTTTTTTTGACGGAGACCCTTTCTTTTCCATCCTCGGGGTGCACGTGGATCTGGGCATTCATTGCCGTGTCTACGTTTGCCTCTACAGATCCCACAGAGGTGACATGGAGACAACTCGACTTTTTGAACACCTTAGTCGGGTGGCAGATGTTGCGCAGGAGCAGTTTCCAACCGCGGATTCGGTGTTTTTAGGAGACTTCAATGCTCACCACGAGATGTGGTTATGTTTCCCCAAAACTGACCATGCTGGTAGAACTGCCTAAGCGTTCGCTCTCACGCACGACCTGACTAAATTGGTTAACCGGCCCACCAGGATTCCAGATATTGTCGGTCACGCACCCTCTTTGTTGGACCTTTTGATGACGACTCGCCCGGAGGGATATCGGTTAGAGGTTCGAGCTCCCTTGGGATCATCGGGTCACTGCCTGATTTCTGCTGGGGTGCCAAGGGCGTCGCCACCGGTATCTGTGGTGGCCAAACGCCGCATCTGGCACTATGCGTCGGCAGATTGGGGCGGTATGCGGGTTTACTTTGCATCTGTTCCTTGGAGGCAGCGCTGTTTTAGTGAGTCGGAGCCGAATGCTAGCACTACTGTTGAGTGAGCTGGTGAGATAATGTTAAGGATGGAGTACTATATCCCTCACTCCGATCTCGTCAGTAAGGGCAGACGTAACCACTAGTTCAATCGTGAGTGTGCCTTAGCTGTTGAGAACAAACAGTCGGCATACCGCGCTTGGATCAGAGGTCGAGTCAATGGGGATCCAAATATTGACTCACTGAAAGCAGCCTATAACAATGCCACCAAGTCCTGCAAAAGGGCCCTCATCAGAGCGAATGCTCAGCGCGTTGCACGAGTTGGCCAAGAATTACTAACGCACCCTACGGGAAGCCGTAGGCTACTGGCGTCTGGCCAAAGCCGTGCTGTCACCCTTCTTCGGAACCCTTGCTCATAAGCCGCAAGAGATAGCCGATCTCTAGGTAAAACTCTTTGCTGCTCATTCCCGAATCGATGACTGCAATTCTCAGCCACCAACACTCACCCATTGTGGCCACACAATGCCTGATATCCGTATCAGGCAATGTGATGTACGTGCGGAGCTTCAGTCAATCGACGTCCGAAAAGCTCGTGGACCTGATGGCATCCCAGCGATAGTACTGAAAAACTGCGCAGTGGAGTTGTCTCCCGTCGTAACGCGGCTATACCCCCTTCCTCTCTCTTCTGGGTGTGTGCCGTTGGAGCTACGCTAATGTGCAACCCCAAAAAGGCAGACCGATCAGACCCAGCTAACTACCGCCCAATAGCTGTCACCTCTGTTCTTTGCAAGGTTATGGAACGGATCTTAAATTACCAGCCAGTCCGATACCTAGAAGATCACTCATTAATTAATGATCGTCAGAGTGGGTTTCGGTCGACACGGTCAACGGGTGATCTTCTAGCGTATTTAATGCATGTCTGGGGTGAAGCTATTGACAATCGTGGTGAGTCAGTGGCTGTTAGCCTTGACATTGCCAAAGCTTTTTGATCGGGTCTGGCTCAGTGCTCTCCTCTACAAGCTCCCGGCATACGGTCTGCCCACTCAGCTCTGCAATTGGATCGCCAGCTTTCTGCATGAGCGGAGAATCCGTATCCTCGTTGATGGATGCGCTTCGTGGTTCATGTCAGTGAACGCTGGTGTACCAGAAGGCTCTGTTCTATCCCCCACTCTCTTTCTTCTTCATATCAATCATATAGGTTACATTAGGAAACAATCATTGCAATGCGGATGACAGTACAGTGCATGGTGGATATAACGGTCACCCAGGGGCTGGGCGCATTGAAACCGAGAGGGAGAGAATCAATCTTACTATTGAGCTCAACAGGGTGTTAAACATTACGTTAGCGTTTACAGCGAAAATGTCGCCGTTCCTTCCCCTTCCCTCTTTTCAGGGCACTACTCTTTCGGCACAGGGCTACATCAACTTGCTCGGTATTGAGATATGCTGTGATCTAAATCAGAGGTATTATATCGAAACCGTAGTCAAAACAGCCTCACGGAAGCTAGGTGTCCTGAACAAGGTGCGTCGATTTTTCACGCCTGACCAATTATGCCTGCTGTACAAAACTCTGGTCCGGTCTTGCGTTGAATATTGCTCGCATCTGTGGGAAAGCTCCGCCGCGTACCTCCTCGATGCGCTGGACAGATTGCAGCGTCGTGCCGTCCGTATTATTGACGACGTAGAGGTTACGAACAGCCTTGAACCTCTACAACTCCGTCGTGACATTGCATCACTAAGCGCCTTTTAGCGGCTTTATCATGGAGAGTGTTCTGAGGAGCTTTTCGACCTTATCCCACCTTCCCCTTTCTTACTCAGGAGCACGCGTGCCGGTATTCGGAATCATCAATTTACTGTCTCCACCTAAACATCACGCACAAAGAAGTATAGTTACTCGTTTCTTTGTCGGACTTCCAAAACTTGGAATTTTTTCCAGCACATGTGTTCCCTCCTTCCTATAACATGGGTTCCTTCAAAAGAGGTGTTAAAAAACCGGCAGGATGGGGGCGGCTAGAACAGTGTGTTTTCAAACTGCTCTAGCTGTCTCCGCACATGGACTTTTCTTACCGCTTCACATCAGATGGTGATGACTCATTTACTGAGCTTTGTATATAAAAAGCGGTTTGGTGAGTTATAGCAGTTGTGGTAACGACTGAGACCAACGGCTTAGCGTGCCTTCCAAAGCACGCAGGAGCTCGAGATTATAAATAATGATTGACCCATCTCGGTGGTAGACCCGTATTGTAGGGTCGTCTGGGTAGGTACCACCGCCTTTCTTATTTCAGCCGTGAAACAGTTCGCTGTGCTTCGGATTAAAGGGAAAGGTAGCCAGTGTAATTACTGGACATGGACGGCATTTCAGCTTAGGCCTCAGGATGACAACGCACCTGCAATATCAAGTGATTTTTCCTTGTTATTGCAGGTGTCTATAGGCGGCGGTAACCGCTTACCATCAGGTGGGCCGTCAGCTTGTTTGTCATCTAGTTGTATAAAATAAAATAAAATTTCGGGCATGGCGAAAGTTGCTTTGTTTTGTAATCGAAACTATGGCGTTCTAATCACTACGCTATCGCTACCGAGATACTCAAATCACTTTATAATTTAATTAAATTAAAATGAATACATTATGATTTTGGTTTTTTTGGAAAAATTTACATAAATAATTTGTATTTACGGGGAAATTTTACCATGCATATAAATGTTATTTGGAAAATATTTATTTAATACAATGACACAATTTTGCACTACTATAAATTAATTCGGAAGTCACTTTCACACTCCATCGCTATAAAGGTAATACACCAAAGAAAATGTATTTTTTGTAATAATTAACTCACAATATGAATGCGCTCTTCAATCGAACAAATCACTCTGCTCGTAAAACATATAAAAAATAGTGAATGTCGAAATGCCAAGGTAACCCATGGGCGGCTGTGTACTTTATCGAGATGTCGCCGCCGCCGATGGGCGGCGCGCTTCCAATTCATAACGGCATTGGGGTAGTGGTAATGTGTGTATATTTACGGGAGGCAATTAATGCGTTAATAAAATCCTTTCTTTTAATTTTACAGCTTTACCAACCAACATTAGCCCACAAATAAGACAGTTGTATTAGTTTCCATTTTCTATGCAATTATCACAAGTCACTACTCGTACAACAACAAACAAATTATAGCGCCTCGCTCCCGGCCGGCCGGCAGCCGGTCGCCGGAGCCAGTGAATGCCTACGCGCTCCTTTTCCGCGCTGTGGCCGCGCTAGTGTTCTTCGCGCAAAAACGTTGAAAATAATATAAATCAAAATCCCATGGATAAAAACGACACAAATTAAGCATATAGCTTCCTTTTACCATAACATTAATAAAGACATAAACTCTTATAACTTGAATTTTCTTTTATGGCTATTACAGGGGGTTAAATA
Source organism: Nymphula nitidulata (assembly GCA_947347705.1). NCBI lineage: Eukaryota > Metazoa > Arthropoda > Insecta > Lepidoptera > Crambidae > Nymphula > Nymphula nitidulata. The sequence continues at coordinate 26,248,581 of OX374616.1, forward strand.
GGAAAAAAATTATAGTTCCGAATACCATGGATGAATATGACACAAAATGATTTAAACAATAGATACTAGAGTTAGAGAACCGTTAACACTTATTTCACCAACTTTAATATTTTTCTATAGCTATTACAGCGATAGGTATGGTATTTGGGTAAAACCAGTATTCCCATGGAGTGAGATGGCACAAAAAGCTTATGTATATCAGTAATGACTTTGTTATCATCATGGAAGTTAAATTTTCAACTCTAATTTTCTTTTCAACGAAATAATGCATAAAAAGACAAATACCTAAATTGTGACCTTAGCAACCATCAAAAATGACACAAAATCATGATTTGGGTTGGTCAAATAGTATACTAACTGTATGCAAAAAATCATAAACTTTAATATTTTTGGAACCTCAAAACCTAGCGGTACCGGACTAAAACTTTTTAGGGCCATATTCAGTACTATCTCTACTAATCGAAGAAAATTTATCATGTGTGGTTGACATTCCTTAGCTATCCCTACAAAGTTTTCAGTTAAATATAAAATTCTGAAAGAAAAAAAAATATAATGAAATCCATTTTGACACATCCCGTTTCTTTTGTTTTCCGGTTTAATAGCAAGGTTTAGTCCACATGCATCGATAGTAAATGACAAAAGAAGCAATTTTACTAACGAAACTAAATAAAATTGCGCCGTCGACTCGTCCCTAACTAATTTTTGTTGCTTACAATAGTATGATAACATCTACTTTTTATGACATCAGTAAATGTTAAGGTAGCTACAAGAAAGAGGATATCTGGTTACCTAACATTACTTCGTGAAAACACGGAATTCATGATTATCCTACTACATATAATCTACATCTGGTATCATATAGAGTAGGATCCGTAATAAGTAACAACTATCTTAAGTTGATGTTTAATTTGGTCTAGAATAGTCTAGATAATTGTTGTTACTGTAATGTTATATTATTGGAATTTCCATGAGTAAGTATTTTAATATTTACTATCCTTTTTCTATGCATACTGTATATATGTACCTACTATTATATTGTATGATACTAACACTTTAATTGAGATTTAGTAAATGTACCAGAATAGGATCCTGTATGCTTATGTGTAGGTGCAAGCTGTAATATACCAAAATTGATGTCTCAGAGAACTCTCAAACTCCAGTCTCCATATTCCGAAAATGTCGTATCACGGATTCGATTCGAAAAGTCACATGCCGTCTCGCTTTGACGCACCGTGATAAAAAATGACAAGCACAGAGTTACCGATGTTCGAGTCTTTTCCGGCGGTAGTGAATAGGATGGCAGTTCTAGTGCGTGTTAAATATAGTTGGCTTAACGATTGTATTCTAAATAATATCATAGTGAATATAATATGTTTGATAACAATTAAATAAGTTTATATTGTATGATTTTAGTTTCATTTATGAACCATGCTACATACTACCTACCTTCTGTTACCCTTGGACTTGAAAGAAAGTCCACCCCAATGTTAACCCTGTCACTTTCATTCTTTTTTTACTATAAGGATGTTGCATTGTTGCCTAAGTTTAAAGATGGCGCTATTTTTTGCAAATTTGGAAAATATACGCTACTGTTAGCCATTATAAGAATTCAAACTTAAAAGTTATGGAATATTGATGATTTTTTTTACGATCGACATCTTTTTCCAAGATTTATCAAAATTGATATTGATATGATATTAAATTGCTTACATCAATTAAAACAACTACAAGAAAACTATAAATAAAAACAGACATGACATAGTTATAATTATTAATTTTGTCAATATGTCCATAATTATTTTGGTAGTTACTACCAAGTAAGTAATACCTATAGCAACATTTGACATCATCTCTTCCGCAGATTTTATATGGAGCGTTTTTAGACGATAAGCTGCAACATAGCAAACTACCATACTGTATCTGAACATACTATATTTTCTTTTGAAATATTTTAAAAATTATGAACTATTCTATTTCTACCTTGGCAAAAATAAATTGAATTTGATAAAAATTAATTAAAATCAACGTGCGAAGTAGATAGGTACAGTCGACCACAGAAGTAGCTTAACACTTTAGTACCATGTCGCACCGACTATTGCGCTCGTACCTACTTAATAGTGCTACCGTACTAATATTGATGCCATAGTTAATGTGACATGGTACTTAAGTGTTCAGCCACTACTGTGGTCGTCCGTACATAAGTAAATCAAAAAGTTATAAGTTTTTTCGTATCTAGACCTGATAAGCAGTCCTAGTTTTTATCAATTACCGGTATAATAATGTATTTTGTATATCTAGATGACCACGACAACATAGACACAAAATGGCTCCTGAAATCGGCAAAACAAAAACATCAAAATTCACAAGAGGAGAAAAATGTATACTCGTTCACGTGTCTTTGAGCCTGTTTATGATACTCGTGCTGTTGGTCATTTACGTGGTCCACCTGTGTCTGGTGAAGCACAGCGGTGACCAATACTTCTCTATCACTAGAAGATCTACAAGAACAAGTTAGTTTTTGACTTTTGTTAGTAGGTACCTATTTTGGTCAGCAGATATTTTTGCTATCAATAAGAAACAATCCAGTGAGAGCTTTTATTTTGTTCCCGGTTAATTCGTTTCTAACTAGATAGGTAGATATGGTTTATAACTAAATAGGGTTAATAATATCTTTGAATAAAATTAGAGTACTTGAATTGGCCATAAAGCAAACATTTGCGAATTGAAAATATATAAATTCTGTTTCGCATAACTTGACTAAATACTAATATACAGGCATTCCAAAGGCGTGGTGGCCGGTGGGGGCTGTTATTTTAAGTGGCGATGGCGGTGGCAGTCGCAAACTATGCGGCTGTGTGCTATTGCGTCGCCGCTGGTCGCTGGCCCCCGCGCACTGCGTGGCCGCCCGCGCCGACCCTACGCTCTCAAGCCTCCTGCCCTCATGGGCACTACGATATCACCACCCTGAACCCATAGGTCAGTTACATAAAGACACTTGAGGAGGTCGGTGGCGTCTTGGTTTGAGCGCTCTGGTTTCGATACGAAAAATAAAGCAACTTTCGCCGTGGTCGATCCTAGGATGGGTCAATCAAAGTTTGTTATCTCGAGCTCCTCCGTGCTTCGGAAGCCACTTTATGTCGGTTGTTCCTGCAACCGCTTTAACCCACCAACCCGCACTGGGCCAGCGTGGTGGTGTTATGGCCCAAGCTCCTCATGTGTTTCTCCCATGTAGGAAGGCCTGTCCCCAGCAGTGGGACGTATAAAGGCTGGTGATGATGATGATGACTTAAGGCTACTTTAAGAAAACGTTGTTTGTAAGTCGTTATAAAAACTTGCCAAGACCGTGTCATAATAAGCCACTTAAAATACTACACGATATCGGGAACACGGTTTCTTCACATTTAAATGTTTTTGTAGGATTAATTGTCTCGACTCATGCCTATGCGCAAGGATGATTATGGTCCATGCTATGCGTAAGTATGCCTGAAGCTCGTGGTAGGTCGTCACATGTCCGTCTATTTCGATCATACTACATACAGCATCAATAATGTTTTCGTTATTCACTGTGATAGACGTGTGACCATCACGACATTCATTACTGAAATTAACACGAATTAACACGACCATGATCGAAATCTGCAAACTAGCTATAAACTTGCATCGAATCGCCAAAAGCAGTTTGAAGTCGAGCAACACACTGACGTCGATGAATCCATCTATTACTTTACGTGTAGGGGAGGTAGCTATAGGTAACTACCGTAAAAAATATTTTTCAATATTTTATTTCACTTGTTTGTAACTGTGATTAATATAGGTAAGTAGGTATAACCACCATAACTAAGCCGCGGACTGAGGGGCATGGGTTCCTTGTTCACTACGGAACCTTAAAACGACTTTAATTTTGATGGTTATTTGTATTTATTTTATATTGAACGCTGATCAGCAACTTTCATTACCTCTGACATTGGTTACTCCTAGAGAGTTATCAAAAATAATATGTAACCTCGAAAACAGGAAGGCACCTGGATTCGACCTTATTACAGGAGAAGTACTGAAAAAGCTTCCTAGGAGGGCGATTGTGTTCCTTACTATGCTATTCAATGCTATATTTAGAGTGCAGCACTATCCAATGATATGGAAAATTTCACAAGTATGTATGGTTGCGAAGCCGGGAAAACCACCTACGGAGCCAAGTTCCTACAGGCCCATTAGTCTGCTCCCTGTTCTGTCAAAGGTCTTTGAAAAAATACTAATAGAGAGAATGAAACCGATACTAAAACAAGAGCAATTAATACCTGACCATCAGTTTGGGTTTCGAGAGAGGCACTCAACTGTGGAACAGGTACACAGAGTAGTTCACAAGATAAGAGATTCTTTTGAAAAAAAAGAATATTGCTCCGCCGTGTTCCTTGACGTCCAACAGGCCTTTGATAGGGTCTGGCATAAGGGTCTCTTGTTCAAACTTAAAAACAAATTACCAAATTCGCTGTTCATGATACTGAAATCTTACTTGGACAAAAGGCTATTTCAAGTTAAATATGAAGAAGAACTCTCTGACTTGTACACAGTGGGGGCTTCGGTTCCACAGGGCTCTGTTCTTGGTCCCGTACTTTACTCTTTATTTACGGCTGATATTCCATGTACTGATCATGTTGTAACTGCCACATATGCTGACGATACTGCTTGCCTGGCCAGCGATCGAGACCCCGCTAAAGCTACACAAAAACTCCAAGTGCACATAAATAAAATTGACCAATGGCTTTCGAAATGGCGTATAAAGGCCAGCATAACAAAATCAACGCATATAACATTCACCCTTAAAAAAGGCGATTGCGACCCAGTATATATGGACAGTAAAGCTTTACCAATTAGTAACTGTGTAAGATACCTTGGCCTATACTTGGACAGAAGGCTTACGTGGGCAGATCATATTAAAGCGAAAAGAAAAGAGGCAGACATACAGTTTAAGTCGCTGTACTGGCTGATAGGACGCCAATCGCCTCTCTCTCTAAGTAATAAGTTACTTGTGTACAATATTATTATCAAACCAATATGGACATATGGCCTCGAGTTATGGGGTACAGCTAGCAACTCTAACATCGAGATACTACAAAGATTTCAAAACATTGCATTAAGAAAAATCTCAAATGCTCCTTGGTTTGTAAAGAACACGGAAATACATGAACACCTTGAAATGTCCACAGTGAAAGAGGTGGTTGCAAGAGCCTGTGAGAGATACAAGGAACGCCTTAAGTCGCACACAAACAAACTGGCAAGGGAGCTACTGGTCCCAAATCTAACACGTCTTAAAAGATGGCAAATATTGGAACTGGATCGGAGAATGTGAATATATTTGAATAACAAAACAAAAGCTACATCAACACAGGGTTAACAATCGCTGGAACGTTGCCCTTTATGGAAGTTCATAGAAGGAGAGTGGAAAACATCTGATTATGGCTTTGCCAGCCGATGGCAGATAGCAATATGAGATCATAAAAATAAAAAAAAAATAAAAAAATTGTATTTTGGTCGTGGGTAATAAAAGATTACCTAGCTATTTTTAATCATCCGCTTATATAAATTTTTCGTGTTTTCGTTACATTCAGAAACTCCAATCGATCGAGGCGTAGTCCACTCACAATTTAACAAAGACGATAACCAAAACAACGTGGGTTTATTTGAACACAAGGATCAAGTTACATTAAATACCTTAGCATATCAATTATTTATAGATAGAAATTAAATTAGTATTTATATCGTTTATCAACAATAAGCGCTATCTGTGTTACCCGGACCTAATTTATAACGTCAATTCCCGCGAAACCCGTTGGCAGCATTAGTTAGCTGTAACTAATGCTACGTACGAGTTGGATGTAAGCAGATGACCTCTGCCCTTACCGCCTTCTATCTTTTTGTTGCTTTTAGACCTTTAGGCATAGTGAATGTGTCCATCGCTTGACTCTACATTGTCCTCCTCGTTGCTCCTTTTCTTGAGCCAAAATATCTGCTTAAAGTAGACTCTTTTTAATTTTTGCTAATATGTGTTTTAGCGCATGAGCCTTACCATATCTCTGCCATATCATTCTCCAAAACCGCCCCACTTCACGACCACCACCCATGGCAGTCCACGGGCATACACACAGAACCTCTCTCACACGCCTCTTTCTATGTTCTGTGGGCATACAGGCCACAAGGCCCAGACCAGTCATCCCAAACCCCAAGAGTCCGACAAACTCTAAAAAATGTTTTAGAGATGTTTTCTTCCTGCCCAAATAGTGCGCTGGGCCCCCAACCCAACAAAAATGCGGGGTACCGGTTTGTGTGACTTAAACGAGCAGCTAGATAGCCACTTTGTTTCAAGACTGAAAAATCAAACACTCTCCTTCCTATAACATGAACATGAACAGAATCCATATACGGAACCTATACCTAGGAGGGTAAGACAGGGAGCCGAAAACCGAATGTCCCTTTGGATAAATTTTATTTTATTTACAACCTTATTTATGAAATAATTTTATTGTTGCCAGTTTTGCTTCTACGTAGGCTGGCTAAAGGTGGCCGAAGTGCTTATCAATCCGTTCGGGGAGGATGATGATGACATCGAATTAAACTGGCTAATCGACAGACATATCAAGGTAAGGGCAATTGAAACAGCGTAATACAAACATTTCAGCGTCAGCAGAGATTTTTCGAATACTTCTATGTAAAAAGATATATTTAACAGTATATCTATCTTGGAGATACAGCGAAGTGACAGTAAGCTAAATTTCCAATAAATCGGTTCTGTGAAACTTAGTAACACCCTTTTGTCAAGTAGGAAATGAGCTGATAGTCATCAAACGCCTAAATAACTAACAACCATCTTATTCCCGTCAGCTTTCAAACAAAAAAACCGAGTCAAAATTGGTACATTCGTTTAGGATCTATGATGCCACAGACAGACACACAATTACACAGACAGACACGTCAAACTTATAACACCCCTCTTTTTGCGTCGAGGGCTAAAAATACCTATCTTATTCAAACATGCCACGCGGGCCTTCAATGCCCAGACGGCAACTTAAGTTGTCATAACAATTAAGGGGCTACCTCGTGCACACTAGCGACACCAATTGATTGTTATTAATTATGGTGAATTTAGAACATAATAAACAAAAACGCTTTAGAGAATTGCTAAAGAACGGTATTTGTAATTTTTAAAGATGTATCTTGTATAAAGTGTCTACCTTTAAGTAACTTAATTTTTTATTATTGTTAAAAGTGGCCACTTTCGGCAATAATGAAAAATAAGGTTACATGTGGAGGAATATCTAATACCGAGCACATCTCAAAAAATTACAAATACCATTCTTTAGTCATTCACTAAAGCGTTTTTGTTTATATTCACCACAATTAATATAAATCAAGTGGTGTCGCTAGTTCCGACGAGGTATCGCCTTAAAATTTAATGTGTCTGGTTTATCGGGCTAAATGCAAATACAAGATAGACTAGAAGAATTTCACAGGGATATCCCAAGTCCTGGGTGGCTCAGTGGTCAGAGCAGTCGCCCGGATTGCGAAAGGTCGCGGGTTCGATTCCTGCCTCAGGACGTGAAATTTTTCTAGTTTTATTCTATTTTAATTACTAAGTAATTTTTCAAACATTTATAATAATGTTAAAATCAAAAATTAAGAATATTTGAAAGCACTGCCCCAACTCAACCGAATCGTCGGTATTTGTAAAAATACTCGTTTCGGATGTTGAAATAGAATATTTCGACATTGTAGGGTGGACGTTAGTTAAGAATACAAATAATCTAACAAAAAATATTTGGTTTTAGGCAGCATACATGATTGTCGACGAAATGCACGAAGAACACCCTGAGCTATTAAAAGATCAGTATTGGGAGGAGGTGGTTCCTAAGGACCTACCATACACAGTTGCATCAGAGCACTATAGGAGGCACGAGCCTCCTTGCTCCGCTGACCACTATAAGGTGAAGGCTGAGGATGCAGTTTATGCAAACGTTCAGGCGCCGCGCAAGAGTCATGACGAAACATATGCAGATTATGTAAGTAATTTTGTAGTACCTACCTACCAATAAGTAAGCGTTCATTGCTTTACCTTACCTTATGAACTCCCATCCGTAAAAATAAAAGAATTTTACTTATTATATTCGTAAACATATATGGATAAAATAGATGCTTGGTAGTGCTTGGTATAAAACGGTGCATCATATCATCATCATCGTCATACCAGCCTATGATGTCCACTGCTGAACAAAGGCCTCCCTCATCGATTTCCAAATGGAACGGCAATTCTAGAACTTTAACGCCCCACCGCCCGTCTGTTCTGCGTGCTATGTGCCCTGCCCACTGCCACTTCAACTTACTAATCCTATGAGCACCATATACTTAGTGAAATTTCAAAATAATAATTCTGAGTAACTGCTATTGGAGTGTTCAGAGAACCTGCTTAACTAATCCATATGTCCCAGATTCGAGCCCTGGTGGCAAAGTCTTTCTGTTATGATCGGGAAGGTTTGTTTACGACGAAGAATAACTAGATAGTTTAATTTTAATTTACTTATTATGTAAGTGACTTTGTTTTCCGTTATCTAATATTTATAACACAAGCTATTAATGATGATTAATTCGGGCTAGTTAATTACTCAAGGCAACACGTTTAACCAAATAATGTCCCAACTCAACTCATAACTGTAGTTACCAAACATACTAACGACTAACCTTTTCCCGTGCTTTCAGGAGAGTGTAGATACACCATTGGTAGAACGACGAAAAAACTGGTTTCAGAGACAGATCTCAAGAATGGGTTCGGTTCGATCTGCTTCGACGGCGTACTCTTCGGGCGGGTTGTTCGCGCGGCCGCGGCGAAGCTCGGCGGTGTACGCGAGCCCGGAAGCCGGCGCACCCGCTGCGCCGCCGCCGCACAAGATGTCGCTATACGAGCGGCTAGTTGGCCGCAAATCCGGACGTCACCAGCATAGACAGAATTCACGCCATGGTTCGTTTCACTGTTAGGAGGACTTATGTGATCTATCACAGGAGTTGTGCATTTGATCGCTAAAAAAAGAACATGAAAAATCATCCTATTAAATATTTTTAAAACTGTAAGCGTACATATTTACTAGGTAGTGATGTGACGAAACATGAAATACCTAGGTAGTAAACATATTTTTGGTTCCAGCGTAAAATCCTAATAATAAAGTGTTTACAAATCGTTTACGGTTCACTTATGAGATTTTATTGTAGAGGCAACAGCAGGCCGTAGCTACTTACATTGTGGCTAGAAATAGAACGACGCACGACGGCTTATATATTATAATACTAAAGTACTATTTAAAAAAAATAACTACCAAAAATTTCATTTACTAGGGCTACCTACGTAATTATTATATAGACTGATGATGGAATCCATTGCAGGTGGCAGCAAAAGCAACGGTTCCGCAATACCAATCACGTTGCGCAACCGGCCACGAATCCCGACGCCGGACGTCACAAAAGAGGTGATGGACCGCGAGAGCCGGCTAGCTGTCGGTATGCAAAACATGGGCGTCATCATGGCGCAGGGCTACCAGAGCGAGGTGCCGGTGCTGGGCGCGCTCGTTTTGTCGCCAATTCAGGAGTTGGACGGCGGGTCAGTGAACAACACGTTGCACGCTGGGCAGCCGGGCACGGCGGCGCTGGCGCAGGCGGTGTTGGCTCCGTCGCTGCTGGGTGGAATGCCGCTGGTGGCGCCGGGCACGCCGCGCGGCGACCGACCGGCGTCGCCTGCGCTGCCGCTGCCCGCGCCGCCGCCAGCGCCGCCCTCCGACCGCGACAGCATGCGCAGTGCCCACACGCCGCCTAGCGACACTAAGCGCGGTGAAGTCTACGTCTAGAGTGGTGCTATGTGACTGATATTATAAATTCAACGTGAACTCTAGCTCTAATGTAAAGATTTAATGTAATTTTTCTAAAATTAATTTACACTCAAACAGGGATTGAAATGTTAGCTTTCTATAAAATATTTTTTTTATAATTCATCATGTTTTATTTTTAGTAATTTCAATCAATCAAATACGCATTAAATAAAAATACAAAATAGAACCAATGGAATAAGTTTATACAGCTTATTCCTAGCAGCAATCTCTTTCAGGCAACCTGGGAAATATAGATAAGAAAATAAAAGGAGAGGATGCAAGCAAGATCCTGGCTGAGAACCTTCCCTTCCTTAAGACCTATCTTTCCTTGGGCATAAGCCTCCCTGAAGGATCTCCAAACCGGTCGGTCCTGCGTCCAACTTGATCATGAAGAAAAAATATTCCCAAATTGACATGGCGTCGTTTAAATTCCGGTTGTGGTTTTCGGCTCCGCCACATAAGAATTTCAGAAATTCTGTCTGAACCGCACACGTACCACTGATGGGCACAGGCAAACTTCTTTCCTTAAAGATTTGCCACTTAAAGTACTAGCCCTACGCCAGAGAAGTTGATTTCGGATAATCTAACACTTGTCTTATATCAGAATTCGTCATAATGACAAATTAAATAAATAGATAGTTTATTACGTCTAATTTGGAGACGTGGTTTTTCATATACAGGGTGGAAAAAATATATGGGCCCTGGAGGGGAACTACTTTAAATCCTTAAGTTAGCTCATTTTATGAAAAGAAAACATTCCTTTATTTTTGAAAAGAAACAAAACTGCATTCAAAGATCTTCTAAAATTCGCTTGTCTCACCCAGGAATCAAAAAATAAACAAGTAAACACTCACTATTTTTAACACGAATCGGTGGGATTATTGTTCAGGATCTAATATTAATTAACGAACGAATACTTTCAACATGTTTATCGATTTTCAAAATGTTAAAAGTTGTCGTTCGAATTTCAAATTGTTGCCCCGCGTTGCAATAAAAAATGCGTTCCATTTTTAACTTTTCGTCAGATTTCCTAGTGAATTGTGTATAAATTTATTATTACAATTTAATGGTTTTTTTATCGAAGTCATCACATCAGTCAGGTACTTAGAGATAAATAACATTAGCAAACCTGTACTACATACAATATCTTTGGATGTTAGAGAGATAGAAAATTAACGTATGACTTACTTGTTACAAATGAATATTACAGTACCAGGTATTGTTAATAAAAAAGTGATAAATATTCAATTTCACAGGTATCTCGTACAACAGATTAGTGTAGGAGCAAATGTTTAAGACAAATTTTATTCTGCACAATAATCCTACCGATTCGTTTAATAAAATAGCAAGGGTTTTTTAAAATTATTCGTTGGTTCGATTCCCGAGTGAGACAAGCGAATTTTAGAAGATCTTTGAATGCAGTTTTGTTTCTATTTAAAAATAAAGGAATGTTTCTTACGAGTCAGTAAAAAAAGCTTAAAGAGAGCACGCTTTAGAATTTTTGTCTTTCTGTCTGTTTGTCTGTGTGTTTGAAAGAGCATCAAACAAAACCTACTAAATTAAGTTTAAGGGTTTGATTTGATTATACACGGCGATGCCATCAATACGACAATTTCATGACATTTCTATGAAATAATGCAGCCAATATTATATTATTTCATACGAATGTCATGAAATTATCAAATGAATAAGTGGTTTTTGAAAGCGGAAAACCATTTCCATGAACTAATATAGCCCATGTTTCAATTTATTGTCGTATTGTCGGCACCACCATATCTTAGGGTAACATTTAGTCTTTATAGCATTAAAATCGGTCGGTGGAGTCTATCTAAAGTTATTAGTTACTACATATATGAAAACAGAAAGAAGTAACTTTTGTAAGATTTCGTGTTCGCGTCGTCGGTAATGTTAGCTGCTTAAACGATTTATTTATATTTTATGTCTTTTTATTTTAAGCAAAACGATAAGTAATGAAATGAAATCACCTAAGTACCTGTTGTTAAATAATAAAAAAATACTTTCATGTATGCGGAGAGTAGCGTTCGAGTTAACCGGTACCTGCCTACAATAGATAGATGGCTTTAAATTGTCTGTGTTTTTTTATTGCATTTGCCTTTCTAAATTGACTTTCTTAACAATATTTCTTACCTACTATTATAGCTGCACCCGGCATGCTTGGCAATACCCGTAAAGAGTAAACTGTTAAGTTTTATTAATCCAGGAACCTTCGCTGATCACAATCTGATCACTGGTTTCGGAACGCATAGAGTACAGACGACAAAACATCAAGTGTTACAGTTCACTACGAAAGCCGCCTTTATTACGAATGGAGTACCTACCTAAGGGTGGTCTCAAGATCAAACTGTTACACTTGATATGCATCGACTGTACAAACATATTTTTTTTATTTTTAAAAGGTTTTATTTAACTTGCTTATGTTCGGGTGGAATTATGCTACCTACTCGATTTTGAAGCAGATATCTTCAACCGATTTTAAAAGCTTATAATTAACTTGCTTTTATGTTCGGGTGGAATCTTGCTACTCGATTTTGAAGCAGATATCTTCAACCGATTGAGCTGAAATTTTGTATAGGTACAGGTTTAGTTTGGATGACAATACACGATAAGCTGTGTGACGTCATTCTAAATCCAATATGGCGGACCATCCAAGATGGCGGAATACTTATTTTTAATGCATTTCTACAATGTGGGTATCAAATGAAAGGGCTTGTTAAGAGTATTAAGAGTAGGGTAAACGAACCAAATACTGGATACTTTTTGAAAACTAGAAATCACTACCAAAATAATTAATAAAAACAATTATTTATTGCAATCAGTAATAAGTTTCTTATTGGCTAAACATAACAAAAAGAAATATTTTTTTAACTCTACTCATAATCGGTAAATATTTTTTTTTCTTTGAAATTGTAAAAATCAACAATGGGCCTAATTCTGGGAACACACTTTAATTCTAAATTTAAGTACAGTATATCTCTTTGTCGCAATAAGTAATAGGAAAAAGATAGCAAGAATCTGTTTAAAGCTGTCACTTAAATTTGGATAGATTTCAAAGAAACCATAGACAATTTTAGACGGCATGTACGGAGGTGCCTCCTAAACACAGCATTTTAGCACGTTCAATAAGGGCGAAAATGGAACGCACCTTTCTAAATGTCAATGTTTAAGATAGCCATCCTTTTCTATTTCATTTTGAGAGAAAGAAATAGACTGAACTGAAATTTAAACTTAGCATGTGTTCGCCAGAATTAGGGCCACGTAATCTTATGTACCCTTATATTGGATAGTAATCCTTAATATTGGATATCCAATATTGGGTACATAACTTAATATTGGACGTCCAATATTGGGTATAACTCAATTTAATATTATATAGAAATTAACCCGTGGGATCACAGAACATAGAGGTTAAATTATGAATTAATTGCGTGGTTTAGTTGCCATTAAGTGATTTTCCTTTGACAGCGGTTTGTTTACCAAATAGGTAGATGTGGCGCTGTTGTCGTAAAAAGCATTGAGTTTAAACACTAACGAAATAGTTTTAAAATGTTAAGATAGATGGTATTCGTTAAATATTTAGAAATTGGTTTTTCCAGTATTGCGCACCTATCCAATATTCGGTTCGCTTCCCCTAACTCGAAAAATAATGTGACGTCATTCTAAATCCAATATGGCGGACCATCCAAGATGGCGGAATACTTATTTTTAATGCATTTCTACAATGTGGGTATCAAATGAAAGGGCTTGTTAAGAGTATTAAGAGTAGGGTAAACGAACCAAATACTGGATACTTTTTGAAAACTAGAAATAACTACCAAAATAATCAATAAAAACAATTATTTATTGCAATCAGTAATAAGTTTCTTATTGGCTAAACATAACAAAAAGAAAAATAAGTATTCCGCCACTTATTTTTAATGCATTTCTACAATGTGGGTATCAAATGAAAGGGCTTGCCGAGACTCAGAAGCCTAGCCAGAGATAACTAAATAGTAAAAAATAATTTTAAAGCAAAAAAACTTTTTTTTATAAAAAAGCTTTTACTTAAATGCTATAAAAAGAATAAAATAAAATTTTCCTATAAAATTTGAACTATAAACTAATAACCTCATTATACCTACACAATTTATATGAACATAAAAGCTTGTCGCGCGATTTCCTTGTGTAAATAAACTAGTACCTATTTAATTGAGGGACAACCTTTTATGATCATATTAATTGTGTATAATGAGGTTATTAGTTTATAGTTAAAATTTTAAAGGAAAATTTTATTTTCTTCTTTTTATAGCATTTAAATAAAAGCTTTTTTTTAAAGTTTTTTGCTTTTAATTTCTAGTATTATAGATAATACTTTAATTACAGATAACGAAGTCATGTGATGGCCACTGTTCTTACGAGATCTCGCATTGCTATAGCAGTCGCTTTTTCTGGGATAGCGGCCCCCTTGCTTAAAAGTATGCCGAATGACATACTTTTAAACAATGGCAATCGATCGAAGTATGATTGACGACAGAAAGAACTTATTTTTCAGTTAAGGCTCGCATACCCAAGTGCTAGATACCGCACCATCGAGGCTATACGCTCAATCCTTAGTGATTGGGTAAAGAAACCAATTGACTGCGCTTGCGGGGGCAATCTTCTCACTAAGCATATACTCAAACGAGTTTATGTGCCGATTTCGGCTTCAGAGTGCTTCTAGCTGCCGCGGGTATCACACAGTGAAGTAAAATATTATTTAAAGAGTCAAAATACGGTAAAAATGCCCAGTTGTGTTATTAAATGGTGTGGGATGTCGAGTTCTACTTCAAATTACAAAAAATATGGAATAACCTTCCACAGGTAAGTATTATTTAGATGAAATTCGTACAAAATAATTTTAACAAAAATAAGTTCTTTTTAATAAATATAAAATTGGCACGCGTTGATGTCTTTCTACCCCTCTCTCTCTTTCCTAGGTTTAATGTACTATGCATTTATCTCTTTCTTTCCATATAGTGCTGTTACGTGCACTTTCTTCTTGGTATCGATAATAAAATCATTTTGTAAGATTTAATTATATTGTTTTCGTATTATTCAAATCTAAATTCTAATTTGATTAATATAATTTTTATTTCTATTTACAGACTCAAGCCATGTGATTCACTAAGGGATTTATTTAAAGAAATTATTATTTTGACCGTTGCTTCTCAATATCTGAAACTTGAAACAGCAAGTTTATTTTTATATCTAGTGTTTAAGTTATGAATATCACTATGTTTTGAAAAGGTATGTTTATATTTGTGAACATAAATTATGTTCTTATATATACAGGGTAGAAAAAATCTATGGGCCCTGGAAGTGAACTACTTTAAATCCTTTAGTTAGCTCATTTTACTGAAAGGAAACATTCCTTTATTTTTGAAAAGAAACAAACCTGCATTTAAAGATCTTCTAAAAGTCGCTTGTCTCGCCCGGGAATCGAACCAACTAAAAATTAAAAAAGTAAACCCTCGCTATTTTTTTTTATACGAAAAGTAAAAAGTAACATCAATTATTTACGATCGAATACATTCAACATTTTTAACGATTTTAAAAATGTTGAAAGTTGTCGTTCTAATTTTAAATTGCATTAAAAAATGCGTTCCATTTTTAACTTTTTCTCAGATTGCCTAGTTTAAGAACGAATTGTGCATAAATTTATTATTACAATTTAATGATTTTCTTATCGAAGTCTTCAATAAGGTACTAAGACATAAATAACATTAGCAAACCTGTATTTCATACAATATCTTTGGATGTTAGAGAGATAATAAAATTAACGTATGGTTTACTTGTTACAAATGAACATTACAGTACTAGGTACTAGGTAGTTAATAAAAAACTTGTAATAAATATTCCATTTCATAGGTATCACGTACAACATAATATTAGTGTGTTTGCTAGACAAATTTTATCCTGCACAATAATCCTACCGATTCGTATAAAAAAATAGCGAGGGTTTACTGTTTTAATTTTTAGTTGGTTCGATTCCCAGGTGAGACTAGCAAGTTTTAAAAGATCTTTGAATGCAGTTTGTGTCTTTTCAAAAATAAAGTAATGTTTTCTTTCAGTAAAATGAGATAACTAAAGGATTTAAAGTAGTTCCCCTCCAGGGCCCATAGATTTTTTACATTCTGTATATATGAGAACATAATTTATGTTCACAAATATAAACATACCTTTTCAAAACATAGTGATATTCATAACTTAAACACTAGATATAAAAATAAACTTGCTGTTCCAAGTTTTAGACTTCACAAGACAAGTCGCTCATTCATGGGGAAATGTATACACATTTACAACAAAGTCTTTTCACAAACTTAAGTTATAAGTCAAACAAACTTTAATGAAAAAAGGCTACTATAAGGTCCAAGAATATTTGGATGATAAGAATGCGTGGACACATTAAAATTCCAAAATGTTTTATATGTTTATTTACGAGTATTATGACTATTAACCACTGTATACCTATATTGTGATTGTGCATGGTCAGATAGCTTGAAAATGACGATAATACTTTTGACATTGGGTACCTACTTTGTTGGTACGTTGATATACATTCTCTTCTAATATTATTTTTTTCGCTGGGCGGCACTGCGCTGCTAAAAGTTATATTTTTTTAAAAAAACATTGTAGTTTAATATTTGAAAAGAGTGACTACATGAGTTTGTTGCCGGAATCTTCTCGGTAGTTCAACTTTTGGAACCGGTGTAAATTCAGACATGACAGACAGACAGAGACTATGACGTTGTTAGTTAATATATTTTTTGTGATAGTTGTAACGTGTGTGTTAAAAGTGTTTCTTTGTGGCCTATTTAAATAAAATATTTTCTCTTTCTTTCTTACGTTCATTCATTAAAATCGTACTAAGTTATTATGTTGTTTAATTACACTAGAAATTCCCTCGCACCAAAGTTGACTTATAGTTTTTATCGATAGTCGATAATATTTTTGGTCTCCCTGCTCCCTACAAAAACACGTGTAATTGAACTGACCAATCAGCAAAGCCAATGCCTCGTCGCCCCCGCACCGCTAAGCAGTGACCTGTGTTTCTAAGGAGGAATGCATCTATGCGCTCTCCACTGGTTAAGTACTCCGTGGTTGGACGTAACCAAATTCAGTTCTATTTTTAAATTTTTTATTCCCACCCTAGATAAGGGTAAGGTAGCAATTAGTATGAGTTTTTCCCGCCCGGTGGTGGGAACTAGCGTTTTCCTCCCATTACTCAGATCAAGAAAATGCTACTTTCCGAGCATGACGAATGAAAACCCTATTGCAGGTGCACGCACCATTGAAGCAATAAGGCCTAATTTGGCCACATGGACCCGCAGAGGGCATGTTGCGCTTACCTTCCGGCTGACCCAGGTGCTGTCCGGACATGGATGTTTTGGCAGCTACCTTCACAAGGTCGCCGGAAAGGAACTGAGCCCGCGCTGTCTGGAGTGTGGCTGCGACGAGGACACCGCGCAGCACACGCTGGAGGTCTGTCCGGCGTGGTCAGCGCATCGCGCTGCCCTAACCGCAGTTATTGGTATGGACCGTTCCCAGCCGAACATTATTCATAAGATGGTCGGCAGCGAGACGTCCTGGCAGGCGATAGTCGATTTCTGTGAGGATGTGGTGTCACAGAAAGAAGCTGCGGAAAGAGTTTTAGAGGCAAATCCTCTTGCGAACCCTATCCACTGTAGGAGGCTAGGCCGGGTGAGGCGGCGCTTTGCGCACCTGCTTCAACCGCCTTAGCTAGGGGTATTGAATGGTGGAGGGGGGGCTCCACCACTCATCCCAAACACACTCCGCTAACGGTTTGAGAAGTGCCAAGTAGCCGCGGAACTTCCCGCCAAAAAGAAGAGTTTGAAAGAACGCCACAAGGCACGACCGAGATGTGTGCGACGAGCTTCCTCGGTAGCGCCCCACTAATGTGGATAGCGGGTACAGTCAGTTTTAGTTTAGTGCGTATAACGGCACTTTACACCGGTGACTCCCACATAACTCAGGGGGCAAACCCCCGCCGTTCTCCCTGGGTACCCATAAAGATTTTCTGACTAAAAATAAAATAAATAAATAGAAGATTTCACACCCGGATAGAAAAAAAAATGTTTTAATTTTAATGCAAGTTATGCCACCTTTGGAAGCATTCATAAATATTATATTTACTCCATGATGCTTTCAAATTATTGACCAAGTACTACCAGTTGCTTTTACGTCCGACAACAGCAAAAAATTAAAAAGCTTAATACCGCAGCCAGTTTAGGAATATTATCGTTAGTTAGTTCTTATTTCATTCTTTCTTATTCTTATTTCAGCCGTTTCTTTCTTATTTCAGCCGTGAAACAGTTCGCTGTGTTTCGGATTGAAGGGAAAGGTAGCCAGTGTAATTACTGGGCATGGACGGCATTTCATCTTAGGTCCCAGGATGACAACGCACCTGCAATATCAAGTGATTTTTCCTTGTTATTGCAGGTGTCTATAGGCGGCGGTTACCGCTTTCCATCAGGTGGGCCGTCAGCTTGTTTGTCATCCAGTTGTATAAAAAAAAATTAAAAAAAAAATTTTCCTTGAATTGATCGGTCCGATTCGGGACTCCCGAATCGGGAACCGATTATATTACTATAAATAATCGATTTTCCGATTAATCGATTTCAAACTGACATGCCTATGTTATGGTTATTTAGTAAAGTGATAACACCATAGGATAGAATAGAGATAATATTATGGTAGATATCACCGTACCGTGGCGTCGACGGCCTTAAGTGATCAGGGGCGCGTTCCAAGCCAACAACTTTTTACTCTAACTAGCCGTTCCGTGCCTTTCGGCATGATGTTTGGCTGTCACAACTACCCTGTTCCGAGCCTTGGAGAGTTGCAACTTTTTAACCGACTTCAAAAACGAGGAGGTTCTCAATTCGGCCGGTATGTTTTTTTTTTTTTCTATGTATGTACACCGATTACGCCGAGATTACTGATCCGGTTTACGTGATTCTTTTTTTGTTCGATGCGGAATAGCTGCCATTTGGTCCCATAAAATTTTTTTCAAAAACAGTTGGGTACTTTGGTTTTAAATAAAAAAAAACTGAAATTATGAAATCGTCTACATAAGCGAAATTGCGAATTTTTGCTTTTCCAATGACTTTTTAGTGAAACGATACGATAGTACATAGGAAACAATATAAGCTGACGGTCACCCATCTAGCTTCGACCGTAGAAAGTTATCACTACAAATTGTGAAAAAAAAATTTTAAACAAAAATTAAAACCGACTTCAAAAAACTGAAAAGGATAAAATAATTAAATTTAAGTAGGTACTCATCCCCTAGAAACATATTTTTGGAGTTGGTGCTAAGTGGTTTCCAAAAACAATAGAAAGTAAAGCACCGACTCCAAAAATATGTTTCTAGGGGATGAATCATCATCACCAGCCTATATATGGAAGAAACACATGAGGAGTTTGGGCCATAACACCACCACGCTGGCCCAATGCGGGTTGGTGGGTTAAAGCGGTTGCAGGAACAACCGGGACCAACGGCTTAACGTGCCTTCCGAAGCACGGAGGAGCTCGAGATTATAAATTTGATTGACCCATCCCGGGACCAACCATTGCGAAAGTTGCTTTGTTTTCGTAATCGAAATCAGAGCGCTCAAACCACTACGCCACCGAGCTCCTCCCGGGGATGAATACCTACTTAAATTTAATTATTTTATCCTTTTCAGTTTTTTGAAGTCGGTTTTAATTTTTGTTTAAAATTTTTTAGCAATCAATTTTGATAGCTAAGAAACACTTTGACGTTTAAAACGTCATATGTATTAGTGATCATACGTCAAATGAGATTGCATATTGTCAAATCTTAAAAAAGGCACTTCATAATTTTAGTTTACTTTAAATAAAAGTTTAAATACAGTCTTAACAGAAAATTTAATGTGGAATGGAAGACTTCGTATTAGATTTACATAATGATGGAACTCCTTGTCAAAATTTAAGATTATAAAAACAACTTGTGTCGTTCGTTCCACAGCTTATAGCAAGACAAAAAACAACTCTGAGTATTTGAAATGTAGTCTCGGAACGGACCTCTGTGCCGGGGCGCGTTATTAAGACTGTATTTCATCTTTTATTCACTTTTATTTAATGTAAACCAAAAATAAGAATTCCTTATTTTGAGATTTGACATATCCCATCTCATTTGATGGATGGTCACTAGGTCACTAATACGTGTGACGTTTTAACGTCAGAGTGTTTTTTAACCATAAAAGTTGATCACCAAAAAGTTGCAACTTTCCGAGACTCGGAACACAGATTAGAAGGAGTATGTGCTCGGAACGGGGTAATTGTGTGAGACAGCCAAACGTCATGCCGAAAGGAACGGAACGGCCATATAGTAAAAAATTGTAGGCTTGGAACGCGTCCCTGTGTTCATAGAATAATAATTACTCCAGGCTCTCTACACGAAGAATCCTTCAACATACTCTATTGCTACTACTAATCTGTGCTCCAGGCTCTGTTAGACTTTCTGCAGTTCTGTACTGTAATCTGTAATCTAAACCTCTTAAACAGTCTAGCGCAAGTTCGTAAGAAAGAAAAATTGTATGAAACGTGCACGCTCAGTAATGGCGGTATAATCCGCCTCAATCCGAAAGAAGGCATTATCCATACAATCAATATGGTGGTCGACGCTCTTCATAAACACGTGATTTATATCTGTCATCTGTCTCTCGCTGTTGTCTTGTTTTCAAAACGTTTGACATTTCATTTAGTTGTGTTGTAGAATTTTCTAAAATCAGAAATTAATGTAAATTATTATTAAAAACGAGTGTTTTGCCTCAAGAAATAAGCTTGACCCAAAAAGGATTTTGTGTGATGTGAAGTGAACTAAATGAGTAAACGAATAAGTTAAGAAATATGTAATTTAAAGACACGCCGGCGGCCAATGTAAAACGAACATATTAAGTCTGAATTTCCTCTCAATGATGATCGGTAAGTACCAATGACTGTTAATTAGTTCTATTCTAAAGCTATTATTGTTTAAATAGGGATTTTAGTACAAATTTCAGTACATAAAAGTAGTATTTACCTACCGACCTAAGTAAAAAAAAGTGCTGTCTGTACAATTTTATTTCCCTATCGATGTCGTGCCCATTAAATAAACCACTTTATTTTTTTTCGCAGATGTAAACAGTGACAATCGACAACAAAATCGCGACATATTTTTGGTGTAGTCGGAATCCAAATCGGAGTTGATGGCCGATCCAGGACTATTCACACGCCTACCGTCAACCTAACAACCTACCATGTTGTCATAGTAGTCAAGCTTGATATATTGTATATTATACTAAATAAAAGTTTTTCAAGTACCATTGTTTATTAATTTCAAACACCTATAACTATCGATAAAAATCTAAAGTTGTATCTCTAATCCCTACTAAGCACATCCCTAATTTGTTGCTTATGTTGGCATTATTGTTGCCAGACTGTTGTCTGAATTTTTATTATATTGGTATGAGTCTGGCGTGCACGTTCTATAGTTTTTTTTTTTTCCTTGAAGTCCCGTCTCTTCTAGCGTAGCGTTTTATGTTCTCTTTGCTCTTAAAGTAATCTGTGATCTAAACTGATCAAAATAAACGGTTTTGATCATTTTTTAGATAATAAGCTTATTACCAATATGCGTAAATCGCCAACCTCAGAATCAGGTTAGTATTTTTATTTACCAATTTCGAATAATTTCTTTTTTAATTAGATCAAAAACTATTTAACTGTATTATTTAAAATTTTGATGTTACTACTTACTACTTTCTTACTTTCATTTGTTTTGAGTGATTTATTTATTTCATTATGTTCATATATCCCCTTGACGGTAGGAAGCTAGGTACGTAACTCGTTTTAAACTTAAACTCAGTACCTATTTTTAGTTAAATTTTAGATTTTAACTGCATCTGCATGTAGTTAACAAGATATTTTTCTGAAATGAATTCATAGTTGTTAAAAATTTATTATATAAATCTTTATATATCAAAAGAAAGCAAAAAATCATTATGTTTCCTCTTGCTACTTGAGAAAACTGACACCACCTTCTTGCAATTTTATTATTGTGTAGTAAATGTAAAAAGAATAGATTTAAAAAAAAAAATTATAAAGGAAGAATCTAATTGATTACCGAAACAATTGTAATATACGACAGAACCACCCTCATTTATATTGTATTCATTTATCTGTGAACACCCTCAATATCTATCATTTATTTAATGAGCTGAAATCTCATCAGATGGTGTTAGTAGTGTTGAAATAATGTCATTATCACTATTTAATTATGATTTTACTGAAAAATAACTCAAACAAGTACAATATTACCTATATTAAGTTCCACCATATACAATGTGTATCAAAAATACCTGTAAATGGGAAATGATGTAAATTGGTTTCTTGTGTAGAGTTTATAGCCAATTTTTTTTATCAAAATAATTAATTTTTCAGCATGTATTAATGTCATTCTACAGTTGTCATACATTGGTCAACAACACTACACAACGGACCCATTTACACCCTTTCTGATTTACGGGTATTTTTGATACACCATGTATACAATAGAAATGCATTACTTACATAAGCAATGTTAATTTGGTTTTGATTAAAATGGATTTTTAGTGGGGCTAATATGATACAAAACACATTAGTTACTGTGATTTGTATTCTAACAAAATCTAAATCAAACAAACTCCAACATAGGCCTCTTCTTTAGATTGCCATCCTATTCTATACTTAGACCATGAGAACAAAATAGACAAGTCAAGTGAAACCGCTTTTCCACTCTGTGTGTGACCTACATGTAAGTAAACAAATTTCAACATGTGTGTAATGTTGCAATTTTTTTACTGTTTAGTCTGACTTTCGGTAATGTAAATTGGAATATACCTACAACTGTCCTTTTTATTTTTTTAGATATTAAATGTTTTAATTCTAGACGACTACATTTTGACTTTAAAAATAATTATTGCATATATCTTTTGTAGTTTTATAAATTAATTTTGGTAGCCAGTTCATTGCGTCTGACGTCACTATTTGGTATCATTTTCCTATGGTTTTTTTTTTCGGTGACTTACAGTTTCCCAAACATATTATCTATAGTATAACTAAATACTATTTACCGAGAATAGAACTATTGTTTTGTTGCAGAATATTATTAAAATAATAAAGAAATACTTTCAAACTCAAAGTTTATTAATTGACAATACAATCGTAACAGATAACGTCTAACAAACAGTAGAATATGATTTCAAATCATAACAGTTTTTATCATAACTATCTTCTTTAATATTTTTTTATTAATTAGGTACATACTATCAATATCACTAATTGATACGTGGTATGTTTTATTGTTGTAGTTTTCGATTATAGTTGTGTGGATTATTATTTACTTCAATAGTAACAATTCAATCTAAAGTGTAAGATCTATTTAATCAGATCTTACCTTTATTTTGTTAATGTACTTACATAGATACAATAAAAACTTCTTTATTAACATTGGTTACTTGTTACTTAAAATTATATTAAAACACACAGAAACAAAAAAATAGATGAGCTATTAAATAAAAGTAACCGGGGGAGATCATCACATCCCAAAATTGGTAGGTAGTAAAAATTAACATAGCTGTGAAATGTGATATCTGAACCTTTCTTCTGTTTTTAAAATTATATTATGACACACAGAAACAAAAAAATTAAATGAGTTATTAAATACAAGTAACAGGGGGAGATCATCACATCACAAAATTGGTAGTAAAAATTAACATAGCTGTGAAATGGGATATCTTAACCTCTCTTCTGTTATTCTTACGTTTTTACGACACAGGATGCCATATTAAAAGGAAATAATACTACTATGTCTCGCGACTTGCGTTCGAAATATCGCACGTTGTCACACTGCGACTCGAATCAGATGACTTTCTTGTTACAGATGAGTTTGCGCGGCTTCACTCGCTGTCTCAAAACGTTTTGTTTATCTTGTTCTTATGGTCCTATGTTTCTGGAGCAATTTCTGAGTTTAAGACTTATTAAATTTATATTTTCATTGAATTGTCTGTCATTAATTAATTACGTTTGTTAAATACAATGAATAAAACAAAAAAATATACAAATACATTATATAATACAGAAATTATAATGTCTGTATTCAAGTTTTTTTACATTAATAATTTATTTGATGGCAGTATTATTAGATGGTTAAATTTCGTCAATAAATTCCTTTAAACAATATATGACTTGTTCACAAGCAGTTTCCTTAGTGCATTCCAAAATCCACATCCTTGAAAGGCTTAATTCAATGAGATTGGTAGTTGATTATAAATTTTGATAGCCATGCAGTATCAGTATTTAGTAGTACAAAATCCTTACAAATATATTTTTTCAGGTACAACTAAAGTGTCTACACTAAAAGATGACACTTCTATTAATTTTAGACCATCATTTTCTAATTTCAAACATATGAAAAAATATTTAAAATCGAAATTTGAAGAAGACATGAACTATAATACTGCGGCCGTGTCTTCTAATTTGAATGACAACAAAAAAACAGATCAGAAAAAAGTAAATGTGGTAGTGCAGCCTCCGCTACCGCCAAATTCTCCGCCACTGGCCAGTTCACTTAATTACACAGTAAAGAAAGAAGTTGAAGATGATGAATATGAGAAAAGCAATTCTGATCAGAGTGATGATTTGAAGCAAGAAGAATTTACTTTTTTGCCACAGAGTTATAATGTCGATGGTTCCAATGAAGATGAACCAATAATGTGTAAGGATTTCGTTCGTGATAAATGCACGCGTGGTGACGCTTGCATTTACGCACATGAGATTTATATTAGTCAGTTAACAGGTGTTTATACATTCTGTAAAAATTTTGAAAATGGACGGTGCTTTAGACCAGTATGTCACTTTGTACATGCTACTACTTTTGAAAAGGAACATTTCTTGCGTTCTGGAGAATTGCCTCCACACGCTCTGGACCATCTGAATTCTGTTACTACAGAAGCCAATGGAAATGGTAAGTTATTGTTTTCAATACCTCGTAACATATTTCATTGCTAGTGTTTCTGTTTCATGATCTTTATTATGCTTGCAGGTCCGTCTGGTATACCCCCGATTAATAATAATTCTTTTTCGCAATCACAAGCAAAGTAAGTGCAATTCTAGAGAAGACGTATAATTATATAAATAAGATTCAGAGCTCAAACATAGACAAAAGTCCATTAATATGGGGTTAAATAGTCACCTATATTTACAGAATGGTCGATTGGGTATGCCCGGGTGCTACGCCAGTGTCTGCAGCACTACCGCCCGCCGTAGCTGAGTCATGTGCCGCCGCACATGAGACGCCCGCGAAGCCTACGGTCTCATCGGCTGCTCTCAAGCGGGAGTGGAGACACAACGATGACTGTACGTATTGCTCAATTGCCAAAAAACCACCTAGTGCATTTTACCTTATAATGCAACTATAGTCACTTCGGAAATAGTAATGGTATATAGCACCATTTTTAGATCTACATCATACAATAGTAATTATAATCTAGCTATAGCGTTACGAAAATGTGGCACTACGTAAAGTGATTACGAACATGAAAGGTTTAGCCAACAGAATCAGTTGGCGCGAAATATGCGCGGACCAACTACCGAAGTATCGACAGATGTAAAGAGCGAGCTACGAGGGTCAAACTGAAAGTTATTAGATAATCTAAAACTGAGCAAACTAGCTTATTATCTTTTATTATATCTTTTCAAAATAGTGTCCATTCACATCAATACATTGCTCTATCCGATGGAACCATTGAGAAAAGCACTTTACGCACTGGTCCTTAGGGGTCTCTCCGACTGCACTTTGAAACACAGCCCCTGCTTCCTTGACGTCCATAAAACGTTTCCCTCGAAGATTTTCTTTTATTTTCGGGAATAAACAAAAATTTCAAGGTGCGAGGTCGGGGCTAGACGGCAGGGGACCCAGTAATTCTTACGTCTAACGTCGCCGATCTTTCGCCTGGCTCTATGCGACGAAGCGTTGTCTTGGTGAAGGAGGATCCTACTGCGAGGTCATTTCTCTCGTACTTTTTCCAAGACAAGTGGCAAACAATTATTAGTGTACCACTTAGCGCAGAAACTGTTTTTCGAGCCTCTAAAACAATTATTGTCGTTAGAATTGTTGTTGTAATGACCTGTCCTTCCGAAGAACGAGGCCACCATCTTTTTTCCCAGACTTCGTCCTCTCTTCACTTTATTTGGCAACTCGTCGGAAGGAAACATCCACTGAGCAGACTGTTTATCGGTTTCGGGATCTTACCAGTAAATCCAGCTTGCGTCACCCGTAAGTACCTATGTCGAACACAGCATTTGAGTCACCCCCGTTTAATCTTTGAACCATTTTACGGCACCAATCAACACAGCGGAGTTTTTGAGCCACGGTCAAATTATGGTGTATCCACCGGGCTACCTCATAATTTATGTGCTTCCTGACCGCTCACTCTTCATGGAGGATTTTGTGCACTTGACTCATACCGATGCCTGAGCTTGTCACTTGTCATTCTCTATCATACGCCGTATAATACTGATGTTATCTTCAGTCAATGCAGTAAAAGGCCGTCCCTCACGCAGATCATCGGTAAGATTAGTGCGACCACGTTTAAACTCATTAAACCAGTTGTAAACAGTGGCACGAGATGGGGATTCATCATGAAAGGCCAATCGAAGTCTATCACATAAGTAAAGGAAAATAATTATACATTTTTTGACAAATGTCAGCTCGAAAAATGCTATTGATTGAAAATCGAGTAGCTTATTTCATTAACTTTGTAGAGATATATGACAATGCTGTTTCAAATTATTTAGAATAAAATAAAAAAGACCGTCTCTATCATAACTTTTTTGACATATAATTTACATCGAAAGTCATAAAAATCATTGCAGCAAAATTTTCTCGCGTTAAATTCATGTTAATATTTGTATACCTTGACGAAGGTGGAAATGAAGTAAGACAATTTAATAACCAGCTATCACTGTATTAGAAGTATCAGAACCTGCATTTCACAAATGAATTGAATTGAGTTGACGTGACTCAGACAATTTCCAATTCGCCGCCAAATCATAAAACAAATGACAAGTACCTACATACTCAATAATACCGTCAGAGT
This sequence comes from Nymphula nitidulata, assembly GCA_947347705.1. NCBI lineage: Eukaryota > Metazoa > Arthropoda > Insecta > Lepidoptera > Crambidae > Nymphula > Nymphula nitidulata. Next base: position 26,275,678 of record OX374616.1, read on the forward strand.
TCCATTTTTAAATTTAAACTTATTTTTATTGTATTGTTTCTAAAAACTTTCAGTGTCGCCCTCGTATACGATTCATACAAATGCAACGCGCGTTGCAGAAACGGAATTTAGTCCCAGTTCTTAGCCCATGATTTCACAGCTGGACGCAATTGAGATCTAAACGATTAATTTCAATTAGGGGTATTTGTGTATCATGTTCGTACTACGAGTGCGCACTTCTACGTCTAGGCCTACAATACCCCTAGAATAAGTTTCAATCGAAACGAAAACGATCATCGTCGTGTTCACCTCTCAAATCTATATAAAAGGTTTTCAATAATTCACAATAGAGGTCCTGCTGTAGTTTTCATACGATTTGGTAGTTTTCACGCACGACGACGAATGTTTTCGTTTCAATTCGATGGAAACTTACACTAGGGGCACTGAAACTGTCGACGGAAGCGTCGCGCCACTTTATTCACACAAGCAGGCAAATTCAACGTCACATGCCACTACACTACAGCCTCTTCGCAAATGCGTCTGGATATAGCTTCGTTTGTTTACATACGCATGCTGCAAAGTACAACAAAGCCGAAAACCGAAAGTGCGTGTGGACAATAAACAAGCCTTAGTTAATTGAATTTTTATTTACCAGAGTGCTAATTTGTATCTTTTGTTTTATTTATAGTTATTATTTATTTATAGTCAAGATCTTTAATCATTAATCTTTATTAATATATACGCAGCGAAATTTATAAATCTTTAGAATTATGTGCCTATGTAATATTAATTTGTCTTGAAACATTTAAAAAGTATAATAACGACAGTAACTTAATGCACAATATGTTTTCTTTGCTAATTAACTACATTAGATACGTTATTATTCAATACAATGCGAAAGTATATACAGAGTGGTGCCGTCAATACGACAATAAATATAAAACATGGACTATATTAGTTTATACCACATATAGGTTTATATTACATATAGGTTTTCCACTTTCAAAAAGTTCTTATTCATTTGATAATTTCATGACATTTCTATGAAATTATGCAGCCAATGTTATACAAACAAACAAATGTTCAACATTTGTTCATACAAATGTCATAAATATAATAGTTCATAGAAACGGTTACGTAACGGAACGTAGCCCATTTTTCAATTTACTGACGTATTGACGGCACCACCCTGTATACTTCACGGCCTTTGAAATTCACAAATAATTCCTTAGTGTATTGAAAATGAAAAGACTTTAACAACTCAAAATCTATATTATCAAATTACTGTAAAAATATTTCTGACTTTAGAAATATTTTTAATATCATCATCACCAGCCTATATACGTCCCACTACCGGGCACAGGCCTTCCTACATGGCAGAAACACATGAGGAGTTTGGGCCATAACACCACCACGCTGGCCCAATGCGGGTTGGTGGGTTAAAGCGGTTGCAGTAACAACCGGGACCAACGGCTTAACATGCCTTCCGAAGCACGGAGGAGCTCAACATTATAAATTTGATTGACCCATCCAGGGACCAACCATAGCGAAAGTTGCTATGTTTTCGTGATCGAAACCAGAGCGCTTAAACCACTACGCCACCGAGCTCCTCAATTTTAATATATATTTTTAATATTAATTTTTTATGCGAATTTTTATTACTATTCATAATAATATAATTACAATGAATTAGCAACAATAGACTTTAAAAATTGTGTTTTCAGTAAATACAGATATAGATACATGCTTAAAGGTTAAGTCGACCTCTTTTTGTTTATTGCCCTCTTTTTTGTGTTTTGTGTCTCTCTCTAACTTATAAGTTTTGCTATTTTTATTTAGTAGATTAGTTGCTTAATTATTCCTGTACTTCATTGGTATAAGTAATTTTAAATTGTAAGTACTTATACCAACTAAGTCGTAGTTAGACGATTGAACATTATAAAAAAGAAATAAAGTCGGAAAAATTGTTATTTCTTTTTTCAATATTTAAAAAAAGGCTACAACAGTTGTGCTGCAGATGTTCGTAAAATATCTACGTTTCCTTAGCTTTCTAACAAGGTACTACAAGCTAGGGTATTATCAGGATTCTTGGGAAAAACTTTAATGAAAGGCTCCCAGGTAGTAATCAAAATAACGGTATTACGTTAAGTTACTCGCTGCGCCTATTGTCCTTAAAGAAATTGGGGTGCGTGCGAGCCGGCATGCACAACTAAATCCCAATAAGAAGCGGATCAAGGGATCACAAAGACGATTTAGCTTAAATGTGTGGATGGGAATCATTTCAAACCATTTAATTGCGCCTTACTTTCTCCCTAAAAATTTGAACGGAGAAACTTACGAAAATTTTTTGAGACATGACTTACTCGATTTGCTTAACGACATACCACTAAACCTCATTCGAGACATGTGGTTTCAGCATGACGAGTGCTCTGCGCACTACAGAAGAAGTGTCAGAGAGTGGCTGGACACTAATTATGCGAATAAGTGGATCGGAAGAGGTGGACCAACACCAGCCAGCTAGAAGTCCAGACTTGACGCCCATGGATTTTTATGTGTGGTGACACATGAAAAGTTTGGTGTGTGATTATCAAAATCCAATAACATCTGTTGATGTTTTGCGACGGAAAATAATTGATGCGGCAAACGAAATAAGAAGAGGCTTAACAACTAGTGTAGTAAAAAGTGTCTTATGAGACAGAATGCGAGTTTGTGTTCGAAACAGAAGCGAACATGTGGAACGTGTATTGTAGGCATGTATTAAAAAGATAAAGAAACATAATTTGTTATCTATTTGATTGTTTTATTATGTTTTCGGACCCAAGTTATAAAGACGCTCTATGACCATTATTGACTAGAAGCGTTTCTCCAATGTTTTACTCTAGGAATTCTAATAATACCCTAGCTTGTTAGACCTTGATAGAAAGCTAAGGAACCGTAGATATTTTTACAAACATCTGTAAGACATCTGTCATATCCTTTTTTTTTACTATCAAAGAAAGAAATAAAAATTTATCCGAATTTATTTATTTTTATACTACGTTTAACTTTAAGTTGGTACTAAGTACTTGCAATTTTAGTGTACAGAATAATTAAAAAACTAATCTACTACACAAAAATAGCATAACTGAATAAGTTAGAGACACAAAACACAAAAAGAGGGCAATGAACAAAAAAAACATATTTTTAAAAAAAAAACTTCATTTTTCCATAACTTGAGAACGGTTAAGTTTAGGGTACGTTGTTTCACAGTCAAACCAGTCAGAAATGATGGAAACTGCATCCTCTTAAAAGATATAGGTCGACTTAACCTTTAACCCATATAAAAGTGAGAACGAACACGTTACCATCTTGTGACTGAAGTGCCTGTACTATTCTGTATTTTGTGCGACACTACAAGTTTGGGAGTAGGTACCTCCAATTAATAAGTGATACATTAAAACTTCATGGTAAAAATATTTCTAGAAACAAGCTTTCATTGAAATGCGCTAAAAGGAAGAAAATAATCTTAAAATTGAATCCATCCAACCCATTAATTGATTTCATAACACAATTTATCTATACTAATATTATAAAGCTGAAGAGTTTGTTTGTTTGGTTGAACATGATCAGGAACTACTAATTCAAATTGAAAAATTCTTTTTGTGTTGGATAATTCACTTATCGAGGAATTTTAGTAGGTTATACAGAGTGGTGTCGTCAATACGACAGTAAATTAAAACATGGGCTAACTAAATTAATACATCTTATTCGTTTGATATTTTTTTAACATTTCTATGATAAAATAATAAGTAATAATATTCATAATAAATGTTAAAGTTCCGCAAAAATTATGTATGGCGAAAATGTTTTCCTTTAACAGTTCTAAAAAAAAGGCCGCGGCAGCATATGTCTATCTTTTGAAATTGACTCACTATAACCGTTTCTTGGTTATCAAAAGAGATGTTTCAAAAATGTATGGAGACCCGGCCAGGTCTATGGTACGTACATACACTATACTAAAAGAATAGTTTAAAATATGCAGAACAGCATTCAATTGTCCTTTTCATTTTATTTGCTTTTTTGCGTGGTACAAAACAAGATTTTTTATAGAAAAAACTGCAACACAGCCAAATATTCGTCATGGCGCGTATGTCACATTGGTGACGTTTAGTTGACGTCTATATTTTTTTTTAAATTAATTCTCCCTGTATTGGGAAGGCTAAGGTTACTAATGACCATACCGCCATGTCTTCAGTATGTATTAATTTCTTTATTTAATGCATTAAAATGCTGGCGTAACAAATTTTAATGCATCTTGGGAGTATTTGACGCGAAATATATGACGACAGTCTCTTTATGTGCTACTTGATGAGGTGGATAACCACAAAAAAAGTTCTCATCGTATTTCACACCATAATCACTTTTATTCTAATAATCTTTTAGTTGCACGTCAACACAAACACTTTTATAATAAAACTACGCCGCTTTTATAAGTCAATGTTCGCTACGACACAATTTTTAATTATTGTAATAAAAATTTTCACTGACGCCACAAAAACCCGCCAAACACTCTTGACTTCTATGTCGCCCGCCATCTTGCCATAGTGAATAACGGTGAAATCGACGAAAAATTTCAACTTTTGTGCAAACAGATTATGCATGAAAACGAATTAAGTATTAGTATTTTTCACGGATTCAGGAGCTATTTCCTGATTTTTTAAGATACTGTACCTACATATACCTGGCCGGATATGAAACATCTCCTTTGTTCTAAAATAATGCATTATCTGCGAAGGTTTTTGTAGATATTATCAAAATAAATTCATTATACATCACAAGTATTTATTTAGAATAAATATTTTTTGACATCATTTGATTTCAATGAACGTCGTTCAGATATCATAGTTTAAAATAACTCCGCAACTAATAGGAAGGTCATTTATGCCTTTGCGATAAAACTCTGGTGATCTAGATTCTACAAACTCGGTGAAAGCATTTTGTACTGTCCTGTGATGAAAACTTTTTATCTCGTAGAAGACTGTCCAAATCAAAAAAAAATGGTAGTCCGTTGGAGCAAGGTCCGGCGAATACGGAGGGTGACGAATGGTTTCTAATTGCAGTTCCTGTAGAGTTAAAACGGTTTCTCGTGCTGTATTAGGTGTCGCGTTATCATGGAGCAATAACGGTGAAGATCGATTCATGAGTTGGGGCTGTTTCACTGCAAGTTTTGCTATTATTGTTCGGAGTTCGGCACAGTAGACATCTGCCATGCTGAGACCACCAAACAGTTACCATTACCTTTTTATTGGTAAGCTTTGCTTTAGGACACTGTTGCGGCGTTTGACCTGGGGTCAGCTATTGCATTTTTCGCTTACGGCTATCGTAAAGAATCCACTTTTCATCACATGTCATAATTCGATCCAATATTCCTTTATTTCTGTATCGATTCAACAAGGCAACACAAGTTTCAACACGCGTTTCTTTCTGCAGATCAGTCAAATCAGGAGGCACCCATTTTTCATATTTTTTTATTTTATTGATTTGACGCAAATGAGTCAATATTGTTGGTAAGGTAACGTTAAACCATGCCGCTAATTCCTGGGTAGTTTGACTCTGATCGGCTTCCACCATCTCTTTCAATTCATTGTTATTCACCTGTGTGGGCGTTCTTCCACGTGGTGCGTTCTTCAAATCAAAATTTCCATCACGAAAGCGTTTAAACCAAAATCGCACGGTGCGTTCATTATCAGGCCCCATCTCCAAGCGCAACATTGATATTGCGAGCTGTTTCTGCCGCGTTAGTTCCGCGTCGGAACTCGTATTCAAAAATCACTCGAATTTTCGAAGTATCCATCTTCTTGTCTAAGCTGAATAAAAAAAACAACTGAACAATCGAATGTTGCACATTTTTTAAAAGAAGAACCTCATAGGTACTGTCGCGACCCGGCCCTCGTGTGGGCGTGGCCCTCGGCCCGAGTCTCTCTATCTCTCTCTCTCTCTCTCACAGTCCAGACCATAGAGGAATATAATACACCGGGAAGTCCAGACTAATTCTGACAATCGAATATATTTAAAATAATAATTTCTTTTTTTCAAATCATTACACAGAATGTGCCAATACCTATCAAGAAGGCCGGTTACTACAGTACCATTTGAAAAAAGTTTCGCAAAAATCTCAAACCATGAAGGTTCTATGTCAATTCGAAGTACCTATTATTATATAACGGCAACTTCATACTTTACCCCCTATTAATATGTAGGTATATAAATTGTGTGAGTAATGTAATGGGTTTGATCAATTTAAAGTTTATATATACCTACACTGAGGAGCTCGGTGGCGTATTGGTTTGAGCGCTCTGGTTTCGAATACAAAGCAACTTTCGACATGGTCGACCCTGGGATGGGTCAACCAAATTTTATAATCTCGAGCTCCTCCGTGCTTCGGAAGGCACGTTAAGCCGTTGGTCCCGGTTGTTACTACAGCCGCTTTAACCCACCAAACCGCATTGGGCCAGCGTGGTGGTGCTATGGCCCAAACTCCTCATGTGTTTCTTCCATGTAGGAAGGCCTGTGCCCGGCAGTGGGACGTTTATAGGCTGGTGATGATGATGATGATGATATACCTACACAGTTAGCATTTCATTGTCAACGGAATGATAGAATAGTTATTTGTTATACAAGAGATGGTGCAAAGTTGCTTTTTAACTGCGTGCTCAATTTTGATGACCGAGCAAGCAAAGGATTCTAAAATTGAAAAATAAGAATTCAAATATTAGAATCCTGAGCGTTACCGAGGGAAAAATCTTTGCACTCGAGTGCAACACGTAACTTTTCATCCCACCTAAACGAGGAAATGACTAAACGCAAAAAAAAACATTTGCGCATTATTAAAAGTTTCAGTCAATTTTGTTGCCGTCAAATAAACTTCTTCGTCGCTAGAATCACTCATTTTAGGGTTTTTACTTGTTTTCAAGTTTTTTGTTTTAAACCTACGGTTTTAACAAATATGTCTTGAAAAGAAAATGGCGCGCGCAAAGCAAATTAAACAAAAAGTACACTAAGAAGGTACCGAGTCTGTTTTTTTAACAAGTTAAAAAAGGTAGGATAAATTCGGCACCATGGAGGTAGAAATAAAGAGGTTTAATGATGTTCTGAATTCACAAACTTAGTGCACACGATGTTCTAAATTTAATTTTACTTTATCCTCTAGTCTATCGGATAAAAACGGCTTTTGCACTCTGATATCGAAAAGAAAAAATACTCTTTCTGAGATGGTGGGACGATATATTATTTATTGTTTGGCCGGCAAGGTATAGGCTGCTAGAACAGTGTATTCAATTCAAACTGCAAGAGCTATCTTCGCATATAAACTATTCCTATCGCTTCACATCGGGTGGTGTTGAGTCATTTGCCATGCTGTGTAATAAACAAATGAATAGATTAAGGAAAAACTATTTATCTTAATGTTATTATTGCAATGCGACTGTAATTGTAGCTTGATATTTTGTCTCCAGTCGTCAGCTCGCCGCGCCTTCATGCTTCAGATCCGCTTGCTAAGAAATGCAAGCGTTGTGAGCTTACCGAGATCAGGTAACAAAATTGCGAATACTATCTTCATGCCAAAACGTCAACATTCACATTATATACGATGCGTATGTAGGCATATTATTTACTAATAGGTAAGATTGTTTTTGTGAAATTACCAAATGCAGCAACAGTTTTATATTTATTGTATTAGATGCTATAATTTCATAATATGTGTAACGATAACTACTAGCGTAATTTTCTAAAAAAAAGATATTATTAAAAAAAATTGTAGATGCTTGATTTAAAATATAGTCAAAATATTTATTTTCTTATGCTGATTCCCAATAAGTATAACAAAAGTCCATAAAGATTTACCGTTATTATGCCTGCTTAAGCTCACTCCGATAAAGGTACCTAAATACTAATTTAATTACAGTAAGTTGTGCTTGTGTGTTTCCATAAGACGTTTGTACAAAAAGCGCAAGGCCGTATAATGTTTTAATATTAAGTGGCGCAGAATATTTTTTCGTGTTGAATATTGCATTGATAATAATGCCTATACAGGTAGTTAGGGGGACGCTCTCGAAAATGAAGTCACCTTCGTTTACGAGAGCGTCCCCCTAACATTCTGTATAATAATATAAAAGGGAAGTAAATGCTAAATAAATACTGTTAGCTTGCGTTGTTTTCTGTATTATGATATGCGTATGTTATTAGTTTCTATTTCTGTTTCATTCAATATTCTGTCAATTTTTCGTTTCTTTGTGGATCACGAACTCTAAAAAAAGAGTGACGTATAATGTTTTACAGATTGCAGCATAATAAGGCACAGCTGGCCCAGGCGATAATAGGCTCGCAGGAGCTCGATGAGAAAATTGACTTCATGGTCAAGAAGAACCATCGCCTACACAGCGTTCTCACTGTGCTACTTAAGCCCACGGTGCGTACTTAATAAACACTATAAATAATAATAACACTCTCAAACTTTCAATAACACTCTGTGACCTTGGGTATACTGACCCCCTTCTCGGTATTATTTAATTATTTATTTTAGATAAGTAATACCTACATATCGTGGTATTTGACATATCAATTAATCGAAGTCACTTTAGAGCTCGCTACAGATTACAGGCAGAAGCGTATTGATCACCTATGTAAGGAAATATTACTTGAATATTTCAAAATATTTCAGTTGAAAACGGGCTCAAGCTATTTTCGACCTTAATTACTTTACCTTTATCTATGTTAAGCCACTATTTTAGATATTTCTCAGTAACTTCTATACATAAAATTAAGTGTGACAACGTTCAATATATTTGTCAGATTTGAACGTGTTAGCAGCAAATTTTCAGTTAAAAATGAAATAAACCTGAAAGTGATTAATTTAGTTACATTGCCTATTTGGTATTCATATAATGTGTGACGTTGTCTTATATTATTAAAAATATGCAGAGGGAGTTGGGACACATACACAACAACTTCCTGACGACGAACAGGCTGTCGGTGCTTGACGACAGCGAACGGAATAAGGATGCTTTGTTGTCACAGGTCAGGCGAAATAATAATAATGAAATCCATATAAAGTAGATATTGGGCTTAAACAGGCAGATAACACACTCTAAATCTTTAAAGTACAGTGTATTTATCTTTTTCTCGCAATAGGTATAGTAAAAAGATATAGAATTAGAACTGTCCAATAACTTAAGATTTTAACCGACTTCATAAAGCAACCATACCTATGAATTTTTAGGAGGCATCTAAGGAGATGCTATTTAAAACCTGTATGGGTTTAATTGAATGGGTAATTTAAACCAGACGATTGACATGGCGTTCAGCCATCTGGTGAAACGTTGCGCTCAATGACTTCAATGACTTATGGCTAGTTGTACTTCAACCGTTTGATTAGATGCCGGCGTTCAATCAACGGGCTAGGCGTCCAGTTAAGCGGCTGATTTAACCAGACCAGAGAAAATTTATTTGATAAATTTTATTTTAATGGCCTAGCATGGATTTTTAAGATATTAGAGAACTGCTTACCACCAGGTGGGCCGTTAGCTTGTTTGTCATCTAGTTGTATAAAAAAAGTAAGATTATTGCCATTATTTGAACTGCATTCATGTATTGTTTCAAGTGAGCAAATTTTAATTTATTACTTGAACAGAAAATGTCTCTAAATAAATCTGATCTATCATAATTGCTATCTATTAGCCTTCATCAAACCTCTTAAAGTTGATAGTACGTTCCTTAAGTAGGTTTTCATAAAAAGCTGATTTAAGCTGATTTTTGGCGGGTATCACCCTAACAAAACGACTGACCCTGAGGCCGATTGTCAGATAACGTTATCGTCAAAATTATTTATTACCCTTAAGTCGGTTATTTTGAATTGTCGGTTAGTTTGTTGTGATTTATTTAGTTTTATTTGATTATGTTCCGTAATCAATATCTTTTGTCTTTTAGATGAAGGTGCTAATGACCAAGCGACTGCTGAGAGGCAGTGGAACCGGCTCTTTATTGGGCTAGTCATCCACGTGGTCCGAAGCAGAAACAGCCAGCGGCTGAGACTGCTAGATTGTCTTGATAAACACTTTGACACCCTAGATTCTAGATAGACATAGAGCAGCCGCTACTGGTCAAACATGTTTACCCTTGGATATCGTAATTTTATATTGTGACGATGACGCTCCATACTAGTAGGTATTACAAAGTATTAATAAGCTGGGGGCTATTCCGAAACAGGAAATACAACAATGTTAGAACGGATTTAGTCAGTTTTTGACGTACTTATTGCAATAAAGATTGACACCAATGGAAAAGAATGTATTGAAAAGGGAATTCGAGCGGAAGATTTAGGGTCAAATCCACACTCGAAAGGTGATAATTTTTCCCGATCCGTAAATGATTTTTTTGAAAGAATAATAGATAAAAATATTATATCAGATGCTTTGTTTGCGCATTTCGCTTTTCGGAGATGGCCCCCAAAATGCCCAAAAGTCCACAAGCGTGTGTTGGGTAAAAAGAACTTCAATAATGTGAATAGGATATTTACATAGTGCATAGTGCTCTAATATTTTTGAAGCATTTATCTAATCCACAGTCACAGACGCTGATCATTCAAAATTACTACAAAAAGGCCGGCTTTGATAACAAATAACTATTTGAATTTTTGTGAATATTTTCATAATTATAATTCATTAAAAGTTTTAGTAGTTACCTCATTAAATTTGCAAAAAAGATTAAGTTTACTTTGAAACCAGGCGCAATTTTACGCTTAGTGACATTTAAAATGACACTTAGGCAAAAAGACGCATACGCCTAATGGCACACACGCATAATGATACATTATGTGATTGCATACCCGTATAGACGCATACGCACATTGACGCATAACGATAACACTGCAGATGATTGCACGTAAGGACGAAAATTGAATATGGCAATTGGTATAATTTTTTTCGTTACTGCCCGAGATGTAAACAAATATGGCGGCCATGACATCTATGACCCCGTTAGAGATGTGAAAATCCTGAGTTCGGAAATGAAATAGTTACTTTGTACTTATTTTAAAATAACAACGACTAATATTTAAATAAGTATAAGTCACTTAAGTATAGGTAACCATCTAGCAATAAATTTGCTATTTGAACGCATTCTTGTGTTACAAATAAAAAAATCAAAGACGAAACATTTGGTACAAATAAAAATAAAATAGTGGGGCCGTAGCCTAACCTGAGAACACTTGTAAATTGCATTTTTAATGACATGTGCGGTTTCGACTTTTGATTGAAAGGAGAGGATCAAAAAATGTATGAAGCCTGAGCTTAAAATAATTTTAATTTTAAACAGCAATCCTAGCTATATAGAATGAAAAGTACTACTTATTTATAACTTTCATGAATTTAAAAATATTTTATAGCTCATGAACATGAAAAATGCCACATTATAGTTGATTTTTGCAGCTATAGTCACCCCTTGAAATACAAAGAGACGGCGGGTGACAGTTTTTATGTAATAAATCAGATGTACTCTCTTTTTGTGTTTTGTTATTGCATTAACATAACTTTTTACTTTACAAATATGAAGCTATAGCTAAAATTATAGTAAAAACTTAAAGAAATGAATAGGCAATGCAACAATAGGTGCATTTGACATGTTTCACAACTAGAAAAACGAGGGAGAAAAGGAAACGTGCCTATTATTTCTGCTGGTATAATTGTAGACTAACGAGTGACTTGAAAAATCCGATTATTCAATTATTTCTTGTTTTTGTCTTCGTTGGATTTATTTTACTAAATGTTCTTTTTTACAATCTGCGTTCGCGTGTGGTAAAACCTGACAATCGAGAGCAAATTTCGCTATATCTTTAAAAGGTTTATTTTCAGTTACATCACACCATGTGTATAGTTTAGGCCAAGATACATTCACTTTTTTTCTGGCTTTATATTGTCCGCTAATTCTGCTAATCCGCCGCTGATCGTATAAAATTTCCAACGAATTTATATCCTTATTGCATGTTCTTGGAAATGCATATGCTATGGGAAGAATAAACGGTATGGTCTCCCGCGTTTTTTGGCTTAACGCAATTTTAGGACTTTAAGAAAATACTAAAATCAGGGGAGTATTATTAAAATCCTATTTTTGTATTATTTGTACAGCGGTATCTATCAAAAATTCTTTGCATCTTGTCAAAAATGTCTTACGTCTTTCGGCACTTGCCTTAATTTCTACTGAATTTATCTTTGAGGCTACGGATATACCAAGATATAGCTGTTTGTCAGCCAAGTGCCATCTTACGCCAGTGGGATCGCGGTTACAAAGCTCTGTTCGGTTGACATAGCCTCTGTCAATGAGACATAAGTTGAGATCTTTGTAATTTTTTTTTACTTTGTTATCCAACTCAGTCACACACCACAACAACATTATCAGATTAAAAGTACAAATTAAAATATATACGGCACGGTTAATCCCGAATGAGTTCAATAAATAAATGATAAACCGAAATGTTCGCACATTTTTATTATAAATTTTTATAAAATGTTTTGTAATGAAACTAACGCATAAATCTCTTAATTAATGTAATAATTTACATGTCTGTAATCTAAAACTACAATCACAATACAAGCAATGATATTCTACTAATTAGTTCATTTGAACGAATACCAGACAGCACTACGGTTTTCGGCAATTTAAAAATAAAAAACTTGACAGACAGTGGTCGCGATTCTGTTGGCACAAACCAATGAGGAAGGATTATATGGAGATGGTCTAATGTTCTATACATATCGTGAGTATAGAAATATCTATCGTATCGACATAAAAACGTCAAACGTCATGCATGTTGTCTCTTTTTAACCAAGCAAATGTTGCTTTTGAAAAAAGGGATAAATATTACTTGCTGAGTACTTCTTTTGACAATTCTTTTGCTGTGACGTCATTTGCATGTACCTTTGATGCCAGTCTGCGCCAAGTCACGTGGTACATTTGCTGACACACACAATAACATAGTGCGGACTTTACGATCTTGAAGTATCGATCGAATAAATATTTTTTTATTTGCTAAAATATAATAAATGAATGTGAAGGTACTTAAGATGGAGTTAAATAATATATTTTGTGTTTATCGAATATATTTCACCAATATAATGGTGTACAAATGTTGGTTAGGCTTAAGATGCACAATAAGCCATTTATAATAAATAAGTAAGTAAGTAAGCCTATAATACCATTGTATTGAAGGCTTCTTTACCTACCCAGAGGACTCTACGTACGGGCCTAGCACCTAATTAGTTTCATTAACTTCGTAGAATAGGATTGCTTGTTAATTGAACTTTGTCATATTTAAGGCTCCGCGCAAACGAGCCACCACCTTTGAGGTAAATGATAGCCACTTGCGCTATTTAATCACCAAACTAATTGGAGCGTAACAGCCACCGGTGGTTCGTTTGCGCGGAGCTTTAGATTTACTGACGTTTTGCATGTCATAACGAAATGAGTAGTAACTAATCGCCATTTATTTTTATTGATTGGAAGACAAAAATGACAAAAATAAAAATCTATCGAGAAAGTGTGATTTGTTAAAGAAAAAAATTAGATCATTGAACACGAACGTCCGCAGATGTGATGAGAACATTTCTCGCATAGCATAACGTCGATCATGGGTTGCTGCTCATAAAATTGATGATAAAAAATTATATAGACTTAAGGTTCCGATATTACGGAAAAAAGGCCACTGAAACAGTGTCGTATATATATTAATTAATTAATTTTGTTCAGAGGGCCTAAACAAGATGCCTTTCGATAATCGCTATCGCTAAGCGGAAAATGTATGGGATTTGACATAAGCTCTCGATTGACTTGCGATTGAAAATGTCAAATCTCTTACATTTTCCATTTAGCGATAGCGGTAGCGATTGTCGAATGGCATCTTGTCTAGGCCCTCAGAAACGCATAAAAATATTTTGTACTTTAAATTTTTTTTTACCCTAAGTTACTCAAATTTAGAATAATTGTAAAAGGTAGATAAGGCTAATACTATAAATTAAATCAAAACATTTTCTTTCAAAGTAATGATCTACCTCTGTAGTTTTATTTTATTACTAATATACAGTCATTTGGTTCTAAAAAAATAGATTGCCTGGAACGTTATTTCGGAGTTTTGAATTACCTTTAAAAAATAAGATACTAGAGAAATTATATTTATAACCATCTTTTCCGTAAAATCAACAGTTTTGGTGTACGAATGCCTGGAAGTGTAGTCCAACGTACGTTTGGACAAAAACCTAATTTCCTTACCACCTTTAGAAATAGTAAGCGGCGTATTTTTTTATCGTGATATCCCCAGTGTGCCTACAAAAAAAAACGTGGCGCTTTTTTTACCTCAAGGTAATATGGAAATAAGTTTTTTTGCCCAAAATGCATGTTGAAGTACACTTTGCGGCGCCCGTACGACAGAGCTATAGATTTTACGGAAAAAAGGTAATGCCAAAATTTTTAGTATTCTTTATCATATTTAATTTTGCAATTAAATATTTTTATCGTGAAATTATTCAGAAACAAGATACTGTCAAATGCTTCTTTTAGCCGCAAATTTTCCAGTATGATGGCATGAGTAAAAATAATTAGTGACAAAGTTGAAATTCGGAAAAAACACATCAAAATCTCCCGGAATAATTTACAGGTAAAATATCACCTATGACTGTATTAGACAAGGTAATTTAAAATCGAGTTTTAGCTAGTCTCATCTGAGCTAAAATATTTTTTTGTCAAACGATATTTTGTTGTTGTCACGTTGTAATTTATAAGTTCTTTTGAAATTAGCCACGTAAACTGACTTACTAAAGAAGATTCTTATATATATATTAATCATTAATAATAAACCTACCTTTGTACCTTCATCCATAAGTTTTTAAATTTTATATCGACAACAGGTGCACATAGAGAGTTACAACATTCGCTATTCTGTTGTACACGTTCTATGTCTAAATTTCAGAACAATAACTAAAGCATAGAAACCTGGATAAAATAGCAACTGAAATCACTATATTTGCTATACTTTGACTTATAGAGCCTTTAATGAGTTAGAGAAGGACACGTATACATAAAATGTTTCGGAAATTTAGTAATATATCATTAGAAATGCAAGCTAAATTTAGACAGCATGTAAATTGATGTCGATTAAAATTAGTCCTATGATTTAAATAGTTTTTATTCTGTGAATCATTTCTAATAATCAAAATAAGTACTTAGGAAAGTGGTAGGACTTATAAGAATCATTAACTAGTATGGAGAATTTTATGATATAATTTTAAACATCAATTTTAAGATTTAAGATGGCGGACGCAACTTTTTAAAAGAAAATCAATATTGGATTCATTTTCGTAGTTTTCGGGGGTTCCGATTGAGAAAACAACGTCAATTTCGAGATCCAAGATGGCGGACGCGATTTTTTTATAAACATGATTGTTCCGCCATCTTTGATCTCGAAATTCAAATAAATAGGATGATTTTTGTGGTTTTCAGTGGTCTTCATTCTGAATACAACATCAATTTCAAGATCCAATATGGCGTACGTAATTTTTTTATGAAAACAGTAATATGGGTATCATTATCGTGGTTTTCGGGGGTCCTGATTCTGAATTCAACATCAATTTAAAAATCCAAGATGGCGAACGCAACTTTTCTAGAAAAATCAATACGAGTATCATTTTCGTGGTTTTCAGGGTTTGTAATTCTGAATACAACATCAATTACAAGATCCAAGATGGCGGACGCAACTTTTTTACAAAAAATCAATATAGGTATCATTTTCTTAGTATTCGCGGGTTCCGATTTAGAATACAACGTCAATTTCGTGATCCAAGATGGCGGACACGACTTTTTATAAAAAATCTATATAGGTATCATTTTTGTGGTTTTCTAGGGTCCTGATTCTGAATACAACATCAATTTCAAGATCCAAGATGGCGGAAGCAAATTTTTTATAAAAATCTATATTTTGCCGTCTTGGATCCCGAAACAGATGTTATATTTGTAATCGGTGCCCCGAAAACCCACAAAAATGATACCCGTATTGATTTTGTTTTAATAGTCACGTCCACTATCTTGGATCTCAAAATAGATGTTGTAATCAGAATCGGGACCCCCGAATACTTATGTTCGTCTGGCCCGCCCAACCCTGCGTCTTTGGAAAACGAGATTTACATCAATCCTATGTACTCTTTTACCCAACCATATGTACAACTTTCATTTTCAATGTAACGCTAATATAAATAAGTTAGAAGCATCACTGGTGGCCGGGCCAGCCTGACGTTTTCAGCCCGGCCCCTTCTACATCACCACTACTACAACAACTAGTGACAATTAATTGTTAGAAAACTAATGTACTACATAAAATACATACATTCAAGCCTTTATTTCATACTAAAATGCAATATCTTAGGAGATATCAAAGTAAGGTGGGGCCGGGCTGAAATTATTGAAATAGCTAATAACAATAAAAATACAAAACCTAAGAACCCATATTCTATGTGTGTGTGATCTCCCAGAGGTGCAGAATATATGTACAACTTTATTTTTAAGTTACATTATTTAAATATAAAACTATGACCACTAGAAATTATTTCAGCCCGGCCCCCTACAATCGTTTATATCTTTTTAGCTATTGCATCAATCGGCACAAAACGACAATGTGTGGACTCGTATACGGTAGTACTTTGATAAATTTTGGCTCATGAATTTACTAAGATTATATTCGACGAGATAATTAAAATCTAAGATAGTCTTAATTTTTGATTTTTAACATTATTATAAATGTTATGTAATGTTTTATTACATTTTAATTACTATCTAAGATAGTACTAGTGGAGTGACCATCAGGCACGTGCTAATTTCAGGACATTTTTTAAAATTATCTAAGTAGATGATATACAATATACAAGTTAATGGCCCAGCTGGTGGTAAACAGTTTCCGCCACCTATAAACAGCTGCTTTAATGAGGAAAAATCACTTGATATTGCAGTTCGGTTGTTATCCTGAGGCCTAAGTTGAAATGCCGTACATGCCCTCTAATTACCTTATTGGCTATCTTTCCCTTCAATCCAAAACACAGCGAACTGTCTTAAGGCTGAAATAAGAAAGGCCTACCCAGACAACCCTACATATGGGCCTACCATCTAGGAAACATGTTTTTATTGAATGATACAATTTATAATTAGAGGATTTGTAACCGACAAAAACGAAGAGGTTGCCAATTCGGTGGGTATGTTTTTTTAAATTATAAAGACCTTTTAAGATTTGTGAAATTCAGAAACATTCTTATTTTTTACTATCAACAATTATAATTATAATAAAATTGATTTTATGAGGTTTAGACAAGGAAAAAAACATTTTTTTAACCTTAACGGGGTAACTCTTAAGAACCAAATATTTTGACTTTACAGCGTATCTACATATAATTATTATGGTCACGTGAAGATCCGGTAAAGTTGTTATAAAAATTTAATATTATACAAGCGTCATTAAACAATGACCAGTAATTGATTGTCTATTAGTAATTTTCTTATATTTCTTACAAATATTATATATCTTATGACGGGCATCTACCCCGTCATAAGATATAATCGAATACATTTATAATAAAAATGTGTAAGAAACAGTCATTTGATTTTTTAAGATTCAAGAATTTAAGATCTGTTTGTTAATATTTATCTTGATATTTTAAGAAATGATTGAAAATTTGCTCCATGTAGTAAAATAATGAAACTGAGCTACATAGAAAAATTTGGTGGAACAGTCGCCCGAAGCGAGGTTAACCTGCTAACCTCACTTCGGGCGACTGGTCTACCAAATTTTCCTTGGAATCCCGGGATTTCATTCTATCTTTTTAATTTTACACTTTATTATGATAAACATACATCTATATTTAAATTGTGGACACATATTTGTGCGAAAAGCTGTGATTCACTAGGGTACTTATATAAGAATATTAGACTTTTTATACATAGATATAAGTTTATATCAATGTTTTATAGTATAATATAATATTTACAACCGTACCATATTTATTGAAGTTTCCTAGATTATAAAAGTAATTGCTACCTACTACTTATATGTAGACCAAATTTTAACCAATACTTTTATAAGTTATAATTTTTGAAGTACCTAATGAAAGACTGTGATTTAATAGATTATATGGAAGTTAATTAATAGGGTATTTGACAACATTTTATTGAATGTTTAATAGCATCTTAGTACTTTATATATGACCATGTTACCATAATTAGTTTTGTTTTATTTATATCGTCATTTTTTAAAAATTGCAAATAATAAGACCAATATGACATAAAAATATGTGCTCTTCAAGTATTTTTGTAAATAAAATAACTCATATGTTTGAATTTAAGTGAAAATCCTACTTTTTTACTTGTTGTCAATATCCCTATTACGTATTAATAATTTTAAATACGAAGGTTGTTGATTTTTATAAATCTGAATATGTTGTATTAATAAAAAAAACTCTAATTATTACTTGTTTCATTCGATAAAACACATGTCCTGAAATTGACACGTGACTGATGGTCACTCCACTAGTACTATCTTAGATTTTAATTATCTCGTCGAATATAATCTTAGTAAATTCATGAGCCAAAATTTATCAAAGTACTACTGTATACGAGTCCACACATTGTCGTTTTGTGCAGATTGATGCAATAGCTAAAAAGATATAAACGATTGTAGGGGGCCGGGCTGAAATAATTTATAGTGTTCATATTTTTATATTTAAATAATGTTACTTAAAAATACAGATGTACATATATACTGCACCTCTGGGAGATTACACACAAATAGAATATGGGTTCTTAGGTTTTGTATTTTTATTGTTATTAGCTATTTCAATAATTTCAGCCCGGCCCCACCTTACTTTGATATCTCCTAAGATATTGCATTTTAGTATGAAATAAAGGCTTGAATGTATGTATTTTATGTAGTACATTAGTTTTCTAACAATTAATTGTCACTAGTTGTTGTAGTAGTGGTGATGTAGAAGGGGCCGGGCTGAAAACGTCAGGCTGGCCCGGCCACCAGTGATGCTTCTAACTTATTTATATTAGCGTTACATTGAAAATGAAAGTTGTACATATGGTTGGGTAAAAGAGTACATAGGAATGATGTAAATCTCGTTTTCCAAAGCCGCGGGGTTGGGCGGGCCAGACGAACATGAATACTTCGGAAATTTAAACACTATGTAACGCTTTTTTTTTTATAAAAAATTTGCTTCCGCCATTTTGGATCAAGAAATTGACGTTGTATTCTAAATCGGAACCCCCGATTACTACGAAAATGATACCTATATTGATTTTTTGTAAAAAGTTGCATCCGTCGTCTTGGACCTAGAAATTGATGTTGTATTCAGAATCAGGACCCTAGAAAACCACAAAAATGATATCCATATTGATTGTTTATAAAGAGGAGCTCGGTGGCGTAGTGGTTTGAGCGCTCTGGTTTCGATCACGAAAACAAAGCAACTTTCGCCATGGTTGGTCCTTGGATGGGTCAATCAAATTTATAATCTTGAGCTCCTCCGTGCTTCGGAAGGCACGTTAAGCCGTTGGTCCCGGTTGTTATTGCAACCGCTTTAACCCACCAACCCGCACTGGGCCAGCGTGGTGGTGTTATGGCCCAAACTCCTCATGTGTTTCTTCCATGTAGGAAGGCCTGTGCCCGGCAGTGGGACGTATATAGGCTGGTGATGATGATGATGATGATGTTTATAAAAATGTCGCGTCCGCCATCTTGGATCACGAAATTGACGTTGTATTCTAAATTGGAACCCCTGAATACTACGTAAATGATACCTATATTGTTTTTTTGTAAAAAAGTTGCGTCCGCCATCTTGGAGCTTGAAATTGATGTTGTATTCAGAATCAGGACCCCAGAAAACCACAAAAATGATACCCACATTGATTGTTTATAAAAAAGTCGCGTCCGCCATCTTGGATCACGAAATTGACGTTGTGTTCTAAATCGGAACCCCCGAATATTACGAAAATGATACCCATATTGATTTTTTTGAAGAGGAGCGTCCGCCATCTTGGATTTCCGAATGAAGTATTCAGAATGAAGATCTCCGTAACCCAAACGCCGTCTTGGTTCTCGAACCAGGTGTTTAATTTAGAATCGGGATACCCAAAAAAGCACGAAGTTAAGGTCATACACTATTAATTACTATCAGAAGAATTTTTAAAAATGAAATATTATCAATTTTCTAAAAATAATTCATTTAAATATGCCTTCGATATTTATTTTTATGAATGTAACATGTTTTATTCATTCTGAGGTACCTAACTGGTAACACTGAATTCAACTTAGTCGCGCTAGTCCTGTCAAACAAGTAGAACTAAATTTAGTTGGCTGTGACAACAGAATAACACATGACCAAAATTAAATTAAAATTAGAGATTTTTTAGTTTAGTTTAGAGAGTGGTACAGTCGGCAGCACGTCAAGCGTTACAGTTTGTCCTTGAACCTAGAGCGCAACGCACAGAAAATTTGTGAGCAAAGGATAAACATATGTCTCTCAGCGCCTCTTTCTAACGTCTCTCTCTCAAGTACTCTGTACCTACAATACTCATTTCATTCATTCGTCCACGATACACAGCTGAGAGCATACGTGTTTACTAACTAAATCTACAAAGTGCAATTGATTCTAAACCTTATTTATTTTGAGATTAACATTCAAGTTCGTGTGTCTGTATTAGTGTTCTTACTACCATCTTATTGTTTGTGCGAACATCTCGCAATCAGCGATCTCTTTCTGGCATCGTTTACTTTGAACGCAAGTGAAGGAGAGGCACCGTACTTCACCCCCTCTGTGACCAAGCCGGCCGGACAAGATTTATTGTTATCCCAAAAGTGGTTTTGTAATTTTTATCATAACCTACTATATTGATCATAGTAAAATAATATAATAATAATTATAATTTTTGAAGGCCATGTCGACGATTCATAGCCCACCAAGTAAATGCTTATCAAATCCGGATCTTTCTAGATCGACAGAAAGCATCTCATATGTGGGTGCAAGAAAGCGTAAACAACCTGACGACGACATGAATTCACTGATTGAGCAGCGGTTCAGGGACTTCGAAGCCAAATGGGATGACTGGAGTTATAAAATGCAGCAGACTATTACCGAATCCATTGTCACAACTGTGAAATCCGCGGTCATGGATGATTTGACAAAAATTACAGGTATGATTTCAGATATGAATTCGTCAGTACAAAAATTAAGCGCAGAAAATACATTTATCCGTGAATCAGTGTGTGACATACAGGCGCGCGTGACTGCGTTAGAGGAGTCCTTCAATTACTCCTCTAATACACTTGATACGCTGCAGAGTCGTATGACGTCCATGGAAAAACAATATTGTGACATCCAGTCAGTGCCAACACGAGTAGCTGTATTACAAAATAAGATTAATATTATGGAGCAGCAGGCGCGTGAATGTAACATCGAAATATCGAATGTTCCAGAAAGGCGTACGGAGAATCTAATTTCTTTAGTTGGGCAACTCGGTACAATAATCAAAGTTCCCATGCAAACTTCCCAAATACTGTCTGCACACCGAGTACCCCACGCTGACCAAAAAAACCCGCACCCCAAGAATATTATAGTAAAACTAACTGGTCGATTGCTGCGTGATAACATTGTGGCAGCTTCGCGTATGTTGAAAGGTAAATTAACATCTGATCAGTTATCTATCTCGGGATCTACACACACCGTATACATTAACGAGCATCTAACATTACATAATAAGAAGATATTTCGGTCGTGTCGCGAGGAAGCCAAAAAGCATGACTATAAGTATGTATGGGTCAAACATGGCATTATCCTTGTTCGTAAAACAGACACCTCGCCTATACAGGCCATTCGCAGTGAACAGGACATCTCCAAAATCAAATAAGACTAATAGCCCAATTAGTGTTAAAGTATACCATATACTAATTGTAAAAGTGATAGTGTGGCCCGTGCAATGTATGTTGATCATTGTTAATTATATAATTATCTACACATTCTCGTTGATTATATATTTATTTTCAGAATATAGTAATTGCTTCCCATGTGTATGGGTATTAATTGTTACAGTACCTACAAATAACTATCCACAGAAATGTGTTCATGTTGTTATTATTTGCATCTGTAATTATTTGCAAATTATAATATTTTTGTCAACTATGATGTTGATACCTAAGATGTATAAAAGCCTAGAATCATGTAAGTATAACATTATAATAGTAAGTGTGCAACCACCTATTGTAAGAAAAATACCTCATCTATATTGTTTTATCAGCTTCAACATAATCAATAATAAATGCTTGAATCATATTTTCTTACTGTTTTACACATTTACAAGTTGTACTAAAATTATCAATGCAAAACATAGCCCTCACGTTCATATTCTAAATTTGCATAATTTTATCAAATCTCCTTTAAGTTATAAATTACTTTCTTTAATAACACTTAAAATTCTCAGCTTTAAGAATGGCTAATCATTGTAATAACTTATCTTTTTACTATCAGAACTGTAGGGGGCTAAAAACTAAGTTAAATACTATATATATGAACATATTATCTCATAATTATGACCTTATTATATTGACCGAAACTTGGCTGAATCAGTGTATTTTTGATAGTGAGATTATCGATCAACGTTATCAAATATATCGTAGTGACAGAGATCTGGCGGCAACGGGGCGGTGCGACGGCGGGGGGGTATTGGTAGCCGTGCTGCGAGCACACAGCTCTGCGCCAGCCATTGCCGGCCCCGGTCTGACGTCGCGGGCGTCAACGTCGCGGGCGTCGCCGCCGCCGCTTATCCCACCGGTTATTGATAGTGTTACAATAGAGATTAAACTGGGCAGTGAGTTTCTGTTGGTTAATGTAGCTTATATCCCACCTAACCAGCCTGTGAGTGTGTATGAATCGTTTATAGATTTTTTACAGGACTTGTTGTTACATACAAATACACAAAACTATTGCCTATTTGGTGATTATAACCTACCTACTATTGAATGGATTCGTAACAGTAATAATAACAGACTGGAACCAGTTTTACGCAACAGTTCGTATCTTCCTAATAAATATTTATTAAAATTAATAACACAATTCAATGGACACCAATTAAATTATATATTAAATAAGAATAGGGTAATACTAGACCTGTTTATTACTAACATTTCTGACTGTCAACTAACGGCTTCTCCGATTACTCTAGTGCCACCCGATGCCCATCACCCACCTTTCTACGTCACTGTCCCATGTCAGTCTAGTTTAGGCATTATTAGTCAACCTCGTCCGCAATATTGCTTTAGGAAGGCGGATTATGCCCTGATTAATGATGAATTACTAAAAATTGATTGGGATTTATTACTCTTAAATAAGTCGGCTGATAATGCGATTTCACTCTTTTATGAAAAATTATATGATATTATTAAAAAGTATGTCCCTATAAAAATAATAAAACCTTCCAATTATCCTCTGTGGTTTTCTCCGGCGCTGATTCATATATTTAAAAATAAAAATCGTGCTTGGACCAAATGGAAAAAGTTTAAAAATAAATCCGATAATTTGGACTTCTCTATATATAGAACGCGTTTTAAAACTGAATGCGAAAAATGCTATCATGATTATATTGAGAAAGTAGAAAACAGTATTAAGGTAAGTGTTAGATATTTTTGGACTTACATTTCTAACAAGAAAAATTGTTCTGATATACCATTTAGCATTAAATATAAAAATATATCGGTGAATACACCAGCCGCTGTATGTAATTTGTTTTCAAATTTTTTTCAGTCTGTTTTTGAAAAGTCAGTAGTACCAGTAGGCTATGATAGTAACAATATTATCATAAATGATAGTTATGGTCCAGAGTTTCAACTACATGACGTAACAATATCTAAACAGGAAGTTCTTAAAGCACTTGAATCGTTAGACGTACTAAAGGGACCAGGTACTGATAATATACCAGCCTTCTTTATAAAACATACTGCTAAAACTATATCAGAACCACTACATTACCTGTATAATAAATGTTTAGAGGAGGGTGTATTTCCTGATGTATGGAAGTGTGCAAGGATAGTTCCTGTACACAAGGGTGGGTCCAAAGCGGATGTTGAAAATTATAGACCTATTTCGATCCTACCCACCTTATCAAAAGTTTTTGAAAGACTAGTACGCAATATCATATATCCTACCTTACACAGTAACATTATTCAAGAGCAACATGGCTTTGTTAACAGAAGATCCACCTTGACTAATCTACTTGTTTATACATCTGAACTGTTTGATGCCCTGGATAAGAACATACAAATAGACTGTGTTTATACTGATATTAAAAAAGCATTTGATAGGGTGGATCATAAAATATTACTTGAAAAAATAGCCTATAATGGGATACGAGGAAATCTTTGGCGATGGTTGAAGTCATATATTTGTAATCGCACTCAAAAGGTGGTTATTAGGGGTTTTGAGTCTGACACTGTTATGGTTACCTCTGGAGTACCACAAGGATCTATTCTCGGGCCACTTCTCTTTATTCTATTCATTAATGACATTGGTAGATGTTTATCATTTTGTAATTTTTCACTGTATGCGGATGATCTTAAAATATATCATCCTGTCAATAATAATGAAGATCACTTGAAATTCCAGTGTGATTTGGATACATTTAGTAAATACTGTACTGAGAATAATTTAATTTTAAGTTTGAATAAGTGTAAGTCGATAACCTTTACAAAAAAGAAGAAAGTTAGTAATTATCAATATATACTGTGTGGAACTACATTACAGAAAGTGGACTGTATTAAAGATCTTGGGGTATTATTGGATTCTAAACTACATCTTGATAACCACATCGAAAATATCATTAATAGGGCTTTTAAAATGTATGGTTTTGTTCTTCGGTCTAGTAAGGATTTTAAACAACCCGGTACACTCTTACATCTATATAAGACCCTTATTAGAAGTCAACTCGAATATGCTGTACCTATCTGGAACCCTTATTATAATAAATACATGGATGCAATTGAAGTTGTTCAGAGGAAATTTCTTAAAATAGTCAATTACAGATGTTGCCGTGGATACTTACCGTATAATATATTGTTAAAGAAGTTTAAACTGATTACACTTAAAAATAGGCGAATTAAGTTAGATATGGTTGTCTTATATGATATATGTCATAATAAGTTTGATTGTAATATACTTACTAATAAATTGCGGTATACTGTCCCATATAGGGCAGGTATACGCTCTTCTAGGAAAATTGCAACATTTGCGTTAACAAAATGTCGTACTAATGCAGGGCATCGTTCACCTTTTAATAGACTTTTCAGAATGTATAACAATAATTTTAACCATATAGATATATTTAATACGAGTATTGGTAAATATAAAACATCTATTTTATCAGCACTCAACATGTAAATTGTTTTGGTATACAGACGACGGCGAATCGGCCTGCCCCGGACTATCGGATTTCTCCGGTGGATTTTCGTCTTTATTTTACGGTTATGGAGTTGAGAGTCTGGTTGGGAGTGTTTGGTGGTTTATGTCGTCCTGGTGTGCCGTCGTTTGTACACTAATCTGTATCTTTGTAACTCTTTTAATATGAAAGTGATCTATATATTATACCTATTTTGATTTATTTTTATAATGTTTGCTGATGTTATGTTATGTAGTAACCATTCTTTTTTTTATCTTCTCAAAGTTATAAACTGTAAACACAAATGTCTCAGATTTAAAATAATATGTGGCCAACGGTGTTGGTCTTACAGTGATGTATATTTAGATAAGTATATACCTTAAGCAACACATATTGTAAGACTGTTTGTTGTCCTAAATAAATGAAAAAAAAAAAAAAAAAAAATACTCGCAGTTGGCCTTGAACGCGAGCGCGACGACTATTAAAATTTGTTTTTCTTCGATATAGCCTCCGACGAAATATGTGTAGGTTTATAGGTAGCTATATCTACAGCTAGCTATGTACGCGGTCTACTCTCTTCGCTTCGTTGTTTGAACTTGATTTAAAATTAAAGTACGGCTGAGACTATTGCTTTAATTTAATAAAACAAAAAGTTTTCTACATATAATGGCTAGTTAAGATATTTTATTTACCTACCTATTTACCAATGATGCTCAGCGTACCTAGTTATTTCCATCAACTAATATTATACCTATTAAAATACAGGCTTCATTATTTATTCATTGTTATTAACTTAAAAAATATTTCTATTGTCGGGTCATTATTATGGTCCATTGTTATGGAGAGAAATGAAAATAAACATTTACTTATGTTTGTTTTTCTACATTTATTTAATGTTAAAAAACAAAAACAAAACATTTATAATGTTCAACTCCTATTATCATACCTGTAACTACTACTCATTCACAATATTTTAAAGATCTAACATTCTACTCTTCAAATGTGAATATGAATTAACAATTTTGAAGAAAAGTAATATTAGACCTAGCACAACTACAACACACAAAATCTTATTGAATTTTAGTGTTAAAAATAAATTCTCAACAAACAATATTTGAGATTTGAACTGGGTTCCCCAAGAATAAAGACAAGCATGTAAAGCAATCAACCAGGGATGTTTGTAACTTTATTTCGAATTTATTTAATGTATTTTACAAGATACAGTGATGTGTGAAGCAAGCAATTTTGAAGCTTAATTACATGACGCTAAAGTTGAAATTGTGTTAAATGTATAAAATTGTAATGATTTGTTGGTGTAAATCACTAACTATCAACTACTAATACTTGAATAAATTTTCAATTAGGTATGTGAAGTAGGTATGATAGATAGGTCTTTGTGATTTGTTTTTTTCTAATATACTTACTTATGTAGGATCTAAATCCTTTTCTATTTATGTTAATTACAATACCATACGACATAACAATATATGGTGCAATGCGGTTACGTCTTCAATGGAATCTCGACCTTATATCAGATACCTTAGGTCGATTATTAATTATCAAGGTATGGCTCATGATATTTAGATCAATAGGTAGGGTATAAAATTCGCCTGTGACATTACATTACTTTTTGATTTGTGTTAGTTATAGTCCTACGATCATAGATTAGAGATAATATATCTTATGATGGTCTGTCTAAGGATAAGGATAGAGCAGTCGATCAGTTTGTAAAAGAATTGTGTAAAGTCGGGGGTTATACCTAGTTTAAATACATTTCAAAATTTATAGTTACTAGTCTATAAGTTTTAGCCATAAGTAAACGCTTAAAAAACTGAAAGATTATCACTTAGATTCATTGTTTATATCTAAGGAATATCTATAATAACTTTAAAGGATTCAGTTAAATCCTCTATAGCTCAGTGGTTAGGGCAGTCATTCGAATTGTGAAAGGTCACGGGTTCGGACCGCCGAGCACCCGTAGAAGGTAGAACGGACCGTGGACAAAACCACCTTGTTCCACCACCTCTGTCCACATACTAAGAGACAAATTAATGTGTTTTATTGTTTTATTTCTTTATTTCTCTCTGACGAAGAGAGAGAGACCATCTTATTGTTTCCCCGGGAGTTTGCCATGCTATGAGCGCGGGGGGCAGACATTTTTTCTAGTTGAAATATTTTTACACAATTTTATGTTGTTTTTTTCAGGATAATCATACTTACCTACTTAGGATCGATTTGTAATTTAAAGATCTCATGTCTAGGCAGTGCAGGACCGATCGGTTTGGAGGTCCTTGTCCAATTGCTTATGCTCAGTAGTGGGTATCTCTTAACTGACGTGATGATTATAATGTGTAGGGTTTTTTAAATTAATAATTAAAATAAAATAATAGTAGGGAATTAATAGTGTAGTGGATTCAAATTTTAATACAAGTTTTTTAAGCTAAGGAGGAGGAGCTTGGTGGCGTATTGGTTTGAGCGCTTGGTTTCGATACGAAAAACAAAGCCACTTTTACCATGGTCGATCCTAGGATGGGTAAATCAAAGTTTGTTATCTCGAGCTCCTCCGTGCTTCGCATGTTAAGCTGTTGCTCCTGCAACCGCTTTAACCCACCAAACCGCATTGGGCCAGCGTGGTAGTGTTATGGCCCAAACTCCTCATGTGTTTCTCCCATGTAAGGCCTGTGCCCAGCAGTGGGACGTATATAGGCTGGTGTTGATGATGATGATGATGGTGCAAAGAAGCTATTAAGTAGACACACAGACAGACAGGTAGACTGATCGGACTGATGCTACACCCCATGAGCACGCATGAGATCTGGCGACCTCACTTACACCAGAAACACTTAGTTTTAAAATATTCTGCAATGCTATAATATTCAAGGTGATAATAACAAATTCCAAAACTGTATATAGTTTTATAGGTTGTTAATATGACTAGTTTAAGAAGCTAACAGCTTTGTTCAATGAGTATCTAATCAAAGAGACTCAACAATAATTCCTAGACACTGGTCGCTACTAGTTCTTCTATGACACTGATCTCAAATTATAGTGATAAATAACTAAAAGTAGCATTATAAAACTGAAATTACAGGTGAAATGGAAAAGTGCTGTCTCTTGAATGAAAAACATTTGGATTAGTAATTTTATAAGTCATAAGTTGCAATTCAAATTGCATTATGATTTAGCCAAATACTTCATTGACATTCTGAAACTGCTACTTGGATCTACTTCTCTGAGATAAACTGATATTGATGATGATTGATGACAGTAAAATTACTTAAGAATACATTTTTTTTTGGACAAAACTAAAAACCAATTGTTTCTGCAATCCATGGCTTGACAGAAATAAGAAATTCTTTATTTGAGCAGGTCTAATTGGGAATGTGTAAGAAATAAGAAACAGAGTCAAAATTGATTTAACATGTTTATTGAATAGTTAACAATATTAAAATAAAATTTTAATTAACTCTCAGCCTCGTCTTATTGAAATATCACTAAAGTAAGAGTGCACCAAATTTGAAAAAAATCTGATCTGTGAAAGATTATCATCAAACGCCTGAACAGATCTTTATAATTCAAAGCTAAGAACCATCTTGACCACATTAACTTTCTAACAAAAAAAAATGCATCAAAATCTGTCAGTGCTAGCTACGATGGCACAGACAAACTTACAGATACAAAGACAGACACATCAAACTTAAAATGCCCCTCATTTAGGGTCGGGGGTCATAAAAACTAAAAAGGGTAATTTTATGAATAACTTAGGTGCTAACAATATGCAGTAAGTAGGTAGGTAGTAGGTAGGTAGATATTAGTATTTTTAGCACCATTTTACCTCCCTTATTCTTTTCTATAATTATTTAATGAAATCCAAAATTATATGTAGAATATCACAACTTTCAGAAATCTCTTTTAATTAAAGAGTTATGCAAATTTTTGTTTCATGCTAGTAATTTATTCATCTGTCAAGCGGCATTATCCCTCTGGAGTGTTAAGACAATTGAAAAATCAGTTGTGTCTGGAAACTCTGGAATGTGATACTTGACAGGTATTCAAAAACCAACCATTCCTGTGATGTGAGAAATATTACTACTTAACCTATAAAATTGCTTAAATTAAATTTTGAACACCATTCTAAATCAAATAACCATTGCAATGAGAAGTAAGTGAATTTAAATAATATTAAACAACAAAAGTAATAGGAGAAAATATGTTAGAAGACTGTTAGGTTTAGAAAAGTAACTATATTTTATTATAATTTGGGTTAAGAAAATAATGTTCTGGGTGAATTAACACCATTGCTCTTTGAAATTATATCAATCTCTTATCATAAAAATCACATAGATAATTAGATAGCCTTACTATTACATTTGAATTTACAGGTCATGAAAGTTACACTAATATCATGTAGGAACTTGGAACACTGCTATTGCTGAACAATTATGAACATGTGAATATTACAGTTGTCCAGGCAGAGATAGGTATAGGTACCTATAGGGACAACTCTTCCTAACCTACTTTGTAATGTGGTGGTGTTATAAGTATTTTTACCAGGCCCTGTTGATCTTATCACCCCAGGAAACAAAAACTAATGTAATTATGACTCTGGTTGCTTATGTATTGATTTAAAGTGCTCACTATTGCTAAGCCAAAATGTTGAACTAAGTATCTTAAAAAAATATCTTCAGTAACCTTTCATTTTTTTCGAAGTCAGTCATTAAATTATAAACTGAAACTTACCCTAACCTTTATGTGGTGGTCATATATATACTTTTTGTAAAAATATTATTTATGTCTGAAGCTTTTAGTTAAATAAATTTTGACACTGGCATCCACTCAACAATAGAATATCTCTTGTCTGGTTTGTGGTTACTTATTTATTTCACTGACATAGGTATGGAATTCACTAATAACAAGAATTATGTCAACAAATACACCACACATCAACACACTATCTTGTAGCCTCTACCAACAGCCTGGATCTTCATCTCATATTTAAAAACCAAAAATATATGGTCCGCCACCTGCAAAGTAGTATTTGTTTTACGAGTACCTGTTCATAAATAAACTGGATTGAGTCTTTTTAATTAAAGATGTTTTTACAAAACATTATAGTAGGTGGAATCATTTTACAAATATGATTAGTTGGTATATTTAGACCAAATAATGAAACTAATTAACTTATCAAGGTTATGCAAGGTTATAAGTTAATTAGTTTAGCAAGGAAGTCTCCCAATACTTTTCATTTTGTTAGAAGTTGAAGAAAATCAAATGACATTGACCAAAACCTGTTTCGTATAGGTAAAAAATAAATGAAGGAAAATACTTTTATACACATGGCGGTCATTTCAAAAACAAGAAGAAAAGTGCAGTTTATTTAAAATATAGGTTGGTGTGTCCTGTTCTCATAAAAACAGTAGAACAAAATTCTAACTTACCGATATTTGGTCGGATTTTCATTTAACTACCCATTTGTGTAGTGCTACTATTTTATTTTCATTCCATCCAAGTGCGTGGCCATTTCGTATATTACTTATATTTTTTTCAAAGAAACTAACATTTATCTACAAATAAATTAAACAAGAAAAGTCAATGTTGATTTCGTTATTTCGTATTCAATAGTTTGAACCCTTATTATTAGGTAGCCCCATACAATTCAGGTCTCAATACAAAATGGACATCCTATTTCTATACTCAACTTTTAAATACCACAGATACAAAAAAAATCTTCTAAACTTGAGCCCCAACTTCATACTTAAAAAATGCGATGTCATAGAAATTAGACTAAACTGCGCGTACAAATAGCGTTAGCTCAAACAATTCGACCAATTTTAACCAATAAACGCTCGAAGCATTCTGACAAGCTCTGCTATTGGTCAGATTCTAAAAGATGGTGGAAGTTGAACCAATAGCGAAGAGGGTGTGCTTTCTTTCTAATAGCTATACATAGCGTTTACTAGGGTTATATATACTGTTACGCTTGATGTGCTGCCGACTGTACATACAACTGAATCGCCACCAGTGTCACATTTTTTCAATGCCGTAATTATTGATGAATATTTAGTGTTTTTTGTGAATATTTTATTATTTCATGTGTGTTGCAGCTAAGCGGCTTTAAAAAATGTGTATTACGTTTAACCAGTTGATTGCTACAAGTTTACGAGATTTCTGTAAGTTTATTGTTTGTTTACATCTTGGGCAGTAATGAAACAAATTGGACTATACAGGATGTCTACCAAATCTACCTAAAATATTATTATTATAGAATAAAATTGATTATGGTGTGAAAGACGATGAAAACTTTTTTGTGGTTATCCACCTCATTAATTAACATCATATGGAGACTGTCATCACCTCATCATATATTTTGTGTCAAATATTCCTAAGATGCATTGAAATAAACTACTAAAGACATGGCGGTATGGGCATTAGTTCTCTTTGCCTTCCCATTACGGGTAGAAGGAATTAAGAAAAACATTAAGGCTGTGTTTGGCGGGATTTTGTGGTGTCAGTAAAGATTTTTATTACATTATAAAAATTGTGTCGGAGCGATCTTTATGTTATAAAAAAGCGTAGTTTTATAAAATAAGAGTGGCCCTAATTCTGGTAAACACATGCTAAGTCTAAATTTAAGTTCAGTGCATTTCTTTCTATCAAAAGGAATACGAAAAGGATGGCTGCCATATAATTTGACATTTAGAAACGTGCATTCTATTTTCGTCCTTATTGAACGTGCTAAAATGCAGTGTTTAGGAGGCACCTCCGTACATGCCGTCTAAAATTGTCTATGGTTTCTTTGAAATCTATCTAAATTTAAGTGACAGCTCTAAACAGATTCTTGCTATCTTTTTCCTATTACCTATTGCGAGAAAGAGATATACTGTACTTAAATTTAGAATTAAAGTGTGTTCCCAGAATTAGGCCCAGTGTCTGTGTTGACGTGCAACTAAAAGATTATTATAATAAAAGTGATTATGGTGTGAAATACGAAGAGAACTTTTATTTTTGTGGTTATCCACCTCACCAAGTAGCACATAAAGTGACTGTCATCATATATTTCGTGTCAAATATTCCCAAGAAGCATTGAAATGTGTTACGCTAGCCTTTTAATGCAATAAAATAAGAAATACTGAAGACATGCCTGTATGGGCGCTAGTTCCCTTTGCTTTCCTTTTATAGGAGGAAAAAAAATTTGTTTGTTTTTTTTGAAGGCAAAGGGAACTAATGCCCATACTGGCTGTATGGGTATTAGTTCCCTTTGCCTTCTCTTTATAGGGAGAATTAACACAAAAAAAAGTACTGTTTAGCAGTCTAGCGCAAGTTCGTAAGAAGAAAAAATTGTATGAAACGTGCACGCTCAGTAATGGCGGTATAATCCGCCTCAATCCGAAAGAAGGCATTATCCATACAATCAATATGGTGGTCGACGCTCTTCATAAACAGGTGATTTATATCTGTCATCTGTCTCTGTCGCTGTTGTCTTGTTTTCAAAACGTTTGACATTTCATTTAGTTGTTTTGGAGAATTTTCTAAAATCAGAAATTAATGTAAATTATTATTAAAAACGAGTGTTTTGCCTCAAGAAATAAGCTTGACCCAAAAAGGATTGTGTGTGATGTGAAGTGAACTAAATGAGTAAACGAATAAGTTAAGAAATATGTAATTTAAAGACACGCCGGCGGCCAATGTAAAACGAACATATTAAGTCTGAATTTCCTCTCAATGATGATCGGTAAGTACCTACCAATGACTGTTAATTAGTTCTATTCTAAAGCTATTATTGTTTAAATAGGGATTTTAGTACAAATTTCAGTACATAAAAGTAATATTTACCTACCGACCTAAGTAAAAAAAAGTGCTGTCTGTACAATTTTATTTCCCTATCGATGTCGTGCCCATTAAATAAACCACTTTATTTTTTTCGCAGATGTAAACAGTGGGTTCAATTGAAAGGGAAGGATTTGGTGTATGTACCAATCGACAAAAAAATCGCGACATATTTTTGGTGTAGTCGGAATCCAAATCGGAGTTGATGGCCGATCCAGGACTATTCACACGCCTACCGTCAACCTAACAACCTACCATGTTGTCATAGTAGTCAAGCTTGATATATTGTATATTATACTAAATAAAAGTTTTTCAAGTACCATTGTTTATTAATTTCAAACACCTATAACTATCGATAAAAATCTAAAGTTGTATCTCTAATCCCTACTAAGCACATCCCTAATTTGTTGCTTATGTTGGCATTATTGTTGCCAGACTGTTGTCTGAATTTTTATTATATTGGTATGAGTCTGGCGTGCACGTTCTATAGATATTTTTTTTTCCTTGAAGTCCCGTCTCTTCTAGCGTAGCGTTTTATATTCTCTTTGCTGTTTAGAAAAATGTCTTCTCATGACTTTCATCGATGCTTTTTATTTTCTTTCTGGAAGAAGTCTGTGTTTGATTTAGTAAATAAGTAATTCAATTTGATAATCTTTTCTACTTAACTTTTCGCTGCTAGTTCAGTGCCATGTCACAAAATACTTTGTTAGACAGTGTTGTGTTACAGACCTAAATTACCATGCAACTTTTCATGCGTCGAGTTTTTGTTATGTGCCCCATATCTAAAGAGTGAACAAATTTTGACCTACGTGATAGACAGTATATCAGAAAAACTATGCGATAAATATATTTTTATTAACTGTTGCTGAATTTATAACATAGTAGGTTTTATAGCAATATGAGTAAATCGCCAACGTCGGAAACAGGTTAGTGTACACAATCCTATGTATTCTACCAAAATTCATTACGATAATATTTTGATAGCATTACACTCCGACTGTCATTTGTTTCGAGTGATTAAAATTTGTACTAGTGGTAGTATTTTATAAACATTAGTATATCAATATTATAGAGTTGAAGTGTTTGTTCCTTTGTTTGAACATGCTAATCTCAAGAACTACTGTTTCAAATTAAAAAAAACATTTTTGTTCTCATTGTATTTACTTCCTTACTGTATTGTATTAATAATAAAATAAAAAGCCTTTTATTTCTTGCTCAAAAAACTTACACTAGTGTCCATTTTTTATATCAATATGTGCAGGACAAAAAGGGGTGATGGGAACAACTCACGGTTTGCTGGTTCTGTAGTCGATTGTTTTCATACTGGCCTTAGGGCTGTAGTGGTTCACCTTTCTGTCCATTACACAATCAGATGATTTGCATATGATAATAAGCACTGTCAAGCCATCTACCACTATTCAATCACTTGGAGCGGGACTTTAGAGAGTCGACTGTTCGCATTTGCGGCGGAGTTGCAACAGACAGTTGACAGGTGTTCTCCTAGTACCGTTGGTAATGTTCGTTTTTTTAGGATAGGAAAGGACTGTAGGTATCCAGAAAGATCTGGATGAAGGTGCATTCAAATAAACAAATTACGCATCCTAAACACAAAACAATATCAACTACTAAACTATTACTAGATACTTTTGAAATGATTACTATTGAATAAAATATTAGTACAATTATTCTGCAAGAACCCATCTGCAGGTGAAGGCCTCGTCCAAAGAAGTCTACTTCTTTCTGTCTTGGGCAACTCTCATCCAATTGGGACTTGCCATTTTGGCTTTATCGTCCTCCCATCTTATAAGCGGTGTTTCTCTGTGTAGTTTCACTATGGGCCTGACCATGACGTTACCCTAAAAGTCCAGTGCTCATCTGATAATCTTGCTATGTGGGCCGCCCATTTCCACTTCAGTTTTAGGGCATAGTTTAAAGCATCAGTAGCTTTTGATATGTCTCTTATTTTACTGTCTTATTTTTTTAATTTTCTTTATGTTAAGCATGCTATTCTCCAATACAATTTAAGAAAATTGCAATACACTACTGTATTGTAATTTTCGTAAATTGTAAGCAAATAGATGCTTTTATTTCTTTCTTTCCAACGAATTAAATAGTCCATTTATCGAGAAATTATATTGGGTGTTAATATTATTGTTAAGTTCAATTAAAACATGTTTTTACCTATTAAACATATATTGAGCTAAGGAGCACATACTGAATGACATAATATGAATCTTCCTGCACTTAGCTAATCTGACAACAAGATTTAACAAGTATGTCTAATACATATTAAATAAACATATTTTTAATTATTAAAATAACTTATCATAAGCTTACATTACAATATACCTAATCTACAATTGGGATGTTGCCTAAGTTTGAATTTGGAGATATTTTTCACAAATTCGGAAAATATACGCTACTTTTACCAATAAAAACAATTCAAACTTAAAAGATATGAAATATTTTTTAAGTTGTACTGTTTTGAAAATTAAAAAAAGGTGATATTTTTTTTTCAAAATTTATCAAAAATGTTAATGATATTAGATTGCTGACATCAATTAAAACAACTATTATCATGACAACTATCAATAAAAACCTACTTAATACATAGTTATTATCAATTTTGTCAGAATGCCCATACATTTCTTTGTAATATGGGAACATGTGACGTCACCAGTTCCGTAGATTTTCTATGGAGCGTTTTTGGACAATGTGCAGCAACACATCAAACATACCACTATATCTGTGAAACTATTGATCTTAGACATACTATTTCTTTTGCAATAGTTCTTTAAGAGTTATAAACTTCTTATTTATGAAATAAAAAAAAAATTGTCAACTACCCTATTGAGGAGCTCGGTGGCGTAGTGGTTTGAGCGCTCTGGTTTCGATAACGAAAACAAAGCAACTTGCGCCATGGTCGGTCCCGGGATGGGTCAATCAAATTTATAATCTCGAGCTCCTCCGTGCTTCGGAAGGCACGTTAAGCCGTTGGTCCCGGTTGTTACTGCAACCGCTTTAACCCACCAACCCGCATTGGGCCAGCATGGTGGTGTTATGGCCCAAGCTCCTCGTGTGTTTCTCCCATGTAGGAATGCCTGTGCCCAGCAGTGGGAGGTATATAGGCTGATGATGATGATGATGATGAATCTACAATCAACCAGACACTGATGCTTAAATCATATTGTAACATAAAACATATTACTAACATAACATCTAATATGAATATTATTACTCTACATACAATTATACAGTGTGAGTCTGGGTAAAGTGCACAAACGAAAATGGGGGATACTATGGCTAATTTTATCGACGAATAAATATTTAAAAAAATATATTGGCTTATTTAATTTTATATCGTTTTATTTTATTTTTTTTGATGTTGAAATTACCCCGGTGTAGACAAAATCGTGTATCTTTTAAAATAATTGATCTTTTGCGATGAATCAAACTGTTTTATGATTGGTAATATAGAGCGTCTTCATAAAATTTAAATTTTGTAGAAAAAACTACACTCAATTAAAAAAATTGATGGACTCCTTACAAACAACCGGTTATTTTTTATAGAATTTTGCATAAATTTAAAATTGCTTCATAAAATGCCCACTTTGCATACCTTTCTGTTAACTTTAATTTATTCTACGTCGTTTTTCCTTTTTAACAGTGTCAATTTCATGTCAATACCATAATCCTATCGTTTTCACAAATGAACTTGCCACAGGAAAGTAATAACTTGTATGTTGAAGTACCATTCATTAACAGTTGATAGAAAACGATATGAATAAGGTATTGGCATGAAATTTTCACCGTTAGAAAGGAAAAACAATGTAGAGTA
The DNA here is from genome assembly GCA_947347705.1 of Nymphula nitidulata. NCBI lineage: Eukaryota > Metazoa > Arthropoda > Insecta > Lepidoptera > Crambidae > Nymphula > Nymphula nitidulata. The sequence goes on from OX374616.1 coordinate 26,312,801, forward strand.
AATTAAAGTTAAGAGAAAAGTATGTAAAGTGGGCGTTTAATTGAGCAATTTTTAAATTTATGCAAAAAATTGAAAAAAAACGGTTTTTTGTTACAAAAACATTTCCTTTCGACGCATAATACCAAAAACGCAAAACGCCACATTGTTGTTTTGCGTAATGAAAAAAAACTCCACGCATAATACCAAATACGCAGAATGCCAAATACGCATAATACCAAATACGCATAATACCAAATACGCAGAATGCCGAAATGCTTGGTGCCAAAAACGCAAAATGCCACTTTGTCGTTTATATCTCACTTCTTTTGTCGTTGAAGTCAACAACCAAGGCATATATTATAATATTAAACTTGGACTTCATTTCCAAGCAAGACTCATGGTCCCACTGCCTTTGTCCCACTGCTATTCGACGTAGCCTCCTATTTCTGGGCGATTTTGCCCTTCCTTATGCTTAACGAACCCAACATACCGGACTTTTGCAGAATTAAAATTGATTTCTGACGAAAAGGAATGTGATCGAATATCAGTGGAACAAAAGCAGTGGGACCGCGAGTCCACATTTATGTTTTTGATGGGATCACTATATCAGATATCAATTAAAAGTTTATTATTATATTTTATATTAGTTAACAGTAAGTAGTACGCAGCGGATGCGTATTTGGCATTTTGCGTATTTAGCTGTGGCCTTATGCGTATTTGGTATAACCAGGATTTGGCAATACAGGTGTTTGGCATTAAGCGTATTTAGTTTTTATGCAGCTTTGGCATTATGCGTGTTTGGCATTACCAGAATTTGGCAATACACGTTTTTGGCGTTTTGCGTATAAATGGCGTTTTGCGTTTTTGGCATTATGCGTCGAAACGGTCGAAAGTTCTGAGGTAACAAACATAAAAAAATAAAAATAAAAAAATAAAAAAACAGTCGAAATGATAACCTCCTTTTTTTGTAGTTGGCTAAAAATGAAAAGGATTATACATCTTTAGAAAAAAAGAAGGTTATAGTAATACATATATAATACTAATCTCGCAAATTTTATCTTTATTATTAGAAGACAAAATAAAAAACAACAATTAAAAAATATTTCTGTTTATTGTAAAAAAATATAAATACATTTTTTTTTTAATTATTCAGGTTCCGAGTCATCGGACATATAACTATGATCTCCAACTTCTGAATCTTCTTCGTCATCACTCTCCGTTTCAGTTCTTTCGACAATGTCTTCTAACTTTAAAGGTGTATGATCCCCAATGAATCCTCGTCCTAAGTTGTATTAGCTAAGATAATTTTAGAGATTCAATTATTATGTACCTACTTACTGTATATTCAGCACTTAAATTATGAAATTATTCGTTATAGTTTTTAATCAAAACGGTCACTTTTAACTGACCGTCAGTTGTATAAAAAAAAAAGGAGGAAGTTATCAATTCGTCGGTATGTTTTTTTATGTTTGTTACCTCAGAACTTTTTACTCAGTGAACCGATATTGATGATTCTTTTTTTGTTCGATAAGGAATAGTATCCATTTGGTCCTATAAAAATGTTTTGAAAATCCAATTGGATAGTTTGGTTTTTTTTAAAAAAAAAAACTAGAAAAATTAAGTCATCTACGTATGCGAAATTGCGGATTTTTGCTTTCCTATGAATTTTTAGTGAAATGATACGATAAAAGAAAAACAATATAAGCTCACAGTCACCCATCTAGCTTTGACCTTCAAAAGTTGTCACTAAAAATTGTAAAAAAAAAAATTAACAAAAATTAAAACCGACTCCAAAAAACTGAAAAGGATTGTTGAAAAAAATGGCAAAAAAGTGTTTTTTGTGTGGTTCGGATGATGATATAATTGATTTTAATGATGAAACTTTTAAAAACTGTGTATTAAAGTTAGCTTTTCGTAAGAAAAACCTTTAAATACAATTTTGTTGAGTTACCCAGTGCGTCACATGAATTTGTAGGTTATACAATGTGTTATAAAAAACCGACTACAAAAAACTGAAAAGGATAAAATAATTAAATTTTAGTAAGTACTCATCCCCTAGGAACATATTTTTGGAGTTGGTGCTAAGTTGTTTCCAGAAACCATAGATAGTAAAGCACCAACTCCAAAAATATGTTCCTAGGGGATGCCCTAGGGGAGGACCTACTAAAATTTAATTATTTTATCCCTTTGACTTTTGACTTTTTTGGAGTAGGTTTTAATTTTTGTATAATTTTTTTTTTTCAAAGTTCGACAACCGAAATTCGGGACTGATTTTTCGCAGGCAACCCTATACCACCGTGTTTATAATGAAATAATCTTTAATTTCATTTAATTTTAATTCAATAATCAGACCGGTGCAAAATGCTAGTATCGATTTACCTGTTTATACCTGGCTACCCGAGAGTTGTGACCGGAAAAGAATAGGCAACCTAACGTTTGCATATTCTATGGGCTTCATACTTTCGATTGGTATAGAATTAGTCTAATAATCAAACCGGTGAAATGTTTTAAAACAAAATATTTTTTAATTATTAATTAATCATACCCTGGACTAAAATTTGTTAGGCAACCCTTATGCAATATATATATTGACATATTAAATTAAATATAAAGTACGTTTCATCAAATAAACATCTCGGTGAAGGTCGTTCTATAGCGGGATCCTATACTATTAGAGGAGCCTGATCGAGTACTAATATAAAATTTTACTTTTTGTTTAATATATTCTTACTGCTACGCACAGAGCACAGAGACGAAAGAGTTTCTAGTTGATTATGCTACTTTTTACAAGAGAGCGAGTTTCATGGAGTCAAACTTAGTAACTGGCTTACAGGCATTTTGGCATTATACAGGGTGGTACGGCACCAACCTGTATAAGGGCCAAAATATGTTTGATAATTTCATGACATTTGTATGAAATAATATAACATTGGCAGCATTATTTCATAGAAATGCCATTAAATTATCAAATGAATAAGATGTTATTAAAAGTAGCAAACCATTGCTATGAAGTAATATAGCCCATTTTTTATATATTGTCATGACGCCACCATCCTGTATATTCTACAGTAAGGTCACATTATAGAATTCCGAAATAAAATTTGGAATTTTAGATATCATAGTACTACTATGTCAAGAATGTACTGGGAAAAGATTAATAATACACAAAGTGTTAGTTATTCATCCAAATTTATGTCATCAACCTCAAAGTATGCTCCTTCAGAAACGATACACTTAGGCCAACGAATAATCCAATCATCAAAACATTTTTTAAACGCTGTTTCCGAAATTGACTTCAGTTCTCGCCGCGAATTCTCCTTTATGTCTTATACCGATTGAAAACGGGTGCCTCGAAGTGGTAATTTGCGTTTAGGAAAAAGAAAGAAGTCTGCTGGAGCCATATCTGGTGAATATGGTGGTTGCTCGATGGTATTTGTTGAGTGTTTGTTCAAAAATTCGTTCACAATGATTGCCTTGTGCGAAGGCGCATTATCGTGGTGCAAATTCCAAGAATTTCCTTTCCACAAATCTGGCCTTTTTCGTCGAATTTGCTCTCTTAAACACCGCATAATATTATTTATTTAATTTAATTTAATGTAATTAGCAATTATTTACCTTCATTTAATTTAAATTTAGTTCTGGTTTTATTTAATTTTATTTAATGTCTCACATTATCTCTGTATCTATGACCATTATATCGAAATAAAAGAATTCTATTCCATTCTATTCTATTTCGACCTTCCGGCAAGAATTCAGAGTCCACAACACCGCAAGCGTTAAAGAAAACAGTCAACATGACTTTGACTTTTGTTCGACTTTGGCGTTGTTTTTTCGGTTTCGGTTCAGTTGGAAGGCGCCACTCCGAAGCTTGTTGTCTAGTTTGCATGTCCAACTCGTAAACCCACGTCCCGTCACCAGTAACAATGCGTTTCATGAATGTTGGGTCGAAATTGACTCGTTCCAGCATGTCCTCAGCGACTCTCATCCGATTGAGTTTTTGGAGAAAATTCAGGTCTTTTGGGACTAGCCAAGCAGCAACATGTTTCATACCCAGGTTATTATTTTAAATGGTAGGTACGGATGGACTCGTGAGATACAGAAAGTTCGCCGGCTATCTCTCTCAAAGTTGAATGAGGATTTTCAGTCACTATTTCCCTCACTTTTGCGATGTTAACTTCAGTTGCAGACGCTGATGGCCTCCCAGAGCGAGGCAAATCTTCCATCACATCTTGACCGCTTTTGAACGCTTTGTACCACTCAAAGCATGTGTTTTTGATAAAGTCGATTCACAGTAAGTTTTCAGTGACTCCGAACACGGAAATTCCATTGGCGATGCAAAATTTAAGACAAACTCTTTGTTCGATGTTTTTGTCCATTATGAAATTCGGAATACACACTAGATATGATATAACTAAAAACAGCACTGTATTTGATATAAATAACAGATGCAACTCAAACTCCGAAAAATGAAAAGAGAAAATGGAAAACTAACTAACTAAACTAATCTAACAACAACAAAAAAATATTTTTACACAATAATTAAAACCAACTTCAAAAATCTGAAAAGTATAAAATAATTAAATTGAGTACGTAGGTACTTATCCCCTAGAAACATATTTTTGGGAGTCGGTGCTTCACTTTCTATTGTTTTTGAAAACAACTTAACACCAACTTCCGCATCAAATAAAAAAAATCACGTAAATCGGATCAGTAACCTCGGCGTAATCGGTGTACATACACAGAAAAAAAACATACCGGCTGAATTGAGAACCTCCTCGTTTTTGAAGTCGGTTAGAGACCAAAAAATTGAATTTGGAACCATAAACAAAACATCCATTCCCGATACTTTTTTAACTGAATGTATGTGCCCAGGTTGTGTGTGTGTCTGTATAGTATTGGGCACATACATATGGTGTGTGTGTCTGTGTCTAAAAAATGCGTATTATCGCGTATCGTACGGTACTATAGTGTACCGTACGATACGCGATAGTATACGCATTTTTTTAGAATTGTCACGAGCAGGTGTAACAATTTTTTATTAATTTAATTGGAAAATAAAAGTGGACTGAAAGATAAACTTTCAGATGTAATTCTTGACAAGGAACACAACCCCTTAAATTTTAGTTCGGACTTTTGTAAAAAGCTAATGTCATAGTAATTAAAATGTAATAAAACTAGAAAAATTTCACGTCCTGAGGCAGGAATCGAACCCGCGACCTTTCGCAATCCGGGCGACTGCTCTGACCACTGAGCCACCCAGGACTTGGGATATCCCTGTGAAATTCTTCTAGTCTATCTGTATTTGCGTTTATGAGCTAACGTCCACCCTACAATGTCGAAATATTCTATTTCAACATCCGAAACGAGTTTTTTACAAATACCGACGATTCGGTTAAGTTGGGGCAGTGCCTTCAAACACTCTTAACTTTCGTCGGTATTTGTAAAAAAACTCGTTTCGGATGTTGAAATAGAATATTTCGACATTGTAGGGTGGACGTTAGCTCATAAACGCAAATACAGATAGACTAGAAGAATTTCACAGGGATATCCCAAGTCCTGGGTGGCTCAGTGGTCAGAGCAGTCACCCGGATTGCGAAAGGTCGCGGGTTCGATTCCTGCCTCAGGACGTGAAATTTTTCTAGTTTTATTACATTTTAATTACTAAGTAATTTTTCAAACATTTATAATAATGTTAAAAATCAAAAGTTAAGAGAGCTAATGTCATAACAAAATAACCATCTTATAAGTACATACAACAGGATGTGTTATAGATTGACGGATTGATTGACTGTGCCCAGGGTACATATTAGTGAAAAAAAAACAAGATTTGCGCAAGATACTTAATTAAGCATATTTTTTCAGGTACAACTAAGGCGTGTACACTAAAAGATGAGACTTCTATTAATTTTAGACCTTCCCCTAATTTCAAACATATGAAAAAATATTTGAAGTCCAAATTTGAAGAAGACATGAATTCTAATTCTGCACCCGTGTCTTCTGAATGGAATGATCAGATAAAACCTGAGCAGAACAATGTCGCAGTGCAGCCTCCGCTGCCGCCGAATTCTCCGCCACCAGCTAGTCCACTTAATTTTACACTTAAGAAAGAAATTGAAGATGATGAATATGAGACAAGCAATGCTGATCAAAGTGAGGATTTACAGCAAGAAGACTTTGCTTTACCGCCTCAGAGTGATCTTGTCGATGGTTCCGATAAAAAGAAACCAATAATGTGTAAGGATTTCGTTCGTAAAAAATGCACGCGTGGTGCCGCTTGCATTTATGCACACGAGATTGATATTAGTCAATTAAAAGGTGTTTATAAATTCTGTAGAGATTTTGAAAATGAACGGTGCAATAGGCCAGTATGCTACTTTGTGCATGCTACAACTTTTGAAAAGGAACATTTCTTCCGCACTGCTAAATTGCCTCCACATACTCTGGCCCATCTGAATTCTGTAACCCCAGAAACCAATGGAAATGGTATGTTATTTATTATTATAAGAATCTCATAACATTACTAGTGTCACTATTTCTATGACTCTTCTTTTGCTTGCAGATACGTCTGATATACCCCCGTTAAATAATAATCCGAATCTGCAACCGCAAACAAGGTAAGGGAAAATCGACAGCGAAGACATAAAGCGCAAGTGAAATGGGTTTAAATAGTAGTCAATATTTACAGAGTGGTTGATTGGGTCAGCCCAGGAGTTGCGCCAGTCTCTGCAGCACTGCCGCCCACCGTAGCCGAGTCATGTGCTGCCGCACCCGCTATGCCTGCGATCCCTACGGTTTCATCGGCTGCTCTCAAAAGAGAGTGGAAAGACAATGATGACTGTACGTATAGTTATGCCTCTGTTTTGACTCACAGTTTATGACAATATCGTTAACTATTTACTTATTCGAAGAGGATATCGGAGGTAACAACCATACAAAAACTTATGCAATATGCCGTAGAATAACATATGTACGGCTCATTACGATCTACGATTTGATTTTTGTCTCAATCTACATGAGTGGATGAAACTAAAAAAAATGTACTCTTTGGATGAAACCATAATTCCTTTAGAATATTTACATGCGAATATTGATTTCTTTTAAGCGTCTTTACTTTGCACGTCCATTCATACAAGCTCTCACGGAGAAAATATTGTAACGAATAAACCAATTCTAACAGAACATGCCATGCATAAGCAAGTCAGACTAGTCTAAAAAGTTATCGGAGGATTTTTAGAAAAGTCTAATAATAAAGAAATTACTAGCGATTTTTGTTTGTATGAAAAACTAACTGTTACTCAATAATAAGACTGTGTTCGAATAAATAGTCTAACAACTATTTAGACTAGCCTAACTGGCATAAGAATGGCAAGTTTTGTTAGAATCGGCTTGTTCGTTTCCAATATTTTCGACTTGAAAGTTTTATGAAAAAGCCGTGCGGCGTAAACGCTCATATGGTTTAGCTATCGAATCAGTGGCACGAATTACTTAGGTATGCATGCGCACACCGATTACCGACACATGCGAAGTATTGCGGAGACACAAGCATGCGAGCTATACGGTCCGTACAGTATCAATGCGTGTTGTTGCAGAGTCGGATCACGGAATGTATTCTCTGTAGGTAGGTACTTCACCAAAGCGCCTGTCGCAACGACCCATATTCGTGCCATCAATTCTGTATCTGTCTATACCCCTAGCTAGTGTAATGGCTGTAATCCTAATTCAGCTTTAAATTAAAATGCGCGACCTTTTACAATCAAAGGTTATTTTTTTGTAGTTTATATACTGTTTAGTATAAGATATTTATTTGTCTTAGTCCGGTCAAATTAAACCTAAAAATAAGAGAAAAGCTACATAAATTCCCACCGAGCTGAAAATCAGTAACCTTTAAAATCTTCCCCTGTATGGAAAAAAAATATTCTAGGTCAAAGGTCAAAAAAATGAGTTATTTGTGATGTTCAGCAAAACGGTAAGTTTTATCATAAAAATACTTCAGACAAAAATTGTAGATCATAAAATTATCTACAAAAAATGTATCAATACTTTTTTCCTACGAGCCACCGTTTTTGAGATATACCGATTCAAAAAGTTGTAAGTAAAAGTTGTAATCGTCATAATATGCATGAGTACGCCTATGATATATCTCCCAAGTACAATTAGCTTGTCTTCCTCCAACCTCAGTTGCTGCTCATCAACATCTTTTTTGGGTATATTACTTGGTTATCAGCTAGACCCTACTGACTGGGGTTGGAAGTTGGTCAACAATTCATTAGAACCAGTCCAAACTTTACTTCCACCTGCGCCGTTGAAGTGCCAAATGTGGTTGCAAAAAAGTCGGACTGTTTTGTTCTCTGGCACATTGTCAAGGCCGGTCGTGCTCTAATATTGAATCACCAATTGAATCACCAACAGTGAAGGATCCGTTTGATTCCAACGAGGCTACATGCGATACATGCTATTAGCGCAGTTAACATGTATTTAGGATGAAGAACAAGAACAAGAAGATCAAGAAGAAGAATTTGAAAGTTACGACTCGGACGATTGAATTTCACTACTTTTTTTAACTTAAATTGCTTTTATCTTTTCAATCTCTACTAATATCCATTATTTTGTAATAGTTTCAAATTAAACAGGATCACAACTGACCCGTGGAATAGACCTACTGGGGAAACGTTGAAAAAAACGTTGAAAAAAACGCGCTAAGTACACTACCCTACCTCATAAGTGGCGTGGAAACGTGTGCATATTATGACGGTTACAACTTTTTGAATCGTTAAATCTCAAAAACGGTGGCTCGTAGGAAAAAAGTATTGGTACATTTTTTGTAGATAATTTTATGATCTACATTTTTTGTCTGAAGTATTTTTATGATAAAACTTACCGTTTTGCTGAAAATCGCGTAAAACTCATTTTTTTGACCTTTGACATTGAATAAAAAAAAATCCATACAGGGGAAAGATGGGGAACTTTCAAATTTTATTTTTAATCATATTTTTAACAATGTTACTGATTTTCAGCTTGGTGGGAATTTATGTAGCTTCTAATGTCTAAATTGACCGGACTATCTCTAATACATCACCGTAGGGGGTCAACTGTCTGTAATTAATTAGTAATATATTAATGAAATCATCATATTAAGGACAAACAATTATTTATCATGGGGTTGTTATTATTATTACTGCAACGCGATTGTAGCTTGATATTTTGTCTACAGTCAGCAGCTCGTCGCGCGACCTTGATGCTTCCGATCCGCTTGTTAAGAAATGCAAGCGTTGTGAGCTTACCGAAATCAGGTAAGTAACAATTGCGAATACTAGCTACCTTTATACCAAAATGTCTACACTCACATTATAGTAAACGTAAATTCATATTATTTACTGACAAATAAGAGTGTCTTCTTGATTTAAGGTCTAATGGCAAATAAATTATCTTTATTAATAAAAATAAATAAATAAATAGAAAACTTAACCGAATCTTAGGTATTTGTAAAAATACTCGTTTAGGATTTTGAAATAGAACATTTCGACCGTTTCGACGCATAATGCCAAAAACGCAAAACGCCATTTATACGCAAAACGCCAAAAACGTGTATTGCCAAATTCTGGTAATGCCAAACACGCATAATGCCAAAGCTGCATAAAAACTAAATACGCTTAATGCCAAACACCTGTATTGCCAAATCCTGGTTATACCAAATACGCATAAGGCCACAGCTAAATACGCAAAATGCCAAATACGCATCCGCTGCGTACTACTTACTGTTAACTAATATAAAATATAATAATAAACTTTTAATTGATATCTGATATAGTGATCCCATCAAAAACATAAATGTGGACTCGCGGTCCCACTGCTTTTGTTCCACTGATATTCGATCACATTCCTTTTCGTCAGAAATCAATTTTAATTCTGCAAAAGTCCGGTATGTTGGGTTCGTTAAGCATAAGGAAGGGCAAAATCGCCCAGAAATAGGAGGCTACGTCGAATAGCAGTGGGACAAAGGCAGTGGGACCATGAGTCTTGCTTGGAAATGAAGTCCAAGTTTAATATTATAATATATGCCTTGGTTGTTGACTTCAACGACAAAAGAAGTGAGATATAAACGACAAAGTGGCATTTTGCGTTTTTGGCACCAAGCATTTCGGCATTCTGCGTATTTGGTATTATGCGTATTTGGTATTATGCGTATTTGGCATTCTGCGTATTTGGTATTATGCGTGGAGTTTTTTTTCATTACGCAAAACAACAATGTGGCGTTTTGCGTTTTTGGTATTATGCGTCGAAAGGCTTTCGACTGGGTGAACCGATATTGATGATTCTTTTTTTGTTCGATGCGGAATAGTTTCCGTTTGGTCCCATAATTTTTTTTTTGAAAATCCATAGGGTAGTTTGGTTTTTAAATCAAAAAAACTGGAAAATATTGTCATCTACGCACAACATTGATAGACTTGAATACTGTTTTGAGGCTAATGGTATAACCAATGTGGCTACTAAGCGAATTTTTATACTATTTGTGGTACAGAAGTGTTTGAGGCCTTACTTGCATTGATTACACCTAAAAAATCTAATGAAGTGACATTCAGTGAGATTGTTGTGTCTGTTTCTTATAAATTTTACAAATGTGATCAAAGACAAGACGAATCAGTGTCAGAATATATTGCAAAATTACGTAAAATCAGTGCTGGATGTAATTTCACGGATCTAGACCGTATGCTTCGAGATAGATTAGTGGGCGGTATGAAGGATCACAAGTTACAATATGAGTTGCTTAAAAGAGATAATTTACAGTATGAGAATGTTGTGGAAGGCATGTTGTCATCAGAGAGCGCGGGGAAGGATGCTTGCATGATGCAAGGCATCGCTTTGGGTACACACTGCGCGACCACGTCGTCGGGGTTCGCGGTGACGTCACCGTCCGCCCCAGAACCTATGGAAGTGAACGCGGTCAAACCTAAAACTAACTTTCGATTTTGTTATCGTTGTGGAGATCGACATGGCGGTGAATGTCGTTTTGTCAACGTTGTATGTCACTACTGCAAAAAACGGGGGCATATTGAAAAGATTTGCTCTACAAAGAAAAGACAACCCGAGAAAAAATAATTATACTGCTGATGAGAGTGATTCAATGCTGTACGGCATCTACAATGTGGGCAGTCTGCGAACGCGTGTGCCCGCGTACGAATTAAAGGTGCTATTGGAGGGCGTGCCGGTATTAATGGAAGTGGACTCTGGCGTCGCCTTCTCCTTGGTGAACCAACATACTTGGAAGCGGATGAAGTCACAATCGCTTCTGCGTTCTTTGCCTAATAGACTCTGCACTTGGAATGACTCGCAGGTGTTACTCGGTGGTACTCGACAGTGCATGTTCAATTTAGAGACATTAGATGTGATTTGGATATTATAGTGGCGATAGGATCTGGACCCAATTTATTAGGTCGAATTGGTTTAAAGCACTTAAAATATCTGTTAATGTAAATTCAAATTCTGAAATTGTCATGTCTGTAACAAATTCGATACTAGCTAAACATGGAGCGGTATTTAGGGATGGACTTGGTACCTACCGAGGAAATCCTGTGTCAATTCCATTAAAGAAGGGTATACGATATTACACGACACTAGATCTCGATCGAGCTTATACACAGGTCGTTGTCACAGAGAACACAGCGCGACTTTTAACTTTAAACACATGTCAAGGTCTTTTCACAGTACACAGATTGGCATTCGGGGTGAAAGCATGTCCAGGTATATACCAGCTTTTAATGACGGCACTGCTGGCCGTCATCGCAGGTGTGGCAGTGTTAATAGATGACGTCATCATCAGTGGCCGTACCATGACTGAAATGGCGCAACGTCTAAACACAGTGTTAGACCGCATAGATAAAGCAGGCTTGCGCCTCAACCGTGCCAAATGTAATTTTGTTAAAGAGCGAGTAGAATTTTTAGGTTTCTTGATAGATGCGAAGGGTATTCATCCAGCGCCTAGTAAAGTCGAGTCTATATTGAAGGCTCCAGAGCCAAAGAATGTACAACAGGAGCTTCTACATAGATTGCTCGATAAATCACAAACTTGGACATGGACAGACAAGGAACAGACTAGTTTCGAAACTGCTAAACATTTGCTGTCTTGTGAGTTGACATTAGTCCATTTTGATCTAAACAAACCGCTGGTACTAACCTGGGATAGCTCAGATTACGGTGTTGGCGCAGTGTTATTGCACGTGATGGAAAATGTACAGGAGCGCCCAGTAGCGATGGGCTCTAGAACATTACACACCCATGAACGGAGATACTCACAACTAGATAAAGAAGGTATAGCAATTATGTTTGGATTAAACAAATTAAACAAATTTCACAACTATTTGATGGGTAATTCTTATACAGTCGTGACAGATCATAAGCCGTTGCTTGGTATTTTCGATCCAAAGTGGCCTATATCCAATGTTTTATCACCTCGTCTTACACGAATTGCATGAGCACTCACTTCGCATAATTACGACATTGTATACAAACCCGGTAAACCAATTGCTCATGCTGATGGTTTGAGCCGATTGCCACAATCGGTCCCCGAACAACCAGAAATTCAATTATATGACATTTTACTTATGGCTGAGACGCCTGACGATTTTCCAATAGACGTAGATCAAATAATTTTAGCTACAAAGCGTGATAAGGTGTTATCAACAGTTATGCATTATATACTGAGTGGTTGGCCAGAGAAAGTTACGGACAAACATCTACGGCCTTACTGGTTGCATCGTAATGAGCTATCTCACCACGAGGAATGTATTCTCCTAGGATATCGCGTGGTGGTGCCGCCGTCAGTGCGCGAGGTAGTACTAGGTGCATTACACAAGAATCACAGCGGAGTCATACAAACTAAGGCTCTGGCGAGAAGTTATGTATGGTGGCCACAATTGAATAATGACATAGAAGCGATGATACAAAACTGTAACAAGTGTCTGGAAAATCGTCACATGCCAACTAGAACTACATATAAGTGGATCACTCCGACCAAACCATGGTCCCGGATTAACATTGACTTTGCGAGTCCTTTTCAAGGAATAATTATTCTTATTATTGTTGACGCCTATTTAAGATAGCCCGAAGTATTTCTGGTTAGTAATATGACCTCAGCGACCGTTATTCACTATCTTAGAGTTTTATTTGCAACTCATGGGATCTGCGAAACCATTGTTTCTGACAATGGAACACTATTTGTTTCAACAGAAATGAAACAATTTTTAGCTGCTAATAAATTTAGGCAATTACAACAGCGCCATATCATCCGTCAACTAATGGATTGGCTGAAAGAATGGTGCAGACAGTAAAAGACAAATTACGTAAAATGGATGAGATGCCATGGGAAGTAAAAATGCCAAACTTATTGTTAGGTCTAGACACAAATCCTTGTGCTAGAACTAATAAAAGTCCTGCTGAGCTTCTGATGAATAGACGACTATGAACCTTACTTGATACCATCCATCCAAATAACCGGGAGCGTCAAAAGAGAGAACAACAGATTATAAGAAATAGTAGAAGAAAACACAGAGAGACGGATGTGGGGCAAACTGTAATGTACAGAAACCTTTGTACAGAAGCCCTTCTAGTTATCGGGTGGCTACTGATGATGGAACAATAATTAGCAGACACATTGATCAACTAGTTCAACATCGAGGTTTAAATGCAGAAGGGGAGCAAGAGGATGAAGAGAGAGAGAAGAGTGTAGAAATAGAAAATGAAGAAGTTGAAAATGATTTGATACAGTCTAATGAAATGGAGGACATCACGGAGGAGGAAATTATAGTTACCTAGTCTAGATAAATGGGCGGAAATGTTAGGAATACCTGTAGAAGTTGAGCCAGGGTACTCAGGAGCTTAAGTTAGAAAAAAATTAAAAATGCATAATAAGTTACCCTATGACCGATCTGATGATTGTAAATATACAGTGTGAGTCTGGGTAAAGTGCACAAACGAAAATGGGGGATACTATGGCTAATTTTATCGACGAAAAAAATATTTCATAAATTATATTGGCTTATTTAATTTTTTTATCGAATTTTTAATTTTTTTGATGTTGAAATTACCTCGGTGTAGACAAAATCGTGTAACTTTTAAAATAATTGATCTATCGCGATGAATCAAACTGTTTTATGATTGGAAATGACAGGGCGTATTCATAAAATCAAAATTTTGTAGACAAACACAAAATGTTTCGTTTCGACGCATAATGCCAAAAACGCAAAACGCCATTTATACGCAAAACGCCAAAAACGTGTATTGCCAAATTCTGGTAATGCCAAACACGCATAATGCCAAAGCTGCATAAAAACTAAATACGCTTAATGCCAAACACCTGTATTGCCAAATCCTGGTTATACCAAATACGCATAAGGCCACAGCTAAATACGCAAAATGCCAAATACGCATCCGCTGCGTACTACTTACTGTTAACTAATATAAAATATAATAATAAACTTTTAATTGATATCTGATATAGTGATCCCATCAAAAACATAAATGTGGACTCGCGGTCCCACTGCTTTTGTTCCACTGATATTCGATCACATTCCTTTTCGTCAGAAATCAATTTTAATTCTGCAAAAGTCCGGTATGTTGGGTTCGTTAAGCATAAGGAAGGGCAAAATCGCCCAGAAATAGGAGGCTACGTCGAATAGCAGTGGGACAAAGGCAGTGGGACCATGAGTCTTGCTTGGAAATGAAGTCCAAGTTTAATATTATAATATATGCCTTGGTTGTTGACTTCAACGACAAAAGAAGTGAGATATAAACGACAAAGTGGCATTTTGCGTTTTTGGCACCAAGCATTTCGGCATTCTGCGTATTTGGTATTATGCGTATTTGGTATTATGCGTATTTGGCATTCTGCGTATTTGGTATTATGCGTGGAGTTTTTTTTCATTACGCAAAACAACAATGTGGCGTTTTGCGTTTTTGGTATTATGCGTCGAAAGGATTTCGACATTGTAGGGTGGACGTTAACTAATAATGCAAATACAGATAGACTAGAGGAATTTCACAGGGTAATGTGTAATTAATTAAATGCATAAATTCATAGGAACATTTTATATGTATTTCCATAGATTGATAGATTGTCCACACAACCGTTACTTAGTAACCAACTGACGACATGACACCCCTCCGTCGTGATTCCCGGAAATCAGAGGGGCGGGGAGCAGCTGGTCGAGATGGCGGATCCATACGCGTCCACTGTCAGTCCTAATCTCGTAATGTAGGTTTCCGAGTCGGCGGGTCACTGAACCAAACTCCCATTTCTTTCCCGATATTGAATAGTTCCTAGCTTGCACTCTACTTCCAAGAGCGAACTCTCTCACTTCTGTAACAGGTTGGGGGCATAGCTTTTGGTGGAACTCGAATCTTGGCAACCAGTCTTGTTCTCACTTCTCTGCCGAACATGAGCATGTATGGTGAGATTCCAGGTGAAGTCGGAGTAGCTCGTAGGAGGCCCTTGACTAAACGCACCTTCTGTGATATTCCCCCACTCTCCCCCTCTAATTTATGCTGCATTCTCTTGATTGTCTGTACAAAGCGTTCCGCTTGTCCGTTAGTTGCAAGATGGTAACTTGGTAAGGTGCAATGGTTTTATGTGCTATCCCGTTATTTATAAGAAAATTTTCAAATTCTTGTGATACGAATTGTGTTCCATTGTCCGATACCAATGTGTAGGGTACGCCAAATGTATCAAATAATTCGTCCAATTTCTGAATACAGAAAGAGCTCGTCGTCGTTTTTGTTGGGATTATTTCTACCCATTTGGAGAAAGCATCTACTCTAATCAGAAGTTGATGACCATATATAGGGCCTGCAAAATCGATGTGAATTCTTTGCCAAGAGTCTGTAGGGTCCTCCCAATGATGTAGAGGGGATTTGGAGGGTTCATTCTGTTCTAGTCGGCAAATTCGGCATGATTTTACTGTTATCGATGTCTGTATCGATATTTTTCCAATATACAAAACTGCGTGCAAGGAGTTTCATTTTCAATATCCCGATGTGTCCAGTGTGTAATTCGTCTAAGATTCGCTGTTGTAGTTTACGTGGGATCATTACTCTTGTGCCTTTCAGAATGCAATCATTTTGTAGCGTCACTTCGTTCTCTTTATATTCCATTGCTCTGTATGATGTGCCTGATTGGAGAGTTTCGAGTAAGCTTCGTAGGTCTGGATCTTCTTTTGTTTCTTTTGCTATTATTCCCGGCGAAATGCTTAATGTGTTTATCTGTTTCAATTGAAATATGTGATGTTGGTCAATCTTATTGTCGTTAATTTTCTCTACAGGAAATCGCGAAAGGTAATCCGCATTAGAGTGTTTAGCCGAACGTCTGTATTCGATGTTGTAATCAAAACCAGAAAGGAAATGCGCATAATGAAATAAACGCATCGTGCTTAATGTTGGTAGAGTCTGATGCGGATGAAAGATTGAAGTGAGAGGTTTGTGGTCTGTGATTAGGGTGAATTTCCGACCATAGCAGTAGTGGAAAAAATTCTTCAAGCCCCAGAAAATTGCTGTTGCTTCCTTGTCAATTTGGCTGTATTTCTTTTCGCTGTTAGTCAGGGATCTAGAAGCAAATGCTAGGGCGTTCCGAGCCATCTGGTAATTTATGACTAAGCACTGCCCCGAGACCCATAGGTGAAGCATCTGTGGAAAGTAAAAGTGGTTTCTTCTGATCAAAGTGTATCAAGACTCTTTCGCTGAGTATCTCTTCATTGACCTTCTTAAAACTTTCTTCACATTTTGGGGACCAAATAAATTTCGTGCCTTTCTTCAACAGCCCGTTCAAAGGATTTGTAATAGATGCAAGATTAGGAATAAACTTATTGTAAAAATTTGCCATCCCTAGGAAGGTTCGCAGTTCGTTGACATTTGTTGGGCGTTGTGCTTTTGATATTGCTTTAATCTTCTCCCGGTTCTTATGCAATCCATCTTTGTCAATAGTATGTCCTAGGTAATTAATACTACGTTTTAAAAAGTGACATTTCTCTTTGTTGACTCGTAGGTTACTTTCTTTGAGTTTCTCTAAGACTTGTCTTAGTCTATTTAGTAATTGTATCTCTGATGACCCTTGGACGATGATATCATCGAAAAAACACTTTACTCCATCAAGCCCCTGTAACAACTGGTCCATAAACTTTTGCCAGAGGCTTGGAGCTACTTTAACTCCGAACATTAGTCGATTAACCTTAAATGTCCCCTTGTGTGTGCTTAAGGTTTGTAGCAGGGCACTTTCTTCATCCATTACCATATTTAAGTACGCTTGGGAAATATCTAACGTGCAAAAAAGTTGTCCGCCGTTCATTTCAGAAAAAATGTCTTCAATGATTGGAATAGGATATTGTTCGTCTTTTAATACTTTGTTTAAGGTAATTTTGTAGTCAGCGCAGAGTCTAATGCTTCCATTGGGTTTTACTATCGGTACAACTGGAGTGCCCCAGTCCGAGTGATTGATTTTTGTAATAATTCCTTGTTTCTCAAGCCGGTCAATTTCTTCGTCTACTTTAGTTCGTAATGCGTAGGGAATTCTGCGTGGCTTGATAAATATCGGCTGCGAGTTTTCTTGTAGCATCAGGTGGCCTCGATGGTTTGGAATTTCACCCAAGTTTGAACTAAAGACCGTAGATTCGTATTCTTTGAGTAATTTATCGAGTTTCGGTACTTTATCGAATGTTTTTATGGTTTTAATATCGGCGAGTTCAATATTGAACTCTTTCATCCAGCTTCTGCCAAGAATCGGTTCAACTTCTTTGTTAATTATGTATAATTTTCCATAGAAAATTTGATTTTTGTAGTTGCATTTGACATAAGTAACGCCGATGGGTTTAAATACTTCGCCTGTGTAGGTCCTCAGTTTCATGTTAGTTTTAAAAAGTTTCTTTCCTATATTTAGTTTCTTGTAGTCTTTTAGTGAAATTAATGAAAGTGTTGCACCAGTATCGAATTCCATATTAACTTTCTTTCCTTCAATATCCACTTCTATTATAAATTTTTTTAAACTTTCACTCTTTATCAGGTTGATATCCGCTGAACTACTATCATAGCTGATGCTACTGGTAGAGTTATCCAGTAAATTCGTTTCATTATTTACTCTCGCGCTAGATGTCCTACCTTCTGACACTTGCGGCATGTATCTTTTATGGCCCCACATTCATGTGCTTTGTGATAATCTTTTCCGCAACGGTAACATTTCCCTTTAAGGTCTCTGATCGAAATTGGTAACGTGAAGGTATTCTTGAGGTATTCTTCTGTGGGTGCTGCTGTCCATTTTGTACTTTTGACACTTTATTTAAACTATCGATTGTTGATTTACGAATGGAACATTGCTGAATTTTCTTTTTTTCCCATTTCAAGAGTTGTAGCAACTTGAACTAATTTCGAAAATTGTATCGTCTCTTTTTCTTGCAATATTTTTGTGCGAATTTCCCCGTCATGTTTCTTTTTCTTGAAAAGGCTGGAAGCTGAGTTTTGGTTGCGGTTCCCGTTGGCTGCTAAAAGAGATGGCCGTTGTGTTTGCGGTAGATGTGTTAGGAGATGGTTCTGTTGGTTTGTAGGAGTTCATCACACGTAATATTTTGGTACGTAAATTTGTAAATATTTCGTCTACTTCGTACCTGTATTCGGTTTCTGTCTCAATATTTTCTTCTTCCGTTTCTTGTTCTATTTGGTTATATTTAGTAGGTTAGTAGGTTAATTGTTAAGCAATCTTGTTTAGATTTTCTTAAATCCAACGACATCGTCGCCAATTAATGTGTAATTAATTAAATGCATAAATTCATAGGAACATTTTATATGTATTTCCATAGATTGATAGATTGTCCACACAACCGTTACTTAGTAACCAACTGACGACATGACACAGGGATATCCCAAGTCTTGGGTAGCTCAGATGGTTAGAGCTGTCGCCCGAATTGCGAAAGGTCGCGGGTTCTATCCCCGCCTCAGGACGTGAAATTTTTCTAGTTTAGATACATTTTTATTAGTAAATAATTTTTCAAACATTTATAATGTTAAAATCAAAATTAAGAATAAATTATCTTTATCTTTATTTTTACATTAATTTATAAAAAAGTTATATATTTTTACTACTGTTAATTCTGCCTAAAGCTTACTCTCAAAAAGGGGTCTAAATACTGATTATTATTGCTTATTGAAATGAAGGACTATAATGGGACTAATTCTGAAGCCACTCTCTAAGTCTAAATTTAAGTACAGTTTATCTCTTTCTCGAAATATCTAATAGGAAAAATATAGCAAGAATTCGTTTACCATGTGCGGAGGTGCTTCCTAAACACTGCATTATATCACATTTTTTAACTGACTTCAAAAAAATGAGGAGGTTATCAATTCGTCTGTATGTTTTTTTTATATTTGTTACCTCATAACTTTTGACTGGCTGAACCGATATTGATGATTCTTTATTTGTTCGATGCGGAATAGTTCCCAATTGGTCCCATAAAAATGTTTTGAAAATCCATTCGGTAGTTTGGTTTTTAAATAAAAAAAACTGGAAAAATTAAGTCGTCTACGTATGCGAAGTTGCGGATATTTGCTTTCCCATGAATTTTTAGTGAAATGATACGATAGTAGAAAACAATATAAGCTCACGGTCACCCATTTAGCCTTGACCTTCAAAAGTTATCACTAAAAATTGCAAAGAAAAAAAATTTTTCATAAGATAAAACCGACTCCAAAAATCTGAAAAGGATAAAATAATTAAATTTTAGTAAGTACTCATCCCCTACGAACATATTTTTGGAGTTGGTGCTAAGTTGATGAACCATAGATAGTAAAGAACCGACTCCAAAAATATGTTCCTAGGGGATGAGTACTTACTAAAATTTAATTATTTTATCCTTTTCAGTTTTTTCTTAATGTCAAATTATATGACAGCCGTTCTTTTCGTATTGATATTGAGAGAAAGAAATGCACTGAACTTTTATTTAGACAGCATGTGTTTTCCAGAATTAGGGCCAATGTGTGTGTATCTGTAAGATGCTTGTATAACAAAGTGCAAAGCCGTCTCATATTTTAGTATTCAGTGACGCAGAATACTTTTCTTTTCATGTTAATTATTATATTAATAATAATATAAAATGGAAGTTGATGATAAAACCAGTAACAGATGGTTTAACTTGATCGGAACTGACTAATTGACTCTGTTGGAAAGCCATTCCGACAATGCCACAGACGTTCCGACGACCGGAAATTCAAACCTCAGTGTAGAGATTAAAATCCGTACCTATTTAAACCTGTTCCTAATACATATTTTAAAAACACCAAATCTAAATACCTGTTCCGAATATTTATTGTATAAATATACAGAATAGGCAGTGTAAGTGGTGTGAGTAACTATAATAATCTATAAAATAATAACATAACAATAGTTTTATTTAACGATAATAAATAAATAAAATCAATTTGCTTATTTCATAGAAATGTCATGAAATTATCAATTATCTAACTAAGATGTAGGTATTTTGAAAGTTGCAAAACATTTCTATGAACTAATATAACCCATTTTTTAATTTGTTATAGTGCTATCGGTACCACCCGGTATAGTCACTCTTTTCTTCTAAGTGATATATTCTGCGCAACTCTGATCTGAATGAAGCTTACAGACGTACCGATTTGTTAGACGGCCGGCTTGTCAGAGCCGTCTACGTGCAACCAGTATTACAATATTTTATTTTGAGCGTCGAGTTTAAGCTGAGCTAGCTGTTGTCTCTCTTCGGCTATTTTCAATACCTCCATAGCGTGACGAGCCTCAGCCGCCATGCGCTTGGCTTTGGTTGTGCTGGTTGACGAATTTGAACGATGGGATGATCTGTTGTTTGTAGAGTCAATGATACCTGAGATTGGTGGGACAAGCGAGGTTTGAAGTGGTTGATCTAAATTGGGGAATGAAGACGAAATGGGCCCAGGCCCTACAGTATAGGGAAACCGTCCTTTTGGTAATGTCGGACCGACCGCCCTACACACGTACCAATTTGCTCGTGACCTTGAGGTCGCATCCGACCAAATTGTAACGTCTGTTACGGGTTTTAATAACAGATAGTTTGCGTTTTCTTGTACAATATGGTATGCATATAGTGTTAATTTCATTTTCGGTTTCATTCAATTTTTTGAACTTTTTTTGGTTGGCTTGTGAATCATAAACTGGACAAAGAAGTGACGTATAATGTTTTGCAGATTACAACACAACAAGGCCCAGCTGGCCCAGGCGTTAAGGGGCTCGCAGGATCTCGACGAGAAAATTGACTTAATTGTCAAGAAGAACCATCGCCTACACAACATACTCAGGGTGCTACTTAAGCCAAGGGTGCGTACTTAAAACTTAAAAATAATAATAATAACACAACATAAAGGGCGTGGCGAATCATTGTAAGTAGCGAAACTAAGACGGAGGTCGGGCGAAACTATGAGAAATACCGAAAAGTGATCAAAGGAAGTCTCCAATGAGTACTTTCCGATATGTCTCATAGTCGCGCCCGATTTTATGAAAATATTTGAAAGATTGCCTCCCACAATTATTTTAAACCATAGTATCGCCAAAGTTTCATTCTCTGGATAACGAGGGAGACATGATGGAACATAGAAATTCAATGCTTCACAAGCTCATTAGATTTCAAAGATCCACTGAGAAGCCCACGCAGAAACGTTAGATTTTTTATTATGAGTTAGATGTAACGTCGCTGTCGTAATTGTAATATGCCAATGTTAAAATGAGGAGCTCGGTGGCGTATTGGTTTGAGCGCTCTGGTTTCGATACGAAAAACAAAGCAACTTTCGCCATGGTCGATCTTAGGATGGGTCAATCAAAGTTTGTTAACTCGAGCTCCTCCGTGCTTCGGAAGGCACGTTAAGCCGTTGGTCCCGGTTGTTCCTGCAACCGCTTTAACCCACCCAATGCGGGTATTGGGCCAGCGTGTTGGTGTTATGGCCCAATACTCCTCTGTGTTTCTCCCATGTAGGAAGGTCTGTGCCCAGCAGTGGGACGTATATAGGCTGGTGATGATGATGATGATGAATGTTAAAATTTAAGTCATTGGCCTTAGGGAGCTCTATGTGATATAAAGCATCGATAGAATAAAACATCGCACAACTGAATTACCGACACACCGTGTTCGATATAATAAAAATCGAATCTTAAACTTTCGCAGACCCGTAGGGAACCCATGTAGGTATGCGAGATGTATAGTAAATGCGCTTTAGTTGTTTTCCGTTGACAGTACTACATATACGCGGTTCCAAACTATACTTGCATACTTGAATTTAAGATTATTTTACAGCGTTTTCAATATTGAATCCACAGGTTGAGTAGAGTATGCTTACCAAAGTTTAGTTGCGTAGCTTTTTTTTATTATATTAATTTACTAAATATAACAAAAGTTGCTTGCTAACTACACTGCAAGAGGCTTGTCTCTATATGTAGGTAAAATATTAGTTAGTTAGTATGTTGCCCGTTAGTGAGCATGACGGTATGTCTGAAAAAAAACCTCGGAAAAGTCTCGGTCTTTTCCAATAGTAAACTCATTTATAATTGAGATGTATTTTGTCTTAGTTTTCTGTCGAGTGGTACCCCTTACTATACAGGCTACTCGGTCAGGGGTCCCGGGTTCGAATCCCGTTAGGAGCATATGTCTGTATGATGATGAGTACGAGCATTTATTCACGTGTCATGGATGTTTGTATTGTTACGGCGGTGTACCTAGCGTGGTGGCCTAACGCAATTTTGTTTAGAGCAGGCTGTAATAGGTTCTTTAATTATGATTTTAACATTATTATAAGTGTTTGAAAAATTATTAACATAAAAAAGGTAATAGGTTTAATAATAGGTTTAGTAATAATAATAATAATGTAATAGGTTTTCAGTCCGACCTAGAAGGAGCTGTATCACATACTAAATGGGTCAAAATTTTGACCTAACCTAACAGGCGCCTGAAACGTGTTTTCAGGCCGTTTCAGGATCCAATACTAATCCGATGCCACTATTTTCTGAAAAACTAGGCGTAACTAAAGGGTTTTCAGGGCCCCATATGGCTATTTGATGCCCATATGTAAAATTCGATAAGAACGAGTGATATAGAGCTAATGTTAGACAAGGACAGACGAAGACACTTTTGGAACGGTCGCGACAAGACAGCGCGCTATACCACACAAGAACAGATAAAGAACCTTCGAGAAAGGAGTAAAAGGGACAACGCGCCATACTAGACCAGGACAGACAAAGAAACTTCGCGAAAGTGGTGAGGCAGTATGCATGTTATTCCATCTAAGGAACATTCTAGCATATCCGATTAAACGAAGTAATATTGTGGAAGCTTCAAGAATAATTGTCTAGTAGTATTCGGCGGTTATAAAAGCAATTATGTTATGGCACAGGCATTCAGTTCGATTTGAAATTTGGAAGCCATTACTTTGAAGCGTGTTTGTTGTGTTCAGTGACGTATTTGTGTCATTAACGTCTTTAGTGACTTTTTATTTTAATTATTTTTATGTTCAGTGTTGATTTGTACTGTGTTTTAAATAAACGTAATCTCTCAATTGGATAGGCGTTTTATTTACACCCAGCCTTTAACAGAGTGTTTATTTAGTATACTTCTGATATTTACATACTTACATATTACTGTCAATATTTCTCCGTTGCCTATAGTATCCATACTACAAGCTCTTAATGATGCTTAATTTGGACTAGATAATACGTGTGAGTTTATAAATATAATTATTATTAGTTATTAAAACCCAAACAAACAGGGCATGCTAAATAAAACCGTTTAATATGCAGAGGGTGTTGGATCACGTGAACAACAACTTGCTGACACCGAACCGGCTGTCGGTGCTTGACGACACCGAACGAAATAAGGATGCTTTGTTGTCACAGGTCAGTTGATGTAAATATATTATTAGATCATTTATTTTAATATTGTCATCAGAACATTTATGACATTTTTAACTACCGTCTGTAATCTGTAGAATGTTCTATGTAAATTTTGAGTATGTTAATGGCGCACAATATTAAAAACGGAAAATATTGATAATCATCTTAGACTATATATTTTTCTGGGTGTCACACCTGCAACCACTGTTATGAGCTTATGAGTGAACATCGATAAATTCCAGTAGAAAATTGCGTTACTCTCTATGTATGGGCTGGCATATTAGTAGGTATAAAAAGTGACTTCAATATATCCAGTAATATAGCCAGTGTAATTACTGGGCATGGTAGGCATTTTATCGTAGGCCTCAGGATGACAACACACCTGCAATATCAAGTGATTTTCCCTTGGTATTGCAGGTGTCTATAGGCGGCGGTAACCGCTTACCATCAGATGGGCCGTCAGCTTGTTTGTCATCTAGTAGTATAAAAAAAATGTAAAGGTACTTCTTCGAAATAGTCCTCAAATTTCCCTTACATTACGATGTAACCTAGAGCTTGCGAAAAAGGATAACAAATTGTACGAAATACTATTGAACGCACACCTTTGGGTGAAAACACCAGGCCAATAGTGTATGTTTGTGCACTACTATCAAACAGTTCTAAATATTGCTATTGTATGGAAACGCAATCACCAATTCTTGCTTCGCTTTACACACGTCAAAGAGTTCACATAGTGATCATAGATTTTCACTTCTGACATTTGATGTCTGCCAAATCATTGTGCTCGCTATTATTTTATTAATAGATCCCTGGATAGGTACTCATATCAAGTCTTATTGATACACCTTTTACCGCAGCGTCCGTGGCTACCATTTTGTAACATGTAAACGATGCAATATGGTGGCTGCGGTAAAAATAAAACAAGAGCACCAAAAGCAAAGTTCATTTCAGTAATCGTATTAGATTAGAAGATTTAGTTTTACAGAGTTGTCGGTGGATCCAACCACACAAGAAAGAAAAAACGCACAATAGGGCTTGAAAAAATTAAAAGTTTAGCCTCCCTGGCAACTAAGGTTTGTCACAAAACGATAAACAAAAAATAAGATTCGATGGAACGTTAAATGAGTCTTTCATCAATTGAACACAGGCAAATAAGAAAAAATAATTAAAATACATTGAAACAACTACTTTCTTAGTTATAATTGAAAGTTTGAACTTTTCTTTTCTCCAAAGAGGCATGTTTTATTATTATACGAGCGGTAAAATATTAGGTGGTCCAGAGGGCATTAAAAAGAACAATACTCTTAGGGACCGGTAAACAAACGCAAGGCTTAGTGGGAAAAGCGGGGTAGCAATTGCCATCATCATCATATTAGCGTTAGAAGTCTACTGCTGAACGGCCTCCCCCATCGATTTCCCAATGGATCAGTTTACCGTAGCCTGCATCCAACGGCTCACCGCAACCCTGATCCGGTCGTCGGTCTATCTAGTAGGAGGCCGTCCTACTTTGCGAGGTCGCAAAGCGTGTGGTAAATCTTAAGTGGTGATGGTCGGGTCATTTTGCTCGAAAAGTTAGTACGTATCTTTGCCGTCTTTACCGAACTTGAAATTCTTTGCCAGCGCATGTGTTCCCTCCTTCCTATAAAACGAGTTCTTTCAAAAGAGGCGTGAAGAAGCACCATTTGTGCCGGCAAGGTGGAGGCAGCTAGAGCAGTGTCTAAACTGCACTAGCTGTCTTCGCATATGGACTCTTCTTACCGCTTTACATCAGGTGCGGTTGATCCCTTGTCCTGCTTTTTTAAAAAAAATAATTAAATCGACTTTAAAAGACTTAAAAGAAACAAATAATTAAAATAAAGTAGGTAGGTACTTTATCTCATAAAAAGGTATATTTGGAGTCGGTGCTTCACTTTATATTGTTTCTGGAAACAATTTTGCACCAACTCCAAAAAATACCTTTTTATGAAATACTAGCTATACCCCGCCACGCTTCGCAGTGGCGCAGCGTTAAAAAAACTGTTTTCTCGCGGTCGCAGATATGTGACTGGTGCAAAAAATAGATAAAAACAATCCTTGATGCGGATTTTATATCATGTTAAAATTTCGACTCAATCGGTGCAGAACTTTTTGAGTTTTTGAAGCGTACACAAACCAACATAACATTTTTATATATATAGAAGTACACAAACACAGTACTACACAAACATACACTAAAAATAAAGAAATAATTAAAATGTAATAGGTAGGTAACTTTATTGCACTTAGACATTATATGACATTATTATATTACTTTATTATTATTATTATGTATGTTGTGATTTTTATTTTATCTTGCAGATGAAGATGCTAATGGCTAAGATTCTGCTGAGCAGCAGCGAAAACGGGTCTTCAGATGGCGAGTCGGCCACGTGATCCGAAGCATACCTACCGGCTGAGACCGCTAGATTGTTTTGATAACAACTCTGACACCCTAAATAACCACAGAATATCCGCTACTGGTTAAACATGTTAACCCTTGGATATCTTAATTGTATCAATATAATAAAAGATAATCAATGAGCATCATCGTAACTATATATGATGACGCGCCATAACGCAATTATTAATACTATCTTGATATCACAAGAAAACCAGGATTTAAGTGTAATAATAAGCTAATGTCCACAACCATGTGTTGGGTGAAAGGAACTTAAATAATGTGAGTAGGATATTTTCATAATATACTCTGGTATTTACCCGACTTCAAAAACGAGGAGGTTCTGAATTCGGCCGGTATGTTTTTTTTCTATGTATGTACACCGATTGCGCTGAGATTACTGATCCGATTTACGTGATTTTTTTTGTTCGATGCGGAATAGTTGCCATTTGGTCCCATTTTTTTTTTTTTTCAAAAATTAATTGGGTAGTTTGGTTATAAATTTCATAAAACTGAAAATAGGATAAAATAATTAGCGTAGCGTAGTTGGTGTTAAGTTGCTTCCAAAAACAATAGAAAGTGAAGCACCGACTCCAAAAAATATGTTTCTAGGGTTTCAGTACCTACTTAATTATTTTATCCTTTTCAGTTTTTTGAAGTCGGTTTTAATTTTTGTTAAATTTTTTTTTTTTATGAATTATGTCGTTCAATCGACAGTCGCAGATTGTTCAAAATTACTTCAGAAACGGCCCAACAAAGGAAAGGTTTAAAAATGTGGCTGTTTTTCTACTTTATAACGGGAATATCACATACAAATTAACAACCAGCATTTTTTTAAGTTAAAATTTCTACGTCATGTAGCATCTACTAATAAGGAAAGTCTTCTTTTGCGCTGAGCAGCAGACTATGACGTTTTTTCTGCGGGACAGAAATGATTCTTCTGCTCATTGTTACCCGCGCCTGCAAGCGATGACGCCCAAGAAATCTACCAATCTCCAAGATGTAGCACGTTACAGCGGCCATCACTTGCACGTCCTCGCAGTTCTACTACTTTCTTCTTGACGGCTCAAATATCAATGCGTGAGACGCACGGAGAGAGTGAGACGAGACGGACGGCTCAACTATCAATACTGATCCTTGAATTGAGTACGTCATCAAAATATTTATTTAAATATTCGAAGAACTCATATTACGTTAAATTGTGCAATAACGTACGGAGAATAGTAATTTAAAGAGTTCTTGCCCAGTTTTAATCGGTATACATACTTATTAATTATTCTAGTTTTAGTATTTAGGAATAAAACATCGATCCATTATAATAGCCTAGTTTTAGCGAATTAAGTTCCGTATTTAAGTGCTTAAGTGCAACTATTTTAATAGTAGTCCTGACGCTAGATATAATAGTAGCAGTATTTTTATTCGTAGAGTAAATTGTAGAGTAGAACATAGTGGGTATAGAATGCTTCAATATTGTATGATTACAGTTACTAAATGTGTGTTCAATAAAGACAAAATAATAATAATAATAAATACAGCAGCTATGTTCACAAAGCGCAATTACAAACTCAAGCGTTGATTCGCGCTGAATACACACTTAGATATAATGCACACAACGACAACAGCACACTATCAGGGGTCGGTACGACCAGTCTTGCATTGTGGGCTACCAGTGTTGCTACGAATTTTAAGTGTATCTTAAGCTTCCTGCAGATGAGTACAAGAACTTGCTGTAATCTATTTTGTATTGTTTTAAAAATAATATAGGTATTGCAAGTGAGTATTGGGGGTGGCCCTTTCGTTTCCTGGTATATTTACGTGGGCCTTCACCTAGTAGTAGTGGATGGGCCCTGGAAGAGAGTTTTTGTTTTATTTCACGTACAATGGTGTTCAGAAAAGAAGGGTTAGCCAGGGCATCCAGGGCTGACCTGGGGGCATCCAGGGCTGACCTGGGGGCATCCAGGTCTGACTTGGAGTCAGTCTACCGCGCGTAGCCGACTGAACTGGCAGGTTTTTTCGTTTGTTCGAACTTCTCGATGGTTCTTGTCGATAGTTTTACACTTAGGCTCGAATTTGATTCGGCCTCTTATTACGATAACGACTACTTGCGAGTTCATTCTCGCATTCTCGACTTGTCGCTGAAATCGTGATATCTTGCATATCTTATCATTTATGATGGGGCCAAGTCACGATGCACTTCGACGAAGTGGTAATTTGAGTTTAGGAAAAAGAAAGAAGTCGGCTGGAGCCATATCTGGTGAATATGGTGGTTGCTTGATGGTATTTGTTCGAGTGTTTGGTCAAAAATTCGTTCACAATGATGGCTTTGAAGGCGCATTATCGAGGTGAAAAATCCAAAAATTTTCTTTCCAGAAATCTGGCCTTTTTTGTCGAATTTGCTCTATTAAACGCCGCATAACGCTCAAATAATATTCGAGTGCACAACACCGCGAGAGTCAAAGAAAACAGTCAACACGACTTTGACTTTTATTCGACTTTGGCGTGGTTTTTTCGGTTTCGGTTCAGTTGGAAGGCGCCACTCCGAAGCTTGTTGACTAGTTTGCATGTCAAACTCGTAAACCCACGTCTCGTCACCAGTAACAATGCGTTTCATGAATGTTGGGTCGGAATTGACTCGTTCTAGCATGTCCTCAGCGACTCTCATGCGATTAAGTTTTTGGAGAAAATTCAGGTCTTTTGGGACTAGCCGAGCGGCAACATGTTTCATACCCAAGTGATTATTTAAAATGGTACGAATCGACTCGTGAGATACAGAATGTTCGCCGGCTATCTCTCTCAAAGTTGAATGAGGATTTTCAGTCACTATTTCCCTCACTTTTGCGATGTTAACTTCAGTTGCAGTCATTGATGGCCTACCAGAGCGAGGCAAGTCTTCCATCACATCTCGACCGCTTTTGAACGCTACCACTCATAAGAACGTGTTTATGATATAGTCGATTCACCGTAAGCCTTCTGTAACATTTTCAGTGACTCCGAACACAAAATTCCATTGGCGATGCAAAATTTAAGACAAACTCTTTGTTTGATGTTTTTATTCATTATGAAATTCGCAATACACACTAGATATGATATAACTAAAAACAGCACTAAAAACAACATAAATAACAGATGCAACTCAAACTTTGCGCCAAAATGGAAAACAGTTATGCCAATCTAACAACAACAAAAAATATAATTTGAAACCATAAACAAATCATCCATTCCCGATACCTACTTTATTGACTGAATGTATGTATATTATGTACAGATTATAGCTAATGGTTATCTTTATTTATAGTACGGACAGCGAAAAAATAATTGTACACTTTTGGCAGTCCACGCAGCACACCTCTTGAAACGAAGCCGTTATGTGCTAATAGGAGCCAACAAAAGTATAATAATTATTTTAATGTTTCTACCAATAAGTGAAAAACTTAGAGAGGTAAATTCTTGAATCATTGATAATGGAATCCATATTTATTTGTTTAGAAAAACATCAATAATTAGGTTTTAACTCCCGTTATTTAACTGTTCCTGTGGACTATACATACACACTTTACATGAACTTCCATACTCTACGTTTTTCATCTAGGTATATACGTATGGCTAAACTGGGAGTAGATTAACACTTTAGAATAATGTAACACCAATTAGAATGCGTTTTAATAAAGTATGCTTGCAACTACTATTGTAAGAGCGCAATAGTTGGTGTGAGCACTTCCTAAAGTATTCGGTAATCTATTTTCGAGTTCAACTGCACTTGTGTGAATTAAGTAAGTAGCGTAATTTTTATAATACAGCGTTTTTGTAGACTATAGTTATGTATATAAAATATATTTTTAGTATATTTTCTAGTAAACAGAAATATAATAATTTTAGTATGATAATTCTAACAGTTATATCTTAGTATGTATATTACCAGTAAATCGCCGAATGACGTACTTACACAGGTACAGTCAGTACATCTTAGCTTTCGGGGCTAATACTACCTACAATGATATATGCGTATGTTATTTGCAGTATCATTAAATCTTTAAATAGTGAAAGGCGGCATATATGCTCTAGTAATATGGTTACTTTTCTAAAGTAAAACTTAGTTAACACGGAATGTTGACAAATTTTGCGAAGGTGTTACATGTCGTCTATAAGTAGATACCATGTTACAGCCTGAAATAGTCATCAGAATAATTTGAATACGACTAATGTTTTTAAAATCTTAATCCCGTTTAAAATTTTGCTCCAAACCGCCAATACATATCACGTGACCGTTTTGACGTCAACTGTTGTCAAACACCAATAAGGTTATTTAATTATATAACGAGTGACGTCATACACTGCGATTGGTGTCGTTGTCACGTGACCTGAGATTGATTCATGTAATTGCGTTTGGTTTATTAAATATTATTTTAAATTCCGTAATAATACAATAAACTATTTTGGTTTTTGTTATAAAATCTACCACTACGATTCAAAATTATATTTTAATTTGAATAACAGTTAACATCTCTATTCTGATGCTACTGTTTTTTTTTTACTTATGTGACATATAATAGGTAATATAGTCGAAGATCCAGCATAATTTAGTTACTCTATTAAGCTTTTACTGTTGTACGACGGTAGTCATTATATTAGGTAACCTATTCTTGTAGAAGATTAACTAACTTGGAGGTTTTAATATGATAAAATAAAATTAAGACTTATACCTAAACAAAGAGAAGGTTTGTAACGAACTTATGTAATATACGAGCCCGATATTTCAATTCATTTTGTAAACATCTGCTTTGTGATGTACAATAGAGAAGACATCGCATACTAAATTCATATTCCATTTTGCAACGATACGATGTAGATGATTCGCAACTAAATCATAGCGCTTACGCGTATCGTTCTTGCAACGCTAGCAAGTGGACTGAATAAAGTGTGGCGCAATAGCCATACTTGAACGGAACATATCTTCGTGTTCCGTTCAAGTATAGCTATCAGCGACTCAGCGTGGTATCTTCTATATACATCTTTCTAATCTCTATTAAATATCTTCATGCTAAAACACCAAAGTTTTTAGCTGTCTATGCCATACCAAAAATGGAGATCTTAATATTGAATTACTATTAAGTTACGTTTTAATATAACGTAATGCTTTGTTACTCATTTTTATACACTGTTCCTAATCATTGTGTAAAGTCGACAGCACATTAAGCGTAACAGTTTGACTTTGAGACCGTCCTTACTGCATTCGTAATAGAGGCGGCTTTCCTAGTGCAACTGTTACACTTGACGTGCCGTCGTGTGTACATAGTATTTTAGTAACGCTCTCATTACTGTCATTACTCATTACACACATTACTACTGTTCTGTGTTAGTTACTTAAATAATAATGGTCTTTTAATGATACGGATCACTTGAAATTAATAACTAAGATTTATTCAATTTACAATCGGAAGATACCTTACCTTGTAATAATGAAATGTTACTAAAAGATCGGAAAAATAACTTGTATATTTCTTTTTTGCAAACATAAAAATAATATAGTAGGTAGGTAGGTAACTAGATGAGTACCTCCTTTATTGGTTTTTTTTTGTAAACTTTTTAGGGCCATATTCAGTACTATCTCTACTAATCGAAGAAAATTTATCATGTGTGGTTGACATTCCTTAGCTATCCCTACAAAATTTCAGTTAAATATAAAATTCTGAAAGAAAAAAATATATAATGAAATCCATTTTGACACATCCCGTTTCTTTTGTTTTCCGGTTTAATAGCAAGGTTTAGTCCACATGCATCGATAGTAAATGACAAAAGAAGCAATTTTACTAACGAAACTAAATAAATTTCGTCCCTAACTAATTTTTGTTGCTTACAATAGTATGACAACATCTACTTTTTATGACATCAGTAAATGTTAAGGTAGCTACAAAAAAGAGGATATCTGGTTACCTAACATTACTTCGTGAAAACACGGAATTCATGATTATCCTACTACATATAATCTACATCTGGTATCATATAGAGTAGGATCCGTAATAAGTAACAACTATCTTAAGTTGATGTTTAATTTGGTCTAGAATAGTCTAGATAATTGTTGTTACTGTAATGTTATGTTATTGTAATTTCCATGAGTATTATTTTAATATAATAGTATAATAGTATTTTAATATTTACTATCCTTTTTCTATGCATACTGTAGAGATGTACCTACTATTATATTGTACGATACTAACACTTTAATTGAGATTTAGTAAATGTACCAGAATAGGATCCTGTATGCTTATGTGTAGGTGCAAGCTGTAATATACCAAAATTGATGTCTCAGAGAACTCTCAAACTCCAGTCTCCATATTCCGAAAATGTCGTATCACGGATTCGATTCGAAAAGTCACATGCCGTCTCGCTTTGACGCACCGTGATAAAAAATGACAAGCACAGAGTTACCGATGTTCGAGTCTTTTCCGGCGGTAGTGAATAGGATGGCAGTTCTAGTGCGTGTTAAATATAGTTGGCTTAACGATTGTATTCTAAATAATATCATAGTGAATATAATATGTTTGATAACAATTAAATAAGTTTATATTGTATGATTTTAGTTTCATTTATGAACCATGCTACATACTACCTACCTTCTGTTACCCTTGGACTTGAAAGAAAGTCCACCCCAATGTTAACCCTGTCACTTTCATTCTTTTTTTAACTATAAGGATGTTGCATTGTTGCCTAAGTTTAAAGATGGCGCTATTTTTTGCAAATTTGGAAAATATACGCTACTGTTAGCCATTATAAGAATTCAAACTTAAAAGTTATGGAATATTGATGAATTTTTTTACGATCGACATCTTTTTCCAAGATTTATCAAAATTGATATTGATATGATATTAAATTGCTTACATCAATTAAAACAACTACAAGAAAACTATAAATAAAAACAGACATGACATAGTTATAATTATTAATTTTGTCAATATGTCCATAATTATTTTGGTACTACCAAGTAAGTAATACCTATAGCAACATTTGACATCATCTCTTCCGCAGATTTTATATGGAGCGTTTTTAGACGATAAGCTGCAACATAGCAAACTACCATACTGTATCTGAACATACTATATTTTCTTTTGAAATATTTTAAAAATTATGAACTATTCTATTTCTACCTTGGCAAAAATAAATTGAATTTGATAAAAATAAATTAAAATCAACGTGCGAAGTAGATAGGTACAGTCGACCACAGAAGTAGCTTAACACTTTAGTACCATGTCGCACCGACTATTGCGCTCGTACCTACTTAATAGTGCTACCGTACTAATATTGATGCCATAGTTAATGTGACATGGTACAGCCACTACTGTGGTCAGCCACTACTGTGTTCAGCCACTACTGTGGTCGTCCGTACATAAGTAAATCAAAAAGTTATAAGTTTTTTCGTATCTAGACCTGATAAGCAGTCCTAGTTTTTATCAATTACCGGTATAATAATGTATTTTGTATATCTAGATGACCACGACAACATAGACACAAAATGGCTCCTGAAATCGGCAAAACAAAAACATCAAAATTCACAAGAGGAGAAAAATGTATACTCGTTCACGTGTCTTTGAGCCTGTTTATGATACTCGTGCTGTTGGTCATTTACGTGGTCCACCTGTGTCTGGTGAAGCACAGCGGTGACCAATACTTCTCTATCACTAGAAGATCTACAAGAACAAGTTAGTTTTTGACTTTTGTTAGTAGGTACATAGTAGGTACCTATTTTGGTCAGCAGATATTTTTGCTATCAATAAAAAACAATCCAGTGAGAGCTTTTATTTTGTTCCCGGTTAATTAGTTTCTAACTAGATAGGTAGATATGGTTTATAACTAAATAGGGTTAATAATATCTTTGAATAAAATTAGAGTACTTGAACTGGCCATAAAGCAAACATTTGCGAATTGAAAATATATAAATTCTGTTTCGCATAACTTGACTAAATACTAATATACAGGCATTCCAAAGGCGTGGTGGCCGGTGGGGGCTGTTATTTTAAGTGGCGATGGCGGTGGCAGTCGCAAACTATGCGGCTGTGTGCTATTGCGTCGCCGCTGGTCGCTGGCCCCCGCGCACTGCGTGGCCGCCCGCGCCGACCCTACGCTCGCAAGCCTCCTGCCCTCATGGGCACTACGATATCACCACCCTGAACCCATAGGTCAGTTACATAAGGACACATGAGGAGCTCGGTGGCGTCTTGGTTTGAGCGCTCTGGTTTCGATACGAAAAACAAAGCAACTTTCGCCGTGGTCGATCCTAGGATGGGTCAATCAAAGTTTGTTATCTCGAGCTCCTCCGTGCTTCGGAAGGCACGTTATGCCGGTTGTTCCTGCAACCGCTTTAACCCACCAACCCGCACTGGGCCAGCGTGGTGGTGTTATGGCCCAAGCTCCTCATGTGTTTCTCCCATGTAGGAAGGCCTGTCCCCAGCTGTGGGACGTATAAAGGCTGGTGATGATGATGATTACTTAATAAGGCTACTTTAAGAAAAGGTTGTTTGTAAGTCGTTATAAAAACTTGCCAAGACCGTGTCATAATAAGCTACTGAAAATACTACACGATATCGGGAACACGGTTTTTTCACATTTAAATGTTTTTGTAGGATTAATTGTCTCGACTCATGCCTATGCGCAAGGATGATTATGGTCCATGCTATGCTATGCGTAAGTATGCCTGAATCTCGTGGTAGGTCGTCACATGTCCGTCTATTTCGATCATACTACATACAGCATCAATAATGTTTTCGTTATTCACTGTGATAGACATGTGACCATCACGACATTCATTACTGAAATTAACACGAAATAACACGACCATGATCGAAATCTGCAAACTAGCTATAAACTTGCATCGAATCGCCAAAAGCAGTTTGAAGTCGAGCAACACACTGACGTCGATGAATCCATCTATTACTTTACGTGTAGGGGAGGTAGCTATAGGTAACTACCGTAAAAAATATTTTTCAATATTTTATTTCACTTGTTTGTAACTGTGATTAATATAGGTAAGTAGGTATAACCACCATAACTAAGCCGCGGACTGAGGGGCATGGGTTCCTTGTTCACTACGGAACCTTAAAACGACTTTAATTTTGATGGTTATTTGTATTTTGGTCGTGGGTAATAAAAGATTACCTAGCTATGTTTAATCATCCGCTTATATAAATTTTTCGTGTTTTCGTTACATTCAGAAACTCCAATCGATCGAGGCGTAGTCCACTCACAATTTAACAAAGACGATAACCAAAACAACGTGGGTTTATTTGAACACAAGGATCAAGTTACATTAAGCGACTGTGAGTATAGCTCTTACATGAGCTGCGACCGTGGTAGGTATAGCATTCTCCAATATACATCGTTTTTTTTTAATTTGTTTCACCGAAAATTCGATAGTTATTATTTTGAAAACAAACATAATTTTAAAAAGGTAACTAGAATTTACGACTGATCTAAGAGCTCGTTGTTAAAACGACTTTCGGAAAATGTAGGTACAGTCAACCACAAAAGTAGCTCAACGTTTTAGTACCATGTCACACCGACTCTTGTTAGAACTTCGTTGCTGCTTCCGTACTATATTAACTCCAGTTATTGTGGCATGGTACTAAAGTGTTCAGCTACTTCTGTGGTCGACTGTACCTATTCTTAATTATTTTATTAACAATAGGTAACTTTTATTTTATAATACTCATTCGGTGGTTACCTACTTATTGAACTATTTGCAAAATGCGATTTTACAAT
The DNA here is from genome assembly GCA_947347705.1 of Nymphula nitidulata. Taxonomy (NCBI): domain Eukaryota; kingdom Metazoa; phylum Arthropoda; class Insecta; order Lepidoptera; family Crambidae; genus Nymphula; species Nymphula nitidulata. The sequence continues at coordinate 26,348,851 of OX374616.1, forward strand.
TAGTAAAAGGTACAAAACCGTTGTCAACAAATTACTATGATAAGAATATAATATTTACTCAATGAGTATTTAACCCCCGACGGATAAAGGTGGTGTGTTATAGGATTGACATGTATGTCTGTGTATCAGTGTGTCTGTCTGTGGCATCGCAGCTCCTAAACGAATGGACCAATTTTCATTTGTTTTTTTTTTGTTTGAAAGCTGGCGTAATTGGTTCTTAGCTATAATTTATAAGATAAGATAAGATAAGATAAGATAATCATTTATTCACTGAAAACATGGTATTACAAGATGTTATGGAATATATTTACGTGCACATGTTTTGCTACTATGAATAGCATGCAAATCATGCAAATTATGAAGATCAGTTCAGGCGTTTGATGACTATCAGCCCCCTTATTTTCAACTGTCGGAAAGAATTCGAATTTCGGAAATTCTATCATCATCATCATCACCAGCCTATATACGTCCCACTGCTGGGCACAGGCCTTCCTACACGGGAGAAACACATGAGGAGTTTGGGCCATAACACCACCACGCTGGCCCAATGCGGGTTGGTGGGTTAAAGCGGTTGCAGTAACAACCGGGACCAACGGCTTAACGTGCCTTCCGAAGCACGGAGGAGCTCGAGATTATAAATTTGATTGACCCATCCCGGGACCGACCATGGCGAAAGTTGCTTTGTTTTCGTGATCGAAACCAGACCACTCAAACCACTACGCCACCGAGCTCCTATACCTGTCACTTTTTATCGCGCTGCGTCAAAGCGAGACGGCATGTGACTTTTCGAATCGAATCCGTGATCCGACAGTTGAGAATAAAGGGGCAGGTCAACTACATGATAAAAGGGTTTTACTAACTTTCACAGATCTAATTATTGATTTGAAATTTATTGTACTGTCACGTCGGTGAAATCCCATGACATACTATAACCGTGAGCTGATCCTATACCATCAAAAAGTCTGCGGAATGCTTAAGTCTTCAGAAGCTTATAGCAGATATAGAGTGTTTGGGCTCATAAGAATAGATTCAATGATATGGTGTTAGATAGATAATTAATGAGGCCAGGGGTAGCTTAAATTATTCATTTTATATTTTTTTAATTTGAAAATAATATAAAAAAAAGAAAGCATTTCATTCCAAATCCATCCTCTTCTGACTGCGAATTGAGAACTGCTCTATAAACATGAGCTCTTTAGCTTTTCCAATTCACTCATTCATTCATTCTCTTCAACCATTTTTTGTCTTTAATAGGTGGTAAGCCCGTATGTAGGGTCGTCTGGGTAGATAACTAGGTACCACCGCTTTTCTTATTTCAGCCGTGAAACAGTTCGCTGTGTTTCGGATTGAAGGAAAAGGTAGTCAGTGTAATGACTGGGCATGGACGGCATTTCATTTTCGGCCTGCAACATTTTCGACCACAACACACCTGCAATATCAAGTGATTTTTCCTTGTTATTGCAGGTGTCTATAGGCGGCGGCAACCGGTTACCATCAGGTGGGCCGTCAGCTTGTTTGTCATCTAGTTGTGTAATATAAAAAAATCACATGAATTAAAGAAAGCTGCAACATTACAGACAGACAGACATTATGACGTCGTTAGTCAATATATATTTGTGATGACTATCGTATCGTTAAAAATTTGACGATTCGAAGTGCTTCTTGGTGTTGTATTTGAATTAAGTGATTTTGATTTCATTACTCAATGAACAGAGGGTACTATACATTTATGTACAGTCGATAGCACATCAAGCGTTACAGTTTGACCTTGAAGCCTCCCGAATTCCGTTCGTAATAGGGGCGGCTTTCGTTGTGTAACTGTTACACTTGATGTAGGTACTGTCGTGTGCACAAAAAACTGCGTTATTTATTTCCAGTCACTCCAATCACTGTCCACAATCATATGCTATACACAGACAATTTGTCTATAATGACCTTACATTTCTGGGATGATACTGCAGGTAAGATAATGTAATTCCAAGTTGCTGAGAATTATAAAAAAAATATCGATCAGATTCTAGCGTGGCGTTGTCTTTGTCTGCCACTGTGTCGAAACAAGAGATCCGTGGTTCGAATCTCGTAAGGGGCAAATTGTTTGTGAGATAAAGGGAGTTCACAGACGGCAGCTATAATTTATATTAGTTACATCTCGGGACAACTGTGTCCCGCTATCCCGTATATGATGGTTGCATACTCATGCAACCATCAGATACCTTATAGCTGTTGTGTGTGGTCTTCTGACGGTTTCTATGGAAAGATGTATTGAGATGTATCGTGCTTTAACCCGTCAAGCATCAGATCACAGATCAGATATGAGTAGCAAGATTCCAGACACAAATGATTTTTCAATTGTCTTAAACCCCTACCTCCTCCAGAGGTATAACGCCGATTGACAGATTAATATGTCATCTTTACAAAATAGCTGCCGTGTTTGATGGCCTGTACACTAACATTTGTTCATGTTTTTTTTTATAAAAAAAGAGTCTTTTAATGAATAAAAAAAAGTCTCGTAGAAATAAAGATAGAATTTATTAACGTCTAGCTATAAAAATGAAAGCTTATTTTTACTTGCATAATAAATAATAGTTAGGTACGATTTGTATAACATAATGTTTGTGTACTTGGTAGGTACTATCTAGTATTTTTATGTACCCGTGTATTGTGTGTATGGAGAATAGTGATCGATGCTGACAAAATCGGAAATTTAACCGCTTATTTCAATTAAATCTGGTGCAATCAGCTTTTCGCTAAGTACCTATTAATATAAGGCACTGCAGAAACCATAACAAAGACAGGGAACGACAAAAGCCCTGTGGAATCTAATAATCTAATTTCAATTATGACGTGACCACGATCATCTACTACATCGACACTGGCTTTGGTGCCATTGACTATCGATATTTTTGGAAAAGATTCTTATTTACCTATCGTGTTGTGTACCAATATAAGATTGTGAACTTTAGGAAAACCTATGCAAGTTGCCGTGTCGCCCATCACGTCACAGTTCTGCCGGCAACAAGTGTTGCCAGTGATGGAGCTTCGATCGTACGAATTCTGTACAACGCTTTCACCTAGCACTGGACTATCCCTCGGTGAGCTATGCGGTTTGAAGGACCAAGTGTTGTTGGATTGGAAGGACCTCGTAAAGCCGCAGTAATAAAATAAATAACCTTGATTGATAAATCCTTTATCAGTTCTAATATATCTTCCGTGTGTCACAACATGTCTCAACTGTACACAATTGGTCAATCAAAATTACGTTAATCCGATCCGCTTATTAAAATAAAAGTAGTTTCCCTATACTTCACAACAGGGGCGCTGTTGTCATTGTCACTATAATTTGACAGCTGAACGCAGATGCGATAGTAAGGGTGCCAAGTTACCGGCGCCGACAAATTAAGTCTTTATTCTCTTTATATTATTTATCGAGAAGCAGGTTGTCGTTGCCGGTAATTTGCTTCTTTATGTTATCAACTTATCACCAACGTTATAAGCTAAAACCCTGAATTTTCAGTAAAATATAGCGAAAATTATGGATTAGATAATATTCTCATTCAATTTGAACTTTTAGTTTAAGCCCGTCAAAGTTTCTTAGTTTTGTCACTGGCACACTCACTGACTGATCAACATAATTCTAAGTTACTCCTAGAAGACCCAAAAGCTCTTAAATTTTATACATAATTAGTTTTTAGCCTATCAATTCATAAGTAAGTAAGTTTGTTATTAATGGCAAAGGTTTTTTTTAAAAAAAAAACATTCTGCCAGCGTCACGTCAGCGTAAGAATACAAAAAAAAACGAACAAAGTTAGTTAATCAGGACTCGGACACGCCTGCCTGAAGCAAAGGAAAAACATTGTTATGATCTAAACTACAACTAAGCTACAAAACCTAAAAATTTTGCAATTTCAATCAGGTTTTAAAGATACTTTAAGTAAGTTTGTAATGCCGACAACGTCAAACTTTATAGTTTTTGGTGTCTTTTGTATGTGACCACATCTAAAAAATGCAGGTACTCTTTGACCACATCCACAAGATCAACAAATCTTTAAAAACTTAGGTATATTGCAAAAAGAACTTTTTTTCGAGAGCCTAGCTGTTTTATAGAAAGAGTATATTTTTGTGAGTTTTTAATGAAATAAAAATGTAATTCTGTTGTTATGTTCTTGTAGATCATGGAGCAGCTTTAATATTGAACTCAGAGGTGAAAGGCTTTTTCTCGTGGGGAGACAAGCACGGTCATTTCCCCTTGGTCATGTTGGACATTAGTCACTTTAAAGATTGGATAGAAAGTCTAGTGTACGAATGATTAAATTTATTTTAAACTAATTTGTTGTTTGTAGCCTTAATCTTTCATCCCTTACCTACTGGGGCTGGTATTTCGTCAGTAAGTGTACACAATCCTGTAACATACCTCGCAAACATTCAGCATTTATGATGAGGATTTAATCCTACCTTTTCCTACAAAGTAGGTACAGTCGACTGCACATCAAGCGAAACAGTTTGACCTCGAGACCGCCCTTCCCCCTTCGTAAGAAAGGCGGCTTTCGTAGTGCAACTGTTACGCTGGATGTGCTGTCGTCTGTACGATGCCAAAACATGAATGTAAACAATTTTTTCAATAGAAAAATATAATTTTCTTTTTTCATTTCCCAAACGGGAAATTCATTTCATTTCATTTTTCATAACACTTAAAGCCCAAAGTTTATAAAAAAGGAAATAAGCTTTTGAAATTATTCTCAATCGTTTATTTTATAAAATCTCCAAAGTGTCTCTTGATGCGGCCAACTATTAAGGAGCCTACACGCCTTCCTCATCCAGCAAGACAATCGGGCGGTATGCCAACGATGGCGAGTCGGGTAGATAGCCTTCTATTCTAAGGAAGACCTGTTGGTCTACCCGCTATTGCAACGAGAAACCGCCCCGATGCAGATAGGTCCTCTAAGGTAGCTTCGTGCGGTCTAGTTCTTCGCTATTCCATTCGCGGCACTTCACTGCACCGAGCTCTCCCCTAACTACCTCCGGCATCTCGTCAACTTTCAGTACGACCGGCCAAGGGCGTAGCGAGGTACGGGCCGGGGGGGGGGGGGGGGGATTGGGCAGCTGCTCCTACTAGAAGATGCAGGAATGCTCACAAACCGTAAAGTAATATTTAGACATCAGTATAACAGGCTAATTTCCATACCTGTTATGCTTGTTACTGTTACATAAAAATAACAGGACAAAATAACTATTAAAAAAGAACAGCCTGTTATTTTCATTTTCTTTTTTAATTTTGTATACCATCTAGGTACCGATTACTGAGAAATCCCGAGCAAAAGAACATCAATAGTTCACGCGCTATTGTTGAGCTAAATGAAAGCTCACTGCTGGGCATAAGCCTCCCCCAAAGATCTCCATACCGATCGGTTCTGCGCTGTCCGCATCCACCGGCTTCCCGCGGCCCTCACCAGATCGTCGGTCCACCTTGTAGGAGGCCTACCAACGCTGCGTCTCCCGCAACGCGGCCGCCACTCGAGGACCTTGCCGCCCCAACGGCCGTCAGTCCTCCTTGCAATGTGGCCTGCCCACTGCCAGGTTCGCAATTCTTCGGGCTATGTCGGTGACTTAGTTCTCCTGCGGATATCACCATTTCTGATTCGATCAGGCAGAGAAACCCCGTGCATAGCGCTCTCCATTGCCCTTTGGGTGACATTGAGCCTGCTTATGAGGTCCATTGTAAGCGGCCACGTCTCAGTTGCGTAAGTCGTCACTGGCAATACACACGAATTTAAGACTTTCGTCTTAAGACACTACGGTAGTTGGGCCGAGAATATGCTGTGAAGCTACCCTAACGCTGCCCAGCTGAGTTGGATCCGTCGATTGACCTCTTTCTGAAAGTTGGACTTACCAAGTTGGACTATTTGTCAACAACTTCCAGTAGAGCTTCCAACCTTTACAGGAGTGGGTACGACATGGGAATTCGACATAATTTTGGTCTTATCCATGTTCACTTTAAGACTCACTTGTTGGGGAGACTATAAAAGGTCGCCGAGCATTGGGCCCAAGTCCTCCAGGGTATTAGCCATGACTGCGATACCATCAGCAAAACGAAGGTGAGTTATGTACTCGCCGTTTATGTTGATGCCAAGTCCTTTCGAGTGCAAAAGCATAAACAAATCCTCCAACGCGGTTGTAAACAGCTTCAGCGAAATGACATCGCTAAGTCTTACACCTCGCTGAAGTTGTATTGGTTTTAATTTTTGATCCTGGAGGCGGACTGACAAAGGGGTGTTTTCGTACAGTGACTGCAGCACTTTGATGTACCGATAGTCAATTTGGCACTTCTGGAGTGACTGAAGCACGGCCCAAGTCTCAACAGAATCGAAGGCATTTTCATAGTCCACAAACACTAAGCATAATGGCAGGTTGTAATCTTCGGTCTTCTGTATGACGTCCCGCAGCGTATGTATGTGGTCTATGGTACTAAAGCCTTTTCAGAGTCCGGCTTGTTCGGGAGGCTGGAAGGCGTCAAACCTGCGTGCGAGACGATTTGTTATAACCCTCGAAAACAGTTTGTAAACATGACTCAGGAGCGTGATGGGTCTGTAGTTCTTCAATTGGGTATACATCTCGGCTAATACATAATTCACAAGGTATAGAAAAAAAATAGTAGATGGCTCTGTATGGCCTTAATTCCTTTGCCTTTTCCCCCAAAAAAAATTTTTGTTTTTGCCGCTGTTTAATGGCGACGATCAAGATTTCTTTTACAATAACTGCAAAACTGTGCCTGAGCAAACATCGTGTGTTGATGTACAATTTGATGTGAAAGACGTTGTTTATCGTAGCTATCCACCTCATCAAAGTAGTCATGGAGACTGTCATCATACAGTTCGCGCCAAACTCTCAGTTGCAAAGTTGCAAAAGTAAAAAAAAAATTAAGACATGGCTACATGGGCATTAGTTCCCCTTGCCTTCTCGGTAATAGAGAGAACTAATTAAAAACAACAACAACAAAAAAACATTTAAATGACCAAATGAAGTTGTCATTCATTTTTGTAGAAGTCAGATAAATTGAATCTGAGGTGTTAAGTTAAAACGGTTTTGTGAAGAACCTCGACTAATTTTTTTTGTAAAATAAATTAACTGATGGATATTTTGTTTTTCATTTTTAACGCAACCTATCCCATTGCTCATGTAGCATTTACCTTTGATATATTCTTGGTTTGTCTAGGCAAAATCCTTGCTACGCCCTTGAGACCGGCGCTCCTAACAGGTGCGGCGTTTCTGGCAGCCTTGGTCACTGCCGATGCCGGGGGGAAAAGTGGGGAACCTTTCCGTCAGGAGATTGCGAGAGAGAGGAACAATTGTGACTTGTGAACAAACGTGAAATATATTTATAAAGACATGATTTCAGCGAATTCCATCATAAATTTTGTGATAGTATGGAAAACTTACTCGTACTTAGCTATAATGAGTATTTTTCCCTTTTAATTTACTTCCTATAACATTTAAACTTAAATATTTTAATTATATTTTATTTACTTCAATGTTGCTTATGACATTGGGCCTAATTCTGGGAACACACTAATTCTAAATTTAAGTACAGTATATCTCTTTCGCGCAATAATAGTAATAGGAAAAAGATAGCAAGTATCTGTTTAGAGCTGTCACTTAAATTTAAATTCAAAGAAACCATAGACAATTTTAGACGGCATGTACGGAGGTGCCTCCTAAACACTGCATTTTAGCACGTTCAATAAGGTCGAAAATTGAACGCACCTTTCTAAATTGTTAGGACTTTGAATTAAAACAATGATGATTAGTATAAGTTTATTTTTATAGAACCATTTAGCACAATCACTCACAGTCATACAACCACAATACAACGTCACACAACAAGAGCTTAGGAGCGAGCAATCAAGATGGCTACCGCCAGACCAAGGGATAGGGCGCATACAGCCTAATAGACATATAAATAATTTATTGTATTTCACACCACCCCCCAATAAAATATTTTATATAAATCAAAGTTGTTTCAATATCTCCCCTTAACAAAGGTTAATCCATATTAAACATTCTTCCCCTTAACTTTTTAAATAATATACCCCCCAAAGCTTTAGTAAATATATCTGCAAGTTGGTCACTGGTATTTATATAATGCAACTCAATTACACCTTTATTTACCTTTTCTTGAACAAAAGACTGTTTTATTTCTAAATGTTTTACTCTAGAATTACCAGTGGCCATTTGTGCCATTTTGATAGTAGACTGATTGTCTTCATACATAATAATAGTTTGTTTAAACCCAAAAGTTGATAATATGTCTCTTAACCAACAAGCTTCACTTGTTGCTGCACACAGAGCAACAAACTCTGCTTCTGTTGATGACAGTGTAACAGTACACTGTTTTTTAGAAAACCAAATGACAGAACAACCAAATACCTTAAAGATACAACCGGTAGTTGATTTTCGGTCACTGCACCCACCCCAGTCACTATCAACATAACACTTAACATCATTTTCCTTATCTCTAAAGTATATTAAACTAATGTAACTTGTTCCTTTCAAGTATCTCAAAATATTAAGTAAAAGTTTATATAATAATTCAGATGCACAACTTTGGTACCTACTTAAGATATTAACCACTGCACAAATATCTGGCCTTGTGCCCATTGCTAAGTACATAAGACTTCCAACTAATTTTCTACATTTTCTTTCTATGATTACACTTTCTGAACTGTCTCTTTTTAATATATGAAAATTGTAATTCTTATCAATAGGTAACAATAATGGTTTACAATCTGACATACTATAAGTACACAACATTTTATTTATGTACTCTTTTTGTGAAATAGTGGTACACCCCTTAATCAAATCCTGTTGTGTTTCTATTCCCAAAAATTTACTGATAGCCCCCATTTCTTTCATTTTAAAAGTTTTACACAACATATGCCTTAATTTAAAAATATCATCTTTACAATTTCCAAAGTACAGAATATCGTCGACATACAGCAATAGAAATATTCTTTTATCACCTTTACACTTGGAATACAAACAATTATCTTTAGAGGACTGTACATAACCTAATGATAACATTACACTTGTAAATTTTTCATTCCAGTATTTTGGTGCTCTTTTAAGACCATATATAGATTTATTTAGTTTTACAAATTTTACATTAGTCCCCTCAGGTAAACTCATATATAAATCTTCATCCAGACAAGCATTGAGAAACGCACCACAAACATCCATCTGTTGCACTTGCAAATTACATTTAGTTGCTACACTCATAAAAATTCTAAAAGTATTTAACTTAGCAACCGGAGCATACAGATCACATTCATTAATATCATACTGTTCAAAACCTCTAGCAACTAACCGAGCTTTAAATATGTCATTGCCTTTTCTCTTTAACACCCACTTTGAGCTTATAACCTCCTTTCCTTCTGGTATTATCTGTACTTCTGACCATGTGTCATTTTCCTTTAATTGTTGCAATTCTAACCTAATTGCTTCTTGCCACTTTTCTTTTTCTATAGATTCCATAGCCTCTTTATAGTTTTTAGGTTCCTCTCCCCATACTGAGTAGCCTAGGTCATAGTCTTTTAGCCATGTAGGTTTAACAATCCTTCTTCCTCGTATAGTCTTAAAAGATTCTTCTTCTTCTTCAGTGACAATCTGTTCTCCCAATTCTGGTGTATACTGATCTTGTGTTTCTTCTTGGTCTGATACATCCTTATCCTGTTCTTTTTCTCCCTGTTCTGAACATGATTCTACCTCTGTTTCAAAATATTCTTCCTCTTCTTCTTCACTTTCTCTTTGTAAGTCCAGATCTATCTCAGTTTCCTCCCTCTCTTCAAGTTGATTTTCTTCTTTTGTATTCTCAGTAATCTGTAAAAATGTTACTTCTCGTTTCACATGAACTTCTTTCTCATTAGGGAAGTAAATCCTGTAGCCCTTTGATACTTCATATCCCACAAAAACACCTTCTTCACCTTTTATGTCCCATTTTAATCTCCTCTCCTTTGGAATATGAACTAAGACATTAGTTCCAAAAATATGGTTGAATTTATTAATATCAAAACTTTTTCCTTGGAAAGCCTCATAAGGAGTCATTCCTTCAACTTTACTTTTGCTTGTCCTATTTAGTATATACACTGCGGTATTTATAGCTTCGGCCCATAGATCTTTTGACAAGTTCTTGCTACTCAACATGGTTCTTGCAGCTTCTACCAGTGTCCGCATATCTCTCTCAGCTTTGCCATTTTGTTGAGGTGTATACGCTACAGTTGTTTGATGTTCTATGCCTTTGTCAAAGACCATTTGTTGAATTTCTGAATTTACAAACTCCTTCCCATTGTCTGTTCGAATATTTTTTATTTTATGCCCTGTTTGTCTTTCAGCCCAATTAATAAAATGTCTTATTTTATGACTTACCTCACTTTTATATTGTAGAAAATATACCACCCTGTATTTCGTAAAGTCATCCTTTAAGAGAAGAAAATATTTACTACCACCTACACTCTTTTCTTCCATAGGCCCACATAAATCAGCATGTACCAATTCCAGTGGTGTTTTGGTACATCGTTTACTCTTCTCGAAAGGTGATTTATGAATTTTACCCTTCACACATGCTATACATTGTTTATTATCTGATATATAATTAATATTATTGTCTTTTAATACCTTTTTCACATAATCTACACTTTGATGACACAACCTCTTATGCCACTCAGATAAAGATGACACAGCAGCCACATGTTCCTCACAAAGTACTTTCAACACATATGACTTTCCTTCCAGATTACCTAAAGCACATAACACACCATCTCTAGAAATAGAACATTGTTTATTTGACATTTTAACTTCATAACCTCTCTTTGTAGCAACCATTACAGAAAATAAGTTTATTTGAATATCAGGTACATGCAACACATTATTCAAAGTTGAAATTTTATATCCCTTTCCATCAAATAATTTTAACTTAATGTCACCAATACCAGAAACAGACAAATGTCGTCCATCTCCCACAATTACAAAACGATTTGACACTAACTTGTAGTTTAAAAACAATGACTTATCCTTACAAATATGCTCACTTGCACCACTATCTATAAGCCATTTATGATCAAAAGAAATGTCTATATTATTACTTAAAGACATAGCTGTAGTTATAAATGCATTCCCACCTTTTGATGACTCGGTGTGTCTATGAGCACTACCAGTTCGACCAACTTTATTGTTACTTGAACTCCTACCAGCTGACAAACTCTGACCGGAACCACCTGTTTGAACATCACTTCGACGTTGATAACTTGGACAGTCATGTTTTAAGTGCCCTGATTTGTGACATATAAAACACTTTCTATTATCTGTACTATTATTACATTGCTGCGCAAAGTGACCAGGCTTCCCACACTTAAAGCATTTTCTTATTTCTCTAAATTTCTTATTTTGATGTACATAAAGAGCTGTATTCTCTCCTTCTTTTTCCCTGTTTTTGATTCTTTCTTCTTCCACTAGAAGTCTTGCCACCAGGTCATCATATGTTTGTTTATTTGAGTCGACAGACTCCCACGCTGATGTAAAGTGGCTGTAGCAGCTTGGAAGGGACATTAATATCTTCGTCATTAAAAATTTGTCAGATATTTCTTCTCCTGACTGTTTTAATTGACACACCATTTCTTGTAGCTTCGATAAAAATATTGATAGATCACCACCTTCATATTTTTGTTGAAAAAATCTTTGCTGTAACATCAATGTGCTAGTTGTCGATTTAGCGTCGTACACACTGTGGAGCTTCTTCCACATATCCACTGCAGTTTCACATGTCAAAACATGTACCATTACTGCCTCACTCAACCTTGACACAATAATTGTTTGAGCTTTGGCATCTTTTGCTATCCATTGGGCATCCTCCTTCGATTCTCCACCATTCACTATGGAAAACAGGTCAGCACCTTTAAGTATGACTGTAACTTGGAATTTCCAAATATTCCAATTTCTTTGACCTTCTAGTTTGATTGCAGACGTAACTTGATTGTGATTCTCCATTTTTCTTGTTTTACACACCGCAAGAACCTGATATTGTACAATCGCTCCGTACAACCTCCCCAGATTCCGCTGATAAAAATTTTTAGTTAACCTCCACCGCCAACCACACAACACGTGCAGACCCCGGCCGGCAAAACTAAACTTCACCACTTGAACTGTTATTATCTTCACCTAAGCAGATTTAGAGACTGGGCCCATAACCTGTTAGGACTTTGGATTAAAACAATGATGATTAGTATAAGTTTATTTTTATAGAACCATTTAGCACAATCACTCACAGTCATACAACCACAGATTACTATAAGATACAGATGGGAAACAGCCCTTGATAGGCCTATTCGATAGTGGATGACAGCTGACCATTGATAAGTGACGTGCGGAAGCTATCGACTAGCTAGTATCGATATCGATACAATTCTGTTAGACTATCGATACCTAAATACAACCCTAGTATGGAATGAAAATATTGGGAAGTATTTTACAAGGATAAGGATTAATAAATAAAATATCAACGATAAGAATTATTTTTTTATTCTAATGAAACAAAAATAACAATAAATAAATTCTCTTTTAGAAGATTTTTTATCTCGTACAGGAAAAGATTCCTCCTCCTTCTAATTCGGGTCCTTGTAATTCTGGATCTAAACAAAAACACGATTTTATAATAAAATATATACCAAAAGAAAGTAATATAGTATTTTTAAAATATCAGTCTATGAAACTATCGCATTAAATGAGGGGTATTCAAACACGTGCGTTTAAAAACCGACCCGCACGTAGGTGAGGTTTTTAACAGTATTACGTGTTTCAATACCTAGTTATGTGTGCTTTATCTATACTGATTAATTCGCACTATTAACTTCAGCCCCTCTAGACAAGAATGCCGTTTCAGAAACGCTATAGCTAAATGGAAAATGTATAGGATTTGTCATTTTTTCCAGCCCACAGTCAATTGATGGCTTATGTGAAATCCCATACATTTACCGCTTGGCAATATTCATGGCTATTGTAGAATATTGTTTTATAGACATAAAATGTCCTTAAATCCACATTCAATTCACTGTGTTAAAAAGTATGTCAATATAATATATTCACCTTTGAGATATTAATTTGAATATTAAAACATGAGTGGATAAAATAATAATTTCTGCCTCCTTATTCGATAAAAATGACGAGTATCAGTGCTTTTATTTTATACGTTGTTGTTTTACACTACAATGGAATGAAACATTTTGTTGAAACTTCAATTTACGTAAAAACGCGGAATTTTTATGCACAGACGGATGTCATCTGCGTTAACGAATAAGGGGGCTGTTTAGCATACTATTTATACCGAAACTAAATTATTAGAAAAATTTCATTAGACAAATAACATTCAGAAAAAAGATGTTACATATAAAAATTACACTAACTTTTTTGCTAAGAAAATCTTTGACTTGTGCCAGCCGCCCAGCCTTGAGTGTGCATCATGGTGCAAGGATAGTTATGAAAGTTTCTTCTCCCAGCAGATGATTTGGTGATCTCTAAACAAATAATTTAAAACCAAATTTATTTAATAATATTACTTTTTAATGTGATAAAATAATTAATATTTCCGTATTCTAAATTATATTTTAACATTATACAGGGTGGTGTGGTTAATAAGACAATAAAATAGAACATGGGCTATATTAGTTCATAGAAATGTTTCGCAGCTTTTAAATACTATGATTTGTTAATTTTATGACATTTGTATGAAATAATATAACTTTAACTTCATTATTTCATAGAAATGTTATAAAATTATGAAATGAATAAGATGTATTTAAAAGTTGCAAAACATTTCTATGAACTAATATGTCCCGTGTTTTAATTTATTGTCGTATTGATAGCATCACCATGTATACATTTTTAAAACCATTAGAAAAGCATTTAAAGCAAAAAACCACATCCGCAGGCCGGACTTAAACTTCAACCTTTTACAATCCGGGTATCTAACTGTTCCAACTATATGAGCTACCAAGGACTTATCTTCTTTCAAGTGCTTGGTAGCTCAGGTGGTTCATTTCCTTCCTGAGGACATGAATTTTTTTTGGACATGAAACTTTTCCAAAATAATATTTATTTTCATTTATTTTGGAACTATGTATCTATTTGAAATGTCTCTTAATTTATGATTCCAAAAAATACAACTCTACAGAATAATTTGCTCATATTACTTACCATAATATTGAGAAAGATTTGTAAATCCTCACGTAATGCCGAGATCTCCTTGGTGATTCTGCACCTGAAATAATATAAACATACATTATTACGTAGCAGAATATCCTTTACAAAGTATTTCTAAACAACTTTGTATAGTTTTATCTTGACACACATATAGTTTTATTTATTTATAAATTCATAAACACTAAATTTACTTTCTTTTTTACATTTATTAATTTTAGTTCAAGTAAATAAATTTTCTTACCAGTTTCAATATAAATCTTCCATTATTCATCATGCATTATTCTTCCATGATCACATCATGTAAGTTTACTGTGGTCCACTGATGTCCACTTTTAATATTAGATCTGTAAATAATAAAAATATAAGTAAATCAGTTTCCCACGCAATGTTTGAATGAAATGTGAAAAGTTTTCATAAACTTATTCCTCATTTTGTGTATTTTTTTTAACATAGTTATAGTCATGATTATGTACTTTATGTATTACGAAGTTCAATTGTAAAACGAAGATGAACAAAATACCCCCGACACATAGTTTTCTAAAAAATTTTAAAATAAGAAGTAAAAACCTTTGAAATCAATTAACTCAAAAAGCAATTAACACAAACCGCAGGAAGAGAAATCTATTATTAAACATGTTTGTATTGATAGCCTTAAAAAGATAGGCATTAAAAAAGTAAGGGTTTAGGGACATCTGTAGATTCGAAAATTTCGGCCCCAACTGGATCAAAACTTATTTTGACGAAAAAATCAATTCGAGATTATTTTTTCGATTACTGACAACTCCTTTTTTTCGTGCCTATCTTGTTAAGGCTAACATACAAAAATGTTTTATCGTAGATTATTTTCTTTTGCGGTTGATACTTTTCGAGTTATTTGAGTTCAAAGTATTTTTACTTTTTCTTATTTTTGAAATTTCTCTACAATTATGAGTCCGGGGTATGTCATGCATATTAAATAAATTGAAGAGGACGACTATAAAAATATGTCGGAAAGATAAAAATGGGTAAATATCAGTTGTCCAAAAATAAATATGGAAAATGACGGCGGCCGCGTACCTGGAGACGCAGCGTTGGTAGGCCCCCTACAAGGTGAACCGACGATCTGGTGAAGGTCAATGGATGCGGACAGCGCAGTACCGATCAGTTTGAAGATCCTAGGGGGAGGCCTATACCCAGCAGTGGGCGTCTCTGGGCTGAAATGATGATGAAATAACGTTGTTATAACCGGTTTTATTTCTTCTATTAAATTCATCAATCCCAAACCTCTGATGTGTCTCTTCCATGTAGGAAGGCCTGTGCCCAGCAGTGGGACGCATAATAGCACGCACCTGAAATACCAAGTGATTTTTTCCTTGTTATTTTAGGTGTCCATAGGCCACGATAGCCACTTACCACCAAGTGGACCGTCAGTTTATTTGTCATGTAGTTTTATAATTCAAAAATATATTAAAAAGCATTTAAAGCAAAAAACCACATCCGCAGGCCGGACTGAAACCTCAACCTTTCACAGTCCCGGTATCTGACTGTTCCAACAATCTGAGTTATCAAGGACGTATCTTCTTTTAAATGCTTGGTAGCTCAGGTAGTTCATTTCCTTCCAGAGGACATGAATTTTTTTTGGACATGAAACTTTTCCAAAATAATATTTATTTTCATTTATTTTGGAACTATGTTCTATTTGAGATGTCTCTTAATTTATGATTCCAAAAAATACAACTCTACAGAATAATTTGCTCATATTACTTACCATAATATTGAGAAAGATTTGTAAATCCGCACATAATGCCGAGATCTCCTTGGTGATTCTGCACCTGAAATAATATAAACATACATTATTACGTAGCAGAATATCCTTTACAAAGTATTTCTAAACAACTTTGTATAGTTTTATCTTGACACACATATAGTTTTATTTATTTATAAATTCACAAACACTTCAATTTACTTCCTTTTTTACATTTATTAATTTTAGTTCAAGTAAATAAAATTTCTTATCAGTTTCAATATAAATCTTCCATTATTACATGTAGTATTTTGTATATTCCTGATCACATCATGTAAGTTTACTGTGGCCCACTGATGTCAACTTATCTGGATATCAGTGGACCGAAGTAGCTTGGTGGCATAGTGGAGGAGCTCGGTAGCGTAGTGGTTTGAGCGTTCTGGTTTCGATTACGAAAACAAAGCAACTTTCGCCATGGAAGGTCCCGAGATGGGACAATCAAATTTATAATCTCGAGCTCCTCCGCCCTTCAGAAGGCACGTTAAGCTGTTGGTCCCGGTTGTTACTGCATCCGCTTTAACCCACCAACCCGCATTAGGCCAGCGTGTTTCTCCCATGTGGGAAGGTCTGTGCCTAGCAGTGGGACGTATACAGGCTGATGATAATTATGATGATGATGTAAAAAAATGTACGTCAACATTGAAGATTTTTCACCGGCACTGGTCAGTTTGCGAATAATGGTTTGCTGGTAATTTGTATAAGGGAAATAAAAAAAAATTGGAATGATTGTTAAACTAAAGATTAGATTCAGAAAAAAAGTGTCAAAAAAATACACTAACTTTATATGCTAAGAAAATCTCTGAGTTGCGCCACCACCCACCCTTGAGTTTGCATCATGGAGCAATGATGATAAAGAAAGTTTCTTCTCACAGCATGATTTGGTGATCTAAACAAACATGTTTTAAAAAAAATATATTTAATTACATATTACGTTATAAAGTTATAAATAAATTAATATTTCTAATTATTAATTATATTTTAACCACAATTTATAGTATTATATTATATATTTTTTTAAATATTAGAAATGCATATAAAAAAAAAACATCCTCAGGCGGGGATTGAACCCCTAATCTTTTACAATGGGTATCTGACTGCCCCAACTATCTGAGCTACCAAGAACTTATCTTCTTTTAAGTGCTTGGTAGCTCAGATGGTTTAGTTCCTTTCTGAGGAAATTACATTTTTCTGGGTCAAATACTTTTCTCAGTTCCTTCCTGAGGAAAATATTTTTTTCTAGGTTAAATACTTTTCTATATAAATGTATGTATTTGAAATGTTTCTTAATTTATGACGTCAAAAATAATGGATACAGCTTTACAGAATAATTTGCTCATATTACTTACCATAATATTCAGAAAGGTTTGTAAATCCTCACATAATGCCAAGATCTCCTTGGTGATTCTGCATCTGAAATAATATACACAAAAATCATATCATAGTAGAAGCTCCTTTACAAAGTATTCATATACAATCATGCATAGTTTGCTCTTGACAAACAAACAGTTTTATTAATTTATTTGAAAAAGAAACATTTTTTTTTATGTTTATTAATTAAATAAAATTTCTTACCATTTTAAATGTGATCATATCATGTAAGTTTACTGCGGTCCGCAGATGTCCACTCTTAATGTTAGATCTGTGAATAACAAAAATATAAGTAAACCATTTGCAGACATTTTTACACAATGTTTAACAAGTTTTTATAACTCATAAAAATGTATCTAAGCCAGAAAAATTGCATGTCACGAAATTTTTCTAGTTTAGATACATTTTTATTAGTAATAAATTTTTCAAACATTTATAATAATGTTAAAATCAGAATTAAGTTTTTATAAGCTTGTTACACTTTGTGTGTACTTTTTTCTGAAGATAGTTATAGTCATGATATAAACTGTATTACTATATTATGTAGTTCAATTGTAAAAGGCTAGTTGTCTAAAAAATTCAATAATAAGAAGAATAAATAGCTTTGAAATGAATTAATTAACTCAAAAAGCAATGAATACAAACTGCAGGAAAAAATAATATATTATAAAACATGTTTATTATGATAGCCATAACTAGATAGGAATTAAAAAAGGTGTTCTGTAGATTCGAAAATTTCTACCCTAACTGGCTCAGAACTTATTTAAAAAAAAAAACGAGATTTTTTTCGATGACTGACAATCGCCTACGGTTGGTACTTTTTAAATTATTTAATTTCAAATATTTTTTAGTTTTTCTTATTTTTGAGTTTTCTCTACAACTATAAGTCGATGGGAAGTCCAAGAAATAAATTGATGGGGATGATGATACAGATACGTTCAAAAGAGAAAAAGGGATGGTTATCGGTTGTCAAACAAATTCTCCACAATTCCCGTCCTAAATTTTTTCAATTCTCTTTATCTAATTGAATATACATTTTAGGAAGAAAGTTAAAAAAATGTGAATTGTTCCTATAGATGTCCTAAATCGAATGACATAAAAGAGGAGGTTAGTAGTCAATTATTATTCGTCAACATTTTTCTAAGACAGAAAGAGGTGTAAAAGCTTATTATTTTTGGTAATATTTTTCTAGCTTTATTGACGCCTCATAGAGCCCTTACCTCTATCTATACTCCAATAAATTGGACCACTCATAAGTCTACTGGGTCTAATTCGTTATGGGACATCTATAGGAACAATTAAGGTTATATAAACTTTTTTCCTACAATGCATATTTACCGAGTTATAGAAAATTAAATATATTTTGTGACTAAAAAAAAATTGGCGATAATTTTTTCGATAACATTACTCCCCTGTTTTCGTTTCAACATGTTTGTATTATCGTACCCATAAATTTATTTCATATACATGACATACCCCGAATTCATAGTTTGTAAGTTAATAAAAAAACTGAAATCAAATAACTCAAAAAATATCAACCGCAGGAAAAAAATGTTTTCTATAAACTATGTTTGTCTTGATAGCCACAACACGATAGGCATGAAAAAAGGTTTTGTAGGAGCATCGGAAGCTTCGAAAATTTTTCGTGTCTGCCCGCTTCCTTCAATAGCACCGTAAATGGAGTCTTCTAGAGTCAGTTATCCCCCAATTTTGTTGGTCGGAATAAAATCGTCGGTCTAAATCGTACTTTAGGACATCTATAACAACAATTTAGGTCCTATAAACTTTTTTCCTAAAATGCATAATTATTTACCGAGTTATAAATAATTAAAAATTTTTTGGGACTAAAAACTTTTCAAGAATGTTTTTTTCAATGACTGATAACTCCTTATTTTTTTCATTTCAACGTGTTTGTATCATTATCTCCATCAATTGATTTCATAAATACATGATATACCCTAGACTAATAGTATTAGAATTATTTGATTTCAAAGTTATTTTTTGTTGTTTTTGAATTAACTGTAAAACTATGAGTCTGCAGCATTTCATGTATATGAACTAAATTGATGAGGACTATGATGCAAACACGTTAAAATGTAACAAACAGACCTCATAAAGCCCCGAACGCTATACTCCAACTTGCCCCAAAGACGACACTCTGACCAGCTGGTTAGTTTTATGTCAAAATTAATAAGAAAAATTACCTGAAATCAATGTTCGCTGGCAGGCTGTCATTATCAATAATGTTTTCTTGCCTATTCAAACCTGTAAAATAAAAACAAATTACATTATTATCTTAAATTTTAGTTATAATTCATTGAGTCAAACCTCCAGAAAGTTCATATAAAAATAAAAAAATTAAACAAAAATTAAAAGACTAAAATACTAAAAAGGATAAAATAATGAAATTGGTGCTTCACTTTTTATTGTTTCTGGAAACAACTTAGCACCAACTCCAAAAAATATGTTTCTAGAGGATAAATACCTACTTAATTTTATTTGAATTTTATCCATTTTAGTATTTTGAAGTTGGTTTTTTTTTTTTTTTTTTCTGAATTTTTACTGATAACTTTCTAAGGTTTGAGCTAGATGAGTGACCATCTGCATAAATTGTTCCCTACTATCATATCTGTTCACTAAATAGTCATAGGAAAGCAAAAATTTGCAATTTCGGATACAAAGACGACTTACTCATTCTAGTTATTTTGATTTCAAAACCAAACTGGCCTATAGATTTTAACAAATCTTTTATAGAATCCAATGGCAACTATTCCGCATCAAACAAAAAAAGAATCACATAATCGGATCACAAATCGCGGCGTAATTGATGTACATGCATAAAAAAAACATACTAACTGAATTGATAGCCTCCTTGTTTTAGAAGTTGTTTAAAAAGTCATTGGTAAGCAAAAATCTGCAGTTTCGCATACACAGATGACTTAATTATACCAGTTATTTTGACAAAAAAAGAATCAGGTAAATCGGATCAGAAATCTCAGCCTAATCAGTATACGTACATAGAAAAAAACATACTAACCGAATTGAGAACCTCCGTGGTTTTAAAATCGGTTAAAAACTGTCTGACTTAAATAATAGCCTTGATATGCTATCATCAGAATTAGAAAGATGGATATTTAATTTAACCTCTTCAAACACCACATACCAGACAAATACATTTATTAGGTCTGGGTGTTAATGGATTCAAAGTACATATAGATTGGTTTTAAAAATATAAATGTGAATATTAAGTAGGTAGTAGAGTTAGAATTAAAATTCTAGTAAATCATGATATAGACAAGTACTTACTCAGTGAAGAGGGGCTAGTGGGTTTTCTTGAATGTATCTCACATGGAAATAATGAGAGGGTATAGAGTGCTTCAGTCTTCTGTATGGCCCTCAATTATTTGGCTTTAAAGTGTTCTTACTTTGCTTTCTACAACACCATATTGTTGACATCATACATTTCGGTCTAGTAGCAATATCAAGGAGGGATACTTTGCAAGTATAACATCTTTCCATGCTTGTCATAACATTTTATCAGTAGAAATGAGGTCAGTGCATGTGTGTATAGAATTTAAAACTTATTTTTTGTCGCCCTGCGAATGAAATAGATAAATGAATGCAAACTAAATAATAACCTTAAAATCTTACTATCAGTTAACCGAACATACCTTAAAATCTGCACACATTATCGAAAAGTACTGGAATGTCTTGCTAATCACAACTACACACATAATCGGGGTAAAGAAACAAATGAAAATGAAAAGAACAGATTTAAAATTCAAATTATAGCCTAGCAAGAAAAAACATGGTTGAAGGTAAAATAAAAATGGCGTCATTTATTTGGCTGACAGGTAGACATATTGTAAACCATAATTCAGCTAGGTTCACTCAGAGACAACATTGTTCTACAAAATGGAAAAAAGCGTATGGTAATGTCATCCACTAACGGAGGTACCTTTGTTTGGTTGTTTCCTACGGCTGCATACAACCACAATACAACGTCACACAACAAGAGCTTAGGAGCGAGCAATCAAGATGGCTACCGCCAGACCAAGGGATAGGGCGCATACAGCCTAATAGACATATAAATAATTTATTGTATTTCACATAAATGTCAATTAATATGACTGCCATCCTTTTCTTTTTCATTTTGAGAGAAAAAAATAGACTGAACTTAAATTTAAACTTAGCGTGTGTTCGCCAGAATTAGGGCCAATATGGTCTTTAGCAATACGGCTGCCTTCATATTATGGTTTAAGACGGCGGCCCAATTTTACCTACTGTTTTTATGTTAGTCTAGCTTTTAATTGTTTTTCTCTCTTGTATTGTGTGAAAAAAAATTATTATTATTTAAAAATCTAATTAGAATATCTTCCCGGACCCTCGTTGGTCCCTCGACAAATCGAGGGAAATGACTTGCTGCCATGTGACATTAGGTACCTTATTAATTTCTATATATTAAATGTTCATTTATTGAACTTCAGTCATAATTTTAATATTAATTTACCTAAATAACTAAAAACTAAAAATTATCTTTTAAGTTGAGATAACATTTAATTTTAATGATTCTGAAGTGGTTACGAAGTTCGCGGGGTCAGCCTCAGAATATTAACTAAGGTATTATTCTGAGGGGTCAGCTAGTATCACAGATCACTAATTTATGCTAGTATTTTAATTAAATCTAACAAAGAAGATATAATCACTTACGTTAGGCACTTGCCTTTGCCCCCTTTGCCTTCTAGCCCTAAACCAAATTATGTATTTTGTGCCAACCTCAGAAATATTTAGCAGTACCAATCTCTCAGAGCAAATAAATTTGTTTATTTGCTCTGAGGTACCAATGTAGTGAAAATCAATTCGTTTTGACATCTAAGGTTTTGACAGTATACTAGGGCTTGACACACCAGAATCATGCTTGTTTATCGATATCGACAAATCGGCGATTACGTTTATCTGTATAATCACTACTATTTAGTTGCAAATAATAGAAATTGATCCACGCTTTATACATAATTTAATAAATGTAGTTTCCGTTTAACTTTTTAAGGTTTTTTGTGAAACGCTGAATAAAATGTTTTCATTCCAAAATTGATAAAAAAATAAACTGTTTTATTTCTCAGCGTCATTAAACTTCATCATGTCACAAATATAAGCCACTGAACTCTCAAGATGATCCCAATATCTGAACAATAAAAATACTTTCAACTACAAATATCTACAACATTTAGAAAAACTGAAATTCAAATCACTAAAAAAAGGAAATAAACATATAAGTAACTCAGGCAGTGCACGATTTTCAAAACAAATAAAAAATAATTCACTTGACGTGGACTTTTAGAAGTGCGCTTGTTGACGTCAATTATTCTATCACTGGTTCTAAAAATTGATCAAAGTTGTAGCTTTTACTAAGAACCAGCAAGAAACTCTGTAGGCTGTTTTGTCCATCTTTTAAATAAATAATACATTGTATGGACATTTTGTACACAATAATTAAGAAGTTAACTCATAATAAATAGTATCTTCAAAAAGTGTGCATGCAATAGAATTTAATAATAAAAAAATATGATACAGAGATTTTTTGAAGTTCAAGCTCAACGCTAGCGTTATATTATAGTATCAACTCTCATCGTTAGTGGTAGAACAGAATTAATTTTTTCTACACGTCGTTGTCTTTAATCAATAATTGTTATCTGCTATGGAAGTTAAATTGAGGGGCATATTCTTATAATCTATTCAAAGAGCTATTAGAGCTATTCTCTATTTAAAGAGCTAGTTTGGAATGGGTATTCTACTTCTTGATGATTCGGTGCCCAGTTTATTGAAAGCTGTCCGTTGGAAATAATTTGCAAAAAGAGCATGTTATTTTACACCTATGATCGACATCTGGAAAATTATGGTTGTCGATTACTTGTGTAGAGTCGACCACAGAAGTAGGTGAACACTTTAGTACCATGTCACACCGATCTTGTGCTCGTACTTTATAGTTGCTACCGTTCGCTGACGCTGGAGTCGCTGTGACATGGTACTAAAGTGTTCAGCTACATCTGTGGTCGACCGTACATCACTAAGTGATCACTATATTTATTTTTATGTTTTTCAATAATACATTTAATTCGAATAAAATAGTAAATAATGCTATTTAGAATAATCTAATATTATGGTGACTAAATTTAATATTTAACTGACTGAGAGACTGAAACAATATCAAAAGTCAACAAAAATTTAATTGTTACAAAAGTTTACTTTTCCGGCTCTAGAGGTAATCAGGTCAAAAATATGCCAGAAGATCTCCTTCTGACACGTTTAATTTCATCCTACATATTTTACGTTTATTTAAACATATGTCACATATAGTACTAGCACTATGGCAGAGAAGTTTATTTCGTTAAAACACTTGTCATATATCAGAATCCGTCACAATAGCAAATTATAAATGGTGGGCTAGAATCGGCGACCGATAATAACATAGACGAGTAACTAGCCCATCCAAAATGACACCCCGAAAGAGACTCCAAAGTGGGCGGGGCTTAAATCGGACTCCGCGCAATGATTTAGTTTGTCATTGACTGCGTCACGGTGATGTACTCGTAAAAAAACAATAAAATCTCAGTAAATATGTCCAAAAGTGAAGTAAAATGGTGTGTCGGCCGCGTAGGTGAACATAAAAAGAGCACTGAAATCAAATTTTACATGTAAGTCTCTCCTAAACCTTTATAATAGAGTCAAATATAAACAATAATATTGGCCGCCATGTTGGCCCAATATTTGTGGACAATTTGAACAAATACACGAGTGGATGATGTTATGCAGTCATTTGTGTGTGACAGTATTTATTTATTTTCAACTGAACTTTTAACTCTGCAAACTTTTATGTTATGAATTATTGTTATTGTGTATGTTTAATAGTTAATTTACCTACTAATAGGCAATTATTGCTTTATACAGCGTTGCCTTATATGATTTTTGTAAGAATGATAAACAAACCTCGAATTTATGGATATTTTGCCACAGTTCCTTACAATATGATGCCACTTTCAACACGTTTCTCAATAAATTTAAGCATTATTATTTTAACATGTGTATGTTTAATTATTACTTTAATAATTTACTTATTTACAAAATGATCTGGAAATAGTATAGGTTATCTATTTTAAACTGTTAAGGATAAGTCGTAGTAAATAAAGTTGTAAACTGCGAGATAGTTTCGTGAGGTTATTGAAATAAAACAACATCATTATTTCAATAGAGAAGATAGTTGAACCACACCAGCTTGGGATCTTATCATGAGAATTACAAAGTCTCAAGCCCGTACTCTTCCCGACCTTCGGACACTGTAAGCTCCATGGCGTGAATCGGAACACTCAAAATATAACTATAAAAAATATGACGGTATTCAATGCTTAACTTATCAAAGACAACTGACATCTTTACTTCAGCCTTCCCGTGACCTTGATCACTATAAAGTAATCGAAACATTGGGTATGAAAAATCATAATGTGACATCTAATTAAACGCAAGTTGTTTTATTTCTTGAAATAAAACCACTTTACCGCATGACAATTGAACACAACACACTTTCAACACACTTTGAAGACAATTTAATTTTTTTCTTATGTCCTTAATACAAATAAATAATATCATGACGGATATTTCGATTTTTTTTATTTAAATAATGAAGCGAACCCATTTCATTTCTGATTTCTAATCTCAACTCTAAAATTGAATAAGTTTACCGATTTACAACGTTACTATATTTATTAAAAATGACGATATATAATTATTAGTCGTTAAAAAAATTTGAATGGTTACATCCTGCATATATGACCCGTCCGGCGCGTGTAAATCAGAAGACCGAGAGGGCACCATACAATTTCGATATTAGCCGATTTTATCCGACATGCTCTTCTATCCGCCGAGGGTACCCATTTTGCGACGAGTTTTGTATGAAGTTATGCTTCTAGGCTCTCTACGTTCGCCGGCTAGAATTGACAAGTTAACCAACATTTGAAATAGTATTATATTACGTCCAATTTCACGAAGTGTTATTTTCATACAAGTCAGTAACTAGTCCGTAGTGCTCTCTTTAATCTGAGTGCGTAGTTTTTAAATTTTAATGTTGGTACAAAATACTCACGTAATTCTTAATATTATGTAGTGTCGATGCCCTGCATATATATATATATATCTGTGGATAGCCTGATGACAGTCACAATCACAAACACAATAATTATTATTTAATAAGAATTAAGAATGATAGCCAGACATGAGACTGAAATCTGTGTTTGAAATACTAGTATTTGCTCAGAGTATTTGAAATGCAAAATTCCTATTTCCATTTTGTATTTTAAATACTTTTGAGAAATGCTGTTATTTTATTAGAAATACCTTTTTGTACATTTTTTTTCTATACAACTAGATGGCAAACAAGCTGACGGCCCACCTGGTGGTAAGCGGTTACATATTTTGTATTTGAAAAATACTAAATAGGTACTTGATAAGTTTTGTCAAGAACGTCAACTAACAATTGTGTTAAGCAATAGTTAATTTTTTCCCATTAATAAAACTACCTAAAATGTTCATAGGTGGCTAAAGACTTTATATTTAATAATACCTGCATTCACAGACTCACAAATGAAGTGATAAAGCACGATTACGACGATACACATTTATTATAAGTTTGTGTGTACTCTGATGGTCGTTGGACACAGCTACTGGCTCTTGTGGATTTATGCCAAATTTTAACTCACTAAAGAAATTTTCTAATAATTTGGCTTCTCTAACTGCAGAACCTGGACTATAAAATTCGGCTTCAGTTGAAGACAGTGCTACAATATTTTGCTTTTTGGCTCCCCATTTCAATTGAGAATCCCCTAACAGAGTCAGTACGCCAGAATATGAACGCCTATGTGTTACATCTAGCAAAGATTATGGAATTAGACATGTGTAAGTAATGCGCGTAATATCACAAATGAGATATCACTCAAACGTGTGATGTTACATTACGCATCACTTCGAGAAATCATGTATCACTTTAAACATCACGCGAAATAACATTACACTAGCTCCGAGCGCGAGCGAAAGGGACCGATGACCGACCGAAGCTGTGATATGATGTTTCATATTGCGCGCATTGCGTGCGCATCGCACGATACGCAACATCACATCTGTTCGGGTGATGTTTCGAGTGATGTGATATCTCAGTGTAATCTACGTTGCGTGCGCATCGCACGATACGCAGCATCACATCTGTTCGGGTGATGTGATATCTCAGTGTAATAAGTAATAGCTGTGACCATGTGATGTTTCATCTAGGGCGCGTTGCGTGCGCATCGCACGATACGTAGCATCTCGTCTGTCCGCGTGATGTTTCGAGTGATGTGATATCACAGTGTAATATTACGTTTTCGTTAAAGTGATGTGATATAGCATTACTTTTTGAAGCACTGTTTCGCGCATGTCTATATGGAATGTTGTAAGTTATCTATCTATAGCTTTAGATCAATTACTTGACGCCTACGCTTAAACATGTTTAGCGGTGCTGTGAAGCCGATTTGTCATCCACACGTCAAAAATTGTAAAACTGCAGCTGAAGCGTGGAATAATTTGCAATTCGTTCTTGTGTGTCACAATAAATATCTTTTGATATCTGAATTTCTAAAGAATTCATTAATTCTATCATAACATGTTTTAAACAAAAAATATCAAATATGCTTCATTTGAAAATATCCACAGGACAGCAGTAATCATAGTCACCCTTTTCCTTGTTCTTGTTACAAAACTATTTTATAATTTTGTTGATGCAAACAAACTTTTGTTTGTGTCATCAAATATCAGCGGTCAGTTTTCTTGACAAAATTTTTATTAATGCCGTATTTAATTTTCTATTTAATTATTTTTTTCTGATATTTCTGTTATGTTGATCCGTTCTTGTTACATGTTATATTAGTCATACTAATTATGGGGGATAACAAAACGCGCTGTCTCCGAGGTAACCTGTACCTATATGTCTAGAATAGTCTAGATTGAACGTCAGCACAAACGAAAAAGTATCAAACTCTAATAGATACAAAGATTACTGTACATTAATGAATGAATAATATCTTTAACTTCTTGGTCAGTGTCAAAAGATTGGTATAATTTCAGAACAATAACTAAATTATAACACCACTCCATATCTTTAACTTTTTTGTAAAGTATATTACCTATAATTAAAAATTCTGTTTTTTTTTAAATCATTATCGACATCCTATTGGAAAGAGAAAGTGGGACCACAGAGAGTGGGATAGCAATAAGTAAGTTTTGTGTTTTGTCTTCAGTTATGTACTGAGAGTATCTTCATGGTTATTCTAGTATGTGCCAACCTTGGTGCCAACCTCAGAACAATAACTAAAGTGCTATATTTATTGTTTTGAGGTGCCAACACTTTCAGCTAAAATGACGTTTACATAGTTGCCAGGACACTTTATTGAATTCCTTCCAAAATGGTAGGTTTACAAAATATAATAATCACTTATTCTAAATGGATACTTCGAATAAATGTTTATATTTATGTATTAACATAAATTCATAAAACAAGACACTTACACATTGTGTAATATTACTAATAATAAATTGTCGCAGTTAGGTTTTTTTCTAAACTTAATACAGACTCCATTCACATACTTAGTAAAACTTTTTCTAAGTATATGAATCTAAACTATTGATATTAAACATAATATTGAAAATGTATAATTAAAATTTACAAACAAATACATACTACGACACTGAAAAATATATGGCCACTTGTATCCACAAAATAACAGAAAAATCAAATCAATAATAAATTTTACGCAATTAGACAAAAAAAATAGCACAAAATTTGAAAATTATTATTTTTATTGTAATTGTACATCCCATTTGATTTAATTCAATTTATCCGCGTAATTTTAAATATATTTACAAATATTGTGTATGGCAGAATCAAAGTGATAATGTTGACATTCAATATGGCGGTATGTCGTCAGTGCTATGCTGTGTCGTGGTGAGATTTGTTAATTTCATCGTTTTGTAACTATTACTTTCATTTTAAATTTATGATTAAGTTTGGTAAAAAATAGTAACAAGTGTTTAGTATTGTATGTGATAAGCTACTTGCCTTAACAAAAGTAGTCGAAGTAAAGAAGACTTGTACGGCGTTTATAATTTTGCACATCGGCCTGTCGGGGCGACCGATATCTACCTAGATAGCAATACTAAAATGTAGAACGATATTCCGACGCGACGCTTTGTTGTAATCAGCAATATTGTAACTATATAACATTGATTTAGAACATTTTTCGTGTATCTTTATATTAATTGAAAGTGTCCGTTGCAGCTTCTGAATGTCGGGTAAAACGTATAAAAGACTGTAACTGAATTATACAATTTCATACCTACCTTCAACCAATCTAATGCAACTCCGAGCTCCGATTCAGCAAGCATTGAAGACATCTGAGGATCTATAATAATCTATTCGTAGTTTTATTTTTAACAATTGTGATTTTGGTGTTTAAAATTGTGTCTGCAATAAACTGTGGTGTTCTCTTGAACACAAAGACTAAAATATGTGATTTGATTTAAAATATAAATTTAAAACTGCTATTTAGGAACTTTAACACCACACGATTTTCTGTGATATATTCATTAATAGAACTGAGATTTTCGACCTATATACAAGGAAGATTATCAAGAAACAATGTCCAGCAATCCTCAGTGGAAGATGTTCCAACCGCCAGATTCCCACCCGTCTCCCCTGCAGGACATATTAGATCTCCAGCACTCGAACTTGCAAGCCAAACAATCCTATCGGAATGGTGGTAAGTCATATAAAAACAACTATGATTATGAAATTTGGACTCCCACATTTTGTTGTTACTACTACTAGTAGTAGTAAGAATAGCTGATAGTGAATGTGCCTTATTATTTGTAGGTACTTTTAGCAGTGAGTACCCTAGCTCTCCAAGGGACAATTTTAGCAATGTGGGCAAGGCGGGTGGTGGAAATCGTTTCAACCTTGGCAACTACAATCTAGATGGGTGCCCCATGGGGGATTCAGCTGGAGTATTCTCATCTAGCTCTACAAACAACTCATCATCTCAGTATGATTCTGTGAACCACCCTCCTATAAGAGAGACAGGAATTATTGAAAAATTACTGGTATACTTTTAATTATGGTTCTTATTATATGTATTTTAATATTATATTATTCTTGCAAGCTGTGATTAAGATACGAAATAAGTTTTATTGATATAAGGGCTATAGCCATTTACCTTTATGTAAACATGTTAAATAAAAATCACATTCTCCATTATTAGTTAGATTTCTGTAGTACAAGAGGATTGAGATATGGTATTAATGGATGTCACATTCTCTGATTTGGGCATTTGTTTTTCTATGTTTGTTTACAGTACAGTATGACTGCATATGTGGTAACTTTGCGTACACTGCCACTTTGACTACAATAATCTCCCACCTCATCTAAAAATCCCATATTTATTTGTACATTTAAAAATCCTCAAAGAATTTTTATTGCATAATAAAAAACCTATTCTATAAGTGGCTGTGGTGTATTGTGGTTATTTTTTGTCATATTTTTATTCACCACAGAATACATATATAGAAAAGAGTATGAATATAAAATAAAACAATATTAAAAAAATATTTTATAAATAATATGTTCATTATTTATTTACTTACTTTTAAAGTAATCCTATAGTAAAATTAATAATAAAACATGAGTATAAATTTATTTTATGATTTGTCATTAGTCTCCACTGACAATCAGTGTTGCAGTTAGTAACAGCTGTGATGATAAGCTGATTGGAGATCCATCCGTCCAGTGCAGTGTCATTTAATTTGTAATATTGAACCAAGATTATTCTTTTCTATTCTAGTAGTATCAAATGTTATGTACAACACACCATTCACAAAATTTATTTCCTTTACAAAATTATAGTGTAGATTTTTTGTGTACATTTAAGATTAATATAAATGTTTCATTTTAGCATTCATATGGATTTATTCAGTGTTGTGAGAGACAGGCTCGCTTGTTCTTTCATTTTAGTCAATTTAGTGGCAATATTGAACATCTGAAAATTGGTGACCCTGTTGAATTTGAAATGACTTATGATCGACGTACTGGCAAACCAATTGCATCAACTGTTACCAAGATTGCTCCAGAAGTGGTATGATATTAATTCAGTAGATCTTATTATTACTGCTATTTTGATTTATTAGCTTTTCATATATGCTCTGTAGCATACTAAGCCTTTTGCATGTTAAACAAAATAATACCTAAATATTATTTGGCCAATTACCGAATACATATGGTAACTATATATTTCAAAATATTCAAAGACAGACCAAACAGGCGTCTATAGGCGGCGGTTACCGCTTTCCATCAGGTGGGCCGTCAGCTTGTTTGTCATCCAGTTGTATAAAATAAAAAAAAAAATTTGTCATATTATAACTGTAAAAGAATAATTGATGCGTTTAAACGCCTACTTTATTGTAACAATTACAAATAAAGTAAGAAAATGATTAAAAAAATTATTTGTTGCTATAAAAATGCTGGAAAAGGAAAGAAAGCGGTGAAGAAATTCGTAGGTTGTACCTACAGCTCCTGTGGCGTAGTGGTATTTCGCGTCTGGCCGGTAATCAGGAGACGCGGGTTCGAACCAAAAAGTTCGCCTGGAGCAAAATATATTTTCATTATTTTCTTTCTTTATTTGTAATTGTTAAAAAATTAAATTATATTTTCAATAACCATATCTGTACAGTGTACATACATACAGCCCTCCTGATGGTAGTAAACCTTACTTGTGCATTGCCAACCCTAAATATGATTAGGTATTTGGCTTCTTAGCAAGTATATAATTTGTTGCATATAGATAATAGTTTATATTTACTTGAACAATTGTATTTTTTTTTTTTAATTAAATTCTTATGAATGCAAGGTTTTGAGTGAAGCACGTGTCACTGGTACTGTAACAACAGAGGTGAAAGGTGAAGGATCTGGAGACAACACTGGAAGAATTTCATATGAGAACCGTGGTGAATGTTTTTTCTTACCCTATACAAAAGATGATGTTGAAGGCAATGTGACATTACATACTGGTGATGCTGTCAGCTTCCAAATCGCAACCAACCAGAGGTTTGTATTGGTTTTAGTTGTTAATTCATATTCTTATTTGGAACTGTTGTAACCTAAGTTATGTTTCAGGGGAACTTTGGGAGCATGTCATGTGCGTTTTGAGAACCCTGTACATCCAGTTAAGTATCATGGAGTAGTCTGTTCTATGAAAGAAAACTTTGGCTTCATTGAGAGAGCTGATGTTGTGAAAGAAATATTCTTTCATTATTCTGAGGCTAAAACCAAGGAAGAACTCACCTTAGGAGATGATGTTGAGTTTATTATTCAGACTAGAAATGTAAGTTATACTTTTATAACATGAATGTATTTGTTTTACTTAAATAACATAAAAATCTAAATTGTCAATATCAACATTACAATGCACTTCACTACAATTATAACTTCAACCAAACCATTATAATTCTAGACTAAAAGTTTTAGTGAAAAATTCTTTGTCCTATAAGAATATACATGTCTTAGTTACGCTTACTATATGGATTTGGTGCCATAATAGTAATAAATACTAACACAAGCAAGCTGTAGGCTATTCTTCCTAGTTTTAATTAGATTATTAAAATCTATCTCTACATCATTGTAATGACATTTGAAAAATCAATTGTGTCTGGAATCTGATGCTTAATGGTAAAAAAAATTGTAGGATTAGAACATTCATCATTTTATTCCTACATAGAAATATTATGTAGTGACAATGATAGCAACTGTTCACTGTTGCAGTGTGAAATAATCAGAGAATTTATTCAAGGCAGTCCAGCATAGTTAATAGATAGATCATACTGAAAAAAAAACTAATGATAATAAGCATATACATATAACTTTGGCACGACACATAGTAATAAATGTTGAGATAGATGTTCAACTATTGACAGATCATGTAAAAAGTATAAATATTCTCAGGGTAAGGAAGTAGCATGCAACATAACAAAGCTGCCAGGTGGTTCAGTTGTTTTCGAGGATGTGAGTCCAGAGATAATGCGAGGACAAGTACTGAAGCCCCTAGAGCGAGGGAGTCTGCGGCCGGCGCAGAACGACCCCCTACCGGGCCGCATACGGTATCGCGCCGCTGACCACTCTGAGGTTGAGGTAAAATAGACATGGTGTTGTTGCAGCTTTTCTAGTGATATCTCAAAATGTAGCACATATTTTACTGAATTTATTAATATTTTTTGCACTCTACACCTATATTAATGTAAAACCATGTAAGCAATAAAATATAACTCAACTTATTTTAAATTCTTTATTGGACTGTATAAAAGGTGGTTTATGAGGGTCGACTTATCTCTGAAAGTGATCTGTTCCACCTAAACCATGAACGAGTAAAGATATTTCTAGTGAGAAGCAGCGAGAACATAGCACATTCAAAATATTTCTTCTTAACTAATAACAACTACTTAAAATAAATTATAGATGCATATTAAAGATATGTGTATAAACATGTTATCATTAGTACCATATAGTTTTTTGCTGAATAAAGTAAGTCAAAGCGACCTTTTCTGTTAGCAATATGTTCACTTTACCATTCTGTATCAGGTACCATTCGGCGACAAGGATCAGTGTGGCGAGTTCACACTGCGGCATGGAGATTGGGTGCAGTTCCAGGTAGCTACTGACCGCCGCGATCAGCTTAAGCGAGCTACGAACATCTCGCTTCTGGATGAGTCATTCAATGTCTCTGGTGAAAGGTATGACAGCTGAAGATGGATAGTGCTAAGTTGTTTCCAAAAACAATAGAAAGTGAAGCACCGACTCTAAAAAAATATGTTTCTACTTAAATTAATTATTTATTCATCTTATCCTTTTCAGTTTTTTGAAGTCGATTTTAATTTTTGTTTATTTACATTATAAACTAAAACTAGGGTAAACGACAATACACATAGCATTGTTGTTTGCCATATTTTTATTTTATAACTTTTAAGTTGTTTGTAATTTTTAGTTTGCCTTAAAGAGCTAAGCTCTTTTAATCTGTCACTTAATCGACTGTGTAAGTCTGCCACAATTTATATAACATGATATTTAATCACATTGTGTGTTCGTCTTAGGCGCGAGCAAGGAGTGGTATGCATGCTGCGCGAAGGTTTCGGGTTCATTCGCGGCGTTGACAGGGAACAGACAATGTACTTCCACTTCGCTGAGGTGCTGCGTCTCGGCCACGAGCTTAGCGTTGGGGATGAGGTAGGCTATTTTTAATTCAAGTAGCACAAGGAGATAAAAACTGTGTTTATGTTACGAGCAATTAATTTCGCATGAAATTTTTTAAATATTAAACTGGTGTTATATAAAGTTGATTTCTTTTGAGTGAATGTTTTTCATCAGAAAACATGTTACGCAACTTTTAAGGTCTTAGTAAATTTACTACCAAATTCGTCACTGCATAACAATAGTGTATGGAGTTAAAAAGTCATAGTATTAAATTAACTTGGGCATTTCTGATTTAACAGTACCTATTTTTAACCCCCGACGAAAAAAGAGGGGTGCTATAAGTTTGACGTGTCTGTCTGTGTATCGGTGTATCTGTGTGTCTGTCTGTGGCATCGTAGCACCTAAACGAATGGAACGATTTTGATTCGTTTTTTTTGTTTGAAAGCTGCCGTGACTACGATGGCTCTTAGCTATAATTTATGTAGATCAGTTCAGGCATTTGATGACTATCAGCTCATTTTCTACATGATAATAGGATTTTACTAACTTTTACAGATCCGATTGATTTCAAATTTGGTGTACTGTCACTTCGGTGACATTCCCACAACATACTAACTTTGAGCTGATCCTATACCACCAAAAAGTCTGCGAAATGCTTAATTCTTCAGAAACTTATAGCAGATATAGCATGTTTGGGCTCTTATAAATATTCTTCATGAGATGATGTTAGATAGATGATTAATGACACCGGGGGTTACTTAAAATTTTTAATTTTTTAATTATTCGGTTATTTCGGGTGCTATAAATATTATTAAGCAATAATATTTATAGCACCCGAACCTGCTCAATATTGTCTTGAGATATTGGGCTGGAGTTTTCCATCTGAAAGTGACCAATGGCATCCTTGTTCACACTGTCCATTTTTTAATGATTTTTTTCCTCCATTCTTAG
Source organism: Nymphula nitidulata (assembly GCA_947347705.1). Lineage (NCBI taxonomy): Eukaryota > Metazoa > Arthropoda > Insecta > Lepidoptera > Crambidae > Nymphula > Nymphula nitidulata. Next base: position 26,383,503 of record OX374616.1, read on the forward strand.
GTACCATGTGGCTACGTGATATTTTGTTAATTTAAATAATTTTCATCTCTTTTTAGGTTTAACAATCTTGTGATTTTGTAGTAGTTGTAGAGCACATTCTGATTTAATTTGATGTATTAATGCTCTTGTATTTTTTATAATTTTATAATCTAATACTAACTTTTTACTAACATTTGTTAGGTGGAGTTCACAGTAGATCCGGTATCAACTTTTTCGAACACGAACACGCGGCAATCTGCCATCCGCATCAAGCACTTGCCGTCGGGTACGGTGCACTTCGAGACTCTTGTGGAACGCGGTGTTCGCGGCGTCATCTCCAAGGAAGCACAGATGCCCCCTAATGGGAAAGTCAGCCCTACCAGAACCGCACCCACAGTAAGTGTCGAATTATCTTTTAATACTATGATACATCTCCGTCTCTGTGTCTCAGTTATGTTAAAGTTTACTGTAAAAAAAAAACATACAGACGAATTGATAACCTCCTCCTTTTTTTGAAGTCGGTTAAAAAAGTGCATGTCAACACTTTGTTAGTAATCCAGAGGCTATGAATGGATCGTTTTTTGTTTCTCAAAATTTATTCTGGAAGTCTAATTGCATACATAATAGATTCAAATGAGAGTGTATCTTAAGTACACGAAGTGCAGATGAGTATAACTTAAGGAAAGTAGCTGAAGTGTATTTTATTTGCAATTCTTTAGAATATTATTATTCTAATATCAAATTGGTCAATTTAACCACATTTATAGGACTACAATGGAATCATCACGTGTCAAATTGGTGGTGTTAAGAAGACAGTAGCGTTCTCTTATAAGAAATGCGAGTCAAAGCTGCTACCGCGGGTCGGAGAGAAGGTCCTCTGTGACGTCTACCAGGTCTGAATATGTTTTTTACTTACAAACAGAAATTTAAATTTAAATAAAGAATATGTATTTAGTAATATTTGGAATTTACTTTTTCCTGTACAAAATACAAAGTTATCACTTAAAAACAAATATTTGATAAAGCTCAACACTTACTTTATGACTGCCGGCCGAAATTGGCAATTTATCGTTAACACTAAAAACTTTTTAACATACTTTTATTATCTTTAATTTAAATAGAATAATTTAAATCGCCATATTAACGGCTGTATTAAAATTTTGTAAGTAGGCATTAAATATCCGTTAAAAGTATTTTTGATAAAATCTTTGAAACCCAGAGTTTACATGCTAGAGGAGCTCTCTTATAATATCAGTCTGAATTTATATTTATATTAACTAACAATATCATGATGATTGTCTTTCTGTCAGTCTGACTGTCGACAAGGGAGGCAGACAGACAGTGGTCTGTCTGCTTCCCTTGTCGATTTTCTAACGGAACTATTCTCTGCAGCCTACATTCATCGGCTCCCCTTTTTACACCAAAAATTTAAGAAAAACAGTATAATTCCAAAATCATTCCTAAACAAACTTTATACCCCTAAGTGCTGAGTGTGAAGAAGTGTGTCAAATTAATTATTTTTAAAGTAACCAGGCATAATGATAAAATTTTAGATTTGTTGCCATTGATTTGTTTTTCTTTTAATAATAATAATAATAATAATGTAATATTGTGGTTTAAAAAATTCATTACAAATAGAGATGTTACTTGTCAATTAAATAGGTTTACCCTATTGGTTATTGGAATAAAGATAACACTGGAATATTAACTTTCTTACATGGCAGATGACAGCTTTTGAGAAACTAGTTTCCATATAAAAAATAAATTTACAGGTGAAACGCACTAAAGAACTTGTTGCAACGGGTGTTCAAGTCCAGCACGTATTATCTAACGGGAGCAGCAGCACTTCGACCTCCCGGCCCGTGCTGCAGGGCTTCATTGCCGCCCTCAAGGACGGCTTTGGCTTCATTGAGACAGCAGACCATAACAAGGAGGTGTTCTTTCACTTCAGGTACAAAAAATGACTGATATTTGCATAGTCGATAACACATTGTCCTTTTTTCTACCATTTGAATCTGAATAGAAGAGTTTTTGGCATTGCTATAACTCTGATGTACAGTTGTCAGCACATCAAGCGTAACAGTTTGACCTTGAGAGCGACCTTACTGCGTTCGTAATAGAGGCTGCTTTCGTAGTATAACTGTTAGACTTGACACACGTCTGTACTTACGACTTCTTATAAATCAATTTGTCTGGCTCTTTACTCTGGCTCGCCCATAATCGCATTGCTTTTTGTTTGTTTTATGATAGATTGATACTTAAATTATATTGATACCCATTGCGAATTTATTTATTGTATTATTTAATGTTAATGATTATGTTCTCCAAACATCCATTTGCGTGCTGTGCTATGCTTTACGTTTACCTATATTAGACAATATTTAGAAGCCTATTTCTAGTTCCTATTGTTGTGATGATGCTCATTGTGGCTTTGAGATTATAATCTAATATTCATGTTAAAAATAAAGGAAGAAGAAAAGAAAGGGTAGTGGTGAACATTTTCTTTTGAAATAGTTCAATCAAACATAATAGCTCATATCAGGCCATTTGTAACAAATGGTAGTATTATAAATCGAACCATTAGACCTCTACATTTTTATTATTGAGGCAAATAGTTTAATCAGAACCATTTTATACAAGTGGTTATATTGCGTCCAAACAAATGTTCCTGAAAATATTGACCATATTGAGAGGCAAAACAAATATATCCAAGTTTGTTTTAAAGTCCGAAAGTTATCAAATTACTAAGAGTATATTAATAGGTGTATCTATGACCACGCTTTTGAAAATTTATTTGCTTTTGTAATCGCTTGCCACTTTTAGCAAAGTATCATATGAAAAAATGTGTAATATGCAGGCATGAGCTTTAACTGAACATTATAAACCACGCAATACTGAACATAAGATTTTATGTTTTACTTGAATATAAAAGTTGCTAGATCCAAAAAGGGTTACTAATTCCGGCGCCAACAACCTGCATGTTGTAAACTTTAAACCTGTGAATCTCCAGATTGGAGGTATAATTGAAGATGTTTTAATTTTATGTTGTGTGAAGTACTGCTGCTAGACTGAAAACCGGGATATGAAATTCTGAAATAGCTGAAAGTCTACGATACAACAACAGTATCATAGACTTCTATCTGAAGTCATATAAATAACCATCAGGATTTTGCATTTCGAGCGGTTGGATTACACTGTTTTAACTAGGCCACCTGCTCAAAAGTAGTTTAATAAATTAAACTTTTATAAGAGCAAAATATCCCGTTATACCTCTACAGTAATGTAAGCATTTATGTTTAAAAATAACAATAGATAATATAAAATAGAATAGCAGCGAATTCATAAGTAATAATAATATACTTACTGCAAGTACAAAAGGACCGCAAAAATGTGTATATTTTTTGTTAGCTTAGCGAAATTGTGAAATATAATTTATCTTTAAATATTAATAGATTCTTAGAAACTGCATAGACGATCTTCCATTTTTAATTAGTTCCCGGCTTGCTATTTTCACTTTTTTAAATACAACGGTGGATGTGAACAAGCATAAGATTCATCTGATGGTAAAGATTCATCTGATGGTAAGGGTGCCGACATTTATCCGCATCATATAAAGCCATACTACGACTTGAAAGTCCGCCGGTTCTTCCAACACTTTTCGCCACTAAAGGCTAAGCGGGGAGTGTACGGTAAATTAGAATTCAAAATACTTTAGTTCTGTAACCTACGGTCACTTTACTTTCGGGCCTATATAGAAAATAAGAAATCATGTAGAACCCAAAACGTCATTTATACCCAATTGTACAAGCCACCTTTATCATCAAAATTGCTCCTTCATGGCTGTACTAATAATATATATATAGGGTTCATAAGTGCATAAGAGTAAAATCTATTCTGTACCATGTTTCCTGCAAATAAATAATTTCAATTTTACTAAAAGTTCCGTTCTGAGAGGGCATATACAAGATGCCTTTCGATAATCGCTATCGTTATCACTAAGCGGAAAATTTATGGGATTTGACATAAGCTCTCGATTGACTTTCGATTGTAAATGTCAAATCCCATACATTTTCCATTCAGCGATAGTGGTAGCGATTGTCAAATGGCATCTTGTCTAGGCCCTCTGGACAACCTCTCGTCACGTTCTCATATAGCTGAAAAGATGAATTGACTTGCACCGAAATCTTATTATTTTATTAATATCCAAGCCTTAGGTGCCCAGATTCCTGCAGATGAAAAGGACAATGAAAAACACTGGTCCTTGTCAAAAAATGTCAGTTCGGCTCAGGGAACCTAAGCATTCGTATTCAAAATGCTAAGAATACGGACTATGGGACATCAGGAAGATAACAAGTCTTAAACAATTCTCTATTTCTTCAAAACACGTAAAAACTGCAGGCAGTTCGTGTCTATTCTAGTTATTACACAAGCGTGATCCTGTGACGTAGGACGTTTGTAAAGTTTGAGTTATATATTTATTGTAATAAGAGTAGGATTACCCTCCTAAAAGGTTTGAAGATCACTTAACAGCGCAAGCGAGTAATCACAGCTTCTATACATAAAAAAACTATGAGTACTCCTTGTACTGTGCTTCCACGAAAATTACTCATAGTACTTATCTGTAGCGCTAGTCTATGATAACTTCTTGATTCTGATGCAAGGCTTTTATGCTACGGCCACACTTGTAGGAGAAGATTCGTAGATTTTGTGTTCGATCTACTAAGTGCTTGGCCACATAAAAAGAACTTCGTTACGTCGCGATAATTCATTTCTGAGATAAAAATGGAAGAGGTGATCGCGCTATATTACATTATTTTATTTATTTATTTATTCAGGATAACAACAACCTATTATAAAGTGGTACATAAAACCAAAGTGGCAAACGTGTCGGCAAATAATTATTTACTGCATGTTTATTATTTAAATAAAATAAATAAAAGGTTAAAGAACTCCAAGAAATCCAATCATTACTCCAATCCTTAATTAACACGAATCAGAATATGAAACACGTTCAAACCGCTCGGCGTCCCGCAGTCAACTAAACGAGCGAAGTCTAGCAAACCGCACGAACTTTGTCGCGATAAAACCCTTTGATGTGGGGCAATTTACTGACAGCCGCGCGAAGTGCTTTCGTATTCGCGATGATGATTCGCCATAGGACGAATTGTTTGGCCAGACATGTCGCGACAACGCAAATCTTCGCGTTATCTCGACAGTGTGGCCGTAGCATTAGTGAGACTGAACCTTTTTTATAATCGACGCTTGTAATGTATGGAGCTTTTGCTTGCGTGTTGAAAAATTATGAGAATTTATTGCGCTGACAGCATAAACTATACACATAGCGACAAGCTCAGCAGATCCTTACTTATTGCAGGAACACAACTTCAAAACTAATGTTCTTATTAAAAATGACTCTGTATAATTTTGTTCTGTTTTAAAATTTGCGGTAGCGAAATGTTCTGTTGCAATGCACCATAGAAGTCATTATAGTATATTTTGTTTAAGAAATACCAGTATTGCATATGATGTTCTCTTTCACGCTATATTCTGATCAAAATTTGGTTGATGCATATCAAATATTTAGTCATGCACCTAAGTATTTGATACATTAAAAGACATCTCTATATCTTTTTTGTAAAATGACTTCTATGAAATATTCGAGAACAGATTTGTGTTGGCGGAAATGAAATATACAGGGTACAATATTAATAAGCCCATGTCCTACAAAAATCGCTGTCAGCTAGTCATTATAAAGGAGTTGCTCCAAAAATGTATAGAAACCTGGCCAGGTCTATGTACACTATACTAAAAAATAATCAAAAACATGCAGAACAGTTTTTAGTTGTCCATTTTCTTTTTATTTGCTTTGTTTGTTGGTACAAAACAAGATTTTTTATAGAAAAAAACTGCAACACTGTCAAATATTCATCATCGCGTCACTTTGTTGACGTTTAGTTGACTTCTAATTCGCCCACCATATTGCCATATTGACTAATGGTGAAATCGACGAATCATTTTGATTTTATACAACTGAACTATACATGAAAACGAATCATTATTATTTTTCCCGGATTTAAGAGATTTTTCCTGATTTTTTGATATAGTGTCTCGAATTGGTATACATAGTAACAACTTGTTCGATATGCCTTTTACAAGTATAAATTATGCTAGTAACTCTTTTATATATCGTTCTTGCTTTATGTATTATAAGAAATTTACTCAAATTAATATGTGTTTACGTAATCAAAGAACTCTTTTAGAAAAGCAATTAGAAATATTGTAGCACCTACTGTAGATTTAAATCCGTAGATTGTAAGTATCGTACAATCTTTTATTTAAGTTTATTTGATCTTAGCTATATGTGGAAATTTTGTTAGAGCTAGTTTTATAAGACTTGCTGTATTGTTTGTTTCCCAAATAAAAAAAAAATGAAAATAAAAAAAAATACGCCTGGCTGGTAATGAAACATCACTTGTTTAGTTGTCACGACAGTTGCTTATTTGATACATGCTTAATCTGTATCGCTTGCAGCAATTTGGAAGGGAACACGGAGACTCTGGAGCTGGGCTTCGAGGTGGAGTACATGGTGGGTCGCGCGGGCGGCGCGAGCGCGGGCGGCGGCGGCTGCGCTAGCGCGGAGTGGGTGCGGCTATTACCCAAGGGCACCGTCCCGCTCGGGGACGCGCTCGAGCCGGTGCTACACGGCACTGTCACGCGCACGCTGCGTGCACTCAACCCCGACCAGCAGCATTACTCAGGTCTGTAGTCTGACGATTTTATTGTAAGTTCCCTTTGCCTTTACTTATAAAGGGAAGGCAAAGGGAACTAACGTAAAGCCATGTCTTAAGTATTTCTTTATTGAAATGAAAATGAAATGGAAATATCTTTATTCAATTAGGCCCCCCAAGAAGCACTTTTGAATCGTCAAAAAACCCTTATGTCTAACACATAAAATAATATTAAATATCTAACAATTTCATAATGTTTGTCTCTCTGTCTTATCTGGATCTACGTAAGCTAACAATGTTATAATGTCAGTCTGTCGATCTGTCTGTCGGTCCGTCTGTCAGTCTGTCTGTCTATCTGAATCTACACCGGTTCCAAAAGTTGAACTACCGAGAAGATTCCGGCAACAAACTCGTCTAGTCACTCTTTTCAATTATTAAGTTACAATGTTTAATTACACAGTAATAGTAGAAGTTTTTTCTTATATTGCATTAAAATGCTGGCTTAACACATTTCAATGCTTCTCGGGAGTATTTGACACGAAATATATGATGACAGTCACTTTATGTGCTACTTGATGAGGTGGATAACCGCAAAAAAGTTCTCATCGTATTTCACACCATAAAAATCCGACACAATGTTTAATTATTGTAATAAAAATCTTGACCGTCGCCACAAAAACCCGCCAAACACCCCCCTTTTTTATACACTCACACTATTATCTAGCCCAAAGTAAGCATCATTAAGAGCTTGTTTTTTGGATACTAGATAACGGAGAAATAATGATAATAATATGAATATAAATACTAGAAATATACTAAATAAACATATAAACATCCATGACGCGTAAACAAATGCTCGTACTCATCATACAAACATTTGCTCCTGCCCGCATTCGAACCCGGGACCTCTTGACCGAGTGGGCTGTATAGCAAGGGGTACAGTCCGATCGAACAGCTGGTCGTCTAATGGTTATTGACGTCATATGGGTGCTCCGTTATGGCGTCACAGTGTAGGCTTTCGTCGATCATTGTGGATCGGGTCCTCACAATGGACAATTGCGGGTCAGAGAATTAAAGGATCGAGGGAAACTGTCACCTTATTCTCTGTGAAGGAGCAGAAGGGGTCGTTTTAGTGGGTAGTTTCGGTCTCTATCATTTTTGCTCGAAGAGCCCCTCATAACCCTGCATCGTTCATCTCTTCACGATGCAGGCCAGGCGTAAAAGCCTTTTTTCCCAAAAAAAAAGGGTCTCTAATCTATACTATTTATAGATACTGACTGATGTTATAAAGCTGAACTGATAAATTCTTTTTGTGTTGGATAGTCCATTTATCGAGGTATTATATAGGCTATATAACATCACGCTACAACAAATAGGAGATGAGCATTAATTTCAAGTGTTGCAAAAACGGGAAAAAAATATTCCTATTCAGAGCTTTCGTTGCGTGTGCTGCGTAAACGGTTACAGTTACGTATAAAATCATGTATGCAGGAATTGATTTTCTTAAAAGTCTATTTTTTTAAATTGACTCACTATAACTATTTTTTGGTAATAAAATTTGTTCTAAAATAATGCCACTATCTGCGAAGGTTTTTTGTAGACATTATCAAAATAAATGCATTCATCACCACAAGTATTTAATTTTGAACAAAATTGTTCTTGACATAATTGAATTTCAATGAATATCTTAGGAGATATGATATAAATAACTCCGCAACAAAGTAATGAGGCGGGCGCGGGCGGGGCAATCAATGTATTAATTGCGAAGGTGTTTTATAAACATAAAACACTCGCCTTTACATGAGCATATACCAACCCTATATCCGACATCCACGCGAACGAAGTTGCGGGCATAGCTAGTCTATTATACGGGCCGTTAAGTGAAGAGTTCGGTGGCGTATATCACGGACACATAGAAACTTTCACCATAGTCAATAGTCACTCCCAGGTGGGTTAATCAAAATTTGGCATCGGGAGTCCTCCGTGCTTCGGAAAGCACGTTAAGCCGTTGGTCCCGGTAGTTACTTCAACCGCTTTAACACACCAACCCGTATTGGGCCAGCGTGGTGATGTTATAACCCCCCAAACTTCTCATGTGTTACTCCCATGTACAAAGGTCTTGCCAAGTAGCGAGACGTATATAGACTGGTGATGACCTGCTGCCCCTAATTTGTTAAGCCGTGCAAGGCTCCCGATATAAAACACCCAATCCCCCTTATTACAATGCTCTAATCTAAAGTTAAATCTAGCTTAAAATTAATGCCATTACTTTTATTTGTTAAATGAAAGACAGTCAGCATCACTTATAAACCAGCGGGGGTGACCGTCAGTGATTATCATAATCGAAAGCAAGTATGCCAAAGGTCTTGCCAAGTAGCGAGACGTATATAGACTGGTGATGACCTGCTGCCCCTAATTTGTTAAGCCGTGCAAGGCTCCCGATATAAAACACCCAATCCCCCTTATTACAATGCTCTAAAGTTAAATCTAGCTTAAAATTAATGCCATTACTTTTATTTGTTAAATGAAAGACAGTCAGCATCACTTATAAACCAGCGGGGGTGACCGTCAGTGATTATCATAATCGAAAGCAAGTATGCCATTCATGAGGATACTTTCATGAGGCAAATAACCACGATAATATTCTTGACATCTTTTTACTGGTCAATTCAGTAATCAGTCTCTATATTGTTCGTATTAACGTTTATAATCGCAATTATTGATTTCATAAGCAAAAAGTAGGGAAAGGGAGGGCAAGATGGAAGGTTTAACTTTAAGATGTAAAAAAAAATATAACAACATAATATCAATCCTTTATTTTAATCAGTCTTCAGAGAGATCTTACATGTTTATAAAATTGAGTTGTTAAAAATAATTAAAATTGAGTATAAAATCTGTAATGAAGGACTCATTACAGATTTTTTTTTAAAAGAAAAAAAAGGAAAAATTCCAACTTGCCCCAACTCTAGGGCAGAATGGAAAGCTTATAATGGCAAGATGGAATGAATAGGATATCCTTACATTTTACAGTTGACACATAAAAGACAACCGTTATATCTATGTTAGTTCATGTCCCCAGCCACAACACTTTGGACACTATACCCAGTCCTCTGTGGGTGGTTCCACATATGGTTCTCCACATAATATACACAACACATCGTCTTCTGTTGACTGCCCCAGATGTTGTAATACATTCTCATCTTTTTCAGCCCTTTTCCCCTTTCCTCGGCCCTTTCCTTTGTTCACGTTGGTTTTTATATTGGTACTTTATTTTCCTTGACATTGATGATTTTCCATCTTGCCCATACGGTCATTGCTAATAAAAAAATCAACCCTTAAAAAAGCCTTTAAGTTTTTTCCTCTTTAAATACCAATTCATACAATCTATCCCTAAGAGTTAATGTATATAAAAACAAAATAGTAGTATTACTTACTTTGTATGAGTAATCACACTTTGAAAGTCCACTGATGTCGTAATTATTCGTCGCGAAAATACGAAACACGTGCGCAAGTCGCTTGGTGGCGCGAGCCGGACTCACACAGCGGACATAAATACAACATGGCCGCTTATATCTGTGTACATAGAGACACGGGCGCTTTGTCGCGCGGTTTGCGATAGGTAGATAGTTTCCGTCTTGCCCACTATTTCCATCTTGCCCTCCCTTCTTATTAATTTTTATTTTAACATTATTCGGGCAGTCGCTCGGATTGTGAAAGGGCGCGGGTTCGATCTCCGCCTTAAGACGTGAAATTTTTCTAGTTTAAATACTTTTATAAGTAAAAAGTAACTATTTTTTTTATTACTAACTACTAATTGTAATTAATTTCAGTCGCTATTATTTGTAACTGCATATGCATATTATACTTCGATTTTTATACTTTTTCAAAGCAGGGGACAGGGTGACTTGTCTGATATGCTGCCAACATAACATATTATCTGAATTTTTATAGTCTATTATCAGGCAGGCAGTATGCTGTTTACCACCTTAGTAGTTATTTTTAATTGTGTAGGTCTTATACAAGTGGAGGGTGGGGGGTCATCGTACGAGTTCGGCATCATGGGCCTATCATGCAAACGCGAGATCTTGCAAGTGGGGGACCCGGTTACGTTTCAAGCGGACTCGGAAGGGCGTGCGTCTAATATTGTGGCCATACGCAAGAAGCGTCGCGCAACTGTCGACGCTATCAAAGGTAAATTTTAGCTAGTGTTCACGTGCATAGGTCCATTGTTAGAAACTATGAGGAATAGCTAAAAGTACTCAAAGAATTTGATGAATACTAAAACTGCATCATTAGATTTTTGAAAAATCAATATTCTTAGTCGTCTAGAACCGATTCCGGTGATTTTGAAAAAAACATAGCCTGTATTATTACACCATTCTATAGTGTCCCTAGTAAGAAACGAATTCTTAGAAGTAATTATATACGACAAACTTAAAAAAGAGTTAAAAAAAAACCATTCGCTGTAGCCCCACAATTCCTTGACACACCGCTTTCCATCTCTACGAGTATCGGGATCCTTGGTGTTGATATTTCTAGTGACGTGCAGTTCCGCAGTCATTTGGAGGATTAAGTCAAGCTGGCATCCAAGCTTGGTGTGCTCAATAGAGCGCGGCGGTATTTCACTTCGGGGCAAAGACTGTTACTGTATAAGTCTCAAGTTAGGCCCCATATGGAGTACTGCTGCCATTTATGGGCAGGAGCGCCTAGATACCAGCTTGGACCATTTGACGTGCTCCAAAGACGCGCTATGAGAATTGTCGACGATCCTGAGCTCACAGGCGGTATTGAACCTAAGGAGAGATCAAAATCTTGTGTGTGTTCTACCGTTTGTATAACGGGGCGTATTCTTAGGAATTATTTGACATGATGCCTACGGCTTCTTTCTATCATCGCACCGCTCGCCACCGGCAGGGAGAGTTTATCCTCACAAATTGGAACCAAAGTGGTCGCGGACTGTACGGTTTCAGAGAATCTTTCTCCCACGTACGCTCAGGTTGTGGAATGAGCTCCCTGCAGAGGTTTTCTCGAATGAGTACAGCATGGGGTTCTTCAAAAAAGGCGTGAAAAGGTTTTTACAGGGTCGGAAACGCGCAATTGATACCCCTGGTGTTGCAAGCGTCCATAGGCTACGGTAACCGCTTACCCTCAGGTAGGCCGTATGCTTGATTGCCACCTTAGTGGTATAAAAAAAGTTCATTTTTAACAAAATGCTTTTTATTTTTCTTACGTTATATTCCTACCTACTAAAACTTAACTGATTTATTGTTCTAAATTATGGCCATTGTTTTCATAGCATTTTATTAATTAAGCATTGCGATATTATTGATTCTGTTTAGAATATTATTTTCCAAAGATCGTTTCAACTTTCTCCCAAATTCTATTTTTTTTTATTTACATGGAATCGAATTTTATGAAACTACAACAAAGTTTTGAAATAGACTACATTGATATCATGAATAAATACATACATATACAAAAGTAAAAACAGTCAATATATGCACACATAAAATAATATAAGCATAATATTAATTTTAGTGGCTTTTGATAGTAAAAAAACAAAATAAAAAAGGGGGCTTTAAAGTTCACTTACCACATTTTAGTGGATTTTCCTACTAACTAAATTTTAATAGATGTTGGCTTCATGCAGCAAGTTAGTGAATAAAATTAAAAGGAAATGATACGGAATTGACACTGATCATGTCGTAAATAAAAATACTTAGTGCATAAAAAGTAACGGGTATTTTTGTATTATTTTTTTATTTTAATTTAAGCTAATGATTTTTATTTCAAAAATCGCAAATAATCACTAAGGCTTGGGATGGTGCGACTTGAGTTAACAGTTACTATCAGAATGACAAAAAAGTAATAATAATTAAATATAAATGAAAAATAATTAAAAAAGGTCAGTTATAGTGAAAGCAATGAGCAGATGCATTTTTGTTAAATTATCTATAAAGTATTAAGCTTTTCTTTAAAGTTTTTTATTAATTAAATTATCACGTTATTCTGGCAGTATATATGTGGATTTGATATTTTACATTATCTTAGTTATTGCTGAGGTGCTTATCTTAACAATATGACTACATCATGTTGCATAATACTTTTATCATTGATGTGTAATGGAAAGCATGAAGCTCCACCTCACGTTACTATCGTTGTCGTTGGATTACGTGGACGTCGCCAAACATATTTAGGGCCACACTTTACAAATAAAGCAAATTTCTCCATTGTTTACTCTAAACTTAATTAAAAATCCACTGACATGTATGTGACACTAGTGAATGGTGTAGTGTAAAGAACGTGTTTTATTTTTCAAAATCCCGGTTTCGATTCTTTGGTAGGAATATGGATTTTTCCTAAATCCAAATATGCATTTTTGCATTTTTTCAAAATCGGATTCGAGACTCCTGTGAGTACTTTTCTCGATTCTTTAGAGTTTCGGATTTGGTAATACACGTCCTCTTGGAAAATTCATACTGTATATAGAAATTAATCCCTGTTTCCCTTAGTGACGCCATAACATACGACTTTTCCGAATACAATTTTTTAAGTTTTATAATGTAGAAGGTTCTTAGGGAAAGAAAAATTAAGAACCTTGCACAGTAAATTGGGGAAAACTTTGTGACTATTTTCATTTTACGAGTTTGACAGTTCGCGCGTTTGATGAACGTGAATTTAACAGACAGCTGTTTTTTATAATGATACCATGCCATCTGGGCTGTGGCGGTACGAAGTTCGTTGGGACAGTTAGTGAAAATATTTTTTATTATTATTATCTATAATTCATACGTAATTAAACCGTGAAACTTTTGTTGTATTTTAATACCTCTTTTTAATTCTATCTTGGTTTTAATTTGATCGGGGCCTGGGGAATCGAACTGGTTACTTAACATAGAAACCCTTATGATTAACATGCTATATTCTCTTTATTGATGTTAATATTTTTTTTTTGTTTCTATAGGCGGGTTTGGTTTCTTATCAATCGAGGGCGAAGAAAGTCGGCGTCTGTTTTTCCATATGTCGGAAGTACGGGGTAACCCCGCGGAGTTGGCGCCTGGTGACACCGTAGAGTTTGTGATGCTCACTAATCCTCGTAACGGGAAGTCCTCCGCTTGCAACGTAGTCAAAGTTGGGTGAGTTACGTTTCCGAAACCTTGTTTTAGATCTGTCAAGCCACAGAATACCCTCGGAGAGCTTATGACAGTTAAAAACCAATTGTGTCTGTGGCTTGACAGGATAGTACTGAAGTACAAATTTGAATAGAAACAATGTATATTTTAAAAATTTTTGTAAAAATACAGATTATTAAAGCCACATACATCATCAGAGTGGCAGAAGTAACGTTTTTTATGTCTTCAAATATAATTTCAATAATTATTTTAATCTGCGTGCCGAAGTACGAAGAAGATGCTGGTGGTATACATTTCAATGCATCTTGGGAGAATTTGACGCGAAATATATGATGTCTCCATATGATGCTATTTGATGAGGTGGATAACCACGAAAATGTTCTCATCGTCTTTCACACCATATTCATTTTTATTCTAATAATCTTTTAGTTGTACAGTCGACCACAGAAGTAGCTGAACACTTTAGTACCATGTCACACCGATCTTGTGCACGTACTTTATAGTTACTACCGTACTATATTGACGCAAGAGTCGTTGTGACATGGTGCTAAAGTGTTTAGCTACTTCTGTGTTCTACCGTATGTCAACACAAACACTTAGTTTCATCTCATCAGTTGTTCGCAGTAGAGTTCAGAATCGATGGTCCTGCCTGGTGGTAACAGCTCATAATGAATAATGCCCTTCCAATCCCACCACACACCTGTGTGTCACCTTGCAAGCATCACCTTGTTGCGAGTTAACCCGGGTTTCGTCACAGTCTGTGAAGCCTGACCGGCCTTTGACCACGACCTTTTTCGCACGTTCTGGTCGTACGTGATCCACATTTCATCACCAGTTATCAGCTTCTTCAAAAATGGTTCGGTTTCATTACGTCGTAATAAAGAATCACAAATGAGTACACGGTTTATTAGGTTTCTTTCAGTGAACTCGTGGGTTACCCAAATATCGAGCTTTTATGTGTACCCATTTATTTTAAATGCGCCAAAACCGTTTTGTGGATTCCCAGTTCTTCAGCTACGTCGTAACTACTGACATGCCGATCTTGCTCCAGTTTTTCAAAAATGGCATCAATTTTATCCGTAATAGGGCGACCAGAGCGAAGTGCATCTTTGACATCAAAATTTCCGGATTGAAAACCAAAATTGTGCTACTGTCACAGACACTGCACTAGGTCCATAAACATCGCAAATTTTTTTCGCGGCTTGCGTTGCATTTTTACCTTTTTTTAGTAATATTTTAAAATGTATCGAATTTCTTCATTAGATTCACTCATCTGGACAGTACGAAAAACAATTGAAAAACACACATTTTCCTAATTTGAATTTGGAATTATCTTTTTTAAAATCTAAACTTTTAATTATACCAAAACCAGCCAGATACAAATAGTACAGCCAAAAGAGATTTTAATACAAGTTCATACATACTTTAATGCGAAAAGAAATTTTTCCCCAAGCTAATATATATTATATTTTTATTTATTTTATAATGCTTGCTGATGTTAGGTTATGTAGTAACCACTGTTTTGACACCTAACCTAAGACGTTAGGCTTAAAATAATATGTGGCCAACGGTGTTGGTGTTACAGTGATGTATATTCAGATAAGCATATACCTTAAGCAACATATATTGTAAGACTGTTTGTTGTCCTAAAGAAAAAAAAAATGTTTTGTGGTCAGGCGAGCGGGCAACGGCGGCGCGCGGGCGCGCGGCGAGCGGCCGGAGCGACTTCTGGCGCGGCTGCGCACCGCGTCGCTGGAGGACGCGGCGCCGCGGGTGCTAGTGCTGCGCACGCCGCGCGGGCCCGACGGCTCGCGCGGTTTCCGCCCGCGGCGGCCCCTCGCCGGTCAGTTGACACAACAGTTTTTTTTGTTCGATTCTCCGTATAAAGGGAAGGCATAGGGTACTAATGCCCATACAACCATGTCTTGAGTATTTTTTATTTCTTATTTTATTGCATTGAAATGGTGGTGTTACACATTTTAATGCGTTTTGGGAGTATTTGACACGAAATATATGATGACAGTCTCCATATGATGCTACTTGATGAGGTGGATAACCATAAAAAAGTTATCATCGTATTTCACACCATAATCACTTTTATTCTAA
Organism: Nymphula nitidulata; assembly: GCA_947347705.1. NCBI lineage: Eukaryota > Metazoa > Arthropoda > Insecta > Lepidoptera > Crambidae > Nymphula > Nymphula nitidulata. The sequence goes on from OX374616.1 coordinate 26,399,449, forward strand.
TAATCTTTTAGTTGCACGTCAACACAAACACTTGGTTTATAAAACAACGCCACTTTTATAACACAAAGTTCACTCCGACACAATTTTAAATTATTGTAATAAAAATCTTGCCTGACATAACAAAATCCCGCCAAACACTTATCTTGTACTAGCTGTGCCCGCCACTTAGTTCGCGTGGATGTCGCAAAATAACAACTTGAAAGGAGATGTTTCAAATCCGGCCAAGTATATGTACACTATCTTAAAAATCAGGAAAAATCTCCTGGATCCGCGAAAAATACTAATAATTCGTTTTCATGCATAGTTTGTTTGTACAAAAGTTGAAATTTTTCGTCGATTTCACCATTATTTACTGTGGCAGTATGGCGACATAGAAGACAAATAAACGTCACCAAAGTGACATCCGCGCCATGATGAATTTTTGGCTATGTCGCAGATTTTCTATAAAAATTCTTGTTTTGCACCATGCAACAAAACAAATAAAAAGAAAACGGACAATTGAAGACTGTTCTAAATATTTTAGTATACTGTACATAGACCTGGCCAGGTCTCCATAAATTTTTGGAACATCTCTTTTGATTACTAAAAATGGTTATATAATAGTAAGTCAATTTTAAAAAATAGACATATTCTCTCGCAGACTCTTTTTTAGAACTTTTAAAGCAGAACAATTCCTGCATATATGATTTTTGCGCAACTTTAACCGTTTACGCAGCGCACGCAACAAAACCTTTTGATCGAGTTACCTTAAACGCAAGATGCCAATGAAGGCGTTATACCTAAACATGCGATATGCCTAAAAAGCTGTTTGCCCTAAATGAGAAATGCCTATGAAGCAGCATGCCTGAAATGTGAAATTGACTGAGAAGCAAATTGCCTAAAGTTGATGCCTACAAAGCAAAATGCCTTAATTGTTAAATGCCTACAAAGCAATATGCCTAAATGGTTAAATGCGTACAAATCAAAATGTCTAAATGGTTCATCATCATCATCATCATTTCAGCCGAGAGACGCCCACTGCTGGGCATAGGCCTCCCCCAAAGATCTCCACACCGATCGGTTCTGCGCTGTCCGCATCCATCGGCCTCCCGCGGCCCTGACCAGATCGTCGGTCCACCTTGTAGGAGGCCTACCAACGCTGCGTCTCCCGGTACGCGGCCGCCACTCGAGGACTTTTCCGCCCCAACGGCCGTCAGTCCTCCTTGCAATGTGGCCTGCCCACTGCCACTTGAGGCTCGCAATTCTTCGGGCTATGTCGGCGACCTTAGTTCTCCTGCGGATCTCATCATTTCTGATTCGATCACGCAGAGAAACCCCGAGCATAGCCCTCTCCATTGCCCTTTGGGTGACATTGAGCCTTCTTACGAGGCCCATTGTAAGCGGCCACGTCTCAGTTCCGTAAGTCATCACTGGCAACACACACGAATTAAAGACTTTCGTCTTGAGACACTGCGGGAGTTGGGCCGAGAATATGCTGCGAAGCTTCCCGAACGCTGCCCAGCCGAGTTGGATCCGTCGATTGACCTCTTTCTGGAAGTTGGACTTACCAAGTTGGACTATTTGTCCCAGGTAAACATATTCGTCAACAACTTCCAGTGTAGAGCTTCCAACCTTTACAGGAGTGGGTACGAAATGGTTAAATGCCTACAAAGCATATAACACCAAAGCTACTCCCGTCCTCCCGCCACGCTATTTGGGGTTGAACCAAAAACTAGTGCCGTCATTGTCCACAGACAACAACTGTCTTGAGAGAAATAACGTGGTTTGCCATTCCCATACCATACCTAGTCTCAGTCATCTTGTATTTTAGGCAATCTCCGTCTTAGTCAATGTCACATTTCAGGCATGCTGCTTTAACGACATCTCTCGTTTAGGGCAAACAGCCTTCTCAGTCATCTTGTTTTTCTGGCAAACTGCTTTACAGGCAATTTAAATTCAGGCAATCTGCTTCTTAGTCAATTTCACATTTCAGGCATGCTGCTTCATATGCATTTCTCATTTAGGGCAAACAGCTTTTTAGGTAAACCCCATGTTTAGGTATAACGCCTTCATTGGCATCTTGCGTTTAAGGTAACTCGATCAAAAGGGCATTTTTCATTGATGCTCAGCTGCTATTAGTCGTAGCGTGATATCATATAGCCTATATAATACCTCGATAAATGGACTATCCAACACAAAAAGAATTTTTCAATTTGAATCAGTAGTTCCTGAGATTAGCGCGTTCAACCAAACAAACAAACTCTTCCGCTTTATAATATTAGTATATAATTATCTTAAATAAATATTCATATTATTTATTGCATCATGTTGTAATAAAAAGGTCTTAGAGCTGTCATAAGTACAGAACATGAACCCTGCAAGGCCATTGCAAATTTTATACTTAAATCTAGATACAATAAAATTATTTCATGAGATGAATTTTAAGGATTATAGGTTTTACATATTATTTTCAAAAAGTTCTTTTAAATCATAACAACATTTTTAAATTAGAAACTGTTTTAACATTTTGAAAAATAAACTATCTTTTTCTATATTTTTTATATTTACTGGTAATTTATTATCTTATCTTATAATGGGGCCGTACGTTACCACGCTACTTCGACCCTTCGGGATGTTTTGCGCTTCCCCTGCTTTTGTTTATTTATCAAAGGTACTTGCCAGCTTACAGACGGGTAAAAAGCGCCAACAAGTTAAGAGTTCATACTACATCATGAATCACGCATGTCTTATGAAATAGAAAACGATACTTGATCGGGTTGTGTCAAATATATATAGGTAACAGATTTTAGTACAATAACATTATTACTACTTAAAAATTATGTCAAATTATATGTTTTTACTCTTCCTGTATCCCGAATATAGCCACCATAAGCTTTACTATACTTTTGAAATGAAACAACCTATACACTTCTGCTTTGGATATGCCGCTTCCAGAAGACTCACTCTGGTCCTAGCCAGGGCTTCACATTGACATAAAAGATGTTACATTGATTTCTGACTTTCACATGCTCGACAAAGTTGCGTTGGGGAGAGTTGCATTTTGTGAAGCATGTGATGATGTGATTGGTGGCAGTGCCCTGTGAGCGCTCCAGTCAAGAAGCGACCCTGTGTTCTACCGTTTATAAAGATAAATGTGTACTAATGGTTCGTATTGTTCTCAGATTTGCTCGCCGAGTGAACGGCCGCGGGCACGCACGGACCTCCCACTCTAAAGCCGTAGGACATCGTTATGGTTTGGTTTCAAATTCAAATTGGTTCTTCGTATTCATGAGAGACTGACTGATTCTGTTTCTTTAGCAGCATTTAAAATTGTTATGTTATTTACTCATAGTCGGGAACAGTAAATAGTGCGCGCAGAACCTACTTGGTCACCAATGAGAACATATCAAAGTAATCGAACAGATTTTATTTTCATGACGAGATGCATCAGAGGTTCTTTTTCGCATAGGCACTTTGTTCAAAATTCCAAGTAATAAAGCCAGTGACGTGTTCGCAATGGTTTGCCAACGTTAGCACGCGGCTGACACATGACACATGAAGCCGCGCCGGCGGTCGGCTGGCCTCGGAGACGCCTCGGCCTGGCTCGTAAGACGCTCGGCCCCGGCTCGTAGACGCCTCGGCCTGGCTCGTAAGACGCTCGGCCCCGGCTCGTAGACGCCTCGGCCTGGCTCGTAAGACGCTCGGCCCCGGCTCGTAGACGCCTCGGCCTGGCTCGTAAGACGCTCGGCCCCGGCTCGTAGACGCCTCGGCCTGGCTCGTAAGACGCTCGGCCCCGGCTCGTAGACGCCTCGGCCTGGCTCGTAAGACGCTCGGCCCCGGCTCGTAGACGCCTCGGTCTGGCTCGTAAGACGCTCGGCCCCGGCTCGTAGACGCCTCGGCCTGGCTCGTAAGACGCTCGGCCCCGGCTCGTAGACGCCTCGGCCTGGCTCGTAAGACGCTCGGCCCCGGCTCGTAGACGCCTCGGCCTGGCTCGTAAGACGCTCGGCCCCGGCTCGTAGACGCCTCGGCCTGGCTCGTAAGACGCTCGGCCCCGGCTCGTAGACGCCTCGGCCTGGCTCGTAAGACGCTCGGCCCCGGCTCGTAGACGCCTCGGCCTGGCTCGTAAGACGCTCGGCCCCGGCTCGTAGACGCCTCGGCCTGGCTCGTAAGACGCTCGGCCCCGGCTCGTAGACGCCTCGGCCCTGGCTCGTAGACGCCTCGGCCGCGGCTCGTAGATACATCGGCCAGGCTCGTAGATGCCTCGCCGCCGCGCCGCCACCGCCGATACTATACTCTACTCGAACATTACTCTATCCAAAATGTAAATATATTACTTAGGTGTAGTGTGTATAAAAACGCTTTTTACTATCATCAACTGGTGTGTGAGAAATAAAATTAAATAAGTATGAATTTTTATTTGTACAGTTACTAAGTGTTTATAAAATAAAAAAAAATGATATAAAATGGTTATGTGTTATTTAAACTCGTGTTGGATATTTTACGAGAATGATACTTTGCGTTCGGATCTCTACGCGGAATATTCTGTGATTTTTGAAAATTTGGAGTGCAATAAATGTTTGTAATGGTTAAATGTAGGCGCCCCTGCAGAGCTAGCGGCGTGTGTCGCCGGCGGCGGCGGCGGTCGTACCGCGACAACGATTCGTTTTCTATTCTCGTCGAACAAAACGTAAAGTTAAATTGGAACGAAGCATTTATAGAAATATGCAATGTACTGGAATGGAACCAAAGACTGAAGAATATTTATTACAATAATAATATTGGTATTAGATTATGTTAATTGACTGTACGTTGTGAACATTGATAGTGTTACTTGTGCCGTAGCGTTATTACATAGTGACGTGGGGATTCGCCCGGTTTGTATAACTTGTTACTTCTCTGACTATCGAGCGTAGGACCTAAATGTCGTATTCAATGTTATCTATAATAATCAATTAATCGGTATAAGATATTGTATTAGGGAACTAATGCGAAGTGCCCGAATTACTATGCCTAATTATAATATCAACGATTGCCTGAGCTGCTGGGCCGCGGTAGGCGCAGCGGCGTGACGTAACCCTTTGTTCCCGATGAGTCACACCATTTTGTGTCACACTGTTACTCAACGGGAAAAATATTCCCGATGAGTAACTCAATGCCACTATTTTTTTCCCTTATATATGTAGCTGGATCGTCCCCTGAAGTACCAGGCTACCATATCTATGTAGAAGATGTTTAGCATACTCTTATTTTATTTATATAATAATCGTAGGGGAACAATAAATAACCTCTCATATACTTATGGTAGCCTGGTACTTCAGGGGATGATCCAGCTACATACGAATTTGAATAATGATTTTACCCAAGGTGTTACTTAACGGGAATATTTTTCCCGTTGAGTAACAGTGTGACACAAAATGGTGTGACTCAACGGGAACAAAGGGACGTAACGGTATAGCAATAATTTAATGTGACTGCCCAAGCAATACTAGTGCGGCCCCGCGTCCGCGCTGCACCGCGTTGATGTTCACCGCGCCGTGAGTCTGCTTGTGCGTGGAGTTGAGTGCGACACCACTGTCTTCTCGTGTTATATGTATTCGATTCGACACCAAAACTGAGTCGCCTCCTGTTAGCTGTTAGTCTTCGGCTTCTGTACCAATGGCTTGTTTTCGCGAAAACGCACTGTTTTTAAAATTTTTGCTTCTCAATTTTGGTGTTGAATATCTATGATAGAGACTGTATATGAAATTTGTTAATGAAATAATAAGCTTAAACTAAAGTCCAAAGAAATATAGGAATTTTGAACAAACGTTTTATGCTTAAGTGCTTCAAGTGAACAGTTTTGTTTCGCTGTTACATATATTATGTTACGCGCGTGTAGTGACGGGCGTGATGATCGGGATATCGATGTTGTAGTTGTCGGATGATGCCGGATCGTCCGGGAGTAGGTACTAATACTAGTCTTTAACATATATATGCTCCGTGATGGCTGAAATATTTATTAAGGTAAATTTCTATCTAATCGAGTCTACTTAAGATCTGATGAATGCGAAACAGTAGTAAAACGATCTCTAGTTTCATATATTACGTAGTTAAGAATTTGGCAAACCAATAATGTTAATTATCATAAAACATAAATACAGTGCCTAAAAGAACCTCTATGTAATGTGAACTACACCAAAAGTTTTAAGTGTTTTAATATTTAAGCCTTGCAGAATTCCACTGTGGGATATTCGTAAGAGTTTATTTTTTTTAGTTCTTCAAATGTATTCATTAGACAAGTTATCAATGCCAAATGTATAAACACCATGTACAGTTTTGAAAAATTGTGATTAAAACAATGTACACCACTTACCATGTCTTGTCGTTATTTTCACAAGTGTACCGATTGTGTGTACAGTCGGCCACACATCAACCTCTGCACGTCCCAAGATAAACTCATCACATTTGGAATTCACATTTAAAGCGGTCACGTGGAATTAGGATTATGATTTGGCTTGTATTTCAAAAATAGATACGTTTAGAATATGTACTTTATCTATGTACACTGTGTACATAGCTAGGGCCTTACTGATAGCCATTGTATGCTAGAGTTTTTGTCACGTTCGTTCGAATGACTTTTTGAATTCGAATAAATAAATGTACAAGGCTTAAACGGTGGTTATTAATAAGACCTTTAGGAAAAAGGGAATCTTACGCATTTTAAATTATCATTATTATTTTGTTGTCTTGTTTTATTGTAATTTTTTTAAGCCTCTGCAACACAACGCTCAGGATTCTGATTTTGAATACGATTTTATCTTCATTGTTATGACGTAGGTACAGACGACAGCACATCAAGTGTAAGAGTTGCACTACGAAAGTCGCCTCTATTACGAACGCAGTAAGGGCGGTCTCAAGGTGAAACTGTTACGCTTGATGTTTTGTCGACTGTACATACACGCTATCAATTCCACGTTCTCGTCACGACAAATCTCCGAATAAAGAAACTACAAGCTTCAACCAAAAAATGGTTTTTTTGTATATATTATTGAGACATTCTAAAATCGTCCAGAAATGAACTCTGTAATTAAAAAGTTTTAATAAATTGACTTTTGTATAATCAAACTGCAGACTATTTTTTGTCCTTTTCTCGAAAAAAAAAAGTATAGAAGAATAGAGATATATTATTTATTATATATTTAATTACTCACCAGTTATTGAGCTCTATAAAACTCCTTGCACCTCGGGCTGAGTAATTCACTACATTTTTTTCATACAAAGAACGACAAATGACTCAACACCACCTGACGTGAAGCGGTAAGAAGAGTCCATATGCGAAGACAGCTAGTGCAGTTCAGACACTGCTCTAGCCGCCTCCACCTTGCCGGCCCAAAAGGTGCTTTTTCACGCCTCTTTTGAAGGACCCCATGTTATAGGAAGGAGGGAACACATGTCCTGGCAAAGAATTCCAAGTTCTGGAAGTACCACAAGAAATATAATTATAAAACTTGTCACAAAATTAATTTATTTTATCTTAGGTAAATATGTACCCGTATAGAAATTAATTCTAAAATATAAACAAATATTTTAAAATACTGAATAAACCTCACTATGACAATGGATGGTCGACTTTTCGACGTTTACATTTCATGCTTTCCATACTTACGCTACTTGAAGCGACGCTAGAATACTCAGAGATCTTACTGCTTCACATCAGGTGGTGTTGTCATTTGCTGAGCTTTGCATACAAAAAAAAAATATCCTATAAACGTCTTACGTCGCCCGTGTCTCGGACGGCACTGTGTGCTCCAGTCCTTACCCCATAGAGAAATTTAATACACCGGTTTACTACACTCACACGTTTAATACACTCTTGGAATATCCATTGTAATTTCTAATACGTTATAATTCCTAAACCACAGCCCGACAAAATCTGATATTTGGCGAATAATCGCGACATACTTTGAGATAAAACAGATTTTTGCTAGGTGGTATAGTTTTCGAGATATTGAGGTGGCCGATCTGGGGCGAATGCGTCCTGGCTGGGCCACCAACATACCCCTATAATTTTTATAGAACATATAACTATTTCACCTCTCCAGCCACGAAAAGGGTGCTTTTGCTACAGAACCGCAGAAAAGTTTGATTTTGCACACATGTGAGAAATTGTTTTTGATCAACGGATTTTCATATTACGCGGCATAGAATTTTTTCCTTTTGGTGCTTTACGGTCCTGGATACACACGTCCTTTATATGCCAGCGCAGCTCAGAAAAATCTAAACTATGTTTAAAAACTTTTTTGAATGGTTGAATGAATGGTTTTAATTAATAGTCAAAAAATTATACAAAACAAATAAAATTTAATTACAAGACGCAAAAGATAACAATCATTTGCAACATTGCTGCTACTTGACATATTACTTGTATTAATATTAAATAGTTTAGATAAGGTAATATTTATGTTTATTTATGCTTTGTTTTCTACTTATAGTATAAATTAATTGATTTTACTTTTTGTAACTTATTTTTTCATAAGTAATTAAAATATAAAACTAGAAAAATTTCATGTCCTGAGGCAGGATTTTTTTTTTCTTTTTTTTTCTTTTTTTCTTTTTTTTTTTCTTCGTGTGGCAACACTATCGTAAACAGCTGTTGCAATTTGCTCCCTAACTAATATTTTATTTTAACAATAATTACGGCCCCGTTTTCAGTAATCACTAAATATTAATTATATTTAAACAATCAAAAGTGTATATAAATGTGTAGTGACAACCAATTGTGCCTTAATATCAGTATTATGATATTGTAAAACCGGCGAGTGACTCATCACAGTGAGTTGTCAAACGTTTTCGTTGCTATCCCTTTCAAGTAAGTTGTGTTTTAAATTCAGTTTTAGTCTGTATTTATTGATAACTGAGATGTTTAAATAGTCTTTCCATATTTACATCGATAGTGTTTGTATTTTTTGCCGTAAAGTAACCTCACTTTTAAGTTGATTGAACAACTTCTTGAGAACAAATAACGGTTTTGTTTTATATTTTATTTGTGTTTACTATCATAATAAAATGATGACCCGTAAGGCCTTGGCTCGCCAGGAGGAATATCAACTGGCTTTGCAGGAATTAAAGGCTTCCAAGGAGTTGGTTAAGCAATTGAGTAGGTAAAGGGATGACAATGAAAAAGAACTGTTAGATTCTCTAGACATTAACTGTAAATTAAAAAAGGAAATGGGTGAGTTGTACACTCAAAATTTAATGTTAATTGAGGAAAAGGACAAATTGCAATATACTATAGACCAATTTGACCAGTGCAGTGATGAGTATGAGCAGGCCCTCAGGCGCATCGCTGAATTGGAAAAATGTTTAAAAGAGGCTTACAATAATATTAATGTTTTGGAATCTGAAAAATTGAACTGGACCGCCTCACAGAATCAGAGTCTATTTGATGAATTGATAGATAGTGCCCCACATATGGTTTCTGTTGCATATAATATAAATCCTGCAGTGTCATTGAACTTTTCTTCTAATGATGAGATTATTAATACACCCAACACTAAAGGATTGGTTAAATGCAGCAGAAACAAAATAAAAAAGTATTTAAAATTAAATAAATTTATTAAGAAAACAAAAACTATGATTAAAAAGCAAAAGTATTATAACAAAAATTTGAAGTTTAGTAAAGAACGTACAGTGTTGTTAAACAAATTAGATTCTTATTCCAAATTAATCAAAGAAAATCAAGAGATGTATGATAATAATGTAAAATATTTAAATGACAAAATTAGTAATCTGCAGACATCTTTAAGTGATATTTCTAATAAATATAGTTCATCAAGAAAAAGTTTGAGGGAACACACATTGACACTTAATCACCTATTCAGCACTTCCAAAACTGAAAATCACCACTTGGCTAGGCGATGTTCCTTGGTGTCAGGCCTGGTCACCTTGGATCAGTTAGAATGGTCCATGTCAATGTGTGAGCCATCTTTCTCTGAACAACCCACATTTGAAATGTTTAGCAGTAATGAAAACAGTTCTTATACACAAACAAACAACAATAATATAATGTTTAGTGATGAAATTGGAAAAGATTTGGGCCTTATGTTAAAAAATAAATTGGGACAAAGTGTAACAAATTACTGTAGTCCGGGCTCATCTTACAATAATATTATGGATAAAATATCCAAACATAACTTGACTAAAAGTGATAATTTGATTATTTTAATTGGAAACAGAGGTAATGTAAACAAAAAATCGCTTCAAAACTATCTTGACTATTTAAATACATTAAATGTGAAAAACATTGTTATGTTTACATTACCCTACTGTTACAGTTTGCCACAGGAAGAAAATAACATTAGGTATAAATTAAATTTAGTACTGTCCAACATGGCATATTATAGTAAGAAAATACAAGTTATTGACTTCAATATATTGACCAACTTAAAAAATAAATTTTATTTGACTAAAGATAGAATAAATCTATCTAAGTATTTTAGAAGACAAATAGCTGAATTGCTAAGCTATAATTTTTTAACTTTAGCCAGAAATTTGGCTATTCAAACCTCTGCTTCTATTGAGCAGACTTTTATTAATGACCTTGCTTCTATTGAGCAATTTACTCCTGACAATGCTTCTATTGAGCAAATTAGATTGACTAATAATACTGTTTTGGAATCTATTCCAATTCATTTAAATTAGATAATAAGACAACAGAGAAAGTCTCTGGCAAAGTTAAAACAACAGAAAAGTCTAATTATTTAAATATTGTTCACCAAAATGTACAGGGCTTTTCTGGCAAAGATCTAGAAATTAGTTTATTTTTGCAGACCATGGAAGTGCATGTGTTATGTCTAACAGAACATTGGTTAAAAAAAAAATGAAATTCTGACCTGTATTGAAAACTATAATATTGACAGAATTCACTGTCTAAAAGAAACCGATGATCCCAATAAGTTGTATAGCAGTTTATTTGATAATTTAAATATTGAATTCAAGAATATTTTTAAACAAAAAAGCTTTAAAGTCAGTTCTAAAAGGAAGTTTAGTGATTGGGCAACTCCGGGTATTTATATAAGTAGAAGAAAATTATTTGAACTATACTATCAGAAGTCGACTTCCACTGATCCATTTTTTATTGATTATGTCAGACAGTACTCCAAAATCTTTAAAAAGGTTTGTAATACTGCCAAAGCGAACTTTTTGAGTAATAAAATTAAGAAATCTGATAATAAAATAAAAGCCACTTGGAAAGTTATAAATCAAGAAAGTGGTAAATCAAAAGTTACTAATAGGTGTTTTAAAATTAATGTCAATGGAAAAACTATAGAAACAGATGATGGAGTTGCAAATACCTTCGAGACTTTTTTTTCCAATATACCTATTAAAATTACAAAAGAATTGAATTCTTGTACTAAGCGCGCACTTGCTCTCATAGAGACGAATGTTCATAAGTGCAATATTCCTTTCAATTTCCATGAAATTAACGTTAATACGATCATAGAAGCTTTCAAGTCTTTGAATATGAAAAAGACTGAGGATTTATGGGGCTTTTCTGTTAGTGTTATAAATTCTATAATAAATGTTATATCTCCTCAACTATCGTTTATATTTAATAAATGTATTGATCATGGTGTATTTCCCAATCAAATGAAATTAAGTAAAATAATACCTTTGTTTAAGGCGGGAGATAGCAATGACCCCACAAATTTCCGTCCCATTTCTATTTTGCCGACTCTTAGCAAAATTTTTGAAAAAATTATTCTTAACCAATTGCTTTCTCATTTTACGAGAAATGAATTGCTTCACAATAGACAGTTCGGATTTACTAAAGGAAAAAATACTACAGACGCGGGAATTGCACTTATAAAACACATATTTGATGCTTGGGAAAATCGGCAGGATGCTCTAGGTATCTTCTGCGACTTGTCCAAGGCGTTTGACTGTGTTGATCATCAATCATTATTGGGTAAATTAAAGCATTATGGTGTATCAATAAACTCATTAAAACTTATTGAATCCTATTTGACCAATAGAATTCAAAAAGTTGTTATAAACAAAACTGAGTCTTCTGGTGCGCCTGTGCATATGGGCGTGCCTCAGGGTTCGATATTAGGGCCATTGCTTTTTTTAATTTATATCAACGACCTCCCTTACTTTTCAAGAAAATTGTGTGAGACGGTATTGTTTGCAGATGACACCTCACTAATTTTTAAAATAGACCGAACTAAAACTGACTTTGAGGATGTAAATAATGCCATTTCAAAAGTGCTATCCTGGTTTGAAAATAATAATTTATTGTTAAATTCAAAGAAAACAAAGTGTATTAAATTTACTTTACCAAATGTAAGGCAGGTTAGTACTCATGTTGAAATCAATGAAGAAACTATTGAATGTGTTGACTCTACAGTATTTTTGGGAATTAAGTTAGATTCTCGTTTACAATGGTATCCTCATATCTCGTCCCTATCTAAAAGACTTAGTTCAGCTGCTTATGCTGTTAAAAAAATTAGGTCTTTGTGTGATGTTGAAACAGCAAGACTTGTTTACTTTGGTTACTTCCACAGTGTCATGTCATATGGCTTGTTATTGTGGGGCACAGCAGCCGACATTGAAGACATTTTTATTTTACAAAAAAGGGCTGTGCGTGCTATTTACGGACTCAAGCCACGTGATTCACTAAAAGATTTATTTAAAGAAATTAATATTTTGACCATTGCTTCTCAATATATATATGAGAACATAATTTATGTTCACAAATATAAACATACCTTTTCAAAACATAGTGATATTCATAACTTAAACACTAGATATAAAAATAAACTTGCTGTTCCAAGTTTTAGACTTCACAAGACAAGTCGCTCATTCATGGGGAAATGTATACACATTTATAACAAAGTCCCGCCAAATATAACTGAACTGCCTTTTCACAAACTTAAGTTATATGTCAAACAAACTTTAATGAAAAAAGGCTACTATAAGGTCCAAGAATATTTAGATGATAAGAATGCGTGGAAACATTAAAATTCCAAAATGTTTTAAAGTTTATTTACGTGTAAGTATTATGACTATCAACCTCTGTATACCTATTTTGTGATTGTGCATTGTCAGATAGCTTGAAAATAACTATAATACTTTTGACATTGGGTACCTACTTTGTCGGTACGATGATATAGATTCTCTTCTAATTTTAATTATTTTTATCGCTGGGCGGCACTGCACTGCTAAAAGTTATTTATTTTTTTAACTACAAACATTGTATTTGAATATTTATTTTAAAAAGAGTGACTACACGAGTTTGTTGCCGGAATCTTCTCGGTAGTTCAACTTTTGGAACCGGTGTAAATTCAGACATGACAGACAGACAGAGACTATGACGTTGTTAGTTAATATTTTTTTTGTGATAGTTGTAAAAATGTGTTTTTTTGACGATTTAAAAGTGCTTCTTTGTGGCCTATTTAAATAAAATATTTTTTCTTTCTTTCTTTCTTTCTTTCAGGAATCTAACCTGCGACCTTTCGCAATCCGGGCGACTGCTCTGACCACTGAGCCACTCAGGACTTAGTCTATCTGTATTTGCGTTTGCGTTATTTTTTCATGTTGAGTTGAGGGAGGTGAAACGTATTCTTCACACGAAAACAAGTTTTTTTTATGTCTCGTGTGTCTTTAAATCACTTGCACTGCTCAGTAGGTTATTCTACAATCAAATCTCGACTACTTCGCAAGTTCGTGATTGAAAGTCAACATTTGGGCCTAATTCTGAAGACACACTTTAATTCTAAATTTAAGTACAGTGTATCTCTTTCTCGCAATAAGTCATAGGAAAAAGATAGCAAGAATCTGTTTAGAGCTGTCACTTAAATTTAGATAGATTTCAAAGAAACCATAGACCATTTTAGACGGCAAGTACGCTTGCTTCCTAAACACTGCATTTTATCACGTTCAATAAGGTCGAAAATTGAACGCAAGTTTCTAAATGTCAAATTATAGGACAGCCATCCTCTTCGTGTTCATTTTGAGAGAAAAAAATGTACTGAACTTAAATTTAGACTTAGCATAATAATATGTTCTCCAGAATTAGGGCCAAGATTCTCAGCAAAAAATAACTTTGCTCTCTTGTTGAACAAATAACTAGTTTTTAACCGACTTCAAAAACGAGGAGGTTCTCAATTCGGTCGTTATGTTTTTTTTATACTCTATTATTTCCGCTGGTTACTTCAGGTGTAATGAAACTTTCGCATTTGCACTGACTGGAATAAATCTTTAATATAATTTTATATACATGTTACTCATAGTTAAGGCTCGGTCATTATTTTTCTTCTAATTCTTTGAAACATATTTTCAATTGTTTTGTGTAGCTGTCCAGTCTATATGCAGTAACTTCAAACTGTGATACCTGCGCATCGATTTGGTCAATCTGCATTAACAAGGGCTTGATTTGCTGGTGATCTGCAGAAAAGGAAAAAATCAAATTAGCCTCAATTATGTAGGTTCAAACAACTTACAGGAAATGACTGACACAATAGTGTGGTTCAGAATAATTTTCTTACACATCTCATTGTACTCAGTAAGTGTCTTGTTCAGGTTCACCGCCAGATTCTTCAGATCAGCATACTTGGTGATGGTAAGTCTGTTAATTTCTTCCAACAGATTGTAATGGTCCTGAATAATAATAAACAAATACAGGTAAAAAAAATATTATAGTTGAGAGAGGTGCTACCTAAACTGCGGAGTGACATCCCCCTGATCATATGCACTGTCCAGTAGTTAATTTCTAAATATGTTATGTATGTTTTCAATCAAAGTATACAAGAAAATCTCGGCGACGCGACGGTGGGGGTCCGTGGATTTCACAAAGTATGGCATTTCCTATTTTAGCTGTAAAAATTTACCAAAAACTCAATAAAAAGGTCACAACTCTTGAGATGGCTGTTAATGTCATTACAATTTTAACTGTGATTTCTATAGTAGGAGGTAACTTTGCCTGTTAACTTTTAATAAACCCAGATGTCATAGATCTATAGGGGTTATTACATTTGGCTAAATTTAGTTAGCTAAATTCAACATGCTAACTGACTAAGATCAGCAGTCACAACTCTGATTGGCTAATTAGTGTGTCTAAATGTCTTATCTGAATTCAGAGTAACTCATTTAGCTAATTAAATTTAGCCAAATGTAATAACCCTTTATGTCCTAAACAATTAAAATTTAATTGTGTCTGGTATGTCGGGTTTGAAAAGGTTAGAGCTGTGCTTCAATGTCGACTATTTTTTTTATAGAAAAGTATTATGAAGTAAAGTACCTAACCTCATACAATAAGGAGGTCATTATAGCCTATACTATCATAAATATTATTGTAAGAAATACAAATAAAGAAAGAAAACAATGAAAAATTGTATACTCCAGGCGGGAATCAAACCCGCGTCTCTTGGGATCCGTCCAGACGCGATAACCGCTATGCCACCGGAGCACGTTGTGTAACCTACCAATTTCTTCACCGCTTATACTTTTAACGTTTTTATACGTTCATCTTAAAACAATTTTCTCACAGACGAAGTTGAAGGCAAAAGCTAGTTATTTACATAAATAATTGTGAATTTTGTGTAAAATTCAGTTTAATAAAATAAATAAATGTTTAAAAAAATATATTTATGCATAGACAAAAATAATATAAATCCCCTCAAAATAATTTCTTAGGACATTGTGAAAAAGTGGATATCTTGTAGGTTTTCTACAAGGCAGGCCTTTATGTAAATTTAGTAGATATAACAAAATAAACCTGTTATCTGTTTGAAATCTCGTTATATACTTAAACAGATACAGTTAAATCTATTTACTGAAGCATCTTGTCTGAGGAGCCAGTTAAAATGTGCCATATCTCTAAACCCACTAATTTTTAGTTACTGTCTAGTTATTTAATTCTAATTATTAGTATTGTCCTACAACTCAAATACACATCCTA
The DNA here is from genome assembly GCA_947347705.1 of Nymphula nitidulata. Classification (NCBI taxonomy): domain Eukaryota; kingdom Metazoa; phylum Arthropoda; class Insecta; order Lepidoptera; family Crambidae; genus Nymphula; species Nymphula nitidulata. The sequence goes on from OX374616.1 coordinate 26,415,368, forward strand.
CAAAATGATACATAAAGAGTTGTAGGTTTTTTGCTTTCAGCCCTACCGAGTTCAGATTTTGAGAGTACAAAATCATACCAAATATTGATAAATATTCAACAATAATATTGCTAGTTCTGAGGTGGCTCCTCAATCTAAATGTTTAGTTAGATTGAGGAGCCACTTTTAGATTGAGGAGCCACCTTTATATTCATTTCATTTTTGAAGTACCACTACAAAATCTAGCATCAGGGCTGCATAATTTTTTAAGCTCCTACTAAATAACTGTATTAAGCCTTTTAAGATGTGAAATGTCGCTCCTCAATCTAAACATACATACTTTCTCATGGGTTTCTAGAAAAAGTTCTTAACCAAAAGCAAAAGGCAATGTAAATAAAATTATTAAAATTGCATTACAGAGGTAAGTACACAGAATACTACAGTGTAAACATTATATACCTAGCGAACTTCTATTTAACGAAAAACTTAAAATATAGAAACTGCTCAGGCTTCTTTGGTTTACATGGTTATAGCACAGTAACAACTCACAATAGCAAAAGAATACATCATAATGTAGACCACAATAAACAATAATTTCACTGACTTTCAAACACAATTCAGATATAGAGTTTTTATTGTCCTCATCCATTTAATGGAAACTATAAATGGCAATAAAATAGGTCCCAATCCCTTCAATTTCGCCATAACGAGTTTACGCTGTATACAATGCTTGTAAGTTTATATTCACAAAATCGTACCTGTCCTGCTGACATTTCTCCTTGTAAATAATCATTTGTACGCTTGAACAACTGTGTTGCAAGACGGCTGATAACTGGATCATGGGGATCCAAGACTTCAAAACTGGAACAACTTGGTGACATGTGGAGTTCTGTAAAAGATCAATTTTAAATTGTTTGGTCAGTGTGTGTCTAATTATCAAAATTGTAGAAAAAACAAACCTTTATTCCGCGCCTCTCTGGTCCACTTCTCTACCTCTTCATCAGACATCACTTGAAACGAATTTTCACCGAACACTAAGCAGAATCACTGTACTATTTTATGATATATGTAACGCAACAGAATTTAGAAAAATTCTAAAGGTGTAGGTCACAGATTAGTGATTTAGATACACGTCCAGCAGTTAATTTTTATTTGGGGTTGTTCTTCGAGGGTTTCGGCGCGCCACAAAACGCTGTTACTATGAGGAAGGAATAGAAGACAAAATGTTCTAGTAAAAGTGATTTCATAAAACACCTATACGATTGAGGTATACTGGTATAGTAATTGTGATTAATAAATCTTTGATCGATCTGACATGACATCGACTTAAAAATGTCAAACGTCATGCGATCCAAAGAGATTAAAAAACGCTACGCTAGATGCGATCATGTCCCACCATAGTCCGAAACAGCTTACAGCGCTAACGAATATAATCGCCCGGTTCGAAATAAAAGTGCTCACAGACCTTTTAGCGTACTCACGATTTCGGACCGAAGTTTTAGCATGTCAACCTGTCAAATGTCAATTTTCATATCAATACATATTTGAGTATTCGAGTCTCGGAAAACAGTGTGATCTGAGTACTTACTTTTGTGTTTGTGAATTCATAATCACAATACAACTTCTCTTTTCTGGACACCAACAATTCCGCTTACAACAAATAACCTAAAATAAATAAACAAACCACAGTTTGACAGTTCGCTCAAAGTGATTTTCCTCGAGAGCATTAACGCATAAGTGTGCTATGATGTCATCGATGACGTCACGCGGTTCCCCACTCTCGCCCTCGGCTAATGTTAGCGCGCTTACAGTATTTCGGTATACTTTTGGCGGTTTTCGGACGACAGATAAATAAAATTCAGATAAATGTAAATCCGGGTTTATAATTTCAAGTATCGAACAACTAAATTGAGTGCTTTCATAGGCCGCAGACTTTAGCTGACTTAAGGTCTATTCACACATATCAGACAAGCCTCAGTTCCGGCACAGATCCGGCACAGTTCCGTATCAGTGCGAAATATTATTTCATACATTATCTATGAACGTATCTCCACTTGTCCGTTCAGTGACGGCTCAGTGCTCTCAGTGTCCGTTCCGGCGTGGTTCCGGCACGGAAGGTATCGTCGACAACGATATTTTTTGTCGGACGGACCGATCACTGACGGATCTCGGACGCCGACATCAACAAAAACAAAATAGTGGACTAGCGATTAATAGAATTGGTTCGTGAATATAGAGTTTTATCTCTATTTAGAGATGATTTATCTCATGCAAAGTATATGGATACGAAATACAATCACGATTGACGACGGACACGTTTTCACTGAAGCTCCGTGAACTGAGCGGGCACTGACATGTGTGAATTGAATCACTGAAGCACTGATACGGAACTGAGGCTGGTCTGATATGTGTGAATAGACCTTAAAGGTCGATTCCCACATATCAGACAAGCCTCAGTTCCGGCACAGATCCGGCACAGTTCCGTATCAGTGCGAAATATTATTTCATACATTATCTATGAACGTATCTCCACTTGTCCGTTCAGTGACGGCTCAGTGCTCTCAGTGTCCGTTCCGGCGTGGTTCCGGCACGGAAGGTATCGTCGACAACGATATTTTTTGTCGGACGGACCGATCACGGACAGATCACTGACGGATCTCGGACGCCGACATCAACAAAAACAAAATAGAGGACGAGCGATTAATAGAATTGGTTCGTGAAAATAGAGTTTTATCTCTATTTAGAGATGATTTATCTCATGCAAAGTATATGGATACGAAATACAATCACGATTGACGACGGACACGTTTTCACTGAAGCTCCGTGAACTGAGCGGGCACTGACATGTGTGAATTCAATCACTGACGCAACTGATACGGAACTGTGCCGGATCTGTGCCTTCTGACGTGACGCGTCAGTTTACATTAATATGTCGTATCTGACGACACATCACGACAGATTAATATAAATCTAACCATACTTATAATATAAAACCGATTTCGTTCTGACGCGTCACGGCAAAGGGCGTCAGATAAATGTAAATCCGACTTCAGTTTTGTTTTTGGTCGATTCTTACTATAAAGGAAAGGCAAAGGATGCATATGTAATAGTACCATAGAAGTAATGCCCATATAGCCATGTCATTTTAAATGGTAAATAGTTAATTGTCGATTCCTACTGTAAATGGCCTGAGGCATTTGTAATGAAAAATTCAGATTCCTTAAGCTCTATAGAGAAGTTTACATAATGTTTTTGTCGTTATGATTTACCTAAAGTTGTTGTCACTGACAATGCAACAGTATTTTGTTTAAAGATTTTTCATATTTTCTGTCCAAAAATGGTATCAGACATGAAACTTCACCACCATTTCACCCAGACACAAATGGTTTTGCAGAAAATTCAGTCAGAAGTTTCAAATCTGGTATGATTAAAGGTTTTAAAAATAACAATAATGTGAATGTGACTTTTGAAACATTAATGAATCGTTACTTATTTCATTACAGAAATTCAATTCATTCTATTACTGGTGTAACACCATCACAATTAATGTTCCAAAGGAAGCTTATAACTCGTTTAGATTCGATGTATATTAAAGAGGAAAAAAAGGAAGAGATATAAAGAGATTACAGAAATCCTAATAAAAAGCAATTTGTAAAGTGTGTTATTATAGATGAAGTGTTAGGACAAAGAACATATTTATGTAAGCTTTCTAATGAAGGATTAGATTAATCCTAGGAAAAGACACTTGGACCAGATAGTCGGTTGTTTGCCCCAAGACTTAATTAAGTATAGAGGTAGAAATACTTCTATTGATTTTAAAAATGATTATGACGATAGCGTTTCTATTATTGTAAATAATAATAATCAAGCTTTTAGTTCAATTGATAATTTTCGAGATTCTTCTAAAGTTGGTTCAGATTCATTGCCAGTTCCCACAGTAAGCACACAAGAACGCACAATAGATTCTAATCCTGTTAATGAAAGAGATATGGTTCAGGAGAAAGGCAACGGCTCTGAACAGGATCATCAAGTGAAAGACAGTAATGTTAGTCGACCTAAAAGAGTTATAAAGCCTCCGCAGAGACTTAACTTAGAAGGGGGAGTATTGTGATGTATTCGTCTATTTGAGTGAACCGGAACGTATTGTAACTGGCAGATGTAAATGTCAGATTTACCGCCAAGATGATTATTCTCTCTTCTATTTTCCACAATGTTCACAAATGTCAAGTTTTCTTGTTTTATTAAAATAAACGTGTTGCAAAACATATATGCATTTTAAATCATAAATATTATTTTCCTTTTTCAAGAAGAGTGCCACCACGCCCCTGTGCCACACCTTTGGCGTTTTAACCTCGAGCATGATGGAGTTAAAAAGCCTATGAAGAGCTTTCAGAACCCGGTCGTCCACCTGCTTTCAGAAGCTCGGCTGTAACTCCATCATCGCCTATGGCGCCTTGTTGTTCTTAAGCTGTTTGAGAGCTACACTAATCTCGAACAGGCTGACGTCCGGGATATCTTCCGTGTAATGTCGGATTAATTTGGCTCTTGGATCGGTGGCCTGAGTGACATCACGCGCACTGTCGCGTAAAGCTGGCCATAAAAGGTTTCAATCTCTGCCTAAAGCTCAGGTCGGAATGTAACGAATCTGCCGTCCTCCGTCTTCAGCTTTGTCAGCAAACTCTGTCCCAGCGACAGATCTCTGGCGAACGCTTTGCAGCCTCTGTTTCGCTCGATTGCCTCTTTAATACATTCTGTACTGTATTGCATTGGCGTATGTCGCGTGTCAAGGACTTGAAGATCTGTTTATTGAGTCACCGACGAGCGTCTTCGGAAGACTGCAGAACCATTCCACGTCTTTCTTCCACAAGCTCTACTGTTGGCTCAGAGATTTTCTTCCCTCTCTTGTTACGGATGGGTTTTAAGAGCTTTGATCCCACCATAAGAAAAGCTTCCACGAACCTGTCGTTGTATGTTTTTTTTTATACAATGCATGACAAATGACTCAACACCACCTGATTTGAAGCGGTAAAAAGAGTCCATATGCGAAGACAGCTAGTGCAGTTTAGACACTGCTCTAGTCGCCGGCCCAAAAGATGCTTTTTCACGCCGCTTTTGAAGGAACCCATGTTATACGAAGGAGGGAACAAATGTGCTGGCAAAGAATTCCAAGTTCTGGAAGTACAGTCGGCAGCACGTCAAGCGTAACAGTTTGTCCTTGAACCTAGAGCGCAACGCATAGAAAAATTGTGCGCAAAGGATAAACATATGTCTCTCAGCGCCTCTATCTAACGTCTCTCTCTCAAGTACTCTGTACCTACAATACTCGCAGATAGCCTTGAACGTGATCGCGACGACTATTAAAAGTATTTCTTCGTTATAGCCTCCGACTAAATATGTGTAGGTTTATAGGTAGCTATAGCTACAGCTAGCTACGTACGCGGCCTACTCTCTTCGCTTCGTTGTTTCAACTTGATTTAAAATTAAAGTACGGCTAAGACCATTGCATTAATTTAAAACAAAAAGTTTTCTACATATTATAATGGCTAGTTATGATATTTTATTTACGCTACCTATTTATCAATAATGCTCAGCGTACTTAATTATTTCAATCAACTATTATTATACCTATTAAAATACAGGCTTCCTTATTTATTCATTGTTATTAACTTAAAAATATATTTCTATTGTCAGGTCATTATTATGGTCCATTGTTATGGAGAGAAATTAAAATAAACCTAAGTAAACACTTAGGTTTATTTTTCTACATTTATTTAATGTTAATAAAACAAATAAAAACATTTATAACCTTAATTTTTGATTTTGACATTATTATAAATGTTTGAAAAATTACTTAGTAAGTAATTAAAAACAGAATAGAAAATAAAAATAGAATATTTCGATTTGTAGGGTGGACGTTAGCTCATGAACGCAAATACAGATGCACTAGAAGAATTTCACAGGGATATCCCAAGTCCTGGGTGGCTGTGGTTAGCAGAGCAGTCGCCCGGATTGCGAAAGGTCGCCGGTTCGACTTGTGCCTCAGGAGCTGAAATTTTTCTAATTTTATATTCTAATTACTAAACATTTATAAAGTTCACCACCTCCTATCATCATACTACCTGTAACTACTACTCATTCTCAATATTTTATAGACCTAACATTCTACTCTACAAATGTGAATAGAATACGAAATAACAATTTTGAAGAAAATAGACCTCACATTAATCTTCGTGAATTTTAGTGTTAAAATAAATTGACATAAAAATGTAATTTCTGAGATTTGAACCAGGTTCCCCAAGAGTGAAGACGAGTATGTAACGCTATCGACCACGGGTGTTGATAATTTGTTTTCGAATTTATTCATTGTATTTTACTAGACCCAGTGATGTGTGACGCAAGCAATTTTGAAGCTTATTACATCACTATAAAGTTGAAATTGTAATGATTGTAGCTTCATTTTATATTTCGGCTGTGAGCTATGATGGCTGTGTATACTAGTAAATGTATAAAATTGTAATGATTTGTTGGTGTAAATCACTAACTATCAAAAAACTAATACTTACTTAATTGGATAATTTTCAATTATGTGAAGTAGGTATCATAGGTATGGTAGATCAATGTGGTAGATAGGTCTTTGTGCTTTGTTTTTTACTAATATACTTACTTGGGTAGATTCTAAAAACAGTAAAAAGACCAATTTTAATTTGAGCTACCCTTTTCTATCTAGGTAAATTACCATACGACATAATATTATATGATGCAATGCGGTTGTTTTCAATGGAATTTCGACTTTATATCTGATACTTTAGGTCGATTATTAATTACCAAGGTATGGCTCATGATATTTTTATCAATAGGTAGGCATCAAATTCGCCATTACTTTTTGATTTGTGTTAGTAGAGTTTATGGATGGTCTCAGGTTAGGTTAGGATTTGTGAAAGGATTGTGTAAAGTCGGGGATTATAGTTTAAATACATTTCAAAATTTATAGTTATATACTAGTCTAAGTTATGGCCATCTAAGTAAACGCTCCTAAAAAACTCAAAAGATTATCACTTAGATTAATTGTGTATAAATCTAAGGAATATCTTTAATAACTTTATAGGATTCAGTTAAATCCTCTATAGCTCAGTGGTAAGGTCGCGGGTTCGGACCCACGAGCACTCGTAGAAGGTAGAACGGACCGTGGACAAAATCTCTCTCCACCACCACCTGTCCACATATTATGAGACAAATTAATGTGTTTTATTTATATAATTCTCTCTGACGAAGAGAGATCTTTTATTCACTCCTCCCGGGAGTTCGCCATGCTATGAGCGCTGAGAACATTTTTTTCTAGTTGAAACATTTTTCACACCATTATACCTAGGTACTTTTCTAACAAAAAATGTTCAGTCTTTTTCAAGATCATCATACTTACCTACTTAGGATTGATTTGTAATTTTAAGATTCAAAATTATTCTCATGTGTAGGCAGTGCAAGACCGATCGGTTTGGAGGTCCTTGCCCAATTGCTTAAGCTCAGCGGTGGGTATCTCTTATCTGACATGATGATTATGTGTAGGGATTTTAAAATTAATTGAAATAAAATAATAGTAGGGAATTAATAGAAGTTGGATTCAAATTTTAATACAAGTTTTTTAAGCTAAGAGTGCAAACAAGATATTAAGTCGACACACACAGACAGACAGGTAGACTGATCGGACTGATGCTACACCCCATGAGCACTGGAGAAAGTTTTTCAGTCCGTTAATTCATTTCATCTATTGACACCTAATAAATGTATATTTCCAGTCTGAAGTACCAGGCTACCATAAGTATATCTCCAAGAGCTCTGGCGACCTCACGAGGCGAGGCTCTGGCGAGGTTGTTAATATGACTAGTTTAAGAAGCTAACAGCTTTGTTGACAATTCCTAGACACTGGTCGCTACTAGTTCATCTGTGCCACTGGTGTCAAATTATTGTGTTAAGATAAATAACTAAAAGTAGTAATAACAAAACTGAAATTACAGGTGAAATGGGGAAGTGCTGTCTCTTGAATGTAAAAACATTTGGATTAGTAATTTTATAAGCCATAAGTGTATTATTGCAATTCAAATTGCATCATTATTCAGCCAAACACTCCATTAACATTCTGAAACTGCTACTTCGGTCTACTTCTCTGAGGTAAACTCTTTTAACCTCAGTACAAGTGAGGGTTGAATCATGACAATAAAATTACTTAAAAATACATTTTATTTTGGACAAAACTAAAAACCAATTGTTTTTGCAATCCATGATTTGACAGATAAAAGAAATTCTTTATTTGAGAGCAATCAGGTCTAATTGGGAATGTGTAAGAAATAAGAAAGAGTCAAAATTGAAATAACATGTTTATTTAAAAGTTAACAATATTAAATTATAATTTTAATTAACCCTCAGCCTTGTCTTTGAAATATCACTAAAGTAAGAGTACACCAAATTTCAAAATAATCGAATCTGTGAAAGATTATCATCAAACGCCTGAACAGATCTTCATAATTCAAAGTCAAGAACCATCTCAACCACATTACCTTTCTAACAAAAAAAATTGCATGGCTGACAATGGCACAGACAAACTTACAGATACAAAGACAGACACATAAAACACCCCTCTTTTAGGGTCGGGGGCTATAAAAAATAAAAAGTAATCTGTAGGCCTAGGGTAATTTTATGAATAACTTAGGTGCCTAATATTTCAATGGAATTAATTATAACAATATGCAGTTAAGTAGGTAGGTAGGTAGATATTAGTATTTTTAGCACCAATTTTCCTCCCTTATTCTTTTCTATAATTATTTGATGAAATCCAAAATAACTTTTAGAAATCTCTCTTTTACTAGTAGAGTTAAACATTTTTTTGTTTTATGCTAGTAATTTATTAATCTGTCAAACGGCATTATCCCTCTGGATGGCTACAACAATTGAAAAATCAGTTGTGTCTGGAATCTGATACTTGACAGGTATAGAAAAACCATTCCTATGATGTGAGAAATATTACTACCTAACCTATAAAATTGCCTAAGATGTATTATTAAATTTTGAACACCATTCTAAATCAAATAACTATTGCAATGAGAAGTAAGGTTTTTCATCTTGAATTTAAATAATAATAAACAACAATAGTAATAGGAGAAAATATGTTAGAAGACTGTTAGGTTTAAAAACTATATTTTATTATAATTTGGGCTAAGAAAATAATGATTTGGGTGAATTAACACCATTGCTCTTTGAAATTATATCAATTTCTTATCATAAAAATCACATAGATAATTGGATGGCTATCTAATTATTACTATTACTATTACTGTTACTGGTAAGCATTTGAATTTACAGGTCATGACAGTTACACTAATATCATGTAGGAACTTGGAAAACTGCAGTTGCTGAACAATTATGCACGTGTGAATATTACAGTTGTCCAGGCAGAGCTAGGTAAAGGAACCTATAGGGACAACTCTTCCTAACCTACTTTGTAATGTGGTGGTGTTATTAGTATTTTTACCAGGCCCTGTTGATCTTATCACTCCAGGAAACAAAAACTAATGTAATTATGTCTCTGGTTGCTTATGTATTGATTTAAAGTGCTCACTATTGCTAAGCCAAAATGTTGAACTAAGTATCTAAAAAAAAATATCTTCAATAACCTTACATTTTTTTCGAAGTCAGTCATAAAATTATAAACTGAAACTTACTCTAACCTCTATGTGGTGGTGATTTATATACTTTTTGTAAAAAAAATATTTATGTCTGTAGCTTTTAATATCTGTCAAGCGGCGATATACCAGCGGGGGCGATGACAATGGAAGAATCAATTGTCTGGAATCTCATGCTTGACGGGTTAATATCTAATAAAATTCCATAAATATTAACACTGGCATCCACTCAACAATAGAATATCTCTTGTCTGGTTTGTGGTTACCTACTTAGTTATTTCACAGACATAGGTATAGAATTCACTAATAACAAGAATTATGTGAACAAATACACCACACATCAACACACTATCTTGTAGCCTCTTAAACAGCCTGGATCTTCATCTCATATTTAAAAACCAAAAATATACGGTCTGCCCGCCACCTGCAAAGTAATATTTGTTTTATTAACCTGTTCATAAATGAACTGGATTGAGTCTTTCAGCTACTTAACATAAAGATGTTTTTAATTACAAAACAATAGTAGCTGGAATCATTTTACAAATATGATTAGTTGGTTTATGTATACCAAATAATCAAACTAAGTAACCTAAGTAACCTTGCTAGGTTAATTTGTTTAGCAAGGAAGTCTCCTAACCTAACCAAATACTTTTCATTTTGTTAGAAACTTAGAAGTTGAAGAAAATCAAATGACATTGACCAAAACCTGTTTCGTATACATATAGGTAAAAAATAAATGAAGCAAAATACTTTCATACACTTATATGGCGTTCATTTGAATGTTTACATTCAAAAACACGAAGAAAAGCGCAGTTTATTTAAAATATAGGTTGGTATGTCCCTGTTCTCTTAAAAACAGTAGAACAAAAGTAGGCGTTTTAACTTACCGATATTCGGTCGGATTTTCATATTATCTACCTATTTGTGTAGTGCTACTATTTTATTTTTATTCCATTCAAGTGCGTGGCCATTTCGTATATTACTTTACTTGGATATTTTTTTTAAAGAAACTAACATTTATCTACTAAAAAAGTAAACAAGCAGTCAAAGTTGATTATGTGATTTCGTATTCAATAGTTTGAACCCTTAATATTAGGTCGCCCCATACAATTTAGGTCTCAATACAAAATGGACATGATTTTTCTATACTCAACTTTTAAATACCACAGATACAAAAAAAAAACTTCTAAACTTGAGCCCCAACTTCATACTTAAAAAATGCGATGTCATAGAAATTAGACTAAACTCTGCGTACAAATAGCGTTAGCTCAAACAATTCGACCAATTTTAACCAATCAACGCTCGAAGCATTCTGACAAGCTCTGCTATTGGTCAAATTCTAAAAGATGGTTGAAGTTGAACCAATAGCGAAGAGGGTGTGCTTTCTTTCTAATAGCTATACATAGCGTTTACTAGGGTTATATATACTGTTACGCTTGATGTGCTGCCGACTGTACAACAAAGAAACGAGGTACTAAATTTCTTTGTGCGTGATGTTGAGGTGGAGACGGTAATTTGACGACTCCGAAGATCAGGACGCGTGGCCCTGAGTAGTATGCCACCTTCTCGGTGGCATAAGGTCAAAAAGCTCTTCAAAGCACTCTCCGTGATATAGCCGAAAGAAAGTGCTAAGCGACGCAATGTCTCGACGCAATTGCAGAGGCTCGAGGTTGTTCGTGATCTCTACATCGCCAACGATACGGACAGCACGACGCTGCAATCTGTCCAGAGCATCGAATAGGTACTTGGCGGAGCCATCCCACAAGTGCCAGCAATATTCAACGCAAGACCGGATCTGAGTTTTGTAAAGCAGGCATAATTGGCCAGGCGTGAAAAATCGACGCACCTGGTTCAGGACACCGAGCTTCCGTGAGGCTGTTTTGATCACGGTTTCGATGTAGTACCAGGAATTCTGAACACAACATATCTCCATGCCGAGCAAGTGTATGGAGCCCTGTGCCGAAAGAGTGGTGCCCTGAAGATAGGGATCTTTGCAGTCTTCCAGGCAATCGAAGTGATATTTGCAGTTCGAGCTGAAAGAGTTCGGGGTTTTAGATCTGGATAGCTGCAGGGCGGACCGAAGACTTCATCAGTCCTCGGATTTCACATTGAGATTGAATGTGCCTCTTACCATTATCATTATGATCACTCCCCGTGTTAAACGAATTGATCACTGAGACATCATTGAATATCCGAGTCTTAGATGATGATAATGAAGACGATCTCATTTTTTGTTTTGCCATCCGGACTTTTCTAGGTCCATTATCGATGCGGCCGTTTTTTGAAGAATGAATTCATTGTAACAATTACAAATAAAGAAAGAAAAACGCAAACACGTCAAAAACACAAACGCAACAAAATCATTAAAATGTGAATGAATTCATCATAAAGAGTCCCACCCTCTCCATATCATCAATGACAATCGGCTAGCATTTGACCTTTGTAGTTTCGGATTCCAGTTTCAAATTGCCCCACTTTCAACTCATCATCGCCACGTTTGCCTTGCGTTGAAGTCTCCCATGACAACGGTGCAGTGAGTTTTGGAAGTATGTATTGCCCGAGAGATATCCTCATACATTGCTTCTACTTCCTCGTCGGGGTGAGTCGAGGTCGGGGCGTATGACCTTCAACGAATACCGTTTGGTGATTCTGAATATAAGGTACACCACCCTATTCGACACACTTTCGATTTGTACACCGTTCTTCACGAGAGACCTGTGGACAATAAACCCGCCACCTTTTTGGGACAGATCTTCGCCATCAAGAAATAGAGCAGGATGCCGGATTTCAGGACCATCGTGTCCTCGCCCTCTCTCGGACTTCAGATAGTCCCACTATACTCCAGGGAATCCTGCTCAATTCCTCCTCTAGTTCCAGCAGCTTCCCCTCGGTCCGCAGTGTGCGTGTGTTATAAGTTGCCAGGGCCAAGGTCATATGACGGGATGTCTTCGCCACCTGGGGATTCTTGGCACCCCTGGTTCCGGCGCCTTGCCTACGTCCGACAACGCCGGCCTCCGGTACTGCCGGGCACTTGGGGCCTTGTGTAGTTTAAATTCATGATTGGTGGGTTGTGGGCCGTCTCCCACCACGCTGTCCCAGAGCGGGTTGGTGGGGAGTGCCAGAGCCTCGTTTGTTGAACAGCAGGGTGCACCACGTGCAGGTGATGTTGGCATTGATCCCGTGAGGTGTCATAGCCCATCGATGGGATGGCGCCGTTTGAAGGCTTAAAAATATTGATTACTTTATTACTGAATCAATTGGGCTTTTTTTTCCCGGTAATATCCGAAAATGAAGTGTCAAAAATTACCAGAGAAGGTGAAGATTACGTCGACAACAATTTCAACTCCGGGCAAAAAACATAAAAAGAAGTTATTATGAACAGTATGTCATTTGCAGTGATTTGTATACCTACCAAACCTACTGAGCGTGCCTACCTAAAGTTCTTGGACCACTAAAGATGGCTGCCTCTTAAGTGTTGTAACTCTCTATATCTGTTGTCGATATAAAATTTAAAAACGTATGGATGAAGGTACAAAGATAGGTTTATTATTAATGAAAAAAAAATATATGTAAGAATCTTCTTTAGTAAGTCAGTTTACGTGGCTAATTTCAAAAGAACTTATAAAAAATACAACGTGACAACAACAAAATATCGTTTGACAAAAAAATATTTTAGCTCAGACTAGCTAAAACTCGATTTTAAATTACCTTGTATATTACAGTCTTAGGTGATATTTTTAACCGAATTCAAAAACGAGGAGGTTCTCAATTCGGCCGGTTTTTTTTTTCTATGTATGTACACCGATTACGCCGAGATTACTGATCCGATTTACGTGATTCTTTTTTTTTCGATGCGGAATAGCTGCTATTTGGTCCCATGAAAATTTTTTCACAATCAGTTGGGTAGTTTGGTTTTAAATTAAAAAAAACTGAAATCATTAAGTCGTCTACGTATGCGAAATTGTGAATTTTTGTTTTTCTATGATTAGTGAAACGATACGATAGTAGGAAATAATATAAATCGACGGTCACCCATCTAGCTTCGACCTTAGAAAGTCATCACTAAAAATTGTGAAAAAATAATTTTAAGCAAACATTAAAACCGACTTCAAAAAACTGAAAAGGACAAAATAATTAAATTTAAGTAGGTAGGTACTCATCCCCTAGAAACTTATTTTTGGAGTTGGTGCTAAGTGGTTTCCAAAAATAATAGAAAGTGAAGCACCGACTCTAAAAAAAATGTTTCTAGGGGATGAGTACCTACCTACTTAAATTTAATTATTTTATCCTTTTCAGTTTTTTGAAGTCGGTTTTAATACCTGTAAATTATTCCGGGAGTTTTAAAGTGATTTTATAGATTTTGATGTGTTTTTTCCGAATTTCAACTTTGTCATTAATTATTTTTACTCGTGTCATCATACTGGAAAATTTTTTTTCACCCTAAGTTACTCAAATTTAGAACAATTGTAAAGGTAGATAAGGCTAATACTATAAATTAAATCAAAACATTTTCTTTCCAAGTAATGATCTGCCCCTGTAGTTTTATTTTATTAGTAATATACAGTCATTTGGTTCTAAAAAAATAGATTGCCTGGAACGTTATTTCGGAGTTTTGAATCACCTTTAAGAAATAAATTACTAGAGAAATTATATTCATAACCATCTTTTCCGTAAAATCAACAGTTTTGGTGTACGAATGCCTGGAAGTGTAGTCTAACGTACGTTTGGACAAAAACCTAATCTCCTTACCACCTTTAGAAATAGTAAGCGGCGTATTTTTTTATCGTGATATCCCCAGTATGCCTACAAAAAAAATCGTAGCGCCTTTTTTACCTCAAGGTAGTATGGAAATAAGTTTTTTTGCCCAAAATGCATGTTGAAGTACACTTTGCGGCGCCCGTACGCCAGAGCTATAGATTTTACGGAAAAAAGGTAAAGACAAAATTTGTAGGATTTTTTGTCTTATTTAATTTTGCAAATAAATATTTTTATCGTGAAATTATTCAGAAACAAGATACTGTCAAATACTTACTTTTAGCCGCAATTTTTCCAGTATGATGGCACGAGTAAAAATAATTAATGACAAAGTTGAAATTCGGAAAAAACACATCAAAATCTAAAAAATTACTTTAAAACTCCCGGAATAATTTACAGGTAAAATATCACTTAAGACTGTAATATACAAGGTAATTTAAAATCGAGTTTTAGCTAGTCTGAGCTAAAATATTTTTTTGTCAAACGATATTTTGTTGTTGTCACGTTGTATTTTTTATGTTCTTTTGAAATTAGCCACGTAAACTGACTTACTAAAGAAGATTCTTATATATATTTTTTTCATTAATAATAAACCTATCTTTGTACCTTCATCCATACGTTTTTAAATGTTATATCGACAACAGATATAGAGAGTTACAACACTTAAGAGGCAGCCATCTTTAGTGGTCCAAGAACTACTTTCATAGGTAGGCACGCTCAGTAGGTAGTTGGGGCCAGTCCATAGTATTTTTTCGTCATAGTGCAGTAACGAAAACAGTGTTACGATAACACAGTGATGTGATCTGTGGTGTTCGTCTGTGGATCTGGATTAGTATTCTGTGATCTCGACATCCGTGACGTTCGTATTTGTGGATTTTTTGGGTCGCGAATTGTGTGACGTTTATTGATCATTCATACATAAACCTAAATTAAGTGAACAATAGCGCATAAAATCATTTTAAGTTATTAAGTGCTTTAAAGATTTGTTCTAACTGAAGATGAAGTGGCTTCGAGTTGCAGTTGTCTTGTTTGTGTTCATAGCCCTCGGTACACAAGGTACGTTTAACCCACGTATCAAAAACAGTGTCATTTTTCAGATGTTCTTTGAACGCATTTCTCGTTGTATTTCCGTCCACTACATGTCGCCAAGCGGTTTTAAAAGACTTTATATTTTTCTCTTTCGTTTTCACAATCAGTCCTTTTGCAGTTTCTTGAAATTGTAAAATGTTTATGTCACTCAATGTAATTCCATAAAAAATACCGAAGGCCTTTACAGACTGGAAAGCCTTACTTGCACGTAAGTAGTTTTCCTTGAGATCCGAACAGCAATATCATCTCCTAATCATCTTAGAAAGGACATTTAATAACATTTTAATGTTTTTGATGGGTTTATACACCTACTTTATTTGTAATTGCTACAAGGAAATTTAATTTACTAATAACTTGCCAGAGTGTTTGTTAAAAAAAAATGAAAATAATTAGACTTTCATGTCATACATCTTAGTTTATTTTTAACAACCATGTAACCATAAAACAAGACTATTATAAAACTGATTTGTATAAATGAGCTTTGATTACCAACCAGCCCCCCGATTCTGCTATTGTATTTTGATCTGAAACTAATTGGAAATGCTTCAGTTACAACGTTTTTGTATTGTGCTAACTCAACGCAATCGAAACGTAACTGAAATGCATCAGTTTGGTATTCTACTAACAAACACGTAATGCGAACCATTCGGTTCAATCATTGTTTCGTATTCTGCTAAATATTTAACATTTATGGCAGCCGAAACGCATCAATAGTTCTTTATTTGAACTGTCGAAAATTAACAACTGTCTGGTCACTAAGCCAAAACATATTTGTTTCTTGCAATATTGCTAACAATTATTGAGCCGAAGTTGAACCAACCGAGAGTGTTTCGTTAGCGTGCGGGCTTTATAAGCAATGTTAGTGGAATATCTTTTTGTATTACAACCGCATTGGTAACGATACCGAACTGCAGCCGATCCGTATAGGAAAATAAATAGCAGAAATGGCCCACTGTATTTCAACAGCCACCCTTATTCAATGCTCACATAGGTATTCATTGTTAGTCAATTCAAATACAAAAATTTCCTTATAAATATAAGCCTAGGAACTTAACATGGGTTTATATATTTAATACATTCCAAAAGCTTAACATGTCCTAGCTAGAGGCTTGGTGAATATAACTGCTTGCATCTCCTATGAAGGTATAAAGTAAAGAGCAACAGAGTTTTCAGTTACTTTATCTCTAATAAAGTGGAACTTTGTGTCTATATGCTTGGTTCTACTATGAGAGAAACTGGATTTAGAGCAACATTTTTAACACTTTGACTGTCAGTGTATAAAGTGACTACATTGACTTTACCACTCACCGCTCATAAGAATCTTCGAAGAAAAATTTGTTTGAAAAAGGGTCTGTATATATAATAAAATATTATCATAATGAATCACTGTTTATAATCATTATTTATTTAATGTTAGCATGGGCTTCAACGTCTAAAAAGAAGGATATTTTTACTGATAAATATTTTGAGTTTTTTTCACTTCATTCCTAACAAACCACAGTGCACATATATATTGACTTGAGAGTTTTTTGTTTATCAAGCTATTTTTCAAATGTTATTATAATAATAATAATACAATTCTTAGATTTATCTATAAATGGAGTTAAAAGACTAGTCTTATAAATAAACTGTGTTGATCATCTCTAAACTTTAAAATACTCTCCTGCAAAATTACAATTCTGTAGTTAGTGCAATTGAGAGATAAGCCATCAATGTATTTGTTACTAATTAAATTTTATAAAAACTATTCTTCTTTTCACTTCTTGCATTTTTAACAAAATTTTGTCTAAAATAAGTGTCATCAGCATAAGCACATTCAATTTTTTAATTAATATTAAAGAAAAGCTATTTTTTTCTTAAGAAGATACTATATTTATTTCTTTCATATCACCACTTCCAATTTAATCTAGTTAAACCAGAAAAAGTATTCTTTTAAAGAAAGATGGTGAATATTGGTTGTTATAGGTCCAATCAGTAAAAAGACACTTTTATAATTTTTTAACAAAGGTTTGTTTGTTAGATTTTAGAATTAAAAATATAGTATATTTGCATATTATATATTTTTCCAACAGTATATGTATAGTACACAGACCCGAAGAATAATACAATACACTATACACAGTGAGTTTTTTTTCGGGGCAGTATGGGGAAATTCTAAACTATAAGAGATAGAGAAAAACTCTCTTAGGAACCGTGATCTAAATTTTAGATAAGTATTTACTTATTACTTATTAGTACTTATTAAAAAAAATTTAAAATCTTAATAGATTTGGAGATATCGGATTTTTTGAAAAAAAGTTTTTTTTTGTTATTTCGATTGTATATCACTATACAAACCAAAAATTGTATCGAGACCATAGGTCTAAAGTTGCTAGAAGTTGTTAAAATTGCTTGAAATTAACACAACAAAAGAGTACATGAAATGTAACTTGTTAATGATTCCTAATATCAAAAATGAATCTCTTGAATATTTGTAAAAGTATGCGTTTGCTTCTGTAGGAGACGGCGACCTCCCAAAATCCCTAAAATCGTGTGTCCGTAATGTATAGTTTTACCGAGTATTTTAGTAGCCGAAATAGCATCCGTAATATTTAAAGGATTCAAACAGTCCCATAGATTTTTAAGTTGAAGCCTTTTTTCATAATATTTATTTTTTAGATCACTTTGACCCATATTGTAATTCATCAACATCACCAGCCTATATACGTCCCACTGCTAGACACAGGCCTTCCTACATGGAAGCAACACATGAGAAGTTTGTGACATAACACCAGTAACACCACCACGCTGACCCACTGTGGGTTAAAGCGGTTTCAGTAACAACCGGGACCAACGTGCCATCCGAAGTATATAACAAATTTTGATTGATCTATACTGGGATCTATCATGGCGAAAGTTGCTTTGTTTTCGTAATCGAAACTAAAGCGCTGAAACCACTACGCCGCCGAGGACTTAAAAGTCGGAATATTCCGTTCATTACAAATTAATGTTTTATCGATTCATTGCGATGTTTACATGTTACTATGCCACAGAACAACATATTAAACAAATCCTAAATAAAATATTATAGTTAGAACTAGCATGAATAAAAGCTGATAACCTATGGTGTAACTGGCGGTGAACAGTGTATGCCCATTGTGCATACAGAGCGGCCTTAAGATACACGGCAAATTGTTCTGCTTCTGTTATTTCCTACTCTGACTATTAGATATCACGTCTACGTATTCCACAAAGTAGTCTATAGTAACATAAGCTGGTGCACTCTACTCAATGGTTATTTCCTGTGCTTCAATTAAAAGTAATCATGGGCTTAATTATTTGACGACACAAGTAACACCCGTATTCACTATTCGATGATGTGTCTTGTGAGGTTTGCACATTATAACGATTTAAAATTGCCTCCTAAGGAGATTCTTGGTTTTATAATATAAAGTTTGGGTACCATAACAAGTAATAATATTATTACGTACAAGCTGTTTCTACTTCATACCCCTCGTAGGTAATTAATGTAGTTTTGTGGAATAAGTTTTTAAGAACAGTAATTCAGCACCTAATAAAACATAACTCATAAGTGACATACTTGTAATTAACTTATTACATGTAAGTAAGAAATGTCAATGAGAATTTTATAGTTCGTAGCCACCTTATAACTACGGACTTGCATCATGAAAACCGTAATCGTATATTTGTCGCTTCGCTCTCTCTCTCTCTCTCTCTCCCGACGCGATGGATGTAGGTATGTAATTCCTGTCTACTCACGGATGTTCCTCAGCCAAGACTGTACCCTAAATTATTATTTTTTTATACAAAGCACGGCAATTGACCCAACACCACCTCATGTGAAGCGGTAAGAAGAGTCCATATGCAAAGACAGCTCGTACAGAATGGACATTGCACTAGCTGGCTCCACCTTGCCGGCCCAAAAGGTGCTTTTTCACGCCTCTCTTGAAGGACCCCATGTTATAGGAAGGAGGAAACACATGCGCTGGCAAAGAATTCCAAGTTCTGGAAGTACGACAAAGCAACGAGGAACTAAATTTCTTTGTGCGCGATGTTGAGGTGGAGATAGTAAATGGATGACTTCGAAGACCGGCACGCGTGCTGCTGAGCAGAAAGGGAAGGGGGAAGGTAGGATAAGGTCGAAAAGCTCTTCAGAGCACTCTCCGTGATAAAGCCGAATATACGCTATATAGATAATATATACGCTCGTATTAGTGCTCGCGCTGCCTTTTCCGAGAAAAATAAATTTTCGACGGCCCCGTATTATTTAACTTGTCCAGCCGTGTAAGACTTTCGGAGGTCTTATGAAAATTAAAAACCAATTGTGGTTGGAATCTGTGACTTGACAGTTTAACGCAGTACGCACAGTATTTAGTATTATATATATTTTTTACTTGTTACAGCTTATTACGATAAGCTCCTATGTTCAATGGTTAGGCGATTCGTGACAGAGAACTGTGTAATTGGCATTGGACGCATTCTTACCTGTATTATATATAAATGTTTCATTTCATAATACGAACTAACTGTCATAATATTTTCTATGACCTGCCTCAGGTCATTTATATTAGATAGATAGAAATTCTTTTTTTGGCACATTCACATAAATATCACAGAGATAATACAAGCACAATATACCAAAAAGGCGATCACTACCAGACAACCTTGTGGTACGGGTGGTGGTATCTTGATCTGAATATGTGATTATTATTACCTAAACTTATATCATGTTTATTTATTTTGGAAAATCTCTTAATACCTATTTATTCAACAAAAGGGGCGTAATGTCGTGTGACTCTTGATATCATAACTTGTAAGTCTCGGAATCCTTGTTTGGCGTTCATTCAGTTGTGATAAGACGCGCTATTAATAAGAAAGATATACAGGGAGAATTATTGTTTTGTACCACGAAGCAAAGCAAATAAAAAGAAAATGGACAATTGAAACTGTTCTGCATATTTTATTTTTTCTTTATATTTATTTTGCCTATTTTTTTATCATAGTGTACATAGACTTGGCTGGGACTACATACATTTTTGAAACAACATCTTTATAGGGCTGCTAATAAAAATGCTGGTCACCATCACCAGCCTTTATACGTCCCACTGCTGGGCACAGACCTTCCTACATGGTAGAAACACATGAGGAGCTTGGGCCATAACACCACCATGCTGGCCCAATGATTGCAAAATAACCGGACCCCACGGTTTAACGTGCCTTCCTTTCGGATGGCACGTTAAACCACGAAGCACGAAGGAGCTCGAGATTATAAATTTTGATTGGTCAATCAAAATTTATTTTTGGCGAAAGCTGCTTTGTTTTCGTAATCGAAACCAGAGCACACAAACCACTACGCCCCACCGAGCTCCTGAAATGCTGGTCACTTTGTACAAAAAAATTATAAGGGGAAGTAAAAACACATAAAGAACTGCCATTTTGCCCACAGATTAACATAAATAATAATAATAAATATTCTTTATTGCACATAAGAGACAAATTAAACAGTACATAGTAATAAAAACAAGCAGTACAATTGGGGAACCTTATTACTATAAAGCAATTTCTTCCAGTCAACTCAAGGTGATATTACGGAGAACAGAAAGTCAAAAAGGTTGCAAGAAATTGAAGGAATAAATAAAATATAATGTTGGTAGAAATCGAAGTAAAAGACACTATATAATACATATACTAATCAAATATACTTACAATTATGTGATACAATACAAGTGAAATAAAATACATACTACACAGCTAATGAGATAAACCAAATAATTTAACTATATTTTTTGGATAAACTTTTGGATAAACTCTTTTAACTTAATGATCAAAAAAATCCAATGTGCGAGCTCCCTTGATGCATTCTGGTAGAAAATTTAGAAACCATTAATAATATAATATTTCTTTCAAATTTTAATTGAGATAATACCAATATACCAAAAAGAGATTGATTTATATTTTATTATTTATTTCTTTAATTTTATTCTACTTAAAAAAACATCTAAACTAGAAAAGATCTTGCATTGGGGCGGGAATTAGCATATAAGTACTATTATACACTTTATTTCTGTAAATAGTTTAGGCTGTTCGTAATATAATAATTTATTACTAGACGAACACGAGGTAGCTCTACAAGTTACACCCCATACCCAATGAGCAGATTGATTTTAAAATGATTATTGTAGAAACAGTAAGACTTGCTGTTACTTAGTTATTGGTAGATATAACTAATTCCAGGTTTTTTTTTATTTTTCAGCTCGGGACACGAAGTACGTTTTAGACAACGCTGCGTTCAGCGATCTGCGGCCACACATTGTGACGTTGGACCACATTAGACAGAAACGTGACACTCCTCCTGTACTCACACAACCGAATGGAGGCAACTCAGCTATACCATCTCCGGCAGTTCCTTCTCCGTCTGCTTTAGTCCCGGCCGCTCCGACTCCAGTGTCTCAGGCCCCACCTTCGCCCGCCCATGCTGCCCCATCCCCTGTGGCATCGGCGAAGGCGCCTGAAGTGCCGAAAACTCCTGCGCTTGTAAATGCGACGGCGTCTACCGCTCCGACTTCAGGGAACACAACCAATGACAGCAACGAGACAAAATTGCCAAGTAAGTAAAGTACCTATACATCTATTTTTAATCCCCGACGCTATTATGAGAGGGATGTTATAAGTTTGATGTGTCTATCTGTGCATCTTGTGTCTGTCTGTAGCAACGTAGTTCCTAAACAAATAGACCGATTTTTGTACGGTTTTTTTTTAAAGCTGACGTCAACGATGGTTCTTAGCTATAATTTATGAAGATCTTTTCATACGTTTGATGTTCATCACCTCATTTTTTTACTTGACAAAAGAATCTTCTCACAGGTCTGATTTATTTGATATACTGTTATTTCGGCGGTATTTCCAAAACATGGTAACCCATAGCTGATGCTGTAGCATCAAATAGTCTGCGAGACGCTCAATCCCTTATGAACTTACAGCAGACATAGCGTGTTTGGGATCTTAAGAATCATCATCATCATACCAGCCTATAATGTCCACTGCTAAACAAAGGCAGCCCGCATTCATTGGCTCCGCGAGACCCTGCCCACGTCGTCTGTCCATCTTATGTGAGGCCGTCCTACTTTGCGCTTTCCAGTACGTAGTCGCTATTCTTTAACTTCCCACCGGCAGTCTGTTCTGCGTGCTATGTGCCCTGCCCATTGTCACTATGCTATGCCGGTGACTTTGGTTCTCTTACGGATGCCCTCATTTTAGATTATATCTCGCAGAGAAACACCTAACATAGCTCGATGTGTGTCTGCGAACTTGCAGAAGGGCCTTAGTAAGCGACCACGTTTCACAGCCGTATATCATCTCTTTGTCTTACCCCTTTCTGCAGTTGGACAAGTTTCGTATACTGATTCTTTACTTGGACCGACATGGTGGCGCTCTCGTACAAACATCTCATCACCTCGATATACCGATAGTCTCTTAAGAATAGTCTCAATGAAAAGGTGGTAGATTAATGATGATCGAGGCAGAGGGGATATTTAAAAAAATATTTATTTATTTATTATTAGAAGTAATAGGTACCGAGTTATTTGATACCTGTTTTATCTTTTTCTTAGAAATCTAGACTGGTTTACTCATGTTGTAATTTAAAATAATATTTTTTTGTATTTTAGTAAATATTTTATTGGTAATAAAATTATTTAGCGTTATCAAAATTGCTTTAATCCGGCTTTAATACGTTGCTTGAAGGAAAATCTTAAATACTACACGGAAAATCAAAAATCTGGTAAACCACTTTATTATGGCACTTTTAGTTTGTTTTCAACAAAATGCAAGTATCTTTACTCGGTGGGAAGCCCGTATGCAGGGTCGTCTGGGTAGGTACCACCGCCTTTCTTATTTCAGCCGTGAAACAGTTCGCTGTGTTTCGGATTGAAGGGAAAGGTAGCCAGTGTAATTACTGGGCATGGACGGCATTTCATCTTAGGCCCCAGGATGACAACGCACCTGCAATATCAAGTAATTTTTCCTTGTTATTTCAGGTGTCTACTGGCGGTGGTTACCACTTTCCATCAGGTGGGCCGTCAGCAACATGCTGACGGCCCACCTGTCATCCAGTTGTATATAAAAAAAAATCTTATATAAATAATTGTTTTAAAGCCTATCTTGAGTCAGTTGAATCTATACTAGCTGTACTATTATTATAAAGCTGAATAGTTTGTTTGTTTGGTTGAACGCGCTAATCTCAGAAACTACTGATTCAAATACAAAAATTATTTATGTGTTGAATAGTCTATTCATCGAGATATTATATAGGCTAAATAACATCACACTACGATCAATAGGAGCTGAGCATCAATGAAAAATGTTGCAAAAACGGGGGAAAAAAATCCTGTTAAGAGCTTTCGTTGCGTGCGCTGCGTAAACGGTCCAAGTTACACAAAATTAAAAAGTTTTAAAGAAGTCTGCTACAGCATATTATGTCTATCTTATGAGGTTGACTCACTATAATCTTTTTTTGGTAATCAAATTTTGTTCTAAAATAATGCATTATCTGGGAAGGTGTTTAGGTGAAGATGATAATTATTATTCCTTATCAAAATAAATACATTATTCATCACAAGTATTCAATTTTGAACTAAATTGATCCTCACATCATTTGATTCCAATAAATATCTTACAAGATATTATAGCTTTAAAATAATAATAATATTTATACACTTACATCTATTATCTAGCCCAAAGTAAGCGTCATTAAGAGCTTGTGCATAAATAGTCATCATTAACCCATTGATATCCGATAAACCAGACACAATTAAATTTTAATTGTCACGGCATTAGGTAATGCCATATGGGAGTTAGAGGGTTTTAGAAATGTACTAAATAAACATATAAACGTCCATGATGAAAATTGCAATACATTTTTATAAACGAATATAGTCCATGTTTTAATTTATTCTCGTATTGTCTTCACCACCCTGTTAATATTCATACACTCACACCTATTATTTAAGTAGCCCAAAGTATGATGCTTAGTTAAGACCTTGTTTTATGGACACTAGATAACGGAGAAATAATGATAATAGTATGAATAAAATTTGAAATATACTAAATAAACATATAAACATCCACGACTCGTGAACTAATGCTCGTACTCATCATACAAACATTTGCTCCTACCGGGATTTGAACCCGTGACCCATTGACTGAGTAGCCTGTATAGCAAATAGCAAGGGGCATAAACCATTCGGCCAGCCGGTCGTCTGTGTATGATTATAGTGATAGATTGATTTTGCAACATAATTTACCTCTGATAAATAAATGGTGCGTTGTTGACCAAATGTTTTTGAAGTGCTCTGTTATTTCTTTTAGATCTTTAAAGCAAAAAATTGGTTTTAATTAACGGCTCGATATCACAACGAAATTCTATCGTTAGGGATCTAGGAGTGTATTTTGATGAATGTCTCTTTAGAACTCTCTATGATGACATTATAACTAGGTGGTAGTCCCGTATGTAGGGTCGTCTGGGTAGGTACCACCGCCTTTCTTATTTCAGCCGTGAAATTGTTCGCAGTGGTTCGGATTGAAGGGAAAGCTAGCCAGTGCATTTACTGGACGGCATTTCGTCCTAGGCGTCAGGATGACAACGCACCTGCAATATCAAGTGATTTCTCCTTGTTATTGCAGGTGTCTTGTCTCATAGGCGGCGGTAACCGCTTACTACCAGGTGGGTCGTCAGCTTGTTTGTCATCTAGTTGTACACACGACAGCACGTCAAGTGTAACAGTTGCACTACGAAAGCCGCCTCTATTACGAATGCAGTAAGGGCGGTCTCAAAGTCAAACTGTTATGCTTGATGTGCTGTCGACTGTACATAAAAAAATCCAAATGTAACGTGCTCATTGGGTTCATCTCTCGCTAACTTTAGAAATCAGTCCTTTTTAAAATACTTATATTCCTCATTAGTGCAAAATGTTCACTCTTCCATTGACTCACTTTCGTTCCATTTCTCACTAAATTTCAATATCCGATATAGATCACGGAAACCTACTTCCAAAATGTTTAGTCTCCAATTGTACATTAACAACCCTATAACCATGATGTGTCGTTTAGATGTGATATAATATTTGGGGGTAAGTTAAGTACTTTTAAGAGAATACAGCGTCTATTACGCCTTTATAATCGTAACTTATAGTTAGTAACTATCCCAATTAATATTATAAATGCGATAGTGAGTTTGTTTGTTATGCTTTTAAACTATCCCAATTAACATTATGAATGCGATAGTGAGTTTGTTTGTTATGCTTTCACGCCTAAACTACTGAACGGATTTAGATGGAATTTAACTAACCTTTGGAGTTATGGTCTTGCTCAACTACGTAATACATATAACATACTCTTAACATCGTTTTAAATAAATAAATAAACCAAAATTTTTAAATTTTGAAGTTAAAACCATGCACTTCTCCTCGACTATGATGATAACGTTCTCTTTGGATGTTGTTTTGTTAATATGATTATTATTTATAGCAACACTTAGTGTAGTGGCTTATCAAGCTATTATAGATTACAGCGACCCCAAACTTATTACAGATCTGAATTTATTGTGCTAGTG
Organism: Nymphula nitidulata; assembly: GCA_947347705.1. Classification (NCBI taxonomy): domain Eukaryota; kingdom Metazoa; phylum Arthropoda; class Insecta; order Lepidoptera; family Crambidae; genus Nymphula; species Nymphula nitidulata. The sequence goes on from OX374616.1 coordinate 26,441,474, forward strand.
GTCGTCGGACACGCGATTATTGCTCATATTATTATTTTATATTATTTGCGGTTGTATTTATGCTAAGCTAAAAATAACAATTATGTACTTTCATTTGAAAGTTAACAACGGAGCTATAAATTACGGTTTTATAAAGTTACTTGCTTTATTATTACTTAGTTGCTTTATATTTTTGTGTGTGTACGTTACTCCCCCATATCTCCGTGAAAGAAGCAATGGATTTCTATAATTCGTAATGGGTTTGGAGATAGTAAAGGAACGTCTCTACAAACAACAGTAAAGCGATAGTAAAACACAAATGTATTTTTACCAGAGGCTGACAAACAGACAAGTCGATAACCCTACCTAACGGTCACCCGTCCCGCTTTTTCTCATGGAAATGTATCACGAAAAATGGTACAAAATTTAAACAAAAAGAAGACCTTAAACAAACAATATTATATTACAGGGTGGTGACGACAATAAATTAAAACATGTGCTATATGTAATAATTCATAGAAATTTTAATTTATTGTCTTCATGTTCTAAAAGGGTTTGGAGATAGTAAAGGAATTCCTCTTCAAACAAAACTAAAGCGATAGTAAAACACAAACGTATTTAATAGGATAGTGCACTATTTTTTTATTTATTTCTTAAATAAGAAGTGGTTACACAAAGAAATATTGCAAAAGAAATAGGTAGTAGGTATGTTTAACATCAATAGTTTCACAGAAACAGTGGTACTCGTATATTTGATATTTTGCACTTCCAGCGCATCATCTAAAAACGCTCCATATAAAATCTGTGGAACTGAGGACGTCACATCACATGTTGCTATACGACTAAAAAATGTATGGCCATATTGACAAAATTAATAATAAGTATGTAGTATCAAGGATGATAAAAGTATATATATACTACATAGTTACATACTTATTATTAATTTAGTCAATATGTATATGCTCTTCTAAATAAATAAATAAAGCATGTTTTCATTCATAGTTGTCATAATAAAAGTTGATAAAATTGATGTAAACAATCTAATATCATTAACATTATTATAATTTTTTGGACAATTAAACACCATTTTTATAAATTTTCTAACCTGCAAAATTTTAACAATATTACATAGCTTTTAAGTTTGAATTGTTTTATGTTTGTTTTTAAATATATTTATATATATTTTTCATAAAATAGCGTCATATTCAAACTTAAGCAACATCCCTATCCGAGGAGCTCGGTGGCGTATTGGTTTGAGCGCTCTGGTTTCGAATACGAAAACAAAGCAACTTTCGCCATGGTCGACCCTGGGATGGGTCAACCAAAATTTATAATCTCGTGTTCCTCCGTGCTTCGGAAGGCACGTTAAGCCGTTGGTCCCGGTTGTTACTACAACCGCTTTAACCCACCAACCCGCATTGGGCCAGCGTGGTGGTGTTATGGCCCAAACTCCTCATGTGTTTCTCCCATGTAGGAAGGCCTGTGCCCAGCAGTGGGACGTATATAGGCTGGTGATGAGATGATGAGATGAACATCCCTATTGTTGATGACATGATGACAGTCTATTTTAAGCTGTTTCCAGAAACAATAGAAAGTTGTAACACGAACACCAAAAATACTTACCTAATTTAGATAACATTTAATCTGTAAGTGACACATAAGGTAGGTTATTTATTACCTATATAATTTATGTACTAGACTATCTGCACCCGAAATGCCTTGCAATGCCCGTAAAGAGAAACTTAGGCTCGTTTTCACTAACATTTGCTTAGCGTTAAGAATCTCTTAGCGATTTTTGGCTCAGTCTATCTAAAGGAGATAGTCACCTAAGCCTAGGGAATGATTAGTGGAAACGGACATTAGGCTCTATCTACACGTATAAATAAAAATGAATGTTTATAAGTTTCTCCGCTATTCGTTCCTAAACCATTGATCAGATTGTGATGAAACTTTGGTAGGGGTTTCTGGGGACGCCCGCAAAGGTTACTGTGTATAAAACCTTTTTTTCTCTTTACGGTCATTGTAAAGCATGTCGGGTGCAGCTAGTCTATGAAAATAAAATTTTGCATGATAAATAATAATTCGGATTCGGATACAAAATCATATTCTGTTTAGATTATAAGTTTATGTTAGCACAACCCTAAAGAATAGCCAAAAGAGTTTGAATAACTTATAAACACTAATCACTAACTACTATGATCATTTTCCAAGATCCTTTAGTATGTAAAGAAGCCATATAATAAGTATATATCCCAGCATAAAAGTAGCCTCATGATATCACACACTGCTATAACAATTGGTTTTACATGTTTGTAAATGTTTAGTTTCACTTGTTCGATTGCTCAGCTGTGGTTAACTATACTTATCACGTTTGTGGCATTATACAATTTTGAAATACATATATCCACTGTTCTTCAATAAATATCCTACACGTAATGATACATTATTAACTCTTGTAAGTTAAATACTTGAAGGTCAGTGGTAGATGGTAGGTGGTAATAGTCTGAGATGGGTGATCAAACAAAATTAGTTATCATTGAACGCTGTGTTCTCTCTTATACGTTGATTATTTGTAAATATAGGTAGTATATTTCTATTGGAATTCAAACAATATGCGATGCTATATTCCTCATATTGTGGATCGGTAGATATACTTGTGCAATCTTTTTTCTAGATTTTCCTATAATGAAATAGAAGACGTTATTATAAGGCTTTTATTCCGAAGAAATTTGAAATACTAAAGGTATGCAGTAAGCCAATACTTGTTTTTAGTTTATAAAAAATATAGATATTTTATGAAAAAATTAAAAATGTACCAGCAGAAACAAAATGCATGTTTCCTTTACTTCCTCATTTTTAAAGTCGTAAAACATGACCTGTTGTTTTATTGTCTATTATATATAAATATTTTATTTTTATATTATCATTTTAGCTGCAGCTTTATATTTTAAGGGTAAGAAGTAATGGTGCCTTGATAAAACAGAAAAAAATTCAGAACAATAACTAAAGCAAAAAAAGGACACATCTGATATATCACAATGACATACGTCTATTTTGGCAGCAAAACAATTATTTTAATCTCAGAACAATATGTTAATAATGTGCTTAAAATCAAAGTCTGCACAGCACAACGAAATTACGATTGATTCCTTTTTCGTCGTATTCCGGAAGCAATCTTTTTGTATTATTGTACGAAATTTAATGAAAATGAAATAAGCTAAACTGTGAGCTAAGCTTATCTCATTTTTATTTTAAAAATGAAGGGCTGGGCTATAAAATGCATGAAAAGTCTACTTTTCTAGGATTGTTGTTCAAAAACAAAGTTACTGTCCTTTCTTTGCTTTATTGTGCAAATTGATTAAATGTGATCACTTTTTAGGGTTCTGTATCTAAAACGGCAAAAACACAATTTTTATAGTTTATTAAGTCACTGTGTCTAAACTTCCGTCACTTCTTTTTCTAAAAAAGGTTGTATTTTACACGGAATAGCATTTTTTATCTAATTATCGTTAAGCTAATGGAACGAACATTAGTGACCGTTCTAAATTTTTCAAAAGCAAACAGTAATTATGTGACCTGTCTTTCCAATCTGAAAAATTGACTACTCACGATTAAAAATAAAAATGATATTTTATTCTGTAAATATTTTTAGTTTAAACCTATTTTTCAGGTACAAACCTCTAAGTTGCCCTTTTATTAGTTGATCCATATTCATATGAATAAACCGATCTTTCGACAGACTGTGACTCGTCATCGGCACCTGAAAATTTCTTATCTATTGTGATAGGGTTACAACAGTTTGAATATTTTAAAAGAATACCTTCATAACATAATATTCTATTTTAATATTTAAACTTTAATCATAACAGCGCAGCTGTGATTCACTGTTAAGTGACTCTCATTATTGGAATTCGCTGTAAACATTCATCCTTTGTTTGTTTCCCGAGGATGTCTTATCGTCCCTAATCCGACGATGCAACAAGTGCGACATGCAACTGAACTGTGTTGAGTTCTATCTAAATATTAAACACTAGCTGTGCCCGCGACTTCGTTCGCGTGGATGTCAGAAAATAACATGTAACCTTGGATATCATAAATGCGTCCTTGATCATTATTCTGTTGCTGAGTTATTTAAAACTATGATATCTTTTAACATGTTCATTAAAATCATGTGATGTCAAGAACATATTTTTTTAAATTAAATACTTATGATGAATAATAAATTATTTAAATATGGAATAATATAATGATTACAAAAACACCTTTGCAGGTAATGCATAATTTTAGAACAATTTTGATTACCAAAAAAGGTTATAGTGAGTCAACCTTCAAAGTTAGATAATATACTGTCGCGGACTTTTTTTAGAGGAAAACAATTCCGGCATACACATTTTTTGCGTAGCGTTAACCGTTTACGCAGCGCACGCACCGAAAGCTCTGAAAAGGAATATTTTTTCCCGTTTTTGCAACATTTTTTATTGATGCTCAGCTTCTATTAGTCGTAGCGTGATGTTAAACCTATAGTACTCCTCGATAAATGGGCAGTTTTACTATGCAATATACACCATGAAGAGCATCTGTAGCCGTTTTCTGCTGTTAAATTTGAGATTCTGTTTTAATTAATTTTAAAAACACACCCGTAGTGTTCTTGACTCACCATCCCGGTAAGTCAAGAACTGTCCATTAAATATGAATTTGAGCAACCTAATTCATAATATCATAAACAAAAATGAAAATTCGTATTTAATGGATATTTTATCACTAATTTCATTACAGATAGCAGTAACTAAAACAGGTAGCTTAAACCTCGTTGATATTCACAGCGATATTAATACATTATTTATTACCTTACGCGCGTAAGCGTAAAATTGGAAATAATTTATTCAATAAAAAAATGAACTTTTTTTTAAAAACTTTTCACAAAATTTGAAACAGTTTATTGCCTTTCTGAGAAGCTCAGGGTTTTAAATAGTCGTCGGTCTAAATGGGAATAAAAGGCATGAGAAGAATCACCGTGGGTTTTTTTTATCAAGTTATTGTTTCCTTTCCATTCAGGTTTTGGCTTTTGTAAAATAATTTGTTGATGAGTCAGTCAGTCAGTCCAACATATTCGAAAACAAGTACAACAGTAGTAGTATTAGTAAATATGATAATAAATGTTGATGACGGTTTAGGAAAAGGATTTATTCTTGGTAAAAATGCTAAATATTCGCGAGGTAGCTTAATTGTTCTGTTTTTCCTCATAGATCTGGTCACACCAGTGGACTTATTGGATCTGAGTTGCGTACCTACGTCTCGTTGTGTCATGTTTTGATGGTGCAATCTGTGCGCCGCCGGCATTAGTTTAGAAAGAGGACGTTCCTCCTCTTTCAATCGAGTAGGCTTCGTTTTTTCTTAATTTTTATCAGGGATGTTACTTATGGATATGGGTTAAATAATATTTACCTGTTTCAATTACGTTTACCGAAGTGCAATTATTTAGGATTATTTGATGGTTTCTGATAGTTTCAGTGACAAATATTAAATTATTTAGAAAATTTAAAATGAAATACAAATATTTTATTTTGGAGTGATTATTGCTATTGGCCGGTAAGCAAAGTCACCTTTGCCTTGCTATATTTCGTAAGCCGATAAACTTTTGCAATGCTTCTTTAAATTTTGCATTAAACGTCAATACCCTGTTAGTACCGGTTCATCAAGTCCCAAGACAAGCTTGGGATAATCATGAACATTTACATGCAATCATTGGCGCTGTGATTAAAACACTTTGGTGTTGTAATAAAGTACAATATACCACATCTGTCACTTCAGAAACTGCTTCATATTAAATGAACAGTTCTATTACTTTTGTCAGTTTATAACGATCGTATCAACGTTGGGACGTTTATTTCTACTGACGAAAATTGGTGTGGACATTTAATGCATTTCATTATTTAAATTACTTACTGCGACTGCGAAGTCGCTCTGGTGTCATAATTATAAAGAAGGCATTTCAGACATTTAAATTGATTGCTTGAATCATCATAACCATCATACCAGCATATGATGTCCACTGCTGAACAAAGATATCCCCTATGATTTCCAAATGGACCGGTTCTTCGCAGCCTGAATCCAACGGCTCTGTATCTAATGTCTTCGGTATAGTGCGGATCAGTCGGGCTCTTGGGTCTTTGTCCGAATTGATAGTGGGGTTCGTTGTGGTGGCACATAACTCTCCATAGAATCTTTCGACCTTCATTGTCACCTCAGGCTTAGACGACACTAAGTACCAATTGGCTTTTCCCAACAGACACTTCCCTTGCAAACACTTTCTTTTTTCTTTCGCTCTATCGCTCTTATACAATTTAAGTTACTATTAAAGCGGCGAATGTCGTGTCGCATGGATTTCTATATCTGTCTATTGCTGATATAGTGACGGATCGTCTGAAGACTGCAACCTCATTTGTTGCCGTTTTTCCATGTGAGAAATGGTGTTGGTCGGATAATTTTTTAGGTTCTTTTCTGCGTTGGGTCTTGCAGAACTTAGAACCCACTGTTTGGAGAGTTTCTACTAATCCGCTATTGATCTCGTCCACTGTAACGCACCTCTCCAGGCATTCATAGCGATTCCAGAATTGGAGTTGAAAGCTTTTGGGGTTTCGGACTTGAAGAGGTGTTGGTGGGGGCGTAGACCTCATCAGACAAGACCGTTCTTATCAGACTAATATTCTATGATCTCCGAGAATGTGCCTCTCACCATACGGTGATAGCTACCGCTACCGTTTGCTTGTATACGTCTTCCAGATTAAAATTTTATAAATCTCACTCTAGCGCAGTGTGCGCTTGAGCAAGATTAAAAACATCATCGTGCTGTTACGTGGGAATGACAACAATATTCCAATTGTTTATAAACTGTTACCGAAGAGCAGTAAGTAGATATTAGTATAAATAAGCCACCCAATTCCATAACTTTATACAATGCAAGAAAAGCTCGGTGGCGTAATGGTTAGAAGCGCTCTGGTTTCGATTACGAAAACAAAGCAACTTTCGCTATGGTCGATCCCGGGATGGGTCAGTTAAAATTTCTGTCCTCGGTAGTGGTCGGAGCACCCCCCGAATCTTGGAAGGTCGCGGAGTCGGTTTCCGCCCTATGACATATTTTTTAACTGTCAAAATAAAATTGTCAATGTACCATACTGTATGGTTTGTGTACAAATCAACTTTAAAGTTAGGTGCGTTAAATATGCTTATATAATTAAGGCAGCGGTTTGCAAACCGTATCGATACCGTAAAAAGGGTAAACGCTGGCGAACCCTGAATTTTTCTTTAAATTTGAATAAAATCATTCGGAGTAACGGAGTAACGTACCGCGAGTAGGGTGGTTAGGTGATATGGAGAGCTTCCTTATGCGTTAGGACATGGTTTGACTGCGTCCCCTGGGTCTACTAAACATTACAACGAACGTTTCCTATTTGTTAACCAGGCAAGCCCAACTTTTCATCACAAATGATAATCCGATTAATTTGTGTGTCGATTGTACAAGCCTCAACTCAATTCCACAAACTTTCTTCTTCTTTGACTCGATTTATATTTGAAACACGATTTGGTATGCATTACGAATAAATATAATATAAATTTTATTGTTACACTTATACCGAAACTAATATCTGCAGCCGTTACGTAAGATTCGACTCGGTAAGCGCAGTTAATTAGGTCCATGAAGTCCTTTGTTTTATCGGACTTCTACGTAATGCTCGACTCGTTAGCATCCAATTTATCGACAGTCATTAATTTGAATCATTTATTTTGATAATATCGTAATACTTCTTACGAAGCACGATAGTCAAAATAATCAGTTTTTGGAACCCATTCAATGTTTGAAAACGGGCTTACTCGACGCATACTCACATCGGTGAAATACAGTTTTAACCCCCGACGAAAAAAGAGGAGTGTTATAAGTTTGACGTGTCTGTCTGTGTGTCTGTATGTGGCATCGTAGCTCCTAAGCGAATGGACTGGTTTTGATTCGGTTTTTTGTTTGTAAGCTGACGTGATCAGGATGGTTCTAAGCTATAATTTATGAAGATCAGTTCAGGCGTTTGATGACTACCAGCTCATTGGCTACTTGACAAAAGGCTTTTACTAACAATCACAGTTCTAATTAATTTGAAATTTGGTTTACTGTTACATCTGTGGTTTTCTCAAGACATGCTAACCTTAAGCTCACCTGTACCATCAAATAACTGGGATGTTCAATTCTTCAGAAACTTACAGCAGATATAGCGTGTTTAGGAATAGTATCAATGCGATGATGCTAGATAGATGATTGGTGACGTCAGGGGTTACTTAAATTTTTTATTTATATATAATAATATGTTGTTTTTGAGTATGCTGCCAAGTTGTTGTAGCACATTATAATGTTTATACCACAAACCACAATATAATTGTTCTGTAGATGGCTATGTAGCCATCTACAGAACAATTATATTGTAGTTAAATACCACATGATATTAATGGTGTTGAATATTATCCGTATGAAGTATTTTTCTTTACTTTGTTATTTTAAAACAGGCAATCGTTCCGGGGTGCAACATCGCATGGAAAAAGCATGCTTCCACAAAATCTCGCGTTAAATAGTTTTTTTTATTTCTGTCCGACCTAAACACAGTAAGAGTACTTTTAATTAATACTCGACAAAGAAGTCGCTATACCTTGAATTTTGACATAAAATTTCTTGTATTGTTAAATTTAATATTTTGGAAGATACTAACATTATTGTAGGTATACAAATAAAACAAAGCCTATGATTAATAAACATAATCTAATGCGCATGCACGAAGCAACAATTTTATACTTAGCATACAGATCCAGCGCCACGCACAGACGCTACATGAATGTATTACCTACATATACCACTGCTGCATTAATATTTAAATTGTTATTGAGCTCATTTACATGAAATATTGACTATTGATGTTAAGACCCATTTTTAAAGACCACATATGCACTTGTTAAGTAACCAAGGTTACCTAAACTAATCATTAACATAATTCACACAAAATAAGTCTCTTTCTCTATTTGACGCCTTAGATCTATTTATTATTTGGACTTATATACAGGATAAATTAAAACATTGGCTATATTAGTTCATAGAATGGTTTGCCACTTTCAAAAACATCTAATTTATTTTATAATATCATGACATTTCTATGAAATAAGCAGCCAATGTTATACCATTTCAAACAATTGTCATGAAATTATCAAATGAATAAGGTGTTTTTGAAAGTGGTTAACCATTTCTATGAATTAATGTATTCCATGTTTCAATTTATTGTCGTATTGACGGCACCAGCGTGTTTACCTACACACCGAAAATGCCGAAAATGAAACCCGTACCTATTCATTATGCACAAGTATATGGATACAATTGTTGCTGCCCTGACATCCTTAGAAATGAATTTATTTCAACACAAGATACCATACCAATACAATGTATTGCATGTATAACCTGTGGTATAACGTCCTAAAATACTACTGCGATGTAAATACTAAAAAAATTGTAAAGCGGTTGTATTAACAACAGGGAGTAATAGTTTAACGTGCCTTCAGTAGCTACAGAAGAAACCTAAATATTTATACTTACGAAACGAAACCATAGTGCTCTATCAAACCAATTACCCCAGCAAGCTTCTCAAATAAAGCGAATGTTCGATCGTATTCTTTTCTGCTGTTGCGAATTTTTGGTGTAACAAACTGTGTCTACTAATTGTGTTTTTATTTGTTAAATATGCGAAAATATGTGTTTTTATTCAGGACTTGAATTTGGTAAACCAAAGATTCAATTACTTACAGGCTTACTTACAGACTTGACTTGATCTAAAAGGAAACAGTATAGTTTAGAACTTTATTGGGTTCACAATTGAAAACTGCAATTTTTAGTTAATTCATTAGCGAAAGCGAGTGTTTATTAATAATTATGCCTTTCATCCCATTATATGTAATGACTGCATGTGGTAAAATGTAACATAATGCGTCATAAATTGAACATTTTTTTGGCCGATTACAATGCAGCAGTTGTATACTTAATAGCTGCACATCCTTTTTTAACCGACTTCAAAAACGAGGAGGTTCTCAATTCGGACGGTATGTTTTTTTTTCTATTTTTTTCTATTTTTTATTTTTTTTCTTTGTATGTACACCGATTACGCCGAGATTACTGATCCGATTTACGTGATTCTTTTTTTGTTCGATGCGGAATAGCTGCCATTTAGTCCCATAAATTTTTTTTCAAAATTAGTTGGGAAGTTTGCTTTTAAATAAAAAAAAAACTGAAATTATTAAGTCGTCTACGTATGCGACATTGCGAAATTTTGCTTTCCTATGACTTTTTAGTGAAACGATACGATAGTAGGAAACAATATAAGTTGACGGTCACCCATCGACCTTTGAAAGTTATCACTAAAAAATGTGAAAAAAAAAATTTAAACAAAAATTAAAACCGACTTCAAAAAACTGAAAAGGATAAAATAATTAAAATTAAGTAGGTACTCATCCCCTAGTAACATATTTTTGGAGTTGGTGCTAAGTGGTTTCCAAAAAAAATAGAAAGTGAAGCACCAACTCAAAAAAATATGTTTCTAGGGGATGAGTACCTACTTAAATTTAATTATTTTATCCTTTTCAGTTTTTTGAAGTCGGTTTTATACGACAATATTGGTGGTAATTTATACCGCTATCACACTGGCATCAAAAATCTTGACTGAATTATATTAGTAATGCACGACGTCACAGTCAACTTCCATAATATTAGTTGTTAATGGTACCTACTTCTGAATTTTCACCTTTGTTATGCGACTTATTATTATCTAACAAGTGTCATTTGAAATGAAGTAAAGCCGATTGCCGAACTCTTCTTTGCGACTTTTTTCAGTCGAATCAAGCGTATCGGCTTGACATTGAGCCCACTCCCATAAATATTGTAATAGAGGCGGCTTTCGTAGTTCAACTGCTACACGTAATGTGCTGTCGCTGTACATAAAAGTTTTTAATAATTACTAATATATCAACACAGCCTTCTATCGAGGCTGGGCAAATACAGAACCCCATAACCATTCGGACATAGGTATATCATTCTTAGATTCACGCTTCTTCAAAATTTGGTTCATTTTAAAACCGTTAACATTTGTTATTCAAATAAGATAGGTTAATTGATGAACAAAATGAAGTAGATAAGGATGCTTCTAGAGCTCACAATTAGAACGAATGACGTTTTAATTAATGAGCTAATTAGTTTATTACAAATGCAATGCTTTTATATTCACTCTTTGTAATGAAAAAATCCAACTAGTACATAAATGATAATTATAATCTGAATTTTGATGTATGTATTTGCTATAAAAATTAGATTTAAATGCGACAACAATGTATTATGTTAATTGCGAGTTGCGCTGTTGTGTTGGCATGTGTGTTTTGCTTATGCGACTATTTAACTATCCTCAACTCTAATGATAAGTTATACTAAGATAACATTGCCAGCATTCTCTATCTCGGAGTAACTCGTGAAGCTCAAAACGCCTCTTGCATTATTAATCATGTTGTTTATAAGAACATCTAAATACTTAACTTGAATTTTGTAAGCGCCCTTCAAAGAAGATACAGAAAGAAAGCGATTTTTTAGACAATCTGAATGTTTTTTTATGAAAAGTTGATGGCGATCTTCGAGCCGTCGAGTCTGAGTAGGCAACAAAGCCATGTGCTACACTCAGGTTTTTTATTCTAAACTATACATCCTATCGATGATAACAGTATAAGAGTGTTAGCACTGGTAGTTGAAGAAAAATGTTGATCACTAGACAAAATAGCGTCCTCATCATCAAAGAGGTTAGAAGCAGTTATCAAGTGGCGTTACCACCAGAACAGTGTCGCCACCTCCTTCCTCTGTTCTGTGGTCCTCGTAGCAGTGAAACCATCAAAGAACTGCATTATTTTGTAATATTTTTTGGTAAAATTATATTGATATTCAATAGTCTCGCTGGACGGGCTCGACACAAGCATAATTTATAATTATTAAAAACTCGAATTATTATTAAACTCGAGATCATAATTAATCCCACGTTAAAAAATTACATTCTGCAGCCGAAATTTTAAACATCATCAAGAACTTGGGGCCAATTAGCACCATTATTGATATTGAAGTTAGAAACACAACTTGCACATTTAAACATCAATTAATAACTCGTCACTCAGACATATTCCTCTACCGGGATCCGAAGCTGGGGCCTCAGTTTTAGCAGAGCAGAATACAAATAAATCTGATACTATTCATATAAATATAAAAAACATTTTTATCGCCTAATTCTTTAGATAGATAAGCTACATATTTAAGGCATTTAAACAACAAAACAGTTGTTCGATAGTGCTTTTGTTCAAAATCATAATTGGTTGTAAAATACATATAAGTTTACAAAATAACATTTCTTTTTCAGTTCCTACACCACCAGCAGCTGTAGTGACGCAAGTGCCGATCCTTGGCGCCAACGGCACGGGCCAGCGCTGGACCAATCTCACCGAGACCACAACAAAAGTCAGCGACCCTATTCCAGCTGATGACAGTGAGTTTCCCAATTTTTATTTTTATGTTCCAGATGTCTAAAGCCTCAAATGTGCACATAAAACAACAACTTGCCAAAATTACTACTGTACTTTTTAATTTGCTAATATATTTCACCAATAATTGTATTTATTGGAAGTAGTCACTTCCAATAAATAAAATTATTTATGCAACATTTTAAGGAATTGAGTAATTAATATTGACGAGGAGATAGTAAAAGTTTGTATGGGACTTGGGACAGCTTATGAGCACCATTTTTCCGTCAATTTAGAAATACAATTTAGTTTTTTACATCTTTACCTTGAATATTGCCGTTTGACTTCTTCATAGCCGAGGTCAAACAATTCAGAAAAATGTACAAAAACACTTCTTCCAAAATATTCACAGTTGAAACCAATCATTGTTACCAATCTAATGACAATTGTAATAAATGACAATACGACATTAAATTCTACTTTTTAAAAGCGTCATTGTGGCTATGGACAGTACAGTTTTAGGCACTATAATGACTTCTATGTTGCCATTTTATACATTAAGTATTTTTTTTTCAATAAACTAAAATAGTTTTGGGTTAATTAACCCGTGAAGCGCCAGACGCAATTGATTTTTTCAATTTTCATATGCCTTCAGAGGTATAACGCTGTCTGAGAGATTAAAGGAAAACACGTGATTTAGTTCATTTTGGTCTTTAATCTAAATTGGAGCTCATGAGCTGACCCGAAACTTCACTATCTCCTTTTATATTACACCTACCATCGACGCAAATATTTTTGAAAAGGTTAAATCTAATAGGCAAGGTCTAAGCGCAGATCATATTAGACTCTGTTTGACAGTACACATTAAATTTTATTGACTGTAAATCATAGGTATTGCATTGAACACTGACATTTCTAATAGAGTAGCCGTGTTTTTAATTGTGTAAATAAATAAAACCGGTTATTTCCATCCTGAACTGTGGCTGGCGTTAAAATTAGAGACTCAAAAGCGAGCGTGGGTCAAGCGTATCATTATCATGCCATACCACTTTCACTGTATCTCTATAACGGCTACAAATGGAACTGTCGATCTCGTGCCTAATGTTTCGCAGCTCATACTTTGCTGTGGTACTACTTTAATTCAGATATGTTGTGGTCGACCGGCGGACATCAATTACGCGTATCGCCATCCGATCAAAATACCAACAATAGTCAATTATTTGTGTCCCCGTTGTGTTGCTATTTCCACATTTTTTCCTCGTGAAACAGTTGCTGTGGCTAGTGTACAGTAAATGACGGATTGAGCGTAACGAACAAGGCTGGCAGGTTTTATAGTGATTTAAACACATGAGGGGGCTGCCGACTTCTAAATACTAAAATCATTCTGTGAAGTAGGTGTGTACTGTATCCAATATCGGGCACAATTGATATTTTTATAGTGTGTCAGCGCTGGCGGTCTGGTATTTGACTAAAGGGGTCTTTAAGTACTCACATATTGGGCACAATAGGTTTTCTATAGCGTGGTAAGTGATGAAAGTATCATTTAGTTTTGCATTATTACTTGCAAAACTAAATGACTCTTGACTGCCGAGTTTAGATTAGAAATTTTACTTTTTATCACAGCAATAAATAGTATTTTGAATGTAAAATTATTTGACTTAGTTAGGCGTTGTGAATCCATAATTTATCTTTGAAGTAGTTTAAAATGCAACATCAAATTTGAATGATTTAATTAGCCCGTTAATTGGTGCCCTCTGTTAATAAGACGCCTATGCACCTAGATATTATTTATCATTGTTACCTAATTATATTAAAATGAGGCCGGGTAATTAAATTAATTCAGAAGGAGTAAAGCGACTAGCAGGTTAGGTATACACGAACCTGTCAGAATTGAATTAGTCCATTTAACCCTTATTTGTAATGATAATGAATCAACGAGAGCGTTTTCATATTGAATAAGTGGTGATATTTACGAAAATTTTCAAATTTTGAATAAACAAACTATGCGTGAAAACGAATTTCAGGAGATTTTTAAGATAGTGTACATATTCCTGGCCAGATATGAAACATCTCCTTCCATTAAGTCTGAAGGGCAATATAAATTAGGATTCCCAACCAATGTTAAAAGATTACATGACTGTAATTGTTTATCCTACAATAACGTATTCTCGCACCTCGTTATTAATAGTTGAATAATAATCTCGAATAATATAGGTAGGTAATTTTTTACATTTATCAAACTTAGCTTTTAGGTACCACTACGAATAGAAGTAATTGGTTACAATTATCTCGTTTGTTACAGAATTGAAAACAAAAAGCTTATTGTATCTTTTTATATTATATTAAATTACTTTCGTTTAAGAAAACAATAACGATAGCGATATACTTTTAAAATAATGTAATATCTGTGAGTACTCTTGTATGGCGTTAGACAAAACTACATCGAACAACAATGGGCTGACAAGTGTGATGTGCTATGGGAGGTATGCTGATACGCTAATTACTCAGGTGCGATTTTATTCGTCTTGTTTAATTAGCACATACGCGATAAATGGCTTGTTATCGTGACGTCAGACAAAGACAAATGTCTCTATGACAGTACACAGATAACAACAACCGCGACAATCCATAACTATCTGAAGGCATATTCATAATCGCGGGCAACGTCGTGTCTTAAAAATGACACAGTTCTCTTGCGAACGTGTTTGGAAAATTTTGTGTTTTAAAGGCACAAAGGCTCCAAACCAAAACAATAAAATATAAAAAATGTTGTTTCTATGGGCTGAGGTAGGTCATTTCTATGATCTGAGGCCAGTACCCCCACTTCAGACCATAGAAACAAGATTTTTTTAACAATATGTGTACTGGACTAATGTGAACTATTGGTACAGTTGACAGCACGTCGAGCGTGACATATCGACCTTTTGACCGCCATCATTCTGTTCGTAATAGAGGCGGCTTTCGTAATACGAGCTTCATGACGTGCGTTGAGTTGTCATGTGTCATTATCGGTATTATGTGTTATTTTTGGTATGTTTCGTCCAATATTCGTAGACAGAGTCACTTTCGGGATCTAGCAAAATAGTTCAAAAAAAAAATTGTTACAAACTCAAATCATTTTATTGCAAATAAAATATTTGAATTGTAAGGCGCCATTGATCTTACCAGTTCAAAATCAAATATTTAAGAAACAGATTTACCTACCTTTTCTCACAATTTCTTAAGATAAAGTTATGTCATACAAATATTTGAGATAACTAAATTAGTAAAATTAAAAAGTCAAAATTTACTTGAGTAATTTTTTTTAAAAGAAACTAATTTTTCGCCTACAAATCAACCACATTCATATTATAAGTTAATGCCTACTACCTTACTAATAATCATTGTATAAGCCTAAATAATTGTTACACAGCATATCTTTTGTTTGAATTCAAAATATTATTCGAAAGAACGTGACAAAATACAGTGTACATACATAATTGGGTAATACCAGGCTTATGCTCGTACAATAATTGTTAGTTAGATACTTATAATTATAACAAAGAACTACAGCTATTCAAATATCACTTCACCAGTCTCGATGACAGCATATTGTCTACTGCGGGCAGCAAGAATAAGATAAACTATACACGAGGTTACATAATCTTCTATTTAAATAAAAATTAATGTTAGCATGCTATTTAATGCAAGCGATTAAACTTTGGTAGGTTTTCTGGCGACGCATGCGAATATCCTAGATTGTAGAAAACTTTTTTATTAACCGGTAATAAAAAAATCGGGTATCATTATTAACGGTATCCAAACTCATATCAATATTAACGTATTCGTTACACGCGACCGATATATCAAAACTCCTTTAACGGGTACCTTAAAAATTAGTATATCTTTAAATAATTAAACGACGATTGACTACTAAAGATTCCGTCGCATGCCGTCCGAAGCTGGGACTGAAAAGCGCTATTAACCGGTAACACAAAAATTGCGTATCATTATTAACGTTATCCAAACTTAGTGACTCATAAAGATATGTAAATATTAATCGGTCCGAAATATAGTTTTTTAGTTTAAATATCTAGAAATTTCTACCAATGACGCATTTTCAGTGACCTATCTTCACGCTCCGTGGAGTTTGATTATGTCCGCGTTTACAGTACTTTTTTATCTTTGAGAGTTCAAATGAATTAAGTGATTTGTTGAAATGATCAAAAATTCTGAGAAATGTTTGACGTTATATCAATTGCACTTTGTACGGATAGTCACCTTTGAGTTATATAATATATATTTAGATTATTATTAATGCCCGTATTTGCACTACTTTTAGTCGTCTTTTTTCAAGGTTGTTAACGTAATTTGCGTAAATAATGGCCATTATTTTTCGTTAGCTATCATTTTACATAATATCTTGAAAAGTACAATATCATTCTCTTTCAGAAATTTGTTACTTGTATTAGTTAAGTATTTAACATAAAATGTGCGAAAATAACTTTCACTAACAATTCAACCGCAGTGTTCAACCACATCGGAGACGATTCGCGACGGTTTTGTCAAACCGAAATAAAACTATTTTGTAAGCAAGATAGTGACATTATATTTTAATGAAAGTATTCTTATAGTTAATTTAAGGCTGACATAAGATTGTGTACAGTCCACAGCACATCAAGCGTAACAGTTTGACCTTGAGACCGTAGTGCAACTGTTACACTTTATGTGCTGTCGTCTGCACATTGCAAATAAAATAAATAAATATTGATAATTATTCATATTAAATGCAGAAACGAAACCCTAAAAATTGACGTGACCTTTGCGGACGCGTAAACAAACAATCGATGTATAGGGTGTGGTAGAGTGGCTAATTCTTTTGGTGTTAGTAGATATGACGTCCATCTGTCACATATCCTACGTTTAGCTAGAAATATGCATATGTTCCAGAATAATAGCAATTTTACTAAAATCACACACCTTGGCCTACTAATTTGGCTGCCTTTTTAGCAAATTGTATGACGTAGCGCAAAGATCTTCATCTCCATCCCTAGCATGTCCTGCCACTTTAGCTCAGATTGTTCATAAAAAATGCACTTTACCGATATTGGCCATTTTTAGAGCCTATTATAGATAGGTAACACAATAAATGGTACCGTCATGAATTTCATGACATTTCTATCAAATAATGCAGCTATTTCATATAAATGAATGTCATGAAAATATCAAATGAATAAGAGGTTTTTGAAAGTGGCAAACCATTTCTATGAACTAACATAGCCCATGTTTAATTTTATTGTCATATTGATGGCACCATTCTGTATAACAATAGGTAGGTATTAATACGTCGTAATATAAAAGCCGTTTTATCTATCTTATTTACAGGTTTGACTGATGTGTTCGAGACACCAGAGAGAATCAAGGCGGAAAGACATCTCAACAATTTGACTTATGTAAGTTCCATTATTTACCTCATCATTTTCGATTGACATTATTAGGTACAGTCGAATCTAGGGCTGCGGTCCGAAACAGATTACAGCGCTCACAGCGCTAACGATTATAATCGCCCGGTTCGAAATAAAATGCGCGATAAAAGTGCTCACAGAGCTTTTAGCGTACTCACGATTTCGGACCGAAGTTTTAGCGTGTCAACCTGTCAAATGTAAATTTTCATATCAATACTATTGTATTTGAGTATTCGAGTCTAAAACAGTGTGATCTGAGTACTTACTTTTGTGTTTGTGAACTCATAATCACAATACAACTTCTCTTTTCTGGACACCAACAATTCCACTTTCAATAAATAACCTAAAAGTAAATAAACAAACCACAGTTTGACAGTTCGCTCACAGTGATTTTCCTCATTAGAGAGCATTAGCGCTGTAAGTGTGATATGATGTCATCGATGACGTCACGCGGTTCCCCAGGCTAATGTTTGCGCGTTTACAGTATTTCGGGACGCATTTTTGAGCACGCTAATATCGCTGATAGTTACTTTTGGCGATTTTCGGACCGCAGCCTATAAGTAGCATATCACTTTAGTACAATGGCTTATGTCTGTCGGTCGACTTGATAACTATGCAATCTTATACATAATTGATATGTATGTATTTAAGTTACTTCAATCTCAGTTATAATTTTGTGGTCTGCAGGACAGCCATAGCTTCTACAACAGCTCGTTCATTGGTGACGTGCGCTACTTCAGCGAGTACTGGACCAATATTACGCGACCTGCTGCCAATGTACACAGCATGCTCAGCAACTCGCACAGGAGAGCTACGGTTAGTGCGCAGTATTTTTAAAAATTTTAATCATTAGAATATAGGTATAAACATAGAGTATGTTGTCAACTTTTACAGTACACCAGAGTCGTCGATATGTCGCTGCCATCTGGTTAAATTCGTCGTTTAATTGGATGCCTAGTCCGTTGATTTAACGCCGGCATCCAATTAAATGCCTAGGTCGATAGTTAATTGAACTAGACTCAATCAACGTTAACAACATGGCGTATTGAAAGTCCGGTCAATTAGATGTCTAGGCGGATTGTCTTGTACTGAAGAGTTTCGGAGGAATTGATAGGATCAAGCTTTTCTTATGACCGCTTATAACCAAAATAATTTAGATTGTAAGTGGCTATAAAAGATAACCTTGAATCTTCCAATCTCTCAAACAGTCACACGAAAGCTCTTCGATTAAAACGACCTGCCTAGGTGGCTGATATGACGTTCAGCTATCTGGTTAAAAGTTGCGCTCAATGACTTGGCTAGTTGTCCCTCATCTGTTTCATTGGATGCCGGCGTTGAATCTACGGCTTAGGCGTCCCGTTGAGTGGCTGATTTAACCAAACAGCTGCGTCATATACACTTTACAAAATCCATTTGTTAGGTATATGACTATTACCATACAGTGTATATACGACGATATATATACACGACGATATGTATGTACGACGAAGATTCTCTGAAAGCATTTAAAGGTTTGAGCTCTCGGAATCAATTGAATAAACGTATGACGGAGACCGATGCAAGGTTGAATCTTCCAAGTAGTAAACAGCATAGGCGGATCGTCTAGCACTGAAGAGTTTTTGTGAGTGGTAGGTTCAAGGCTATATTTTAACACCGCTTCAGGACTTTGATACCTTTTACTCGTGTTATGGATTTATTATTACGAACATTTTATTATCTAATTTAGAATCAAAATTGATGAGGCATTTTGTGTGATGATGAGCTAACATACCAATGTTCGGTTACCCAGACGGTGACGCTCAGCTTCCCGTTCCCATTCTACGGCAACTGGATCCAGAATATAACTGTGGCGACGGGCGGGTTCATCTACACGGGCGAGCACACGCACGCATGGCTCGCGGCCACTCAGTACATCGCGCCGCTCATGGCGAACTTCGACACCTCGCTCAACAACGACAGCGCGGTCAAGTTGGCCGATGACGGTAATACATAGTTACGTTGATTAACCCTGGTACCGTCCAGACGCGATTACCACTACGCCACCGGAGCACTAGGTCATCATTATCATCATGTCAGCCGAGAGACGCCCACTGCTGGGCATCATGCGCTGCCCTCATTCATCGGCTTTCCGAGCACTAGGTATAACCTGCTAATTTCTTTGCCGCTTTCTTTCCTTTTTAATGTTTTTATAGCAACGTTTATTTCACCACTCATAACACCTCTAGTGATCCGAAAAAATACTTTTACAAGTATTTATATTTTCTCATCGTTTTCTTTCTTTATTTGTAATTGTAACAATAAGTAGACGTTTTAACGCATCAAAAACATTAAAATGTAATTAATAACGTTGTTTCGGAATAATTTATACATTTGTTTGTAAATAATTTATACAAGGTGGTAAATAATATTTTTATGTTTATGTAATGTGCATCTTTAAGTTACATACGTGTGATATTTCTATATTAGGTGAAATGTGACGCCACTTTTGATGCAATTATTAATTCGATAGGTTAATATCATTCATTGTTCATTATCTGAGCGATTAATGTTATTAATGTTTGAAGGGGTATCAGAAATCCCAGTTACACCAATGGGTCGCAGTCAAATTTCAAGGGTATCATTAAAAACTTGACAAAGTTCTATTGATAATTAAGTTTAAAAAATGAGCTTAACCCAAAAAAACTGTTGTTGATTTTAACCCTCGACAAAAAAAGAGACGTGTTAAAAGTTTTGACGTGTCTGTAATGTGTATCTGTCTGTGGAATTGTAGCTTCTAAAAAAATAGCTGACGTGATCAGAATGGTGCTTAGCTATAATTCATGAAGATCAGTTTAGGATTTGGACGACTATCAGCTAATTTCCTACTTAAACAAAAGAATTTAGTTTACTGTTACTTAGGTGGTTTTTTTCAAGACATACTAACCTTGAGCTGATCCTGTAACAGCATATAGTGTGCGGGGTGCTCAATTCTTTAGAAACTTACACCAACCAGATATAGCGTGTGAGATTTAGATAGATGATTAATGACGCCGGGGGATACTTAAAATGTTGAATTTTATATTTTCACCATCAAAACCTGTGAACTAAGATACCGTCATCTATTGGAACAGGCGAAAAGTTCACTGCGTTCTGGGAGAATGTGACCCTACACGAGGATCCCAAGAAACGGTTCACGTTCGCGGTGACATTGCACAAGAACGGCGACATAGTGTTCGCGTACAAGCAAATCCCGGTGCACGTCCAGGACATCGACGACAGCGCGCATCCAGTCAAGATCGGCATCAGCGACGCCTACCTCACTGACAAGATCATATTCTGTGAGTACAGCTGCTTTATTATGTTCCCATTTATTTTTATTTATTTAAGGGAAACATACAGCAATAACACACAAAACATTACGCATTTGAACCTATCAAAATGCCCACAAAGTTTCCGCTTATAGCTATTGAAGTTCGTTAAAATACGTCTAAACGGACACAAAATTTATCGTTTACAAATAAATATACATTTATTTATTTTTTAATTATACATCGTAAATAGGTCGGACGTCTCTATTTCTATAAACTAGTACAGTCCATGTTTGAATTTAATGTCGTATTATGACGATTATGAAAAAAAAACGAAAAAAAGAAATGTTTGAGAAATGTTTTGCAGCTATCTAATAATTCATTTGATGATTTCATAACATTAATATTAGCTAATCACGCCAATGTTCTAATTTAATGGGAAAACTGTAAAATAAGATAACATGGTATAACTGTCTAGCTTAAGTCTTTGTATTTATTACACCTATAACCAAGTAAAGACGGTTATCTTATGTGTAATCTATCTAAATATATAAATAATATCGTTTTGTCGCTTCCACATTGTACATGGTCTATAGTAGAAAAGATTTACTATGTTGAAAATTCTTTATTTTACTAATCTGCAGAGCAAAACTCATTAGACATATTATTATAAATTTCTAGCTGACCCCGAAAACATTGTTTTGCCATTAAAAAAAAAGCCCCAAAATAAAAAAGATAGTAGCCGATTCTCAAACCTTCTGAATATACATATAAAATTTCATGAAAATATGGTAGGAGTATGGTGACACGAGAATTTTATATATTAGATTAATGGCCAGATGAATTTTGCGGTATAAATTGTGATTTTAGTTCTCTCAAGTCTTTCTTATCTACCGCTATGAAATTTTTTTTAAATGTTTTGTCAGACGTCCGCCGCAAAACGATCTACGAGTATCACCGCGTGTCGTTCAAGCACTACGAGATCACCAACAGCACGATCCTTAAGCTGACCGCGCTCCCGACCTGCCTCCAGTACAACAGCTGCGACACTTGCCTGCGACACGACACCGGCTTTGACGTAAGTCGCCACATAGATGGTCAGATGGACAGAGTATAAAGAGTATATACTCTGTCTATCATATTCATTTAATCACGTAAAAAACTGTAACAATAAATTTAATAAAAATAGTAAATTTATAGAAATATAAATGCTCACATGTCTCTCAATTATTGAGTTACAAGTAACTTGTTATAGAAGAGTGTAGTGTGTAGATTTCAATACAGACCAAGAAATACTAGTGCTCCTCGGAAATGCACATAATTTAAATTGGGTTTCCTTTAACTAATAATGATAAATTTGTTTAGTGCGCGTGGTGTGAAACAATCCAGAAGTGCTCCAGCGGTACGGACAGGAACAAACAAGATTGGCAGCTAAGGAGTAAGTTTCATGATAATTACTCCATTTATCTAGCTTTGGTATTCTTATACATAATTTAATTTAGAATCATCTATTTCTGCTTAACGTTAAAATATTATCATTGAACTGATTGTGTCTTTAAGTATGGCTGAGTACAGTAAAGGCGTAGTGCAAATTGCCATAAATCATTATAAACTAATTTAGTTTTCAGTCAGTCAACGCAGCGTCAAAGCCGCGGCACCATGTTGTTTCAGTAGTTTGAAATTCTGTGTGGGTATCGATGTGGTATCGACATCCACGAGCGGATTACGCCGAGTTGGCTCGCCAACTTTTGGAGGACGCCAAATGGGCCCGTGAATGCCGGCTTTACGTTTTATACGTTTTTTATTTGCACTTCGCCTTTGATTTTACATTTTCACATGCAAAAAATTGGTCGCTGATGTCGTGATGTGTAACTTTAAAAGGCAATTTTGCTAGTTTTATGTTAAATGTCCTCAGCATTAAACTTAAAGACAAACTAACTACTATCAAAAAGAGGACAAAAATCAAAGATGTTGTCTGAGACGGAGTGTTCCAACAGTATTAAAACAATTAAAATGGCGGTGGACAGTTCACATGTTGAGATCTACCAAGACCAAACAGAATAAAGCCCTACAGAGTCGTATCCCCGCGATAGCAAAAGACACAGAGGCAGACCACTGAAAAGATGGGAGGATGATATGCCAAAGGGATGGAGGAGAGTGTGGCATAACAGAAGGGAATGGCAGTATTTGGAAGAGGCCTATGTCAATGGACAGCCAAATTAATATTAGTTAGTTATAAAAATAAACGAGGAGCTCGGTGGCGTAGTGGTTTCGTTAACGAAAACAAAGCAACTTTCGCCATGGTCGGTCCCGGGATGTTCAACCAAAATTTCTAATCTCGAGCTCCTCCATGCTTCGGAAGGCACGTTAAGCCGTTGGTCCCGGTTGTTACTGCAACCGCTTTAAATCACCAACCCGCATTGGGCCCGCGTGGTGGTGTTATGGCCCCAGCTCCTCATGTGTTTCTCCCATGAAGGGAGGCCTGTGCGCAGCAGTGTGACGTATACAGGGTGGCACATTTAGATCGGTCAGTATGGAAATGTCTGAATCTATAAATCTCTTATAAGGAACCATATGTCATCGATTTTACTTAATAAGATAAACTGCATTCATACATTTAAAGGATATGAAAACATTGCATTTTAGACATCATGTTTCATAGTAACGTTTACTGCTTAAGACCTACACTATCGATATCTAAATAGAAATAGTGTTAGATATACTTTTTTAAACGTCCGAGTTCGATTTCCGAGTTGAGTACACGTTTTTTTTAAATAAATGAATGCAGTTTTTCTTATTACTAAAATCGATGATATGGTTCCTAAGAAGAGATTTTCGCAAGTCTTATAGTTTCAGACTTTCCCATACTGACCGATTTAAATGTGCCACCCTGTATAGGCTGGTGATGATGATGAAGATGATAAAAATAATAATAATGTTTAAATTTAATTGGTCTGAGAAATAAAGGCTTTATTATTGTTATTATGTTTACTTCTATATTTATTTTCTCTCATTTCTGAGGTAAGCGTGGGTAAAATGTAATAATGTATTATTATGTTAAATGTGTAATGGCAGACTGCGACAAAACGCTCGCGACAAACGTGTCGTCGTGCCCGGTGACCGCGAACGCGACGACGGCGGCGCCCCGCGCGGCGCCCGCCAAGCCACAGGACACAGTCACCACGTACGTGACCGACTCGCACGGCAACCCCTACCACGACGCCGTCGTCAAGACACGTGAGTCACTGCCTTATACCCCCTACTATGAACGCGACGCTGCCCCGCCAAGCCACAGGACACAGTCACCACGTACGTGACCGACTCGCACGGCAACCCCTACCACGACGCCGTCGTCAAGACACGTGAGTCACTGCCTTATACCCCCTACTATGAACGCGACGCTGCCCCGCCAAGCCACAGGACACAGTCACCACGTACGTGACCGACTCGCACGGCAACCCCTACCACGACGCCGTCGTCAAGACACGTGAGTCACTGCCTTATACCCCCTACTATGAACGCGACGCTGCCCCGCCAAGCCACAGGACACAGTCACCACGTACGTGACCGACTCGCACGGCAACCCCTACCACGACGCCGTCGTCAAGACACGTGAGTCACTGCCTTATACCCCCTACTATGAACGCGACGCTGCCCCGCCAAGCCACAGGACACAGTCACCACGTACGTGACCGACTCGCACGGCAACCCCTACCACGACGCCGTCGTCAAGACACGTGAGTCACTGCCTTATACCCCCTACTATGAACGCGACGCTGCCCCGCCAAGCCACAGGACACAGTCACCACGTACGTGACCGACTCGCACGGCAACCCCTACCACGACGCCGTCGTCAAGACACGTGAGTCACTGCCTTATACCCCCTACTATGAACGCGACGCTGCCCCGCCAAGCCACAGGACACAGTCACCACGTACGTGACCGACTCGCACGGCAACCCCTACCACGACGCCGTCGTCAAGACACGTGAGTCACTGCCTTATACCCCCTACTATGAACGCGACGCTGCCCCGCCAAGCCACAGGACACAGTCACCACGTACGTGACCGACTCGCACGGCAACCCCTACCACGACGCCGTCGTCAAGACACGTGAGTCACTGCCTTATACCCCCTACTATGAACTTTTATTTTCATACACTAGGTGGTTGGCCCGTATTTAGGGCCTTCTGTGTAGGTACCACCGCCTTTCTTATTTCAGCTGCAATAACAAGACACCTGCAATGACAAGGGAAAATCACTTGATATTGCAGGTGCGTTGTCACCCTGAGGCCTAAACTGAAACGCCGTCCATGCCCGGTAATCACACTGGCTACCTTTCCCTTCAATCTGAAACACAGCGAACTGTTTCACGGTTGAAATAGGAAAGGCGGTGGTACTTACCTAGACTACATACGGGCCTCCCACCTACTAATCACCTCTTACTCATCATACAAACATTTGCTTCTACTGGGATTGAAACCTGGTACCTCTAACCGAGTAGCCTGTATAGCAAGGTGTACAGACCACTCAGCCAGCCGGTCGTCAAATATACACTTATACACTTTAATATAACATTCGGATCATCGTAAAACCATGACGCCGTGGTCAAATCACGCGAGTTACTACTTTTTACACCTAATACGCAGTTTAATAGTTTTAAGTGGTGAACATTTATTTTTTATTTATAAATCTTTATTGTACATCACTCAGAAACAAACATTTTACACATAACATTGAAATAAATTGAAAAAAGCCCAACCACCAACCAAACCGAGCAGAAAATTTCTGCCCCCACGGGAATCGAACCCCGGACCTCTTGATCTGAGGTAGGTGGTCTCAACCACTACACCACAGAGCCGGTTAAACCTTATCGCTTAAAGCAAACACAACACCTCAACACCTTCATCGAGAAACATCCATTCACATCAAACACACACCGAACATTCGTGAACATCTTCATTATAGAACCATCAATGAAATTATCAAGAGTGTGTAATTTTTAGTGAGCACGCCAGAGAAGCCTAAAGCAGGCAGTCCGCCGGCCGGCCCGGCGTCCATCAGCCAGGAGAGCCTCCAGCATCCGAGCGAGGCGCACTCGACGCTGGGCGGCGTGGTGGCGGCCTTCGTGGCCATCGCGCTCGTCTGCAGCGCCGCCGCCTGGGTGCTCTACGCCTTCAAGAACCCTCACACCAGGAGTGGCCAGTTGCTCATCAAGGTACGATGATCCTAAAGCAGGAGAACACCGCCCGGCGTCTATCAGCCAACAGAGCCTCCAGCATCAGAGCAATCCAGCGTGTGGGTGACCTTCGTGACAGCTTCAGGAACCCCCACACCAGGAGTGGCCAGTTGCTCATCAAGGTACGATGATCCTAAAGCAGGAGAACACCGCCCGGCGTCCGTCAGCCAACAGAGCCTCCAGCATCAGAGCAATCCAGCGTGTGGGTGACCTTCGTGACGGCTTCAGGAACCCTCACACAAGGAGTGGGCTGTTGTTCATCAAGGTATGATAAACCTAAAGCAGACGGACCATCGTCCGGTGTCGATCAATCAACAGAGCCTCCAGCATCAGAGCAATCCAGCGTGCGGGCGGCCTTCGTGACAGCTTCAGGAACCCTCACACTAGGAGTGGGCTGTTGGTCATCAAGGTATGATAAACCTAAAGCAGACGGACCATCGTCCGACGTCGATCAGCCATGAGAGCTTCCAGCATCAGAGCAATCCGGCGTGTCTTCGTGACAGCTTCAGGTACCCTCACACTAGGAGCGTGCAGTTCATCATGAGACAGAACGGATGTTGCTACAGTTTTTATAAAATCATAACGGTTGTAAAACATACTAATTTGTTTAGTTACATTTTTAATTGTATGGAGAAAGGAGAACGGTAGAAATGGGCTTAATCGTTACAAGCTCAAAGTTACTACTAAAATTTATTAAATATTTTTTTATATTTTGTCGAAAAAAACCAACAACTGCGTCTATGGGATAAAGTTGTAAAAAATAAAGTGTAATGATGTTGACTAAAAGTTGTCCCAACAATCATGAAGTCCATGTCTTGAGTATTTGTTTTTTCTTCATTTATTGCATTAAAATGATGGCGTAACACATGTTAATGCATTTTGGGAGTATTTGACACGAAATATATGATGACAGTCTATATGATGCTACTTGATGAGGTGGATAACCACAAAAAATTCTCACCGTATTTCACACCATAATCACTTTTATTATAATAATCGTTTAGTTGCACGTCAACCAAACATTTATTTTATAAAACTACGCCACTTTTATAACTTAAAGTTCGCACCGACACAATTTTTAATTATTGTAATAAAAATCTTGCCTGACAACAAAATCCCGCCAAACACTCCCATGAAGTCCATTGGATGATAAAATTGCCAAGAACAAAAAAAAGACTGTTATATCAATTAGAACTTTTGTTCGACGAATAAAAAGAAAAACATTTTAATTATTTACTGAGTCTCATGAACAAATGTCATCGTGCTATTAACATTATGCTTCGCTTAGTACGCTGTCTTTTTAAAGATAACTTCATATATATTTTTAGTGAATTACAAGTATCGCTTACGATTTAGTCAACCAACACGGGCAATAATCTCTATATATTTTTGTGTGTCATGTCAAATTGACATTTACATCCATAGCCTAGATCTTTACTGCCATTGGTAATCATTCGCGTCTACGTTTTATTGTGCTCTGTTGTGTTTGCTAATTATTTCCTTTATTTGACAACAACTTTCGTTATCTTATTACGGACTCTGACGATCTCTGCCACCACGAACGACCTGCGCTTGCGCAACGGACATTGATTCCCTGTCTAAACGTCACACACGGCTTTTTCTCCTGTACTCCGAACATTGCTTCCGATTGGATTTCAAAATGAGCTTGACTCTGAACTGCATAAACTGTGGCATTAGTCAGGAAGGAGGCGGAGGGTGTGAGGGTCCACTTTCACGCCATATTTAATCAATAAAATCCAATAAAAAAGGTAATACTGTCGGTTTACATTTTTGGTATCTTAACTTTTAATAACTACTTATCTGGCTAACCCCATAGAAAAGCATTACTATATTAATAGTAAAGAAACGTGTATTTCTCGCTCTACAAAACAGTTCAAAAATCATCAGTGTAACGCTTAGGCCCAAAGTTCTTAGGAAGCTTGCCATTCTCTTTTCAAAATAAGTTTTTTGTTATCTACTTGAAATCAACAATTAGGCTGTTTCCTTTTTTGGTAGAGAAGACTTATTAGGGAAATGCCTGGCATAAAATAATTTTGAAAATAATAATCGTAAAAGTAAAAAATTTTAAACAAAAATTAAAACCGACTTTAAAAAACTGAAAAGGATGAAATAATTAAATTTAAGTAGGTATTCATCCCCTAAAACCTATTTTTGGAGTCGGTGCTTTACTTTCTATTGTTTTTGGAAACCACTTAGCACCAACTCCAAAAATAGGTTTTAGGGGATGAATACCTACTTAAATTTAATTATTTCATCCTTTTCAGTTTTTTGAAGTCGGTTTTAATTTTTGTTTAAAATTTTTTTTTCACAATTTTTAGTGATAACTTTCTACGGTCGAAGCTAGATGGGTGACCGTCAACTTATATTGTTTTCCACTATCGTATCGTTTCACTAAAAAGTCATTGGAAAAGCAAAAATTCGCAGTTTCGCTTATGTAGACGATTTCATAATTTCAGTTTTTTTTAATTTAAAACCAAAGTACCCAACTGTTTTTGAAAAAATTTTTATGGGACCAAATGGCAGCTATTCCGCATCGAACAAAAAAAGAATCCCGTAAATCGGATCAGTAATCTCGGCGTAATCGGTGTACATACATAGAAAAAAAAAAAAAAACATACCGGCTGAATTGAGAACCTCCTCGTTTTTGAAGTCGGTTAAAAAAAAACATTGACCATGAAGGTAGAGATATCCCAAAATTCAAAAATTGTATCCTGTAATCTGATAAATTTTTCCCAGGCGGCTCCAGATAGGTCGAATCTATTTATGTATCAGGCTTCGACCGGCTTGTATATATATATTATAGTAGCAATAAGGTGTTATATAAGTATTTTAGAAACCCGAAAGTGTTCATTAACATCTGTGTTCGACCGTAACCAGAAATATCACTATGTGCTTGAATTAATGAAATTAATTTTGTCGACAGTACCGACCTTCCCAGTGGAACTGGAGGCGAGGCGAGGCCCGCTACACGGCAGCCACCATACACATGTAACAATATAATGACAACAAAACGAAAGACGAATCCAAAATGATATGCCAAAAACTATTTGCAGATTCAAACGCACGATTTACTTCTCTAAAAAGTAACCAAATATAATATCAAACAACTACAACGAATTTCGACGCAGCAAAGAATAATAAAATTGAATAAATTTGTATTTTTTATATAATAATTTGCCAATATATTTTTGGTGAATCATTCTGGAAGTCATTCAATAGTTTTTTAATATACCTTCTTGGAATGGACGAACGCACCCAGGTGAAATACCAGAACGTCGGCAAAGGTAAATTTAATTGAAAGTAAAGTTTTTTATTGCTTATCTTGAATTAAAACACTAATGCAAGCGTTTTTTGACGGATAAATGAATATTTTCAGATTGACTTAAATGTTGATACTGTAAGAGCTTGAGTATGCGAGTACCGTTTTATGTATATCAGTGTCTAGGTAGGTTTTGGCGGAAAGTTTCACTATTATATTTTTGAATCATTTTTAAAAACAAAAATTGTTTGCATTTCATAGTTACATCATACTAAAAAATTAAATCGAAATTTATTAAAAATCTATTTATGTAAATAAACTTTAGAAAAATGTTATTTATAATGTATTATATTTTGAAATGCACAGTAAAAGACAACAAACTATTATTATATCAATTTGTGAAGTACAGTCGAACTCAGAAGTAGCTTAACACTTTAGTAACATCACACCAACCACATCGCTTGTACAATAGCGGTCAACAATCTCAAAGTGTTGCCTCTTTACTCTTAAACCGCTGCACCGATTTGAATAAATTTTGGTAAGGATATAGATTAAGACCTTGCGAAGGACATATGATATTTGGAGCGATAACGGACATCCACGCAGATGTAGCCGCGGGGTCCCTGACCCCTGATGGTACTTTGAAAATGTAATTGTTATTGTGAGAAGTGTTAATCTACTTATGGGTTTTAATGAACGGTTTTGTAAATTTACACATGAATCAAGTAAAAACTTACACATAAATATATACCATTGTATATGCGTGCCTAGATAGTTCGAAAAGGTGCTGAGTTATAATATATTGATATTTATCAATAGATTGGTGATCTAGTAGGTACTTTAAAATTTCTTTTTTAAGAAATTTTATTCTGGATTTTGGTAAGGATCACCTGTGTGCGATAACGGTATCAATGAAAAGTAATTTACTAATATATACCGTCCTTTTGGGCTAAAAATTATTTCAAATGAAAATATTAAAGGGTGTGTTTAACTCTCGACATGGCCGAATAAGACAAATGAGTCCTACCTGACGTAGATGCGGCTTATAACAATAACGTACGTGTACAATAATAAATAATCGAGCGATTGATGATAAGTACCTGGCCTAGATAGAAGTCACATTTTAATGCGTTAAAAATTTTATAATCATCATTATAAGTGCCTTTTAGTGACCGGCAAAAAAATCTCAGAGTCAAATCTTGTTCTTAATTAATAAAACAACCACTCGGTGTCAACAAAATTTATTTGTCGTGGTCCAACAATCCCCCGGTTACCCTTTGTACGAAAATATTATTTTTACTTTTCCGTGCCTTGTAGCGGTGCTCTCCTGTAATGTTCACCCGAAGTGAAGTCTGGGTGTAGAGATGTGTGACCAGCGGTTGCTCTGTGTGTTGGATAGACATCAGATAGATCATTGATGGGGTTGGACCTCTCGGATTCGTAAAATAGCGTACCGTAAACTTGGTCCCTTGGGTTTACACAAGGAGTATATTAATATGAAATCACTTCTTTTAAGTTCCAATAAAACAGATGAAAGTGAAATGGTAAAGTTTTATTTCAATGTCTTTACGAAGGCCATGAGATATGTAGCTATGAAATGGTACGTTCTGAGGTTTTATGTGAAGATGTTGAAAGGCCATAATACTTTCATAATTTGAAATAAAACCAATTTACCGGATTTAACTCGCGTTTAATTAGATGTTACATTATTATTATTCACCCGACGTTTCGATTACTTTACAGCGATCGTGGTCACGGGAAGACTGAAGATGTCAGTTGTCTTTGATAAGTTTTGTGAATAATAATAATGTAACATCTAATTAAACGCGAGTTAAATCCGGTAAATTGGTTTTATTTCAAATGTGTAGTGCTCGCGAAAATGTAAGACAATACTACTTTCATAATTGTTTAAAAATAGAATTAGTTTTTTTTTACTAACTAAAAATATACTCGAGCACCGTCTGATGTTTCATGAAATTTATTAAAATACGTTAAAATCTTTTCTTATAAAAATATCAACTATCCATCATAGCAGTAAAACCCATCGCTAAATAAGTGTACGGAGTTACTTTACATGCACGTCAATTTGCATATTTTTTCAGTTTGACTTTATTTGTAGACATTCTGGCAGTGTATAGTTATTTAATTTATTACAGATATTAATGAGTTCATGTTTTACGACTATGATATTTGTGTAGCTAAAATATTCAATAATGGTTGTAAATCGCGGCCATTTTCAAGAGTTAAAAGGAACGGTTTGCCTAATGTCACGCGCACAATGCTACAGAGCAAATAGTGTAATTGATGATCTAACGTACTTCACCGCTTTCACACTAAACCGATTTAGTTGTAATTTTGGTACAAAGGATACTCTTTGGAGCGATAAACAACACCTACGCCGGCGGAGCCGCGGGCACGGACAGTTTCTAGTTTCTGATAAAGTGATATCCCTTGGTGGACCTCGACATTATTTATTAAAAATGTCTATGTTTTTCCAACTTAATCTTATTTTATTATTGTTCATAGGTACGAATAATAATGTTTGTCTAGTGTCCCCACAAACCTTTTACCTTATAAACGTTCCATCTTATATATAAAATTCTCAACTCACAAATTTAGTTACCACACTCCTCCGAAACGGCTTGATCGATTTTCTTAAAATTTTATATGTATATTCAGTAGGTCTGAGAATAGGCTACTGTCTATTTATTTTTTATTTTTTGGACAATTTTTTTTATTGACCTATTTTCATGAAATTTGTATGTATATTCAGTAGGTCTGAGAATCGGCTACTATCTATACTTTCGGCTACTATTTTTACTTTTATGGCAAAACAACGTTTGCAGGGTCAGCTAGTTATTAGCCAGCTATATAGAAATGGTAGTCACTTAGACACTTGTAGCTGTTTGTAAGTAAAAAGATTATTGTAAAAGTTATAGTTCATGGTCAGGTACTTGTCATACAGCACTCGTGTATAAACAAACCCACACGTGTGTGCACGCGTACTGCACATTTATAGTTTGGCAAATTGTGATATACCTATTTTTGGTTATAGATTTTCTACGTGCATCATGTTGCTTTCTGTATTCTAAGCTATCAAATTTTACTGGACAAAAATTGAATAGTAAACAACTTGCTTGATTTTATAATTTGTCTCTGTTCCTTATTTTTTTATTCGTCTACTATCAATGATTTTATAATTTTATTATAAATAAAATATATACTTTTACTTACAGTTCGAAAGTTTTCAATTTAAGTACGAACTATATTATCCCAAAAGTATATAAAATGATTTTTGTGGAATGAAATATATGTTAATATAACTAATGCGATATTGAGAAAGATATAGATGATCTCTCATACAATCGGCACGTTGCTTAAGTAAAAAAGTATTTCTACTTCGTACAAGGATTAACCATTTGACGCGACCTTTGAATTAGGTCGCTATTGGTCCAAAAAGTAGTACTTTAAAGTGACTTAATTATAAGACATATTCACTTCTTTTAGCACCATCTACTGACAATAATAAAGGCCTTCATTATGTACTCTACGAGTGTTTTTTACATTTTATATTTAATATCCAGGTCTTATGTTAAAAGTGCCTGATTAACATCCCTAGAATATTACTATACTATGTAATCTCTGTGTATCTACTCAATAGTAAGTGAATTTAATTAAAATGTACTTTGAAATGTTATGTACAAACGGTAATTAAATTTAGTTTTAAATCATAAAGACTTAGCTCATTATTGCATTCGACAGCTTAAATCTCAATCGGGCAGTTTGTACATCCATCCATATGCACTTATTTCCTTTTCTGCCCGATTTGTGTTGTGTTTTTCAATATTAGAGCTGCTTTTGTGCCGTAATTTTTTCTGTTTCCTTTATTTGGTCAAAGCTTTTTTTTAAATATATGGGGTGGATTTTACTATCAGAGAGTTGTTATTGTGATGTCCGTAAAGTTTTTTTTACTGAAAGATTGTCTTATAGTCTTGATTTTTTAATTTAGCTTTGTACATTTGAATTTAAGCTGGGGACCAATTTCTTGGTTGAAAATGCTATTGTCGGTGTCAGGTCGTCTAGAGTATAAGATTTTACATTCACTAATCTTTAATAACTTAAAAGTGTACCAGGAGGACAAATAGAGAGCGATGCCATTTTCAACCACTTTCCTTTATGGTTTGGTCAAATATTTGGCAGCTCTAATTGAAATATTCGATAAGGTAAATATGCTAAGAGATGCGTCATCATTAGTTACAATAAAATTATATATACTTGAGCCAAACGTGAAAAAATAATCAATGTAAACAAACCAAATGTAATTTTGTACAGGTTTGTCACTTTCACTCGCCACCTTTCTGGTTCATCAATCATACAAAAATGAGTGGTTAGTTTACGTTTATTATTTATCGAAAGTGCCTCGAATATAGTGCCTTTGAGTTCCGTGAGCAGGTGAGTTCCGTCCCTTTGTCTATAAAAATATTGTATAAGATGTGGTACATTCAGGTATAAAGTCAATTATAGTGTTATTTACAGATGATATACATTTATTAGTTTTATATAATATACTGATCGTCAATTCTGACATGTTATATCATTCCTTCACGTTGTTCCGTGTAACTATGCATATCAGGCTTGACCACTGCTGCGCGTATTGCATGCGCACGACAAGCTAAGCACGGAACAATATTACTATGGGTGATCTCTCCTGCATTTTTATCGTGTCTATAAGCTGCTATGGGGCGGTGGCCCATAATAAATAATATGGAAATATTGGAAATGATGACGGCAACACCTAATACGTAACAAAGCAAATTATTGACGTTAAAATGTAATAAATACGACGAATTTTAATACTCTTTATACGTTTCTTTTGACGTTCGATATACATATCCAAATAATATTGTTAAAATTCGTTAAATATTTAAATGTATATTTTATAATATATTAACAATCTTAGACCATAAGGGCTTATACTTACGGTCTCGCTAATATCTGTTGTATAGTTACATAGTTATTTCATTTTGTCACGTTCGTTTTGATTTCGAACAAAACAGATCAAACACTGTGTCATTACATAAGGCTTACATATTGGTTATTAGTAAGGCCGTTTTTCTGAGTAACCAACTTAAAAAATAGAATATATCGTAAAATTATCGTTATCAGAATCTCGAGAAGAATCTTTTAAATGTATTCTATTAGTAATTTTTATGCGCATATTGTATTTTTGTATTTTTAACTTTTTGACGAGTATCACGACTAGTACAATAATTCACTTTGAAACTTTAGGTATTTTACTTTTGAGATACACTTTTGATTCACACTGATATCACCCCTGTAGCCCGAGGAGCCCTGTAAAGGCCTTATCTACATCGGAATCTCATTTTTCTCAGACTGAAAGGATTAATGAACTTTAACTATACTTTATTACGTTCTTTCTGGAGTTCCTCGTGCTACGTAAGAGGTACAACACACCTGGCATAGCTTTTATAACCCTTCTGATAGAAGCTAGAGTGTGTTATTTTCATTGGTTATGTTTCACTTTTTTGCCTTTAACTTTCGTATCCATAATGTAAAGAATTTTCTTGTTCTTAACACATGGTTGTCTTACGGAACTCGTGTTGTTCAAAGTTGTGTGTACTAAGTACACGCTCACGCTTGACCAAAATCTGCATTCACTGGACTATCTTTGAATTTAGTTAAGGGTATTTTGTATGAACATAGGTGATATTATGTATAAAAAATATTATGTTATTATCATAAAGTTACTTTATAATTATTTTGATGTATTTTCTTAAAATGAATAAATAAAATCGATTGCACATGTTGGATTTATTAATTTATTTATTGGGGTGAGCAAATTTATTTAATTAATTTGCTCACCCCAATAGATTGCCCACGGGCACATATTGACTTCCTACTTATCATTTTTAAACGTAGTGTTATATTCTCTCATTTTATTATACAATAAGCACTTTTATAATGATTTCATGGAAAAAATAGATTTGAGTGGAAGGTATTTTGCTTTATTCTACATTTATATCTGCTGTGCTTCCAAACCGGACAATAAATTTTCTATAGTTGAGCGGATGACCCTGGGGTAAATAGGTTCAACCAATATTTACATTGATTTTTTTAAAACAATACTTAGTTATTTTTTTGTTGCGGCGAAAAGGGATGTGGCCTGTTCTTGAATAGGTACGGCTTGCGCCATTTTTCATATATTCAGAAAATATGAGTTATTGTTACTTGAAAAAAAATATTAAATAATATTCAAGTCCTACGGTTTATACAATTTATAGAAATAGTATACTATTATTTAATTATAATAGGAAGGAACGTTAAGCCGTTAGTCCTGCTGGTTGTTACTGCAACCGCTTTAACCCACCAACCCGCATTGGGCCAGTGTTGGTGTTGTAACCCAAACTCCTCATGTGTTTCGTCCATGTAGGAAGGTACAGACCTTCCCACATGGACGAAACACACGAGTGCTGACGTGACAACAGTGGGACGTATATATATGCCGGCAATTCCGCACAATGTCACTTTTGAAGATAAGGCTAAAACAAGCCTGCTCCTAATATTCCAAAAAATCTATGACGGTTTAAAGATTTCGGAAGTAATAGCTTATTTTTACCTTCATTGACTGTACTAACTAATGGCTGATTTACACTTGCATAAGTACAGTAGCGAGTTAACTTGCGGTCTTGGCGAGTTAAGTTCTTAACATTGTTTGGACGGGAATTTGCTAGTTAAGTAGTAACTTAACAATTAAGTACAAAGAATAGAATGATGTTCTATTTTTTCGGCAAGTTAAGTGCAAGTGCACCCCGCCCGTGCGTCTTCCTCACCCCGCCAACTAAACTCGCCGTGTCATCGTGCGTGTAGACGGGCGAGTTTAGTACAGTTCAGTACAATCTTAGTCGCGGAACTGACACTTATAACTTAACTCGCTAATCTAACGTTTGGACGATACTTACTACTTATGACTTACTGCTCAACTGTCCGGTTACTAAACTCGCTACTGTACTTATGGAAGTGTAAATCAGCCATAAAAGTGCGAGGCCGCGGGCATGGGGCCCCTTCGCCTACGCCTAGCTACGTCACTGCTCCTACAACATCGATCGCCATGCCGCAGGCCTTAAAGGCCTGCCATCCCCCGACCCTGAAGGGTCACCGTCCCTGTACAACGTAAAAAGAGGATATGGGTCGAGGGTTAGCGCGGATGGAGCTTGGGTCCGGAGGGTTTAAGCCATTCCACCCCGACAAAAGTTATTAACCTACCGTAGGTGACTACGTGTATACAAGGTTTGGTACTCGGTATAACCTACACAAGTTAACATAGGTATACAGGGTGGTGCCGTTAATACGACAATAAATTAAAACTTGGGCTATAGTAGTTCATAGAAATGGTTTGCCATTTTCAAAAACATCTTATTCATTTGATAATTAATGACATTTGTATGAAATAACATTGGCTGCATTATTTCATAGAAATGTCATGATATCATCAAATGAATAAAATGTCTTTGAAAGTGGCAAACCATTTTTTATGAACTAATATAGGGCAAGTTTTATTTTACTGTCGCATTGAACGTCACCATCCCGTATTAACACCAAGGTGTTATCAACGATTCACAATTACAAAATTAATTTTGTAATTGCCCATACACTTCGTTTGTTACCGAAGTTTTTGCATGAAGAATTTTAAATTATTTTACTATTTGGAAATTTTGTTCATACTAAAGTATTTCTTATGAGTATGTCAACATAGGTAGGTGCCCGCTTGTTATGGTGAGTACCAACCACCCTGTATAGCTTTAAGAACTAACGAGTAGTCGTTATAAAAGAATATTAATACAATGTGATATTACGTGACTCTTTCATTCCTCCAAAAAAAAAAAAACATTCACCGAATCCGGCTTATCAACAGTCATTGTAATAGCACAATCGCAACACAGGTGTGCAGACGAAAACTAGCTTGCCAATGTAAAAGGCGTAAATGGAGGTGATAATACTCGCGCTTTTGGTGAGTTGTGGTCACGCGCGACTGTTCTGCGAGAAGACCAAAATGCCGTTGGAAGTGGGCGAGTGGCGACACGACCTCAAGCACCTCGACGCGGCGGTCGTCGAAAACAAACCAGTCACTATAAGCCAGGGACAGGTGTACGTTTACGAGAACTATTTCCCCGGACACACTATTAAGTACATACATGTCGACAATGTGGCCAGAAAGACGTGCGGCGCAAGCGCAAGTATAAAGAGCGGTGGAGTCGGCACGTCGACTGTCTTGATCGTTCTTCAAGCAGAGTCGAACCAGGAGATACGGTCCGTAGTCGATGTATGGGGCACCAAGGATTGGGCAAAGGCCAAGCCCGCGCAGTTGGGTATGGACGTCAACGCAAAAAACGTGAAGTCTTTATATTTGTTTCAAAAGCTGCGAGCAGTTAACCACAATACGGGATATTGAATTACCTATCACTCTGAAAATGTTCATTCTGAGACATATTTGTATTTTTACATTAAATAAATGATACTTTTATCGATTCGGCAGTTATTTGCGTAAAAATGAATCTGATAACTCAGACGATAATTTCAAACAAAAATAATCACGTTTGCATTGTAGTTTTTCAGAGTGGTCCAAAATAATTGTGGTGTTTTAGGAAAGCAACTGCATTACTACAGAATTAGAATTTCCTTTCACGTGACAAACAACACACGAGTTTATATTTGTAGTGTTAGAGTTGCTTTTCCAAAACAGTGCAGATATTTTTGATCACTATGAGAGCTCAGATGATTCTTATTCTGACTTCACAACACACGAGTTATTTTTGATGTTTTAGCATTCTTATCACCTATGTACCTAATAATAATGGGGTTCTTCAAAAAGGGCAGGAAAAAGTGTTTACATGCAACGCGCAAGTGATATTGCCAGCTTCGGTAGGCTACGTAACCGATTACCATCATGGGCTTGCATGCTTTAATTTCCATCTTAGTTGCATAAAAAGGAATGAAGTAGGTGTGCCTACTTTTGATAGTTACTGACTCGTTCGATCGTTCTCGTTCATGGCGTTCGCTTGTGGTCAAGCGTTAAAGTTTGATCTTGAGAAAACCCTTACTCCATTCGCAATACAGGCGGATTTCGTAGTGCAATTGTTACACTTGATTGGGTGTTAAAAGTCGACAAAAAATATCAAGTTTAGGCCCGTTTATACGATGCAAGTTCATGCCAGCAGCATACAATAAATTGGAGCAAGAAATGCAAGTCATTTCTTCATAGTCAAACACATAAAATTCTTGATTTTGTAGGGCAAGTTAAGTCTCAAAACTTTCATCGGTGTAATAAGACTTGCATTCAATAAATGCATACAATTTTTTAACTAATATCCGCGTGTAAACAGTTGCTTACAATTATTGATAGTCAATTATTGCGCTCCTTTACTGCATTCATTCCTCTTGTATGTAGGTATAATGTAAATGAGCCTTTATCCAATAGTGATTAACAAGTTATATGTGACTTCTTCGCTAGTCGAATTTTGGACAAATACAACATGTAACAACCATCGTCTCATTTATTCAATAAAAGTACATTTAACAAAAAATCTATCATTAGTGTAAACACCTTAATCTAATAAATATTTGACTTCAACTTATCACTACAATACGAACAGACATAAAGGTACTAACTCGATCAACCGACACATATGACTAGAGTTTAATATAACATGGCTTTTGGTACTACTTCCAAAGTAAACAATATTCTAAAATTATGTTAGCGTAATAATAATAATGATTAACCTCATGCTCTCCGTGCCTCTCTTTCGGAGCCACCCAAGAAAATCTTAAAGCGCTGTCGCTATGATCATCTTGTGGGCGTTTGCGTAGTGAAGAAATGTAGGTTTTCGTCCAACTTATTTTAAGACGAGTACTTGTCGTGAAGTAGGCGATTCGCCAGCTTCGCATCGACGCCTCGCAAATGCGTCATTCTTTCACCATAATGACCCGATATAATCGACCACAGCGCATATGTTAAACGGACGCCATTGAAATTCTAATTCAAGCATTGTCTGTAAAGAGGCCCAGACAGTCAAAAGGTTCTATTACTTAAAGCATCAATTTTATAAATTGTGGATTTATATAATATTAGTTTTCTCAAAATAATTCTAGCAATAAAAATAATACTTTCACGTCTTTAATATTTGTTATACATAAATTGATGCCTATACAATTATAGTGAATTATTACTTAAAAATCTAACCTATAATGAAAATTACGTGTAAGTACCTACCTACCTAAAGTAACATAACAAAAACTTTTATACTTAGACGAATAAACTATAGATAATGTAATTATGGCAATATACCTACTTAATAGATAGCTACGGCATAATTATTAATAAGTATAAAACAAACCAAAGTAAAAATATAAAATACGCCAGCGATAACTTAATTGTGCAATCGATCGCGCTTGACATAAAATAAAAAATATTTATTTTGTAGCAAAAAGTAGTAAGTTTTGTCCAAATCACAGGAGCAGTTAGATTAATTCAGTTAAAAAACGTTTTCGTTAAATTTAAACATGTAATAATTATTTTAAACTAAATTCTAAGCATTGAGCATATTGCGAAAATATTGCATTGTGATAACATTAAAATTTTGTTAATCTACAACCACTGACAATTATTTTAATGTTTTGATTACATGTATTTGTAATAGAACTAGCTTTGCTAGTATTTCGCCAGATGTAAGTAACATAAAATAACATTATAATAATTTGTAATCAGCGGGACTCCTTCATTATATATCTTCTTTTTCTTCTTCCTTGTGTATCTTGCTATTAACGTACAATTTAATATACTTTTTTACGCCTAAGCGTTTTAGTAAAATTGAGATTATTGTTTTGACATAGCTTGTTTAATGGTTAAGATCACTTTCTTCTAATTTTCATACAGAATTTATTGAATAAGTTGAGCCGGTTTGCTGTTTTAATAGGCGTAACGTAACATATCATTTGGATTTGATTATTATATCTACAATAAAAAATAATTTTGTTTAGGTATGAAATGATATAATGGTACTTAATTCATTAGGTATACCTACTGCGCTTATGTTCCAGGCGTTTTGTAAAGCTAGCCAAGAAAAAATTTACCAGCTCTTTTTAAGTATAAGTGCTATTTTACTTGTGATTATACCGTCATATTATTAAACGTGACCGTAAGTTTAAAATTTTTTGTCATTACCTATTTTTAATCGATCGAAAAATAGCAATTTACACGCGATTTTAATAAGCATTGTTATTGGCATTGTTATTGGAAATCAACACATAATTAAAACTTTGCTTCATTTATTTGTACATATATTTGTGCTATAGATATTACACATAGTAAAAATTATTTGGTGTAAAATCGGTATATAAATTTAACATTTAAGATTTTGTTTTGTGACAAGTAAACCCATATAATTTGTATTGCAATATTGAGCCTAGGATATAAAATGTACTATTTACTATGAAAATTATTTACTTTTTTTAGGAACAAATAATTATGAAAGGTAACTATAGTTATTTTTATTTTAATAGTTATTATACGAATTTACTGTAATATTACAATTAATAGACAGTCAACACAAATAATTTTAATTGATAACATGTAACTATGAATTTTTTTTATAATATCATAATTAACTTGAATCTAATATTTAATATTTTCAGAAGTTTATATTCACGTTAAAAATAATTATTCACAACAATTGCACCTCATAAGATCTGCAATCCCTGTGGAAATGAAAAGCTCTGCCCAGAAGTGGGATTGACTGTGGGGGATAAATTTAGTTCTAAAGTTTTTTATAGACTACTCCACATATGATTTCATACTCCATTAGCCAATGTATATGTCGCCGCCATCTGGTTAAATTCGCCGCTTAATTGGATGCCTAGCCCGTTGATTAAACGCCGGCATCCAATTGAATGCCTAGCCCGATAGTTAATTAAACTAGACTCCGGTAATGTTTAACGACTTGGCGTATTGAATGAAAAGTTTTGTACTGAAAAGTTTAGGTTTGATTGGTAGGTTCAAGGTTATTTTTTTATGACCACTTATAACCGACATTGTTTTGGTTATAAGAGGTCATAAAAAATAACCTTGAACCTACCAA
This sequence comes from Nymphula nitidulata, assembly GCA_947347705.1. Taxonomy (NCBI): domain Eukaryota; kingdom Metazoa; phylum Arthropoda; class Insecta; order Lepidoptera; family Crambidae; genus Nymphula; species Nymphula nitidulata. Next base: position 26,483,418 of record OX374616.1, read on the forward strand.
TCACTCAAACAGTCACACAATAGCTCTTCGATTTAAACGACCCGCCTAGGCGTCCAAATGAATAGCTAATTTAAACCAAAGGGCTGACATGACGTTCAGCTATCTGGTTAAACGTTGCGCTCAATGACTTGGCTAGTTGTACTTCCACCGTTTGATTGTATGCTGGCGTTCAATCAACAGGCTAGTCGTTCAGTTTAGCGGCTGATTTAACCAGGCGGCTGCGACATATATATTTCGTCTGACTTAACCTGTAATAAACATTTGAATGTTTACAAAGGATCACGTCACCCTCTGCTAAAACTGTTTATGTTTATAACCCATTAGACAAATTCTGACATCATGATGTCAACACTTATTCACACTAATATAGCTAAATATATCGTTTAAATATAAATTGGTTAAATACTAGGCGACAAAAGACATCAAATTGTTTCCAAAACTAATCCTGTGGTCTAATACGAGAACCTACCGCTAATTCTACTGTTGACTGGCTTTCTATCGTCAGACGAAAATCTTTCGGATAATTACAATATGAATGAGTTTTCTACTCAATCGGTTTGAACAGACTCAATTTCTTGAGTAGTATTTAGTCAACGTTGTGAAATTTCAAAATGGCGCGTCCTTGTATCTCGGAGTTGCACAGCTTCCTCACCACTTCCTGCGCTTCCTCTGCCGGGAATACAGAGTGTGGCGGAGGCTCGATCTAAAATATAAAACGAAAGATGTTTTAAATAGGGAAATAAAATAGCAAAAAAACTTAGCTTTTATTTATTTATATAATATACAACGAACGGTGGTGCTGTCAGTCGTATTGACATAAATTAAAATATGGGCTATATTAGTTCATAGAAATGGTTTGCCACTTTCAAAAACATTTTATTCGTTTAATGATTTCATGACATTTGTATATTTGTATGTTACATTGGCTGCATTATTTCATAGAAATGTCCAGAAATTATCAAATGAATAAGATGCTTTTGAAAGTGGCAAAACATATCTATGAATAACACTTGATATTTTTCTTGTACCTAAACCAGCGAAACGTATTGGCAATGAAGCCTGAGACCAAGAACGATCACAAAGATTAATAATATTAAGAACTTTTGAAAGAGTTTCTATCATTTTAATGTCCAGTTCCGAAAGAAGGTCAGGACATTTCCAAAGTTGACAGGATCGCTCCTGTCATCTTTGGAAATATCCTTTGGAAAAAGCAAAAACGGAGAATATTCTAATTGTAATTAATTTTAAGTTTAAATTAAAATTAATTAATTATTTGAAGTTATTTTTAAGTTTTATTTTTTATTTTTTTAAGGTCAAGTAAGACAGCATTGGACTTCTTTCCTATGGTACGGAGTATGACGTCAATGACGTGTACGCGTGCACCCCTAATATAACGTTATCTTGATCTTGAGACCCAAAGATACTATTATCAATACAATACAATCCAAAGATTATTATTATTGATATATGTATCTACGATACAAACAAAAAGTATGGAGGACAACAGTGACGAATAAAATACTATTTGATGGCAGCGCGGCGTTCGGCAGCGGCCAGGTAGGCGACACGTCATAACCTTGGTAGGTCACCACCATGACAAAAAGAAGATAATTCTTAATGTTGTTATTTCTATAAGATCTTTGGTTGAATAAGTATTATAGAACGAAGCGACGGGTGTATCCCAGATTGGGACGACTGAAAATTTATATCTGCTGCAGTTTATGATTGAACTATTTTATATTTTCAACCCCAGACGAAAAAAGATGGGTGTTATAAGTTTAGGGTGTCTGTCTGTGTATCTGTCTGTGGCATCGTAGCTCCTAAACGAATGACCGACTTTCATTCAGTTTTTTTGTTTGTTTGAAAGTGATCATGATGGTTCTAAGCTACAATTTATGACGATCAGTACAAGCGTTAGATTACTATCACCTCATTGCCTACTTGAGCTGATCCTGTAACATGAAATAGTCAACGCGACGCTCAATTCTTCAGAAACTTACAGCAGATATAACATGATAAGGGTTATAAGAATAGCCTAAATGAGATTGTGTTAGATAGATGTTTTTTAATTTCATATATTTTTTTATACAATAGGAATGGCTTCTTAATGCCTAAATATACTAGTGGAGCTTATTTTGTTGTCTGTCTTGTCTGCTCTCTGTCTATTACACTATTGCATAGATATCCTACCTACCCAGAGTCGTGTTCATATATCGGCTTATGCAAAAGAATACACCTACTTTGTATAAATTAATATGAAATAAAGCCGACTAGACCGATCCGTCACTGAACGTGCTATGACCTCATCAGACCGAGATACAAAAAATTCTCGTGAATATTTTACTAACATATAATAATATAGGTATTTATAATCTGGTATGTACTTGCATACCTCAGATTCAAATCCATTTGCCATGCTTAAATGTCATAAAGATAATGTAATCAACTATTTTATAGTAAGCTTTCCTACACAGTTTAGCTTTCATTTTAATTTGATAACGTATAGGTATGTTTAGTATACCATGGATTGGATATACGATATTAGACGAATAGCACGTGGGTGGGTAGAACAAGATTCTAGTGATGAGTAGGTAATAATTACACATAGTATTTTTTTATAAAATTGTTGCGAAGTCGAACGATTAAGGGGAGAGACGAATGCCACTGTTATCAGCTCGATGCTAAGAAAAACGTTCAACCAGTAGACTTAGCTACTCGATTCTATGTTAACCGGATCTTTCGAGCCGCTCGTTTGTCTAAATATGTATAAATTGTTCAAGCAGAAACTAGCTGCACATTTCCTTTTATCCCTCGTCTTTCAAGTCCTAAATCATGTCACTTAAGCACCTTTTGTTGCATTCTCTATTAAAATGTTGTCAGTTTTAACTATAATTTTAGCTGCAGTTCCGTAATTTGAAATAAAAATGTAATAGTTAAGTTAATTCAATAACATCGATTTCGGTGTTTCATTTTTTTATAAACTATCACCAGCTGAATTTTACGGAATGTTTCATGTTCGTTATAAAAATAAAGCCCCCCGGGATATAGAATATTTTTAATGCATGAAAACATCCAAATAATTACTCTTTTTCACTCTATGTAGGATCGCTATTCGAAATTAAAATTAATGTAAGGCCGGGTATTATCCATTTCTGGTCCTCTCCTTTGCAGTTCAAAAAGTCATAATATCCCTCTTTTATTTAAGTTTGAGGAAAGGGATGCAATTACACCAGAAAGGACACTTTTGGCAGAGCATTACGAATAATTCGTAATACTGTGTGTTATTGGGACACCATTGGGCTGGTGAGTTACGACTTTGTTAGGTACACAATAAATTATCTCTCGTAGGCACTTTAACCTGTCTATCGGCCATCAATAAATGGGATGTCAACTAACCAATTGATAAGTCCGAAAAACGTCAGGAGCCAATTACAAAGTCCCGAGACAAGTAGTGTCTCACAACATTAGTATTGAGATTGTGCGACATAAAGCATACGACGTGATACGCCCTAACAAATAGAATAATTGAGTCGCACGTCTAGAGACAGACTCAAACAAATTTCATGGTCATCTATAAAGCTTAAAGAAAATGTATCAGGCTCTTACGGCACTTACGCCACTTACCTACCAGCCCGAGGACTGTCTCCTCAACAATACAAAATCTATTTTGTCTGTTTTAAGGGCCCCATGCGTTAATCGATTCTTGCGATAAATACGTAAAAAAATTGTAAAAACCAAAACGAACTTTTGATTACCTATGTGGCGGTAAATTATTAATTACCAAGAGCATCGATACGGGTATGAAAAACCTGGCGAAAAAAATTTTGGTATTAAAATAAAAATAAATAAATAACCTTTTTTATGCAACGTATTTTGTATGCAACATTTTTATGTATATAAAAAATAAAAAAAAATATATTGTAAAGCATTACATGTACTTTACCGGTTTAGATCACCAAAACATACACTGTCGATGCGTCGTTTCCGTCGGGCTGAAACGACGCATTGCACCGTATATGGGGTCCTTTATAATCACTGCATAAATTAAGGTTTCCCCAGAACTTACTGCTACGGAATTCTAGGAATACATCTTGTATATTCCTGACCTAATGATAAATGTATAAAGAAATAATAAAACATACCTATACCTATTTACGCGATTATACTAAAACGCAATTTAATATGTCAACCTTCATTCTGATAACTTATACTACTTGACTAACACTGTCATTTTCCAAGATGATGCACGCTCTTATCTGTTAAGTACCTATGTAAACAACTTTGTTTGTTTCAAGTAGTTATATACTATTTAAACCTCTTTATTGCACCAAATACAAAATAAAAATGTATAGAGCAAGGGAGAGTTTTTTTTCTATTAGAGATCTCTTCCAGTCGACACGTATAATAATTAAACGGTAATAATGATTAGGTTTAAACATTATTTTAATAACATAATAATGTATAATATGCATTGACTTGACCTATGTCTCAAGTAGTCTTCACGGCCGGGGGCTGATATTACCTATACATATAGTGCTAATTACTGTTTATCTGTTAGACTCCTACTAATATGACCTTTGTTTAAGCCTTTTATAAGAATGAGAATTGAATTCAACGTATCTTTATTGATAAGTACGGCCCATACAGTGCTCCTAAATATAATGTATGAACTTATGTACCTTATCTTTGATAAATGTAGCATGAATGTAATGGAGCAATAAAAATTTAGATCACTTTACATTATTTAAGTTATTCATTAATAGGTAATCAAGTTGTTTGATATCTCATACAATTTACACCAAGAAAATAATCTTAGTGCAATGTATGAGATGGGAGTTGCTAACATTCTAAACTCGGCTCGGCGGTTAGCTTTGACCTCTTTAACATTATAGCTTTACCTATAAATACCTAAGCCTCATATTTCACTAAGCTTTTAGTTTCTAATATTCAACCATTTCTCCTATTGATGGACCACTAACAAGAATCCAGATTCATAACGGAATATTCTGTGAAAAAAATAAGAAAAAACTCGAAAAGCGTGTCTGACATGCATCGAGGATCTGAAAATGAAAATATCTTAATTCAAATAGGCCACCAAGAAGCACTTTCAAATCGTCAAAAATTACATTTTTATGACTAACACTAAAAATATATTATCTAGCAATGCCATAATGCCTGTCTGTCAGTCGTGTCTGAATTTACACCGGTTCCAAAAGTTGAACTACTGAGAAGAAGACTGAAAACAAACTCGTGTAGTTACTATTTTCAAATATTAAGTTACAATATTTGTAGTTACAAAATTATAACATTTAGCAGTGCAGTGCATCCCAGAGAAAAGAAAATAAAATTAGAAGAGACGGAATATCAACGTACCAACAAAGGTGCCCAATGACAAAAGTATTATCGTTATTTTCAAACTGTCTGACAATGAACAATCACAATAAAGATACATATTACATACAATACACAGAGAATAACAGTCATCATAATACTCGTTAATAAACATATAAAACCTATTGAAATTTTAATGTGTCCACGCATTCTTATCATCTCTACACATTCTTTGACCACAGTAGCATTTTTTACTAAAATTTGTTTAACATACAGCTTAAGTTTGTTAAAGGGCAGTTCAGTTACATTTGGTTGGCCTTTGTTATAAATGTGTATACATGAATGACCCACTGTCTTGTGAAGTCTAAAACTTGGAACTGCAAGTTAATTTTTATATCTAGTGTTTCAGTTATGAATATCACTGTTTTTAAAAAGTATGTTTATATTTGTGAAAATATATTATAATATTCTCATTGAGAAGCAACACTCAAAATATTAATTTCTTTAAATAAATCCCTGAGTGAATCACGAGGGTTCAGTCTGTAAATAGCACGTACAACCGTTTTTTGTAAAATAAAATATCTTCAATGTCGGCTGCTGTGCCCCACAATACCAATACATATGACATGAAACTGTGGAAGTAACCAAAATAAACAAGCCATGCTGTTTTAACATCACACAAAGACCTATTTTTAACAGCATAAGCAGCTGAACTAAGTCTTTTAGATAAGGACGAGATATTAGGATACCATTTGTAAACGCGAACCTTACTTAATTCCTAAAAATAGTTTTTTATTTATTAAATATTATACTATTTCTACAGACTCTTGGTCCGTACCTTTTTAGTTTTAAGTTTTAATTATTAGTTATGTATTAATTTTATACGCTCCGCGTTTGCGCTCTTTAAATATTTTATGATTTCAACATGTGTACCAAACTGCCTTACATTTGGTAATGTAAATTTAATAGTTCTCTTTTATCTAAACAATAAATTTTTATTTTCAAACTACGATAGCACTTTTGAAACGGCATTTTTTTAGATCCTCTAAGCCAGTTTTAGTTCGATCTACTTTAAAAATTAATGATGTGTCACCTGCAAAAAATAGTGACCGTCTCACACAAATTTTTTGCAAGGTCGTTGATATAAATTAAGAAAAGCAATGGCGAAATATCGATCCCTGAGGCAACTCCCATACGCACAGGCGCACAAAAAGACTCAATTTTATTTATATTTTTGAATTCTATTGGTCGAGTAGGATTTAATAGGCTTTCGTGAGTTTTTTTTTTAGGATAGCTTACAGCGTTATTCTCAAAACAATAAAAAATAGCAACAATAAGCCATTAACTAGCTAACTAACATTTATAATGACCATAATGCTATAATATTCCCAATAATTTTTGATGACAGTCAAACGGCTTAGACAAGTCACAGAAGATTCCAGAGTACCCTGCCGATTTTCGAAAGCATCAAATACATGTTTCATAACCGCAATTCCCGCAAGTCTGCAGTATTTTTTCCTTTAGTAGGTAAATCCGAACTGTCTATTGTGGAGTAATTCGTTTCTCGTAAAATGAGAAAGCAATCGGTTACAATTATTTTTTCATAAATTGCGCTGAAAGTCGGTAAACAGAGATGGGGCAGAAATTAATGGGGTAACGCCTTAAACAAAGGTATTATTTTACTTATTGTCTTTTGATCGGGAAATACACCATCATCAATATATTTATTAAATATAAACGGTAATTGAGGAGAGAACATTTATTATAGAATTGAAAATGAAAATATCTTTATTCAAAGAGTCCACCAAGAAGCTTTAATTGCGATCTCTATGCCAGGTAGTATAAGCTCCTTGTGCACGTCCGTACTCGCTGGCAGCTCGTGCACGAATAGCAGATAGCAGGCTTACACCACATAATAATACTAGGGATAACTTATGTACTGACCTCTCCACACGCAACCAGGTCCACTAGCTCGCGCAGCTGTTCTATGGAGCCGTTTGGCACCACCACTATGTGCACGCCCATCTCCTCTGCCTTCTTAGCGAACTTCGGCAGAAGTTTCTCGCCAACGTCTTCTGTTACAAGTACAACGCCGCCCTATGACAAACCATATCATATTAAATCAAATAAATCCCATTGTCATTTTTAACAATCTATTTGTGAAACGAATTCTCTTCTCAGTAGGGAATTCACACACTACAATCATTCATCAGCCGCTACACATCAAAGATAGCACTGTATCTGTCGCATCGCCCAAAAACGCTCCATAGTAAATCTACGGAACAGATGATCACATGTTCCTATATAACTAAAACATGTATGAGCATATTGACGATATTATGAATAATTTTATTGTTACAATTACAAATAAAGAATGAAAACGATGAAAAAATTATATGCTCCAGGCGGCAATCAAACCCGCTTCTCCTGGGGTCCGATCAGTTTATTTTTTTTATATTTGTAATTGTATCAATAAAGTTGGTGTTAAAATCAAACATTGAAATGTGATTATTAATGACTATTAATTTGTACGTTTTTATTCCAAGTTGTCATTATAATAGTTGTTTTAATTGATGTCAGGAATCTAATTCCATTAACATTTTTGATAAATATTGAAAAAAAAAAAAACTTTTTTATAAATTGTGTAAGTCGTACAACTTTATTTTTTTTTTATACAACTGAAAAACCAACACAAGCTGACGGCCCACCTGGTGGTAAGCGGTTACCGCCGCCTATAGATACCTGCAATAACAAAGAAAAGCACTTGATATTGCAAGTGCGTTGTCATAAAATATTCTATAAGTTAAAACTTTTAGAATATTTTTTGTTTAGTTTGAGTTGTTTCTATGGATAAAAACCAGCGGTAAAAACTAGTATTTTCATATTTTGTGAAAGATAGCGCCATATTCAAACGTAGGCGACATCCCTATCATTAGGATGAACAAATAGGTACTAGCCATAAGTTTTATTATTGTCTCTCATTTTCTATTGGTATGCCAATAGATCTCCTTAAATTTTTAGCATATTAAGTTTAGGGAGTCAATCGAATTTCTCAATTGTAAATTATAATTTACAGTTCAGTGCTCCTTTCATCAAGATCCGACAAGACATTGTGATTTTTCAAGGAATATGGAATATAAAAACACGGCAACTAAATAAAGTCAAAGGTTAATGTTTCTTAGATTCATTTTGTCCCTCCCTTCCATAATGAAGTTGAATGAAATAAAAGGCAGATAAATAAATTTTAGGTAGCTTCAACATAATCGACGCTATTGATATAAAAGTACGGTGTACTTTTGAGGTTCCTGACGCTCCTGAGGTTTTTTTAAGTGTCTAACTGAATGGTGTCTTGATATTGAGATAGGCAATAAGCCTCTAGGTATACATAGAGAGTTTCTTACTGGAGCCAAGCATTGAAGGGAGCGATGTAACGATCGTGAAGTAGTGCCGAAATTCATCACCACGTCGACCGGACCACCGCACGCGTCCGTCGTGCGCTCGATCAGCTGCTTCTCGTATAGATCTTCGTTCCATTGCACCACATTTATTCTGATAATAAAAAATACGCCCACAAATTTACAAATATGCTCCAAATTCTACTTATATTTAATAAAAAAAAATGAAAAATGTTATGACAAAAAGAAAAAACCCTCGGTAGCTCAGTGGTTAAAGCAGCTGGATTGTGAAAGAGCGAGGGATTTTCTCTCGACATTTTTTCTCTCAAAATGTTTGATATCTATGATGTATAAAATAAAATAAAGACAAAATATTTATTTAATGGAGTTGCTAATTAATAATTGTTGTGTTAATAAATTACGAACACGAAGGACGAGGTACGTTGGAATTTTGTATAGCTGCGATAAAGAATAAATATTAGCAAATGACTATATGTATCTAAAATTATATCATTAAAGTATATAGCACGATAAATTCTTTGATTTCATTTATATTGTATCATTGACGGTCATTCAACTCGACCTTGTTTTATATATCATCTGCCTACACAAATAGATACAGGAAAAACTTCAGAGAACAATCTGCACCTACTCGTCGATCGTACGTGACGGCAAGAAACAATATAAAATGTATTTACTCATCGCATTCCTTCGCAAGGATGAAGCCTTCGTCCTTGAGGGTCGCAACGGTAATACTGATATTTTCGTGCTGCGGCCCGTTCTTGAAGTAGTTAGAGGCAATGCGGAGTGCCCACAGAGCCAGGCCTCCTGTACCCACTATTAGCACAGTTGACTTGTCCCTGTGGTTCGGGCCTTCCAGGACAGTCTTCAAGAATTCCCCAGCAGTGTACACAGTGTTCATTGCTAATAAAGCTCCGGTTGGAAGCATGGCTGCCACGCTCAATGGCAGTTTATCTGGTACAATCACCAGGCATTTGAAGTCTGGCACTACAATATAATCAGCGTATCCATGCGGTACTCCTTCGTAAGGGTACAGAACTATTCTCGTTCCCTCAGAGATACCGTGTGAGCGTTCGGCTGCTTTCCCGATCGCGTCAACGATGCCGGCAACTTCGTATCCGGGGAATAAAGCCCCGTCTCTTAAGCCTATATGCGCCGGCGTAGAGGCGTGGATGCCGAAGCTTTCCATCTCTCCGGATAAACTACCAACGGATGATACGGAGGATGTACTGCAGACAGACGCCGACCTAGTCCTGTTAGCTCGGTAACAGGCACCTGCATAGACTACTCTTATTCTGGCGCCATAGAGAGGAACTTCAGGCACTGGGACGTCAAAACTGAAGACGCACTCTTTTAGAGTCGGCCCTGGCGACTCGATAGACACTTGTCTGCACAGCTTACTCATTTTTCTGGTTGACCTGCAACAAATAGCAGCTATTATGTGACTGACTACTCTCACGCATCAATAGCAATCACGCGGATAAATCGTTATCACCTTATATGCGAGTCCGATTGCGTTACTAATTATAAACAACTCATTACGCAATGCGGTAATTAACGCCAAGCACTTTAAATTATCTCGGCAAAACTGAATAACAAAACATTTGATTATTTATAGAAATATTTACTTTGTCCACATATTGATTTTATTTACCCTTTGTTTTCCGTTGTTCAACTCGCTAGTGGTTAGATGGAACACATTCACCACAACCTCAATTCTAAGTATATTTTTTATGGGAAATTAAAGTTTTTTCGGTGACTATAGTCAATGAAATGAAAATTTATTAATTTGAATATTTTTGCAAACGGTTAGCACTTTAGCAGGTGTCTATATTTCTACCTAACCACTCTCGTGTCAGTGTGGCACATGCGATTACAGAAGTAGCTTAACACTTTAGTACCATGTCACACCGAATATTGCGCTCGTACTTAATAGTTGCTACCGTACTATAATAACGCCATAGTTATCGAGACCAGGAACTTTTTTTTATACAACTAGATGACAAACAAGCTGACGGCCTACCTGGTGGTAATCGGTTACCGCCGCCTATAGACACCTGCAATAACAAGGAAAAGCACTTGATATTGCAGGTGCGCTGTCATCCTGAGACCTAAGATGAAATGCCGTCCATGCCCAGTAATTACACTGGCTACCTTTCCCTTCAATCCGAAACACAGCGAACTATATCACGGTTGAAATGAGAAAGGCGGACTGATAACGATACCACAAAAAGTTACGTTATTTCGCTGGTTTTTACCGGTATTGTGGAAAGTAACTGTATATTTATATCGTTACCAAAAATAACGAAATAAATACTGATACCTTGATAACGATACAAGAAAGCGACGTTGCCGTTTTTCGCAGTACGCCTGCGCGCCGCTCCTCACCATCGCTAATAGCAGGCGGGCACAATATTTTGTTTTGCGAGCGCTCAGTCTGGCAAAGTGGCAACTTGGCGCTAAGACACGGGTGTCGTTTACCTATCTCTCTTTTTCTATCTATCATCATATTAGCCGAGAGACGTCTACTGCTGGGCATGGGGTAGCAGTGGAAGTCATACATCTATCTATACTAATATCAAATTGTTAAAAGCCGTGTTTATACACATGAAAATCAACACGTCAAGTGAAGAGAGACGCCCTCTGCTGGGCATAAGCCAGCAGTGGGCGTCATACATCTATGTTTATAAATATAAAACTGTAAAAAAAGTGTTTGTGCACATAACCGTCAGCATGTCTAGTGTAGAGAGACGCCCACAGCTGGGTATAGGCCAGCAGTGGGCGTCATACGTTTATCTATATGTCGCAGCTGTCTAGTTAAATCAGCCGCTTAACTGGACGCCTAGCCCGTTAATTGAACGCCGGCATCCAATCAAACGGATGAAGTAAAATTAGCCAAGTCATTGAGCGCCATTGCGTTCAATGACTTGGCTAATCAAGGTTAGACATTTTTAACCTGATGGCTGAACATGTCTGTCATGTCAGCCGTCTGGTTTAAATTAGCCATTCAGTTGGACGCCGGAAGGTCGTTTAAATCGAAGAGCTTTTGTGTGACTATTTGAGTGATTGGTAGGTTCTAGGTTATTTTTTATGACTACTTAGAACCAAAATGATGTCGTTTTTATGTGGTAAAAAAAATAACATTGAACCTACCAATACAACCAAAACTTTTCAGTACAAGACGTTCCATTCAATAGTGAGTCTAGTTGATTAACTATCGGGATAGGCATCCAGATAAACGGCTGATTTAACCAGACGGCGGCGGCGACATATACATACACCAATATAAAACTGTAAACGATATTTTTACCGTAATTTTAAGGTAACGTTACCTAACATATACCGGTATTTCGATCCCTGATTGTGACATGTTTGACAACATGATGACAATACTTTAGTACAAGTGTTCAGCTACTTCTGTGGTCGACCGTACTCGGTTAAATGATAGCTAAAAAAGTAGCGCTTTTTCTTTGTCATGCTCAATCATCGCCCACAGCTGGGCATAGATCCTTTGTCAACTTGTGTTTAATAATTTGTTTGCTTATTTGTTCATAAAAGAGCACAGAAGGTTAGAATGATAATAAGTAACTATGTACCTCCTGCCCAGCGCCCCTGGCGGAACGTTTATAAGGTAGTTAGTTGTAGGTGACCTATCCTAAGTTTTGATAAGATTATTAAAATTACACGCAACGCAAACTAAGACCATAAGAACAAGCAAATAACTCGTTGACGGCAGCAATCTCGCGATAAGATTTCGTTTCATTAGCATTCGTATTTTTAATAATGGTGATTAGACATCCATACATCCGAAACAGTCGCAAATGGTGCAATTTGCGACTCGGGTATTGAGGAGGGATCTACGGATTATACTTTTTAACTGTCCACTGCTTCCGGTTTCTTTATAGCTAACCTAACAAAGGAATACAACATAAAGTGATCAACCATAAAACTGACCATCTATCTTACATTCTACATCCTTATGTACAAATTCAAACTCAAGGCAGCCATCATCAGTAAATTAATTGGGCGGGCGTCCATTTAAATATCTCCACCAATAGTAAAACATTAATTAGAACAAATGGTCTCTCAGATATTGTATCAAATAAGACCTGTGGTGGTGGCTGAGCAATGTGACTGTCAATGAGACATGAGGACTATTGTTTTACAGTTTCAAATGGACTAATACTGATAAATATAGTAACAGGTTGGCCCAATTTCACATTGAGAAGTGATTTTTCAAATACTTTTATTAAAACTTTAAACTTAAGTTAAATAATAATAAAAATATACTGGAACTTATTTCTTACAATAATCCCTATTTGTCATCAAAATACCTTCCTTCTGCGCGAATACATATAGTCAAAAGTGTTTGGTAAAATTTTCCACACCAGAGATTTTGTCCCACTTGCGTGTAATACTAGTCTTCAGGTCATCAACAGCTATATGAAGCGAAGTACAGATCCTTGCCTTTAAGATGGACCATAAACTGTAATGGTATCAGATCAGGCGAGTAGGGTGACCATTCTTTTGACTTGTGACAGACAGACATACACTATGACATTATTAGTAAATATGTTTTTTGTGATAGTCATACAAATATGATTTTTGACGGTTCAAAAGTGCTTCTTGGTGGCGTATTTGAATAAAGATATTTTCATTTTATTTTATTTGAGCTGATGAAATCAAAGAAATTACTTTTGCTGGCACCACTGTTGAACACTTAAGGCCCTTTGAACTGGAGCAAAGTCTTGTTGGAATCATCACCAGCCTATATACGTCCCACTACTGGGCACAGGCCTTCGTACATTGAAGAAACACATGAGGAGTTTGGGGTTATGATGAGGGTGATGAGGGTAAGTTGGTTGAAGTGGTTGCAATAACAACCCAGACAAATGGCTAACATGCCTTCTGAAGCAATTTAATTTGTTTTGTAATCGAAATCAGAGCCCTCAAACCACTACGCCACTGACTTCATCGAGCTTGTATTAATATTCATGGATGATTACGAAAGTGTTGAAAAAATCAAGCAAAAATCTCCTGAATACGGGATAAATACTAATAATTTGTTTTCATGCAAAGTTTTTTTTTGTAACAAATTTGAATTTTTTTCATAGTTTTTACCGTTATTCAATATGGCGGACGACATAGAAGTCAACTAAACGTCACCATAGTGACATAGGCGCCATGATGATTATTTGACTGCCCCAGGTGGCACTCAGACCAGTGGGACCGGGAGATTATAGTGGATTAATGAGGCAGCCTCACGAGCTGGTTAGTTTTCTTTGGGTCATCCTGGTCGGTGGTTCAACACAGTCTAACTGGCACTGGTTGGACGGAAGCCATCACTAACCACATCCATCGCTGTAATGTCACCCCACATTTTTACATCAACTGATCCCAGAATGTGGCCACAATTGGTCCCTTGGCCTGTTTTACACCATACCACACAAGACTGGTGTTCAGATCCTACTTCCAATGGAGCAGTTGGTATCTCTGAAAATCCTTAGTTGCCTCTTATGAAACCCACGAGAAGATTGGGCAGTGAATTGTATGTATTCACATACATACAATTTACTCGTCCTTTTACAACCCAATCTTCTCGTACTGTATTATATCAACGTTTAGAAATCTTTAATTTTCGAAATTTTAATTTTCTATCTTTACTGCTGTAAAAATCCATATACCATAATTTCCATTAAGCTCCACTTATGGTAAAGCATGGGGTCCAAAACCAAAGATAATAAAGTGGATTTACACAATGATGGTGCGGCCTCTACTAACATATGGCAGTATCGTATGGTGGCCTAGAACAAAGCTGGTAACTTGCAAAACTGTTATTAGCAAGTTGCAGAGAACAGCATGTCTAGCGATCACTGGTGCGTTTAGAACCACTCCAACGGCAGCGATGGAGAAAGAAAGAAAGAAAGCATTTATTGGCCAATAAATAAATTATGGGTACAAACAAAATAAATAAATAGGGGCCAACTAGGTCACTGCCTCAGCATAATGTCACAGCGACAAATGTCACTGTACGCGTGTGTGCGTGTAATGTCGCTGTAATGGAGGTACTCCTAGACCTTCTTCTGCTGCACATAGTTATTGAAACAGAGGCGAGGAAGGCTCTACATAGGCTTAAGGGGATGTAATAAAATTAGAGATGGGCCGAATGTGGTTTGAACCGAATACGAACTTCGGCCAAACATTCGGTAAAAAAACAAAGTTATACGACGTGAAATTTTGTTTGAAAACGGCCGAAGTTCGGTTTATTCACGGCGGCGGCGGTTTCTGTAGTTACGACACGTTCTTACTAGTTTACGCGCTACCTTGAATTCTTCGAGCTACATCCCGCGCGCCACCCCTTTATATTAATTTACGATGCTTTGAGGAATAATTTATTATTTCACTTAATTATTTTTGGTTCTTTTGGTACAACTTTAATTACATTAATTTAGTATTAGAATATTTTTCTTTATAAAAATAATCTGATACTCATTTGGTTATTTATTTCATTTTTGTTATAACTACATTTTCTTATCATTATGGTAATGTTTAGAGGAATATCAATTATTCTTTTTTTGATATTTTCTTACATCTACATTGTTTTATTTTGAATAAGTTAATGTTTAGAGGAATATCAACTATGTTTCTTTTCTTTAAAAAATATATCAAATAAGTACCACCAATAAAAATACTATGATTATGAAGTGTTGGTTTAGTTATCTTTGACAAAATAGTTAAGTTATTTCAAAAGTTTCTTGTACCGAATGTTCGGCATTTGAGACGAATGTTGGCCGAATGCCGAAGTTCGGTTCAAGCTGCCGAAATTCGGCTAAACCGAATGTGAAACGAATTTCGGCCCATCCCTAGATAAAATAAGTCCCAAATTCATATTTGACAAAATATTCAGTATTAGCATTTCTACCAGAGGAATGGAAATGTAGACCACCAGTTCCTGAAAAAAATAGTCTCATTTGGTCTACAGACAGATCCAAGATGGACTAAGGAACTGGTGTCTATAATAAAGATATACAACTGTAACAAAGCATTGGCAATTTAGCAACTGTTTTCCAAGCGGAGATGTATGCTATTATCCTATGTGTAGTGAAAATTATATAACAACGGACTAAGAATAAAACAATATACATTCTTAGTAACACCCAAGCAGCTCTCAAGGCACTTAGCTCACCGCGCATCAACTCAGATCTGGTCCTGAATGCTGTACCAGCTCTTAACAGGCTTGGTAGGCATAACTGGGTAAGACTGATCTGGGTGCCCGGCCATGTGGGAGTGATGGTCAATGAGAAGGCTGATGAATTGGCAAGGAAGGGCTCGGAAAACACTTACGTGGGTTCCGAGCCCTTTCTAGCACCTTCACAAAGTTTCATAAACATAGCCATTAAAGAGCATGTCAAAAACAGACATAAATCTGAGTGGAATAAAGTACCGGGATTAAAACTCCAAATCCTTCCTAGGGGAGGAGGTAGGAGGATGGAGTAAATATGTCTATGCAAACAGTAGAACAAAAGCTTGCTTCTTGATTGGGGCTCTCACAGGGCATTTTGCTACTTACCACATGCTACATAAAATGCAACTCTCCCCAACACAACTATATCGAGCTTGTGGTGAATGCCAGGAATCAATGATGCATCTCTTGTGTCATTGCGATGCCCTGGCTAGAACCAGAATGAGTCTTCTGGAAGTGGCATATCCAAAACGCGAAGACTACAGGCTCTTTCTGCCTAAAGATATAGTGAGGCTAATGGCATCTATATTCTGGACACAGGAAGAGTAAACGCAGGGGAGGCACAAAAGTTCCCAATGGGTCGAAGTGCACTGTGACTTAGTCATGGCCCCACTTTTAGTCTGTACCCCTTGCTATGCAGGCTACTCGGACAAGAGGTCCTGGGTTCGAATCCCGATAGGAGCAAATGTTTGTATGATGAGTACGAGCATTTGTTTACGAATCATGGATGTTTATTTAGTATATTATTTCTAATATTTATACAGGGTGGTGCCGTTAATACGACAATAAATTAAAACATGGGCTACATTAGTTCATAGAAATGGTTTGCCACTTTCAAAAATACCTTATTCATTTCATATTTTCATGACCTTTCTATGAAATAATGCAGCCTATTTTATACTATGTCATACAAATGTAATGAAATTATCAAACAAATAAGAAAGTGGCAAACCATTTCTGTAAACTAATGTAGCCCATGTTTTAATTTATTGTCGTATTGAGGGCACCACCCTGTATACATATTATTATCAATATTTATCCGTTATATAGTTATATAGTATCCATAACACAAGCTCAAGAAAAATCTCTGTTGGACTATTGCTAGGAAACCATTAGATCCAATAGCTTTCAATGTCAATTAACTAAAGCTCCTCATATACCTATGTCATGTTATTGTGTGTGTGTGGCTGTGAAATATCATATGACCAGTAATTATGTAGCCATTGAGGGAAAGTTTTGTAGATGTGAATTGTAGGAAAAGCTTGAAATATGAAAGACTACATTGCAGATATTGTATTATAACTAATATTGATTCAACATTTGCAATATTCTGAGTAATTAATGTTTAAAAAATTGTTTTCTTCAAAATACTTAATGTATAGCAGAATTTGAACCACGACATTTTTTTATTTGGAATTATGTTATTAAAACCAAAAGTTTTAACAAATGTTATTGTTATTTTAAACTGCAAACAAAGCCAGTCATTAATGTCAATTGCTCCTACATGATTCTTTGATTCTAAAAATAGTGTGTATGGAAAACAAATAATGTTACATTCCATACACATTATGTTGAATATCGTTAATGGTCGTAAACAAGGGCAGGGCAATGAAGTGTCCGGCGGATGTCTGCCGCGATCACTCCTACGATGAGTGGACGGCATCATACACCAAATTATATAAACAATACTATGACCTTAGCTACCTTGAAGGTCACAACACATTGTTAGAAAACCCAAAACACCATCAGGATTATGATTAATAATAAACCATCTTAGAGTACAACACGATCTCTCTAAAATACAATCGTAGTTTATTTAACAATTAAATAACATAAAACTTGGAACAAAAAGATCTTTGTTTGTGTTTTCACAAAAGCACTGAGGCTATCTTTATGTTAACAAATTTAAAGTTACCTGGAGTAAAATAGAGCACACGCACTACGCACTTATTAATAGTCGCTATCTCGACACGGCTACTTCGTAGCGGACAAATTCAAAAAGTATCTCGTTTTATTTACTGGAGGACCCAATAAAATGACGTCACCGTTAGACTAAGATTGACAGTTTCCGTTCCGTTTCACAGACAATCCGTAGTTAATATTATATTGATATATTCACGTCACGTTCTGTGAAACAATTAATAAAATCTGAACAAATGGCAACATTTATAAATACTACGTAGTAAACGCTAATAAACGTAGTGAAGTAGTGACACATTCTAGCTATTGAGTTATACTCTCTATCGAGATCTGTGTGGGTCAATTCTGCTATTTATTTTCCTAAACGGATCGGCTGCGATTCAGTATCGTTACCAATGCGGTTGTAATACAAAAAGGTATTCCACTAACATTGCATATAAAGCCGGAACGCTAACACAACGCTCTCGGTTGGTTCAACTTCGGCTGAATAATCATTAGCAATGTTGCAATAAACAAATATAATTTAGCTAAATGAGCTGTCAGTTGATAACCTTTGACAGTTCAACCAAAAAAGGTGTAAATATTAGGTTAGTGTTTTAGAGATAAGTTTTTTAATACTTAATGTTGCTTAAGTTGATATATTGGAATAAAATCATGTTTTTAAGAAAAAAAAAGGTTTTATTAAGATAATATTTTTTTGGTTGTTTACCGGTTACCGCTAAGATATTATCGCTAAGCGCTATATATTTTGTAGTATGGAGTGATGCCTTTATACCCGTTTAAAAATGTACTCTTTGCTTTACATTTCAATTGACATTTTACCACAGACAATTTACATTTTACCATAGACAATTTGTTTTTGAGTAATGTTACCATCGTATAAATATTGACATTAATATTTATACTGGTAGAAAGAGATGAAATAATTTGTACAAATCTCAGAACAATATATTGTTCTGAGGTATACAAATAATTGCAACTCTTTCTTCATAGACCTGGCCGTGTCTCCATAGATTTTAATACATCTCTGTTAAACAGATTTCAAAAGAACCATAGATAATTTTAGACGGCATGTACGGTAGTGCCTCGTAAATATTGCATTTTATCACGTTCAATAATGTCGAAAATTGAACGCACGTTTTTAAATTTCAAATCATATGACAGCATCCTTTTCGTATTCCTTTTGATAGAAAGAAATGCACTGAACTTAAAAGACTTAGCATGTGTTTACCAGAATTAGGGCCACTGTACAATGAAACATTTCATTTAGTTGACAGCTCTAAACGAATTCTTGCTATCTTTTTCCTATTACATATTGCGAGAAAGAGATATACTGTACTTAAGACTTAATGTGTTTAACTGTACTTCAATTTATATTTAACCCGTTAAGCATCAAATTCTACACACAATTCTTTTTTTGTCATTGCGCTCCGGAAGGGCAACGCCGCTTGACGGATTCGAGTGCATCTCTAGAATTAGGCCTATTCTACTTGAGCGACACTCTCACTATATTAGTGACCTGTGCACCGGGTCAGACACAGATAAAATGGCACTCATAAAGTACGTATGTATAGGTCCTAGCATGGGTTCTTCCTTTCAGAACAATAGGTAACTTTATTGTTCTGAGTGGGTCCTAGTGAGAGTCATACGTTAAAGTAAGCAACATGACCATTATTGAAGCATTTAGGTTATCTGTGGTGGGAGCTCACTCACAAATCTCACAATCACAATCCTTTGTTAAAAAATGTTTTTATTTTCCAATGGTAACACAGATCGGCGTGGGTTTTGCTGAATATTGTTGGCGTGGGTTGATTTATTTTATTAAATTTTTTAAGGTGAAGTGATTTTAAAATCCACAATATTTAGTAGCAATCGCAGCATGAGTAAGTATAATTTTATTAAGTATAGGAGACTGAGCAAAGCTATGCGTTGTTATTGATTTAATGTCATTCGCCAGGGACTGACTGGTTCATTTTCGGTAGAGCTTTTTTTATTGTGTCTACCTATTTGTGCAGCTGCACGCTTTAAAGTCAAATTTGATGCTAATGCGAGATTTTGAATGCTAAGCGACAGCATTTACTTATAGTATACATTTGTAACTTGTCATAGTTTGCACACCAAGTTTGATTCTGATCTGAGGGGGTGCAATCCTGTTGAATATTAGCCAGTATGATGGTTGGGTTTTAACTAAACGGCGTTTACCCTAATAATTTAAAATCGATGAACTGATCAAATTTTACAGTAGTCTCTTTGTTTGTTTTGCAATTACTATTTTAGTGTTTCTAGTTTTAAGTTGGAGTTTAAACTCTAGACCTAAATAGTTATGAGCGAATGATGATATTTTAAAATCTATAAACAAATCAGTGACATTACAAGCTGGTAAATGCTTTGATAAACTTTGAATAACTTTTGTGCCTTATCAGCCTGTCATGCTTTTTATAATATGTGTTACTGTCAATAATTAACTAGCTCATACTTGCAAATAAAAATGTGTGTTGAAAATAATAATGATAAAGAATAAAATAAATTTTATAAATAAATGATATATCATAATCTAACTATCATATTTTTCATAACACATTCCTATTATCTAAAGAAACTGAACTTTATTATAAACTTGACTGTGTAATTTTTCTTGGATTTAATGTGACATCTTCATTATTTTTAAGTTGACGAGAAAGAATTATTCAAAATAGTATTGGAATAGAAATTTAATTGTTGATTCATGCCGGCCTGTCTTTTAGTATTATTTTGATCCCTATATTTTGGCTTTATGAGTTTTCACTGTGCAACGAAAAATTTTGTTTAACACTAAAAAGATGGAAGCAGTCATTTCACCAGATTTTCAAAATGAAACTTTTTTTATTTTAAAGCTTTTTGACATAATATGCTGATAATTTGTGATTTTTATTATTATTAATAGCAGCTTCGAAATACATAATGTAAACATTCTTACTTATAATGAAATGGAAGTGAAGTGAGTAAATAAAAAATAAAACTGGAGAAGCTTTGTGGTTCTTGTGTAATTAAAATCCCAAAATGTAAATATTGTACTGTAATAATTGCATAATGTTCATGAGATAAGTTCATTGTAGCATTTAACTTTTTAATTATAATAAAAAAAAATATATACTCCTACTACAAAACATCCTCTTGTCTTTATGGGTAGATAATTTTTTTCATCTTTCTAGTGTTTTTTACTACATGTTTTTCCTAAGTGTAAGTAATTATATAGACAAATCAAAAAGCGGTAAACCAGCTTCCTTGGTCTTGCATATGCCGCTCCCCTTTAACTGTCAAACTTCACATATAAAGAAACTTGCTCAATGGTAACTAGGCTGCTTGCTACTCTTCGGTTGACGTTAATATCATTGTGCTTGGGTATTATTTTCATTTGCAACATTTAGTCATCACCAAACCTAATTAGTACTGGTTTCTTCTTTTCTTTTGTTTCTGGGGACGACTGCGAAGGTTCCTGAATTATAAAATCTAACACTTCTCTTTAAGGGCATTGCAAAGCAAGCTATGTCATAAATAAAATTAAGACACTCATACCACCCACTTTTTCAATTATTTACTTAAAATAGTATTATTCATAAATAGTGTATTTTTTATGAAAAAACAAGATTTAATTTGTCAAGCTACTTAAGACTCCCGGGAGTCTTATGACAAATAAAAATTTGGTCTGGAATCTTTTGCTTGACAGGTTAAATCAGTATACATATTATAGTATGGATTCTATAAATACAGTATTTCATCAACACTGGCACATTGAATCAAGTAGATGACTGTAAGATGTGAAAGGTTTTTCATTTATTACCTTTCATTTGTTATTAAATTCCAAAAATGTCAACAACTATTGTTAAATTAATGACAACAATATCGTTTTCTGTTTCCAGTAAATGGCTTGCTGCTTAATATCATTGGCACACTAGAATAAATTGGTAAGTTTTACAATTTTATGATACGAATTTTTCTATAAACCGGAACAATTTCTATAAACCCTGTCTTGTCTTTAATATGACAGTGGCATACAGGTAAATAGCATGTGTAAGCGGTTACTATAGACTATAAATGGCATAGGCTTGCTATGTATGCTATACTGCTACATACTGTTCCCGGGCCCTATAGGCTTTTAGGGCTAAAATTAAGCCTATTAGTTCTTTTTTTAGGGCCATGATAGAATAGTAGGCTTTTAAAAGGCTACTCACTTTAAAAAGCCTATATGTTTTAGAAAAAGCTTATAGGCCTAAAAGCCTTTTAGGCTTTTTTTGTGACTAGTCTTTTTCAAGTAGTAGGCTTATTATAAGGCTATAGCCATTATTCAGATTATGACTTAGTATGAATTAAACAAGTTTATTATGTATTGTATTTATTTTCAAATTTAATGAAAACAAATGTTATTTCAAATTGGAAATAATAAGTACTTGTTATATATTATTTCCAAAAACATTTAGCCATGATGACAAGCACATTGAAGATCTTATATTTTTGAAACAATATTTAAAATCGTATAATTAAGTTTATGATTATTATACTCGAACAATAAATAAAATAGACCTAGCCTAAAGGACTAAAAATCTTTATAGGCTTTTAGCCTTTCAAGCCTTTTAAATATGCGCCTAGCCTACAAAAAGGCTAAAAGCCTATAGTCCTTGGGTAGACAAAAAAAGGCTATAAAAAGGCCTAGCCTAAAGGCCTAAAAGCCTTTTTAGGCTTTTATCCCGCTGTAGCCCCTTAATTCATAGGCTAGCCTTAAAAAAAAGCCTAAAAGCCTATAGGCCTCGGGAACACTACTGCTACAAGCAGTTACCATAGCATGCATATAAATTGATACCCTTCTAATCATGAGGAGTATTTGTTGTGCAAGTCAGAACACTGTGTGACCGTTTTTCTAAGTGAGCATTAGTGAAATTAATGCAGCAATTTTCTGCAAAGTGGAATTATTTCACAAGCCTCCTTTGAATTCGATTGTAATTACTACTCTTACTGAATGAAAAACTAAACTGATGAACCAAAACTAAATATTAAAAAATTATAAATAAAATTTATAAATTTAATAATAATCATTATAATATGATAATAAACTGATGATAAACAACACATTTTATATTCCGTCTGGTACTTTTTTCTTTGTTTGGAAAATCATTTTAAATTGAAATAAAGCTACTTTTATATGGATTGATTTCATAATACTTTACAGAGTACATGATCACAGGAAGATTAAAGAACTGGAAATGTAGCAACTTGTTTCGAGTTTATACATATAACACTTAAGGTGAGTCTATATTATATAACATGTTATATAACTTTTGTTTATGAGAAAGACAACTTTTTAGGGAAAGTTCCAAAGGGAAAAGTTTCATTATAGGAATGTTGAAAAATAAAACATTTAAATATCATAAAAAATAAAAAAAAAGGTAAATTCCAATTCATATCACCGAAAGCCAGGGTATACAACCAAAAAATTGCAACAATACACACACAATGGGCCTAATGCTGGGAACACACTTTAATTCTAAATTTAAGTACAGTATATCTCTTTCTCGCATTAAGTCATAGGAAAAAGATAGCAAGAATCTGTTTAGAGCTGTCAAATAAATTTAGATAGATTTCAAAGAAACCATAGACAATTTTAGACGGCATGTACGGAGGTGCTTCCTAAACACTGCATTTTAACACGTTCAATAAGGTCGAAAATTGAACGCACCTTTTTAAATGTCATTTTTTATGACAGCCATCCATTTCGTATTCGTTTTGAAAGAAAGAAATAGACTGAACTTAAATTTAAACTTAGCATGTGTTCTCCAGAATCAGGGCCAATGGTATCTACGTACACGTACATGTTGTAGGTCACGCACACAGAGCGAAAAAACTGCTTTACTTGATTGCCCTAAACGCTCTGTCTATCTCGTTCTTATGGTCTAAGTTTAAGACCACTCATTAAATATTGTCGTTAGTAAAAAAATACTTAATTCTTGATTAATTAATCAAAAGTTAATATTAACTCACTCACCTCACTTCACTTTGCCTTTCTATGAAATGAAAGACAGCTCCGAAGTGATTACATTCTCTTTGTGTTGCCATAAAGAAACAAATATGAGTCGTTGACTCTTAATCAAGGAAATGCTTAGTGGAGAAACTTTCATTACTCTTTAAAATAAAATTTTCTAATGAAGAATTCTAACATAAACTAATGACTTAGTTAAGACATTACTGAGCAACATGTAAATACTTCTTTATAAATACGGGTGTTAGAGAATTTCATTTTTCATTAAGAAATTATTACATTTTCCAATTAAAGGGATTGAATTATTTTCTAACAACATTAAAAAAATTGTATTCTGAAATTACTTTTAGAAAACAATTTTATAATTGTAATCTGAAATTACTTTTAGAAAATAAGTTTATATTATTGTAATCTGAAATTACTTTTCATTACTTTGTTTAGAAAGATTACTCTAACTCTGAAGAATTGATAGCAAACTTTAATGGCTTATGTCATGTCATTATGCAACATTTTCGATGTTATAGTAAAAACCTTACTAATATTTTCATGATCTAGGAAATCTGAATACACCATTAATATTAATTGGTGTACCACCTTCTTGGCTGATCATACAGGATACTAAAAAGTACTCAATTTAGACCAGGATTCGTAGTCTTTTTAAAAATTGATATAATATAACGAATTTTTAATTCGTTATACCATACATGCTTGATGTAACTTGTTGGAAATGGTAAGTGGACTTAACCCGAATAGGAATTTCGTGTGATGCTATCATGATACCATGACAATATACTCGGTAATGTACGAGTAACAAGGGTATATTACTGTACTAGGTGTGCCCGCGTTTTTGTTCGCGTGGATTTCGGAAAATAACGTCAAGTCGTATGTAGGTACAGTAGGTTACATGATTTTACTTGAACATTTATTTGGTTAAGGAATTAAATTATGTTTATAATAGCACCTTCGCAACCGCCCGCCTTGTATACCATAAATGCGTGCGTTGTGGTAATTATTTTAGAACAAATTTGATTACCAAAAAAAGGTTTTAGTGAGTCAACCTCAAGAGATAGACTTATTTTAGAACTTATTTTGGGACTTTTTTTAGAACTTTTAAACGACAACAATTTCGGCATACATGACTTTTGTGTAACTTTAACTGTTTCCGCGGCGCAAGCAACGAAAGCTCTAAAATGGAATATTTTTCGCCGTTTTTGCAACATTTTTCATTGACGCTCAGCTGCTATTGATCGTAGCGAGATGTTATTATAGTCTATATAATACCTTTATGAATGGACTATCCAACACAATAATCATTTTTCCATTTGAAGTAGTAGTAGTGCCTGAGATTAGTGCGTTCAACCAAACAAACTCTTCAGCTTTTTAAGATTTATTTACATGTAAATAAATGTAGACACATAGTACTGAACTTAATGTATGCTTGAATTTAATAATTTTACTGTTCTAGTTTCGTAGTTCGAACAAAGGTCGTGATTGCGCTAGCAAGTGGTTGCTCTTTCTAAGATTTTAAAGCAATTGTAAGATATTGAGGTCAATTAAAATGGTACTACAAATGATAGAAAAAAAGTTTTCTCCAATTAAACGAAAGAAAGAAAAGAAAAACATTTATTGACTTGCACAATACACGCTAAATCTAGAACGGTAAAAAAATACATACACACAAATAAATCTACTTAAAAATAATAAATAAAAAAGTGTGCAAAGCTAATAGGCCCTTGTCTCAGCACTTATGCTTCCACGACATTTGCTAAATACCACAGAAGCGCTGTTATTATGATTGAAATTTGATGATATATGAAATTGGTGATTCATATTCTTTATTGCATCATGTTGTAATAAAAAGGTCTTAAAGCTTGATTTGTACAATTTTGTTTCAAATTGTACTGTTGTAATCATAAATCCCTTTGTACAATTTACGCTAATGTGTAAATTTTTTATTAAAATTTGGTTGATGTGGATGTGCAATCAAGTCTTATAAATAAATGAAATAATAACAATCAATATTTTGTTTCAATGTTATCTTCATAATAATCTTATATCATTTTAATAATTAATTAATAAAAATCAATGTTTATAACTATGTTTGTCCCCTTTGCGCTCAGAAACCATTGGTGAGATTCTGATGAAACTTTGGTAAGATGTTCTAGGGACGCAGGTGAAGATTATAAAAACTTTTTATTTTTTTAATAATATTTTATTATTAAAACTGACAGTTATATCTTTACGGGCATTTCAAAGTATGCCGCGTGCAGTTAGTTAGTAAATAAAAGTATAGGTTGGCTGAATGCAGTACCAGGACTAAATTTATTTAGACTCAAGCTAGCTATGGGCTTGTTTGAATTGTCTGTTTTTCTTATTTCAATTGGTAACACTCAAATTCGGTCCATAAACAATTGGGATGTTGCCTAAGTTTGAAAATGGCGCAATTTTCCACAAATTCGGAAAATATACGCTACTGTTACCCATAAAAATTATTCAAACTTAAAAGATATGGAATATTTTGAAATTGTACTGTTTTGAAAATTAAAAATAATATATTTTTTTGCAAAATTCATCAAAAATGTTTATGATATTAGATTGCTGACATTAATTAAAATAACTATTATTATGACAATTATTAATAAAAACATACTTAATACATAATTATTATCAATTTTGTCAGTATGCCCATACATTACTTAGTAATATGGGAACATGTGACGTCACCTGTTCTGTAGATTTTCTATGGAGCGTTTTTGGACGATGCGCCGCAACACATCAAACGTACCACTATATCTGTGAAAATATTGATCTTAGACATACTATTCCTTTGGCAATATTTCTTTGTGAGTTATAAACTTCTTATTTATGAAAAAAAAAAGTTTTCAACTAGGTCCTATTTTCGTGCAATAGGACCTAGTTGAAAACTTTTTTTTTTTCATTCAAATTCAAAATTCTGCTGAAATTGGAATTATTATTCGTGCCGAGCTTTCTACACCTGGAAGTGCTAAAATCAAATCAAGTCGCTTATATTACAAATTGTAAAAAATACCCATTTTTAAATATTTCTTGTTGAAATACTATAGGTATTTAAACCGTTCAACCTATTTCGAATTATTAAATGTTCAGTGAAATATCAGCAAATGTCCGGATAGTTGCGGTATTATGCGTCCTGACTCATCACTGCATTTTTAGTAGTTGTCGAAATCCATATAAAAAGTAGTTTTATTTCGAATTAAAATTATTTATACTTTTGTTGTCACAATATTGCTTTTCAATATCTTGTAAATGATATGAAAGTGACCAAAATATTAATTAGACAACTGCGTATGAATAGTCAAAAGTCTAATAAAATATATTTTGCAGGCTACCATGTCACAACAATACAGCCTACGGTGGAACAACCACCAGCCAAACTTCATATCTATGTTCACAACACTTCTGAATACCCAGACACTGGTAGATGTGACTCTGGCTGCAGAGGGGAAACATTTGCAGGCTCACAAAGTGGTGCTATCTGCTTGCAGTACATATTTCCAGGTTGGTAAAACTTTTATTCAAATAGCTCATTAGTGGGTAAGGTGTTATAACTTTAAACAAACCGATCTTCTCATTTTCATTCAACAAAATTTGTTATAATACGCCAGCAGAGAATGCAGCCAGTCCACAAGCTAACAATCCGATTGTAATAAAACAAGAACTATACTCTAACTAAGTAACTAGTGGCACAAGCATGTTTAAATATATTTAAAATGAAATATACTTATCGTTCTTACAGGCTTTGTTTGTGGACAATCCGTCACGTCACCCGATTGTTATTCTTAAGGATGTCACATTCGCCGATCTGCGCACTATGGTCGACTTTATGTATTATGGTGAAGTTAACGTTACTGAAGAGCAGTTGCCACAGGTAATTGTTAGATTTTAATTGAGGAACTTTTTGAAAGTCCTTATTGCAGTAACTAGAGAATTAATTATTGTATGGCTACTGTACGCTAGTGTTTTAGTGAAGATTAGAGGATATTGGTTTAAGGAAAATGACTATGGAAATGTACAAAAGGTAACCTTTTAAGAGATTTCACCCAAGTCACAAAAAGTACGATAGGGTCAAATATTACTATAATTAGAAAATTACAACAATATTATCTTAAAACTAAAAATATTAGCACTGTGTTACCTCTCTACACACATCTTTCTGAAATTTTCGCACAGTAACATCTGCAATATACTCGATCAATATCTGAGGGATATTGACTATAATTAGAAAATTACAAAAATATTATCTTAAAACTAAAAATATTAGCACTGTGTTACCTCTCTACACACATCTTTCTGAAATTTTCGCACAGTAACATCTGCAATATACTCCATCAATATCCCTCAACACCAGATCAGCATGTAAACTATCTTTTAGTTACCAGGGGTTGTAAATATATAACTTGTATACAGGTGCTGGACACGGCTAAGCTTTTAAAAATCAAGGGGCTCACGGAGATGCCGGACTCGACGTCCCTGACACGATCGCAAGGCACCTCTGCCGATTTCCAGACGCCCGGCGACTCTGCCGATTCACAGAGGTTATCTTCTTCACCCGCCACCTCGCCTTCCAACAAAAGAAAAAGGTTTGTGTAAGTTGACAAAATATTTTATTTTATACATCTTGTTTAGCGTTATTTATTAACCAGTACATTAAGCATTGTCGATCGCTGTTATAAATACAAAACGCAGTTTACGTGTGTTCGGAAACGGTATGGTATTTTAAAGACAATACTTATACAAATTCTATATTATTCTCAGTTGTCGGCTATCTTTGGTTATTAAATATGACATTTAATAACCAAAGATAGCCGACAACTGATTATTTGCAAACTATTTATTAGTTTTAACCAACCACAAAATAATTCAGCCGTGTCATACTGAAAGAGACCATAAAACTACAAGAGAATCTGACATTTTGCTTATGTAGTCCCATAAAACTGTGTTTAAATCAAAAAGTAGGGCGAAAAACTTGTCTATTTAGATTTTTACTAGTTGACATTGGTGACAGACGCAGGAAAAGCTCCACGGGCTCGACGTCTCTGAACATGGTAGATGAGAACCGGACAGAAGATGGACAAACAGTGGATCTGGTGCGCGCCGAGTCCATCACACTGAGCAGTGTGCCGCAGCAGCGCCGCGCGAGGGATTACCAGGACGAGAGGATGGACAACGCTCACCATGTAATATACTTTATACATTTAATGAGATTTCTAAAATAAAATCAATACTTGCTATCGTTTCTTTCGTCAGTTTATTTTACAGTTTCAGAGTTATGTGATAACCGTCACATTAATATGCTTTCTTTATACAACTAGACAACAAACAAGCTGACGGCCCACCTGATGGTGAGCGGTTACCGTCGCCTATAGACACTTGCAATACCAAGGGAAAATCACTTGATATTGCAGGTGCGTTGTCATCCTGCGGCCTAAGACGAAATGCCGTCCATGCCCAGTAATTACACTGGCTATCTTTCCCTTCAATCCGAAACACAGCGAACTGTTTCACGGCTGAAATCAGAAAGGCGGTGGTACCTACCCAGACGACCCAGAAAACCAACTTGTTTTAATCTAGCCTTGAGAGTAAATGTAATGTAATCCATAGGCTACAGTAACCGCTTACCATCAGGTGGGCCGTATGCTTGATTGCCACCTTAGTGGTATATAAAAAAAAAATATTACCACTTTCGATCATTATTGGAGTATTAACACTGCTGTAATAGTTTTTACAGCCACAAAATTACATAGCGTCCATAGGCCACGGTAACCGCTTACCATCAGGTGGGCCGTATGCTTGATTGCCACCTTAGTAGTACAAAAAAAAAACTAGTCACTAACTTGTATATTTGTAATCACAGCCCACCGAAACCCACAACTTGAATGTCGAGCCTCTGGGAATGGACACCAACAACACGGGAATGCCCCAAGGTAAGATAATTTTATTCAAAATGTCGTATTTCAATTCATTAATAATCCTTTTTTAATATAATTAGCTTAAAATTATTTTTTATCAAATATTTCATAATTTCAAAATGTGCTAAATAAAATGATAATAAACATTTTAAATACCAACTTTGAATGTCGATAATTGCTTATCAGTCATCTTGATAGGGGACAGTATTGTATAGTAAATATCAAAATTCGATGATCATTGGAAATATGGGTGTTATGGTCTTAAACGTGATCATGGACACCTCAGAAGTTTACTAATTACGTTTAAATTAACGTTAAGCTAAGTTAAAATGCTAAGTCTGCCGCCATAAAAAATAATTGTTGTCTTGCGGCAGCTGAAGGTAAGATAGCTAGTTCCTCTGTGGTTGAGGAATCCGGGTGTAGCTCGCTTCCATCTTCTTCGGTCTATCGTCACCTACCATCAAGTGAGATGAACGCCAAGAGCTATTCAGTTAAGAAAAAAAGTGCGGCAGAGTGCGACCCACTGCTTAGCTGAGCTACCTACAATATTGACTAAATCGTTGCGCCTTGCATGCCTCTACTCGTGGATGTCACTAATTCGTACGCGGCTTATGATGTCATTATCAATTAACATATACATATAATAAAATTTTAATGATATAAATTCATTAGTCATGTAACATATTTTAAATGAATTGTGTCAAAAAATGTTGATTGACAATAATCCGCCAACTCAAACTTATGTGCCGTTGCAATGATAAATCGATGTCGTCTAATCCACTCAAAATGAAATGTTTGTACGTTCAGTGATGCTCGCCCATCTAGTTCCACCTTTGTTAATGGCTGGCAAATCTGTAAATATATTGTATCACCATAAAGGTCGGCCTGCTTACATAAATTGAAAGTACTCGTTGCGGTTACGGAATAGAAATGTGCATGCTATTATTTACCTCTAGAGTGGTAAACATTTTTTGATCTCAAAAATATACATTCTTTAGAAGATACGTGAAATGTATAATCTTGTTAAAATTGTAAGATATATTGTATTATATTGACATTAACAACGATTACGTCCATTTAACTATTAATCTACCTATAGTGAATATACTTAAATATAATAAATAATATTATGTATATATGTATATTATGTACTTCGGGCTGCATGTCTTATTTTCCAGGGAAGGGAGATCAATGAGTAATTAATGTATTGTTTGGTGAAGTGTCAGTTTTGGTGTAGTATATGTTACAAAAGCATTTATCTCTCTTCCCAGGAGGCCAGTGGAGTACGATGGAGCACATGTACCCGCGGTACTCGAACGCGTGCATCGGCGGCGGGCTGCAGCCCGAGGGCGCGCTCTACATGAACAACGTGATGGCGGGCGAGCAGGAGCTGGCCGACTACGGGCAGGCGCTGGTGGGCCCCAGCTGCGTGGCCGAGCCGCCGCCGCCGGAGCCCGCGCCGCCCGCGCCCCAGAAGCGCCGCCGCACCACCAACCCCCAGTCCGAGGAGAACTTCCAGCGCGCGCTCGAGGCCGTCCGCTTCGGCGGCATCGGCTTCTGCAAGGCCGCCCGCATGTTCGGCGTCAACAACCGCACCCTCTGGCTCGAGTACAAGAAGAAGGGCTACCCCAACAACCGGCCGAGCATCAAGAGCCGCATCAAGCGCGAGCACACGACGCCGCCGCCCGAGCACAAGGAGGAGGCGCCGCCGCCCGAGCAGCAGATGGCGCTGCTGTGCCCGCCGCACCCGATGCCGGTCAGCTTCATAGACTCGCGCCCGCTCGACTTTCCGCTGCAGGGCATGGCGCACAACTCGCCCCTCAACATCCTGGGCGTGAACTTCAACATGCAATAGAACGCGGCGTGCGCGGCGCCCGGCGAGGACACGTACTCGTTGTGACACGAGTGGGACGGCGCGGCGCCCGCCTCCGCCCCCGCGCCCGCCCCCGCCCCCGCGCACGCGCATCGCTACGACCTCTATATGCACATGTCGCTATGAAACGCATTCACTCTTCCAAGGGAGTAGCGCTGGTCCGCGTACTTACCACATGTAGTTAGAGTCGAATATTACAGGAGGCGCCGGCGCCGCCGCGTCTCCGTGCCATGTACGTATTTTTAGATCTCAATAGCACAGTAAGATACGACCGGAGCACGGTCGTCCGCTTCTATTATGCACAACTTTTGGATACTTACTGTGACGAAATGAAATGTGATAGCGTATTATATAGTGTAATTACGATATGTATAGTGTGGGTCCCCTTCGCCGACGCTGATCCACGGCTGCCGCGAACGGCTGTAGCAAGTTACATTCAGTTGTTTGAAACTACCTCTGTCTATAAGTATTCTTTCGTATTTTTTTACAATTTTATACCTTATTTAGCAGTCACCAAAAATAAAGTAGTATTAATATTTTTTTGATAAATCTCCATTTAAAATGTAAGCAACGATTGTGATTTTTTATCCATGTTTTCAGTAGGAAGTATTGCAGGATACAGGGCTGTGTAGTTGTTGGATTGATAAAGGAATAGACACAAATAATGTTACTACACATAATATTTTAAGAATGAATGTACCTATAGGTATACAGGTCATTGTCTCGTCTAAGTAACTCTGTAGGTGCTAATATCACTTTTTTCCGGGTTTTGATGTTGCACCTGCTCATGGGATCATAATGGACTCTCAATTTTGTATTATGACAAATCTTTTGATAATTTTTACTATTTATAAAATAACAGACTACTCTATAATTTTGTGAGAAAACCAGGTGTATGATAGGGTTGTTGAGGAAGTGATTATGAGGAAGAGGAGGAGGAAGAGGAAGTGTCAAGCACAAATTTAGAGGATGCGGATGAGGATGAGGATATTTTTTGAGGAAGAGGATGATATGAAATATACTATTCTGTCAAGAAAGTACCGGGAGAAGATCAATAATACATCCAAATTTATGTTATCAACTTCAAAATATGCTCCTTTAGAAACGATACACTTACGCCAACGAATAATCAAATCATCAAAACATTTTTTAAACGCTGTTTCCGGAATTGAGTTCAGTTCTCGCCGCGAATTCTCCTTCATGTCTTCTACCGAATGAAAACAGGTGCCACGAAGTGGCAATTTAAGTTTAGGAAAAAGAAAGAAGTCGGCTGGAGCCATATCTGGTGAATATGGTACTTGCTCGATGGTATTTGTTGA
This sequence comes from Nymphula nitidulata, assembly GCA_947347705.1. Taxonomy (NCBI): domain Eukaryota; kingdom Metazoa; phylum Arthropoda; class Insecta; order Lepidoptera; family Crambidae; genus Nymphula; species Nymphula nitidulata. The sequence goes on from OX374616.1 coordinate 26,516,478, forward strand.
GTGTTTGTTTGGTCAAAAAGTCGTTCCCATTATGGCCTTGTGCGAAGGCGCATTATCATGGTGCAAAATCCAAGAATTTTCTTTCCACAAATCTGCCCTTTTTCGTCGAATTTGCTCTCTTTAACGCCGCATAACCCTCAAATAATATTCTTTATTTACCGTTTGACATTCCGGTAAGAATTCCGAGTGCGCAACACCGCGAGAGTCAAAGAAAACAGTCAACATGACTTTGACTTTTGATCGACTTTAGCGTGGTTTTTTCGGTTTCGGTTCAGTTGGTAGGCGCCACTCCGAACCTTGTTGAATAGTTTGCATGTCAAACTCGTAAACCCACGTCTCGTCACTAGTGACTATGTATTTTATGAATGTTGGGTCGGAATTGACTCGTTCTAGGCTTCTAGCATGTCTTCAGCGATTCTCATGCGATTGAGTTTTTGGAGAAAATTCAGGTCTTTTGGGACTAGCCGAGCGGCAACATGTTTCATACCCAAGTGATTATTTAAAATGTATGAATCGACTTGTGAGTTACAGAAAGTTCGCCGGCTAACTCTCTCAAAGTTGAATGATAATTTTCAGTCACTATTTTCCTCACTTTTGCGATGTTAACTTCAGAGACGTTGATGGCCTGCCAGAGCGAGGCAAATCTTCCATCACATCTCGACCGCTTTTGAACGCTTTGTACCACTCATAAACACGTGTTTTTGATAAAGTCGATGCACCGTAAGCCTTCTGTAACATTTTCAGTGACTCCGAACACGAAATTCCATTGGCGATGCAAAATTTAAGACAAACTCTTTGTTTGATGTTTTTGTCCATTATAAAATTCGCTATACACACTAGTTATGATATAACTAAAAACAGCAATGTATTTAATATAAATAACAGATGCAACTCAAACTCCGCGGAAAAATGGAAAACAGTTGTGCCAATCTAACAACAACAAAAACAAAAAACAAACAAAATTTGGAACCATAAACAAATCATCCATTCCCGATACTTTTTGACTGAATGTATAATTTAAATGGTCCACTGGAAAATGTTCTTTTAATTTTAAACAAAACAACGCTATGCCGATTGTCAAAACAAGCAAGGAAGGGCGCGGGTGGCGGGAGGGTATGGCTCACTCGCTGATCAGTGCTGCGCGGCGTGTGCGTTGCCATGAATACAATTACGCATGCGCAGCATAATTCCTCTTAAATTTTAAGGAAGCGGTAACGGATGAGGACCACAATATAATGCGGAACTTCCGCATTATGAGGAAGCGGAAGAGGAATCCTCAGCAACCCTTGTATGATGTACCCAAACCAGATTAGCAAGACTGACTTTTTCTCTTGTAGTCATCCTCTCTAAATATTTGCTGGTGATGGTGTTTAACTGAGCAGCTACAGTTTTTTTATTTGGCCAAATAATTCAAACACCGAACGATTAACTTCCCTAATCTTATTTGCAACATTTTGTTACGCCGACACTGTATTAGTCGACTTCATTATTGGACACTACTTTTTATCCCGTCAAGCATCAGATTCCAGAAACAATTGATTTTTCAATTGTCATAGTCCTCCGGAGGAATAACGCCGCTTGACGGATTAATGGATGACGTTTCGCCTCCGCAGCCTAAGTATTAAGAAAATATTAAGCAAAGTATATTATTGTAGAAAGTTATGAGGCTGATTTGTTTCTGGGTGGATGATGTCCGCTTAATCATTAAGCATACTTACCAGCTTAAAATGTTGCACTTCGTAATACATATTTTATGATGATGATGAAGTGCTTTGGCTGTCGGTAATTAAAGTTACGTGCTTACTTAAGTTTACTACCGAGCTGATTATATCGTTGGGGCGGAGAACAGATACACCTTACTCGCTGCCTACCCAACGCCTTGAGAAGTCCACAGGTTATAAAGGGAAGGTAAACCTTTGAAATATGCCTTCCAATTAAAAACTTTACAGTGAAAAACCGCCTAAAATATTCATGAATCAGAACTATCTGGATTGAAGATGCATATCTAAAGAGACTGGTGTTTGAATTTCTTCCATATCTAGAGTTTTATGAAAAGAAGGAATCAATGTTTTCAGAAATTAATTTTATAAATATATTGTGGATGTGATCTCCAAAACTTCTCATTCAATTTGAAAAATTCTTTCACTAATATTTATATTGGTGAAAGAATTTCAGGGTGGAGATCCATTTTAAAATCTTTTCCACATGAGTGGAGCCGCGGCCAGAAGCTAGTAATAAATTCAAACCTTTGCATAAAGGGGTATGCAACCTTTAGTATGGACCCCTGGCATCACACTTTTCTTTTCGAACTTATATATTAGTTATGTCATCTTCGCAATGAATTTTAAGAACATATATAGTTTGATCTGATATAGAACTAATTGACTAGATTAATTTTGTATATCTATATGGCGTAATACAAAAGTACATCGCTGGCTAACGGCTACAATTGATGCATTTTTTTAAGAAAACAAAAACAGAACAAATTATATACTGCTTCTATTTTGAAAGAACAAATATAGAACTAATAATCTAGCGTAATCGTTAACCCACACGACATGGTCAATCGCTAGGTATAGACACATCTATTTAGGAAGCTTCAACCCGATGTAGTACCATTTTGAAACGTCTCCTACTGATTTCATACTGCTAGAACTGCCGCCTACTATCAGTCATGTCCTGGCTGGATTTGAGTGATTGATTGTGAAGTGAAGTGAGTGATTGGCGCCCCCTTGAGAGTAATAAGGGTGCGAGACCGATATAATTCTGAAAGAATTTCGCTTTGTAAAGATTTAGTGTATAATTTGTATTTAAAACATACAACTTAAAACATAATATCACCCTGAAAATATGAAATCTATTCTTACCACGGAGTGTTTCTAAAAATTATCATTTAACAATAAATGTATGGAAAATCCACGATTAAAGTGATCTATAAAATTACCAATACAAAAAATACATTAAGTATTTTGTATTCATTGTACTTTATGAGATTTATTAGATTACTTCCTGGAAAGTTTTGATACTGGCCCAACATGTGTTATTTATAATATAGGGCAAAGAGGTTATGTTGCTTCTAAAATTAATACAAATAAAAATATGAATTAGTTAATTTACCCTTTGGCCGCATACGCATCTTCCTTACACCATCTCATTGAGACTATTCTTATGGCCCAATCACGCTATATTTGCTGTAAGTTTCTGACGAACTCAGCATCCCGCAGACTACTTGATGATACAGGATCAGCTCAAGATTAGCATGTCTTGGAAATACCACCAAAGTAACAGTAAACCAAATTTCAAATCAATTTGATCTGTGTTAAAGTTAGGAAGACCCTTTTTTCAAGTTGTAAATAAGTTGATAGTTAACAAACGCCGGAATAGGTCTTCTTAAATTATAGTTAAAAAGAATCATGATTATGTTAGCTTTCAAAAGAAAAAAAAAACGAATCATAATCGGTCCATTCCTTTAGCAGCTACGAGGCGATGCCACACAGACAGACATGTCAAACTTATAACACCACTCTATTTACGTCGGGGGTTAGAATGTATTAAGTTCAATTCTACATTAGTTAGTATTTCCAATGGATCGAATTTTAAATTTAAATATTTTGCTACATAACTACGCTGCTCGCACTTCAGTGCCTCGAGTGCAAGATTTCCCTTTACCGAAAAGTTTTTTTGAAGCAGACTATTGCTCTTGGCCACAGAAAGCCCATTTATTTTCACCAGGGGCGAGATCCTTGGTGAGTTTTCATGCTTTAATGGCGCTTTGCCTCTTGAGGACTTTTAATCGATAGGTATCACTTCCTTGAATAGTCTCCCGGTGTCGTTTAAGCTCCAGGGCCCTCAAACCATAAGGGCAGTCTCATAAGAGCGTCTTTAAAAGCTCGGAGCTCGTATCAGATGTGCTGTAACTTGTGTTCAAATAAGCAGCGTTATCTGCTGGTTGTATACCTTTTTAACCTTTTTTTCTCCATAGAAACAACTTGACATACTCTGCTGCACGAAAGTTACAATTTTGACGACAATTTTTTATTGCTTTTACGAAAAAGTCACACTCGGGGTACAGACAATTTAGAATCTCACGTCATAGGTATTTACTTTTTACGTTTAAATTAATAATTCTACTATTTTGTTTTAGAAACAGGGCTGTCATCTGAAAATTTTCAAATTGTTGTATATTTTGAAATTATTGAATCGGAGGGTAAATTGTGTGTGCCTTTTTAGGGGATTTCTGTATTCAATATTCTAAATAAATTACACAAAGCAATAGCTCGTATCATTCGGAGGAAGGTATTTTTGAGAAATATGTATATTCTTTATTTAAAGAATATGCGTATATCTCACTTTTCAAATAACTTGCTTATTTTAAAGACTATATTTCATTAGTAATGCTTTTAATTTCACACGACACGGATTCTATGATTTCGTGATAGATACATAGGCATAATATGTTATAGATAATATTATTATACATATTACATTTTTTTTGGCCAAATCTACATTAAATTTTAACACACCTTTAAAAAATCTATGCAATAATAAAGTGATATTGTGTTAGGTAGGAATTTGGTACGTAGCTTAGTTCGGTGACATATATACATATTTACAAATCTGTCCTCGCTTTTTGAAAAAATAATAGAAAATATTGTTACGCAGAACAATTAAATAAGAGTACATACGTTTCATTCTTTTTGTATATACATACATAAAAAAGTAGCTAGGGCATGCTCTTGCAGCGCTAGTCTTCCATAGCGCCAGCAGTGAATATGTTGATATTTTTTTTATATCATGGTTATAGGAAAAGTATTGTATTAATAATAGTAACTTTTCAAAATAAAGAGTATTATATTCTATTTTCTACGTCATAATCTATGTAAAGATTCCAGTACTTTATGAAACTAATAATCTACAGCTGACAGCCCTATACATGTTCCTGTTACAATGGCCAGTAAGAACAAAGTGAAATATATACATCACCAGTATTTATTTGTGCATTTATATTATATGTAAACATTACTTATGTACATATAGATTCTGAGAATAACTAATAATACTAGTGTGATGCATTTTTATTGATGTATTTAAAGATATTTGTAACTGTAATATAGTTAGTTATCGCGTCTGGATCCATGTATATAGCGATAATGGCATAAACACTACGTGGGGACTAGTGTTATGATGTTACACTGATATGTACTTAAACAGTAGTTTATCACAAGGTAAAACTTACTTTTTATTTATACTATTTTATTGTTTCTATGTCAATATCACAATTATGTAATAAGAATCACAATTATAACTTAAATGAGAAGCGAAAATTGCGAATTTGTGTCTGAATCGCTGGCAAAATAACAACGATTGAATTCATCAGACTAATGATTAGACAAAATTATTGTTAGCTATCCTTTCAAATATAATTTATACGTTTCTTTACTCCATGAATATTTTTGCAATGCCTATACTGGTACGTTGACGTCACTCACGTGCAGGTTAGTCTACGTCCATGAACGTAATAACGAGTGCTGACTTGCCTATATTAACATTTACAAGCCATACTAGAGCTCCAAATGATTTTCTGAGTATGGAGGTCTCACGTACGCCGATTTGTAGGTATACTTATCATAGTGTTAGAAAAATTTACTTCTGCTTATAACAATATCGGCTATTTCTTATAAATGTATGTATATTAAATACGTCTCAAAAGCATAAAAATATTGTATGTATTTCGGGTTATTGCTCAATCGTCTCTGCGAATGACGTCATTCGACGTCCATTCATTCAATTCCAGTAATTCACAGAATAATTAATATAATGGGCAAGGTTCTATAATTTTGACTAAGATCCAGACAAGAGAATTCCTAGTTTGTGAATGATCTTACGACTATATCTAAATTCTGTAACTCGACACCACATTAACCCAATCTAATTAACAAAAAGAATGAACGTACAGTATAACAATCGAGTAAGTGCTCTAATGAAGTGTCTGTTCCTCAGGGTTAGTGTAGTGTGGAGTGCATAGATTTTAAATGCTGCAATCGTTTTTGTAATGTTATGTGTATTGATATTGAATCAAATCTGTTATTGATTTCACTTATCATAGTCACGTAATTATGTTTACATTACACGCTCCTACCGATAATAATATGGCAACACCCCTAAATTTAAATTATATTATGAAACCGATATCCTGTGATTTTAGCAAAATTACTATTTTGGTTACTATCATACATACATACAGGATGATGACGATAGTTCGACATTAAACTAAAACCTTAGCTATATCTGTTCATAAAAATGTTTATCAACTTTTAAATACATCTTATTCATCTGATAGTTTAATGACATTTATATGAAATAATATAACATTGACTGCATCAATTACAAGAAATGTTACAAAATTATCAAATGAATTAGATGTAATTGGACGTTGTACAAGGTTTCTATGAACTAATATAGCTCATGTTTGAATTTATTGTCGTATCGTCGTTACCAGTTTGTATGCAGTGTGCCCGTAAAACCGTTAGACACGTTGACAGTTATGCAATACCATCAATTTCGAATCGACAAATCACCACCCCTCATATGTATTATTTCCAAACATGGAGAAATGGCATCCATAACCAGTTTTAAGTTACCTAGTCACAGAGCGTGTTGAAATTCATATTTATATTCGTTTATTTGCAGATTAAGTATTACATAATTTAGCTTACCTATGTATAGGTCTCGTACACAAACCCAGTGATCTCATTTGGTAGCTTAAATATAAACAATAAATCAATGTAAAATATTGTACCAAAATTTTACATTATAAGACGAAAATAGCTGTCTTCTCATATGGAGTCTTACCGCTTCACATCAGGCAGGTGGTGTTGAGTCATTTGCTGTGTCACGTATAGAAAAGAAGAAATAATAAATATATTTATTTATGGCGCTACATTTTTTTAAATGTTACAATAAATTTGCTAAAATATTTAAGCCTTAAGTGGAATAGTTAGTAGTTTTATAGGTTTTAAACGACCCTTTTCGAATTCGATTTCGAATTATGGAAGAATATTTTTTGAACCAGTTATCCAAAAGAAAATTGAAAGTTTATTTAGAACTGGAAATTTAATTATATTATTTTATATATTATCATATTGAAGTATTTATTTCCGACAGAGAATAGAAAAGGAAATTAATAATTAACATATATGATGAAAGGTGAACGCTTTTGTAAACGAAGGCAGATGGTGGTGCGGGTCTTCCTAAACATGACTTGTTGAAAAAATTTAATACGCGTAAAAACGCTGTTTCATACTAAATAGAGTAGTTGATAACTTTTATTGTTGCATAAATAAAAAATATATAACTCACAAAAAAATATTGTAAAAGATATAGTATGTCTGAGATCAAAAGTTTCACAGATAAACCGGTATGTTTGATGTGTTGCGGCGCATCGCCCAAAAACGCTCCATAGTAAATCTACGGAACAAGTGACGTAACATGTTCCTATATTCCTTAGAAAACTATGTAATATGTATGTCTTTATTCATAGTTGGCATAATAATAGTTGTTTTAATTGATGTCAGCAATCTAATATCATTAACAGTTTTGATAGAAGAGAAGTTCCATATCCGGCCAGGTATATGTAAAGTATCTCAAAAAATATGAAAAAATCTCCTGAATCCGCGAAAAATACTAATAATTCGTTTTTATCGATAGTTTGTTTGTACAAAAGTTGATTTTTTTGTCGATTACACCGTTATTCACTATGGCAATATGGCGGATGACATAGAACTCAGCTAAACGTCACCAAAGTGACATAGGCGCCATGATGAATTTTTGGCTGTGTTGTAGTTTTATTTATAAAAAATCTTGTTTTGTACCACGCAACAAAGCAAATAAGAAGAAAATGGACAATTGAACAGTTTTCTGCGTATTTTTACCTATTTTTCAGTATTCTGTACATATACCTGGCCAGGTTTTTCAAACATCTTTTGGAAAAAATTATACCATTTTTATAAATTTTCTAAACTGCACAACTTCAACAATATTCCATATCTTTTAAGTTAGAACTGTTTTTGTGGGTAACGTAGCGTATATTTTCCGAATTTGTGAAAAATAGCGCCACATTCATACTTGAGCGACATCTCAATTGTCATACCTACAGGATATGTTTATATGAATCAGCCAACAAGACAAGTTAAGGATGCACTGCCATTCCGAGCGTTCTGCCTTACAGCCTGTATGATTGTGATATATTTTTATAATATTTTTGGCTCAAATTTAATTAATCAATTTCCTACTTGATGTTATATATGAATAATAATCATAAGTAACTATATTTATAATTTTATCTAACTTTTATATACTTAATTTTTCATTTTAAACATTGTCAATTGATATAACCCATGTATTTATCCAGAGTTATTTACATTTAAAATATTATCTCGATTCAACTGCCTGGTTGACTAGTGGAAAATGCCTAATATCATTAATTCGCCAAATTCTACCTTATTAGGTCCAATAAAGTTTAAATAAAAAATTAAACTCAATTAAAATCGAAAAAAGTTTACCCTTAATTTTATTTTACTCTCGAATATTTTCGGTCCTTAATTAAAATATTCTTGCGTCCATTTTTATTATCAAGCCATTTTGTGCTTTGTATGACTTCTAAAATAACCACAGCAAGGACTCTGCTAATATAAAACCTTAAATGGCTGTCATTTCATTATACATATTTGGCAAAATACATGACAATGATTTTTCGATAAAATTGATCGCACTGCGATCCAACTGTATACTTTTATGTACGGGTACGCACGCGTAATAGAGTCAAACCACGCAGTGAAATGTCTACTTAGATATAAATTTGCAATCATCAATATAATTATACTTCTTAATAAACCTAATTGTTATAGTTAAATATTAAATACCTATACAGGTTTAAACCCTGGATGAAGCGTTAAATATTGAAGATGTAGTCATACTGAAATAGCATTTTAATTTAATGCAAGATTTCATTTTTAAATATACATTAAATGTATTTGTCATTAAGGGCGTTTACGTGGCACGGCTTTCCATACAAACTTTTAAGTCGAAAGTATTGGTAACGAACAAACCAATTCTAATAAGACTGTACATGCATAAACATATCAGCCTGGGCTAAATAATTATCACTAGATTTTTCGAAACAATAGAGTTGAGTAAGTGCTATTTTTACGTTTCATACAAACTAAAAATCGCTGGTAGTTTCTTTATTATTACGTTTCTCTAAAACTTCTCTGATAACTTTTTAAAATAGCCTAACTTGCTTATGTATCGCAAGTTTAGTTCGCATCGGTTGAATCCTTTCCAATATTTTCGATTTAAACATTTCTATGAAAAGGCGTGCGCCGTAAACTCTCTTAGAGACTTGTTATTTTCAATATTTAATGAAGCCTTACCCCCATTAATTTGGGTCATACTGTATACATCATATCACATTTAAATAGATCTCGTTTTGTTTTAAAGACGCCGTTCCGTCGTTGTCAGTGGCACACCTAAGTGTTATTATTATATTATCATGTTGCATGCATTTATAGGTACTTAGTGTCGGTTTAAGAGTTTATAATTATGACGCCAGTGTAGATATGTTACAATAGTAAAAATAGGTAGCTCTAGGTTAATGTTTAATAAAGTCATACATAAAATATGTTGAGCATATTTTTAGAATCAGTCAACTGTCTCCTACTATGCACAATATAAGGCCTCTTTATAAATTGTATATTATATTAGAAAACTGAAAAGAAGAGCAATTCTTAAGATGTATAACTAATTTATACCTTAATGAACTTGACACGACCCAAGATGAGTGGTAAGAGGTTGAATCACTATGCCTATGTATATACGGATAGGGCATCGTCGCATAGTGTCGATGCTAAAATGCTTAACAGATTTTATAAAAAGCCATGAGTAAAAGCACGTATATAAATTGATAGTGGCACAAAATCATAGCATAGTGTATCTGAACCCTTCCAATGAGTTGTTATCCAATTTGTAATCGATTTTATTATAATCAGTAACAAATAGTTATGCACAATGAAGAACACAATTTCATTCTTGACATCATAAATGACATCACTCAGTTTGGTAATGTAATGGTGTAGTAACCATCATCAGATCAAACGTAACGATTGAAACTGATAAATAAACGCACATATTATCTATCAAAGTTCTAATTATTCTTCTTATGTTAATGCGACCGATATAATTTTATTATCGTTTAAGATTGGCAGCCTTGTACTATTTTGATTGCTTATGAATAGTTTTTAAGTATTTAGTCATATAAGTATGTAAGTGAAATAATAGTTTTTAATAATTATAATGTGTGAATCAACAATATTGTAAATGTAATAATAGCACTCAGAAGTGTTTTTTTGTAATTCGTAAGGAGTATTATATTTTTGTATGTGATTAGAGTTACAACGATGCTTTCGTGAGTTTAATAGCGATCTCTATAATTATTGGGACTGATTTTTTTTAATGTAACACCCAAATGGGTTCGAATATCTTGAAATAATTTGAGAAGATGGTCTTTCGAGGTGTATATATAATGTGTATATAGTTGACTAAAACGTAAATTGTCTGAGGTTAAGAACGCCCACATAAGCGACTAAGACTGCTAACAAACAGTAATACATTATACGTATAATTAATCAAAATAATGTTTAATTTAATAATCGATATTAGGATTTCAGTGCCATTATCGTGTAATGCATTGAATAATAATAATAGTTTTTTTTGTAAGGTACAGCATTTTACTGTAAGTGCAGGAAGTCCTGCCCTATCATATATATAACATTACAGGTATTATGTTACCAGAACCCATTTTTTCTAATAGATACAAATTGTTATACCCCAGTGTTCTTGGAGTATCCCCTGGTTTCTACGAAACTATTTTAATCTCTGCTGATATTTTCCAAATTGTACTAAACATTCTTGTATAGTTAAAAAGTAAATAACTATAACATGTACGGCGCTCATTGATCAGCTGAAGAGTCACGACTAGCCGTCGCCTGCTTAATATTTCAGCTACTGCAGCTTGAGGCTGCTTAGCGTGATGGCGAGCCTTTAATAGCCTCGTCTATATAGAACATGTCTCGTAAGCATGGATACCACATTTTGAAGGACTCGTGTTTATAGAGAATATCTCTTGAGCATGGATGGCACATTCAGTTGTATATTTAATTTTAAGCCTGCAAATATCATAATTGCATAGAAAGGCAGGAACCCCGTGACATAATTGCGAAGTGAAGAACTTTCATATCAAGAACTCTTGACATTATACAGGATGGTGCCGTCAATACGACAATAAATTTAAACATGGGCTATATTAGTTCATAGAAATGTTTGGCTACTTTCAAAAACATCTCATTCACTTGATAAATTCATGAAATTTCTATAAAATAATGCAGCCAATGTTATATTATTTCATACAAATGTCCTAAAATTATCAAGTGAATAAGATTTTTTTGAAAGTGGCAAATCATTTCTATGAACTAATATAGCCTATGTTTAAATTTATTGTCCTATTGACGGCACCAACCTGTATAAGTCAACCACAGCAGCTTGCGTGAGATTTTAATAGACTTGTAAAAACTGGAGGATATTTTTCTGTAATACAATAGTGTCGCAGGCGTAATGTCGTTTGCAGAATTAATTATAAGTAACCTATACAGGTTATACGGATAAGCAATTATTAGCGTCAAAATAAAAACGTAAATTGTGCGTAGCACTACAAATAATTGTTCTATCTATACCAAAATAGTAAATAAATCTTTGGTTATTTTGTATGATGTTATTTTATTTATTACCTTACTTGCTTTCTTTTTGTTATTCAACAAACCAAATCCACTTCAAACACGTTCATTCACCGTGCCATATTATTGATATAGATATCAATAATATCTAGTATTTACTTCTATAGCAAAGATTGACAATTTATACGAGGGCGTGTATATTAAATGAACTTCACCTAACAAAGTATTAACAAACAATAGCGGATAATCTCGAGGGTACTGCTCAAGATTATCAAAACTTCTGGTAGTGCAGCAGTACTGCCTAAGGTAAAAAATGAAAAATACAACAATAGCGCACGCACGCCTAAATAAAACAACACAACCGACAGATTGGTAATAATTTAATTGGCTTTTAAAAATATAAATTATAAAAAAACCGAGGAAGTTTCATCTTTGGATTTTTTTCTATAAAGAGTTTTTTTACCATTCATGATTCATGTTTAGGCTTTTGTAAAATAATTAGATTATCTTTTTAATTTGTCATTTTATATTTTCATATAAAATCACAAGGCATTGTGAATTGGGATGTTGCCTAAGTTTGAATATGGCGGTATTTTTCACAAATTCAGAAAATATACGCTACTTATACCCATAACAATTCAAACAAAAAAATATGGAATATTGTTGAAGTTTTACTGTTTAGAAAATTTAAAAAAATGGTCAATTATTATTCCAAAATTTACCAAAAGTGTTAATGATATTACATTACTGACATCAATAATCTTAGATCATTGTATGATCTGAGTCAATAACAAACAAATATTATTATGACGAACTATGAATAAAACATACATACATTTCTTAGTAATACGTGACGTCATCTGTTCCGTAGATTTTATATCAAGCGTTCGAGCGTATTTGGACGATGCGCCACAACACATCAAACATACCACTATATTGGGAAACTATTGATCTTAAACATACCTACTATTTCTTTTGCAATATTTTTGTATGAGTTATATACTTCCTATTTATGAAATAAAAAAAAAGTTTTTAACAACCCTATTCAAATAGTGAAATGGTAAATAACAAAAGCTTTAAATGCAGATATGATAATTATGACCGACTAAAGTCAATAAATGTTCACTTTCTACATTTGGCGGGTTCGATTCCCGGCTTAGGTAAGTAACTTTTGATAAATCTTTGAATGCAGTTATTGTTATTTCTAAATTAAAGGAAAGTTTCCTTGGAGTACAACTTGTTAACTTCAATATTTAGGATACTTTCCCTCCGGGGGCATTTGGCATTGGTTTGACTCAACCTGTATTAGACACCGCAGAATTCCTAAACGAATTTAGCACAATGCTCAGTGACTGAAAAAGAACTTACATGGTCCAGTTAGTTATAGTTTAGAGTTCTGTTCTCGAAGTAGTCTACTAGTAGGTACATTTAGTATTCTAAATATACTACCTACTAGTAGACTACTACTACCTACTAGTACACTTATTGAAGGTTGCTGGAAGCCGCTGGATGCAGGATTTGGAAATCGATTTTCGAGACCGTCGTTCAGCAATTGACATTGTGATGATGATGAAATCTAAGATATCATATATATATGCCGTCAATGCGACAATAAATTTAAACATGGGCTATATTAGTCCATAGAAATGGTTTGCCACTTTCAAAAATATCGTATTCATTTGATAATTTTATGACATTTGTATGAAATAATGCTGCCAACGTTACACTATTACATTGTCGCATTGACGGCACCACCCTGTATATTATTACTATCTACTGTTTGCATAATATGGATTTTTAACATTAGGTACTCTTGCTTGTACCAGACGTATGTATTGTATGTACCTAATACCTAAACTTAACATTTCTCATCTGCTAGGTATGTCAGCTAAAATAATATTTTATTGTAATTCAGGCTAATTTATTGTAAGTCAAATATTTAGATATCGCAATACAGTTGTTTCAGTTCAGTCGCTGAGCACGCAAGCCGGTTTAAAAGTTAGAAGGGCGAAATATTTCAAGCGGCAGAGTCGCGTGCAGCCCGAGGATCGAGAGGTGCGCAAGCAGGCCTCCGAGCCCATGCCGGCGTCCTCGTGCGCCGCCCCAACGCTGCAGAAACACGAATCCTATCCGCAGTATCATGACAAAGTAAATACATATTACGGTAAAAAATAAGTGTAAATCATAGTCGCGAAGGTTGGTACCGCGACGCGACGTACGTAGTGACGTTCGCGGTCGCGGCGTCGCGGAAGTGGAAGTGTACGTTGTCGCAAAAGTTCTTTGCTGCGAAAGTCTTCTCTGCGATCTGTAGATTCATTTTTCATGGTATGGCGGGTTCGTATAGACAGACAGCACATCAAACTAATAGTTTGACGTTAATACCGCCCGTACTCCGTTTGTAATAGAGGCGGTGGCTAATAATAGAGGCGATTAGTTTGACGTTTCTAACCTAAGACACTTTTTTTATAAAGCCTCCCTCCCAAAAACTATATTTTTTATAGGAGATATAAATGTTGATATTATAGGAGATATAATCTTTTGACCTTATTGATCGTAATACGGTCAAAAAATTATACCTCATCAGTAAATGTCAAATTACAGCTCTCCTTTATCAACTAACTGCTCTTAAATTTAGGTTAAGTATAATATGCTCTAAGATCAAGCCCATTGTGTGCTTAGTTAGGGTCAAGGCTACTTACACTTATCGACGATCGACGGTTTAACCATACAAAACAGCACGATAGTACCCTTATGCTTGGCTTTAATCGCATCACAGAGCCAGCGGCCACGACAACGCCAGGAGGTGCTCCTGATCCGCTCGCTGACAGTCGTAGATCGCCAGCCGTCATCGGAGTCCACGTCAGATCTGCAACAAGTGCGTGCGAGCCATACGCCCGCCGTCCGCGCGGGCCCGCCTCTCAGCTGCAACTTCTGCTGGAACACAGTGGACGACTCAGGCAGAATACTGCGCCGCAAAACACAATACCATTGCCCCGAATGCCGTAAGAACCTCTGCATAGTACCCTGCTTTCACGAATACCACGAAGCAGACGTTGAGTCTGACACCTCCAACGCAAGATGAACTAGATGAGTAAAAGTGTGTGAGTTGCATTTTGTGATATCTGCGATATCAAATGATAACTTCGTGGTATTGAAATTGATTGCGATATCACTGAGGTTTATTCACTTTTGTATATACTATATTATTGAAAGTTTAAAAAACACCGAAATAAATTTTATTATAGATTTTATGTAGGTATAGGTAAATAAAATTGGTCTTTGTGTATAGACTACTGACACCGGCTTAAGAGCATTGTCAGATTATGAATACAAAAATCTCTAGATGATTAAGACCACAGGTTTCATATCCAATCTTTTTAAATATAACTTCTAATTTATTAATTAAAATTACACCCCGTCATCAGCGTAGCATTTTGGTTGAGACTGAAGTTATTATGTTTTTACTGTATTGAAAATTAATGTGTTTCTTGTTTTATCTCAGATAGTGGTTGTTTTTACAGACTGAATATGCTCTTAAAATTATCTCTCTTATTTCGGATATTAAAATGCGTTGGTTGTTAGAAATGATGAGTTTACATGATAAATGTTAGGGCAACGTCACAGTGCAGCTCCGCGATCGCATCTCCATAATAACAAATATTTTCGTCATCTTGTCACTGTCAAGTCCTCTTCACAGGCCAGAACTCTGAGGCGGCTCTAACAACCTAAATGAATTATAATTGGTAAAACAAAAAAATATTTTTTTTCTAATTTTCGATGTAAAAATATGAAGTGTTTTGTATTATTTAACTTTTATATTATGCAATTTCGATAAGTAACTACTAATAGGAGGCTAAGAATAAAATCAACTGACTCTGTTAAAATTTTTAAAAGTGTTTATTGTCAAGTACTTACTCGAAGAGAGAAATACGAATTTTATATTATATGTCTGTGCTTTCAAATGGAGAGTATATTTTTATCGAGTCGTCATTACACTTTGTAGATTTCATCAAGTAATTCTGTTCTTTTTTTTTATTTAGCACGAATTAAAATAAATTTTGATGTTCACTTTCAAATACAACATAGAGATGAATACTATACGTAACGTCCAATAAAAAATGAAAATAATAAATTGTCCATCGATTACTATAGTGCTCAAATTCACCACTTCGATAATAGTGACAACTTTTATGTATAGGTATACGTTAATTACAGTAGTTTTACGAGTATTATGATATGCTAGTGATTAATGAATTAACGTTTGAAAAACGTATACTGGTTGTTTGTAGATTATTTTGAATAGGTGTAGAGATACGTCTTAGATCCGTAGTAATGAATGACGTGGTATATTTTTTAAATTATTTTATGTATCTACGAAAATACGTATTAAAATTATATATTATATTCCCAAAAGTGAGTGAAAAGTGATAATAAGAAAGAGAATTTTATAGATAAGTATATTTTTGTATGTCTGCAGAGAGCAATTATTGTACATATTATTATTCTTATATGTAATAACTACAAGCGAAGTTAGTAATTATATTAAATACTTGCCAATATAGTTATTGCGTATATTTAAAATATACTTAAGTATATTTATATCATACGTTATATAATATGAATAAATGTATTTTCGAATGAATTAATATCTGTTACAGTCTTTAAAATGTGATTATTGTGAACAATGACCGCAAACTTATAATACATTGACGAACTATGTTGAACTATGAACCATGTTGAATAGAAGCGAAGACTAATTTCCCTTTCGGTAAAAAATCAATGACTTGATTCTTTATTTCGTGGGTATGAAACATACACTTGAAAACGTCAATCGACCTAAAAATGTATGGAGATCAGGCCAGGTCTATGTAAACTATACTGAAAATTGGGGGAAAACATGCAGAACAGTTTTCAACTGTCCATTTTCTTTTTATTTGCTTTGTTTCATGGTAAAAACAAGAATTTATAATATATTTTTATTTTTTATTTACTGGTAATTTATTATATATTTTTATGGACATATGATGTGTCCCTGAGCTAACTAAGTGTAATTTAGTGAATGATAAGGCCAATTTATTTTTATTTCTTAAACTATGATACACATAGTCTGAAAATCTGTGGACGGATTGTAAAGATGCTTATTTCTGCGTACCAGTTTACAAATTTCGAATATGGATAAAGAAGCAAGTGTAAGTATTTTGTGCTCAATAAAATACGGTCTGCAACTTTCTATGTCTGTTATATTTACCAAAATTTGGATTCATCTTTTTTGTAAAATGAATAGCTTATTTACATCAGTGCTGTTACACCATAATATAACACCATAGCTTAACCAGGCGGTAGCATACGCATAATAGGCATTCTTGGCAGTTTTTAAATCTGTGCATTTTTAACAACTCATATCTTTGGTCACTATGGTGATGTTTAGTTGACTTCTATGTCGTCCGCCATATAATGAAATCGACGAATCACTTTAAATTTTGTACAAGTGAACTATACATTAAAACGAAATATTAGTATTTATCCCGGTTTCAGGAGATTTTCCTGATTGTTTGCGACATCTACCTCGCCGGATATAAAACATCTCCTTTGATTGTTTAACTTTTATGACTAACTTGCTTCTAGTCACCGCTTGGACCGCTTTGGTTTTGATTACGAAAACAAAGGAGGTTTCGCAATGGTTATTCCCGGATGGGTCTTATCGCCCTGACAACGCCACTGTGCACTTCCACCCTTCGGAATTTTTTGGATTCTCCTGCATTTACTCTTCCTGTGTCCAGAATATAGCCTGCCTGTAGTCTTGTCGCTTTGGATAGGTATGCCCCATCCAAAATAATAGCCAGCCCCGGACATCACACTGACATAAAAGATATACAGGTTGGTGCTGTCAATGCGACAATAAATTGAAATTTGGACTATATTAGTTCACAGAAATGGTTTGCCACTTGCAAAAACATCTTATTCATTTGATAATTTTATGACTTTTGTATGAAATAATCTAACATTGTCTGCATTATTGCATACAAATGTCATAAAATTATCAAATGATAATAAGATGTTTTTGAAAGTGGCAAACCATTTCTATGAACTAATATAGCCTATGTTTTAATTTATTGTCGTATTGTCGGCACCATCCTGTATAAGTTTGCATTTGTGAGCTTAGCACAAGGCGCGTCGAGTGTTCTAATATCATGGAATTAGAGTGTTCACTGATTCTAACTTTTTGCAAAAGAACTTTGTCAGTGTCGTGAATTTTGAACTGATATCATTTACCTTACATGTTTGGTAGACTAATCCTTAAAAGGGCTCTGCCTAATTAAATTGGCCTTTCTTGATCGCTTTTTAGTTCCGAAAGAATTTGACTGGCCATTTGCCCCACTACGGTGCAGTTTATTAATTTTTATTATTTCCATATTACTCTCTATACTTTTATCAGGTACTTTTATATTTAAAATGTGCAATAAAAGTAAATATTGAAGTTGTGAAATTATTAATTGGTTGAATAATTATCTACTTATAAATAGTAAATAGAGGATGTTACCTATTGAAATTAATGATAAAATGTATAATAATAATAAATATTTAAAAAAATATTTGGTAGTTCATTTGTAAGTGACAAACGTTGCATTTTGAGAAATGATTCTTGTTCCTCGCTTCCTCTCGACTCTGAGCCGGTTCTTTCCTGTTTTTGGTCCAGTGAGACGGGGTGTGTGGTGCAAGTCTAAACCAGCTGGCCCACTTGTGTTATTAGTGAGAGTTTGAAGCTTTCAAGCATTCATGGGTACTCGAGAAATTTTTTCATACTATTTAACAGTCTAAATAAACGATAAACTCGCCCACGACACGAACTATGAAAACGTTGCCATGTTTTTTAAATAATTGCAAAGCCTTTTTTTATTCTCTGAAGCCTTGTTTTAAAATTTCTGATGAAAGTACAACCACCTCCCTTTTCTAATATGTTACGACCGGCGACCGACGTTCGCCGGTTACGACTCACTGATTTGTTATTGCTAGTTGAACTATGTTAGGCAGAAGTCATGACAATTAGTTCATTTGGTAATATCATAATTTATATTGTAATAATATATTTTAGTATCTCAACTCCTAATTAGCAACTCCTATAGTCATAGAAAGAAAATGGTTGAATTAGTAATTAAAATATATCTAAGCTAGAAAAATTTCACGTCCTGAGGCGGGAAACGAACCCGCGACCTTTCGCAATCCGGGCGACTGCTCTAACCAACTGAGCCACCCAGTACTTGGGATATCCCTGTGAAATTCTTCTAGTCTTCTAGTCTATGAGCTAACGTCCACCCTACAATGTCTAAATGTTCTATTTCAACATCCGAAACGAGTATTTTTACAAATACCTACGATTCGGTTAAGTTGGGGCAGTGCTTTCAAATATTTTTGATTTTTGTTTTTTTTTGTAGGGTGGACGTTAGCTCATAGCGCAAATACAGATAGACTAGAAGAATTTCACAGGTCCTGTTTTTTTTCTAGTTTAGATATATATTTTAATTACTTAGTAATTTTTCAAACGTTTATAATAATGTTAAAATCAAAAATTAAGAATAGTTGAATTAGTTAAAGATGTTTTAATTAATAGGTAGGTACCTAATTTTAAAATGGCTTGTATTTAATTGATCACACTACAAAACTAACCAACCTTAAAAATATAATTGATCATCAAAAATTATGATTGGTCATAAAAATACCGAAAAATAAACAATTGTAGAGCAATTATTATTTTTGATGATCACGCTAATATTTTTTTAGACCTTTTAAAATTTTCTCTTTTAAAATTAACTTTGATTACATGACATAAATTAACACTAAATTTTTCGAATGTGCGTGAATGGTCAATGGTCAACTAGAAATTACATTAATGAAAAAAAAAAACCCAAAGAAGTCGCGGAACTAATTGAGGTGAAAACTAGAACTCGTCATTGTATTTTTTAAAAATCTGCTTACTTAGATGGGTATCGGACCCGTTGATTAAAAAAACGCCATTTAAGTCCCATACGATACTGTCGCTAATTATGATAAAATTTTGGGAAATAAACGCCAACCACAATAATTGATGGAAGCACAATTAGGTCAGAACACATTTCTGAGGATGAAAGGATTTTATCAGGTATTTATACACTCATATCGTACACACATTGAAGTCAATTTACATACGATATGAGTGTATAAATATACCTAATATACCTATTCTTCGAGATAAAGCTTAGTTTTTTTACCGTTACTGGAATATTTTCGAAGAAATGAACAATCATAAGTTGCCGAATACAATAGTCCTATCCAGCGATGTACTTCTTTCATACAATAGCCATTAATTTAAACAAGTCAGGATTAGAAAAATAAATTACATTTGTTTTAAATGAGCCTTGTTTCCGTGTGTTATATTAGTTTGAGATTTGATCCCTATAATCGAAACCATTGACTGGTGTAATAACATCTTTTGAATGTTTTTAGTTGTTTCTTGTAGTTCCAGAATTGGCCATCATCACAAAATAGATGTTTCAAAAATGTATGGAGACCCGGCTAGGTCTATGTATAGTATACTGAAAAATATGCAGAACAGTGTCCAATGGTCTTTTTATTTGCTTTGTTGCGTGGTACAAAACAAGAATTTTATAGAAATAACTGCAAAACAGTCCAATATTCATCATGGCGCCTATGTCACTTTGATGACGTTTAGTTGACTTCTATATCGCCCGCCATATTGCCATAGTGAATAACTGTGAAAACGACGAAAAATTTCAAATTTTTTGCAAACAAACTATGGATAAAACTTTCCCAATTTTCAACACTCATGCAATATCAGGTGATTATCCCTTGATATTGCAGGTGTCTATAGGCGGCGGTAACCGCTTACCATCGGGTGGGTCGTCAGCTTGTTTGTCATCTAGTTGTATATAAAAAAAAAATCCTAATATTTTGTGAAAGTGTACCTACATATACCTGGCCGGATATGAAACATCTCCTTTGGAAAATTCATTCTGTTTACAAGCTAATTTAATGGCCATCAGTGGTTTAGAGAAATCAATTTCTACGTTACATGGCGGGATATCACTATGGCGTTATGGTTCAGAGACGTGTTCAGAACCTGCAAATAAGACCACTGGTCAAGTGGTCAGTATATACATCTATATTTATGTCTATTATACCTACTCATAATGTCTATTATATCAAATAATAGACATTATGAGTAAGTTTATTATTTTTCTAATATTTGTATTTTTACTTGTATATTATTATCTATATTTCTCTGTTAACTGACTTATTGATGTTTAAATTGGGCTAGATATTAGGTGTGAATGTTAGTCTATTGTTATTATTATTAAATTTACTCAGTAAGACTGTATTCTATTCCTAACTTTGTAATGGTCATGAAATGAAGGTATTACGATATTGGGAAACCTACCATCCCATGACAATGTCTAAAGACAAGACACACTCTAAAGCTGAATGTAAGTACAGTATATCTCTTTCCCTTGATAACTATTAGAAAAAGAAAGCAAGAAATTGATTAGAGCTGTCAAATAAAGGAGTTTTTTCAAAAAATTATGGAGACTCGGCCAGGTCTATGTACAGTCGGCCAAATTGAATCATGACCCACTTGGCCGATCATTCCTTTAGAATCATAAATTTAGTTAGGTTTTCTTCGCTATCATGCGTGCTGCACTTAGTACGTTTTAAATATGAATAAAATTGCGTCATTACGGATCAGAGATCTATGCAATTTTAATCTTTGTTATCACTGCACTAAAGCCTCAATTGGAATTTAAAATAAGATGTCGTTCATTCATAATCTAAACTCTTTTCACTACTGAGAAAAACTATTTTAAGTAATTTTAAAAATAAAATGATGTTATGTGTCAGATGTCAAGTAGTAGTCTGAAAATTTTTAAATAAGCCATAAAAAAAATTGAATTGAATAAAATAAAAATCTAAGACAATATTTTAAAAAAAAGTCGGTCTCGCCGATTGTCGTAAAAACTTTTTCGTGCAATACTCAAATACTCCGATCTATTTATCATAGCGATAATAGCCTTGTCAGTGACTGTCAGTGTCTAATAATTTAATAACAGGTTCGTTACTTAAGAAATGTATGTTCAAGCGAATTACAACCTACTTTGTATAGAGTGACTGTAGGAAAATGATCTTAAGGTGGGCCCTGATTCAATTTGGTCGACTGTACAATCGCGGTGGAAAAATATTTATCAGTTTTCAAATAAGATTCTCTGTCACGCTGTGTACAGTAAAGGCTAAAATGCTAAGACTAGATACCTATTACTTTTTAATATTTGGCAAGCCACTATTCACTAAAAAAGTGATAGTGACTTTTCGATGATCAAACTTATTTATTAATTGACACATTCAAAACGAAATGCAAACTAAAAAAAATACAAACGAAATATGTTATATTATTTCATACAAATGTCATGAAATTATCAAATGATTAAGATGTTTTTGAAAGTGGCAAACCATTTCTATGAACTAATATAGCCCATGTTTCAATTTATTGTCGTATTGACGGCACCACCCTGTAAATTAATTATTGTTAAGAATTTCTTTACCAATGAAAGTTTTTATACAGGGTGGTGCCGTCAATGTGACAATAAATTTAAACATGGGCTATATTAGTCCATAGAAATGGTTTGCCACTTTCAAAAATATCGTATTCATTTGATAATTTCATGACATTTGTATGGAATAGTGTAACGTTGGCAGCATTATTTCATACAAATGTCATGAAATTATCAAATGAATACGATATTTTTGAAAGTGGCAAACCATTTCTATCGTATGAATGGCTGTTAATAATAAAATAATATGTCCTTAAATTATTGTAAAATGTAGGTATGTCACAGTACAAAACTTTTATTGGATTCTGATCATTATGTATTTTTAATATTGTGTATATTTAAATTACCGCTACATTTTTAAAATAAAAGGAGAATGAATGTTAAAGTTTAAAATTGTTCTCATGTTCTATTTTCTTAAGGAATGAAAAGATATGATATATTAATAAATTCTCTTTTTTATCTTGCGTTTTTATATTTTATTATCCAGAGTCAGAGTAAGAAATGTTGTTACTCTGCTTCTAATGGCGAATAAGCTTATGGGTATTTTAAATTCGAATTAACATTATATCGTAGCCAACGATCATTTGTAGTCTGGAAATACCTATAATATTACTTTGTAAGTATAACCAAAAAGTTGCCGGGGCCGTGACTTTCATGGCGCTTAGGTACACCTTTCGTTTTGACCAATGCTTGCTAGTGACAGTAAAGTCATCACCAGGGGTCGGAATTAGGTAGAGTTATTTATGTACTTGCATCGAAATGTTCCTGGGATTTCAAATTTTGCAACTTCGGACATCCGATGTCGTTGATGTAAATTTGGCAACGTCGCGCGTGCAGTGGTTTAAATTGTGTAAAAGTAAATAACTTTTTTATTTAATAAATCACGGTATTTTTCTGCTATTTAAAATCGAGATTTGAGCCATATCCACTTTCATCTTTCGCTATATGTAATAAGTGTAAGTAGGTACATAAATAACTAACTAATTCCGACCTTTGGTCATCATACTTGAACGGAACCATCTCTATACTTTCGCGGGTGGACCACGGGCAATAAATGTTTATATCTCATTGAGATATAAACGTTTCAAGTTTGGTCTTCGGCACATCTGCCAAGGTAGCGTAACTAAATCCCTCAACTCTCCTTCCAACATTACTAGACACAAGATTTCTGTATATTTTTTTCACGGTATTTATATTTGCCACAGTTGAAATCAACGAAACTGGATAGGAAGGTATCATATTTAGAACGGGTAATTTCCTCGGTGAGTATTAAGTGTATTCGGAAACAAAGAAACATGAAAAACAAAAAATAGCTATCAAGTGTGATTATTAAAAATAGCTGTTAATATTATATTATACCTACTACATACGAGCCGGTGGAGCTCCGCCGTTGGTCCCGGTTGTTCCTGCAACGCATTACCATCAACCCGCATCGGGCCAGCGTGATTAGGTTATGGTCCAAACTCATGTGTTGCTCCACTTCCTCCCATGTAGCCCTACGCCAAGCAGTGGGATGTATATAGGCTGGTAACGAAATATTATATACCTTTTCCTTACTGTTGACTTTATAAATATAACAAACCCGCCAAGGGTTTCGTACCATCTTATATACAAAATTCTCGACTCACAAATTTATTTCACCATATATACTCCTCCGAAACGGCTTGACCGATTTTCATGAAATTTTATATGTACCTATATTCCTACTGAATATCTGATATACTGAGATTCTGTGAATCGGCTACTATTTTTTTTCTTTTTTGGTCATTTTTTTATGGCAAAACAACGTTTGCGGGGTCAGCTAGTTATCTATAAAAAAGTGTCTACCTGTTGCCGTTATCAATATCGAGCAAAAACAAGCAAAAATATCACATTTGTTTTATAGGAGCCTTAAATATTTATTTTATTTAGTTTATTAGTATTTGTTGTTTTAACGGCAACAGAAATACATCATCTGTGCAAATTTCAACTGTCTATCACGGTTCATGATACAGTCTGTCTGTACATAGGGACGGACGGACAGCGGAGTCTTAGTTATACCCTTATATGCGTTTTACCCTTTGGGTACGGAACCCTACAAAGGTGTAAAAAATACTATTAGAAGTTTGTCTGCCGCAGTGGCAGAGCGCTAGAGTATTACTAGTTACTTGAACTCGTGAACTCTGGATTAATAGGCAGGAGTACCGACCATTTAACTAGCTGGCCTTCATTTGTGTGCTTAATTAAATACATTATACAGGTTTTCGAGCATTGCGTCATATTGTTTAATATTTTTGTTATATAAGTATAATATAATTCTGGAAATATTTTCATTTTTATTAATAAAATTCACGTACATAAACTAGCTTTATTTTCAACCGCGTCTTGCTTTGCAAGCTGTACTCGACGTCGTGAGATTTGTCGTAATGGGCAAGCGACGTATCGAGTCACCGTAGTGAGAGTCGACGTAAAGAGAGTCGACGCTGAGGGAATAATTCGTCGATACCTAGGCATATAATTTGACGAATTCGACAAAACGGTAGTTTATTAGATCTCGGTAGTAGGTAATAGCATCCAAACCTACCTACAAATGTATTGTTAGGGCGGTTTTCACCATCATGCGGTCTACTAATGTATTTTCACAACAAGGCCGGCCCGAGATTTACCGGCTTTGCCGCCATTATAATGTTGTCGTTCTGATTTTTAACCGACTTTAAAAACGACTAGGTTCTCAATTCGGTTGGTATGTGTTTGAAATTTCTGATCCGATTTACATGATTCTTTTTTTGTTCGATGCGGAATAGTTCCCATTTGGTCCCATAAACATTTATTTAAAATCGATAGGGTACTTTAGTTTTTAAATCACAATAAGTGAACCGATTATTCAAAATACTATAAAAACATACCAACTGAATTGAGAACCTCCTCGTTTTTGAAGTCGGTTAAAAGGGATACAATAATTAAAAAGTCAGTACTTATCCCATAAAATAATATTTTTTGGAGTTCGTCCTTAGTTGTTTTTAGAAACAATCACCAGTGAATCACCGACTTCAAAAAATATACAGGGTGGTGCCGTCTAGAAAAGGTTTGCCACTTTCAAAAATATCGTATTCATTTGATAATTTCATGACATTTGTATGAAATAATGCTGCCAACGTTACACTCTTCCATGCAAATGTCATGAAATTATCAATTGAATATGATATTTTTGAAAGTGGCAAACCATTTCTATAGACCAATATAGCCCATGTTTAAATTTATTGTCGCATTGACGGCACCACCCTGTATACCTATGTACTTAAATTTAATTATTTTATGCTTTTAGTAGTTTTGAAGTCGGTTTTAATTTTTGTTTTCTTGATACAAAATTACCCATGTAAGAGTATAGGAGAATTTGGCTTGCCGAACTATCACTGTGTCATCTTACATTATTTTACATAATCCAAATAAACTAAAACTTTTATTTTTGTAAATGATCATTGTTCTTTACTTTGTTGGGATTTGTATGGCATACTTCAATTACTTTATTTTATTTTTTATAAATCCTAAAACCCGTTGCTACTGATCGACCTGTGGTGATAGGTTTCGATATACATCATACTTTTACATTAAAATTCGTTAAAACGGTAGTTTATCAATCTCAGAAGCACAGTACTGTTTGTAGATCTCTTTCGACCTATCCTAACGGATTTCTCGATATACCCAGCCACAACACCTAGCACGAAGGTAGGCATAGGTAAATATAATTTTATTTTATTGCATAATTTTTTGTGGTAACGTTAGCTTTGGATACTATTATGAGAGATCGATAAACTACCGTTTTCTCGAATAAATGTCAAACTTTGCCCGTTAAGCGTTCGTGCTTTCGCTGCAGCAGACAACTTCCAAAACATATTATTTTCATCAACTTCTCAATTGCCATTGTCGTTGCGAAATGACAACATTTCTACCTTACTTTAATTTTTCCATAGTAGGTATGAAATAAAAGATAATACTGTTGTACATATATTATATTGATTGGGTATATTATTTAAAAGCTTATTTTGGTAAATATATAAAAAAAATATGCACCTGTAATAATAAATCGCAAAATTATTAACAAATAAAAATGTCTGTTACCAAACAAATTGTGCAAGCAGACTTTCACAGAAAATTCTTTTAAATCGCTTCTTGCTTCACATACCTACTTTACTACTTAATATCCTATTAAATATTTTTCAACAACATTTATTTAACGATAGCTTTGAAGTATTGGACATTCAAGTTGCGCCAGCTTATATCATAATTTCTATATTTGATTTGGATTACCTACACATATGACATTTATTACTTAATATTTAATAATTGGTGACAACTATTACAAATACATAAATAAAACATGCATGCTTGGCAGTTTAAAGATAAAAATAAAATATCAGAGCCATTCATATTCATACCTACATCAACATGACTTACTTTAATGATAAATTGATGAGTCTAAGCATAGCATATAATTAACATGGTGTTAAATTCACTTAGTAGCATTCACAATGTCGACGAATTCTGGTTTGAGACTAGCTCCTCCAACGAGGAAACCATCAATATCTGTGCATGAAGCCAGTTCCTTGGCGTTAGTAGCGGTGACTGAACCTCCATATTGAATGCGGACATTAGCTGCCACTTCCGCAGATGCGTTTGTGGACAACCAATTGCGGAGAGCGGCATGGACTTCTTGGGCCTAAAATTAAAAGGAAATTAATAAACTGAGCAGCTAAAAATACTGAGTTAGCGACTAAAAATCTGTTTTGGTCGACTATTCAACGATTTGTCGCCGTAATCAGATTTTTCAGTTGCTCACTTAATATTTTTTTTTTTTATACACACATATTATCTAAACCAAAGTAAGCATCATTAACTCACTTAGTATTTTCGTAGGTTAGGTTAGTATGATGCTCAGTTAAATCCAAGCAAAATTAAAATAGCATCATCACATTGCTAGATGTTTCATAGTACAGGTAGTAAGTAAATGATACAAGTAACATATCAGATTATATTATGTTAATTTTATTTTTAACATTATGATAAATGTTTAATAGATATTAAGAAAAACATGTTGAACAGTAAAAAAATGGTCCTGGGGTGGAACTGAACTTCTCACAATTTTATTTGTGGCTGCTCTGTCCACTGAGCTACATGGACAAGGGTATTTAATTAATTTTTTTCTAGTTTTGATATTTTAGAAAAAATATAACAGTGTGTTAACAACAATATTGTTCTGAGGTGCATAGTAACCATGCATCAATTGTTATGGGAACAATTGAGAAAAAAACAAAAGTTTGTGTTAAACAAAGGGAAATGGTAAAAGTCCCTTCAAACCAGACACAATCTGCTTTATTACAAAACATAATAAAGTCTGTATTTGTCACAAAACTTTTGACTGAAGATTTTAAGAGTGGTACTTATTGATGAATACATAAAAAAAAAGTTTAACAATTAGACATTGTATGGCATGACATTCTAATGTGACATGATTTGAAGGACGAGGCAGATGCAAGTTTGAAACTAGTTCACAAATTGATGGTTTGAAGTAAATAGATTATAAACTATCAGTGATCACAAGAATATTAAAGTATTGTGTTAAATGTTACAAAATTTTCAGACTTACTTGTTGGGGTGTAGCAGTCTTGCCAGTACCAATAGCCCATACAGGCTCATAAGCCAACACAACCTTGTCCCAGTTGTTGCCAATAGCAGCTATAAGGGGTTTGGTTTGTCTAAAGACAACTTCTTCAGTTTTACCAGCCTCCCTTTCTTCAAGAGTTTCTCCAATGCAAGCAATCACTTTCAAGCCGGATTCGAGAGCATGAGCCACCTGAAACATATTTAAGACACATAAAAAGCTGGAAATAAGGTGAAGATTTGTTTCCCACTGGTTGTTATAATATGTATCAGTTGCCGAGTTCAATTAGTC
This sequence comes from Nymphula nitidulata, assembly GCA_947347705.1. NCBI lineage: Eukaryota > Metazoa > Arthropoda > Insecta > Lepidoptera > Crambidae > Nymphula > Nymphula nitidulata. The sequence continues at coordinate 26,544,791 of OX374616.1, forward strand.
AGGTTAATAAAGGTCAATGTCAAATAATAGATATGAAGTAAGAGAAGCAAGGCATAGTGGAATTTTTCATTTTAATTTTGGGCACCCAATTATATGCTTGTTTACAGTTCTTACCTTTTGTGCAATCAGATCATCAGTTTCACTAAAGATCTGCCTTCTTTCAGAATGACCCAAGATCACCCAATCAGCTCCAACATCCTTAATCATAGCAGGTGAAATTTCACCTGTAATGAATAACAATAAAAATAGAAGAAGTTTAAATTTACATTTCAAGGAGTGTTTTCATAAAATAATTTTGTAGATGAACTAATCTACCTGTAAAGGCACCCTTTGATACCTTCCAAGAATTTTGTGCTGCAACTCCAATGCTGTCAGGCACAATGCTCTTAACATATGCTAGGTAAATAGCTGGTACTCCTATGACAACCTATTGATACAAAAGAAAAAACATGTAATATTATCAATCATACATGTAATGAATAAAATTCATAATATGGTTACCTCAACATTAGGATCCAAGGGGCCTTTCTTCAAATTGTTTACTATTTCATTGATTTGGTTTTTGTCACCATTCATTTTCCAGTTACCACCAACAACAAATTTGCGACCCATACTGGCAGATTATTAATTACCTACAAAATTGAAATAATAATATAAATAATCTACAAGAAGCATTTTATTTATTTATCTTTGAATTTCAAGGTACTTAGCCAACCAAGTAATGGTTACCTAATTTTCTGATAAGCATATTAATCTAAGACTCACTGAAACTACATGACTTTTAGGCATGTTATTCATGTTACATTATCTAAATAGAAAGCCTGTTTATAAATATGTACTCAGGATTTTTAATCTAAAATGTTTGGATTTAAAAGAAAAGGAATGATGCCAGTGGGAGTATTATTTAATTAACTAATCAAATGTAATCTGTAACAGTTAAACAGAGAAGTAAATAGAAGCTTAAAAATAAAATTTAAGATGGTTTTGGTAAAGGGCAAACTGAATAGATAGATAGAATGGATAGTATGCATAAACAAAGATTATTTCTCTAAATATATTAATAAAACTTTGAGTCAGAAAAAGAGAATAGAATTTTCAGATAAAAGCAAACACTAAAAATGAATAATTGTGTGGCTAAGGACAAACCGGTCAAACTTTCAGTAGTAAAAAAATTGAATTAGCACAAGAAAGTACTATTATTTACGTACTTACGTACGTACCTATTTTTAGGTAATTTTATTTCAAACATAGGTACTTACTTTTATTTGAAATTTATGAGTTGAGCTCGTCAAATGATGTGCCGTAAGAATTAATCCGATCAAAAGAAAATAATTATTTTCATTGTCAATATAATCATCGATTGACGTAACTAAAGAATGTGGATTGGTCGAATTTGTTGACGTCATCACCTTTTTGAATTATAGCCAATCAGCAGAGAAGATTGAATTTTATTTTCACAGAGTGTAAAGTAGAGAACATACTCTGTACAATGACCTTTTTGACATTGAACTCTTCATTTTTAAATTATTTGTAACAAAGGATGCTGATATGCACTCCATAAATAAGTAAGCAATAAATTTATTTTTTTATTCTTGACTAATTTGATCGCCTTTAAGGCGCTCTTTTCCCGTTTTGAACATTTTCGATTGATTGTACCACCACGAATATAAAACATTCAATTCTGAAATTCTTATATAATATAGTTGACCGTATTATCTATTAGTTGTAAAGACAGAAACATGATTGGTAATACTTCACTCGATAGAAAAAAAATTCAAAGATTGCTCTGCTCAACATTTTAAAAGTCATTTAAGTCAGATAATACATTACTAAATGACGTAAAAAATATACAAATTGATGTAACTTTTCATCATCTATAAAATGATAATAACGGATTTTTTTACGTCATACATTTTTATTACGATGTAGGCAAAAAACCTATAAAATTCAAATTACGGGGAGTGATCATGACGCTCCGCTGTTACTTCAGTTAGGGATGTGACATTGTACATAAAAAATCGATTTTTAATTAATCGACTTTTATTGCAGGATGTAAAATCGATTAATAAAAAATCGATTTTTCTGAAGAAAATAATCGATTTTTTTATAATAATCGATTTTTTTCTAATTTGTCCATTAATTTCAAAATATACACCGTAAATATATTTATTAATTAAAATGTATATCAATAGATATTTTAATTAAAAATAAACAGGAGAAATAGTAAGTTTTATACAAAATAATCAACACAAATTAAAGTTTTAGAACAATCAAATTATAAAAGGTTCAGATAAGTTCGGTATAATGTTTTTTTTTTATATATATTGTATGGCAACAGCTTTTTACTTTCTGCCAATGTTAGTGTTGAAGGTAGGGAAACTATATTTATATGGAATGGATGACGGAATGACTATAACAGTACAGAAGAGTTCCAGGTTTGGAATAATAGATATTTGCTAAGGACTACATATAATGTTTATAACGGAATATAATTAATAGATACTAATAATATAATGTTAAGATATGTTACATAAAATATTAAATTTTAATATTATTTAGACATATAAAGGAATACAAAATATTAAACAAAGGAGATAGTATTCTTTGACAGTCAGTTCGCGTTCCGGGCTTCGGGCCAAAAGACCAAACTTTGTCGGGGGGCTACAGATGAAAAATCAGTAATAATATTGATTGAATGATTATAAAAAAATCGATTATTAATCGATTATTTATCAAAATAAAATCATGTATATAAATCGATTTTTACTTTAAAAAAATCGATTATTAATCGATTTTTTTCATAATCGATTATTTTTTCACATCCCTAACTTCAGTACCCGTCGAGAGCTTCCCGAGTAAGGTCACGTCGCTTTATGCTCCGCAGATCCCGCGCGATAGTTTGTATTTGAATAGGTGTAAATATAAAATAGGTTAGGTTTTTTTTAAGTTTGATTAGGTTTATTTTAGTTTGTTTAGGTTTGTTTTAGTTAATTTAAAATAAGTTTTAGTTGGTAAATAATAAGGTTCTAATTAAAATGGGAAACAAAAATAATAAATCAAATTTTAATAAGCGGACCCATAGAAAAATGTACTACCTTTCTAACATAATTTTGTTCTGTTCATAAACCACCCACTAAATGATTCTTAGGATGTACACGATGTACTGTTTGTTCCTAGTTATATAGTCTCACAATATAACAAGGGACAGTATGATTTCAAAGCCAGTTATATAATGAATTAGAAATTTATTGTTAAGTTTCATCTTATAAATAAAATCTCGACTCACAGTTTTAGTTACCATACTCCTCCGAAACGGCTTGACCGATGATCATGAAATTTTATATGTATATTCATTCAGTAGGTCTGAGAATCGGCTATTATCTATTTTTTTTTGACATTTTGTTTTTTATGGCAAGACAACGTTTGCCTGGTTAGCTTGTGATTACCTAAATATTTCGTAGGACGCTTTTTGTACCACAGTGTAATTGCACAGAACAGTATAACTTCAAAACCGGTTCTGAAATTATTCTTAAATTTTTATTGTTTTTTTTTCGTTTATATAAGTTTAGTTCTAATTTAATCTTAAATGCTTTATAAACGCTGGCCTATTTTTTAGTGCTTTTATGCGCCAGAAAACCAATTCGAGTGTTGTGGTCTCAGGGGTTGAAAATAGCTCTGCACCAACCTATCAAAGTATAATTAAAAAACCTAAACAACCTAACCTAACAAAGTATATGTATGTATAAAACACATTGGACCTAATTCTGGAGGAACACTCTTATGTTTAAATTTAAGTACAATCTATCTCTTTCTTACAATATGTAATAAGAAAGAGATAGCAATATTTTGTTTAGAGCTGTCATCTAAATTCAGACAGATTTCATACGAACCATAGACAATTATTTTAGACGGCATGTATGGAGGTGCCTTCTAAATACTGCATTTTATCACGTTCAATAAGGTCGAAAATTGAATGCATGTTTCTAAATGTCAAATTTTAAGTCGGCAATACTTTTCGTATTCAAATTGAGAGAAAGAGGTAGACTGAACTTAAATTTAATCTTAGCATGTGCTCTCCAGAATTAGGGCCATTATTTCTTTAGATCGTTATTTAAAATTAAATATTTGTTTTAAAATTTGCATTCATATGCAGGTTAATAATAATATTATTTTACTTATACCAATTATTTAGATCCAAATAAGTATCATCAGTCCGTGATGACGTCATTGAGATTTTATTTGGTTACAAAATTTACCAAGGACTGTCGGTCAGGGACCAAGAAAAAAAAGAATTTTTATACAGAGTGGTGCCGTCAATATGACAATAAATTAAAACATAGGCTATATTAGTTCATTGAAATCGTTGACCACTTTCAAAAACATCTTATTCGTTTGATAATTTCAAGACATTTCTATGAAATAATGCAGTCAATGTTATATTATTTCATACAAATGTCATAAAATTATCAAACGAATACGATGTTTCTGAAAGTGGCAAACCGTTTCTAAGAACTAATATAGCCCATGTTTTAATTTATTGTCGTATTGATGGCACCACCCTGTATACAACTTTAAACAACGTGTTAGGGGGTCGCTCTCGAAAACGAAGACAGGTGGCAGTGCTGGTCACCCTTAACACGATTTGTTAGAAAATACCATTTGAAATCGTGAAAAAAAACAGCTGTTCCATACAAATAAAACTAACACTATTTCTATTTAGATATCGATTGTGTAGGTCTTAAGCAGTAAACGTTAAAACTGCTTAAGACCTACACAATTGATATCTAAATAGAAATAGTGTTAGTTTAATTTTTCAAAACGTCCGGGTTTGATTCCCGAGCCGAGTAGGTACATGTTTTTTTTAAATGTGTGAATACATTTGAAATAAAACCAATCAAACCACGTAAAATGGTTTTATTTCTAATGTGTAGTGCTCGTGAAAATGTAAGACAATACTATGAATGCAGTTTTTTCTAAAATTAAATTACTTAAATCGACGACATGGTTCCTAAGAAGAGATTTTCGCATGTCTTATAGTTTCAGACTTTCCCATACTGACCGATCTAAATGTGCCACCCTGTATGTAGGGTATCTATGATAATACCTACAATTAGTGTAAGTATTTTTTTTATTGGATGTGTGTGTATTGTTAATCTTTCTTTTTAATGCTCGTTTTTTTTCATTTCCTTTACTTTTCCTGTAGGACTTGCGTTTAGAAAAGCTTTTTGCAATTTGGAAATAGATGAATCATCGTTGAAAGAGACAACAGCTGATGAGCATCTTGCTTGATAACCTCTTCTTTGTGTGAAGTTGACTCGTTTACCACCTACAAATTTACAAACAACACTGTTGAAGCGCTCTACAGTATTTGTATCAACGTTTTCAATCAAACTACGAGATTGAGCCGCAACAATAGCAATAATCGCATTTATTCGAAATAAAAACGTCGAATTCCTAATACAGTTGAAACAATTGTTTTCATTTTTATCTTTGTCACAAAAGTAATTTTTGCACAATTTATGTGTGAGGGACCGGTCTGACTAGATAGACGGGGACAAAGATCCCTTGCACTCGATTGGGTAGGGGGTGGACTTGCCGAGGAGGTGTGACGAAATGAGAAGGCCCGTTGTGGATGGTGATGTTCTATCCAGTTCTTTGAAGAGCAGGGAGAGGTGTTCAGAGTGGTACCGAGAGTGATCATAATCGACCGATTTCTAGTTTATCTATATTCGATTTTTACCTATTGCAACTATCGACGTCCTTCGTGAGGGGATTTGTCACTCAATGAAAGAAACTAAATATTAATATCTTTATTCATGAAAAGGTATGTACAGGTTATCTAAATATTACAAATTTATATACCTACAAAATAATAATAAAAACATATCTCAACCTATTTACAAAATAAAATACACTATAGAACACAAAGAAATGAATTAACTAACTAGATGAAATATAACACTTAGACTATCTTATTACGAACACTATTTACAACACATAACACACTATAGGACATAACGAAACGAGTTAACTAATTAGATGAATTATAACACTTTTACTGTCTTATCGCGAATAACACTTTAACTATCTTGTCGCGAATATTATGGTCCCCATAGGCATGAGCCAACGAATTACAAATGTTTTCATGTAGTAAGGATTCTTTTTCATTTTTTGTTAACCATCCAGAACGGGCCTTCTCATTTCGTCACACCTCCTTGGCAAGTCCACCCCCTACCCTATCGAGTGCAAGGGATCTTTGTCCACGACTATCTAGTCACACCGGTCCCGCACACATAAATTGTGCAAAAATTACTTTTGTGACAAAGATAAAAATGAAAACAATTGTTTCAACTGGATTAGGAATTCGACGTTTCTATTTCGAATAAATGTCATTATTGCTATTGTTGCGGCTAAATCTCGTAGTTTGATTGAAAACGTTGATACAAATACTGTAGAGCGCTTCAACAGTGTTGTTGCTAAATTTGTAGGCTGTAAACGAGTCAACTTCACACAAAGAAGAGAGTATCAAGCAAGATGCGCATCAGCGGTTGTCTTTTTCAACGATGAATAATCTATTACCAAATTGCAAAAAGCTTTTGTAAACGCAAGTCCTACAAAAGTAAAGGAAATGAAAAAAAAACGAGCATTAAAAAGAAAGATTAACAAAACACACACACCCAATAAAAAAATACTTACACTAATTGTAGGTAACATCATAGATACCCTACATACAGGGTGGCTCATTTAGATCGGTCAATATGAGAAAGTCTGAAATTATAAGACATGTGAAAATCTCTTCTTAGGAACCATGTCGTCGATTTTAGTAATTTGATTTTAGGAAAAACTGCATTCATACATTGTCTTTCATTTTCGCGAGCACTACACATTTGAAATAAAACCAATTTACCTGGTTAATTGGTTTTATATCAAATGCATTCATAATATTAAAAAAACATGTAGCTTTTTTGCGGCTGGAATATGAAGGGGTATTTGGGACTCCCAGGCTCTAACGGCCGCCACCGCCCGTTCCCGTGAGCAGGCCGTAAGGTGCAAGTACTACCCCTACCCATATAAAATACATATTTTTTTGTCAAGTTAAACGGTTTAATTATGTAGCTATTGTAGCGAACGCTAGGAAATGTAATTAGGTCCTAGGTCATCACAATACACACCGCTGTCTTCATCAATCCAGGGCATTGATCAGACTCAAAAATCGTAAGACGTAGCGCGACTTGAGAAAATATATAAATAGCATTTATGATAATACTAGTATCTTACCGCGGTTCCAACTTGGTTATCGTTTCAAAAAAGTATCCTACATCCCTTTTACAGTCTCAAACTATCTCCTTACCAAATTTCATCTGAATCGGTTACCTAAGTGGTTTAGGCGTGAATGCGTAACATAACATACAAACAAACTCATTTTCACTATTTCAATATTACAGTTAGGATGAGCGGTTGACTGTTGATACAAATTTTTACAGCTGACCATCTGGTGGACCGTATGATCATGAAAAAAGTTAGTACCTATCTAAATAATCTATAACGTAATACCCGGCGAACGTAGAGAGCCTAGAAGCATAACTTCATACAAAACTCGTCGCAAAATGGGTACCCTCGGCGGCTAGAAGAGCACGTCGGATAAAATCGGCTAATATCGAAATTGTATAGCGCCCTCTCGGTCTTCTGATTTACACGCGCCGGACGGCGGACGGAGGTTTGTTTATGCAGGATGTAACCATGCAAATTATTATAACGACTTTAATAATTATTTATCGTCATTTTTAATAAATATAGTAACGTTGTAAATTGGTGAACTTATTAAATTTTAGAGTTGAGATCAGAAATCAGAAATAAAAATGGGTTCGCTTCATTCATTTGAATATAAGAAATCTATCTGTCATGATAATATTTATTTGTATTGAGGACATAAGAAAAAAATTAAATTGTCATCAAGTGGTTTTATTTCTTAAAAAAATAAAATAAAACCACTTTACCGGATTTAACTTGCGTTTAATTAGATGTCACATTATGATTTTTTATACCCAATGTTTCGATTACTTTATAGCGATCAAGGTCACGGGAAGACTGAAGTAAAGATGTCAGTTGTCTTTGATAAGTTTAATATTATATCATCATATTTTTTATAGTTATATTTTGAGTGTCCCGATTCACGCCATGGAGCTTACAGTGTCCGAAGGTCGGGAAGAGTAAATACGGGCTTGAGACTTTGTAATTCTCATGATAAGATCCCAAGCTAGTGTGGTCCAACTATCTTCTCTATTGAAATTATGATGTTGTTTTATTTCAATAACCTCACGAAACTATCTTGCAGTTTACAACTTTACTTACTACGACTTATCCTTAACAGTTTAAAATAGAAACCTATACTATTTCAAGATCATTTTGTAAATAAGTAAATTATTAAAGTAGATAATAATTAAACATACACATGTTAAAATAATAATGCTTAAATTTATTGAGAAATGTGTTGAAAGTGGCATCATATTGTAAGGAACTGTGGTAAAATATCCATGAATTGGAGGTTTGTTTATCATTCTTACAAAAATTATATAAGGCAACGCTGTATAAAGCCATAATTGCTTATTAGTAGGTAAATTAACTATTAAACATACACAATAACAATAAGTCGTTATAAAAGTTTGCAGAGTTAAAAGTTGAGTTGAAAATAAATAAATACTGTCACACACAAATGACTGCATAACATCATCCACTCGTGTATTTGTTCAAATTGTCCACAAATATTGGGCCAACATGGCGCCCAATATTATTGTTAATATTTGACTCGATTATAAAGGTTTAGGAGAGACTTACATGTAAAATTTGATTCCAGTGCTCTTATTATGTTTACCTACGCGGCTGACACACCATTTTACTTCACTTTTGGACATATTTACTGAGATTTTATTGTTTTTTTACGAGTACATCACCGTGACGCAGTCAATGACAAACTAAATCATGTCGCGGAGTCCGATTTAAGCCCCGCCCACTTTGGAGTCTCTTTCGGGGTGTCATTTTGGATGGGCTAGTTACTCGTCTATGCTATTATCGGTCGCCGGTAATACCATAATGTTACTGTATGGAATTTTACTATGGCACATCGTACCGCTTGGACCGGGCGGCCGCGGCCGGCGCGGTGTCATCTCGCGCGCGTCGGATTTGCTTACGTTACGCTACTTATTGGCGGGGGCTGAGGAAGCATTTTTACCTACGACTGCTCGGAATACCTCGCCTTAATTAGCAAAAAACCGACAAATGAATAAAATAAAATAAAAACATACCAACAAAGAACTTTCTCGTTTTTGACGTCGGTTAAAAAGGGATTTTTTTTTCAGTGAAAAGTATAATAGGTAATGGGTGTGCCTAATTGTAAAGGTTTGGAGAAGATGCTTTTCGATAATCGCTGTCGCTATCGCTAAGCGGAAAATATATGGGATATGTAAGCCATGGAACGTCTTTCGATCGCAAATGTTAAACCCCACACATTTTAAATTAAGCGATAGCGATTATCAAATAATAGTATAGCAAATAAAGTGCGATAACAAGTTTCCGTCACTTAAAAATAAAAAAATTACAACATTTTTTACAAACTTTATGCGCACACACTGCACTACAGCTTTTTCGTGAGCAGCGTTAGGCTGCGGTCCGAAAACCGCTAAAAGTAACTATCAACGCTATTAGCGCGCTGAAATGCGTCCCGAAATGCTGTAAGCGCGCTAATGCTAGCCGGGGTGGGGCTCCAAAGGGGAGTCATCGATGCCATTAAAGTACACTCACAGCGCTAATGCTCTCAAAGAAAATCACTGTAAACGAACTGTCAAACTGTGATTAGTTTATTTATTTTAGGTTATCTAGGTAAGCGGAATTGTTGGTGTCCAGAAAAGAGAAGTTGTAATGTAATTTTATATTTACAAAATACGAAAGTAAGGAGTTATTAGATCACACTGTTTTAGACTCGAATACTCAAATGCAATAGTGTTGATTTGACAATTGGCATTTGTAAGGTGATATTTCTAAGGTTGACATGAGGTAATATTTGCGTATTTTGGACCGTATGATTGTTGACGGTGGGTGAGTGACAGTGACAGACTGACGTTCGTTCAGTGACTTTACGTTGCCAAATTTGCACTTACTATTTGTTTTTTACTCGTTTTTATTAGAAAATTAAGTGAAATATTTTTATACATCAGGATAAACGGTCTAACTATTAGATAAGATATCTATTTTAAAGTAAACATGCGGTACTACTTATTTTGGGAGGTATGTAGTTGCCGGTAATTGAAGTTGAGGTTACCATAATTCTAAATTTAATTGTTAATAGTATGAGCAATATGTTTTTCTTTATCATAGAAATAAATAATGTTGTGTGACTTCCCATTATTAAATGAGTAATGATTTGATTCATGAGGTTCTACTATGGAAATACATAGGTCTGGTCTATAACTCTTAGAACAATTGAACCATACGTAGATGATACCCTACAATATCGAAATATTCTATTTCAACATTCGAAACAAATATTTTAAAAAAAACCTTCGGTTAAATTGGGGCATTGCATCCAAATTCTTAATTCTAAATTCTTAATTTTATGCAAATATCTAAAGTAGATTTTTTTCTAGTTTATTTATGTAAATATATTTAATAATGTTAACATAAAATTAAGATGTGGAAATAGTTTATTTCGACATTGTAAGGTACACATTGGTTTATAGCGCAAATTCAGATAGAATAGAAGAATTTCACGGGGTTATCCCAAGTCCTGGGCTAGCTCAGATGTTGAGAGCAGTCACCCCAATTGTGAAAGGATTGATCCCTGCCTTAGGGCGTGAAATTTTTATGTAGAGACTGAGAAATTTACAAGTAATTACATTAGGAATTTTATGATACTAATTTGTTTAGTTTGATTATAATATTCATGTTGTTGTGCCATCTACTATGGTAATTTTATAGTGATTTTATATTTACAGGTATTGTTACCCTTATTGCTAATATTAGTACAAATATCAGTGCAAGCAAAGAAACAAAAAACACAAGTTATTACAGATGTAACTGACTTAAAAGATTTTAAAAAGTTGTTGAGGACTAAGACTAATGTGATGATTTTGTATGTTAACACTCCAAAGTCATCACAGGTGGCTATAGATGTTTTTAGAGAAACAGCTGATGCTATGAAAGGCCAAGCCACTCTTGTTGTTGTAGACTGTTTTAATAGGTGAGAAGATTTCTTTCATGTTTATTGCTATTTGAATTCTATATCACTGATTAATCCGTCAAATGGCATTATCCCACTAGACAATGACAATTGGAAAATCAATTGTGTTGGTTGTCTGATGCTTGAGGGGTTAATGTAGTTCAGCCTCCTTTTCCTTTTTTTTTCAATGTGAATCAAAACCTTATACTAGCCTACATATTGCAGCCTAATAAAACATAAATACTTAAATATGAAATATTGCTGTCATTTATTAATAATTTTATCAATAAAATGATGCTTGAGGGGTTAATGTAGTTCAGCCTCCTTTTCCTTTTTTTTTTCAATGTGAATCAAAACCTTTTACTAGCCTACATATTGCAGCCTAATAAAACATAAATAGTTAAATATGAAATATTGCTGTCATTTATTAATAATTTTATAAATGAAATGATATTCCAGTGAAATCAAGAAATTATGTAAAAAATTAAAAGTATCTACAGACAAGCCTTATTATATAAAACATTATAAAGATGGTGACTTCCACAAAGACTATGACAGGAGTGAAACAGTTAGTTCCTTGAGTAACTTTCTTCGGGACCCAACTGGTGAACTTCCATGGGAAGAAGATCCGGTGGCCACAGATATCTTTCACCTTGCTGATGGAGAGGTATATGACTATACACACTAACTACAATTTGGTGTGAACATTTCTGTGTTATTATATATTGTACCACAAGATCTTAACTGCTTAATTTGAGCCATATAAATGGTGTGACTGTGAAACTGAATTTATAAACATTTATGTTTTATTATAGGCCCTAACAAAATTTTTGAAGAAGAGTGCAGCAGCATTCAAGAAATCTTTGATCATGTTCTATGCTCCCTGGTGTGGTTACTGCAAAACTTTAAAACCGGAATATGTATCTGCTGCAGGAGATTTGAAGGTACATTATTTTTCAAAACAAAAAGAACACTTTTTTTAAAAATAAAATGGAAAATTAGTATGAGATATATTTTTTTTATTTTATTTTCAGGGTGAAGCATTGCTAGCTGCTATTGATGTAGCAAGGCCAGGAAATTCAAAACTTAGGCAAATTTACAATATTACAGGATTTCCTACTCTATTGTACTATGAGTAAGTAGTTTTCTTATCTAAATATAACAATGTCCATTTCTTTTTTATTTATTGACTTTTAAACCTGTTGTAGAAAAGGGCAGCTCCGTTTTCCCTACAATGGTGAGAATAAAAGACAAGCAATTGTGGATTTTATGAGAGACCCCACAACACATTTGCAGCAAAAGAAGAAGGATGTTGTTGATCAGAGCTGGGCTGAAGACACAGATGTGGTGCACTTGACAGGTTAGTAATCTATGAATATAACACATTAATTTATGTTGCACCCACTTAACAGATAGAATAAGTTATATATCATTTTGGGAGTGCAGTAATGCCAAGTAAACAGCAAAGGCAAAGTGGGAATAAGACAAGTCTATCAGGTCATAAGTTTTCGGCAAATAACCTGTGCTAATTTCCATGCCGTTGGAAAACAATTAGCAATTAAATAAAAAGAGATATAAAAAGATAGCAGATAAGAAAAGTAAAATATTGGACAGGATTTTGTTGTGCACCTACTAAAATTTAAGTAGTGTTACTCTTTCATTTCAACTTGACTAGAAAAGGACCAATGGCCAAATTCGAAAATGGGAATTTCAAAACATTTTAGCTTTATTTTCATGCATATTTAAAAACCAGAGAGTCAAATAACACAATGTCAATTTTAGCGGGCGACAACAGAGTCAACAATAATAATCATTAAAATAATAAAAGCAGAAAGCCATTAATTTCTTAATAAATATTTATCAACGTGACCAAGGGTGAATTTCTCAATTTTTTTTATACCACTAAGCGGTAAGCGGTTACCGTGGCCTATGGACGCTTGCAACACCAGGGGTATCACTTGCGCGTTGCCGACCCTGTAAAAACCTTTTCATGCCTTTTTTGAAGAACCCCATTGTACTCATTCGAGAAAACCTCTGCAGGGAGCTCATTCCACAACTTGAGCGTACGCGGGAGAAAGTTTCTCTGAAACCGTACAGTACGCGACCACTTCAGTTCCAATTTGTGAGGATGAACTCCCTGCCGGTGGCGAGCGGTGCGATGATAAAAAGAAGCCGTGGGCATCATGTCAAATAACTCCTCAGAACACGCCCCGTTATACAAACGGTAGAACACACACAAGGAGGCAAAATCTCTCCCTAGGCTTAGAGGTTCAATACCGCTTGTGAGCTCAGGATCGTTGACAATTCTCATAGCGCGTCTTTGGAGCACGTCAAATGGTCCAAGGTGGTATCTAGGCGATCCCGCCCATAAATGGCAGCAGTACTCCATATGGGGCCTGACTTGAGACTAATACAGTAACAGTCTTTGCCCCGAAGTGAAATACCGCCGCGCTCTATTGAGCACACCAAGCTTCTTGGATGCCAACTTGACTTTATCCTCCAAATGACTGCGGAACTGGACGTCACTAGAGATATCAACACCAAGGATCCCGATACTCGTAGAGATGTAAAGCGGTGTGTCGAGGAATTGTGGAGCTACAGCGAGTGGGGTTTTTTAGCGGTGAACGCGCAGACTTGTGTCTTAGTGGGGTTGAATTGGACTAAGTTTAGTCGTCCCCAATCGGAGATTCTGATTAGAGACCTCTCGATTTCAGACACAAGTCGACCGCGACTTTCCTCCACTGTAGACCGAGGGGTATTAGCACGACTCGTATAGTAAGCGTCACCAGTACTGTCATCTGCATAACAATGCAGGCCGTCAATAGACAGCATAGATTTGATATGCAGCAGGAACAATGTTGGAGACAGCACCGAGCCTTGCTGGACGCCAGCGTTAATGTCCATGCTATCCGAGCAACTGCCGTCAACGACGGCTGTTATGCATCTGCTGGACAAAAAGCTAGCGACCCATTTGCACAACCCCTCAGGCAGCCCGTAAGATGGTAACTTCGAAAGAAGACCCCTGTGCCAGACCCGATCGAACGCCTTCGCTACATCTAGGCTAACTGCCAATGCCTCACAATGACTCTCAATGGCAAGAGACCAACCGTGCGTGAGATACACTAGAAGATCACCCGTCGAGCGACTGTGGCGAAAGCCGTATTGACGGTCGCTAATAAGGTCGTAATCCTCTAGGTACCTGAGGAGTTGCGTATTTATAACGCGCTCCATCACCTTTGAGAGAAGGGAGGTTATAGCGATTAGCCTGTAATTCGATGGGTCTGATCTATCGCCCTTTTGGGCACCGGGTGCACATGGGCAGTCTTCCATGAAGACGGAACTTGCCTGGTGGAGTATGAAAGCGCGAAAAGACGCGTCAGAATAGGACACAACTCAGAAGCACACTGCTTCAGCACCACTGCCGGTATACCGTCTGGCCCGCTCGACTTATGAATATCCAGAGATAACAACTCACGCCGTACCTCCCGTTGCGTAATGGAGATCTCCGGCATAGAGTTGCCGCACCAGGTGATGATAGGTGGTAGAGCACCTCCGTCATTCAAAGTCGAGTTCGAGGCAAAGAGAGCACCCAGTAAATCGGCTTTCTCTTTAGCGCTGTGGGCCAAGTTTCCTTCAGGCTTACGTAGTGGTGGCAAGGACGACCTACAAAAGTTTCCCTCGGCAGCTTTGGCGAGCGACCAGAAAGCGCGACTTCCGAAGGGGTGTCTTGCAAGTTGATCGCCAATCCTGCCGACAAAATCGAATTTCGCTCTGGCAATCACTCTTTTACAGGACCTCGAAGCAGCGTTTAACTTCCGCTTTACGTCAGAGATGTTGGGATCCTGATTGGTTTGGGCCGTGGTCCAAGCCTTAAACGCAGGCTGCTTGCTTTCGCGAGCTTCCCTGCATGGCCGATTAAACCACGGTCGCCTCTTAACGCCTGCGGCCACTAGCAGGTTAGGAATGTAACATTCCATACCCGCCAGTATTATATATAGTCTCAGAGACTGCAGCCGCACAGGTGTCAGGATTATCTGACGTGAAGCAGAGCTGCTTCCACGGGTACGATGCGTAAAACTCACGCAACCCATCCCAGTCTGCTGACTTGTAGTGCCACACTCGACGCCACCCAGCTGGCCGGGGGGCATCACGCTGCGCACTGTGCACTTGGGTCCGGACGAGGCAGTGGTCTGATGAGCCTAGAGGCGCATCCAGTGAGATGGTATATCCGTCCGGACGCGTAGTCAGCAGAAGGTCCAGTAAAGAGCTCGTATGGCTCTCGATATCTGGTATTCTCGTAGGAGAATTAACCAGTTGCGAGAATCCATAGGCCAGGGCGAATTCGTGAGCAGACCTTCCCGCGTAGTCAGTGGACCGAGAACTGAGCCACTCGACATGGTGGGCATTAAAGTCTCCTAATATCACTAACTCCGCGGTAGGGTACTGCTCAATAACTTTGTCGGTCGTCGATTGCAAGTGCTCAAAGAGTCGAGTCGTGTCTGAGTCACCGCTATGGGTCCTGTAAAGGCACGCGTAGATGCGGGTGTGGCCGCCGTGATCGATGCGAACCCACAAAATCGACAGGTCCCTGTCTTCTAGGCCATGAAGACGGCGACAGCAAATATCCTCCCGGACGTACATGCACACCCCGGCACGACGCACAAATTTGTGCTCAAACTTGTACCCAGGGTAGAGTAAGTACGATGAGTCAGCCAGACAGGAGATTTGGGTCTCCGTTAGGAAAAGTAGGGTCGGCTGCGCAGTCTCAAGGTGTTGGTGGACTGTGTTGATGATGCTGTGAAGTCCCCTGATGTTGCAAAAATCCACTTTAAATGTGGATAGGGGAGCCGCTGAAAAAACGTTCCTTCTTTGTCTTTTATATGCCATATTTAAAGGTTGAAAAGGGCTTTTTGAAAAGGAGTCTCTGTATCGGCAGCATGATAGGCAAAATGCGGTCATATCCCGCCAAGGTACTGCGCAGGGATTGCAGCGTGCTGGCGCGGCGGGCGGAAGGGCCCCCAGTCCCTCCCTGTGGCAGAAGCCGGGTCCACACCGGTCTTCTTCTCCGGCACTGCAACTACCACAGGGATTTTTCACAGACTGGCGGTTCAGCCTCCCAGGGCGGAGATTAGGTAATCCCTGGGTTCGGGAACCCGTTCAGCCTGCGGGCGGCCAGCGGACAGCCGTTTCACTGGGTCTCCCTGACCGCCGCGCCAACAGGATGCACCCACACGAGTAAGTGGCAGTGCTTAAAGCACCACGGGTCCACCAGCTGCCAATACGGGGACTCCTTGAGGAGCTCTGGCAACCTTACTCACCGCAGGAACACGACACTACAAAAGCAGCGTAATTTGGCTGCGAACTTCTGTAAGGTGGAGGTATTTCACCAGTCGGGCTGCTCCAGTTCGAGCGAATTAACGCTATGCCCTACCTCTCTTAAAATTCTCTGTTATTTATTATCTGACCAGCAAATAAATTGATATTTAGAAATATTTTCCATAGACCTGATGCGGAAACTGCAGCCGATTTTAGAGAGCCTTAAGTTACATGCTACATTTATATTGTAATTTGTAGGGATGTTTTGCACTACTGAACAAAGGCCTCCCTTCTAAAAGGAATGGTTCTGCGCAGCCTGCATCCAACGGCTCCCCGCGGCTAGGACCAGGTCGACTGTCCATCTATTGGGAGGCTAATCCTATGTCAGTGACTTTAGTTCTCTTCCGGATGTCCTCATTTGTCTTGTTATGTCATGTCTTGATTCTATCTCGTAGGGAAACACCTAACATTGCTTGTTCCATAGCTTGTTGGGCGTGCAGTTATTCCGTCCTCCCCCGGTACCTTGTTGTTCTTAAGTTGCTTCAGGGTCACTCTTATCTTGTACAGGCTGACGTCCGGGACATATTCGGTATAGTGTTGGATTAATTGGGCTCTTGGGTCTTTGTCCGAACTGGTAGCAGAATTCCCTGTAGTGGTATAAAAATCTACATAGAACCTTTCGACCACCCTTGTCGCCTCGGGCTTAGACGTCATAAAGCTCTCATCCTCAGTCTTCAGGCTTGTCAGCTGACTTTGCCCAATAGACAGATCGCTCGCGAACACTTTGGAAACTTTGGTTCGTTCTATCGCCTCTCTAATAAAATTGGTATAAAAACGGCGAATGTTCTGTCGCATGGAATTCAATATCTGCCTATTGAGCTGCCGACATAATGACGCATGGTCTGAAGATTGCAGCCTCATCTGTCGCCGTTTTCCCTTATGGGAAAGGGTGTGGTCGGACAGTTTCTGAGGTCCTTTCCTGCGTTGTGTCTTGTAAGACTTAGAACTCACTACTTAGAGAATTTCTATCAATCCGCTATTTAGCTCGTTGTAACGCAGTTCTCTAAGAATTCGAAGCGATTCCGGCGAGTTCGAGTTGAAAGCTTTTGGGGTTTTGGACTTGAACGGGTTTCGGTTAGTGCGTAGACCTCACCAGTAAAGAACTTTCTAATCAGACGTCGATGTTTAATGTGGCTCTTACCATACGGTGATCACTACCGAATTTCACCCTAGCATCACTGATACATCGATAAATATTTGTCCTTTAGTGGTCATGATGAAGCCAATCTCGTTTCTAGTGGAACCTTAAGGACTCATCCAGTTCCATTTCTTGTGCGGCGGCTTCTTGAAGAAGGAGTTCATCATATAGAGTCCCTCCTTCTCCATGAAGTTGGCCAGCCCCTGTCCCCTGGGGTTCCACTGCCCAAAGCCAAAATTCCCCATACTCTTTAAGGCCTATAAAGATATAATGGAAATAGGTCGGTGCGCTTTCCTATCAGCCCGTTGGCGAACGAAGATAGCAACTATCAAACACGCGCAAGGCACGCGCCACTCTGACACCGCCCTCTTTCTTTACATGTCGTTACTCGTTGTAGATCCGTAAAAGCTCCGCATCAATTGGTGTGAATGCGGATGCGAATGTCTGAATTAATGCGAATGTTCTGCATTTGCGGATGGAAGCAGATTCAGATGCGAATATACGCAACACTCCTGCTTTACTCAAAACAAATAAGTAGTCTGAATTTTTTGCATTCAAAAACTTCTTCCTCTCCCAACCTGGAATTCTCCTAATTTATTGTTATTATTGTGTAATTGAAAACTTCAATATTTTAGTTTTGATTTATTTAAGAAACTTGTATGTGTAGTGAAAACTGTTATAATGTAAGCAAAGCTTCAATGCAGAAAGGTAGAAAGAGATGAAATTATTTGTACAAATACATTCATCTCTTTCTACCTTTCTGTCTGTTGAGTCTCGAACGGGCAGTTAAGATTGTTGCTGTTTGTACAATAAATACCAGATAGAAAATTTTTACATTTCATTCTCTTTTATATTCTGTCATTCATATGAACATTTCTTCTGTCAATCAAAACGAGTCATTGTGACATTGTAGCTCTGTGTGAAATGGATAGTGGATGAAATTGTTACTTGGTTAAAAATTATGAATCTAGTCCGTTTATTAAAATATAGATGTTGTAAAGGTAACTACGGAATGGTATATGGTAATCTAAATTTAATAAAGACTAATTATTTAAGTAATTAAATTAAAGCTTTGTTTTGAATAGCATAAAAATACTTACTACAAAGGAGTATTTATTGGGATAGATTTATTAAAGTTAACGTTATGTAATTTGAGAGTCTACATATCACGCCCACAATGATAGATGTAAAGGCAATCCATATATTATTATCACCTTGAGGTGACAATACCAGGTTCATCTGGTCAACTTAGATGACTTATTAATTTATAAATACACCTTACATATAAGTACTCACACCTTTAATTGTTGTGTTGGATATAAATATATTTTTCACAGTAATTTGTAAAAAATAATCTTCAAAGTCCTCAACAAAGGTCTCTAATGTAGACTCACATTTGTTGTATACTCATAAATGAATATAAATTGAAATATTATAATTGTCTTAGCGGAGAGTTTCGACAACATATTATCAAAAGCCGAACACGCTTTGGTGGTGTTCTATGCACCCTGGTGTGGCCACTGCAAGAAGATTAAGCCGGAATTCGAAAAGGCTGCAACTAGAATCAAGGCGGAAAAGGTAAGTGTCACACAGTCATCATCATTATCATCACTAGCCTATATACGTCCCACTGCTGGGCACAGGCCTTTCTACATGGGAGAAACACATGAGCTACTTTGGCCGTGCGCGGCTTATCGCACTGGCTTAATTGTTCCTACCTAGACATTACAATGATTTGAACTAATCAAATAGAATTTGTTCTTAATAATTTCGACGTATTAATTCTTTGAAACTGTTTTAAACTATTTAAACTAACTATGTCTTTACAACCTGTATCCATAATGACTAATATTATTAATTATTTAATTTAGAAAGAACATAATACGTTGGGGAAAAGTTACTTCGCATTTTTTAAGAAAATTCAAAACATTTTTTAATATAGTTTATTTACATTTAACTCAAGTATGTAGGTGCCATTTTGTTCGATAACTTTTTGCCATCTTGTAGGTAGGGACATGATCCCATTGCTATAGAAATTTTGGGGCTTCTGATCAAAATACCGCGACAAGTGGTTTTGGCAGTACTCTTGTGATGTTAACCTGACACTGCCTAGAGAATTCTGATGAGAGCGAAACAGGTGGAAATCTGAAGGTGCAAGGTCAGGACTATACGGCGGATGCATTAACACCTACCAGCCAAATTCTTTTAATTTTTGCTGAGTGGCTAAATATGTGTGAGGTCTAGCGTTATCATGATGAAAAACCACACCCCTTCTGTTGATTATTTCCGGCCGCTTTCTCTCAACTTCTTGCTTTAATCTCATCAGTTGTTCGCAGTAGAGTTCAGAAACGATGGTCCTGCCTGGTGGTAACAGCTCATAATGAATAATGCCCTTCCAATCCCACCACACACACAGCATCACATTGTTGCGAGTTAACCCGGGTTTCGCCACAGTCTGTGAAGCCTGACCGGCCTTTGACCACAACCTTTTTCGCACGTTCTTGTCGTACGTGATCCACTTTTCATCACTAGTTATCAGTTTCTTCAAAAATGGTTCGGTTTCATTACGTCGTAATAAAGAATCACAAATGAGTACACGGTTCATTAGGTTTCTTTCAGTGAGCTCGTGGGGTACCCAAATATCGAGCTTTTTTGTGTACCCATTTTTTTTAAATGCGCCAAAACTGTTCTGTGGTCAATTCCCAGATCTTCAGCTACGTCGTAACTACTGATATGCCGATCTTGCTCCAGTTTTTCAAAAATGGCATCAATTTTATCCGTAATAGGGCGACCAGAGCGACGTGCATCTTTGACATCAAAATTTCCTGTATTGAAAACGCTTAAACCAAATTTGTGCTACTCTCACAGACACTGCTCTAGGTCCATAAACATCGCAAATTTTTTTCGCGGCTTGCGTTGCATTTTAACCTTTTTTGTAGTAAAATTTTAAAATGTATCGAATTTCTTCATTAGATTCACTCATCTTGACAGTACGAAAAATAAAATACGAAAATGAAAAACACACATTTTCCTAATTTGTACATGCAAAGAGATTTTATTACAAGTTCATACATACTATAATGCGAAAAGACTTTTTCCCCAACCTAATATTTATGTCTAATCTAGAAAAGTGTTTCTTGCCATGTAACAAATATGTAAAATCCTGTAACCTAGGTATTGGGAATCTGTCCGGTTTGGTCGCGGCATTCAACCGTCTATAATCGCCGCATGGGCGTATATCTTTTTGGGCACTATATGTAACGGACTTGCCCACGGACTCTTAGATGGACGAGAGATGCCCATTTCCTGCATTAATTTAAATTCCTGTTTAGCTTTATGATACCTATCCGGCGGTAAAGGTCTAGCTTTACTAAATATAGGCTGCCCTGAAGTCTCTATATAATGGCAAACACTGTGTTTAGGAATATCTTTAAAACTTACTGGCTTAGTGATGTCTTGGTACCTGTTTGGCAATGAATGATAACGATGACCCTCGCTGACCATCTTCACCACGGGGTCCCTGGAATTTACAACAGAACCATCTATATTCAAATTGGTAATATTATCTCTCAAATTCTTATCCTTAATGTCTACTAACAACCCAAATTTTGTTAAAAAGCCTGCTCCCAAAATTGGCTGTCTAATATCTGCAATAACAAAAGTCCAACGAAATGCTCTCCGCAACCCTAGATTCAATTCTAATGTTTTAATTCTATATGTACTAATTTCTGTGCCGTTAGCGGCGTATAATTTATAATTTGAGCTTTGATCTCTATTCGCTTTATTACTGACCGGTAAAACTGAAATGTTAGCACCTGTGTCTATCAGGAATCTCAGGCCGGAGTTGGAGTCGTGCACGCTCAGGCGGTTTGAAGGTTGAACGGCGCACGCATCCGCCACTGCATGCACCTCATCTAGTTTCCAGACGTCTTCTTCCAGGCACAAAGCGCTATACACCTGTGTGGCTTTTCCTTGTACCTGAAATGATAAAAGCAAAGCCAATGTGGGCTCACTGGTGTGCGTGAATTCACACGCCCTCTGGATGCTGAACGTCGTCTAAAGGAACTTCGATTTCTTGAATTACTCCTGGGTCAATGTCTGCACCTGCATGACTGGTCTCCTGTCTTCCTTCCCTTCTAAGCGGCTAGTCTTGAGCTAATCTTTGCGACCTCTGCAAGCACCAAATGATCGTTCGGGGCTGCCACAACTTCCGCCAGCTGGATGGGTCAAGTGGCCTCCATCACCGTATCAGCGGTTGCTGCCAATTATAATAATAATAATAATATTCGTACACTCACACCTATTATCTAGCCCAAAGTAAGCATCATTAAGAGCTTGTGTTATGAATACTAGATAACGGAAGAATAATGATAATAATATGTATATAAATATTAGAAATATACTAAATAAACATATAAACATCCATGACTCGTAAACAAATGTTCGTACTCATCATACAAACATTTGTTCCTACCGTTATTTGAACCCGGAACCTCTTGACCGAGTAGCCTGGGGTACAGACCACTCGGCCAGGCGGTCGTCAATGCGTCTAAGTTCTTCGTCCCGACGACCGCCAGTACTGCCCTCGCAGCTGCAGGTAGGTGGCTTTGCCATAATATGCATAGAGTGTGGTCCGGAATTTTCTCTCTGGCTATAATTTATGAAGATACAAGCCTTTGACGACTATTAGCTTATTTCCTCGTTGACAAAAGACTCTTACTGACTTTCACAGATCCGCGGGGCGACAGCCAAACTTTATTGGTAGAACCATAAGTATTGTTTATGACGACACATTGTCATATTGAATTCAAAATGTCATAATTGAGTTCATTATGATAATGTGACGTCATAAACCCCGCTGATAGATCTGAAATTTGATTTACTGTTGCTTCGGTGGTGTTTCCAAGGCATGCTAACCTTGAGCTGATCCCGTACCATCAGATAGTCTGCGGAATGCTCTATTCTTCAGTAATTTACAGCAGATATAGCGTGTTAGCAACTGGCTGGTGACTCCCATACTCTTTTGTAATGGCACGTATTTAATATCAGTATTTTACCTGACTGATTGTCAGATTGTTTTGAGAGATGTCTTGTTGTCGCGTTTAGCTGTTGTGTTGTTCATCCTGTGTTAATTAACTTTACTTTTATTCTCGATATCATGGTGTTTCCATCAATGCAGCATAGCTCATAATATATAGTCCACTCTCCAGTAGCTATTATAGCGTGTTTGGGCTCATAAGAATAGTCTCAATGAAATGGTGGATAGTGGGGTTTTAATTAAATTTTTCCAAAGTCAAAGTCAAAGTACTTTATTGCATCATGTTGTTACATAGATGTTAACAATACTATGGAGAATCAGACATGACCCTGCAAGGGCACAGCAATATCTTAATGCTAGTATAGTTACTTAATTACATTACATTACATTAAATTACATTGACATTAAATTAAATTAAATTAAAATATTATCATTATTTAATTTATACATATAACATTATTAAATCAATTTTATGCATTATGTTACATTATTATTATAAATCAATGGCTATCATTTAAAAACTCTTGCAGCGAATAATAACATTTTTCTATGAGATATTCTTTTAACATTTGTTTGAATTTATTTAATTTGTTTTCATATTTAATTTTGCTGGGCAATTTATTATAAATTTTTACACACGTAGCCAGGGGGCCACTTTGCGTCATTTTCAATTTGCAAGTTGGTTGGGCTAATTTATTTTGTGGTCTAAGATTTTGCGGACGTTGGTGACACGGAAAGAAGTCTGGGTGCTTTCTAACAAACTCACAAACCGCACATATGTATAGGGATGACAAAGTCAATATATTAAATTTGGTAAAGTATGGTTTGCAACTATCCATAATACATACATTCCCTAATATTCTTATGCATCTTTTTTGCAGCCGGAAAAGCTTTTCCACCTCGGCTCCATTTCCCCATAGCAATATGCCATAAGACAGCCATGAATGTGCATATGCGTAATAAGCATTTTTTGCTGATTCAAAATTTGTAAGCTTTTTAAGTACCCTTAATGCGTACGAAAATCTGGACAGTTTAATTGTAACTTTATCTATATGTTCTTTCCAATTTGTGTTTGTGTCTATACTTATTCCTAGAAGAGGGTAATTATTTACTTGTTCTATTTTTACTCCGTTAAATTTGAAATTTATATCTAATGGTTTTGTTTTGGAAAGGTCGGAATTCTATTAATTTTGTTTTTTGAAAATTAATTTGTAAGTTGTTTTCATTTAACCAAACATTTACTTTTGACAACGTGCTATGTATTGTATTATTTACATCATGGTTCTGGTTATTTTCAATAGGAATTACTATAGATATATCGTCTGCAAACAATGAGCAAGGGACAGTGATGACATTAGGTAGATCGTTGATGTATATTAAAAATAATACACATCCGAGCACGCTACCCTGTGGAATTGACATTGCCATTTCTGTTTTTTGAGAGCGAAAAGTTGTTGTGTAGCCCGATTTACTGTCGTGATTTACTATTTCGACATATTGACTTCTGTTGTTTAAATATGAAGCAAACCATTTATTAGCTATACCTCTCACGCCATACCCTTGCAATTTAGAAAGCAGTACATCATATTTGACCCTATCATATGCCTTGCTCATATCAAGCAATAAGCCAATCGCGCGCTTTTTTTCGTTAATAATTGAAAGGACACTTTGTATGTAATTATATACGGCAAGAGTTGTTGATTTATTTTTTCTAAATCCATTTTGTCTGTCATTAAATATTTTATATTTTTCACAGAATGAGTATAATCGGTTAGACATTGCGCTTTCAAATATTTTGGATATGGTAGACAACAGTTCATATTGATCGTCTTTTTTTACTAGTGGTTTCACTAATGAAATCTTAAGCAAATCAGGAAATACGCCTTCTCCAAAAGATTGATTTATTAAAAATGTCAAAGGAAAAACTAATTCATCAATGCATTTCTTTACAAGCACATTAGGTAGTTCATCGTGTCCATAACTATTTTTATTTTTTAAATGACGGATAATCTCATATACTTCTTTAGCGTCAACCGGTGACAAGAACATTGAATTCGTACATGGGTTGAGGACGGGACGGCCCGCAGGCGACGGCGGCGACGGTAGTCCATGTAATGTTATGTGAATGATTATAGGATAATTGTTTAATGTGTGATTGGCTATGTTATGGGAGGTGCTCCAAATCTTGCATAGTCAAGAGATTCCATAGTTTGAGGCAACATAGCCTGGTAACGCACTGGACGGTATGCCCAGGGTGAAGCTGCCGCAAGGCCGCAACCCACAATGAAGGAAGAAACCATTAAGAAGTATCCATATGTTTCGATAGAAATCATAGATTGTTAAAGCTTCAATCTTAATGAAATTTCAGATCAACGGCGTTTTGGCGGCTGTAGACGCGACTAAACAGCCAGACTTAGCGTCTCGCTTCGGTGTAAAAGGCTACCCGACTTTGAAATATTTCAACAAGGGCGAATACAAGTTTGATGCCGGCCATGCTCGGCAAGAGGAGCAGATTATTAGTTTCATTAAAGTAAGTCAGTTAAAAATTTATTAATATTCTCTTCTGTGAACGAAAGCTTTCCGATAGTTCGTCAGCAGGGGGATCTTGCTCTATGCTGGTGCTAACACCTCAAATCCCGACAAAAGAAAAAAAAAATCGTTATTTCCATACTAGAACTGACATGTATTACAAGCGGAAGGATCGGGCCAACGGGGCAACGAAATGGCCCTAAAATGTTTTAGGTGGGTAACCCACCAACGTATATAAGCTGATGATGTGGTTCCAGTAACCAGGAACAACAGCTTATCGTGCCTTCCGAAGCTGGTCGAGATTACAAATTTGGTTTGACCCATCCGTGATCGACCATAGCGAAAGTTGCTTTGTTTTCGTAATTGAAACCATATCGCTCAAACCACTACTCCACCGAGCTCCTCTCATCATACATTTAGCGTCAAACTTCCTCAAGATGCAATGGCACTGGTTTTAATTAAGAAAATTGTATGAAAAGAAAATCCAGTGCTTTATGAGTTGGCAAAATATTAAAAACTAGTTAGCTCGCGACGTCGTTCGCGTGGATGTCGGAATATAACAACGGTGGGGTAGGTAGGCTAAGGATTTAAATCATGTTTATAAAACACCTTTGCAATCGCACCTTTGCCCGCCCGCCTTGAAAATCATAAATGCGTGCATGATATTTTAAACCTATGATATCTCTTAAGATATTCATTGAAATCAAATGATGTCAAGAACAATTTTGCTCAAAAATCAACACTTGTGGTGAATAATGTATTTATTTCGATAAGGAATTATATCATGTTTACAAAAACACCTTCGCAGATAGTATAATCATGTATGCAGGAATTGTTCTCCTTTAAAAGTTCTAAAAAAGTCCACGACAGCATATGTCTATTCTTTGAAATAGACTCTCTAGAACCATTTTTAGTTATCAAATTAGAACAAATTTGATTCTATTTCAAAGAATAGACATATGCTGTAGTGGACTTTTTTTAGAACTTTTAAAGGAGAACAATTCCTGCATACATGATTTTAGGTCTATTCCCACATATCAGTGAAGCCATAGTTCCGGCACAGTTCCGGCACAGTTCCGTATCAGTGCTTCAGTATCAGTGCTTCAGTGTTGCGTCAGTGATTCAATTCACACATGTCAGTGCCCGCTCAGTCACGGAGCTTCAGTGAAAACGTGTCCGTCGTCAATCGTGATTGTATTTCGTATCCATATACTTTGCATGAGATAAATCATATAAAACTCTATTTTCACGAACCAATTCTATTAATCGCTCGTCCTCTATTTTGTTTTTGTTGATGTCGGCGTCCGTGATATGTCAGTGATCTGTCCGTGATCGGTCCGTCCGGCAAAAAATATCGTTGTCGACGATACCTTCCGTGCTTGCCGGTGTCGGAACGGACACTGAGAGCACTGAGCCGTCACTGACACGGACAAGTGGAGATACGTTCATAGATAATGTATGAAATAATATTTCGCACTGATACGGAACTGTGCCGGATCTGTGCCGGAACTGTGGCTTCACTGATATGTGTGAATAGACCTCTATACGTAACTTTAACCGTTTACGTAGCGCACCCAACGAAAGCTCTGAAAAGGAATATTTTTTCCCGTTTTAGCAACACTTTTAATTAATGCTCAGCTCCTATTGGTGGTAGCGTGATGTTATATAGCCTATATCTCGATAAATGGACTATCCAACAAAATAATATTTTTTCTATTTGAATCAGTAGTTCCTGAGATTAGCGCGTTCAACAAAATAAACAAAGAAACAAACTTTTCAGCTTCATAATATTAGTATAGATAGGAAATTCATTAAAAAGAATCAACTTTTTTATGGCAGGACCCACAGGAGCCTCCGCCACCGCCGCCGCCAGAGAAGCCCTGGTCCGAAGAAGAGTCGCCCGTGCGCCACCTCGACTCCGCGACCTTCAGAAACACCCTGCGAAAGATCAAACACGCCATTGTCATGTTCTATGCACCATGTAAGTCTTAATACATTTTTTTTACGATTAATAGGTAAACATTTGACCACAATCACAGCTGATGTTAAGTAATGCCAAAGCCTACGATAAAACATGTTTATCTAAAAGGGGGGAGAAAGGTAGCCTTAAAGACGTCCAAATTGTAAGTTTCGGAAAACAGATTGGCAGGCAGAGAGTTCCACTCCTTATCAGTTCGCATTGGAAAGAACTTGGCGAAATGCTTTGTGCGGATGGTTGGAATATCCCAAAAATTTGGGTGAACAGCCTTTTCTTTCTTTTCTTTTCAAGTCGCGTTTCAAAACAAATAGGAAAACTATAGTCGACTATGTGGGCATAGTTCCTATTTTTACCAAATATTTTTCCCATCATCGAAATTTAGAGAGGACGAATGCTTCTCTCACAAACTGTTCAATGTAGATGACAATGGTATATTCCAATCGAGTCTCGTGTGCCCGATTCGAAGACTGACGACCGCCATTGCCAGCAGGAATGTTCTTGTTTTAAAATAATTTTCGATATACACAAGATTTCCCTCCTGTTTGCAATGTGTGCACATAATTATGATTCATCCACAATGACAATAATATTGCCAGCATTTGAATTTCTTAGAAATACTTTAATTTTTTATGGCGAATATAGGGCTCCTCGATTAGGACTGTCCTAATTTACCTATAGCTTTCTGTTTGCTTATATAAAAAACCCGTCAGTTTAGACAGCTTTCAAATTGGATCGCCGCTGGAAAAAGAAATAACTGTATGTTACTCATATTAAGTTGATTTAGGCAGTAGATATTGTTTAGTTTAGGGTTAAGCTCATCTTTTATCTATTAGGAAAGCCTATGGAACATGAACACATGAGGAATTCTAGAATGCATTATGAGCTATATCAGCAAGGCTCCTGCATAGTTTAAGTGTTTTATAACTTTTTGTAGAATGTCCTAACTCACACCTCAAAAACTCGCTCTAAAAGTATGATATTTTCTTAGGGCAACTCGTAGGTTTGGGGCGTTTCAAGAGCATTATTTTTGTCATTTAGGGTGTGGCCATTGCAAGAGCACTAAGCCGGAGTTCGTGAAGGCAGCGGTAAAGTTCGCTGACGAGTTGATGGTAGCGTTCGGGGCGGTAGATTGTACTCTGCACCAAGACCTGTGCGCCAACTATGATGTGCACGGGTATCCCACTATCAAGTACTTCAGTTACTTCGACAAGCTTATCAAGGATTACAGTGGGGGGAGAAAGGTAAGTTGCAAACAAATTACTTTGAATCTTCGACAAATTCGCTGTTATTAACCCCCGACGAAAGTAGAGCGGTATTATAAGTTTGACGTGTCTATCTGTGTGTCTGTCTGTGGCATTGTAGCTCCTAAACGAATGGACCGATTTAGATTCGGTTTTTTATGTTTGAAAGCTGACGTGACTAGGATGGTTCTTAGATATAATTTATGTAGATCAGTTCAGGCGTTTGATGACTATCAGCTTATTTTCTACATGATAAAAGGGTTTTACTAACTTTCACAGATCCAATTGTTTTGAAATTTGGTGTACTGTCACTTCGGTGACATTCCCATGAAATACTTACCTTGAGCTCATCTTATACCATCTAAAAGTCTGCGAGAATCCTTAATTCTGCAGAAACCTACAGCAGATATAGCGTGTTTGGGCTCTTATGAAAAGTCTTGATGAGATAGTGTTAGATAGATGATTAATGGGCCGGGGTTAAAATTTAATTTTATATTTTCTCTAAAACATCAACTAGTACTACTTGGATACTACACGGAGCTTGGGTAAGATTTATAAGTCGGTCATAAAATTTGTTTCCTTTTATACTGTACTTGAGTTATATCTACCGGAATTAAAGTCATTGTCTATTTTGTAGGTGAACTAGTCAATATCCAGCTAAATGGAATAATTTCCAATATGTATAGGAATAACCCTTTTATTTATTCCTAACAATATTTCCTTAGATTTGTAGTTATCTACTAATAGAAAACTCTTTTTTAACCAGGAGGCGGATTTCGTTTCCTTCATCCACAGTCAGATGGGTGGTCACCAGACTTCTCAGAAGGCGCCTAAGACGACACAGGAAGCTGGCTTCGGTGTTAACGTGGTCTTGTCATCTGATAACGACTTCGAAAATATCATTTCCTCATCTAAGCCCACGTTCGTCATGTTCTATGCTTCTTGTAAGTAAAATTAAAACATTGTCTCTCTGTTGCCAGTTCTATTGTTCTATTTTATACTAGAAAGTATATTAATATTTAATTACTAAAGCTCTTTGCTTCCGACCATAGCCCATAAGGCCAGGTTTCCCCAAAAACACTAGTTTTATATTAAAATATAAAAGAAATACATGAAATTATCTTATTTTACCGACCATATGATCGAGTGGTCAGAAACCCCGGTAGGGGCAAATTAATAAAGAGTACGAGTATTTTTTTACGAGTCATGTGTGTTTGTATGTTTATTATATTTCAGTATATTTCTAAAATGCCTGTGTTATAGGGTGTGGACACTGTGTAACAGCGAAGCCAGCGTTCAGCCGCCTTGCCACCTCAGTAAAAAATGACAAAACTCCAGTCCAAGTAATTGCTATCGACGCCGCCGAGAATCCAAAAGTTGCTGATATTGCTGGCATAGAGACTTTGCCAACATTCAAGATATTTGCAAATGGGAAATTTCTCGCGGATTACACCGGCGACCGTTCTACTGAGGATATGCTTAGCTTCTGCAAGACCCACCTTAAGGTTAAAGATGAATTGTGATTGTAACACTCTATTTAGTTAACTTTTATAATGTACTGAGACTTACGACTTTATTGACAATGTTGATAAGACATTTCACTAAAATATTTTATTATTTTATTATCTGTGACAATGTATATACCTATATACTTCTTCTATACACAATTAAGTATATCTCATTATATTTAGTGGGGTTTTAAACAGCAGACACACTACGGAATGAGTTACATGATCACTTAGTAGGCTTAGCGTAATTCTGGACATTTGGAACCATTTTTATGGCACTGATCAATAGCTATTTTGCATGTATGATAGGAATATATCGACCGAAATTCGCACCAACGGCTCCATTAAAAATATTATATTAGGCGATGTCTGGTTTTATCCTTATCTGTTGCATTTTTGAAGTTAAGGAATTACTTTCTAATTTTATATTTTTGTAATCAAACCAAACCCATGCCACACCTAACATATTATTATAGATATCTATTTTATGATAAAATATCGCATTTTGTCTTCAGTTTACAGCATTGATTATTGTGCGTTCAAAATACTTATCTATAATATAAGAAATGCTATTGTTCAAGATTATTTCGAAATACCATGTGATATATTCTCATGGAGGAGCAGCTTAGGAGGAGATCGGTGGAGTAGTGGTTTCATCAGTCTAGTTTCGATTACGTAATCAAAGCAACTTTCGCCATGGTCGATCCCGGGATGGGTCAATCAAAATAAGTTATCTCGATCTCCTCCGTGCTTAGGAAGGCACGTTAAGCCGTTGGTCCCGGTTGTTACTGCAACCGCTTTAACCCACCAACCTGCATTGGGCCAGTTAGTGGTGTTATGGCCCAAACTCCTCATGTGTTTCTTCCATGTAAGACGGCCTGTGCCCAGCTTGTATATGGGATAGTGATGATAGTTTCATGAAGAATGTTTTGAAGGAATTGCTTTTTAATATCACTGTCGTGGGTCGGATTGGTTGAGTGTCCGAAAAACCAGACACCATCAAAGCTCCTGGCCTCTAGGACTCGAAAATTGGTATGGAATAGCGTTGAAAAAGCACAAGTAAATCACGTTTATTTTAAATTCAGTTGCTTATTTCAATGTTTCATTCGATAAGTTCAACATGATTTTTGAGAAAAATTCATGTTTAAAAAAAAACGAAAATGAAAGGAAGAATAAAAAAAATTTAAAATATAGAGTGTTTTTTATAGGCCAAACTGCATTTTTTCCAATGAGTTAGCAAATCAATAACGATCAATAGCGCTGAAAAACGAAGTTATGGTATAGAAATAAAAGCAAGTTTTTAGACGGATAGTGTTTAAACCTCTTTAAATTATTACGAAAACGGATTTTGAATAAACTTGAATACAATTAAAATTTGAAAACTGATTTGCATCATATATTTTTCTGTGTAACGCGAAGGAAACTGAAAAACCCACTAAATAGCTGAATTGGTTTTTACGTGGAAAAAAAAACATGTTTTTTTTTCGATTTAACGCTAGTGCGGAAGGAGGAGGGGAAGAGATGAAATCCACTTAAATATTTTATTTCTTTCTATGGAAATTATTACAAAATAAAATTTATTTATTATTTCATGTTTAATCATATTGTTGTGCACGAATATTAATCTTTCTGGTAACCAAAATACAAGCACTGCTAAGTATGAACTATTTAATTTCGTGTCTTGTGTATTGTACAATTATTATTCTATTGTTATATTATCACTAATTAATTACCTGCCATTTTTATATTTTGAATATTCTTGTATTATATTTATATTTTGAATATAAACCTTCACTTATTTTAAAATATTTTGTAATGCATTTACTCACTTAAATGACGTATTAGTTGAAATTATGAACAATAAGTAGTTAATAATATTCTAGGTACTAATACGAGATTATTTTTATATAATTTTACTATAATTATACATTTTATAGAATATTGGTAGACATGCTTATTGAAAATTCATATAGATATGTTTACTATTATATAGTTCTATATGTAATGTTGTAATTTCAATGAGATTTTTCTTATAAAAGGCATCATTTACAAATACTCTACTTATTACCAGGCTTTTTATTTACATAAAAAAATTGGTTAAGTATATTATCTTATCACTGAACGTGGAAGTTTCGTTTCCTCTACAAATGGTAATGTTATCGTTATAATTGTAATTGTTATAATATATAAATTAATATGTCAATAGTTAAGTTACGATTTCGTAGACATAATGAAATAGTATCTGTCTATTATTATTTTATAATAGTAATCATTCATACTTCTCTAGAAAGCAAGATAATAGTTAATCTCATACTATTTACTGTCATCACAATGTTATATTTTACTTGTAAGATACCATTCTTATTTGTAACTTTTTAGTAACAATATTAATCATCTAAACCAGATGGTGGTGTAGGTTATTAGTAGTTTGATATAAATATTATAATTTTGGAATTTTCATATAATTAGTTATCGGCCCTGATTCTGAGAAAGTCTAAATTTAAGTTCAGTGCATCTCTTTCTCTCAAAATGAATACGGAAAGGATGGCTGTCATATTATTTGACATTTAGAAACGTGCGTTCAATTTTCGACCACATTGAACGTGATAAAATGCAGTGTTTAGGAGGCGGAGGTGCCTGCACATGCCGTCTAAACTTTTCTATGGTTTCTTTGAAATTTATCTAAATTTAGTTGTCAGCTCTAAACAAATTCTTGCTATATTTTCCCTATTAAATATTGCGAGAAAGAGATATACTGTATTTAGAATTAGAGTGTGACTTGAGAAATAATCCCATTGAGACTGCCACTGACTTCATGACGCTGATTGTACAACAATAAATGTTTTATACGTGTAAACCATAAGCGTTTGAACTATGACAGAAAATGTTTCAAAATTTTAATGGATGAAAAGAACTAACTGTGTTGGTTATTTAAAAAATATTATTCTCGGGGTTTTCTACGTTTTCTTGACCCTGGCCAAGGTCGCGGGGAGCCGTTGGATGCAGGCTGCGCAGAACGGTTCCGTTTGGAAATCGATGGGGGGAGACCTTTGTTCAGCAGTGGACATCATAGGTATAATGATGATGATGATGATATTTTCTTGCGATTTTCCAAATAGCAACTACACGCATCTTCGAACTATTCCATTAATCCCCACCGTCAAATCCCCACCAGTAGCGATTGTTTTTTTTTCCATAAATCCCCACTAGTTAAATAAACTCATCTTTGGGGATTTACGGAAAAAGAAGCAACAATCCCCACCAGATGTTGTTTCTAAATTATTAAACAAAAAAGTCAAGTAAAGAGGGTACCTACGTAAAAGATTTTGTTTTCTATGCAATAAAAAAAATGAATTTAAAAATAATTAAATTGTTACTTATTAACGGTGGGGATTGTTACTTATTTCTGGAAAAGATGAGGTATTTCTGGAAAAAAAAAATATAAATCCCCACTAGTGGGGATTTGACGGTGGGGTTTAATAACATAGTTCGCATCTTCCGTATAAACATCTAAGAACATAGAGAGAGACAGACATACTCAATTAAAAATATTATTTATATAAAAGTTAGCACTGTAGTTTGCTACTAACTGCGGTTGTACTTAATG
Organism: Nymphula nitidulata; assembly: GCA_947347705.1. NCBI lineage: Eukaryota > Metazoa > Arthropoda > Insecta > Lepidoptera > Crambidae > Nymphula > Nymphula nitidulata. The sequence goes on from OX374616.1 coordinate 26,578,418, forward strand.
TTATCTTATATTACAGACGTTACTTTAACCACCGTGGAAGAGAACTTGATAATTTCGGTTAATTCAACGAGTTTGAATTCACTACAGTTTTATAAACTTACGGGCTTCCAATGTTTAACTTTGAATATTGAAATGTATCTGCTGAGTACAGCCGTGAGATTAAAAGGCCACTTATGCGATCAAAAAACTTGCATATCTCGATCTTAGTTAATATTCTTAAGTGTCACATTCAACATCCATAGGGTCCAGGACGATTTACACAATTTTGCTGCTGAGTGTACACACGTTTGCAGATCAAGCTTAAGACTTGACATTGAGTAATCGTTAGTACCTACTTAATAAGATTAATTTTCCCTCATGATGTGCGGCCGAGTTTTAGTGTTTACTTACCGATTGTTACATTCACATAACAATATTAACAATTAAATGTGACCTTTTACATCTCAAATCTAACGCAGTGAATATTATTTATATAATTTATAATACAGCCATTTAATTAAAGAATGTTGTAACGTGATGAACATTCCCACAATGTTGATGATGTACAGACGACAGCACATCAAGTGTGACAGTTGCCTCTATCACGAACGTGGCGGTTTCAAGGACGAACTGTAACACGTGATTCGCTGTGGCTGTAATGAAATATCCTTGTTGTAATATCAATCACTTTTAACAGAATAAATAACAGTTATTAACACATTATGTTGTTTTAGTAAATTACGTCTCTCCTTTGGGTGCTTAAACCAGCTTAAATGTGCAAAACAGATAAAAAATATTTACAAAAGTATCTAAACTAGTAAAATTAACGTATAAAACAATGTTATAAATAAGATAAAAATATGACTTTATTCAACATGAGAAATAGCAACAGTCCGCGTTGCATCTCCCGTCAGTTAAAGCCCGGTAACCCGAAGCAAGTTTCTTGCCTGTAGCATACAATTAAATTGAAGCAATAAATGCCTTTATAGTCAAATGTCTTGTTAAGGACTATGCAAAAGTGGACGTAGTTCCTGAAAAACGTTCCAATCCACAATCACATCGAAATGAAGTTAATATTACCAAATATATCACGTGATTCACGTGGTTTATATTTATCAACTGCCTGTACTGTTACCATAGTTATTAAATATTAATAAATGGTAACAATATAGTTGTCCATTTTAAGTTTGGTGATATAAACTTCGTTTCGATGTAATTGTGGATTGAAACGTTTTCAGGAACTACGTCCAATTATTGCTTCAATTTTATTTTATGCTACAGGCAAGATACTTGCATCATGTATATAAATGGACCTTTATCAATGCACATAATTATATCTCGAAAACGAAACAAAAATCACAGAAACGCAGCAAACCGAAAGCCGAGCGGAAACCTACTGCCATACGCCGGCTTAGTCGATAAATGCCTAATTCTTAAAATACCCAACAGCTTAAAAAATGACTAATTCGCTAAATACCTACCTAGTTCTTGGTATTTCAAGAACTAGGTAGGTATTTAGCGAATTCTCAGTGCTCATGGCTCAGTGGTCAGAGCAGTCGCCCGGATTGCGAAAGGTCGCGGGTTCGATTCCTGCCTCAGGACGTGAAATTTTTCTAGTTTTATTATATTTTAATTACTAAGTAATTTTTCAAACATTTATAATAATGTTAAAATCAAAAATTAAGAATAAGGCCTATTAAGTAAAAAGGAGTCATTTAATTATTTGAATATTTCCCTGAACGTCGCTTCCCATAATGTCGCTCCTCAACTGTCGACTTGCCTGCATTCCCATTACATCGCTCTTTACCTTACTGTAAGTCCCACAACGTCGCGCCTACTTATGGTACAGTCATGGTTAGTCTCAGAGCCGGCTCTAGCGCTAGACATTTAGCGCTCGGGTGCATTCAATACCCTGGCGCCCCTAGAAGGCGCGCAATCAAAATGGAACGTTATATTATTTTCACACCAGGGAAATTTGTGTGTAAATGTTGTAATTTTCGTACTCAACAATAGCCTAGCGCTCCAGTGTATTAACTCTTTATGGGAAGTTCCGCAAACAACTTATCACTAAACACCACCTGATGAGAAGCGGTAAGGAGAGTCCTAAGATAGATCAGACAAGAGAGATCAAAATTACGGTTTAGATGTATTTCCTGAGATTCAGATTGTAGCATATCTCCTTACCAAGCAAGTTTATGGAGCCCCGTGCTGAAAAACTTGTGCCGTCAGTTGTGTTATTAAGAGAGGGAAGAGAATAGAATGGCGAAATTTTGTGTAAACACGCACACCTGTGTTTTTTAGCATTGAACACAACAAGGTTATTAGATCCCAAATCAGATGTAAGGTTCAAGTTCAACACCCTTTTGAACTCAACGATAGGATTAATTCTCTCCTTCCAAGTTTTTCGAGCCTAGTCGTCCGCATAGCAATCAATCAATGATTCATAATGGAAGCATGTCATTGATATGAAAAAAAAACAGTGTGAGGGACAGAACGGAAATCCCGTGGTACACCAGCAGTCATTGACATGAACCGCGAAATGCATCTGTCGGTGATCTCACGGATTTTGCGCTCATGTAGTAATCCGGCGATTTAGTTGCATAGTTGAGCAAGTAGACGTCGCCTCCAGGCATACATTGCGCAGGCCACCAGGTCTCGGTTTGCCTAAGTGTTTCTGGGTAGTCTCCGTCGACAAAAAACCAGCAGGCTATAAGGCTGGGTCGCCTGGGGGTGGGCTGGTGTAATTGCTTCGTTAGAGCCCAGCCTACTCTCACGAAGGGCAGTGAAGTGTTAGTGGGTATTCTCAGTGTCAATGTCGAGGCTAACGGGCACTAATTAACTCACCGCGTTTGTTAAAAGCTTCAGCCTAGAGATGCATTAAGTATGCTCACCCGTTGACCGTTTCGGCTGCACCCCGTTTTGTCGATCATTAATTAATGAGTAGTCTTCAAGTTATTTCAGATCGCTTCCATAACCTTGCAAACACTGAGGTGATCGCTATTATGCGATAGTTCGCCGGGTCTAACTGGCCTCCCTTTTTGGGGTCCAGTTGCACCTTGTCGTCTCTCAAAAATTCCGGTATGTATACACCCAGCCCGCCTAGCATGACTCACATGACATGATGATCGAAACTGCGAACTTGTATTGTATATTACATGTTCGCAGTTTCGATAAAATTTCAAGATAGCGGTATCTTATTGGATATAATTGGATATAAATCCAATGATTTTTGACAATTCAAAGCGATAAATAGCTTTATCATATCGCGTTTCGGTGGTCATGCTAGGCGGGCAGAAGAGAGAGAAAGATAGTTGGTTAATCCTTTAACGGTACGGACGTCATGTCACGACTAAATTACTTATTTATTATTTAAAGAAGTTGCTTGTGGCGCGCCTTGACCTATTAAGATACGAGCGCAGGGTCTCACAGAGTGCTCAGGCCCCTGAGACTCTGCGCCCGTGTGCACCGCACACCCTGCACCATAGGTAAAGCCGTCCTTTTCAAACATTATTTTAGGATTGCTTAAAATTGTTTCTAACTATTATTTTTATATTTTAAGAAGAAAAATATAAATGTAGAAACGGAAATAGGTGGTATTACTTTGAATTTCTCTCGGATATGGACCGACGATTTTTTTTGTAAAGTAGGTACCTACTAGGGTAGCAGAAATATGTAAGAGAATGCTGCTAAAATAAAACTCATGAAGAACATGCGGCTAATTGCATGGAGTTGCTTAATACTGCGTTATTTAACCCGTCAAGCCTAAGATTCCAGACACAATTGAGTTTTCAATTGTCATAGCCCTCCAGAAGATAACGCCACTTGACAGATTAAATATAAAGTTATTGAAATAAATAAATTGTAAGATATTTTTACGTCAAAGAGCGACACCAGTTACCCTTTACCATGGTCTATGTGCCTTTACTGATAAAACACGTTAAAATTAATATGAATGCTAAAACTGAAAGAGTTCATCAGGGATTCCAAAAACAATAAGTTAATTCTAAGACAAAAATAGGGATAATAATAGAAAAAACTCGACTCAATATTGCATAGTGTCTTTCAATATTTTTTCCCGTATCGTAGAGCGCGGTTTTTGTGTGTGCGTGTATGGTATAACACAGTGTATCGCACGACACGCACAGTTTTAAGGGGTTATTACATTTGGCTAAATTTAGTTAGCTAAATTCAGCATGCTAACTGATTAAGATCGGCAGTCACGATTCTGATTTAGTGTGTCTAACAGCCAGAATGTCTTTACATTCGTCTAAATTCAGAGTCTAACTCTCATTAAGCTAACTAAATTTAGCCAATAACCCCTTTAATTGGAAAATAAAAGAGGTCTGAAATCTGAAAGGTGTCAAACATTCAAGGAACTTGACAAGGAAAACACAACCGCTCACCTTAAATTCTATTTCGGTCTTTCGTATATAATATAACACACTGTATACAATATTCAATATGTATTTATACCGTGATAGTAAGTATTAAAATAAAAAATAAATTTACCTATATTTCTTGCTGCGTTTGATATTTTTTTCACTTAAATTCTCGTGATAAGAAATACAAAATGAGTTGATATTATTGATGCTATCTTGTGCGTATGCCGAATCCAATGATTCCCTTTCAGTCATAAGATAGGGATAATCAGAAACATCAGAATTTAGGGGATTATAATATTGGCGATAGCAAAAGTAGGATGATGCGAATCCCAATAATGAGCCGACAAACACATCTTCCCAATGATGGTGATTGTCGCAGCACCGACTTATTGCCACCGCAGACGCTAAAACCATTGGAAGCAAACAAACGACTACCCGCAATCCTTCCCCACTTCTGCAGGACATAACTTTCAATCTGCCACATAGCCAGACACTCAGGAACCCCATTGAACAAAAGGCAAAGCTGCTATGTCCACTAGGAAATGATTTTCTACCTTCCATAACATCTTTTATGTTGCCGGTGCACAGGAATCCTGCAGTCCTTATTCCAGTTGGAAAACACCGATAAAAAAAATCAGGCCTCGGTCTTCCAATCATTAATTTTGTTGACTCTGTTACAAAAGCGTTTACACTAAGAGCTAGAGTCCAAGCTAGCAACGATTGTATTGTGTCATCATAAATCTTTGTTAACAAATAAGGAAGAGAGAGAAGTATAAGTGGAACAAAAACAATTATGATTACCATGGCCCAGCCAGGCACGTAAGAATCTTTTCTTGGCCTCATGTAGTTTAAAAGTTCTGTTTCCGTAATATGATGAATGTGTGGCTTTATGTTCACTTGCATAAAACAAACAATTAAAATTAGTATTACTCTAAGAGATATCTCCGTTAAAAGATTAGGAGTCCGTCTTCTAACGCTTTCAAGTTCTATCCACATAACTTATGAGATAGATTATAATAACCACATAAAATATTGCCTTTCTTTGACCTAATATATATTCGACCATCGTCCTAAAGATGTTAATCAGTTTTAATTGTCACAGTGACAGACAGCTTTGACACGAAAACTGATATGAGAAGTCTTCAGTTCATCTCCGTACGTTTATCTATTCGTTTGTACCTATTTGTACCATGCACAAACTAAATAGAGATACTAAAGTATGTACCAAGTTATTTACATTTTCATATATAATGGTGTCTCATAATTGCCACAGTGTGAATGAAACTTATTTAACTGATTCCATGTCAAGATATATTGTACCTATACATATACATATTCGTATATTCCTAGGCCTTTGTTCAGTAGTGGACATCATAGGCTGGTATGATGATATTCCTAGCCACTTATAATAATTTTAATCATCTTTGTGCGGACATGTTCTTATCTATACCTAATAGATGTTCTACACGCGTAGAGTCAACTGGCTACTAATATCCTACCAGTTTTAGTTAGTACTCTACTCCTTCTCCTTATTTGTTAATTAAAACTGGGGCCTTACCACCATCTTTATAAAAGCGATTCATGTTCCACGCGGTTCAGTATTGGTTCCTAAACTGCATCGCTGTCATAGTGGTAGATAGCGTCGTAGTACGAATTAACGATTCTACTCAGTTTAGGTCCTAAACTGGATCGCGATAAAAGATGGTGGTACGGGTGCTGGTAGAGTTAACTCTATCGTTTAGTTAGGTACTCTCCCCGCGGACATTAGAATACTTACTTATAATAATTCTACGTACTTAGAATAATTCTAAGTGTTCTTAACATTTTTTCTTATAGACTAATGTTAGTAAATAAGATCAAATATTATTTATTACAATAAAATAAATAGGGACAAACCGATCACACTCATCGTCAATGGGGAAGAACAAATCTACTTGACGGTATATAAAGCCCCAAAAGAGTCCTCTCGGTCAGCCAATAAGTTTAACATATTACTCCATCGTAAATCAGAATCAAGTAAAAACTAAACAATTAAAGCTCTCCGGGTAACACAAACGATGAGAATCAATTGGTACTGAAGCTATTTATTAGAAAGGATAAGAATCAATGTCAAGTCGCGTGATAGGATAAGCGCCAGTTTAAAGATTCTACAAACCCTCCGATTTAGAACGTTCTTATGTCGGCTATCATAATATGGAAACGATATTGGAGGCCCTTTCAAAGTTGTCCAAGGCCAATCACTGTTAGTTTTATCGTTTTCCTGGCAAGTAAAAAGAAAAACGTAGGTATAAAACGTAAGAGCATTGATCATTTTATCTCGTGTAGTATTGTTAGTAATACGCAGGTGTTCAATGTGCGGGCGCTGACATAGTCCTGACCTGCGCCATACGGCTCTACAGCACAACTGGTGGCTTCTGCTGTGCTTTACGTAATTTGAGCCTCCGATTTATGGAAGCTTTCAAATTATAACCCTAGAGCACTCGCATCGAAATTCACTAAAGTAAAGACTATAAGTTTTTTAAGTTGACTTTGGTTGCCTTTAAGCTTCATACATTGACTATTATTTTTATGTGTTGATCACGCACGGACCGCCAACGACTTACGACCGAATACAGTAATGTTAACATTGTTGTGTTATTACCATATTACCATGAAGTGAGATAAAAGCCAAGAGCTACCACGTTCAGAATTTTAGAAAAATACTCAATCGTCCCCCACGTTCCATCTATTTATGTTTTCCAATACAAGACTTTGACAATAAATAAATAAGTTTTTGGAGAGCTTGTATTTGGCCGTAAATGAAACAGACGCGACTTCAATAATATCTCCTCTTCTTCTTATTGAGTGAATTCATCACATCTTCCGATTTTGGTAGGGCATTCCTAAATGTATCCGATTTAAGAATGCCCTACCTAAATCGGAACATGTGATGTGTGTACAGGAACAGGTTAGGTGAGTGAGCGTGCGCAGGCGCACTTCCCCGGCGTAGTTCAGTGCCCCGCCGTTCGCCACGAGCTTTCTACTTGTGTTCCGTGAAGATAGCACCTATTAATTTTGTGATTGTAAAATTTGTCAAAAGGAGAATGGCGGATATATTTGAGAATAAATAAAATATTGTATAACTTTTTACTTAAGGATACTTTGAAGTAAACTCGTATCTATGTAGTCATTCTTATTCCTTATTGGCCGGGCTAGGAATTGAACGGCGAATGATCCGACTAACTACCTTTACTTTCTTGGGCACCGGAGTCTACAATGTCTAAGCCACAGCCAACAATGGACGAAGTCACGGCCTCTTTCGATTTATTCGCACCTACACGATCAAAGCGTTACCTAAGTGACTACAGCACGATATATTAAGCATTCGTTGGTCATACCAATACTAAGTTCAAAATACCTTTATGTCCTGTACCGTAACTGCATGAAATGAATAATCCGCAGGGCGGGCGTCGGTCGTCTCGGTCGGTCGGCAGCAGAGTCTACTCTTGACGGCGGGTGCATCTAAGGCCTAATTCGCACGAGAGTTAAAAAAGCGTTGCGTTATAACTCGACGTTGGCGTTTTTAAAACGTTCTCTCTGTGATTGTTCATACTAACGCTTTACAATCACTCTTGTCTCGTCTCTCGCTTCAGAAAGACATGGAAATGGTTCCTGCTAAATTAATAGCAATAGCTATGTGTGTTGTTAGAAGACGTAAACGAAAAAAAAGCATTCTGGGTACATCCCCTGAATGAACAGAGGTACTTAAAAGGGCAGTTTGTGACACTATACGAAGAGTTGCGGCAATACCCAGCACCCGTACCACCATCTTTTATCGCGATCCAGTTTAGGACCTAAACTGAGTAGAATCGTTAATTCGTACTACGACGCTATCTATGACTATGACAGCCACAGAACATAAGAGAGACTACTCTCTATGTTCTGTGATGACAGCGATGCAGTTTAGGAACCAATACTGAAGCGAGCGGAATATGAATCGATTTTATTAAGATGATGGTAAGGCCCCTGTTTTTTTTTAATGTCTATAACAACATTTGACGAATTGTTGGTAATAGTGGGGCCTCATTTATCTTTTCAAGATACCAATATGCGTTTGGCGATACCACCTGTACAACGACTGGTTGTTACACTGAGGTAAGTTAAACAATAATAACAAAATTACAAAGCATTTTTTATTTATTCAAAACTTATTAAATTTAACAATCATCTGGAGATATGTAAAATTCTGGTGAACTTATATTGTTAAAGGGACTTTGAACCGTTGTGGAGCTTGATGGGTCAGTTTTCGACGGAGACTGGCAAATATTTGGATCGAAAGCGGTAAAAAAGCTTTGGCATAAAGAAATGGACGAGACTCCACGTCTATAATTAAAACTTCGGGCTCTACAACCCACGACAGCATATCGACTTTCTGATTTAAACAACAAAACAAACACGTCCGACCACTGAGCGAGCGAGCGAGCGAGCGAGCGGCGTACTGAATGCAGCGTCGGCGCTTTTTTAACGCTCCTGAGAATGTTTTATAAGGTCTATTCCATTTAACGCCCAACGCTCAGCGCCGAAAATACAACAGTGCTCGTTTAAAAAGCGGCGCGTTTTAAAAACGCTGTTGTGTGAATATATACTTGGGAATGCATTTATTCTATTTGGACGCTTTTTTAACGTCCGTTAAAAAAGCTCTCGTGTGAATTAGGCCTAACGCTTCCGTTTCGTCGACGCTTTGATAGCTTCGAAGAGCCACTTGCGATAAGCCGAAACACGTGTGTGTTTACATAAAAAATGAGCAAAAATTACGCAATTTTCAGACGTCATAGAAACGTTTAGATAAAATGTCAAATGTTACATTTTCGTAACAAAGTAGTCAGATTCCGCTCACGTAACTTGTCATCAAACGGACGACAAAATCCTGGGAATATTCGCAAAAGTGAAACGTACTTTCGAAGTGAATTAAATGGTATGGATATAACGTTACTACTAAAGCGGAAGAATTTACTGTTGTTATGTGCGTAACGTCTGCGAGAGAACGAACAACCTTGAGTCTTTTTTGTTTACTTTTGAATTTACCAATTTTTTATGCTGTCGTTAGGCATTGTCTACGTTGTTTATCTATTTTCAATAAAATACTTTTGCTTTGCTATTTTAATTTATACAAATAATATTCGAATTCAGCTAAAATTCGTATTTAAATATTATTATGAATTCATATATTTTTACGGATAATAATGAATTGAACAACTAAAAAATACCAAGTGGGCGACAAAAATTGTGAAGTGGCATCTAATCGTTGAATAGATGCCCGAATCAGATGTTTTAGATGCCCACTTCGCATTTTCTTTGTTTAGGTTAAGTTAGTTTGATGCCCAGTTAAATACAAGCCTATTTTAAGGTGCTGCCACACTGCTGTTTAAAAATGTTTACAAACATTTTCTAACACTAATGCATTTACTAACAAATGTTAGGAATTGTTACATTCTGTAAGGAATTGTTAAATGTTTTAGTGCTCCTACATTTGAAATTATTTAACAACATAACATTTGCCGGATTATATGTTTACAAACAAATGATAACAAAATGTTTTATTTTGTTAAAATTTGTCAACTAGTTTAGAAATGTTTACTAACATTATCTAACATGAAGACATTTTCTAGCATTGTGATCGTATGTTTCTTAACAAATGTTAACTAACGTTTTTAAACATTTTTAAACAGCAGTGTGGCAGCACCTTTACCAACCCGCATTAGGCCGGCGCCGGCGTTATGATGGTATGGCACGAAGGACTGGTCCAGCAGTGGGAGTATTGATCTATGAAGATTTTTACCTCTATAAATTCAGTTTTTATAATTGTAGTCTACTGACTGAATATCTCAATTCTCAGTGGATCAAATGACCAAAGGCATCAAAGACTTAGAAGAACAGGTTTTTAGTAGGTCAATTTGAAAAATAATTGATTTATTTTTTATCCAAAGCTTTCACACTTCTCAATAATTAGTACCTACTTAATTAACTGCGTCCACCGGTGGATCTAATTTAAATAGCTCACCTAAACTAAATTTTAAATGATATCTAGAATGCTTGTACACACAAGAATGTGGTGTACACACAGGTTAATGATATTATATTTAATAGGAAAATCACACAGTATAGAATTATGTAATACTTCTTAAACATATAATTATCTTAAGCTCGTAAAGTATCAAAAATAACATTAGGTCGAAATAATATAAAAAAATGCTGTTGGTAGACATGGTAGATAATAAGCAACAGAAAATAATGTTAGCACGTGTTAGCCCTATTAGCTTATTATAAAATTCTCCGTTAAGTAAAGCACTTTTCTTCAAGCAAGCTTCCAAAAGTTCGCTAAGAGTTGCTTATGAATAAAAACTAACAGCAGGTCACGCATACATTCTTAGCGAAAGAACTAACAAAATATACTATAGTAAAATCAAAAGAGGTCATGCTCGGGCCACGCAGACTGCCGATGCCGGCCACAGGGCAACATTGCATAATCCGCCGGAATATTCCACTTCAAAAATAAAAGTGAACGTACTCACGTAATCGCAGTCATAATTATATCAGTTATAAACACAACGAGAAATCACCACTGATGATTCGATGTAATGGCCTCAAATTCCTATTATATCAGTGGGCCAATAAGAGTGCGAATTGTGTGCTTGGTTCGTGTTGGAACTGGATAATCACCAAGTAATTCTTGAAGCATCCCTTAACACCGTATAGGTTATAGATCAAGGGGCCTATTTACCACCAACAAAATTAAATCAAGTGTCAAATAGGTAGATTAACGTAGGTAGACTATCCGTCCGTCCATAATCATTCATCATCGTCATAATCAGCCTATATTTCCGTCCCACTGCTGGGAACAGGACTTCTTACATGGGAGAAACACATGAGGAGTTTGGGCCATAACACCACCATGCTGGGGCCTAATGCGGGTTGGGCCAGGAACATTAACTTTCGAGAATAACAGTCCAAAATGTAAATGAACATTGAGTATAGACAGTAGACTACTAGATCTTCTTCATTTTTATAACCGTAATGATCTTCAGTAGTAAGTTTTTTTGCACGAATACCTACTTAAATTGCCTTCAGCAAAAACATCTTGAAGGAGAATTTTACGCATTATATCCTTAGAATGATGATAGAACTATGATATAATCTAGAATAATCATATCATACTTCTAACATCCTTGATTATAGTCTATGTCGTAAAGTAATTTATCGCAGAAGACACCACTTTTGAGTCTCCTGGGACCTTTACCTTTTAGAAATATTTAGATTTTCTCTACGTTTACTTATTATTTGTAAAACTAGGATATACAAATTTCATGACGTCACCAACCAGTACCTACGTCAAATTGCTTGTTTTTAATTTTTCTCCATAAATCACTTAGACTTAAACCAACCACAGAACCAAAGAAAGTGATAGTACCAAAAATGCTCACCAAATCAGTGATTTATTTACTCAAGACTTAAAAAATACAGTGTAAGAGAAAAATTATAAAAACTTACAACAAATAAAAGGTATTATTAACATGACTTGTAAAAATTTGATTGATTTGATTAGAATTTTAGCTTTTTTGGTGATATCTTATCCTATTACCTAGTAGGTATTTTCTTTTTATTCCATCCTGTTCTAGTAGCCTGTGTTGATGAAAAGAGTCCGTAACATGACAGCGAGAAAAAAAAGGCAGCACATTGAGGCGACAAACGTTTTGGGGACAGCACGTTCGGCGACAAACGCTACAGAGACAGCATGTTGTAGCGATGGATCATACATAGTCAAAATTAATTTTAGTAGGAGGTATACCGAGCAAAATGTTCATAGTTCAAACCTAACCTAGATTATTAAATTCATTTTTATTAGGTCTTCAAAAATATATGTCAGGTTACATTAGAACTGCGACCATTTGTCGCTGCAGCGTGTTGTTGTCATAACGTTTGTCGCCTCAATGTGCTGTCGCCGCAACGATTGTCGCCTTTTCGTTTGTCGCTCTCAGTTTATGGCGTCTAACTTGTTAAGTTTTACTTCCTGCACCCGTACGACCATCTTTTATCGCGATCCAGTTTAGGACCTAAACTGAGTAGAATCGTTAATTCGTACTACGACGCTATCTACGACTATGACAGCGATTCAGTTTAGAGTTGATTTGCTGTCATTACCACTGGACTGGATCTTATCAAAGACCAATTGGTATATATTTTTATAAAAATTATTAATTCGTATTTTTGGATGATTCCTGTTCCTTGAATTTACATATAGGTAACATTACGATTACAAATGTTAGAAGGCAGTAACAGTGCTTTCCATCATCAAGTTTAGCATGTAAAAGACAAATCAGTAATCACTTTTGTACTCATCTGTACGTGTATTATTGTTTTTTAAAAGCAACTCGGTAACTGTAGTTCAATGACAATGAACTCTATTGTCATTTTTTGTGGTAAGTACATAACAGTTTTGCTTTTTTATTACTACTCTACTTAGGTATTTATTTTTTATGAAATCACATACCGCAAATGGAGAACAACATATTAATAAATGTAGATTCAAATATCAATGCATCTATACTTCCCACCAGACTTAATACTCATTACGTATATCATTATCATAAATAGCCTATATATGTCCCAAGATTTGGCACAGGCCATTCTACGTGGGATTACCATATTTGAGGATCTGTCATAGTTACCATAGCGCCTCCCGCTGGCTCAACGAGGAGATGGATAATCAGAGTTGCAGTAAAGGCGCAAGAGTTTGCAACTTTTTATTGATTTATCCGGGAGCAACCATAGCTAAAGATGCTTAAATCGCAACCAAAGCACTGAACTACGCTAGACTAGAGCATTTAATATTTAAACGTGTTTGAGAAAAAAACATTGAGATAACATTGAGTTATCCAAACAAGACTAAACACGAATATAACAATACCTCCGTAATAGGCGTTTTTCTTGACTACCGCCGTAATAGGGCTGATTAGGATAATATTTGATATTGTAAAAATATGCTTGCAATGAAGAGTTCTAAGTACACGCGATATTAAGATTCTGCTCTAACTTATATTATAGATACTTATTTTTTTTGTTTATTCATTATGGTTAATAATTAATGTATCTATTTATTATATTTTAAAGAATATATTATTATATTTTATAATATTGCTTTATTTATTTAGAATATTATAAGTATTAATTATTTTTAGCCTCCGACGAAAAAAGGGGGTGTTGTAAGTTTGACGTGTCAGTCTGTGTATCTGTGTGTCCGTCTGTGACATAGTAGCTCCTTAACGAAAGGACCGATTTTCATTTGTTTTTTTTATTTCAAAGCGGACGTGACTAGGATGGTTCTTAGCTTTAATTTTTAAAGATTTTCTACATGATAAAAGGGTTTTACTAACTTTCACAAAAAAACTTTTACTTTTCACAAATCCGATTGACTTGAAATTTGGTGTACTGTCAGTTCGGTGATATTCCCATGACATACTAACCTTGAGCTGATCATATTCCATCAAAAAGTCTTAATTCTTCAGAAACTTACAGCAGATATAGCGTGTATGGTCTCATAAGAATAGTCTCAATGAGATGGTGTTAGATAGATGATTAATGAGGCCGGTAATGTGTGTGGGCCTCGCTAATAATAACCACTGTACTGTACTGTACACGACAGAACATCAACTGTAACAGTGACACTACGAAAGCCGCCTCTATTACGAAAAGTTTCAAGGTCAAACTGTTACGCTTGATGTCCTGTCGACTGTACCTAATCCTTATAATTTCACAGTTATTTGAAACCATTGTTCGAATTCGAAGGATATTTTGAATTCGAATATAACACATAGAATATAAATAATTGTTCCTATAAGCATTTAAACTCCAGTGTCAAAACAATAACCATTTTTCCCTTATTTCGTTGTGTTTTAAAAACAGTAAAAGAAATGTCCCTTATATTGTTATTGTAATGTGACATAATATGAGCAGATAATATTTCTTCATCGTGAGAAATAATCTTCACTTGAACAAAGACTGTGTGTGTATGAACCTTATTATCATATCTCGGGTTATATCTGAAAGGTAAGAGTTGTAGCACAAGTTCCTGCCATTATTTAATAATAGGTAACATCTTTATACATTGGCATTTCCACCTATAGTAGATAAGATACAAACAGAAGTCATACCAATACATTTATCTGATCATGACGAAACTCATTAATAGTCAGTTCTCGATTCACTGAGATATTCATAAGCTCTCTGTAATTATTGAGGATGAAATTGAGAGTCCGGAAACATTCGTTACCTTAGTAAATAATCAAACTTCAAGTCATCCTGAACAAATAATGTTTTTCAGTATTATGCAAATACTTGTTTAATTATTAGATGCTACAAATCAGTATGGCAGAGAATCCAAAACGCAATTATTTTCATCATTTTCAATCTTAGGCTACTATGAAATCAATTGGAAAACTTATTATTGATTACAAATAAAACAGTATTGTCCTCTTGTGTGTCAATTGCTTGTTTCGATTCGATTTCGTATATATAGAGATTTCTTGCAGAGAGGCCTATGTGCAACCGGTCCTCAAAAAGGAAGACCGATCAGGCTCGCCCAATAGCTGCCACCTCAGTTCTTTGCAAGCTTATGGGACGGATCTGATCCGATGCCTAGAGAATCACTCATTAATTGATGATCCACACTCAAGTATTGGCCGAAACGTTGATCACCTAGTGTATCTAGCATAGCCCGCTCAGCTCTGAAGCTGGACCGCTGGCTTCCTGCATGAGCGGTGAATCCGTGTCCTGTTTGATGGATGCTGGTGTACCACAAGGTTCTGTTCTACCCCCCACTCTCTTTCTTCTTCTCATCAATGACTTACTTGTAACTTAGCTTGTTAGATAACATTCATTGCTATGCGGATGACAGAACAGTGCACGGTGGATACTACGGACGCCCAGAGACTGGGTGCTTTAAAACCAAGCAGGTGACAATGAAACTTACCATTGAGCTCAACAGGATGTTAAACCTTTTATCTGAATGGGAATCTGACAACCTTGTTGAGTTCAATGCTAAGAAAACACAGGTGTGCGCGTTCACAGCAAAAATGTCACCGTTCCTTCCCCTCCCTCTCTTCAGGACACTACTCTTTCGGTACAGGGCTCCATCAACGTGCTCGGTATGGAGATATGCTGCGATCAGAATCAGAGGAACTACATCAAAACCGTGATCGAAACAGCCTCACGAAAGCTCGGCGTCTTGAATAAGGTGCGTTGATTTTCCGTCATTGTTACGTCTGATCAATTATGCCTACTTTACAAAACTCAGGTCCGTTCTTTGGGTTCTTTATTGCTATGCTAGCATTTGTGGGATGGATCCGCCTAGTACATCTTCAATGCACTAGAAAGATTGCAGCTTCGTGCTCTCCGTATCATTGACGACGTAGAGTCACAAACAATGAACAAACCGATTCCAACAAAACTTGCCATGCCTCAGCAAGTCAGGCTAGTCCAAAAAGTTATCAGAGAATTTTTCGAAAAGTCTAATAACAAAGACACTATTGTAGATTTTTGGTTTGTATGAAAAGTAAAAATTGCTCGTACTCAACGTAAGATTTTTTGTCGAAAAATGTTCTGATAAATATAGACTTGCCTGACTTGCTTATGCATGGTAAGTTTGGTTCGAATCGGTTTGTTCATTTCCAATATTTCTATTTTGAGAGTTTTTATGAAAAGCCGTGCTACGAGACATAAGTACAAATAAATTACTTCACATAAGAGGCAGTTATCCATATTTTTCTCCTACTGTTGATTGTAGCAAACGCATTTTTAATTGTGGAGAGCGTGGCCGAGTAACCGCATTTTATTTCACCGAATTCACTATGGTGAATGGAGCTTGAATACGGGGCAGCATTGATCAATGAGTGATTCATTTATGTAATCATAAGTTGCTATGTTACTTGGTCAATTGTAGTTTCGTACGTGGCCAACACAAAATTACAGGTAATAAGTACCTAATGATATACTCTAATGTTATAGTCAACAATATGAAAAAAAATGTATGTGACTCCACGCGGTTATGTCAGTTTTCGTCGCATTTAAAACGAAAAGATTCGTCGTCGTGTTAACTGTCATATTGTATGCAAACGTCAGCAGCGCTTCTGTTGTGAATTATTGGAAACCAGTACGAGTAGATATATGGATTTCAGAGGTGAATACGAAGATGACCGTTTTCGTTTCGTATCAATTGGGATGTTGCCTAAGTTGGAATATGGCGCTGTTTTTCATAAATTCGTAAAATATACGCCCCTGTTACCCTTAAAAACGATTCAAACTTAAAAGATATGGAATATTGTTGAAGTTATACTGTTTAGAAAATTTACAATATAGGTCAATTTTTTTTCCAAAACTTATCTAAAATGTTGATGGTATTAGATTGCTCACATCAATTAAAACAACAATTATTTTGACCACTTTGAATAAAAACATACATATTACATAGTTATTATTGATTTTATCAATATGTCCATACATTTTGTAGTAATAAAGGAACATGTGACGTCATCTGTTTCGTTGATTTTCTATGGAGCGTTTTTTGCCGCTGCGCCGCTACACATCAAACATACCACTGTATCTCTGAAACTATTACTGATACTGATACTATCTTAAATATACTATTTCTTCTGCAAAATTTCTTCATGAGCTATAAACTTCTTATTTATGAAATAAAAAAATATCTTAACTCATCTCTCTCTCTTATTTTTCTTTCTTTTCTTTCTCTTAGTTTTATTCTATTTTAATTACTAAGTAATTTTTCAAACATTTATAATGTTAAAATCAAAAATTAAGAATAAATAAAAAAAAGTTGTCAACTGCCCAATTGAACCTTCCCCTTAGTGTAAGTTTCAAAATAGTGTAATCCATAAAATATATAAAATGTGGTTTCCCAACAGAGGGTGCACTGGGATCGAGAGCACTCGCATAGTACTCGAACGCAACTCGTGTTTTGGCAACCGGTAATCCGAGTGCACTTGGACCCTATTGGTAAAATTATTTTCTTCTATGGGTGACTGAGAATAATTATTTTGTTCTATGACTTGGACGGCGGCGTCCAATCTGTGTAAGTCCTATTGTCACGAGCCAGCTCGTATAAGAAGAATGAAATTAAATGGCGGCTAATTACAATTTGCGAGGGATTTCGTAGGTACTAGAAAAAAGTCGTTTGAGCTACATACCACTAGATTTATAGAATTGTATGAAGTAGAAAGGGTTGATGACTAACGCGTCGAAATTCTCCTTTTGTGTTGCTTACTATTTTCATATGTGGTTTTCAAAGTTCAAAATTCAATATTGCATTTTCCATGTTGCACTTACATACAGGATGTTACAGCAAAAAAATAGCAAATTATATTTTGGTAAACATTTTCTAAATACATAACAAATAATTTTTACCCAAGTCTAACACTTATAATTTTTATTTTCTTAAGCTACCAATTTATTAATTTCAATCCAATAACACAGCTACTTTAAAAAATTTAATTCTCTTTCAAAGGTACTCCCGACACCATGCAGCAACAGATCTGTCTGTGGCATAATGAGTGTACAAAAGAGGATTTTTGCCAATAGTGGTCTCGCGTCGCAGCAATAGATGCTGTCGAACTAGTTATAATTTTGAAACCGAGTAGAAAAGTTTGAATGTAAACCGCTATAGTTGAAGCTTACTCGTACGACTGCACTTGAACCGAGGACAATCTAATGGTGTCAACACGGCTTGAGGGCTAAATATTTAATAGTTTTCCTGTAACATTTAATATTTACAACAAAACCAACAATAGATGTATCTATTGTTGGTTTTGCGATTTGTAAATCGCTTCAGCAGTGACATTGACACTCCATGCTTGTAGTCAATAGGTCTGCTTTACAATTCAAATATTTACAAATAATTTATTTGTTACTAGCTGATCCGGCAAACTTCGTACCGCTTCAGAATAATTCAAATTAAATGTTGTCTCAGATTTAGTCCGTTAACATTTCGTCAAATAGCGCCGCAGAGTCGATGATTTAAGGCAAGCGATTATTTCATCGGCAGTGGTCGATCTTGGAATGAACAGTAGTGTTTGGCGGAAGTCGCCAGACAGAAGATTATCACACCATATTTTTCATAGTTCCCAGGCGCTTATTTTACTTGCAACGAAAACTTTGGCTTTTCTTGCGTGTTGGGCAAAGTTGCGTCTCGGTTTTTTATTTTTTTTTAGGTTTATAACAATTTCAACGCAAAATGAGCACTTCGGCATACCTCTAGAACGTAGGTAGCCGCTATGCAGAGAAAATAACTGCTACAGCAATTTCGGATTTCTCACGAACAGTAGCCAAAATCATGACTTGCACTTTATTAAAACAAAACAGTTCAAAATAAGCAATTTAATTAATCATAACTAATCAAAATGTATAACATCAGTCAGTAAACGCATTTTTTTCTTTTGTGCCCAGGTTAATGTTAAATATGGCGACTTATTATGTTTATGACCACTGGCCCAAGTTTCTACGGCAGCGTAGGCCACGCGTGAGTGTGACTATAAGTATAGTGCTCAAGATGCTACGAGGGTATATGGATTCTCGTAGCACTTTGGGCATTACTCACGCTCGCGGTTACCTCGTAATCCTCTTGAAACCCTTGTCGAATAAAATATTATAAACTTTCGACCTCTTCCGTATTATCAAGTTTTTTCATTAATTTTAGATTCCTTCTTGTTTGTTTTTTATATGATAAAATATGCATTTTTTTTATATTTGCCTCACAATTATTATAGTCATCAGTGAATTGAGGATTTAGTGACAATGTGGTGTATCATAAATGTTTCAAAATTTTCCGTACATAACTATATTTTGTTCGATAATACATCTATCAGGGTGTTTTATCAAAAAGGTGGTTCAAATATTTAAAATCATTTTTGTGATTTTGTTTTAGCCAGCAAGGGTTTTAAAGTTATGAGAGATGTAAAATAATGGTCTTTCTGCATTAGTTGAACGGCGTTCAATACAAAATACGAAAATAATATAAAATTCCTTTAACAATACAATTAGAGTATTTTTAACCGACTTAAAAAAAAGGAGGAGGTTATCAATTCGTCTGTATGTTTTTTTTTATGTTTGTTACCTCAGAACTTTTGACTGGGTGAACTGATATTGATGATTCTTTTTTTGTTCGATGCGGAATAGTTCCCCATTGGTCCCATAAAAATGTTTTGAAAATCCATTGGGTAGCTTGGTTTTTAAATAAAAAAAACTGGAAAAATTAAGTCGTCTACGTATACGAAGTTGCGGATACTTGCTTTCCTATGAATTTTTAAGTGAAACGATACGATAGTAGAAAACAATATAAGCTCACGGTCACCCATCTAGCTTTGACCTTCAAAAGTTATCACTACAAATAGCGAAAAAAAAAAATTTTAACCAAAATTAAAACCGACTCCAAAAAACTGAAAAGGGTAAAATAATTAAATTTTAGTAGGTACTCATCCCCTAGGAACATATTTTTGGAGTTGGTGCTAAGTTGTTTCCAGAAACCATAGATAGTGAAGCACCGACTCCAAAAATATGTTCCTAGGGGATAAGTACCTACTAAAATTTAATTATTTTACCCTTTTCAGTTTTTTGGAGTCTGTTTTAATTTTTGTTTATTTTTTTTTATTTTAATCCTTTAATGCCCAGACGGCAACTTATGTTGACATGACAATTAAAATTCAATTGTGTCTGGCTTCAAAGGGTAATCAAGATTTGATTCCAACCGAAGCTGAAGATTAAGATGTCAAACTTCTTAAATTTGAGGGTACATACTTTCCTTAAGTAGGTTTCCCAAAATTGATTTTTGGCGGTTGTCACCTTGCTAAACGACTGACCCCGAGCGCAAATGAGCCGGCGGCGGTAGTGTCAATGTTGTTACAGAATACGAAGGAAAAACTTACCGTATTCTAGAAACAATATTATACACATGTAAGTAATAAGCTATTTTATATATTCGATTGAACGTTCATCTATTGAGATCCGTTCATCTTTTGATGTCACTACCCTAATTTTGTTTGAGATCTACTGTTAAGTGAAGGTGTGTCTAAAGTAGGGTCTCCTAAATTCGTGGGGAAATCCCGCTGCACCCTTTTGGACATGTGACATTATTTATATAGCAAGTTGAAAAGTCTGACAAAATCTAATTGAATTGGTACGTACCATAAATATTCATCACATACCTTGATAAATCGGCACTTATAAATAACTACATTTTTACGGAAAAATTGGAATACCAACCAACATTATTCTTGCAATTGTAATATCACTTCGTATTATAATAACACGCTTAGCAGATATACAGAGTAGGCCATTTATCAGATATAGTAAATGAAAATGTAGGTTGTAAAAATGTGATTATATCCACCAACAGGTCAATGTGCTCACATTTTCCGCAAGCTCCGAACATTCACAGCTTACATAAAAACATGGTCTTACATAATAATCTTATGTTAATATCAAGCTGTGCAGTTATTATTTGTTGTTATTCGGTAAAAAAGCAAGATGTTTTGCAGACTTTACCAATATTTCATTAGATCATATTGACCGGTTTAATAAAATATTTAGCAAGTAGAAATTTTGTGTACAGACGTCAGCACGTTGAGTGTAACAGTGGAACTACGAAAGTTACCTCTACACAAACGGGGCAAGGGCGGTCGGTCTCAACTCATGGTTAAATTCTACGCTTTATGTGCTATCGTCTGTACAATAATATGATGAATCTATTCGAAACCGCGTGTCTGTATTATTCAATATTTTTAAAAAGGCAATGAATTTGAAAAAAAACTTAGCTTTTATTTAATTCAATTTCTACAAATATTCAAAACTTTAGGTTAGGTAGAGTTGGCATCAGGATAATCTGAGCTTTTAAAGGACTCAAAAATAAATATGATGTTTTAAAAAAGACGCCAAAATACTACAGAATGTGGATGTGGACCGCCAAATGCGTTCCGTTATATAGTTTTCTTTGTTCAGATTTCGAAGCATGATGATGACTACCAAACCTTCATTTCTAAGTTCGCATCCATCAAATGCGCGAACTGAGAAACGCGGGAAGTTCAAATAAACTTTTCTGAAACTGTCTAATTTGTCTGCGCAATTTCCTTAATTTTTATTTCCGTAAGAATCTTCTACAAAGTATTAGAAAGCTTATAAAAAAAGATGATTGAAATCAATCAGTAAAGTTGTTCTCAAGTTATGGCGTGACCAAGGGAAACAAGAAGTCATTTTTATTTAAATAGACTGACCTAATTAAGATATTTTAATGTATTGCCAATTTGCCAATAGTATTGTATGAGTTTTTTTTACAATTTTAGTTTTACGGCTCTGGTTTCAAGACCTTTCAAGCCAGTCATAAATGTATTTTCCTTATTTCTTCATTGCAATGCATTGAAATGCTGGTGTTACACATTTCAATGCATCTTGGGAGAGCTTGGCACGAGGTCTATGATGACAGTCTCCATGATGCCACTTTGATGAGGTGGATAACCACGATAAAATTCTCAACAACTTTCACACCATAATCACGTTTATTACAATAATCTTCCAATTGCACGTCAACACAAACACTTGCTTCATGAAACTACACCAATTTAACATGAACTATAACACAAGGTTCGCTCAGACACAACTTTTATGTATTGGAATAAAAGTTTTGACTGACACCACCAAATCCCGCCAAACTCTCCAATTGTTAGAAATTGAAGTGGTGTGTTCTTAAAAAACTCGCGTGATACTATAAAAAAGTCGCCTAGTTTTTTAAACACCCGCTCGTGTTTAAATAACCTCTATAGGCAACTGTCACATAATAATATACTAAAGGTTAAACTACTATTTTCAATATTCATAATTTTTGATTTTAACATTATTATAAGTAAATGTTTGAAAAATTACTTAGTAATTAAAATGTAATAAAACTAGAAAAATTTCACGTCCTGAGGCAGGAATCGAACCTGCGACCTTTCGCAATCCGGGCGACTGCTCTGACCACTGAGACACTCAGGACTTGGGATATCCCTGTGAAATTCTTCTAGTCTATCTGTATTTGCGTTTATGAGCTAACGTCCACCCTACAATGTCGAAATATTCTATTTCAACATCCGAAACGAGTATTTTTACAAATACCGACGATTCGGTTAAGTTGGGGCAGTGCTTTCAAATATTCTTAATTTTCAAGACATTACTGATAATATTTTTGATCACTTTAAGAGTTCATATGATTCCGATGCTGACTGTACGTATATTTTAAAAATTAAAAAGATTTTATGTGTTATCAGAAGATTTAATACTAGCTATTACAGGGCCAATTCTGCTATTTATTTACCTAAACGGACGCAACGCCGTAACGGTAACGAAACGCTCTCGGTTGGATCATTTATTTGACAACTGAAACATTTGTGACTGAAACTTTAAAAAAATTAAAAACTCGTAAAACAAAACCTTTGAAACTGAAGCGTTTCTGATTCGTTTCAGAACAAATAAACAGCAGCATTAGCAGGCCGGAGTCTGAATTCTTATTTAAGAACGGGAAGACACTCGGCAATGTTCTATACACTAATAAGTTAAGATAATAGTATGGTATTTTTTAAAAATTAGTCGAAGAGTAACTATTTATTGAGCTTTAAACTATTAGTAAAAGTTACTTAACCCTTAATGAGTTACACCGTTTTTATTTATTCATTACTATCTAGTAATAAGTCAATGATTCATTAAGTCAATATTCTTAGACACAAATTTAAGACTTAAGACTTTAAGACTTTAAAAACTATGCACACGCACTGACACTGACTTTTAAATTATTGAAGAGTTCTACAAAATGAAAAAAATATATGTATATTAACTTTGTATTTTAAACTTTCGATTTACTGGGCCTAATTCTGGGAACACACTTTAATTCTAAATTTAAGTACTGTATATCTCTATCTCGCAATAAGTAATAGGAAAAAGATAGCAAGAATCTGTTTAGAGCCGTCACTGAAATTTAGATAGATTTCAAAGAAACCATAGACAATTTGAGACGGCATGTACGGAGGTGCCTCCTAAACACTGCATTTTAGCACGTTCAATAAGGTTTGAAAATTGAATACACGTTTCTAAATGTCAAATTATATGACAGCCATCCTTTTCGTATTCCTTTGATAGAAAGAAATGCACTGAACTTAAATTTAGACTTAGCATGTGTTTACCAGAATTAGGGCCAATGACAACTTTTTTAAGAGAGGAAGGGTAAGTATAGTTTTTTAATCCACTCAAATTTTGAACTGACTAAAAGTAGCCAAATGCCACTACTTTGTACCTACTTGCTGTTGTGTTTCATCGGCGAGTAGGGTTTCCTGAGCTCATCGTGCAAGCGTTGCCTTGGAAGGCAAAGGGCTTGTGGCTAGTGCTTATAACATAAGGTTTCAAAAAAGGTGTTGATCACAGCCATCCAAAAATCGGTCAAGTGCGAGTCGCAGTATGATCCCTCTGAAAATAAAATGTTTACAAAATACTTAGATTTTTTTTTTTATTTGGGTACGAATCTTGGTCGCATGCTTCAATAAGATGAGCTTCCGTCTCGTGTATGGAGAATTTGTTTTCACATTCTTTTTTCCATTGGGCCATCGAGAGTCGGTATTCATTTAAAACAGTTGGATTACTGTCGTTAACATCTCAATAGACCGTAAAAGTCTGTCATCTAGTTGTCTTGGTGTCAGGTTGTTTTTGTAGTTGTATAAAAAATAGTGGGACGTCATAAGGCTATTAGGGTTGTGGGCATGTCCATCGTGCCGAAAATGGTGGATCCGCGCTTGTTTTACAATAAGAAGAATACTCGTGAGCATACTAAAAGCGTGCAGCCTGGCCCCTATTACGGTACCTACCGTAAAAGGGGCCAGGAAAGCTGCTTACCATCAAGAGAGCCGTATAATTGTACTCTACCCTAATTGTATAAAAATATATAATATTAAAATTAATACTTTTTATTCGACACATTTTCATTGAGACCATTCTTATGAGTCCAAACAGGTTATATCTGCTGTATATTTACAAAGTATCATCCTGCAGACTATTTGAAGCGACACCATCGCTAAAGGTTGGTATATCTTGTAAATACCACTGAAGTAACAGTACACCAAATTTCAAGTCAATCGGAAGCAAAAAAACGAATCGAAATCGGTCTATTCATTTAAGAGCTACGTCGCCACAGAGAGAAACACAGAGACACAGTAGATATACAAACAGACACGTCAAACTTATAACACCCCTCTTTTTGCGTCGGGGGTTAAATATTATACTAACATGTACCTACGATAATCGTAATCAGTGTCATTTAAAAATAAAATGCCTTCATTTGTAAAATTTTCCATTTTCAAAAGTAAACGATATTTCACGCCTGAAGCGCGTTATTTGGTTATGTTTTTATGAAACCATATATTTGAGGAAAGTAATAAATGTATAAAAAATTACATATGTACCTACTTTGCAACTTACATTTGAATTAAGTTATTTACGCCTGAAAATATATCTCGTCGCCGGTAGAGTAGTTACGTAAATAAATTTAAATGTTCAGTGGTATACTATACTAACTAGAAAATACATACATGAAAAAAAAATCATGTTTTAGAGTAGGAAGCAAACCTACGAATTTTCGAAATCTAAAAAAAATTTTTAGTATTCTCCCGAGTTTCCCGGAGCTCAGTAATTACAGCAGTCACCCGATAGTTAAAGGTCGCGGGATCGCAAAAACAATTTTGTAATTTATTGATACGTCATGTGTTTGTGTTTTTCATGTCTAGCCATTTTTCCAAATATTGGTCAAGCCAGACTGTCAGATGCGGTACGTGGCATCATAAATTGTTTATTATCATCATTTTAATAGCTCAGCTCATAAAGTGTTATAATGGATATATTGAGGTGCCGTAACATTTTATATAGGTATTAGCTGATGGATTCTCAAAGTAAATAGTTAGTTATGTAACGGATATGTTGATTTTAATAGAAATGCTTTACTATTATGTGAATAAGGATCCAGCCAGCCCGTTGAAGAGGTTTTTGCAATGAATGGACGTGCAGACGTGTCCTGAGTGTTGCTGAATAGTCAGCTCTCCTGTGCAATGTATCATCATCATCAGCCTATATACGTCCTACTGCTGGGCACAGGACTTCCTACATGGGTAAAACACATGAGGAGTTTGGGCCATAACACCACCACGCTGGCCCAATGCGGGTTGGAAGGTTTAAGCGGTTGCAGTAACAACCGGACCAACGGAGGAGGAGGAGCTCGAGATTATAAATTTGACTGACCCATCCCAGGATCGACCATGGCGAAAGTTACTTTGTTTTCGTAATTGAAACCAGAGCGCTCAAACCACTATGTCACGGAGCTCCTCTGTGCAATGTATGCAACCTAAGTTTTATTGAACTGGTTGCATAGGAGATCCAAATACAATAATATTATAAAATAAACTCCTCTTAGAATTCAGGGAGTCTTTTTATCATATCATGGAGCTATGACATCATCATAGACACATTTGATCTACTATTGTACTACGTTTTTTATTCTTCTTGAACTCTGAACGTGGTTGCCATGATAATGATCAGTGTTGCTATACAATTGGACAGAAAGAGCTTATATATTATTTTAATTAATTATTTAGTATTATAATTTATAGATACACATATATCTAGCCCAAGTTAAGGATAAACAATTCTATTCTAAATAAACATTCATAGCTCGTGAACAAACGTTCGTACTACAAACATTTGACCCTACCTGGATTCGAACCCCGGACCTCAGGGTTGGTAGATGGCCCTCAATAAAGACAGTCGCACTAATCAGCTTTTAGTGTTCCGTACAACCGTATCAAGGTGCTCAATGATTGATAGTACTTACGTACAGTTAGGTTAAGAGGGTAGGTAATACAATAAAAAATAAATCCTAACAAGGTCAGTAGATGCAGATCTTCTATTAATTCGGAGTGTGTCATGAATTTTATTTGCATTCAGTTTAGTCTACTTCTAATTTTGCTATACGTATCACGAAACAAATTAACTCTATTAGCATAGCCAAAGCGTTAATATATGCTGTATTAAAAATTAAACATGCGTTAAACTGAATGGAAATAAGAGCTTATTAAACCTATACATCTGGACTTCACTTTGAGTTCTGTAAGAGAGAGTAGCATATTGTAAATTATCTAAAGCTAATGACAAAAGCCCTGAAGCCAATCGATCATCTTGACACGAGCCTACCGCGATCATAGATAATCCAACCTCTTCACCCAGAAAAAAAATTGGAGTGTTTTAATTCGGGAATTTGCACAAGAATAAATATTGTTATGCTCTTTGTAAAACTTTGTAAAACTTAAGAAGGGCTCAGGATCTACGTTTGTATTTAAGGGGACCAGACCAGACTCCACCGCATAGGTTTATCATGGCACAAAACTCGCATAATTTTGGTTCGACACTTCGTTAACATGCTTCGTACGCCTATGCCTATAGAATAGCCGCTTATCTACATTATGTATTCTTTAAAAGGGTGTTTGAATACTTTGTTACCTTAAATAGTTTTAACTCTTCCTAAGAGAATAATTATGTCAAAATAATTTCATCATTTGATAATACTTACTGGCTACTGGAGTACAAACTGTGGTGACGTTTGAGTATATTTAAAAATAGTGCTGAAGTAATCAATAGCTGTGGAGTTATTTATTTTAATAAAAGAGAAAAAGTCTAGCAATGTTAATGATTAACGCCAAGGAAATGGCAAACGGTAAGAATATGTAGAAACATTAGTGCGGCAGTCGGAGTCCGAGAAACTATTCATTATTGCCCGCTTCTGGATCAGGAAGTAGTTCATTCGGAGTTTAAGCTATATAATGGAAACTCATGGTATATTGTCGCTTACTTGTGTTTTCGATTTGCGTAATCGAGAGAACGCCTACGATTCTGGTAGATACGATAATTTGTAAACTGATTGTGAAATAGGAATTCCTGTTTTCAGTTGCTGTAAAAATGAAATTCCTTTATATTTTTTTATAAACTAACTTGAAGTAATTGTATGTTTGGTAAGTATTTTACCGCACGTTTATTTTCATACCATGGATTTTTAATTGTCATTAAGCTTTAAGGAGTCTAAATTAAACGCAGCTTAACAACCAACGTACGTTATGTGCTTAGTTATTCACTAAAAGTATTATTTAGCGTTAGATAAGTAATAAGTAAGCTTTTAAAATATGCTTGAATTGTTAAAAAGTTTATCAAATGTGATAAAGACATTATGTACTTATTGTCAACTATTAACTAAGTGTTACATTATCTATTTTATCTTACAGTGAAAAATCGTTGTACGTCTTTGATGTACTGTTAAAGATCTCAAGAAATTATTTACCGAGATTAATTAAAGAATTGTTATGGCTGTCCATATAAAATAATTGATAATGGCTATGTGGATTATGAATGGTTATAGACTGAGTATATTATCACCTTACTTTATCAATATGTTTTTAACGATCGGAGTAGGGGTTGTGGGACATTCTCTGTCGTATAAAAGGCTGCGCGGTGTCTACAGCGTCATACATACAGTTGATACTTTCTGATCATCAGCGTGTTTTAGAGGGGTCGCGGCGGTCTGATCTCTTCCTCACGCAAGATGACTTCCTACTTGGCCGTAAGTAACAATAAATTAGGACATTAAAACAATTGTACACGTAATCGATAAAAATACTAGGTTATTGTTGATCTAACAAAAATACAATCAACATTAGATATTGATGATTATTTAAAGATATTCCAATATGAGATATAAGTTATAACAGACATCCCTAAAAATAATCTAATTAGTAAAATTTGCTTAGAATGAAATTGAAATCATGCTTCACTTTCATTAAAATGTTAATGTTTTTTTTAATAAAGTGGCAGGGCATTGTATCGCAGGAAGTAAATCCATGTAAAGAACCTGCACATAAGCAACATAATACTACTCGGCTTACGTCATTTTGAACCAGAGCTTTAAGAACACTGACAACTTTCGATTCCATTCATAAAGATTATTAAAATGTGCGTACTCTTTCAAGCTTTTACAACCAGTACATTACCAAATACATAATATTTAGTTGGTAATAAGGTAAAAGCTCCTATTATGGAGGTAGTTCAAATCACCTCCAGTTACCGTGGTATTTATTTTCGTTTTTTATTTTCGTTTGAGTAAGCTTAAGTTCATCAAAATGTAATTTACTCATCCAAAATTTTGAGGACCAAGAGACACGACGTTTTTCAAACGCGAATAGCACGCTAATGAGAATAAAACACGACATATAATACCGCCGTAAATGAAGCCGATTTTAGGTTTTAACTACTTCCGTAATAGGAGCTTTTACCTTTGGTATGTTATAAATGATCTTGACTGTTGTTATTCCAGCTGAGCTGTTTCCTACTGGCTAGCGCTGGCGTCTGCTTCGCGACTTTTGGACATGAACAGTTAGTATTTCCTGTTCTGTGTTATTTTTATCTTAATCTGTTACTCCGTCCACCCTAGTCTCGATTGTGTAGCGGGCAACTGCGGGCACGTGGTTTTTCATCCATTCAAATACCGATTAGCTTTGCTAAAGATACTTACACCGTTGTCGAGCAACCGCAAAAAAGTTGTGGATGGAGTAATTTGGTTGAGATTTCTATGAGCGATTCTCACGCCTCTCTTCTTTGTGGTAAACGGTGAAAATCAAGCATTGTGTTTGATGTAATGATAGATCCACATCCAATACTTTATTTTCACTTAAGTTACGTTTAACTTGCTGGCGTTGCGATCTATTGTTTTGTTGTTATTGCAAATATTACTAGTGTATACCTCGTTCCAAATATCTTTTCTGCTATACAAAATTTGTGTATTAGTAATTATTATTAATTCATAGTATTTTATTATTACAGTGTTCATATTCGAGTCCACCTTCCCGAACAATCTCACTCGTCCAAGGAAGTGATAGTACATGAACATCATGACAGTCATGGGCATGGAGGCGGTGGTGGATTCGGTGGCGGACACGGCGGCGGTCACGGAGGCGGCGGGCATGGAGGCGGCCACGGGGGAGGAGGCCTTGTTGAACATTTACACGGTGGATTTGCCGATCATCTGAGTGGCCACGGAGGATTCGGTGGTGGTTCTGGGGGTCATGGCCATGGCGGCGGTGGGTACGGTGGTAGTGACCACGGCCATGGAATTTCTATAAGTGGGGGTTTCAGTGGCGGCCACAGTGCGCACGATTTCGGTGGTGGTCATGGAGGGTCAGGAGGACATGATTTTGGAGGCGGACATGGAAGCTCAGGAGGACATGACTTTGGAGGCGGACATGGAGGCTCAGGAGGACATGACTTTGGAGGCGGACATGGAGGCTCAGGAGGACATGACTTTGGAGGCGGACATGGAGGCTCAGGAGGACATGACTTTGGAGGCGGACATGGAGGCTCAGGAGGACATGATTTTGGAGGCGGTCATGGAGGATTAGACTTGGGAGGTCATGGAGGCTTAGACCTAGGAGGTGGTCACGGTGACCATGGCAGTAGCTTTGGTGGTGACATTGGCCACGGAGGAAGCTCTGGAGGCGGATTCAGTGGTGGACATGATCATGGCCATGGTGGCAGTTTTGGAGGCGGCTTCGACGGAGGATTTAGCAGTTATGGAGGTGGTCATGGAGGTGGTTTAGGAGGAGGACATGATTCTGATAGTGGATTCAGTGGCGGATTTAGTGGCGGATTTGGCGGCAGTCACGGTGGTGGACATGGCCACGGACACGATATCGGCGGTGGATTCAGTGGAGGACTTGGCGGAGGTGCTCACGGAGGCGGTGGATTCTCTGGTAGCATCGGTGGGGGTCACGGATTTTCCTCTGGCGGCCACGACAGCTACAGTGGAGGTGGGGGCCATGGATATTCATCGGGAGGCCACGACAGTTATAGCGCAGGTGGTGATCACGGAATATCTTCCGGAGGACATGATAGCTACGCTGGAGGCGCTGGTCATGGATTAATTACTGGAGGACATGATAGTTACAGTGTAGGCGGCGGTGGTCATGACAGCCACGGCTCTGGTGGATTTGGAGGCGGACACGACAGCTACAGTATCGGGGGATTTGGCGGAGGTGGCCACAGCAGCCACTCCAGCGGCTTCGGCTCACTCAGTGGAAGTCATGGCGGCGGCGATAGTTACAGCTTAGGTGGCGGTCATGGAAGCTCAGGTGGCCACGGAGGCTTCGGCGGTGGTGGTGGAGGTCACGGGGGCTTTAGCCTCTCCTCCATTGGCGGGGGTCATGGAAGCAGCCATAGTTTTGGTGGCGACAGTTACACGAACGCTATAGGAGCCGGCCACGGAAGCGGTCCCTACCACAGAAGGAAATGAATGTCAATCACCAATCTGATTAACAATCGAGCCAACTAAGTCATAGCCTTCAGGGTCGAGGATATGGAAGTAGAGTCCCATTGATAGGTACAAAGTATGTTCAAAGTTATAATTTGCTGTAAATAGTTAATAGGATAAGTTATTGTTGTTTTGTTGTAATAAACATATTATTTAATTACTTATGCCATTGGTTTACTTTTAAACATTTTAGATTCATCACAAACAATCCTAGTTACCTTAAATCTATATTAGCTTAATTGAGTTGTGTAATGTGATTATGTGCAAGTTGTTTTTTATTGTGAATAAGACACCTCGAGTAGAGATATTAAAAAATCAGCAACCAGTAGCACAAATCCGGTTATTAAGCTTTCTTCTAAGCTATAAATGTCTAGTTACGATGATCAAATTAAAATAATTGCTTGAATGTGCACATGTACTATCTACTTATAAAATTAATTGTATATGTTAAGTGTGGACGGTGAGAGGAGATTGGTGGGTATACGATATACGCGTAATACGTCTTACGTAATTGTAGTCATTGTTGTAGATCGCCTTTGAGACAAGCAGGTTGTTAATTAAAACTCAACAAAACTCTTTCATCTAGAGGCTGTCTAAATGCCGGATACGTAGGTAGACTATATTGAAACAATTGGATATTATGTCATCTAGAGCGACAGTTATGAGCGTATGTCCGATTACCATGGAAATGTTCAGGTGTCTCCGTGTTTAAAACTTGAAGTAAAATTTTTTTTAAAAAAAAATAAACAATTAAATTTAAATGAAGCAGGACCTACTTATCTCATAAAAAAGGTTTATTGGAGCCGATGCTTCATGTTCTGGAAACAGTTTAGCACCAACTCTAAAAAATACGTTTTGCGAGATACTTACATAATTTTTTATTTAATTAATTATTGGTTCCTTGTTTAGTGTTTAGAAATCGCTTTGTTTTATAAAAATAACTTTTTAATTCTTCACTTTTTTAATTTTGTTTAGCTAGAGCCTAATTGTATTCCTTCCTACACTGGAGATACTTCTCATGTGTATCTCCCGTGTAGGAAGGCATGTGCACCGCGGTGGAACCTTCATAAGCTAGCGATGACGACGATGATAGCCTAATTGCATGCAACCATTGAAAAAACATGCATAATCACATGTTTTGGAATCACGCTGATAAGCCAACGACCCGTTTTGTTAGCGACCGAAACACAGATAAACTCTCTATCTCAAAAACTACCAAACCGATTTCGATGAAACTTGCACAGTTCCTTAAGTTGGTCTCTATCCAACGTAAAAATAGTTTATATATAGTTTTTGACATACGCTCGGACAAACATACAAATATACTAACATACAAACATACATACATACACTCATGAAATTTGGCACCCATGTTCAGAAGCTGGTATAGAGTAACATATACAATAAACTGTGCAATTCTTACTATATTATTATAAGATACATACGGGTCGGATTGATAACCTCCTTTTTTTGAAGTCGGCTAATAACCATACATACTATGGATATATTCTACTCAAGGAGGCTCTAGCGGGCTGGTAAGGAACGATAAGTTGTGTTTAGAAAAAACTGTTTTATAGGAATGTAAACATTAATAATGATAATAAACCCTTTTCTGTCATGTTATAGTTACCACAAGTTCGTAATTTCCTTTTCTCCTCTAATCGATTCCGTGCTATTTCATCATCACCAGCCTATATACGTCCCACAGCTGGGCACAGGCCTTCCTACACGGGAGAAACACACGAAGAGTTTGGACCATTACACCACTACGCTGGCCCAATGCGGGTTGGTTTATTTAATTAATTAATGTCCTGCTATTTAATTTGATAATAATACAAAATGTAACTTTTTGGTTTAAAAGATAAAAATGATTGTATTTCAGTCACCCGCCCCAATAGTTGTAGTAATAAAACACGCTACGCATACAACACACACAATAGAAGTCTAATGTGTTTGATATGGTGGTATAATATTGGTTTTCTCATGATACATAGGTATAAGAGCAATATGCGCGTACAATAGTGCATATAAAAAAGCTGATAGCTTTTTATTTTTATAAATGTACTTTAAATTGATACGATCAATACAATTATGTGATTAAAGTTAGTTACGCCTTACGATAAAGGTTTCTATGTTTGGCCGAGGACTTATGTAAGGTACCTACCTACTTACTGTTAATGCTTTTGCCCTACTCCTTCAAGCTTTCAACTAAGATCTCGAACAACTTACACTTAACTTACATACAACAACTTATATAATAACTCGTTAGTATAGTATGTCTTTACCGGGTCCGTTAATAAAATTTAAAAACTTCGTAGTTTAGTTACAAAATAATCAAAGGTCAATTAATTTGTACCCTAATCTATTTATCTTTTAAGTAGTAGGTTATCCGGCTACTTCTTTGATAAGAAGTAAGATTTAATATGGGTAGAGAGCAATTATATGAAAATCCAGCCAATAGAATTTTTACAAAAATTAGATAGGTACTGTGGTAGGCGGACGGATAGAAATAACGATAATATTTCCCAAATCTAAAAAGGCTAAAGGTGCTATATAAAAAAAAATTGTGTGAGTAGGAGGGAATGGGGTACGTTTTAACGAGGCTTTTTATATCATCAAAAAGAAGTATTGCCTGGCATTAAACACGAGTCTCCCTGTTAGTCAGCTGAAAGAGATTATCAACAATCCTTTTTAACCGACTTCAAAAAAAAGACGTTTTTAACTAAATTAAAGTATGCTTATATTTATTAGTTATTGTTATGAATAAACAAAAAATGCTAAGTATACAGCGGAAAAGTTTAGTTTTTCCAGCGCTCTAATATAATTAAAATGCGCGGACGAGTGAATTTATAGGCACAAGACGTAAGCTGTGACAAGACAACTAAAAAATAGTGTTTCTAATACGAAAATCTATTTGAATATAAAAATAAATTATTTCATCAAATGCAATTTTATATAATCATCACTAGTTGCTCGCCGCGGCTTCGCACTGGCGGTGTACCTAATGAAAAACATGAGACAAAAACGTTTTAATTGCGGTCTCTAGATCCTTAAAAATAAATATTCCCCCATCGATCGCCCCATTATCTTCTGTCTCACTCAATTTTCACAGTGTGAGATTAAAAACTTCTTCGTATGGTTTTTTAAAATTTTCTTTTAGACAAACCTTGTCCTCACAATAAATAACACAAAAAAATATCAATTTGGTGCAGTCGTTTGGAAGCTACTTATGCGCGTACCGTACTTACATTTCGCCGAATAATTTGTATTTTTAGAGATGCATAGCCTTATTGTTAAGTTTATTTATTTACTTACATAAATTTTCATTTTCTTTGACAATAAAAAATCTTTGCTCAAAATTAGAAAAAAAAGTTGTAATATAAAGTACACTAATGCGATAAATGTTAAATGTAAAGTAAAAATAACAGTTTTGTGAAAATGTTGTATAACTATAAATACTCGTTTGAAATCAAAACATGTCAGATTTAAATATTTAAAATATTTACTTAAAAGAACTTTAAAGATTTACTTTAAAAATATATCGTGTCATGATCTAACATTTTTCAGAGTTTTCCTTCTTTATCACAAATTACAAATGTTTCAACAGAAAAGTTAAATTATAAACCATACCTTCCATAATATTATTGTCACTTTACGAGCGAGTGTGTTAAAAAAAGTAATAATGAACAGGAGAAATTGAGAATTACATTTCGAGTGTACCAAAAGTTTTCTATTATACTTTTTGAGGGTACGAAGTCTCATTATAATATTGTGATATTGTGTAATGTTAGATCGCTATGGTACGCGTAAAATCAACCTTTCACATGTTAGGCCATACCTGCTTATTTTAGTTCCGCATGATGACTAGTACACATATTTATATAGTAAAGTTCGGCTTACTTACGTAACTTTTATTTTTATACTCAGGTTATAATAAATTAAATTTGCAATTGACCTAAAGAAACAAAAACATCAAAGCAATGAAGTATGTATTAATTTAGAATATATAGGCAAGTAATGCCTTATCGATAAATATTTGTAACATCTCCTGTGAGTGCCTTTTATTATTGAAAATTGCATTGAATCATCGACTTCATATCACTGCTGAACAGAAGCCTCCCCCATCTATTTCGAAATACAACGGTTCTATGAATCCTGCATCCCACGGCTCTCCGCGGCCGAGACAAGGAGGTCTGGCCATCTAGTGAGTGGAAGTCCTACTTTGGGCTTTCCGGTACGTGTCGCCATGCTAGAATTTTAACTCCCCATCGCCGTCCGTACTGAGTCCTATGGGCCCTGTCCAGTGCCACATTAACTTGCTAATCCTCTGCTATGTCAGTGATTTTGGTTCTCTTACGGACGTCCACATTTTTGATTCTATGTTGTACAGAAATACCTAATATAACTCGTACATGCTGATAGCTCAAACGAAGAAACATGACCACGTAAGCGACCACGTTTCACAGCCGAATGTCATCATTGGCTTGCCAGCCGGACACACTCTGGTCAAAGACTTGAGCAACTGAGAAACTTCCCGAACGCTGCCAATCCTAGTTGGATTTATGGATTAATCTTTTGCTCGAAGATGGGTTTCATAGCTTGACCATTTGTCCGAGGTAAATATACTTGTATAATTATCTTTTAGCCACGGCTAATTGGATAGATACTAATACTACTTATGGGCTTTCAAAGAGAGACCAGTAACTATTGTAATTTGTAAGTAGTTTAACACCATAGAATTAAAACAGTTACATGCTAGTAATAAATAAGTATAAGTCAATGGATACACGCTAAATAAATAACAAAGGTCAATCCGGCGCAAGTTGTCGACACGTCTTTATTACGTGTCAAATATTGACGTCTTCAAATATTTTACCTTATCAATTACATTAATCAATTCTTTGGAATATTCAAGAATGCGTTTAAAATTGTTTAGTTTATAAAAACTTACTTCTTATAAATTCATGATTCAATATTTTAAAATATTAAATTCATCATCATCATCATCATTTCAGCCGAGAGACGCCCAAATCGCAGCGACGCATTCCTCAAGGATTTCCAAACCGATCGGTCCTGTAAATGTTAAATAACTTACCTACTTTTCATTTTTTCGTTTATTTAAAAGTGTAGTTAGGTAAAATTTTATATTTATTGATGAAGTTGGTAGGTATTTTAAAACGACTTTAAAAATCAAGTAGAGGTTGTCGACGTGTATCACTTTGCTAAATTGTGACAAATAAAATTAGATAAGTAAGTACTATTTATTTACAATATATTGCAAATGCCTATTAACTTAAAATTGCTGGCATATTGAATTATTGAATGCGGTAAAGTAAAATTAAATTAGTTTTTTGCACCTTACGCCTTAAATTTGTTTTAAAGCAAGGTTGCGCTAGTGTGATATATTGACGAATGTAGTAACAGGCGTCGTTTTAGAATCGCCAATTTCTTGACAATAATCACTTTTTATTAAATTTTCTCTAGCAAAGTAAACAAAAACATTTCACTGTTTTAAATTTATTATTATTAAAGGTATTTAATTTAAACTTACACTTCTTTCGCCTAAGAATTCGTAAAATGCATGGATACCATTGTCGTTTCGCTTCAACTATAGCTTCTAATCGAATTAGATTATCACGGCTATAACACAGCATAAATAAAATGTTCTCAAAGCATAAGATTAAATTAGTATTATCTCACTCGCGGCAACTTCTAAGATCACGAACAATTATTATATACAACTTATTACAACACCACAAGCGTTCATATTTTGTCACCGTATTTTAGTTGTCCTCTAACATGTGCGTCTAAGGTGGAATCATGTAAGTATTTGTTCTGATGATGTTTAAGTGATAATATTGGTCTGTCGTCACTCTTGTAATCCATAATTACTGGATATCGTTGCCTATGGTCATTATTCATTTTATTACTGTTTTTGGTTCTTTGTCTCCGTTTTTGATCAGGTTCTAATGCATACTGAGGAGGTCCTGTTGGTTCAGGATTCATATTTTGTGCCTCGAAATGCTGCGATGTTGTGCTAGTAGTTGTTGCTACTGCCGGTAATGCTGTAGTAGATTCTGTTGGAGCTTCTGCATATTGAAAGTTATCATTCGATGCTTCGGCCGCCGAAGCAGGATCACTATGCAATGCTTTCACGGCCATGGCTGAGTAATATGGATGCACTGGTGATGTCTCTTTGATAGTGTACGGCGTTGATTGAGCAGGATCTGGCGATCTTGTGTCATCGAAGCTGCTAAAGCTCTCTAATGCTGTTGGAGTATCATCGTCGTTCAGTTCCTCGGACAGGGGATTCTCATTTAAGTGATCAACTTTTGTTTGGTGGTCTCGTCCTCCAAAACGAATATTTTGGGTGGATACTGATTTCTTTTTCCCATTCCCACCAGGAGAGGGCATAATAGCGTTATCGTTTTTATCCTCAGATGTGTGTACGTTTGAGGATGAGGCGAAGGTATCATATTCATAGTTATTCGTATAGCCGTGTTTATAATTTACAAAAGGATCTTTAAATTTTGAAAAGCCTGTCGGTGGTAATGCCCCGGGAAATGATTTTGGATGATAATCGTGTACTACCGTCGATGATACGGAGAACGGCGCTGATACGCTTGCTTGTCTGAATTCCGCAGCGCTATGCCCATAAGCACGGGGTTTATTTTTGCCGAAATATTTGAACGACGGGATTGGTCTCAGATCATCTATGTTTGATTCAGACTGAGCATCAAAGTGGGGAATTTTTGGCTTCTGTAGCTTTTTTAATCCATTGTACGGAGTGTAAATACTTTCGTAGTACGAAAAGTCATTTACTGGCGTGGGTTTCGTAGACTTAGGATATTTATTTGAATTTTTAATTTTAGGCCTCTTGCCATTATTACCAGTTATTCTCAGCCCTTGACTATTATATGATACTTTCGGTGGCAAGCTTAATGATTCCTTATTTAAATCTATGTCCGCTGGAATCTCTCCATGGTCATGAAAAATGTGATCATGTGTAACATCACGTGGGTTATATGCAGCAAACTCTAAGTGTGATGGTGAACCAACTGCAGCGAATCCAGCAAGACTATCTGGGGGGATAGCGAATAAAGCCTGAGGGTTGTTTAGTGGTATCAGTGGGCGAGACGCACTAAGAGCCGACATACTACCAACAGGATCAACGCCAACTAAGCCAGGAAGTTTGGATCCTTCATCGAAGACTACTTTGTGTATATGTTCTTCGCTATATGTATGAATGTGTTCGGTATCTCCGTCGACAATTTTTTCAACTCGTTGCGGTTTCCTTATTTTTCTTATGGTGCCTGACCCGTCGACATCTGAATAAAATTGTTCATGAAAACTCGACACAGGATGTTCCTCTTCTGGTTCTGGTCGGGGTCGGCTTCGGTTTGGAACGCGTTTAGGTTTCTGTTTTCTATTAACTTTTTTTCGCGGTGTGTCATTGACTTTTATTATTTTTACTCTTTTCGGGGGAGCAGTGGGAGGCCCAGCAGGCGGCGCCGCATAATCATTTGACGTGTATGTGTTATCTGTAGGTTCTGGTGGTGGGTTCAGATCATATTCTTGATCGTCCCATTCTGAGGGGCTTGGAGTAGGACCGTAGTACCCTCGGGCACGATACAACGGTAACAATTTAGATGCTGCTTGTGCACTGCCTGGTAATCTTGTTTGTGTTTCATCGTATAACTCTAGAGAGTTGAGTGGGACAAGGCTAGCTACTGCCGGAAGCGCGACATTTGTAGGCACTGCGACTGCACCCTCCGCGCTTGGTAAGAAGGCCGGTGCATATTGCGACTGCGAGGGTGCTGGATGGTTTGTTATGTAGATTTTCTTGTGATGATGAATGTGCTTCACCTTTTGTGGAAGATGTATGCGAATCTTCTTTCTGAAACAAAAGAAAATTAGAGTGGCGGTATTCTTTCAGTCATAAGATCGCATGCTAGTCGAGCGATGTTTTTATAGTTCCGCTAAATGTCAATGGCTTAAAGCGTGATGCGGTAGTTGCTTTCCCTATCATCGCTCTCGTGACGTCGGCCGTGTACGTACGTCGGCCGTCACACTTGATATATTATCCATTCTGATTTATAACATACTATATTTTTTGCGCAGTAAGTGTATTTACCTTCAGGACGGACTTGCACTTTCTAGCCGGCAGGCGATCATTATGCGCCTGGTTGGTTGTTAGTTCAATGTTCATACAATTAACGCATAGCGGAGAAACATACGAATTAAATCGCAATCGCCGGCATAGTGACATTGACAATGTACAGCATTTCCATCGCACAGCTTACAAATACTTTCGCTAGTTACGTTAATGGTATACTTAAGTAACAATACTTTAATTGTATAGTTTCTGCAGGTGATTCATTCTTTTGCGTAGCATTTAAAATTATGTCATCTTTTAATAAGGTATTCTTTGGCTTAGAATGAATGAATGGACCACATGCAAAATAGTTTCTCACGCCAGCAACATTAATAACTTAATATTGTGCAAAGAAAGACTTTAGGTACATATTTCTTTACATAGTGAAGAATGTGGAATAGCATTGTGTGAAGAATACTGAGTAGTAAATTATAATTATGCTAAGTACTTACTTAGGACCTTCTGCCAAAATTTGTACCGAAGCAACAGCTATCAGAAGAGCGAACTGTTAACAAAAGAAAACAATTATTTTTTCTTTTTGTTTAGATACGTAAAAAGAACATCTATTTCTTTTGTTTTTGTTGAAAAATAACTGTTCCTATAACCGATTTAAAAAAAACGTTGTATATTTTAGTTATTTAAGAACCTATTCCACTACTTCACGTGGGTTTTCATTTAATTTACAGTTTTTTAAAATGTTTTTTAGTTATTAAAATAAAAAAATACTGAGACCATAAAATTCAGTACCTAGTTAAAATAAACCTATCGAATGATATTCAAGGGACTTGGAGTTACTAAGTAGATATTTTATTTTAAACAGAATTCAATAAAGACGTAGCCCAGGTAGCACAAACGCAATTTAAGAGTGTCTTTATGTACTTTCACACTACTTAAAGCACAGATGCTTAAGGGTCTCATTACAGCTTAAATAATTAATCGTACTCAGCGTATTGAATAATTTATTTAAAAGTTAAGTAAAATGCTTCTAATATGCTTATAAGACATAAGTGATGGTTTAAGTGATGGTTATATAGCGATTGGTAAAATAAACACTGTTTATATTATTACTACAGCACCAACAGCTTGTAAATAGCTATTTCCCAACTCTTGGTACTGTTAAATATTCTTGTAATCTATAATTTTGAATTTTATAGCATAATAGTAATTTTAGTGCATCTTTAAATGGTTTTCCACAGCACAAAATGACGTTTAACTGTGTGTGCAACACAGCGCAATATTTTATTATTGAAATGGAGAAAATGATAATCGTAAATAATTTAAATACCACTTTCCATAGATTTTTCATTAAATTATCTCATTCATATAATTTATCTTATAGTTATTTATTTATTACGAATATTTTTTTTGAAGAAATATATTTTTCGGTTATATTTAGACAAAAAGTATAATTTATTTTAAAAAGACACTACCAAGAGCGCATCAAAAAATCAAACTAAACATATACAGGGGCACGTATATAGGTTGGTAATAATGATGATATACACATATTATCAGAAAATGACATCCGAATTAAGTCCAATCCATCATGATATCGTGTATGCATTGATCGAAACATATTTTAAGTTGCTACCATTTTATGATAGTATTGTATCTGCCTGTCTGCGTAACTGCGTCCATTAAATTTATTATTTGCCATTTCATATTACTAATTGTAAATTATTAGATAATTACACGACTTTAAAGCTTTTATGTGATAAATGCATGTTGCTTTATACTAGCAATTTAAGATGCTCAAAGCTTTGCACATATATAATTTTCTACTTAAGAAGTAAACGTTATGACAACAACAACAATGTTGCGAATTTCAAATCACATTATCTATAATAACCTCGTCCCTTACAACAAGCCCACTAAGGCATGCAATAGAAAAATCATAGTTTTGAATATGTGACTTCAAAAGTAGATCCTTATTTTGCGTTTAGGAAGCAGAAATGAAAAACTAAGAAACATTAATTACAAACCAATAATTAGGTATTACAGATAAAATGTGAAATACTGATAATTTATTTGGAATGCAATTATTTTTCTCTACCTTAGCTTAGGCACATATTATAAAGAAATTTCCGTGTCATATCTTTATTATTTTCATCTCGTAAATTATAATTGTCAGTTTTTTAAGTTGCTTAGCAATTTTCAAATCATATAAATCAGTTTATGAATATAATAAAGTAGGTAAACATAATTATTTTACAAAATGAACTGAGGCATTTTAATTAAAGCACAGTTTATTATTTTATTTGTATGTTTACTTTGATATTTCATAAAAAGATTTGTATGCTTTTGAGGTGTATGTGATTTATTATGTAGCTTTTCGCGCGTGTATAAAAAATGATCAAAAATACGAAAATGTTTTTTTGATTATTATTTTTTCATATAAGCTAAAAACATGTTCAAATAAAAAAATGAATTTAGTTTATTTTAAATATAAAGAAAGAAAGTTAGAAGACACGTTGAAAGCAAATGTTTTATTTTTATATTGCATACAAGTGCGAGAAACAAAATATAATAAATCTCATTGAAAAAATATACCGGCTGTTACAGAATTTTGAAATAAAATTTGGAATTCTGAAGTTGCGTGGGGTCGATATCGTAGGATGTGCGCAGGTTTTGTGTGTGTGTGTGTGTGTATGCGTGTGTGTGTATGTACGTGTGGAAAAGCTGTAGTGTGTCGTACGATACGATCTTAATAGTACGCATTTTTTAAGGTTGAAAGGTGTCAAATTTTAGAGGTAACTCTTGAAAGGGAACACAACATCTCCTTTGAATTTTATTTCGGACTTTTTGATATAACTACAACACGTTGATTAAAAAAATTAAACAAATAAAACTTGGGCTTTTATTAGTAAAAACACAGATTTTATTAGTAAAAGCCTAGTTTTTATTTGTTTCATTACAAATAAAAAAAATATTTATTATTTATTTGTTTTATTCTTATTTTTCAAAAACGTCTTATTCATTTAATAATTTCATGAAATTTGTATGAAATAATATAATATTGGCTCCATTATTTCATAGATATGTCATGAAATTATCAAATGAATTAGATGTTTTTGAAAGTGGCAAACCATTTTTATGAACTAATATAGCCAAGTTTTAATTTATTGTCGTATTGACGGCACCCCCCTGTATACAGTGTGTTCCAAAAGTCCAAAGTAAAATTCAAGGGAGTGGTTGTGTTCCTTTTCAAGAGTTAACTCTAAAAATTTGACACCTAACAACTTGCACACACAACTTGTGTTATGGATACAGATAACGGAGAAATATATATATATATATATATATATATATATATATATATATATATATATATATATATATATATAAATATGAGAAATATTCTTAATGTGAACAAATGCTCGTCTCTCATCACACAAATATCTGCCCCTTCCCCTACCGTGGGATTTGAACCCATAACCTCTGTCCGAGTAGCCTGCAGTATAGTAAGGGGTACGGACTACTACTCGTATACCAGACTTATACGAGTAGTGGTCTGTACCTGTACTCCTATACGGTAGAGACTTTACATCATATACAAAAATCATAAAATCTTGTTATCTTTTTTGGTGTCTGCCAATAAATTTTTAGAAAGAGAAAACATGACCAAATTAGTACGATTCAAAAATATATAAGTCATAATAAAAATAATGACCAATGTGACAAAATCTTTTTATTAAAAGTGATGCGGCTATCTCGCTTACACATCACAAATCACATCACTATAAAGAGCAATCAACAAAAACTCAGAAACATTATATTTTTTAATAAGGTCGTGAGAGATTTATCGTAGTTTAGCTTTCTCGTCATATTCGCGAATAGAAAAAAGAGTGAGATTTGATGCCAAACTCTCCTAAGGTGATTTAAAATCTATACATTAGTAATATATCAAATATAAATGCAAAAGTAAGTTGGTCTGTCTGTAAAGTTTTCTTACTTTCCTAAGCCGCGAAACCGATTTAAATAAAATTTGGCATGGAGATAGATTACTTCAGAAAAAGGCCATAGGCTACCATTTGATGCGATAGCCGACATCCTCCCGGAAACTTTAAGAGAAAAAATTTAAATACTTTGGCAGGTTCACTGTATATTTCTCACATTCTCATTTTTTCATACTCCTCTTTTTTATACAGGTTGGTGACGACAATACGACAGTAAATTAATCCTTTAATGCAACTTAAGTTGACATTACAATTAAAATTCAATTGTGTCTGGTTTATCGGGCTTCAAAGAATTAAAACATGGGTTATATTAATTGATAGAAATGTTTTTCAATTTTCAAATACTACTCTGTCAAGAAAGTACCGGGAAAAGATCAATAATACACAAAATGTTAGTTATTCATCCAGATTTATTTTATCACCTTCAAAGTATGCTCCTTCAGAAACGATACACTTATGCCAATGAATAATCCAATCGTCAAAACATTTTTAAAACGCTGTTTCCGGAATTGAGTTCAGTTCTCGCCGCAAATTCTCTTTTATGTCTTCTACCGATTGAAAACGGGTGCCACGAAGTGGTCGGTAATTTGGGTTTAGGAAAAAGAAAGAAGTCGGCTGGAGCCATATCTGATGAATATGGTGGTTGCTTGATGGTATTTTTTGAGTTTGGTCATAAATTCGTTTACAATGATGGCCTTGAGTGAAGGCGCATTATCGTGGTGCTAAATCCAAGAATTTTCTTTCCACAAATCTGGGCTTTATCGTCGAATTTGCTCTCTTAAACGACGCATAACGCAGGAATTTTCAGTCACTATTTCCCTCACTTTTGCGATGTTAACTTCAGTTGCAGACGTTGATGGCCTACCAGAGCGAGGAAAATCTTCCATCACATCTCTAAATTTTCAGTGACTCCGAACACGAAATCCCATTGGCGATGCAAAATTTAAGATCAACTCTTTGTTCGATGTTTTTGTCCATTATGAAATTCGAAATACACACTTGTTATGATATAACTAAAAACAGCACTGTATTTAATATAATTATCAGATGCAACTCAAACTCCGCGCTAAAATGGAAAACAGTTGTGGTAATCTAATATCAACAAAAAAAAAAGAATTTGGAACCATAAACAAATCATACATTCCCGATACTTTTTGACTGAAGTACATCTTATTTATTTGACAATTAAAAACATTTCTATGAAATAATGCAGCAAATGTGATATTATTTCATTATTTCATGATGAAATGAAAAAACTGCAACACAGTCAAATATTCAGCATGGCGTCTATGTCACTTTGGTGATGTTAAGTTGCCCTTCATGTCGTCCGCCATATTATATACCATATTGAATAATGGTAAAATCGACAAAAAATTGTACAAGTGAACTTTACATGAAAACGAATTATTAGTATTTTTCCCGGATTCAGGAGATATTTCCTGATTTTTTA
Organism: Nymphula nitidulata; assembly: GCA_947347705.1. Taxonomy (NCBI): domain Eukaryota; kingdom Metazoa; phylum Arthropoda; class Insecta; order Lepidoptera; family Crambidae; genus Nymphula; species Nymphula nitidulata. Next base: position 26,622,789 of record OX374616.1, read on the forward strand.
GGATATTTGACATATACCAGGCTAGATATTAAATATCGTCTTTATGATTCCTGAGTGGTAGAGCAGCAATATTTTGTCCTATTTGTTTCCCGGGTTGGAAGTTTACGATAAAAATTGCAGTTGGTAAAAACTTTGAAATCGATCGCCTTTTTTCGAAGCTGTGGGGCGTAGGTCCCTTTAGGGAGTGGATTATAAGAAAGATAGTGACAGCATCAGTTTTAAACTAGGACTAACTTTAGTCCGCGTTTTATAATAAGGGGGTTAAGGTTTAAGTTAGATTAAGTTAGCATCTTGATTTTCACATACATAATACATGTAATTGGTCAGCAAAATTTACCTAAGCCCTCGATCAACTTTCAAGCGCAATGTCAAATCCCATATATTTTCCATTTAGCAATAGCGAATACAGCGGTTATCAAAAGGAATCCTTTCTAGGGTATGCTCAGCTAAAGAGCGATAAATGAACTATTTGCAGACCGAAATATAAGTGTTCTGCTTGAGTCTACAGCGTATCTTCGACAATCGATCCGCCGTCCGATGTTCGTTGAACCGATAGGACGTTTGTTTAAGAGAGTTTCGCCGTCTTACAATGCTATTATTACTTTATTGCCTAGAACGCCAAGCGTACTAGCAAAAAACCCCCAGAGGTATACTTCCATCTTGACCTTATCCTCGAATAAACATAGATAAAGTTTAATTTCACAATAACTTATAAGGACTAATGCAATTTTAGGAAAAGACTTTCAGAGAGACAGAATAGTACGTATTGTTATTATAGATGTCGCGCATGTGAGTCTAAATACTTTTCTAACGTTGAGATATATTTGTACACTAAGCGAGGGAGGAACAGGGGAAAAGTGCACCTTTTCCCCTCAGCTCATATTATTATAATTTACGCGCTATCCATACCGTATCATGGGAATAAAGATTATGCGGATTAACTCACGTTATACATTTATACCGGTATAACCTTAGCAAAATAATGCAAAATTCAAGTTTATTAAGTTCTTTCGATTGTTTGTTGTGCATTAGTCATATTTTTAGTACAATTTTTTTAAGTGGTTAATTAAAAATATGTAATCAGTAGCTTCTGTCCGCAACATTATCTGCGCATAATTAGTGCTTCGAGTAGCCTATTTTTAGCAAACTAAATTATAGCCTATAGATATGTTATTCTGATGTAAGAACCACATTATTGTAAAGTTTCATTAAAATCCATTCAGTAATTTTTGCGCGAAAGAGTAACAAACATACCTACATTCATCCATACATCCATAAAAAAATTTCGTAATTATAATATTAGTAGAATGAAGCTGCCAAGAAGTCCATTAATGGAAACAATATGCAAATAATTAAAAGATAAAGATAAATGTTTCAAAACATTTGTTTCTGTTAGAAACCAACCGACTTATGTCTTGAATTCCTATAGTTTTCATTATTATTTTAGCTTAAAATAATTGTCAAAATCTAAAGCTCTAAAGCCTTCTTTTGAATTATACAGGGTGGTGGCGAATATACGACAATAACTTAAAATATGGGCTGTATTAGTTCATAGAAATATTTTGCAACTTTCAAATGCATCTTATTTATATGATAATTTCATGACATTTGTATGAAATAATATAACACCGGCTGCATTATTTCATCGAAATGGTTTAATCTCCTGGGAAAAATATTAATAATTCGTTTTCATGCATAATTTTTAATATGGCAATATGGCGGGCGACATAGAAGTCAACTAAACGTCACCAAAGTGACCACCATGAGCGAGTGAGTGAGCGCCATGATGAATATTTGACTGTGTTGCAGATTTTTCATTTTTTCCGCGTGGATGTCGGTTATTGCACAAATGGTAGCCTATAGCCGTTCTCTGGATATAATCTATCTCCATGACAAATTTTATTTAGATCGGTTCAGCGGCTTAGGAGAGAGAGAAAATATATAAGTATGATGAGTAAGAGCATTTGGTTACATTTAGTATGTTTCTTTCTTTCTTTCTTTCTTTCTTTCTTTCTTTCTTTCTTTCTTTCTTTCTTTCTTTCTTTCTTTCTTTCTTTCTTTCTTTCTTTCTTTCTTTCTTTCTTTCTTTCTTTCTTTCTTTCTTTCTTATCTAGTATACATAATAGAAACTTAAATTACTTTGGGCTAGATAATAGGTGTGCTACAAAGCATAACTGTGACTTATACCACAGTGGTAGTAGACTTGCAAATAACAAACTTAGTAATCCCATCAGCTGTCAAAATAAGACTAAATTTTATAGGCCCCATGCATGCTATTCTGGAAGGCGTTTTATATTAGATACTTGTGTTTTACTTGTATTAGGTACTATTTGGTAAGAAAAATATATTGTATTTTGCATAGTATTAGTTATCTAGTACTCGTAATTTTTGGAGTAGCGTTATACTCCCGGGGCCTATTTTTTCCTACAAAGCTCGGCTTATAACCTTACATGTGAAGTGGTACGAAAAGAGTCCTTGGGTGAAGACAGCTGGTGCAAATTGGAACACACTGTCCTAGCCGCCTCCACCTTGCAGGCCCGTAAGGTGCCTTTTCACGCCTCTTTTGAGGATGAAAAGGTCCAATGTTATAGGAAGGAGGAAACAATATGCTGGTAGAAATAGAAATAAATAAGAAAACTATTAGTAATAGTAAAAATCTATATTTCTAACTCGGAGCGGTTCGATAGCAAGACGAAATATTAAATAAAAATTAAATTATAAGACTAATGGCTAATAGAAGATAAGAAATAACTGTATTAAATCTAAGAATACTCAATGTAACAAATATAGTATAGAAAAAAGAGAAATGTAAATTTAAGTAAAATAATAAATCAATAGACATACATATTATATAGAATACCAACATTAAATTGTATAAGAAATAAGAGAACAATTATTGTAAGCTGAAAATGCTAATGAATAAAAACAAAGCTGAAAAAGTATTTACCCAAATAGAAATAAGAATTAGATCAGCTAGTCAGGACCCACACGTAAAAGTATGAATGTGGACGAATGTGAGAAAGACACAGAATGCTGAATGAAAGTACGAGAAAGAAGCAAAAGCGAGAACTGGTATGACAGAGTAAAAGTCTCCGATAGTGTAAAAGGAATTAGTGTTCAAAAAAAATGCTGCCAAAAATGACAATTAATATCTCTAGAATGTGCGGATTGGCAGGTAATAAGCATATCATTTACCTATATTACCTATTCAAATAGATATATTTTATACATAGTGCCTTTATATTTAACTGATCTTTATATTTTTTATTAAGTCAAAAGTAAATAAGAAATATACATTAAGTACAGACGGCCGCACATTAAGCGTAACACATTAGTTGGAAAATACAGTTATTACAATGAACCTACAATTATTATTGTCAGTGTTTAGCACTTTCGCGGACACTCCACCCATAGGCGTAAAATAGGTTGATGACGACGACGTGGCATCACGTCGATCGACGTTTCAATTAATTGCACAAAAATTGATGTGCCGTCGTCGGACGGTCGCTTTGTTTACATTGAAAGGGAGGACACGATATAGTGTCATACCACGATCAAAATCCATATCGCTAGTGTCATAAGAAAAGCCGAAATAGTCATTTTTTTGGAGTACTCCCCTCACCCCCTCCCGCACCGCTGCCGTGACAATACGTCTGTAGTCGTGCGATTTTCGTACTTCAGTCGCCCAGTGCCATAGCCCCATAACAAACATAATTAATGTTCTAACACAAATAAAAATCCGCCCACAGCCGTTGTATGGGAATTTGTGTGTCATTCATAATATACTGTTTCAAAAATGTAAGTGTCCGTGAACGTGTTAAACTGTTTAGCGTCAAATTCAGACATTTGATTTTAATTGTCATTCTTTGCCAGCACGTGTGTTCCCTCCTGCCTATTACATGGGTTCCTTCAAAAGTGGTGTGACACAATTGGTTTTTGACATATGCTCCCGGGAGTCTTACGGGGCCTAACAAATGAACGTGTTCTACAGGCGTGTGTACTGTTTTGGATCGCATATTAATATGTGTAGGTTAGTTATTGCCTCATGGTAGTGGTAGTCAGGTCGTATTTCTTGAATTACAAAAAAGATCGACTTAGAGTTCGTTTTCCACTATGCAAACGAGTTATCTTCAAATTTGAGTTCCATAATTGTTGTTGTTGTCGTCGTTGCTGCTTTGATATTGAGTAGATTTTTTAGGCTTCTGTTTATCATGTTTAACGAAACCAAAATAAAAACTATGATTATGAAATTAACGCCGCGGCGATGGCAAGAAATATTGAATTTTTTATCGGAAAAGGTATTAAAAATACGAATTCAACAATTTACAAGTAAGGCAAGACTTTCAATCAATATCCAGTTAAAAATATTTCGCATCTTCGTTTAAGATAGAACCAAACACTTTATTTTTAATTAATTGTCACTAATGCAATAAGTTTACACGCATGATCAAAAACTTGCCTTGAAAAAAAAAACGTTTGATAACTAAACTACTTCTTTAGCTACATTAGTTTATTGTGTAATTACAGTTTATTTGACACAAAACTTGTGTAAGTCTATCCACCTTTTTGTTTGGGCAGGTATTACCCTAGTTTTGTGGTCACTTTTTTAAATAACAATTAGTTGAAAGTTCATTTACATTTACAGTTTTTTTTTCAGTGCAGATCATTTATTAATATTTTTATTTGAGAACCAGTTCAAGTCACCGTGTGCATTAGCCACAATTAATTTCACCACAGCATAACACAATTCACTATAATCCTTTTTGTCACAGTCCTTTTTCACACTTCGACACTGGCACCTTCACGGAAGAATCATGTAATTCACAAAATATACCGACCAATCGCAACCAATCCATTGTCGCTCTGTTGTTGACGGCAGCGCAGGGAAAACTTTTCACTTTTCTTTAGTTTTTTTAAAAGATGCACTAGTCGAAACCGCACTGGCCTTCAAGCTCGTATGATAATTATTCGCGGTGCGCGTGATTATTTATAACATTCAGTTTCACGCCTGAAAGAGTCCGCCGTCCGCCGGCCGTGTGCGCCTATGGTGCATCCATATTGTACCTTGTTGCAACCGACGTACGCTGGTATAACTGTACCGCTTACCAACTCTGTGGCTATATGAACTTTAAGGTTTAAAATATAACGAAATATTATTAGCGACAGACTAAAGTAGGTACTTGACACTGATAAAAATAGACTATGGATTTATCTAACTTAAATTAATCATACTGTATGACACCCATGAGGCTTTTAATGTATCAAATTATTTATATGTCATAATTTTGTCACAAAATAATCGTCGTTTTATGTATGTAATTTGCATTGATTTGCCTATATAAGAAAATAGATATTGTATTTAATGAAATAGGTATGTGAGTTCAAGAGCCATAGATGTTTATTTTATTTATTATATTTCTAAAATTTATTAACATAATTTAATTACAAATTAAAAATTCATACAAATGTATATTATGATATAGATTTTACGTGGAATAGAAATTTTAATTATCGATATTAATAAATATTCTAAAAATTCTTTTCAATCATTTATACTCGTTTAGTCATATTAAACGTAACAACTTTTAATACACCAACTATGCCTGTAAACGCATTAATTACAAATATTATACAGGGTGGTGCCGTCAATGCGACAATAAATTTAAACATGGGCTATATTAGTCCATAGATATGGTTTGCCACTTTCAAAAATATCGTATTCATTTGATAATTTCATGACATTTGTATGGAATAGTGGAACGTTGGCAGCATTATTTCATACAAATGTCATGAAATTATCAAATGAATACGATATTTTTGAAAGTGGCAAACCATTTCTAAGGACTAATATAGCCCATGTTTAAATTTATTGTCGCATTGACGGCACCACTCTGTATATCATTAATTTTGGCCCATATTTCGGCGGCCAATACTGTGTTGTGACGTCACAATGCAGCATAATTTTTCCATGGAGCTTTTTTGACAACTTGTAACTGCTCCTTAAACAAATTTCTATTTATATGAAACTATTAATTGCAGATATACTATTGCTTCTGCAATATTTATTGTGTTTTGACATACTATTTATAAATGAAATAAAAAAAAACTTATTAAATTCACTAGCCATATAATAGTTGTGACTGTAGGTAATATTGATATCGCAGATCATAAAAGTGCACAGCGTTGCTTTTTAGATTCAAATGAAAATTTTGCAAGGAAGTTTTCTTTGTATGTGAGATATAGCTTAAAGTTGTATTTTTATCCGACTTCAAAAACGAGGAGGTTCTCAATTCGGTCAGTATGGTTTTCTTCTATGTATGTACACAGATCACGCCGAGATTTCTGATCCGATTTACGTGATTCTTTTTTTGTTCGATGAAAATCGATCAGGTAGGTACTTTGCTCACAGATTAAAATCAAAACAACTGGAATAAGTAAGTCGTATGTATGCGAAATTGCGGATTTTTGCTTTCCTATGACTTTTTAGTGAAACGATAGAAGGAAACAAAACATATTATGCTAACGGTCACCCGTCTAGCTTTGACCTTAGAACATTATCACTAAAATTTAAAAATATTAATAAAAAAAACCGATGAAAAGGATAAAATAATTAAATTTTAGTAGGTACTTATACACTACAAACATATTTTTTGGAGTTGGTGCTAAGTTGTTTCCAGAAACAATAGAATGAAGTACCAACTTCAAAAAATATGTATCTAGGGGATAATTAGTACCTACTAAAATTTAATTATTTATCCTTTTCAGTATTTTGAAGTCGGTTTTAATTTTTGTATAGTTTTTAAATATTTGAATAGACAAATTAGATATTCAATATGAAGGTAACTTAAAAAGTTAATAATAAAAAGTTACAATCACAATGAAGAAGATTACCCGATATAGAAAAAGCGGAAGCTATTTTATTCTAGCTGTAGTATATCACTAGCTCACAACTGTATGCATACAAAGCAGCTCACTTATTTTACTTTACACATCCCTTCCGGTAGTATGATAGTCGTCAATTCTTAATGAAAGCAGTTAATATACTGATCACTTTCTAGCATTTACGAGTTGTTGTAAAAATATAATCTGAACGTTAATTGTCCTAGGTTCCACTACTAGTCACAACCTTCTCGTGTAACAATAAAAAAATAATTGTGGTTATAATTTCCACGTTGACTCGATATGGGTTTCATGTAAGGATTAAATAACTATTTTCATAACAATAACTGGAACCAAAGATTTAACAAGTTGAAAGAAATTTCGAGCAATTGAAAAATTTTATACTTACGCTTTTTTGCTTGACGTCGGAAATAGACAAACATGTTGACGACTGTCAATGTGTCAAATGTCGGTCAGAAGAACGAAAGGTCAAGCCATCCAGTTAAGCGGCTGATTTAACCACACGGCGCCGGCGGTTACGTATATATTAATTTGTCGGTCTAAAATGTCCAAGTGCTGAATACTAATCGGTGGTAAAACTGTTGGAATTGTCATATTGCATAAAAATTTCACCATCATGAATAAATGGTAATCAATTTTTATAATTTAAAACTTTACGCCCTTCTTGTGTCAGGATCAATTTGATAATCTATTATCTAGGTGAACGCTCACCACTTACTCCCCCTACCTCCACAGCTCCCAAAGAAAACGTCCGATTTCAAAGTTTTACCAACTGAAAGTTCCAACTTGGAAAATAAATGTTTAAAATATTTACAAAAATACTTCTTCAAAGAAAAGTAGGTAGTTGTTGATAAAAAACGAATATTGAATTGTGCTATAATTTTAATTGTTCAACTAGGTAATTCGCTTTTTCTTTCCTTTGTTGACGCACCATGACATAAACAATAAGTTTTTTCTTCCATTTTGTAGGTAAACCAGTATTATTACAATAAAATACAATTTTTTGTAAAGTTTACAAATTATACTCCAGTCAAACGTTCGCCATAATTTAGGAACAAACGTAATGCAGCGCCAGCGCAGCGTTGCCAATCCCATTGAAGCTTTGAATTTTTTTTCTGTATCTCTACTCGTTTTTTAAATTAAGGAGTTCTCTGTCAAATATCGATCAAATACCAACAAAATATATTTTTTTTTAAGATAAATATTTTGTTTAAAGATAAATGTTTGTCCATTTCCGATTTTAATTATAAAGTTCAGTAAAACAATCAAAGAAAAATAATAATAAAAAAAACAAAATGAATATTAAAACCAGCTATTTCATTTTTGGTATAATTATCTCGACTTACCGAAGAAGGATAAGAAAATGACTAATTGGTGATTATTCAGAGTGGAAAAAATCTATGGGCCCTGGAGGGGAACTACTTTAAATCCTTTAGTTAGCGCATTTTACGAAACGGAAACATTCCTTTATTTTTGAAAAGAAACAAATCTGCGTTCAAATATCTTCTAAAATTCGCTTGTCTCACCCGGGAATCGATTGTATGTATATATATGTATGTATTTATCCAGTCGTTTGTATCAAAATAATGTTGAATTATGAACTTTTCAAGTTATTAGATGTATAAAATGTAGGCGCATAAGAAGGTGGAGGGAACAAACAGCGAAGATAAATGGACAGCTATTAAGAAACTATCTTCGGTTTCGGAACTTTAAAAACGACATCCAAATTATTTTCATCTCTAATATCTAATATCTATGACCAGATCCTTAGAAAATAATAATATTCAATTGATTATTCTGTATATATTACATCAAATTAAAAACGAGAAAATGTTATAGAAAGGTAAGTAATAATAAATGATACAAAATCTATCTTGACATTGTTAGTAGACACACATGGCGTCTCTCGCACCGAAACATGACAAATTTATCATTGAAAGATATAAGTAGAGTAAGCAAACTGTACTTTGTGAGCTGAGTCAAGGAAGACCAGCAGATCAATTTGCTGTAAATTAATCGGAATGTCGGGTATATTTTTATAGTAATGTAACATAAACGCGAGTTAAATTCGGTAAATTTGGTAGGATAAATCAGTCATTCCGCGAAGAGACTGCATATCGACCTTTGACTATGACATAGACATAAAATATGTATTGTAATGAGTTGTTTATTATTTTCTGTCTCTAAATTGTGTGCCCGAAAAAACCTCTACGCCGAGAGAACCAAACTTATGGAAATAATGAAAAGAGGTAGAGGCATTTCTGTATCTCATTTGGCATATTGTTTTTAAAATTAACTGTATTTGTCTTCTAATTCAACAAGGAAAATTGATTAATTGAAATGCTGTTTTATTATACTACATACTATTTGCGACTCCGAATTTTGCTGAGGAGTCTTGGCTGCTCGATATGAGTGACCAGGTGAAAGAACCAAAAACGTTACATTTTCATAGTCGACTGACAGTTCCATATGAACAGATTAGGTGGAATAATGCTGTAAGTATGTAATTCCTGCCCTAATAAATAGAGAAGATCTCTTGTTCCACTAAATGAATTGAGTATATTCATGGATAAAGTGGGATGCACGTAGATATTGTATTGTTGACGTAAGGTTTTTAAAAAACTAACGTAGTAGCCTTACGAAAACATTAGGCGGATCATTAGTTTGTGAAGTTCAAACCACAAACAACTTGTTTTCTATTTTTGAGGAGATGCCGGCGCGGGTGATGAGAGGTGAAAGGGTGAAATTTAATAACAAAATAAATTTCTTTAAATTTCATATTAACATAAATGTATAGATCTATCGAGGAGCTCGGTGGCGTATTGGTTTGAGCGCTCTGGTTCGATACAAAACAAAGCAACTTTCGCCATGGTCGATCCTGGGATGGGTCAATCAAAGTTTGTTATCTCGAACTTCTCCGTCCTTCGGAAGGCACGTTCAGCCGTTGGTCCCGGTTGTTACTGCAACCGCTTTAACCCACCAACCCGCATTGGGCCAGCGTGGTGGTGTTATGGCCCAAACTCCCCATGTGTTTCTCCCATGTAGGAAGGCCGAGTAGTGGGACGTATATAGGCTGGTGATGATGATAGTTCTATCAATTTTTTAATCGTTCCTTGGAATTATTTTCATCTAAGTATAATATTTATGTACCTTACTTAATACACTTAACACCTTAGATTATTAGGTATTGTCCGATAAACTTAACATAAGGAGTTTTCGGATCAGAGATACGATTTTATTTATACATTGAGTCAAAAATGAGAATAGATGATTTGTTTATGGTTCCAAATTCATTTTTTTTTGTTGTTGTTAGATTGGCACAACTTTTTTCACTTTTGGGCGGGGAGTTTGAGTTGCATCTGTTATTTATATTAAATACAGTGCTGTTTTTAATTATTTCATATCTAGTGTCTCTTAAGAATTTCATAATGGACAAAAACATCGAACAAAGAGTTTGTCTTAAATTTTGCATCGCCAATGGAATTACGTGTTCGGAGTCACTGAAAATGTTACAGAAGGCTTACGATGAATCGACTTTATCAAAAACACGTGCTTATGAGTGGTACAAAGCGTTCAAAAGCGGTTGAGATGTGATGGAAGATTTGCCTCGCTCTGGTAGGCCATCAACGTCTGCAACTGAAGTTAACATCGCAAAAGTGAGGGAAAAAGTGACTGAAAATCCTCATTCAACTTTGAGAGAGATATCCGGCGAACTTTCTGTATCTCACGAGTCGATCCGTAACATTTTAAATAATCACTTGGGAATGAAACATGTTGCCGCTCGGCTAGTCCCAAAAGACCTGAATTTTCTCCAAAAACTCAATCGCATGAGAGTCGCTGAGGACATGCTAGAACGAGTCAATTCCGAACCAACAATAATGAAACGCATTGTTACTGGTGACAAGGCGTGTGTTTACGAGTTTGACATGTAAACTAGTCAACAAGCTACGGCGTGGCGCCTTCCAACTGAACCGAAACTGAAAGAACCCACGCCAAAGTCGATCAAAAGTCAAAGTCATGTTGTCTGTTTTCTTTGACGCTCGCGGTGTTGTGTACTCGGAATTCTTGCCGCGGAAGGTCAAAAGATAAATTAAAAATATTATTTGAGCGTTATGGGCGTTATAAAAAGGCCAGATTTGTGGAAAGAAAATTCTTGGATTTTGCACCACGATAATGCGCCTTCGCACAAGGCGATCATTGTGAAAGAAATTTTTGACCAAACACTCAACAAATACCATCGAGCAACCACCATATTCACCAGATGTGGCTCCAGCCGACTTCTTTCTTTTCCTAAACTCAAATTACCACTTCTTGGCATCCGTTTTCAATCGATAGAAGACAAAGGTAAAGGAGAATTCGCGGCGAGAACTGAACTGAATATGATACAGCGTTTAAAAAATGTTTTGACGGTTGGATTATTCGTTGGCTTAAGTATATCGTTTCTGAAGGAGCATACTTCGAAGGTGATAAAATAAATATGAATGAATAACTAACATTTTGTGTATTATTGATCTTTTCCCGGTACTTTCTTGACAGAGTAGTATATCAAAATAGAAAAAGACATTTGTGTTTCACAGTTTTCACTCGCACGACCTGACACAATCCGGGTGAATAGGGGCACTGAGCTGCAAAGGAATTGCGAGTACCCCATCTATAAATTTCAAGTCCTTCTATTTTAAATTATGAGCTAAAGCTTCCCTTACTTCTCTAGCTTACTTTAGCTTTTAACTTTATATAACTAAAAAATGAAAACTTTTTGAAAATTAGGGAAAAGTTCGACTTATCATCATATAAGTATGTATTTGCAGGCAATACCTATACATCACATTAAGAGAAACGCAAAAATTGACTAACTTTTATACATTACACAAACACATAAATTAACTTGATATTCACACACCAGATAAAAGTGAATCGACCATTGTGTAAGCACGATTAGCGCGAGGAAGGCATCGCGTGCGCCGATCGTCTGCGCCGAACATCCGCATTATGATACCACCGCGTAACGGAGACGCATCGCCGTTAAGGAAATTACACGAAACAAATTTCTAACTTGATTAAGTCAAATATTTTCAGAATAATGGTCGAAATGGTGTTGGTTTTAAATCGATCGGAAAATGAATTTGTTTAAAATAATTGAGTACATATATCCTAAAACCCGATGTTACATGTTAAATTATAATGCAGTAATTATGTACATTAGTAGGCAAAAAACAGATATGATAGTAGGTTTGTTGTCTATAGCTTATGTTATAACATTTATTAAATAGGAAATTATTTGTTAAAGGAACAATAAACACGCTAATGTTATTTTAGACAGAATATGTAATATTATACATTAGCATTACCTATATAAGAACATTACCTAAAAAGCAATCACTCTCTCCTGTTATTAATTTGTTTTGTTTAAACGATATAATATTTTCAGTAAGTGCAGTAATAAGGATTGCTTGTAATTTCTTTTGGAAAACTGGATCTACTTACGTGTGTTTCGAATTTTTTAATGTCCGCTATAACATACAATTTTAATGAGCGCTAGAATTTATGATCTTTTACTTTAAAAGCCTAAACTCTAAAGAATCAAACGAATAGTTCGTTTGATTCTTGAATCCATGTGAATATAAAATATTTTTTAATTTGTTCAAGACATCTCTCTCTATTATAACTGTAACAGAAACTACAAAAAACTCTTGAAAAAACATTAAAAGTAGAAAAAAACATATTTCCATTGAAGCGCATGAGAATCCTACCGATTGCACCACAATGCCTGCACTTGTACTCGTGAGCTCGTGCCCGTGGTAGGAGCCTTGCACTTGCGCTGCCTTGCACTTGCCCGGCGAGAGCCAATCAAACCGGCTTATTACCGTTAACTAATGGTCTGCACCGGACCAAAACATGCAAAGCAGTTATTAATTAACATATCAATTTTAATTCAGTATTATACCTATTACAATCGAAGAATAAGAAATTAAAGAAACAGGGAGTACTTTTATTTTTAGAAAATATTCTTTTGACCAAAATACATCACAGTAATTTATCCCTCTTAACTAACACATTGTAACTTAAATTTGACGACATGATATGAAGTGTTCGAGTGTGTAAATAAAGATTATTTATTAAGGGATTAGGTTTTGGTCAATGTGAACCATTTGACGAACAATGTTAACTGCGGGAAAATCTTCAGACGGAAGCAATTTATTTGATAATAAAAAAGAAAACTTGATGAGTAAATGTATTTACGATCTCAAACGCAGTTAATGCCCAGCTATCAAGTATTCTAAGGAGGCGGCAATACATTTAGCTACTTGTAATTATGTTGCGTACAGAACACGGTATGAATGTTTTTATTCGAGTGTTGTATAAAAGCGGCTTCCTGCTTTCTATTGGGCGAACTTCATAGTCCATCAAGTACCATCAAATGTTATTGAACAGAACAAATGTTTTGCTCAACTTCACGATATAATAACCATCGCTAGGATTCAAGTGTATTGATGTACAGCACGATACCCAAAAAATATTTACAGCACGTTTTGTAATTTTTTATTTTATTTTGAATTACTAACGGAGTAGTTCTAGGCCTGCATCTCACCTGAAGATGGAAGCGAGCTACAGCCGGATTCCTCAACCACAGAGGAACTGGCTCTATCACCTCCAACTGCCGAAACTTAGGTGGTAGCTGGCCAGGCGGACTCTACTACTAACCAAGCCGAGCAGAAAATTCCTGCTCCTACAGGAATTGTTGCCGGAGTCTTCTCGGTACTTCAACTTTTCGAACCGGTGTAAATTCAGACATGACAGACGGATAGACAATATGACATTGTGAGACCATTTTTTAATTAGATATACATATTTTGTGATTTTTGACGATTCGATAGAGCTTCATAAGAGCCTACTTGAATAAATATATTTTTGATTTTGATTGAACCCTGGACCTCTAGATCTGCAACCATACCTAGTGCAGAGGCGGTTAAAATCCGTTAGAGGCAGTTAAGACTAGACTAGTCTTTTAACTAGAATTTAACAACATTTATTTGCTAGACACTAGTCTACGAAATAAAATAATTGGATGTAGATTTTGGCGGGACTTTATTGGTGTAATTAGTTTGAATACTTTGGAGTTCATTGAATAATTGTGTCAACCAACGATCGACATTGACAGGAAAATCCAATAATTTCCGATATTATTCATGGGAAAACTATGTATGTAAAAAGTATTATTATTATATAAAGCATGCAATATTATGTTTTATAAAATATGGTATACCATATTTTATAAATCATAATATTCTTACTGTGATTTGCCTATATGTATTGGAATCTAGTAAAATTGTAAAAAAACACATGCATCTATACTCTGCTAATACTAATACTAAACGTTAAGACAGATATAAAAATAAATTATATCTCCCTACAGGTAAAACTCTTCAACTAGTCATATCAGACCCATACTGGATATCTGTAAACATTCATAATAATATTCCCAAAAAAATAAAAGACATTCAAAAAATAAAGCCATTTATAAAACATACTCTCTAAAAAGCATATTACACATTAAATGAGTTGGTTGCAGATAAAAACAAATAATAAACTTATTATGATTGAATTGTAACATACTGAAATTAAATTTGTGTCTCTCTATAAGACCAGTGTCGCTCTCTTAAGATTCTATCAGAATATTGAGCACGTGACACCCTCACGTGCTCAATATTCTGATAGAATCTTTTTACACCCTTTATTAAATAAATAAATTATGATATCTACAATTATTCAAATTATCGCTGTTTTGCGTGAGATATTGTTGAAACATGATATAGAGTTTTTGTCATGTTGCCGGTTCCTAGCATACTACTATGTAGTCAGTTAGCGACACCACTATTGTAATGGGAAATAAAGAAATGAAATCTACTTCAGATAGTGCCACGTAGCCTTGCCTTCGTTACAAGAGAGAAATATTATAAAATAAAACCAACATAAAAAAGGGATAATTTTGAATGAAGGGTGTTGATATTAGATTCTTTTTGTTGTGAGTGGTAAACTAGTTCCCGGCAAGACAGTGTCAGATTACATATCAGACGTAGCGTGCCTTCCCTTATAGCGACGTCGAACCTTTTTTTACTGGGCATCGCTGAAGCGTGGCTCGGCTTAGATAACAATTTGATAGTTGCATGGGTAATAAAAAGCCCCAAAAATTGGTCACAATTACCCTGGTTACCGCCTCGTAACATTTTAATAGCAAGTCCCCATTTAGTGTGGGAACGATTCTGGTGTAGTGGTCAATATGTGTAATTTTGTGTGAGTAGGCCGGACTTATTATACTTAGATAAGTTTTACTTGGCTCTTTACTCACAAATTACGGTGCCTTTATTGTTTGTTGCTTTCTATGTAGGTATACATAAAGATAGACGTGATTTTTTGTCTAAGTTTTAAATTTCACTTATAAAAAAATTTGAGGTCCTCTTGCACAACAAAAGGTGAATAATGGGAAAAATAATTAACGCTAAATTCATAAAAGCCCTTAAATATTTTATGCACCCGGTGCACAAAATATTTACAAATAAAGCGTATATGTATAGACGTAATCTATCTAAATATACAAAAACTGACTGACAGATGGTCATATCACACAGGTTCCTCTTATAAGATCTAAACTAGATGCACTAAGAAAGAATTTTTCGAAATTCATCTCCTAAGGTCCTAAGTTTGTAAGGGGTATTTAATTTTATTCTATATTTTTAATATAATTTTATTGTTTAATATAACCACTGCTATAGCCAAAGCTGTGTATACCTATAATAAGCATATTTTATATGTTCATAAGATAATGATATAAGATTAGAAATAATGTTTTTATATATATAATGCTGTTGGTGTACCTTACTTAACAAGATCAGTTAGACCATTTTATTCGAAACACCACAGAAGTACTCCTATCGATAAATGAGTAGCTAAACAAGTAGGTTTATTCAGAATCCAACCCTCGCTCAAATGTGAGCAAAATGCAACTTTTCTGCGAGTTTCTAAGCAGAAAAAGCACCCATTTGATACTGGAGAGGTGAAAAAGTTTTATGCCTTGCTTATAAAATGTCATCTCCAGAACACCCTTTTTTCTGGAGAAATCTGTTTACAGACCTACCCGTTGCTGGCGAGGCGACGGGCGTGTGTGGGGGTCGCCCAGCGCCAATGACACTGAGAATACCCACTAAAACTCCCCGGTAACTCCACTGCCCTTCGCGGGGGTAGCCTAGGCTCTGCCGAAGCAATTTCACCAGTCCACCTCCAGATCTCCAACACCCTACCAAAGTTTCATCACGATTTGCTCAATAGTTTTGGAACATATAGAGGTCAAACATACTTACAAACATTGATTTTTTTATATAGATTGGCAAACGTTTCACAATGAAGACTCCATAAAATTTTTTTTTGTGACGCTGACGTTTGAGTATTCGTCTGTTACTGACTTATACAGTGTGTTAGGGATCGGACTACCGATACTTTACCAACGTGTTGTATGTTAAATTTTATCGACAAAAAACTATAAAAAGGGGGATCGCACCCCTCACCCTTATGAATTGGAGCTATTTTAAAATTCAATTTCTTTTTTTATTGAAACTCGTTGTTTTATGATTTTATGTTGTCTACGTACACAAAAGTTACCTTATTTTAAAGATATTGAAATGTACTAGCATTTAAAATGGTATTTGTTAAGAATTTACTGAAAATAAGATACAAAACCCTTAACATACAAACCCCTTAGACGTAAACTTGGTAAAAATTTGTGTTTTTTTTAGTTATTGCGCTCTACTTAGAAAACCAGGCCGTTAATCGTTTTTTTTTCTTCTAATTTGTTCGCAAAAGGTTATGCTAACAATTGAACTGTGTATCTTTTTGTGTCTGTTTGTGGCATCGTAGCACCTCAAAGAATAACCGATTATGATTTGTTTTTTTTTTGTTTGAAAGCTGACGTGGGATCAGTTCAGGCGTCTGATGACTATCAGCTTTATTTCTACATGATAAAAGGGTTTTACTAACTTTCAAAGATCAGATTGATTTGAAATTTGGTGTACTGTCTCTTCGGTGTCATTACCATGACATACAAACCTTGAGGAGATCATTTACCATCAAAAAGTCTGCAGGATCATTAATTCTTCAGAAACTTACAGCAGATATAGCGTTTTTGGACTTCTATGAATAGTCTCAATGAAACGGCGTTAGATAGATGATTAATGAGGCCGGGGGTTACTTAAAATTTTCAATTCTGTAATTTTAGCATGTATAAAGTTATGTTAGTCAAATTAAATTTTAGTTGTTGGCACAATATTAAATAAACACATACCTACGATCTAGACACTCATCATACGAACATCTGCCCCTATCGGGATTAGAACCCGGGCCCTCTGGTATAGTAGACAGTGGTACTGACAACTCGAAAGTCTTGGAATATGTGCATTATGATATTAAAAGAATGGAATTATTTCGCTTGCAATTATCGACATATCGTTTAATTATATCAATTACTAACTTTCCACACACATTCATAACACTTGAAATACTGTATTGAAATTGATGCTTAAAATGAAGGTCCCGACTGCGTAGCAGAATTTTGGTTGCATTAATAAATCACTTTCCCAATACCATTTTCCTGATCGCGCGCATTATCATGCTTTTCACCGGTGCCGCGGTTGTAGGAACTGCTGCGCACACGCAACTATCTGATGCCTTTAATGTTAAGGAGTTACACACTTGTATTCTCTTTATTTACTATATTGGCCCTAATTCTGGAGAACAAATGCCAAGTCTAAATTAAAGTTCAGTGCATCTGTTTCTCTCAAAATGAATACGAAAAGGATGCCTGTCATATAATTTGACATTTAGAAACGTGCGTTCAATTTTCGACCTTATTGAACGTGATAAAATGCAGTGTTTAGGAAGCAGCTCCGTACATGCCGTCTAAATTAACTAAAATTGTCTATGGTTTCTTTGAAATCTTTCTTAATTTAAGTGACAGCTCTAAACAGATTTTTGCTATCTTTTTCCTATGACGTATTGCAAGAAAGAGATATACTGTACTTAAATTTAGAATTAAAGTGTGTCTTCAGAATCAGGTCCATTGTGTTACTAAGTTTTTCTCTAAAGTCAGCAGCCTTGAATTCGTGGCGGTGGCTCTGAGGTTGTGGCAGCGCTGTCATACCTTTTGGCGTTTATTAAACTACGATTTGAAAACCGTTGGCGACACTAGCGTTTCGACGACGAGCACGGCGTGAGCCGAAACTAAAATTTTCATATTTTTATCTAAAAGTCAATCAAATATTGAATGTAGTCAATAGGATACATTTTAAACTCAAGAAAAACTAAATTGAAAAATATCGACAGTACTTCATGTCGAATCTCTAAAACAGCGACAAATATACACAACCAAGAGATCGGTAGAGATTACTGAATACGCTTACGGGCAGCGCTGTGCTCAAACGTCAAAATTAATGGCGGCTCGTCGTCTTGTCAGTCGTCAAGTTCGATGTTGAATATTTCTGTTAGTGAATCACAGTGATATAAAATTGAATAGTTTAAATTATTAAGGAGTTCCAATAAATTTATGGAGTCTTACTTAAGCAACATTAATAATAGATTTTTCAATAAGTGCAATTGATTAATGTATAAATAATAAAATGTCTTGATTGTAACTCTCTCGCTTTTTAAAAATCTTTTGTTATTGTCATAAATAT
The DNA here is from genome assembly GCA_947347705.1 of Nymphula nitidulata. Lineage (NCBI taxonomy): Eukaryota > Metazoa > Arthropoda > Insecta > Lepidoptera > Crambidae > Nymphula > Nymphula nitidulata. The sequence goes on from OX374616.1 coordinate 26,641,409, forward strand.
AAATATAACTGTTAATATTTTATATTTAACTACCTATAAATAAACTCATAAGTTTATTTGCCCATCCAGAATGTAAGTCAAATTTCCATACTGTTACTGTATTATCCGAAAATCTAGTTTTCGGAACAAAAGCGAGTATAGAAACCTCTTTACATTTCACAAATTGGCACACAAATAAGTGTTAATTAGTATCTGTCAAGTTAAGCGTGATATCGTTATGTTATTACTTCATAACTTTTACTTTGGTAACATTAGTTAAGGCCTGGCGTAAACGCACTATTTTCAAAACAAATCAATCAAATATTACCCATTAGTAAACAAGTAAAATAAGTGACTGGGTTCTAAAACATATTGATTGGACATTTTCTCTGCAATAATCAATGTCAGAGACCGTTTAACTTTTTTTCAGGCGAATGTAAAGCTTACGTCGAATGCGTTTTGTGTTTGCATAAACTTACGGCAGTGAAATGTTTTACTAATAATCACGGAATGTATCTTTAGTTTTCAGAAACTAACGTTTTAAATAGGAAGAACTTATGAAGCGTAAATCCGTTTAGAGAAAGTGTTCCTTAGTATATGGAAAAAAACGCGTGCGTGTATTACCTACTTATTACACTTAGAAACAATTTAAAGTACTTAGGTAAGATAATTCTTTAGGGTGCGAATTTGTGTTAGAAGCTATAGAATAAACAGTTTCAAAAAGAGACGACGTAGTGAGATTTTTAAGTTGATATAATAATATTTACGAATGTCTTTAAAAACAAATACTTAATTCAATTCGATTCCAGATAAGTGGTTCTTAATGCATGTACGGAGTTCATTCACTGGATCGCGCATTCTCCAGTTTTAACGGTCCGAGCACTTATTACGAGAGGCGATATTCAAAGTAAAGATAAAAAGTTAAAAAAGTTTTCGATAAGAGCCGGCGTCCGCGCACCCGAGCGAGGCATCAATCTAGACCCTGAAGACCGCTGTTACTCCACCTTTTTTTACTGATTATTAGGCCACATTAAAATGCGAGCGCTGATGTTCAAAGTGTTCACCCTCTCAATTGAACACAGTTTAATTAAAATATATTTAGTATTGTGCTAATAAGTAACGCTTTAGCCAAAAAACAACTAGATTTTCTATATTATTTATAAACAAAATATATTAGATAATTGCAGTATTTGGGTATACGCCGGGGATAGCGCAAATTCGCGTTACTAGCATTGGATAATTCCGCGTATCTGACAAATGTAGCCCACACCTTATGTCGCGGGCAATTCTCGCAAAATCTTGATTTGCTGCTACTTGAAGGGATTTATATTTTCCTAACAAGAGATAGAGCACATCAATAATTACGCTACGTGTAAAAATGAGCTTAAAATTCGTTGATATAAATATTTTTAAGTTTTAACCTTGGATAAAAAACTGGATATATTGCAGATAGGTACATGGCCTTTACCTGTGGTAGATTCGCGGATTTGCTCTATTCCCGACGTTGTAGAGCAAATCCGCGAATCTAAACTACAAAAGCCGCATCTAAACCACATCTTAAATTCCTACAACATACGTATGCTTCTAAATTCGGTACTTAATATTTTGAATAAGTGGATTTGAATTGATTATCTACTATCTAAAGCTGAATTAGGAAAAAATTATAATTATAGAATCTACTTAACATATAAATATGTCGAAGAAATATTTCATTAACTGTACTTAATCTAAACCTGGGATCGCTAAGTGAAATATGCGTGGTGGCGATTGAATACCGATATCACATATCAAAGTTTGAGTACCGCTAGTTCTGAGAAGAGGACTCTTTAAGATTTATTATGTACAAGGAAGAGAGTCGGGAACTAGCGGGGTTTATTAGAAAGTCGGCTTATCTGAACATTTTTTGTTACGGTACTCGGTCGAACATTCGCCTGGGGTGTATATGGCGCTGGGAGACGAATGCCGCACGCGTATGGCATCCCTTTTAAGCGGTAGAGTAACATATTCATAATTACAACCAATGATCCGAGTAATAGTTTCATATATTTAAAAACTACCAAGTTGTATGAACCTTTCAATAGTTTTTCATGTGTATTTTTCATCTTTTCTCAAACGCGTCTACTGAGTACGCGTCACGTGACATAAAATTCACCGTAACCCAGAAGCATTGGTTTTATTCTTAAAGTTTCTAACTTTTATAAACTACCAGAATTAGAAATATATATTTATTTGTAAGAATTCATTCCTGAAGACTGTCAAACAAGCAGATTGTCTACCTGAAGGAATGGAATGTTGTTCTTTTCATTGCTCTTCTCTCTCCACTCTTAATCACAACTGTATGGAAACACAGTCGAATATCGGAAAATCTATTGCTGTCACTTTTTATCGCATGGCGTCATGTTGAAGTGGGATAAGAGCTTTTTAATCGAATCCGTGGGACTAAGCCTGTCTGCGGGACATTAAATACAAATCGGGACGTCTCGCTCGTCCCGCCAAAAACAGGACGTCTGACAACGCAGGATAGAACCGACATTCACGCGGACGAAGTCGCGGGCAAAAGGTACTTCTCTATAGAAGTTTTATTGATTGATAATTATGAATTTATTAAATATTTAATAAAATATATTTAATAAACTTTACTGTCCAAAAATGTGTGTAATCATCAATATTTCATTCATCATTCATTTTTATTGTTGTATTGCAACTACATCTAGCGGCAAACTAAGTATTTATGTAGCAAATTAATGGTTAACTTTCACAGTCGCCATCTAACAACGCAATAGCGAATTGGTAGAGTGAAAGTAACCGTTAGTATTCGCGAACTCTAGCTGCTTGTAACTTACCTACTGGTTCAGCAACGAGCCACAACAACGCAACTGTCTGCTGTGTAAAGCAAACCGTACCAATTGTTACTACTATAGTATTCATTTACTCTTACATGATACAGATGGTGTTCTATCATTTAAAACTTCTCAGCTAAGTATTATAAGCTTAAGCTTGGAAATCGATTGGAAATAGTAATTTAACATTACTAGCAAATTAGTAATCAATAAAGGTTTTTATTCGTTATCATCAATTCGTAATTATGAAATTAATAAACTAAGCCTAGCTATTTTACCTTTTCAAATGTTTTATTCAAACTTTTTAATTAATGCAAGTCAATATAAATTTAACCTGACCCTTTAATCCGTACCGTTATTTACCGAACAAAAACTATTAACATAAGAGAAATGACTACCGTCAAATAATGTTAAGCGATATGGGGTTAATTAATTGTAATACTTAAAGTAAATGAGATGTCATAATTTTGAACAAACTGTCATTTGTAGGCACACGGGGGGTCGGTGGATCCTCATGGTATTTGAGACCACCCATATGGAGCGCATCCCATAATGTACCCGATGACGTAATTGTTGTTTTCAAAATCGGCTCTCACAGTTTCCATTTTATTGTCGAATCAGTAGTTATACGATCTTATTGACATTAGGTGAATTAAGGAATTGTGTTAGAAATTTTTAATAAGATACAGGGGCAATTATAAATCTTCCTTCAAAAGTATTATTATTTTACAGAGTATAAGGCGGGAATGCTCTCGAAAACAAAGTCATTGCTGGTCATACTTAAAGGGTATACTATGGTTCGTTTCGTCGTAACGATCCGTCGTTTCATACCGATCGAAACGACTAATCGACAGTACATTACATTTAGGTACCTGATCGAAGAGGATACCGGAGATCTCAACAAAAATCCATGCAATCGTAACGACAAATCGATAGTATATGGCTCTTTGTAATCTACGATCCGATTATTGTCTCAGTGTGTGCACAGAACACCTACAATTTTTTTATACCGGTACAGAGATATCACTCGAATATATGTAAATAAAACAACAGTTCCATAGTAAACTTTTGTATGGAACTGGTTGTTTTTTTTTTTTTTTTTTTTTAAATATATTTTTTTGTCTCGCTAGTTTTTGAACCCTTTAGAAAGTAGGCTGCAATAGTTATTCTAGGAAAGAAATTAATTAGTTTGTATAAAAATAATTTATTTTAATATTTTATATTGTATGTGCAATGAATTGAATGGAAATAAAATTATAGAAATTTATTTTAAATAATTATCAATTGTGTACATATAGTGCGATTATTTTTATTTCACAATTAAATATAACATTTTATATTGTAGGTATGTATAATAAATCTAATAGGTAAAAAATATAGTAATGAAATAAAATTAGAATTATTAGATAAATAAATTAGAATTCGATTATGAATTACATTAATTATATTTGATAATGAACTAATGAATTAATTTTATATTGTAAGTATATGTAATAAATCCAATAGGTACCATATACTATAAATGAAATAGAATTAAAATTATCAAATAAATAAATTTGAATTAGAATACTGATTTTTATTGTAGGTATGTGAAATAAATACGATAGGAACATAATATGTAAATTAAATAGAATTAGAGTTATATAAAAATTACAAAATCTATAGTGATAATAATGATAGTTCATAATATTCACTATATGGTGATAGAGTCTTGGTTATAGAGTTATGTAAGCCCCTATTAAATACTATTGTCATGTCCTACAGGGCCCACAATGTTCCAAAAAGTTTTGTAACACCTTGATTTACTTGTGGAGAGCAATAAATAAATAAATAAAACCCGTATCTATGCTCTCACTCAAGTAATGAATAAATTACCGCCATGTGGCGGTAAATTATTTATATTAAGGTAAGGTATTTGGGTCTCTGTCCGTGATGGTGGTGATGGCACGTCTTTGTTTCAATCGAAGCGATTCGTCGTTGCAATCGATCGCAAACGACCATTCGTTCGGCGCGTTGCGATCGATCGGAATAATCCATCGCAACGACGGACCGCACCGTATATGGGGCCCCTAACAAGATCACTTGTTAAAAGTAGATTAGAAATCGCGAAAAAAACAACAGCTGTTTCATAAAACAGGTCATGTAGGTGTTACAATTTATTATTATGAAACAGCTGATTATTTGTTCGATTTCAATTTTTTTCAACATAAGTTATGCTTAGGTTAGGTCACCACTGTTGCCATCTGCCTTCATTTTTGAGAGCGTTTCCTTTACACCTAGTAAAATAAATCACATTATTGTTATTTTAAGAAAAGTAGAGCACAGTGAGGTGGCTCGCTCTGGTTTCGATTATGAAACCAAAGAAACTTTCGCCATGGTCCATCCCGGGATGGGTCAATCAAAAATATGTAATCTCGAGCTCCTCCGTGCTTCGGAATGTACTTTAAACTGTTGGTCCCGATTGACAGAATGACAATGGACCTGTAATACGAAGGGGTTTTCAATAATATTGCCGGTGCCTACAAGCCACTTACCACCAGGTGGGCCGTCAGCTTCCGTGTCATCTAGTTGTATAAAAAAACATTCCGCGCAGCTCTGGCAGTTGTTGTACGATATTTTTTCATCTGGTGCGAAAATTTTCGAATATTTGTACGATAATTCACTCGCACCCGTCTGGCAACGGCAAGCCGTATGCTTTTTTTTTGTCCTTTGTCGTATAAAAAAGACACACAAGTAGAACAAAAATATTGATTTTGTTCAATTACTCTTGTAATTTGTAAGCTACTCATATTTCAGACAATACACTACGAGCGCCCAGTTATAAGCCTCACCAATTTTTTGTGTTCTACTGCATTGTTATATAAATTCCCCTTCAAATGTGGTAAAGTCAAGGTATTTATGTAAGTATTCTTGTATTGTCTTATTTATGTAAGTGTATAGTATTATACACTATTATTTATTTACTTATCTTTACTTTTTCGTAGCTATCACATTATTAATAAAATAAATTTTGTTATACTGTGTTTCTTTTATCTCTGTACTATTAATCTTACTGTGCAAAATAAATAATTGCTCTCTATCAATTCTCAATAGTGCCGAAAATTGTAAAAACAGTGCCATTGTTGTTATAAAGATATCGGTGCCATTCACTGAGGCCACTAAATAGTCAGTCTAGTTAGCAACCTCACCGGAAATTACTACTAATGTGAATAGTAATCATAGTGATAAACAGGTCAGTAAACTCTTAATAGTGCCTTAAATAAGCGAAGTGTCATTGATATAGCTTAAAATATAAGTGCAGATATGTATTACATAATCTTGGTGAGACTGATAACTAGTTACTTGAAAGTATTCTGATTAATTTATCTGCGCTTATTTAGAGCTATATCGACGAAACTTCGCAATGGAGATGGTAAAAGTTTCTATGGGATATAAGCTCATGAGCATCATATTTTCGTACGAATTTTTGTAAGAATCCATCTTACTTTATCATTTCCGTAAATCTTGACTGACGGAAGCGGCAACAAATTATTTTAATTTGCTAAAAAAAATATATAAGGTCGCCATTTAGTAGAAAACAAAATGTCAACGTCATTGTACAATTTTATTTTTACGTTGAATACCTACTGTAGTTTTATTTCTTCACAGCCAGGGTCAAACAGTTTTGAAAAACAACAAAAACACTTCAAGCGCACCCAAAACATTTACGTTTGAAAATACAAACTGACAATTTTATTAAATGTCAATATGACATTAAAGACAACTTTTTAACAGCGTTATAATGGCTATTTACTATGCACTTTTGGGCACTTTTAAGACTTTTATGTTGACATTTTATGCAATTTATTTATGGGTATATTAGAAACAAATACATAATGGAAATAAAAATTAAAATAAACTTAGGCCTATAAATAAACTAAAATTAACCGAACTTATAAATAAAAAACACCACCTAAATCTACTGAAAATGGAAGTGTACCAATAAGACTGGTCGCATTACCTCGCTGAATTGCGAGGCTTATTCTTTGTGCGAAATACATACCAGCCTTATTGTCACTCAAACTTTCACACAAACGATCTGCAATGTCCCTAAACAGTCGGTGAGCACCTGGACCCCAAGGTCCCAATGTCTCAACTCCAAACGGTTCAAATATGTAATCTTTAGATAAGCCAGCATATTTGCGCCGTTTAAGAGTTTCAGCGGAAGCAGCAGCCGATCCTGGTGTCGACGAGGTACTTGGAAGATGGGACATGGCTAAGGTGTCGACACAAGTAGCGTCCCACACCAAAGACCTACCCATCTTCCAGGGCACAAGAGTCATGCCGTCAGGCCTCTTCCCATCATCGCGCGCTAAACCGTTCGGCTCCAGAGCAGCAGGGGTCCCGGAGGTAGCGAGAGCCCGACGAATGATGTCATTGATTTCAGCATGCCGGGAAAATCGACCTGCACTTCTTGCACAAGAGAGGCCATGGTGACCAAGATCATCAACCAAACTACCACAACGGCAACGGTGTGGGACATTGCAGACGGTTCCTAAACGCAAACAGATAGCAAAACGAAAAGCAGTGCGGTCAAGGAGTGTACCTAAATTAGCCGAAGGCAAAGCTTGTAGCCATAGACCAGATTCCCACTCTCCCACTGCCAAGAGACGGGCTCGATCCGCAGAACTGGTTGACGTATTTAAAAGATTGTTCCGCACCAATTCGCAGAGAGGCCCGTCCCATTGTTTCTGGGAGCAGGGGGAAATAGGAAAGTCAGAGCCAGAGCAAGTCATTGACCAGCTAGATTTGGCCTCGGCCAAGTGGGACACTTCAAAAGTAGTTAAACTATCACTTAAAATTTTGTCAATTAAAGGACGCGTACTATAAATGGAAGATAAAAAGGCCGGAAGAGAAACACTTGAAATTTTCCTTATACCTAAACCTCCGAAACGTATTGGCAATGATGCTTGAGACCAAGAACGATCGCAAAGATTGATATTCAGAACAGTAGAAAGTGTTTCTTTCATTCTACTGTCCAGTTCCGAAAGAAGGTCAGGAAATTTCCAAAGTTGACAGGAACGTAGAGTATACATAAATTTGGGAACAAAAAGGCAAAAACGGAGAATTATGTAAGCCATGTGAGTGCTAATTTTTAGAAGCCTATGACATAAATCTGTGAAGGTTACAATTTTTTCATTTACAAAAAAGGGAATTGAATCGTCTAAAATAGGTGAACCAAGTAGACGAAGCGATTTTCTATCAACAATTGAAATATTTGGAGCCAAAGAGTTAAATTCCGAAATTATTTCGTCTCGATGTGAACCAGTGATCCTATCTGAAATAAATAACTCACACTTCGAGAAATTCAGATCGAGACCAATAGTATGAAGTTCTTGGATAAGTGTACGCAAATCATCAAGAACTGAATTTGCGCAGCCACCTAAGGTACCATCATCAAGATACCATACGTTTAATTTTGAATTTAGTTTTTGAATGGTAGGGTGAATTGCTAAACTAAAAATGGCAGGTCCGAGGGGATCACCTTGTTGACAGCCTACAACAGAAGAGATCAAATTACCTCTGTATTGTAGGTTTGAAGGTGAACTATAGCACTGCCAAAGGAAACCGTATAAAGAAGGAGTTTTACATAGCACCTGATTCAGCAGAGCAGCCCTGTCTACAGAATTAAAAGCATTTTTAACGTCCACCTTGAGAACAACCTCTCCGCACTCATTGTCCAAGAAAGTACGCAGAGCATGCACAGCAGCCTCACAACCACCCCTCGAGCCAAAACCTAATTGAGTTGGCTGAAAATAATCTGTGAGGCTTTCCTTTACTGCTCTGCAACAGGTTTTGGCTGTTAAGCGACGGTAACAGGTACCGACCGCAATCGGTCTTATTCCACCATCTTTTTTTTTGAGAGCGCAGAGGTTGGCCCCATAGAGAACGCTAACAATAGCAGGATTAACATTACCGGTAAGCATAAGGTTAGAAAGTGCAGTCAGCTCCTTCAACAGCAACTCGCCCGCGTCACCGCAGCCAACAGAAGTTAAATCTTTCAAATGTTGTGGCGCGAGGCCATTGAGCCCGCCAGCAGAGCCGCTGCTAAAAGAATTGATCGACAGCCGAATGACGTCGGGAGATACCTGAAGTAAATTATCATTTTTATGTGGTTTATCGGGCAAAATAATGCTTGTAGAATTTGGGTGCTTACTTTTGAGTGAAGACAGAGTGTCGGCAGAATCCGGTGCTATAGAATCGCTTGAAAACAGAAGGCGAGTGGCACCCTTGATGTCACCATCATTGATCTTATTTTCCACAGCTTTGTACAAATTACGATTAAAAATAGAGCGTGAATCAAGGGGATCCTTAAGGGGGAGGCTACTAGATTCACAGTTTTGTTTTATGCGAGAAGTAAGTGATGCACAACATGACGGATTTTTGGTGACATGCAAAACACGGTAAGGAAAGGTAAGAAGATGCTCCCAAGCAGATTTTGAATTTTCGGCGACGGTAGCGCGTATATCTTCAGCGAGTTTTCTCGCAACAGAGATGCGCGCACCGCGGGGAACACGCTTTAGAATTGGAGTAGAAAATTTATATTTAGCAAGATTTTCCGAGAAAGTAGCAGGTGTGATAGTGGGAGCATCATCGTTAGTGAACGGGGCGGAGCAGACAGAAACACTCTGACTCTGAGGTTTATGGCATTTACCATGATGAATGCTTAAGCCTTTCCGCCCCTTAAAAAATCGCGGCTGAACACAAAGATGACACTGCAAAAGGCTGTTTTCAAGTGATTCTACAGGCTGACTATTGGTATTACGCACTGCAGTCACGTTTTGCATTAAAAAATAACTAAATTACTATTTTTAAAACTAAAGAAAACTAAAAAACTAAAACATATTATAAAGAAAATATACAAAAAATGACAATTAAAATAAACAAAGATGACACAGGAGTCGGACGGTGTGATTGGACAATCGAATTCGTGAAGACGTCCACGCCAAAAATCCGTTACTTCTATTGGCTAGTCCCGAACTCGGCTGATGTGTTGTCTTGACAACGGATGCGGCCTTAGTAACGATGGCTGTCAAAAATCATCATCTCGGGAAAGAATATTAGGGCTTCGCAGACGCAACGACCACAATTCTGCGCAATACTTATTTTATTTCGTTATTTTTTTGCGATTAAATAAAAGAGTTCTGCGTTTCTCTGTTCTGGAGAAATTTTTGAGATATATGACTTGGATTGGAATCGTATCATTGTAATAACGGTAAGTTAAGTAACGTTTGAAAGATTTCTGGACATGTTATTTATCTGGTGTAGAAAGTTTCATAGTATTTTAAATTCACATTACAAGATTTATTGTTAAATATAAAAAATCCAGTGATATAAAGGACTCCATATATAGTACCTAAAAGGTGTACTTAAGCCGACTTAGAATAAAAAGATAAATTGGGTTATGGAATGCACAAGTATCAGGATTACCAGATGCTTGTGCACGACTCCGATATAATCAATAAGGCAGCACAACTCACAGGCGAGCTATCCCGGTGGTAAAGATAGAACACAGAATAATTAAGACGTTCTTATGACTACTTATAGGGTTCAGAATCGAATAATGTAATAACTCTTCGTGTTTTAAAGAAAATTTTAAATTATGAGCATGTGCTGTTTATTATTTTACCATACGCTTGAGGCTATTTTAGTTCGATATATCCGGACAGTGAGAGGATAAGTAATATTTTATTGTTGTAACACCAATTTATGTAATGATTTTGTTTTGATTTTGAGTTCAGACATATAAATCTTAGTTATTTTAGAGTTCAAAATTTTTATTTCAATTTCAAAGCATGATAAATTAATTATGCAAATATTATCATGTATGATACAGTAAATAAATTCATGGCTAAAATTTTTTTGATATATAAGGCATACAATACCTTGCTTCCTACATACTTCATTTCGAGGCTTTGAGTTTTTATTTTATTTTCTTTATTTTTTTTATACAACTGGATGACAAACCAGCTGATGGCCCACCTGATGGAAAGCGGTAACCGCCGCCTATAGACACCTGCAATAACAAGGAAAAATCACTTGATATTGCAGGTGCGTTGTCATCCTGGGGCCTAAGATGAAATGCCGTCCATGCCCAGTAATTACACTGGCTACCTTTCCCTTCAATCCGAAACACAGCGAACTGTTTCACGGCTGAAATAAGAAAGGCGGTGGTACCTACCTAGGCGACCCTACATATGGGCCTACCAGCTAGTAGTAGAGTGTGTAGATTTCAAAATAAAGCTTAGTATTTTAATACCTATTGGTGTTTTACCCATTTTTGTCTTAAATAATACTTGCGTAGTCACAGTGGCGACTGTTGTCTATTGCTGTCATTTCTATAGTTACGTAAAACGTAGCTACGTGCGATTCGAATAATGAGGAAACGAAAGAATTATCTCAATTACGAAAAGGAAGAGACACCATCAATGTAGTGCTATTTTCTCGATTTCTCTTCCGTGCATGCTTCTGTCGAGAATATTGATCTATCCGATGGTTATGGGGCATGAAGCCTATTAGATCTTAATCTTTTGACTTATCATTAATACCTAAATTAGTTCAATAGTTAAATATACACTGACGGGCAAAGCCAGGTTTTTATTTGGGGCAGGAAATGGCAGACAAGAAAATCATGTGGCGTAGAAGGAAGGGTGTACGATAGAAAATTGAGAGTGTCATATGGAGTAATTTATACGTCTTGTACTTTTTGATATATTCGTGGAAAATAGATTTTGCTACGGTAACATTACCATATGAAATATATTCTCCATTAAATCCATTTAGAATGGAACCAAAACATGATTAGATAGCATTCATGACATATTACTTAGTTAAACGCTAATAGAACAATGTCTCTTCCTATCCAAATCTTAAATTTAGACAAAACTTTATATTTCCTTACTTTAAATTGAACTGCTCATAAAAACAACGTGGGAACGTGGAATTTTACATAAAATTAGAGTATAACTATTTTGCCTGCTAGTAAATTTCAGATTTGAATTATTCACGAAATATCCAGAACAATTAAAATATTCTTGGTATTTTTTTTAAATATTTCGTGTTTCCGAAACATAAGAATAAGTAAAACGTCACCACTGAAAACTCGCCAAAAAAGTACCTAATACGAGACGAAAGTTCTAAAGGGGGTAGGGGGAAAGGGCTAGGTATAATAACTTTAAGGAAAAATATTTTGGCAGAAATATCTGGCGGTTTAAGTTGCATTACCGTCTTCCAACAAAGTATGCGCGTACTGCATACACATACTGCTTTGTTTCACCATTCCATATTTTGATAGTGCGCAGTGAATCAACTCGTGTTCAAAGCGAACTAGTTTGGCGCTGTAGAGGGAAAAAGACTTGAGAAACTTCGTTGACGCATGGCCGATTTATACACTTTTGACTTACCTTAATAAGTATTTTGTTTAGTTAGGGGATATATAAATGCTATAATGTTTTTCAATTGCCATTTTAGAAATATAACATTATGTCACCGGCTTCTTGTCCTCTACCTATGGAATTACGCACTTACTCATTTTGACAGTTGAATGTCTACTGAGTTATTAGCTTATCCATTGCTGCTTTACAAGGCAAAATGTAACAATGATGTTATAGTAATGTAATTACTGGGCATGGACGGTATTTCATCTTAGGCCTCAGGACAACGCACCTGCAATATCAAGTGATTTTCCCTTGTTATTGCAGATGTCTATAGGCGGCGGTAACCGCTTACCATCAGGTGGGCCGTCAGCTTGTTTGTCATCTACTTGTATAAAAAAAATAGTAAAGTAGTTTGTAGTGAATCTGCAAACAAGTTGGTGGTTATCAACAAATATTTTGCAGAAACTCGTACAGATGGATTCGCTGGGTGTTTATGCGCAAAAGACACGCGTGTCTGATACTACGGTGCGTGGCAGGCAATACTTTCCTGAAAGTGTTTGCTCACAAAGTGGATAGCCAAATCTTTAAAAATTGTATAAAATTACAAATCGCATAATCTTCTATTTCTTATCTAGAATATGAACCATTGTTACTAACCAACTTGGACTATATAAGTGTCTGATGAATAATGAAATAAATTAAATGTAATAAATTACTATCAACTGTCGAAATCACACAGTTCCAAAATATAGTTCTGATTATTGTATTGATTATTGGAACCTATACTTTTTATGATATTCCTTGTGAGTCCTTGTCACATAAACATAAATGGTTTTCTTTAATTCATGAGTAATTCTTACAGTTTTAAATGCAAGCATCAAAAGGGGTTTCGAATACTGCTATAACTCGGAGTAGATATACTTGCTTATACCTAATTGTTGAGAATATCAGTTAATTTGCAGTTAATTTCGAAACTACGACAAATTTTATTCTCATCATTATCATTTTAGCCGAGAGACGCCCACTGCTGGGCATACGCCTCCCCCAAGGATCTCTATACCGATCGGTCCTGCAGTGTGATTCACAAACAAAGATATTCGACATCGAGCTTGACGTCTGACAAAGACGACGAGCTGCCATTGGTTTTGACGTTTGCGCACTGCGCTGCGTGAATCCGTATTCACTAATCTTTACGTCGGTCTCTTGGCTGTGTACGATTGTCTCTGTTTTGGTTATACGACATGAAGTACAATCGATATTTTTTGATTTCTTTTTTGTTGTCTTAAAATTGTATCGCAATGACTTCATTCAATATTTGATAGATTTTTTACATAAAGATATAAAAATCAACCACTTTTTAGTTCCGGTTCACGCCGTGCTCGACGTCGGAACGCTGGTGTCGCCAACGGATGTCAAACAAACGCCAAAAGTATGATGGCGCTGCCGACAGCCACGAATGCATGGCTGCTGACTTTAGAGAATCGCATAGCTGCGCTGTCCGCATCTATTCTAATTCTTCAGTATAACATTTTTGAGTTCATGCAACAAAACAAGCTAAGAATACAATGATACCCCGGAAGCACTAAAGTAGGTATATTTGCTTACATAATTTTTATGAATGGAGGTGTCTTTTTTTGTTTTTGCCACCACATCCGTTCTAAAGACGCTTTAGATGTAATCAGGAACACTTTTTTTTTCAACTGAGTTGTAGAGGAATTGTGAAAACTAATCCACAAGTTAAGAGAGAGGTGGATAACTTGTTATTGTGATGAAGATCGTCCGTTACTATAATTCCCTAAAGGTTCTGTGGTGATTTCAGATATAAGCAGATTAAGATTATAAATAAAATTACACTCAAATAGATAAAATGTATCAATTAAAATGTTTTGAAGCAAAAAGGCGAAATAGCAATTCATTAGTCACTACACATTTTTGACACTGGGCAAGAGTAGAAGTGTTTTAGGCACACTTCTGATCCCGCAACTGTTATTCTAGGTATTTATGTGTGGGCACGAAAGGAAGTGTCGTGCTACGAAGTACAACATTATTTTAACAACTTAAATGTGTTATCTAAGATGATGAGGTGGTACTAGCATCTTTTTGTAAGTGGAGGCATAAAGGAATATATTTGCAAGAAATTACATATAATATGCTATTTCATCAGTGTAAGGAGTCCGCGGGAGATGAATGTTCAATGATGTTGAATGATCGACATATTGATTACCTACTGTTTTTTAATCGTAAGTATTCGTTGACTTGATGTTTACACCACGAAAGTTGAACATATTGAGTCAAGTGTAGCAATTGGACATCGACTACCAATACTGTGTGCTTCCGATTCGATAGTGCTTTTAAATTGTGAAGTACCATAAAGTATCACTATCATCATCATCATCACCAGCCTTTATATTTTTTTTTATATTTTAGGAGAAAGACACGAGGAGCTTGGTTTATAACACCACCACGCTGACTGCCTTCCAAAGCACAGAGAAGCTCGAAATTATATATTTTATTATTGATCCATCCCGGGGTTGACCATGGCGAAAGTTGCTTTGTTTTCGTAATCTAAACCAGAGTGTTCAAACCACTACGCCAACAAGCTCTTCATAAAAAAAACACCAAAAATAATCATGAAGTATTTAAGCCAAATATGTCAGTTTGTATTGGTTTGTCCTTTTCACTCGCTTCTTTTCTCTTGCTTTTTTTTTTGCCAAGCCTTGAGGGGCGAATTCTCCTCTGGAGGATTTCTAATCGCTAGTTTGACGCCGCGCTATAGCGTCGAATTGTATTGTACTTCATAGTACAATACAATCCGACGTTATAGCGCGGCGTCAGACTAGCGCTCTGACGCGCGCTAAGTACGCGTTCTGTTTGGCAACAAAACTAAGGCTTTACAGTCTCCAGTTCGCTCGAGCTATGAGGGAGCGACAAACCTGAGCTAAAGGCTTGGACCTGGGCTAAGGTTGAGTCGTGTCGTAGAGACGCCGGCGCCGGTACCGCGGCGGGTATACACGTGACATGTGTACAATTTTTTGATGTAGAAATAAGAAGCAAAACTGTTATATATTAGAGCGAGAGCACACGACGGCCAGACCTTCATTATTTTATAAAGTTGAAAGTTTCTCTGTACATGTCCCCTATACAGGTAAGAACGACCAGCGACCATAGAGTTTGGGTTGTGGTTATTTGGGCAGGTAACTGGTAGCGAAGGTGTATAAAATAGTACCTAAAATTTGTATAGGTATTTATAAGTTATTAAATTTAAGGGTGTCTGGCAGGGGGTAGTAACTAACATAAGTGACGGCAATGGATGACGAGATTTCTAAAGTTATCCCGAAAAAATAATAATAATTGAGCTTTATACTTTAACAAATTTTAGGTACTATTTTATACACCTTCGCTACCAGTTACCTGCCCAGGTAACCACAATCCAAACTCTATAGTCGCTGGTCGTTCTTACCTATTAGGCGAAATGTACAGAGAAACTTTCAACCTTTATAAAATAATGAAGGTCTGGGCGTCATGGGCTCTTGGTCTTTATGAGATATACATTATGGCATATTTATAATACATGCGGTATGAGTGATCAACTTTATTGACTACTTATATCTGTTTTATCTCAGGTTTTACAATTTTTTTACTTTACCGTGACGTAGTTAACAATTATTTACTAAATCCTCGTCGATTATTGTAAAGATTGGAGACAGGATCACTCAATCCGCATGCACACTCGTATTCATCATACAAACATTTGCCCCTACCGAGATTCGAACCCGAGACCTCATGATCAAGCAGCCCGTATAGCAAGGGGTACATACCACTCGACCAGCCAGTCGTCAGTTTGTTTGTACAGTTACAGCAGTGTTGAGACAATCACCTAATTATCATTAGCGGTATCTAGCGTGGCACCAGCCCGGAACGAGTAGACATCGACATGAAACAGTTTCCTGTGATCGGAAGGTCAGCTTAGGTAATAATATGAAACTATTCTTGACAGAATTTGGTCAAAGTTGCACTTCAAGGGCGTTAATATGATAATCTTAAAACACAGTGGAAATGAAAATGCCGTAGAATAAAACATTTTGTCACCTACAGTCACGTCTGAAAATATGTTTACATTTTTTGACGTGCCTGAGCTAAAGGCCTGAACCGTACATTCCTGAAGAAAATGTCTGAGTAGGGTGTGTTTGATTTTTCATTTTGTGAGACTATGTAATATAGCCTTACCGAAATAGGACTAGGCATTTTTTTATACATCAAAAGATATTTTTATATATCATAGATACTGGTTTCATGAAAAGAGTATCTTTGTTTCGAAGAACAGTGTATGATCCCTACTCAGACATTTCCTTCAGGAATGTACGACACAAGATTTTCACACGTATGTTAACAAAAATATGCCAAATTATAGTAAATAAAATTTAACAATTTTGGATATCTTCAATCGACGTAGGTGGTATACAAAAGTTAGTAGTGGCCAAAGTATCGATCACTCACTCGGCATGTTGGAGGAAACATGAAACTTGAATTTCTTCTTGCCATTTATAAGTTTTTGTCAAGATCACTGTTTAACAAATTCAACTTTACGTTTAGCCATATGCTCAACAAAAATAATATGTATTTATTCAGTTTAAGGTGCTATTTTTTAAGAGCACTCATACGGCCACCATGCGGTGTGAGTGATCCAAATAAATCGTTATAATTTTTAAACGGGACATGCAAACTAATTCATAATTTGGTAATGGTATTTAACAGTTTTGTAAAATTTTTTGATGTAGAAATAAGAAGCAGAACTGTTATATATTATATTATGAGATATACATTATGGCATTTTTATAATGCATGCGGTATGAGTTTTTTTTTATTTTTTTTTATACAACTAGATGACTAACAAGCTGACGGCCCACCTGGTGGTAAGCGGTTACCGCCGCCTGTAGACACCTGCAATAACAAGGAAAAGCACTCGATATTGCAGGTGCGCTGTCATCCTGAGGCCTAAGATGAAATGCCGTCCATGCCCAGTAATTTCACTGGCTACTTTTCCCTTCAATCCGAAACACAGCGAACTGTTTCACGGCTGAAATAAGAAAGGCGGTGGAGTGATCCACTTTATTGACTATATCTGTTTTATCTTAGGTTTTATATTTTTTTTACTTTACCGTGACGTCCTTAACAATTATTTACTAAATTCTCGTTGATTATTGTAAAGATTGAAAAAGGATCACTAAATCCGCATGCACACGGTTAATGCGGTTGCAGTTGCAGTAGTTTACATTAAAACTTCACTCGTTCGTTATTTCATTCGTCACAGCTCACAGTTAACAGCCAAAGTAAGCGATCACTTTGAAAGGCAGAACCCGTAAAAAAATGTCATACCTGTGATACAAAGTTGTTGGTCACATGGCTGGAAAATCACTCCTAATCGTATTCCTAACTGAAGTTCGACGCATGGCTAACTAATAAACAGTTTGAGAACTGTGACGCCAAACGGTAGTACGCAGTTCTAGGTTAACATAACCATTTTTTTAGGAACTACCTAATATTTCAAACAATAGAGTGCTTAGAACTCTCTTGCGTCTCGAAAGTCAGTTGGAGTATTGAATTTAAATTCATGAAATTATCAAAAGTTGTGATATTTTAAAACAAACTTAAGAGGACAGTAACTAGAAGCTAGAGAAGTTTAATTCACAACATAGAAGTCTAAAAAAATTATTTGCATTCACTATTCACATAAGTTGTCTCTACATAACGAATAAAAAATCAACTGTTACGAAATATAATGTAATGAAAGGCGCAAGAAGCAAAACAACAACTGAGTATGTTAAATGCTACCTACTCAATTAGTTTACGGTTTAGCTAATATCTAGTATTATTATTTGTAACAGGTTTATACCAGATAGTTTTCATAGATCCGAAAGAAAGAACATAATTTATTTGGCACACATCTTATGTAACATTAATGCAGAAAGAAGAAAAACTAAGAAAAACATCGGTAGCTTAAATAGCCCCCATTTCCTTCTCATTAAGATTATAGTAAAAGTGAGAGTATATTATGTGCACTAGATGGTGCAGCCACCGTAACACGTGTTTTGCAAAGATGATATTTACCGCAATGAAATAAGGATGCAATTGTTCAGTATTATTTTCGTTTTGTTGTATTTGATTTTGCGGCGGCGTGTATTTTGTATACAGGTCACTTGCGATATTTCATTTCATAATAATAACACCTACAGTTTATATGATATTCACTATATTTGTAAAGTATATTTTGTTGGTATTTTTGCACTTGGTACAAAAGTAAATTAAAATCATGGATGGGGCTAGATACAAGCTTCTTTTAATGACTGTAATTAAGTGGCAGTAGATAAGATCGGCTTCAACCCATCATCATCATCACCAGCCTTTATACGTCCCACTGCTGGGCACACACCTTTCTACATGGTAAAAACACATGAGGAGATTGGGCCATAGCACCACCACGCTGGGCCAATGTGGGCTGGTGGGTAAAGCGGTTGCAGTTACAACCGGGACCAACGGCTTAACGTGCCTTTCGAACCACGGAGGAGCTTGAGATTACAAATTTGATTGACCCATCCCGGGACCGACCATGGCGAAAGTTCCTTTGTTTTCGTAATCGAAACCAGAGCGCTCAAACCACTACGCCACCGAGCTCCTCTACGGCTTCAACAATGGCGGTATTTTTATATTTTTGGTTATTTTTTATTTATTTTAAATTTATTATTGTGTTTGTATTGGTTTTTATGTTTTAATCTCGTTTTAGAAAGCATAAGTAAGTACCTTAAAATGGAATTTACATTTTCAAGTTCTCTTAGGGCCTATTGACACGGCGGTTTTCAAACGCGAATACCACGCATACAAGAATAAAACATGAAAATAAAAATATCGTAGTAATAGGAGCTTTAAGGAACTAGTTGAACAGAAAATCACTAATAACTAATTTAATTAAAATAATTTTTTTTTTTTAGGAATTTCTCTGTAATTTTAGGATACATGTTTTTGGAGTACCTACAGTTCTAACCTTGTGTATTTGTAATATCTTACTGTTTTCATTAGTGTAATCTGTTATTTATCTAATAAATAATTCCTTCAAGCGGCAAACAAAATTGTGTCTGGAATCTGATGCTTGTCGGGTTAATTTCTCCTGGAAGATTTCGTTCTTACAAATATCGGTACTTTTTTTTGCCTGTTACAACGAAAACGCAACGATACCTTGACCCAGTTGCATGGTCTAGGTCAACAAACTGAAGTTTCTTCCGGAAGTAGGTAAACGACAAAAAAATTATTGCGACTTCAATAGGTATAGCGTGCACGAAAGCAAGAAGTTTGTTTATATAGCATCGCACAAACAAGATTACATTATTTTTCAGTGTGTATTATCAGATGGGTTGCATTGGATTAGGCATCAACATAAACGGCGAGTACATGACTCACCCTCGTTTTGCCGGTGATATCGTAGCCGTGACGACGACTTGGGCACAATGCTCGACGACACCTGTAGAGTCTCCCAACAAGTGGCTCTAAAATGAATATGGATAAGACGAAAATATATTATCTGAATACCTAGATATTTTTTTAATATAGCGGCTGTGCTGGTGACCCTAAGCCTGACTTATTATAATATAATATAATATTCATCCTACCTAACACCTATTATCTCGTCCAAATATTATCGTATTATCTAGCCCAAAGTAAGCTTCTCTGAAAAGGAATATTTTTCTCCTATTGGTCGTAGCGTAATTTTAGACAGCCTATATATAATTCCTCGATAAATGGACTTTTCAACCAAACAAACAAACTCTTCAGCTTTATATTAGTATATATGTTATTAAGAAATAAAATTGATGGCAAGCGATTAAGTAGTACCTAATTGTAATGCGCCAGAAATTTAAGGGCTGAGTTGTCCTGCTGATAGCACAAAGAGCCCCACAGGAAACTGTTAGTTTTTTAGCACTCAGCAGTTATAATACTGATTATAATAAAGTCTTTGCATTATAAAAATAGGTACGCTCAATGCGGTCCTTAAAATATTTACTTATTTTTTTTATACATAGCACGGCAAACGACTCAACACCACCACCACCAAAAGCAGTATCTGCCTACCAAAATTGTTAAAAAAAAAAGATTATTATGAATAGACAGAGACGTCATTCACCAAATAACGCGAAGCCCTAAGACACGAAGGAAGTTATATAACCTCTTATTGTTCATTGTGTATCTAAGAAAAATATCTTAAAAAAAAAGACAGTTCCCGCTGTTCTTTTAGCAAACATGATATAGCAATATAATATGGGTTTCGATAACCGTGTAAAAATAAAAAAAAATAGTATTTATTACGAGATCCTTTATGATCATTCTACTTTACCTTCTAAATTTCTAAATCAGTTCTAATATTCAGATCCGTCGTGACACTAAAGCCATACCTATGATGTCACGCGTTATCAATGATGATATGGACCATTAGCTCAATCTACCAAAATCCTGATTACTGGTGTCAATTGAAAACCAGCGCTGTACTAGTAACCTACTACTTTTACCTACTACTGAGCAATCGTGAGACATAGATATTAAATAATTTAAATTGTAAAATACTATTTTTAACTGACTTCAAAAAAACAAGGAGGTTAGAAGTTCCACTGTATGTTTTTTTTTGTATGTATGTTCACCGATTTCTTTGTCAATTGTGAACCGATTTTCAAAATTCTTTTTTTATTCTATAAAGTAAGCTACTGAGCTGGTCGCATTGTCACCAAGACAGGATCTGATGATGGGATCCCAAGGAAATCGAGGGCAAGCCTCAAATTTTATAGGTTTACACTTATCATAGGTTTTACTTTTTTCCAAAGCTTATCAAGTATGTTCAGGTATTCTGTTAGTCATCATCTTATGTTGATGAGCTGGTGATGGAAGGTACAACTCCTTAACGGTTAAGAGTTGAAAGATAATTCTTTCACTATTATAGGTACGTATTAACGAATAGTTGTATTCTATCGGGTTATTCGGGTGAACTGATGATGGAAGGTAACGGTTACCGTAACGGTGTGTGGAGTTAGATAAATACTTTATCAGTGGTACGATGCGATAATATGAAAAAATATTATGTATTTCAACTAAAGACTGAGAGACAGACAAGTCGATAGTGCTGACGGTCACCCATCTCATCAGCTTTGTCCTTAGAAATCACTAAAAAATGTGTTTTTTTTTAAAAAAAAACCGACTTCAAAACCGTACTAAGCTGTTTCCAGAGACAATAGAAAGTGAAGCACCAACTCCAAAAAATACATTTTAGGAGGTAAGTACTTAGGTACCTACTTAAATTTAATTATTTTTTCCTTTTGAGTGTTTTTTAAATATGTAGTTACTCATAATTTTCTTTCGTTCTTTAAATTTTGTCTGCCTGTATTATATTGTTTTTTCTTTAAGCTACTAGATAAATTATATTTCATCTCATGCAACCGGAGACAAAAAGTTATAAATTAGCCGAATAGAGCCAATTGTGGAAGTAGATTTAACTGATTTGATTTATTTCCGCCAAATTGGAAAGATTCAGAAGCTTGGAAAATGGGCTACTATATGGCACTTACTGAAGACAACAACAAAACACACACGAGGGTCTTGAATATTTGAGGGTCTTTACAAGTAACAGGTAAAGACTACATACATTTAGTAATGACCTCATCATATCAGCTTACTGCAGTCCATTGCTGGACGTAGGCCTCCTCAAAGCTGCCCCAAAATACACGACCTCTCGTTATCCTCATCCAGACACCACCTGCCATCTTTTTAGTCGTCCCACTTACCAGAGGGATGCCCTAAACTAACTTTGCTGAGACGTGGTGTCGTCAAATGTAATGTAGGACGCAAGTAAGATCCTTTGAGTATTTGTGAAGTCGATAATTTATTTACTATTAATTTATTTTTATTAGGAAAGTATAAGTATTCATGCATCAATTAAATATTTATAAATATATTTTAAAGGTTTTAACACCTATGTCTCGCATCGCTGTAAGACAGCAGTTCATCTCACTCTGTCAATAACAACTGCAAAGTCTCTGATCATATCCATCTGCGATCAAATTTCCACCCTACGACTACAAAGTAGACCGCATTTTCACTATACTGAAATGGAATCGAATCTGTAGCAGTGCTATGCTGTTAGATTGTATTTTGAACCTTATCGGGTCATCTTTCAGTAGGATTTCAAATAAACGCAAACAAATTCGTGACAATTTATTGGTTCTAGAAATTTTAGTCTTTTGGGGTGTAGTTTTAAAGTTGATTGTTCTTTGATCGAGTAAGATCATGGAACAATTAGAATCAACCGAGAGGCAGCGTCGCGAAACGCGACCACGTTGCCATATAAAAGGAAGTTTTGTTTAAAGCTCTTTATTACATACCTCTTGGTCGTACCAGCGCTCGGTCACTCACCGTCAAAACACCACACTCGCCATGTCTGCGCGGTTTCTGGTGAGTAGCATACATGAATTATTAACATTAACATAACATTAACTTCATACCCATTATCAGATTTACATAACAATTCACTTTATGTTGAATTACTTTTTTTTTGGAAAAATTACTTTCTATTTTGTCTGCTGCAGTTGATTAAAAAACATACCATGGTTTAGTATGTATTTGGTGCTATTCTCTTTTTCTAAATATTGTAACTAAAAGTTACAAATGATACTGATTAGCGTTCTAAATGTATAATTTAATCTATATAAGTATACATTAACGTTTCTATGTATTTTTGTCTTCTATGCGTTCCGAAAACATTAATACTCAATAGATGACATAACAATAAAAATTTAATTGGGTCTAGGGTAGGGTGATTTAAGGACGTCTGCAAAGGTTCCTGGGGTATAAAACCTTTATAGTTATCTTTATGGGCATTGCAAATTATGCCGGGTGCAGTTAGTAATATAGAATGATATGCTAATCTATTTTAAGTTTACTCAAGTTGAAATGATTCCCTAAGGCCAACTGCTAAAAAAGACATTCCACAACATAAACGACGATGTAGCAACCGAGTGCCGGTTAGTACTTGCAAAAAAAGAAGAAAAACCTTATAAAAAAGACAACGCAATAGTTTGTATTGGCTGATTTCTCAAGTTCCCTGAGAGTTGATCAAATTATTTTTAAAAGACTATTGTGGGTCATGGTATAGTTTTAAAATACCGCTCATAAATAATATTGATTCAAATAATTAGTTCCCCGTAACAGACGACTGCTCGTTCAACAAACCTGTGAGACTCCGTCACCGATAAAAAAGAACGAAGTAGGAACGCAGTGAATGGCTCGGACTTCGAACTTTATCAGATGAATTTGAAAGTTTCGGTCACCTGAGTCTTAGCTGCTGTAACAATAAATGAGCTTTAGACACCAAATTGATCTTTCAGATGTTTTCTAAAGATAACACTATTATCCCATACTATATACATATTATCTTATACTTCGTTGGTGTCTTCAACCTGTGTATTGTGTTCTTATGGTTGTTATATAATTGCACGCATGGTATCTAATTAATAGCAAAGCGAAATTGAATTATTACTTAGCGACAGCCGATGCGATTTTTTTCTATTAAATAACAATGGTTGCTAATTTCCATAGTTAAAGAGCAATCTTTCTATGTTGTGCCGATCATTGTAAATTACGTTACCAACTCGTGGCGATCCAGTTATGTCAATATGTGGTGGATCATACTTTATTACATGTTGCTTGTTTCTATTAAAATGGTTGTAATTGCTTATCATTTTGATATGATAAGTTAAAAAAATTTGGCCCACACGAGTATTAAGCTTCTGACTTCTAGATCTGAAGTAGGTACAAGTAAAGTAGGCTCTAGCATACTTACTTAAACGTGTGTGCCGAAGACTGGAAGATTCTGACCGCAGTAAATGCATATCTATCTTGAACGACACAAAGGAAATACTAGGTGAATTACGTAATACGAATTTATCATAAAATTTGTTCCAACTTTGAACCTTCCCTTTGGACATTATGATATCACGAAATACTTTCAATGTTGGTCCGAAACTTGGGAAAACGTTTCACGGCCCGAAAATTCTGCTGATCGTTTCCTGAAAACGGTGATGGGGACGAGGCGTTTGAAAGAATTGCAAGATAATTTAAACGTGTCCTTCTTACAAACCGATAAAGATGTTTCTCAAATGTACAGTTGGTCCTCGTGTGCGTGGCTGAGCTGTCCACGCTGATCCTGGCCGGGGGCGGCGGCGGCGGCCACAAGAAAGTCATCATCCATGTGCCTCTGTTCGTGAAGCATCACCACCACAAACACACCATCGTCAAGCACATACACCACAAGAGCGGCGGCGGCGGGGGCGACGATCACTACGAAGTGTTGGGATACACCTACGGGGAGCCTAAGCCCGCCCCACACTTCGGAGGAGGTAATCAGTCTATGAAGCCAGATTCCAGACACAATTAGTTTTCAATTGACATAAGACCTCCGTAGCTGTTACTCGACTTTACATTATAAGAGCTTTTACGAGGTATGGCTTTTCAACTTTCAAGCCGAAATTTGAAACTATTAAATCAATTTTAACAAAATTTGCCAAGCATAAGCAAGTCATGCTAGTCTAAAAACTCATCAGAGGATTTATTGAAAAGTACAATAATAAAGAAATTATAGTCATTTTTGGTTTGTATGAAAATCTACGGGTTGCTCTTACTCAATTATAAGAATGTTTTTCGAAAAATCCTCGGATAAATATTTAGACCAGCATGACTTGCTTATGTAGGTAACTATGTAAAATCTTATTAAATTCGGTTTTTTCGTTTCCACTATTTTCGACTTGAATGTTTGCATGAAAAGCTTTCCGGCGTAAATGCTCGTTATCCGCCAAGCGGCATTACCCCTCCGGAAGTAGGTATATGACAATTGAAAGATCAATTATGTCTGGAATTCAATGCTCGACGGGTTAAGAGAATTCAAAACATCATCTTATTCATCATTTCAGCCAAAAGACGACCAGTGCTGGACAAAGGCCAAAAATATATAGAAGCTTAATTAGCGTAATAACAACAAAACCCCCACAAAGATAAACTAGGGCTGAGGCCTTACTGTGTGCTTTAGCATACTTGAATTACTCTTGCTATTTAGTTAGGGCTGACAGGTTAAGTTGTTATTTTTGTCTTTTATTGTCTGTATTCATCACCAGCATGTAGGTATACGTCCCACTGCTGGGCACAGGCCTTCCTAGATGGGTGAAACACATGAGGATTTTGGGCCATAAAACCACCACGCTGGCCCAATGCGGGTTGGTGGGTACTGTCTGTATTGCTCTTATTAAAATACTGTCGGTTTTTATTGCTCCAAAGATAGCATAAATTTGTTTTTTCTAGGCTGTAATCTATCTCAATGCCAAATTTCATCAAAATGGTGGCCCGTATGTAGGGTCGTCTGGGTAGGTACCACCGCCTTTCTTATTTCAGCCGTGAAACAGTTCGCTGTGTTTCGGATTGAAGGGAAAGGTAGCCTGTGTAATTACTGGGCATGACGGCATTTCATCTTAGGCCTCAGGATGACAACGCACCTGCAATATCAAGTGATGTTTCCTTGTTATTGTAGGTGTCTATAGGCGGCGGTAACCACTTACCATCAGGTGGGCCATCAGCTTGTTTGTCATCTAGTTGTATAAAAAAACAGTTTGACGGTAAACAGTAACAGAAAAACGATATAGGTACAGTAAAATAATAACTTTTGAGATGCTTAATCTTAAAAATTTCAAGCTGCTACTACTGCTAGTTACTTCCGCATTTGTAATAATGGTATGGCTGTTTAAATTATAAGTGTTTACATCATAATAGTCCCCTTTGGTTAGGTATTATTTGGTCATCAACGTACTTTAAGCATTAGAATCATATGAGCTCTCAAAGTGATCAAAAATATCTCCACTGTATTAGTAAAATAATTCTAACACCGCAATGATAGAATCGTATGTTGCTTGTAACATCACTTAATCTGTTACAAGTGAAAGGCGATTCTAATGCGGTAGTAATACGGTTGGTTAAAACATCATACTTATTGATGAATATAGACGCCAACAGACAAAAAAAAATTTTTTTTTAGTAGGTACTGTCAACATTAGAATTATCTGAGCTTTCAGTGTATACTGAAAGCTCAGATATGATATATACTACTATAAGATATTTACCTACTATAAAAAATTTTTTGTCAATAGCGCTATAAATACACTTGCATGAACGACACATGTTTATGTATGTATAGTCCAAATCAGATAACACCGTATCACACTGACTATCGCACTACGACGTTAATAATTGCTACGAATATCAACGCAGTAGTTAGTATGACATAATACTAAAGTGTTAAGCTACATCTGAGTTCGACCATACTTTAAAACAAAATGTTATTTTATCCATTGTGTTATTTTAGATGTTTTACAACAATTGCCTACTAAAAATAATTTCGATACTAAGGCAGAGTGTTTAAGTCGTCATTTATGATGTTTTCTACCTTTTTCTGGTTCCTGGGGCATTAATACTATAATGAGTATAGTAACAGCTTTATGTAAAGAATGTTTTATTTTATTATAACTATCTATAATACTCGGCAATTGATCTAAAGTGTGTGTTCACTATGTGGTCATTACTTGAGAGTTCAGGTAATGACCGGAAAATTGAAACAAATAATGCTAATCTATCAAAGACATTACGTGCAGGCATATCAGACGATGCCCCATTATAGGTTGTTGGCACCATGGCATTATTTCTAGCAGCAATAAAAGGCAAATCAAAAGGAATTGGGATGTTGCCTAAGTTTGAATATGGCGGTATTTTTCACAAATTCGGAAAATATACGCTCCTATTACCCATGAAAACAATTCAAACTTAAAAGATATGCAATATTGTTGAAGTTGTGCTGTTTAGAAAATTAATAAATATGGTAATATTTTTTTCCAAAATTTATCAAAATTTTTATTGATATTGGATTGCTAACATCAATTAAAACAACTATTATTATGATGACTATAAAGAAAAACATACATATTACATAGTTATTATTAATTTTGTCAGAATGCCCATACATTTCTTAGTAATATAGGAACGTGTGACGTCACCTGTTCCGTAGATTTTCTATGGAGCGTTTTCGGACGATGCGCCGCAACACATCGAACATACCGCTATATCTGTGAAACTATTGATCCTAGGCATACTGTTTCTTTTGCAATATTTCTTATTGAGTTATATACTTCTTATTTATGAAAGAAAAAAAAGTAGTCAACTACCCTATTGTGAACGTAGCTAGCTGGTGCAGATGAGCAAACAATCAAACGTGGTCTCTGTGTATTTGGATGCACGTTAGCTTTTCATCCCGGTTGCTATTATACGGCGAACTCGGAATCCTTTGCCAGCACATGTGTTCCCTTCCTATAATGGGTTCCTACAACATAGGCGTGAAAATGCACTCTATAGTTTGGCAAGGCGGAGACGGCTGGCGCAGGCTTCAAGCTGCAGTATCTGTCTTCGCTTATAGACTCTTCTGACCGCTTCATATTGTTTTATTCGGTCGGTTGAGTCATTTGCTGTGCTTTGCACAAAGTTATCAAACTATCTAAGGCAGTGATTGTACAAATATATGAGACTATGCAATTCTCATTCAACCGCCACCGCTCTATATAAACGGCCGGAAACAGGCGAACACTTATACAGGTATAAATGTGGTTTATATGACGCGTCTACATCAATAGGGCGGATCCACATTACGTAATATAGTCTAGCTTTCTCGTTGTGGTATGCACAGATCTTGGAACTTCCTTAAAATATATATCAGGGTGGTGCGGTTTGCGCGATATGAATCGTATCGAATTGGTTGTCACGCGTCGTAGGCAATATCATACTTCTCATGTCATGAGGAAGTAAATTACATTTATTACTGTGTTGTTGGTTTACGTTTGGTGTTAGTAAGATATATTTACTTAGGTTGATGAACTTACCAGAACGCGGAAAGAGCTTGAGTTAAGAATAGAATATTAAAATAGAAATGCGAAAGTAATTCTGTCTGTCTGCTACGTTTTCATTTCAAAACCTGAACGGATTCAGATGAAATTTGCTCTGGAGATAGATTTAATTCTGAAAAAAAACATGGGTGCATTTTAGAGTAACATTTGCTTGCATAACTTTTTTGTATTTTCGGTTTGTATGTATACCGAAAACCTTTCTGATCGTAAACGTGTCCCACATCACATTCTTTAAATAGTCATAGCGCAAAGAAATTTAGATACGATAATTATGGTTGTTCGAGCGAATCCTTTGCTCCGGTTACTGCAACCACACTAACCCTCCAACCCGCTTTGGGCCAGCGTGGTGGTGTTATAGTCCAAACTCCTTATGTTCTCCCATGCAGGTAGCCCTCTGCCCCGCAGTGGGACGTATATAGGCTGGTGATAATAATGATGAAAGTTAGATAACTCACACTCAGGGTACAAAACATTATGATTCCAGGTCATGGTTGGGGTGCCGCTGATGCTGGCCATGATGGGGGCTACGGCGACTCTCCTGTCAGCTTCGAAGGTGGCCACGCAGACTATGGACTATCAGCAGCCGGCGCCGGAGACGAATACGGTTCCGAACACGGTGGCTATCAGTAAAAATACGTACAAAGATTACCTGAATAAATGTTTAGTAGCTAAATGTCGGATCCGCGAATAGTCTCAAAAATAATAGACTCAGAAAATATCGAAAGAACCTAAAATTAAATAAAAATAGCACTAGCTGCGTGATTGTGAACTCTTTTTACTGGTTCTCATCAGGCGTTTTGGAGTTATTTGCCTTGGTTAGTAATAAGTAAAAAAAGTATAACCTTAATTCGATATAAAAAATAATTATACCAAATCATGGTAAAATTCCGACCAATTTCCAATTCTATTAATGCAGCTGTGTAACTAAATGTTGTCAAAGTCAAAATACATGCTACAAGCTACAAATAGCCATTAATAGGTAATTGACAAATGTATATAAATAATATTGAATTACAAAAATATCTACGACCTCTAGGAAATTGATAATAAAGTTGACGAAGTTTAAAAGGTACGAAAATTGAGTTCAAACTAAAATTCGTCACAATTTCCTCCATAGAGAATGTACTTATTTGCTTCTTTAAAATTTATACAAGTGTCAAGTATTTTGTATGTGATACACTATAATAATAGTTACTAGAGTGAAAGCTCTATGTCAGG
This sequence comes from Nymphula nitidulata, assembly GCA_947347705.1. Lineage (NCBI taxonomy): Eukaryota > Metazoa > Arthropoda > Insecta > Lepidoptera > Crambidae > Nymphula > Nymphula nitidulata. Next base: position 26,670,884 of record OX374616.1, read on the forward strand.
TCCAGTATGAAAGGTTTGTGATGTTTATGTAAATATTATGCGATCAATTACTGTTTAGTTACCTTCTAGTTAATTAGTATAAGATAGTTGTGAGTTATATCCCGGTTTAATCGGGTGTTTGTTGATTAATTGTTATTAATTTTATACTGATTTTTACATTTTTGTTTTATTTACTCCATCACCCAAAGATGCAATAGGTATATAAACTAGATTCGGTTTACTGTTTCTTGTATTGGTATTTCGATATACATATTTAGAGACATCTAATCTTATACTTACATAGTAAGATTTTATACAGTGTGCGCGTGGCGGGCCAGTGAGTGAAAAAAATCCGGAAAATAGCGTATATTTACTGTTAACCATAAAAATAATTCAAATTTAAGATATGGATTATTTTTGAAGTTGTACGTGTAAAATCCATAAAATTAATCATTTTTTTAACAAAATTTATATAAAATGTTAATAATATTAGATTGCTGACATCAGATAAAGCAACTATTATTAAGACAATTATGATTAAAAACATACATATTTATTATTTATTTTGTCAGTTTTCCGATACATTTCATAGTAATATAGGAACATGTGACTTCACCTGTTCCGTAGATTTTCTATAGAGCGTTTTTGGACGATGCGCCGCATCTCACCAAACTTAAACCACTATATCTGTGAAACTATTGATCTCAAATATCTCATATCATTTAATATATATATTTCTCATATATATTTCTTTTGCGATATTTCTTTATGAGTTATATACTTCTTATATATAAGATATAAAAAGTTATCACCTACCCTATTATATAAAAATACACAAAATATCATACTTCTAATGCCAAAAATAGTTCACTTAGTGAAACTTATTTTGCCAGTAGAAATTACCCTTCTGCTCTTAAAGCTCAAGGTAAACTCGTTAGATTAGTAAAATTATATCATTCTTTAAAATTAAAATATTATGAGCAAGTAGAAATAATAAAACCGTTAGCGAGTTTCAGGAGCTAACAAAGATTCCTGCTTTCTTATACAATATACCTTATTACATCATTTCCATCTACTTAGATACATAGAATTGTTTTTAAAAAAGTGTTTTAACTAAGTAATGTCGATATAAAGGAACTCGTATATGTCATCGTACAAAGTAAGACCACTCCCTGATTATTTCCGTTTCCAAATGTGAAAACACGAGTGTTTTTTTACTAAATTCAGTTACGTTTTATTTCGCCGCAAAAAGCAAAACCGCAGTGCACTTTCTTCGGCCATATTCCTTTTTTATTTATTTACAGTGTCGCGTCACTCGCGTCAGCTGAGGCAATCGACTGTCTAATGGTTTTTTATTTATTTCATTTACACGTAGGCAGTCGCTAGAACCTGTACTGGCAGATAATTTAAATTTGATTGTAAAACATCATAAACCAGGTCAATGAGAGCAGTTAAATTTCTCTTGTAAATTATTATACACGTGAAAAGCTATTAAAAATAAAGATCTATCAAAACAATTCACTATGCAAAAAAAAAGAAACAAAAAACTTAACTTAAAAAGTATAAAATGATGAAGCTGTTGGCAAAAGACGGCCGTCTGTAGCCGACATCTTCAGTAAATTTTTATGGCACCAACCTGGATAGGTATTCGAACATAAAAAAAAATTAAAATAGATCTACGTTTGACGGAGATATGAGCTAACATACCTAAAAAAGTCGTCAAATTGAGAACCTCCTCCTATATTTTAAGGTGGAAATAGCAAAACTTGCTATAGCCCAAACGCGTTTAATCAAACCTTTGGCGTTTGATTTGTTATTACGGCTTTTTATATTTAGCGCCTGGGTGCAGTATAGCGCCCGGGTGCAATCAATGCGCTAGCGCCCTCTAGAAAGCGAATTTTCACACCAGTGAGTGATCGAAAATTCGGGTGTATGAGATGCATTTATAAATTATGTTAGGAACAATAGCCCATTTAGTTCGCTTTCGCTCTCATGGATTCACTCTTACGCAGCATGGCAACTCAACACTCAACGCCACCTGATGAAGTGGTAAGAAGAGTCCTTAAGTGAAGACAGATGACCATTCTGTTCTAGCAGCCTCCATCTTGCCAGCCTATAAAATGCCTTTGCACGCCTTTTGGAGAGAAACCCATGTTAAGGCAACACAACAGGTAAAAAAATCCCGTCTTCGGAAATACGACAAAGAAATGAGTTACTAAGTTTCTTTCCGTATCAGGAATCTAGCATCAGGCTCAACAAGATTATTAGATCCCAACTAGATATATAGGGTGGTGACGATGATTATTACGACAATAAATTAAAACAAAGGCTATATTAGTTTATAGAAATGTTTGGCAACTTTCAAACACATCTCATTTATTTGATAATTTCATGACATTTCTATCAACAAAAATCATACCCACCGTATTGAAAACCTCCTCCTTTGGTTAATAATATAGCCCATGTTGAAGTTAAGGTTCAACACCCCGTTAAACTCAATAGTAAGATATGTTCTCTTCCTCTTGTTTTCAATGCGCCCACCCCATGGCCCAGCGTAATATCCCTTAAGCACTGTGCTGTCATCTGTGTGTTCTGTTTCCTAACGAAAGCATATCATTGATATGAAGAAGTTGTCATATTCTGACATCAACAGCCAAGTGTATCCGTCTGCAAGGACACGGTGGATTCTCCCCTTGAGTAGGAATTCAGCGATCCAGTTTCATAGCTGAGCTGTCCTCTAGAGCCCTATGTAATCCTGGTCAAAGGCGTTGGCACACCCTGTGCGACACTAGGTATACCTATCGAGATATGGCGGTTGGCTTGCACCCCCTATGACTCTACGGGTGCACCGCGCTCCTTGCACCCCTGGGTTAAGACGGCCCTGTTTATGTTACCAAACACAGTCTTTATAATTAGTTATTTAATTATCATATTAATAATAACAATTACTCCTTAAAAGCTTAATTAGGTATATTTAATTATAATCAAGTAGGAAAAACTAAACAGTTTTTATTAATTTATTATTTCATTAAAACGTTACGCCTTAGTTACGGTTACGTATTGATAAAATTAATGTAAGATGTTAAAGAGTGGGTGTAACATTTTTGATGCGTGTAATTAGAGGCTAAAATTTCGGATAGAATTTTTCACGTTTGACTGAATTGCATAAAAATAACTGTAGGTTATTATTCAGAGAAACGTATATACATATGAACACTTTACATATACCACTTATATCAAATAGCCAGCAGTAGGCTTACCTCGGTTTAGTAGTAAGTATCTTTACTCTTAGTGTAAGTAAAGATTGCAGGTACGCTTTGTATTATCATTCAATACATATTTCTCACGACATGTGTTAAAGGGAAACGGAAAACAGCTGGAGAAATTAATAAAAAAACTACAACTTCGCGCGTGTTTTCTAATCAAGAATTGTTTTCAAACACTTCATACACTTCTTGATCAACTAGGAATGAACGCATAATTTAAACGTGCTCTTTTTCTCAATCATTCTCGAACCTGTTATGAACTTATCGGTACATAAAGTATGAGGATACATATTATTATTTTTTCTATACAACTAGATGACAAATAAGCTGACGCCACCTGCTGTATAGCGGTTACCGCCGCCTATAGACACCCGCAATAACAAGGGAAAATCACATGATAAATTAGTATTAAATTAGAGAAATTCAAGAAAAACTAAGTTTTATTATTTTTTCTGTGCCAATTGTGAGGTAGGTAAGTAGGTAAGTACATTCCATTTTTAAACCACCAATATAAGCAGTGTGTCATGTATGCCATCCTAGTCGTTTATGGTAAGCGGTAAGCGGATGGTAAGCGGCTACCATAGTCTATAGACGCCGTAGCATGAAATATGCTGGAAAAGAATTTGGCAGCACCTCTTTTTTTGGAAGTACTAAAGAAACGAGTTACTATACTTCTTTGTGCGTAATTTAGAGTTGGAGACAGTGAATTGATGTCAGAGTCATTGATGACTCTGAAGACCGGCATGCATACTCCTGATTAGGAAAGGGGGAGGTGATATAGTCGATAGAAGGCGCGAAGTGACGCACTGAGGCCATTCTGGGCGTGTCTGTTTTCCGCTAAATGGAGTTCTTTCCATCTGACTCCGACTTTCGGGGGTGTATCCATTGTAACCGACCATTTGCATCTTCTTGGCATGGAGATGTCATGCAGCATGAATTTAGATGATTACAGAGTCTATAGCAAGTACTGCCTCAAAAAAACTTGGCATCCTCTCTAATGTGAGGCGGTATTTCACATCTGAACAGCTACTGTTACTTTATAAAACGCATGTTCGATCGTATGGAATACTGCTGTCGCCTATGGGATGGTTCTGCCAAATATCAGCTACTGGCAGCATTGGACTCTGTGGAGAAGCGAGCTATACGACTTATTTATCATCACCAGCCTGTGTACGTCCCACTGCTGGGCACAGGCCTTCCTACAAGGGAGAAACACATGAGGAGTTTGGGCTATAGCACCACCACGCTGGCCCAATGCGGGTTGGTGGGTTAAAGCGGTTGCAGGAACAACCGGGAACAACGGCTTAACGTGCCTTCCGAAGGACGGAGGGGCTCGAGATAACAAACTTTGATTGACCCATCCCAGGATCGCCCATGGCGAAAGTTGCTTTGTTATTCGTATCGAAACCAGAGCGCTCAAACCATTACGCCACCGAGCTCCTCGACCACGACTTATTAACTACCCAGAATTAGCAGAGGCTAAACTTTATGATCTCGAGCATCGCCGGAGAGTTGCACGTTTGTCGGTTTTCTATCGAGTACTCCAAAAAAACACATTTTTTAGAGATAAGTATCTAGGTACTTATAGTATCTAGGTACTTATCTTGTCTTATCTTACCTTACTATGGTGTCATGACCAAGTCACAGTGCACTTCGACCCACTGGGATCTTTTGTGCCTCCCCTGCGTTTACTCTTCCTGTGTCCAGAATATAGTTGCCATTAGCTTTACTAGGTATATCTTTAGGCAGAAAGAGCCTGTAGTCTTCTGGTTTTGGATATGTCACTTCCAGAAGGCTCATTCTGGTTCTAGCCAGGGCATCACATTGACTCAAGAAATGCGTCATTGATTCCTGACATTCACCACATGCTCGGTTAGTAGCAAAATGCCCTGTAAGCCCAATTACAAATCGAGCTTGTGTTCTACCGTTTGTTTAGATGTATTTACCTTCTCCCATACGTACTTAACACAGATTAATGATATATGTATCTCGGTACTTAAATTTAATTATTTTTTCCTATTTCGTATTTCCAAGTCGGTTTTTTTTTTATTTTATTTTTTTATAAGGTTATATATTTTGTTTTTGTCATGCTGTGCTCTAAGGTCTAATCCCTATTTATATGATTATTTTCCTCTATGGGCTAGTCTTATTTATCTTCTTTTTTATTGGCTAGATTTTACCACAGACCATATAGCTCCGAGGATTGTACTGATTGAACCTATTTCAGTATTATTATTAAGCCATTACGGCCGTCATTAAGTATTAAATTATGGCAAGTCAAACTCTAGTTATGAACAATACTCATCCATACGTATTTCAACCAGAGTCTGAGAGACAGAGAAGTCAACAATGCTGACGGTCATCCATCTAGCTTTGGCCTTAGAAATTAATACTGAAAATTGGAAAAAAAATCGAAACAGAAATAAAAACCGACTTTCAAACTAAAAAGGCAAAAGTAACATCTTTTTCTGATATTATTTTTGCCTTTTTTATTTATAAGAATATTTATTGGACTTGATGCTAGACTGCTCCCAGAAATAGAAAATGAAGCACCGACTCCAAAAACAGGTAACAAGACCGACCAAGATAGACCAAGTAGGTACTAAAATTTTTTTTTTTTTGCCTAGATATTATTGATTAGAAATTATTTTCATGAATTTTTATTAAAGTTTATTGTGTGTTTATTATCACCTTGATTGTGAAAAGTCGCGGGTTAGGTGCCCGCCTGAGACAATCTTATGATTTTTTTCTAATTTAAATACTTTTTTATAGATACCGAACCTCTAAATACATCCTCTTTATCATAACTTATCTTATCTAATTCTAAATATTACCAGATTGAGAAATCGCCTCTAAATTTAAAAGACCGTAATTTATAAGTACATGTTATTCATTAAAATTAATGGGGTTTCCCTGAATCCGCGGTAGCTAAGTGGTTGGAATAGATTGGTTTACCCGGTTGTGAAGGGTCGTTAGTTATTCCATTGTTATCCATGGACATGTATTTTACAAACTAAACATTTTTCGAGATAATTCTACAAACATTTATACAATGTTGCGAGTAACCATTAAGAATATACTAACCATTCTTAATACAGTAAGACCATTGTACTTTGCACCTTTATGTACTTATTTTATGGAAATTATTAAAATGTGTGTTGATGAATGCATTACGACCGGCTGGTCGAGTGGTCTGTGCCCGTAGCTATACGGGCTACTAGGTCGGGGTCCCGGGTTCGAATCCCGATGGGAGCAATATTTTTATTTATATTAAGAATATTTTGAATATTTATACACATATTATTATTATTATTTCTCAGTTATCTAGTATCTATAACGCAAGCTCTTAATGTAGCTTACTTTGGGCTAGATAATAGGTGAGTTAAAAAAAGAAAAAAAAAACACGATAATGGCTATCGGGTAATTTAAAGCAAAGCATTTACTTTATATTAAGACATAAAATTTAAAACTGATACCTATGTTGAGTATAAGTGTTTCGGTCTACTGCATACCTAATTTGCTAGTGAAAGAAATACAGTCAGTATATTTTCTATGTGTTAGTAGGTGAACAAGTGACGTGTCCACAAAATAAGTGGCAGTCTTTCACCCATTGCAGGGTACAAAGTGTTGCATAATAATTGGACCACTATTTGGTATTACACACTTTATAGTTACGTCGTTAAAGATGTGGTTTATTTTTCACAGTTCGGGCGATTCCGGAACTGGGCCGTGTCCAATTGTCATTTGCTGTTATTTACTTTTTGATGAAACAAATTATGTTGCCGATGACATAAGCTGAAAGCAGATAGGTATTCCATTTTATTACAAACATTATGTAGTATTTGGTATACTATACTGCAATGCGAACAAGTGAAAGTGTAACTTTTAGGAGAGTAGGAAATAGTGTTTTTTTTTACCTCGAATTTAGAACGTCTTACTTTGATAGAACATCGTAGTCAAATTATACTACTTTTTTAGTGTCGAGTGTTTATTTGCTAACGTTATTTCATTAAAATATACCCTATCCGTCGCTTTGTGCTTCTTTGTTGTTTTTAAGTTCTCTCTATTACAGATGAGGCAAGGGAAACTAATGCCCAAAGAGCCATGTCGTAAATATTTTCTTTATTTCTGTAAAAATTGCATTTAAATGCTGGTGTTACACATTTCAGTGCATTCTGGGAGAGTTTGGCGCGAAATATATGATGACAGTATCAATGACCACTTTGATGAGGTGGATAGCCACAATAAAATTCTCACCGTCATTCACATCAAATTCACATAATTTACAATTATCTTCCAATTGCCCGTAAACACTTGATTGACAAGTGATTTTTCCTTGTTATTGCAGATGTCTATAGGCGGCGGTAACCACTTACCATCAGGTGGGCCGTCAGCTTTTTTGTCATTTAGTTGTATAAAAAAAACACTTGCTTCACAAAACTCCACTAATTTTAAAACACAACGATCGCTCAGAGACGATTTTGTAATTATTGTATGACACCATCAAAACCTGGTAAAAACTCGTGTTTCTTCTAAAAAAGGATGTAGGAAAACACTTTTGATTTATCAATATTATCACACAAATTATTAAGAGGAATATTTTATTTATGTTAAAGCACAACCACTATGAAAGTAATTATGATGCAAACTTATAAATGCAACATGATTTAACTTATTTACAAAATAACTTAATGTTGGTATCATTACTTATATTTAATAACTTGTACTTATTTTCATTATTAATAAACTAATGTTTCGACTCCTCCAGTTTTAATAGTTTGCTGTATGCCGGCTTCTCTACTAAATGAAACTGGGGAGTCGTTACCCCCGTGATCACCTTCAGAAACTAGTGCTGTCCCAGTCGCCCCAACAAACGAACTCCCTGGGTCACCAATATCATTAGACGCGAAGGTCCCATGATCAGGGAATGGGGCTGATGGTTGAACACTTGGAATATTTTCGTTGAAATCCGGCGCCAGCGAAGAGAATGGTGCGGTGTCATCCGTGCCCGTAAATGATTCAGAATCGTCTACAGTGTTACCGAAATCTGCTGTGGGTTGTGGGCCAGACGCAAAGGGGTCATGTGTTTGTATAGCGGTGACGCCAGCGACACCCGCTACATGTGGAGTTGGATCAGCGAATAGATCGTGTGTGCTTTGTGCAGCTCCCCTAACAAATCCATACGTGCCTGGGTACGCTTGCTCCAAGCTGTCAATTGTATTAAATGATTCGTCATCCTCATCAGCTTCGGTGACTTCATAACCTGGCGATTTGGCAGGCGCGCCTGGTATTGCACCGGGCAAGCTATCAAATACATTCACTTGTTTTACTGTGTGAGTGACACCATGTACGCGTGGTGCTTGAGGAATAACGCTTCCCGTATAAGTAGGAACAGCGGGACTAAAAGCGACGAAGTCATCGAATGTGTCTGACGGAGGGTCGTAATTGTATGTTGGGGGATCGTATTGAGGTACTGGATCGTGATGAGCATGGTGTCCAATATGATGACCTCCATGTCCATGATGACTGGGGGATGCGCTATGATGACCATGGTATTTATGATCATGGTGTCCGTGGTGATGCCCGTGATGATGTCCGTGGTGAGGCCCATGGTGATGGCCATGGTGATGGCCATGGTGATGCCCATGGTGATGCCCATGGTGCTTGTGATCTTTTCCTTTTGTAACAGTCTTGGTTGTTGTATGAAGTTTAGTGTGATGTTTATGATAGTGGTGTCCATAAGAAGGAATATGTGGCTTTGGGTGATGATGGTGATGATGATGGTGATGTTCTTTCTTCGGTTTGTGATGATGATGATGGATCGTTATCACTTTTGTGTGGTGATCGTGATGAACGAATTTCGGCATATGTATCCTGACGTGGTCACTGAAAATAAATAAAGTTTCGTTAGTTACTTTGTGCTACGCTTGATTGCATTAAGTAAGATCTGCATTGTGCCGATAAAGTTAAATTTAAATTTAAGGGTTAACATAACACAGTCTAAAGATCTACATTTTTAATATTTTTATGAAATACAAAATAATCTCAGTATATTAAAACTTTTATTTTTATCGATTTTAATGTTTGGATTCGAAATTGATTCATGAAAATCTTACTTCGTTTGATAATATTAAATCCTAAACATTATGTTTACATTTATAACTTCGCAAATAGGTTAAACTAGTATTAAGCTCTAATAAAATTCATAGGTAAAAGTACATTAAATTATCGCACACTTTGCAATCTTAAAACAAATTCGGGTTGCGTTTTCGTTTTTTTGGCTAGACATTTTTTCAGGGTACGTAAATAAGTATTCGCTGTGCTCTACCCAATATAAAAGATATATATAAATAACCATATCTTACTGATGTTTCCCTCCGTGCCCTCCAGTGTCGCCGACGTCAACCAAGAATACCACCAACACTGACAAGTATTTTATCAAATCCATGTTTACAACTGTAGTCTTTCAAAGGCACTATCCACAACAGATGTCCGCTAATATCAAATCTCTTAACAGAATAGGCAGCACCAATATTTAGTCTCACATTTTGATTTACATCGCGAGCTATATTATTACTTTCTTTTCTTCCTTTGTTTTGTTTTTATTTTAGTTCATTGGAGCGGACATCACCAGACCGGGCTCCGCAACGCCGCACCACACCGGATTGAACAGCGAAACATCGTGAGATGACCATTTATCCAATTTCACTTAAATAAACCCGTAATATCAGCAAAAAAACAAAAAAATGCTATTGTCAGCGGAGCATGCCAAACGGCGTACCAAGCACAATGAGCAGCACGATTGTCAATCTAATACCGAACATTATAGGGTTCTGTGGTTCGGTACGGCGGACAGACGTGCTATAATTTTTTTGTGGTCAACAAGTATTTCGTCGTCGTTCCAAAACAACAAATTGCATCGAACTCTGGGTGGATGCCGTAACTCGGGGTCGCAGACACAGTCAGCTGTTCCGAACCGCGTATATGTACTACGAACAACTAAAACAATTATGTTTTTAAAAGACCATGTTTCGAGTGTTTAGGCAGTGTTATTATAATTATTAGGTTTTAGATTTATGACTGGAACACGCTACGTTTCCAATAATCAAAGTCAATAAAAAACTAAATAACAGGGTTATCGGCAGCTAGTGTATATTGCAATGTGAATTCTATGCGAAGGTAATATGGGTGTGAAGGATCCTTATTAGTGAAGCTGGACACATGTCGATAGACGAAGCTTGCGATGGCGTCTAATAAATAAAGCCTGTAGGCGTCAGAATGCGACCGTAAATATTTTAAAGTGTAAACGTGGCCCATTAAAATTTAATTACCCGTTCCATTCCGATTTATTGATTTCCCTCGGGAAACATTCTTTAGAATACTTAAGCATACCTATTATTTATGTGTAAGGGATACCTCATTGGATGGAATATATTACGTTCAGCGGACATGACAGTATAGAGCAGTTGATGTATGTCTTTAAGCCCGAAATATTTATATTTTGATTTAATGGAATAGTCCGAAATATTTTAATGTGATCTTCACCATTACGTGTATAATACATGATTACCTAAATATCATACTGTGCTTAGTACAAGTATACCAAAATATTAGGTCTTTAAGTAGGAAATTGCCGTATTGTATAAAGTATTTTGAGCAAACTGGAATTACCATACTATGTAATTTGTGTTTAATATGAAATCGCCTTGACCGATTTTTTTTTAAATTTAGTAGATAATTTAAGATATGAAAACATTGAAATTGGCTACATATTCTACAAGCTATAATTGATCCTCATTTCCAACTAGTAAATATTAACAAAAACTATTCGTAAAATCCTGCTCACTTTGAGTATTTCAGGTAGTCATTCATTTAAAACCACTACGCGGCGTAGTGGTTATATCACGGAGAGTGCTCTGAAGAGTTTTTGACCTTATCCCATTTTCCTCCTTCCCACAGAGGAGCATGCGAGCCGGTCTTCCGAGTCATCAATTAACTGTCTCCAGCTCAACATCACGCACAAAAAAAATTGTACCTTGTTTTTATTTGAAATTCTTTGCCAGCACATGTATTTCCTCCTTCCTATAACATGGGTTCCTTCAAAAGAGGTGTGGAAAAAGCACCTCTTGGGCCGGAAAGGTGGAGGCGGCTAGAGGAGTGTCTAAACTGCACCAGCTGTCTTCGCATATTATGGACTCTTTATACCGCTTTGCACCAGGTGGTGTTGAGTCATTTAGCGTACCTTGTATGGAAAAATATGCCCATGGAATTTTTAGTAACATAGCAATATGTGACGTCATCTGTTGCTCAGATTTTATATGGAGCGTTTTTAGTTGATGCGCTGCAACTTATCTAACATATCACAGTAATTGACAACTTTTTGTTTATTCCATTATAATGATAATCTTATCAAGTATTTACGTTTGGATAACCAAACAAGAATAAAACACGACAAAATATTTTATACCCGACGTTTTATTTCCTAACAGCAATCGTGGTTACGGGTGGACTGAAGATGTCAATTTAACATCAGGTGGGCCGTATGTATGTTTGTTTGTCACTGCAGTGAAACTGATAAACTATTTCAGTAAAAGAGGAACCGACCTACCGCTTAAGTGCATTAAACTGTATTCAAAGGAGATGTTTTATATCCGGCCAGGTATATGAAGGTACACTACCTCAAAAAATCAGGAAAATCTCATGAATCCGGGAAAAATACTGATAATTCGTTTTCGTGTATAGTTTGTTTAGTGTACAAAAGTTGGAATTTTACGTCAAATTCACCCTTATTTAATATGGAAATATGGCGGGCGACATAGAAGTCACTTAAACGTCACCAAAGTGACATAGGCGCCATGATGAATATTTGACTGTGTTGCAGTTTTTTCTATAAACATTCTTGTTTTGTACCACGCAACAAAGCAAATAAAAAGAAAACGGACAATAGAACATTGTTCTGCATATTTTCACCTATTTCTCAGTATAGGCTATATAGTTGGTTTTAGTTTTATTTGTAAAATGAGTAGGTACCTGGGCACCTGGGCTACTTTGCTCAAACGTTCCAGATTCCAGAGAATTTTTCTCCAAAAATATATCGCCGTTTGACAGATTAAAACAAACACAAAAAAAGGGAATAATCACTTTTAAGCACATTTTCTCAAAAAATGCATTTACGAAAGTTAAATATATTCACACCTAAATACGTGTTTTACCGCACACTCCGTTGTATGGCGCCGTGCGTTTTCTTTACGGTTTTTTTTTAATTTCCTTGAAAAAATAATTCCAGCAAGGAGTTTTGCATTATAAGAATAAATAGGCTGAATGATCGAACCTCTTTGGAAGCGCTTTAGCTCAATACAATTGTCTAATTTTGATACTAAAGAGAAAATGAGATGAAAGATGTAAGTAGTTCTAGTTTTCAACACTCGCACGTGGATTAGGAACGTCAAAGATAGTTGCGACTTTCCGATTGTTATTTAAAATCAAAATAATATTACTGGTTGTACTGTCTTCTCACAAATCTGCTGAAAAACGTTGTATGACACACGTACGGATTTTGGTTTTCATAAACTCGTTACTATGGTAAGCTACTCGTTTTTAGATAAAAAGCAATTTACCGCACTAGTATCATAAATAACTATTTTATACTACTAGGGTGGCAAGCAATCGTTGTGACTTTAGCCTGTTGACTCTCGTTGTACTTTTGAAGGCACTACTTACGCTTTGCCTACCCTGTAAAAATAAAGATGAAGCGTTGATGAAAGTATTGGAGTTCCTGACATAACGGTAACATCTGGCGACCATACTGACCGCAGGGACACAACACTACAAAGTAGTGTCATAGCTACAAACTTCTGTAGGTGGTACGACCGACCACAGAAGTAGCTGAACACTTTATTACCATGCCACAATAACTATAGAATTAGTCTAGTACGGTAGCAACTATTAAGTACGAGCGCAGTTGTCAGTGTGACGTGGTACTAATGTGTTAAGCTGCTTCTGTGGTCGACTGTATTATCCCAGTTAAGCACTCAAGAATCGAGTGGTAAATTTTAATCGTACTGCTATAAGCCCTAGTTCTCTTATGTTTTTACCTAGTTTATAACAAGGTGAAACTCGCAAGAGAACTAGTTAAATGTTTTAAACTAGGTTATTAAAACTAAATTAGATTTTCGTAATAGCTGTGGTGAATGTAAAATTTTTGAAAACACTGCATTTTCTTCATTATTATTTTGTACAATGGACTAGAATATCAGCTACATAAAATTGAAATAATACATTAATTTCTAACCGTCAAATTTGCGGTTTATTCAACAAGAAATAAATAAAATCGCAAATGCTTTTAACTATGAATACACCGGCTTACGTAGGTATTACCGGAAAAAACTCGCTTGGCTTTATGTACTGTACAAAGAACGCTAATAAAACAAACTAAATTATAGCAAGTTTATACATGTGAAATATTACAGGATAAGGGGGTGTATAAAAATAGTTAAATTTGTTACTTATTATACATATATTTAATGAAATTGGAAAACATATGACAACATAACACATAAACAAATTAATAACAGCGAAATATAAAGCGTAAAGTGTATACGTATGTGAAGAATACAAAACTTTTCGGAAGTTTTATTTAGAATTACATAATTTATGTAATTCTAAATTAAAATAATCTAAGTAAATATTTTAAAAATACAGTAATAAATCTTATACGGCTATTCGGTGCAAATATTAGACAGAGTATTAAATAACATTAGGTTTACGTAAAAATAAAGAGAAATAATATTCACTGGCAAAGATTTTTATAAGAACTCGCTACACTTTTCCTTAAAATTAATTAATAAATATGACCAGTTTCAGATGCAGAGTAATGAGTCTTTTAAATAAAAATAATGTTTTAAATATTTTATAATACATTTGTCGTACTGTAAACACAGCATTATTATTTATATTGCGTACAATCGGTCATGTAGATCGTAATAAATACTACACTAATCGTTACCATAATGCTTGCTGCACAATGCGGCTTAGTTGTTAAATTAGTTACGTCTATATTTTATGTCAAAAAATACTGATATCTTTGGCGTTTATAATTTGAAAACAAAAACAATTTTGATGGAAACAAAATAAAATAAGCTAAAGTACAATTAAAGCATAAAACTTTATGATCTGTTAACCTACTTATGAACATATTGTTGCAAATTTACATATATTGTAGTAAATAAATGAATACGAATTATATTTGTACAATATTAGCTTGAGAAAATTATTGTTTAAAATATATTTCAATACCTATTTTTTGAATAGCGTACATTTATGTTTATCATAATATTGGCCCTAATTCTGGCGAACACATGCTAAGTTCTATTTAAGTTCAGTCTATTTCTTTCTCTCAAAATGAAAAAGAAAAGGATGGCAGTCATATTAATTGACATTTAGAAAGGTGCGTTCAATTTTCGACCTTATTGAACGTGCTAAAATGCAGTGTTTAGAAGGCACCTCCGTACATGCCGTCTAAAATTGTCTATGGTTTCTTTGAAATCTATCTAAATTTAAGTGACAGCTCTAAACAGATTCTTGCTATCTTTTTCCTATTACTTATTGCGAGAAAGAGATATACTGTACTTAAATTTAGAATTAAAGTGTGTTCCCAGAATTAGGCCCATTGTCACTTAAATATAATCATTAATTAGAAGTAGCGATACTTGAAAATCATTTTCTACGTGAATTGTGAATCTATAATTCAGATCACGCTTATGGCTTCTTTATAGCAGTCTATTTTGTTCAATCTTGAAAGCGATATGCAACAAATTATTAGGTATTTTAAAATAAAAGCACGTTTTCACTTCATTAACTCCTAAGTGAGTTGAAAATAAAATTAAACATTATAACTCGGGTAATTTAAAATCTATCTCGACAGGAAGTAATTATACCAGTTTTACGGTAGCTTGGTCGAACATTATATTTCTCGCGCTGCTGGGATAAACGTTACTTTTTAAAATAATATATTTAAACCAAAATCTTTAATATTATTAGTAATTTGTTTTGCTCAAAATAATTTCTTATATTTTCAGTCCTTTCATTATAAATTACAATCTATATTTGTAAACACGTTTTTGCTGCCTCTATAAAGTGTTGACTTTACCTAAGTCCGTCTATACAGTGGTAAGATGTGCCGGTTCGGTAAGAGGGGTAGTTCGCGGGGTATATCTGGTAGGTCCATTGGCATGTCCAAAGGCACGTCAGGTAGGAATTCGGGTATACCGATACCAGGCACCGGTTGGCTGTGCTGGCCGGCTGCAGGCTCTTCATGTAGGTGCATGTGGTGGAAATGCTCGTGTTCTTCCGTCGGGGAGAGCGCGTGGTCCATGTGGTCGTGATGCGTGTGGTGGTGGTGGATTGTCTTGTACACAGTATGCGTGTGCTTTATCTTCTTCACTTTAACCGGCACGTGGATTACTACTTTTTTTGTCCGGCTGCAACAAATTAAATGAAAAGTACCTATAAACAAATGTAACAATTTTATACTGCCTTGCATATGTCTCTAAACATATTTTAGGTCAGTCGATGTGTGTCGCTGTCGAATAACGTATTATAAGTATAAATGTAAAACTTGAACTCTGCACAGTTGATTGGTTTCCTTATTATGTTTAGGGTTATTATTGGACTGACATGTCTCAGTTAAGACAAAAGTCCTTAAATTAAATAAAGAGAAAAAAAACCCTATTTTATATTATAAACTTTTGACAGTCAATCTGTCCAGTCTATATCTATACGTCCCACTGTTGGGCACATGCCTTCTTCGATGAGTAGACGTATATAATGAATTTTGAGCGCTGCAGGGCAAAGTTCACAACATAGCGGGTGCCTGAAGGGCCAAATCGGGCGAGTTAATCTAGACGTACACCAAGACGGTTTTGAGGGGTTGCAGAAGAGAAATCAGTGAAAAGAGTTGGGGGAGACTTTTGACCAGCTAATGTAAATATTTTGATAAAATATAAATGTGTAAATAAAGATATTTCTAGTCAATTTGCCTACCACGCGGGACTAATCGTATCTGGCCCTCGTGTAACGGAAACCGCGGCGCAGCACTCACGCGCATCGAAGTAGGAAACCCTAAACACTGCCCTCTGCCGGAAGCGTGGTTCCCCACTGGCCGTAACATTCGTTTAAGCACTCTGACAGTCCTTTCAATCACAAACGGTTGCTGGGCCTTTATTTGTAAACATAACTAAGATTTTTTTTTCACAAAATAGTACTTGGATTGATCTCTTCTTAGTATGCTTGTAAGAACCAGATCCATAGTAAGGCAGCCATTTCGCCTATATGAAAGCTTGTAATCTAAGCACGTCGACTATTATTTAAAGGGTCAATACTGGATTTTTTTTCACGAGCATACTATTTCTGTGAGCATTTCTTACTTTAGTGTGTGTAAATTAATTTGGTCTAAAGATAGGTCCGCTAAATTACTGCCTCGCAGTGTGTTAACTAATTAATTATTAATAATGCTATTATAATACTTACCCCTCTGTTTCCATTATTAACACGAGGAGTGCCGCTAGACCAAAAAGTAGCTGAAAGGAATAAAAGTAAATTATTATTTATGATAAAACTTTCACACGACTTTCTTCATCGACTACTTATTGGTGATGTAGAGAAATAAAGAATCATACGTAAGTAAATTAGGAATTCATCATCAATGGAACAATTACACTCATAAACAAGAGAATGTAATTAAAAAATTAAACTTGAGCCATTAAAATGCCTTAGGAATATATTTCTACGCGCCAATATTTTTTTAAGTATGAAAAATCATTAATTATTATTGGCTCCGGTACAATTACAACAATTAAAAGAATGTAATGCTAGTTCTGCATGTCACGATAGCGTGACATGCAGAACTAGCATTACATTCTTATAAACTTTATATAGATAAAGTTTATTGGTTTGTTTATAAAACATTTTGGCGAAAAAAGATAATTTTAAAATCATGTATATATAATTTTTATATATACATGATTTTAAAATGATATTTTTTGTTGAAAACAATAATAGTAATTTCATAATAATATAGATATAAATTGGATTCAATCGAATTGAACATAAATTATTCTTACAAGCAAGCAATTTATAAAATGGAGATAGCATTTAAGACTTTACAAATAATATAATTTATGAAAGTTACATTAGTTCAATTGTGATTAGGAAATTATAAAATTTTGCTGTTAGTAAATTTACGCATTGGAAAGCCGTAGCTAAAAATTATAATGATGATATAGAATTTCTTAAGTAAGAATTAAACTCTTGTAAGAAATTAGATAAGGGGTAAATTGAGGGGTGGCTTTTGTCCAGCAGTGTATCGACTGAAATGATGATGATGATGATGATGATGCAGGTGAGTCCAAACACAATAAAAATTAAATATCCGAGACAAACACTCTTAAGGTTAATAAAATTCAGTAATGTTATTCAAATTATAAACTTAAAATAGTTATCAACAAATCACTTAAAAAAAACTTAAACACTGTTTGATGTGGAAGAAAACCAGATTTTATAATATCTTGATTATGTTTATGTTAACATTAAGAAAAACTTACCGCTGCACGACAATCCATAATTGTTTGTCTATTGTCGAACAACAATGTAGTGAAAATCACAGCTCAACACATGTACCTATGTGTCGGCAAAAAGCGTTGGAAAAGCGTGCGAAGTGATGAGCGAACCGCGTACGATGATTACGGAAAATACGCTTTTGCAAGTCTGTATACGACGCACCCGTGACTAACAGCCGACTTATAATGAAAGCCGATTACACTGCCAATACTTATATATGGCACACATGTGCGCGAACATCCAGACCTAATAAAAACGCGCACCATCACCCATCCTGTTCTATCTGTTCGATATAGATAGCTGCCTCCTTTTCACTCTAAAGATGGTCTAGACATTTCTATCTTACTAGGCAAATATTTCCTTTTGATCCAAAAATATATTTAGATACCAAACACTAAAAATTATGTAAGATGATCTTGAGATTTATAAGAACGGATTCATGAACTATTCAAAGACCAGAAAATAATTTAAATACAATCCTTCAACCGTAGCGTCAAAAAATTAGTTACATTTATTTGCACGAATCATTGCATCTAGAGATGAAAGGCGTGAATAATCCTTTGAAAAGGTACATTATATAAAAACGAAGGTATTATTATTAAATTAAATTACTTAGAAAATAAAAAATATATTTTAAATAATAGATCCTTTCAATATAAATATTTTCGATGATAAATAATTTGTCATTATGTCGTTGTGTTCCATAATAAAGACATCAACGAGCGCTGAAGCTCAGATATTGTTAATGTCAACGATGTTTCTAGTACACATATTAAATTTGTGTCTAACGTAAATAGTTTTCGTGATACTATGTCATTAATAAAATATCTATTTTAAAACGATGTAAGAGTACCTTTTTCTTTCTTTTGACATTGTATTTTATTGGTATTTGAATTGTTTTCTTATTATTAACCAATTATTATTTAAAAAAAATAATCTTAAAAATCATTTGATTTTGTGGGTATTTCAGTTATCCTATCTGTCTATTATGAAAGGAAATTTAGTTTCTAGAACCAAGAATATTATCCTCCTCTTGAGTCGAATAACAGATGCGAACTTTTTTGTGTTTTTCGACTTCTTTCTTTGGCTAATTGGCGGTGTCATAACACGCCTACAGCATAGTCAATCAAATAATTGCCACAGACGATACTGTCAGTATCAAGTTTGCTGCTTTGATATGCTGTAAGTATGCTTATTAAAAAAGTGTCATGAATTCAAAATGGAAACAACCACGACATGTAGAGATAATAAATTGTTAGTGGATTAATTTGGATAAACTCAAAATCTAATTTCAGCCTATGACCTCCTCTGCTGAACCTTGTCGTTAGATCTCCCAACGGAATAGTCCTGCGCAGCCTGCATCCAACGGCT
Organism: Nymphula nitidulata; assembly: GCA_947347705.1. NCBI lineage: Eukaryota > Metazoa > Arthropoda > Insecta > Lepidoptera > Crambidae > Nymphula > Nymphula nitidulata. Next base: position 26,690,116 of record OX374616.1, read on the forward strand.
ATCTAGTGGGAGGCCAACTTTGCGCTTTCCGTCCGTTCTGCGTGCTATGTCCTACCCACTGCCACTTCAAGTTGCTAATCCTATGAGCTATGTCATTGACTTCGGTTCTCTTACGGATGCTCTCATTTCTGACTCCGGACGGATCACTCAGAAAATTGTAATCTCGTACTTTAAAAGGCCCATTAAGCTGTAGGTCTTGCGTCAGGTAGGTAGAGGTAGTTAGGGCCCAAAGTCTTCCTGTGTTTCTCCCAATAGGAACAGTCATACAAGTCCCACTACTGCACACCAGTAGCGGAACATGTATAAAGGCTGTAGATGAAATCATCCACAGAGACGCAGTAGACAGTGCAGGTGAAATCACTAGACATAGAAGGCATTTCATCTTAAGCCCCAGGATGACATCGCACCTGAAATACAAAGTGATTTTTTTTGTTGTTATATAGGCGGCAGTTTCCATTTACCACCAGGTGGGCCGTCAGCTTGTTTGTCATCTGGTTGTATAAAAAAAGACCATTAACAAGAGGAGTGTTGACATATTTGTGAGGAGGGACGTAAAGATATGTCATTGCTTTATTTTTGTTTATCGTGTCAAGCATAGAATTGATAATCAATAGGACTCCCGGGAGTCTTACGTGGCTTTACCAATTGAGCTATTGAATCACTGTTAAGTTAATATAATTCTATCAATACGAGTAACAATGGCTGGGTCAGTGGTGTATTATTGTAAGCAAAAGACTTTTATTATAATACGAGAAAACGCCTCTTGCTTCATTAAATCGATATGTTGACACGATCTTTATTTTTATAGAGTAAGCAGCGCGTAATCAGTGTCGAACCTAAACGTGTGGTTAATTTTATTTAACATCAGTTATTTCAATCAGTAATGAAATCCTTACTTAGTACCTAGTACGTTTTTCATAACGGAGAACCAAATGAACTACTAAGCAATTTCAAAAACTGTATACTTTAGTAAATCAAATCTATAGTTACTATAATATTATAAAGCTGAAGAGTTTGTTTGTTTGTTTCGTTGAACGCGCTAATTTCAGCTATGCGATTCTCTAAAGTCAGCAGCCTTGAATTCGTGGCTGTCGGCAGCGCTGTCATACCTTTTGGCGTTTTTTTGACAACCTTTGGCGACACCAGCGTTCCGACGACGAGCACGGCGTGAGCCGAAACTAATAAGTTGTTTATTTTTATATATTTATGTATAAATTAATCAAATATTAAATGAAGTCATTTCTTTACAATTTAAACACAAGAAAAACGAAGTCAAAAAATATCGATTTTACTTCATGTCGTATATCCAAAACAGCGACAATCATACACGGCCATTAGATCGACGTAGAGATTAGTGAAAACTTGCGCGGAGCGCCGTGCTCAAACGTCAAAATCAATGGCAGCTCGTCGTCTTGTCAGACGTGAAGCTCGATGTCCTATATTTCTGTTTGTGAATCACACTGTAGGATCTACTGATTCGAATTGAAAAATTATTTTGTATCGGATACTCCATTTATCGAGGTATTTGTTATATAGGCTAAAAACATCACGCTACCACCAATAGGAGCTCGGCAATAATTAAAAGTGTTGCAAAAACGAGGAAAAAATATTCCTTTTCAGACCTTTCGTTGCATGCGCTGCGTAAACGGTTGAAATTACGTCTAAATAATGTATGCAGGAATTGTTTTCCTTTAAAAGTTCTAAAAAAAAGTCCGCGACAGCATATGTCTATTTTTTGAAATTGGCATATGTCTATTCTTTTTAACGAGGCATCCGAATAGCGTGGTTCGGCTAGTCAACTCAGTCACCGGTGAGGTCGTTGTCGTGACTCACACACCGAACAGATAAGTGTTATGGTTTTTGAGATACATAGCCGTTGCCCGTCGTTTCGACGGAAGATCGCAGTATGTGGTGAACATAAGATTGTTTTTTGTGTCACATGCCCTCAAGAAAAGTAGGTTATTTTATATTGTAATTATGTTTTATATTCTAAAGTGCCATGTAACGATAAAAGACTGAGAGTTTTCCTTTTTTTTGTTGATTTTGTATGAAAAAGTATTTATATGAGAAAATTTTCATTTTTAGAGGTCTAAGTAAAGTTGCCGTAATTTTATGATGTAATAAATAAAGTTGATTTATAAAATGTATTTCTATTGGTTAGCCTTTCAATTAACTATAATAAACATCAAAAGATCTATCAAGTATATATCTTATGAAAATTAACTGTTTTTAATACTCGTCGTTTCGGCGGATGCTTAGCTTAAATAGGGTACACCAGAAGGTTAGCTATCTAGGGTTAAATTTTAAGTAATTAATGTGTTATTTTATTTTATAACTTTTCTGATATCCAAGTACTTAAAAATAACAATGATGCTTCAAAAAAGCAACTGTATTTCTAATGAATCAGAATCGCCTTTCACTTAATAAAATTTTGAGTGAACCTAAAATCAACATACGATTCTATTGTTAGAATTGGTTTTCTGAAATAGATCCGCACTATTTCAGAAAACCAATTCCAATTCATTTTTGATTACTCGGGAGCTCTGATATTTTGGATGCTGACTGTACCCAATTATACAAATTGCATTGTAACTTTGAACTAACAACAAAATCAATAACTTCTAAAATAATATTACATCACAATCTGTGGTTTCGTTGTTAGTTAATGGTTGATTGGTTTTTTTACAAATCGTGATTCACAAGATACAACACAGTGGTAGTAGTTGATAGAAACAGCTGTTTTTTGAAAGTCTAAGTAACAAGTCGATTGAAGATCGCTGCTAGCAATATGTCTTGCAGAGTAGTATCTTGTAGTAGGTCGCTACAGAATGTTATTCAGATTTGAGTTAAGTTGAATTTATTGTGATTAATAATAATCAGTCTATATTATACGTTCCCGATCCCACTGCTGGGCACAGGCCTTTGTGGGAGAGCAGGCCTACATGGGAAAAACACATGAGGAGTTTGGCCCATAAAACCACCACGCTGGCCAAGTGGGTTGTTGGGTTAAAGCGGTTGCAGTATAACAACCAGGACCAACGGCTTAACGTGCCTTCCGAAGCACGGAGGAGCTCGAGATTATAAATTTGATTGACCCATCCCGGGACCGACCATGGCGAAAGTTGCTTTGATTTCGTAATTAAAAACAGAGCTATCAAACCACCACCGAGCTCCTGGCCTAATTGTGATCGATATATTATTATAAATATATTCATGCACTAGTTTTTATTAAGGCAATCATACATAAACCATTAAAATATCTAATCTTACTGCAGCAGACATATATTGTTTATTTTTCAAAGTTTTAAAATAAATGTTATTTTATTATGTATACATTTTATTTAGAAGATATTATAATTACTGAAGGCTTAGACCCTGGTTTCATCATCTGTGCTACGCTTTTTCTAACTTTTACACTAACCGTAAGACCAATAACCGTTTTACACAATTAAGTCATGCGTTATGGCAGCCTGTGCAATCATTCTTATCATCCCATCACTCGATGAGATTCTAAGTTGATTAGATTCGCAATTAACTCCTTTAACCTTACAATGTCGCATGTGTTCTTTACTGTCTCATTTCTGTGTCTGATAGGGCTGAAATGATTTTTAGCACATTGCTCTTTATCAAGGCAGACTTAGCTGTTTACGAAACTATAACAGGTCCACCGCATTTCAATGTGGGATGTTTATAAAGAATTTATTGCTTTTATTTAAAGAATTGCAATATCTCAAACACCTTAAGCAAGACCGCCCTACGGTTTTATGCCCATTAAATATTCGTAACGGATACGAAAAACTAATTTTAGTGGCTCAACAATTTGTTGCGGTAACATGAAGCTAATCTTTTGATTTTTCCACTGCGTAACCCACTGTTTCGATCGATATTATCGAAATATAATGGCGAAATCTATGAAATTGACTGGTTTCTTCTAAATTCGTGGCTATCCGTAATTGATATTGCAATTACATATAATATTACATTGTCACTGAGGTTTTTCAAAGATTAAATTACCACTTAATAATTATGATTAGAAAATAATGTTATAATAATACAAAATATATATCCCTCCAAGTTGTGTTGGTAGGGGAGAGCGGGGTAACTCCGGACGTGGGGTAGCTCTGGACTCCGTTTACCATGGTAAAAAAATAATACTTGATAATCTGTTTCTGCTTTGATATTTAGAGGTCCCCACCACCACCTAGACCCAAAGAATCCATTATTATTTATTATTTACCCCATTCTCCCCTGCTAATAAAATGTAATTTTGCTAAATACTTGCTAAGCTGTGTTGCATATATTGCGTTATGTTTGCTGCTTTAATGTGTGTTTCACGTGACAGAAATAAGTATTACGCATGTTTATTAAATGCGAAATATTTGCACCCATATGTAGGTAAATTCAACAACAATGGCATGGCAACAATGGTACTTATGATATAAAATGTTCCACTAACTACGCTGTTAGCAAATATTTTTGTATTTATACTTTCTTTCCTTTATTTTTGACCGAAAAAAATAAAGTCGTGCTAAATGCCATGAAGCCCGTATAACGTCTACCGTAAGTACTCGTACTTCACCATTCGCTTAGCAGCTATGCGATTCTCTAAAGTCAGCAGCCTTGAATTCGTGGTTGTGGCAACACTGTCATGCCTTTTGGCGTTTGTTTGACAGCCATTGGCGACACTACGACGACGAGCACGCCGTGAGCTGGAACTATAAAGTTGTTTATTTTCTTATCTTTATTTATAAGACAATCAAATATTGAAAGTAGTTATTATTTTGAGCATTTGTTCACGAGTCAAGGATGTTTATATGTTTATTTAGTATATTTCTAATATTTATACACATATTATTATCATTATTCATTTATAGTATATCATGTATTATCTAGTATCCATAACACAAGCTCTTAGTGCTGCTTACTTAGGGCTAGATAATAGGTGTGAGTGTAAGAATATTAATATGCTTACATACTTATTATGATACATTTTAAACAGTTAAGATAAGTTTTTTTATATTTAATGTTGCTTAAGTGTCCAAATAAACTGCCTATTAAACACAAGAAAAACTCAATAGAAAAATATCGATTGTTCTTCATTTGGCATCTCTAAAACAGCGACAAATATACACAGCCAAATGATTGACGTAAAGATTATTCACACGCGCAGCGCTGTGCTAAAACGTTAAAATGAATGGCGGCTCGTGGTCTTGTCAGTCATCAAGCTTCATGTCGCATATTTCTGTTAGTGAATCACACCGCAGATGTCCGCCCCTCTAGCGGTCAATATCTCAGCAAATGCTTTAGGAGGTTTCTTAAATAAAAAATTAATTATGCTTACCTAAAAGTAGAACGACTTTGACGATTCGCTACTTGAATAAAGATATTTACATTTAATTTCGGACACTGCTGAAGAGAACTCTTGTGTACGAGTATTTTGAACCTGCAAAAACGTTTTATTTGTAAGTTTGCAAGCCTGCAAGTTTTGTAAAAAAAAAATATTTGTTTCTTTAATCTTTATTGCACAAGAAAGTATAATTAGCGGACTTAGTGTCTAAGGCATTCTCTACTAGTCACCACAGTTAAAAGGTGATGGGGCAAATCAAATAGCGGTGCAAAAAGAACCGTAAAAAAATTAAACGGTAACCATCAGGTGGGCCATCAGCTTGTTGGTCATCTATAATAATAGTAATAATAATAAATCATCTATGTAGTTGTATAAAAAAATAACTTACATAGTCTAGTTGTAAAAATTATATACTGGCCAAAATTAAATATAAATACCGGTATACTACTGAATGTATGTACAAATGTAATGATGGTTTTTTTTTTTTTTTTTATACAACTGGATGACAATCAAGCTGACGGCCCACCTGATGGTAAGCGGTTACCGCCGCCTATAGACACCTGCAATAACAAGGAAAAGTCACTTGATATTGCAGGTGCGTTGTCATCCTGGGGCCTAAGATGAAATGCCGTCCATGCCCAATAATTGCACTGGCTACCTTTCCCTTCAATCCGAAACACAGCGAACTGTTTCACGGCTGAAATAAGAAAGGCGGTGGTACCTACCCAGACGACCCTACATACAGGTCTACCACCATATTTAATAAATGTACAGATACACACAAATACTTATTAATACTATACAATGTTTACAGATTTAACATAAACTACACTTGCATTTTTTTTAAATTGAACACATACAAACAAATTAAGGACATCAATATATCATATAGCCATAGAAATAAAGTAAGAGTGAAACTGATGGGAGTTGTGGGAACATTGTCGATACCGTACAGGTTTATGATCAAAAGTAAGGGCTCGTTCATGTTGACAACAGTTTGTGTTTCTATTAAGGTGCTTATAAATTAACTAGCGTAAGCAAAATGATTGGTTATTTATGTATCATTTGGGGTACAGCAATTTAATTTGCTGATGCCATTTTAAGAAAGACGTATGAATATTTATTCATACGTCGTAAAAATACAACTGTAACTATTTGTTATACAATTTATTGAAACACTCGTAATGTTTCTCTTGTGTTTTGCGGGGCTTTTTTATTTACAACTAGATGACAAACAAGCCGACGGCCCACATAGTGGTAAGCAGTTACCGCCGCCTAAAGACACCTGCCCGCCTAGCATGACCACCGAAACGCAATATGATAAAGCCATTTATCGCTTTGAACTGTCAAAAATCATTGGATATAACCGCCATCTTAAATTTTTTTCAAAACTGCGAACATGTATTGTATTTAGACATGTTCGTAGTTTCGATAAAATTTCAAGGAATAATCACATGATATTAGATATTATTGCAGTGTAGTGTTATCCGTATCACTGGCGATGTAGAGGTTTCAAACAGCTTTGAGCTTCTACTATTGCGTCGAGACATTCGTTTAGCACCTTTAATAGGCCATATCGAAGAAGGATCTGAAAATCTTTATGTCTTTATCATTCCTTCCCCCTTCATACTTAAGAGTAAGCATGCCTGTCTTTGGGAGTCATTAATTCACTATCTCCACTGCAATATCACGCACAAAGAAATTTAGTAAGTTGTTCCTTTGTCATATAATTCCAAGACCAGCACCCGTACCACCATATTTTATCGCGATCCAGTTTAGGGCCTAAACTGAGTAGAATCGTTAATTCGTACTACGCCACTATCTACGACTATGACAGCGATGTAGTTTAGGAACCAATACTGAACCGAGCGGAATATAAATCGCTTTTATAAAGATGGTGGTAAGGCCCCTGAATTTCTTTACCAGCTCATGGGTTTAACATGGACTCCTTCCAAAGAGGCGTGAGAAGATCCTAATAGGCCGGCTAGGTAGAAGTGGCTAGGATAGTGTGATCGATCGTGCTGCACCGCTTCGCTGCTCAGCTTCTCAAAAGAAGTGTGAAGTAATTTGCCGTGCTTCGTATAAATAAATGTGCTGAGTAAGTAAAGACAGTCAAAATTTCGCGATAGGATTTTACAATGACAAACCTTAAAAGGTATAGGTAATCCGGCGAAGTGGAGGTAGGTGGCTAGGAGAGTGTGTTTGTTCGTGCTGCACTGCCGCTTCTCATCAGGCGGTGTGTAGTCATTTGTCGTGCTTCGTCATCATCATCATCATCATCACCAGCCTATATACGTCCCACTGCTGGGCACAGGCCTTCCTACATAGCAGAAACACATGAGGAGTTTGGGCCATAGCACCACCACGCTGGCCCAATGCGGGTTGGTGGGTTAAAGCGGTTGCAGTAACAACCGGGACCAACGGCTTAACGTGCCTTCCGAAGCACGGAGGAGCTCAAGACTATAAATTTGATTGACCCATCCAGGGACCAACCATGGCGAAAGTTGCTTTGTTTTCGTGATCGAAACCAGAGCGCTCAAACCACTACGCCACCGAGCTCTTCCTTTATAACATCTGTCAACCGTCTTCGTCAGTCTGTGCTTCGTATATAGGTAATATAATGTGCTTAATAAATAAACACAGTCAAAACTTTGCGATATAATTTTATTCTGATTAACTTTAATAAGTACAAATAAAAGCTAATTCTTTCCCTGAACTGCCTTCATTTCAAATGCACTCCTCGGAGTAAGCCCCTTAGCAAGGATAAGTTATGCCATATCTGTAGGAAGTTTTAACCCCTGTATTTTTTGGGTCATTCTATCATTTTTTGCGGTATCATCTCAGTTATTCGATCTTTTTGTCGATAGTGCGGTTTCAATAAAAAAAGGGCGTTGACTTAGTTAGGTGCACTGTTTCCTTTAATAAATAGAATATTATTATAATTAAATAGTATGTTTAATCCAGTAATCAGCTAATATTTACTAAAGTAGTCTTGATTTAAAAACAATGTTTTATAGTGAGCGAGCCTATAAGAAACCACCATTTAGCTCGAGCCTGTAGCTAATTAAGAACTGATTTTTAAATCGTCAGATACACGACGACGACGTTTGACAGATGTTATAAAGGTCAGTTGTCCATTTGTCAAGTTGGATCGAGCGCTCTGGTTTTGCTTCAAAGCAATTTTCGCCATGGTTTATCCCGGGATGGTTCAACCAAAATTTCTTATCTTTGAGCTCCTCCGTGCTTCGGAAGGCACGTTGAGCTGTTGGTCCTGGTTGTTACTGCAACCGCTTTAACCCACCAATCCGCATTGGGTGCGGTGGTGCTATGGCCCAAGCTTCTCATGTGTTTCTCCCATGTAGGAAGGCCAGTGCCCAGCAGTGGGACGTATATAGGCTGGTGATGATTATCTTGATGAACGTTATCTGAGTTTCAATGAATCGGATAACAAGGACCGGTTTTTTAATCCTTGCATACTTTATAATTAGATGCTAATTTTGACGTTTTGATAGATACTTACATTAACTGTCAACCCGTCAAAGATACTGGGCCTTATTCTGAAGACACACTCTAATTCTAAATTTAAGTACAGTGTATCTCTTTCTCGCAATACGTAAAAGGAAAAAGATAGCAAGAATTCGTTTACAGCTGTCAATTAAATTTAGAAAGATTGAAAAAAAACCATAAACAATTTTAGACGGCATGTACGGAGGTGCTTCCTAAACACTGGATTTTAGCACGTTCAATAAGGTCGAAAATTGAACGCACCTTTCTAAATGACAATTTATGTGACAGCCATCCTTTTCGTATTCATTTTGAGAGAAAGGAATGGACTGAACTTAAATTTAGACTTAGCATGTGTTCTCCAGAATTAGGGCCATGCTCTGGATAAAAGTAAATCGACTATCAGTTAGTTGACTTTTAAAATAATCCACTACGATTCATCTTGTGTTTATCAACAATGCGACCGGCACCTAATGACTGATGACGAGATAACTGGAAAGTTAACATCTGTTTTCTTTGTATTCATAATTTTCACACGGTGCTGAGTTTTTATTTGTTACGTGCAACATAATTCTCGAATGTCTAGGAATTATTAACATGTTCAGCATATTCTATCGATTGATATCTACAACTTTATTACGAGGTTTAAAGAATCATGAAATCTAATCAGAATTCCTTATCATCTTGAAACTTTGTCCTGCTGGAAATTAAATTAAAAATTCTATGAATCTGGTAATCCATGGGCATGTCAGCAGGTTTAGGTAATTCTGGACGATAGTCTTATTCTTCTATATAGTACCTATATACTTGCTAGAGTAGTCATGCAGGGTCAAGTACATGACACTGGTATAAGGGCAACTGTTGACCGTCAGCCTGTATAATGATGATGAGGCAGGAACATGGGGGTCGTTTTAGTGGGTAGTCTTGGTCATTAACATCTTTGACTGAGGATCCCCACATAACCCTGTATTGTTCATTCCCCACAATGCAGGGTAGGCGTAAATGCCTTTTTTCCCCCTACAAAAAAAAGGGTCAAGTACATGTACAAATTCAAACGTCACTAAAATTCCCGCTTAAATTTTATGGAGTGCTGAGTTTTGACATTTTCCCATACCTACTTTAGATTTTTTCTATACTCACATTTATTTAAGAGAGCCTCAAATGTTGGAGCGTGTACGCCGCACGACTTTTCATACATGTAAAGTCTTATGAGGATCTGCTTGTCAAGTCAGGCTATTTCGAATAGTTTTCAGAGGATCTTTTGAAATACGGTCTTATTGTTGAGTAAAAGCAATTTTTATACAAACCAAAAATTGCCGCTAACTTCTTTATTATTAGACTTTCGAAAAATCCTCTGATTTCTTTTCAGAATCGCCTGACTTGCTTATGCATGGCAAGTTTTGTTAAAATCGGTTTGTTCGTTTTCAATAAGTTCGTCTTGAAAGCTTGTATGAAAAGCCGTACGGCTTAAACGCTATTATTCGGATGTCAGAAATGTGTGTCTTCACATATCGGAGTCTCGAGATATTTTCCCACCTATGGATATATATATAAATTATCTTGATAGGTGGGAAGAATATCTCGAAACTAACATCTCAAGCAATTCTCATGATAGGCTCTGTTACAAAAGAGTTGTGGTGACAGCATATATCCCTGACGAACCCCAGCGCTAAGCTTTAAGGGTTTAGCTAATTCTTTAACCGACGCTGGGCTGATGAATACATATCAAAAAATTTAGCTATAAATTTCTGATGTTCCGTTTGTTTCAAATATTATAGTTAGATTTTTTCGTGACCCAGCGGATAACATAATAAAAAAGGGCATTTAAGCAACTCATATGTATATTTATCATTATTATAAATTAGATATCAACTGTGTACCTAAGATTATTGATCACGGTATGCTAAAGTATTAATATTTATCAATTTCTTAAGTCCATCGTTGGTACTTTTTTATGCCATTTTTCTTGTTCTCCGTTTCCAACAACAGTCTAGAAATGTTTTAGAAAAAATCAGATATTTATCGTATTTATATGATGATAAGCCAATAGCTTGTTAACTAATTCCAACTTAACATACACGAACATGACACATGAACACTTACACGAACATCTTGAAAATGCTTCCACAATGCATATCTCAGTTCCCAATCCTCGAAAAACAGCGTTGGCTTATTCCATGTTACGTGTTGGTGACCTAGATTATACGAGTGCATGAGAGGTGGGTTTAGTTGGGGAGCTTCCTTCGCTCTCCTCGCAATTATTTGATTCACATACCGGTACAGTATTGGTGCTTTATGTATCCAGCAAATAAGGGACATCACTGACACCACAATAGCGTGCATCCAATAACGAGATATAGTCGTCAAATTCTCTCCATTTAATGCAAAGTCTTGTATGACCATAGCAATGCAGGCGATAGCAGCAGCTGTCAGATTACAGGGCACTTCTAATGCTATACAACAGACGACGGAAAAAAGTGCTTTTAAATTAACAGAATTGCTGCAATGCGCTTTGACCGCCTGGAGTATGTATTTGTGTAGTTTGTCCCTGTGCTGACGTACGAACAATTTATCTCCTTCGTCAAACTTACCTGGCTTCAAACGAATCTGCAAAGAAATTAGGGTTTAGATCTTAGGCATAATAACAAGCCTAGACTTTTGCTACATTTTTAATCCCCACCCGTAAAAACTCGTAGTATATTGTTGGTACATTTAGGTACGATACATTGTGCTGTCTATCAAAAAATCTTTGCAAAAGACGACAGCCTACAAGACTGTACAGAGCCTTAGATGAGCCTACTAAATTACATAATACGTGCTCAATCAGCCCTTCTCGAAAACTCTCATTGTAAGTTTCCACTTTGTAAAGTTCCGCGGCATAATCCAACAATGAAGAAAATTCTAACACATCGTCATCACTCATGTTTACTAAAGAGAACCAATTAAGCATGGTTGTAATAATTATAACTCGGTGATGGTTTTCAACTCGTTCAAATATTCGTCTGAGGCATACTTCAAAACCTTTCCGCAAATAACCGTAAGCCGTTATTCTGTTATCTTTAGTTATACTGTTCGCGAAAAAATCTAAAAGCCTCGTTACGAACGGCAATAATTTTTGCTTCTCTATTATCCAGTTTTCGCTTTTCAACATCTCATATAAAACTCTCATTCGATGCCTGGCTGATTTAACGTCATTGAATACGATGTAGTGGATGTCTGTAAGCATTAAATTAAAAAGGATAGTTCTCCCTCTGCTAAAATAGAGTACTACTTCTAGTATTTGCCCAACGAAGCTTTCAAAAGGCCAAAGGCCAGTATCAGAAAAAAAGTTCAGAGTGACTTTTATGGTTACTTCGCTGCGCTCTGGTTGCAGCTGGTCCATTGTTTTTTGGAACACAGATTCTGCTCGATGAAACAGCCTTTTACCACACCAATTCCAATATTTGGAACTCAATCTGCTCAGTTTCAACCGCATCCCGAAATAGTATACTAGGGTCAAAGAACACAAGAGTACGTCTTCATAATTAGAATCCTGCAAACTCCGGCGATTCGAATTAGCCAAAATGTAATTGATCTTCTTGATGGCGATTACTTTGTTTTTATGAAATGCCGTGTTTAGGTCCATAGGCATGTAGTAGAATTGAAGTTCGTTTATTTTCTCGCGAAGATCACGGGTGTTAAGGAGCGACCTATTTCTATTTATAGAAAATATTTTATTACGTTTAAACATAATAAATCGTGCACATTATTCAGTCTTATTTACTAGTCATCGAGTTCGGTGACAGTTCAAATTTGATAGTTGTAGTGATGTCGCATAATAAAACTCAATTGGTTTTTATTAGATTTTGATATCATTTTCGAAAATTGATTATTACTAATGGCCGCGTAGAACCACATCCCCCGAATAAGTTGCGTTGTAACTATTCTAGTCCTAATATTTTTAAAGCCACACAATTTTTATTTTTCAACACCTGCTATATTTTTCAATGGTTTTTATTAATCATCATCAGCAACCTATATACGTCCCACACCTGGGCGCAGGCCTTCCCACAATGGAGAAATACACGAGGAGTTTGGGCCGTAAGATCGACCATGGCGAAAGTTGCTTTGTTTTCATAATCGAAACCAGTTCGAACTAAACCACTAAGTATGCCACCAAGCTCATTCTCATCATGGTACTTATTACTTTTCATTAATCGATAGAAGTTTTTATATTTGATTATAGGAAGCATAGCTGTGGTATTTTTACAAAGATATACCAGCAAATAAAACTTTTTTAGACGATTTATTTTTGTTTATCTATAGCAAGTAAATTGGATTAATCTAAAGTGTCGCTGGAATTGAGATATGAAAAAGTAAAAGTGTTATACATATTCTCTTTGTAAAGTAAGTATAATTAGACACTAACACTTAAACGTATCGGTCATAGACGTTTAATTCACTACTTAAACGGAGTGTTCTCTTTGACCAATATACTCTTTTTGCATAAAACGACAAAAAAAATTAAAAGTAGATTTAATTTACACATAATACTGAACGTAGTGGCTCAGTAGCCACATAAACGGAGTATTAGATTATCTTTAACAACTATTGTGTCAGTGTCAAATTACACTTTCTGTGTACTTTTATTTTTTGGCGTTTTATGGCCATTGCCTATGCTCTTCTTGCATGAAACGATAACAGCTCGATAAGTATTTAATGATACCTATGTTAAGCATGGTGTACACTTCATCATCCTCATCATTCCAGTCTATTTCTTTCCAAATGGAACGGTTCTACGCAGCCTGCATTCAACGGCTCCCCGTGACCTTGACCAGGTCGTCTGTCCATCTAGTGGGAGGCCGTCCTACTCAGCGCTTACCAGTAAGTAACCGCCATTCTACCACTATAACGCCCCACCAGTCGTCTGTTCTGCGTGCTATGTGCCCTGCTCACTGCCACTTCAACTTACTAATCCTATTCAGTGACTTTGGTTCTCTTACAGATGTCATCATTTCTGATTGTATCTTGCAGAGAAACACCTAACCACCCACCCACCTGTTCCATAGCTCACTGTGCGACTGCTAACTTGCACAGAAGGTCCTTATTATGCGACCAAGTTTCGCAGCCGTATGTCATCACTGCCAACACACACTGGTCGAAGACTAACGACTTTAAGCACTGAGCAATTTTATGTGAGAAGATCTTCGAAATTTCCCGAGTGCTGCCTATCCGAGTTGGATTCTCTTTCTAAAGGTTGGACCTACCTAGCTAGACGATTTGTTCAAAGCAAAATTTCAAAAAAAGAACTTCCCACTGTAACAGGTGTGACATAGATATTTGACATAGTCTTGTCTTGTCCTTGTTAATTTTTGACCTACCTGTTAGGAAGTTCTGCCTTCTTCTGTTCTTCCTGCCTTATTGTGCTCAATTCCTCCAGGGATTCTGCCCTGACTACTATACCATCGGAAAATCGAAGATGAGTGGTGTACTCGACGTTGATGTTGATGCCAAGTCCTGTCCAGTCCAGTAGTTTGAAAGCGTCTTCCAACGCAGCGGCAAACAGTTCTGGAGATCTTACATCTCCCTCTATCACCTTTTTCTGCAGTTGGATAGGTGTCGTATACTGATTCTGTACACGGATCGACATGATGGCGCTCTCGTATAAGGATCTCATCACCTCAATGTACTGACAGTCAATGTGACATCTCAGAAAAGACTGAATCACAGCCCATGTTTTGATCAAATCTAAGGCCTTCTTGTAGTCCACAAACGCCATGCAAAGTGGCCGGTTATACTGCTCGGTCTTCTGTTCAACCTGCCGCAGTGTATGTATGTGGTACACTTAGAACCATAAAATCGTTAGTCTGTTGCTATAGTGCTTAATCACTTACTACTTAATTGTTTTACACTATGTATATAGATTTCCGAATCAAATAATACTCTCACCTAAGTCTAACATAATTATGCAAGTATTGCGTACAATTACTTGTACGCTTGGTAGTAGTTATGAATAATATCTACATACACAGTCAATCTGTAGTCTAGTCATGCTTTGCTTGATCCGAAACAAAATTACTTTACGAAACGAGATCTCTCAAAAAAACAGGAAAATTTCACGAATCCGGGAAATCCGGGAATAATACAAATAATTCGTTTTCATACATAGTTTGTACAAACAAACAATGCATGAAAACGAATTATTTTAAATCGACGTAAAATATACTTTAGTACAAACAAAAGTTGAGATGTTTCGTCGATTTCACCGTAATTCAAAATGGTAATATGGCGGGCGAGTCAACTCAAAGATGGTATGGAATGGAACTGGATTAACCGTTGTTTAATAAAGAAAATAACTATTTATTTATATTTATTTTGACCAAAAAAAGAAATATAAATTAAATAGTAAAATGTAGCGAAGGTGATGTAATGTACTTTAACTCCATGAATCTGCAATAATCATCATCTGATACATTCATAAATACCTACTATCTACTAATAAAAATAACTTGATTACAGTTAATACAGGTATCACTAAAAATATTGTGACATACCTATACAAATACTGCCGGCAAACCCGCTGTCCTATCGGAGCGTGAAAATAGAGTTCTTATTTACTATGATTTGATCGTTAACGTTCGAGTGATATCGAAAACACAATGAAAGTGTTTGCGTAATGTTACTTCCCGTTGTATCCGAGCAGGCGCAGGCGCAGCCGCCAGCGTTCGCTCGTGCACAGTAACACTCATTCACAAAATCAATAGAGAGACATTTTATAACAACGTCTCGACTTCGTTATCGAATATAAAATTTACAAGACGGTAAAACTGGGTATGTGGCTTATGTTCAGATATATTAAAATTTTAGTACAAACGTTCCTCGTCATATAAAATTACGAAAACTTTTTGAGCTCGCGCAGGCACAACTCGGGAAGGCTCTAATTACAAGTATTACAACATAGCACTACTTATCCTCTTTTAATAATATTAAGAATCGCTTCAAACTTCGATTGTGGATATAAAATTTTATACAAATAAAAGCCTGTTACAAAGTTTCCAAATTAATTTATTAAATATAACGTACCTAAAGATACACGACACCGCTCTTAAATCTATCAGTCTTCTCTTAAGTACGTACACATAAATACAGGAAATAAATAAAATTATAAAGAAATACGATTCATTGGTAGGACTACTTGCTATTTAGGTTTAATGTTACTGTTTAATTAAGGGCTTAGTGTTGTCCGTCGCAGCGGGTATTTGCTGGGGGACAGAGTAAGAGGGTTGGGCGTATGTTTGGGCGAGATACGGCCCTGGTCCCACTTGTTCGTGCAATTTTTCCGCCTCCTCCGGCGCTACGGGACACATGCACGGAACTAGCTGCACGTGTTGGAGAGACACCGGTGTTAAACTGGCCCCAGCGGGTACGCTGATGGGGATAGGAGCCATGCTCTGCTGTATTGGTACCTCAGGAGCGTATTGAGGAGGTAACTGGTACACTTTGCGCGACTCGTATGGCGAATACATGTATTGATAGCGGTATGATGACGCTGCCATCGGTTGCTGCAGCCAGGTCTTCTGCACTGCCGCTTGTCTGCTGAAACAATACCATTGTTCCTCTAAACTTACCAAAGTTGTTGAAAATTTTTCAATGACAGTCATTTTATAAGAATAATTGAACATTATGTATAGTCTACACTAACAAATACGGTAGTAAGTGGTTCGCTTAGCACAGTAGTATACAACAGTAGGCATTACTCAATAATTACGCACACATCGTATATGTATTCTAGATAATATAAGGACAAGTATCACGCGCAGCTGCTGTGATCGCCAAGCGTAAAATTAAATATAATAACAAGTCAATGAAAGAAATGTAAAGAATATTTTTGTAATATGTCAAATTTAAACTTACGATGTATCTGAGCCCCATTTGAGGAAGAAGGCTTCGCTGGACACAACCAACGCAAGGCTGACTAAGAAACATATCTGAAAAGAAAAGAAAGTTGGATATACTTAGTCTATATTAATAAATAATTGGTACTAAGAGAACTGAGAATTATTTATTTGTAGTTTGCAAAAGTGTCAGAAATCCTAAAAATATTTCAAAATAAACACTAAAAGATGAGAAATAGTTAAATAAAAAACTTATATAAAGGTCTTTTTGGAGTTGGTGCTTCACTTTCTATTGCTTAGGAAAACAGCCGAGTACCAACACCAAATAATATCTTTAAATTACTAGTTTAAAGGTTAGTTAAGGATCTCCTTGGCTGAAAGTAGTTTGAGTGCATTTATTGAGGATCAAAAAAGAATTTCTTCATTGGAAAATAGTATAAGTAAACCTACCAATATATTTCTGAATCACAAATTCTACACCTAAAACTTTTTTAAATTCTTTCCTCACTATCTTTCTTTTGGACCTATAGTTACTGGAGATTATACATATTCTATTGTAAGAACATAAATATACTGTTATTGAATTAACTTTAATAAGGTGCCGATTCTAAATACTTTCGAAACAAAAATAAACAATATATGTATCTAATCTAATAATATTTCATTTCCTACCTACCACGACACTACAAAAAGTAAACCAATTCTTGCTCTGTACATACTGCTACCTAGACATCCATTCATTACTCGAATTAAGTAAAATTTTGTTATGTAACTTGTACGTAACTGTTCCGAATGGTTAAAATACGTTTGGGTACTACTCCAGTAAGAGGCAAATAAAATAAAACATCACCTTAAAAGGAAGTAAGTGGCGTAATATGCTCTAGATTGTGGATAATAGGTAACAAAAGCACTGCTAGCTATTTACTTTAAGTGGTACAATAATTAATTTGTAATTTATAGAGTTGGGTATTAGAGGAGCTCGGTGGCGTATTGGCTTGAGCGCTCTGGTTTCGAATACGAAAACAAAGCAACTTGTGTGTCATCTAGTTGTATAAAAAAAAAAAAAAACTTTCGCTATGGTTAACCCCGGTATGGGTCAACCAAAATTTATATATCGAGCTTGTTGGCGACAGACACTGGCCAGCAATAGTTCTATTTTTGATATTTTGATTATGTTGTTATTATGTATTTTTTAATTTTGACTTTGTCAGTGTGATTAAATGTGCGTGTTCGTCCTTTACAAATTGGTGTCAGAAGTGTTTAAAATTATTTGATTATTTAGATTATACTATAAATTATATTATCGACCATGCCTATGACGACTAGAGCACGCGCTTTATCCTTTAAAAATGATACGGCAGTTAAAAAATCGGTCTCTGACCTCGTGCCTTGTGTTAGTACTTCACAACAGGATAACGCCCAAATCTCCGGTGCCTCAGCACTGGCGCCACCCTGTAAGTCTCACACCAAAGGTAATGTATCGTCCACAATTTTACCCGAGTTACCGATCTCCGTTGATCAAAGCGCCGCTCAGCCATTTGTTACTACCACGGCCAGCTCTACTTCTAGTAGAGCGCCTAAATCACACTCGAGAAGCAAAGCAAGTTCCTCTAGTACGGTAAGAGCTCAGCAATTAGCCGCAAAAGTTGAATGTGCTCGGCGGCTCGCCAATATTGAGGCTGAACGCGAAAAAGCCGCCGCGGAGCGCGAAAAGGCTGCCGCGGAGCGCGATAAAGCCGCCGCCGAACGCGAGAAAGCTATAGCAGAGCTTGAACTACAAGCAGAGCTCGCAGCCATAGCCTGCAGCTCCTCTCAGAGCTCGAAGACAGGTTACATAGAAAACTGGCTAGCAACCTCTCAAAATAAAAACGGAGTGTCTTATGGTAATAATTCACTTTCTCAATCTTTCAGGGAAATTAGACCTGATGTTTCTTGGGCTGCATTAGAACAGCTTGAGCCTAAGACAGTGAAGTGTGCCTCACAAAAGAATGCAGTATACACCGGTACCGCCCCAGAGGCAGCGATCGAGTTGGCCTCTGCGGTTCCTGATCCACATTCGAGCAGTCGCCAGCGCGGAGAGCGCGCGGCCTCGCCGGATCCCACTGCACATGCGCGGATAGGCACACACCACACTCATTCTTGTTATAACAGCAATAAAGAATCCGATATTACACTCCTCACTAAAGCCATCAAGAGTCTGCATTCACCGCCCGGACGTAAGGTATGCGACTTGCCAATATTTACAGGCTCCCCATCGGATTGGCTCTACTTTCGGAAGATGTTCGACAGAACCAGGAGTCATTTCGATGATATCGAGAACCTCTCGAGATTGTCGAGCGCACTTAAGGGAGCGGCCCGTGAGGCTGTGGCCTCGCTGCTAGTAGCATCTGACGATCCCAAGGAGGTAATTTTAGCTTTAGAGCAACAATTTGGTAACTCTGAACTAGTTATTTTGAACATGTTGGCAGAGGTGAGAGCATTACCGAAAATCGCAAATTACGACTCTGGTAAGGATTTGAACGGGTTTGCCTGCAAAATTCGCAACTTTGTCTCAACGATCCAACTATTAAATCATACGGAGTACTTGGCCAGTCCAGAGTTGGTAAATTCGATTCTAGGTAAGCTCTCTCCACTCTTAAGGGAAAAATGGGTTGACTTCGCGTATTCTCATTCAAATTCCGGTCGCTTCAAACTACAACTTCTCTGTGATTTCCTTATCCACGAAGCATATGTACACCTAAAATACGGAATGTTTACAGAGACTGCTACGCGTGACAAGGGGCGTTTAGATAGAAGCCACTTTGTTTCAACTAAAGATATAGCGAAGCCAACCCAGGATTCTTCTCATTCAGGAGAAGCAGCTAATTCATCCGATAAATTCATATCCACGAAAAACAGGCCGTGTTTATATTGCCAAAGTCAAACACACGACATTGAAGCCTGTCATAAGTTTTTGTCATTGTCTATAGAACTTAGACTAAAGTGGGCCGCAGACAACAAGGTTTGTCGTAAGTGTCTTGTTAAGGGTGGCCACAGATACGCGACTTGTAAAAAATCTTGTAAAGTAGAGGCATGCAAGTTCCGTCGTCATCATTCACTACTTCATAAAGACGACGCAAGTAATTTTAATATTCAGACCGACATTGACACAGAAAGTGACGCGTCTGAACAGCCATCATCTTCCACTAATTCTGATCATGTAAAATCCCAGGTAAATACCCCACTTAGCGACATCCAAAATGTCACTCATGTCGCCGATCTCCCTCGTAAGTTTTTTAAGCCCCTTCTTAAAGTGATAGCGGTCACATTGACGGGGCCAAAAGGCAGCTTAGATACATGGGCCCTGTTGGATGATGGGTCCACAGCTACCTTTATAGACTCGGAGGTCGCGCAAAAGATAGGAGTCACGGGATTTAAATCTCAGGTTCACCTTAAGTGTGTGGGAGGTCTTAGCAAAGTCTCTGCAGTCGAATTTGTCGACTTTTCTATTACTGGTCGTACCTGCAATAGTTACCATGTAGTGCACGGAGCGCGTTCGATTCCCAACTTAGCCATTTCTAAGCAATCACTTAGCCATCACGACTTAAATTATGATCACTTGAAAGGGCTCGATAACGTCCTATGTTTTGAAAATGCTCAGCCAACGGTTATCATTGGTGTTGACAACTGGCATTTAACGCTGCCACTAGAGGTTCGTAAAGGCACCAAATCACAACCCGTTGCATGCCGTACGGTTCTAGGTTGGGTAGTTTTTGGTTTCAACACTAGCCGTTCTGTTGCCGTGAATTTCATTGAACATGACGTTTTACATGTACAGCAGCACGAAAGTACTGATCGTCGTAGCGATTCTCGCGTACAGACTCAAGAAAGTACTGACCTTGATTTATTAATTAAAGATTATTTTAGACTAGATTCTTTAGGAATTTCCAATATCGAATATATTGGGGAAGATAATGCTAGGGCGGTTAAGGTATTGAATGATACAACTCGCCGTCTTAAGTCCGGTAGATTTGAAACTGGCTTAATATGGAGAGATGAAAATCTTAACCCTCCAAACAATTATTCTGTTGCATTATCTAGGTTTAAGCTTTTAGAACGAAAATTCTCAAAAGATTCTGTTTATGCCCAAACATACAAAGCTCAAATTCAGTCCGTTATAGATAAGGGTTACGCCGAGTTATGCGCTGAGCCTCCTCAGGGCATAACTTGGTACTTACCACACTTTGGCGTTATCCACCCCCAAAAGCGGAAGTTACGCGTAGTACACGATGCAGCGGCAATTTTTCAAGGAGTAAGCTTAAATTCGCTTCTTTTATCAGGACCAGACTTACTCCAACCGTTACTTGCCATATTAATGCGGTTTCGGGAAGGTCAAATCGCTTTGAATGGTGACATAAAAGAGATGTTCCCACAAACTAAAATTAGAGTTGAGGACCGTGACGCTCAACGTTTCCTTTGGCGCAGCTCTCCTTCAGACCCAATCAAGGAGTACAGAATGTCATCAATGATATTTGGAGCGACCTCAAGCCCCTTCACGGCCCTTTTTCTCAAAAATCGTAATGCATTGGAGTACCAACGCGATTTTCCGGCCGCATGTAACGCAATATTGAAAGACCATTATATGGACGACTATTTGGGAAGTGTGGACACGGTTGCCGAGGCTGCACAATTAGCGGCCGACATACAGGAGGTTCACTCTCGTGCTTGCCTTCAAATGTGTTCGTGGGTCTCAAATAGTCATGATGCGTTGAGTTTCATTCCACCAGAATTCCGAGCACCTAGCGCATTAGAAATTAACTTGGTGAATTCACTCCAAAGGCCGTCACCTAATATAAGAGTCCTCGGGGCCTCTTGGAATGTCGCTGATGACACTTTGTGCTTCACGAGGACACCCTCGGTGTCATCTCAAAAATTCACGAAGCGCGCGGTCCTCTCTAAATTAATGAGCGTGTATGACCCCTTAGGTTTGTTGGTACCAATAGTAATTAGGGGCCGTATACTATTTCAGCGAACTTGGCGGTCCGGATTTGGTTGGGATGACGTACTCCCTCCTACTGTTGCTACCAACTGGGACAATTGGCTTTCAGAGCTGAGGGAAGCTTCGAATGTAGCTGTTCCCCGGTGCTACATAAAGCAAACAGACATCGTCGATAGACAGTTGCACCTTCTGTCTGACGCAAGTGAGCACGCCTACAGTTGTGTTGCATATTGGCGCTTTACTTGCGACGACGGAACGTCAAAGCTAGCCCTCATTGGGGGCAAAGCAAGGTTAGCTCCTCTGAAGCCGGTTTCGATACCGCGACTCGAACTTCAGGGAGCGCTTATAGCGGCACGCTTCGCTACTTATATATGTGATGCTCACAAGCATAAACCAACTAAAACTTTCTTTTGGTGTGATTCTTTAACTGTTTTAAAATGGCTTCGTAGTGATGCACGCACATTCAAAGCATTCGTCGCGTATAGGGTAGGCGAAATAGCTGAGCTTACTGAGATAAAGAGTTGGAGGTATGTTCCTTCATCAATGAATGTCGCCGACGACGCTACGAAGCCTCATTCCAAATTCCAAATGTCACGATGGATCTCTGGGCCAGAGTATTTACTTAGCAGCTCTGAGCATTGGCCCCGAGAACCACCGTCACCATCAACGCTCCAAAGCCTTGATGAGATAAAGTCTCAAGACTTTGTAGCCCAAATCACTCATTCATCCTCACAATCATCA
Source organism: Nymphula nitidulata (assembly GCA_947347705.1). Taxonomy (NCBI): domain Eukaryota; kingdom Metazoa; phylum Arthropoda; class Insecta; order Lepidoptera; family Crambidae; genus Nymphula; species Nymphula nitidulata. The sequence goes on from OX374616.1 coordinate 26,712,560, forward strand.
TCGTCTGCGCAAACCACGCTGATCGCTGAACCACTATGCCCAATCGTAGCAGATCATTTGCGCTTTAGTAAATGGATTCGCTTGGTTCGTGCTACAGCTCGCATACGTTATTGTGCAAACAAGTTTATGAACATTTTGAGGCCTACAAATGTACCAAATTCTTTAACGGCTTCTAATATTTCCAGAGCCGAACGCGATCTTCTCCTGAAGTCTCAATCGGAATCTTTTCAAGTAGAGAGAGAGTGCCTTCGTCAGTCCGTACCCTTCCCCAAGCGAAGTAGATTAGCGCAACTCACTCTCCTGCTTGACTCTGACGGACTCATTCGGCTGGCCAGCAGAATTTTAGCTACAGAAAATTTACCATCGGGTAGAGATCTCCAACCTGTCGTTTTGGATGGTCGCCACTCTATAGTTCGGATGCTTCTATTACACCTTCATGAGAAACATGCTCACGGGAACTCTGAGCTCATCGTTAACCAGATGCGGTTGCGCTATCATGTTCTTCATCTACGACCTTCAGTGAAATACGTGACTAACCGGTGTCAACTGTGCAAGATTCGCAAAGCGACCCCTATTGTCCCGCCATTTGGAGATCTACCTCCCGGTCGCCTGGCTCACCACAAAAGACCATTTTCCCACGTGGGCGTAGACTACTTTGGGCCCGTCAATGTGACAGCAGGAAGAAGACACGTGAAACGTTACGTGGCATTATTCACATGCTTGACAGTCCGGGCGGTCCATTTGGAGATAGTGGAAAACCTCACCACTGATTCGGCGCTGATGGCTTTAAGGCGATTCATTGCCCGCCGTGGATGTCCTATCTGCATCTACTCTGATAATGGGACAGCGTTTGTTGGAGCAGCTCGCAAGTTAGAGGACGTTTATGACTTCGCGGCCAATCATAAAATCCAGTGGACATTTATTACACCGGGTGCGCCATTCATGGGGGGATGCTGGGAGCGTCTGGTTAGAAGCGTCAAGGCTGCCCTCTCCGTCACTCTGAAGGAAAGAGCCCCAAGGGAGGAGATTTTGCACACACTTTTGACTGAAGCCGAGGCAATAGTGAACAGCAGGCCGCTAACACATGTTCCCGTGGGGCCAGATGATGACGAGGCACTAACACCTTACCACTTCCTGATTGGGGGACCTAGTGGCGACCACCAGCTCCAAATTGTGTCCGACGATGACCTACTTCGCAGAGCAGATTACAAGAAGGGCTTGAGACTAGCGGACCACTTTTGGCAACGTTGGACGAAGGAAATTCTGCCTAGTCTTGCGGCAAGAAGAGCCGGTTCTCAAAGGGAGATCAACCTTGGTGACATTGTTCTTATCGTTGATGGCTCTCTCCCACGGTCTTCCTGGCCTCGAGGCAAAGTCACCAAGGTCTATCCAGGTCGCGACGGAAGGGTACGGACTGTGGACGTGCAAACTAGGTCAGGGACCCTGAAGCGCGCCACGCGCCTTTTAATACCGCTGGTTAGTGTCTGTACTAGTGATAATTAGTGCTCACACTGGGGGGGACTGTTGGCGACAGACACTGGCCAGCAATAGTTCTATTTTTGATATTTTGATTATGTTGTTATTATGTATTTTTTAATTTTGACTTTGTCAGTGTGATTAAATGTGCGTGTTCGTCCTTTACAGAGCTCCTCCGTGCTTCGGAAGGCACGTTAAACCGTTGGTCCCGGTTGTTACTGCAACAGCTTTAACCCACCAACCCGCATTGGGCCAGCGTGGTGGTGTTATGGCCCAAACTCCTCATGTGTTTCTACCATGTAGGAAGGCCTGTGCCCAGCAGTGGGACGTATATAGGCTGGTGATGATGATGATGATGATGTGATGTGATGTGTGTAATTTATAAGTTTTAATCTGTGACTTTAAAAAATTATAAAAAATATCGGTTATCGAGTAAAGCTTAATTTTAATAGATTTTTAAGTAAAATAAGATTTAAGTAAAATAAGAGAAATAAGATTTATAAGTAAAAGGCATTATAATAGTTTTGTTTTTAACTAGAACTAATTAGTAGGTTTTTTATAATATGTTTGCACTACTTTATTTATTAATAAGACGACTTTAACCCGTCAAGCATCAGATTCCGAGCACAATTGAATTTTCAATTCTCAATAGACCTCCAGAGCTATAACGCCGCTTGACAGATTAAATCAGTTCAGTAAGGCCTCAGGGACTAATATTTCAAAGCAATACGTCGATTAGTTTTCAATAATTGAGTCTATTAATCAAGTAAAAATATCAACTATCGATTTATTAGTTTCAAATACAAGTGTCTTTAGTGCTACTCGGACGTGGTGACTGTTGGACAACTTATAAAAGTGACAGTTATCTGTTGGTCTCGTGACACCATACTGTCTTCTTCTTCTTCTTTTCTAATTCAATGTGTTATCTTGCAAAAGGATAACAATTCCATCAACCATACTACTGGGTGTAATTACTGGGCATAGAGGCATTTCATCTTCGGCCTCAGGATGACAACGCACCTGCAATACCAAGTGATTTTTGCCTTGTTATTGTAGGTGTCTATTTGCGGCGGTAACCGCTTACCACCAGGTGGGCCGTCAGCTTGTTTGTCATCTAGTTGTATGAAAAAAAAACCATACTCGTCATTTTCCGACCGTCATGAAAGCCACGTCAAAAATCACCGTTACCTGTCGAGATAATTTCCAAGTTCATCCATAAATCCTGTCCGGGCGTCACTCATTTTAATATAATTTTGATTACATTTATGTTTGATTTTGTTCGTTTTGAACGCCTACTTCATTTTAACAATTACAGATAAAGAAAGAAAACGATGAAATTATATGCTCCAGGCGGGAACCAAACCCGCGTCTCCTGGGGTCCGGCCAGACGCTATTACCACTACGCCACCGGAGCACCATGTGTGTATCAATTTCTTCACCGCTTTCTACTCTTTTTTAACGTTTTAAAGCAACGTTTATCTCACCACTCATTGAAGTTAATACTTCTTGTGATCCGAGACATTTACAAGCATTTTTAAGCTTCCAGTTAGGGTGAGAAAAACCCATAATCACATTTATGTTTGATTTTGTGTATTAATATCCGGACGCCAGGAGAAGCGGGTTCGATTCCCGCCTGGAGCATATAATTTTTCATCGTTTTCTTTCTCTATTTGTAATTGTTGCAATAATGATTTTGATGTTTAAATTCAACTGTTACACAAAAACAATCCTTGTTAATTGTCCTATTTTTTTTATATAAGTTTTGGTTTATTTAAAATGTTATACAAAAAGTTTACGTCACAATAAAAATATCTCGCTCTAATTAATTATCATTAAAACACTCCAACTCCTTCTTCCTAGGGGAGGAGGTAGGAGGATGGAGTAAATACAAACGGTAGAACACAAGCTCGCTTCTTAGTTGGGACGATCACCGGGCATTTCGCTACTAACCATATGCTACACAAAATGCAACCCTCCCTAACACAATCTTGTTAAGCATGTGGTGAATGCCAGAAATCGAATTGAGTGAATTGAGTTGGTGAATTGAGATGCTCTGGCTAGGGCTAAAATGAGCCATCTGGAAGGGGCATATCCAAAGCCTTTCTCTTTCTGCCCAAAGATATAGTGAGGCTTATGGCAACGATATTCCGGACACAGGAGGAGTAAAAGCAAAGGCTTAGTCAAGGCCCCACATCACGATAAGATGAGATAATGTATCATTGAGAGCTTTTGTTGTGGCTACTAAATAATTGAGAAATAGAGAACAAGATGTCCGTACGCATTATACAAACATCTGCCGCTACCGGGACTCGATCCCGAAAAGCTCTGGTTTAGTAGACAGAGCTACTGGCTACTCGACCAGACATCCGTCAATGCGTTAACCATTGAATGGAGTGTCATGGTCTTAAAACGATGTGTAGGTATTATTTTTTACCGCGGGTTTTAGTATTATTTTTTATTCCTCCCAATTAAAGCTTAAGGGAGATCGAATGTTGATGAACGCATACTTTCGTGAAGCCACTAGCTTAATGTTGGCGAAACGGAGCATAACGTACCTAGGCAATGTTTAGAAGTGCTTCGTAAGAAGTGTTTAGAAAATAATAGTATTTCTAGTTCATTACTTTGTAGCCTACTTTTAGCATCACTAAGAGGTTGTAATAAGGATACTAACATAAACAGATATACTTATATATTTTACCTTTCCCAGTGTTTCATTGACCAGAGTCTAGTAAGATAAAATACGTACGTACTTACTTACATTAAAATTAGATAACTGTATACCTACAAACTATTTTTATTAAGATAGATCAATAAAGCCACACAGTTACCTAAAGTGGCATTACGTCACAATAGGTAGAGGCAATTTGACAGTTGAACGCAGACGAGATAATAATAATAATAATAATTTCTTTATTATTCCTTCACAAACATTACAAGTTTAATAAGAAGAAACCTAAAATTGTTAAGGACTGGATCCTGAAATGGGTTTGTTTAAAACCTGTTCCACAGGTCACCAGGCCACTGAAAGAAAGAAAGAAAAAGAAAGAAAAAATATTTTATTTAAATAGGCCACAAAGAAGCACTTTTAAATCGTCAAACACATTCTTATAACTATTACAAAAAATATATTAACTAACAACGTCAAGTCTCTCCGTCTGTCATGTCTGAATTTACACCGGTTCCAAAAGTTGAACTACCGAGAAGATTCCGGCAACAAACTCGTGTAGTCACTCTTTTCAAATATTAAATTACAATGTTTGTAGTTACAAAAGTTTAACCTTGAGCAGTGCAATGCCGCCCAGCGAAAAAAAAAATGAAAATTAGAAAAGAAGGTAAGTCAACGTACCAAGAAAGGTACCCAATGTCAAAAATAATATCGTTATTTTCAGGCTATCTGACAGTGCACAATCACAGTATAGGTTACAGAGATTAATAGTCACAATACTCGTAAATAAATATATAAAACATTTGAAATTTTAATGTGTCCATGCATTCTTATCATCTAAATATTCTTGGACCTTATAGTAGCCTTTTTTCATTAAAGTTTGTTTCACATATAACTTAAGTTTGTGAAAAGGCAGTTCAGTTACATTTGGTGGGACTTTGTTATAAATGTGTATACATTTCCCCATGAATGAGCGACTTATCTTGTGAAGTCTAAAACTTGGAACAGCAAGTTTATTTTTATATCTAGTGTTTAAGTTATGAATATCACTATGTTTTGAAAAGGTATGTTTATATTTCTGAACATAAATTATGTTCTCATATATATATTGAGAAGCAACGGTCAAAATATTAATTTCTTTAAATAAATCCCTCAGTGTATCACGTGGCTTGAGTCTGTAAATAGCACGCACAGCCCTTTTTTGTAAAATAAAAATATCTTCAATGTCGGCTGCTGTGCCCCACAATAACAAGCCATATGACATAACACTGTGGAAGTAACCAAAGTAAACAAGTCTTGCTGTTTCAACATCACACAAAGACCTAATTTTTTTAACAGCATAAGCAGCTGAACTAAGTCTTTTAGATAGGGACGAGATATGAGGATACCATTGTAAACGAGAATCTAACTTAATTCCCAAAAATACTGTAGAGTCAACACATTCAATAGTTTCTTTATTGATTTCAACATGAGTACTAACCTGCCTTACATTTGGTAAAGTAAATTTAATACACTTAGTTTTCTTTGAATTTAACAATAAATTATTATTTTCAAACCAGGATAGCACTTTTGAAATGGCATTATTTACATCCTCAAAGTCAGTTTTAGTTCGGTCTATTTTAAAAATTAGTGAGGTGTCGTCTGCAAACAATACCGTCTCACACAATTTTTTTGAAAAGTAAGGGAGGTCGTTGATATAAATTAAAAAAAGCAATGGCCCTAATATCGAACCCTGAGGCACGCCCATATGCACAGGCACACCAGAAGACTCAGTTTTGTTTATAACAACTTTTTGAATTCTATTGGTCAAATAGGATTCAATAAGTTTTAATGAGTTTATTGATACACCATAATGCTTTAATTTACCTAATAATGTTTGATGGTCAACACAGTCAAACGCCTTGGATAAGTCGCAGAAGATACCTAGAGCATCCTGCCTATTTTCCCAAGCATCAAATATGTGTTTTATAAGCGCAATTCCCGCGTCTGTAGTATTTTTTCCTTTAGTAAATCCGAACTGTCTATTGTGAAGCAATTCATTTCTCGTAAAATGAGAAAGTAATTGGTTAAGAATAATTTTTTCAAAAATTTTGCTAAGAGTCGGCAAAATAGAAATGGGACGGAAATTAGTGGGGTCATTGATATCTCCTGCCTTAAACAAAGGTATTATTTTACTTAATTTCATCTGATTGGGAAATACACCATCATTAATACATTTATTAAATATAAACGATAATTTAGGAGAGATAACATTTATTATCGAATTTATAACACTAACAGAAAAGCCCCATAAATCCTCAGTCTTTTTCATATTCAAAGAGTTAAAAGCTTCTATGATCGTATTAACATTGATTTCATGGAAATTGAAAGGAATATTGCACTTATAAACATTCGACTCTATGAGAGCAAGTGCGCGCTTAGTACACGAATTCAATTCATTTGTGATTTTAATAGGTATTTCGGAAAAAAAAGTCTCGAAGGTATTTGCAACTCCATCATCTGTTTCTATCGTTTTGCCATTGACATTAATTTTAAAACACCTATCAGTAACTTTTGTTTTGCCACTTTCTTGATTTATAACTTTCCAAGTGGCTTTTATTTTATTGTCTGATGTCTTAATTTTATTACTCAAAAAGTTCGCTTTAGCAGTATTACAAACCCTTTTAAAGATTTTGGAGTACTTTCTGACATAATCAATAAAAAATGGATTAGTGGAAGTGGACTTTTGATAGTATAGTTCAAATAATTTAATTCTACTAATATAAATACCCGGAGTTGCCCAATCACTAAACTTCCTTTTAGAACTGACTGTAAAAGTTTTTTGTTTAAAAATATTTTGGAATTCTATATTTAAATTATCAAATAAATTGCTATATAACTTATTGGGATCATCGGTTTCTTTAAGACAGTGAATTGTATTCATTACATTATTTTCAAATTTCTTCAAGCGACTATCTGTAATAGGCCTATAAGTAACTTTTTTAATTTGGTTAACATGATGGTGCTCAATAGCGATTTTCTGTCCACTATGATCAGAGTTTATACAATTTATAATTGATTGTTCAAGTACATCACAGTTACAAAAAATATTATCCAAGCAGGTAGCTGATATTGGTGTAATTCTAGTAGGTTCAAAGAAAGTATGAAGAAGATTAAAACATCTGAATAAGTTAAGGAACCTATCTGAGTATGAACAAGATACTAAAATGTTTATATTGAAGTCACCACACACAACTATCTTCTTGTTATTGCTACATATTATATTTAAAACATTTTCCATTGAAGTCTCAAATAGATCATAGTTTCCAGAGGGAGAAAGGCAGCAGAAAGGATAAAAAGTAGTTTATTAACAGTACTAAGGTGATAGTTCATAATATATTTATAATTATAATGGGGGTGCATGTTATTATATAAAAGTGGTTTTAAATATTTTTGTATCTTGGTTATTGAGTTATTTAAGCCACAATTAAATATTATTGTCACGCCTACAGGGCCCACAATGTTCCAAAAAGTTTTGTAACACCTTGATATACTTGTGAAGAGCAATAAATAAAATAAAATAAGTAATAAACTGAAACAATGGTAATAAATACAAGACATTACAACGATCAAGACTCCACTAGGGTCTTTAAACTGCTCAGCTCCCATACCTAAAGTCATAATCTATGACATTAGTACCTATACGTTATTAAATTTCAATAATATTTTTATTTCATCAATACAACATGAAGATATGGAAAAAAGACATAAAATAGTGTTGAGTATTTTTTACCGACTTCAAAAAAGAAGGAGGTTATATTAGCTGTGTTTATATCCTATAACTAGGAGTAGGCGATGTGTTTAGTCTTGAAGATGTTGATTACATCAAAACTGAACTAACATTTAATCAATCGTTCTAGAATAATCATTCACCAATTACATATTCATATATATATAACCGTTTATGTAAACATGTAATCATGCAAATATTAGAGACGCAAGCGCATTCAATAAATTTCGCTAAGCAATTATTTCACAAGGGGAAGGAAATACTTGGTTAAAGCGTTCGCAGAACAACTACATAATCACATAACCGATCAACGTTATTAGAAAAAGTTTATAAGATGGATATGTAACTTCTACACATTAACATGGGTTTATTCTACACTACATTACTAAGAACAAATCATAAACGTTTCTAAGACTGTATTTAAACAGAAAATAACAAAAATTAATAAACATAACATTAAAATTAAAATGATACAAACGTCTTTATAATTTTGATCACGCCCAAAGGTATAAGAACGGGTTTTGTATTTGTTTTAGTTACAACGAGGCATCCGAGCATTATTAATCGAGCGAACCATACCCACCGATGCTTACAAGAAGATTAATGACGACGCTTGTTATTAACCAAAATTATAACAACATGATGATTTTTGTAATTATAATGTCTAGATAAACATGGGTGTCAATCACAGGTTTGTTCAACTGCTGCATTAATCTTTGGGGTGTGTTGTTTTTTAAACAATGAAGGCTTCATTTTGTTAGATCGAGATAATGTTTAGTACGTCCGGGCTATATGCATGATACCTATTTCTATTAATTAAGGAAGTAATGAAATACGTAAGTGTATACATAATACTTGATTATTTTTTTTCTTTTAAAATTTAAATAAAATTTTTGTCTATATTCAAGAGGTGATGGTGATTGTGTCGTTGTATTCCAATTGTATTGTTTTAGTTAAAAAGAAAGAAAGAAAGAAAAAATATTTCATTTAAATAGGTCACAAAGAAGAATTTACTTACTTAATTTAATATCGTCAAAAACACATTTTTACAACTATTACAAAATAGTTAGTAAATATTAGTAGAAACGAAGTTCACACATTATTCTAGATATTTTTGGTAGTTATGAAAAGAAAAGAAAGAGAATATAATTACTATTAAGGAGAACTAATTAATTAGTTAATTAGTCTTTAATCAAATCTTTTGAGTTTACTTTTGCTATTATAAACAAGAATGACAACCAATCTACAAAATAGACTAAAATAAGCATTAGTTCTTTGCATCTACACTATAAGTAGCTGTTGTATGAAATTTCCGCTAAGAAAGAATAGTAGATATTTGTTTCATTTCTTTGTCAGACAGAATGTAAGTGAAATAGAGGAACCGCTTTGAGTCTCAATAGAACCACATAATGTCTTTTTAATAAGTAAAGCAAAAGTCATTTCATATGCATATAATGAACACAGAAATTTTAATTATTTACAGGAGCAGCAGGTTTAATTATACTCATATATCGTTACTGTTACGATTCTTTCATAAAACAATGCGCTGTCTAGAAATCTCCGGCAATTTGCTAGAGGAACATTATAAAGAGATTTGGGCCGGTCCGGAGATAATCGTTAAATGGGCCCTGTAGAGCTATGCACTCATAAATATTTCATTTATTTTTATTGAATCACGAGGGCCAGCGACCCGGGTCTCTGAATATGTTGGTGTATTTTTTTGTGTTTTTTAATTACAAAATTGTAATAATTAATTTCTTACATCTCGAAAATTGATTTTTTTAAACGGATGAAAATTCATAATTTACAGAAAACTTGGTTATTTAAATACAAATAATTTATTGGTGACAACACATGATTTTCCAGAATCCAATAGGTACCTACTGGCCTGATCCAATTATGTTTACGTAAACTTGTCCTAGGATAAAGCTCTCATTCATTGTTTCACAGGTTATTGTAGGTTCGTTGGTAATATCTCTGTTTAGCTTGTTGCAAAATTGTAGCCGACATTTTAGTTTGATTTACTTGAGCAAATTTTGTGTGTATGATTTAAATTTGTTAATAAGATTGTAGAGTTTTGCCAACTGAAAATATTTTTTGATGTAAAATATTTGAATATAATTTTGTGAACCGTTTGTGACTTAAAATATCTACTAAATATTTCTTTGTTGATATTATTATAGAAGAAATCATCCAAATAACACTAGGTGCCTACTGTCGTGGTTTTATGTTCCTGTGGTCAATAGGATCGACAGGGATCATGGAATAAGAGCTGTGTTAATTACAGAGGAATTAAATGGTTGCATGGTACGAATGTACCGCTTTGCTACAAGTATCTAAAAAAATTCAGTTCTATGTATCTAGTAGTTCAAATACTAAATTCTTTAGAACTTGCAACGGATTAAATTAATTGTTACATTAGACTAACGGCCGCATTATCAAACGCTTCTTAAATTTCAAGCCCATTAGTATTGTCAAAGTCAAAAATTTGTGTTGGCAAAGGTAAAATTAAGCACTCGATATTACTTAATCCGCAGGAAGCCTCGCGGGTGTCTGGGATAATCTAAAAATCAATGGATCAGAAATGTGTGGCTTGACTGGATAAAATTCAAACGCAGGTCTATGGTAAAAACAGTGTAGCAATGAAACATAATAAAAAGATTTTGATTTAACATAATAAGGGCCTAAGAAACTCTTTATAACTCAATTAAGATGAAATATCCGTAGGAGGCTTCGGTGCGTATGACAAAAAGGGATCAAGGGACCACCACCTCACTGTTCTTTCACAGCGAGGTGACTTGCGCACTCGCCTACCATTCACAGCGGACAAATCAAAAATCTTCAATCAAATCAACAATACAATCGTTAACGTTGTATCAATACACAAATTGATTTGGTTTTTCTACAAGCTCACCGCTTGATGATTTTATAAATAACACTAGCTACCGCATTTTTTCGTAGATGGGGCGAAAAGGAAAATAGGAAAGTGTTTGATACTGAATACTTAGATATATATAGGTATTTTAAATATAATTATTCTTTGTACAACTAGATGACAAACAAGCTGACCACCAGGCACCTGGTGGTAAGCGGTTACCGCCGCCTATAGATACCTGCAAAAATAAGGTAAAATCACTTGATATTGCAGGTACGTTGTCATCTAAGGCCTAAGATGTAATGCCGTCCATGCACAGTAATTACACTCTTTCTACCTTTCCCTTCAATCCGAAATACAGCGAACTGTTTCACGGATGAAATAAGAAAGGTGGTGGTACCTACGCAGACAACCCTACATACGGGCCTACCACCTAGTAAATATAGTTGTTTTTATTCTTAATTTTCATTTGACCATTATTATAAATGTTTGAAAAATTATTAATTTTTATAATTTAAGTTAGTTTTTATAGTTGTTTTTCTTCTAAAAGTCACAATATGTTGATGTTATTATTGTCATTTATTATATCTGTAAATATTGAGTATTTGCACATCATAATAAAATATATTTTCTAATTAATTTTAAATGAAAATGGTAAATTTTTAAATCCAGAAATTAAAGCAAGAAAAAAAAAACAAATGAACAAATAAACAAATGAAAATATTTAATAGACTTACCATGCTGTGCCTTTCCGAATTCATCTCGCACTAGGTATCGCAAACTAAACTCGGAACTACAATTACAACGTTCACCCTTCCAGAGATCTTGCCCTGGACTGCTGACCTCAGCGCAGTGAAATATAGGGACCTTAACACAAAAAGTTTCGTTACTGGACCGAAGGTTCGTGCACCCGATCTGGCCACGGAATGACCGATCCCGGGAGTCCAGCCGTTTTTTATACACGGTTTCAGAAACATTCCGTCCCTAAAAGCCGGTCCCCGACCCCGGCATGATGTATAATAATAATCTTATTAACTTATCTACACTTCTATCTTTACTTAGAACGTACCGTTATATTAGCCTGATTTTAAAAGGGAGTTTGGTAGACACAGGCCACTTAATAATTTCACACTTTTTTCTCGTGTCGGCTTACTAAGTGTTTTGACATGGGTTTTTTGAAGGAAGATCTGGAGGATTAGTCGGCGATCACGCTCTGGTGGCGCAGTAATAGTAGAGAGAGGATGTGGCCGACCCGACACTCGTGTCGAATCGGGACGTATCCATTAACGACGCGACGCGACGCCCGGACAGGCTCCCTCCGGCTTCGGCCCGTGACTTGCCATGTTACGTGGTGCGTGAAATACAGCACCCTACATTGTTAGGAAATATTTACTTTATACGAAAACTTAGCGAATAGACAATTATTATTATACGTAGGTTGCGACGAAGGCCCTGCCGTAGCGCACGCCATACCGCGTTGCATTTTCATAAGTGAATCAGCCTTCTAATTGTACGACTTTATTCATTGATATGTTGCATATTTCAATTTAGAATTTATTTTTTATTTAAGTACTTAAACTTTTCGTTGGGACTCTTCAAGTACTCGAAGGGGTTATGCCAACAATTTGCCTACTAGCTGGGGATCAAATAGTCAGTTTTATATTTTTAGTAACAAATTTTTTTATAACTACACTACACGTAATTACAAGTAAGTGTATCTTCCAATCTTAAATCAGGTATACCTAACACCGCAGTCAGGATTTGTAAATTATATTTTTAGCATAATTAGACGCACCTATTTACGTTAATAGTATTGTGCGACACCGTTCTAATTCCTAGACGTGCTTTTAAAGGTCATTGCGATGAATTGGAATAAAGTGGATTAAAAGCCATCTGCGTATCTTTGTAAGTTGTTTAGAGAACTGTCATTAAAATAAGTCGGTAACAATAAATACAAATCACCATCAAACTGGAAAAATCAATAATATCTCTCCCGAAACCCTTTCCAGTTTAACTGCTCTTTTACTGCGTCTATCGGTCAATCGGGCATCGTTTACGACTGGCTGTCGCCTCTGTCATTACCTGCTGTTGTCGATAATAATGGATGAGGATGGGTGCCCGAATAACAACTTGTTGGAAAGCGGTACATAGAACCGTTAGGGTATAATTTTATTTTTACAAGTATCTGTTAGTTCTTTTACTATAGTGCCAAACGTTGTATGATGACTCGAAGACGAATAATTATAGTAAATTATAAAGAAATTTTAATCAGATATCGCTTCTATTTCAATACTGACATTGACAATAGAGAAAAACAATGGCACAAATGGCGGGTGCAATTTGTCAAACAAAATAGTTAATTTTGTCAGTAATGATGAAAAACCGCCATTTTATAATTACTGTTCTTAAATTGTTAAAAGTGGCACAACGCTATTTTAAATCGCGTTTTTTTTTTTTTTTTTTTTATACAACTAGATGACAAACAAGCTGACGGCCCACCTGATGGTAAGCGGTTACCGCCGCCTATAGACACCTGCAATAACGAGGAAAAATCACTTGGTATTGCAGGTGCGTTGTCATCCTGGGGCCTAAGATGAAATGCCGTCCATGCCCAGAAATTACACTGGCTACCTTTCCCTTCAATCCGTTTAAACATAATTTCTGCATACTATGTGCCTGCCCACTGCCACTTCAACTTACTTACCCTATGAGCTATTTCAGTGAACAGACGGCCGGTGGGACAAGTTCTAGAATGGCGACCACGTACCGGAAAGCGCACATTAGGACGGCCTCGTAGGTACTAGATGGACAGACAACCTGGTCAGGGTCGCGGGGAGCCGTTAGATACAGGCTGTCCTGAACCGTTCCATTTGGAAACCGACGGGGGAGGCCTTTGTTCAGCAGTGGACATGGTGATGATGACGAAACATAATTTATATTCATTCATAAAAGTCATAATCATCACCAGCCCATATAGACTGGTGCCGTCAATACGTCAATAAATTAAAACATGGGCTATCTTTTTCCATTTAATAATTTCATGACAATTCTGTAAAATAATGCAGCCAATGTTATATTGTGTCATGAAATTATCAAATGAATAAGATGTTTTTGAAGTAGCAAAATATTTCTATGGACTAATATAGCCCAATTTTAATGTATTGTCGTATTGCCGGCACCACCCTTTATACATCCCACTGCTGGGCACAGGCCCTTCTACATGGAAGACGCATGAGGACTTTGGGCCATAACATCACCACGCTAACTGGCCCAATGCGGGTTGGTAGGTCAAAGCGGTTGCAGTAATAGTTGCGGGATCAACGGCTAAACGTGACTCCGATATTGCGTATTGTTAAAATTAAGAAGCTCAAATGTCCACGGGGTCCATATAGCGATCTGAGAAGAGTAGACCTTCCAGCTTAGACCATATGAACTTAACGTCTAAGCCTTCCAGTTACAAAATAGATGAATTAAATTTTCACCGCTATGTTAATAAATAGTTATTAATAATCTCAAGTTAATCTGGAAGATGAACGCGTTGATGTCTTTTTTATTGCAACTCTTTCTTTCCTCCCAAACAAAAAAGAGGGGTGGGTTGTCATAAGTTTGAGGTGTATTTCTGTGTACCTATCTGTGTCTGCCTGTGGCATTGTAGATCCTAAACGAATGGACCCATTCTGTTTTTTTTGTATCGGTGCATTTCACGCAATCGTAGCATTTGAAACGAAACGTGTAAATAGTATTGTCAAAGAATATTATACTTTGGCAAGGTACTCTTAAATAATAAATTATGTTAACTTATATAATAATAAATTTATGTTAAGAAAAATCATTACTAGCACTGGTGGGTTCGATCATTCATAGACGTATCTTGAAACTGAGATGTTCATGATTTGTTGGAGGAATAGTTTACATATAAAACAATAATAAGAAAAATACGGATAATTCTCTACGGGATAACCAAATGATTTCTTTCTGTTTTTTTGTCATGAGCTATTTTCTTCCTTCACAATGTCGAAATACATTTCCTTTTTAGTTGTTATGTTATACATATTACAACTAAAAACGTAATGTATTTAGTTGTAATGTGCTGATGTAATGTATTTTGTTAAGATTGACAGCGTTAACGCCTTTTGATTTAAACCTTTTTTGTCAATTATTACTTTTTCTGTGTGTAATATGTTGTGAGGGAGACTTATTTTAAAGCAACACAACTTTTTTTAAAAAGATTTGTAAATCAGTCTCTTCTAAAATTGTTTTAATTAAATTCTGGCTGATCATAGTTTGGTCTTAGGTAGAACAATGCCACAAGACCACAGTACCTATGCAAATTTTATTTTCACTATTAGCACAGAATACATTTACCTACTAGCGGTATCTTTTTTCCGTCTCCAAAATCTAGAGACTGTTTAGAAATAGGTAGCTACCTACCTAATATTAAATATCATGTTACGCTTATATAATAATTACAATAGATATCTACCTATTTTAATGATTAACAAATAAGAACCTACCTAAGGTAGGTGTTTAAATAAGAACCTACCGAAGTTAGGTGTTTAAATAAGAACCTACCTAAGTGCCATAAAATTTTGAATATTATTGTTTTAACTGAAACTAAGTAGGTGCTCGACAAAATATTTAATCATGTTTTGGATTTAGTTTCCACTATTCATTATCGTCATCATCGTCAAAGTTGAACCGCCTTTTGCCATCGAATCGAAAGCCGTACGCTGGTGCGTTACGCACGTCCACTAGCGCCGGGTTGCGGTGTTTGTAGAAACTACCGTGCCCATGCGCAGGCCGAGACGAGCCATTTGGTATGCCGTGTGCCTCACGCTGGTAAAACGCCTCGAACTTTCCGTCAGATGGCAGCACACTCTTCAGGCCCTCGTCCTCGGGATCATACGGTAAACATAGAGATGGCAGCACGATAGCCAACAAAAATACTCCACACACGATCTGCATCTAAAACGATATTAAACTTTATGCGATAGTAAACAAAAATCAAATAAAAAGGAACAAAAATTACGTACAGTGTCGAATGACCCGCAAGCAACCGGCACTGAGTGTGTTATGTAGAGGAATGCGCAACAATCGACGCAATGGTAGACAAACTGGGCAGCTAGCGTGGCTTGCACAGATCACCTTGACAGCTCCAAACAGCTGATGTTAAAATCCGACAAGTCACAACACTAACGAGCAGTGTCGGTGTTCCGCAACACAATACACTTTCCCTTGGTGTGACGGTAACATTGAGCCTAGAGCCGACAACTAACAAACTCGCGTTGATTCGCGAATCGTAGGTATTCTTATAGCGTCATCGTAAACACGAGCGAACATTTTTAGAGTAAGCTTGCTTTACACCACCCGAATAGTGAAACACCTATGTTATATACGGTTTATTTTAATGAAAAGTTAGATCTAATTTTAATTATTCATTACTGTAGAAAATTTAAAAATACATATTTATTGTTACCTTAGGTATGGTCGACCACAGAAGTAGCTGAACACTTTAGTACGATGTCACAAGGACTCTAGCGTCAATATAGTACGGTAGCAACTATAAAGTACGTGTACAAGATCGGTGTGACATGGTACTAAAGCGTTCAGCTACTTCTGTGGTAGACTGTACCTTAAAATGAAGTTTGCTCTTTTATAGATAATAAAATAATCTAGGTATTTGTACCTAGATTATATTACTATCTAGAAAAGAGTGCATTAACTATGGCTCCTATCCTATTAAAAAAATCTAGTTTAATGAGACTACACTTTATTTTGTTGCACCGATAGTTGTTTTTACTTTACGTGTGTATATTACCTAATAATATGTACCGGCTGGCCTAGTGGTCAGTACCTCTAACTAGCGGCTAACCGGTCAGGGTCCCGTTCTCGACTCCCGGTCCGGGCAGATGTTGGTGTTATAAACGCGAATATTCGTTCTTGGGCCATGGTTGTCTATTATTATACTTAATATTAATCGTTTTTCCGTTATCTAATAAACTTATCATAAAGCTCTCACCGCTTTTATTTGTCATATAGTGTTTGTTTCATCTCTGTAATTTTTAATAAAGAATTTATTTAGGCTCACTTTGAGCGACAAAATAGGTGTAAATATATAAAAAAATATACCTACAGTTATGGATAGTAAATGAACAGGGAGTAAGGGGAACGCTCTCAAAAGCAAAGGCAGGTGATACTAAATACTAGTATAAAAACAATTATAATCGCTAAAAACCAGCGTTTTCGTCCTACAACCAACGGCCTCTGCGAGTGGTTGAGACCACTCCCTCAGATCTAGAGTTTCGGGATTCGATTGCCGTGGGGGCAGAAATTTCCTGCTAGGTTTGGTTGGTGGTAGGGCTTTTCTAAGTCCGCCTGGCTAGCTACCAACATCTTACCTAAGTCTGCCGCCATAGCAATAATGTTATCAACATTGTTATGTTTCGGCAGTTAGAGGTAAAATAGCCAGTTCCTATGTGGTTGAGGAATCCGGCAGTAACTCACTTCCATCGTCAACCTTATCTTCACTTACTACCTGGTGAGATGAAGGCCAAGAGTTACCCCGTTAAGATAAAAAAAAAAACAAAAATTAAACATTGTAATGCCAACACGACTTAATTTTTTCTCGTCGATATCAATGTTTTTTTCAACAAGTCGCGTTTAGGATTACCACTGTCATCTGTTCCCCTTGCACCCGGTATAGATAACGGGAAACATAGCTAACTAGGTACTAACAAAAAGGATGATACAACTGCTATTAGTATGTAATTAAGTATAATATTACATAATTACTGGAAACATTCTAAATCAACATACCAAACGTCCATGACTCCTGATGTGAACAAATATTCGTACTCATCATACGGACATATAGCCGGCTTTCAAACTCGGGACAGGGTAACTACTGATTACTTGACCAGACGGTTGTCAAAACTATTATCAAAGGTTTTATTCGCAAAGAATATTGAAAGAAAAAAATTAATTCTAAAGCTCAGTCGATGATTTGTATGCTGTGGGTATCTGTTATTATTTATTACATAGGTACCTAGATACTTCTTATAGCTACTTATGGCTATAATATTTACGACAAATGCTATTTCTTAGAGATTCAACGTTATCAACGTTACTGATAAATAAAATCTATCGCGGCTAGTGTGAAAACCGCCTTAAATTGACGTAATGTGATGACCTTATTGTTAAAACTAGTCAAAACGTATGTGCCGTGCCCCTAATGTAAGTTTCCATGGAATTGAAACGAAAACGTTTGTCGTGATAACTGTCAAATTGTATGAAAACGGCAGCAGCGCCTGTGTTGTGAACTATGGAAAGCGACGTATCGAGAGTCACCGTAGTGAGACTCGACGTAAAGAGAGTCGACGCAGAGGGAAAAATTCTTGGAAACCACTTTTTAACGAAAACGATCATCGCGGTGTTCACATCTCAAATCCATATACAGGGTGGTGCCGTCAATACGGCAATAAATTGAAACATGGGCTCTATTAGTTCATAGAAATTGTTTGCCACTTTCAAAAACATCTTATTCAGTTTATAATTTCATGTCATTTTGTATGAAATAATATAACATTAGCTGCATGAAATTATCAAATGATTGTTAAAGATATAGCTTATTCAAATTAACTTTTTAATCTTAACTTTTGGAAAATGTGTTCTTCTCATAAAATTAGTTTCTATATAGACATTGAAAATTCGTAATAAATATTTACAATTGTTTTTTTTTGTGTAATTCAGTGAATTTATATTTTTTTCTCTGATGACTATTTTATTAGAAAAATTGCCCGTCACATGTTTTTTTTTTATTAATTTTTACCAATATCACAGCCAATGTCATACATTTCCAGCGTGGAAATAGATTATAAACGTAAAATTTATAAAACCCTGTTCAGTTATATTGCATCTATTATTATCAAATACTCAAATTATTGTAACCTTTTCTCTGATAACTATTTAATAAGATTAGTGTCTAAAAATTCTTTATATTTACTTTGTGAATTCCTCCTCATGTATAGGCCTATATCTGCCTGGTATAGGCCTGGGCCTATATCTTTAACAATTTTTCAAAAATGATAATGAATGTAACTGTTTGCGCTCTCTTTCAAATCATTGTGCCTCACAGAACACTAATTGGAAAAGTGATTCCCCGTGATTCCTGGCGGTGCCAGGGGTTACAAGAGGAAGAGTGGAGCGGGCAATGTTGCTCTGCCTGCAGTAACATTGCCCACCCCGCTCTTCCTTTAAGCAAATATATAAAAAAATGAAAAACTTTTTATTTCACATTTCAACTTTAATGAAAATAAATTCCCTCAAAAACTTACTTGTTACTATAGACAAAAGGACATTTAGAGCATTCTAATGGTACCGTTTTGTAGTGATCACTAATTATATTATTACAATGCATTGATAAAATTACAATAATGCTATGCAGCCAATTCAACTCTCCTAATTGTAATATTGATAAATACTAGTTTACACCATTAACTCGTTTTTTGTATTTTAATTTTGTGCACAATTTTTATACACGTCTATAATACATTGATTCTTAAATTTAAAAATTTAAGATCTTATTTAAACATGTAATATTTTATTCCTCACATTATAGTTTAATTTATGTAAAATAACGTAGCAACACTACAATTTACATGTATATGACAATAATTTAAAAGGGTAAACTATAAATAAGCGTATTATTTAGTTATTTTACATAATAAATATGATACGAGAGAACATGTACACATGTAAGTTCATTTTCTGATAGTAGAATAACTCTTGAGTCCACTAGACAGGAAATTAGGCACTTAAAATAATTAACTAACCGTCATAATTACATAAGAGGGGTATGGTAGTGGTATTTATGAATAACATTATTACTTAGTCAATCCTTTATCAAGACATCGTGGTATTTGTGTAGTACCTATTTTTTATTATATTTTTTAGAAAGTAATGATTTTAATTTGTCCGACACGCTTTTATTCATATAAAGGTCTTTAGAATCTAGATTAAACAGATAAATGTTATGATTTCATAATTGGGTACACACATGCTAAATAGCTAAGACTAGGAAGGACATAAAATAAAGTAAATATTCCATGCCTTAGTAGTAAATGCTCAGCGTATGCTATCGAGGTTCTAGGTAGCGTCTTTATCAAATGAAACTTCGTCCTATACAGGCCCACTGGCGCTCACGAACAATAGAAAGTCTATTGTATGATATGTCTGCACGTATTAATTTGACATAGGTAACCTGTTAATATTGATAAGTAAAAAAATTTCTCCGACATAGGTACTGTGATAGAGCATAACAGGAATTATAACGCTTTATGTCCGGTAAACTCTATCGAAGATAAACGAATGATATTTATTGCCGTTCATTGGTCCTGGGCCGGAAATCTTTATATTAGGAATATTATGACGCTGTACCTGGGGTACAGATCGATAAGTATCAATTAAGTAGATTGCTTGCTCCGCGTGGATGACATAAGTAATAACTAGAGAAAGAAAAAAATCTTTCTAAACAATTTATATTTTTTTGGTTCGAAATTGCCAAGTATCACTTATTAGATAAATAATATATATATATATGGATAGACAAGCTACTATTTAGATTTTATATACGCTGAGTGTATAAAATTATGTTCTTTTAAGTTTATTGTATATTTAATTCCGTTAATAGTGTAGGCGGCTACCTTAACACAGATTAATATTAAATATAATTTAACTATACATAAGAAACATTTAAACCACTTATTTTCAACCAAAACAGTCATTGACGATATCAATCAACTTAATACCTAAAAGAGATCTACAATTTTTATATTAATACGACTTTATTTATATCTAGCCCAGCTTTAAAGTCTGTGGCAACTAAAGTTCTTATGATGAAAGAGCCACGATCAGGAGTGACTACTATCATCTCATAAAGTATTTCAAAACGGAACCCGGAACTTGTATAGTTTTGTAATCTTTGTCTATGTTTACCAATTGTACCAAAGTTGATTGTCCGGAGACGCCTTAGAAAGAAGCACTGAACTCATCGCCATGGTAATTTTTGTAACTCCTGAGCGTTTACGCCTGCGATATCGCAAAGTATGTGCTATATAGCACAGTTATTGTTTAGGAAAATTTATGATAGCGTAGTGGCTTGTGCGTTCATTTAACAATTGCAAAGTAAAGCAAAGTACACCCGGTACAAGATTTCAGAAACACGAGGCCCGATGATCATATATAGTTATTTAGATTTCCTCTAACTGATCATGTCCAAACAAAGTTTCAGTTTTTACTCCGTAAAGCAAAGTTATTAGTATCTGTGGGATCATCACAGGTTAAGAAGAAATCAAATAAATCTAAGTTTTTAATGCTGACCTCTTTAATTTGTATGAGATAAAGAAAATCAATTCATAATTAATAGTTTAAAAAATTTACAGTACGGAGTAAAACGACGAAATATATCCAGAATTATATTTTAGGAATTACTGATTAACATTTCAAAATACGTCAGAACGAATTTAAAAGTATACCAAAGTTCTTTTGTTGCATCTGTGCATCACGTGTGAATTCTATACGTCAAACGCAAATGTCGCGTTTACACTCCAAAATTTAGTTTCCAGTACTCCACAATAGAGGCACGGCGGTCGTTTTCACACGATTTGACATCTCAACGCAGAAGTGATATTTTAGTAACGTTTTACAAACGTCAAAATTCTCACTAAGGTACAGCAATTAAGTATTGTTTCCCATAGTTCTTTCACTAGGCACATTATATTTAAAAAAAAACAGCGCGTGTTTGACAAAATTGTCCTATCACTGTTATATATTATTTTACCCACTTAATTACATTAAAAGCATTACCTTATCTACTTTTGCACCAAGTTATTATTATTTAAAATTTCTTCTTGATGATAATGGGAGTTACTAGAACGAACACCTAGAAAATAAGAAATAGTGCATTCTAAAACTGCAAACCGCTTAATTTAAGATAAGTTTTGTATTATGCCACTATTTTTCTTCCAATATGCGATGGTATAAGGACAATTGTCTTGACCATAGTAGTACATTTCTCCAATAGCAGCCACAGAAAATCACAAAACACCTGTAGACGAGTAATCATCATATACACAGGTATATGAACTTACAACAATACATATTTTGATAAGATTAAATATAATAATTAATAATAAGTGACAGAGCCAAAATACTAATAATCCCTACAGGTGAAATACAATACTATACCTTCAGGTGGCACATTCTACGAGGAGGGAGAGTACTAATTTTACGAAATATAATGCGCGCTGCATTAATGCAAATGCAACTAGGATTTAATTTAGGATTTTTGAAATCGCGTATATAGGAAGTGAAGGTAGTCAAAGAAAAAACCAAAATAAAGCAGTATCTACAGTGTGAGGCCTAGAACTTGGGCTAATATTTAAAATAGACACTATAAAGTGCCTATTGGTATTTTTTCCGAAAAGGTTCCAGTTAACGAAAGCCCATGCATTACACACAATAAAAATTTACTTTATACACATAATAAGAATGGAAGGAACGCGTGTACATTGCATATATTTTTAAAAAAAAGATAGTTTGGGGGGTATTTAATTTTTGAGTGCAATATAAACACATGTCTTCAGAAAATAACAATATGTACTTGTACTTATGAAGTGCTGATAGAACAAAACTTAAAACGACGTTCCAAGTAGCTACAAATAAGTAGTATAAAACACAGACGAATAAGTACGAACAATACAGTTCCGATCAAGTTGAGCGGAACTATATTATTTGTATTAAATTGAATTTACGATTTACATTGTTAGAAAAAAAAAACAAAAAGTTAAGTTTCGATTTTCATTACTTGAGACAACAATGATTTAATTACTGATTCAATAATTGGTAATCTATAGAGCCTCCGTTTTTAATAGTAGCCCCGGTTCTAAGCCAAACACTGTTTATGACACATATGACTGCTAAGTAATTCGTTCTCTTGTGTGCCAATTTTTATTCTTTTGATAATTTTGCTTCCCGATAATGTTTCTTCTGATATTTGTTTATAACTTGTTCACACTGTTTTTTGCCGGTACTGCAAACAAAAATACCTTAACGATTTTTCATCGACATTAATTATCAGTGTCATAAAACGCGGTATTGCATTGTTTGTCAAAATAAGCAGGCAATAAAAATCTAATAAACTTTAACTTACGTTTAAAATCATGAATCTAATTTTATAAATACTTCCTCTCCACATTGCACTATTATGGATGACATTAAGTATATTAGAGGATATTAGGCCATTTTCTGAATGTTATATCGAATTTCATACAAATATAAAGTATACATATACTGTGATGGTGAAAGTTAACTAACAACTAACCTATTTGTTCAATGTAATATCACTGCAGTTTTAACGAACACGCAAGACTCTTAAAGTGATTGTCACATGTTGAACCTGCGTTATACCTTTTTAAATGTAGAAAAAGATAAATATTATTATTAAACTGCACACTTTAGTAAATGTAATTTGAATTAATCATTAATGACGAAGTTAACGATATAAAAATATATGTTTACCTCTATTAAAATATATAAGGTTTTTATATTTTCGCCAATATTAGAATTTTTTTACATTATATAATTGCCAGTTAAATCCTCTGTATTAATTTTAAAAATTGAATTCGAGCAAAACCACTGGACTACTGTTTGTCAAAGTCAGATAAGTGCGACTTTGCTATCGAATCAAAATGTCATAATTAAAATAAGTCAGTCAACATTAACATGTAGTAAGTTTATGAGTCGAATAATCAGTTTCTAAGAATTCACGAAAAGTATCAAAGACTACTTAACCATCATCACAATTCCTTCAGTCGCATAACTATTATTACATTTCTTAACTGTGTGTCATCAAAATGTTACGTTAAAACAATATTTATGAACCTATCTTAATCCGAGACGGTAAAGCGAGACATCTTTTAAATTAGTGACCCTAAGCGAATCTATTCGTTACTTAATTTATACCATACACTACAACAACCAAATAGATTTCATTAGCCCGATAAGTGAAGGAATTTTTTCAAGTACGTACAGTAATACCAGTAATATTTTGTCCCATTAACAAAGGCTTACGATTCCGTTCAGAATCGAGCTACATGCACATATACACATTCAAAAAAACGTGATTTAAAGTTGATACTAATTACTAGAGTCCGCGCCGCAAAAGAAGTCCCGTTGACGCGGCGCTGTTAGCAGATGGAAAATGTTACCAACATAATGTCCTTAATCTACCCAATCGTAACTAGTTTGCGATTTTAAAAGTAAGAAAAATATCAATTTCAATCAAATCTAGGACCACAAAATCCACTACGCCGACCTAGTCCCTGTTGGTGGATGTAAAAATTGAGTCTTCTGTTCACTTACTAAAATCAAGGAAATAGCGAGGTGGCTAATAAGCACGAAGACACACACTTATAAAAGTGGGTGAAATATATTATTTATAATAATAAATGATCGCATATCTGTTGAATAAATTAAAACGAAATAAATAGATACCAATATTCCTCAAAAGCGGGTAATTATCAAAATACAGTGGCAACTTAATCTATGTGTCGAACAACTGTAGTTCATGTTTGCGTTGCGACTTCTTTGGTGGCGCGGACTTTAAGCCTAAACCATTACTCGCCCACAAGGTGACAGCTGTCAATATTTTTTTTAGGGGTTTATTAGTTAGCGTAATACCAGTTTTAAAAGAGGATTCTGGCGCAGTCGTTTGAATGCTCTGGTTGCGATTACGAAAGCATGGATGGGTCATCCGAGCTTCGGAAGGCACGTTAGGCTGTTGGTCTCGGTTGTTACAGGAACCGCTTTCACTCACAATCTGTTTGGGGCCAGAATGATGTTATAGCCCAAAACTCCTCATGTGTTCCTTTCATGTAGGAAGGCCTCTGCCCAACAGTGGGACGCAAGCTGTTAATAGCTGTAACCACGTTTTGTATAAGGTCCACTGTTGCCTTGGTATCTACTATCGGTGTTAGTTAGTGTTAATTTATTTTTCGGCCAAGACGAAAACGACTGGTGTAACTTATTGATACTATGCAATTACCTATACATATTTTTGGTAATACTGTACTGTACATACATTGTTGATATATGGGTTTTGTTTACAATTAAATAAATAACAAGAAACCAAAAGTAAAAATAAATAAAATGACAATAATCGCGAATGCATTCGCGTACGATTGCAATCGTATAACGATTGTTATCTCTAGTATCGATACCCAAGGATAATACTAAGTATGGTTACAAGACATTATCAGCAGTTTTGTAGAATTTACTCCCAATATTAAATAATAGCTATAATCAAAACTGTTGGTAATAGAGAACAGAAACGATGATCACCTTGAATATCGATACCATAGAATCAAAGCATAATTCTTGAATTTTACATTTACTTAAGAAATGGAATTAACAATGTTTCTAATCCAATGGGACAGCTTTAATTTAATACTTAGGGACTAAATAAAAATGGAAGATCGTGCCCACATCAAATCAAGATTACAAACAATCAAGTAATTTCGATCTGCCAATTTAAAAAAGAAAATAACTACACCTTATATTATATATCATTGGTCATCATAATTATAATTTAATAAGTTAATATTTTCCATTGTTTTTATATAGTTAATTATATACGCTCTCATTTATACTGAAATTTACCATTTTTTGGAACTTTTTCCCAAAACCATTAGTCCAATGAAGATATTTTCCGAGTCGCAATTTTTGTCTGTAGTTTATTGAGTCTATTGCAAATATTTGCACTCTCATAATCATATGGTACCTTTTTAGAAGTTAACAACAATGTCAGTTATTACGAATGAAGTTGTTTCATAAAAAAAAAATTTTTAGGTAATATCATGTCTGTACAAAATGACAAGAAAATGATAATTTCTGTGGTATAATTAACAATATCGAAATGCAGGCGAATTACACTTACACCCAGTAAGCAACATCAACTGTGTTAGATTTTTTATTGTTGGTGTTAAAATAGGGCTAGGAAGAAATACTGCATGGAAAATTTATAATAAAAAACGTAGGAGCATGCTCAAGGCATATACTACACTTACTTGATAGATACGACAAGAATTCGCCTTACTAGCTTCATATTTACTAATGCGCACCGCTAGGGAGTGGCACACCGTACCAGATTTTTGATCTCTACAGCATTTTCTTATAACCTGGGTGCCTTCAAAACAAGATTAAATAGGTACCTCCTGGGCAAGCTCGCCCCATATAACTAACAAGATGTATTAGTGTTAAGAGCACCTAAGCCCATTTCAATAAAAAACTAATTATAAAATTGCCTTACAATCTTGAATTGAATGGTTTTGAGAATAATGTCACAATCACAAGAGAAATCAAATCAAAAAAATGTTCTCTTATGAACAGGGGAATATTGCGTAATTAGTTTATAGAAGAATGTACTTTTTTATTTCGGTATGTTTCATTTTTATGCTTTAAATATTTTTTTCAGATGACGATTATGCTTGTATTTTTATATCAATAAGTTTGTTAAGTAAGAATCATTCTAAAGTATGTTATATTAAATCTACTTTTTAATTAGATAGAGTGATATGACTATAGTAGATTGAAAAAAATTGTATAAAACACTTCCCGCTAATCTCAATTGCAATTTGTATTTTGTTTCTAAATAACGAAGGTTGCTTGATTGCTGAACAATATTAGTCCTATATTTAAAATGGTGTATTATTTAAACCTAATGGTGCTTTCACACAGGAGTTCTGTCCGCTATTCGTGATTGCGAACTGTATCGCTTTACAAATCACGAGTTAAAGCACATTATCTCTCAAGTCTATAATCCTCTTGTTACTTGTTTTATTACTATTTTATTTTGTGATTTAAGTTTATATTTGTATTTATTTATGTCAGCCTAAATTTATATACATATTATTTATATATGATGTTGTTTATATTTCAGTACACACCATTTCTACCATTATTTGAAAATTTTCTTAGTCGTAGGGCTGCTGGTAGAGATTTTTTTTATACCACTAAGTTGGTAATCAAGCATATGGCCCACCTGATGGTAAGCGGAATACCGTAGCCTATGGACGCTTGCAACACCAGGGATATCACTCGCGCGTTGCCGACCCTGTAAAAACCTTTTCACGCCTTTTTTGAAGAAAACCTCTGCAGGGCGCTCATTCCACAACCAGAGCGTATGGGGGAGAAAGTTTCTCTCAAGTTTTATTTTAGGAATAAGCAATTTTTGTGTTCTCTGTTATCCTTGTTTGTATTTTCATTGTTGCTTTTAATGTGTGTACATAAATCGCTAAATAAATGAAAGTTGAAAAATGTTTTACAATAACAAAATATATAATTAAATGCTGACCCACAAATTTTGCTTCACCAAAGTTATAATATTGGAACAAGCGATATAAAATTTAGAAACCAACCTTAATTGAAATTTATTTATTTATAAATATTTAATTTGACACATTACTTGTATTTTATAACAGTTGGCAATGAGACGGGTGTGAAAGCATGTCAATTAAAATTTAACACTAAATAAAATTCAGAACAAAGAAACTGAGCAAAATAGCTTCAGTTTATTTTTTATCACGTATAAGACTTAAGAATTCATAAATAACACAAGTTATGAATTAATTTGGGTTATTTATTTCATTTATTTGATAAGTTCCCGTCTATCTGTAGGCTTCTAAGAATGTCCAACTTTAATAGCAATAAAAGCATTCAAATTTGTATCCATTGCTGCCAATATTGCTGCTGAAAAGTCCCTGTGAGAACATTCTTCACTAGATTATAGTCCAGTTCAAAGTTGATTAAATGCGATTGATTTTCAAAATTGGTTTTTATTTATCCTATTATTTAGTTTACTTTCTAAATGTGTCTTTAGCTATTTATAGGCCTTTGGTATTCGCCTGGTTCATCAGGTAAACTGCAATCGATATCCATTGATATCGATTGCCGTTACCTGATTTTTTATTGAATTAGAAGTTTGGTAGTAAAGTTAAATTTTATTTAGTTTTAGAGACGAAACCCTTTAATTAATTAAATTTTAATAGTCTAATGCATAAAATCATACGATCTAGGCGGAGGGAGGGATTAATATCACTGGTAAGTAGATACCATTTAGATAAATAAAATAAAAAGCGTTAAACTACCTACTAAAATAGTCTGAAAGATTGGAGTTGCAGTATAAACCAGCCAATTTTAAACTGGTAATAAGGAGCTCGGTAGCCTAGTGGTATGAGCGCTCTGGTTTCGATTACGCAAACAAAGCAACTTTCGTCATGGTCAATCCCAGGATGGGTCAATCAAAATTTATAATATAAAGCTCCTCTGTGCATCGGAAGGCACGGCAACCCGTACTCCCGGTTGTTACTGCAACCGCTTTAACCCGCCAACCCGCATTTCCAACGGGTGGTACAATGGCCCAAGCTCCTCATGTGCTGCTCATGTTTTTCCCATGTAGGAAGGCCTATGACCAGCAGTGGGACGCATACATAAAGGCTTGTGATGAATAAGTACTTTGTATTAAAATTATCGCCACTGGCTTGAGTCTATGTCCTGACATTTCGATTCGTTTGCTATATTATAAGCTGCCTGACAATTAATGATCTAGGGAGTGTTCCGTCTCAAGCTCACATTGCTCGCGGTGATTACGGTCTAACGTGAATCTATCACTATCCTTACACACAGCGTTTTTGGCTTGATGTCGTTTTGCAAGAAAGTAATAATAATAGTCCTACATTTATGATGTCATTTAAGACTTTATACAGGTTGGTGTCTATTAAAACATGAGCTATATTACCTACTTCTTAGAAGTGTTTTACAACCTTCAAATACGTCTTATTCATTTGATAATTTCTTAACATACATTTTTATGAAATAATGCTCTAATGAATTGTTGGGCAATGAGAAGGCTGATGAATTGGCAAAGAAGGGCTCAGAAAACACTTACGTGGGTCCCGAGCCCTTTCTAGCACCTTCACAAAGTTTCATAAACACAGCCATTAAAGAGCATTTCAAAAACAGACATAAATCTTAGTGGACTAAAATACCGGGATTAAAACACTCCAAATCCTTCCTACGGGAGGAGGTAGGAGGATGGCGTAAATACATCTATGCAAACGGTAGAACAAAAGCTCGCTTCTTGATTGGGGCGCTCACGGGGCATTTTGCTACTAACCACATGCTACATAAAATGCAACTCCCCCCAACACAAATTTGTCAAGCATGTGGTAAATGCCAGGAATCAATGATGCATCACTTGTGTCATTGTGATGCAATGGCTAGAACCAGAATGAGCCTTCTGGAAGTGGCATATCCACAGCCAGAGACTGCAGGCTTTTTCTGCCTAAAGATATAGTAAGGCTAATGGCATCTATACTCTGGACACAGGAAGAGTAAACGCAGGGGAGGCACAAAAGATCCCAATGGGTCGAAGTGCACTGTGACTTAGTCATGGCCCTACAGTAAGATAAGATAATTAATTGTCGTACCTATTGTATAATACAACTCTTGTAATTATTATCGTCTATCCCCGTTACAGAACAATAAAAATATCATCAGATCTTAGCCGCAAATAGTTAAATATTTAGAAATATTCAATCTTAGGTATTGCGCAAAATCTGTAAATCTAAATATTTTTTCCTGATAGATGAGAAAGGTCATATCACTCTAACAAATCAAAAGTAGGGCTGTTATGAAGATTTATAATCTGAGATTGTGATTTTGACGCCACGTCATTAAATAATTATATAGTAACTTTATAGAACAACACCAATAAATACATTAATATTTAAAAAATGATTTTTAAGTTATCAATACGATTGGATCAAACTATTGTCTCAGTCCTCAAGACTGATGTAATATATAGTATTTTGTGACATACAATTCTAATTCATAATATACATTCTACATAGAATGTGTTGTATACTAATACTTATGTGACAAGTTACTTGTATATAAGTATTTATTATAAGATTTGATGAAAAACCAGATTTTATTTATACTGTTAAAAACAACAATAATACAAATTAAATATTCAAAGAGTCTGTGATCAATAAATGTTAGTAAATGCAAACACGCAATTCCCTACTTCGTACTTTGTTTTTATATTTATTTCCAATATCAGTCATTTGTTTCTCTAGGGTCAACCCACATGGTGCGGCGTTCTTGGTTTGTTTCCTATAATTAATAAAGATCGCGTACGAAACGCGTTGGATATTTAAATTATAGGCCTTAGGCATATTAGAACTAAATCAAAAAATACAAAGTCTAGTGTTCCAAAGTTGATTTTGTCATACAACAGAATGTACAGACGATAGCACACCAAGTGTAACAGTTGCACTACGAAATCCGCCTCTATTACGAGCGACGTAAGTGTGGTCTCAAGATCAAATTGTTACGCTTGATGTGCTGTCGACTGTACGAAACACAACTCTTTTAAATATAAATAAAAACATGTCAGTGCAGGATTTCTCTTATTAAGTTACTTTCATAGTCTAGTTCTACTAACTACGCAGCGTCACTTTATACGCTCCGGTATATATTATCGGCTTGTTTCCCGCTTGCGTATAAGCTAAACGAAATTGTATCGGACGAAACCGTACATATGAAGGAACGCTAGGTGGATAGTAGCTTGAGTCTTACATTTCATCAAACTGGAGATAAGTAAGTAGGTCTGTCTATTCAGTTCTAAATGAACATAATAATACCACCGAAATGGTATGACTGAGTATCACTAAAATAATGTTAATCATTGTATTTCCGAAATCTGTTCGCCTGGCAATATCAGAGCTGAATAATAATTTATTACTGGGATCTTAAAATGTGGCTGTCGGAGCGCAAGCACATTTCCTTTTTCGCAAAATGAACATTAGTTCATTTTATTATATTTAGTACCTCAAAAATACAAACTGATATGCTGATCGCATGGAGATGAGTGCATGGGTTTGTGACCTAAAGGATAAATTACATAAAAAAGGTGACGTCAACATATCTATATCTCTTTTAATTCAATAATAAAAACATTTCCGCATCATTGTTCGTCACTGCCAATCCCAACAAAGAAGAAAGATACCACAAACTGTCGAACGCCGCATTTTAAATTACAGTATGTCTTGACCCTTATTCCTCTTGTAACCATTTAAAATAAATCTATGTGAAATTTTATACTTTATAATCACATAGATAAATAATAAATTGATAACACATTAAATAATTATATATTTGTATTGCTTAAATTAGTATCATATGATATGAGTACTCCCCAAAACAATTTCTCTGGCTGAAGCCAGATTGTACTAATAGGAATACAATGTTTCCGAAAATATAGAGGAAACATGCATTCTTTTCGAGTTACACTTATTCAACTTAGAATCTGTAGTAAAATGTAACTTATTAGCAAATGAGACGAGACACCAAGGTATGCATTAATTATGAAAGTTATATCAGCCAAGTGCACTTGGTACACAATTGCTACTTACAAAGTCATCTTACACACTATACAAATAGCTCTCAAGTTTCGTTTTTGGAGACGGCTGGGTAAAAGGAGAGAACCACAGAATGGAGAATCGCCCAAACACAGACTGTATGCTCTTCCACCTTGATTTTCGTACCCATCGTGCTTGCTCTTTTTTCAGTTGTTCAATTCCCTGAAATAATTATTATAAAAGATAAAATAGTGAATATTTATTACAAGCTAAATCTTGTTTGACAATACTGTGTTTTATAAAAAAGCTGTCTTTTTATTGGTTTAACTGACTTCAATCATGTACTTACAGTTTCATCATTCCATATGGCATGTAATTGGGTGACAAGCATGACCGCCGTGAATATGGCAAAAAGCAACGCCTCCGCTATGAGGAATAACAACAGGACCACAGTTGCAGGCGGGGAGTAGGCGCTACAATCGCGCCACTCGTGTCGGATGCACGTAACGAATTGGTACACAGACAACGTTAGCGAATGGATTGATATTGCCGCAATGTAAAACTGTTGAAAAACAATAGAATTATCATTAAAACATAGTTATTATATTATACAAGACAGCATATTTTATACTCACTGTAAATAGAACAAAGTACTTTTGGTTATTTTCACCAACACAGTTGTTAACCCAAGGGCAGTGATGATCCATTTTTCTTATGCATCGCTGACACACTGAACAGTGATGAGCTCGCTCCGGCTTGATGCTGCAGCACTTGGTGCACTTGAATATAACTTGCCCTTCACGGAAACTCATTTGTTTTATCATTTCCTTCGTAGCATTGCCTTTAGGTACTGCCCCCTAATACAAACAATTTAACAGAGGTTTATTCAAAGAAGGCTTGAATTTCATGATTTATTATCATAAACTAAAATATTTACATACTGGATCGGTAAACATTGTCCTTAGATGAGATGCAAATGCAAGAAATGCCAGAGTCTGGAATAAGATTATGTTGACGTAACCATATATGGGGTAGCTTGAAAGGCCTGGTAGCAACATAACCATCATCACTACAAACTCTGCATACAGTATAAGCAGCCATGTTAGCACTGCACATATAATTCCACATATGTCCTGAAATAATAGAATAAACAGTTTTATTTAAATGAGTAATGAATGATGTAGGATGGAGAAGTTTAGCACAGAAGTAGCTTAACACTTTAGTGCCATAACACACTAACTATTGCGCTCATACTTTATAGTTGCTACCATACTATATTAACACCAACACCATAGCCCGTAGTTATTTTGAAATGGTACTAAAGTGTTAAGCTACTCCTTTGGTCGATCATACATCAATCTTCAGTGCTCATAAGATGTAAATGAAATCATGAATGTGTGACCCAAAATAAAGAGAACCTCCCAGGTTTTGTAGGGTTACCCAGATGCTTATTAATCGAATAAATTACAGATCAATAGTATATGGATGGAGTATGTAAGCATTGACATATCTATTATAGTTACTGTCCTAAACCTATAATGATCAGCCTTTAACTGTTCCCTTGTTTCATCATTAAGAGTGTTTACACTGCACGGCATTTCATAAACATTTTCAAGTTAAAAATATTGGATACAAACAAAATAATTCAAACAAAGCGTACCATACGTAAGGAAGTCAGTCTGGTGTATAAAGTTATCAGGGGATTTTTAGAAAATTCTAATATGGCAAGGTTGAAGGCACAAGGCACAAGGCAGGAGCCAAAAGTTTGTTGGGCTGTTGGGTTTATATTGGGTTAATAAATGACCAATCTGTTTGCATTGCATTTCTTGGCTGATATGATGATGATGACAAAGGATCATTTTACATATATATGTTGATGAAATTAGTCTCAGTTAAAATAAGCAGAAGAAAGTAAATATATAGCTAGAATAATTGGAGATTCAGTTGATAATTGAAAAAATAGTCACCCTTATACACCAAGCCTTTCCACCACAACATCTGTTGTGCATATCACGATCAGGTCGTGTCAGGACTAGACATTCTGGATCTACTTGGTACTGACTATCCATGTCATCATCTTCCTCAGAACTATCATAAAATTCTCGTATCATTGAACTACTTTTCTAAACCTAAAATATAATCAAGTTATTATTTTACATACAAATTTAATTATATAGCACATGTGTTCATTACGGAACACAAATTTTCAATCTGTGTGAGCCAGTTGTGACCAGATATGAGGCTAAAAAGTCTGATATATCAACACCGATTTGAACAATACTGCATGCTTTATTACTAACACACAAAATAAAAATGTGATATAATTATTTTCCTTCGCATCAGCAGCATATTGATTGGAGATTGCTAGGTTTAGGGCTCAATTGGTATTGGTGTTCGCTATGATATATATAACATAGAAACAAAATATTATTTTAATCTTAAATTCAAATGTATGATACATTCGCAGAGACAGAATTAAACGTAATTCACAATAGGTACAAATGTAGTATCAATACTGTAAGATAAACAGAATAAGTCTAAATGAAATTATACATACTTAGCAAATAATGTTGATCTACTCACCTCGCTCGCCTAAGATGTACAGTTTAACTTTACTTTACGCTTAATTTACAATTCGGCAAATCATTCGCAGAGGTCTGCAAGCTGTTGAGGCGAGGAAGTCAGGGCCTATTAGAATTAATGATGTGAATTTATCACCTATTACACAAGTCTAACTTGATAAATCATTAGTATATTTGTAAACAGAGAGTCTTAGGTAAAATTATTCTTCAGTCTATCACTGAATTAACTTTCATGTAGGATGTAGTTCATAAAAATCAATAAATGAAATCTTCTTTTCGCTGAAAGCTATGACATATCTCTACTAGTCTATGGTCGATAGGTTTCGGACGAAGCTATGGATTTATTCCTTTTTTGTTTTACTTGTTTTTTTTTTATTTATTCTCCCAGTAATGGGAAGGCAAAGGAAACTAATACCCATACAGACATGTCTAAAGTATTTTTTTATTTATTGATTTGAGATGCTAATTGATGAGGTGGAACACCACGCCATAGCTCTCAACGTCTTTCCCACCATAATAACCTTTATTCTAATAATATTCGTAAACACAAAAACTTGGTTCATAAGTCTACACCAATTTTAGAACACAAAGTTCGCTCTGACACAATTTCAAATTATTGTAATAATAATCTTGACTGACACCACCAAATCCCGCCATAACATGCCTTTTTTGTTTATTTTCCCTTGTAATGGGAAGGTAAAGAAAATTAAAAGTATGGTACCAAATTCTCTTTAAAATAAAGAAGGCGAACAAAATCAAAATAATTACAGGCATGATTGATATCTGTAAAGGTTTTTGCATCAAAATATCTTTGAAAAATCTCCTGAATAAAATGTTGTTTAATAAGAGCTACATGCAAAGTTCACTAACCATAAGCCCGCAGTTGAATTTTAAGCACAAATGTTAAATTCCATTATATTTTTCATTTAGAAGGCGATGGTAATTATCGAAGGAGCTCCGCTTAATTTAAGAGGGCGATACGTTACAAAAGGTTCTTCATGATGTAAGGGAGGCGTGGGGGAGGCCGTCTAAACTAAAGTCAACGTCTTTCACACTAAATCTTATTTAATAAGACAAGCAAGCTCTCTGGTGGTCACTTACCACCAGGTGGGCCAGCAGCTACCATCACCTACAATAGACACCTGTATTACCAAGGCGAAAATCACTTGGTATTGCAGGTCGCAAGTGCGTTGAGATCCTGTCATGAATTATGATACATACAACTATTAAAATAATATGGCTTTATTCAGCATTAAAATAATACATTGAGAAAATAGGCAAAGATAATGTGAAATTACATTTTCTGATCTGCCATTTATATTCTGATATGCCCTTATTCTCAATTGTCGGATCACGGATTCGATTCGTAAAGCCACTTGCTGTCCCGCTATAACTCACCGCGATAAAAAGTGACAGGTATAGAGTTTCCGAAATTCAAATATTTTCCGACAGTTGAGAATAAGGGGGCTGACCGCTTTGCTTAATCCTACATAAGAGATTGATTATTATATGAATACCTATCCTGACGCCGAAGATAAAATGCCGATATTACTAAATGTGAATTTAAAACATAAAAAAAGTATAAAATATATTTATATGCTTCTTACAAAAAATATACATAATAAACTTAAAATCCACCATTTACAGTTTGGAGTAAAAGACTATTGGCTGTACGTGCTTCAATTTCTTTCGCAGGGCACATGGTAAGTGACATAACGATTTGACTTTACGTCACGACGTCACGTCACGTCAACGTCAAAGCAAGGCCAACTAAAATTTGTACTGCTGGCCCTGGTTGCCCTGTCTTCGATTTGGCCTAATCTCAAAAAAGTTTAATAGATTTTATGCAAGATTATAGGTCCCCTGGTTTTGCTCCTCTACTTTTTTCACCGTATTCTAGCACAAACATTGAATAAAAAATAATAATATTACAACTCGATACAAACTTGGCGCTAAATTGAAACTCCAAGGAACCCCTCGCTTCATCTTCAACTATGGCTGTAAGTATTCATCATCATTCCTCATCAGTCTATATATAGTCCCACTGCTGAGCACAGGCCTACCTACATGGGAGAAACACATGAGGAGTTTGGGCCACAACCCAACACGCTGGCCTTATGCAGTAACAACCGGGACCAACGGCTTAACGTTGCTTCCTGAGCACTGAAAAGCTCAAGATTGGAATTTTTGGTTGACCCATCCCGGGACCGACCATGGCGAAATTTGCTTTGTTTTAGTAATCGAAACCCTCCGGTTTCGATTATGCATGGTGGCATAGTGGTTTGGCCCTCTGCATGTAAGTATAATTAAAGTTCTTTGTGATGCTTTTAATATAAATTTAGAAATACAGTAAAACCCGTTTAAGACAATTTTACAGGGACCCAACCAAAAACGCGTCTTAACCGAGAAAGCGTATTATGCGGGATAGGGAAAATAAAAATTACCTACTACAAATTATTTTGTATTATGTTCTAATTTCGTATATGTAGGTATTAAATTACATTTCCAAATACATGGTGTGATTATAATTACGTTATTAAAGAAATCACTTATTTTGGTTTGACAGAAAGATTTTGATGCATTAACAATTACAAGATTTTCAACTTTTGCAGTGCTTTTTCGCTTTGATTCAAAGAAGCTACCATAAGTCAATCATTACCAGTTGATAATTCCTGGGCTTTTGATAAAATCAAAGTCTTCGTCTTCATCGTTATCAATTAGGGCCTCTTTTTGTGTGCTTTTCATCCTAAATAAGATCTTCAATTGATTTCGTACGGTGCCACATTGTCATCAATGGAAGAATACCCTGGAAAACCCTGCAGTATCACGGGTTATTAGGCATATTAAATGGGATAATAATCATATTAAGCGTTAAGAAATGTATGAAAATATGTCTCAAGTTGCAGGGACCGGCGTAAAATGGCGCATTATGAGAGAAATCGTATTAAACGTGATCGTATTGAACGGGTTCTACTGCATATTCAAATAAACCTGTAGTTTACATTAAAAAAAAGAATTTGTTTTTTTTCTAAAATTTTACAGTTTGTACTTGTAAAGTCTATAATTACTAATAATAGCTCTTGTTCTAACCTTCTTTAGGATTCAGAAAATTTCTTTTCCTGAGAAGAATTATTGATTATCCGTTAAATTTGCGAATGTCTTTAATATTTTTAAAGACATTTAGAGTTTAATGCCGTTTGATACTTTTGATTAATTGGATCTGATTATCCAAGCCATCTGCATTCTGCATGTATAATTATCACATCAACAAGCCATATTCTTTTTTTTAAATCATACTTGTCAATGGATTTGATACCATTGTTTTACTACCTATATAAACAAGATTGTTTTGAACTGCAAGATATACAGCCTGGATGAAAAGCTACTTTCAATAGTGAAATATTTCAAGATTGGATAGAAATTTAAACAAATGTATTTATTTATTTATTTATATGTACATTTATTCACATACAAAAAGTTCAAAAGTGAATACATAAAATACTTGAGTACAAAGGTACTGCTTATATCTAATGAAATCTGTTGTACTCACTTTCAATTTCCGACTTACACATAGAAACAATTTAAATTGTATGCATGAAACTGTGATTAAGATAGACACCTCATTATTATGGATTAATTCACATTTCTTGGTGTCATTTTTTTTCTAGCCTCAGAAAGGAAAAGCACCTACCAAAGGGGCAAAACAAATTTTGATGGAAAATTCTGCAACAGTCAATTTCTACCGCAACATGGCAGTGGGCTCCGGTGTGTTCCATGTTGCAGTCCTCTTCACACTATACTATGACAGCATAACAACATGGTCTATTGTAAGGACACAGTTACTAAAAATAATTTAGTAGTAGAGTAATGAAAAATATGAGCTATATTTTTCCCTAGTATTTAAGTTTTACTTAATTAATAATAATCAGTATTTGTATTTCAAAACAGTTCATAACTTTTTCGGGTGTGATTCTAAAAGGAAGACGTGGATATTTATTGGCTAATGAACTAACTTCTGTTTGACCATGAAACCTAATTAAATTAGCCCCCCACGAAAAAAGAGGGGTGTTATAATTTTGATGTGTCTGTCTGTGTATCTGTCTGTGGCATCGTAGCTCTTAAACAAATGGACAGATATTGTTTCTTTTTTTTTGTTTGAAAATTGACATGATCCAGATGGTTTTTAGCTATAATTTATGAAGATCTGTTCAGGTGTTTGATTACTATTACCTCATTTCCTAAAAGTTAGTAAGACCTTTTTGTCAAGACAAAACTTTCAGTTATCTCATTGATTTGAAATTTTTGGTTTACTCCTACTGCAATGATATTTCCAAGACTTTCTAACCTTGGGCTGAACCTGTACCATCCAATAGTCTGCGGGAGGCTCAATTCTTCAGAAACTTACACCAGATGTAGCATATTAATTATTTATCTTAACATATTCCATTTGTTTATTATGTCTATGAATAAGAAAGACACGGTAAAATTTGCAGCTATGGAATAAAATAAGTTCAGCATGTCACTAATAGAAATCCAATTAAAAAAAGAAAATTCAAAACAGGATAATTAATGCAATACAAATTGAACTCTTAATATAACTTTTACACTTGATGTAAATATAATAAATTAAACTTTGACAAGCTTTCACAATGTCATCACATCATTTATTGGTTAGTCTAAGATATCTTAATCATTGTCATTAGTTAATGAAAATGTTTGTCTCCTTAATTTATGTTGAATTTAATATTATTCTTATATTGATATTTCAGGTCCTAAATTTGTTGGTGGTAGCGATAAATGCTGGTTGCTATCAAGGAATGAGAAGCATTAGCCAACCGAAGTACTCTGACAACAGCCAACTAGTAGACCCTGGTCTCGATCTCAATATGGAAGGTGGAATGGGAGAGTAAGTTTCTAGAAATCAGGCACAATTAAGTCTGAAAAGATGTACAAACTCAATATAATATGTAAATATGGTTTCGTAGTAATGATACTCCGGAGGAGCTCGGTGGCGTAGTGGTTCAAGCGCTCTGGTTTCGATCACGAAAACAAAGCAACTTTCGCCATGGTTGGTCCCTGGATGGGTCAATCAAAATTATAATCTTGAGCTCCTCCGTGCTTCGGAAGGCACGTTAAGCCGTTGGTCCCGGTTGTTACTGCAACCGCTTTAACCCACCAACCCGCATTGGGCCAGCGTGGTGGTGTTATGGCCCAAAACTCCTCATGTGTTTCTGCCATGTAGGAAGGCCTGTGCCCAGCAGTGGGACGTATATAGGCTGGTGATGATGATGATGATGATGATGATGATGAGTAATGATAAGGTTATGTATACCTACTTTTGGAGCCATAAATTACTACATCTTTTTAGATGTGACTTTACTATTTATTAGCCACTGGATGCGTGTAGCGCAGTACAAATCGGTGTGGAAATCATTAGGGGCGGCCTTTGTCCAGCAGTGGACGTTTTTCGGCTCAAATGATGATGATGATGATTACACCCAGAAGCAACTTACCTTAAAATAGATTATATTAAATACTAGCTGTACCCTGCCACGCTTCGCAATGGCGCATCGTTAAAAAAACTGTTTTCTCGCGGTCGCAGATATGTGACTGATGCAAAAAATAGATAAAAACAATCCTTGATGCGGATTTTATATCATGTTAAAATTTCGACTCAATCGGTGCAGAACTTTTTGAGTTTTTGAAGCGTACACAAACCAACATAACATTTTTATATATATAGATAATATATTTTAAAGTAAGGTGAATCATCAGAATACTTTATGATATTGACATTTTTTTTCTTTCAGACATGTAAAGGATATTGTTATCTTATCGTCAATCACGCACGTGCTAGCAGTCTTCTCATCTTACTTCTGGTTGCTCCTCTTGTTTATACCCGTAAGGGCATTCTGGCTACTATGGAAGAATGTTCTTGGGCCGTGGTTCTTCCAGGAAGCCCCTGAAGACACGGAGCAGGATGAGAAGAAGAGAAAAAAAATTGAGCGAAAAATGAAAAGATATCAACAGTAGATATTTCTTAATTCAAGATTTATTTCCACTTTTGTGTTGGTTATACTCCTCAGCTGTTGACATATTTTACATATAACCTTTTGTCCATTAAAGGCCCGCGGACGCTCACACTGAACAGAATCTAAAATGGGTACTTCACAGATAGAAATAAAATGATTTCATAGTCTAAAGGCCCAATCGAACTGTTTTTGTTTCACGTCCACTAATCGATAATAGATATTTATACAAAATTATGTTTGTTAAACCCAGTACCCCTAAGTCTCGAAAAGTGAAAAGTTTTCCAATTATTCGCAACAGATGCACTGCTTCCCGTTTTCATATGATTTGACAGTTATCATGACGACGAACGTTTTCGTTTCAATCCGATTGAAACTTACTCTAAGGGTACCTACTGGACATAAAATCTATTAACGTTGTAAATATAGTTCATGGTTTTCTTTTTCTGTTTTAACAAATGTAAACATGAAAGTTACATATAAAGAAAATTTGGTCTATTCCAAAATTTTGGTTATTTCCAATTTCCCTCTTATGTTCGAGGGAATATGGGAAGTAAAAATTTCGTTTTCCCGCTCAATATTTTCAATCATAATATTTTCATAAACAGTCAACTGACTTTATCACTATTTAAAGAAAATTACTGTAGCAGTTAATTTGTAACCATTATTACGCAAATCAGGCGTATGAAGGCATCTGAGAACAATTTTATAGAGCAAAATCGTTCTGTACTAGTCATAATTGAACTTGCTATTGCACCTGAGAAGACCACGTAAAAGATGGTCAGACGAATTAAGAGCTTGTGTTATAGATTCTAGATAACGGATTAATATTGATAATAATATCTATATAAATATTAGAAATAAACTAAATAAACATCCATGACTCGTGAATAAATGCTCGTATTCATCATACAAACATTTGCCCCTACCGGGATTTGAACCCGGGACCTCTTGATCGAGCAGCCCGTATAGCAAGGGGTACAGACCACTCGACCAGCCGGTCGTCAAATTAAGCGTCAGGATTAAGCTAATAGTGTGACAAATCATGATTTAGTACAACCTTCTGTGTCTGCTAATAAGGCTAAATAAATAAAAAATTGCACCGGACAATATAACCTGTAAAATGGTGTAGTAAACGTTAACAGCAATAATTGTTTATTGGCCATTTTTGCTCTTTTTAACACCCGACGAAAAAAGAGGGGTGTTATAAGTTTGACTTGTCTATGTGTCTCTGTGTGTCTGACAGTAGCATTAGCTCCTAAACGAATGGACTGATTTTGATTCGGTATTTTTTTTGTTTGAAAGCTAACGTGACTGGGATGGTACTTAGCTATAATTTATAAAAATAAGTTCAGGCGTTTGATTACTATTAGCTTATTTTGTACATGATAAAAGCGTTTTACTAACTTTCACAGATCCGATAGATTTGAAATTTGGTGTACTGTCACTTCGGTGACATTCCCATGGCATACTAACCTTGAGCTGACCCTATACCACCAAAAGTCTGCGGAATGCTTAATTCTTCAGAAACTTACAGCAGATATAGCGTGTTTGGGCTCATAAGAATAGTCTCAATGAGATGATGTTAGATAGATCATCAATATGGCGGGGGGCTACTTAATTTTTTCAATTTTATATTTTTTGATTATAATCTGGACTTGCCTTTAGACTAACTGCACTGCAGTATCCTTAGCGTAAGTTTCAATTGAATTGTGACTTATCGATCGCGATTGCGTTTAGCTGTAAAATACATCCAAACATACAGCTAACAACACTTCCGCAATGCCTTCTATAAGTAACCTGCTGAGTGAGGATGATCGCGAGCCATTTTCTTATTCACATGACATGTTGTTTCTGGGCTGAATACACCTTAGACAATTTTGATTGTTATGATTTGAGAATGTTTATTATATGTATATTATCATATTAAGATGGTTGCTATTGATTACAGAACATATATATCTATAGAAATGTGCTGGAAATGTTCCCGTGTCGCTCATTCGCTTTGGGCTCAGCGGTCGTGTCGCTGTCAATAAATTGTCACAAAACAGCAACATTTAACATCGACTTATGTTATTAATAGGCTTTGTACAATTACAATTTTCATACCTATCCAGTATCTACAATTCCGTTACGCCACGGTCAAATTACGAAATAAAGGATCAGAATAAGAAAACAAGTAGGTAAACGCTGAATAAATCACAGCATCAACACATTTGTTCTAGACATATTCGCACCACAAGTAGGTGTATAATAAAATAAGGTAAATTAAATATTACAACTGTTAAGTAAGAGCAATTTTTAGCTTTTTTTATACTACTAGATGACAAACAAGCTGACGGCCCACCTGATGGTAAGCGGTTACCGCCGCATATAGACACCTGCAATAACAAGGGAAAATCACTTGATATTACAGGTGCGTTGTCATCCTGAGGCCTGAGATGAAATGCCGTCTATGCCCAGTAATTACACTGGCTACCTTTCCCTTCAATCCGAAACATAGCGACCTGTTTCACGGCTGAAATAAGAAAGGCGGTAGTACTTACCCAGACGGCCCTACATGCGGGCCTACCACCTAGCTTTTCATATAACATAAAACCCAAAAAATATCTTTATTATTAGACTTCTAAAAATCCTCTGATAACTTTTTGGACTAGTGTGACTTGCTGGCATAGCAAGTTTTGTTAGAAGCGATTTGTTCGTTCCAATATTTTCGAGTTGACATTTTGTATGAACGAATCAAGTATTACAGCAGAACACTTATTTTGCAGCGATGTTTGGGTATTCTGCCGTTCGCTATGTGATTTTTGTACTGACTGGAGATACTAGGAAATTTTCTAGACATTAACCGTGGTTTACTTCGGCGAGGCCAACGCTGCTAATGGCAGATGAGTCTTATATGTATCAATTGTGAAACATTGAAAGCTGATTATACAAGTTCCTACATCTTATGAGTCCGGTGACTTTGAAATTGTTTTGAAATAATTAATAATTTATTGTTAGGTATACCATAGCTAAAATGCAACAACTATAAGTTTCATAAAATCTAAATTATAATTAAATAAAACAATAAGAAGTGATCTGCAGCCCTTTTGATCGAGTTACCTTAAACGCAAGATGCCAATGAAGGCGTTATACCTAAACATGAGATTTGCCTAAATAGCTGTTTGCCTTAAATGAGAAATGCCTATGAAGCAGCATGCTTAAAATGTGAAATTGACTAAGAAGCATATTGCCTGAATTTAAATTGCCTGTAAAGCAGTTTGCCAGAAAAACAAGATGACTGAAGCTTGTTTGCCCTAAACGAGAGATGCCGATGGAGCAGCATGCCTGAAATACAAGATGACAGGGACTAGGTATGTTATTCACTAGTGTGTGAAATAGAGAAGGGAATGGCAAACCACATTATTTCTCTCAAGACAGTTGTTGTCTGTGGACAATTTGATGGCACCAGTTTTTGGTTCAACCTGAAAGGTTCAATAGCGTGGCAGAAGGACGGGAGTAGCTTTGGTGTTATTTGCTTTGTAAGCATTTAACAACTTAGGCATTTTGCTTTGTAGGCATCGACTTTAGGCAATCTGCTTCTTAGTCAATTTCACATTTCAGGCATGCTGCTTCATAGGCATTTCTCATTTAGGACAAACAGCTTTTTAGGCAAATCCCATGTTTAGGTATAACGCCTTCATTGGCATCTTGCGTTTAAGGTAACTCGATCAAAAGCGATCTGCAGTTGGATAACTTTTTTGTGGCTCTTCAAGATCTAACGACATTTTGCCGACATATCATCCGCATTGACTTCTAAACATTTAAAAAAAATCATGATGTTTAGTTGGCTCAGCCGTAGTAAGACCACAGATTAACTAATCGTCAATAAGTCTTAGGTCTTTTAGAAGTCATTAGTCTTACGGGTTATGTTGAAAGTGCCTATATTTTTGTATCGGGTCGGGTAGGTACAAGAATAATGTTAAGTATAATTGGTTTCTGTTTATCTATTTAATTAGACATTAATTGTTGTTAAATATATCTAAATATTCAAAAAGCAAAATATTTCTGGAAATTATTTATTGATAATATTATAAATAAAAGTATTTTCTTTTTAGAACTATCTTTTTCTTTTCCCATCATAGTTTCTAATACTTTAATTAACCGAGTTTTACTATTGAGTGGGTATGTAGATAAGTAGCCTACCTATGTTAATATAATAAATTATTTGTGAATTTTAGATAAATACAGACCTCACGTTTGCTCGTTTTTCACGCCAGACCAATTATGACTGCTATACAAAACTCAG
Organism: Nymphula nitidulata; assembly: GCA_947347705.1. NCBI lineage: Eukaryota > Metazoa > Arthropoda > Insecta > Lepidoptera > Crambidae > Nymphula > Nymphula nitidulata. Next base: position 26,756,724 of record OX374616.1, read on the forward strand.
GTCCGGTCTTGCGTTGAATATTGATTAGTTGATAGATTGCAGCGTTGTGCCGTCCGTATCATTGACGACTTATAGGGGTCACGAACAGCCTAGAGCCTCTACAATTCCGTCGTGACAATCTATCGCTTAGCGCCTTCTATCGGCTTTATCATGGAGAGTGTTCTGAGGAGCTTTTCGATCTTATCCGACCACCCCCTTTCTACTCAGGAGCACTCAAACTTGTCCATCTAAGGATATGGGAGCTCTGTTACGCTATCCATTTGAAAACCTACCCATAACACAAAATATTTTCTATTGTGTGTGAACACCGGCACAGGTGGTTATTATTATATTACCTTTCTGCCCTTGTTAGCCTACAAGGGACGAAAGGTAATATAATAATCACAATAGGATAGGTCGGTGACTCAATTCACTCCACAAATATTTCGTTGACAATCTTACACAAGAAATATTAGGTATCAGTTGGGAGTCAGCTCCTCAACGGGATTTTGAATTCCCATACGGTAGCTGGCTCCGAAAGCTGGCTGCGAAACGGTCCGAAGGGGATTTTACAGTGTATTACCTTAACTAAAATTGAATGTTAAATGCGTTATGGTATGCGTTTTGCTAATCAATCCCTATTATCAAAATAAAAATAAAAATATTGACTAATTAAAATATACCTAAACTAGAAAAAAAATCCCTTTTGATCGAGTTACCGTTATACCTAAACATGGGATTTGCCTAAAAAGCTGTTGGCCCTAAATGAGAAATGTCTATGAAGCAGCATGCCCGAAATGTGAAATTGACTAAGAAGCAGATTGCCGAAAGTCGATGCCTACAAAGCAAAATGCCTAAATTGTTAAAAGCTTACAAAGCAAAATGCCTAAGTGGTTAGGTAAATGCTTACAAAGCCAATAACACCAAAGCTCCCGTCCTCCCGCCACGCTATTTGGGGTTGAACTAAAAACTGGTGCCATCATTGTCCACAGACAACAACTGTCTTGAGAGAAATAATGTGGTTTGCCATTCCCTTCTCTATTTCACACACTAGTGAATAACATACCTAGTCCCTGTCATCTTGTATTTCAGGCATGCTGCTCCATCGGCATCTCTCGTTTAGGGCAAACAAGCTTCAGTCATCTTGTTTTTCTGGCAAACTGCTTTACAGGCAATTTAAATTCAGGCAATATGCTTCTTAGTCAATTTCACATTTTAAGCATGCTGCTTCATAGGCAATTCTCATTTAGGGCATACAGCATTTTAGGCAAATCCCATGTTTAGGAATAACGCCTTCGTTGGCATCTTGCGTTTAGGGTAACTCGATCAAAAGTGAAAATTTTCACGTCCTGAGGCGGGGATCGAACCCGCGACCTTTCGCAATCCGGGCGACTGCTATAACCATCTGAGATACTCAGGACCTGGGATAACCCAGTTAAATTCTAGTCTATCTGTATTTGTATTATTTACTAATAAAATATACCTAAACTAGGTAAATTTAAATTAGTAGATACCTAAATAATTTTTCAAACATAATATTAGTATTAATGTTAAAATCAAAATTAATTTAGGTAGCTCAGATGGTTAGAGCAGTCGCCCGGATTGCGAGAGGTCGCAGGTTCTATCCCCGCCTCAGGACGTGAAATTTTTCTAGTTTTGGTATATTTTAATTAGTGAATAATTTTTCAAACATTTATAATAATGTTAAAATCAAAATTAAGAATAAAAATAAAAATGTTGAAAAATATTTAAGTTAGCAGTTTTAGCTCAACTTAAGTACAGTCAGCATAATTTTTTTTTGATATTTTAGGAAAGCAACCGTATGAAATAATTTCCTCTGCGTCGCCTCACTTTAAATCGAGTCTCGCTACGGTGACTCGCTACGTCCGTCGCCTCCGGGCTTTGTAGTGGAAAAATCTCGTTACGTCGCGTCGAGTCTGTGACGATGAAGTGTAGAATCGACTTTCGCTTATTAAAGATTTAAGTGATACTACAAAGAACTTGGGTACAATTCTATCGTTTTATTGTCTTCATCTACCTAAGTATGGGCTATAGCCTCAGATCATAGAAACAAGGTACCATTGAAATCGTTTACGTTGGCGCTATAGGACCTATACGACCACAATAACCATCAGTAATTGTAGGTGTTCCGTTAGTAGCACCTAAACATAATTTATAGGTACTATATTTATGTTTCTTTTAATTGGAATACCTGGGATAACCCAGTTAAATTCTAGTCTATCTGTATTTGTATTATTTACTAATAAAATATACCTAAACTAGGTAAATTTAAATTAGTAGATACCTAAATAATTTTTCAAACATAATATTAGTATTAATGTTAAAATCAAAATTAATTTAGGTAGCTCAGATGGTTAGAGCAGTCGCCCGGATTGCGAGAGGTCGCAGGTTCTATCCCCGCCTCAGGACGTGAAATTTTTCTAGTTTTGGTATATTTTAATTAGTGAATAATTTTTCAAACATTTATAATAATGTTAAAATCAAAATTAAGAATAAAAATAAAAATGTTGAAAAATATTTAAGTTAGCAGTTTTAGCTCAACTTAAGTACAGTCAGCATAATTTTTTTTTGATATTTTAGGAAAGCAACCGTATGAAATAATTTCCTCTGCGTCGCCTCACTTTAAATCGAGTCTCGCTACGGTGACTCGCTACGTCCGTCGCCTCCGGGCTTTGTAGTGGAAAAATCTCGTTACGTCGCGTCGAGTCTGTGACGATGAAGTGTAGAATCGACTTTCGCTTATTAAAGATTTAAGTGATACTACAAAGAACTTGGGTACAATTCTATCGTTTTATTGTCTTCATCTACCTAAGTATGGGCTATAGCCTCAGATCATAGAAACAAGGTACCATTGAAATCGTTTACGTTGGCGCTATAGGACCTATACGACCACAATAACCATCAGTAATTGTAGGTGTTCCGTTAGTAGCACCTAAACATAATTTATAGGTACTATATTTATGTTTCTTTTAATTGGAATACCTACCTATGTGTAGAAGTAAAACAATATGTAAAAAAAGGATGTAAAGAAAATCATGGTCCTTCAATAACCAAAGTTTGGGAGTAGGACTTACGTAATGTAGGTTCAATAAATCAGCTATACCTAATTAATTTTACGAATGCTACTACATATTTTGCGACTATCTTTAACAGATGATCCGAAACGGCTATTGCGGGCATTTTGGAGATCTGTCAGATCGTGCACCTGTGCGAGACTCTCTCAAATTCTGCAGACCCATCCTGCCTGCCTGCATTTGAGGAAGTGAAGAACATTAAATCAGAATCAACCTTAGAACTTATGTTTTATTTATTCCAACTTGTATAGAATTAGGAGAGAACTTACTCTTTAGTAAGTTCACTCCTAATTATATAGAAGTTAAGCCAGATAGCCAGATTAAGCCAGCGAGCGCGGCGCCTGTAGCAAATGCAACGAAGAGGCCTTTGGCTTGTTTTAGATATGCTCCAGGCCCTTGTTGATCTGATGATGATGAGGGTCGCGGAAAGCTGATGGATGCGGCCAGCGCGGAACCGATCGGCTTGGAGATCCTTGGGGAACGCCCAGCAGTGGCCGTCTCTCGGCAGAAATGATGATGAAAGGAAAAAATTAATCGCATATTGTCTTTGTTTCTGTGCCTTTGATAAAGTGGGATTGCCTACTATGATGCCGAGCCAGTGTTAAACTTGTAAAAAGTTGAAAAGTTATTCAGTTTGTGAATAAGTAGGTAGGTACCTACTCACAAACCATTTAGTACCGTCTTGTTGAGGACACGCCGCGCACGGCGGGACGGGCTATTGCAAGTTGGCAAGCGACAAAAGGCAAAATCTACAATAAATTTTATTACCTATATTAAAAAGTAATTGTCAATAATGTGCAACCATAAATACTTGATTAATTAGTTTGTTATAGTGGTGAAACTGTGCCTGCATGCACTTCTGATCATGATAATCTAATCTGGTATTACGAACAGTTACAATATTTGAGGCTGCAGATTTGTAACCTTTTTGTTTGAGTTGTATCATATAAGACTGCTGTATTAACCTCTCCCTGCACCGAGGTATTACAGGTTGCGGCCACAAGGCAGGTGGAAGTGCTCTGGTCTGCGTATAGTGCTTGCCTACTACACTACGCGCTTGCGCGCCGGCTCGGACGCTTCGTTCCATCGCGGCTATAAGTTACGCGCCAAAAAATTTCACGTAAGTTTTTCATATATTTTTTTTACTTATGTATCTATCTTTTAACTTTTACAACTTCTGTTAAGTAATAAGAATTCACAGTGATTATTTTTATTAAAAGGAAATAAAGAAAACTACCAGGGAAATCTTCGTAGTTTTTCACAAAATTATAAAGGTGCTTCGTACGTATTTAAGTACGTTACGTTGATATGATTACATTGATTAATTTAATTACTAATTTTGTACATTGAGTATTTTTTTTAATGCTAATTTGATTTATTATAGTGCGACTAAACAACAGATAACTTAGTATTATTAGAATACCGAATATACTTAGAACCCCGACATTAACGATAAGTACTTCTTGTTCTTACCATTACATAAAATACTTATTTAAACAGTATTTTGATACTAACGTAAACTTCTTCTATAAGATAATTAATTATGTACGATTGAAATTACATGCGAAATTAATTAGATAGGAAACTTAATTTACAAAAAATGGTTAAACAGACAAATGGTATAGGTAATCATTAAACTTTTGTCCCACACCAGCCCGCTTGCGATCACACACTACCTATGTATGTAAATGTATTGTAATTAAATTATTATGTGGATACTTCCCAGATTAATTACTGCTATTTTTTATCATTATAAAAAGTTTTAATTCTAGGAAAATTTATAGTTAGGTACTTTTACATACTTAGCTATGAGAGATAGGGCGTACGTACCTGTCGATGTTTTCCTCAAAATCTTTTGACTGTTGAAACACTTCCACCTTACAAAAGGAAGCTAAATGCGTCGCTTGCGCAAATATTTGACTATTCAATTGAAGGTTAAACTGTAACCATTACTTACATAGTGGTAAGATCACTTGACCTAATGTCCTAATAGATCGTTTTAGTCAGTCTTCAATTCTTCTATACCTTTTAATGTGCAGTCATTATGTAAAATGCTCATTGGTATGCTTGTATACTCTATCCACTATGAACATGCATTCTGTTTGTTGCTGTTGAGTTTGTGAATAAGGGGGCAGATCGCTCGGTGTGATGTGTGATACTTTGAAGTTGCATGATATTGATAGTGATCTGTTGACATCTTCTCATTACCTACCCTTTCTTTTCGTAATAGGTAAGCGTTATGAACCTATGTAATGCCAAAAGGGGCCACTACTGTTATTGTACAAGTAAAGATTTGGCGCTTACCCATTTAGTTATACATTAAAAATTTGACGTTAAAGATATTTCTATCTTTAACGTCAAATTTTCTTTCACGCTTTCGCGTTTCCAATTTTCAATACAATAGAGATCACTTTTTAGGTTTATAGGTACGAGGGTAAGGTGAAAAATTCTCGGACACCATCCCCTTTATTCACAACTGTCGGAAAAGAATCGAATTTCGGAATCTCTATACTTGTCACTTTTTATCACGGTGCGTCAAAGCGAGATGGCATGTGACTTTTCGAATCGAATCCGTGATACGACAGTTTCTGAATAAGGAGGCATATCGGAAAAAGTATACAAAACATCTTGCATAAAGAATTATGGATGCGAAAGCTTTACTCAAGGGGGTGCCGCATTTGCTGAATCCCGATCAAAAGAAAATGTGCAAACAAAATTTCCAACAATGTTTGGACCGATTCAATAGGGATCCGACTGATTTTGTGCTGTGATTTTTATACCATGGATGAGACGTGGGTTCGCCACTACACGTCAATGAAACAGCAGTTGAAGCAGTCGGTAGAAACCTCAGTAGAAACTGATGTTTCAGCACCATAGAAAGTGAAGTCAATCGCATCTACCGGAAAAGACCATTGTGTTTTGGGATACGAAAGGGATTTTGTTAATTGTTCACCTTGTAATTGGTAGAAAAATTACAAGCGAATATTACTCCATCCTTCCTGGTCCAGCTCGGTACGACAGTTTGCGAAAAGAGGCTTAGGTTGAAGATGATGAAAAAAATACATCTTTCGCAAATCTTTAAAATAGGAATAAAGTGCGGGGTTTCGGGTATAATTTTCTCAGCCATCAACACTATTCGCCTGATTTAGCACCCTCAGATTTCTATCTGTTCCCAAACTTGAAGAAATTTAAGGAATACTGATATTGGATAAAGGAAAGATGTGTTGAAGTCAAGGAAAAATTGTAGGAAAAAAACATTTTTTAACCGAAAATCGTAGCACTTTGTTCATTAACAAGCCGAGAATTTTCACCTTACCCTCGTACAGCCTGACTAATAATTAATGAATAATTATAATAGTGTCATGTAGTTACACATAAAGTTTCATCTCTTTAGTCCGATTTCAAAATACCATTCGAAAGGAAACGTCAAAAAAAAGGAAAAGTCAAAAAACCAAAGGAAAGTAAATACCTAACATATTTTTGGAGTCGGTGCTTCACTTTCTATTGTTTTTGGAAACCACTTAGCACCAACTCCAAAAATATGTTTCTATGGGATGAATACCTACTGAAATTTTATTATTTTATCCACAATTTTTAGTGATAACTTTCTACGGTCGAAGCTAGATGGGTGACCGTCAACTTATATTGATTCTTACTATCGTATCGTTTCACTAAAAAGTCATTGGAAAAGCAAAAATTCGCAATTTCGCATATGTAGACGACTTAATAATTTCAGTTTTTTTTATTTAAAACCAACTGTTTTTGAAAAAAAATTTATGGGACCAAGTGGCAGCTATCCCGCATCGAACAAAAAAAGAATCACGTAAATTGGATCAGTAATCTGGGCGTAATCGGTGGACATACATATAAAAAAAAACATACCGGCCGAATTGAGAACCTCTTCGTTTTTGAAGTCGGTTAAAAATGACGTAACAAATCCTATTATTAGAAGCAACCCAGCTATAAACTGTTTTGTAACGAATTCGACTATGTAATAAATATTTGGACTCCTAGACTACGACATCCGTAGTCACTGGTCCGAAAAATTTAATTATAGCAAGGTATCTATTAGAAGTTATTAAAAGACGTAAGAAATGCCTAATCATTGTGAAATACATTCGTTTCTTTAATTTTTATTGCCATGTACACTAGCAGTTTTTACATTCCATTTCAAGCAAGACTAAGTTAAAACGTAACGCTTTTTATAATAGTGTGGGTTCACATCACAGTGATGGATTGGGGCTACTCTAAAGATTATACAAGAAAAAAATATGAAGGTCTATATATTACTTAGTGTAATAGATGAAATAGATCTGTATTCATTTTGAGAACGGCTTGTTTTAAAAACAATACATTCGATGTTTCTTTAATAGCCTCAAGTAGCCTCAGCCTCATTAATCATATACCTATCTATTGAGCATTTGACTATTGAGACTATTCTCATGAGTCCACTCACGCTATGTCTGCTGTAAGTTTCTGAAGAATTGAGCATCCCGCAGACTATTTGATGATACAGGATCAGCTCAAGGTTAGCATGTCGTAGAAATACCACCAAAGTAACAGTAAACCAAATTTCAAATCAATCTAATCAGTTAAAGTAAGTAAATAAAAACCCTATTCTCAAGTAGTCATCAAATTCCTGAATTGATCTTCCAGCCTTCGAATAAAATATATAAAATCAAAATCGGTTCATTCGTTTAGGAGCTACGATGTAACAGATAGACAGACACGTCAAACTTATAAATAACACCCCTCTTTTTCGTCGGGGGCTAAGAACACTATTGATCAATTCAATAAGACTTTAAAATGAAAAAAAAACCGTCTGCGATAGGAAAGTACAAATTTTAATGATCGCATGATGTTGTGTTCTCTAGATACCTACACCATTAATTCAAAAATAACATTTCAGTTTTTATAAATCACTGTCACAACATTAAACAACGCGTCCAATATTTTTTATTAACATTTCCTTTAGTTTTCAATAGAAAGTTTAAAATTTATTTCGTTTTTTTTTCTAAAATCATAAGCTTAATCTGCCGCGTTAGATTCCTTGGTGTCTATGAGAATTGAAAAATCGATTTCAGATAAGTACCTACGCCCTTTCCTGTGTCTGAAATTCGATCCTGTCAAGCGTCGAGCTCCAACCACAGGAAAGGGCGTATCTAAATTTTTTTTTATCGCGTTTATTTCTGAGGCCGTAGTGGCGGCCCGTGGTACCTTAACAATAGCAAACATATTAAGCGTTTTAAAAAACTACATGACTATATAACTATCATAGAAATATCTTTCTAAGTGTCTTGAAAGTCAACCTATAAAATAATCTGTGATTCTGCGTTTTTTATAAACAATTCACCAAAAATTCTTATAACGCGGTCTACGAGTGATATATTTTTCTATGTTACATAACGAAAACTGCTTTAAATTATAAAATTTGAATTATCATTGACAGCTCTCTAGATCAGGGGCAAAGATATTAGACACAGTTAACTCTGTCATTCGTGTTCGAGTAAACGCTGAGTCAGGGAGATATACTTTTTTTCTGATGTAATAGAGTGTGCAATAAGTAGGTATGTCGTAAAATGCTGCAGGTACTAAGTTTATTATAACTGCAATAAATAGATAGGTCATTTCGAAGGCACATCTGTAAATATAATTAATGCGGTGTTTCTGTTTCTCCTTGGAGTTATAATAAATAAATGCATTGATCTAGGTAAGGCAGATCACGTTTTATATTTTTTATTTAGTAAGTTTGAACTCTATAAAGCGTTTAGTCTCTCAAATAGTTGACTGGCTGCTATACTCGTAGTATCTATCTATTTATATATCTAACAGAATAGATGATAATTTATTGCTGAGCAAGCTGAGGCCACGGACGAAAACTAAAGGAGTATAAAAATAACTGTACGTATTTGAGAATTTATGTGTTAGTAAAATGACTTTGATATTTAGCTACAATATCTAATTGCATGGGTACAATTAATTACAAACAGTTACACAGGCTCCTTCGCGTATACGACTAGTAATTTATTCAATTTGCATACTTATAATGTCATCTTAGTAACTAGTTACAAGCTAAATGTAAGTAGATATTATTTTTACACGTAAATGATTTCTATGCAGATATTGCAGATATTAAATCTAATGTATTATATAACTGGGCATACCCACTGCACACGTATTTAAAGTTCAGAAAATAATTTTAACGACTTCCATTCGAAGATACTAAGGCTCGACCGAGAACTTGGTCTCGGCTAAATTCTCGGCCATACATAACCGAGACATTTGAACGGTATGGGATTGACGTTCGTCACCGGGTGTCGCGGGAGTTAGCTGTCGATACCTAGTAAGTGACATTATGCAAAAATCTAGCATATTACTATAACAAGTCGTATTTAGGGCCACCGTGCCTTCGTTTTGGTGAGCGTTTTTCTAACACCCGGCATATAGGTACAATAATTTGTGCTTCGGCTCACAAACCCAATAAATAATTTTGAGTCGTGTCGAACATGTGTGGTTCATTTATTATTGACAACCGACCTATCAGGCGAACCGTTATAACAAGGAGCTGCTATAAAATTGCTAGCATTTAATGAATTAATTTGTGCTTTATAAAGGAGTTTTTACTTATATACTCGAAGTCTGTGTCACTCACTGGTAGCTCACGAAGAGACCTAAACTGTGACCAAATCTGATTTTTTCATGTACCTTTTTTTAAAACTATCATAAGAGGACTGGCTTGAAGTTAAACGAATTATGCGCTACGCTAAAGTGACTTGTTCTTTTGAAATCAATTACAAAGCAAAACATACACCAGGTGTGCTAGATTGAATTGAAAAATAAACGCAATTATTATTGCGTGTAAAAAAGTTTAGGAAGCTTTTTAATGATTTACAAACGAAAAAGACACGCGTCAAAGATAACCAAACGATTTTAATTAAAAAAAAAATAAGAATCACCAAACCAATCATAAGAATCAGAAATTTATGTAGTATATTTTATATTTATATATTTAGTTTATTTTATATGTATGTATTGCTATTTTAACTTTGTTTAGTTAAGTTTGTTCAAAAAATTTCTTTTTTATTGCTGTGCACCGCTTTTTGAGTTTTCTGCTTAGCCCCTGGCGTTAGGTCCGCCATTTGTACATTTTGTTTTATTGTGCAATAAAGTTTAAATAAATAAATAAATCACCCTGCCCTCTAACTATGAGCTTTTACAGCATATTCATGTAAATTAAAACCTTGGATAGTCTAAAAAAGTCCTTATTTATTGAAAAGGTTGGTTCGGTTTAAATTCAAAGAACCAAATGTTGGGTATTGGTACCTACCTACTCCTGTTTTCATGCATATTCCTTAAAATATACTGGTTTATACATTTATAAAAAAATACGTAAAATTATACTTTTAATACTACGTTATTTGACGACCGGCTGGCCGAGTGGTCTGTATCCCAGGCTACTCGGTCAAGAGGTCCCGGGTTCGAATCCCGGTAGGAACAAATGTTTGTATGATGAGTACGAGCATTTGTTTACGAGTCATGGATGTTTATACGTTTGTTTAGTATATTTCTAATATTTATATACATATTATTATCATTATTTCTCCGTTATCTAGTATCCATAACACAAGCTCTTAATGATGCTTACTTTGGGCTAGATAAGTGAGTGTATAAAAAAAATAATAGTAAAATCAGAATTGATTGTGGCCAAAAAATACCTTAGATATTTTAATTATAAATTGCAGTATTTCTGTCTCTTTCGGGGTGCTTAATGCGTGTAATGTGACGTCAAAGTTTATATCGGATCCTCTTGTCTAACACGCAACTTTATCAATGTTTCTAAAATTCTTTCGGTTTTGTAAGTTGTAACTGTGTGGAATTAATTTTGAAAGCTAAAAAATGATGCATATTAGCCATTGTAATTCCTTAAAATTGGATATTCTAAAATTACTACATATTATGATGCTACTAAAAAAACAAAGTAGGTTATGGTGCTAATTAGTCGTGATGGAATCGGTGTTACTGACTCTTGGGTAGGTACTTCTTTCGTTATGAAAGAGTTTAGTAATAGGTACCGAAATGTTTGGTAATGATATTCATGTTTATCTCCAGAAATATGGTATGAACCGTGCGTGCGTGGCTCTACCTTATTGGAGCCCCACATACCACCCCCGTGTGTAAGGCCATTACACTCTTCGTGGTGGTGTTATGGCCCAGACTCCTCACGTGTTTCTCCCATAATAGAAGGCCTGTGCCCAACAGTGGGACGTATATAGGCTGGTGATGATTATGAACTCAATGTAACTTTATCGTATTCCAGTGCGAGCTTAGTGTTCGTGAAAATGTAAGACAAATCTATGTTGTTTTAGCCTACAAACATTTTAGGAACATGTTTCAATATCTTCTCTACTTACCAAATTTTACCGATTTGTTTCATTGACGAAAATGTCGTCGTTCCTTTAGTTTCCACATCACTCATCATCACATAAATGTTTGACAATAGAGCAGGCATTAAGATGCTGCAAGACTTTGGCATGTATTGTGATGATAAGAAATCAGTAGGTTGAGGTGCCGCGCCTATAATTGCCACATTTTGTATAATTAGGTAAGAATTACGCTAACCGTAGAGGCCATCATATATTTTTCTGTATGAACCAAGACATAAAGTTATGTATGCAGTGACCAAGGGTAGTAGTAGGGTACATTGGTATAGATGGTACGTGGTTGACATTTACTTTACCCGTGTACCTATTAGAAACCCTATACTTTTATTAATTTTGTTGGCATAGGCACATTATCCTAACCATTATACTGGTTTTGATTTTTTTAACTGCATCATCGTCTTTCCAAGTAATTACTAGGTATTAAATAAATATGATACGTAATCGAAATTAAAATTAATCGCTAAATATACAATCAGAGTCGGTACATTGTTTTATCTACGAGTAGAGAGTAAAACTAGTTAAACATGCACATTTGTATCTTATTTATTTATTTATTCATTCAAGTGTGTACATGCTGATTTACAGTTAACCCAAAACGCCAGTATGTCAAAAATATAAACACATGTCAAGAACTTAATAGTAACAATTGCAAATAATAAAATATGTCAAACTAGAAGGCAACTATGTCAAACTAATTTATATGAATACAAAATAATGTCAAATATATTATTATGTCAATGATAAACAAAACAAAAACATATAAAGATAAAACTAGGTGGTAGACCCATATGTAGGGTCGCCTGGGTAGGTACCACCGCCTTTCTTATTTCAGCCGTGAAACAGTTCGCTGTGTTTCGGATTGAAGGGAAAGGTAGCCAGTGTAATTACTGGGCATGGACGGCATTTCATCTTAGGCCTCAGGATGACAACGCACCTGCAATATCAAATGCTTTTCCTTGTTATTGCAGGTGTCTATAGGCGGCGGTAACCGCTTACCATCAGGTGGGCCGCCAGCTTGTTTGTCATCTAGTTGTATAAAAAAAAAAAAAGTACAACTACAGTTATAAATGTCAATAAATGCTATTAATAGAGTGATCCGATTAAATTTTATTACATATATTATATTCATTTATTAAAAATTATTGCTTACATTTAAAGCTTTCATACATAATAGTCCTAAGTGGTCAGCAAATACGTCAATATATTCAGTAAGAAGGGTCTTACCATTTAACCTCATGCCTATAGAGTCAAACATAAGCTCTTTCTTAGTTTTTATCCTTACAAGATTACTCATTAAATAATTTCATTACGCTGTAATTGTAACTGAAAAAAACTTGGAATAAGATACCAAGAACACTTCCCTGTGGAACGCCGCCGTAGTGAACGTTAAGGTTCGCAGTAATTCTTCTCTACTTCAACTTCATTCTTTAAGTCTTGTTGCTTAAGCAGTTTTCAGTAAAAAAGAAGGCATAATTTTAAGAAATATTGATAGATAGACCCAAAATAAATTTTCAAAAATCATGAAAATTGATTTTAATAATGATTGCATTATTTCATTATTATCATTACCAAAAACTTGAGATACAATTAAGAAACGCAATTTATTAACATTTTTATTTAAAGTAATAAGAGAAAATATAAGAACGCAGTGTTGTTCTGTAGATAGTTTTAATGTCATGGAAAGATATGATAATGACTTGAGAAGTGACTCTATAATCACTGACCATGGATATGTTTCTGGACAAGTATTCGTATTTTTTTGCAAATTATATCGCTATGGAAAGGTTTTGAATATTTGGAAATAAGGAAAGATTTCAGTGTTTTACTGACTAGATTCGTATTCTGTATCAATACAACAAAAATAATAGTCTTGAATTTCACATAAAAGTTTGTAATGCTATGATGAACGGTAGAGTCAATTTCTTCCTATTTTTTTAGGTTGTCTTGCACGCTTGAGTTAGATTATTTGACAATACTTTATGCACACGATATTTATGTCTTTATTATCGTTGAAAATTTTCTGTACTTTTGCGACAGTATAGTAGATTTCTCAATGTTATCGTTACTTTGTTAATTTTACGAATTTAACAGACACACGTAAAAAAACGTCGGTTTTGTCATTTTTGGTAAGTAAGCATTTTATTACTAATTTTGTCAAAGACGGAAACGACGGTTTCAACTCGTTTTTGACAATGTTTGTGGAACGCACGCAAACTTACGAGAGCACTTATTTGCTTTAAACCTGCTTTTTTAATTATGCAAATGTTAAGTTGCGTATTAGATTGCTAATAGAATACGTGTGGATCGTGTGATATGCCGACTAAGATATCTTTACGGTATTAGTATTTTTTTCTAAATATGTGTAAAAATAAAAATATCTAGTTACCTAATTGTAATTTTGTTATTATTTTGATTTTAAAACAACCCTGTTATTCTGTGGCTTGTTTGGCATCTTACTTATTGTTTATTTCTTATATTATTCAAAAGGTTAAAGAATATTAAGATTTAATAAATTATTATCTAAAAATCATATGGTGTTAAAAAAAAACATAATTGTAAAATAAGTTTCAAACTTCTTCTTATGTACAAATAGTTCAGTCAATAAAACAAAATGTATGGAAAATATCAAAATTATTTTTACAAATTTAAATATTGGATAACACTATATTATTTATATGAATTATATGACTATGTTAACATGGGTAGGTCCTTGCTTGTTATACCATGTATCTAACACTTTGTATAGACACTATTAATACTAAAATTAATTAACCATAATAAACCTACTAATTTACTTTAATAGCGCACAGCGGAAACAAATAGGTTTGTGTTGCGTGTTAGTATATGGTAATAGATTATCTTGGGAAAGAGTTTCAAATTATTTCAGGTTGAATTTTCATTATCACACGATATCTTTTATGTTCATAAGTAACTTAATTATTGCAATTCTCAACACGAAAGAACTACAATAATGCCTAATAACCTTGAAATAAAAGAAATCACTGAATTAAACCGTTCCATTTTTCTGTTTTATGAAATAATTCGTAGATTATTTTATTGCAAAAATTACAATCTCCATTTACTTAATTGCCTTACGTCGGTGGTTTTACGTTGATCAAGAATTAAAAATAGTAGGTATATTTTACAAAGTAAGGGTCATTGTATAAAGATAGTTATGGGTATTAACAGGGAACTGTCATAGGAAAGTGTTAAACTAATGGAATATTTCTCATTATTAATAAATTACATTTACAATGGTTAATGTACATACTTAGATACAAAGAAACATATAACAATAGGTCCCGACAATCGGTGGCCCTAAGCTAAATAGTCAAAATGCAAAGACAAAACCAAACGGATTTAAGTTTCTCAAAATACGTTTTGAATGACTCTTACATAATTCATCATCGCCATTCTTCTTTCGGATATTACATATTTGTCGGCAAAATAAGTAGGTTGACCAACTGCACTGTTTGAGGTTGAGTAAACTGTAGCGTGTAAGGTTTGGCAACGGACTATCATTGAATGTTAATTGAAATCGCGATAATCACTATTTCGTATCAACTGTAAGGGGCCAATGCTATTTGTCAATGTTATCATGCGCTACATCCTGAGAATTCATGACTGAAAAAAACTCTTACACTAATAGTTTAGTTTCCGTTATACAGGCAGGCAGGTGCCTTTACTTAATCAGGGTTTTCACAATAAATTGACTGCCGTCTGGTCGAGTGGTCACTATCCTTGGTTACCAAGCTAGTGGTTCCGGGTTATAACCAGCCTGGGACAGATATTTTAATATCTATTGGGCTAGATAATAAGAGTAAATGTTAGATTATTAATAACGTACCCAGTAGACCACAGTGCCCATAGTAGAGTAGGTTATCTTTAGAATAAGTCCATAATCCAGGCAAAACCAAAACTAGTCACCATAAACTTGTTTTAGATGGCGGGATATGAAAAGGTATAAAACAAAGATAAAACTAATAAAAAACCAATTGAGAAAATTGATTTATTTTTATAAAACAATCAAATATACAGGATGGTGCCGTCAATACCACAATAAATTGAAACACGGGCTATATTAGTTCATAGAAATAGTCACGACTCACTTTCAAAAACATCTAATTCATTTCATGATTTCATGACATTTGTATGAAAAAATATAACATTGTATGCATTATTTCACAGAATTGTCATGAAATTATCAAACGAATGAGATGTTTTTGAAAGTAGAAAATCATTTCTATGAACTAATATAGCCCACGTTTTAATTTATTGTCTTATTGACGGCACCACCCTGTATACACCATAAAAGTTATCTATCTAACTAAGAACTGTATCTAACAATGTAATCAATATTTAGGTATCTACCTACTTGGCGTGCCTTTCACTCGATTGAATCTTGAATTAAAAATGAGATTAATCAATCTCCGATCTATAGAATCGTAGCTTATACGTGAACCGATTAGTTAAGCCATCGACAGAAGCGGTTGATAACAGTTGATCAACTTGCAATATATCCGGAAGGTACTAAGTATGCTAATACACATCACACTTCTTAGTCAAATCCTTATTGTATCTGGATTGACATGTGAAGAAATTCTAGAGTTACCAGAAAGTAAAAAGTTGACATTGAGTGATTTACAAACGGTTCAACCAAAAGATATGGTTCAGTGCGTAGCGCACTTGGGAAAGGAACAATTGCTCAAAGCGGAGGCAGAGTACATATGGCAATCCATCGTGACCTTTTACAGCGGTGTTGCGAACGTTCCAGACCAAGTACTCATGACGATTCACTGGATCACGCCAGCCCTCAAGGAGGACGATTACGCGAACTTATCTTTTAATAACATAGACGTGGTGCAGAACTTTGGATTTAATTACGGTTTGGATGAAACTCAGTTATCCCAAATAGCTGACTGCGTGCGCAAAAGTTTCTCATCAAAAGAACCGGAAGATTACACATACTACGATCTGACTGCATTGAGACAAATACTATGCGCATTTAATCAAAGCGAAATTGAGAGGATTCATCCGTCTGCGTATAAAGAGGCAGCGTTAATGATAGGGCAATTGGAAAATTGTAAGGCTGAAGTGATGCAAGGATTCGCAAAATTGGCCATAGATCTAGATGCTTTCGGCCCACCTGTGAAATGGTCGTCATCTACTTTACATGATCTTGGAAAAGTGGCTCAGTTTATGCCTAGCGATGTAATGACTCATATTCACTCCCAGAGAGAAAATAAATCTTAATTTTTGTGATTTTATGACTGTAAAATTAGTTTTTGTCAGTTATCAACAGAGTAATAAACCTCTCAAGGCTTAGTAGTTATTTCACATCTTTAACTGGATGTTCAATTCGGAGCCTGAACGGATACCTGTAAGAGCGTTTTGCTCAGAGAACCACCTTCTCTGAGCAAAACGTTCTTACAGGTATTTAGATTCCAAAACATAATATCTGCGAACAAAAATGACCGAGTGGAAGAAAAACCATCGTCCACAACTAAAAATGCCCTCAAAGCAAGTCGTCACTATAGAAAATTGTCACGATAGCAAAACGTCATTGTTACCTGTTTTTAATAATAACTAACAATCTGGGACCAAGTAGAATTTTCAAGATATCTATAGTATTGCAATCAATAAACGTACATACAGTAAAACCTTTTTAGAAGCCATACTAGAATATGAAATAAATAAATATTTTTATAGTTTTACGAAATACAGTGTCTTTACATTTTAATAATTAGAAATATTATGGCAAGTGTACTTTTTAAATTGCGGACGTTTAGCTTCTAAACAATTAGTGGTTGTTTTGGTAAAATTTTGAGTTTCCAATGCAGTACCTTTTAAATTGAGGACGTTTTGCTCCCATGCTGTTTTCGCTATGGACATTTTCTTAATGATGACATTTGCTCTGAGAACTAACTGATCCGAATGGGAAAAAACAAATTGTGTAGTTCTCGATTCTCGCAAACCGGCGCGCGTAGAGTTTATTTTTTGTCAACACTCTTTGGTGTCTCTATTCAAATGTATTGTGGCAATGAACAGAGACAGGGCTCTAATTTCTTGGGCTGTTCCATTATATGATTATGTAGGTTAGTTTTACTGTAGTATTTTACATGTCACAATCAAAATAACGTCATAGCATTGCATAGTCAAACAAATGTACAGGCACGAACAATAATATAATGATGTATCTATCTCCCACTTCTGACTGTTCGTGACTCTTTCTGCAAAGGTAATAAGTATGCTGTAATATCAAAACTGGGTTCGTATTGTTGCTCGTTACTTTACTACTTAAAGTACGCACCTAATAAATAAATCACGTTCCTAATTACCGACATCATATTATGGAAGTCGTTAGCAAGTTTCTTTGTCAAAGCAATGTTGTAAGTTAGGTACTTAAGTACCAAATTCTCCATAATGTTCCCTCTAATTATAGGATTGTGTTTTGAAAGATGATGCTGTGATCTTGAATGATCACCGTAAAGGCGGGTCGACAGCTGTCATGTCTTTGATAAAATACCTTTTGTAACTTTTGTGAGTCGACTCGAAGTCATGTACTGAATCCTACGTCAATTTAGACATGCTTTGGGCTTTGATGTGACATCCGCTGTCGAGTCATAAAAGGTAAATTCCAATATATAGGTAGGAAGGTAGTAGGTATTTATAATATCTAAAAGCAGATGAAGAATTAGCAATCACCTTAATAGAATCAGTAAAAACATAGACATTAATTCTACTTGACATGTCATTATAATCGATTTATTTTAATAACATTAAATGATGATACTGAAATTTAATTAACAGACTTAAAAGTTGTTGGGTAATTTAAAGATATGATACATAAAACTCAGTTTTAAATAATGAAAGTTATAAGGTTCAATGCAGCCAATGTTATATTATTTCATAGAAATGTCATTTAATTATAAAATGAAAAGATGTATTTGAAAGTTGCATTCATTTCTATGAACTAATACAGCCCACGTTTTAATTTTTGTCGTATTGTCATCACCACCCTACATAAATAATAATAATAATAATAATATTCATACACTCACACCTATTGCCTAGTCCAAAGTAAGCATCATTAAGAGCTTGTGTTATGGATACTAGATAACGGAGAAATAATGATAATAATATGTATATAAATATTAGAAATATACTAAATAAACATATAAACATCCATGACTCGTAAACAAATGTTCGTACTCATCATACAAACATTTGTTCCTACCGGGATTCGAACCCGGGACCTCTTGACCGAGGAGCCTGGGGTACAGACCACTCGGCCAGGCGGTCGTCAATAAATATATTAAAACAGACAACCATGATTCGTAAACAACCATAAATAAACAAATATCTCCCTTTCCGGTCGGGACTTCGTGCTTCGGGCCTTGGATCCGGAAGAGCTAGTCTATAATAGACTAACTGTCCCTAATATGCTTTGCGATGCGCGTAAAGAGATAACTGTTAGGTTTTACAGTAAAAAAATATAAATAATATCATCCAGGAACCGTTGCGGGCCTCCCCAGGAAACCCTACCAAAGTTGCATCACAATGTAATCAATGGTTTAGGAGTGCATAGGGGACAAACATCTGTTTTGTGGGACAAACATTCAAATATTGATTTTCATTGATACAAGGTAGAGTCACTGTACATTTAACCAATCAGTCGTCAAATAATTGTCGTTAATAAAACCTACAAATTAGGTATTTATAACAAGCCAAATATACAAGTAATAATATATTATTAATAGTAAGAGATGTAAACTTATGAATTGAGTATATCATACCTGAACCTGAACTACTATAACATAGACAATTTAACAAAATTAAATAACGATTTTCAAATAACGAAATGATATGTTTAAATTTCCTGTTTCCTTCAGGCACGAACGATGTTGGTCACGCAAGACTAAATAAATAACATTATAAGTACAAAACACACAAACTATGTGCTTCGAGGATAGTCGAGTACGCACCTCGGTTAAGAACCACATATTTACAAAGCACACATAAAAATAGAACTATTTGCATCATTATGAGATTGATTGTCAAGGTAAATATACGTATTTGAATAAAACGAGATTTTTTTTTTTAAATCATTTCATATTAACAATTTTTAAAATTGCTGTGTCTCTATGAGGCTACGACTATGACTTTATTCAATACAGACAATATAACTAATTATGTTCTATTCTAAACCGGGCACAAGATAATAAAAGATTAACAGTTAAATGAGGAACTAAAACCTTCGCTTGCACATTAAAATTATACTGATTGCACAGCTAAGTAATAGGAGCTTAGATATAATGTACCAAAAATACGGTTTTTTTATGTGCAGTTACCAAGATGAGAGAGATTCTGATTGATAATTGTTTCTGAAATCTACAGGAAATGCTTTGACATAAAATATTATTTATTTAATAACTTTTAATTGTAACATAAAAATATTGCATGCTTTGAAGTAAATTGTTAAAGACTTGTCTATTTTTTAAAAGCTATAATGTAATATAAACCACAAATTTTGCAATAAAGTTTTATTTATGTATAGGTACGTATTTTTGCTTGTTCGATTGCGTTAATTAATGTTTAGGTAAATTAAATCCTAGGAAATATAGCTCCCACTAGTCGCAATATAGAAAAAGCCTGAAGGCTTTTGATATAACAAACTCGGGAACACTGCCATACCCAACAGATTCGCTTCACTGCTTATTAGCCCTGCTTATTTAACATTTTGCATCTCGTGAGTAATGCCCTGCGATGCTACCCGATTGTGCTCTACCGATATATCTATATTTATTTAGTACTTATTCCTTTGGTACGACTTGTGTCTGTGTATTTGTTTGTCTGTCTATGGCATTGTAACTCCAAATTCAACGAATGAATTATTCTCTCTGCGTCGACTCGAATCGGACCGAATTTGATTAAGTTTTATTAGTTTTAAAGCTGACCTAATCGAGACAGTTCTTTGCCATAATTTATGAAGATTTCTTCAGGCGTCTGATGACTATCAACTTATTTACTACTTGACAATAGGGTTTTACTAACTTTCACAGATCCATTAATTTGAAATTAGGTTACTGTTACTTCGGTGGTATTTCCAAGACATGCTAATTAATCTTGAGCTGATCCTGTACCATCAAATAGTCTGGGAGATGCTCAATTCTTCAGAAACTACAGCGGATGTAGCCTGTTCGGGCTCACAAGAGGTCACAATGAGATGTTAGATGTTAGATAGAATTAATGAGTCGGAGGTTACCTACTTATTTTTTTTTAATTTATATTATTCATAATAAAACTCTGTTCTTTCAAATGTGATGCTTAGTTCAAAGAAAGTTTCTGAATCTAATTATGTTTCATGTTTAATGATTTATTTCGCCTCAGAAGTTTCGGAGAGATTTTCCAAGGGGTTGGTTTTTACAATTTAGTCTTGTGCTATTTTTGACGTGTTATAGCTTATAAATATTTCTGTCTATTCAAAACATAAAATTTATTAGTTACAGAATACCGTAGATCGACATGACGACCGCAAGCGTGTTGTTGACGGTGACCACAACATGGAACCTTATCAGCGAAAAGCCAGACAAGGGAAAGCCGGGACGAACAGTTCAAAGCATTGCCGCGGACACCGCTAAGGAACTCCGGGAAACCCCCGCTACGAGAGAGCAAGCACTGCAGATCATGAGAGACTGGATCCAACAGAACAACGATATTAGAAATGTTCGACAAGGTAAGTACGTTTATGTAGGCTAAGGCCGTTTTCAACACTTTCGGGGACTTTTATCTTTCTCTATCTCCTTCAGATAGACAGTGATAAGTAAAGGTTGAATTTGGTTGGTTATACCTTGAGGAGTTCGGTGGCGTAGTGGTTTAAGCGCTCAGGTTTCGATCACGAAAACAAAGAAACTTTCGCCGTGGTCGATCCCGGGATGGGTCGATTAAAATATAATCTCTAGCTCCTCCGTGCTTCGGAAGGCACGTTAAGCCGTTGGTCACGGTAGTTACTGCAACCGCTTTAGCCCATCAACCCGCATTGGGCCAGCGTAGTGGTTTTGTGGCCCAAGGTTTCTTCCATGTAGGAAGGTCTGTGCCCAGCAGTGGGACGTATATAGGCTGGTGATGATGATACCTACATAATGCTAGAGAATAATGTTTGGTAAATAAATAAATAAATAATGGTTAGTCAAAATATCCTAACACATAGATATGACCGCTAATAGTAATTGCCCCTGAAAACCAGCGTCATGTACTAAGTTAATCTATACCTATATATTCATTTGATTTGCATATTACGTCTAAGGTACCTACATATACCTTGATAGGTTGCAAGATGTAAGCTACAGATACTATAATTACCTACATAAAAGATACGAATTCCTTAAAATGCAATAATTTCTATTTCAGACGAATCGTTCTTGTTGAGGTTTTTGCGACACAAAAAATACAGCATCCCGATGGCCCAGCAGACTCTACTGAAATACTTAAATCTACGAAAATATTACCCAGAAGTTTTTATGAACATGGATTCTGAAGATTCGAAACTGCAGGATATGATAAATTGCGGGTAATTATCGAAAACGGGAAATCTGAGTAATTGAAGTTATGCTGAAACAGATAATATCTTCGATCAACCAGAGCTAGTCTGAACTTAATTTTCCTGAAATAAAATAGACTGATATTTCGATTTGAAGTTGGTAAAAGTGACGTATGTATTTACGTGGCGTAATTCTTTGTTAATAGTCTTGCAGATAGCACTGCGATTACATTTATGTACCTTTGCTATAATCTATGTCACGAATCTCGTGAGTTCGAGAGTTCACACGGCTGCCGGCCGTGAACTCAGTGGCTTGACGCATCGCAAAGCGAAAGTTATATAAGAAGCAAATGTGTGATATAATTCTGTTTAATTTAATTTCAAAACCGTTTCCCAATTTCAAGGTACGTAGTGGTATCGCCGGTCCGAGACAGAAAGGGTCGACGGGTCATCGTTTACAACATGAGTAAGAAAATTGTTCTATTATGAAACTGTAGCTACCTATATCAGTTACGAAATCTAGATACTGTATGTAAATAATGCCGTTACGCGAACTATGTGTACTATCTTTATTGTTGCTCAATGTGTGTAAATCAAGTTTATTACTATGCGAAATCTGGGCAGGGCCAAGTTCTGGCCGAGCTCGTACTCTAATGCTAATATTGCCTTTGTGTGTTGATTATTTTACATTAACAAGGCAATATTGTTCACTGTCACATTTGCATCTACTGTCGTATTATATAAATGATGTTATGTTAATCGTTATGCATTCAGCAATGAATGGCTTATGAATGATTTTGCCTTGTCAATATCGATTGTAAGTAACCATTGTAAGCATTGCTAACAGCTACCCATTTAATGTGTACACTGGATTTCTTACTTGTTATGTCTAGCCTTTGCATTTTCCGCTTTGTTGTTCCAGGCAAGTTCAACACGAGCAAGCTAACCTGCTGGGACATGTGCCGCGTGCACACTATGATTTACGAGAGTCTGTTGGAAGACCCGATCGATCAAATCTGTGGGTTCACGCACGTGGGTGACGGCGGCGGAGTAACAGGGGCGCACATCACAGCCTGGAACCCGAGTGACTTCGGTCGTCTAATGAAGTGGGGAGAGGTCTGTATTATCTAATCTAATCTTATCTTATCTTAAGGCCACGCCAAAGTCACAGTGCACCTCGGATCTTTTGTGCTTTTTACTCTTCCTGTGTCCAGAATATGCTATTAGATAAGGCTCACCTTACCAGGTGTTAAAATTCCGTAATAAAATTTGGAATTTAGAGATTACGGGGTGTCTATATCCTAGTACGAGTATGTGCGCGGGTTGCCTACAATGTTTGTCTTAATTTAAAAAGTGGTCTCAAAGGTGTCAAACTCTCATAGGTAACTTTTGACAAGGATCACAACTGCCCCCTTAAATTTTATTTCGGACTTTTGTTGTTTATCTCAGGGCAGGAAAAGTCTGTAGTCTTCTGGCTTAGGATATGCCACTTCCATCAGATTCATTCTGTTTCCAGCCAAGAGCACCACACTTAAACAAGAGGTGCGTCATTGATTCCTGGGACTTACCACATGCTCGCCAAAGTTGTGTTGGGTAGAGTTTTTATTTGTGTACCATGTGGTTGGTGGTAAAATACTCTGTGAGCGCTCTTGTGTTTTACCATTTGTAAAGATGTATTTACTAATCAATGTACTAAGGTTTGATGGTAACTTTCTCAGCTACGTTTTTACTCGTAAGCCACTTAATTAAAAGTTAGATTTATACATCCTAAGAAAGAACACAGGGTACCTTTTGTCGCAATAGCCTACATCAGCGGATGAAGCAGCATGTGGCTTCTGACGAACAGGAGTGTTCGAAGGTATTTTTAACCCCCGACGAAAAAAGGGGGGTGTTATAAGTTTGACGTGTTTGACTGTGTATCTGTATATCTATGTGTCTGTCTGTGGCATCGTAGCTCCTAAACGAATGGACGAAAGCTGACGTGACTATGATGGTTCTTAGTTATAATTTATGAAGATCAGTTCAGGCGTTTTATGACTAACACTTCATTTTCTACATTGTAAAACGGTTTTACTAACTTATTCACAAGTCCCATTGATTTGAAATGTGGTGTACTGTCACTTTGGTGACATTCCCATGACACACTAAGCTTTGGCCCTTTTCTTCTTATTACAACTTATTGAGTAATGAAAAACGTGAAAAACAGCGTAATGCTAATTAATTCTGAATAGTAAAACTGTGTAGGTTTTATCACAAAAATAAGGAATAAAATAATTCCGAAACTAGCTCTTTAGAATTTTTAATCGTTCTTTCTTTATCGGAATGTTTGGCATACATTTTGAATAACCAACATATTGTACTAGGTAAAGTCGGCAGCACATCAAGCGTGACAGTTTGACCTTGAGACCACGCTACTCTTTCATTAATAGAGACGGCTCGATAGCCCTGTGTAACTTGTGTAGGAAGTGTAACAGTTGAACTACGATTACTGCAACTGCTTCACTTGATGTGCTGTCATCTGTACCTAACCTGCTGTCAGGTCGGCTGCCCAAATTCAAAACCTAGTAACTAGTGATTTCAAAAAAAAACCGTTTTTGGCATTTTTCGACTTACTAGGCAGTATCAATATGATGTGGACCTTAAAACACCCAGTGTTTTACGTAATTTTAAAAATATAATTTAGCAAGTCTGAGCAATTTGGCATGACTATAAAAATAACAATGAAGTACCAATTCTAAACATAGTATGTCAGAATACAAATTTAAAACCCTAGCAACTCAACCGACTTACTAAGTTATGAATTTGCAAAACCGACTTGCTATGTTTTGAATTTGGCACCGATTATAAAATCAATGAAATGTCATTTAGTAAATCCAGTGACACCGTCGCACGAGTGTTTCGCTTCAAGATATCAATATATAAAATGAGTTTTATGCAATTTTATCGATCCAGGCGTATAATGCGTGCTTTGCAGAACGAAAACATTGCAGGTAAGAAATAACTTATTCATTATACTCGAACTGCATAATCGCTTCGATTGCCTGGAGGACTGCACATATGTGGACACATATAACGACAGGTTCGTGGAAGCTGTCCTTACGGTGGGTTCTAAGTTCTTCAAACCCAGCCGTAACGAAAGAAGTAAGAAAATCTCTGAGCCAACATTGAAGCTAATGGAAGTAAGACCTGAAATAGTTCTGCAGTCTTCTGAGGATGCTTGTCGGCAGCTCAATAAACAGATCTCGAAGTCATTGACTCGCGACATACGCCGATTTAATACAGACCGTGTTAAAGAGGTAATCGAGCGAAACAGAGGCTCCAAAGTGTTCGCCAGAAATCTGTCGCTTGGACAGAGTTTGCTGACGAAGCTGAAGACGGAGGACGGCAGACTTCTTACGTCCGACCTGAGCTTTTGGCCGAGATTGAAAACTTCTACGGACAGCTTTACGCGACATTACGCACACCTGTCACTCAGGCCACCGATCCAAGAGCCAAATCAACCCGACATTACACCGAAGATATCCCGGACGTCAGCCTGTACGAGATTAGTGTAGCTCTCAAACAGCTCAAATACAACAAGGCACCGGGTGACGATGGACTTACAGCAGAGCTTCTGAAAGCAGGTGGGCGTGTGGTCCTAAGAGCTCTTCAGAGGCTATTTAGCTCCATCATGCTCGAGGGTAAAACGCCAAAAGCATGGCACAGGGGCGTGGTGTCACTCTTCTTCAAAAAGGGTGACAGAACCCAATTGAAGAACTATAGACCCATCACGCTCCTGAGTCATGTTTACAAGTTGTTTTCGAGGGTTATAACAAATCGTCTCGCACGCAGGTTTGACGACTTCCAGCCTCCCGAACAAGCCGGATCCCGAAAAGACTTTAGTACCATAGACCATATACATACGCTGCGGCAGGTTATACAGAAGACCGAAGAGTACAACCTGCCATTATGCTTAGCGTTTGTGGACTATGAGAAAGCCTTCGATTCTGTTGAGACTTGGGCCGTGCTTCAGTCACTTCAGAGGTGCCAAATTGACTATCGGTACATCAAAGTACTGCAGTCACTGTACGAAAACGCCACTATGTCAGTCCGCCTCCAGGATCAAGACTCGAAACCAATACGACTTCAGCGAGGTGTGAGACAGGGCGATGTCATTTCGCCGAAACTGTTTACAGCCGCGTTGGAGGAATTGTGTTTAAGCTTTTGGACTGGAGAGGACTTGGCATCAACATAAACCTTCGTTTTGCTGATGATATCGTAGTCATGGCTAATACCCTGGAGGACTTGGGCACAATGCTCGACGAACTCTGTAGAGTCTCCCAACAAGTAGGTCTTAAAATGAACATGGATAAGACGAAAATTATGTCAAATTCCCATGTCGTATGAGGATCGCGGGAAGCCGATGGATGCGGGCAGCGCAGGACCGATCAGTTTGGAGATCCCTGGGGGAGGCCTATGCCCAGCTGTGGGCTTCTCTCGGCTGAAATGATGATGATGATGATGAAACTCTTTGTATATGAGTTTGTTTAGTCTTTACCTTACCTCAGATAATCAAATTGAGAACCTAGTAAACCGACTTGCTAAGTTTTGATATTGTTTTTATAATCATATTTGGTTAAATTTTCAAATAAAAATAGAGTGTGAGCGATTAAAGTGTATCCATAACCTCTAACACGATTACGAGTATCACAAAATACAGTCAACAATATAGTGAAACTTTTCGTCAAACACCCCAATCGCTACTATTTCTGGTTTCGTCGGGCCAACGAATTAAAGTAGCCCACCTGGTTTTTGGCTCTCCTGAACATTCTTGTTGGAACGAGTTACTATGTTTTGATTTTAAGCAGCCGAGGTGGAACGTTATATAAGCACCATTAGCATCATTCACAAGTTTGGCGGGTAGAGGTTGCAATCACGTATGTTACAATGTTATTTTGACAACACAATAGAAGATACTATCGTGGGCAGCGTGCAATAGTCGCTAGAGTTTACTTATTGCTCAATATTTAATATTTTAGACTAAGCTGTGTTAAACAGTTTATTTTCATTAAATGGTATCGTGCCGCGCATCCCCCAAGAATTTAGAAATTACATATATTATTACCTTTTATTTGTTTATTTATCAATTTAGGTATGGTAACATTAAAAAAATCGAAACATCCTCGATATGCTTCGGGGTTTATTCACTCGTTAAGTTCGTGATTCAAGTCTAGACTAAAAAATATTTTTTTCGTTACTGCACGAGATGTAAACAAATATGGCGACTATGACATTTATGAATCCGCTAGAGATGGGAAAATCCTGAGTTCAGAAATATCTGAAATAGTTACTTTGTACTTATTTCAAAATAACTAATATAATAGTTTTTTCTATAAAATTTCTTGTTTTGTACCACGCAACATAGCAAATAAAAAAAAAATGGACAATGGAACACTGTTCTTCATATTTTTACATATTTTTTAGTAAAGTGTATATAGACCTGGCCGGGTCTCCATACATTTTTGGAACATCTATTTTCGCAGTTCTAACATTGAAAAAATTATAATACCTATTTAATTTAACATTTCAGCAATCGCTGCCTATGCGCCACAAGGAGTTCCATCTAATCAACATCCATGCTGCCATCAAATACATCATAGATTTTGCCAAAAGCAAAGTATCCCCTAAAATGGCTGAGAGATTATATGTAAGAATTTATACCTTTAATGATAATTGTAATTAAGTACCTATTTTGAAAGTCTACGTTAATAGCACAACCAAGACGGCTTAAGTATTAGGAACTAAATTACATTACCGATAGAACTTCTTCCTGGAAAACACTAGATAGGTAGGTACAGGCGACAGCATATCAAGTGTAATAGTTTCACTACGAAAGCCACCTCTATTACGAACGGAGTTTTTTTTATACAACTAGATGACAAACAAGCTGACGGCCCACCTGATGGTAAGCGGTTACCGCCGCCTATAGACACCTGCAATAACAAGGGAAAATCACTTGATATGGCAGGTGCGTTGTCATCCTGGGGCCTAAGATGAAATGCCGTCCATGCCCAGTAATTACACTGGCTACCTTTCCCTTCAATCCGAAACACAGCGAACTGTTTCGCGGCTGAAATAAGAAAGGCGGTGGTACCTACCCAGACGACTCTACACACGGGCCTACCACCTAGTAAAGTAAGGGCGGTTTCAAATTGTTACGCTTGATGTGCTGTCGACTGTACTTGCATCTCTTGAGGGTGATGGCTGAAAATTAGCGTTTTGTGTTGTGGTAAGAATTACGCAACCCTACTCGTAAGGTAGGTATACTTTCAACTTTCATATTATTTTCCGGATATTTTAAAACAATAATAATTATGGTGATGATATGTTCAAGATGTGTGTGTTAAGGTACATAAAATAACATATCACTACAATTATTATAAAAAAAAATTAAGACGAATTGTTTATTTTGCTATACTTATCTTAGGTAAGTAGGTAGGTGGGTATAACAAAATAAACGACTTGTCTATTTTTCTATCTACATTGTTGATATAGTAGGTGCTTAATTTCAAAATTTAAAGGAGGCTTGATATATTTTTTTAAACAATTATATCACAAACAAGCTGACGGCCAACCTGGTCGTACCTAAATGGTTACCGTCGGCTAAAGACACCTGCAATACGAGGAAGAAATCACTTGGTATTGAAGGTGCGTTGTGTCATCTTGATGCTTATGATGAATTGCCCTCCATGCCCACTGGTTGTCTTTTTCTTCAATCTGAAACAAAGCGAACTGTTTCACGGCTGAAATAAGAAAGGCGGTGTAACCTACCCAGACGACTCTACATAAGGGCCGGCCTACCACCTAGTATTTTTTTCTTATACTTACTAAGCTATTCAGATATCGACTAATTAATTGATTAAATTGTTCCCAGCTTCACTCAACCCTCAAGCAGCTACACAAGAACATAGACACGGCTTGTCTTCCAACAATTTACGGAGGGGAGATTCCACTATCAGAGATGATAAGTTTTACGCTGCAGCTGCTAAGCGAACAGCGGAAGAAGGTATGCGCCCTTGATGAGATGGAAATCCTCAGCACACGAGGGATAATGTCATCGAGAGGCAGGAGCAACGAAAATATGGACTTAGTTTCCGTCCAAGGAAGTTTTAGAAAACTAGAGATAGATTGAAGTGTACTATGTTATTATATTATCTAGAACTTTTACACAAGATGTCACTGCCGACAATGATATTTTAAGTGAAAACAATATTGGAATAATATGCAAGTGATATTTTATAGTTAATGGTTATGTAAGTTTGTAAATAAAAACAAAATACTTTAAAGTGTGCTTATAAGTTGTAAATTCTCGTTATAGCAAGTACCCAAATAATATATACCTTAGTAGTAACTAGCTACTTATTAATGAAGAGTTGGGATGGATATCCACAAAAGAAACTACGTAGAGGCTGTATAAATAGGACTAAATATTGTTACCATTGAGTTACATTATTAGATACAACGGAAAATTCTACTGAGATGTTTTCATAGCAATACCTAATGGTAAACTAAAATACATTGAAAATATAGGTACTAATACCATGAATCGATTAAAGATATTAGGTAAGTTGGTAATTGAGTTAACTATACATAAAATATCGTACGTTACGTTAATTTTGATTTGAAACTGAACTTTTTTGAGAAAGATCAATGGCCAAATTATAAAAAAGTTGAAATACAGTCTTAATACAGAAAATGTAATGCAGAATAATAATAATAATATTTATACACTCACACCTATTACCTAGCCCAAAGTAAGCATCATTAAGAGCTTGTGTTATGGATACTAGTTAACGGAGAAATAATGATAATAATATGTATATAAATATTAGAAATATACTAAATAAACATATAAACATCCATGACTCGTAAACAAATGCTCGTACTCATCATACAAACGTTTGTTCCTACCGGGATTCGAACCCGGGACCTCTTGACCGAGTAGCCTGGGGTACAGACCACTCGGCCAGCCGGTCGTCTGGAGGATTTAGGAGGAGAGGAATTATGGAGGAGATTGACTGGCGAAATTCGGCGGTGCCGCGGTGATGTCGTGTGGGTGATGGTAGGTTCCGCGTCAGGAGAAACCATGAATAATGTGATCTCTACTGCCAACAGCTAATAAGATTAAACGACCGGAATTGATAAGGATGGCAGTTTGCTTCAATGAATCCATACAGCCCTGACCTTGCACCTTTAGATTTCCACTTATTGCGAGCTTTTCAGGGTTGATCTCAAGAGAGGCCTATCAAAAACACTTGCCAAAACCGCTATATTAATACAGCAATTTATATTACATATTACGAAGACTGATTTCATTTTTTTGTACGGTACAAAATAATAATTACGTTTTCTTTTTGCATACTTGGTGTAGAATTCATTCTTTGTTCGTTCATTCCACTTCGAAAAGCATAGGTAAGAAAAGGATAGAATCACTTTGAAGAAAGCATAGGTAAGAAAAGAATAACACCACTTTAGAAGAAGAAAACGTCATTTTAGGTTTTTAATGTCAGCTGTGTTTATGATGTCAAATGATTTATTGTCAAATTATAATGAAAAAATGGCACAGAACATATCTTAATATTTAGTAGAATTTTAAATATTTTCTAGAATTAGGTTTTAGTTGCTGCCTGTTAAGCTGATCTTTGTGGATTCGAAGCCTACTGCTTCCGCTGTTTTTTTTATAGAATTTTCAGTAATAGAGAAAATAAGCTAGAACTGTGCTAAGCTGAACTAGCTAACAATTCAACTGTCGCCATGGCCTATCCCAGGATGGGTCAATCAAAACAGTTTTGTTTTAGAATAGTAATTAGAATATTATGTATTTAATAAGGTAGGCATCCGTTTAAATAAATTATTTACATACTTAAAAAACGAAGTATCAAGACTATTTATTCCTTGCGAAATAAGTGTTTACAGCTAAAGATTTTTTAAAATTGCCGCTCTTTCTCAGTGACACGATTCACTGGCCAGAGTCTATATCCTCTAAGAAACCAGTCCATTCTGGCAAGACTCCACATTTGAATTGTCATTATTTTACTTTGCTGGTATATTATATTGATTTACCTAATAATAGGTAGATACTCTATTGTAAAAGTGGATTCTGGGAAATGTAGTCATACCTAGATCACAGTTGATTTATCATCATTATATTTGCGGCCTACTTATTAAAATAGTATGGATTTTTCATGTAAATCGATGCAAAAATGTTACACGCCAGTGACTGCTTGCAAAATATCATTCCAAAGAATTAACAGTTACTCTGTGGATTCCATATTCAAAAGACACCTTTTGCTGTTGTAATAAAATTCTACTTTGTTTTCTTGTGCTTTAAGTAGTACTTTCCTGTATTCAGTATTATTGTAGATACATTTTACATTAATCTGTGTTCAGTATTCTTTTCCTTATTCATTTTACTTATTGTGTAAAATAAAGTTTTGATAATAAATATAGTAGTTTTTCAATACTTAGTCAATATAGATGAAATATCAATGACCAATGCTTTGGTTTCTTATGAGCTTGGAACAGTGTGACAAAAATGAGGCATCTGCAACGATATAGATACTAGGTGGCATATAGTATGGAGCCACAAAAACATAATTATGACACTAAGTTAAACGGAAGGGAAAATAAAATAAAAAACGCTAATATTGTGGCCACCGTTCTTGGACGCCCGTCATTGTACGGGCGACACCTATCTCCTTGCCAACGAAAATTCGGGTTGCTTCAGGTTACATAGATTAAATGCTACTTCAGTAGCCTCCTTCTGCGAGTCAATAATGCTCGAGAAGGAGGCCGCGGAACGGCAGCGGGAAGAAGCAGCAGGCGCTGATCCGATTCGCGGGCGACGACTGTGTGACGGGATAGGGCCCCGTCATTCATCACACACAATGCCCTAGCGCGTGAAGGATGTCCATCGTATCTTGGGGACACTCTTCGGAGTAGTGGTAGGAAACGACCGATGTGAACGTCTATGGAGTTCCTCGCGTGGTGCGTCATCATGGCATACCTAGCGCATCTGGGATACTGTCAGTTTTTGGCGGGTGACGAAGTGGGGCTCAGTCATCCGCGCCCAGTGTTCGTGCGTAGGGCTGGAGCATGTGTTTTGTTTCAAGCGTGCTCCCTGTCCCCGGTGGGTCCATTTCGGGCTGGCCACGGGAACGGGCGGCGGCGGCGCGACTGGCGAGGTCGCCGGTTGCC
The DNA here is from genome assembly GCA_947347705.1 of Nymphula nitidulata. Lineage (NCBI taxonomy): Eukaryota > Metazoa > Arthropoda > Insecta > Lepidoptera > Crambidae > Nymphula > Nymphula nitidulata. Next base: position 26,789,015 of record OX374616.1, read on the forward strand.
GCTACGCGTGGCCTGCTTAGTACATTTCCAAATATGTATTTGTTTTCATTCGGGCGAATAGACGCACGAATATTTGCCGCGGCGAATTTCCCGTGGCCAGGCCGTTAGCGGGAGTTGATCACACAGTCTTTGGCGCATGACAGCGATTGCGAAAAGTACCCTGTCGTACGCCGAAGCCGTGATATCAAGAAAACACGTTGGTTCTTAGTGGGTATGCCGGAGATTAGTCCCGCTGTCTCCCACATAACCGAGGAGCGGCCCCATTTGCCCCTAGGTACCCATAAAAGGGTTTGCAACAAAAAAAAGGTTACATAGAGATGTCAAGCCGCGTAAGCTCCTGGGAGACTTATGCTCGTTTTCACTAACATTTCTTAGCGTTATGAGTCTCTTAGTGATTTTTATCTCAATCTATCTTAAGGAGATAGAAAGAGACAAATGCTGTTAAGAGTCACCTAGGCCTAGGGAATGGTTGGTGAAAACGGACATTATGATAATTAAAAACCAATTGTGTCTTGTATCTGTGGCTTGTCAACAATTTAGTACAGGTAGCTTGTCACACCGACTGCTGCGGTCGTACATATTGAAATTGAAAGATTTTATTGCCGAAAAAATGGTTACAAAATAGTGAAGAATAATAATAATAACACAACTTAAATTAAATGTTAATACATTAATATGCCAATTAATTACATTCCATGACATTAAACAAGTGATTATCGGCAATGGGTACTAATCTCAGCATACTAATTGTTGTCACTTGATACCATATGTTCTGACTTGCCTATCCAATTTTATTCCCAATCCACGATCCTTCCAACCTAGTACCTAGCGCCACCTATCCTACTTAATGAAGAACAATATTCCGGCACGACAACGCGCGATTGTTGCGCCCTCAACACAATGCATTCTGCTAGAGAACTTGCCATTGCGCACTAAGACACGAAGAAGTCTCGCCGTCACGGTCGGTACGACGCCGCGAGAATAAAACTTTGAAATTTCGGAAGTTGTTTAATGTGTAAGCCGGCTCCATCTCACGATACACCAGATATCCAGTGCAGAAAATAAAAACAAAAAACACCATTGAAGAAAGCAGATCCGGAGCCGCCCGCAGCAACTAACCAAGTGAGTCCCTTCCTTCATTATTCTGTTTCCTGGTGGGTCAGACTAACTTCGCCACAGTAGGTCAAACAGTAGCAAGGTCAAGGAAAATTAAAATCGAAAACTTAATTTCTAATCATTTTAAGTGGTCCATTCGAGCACAGATCGCCTATGGTACTGGTTTTAACCTGCTTAAAACTCCAGTTTACAATTCTTTAGAATAATACCTAAATTAGCAATTATTATAATATAGCGTAACAATTATTTCTAATCATATTTTTTGTTATTTTGGGTATCTACAATACACCTATTCACTGTTGATTACCTACAATCAAATCACGTCACCGCGTAGGACCTCCCGGAGCGAGCCCATAACAGCCGCACCGGCATCTCAATTGTTTACATATGAGCTAACTTATGGTGTGAAACATAAACAAACCGGTAACGTGATAGCGAATAGAATAGGCACAGTATTACGAATAGGGAAATAGGCAAATAAGCATAGTTACACGTCACAGGCCGATTATTTTTATAAATTAGCTTTCCTAACTAGTGAATATTGATATTGTTAACAATGATGAGGGCCTAGGTAGCTAGACGAGACGTATAAATCGTATAATACTACATATTAAGAGTGTTCGTGCCTGCGAGACAAAATGACAGACGAACACAATGAAACCGAAAGAAAACTTAAATTAGTTGAAACGCAACGAGAATATGCGTTTCGTGATATGCAAATTTTGTTGGATTTATCTTCAAATATTCACGCGGAAAAATCAGTGTTGTCTAAATTTAAAGCGAGGTTCAAAAGGATTGAGAACTTACGCAGTGAATTCATTGAGTACAATTCGCGGATAAATGAATTAAAGTTAATTATAAAACCGGGTGATAAGATTGACCTAAAGGCAGTACAGGCGTTCGATGACATGTACTATAGTGTTATCGGCGTCGCAGACGCAGTTCAAGCGGCCGAACACGACGAGGCCGTGGCGAGCGCCCCGCGCGTTGCGGACCGACTCGGCGCGGGCAGTAGCGGCGCCAGCTCCGAATTATATTATCATAGCGCGAAAACTTTCCACAGATTACCGAATCTGGAATTACCTAAGTTTGACGGTAATATTGAACATTGGCAAACGTTTTTTGAGACATTTTCATCACTTGTACATGACAATAATAGTATAAGTTCAGTCGAAAAATTCCATTATTTGCTATCGTGCCTCTCGGGGCCGGCTTTATCTATTGCTAAAGGTATTCCTGTTACTTGTGACAATTATGAAATTGTTTTTAACGCTCTTATTGAACGGTTTGAAAATAAGCGCATTTTGGCAGTTAATTATTTAGATAAAATTTGTAATTTTTCAGTTTTAAAACCGAATAATTTCTCAGAGCTACGAAATTTTACAAATGTCTTAAATGAAACGATTAACGCCCTTAAAGCTATGAAAATAAAACAACTGGATGAATTTATTTTATTTTATTTAGCTTCTCGGATTCTTGACACTGACACGCGTAAACGTTTCGAGTCTCAAAACCAAGAACGGATACCTACGTTTTCTAATTTATTGTCATTCCTACAAGGCTATGTCAAAGTAGTAGAAGCTAGTCAATCTGGCGTCTTACTGGGTTCTAGTGCTCAAATACGGTTCAATAATAAGAGTAATTATATGGAACTAACACAACACAAAAATAAATATAATTATAAATCCACATCGTTGCCGTCGAGTGCTTCTTCCCATGCTCCGATTAGTGATCAGCCTTCAATTAATTGTAGATATTGTAGCCAGCCTCATGTTATTTTTAAATGCGCAAAGTTTCAACAACTGAGCGTTCCAGAAAAATATAAGGTAGTTTCCCAGCATAATTTATGCGGCAACTGTTTACGCCCAAATCATAAAGTAAACCAATGTTATTCTAAATCGTCTTGCTTTGTGTGCGGCAAACGTCATCATAGTTTGTTGCATGATACTGGGTCCACTGTAGCGATTCCTAGTGTGTCTACTGAAATGACTGACGGTTCAGAGGAGTGCGACAAAATTGAGTCACCAACAGTACATGAGAGTTCAATTACAACTAGTACTTATTTAGGGCATAGTCGTGCATTGGTTTTACTTGGTACGTGTATAGTACGGGTATACGGACACGCTGGTGCCTCTCAACCGACATTTGCACGCGCGCTGATTGATAGCGGCGCGCAGGATTGTTTCATGACGACATCGCTAGCGCAACGTTTGTGCTTACCCATACGTCGTTGTAATGTAACCGTGGCGGGTCTAGGTAAAAATGTTGTGCATCAAATAAAAGGTGAAACATCCTGTACAGTACAGCCTCGTGATTCAGATGATCCAAAATTGGTTATTAATGCAATTGTCATGGATAAGATTACTAGTAAAATGCCTACAGTTCAGATACCATCTACCGTGCGTGATAATTTTAAACATCTAGTACTTGCTGATACACACTTTGACAAACCATCAGATATTGACTTGTTGTTGGGCGCCGAGCAATTTCATGAGATTTATGATGGCCAGCGCTTAACTTTAGGTGAAGGACCAGTTGCATTACATAGTATCTTCGGGTGGGTTCTTACGGGCAAGGTTAATCCCGTCTGTCGCCCACCATCCACCGTCTCTTCCCTTGTAGCTTCTACTCGTATACTCGATGACGTAGTCAAGCGATTTTGGGAGGTCGAAGAGCCACCGAAAGCAGTTATATTGAACCCCGAAGATGTTAAATGTGAGGAGTTGTACACAAAATTAGTCTCACGTAAGCCCGATGGTCGGTACGTCGTTCCGTTACTATTAAAGGAGCCGTACGACATTCTAGGTGAATCTTTGACAAACGCAAAGTCGCGGTTAGGTAAATTGGAGAAAAAACTCGAAAGAGATGTAGAGTTAAGTAAAGGCTATAGCAGTTTTATGACCGAGTATGAAAGCTTAGGTCACATGCAACCGGTTAGTCTCGGGTCCGGAAAATTCGTTATACCACATCATTGTGTTGTTCGCCCAGATAGTGCAACAACTAAACTTCGTGTTGTTTTCGATGCAAGTTCGAAAACAACGAACGGCAAGTCGTTAAATGATATAGTGTACACTGGTCCTAAGCTTCAAAATGACATTGTAGAAATATTGACTAAATTTCGTTTACAATCAATCGTATTTACAGCAGATATTACAAAAATGTACCGCAATATTGAGTTACGTCCCGAAGATAGAAAGTGGCAACATGTGCTCTGGAGAACTTTACCCGTGGATCCCGTCCTAGAGTACGAACTGAATACCGTTACTTATGGTGTCACCAGTTCACCATTTTTAGCGATACGTACACTACACCAACTTGCAGCTGATCATGGCTCTGATTATCCTCAGGCAGCTGAAGTCATACGTCAAGATACATTTATGGACGATATTACCGCTGGAGCACCTAATTTGGCTCAAGCGCTTAACTTAAAAGATGAGCTTGTTAATCTCCTTCAGTGTGCTCAATTCCAACTACGCAAGTGGAGTAGCAATTCTAAGGAATTTATTGCTGCCCTTCCTATTGAACATTGTCAAGTTCCTAAAACTTTTAGCGATGAAAATCATCAGAATATTATCAAAATATTAGGTGTTCAATGGGACCCTAATGAAGACTTTTTTACCTACGCCATCTCAGAATTAAATCCAAGTTTCACCAAACGTGCCATTTTATCATGTATAGCACGTATTTATGATCCAGTTGGGTGGCTGGCACCCTTCGTGCTTGTTGCAAAATTATTATTACAAGACCTTTGGCGTCATAATCTAAATTGGGATGACCCTGTACCAACGGAGATTGCACACCAATGGAAAAAGTTTATTCATGACATACAATATGTTAAAACAATTAGAGTTCCTCGAAAAATGACAGTTGACGATGCCAACTACTATCAATTGATAGGTTTCTGTGATGGGTCTTCTAAAGCCTACGGATGCTGCGTGTACTTAAGAAGTGTCAGTGCTAATACATGTCAAGCAAAGCTGTTAATAGCTAAGTCAAAACTAGCACCTATTAGACCCGTAACTGTTAATCGCATTGAACTCTGTGGCGCCGTTCTGCTCTCTCGTATTCTTAAACATATGTTTAATTTACTTCAAACTAAACTTACTATTAAGAAAGTTATCGCATTCACTGATAGTAGCACCGTGCTTGCTTGGTTGCACACTGAACCTCACAAGTTGAAAACTTTTGTGGCTCATCGAGTGGTAAAAATAATCGATTATGTTCCTCTCGAAAACTGGCTGCACGTGTCAACCCATGATAATCCTGCTGATCATTGCAGTCGAGGTTTAACTTCTATAGAGCTATCAAAGTGTTCGTCCTGGTGGGCAGGACCAGAATGGTTAAAGACTGATGCTTCTTGTTGGCCAGTGAAATACTCGTGGGATTCTACCCAATCTGTGCCTGAATTACGCATAGATACTTCTCTAATTCAAATTACAACTTCTTCTATTGAGCCTGCAGTCATAACAGATTTACTACAATATTATTCTTCCTTTTCACGTTTACAACGGATCTTCGCTTGGTGTTTGCGTGCGGTAGCAGGTTTCAAACGTATTACTTCAAAAAATAGTACCGCGTTAACTACAAACGAACTGGAGCAGTCATTATTGCGTTTAATTTTAAATGAGCAACAACTGTACTTGACTGAGAAGGTTAAAGCGTCTAGGGCCATACAAAAGCTTCACCCTTTCGTCGATAAAGTAGGCCTTCTCCGAGTGGGGGGACGCCTCAAACAATCTAACTTGCCGGTTTCATCCAAACATCCATATTTGTTACCAAAATCATCACGTTTGTCTTTACTAATCGTAGATTACTTTCATGTGACTTACTTGCACTGCGGACCTCGAACTTTACAATCTATCATTCAGCGTAAATTTTGGATTCTTGGAATTCGTAATTTAATCCGATCTCGTTTATCAAAATGTATCCCTTGTTTCAAGGCAAAACCTATACCTTGTCAACCCCTAATGGGAGATCTTCCTCCATCGAGAGTTCAAAAAACGCGTTGCTTCCAAAAGGTTGGTATAGATTTTGCGGGACCCTTTGTGATAAAAGAAAGTAAAAGAAAAGGTTCCAGAACCTATAAGGTCTATGCTTGCGTCTTTGTGTGCCTCGCTGTTAAAGCAATCCACATCGAAGTGGTGACTGAATTGTCTACTTGTGCATTTATTGCCGCGTTAGACCGTTTTATAGCTCGCCGGGGTCTTTGCACATTTGTTGTGACCGATAACGGTACTAATTTTGTTGGAGCAAAACGATATCTCAACGAATTGCATCAAGTAATTTGTGCGAATCATGACATGCTTATATCAAATTTGGCAAAACGAGAAATTGTCTGGCATTTAAACCCCCCAACTGGCAGCCATTTTGGTGGACTTTTCGAAAGTGGAGTTAAATCCATGAAGTATCACCTGAAACGTGTCATTGGGACACAAGTACTAACTCTTGAAGAATTGATGACAGTACTTACTAAAATTGAAGCGGTGCTAAATTCTCGACCTTTGTGTAACTTATCTTCTGCTCCCGATGAAATAGATATACTAACTCCGGGTCACTTTTTAGTTAACGGTCCTCTGGTATCTTTGCCCGAACCTGAACTGGCTGAACAATACGTTTCACCTCGAGAACGTTGGCAGATGCTACAGAAGCTAACCCAGTCCTTCTGGCGTATTTGGCAGCGTGATTACCTCCATACTTTGCAACAACGTGCAAAGTGGTTTCAGGGCCAATCTAACGTCCAATGTGGAGACCTGGTACTCATAGTTGATAACAATCTACCTCCATTAGAGTGGCGTTCAGGCAAAGTGATAACTTTGCACCCTGGTAATGATGGGATAGTAAGAGTTGTTACTCTGCGTACAGTGCGTGGTCTCGTCCGAAGGCCTGTAACTAAGCTTTGTCCATTACCTATAAATAATTGATGCTTATCGCTATCTGTAAATTCCTTCGTAATGTGTAAGTTATGAAGTAATTGTAGTTTTCACTATTTTAGAATTAGATTTTTTAATTTTTTTACTTTTTATAAACTAAGTTGTGTAAGGAAATTGTCGACTATCCTGACTTGCTAATTGTTTGTACTTTTGAAATCTTAAACGATTTCAAGTGGGGGAATTATGTTCTGACTTGCCTATCCAATTTTATTCCCAATCCACGATCCTTCCAACCTAGTACCTAGCGCCACCTATCCTACTTAATGAAGAACAATATTCCGGCACGACAACGCGCGATTGTTGCGCCCTCAACACAATGCATTCTGCTAGAGAACTTGCCATTGCGCACTAAGACACGAAGAAGTCTCGCCGTCACGGTCGGTACGACGCCGCGAGAATAAAACTTTGAAATTTCGGAAGTTGTTTAATGTGTAAGCCGGCTCCATCTCACGATACACCAGATATCCAGTGCAGAAAATAAAAACAAAAAACACCATTGAAGAAAGCAGATCCGGAGCCGCCCGCAGCAACTAACCAAGTGAGTCCCTTCCTTCATTATTCTGTTTCCTGGTGGGTCAGACTAACTTCGCCACAGTAGGTCAAACAGTAGCAAGGTCAAGGAAAATTAAAATCGAAAACTTAATTTCTAATCACCATACATAATGAAAGGAATTGTTGATGTGACATGTCAAAAACTGTTTAGATCCTTCCGAGTACGACCTTAGAAATATTATTTTTTCTTTGTTGTAACTATTTATCATACTACAGTCGACAGCACATCAAGCGTAACAGTTTGACAATTTAATTTCAAAATTAAAAAGCAAAATAGTTAAGTAACATTTTATTGATGTATTTAAACAAATACAGGTATATTAACTAAACACTAGACTTTGCATAATATAACGAAAAAGCTATAATTTTTCAGAGTATCACAGTTGTATACCTAATGACCCATACTTAAGAGCCACAATATTATTTACACAAATAAAATACACCAAGTAATTGTAACGAACCAAATCTTTAAACCTACCCAACTATACAGTATGTTCCGAAAGTCCGATATAAAATGTAAGGGTGGTTGCCAAGAGCTACCGTTGAAAGATTGACAACTTTTATTTTCCGATTAAATTAATAAAAACATTGTCCTGCTCGTGACAACCCTAAGATATGCGTACTATTGCGTATCGTACAACACACTACAGTTATACCACACACACACAACCTGCACACATACTACGATATCCGCAACCATAGTTTATTTCGGAATTCTATATCACCCGGTATAATTAACTATGCCTTACTTATGTCTGCCTAAAAGAGATGTTCCAAAATGTATGGAGACCCGGCCAGGTCTATGTATACAGTATACTGAAAAATTGGTAAAAATATGCAGCACAGAATATAATTGTCCGATTTCCTTATATTTGCTTTGTTGCATAGTACAAAACTAGAACTTTTACGAAAAAAAATTGCTACACAGTCAAATATTCATCATGGCGACTATGTTACTTTGGTGACGTTTATGTCGCCCACATATTGCGATATTGAAGAACGGTGAAATAGACGGAAAATGACCACTTTTGTACAAACCAACTATGTATGAAAACGAATTATTAGTATTTTTCCTGGATTCAGGAGATTTTTCCTAATTTTTTGTGATAGGGTAACATATAACTGGCCGGTTATGAAACATCTCCTTTTCCGCTTCCATAAATTATTTTAAATTAATATTAAATGTTGCTATTCAAGTACTGATACCGTCTCCAAACTTCAATTTAATTTTGCCTTATGACCATCTAGTGTTTGTATAGATAGAACCCTGTCGTGCCGCAATTAAACCTTATTTCTTTTAGAAAGTAAAATAATTGAAGTTTTACTTTAGGTATTTTATACCTAAAGTATTACCATTTGGTTAGTTATTATAATTGCAATATTAAACTCTAGTCTCTTAACCTCTTATTAAAATAAATAACTTATGCTCTATTCAAGTTTTAAGACATTATGTACTACATTAACAAGAAATATTTAAACTATGGAATTTATCAGTAAGTTACTTAAATTAAATGTCATCAATAATAATTGAACCGAGTATGAAAGTATGGGTAGAATATTTAAATATTTTTAAAATGTTCACAAAAATAATATTGATTATGTAAAAGTAGATTTTGAGTAGCGGATTAACAAAATATGATGTGAAGTTTGATTAAAATATATATTTTTTTAATTAATTATAGATTAATGCTGGTATTGTTGAAAATATGGCAAGGATTACAGGTATCAGGACACTTGCGCGAAAGACACTTGCGCGAAGCTGTTTGCGGGAAAGGACCTATGTGCGAAAAGCTATTTGCGCGAAAGGACATTTGCGCGAAAAGCCATTTGTGCGAATGGACATTTGGGCGAAAAGACGTTTGCGCGAATGGACATTTGGGCGAAAAGACGTTTGCGCGAATGGACTCTTGGAAAATTGACTGCACCACATGTATAATTTCATTAAATTTAAATAACATTTCATGTCACTATAGTATGTTATTTTATTATTTGATAGGATGACTAATTAGTTTTTTTTTTTAGTATAGGTTTTTTTCAATTGATACAAGTTTTGGTGAATTGCTTACTTTGTACGCTTGTATTTAAGTGTGTAATCCGTACCAATAGACGTTTTGAAATGAGTAGTGACAGTAACGAATCGCCGTAAAACCGACTCCACGTAGTCTTGTCTGCCCTACCCCTAGAGTGCTATTTAAAAGCGCGCAGGCACGGAGGGGCGAGGCGGCCCGCGGGCTTAGGAGCAGGTGGTGAGCGAAAGCCATCTGCGACGATTAGCACGCGAGGGACCGCCGGAGCTCCGCAGTGTCGGAGCCGTGACAGAAGTCTTGTGTGTTTTAGGCAAATTTACAAACACTATAAGAGGATTGCACTGATAATTAATAATTTCTGTACGTAATCTGAGTTAACTCATAACTATAAATCCATTTCTTCGCCCAAACGTCTTTTCGCGCAAATGTCCATTCGCGCAAACGTCTTTTCGCCCAAATGTCCTTTCGCGCATTTGTCCATTCGCGCAAATGGCTTTTCGCGCAAATGTCTTTTCGCGCAAATGTCTTTTTGCGCATATGTCTTTTCGCGCAAGTGTACCAGATCCATGTTTACAGATTACAGTTTCATTATGCTTAAAAGACAATGCCAAGGAATTTAGTAAAAGGGAAAATTAATAAAAAAGGGTTAAAATGTGATTTTATAGTCTTCAAGTGAAACCATTAATAGTTATAATTTTTTGTTTTAATGTCCGTTAACTTAATATATTATGACTATCCGTTATTGATTTCTTGAGTTAAGTTTTCAAATCTATTTTCGAAATGAATGCTTTTTTAATTTATTAAAGTTTTGTGCTAGGGCCATTAGCGTAAATAATGACTTATTTACAATAAAAAAATATATACATAATCAAATAATGGAAGAACCGAAAAATGTATAGAACAAAAAGACAACGAAACCTTTTAAAAAACAATCATCAAAATTATAAATTTACTGTCCTAAAGTAAATAAAAATATTTCATAAGGGGGCAAATGTACTGAATTCTCAAAGTTTTAATAAACTTGAAGATTTTGTAAGAAATCATTTAGAAACTAAAACTAAACTGAAGTTAGGAGAAACGGCATCAGTACTTGATTAAGTTATCAATTTAAAATTATATAAGGAAGAGGGTAGTTATATACTTAACTATATTTTGATTCGCTTTGTATAAAAATATTGGCATATTTCACGGAGCAACACGCTATAGAGTATACACTATATAGAGTATACACTAACATCAGTATCATTTAAAATTGATATAGGTGCTCTACTCCTCTGAGGCACCTTATTAATCATTTAGAATCCAATAAATTAATAAGGCGGGTTTTGCATTTCATACATAGGTTTTCTGAAATACTTTTACAAAATCCGCTTCTCGACAGTAATATCTTTGTTCAATATATGCTGTTAATAAGTTTAGTATTAGATACTGAACAAGTAAAAGATGAACTGAGATTAGTTGGAACGCCGCAGCCACGATCGTGGGTTTAATATAATACCTACCTAAGTGGTGGCCGTAACAAGCATACTGGCCCAGGTCAGAACCACGAGTAAATTAATCGGAATTAAGTTCCTGAAAATATTTAACAGCTAACACAATGAGTAATGAGTCATGACGTTAATGACAGATCTGTGACTGTAAATAGAATACAGTCTCTTGAATACTCAAGCGAGTCAAAAAGTAGTGTTGCTGACGATATTATTATGTTTACTGAAGGCGAACCAGGCGTGGATTCCTAGTCTACTTAACCACATGTCTCAGTTTCGAATTCCGGTAGGGGCAGAAACCGGGAATCGAATACGATCATCAATTCACTCAGAATATAATTACTTGAACAAATTACAGTTTAGTACATTTTTACACATTTATACGTACTTACCTATATTCTTATCTTACACTTACTTATCATCTAGCCCAAAAAGCCTCTTTAGGGCTTCTGTTATGGATACTAGATTATTTAGAAATAAAGTCAACAATGGGCTAATTCTGAAGATACACTCTAAGTCTAAGACAGTGTATCTCTTTCTCGCAATATGTAATAGGAAAAAGATAGCAAGAATTTGTAAAGAGCTTTTCATATTCAAATTTAAAGAAAGAGATGCACCGAACTCAAATTTAGACTTAGGCACGTGTTCTCCAGAATTAAAACCAATATCAACATAAATATTAGAAATACATATACAAAATAAACACGCAAACACTCATGGCTCGTGAACAAATGTTCGTCATTCAAACATCTGGCCCTTCCGGGCTTCGTATCCGGAACTTCTTGTTAGAAGTTCTAGGTCCAGAGACAGCAGGTACTGACCACTCGACCAGACAGTCACGAACTCTACGAACAGGAGTAAAAATTGGGTTCCAGTAAACAGAGTCGTAGATTATTAATAAAAATACCTCGCGTCATTTTCGAAATGAAAACGAGAGCAGTGAGAAAGCCATATTGGTTTTTTTTACTAGAAGACATCTAAAATTCAATTAATTCTAACTTTACGGTATCGTTAATAGTTCAGAAATGATTATATTATTTGGTAGTACAAAATATTTTGTTAACTATTATACTCGAATTTCTGTCACAAAAAAAAGGGACCTCATGGGCCGGCAAGGTGGAGGCGGCTAGAACGTTCGTTTCCAGCTGCACCACAGAATATGCACAAGCTGTCTTCATAATGGACTCTTCTTACTTAGTACTTGGCACATCAGGTAGTGTTGAGTCATTTGCCGTTCTTTGTATAAAAAATTAAGTTACTCAAATATCGGATCTAAATAATGAAATAAGCATTATTCAATAATTTTTGCGCTTTTTTGTGGTTTCGCCATACAATCTTCCAATCCCTACGTGTCATAAGCACAGAACAATATCATCATCATCAGCCTATATACGTCCCACTGCTGGGCACAGGCCTTCCTACATGGGAGAAACACATGAGGAGATTGGACCATAACACCACCCCGCTGGCCCAATGCGGGTTGGTGGGTTAAAGCGGTTGCAGTAACAACCGGGACCAACGGCTTTACGTGCCTTCCGAAGCACGGAGGAGCTCGAGGGACCGTCCATGGTGGAAGTTGCTTTGTTTTTGTAATCGAAACCAGAGCGCTCAATCCGCTACGCCAGCCGCCGAGCTCCTACAACAACAATAACATGTCACACGACAATACAATAATATGTCAAAAGTGTATACTACCTACCTACAAGTAGATATACTTGAAATTACATTATTTGTGCGTATTGTATTTTGTTTTGTTACTGACCAATAAATACATTATAAATTAGATAAAATAACAAAAAATTGCGTATACATTTGGAATGTAATATATCGCAATTGTGCACAATTATATTTAGAAAAATGATTTGTTGTTTTATGTGTCAAATAGAACCTTCCTCATTCAATCATACAATAACAGCGTGTGTAGACATTTTTTTAGAAAAATCTCTCAAATATTTTTCATAACGTTAAAATAACATTAAGAAAATATTAAACTTAAACTAAATTAAAACTATCATCCAACAATAAGCTAACTAATAATAAATATTATGCGCGTACAGTTGAAGCTTATTATGCCTTAGTAAAATGAATATCATCTACATATTTACGCTTAAAGCAACAAAAGTAGGTAATAAACCATTATTAATTTTGTAACTTTAGGTAACATATAATTACTAAACAAGAGAATAAATGCTTGCATTAGCTAAATATGAAATCTAATAAACGTAATATACCGTGGCTAAGTTAAGGTAACATAATTTATGAGTAAGAGCATGCTGTCTATAGTAAAACACATAGAAACCATTATTGAATCTAATTTCAGTTATTTAGTTTCTGTAATTATGAATGACATAATACGCATGGGATATATTAAAGAAACCGAGAACCACAATGAAATATGTATAACGTTCCTATGTCTACCAACATACCAACTTATTGCAATACAGTTCAGACTTCCCTAAACATTGCTAAAACATAGCTTTTTGATATCAATAAACGTAGGATATTCCGGAGCCGCTTTCGCTGACTCAAATAACCGCTAACACAGTAGCTGAACACTTTAGTACTATGTCACACCAACTATTGAGTTTGTTTGTAGCAACTATTGTTGTACGAGTGCAGTAGTGGGTGTGATATGGTACTCAAATGTTGACTGTACGTCTCCATACAACGTAATTTCCGACTACCTATATGATATTCTGGGCCAGAGCAGCGGTGTCCGTAAGCATACTGTCCTACTAAACAGATTCACATATAAATTAATCGGGATTACGTAGGTACCTAATATTGCACAGCTAACACAATGAGTCGTCATTTACTAAAATTTTGTTTTGTCTGATAAATCTTTGCGCCATTGCGGAAGTGTTTCCAAACTAGAAAAGAGGTACTTTGGTGAATCTTTGGTACATTTACCGAAGACGGTATAAGAAGGAGATAAATATTGTCGACTAATCGATTCGGCGATGAAGTTCTTTGTCTCAAGCAATTGGTTCGCTGTCGGGGGTTTCTCCGTAAAGTTACCTGGAAATGAAATATATTCTTCTATTTATTTCTTCGTTTATATCAGGCTACATAGACACGTGAGTAGAACTAGCATCAAGGCGAAAGGCAATTGATATAATAATCAAATTAAATTTGCTATGATTAAAAAGCTACTTTTATAATACGGCTAAAGGGATGTAAATTGGTAACTATTGACTATCATCAAAAAGTGTCATCAAAAAGTAACACTGTCAGGTCGTACCGGATCTAAATTTATTAAAAGATTAATTATAACATTAATACGGTCACAGAACAGTGATCATAGCCTTGTCTTGCCTTGCTCTAGGCATATGTGAACCTCATCGTGCTAATACAGTTTAGCTTAGCTAAGCTTTGGAGACAATTAGCATTTTATTTTCCGAAGCACGGAGGATACTTTGAGTATTTTGCCTTTATTAATGTAAATATTGTTGATCAATATCTCCTTACGGCTTTAAATATTAGATATCATTCTGTTTGCATAATGTTCTGCAGAAAAAACAGCCCATAATTATCTGATAGTGGGAATTGACATTAAATATAACTCGACCTGCATTGCACGCTTGATGAGCAATGAAGCCTTGGTGTGACTTGACCTTCGTCGATCAATCATGCTGAACTAACCAGATAGGTCAACAATCAGCTGATTCTTTAAGACCGTACTCCTAAATTATGGAGTCCGGAAGTAAACAATATGATACTATTCTATATAATACTTTCTCTGTGATAATACTGTAGAAATGTACTTGGTAATTCAAACACAGTTATCAGTGTTTGTCAAACAATTTGTCTGTGAGCTGTTAGTCAATTCACGTATCCTAATTAGGTGTATCATCTAAAGCCTATTGTAAGCTGGTTGAATAAAAGGCAGTTCATTTTTTTAAGAAGTTTTTTAGTAATCGACTCACGAAAGACAACCGGCCAACAACAAAGTCGTCCGTTTTAATGTGAATTAACTCTAAATCCAAGTAGTTGCGCGGTGTGAAACCTACATAGCCCGGACACAATGGACCGCTTTTACATCTTATAAGCACTTAAGATGAACTTTTTTGTTTGGTTCCCATGATAAAAAACAAGACGATGTTCCTAACGATACTCACCAATAAACGCTACGACTAGAGATGTTGCAGAATGCTGCGGGAAGAGGGGCGATGATCTTCGCCAGCCGAGAGATTCATAGGTTTGTCCATTAGACGATATTAAAAAGTTGTAAGGCAAGGGTGCAATAGTTTTGTTCTGAAACCAAAGAAAAGTATTGTTGACAATTCAACTATCGTCACCAAAGTTTATTAGATATACTTTTAATAGATGTCTTTTTATTGGAAGTTTACTTCGGGTCAATACATCGATTAAACTTTGTAGTGTTAGTAGTTGTAGTGCTACAAAGTTTAATCGATATATTGACCGTAAAAAAAAGGTTTTCATACCTACAGGCAATAAATAATTTATTTAAGGACGAGTAAGGACCTTCGAGGAGCTTGGTGGCGTAGTGGTTTGAGCGCTCTGGTTTCTATTACGAAAACAAAGCAACTTTCGCCATGGTTGGTCCCAGGATGGGTCAATCAAATTTATAATCTCGAGCTCCTCCGTGCTTCGGGAGACACGTTAAGCCGTTGGTACCGGTTGTTACTGCAACCGCTTTAGCCCACCAACCCGCATTGGACCAGCGTGGTGGTGTTATGGCCCAATCTCCTCATGTGTTTCTCCCGTGTAGGAAGGCCTGTGCCCAGCAGTGGGCCGTAGGTATATAATATAGGCCGGACCAAAGGTTGATTCCATTAAAATACAAAGTAAATATAATATTATTCTAAAGCAAATTTTACTGTATAATGTGACTGTAATATTCTGAGTTATCACGTTAGTTTTAATTATTATTTATACTATCATTAAATACTTATTCAACACATTATACGAACAAAACATTCGTGGGGATGACTATGATTAGAAATATTGATTTGTTATGCTATGAGTGTGTGGGTTAAAATATTTTTTTACAAAGATACAGAATTTAAATAACTATTCTTAATTATAATGTGCACTAGATTCGATTTCGTTTATTATTTACTTCTGTATACCTATTGTTCTCTGGTATGTGTGGTTGGTCAATATTACAATACTTAATTTGTATTGTTGTGCGATGTTCTTAAAGGGAGGCCACGAGACCACAGTTATTATTAACTTAGATCTAGGTTCGTGGTGTAACATTAGACACAGGACACAGTTTTACTGTGCTTTATGTAGCCAGATATCAAATTATATCACACATTTTATACATTAGTTAAGGTATAAATTTTAACACGGGAATATAACTCTAACTAAAGTAAGCAAACATACCAGTTTGGCGTATGTCGTAATTACTTAGATCAATTTAGTTTTATGGTAAAACTATACAGTAATAAGTTCTATTGTTATATTAAATAAATTGATGCCGATTTTGTTGGTATTTCATAATACCAACAAATCGGTATCACTTTTATTTTTTATTGGATCTCTGTTTTTCGTCACTGATATGCAATTATAACGCAGTGACGAAAAGCAGATATCGAATAAAAGAAGCGAAAGTACTTTAGTATTCACAAAATGTCAGATGTGATCGAAAACATACGTAATAATTATTGTTAATTATATACATTATAGATCATAGTTACCACACAAAATATACAATAAAAGTTAAATGACATTTATTATCTAGTCGTACGCTTTTAACTGAACGTGATTTATTATCAGATGCAGTCATTTGTTAATGAGATGAATACAAAACCCGATAGTACTTTTGTAAATTAATATATCAGTACCATGCTGTACAGTCTCTGCGTCTGTAGAGTAAGTACTAAGTTGGATGAATAGTGAAAACATCCAACGTAAGTAGTGTGTTTCAGACTGTTTTAATAATTGCGTAATTTTTTTAGTGTCTATGAACGACATATTTTATGCATTTGATTTATACCAATGCCTAAGCTTGTTGCGAATGTTATAATTTTCTATTAAGAATATAATCTATTAGAAAACACCTGATTAGGAAAAAAAGTGTATGAGAAATTTTGCAACACTTCAACTGTACGCTTACGAAATTATCCGCATGGTAAAATAAATTATTGGAAAAATAAGCGTTAAAATTTAAAAATAAGAACTTATTTTTATTGTATTGTTTACAAGTAACCAGTTCTAAAGTGTCGCCTTCTTAAAGGAGCAAACATCTCCACTAAAATCTGTACGAGGCAACAATCGTTACAAATAGTTGACTATCGTTAAACAAGTGAAAATAGACAAAACTCTTTTACGTCCGCATTATTTAAAAAGAAAAAAAATATAGCATAGGATTAGTTAGCTCCTGAAACGACATGAAAACATGTTTCATGCGCCTGAAAGCGGTGGCAACTAGGTAATAATTTTGATACATTGGTATATTACGGAGCTCCCTCTAGATCAGACTGAAAGCGCATTAAAGTCTGCAGAAAACGTCTCTGAGTCCGCGAAAATTGACTTCAAAGTTGCTAGATTTCCCAGATTTCGATAGCACGTCACAGAAATCTGTTATCTGGAATGTTTCCTCCTCACTAACTAATCTAGTACCTAAACCTATACAGGGTGGTGCTGTCAATGCGACAATAAATTAAAACATGGGCTATATTAGTTCATAGAAATGGTTTGCCACTTTCAAAAACATCTTATTAATTTGATAATCTCATGACATTTGTATGGAATAATAAAGCATTGGATGCATTTTTTCATAGAAATGTCCAGAAATTATCAAATGAATAAGATGTTTTTGAAAGTGGCAAATCATTTCTATGTACTAATATAGCCCATGTTTTAATTTATTGTCGCATTGAAAGCACCACCCTGTATATCAAGATGTTTTGTTAATATCATAACTATTATTATTAAGTCATGAAAAAAAGGAGTTAAGTCAAGGTTGTTTATATTAGTACTTATTATCTAAATTATTGATAATAGTCATAAAAATTCGCATCTAAAAAGAACGACTCCTTCAAAATGATTCTTATTAGATATCCTCCTTCATGAGCAAAAACGCGCTCTTTATGAAAAATATATTAATAAGTAATAGGAAGCAATATGGTTTATTTTTACACACACAAATATTTCAATTCACGCCTCGCACATCCTCGTCAATCCTGACTATTTCCACCAAAGTTGCGCGAGGCGAGGATTGAAAATTTGCTATACAAATTTTAAATCTCGTCTCGCCCCTCTAGTGGAAAACCACCTTTTTAGGATCGAATATTGGGAGAATATTTTATTTGTAAAAATGTTCTCAATCGTCAAACGACATTTTTGGTTGATAAGGCGACGAAATTAATTTATTAATTTATTACTCCTTATAAAAAAATGGAAACCACCGTAATTTTTAGTCTCTATGTTAAGCGGATTTTATATACAAAATAACACTAATTTAGGTATAGATAGACTGATTGATTACAATGATTAGTAATTCATAATTTTATCAGTCTGATGCAATGTCATCAACCCACTCGTGGTTTTCGCCGCTATGGAGTCTAGATTTAATCATGACTAGATTTAATCGGACAAGCAATAAGCAAGAGCTGGATTCTTCTTCTCAAGTATTCAATTCATCCAGCAAAATGAACTTTAAATTATGTAATGACTCATGTCATTCGTGTACGTTCTAGTATTATGCCGTAATATGATAAGAATCTTGTACGTCTTATAAGTCGTGTTCCTAATAAAGCAAAAAATTAAAAAAAAGTAGAACTAACCTGCATATTATGTAGAAGCTCTGAGCAAGATTCAGTGCTGTGACATTGTTTGCTGTTAGTTTGAACCACGATAACCTGACTGGCCATGCGGGGTGACATCGACTGCGTGGGCCCAGCACTCCGGTCCCACTGCATACGACTGACCAACTGCAAAGGCATATCGACGGGCGGCAGCACATTTTCTGGAGAGCACAAACAACCATGAAGAGGAAGATGTTCTTATTTACATTTGAATGTTTTTGATGCGTTTAAACGCCTACTTTATTGTAACAATTACAAATAAAGAAAGAAAACGATAAAATAATTTTATGCTCCAGGCGGGACTCGAACCCGCGTCTCCTGATACCTGCCAGACGCGATTACCACTACGCCACCAGAGCTGTAGGTACAACCTACGAATTTCTTCACCGCTTTCTTTCCCTTTTTTAACGGTTTTGTAAAAATATTCTTTCAGATCAGAGGTGTTAACTTCAATGAGTGGTGAAAAAACGTTGCTATAAAAACGTTAAAAAAGGGGAAAAAAGCGCTGAAGAAATCCGCAGGTTCTACCTACAGCTCCGGTGGCGTAGTGGTAATCGCGTCTGGCCGGTATTCAGGAGACGCGGGTTCGAGTCCCGCCTGGAGCATAAAATTTTTTCATCATTTTCTTTCTTTATTTGTAATGTTCTTATTTATTTCGATATAAATGTCAAAACACACAAAATTCAGTACTTCATATAATTAAAACAAAAAAAAAATACAAAATTTAATTAACTTGTAATAGAAGTTTTCTAACACGATCATTAATCCTAAGGCTAGTATTTCGTAACAATTACATTGCGATGTTAACATAAAAACAAGAATTGTGACAATAATATTAAAACAAGTAATTTTTCTAATTGTATCAGCTCTTGCGAAGTTTACATGGGAGTTGATTTGGATACCTTCAAAGGATTATGTTCAAAGAGAACTTAACAATAGACTTCGCAACGCATATTGTACATACATATTCTACTTATGTTTATGTATAATATTTTCGCTGTGAGCAGATTCGATAAAACTTGTTATAAATAAGCAACAGAATTACACAAAGGATATACGTAAGTCGGATGTAAAACAGGTTTCACGTTTGACTCTTGCGTATTGTTTAAAGGCAATTTTTAAATTCGACTAGCTTTTAGTCGGTGCATATAATAATGCCATGTTAGAGTTATTCACACTAATCTCAGTAAAAAATAATATATACAAAATTAGCCATTATTAAAAAAAACAAAAATCTATGGACGGTATTTCCTGCCTAAAAAGAAAGGCCGACTGGATCTACACCTTACAGAAAATTCCTAACTAATAACTTGTTGCGATTCCCCTCCCCATTGGATTATCCCATAAGCTGCGACCATCTCCCAATATCCTATCAATCAATTAATCAAAATATCTTTATTGTGAAGCACAGGTAACAATTGTCACAAAAGAAATAGGATGTCCAGCTGCGTTTTGCCATTACAGCGCACAATCAATTCCTTGCTATTACAAGCGTTTATTGGTAGACCCTTATTGTAAAAAACTTATGATTATTGAACTGCTAACTCACCTGATCTACTTTGCAGCACTAGAAGATAAATACCAATGATAACTCCTGATAGTAATATAACTAGCAGTAGTGTCACAATCACTGTCGTTACAGGATTCCTCTGAGCTTGTTCCGCTGTAGGGAACCTGTGCAAGAGTGGCGTGTTTTCTGTTATTCTGTCTTCTTGAATACCGTCGCTTCTGTGTGAATTGTGCCGGGACTCATGGTCTGTAATCATGATAAATCGATTTTAATTTTAAATTCGAATAAACAAATAGTCCGAGGGAAAACCACACAAAACATGTGATAATGATCATGTATTAAAATTAAAGATTAATCAGTATGTATATAGGTAGAGGCCGCGTAAATAGTATTTTCAAACTTATTTCAAAGCCGAATTTCCTGCAACGTGTTGCACGCCGTAAATCACTTGGGCAACTAATTATAAAGTATCATTAAGTCCCCAAACAAATAAACATTACTAGACATTCCGACAAGTTGAATTTCCATCATTGTACTGTTTACCAACTGATTTCTAACATTGTTTAATTATACAACACTAGTTCCGCCGACAATCACGAGCTAACTGAATACTAACTGAATGTAACCAGAGTTAGAATAAATGGTCTGGTGATCTGATATTTACCTACTGCACCGTGCGATAAGTATTTTTCTGGCATCAATAACAAAATGTATTTTACGATGTTAATCAGTGTCAAACAAAAAGCGGGCGTACTTCCATAGCGATCAGCCAGTTTCAGTACTATGCTAGGAAAAATAATCCCAGTACTTTCTACCTCTGATAGTTTATGTTAAATAACATGAAGGAAAATATAGCGCTTGTAAGAAATGCAAGCAAAAGTTTGTGTAGTATTCTAATACAACATATGGATTAACAATTTTAATAGATTTCAATTTTGACCAGGAGCACACCGCCTGTATAAGGACTTTGCTGATCGTTTAAGTGAAAATTTAGGAGTCAATAAGGCAGGTATGTATACACTTCCTTTTCACAAGATTTAGGTGGTGTATTTTAATAATAAGTTCGGTTAGTGTTAATTAAGTGTGTTTTAATTTTTTTATAATAATAAAATATGATTATATTAAATAATAAATAAATCAATCTAATATATAAAATTCTCGACTCACAAATTTAGTTACCATACTCCTCCGAAACGGCTTGACCGATTTTCATGAAATTTTATATGTACATTCAGTATCGGTCATTTTTTTTATTTTTGTGGCAAAACAACGTTTGTGGGGTCAGCTAGTTTTAATATAAATTATTCAATTAGTTATTTTACAATACGAATTTCGTTCAACGGGTTGTACGCCAAGGAAAATGAAAAATGTTGTCGCAAATGTGGACAAGATTTAAACAGCTGTCGGCATATCCGAGTAAGGGCTGAATAGCCAAGAAGGTAACGATTTCATTGTACTCTAAGGCTTATTACTTAGAATAGTTAAGTTAAAAAAATAATTCATCTATAGTGACATTATAAATGCGTAAGCGATTCTGTTTGTCTGCTGATTGCATAATGAACATATTGATTTATTTTAGACGATTAAAGCTGCGGGCGCCCACTACTAATACCTACAACTATATGTCATCTTCATCATCACCAGACTATATTCACCCACTGCTGGGTACAAGCCTTCCTGCATGGGAGAAACATGAGGACCTTGGGCCATAACAACACCACGCTGGCCCAATGTGGGTTAGTGGGTTAAAGCGGTTGCAGTAACAACCGGGACCAACGGCTTATCGTGCCTTGTAAAGCACGGAGGAGCTCAAGATTATAAATTTTTGATTTACCCATCCACGATTGACCATGGCTAAAGTTGCTTTGTTTTCGTTATCGATACCAGAGCGCACCAACCACTACGCCAACGAGCTCCTCCTACAACTATACATAGAACTTTAATAAAACCGTGTACAGTTAGTATGATATCGCCGCGAAACCACAAGGGAGTTTGTTGTCACTAAAGATGTCGCTTTCAATATAATACAATTCTCAAATACTGACAAATAAAAATAAGTCTTCGAACTTTTGTTGCCTATAATAACTTAGTATTTTGTTGTAGGAAACAATTATTGTGTTTCGAATTCCTGGTGAACTCGTCTTATTTCAGCAGCTTCATCTTATTTTTTATTTTTTTATTTTTAAACAACTAGATGACAAACAAGGTGACGGCCCACCTAATGGTAAACGGTTACCGCCGCCTCACTTGATATTGCTGGAGCGTTGTCATCCTGAAGCCTAAGATGAAATACCGTCAATGCCCAGTAGTTACCCTAGGGTACCTTTCCCTTCAATGCGAAGCACATCGAACTGCTTCACGGCTGAAATAAGACAGGCGGTGGTACCTACCCAGACATACGGGCCTACCACCTACATACGGGCCTACGACCTAGTAAATATAACTCTTTCTTGCACAATATACAAAATACAAAACAAAATAAATGTATACAGTAGTATACAATGGAGTCTATTAGAGATCTCTTAAAGCTAGCCCGTCATGGGTGTGGCGTGAGTTATAAATATAATGTCAAGTTAGAATGTCCACCATTTAAATAATATGTTTTATCAATAACAGTCAAAACATAAATTCTTTTATTAAACTGAACACGACACTAGTCTGCGTTAGAGTAGATCAGAGGTTCCACACTTTTTTTCTCATAGACCACTCTCAAAATTTTGCTGGTTCCGCTGGATCCCCCTGCAGCTATATTTCCACTATATTCCCAAAACTCGACAAAAAATGTGTTTTTTGTCACGCGAAAGTAGACCCCCGTCGAGTCTCCGCGGACCCCTGGTTTCCCCTGTGGTGTCGTGTACAATCAGTATTGTACCAATTTTAATATGGCATTTTTTCCTTTTCTAGCCAAAACTAACAAATCGTATTATCGAATCCAGTCACATTGTAGCAGATATCATTTAAATAAAATTGAAAAAATAATAATTTTTTAGTTCACGTTGTAGTGAAATGTATTTTTGAAATCCTCTATCCACCGTTCTGCCCTTATATTTTAAATTATATTTAATAAATATTTGTAGTTATATTAATACTATGGGTTACTAAGTTTTTCTGTAGTAAACGGCGAACTTAGTTGGTATATTCGACCACTGAAGCAGCTTATCACTTAATTACCATGTCACACCGACTATTGCGCTCGTAGTGAATAGTTGCTACCATACTAGTTCAGCCACTTCTATGGTCGACCGTATCTATACAGCCGCGCGCACTGTAATTGATTTTAATATTTATTAGTTTATCGACATAGGTGGGTGTAACTTTGAGCGCGATATGTAATGAGTGTGCTTTGTTAGATAATGACAGTCAATGAATAAATTTTATAACAATACTCTAAGTTAGACTTGTGACATATTAATATTTTAATTTATAGACGCGCAAGACTCCCGGTAGCATAATTCTGATAGTTTAACCCCCATTGTGTTTGGAATTAGTGACTACACAATTTTTTTATTTATTGGTACGGTTGGTTAGTACATACAATATATGATATATGAATATGTACCTACCATTTTAAAATAGTTAACCACCATAATGTCAGAGTTAGTTAACAATCATAATATGATCAAAACTTGAATGGTCTATGCCTAAATAGCAACAAATTTTAGGCCATTAATTCAAAAGATTAACAATTCAGGCCACCAACAGTGCATTTGATCAACAACCATACAAAAACAATTTATAATATCAAAACATCAATCAACAGTATGAATAGTAGTACCAAAAACAGCTATATACGGGCATTAACCTAATTCAACAACGCATTTAGGGGGTTGAGGGGCTTGCCTGGACACTGCAGTACTTTAGGCATGCTATCAGCACAGAAGTTGATAGCCTCTCAGCTATCATTAGGAAGCGCATTGCGTCCCTGCTGCATCGGGTGTAAGGCAGCTCCAATAGCCTCTTCAAGACAGTCCTGACGAGACTGGACGTGGACAGTGCCATTATACAACACTGGACCCGTATCCTTCTTGTCAAAGACACCAAAATAAATTATAATACTTACTGTCCTCAGTACTAACATAATTTTAAGTTCATTTTATTTAAATAAAGGCTTTTTTTATTAATATGCAAATAATATAAGCCCATGTTTGTGGTAACTAATAATTTTTATTGGATTCTGGAACTTATGTTAGACATAGGGCTTAAAATCGTTTGAAGGAATTTGACAGCTTCGGATAACCTGATCTGTCTGCTTATTCACAACTGTTGGGTTTAATTTGTAAGTACATATCCCGTCAAGCTTTGATTCACTGCGGTGAAAAATTACAGGAATAGAATTTCTGGAATAATGCACACTTGATTGACTTGACTTGTTGCTATTTTTTTATACAACTATATGACAGACAGATGATGGCCTACCTGGTGGTAAGGGCTGTCTATAGATAGCAAGATAAAATGTCGTTGTCATCATGCATTGTCATCCTGAGGCCTAAGATGAAATGCCTTCCATGCCCAGTAATTTCACTGGCTACCTTTTTCTTCAATCCAAAACGGCTTTAACGTGTTACGGCTGAAATAAGAATGGCGGTGGTACCTACCCTGACGAACCTACACATGGGCTTACCACCTATTAAAATTAAAAATAGGGCTATTATGGTGTTACCATTTAAGTTTTGTTCATATGATTTTTGCCACAGTACCAACCCCCTGTTTACGTTTCCATATTAATTTTATTATTCAGTTTTGCCTAAGCTAGCTAACATGTTGCACTTAGATTTTTTTAAGATATATTTTTAGTTTAACTTCATCTAATCCACTCATAATAAAAGCTAATAAGTATTATTTGTAATACTATATTTGTAATACTATACTATAATTATTACTATATTTGTAATACTATATATTTGTAATACTATAATTATTATAGTATTACAACCAGCAATGTTGTCAGAATGTCTATTCTTCTGTATATCTGCAGGCTTTCAGTTGGATGTACGTAGTATGTAAGTTATAAGTATCTAATGCTGTAGGCGACACAAGTTACTGATACCTAGTTAACCTGTCAAGTCACCCATTCCGGAAACAATCGGCTAAATTGTCATAAACTCCTGAGAGCATAAATCCATGTGTGGCCTAACCAAGTAAAATACCATGTTAACAGCTTTAATAGCTGTTAACATTGTAGTTTACTTGGTTTTTGAGGAAGTTAATACTTAAATTATTTAATATTGCCCCAAAAAAGGTTTTATACATGTGCAGTAATAATAAATTACCAATAAAGGTTATAGTTTTCATGTATACAAAGATATTTAATTTCACATGTTGGTTCCGTAATAACTTAACAATGAAAAAACAGTTAGTTTACTCTAATTAATCAGACTATAACACCAAATAAAGGTATGAATCATACAATACGTAGGTATTGTAAAACAACGTGTATTCAACAAAGCTTGCTACTGAAGGTATAATATAAGTTATTAGAAGTACCTAAATCAGTTCAATGCTGTAATAAATATAAAGTGTTAATCATCATTTCATAGGCCAAGGAATACCATGACAATCGGTCCTGCGCTACTGTTCTATTAATAGACCTTTGAAACATTCTATCAAGGAAAAAGAGTTAAGTACATTGATTAGGTACCACTTCAAATGAGCTTCTAGACCTTCAATAGTAAAATTATGTCTTATGTGATGCAGACAAGCAAACATTAAAATATTAACTTACCAATAGGTGATATTAAAGGCTGCATTATTATGAGCTGTCGGCCGCGATAGCAACTTGTAACTACCTATTGTGCCCATACAACAATCATAGTAGGAGGAAAGGAAGAGCTTGAGATATATTATTCGATCCACTATTGATGCTTATTGAGGTATTGATAATTTCTACATTGTAAAGCACTAAATATGTGTGCTCAATTATTTTATTCTAATAACTATCAACAAGAGTAAACTATTGGTAAATAATAAAATTGTGCTTGGCATTTAATTATAACGATGTGTCACATCACTGTACAAATGTCACAATTATATTGAGCGTAAATAGGTAAGTATATAGTCCTCAAGTCCTTTGTCAAGAATGTAAATGAGTAGTTTATTTACAGGAAAAAATATGTATATAATTTATTTTCACGATATCTAGATACAGGTTTTGTTTGTCAGTTTGTCACATGACATTGACATTTGATAATCACAAACCTCAATGTGACATATTCTTTCAAGCAAATGAATTAAGGACGTACAGCCGACCATCTGATATTAACTGTATAAAAACCAAAGAAGATAGACGTTACCTACATTAGAGAAGTATTTAGATGTAGGGCAATAACAAATGCGGGGTGGTGTGTCAAAGGTCAAAACAGTTGACGTAACAACCGAAACTAATACTGGTGTGGCGTGTAAATAGCCTACACCAGGCGGGAACGTAACCGTGAAATTAAATCTTTCGGTATAGAAAATTTACTGGGTAATTAGTCTCCAAAACGTATGACTACAATACCTAAAGAGCGCTGCCAAAACACCCACCAACCTGAGTGATCTGCGAGAGGCACCTTCCTCAATTTGTATAGGCGCTGCTGCAAACCAGGTGGAAGTCCAGCACGTACTCGAAGCCGCAGATTGGCTTCTCACGAACGCTCCAGTAAAGTTCTCATCGGATATGCACCAATATGTCCACGAGCTCTTTAAATAACAGCTAGCACAAACACTATGAATCCCGGACACAAACTTGATGAGAGAAAAAGTAGCATAAATCGCATGCGATGCAACCCAGAAGACGGTTACCGGCGAACAGAGAAGAGAGAGATTCGCTTCACACCGAGCTACTTCACCAACGGTCGGTAAATATTCGAACAGCGCCATCTAGTCACTGCCGTGCGAAGCAAATACCCAAATCAGCAAGTGATTAGCAACGCTAAATAAATATATAGCATTACGTCTAATGGAGACGAATTAAAAAGAAGTAGACAAAATATCATATTGTGAACTAAAATAAAATATATTATTTTTAAAAACAAATAGCCCTAATTGGCTTAACCAAATACTTAACTTTTACGACGAAGCACAGTGGCGCTCGAGATAATAAAGATAAATCGCCATCGCCATAGCGAATGTGATCAAAACAAAAGTACTCAAACCATTAACTACACCTGCTCCCGAACTTGAACATGGTTACGATTTTAAAAATAAAATGAACGATATCATGGTATGGGAACAACATAATGGATTACAACGCACCTGCAATACCGAAAGATATTTTTCTGGATATTGCAGGCGTCTATTGGCGGCAATTATCCATTATCACCAGATGGAATTGAATTCGTGTAGGAAGCGCGCACTTGCTCTTATAGAGACGAATGTTCAAAAGTAAAATATTCCTTCCAATTTCCATTAAATAAACATTAATACGATCATAGAAGCTTTTAAGTCTTTGAACATGAAGAAGACTGAGGATTTATAGGGCATATTCGTATTCACACGTATGGTGGTAAGGTTGGGAGGGTCCAAAGAATAAAAGCATCCGAATATGTCACATAAGTATTAATTCTATAGTAAATGTTTTATTTCCCCAATTATCGTTTATATTATTATGATTGATATGGTGTATTGCCCAATCAAACGAAATTATGTAAATTAATTATATAAATTAACTTTGTATATGGCGGGAGATAGCAATGACCTCACTAATTTCTTCCCCATCTCTATTTTGCCGACTCTAAATAAATTTTTTTTAAAAAATCTTCTTACACAATATATTTGTAAAGATAATTGACAATGGGTAAATAGTTAAAGATGGACTATATACCTAAATATATTACAACGTGACATTAGAAAAAAAAGGAACTTACAAATTACACAATGGATTTCTCATTTTACGAGAAATGAATTGCTCCACAATAGACGGTTTGGATTTACTAAAGAAAAAAATACTACAGATGCGGGACTTGCTAGCATTTCACCATTTACAAAATAAAAACCTATGAGTACACTCATGTTTTTACAAGTAACATACCTATCTTTATCTTTATGATAACGTGAGTCTCCTGCCATACCTAAAATTAAAGGATGGTACCCCTACAGGGGATAATGGCACTTCACTTGCGCCATGTTGGATTTCAAAATCGTTGTTGTTTTTGTCATCAGTGACCCGATGAACTAAACAAAAAATACTCATGTTGAATTTCAGTCTTTGTCACCCTATTTCCCCCCATTTTAGGAGTTTAATCTAAAAAAACTTGAAATACTTGTTGAACTCATTTATCGATAGGAGTAAGGTACTCCTGTGCAGTTCGAATAAAATAGTCTAGGTAACTAAGCACCAATTTATATCTCTAGTCTGTAAGCCTAACTAATCTGGTTTTCCTGTACATACAAACTTTAGACCCCGTTTTACCAAATTGGGGGGTGATTTTTGAAAAATCCTTTCTTAGTAAACCCTTAGACCTCTTAAGAAACCTGTGTGCCAAATTTGGAATTTCTAGACCCAGCGGTTAGGGTTGTGCGTTGATATGTCAGTCGGTCAGTTAGTTTTCATTTTTATATATTTAGATTACAGGAACAGGACCCATACAAAATACTCTTTTCATTGCCAAGGGCGTGGGTTTTTGAATTGAGATCGAAGTGTATTAGCCCATTTACGTTGCTCAGCTATTACAACAAACTGATATTAATTTATTTTGACAGGACTAAACGACAAATACGTTTATTTTTAGTTAAGCTATTGAACTTTGACGTTTGAACTCGCTACAATATACCTAGTTTTATAAATATGGTCATTGCAAAAATTTACTTATTCAAGTTAATTACGGCGGAACTTCCCCCATAATGATACGTCGTGCAAATTAATGCGATAGAACCATATCAGCAAAGCCATAAAGATCTCAGTATGCACACGTAATTTTACGTGACACGTGCAGTATGTCACTTTCTTTGTTACATAAAAGTTGCTGGCATACGATACATTTCTTACAGCTACCGTGCGTAACGTTACGTGGCAAAACCTCAAATGCAGTACAAAATTGTAATGGGGAACACAGCTCACCCTGCGCACGCGTTGCATTCTAATTTTTTATTTGATTTACCTACTAAGTCTTGCGGTTAAACTTCGGGTCGCTTTTATTTTAATTGATATTTTATTTGTAAATATTTCATTAACTCGTCTTTGTTTTTAACTCTTTCTTGAATTATTAAACTAAGGTGAAAAAATTCATGATTCTTTCATATATGACTAAAACTATATAATGTGAATAGTTATTAATTAAAGAAGTAAGCACTTACTTAAAAGCTATCTGCGCAACTGTTTTTAATAATTTATCTAAAGTACTCGGGGTACACCTGAATAACATGAGATTTATTGATTGTAGATGAATAAAAATTTAAAAATTATTAATCCGAGCGAAACAAGGAAGTGTAGTTGAGCGGCCCTGTCCAAATGTTAAATATCATTTCCCTATAAAAGGCTTTATAGTTCAAGTGTACCATCAGTGAGTTACGAGCTTTTAACATAGTACAATAAAAATATACATAGAAACAGATAATATACAAACTTTAAAAATAGGTGGCTTTTATATAAGAAGCACGTTCATACTTATTAAATATTTTACGCAACATGTTTTTGAGAATTTTGGTTAGGAGACATTTATTACTCATACTTTAATTTAAATCTCAGTAATAACTGTGATTAATGTTGTTTTAAATAGATTATATGAAGTTGATACTGCTTTCAGGTCGTCATAGGGATTACCTTGTTATGTAACGTGAAAGAAGTGACGTCTGAAAATGATGAGAGCAACATATCTTTGGTAAATATTGAACAACACGCTGTGGAAGAACACACAATATCGGCACAGCCTGAAACGGATCCTGTGATGTAAGTATAGAAAGCAACAATATCTTTTATAAGTATTTTAAGTTTTGTTCTTTAATTGAAATTAATTTAGGTATTTAATTATTTAGATAAATAAAAATCGATGTTTGTATGTTTGTCGCCTGTGCGTTCCGAAACCATTGATCATATTGTGATAAAACTTTGGTAGGGTGTTCTGGTGACGCCCGCAAAGGTTCTTAGAATAAGGAAAAAAAAATCTATAATGCTTTTTTTTCAATTTTTTTTTCATGGGCATTGAAAAGCTTGGATAAGGAATATTATAAATGCCAATGTAACCATTTTGACATTTTGAAGGTAGACGTTAACTTATACCTCAAATGTGAAACTAGAATTAAAAGGTCTATCAAGTCGTCGATAGTTCAGTGGTTAGAGGAGACATCTTTGCAAGGTCTTAAGTTCGCATCTCTCGCTAGCACATTTTTTTTGTAGTTTAAATAATTATCTAACCAATAAATAATTTCCCACTCATATAAATAAGGGTTTGAAAAAATGTTGCCAATTGGAATTGAGTTTTCTGTACATCGAAGCTAAAAAAAAAGTTACAAGGAAATAAGAATACCTTGTTGTGTTTAGGAAAATAGAAAACACAGAACCCTATGTTCTGTGGTAGAAAACATAGAAACAGACTTCTCTGTTTCTTTTTGCCGCAGAGTACTTAAACAACTAAGCCGATTCGGATAAGTGTGGTTAAAATATTTAATCTAAGTATTATACTTACTTAGAAAATAAATGTAAATAAAACACCATTTCATTGTATCTTTTTCATATTTATAGGTATACTAATGTGGTAACTGTGAAAATATATATTTTTTTTACTATTATCCGGGTTTTTAGCCAGTAAAGTTTTTTGATTTCAATTCAACACTCATTTAATTTTTTTTTATGTAATTTAAATTCTACCTACTTCTATTTATTTTTTATTTCAGAGAACGTTCTTCCCACTTCCACCCTCACGTAGAGCCAAGATTTCATGGTTTTTGGAAGAAAAAGTTCACATGGCGTCCTCGTTGGGTGAAGACTTGGCAGGAGAAAAAAGTCTATGTCGCTGTTTGGAAGAGAATGTGGGGTCCGGCGGTGTTAAATGAGTGGGTCCCCGTTGCCAAGCCTCCTCCTGGCTGGGTGAAGCACGGGCATACTCATAGTCATGGCGCAGTGTACGTCACAGCACACCATCACTAGTAATAATAACGCCACATATTTGTTAATTGGATGTATTTGTATCTGGCATATTAAATACATCTATCGATTTAATATCGGAGCGTAAAAGTAGGGTAATAATTTATTATATGATTATTATTAATTTATTGTCACGTTACTAAGCACTTCTTTAGGACTGTTTATTTTTTTTATTTCTCTAGTATTTTGTGCGAAAAATAGTGTTAATTCACCTACATGATACATAAAGCCCTGACAAAAGCATGAGTGCGAATTTAATTTAGGTGCAGTGTAAATTTTGCTACGCGATATTTGAACCAAATATAAATTAAATCTCAGTTAGTCTGTTATAGTTTTATACATATTGTCATGTGTACAACACTGATATTAGTCGATTATTTTATTTAGTGATTATAATTATTATGTGTTAATTTATTAATAATATAAGGTTCTACGTAAGTATTCTACTATACTTATAGAAGTTTTACAAATATAATGTTGATGTAAAATTTGATTTTTTATTTGTATAAGGTGGAGCTCGGTGGCGGCGTAGTGACTGGAGGGCTCTGGTTTCGATAACGAAAACAAAGCAACTCCTGGTGTAAGTTTCCATCGAATTGAAACGAAAACGTCAAACTTTACCTTAGGCACTACTGCTTGGCACTACCAGTAGTGTCATGGGATTTTTTTCCCAATGATATAATCGTCATTCTCTATAGCAATTTTGGTCCGTTTTGGCCCCTTGTTCGTTTGTTGTCGATTCATCTTTGTGTTCTGGATCTGCCTCAGGAGTTTTAACAATCGTGGCAACGTGATTGAACCTTTCGTCACCCTTTTATTAATTTTGGAGTGCCAACCCTCCATATCATTATTGGTTCTATGACGTAGACCATAAACACTCAACATTTTACTGTTTTTTTTAACGAAAAACGTTCTATGTATTTTATAAACTTGAGCATGCCCAAGTCGTGACTTTCAGCTCTCAGTAGTTTGCATTGCAGTTACGATATAGGTATGAGGAGAAGAAAATGCATCGCGTACCAAGGGAAATTAATTTACCCGTGACACTACTAAGGCCACTGTAGTGTCACAAGTATTTTTTTTACCCGTGGCACTACCGGTAGTGTCATAGGTAAGTAAAATTCCCCATGACACTACTGGTAGTTCCAAGCAGTAGTGCCTAAGGTAAATGTTATCGTGATAACTGTCAAATTGTATGAAAACGGCAACAGCGCCTCTGTTATGAATTATTGGAAACCACTTTTTGTATATGGATTTGAGAGGTGAACACAGCGATGATAGTTTTAGTTTCGTTTTCGAACCGCTTTGATCCACCAACCCGCATTAGGCCAGCGTGGTGGTGTTATGGCCTAAACTGCTAATGTGTTTCTCCCATGTAGGAACGCCTGTGCTCGTAGGATGTATATAGGCTGGTGATGATGATGATGATGATTCGTATACCTACATCATCATGAATAATAAGGCAGGGCTAATAGCGAAGGGCTTAGTGGTATTTACCAGTCGAAATTTGATTGTCCGACTGGGGAAAAACTTCCACCTTAAAGAAGATCATCAACACCAGACGGCGCCCACTGCTGGGCATAGGCCTCCCTCAAGGATCTCCAAACCGATCAGTCCTGCGCTGCCCTCATCCACAGGCAGCGTGTACCGGTACGCGGCTGCCACTCGAGGATCTCCCGCCCCAACGGCCATCGAAGTTCGCAGCTAAATAACACCACACGTGTTCCCGTGGTGAGTAAGGTCGCCAGATCTTATTGCGGAAGCGTTATGTTACAGAGACACTCGTCTGCTATGCTGTCAACAAACCCTCAATGGGGTTGTTGCCCTAAGTTTGAATATAGCGCTTTTTATCACAAATTTGGAATATATACGCTACTGTTACCCAGAAAAACAATTTAATCTTAAAAGTCATGAAATATTGCTGAAATTGTACAGTTTAGAAATCTTATAAAAAGGGTTTTTTTTTGATTTATCAAAAATTATAATGATAGATTGCCTACATCAAATAAAATAATTACATATTTTTTAAAGAAAAAACAATATGCTCATAAATTTTTAGTATTAAAATAGCAACATGGACGCCATTTTCTCTCGATTCTTATATTAGAGGACCATTATTAATCTGTGGTAGGTATAGGCAGCGCGCGCCTTGCTACAATGTGCTACGAGGCTACGGATACCGCTTACAATCAGGCAGGCCGTACTTGACCTTTTTAAACATAAATAAAAACAGACTTCAAACCACTAAAAAGGAAAAAATAATAAAATTTAATTAAGTACTTATTTCATAGAAAGTTATTTTTTGAAGTTACAAAAGTGCTAAGCCGTTTCCAGAAACAATTGAAAGTGTAGCCACCAACTCCAAAAAAATACTTTTTAAGAAATTAGCTTTAGAATTAGAAGGACCAAACCAGATGTGTGATCATAGACCAACCAACGTAAATAGAATCTACATAAGTGACACTGATAGTATCAAAAAAGCAAAAATCCGCAATTTCGTTCATATTGATGACTTAAGTACCTAATTATTCCTGATATACCTATGTATTGATTTGAAAACCGTACTAGTGAATAGATTTTAT
Organism: Nymphula nitidulata; assembly: GCA_947347705.1. NCBI lineage: Eukaryota > Metazoa > Arthropoda > Insecta > Lepidoptera > Crambidae > Nymphula > Nymphula nitidulata. The sequence continues at coordinate 26,823,056 of OX374616.1, forward strand.
GAGTATACTCTTTCAATTAAAAATCAATTTTCCAAATCGCTTTATAAAATGCATACCTACTATCAATTTTTAGGGTGACAATGTTTTCATTTATTTAATCGGAAAATAAAATTGGTCTGAAAGGTTAACTTTTAGACGTAAGAACAAAGAACATAACTGTCTCACCTCAACATCACGCACAAAGAAATTTCGTTCCTTGTTTCTTTGTCGTACTTCCAAAACTTGGAAATCTTTGCCATCATCACATATGTTCCCTCCTTCCTTGCCCACCAAAATGCCCACTTTGCATACCTTTCTGTTAACTTTAGTTTATTCTACGTCATTTTTCATTTTTAACAGTGTAAATTTCATGTCAATACTATCATTTTTACAAATGAACTTGCCACAGGAAAGTTTTAACTTGTATGTTGAAGTACCATTCATTAACAGTTGATAGAATAGGATATGAATAAGGTATTGGCATGAAATTTGCACCTTTAGAAAGGAAAAACAATGTAGAATAAATTAAATTTAAGAGAAAAGTATGTGAAGTGGGCGTTTTATTGAGCAATTTTTAAATTTATGCAAAAAATTGTAAAATATCCGGTTTTTTGTTAGAAATTAGGCATTTTTTTTCATTCAGAGCAGTTTTTTCTACAAAATTTTGATTGTATAATTGCGCTCTATTATTACCAATCATAAAACAGTTTTATTTATCGCGATAGATCAATTATTTTAAAAGTTACACGATTTTGTCTACACCGGGGTAATTTCAACGTCAAAAAAATTAAAAAATCGATAAAAAAATTCAATAGGCCAATATAAATTTTTAAATATTTTTTTCGTCGATAAAATTAGCCATAATATCCCCATTTTCGTTTGTGCACTTTACCCAGACTCACACTGTATATAAAAAATATAATTAAATTAAGTTCTATCGAATTTCATTTCTGCCCCTCGATAAAGTGATACATGTCGTGTATATAAATATTACCATATTTATATTGATACGGCTAGTTGTAAAAATCATGTAACTTAAATTTTCTTTCAAATTTCGCTTCATATGTCATGTGACCGCTTTGACGTCACCTGTTGCCAAAAACTGATAGGTTGCTATGGTGATTTATATGGTTTTCCTTTTGACAGCTGCGTCTGATGCTAGCAACAAGTGACGTCATACGCTCAGATTGGTGTTCGTTGTCACGTGACCTGAGAGTGATTTATTTGCATTTATTAAATAATATGAAAATTCCTTAATAATGTATTAAACTACTGTGCTTTTTAGGATTTGTATTATAAAAACCACCATAACGCGTCAAAATTTTAATTTTATACTACTGTTCCAATTTTAGTATTTACGGATTCTTTCAATGATTGTTCTCTATGCGTGTGTAGGGCCCGTGGTAATGAATGGCAAGGCCTAAGACGCTGGTAGCACCTTGGGCACTTCTCAGACGTTACCTAGTTGCTCAGAGAGTTCTGTAGACAACATAGGAGATTAGTCCCCGTGCTTCTAATAAATATTACTCATGAGCTCTGACGACCTTATTCACCCCTGAAACACGTCTTCTATCTATGCCCTACTACCTCTTCTTCTATGTTAAGTTATTCCAAATTCATTGTTTTATTAATTGTGTGTAAAATTGCATTGCCAAAACATTGCGACGTGCAATATTTTACCAAATGATTTAGCTCATCACATCAAACATGTGTTGTGCGGAAAACGTGAGCTCTTATGAAACAGACGCAAGCCCTCCTTCCTCAGAGACCTGTTATAATGGACATCAATGGACTCGCTGTCAGTGTAACTAGTTTATCCTTTGTCAGCCAATAAAGTACGGCTGTATTCCAAACACAAATCCAGTTAGGGTCATATAAGCTCGTTAATGAGTTAACCATCGTAACCAGAGCTGACATTAATGCATGAACGATGCTTATATCACTTTCTAATTTATATATTATATAGATGATAGATAAAGATTTATTTTATTTTTCTTCAGCACATGCAAAAATAGTTTATAAATAAATTAATCTGGACACTTTGATTTTACCTTTGTGTTTGAAAAAAATTACACAATAAAATATTATGACTGACAGTTCGCAGACAGATATAATTAGGATCCGTACTTTCAGAAAATATTAATTTATAAAATTAACATTTATATTACTTAAACTATGGTTGCTAGGAATCCAAAAATTTTGAAACATGAGTAATTGTCAAAATATTCATATTCTATATTTAATATTTCGCATGTAAATGCGGCAAAGCATCTTTCACTAATAGGTATAAATGCACTTTCATGCAACAACAATGTTTTTCTAATTGAAGCACTAAAGATACACCCACCTTGTTCAAGAGCAATAGTTATTTTAAACCCTTGCATATTTATGAATATGTGACGTCAAACCACCCTTCGCGATGGGTATATAACTGACACATTAGAAAATTCGGTACGTTTTAGCAAAGTGAAAGCAACGAAGAGGTAAGCTCATACGACTTTATTTTATATACCTAAATGTTTTTTTTATATTATTATTCGACTATAAATAATAAATGAATACATATTACACTATACATTGATATACTCACATACTAAAAAGCATAAGCGAATTGGGAAAATGATTAATTAATTGCGTAAAAAGCCACTGCATAGGATTCGAAATCAGGACCTCGTATTACATACAGCATCAGATCAAACGGCCAACGATAGTTAATAGCTTTATGTTTTCGCTCGTTATAATTGCTATTTGAAGAATGCATAATTTTATCATTAGAAAAATTTATTAATAAAAAAAAAATCTCAATATTAGGCTTATATTATTCCATTCGTGAACACATTTAAGGAATCGTTAAAGAATCTGTAAGCCTACATAACATGAAACGTTTTCCGAAGTCTGAGACCAAAATTATGCGAGTGTCGTGCCATTCAACATTTATTCATTTATTATCAGCCTATATACGTCCCACTGCTGGGCACAGGCCTTCCTACATGGGAGAAACACACGAGGAGCTTGGGCCACATAACACCACCACGCTGGCCCAATGCGGGTTGGTGGGTTAAAGTGGTTGCAGTAACAACCGGGACCAACGGCTTAACGTGCCTTCCGAAGCACGGAGGAGCTCGAGATTATATATTTGATTGACCCATCCCGGGACCGACCATGGCGAAAGTTGCTTTGTTTTCGTTATCGAAACCAGAGCGCTCAAACCACTACGCCACCGAGCTTCTCATTTATTATGAACATTATTATGGAATCCTATTCTTCTGTATTTAATTTTGTTATTTGTTAATCTAATTAAATGGTTCTAAATCGAAACAAACCTCACGGTCGCCGAACTTCCGAATTTTTTTTATTACGGCTCATCTGTTTCATGAGTGTCCGTAGGTACTATTTGTATTGTCTTGTTGTTTCTTGAGTGACTTTTACTAGCGTTATTTATTTTTTGAATGATTGAGTAAAAGAGACGTAACTCTAAGTTGTAAACTTCATCAAAGTGACAGTAACACACGCGAAATTTGAATAGGTTCCACATGCAATCAAATCAATCGTAGTTGGTAACATGAGACTTTTCGGAATTAAAGTGATAGTAAGGATACAATCCCCCCATCACGGAAAGAGTATTTTTGCTCTTCGATATCTGAGTGCAAAAGCCGTTTTTATTCACTAGACTAGAGGATAAAGTAAAATTGGATTTAGAACATCGTGTGCACTAAGTTTGTGAATTCAAAACATCATTAAACCTTTTTACTTCTACCTCCATGGTACCAAATTTATCATACAACCTTTTTTAACCTGTTCAAAACTCTGACTCGGCACCTTCTTGGTGTACTTTTTGTTTGATTTGCTTTGTGCGCGCCATTTTCTTTTCACAATATAAGTATTTGTTGAAACTATAGGTTTGAAACAAGAAACTTGATACAAGTAAAAAACCTCGTAAAAAAGTAAAAATGACTGATTCTAGCGACGAAGAAGTTTATTAGACGCCAACAGAATTGACTGAAACTGTTAATAATGCGCAAATGTGTTTTTTTTGCATTGAGTCATTTCCTCGTTGAGGTGGGATGAAAAGTTACGTGTTGTACTCGAGTGCAAAGATTTTTCACCTCGTGCTCTTTTGATTCCTTCGCTTGCTCGGTCATCAAAATTGAGCACGTTGTTAAAAAGGAATTTTGCACTCTTGTCTAACAAATAGCTATTATTAGACCTTAGCTTATGTTTTTGAAGTGATGCTGCTATGCGATTCTCTAAAGTTAGCAGTCTTGAGTTCGTCGCTGAGGCAGCGCTGTAACCTAGCTATCGTAATTTATTAACCTTTTGATCTTTATTTGACAACCGTTGGCGACACCAGCATTTCGACGACGAGCACGGCGCGTGAGCCGGAACCAAAAAGTTTTTTATATTTTTATCTTTATGTAAAAGTCAATTAAATATTGAATGAAGTTTATTACGATAGATATATTTTAAATAACATCAAAAACATTACATGTAAAAAGATGCATGTCTCGCAGCACAGTTCTTATACCTACTACAAAAAAGTTTTGAGATGTATGTATAGGACTACAAACATACTTATGCAGTTTATAGATCTCTGAAACGTGACTAAAAGTGCAATATTTTTAGGTTTTTTATGAATTGATACGGTAAAAACTAATTATGATTAAAATTTGGAGATTTCGGGTCTGCTAAAAGTAAGTACCTTAGAATTATGATGACCCGTCAGTCAGTGTGTCACTGAAAAAATAAGGAACTTTAACGGGCAATAGTTTTAAAGATTAAAGTTCAAATTTAATTCAAATTTAAAGAAAAATCAGGGTTCTAGCTTTAAGCCAGCAAAAAATTACAGGTGCTGAAAATGGCTTGAATGGCTTCGAGAAAAGTATGGTATGTACGGCCGTGGCTCTTTGTTTTGATCGAGAAAAACTAAATCGAAACCTATCGAATGTATTACATGTCGCGTCTATAAAACAGCGCCGAAAATAGAGAGATAGCGACTCTATTTAACCGATTTATATTTCGAATGTTCTTTGTGACAGTGTTTTCGGATGTAGGTGCAGAGGTTATGTAAAAAAGCTCTTTCTGACGACACGTCTTGCCATAATTCTAGTTTATGGAACCAAATTACGTGAAACCGTAGCAAATGCTTTAGGAACACTTACCCAAAAAGCTCACAACTTTATTATGCGTTTATTCTGCATTGATCACTGGCGCACGATTTAAAATCTTTGGATCATTGTCCACTAGTCTAAATATAGTTCATACATTTTATACTTTAGACTGCGTATTAACCGTATTCGTATCGATTTGTAACGTTATTTAGATCTTGTGTATTGATAAAGATAAGACTTGAAAAGTAAAACATTTTGAAAAATTTTACTTCATGAACAGGTACTAATTGCGTATTACCCTTGGGGTCTTTAACATGGAATTGAACATTTATATTTTTCTACTAACAAATACATTTAAGGTTTGTAAGTATTAGGTACGTATTATTATGGACCAAATATCAGCCTTAGTTATCAACTTTATACAGGGTGGTGCTGTCAATACGACAATAAATTAAAACATGGGCTATATTAGTTCATAGAAATCGTTTGCCACGGTCAAAAACATCTTACTCATTTGATAATTTCATGACTTTTCTATGAAATAAAGCAGCCAATGTTATTATTATTTCATACAAATGTCATAAATTATTAAAAGATGTTTTTGAAAGTGGCCAACCATTTCTATGAACTATTATAGCTCATGTTTTAATTTATTGTCGTATTGACAGCACCAACCTGTATATATTTAATTCGTTCATTGTATGTACAGACGACAGCACATTAAGTGTAACAGTTCTATTACGAAGGCAGTAAGGGCGGTGTCAAGGTCAAACTGTTAATCTTGATGTGCTGTCGACTGTACACCACAAGCATTACATTTGTTCCCACTTCTCAATTCTAGAATCTGATTGTAAATGGAATTGGAGGCATGAACAGCAAAAAGTGAAAAGGATAATATTATATCATTATTAGTGGAATTCAGAGGTGGCTAATCTATCTAATCATCATCATCGTCACTTCCCACTTGGGAAATACATGAGGAATTTGAGCCATAACACCAGCACGCTGGGCCAATGCGGGTTGGTGGGTTAAAGCGGTTGCTGTAACAACCGGGACCAACGGCTTAACGTGCTTTCCGAAGCACGGAGGAGCTAGAGATTATAAACTTTGATTGACCCATCCCGGGATCGACCATGGCAAAAGTTGCACAATCGTACAAAATACTATCTCGCATGTATTTAAAATACGAACTACAAAATATTTTTAAGTCGTGTATTTGAAATATAAAACACATAATACGGTGTTGTAAGTATTTGTATGTAAAATACAAATTTAAAAACACAGTCAAGTGCTAGGTTATGTAAAGGGAATAGAACTAATAGAGCCCAGTCTATCAATCAGTAGTAGAAGAATTTCCTTTCTTGAACGCTAGATTTTTAAATGTTCTTTAGACAAACAGTTTTTTGTTGGGGAAGAAAAACATGCCAAATATATGTCTACAGGTCCTGCACCTATAGCATAGTCTGTGGACAACATCTCTCTCCACCCTAAAGGGTGTGATGACATAAATGTCATCACATATGTACATCTAACGAGATAAAACAGACTTCAAAACACTTAAATGGAAAAAAATAATTAAATGTAAGTACCTAGGTACCTACTTATCTCATAAAAACATTTTTTTTGGAGTTGGTGCTTCACTTTCTATTGTCCCTGGAAACAGTTTTGCATCAACTCCAAAAATACACTTATTTCAATCTTAACACAAATGACATGATACCTACTAAATAAATATATCAAGGCCAAATTAAACTTGTAGTACCTCCCATCTTCCCCCGAATTTTATTTCAGGGGAAGATGTAAACGAACATTACTATCTTCCCCCCATCAGGAGAACCATCGGGGGAAGTTAGGAACAGAAAAACTTTTACTTACAACCTGCTCCTGAATTTGATTTCAGGGGAAGTAGAAACGAAAAATCCCGTGTTCCCCAGATTGGGGGAATTTTGTCGGGGGAAGTTGGGAATAAACCTCAAAATCACTTTCTGAACACAGTTTTGTATTAAGCTCGCCTTTGTAAATGTTGTTTTAAGTTGATTTTATGTTCTGCGCTGCACGCAATAGTATTACATTTACAATCATCGATAAATAAATAGTTAATCCTTCATTATTCGTTACAGATGTATTTAGCGTGGTTGTTCCTGTTGGTGGGTTCCCTTCGCCAAGCTGAAGGTGGTGGCACCGACGCGCCGCGCGTGTTCTGCGGGCGAATGCTGGCGAACGCACGAGTGCTCTATTGCTACGGTTCAGAAAACAACCCGGTTAAGAAAAATGCACCGTCAACGCCGTTCGGTTCTGTCAATATACCAGACATTACTCAGGAAAAACGTACGACTTTATATATGTAACACCCCTCTTTTTCGTCGGGGGTTAAAAAGATATGTCTCATATCCAGCCAGGTATATGTAAAGAATCTCAAAAAATCAGAAAAAATCTTCTGAATCCGCGAAAAATACTAATAATTCCTTTTCATCCATAGTTTGTGTGTACTGAAGTTGAAATTTGTCGTTAATTTCACCGTTATTGTAATATGGCGGGCGACTTAAAAGTCAACTAAACGTCACCAAAGTGACATAAGTGCCATGGTGAATTTTTGGCTGTGTTGCAGTGTTGTAACAAATAACTATTTCATCCCTCCATCTCGGAAAGAGTATTTTTGCTCTTCGATATCTGAGTGCAAAAGCTGTTTTTATCCGCAAGAGGATAAAGTAAATTTGAATTTAGAACATCGTGTGCACTAAGTTTGTGAATTCAAAACATCATTAAACCTATTTACTTCTACCTCCATGGTTACATTTACTTCCACCTCAGACTCGGCAACTTCTTGCTGTTTTTTTTTAATTTGCTTTCCACGCGCTATTTTCTTTTCACGACATATTGTTAAAATATTACAAACAAGAAACTTGAAAACAAATGAAATACCTAAAATGAGTAATTCTAGCGACGAAGAAGGTTATTTGACGCCAACAGAATTGACTGAAACTGTTAATACGCGAATGTTTTTTTTTGCATTTAGTCATTTCCTCGCTGAGGTGGGATGAAAAGTTACGTGTTGCACTCGAGTGCAAATATTTTTCACCTCGTGCTCTTTTGATTCCCTCGCTAATGCTCAGGATTCTAATTTTTGAATCCTTCGCTAGCTCGGCCATCAAAATTGAGCACGCGGTTAAAAAGCAACTTTGCACTCTTGTATAACAAATAAGTATTATTTATCCACCATAGATATTTCTAGAATTTTTAATTTATAGCCATTTGATTAGGTGTCCCATGGTAGGTATCGCAATTTTTTAAAGTTGTAATTAGGTACTTAGTTTTTCCGTCATATTAGATTATACAGTACTATGCTTTGCCAACGTTACCTTGTATCTAGTATCAAGAGATGTCGTATAAAACCATGTACAAGAACAGGAAAAAATTAAAAATTTAAGTAATAACCCGGCCTCATTAATCATCTATCTAACACCATCTTATTGATTCTTATGAGCCTAAGCAAGCTTTATCTGCTGTAATTTTCTGAAGAATTGTTTGATGGTATAGGATCAGCTGAAGGTTAGTATATCATGAGAATGTCACCGAAGTGACTGTACACTAAATTTTAAATCAATCGGATCTGTGAAAGTTACCAAAACCCTTTCATCATACCAGCCTATGTTGTCCATTGCTGAACAAAGGCCTCCCCATCGATCTCCAAATAAAACGGTTCTGCGCAGCCTGCATCCAACGGCTCCCCGCGATCCTGACCAGGTCGTCTGTCCATCTAGTGGGAGGCCGTCCTACTTTGCGCTTTCCTGTACGTGGTCGCCATTCTAGGACTTTGACGCCCCACCGGCAGTCCATTCTGCGTGCAATGTGCCCTGCCCACTGCCACTTCAATTTGCTAATCCTATGAGCTATGTCAGTGACTTTGGTTCTCTTACGGATGTCCTCATTTCTGATTCTATCTCGCAAAGAAACACCTAACATAGCTCGTTCCATAGCTCGTTGTGCGACTGCGAACTTGCACAAAAGTCCTTTAGGCCTTTTATCATGTAGAAAATGAGCTGATACTCATCAAACGCCTGAACTGATTTTCATTAATTATAGCTAAGAACCATCCTAATCACGTCAGCTTTCAAACAAAAATAAATCAAAATCTGTCCATTCGTTTAGGAGCTGCGATGCCACAGACAGACACACAGATACACAGACAGACACGTCAAACTTTTAACACCCTGCTTATTTCGTTGTGGACTAAAAAATAAAATAGTTCAGTTATTTAGTTGCTGTTATCACGGACCGTAATGCGTATATAAAAAACCATAAACCCGACTGACTGTAGAAAAGAACCAAAAAAATGTAATTAAAATTAAAAAAAAAATGCTATTAAGTTGTATTTTTTAAAACGATACTCCGCGGAGGATCATCCTAACTAATATTATAAATGCGAAAGTGAGTTTGTCTGTTTGTTTGTTTGTTACGCTTTCATGCCTAAAACACTTAAACGATTCAGATAAAATTTGGTACGGAGATAGTTTGATACCCTGGGTAGGACATTAGGATACTTCTTGGAGCTATAACCGATATCGACGCTGGCGGAGCTACAGGCAAAAGCTAATAGGCTATATAGCTTTAAAAATCCAACATTTAGTTTTAATATTCTTTCCCGCGGGGAAGAATACCAATCTAATGACACCTCACTCTTTAAAATCGGTCACAGCTCTAGAGGAGGTCAAAATGAAAAAGACATAAAAACCCACATGATATCTATGGCCCGGCAAGTTAGAGGTGGCTAGAACAATGTTTTTTCAAACTGCACTAGCAGCCGCAAATGGATTCTTCTTACCGCTTCATATCAGGTTGAGTCATTTGCCGTGCTTTGTATATTAAAAACAAAATATTTACTCGAAAAACATAACTCACCTTCTGGGATATAAAAATATCGTCCTCTTTATGGGCAGCAAGTAGAATTTCTACATAAATGTGACGAAAGCCAGCTACAGAAATATAGGTACCTACACCACGGTAAACGCAATGTTAGCTATTGTAAACCTTGGCGTACTTTTGAAATAAGTGCACCTAGGTACACAACAATAAAATTGTTTTCTTCCTTAGGCCTCTCTCCATATTTCGATGATGATTTTACACTGTGGACATGGCTGACGGCTCACCAGATTGCTGCGCAGACGCAGTGGCTACGCTCCAAGCGCGACCCCGGCCTTGTCGATGAGTGCTGCTTGAAGCCTTGCTACGTCAGTGAAATATTGAATTACTGTTAATTGAATTACCTATTTCATTATGTTCATAATAAAGTCAATATTACTCATTTAAACCTGTTGAATATTTGAATTTATTTCATGAATATTTTTCGGTAGTTATGTACTAGTTGAGCTCAATGTGTTGTTTACAGTAAATAACACCCTAAGCTCAACTCACTACTTAAGTTACTATAAAAGATTTAGATGGTAGGCCCGTTGTAGGGTCGTCTGGGTAGGTACCACCGCCTTTCTTATTTCAGCCGTGACACAGTTCGCTGTGTTTTGGATTGAAGGGAATTTCATCTAAGGCCTCAGGATGACAACGCACCTGCAATATCAAGTGATTTTCCCTTGTTATTGCAGGTGTCTATAGGCGGCGGTAAGCGCTTACCATCAGCCCGCCTAGCATGACCACCGAAACGCGATATGATAAAGCCATTTATCGCTTTGAACTGTCAAAAATCATTTGATATAACCACCATCTTGAAATTTTATGGAAACTGCGAACATGTATTGTATTTAGACATGTTCGCAGTTTCGATAAAATTATAAGATGGCGGTTATATCTATTGATTTTTGGCAGTTCAAAGCGATAAATGGCTTTATCATATCGCGTTTCGGTGGTCATGCTAGGCGGGCAGGTGGGCCGTCAGCTTGTTTGTCATTTAGTTGTATATGAAAAAATGATCTAACAATATGTTAAGCTCCCGGGAGCCTATAATTAAATATAAGCAGAAGGTCTCCCCATTTAATAGTTTATCTTCAATTTGTGCGCTTGCGCCGCGTTGTGGGCGCCCTCAGCTCTCTCTTCTCCCTGTAAAGTCTGCTGTACATGGGGAGAGTAGTTCCGTTCACTAGTAAATAGTATCATACCACTACTTGTTTCCTAATGTAAATTTAGACATGACAGACTAACGAACTGACAGACAGACAGACACTATGAGGTTGTTAGTTAATATAATTTTGAGTGATAATCATAAAAATGTGATTTTTAACGACTAATAAGTGCTTCTCGGTCCCCTTTTTGAATGAAGATATAGTACCTACTCTACAGATTTCGAGTAGGTACTCAACCAGTTTTAGTTGGTACTCTACTCTACCATTTTTGTCTACATTGGTATGAATGGGATAAATATTTTCAGATAGTCATTACCTCGTAAGTAAACTGATCTGCTTTGAAAGCAGTGGACCAGTTTCTAGGTAAACTTTTTGAGCCTATCTAAGGCCTTCGCCTTAAAAATAGTTATTACTAAATTATAAAAAAAAATTAGCAAAAATTAAAACCGACCGACTTCAAAAAACTGAAAAGGATAAAATAGTCAAATTTAAGTAGGTACTCATTACCCAGAAACATATTTTTTGGAGTCGGTGCTTCACGGTCTATTATTTCTGGAAACAACTTAGCACCAACTCCAAAAAATATGTTTCTAGGTGATAAGTACCTACCTAAATTTAATTATTTTATCCTTTTCAATTTTTTTGAAGTCGGTTTTAATTTTTGCTTAATTTTTTTTTCTCATTTTTTAGTGATAACTTTCTCAGGACAAAGCTAGATGGGTGACCGTCAGCTTACTGTTTTTTACTATCGTATCGTTTCATTAAAAACTTATAGGAAAGCAAAAATCAACATTTCGCATACGTAGATGACTTTCTCATTTTAGTTATTTTTATTTAAAAACCAAACTACTCAACTGATTATGAAAAAAAAAAATATGGCAACTATTCCGCATCGAACCAAAAAAGAATCACGTAAATTGGATCAGAAATCTCGACGTAATCGGTGTAGAAACATACATAGAGAAAAAAAAACACACCAACCGAATTGAGAACCTCCTCGTTTTTGAAGTCGCTTAAAAAGTATTGGGTACAGATCACACGAATCGCTGAAGAGCTTATAAATCAACGGAACGTTGAATTAAACAATAAGTATATACAGTTAAAAGTTCACTTCATTCACAAAATAAAGTTTGTTTGACTTATACATCCAGCTGATTTGGCATAGCTGAGGAATATTCTGCAATGTCAGTAAAGGTTAGCTAATAACGCAAATACAGATAGACTAGAAGAATTTCACAAGGATATCCTTAGTCCTGGGTAGCTCAGATTGTTGGAGCTGTCGCCCGGATTGCGGAAGCTCGCGGGTTCGATCTCCGCCTCAGGACGTGGAATTTTTCTAGTTTGGATATATTTTAATTACTAGATAATTTTAAACATTTATAATAATGTTAAAATCAAAATTAAGAATATCTACTCTACTTAAATTTAGTGTGTGTCTTCAAAATTATATTTATGAAAATAATCCGCTAAGAAAACGACTCCTTGTGCACTTAGTCTAATAATATTATTTGCTTGTAAATAAATATCACACAAAATATAAACCCAATTCATAACATTAAAAGGCCAAATAATATTAAACATAAAAACTAATGTTAATGTGACATAAATATGTGAATATTTTACAGTCACAATAATATTACATTAATACTTGCGTCGAATAGACAACCTCTTTTTTTTTAAGTCGGTTCAAAAAACTAAAATTCTTGTAAAAAGGAAGGTTAATTAAGTAGTTACTTTTTGCGGGAAAAACTTTTCTACGAATAATTGGCCGTTAAAGTTTGTCGCACCAACTTTCATCGCACATTCATTGTTCGCACTCCATTAGCAAAGCTGCATTTTTAGAGATTTAATTGTGACGTAATTAAGTAGCAATAAATAACTAATTTATTAAGTAAAGCCTTCTACGTTTCAAGTTAGGTTTTCCATGGGTAATGTAAACGATTTAGTCGTTCAAGTAAAATAGCGCGATAGATACTATTTATTGAAGTAGACACGAATTTAAAGACACTCTACTACTACCTTTACTATAATAATAAATCATTCTATGATTACCTTACATGTATGAAAGAATTGTAAAAGACCTTAAAAGCCTTATTAAAAAAATATACTCTTTGGACCATCTTCGGATTAGCTATTCGCCCGCTTCGAATTCGGGGTAATTTCCCCCCTTTTTTAAATAAAATTTTAAAAGGTGGAAGTGTACAATTCGAGATCCAATTGAATTTAAAAAATATACATATTCAGACGTTGCTTATAAATTAGTAGATTTCATAGTAGAGCAGAGGAAATTTGCAGAAGAATTATGTAAAATCTAAAATTATTGTCTAGGATGGAAGTCCTACGGCCGGTAAAAAGACTACTTACCGATGATCACATCGTTAAGTAATTAATTAAGCTTTAGAGAGTTTGGTTTAATTAAGTAAGATTCACACTATTAGCAGTAATGATTATTATGATTCATCAACTTAAAAAGAACCGGCAAAGTTGTTAAATTTCATTTGATCTTCCTGCAGCGCCTTGAGTGCTACTAATTACGGAATCAGCGAAAGTTTCCCGATGACTACTCCTCCCGTCTTCCCGGGCCGCCTGCGCTCGCGTAGGTACCGATTGACGACGATGGAGTAGATGGTACCAAATACAAATTAAAAACCTATTGGGATACCGCGAGTCTCGTGCCATACCCATACCCTAAAATGGAAAACTTATAAGAGATAATGATATAAGAATCGTTTTTGTAATGAACGAAGCAATAAACCAAACAAAATTATCACATGTTGATTTTTCATACTTTGCCACCTCATTATCCCCCTCTTAGGGGTTGAAATCTGAAAAAAGCTATAAAACTTGTCTACTGATTTATTGATAGGAGTACTCCTGTGAGATTTCGAATGAAATAGTCTTACTAATCTTGTTTCCCTATGCAAAATTTAGACCCCCGTTTTTTCACACCTTAGGGGGTGAATTGAAAAATCCTTACTTAGTACACCCCTACACCTCATAAGGCACCAATTTTGGCACACAGGTTTGTGTGCCAAAATTGGAATATCTACACCTAACGGTTTGGGCTGTGCGTTGATACGTCAGACAGTCTAGTAAGTTTTCCTTTCTATATATTTAGATGTCCCGTATGTATGTATTATATATAGAGTCGCTTGCGTAGGTACCACAGCCTGTCCTATTTCAACTGGAAGACAGTTCGCTTTGTTTCGGATAGAAGAGAAAGATAGCCAGTGTTATTACTGGGCATGGAAGGCATTTTATCTTCAGGATGACAACACACCTGCAATTTAAATCAAGTGATTTACTTCCTTTTATTGCTGGCGCTGTTGGTCTCGGTTGTTCTGCAATTGCTTTAACCCACCAACCCGCATTGGGCCAGCGTGGTGGTGTTATGACCTAAACTTTTCGTGTGTTTTTCCCATGTAGCAACGCCTGGCCCCAGAAGTGAGTCGTATGGCGGCTGATGATGATGATGATGAAGGAAATAAATGTTTTGTCACGTTCTTCCATTTGACATTGTAAATTAGAGAAAATGATATAAAACTGTTTTAGTTATTGTTCTGAGTATAAAACACTGTGTGTGTGTGTGTGTGTGTGTGTGTGTGTGTGTGTGTGTGAGAGTGTGTGTGTGTGTGTAAAAAACAGGTGGGATGTCAGCTTGTTTGACATCTAGTTTTATAAAAAATATATATATTTAAATACTTATAATTATAGTAAAATCTTGCATAGGCGATTTGTTCAAATCCCTAAGGTAGGGTTCTGTTGGCTCCCTAAATTGAGACAATAAATTTAAACATGGGCTATATTCATGACATTTGTATGAAATAATGCTGCCAACGTTACACTATTCCATACAAATGTCATGAAATTATCAAATGAATACGATATTTTTGAAAGTGGCAAACCATTTCTATGGACTAATATAGCCCTTGTTTAAATTTATTGTCGCATTGACGGCACTACCCTGTATAATAATCTATAATTTTCTTGCACTCATACTTATTGAGAGCTTGTTGTTATAGGTGCTGGATAACAGAGAAATATAGATAATAATATTTTATAAAAATTACAAATATACTTAATAAACATACAAACACCCATGGCTCGTTAAAAAATGTTGCAAGCGTCCATAGGCTACGGTAACCGCTTACCGTCAGGTGGGCAGTATGCTTGATTGCCACCTTAGTGGTATAAAAAAATAGACACTTGTCCCTACCGGAATTCGAACTCGGGATCTCTGATCTAGTAGGAGTACTGAATCACATTCACACCACACACCGTTTAAGTGAAAAGGTTAGATGAAAAAGTTTATTAATCAAAAGTATTTATTTAGTATAAGCCATGCGTTATTAAATGAAGAATATATCAATCATCAATAGTAATTGAAAAATTAATTCTTTTTCTGTAATGAAGACCAAAAGAAATAAAAAACAAAAAGTCGTGCCCCTAAAAAAGTAACGAGGTACTTACGTTATAATTCGAGATGTCACCAATCAACCATTATGTGGTTATTGTCAAAATGAAACAACATTATTGTTAATTAATTAAGGGAAAGAGTATGTGAATCACCAATAGTCATTGAAACATTAATAAAATTATTTTTCTGTAATGAAGACCAAAGGAAATGAAAAACAGAAAGTCGTGCCCAAAAAAAAGTAACGAGGTACTTACTTTACAATTCGAGATGTCACTTACCAACCATTCTGTAGTTATTGTCAAAATCAATCAACATTAATTAAGGGAAAATTAGATTACGATGGGCTTTTTAACATAAGGGATTAACACAATGATTTAATTTTCACAGTACCTAGCTAAGTGTACTTAAATTGAAATTCCAGTAGGAGCTTCTTTTAGCCATATCATATTGTATATATCAATAAAATATAATATACCTACCTATATAAAAACAAACTGGGATACCTATGTACTCCTTATATAAACCCGTTTGTTTTTAGTATAAATAAAACATAATTCCCACCTACCTTAATCTTAACTACACCCACTTAAAGTGGTTTATCGTAATTATAATGTGCGACGAATGGAAGTATCTAATCTAATTTTGTTAAACATTTAAAAATAATTAGTGTTTTCGTTTTGGATCAATATACAAAATAAAGAGTTACTTATGTGAGAGAAATAAAATTTGACATGACAGCGTTCTAACACAGATATAAGTTTGGTTAATTGCCATTAAGAGTAAGGCTGGTTGGTTTGTTATAAGTAAGGCTGGTAATAAAAGCGATGAAATATTATTCGCTTCAGGCAAAATCTCATACTCGACCTCCCATGTTATTATGTAATGTAATTAGATTTCACTTCTATGGTCACTTCGATTTCACATATAAAAATATACCTATGGGCAAGGGTTTGACAGATGATTTAGATGTGAACACTTACATGTGAAATAACCAGCCCGCAGACATAAGGAACGCACAGCCTGAGATCAAGGTACTCATCAATATGAACAACTTTTACATGGGGTCAACTATAAAATCTTGATACTAAATATCTGTTTCTTAGAAATTAGAATACCTACTGCACTAAATTGTAGAAAACAGCTAATTTTTTAACGATTTTAGGGTTGTCCCGTAGTACAAGTTGCTCTTAATGATGACTGTTTTGACCTTTTTCAGATTGGGTGTGCTTTAATTATTTTACACGTTACAATACAAAGTCCACAGCCCACGTGAGGCGAAAGTATGCTAAAAGTAAATAATCTGTAAGTACTAAGTTATAAAAAAACTATCTGTTTTAATATTTATTTCATATTCAGATACAATTAATTGTAATTTCACAATGACTACAATAAGCAACCGATTAGTTTGATATTTTTTGAAGTAACTTTGAATCTCAATAAAAATAAAAACAACTTCCGATATTAAACACACAACAACTGTATTTATCATCTCATTGGTACAGCAATTATATCTAAATTATAAGATCTAAAAATAAAACTTAACAATAAACAAATAACAACAAAACATAGCGTCAGTGGGTACAGTCTATACCTACTCATCTTGTCGATCTCGGCAAAGAGGTATTATTATTGTACAGAGCACACGCGCTGTTCAGACTTGTATGGTAACTAATATAGACACCGATATTTAAAGCTTTTCTTAAAAACGAACATCAAAAGTATCCGTATCTTTTACCTTATACTGAAGAGATACTTTCTTATTGAGTATTAATACAGCTTCAGCCTCATAACTGATAAAGAAACAATCGCATTGCGGGCTTATTCTTCGCTTTGCATACAATGACACAGATAATTACAATAGTAGGAAAATTAGATTTACCTACATTGGCTGACATGGTGCGATTATTCCTTTATCACATCTTAGAGGCTCTCCAGCAACTTGGCAGTCTTGACTTTTTATGGCAGACCTCTCCAACCGAAGTCCAATAGTGACATTTATATTACTATGTTTGCCTACTAGATTCCGGCTGGCTTACAATGTCATTAGATTGCTAATTAGGAAACTGCCACGTCGTCTGTCCAGATTGCTGAGGAGGTGTCAGTTGGGGAGCTAAATTCACCGCTGCAGTCTGTTGACTTGCTGCTGCGTTGTTGTCGCTTCGGTCCCATCCGTGAGACTGATGCGCGTGCTCATGGTGGTCAGGAGTAGGGAACCACTCAGATATCCAAACGGGCTTCCAAATTTTCTCAACACCGGGCACCGATATATCCACCCACTCGGGAACTGAAATCTGCTTCCAGGCTTCCTTCCACTCCAACTTTTTGTCAGGCACCCAAATCAATTTTTTGGATGGTTTCCAAATTTGTTGCCAGGCTTCTTTCCATACTAGTTTCTTATCATCAACCCACACTTGTTTCTTTTCTGCCCTCCATATCTGTTTCCATTCGTCTTTCCAGACAAGCTTCTTGTCAGGAATCCAAATTTGCTTCTTTTCAGTTTTCCAGTACTTTTTCCATACGGGCTTCCAGACAAGTTTCTTTCTCCATAAGTCATGTGATGTATATTCCCATCCATCGTGATCTTTGCCAAGATATTTTTCACCAGGAACGCCTTCTTTAACCCATTCTGGTACCCATATCTTTTTCCAGGCTGGCACTTGAACATCTTTCCATCCGGGTACAACAATATCTTTATGTACAGGTACCGTAATCTTTTTCCAATCAGGCACTTTCACTTCTTTCCACGCGGGAACCTTGATGTGTTTCCATTCAGGTTTGTAAATCTTCTTCCAGTCAGGAACTTTAATTTCTTTCCAAACCGGAATTTTCGTGGGCACCCAAACAGGCTTCCAGATCTTTTTCCATGAAGGTTTCCATATTTGCTTTTTACTAGGTTTCCAGATCTTTTTATAGTCCGGTTTCCAAATAAGTTTCTTTTTCCAATACCCTGAGTCGTGGTGATCGTGATGGTCATGGTGAGCATGGTGTTCATCAACATGTACGTCGTGATGTCCGTTGTGGTGCCCTTGGTCGATTACTCCGTGATCGCCACCGTGATCATAATGGCCATGATCTTGAAAAGAATTGCCATGATCGATTGGCGCTGGATAGTCGTAGCCATCACGCCTTTGAGCGGTTCCCTGATTTTGTAAATTCTGTCCAAACTGCTGTTCTGCATGTTGATTATTTTGTATAAACGCCTTTCCTGTCACTAGAGCGATTTGTAAAATTACCGCTAGGGTAACCTGAAACAAAGAAAAATAAATTTAGAGCTTTACAAAATTATTCATTATCAATCAACCTTATGTGTTCGCAAAGCCCTATGTTTACTCGCATAGCGCGTACGCTGACGCATATTTTCATATCGCCTCGCTTTGATTAATAAAACTATATTTTTACAATACACCGAAATAAAATCTATTACACTGATAATGAATCAGAACATAAAGCGTATTAATTATAATTGGCATGTTTACACAGCCTATTCATTTAAGATCTTGGTAAGTCGTGACGTAATTACGATATTTATCGCATAGATGGCTTACAAAAAGAAAGTGCAGTCGAGAACAGTGTAGCGCCGTTGGCTAAATGGGAACCGGACGACCTAGGCATCTGGTTTGTTCTAGGAAGTAAGTCGGTGCTAGGAATACACAAGTAACAACGGCACTCCATGGAAACACAAAACGAGAAAGTGCTGCAACAATCGAGATTACCTCATTACCATACACAAAACAGTTTAAGAACAGCACGCACTTAATGTACTCAATTTGGGCGAATATAAATAAAATAACCTGTTTTCGAAGTATTGATATGGACAACTCTGACATTGTTAAGTAACAGTTAATTGGGGTGATGATATAGTAACAGTAGTGAGGTATGGTAAGTATTTGGATAATCTCTAAATATTCCAATCAAGTAATTTATAGATTTCCGATCCGAGGTAATTATTTTTTACAAGAATAAAACATTTTTCAATGTATTATTTTTTCAAAGGACTATTTGATCTGTTGTCGGCTTATGTAAGGGATGGTGAAAATTCAGCGTGAAAGTGCATCTGGTTCGTTAGCGTAGTTCACACACGACGCTAATACGGCGCGGGCGCACGTCCGCGTTATGCAAGCATTACGCAAGGGCCGGCGACAATGCTGATTGCGATTGACACCCACAATTGTAATGGCTATCCATATACGACCTTACGTCAAATTAATTTTTGCGTTTACGGAATCATTCGAATTCGTAACGAGCTTTCAGCTCCGGATTGAAGGCGAAAATCAATTTGTGTCGACGGCGCCGAAATCATAACGGTAATTTTATACGAATTATCATTTAAATATTGCTGACACTTTGATTATTTTTTTACACTTGAATCACTCCATTTCATTCAGAAACTATTGGAAAATTATTACGAAAATCGCTAATTTAAATTAGATTTTTTCTTAAAACAAAGTGTTAAATTAATTTTCACTCAAAGTCATTTAAACATAATAAACAAGATAATCCGCAGGGAAAATTATATATCGTCGATTGTTATAAATAACTTAGTAAAATCGTAAAATTAGTTATTTTAATTCTACATAAATACCGACTGACTACACCGCCGCTTATAATATGAAAATTTGTCGTGACATAAACAAATTCTGCAACTTGAGTCCTAAGTGATGATATGTATAGTTATTTAAGTTCACTTCACTTATGTTCTTTTATCTTGGTTCGCACAAACCACTCAATTAATGTTGTATCTCATTGATAGATCAATCTAATTTTTTATCTTAAAAGTAATCATTTGATGTTTTACTAGTTAGTTGAGATATGCTATAATTACGATAAAATTTCCAAACAATGAAGAGAAAATGTGGCGAAGAGCCCCAGTGTTGACACCCGCAAAAAGATTGTATCTATTGTTGGGAAATGTCGAAGGTACACATTTCATTAAATTTCTATGTTCTTTATAACTCTCACCACAGTTACCTTTTTTTACGTTAACACCATTGTAATCCCGTATTATTAATTAAAATTTTATTTACTCACAAATGGAAATTTTAAATAATTAAACAAATATTGAATGATATTTTAATTATTTAAAAATAGATTTTCAATAAAGTATCTGCATGGGTTTGCTTTCAACATATTTGGTCAAACGGATTATGTTTACACTTTTCCGTTTGCTGTAACAATATTTAACAATTATCACACCGCAGCTACTTTACGTGTAAAATAAATATACGAGTTATAACCGCCACTTAGTTCTTAATGTTTGCTTTAAAGTCATGAAAAAATAAATAAGTAAAAACTCTGAAAAGTAAAAGTTATGACAAGTAATATAAATGAGATAAAAAACATTAACAACTTTTAAATAAATATAATTTTGTGTATTTAATTTATTTTAATTAAAATTTTATTATAATTATAGGAAATTTTTTTTTCAAAATTTTTGTTTGTTTAAAACAAAAATGTTTAAAAACACAATGACAATTAAAACTATTTGTCTATCCTTAACCTTACCGTTAACCAATATATCACAACGAAACCGCGAAAAAACTGTTTCTAAATAGGGTTGAACTATAAACTAATTGATAAAACGATCCTTGAAGAACATTGAACACTGACCACTTGGCTCCAGAACCCTCGCATGATGAGGCGGGGTACGGCTCCACTAGCTGTGACGCCGGAACTGTTTCTACTCTATTATTTTATCTCGGGTTCGAGCTTATATATGAGCTGGCCCGACCCATTAGGCAGAGAGTGGGGCGCCTCGGCATTCACTTTCGCCGAACACCCTGCCGCGGAGCCTCCGCTGCAGCACAGGAAGCGTGGGATGCGACCATTGAAGGGTCAATCTTAGAATAAACACCCCGTCTTAATACATTGTTTCGGCCATGATATTTAATACTCTGAAATGCCCGACGCTTATCAGAGATGATATTGATTGAAAATATAAATAAACTGAGACGCCTTTTAGTCGTTGACAAGAATGACAGGATCCATTTTTAGCTTTTCACCCATCTTAGGACGACTTAATGTTGGAATAATTAGAAGGTTACAGATTTTCTTAAATAAATATTACATTCCATGTTTTGATCATATAGGTAATTACGTAAAACTTTATTGCGAATTTTATGTGCCTATTAAAGTTAAATTTAGGTAAATATAAGGTCAAAGGTTTGCCAATTTTATTTTAATTTTCTTACAAAAAAGAGGGTCCAAAGGTCGAATGAACGATAGAAGTCAGTAGCTGAAGTTGGTAGTCGTCTCTTCTGATTGTGAAACTAATGCATTGTGTGCCTACATAAGTAAATATTAGTAGTCCAACCAGATCAATCTATGACCTGCATGACAGTTAACACGTACAGTCCTACACGCATTCGATCGGTCCGTTGAGTAAGAGCTTAAACTCAATAGACACTAAATATTAGTAGTATTTTTACTGAAAAATATAACACTCGGAATCTGTTGCGTGGGGTTTTACGGAACACTTCTTGGGAAGGGAGGGTGGAGGCGGGGGCTTAAAATTTAAACACCCGACTAAGGTAACACCTCCGCCTTATTGCATATAAATAATACTACTTTGTAGTGCTGTGTTCCTGCGGTGAGTAAGCTCGCCAGAGCTCTTTGAGATATAGAGACCAGCAGTGTGATTCACTAACAGAAATATGCAACATCGAGCTTGATGACTGACGAGACGAGCCGCCATTGATTTTGACGTTTGAGCAAAGCGCTGCCCGTATACGTATTCACTAATTTCTAAGTCGATATCTTGGCTGTGTATGTTTGTTGCTGTTTTAGAGATGCGACATGAAGTAGGTACTTACCTACAAGTGATATTTTTGGATTAAGTTCTTGTGTTTAAAATGTATCATAATGACTTCATTCAACTACGTATTGACATTTACGTACGGATATAAAAATTATCAACATTTTAGTTAAGGCTCACGGTGTGCTTTTCGTCGAAACGATAATGTAGTCAATGGTTGTCAAACGGTTATCAAACAAACGCTAAAGGTATTCAAAGCTGCAGATATCGCATAGCAGGTGACTAGTCTCCTATAAACTTAACACTGCCTTTTGCTTTTTACATGGTAGGCAACTTAGACTCTAGGCTGTGCTTGAGGTATGTAGGCAACGCGTGAATCTATTTAAGGGCTATGGTAACTGCTTACCACCAGGCGATTCATACGCTTGTTTGCCGCCCATTTCGTATAAAAAAGCTTTATAACCGATCGTTGCGTAACCTGTTAAATTAATGAGGTAAACAACGTTTTGTGAGAGATTATGAGGTGACGGGGGCGATACCGTGATCCTTTTATGTGGCGTTCTTAAATTAGCCGACTTCGAAATTTGGTTGTTTTAATAGTTATTAGCCTAAAAGTTACATGAATTCTAGAATGCTGTTATGGCTCGTGGCATTATAAGGCAATTGTAATGGTATGCGCAGGGTGCGTGCGAACGCGTATTATAGTTCACGTAAACTGGATATGTGGGTGGCTCAGTAGTAACAATGAACTTCAGCTACAATTAAGTATCTCCGTTCTCCCCTAGGTAGGTTAAGGGGCATGCTTCTCTGCTTTCAACAATACCACTCGCCGAAGTTACCTGTTTCTTCTGGAAAAGAGCATCCGACTGTAGACGCAGCTCTACATTGCAGAAAATCGCAGCCATACACTAATTTGCTGTATCCTCAGCCAACATAACGCTCTTTCATATTTTTTACGTTAAGGGCTACGCCCGTTCTCCCCTAGCTAGGGTAGGAGGCATGTTTCATGCACTTCCATGGTGATTTTAGGTCGCATGCCTGACCCTCTCCTGGCTAGTTCGTCCTCAGCGTCGTTGCCTCTTGCGCCGCTGTGTCCCTTTATCCAGTGAAAGGTAATAGAATTTAGTGTTGTTCCTACTAGGCCCGAATGGCATTCGTGAATGAGGCTCGATGTTATCACGCAACTGTTTAGGGCTTGTAAGACTGATTTGCTGTCAGAGAGTATTGTATGTTTTGATTTGTTACCTCTCTTACCTAGTGGAATACCCATTCATTCCGCTAGAAATTCTGTGTTCTGGACTCCCAGCGGTATGCTTTATGTGGATATTTAAGTCCTCCTAGAAGATACCCGTGCCCTGAGTACCTACTTAAATTTAATTATTTTATCCTCTTCAGTTTTCTGAAGTCGGTTTTATTCTTTGTTTTTGTCATATTAGGTATGTCAATAACCTAAACAGTCCTATTACGGTGGCTGTCAAAATCAACGCCTATACGGAGGTAAAATTATTTTAGTGTTTTATTCTTGTTTGGTCCTATATTGACCGTTTATCGGACCATCCGTACACTTGTTTGCTACCCTAGCGATTTAAAAGTGTCACGGTTCAAATTCTATCACCAACAGCAGTGAAATGTCAATCGCGATATCGTCGATGAGCGTGCAAGACCGCGTAAGATGTTTGCAATACCGCGTATTTACAAAAGTCGCAAAATTTAAATAGCTTAACTAGATACACAGAGAAATCCCAAATAAGCTCAGTCAAAGAAATGTGTAGAAATATCCAAGATATTATCTTTCCTGTGAAATAAACAACAAGCGCATACGCGGTATTGCAAACTGCTCTTACGCGGTCTTGCACGCCCTCCGTAGATATCATTTACTGTTGGTATCGTCGTGGTAAGCAAATACTCGAGCTCGATGGCGTAGCGGTCGATCACGAAAACAAAGTCATTTTCGCCATAGTCGATCCCGGGATGGGTCAATCAAAATTTATGATCCCGAGCTCATCCGTTAGCCGTTGGTCCCGGTTGTTATTGTAACCGTTTTGACCCACCAACCCACATTGGGCCAGCGTGGTGGTGTTAGGCCTAAACTCCGCACGTGTTTCTTTCAAGTGGGAAGGCCTGAGCCCAGCAGTGGGACGTATATAGGCTGATGATGATAATAAAGCATATGATATGATAATAAAGCATATGATATGATAATAAAGTATATTGCATTATAATGAACATCAACAATGCACAGCACCAGAGTGATGTTTAAATAGGTAGATAGATATATTAATATAATTGTTAACCTAGCTTTAATCTAGAAGATGTTTGGTTTCATAAAGGTACTAATTTAAAGTTCTCTCTATTGATGTTTTTTAATCGCACTTCGTGTTGCCTGCATTCCTCCAGTATGTCTCCCACATTTATGGGTTGACTGGAAGAGATCTCTTAGAGAGATGAGTCCATCTTTGCTAATTAATGTTACATTTATTATGTTTTGTAATTTTTAAGTGCAATAAAGAGTAAAATAATTTTAAAACGATTTTATTTAGTTACTTAAGATACCTTTTTTTGAGGTGGAGGGTTAATAACCTGTGTTACAGTACAGGATACATCCTAGTATAGGTATCAACCTGCCAAAATCTAGTTTGTTATGTTTTATTGTTGTTTGTTTACCCATGTAACTTATTGTACTTGACAGATTATGGTGAGGATTAAATGATTTATTATTATTATTATCTTTTGTGACCACTATTAATTATAACTGTCATTATCTTGATACATCGACTTCGTTTGTCAATCAGCTGGCGATCAATAACTAATTAAAAGAAATTAATAACTTACTGACTTAATTAAGATCTCAAATGTAGTTTAACTATTTGAGTTAAGTCATTTTTCAACAAAAATGAAAACAAACCAATTACTTTACACTTACAAATCAGGAAAAAACATTACTTAACAAATGAAAATATTTTACCGAAGACGAAATTGGATATTATATCATTAAGACGTAGTTTCAAGGTAGGGGATATCGATAAAAAAAAACTTGATATATCGAGCTTTTAAAAAAACTAACTTTTACAATAGGCTTATGTGCAAAGTAGTAGTGTGATGTCATATTATGATGAAAAACTTATTAAGCCGTTTAATGAACAACCAAAATTTTTGGACAGCACATTCAGCGTAACAGTTCGCCCTTAAGACCGCCCGTATTCCAATATTAATAAAGACAGTTTTCGCAGTACGACTGTTACCTATACTTTTTTGATGTTATAGATTTATTATTTTATTCTTAAAAATTGCCTCAGTTTTTTTATAAAAACCAAAACTACCGATTAGTAAGGTAGAGTCAGCCATACATTACCTATTTGGTAAGCGTAACCTATCATTAATGTTCAATAACTAAACTACTCGTATTATTAAGTAAAGCTTCAAACAAAACAAAAATCCTTAGTTTTTTACATTTTCAGTTTTATTCGACCAGTATTGCATAATACACGCGAACATACACACGTATGGACGCGACATTGAGTTCAAAATTAAAATTATAGCAAATACTACACACTACAAAACTACTTTCAAGTTTAAACTTTTTCATCGTTTGTTATGACTTTTCATTGCGAACCCATGCAAGTATTATTATGCTTTGTAGTATTTACACACTACAAAACTACTTTCAAGTTTAAACTTTTTCATCGTTTGTTATGACTTTTCATTGCGAACCCATGCAAGTATTATTATGCTTTAAATTCATATAATTACTACTTTTCACTTATTGTGTTGCTTTTTACTTTAACCTGCTAAGCCAGGCACAGATTCCAGACACAATTGATTTTTAATTGTCATAAGGTGTCCGGGAGTCTTACGAGGCTTGACAAATTAAATCTATTAATCGCATTTTCATTGGTAATATTATTACTTATTTTTACATTTTGATGTTATAATTTTATTATACTCTACTAGGTCCGATAAATTTTAATAGTCATAAGTTTTCATATGTCTTATTATTATTGATTTAATTTATTTATTATGTATTAAATTTAATTTACCGATATAGCAAAATATCGACATTTATACCCTTCCTTAGTCCTTGCAGTTTGACAGCTGTTTTAATGCAAATGTACCTATTTTGAGATTACAGAGTAAATTTATGTACAGCTTTATAATTTTATTTCATAATTCTGCAAAAAATATTAAGAAAGAAAGTTTATCGGCATTTATCAACATTATGACAGAGTAAAAGAAGAAAATAAATGATTTTGTTTAATGCTGAGTGAAGAAGTATTTAATTTTAGTGAATAACCAGCTTACATTAAAAGATTTAAAGTATGTAAAACAGACCTCATGGATATATTATGGGATATAATAGGATATATTATAATTTATTTTTTAAAGCATAATTCAGCCATTTAATTCGTTCGTAGAGCATATCAAACACGCGTTTAAATATTTAAAATATCTCAGAGTAATTTGATTGTCCTGAGGTTTGTCTAAATTGAACTTCGAAATATTCCACCTCGTCATTGTCGTCCTAAAGATCCATTCACTGTGCATCATGGCAATTCCTACTTGCTTCGAGAGTGTAAACAGTTCAATAATATTATAATAGGTTGGGGAAAAAGTTTCTTCGCATTTTTTAAGAAATTTCAAAATATTTTTTAATATAGTTTATTTACATTTAACTAAAGTATGTAGGTACCATTTTGTTCAATAACTTTTTGCCATCTTGTAGGTAGGGACATGATCCCATTGCTATAGAAATTTTGGGGCTTTTGATCAAAATACCGTGACAAGTGGTTTTGGCAGTCCTCTCGTGATGTTAACCTGACACTGCCTAGAGAATTCTTTTTCGCACGTTCTTGTCGTACGTGATCCACTTTTCATCACCAGTTATCAGCTTCTTCAAAAATGGTTCGGTTTCATTACGTCGTAATAAAGAATCACAAATGAGTACACGGTTCATTAGATTTCTTTCAGTGAGCTCGTGGGGTACCCAAATATCGAGCTTTTTTGTGTACCCATTTTTTTTAAATGCGCCAAAACTGTTTTGTGGTCAATTCCCAGTTCTTCAGCTACGTCGTAACTACTGATATGCCGATGTTGCTCCAGTTTTTCAAAAATGGCATCAATTTTATCCGTAATAGGGCGACCAGAGCGACGTGCATCTTGACATCAAAATTTCCGGATTGAAAACGCTTAAACCAAATTTGTGCTACTTTCACAGACACTGCACTAGGTCCATAAACATCGCAATTTTTTTGCGAATCTAATGAAGAAATTCGATACATTTTAAAATTTTACCTTTTTTGTAGTAAAATTTTAAAATGTATCGAATTTCTTCATTAGATTCACTCATCATAACAGTACGAAAAACAAATGAAAAACACATATTTTCCTAATTTGAAATTGGAATTATCTTTTTTAAAATCTAAACTTTTAATGATACCAAAACCAGCCAGATACAAATAGTACAGCCAAAGAGATTTTATTACAAGTTCATACATACTATAATGCGAAAAGACTTTTCCCCAACCTAATATATGCAGGACTTGACAATAGCGTTGCTCAATTTTGTAACAACTCACTTACCTTCTGTGAATAGAATCCTGGCAATGGCCTATATTATAGTGTAGTATATGTCGCTCGAGGAGCTCGATGGCGTAGTGGTGCCGCTATGGGTTTCAATCACGAAAATAAAGCAACTTTCACTATGGCAATCCCAGGATGGGTCTCTCGAAGATCGAAATCTTGAGCTCCTCCAAGCTTTGGAAGCCGTTTGTCCCGGTTGTTACTACCAATACCAACCCGCATTGGGCCCGCAGCGTGCTGTTGCTATGGCAAACTTCTCATGTGTCTCTCCTATGTAGAAGGGGCTGTGCCCAGCAGTAGGGCGTTTATAAGTCGGTGATGATGATATTTTGGTATACTTTTTATCAAAGTTAATTATTATAACTATAAATTATAACAATTATAAAACAGACCTGCAGTTATAATTTAAAAAAATACAATTCAGCAACTATCTACTTAAAATAATTATTTTAATAAAAGAAGGTAATAAAGTTACGTGAAAAGCCCACAGAGCTCATGCTGTCGGCCGTAATAATTTTCGCGCCGAATTCGCTCGAGAGACGATTAAATATGTACAGCCAGCAACAAAATGATGTAGATATTATATTCTTTCTCATAAGTCAAGGCGATAGTTATATAAGTCGTGTATATGGTTTTGTTACTGACTGTATGTAAGAATACCTTCTAGTGGTCGTTTGGGTGGGATTATTAATTGTAATTATGCTATCATAATAGCAACGCAAAATCTTCGAGTAATAGGTGTCATAATACATAATGATAGTTGAGGTGGCTTCGATACCGACTGTCTTGTTGGAAAATTGGTTGTCAGCGAGGCGTTCCGGCAGGCGGTAGCCATCTTACGAAAACCTGATATCGCAGGAAGCTACGGAATTAGAAAAGGACGATGTCTCCTTTGCGTCTTAAGGAGATGGGTCTATATGCAGCTCGGACTGCTGTAAGCAACAGCAACGGCTGGTAGACGCCTACATAATCCGCTCCAAAATGTTCCTGCGTGGAGTCCATCGTTTCACTGCATTCTCTTTCTCTCGCAAGTCCGGTTCCAGACATAAGTCGGCCAGCCTTCGGGATAACAGCGATGAGTACTATCTATGGATATTGTCGAGCGTAACAATTAAAGCTAAACTGCTTCATGCACTGTTTTGATAAGGTTTTTTATTTTTAATTTAGACATTCAGTTATTTAAAAATATGCGCCAGCGAATTAAATTTCTACAAATAATGAAA
Source organism: Nymphula nitidulata (assembly GCA_947347705.1). Classification (NCBI taxonomy): domain Eukaryota; kingdom Metazoa; phylum Arthropoda; class Insecta; order Lepidoptera; family Crambidae; genus Nymphula; species Nymphula nitidulata. Next base: position 26,852,182 of record OX374616.1, read on the forward strand.
CGTAGGCCTCAAATAGTTTAAGAAACACTTTAGTGATGAATTTGTGTTACGACGATTTCTCCTCCGTTAACGAGCAAAAATTATAGTCTCATCATCACTGGCATTGCGTCAGAGATTTTGTTAGTATCACAATGCTTGTACATTAAGTTTAGATGAACTCTGCGATTTGATTGAGCTCGACAACGCGGATCTCGTGAGTTCAGTAGCGTCACATTGTATGACTGCACGTTCAGTCTTACGAGAGTAGATAACGTGACTCTTATCCCATTAACAATAAGAGTCACGAACACCGAGAAGTGGGTACATGTTATTGCTCATGACTGTACCTATTCGAATTATTGATCAGACTCAGTAAACTTCGAACCAGTTGATCTTGCACCATAGATAAGGTTGTCTGGTAGAGATCGCTTCTAGCGACAAGACCGGCTATTTTGGCATATTCTGTTTGTTTTATCTCTGTGATGTTTTTGTGGATGTGCAAAATAAAGACTTTCTATCTATCTATCTTGTACCATAGATGCATACCTACGTGAGTTTTTTTCATTGGCGGGGCCAGCAAAAAATATCATGTTATCCTATTAATTGCTCAGTTTATTTGGACGTGATTGATATTTGTTTCTAGTTACAAAAAGAATTTCCATCTAAGTGCAGTCGTCAATGCATCAGAAAACACGATTCTTGTAGTTCTTGCATGTTACCAGAAGGAAATTTTGAATTATGGCGCAAAATTACCTTTATGTAAGACTATGTTTACCTTTTCCGTACGCTAGAGTCACGTTTGGTCATTGTCTCTGTCAAACCTAAACTGTTTTACACGACATACAAGACTAATCTCGACACAAAAATACAGTCCACTTTTATTTGGCCAGTATATTTTTCAGACACCTACAACAAGAAACTTAAATGAAAATTGCGACATTTTAAAATAGTAGACTATTCTAAAATTTTGAATAAAGTCGCAATTTTCAGTCAATTTATGAAAAATGCTACACCTTGCTATACAGGCTACTCGATCAAGAGGTCCCGGGTTCGAATCCCGGTAGGAGCAAATGTTTGTATGATGAGAACGAGCATTTGTTTACGAGTCATGGATGTTTTTAATATGTTAGTTTAGTATATTTCTAATATTTACTATATGCATAATTATTATCATTATTTCTCCGTTATCTAATATTCTTAACACAAGGTCTTAATGATGCTTACAGGCTTGATAATAGGTGTGAGTGTATGAATATTTATTTATTTATACTTCCAACTCCTCGAAGTTTAAAATATCTTAACCTATGTTTTCTGATCATAAAAATTTTGAAATAGCATTGTGTCGTTTTACTAGGTGATCCATATCGTAAGGAATCTCTACCTATATTATCAAGGTACTGAGACTACTTATGTGCATATTTTTACTCTATTTTTACACGAGGTGTTAGGGGGACGCTCTTAAAAACGAAGCCAGACTGCCCGTACGTACTGGTCACCCTAAACACGACTTGTAAAAAAATTGAAATCGCAAAAAAAATCAGCTGGTTCATACTAACTTGTATGAAACTGCTGTTTTTTTTGCTATTTCCAATTTATTTTCTAACAAGTGCTTAGGTGAGCAGCACTGCCACCTGCCTCCGTTTACGAGAGCGTCCCAAACACCCTGTATGTACAAATAAATGCATCATATGAAATGCGTCATAGTCATAAGGTCACACATACCTAAGCCATAACTCAAACATATAACATAACAAACAAAAATATTATGAAGAAACCGGTTTATACTCATCATCATACTTTCAACACGATATCAATTACTTACGCGAATTAAAACGGCAGATTGGCAATAGGCCTTTGGCATATTTATGTAAATTAGTTTTTTGTTATATAATTTTAATATCAATAATTAAAGTTTATTTGAATCATAGAGAGAAATGAGAAACATTAATTGGTAGTTATATGGACAATCAATACGAGTACGATCAGCATAAAAATAATATTTAATAGGCTTCTGTTTATTTTTAAGACGAACATAATTAACACTGAATATATTATATATTTATATTTTCAAACCTAAATATATTACAACGTGACATTAGAAAAAAAAAAGAACTTACAAATAATAAACACCCCCTAAATCTTGCGAAACAGGAAGTGTACCAACAAGGCTGGTCGCATTACCTCGCTGAATTGCGATGCGAATAGGTAACATAAATTTTAAAAGTAATATACAATCTTATGACGTACGTGTCCCTTCATCAAAATGAAATTTGCTGTAGTTTAATCAGCTGGGTGGGACATTCAGATGAAGTGATAGATTTCTTATAACCCTTATTACCATGTCTCAGTGAGTAATTAAAACCATAATTATTAGGTAACGATCAAAAAGACTGGTGATTTTACTTATCGATTACTAAACCACTCATTTGAAATATATTCGATTACAAACTGTTTATTTTATTAAAGTGGATTCTTAGTTAAATATGACTAAGGACGCAATGATTAGGTTTAATATGTAGAACTTAAATCTTCGATGTAAATTTCTGACCTTGATTGTTAGTCTGCCATCGAAGGAACTTATATCTTAAAACAAAACCATGTGGGTCGAAAATTCTAGCGCATTTAAATCCAATGAAAATTTTTATTTGTTCCGTAAAAATTGACAAAAACACGATTTTATGGGAAATACTAAAGCGAGTAACTAAAAATACTTGCACAGCATTTAAAGTGTTATTTTTTTTGCTGTAATGTTCAGTTAAATACAAACCCTTATTTCCCTCCAGTCAATGGAACTTAGGTAATAATAAGTTCTACTACTATTTAATATGCTCTAAATGAAAACGGTGTTCTAATAATTAATGTTGTTTCAATAATACGGTCTGGATAGGTAAAATATCCGGGAAAAAAATATGAGACTATCGTCGAAAATAGCTGATAATTTCCAAATAATCCGTGAAAGCAGTGTCTTCGAAAATAACTGATACCTACTAATAATTTTCGAAGGAGACCGCGATAGCAATTGTGTCTGTCTGGGTACACTCCAGTAACCATTTGAAAAACTCGTTCACGCGAGCACAGCCGCGGGCAGAAGTTAGTCTTTCTTTTCTATGAGAGTGAGCAATCCACCCGCATTGGGCCAGCGTGGTGGTGTTACGGCCTAAACTCCTCATGTGTTTCTCCCATGTAAGAAAGCCTGTGCCCAGCAGTGGGACGTATATAGGCTGGTGATGATGAGCAATCCACATGACTTATGATAATTGCGATTTCTAGATGTCATAAGTGAGAAAATCTTTACTTGTTGATTACATTTACATATTTTACTTTTTCTCAAAATATTTAAAATAGAAACGTTGCGATGTATATTGAGGTGTAACTATTCATTCACTTTTGGAGTAAACAATTTGTGGCTCAAGATGGAAATTTCTCAAAAACCTCATTGACCTGCACGCCGAAATAGCAGAGTTGCGCAATACTAATAGGTCTATTTAAGTAGGTCGTGAGAGACTATCAACGCAAACATGAATTACGGTGCGTACAATGCATCTACTGATCGTGCACATCGCCACACGTTGATGAACTCCCTTGTCATCTGACACAGTTCAGTTAACTATATTATTAGTTATAATATAATATTATTATTTTCAAACTCACTCCAATTTTCTAGCATAAATTAAGCATCATTTTTAGAGTTTAAGCATAAGACACTAAATAATGGAAAAAATCTATGACTCTTGATTATCACGAACAAAATGTTCGTACTATCATACTAGCATTTGCCCCTGCCCCTAGGTATCGAAAATTGGACCGCGGACGGGGCTTAGTACAGACGACAGCACATCAAGTATGACAGTTGCACTACGAAAGCCGCCTCTATGACGAACGAAATAAGGGCGATCTCAAGGTCAAACCGTTACGCTTCATATACATGAACACGTATGTATGTTACTCTCTTTACTGAAGGCTTTATTAATTGAGGGCTGATGAAGTCGGCATTTATTTTCGCATTATATTTTTTTCGAATTGCGGGGTAGCCGGAGTTGGCGCCAGGCGACACCGACAATAGAGTTTTATGATGCTTACATATCGAGGTAACGAGAAGTACTCCGCCTGCAACAAAATCAATATTGTGTTAGTTACGTTTTAGCAACCTTGTTTTATTGAAATTAAGATGCTTGTAGTCGTCATACAAACATGTGCTCCTAACGAGACTTCTTATTTAGTGATCGACTGACCACTCGTCCGACGCGTCAAATAGTTGACCCTTTAGGGTTGACCTTAATTTAAATATTTGAAACCTTAGCTGGAAAATTAGACATTTTTTTTATCAGCTTGATGGATTACAAATAAATTAATAATGCATAAAGCCCCTAATTTTAATATTAGGAAATAAATTAGTGATGTAAGTAGCCTTAGATAGGCTTTACGATGCTAGTATGTAAATTTCATCTCCGAAAAACAAAAGATGCTTCTACGGTCTGAGGTCGACGAACTCAAGCTTAACAACATAATATTGCCGGTTCAATGAGCTTATTCTTGTCAATATTTCATAAGACTTTAATGACCAGCAGCCACCTTTCAATCAACGGAGTATAGTAGGTGAGTCTATCTAATTAACGATACAACTAAAATTATTTCAGAAGAATTGTAATTTAATACTATCAGTAACTAATTGACTATACCTACATATTGATTATAACAAATTATAACTCGTTTTCTCTGCAAAACTTTATAGTTTCTTTTGCCAGATGCAAGTTGACGGTTTTGCTCATTCATAATCATCATTAGTCAGCGAAAATAGTGCTGGAATTCAATAGTATATAGAGTAGAGTGGGTTAGCTCCGATTGGGGGTAATTTTGAACTAGACACAGTACCTGATAAAAGAGACGGAGACCCCAAGCCAGGTACTAAGCACGTTCTCTCTATCCTTTTCTATCATGATATAAACGACCTCTTAATCACCTCACAACGATAACTTCGCACGGCTTTTCATACAAACTCTCAACTCGACATTTTTGGAAACGAACAAATCAATTCTAATTAGACTTGCCATGCATTATCAACTTATGCTAGTCTAAAAAGTTAAAAGATTGATCTAAAACAGAAGGTATGACAATTGAGTAAGAACTATTTAAGTATAACTTTTCAAACTAACCAAAAGTTTACCACTTTGTGCAAAATTGCAAACCAGTTTTTGCAAAAATAAATCAGCTAGGTGGGACATTCAGATGAAGTGATAGATTTCATAAAACTAATAAAAGTACCGTTTTGGCTTTGGGCGGGACCCTATCTCAGTGAGTAATTAAAACCATAATTATTAGGTAACGATCAAAAAGACTGGTGATTTTACTTATCGATTACTAAACCACTCATTTGAAATATATTCGATTACAAACTGTTTATTTTATTAAAGTGGATTCTTAGTTAAATATGACTAAGGACGCAATGATTAGGCAAAAATAAGTAATTACGACATAAGAATGTCTGATTCTTTATAAATTATAGCCTTGGCAAAGTTAGGCAGCAAAGCAAATTGTCAAAAACAGTTATAAATTATAAGTAGGTTTGTACCATCAAATTCAGGGTTGACAAATCATAATTTAATAACTAAGAATATTACACAGTAGCTAACTAAAATAAAATAAAAACTTAGTTTACTCACTCAAATTTACCGCTTAAGAATATTTTCTTTAATTCCATATTGAATAGTCCCGCAAGGCATCATCTTTATGATGCATTTTCATCATCATCATATCAGCCTCCATTGCTGAACAGCGGCCTTCCCCATCGATACCAAATGGAAAGATTCTACTCAGCCTGCATCTGCATCCAACGGCTCCCCGCGACCCTAAACAGTGCCTCTGTCCTTTTAGCGGGAAGCCGTTCTACTGATGCCGTGGCGCTTTCTATTATGTGGTCGCCATGCTAGAACTTTAACACCCCATCGACCGTCCGTTCTGCGTGCTATGTGGCCTGTTCATTGCCATAATACATCTATGAACATCTATTATCTATCTATGTCAGTGTTCATGTAATTATATTTCCTTTCCTTAATCGATCTTTGCTTTAGTTTTTTGTAATGGCATTTACTTGTGATTTGTCATTAAGACAATCAATCAATTGCTTAATAAAATCTCTAAATTATCAAACTGCGAACAAACTAACAAACGAATGGCAACACTGCGAAGTCAGAAATAAATAAACAAGCTTGATATTAAAAAACAAAAAGTTTATTTTTTATATCTAGCCCCTAGATACTGACATCTGACATTCACTTTCACTCGAGTGACAACCCTAGAGGTAGGCACATGTTTACAAACAATGCTTGACCAGCTATTTCTTATTTCATAAGAGACGAAGATACGATTTTGAGTATAGGTAAAATATTACTTGATAAAATATGCAATATTATGGTTTTAGAATACATGAATGGATATGTGCGCGTCGCGCGTCGTCGCTTTAACTTTCAGTACCTACTTACTAAACAAAGAACCATATTTACGGACGAATGAATGAGTGCGCAGTTTTATCCTAACCTAATCTAAATAATTAATAAAATAATAAATACTATTATTGTGAAATTTGGTCTATATGTAAGATATCAAGCTAAGTACTTCTATATTAGACAAAAAAATATTACGTAGGTGTGCGATATTCTGTAGGACCATAAAGTACCGGTGCTGGAGTGGTAAAATATAATTAGACATTGTTACCAGAGGGCCTAGACAAGATGCCTATCGATAATCGCTATCGCTATCGCTAAGCGGAAAATATATGGGATTTGACATAAGCTTTCGATTGACTTTCGATTGTAAATGTCAAATTCCATACATTTTCCATTTAGCGAAAGCGGTAGCGATAGCGGTAGCGATTTACAAATGGCATCTTGTCTAGGCCCTCAGGTCCTGTGGGTGTATTATCAGCTCATTTCAATTTAGTTAATAACAATTGGGATGTTGCCTAAGGTTGAAAGTAGCGCTATTTTTCACAAATTCGGAAAATATACACTACTGTTACTCATAAAAACAATTCAAACTTAAAAGATATGGAATATTGTTAAAGTTGTACTGTTTTCAAAATTAAAAAAAAAAAAAAATATTTTTGCATAATTTATCAAAAATGTTTATGATATTAGATCGCTAACATCAATTAAAACAACTATTATTATGACAACTATTAATAAAAACATACTTAATAGATAGTTATTATCAATTTTGTCAGTATGCCCATACATTTCTTAGTAATATGGGAACATGTGACATCACCTGTTTCGTAGATTTTCTATGGAGCGTTTTTGGACGATGCGCTGCAACGCAACACATCAAACATACCACTATATCTGTGAAAATATTAATCTTAGACATACCATTCCTTTTGTAATGTTTCTTTATGAGTTATAAACTTCTTATTTATGAAATAAGAAAAAAGTTGTCAACTACCCTATTGAAAACCAATTGTGACTGGAATCTGAGGCCTGACAGGTAAAAATCTGCTTAATTTTGATACGGCGTGAACACTATGATTCTGCTAATAGACATCACTTTGTAGTAAAATTATAATAATAATCATCATACACTCACACCTATCACCTAGCCCAAAGTAAGCACCATTAAGAGCTTGTGTCATGGATACTAGGTGACGGAGACATATTGATAATAATATGTATACAGGTTGGTGCCGTCAATACGACAATAAATTAAAACATGGGCTATATTAGTTCATATAAATGGCTTCCCACTTTCGAAAACATCCTATTCTTTTGATAATTTCAGGACATTTCTATGAAATAATGCAGCCAATGTCATATAATTTCAGAAGTTTTTGAAAGTGGCAAACCATTTGTATGAGCTAATACAGCCCATGTTTTTTTTTTTTTAGTATTGACAGCACCACCATGTATAAATATTAGAAATATAATAAATAAACATGTAAACATCCATGACTCGTGAACAAATGCTCGTATTCATCAAACAAACATTTGCTCTTACCGGGATTCGAACCCGGGACCCCTGACCGAGTAGCCTTTATAGCAAGGGTCACAGACCACTCGGCCAGCCGCTCGTCAAATTAGAAATATACCCTAAACTGAATGGATACAACTGACCATAGCCACTGTAGAATCCGGAGCACGGGAAAAGTTTTCTGTTTATCATATAATTTGTCTTATTTCTCGAGAAAATTAATGTTTTATTAGCTTGACAAAATTCATATTTTTCTTAGCTCGACAATTTTTTTTATAGATCGAAAAATATCATATTTTAAGGTAGACGAAACCTTCCTCGACTTATAGGATATTATGAAGTGATGTAAAGCGATAGTCTTTTAACTTTCCCAAATTGTATTACCAATTTAGGTCTACTGTAAATTATGTAACTAATTTATAAAATTTAGTGCCAAAGTTGCATATACAAAAACATCTAAGTCTATTCCTTTATGTATAGAAATTAATTTGGGCCATTTCGGTCTAGATCTTTATAAGTTAAAATAAATAAATACGAATTTATTGTTTATTTATTAACTTCTTGTTATAGTATACATATAAGAATACGGTGTTCTAGTGAAACACAATAAGAGATCTTTATTTACTTTGTCGAAAGGTAATCCTTTACCTACAATGTTTAGTTCTATGTTTTTAGGAATGTTTACAAAGTCATCAAAGCGTGAGTTATGATCCAAACGTCCGTAGGCTGCAACCGGAATAATACTATGTGATGAATCCAATAGTAGGTACTTAGCTACTAACATGGGGGCCTTTATGAAACCAGTCAAAACTAAAATCTATATGTAATAAATAAACAGTTTACACACACAGTTTGATGTGAAGAGGAGCGTTGGAAAGGTTAATTAAGCTCTTGATTCAACATGTCCCTGTCCATGATTCCGTTTTGAGTTACAAAGCTCCAATTAGGGATGCGTCGTTACGTACCTATTTCTAACGATAGTAGGTACCTATACAGGTTGTTAGGGTGACGTTCACGAAAACGAAGCCAGATGGCAGTGCTAATCACACTAAACACGATATGTTAGATAATTTTGAAATTGCGAAAAAAATCAGCTGTTCCATACAAACAGGTCGTGTATATTGGTCAATTTGTATGAAACAGCTGATGTTTTTGGCGATTTGAAATTTATTTTCTAAATCGTGTTTAGGGTGACCAGTACTACCGTATGTCTTCGTTTTGGAGAGAGTCCCCCTAACAGCCTGCATAGCTATATGAATATTTGTTCAAGCGTTTTTACTAACTTAGATACATACATATACAGGATGGCACATTTAAATCGGTCAGTATGGGAAAGTCTGAAACTATAAGACATACGAAAATCTCTTCTTAGAAACCATGTCCTCGATTTGGGTAAAAATAAAAACTGCATTCATACATTTTAATCTGTAAAGCGGCGATATACCACCGGTGGGCGATGACAATAGAAAAATCAATTGTGTCTGGAATCTCATGCTTGACGGGTTAAAAAAAACGTGTACTCAGGTCCGGAATCGAACCCGGACTTTTTGAAAAATAACACTAACACTATTTCTGTTTAGATATCGATTGTGTAGTTCTTACGCAGTAAACGTTACTTTGAAACATAATGTCTAAAATGAATAAAATGCATTACTCATGATTATCCTTTAATTTATTTTAGTAAGTGTTCGAAATTACCGCCATTTTTTCAACACAACATTAGGCGGCGTCTCAGCAACCACTGCGCGCTGTCTCAATGTCGGCCTCGCAGCGCGTCGTCGTGACCGCGCAGTGGTTGCCGAGACGCCACCGCCACCGCCGCCGCCGCCCGTTCCCGTGGTCTGGCCGTACTGTGACCAGCCTTATTGGTAAACTTCATGTTTCGCAAGATATAGGTGTGTTTTATAATTAAGTTTAAGTTTTTTTGAATGTCACGTTTTAAGGTTTATAAATTAAAGGTTAGTTTTTTTTAATACTTATTTGTGTTAATGTTATTACTTTACCTCTCCAAATAAATAATAAGTAGATACTTAAAATGGAAAAGATACTAAAATATACATATAATATGTTATATGATATTCCGTCATCTATTTCGTTTTTGATGTTTGTATATTTATTTAGTGTATTTCTAATATTACTATACATAATATTAGTGTCCGCAACACGAATGCTTACTTTGGGCATGGACCAAATAATACTTATATCATCCTTGCTTTGGGCTATATAATTTTGTTGTGAGTGTATTAATATATATATGTATTATTATTATGTTCTGTAATATAGGGAAAATACTATTTTCCTGATTATCGTATGATAATATCATATCATAAGTATATCATGTATATCCACATATTTATAAAGTTTATCTATATCGAATCGTTTAATTATTAAAAAGTTTTTAAAATTTTTTTATACAACTAGATGACAAACAAGCTGAGACGGCCCACCTGGTGGTAAGCGGTTACCGCCGCCTATAGAGAATTAAATGTTTTTCATTAATAAAAATCTGGGAAAATATCGCCGTTGTCGGTCACATTATCGATCTTTGACACATCCCTACCGAGCATCACGTCGACGCATAATAATTATCGACTATGGTGTATTGGTGTTGCAGTATGCACGATAGGTACAGTATTTATAGTACTCACAACTTAATTTGGTGATGATAATATTCAAGGATTTTTTTAAAATTGAATCTTATATTCAAGGAATGAAACCTAATGAACTTGACACGGTGTTTTTATGTTAATGCAATAATTAGAATTAGGAAACAAGTATTTCTCCACTCGCCCTGCAGTTACACGTTACACTGTGTCACAACTACACACGTCCGCAAAAGGTTAAAGAAGTTCTGTACCGCTTACGTACATTCGGGTCAAGATCACCGCGAGGGCCCAAAATTCAAATCGCATCACTGTGTGAATTTTAATTTCTTCGGCCTCGTGTTCTAACGGAAAAGTTGATGACGTCACTATTCACGTCACGCAGATTATGATACTCGTATGGGCCCTTTGAGCGAGCATTTTGGCACGTAGCACATAGACACAGCTGCCCGCGACTTCGTTCGCGTGGATGTAGGAAATTAAGGCAATACTTTGAAAAAAAATGACTTTTTTGATATAATACGACGACGCTTAGAGATGTTACATATCTGGTACCCTACCCTACCTAAGTAAGTACATGTCGTACTTACTTAGGTAGGGTGGGTTACATATTTTACTTGAGCCTTTATTTGGTTATGGATTTAATTTATATCTAACAAAACAACTTAGCAATTATTAATTCATTGATCGCCCGCCCGCCTTGGAAATCATAAAAGTGCATGGTAGGTACCTACTTAATCATTATTTTGTTGCGGAATTATTTTAAAACTATGATGTCTCTCAAGAACTCAAGATATACATTGAAATCAAATGATGACAAGACAATATTGTTCAAAATTAAATGCTTGTGATGAATAATGTATTTATTTTGATGAGAAATAATATCATGTTTACAAAAATACCTTCGCAGATTCCGTCATGTATACATGATTTTTGCGTAACTTTAACGCGCTGAAAAGAATATGATATTTTTTCCCTGTTTATGCAACATTCGTCATTGATGCTCATCTGATTTTGGTCGTGGCGTGATGTTATATAGCCTATTTAATGCCTCGATAAATGGACTATCTAACTTGAAGCAGTACTTCCTGAGATTAGTGCGTTCAACCAACCAAACAAACAAACTCTTCAGCTTTATAATATTAGTATATAGATAATTAAAAATGTAATAAAACTAGAAAAATTTCACGTCCTGAGGCAGGAATCGAACCCGCGACCTTTCGGAATCCGGGCGATTGCTCTGACCACTGAGCCACCCAGGACTTGGGATATCCCTGTGAAATTCTTCTAGTCTATCTGTATTTGCGTCGTCCACTACAATGTCGAAATATTCTATTTCAATTTCAATTTTTTTTCTTTTTTGTATTTTATTACATTTTAATTACTAAGTAATTTTTCAAACATTTATAATAATGTTAAAATCAAAAATTAAGAATATTAGTATCTATAGATTTTATAAAATTCAATTTCTTTTCAATTCAAACTTTTTTATTGACACACAAAAACCCCAGGGAAATAATACATAAACTCTGAATGTAAATAAAAATAACAAGAAAATTAAATTAGATTCAGAATTTAAAAGAGACACTTAAATAAATGATGTATGTTATGGTTATGATGTAAATAAACATAACATTGCGCACTGCCCGTATTGTTGGGTTACATAATAGATCGGCCGCGACCGTGGCTACATGATATCTTGAATGCAAATTCTTATTCTATGGAAAGCGAACACTGACCTTAAATAACAAAGGCGGAGTCTCTGCTTCGATTATGTCATTACTGTGAAAAAGCCTGCTTTTTAATGCGTGAGAGGAACCTACTTAACATACAGATACAAAGATCTAATTGTAGCCCGGCGTTACCAGCCCGGTAAGGGCAGGTAGCAGATCCTCGACTAGGATCTGAAATGAAATGCAGCATCTGTATTCTAAAGTGTAGCATTTTAACAAAGGTTCGGCGGGTTACCACCCACATCTGATGGATATAATTAAAAGCGTTTATGGATATATCCGCATGCGCTTTTCGTCATCCTTTGTAATGCGCACGGCCAGAGAGTTTAACTGCCGCAGATAATCAACACTCGAATTTGAGCGCCTGACTTAGAAAAGTTCGCAGATAATTAACACTACTTTGTATTGTTATGATCTTGTGGTGATTAAGGACGCCTGTGCTCATTGAGAAATCGTTATGCTGGGCGCAGGGAGACTCGTCTCATAAATTGTCAACATAGAACTTATTTGACTTTTACAGGGATGGCAACGCGTGAGCAGTGCCTAAGCTGCTACGAGCGTCTATAAGCTACGATAACCGCTTGCCATTACGCTTTCGGCGACTCCCGCTTGAATTGGCCCCGCGGGTTATTAATCTGTGCCCGCGGGCCCACTTGCCGGATCAACATATTTTTATATTGTCGTTCAAGTGGGCCCCGTATGATCTTTTGTTCATATCGAATCACAATAAAGTTAGAAGAAAAAGAACTTGTAATGAATAAATAAATAAAAACTTTACTGCAAAAATGTGGAAGGTATACATTAAATCGAAAAAGCGTGTTTTAAGAATTGGGATAGTTTAAAAGTTGTCAGTGATCGCCAACAAGCGTTAAAAATAGAAATTACTGTGGCTGGTCCAAAAAAATTTTGTAGTCTAATATTGAACTAGATGGCTTATATTTTTCCCCATCTTTTTAAATAACATACTTAGAATTTCATACTCGCCGTTTAGGACTCTATTGTTAGAATCCTCTCATTTCTTCTACTGAGTAGTTCTACGGTAGAACTAGTGAGATTTGTTTGTCTTTCTTGTGTTTTACAAAAAATGTTTAAATAAGTAATGTTAACATTTTTTCTGATGAGAATTAATAAACTTTTCTGTCTTTGAACAGTTTTCAAATTGAAATAAGCTCAAAAGTTCTAGAGCAGATATTCTTCACTGTGGTGTGATCAGTTGTTGTTATCATATTATTTGAGTTACATTACACCTATAGATTCGTAATACAGTAGTGTGGGCGGACCCTCAAAAAGTATTCCGAGGATGGAAATCTTTTTGGATACTGTTTCAAGTTGTTATTGTAGAGCATTGTATGCGTTCAAAGTCTACGATTATCGTATAGAATCCATTTTTCATCACGAGTAATGGCTACAACCTAAAATTCTTTTGAGTATCTCATTGACTTTTATTAGGCAATGGAAGCGTCGTCGTCGTTATGCATTAACTAGGTACAGTTGTGTCTCTGATAGGTTTCGCCGACGTCTTTGTGTTAGTAAAACTCGATCGACTTCACAGTTCATTAAAATTTTGAGACGATTGCGCCAAATACCGCGTCTGGCTTTGTCTATGTTTAACTTCACACTAAAGATAACGAATTTGTAATACTTCTAAGAATTCTATATAATACTAAAAGGGCATAAATTTCTTTAATAAATAAAATTACATGCGGTTTCGGGCGCTTTCCAATATAGCTTTCTTACATATTTATTCTTTAATCTGCGTTTTTTCCATAAATGGGGTAGCTAATTTTATTGTTAAATGTAGACTATTTTCTATATGTCTGTTAGTGTTAATTTGAAGATTTGTTCGAGTATTTAACTTGATAATTTTTCTATCATTTTTCCTTAAAGAGGTAAGAAATAAAAATGAATGATATTGTTAAATCTTCAGTTTTAACTATCGTTCGCTCTAACTTTGAACGGTCTTCAATTCAAAATTCAAATACCGTTCCAAAAGAAAACCCCTTGCGAAAAACATATACCTAATTCTGTGCGCATTGTCCTTTTGTTTTTCTAATAAAGCTTAACAGGCAGGACCCTTGGATAAGTATCATCTATATACATTATTCTAGACACTACTTATTATATCTATTATAGAGGCAGCGTACGTACTTAACTACTTAATAGTATAAGTATGTTTCTCGTGAATGAATACGAGTAATAACAACTTCAAAATAAATACAGCTACGTCACTTGTTTGTCAGAGGGAAAAGTCAAGTCATGTATGTATACATTACAGACATTACTGATAATATCTATCAATACTTTTCGTAACCCTTGATGTTGTTTATGACTCTATGTATAAAGAAATCGTTTTCATTACTTCACTAACTTGAACTTTGTTCAGACGACAGCCCATCAAGTGTAACAGTTGCACTACGAAAGCCGCCTCTATTTCAAGCGGAATAAGAGCGGTCTCAAGGTCAAACTGTTACGCATGTTCTGCTGTTGACTGTACCTCTAAGCCTGAGGTTCCCAGACTTTTTTTCTCATAGACCACATTCAAAATTTAGATGGTCCCTGTGGACCCCCTGCTGCTACATATCTACCATATTCCCAAATCTCAAAAAAATGTGAAGACTAGATATACTAAGGCGTCTAGCTAGACTATCCATGAAAATGAGTGATTATAATTTTTTCTAGATGATTTCATTATTTTTTGGGATACGTATGTAACATCTGGCCCTATATGAAACACCCCCTTTACAAATTATGGCTGTGCTATGTCAATTCAATAAGCAATATTTATTAAGATGTCTTTTCATAATCTTTTTATCAAGATAATTTTAGTAGTCATCTGCTCTGTACCTAAGGCTTTTTGTCGTTACCGTTTGAATTTATTTAAGTACTTCCTTATTTATTTAAGATCAAAGATAAAAAATATATATACTTAGCACTCTATTTGGAAATGTAGATGAAGATTAGTGGATAACTGTATATATTTGATTAACTTTAATTAACATGGATTTACGTGCTAAAAACTTTAAGAGTCACGTGAAGTTTTTAAAAAAAGACAACTCAATATATTGTTTTTATCTATCAAGTAGACGGGACCTTTCCACATCGCGGAACTATAACATGACACCTACGATTTATTTATTTTTATATAAAACATAACGATAAAGTAGGGAACCCTGATTTTCTGCCGACCCTGCAAGAGAATAAGTCAATTTTATGCACTTAAATTTGCGACGGTTGAATAAGTTATAAGACTTATAACTTATTGTTTATATAAGACTTATTACTTATATAAACAACAACGCTACATGAGGGCTACTCTCGGAGTCAGAATCAAATCCGCCTTTCTTTAATTATCAAAGATTAAGTACTCCGTGTTAATTATGCACTAAGGGCTAAGGCCCGGTAACAATTACCAGCGCATCACAATTAGTTCGCATAACATCAAATAAGATTGTGGTCAAAAATGTTATAATTCCCAGTTTAGCGGAATTACCTCACTTTTATCTAACTAACCTTATGCAACTTGGGAATATTACGAACTTTTGTATGTACACGCGACAGCACGTCGAGTGTAACGGTTGTACTACGAAAGCCGCCTCTATTACGAACGCAGTAAGGGCGGTCTCAAGGTCAAACTGTTACGCTTGATGTGCTGTCGACTGTATTATCCGAATTCCGCCGGAGAAAATAGACAATGGAATATGATTAGCTGATTACATAAAGTTACGGAATGCGTTTCAATTTAAGGATGAACTGAGAAATAGAGGTTCATTTCGCTTTGTGTTGGACAACGTACTGACGTTCATACTATTGAAAGCCCCTCGTTAGCTTTTTATTCCTGAAACAAGAGGCTTGCCCGTTCAAAGAGAACTACGCATATCAATATATTCCGTAATATATCGGCAAAACGTACTCTACTTTGGAAGTTACCTGGAATACGGGACGTTAAATACTGCCAATTACAAACAATGCTTCATAATAATACTGATTGCTCTACGGTTGGGTGTTATTCTATGGGTGGGTGTTATTATAGGTAGCGTGTATTGCCTATGAAAACCTGAAAAGACAAAAGACAATGTTCTGAGCCGAATTTTTCAGTGTAATATCCCTCGTACCTACAACAGAAACGATTGGTTATTTTGGATTATGGCAACTTTTATTTGAATCGTATATAGTGACCGCATAATTACAAAGCAATTATATAATAATTTCTACTCAGCTTAACAACTGACAAGTAAAAATGCATGTGGCCCAGAAAGTCCTTTTATTACGGTGGCTTAAAGTTTACCAGCAACATTTTTGACCGGAACCACTCTAGGTTCTCTCATGGGGTTGTAGGGGATTGCTACTTATGATGATGCCACCTTAAATGCTGAAGAAATTTAGTAACACGTTTCTATGTCGTACTTAGGAATTCTTTGCCGGCATATTGACCACCGCGTGCTGGCCGAGTGGTATGTACTCCTTGCTATACAGGTGACTCGGTCAGGGGTCCCGGGTTCGAATCCCGGTAGGAGCAAATATTTGTATGAAGATGAGTACAAAATTTTTTACGCGAGTCATGGATGTTTATATGTTTATCTAGTATATTTCTAATATTTATATTATGCATATTAGTATTAATATTTCTCCGTTATCTAGCCCACAGAACATAGAGAGTAGTGTGTTCCCTTCTTCCTATAACACGGGTTACTTTAAAAGAGGCGTGAAAAAGTACCTTTTGGCTGGCAAGGTGGAGGCGGCTAGAGTAGTGTCTATAGTTTCTATGTCATAGTTTTGACTATGACATAGACACGACCTTTTGGTCGATATGCAGCCTCTTCGTGGAATGACTGGTTTATCCTAGGTTTGACCAAAGCCTTCGGGCTAACCCCGAAATAAATTCCAATTTCAGCCTTTGATTAAAGTATTTTTAGTCGAACCTAGAAGTTCTTAACTTTTTAGTGAAACGTCGAAAGTAAAATAATCTGTTTCGGGCTTTGCCTAGTCGATCCTAGAAGCGACTGGCAGACTCGGTCAAACGTTGACAACGAAAAAAAAAATAACCACGAAATCTAGGTATGTACCTATACGAGATCAGACAGAACTGTCCGTAGAAGCCCGTGGCCCACGGCCGTGGTAGGTTAGAAATCAAGATTTCGTGTTTTTTTTGGTCAAACGTGCATTGGTCTACAGTTCGATTAATATTATAAAAGTGCAAAAATCTATGGGATCTATTAGTTGGTAAAATGGTTTTCGGCAACATGTTTGGGACTTAAAACTATGCCAATATAACAACAATAAACATTAAAATAAAACAAAAAACGTTTTATTACACCTAATTTACCAAACTAAGACTTTCTAATACATAATTGAAGTTTGACTGGTCATCTTCATTAAATTGAGTTTTGACGTTTGTCTGACCAAATTAGTTTCTCCTAGGTTTGACCAAAATTCTTTAGTCAGAGGCCGAAAAACTTTTGTTTTGGCTTTGAATAAGACTTCAACTCAGACTTGAGGATTGACTAGTCAAACCTAAGAGCGCCGGAGGCTCTAGGATTGACTATAACATCTACACTACACTGTCTTCACATATGGACTCTTCTGAACGCTTTACGTAGGTCAAAGTCAAAGATCTTTATTGCACTTTCCATGTTGTAGGTACCTACAACATGGAAAGTGCAATAAAGAACTGCAATAAAGTACATACAAATGTAGTGACAGAAAACAGAACCAAACATGAAACCCTGCAAGGGCACAGCAACTATATTTTTTTAAATCTAAGTCGGTAACCATTTATCAACAGTAACATCAGGTGGTGTTGAGTAGTTTGCCGTGCTCTGTATTAACATTCGGAAGGATAGCGGGGTAACCCGTCGGGCTATCCCGCTATTATTATATTATATTAAAATTATCACGTAACTTTTCAAGTATTGGGGTGTCGACCACACTACTTGAAAAATGACGTGATATTTTTTTTTCTTTCAATTGAGAGTAGTTCTATTTTTGTTTATTCTCTAATCAAAGTACGATTAAGTACTAATGAGAAGCTAATGATAGAAGTAATAATGAGAAGCACACATTGCCATTCATCAGTATGTTGTAATTTTTTATGTATCGACCTCGATAGGGTGACAGCTCGCTCACCCCTCTATCCTTTTACGTTAGTATTTTTTTGCTGCTGAAGTAAAACATTATATTGTAGTAACGAATTGGCTGAATTTTCGGAAAATAAATTAAAAATAACTTGGAAGGGACGATGCCACTACGCTGATTCTATAGTATACTTGGTCAAACTGTTATCAATTAATAACAATTTATATTAATTCCAAGTACGTATAATAACACTACTGAAAATAAGTTTGGAACTATTAAAAGTAATTAGTTAGTGTTATAATTAGCGGACTATTAGTTTGACTACTTATGAATTTTCCGCGAGAATTGGGTCAAATCCTAAGAAAGATTCTAAATATGAATGAAGAACCTTCTGGAAGTGAACCGGATAAGCGAAAATACAGAAACACGCTAGATGTTCAATACGTCAGAAAAAAAACTAAAATATTTTGTATTAAATACTATTTGCCCAACACGCAGTTATTTGACTGACCTGCTTATAATTCAAAATAAAAATTGTTGGAAAAAATGTAACAGGTTTTTAATATTTAGTTCTACAAAATAATATTTTACTAAAAGACAAATGTAGTGGAGTAGGAGGTAAAAAACCCCTATCCGTCTGAAGGTTAGAAAAATGATATCATGCCATAGACAATTGAATATTCGGCCAAAAGTTAAATTAACCGACTTCTAAAACGAGGAGGTTCTCAATTCGGTTGGCATGTTTTGTTTTACTTTTTATTCCACAGTCTACACCACCCGTGTGGAGCCGGGGCGGACAACTAGTGGGTAATAAGTACTGACATTGTGCATACCATGAAGACGAAACATGAATCCTCTTATGTCTAATGAGGTGTAATTTAAACATCACGTTTCATGCAGAATAAAAACTTACTAGTGAATTATACAGTACCCCCATAATTTTAATCAGCACCAATGTTAATTGCCTACTTAAATATTCGTCAATAAGGTCGCCCATGCAAAGTTTCAGCTCAGTAGGTGTAAAGATGATGGAGGAAATCGGATTGACAGACAGAAATGGCGAAATTATAAGAAAACCCTCCTAACAAGGACTCCGCTCTCCCCCACGAAATTCCGGTCGAAATTCAAGATATTGTCAATATCTACGACGACCGGCCGGCCGAGTGGTCTGTACCCCAGGCTACTCGGTCAAGAGGTCCCGGGTTCGAATCCCGGTAGGAACAAATGTTTGTATGATGAGTACGAGCATTTGTTTACGAGTCATGGATGTTTATATATTTATTTAGTATATTTCTAATCTTTATATATATATTATTATCATTATTTCTCCGTTATCTAGTATCCATAACACAAGCTCTTAATGATGCTTACTTTGGGCTAGATAATAGGTGTGAGTGTATGAATATTATTATTATATTATTATTATTTATTATTATTATTATCATCTAATCAATATACATAGGTATGTATTATTTTTCCATCAGTGATCCACTGTATGATGTTATGACAGATGAAAAATCAATTGCATCTCGAATCTTATGCTTGACAGGTTAATATTCTTACTGTGGGGGGGGGGGGGGGGGGGCACACTTATACATTCTCATAGCTCACGCTCATTTTCAAGTGCTTGTGTTAATAAAGTAATTTTTGTAATACAAATACAAAATACAATACAAATTAACCATACTTATAAGTTAACGGTAATAAATAATAAATGGCCCGCAACAATATACATTCTGCAGCCATTTTTTTACCACATTATAGAACTGCACTTATTACTTATTGTTTGGTTTGGATATCTAATTATTTATAATTTGATTAGAATTTTTTTTTTTTTATCTGAGTAGGATTTACAAACAGAGTGGAAAACAATGGACGCAATTCTAAAGACACACGTTATATCAGAGGTCCGCAGACTTTTTTTCTCATACCACTTTCAAAATTTATCTGGATCCGGTGGTTCCAGATAAGATCCGCTGCAGCTACATTTCAACCATATTCCCAAAACTCGACAAAAAATGTGTTTTTCGTCAGGCCAACGTACATATAAAATTTCATGAGAATCGGGCAAGCCGTTTCGGAGGAGTATGGCAACTAAAACTGTGAGTCGAGAATTTTATATAATAGGTTAGGGAAAAAGTTTCTTCGCATTTTTTAAGAAAATTTAAAACTTCTTTTAATATAGTTTATTTACATTTCACTAAAGTATGTAGGTACCATTTTGTTCGATAACTTGTTGCCGTCTTGTAGGTGGGGACATGTTCCCATTGCTATAGAAATTTTGGGGCTTCTGATCAAAATACCGCGACAAGTGGTTTTGGCAGTCCTCTCGTGATGTTAACCTGACACTGCCTAGAGAATTCTGAAGAGAGCGAAACAGGTTGAAATCTGAAGGTGCAAGGTCAGGACTATACGGCGGATGCATTAACACCTTCCAGCCAAACTCTCTTAATTTTTGCTGAGTGGCTAAAGATGTGTGAGGTCTAGCGTTATCATGATGAAAAACCACACCCCTTCTGTAGATTAATTCCGGCCGCTTTCTCTCAACTTCTTGCTTTAATCTCATCAGTTGTTCGCCGTAGAGTTTAGAATCGAAGGTCCTGCCTGGTGGTAACAGCTCATAATAAATAATGCCCTTACAATCCCACCACACACACAGCATCACCTTGTTGCGAGTTTACCCGGGTTTCGCCACAGTCTGTGAAGCCTGACCGGCCTTTGACCACGACCTTTTTCGCACGTTCTTGTCGTACGTGATCCACTTTTCAACACCAGTTATCAGCTTCTTCAAAAATGGTTCGGTTTCATTACGTCGTAATAAAGAATCACAATTGAGTACATGGTTTATTAGGTTTCTTTCAGTGAGCTCGTGGGGTACCCAAATATCGAACTTTTTTGTGAACCCATTTTTTTTAAAATGCGCTAATACTCTTTTATGGTCAATTCCCAGTTCTTCAGCTACGTCGTAACTACTGATATGCCGATCTTGCTCCAGTTTTTAAAAAATGGCATCAATTTTATCCGTAATAGGGCGACCAGAGCGACGTGCATCTTTGACATCAAAATTTCCGGATTGAAAACGCTTAAACCAAATTTGTGCTACTTTCACAGACACTGCACTAGGACCATAAACATCGCAAATTTTTTTCGCGGCTTGCGTGTCATTTTTACCTTTTTTGTAGTAAAATTTTAAAATGTATCGAATTTCTTCATTAGATTCACTCATCTTGACAGTACGAAAAACAAATGAAAAACACACATTTTCCTAATTTGAATTTGGAATTATCTTTTTTAAAATCTAAACTTTAAATGATACCAAAACCAGCCAGATACAAATAGTACAGCCAAAGAGATTATAATAGAAGTTCATACATACTATAATGCGAATAGACTTTTTCCCCAACCTAATATGTATAAGATTCAGTTAGTTGGTCTGAGAATCGGCTACTATCTATATTTTTTTTGCACAATTTTTTTTAATGGCAAAACAACGTTTGGGAGGTCAGCTAGTCTATTTATATAAATTCTCGTGTCACAAATAGTTGCCTGGACCGATTTTCATGAAAATTTATATGTATATTCAGTAGGTCTGAAAATCGGCTACTATCTATTTTTATTTTGGACCTTTTTTTATGGCAAAACAACGTTTGCCGGGACAGCTAGTAGAAGATAAAAACACTATGTGAACTTTTATAAATGTCTGTGAAATATTTTTATCATAAATACAAAGAGTATTTATTTATCATAAAATATTAAAATTTCACCCTATTTAGTAATGATGAGCTGTCGTGTCGGTGATTTAAATTTATAAAGATTTTTCAGTGTTTAATTTCGTGTGGGTTGATTACATTTTTAACCGACTTCAAAAACGAGGAGGTTTTCAATACGGCCGGTATGATTTTATTTCTATGTATGTACACCGATTACGCCGAGATTACTGATCCCATTTACGTGATTCTTTTTTTGTTAGATGCGGAAAAGCTGCCATTTGGTCCCATAAAAATATTTTCCAAATCAGTTCGGTAGTTTGGTTTTTAAATAAAAAAACAGAAATCAGTAAGTCGTCTACGTATGCGAAATTGCGGATTTTTGCTTTCCTATGACTTTTTAGTGAAACGATACGATAGTGGGATACAAAATAAGTTGACGGTCATCCATCTAGCTTCGACCTTAGAAAATTAACACTAAAAATTGTAAAAAGAATTTTTTTAACTAAAATTAAAACCGACTTCAAAAAATGAAAAGGATAAAATAATTAAATTAAGTAGGTATGAGTTAAAAACATATTGTTTGGAGTTGGTGCTAAGTTATTTAAAAAAAAAAAATAAGTGAAGCACCGACTCCAAAAAATATGTTTCTAAGGGATGAACATTTCGCAACTTTCAAATACGTCTTATTCATTTGATAAATTCATGACATTTGAATAATTATAATTTATATAATACTGGCTGTCTTATTTCATAGAAATGTTAATATTATATTATCCCAGGATCTATCAAAGTGAAAGTTACTTTGTTTTATCACTACGCCACTGAGTTCCTCACAATATGTCCAATACAATACAATATGTACAGAAACATAATTAAAAAATTAAAACTGACTTTA
This sequence comes from Nymphula nitidulata, assembly GCA_947347705.1. Taxonomy (NCBI): domain Eukaryota; kingdom Metazoa; phylum Arthropoda; class Insecta; order Lepidoptera; family Crambidae; genus Nymphula; species Nymphula nitidulata. Next base: position 26,875,133 of record OX374616.1, read on the forward strand.
AAAAAGGAGGTTCTCAATTCGACTGTATTTCTTTATGTTTGTTACCTAAGAACTTTCGACTGGGTTAACCGATATTGATGATTCTTTTTTTTTAATTGATAGCTGGTGCTTCCCGTGTAGTCCCATTTCAATTTGGTCCAGTTCTAACAATGGCATCCATGAGAAAACCATATAAGTCGTAAATTTGTGTAATGTGCGCGACAAAAAGACGAATAATTCAATATCACGCCAACCGATTTCGATGATCTTCTTTATAACGATACGACATCGATAGTAGGAAACTATATATGCTGACGGTCACCCATCTAGTTTTGACTTTATAAAGTTATCACTAAAAATTATATTAAAAAAAAAAACAGAAATAAAAACCAACTTCTAAATACTAAAAAGGATAAAATAATTAAAGGAGAAACGAAGCGCAATAATAAAACGTATCTCAAAAAAATCTTCCGAATTATAATTAATAAAGTTTCATTAATAAATCGAACTAGTTTAGTTTGTTAATTGACTGCAAGTCTATTTAATTCATACTGCTTAATAATGTTTCATACGCTTTAAGTACTAATAAATAATGCAACTCTATCGGTGTTACGCGCCGTCTAATATCCTGATGAACCAAAAATGAGGTGTCTGATGAATTTCGAATCAAATATTTTCGCAATTTAAATGTTTTGTTTTTAGTTTCATAATATAACTGTTTAGGTAGATTTGCATAGTGACGTAACGACGATGACGAGAAAAAGACATCTACATTTTAATACAAACTTAGGGAAAAAGATACATAACATATGAATGTTTATGCTAGATACCTTTGCCTTCTCTTTCTAGGGAGAGTACTAGTTTTTGCTGCCAGTATAAGACGTCCGGTAATGAGATTTTTAAGATTGTGTCGGAAATGAAAACTGTTTAGTCAAAAGTGTAGTTTAGCGAAGCAAGTGTCTGTGTTGATGACTAAACAGCATCACTTTTTATTACTTGTAGATTTCTGTGACTGCAGAAATTATTATACTGTTAATTTCTGCATAATATCGACCATAATAACCAGCTCGAGGAGCTCGGTAGCGTATTGGTTTGGGTGCTCTGGGGCCTTACCACCGTCTTTATAAAAGCGATTCATATTCCGCTCGGTTCAGTATTGTTCCTAAACTGCGTCGCTGTCATAGTCGTAGATAGCGTCGTAGTACGAATTAAACGATTCTACTCAAATTAGGTCCTAATTAGATCGCGATAAAAGATGGTGGTACGGGTGCTGGTTTCGATACGAAAAACAAAGCAACTTTCGCCATGGTAAATCCTGGGATGGGTCAATCAAAGTTTGTTATCTCGAGCTCCTCCGTGCTGCTTCGGAAGGCACGTTGTTCCTGCAACCGCTTTAACCCACCAACCCGTATTGGGCCAGCGTGGTGGAGTTAAGGCCCAAACTCCTCATGTGTTTCTCCCATGTAGGAGGCCTGTGCCCAGCAGTGGGACGTATAGTATAGGCTGGTGATGATGATGATACTCCCAAGATGCATTGAAATGTGTTTGCCGAAAACCCTAATAAAATAATTGGCTTGATGTATATACCTTTGCCTATCTCTGTGGATGATTCCCTTCCATATTTTTCCCATTTTTCCCCATAAGTATAGCTACTTAAATTTAATTTTTTTATCCTTTTAAGTATTTTGAAGTCGGTTTTAATTTTCGTTTAAAATTTTGATTTCTTCTGATGAAGTCAAATTCAAATTCAAATTCATGCCGCATTGATGTACAGTCGGCAGCACGTCAAGCGTAACAGTTTGTCCTTGAACCTAGAGCGCAACGCACAGAAAATTTGTGCGCAAAGGATAAACATATGTCTCTCAGCGCCTCTTTCTAACGTCTCTCTCTCAAGTACTCTGTACCTACAATACTCGCAGATGGCCTTGAACGTGATCGCGACGACTATTAAAATTTGTATTTCTTCGTTATAGCCTCCGACTACGTACGCGGCCTACTCTCTTCGCTTCGTTGTTTCAACTTGATTTAAAATTAAAGTACGGCTAAGACCATTGCATTAATTTAAAACAAAAAGTTTTCTACATATTATAATGGCTAGTTATGATATTTTATTTACGCTACCTATTTATCAATAATGCTCAGCGTACTTAATTATTTCAATCAACTATTATTATACCTATTAAAATACAGGCTTCATTATTTATTCATTGTTATTAACTTTAAAATATATTTCTATTGTCAGGTCATTATTATGGTCCATTGTTATGGAGAGAAATTAAAATAAACCTAAGTAAACACTTAGGTTTGTTTTTCTACATTTATTTAATGTTAATAAAACAAATAAAAACATTTATAACCTTAATTTTTGATTTTTACATTATTATAAATGTTTGAAAAATTACTTAGTAAGTAATTAAAAACAGGATAGAAAATAAAAATACAATATTTCGACATTGTAGGGTGGACGTTAGCTCATAAACGCAAATACAGATGGACTAAGAAGAATTTCACAGGGATATCCCAAGTCCTGGGTGGCTCAGTGGTCAGCAGAGCAGTCGCCCGGATTGCGAAAGGTCGACGGTTCGACTCCTGCCTCAGGACCTGAAATTTTTCTAATTTTATATTCTAATTACTAAACATTTATAAAGTTCACCTCCTATCATCATACCTGTAACTACTACTCATTCACAATACATATTTTAAAGACCTAACATTCTACTCTACAAATGTGAATAGAATACGAAATAACAATTTTGAAGAAAATAGACCTCACACAAAATCTTCGTGAATTTTAGTGTTAAAATAAATTGACATAAAAATGTAATTTCTGAGATTTGAACCAGGTTCCCCAAGAGTGATGACGAGTATGTAACGCTATCGACCAAGGGTGTTGATAATTTCTTTTCGAATTTATTCATTGTATTTTACTAGACCCAGTGATGTGTGACGCAAGCAATTTTGAAGCTTAACCACATCACTTTAAAGTTGAAATTATAATGATTTTAGCTTCATTTTATATTTCGGCTGTGAGCTATGATGGCTGTGTATACTAGAAAATGTATAAAATTGTAATGATTTGTTGGTGTAAATCTTTAGACATACTCTTTCTAATCTGTGGTGTAAATCACTAACTATCAAAAAACTAATACTTACTTAATTGGATAATTTTCAATTATGTGAAGTAGGTATCATAGGTATGGTAGATCAATGTGGTAGATAGGTCTTTGTGCTTTGTTTTTTACTAATATACTTACTTGGGTAGATTCTAAATACAGTAAAAAGACCAATTTTAATTTGAGCTACCCTTTTCTATCTAGGTAAATTACCATACGACATAATATTATATGATGCAATGCGGTTACGTTCTCAATGGAATTTCGACTTTATATCTGATACTTTAGGTCGATTATTAATTACCAAGGTATGGCTCATGATATTTTTATCAATAGGTAGGCATCAAATTCGCCATTACTTTTTGATTTGTGTTAGTAGAGTTTATGGATGGTCTCAGGTTAGGTTAGGATTTGTGAAAGGATTGTGTAAAGTCGGGGATTATAGTTTAAATACATTTCAAAATTTATAGTTATATACTAGTCTAAGTTTTGGCCATCTAAGTAAACGCTTCTAAAAACTCAAAAGATTATCACTTAGATTAATTGTGTATAAATCTAAGGAATATCTTTAATAACTTTAAAGGATTCAGTTAAATCCTCTATAGCTCAGTGGTAAGGTCGCGGGTTCGGACCCACGAGCACTCGTAGAAGGTAGAACGGACCGTGGACAAAACCTCTCTCCACCACCACCTGTCCACATATTATGAGACAAATTAATGTGTTTTATTTATTTAATTGTCACTGACGAAGAGAGATCTTTTATTCAATCCTCCCGGGAGTTCGCCATGCTATGAGCGCTGGCGCGGGGGGGGGGGGGGGGAAGGACATTTTTTTTCTAGTTGAAACATTTTTCACACCATTATACCTAGGTACTTTTCTAACAAAAAAAGTTCAGTCTTTTTCAAGATCATACTTACCTACTTAGGATCGATTTGTAATTTTAAGATTCAAAATTATTCTCATGTGTAGGCAGTGCAAGACCGATCGGTTTGGAGGTCCTTGCCCAATTGCTTAAGCTCAGCGGTGGGTATCTCTTATCTGACATGATGATTATGTGTAGGGATTTTAAAATTAATTGAAATAAAATAATAGTAGGGAATTAATAGAAGTTGGATTCAAATTTTAATACAAGTTTTTTAAGCTAAGAGTGCAAACAAGATATTAAGTTGACACACACAGACAGACAGGTAGACTGATCGGACTGATGCTACACCCCATGAGCACTGGAGAAAGTAATTCAGTCTGTTAATTCATTTCATCTATTGACACCTAATAAATGTATATTTCCAGTCTGAAGTACCAGGCTACCATAAGTATAATCTCCAAGAGCTCTGGCGACCTCACTTACATACACCAGAAACACTTAGTTTTAAAATATTCTGCTATGCTATGATATTCAAGGTGATAATAACAAATTCCAAAGCTGTATATTTTTATAGGTTGTTAATATGACTAGTTTAAGAAGCTAACAGCTTTGTTGACAATTCCTAGACACTGGTCGCTACTAGTTCATCTGTGCCACTGGTGTCAAATTATTGTGATAAGATATATAACTAAAAGTAGTAATAACAAAACTGAAATTACAGGTGAAATGGTGAAGTGCTGTCTCTTGAATGTAAAAACATTTGGATTAGTAATTTTATAAGCCATAAGTGTATTATTGCAATTCAAATTGCATCATGATTCAGCCAAACACTCCATTAACATTCTGAAACTGCTACTTCGGTCTACTTCTCTGAGGTGAACTCTTTTAACCTCAGTACAAGTAAGGGTTGAATCATGACAATAAAATTACTTAAAAATACATTTTTTTTTAGACAAAACTAAAAACCAATTGATTTTGCAATCCATGATTTGACAGATAAAAGAAATTCTTTATTTGAGAGCAATCAGGTCTAATTGGGAATGTGTAAGAAATAAGAAAGAGTCAAAATTGATTTAACATGTTTATTTAAAAGTTAACAATATTAAATTATAATTTTAATTAACCCTCAGCCTTGTCTTTGAAATATCACTAAAGTAAGAGTACACCAAATTTCAAAATAATCGAATCTGTGAAAGATTATCATCAAACGCCTAAACAGATCTTCATAATTCAAAGTCAAGAACCATCTCAACCACATTACCTTTCTAACAAAAAAAATTGCATGGCTGACGATGGCACAGACAAACTTACAGATACAAAGACAGACACATAAAACACCCCTCTTTTAGGGTCGGGGGCTATAAAAAATAAAAAGTAATCTGTAGGCCTAGGGTAGCATAACTTAGGTGCCTAATATTTAAATGGAATTAATTATAACAATATGCAGTTAAGTAGGTAGGTAGGTAGATATTAGTATTTTTAGCACCATTTTTCCTCCCTTATTCTTTTCTATAATTATTTAATGAAATCCAAAATAACTTTTAGAAATCTCTCTTTTACTAGTAGAGTTAAACATTTTTTTGTTTTATGCTAGTAATTTATTAATCTGTCAAACGGCATTATCCCTCTGGATGGCTACAACAATTGAAAAATCAGTTGTGTCTGGAATCTGATACTTGACAGGTATAGAAAAACCATTCCTATGATGTGAGAAATATTACTACCTAACCTATAAAATTGCCTAAGATGTATTATTAAATTTTGAACACCATTCTAAATCAAATAACCATTGCAATGAGAAGAAAGGTTTTTCATCTTGAATTTAACCCGTCAAGCATGAGATTCCAGACACAATTGATTTTTCTATTGTCATCGCCCACCGGTGGTATATTGCCGCTTTACAGATTAAATAATAATAAACAACAATAGTAATAGGAGAAAATATGTTAGAAGACTGTTAGGTTTAGAAACTATATTTTATTATAATTTGGGCTAAGAAAATAATGATTTGGGTGAATTAACACTATTGCTCTTTAAAATTATATCAATTTCTTATCATAAAAATCAGATAGATAATTGGATGGCTATCCAATTATTACTATTACTATTACTGTTACTGGTAAGCATTTGAATTTACAGGTCATGACAGTTACACTAATATCATGTAGGAACTTGGAACACTGCTGTTGCTGAACAATTATGCACGTGTGAATATTACAGTTGTCCAGACAGAGCTAGGTAAAGGAACCTATAGGGACAACTCTTCCTAACCTACTTTGTAATGTGGTGGTGTTATTAGTATTTTTACCAGGCCCTGTTGATCTTATCACCCCAGGAAACAAAAACTAATGTAATTATGTCTCTGGTTGCTTATGTATTGATTTAAAGTGCTCACTATTGCTAAGCCAAAATGTTGAACTAAGTATCTAAAAAAAAATATCTTCAATAACCTTACATTTTTTTACATCAACCTTACAAACTTACCCTAACCTCTATGTGGTGGTCATTTATATAATTTTTGTAAAAAAAATATTTATGTCTGTAGCTTTTAATATCTGTCAAGCGGCGATATACCACCGGGGGCGATGACAATGGAAGAATCAATTGTGTCTGGAATCTCATGCTTGACGGGTTAATATCTAATAAAATTCCATAAATTTTGACACTGGCATCCACTCAACAATAGAATATCTCTTGTCTGGTTTGTGGTTACCTACATAGTTATTTCACAGACATAGGTATAGAATTCACTAATAACAAGAATTATGTGAACAAATACACCACACATCAACACACTATCTTGTAGCCTCTTAAACAGCCTGGATCTTCATCTCATATTTAAAAACCAAAAATATATGGTCTGCCCGCCACCTGCAAAGTAATATTTGTTTTATTAACCTGTTCATAAATGAACTGGATTGAGTCTTTCAGCTAATTAATATAAAGATGTTTTTAATTACAAAACAATAGTAGCTGGAATCATTTTACAAATATGATTAGTTGGTTTATGTATACCAAATAATCAAACTAAGTAACCTAAGTAACCTTGATAGGTTAATTTGTTTAGCAAGGAAGTCTCCTAACCTAACCAAATACTTTTCATTTTGTTAGAAACTTAGAAGTTGAAAAAAATCAAATGACATTGACCAAAACCTGTTTCGTATACATATAGGTAAAAAAATAAATGAAGCAAAATACTTTCATACACTTATATGGCGTTCATTTGAATGTTTACATTCAAAAACACGAAGAAAAGCGCAGTTTATTTAAATATAGGTTGGTTTGTCCCTGTTCTCAAACAGTAGAACAAAAGTAGGCATTTTAACTTACCGATATTCGGTCGGATTTTCATATTATCTACATAATTGTGTAGTGCTACTATTTTATTTTTATTCCATTCAAGTGCGTGGCCATTTCGTATATTACTTTAGTTGGATATTTTTTTCAAAGAAACTAATATTTATCTACAAATAAAGTAAACAAGCAGTCAAAGTTGATTTTGTGATTTCGTATTCAATAGTTTGAACCCTTAATATTAGGTCGCCCCATACAATTCAGGTCTCAATACAAAATGGACGAGATTTTTCTATACTCAACTTTTAAATACCACAGATGCAAAAAAAAAACTTCTAAACTTGAGCCCCAACTTCATACTTAAAAAACGCGATGTCATAGAAATTAGACTAAACTCCGCGTACAAATAGCGTTAGCTCAAACAATTCGACCAATTTTAACCAATAAACGGTCGAAGCATTCTGACAAGCTCTGCTATTGGTCAAATTCTAAAAGATGGTTGAAGTTGAACCAATAGCGAAGAGGGTGTGCTTTCTTTCTAATAGCTATACATAGCGTTTACTAGGGTTATATATACTGTTACGCTTGATGTGCTGCCGACTGTACATAGTAGATAATTACATATAGAGGTACATGAGATTATATTTTACAATGCAGCGCCCTGTAAGGGTATAGCAATAGTAGAGGGCTATACAAAACTAATTTATGCATATTACTTATTATTTACATTTATATCACTGAATAATTACTTTATATACAGGGTGGCACATTTGGATCGGTCAGTATGGGAAAGTCTGAAACTATAAGACATGCGAAAATCTCTTCTTAGAAACCATGTCATCGATTTTAGTAATAAGAAAAACTGCATTCATACATTTTAAAAAAACTCGTACTCAGCTCGGGAATCGAACCTGGACATTTTGAAAAATAAAACTAACAATATTTATATTTAGATATCGATTGTGTAGGTCTTAAGCAGTAAACGTTACTATGAAACATGATGTCTAAAATAAATAAAATGCATTGCCGTGTCAGTGCCAGTTAATAATCTGGTTACGTTCTTACATTAAATCTGTATTTTTGAAATAAAGTTTGGCTTTATTTTATTTTTTTTCTTTATTTTCACGTGTATAGGCAATGAATAGAGGTGTCTATCGGTATCAAGCTAGTATTAATTTAATTAAAAAGTTTTTCAATTGGCATTTTGACAATTTTAAGTGTACCTAATACTCAGCATTCGGCAACAAGAAGTCAATGATCTGGTTTTATTGTGAAATTAAGACGAAAAATTGTAACATTCTTTATCTAGATCAAATCCGTTCTATTTTTTTATCAGAATAATAGATTGTTTATAAGGCTTATTGACGACACAGCGAAAGGTTTTACCTACAGTAAGAACGGATAGTCCGTTTAGGCTGACGTAATTTTATTAAGTTAATGAATGTTATAATTAAATAATTACTTAGCCCTTTGAAGTGAGTTTTTGTTATGTAGACACAGAATAAGTAACGATGTAGGTTTGTAATTGACTCGTTCATCTCGGCAAGCTCTGCGTTGAAGAAATTTTAAATGCCAAACAGTAATTGTATTCGATGATTTGGTTTGCAGTGCTCTCAACGAGGGCGCGGCAGTGTTTCGTGATCACATAAGTGAACGAATGTCAGCCCTTAACTGAAAAAATATCCTGCAGTGTACAATTAGCTGTCAGGCAGGTCACGTTACGAAATAGTTCCACAGCAAAATGCTTGGATAAGATAAATAATATTATCATTCTTGCCCAAGCGAACTGTGTAATCAGTGTCACGCAAAACTTTGATTGATCAAATTTAAAATACTCCTCATTAACATCATTTCAGTTGAAAGACGTCCACTGCTGCAGAAAGGCCTGCCCATAATCATATCGACGATATAATAGCATTTATTCAATAACAATTATGTAAGTCCATGCAATCATTAAATTTTACCTCTATAACAAATAATAATTATATTCATAATAATTTTTAACAATAACAAGTTATATCTAAATCACAGTGATTTTAACGTCTAACACAATGAACGCATGCGTGGTATGGATGGTCTCTATAGTCAAAAAAAATGTTTCCAATACTTGAAAACAGAGGATCGTTGTCGTTTCGTACGATTTGACAGATGAACGCAACTTGATAGTAACACTTGGACCGGTCTTAAACAAAAGGGTCACAAGGTCGCAAACGAATATTTAACGTATGAGGCTTATAGCATTTACCTTAAAATAAAACACTTACAGCCCTATTAATAAAAATGTTATTATCTAGTGCCTTAGACGATCCTGGCAATAACTAATCAGTGTTTTGTCCTATTTAGACATGTGACATAGAACAAGAAAAAACACGGAATATCTAATCTGAGGATGATTCAAGCATTAAGTAATTTTTTTATTAAAAAGGCCGTTATTGTGTCTGGTTCTTATACGAAGCCCGTCTACTTTATGGGCTCTGCCCGGTGCAATCAATTTATACTATAATGTAATGTATATTGATGACATAATGTATTTACAGGTATTTTAAGCAGAATAGACTGTAGCATGGCAAACAGCAAACGGATATGACGTCAAAACTGGTATGAAAACTAAAGGATGGTGATCAGAAAAGATAGGACAGGAAAAAACATGCTATTGTTGTTGGCGTACAAATTTTTATTAGTCTGAAAATCATTACACATATTAATACTATCGCCTGCATGATTATAATGTTCATAGGACTACTATAAGTACTAAGTACGCACAGCTTTACTAATAATCATTATATAAGCCTTACATTATTACATAGTGCTTTATCTCTTTTGTTCGAGTTAAAAATTTCATTCAACGTGTAGTAATTGCGAATGATTAATGATTGGGTAAGGTGCATAGTGCTTGATGACATCTCTCATTGTGAAATACAAAAATAACCAGAATATTTAAATGTGTGCCTGCGATATAAAATTGAAATTTTGGTTTACAACTGACTGCTGAGCGGTATCTACTTTAATTCCTCTATAAAGAAAATTATATTGGAACTGCTAATGCACAAGGTAGTGGTGATTTGCCGTTAGCGACCTCCTCAGAAATACGCCAAGTGGTCAAAAGTCAAGACTTTGATGAATATGAATAGTCAATTAAACCTTTAGCACCTTTTCACAGTACCCTATTGGTACACTCTCGACAATTTATATGAACACTGTGAATGACTTAGGGTAACATGATTCTAAAGTGTTAATCGAAATCTGTTGCTGACCGTATGCTTAAAAACATATTAGTATTTTAAGCAAAGTTTGTTAAGGAACGTCGTATAAAAGAGATAGATAGAGAGAGAGAGAGAGAGAGACAAAACGAATGCACGATGATTTACGATTGATATTCATCTCGTCACAGTGGGAACTTCAAACGGTCATTCATTGTAAAGTCGGGCCGCTTTGCTTATACGAAAAACGACTTTATTCATTCTTGGTGTGAATGCACTTTTTAGTTTACAGGGTACAATAATTATTTTTATCATTGTTCAAGTGTACCTAGTCGCCTGGTAGGCTCGCTCAGTTTCCTTCCACTTCCGATGTGAAAGCCGCGACTCTTGACCCACGAGTCAAGGGTCATGCTTTCACGTGGTAAGTGGTATAATCTTGCAATGCGGATGATACAAGCGTGCTCTAAGCAGTGGCGGTGCGCCCGCGCTGACTCGTGAGAACACCATTATTAAACCAAATACTTGAACAAACATTTAGATACTATATAATAATAATAATAATAATCGTTTATTACTCACCATAATCATTACAGTTATAACCTATGCTAAATACACAAAATTTTATTAAACTAATAATTATGGCGGGCTGATACCTGAACTAGGTAAGACCTGTATCTCAGGTTATCAACCCTCCTCCTCTTTATTGAATTAATATATTCAATTTAGCAATAATCCAAGAAGTTATTACATTACATTTATATGTATCAATTATATTATCATTTATATTTACAAAAAAATATATACATATAATATAAATTTAATAGGTATAGTCCTACATGTCTTAGAACGGCATGTAATTTTAAAACAAGAATGTAAAACAACGGTGAAACGTCCATGCTGAAGTGTTACAGTTATTTATTAAACACGATAGTTTTTCCACCATTTGTGGCCACCGGCGGGCCGGTAAGGAAGGGTCATTTAATATTTTTAATGCTCAGTCTCTTTAGGGCTTCATTTAGTCCTCTTTAGTCCTAGGGGACGCAAGCTGACCGCCATAAATCGCGATAGGTACAGTCCCGGCTTTACCTATGGTGCAGGGTTTAGGGCACAGAGCCTACCCTGCTCCCGTGTTATGTCAAGGCGAGCCAGGAACGGCTCCTTTATATATAAAATAATTTATCATACTGTCTGTTATGTAGGTACCGTAATAGGCTATGCCTTCTTTCTAGTAGCGCCTCGCGCCTGTCGGGCGGGCGGCTGGGTGTGTGCCTTGAGTGAGCAATAAGATGCATCAATTAAAACATATATCAATATGTGGACGATAGAAAATATTCATTACTATGCGGACGACAGTACGGGGATATTACATCAAAAAATCTAAAATTGACATACAAAAAACTTAATTCTGTAACTTTACAGATAAGCAACGAGGATTTCTCTTTATTTCATTCAATAGAATCAACAAGTAGGTGTAAATGAGTGCAAACTGTCACATTAGGATGTTGTAAGCCACGTGACCTGCGAAGTTTGTCACTACAAATACAAACTGCTCGCACGGTTCAGTAGACGGGTGAGTAATCAATGTCACATGTTACATTCAATTAATTGAAATTTTCATGCTTGTTATCCTACAGGATACAAGTTCGATACACTAATAGGCATCTTAAACCTATTCCCCCTTATTATAAAACGCGGACTAAAGTTAGTCCCGGTTAAAAACTGATGCTGGCACTATCTTTCTTTTTACAAATATAAGTGACACCGTCAGTTTTAAACCAGGACTAACTTTAGTCCGCGTTTTATAATAAGGGGGATTATTAGTAGTGTCAGGGAGGATCTTGGTGGTGTAGTGGTTTAAGCGCATTGATTTCTATTACGAAAACCAAGCAACTTTGGTCGGGCCCGGGATGCATAAAAAAATGAGAATTATTTATTTGGAAGACCAGCAACCTACCAATTTACTCACCCCTTTCTACTCTTTTTTAACGTTTTCAAAGCAACGTTTATCTCACCCCTCATTGAAGTGAACAACTCTAGTGATACGAATACGAAATAATACTTTTACAAGCATTTTTAAACACCGCTTTCTACCCTATATAAAGTAGAAAACGGTAATAGGTAAAAAGTAGAATAGGGTGAGAAAATTTGCTTGTTTACACCTAGTGCTCCGGTGGCGTAGTGGTAATCGCGAACCCCAGAAGACGCGGGTTCGATTTCCGCCTGGAGCATAGAATTGTTTCATCGTTATCTTTCTTTTTTTGATATTATTATTGTTATTGTTATAAATTTCCAATTTATATCTATGCAGAAAATTTAAATTTATTGTTATTATTTTAAAACCGGATGACAACCACTAAAATAATGGATTCTTTTTACGACTTCTCCAGTGATACCCAACTCCGAGTCCGGTTTTTTTAGCCAGATTAGGTTTTTAAGTATTTACTTGTCCACCCGTCGTCGGTCTGTCTGTCAAGCAAGACCTGCTTCGATCAGGAACGAGTGGTTATAATTAAAATCAAATGGTCCGTTGGAGCTTTAAATAAACCAAGCTTATATTCCAACACAATTACAATTAAATAATGTGACCATTATGCTGCATAATATATTTTGACATCCGCCATTAAAACAAAACCTATAAAGCACTTCCTATTGACCTAGCCTTGGCAAGGAAGTCGCACAGTCACAGCACTAGTAGGAAAGAAAAATCGTCAAGCACAACAAAACAGTTTTTTGCGATTACAACACTTTATTTGCATTTGGAAAATCGACCGTAACGACATATCGACGTGTGGGAGTGTGGGAGAACCCACATTACGTGAGACAGACTATCTTTTTTTCGATTTTTGGTCATCTCATACATAAATTCAGTTTATTACCTATTGTTAGATCGGTCCACGTGGAATGTATGATGATATAATTTGACGGCGACAACTCCTCACAATTACCTATCTTAATATGTGTACGCAAAAGTATTTTTTTTATTATGTATACCTAGTACTTTTATTTTAATTGACATTTTAATTGAACATTTGGACGCGCTAAGAATGTTTTAAAAACATTATTTTTCTTATCTACCGTTTGAATTACCGCCCTACCTTTTTATCTACCTGAAAAATCTGTCATTTCATTTATTAATCTAATTACTTCGAAAAGGTATGCTACGAGACCACATGACCGTGACCCATTGAATAAAGTAATCAAAAGATGAGAGTTATATAATGAACTTTCAAATGCTATTTCGTATTTATTTTGATGCGTCATTCCTGTTTAACCCGGGCGTGAGAGGTGAGAAACTGTTACACCAGCCGTGAGGTGGGTATGAGAGACCCGAATATTTGATACCTAGTTTCTGGTATGTACTTTGATTGTCTAAATAGATAATAAGTATTTTATATTGAATATTAATAATTGGATCTATTCGACAAGGTGAAAAATTAAATATTAATCTTTTTGTTTTTTTTTAAACACAAGGTGACTAATTTTGAAATAATAAAAAGTACCAGCTTAGCTATTAAAATTATTTGTACGAAATCAAAAAAAAATTGCTTTGTTGAATCAACTTAAATGTATCATCGTATCTGAACCATAGTATTTCAAAACTTTAAAAATAAAACTAATAACTAAAAAGTATCATGAACTTAAATATACAGCACTAAAGATAGGCTTACAACTTGGCACAAGTTTAGCACAGAAAAAAGCGTACGTCATGCTTTTTTTGTTTTTATATTTTGAATGTCAATTTAAGGTCTATCTTTACTGCAGTATAGGCACTGCGTATTACATATTTACCAGCCATTTTAGCTCCCGGCGCAAAAAGAGGGGTGTTATAAGTTTGACACGTCTGTCATCCCTCATAAGTTTGACGCGTTTACCTTATTACCCTGTTCCTGCGTTACCCTGTGTATCTGTATGTCTGTCTGCCTAAACGAATGAATCAATATGGATTCAGTTTTTTGTTCGAAAGCTGACGTGATCTAAAGGGTTCTTAGCTATAATTTATGAAAATAAATTCAAACCATGCTAACCTTGAGCTGGATCCCTATTCTTCAGAAACTTACAGCAGATATAGAGTGTTACCTAATAATAGTCTCAAAGATAGTGTTAGAAAGATGATTAAGAGGCCGGGTGTTACTTTAAATTTACAATTTTATATTTATTGTTTTTCGAAATTGATGAAGATGATTCTTCTAGTCAAGCAATTTTCTTCCGAGCTTTCAGGAAGATATACATATATCTTTGATTCTAGACAAAAACTCTATGTTTGTTTTTGTTTGTTTGTAATAGATTTAGATGAAATTTGTTATAGAGATAGTTTAAGACCTGGAAAGAATATAGGATACTTTTTGAAACGATAACCGACATCCACGCGGGCGGAGGCGGAACTAGTTTATAATAATTTGCGTTTGAAAACTTCTCGTGGTGGGGTATCATTTACCCGACCTCACTCACAACGCACCGCGCCGGGTTAATTGAGACTACAAAACATGCGAAGTATTTGACCTAGTAATTTCGTGTGTTGTTTTGACTTTTAGCAAAACATGCACTGTGTTATATGTTTGTTTTTATATTTAACTTGATGACTTTTAAGTATCGAAAACCCAATGTAACGGAGCCGTGACATGATTAGAAATCATCAATTTGGCGGGAAAGTAAAAACTGTTTTGTTTTTGTGTTTTATCTGTATATTTCTGGTGCATCTAATCGATATTTACCATCAGGTACATCATCCGTTTGATAACTTTGTAATTAAATTGTAGAGCCGCGTTACTCCCGGAAGCCCGTGACAGTTATATTTATTTAATTATAAAACAATGTAATAGTTATTTGCGAATAGTTACTTAATTATGCCTCTGGTAAACGCGCGACGTTTCGTTCGTCCACATACGCATGAATTTGAACTTGTAAAAACTTGCATTGGTTTTGATATACCGTCTAAGCGAGAGAGCTGCGTTCGCGAAAGATAATAGTGTGGCACCTGACTGGATTTTTCTACTAAGTCCTTGACAGTGAATGTGTTTAGGACGCTTGCATCACCATGGGTATCACTTGCGCGTTGCAGACCCTGTAAAAACCTTTTCACGTATTTTTTGAAGAACCCCATGCTGTACTCATTCGAGAAAACTCGTTTCTATTAATATCTAAGGGGTGAGTACCCGTGTGTCATCATATTAGCTACCAAAATGAGTTAGCGATCCAGCCCCCTCATTTAAATAAGTAGGTACATAAAAATATTTTGTTAAAAGCCAACTATTTTACCGCGATATCATTTTGACCCCCGACGAAAAAATATGGGTTTTATAAGTTTAACGTGTCTGTCTGTGTATCTGTGGATGTGTCTGTGGCATCGTAGCTCCTAAACGAATTTATCTATTTTGATTTGATTTTTTTTGTTTGGAAACTTATGTGATTCGGATGATTCTTAGCTATAATTTATGAAGATCAGTTCAGGCGTTTGATGACTATCAGCTCATTTTCAACATGATAAAAGGGTTTTACTAACTTTCATAGATCCGATTGATTTTAAATTTGGTGTACTGTCACTTCGGTGACAATGTCACCAAAATTCCAACCTTGAGCTGATCCTATACCATCAAAAAGTCATCGGGATGCTTTATTCTCTAGAAACTTACAGCAGATATAGCGTGTTTGGGCACCAAATAGATGACTAATGAGGCCGCGGGTTACTTAACATTTTTAATTTTACATTTTTATTATAAGCCATTTGGTGTTTTTTTTCGCTGAGCTACGCGCGTGGATGTTGGTAATCGCGCCATAAGGTAGAGTATGTCCTTTCTAAGGATGTATAAAATTCCATTTCCATGATTCCAAATAATTTCGAACAGCAATGTGATATACTTCATAAGAGGGGCACATCGACTATTTAGGGGCATTGCAGGTCGTGTGTGAAACTATAAGTGACAATAAGGTATACAGGGTGGTG
The DNA here is from genome assembly GCA_947347705.1 of Nymphula nitidulata. Taxonomy (NCBI): domain Eukaryota; kingdom Metazoa; phylum Arthropoda; class Insecta; order Lepidoptera; family Crambidae; genus Nymphula; species Nymphula nitidulata. The sequence goes on from OX374616.1 coordinate 26,891,525, forward strand.
CCGTCAATAAATTAAAACATGGGCTATATTAGCTCATAAATGGTTTGCCATTTTCAAAAACTTCTTATTCATTTGATAATTTCTTTAAGCCTTGGTCCTTTTTAAGCTTTATCGTTCTATTTTCACCCTATAGTAAATGCTTGTACAAAAAATTCAATATCAGAATCCTCTTCTGACCAGCTGTCTAGAAAATCCAGAAGCAATTTACCAATACTTTGTATAAACCGCAGTTTAAAGGATTTCGAATGAATGCAACATTTCGTGTAGTATCACATCTGCACAGTGTGTGATTCGCCTTAGATCCAAATTTAGTATCTGTGCTAATAATAGTATATAAGTATAAAAACACAAATTAAATAAAAACGGATAGGCAATTACCTAACTCGGTGGTCATCACTGAGTCTTATGACTGTCAAAAGAAGTTAATATTAGTGCCGCTAGTTATCATATCATGCACCGTTCGCTTGATGAGCAGTATCTCGTGCGTGGCACTTCCAAACATACAGGGTGGCACATTTAGATCGGTCAGTATGGGAAAGTCCGAAACTTTAAGACATGCGAAAATCTCTTCTTAGGAACCATATCATCGATTTTAGTAATAAGAAAAACTACATTCATACATTTTTTAAAAAATGTGTAGGTACTCAGTTCGGGAATCGAAGCCGGACGTTTTGAAATATAAAACTAACACTATTTTAACATTTATTACCTACAAGTAGATGCACCATAATCTGGATGCTTGTTTTAAAATTAAAAGTTACGCTTTTAAAATTTAAATATTAAGAAAAGGTACAATGGCAGCAATAGAAAAAGTAGGTTAATCTTACAAACCGAATAAAATAAGATGTTGTAACCTTTTTGTTTATATCAATGGTAATATTGATGACAGATACATGCGCAGGCGTGTTGTCATCTCTCGCCGCTAATGGGTTGATGACATAGGTATCGATAGATAAAACTATGCGCGAAACATTTTGGTGTTCACACAACACCAAAATGATTCGATACGATTGGATCGCCCAATTTACCAAAATTAAACAAAATCAACTTGCTGACTAATTTGAAAACAAAACAAAATCGAGTTACCGATATACGAACAATATTCGAGTTCGGTATCTCAATAATTTAGACTAGCGCTTTCGAGCATTGCAGCTCGAGACAGAATTTCTAGGAATTGTAGTGGACCATTGCACTTATAAGAATTTCAGGTCATAAAGCAACATAATGTTTATGCTGAGACTAGTAATAACATCACTTCGAATACTGATTCTTCCATAACATAAATGGGTACGTATGTATGTAGCCATTTACCGTGTTCTGAAATGTATTCAATTAAGCCAATTACCTCAAACAAATTCGTTTTTTTTTTCAAAACAAAGAAACTGTAAACTTTTTTCTTCGGTACACACATAGAGGTAACGGATCTATGATGAATTAAAAATTGTTTTAAATTAAAAGTGATTTATTTCTGCAGATTTACAGATAAATAACATTTACATAACTTGTATAGTTTGTTTGTTTATTTCCTCTGCTGGTTCACAGCACTTTGAAAATATTCAAATCTAGGAACATGTTGGTAAAATTGTAAGATTTGGTTATCTCTGATGTAATGTAACTGATCCAACTATTTTCTGTATTCATCCGTCTGAAACCACACCTTTCGATCTATTTTTATCAACTACTTGATAAAGGTTAAAAGGTCGCTTTATGCCCTTCACACGAGAAAAGGATTATCTAAAGATAAATTTCTAAGTGTTAGAAATTTATCGTAAATAAAAATTAAATAAAAAAACGACTTCAAAACAGCTTAGCAGTTTGCACTAACTCCAAAAAGTATCATTTTATGAGATAAGTAGTTAGTTTAGTTATTAATTAAAATTTTATTATTTTTACTTTTTAGTATTTTAAACGTAAGTATTACTCATAGCTTACAAAATACTTACATGAACTAATTTGGAATATAGAAAACACTTAAAATCATTACAGAAATAAAAATAAAAATAAACTTATGCCTATAAATAAACTAAAATTAACCAAACTTAAAAATAAAAAACAGCACCTAAATCTTGTGAAAAAGGAAGTGTACCAATAAGACTGGTCGCATTACCTCGCTGAATTGCGAGGCTTATTCTTTGTGCGAAATACATACCAGCCATAATTTAAACTCGATTTTTATTTTAAAAATTTTCTCTTTTTCATAATTGTTTAAAACTGTAGTGATTGATTTGTGTCGCAGAGAAAATATTTGCCGAGTTAATAATAAAGCTATCATTGTGTCGGATTAACGTTGAAGTAGTGGCTGTCGAAGCTATTCCTGGACTTATCATAAGCTGTCTTAAGTTATTTTATAATCGCTTTCAATTACAGTTGAGTATTTACGCAGTACAAAGTTGATTCCTGATTGCAGAATGATTCCTTTTAGAAATTAAAGTCCTGAATTGCCACATCACATCACGGTCAATGCTCTTAATTAGAAATGAGTATGCGTAATAATAAATATGTACTTAGCTTATGTGTGTAAAGAGACAAAGGAATGCGAAAAAATCTATATGTCATTTACCAATAATTTATTGCTATGTACTCACTGTACCTTGATAGACATGACCTATTACTTAATACTTTACGTAATATGAGCGCAATCATCTTGGCATTTCCCCAGTGGAAATGTGACAAGTTCTCAAAACTGGCATAGGTAACATAATATTAGGAAGTGTTTGAACAGGAAACTGGCCATAGGCCTGGCTTGGGTCGAGGCTCTCGGGGAGGAGAGGGGAGGCTCGGGAGGACAAGCGGCGCGCGCGCTCGCAAACAGTCGCGGAGAACTTCCTAAACGGGTCCAATGGACTTTCTCAGTGTTCGCGTCATCCACCCACTTTATTCGCTTGCAATTTATCCGACTGTTACGCAACACCGGATAAACTAAAAGTGGTGCGTTCTTATTGTGTTTATTCATTGTCTTTAGGTTTTCGTATTGTGATAGTCTGTTGCGATTTTCCATATCTATAATAGATACCTACTACAGCTACAGCTCTTTTGTGTAACTGATACTTTAATGGCCACAACATAATAGGCTATTGTTTTAAACACGCACTTACACGAACGCGTCTGTCACATATTATTGTGAAGAAAATTTTGATGTGTCGATAGATAAAGCCTTATTGCTTTATTACGTCGCAGTGTGGGTGTTAAGAATGAAAATCATTGTGGTAAGGATGCCGGCTACTGTTGGTCACGTCACGTTACTCATGGTGAGCACCATATCGCAATCGCGACATATCGGCGATAAGAGTCGTGCACACGCACACCTGACACGCATGATTATGTACGATTTATGTAACGAAGCTACACTTACATGCACCTGTAAAGGCACGCTTTTCAATAATTGGCATAACCTGAAACACGATTACCACCTTAACAACTACCTTTGCTATAACACGGAGTAGAGAAGCAAAAATAATGAGGAATGGAATCCTCTTTGTAAAATGTTGTGTTATAATCTAGTATTCTGTACCACAACAAATCTAAGTAGTTGGTAGGTTCTTTGCCAAGTAAGTAATTTAATTTAATTTTGTTAGTTTCACTAAATAGTAGATAAGTATACAAAACAAATAACCTAAGTGAAGTCAAATGCCTTAAATAGGTACCTACTTGAAAATATAAAATAAACATTTATCTGTCACGTGCCTAGGTAATTATTTATAATTTAACGTTGCGACCTTTGGTGTCGGCGCTTCGTGCCGTCACTATTTTTGATATCATCAATAGTACAATAAGTGCTCATGTAACTATGTAACTCATTTCCTACACCATAGGTCAATCGTGAGAAAGTTTTTAGGATCTGCCACCAAGTGTGTGTAATACTGTCGACTTTGATTGTATGTTACATGGAGGCAACAGTAGGTATCAATTGTTTTAATTACGATTCGTCGATTTGACATTGATGCCCAAGCATTGATGATTATGCCACAGATCATTTTCTGTTTCGAGGATATGGTTGTGTGCTTTTATCATAGTTTCTATAAAATTTATTCAGAACAAAAATTAACTAAACACATCATTAGACTGGTCTCCATCATCTTCACTAGGCACCTTTCACACGTGATCCACCACCACCCTTAGCGGTCCTTTCCTATGACTTTTACAATTTACTTAATTCTTTTAACAAACAACCTTCATGCAAAAGTTAATTGATAAACAAACATTTTTGACGTTTTTTGAAAAATTGCTAGGCACTAACTAAATCAAAAACTTTATCGGTAAATATTATCCCATAGATGGTTGACATAGTAACGTCTTTGTATCTAGATGCTATCAAAAACTGATCGATAAGTTTACTCATTTTGAATGGTTTTATTTTATCAATTTATGTAATTCAAACTTAATAAATATGTAATATAATTATAATCAAAGATATCAACGTATGTTCCGAAAAAAAAACCTAATTGGTGGCCGCAAGGGAACGTTTCACATTTGCTTTGGTAAATACAATGTAAATTAGCGCGATCGAGACCCAGGGCATCTGTGCCCAGGGGCCTTAATTACTACCATCTTTATAAAAGCGATTCATATTCCGCTCAGCACCAACATAAGATCATTAACAATGAATCCCACCAACCTTCCCATGTCCTGTTGCAACCGTTCGGTCATGCAGGCGGAATCATGGGAGAGTGCAATCCTACTTGCTCGGAGCTCTTTCACAGCGCACTTTCTTGACATCCTACAAATTATAATGTTTCGCCGTGTCCCTATATGGTCCCTCTCCCTTTCCGGGATGGGGCAACCAAAATTTGATATCTCAAGCTCTCCGTACTTCACGCTAAGCCGTTGGTCCGCTTTAACGCACCAAACTGCATATAGCCGACGTGTGATGTTATGGCCCAACTCCTCAAGTTCCATGTAAAAAGGCCGGTGCCTAGCGGTGGGTCGTACAAAGGCCGGTTATTATTTCAATTTAGACCCATCACGTCGGTCGTATTTAAAATCAATCACAGATAATATAATCACCAGGTGGTGGTGGTTACTACTAGATGGTAGATCCGTTTAATAGGGTCGCCTAGGTAGGTACCACCGCCTTTCTTATTTCAGCCGTGAAACAGTTCGTTGTGTTTCGGATTGAAGGCAAAGGTAGCCAGTGTAATTACTGGGCATGGAAGGCATTACATCTTAGGCCTCAGGATGACAACCTGCAATAATAAATTATTTTTCCTTTTTATTGCAGGTGTCCATGGGCGGCGGTAACCACTTACCACCAGGTGGACCGGTGGTTACTTATTATCAAGACAATGTCCTTATAACGCTATTAACCAGCAGTAAGTAAGATATCCAGAGCTATTGAGTAAGGTGGTTTTTCACCAGAGGGGCGAGACGAGATTTAAAATTTGTACGGCAAATTTTCAATCCTCGCCTCGCGCATCTTTGGTGAAAATAGTCAGGATTGACGAGGATGTGCGAGGCGTGAATTGAAATATTTGTTTGTGTAAAAATGAACCGTATTGCTTCCGATGTAGAATATAAATTAACTCTGCAACAGAAACACGCTTCTCGCGATAGGTTTATTGTTGTGCGATTTCAATCCCCATCTCGCCACTAAGGTGGAAAAACATCTCGCGCGAGTTCGCGCGGGCAATTATTAGTGGAAAAGGGTCAGTGCGATTTCAAGCCTCGCCTCGTCTCGCCCCTCTGGTGGAAAATTACCTTAAAAGGGTCATGTCAGGAGTTGGGGACTCGCTTACTCTTAATTTATAGGTACTGGGTAGGCAACGCGAGAATAGTGCTCAATTTCTATACCCTTCAGTAATTGCGTATACCATCAGAGAGACCCACCCCTCGTTGTATAATAAAATGTATATTTTATTTAACTTGCTTATGTTCGGGTGGAATCTTGCTACTCGATTTTGAAGCAGATATCTTCAACCGATTGAGCTGAAATTTTGTATACACGTTTAGTTTGGATGACAATATACGATAAGCTGTGTGACGTCATTCTAAATCTAATATGGCGGACCGTCCAAGATGGCGGAATAGTTATTATTAATGCATTTCTACAATATGGGTATCAAATGAAAGGGCTTGTTGAGAGTAACTCGAAAAATAATGTGACGTCATTCTAAATCCAGTATGGCTGAACATCCGAGATGACGGAATAGTTATTTTTTATGCGCTTCTGCAATATGGGTATCAAATGAAAGAGCTTGCCGAGACTCAGAAACCTAGCCAGCAATAACTAAAAAGTAAAAAATAAATTAAAAGCAAAAAACCCTTTTTTGAAAAAGCTTTTATTTAAATGCTCTAAAAAGAAGAAAATGAAATTTTCCTTTAAAACTTTAACTATAACTAATAACCTCATTATACACAATTTATATGATCATAAAAGCTTGTCGCGTTTTTGTTGTTTTTTACTTGTGTAAATGAACTACTTAGTACCTATTTAATTGAGCGACAAGCTTTTATGATCATATAAATTGTGTATAGTGAGGTTATTAGTTTATAGTTAAAATTTTAAAGGAAAATTTCATTTTCTTCTTTTTAGAGCATTTAAATAAAAGCTTTTTTTAAAAAGGGTTTTTTGCTTTTAATTTATTTACTTGTCCTTACCGTCTGCCATATGATTTCAAGCCCGTTGCTATGCACTGTTGCTATGTATCACACAAAACTTGCATTTCCTAAAGGAATTAACGTTCCTGTCCACGAGAAGCTGGTTTCCATCCTCACCATTTTTGACTGTTTGGGCTTAAATCAAGTGTTTATGGTAACCAGTCAACGCTGTATGGGAAAAAGATTCTATAGGCAGTCCTTATTTAATTGTCAAAGCGCACGTAAGGCAAGATTTACGCACTCATTTACCCAATTAAGTGCGTTCAGAATAAGTTGGTCAAGACAGCAATAATTTTTAAAGCAGCTCGTGCTTTACGTTACGTAAGCTGTTCCCGCTAGGAACCGGTCCAAAGCGTAACCAGATCACACAGAAAGCTCCAGTGCTTATTACTGCATACACATGGATGAATATGTACACACGACAGCAAATCAAGTGTAACAGTTGCACTACGAAAGCCGCCTTTATTACGAACGTAGTAAGGGCGCTCTCAAGGTCAAACTGTTACGCTTGATGTGCTGTCGACTGTACGTATCTGAAATTCTTGTGCCAATGATCAGCGCCTGTTCTTACAAACCGGTCAGTAACAAATGACTTCTTTGTCACAGCTATTTATTCGCTTCGAGCGTCAGCTCGTTACTTAGTATGCGACTGTCAATATTTATTAAAAAGAAATTGTCAATTCATTCATTATACGTTCCGTCTGCATACCTACTTCAGTCGAGGAGGAGGTAGATAATTAGAGGAATCTTTTTGTTTGAGTTCAAGCTAATGAGCTTTTTCATAAGTTAATAATTTTTAAGGTCGTAACGATTACATAATAACTGCTTTTTAGAGTTGGAAAGCCAAAATTTCAAGAAAAGATATAGTTTCTGCAATATGTGTGTCACTGACTGCTGATTTATTCCCACATGATTCCTCACGACAGAGTTAACTGGCAAGATATCCAAGAAAACAAACAGAAATCCCATTTATGAAAAAGGGGTTAAATATGTCTAAATTATGGGTAAATGTCCCATCATTCGTATCAAAGAAGTACTTTCTTTCCGTATACTTGAAAAGACAACCTTTCAAAAACGTGGTCGCATTCTTTTCTGGTAGACCAAATACGAATTGTGCTCTAAAATAACGAAAAATCCTTTCGTTATTCGATGAAAATATAATTTTTCAATGATTATTACAACAAAGGTAAAAGCATCCTGGAACATTATGAATAATCATTATAGAGCCAAAGAACCAAAGCAAACTATATTAAAAATAAATAAACATGACAGTACTTTAACAGATCCAAAAGATATTGCTAACGCATTTAATAATTATTTTATAGACCAAACTGAAACCACCTCACATTGTAATACAGAACTATATAAATTGGGTCACCAACCACAAACATTTTTTATGAATCCTGTAATACCGATTGATATTGTGAGATGTGCTAGATCTCTGAATAATACAAATAGTTGCGGATTTGATGAAGTTTCAACAAAGGTTGTTAAGCATGTAATTGATGTTATTTCACTGCCTATAAGCCATATTTTTAACATTTGTATTTCAACTGGAATTTATCCAACAAGAATGAAAATTTGTGTAGTAAAGCCTCTGTATAAAAAAGGGGAAATAGAAAATATGCAAAACTATAGACCGGTTGCTTTGTTATCAATATTTTCGAAATTATTTGAAAAGCTTATTTACGATAGGCTCTACTCGTATCTAGAAAAATATAATATACTATGTGACGAACAAAAGGGATTTAGAAAAAAAAGAACTATAAATTTAGCTATCTATGACTTTATATTTACAATTTTGAATGATTTAGTTAAAAAATATCTAATTTGCGCAATTTTCGCAGATATGACGAATGCATTCGACTATGTTGATCACAGTATTTTGATGTCTAAATTAAATTTAATTGGCGTAAGAGGAAATATATTAGACTTAATTAAATCTTATTTAGTAAATAGAAAACAAGTTACAGAAATCACTAGAATTTGCTCAAAAACTAAAACAGAATTAAAATATTTATCAAATAAGCGAGTAGTTAAATATGGTGTACCTCAGGGGAGCGTTTTGGGACCTCTTTTGTTTTTGATTTATATCAATGACTTACATAGACACATAAGACATCCAACGGTATTGTTTGCTGACGACAGCACTATTATCGTAAATTCTTTAGATAACAATAAACATGAAAGTAATATCAAAGAGGCTTTAAATGATCTAGTGAAATGGCTTGAAAATAACAATTTAAAAATAATTTTCAAAAAAACTAATACAATGCATTTCTCTAAAAAACCGCATGCCGCATCACTGCAAATAAATTATAAGGTAGCTGATATTTGTGAAACAGAAACATCAAAATTCTTGGGGCTGATTATAGATAAGAAGTTAACTTGGAAACCACAAATTGAACAAATGTGCAAACGTTTAAATAAAAATGCATATGTGCTACACAATCTATCTAATGTAGTGAGTAAAGATGCTTGTCTTGTAGCTTATCATGGTTTAGTAGGCTCAATATTAAGATATGGAGTTATTTTTTGGGGCAACTCTACTGATAAACAAATATTATTTAGATCACAGAAACGTTGCATTCGAGCAATTTGTAAACTTAAAACTACAGACAGTTGTGTACCTTATTTTAAAACATTAAAAATTTTAACTTTGCCTTGTTTATATATTTTGGAAAATGCTATATTTGTCAAAAGTAATATACACTTATTTCAAACTATATCCAGCGTCAGAAAACTACCAATTAGACAACAATACAAAAATAACCTATGTCTATACAAATGCAAAAGTGCAGTAGTATGTAAAAGTGTCCTTCGAATGGCTCCATGTATTTATAATAAAATTCCTAATAAAATAAAAGAACTTAATGTAAATCATTTCAAATCTAGATTGAAATCTTTGTTAATAGAAAAATGCTATTATTCTGTAAATGAATTTTTGAATGACAAATTATAATTGATAATCAATGGAATACTATTAACTTATTTATTTAATATTAATCATTTTAAATGAAATCTTTGACATTACCTTAAATTTTATCGCTATTTTTTTTGACATACCTACTGTAATTTTGGGACATTTAAATATTTATTATTGTGATTTATTGTAAATTTAATTGAGTAATTTCTAACATGCGAATGTTTTGTTTTGCTTGGCATTATTACTGTAGATTTTAAAATGATTTAAATGTATTTGTATGCCTATTTGGTGGAACATAATGAACATATTTATTATATTTGTAACATCTTTTGTACCTACTTATGTTTGAACAAATAAATTTTGATTGATTGATTGGTTGCTAAGCGTTTATTTTTATGATAGTATAGATTTATCGGCTACGGAACAGAAGCCGCAGCGTGTGCAAGCCACCGCAATAGAAAGAACCCGTGACGGCTAGACCTTCGTTATTTCATAAAGGCTGCTCTAAAGGAGGCAAATAGCAGAGCTGGTCATCCTAAATAAAACTTGTTAATTGCAATAAATTTGAAAACGCGAAAAAAATCAGTTATTCCCTACAAACAGGTCGTGTAGGTACTACAATTTGTATCAAACAGCTGTTTTTTATTTCAAATTTCTTTTCAACAATACGTGCTTAGGGTCACCAGCACGCCACCTGCCTTCGTTTCCAAGTGCGGCCCCCTTACACCCAGTATGTCTTTCGTGTTTGCGCCAACGCAACGGCAGACTTTTAATGTGTCTGGCATGATGATGATAGAACCACACTGAAAAGAATGACAACTGAAGTTCCGACTACCTGTAGCTCAAAAAAATGACTATACCTATAATTTATGGTAACACCTAGCCAAAAATAAAGTTGCATAGAGATTATGTTAAATCAACTAAACCTACTCCGCCTTATTATAAAACGCGGACTATAGTTAGTCCTGGTCTAAAACTAATGCTGTCACTGTTATTTGTTAAAAGAAAGACAGTGACAGCATCAGTTTTAAGCCAGGACTAACTTTAGTCCGCGTTTTATAATAAGGGGGACTGTGTTTCTCGCTAAATGGTTATTGTTAACACAAATGTATCCGAAGTAGTTTGTTAATTTTTTTTCAGTGCGTCGGTTGTTCTATACATAAACACAAAGTTAAAATAATTATTTTGTTAATATTCCTTTATTTCTATTAATAGCCCCATTTTCTATATTTTTAACCGACTTCAAAAACGAGGAGGTTCTCAATCCGGCCGGTATGTTTTTTTCTTTGTATATACACCGATTACGCTGAGACTACTGATCCGATTTACGTGATTCTTTTTTTTGTTCGATGCGGAATAGTTGCCATTTAGTCCCATAAATTTTTTTTCAATATCAGTTGGGTAGTTTGGTTTTTATATAAATAAAATGAAATCATTAAGTCTTCTACGTATGCGAAATTGGCGGATATTTGCTTTCCTGTGACTTTTTAGTTAAACGTTAAGATAGTAGGAAACATTATAAGTTAGCGGTCCTCCATCTAGCTTCGACCTTAGAAAGTTATCACTAAAAATAGCGAGAAAAAATTTTAAAACAAAAATTAAAACTGACTTCAAAAATCTGAAAAGGTTAAAATAATTAAATTAGGTACCTACTCATCGCCTATAAACATATTTTTTGGAGTTGGTGCTAAGTTGTTTCCAAAAACAATAGAAAGTGAAGCACCGACTCCAAAAAATATGTTTCTAGGGGATGAGTACCTACTTAAATTTAATTATTTTAACCTTTTCAGTTTTTTGAAGTCTGTTTTAATTCGTTATAGCATCGTATACTTTCAACTTACAAGTTGCCAAATACACTCTTAAGTTACACGACATAAAGCTTACATTTCAATGCCATTCTGTGAGTTGAGTTGGCGTGGAGTCGGCGTTGCGGTGGTGTAATGTGCGAAGACCTATAAGTACACAACATAGAAGCGATGCGAAAAGCGTCAATACGCGTGAGAAGTACTCAGTGCCCCTAGCTGCCCCCTTATTCTCAACTGTCGGAAAGAATTCGAATTTCGGAAACTCTATACCTGTCACTTTTTATCGCGCTGCGTCAAAGCGAGACAGCATGTGACTATTCGAATCGAATCCGTGATCCGACAGTTGAGAATAAGGGGGATGGTGTAATTTTAAATCGAATCGAAACGAAAACGTTCGTCGTCGTGACAACAGCTGTCAAATAGTATGAAAACTTCAGCAGCACCTTTATTGTGAATTACTACTGGAAACCTCTTTTTTATATAGATTTGAGTGAGAGATTGTTAACACGTCGATGATCGTCTTCGTTTCGATTCGATTGAAACTTGCTGGGAGGCGTACAATGTCATGCGAATTTGAAGAAAACGTCGAGATGCTCGTTGTGGTTTTTGGTCGCAAAATAGATGGTTACCTATATTACATTTTTCTTTTATGCGGATTCTCCCAAAGTCGCTGACGAAAGTCGCAGGACGTCGCGCTAAGTTTATATCTATATGTACTTAATAGACAATGACGACCTCAGATCATATAAAGAAGAACAGAGCTAAAAATACATTTTAGAATTTTTGACCAAAAATTCAGTGCGCTTCCTTCAGGCAGCAATATGAGTTGAGGTTTCAACTATGTAGTTATTCAAGCTACCTTCGTACTGCCCTGCCGAGCCGCCTCTGCTCAACAACTTTGCAATTCGGTCCGGTACAATTAAGCGACTTACTGGTTTATGAGAACCCATATCATAAAACGCTATAGGAAAGAAAGTGTTAGTAGAAGATGAAATAAAATTTGCTGGCTAAATTTTATTTCTTATTTAATTTTTACTTGTCGATTTTAAAATCGAAGGCCAATATCTTTATAGCTAGAAGTAAATCAGATCTCTTTGGCTAGAGCCCTAACTAAGTATGTCACAAATGCAATTCGTTCCTATTGCCTTACAAGCGTAAACTGCTTATGTACCTACCTATATGTTGTTTTTTCCTTGTAAGTGGCTTAGAATCTCTATACTTAGAACCTTATTGCGCCGCGAAAAGGCAAGATAGCCACAAGATAACATTATATGAGGTACACTTATCCTGTCGTACCCAAAACATTTCCTGTTGGTACTCAAGGTGGGTCTAAAATAAGAGTACCCCATTACTTTTGGTGAAATGTGGTGTATTTTTTATAACCACTTCTTACCTAGGTGGTTATTTTGAGAGCAGAGACTCGTCTTTCTATCAACATATCGCTTTCTTTTAATTATTATTAAAAGGGTAGGCAAGGTGCTACGAGCCTGTATAGTGCTACGGTAGGTAACCGCTTACCATATCTAGTGTAAATGTCAATCGAATTTAAACGAAATCGTTCGTCAACGTGATTAAATGGTATGACAACGGCAGCGACGCCTATGAATGAACTATTGCAAACCATTTTTAACCGACTTTAAAAAAGAAGGAGGTTATATGTTCCACTGTATCTATATATTTTTTTTGTATGTATGTTTACCGATTTCTCTGTCAATTGTGAACCGATTTTCAAAATTCTTTTTTTATTCGATAGAATATAAATCTGTGGTGGTCCCATTGTCACCAAGTCAGGATCTGATAATGGGCTCCCAGGGAAATCGAGGGCAAACCTCAAACTTTATGGGCACGTATGACATGTTTTACTTTTTTCCAAAGCTATTCAAGTGCTTGCTTCTGTAAGTCAGCATCTCAAGTTGATGAGATGGTGGTTGAAGGTACAACTCCTTAACGGTTAGGAGTTAGAAGATAATTCTTTCACTATCTATTTCAACCAAAGCCAGAGAGAGAGACGAGTCGATAGTGCTGACGGTCACCCATCTTGTTTTGACCTTATAAAATCACTTAAAATGTGTTTTTTTTTTACCAAAAAACACTAAAAAGGAAAAATATAATTAAATTTCAGTACCTCGGTACTTACCTCCTAAAATGTATTTTTCGGAGTTGGTGCTTCACTTTCTATTGTCTCTGGAAACAGCTTAGCACCAACTCCAAAAAATACATTTTCAGAGGTAAGTATCTAGGTACTGAAATTTAATTATTTTTTCCTTTTTAAAGTCGGTTTTATATTTGTTAAAAAAAATGTTGTAACTATATGGATTTGAGAGGTGTACACGACGATGAACGTTTTCGTTTCGATTCAATTAAAACTTACACTACAGTACAAGTACTAGAAACTATCTAGCCGTCCGTGGACGACTACATAGTTCGAAAGACGCGCCGAAATGCGGAGTGTAGGGTAAATGGACAGTTGTTTCGTTGGTATGCCAGAAACTCGGAGAGTCCAACATAACTCCGTTGTGGCCACTCATCGCATCGGGGTAGATATAAAATCTATTTCAGTCCCAAAAAAAGTGGTAAAGATAGGCCGTACGCTTGTTTATGCCACCGATTGCCACCCACGACGTATAAAAAGCTACTTTATTAAAACAAAAATTAAAACCGACTTCAAAAAACTGAAAAGGATAAAATAATTAAATTTAAGTAGGTAGGTACTCATCCCCTAGAAACATATTTTTTGGAGTCGGTGCTTCACTTTCTATTATTTTTGGAAACCACTTAGCACCAACTCCAAAAATATGTTTCTAGGGGATGAGTACCTACCTACTTAAATTTACAATTTTTAGTGATAACTTTCTAATTCGAAGCTAGATGGGTGACCGTCGACTTATATTGTTTCCTACTATCGTATCGTTTCACTAAAAAGTCATAGAAAAACAAAAATTCGCAATTTCGCATACGTAGACGACTTAATGATTTCAGTTCTTTTTAAATTTAAAACCAAACTACCCAACTGATGGTGAAAAAATTTTCATGGGACCAAATGGCAGCTATTCCGCATCGAACAAAAAAAGAATCACATAAATCGGATCAGTAATCTCGGCGTAATCGGTGTACATACATAGAAAAAAACAACATACCGGCCGAATTGAGAACCTCCTCGTTTTTGAAGTCGATTAAAAACGGAGCAAGATACAGATGTCAAAGTTGTTTAAATTGGTTTGCAGAGTCTATACTCTGTACCACAGGATGAGCATGTCATATTATGGAATTTCAAAGTGCATAACATACTAACTTGATGTTACACCTCACTGGTCGTGATCAACTCCTGCAATTTCAAACTGGACATTGGCATGTAGGTACATTTATATTCTGCCTGAAGGCAAACATGCTCTACGAAATACACAAGCTGATGGTTCATCGAAATCTTTGCCGCAGGAAATCCACTCGAATCGAAATGTTTTTCCAATGAAATGTACTTATTTAAACTACGATCAGTTACGTACAATTCAACCTTTTATGCAACCAACTCTGCGTAAAACAGACACTTTTATTAATTTATTTATATAATTACTTACTCTTTTGAGATCTCTTGTGCCTTAAGCTCTTTGGGATAAGTTTCACTAGATCTTAAGAAACATGTAATGTTACTGTCAGAGTAATATATCAATTGCAGATTAACCGTTGAAGTGCGAATGTAGTTTTTTCGCAAATAACCTAGTTAATCTGCAGGAACTCTAGTAAAATATGTAAATTAACGTAACTGTGCTGTACGTAAATATTCTACTTACTATAAATTTGAATGTAGGATATTTAGACACAGCACAGACGACATCACATCAAATGTAAGTTGCCCTACAAAAGCCGCCTCTAAGTATTGCGTACGGAGTAAGGGCGATACCAAGGTCTAACTATTACGCTTGATGTGCTGTCGACTGTATCTAATTTAATAGAACATAGTTTATTGTTAAAACTGTTAAAACAATGATCCCTAAATTGCAGTTCAAATGTGGAATGAATAGCCACATGGCATCATATTAAATTGAAAATTTTAAGAAGATAAATCGCGGTCTGTTAATATACATTTTTTTTATACTCCAAACAATGGTACAGAGAGTATTAGCACAAATAGTGCGTTAACAACTGCATTAGTTTCTAGAGCTGTGTTACAGCCATTAGCGCCCACCTCCAGGCATGGAGAGAAATAGCGTTCCAGAAACACAAGGTTTAAAAAAGGTAGGTATCAGATAATTTAAAAATTAACTTAACATCTAAGAGAAATGATTATATGAGTAACAACACGTGATCTGCAGATGTGTGTTTTGGTGTGAAATACCTGTTTGTGTGTGTGTGCATTTGTGTGTGTAGATTTGTGTGTGTGTGTGTGTGTATGTGTGTGTGTGTGTGTGTGTGTGTGTGTGTGTGTGTGTGTGTGTGTGTTGGGACTATTAAGAAGAGCCCAAACACGCTTTATCTTCTGTAAATTTATGAAGAATCGAGCATGAGCATCCGACACACTCAGGTCAATGTTAGTCTATTAGTCTAATTTATTTGAAGTTCATTTTTCATCCGCGTGGCCCACGAGATATATTTAGAGCAACAAGATAATTATAAGGTCCCTTTGTTTTCCCTACTTCAATCTATCTCTATACATAAATACCAAAATTTATTAACATTGGATGAGTGGATAAGACATGCTAGTGAAACAAACAAACTCACTTAGAACCCTTTTTTGTTTATATCAATGCTTAGAACTATAATATTAGCTAGGATTGTTTACAATGTTGAAGTGGCATAAGGCATTGGTATCCATTTTCTGAGAAGACAGTCACTCTATTATCCGTTTTCACCTCAGATCTGAGCTTTTCACTAACCATTCCCTAGGCTCAGGTGAGTCTTTACGACATTTGTCTCTTTCTTTCTCCTTTAGATAGACTGTGCTAAAAATCGATAAGAGACTCTTAACGTTAGGCAAAGGTTAGTGAAAACGAGCATTAGTGTTGGAATATGCGTAACATAACATCGCTGTGTAAAGCATTCGAAATAAAGTTTGTCGATATAATATTTTCGCATTAACTTTCGTCGTTTTCTGTACTTTTTTTTTATTTATTTTTTATACTACTAAGGTGACAATCAAGCATACGGCCTACCTGATGGTAAGCGGTTACCGTAGCCTATGGACGCTTGCAACACCAGGGGTGTCACTTGCGCGTTGCGGACCCTGTAAAAACCTTTTCACGCTTTTTTTGAAGAACCCCATGTTGTACTCATTCGAGAAAACCTCTGCAGGGAGCTCATTCCACAACTTGAGCGTACGCGGGAGAAAGTTTCTCTGAAACCGTACAGTACGCGACCACTTTGGTTCCAATTTGTGAGGATGAATTCCCTGCCGGTGGCGAGCGGCGGTACTTTCGCACTAACTTGCATCGCATTTCAGTACTTTATGGCTACGGTGCATCGAGACTGTGATCATCGATATTCAGGACGACATTTTTTTGCGATCGGGGGTTCATAAACAAAATACCATCATCATCACCAGCCTATATACGTCCCACTGCTGGGCACAGGCCTTCCTACATGGGAGAAACACATGTGGAGCTTGGGCCATAACACCAACACTCTGGCCCAGTGCGGGTTGGTGGGTTAAAGCGGTTGTAGTAACAACCGGGACCAACGGCTTAACGTGCCTTCCGAAGCACGGAGGAGCTCGAGATTATAAATTTTGGTTGACCCATCCCAGGGTCGACCATGGCGAAAGTTGCTTTGTTTTCGTATTCGAAACCAGAGCGCTCAAACCAATACGCCACCGAGCTCCTCAAAATAAACAAAATACCAATAATTCGATTTCCTTCTCGCAGGCCCGGCAACCTGGCACTCGCTGGCCGTGGTACGTGCGGTTCATTCGTTCAATTAGTTCCTTATACGAGTATTTCAACTAACTAACCTCGTCATACCTATTCAATGGAAATCCTATATCAAAGCCTAAATTCGCAATTTTGGACTACAACGGTTCAAAAAGTCCAAATTGGCGTAGCAGCTTGGCATTAGCTTGGAACATTCGACTTTACAATAGTCATGAAATTTATAATAGTAATTCAGCTAATAGGTACCTATTCTGATTATTTTATATTTTGCATCTCGCGTATTTTGTTCGAAAAAACCAAGAAATGCCATTTTTAAGTTTGATACATATTTTGATGCTTAGATAAGTGGCAATTATAGAGTTCATAATAATTATTCCGCTTCTCACGTTCTGCTGGAATGCAACTTTACATCATAAAGGTAAACATGATCAGCAACATAATGCCAACTTATATTTAGTTGACAGACTCTTTAAAAGTTACATCATAAAGTGCAATTTGGTCCGACAAAAGTATCCGACACTTGTCAAGTCAAACACAATACCATAATAAACCGCCTTCTTTTGTATGTAACTTTTATCTCTTAATTAATTGGTGTGTCAGTTAACTAGACAGCACTCAAACATAGACCTGTGAAACCGGTCCTTTAATTTTTTATTCATAACTTTTGATCGATAAACGTTTGGGTGATTTGACTTACGTCGTTGTCATAATTGGTATGATTATATTATTATTATTATCTAACAATTTAACTGCGTACTCTTTGGCAGTGGGTACTCCTAAGTGGTTTTTCTCTACCAATAAGCTCTCGCCTTATTAAGTTATATAGCTATAATCTCGTTCTCATTCTGTTCTCTGGTTCTCCGTAAAGGAAAAATTGTACTTATAGAGGTATGTGTACTTGTACTTTGGAATTATTATAGACGCTATCGCAAACAGCTGTTGCAACTTAAGTATTCGTGTTATAATAATGTTTTTAAAATGGTTGGCACGTAAAAACCCTTTTATTGTACAACGGCAATAACAAACGCCTGTCAATTAACTTGGTGTATTAGGGTCAAGCAAGATACATCCGTCGACGGTCCTCAACGGTTTGCCCATACAAAACGCACGATTAGTAGGTATGGAATTCCTTTCGCATCTTTTCGCAAGAGTTATGTTGCGAAAGCTTTCCTATTACCTACTATTCGTGCTGCTTGTATGGGCAAGTGGGTATTCGAATAACGTCAATGACTTTGTCCCATATTACTATATTATTATGTCATTAGTCAGTAGGTGGTTAACCAGGTAAATATTGTCATTTATATAGGCAATAAAGGTAAGGTAAAGGATGCCGTATACAGGTAGAGTAGAATAGCTATTAATTTAACAGTTTTAATTAGTACTCCAATCTCTACCAATGCTGTCTACATTGGTGGATATAGTAACAATTACAAATAAGGAAAGAAAACGATGAAAAAAATACATGCTCCAGGCGGGAATCGAACCCGCGTCTCCTGATGTCCGGCCAGACGCGATTACCACTACGCCACCGGAGCACTAGGTATAACTAATATCTTCACCGCTTTCTTTTTCTTTTTCACGTTTTGCAGCAACGTTTATCTCACCACTGTCACCCACTCATTAAAGTTAGCACTTCTACTGCCCCCTTATTCTCAACAGTCGGAAAACATTCGAATTTCGGAAACTCTGTACCTGACACTTTTTATCGCGGTACGTTAAAGCGAGACGGCATGTGACTTTTCGAATCGAATCCGTTATCCGACAGTTGAGAATAAGGGGGCTGATCCGAAATAATACTTTTACAAGCATTTTTAAACTTCCAGTTAAGGCGAGAAAAGCTATTTTAATCACATTTTTAACATTTATGTTATTGAAATTTGAAGTTTAAATAAAGTAAAAAGTTAAAGATAAAATGAAGTACCTACCTATACGCATCAAAAACATTAAAATTGGTGGATATAGTCAGTACTCTACCGTGCTGTCGTTTACTATACACGGGTGTACAGTACCTCTAGCATGAACATTTAAATTTCGAATCGTCATTGTAGGTATCTAGGTAGTAGGTACTTACTTACGTTAGCTCTTGTCTAGCTTTTGTTTGAAATTTCAGGAGTGCGTGAACGATACGCTTACGATTCGAAATTTACAAATGTTTGTGCTAGGGGTACAGGGGCCTTACCACCATCTTTATAAAAGCGATTCATATTCCGCTCGGTTCAGTATTGGTTCCTAGACTGCACCGCTGTCATAGTCGTAGATAGAGTCGTAGTACGGATATAACGATTCTACTCAGTTTAGGTCCTAAACTGGATCGCGATAAAAGATGGTAGTACGGGTGGAGCATTAACTCATAATGGAGCATTAGCATACCATCGCCTTACCTAAATCGACCGAGAAGCAGTTGGCGGTGTTTCGCTGTGGGGAAAGGGAAAGGTAGCCATTGCAGTGCACAGCCACGAGCACTAACGTGTAAACAATATTTTTGACATATTATCTTTGCAATAAGAGTCATGAGCTGTCAAAAATTGAGCAAATATTATTGCTTGTGACTGTACCCAATTACAGGTTGAGGCAATAACACTTATTCTTAATTTTCATTTTAATATTATTATAAATGTTGGAAAAATTAAAAATTATAAAAATATCTAAACTAGAAAAAGAAATCTAGTTTAGATATTTTTGTAAATTGTTCCGGACGGCTAATTATGTTTGTAATTAATAGTTCTAAGTAGTGTTAAGTTTGTTTGTTATTATTTGTGCATAAAATATTCATCTTATTGTGTTTTATTTCCCATAGAATAAGAATAGTTTGTAAGTTTTGTTTGTTATAGAATAAGGTTAATTGTATTAAATATATGTAAATTGTTGGTTCATTAATAAATATAGGTGACCTATAGGGCTTACACACCCTCAAATGAGGACTAGGTACGCTAAATTAGGTAATAGAACAGAATGACTAACAGTAGGAAACTGTCTCACGCAGCATAGAAATAGTTGCAATACTATAAATTCGTACATAAGCGAGGCAGTTTCCTCACAAATTTGTACTCAATTCCGAGGAAGATACCTTATGGTAACTGTTAAACCTTCTTGGTTTTTATATAATAAGAACACCCTGACACCATACTAATTCAAATATGACGTAAGTCATCTGTGTGTCACATCCCTTTTTGTTGTTTATCAATATACACCCTTTACTTCAGAACTCTATATATTTTATTTATTACCACGTCAATACTGTGTTTCCAACTGAAATTAATCTGCCTCCTGTGTGACGAGTCCGTATATCCGGTTATAAGGTCAGCGAAAACCGCTTTTGAAACATTCAATGCGTTAAAGAAGGCCTACGCGGATAGTGGATTAGTTAGAAGACTTGGCCTAATAAAGACTTTACTTTCTTTAAAGTTCAGCGGTGATATTCAAAAATATGTCAACAACATGCTAACTGTACAGCAAGAGCTACAGGGAATTGGGGCTGAAGTGGATGATGAATTCCTAGGCATTATAATGCTTACTGGATTGCCAGAAAAATTCCACCCACTCGTTATGGCTCTCGAACACTCCAACACAAAAATTACATCGGAGAACGTGGTTGCAGCGCTTCTCAAAGAAGATTCTCGTTTTCGATCGACTGCAACTTCATCCAGTACCATACCTAACACTGCTTTACATACAAAGTGTGAATCTAAAAGGAAATTCTGTAGATATTGCAAGAAAAATGGACATTTAATTTCAGAGTGTAAAAATCCTAAAAATAAAAAATATAATATTTCGGACAAGCATATTTCGGCTACCATGTCAAATTATACAACACAATTTACACTTTCATCTTGTTTTAATACTATTCTTCCTACAGATTCCTCCCATTGGTTCATTGATTCTGGTGCAACTTCCCATATGAGTAACAGGAAAGATTGGTTTGAATCTCTTTCTACGCACATTATACCTGTTACTGTTGCCAACAAGGCTCAAGTTCTTAGCCAAGGCAAAGGTACTGTAAATTTAAATATATCCGAGAGTGTAAATAAAATTAGTGATGTTCTTTATATTCCTGGCCTTGCCACTAATCTTTTATCTGTTAAAGTTAATAAGGGTTTCGAAGTTTTATTTACATCGAATGGTGCAAGCATTTTTCAGAGCGGACAATGTCAAGTGACAGGTTCGGTCATTGCTACAGCCACTAACCATAAAGGCATGTACAAACTTGACACAAAAGAGTCAAATGCTATGCATACTACAACTAAAGAGTCTGCCATGTTGTGGCACAGACGTTTAGGACGTCATCTTAATACAAAGAGTATGCATTTACTTAAAAATAATTCTATCGGCATAGATTATACAGGTTATTCAATTGACCAATGTATACCATGTTTACAAGGGAAATTAGCTAAACAACCTTTCCCTAATTCCAAAAGTAAGTCTAGCGCCGTCCTACAATTAATCCATTCGGATTTATGTGGACCTATGAGTACACAATCATGGGGCGGAGCTTTGTATTTATTGACTTATACAGACGACTTTAGTCGCAAAACTTTTGGATATCTTTTGAAATCAAAGGCCGAAGTTTTTAGTAAATTTTTAGAATTTAAATATTTAGTTGAAAATCAAACGGGTAAGAAAATTAAAGTTCTGCGCTCAGACAACGGCCGTGAATATGTTAATAACGATCATCAGACTACGGTTCCGTATACTCCACAGCAAAACGGAGTCTCTGAACGCGCAAATAGAACTATAATTGAAAAGGCGAGATCCATGCTGCAAGACTCCAACCTTCCGAAAGCGTATTGGGGAGAAGCCATAAATACGGCTATCTATCTAAAAAACCGTTCGCCTACACAAGCTTTGAATAACCAAATTCCAGAGGAATTGTGGACAGGTAAGAGAGTTAATCTTTCTCACTTGAGAGTGTTTGGCTGTGAAGCTCATGTCCTCATTCCAAAAGAAAAAGGAACGAAACTGGAATCTAAAACACAAACTTGCATATTTGTGGGTTATTCGACAGAAAGCAAAGGCTACCGCCTTATTGATCCCCAAAATCCTCGCGCAATAATAATTGCTCGAGATGTTGTTTTCCTGGAAAATAATACGCTTCGGGGGCTAAACTCTTCACACAGTGAAATGCTCTCTACACCTCCCCCTACCCAAATTTCAGTACCAATTTCAAATACTGAACTTCCGGTATTTGAACCAGAAATTCAACAGGAAAAAGAATGCTTACGGCCAGAGCCTGTGTCATCGTCATCAGAACAACCTGTCTGTGATGACTCCGTAACTTCCGAAATTTCTGAAGCTCCTCAACCTGATCCGATTGTAGACGTACTTCAGGTACCTCGCTACCCGCAAAGGGATAGACGTCCACCAGAGCGGTACCACGAGAACCTCTACATGACATCTGATCTGGAACCGGAGACTTACAATGAAGTTACTAAGCATCCACAGAAAGACAAATGGTTAGATGCGATGAAAGCAGAATACGACTCCCTGTTGAAACATGGTACTTGGATACTAGTTGATCGGCCCACCACTAGAAAGACTACCAAATGTAAATGGGTCTTCAAGATAAAAAAAGACACAAGTGGATGCGTAGTTAAATACAAGGCCAGACTTGTAGCCAAAGGGTTCACCCAAGTTGCAGGAGTGGACTATGGTGAAACTTTTTCGCCAGTTGCGAGACTGTCTTCCGTAAGACTTTTGTTAGCGTTTGCTGTGCAAAATAATTTGAAGGTAGACCATCTTGACGTGGAAACGGCATTCTTGAATGGAGACCTTGATGAAGATATATACATGGAGCAACCTGAAGGTTTTTCAACTGACTCTAAAAACAAAGTGTGTTTACTAAAAAAATCTCTATACGGCTTAAAACAGTCTCCGCGCCAGTGGAATAAGAAGGTATGTGAAGCCATGTCTTCCTTCACACTGACGCAAGCTACTACAGAACATTGCCTCTATTATAAAAGAGAAGGGAAAGATTTCCTCGTAGTTGCAGTGTTCGTTGACGACTTTTTTATATTGAGCAACAACGTCAACATGAGAGATAATTTTAAAAATGAATTAAAAAAGAAATTCATCGTTAAAGATCTTGGTCCTGTCAAAGATTGTCTCGGAATGAGAGTAACTCAGACCGAAGACAGGATAACTCTTGACCAGACGAAATACATCGAGAAGTTAATCTCAAAATTTGGAATGACTGATGCAATATCAGTGACGACGCCATTGGAACCAGGCTTAAAACTCACCTTACCTAAAAAGGAAGATGAGAATATTGAAGTCCCTTATCAGGAGCTTATCGGTTCTCTAATGTACCTTGCCATATGTACAAGACCTGACATAGCACACACGGTCTCATACTTGTCGCAGTTCAACGTACATTACGGGGAGGTGCACTGGAAAGCCGCTAAGCGAGTCCTGAGGTACCTAAAAGGCACAAAAGACTTGAGACTTCAATTCAGGCACAGTAGTCAAACATATCCAATTGGTTATGCTGATGCTGACTATGGGAACAATCTTGTGGACCGCCGCTCATTCACCGGCTTCGTTTTTGTTATGAGTGGAGCCCCCATCTCATGGGAATCTCGCAAGCAGCGCACTGTTGCACTTTCGACAACTGAAGCCGAATATATGGCATTGTCAGAAGCCTGCAAAGAGGCTATATATTTAAGAACACTAATTACCGAAGTGTTCGCCATCACTCATCCCATCACTTTACACACAGACAGTCAGAGCTCCATCAAACTTGCACATAATGACACCTTTCACGCACGCACAAAACATATCGACATCAAACACCATTTCATTAGAGACACGCTTACACACAATGACATTCATCTCAAATTCGTATCTACACAAGACATGGTTGCCGACATACTTACCAAACCTTTAGCGAAAATTAAACATGTTAAATGTTCTAGTTCTTTAGGGTTAGGTTAAGTTTTTTTTGTCTTTGTTTAATTGTAGATATTTGTTGTGTATTAAGTTAGTTTATAATTAGGTGTGTACTATTATGTTATATTGATGTTGGTCATTGTTAGTTGTTAGTGTCAGTCAAGTGTATAGTTTTGTTTTTTTGATATGTCGTTTATAGATAATTGTATATAGCGTATATACAGGGTGCTCCTATTACAGGGGGGTGTTAAACCTTCTTGGTTTTTATATAATAAGAACACCCTGACACCATACTAATTCAAATATGACGTAAGTCATCTGTGTGTCACATCCCTTTTTGTTGTTTATCAATATACACCGTTTACTTCAGAACTCTATATATTTTATTTATTACCACGTCAATACTGTGTTTCCAACTAAAATTCTGCAAAAGTAACAACACAACACAGCAACATAGCGGAAGGTCGCCTCTCCTCAATAGAAGCCTGGTGTTTTATTCAACATTCCTGCCACCATAGAAGAGTTTCTACGTGCCACGCCACTCTCACCATTCCGGAGCAAGCAAACATATCGGCAGTGTCATACGCAATCCAGTCTATAGGTGCATAAGGGACAACTTGTCCTACGTCCCGCACATTTTGGTCCTTCGAGCCGGATTTTCGTATTGACACAATGCCGATAACAAGATCGAGATCCGGTAGAAACGAGACTCCGGTCACGTCCGAAGAAACCACATCGGGCACTGAATATACAGCGACTACGGCACCGGACACCTCGGCGACCAGTCAACAGCCCTCGGAAACAGTCACACCAATAGAGAAGAACCTCGCGCCGCCGACTACAGCAACAGTACCACAACAGAACAAATCGGTGGCGCCTCCTAAGTCAAGAGCGTCAACTTCGGCGTCGCGACGCGCAACAAGACTAATGAAAGCTAAAGAAGAACTACTTAAGCTACGAGTCGAGTTAGCCGCCGCACGAATAGCAACAATAGAAGCTGAAACAGACTCCGAAGATGAATGTACAGTAATGGAAGACGTCGAACACAACAAGAGGGTGTCCAGTTGGTTGGATAGCAACGGAGCTCACTTACTCGCGATCTCCGACGAACCCCACAACCGACCGGCACCTATACCACCGCCAGTACAACAGCAAACTATAGAAGAAAGAGGACCTGAAATTCCAGAACAACAGCAAACAATAGAAAATAGAAGAATTGAAGTTCCTCAAGTACCGGCGGGAGAAATAGCAGCGGTTACGACGTCATCGAACAAGATAGACTTAACAGACTTAGCAACAGCGATCGCCCAAGCCGCCAAGTCAGGACAGCACTCTTCAAGAATTCTCAACGAACTACCGTACTTCGGGGGATCTCACCAAGAGTGGCTGTCGTTCAAGGCAGCTTACTTCGAGTCACAGGGCAGCTTCACGGACAAAGAAAACTTAGCACGTCTGCGTCGCAGCCTCAAGGGAAGAGCCAGAGAAGCCGTCGAGAGCCGTCTCATTTATACATCGAACCCAAGAGACGTCATCAGAACGTTAGAAGCCAGATTCGGACGACCGGACGCTATAGCAATCGCCGAATTGGAGAGACTTAGAAGCCTTCCTCGCCTAACAGACTCGCCAAGAGACTTGTGCGTGTTCGCCAGCAAGATAGCCAACATCGTCGCGACACTACAAGCAACAGACAAGAAGCAGTACCTGTTCAACCCAGAAATAACGAAGAATACTATAGAGAAGCTTACGCCGACACTTAGGTACCGGTGGTACGACTTCGCCGCCGGAAGACCGACTGAGGAACCGGACATAGAAAAATTAGCACAGTTCTTGAACAGAGAAGCCGACCTATGTGGCCCGTACGCGCAACCAGAAAACTTGAACGAAACAAATAGAAGAGCACAGAAAACGTTCAACACTCAAGAATCAAACAAGAAGTACGTCAACACAACCGCTTGTATCATATGCGGAGAAGCCGAACACACTGCAGCGAACTGTGAAGTATTCAAGAAAGCTGACTCACAGAAGAGATGGGACATAGCCAAAGAAAAGAGGCTGTGTTTTCGATGCCTTCGCTTCAGAAACAAGACCCACAGCTGTCGTCCTAGCATGTGTGGTATCAACAACTGCGACAAGCGACATCACAAGATGCTACACTTCAACAAAATAGAAAACAACGAAATAGTCAGCTCTACGTGGACACCGAAGAGGTCACAAGCCTTCCTGAAGATAGTTCCTGTCAAGATAGTTGGGCCCCGAAAGAAGATAGACACCTATGCTCTACTAGACGACGGGTCCACAATCACGCTCATCGACGAAGACTTAGCACAGCAAGCCGGTCTACGTGGACCTACAGAGCCACTTCATATAGAGGGCATCGGGGAAGCACGAGTGAACACCACCGCGTCTCGAAAACTGAACTTCGTTATCAGCGGGTCACGAAGTAGTCACAAAATAACAGCGAGGTCGATCAAGAACTTGAAGCTGTCACCACAGACCGTCGCTGATGAAGACTTAGAAGGGTGTCAACATCTCGAAGACTTGTTGCAAGAGGTCCAATACAACGAAGCAAGACCTCAAGTCCTGATCGGCCAAGACAAGTGGCCGCTCTTACTGGCCGAAGATAGAAGAATAGGGAGCAAGTCCCAGCCCGTTGCATCACTAACGCCACTGGGCTGGGTGCTCCACGGCGCCTGCAGCAGGACGACGGGACATAGAGTACACTTCGTCCAACAAACCGACATAGAAGCGGACCTGAAGCACTTCTTCTCATTAGAAGCTCTGGCAATAGCACCAAGAATCCCGCGCAGTGACCCGGAAGCCAAGGCACTCAAGATTTTAGAAGATAAAACGACTCGATTGAAGAACGGCCGCTTCCAGACGTCACTATTATGGAAAACCGAAGATGTCAAGCTACCAGACAACAGAGACTACGCCTTAAAAAGACTGGAAGCAACCGAAAGAAAAATTAACAAAAATCCCGAACTCAAGAGTAAAGTTATAGAACAAATGAACTCGCTCATAGAAAAAGGATACGCAGAGCCGGCGCCAGAAGATAGAACAGAAGGAAGGACATGGTACCTACCTTGTTTTCCTGTCGTCAACCCTATGAAGCCTGGGAAGATAAGAATGGTGCACGACGCGGCTGCAGTATCAAAGGGCATGTCACTCAACGATGCTCTACTCACCGGCCCGGACCTACTTCAATCGCTCCCGGGCACCCTTATGAGGATGAGACAACACCGAATAGCAGTGTCAGCAGACATTTGCGAGATGTTCTTACAGATAAGAATAGCCCCTGAAGACAGAGAGGCACTGAGGTACCTATGGAGGAAAGGCGACCCTACTGCTCAAGTAAAAGAATATCAAATGACGTCACTAATTTTCGGAGCAACCTCTTCGCCGGCAACAGCAATCTATATCAAGAATAGAAACGCCGAAGACTTCGCCGAACAGTATCCAGCCGCCACATCAGCCATCAAGAGAAACCACTACATGGACGACTACATACAGAGCTTCGAAGATGAAGAATCCGCCGTAGAGACAGCACGTCAAGTGCAGTACATACACCAACAGGCCCACTTCAATCTACGCAAATTCACTTCAAATTCACAGAGAGTCCTAACTAATCTGGGCGCGAACACTTCCCCAGAAGAATCAGAATTGGCAGTCGGCTTGAAGACAGAAAAGGTACTTGGAATGGTGTGGCAAACTTCGACAGACTCACTGAAGTATAATCTCGACTTCTCAAGACTTCCTGAAGACATACTACAACACAGGCCTACAAAGAGACAAGTACTACGAGTGGTTATGTCGCTCTTCGACCCTCTGGGACTTGTCTCACCAGTCACCATGAAGGCCAAACAGATCCTACAGGAGATATGGAAGAGAAGCACCGACTGGGATGAACACCTCGATGACGACCTCGCTGAAGAATGGAGCAACTGGACAGACCACCTTCGAGAACTAAAGAAGATTTCCATTCCAAGAGCTCATCCAAAGTACAGCGCCGGCAAGAACCTTCAACTGCACGTATTCGTCGACGCTAGCGAAGTCGCCTACGCCGCCGCACTCTACTGGAGAATAGAAGATGAAGCGGGGGGGGGGGTACACACGTCACTGATACTAGCGAAGGCCAGGGTGGCACCGTCGAAGATAACTTCAATACCACGACTAGAGCTTCAAGCAGCTGTTATGGGCGGCAGGATGGCAAGATGTGTAATAGAAGAGTACGACAGAAAACCGGAAGCACGCATATTCTGGACAGACAGCAGAACAGTACTAACGTGGTTGAAAACCGGTTCAAGATCCTACAAGCCGTTCGTCGCACACAGAATCGCGTAATCAGAAGAAAATACGAAAACAGAAGAATGGCGATGGGTTCCAACGAAGCTCAACGTGGCCGACGACAGTACAAGAAACGTACCAAAGTACTTCGATGAAAATCACAGATGGTTCACCGGACCAAGCTTCCTCAAAGAAGATCCCAGCAGTTGGCCACAAGTGAACGACCTACAGAAGATAGTGACAGGGGAAGAGAGAACTATGAAAATTACAGAAAAACGTTCTACCTTAACAGCGATACCCGACTACAAAAGGTTCTCCACCTGGGAAAAGTTTATAAGAGCCACGGCCAGAGTACTTCAATTTATAACAATATGTCAAAAACTAACAGATAAAACAATGTACTCACGAACGAAGGCTAATAAGAAAAAAGATCCGTCCTGGGGAAAACAACAAGTGAAAAAATCAATAAACAAAAATAGGATGATAGAAAAAATACAAGACACATATAGAAAAATACCAACAGATCTTCTCGTCCGTGCTGAAAACATCGCAATCAGGGCTGCTCAAGAAGATAGTTTTACCGAAGAAATAGAAGACTTACTGAAGGGCCGTCGAGTAAATAATAATAGCAAGTTGAAAAAAATCGCCATAGAAATAGTCGACGGGGTCATCACTATAAAGTCAAGAATCGACGCAGCTACTGAGGTGCCTGAAACAATGAAGCGACCGCCGGTACTAGACGGCCGTCATCATATCGTCCGCCTATACATCGAACATATACATCGAACGGGACACCACCAGGGAGTAGAAGCTACAGTGAACCACTGCCGCCAAAGGTTCCACATACTGGCCCTCAGACCGACGACACGCAGCATCATACATCATTGTCTACCCTGCAAGAAGAGAAGATGGTCACCACCAGAGCCACCGACGGGAGACCACCCAGCCGGCCGCCTAGCGCATCACCAGCGCGCTTTCACACACACAGGCGTCGACTACTTCGGGCCGCTGCTAACAACCTTTGGAAGAGGGACAAAGAAGACCTACGTAGCACTGTTCACATGTCTCACCACCAGAGCAGTTCACTTGGAGATGGCAGCTTCACTCACCACCGACTCGGCGATCATGGCACTTCGCCGGTTCATAGCCCGCCGCGGGTGCCCTAAAGAAGTGTGGTCGGACAACGGAACGAACCTACACGGCGTCGAAAAAGAACTCAGAATAGCAATAGACAACGCCACGGAGCTCGAAGCAACAAAAAGAAGAATCTCCTGGCGCTTCATTCCCCCTGGTGCACCATTCATGGGGGGAGCATGGGAACGCCTAGTGAAAACAGTAAAAACCGCACTCAGCGCGGTACTCGACAGTCGACCTAACACAGAGGAAGTTTTAGCGACCTTACTCGCCGAAGTTGAAATGACAGTAAACAGTCGGCCGCTGACCCACGTCTCAGTCGACCCCGAAGATCCCGAAGCGCTGACACCCAATCACTTCATTTTATTGGGACCAGCTTACGAACCACCAATGGGCGACTTCCACGAGCAAGACCTTCAGGGGAGGAGAACCTGGCGGACCGCTCAGCGACTGGCAGACAACTTCTGGTCGAGATGGGTAAAGGAATACCTACCTGAACTCCAGCACCGGCGGGAGCCCCACGGCAAGGGACCACCACTGCGAGTCGGAGACGTTGTCATAATAGCGGACAACACTCTACCCCGGAATACATGGCCTATGGGTAGAATAGCAACAGTGTTCCCCGGGCCCGACGGAGTGGTGCGAGCTGCTGACGTACAGACAAGAGGAGGACTCATCCGGCGACCGACCAAGAAGCTGATCATCCTTCAGACGGGGGAGGCGCAGTCAGCCGTCCAGCCTACAGTATGATATAATAGTTCTAAGTAGTGTTAAGTTTGTTTGTTATTATTTGTGCATAAAATATTCATCTTATTGTGTTTTATTTCCCATAGAATAAGAATAGTTTGTAAGTTTTGTTTGTTATAGAATAAGGTTAATTGTATGTAAATATATGTAAATTGTTGGTTCATTAATAAATATAGGTGACCTATAGGGCTTACACACCCTCAAATGAGGACTAGGTACGCTAAATTAGGTAATAGAACAGAATGACTAACAGTAGGAAACTGTCTCACGCAGCATAGAAATAGTTGCAATACTATAAATTCGTACATAAGCGAGGCAGTTTCCTCACAAATTTGTACTCAATTCCGAGGAAGATGCCTTATGGTAACAACACAACACAGCAACATAGCGGAAGGTCGCCTCTCCTCAATAGAAGCCTGGTGTTTTATTCAACATTCCTGCCACCATAGAAGAGTTTCTACGTGCCACGCCACTCTCACCATTCCGGAGCAAGCAAACATATCGGCAGTGTCATACGCAATCCAGTCTATAGGTGCATAAGGGACAACTTGTCCTACGTCCCGCACATAAATATTTTTTTAAACATTTTAACAGGTAATGTTAAAATGAAAATTAAGAATATTTGAACGCAATGCCCCAACTTAACCGATACTTCTTGTGTCCGGAACGTCAAGACACCTGCAATATCAAGTGTTTTGCTGTAATGTCAATGGGGGTAGGCTGTAGACATTGCTTCGGCAGCGCCCATGCAGGCTATTCCTTCACTTCATAAGAGTTACTGGGGAATACCCGCTAGTAATTAACACGGAGTACTAAACCAGTCTTTGGTAATTAAAAATGTAAAACTAGAAAAATTTCACGTCCTGAGGCGGGAATCGAACCCGCGACTTTTCGCAATCCGGGCGACTGCTCTAACCAACTGAGCGGTCGCGGTTTCGATTACCGCCTCAGGACGTGAAATTTTTCTAGTTTTACATTTTAATTATTAAGTAATTTTTCAAACATTAATAATATTTAATAATATTTATACACTCACACCTATTATCTAGCCCAAAGTAAGCATCATTAAGAGCTTGTGTTATGGATACTAGATAACGGAGAAATAATGATAATAATATGTATATAAATATTAGAAATATACTAAATAAACATATACACATCCATGGCTCGTAAACAAATGCTCGTACTCGTCATACAAACATTTGTTCCTACCGGGATTCGAACCCGGGACCTCTTGACCGAGTAGCCTGGGGTACAGACCACTCGGCCAGCCGGTCATCTATTTAAAATAATGTTAAAATCAAAAATT
The DNA here is from genome assembly GCA_947347705.1 of Nymphula nitidulata. Classification (NCBI taxonomy): domain Eukaryota; kingdom Metazoa; phylum Arthropoda; class Insecta; order Lepidoptera; family Crambidae; genus Nymphula; species Nymphula nitidulata. Next base: position 26,923,067 of record OX374616.1, read on the forward strand.
CAGAAGAGTACCCGTTAATTAGTCAGGTAGATAGGTCAATAAGCGGATTCGTTCCCGAAAAAAAGTGTCTAAAGGCAATGGTTAGCACTTACTAACCGGTGGACCATCTGATGTTTTACCTTTTTTGACATTTGAGAGAGGTTTATTTTGACCGTCTACATATATGCCGTCGCTCGCCAGGAGGAGCTCGGTGGCGTAGTGGTTAGAGCGCTCTGGTTTCGCTTACGGAAACAAAGCAACTTTCGCCATGGTCGATCCCGGGATGGGTCAATCAAGTTTGTGATCACGAGCTCCTCCGTGTTTCGGACGGCACGTTAAGCCATTGGTCCCGGTTGTCACTGCAACTGCCCTTGTCCCACCAGCCCTCATTGGGCCAGCGAAGTGGTGTTATGACCCAAACTCCTCATGTGTTTCTCCCACGTAGGTAGGCCTGTGCCCAGCGGTGGGACGTATACAGGCTGGTGATGGAGGTGTTCACCTCACAGAAGATCGGTACCCTTTGGGTACGAAGCCCTAACAATGAACTGTATACCTACATCTATTTACCGTATTTATCAATTTATATTTAACAGGTCCCAAATGAGCGCTCTGAAAGTCGGACCCGTTCTAGGAGAGCGGGGAAGGCCGCCTATGGGGCAAGTCCTTACAAACAACAAAAATATTACAATATATTTACGCATTCCACGAATCATTCAGTAATACAGCATCTCATTATGTACAGCACATCAAGTGTAACAATTGCACTACGAAAGCAGACTCTATTACTCACGCAGTAAGGGCGGCCTCAATGTCAAAATGTTACGCTTGATGTTCTGTCGTCGATTGTACATACTAAGTGAAAACATCACTAGAAATTATTTTTCATTAGGACCCAAGTGCATTGTTCTATACCTAAATAAAAAAAATGAAGAATGAGAAGTGGAGGGAAGATAGTGGCCTAGCAGATACCTAAAAATTAGCAAATGTTAGGTATCTACTAGGTCTTAGATAGTTAAACATTTTCTATAGATAGCTTGTTTATTTGTTGCATTTTTGAAATACATAGTGGTTTCAAAAATATTGATAGACAGACAGAATAAGACGTTATTTTTTGTGTTATTAGTTATACAAATGTGATTTCTGATGATTCGAAAGTGCTTCTTGGGTCTATTTAAATAAATATATTTTCATTTCATTTATTTGTAAATAAAATTATTGATAAATTTTGAGTAATTTGTGGCCCTCGCTTAGATTTCGTGAATATTTTAATTAATTAGATACACAACACCTATATTTTTTTATTTTCATGAAGTAATTTTAAGTAGTGTCGTCCTTTAAGGCGATGAAACCCACCTAAGCCTATAGCTGAGTGGTTAATGTCATGTGTTAGTGATAGATATGATGATATAAGTAATCCTACGATTCATACTAGGCAAGATGCCGAACACACAACACAACTCATCACATCGCTTAAGCCAAATATAAATTTTGTATTGATCAATAAATTAAATAAATTACATCGATATATTTTATGTGGTGTGTGTAGTTCCCACCTATGTGAACTATCCACATACTTCACACCAATTAAAATATTTCGTCAGCAATTTTAAATACAAATCTAATCAAAATCAATTCAGTTGAATTAGGAGATATTTATTTCTACTGGTGAGAGTGTGAAACGAAACGCACACTTAATGTGAGTTTGTATTTATTATTGGAGTGTTTTCTGGGATTTGGTGGTTTCAGTCAAGATTTTTATTAGAATAATTAGAAATTGTGTTTGTGTCTAAGCGAACTATGTGTTATAAAATTAGTGTAGTTTTATGAACCAAGTGTTCTTACTGACGTAGAACTAAAAGATTATTATTGTAGAAACAACTTAATTCACGAGATATTTTACGATTATAAAAAATTAAACAAGATATACCTATGTGCATTCGGTCGCGTATATTTTCCTTGACAACGTCAAAACTTTAGGACACATCAAAATAAAAAACTGTTCCTCTGATGAGGTTTTAACAATTAAAAGTAATTATGGTGTGAAAGACGTTGAAAACTTTTGCGTGGTTATCCACCTCATCAAATAGTTATGAAAATCGTCATAATTTATTTCACGTCATTTTCTCCCAAGATGCATTAAAATGTGTAACAGCAGCATTTCAATGCAAAAATTGACGAAATAAAGAAATATTTATGACATGGCCTTATGGGCATTAGTTCCCTTTGCCTTCCTATTACTGGGTGATTGAACCAAAAAAAATGTATTTATTATTCTTTCCTCATTGCTTGGTACCTACGGAACGCAGTTTTATTGATGACATTGACAGTTGATACTGACAGACATAAAACTTCAAAGTCGTGAACCATGAAGTATGAACTATTTGTAAAGTGCAAAATGTAAATATTTTAAATTGTTCCTACTAGATAAAACCAAAAAGATACATTTAAAAATAACATTTCCAAAATAGCTTTGCTTGATGTGTTGTAGGTAATTTATTGATTTCTGTGGGTATGTTATGTAGTGAAGATTTTTGACTTTTTGTTTACATCACAGTTGTAATTACTCTTTCGATGTTACAAGTTGTAATTAGTTTAAAGAACAATGTGCAATAAAGGAGTCTTAGTTGCTGAATTATTCACAAAAGCAATTGCTACAACAAAGTGCTTTGACAGTAATCTTCGTCAGGTAAATCTTCAATTAATTATCTTACAAGTAACAACTTGGATCTAATTTTGCCATTATGTAATAGTACTAAAATGTTACCATTAATCGAGCTCAGCTTGTCTTATTCATAATTAAGTACCTTTACGTTTATTTACAAAGGAACTAACACACAGATTGCCTCTGTTATTTGTTTATTAAAATTACTTTCTCTATTTATCACATTATGTATCAATAAATTAAGAAACTCAATTATTGTAAGGCAAGTATCAACTATTAAAGATGAGCAAGTCTTTACTAAAATAAACTTCATCAGTTTGAACTGAACTGGCCAGAGTTTGTTTAATAAAGCCATAAATCAAATCTATCAAAAAGAATTAACTGTTATTAAAAGAATTGAATGTTTTAAATTTAATTTTTGACAATATATAAATGTTAAAAAATATTAGAAAGTATTTACTTATACTAGAAGAAATTTCAATGTCCACAAGTGGAGGCAAACCCGCAACCTTTCACAATCGGGGTGACTGCTTTAACTATTTAAACTATTGAGAATCCGGCATGACCCTGTGAATTTCCTCTAGTCTGTCTGTATTTGCTAACATATACAGGGGCTTAGCTCTGTTTGTGTCAATATATCCTAAAGTGAGTAGGTAATGATAAAGTTTTGTTTTTAGTAGATACCAATTTATATTGAACTGAAATGATTTGAAGTATTTTAAGTGTGTGTGTATATTATATGTATCAGTATCTATAATAGTAGTATGCATGTTTATGCTTGTAAAATAATTTATCCTTATTATATTTTTTTATAATTATACTTTACTCGAATGATACACCAACAACTTCACTCATTTATCAAGCAGAGCCCAGGCCATACACACAAAGCCACACACACACATCGCTTCGCCAGTTACAAGGTCCATAAGCAGACTCCTCCCCAACAAAAGAAAGGTACAATAGCATCGGAAGTCACTATAGTACCATGTAATGTCATTCATAATGCTCTTAGAAATTGTCAAGTGTATGTCAATATGTTATTATGAAAGGTACTAAAGTGTTAAGCGACTTCTGATGCTGACTGTACCTACTAGGTACTTATGACCCTTTTTTCAATTTGCTGTTTCTTTCGTTAAAGGGAAAATATTAAGGGATCACCTAAAAAGGTTACATGCTCAACAAAATTCTATCTACAAATCAATGTATTGGCGCATATTTAGATATTTTTGTTTCTTCCTTAGTTGGTTCTGATAAGATAATATTATGGTAATCTGTTAAATACAAGCTTTTGTTTAATTAAATAACCTTATTAATGAAATACACCTCTACAAATAATTTGAGTACTAATCTAATTTCATCAAAACTACTTAGAATATGGTTAGCTTGTAAATCAAGGTAAATTAAATGTAACAATATAGCTATGAGTTTGTAATTTTTCGTATTATCATTCATACACTGCAAATCAGCCAGAGTTTTCTAGGTGATTATTGTCTCCTAAAAATAGCTGGAAAACTGTAGAAGACTGTTGCAAAACGCAAGTACATTGCTGTTCTCTGAAGATCTGTTTGTCGTAATTACGCACTGATTATTAAGTCGAAGTTTGTATGCAGTTTGATCCACGTTGGGCCAATAAACCCATATCAAAGGCCGATCAATTGTAAAATTATGATAACGCAGACACCACAGACGACAGTACTTTTTTATCGGCGTTTATCACACACACGGTGTGCACATCTGACAAAAGTCGGTCCAAAAAAATCCTACTAACTTTCTGCCCCATGGGGACTACTGAATAAGTTCCACAATTATCTGTTGCCGGTTCCACATACCTACCTACCTAAATTAGATGCAAAATATTTGAGAACTTTAAATTGACATTTGCCATGTAAATTCAATTACCTACTTTGTGGCTCTTGCTAAATTAGCAAAGATTGAAAGAGAGAGACTCTGTTCGATTGACGGCGGAAAATTTAACTTTGAGAATAGTATGCGCTTGTAATTATAACTTGGACTACTCACAGATAATCGCCTTGAGCAGTTTCTATTGCTATTAGGGAAGGAAAGGTCGTTGTGTCAATGTTCAGAGAAGTTGAGATTCCTAAATGTGTTAGATTAAACAACGAATTTTTTTATATCCGTTCACTTTAAGGTGAATAGGTTCATGAATAAAAATCATCACATCAGGGTTGTGCATCACTTACACAAAATAAAGTATCTGAAACAGTAAGTCAATTTTTTTTATTCTTTTGAATAAAAACGATTAACGTAAGTTCTTTTTAGCACTCAATTTCATATCATTGATTTCCCTATTAGTTCGTGTCGCCGCGCCCGCCCGCCGGCCGGCATTAGGCCGGTTTCAGATTAGCGTATTTTTCTGCGCATATACGGTGGTTTCAGCATACGCGCTTACACGCGCGCTACATTACGCGCTTCAAAAAACCGGACTCGCGTAAACGGGCATACTTCGGCGTGTTCGCTCGAACCGGTAGTGGTGTCGTATCAGTATCAACATGGATTGTGACGAGGAAACATTGCTATTAGCGTTAAACGAGCTTAGAAGCGCGTCAACGCTCGTACTAGCTGAGCGTGTGCCAAAATAGCGCGCGCCTATACGCGCCTACATGCGCTTCCAAAAACGAGCTTATAAGCGCTTATAAAACGCTAGTCTGAAACCGCTCAAAAAAAGAACACATAATGTTGAACACCTCCATGGAATAAAAGTATTCTGTGATTGAACACGCATTAAAAATTTTACGAAACGAAATGCGAGTTGTCATTCGTAAGGTAAAAGTGATTTAAAAAGTATTCTGTTTTTAAATGTGAAATCTTATGTTCGTGGAATTATTTTGCCTTAAATTTGTCAAAGATAAAAAACAATTAATTGAAAAAAAATCGTATGCTTTAAACATCTTCTCATTAATACCCTACCTAGAGTTATGGGATATCAACAAAACACGTATAGTCTGTCTTTAAAAAAATGATAATATCTTTCTTCAATTAGGGCCCCAAGAATCTCTTTCGAATCGTCAAAAATCCCTTATGTCTATCACAAAAAATAATATCTATACTAATATTATAAAGCTGAAGAGTTTGTTTGTATGTTTGGTTGAACGCGCTAATCTCAGGAACTACTAATTCAAATTGAAAAATTATTTTTGTGTTGGATAGTCCATTTATCGAGGTATTATATAGGCTATATAACATCACGCTACCACCAATAGGAGCTGAGCATTAATTAAAAGTGTTGCAAAAAACGGGGAAAAAATAATCCTTTTCAGAGCTTTCGTTGCGTGCGCTGCGTAAACGGTAAAAGTTACGTATTGATCATGTATGCAGAAATTGTTCTCCTTTAAAAGTTCCAAAAAAAGTCCGCGACAGCATATGTCTATTCTTTGAAAGTAGAGTCAATTTCAAAGAATAGACATATGCTGTCGCTGACATTTTTTAGAACCATTTTTTGGTAATAAAATAAGCTCTAAAATAATGTACTTACTATCTGCGAAGGTGTTTTTGTAATTATGATATTATTCCTTTTCAAAATAAATACATTATTCACCACAAGTATTTAATTTTGAGCAAAATTGTTCTTGACATCATTTGATTTCAATGAATATCTTAAGAGATATCATAGTTTTAAAATATCAAGGCGGGCGGGCGCGGGCTAGGCCATCAATGCATTAATCGCAAATGTGTTATAATAGTGATCCTTAGCCTACCTACCCCACCGTTGTTATTTTCCGACATCCACGCGAACGAAGTCGCGAGCACAGCTAGTAAACTAGAAAATGTCTGGATTTATGTTAGAACAATGTCATGATGTCAGTCTGTTTGTCAGTCTGTCTGTCTGTCTGTCGGTCTGTCTGTATGTCTGCCATGTCTGAATTTACCCCGGCTCCATTAATAATATTTAGCGGTGCAGGGACGCAGACAGAAAAAAAAAACAAAAAAAAATTAGAACTAGGTATATCAACGTACCAAGAAAGAAAGAAAGAAAGAAAGGCAAGATTGTTAATTTATTTTAGCCTTAAAATGTCTGAGAATGCATTATACTAAAATGACTTACTTTCATATTAACAATTATAGCTGAAGTTGGTATGCTGTGGAAATGGAAGGATGGTGACAGAATTCAAAGTGGGACAGGAGCATCTAAATCAACGGGGCACTCTACATGGAGGCTTCATAGCTCATCTCGTAGATGCTATATCAACATATGCACTCACAACTAATGAAAAGGTTGATACTAGAGGAGTTTCTATTGACCTTAGTGTAACGTAAGTTATCAATCACCTACCTAGATAAAATCTGATTATATCTTTTGGGATACGATATAAGTCGCCTTCGTTTATAAGGAACTGAAAATATCATATGCGATTAAGAAATTAAAAACGACTTCAATATAATAAAAAGGATAAAATAATAAAATTTAAGTAGGTACTATCCCCTAAAAACATTTTTTTTGGAGTTGATGCTTTACTTTCATTCATATTTCATATAGGTTTCTAGGGGATAAGTAGCTACTTAAATTTAATTATTTTATCCTTTTTAGTATTTAGAAGTCGGTTTGAATTTTTGTTTATTTTTTTTTACAATTGTAGTGATAATTTTCTAAGTTCAAAGATGGGTGACCGTTAGCATATATTGTTTCGTCTATCGTATCGTTTTTCAAAAAGTCATAGGAAAGCAAAAAATCGCAATTTCGCATTCATTGTCGAAGACGTCTTAATTATTCCAGTTATTTTGATGTGAAAATCAAACGGATCGGATCAGAAATCTAGGCGTAATCGATGTAGTAGGTCATAGAAAAAAAAACATACCAACCGAATTGAGAGCCTCCTAGTTTTTGAAGTCGGTTTAAGAGTAGCAGCTGCGGGAAACGTGTCGTAGCCACATTTTAGAATGTTGCGATGCTTATCTTATGCATGAAATAGATTAAGATTACCTTCAGATAGGATTTGGAAAGCCATAAAATCACGTAGCAATGCTCTTTTGACGCATTTTCTATTTTCAATTCAATGGACGTCTCTGTCTGTTTTCTTATTCTTTCTATTCACGGTAACATGTGCACATGTCACCGCCAAATTACAGTGGATGACATGGCTGAACAGCACCCGTATTCACAACTGTCACGGATTCGAATAGTCAGATCCCGTCTCTCTTTGACGCAACGCGATAAAAAGTGTCAGGTATAGAGTTCCCTATGTTCTAATCTTTTCCTACAGTTCTGAGTATGTAAGGGGGCAGAACGTCTTATTCAGTACAATTTAACCACCTCAGCAATATTAATATAATTATGGCTATTGATAAGAAAACTTAATAAAATATACAACTTAACTTGATTTCAGATACATGTCAGCTGCAAAAGAAGGTGACAATATTGAAGTAGAAGCCGTAACTAAAAAAACAGGAAACATGATAGCGTTCCTTGAAGTTGAAGTTCGCAATAAAGACAATAAGAAAGTACTGGCCTTAGGAAGACATACAAAGTATATAGGTGTATAAAGGTCTATTCACACATATCAGTGAAGCCACAGTTCCGGCACAGTTCCGTATCAGTGCGAAATATTATTTCATACATTATCTATGAACGTATCTCCACTTGTCCGTGTCAGTGACGGCTCAGTGCTCTCAGTGTCCGTGCCGGCACCGGCAAGCACGGAAGGTATCGTCGACAACGATATTTTTTGCCGGACGGATAGATCACGGACGCCGACATCAACAAAAACAAAATAGAGGACGAGCGATTAATAGAATTGGTTCGTGAAAATAGAGTTTTATATGATTTATCTTATGCAAAGTATATGGATACGAAATACAATCACGATTGAGGACGGACACGTATTCACTGAAGCTCCGTGAACTGAGCAGGCACTGACATGTGTGAATTGAATCACTGACGCAACACTGAAGCACTGATACGGAACTGTGCCGGAACTGTGGCTTCACTGATATGTGTGAATAGACCTTAAGGCGTTACGCAATATTTGAGTGAGATAAATCATTTCTGAATTTACGTAGTATAACGCTAATACATAGTAAGTATAATTATATCTACATGTAGATTTTCATAGTGATGTACTTGATTGGTGCAGAGGACATTATGAAAACATTGGTAGGACGCATTTTCATGGCACGTACTTGATAGTTAGTTCGTCTCGGCTCGCGTGCCTATATTTCTACTGTCACTAATGCTGATACTGACAATTAAGTTGTGCTTGCAGGGTCTTTATCGGATTCCTAATTTTCGTTCTCTTTTTCGGATTCTTCGGTACTGTGCCCCTATAGAGTAAATTTCCATCGAGTTGAAACGAAAACTTTAGTCTTAAATTAAGTTTAGTGCATTTCTTTCTCTCAAAATGAATACGAAAAGGATGGCTGTCATATACTTAATTTCACATTTAGAAACGTGCGTTCAATTTTAGACCTTATTGAACGTGGTAAAATGGAGTGTTTAGGAGGCACCTCCGTACATGCCGTCTAAAATTGTCTATGGTTCCTTTGAATATGTATCTAAAATAATTGACATCTCTAAACAATTGCTGTCTTTTACTATTACATATTGCGAGAAAGAGATATACTGTACTTAAATTTAGAATTAGAGTGTGTCTTCAGAATCAGGCCCATTTCATTGTATGAAAACGGCAGCAGCGCCTCTGTTGTGAATTATTGGAAACCAATTTTATACAGAGTGGTGCTGTCAATGCGACAATAAATTAAAACATGGGCTATATTTCATGACATTTGTATGGAATAATATAACATTGGCTGCATTATTTCATAGAAATGTCCGAAAATTATCAAATGAATAAGATTTTTTTTAGAAAGTGGCAAACCATTTCTATGAACTAATATACCCCATGTTTTAATTTATTGTCGCATTGACAGCACCACCCTGTATATGGATTTGAGAGGTGAACACGACGATGATCGTTTTCATTTAGTTCCGATTGAAACTTACACTAGGGAACATGATCTGATCGCAGCACAGTTTTCCCCTAGTGAATACGGTGCTTAAAAGCTAACATTTCATAAAATAACTAAGTTTCATGTCTCAAATAAAGACAGAAAGAGACAGCCTCTTGTTTAGGTAAATCAGATCTAACTTTAGATCACTTTTGGTATTGTAATTTATTAATTATTAACTTACGTTCTATTTCATTATGTCCTTATTCTATATGTTATTCTATATGTTATTCTAAAATCATTTGAAAATATCTTAAGTGTATTGTTATTTGAAAATACATTAGTGAAATGACATCTGATTACGTATATAAATATTATGTAGCAACAATTAGAAGGTATTATGTAGGTATTTAAGTAGTTGAAATGAAACAATGATTGTATTTTTTATTTATTTTTTAGACACATAGAACATCAATAAATGCATACTGAAGTTTTATATTGTTTGTTAATTTAATTGTATACATAAGTACTTAAGATGCTACAGACTAAACTAAAATAAGTTAAAAATTATGCTTAACCAAATGAGATGTTCCAAAACGGTACTTGAAATTAACAAACTCTCCACGGTAATGATTTTGAGCTTCATAATAGTGCTTCTGTAGAATATTTTTCTTTATGTTGAACCTTTGCGTTTATGATTTATTAAAGGTAAACTAGATTGAAAGACTAAATATTCAGGTACTATTAAAACGAAATTTTAATTGCAGGTTTTAAAATAATGAAAACAATCAATATTTTTAAATCATTTACAACGTAAAACCATGCTATAAAATAAACCATTATGGCTGAATGGAACCATAGATCATACTTTATGGAACTATAACTTTGTTAGGTATTAGTTTATATTTTTTAATATTCTATAATTCAATAAAATATTTTTTAATATATCTGAGTAATCTTATCAAATCAAGTCTTCAATCTGTATTTTTTAAAACACACAGCTGTATGGTTTTGCAAGCTCATATTTAATTTGATGCCCAGTTTTATATTCAATTTTATTTTTAGTAAAAAAAGGAATGTAGGGATTTGTATCTAAAATTATTAACTGAAAAAATGTTCCACTGTTTATCTTCGTTAATTATTTCTTCTCTTTCTTTTTATAGAATCCGAGTCTTGGGTAGAGTTAAAGTAGGTAAAGCAACAGAAGTGGCTTCACACTTTAGCATCTTCTCATATTAACATATAGGTAGTCATAATTGACAGTTTATATGAAGCCTTTGTTCCCGATGAGTAACACCGTAACTCAATGACTGAGAACGACGTAGTGTGACATAGTACTAAAGTGTTAATCAAATTCTATTGCTGGCCGTGCCATTCTCCATACATTTTCGGAACATCTCATTTTAATTATAAATAATAGATACTAGAGATGCAACGGATGATTTGGCCGTAAATCCGTATAGTGGACCGCAGAAATATACTTAGTGGTAGTAATCTTTATGAAGCAGCTCCGATAGTGCTATTAAAATCCCAATACCCAGTTCTAAGCAAATATAATAAAAAACTGAGTTTGACTATTATATGAGATTCTTTGACATTTGTTGATAAACAAAGAATAGAACTGAAGTCGTTTGTTTCCCTCCATAAAAATTAGGTCACAAGTAGTCACAACCGCAAGTCAATTATAATAATTATAAGTAATAATAATAACATACATAAAATAACCAATACAAAGCTATAAAAATAAAAACAGTAAAACTAGGCAGTCTTATTGCTGAAAAGCAATTTAGTTCAAGTAACCTAACGTGGCATACACAAAAGGAAGAAAAACACGGAATTTAAAGAAAAATATTGAATATATGTAACTATTTATTTGTATCAAAGCACGTAAAAAATACAAAATTGTATATCCTAATTAAATAATAATACATCTATACAGTACCGTGAATTTCAGATGCCTAGATTACCAGAAACCACCTCTAGTTTTACAAAATCAGCCCCCTTATTCACAACTGTCGGAAAAGATTCGAATTTCGGAATCTCTATAACTGTCACTTTTTATCACGATGCGCCAAAGCGAGACGGCATGTGACTTTTCGAATCGAATCCGTGATCCGACAGTTTCTGAATAAGGGGGCAGAAACCTTTTCTGATTATTGAAAATTCACGGTGAATAAGTGTTGAATTGTTTTGTCTTTTTGATAAACAAAAATAAAATACTCTTATTTTAATTTATTTTTATTGTATTTCTTTCTATCCGGCTAATGCTGGATAGTGGCCGTGTATCCGCTGCATCTTCAATATTATTATCATGGGCACGATTTTGGTTACACTTGTTAAAAATATCTTTCTCTCAATATGGTACCTTTAAGAAAAGGTTAGCAATACTAAACGATAAGACAACGATACGGAGTGTTTGGCGGGTTTTTGTGGCGTCAGTGAAGATTTTTATTACAATAATTTAAAATTGTGTCGGAGCGAACATTGAGTTATAAAAGTGGCGTAGTTTTATTATTCAAGTGATTGTGTTGACGTGCAACTAAAAGATTATAAGAATAAAAGTGATTATGGTGTGAAATAGGATGATAATTTTTTTGTGGTTATCCACCTCATCAAGTAGCATATAAAGTGACTGTCATCATATATTTCGTGTCAAATACTCCCAAGAAGCATCGAAATGTGTTACGCCAGCATTTTAATGCAATTAATGAAGGAATAAAGATATACTGAAGACATGGCGGTATGGTGGCGGAATTAATTTTAAAAAAGAGACAACGATATAAAAAAATTGAAAAATAGTTCCAGTACCGCCCGCCATGTGCGCTGCTCAAAATTTAATGCTAACAGACGTTTCATGAAAATTTCAAGAGTGCCTGCTAGGAGTACAGAATGCTTACTTGGAAAACGAAACACGCACGAACGAAGAGTTATATTCTGACAGACTCAAAGGCAAGCTACTTCAAAAACTGTTGAAGTCAAACTTGGGAAAGGTATCCCTTTTTTAATGTAAGTTTCTCAATCTCGCTCGATTGCTAACAAACCAACGGCAGCGCCTCTGTTGGGAAATGTCGGCGACTGCTTTTGAACGCTATCGTGATAAAATTCTAAGGGTACGTGTAGGGGTTGAGTCTACACACTTTAGATGATATGTATGATAACATGATAGCTGATAGAATATGATAAGTATGCAAGGTTGTCTGATATGCGGGAAGGGAAATGATACAACTGAGTCGAGTGCTATCCGTAACCGAACTGATTTATTAAATATAATAAAAATGTACAAAAGGTGCGCGTGTAAACAAAGTGCAGAGGGCAGCAATTTACAACATTGCTCAATGTGCGGTGTAGTCCGTACAGTACGGATTACTAACTTGCCGTTTATGTTTCAATCAATTCGAATGGTTTCAATTTCGATAGCATTCAGCGACAAATTGTAAGAAAAGACAGCAGCGCCTCTATTATAAAATAGATATATTTGGAAACAACTTTTAATATGGATTTGATAGCAGCCCCCGTAGACATGATCATCATCATCAGCCTATATACGGCCCACTACTGGGCACAGGCCGTCCTACATGGGAGAAACACATGAGGAGCTTGGCCCATAACACCACCACGCTGACCCAATGCGGGTTGGTGGGTTAAAGCGGTTGCAGTAACAACCGGGACCAACGGCTTAACGTGCCTTCCGAAACACGGAGGATCTCGAGATTATAAATTTGATTGACCCATCCCGGGACCGACCATGGCGAAAGTTGCTTTGTTTTCGTTATCGAAACCAGAGCACTCAAACCACTACGCCACCGAGCTCCTCGTAGACATGATGCCTTTCGATAATCGTTATCGCTAAGCGGAAATAATTATGTGGGATTTGACATTTCAGCTCTATAGTTAACGAGGGTAAAGTCACAGCTCATACACTTACCATTTAGCTACAGTGATAGCGATTATCAAAAGGCATCTTGTCTAAGGCTGTACACAAACACGATCGAGACTTTTCAAACTTACCAATCGCATATGCAGATATTTTAAGAAAGTGTACGTAATACAGAATCGAACCCATCATAATCCTTAGTTAGTGTAACAACAACTTATTTATAAAATAATTTAAATTAGATGTCCAACCGTTTATTTTCTTTTTGACATATTATTTGTATCTATAGTACTTATGGTTGATTTACTTCTGATTATTTGAGGTATTCTTTATTTTTTTGCTTTACTAGCAGCAAAATGTTGAGCAAATATGCGATCGCATAAAATATGACACAAAAATTTAAAATACCAATTCATTAGGTACTGTGAAAATAATTTATTGTATTTGGTAAGTGGGTATTTGGGTTTGTAAATCAGACGTAGTGGAATCGAATCCAGCCGATTAATTAAATACATTTATTGATATGTCCGAGAGGAAATAAACGGGTGGAACTACTCGGCTAGTGATGTACATAATTATAGTTCAAATATTTTTAAAACGCCTTATAACTATGACTTCCGAGACTATAAATTGATTATTACTACGCTTATTAACACGGTACATCAAGACATCAACCCATGTAGAACAACAAGCTATAATTACGAGTAATGCATAAAATCGTCACAAGAATACTGAGATTTCATTATAGTTAAGTCGAAGAGTAAATATTTCAGAAGGAACGATATCCACATTTAATTGACACAATAATATCTTTTGAATATCCTACACTTGACAACATCAATGACATAGACTCTTATTTGCTAAGAACTTATCAACCTAATCATTTAAAATATTTTCCATGTCTTCGCGTTGCTGAATAAAGGCCTCTTCTTTCTCTATTATGAACACGTAACTACCGTTCCTGTCCATTGCCTAAATAATTACTACCGCTATCAAAGTGTTGCACCCATCTACTTAACGCTAGCCCAATTTGGTCACTCTGATGCCATCTTGCGCATCGTTCGTTACAACTATAGTTAGGTAGTCAGAAATCAGCTCTTTCTATCCTGATATTCTCATTTTTATCTTTAAAGTCAATCAATAAGTAATATTCAGCATTTGACAGGTTACTTTTCGATATACCACTGGTCTTGACTTGAGGCACTAAATTTTCTTTATCTCGATTATACTGGATCATAACAACAAGCAATCGTAATCGTCTCCATTCATACTGCTCTAGCTTAGCTTGAGTCTCTTTGCCACATTTAATCCCTACCTATATTAATAGACTAGACTATTTTTATATATCTTCCTATAACACAATAATGAATACAAGTACAAGTTACATTGGAATAAGTTACCCTGAAATTGAAGACAAGTTTTACTTTATTACCCTTTAGAAGTTTAGAATTATCCACTAATAACCTAATGAAATTCGTATGTATTACGTTTCTATATAAGTGTTCGAATATATTTTTAATGAATAAGTACACGCATGTATCAATTGACTTCGAGTAAATATATTATAAGATTTATTTGAAGTTCAAAACTTTTTATTGGTAGCTAACATTCAACACAGATAAGAGAAAAGTATCGTTTTTTTGTATTTTTTTCCAGAAATGCTATGCATAGCTAAATGTAGCAGCAAAGCATCTCCTCTTTATAATTATTGGATACAGTATTTAATGCAATATGTATTGAGTATCATTCTATGTTAGTAATTTTATTTAGTAGAATGAATGCATACGTAATAACTGACTATGAGTAATTGGTTCCAAGAAGCCCGAAATTAATTAATATTATATGAGAAAATGCATCGATATATTTATGTATATACCTATTTAAGTAAACTTGCAACTTTTTTCCAGATATTCTATACGTTCCTTAAGTGAATTCAATGTAGCAGCAAGGCCGTTCTGGAAATACTCCAATTTTCCAAAACGTTCATCGTTAGCATCTGTTACGCGAAGTTCAATCATCTCAGGGTTAACATTCCTGCGGTTGCGACGGCTGGGAGGATCAACATCTTCAAAGCCACTTTCAGAGCAAGTTTCACACTCCACCCAGAAACGAAAATCCATTGATGGTAAATCGTCACATGAGATAAGCCCGTCCTGTTGTTCTGGGAGCAAAAATACATTTTCACCAATTGTATCAATATTGTCACCATTGTTGCATAAAACGCGCGCCAAACTTGTTTTCTTTATTTCTTTTAATTGTTCTGGTTTGAATACTCCGGGGTTTTCATACCAAAGTCTGTCGCCATCTCGTAACCGTTTGAATTGTTCTACTAGAATGCATCGAAACAGAGGCCCTACCTTACCACCATCAACTTGACTTTCTAATATCCCACCAACCCAGACATCGATATTATGAACAGATCCGTAAAGGTGCTCAAGTTTATCTCTAATAGTTTTGTCTGGTATCTCATTTGCTAAATCATCAAAAGATTCTACGTCTGTCATGTTACAAAGCTGCCTCCATTTCGTGTAAGGTGGTATAGCATGATCACGTCCTCGTTGAATATTTATAGCTGCTAAATCCAAAGCGACAGCATGAGAACTATGGAAGAGCTGTTCAGTAAGCTCAGAATTAAGATTTTGTGTAGGTGTTTTCAGTTTTGCCGGCGTAGTAAACATTCCTCGAAGTAATGGATCAACACCTCCTTCGTCCACTAAGCGCCAAGGAGCAAAAAATGCATCACGCAGCAATAAATGACCTTGAGAAATTGGTTCGAAGTTTTCGTCATAACGATGAAGAATTGGATTTATCATTGAATGGCCAAATCTTAATGCAGCAGTAGCAAAAACGTTGGAAATAGATGGATTTAAATTAGAATTATATCCTTTATATGTTCCTATTTGTTTCATTCCCTCGGGCCCCAGAATTAAGGGTAGCCAATGTTGGTAAGTAATGAATTGAATTTCAGCACCTACTGTTTTTCTTGCTTCCTGGTATACTTTATTGCCATCCCAAACTGGATTTAAAAATTTAAGATGAATAGCAATACGATTGTGCTCTCTCATCCAAATAGTATGCATAGCAGCTAAGCCAATTTGTTCATTTGCTCTAATATCGCCAGCTACAAAACAATTACGGTTACTTTCCTCCAGATTACGTCTACAGTCCATTGCATTTAGACCAGTAGTTGGTAATAGAGGTTTTTTTCCTGGAAATGTGGCACCAACACGAAGCAATCCATTATCATTGGTCAGATCACGTAGATCTTCTGCAACTGATTTTTCAAAACCATATACTTGTGAAGCATCTATAAATGAAGTTAGTTGGTTGATTTGTTCTCTGGGTTGCAATTTTCCAAACAAAACTGACGTCATTCCTGAACCACAGACGGCACTGGTCCTTATAAAGTCAATACAACGTCGGTTGGTTATACGGGGATCGTTATTAGGCACATCGATTGGAAAACAGGGTGCAGCATAATCACATGTTTTTTTACAATCTACTCCATCCCATGTTTGAGAACTAACAGACGGTAGAGCATGATCCAAATCGTGATCTAACCACTGCCCCCATTGCATAATCATATGAGTTAATACTTCATCTTCTGATATTATAGTAGTAGTTATTATTTCAGTGGAAATCAATCGAGCAGCAGGAAGTTTATGCCCGTTATATGTCATTTCTTTATTCCATCCAACAGGTTGACTAAATCCATTTTCATAAATTGGGTATAGGAGTCTCCTAAAACCTGTTAACGATGCTCCCCACATAGGATGCTCAAAATTATTACAGCTACCATCAATACTGCGATATTTGATATGAAAACACATATCAGAACAATCGTTTTGATTTCTATGAGCTACACAACCTGAAAGCGTAGCAATGACTTCTAAATGCTTACCAGATAACACATTTTCATATTTAAATGGTTGTGTGGATGGAATAGCTAAACCAGTTTGTACAATCGATCTTATTTTGTCGAGAGTTCTTTCATATATTTCTGCAGCTCTGGCCACTTCTCTTTCTGGGGCATTTGGAAATCTTGTAATTCTATATAGGTTATGTATATCGCCAATGGCACTATTATTTTGGAATAATTGTTCTATAGTTCGGGCAATTGCCAGATCTATATCTCTAGTAGCTTGTGTAATTGCAATATTGACATATTCGTCACCAGGCAGTATATGATCTTTCACGGTTAAAAATACTGTCGCAGTATCACGGCCGTATATATTATACACGGAACATTCATATCTACCGGTATCAGAGACTGTCAGGTTGTTAATGATTAAACTTCCAATTATAGTAATCGAAATGCGTTCAGTAACAGCTATTCTGGATCCATCTTTACTCCAATCGATAGCAGCTGGTGGCTCACTTTCGACTTCACAAGGCATCTGTACCGAGGTTCCCTTATATGCATCAGTGTCTTCTGGTTTTAAAACGATGCGCGGTGCAATTACTCGGATTTCTTGGATTTTTAGTGTAACCGAAATTTCAATAAGCCCTTCTGCATTTTCAGCTCTACAATGATAAATACCCTCGTCATCTTCAGTTACATCCAGTAAAGTCAGAGTCTGATTGTTATTATCTAGAATGACATTTTCACTTAGAGGCAAATCTAAAGTATTTAGGTACCACGTTATCGTAGGTTTTGGCACTCCTCGAGCTTCACATGTGAAATTAACTGTTTCGCCAACAATTGCACTCACGTCTTTTGGAACGGTTGTAAATGCAGGTGCAACTGTAAAAATAAAAATAAGTTTATAAATTTACTTTAGTATTCGAAACTGTCTTTAAAGTCGATAACTAAAATAAAAATTCTTACCCATTATTTTAAGATTGGCGACTGCTGCAATTTTTCCGTTTACATTTTCTGCTAAACAAGTATATTCACCAACATCACTTGGCTGAACATTTTTGATGACAATTGTTCCATTATTTTTTATAGATATGTGGTCGTCAAGTATTAATTTCTCATTGTTAACTAGCCAAGTTATATGAGGCTTAGGAATACCTGTAGCTATACAATCAAATGTAACGGATGGTTCCGATACTTTAACGATTCTTGTCAAGGGTTGTATTATAAATGAAAGCTCACCTGCAAAACAAAAATATATTTTGTGTGATATGTTCTGCTAATGCTGTAATTGCCAAGATATTTAATCTGAAATAATTAAATTAACTTACTGGTTTCTTCTTGTCGTTTCTGCACAATCATTCGAGCCGGCCTGGACCGAACTTCTCCTTTAATATTTTTGGCCATACACTCAAACACTCCTTCAGCAGTTTCATCTACGTCATGTACCATCAGCGTACCATCATTCATAATTTCGTAACGAGCCTTAGGATTTGGTTTTGGAGAAGTTTTCAATTCTACTGAATCTCGGAACCACACAATTTGAGGTACGGGGTCACCCGTAGCTACACAACTAAAGGCAGCATTGTCTCCAAAATAAACTACTGTATCTTTTGGATCTTGTTGTATTGCAGGAGGGTCTGAAATTTTTATATTTTAATGTGAATTATACTAGTTTACATTATACGTATGATTATGTTCTATTTTAAATTGAATATTATATCTTTAAAACTACTACGATTATCTCATCTGTATTTTTACAACTCGTTTTTTTTACTTACCACAGTTGATGTCTTCTTCCTTCATAGTTGCCAAAGAAGTTCCTGTAGCGTTGGCTGGACCATAACATGTAGCCAAGATGTCCATGCCACTGTGTTCAGATATCATTCGCAACAACCACTTCATAGTGCAGTCACATATCAACGCGTTGCTGTCGAGGCGCAATTTGTGTAATTTGGGCATGCCAGCAAAAGAGCCCCGGGGTATTCTATTTAAACGATTGTTATGCAAATACCTGAAATATAAACGAAAATAAATAACTTGGCCTATTAATAATTGTTTATATAGGTACTTACACAAAATCGTTAATGGAAAATCACTTACAGACGTTCAAGTCGTGGTAAGTTTGTAAATGTCATTCCATCGATTTCGTGAATTTCGTTGACGTGCAGATATCTGAAAAAAAAACCGGAAAAAATATATTTTAAAAGTTTTAAACAGTACAATTTACACTATGAAAGAACAAAACTTTCAGTCTATTCCTATTTTTTAATATATATAATATTTCCTTGTTAAAACTATCCCAACTTTTGGAGCATTATTTCTGTAATGTTTACATTCTCTCACTGTCCTTGGACATAAGGTTCAGTTGAGTGTAGGAATACTGTATTTTCATTTAGTAATTTAACCCATCAAGCATCAGATTCCAAACACAATTGATTTGGATTTTTGTCATAGCCCTCCAGAGGTATAACGCCGCTTGACAGATTTAATATACCTGGCTAGTGGTAGCTTTTAACTTACAATTGTTCTAAATGATTCATCCCAACAAAGACGTCAGGGTCGATATGACTGATACGGTTCCTGTATAAATACAAGTATTTCAGTCTTCGAAGTCCTTGGAATGCTCCAGATCGGAGTGCCCGCAGTCGATTGTCGTTCAGCAGCAGGGAACGGAGCACGCGCGCCTTGGACAGCAGCCCCGGTGCTATATCCGTGATCTTGTTAAACCGGAGATCCCTGAGGAAAAAAATACAAAATCAATGATATTCTAATTAATTCGCATCACATACATCGTACCAGATTTGCCAACGTGATAAAAGATTAAACGATTAACCAAAAGTTTATAGTGCCTATCTATTATTGGCCGGACTCGCATCATAGAAACGAATGTATCTAATCAATATTCTATGATGTAAGGTTCGTAAACTTTCGTAGTTGACCATAGAAATAATAATATGACGACTTAGAAGGGGGTTTCTTCTTGTGAAAAGCTTACCATTTTTAAAATGAATAATGGTTTACCTTCAGTATTTTTAATCAACCTATCCAACTATACCTCACACACTATAGAATAGACAAGAAAGCAATCCCAAAAAATTTTCTAGATACATATAATGAAGTATTATTCTTAACTCCTCGTCCCTTGCCACAGTGAGTTTCAATAAAAAGTAGTTTCCAATACTTTACAACACAGGCGCTGCTGTCGTTTTAATACGATTTCACAGCTGAACGCAACCACAATCGTAACACTTTACGATGTGATTGAAAATTTCTCTGGGGGTAGACCCAGAGAATACTGATCAAATGTTCGAAAATATTGTCCGGGACTCACAATTTGAAAAGCAATTTTATTCTAAAATAATCTGGCGATTTTACAAAAACACATTTTCTTTTGTGATGTTTATTTGAACGTACTCGTGCTTGATCTGTGATGTATAAAACTTATTAATTTGTGAAATACCTCGATATCCACTAGCCAAACACAATACTGACGACCTACAGGCTACTTCGTTAGGGGTCTTGGGCTCTTATCCCGGTTGGGGGAGATATAAAACATGTATGATGAGTGCGAGCATTTTTTCACGAGTCATGGATGTCAGTATGTTTATTTAGTATATTTTTGATATTTATTTACTTATTATCATTATATTGTTATACTATAAGTAGTATCCATAACACAAGCTCTTTGACGCTTACTTTGGGCTAGATAATCGGCGTTAGTGTATGAATATTATTATTATTAATTAGGTGGCAAACTATTTCTATCAACTAATATAGCCCATGTTTCAATTTGTTGTTGTATTGACGGCACCAGCATGTATATAAAAACTGCAAATTTTATTTTAAATTATCTCCATTGTATATATAAATTGTGCGATCAAGTGCAGTTGCTAGAACTCTCGAGATTTTTCGCTATTTCGTGGGACTTGACGCGCTTCGATGCAAAAATGCGGCAATGCGAAAATATGACTCGCCTTTATACTGAAACTTCCATTTATAAAAGTTTATTTCAATAAATACACTGTATATAGGTTATCACGGAAGAGTTGGCTAACTACATTATGAAAGTTTTGTTTTCCTTAAAACAAAATAAAGAGCAAAATCTCTACGATACCTAAACACTTAAGTATTCGGAGCACCAGAACAATATCCACTTACAGGAACTTAATTACCACCATAGCGATCTACCAAAAAGCTGTTTCGGCTGAGACAGGTAGGAATAGAGATATGACTGACTCAGCAGGAGGAATACAGACAAAATAGCGATCGCGCGTGTAAATTAAGGGAAAATAGGTACACAAATTATTATATGAAAAGTTATCTTTCAATCTATCAAGTTATTTAAGGATGACAAAAATGCTTCTACACAATATTACTATTTATTTTTGTATTGAATAAAAATTATCGTTTACCAATAATCGTAAGTTTTCTTATATTTATGAAGTCTTTTCCGAAAGAAAATGTATCGGGGCAAAATCCTTTATTATATAATACAAGCTGCACCCTGCCATGCTTCGCAGTGGCGCATCGTTAAAAAACTGTTTTCTCGCGGTCGCAGATATGTGACTGATGCAAAAAATAGATAAAAACAATCCTTGATGCGAATTTTATATCATGTTAAAATGTCGACTCAATCGGTGCAGAACTTTTTGAGTTTTTGAAGCGTACACTAACCAACATAACATTTATATATATATATAGATGAAGAAATGTATGTCTGATTTTCAGATCCGTAAGATCTTTCAGCAACGTATGACATGACATTAGATATGAAAGTTCGAATTTTTGCAATGTATCGTCTTAAGCTGATACCTTAGTAAGAGTCAGAGTGCAGACTACTATTACCACTAAAATTTACTGCTCAATACATACCTAATAGGTAAAACCTGTTACTAAACTCCAATTTTATCAAACTTCATGGTGAGCTATTCGCTAATTAACAACAGAACTAAAAGTTCGTAATACAGTTGGCAGATTTTGTTAGTGGATTGGTCGACATAACTTCCACAAACTCAGTTTTCACGGGATTGTTGTGCGTTCATGATAAAAGTCATGACAGCAAATAACGAGTGTGGCAATGAATTTATATTAAATATTGCTATAAATCTTTAACAGTGATGCTTAAAATATGTAGTAGGTAATACAAAAAATATTATGTTTTTCATCTGTTCTACAAATCTTTAGTCAGGGATCGTGATTAAATAAGTACACACAACTGCAGCCCAAGTTAAGCATTTTGACATTTCGGAAACCTTAATCCGTCGTAATAAATTATTCTTAGCTCACATCAATTATGTGTCTCTCTCTACAGTCTATCTTTCTCTATCAGCCTGTAGCTACATTTTAAAACTTTATATCCGTAATTAAGTTACATTTCATTTCATTTAAAAGAGCAAATTAGTCGCTATTCAAATATTTTGTATATTTATTTATAGGCAGTTACAATTTGTTAATTTATGACGTCCAACATTTTGATTGTTTCTTAGTTTTGCGACAATGTGAAGGATGCAGAATATAGTGAAAAAGTGCAACACTTTCGCTTTCTTTAATAACGAATCCACTGTTGCTTTATGGTTTTGTTACTGTTTTGTTTCTTTTACTGAACTTAATTAAAGCGTGTGGGTTAATACTTAAGCAATCTAATGCTTGTTCCAAATTGTTTAAATATTTCAGACATACTTAATTCTTTGAATTTTGCTATTTCTGTTCACAGCATTGCCTTCTTTCTAGATTTTTAACGAACAGTAGGGGGATGAAGTTTGACCCCTTTTGCAAGGTTGTCGTAGTGGGGATACCGCCTTTTCTATATCGAATGTGCTGTCAAAATCACAATCATCTGATCTCTCAGAATGATCAAAAATATCTGCATGGTTTCAGAACATCAATTCTAACTCTACTATGATAGAATCGTATCTTGTCTGTAGCTGAAATCTTTTAACAAAGGCGATTCTAAATCTGTAGTGACAAACAAGACTTGCTTTTCTAAAACATCGTACCTATGTTTGAGCACCCTGAAAGCTCAGATAATTCTGATACAGACTGTACAGCAGTTTGATATGCTTCTGTGTGATGGGGAGCGTAGTTAACTGTTGATTACAGGACATGGAAGGCAAAGCCACCGCACCTGTAATAGCTATTTAACTATTTGATATGGAGGAGCTCGGTGGCGTAGTAGTTTGAGCGTTCTGGTTTCGATTACGAAAACTAAGCAACTTTCACCGTGTTCGATCCCGAATGGTCAATCAAAACTTGTAATCTTGAGCTCGTCCGTGTATCGGAAGGCAGCAGGTTGCCGTTCAGTTGGTCCCAGTTGTTTCTGCAACCGCTGTAACCCACAAACCCGCATTGGGCCATCGTAGTGGTGTTACGACCCAAACCCCTCATGTGTTTCCCCCATTTTTTTTATACAACTAGAAGACAAACAAGCTAACGGTCTACTTGGTGGTAAGCGGTAATAGCTGCCGCCTATAGATGCAATAACATGCAATATCTGCAATAACAAGGAAAAAATCACTTGATATTGCAGCATTGTCATCCTAAGCCCTAAGATGAAATGCCTTTCATGCCCAGTAATTACACTGCCTACCTTACCCTTCAATCCGAAAGAAATAAGAAAGGCGGTGTTACCTGCCCAGACGACCCTACATACGGCCCTACCACCTAGTAAGGAAGACCTGTGCTCCGCAGTGGAGCCTATAACTAGGCTAGTGTTGATGATGATGACATTGCAGCCTCTGATTACTATCTTAGACAATCTTCGACCTTACAACCCAAAGTGCATTTCAATATGTATGAAGCCAAAACACTTTGCGTTCGCAGTCAGACCACTATCTAATGCTTTGGCAAATACATTTAGTCGGTAAATCTCATTTCTCTGGAAGATATGTTGGAGTTTCATTTCTAGGTCTAAAACGTTAACGTTTTTGGAATAATCAATCTTTTTCAAAGAAGTTTCACGTTTAGGTAGGTACCGGTGAATCGATAAACACGTGAATACCTTGCTTTCCGAAACCATTATTGATCAGATTGTGATGATACTTTGGTAGGGTGTTCTGGGTGCGCCCGCGAAGGTTCCTGGATTATAATATAAAACCTTTCCTTCTATGAAAAACAACAGTCGGTAGAGTAACCAGTCAATTATGCCATTATTCAATATGTTCTCGGGAGTCTTACGCGGTTAACAAATTAACACTTTAGTACCAGGTCACATTACAAATCACTACCTCATTTACAATATACAGACGACCCGCTGGCCGAGTGGTCTGTACCCCAGGCTACTCGGTCCAGAGGGTCCCGGGTTCGAATCCCGGTAGGAACAAATGTTTGTATGATGAGTACGAACATTTGTTTACGAGTCATGGATGTTTATATGCTTATTTAGTATCTTTCTAATATTTATATACATATTATTATCATTATAAATCCGTTATCTAGTATCCATAACACAAGCTCTTAATGATGCTTACTTTGGGCTAGATAATAGGTGTGAGTGTATAAATATTATTATTATTATATTATTATTATTATACAATTTATCAGGAGTAGGTAGGTATGCCAGTATGTTAATCAGAAAGGTTATTATTCTCTTGCCGACTGTACCGTGTATGTTACTATTAGTGTGAAAACTGTACAAAAATAGATACAGTCAGTTTCGACAGTTTTATATCCGAACGTAGCGCTCGTATCTAACGGGCATCTGAATTTCGAATTGGAGTACGATTCCATGTGATTTGAAGTGAATGCTGCGCCCGCCGCGCCCCCTGTCATAATGAAACACAATACCTACGCTAGTGTACTGGTGAGTTTGTTCCGAGTGTTTTCTTGTTTTACGTAAAATAACTGGATATAGTTTCGTTCATTTTTTCGACAAAGTGCCTCTTGATACGATGAACCATGGACGAAATAATATAATACTTCAATCACCCTTGATTATACGTAGGTATAGATACCTAATTACCTACACATATCTCTACATAAATTGTTCAACGAGAGAGCGGTGTAGTACGTACGTGTGCACCTCCATAAGATTTAATTAAAAATGCGTAAAATATCTTTGGAATACTTGCACAGAACTAAGGAGCCATCGTGATATCCAAAACCAACTTTGTGTTTCGAAACTGATTCTTTATCCTACTATTGGACTTTTTTTATTCAACGCACCCATAAATTTAA
This sequence comes from Nymphula nitidulata, assembly GCA_947347705.1. Classification (NCBI taxonomy): domain Eukaryota; kingdom Metazoa; phylum Arthropoda; class Insecta; order Lepidoptera; family Crambidae; genus Nymphula; species Nymphula nitidulata. The sequence continues at coordinate 26,948,516 of OX374616.1, forward strand.
CAGCAATTTGTTTCGAAACTTCTGGGAAGATAGTGAAGAGTGACTGTGGAGCATTATTTTTTTTTTAACCGTGACTATGATATGATCGGCATGTAATGGGAAGAAGCCGAAAGTACGTCTGTTTCGCTGTTTGAACGCCCAGCTTCTGTTAGGTACTTAAATTGTGGCCCAGCACGGGAGCGTGGCTGAGCGGATATTAGATTTCTTCTTTGTTTAGATTCTAGGTGACAGATTAAAGGTTTACCTTAACAAAGCAGGTGTCACCATCGTATAATCACATGCTTACCGATTACCATTTTTCTCAGAACAAGACCTCCCGCCCGGTATATTTTCTAATGGATGATTTAGAATTGACGTTCAGGAAATGCATAATATAGTAACAAATAATATCTGCCAAAATTGGTTTTTCAAATTTTTGGATTAAGGACATTTGCTACTGTGAAAAATAAATGGTGTCTCTACGTAGGTGCTTAACTGGTTAACAGCAATTAAAAATAATCCCGATGATAATTGCCTAAAAATTTCGTGAAATTCTTCCGAAGGATCAGCATAACAGTGGTCAGCATAGTCCATAGTGAAGAGCAGGCGAGGGATTGTGCCAAAGCAAGTAATTCAAGACGGTAATTCTTTTTTCACAAACATCTTCTTTTTGTGACAGCCTCAACTTAAGGGCGCCATGATAGGTAGTAACTAGTCGAAAATAACACCTAGTATTTAACTTTGGGAAACTTTTTAAATTTTGTTTAAAATATCTGAAGATACCACCACATTGTGAATGCTTTTATTGGGTTGACACCAACTCCAATTATTAATTAAATCCAGGTACTTCAGTAAATATTAGTCACCGTAATAGCACGTGAAAGATTGGGTATAAACCTTGGGTATAAATCTGCAGACCATCGGTAAACAAGAAGTGACTCGAAGATATAATAAATAAAAATAGAGAAAAGAATAGGGGATAAACGCCACCCTGGGGGACTCCGGCATAATGTTGCTCCATGTAGAAAAGGAGTTTTCAACTCAAAGGAGTCTCTCGGTATTTTTGTATAATAATAAAGTTATGCAAAAATTACTTTCAATGTTTTAAATAGCCCAGCTAGTTTCAATGTAATTTGTTCGAATAAAGTGGTTCTTTTATATTCAAAGTATTCTAAAGACTTTCTTTTGAGTAGGGTACTTTAAATGCTATAAAATAGCTTTACATTTCTCGCAAACATTTATGCATTTGACCTAATAAAGAAATTTTGTTACTTTGGCGAACAGCTTGTTGGAACTTTCAGTTTTGTTCAGAGAATTTAACTACCTACTTAATAGGATGCGTTCACGCGCGTTAATGACGAGCGGGGCAGGACGGAGCGGGCGGCGTGATGTGGCAGGTTGTTTGACAAAAGAGATGCTACAAAAATGTATGGAGAATTGGAGACCCGGCCAGCTTTATGTACACTATACTGAAAATAGGTAAAAATATGCAAAACAGTGTTCAATTGTCCATTTTCTTTTTATTTGCTTTATAGCGTGGTACAAAACAAGTTTTTTTTATAAAAAAAACTGCAACACTATTCGTCTGTCACTTTGGTGACGTTTAGTTCACTTCTATGTTCCCGCCATATTGCCATAGTGAATAACGGTGAAATCTGCGAAAAACATTAAGTTTTGTACAAACACTATGCATTAAAATGAATTATTAGTATTTTTCACGGATTCAGGAGATTTTTTTAGATTTTTTGAGATACATATATGTATGCCCGGCTGATTATGCGGAGTTATACGTGTAGGTACTCTGCTGCACGGTATTGACACGTTCCACATGGGTAAAACATTGGGAGTTTGGGCCATAAATGAAAGCGGTTTCAGTAAAAAAATACAACTAGGATAATAATCATAATTTAATTCTGCTGATGAAATTTCGTCTTAGACCTTAGGATATCGACGCACCTGCAATATCAAGTGGTTTTTTGTGGCCATCATCTAGTTGTCTAAAAACAGGTAAGTAACTACCTATAGATAAAATATTGAAAATATTTTTGTAATGCGGGCAATCTTATTTTATATTTAAAAAAAAAACTAAGCAGAAAATAAGTGATCTGTGTTCTGTAAATAGTTTTATTTTTTGAGACGCTTAAGACCCCCGGAAGACTATGAAAATTAAAAACCAAAAGTGTCTGGAAAGTTATTGAAGTGTTTATTTAAAGTTTACATAAAGTTCTCTTTACAATTACAATTTAGCCAACGAGAATAGCAGAGGTCATGTTTCTCTATTAGACCATCGTCAATTCCACCTTTTCCTATTTTGATTGTATTTTATCAGTATTGTTTGCTTTAAAAATTTTAAACTAGTTTTTTAACTAAAATATTGGATAGGAACTATATATTAGCAACGCAACGCTCTAATCTAAGCTCTAGCAGAAGCTCGAGCTGCGGGAAGATAAAAGGCATACTCGGTCGAGTCGGTAACGCACCAATTTACCTTTGAAATTCTTTTATAATCATTATTACCCAATGGTAACAACCTGTTGGTAACAAACAGCACCTAACAAATTTCCCAAAAATAAAAATTGATAAATCAGTAAGTGCTAAATCATTTATTATATAAGGTAAACTGGGAGAGTAATTATACTCTTATATTCTTAAATTTATTTTAGCATTATTATAAATTAATTGTCGAATTATTCTATTTCAACTTCCAAATGAGTATCTTTACAAATACCGGCGATTCGGTTAAGTTGGGCATTGCTTTAAAATGTTTTTAATTTAATTTTAACATTACTATACTTAAATGTGGGAAAAACATATTCCGACATATTGATATATCGACATTGTACGGTGGATGTTAGTTTATAACGCAAACACAGATAGACTAGGAGAATTTCACAGGGTTTTCCCAAGTCCTTGGTAGCTCAGATGGTTAGAGCAGTCACTCGGATTGCGAAAGGGATTCGATCCCCGCTCCAATAAGTGCAATTTTTCTGGTTTAGATATTTTTCTTCTCTAATACTCTCTTTACTGTAATCCTCTGCTAGCCAATCGGAGAGTCAATAATAATATTACTTATTCTAGTACTAGTCGGTTTTTGAGAAGCAAAAATTTAATTAACGTTCCCATGTGTTATCAAAAGGATATCGTTTCACAATACTGCACCGAGGAAAATATTGATGACAAGAAATTTGACTTTTCTTTCCGTTTATTAATTTAGACTACAAAGATGAATCCCAGCACAGTTAGACTACAATAGATATTGCATTTAAAAGCATTTAGGTATCTACATTGTGAATTCAGCATAGCTCTCTGGTTCCGATTATTTTATATAAAAAATGTTATAAAATGAAAGAGTATATAGTAGATTTATTGTACTTAAAAATACTTTATTACATCTAACTTATATGTTTTAACATTTAACTAACGTTATTAAGTAAGTACCTAACACTCTCTTGTGTGAATAGCGTAATACATACTGTAACGATTCACGCTAAGTAGGTACATTCTTTTATATACTTTTTTATTTAATTTTCTCCTCTATTATCATATTATCCATAGTTGACGGGTACTTCAAAAGCGAAGTATGGTGAGAGACTCGGGACAAGTGATTGAGTCAGGCGATGTTTTAAGAAAAAACGAGTTACCTAATAAAACAATACTATTCTTCCGTTTCTCGCATCAATGTTACGTAATTCGGTTTTAAAGCCCTAAGTTTAACTCCAAATCAGCTTGCAATAGTGAATTGCTTTGCTATCCATTGAGGCCCAGAGCTTTGATTTTATCAAAGACTCAGAGTAATGTCACTTTCAAAGTGGGTGGAAATTTAGTCTGGAATCAATAAATCATTAAATGAAATCCATTAAATCTTGCACGGATACCGTAAATAATACCTATAAGTTGATACAGTTGATAAAGTAGTACAAATAAAACTCACTCGGAGTCTTTCTAACAAAAACATCGATAAAGATAAGTAACAAAAACGGGTATCTATTGATGCCACAAACTGGGGAATTTCTTTGAATAAACATAGCAGTGGATGTATAGTAATTTATTTTCTGGGAAAAGGCATTTTCGTGACGTAATAATTTAAAATGTGAATGTGCTTAATCTTAGACACTCGAGACTTCTAGACACAATCCCCTGCTTTAAAATTGACGCTGTCACTTCTCTTTGTTAAAAGAAAGACAGAGATAGCACCAGTTTTAAACCAGCAGGCAGGCTAGTTTAAAACTGATGCTGTATTAAACCAGATCAGATGACTCTTAAGCCCAATGGAATAAATCAGACATCATCTTGACCCTTCGCATCTTACGGCAATGATGCTCACGAACGTTTCTCCAAAATTTATTTCTCGACTCCCTCGACGCCTGCTCAGAGAGCATTCCGGTAGGAAGCGGTGTGGAACAAATCATTGCGGCACCATGCACCAATATTTAATCTCCCAAAAGCATCTAAGCATACAGAAGTATGAATATCAAGTTATACCTACATGAGAGTTTTAGCCAGTAAAAACTGCTATCGTCTTCACCGCGTGCAGGTACGTAGTACTTACATTACAACAAACATAAACAGATAACAAGTACTCATTCAAATAGTAACTTTGCCTTTAAATGTACATCGCACTTTGCATTTGCATGTTTGTAACATAGTGTAGCTGGTCTCTTGAAGTATATGATAACCCAAACCATTGATTAAATATACATATCAGCAAAAATGCTACCAGATAAGTATATTTTTGGCAGAGTAAAATGAGATCCGGATCTAATCTACACTAATAACACAGATTGTGACATCCATGACGCCGTAAAATCCGGATCAAACTTAAAAAGGTTGTGGTTTCTAGACTCCATAGTAATGGGATCTGAAATTTGTGTGGTGTACAGGTGAATACTAATAATAATAATAAAATTATTTATTCAGACAAAGTCCATTCTTGTTAGTAACAATAATCCTTAAAAAACTATGTTAAAAACTATGTAAGAAATTGTAAATTGAAACTATTTTCTATGATAGGCAGGCAGGCAAGGCACTTGTAAGTACGTAGGCGGTATCAGTTCATGTACTTTGTGGAACCGCTCATATGCCTGTCCCCTACAACTGTCAGGATGCAGTTGGTACTCTCCCGAACTCTTCTTAAAATAGAAGCTGTTCGCTTTCTTAAGATGCAATGAAAGTCATCCACACTGGCTTCTGCGAACATGGCAGACGCACTGCAGTATCTGGGGAGCCCCATCAGCATCCTGAAGGCATTATTATATTGAACGCGGAGTGCATTGACAGTCTTTTGCGTATAATCACACCACAGGCACACCAGAAGTAAAGAGCATAATAAATAAATAATTTCAGTACAAATATTTTTTTCACAATACGGCGAAATTCTAGAGAAATAAAACTAAAAACCAAAAAACTCGTTTATATAGGTATGTGTGTCTAACAAAGTTACGAGGTTTATTTGTACTCTAAAACATGCGCCATCGATACTTTTAAGATCATTATTGCGTATTGTGCTTAGTTTATGAGCATTTTATTTTCTAAATGTTCAGGTGAAAATTGAACGGTTTCACAAAAACGGAACAAAAAACTTTTTCTCAAAAACAAGACATGCTAGCTAAATGGGGGTGCGAAATCTTGTATTCAAATGACTATTCCCATCAGGTTATTAAATAAAAATGTGCTGTTAGAAAAATGACCTTATAACACTGTGCAGCCCCCTTATTCACAACCCCGGCGGTTTCGTTTCGAAAAGTCACACCCCGTCTCGCTTTGACGACGTAGTTTTGACGTCTCGTCACGGTGAAAAGCGACTGGTATACAGTATCCGAAATTCGAATACATTCCGACAGTTTTTAGTCAGTGTTTTGTAATAAGGGAGAATATTTTAGAAATGGTTTTTAATTTTCACACGTCGCGTCTTACCCACTTAAAAATAGTGTCAGATTAAGCTACTTCTGTTACCGCTGTACCTTGTAAAATTCATTTAAATCCGAGTTATCAGAAAACCAATATTTGAGAATTGGTAAACAAACTTGCCTAACCTAACTTTGAGTACTGGCACACAGAACTTTGCTGGAATATTCAGTGCTTGTTAGTGAACAAGTTTTGACGTAAAGGTATATCAAAACAGGTAAATAACTTAGCATAATATCTCGCCTCTAGCGTTAGTCTTCAACTCTGTAAAACGAAGTACCTTCTTAAACAGAATCTTTGCTTTCAAACAAGAACCGACTCCCGACTTTAACGCAAAGAAAGGAGATACCAAAAAGGAACAGATAACTACAAGCTTCATCTTATAAAAGATCCTGAGGGGTATGAACTAAAGACGATAGTAAATACTTTGAATCAAAGGAATGATAAGTAGACAGAATGCATAAAATAGGTCGAGAGAATGCCGTTTTGAATTTCGAAAAGTTTTCGAATTTGAAATTTTAATTAAATCTCTTTGTTTGTACTATTCATACTTGGCTGGTTGCAATCTTATTTAGAAACATTATGCTGAAATTTTAAAACTTACCTCCATTTTAAACTGTACTAATCACCAAAAAAAAATTATCCAAATTCATACAAAGTTTGAGATTTGAGGAAAATGAAAGCTACCTTAAACCGATAAGCTAATGCAACACTTCACATCAATCACCCACCAATTATTTAACACACACATGCACGCACGCACGCACGCACACACACACACACACACACACACACACACACACACACACAAATAATAAATACAAAATCAAAACAAAGCTTCACACATGTTGCCAAATTTTTACCTAAAAAAAGTTTATTTTCTTTGTCAAAAAGTGTAATTAATGTTTAAAATCCTCTACTACTATACTTAAGAATTGGCTCCTGAAATGCAGATCATACTAGTTTAGAGTCAGGGCTACAATTTACTATTGTGACTTGTTCTTTGTACAATAAAGATTTATTATTATTTTCAATTGCTTTAAATTGTTTTCGACCTGCTAAACGCTTCAGCATCCACTCCCACTCACGCTGGAGAGTGGAAGTGGATGTAAGCGACATGACACGATGCAACACAGTAGGCAGGCAAGAATTGCATCGAGTAATAATCTTTAAGTCCTCTTTTGAGATAGCTGTCACAAGTCAACTAAACATCTACTTATTACATTTTTTTTTAACAAATGGCCTAAAATGCTAAATTAAAATGTGCCTGACAACAAGATTTTGAATCAAGTAAAGCATGCATGGAAAGGCTTTTCGGCTACATCTTTTATTCAAAATAATAGTAGATACTTAAGTCGAATAGGCACTAAACTGTCAACAGTTAATCTCTTCGAGCCTAGTATAATTTATTGATAATGATCTTCGCTACATCTCCTCTATAATACTAATCTCATAGCATGCATCTATTAAATTACCTACTAGTACCAGACATTTACCTATATATAGGTAGAGAAGTTACAGTAGGTATATAGGTGTCTAGTTTCCATAATACAAGATAATGAGGACTGTTAATTTCAGCTACATAATTGGTGTCAGTGTAATAATTAATAAAATAACTGCACCGCCAAGCGTCGGTGTTAATTTTCTTGCACAAACACTAACTAAACTTAAGATGTGGATGTGCACTGCTTAGAGTCTTAGAATGGTCTAAGCCTTAGACCACTCTTAGGGTCTAAGTGGCACTGAGAGGTCACCTAATAAACCAGCAAGCTTGACTTACTTTCTCGCTCTCTTTCAGCCCAGTTCAGTTAGAAGCGGATATACTTTTATTTTTTTATGGGTATTAAATGAAAGGGCTTGCCGAGATTCAGAAACGTAGCCAGCGATAACTAAAAAGTAAAAAATAAATTAAAAGAATATTTTCTTTTAAAAAAAACCTTTTATTTAAATGCTCTAAAAAGAAGAAAATAAAATTTTCTTTTAAAATTTTAACTTTAAACTAATAACCTCATTATACACAATTTATATGATCATAAAAGCTTGTCGCGCGATTTGCTTGTGTAAATAAACTACCTATGTCGTACCTATTTAATTGAGCGACAAGGTTTTATGATCATATAATTGTGTACCTACTTAAAATGAGGTTATTAGTTTATAGTTAAAATTTTAAAGAAAATTTTAAATTCTCCTTTTTAGAGCATTGAAATAAAGGCTTTTTTAAAACTTTTTTTCTTTTAATATTTTGAATTAGAGTATGTTTTCAGAATCAGGCCCAATATGTTCCTTTTTTCAGGATGTAATCGATCGTACTACTTTCGCATTTATAATATTACTGTGGATGTATTACATACAATACCTTACCATAACCTTTGTTTTAGAACCCTATGTGAATAGCTGGCACCTGTTTGTTTGGTTGAATAAAGTTATTATTATTATTACGCTTGTGTGGTAGTACCGTGGAATTCCGGCTGTGAAGTGAATGACGATCATAATAAAATATTATGAAGCTACGGAATCCTTTCTAGAATAGCCCCTCTGACCTGAAATATTAATAAGCTGCGCTATATTGCAGTCATTGTATATTTTGCATATGTCACATTAACGGCGTCACCGATGAAACTATTCCGTACCTAAATATTAACGTATAGATTTATTCATAGCTTAATAAAGTTCAAAGTATTTTCCTATATGCAATAACGTTATCGGTTGGTAGACTCGACAGCAAGAAACTCTTTTGGATTTTAAGCCATCTCGTTTTCACTCCTTCTTTTTTCTATTTCTTTTATTCCTGATAGGTAGATTTAATTATACTTGTTTGTTTGAAACTGTCGTACAGCTAAGGTCGTCGTTTTTAAAATTATAGCAAGGTGACTTTGAGTGCGCTTCTAACTATACATATATCTATTTAAGACACCACTTGAGCAATCGATACTTTTGGATCAGCTACTTACTACATAATATTATATTTGTTATGCTGCTAAGACAATTAATACTTAGTTTATTTTAACAGTGTAACAGATACAACTGACTCTTATTACAAGCATACTAGGTGTCACTTCGTAACTCACTCTAATAAAGATTGACCCATTTATCCTCAGAAAAGGCGAAGGCGAAGGAACAGACTTCTCAGAATACTTAACTGGTTTTTTCACAGAAGAATTTTGAGATAATGTTTGTAGCTACCCACAGTCGAAAGCTCGTCAAATGCAACAGTTAGCCTTGAAACAGTCCTTACTCTTTTCGCAATAAAGGTGGCTTTCGTAGTACAACGGTTGCAATTGATGTGCTGATGTCTGTACACTGTGCACTTATTTTATTATCTACTAAGACAAAATAAGTGCACAATTAGTAAGTCGAGACTCTCGAGACTTACTGGAAAAATCCTTGTTTCTTTTATATACTTAAATACCTGAATACATAAATATGTACCAACGCTTACGTAATTTATTTTGTAATTTGTGCAAGGATTTATAGCACATTTTGTAAAGTGCTATTTAAAAGATGCTAATTATTAAAGCATAAATATAATTTAAATGAATGATGAATCGATGGCCTCTAGAAAGCTGAAGATTTACCAACAATTTGGAAAATGTAATTACATTTTTCTTTACGCTACAGGGCATAGTAGGTATCTCTTATATAGAGGATAGAATGTTCCCTTCTACTTAATCAAGAAGCAGATCATTCATATAGGTGAGACACCTGTTGCGTCCAAGCTCCGTACGATGCTTCTTTCTATGATCTGAGGTACGATGCTACGTAGACGAGGACTGAAGTAGGTAAGTACGAGTAGGTATGTCGGACGAACCATACCTAAACTAATCACCTATGACGGACGAAGAAAGAGTTAATATCGTGGGTATACTTATACTGATGTTAGTTTCTCCTTCGAGAATAGAAACCGATCTTGCTTAATGCTAACTCGATGAACTACAAAGGCTTGCGGCTGAAGTCAATTCTCAACCAAGATGGTGTTATCTTTGAGATCTAGCCGGGCGTACGGTGCGAGGCGGCGAGTCAAATACGCAGGCCGGACGCTGCCGAAATTGCGGAATGATATTACATTTTTAACCGACTTCAAAAACAAGGAGGTTCTCAATTCGGCTGGTATGTTTTTTTTCTATGTATGAACACCGATTACGCCAAGATTACTGATCCGATTTACGTAAGTAATTCTTCTTTTCTTGTAAGTGATGCTTTTTTGTTTATGTAGAAAAAAAAACACTATAGGTAAATACTCCAATTTTCATCTCAAACGATTATGTCAATTTTATAATATTAGTACTATATGTGTTGTATGCATTGTCGAACAGCCTTAAAATAAAGTTAATACTTTTGTTATTGAGTTAGCAGTCGTTGGTAACTTGGTAAACTTTTACTATTTTTTTCTGTGCGTCACTGCACTGCAAAATATTTTAAATATATAACCACAAACTTTGTAACTTCATATTTTGAAAAGAGTCACGTGATTGTTGCCGGAGTCTTCTCGGTAGTTCAACTTTTGAAACCGGTGTGAACTCAAACATGATGAATAGTTAGACAAATATGACATTGTTAGACCACTTCTTTAATAGATAAGTACCTATACTTAATTTGTGATTTTTGACGATTCGAAAGAGCTTCTTAGGGGCCTACTTAAATAGGTACACATATTTTTTATTTTGAATTTGACTGCAGATGAAATACTTAAGTGACTTCATAACCTACAGCATTCTTAACAACACCTTCAAAATATATTTTTATTTAATAATTATTAATTACATTACTTTACGTTCAAGTATCTTACTGTAGTTATATTTTGATAACCTAATATTTTTTAAACAGGGCATTAAGATAGTATACTTATTATTTAGGGTTAATATTAAATAAAAAGAACTATCCACTTTTAAAGTGCTACAAAAATAGCACTACAATAAATCGGCGCTGAACTGAAACAGATTAGAGATCTTGACATTATTCCGAGAATTAATTACTCGGTAAAATACTGCGTCCTACCAACATGACGTGTATGGGTTTAATGGAGTAGGTATACAATAAGTCCCCAACAAATAAAATACTTGTCTTTCAAAAACATTATATACATTACTGGCTCATGAGCCGTAAATATTCTCACTGTTCAGGAAATTATGTAAAGTAGATTAAACACCAACACAGCATGATACACAATGATTATTTTTCCAGTATTCATAGATACAATTACACTTACACCTGTAACGTGACAAAATATTCGTTATATACAATTATTGAAAACAAAATAATTAAAAGACTTCGTAAATTGAATAGGCTCCGGATTCGCATGTTAATGATAATGTTTAAACAGCGGGACGTTGTTAATTAATTATTTTATTCGGAAATGTCGGATTTTGTACGCATCATATTATAAATGCGGACTTAAGTTAGTCCTAGATACATATACTCACACTGACCTGTGGTCAGTTCTGGTCTAAACTGATGTTGTCACTGTCTTTCTTTTAATAAATAAAAGTGACTAGCTTTTGTACGTGCTAAAAAATTAAAGTGTCTGATATCTCATGGACCATTCTTGGTGATATGTATGTGAATGCTTCACATTGGGTCAATTCACTATTTTTTTCCTAAACAGATAGGCAGCGGTTCGGTATGATTACTAATGCGGTTGTAATACAAAAAGGTATTCCACCAACATTTCATAAAAAGCCGGATCGCTAACAAATGCTCTCGGTTGGCTCAACTTCGGCTGGATAATCTTTAACAATGCTGCAAGAAACAAATATAGTTTAGCTTAGTGAGTTGACAGTTGTTAACTTTTGATATTTCAACCAAAGAAGTACCTATCGATGCGTTTCGGCTGCCACAAATGTCAAATATTTTGCAGAATACAAAACAGTAAATGAACCGAACGGTTTGCGTTACGTGTTTGTTACTTATAGGAAAATAATTATTGTTAATATAATACCAAACTGAAGCGTTTCTTATTCGTTTCTGATCAAATACAATAGCAGTCCCCAATTCTGCTATTGTATACTGTTCAGATCTGTTACCAAACAAATGAAATAAATGATTACTAATATTTTAAAACCCGTCAAGATTATATTAGATTTCTTAGTAGAAAAATGTTTAATTTTCTCTATAAATGAGTACACTTTAATATGAAAGTCGTTTCAGTTATTGCCACTACATATTTATGACTGCAATATTCCCGGAAAACACGGATTTTCCCGATGGCAAACACAAGAATATCCAATATTCATACAATACAGAAGTCTGATCAACTTAGTTTCGCTAAAATAGCCCTGTGCAACGCGCTCAATGTTTTGGAAAAGCTTTTTACTAAAGGATGGCTTCACCCTTACTGGTTTTATATCATACAAACGAAATGAAGAAATAAAAAATATTTTTCACCTCACAACCTCCGAAACATTTTGTTTATCATTCGAAATCTGAGTGTAATATCGCATTTTATCCACTAGCGTGAAAAGTTTCTAAAATTCGTACCTTTCTTTTCAATATTTTATTATACCGCTAGCAAGCATCAATTTAAATGCCTAGGCCAATTAATGGGTTAGTGATATAAATAAGAAAATAATTGACTTTTATATTTATTAGATGAATTAAATAATCCAAAAAAAATATATCACATTCTACATTAAGGCAATTACTTAGAGTTGATAATAAGAATTTTAATTCATTGCCCTAAACTCACTCAACGTTTAACAACATGGCGTATTAAATGTGCGCTCAATTAGCTGCCTAGGCAGAGGTTGTACTGAAGGGTTTTAGTGTGATTGGTAAGTTCAAGGTTTTTTTATGACCACTTATAACCAAAACGATTTCGGTTATAAGAAGTCATAAAAAATAACCTTGAACCAACCAATCACAAAAGTCACATCACACCAAAATCAAACCAACAGTCACAAAAAGCTCTTCGATTTAAGCGACCTGCCTAGGCGTCCAATTGAACGGCTAATTTAACCAGACGGCTGATATGATGTTCGGCCATCTGGTTATACTTGAGCTCCGTTCTTTGGAGGTTTAGGATAACTCTCGGTTTTATCATTTTATATATATTTTTTCAAAAGTTCAATAAATATAACTAAAGGATCTGACAATGTGATTTTGACTTTACTACTATTTTTTAAAGTAATTATTTCATTTTTATTTATTTATTTATTTATTTATTTTCGATACACCAACAGTACACATATGTAGTTATACAACAAAAAACATTTATAAAATCATGATGCTGATATGTGCACCAATTATAGGTATATACAACATTGCTTAAATAATTAACGGTACCATTAGATTTTTAACACACTAAATTGAATGACAAAATGACATGCAATTAATATATATACATACACATACTTATACACTTCATATTAGTACAGAGGCAAATGTGAGCGGATTTGAAAAACGCAAAATTAAGTATGGCAGAACACTTCAAACTACTGTGCTTATAACGGATGCTAGAAATAACTTTAGAAGTTTTCGCCTGATCGAAATTATTTTTATTATTTTTACAACAATGATTGTTTATCCGTCATTTAAATTATAAATGTCACTTCAGTCAATATATTAGGTTGGGGAAAAAGTCTATTCGCATTATAGTATGTATGAACTTGTAATAAAATCTCTTTGGCTGTAGTATTTGTATCTGGCTGGTTTTGGTATCATTAAAAGTTTAAATTTTAAAAAATATAATTCCAAATTCTAATTAGGAAAATGTGTGTTTTTCATCTGTTTTTCGTACTGTCAAGATGAGTGAATCTAATGAAGAAATTCGATACATTTTAAAATTTTACTACAAAAAAGGTAAAATAGCAACGCAAGCCGCGAAAAAAATTTGCGATGTTTATGGACCTAGTGCAGTGTCTGTGAGAGTAGCACAAATTTGGTTTAAGCGTTTTCAATCCGGAAATGTTGATGTCAAAGATGCACGTCGCTCTGGTCGCCCTATTACGGATAAAATTGATGCCATTTATGAAAAACTGGAGCAAGATCGGCATATCAGTAGTTACGACGTAGCTGAAGAACTGGGAATTAACCACAAAACAGTTTTAGCGCATTTAAAAAAAAATGGGTACACAAAAAAGCCCGATATTTGGGTACCCCACGAGCTCACTAAAAGAAACCGAATGAACCGTGTACTCATTTGTGATTCTTTATTACGACGTAATGAAACCGAACCATTTTTGAAGAAGCTGATAACTGGTGATGAAAAGTGGATCACGTACGACAAGAATGTGCGAAAAAGGTCGTGGTCAAAGGCCGGTCAGGCTTCACAGACTATGGCGAAACCCGGGTCAACTCGCAACAAGGTGATGCTGTGTGTGTGGTGGGATTGGAAGGGCATTATTCATTATTAGCTGTTACCACCAGGCCATCGATTCTGAACTGTACTGCGAACAACTGATGAGATTAAAGCAAGAAGTTGATAGAAAGCGGCCGGAATTAATCAACAGAAGGGGTGTAGTTTTTCATCATGATAACGCTAGACCTCACACATCTTTAGTCACTCAGCAAAAATTAAGAGAATTTGGCTGGGAGGTGTTAATGCATTCGCCGTATAGTCCTGACCTTGCACCTTCAGATTTCCACCTGTTTCGCTCTCTTCAGAATTCTCTAGGCAGTGTCAGGTTAACATCACGAGAGGACTGCCAAAACCACTTGTCGCGGTATTTTGATCAGAAGCCATAAAATTTCTATAGCAATGGGATCATGTCCCTACCTAGAAGATGGCAGAAAGTTAACGAACAAAATGGTACCTACATACTTTAGTTAAATGTAATAAACTATATTAAAAAATGTTTTGAATTTTCTTAAAAAATGCGAAGAAACTTTTTCCCCAACCTATTATATTAAAAAATCTTACATTACTCAAACGTCATTATATAGTGTATTAAAACATCCGTCAAACAAACATTGTAACTTTATAACATTGGCGGGCTGATGAGGTACATGCCTAAAGACCTCAGCTAAAGACTAAGTTGTGCTCAGCAGCTAATTAACAAGATGGCGTAGTAGTTTGAATATCTCCAGCTAATTAATTCGCTGCATTGTATGGCAGATTTCAAAAGACGGCTTGATACAAATAATAACAATATATTCTATTATTCTCTTTGATTGAAATAAATATTTTTGAAGATATTCCTTTTTGTAAAACGTATGTAACGTTATATAACGATATTATAGAAAAATGGGCTTAAACCCGTGAAGTATCGAATTCCAGACACAATTGCTTTAACAAATTGAGTCCATGATAATTATTTACTGTCACAGACTCCCGTGATGTCTCCCGAGAGTATAATAACTATCATTAGGCGAATTAGGCAACGAAGCCTTCAATTCGTACTTTCCTACTATTGCACTATTTGCATTCGTGCAATAGTATTTATTATTGTTTCTATGTTCATTCACAGTACTCTTTGCTTACCTCTTTTAATATATAAAATTCTCGTGTCACAAATTTAGTTACCATACACCTCCGAATCGGCATAACCGATTTGCATGAAATTTTATATGTGTATTCAGTACACTTACTACTTCGTCGAGTCTAGTTTTGCATGATTTAGAACCAATCAAAATATGTTATACAGAGTGTCGATGACAATACGAAATTATTTCATAAAAAGATATTAAATCATCAAATGAATAAGATTTAAGTAATTGAAAGTGACAAACGTTTCTATGAACTAATATACTTAGCCCATGTTTTAATCGTCGTCAACCCTTTATATGTATTCGTTGCTCTGTTTAGATATTTATGACGGCTTGGTGCATAAACTTGCTATTTTTATCATGATATTGATTTGTTAATGACTTCACAGAATAAACCGTTTTTCTTTTTTTTCAATACATGGCTAAGCTATCAACTGTTTAGGGGCCGCTAAGTAGTTATATTGAATTGAAGTCGCTTCAATGCCAGCAATGTTAAGTTTCAAAGTTGAGTGACAAAGAGATTTCATTCCATTAAAATAAAATATAGATAGGTACCTACTTAACTTAACTTACGACTTAATTACGACTACGACTTATGACTACTTTTTATTCTGATTTATTCATCGTCAATTACGTCTCTCTGCTGGGCACAGGCCTTCTTACATGGAAGAAACACATGAGGCGTTTGGGCCAAAACACTACCATACTGGCCCTATGCGGGCTGGTGGGTTAAAGCGATTGCAGTATCAACCGGGACCAACGGATCAACGTGCCTTCCGTACCACGGACTAGCTCGAGATTAAATATTATGGTTCACCCATCCCGGAATCGACCATGGCGAAAGATGTTTTTTTTTTCTGTAATCGAAACCAGAGCGTTCAAACCATTAAGTACGCCACCGAGCTCCTCAACTGATTTATTATACAGCAATAATATCTGGGCTGCATCGTTATGTTTCATCGAAATACCCACATAATGTTGTATCAAGAGCTTGCAAATGACACATTTGCGAAAAAAAATGGCAAATCTTTATCATTATCATCATCTGGACGACCGACTGGCCGAGTGGTCTGTACCTCTTGCTATTATATACAGGCTACTCGGTCAGGGGTCCCGGGTTCGAATCCCGGTAGAAGTAAATGTTTGTATGATGAATGAGTACGAGCATTTGTTCACGAGTCATGGATGTTTATACATCTATTTAGTGTATTTCTAATATTTATTATCAATATTTCTCCGTTATCCAGTGTCCATAATACAAGCTCTACTTTGGATTAGATATTATGTGTGAGTGTATGTCTATTATCATTATGATGGGATGTGTGAACCGTGGAACTAACCTTTTTACAAATGAGCATGAGCCATGTAATTAATCCTTGTTCGTTCCCACTCCTAGACGAGTTATATTAACAAGCAAACTTTTAATTCGTCATATCGTACATTACGTACTCCATAACAGAATAAGTATAATGAATTGGAATCCGAGACCCGGCACAAAGTTTTAAAAATGCAATTAACTGTCTCTTTCGGTTTAACAAATTTTTTTTTTAACTGTATGGTTAAAAGAATTCGTAATGTTAAATTTGATAAGTAGTGTTTTTCTTTCGTTGCACATAGTATTGTAGCTTACTAGTAGTCTACAATTATTAGCATGTGAGGTAAAACTTTTGACAGCTGTCGATTCGCTTTACGAAGGGCTAAATTAAAAGCAAATAATAAATTAAACAAGTTAAGACTGTGGGAAATTAAAGCACATTTAATATATACGTAGGTATAATTTCTCATTGGCATTATATCTACTAATTGGCACCTTTGAAAGTAATGGAAATGCTGTATTAAACTGTGATAGATTTTCTATTGCGGCAACTTACGGGCTGTTACGGGACGAGAGTCTTTGATATAATAATTTATAATTTAAAATATTGAGACGAATATTGAATAATATTATATTTATAATAGTCGTCGAATGCGTTAGATCCTAAGTTTCGCTACCTATAGCCAGTAAGTACTGCTCATAATATCTGAATAGACGCGTGGGCTGTAGAGTGGGCAATGGGCGTTCCACGCGGTTCACAAGCACTACTTTCAATTGAGTTTCGAAACACATTCTTATTGTCGTAAGTTCCATGATGTAAAAGTCTCCGTTCTTCAGCTTGAGTAGAGTTTGTAGTGACTGGATGCATATGAGACAGCTTTTATATCCACAAAATGGAGCAATATTTCATATCGCAACTTTGTTTGTTTGAGTGCTTGAATCTGGAAAGGAAAGTAAACAGACGTGCTATTCACTGAATGCATCGCATATGAACTGTCGCTACCAGTCATTGGGTAATCGCGATTGAAGTCTGAGGATACAGGATTTACATTATACACGACGCAGATAATATTAGTATTTATTATTATACATTTTACAATATCAGCGTCGTCTGTAAAAGTCTTGAGATAAGTTAAATTTATCAATTTGATGGTCACATTTTTTTGCTATAGAAAAGCGACAACCACAAGTTGTTTTCGGTGTTAAGACACTGGTTCCTACAACATAATGAAATTGTAAGATCAGGGGTGCGATTCTGTAACGAATCTCGCACCTTACTTCGCAAGTCACTTTGAATTCAACTGTCAAATAGAGCATAAAATGTATGAAAAATTGCTCTATTTGACAGTTGAATTCGAAGTGACTTGCGAAGTGAGGTGCGAGTTTTGTTACAGAATCGACAGGCTGCGCTTGCTTTGTAGCTCGTAGCACCTTGCACTGCTCACGCGCGAATAAAGCTTTTTTTTATTGATTATTTTAACTCGTTAATAATATTATTATATATAATATACAGTGGGATCATTCCCACTCTTCCTCCGAGAGAAGTTTAGAGGGGGTCAAAGATGTAGCGAGTTTATCCAGCTTTGTAGGAATCCAGGATATATGCAGTTGGGAATCCCGAAGCCAGCAGAGCATTCCACTTACACACGCATTATAAAAGATGACGAAAAGCGCCAAGTGCGTATATCGTCGCCGCAGAGCGAAAAGTCACCAAGTCGATATTTGGCCAAAAATGACTTAGAAATGTCATCAAAAGCTCCAAATTTTTCCATGGATTTCAACCTTACAGCCATGTCTACACGTATCATAGTTTTAAATTTTAGATAGTGCAGAAAATCACTAATTTACATTTGGACTACTTACAAGTACAAGACATAAGTAAAAAATTAATTAATTTGCGTAAGCACTTTGTCATTAGAGATAGATTGAGAAAATTAATCATAACTGGAACTTAATCCAGGGCAAAATTAACAAAAATTACTTGATTAGTTTTATAATGACCATGGAATTCATAGTATGACTGTCTTTTTTATACGTCGTATTCTAACTAACTAGAGTTATTATTTTTTAAATTGATTCTGACATGGGTGAAAAGTCACTAACTCTATTTAACTTAAAATGTTGGTACAAGATTAGAGGGTGAAAAATAAATAAGACTGTTTTTTTATTATTTCAGTAATTATATCTAATTCATTGAAAGTGATAATGTTACCTTATGCTTTTCTCTATTTTCTAAGCTAATAAACTTTAAGATATATATTTTTTTTGTTTTCTGAAACTTTAAACCTTCATAACTCAAAACAAACATAGACCTAATATAGTGACTTTTCGCTCTACGGCGACGATATTTGGTATATCAACCAAGTATACATATGTTGACAGCCAAGTTAGAGGTGAGTCGCCCTGTTTACCGCTTTCTCAAGGAACTCTGGCGACCTTACTCACTGCAGCAGCACAACACTAGGCAGTGTTATTTAGCTGCGATATTATTTTTTGTCCCCTAACTGTGTTAAAAATAAACCTTTCAATGAGTGTAAAATTTTTAAGAGACCATTACCACAGATTAATCCATTACTACCACTTAATACTTAAGTACAGTACCTATGCCTGTTCATAAAATACATAATAATACTACGTCAAAGGCTGTAGGCATTACATAAAATAGGTACCTACTGCTTACTTTGTATTACAAAGCTGTACACCGTAAATGCTCGTTCTCGTTGTGTATTAATCTAAAGCAGACTCTCCAAAACCAATAATGACCCGAAGCAGCTTACGCAAATCCAATTAAATGCACTTACATTTTAGTCTAAAAGTGAATTAACATGGACGGTGTACCAACAAGAACTTCGGACAAAGTGCTAGTTTAATTAATGATTGATGTTGATTAAAACGAGCTTTACTATTAAGTCAGTAAAAATATCAAATAAGCCAATAAGCTCTAGGTATACTATTAATGAAAGAGAAAAAAGAAATACTGTGAAAATTCACTATATAATTTATATAATGTAAAGATAGGTTGGTGATTGTATAATGTTGCGCAATGAAACGATAACTAAGTAGATAGAAATCAGAATAGAAATAGTAACGTAATAAGAATATTGTAATACGAAATTAAAGCAATTGTGTATACTTTATGTACTCGTATTAGTCTGACGATTGTCTGATTAATCAAAACTTAAGAATAGGGGATGAAGAAAACTTATAGGAGTTCTTCCCATCCGGAAAATTAATTTAGAATTTGTAGCCTCTGGAAATGAAAGTGCAGCTCCAAATCCCCAAACGACGTTTCAACCATCACAAATGTCGAGAGAGAGAGTCATGGAAGTTTTTAGTTTATTATTTTTAATTAAATGAAACACGGATGAACTCGGATGGGCAGCGTTCGGGAAATTGCGTAAGATCTTCTCGTTCAAAATTCCTCAGTGCTTGAAGTCGAAAGTCTTCGACCAGTGTGTGTTGCCAGTGATGACATACGGATGTGAAACGTGGTCGCTTACTAAGGGCCTTCTGTGCAAGTTCGCAGTCGCACAACGAGCTATGTTGGGTATTTCTCTGCGAGATAGAATCAGAAATGAGGACATCCGGAAGAGAACCAAAGTCACTGACATAGCTAGTAGGATTAGTAAGTTGAAGTGGCAGTGGGCAGGGCACATAGCACGCAAAGCAAATGGCGTTAAAGTTCTAGAATGGCGACCACGTACTGGAAAGCGGAAAGTAGAACGACCTCCCACTAGAGGACAGACGACCTGGTCAGGGTCGCGGGGAGCCGTTGGATGCAGGCTGCGCAGAACTGTTCCATTTGGAGATCGATGGGGGAGGCCTTTGTTCAGCAGTGGACATCATAGGCTGATATGATGATGATGATGATGAATTTAATGAAAAGCAAAGCACCTACTTTTTATTTAAAAATAATCGCATGTTGTCAATCTATCTATATATATAAAAATGTTATGTTGGTTTGTGTACGCTTCAAAAACTCATAAAGTTCTGCACCGATTGAGTCGAAATTTTAACATGATATAAAATCCGCATCAAGGATTGTTTTTATCTATATCACAATGTGCCACTGCGAAGCGTGGCAGGGTACAGCTAGTCGATAATAAAATTGAAATACAAGTAGGTACATTATAAAATTCTCGTGTCACAAATTTAGTAAGCATACTCCTCCGAAACGGCTCGACCGATTTTTATGAAAATTCATATGTATATTCAGTAGGTCTGAGAATCGGCTACTATCTATTTTTTATTTTATTTTTTGCACATTTTTTTTTTGGCAAAACAACGTTGGCGCGGTCAGCTAGTAATAAATAAGATTTCAGTTACAAATTGTATTCTTTTTTGCTATTACTGCTAATTATTACGTATTTGTCCTCTTGTGCAATAAAGTGTAAGTATTTGATTTTATGTGACGAACAATCCATCGCAATGGTTTCACCCTGGGGAGCCATCTAAACCATGTAAGTTGAATGTGATTAGTAAGCGAGCATGGTGGGTCGCTACATCTTTTTGTTCCTAATTACTGTTCAGTGAGGCGCTTCTTCGTGCTTCGGAAGGCACGCAACCGCTTTAACCCACCAACCGGCATAGGGGCATCGTGGTGGTGTTATGGCCCAATCTCCTCGTGTGTTTCTCCCATGTAGGAAGGTCTGTGCCCAGCAGTGGGACGTATAGGCTGGTGATTAACTGTTCAGTAACTGTTGTTTCATGACAATTACTGCAACAGTACTGTCAATGTAACTAGTGCTTTCGAGGTCTCGAGGACAAAAACTACTAAATAATTTAAAGCAGCCTTCGACCAACTCCTTTTTATTTCGGAATATATAAAAGTTATTAACTTATTACACAGCACATGCATGAATGAATTTCCATCACACAAGCAAGATTGCATCGAAATGATAGGTACTGAAATAGCTCAAATGATTTTTTTTTCATATTTTTTTTTCTATAAGGACTGAAATTTTAAACTGAAAAATAACATCAGCGTCTAACTAGCAAACAAACGTAAGGCGCGTCTGATGGGAAGTGGTGCTTTTAAGACATTTTAGTGTTACAACTTTGGGTGTATAAATAAAAGTAAGCTTTGTATTGAGAGCATAGGAAGAAAGCTACCCACACAAGGCTTCCATGGGTCAGCGACCTGAGTCACTGTAAGAAATCATCATCGTTAACGGCCTATATAGGTGTGCCATTGCTGGGCACAGTTTTGGGCATAACACCACCACGCTGGCCCAAAGGGGACTGGTGGGTACAAACGGTTGCCGTAACAACGGACCAACCGTTTCACGTAACTTTCGAAGCATGGACGAGATTGAGATTACTAATTTCGGTTTACCCATCCCGAAATCGACCATGGCGAAAGTTGCTTTGTTTTCGTAATCGAAACCAGACCGTCGCCACTACGCCACCGAGCTAGCTACGCCACCAAAAAAATACATATAACACTACAAAATCGTGTTAAGTATTTGTCATAAATCTTCCATACCCAAGGTGCCTAATGTGCCTCAGATACCAAATGAAGCGTATGAGACCCAATGGGCATACGTAAAAAGCTGGCTGATTAGCATAAGCCTGTCAACTCTCATAAAGACGTAGGCACTGTGTTCGTTCAACTTGAAAGCATTTAAATATTTATTTGGTTTCATAAACATCCACTAATGAAACTGCCTGATGCTTTAACAGACAGTAATGTGTGAATGTCGTTGCTGCCGATAACTGGCTGAAATATCTGGACGAATAATTGGGCCAATTATTTAATTTGAAATTGGTTTACTGATTATGGAATCTCTTCGATATTCAGTGAAACGAATACATGACTGGCTGGGAGTATTTTCTGGATTATATGCTGTTAAATACACATAGATAACAATAACTATCTACATAGAAACAGAATTGATATACCTAATAAACAAAAAGTTATTACGAAATTACTGCAACGTTTAATAATTAAACCTTATTTTAATGATGTTTTAATAAATATAATGCATACTTAATTTACGTACTTAATCCGATCACTGACTCAGCGAAACATTCTGTTTTTGCCATTCTGGCTGTGAAAATACAAATGTATTTCAATGTAATTACGTTAATTTTAATATAATTATAATAATTATTAATCAACACCAAGCAAGCTTTTCATTAAGTAGATAAATAGGTAGGTATATTGTTAAATCGATCGTCTTTATCTTCAATAGAAGATTAACTCTAGAACCTTTATTTACATGGCTCGGCCGTCATACAAAAGCATGATGCAATCCAGTGATTCGGTCCAGAGATAAATTTTAATAGATGTCAATGTTGATACCGAGTGGAGTTATTGTCCAAGACGAAACCACAATGCGTGGGAGTGCCAGGCGCTCCTAGTTTACGAGCCATGTCGATGCCAAGGGCATACTGGCCACATCTAATGAGATGAAGCGTTTTAGCCAAAACATCCTATAACAGTGGTTGATATAATTATATCAACTATTAGTCCACTACCCCGTCTTCTAAGCCAGAAGCTCAATGTTTGAGCGGTAGATAATATGTGTGAGCGCAATATGTATAGGTACGTCGCCGATTAACTGGTTGATTAAACCAGCATCCAATGATGCTGAAGGACAACTAGCCAAGTCATTGAGCGCAACGTTTAACCAGATGGCTGAACGTCATGTCAGCCGTCTGGCTGGTTATGTGATTAAAATAGATTTTCTCACCTTGACTGGAAGTTTAAAAATGCTTGTAAAAGTATTCTTTCGGATCACTAGAGGTGTCAACTTCAATGAGTGGTGAAATAAACGTTGCTTTAAAACGTTAAGAAGAAGAATAGAAAGCGGTGAAGAAATTAGCTGGGTTGTTATACCTAGTGCTCCGTCGCAATATTAATCGCGTCTGGCCGGACATCAGGAGACACGATTTCGATTCCTGCCTGGAGCATATTTTTATTCATCGTTTTCTTTTTTTATTTGTAATTGTTACCATTTTTTGAATATTTCATCGGATCGGGCAGTGCGATATCAAACGAACTTCATGCCGAGATATATGGGTAAATAGCACCCTCTGAGCGCACCCCTGTCTGGATAGCAGAATTATTTCCGAAACAAACTTACAATGTATTGGCGCCGATAGATACGACACGTCAGATTAATTGGTGACAATGTTTTGTTGGTGATTAAGAGATACAAAGCGACAAACTAAGCGGTATTGACTCCGAATGTTTCACAGCAATGTATTGACGGAAAAGAAACGATAGGAAAGATATGCGCTAACGCAGAATATTTCATAGAGTATGCCGCTAGGGAAGGTCTCAAAAGCGGGAATAAAAATAGATCCTCCTAGCACAAACACTTTTAAATTTCGAATCGCCATCATAATCGAGTAGTTACGTTAGCTTTTGTCTGACTATTGTTTGAAATTTTAAGCGTGCGTGATCAATACGATTACAATTCGAAATTTAAAAATGTTCGTGCTAAGGGTAATCATCGTTTCGAAATCAGCCATCAATCCGTCTCACGTGGGCGGGCAGCCGTAGTCGTAAATCTTCTCGATCTCTGCGTATTAGTATTCATGTATAATATTAGGATCAAGGTCCAAGATGATCGAGAGCAGTTTGACGAATCCAATCAAATCCAATAAGAAAGCTCAATGCACTTCCGCCACGATATTTCGACTTCTTCAACCCATCGATGTTAATTGGAAGATGTTACTTTAGATACAAGAGTGTATCATGAAGCAAAAAAGCTTACTTCTTAAAATAGTAATAAGAAATTATTCACTTAATCATATTCTGTAACAAGTTTGTTTGTTTTAAATGTTTTTCAACACTATACTAATATTCATACACTCACACCTATTATCTAGCTAGCTAAAGAAAAATTGGTAGATCACAATCTAGAAGCTCTGAAAATGATTTGCCGCCTACAGTGATATAAAAAGCGCTTATCATTTTCTATAAAAAATCATTTTCTTCATAAAATATTTATAAATATTACGAAGTTTTATGTTCACGCTGCGAAGACGTAGATAAACGTAAACTCAACAAAATAAATTCTTGCCCAGAAAAAAGGAACATATTTTAATCAATTATTTTAAAGTTATAAAAAAGCTTACAAAAATGCGTGTAATAATTTCATATAAAGACAAGTGTTTTATATATTTTTTGTTGTTCAATTATTGTCTAGTTTGATATTATTAGATAAGTTTTTGAAAGAAAGAAAAAATATTTTATTTAAATAGGCCACAAAGAAGCACTTTTAAACTTTTACTTTTACTGAACTTGGCAAACCATGAGTTATCATAATCAGAGCAAAGGGGAGATAAGGGCAAGGGGGATTCATTGCAAGGTTTCAGTTGTAACTCGAATAGGTAAAAAGTAAAATAAAAGTTTGTTTCATGCATTTGTAAGTCTTCATCACTGCAATAGTTTAGCTGAAGAAAAGAGTTTTTTTATATACCGGGTGCTACAGTATTCCGAATTCATATTTGGAATTCTGAGGTTGCGCGTCAGGATTTAGTGTGTCTGTGTGTGTGTGTGTGTGTGTGTGTGTGTGTGTGTGTATCTTGCGATGCGTAATAGTACGCATTTTCAGGGTGGTCACGAGCAGGACAAACATTTATTGATTTGGTCGGAAAATAAAAGTGGTCTAAAAGGTGTCAAGCTTTCAGAGGGTTTTAGTAAATCTTGATAGGGAGGATACCACCCCCTTATATTTTATTTCGGACTTTTAACACACTGTATATTTCTTAACTATTTAATAATGAATTTTAATCAAACGTTTTAGCCTAAACAAAAAGAGAAAAACGTTGCTGCTTAAAGTAAAGAACTTTATTGATGGTCTCTAACTTTAAGTCTCTATTCTACAAAGTTACGATTGTTGGAAACTTATGAAGTACTAAAGTAACCGACCGTCAAATAGTTATTCTAAATTACCTTTCTTTTATTACAACGTTCCTCCTATTCACGATAACACTTTCACACACAGACTTTTATCAATAACTCAAAGTACTCATGGATGCACACAGACGAAAGTTTACATACCAAAAGCCAAAATACAGTGAAGCTTACAGGAGAGTTTGGCGCCAAAATATTTTTTATGATACTTCAATGAGGCGGTTGTACTGATAACCCACGACAAATCAATATCAATATCAATATCAATAATTTATTCGCCAATCTCGCATCTTGCAATCCAAATAAAAGTTTGTTTCAATGATTCATAATTTATTTATTGAAATATTTTATTTCGATTGAAAGACGTCAAGAATTTTATCGTGGGTGTTAACAGCCCTACATAGTCAACATATTAAGCATGGCAACACTGGACGACGGCATGGCAACTCTGTGATTTAATCTGTCGTCTATCTGCGCAACGACTACTATTCTTCACATCAAAGCAAGTAACAATACAATACCAGGTTTTACAGAGTTCCGAAATAAAATCATAGTAGGTATGTGCGCTAGTAGTGAGTGTGTGTGGGTGGTATGACTGTTGTGTGTCGTATGATACGCGATAGTAACCATTTTTTTAGTTTTGTCACGAGATGGCAATGTTTTTATTAATTTAATCGCAAAATATAGGCGGCGGTAACCGCTTACCACCAGGTGGGCCGTCAGCTTGTTTGTCATCTAGTTGTATAAAAAAACAAAATGGCCTGAAAGATGTCAAACTTCCAGAGGTAACCTACGAGAGTTTTAACACACTTTCTAATTTCACACAGCAGTTTTGCAGCATAATAATAAAAATGTGAATTCATTAATAATTAAATAATATAAATAATCGACAATAAGCTGCATTATTCCATTCACATCAAAACCTATGAATAACAGTGGGTAACCAGTGTAACTGCTCCATCGAAGTAACATATTATGGAGCCAAACTTTATTACTATTGACGAAAACGTACCTAGAATCATCGGAATTTTACAAAACTACATGAATTTCACAATGCAATATCTACTTCGAAACAATTTTATGATCATTACAATAAAAATCTTGAAACTCCCACTGATGGCTCTAGGTAGGTTCTGTCAGCAATAGAATTCGACTACCAGTACCGGTCGAAGTCAGAAAGAACTTAACACTTTTGCCTTCATATTCATAACGACTATTACGATTACGAGTATTGTACGAGCGCAATAGTCTGTATAAGTTAGTACTAATATGTTAAACTTCTTCTTAGCTCGACTGTACAATGTCACTCTAAATCTTTCAGTGTTCATACAAATGGTCATGAATTTATGTCAACATGTTATTATAAAAAAGTACTAAAGTGTTAATCGACTTACCTATGTTGCTGACTGTACCTATGAACGTAAATAACAGGTAGCACTTAGCGGCCTGTCACTGAGTTTTTATGCAACAAACGAACGGGTTGATGAAAAATTATTTCTCACAAAAATGATTTAAAGGCTTCAATAACGAATATATCAAATTTGAAGCATATCGTATTAATAAAAGGAAAATATATTTCGAAAATATGAGTTAGGTACGTTGTATAAAAAGCTTTGCAATTTTTGCAAAGTACATTTTGTTATTTATTTTTATATATTATAGAAGATTTTATGTGCCATTAATTATCAAACAATTGATGTATTAACTATGCATGTAAACGAACTAATTACAAAGATTGCATTAAGTTTGTCAATGCCCCCATACATATTCGGTGGCCACAGCCACAGATTAGATAATCCACAACGATGTTGTGACGTCACAAGCTAGCTATATTTCCTAAGTAGCTTTTTTGACAACCTAATGTATCAGCTTCTCAAACAACTCGCTATATTAAGATCGCATTGATCGCAGATATATTATTGCTTTATAAATGAAATTTTAAAAAAATTACAAATACCCTTCAAGAATTCTAAATTTAAAAAGTTTTATTTTAGATTGCACTGACTGAGACTAATATTATACATGAATGCTAATTATGCTATTAAAAATAAAAATTTAGAATTATAATAATAGCAATATTAGTGTAAGCAAGAAATCATCTTGATCTTTCTGTAGAGGAACAAAATATACAAGATTGCAACAGATTTTGCGCTTTGTATAGGTCCCTTCTTTTAGAAATATAGGCAATATTATAGATTCATCTTTAAAAAAGTACTTTTGATTGGATATATTAATATCAATATTAATCCAGGAAATACCGACGCGGCTGCTCAGGACCACCTCAACACACGTTGGCTACACATCAAAGTGGTTCTCGTTTGGATCATATCGTTCTAAAAACTAATTTTCCTTCGCTGCTGTTAGTAACTCAGCAATAACCGATCGCAATGTTGCGTTACTAGCCAGTAATTGTTAAATATCTAAAATTAAAAACAATCGCACAGTATCTAAATTAAATATAAATAAACCTGAAGAGGCTAATAATAATAATGACTAATGCAGCATCTAGCTCTACCTTACAGCACTGAAATTATTAATAAAAGAATAAAGATATAGTTTGCTCTGCAAAAGGAACAAAACAGTATTTTACATCAAAATTCTACATGTTCTTGGGTGCATTTCTCTACAATCGACTAAATCCAATAGCAAATATCTATCCTCTCAATTACAATTATTGTAAAAAATGTTATTAAAAATGATCTTCAAAGTTTATCCTACGAAGATACGGAGAAACAGATAGCTGTATTAAAATAAATTTTGCTTCTCATGACTATTATTATTTACTGACAGTATCTATAATAAATAAGTTAGAACATGAATTGTTTATAGTTTGTAACGTTGAAAATAAAACATTGAACTTTAACCTTTTTTATTGAAATCAAAATACTTTTTACTCCCATGGTTTTCGCCGTAGGGTATTACCGATTGTTTTTGTATTATAGAAACTTAGACCAATCCATCTCCGTTAATATTTTAATCTCCTTATAATCCTTTAAAACTTTTGTTGTTTTTAAATCGTTTTTAAAACTATCAAGTAGAACGAAGGAAGTCAGCCGCCCGCCCTTGCTATCATAATTGTTTTACGCAAATTATAATGAAGGAGCTATCTGTATCTGACGACTATTCTATCGACAGATAGAGATAGGCCTCGGTAGGCTTATCTCTGTCTTTTGATAGAATATTGGAACCGAAATTTTTGCGAAAACTAAACTGCGGTCAGTTTAGTTACCTAGATTTTTTTTTTGTTATTTTTAGTAAGTTAATAATAAATGCTAGGCAACGACACTTTAGTAACCGTACTTGTAACTGTAGATAAAATATTAGAACCGGCTGTTAGTCTATAAATCTTTGGCAATGCTGCACTAAATAAACCTTTTTCATTGTATTACCTTCCCCGTTAAGAATTAAAAAGTACCGTTACCTATACATTTCTTCGTCTCTAATAATAAGTTATCTAAATGCTAATTATTGATATAAATGAAGAAAGCCAGCTGACATCCCACAACACCTACTTACTGCGAAACTAAAATAAACCATTCGCAGTAGTAACAGCTCCATATATTTTCCTTATTTTTCTAATAGCTTATGTCGCAGAGCTACGAGGTAGTTTACTAGAAAGTGCAGTGACATGAAAAGAGAGTCTTTTGATATTTCTACCGGACTATTGAAGCGATGGTAATATCTAAAAATACGGTGGACTGTTCACGTCTCAAGATTTATTCATTTGTGTAAAAGGCGAAGTGCGAGAACCTGAACACTTACTTAAAGAATGAAACTAGGTTTAACAAAGCCAAGCCAAGATGTAATCATAGTGCGGATTTTATCCGTATAATTGGTTAAGAATCACGGATTAGTTAAGCCAGACAATACGGCTGCATCGATTATGAGATAAATGCGCGGCACGGTAGCTACCACTCTTGAAGCAAACCATTACTTTATCTCAGAAAGTTTTGATTTAATAAGTTGGGGAATTTGTGTTTTTTTTTTTTATTTCTTGTATAAATAGTATGTCAATAGTAAATAAGTATTGACGAAGCAATAGTATCTGCAAACAATAATATCTTAAATATAAACAACCAAAATAATGCAACCAATGTTATATTAAGTATTTCATACAAATGTCATGAAATTATCAAATGAATAAGATGTTTTTGAAAGTTGAAAATCATTTCTATGAACTAATATAGCCCACATTTTAATTTATTGTCGTATTGACCGCACTACCTTTATATAACGATTTATTAAAGAGTAGGTAGTTGTCGAAAAACGCTCTATAGAAAATTATGCTAAATAGTAACAAGTTGACAACACTGGCGGCGGTGGCTACGAATAAAGCCCGTCACAGACGTAGCTATAATATATATTAATATGAATCATAGCAAGGCATATTACAACATATTTTCAATAAAAATTTTTGAGTGACCGCACACGCAGCTATAATATATATTTCTATGGCGTCATCAAAATATGTCGACAAATATATCTCGGTATATTTTGCCATATTATACCGCAGACTAAGTGAGGGCAAAATATATATTATAGTATAGCTCACGTCTGTGGTAGTTTGCTATAATATAATATAATATATATCTCGATATATTAATATATATTATAGCTACGTCTGTGACGGGCTTAATTGTATGGACAACATTACTGACACATGTTTTTTATAATTTATGCATTTAAAGTCGTTACATTAAATGTGAGTTAACTAATAATATTATTAATAAAAAAACATTTGTCGTAGGTACCTACAATTTCGTATTTTTCGAGTATTTCTATGCTGCATAAGTAAGATATCATACAAAAAGCATATTTAATTATTATTAATCATATTTTCATAATGTATGTTAAAACCTTACATTTTTACTACAAGTCGACATCCATAACGTACGGTCGACCACAGAACTAGCTGAGCAGTTTAGTATCATGTCACAACGACTCTAACGTCAATATAGTACAGTAGCAACTATATAGTACGTGCACAAAATCGGTGTGACATGGTATTAAAGTGTTCAGCTACTTCTGTGGTCGACTGTACGACAAGGGTTATCGTTATCCAACCATTTTTCCAATATTTTAAAACCCTGAACTAAATTACTCATAGATATAGTATTAAACTCTTTATCGCACCAAAAACAAAGCAAACGCACAGTAGTATGCGAGGTAAGACTTATCTCTATTAGAGATCTCTTCTAGTCAACCCGTATGGTACAAATTTATCCTACTACAAATATGTCATTCGTTTTACGTTTCTTGTTTTCTCTTATCTTGATTGATCTTTGTTAGATAGTCTCGTTAATGCAAATTAAACCTTATGTATGTATAAATATACTGTCGATGCCTAAACTTGATTAGACTGTTAACAATTTAAATATAGATTCTCTGAGGATAGTTGCGCACCAGTATTCAAATCCTTGAAACTGTTGACACTGCCATGCCTGTATATATTGAAGACAGCAGTTTTTGTAAAAAAGAACCCTGAATTGTTTGCAAAGTGGTCCGAAACAAGACACAATCCGACCCGTAGTCACCTCAAACACAATCTGTGTCCAACAAAATGTAGAACTGCTTTATGAAAAAAAAGCATCATGGGCATGGCCCCTAGAATATATAACAAATTGCCAAAGGAAATTAAAGAACTAAAATTAAATTTGTTTAAAAAAAATTAGCTAATTTATTGACTGAAAAATGTTATTACAACACTAATGATGTTTTAATTGATATGACTTTGTAAATTAATTCAATACATTTTTTTTATATATACTTGACATTTAATCCAATTTCTATCTTTTTCTCTCACTATTAAGACATGCATTTAACTGTAACTCTTTGTAAGACAATTAGGATTAATAATAAGAATTTTAAGTATTGTTCTATGTAATTTAGACTTTTACTGCATGGATTCTACTTTTTAAATTTGTATGCCTATATGGGCAAAACATAGTGAGCATTAAAATAATGTAAGAACTTTTATATTTACCTATGTTTTACAAATAAATGATTCCTGATTACTGATTGAGACAGCCTGCTATTTTCCTCCAATAAGACAATGATTACGAGTGGACGTTGTGTATCTCTATATAGAGTCTGTGTATAAATATTAATAAAGAGCTAATGGCCACCTGAGGCTCATCCTGCATGGATGTCGGTTATCGCACTAGCCGGTTTCTCAGAACCTGTCTGCAAGCCAAATTTTATCTAAATCAATTCAGCGGTTTAACGTAGCAGACAAACAGAGTAACTTTCACATTATAATATTAGCAGTATGGTGTTTAAAGCAATGTATGGCCGGTCGGACTAAGAAGTACCTACGAAGATTGATACCAAATCACATTATTATTTGCGTTACTTTATGTAATATGGTTGCACCTACTAGCGCAGAAGTCAGTTTGACATGGTACCTACTAAAGTGGTAATCTACTTCTGCTGCCGACTATACACCGATGTTGTCGCTTGACCCACCGTCTGGCCTCCAATTAATTACCGATGAAAAGACTAGGCAGCTATCAGTTGCATACAGATGTGCTCGCTTTTGTGAAGGCTTTAGATGCGGTCGATAGCGCGCCAAGTGACAGATACACTGTAAAAACACTCTTATTACCATTGGCTAAGGTCGTTGAAAAGTCAAAAGAAAAACCCTTACTGTTCAACGATGAAGTGGTTTATATCGAGTGACAGAATTGATTGCCAATGGTTGGTGAATTACCAGACGAATTATTTAGCTTGTGAGCTCCTGAGGTTTTATGTTTTTTTATACAAAGCACGGCAAATAACTCAACAGTTTAACATCACCTGATATGAAGCGGAAAGAGTAGTCCATATGCGAAGACAGCTAGTGCAGCTTGAATTGATCATACTGTTCTAGTATTCACCTTGCCAGGTCATAAGGTTCACGTCACGACTCTTTTGAAGGAGCTTATGACGGAGTACTTTTATTTTAAGCCCATGATACAGGAAGGAGAGATCTAACTGTCATATTACAAAACCGAATTCGTTGTACTTCGGTAGTTCCGACCACTCTCCGACATAAGATTATTGTAATTAAGTCACGATCATCTCTTCTCGTCATAAATGATGTCGTCGCTCGACAAATTTCCTTTTTTTTTGATTAAGTGAGATTAGTAGTTGAGATTAGGATTTTATAGCCGAAACGACTAAAACGTGGATGGACCTTTTTAAATAGGCAACTTAGTTTACATTATAAAAGGAATGAAGAAACCATAATGGTTTTATAAGTCACCTACGTGGTTACCTAAAAGCAAAAGGATTGCGATGTTCCCTAAGTCAGTCAGGCACTCTAATTTCTAACCCTATCTTATTTAAAGAAATATAAAACGAAAGTGGAGTACTTAATTCGGAATGCGGCGTAATTCTCAACGAGACAGTTTATATCGTGACTTAGAATGAAGTTGATTATTTCGTTCTACTGACTGAGGGGTGCGGTTTTGCTCGCATGACAGCGATTGCGTAAAGTAGCCTGTCATACGCCGAAGCTGTGGTCTCGAGAACCACGTTGGGTTTTAGTGGGTAGGCCTCGCCTTCTGCGGGGAGAGTCCCACATGACCTGTGTCTTCCCAGGGCACAGGTATCTGTAACACATTTCCCAACGGAAAAAAGGCACTGACGCGGCGCTCTTTTATGATCAGGGAATTATGATGGGATGCACAAGGGTGCATCCCATCATAATTCCCTGAATTACCCCACTCTCTAGGTCTCTACTATACTTAAAAACTAGCCTTGTTGGTCTAACTGCACATCAAACAACATAGCGAACAGGCATTGCCAATTTGTTTGTAAGCCTGTTTATATTGTCACCCATTTTTCAACAGGTATTATACGCTAGTAAATCTGTGAAAGCATCCCGATACAATGGCACTCGTGCAGTTTCGAATGACGCAATCGCGACGCATGCTGCTATGAATTCGAACGGAAGTTTTCAAACTAATGTGACAATCGGAAATTATTTCAAATGCCCCCGAGTACGGATACGGTACGTCTGGTTTCAGGAATTAGAGCTGCTAAGTCAAAGAAAGTGCGCAAGTATATATAAAATAACATATTTTCATCATACTTTACACTTACACCAAGTTAGTGCACGTAAGTGAAATTTAAACCAGCTCTAGGAAGCTGAGTTTATGTCCATAAAAAAAATATATTTTCATCTCGGAAAGAGTACCTATTTTTGCTCTTCGATATCTGAGTGCAAAAGCGGTTTTTATCAGCTAGAGGATATAGAAAAATTGAATTTAGAACATCGTGTGCACTAAATTTGTGAATTTAAAACATCATTAAACCTCTTTACTTCTACCTCCATGGTGACAAATTTATCATATAACCTTTTTGAACTTGTTAAAAACTCAGACTCGGCACCTTCTTGGTGTACTTTTTGTTTAATTTGCTTTGCACGCGCCATTTTCTGTTCGCGACATATTTGTTAAAACCATAGGTTTAAAACAAGAAATTTGAAAACAAGTGAAAACCTACAATGAGTGATTCTAGCGACGAAGAAGTTTATTTGACGTCAAAAAGATTGATTGTAATGCTAAATGTTTTTTTTTTGCATTTAGTCATTTCCTCGTTGAGCTGGGATGAAAGTTACGTGTTGCACTCCTCAGGATTCTAATATTTTAGAATCCTTCGCTTGCTCGGTCATCAAAATTTAACAATTCAATTTAACAAATCAATTTAAAAAGCAACTTTGCACTCTTGTATAACAAATAGCTATTTTACGCTCTCACATTTAGTTGGTCACTGGAAGCTGTGCTGGAAGTATGAAATAAATCAAAGAAGGTCAGGCAAGAAGTCAACCTCTTTTCCAAGAGAATGATGGTTCTATTTTTTTCGGTTCAAAATACAAGTCGCTATACACAGACCTTCCTACATGGGAGAAACACATAAGGAGTTGGGCCATAACACCACCATGCTGCGCTTACACAACCGTTTTCAAGATTATAGATTTCATGATTTACAAAGAATTGTCTTCAAAGTACGTCGCGAATCCCTCGCCGTACCTGATCATTAAAAAATTCTGGATCCATTATTTCAACATATAATAATTTTAAAATAATTATTTGTGATTTTAAAATGATCTTCACAATTAAGAACTACTAATAATGAAACATCTGGGTCTACAGATTTATGAGCGTGTCAAAGGTTACATCGAGTTTTATTTCTGGTTATACCAAGTAAGAAATCCAGAGGTATGGCAACGCTACTGATAGTTTGTTTGTATACGCCCCCATCGTTTGAAAATAGACGCTGGTTCTGACTTGCTTCGACGTTTAACTACTTGGAAAACTCGAGAAACTCCGTCAGTAAGTAGTAAACACTCTCAGTAGGTACTGAAATATTCGGTTCTGATAAAAGTCTTACCATACACGGTAGGTATGCAATGCATGGTAAACATACAAACATTGGTTTTTATTTATAAAGAAAAAAGTTTTTATAATCCAGTTACAGTTTCATGACACTCTAATTAATTATTTCGGAGATATGGTATTTAAACCTAGACAAAAAAGGCAAACCATCTTCAACGGTGTTTAAACTGCAATTGGTTTGATGAGCGTTTATAAGGCAACCGACCACTACAAATCTGAATGTTTTTTTTGTTAGATATAAATAAAATGTGAAAGTTCTCGTGAGACGAACTTGAGGAAAAAAAACAAGGAGAAATGTCCCTGGATCATAAAATAGTGCTCGAGTGGGTGGAAACAAGATGCAATCCCACACCTTTTTATAATCCGTCGACAACAATAATGCTAATAGTCTAAACATTTCTCAATTATCTTTTCATTCAATACACTCTTTTAACTAACAATTATAAACTTAATAATACAAATAACTTGAACTATTTTGACCTAACGAATATTTTTGTTTTTTAAACAGCTATGATGTCTTATCAAAAGTATCTTAAGATATTTATTAACTAATAAGTGTAAGACTTTTCATATTTTTTTTATATAATATAATAATAATATTCATACACTCATACCTATTATCTAGCCCAAAGTTAGCATCATTAAGAGCTTGTGGTATGGATAGGCACTAGATAACGGATAAATATTGATAATAATATGTATATAAATATTAGAAATATACTAAATAAACTTATAAACATCCATGACTCGTAAACAAATGCTCGTACTCATCATACAAACATTTGCCCCTACCGGGATTCGAACCCGGGACCTCTTGACCGAGTAAGCCTGCATAGCAAGGGGTACAGACCGCTCGACGTCGTCTAAAAAGGCAAACCATCTTCAACGGTGATTAAACTGAAATTGGTTTGATGAGCGTTTATAAGGCAACCGACCACTACAAATCTGAATGTTTAATTATTTCTGTAATGTGAAAAAAAATACATATTAGTATGTCTGCCTGCCCACTGCCACTTGAGACTCTCAATTCTTTGGACTATATCAGCGACCTTAGTTATCCCGCGGATCTCATCATTTCTGATTCGATCACGCTGTGAAGCCTGTGAAACCCCGAGGATAGCCCTCTACATTGCCCTTTGGGTGATTTTAATTGAGCCTTCTTATGACGCCCATTGTAAGCGGTCACGTCTTGGTTCCGTATGTCATTAATCATAATCAAACCATAATAAATAGACAATAATGTAATAAATCACAATATTCTACACTCACAGTTATTAAGTCCAAATTAAGCGAAAATATTTTTTATAATTCCTAAGTTTATTTTCAAAATGTTAAAAAATAAATCTTTTTACGTTTCGTTTTGATAGTGTGGCCACTAGGTTTTCGTAGTCAGTAATTACATTGTATCATAGACCAAATCATCCTTGATGGTATATGTATAGGTAACAAAGGTTGGGGACTCATACTTGACTCATATTAAACTGGTTTGTTCCCGGTGTGTTGGAACCAAATACTTCGTACGACTGAAACAAAGATTTCTTTGATGCAACAACAAATAAAACTACCATAAAGGTTCGCTTGCAATGGCACATCAATTTGTATCTATCAGTTTCCAATAATTACATTCAAAAGCAGCTCGACTTGCATTCGTGACATTTTTCTGACGATGCAATATTGTTTCCCCTTTATCAAAGATCTTTGTGACCACACGAGCAATAAATAAATGGAATGAAATGAAATGCAATTATTACTTCTCCTGTATGCATGTTTACTTTTTGGTTTTCCTTGTAATTGTGTGTTGTAGCAATATATATATTTTAACATGAATGCTATTTATTTCCCTATATTTTGCAGGTTTTAAATTATTGTATACTTGTTTGTTGTTATTATATTTGATTGATATCATAAATAATTTTACATTCACATTTATGTCTCATAATATTCCGTTCGGGCTGGCGCTTTGTTTATATGCATAATTATACAGTGTGAGCCTTGTAACTAAAGCAAATAATGGAAACAGAGATTCCTTATAGTATACACAGTTATTACAAAGTGGTCATTTAAAATTATGGTTTCACATTGCGATATCGGACTTAATTCTGGAGAACTCATGCTGAGTCTAAATTTAAGTTCAGTGCATTTCTGTTCTCAAAACGAAAACGAAAAGGATGGCTATCATATAACTTGACATTTAGAAACATGCGTTCAATTTTCGACCTTACTGAATGAGATAAAATGCAGTGTTTAGGAGGCACCTCCGTACATGCCGTCTAAAATTGTCTATGGTTTCTTTGAAATCTATCTAAATTTAATTGACAGCTCTAAACAAATTCGTGCTGTCTTTTTCCTATTTTATATTGCGAGAAAGAGATATACTGTACTTAAATTTAGAATTAGAGTGTGTCTTCAGAATCAGGCCCATTGTCGCTTAATGGTCGTAAGATATTTTGGTACCGGGCATTTCGAAAGATTGTAACATTTGTATTAGTGTCACCAAATGTCACTGTCAGTCATAGCGGCTGGGCATACTTACATTACTCTTTGGGTTGGGCACAATGTCCGTAGCACATTGCTGGCTCGATTAATTTTGTTAGAAAATAACAGTAAAAATATTTTTCATTAAAATGAATTAATACTATTTGGACGTAATTACTGATTAGTTGAAGTATGTATATTTTAATTTTTTGCCCCTGTGACAGGGCCGAGCCCGTATACTTAATGCGATTAAAGGAATATTGTTGCTAAGTCCATATTACACCAAATAATATACTAAGCACTCGATTTCTTCATTATTTATTACATTCTTTATTTAATTTTCAATTATTTCTTCCATACGATCGATAAATTAAAAAAATAACATCCGTGGATACAATCCTCCGCTAATTTTGTGAGTCGGTCTCTAGTCTATATGATAAATAAAACATTAATAATCAGGTGATCGTGTATTCAATATGACAATAAGTACTGTTTCAATAGCTTAGTCTAATTGCTTTTGATCAAGTTAGATCCACTTTTAATTACTAGAGTTAGGTAAGTTATTTCATGGAAGCCGGGAACATGTACGGATTTACTGAATTCCCTCATATTATGTTTCAAATATAGTTTCGAATGCACAAGTACTGCCTGCTCCGACGACTTTCTAAATTAATATAGTTGTAGGTAGTTCTGCTAGCTACATTAATAAATGTACCTAGTGTTACATTAAGAACATCATTCAAATGCAATTTTACTTCAATTCGTGTTATGAGCCTGATTAAGCGGGTTCTTCTAAAGCGCATTTTTTTATTATAATTGTTATTTTCTTTAATCAGAATCGACGTGCTTCCAAATGTACCTTGTATACTTTTAATTTAAACTATAAATATAAGAAATATATTACATTTTTTTGTTAAAGACCAGTTTTGATTCCTTTGGGGTAAGATGGCTAAGATGGCTAAGATGGCCTGTCGGGTAATATGCGCTTTGTATGAAAAATACAATTTAAAATTATCCTTGCAGCTAAAGTCACACTCGTAGGTAGATAACATTTATAGATGGAACTTGTCGCACGACGCGTAGCT
Organism: Nymphula nitidulata; assembly: GCA_947347705.1. Classification (NCBI taxonomy): domain Eukaryota; kingdom Metazoa; phylum Arthropoda; class Insecta; order Lepidoptera; family Crambidae; genus Nymphula; species Nymphula nitidulata. The sequence goes on from OX374616.1 coordinate 26,986,943, forward strand.
CGCTTATTTCCTTCCTACCAGAGGTCCTAGACAAGATGCGTTTGACAATCGCAACCGCTATCGCTAGATGGAAAATGTGAATGATTTGATATTTACGATCGAAAGAAGTTCGATGGCTTATGTCAATTCCCATACATTTTCCGCTTAGCGATAGCGATAGCGATTATAGAAAGGCATCTTGTCTAGGCCCTCAGAGCGGCACCATTTATTGTGATGGGCAGTCCGGTGGGTCGAGTAATAAGAACTCGACCGAATCAAATGGAAGTATTTTTGTAATATTACACATTATGAAATATAGTTTTGTAATTATTATTTATTGCTTTTACGAACTTTGATATTTGAATACGCAATCATGGTTAGAATAATGTTCTTTTTAGTTTATTTCTTTACATGCGTTGTCGGTGGTTAAGGCCTACCAAATTCTACCGTAGGCCTTTTATTACTCTTCTTGTTTTGAATTGATATTTGTCTGTTTTACAGTTTATTTTATGTCTTTTGCAAATTATTAGTAATTTAAATAAGTTATGACAACTGATGTAAAATTATCATTTTTTAGAGACCACAACCACGATTGCGCCCAAACGAGCATTGTGGATGGGATCTGAAAACAACTACTAAGTGGAAGGCTGAGCAAGCTTAAAGCACCTGAGAGGTATAAAATTCCAAGAATAACCATTAGAAATTATCTCCAAACGAGTTCTAAAAATCACTAGTTCGAAAATTCATACTTAGTGACGATCGGAAAATCAATCTCATTAGTAGAATAATGAGGTTTGCTGATTTAGGATTGCCTCTGACAACACGGACGCGATACTATCTCAATTACCAGATTAAAAGAGCCCTTTTTGATTACTTATACAGAGGTTCTTTCGAGGCAGTGTGCAAATTTTAAGAATATGAAGTGCTTTAAAAATAAATGGAGAGGTTTTTTTTGTTTTACCATGTTCTAAACAAAATATCAAACAAGCTTCACTCAAAAATATCCACAGGACAGCGGTAATCATTGTCACCCTGTTCGGTATTCAACTACTTTTCCTTGCTCTTGTTACAAAACTATTTTATAAATTTGTTGATGGAAACAGACTTTTGTTTGGCATCAAATGTCAGCAGTAAGTTTACGTGACAAAAAATAATGTCGTATTTAATTTTCTATTTAATATTTTTTTCTGATATTTCTGTTGAGTTGATCCGTGTTCTGGGCTCCATTTTATTTGCTCATCTGTTGGCTCTTGCTACGTTTTCAGAGCTGTGATAATGATTTCCAGCGCTAAATTTATAAAAAAGTGTTGTGAGCCAAATTGTGAGAAATCTCTGTAAGTTGAAGTTGCTCTCTTTTTCACAATACAACAGCCACATGAATTTACATGAATTATGTTAGGATTATTACTAATGTCAAAAAAACTGTTAAATTTATAAATTATTTATAAGTATTTTATTTAAAACTTGAATGATTTTCCTAAAAAAATAGTTAACCGAAACAAATTAACAAAAAAATTAAAATCTGTGAAAACTTTTTCTAACTAGGGTATAGTTTGCTAACACGGTAACAGATGTCGCTTCATTCACAAACTGATAACTTCTATCTCAGCATAATTATTCAATCTACTCTATGGTGGCGCTGACTAGTTAAATGTCACTATAACACTTTCACCAAAGAGTACATTTTTTATACGGGTATAGAGGCATCACTCCGTACTACAAAATATATGGCGCTTAGCGATATCTGGTGATCTGAACCGGTAGACAACCAAAAAATTATTTTCATAATAAAACTTTTTTTTCTTAAAAACTAAATTTAAATAATCAAAAGTTACTTAAAACATGTTTATTTATGTATTTTTATTATCAAAATAAAATTTCAAAGAAAAAAAAAATTGCACATCGGGATTCGAACATGGTTTTCTAGGATTAGAACGTAGGAGGTCTGCCAAATACACCATTTAGTCATTATTAACATTGATGAATTAGCGCTACAATTTCTACCTAAGTAGGTAAATAATGTATTGAAAAATACTGTATAAAAATTATATCGTTAAAATAATGAACACCAAAATCTCATCAAAAAATTTATATGTCATAAAAATTCAAAACTGACAGGAACTGCTATGACCGCCTAGGTTCAAATCCCAATACATAGGTCACTACTCTAACTAAGTAATTAATAATTTGGGCAAGATATTATAATACAAGTTATAGTAAGAATATTACTAACGACATTGTAAAAAATATCAAAGTTACCTAATATTGATTAGAAATTGAAGTAATTATTTTTTCTCAGTTTAATAAATAACATCTTAAATGTCACATAAGTTTTAAATATTTATTGTTGATATTTTTCAAAGTCACTATTTTTTTTATGGTAACAGAGTCATCTATCGACTAGGGCCTGAATTTCTAAGCCATTGTAAGCCGACCAAATTAAATATCAGTTAAACGAATGGTCCTAGTCAATACTTCAATGTTAACTGCAATTGGTCGTATATGATATGGTTATTTTAGTATGAAGTTATAACACCGTGACTTTCACTACCAAACGTAGAGTGACAAGGGATATTTTTTATTTTATCCACTACAATATTCTAGTACAATTTTTTAGTGGAAAAAAAAAATTTAATTAATGTTATTTTAACGATACTGTACTCAGTAAAAAAGTGCGCTCTCTCCGAGGTAATCCTGTATATGTTTTATTTATTTAATTTATTTTATTTATTTATTTATTTTCACAATGTTAAAGTCTTAGGCCTTATTACCCTAACTATAGAGTAATAATATAATAACTGTATATTACTTAATAAGACCTATTGGAAATTGGAAAGGTTTAAAAAAAAATTCTTTATAACTTGCCACATGGATATTTCACAAAGTTGTATAAACACGGCGATTAAAGAATTTGTCAAAGAAAGGCACAAGAATGACAACAAACAATGAAACATTTCAAGTCCTCCATAGGGGTGGAGGTAAAGATACATAATATGTTAACGGTAGAGCACAGGCTCGCATGCTTCTTAATTGGGGCGCTCACAGTGCCTCACAGAGCATTTTGGCACTAACTAACCTCACAAAATACAACTCTCCCTAACACGACTTTGTCGAGCATGTGATGAAGGCAAGATTAATTAAACGTGATCCCTGATACATCAATGCGATGCCTTGACTCAAACTAGATTAGGTCTCCTGGGATTACTCTAGCTAGAGGATCTCTCTTCTACTTCTTGCCGAATCGAAATAAAAAAACGTCGTAGGCTCCCAAGAAGCTCTTAAGAAACGTCAAAAATCACATACATAAAAATTGGTCTAACAATGGCATAATGTCATATTATCTATCTGTCTATCGTGTGTGGATTCGCACCGGTTCCAAAAATTGGACTACCGTGAAGACTTCGGCAACAAACTCGTGTACTTAGTCACTCTTTTCATATTTGAAGTTAAGATTATTGTGGTTTCATAATTAAAATATTTAGCAGTGCAGTACCGTACAGAAAAAAAATAGTAAAAGTATATCAAGTAAGAATAAAACGATCTCTAATTGTCCAAGTGCACTATAAGGTCGTACTCCAAGATAAGATTTATACTTAGCTAGGTAGTATGAGTGTCTGTCTATCTATATTCCCTCCAGTGCCAGTTATTATTACGAGCCACGCGACTGATGATCGGTTACACGAACGAAACACAATTATTAAATAAGTAATTAATAACGATAGTTATACATATAAATACTTATATGACGAAACTAATGTAGGTACGAAAAATAAATAACAATTATGTTTCTGTGTTTATCTTTTTGTTATTGTCTGTTTATAACGCAATATTTACAAAATAATAACAAATTTTCATTTTATACAATATCTCTCTAAATTAAATTAAATAGGTATAAAGGAAAGAATATAATATCGACAAGGTTCGGTACAAATTTATTTATGATGCAGGACGTGAAGTGCTCTTGTCTGGATGTTTTATTAAATCAACTGCTCGTCGAATGTAAATATTCAAAGTTTTATTTTAGAATGTAAACGCAGGGGCTTAGCTGAATCCTTTAAAAGTAACTAACGCTTGCAATAAATATGTGAGGTGAAAATTGAATATCTAATTTTGAATGACGGAGTGATTCTTGTGGTGAAGGTAACTAAACACTGAAATAATTTTATCTGTAACTCTTTGTAGTAGTTATCTCAGTTTTGATTCTTTTTGAATACTCATTTGATGTGTCTGTAATAAATCGATGATTTTTGTGTATATCAGTGACAAAAATAACAACTAGGTAATAATTGTGTTATACAATTTAATGACATTTTATTTAACTCATAATCAATTTATTGAATATAATGAAATTAATTTTATTAATATTTAATTATTATGTATATGATAATTATTTGCATGCCTAGAAAATGTAAGGTATAATATCTACTGATAAAGCTATATACAATGCGATGCTATAAATAAAATTTATTAGGTACTTACAGTTTAAGCAAATGAATTTCATTTCATTCCATTACACAAATTATGTTTTCTCAGTCACTGATTTATGTAAAAAATTATATTATTTTACTAGCGTTTGCCCACTATTTCGTCCGCTTGAATGTCGGTTCTATCCCACGTAAACTATACGAACATTTTTTCGAGATGAAAAGGAGCAAATGTGCTAATCTAACTTATCTCTGTGCCTAATTTCCAAAATCCACCCAAATCAAAATTAATTCCGCGGTTTTTTGCAATTTCATACATATTCGTTCAGACGTTCTTGCGTGATTGGCCAACCAAGCTGTCGCATTCATAATACTGTAGGATTCAATCCTTCATTCGCAAATTATAATAATGTAATTAGCTTAAACCAATACTATTCAATTAAATATAATTGCTGTGTAACGAATGAGCAGTGAAATCCTTTTTTAGGGTTAGGTGCTCGTATAGGATATCACTGCTCATTACGCGTATACTATATTTATTTTGTTATGATCACTGATTTGTTTAGCGGTGATTTAAATTAATTTGTCTTTAATTTTATCGCGATTTTCGCCAACGATTACAGGTAATCCATAGAGTAGGTACCTGGGTACTAGAGGCAGGTAGCTAACTTGTCCCTTTGTAAAATAAAGTCTGTGTAGCCACCATCCATCTAAAAAATACTAAACAAATCAGACAGTGAAATGGATTTCACCAAGCTTTTTTCCAAGTTTTACTATCAGTTGTTCCATTAACCTGTCCGGTTAATGCAAAAACTGACAGCAGAAATGCTTGTTTCTGTCCGAGTTGAGATACTTATTTCAAAATAAAGATTCTTTATTAAAATAGTTTTATGCAACGTGCAATCTTCGGTTCCAACGCCATCACTTTGCCACTATTGCAAGGCTACATGGAGCATTCCGGTGCATGCTCACTATCCTATAACTTTTACACACTGATGTGATATTAATATTTGGATTATAATAAATTGAGCAACAAAAAAATACCAAGGTTAATAATCTAATCGCTGAATAGATGCCCGAATAGGATTTTTTTACTTAGATTTTTGTTGGTTAAATTAGTTTAGTACGCTGGTCAGTTAAATACAAGCCATAATATTCCCTAGCTGCAAGGAGAAAGCAAAACCTTTCTACGCTAGGCGCTAGCCTCGGCAACGTGCCATGCCACTACATCTTGCTAATCTAAATCACCTTAGTTCTACAACGGTCATAGAAGGACTCTGAACTGAACTTGTTTGGAAGACCTTTAAAGCGATCACGGTTTACAGCCGTAGATATGGCATCACTGGCAAATACTGTTCAAAGACTTTCGTCTTGAGGGGCTGAAAAGTTTAAGACTAGATCCATAAATACTCTTTTAGTTCGAGATCAGAATTCCCAATTAGAAATAGTCTTGCTCTTGTCCGTGTTTATTTTTAGACCCGCAAAGTATTACACGGAAAGAAAATGCAACGAACCGACATGGTGTATTTAATTTTCTTGTTTCAAATTAAATTAAAACCTTGCGATAAATTAATTATGATGGCAGTCTTTATGGTGAAGTCCGATGAGGTGACGTAGGCACCACTATAAATCTCTCAGCGTCACTCACACACAACACACACCAGCACACCCAGTAGAGTTTTGATAGCACAACATCCACTCAGACTTAATATTAAATGCATTGCAGTTAGAATTCAAACCAACTCCAATAAATGCCACCAACAATAAAATTACGCATGTACCTACTAACATGCGCAATTGTGCATGATATTAACATTGTGACAATTACTTCACAATAATTGTCTATTCTGAGTATTCCTGACTGAAAGCAGAGCGTGTGTTGTGAATACTAATTAATGCACAAATAATTATAAGAAATAAATGATAATATCAAATCAATTGAAATAAAAATGATTCGACCATGTATGTACGCGTATAGGTTACCTTCCAAACGACGACTGCATTAAATCGGATATTATTTGTTTTTATTTTATTTTAACAAGGTTTGTTTAAGAGAAACTTTTAAAAAATCATACGTAAAACTTTTCAAAATCATGAGTGAGAGGGGCTCGGTGCCGTAGTGGTTTGAGCGCTCAGGGGCCTTACCACCATCTTTATAAAAGCGATTCATATTCCGCTCGGTTCAGTATTGGTTCCTAAACTGCACCGCTGTGATAGTCGTAGATAGCGTCGTAGTACGGATATAACGATTCAACTCAGTTTAGGTCCTAAACTGGATCGCGATAAAAGATGGTGGTACGGGTGCAGCACCCGTACATTACGAAAACAAAGCAACTCAAGCCAAGCTCCTCATGTGTTTCTCCCCTGTAGTAGGGCCTGTGCCCTGTGCCGCAGTGGGTCGTACAGTATATAGGCTGTTGATGAATATCAAATCTATTGAAATAAAAAAGGTTCGCCTATTTATGTCCGTGCATAGCTGCCGAGCGACTGCATGTAATCGGATTTTTTTTGTTTATAAATTTTCTTTTTAACAATGTTTGTTCCTACTAGAGAAAATTTAAAAAATAATAAGAAAACCTTTTCATCGTGTCGTGAGTGAAAAGTAAGTGAGTGAGACTGAAGCCAGTAGGGAAGACCTTCAATAATTTATTACACTGCTAGGTATAATAACCTCAAATAAAAACTTTAATTTGTCTCATTTTCTAGCCTAACTATTTCATAATGTGTATAATTATGTCGTATCGTAAAACGCTGTATTACAAAAAGGCGCACCGAAGCATACCGCCTTAAAAACGTTCGCCGTAATGTCGCGTGCCAACGTCACGTTCAGCTATTCTGTGGTATCGAAAGCACATTGTAGAACCCAGCAGTTCGTTATCTGCCTAGGCAGATCGTGTAGCTATGAAGATTGTTTGGGTTATTGGAAGGTTCAAGGTTATTTTTGTGACCACTTACAACCAAAATGATTTCGGTTTTAAGAGGTTATTAAAACACCTCGTCCTGAACCTGCCAACCTTAACGAGTCTTCTGAAAGTGGCGTATCCAAAGCCAGAAGACTATAGACTCTTTTACCCCAAAAATATAGTGAAGCTTATGGCAGCTATATTCAGGACGTGGGAGGAGTGAAGGCAGGTGGCAAAAAAGATCCCGAAGGGTCGAAGTGCATGATAAGATAAGGCCAATCAAACAAACAGTGCTCCTAATTGACTATTTTTAAAGGTTTGCACTATGCGCTTCGACGATGCGCCCGTTTGTATGTAGGCTTACTTAGCCGTTTTGACGAACGCTGTCACTAATCTGTGGCAAAGTGCTCATTTGATGCGGCGGCATACTTTATTATGTACGAAAAAACATATCCTAATACTTTGTTTAAATACTACATACTACCTTAACATGTGCCTTAACATAACACAACACATAAATACACACAACGAGTTGAAAACTTTTCGAATTAATATAAATTTTTGTGTTACAATAATACCTAATTGCCGTTTTTGCAAAACTCATTTACTCAATAAATCTCTTTTGCAATTGCACGAAAATTTATACAAAAACATTTAAACGAATCGACCGTGTCGCTTATAGTTCTTTAAAATAGGTAATACCTTTTTAATTGGTGGTAGAATTTTTCCGTTCTAAACCTTTTGAAAATATTTGATACTTAATTGGCAGCGTGGCCTTTATGAACTCGAGCAAGCGCACTCTCTGTAAAACATTATATAAGATACATACTTACGTATTATAATATCATTGCCAATCTGATGGAATGCCAGATTACTTGTTTGTGGAATTATTTGAACCATACAAGTCTGTTCAACCGAAATGTAAAATTAATTGAATTGACGGGTTGAAATAACGAGTACTTATGTGTTTTCAGTGAGTGCCTCTTAATAACACGCATGAATATAGTAATAATTAAATATTTAATTCTGAAAATTGCTTACCGGTGATTCATTTAATTATTTTTTATTTATATAGTTTGTTGTTGGAAATACACCAGGAGCTCTGTTTGTAGATCTGTCTGACCTAGAGGTAAACCAGATTATTGCCTCTATCTATACAATACCGTTGTCTCGGTACTGAAATCTGGCTGACGTGACGATCGAAATTTGTTTTGTCTTCCCATTCCGCTTAATACTTGTGTGCATAAACGTATCAATATCAAGGCGTTAACTAACACCATAATGGGGGCGAAATGAAGCAACAATATCAGAAATTCATCAAACAATATTCACTATAAGCTCTTAGTTCTGCTTCAAACGTACCTACGTACAGTTTTGTTTACCTATTCGGTAATAATAGACGATGGCTCGATCGAGACCAACCATGTGGAATCGAGCTTGGAGTTTTATAGTCCTTTCAATGCCTCTTCAAAATTATTTATTGAATAAAGTTGTACGTGTAGGTTCGCTTATACAGATGAAATTCGGATTTGTTTTAAGCTCTTAGAGACTATCAATTTAAAAAATTTTTGCAGCTTGCCAAATAATTTAAATTTAATTGACAACGAATGCTATTGGTCTATAGTTACGTTTCAGTATTTCTCTATTATTGTAGGTATTGTACGATAATATAGACCTACTCAAAACGTACCTAAAATTTATAATAAGTACGAATATTATTATTTATTTTAATCTAATTAGTTTTACCTATTATTGTGCTTTGTTGGTACTTAGCTTTTAAATATAATTCAGTATAAGTACTTGATTATAATAAATAGGACCTCCTCCTTTTTTGAAGTCGGTTAAAAAGAAATGGTGAAGTCCTTAGTAGCTAAGATGATTTGAGCACCATCCGGATTGTGAAAGGTAGCGGGTTCGGTGCTCGCTCATTTTTTTCTAGTTTACTTGGTTATTTTTCTTCTAACATTTATTATAGCGTCAAAATTTTTAAGGGAACTTTAAAGATTATCAGTGTAAAGCTTAAAAAGGGTATCCATTGACGGTAGATCTAAAGAATAATAATTTGGTACCGATTTAAAAATTTTGTCTCTTCGTCTATAATGCCACATCTAGTTATCTATTAAGTATAGATTACTAGTTTTGGCGTTAGAAGATTTTAGATTACTAGATTTGAGATTAGAAAACCGCCTTACCTTACAGACAGATATAATATCTGTCCGGTGTTTTTTTTATGTTTACAGGACAAATGAGTTTGATTCAATGAACAGCGCGGTTTCGTTTTTTTAACAGTAATTAGATAAGAAAGACCTTTCAACCTAAACGAGGTCAATAATTACTTCCTGTACTTTACCAATAATGAACGCATAAAGAACTGATAAAACAATGTCTCTTATTAATTTGTTGGATCTAAATCATGATGTGATAATATCCGTCCAATTTTAGAAGCACCGAAACGCTCGTCCTAGAAAGAGTACTGAAGTGATTCACATCGGGATTGACCGTGGTGATTTACACAACCAGCAATTAAGTTGCAGAAACAACCGGGACCAACGGCTTAACGTGCCTTCCGAAGCACGGAGGAGCTTAAGATAACAAACTTTAATTGACCCATCCCAGGGTCGACCATGGCGAAAGTTTCTTTGTTTTCAGTACTTTCGAAACCAAAACGCCACCGAGCTCCTTATATTTTAATACTACAAATCTATTCACTGTTTCAGGATCTAATTTTTAAATGTCATGCCTATCACGGCGAGCTTACACAGCTTGCTGCAATCCTATCAACTCGGCTTGCCTTCCATTTATTTTGGAACGAGCAAAGAGGAATATTTCGTCGTTGATTGCAATATTTTGCCAATTTTCCACACAAAGGAACCTCTTTAGTTACACAGTTATACAGATTTACATAGAATTGGGATCAAATACTATGGTTAATCAGCGATGCTATTCTGTAAATGTAATTAATTTCAATCTCGATTGCGAGAATGTGTTGGAGTATGCACCGTACATTTTAGCGGCCGCTCGAGTGGATTCTCCGCCAATCCACTCGCGAGTTGTGTCAAACCAGCTTGAATTATGCGCTTTGCTGTGGTTATTAGCGATCGTTCTATAATAATCAAAATCACGCAGCTTTACGATTTCACCCCAAAGCTGGACATAGGCTGTTCGACATGGGAGAGATATCGTTAACGGTTGCAATCCAACCGGGGTGAACCTACCGTGCTTCCAAACTACAGACCCATCATCCATCCCATCCGAGATTACTCAAAGCACTGCGTTAACGCCTGCACTTTTCAGAAAATTTGAAATATTTATTTTTTGCAAATAAAGCCGCCATCTGGTTAAATTAAAATAGGCCTTGCGTTGGCTAACCGGTCTTCGCATGAGTATGTAAAGCCAAGGTTCTACGAGCGTCTATAGGCTGCGGTAACGGTGCGATTGTTCACCCTAATCGTACATACGCAGATATACACAGCAATAACCACTAACTATGAGCAAACTGCAAAGCTCATAAAGTACTTTTACAATCAACACACACAGCAACCACATAAAGGCCTACGCAGACCGGGACGGCATGGCAAGTGATTTAAATTTTTACTAATGGACATTCAAACGTATCGATACAGAAATATGACATGCTTTAAAATGATGCCGTGACATCGAAAGGGATTTCATTGCACGGCATTGAAAGACGCGCCACGGGCTCCCGTAGCGGGATGCCGTGGCGTACTACAGTAGGCATAGGCAACCGAGGCAACGGCATGCCACGGACTCCGGCGCTCGTTGTGATTGTGACATACCACGGGGTGCGGCGGCGGGGGTAGAGAAGAGGGGAATGCACACCATTTGTATCGGGCAGCAGGAGTTGCCGAGGCGTGCTATGTCGTGCCGCGCTATCTAAGCTGCTAGTGTGCGCTGACTCACGGCAAAATCCCTTGCCATGCCGTCCCGGTCTTCGTAGGCCTTAAAGATATGTACACGATACAGCACCAACAATCTTCACAACGCCTCTAACACTACACACGCAATCACACAATATTTTTAAAACAAGCACTAACTTTTCTTTTAGGTACTTCTTTTAACATGGTCTTTTGGGTATATCAAATTATTATTTTTTGCTGATCGTAAAGAACATAAATTCGCTAAACGTGTACCAATAGACAGTAATTTGGAATGCCACTTTTAATTTTTATAGCTAGTTTACATTTCAAAATAGGTAGGCAGAACCTAGTTTATTTCTTTTTCAGATTTTTAAGATAAAAGCCTTAAATACTAAAAAGCAAAATGTAAATTCCTCATTGGTAAATGTTTAAAATTGTTATTTAGATGTTTGTGTGTGTGTGTGTCTGTGTAATTTAGCTGTAGTTTTTGGTGTAATAAAATAAAAAAGAATAAATATTTAAGAAAATTAACTAGTTTGTTTTTATTCATGATGAATTTCAGAATGCTTGCTTTAAAAATAAAGTTACGCAACTAACTCTGGGCGGTGGTGTTGAATGCATAAAATTATTCGCAAGCAATTATCCTGCCACTTTACGAAATCTCGCAAGCAAAGCAAGCTCTAGTTCACAAGCTCGGTAATACATCTTTTTATTATGACTCGAATACTTAGGTCGATGGGCTAGCCAGGTTTTGTAATTCATAGATAATAGGTATGTATACTAATATTAATAATAGTTATTCATACACTCACACCTATTATCCAGCTCAAATAAGCGCATCGTTGAGACCTTGTGTTAGGGGTACTAGATAACGAAATGAAATTAAATGAAAATACCAAAAAGCACTTTCTAATTGTCAAAAATCACATTTGTATGACTATTTAAAAAAAATATTAACTAACATCGTCATAGTGTCTGTCTGTTTTTTATGTCTGAATTTACGTTAGCTAGGTACAATGTCATAATGTCTGTCTGTCTTGTCTAAATTTACACCGGTTCCAAAAGTTGAACTACCTACTGAGAAGGTTCCGGCAACAAACCACTCTTTTCAAACATTAAGTTATAATGTTGTAATTACATAATTATAACTTTTAACAGAGCGGTGCGCCGCACAAAGGCAAAAAGATATTATTAAAATTTATATACATTTTTAAGTTGTCCACGCATTGGAATCGTCTAAATATCCTTGGACTTGGACCATTAAGTAGATTTAAACTTTCTTTATTAAAGTTTGTTTGACATTCAGATTAAGTTAGTGAAAAGACAGTTCAGTTACATTTGTTGGGACTTAGTCATAAATGTGTATACATTTTCCCATGAATGAGCGACTTGTCTTGTGAAGCCCCAAACTTGGATCATCAAAGTAATTAAAATAATATAAAACTAGAAAAATTTCACGTCCTGAGGCAGCCCGCCAGCCCGCCGGCCTGAGGGACCCGCGACCTTTCGCAATCCGGGCGACTGCTCTGACCACTAAGCCACCCAGGACTTGGGAAATCCCTGTGAAATTCTTCTAGTCTATCTGTATTTGCGTTTATGAGCTAACGTCCACCTTACAATGTCGAAATATTCTATTTCAACATCCGAATCGAGTATTTTTGCAAATACCTACGATTTGGTTAAGTTGGGGCAGTGCTTTCAAATATTCTTAATTTCAAGCAACAAACAAACATACATTCATCAATCATTTCATTTTTCAAACATTTATAATAATGTTAAAATCAAAAATTAAGAATGTTTGAAAGCACTGCCCCAACTTAACCAAATCGTAGGTATTTGTAAAAATACTCGTTTCGGATGTTGAAATAGAATATTTCCATTCCTGCCTCAGGACGTGAATTTTTTCTTATTTTATATTATTTTAATTACTAAGTAATTTTTCCAAAATTAAGAATATTGGAACATCAAGTTTATTTTTATATCTACTGTTTAAGTGTGTTTATATTTGTGAACATAAACTATATTCTCATAAATGTATTGAGAAGCCACAGTCCAGTCCTAAAATAAATCCCTGTGTGAATTACGTGGCTTGTGTCTGTAAGGTGCACCCGAAGACTCAGTTTTATTTATAACAACTTCTTGAATCGTATTGGTCAAGACCGATTCAATAAGCTTTTAATGAGTTTATTGATACGCCAAATTGCTTTACTTTATCCAATAATGTTCGATGATCAAAACAGCCAAACGCCTTGGACAAGTCACATAAGATTCCTGTTTGACGTTGTAGGAACATTAGTTCCATTTGTACACAACAGAGGGCGCTGTGCTCTGGCAGCCCATTTCTACATCTCGGTGTTGAGTTTTTCTCTGTTAGTTATAAGTAGATTAAGAAATGTATGTAAATATTTGTCTTCGGATTAGGCCGCAGTAAATAAATATTGAATCAATTTGCCTAGTTTTTTTGGATGTTACAATCCCCTGATTAAAAAATCAATCCCCACTTGTGACAGCCCCTGAAGGTTTCAAGGGTTGTACAATAGGGTAGTTGTCAACTTTTTTTTTATTTCATAACTAAGTAGTTTATAACTCATAAAGAAATATTGCAAAAGAAATAGTATGTCTAAGATCAATAGTTTCACAGATATAGTGATATGTTTGATGTGTAGCGGCGCATCGTCCAAAAACGCTCCATAGAAAATCTACGGAACAGGTGACGTCACATGTTCCCATATTAATAAGAAATGTATGGGCATACTGACAAAATTGATAATAACTATGTATTAAGTATGTTTTTACTAATAGTTGTCATAATAACAGTTGTTTTAATTGATGTCAGCAATCTAATATCATTAACATTTTTGATAAATTTTGAAAAAAAAAAATATGACTCTTTTTTTAATTTTCAAAACAGTACAACTTCAACAATATTCCATATCTTTTAAGTTTGAATGGTTTTTATGGGTAACAGTAGCGTATATTATCCGAATTTGTGATAAATAGCGCCAAATTCAAACTTAGGCAACATCCCAATTCCTAAAGCATCCTGCACATTTTCTCAAGCATCAAATATGTGTTTCATAAACGTTTAATCACCTCGTTTGTAGTATTTTTTCTTTACTAGAAACAAACTGTTTATTGTAGGGCAATTCATTACTCTTGAAAGGAGAAAGCTATTGATAAGAATTATTTTTACAAATTATTTGGTAAGAGTCAACAAATCAGAGATTGGACAGAAATTAGTGGGGTCACTGCTGTCTCCCGCCTTAAAACAAACAAATTATTTTTACTTAATTTCATTTAATTTGAAAATACACCATTATCAATAGGTACATTTATTAAACATAAACAATAATTGAGGAGATATACCCCATAAATCCTCAGTCTTTTTTTTATAATTGAAAACTTAGAAGCTTCTTTGGTCGTATTAATGTCAATTTCATGAAATTTGACAATAATATTGCACATAAGAACATTCGTCTCCTTTATAACAAGTGCTCGCTTAGTATATCGGGAAAAAAGACTCGAAAGTATTTGTAACTCTATTATCTGTTTCTACAATTTTGCCGTTATATTAATTTTATAACACCTATAAGTAACTTTTGTTTTACCACTTTCTTGACCTTTCATCATACAACATCTGCTTCTCCCGGGCTTCGAACCCGGAACCCTTGACCGGTCAGCCGGCCGTCAAAGGTACATACTAACACACACTAACACCAGACAAACCGATGTCCACATAATAGTTTCCTATTGTTTCGGCATTAATTATAATTGTATTGGTAATTTGGTACCTACTGTCAGATAATTGCGCTGTGGACGTGAAACTATTAGCCAAATAATTTGTGTTAATTGATGATTTCGAGAGCCTCTCCTAGTGCAGGAATCATGGCAACGGCCCTTCGATCATCTTGATCGAATCATTGAAGCAACGGTATATAAAGCGAATACATCGATATAATGTTATTAAGAGGTCTTTCACCAAAGCCATAGGCTACAATATACTTAGTAGGTACAAATCGTTATTTTTGCTAGAAACAAAATTGATTACAGACATTTTTAGAAGGCCTAGCTAGACTAAGAAAATGAATATCATATATGTATTTAAATCATTAATACATTTTGTTAAAGGTAATAAATAATTGATTAAATTTTTACATCTTATTCACACTTGAAACAAAATGTATTGTGTTTGGATGATGATGAATGGAAATTACAAGATTAATTTTAGAATTTTAAACTTTTGTTAACTCAGGATTTATATATAACTATGTTAACATGGGTAGGTGTCCGCTTGTTATACCGAGTACCAAACATCTTGTAGATTCCATTCTGAAAACTTAACTAATAATAGGTATCGAGAAACGGCTTGTATATGATTAGTAGAATGTTTGCTGACTGTTTAATTAGCTTTTTGGTGATCTCTCTTCTCTTTTATATTTTCCAAAGTTATAGGTGCTTCTATCATCCTTGTCGCTACTTCGTTATTGAAAACTTGAAACTAAAAGTTTGTATCGGATCTTTACCAAATTATATGGGATGCAAGCCCGCTATACCTGATGCAGGCAATTTCAAATAAAAACGCAATAACAATGGACTTGAAAAATACATCACGTCGAATTCGGTGGACGGGCACGATGATACACTGGCAATTATACGCCTTATTATCTTTGAAACAAGAGTCATTAACTAACAAGTTATTACTTAATTAATACTTTATAAAGGTTTGATTCATGGTAAAGTTCAGCTTGGATAAGTTTTTAAGCGACTTTTGCTACTGGTAAAGTGAGTGTCTCAGCCATTAAATCCACAGTTTGTACTATTTTGTACAATAAAAATTTATTAAATAAATAAATCCTTTAAACTACATATTTGGTAAATATTTATAAATTTGACTGTACAAAAGACAATTGATAACCGCGTTCTTAAACAGACAAGCTTCTTTGACCCCTCCCTGCCATCATATTATAGTGAGAGACATAAACGGATAAGAATAATAACTAATCATTCGATGCGTCTTTAAATATATTGAAAGTATACAATAATTACAGTATTTCGGGAGTAACAAATTAAAGGCAAAACGTTTAATGGGTCAGTGGTTGCAGAGAGCCCACAACCTCTGTTATTCTGCCGCAGCCTTTTACCAGATTACATAATACAAAACCACATCGATTAGGAAGGAACAAAAATACAAGTTGTTACACTGTTTCCAATCAGCTCAGAGCGAGTGCCAGGGACTGTCGTCTGAGCAGCCATTCACAAAATATTTTCAGAAAGGTTGGAAGTGATGGGTTAGATTGAAATATGCAAAAACGAGTAGGCGGTGGTAAGTCATTCCATACTTTAAGCAGCCTCTGGTGGACGCGAGCCTAATGCCGTCATTAGGGTCGCGTGATGGATTTTTTTTATATTTCATAAATTATCTTTTTTTGTACAGAGCACGACCATTGACCCAACACCACTTGATGTGAAGCGTTAAGATGAGTCCATGTGGACTGCTCTAGCCGCCTTCACCATGCCGGCCCAAAAGGTGATTTTTCACGCCTCTCTTGAAGGAACACATGTTATAGGGGCATAAATAGAAAACGCATACATGCGTTCTGAACTCTTTGTAAGCGCTTAATCTCAGTTATAGATAGGGACCATAAACTATATCACAATAGTCAAGGTGCGATAATGCTGCCGTTTTACACAGCAGAAGGCGTATTTCTTTTCTTAAAAAGGTCTGATCTTATAAAGCGTTCACACACTCATGTACCTACTTTCATTTGTACATGCTGCTCTAATCTTAAAGTCCATAATAAGTCCCAAGTTGCATACAGTTGCATACACACTCCTCGTAAGGCAAAATAAAATAAAAATGTATCCGGTATCTATCCAACTATGTCACTTTGACATGGATAATACTTAGAAAACTCTCTAGCCTGGCGAGTTCGAAAACAGCCTAAAATGATTTTGAAGAAGAACAAATTTCATATTTATTTACACTTTTCGTTATCGACAATAAAGCGCGTTATCGTCATCACCTGAAAAATAATCTACTTGCTGAAAAACTTCTTGTAATTTTTAAGTTTAGTTTTGAATCGTAACTTATTTTTTTTATTTTCCAATTAATTTATGAAGTCTAATGTTTCAAAATTTTTAAAGGATTTTCCCTCAGACATTGTTGGTGCCGTTTTGTTCTATGGATTTCATTTTCCCTGTAGTACAGGGCTCAGAATATTTATTCATGAGTTCACATGATCTACATAAATAAACAAAAAAGACTAATCTGTGAGCATATTAAAATGGTGCCGTGTAACTCCGCTCCGCTACGAATTTTTAGTTAAAATCCCTACTATTTTATACTTTGCATTAACAATTTTAGTAGAGCTTGTAGACATTTTAAATAACACTGTATACTTAGTTACGAAAATTTTAAATTTACTAGTAAGTCTATAATAATATTTTAAAGCTAAAAGTTTGTTTGCTAATCTCAAGAACTACTGATTCAAATTGAAAAATTCTTTTTATGTTGGATAGTCCATTTATCGAGGAAGGCTATATATAGGCTATATAAAGTCACGGTACCTACGACTAATAAGAGCTGAGCATCAATGAATAATGTTTTAATTTTGAACAAAATTGCTCTCGACATCGTTTGATTTCAATGAATATCTTGAGGTATCACAGTTTTAAAATAACTCCGCAACAAATAACGATCAAGTACTTGCCACACGCGCATTTATTATATCCAAGGCGGAAAAGCGCGGGCGGATTTGAGAATCCTATGAATTTCTCCTAGTTTTTCTGTATTTGACATGTAAGTTAGGTCCATCTTCACAATGTCGAAATTATTATGTTTTAACACCTGAACGGGTATTTTTTCGAAGCCCGACGATTGCTTTATACATCTAATTCTTTCTTTTTTTATATTAATTTTAACACTTAATTACGATTAAGAAAAATATTTAAAAGTCATGTATTGTGATGAGATGCGAATACGCGATCCGTCCCAATTTTATTTTATTATTTATTTATTTATAACTTTATTTTACAATAGGTAAGTTTAATTTTTATTTTAACATTATTATAAATGTTTAAAAATTATTGACTAATAAAAATGTATTTACACTAGAAAAATTTCACGTACTGAGGCGGGAATCGATCCCCGCCTCAGGACGTGAAAATTTTCTAGTAAGGTTATACATTTTAACATTTTTATTAGTAAGTTTGTATACTTAGTTATAAATAAATAATAACATCAACATAAACAAAAACCAACCGATAGTATTGAACACAACGTTAGTACAAAGGATGGCCTTATCACTTAAAGCGATCTCTTTCAGGCAACTTTAGGATGGAAAGATTTTTAAGATTTGTGTTAACTTTAATTTATGGGGCAAGTTGGCGATGTAACAACACGGAGATTTAATAAACTCAAACTAAAAAATAAAGTAAATATTAAAGATAACTACTTTTAAGATCACAAATAATATATTAAAAATATATATTAATCTTATACATATAATTTAATAAACATACACGTATCTACTATATGTATTTACATATAGTATATTATAATACACTGAGATATACGTAGGTAGGTACAGACACATATTTATATACATGTATAAATATCCATACACAACCTTACAGGGTGGTGACGACAATTAATTAAAACATGGGCTATATTAGGAAATGTTTTGCAACTTTCAATAAATCTTATTCATTTGATAATTTCATTACATTTCTATGAAATAATGCAGCCAATGTTACATTATGTCATATAATAAAACGGGTAGTTTGATTTTTAATTCAAAATAACTGGAATAATTAAGTCGTCTATGTATGCGAAATTCCTGATTTTTCTTTTCCAATGACTTTTTAGTGAAACGATACGATAGTAGGAAACAATATAGGTATGCTGACGGTCACCCATCTAGCTTTGACTTTAGAAAGAAATCACAAAAAAAAGTAAACCAATCAAAACCGACGAAAAAAAATACTAAAAAGGATAAAAAAATTAAATTAAAGTACGTACTTAAGCCCTAGAATCATATTTTTTGGAGTTGGTGCTAAGCTGTTTCCAGAAAAAATAGAAAGTGAAGCACCGACTACAAAAAATATGTTTCTAGGGGATAAGTACCAACTTAAATTTAATTATTTTATCCTTTTTAGTATTTTGAAGTTGGTTTTACTTTAAATTTAATTTTTTTAAAGTCTTTTTTTCACATTTGTTATATTGTTGAAGTGCGTTGCAAAGCCTTAGAAAAAGCACCAATATAATATTGGAGAGAGGTTGGACATAGTAGTAGTTTACACAGAAAGGAACCCCGATAGGGAAGTCTTCATTCAGCTTACAGAAGGTCATCTAAGTAAGAGGTAGGCAGGTACCTACTTCTTATGTAGTGTATAACTTTTGTGTAAAATTTTGATATATATGTTGGAACGACTTATCACCTTAATAGTCTCAGTACCTATACTATACACGCTATACTATGCACTGTACTATATACGCTGGGAAAAAACTATAAATTCGCGGCGAAATAATTTGCTTTAGTTAATCAGCGACAAAATTTTATATAGCTAAGGAATGCCTGCGGCTTTAATTATAAAAATTATACTCAGTGAATTATCCTCGAAATGATATGAGTAAGAACAAGAAAAAGGAATAGCTAATCCGAGGATGAGCCTGGAGTAAAAGACCGTAGCGCTTAGAAATGGTTGGTGATAACAGGCAAAGTTGTTACAGTTTTGTACCGGTAGGTAGGTATATGGTAGGTACGCTCAAAAACATTTAAATGTTCAAAAGTACGAAGAAGTCAACCGTTTAATTCCGGAAAATGGCGCCGCCCGCCGCCGCAACTTACGTAATCATCACAAAGTTGGAAATAAAATGGTTCGTATGATATCATTATTAATGTCACTTTTACTTAAAATTTTTAATTAAATGTCTTGCTACTTTATTCTAAGCTTGTGGTGTTTACCAGTAATTAGCTGTGCACTTAGTTCTAGTTTTCATAACTTTAGTAAAGAAGTTGTATTAGTGTATAAGTTGTTGGTGAACCAATAAAGTAAAAGAAAAAAAAATTGCGCATTATTAATAGTTTCAGTCAATTCTGTTGGCGTCAAATAAACTTCTTCGTCGCTAGAATCACTCATTTTAAGTTTTTTACTTGTTTTCAAGTTTCTTGTTTTAATTAAACCTATGGTTTTAACAAATATTCCGTGAAAAGAAAATGGCGCGCCCAAAGCAAATTAAACAAAAAGTACACCAAGAAGGTGCCGAGTCCGAGTTTTTAACAATTTAAAAAAGGTTGCATGATAAATTCGGCATCATGGAGGTAGAAGTAAAGAGGTTTAATGATGTTTTGAATTCACAAACTTAGTGCACACGATGTTTTAAATTTAATTTTACTTTATCCTCTAGCGGATAAAAACGGCTTTTGCACTCAGATATCGAAGAGCAAAAATACTCTTTCCGAGGTGGGGGGATGAAAAAATCATTAAGCAATGTAAACGTTCCGGTGAATAATTATTATAATTAACTATACCTACTGCTGTTACCTTATTTAAAAGTGAATTTGAATTTAACTGTTTTCTGTGTAACTGAACTTGTGGTTACCAAATTAGTTATAGGACAGTGATATCACATGATTTTTCATCATTTTTGTTATAGATGTCTATAGGCGGCGGTAACCGCCTACCACCAGGTAGGCTGGTTTGTCATCTAGTTCTATTAAAAAAAACATGATTCATCAAGCCATACTTACTTAATACTTAGTTTTTGTTTGCTTCCGGTGATGAGTACCTATATTTCCTTTACTGCTAAAACAATAAGTGTGGTAAATCTTAGAATATACTTCCCGGTTAAGTTCTTCTAGCATTTACCGATAGGCTAGATTACGTTAGTGTTGCGCGCTGACTAATTCTAAGATGGACCAAAATTCGGGCTTTTATTAGAGTAACATATTACTTTAAGTGCGGCAACGCGCGAGCGTGTTGCAAACACCCATAGGCTTCAGTAATCGCTTACGGATTACGATCAGGTGAGCTGATGCTTGATTGGCACCTTAGTGCAATAAAATAACGAACTGCCGGATTCTACAATCTACCTTCGATTAGGTGCCTAATAGGAAAGTGCACGAGAACGATTGCCGACAAACTATCAAGCAGTTTGGCATGCAGACATTTGTTTTGTAATAAACTGTGTTATTTATTAAAAAGAAGTAAACAATAATAAAAGTAATCGAAACGTCAGCTGAATAATATTAATGTAACATCTTATTAAACGCGAGTTAAATCCGGTAAATTGGTTTTATTTCAAATGTGTAGTGCTCGCGAAAATGTAAGACAATACTATAATAATAAAAAATCTTACTTTGTACTCCAAATTAAACAATTCTCGGAAATATTACTTGACACAAAATTAACTTTTCCGTAGAACTTACTGACATTCGAAAGGGTATTTTAAATCGCTCCGGGGCGACGGCAGTAGGGCTGCCAACTTTAAATTTTAGGCTTTATAGGATCACAAACATAAAAATACAGGATTTCTCTTTTATACCCGGGACATATAAGATTTAAACCTAAAAAATGTATTTCACAACGGACTTTACTGCATCCACATTCCTTTTAACACATCTTCGTAATTAAATTAAGTAAGCAGTTCAGCTTTAATAAAATTTGTTGAGTTCTTGTTACAAGAATACTCTTTCCGCAAAAAAAAAATACTAATATAGAACTATTTAGATATGACAAACAAGCTGACGGCCCATCTGATGGTAAGTGGTTACCATCGCCAATATGTATATTGCAGGTGCAATAACAAAGGAACCAATCGATTGGTTTTGCAGGTGCGTTGTTATCCTGTAGTCTACCTTTCCCTTCAATCTGAAATACAGCGAACTGTTTCACGGCTGTAATAAGAAAGGCGGTGGTACCTACCCAGACGACCCTACATACGGGCCTACCACATAGAAAAAAATTAAACCTAAAATTAAACATTATACGTATAATTCATTCGAAAGCGGTTGTGTTATTTATATTAATTTTCCGATCGCATTTACTTATGATTTTTACCCATAGCATGTATCTGTGTTGCTTACAGGGCTGCGACGAGCTCCGGGTTAAAGTAGGTAACTAAGTACCTAATCTCTTTTCACTGCTCATATTATTACCCTTATTGCTTTCGAAATAAGTGCCATGGTCTATATTTAAGAGGTATAGAAACTCTTGCGTGCAAAAGTCATGCTGCTTGCATCCTTGCTGCTGCTGTCGTGATTGACATAGCGCATATTCGTTTATTGCATTGCGTTTTAAATTATTCTAGCAAGCGACTGGTGCAGCGTGGTCGCCGCACTCGCGCGGAACTTAGGAGTGATGGGTGGTCTTCTCTATTGTTCATATCGCAACTGATCTGGCAAAAGTTGTCACGTACTTTTGCTGATGACCATACGACCGTGACAGGTCAATTACACAGCGTTCGTAATGACCAGGCCTCAATGGCAATTTGCTATACATAGTACTTAATGAGTCTTACATAGCGACTGGTCATGCCGACAACTTGTTGAGGTCGCATGCACCTAATAATATGTGCCAAAAATGCATGGAGACCCGGCCAAATCTATGCACATAGACTATACTAAAAAATAGACAAAAAGGCAGAACAGTGCTTAATTGTCTCGTGGTATGTACAGTCAACAGCACATCAAGCGTAACAGTTTGACCTTAAGACCGCCCTTACTGCGTTCGAAATAGAGGCGACTTTCGTAGTGCAACTGTTACACTTGTGCTGTCGTGTGTGCAGAACAAGATTTTTTTATAGTAAAAACAGCAACACAGCCAAATATCCAAGCAGGGCACCTATGTCACTTTGACGTTTAGTTGTCGTCTATTCCTCCCGCCATATTGCTATTATAAATAGTGATGAAATTGACGAATCACTTTGTATTTTGTACATGTTAACTATACATGAAACCCAATCATTAGTATTTTTTCCGTTTTAAATGTACCGTTTTTTTGTATATTTTGGATGACCTGGCCGGATAAGAAACATCTTCTTTAACGTTTACTCAAAGCCCCCACTTCTACCTCCCTTCCAACTCTTCCTTGGTGCTAGTAACATGCTTTAACCAAACTCTAGCGGCTTAAAAATTATTGCATTATTATTAGACTTATCTTTGAATTGCCTAAGCAAGCATGATCATGTTTCCAATTTCGCTGTAAGCTCATAAAATTAGAAAATATCTGGACATCGTAGTGCGGAGGCAGACCCGTATCCAAGAAAGTATCCGGTTTTCATATAACAGAACAATAATATTGGATGTCGGAGATATTTTTAATATATCTAGGCAGCAACGGCATCTAATATGTTTCAGAGCAAAGACTGGAATACAATCTGTGAAATTAAACTAAATGAATGACAAATTTATTTCCTAAAGAATGTCAAGTTAGTTTCACATTCCTATAATCCTCCTACATACTTCTAAAAAAATAAAGGAGGTACCTACCCTTAATTGAGATACGTCATGTAACCTTTTTTCAAAATAAAGGTTTTCGACACCTTCGCATTTAATAGTAACTAAGTAGAATTTATGAATTACTGTGATCGTCTGCGGCTTCACCCGTGTGGGCGTCGGAGACGACCGGCAGGCCGATTAGTCTGTACCCCTTACTACTCGGTTAGGGATCCCGGTTTCGAATCCCGGTAGGGGCAGAAGTTTTTTTTATACAAAACAGGGTAACTAACTCAACACCACCTGATGTGTAGTGGTTTAATACGCCAAGACGTTACGTTAAGTGAGCCTACTTCAATTAACTATCGGGCTAGGCATTTGATTGGATGCTGGTGTTTAATCAACGGGCTAGGCATCCAATTAAGCGGCGAATTTAACCAGATGGGGGCGACATCCATGACACAAGCTTTTAATTATACTTACCTAGGGCTAGATAATAGGTGTGAGGGTACTAATTATTATTATATCGATCCAAAAAGTAGCTTATGTCTTTTCTCAGGACGTAGTCTATTTCCACGCCAAATTTCAACTGAATCGGTTCAGCACGCGGAATAGATAAGACAGTTTTGGAGTAACCACGTAACAGACAGACAAAGAGGGTTACTTTCGCAATTATAATATTAGTATGTTTTAAAGATGCCTTGATGTTAAGTATACACGACTGAACTATCGTCATCATCTTCTTAAATTTTGATTTTAACATTATTATAAATGTTTGAAAAATTACTTATTAAAAATTACTTAGTTACTTAAATTACTTTCTAGTTTTATTATATTTTAATTATCGTCATCATTTCAGCCAAAAGTCGTCCAATGCTGGACAAAGCCCAAATGGTTTCCACGAATTAGTAAGAGTAGCCCAGTATGAAAAATGAGCTAAACGTAAATGTTCCTTTAAATAAAGCTTTTATGTATTTAAAACTAGTAATAAAATCTTGCACTGAAATTCTCGTTAATGTTACGCGCTGCCGTGCTTCAATTCAAACCGTTGAGCTTATAACAAACGAAACCGCAAAGCTCGTAAGTATAGTGTTGTAGGCGCTGCTGTACAGCTAGAATCAGAATTATCTGAGCCATCAGAGGACTAATAAAAATACCAAATGATTACCTCTTTTTTTAACCGACTTCAAAAACGAGGAGGTTCTCAATTCGGCCGGAATGTTTTTTTTTTATGTATGTACACCGATTACGCCGAGATTACTGATCCGATTTACGTGATTCTTTTTTTGTTCGATGCGGAATAGTTACCATTTGGTCCCATAAAATTTTTTTCAAAATCAGTTCGGTAGTATGGTTTTTAAATAAAAAAAATTGAAATCAGTAACTTGTCTACGTATGCGAAATTGCGGATTTTTGCTTTCCTATGACTTTTTAGTGAAGATAGTGAGAAACAATATAAGTTGACGGTCACCCATCTAGCTCCAAACCTTAGAAAGTTAACACTAAAAATTGTAAAAAAAAATTTCAACAAAAATTAAAACCGACTTCAAAAAACTGAAAAGGATAAAATAATTAAATTGAGTAGGTAGGTACTCATCCCCTAGAAACATATTTTTTGGAGTTGGTGCTAAGTTGTGTTCAAAAACAATAGAAAGTGAAGCACCGACTCCAAAAAATATGTTTCTAGGGGATGAGTACCTACCTACTCAATTTAATTATTTTATCCTTTTCAATTTTTTGAAGTCGGTTTTATTTTTTGTTTTTGGGAATTAATTGGTTAAATATATCGATATTGAAACCTTTTTCGACCTTTTTTATTAGGTACGTACATGATTTTTAAAACATAGGTAAGTCGTATTAAAACATATACACGACAAAGCTCAAAAATATTTAAGATATTTTAGAAAAGCAACCGTATTGAGCTCTTGATGCTGACTTGATGGTGACATAGTTTGAACGGTATCCTTGCAATTTATGCTACAGCCAAAACTATTCCTCGGTTAAAACTAGTTTTGACTGACGAAAACAATCAAAAGTAGCTTTACCTGCAAGCTTATGTGAATGTTGTATTGAAGTCAATAGCTTTGACTGAACAATATTAGACATAAAACCGACTTCAAAAAAGTAGAAAGGAAAAAATAATTAACTTTGAGTGGGTACTAATCCCCTAGAAACATATTTTTTGTGATGAGTACCTACTTAAATTTAATTATTTTATCCTTTTCAGTTTTTGAAGTCGGTTTTAATTTTTCTTCATTTTTTTTTACAACCATAGAGATAACTTGTTAAGGTTAAAACTAGACGGGTGACCGTCAGCTTATAGTGTTTCCTACTATCGTATCATTTCACTAAAAAGTCATAGCAAAAGCAAAAATCTGCCATTTCGCATACATAGACGACTAAACAAATGGCAACTATTCCGCATCGAACAAAAAAAGAATCATCAATATCGGTTCACCCAGACGAAAGTTTTGGGGTAACAAACATTAAAAAAAAATTCAGTCGAATTGATAACCTCCTCCTTTTTTGGAAATCTGTAAAAAAGCTGTTTTATTGATCATTTTACATCGCCTGACTTACCCAACCAATTTAGTTATTTTGTTTTTTAAATTATTGCGTGTCTAAAAATTGTACTGGAAAATGTTGCTCAAAAGCAGCTTTGTACCTTATTTCCTTATTAAAAAGTAGGTAGGTAGGTACTATACATATGTACGATTTTCTTCAGTCAATAAAAGATTTTTTCAAATTAGTCCACATGTTAATTGTGTAAATATTGGTGTAGAAGCTAAAAAATACATACAGACGGACCTGAAACCTTCTTTTTTGAAGACAGTTAAAAACTCATTCCGACCGGAATAAAGGTTTAACTGTAACTTTTACAAGAATTGATTTAGTTTCGAGTCTAGAACTCCTCCGTGCTTCAGAAGGCACGTCATCTTTTATCCTGGTTGTCATACAGACATGCTGTTCAGTAAAATAGGACTTTTACTTTGCAAATTGCAAAGTTCTACGGGTTCATCTCTCAGCAAAGGTAAATTAAAGTGACTCGCAAAAGGAAAGCATATATTGATACAGGACAACGTAGATGCTTAGACTGATCATTCTATGTCATTTCCCTGCTATCAAAGGCTTATGTCTCACTCTGGGATGTAGTACTTACTTATTACATATGTAGGTATAGCGGAAATCTATACTCCATAGTACGAGCGTCCTACTGAGAAGGCTGTATATTATCTTCTTAGCTAAAGTAAGAAGCTGATTGCTAACTCTCTTACTCTAACCATTACAATACCATTGAGATATGGGGAAACTGGGAATATACTACAGTACTAAGCACACATGCAACTCTCCTCAACACGACTTTGTCGAGCATGTGGTAAATGCCAGGAATCAATGATGCATCTCGTGTGTCATTGTGATGCCCTGGCTAGAACCAGAATGAGCCTTCTGGAAGTGGCATATCCACAGCCAGAAGACTACAGGCTCTTTCTGCCTAAAGATATAGCAAGGCAAATGGCATCTGTATTCTGGACACAGGAAGAGTAAACGCAGGGGAGGCATAAAAGATCCCAATGGATCGAAGTGCACTGTGATTTAGTCATGGCCCCACTATAAGATAAGATAAGATAAGATGAGCACACATACACGCACACGTTAGTGCATCACACACATAATTATTTAAATCTGAAAGACTAAAACACAATCGCATTTATAATATTATGTAAGAGCGAAGACAGCTGACACATGCATATTTTTTGCTTACAATGCGACTTCGATCACTATACTTAAAATTTAAAAGGATTTATATAACGTAATAATAGTTATTTATGATACTAGTGCTTTTAGTTGGTTTTAGTTTTTACAAACGAGTAGACGAACCAATATCTTCACGTGTGTCATACAAAGTTTTTCAGCAGATTTGCGACAAAACAGAACAACAGTAGGTAAGGTATTATTATTTTGTTTTTGAATAACAGTCGGAAAGTCGCAACAATCTTTGACGTTCATAATTTGAAAAAGGCGCACATTTTCAAATGGCGCCACGTGCGCGTGTTGAAAATTAAAAGAACATCTTCATCATCATTTCAGCCGAGAGACGCCCACTGCTGGGCATAGGCAAAAGAACATCTTGAATGAGATTAATCTCATTTACCCTTTAGTATTAAAATGAGGCAAACTCTATTGAGCTAAAGCGCTCCCAAAAAGGTTCAGTCATTCAGTCTAGTTTTTCTTATAATGTGAAACTCCGTGGTGAATTTCTTATATATTTTCAAGGTAATTAAAAAAATCGTAAAGAATACGTACCGCGCTATACATAAACATGTATTTATTAAGTGTGAGTACCTATTTTACCATACAACGGCATGGTGCGTAATATTTAACGTTCGAACAATGTATACAGGATTCGTAAATGCATTCTTTGAGCAAATGTGCTGAAAAGAAATTATTACATTGTATGTTGTGTTAACTTCTCCCGCCTCCTTACAAGAGGTTTATGATTTCTGAGGGCAAAAAAATATAGCTTTATCTACCTTAGACTAATCTGATTGCGATAAACAAAACTGCATTGGAATCGATTGAAGGGTCTCGATGTCAAGTAGTAACGAACGGCATCTCTAATGAGACCAGGGATTAACTTACAGGTTTATGCAAATCCTGAGATGGTTTATATTGCCTTTGAGAAGGATGAAAAATACACGGACTTTGTAAAAAAAAGATGATGTCATGATATCAGATATTGATCAGACATATAAAGATTTGCACTTTTTCTCGTATGAATTGAACATTGTTTTTTTTAGTAGGTATATATTTTGTGTCGCCAAAAATAAGATTTAGAACACATAAGAAGGCGAAGTCTTTCCTTAGATAAATCTAAGTAGAGTTTTTGCTTAATACCGCTTTGAGCGCCATAAGTTTATACTCGGGATCCATATTACAAGCGCTATATTATGACGCTTAATTTGGACTAGATAATAGACGTGAGTGCAAAATTGTTATATGCCCACGTGGATGTCGGTTATCGCTTCAAAGTATCCTATATCCTCCCAGGGTCTCAAACTATCTTCATTCCAAATTTTATCTAAATCAATCAATATAGGTAACAGACAGTGTTACTTCCGCCTCGTGCTGGTAGTACTAGTATGGATTTGGCGAATACTTCAGCCAGAAAATACCACTAACACTAAGTAAACACCCTGCGGGCGTTTGTGCACTTGAATTCGATTTGGTTTCGTATTTTCTTATGAACATCATAAAAACGGATTGAAATTCACGTTTGTGCAGTTACTCGTATTCGATTCGTTTCGGTATCTTTGATGAATGCCCGCCTCCCAACCTCTTTTTATCAGCTAAAATTTGCGGATCGAATTCAGTGGTCGTTACACAAGTTAATTCGGTGTGGAAATGCTTATTATAATATGAAAAATTATAGAATAACGACGAAAATACAACCGATACAACCGAATACGAGTAGGTGCGCAAACGACTCTCGTAACAACACTGGTAGTTATAGTCAAAGTAGATTCCTAACCTAGTTATAAGAATAAAATTAGCCACAGTTCCAGTGAATGCTTTGACCTGATAAGACTTGACTCGAACTCTACTGGTCATCATTGTTGTGTTACAATACCTACAGAAAATATTAATAATCACAATGAAATAAACTCAATTATGTCTTAGATTCTATTTGGACTTTTAAACATCTAACTTCAAGTAAAATAGCCGGTGGACAAAGATGGTCAAGTGGCCATCTTAACACGACATGTACAAAAAAAAACGCAACAAAATCAGCTGTTGAAACCTAAATTGTAACCAACAGGATCTGTTTGTATGAAAAGCGTATTTTTTTTGGCAATTTCCATTTTTTTTAATAAGGCGAGTGGAGTCGAGAGGGTCATCAGCAGTGCCATTTGCCTTGGTTTTCCTTACGTCCTGTATTCCCATTTTACCAAAATGGTATTAAACATTGAACATTGAACTTGCTTGCAGAAGATCGCTTCTAAATATCACTAAGTAATTTTGTGTTCCTGCGGTGAGGGAGTCACCAGTGGGTCATTTCTGCTATTTATTATCCAAAACGGATCGGCAGCGGTTCGGTGTCGTCGCTACTAATGCGGTTGTAATACTAATAGGTATTCCACTAACGTATTGGTTTGAGCGCTCTGGTTTCGAATACGAAAACAAAGCAACTTTCGCCATGGTTGACCCTGGGATGGGTCAACCAAAATTTATAATCTCGAGCTCCTCCGTGCTTCGGAAGGCACGTTAAGCCGTTGGTCCCGGTTGTTACTACAACAGCTTTAACCCACCAACCCGCATTGGGCCAGCGTGGTGGTGTTATGGCCCAAACTCCTCATGTGTTTCTTCCATGTAGGAAGGCCTGTGCCCAGCAGTGGGACGTATATAGGCTGGTGATGATGATGATTCCACTAACATGCTTTTAAACCCGGAACGCTAACGAAACGCTCTTGGTTGGTTCAACTCCGGCTGGATAAGCTTCACCATTGTGGCAAGAAACAAAATATAGTTTAGCTTAGTGAGTTGACAGTTGGTAACTTTTCACGTATCGATAAGATCTCGATATCGGTAAGAAGTATCGCTGCGTTTCGGCTGCTACAAATGTCAAATATTTTGCAGAATACACAACAATGATGAACCGAACGGTTTGCGTTACGTATTTGTTAGTAGAATACCAAACTGATGC
This sequence comes from Nymphula nitidulata, assembly GCA_947347705.1. Classification (NCBI taxonomy): domain Eukaryota; kingdom Metazoa; phylum Arthropoda; class Insecta; order Lepidoptera; family Crambidae; genus Nymphula; species Nymphula nitidulata. The sequence goes on from OX374616.1 coordinate 27,017,267, forward strand.
GTTTTGGCTAAGTTTCGATGATCACTGCTATGCGTTTGTAAATACAAAAACTTTGTAAGTAAAGCGTTTCTCATTCGTTTAAGATCAAAATACAATAGCAGAATTGGGGGGCTGAGCTCAAGGGGAAAGTGTTTTGAAGAGAACAGGGGAAACCATCCCATTAGCTGCCCACGACGCTTACTCTTAATTTGGGTACCGCTTGAGTATTGCCCAAGGTGTCACAAGCTTCTTTATGTTACGCCAACCGCTTACCTGTGAGCCGCCGATCTCGTGAGTTTCGTGGGAAGTCGATGGCTGCGGGCAGCGCAGGAACTATCGGTTTGGGATCGGAGCTTTGGGGGAGTTCTATGCCCAGCAGTGGGCATCTCTAGAGTGATACGATGATGATGATGAACCGCTTACCACCAGGCGAGTCGTACGCTTCTTTGCCACCCCTATCGTATAGAACAGTATCTTATAGGGTAAAACCGGGACAGATGCCGCAGTGGGATAGACGCCTCATTTTCAAAATACCTAACTTACCAAACTCGCAACTATGAATTAATAGCATAAGTAGGAACCGCAGTCATCTTCGCGGCGAACTTCACGAACACGTAAAAGTTTTAAAGGTAAGTATTTGCGCTCGTATAACTTTTTAAGTTGTAATAAATTCCGTTATATTTTTATTACGTCAATGTACTGGCTCATTAAGTGTGCAGCTGGATGTAAATAATTGGTTTTTTTGTTTTTAATTTATTTAAAAGCTACTTGGGCATCTATCCCTATCAAAAAGGATAGTTGCCCTGATTTTTCGAGAATAAATGACCCTAAGGGCATCTATCTCTCCATACACCATATATGCCCCCTTACTAAGGGCATCAATCCCTCCATGCACCATACATTTATGCCCATTTATGATGTCAGTGTATATTTTTAGTGTTTTATTATATTTTTTATGTATTTACGTATAAGTATTTATATAATTATGGTCTCTTTACTGATTTTTGCAGAACCATGCCACGAAAATATAAAAGAAAAGAAGGAGTGCGTACGACAGTATGAACTTGGACTGAAGACCAACTTTATAATTAATATTTTATAATAACAATTAAGAATGTTTGTAAACAAAGGTTTTTAAAATTTCATTATGATTATGATATGAAAAAACATTTTGCGTTTTTTAAAATATTTTAATTGTTATCTTTTTTTTTAAAAATGATACAAATATTTTAAAAAAAAGATAACAATTAAAATATTTTAAAAAACGCAAAATGTTTTTTGTAATTCGACCCATGTTTCTTGGAGACAGTTGCTGTTAAAGGAGTAGATCGACCTCATAAAATTTAGTTGGGTTTTTCATTTACACAGTATAAATGGCATCGATCCCGCACTGCAGGCATCTATCCTTCTTAGTATTTTCATAGTGGGGCAACTATCCATACAGGTAGGCATCTATCCTCAAAAAAAAGGTTCCACAAAAAGCTATCAAGCTAAATTTTGCAAATCTGTGACTCATAGATCAAAAATAAATAATTAAAATTCAACATGAATGATTGAGTTATCCCCACATTCATAGAAATTATTCATATTAATGAATATTTTCAAAAATAGTAGGCTTTTAAAAAAGTGCGGCATCTATCCCGGTTTTACCCTAATCTAAAGGACTTATTTTTACTGATGCTAGCAAGTATGAGCAAGTTACTGAAATATTGCGGGAAAAAGCAAAAAAGAAAGGAGAATAAGTATGTCTGAAGACTCAGTTTCGCGTCCTTCTCAAATAAGCGGACTCTTTCCAACTCATATTAAGCATCAAAACCACACCTTTTCTTAAAATTCTCGACTTCAGTAGAACTTTCCAGGGTCAAAGATTTTAATTTTGCGGACCTGCTTTTACATTATTTATCTTATGAACAGGATGTCTTTAGCGTCTCAGAATTTCCTAAAATAAACAACACCTTTGCAAAATATTTTTTTTGAATACAAATAAAGTTTTTCCGAGTAATCTAAATCCCATCGAACATCTTCAAAAGGAAGGTACCTACTTTACTTCTTTTTGAATGTTGGGACTCGTTTTTTTTTCTTCGCATTCGCAATATAGATCCTTGACGGTTGTGCTATAAAGACCATCTGGGGCCAGCAGCAGTCAGTCCCAAAAAAGTAGTTTGTGCCGGCACACCACCTGAACATATATTAGATGCCGTATCATCCCTTTTTATCTTTTTATTGCGCCTATGTCTTTAATAGCCGGATTGGAATCTCAAACATCATTTTGCTTTTTATTGCAAAGATAGGTATACTAAAGTTAGAATTGCCATGTCGACGCAGGCAGGTAGAACCTTTATAGCAGTTTAAAAAAGTCATCCTAGCGTTAACCTTTTTCGCACCTAGTTAAATATTACAAGACACCGCCAGAGCTGTAGACTACACTAATACCTGACGCGCTTGAATTAAGAAATAATTGCAATCCTACTTTCGGTGATTCTCTCATAAAAACTTTAAAGTCGAAAATATTGGAAAAGAAAATCCGAATCTAAAAAGACTTTACACGCATAAACAAGTCAGGCTAATCTAGTTCTTTATCAGAGGATTTTACGGAAAGTCTAATAATAATTGAGTAACAGCAATTTTTACTAATAATTTATTTCCGATTTTAAAGGAGATGTTTCATATCCGGCCGGTATATGTACACAGTATCTCAAAAAGTCAGAATATATATCCAGTATCCGCGAAAAATACTAAAATTCCTTTTTCACACATACCTACTTTGTTTGTACAAAAGTTGAAATATTTCGTCGATTTCACGGTTATTCACTATGGCAATATGGCGGGCGACATAGAAGTCAGCTAAACGTCACCAAATGACCAAAGTGACACTTACGCCATGATGAATATTTGGCTGTGTTGCATTTTTTTCTATAAAAATTCTTGTTTTGTACCACGCAACAAAGCAAATAAAAAGAAAATGGACAATTGTACACTGTTCTGCATTTATTTAAATCTATTTTTCAGTATAGTGTACATAGACTTGGCCGAGTCTCCATACATTTTGGAACATCTCTTTTAAGTATATGAAAACATACAAACCAAAACTCGCCACTAAATTCCTTATTAATAGACTTTTCGAAAAATCCCTTTATAAATAAATTAGAGTAGCCTGACTTTCGTATGCATGAAGGTTATAGTTTCATCATCATCAGCGGTGTGATTCACTAAAAGAAATATTCGACATCGAGCTTAATTCACAAGACGACGAAGTGCCATTGATTTTGGCGTTTGAGCACAGCGCTGCGTGTAAGCATATTCACTAAACTCGATCGTCGATCTCCTGGCTGTGTGTTTTAGTGGGCGTTTTGGATATACGGCATGTAGTACAATGGATATTTTCGATTTGGTTTTTTTTTGTGTTTAAAATGTATCGCTATGACTTCATTCAATATTTGATGGACTTATTAGATATTTTTTTTTATTCGACACAATGAAGTATTTTTAATGCTAAAATTGTGTATAAATTTCGAAGTAAAAATAAAGAAATCAATATTAATACGAAATTAATTATATTAAACCCTACTGGCCGTGGTCCTTCGCCGTGGTACTAGTCTGCCCAATACTAGAGTGTAATTTAAAAGCCGGAGAAGAGCAGAACCACGCACGCTGCATGCCTGCTTGCATGCTTGTATGTATGCAGAACAGTTTAGGTAGTATGCTTGCATGCATGCATGCCTGCTTGCATGTTTGTATGCATGCAGAAGAGTTTAGGTATTATGCTTGCATGCATGCTTGCTTTCTTGCTTGCATGCATGCAATCAAAATCAAATCAATTATTTAAAAAATCCTTTATGCATTGAAATTTATGCTTTTGGTAAAATTATGGTAAATAAGTGTTATTCCTTGGGAGTTTAGGGATTTAGCCGGTTATTCTTATTGAATATATGCTTTTTGAATGTTATGTCTTTTGAATATTATGGCCAACAATTATCCAGGCCAGCCTTTCATTACTTATGCTTATCAAAATTATGCCTTTCTATGATTATGCCTTACAGGTTTCAGCCATATGATATTATGCGTCATGAAGTTATGCTATAATGACTTATGGCCAGTAATATTATGAAATGACAGTTTATGGCGAAAAACGTTATGCGTTTCAATAGGTAACCTTTTCAAATCCATCTCGAAAGTATAATTTATTACATAAAAAAAATGCTTTGAAAAGCATATTTTTTATTATAATGTCAAACTTATGTAGCTTAGAAGTTTTTAAAAAAGGGCTAAATAAATATTACAGAATTGATTAAAATCATTCGTAAAAACATTAGCTATTATTTTTTATTTGTATTTTATTTATTTGGTTTGCCAACAGCTATTAGTTTATTCAAATTAACATTTTTTTTTATATGCGGTACAACAACAACTTTTTATATACTGTACGTACCCACTGAAGTTTCCAAAAGAAAATTCATGTTTGATATTATTTAGGGGACAAATTACACTTTTACCTCCCATCTTCCCCCAAAAATTTTTTTTCGGGGGTATTTGTAACGAAAACTCCATCTTCCCCCGATCCAAGGTATCCATTCGGAGGAAGTTGGCAATAAACCGTGTAAACGCATTATTTGCAAAGAAATGATTTATTTTGTCCTTGCGCTCATACATATTCGGAGGCCACCACAGGCATAGATAACTGTCTGTGGTGGCCAGTACTACGTATAAAATAGACCAAACAATATGGACTTGCCTCTAGTAAGGTGTGATGTCAGGATTCCACATCATTTTCTATAGAGTGGTTTTTGACAACTTGTAACCGCACCTCAAATAAATTGCTTTATAAAACTAATGATTGCAGATATACTATTGCTTCTGCAATATTTGTCAACTATTGACATACTAATATACCAATTAACTACTTAAACATATTAACATAAAAAAGTTGGAAACTACCTTATTGAAATTCCTGTAAATTTTCACGTGAATAAAATTTCTAAAGCCGTACATTTTGCCTTCAAAACTTATTTTATTGATACCACAGAACAGTTGAGTGGGAGTATGTTGTTTGTTTTGAATTTCATAATATTACAAGTTTCAACTGAAGTTGTTTGTATAAATGGGTTTATTCTAAATATGGAAGAGAAACAGGTAACGAAGTTAATGAAAGCAGGCTATTTGATCCTGAAGTAGTTTTCAATTTATTTCAGCTTTGAAAGCTTGATACTGCAGAGACTCGATTACGTAATTGAATCTTGTTATAATCTTAATCTGTGATATAACCACAAACCAGCCTAGGTAAATTATTAACCATCACACTATACAAAAGTTTTATAAGGTTTTTCAAAAATAATTTATAGTAAGATTAGGGCATGAGTTTCTTACTTTGAGTGAGTTGGAAATCACGGCAATCTCACTGATCTATCCAGGACGTTTGTAAGACCCCTATGAATTTATTTTAGTGTTTTCTGTTTAAATAGCCCAACACCTGCCTTCACTACATCGAGATACCATATGAATACCATAATGAATATTATTGCAAATATTTATTTAATGGTGATATTTATGTATCATCATTTCAGTCGAGAGACGCCCACAGCTGGGCATAAGCCTTCCCCAGGGATCTCCAAACCAATCGGTCCTGTGCTGCCCTAAATTTATGCATTGCTTATTAATAATCAGCTAAGATTATAATCTTAGCTTTACTTTTTAAACTCAGGTTTATCTATCACAATGGGGTTCTTGGAAACTAATTAAAACAGTTTCAGAAACATCTCAATTCTCTGACCGTGATAATATAAGCCTCCGTGAATTCTGAGATGTTTAACGACTTAACTGTCCAATGAGTCACATACGACTCACGTCACGATGAACTTTAGGAATAAGTTCAGGAGTCACAGGTGACTCATTCTTTGATACAATTTTGGGATTTATTTTTGATATGAGCGTGGCACAGTTTTCTAATAATGTCGCTTGTATTGGCATAACATAGTACGTGTACACATGCGATTTATATTCTTTTAGGTATTATTTTGTAAGTAACTGTAGCAATATGTATGATAAAACAAAATAACCGGGACTCGAATCCGAGAAGTCTATCTTAGTAGACAAGGCTAAAGACCATTCCATAATATGACAGTCACAACGCTGATAAATGAGACGAAATAATATGATATCTTCGTTTATGACAAACAAGCTGACGACCCACCTGTTGGTAAGAGCTTACCGCCGCCTATAGACTCCTGCAAGAACAAGGGAAAATCACTTGATATTGCAGGTACGTTTTCAACCCGAGGCCTGTGATGAAAATGCCGTCCAGGCCCAGTAATTACACTGGCTACCTTTCCCTTTAATCCGAAACACAGCGAACTGTTTCACGGCTGAAATAAGAAAGGCAGTGGTAATAACGGTGTTAATATTTAATGACGCTTAAATAACATCAGCAAAATTATTAGATTTCTCTAAAAAGTTTAGTTTAAACTTTGGCAAAGGTTTATTTATCCACAAACATTTCAATCTTGGTAGATTAGGTACGTCGGTGATGGCGAAGCAACATTGTGATGCTCGTAACTACAAAGCTAACATGAACATTTGCATGCTGCATAGAGACGTTCAAATCCGTTTATATAATTACATTTGAGATAGACGCACTATGGAGATGTAGAGTGGTATTTAGATAGTACCTACTAGCACAGTTTATACTTGATTCTCGATTACAAAATATCGTATATTAAACACTGCCCTATAGTTATACCTACAATCACATCAGAAAACATGTACACACTTAAAGCTTCAATTACCTATGAACTCTATAATTATTATAGTAGCCTTACACAGTATATTACAAAAGTTCGAAATAAAATGTTGCTGGGTGCTAATGTTCCTTGTCAAGAGTTAGCTAACTCTGAAAGTTTGACACCTTTCAGGCCACTTATATTTTTCTGATTGAATTAATAAAAACATTGTCACACTGCTCGTGGCAACCCTAAAAAATGCGTACCATCGCGCATCATACGAGTCGTACCGTACGTCACAATACAGATAAACCACTCACACACACAACCCGCGCACATACTACGATATCGAGAGCCCGCAGCCCTAGAATTCTTCATTAAATTGCAGTAAACTATGAATAATTTTTGATGCAGTATCAAATCGACACATATTTATGGAGCTCGCTCACATAGTGGTTTGAGAGTTCTGACTATTATTAATCTGTGGTGAAAGAGTTCAGAAAAAACTATAATACATGGTAAGTACAGGAAATGGAAAATGTTTCAATCCATCCCGTTGTCAAATAGGTCGCCGAACTGACTGATAGCAAGAAAAACACCTTTTCATAACAAGCATTTCTTGAAATGCGCAAAAAAGAATAAAATAAATCCTTTGCCATCATCTTGTAACGTCATTACACGATTATGATATAAAAGATTTCACGAGATGTAAGTACTCGTATAAAAATTTAAATCAGTCAGATCAAGTTATTTAATTTACTTGTTTAGCTACACAGGTAAATAATGCCAAAATCTCGCGACAAGCTTTTTCGTTTGCAGAACGGTATCCTGAGACAGATAGTAATAAATGCACCCTGTTTTAGAACGATATCCATAATTACCTGTAAGTGCCGTCCACTTCTATCTGAAATCGAACGCTACCAAACAAAACAAAGAACGTTTTGACGTCCACCCAAACCTATAACCTATAGGCTGGTGTAGTGAGTGTTCATGTATTTAATAAGATGTATTAATGTGATCTAATATTTACAGCGTGAAATAAAGTTTTTTAAATAAAAATGAATAGTACTTAAATAATACATCTATGTATGGCTGTTCCGGTACCTGAATATCCTCACAAATAGAACACATACATTTTTTCATAGCTGTATGAAGCCGAACCGAAATCTCGCCTGTTGGTTTATTTGCTAGACTTCTAATCAAACAAATGTAGTCAGCATGTGTCGCGTACTTGAATTTTCTACAAAAAAAAATATTTTTCATCTCTATCGACAATTTAGCACTGACTTAAAAGCACATAAGTTTGTTTCAGAACCAAAAATCTGTGGTTTTGTGAATCTGTAGAGCTGGGAATCTGTAAAGTTGGAAATCTGGAGAAATGGGAACCAGCTGAATTCGAAATCTGTAGAATTGGGAATCCGTAAAATTTTTAATCTACAGAGTTGGGAATCTGTAGAATTGGAAATCTAGAGAAATGGAAACCAGCTGAATTGGGAATCTGTAAAATTAGGAATCTGTAGAATTAAGAATCTGTATAATTGGAAATCTGTAGAGTTGTTAATCTGTAGAGTTGGTAATCTGTAGAATTGGGAATCTGTAGAATTGGTTACCTGTAGAGCCGGGTATCCGTTATAGAATTCTGTAGAGTTGAGATTAACCCGCTTGTTTGCATGTATTGGTACTATTAAGTAGTGAACGTTTGATCGCTTAAAATGTTCGCGGCAGGGAATTGAACACTTTACTTTAAAGGCGTTTGGAGAATTTCGATAAATTACTTACATGCCTTGAGTTTGTGGCTGTGGGCAGCTCTGTGATACCTTTTGGCGTTGATTTGACAACCTTTGGTGACACAAGCGTTCCGACTACGAACACGGAGTAAGCCAGAACTAAAAAGTGGTTTATTTTTAAATCTTTATGTAAAAATATATCAAATATTGAATAGAGTCATTGCGATACATTTTAAATATAAGAAAAACGAATTAAAAAAATATCGATTGTAAGTACATCGTATCTCTAAACCAGCGACGAACATAAACAGTCAAACGTCAAAATCAATGGCGGATCGTCGTCTTGTCAGTCTGAATATTTCTGTTCGTGAATCACACTACTGCAGTAAGGCAGTTTTTCACAAATCTGTGCATGACGAGGGCATTCGGGCGCTCGTATTTCCTTTGTGCTCTTGCTTTGGTTGTTGCGCAGTTGGGACAGGTGGCAAATTAGTATTCTCTTTTGCGGACACGTTACCTACTCCCCGGGTAATGAATAGGAGTATATCCCCAGATTTTAGGGGTACTGGCTTGCCGTCGTGAACCAACACCATGTTCAATTTTTAAACACCACAGATACAAAAAAAAATCTTGAAAAACTGAGCCCCAACTTCATACTTAAAAAATGCGTTGACATAGAAATTAGACTAAGCTGCGCGTTCAAGTAGCGTAAACTGAAACACTGAGACCAATTATAACCAATAAACGCTCAAAGCATTCTGACAAGCTCTGCTATTGGTAAAATTCTAAAAGATGGTCGATGCTGAACCAATAGCGAAGAGGGTGTGCTTTCTTTCTAATAGCTATACATAGCGTTCACTAGGTTTACGCTTGATGTGCTGCCGGCTGTACATAACTTCATTTTTTTTAAGATTGCGAATAATTTTCATGCGTATTCTCCATAATATGACCTTCTATTTTGTAATAACATACAAACTACGAATAATAATTCAAAAGCTTGTAAAAACAACTCCACGAACTGCATCGGACTATCAGACGATTCAGACGGTATGCAAAAGTAAGGTCTGATAGTCCGATGCAGTTCCTGGAAGCGTGCACGATATATTTTTTATTTATTTCGTTGTAACTTTATTGTACCTACATTGATAGTAACCTTATTTAAGTCGTTAGTTCCTGATACAACGTACAAAGGGCAGACTTATTGCCGACATCCATCTCTTCCAGGCAATCTTAGGATGGAAAGGAAACTCTAATTGATAGGGTAAGTTTATACATCATCACCTTTTTGCGACTCCGGGCGAATATATCTGACTCTGCCCTAACAATCTAGAATCCTAGAGGGATTTGCTATCCGATCAGGAAATTGCGTCGTGTTATATCAATCAACATCGCCGTCTACATAGTAATAATTCGTTACGACCGAACGTGAGGACGACCTGTCGTAGAGTAGAGAGAGGGACTGATAGCATTAACTCCGCCATTTGTGCGATTTTTGTGCAATAAATAATAAAATAAACAATACAAATCATCTATTTAGTGAATCTGAATAGCAACTTTTGGAACTTTGATTCAGTTTTACAGCTATAATAAAACTGAGTGTTTTAGATAAAAAGTAAAATTTACTAAAATAAAGTTTTCTCTAGTTTTCGTTTTTATCACTAGTAAACCTACATTTCAGTGTTTACTGACTTTTATTAGATGTAGGAGTTTTTCTACCTTACGGTCGTCTGGTAGTACAAAGGATAAGATCGCCTTTTGCATATTATGTTGGTTTATATCTGTATTTTTATGTAGGTACCTACCTAAATGTCCAACATATAAAGAATTGTTTGTATCCTTTACCACCATAAAGTATATTATATATTCTTTTTAACCGACTTCAAAAACGAGGAGGTTCTCAATTCGGTTGGTTTTTTTTTATATTCATACACTCACTTTTTATATGTATACAATGATTAAGAGCTTGTGTTATGGATACTAGATAACGGAGAAACAATTATAATAATAATAATATGTATTTAAAAATATTAGAAATATACTAAATAAACATCGATGTCTCGTAAACAAATGCTCGTACTCATCATATAAACATTTGCTCCTACCGGGATTCGAATCCGGGACCTCTTGACCGAGTAGCCTGTATGGCAAGGGTACAGACCACTCGGCCATCCGGTCGTCAAAAAGTAGATAAAATTTGCTATAAACAGTGTTTTAATTTAAAACAAATTTATAAGAAACTGGATGCACCGGCATGCTTTGCAATGCCCGTAAAGATAAAACTGTAAGGTTAATAATTAAAAATATATAAAAATAAAACCTACCAAAGTTTCATCACAGTGGTTTCGGAGCGCATAGAGATAGGGGACAAACATACAAACATTGATTTTTATTCGTACTGATTGCAATTTTAAAACTATAGCACTAAGTTTTGAAGTTAGTGTATCTATCTACACGTCCTTCAAAGCCTCAAAGCTCAATTAAATTGAATTTTCAATTGCTTTAATCTGAAAACAATTGGCCATTATGTGTAAAAAAGCATTTAACGTCTTTAGTGTTCTACAAAATAATCTTTTATATTGTCATTATTAATAAAATATGTATTTTCATAATTTTTTTTTTTTAACATTGCCCGATTATACCTTCACACATCACTATCACTACATAGTATAAAACAAAGTCGCTATCCGCCTGTCTGTCCCTATATATGCTTAGATCTTTTAAACTACGCAACGGATTTTGATGCGGTTTTTTTAATAGATAGAGTGATTCTTTAGGAAGGTTTATATGTATAATACATGCATAATATTTACATAAGCATTGCACCCGTGCAAAGCCTGGGCGGGCCGCTAGTAGGTACTATACTTTATAGGTTTTTCATTTATATACGCGACAATACTTAAGTATTGACTTTTTGAGAAATAAAGATAAAACCATTTTGGTATCTACATTAAATGCCAAATAATTTTTTGGATAAATTAAAAAGTTTAAATTTTTTTTTTCAATTTAATTAACTTTTATGCCTTCTCCCTCTAGAATTAAGGCCCATTTAGATCATGGAAGTTTCTTGCCACGTCTAAACTACACATTAGTCTATGAAATTCATTTCTTGCTTCAATTTAGTTGTATGCTACAGGCAAGAAACTTGCATTATCTAAATGGGCATATATTATATTATTATACATTTTGCACCGAATAAAAGAATCATTACCTAAGACCTAATCACGTGTCAAGCTATAGATACTTTGTCAATTAATTCAAAATTTCAGACACGTAAAATGCCCAAAAAATAAAAAGTTAATAAAATTGAACAATACAAGACATCCAAACGGCAGGGCCGCAGGGTGGGTTATATTATCGGAAACATATTCTTATTAATAGATACTCTGCAAATTATATTACGTTGATATTATAACCTGTCCTGCCTACATCTAGGATCATTATGTTATGCAGGAGTGCTACTTGTTTTTGGTTTAGGATAATAAAAAATGAATGGAATTTCTTCCGTAATTATTGTAGTTTGGTTTTTTATTTACTTACTAATTGTTAGTATAGTTTTATAGTATATCTCTTATTTTTATTTTCTTACTAGGAATAGATTAATATTGAATGAACACATCCGCTCGTAAATTATTGAAAGACGTCTACTTATTACTGCGGCGAAGGCCTCCCCTAATGATTTCCACGGTGATCGTTCCCATTTGGTATACCTCATCATCACCAGCCTATAGTATACGTCCCACTGTTGGGCATAGGCCGTCCTACATGGTACAAACACATGAAGAATTGGGCCCATAACACCACCACGCTGGCCCAGTGCGGGTTAGCAAGTTAAAGCGGTGGTTTAATATACCTGTTATATTTTAATTGACAACATTACAGAAATGTCATGGTTAAGTTTAGTTTTTTGTCATTGAAATTATAACCTGAACCTGAAAAAGTAGATACGGAATTTCTGACGTTTTATTTGATGATTATTGATTTATATGATTATAATCACACATCTTATCACGCGTCACAGTCGACGACGGAAAGCTCTTGACACGCAAAAAGATTCGTAGGATTATACCATCCAATGTCCTTTTGACTTAGAAGTTTAGAACAACACAATATGATAATATTTATTTGGACAAAGAAATATTTCAATCTTTGAAAGCAATAACTTAAGCTAAAATTCCATTGTTTTAAAATTAAAATACTTGTTCTTTTTTTTTTGTTTCGCCTTTACTTATAGTAAATGCCTTTAGTACATCTATTATTTAAAAAAGCTTCGTAGTTTACCATCGTTTATAATTAAATAAGTAGGTACATACCAAACTTCGGTACATTAGATATTGTTTAAAAACATTAAAAGTTGTCATTGTGCTCTGAAAGCTTGGCAGCTTTAGGAAAGGCGTACGCATAGCTCTAGTCTTAATTTAAACTAATGATTCAATATTTATTATAGTGCACCCGAACAAGCCGCTTTCGCAACAATAACTTTCATGTTCGTTCGCTCCGCGCCTGAGAAAATCACATTTATTTATAAGCTATGCAAACAAGATGTTATAAATAGTTCTAGTAATAAACTCGCGGCTCTAGTATTTAGTAAGCAATTGTACTTACAGAGTATGAGTTTCGGTGGGCACCTCAGGCACCGATGTCATTCCCTGCTGGAGGCAGCGTACATTGTTGCGGACGCACTTGCACTTGGGCGGGCAAGTTTGCGATGCCGCAAAAGTTAGTAAGTTGAAAAGTAAAATAAACTTCAAAAAGTAAATCAACGGCCCCATGGCTGCGGGCCGGGGCCGGCTGGGACTCCTTGCTACGACCAGTGAGGACTTGTGGGAGCAGTGGAGTGACCAGATGAAGTTATGAGGCGAACACTCAACTCTCGGGTCGAGTGGTGCCGACTGGTAGACGACGCGCGAGCGAGTGACGACGGGCACGCCGCTCCGAGCACGGTCTGCGGAGAGCGGTGCGGGAAGCTTCGCTCACGACGACAATTAAATATACAAATAACGCACACGACTATAAACCTTATATCAAAGCTGATAAAAATCAACTGATTTTAACTTTGCGTGTCTCATCACCTCTTATGGCTTATCTCGAATTATAAACAAACTAAAATAAAGATTGAAGTTGCTAGCGCGATTGACTTGTAAGCGATAATAAAATTAATATACAAGGAACAATTAACTATATGTATAATTGAAAATTATAAACAAAAACGCTCGCTATAATTACATATATTATTATTACGGCACTATTTATTGATACATTACTTTATTGCTACTACTATCAGAGTCTGACGCCTACGTACCAAGTAGATAACAAACTTTGAATCATTCAACAGCCAATTCAAGCAACCGCTTTAAACTATGACGTTTTTCTAACGCTTGCTATGTTCAATTCAAGGGCTCCGTTTATGGTTTATTTTCGTTATTCACTATCAAATTACCTTTTAATTTTTATTTCGGAAATGTCAACACTGAAAATTAGCTATGTTTAATAAGTAATTTTGTACATTTTTAGGGTTACGTACCAAAAGGGTTAAACAAGACCCTATTACTAAGACTCCTCTGTCCGTCCGTCCGTCTGTCACCAGGCTGTCCGTACGGCTGTATCTCATGAACCGTGATAGTTAGACAGTTAAAATTTTTACAGATGATGTATTTTTGTTGCCGCTACAACTACTAATAGTAATAAACGGAATAAAATAAATATTTAAGGGGGCTCCCACAAAACATAAGTGATTTTTTTTGCTTGTTTTTGCTCGATATTGATAACGGCAACAGGTAGACGCTTGTTTATAGATAATGGTACGGAACCCTTCGTGCACGAGTCCAACTCGCACTTGGCCTTTTTTCTATAAAATTAGTGTGGCAGACAAGCATACAAGCCGCCTGATGGTAAGCGGTTTCCGTAGCCAATGGACACCTGCAACTCACGCGTGGCGTGGCCAATGGCCATCCCTGTATCTAAGAAAAGAGGTAGCGTTTTAACCGCCCCTGTGGTCTAGTGGTTGAAACCACCTGCCTCAGATCTAGAGGTCCGGGGTTCGATTCCGTGGGGGCAGAAATTCGGTTTGGTTGGTGGAAGGGTTTTTCTAAGTCCGCCTGGCTAGCTACCACCATTTTACCTAAGTCTACTGCCATAGCAATAATGTTAACGGCATTGTTGTGTTCCGGCAGTTAGAGGTAAGATAGCCAGTTCCTTGTGGTTGAGGAATACGGGTGTAAGACGCTTCCATCGTCGGCCTTATCTTCACTTACCATCAGGTGAGATGAAGGTCAAGAGTTACCCCGTTAAGATAAAAAAAGCGTTATATTGACAGTTTCGGAGACAAGTTCAATTCAATGCTTCCTCAATGAGCTTCGACCACCTTACTCGCCGCAGAACATAACACTACAAGTAGAAGTAGTTTTATTTTGCTCTGAGAGTGGCATATCGCCATACATTGTACGCTTTGCCTACGCTACATTCCGTGTAATTTAGCATTTATTCATGTATCCTAAGGAGTAAGAATATAGTAAAACATTTTTTTAAAAAAGCTTCGTATCAAATCAAATTATTTCATTTGAAATATTATAAGTATAATTAATAATAATAATAGCCTTTATTCAGATATTAACAATAATGTTACAACATCCGTTTAATAGAAGCATTGCAAGCCAAGTGTCTTTAACTGCGGACTGAGACTCTACATATAAAAAATCGTAGCCTAAGCAACTCAGTGTTGTGTTTCTTCAATGATAAAGATCGCCAGAGCTCGTCGAGGAAGCTCGATTTGGGAACAGTGGTGTCTCTAGATTTTTATGGCGTACATTGGCTTTCTTTCGTGTTTTTAACTTTGCTATCAATGTTTTACTAACGTTATTCATATCATTGACGTAGGAATGTTCGATATTCATCGATGTTAAAAAAATTTAAACAAAAATTAAAACCGACTTCAAAAAACTGAAAAGGATAAAATAATTAAATTTCTTCACTTTCTATTGTTTTTGGAAACCACTTAGCACCAACTCCAAAAATATGTTTCTAGGGGATGAGTACCTACTAAAATTTAATTATTTTATCCTTTTCAGTTTTTTGAAGTCGGTTTTAATTTTTGTTTAAAATTTTTTTTCACTACTTTTAGTGATAACTTTCTAAGGTCGAAGCAAGATGGGTGACCGTCAATTTATATTGTTTGCTACTATCGAATCGTTTCACTAAAAAGTCATAGGAAAGCAAAAATTCGCAATTTCGCATACGTAGACAACTTAATGATTTCAGTTTTTTTTTATTTAAAACCAAACTACCTAACTGATTTTGAAAAAATTTTCATGGGACCAAATGGTAGCTATTCCACATCTAACAAAAAAAGAATCACGTAAATCGGATCAGTGATCTCGGCGTAATCGGTGCACATACAAAGAAAAAAATAAAAAATACGTAGACGACTTAGTAATTTCACTTTTTTTTATTTATAAAAACCAAACTACCGAACTGATTGTGAAAAAATTTTTATGGGACCTAATGGCAGCTATTCCGCATCGAACAAAAAAAGAATCATGTAAATCGGATCAGTAGTCTCGGCGTAATCGGTGTACATACATAGAAAAAAAAAAAAACATACCGCCCGAATTGAGAACCTCCTCGTTTTTGAAGTCGGTTAAAAAAACATCGATGTTTTGACATAGATGTGGAGCCCTAGGCCCTAGATTAACATCAAGACACACTGAAAAATGACAACTGAACTTTCGGCTACCTGTAGCTTCCATTAAATCCCAGCACCCAGCACCTACTAACGGTGGTATGGTTCAGTCCCACCCTACAGCGAGGGGTAGGG
Source organism: Nymphula nitidulata (assembly GCA_947347705.1). Classification (NCBI taxonomy): domain Eukaryota; kingdom Metazoa; phylum Arthropoda; class Insecta; order Lepidoptera; family Crambidae; genus Nymphula; species Nymphula nitidulata. Next base: position 27,033,496 of record OX374616.1, read on the forward strand.
CTAGGCTAGGGGTATGGTGGGTCTGACATGGCTTAAACAAGTGACTACATAACTTTAAAGTTGCATATAGATGCACTGTTTATTTAAATCGAATAAACTGTAATTGCACCTCGCTTAATTTTGGTTATTACAAATGTAACTGAAGTAGTTTCATCATCATCATCATCATCACCAGCCTATATACGTCCCACTGCTGGGCACAGACCTGCCTACATGGAAGAAACACATGAGGAGTTTGGGCCATAACACCATCACGCTGGCCCAACGCGAATTGGTGGGCTAAAGCGGTTGTAGTAAGAACCGGGACCAACGGCCTAAATCTCGAGCTCCTCCGTGCTTCGGAAGGCACGTTAGCCTTCCGAAGCACGGAGGAGCTCGAGATTATAAATTTTGGTTGACCCATCCCAGGGTCGACCATGGCGAAAGTTGCTTTGTTTTCGTATTCGAAACCAGAGCGCTCAAACCAATACGCCACCGAGCTCCTCAAGTAGTTTATTTAAATATTTTTTTCAGTGCATCCATGTTATGGGAATATTATTGGAGCATCGATACTTATTGGGCTATTTACCCACATCTCATTGTTCGTGACTCTTATTCCCTTTACAATAAGAGTCGCGAACGGCATGAAGTTGATACGACTGTAGCACGCTACGTGACTGTAGGAAGCTGTCGCTGAACAATGTTATTGTTAGCATTATATATAAGTTGACCTTCGCCCAATTCACACTAGATTTATACTGCACAACTACTTTGAGAGCTTCGGAAATACTTTTTTTTTATACAACTAGACGACAAACAAGCTGACGGCCCACCTGATGGTAAGCGCTTACCGCTGCCTATAGACACCTGCAATAACAAGGAACAATCACTTGATATTGCAGGTGCGTTGTAATCCTGAGGCCTAAGATGAAATGCCTTCATGCCCAGTAATTACACTGGCTACCTTTACCTTCAATCCGAAACACAGCGACCTTTTTTCAAAAGCTACTCAAAGGAAAGCTTCTGACAAAGCTTGGTTTTTGCAAAGTACAGATAGGAGCCCAAAAATGCGGGGATTGGTCTCTTTCGATTTCTTTTCTAGTTCCTTTCCATAAATAGGGGAAAAAAATGTTTATGTATTATTATGTTTTCGGACATTAATATATTTTTTTTTGTTTATTCAATACTTTTGAATGTACCTATCTGTGTTAACATCGACTTTTGTAAATATCAAACATCCCTACTGACGTTGTTATCATATTTTTTATTTCTTAATATGTAATTTGTATGAGTATTTTAGTCTAAGATAACTTGTGATACCATCAGACTGCAAAGCCCGTGTGCTTGCTTACCACTTTATACTAAAATCGATAGCAAAATTAAAAAACGAAAGAAAACCTCTTTCGATAAACGGACCCATTTCCTTCAAGAACGGTATCGTCTATTAATGATAGGGCATTTAGGTGCCATAATAAACATTTTCTTTTAAACGCGTTCATTTGCCGCCATATTTCACTTGACGTCTACGTAAAATATGCGGCCGCTAATAAACTACCTAGCTAATAAACTAGGAGCTAGCTGCCGTAGTGGTTTAAGCGCTTTGGTTTCAATTAAGAAAATAATGAACTAAAAGCTAGAAAATAATTAGCTGCCGGTAACCAGTACCTAACCAGTAATCAAACCACTCTCACTCCACCTCATCAATCTAGAGTTCTAGAGCATTGAGCAGACTAAAACAAAATCGTGGGACGTAGCGTAGCCTGAGTAAATATAATATGTAAATGATTGTTCAGCGCATTTCGAACATTTTGCAAAAGTTGTTGAAAAAGCGCATCCAGAGCATATAATGATTTCAGCGGTTAAAGAATAGATGGCACTTGACACTACATTCGCCGAGGACTGGGCGCGTTAATTGAAACCGAGAGGAAAAGGTGAACTGAACAAGGCTACTAGATCCACATTTAGACATAGGGTCCCGTTGAGCTCAATGCTAAGAAATACAAGTGTGCGCGCGTTTACAGCCAAAGGTCACTGTTCCCTCACCTTCCCTCTCCTCCGGACACAAAATTTTCGGCACAGAGGCCCCGGGATCTGAATAAAAGGAACTACATTGAAACCGTGATCAAAATAGCCTTGTGAAAGCTGTGTATCCTGAACAAGGTGCGTTGATTTTCCACTCCTGATCAATTAAGCTTTATAAGATTCGGGTGCGGTCTTACGTGGAGTATTGCTTGCGCATATGGGATATCCGAGCCAAATACTCCCTCGATGCACCTGACATATTATTGTGTCGGTGTCTTGCTGTCCGTATCATTGGCAATGTAGAGGTCACGCAGAACCTTGCGACGAGCCTCTACAATCGCGTCGAGACATTGCGTGTGTCGCTTAGCGCTTTCTATCTGCTATATAATGGACTATACCTATGGCTTCGCATATGATATGGGCTCTTCATATCACTTCACATCAGATGGTGTTGTCATTTGCTGTGCATTGTATAAAAAAAATGTGTCATTCAATTATTCATTATTATTTTTATCACGAAAATAAATTGTATTGGTGTTACAAGCATCATTGGCATCACACCAAAAAATGCAAAATTTTATGCCGAGACTTCTGGACGTCTATGACAATTTCAAAAATCAATTGTGCTTGAAATGTGTGGCTTGAACCTGCTTTCAGATTGTATTTTATTCACCTCCAATTTGAATAAATTGCACCGATTTTCCGCTCAAATGCAACAGCATTATCTCTACTTATTTGTCTGCTGTCGTACTTCTTAACTAACGCCAAGAAGAAAACACTGGTACACGTTTAAAGAAGTAGCACGGAGCAGCGAGATTGGCGGTCCGAGTTTGGTTCCGAGAAAGAAACTATGACGAAAGAATGTTTTCCCTAATACAAAAAGAACCCTGACTACTTGCGAGAGCTTCCAGATCGCCTCTGTGCCCATATCAATTGATTTATTTATTTATTAATTATTATTTATTAACTTCGTTTTTCACTCCCTGTTACTTTCACGATACCGGCTATTTCCCAACTATAGGTAGGTACTGGCACAATATGCTCACGGTGTATTTAATCAATTTATTAAACTTTGTTAAGTGTATGTGCTAATGGTATAAACAGTACGGTCAATTGCCAATTGTGAAGTGTTACAACTTACAACTTCTCGAAATTAAACCAATTGGTTTAATATTTGAAAATTAAATCACTGGCGCCGCATAATGTTGTGAACGTCATCATTCAGAGTGGCTTCCCAACTAGCACATTAGCGTTAAAACTACCTTTATATCATTCTTAAATCAGTTCCAATCGGTTCCAATTAAGTATCAAAGTGTTAAGCTTACTCTTAGTCCGGTGTAATAGCATGCTCTAACACACTTATAACCAAGAAGGAGGCCCACGATTTTACAGGTACCCTTTAACATTATTATAAAATAAAATCAAAATCAAAATATTATGTTAAAATCAAATATTAAGAATATTTGAAAGCACTGCCCCAACTTAACCGAATCGTAGGTATTTGTAAAAATGCTCGTTTCGGATGTTGAAATAGAACATTTCGACATTGTAGGGTGGACGTTAGCTCATAAACGTAAATACAGATAGACTAGAAGAATTTCACAGGGATAGCCCAAGTCCTGGGTGGCTCAGTTGGTTAGAGCAGTCGCCCGGATTGCGAAAGGTCGCGGTTTCGATTCCCGCCTTAGGACGTGAAATTTTTCTAGTTTTACATTTTAATTACTAAGTAATTTTTCAAACATTTATAATAATGTTAAAATCAAAAATTAAGAATACCAAAATGTTAGTTGGGTTCTTTCAACTTTATTTACCTACATTATTATAGGTATCAAAAATGATACACGACATAGTACCTAAGGTGCCTACTAAGTCTAACAACATAGAGTCTGTAAATAAAATATTATGTTTTAACCTTTAAATAGAGAAATATAGGTAAAAGATAAGTCCGGATTCAGATAAGTCGCACGCACCCACGATCCTTTCTAGTGTGGATATTTTTCTGAATAAAAAAATAACATTCATTCATTTCAACTTACATGAGATCGTAGGTATACAAGGAAAGATTTAAATAACAATAAAAAAATAGAAGTGTCTTTTTAAAACTTTTAAACATGATACTTAAATGATTAAGTAGGTACTTCATAATAATTGAGGCTATTATTTTGTGGTCAGCAGGTAGTACATGAATAAATAATAGCTGCATGGTCCATGTACTGTCAAATACATTTGAAAATACTATCAGGATTCTGTAAATCTTTCAAAATAATAAGAAAAACTAAATTTATCGGAACATCACTGATTTATGAATGAACAGTATGCAGTATACATATATTACATATACTTACCTTACCGTACCTTACCGTTACCGCGTAATATCTATAATATTAAACGGTGCGACAAAACTTTCATAGTAGCAGGAAATTAGTTTCTGAGGCTAGAAAAATAACAGGAAAGCGGTCGCAGTACGCTTATGATTATGTTTATGTGTGTTTATGTAATTCAGTTCAGGGGTCTGTTGCGTAGAATGTGCTGGTCTCCACTGCTAAGGATAAGAACACAGGACTGCTAAGATGATATTTATGGTCCTCAATAAATGGAATTGGGACTGTAATCCGAACAGCCCCTTTATTCACAAATAGTGGAAAAGATTTGAAATATCGGAAACTCTTCAAGTAGGTACCTACCTGTAACTGAATCGCGGCGCGTCATTGCGAGACAGAAATTGACCTTTAGAATCGCATCCTTGATCTGACAGTCCGGGTGCTGAACCTAACATATTTTATTTGAAAGACTACGCCTCACTTCTAGCTATTCTCCAGTGTGCAGGTGCATTCTACCACGAAAGCGGTGGAATGCATTGGTACGGAGTCTTATAACCTACAACTCCAACAAGCTTTCAAGGCGACAGAATAGGTGACATTATACGGTGTGCTATATTCAGAATTCAGGATTTATTGATCTAATTTAAAACTGCGTTGAACTAAAATTTGTTCGCGGGCTGCACATTCTAAAGTTGATCATCCGTCATGAAGTACCTAGACTTCTGAATTTTTCACTTCCCCCTGGCGGTTCCAACTGCATTTTCTATTAATCATCTTCCCTTTGAGTATTTAATGAATAAACTAAACAAAAATACCTTTTTATTTATGAACATTTGCCTATTTATTACTTATATATTCATCATCACCAGCACGTACATAGATACGTCCCACTGCTGGGCTTTTTTACAAATTGTTCAAATTTTTATAACTGCTTTAACAAGTGATTAAAGATTATTCGTTTGAGAAAGTCCGAGTTTTATTTATTTCCTCGCAAATATGTTATAAAACGTCGTATGACATAGTTACATGCGCTTTGATAATTACAGCCTCTGCTTTCTTGTAGCAATATAAGTAGCCTCGGCTGTAATTTTCAACTTACCGCACATATATCATGATGTAAGTACATGCTCCCAATCTTTATTTTATTTGACGACCAGCTGGCCGAGTGGTCTGTACCCCAGGCTACTCGTTCAAGAGGTCCCGGGTTCGAATCCCGGTAGGAACAAATGTTTGTATGATGAGTACGAGCATTTGTTTACGAGTCATCGATGTTTATATGTTTATTTCTAATATTATATACATATTAATATCATTAATTCTCCGTTATCTAGTATCCATAACACAAGCTCTTAATGATGCTTACTTTGGGCTAGATAATAGGTGTGAGTGTATAAATATTATTATTATTATTATTATTTAATAAAGAAAGTTTACATGTATTAGAATAAATAAAACAGGTGCCTAGGTTGACTACTACAACACTTTCACATATATTTTCTCCACTGTACAAACATGGACTCTTCAGCTGAAAAGTTTTGAGTAGTATGGATGAGCTCTCTGCAATGTTTAGCAGCAGGATGGCTGAATTTGAAAAGAAACTGCCACAGCCCAACACTAAGGAGTCAAACATTACTATGAAGTCTCTTGCAGCGGAAATGCGCTTTTGTGTTGCCACCTTACCATATTACATATCCAACACATGCGTAATATAGAGATAAGTCTACCCTTGCTAACTAATTATAATTACCTATGTATTGTTGAACCTATGTTACGCAAGTGCAATAAAGAGTACCTACATAAAATAATACTTAGGAGAAAATAAATCTTCTTGATTTTATTTTTAACATTACAATAAATAAATGTTTGAAAAGTAAGTACTTACCTAAGTACGTTTACTTTTCAAACGTTTAGTACGTTAAATTATTTGGGATTCGCTGGTGCACCAGGATATGATTTTTGTCTAGTTTAGATACCTATCGAAACTGGAAAAAATTCATTTAATAGGACGGGGATCAAATCCGCAACCTTTCAAAAAAAGTAGCATATCTGGTACGACAACTAGGTAAGGGCCTAGGCTTTGTGTATAATATTTACTATAAGCAAGAACCCACAAAGCAAAGTCCTCATTTTCAGCTATCACCCGAAGAGTCGAGACACGTTTCGATTTTTGGTGACGAATGATTATTTCTTAGGATCTGGTTGTTCTTGCCAAAGAGCGATTTACGCTAAGTGTATGGATTATTTTCTAAACAAACATCCGGATGTCATGACTTATAATAATTTATCGAGTAGGTCCCATTTGTTCTATGGAACATAACGTAATAGAACAATTTGAGAAAATATTGTCCCTATTTATACTATAGAACTACATACTAGCTTTTGCTCCTGTTTTATTTGTCTGTGAATGCACAGAACTAAATGGGAATCGCTTCTCCCAAATTATTCCATGATGATATTTACGTTTATTTCCATTACGATCAGCAAAGATCCAATCCAATCATTGTAAACAAACAACAATTGTTGCTTGTTTGTCATCTCGTAGTATATAATAAAACAGTAAAGAAGTGAGTACCCTGCGACTGCAGCTCTCTCAAAATCCGTTATGGTGCGTTTCGGCATTATAATTTCTGTCGGTGAGTAAACCATCTAATCATCAAAGTCACTAAGACAAGTGGTAGCAAATCATTCTCGAGTGGCCACAGTTTAGGCACATATCAACATTAAGAATTTTATATTACTTAGTTTGTTCTATGGAACAATTTGAGACAAAAAGTACAAACTGTTCTATAGTACAAATTGGGACAATTATTTCTCAAATTGTTCTAATACGTCATGTTCCATAGAACAAATGGGACCTACCGAATTTATCATATTATTTCATAATTCAGTAAGTTATACCTAGTTGCAACTTTCGTTAAGAGTACCTACATAGTGTTAGTAGAAAAAATTCAACGTAAACTTTTGGGCAGTAATTTTAGCTAAAAGGTAACCTAACCTACCTATAGTGGTTGAAAATGAATTATTTTACATCATCCATTTTTAGCTTCTCTTTGTGTTGAAAATTAAAACTATATAACCATTGAGCAATAAATATAAAATAAAACCAAACATTTCAACGCTCTTACAGGTTTTTTATTTTATTTCACTGAAATAATTAACACGTCAGTCACAACAATTTAATGGAAACGAGGATTAAACAGCGAGTGGAGAACAATAAAAATGGCGAACGGAACTCAAATTCAGACAGACGTTGTTACAATAAAATCAAGTTAGGTATTTCTCGAGCTTTAACAGTAAAGTCGGGGCTATTACCTGTTCAATAAGAAGCGTCCTACATTGCACCGTCATTAATTTGTAAAGTAACTACCCATAAACCAGATACAATAGGTAATCTATTGTTTAGGAAGCGCTGGTCAGCCTACCAGCCGGTAAGGGATGAAGCTTTATTTTTTTTAAAAAAGGTGCAATATTCTTTGATACTCTCCATACCGAAAGTCCACTGGGCCGGAAGAGGTCATGCAACAAGAGTGCCAATTGAAAAACGCGTCGTGATCCCTGGCTAAAAATGCGCTATTGTATGGACGCTTGTCACAAAGCTCGATCCCCACCTGATTTGATCTGAAGAGACCCGCGGGCTTTGTATATTAGTTCGAACGCCACGTCACCGATTGCAACAAGTGAGCCCGCAACACACCCGACACTAAGCGACTCCCCAATTCGCCCCCCTTTCCCGCTTATAGTACCTACATCCCCCTGAACAAATTTCAGGGAAATTCAGAAAAATCTCGAAATACATCCAAGAGCACCCATCACGTGAGTGAAGAGTTGTGCTCCAATTACCGTAAATTCATAAAAACTAATTTGAAAGTTATACCAGGTCATGGTAATTACTGGGTATGGAGGGCATTTCATCTCAGGCCTCAGGATGACAACGCACCTACAATACAAAATATTTTTTTCCTTGCTACTGCAGGTGTCGACGGTGGTAGGCGACGGTGAACACTTACCACCAGGTGGGACGCCAGCTTGTTTGTCATCTATTTGTATAAAAAGAGGTAAGTTTTATTGGTATATTTTTTACTTTGACATACACTTAGGTAATACTCGCAGAAAATTATTACGACTCTACCTATAATTTTTAATTTATAATTCTTAGGATAGGTAGGTATTACTTAATAACCTTTTTGTTATTTTTGTTTCAACATTATTTTAAATACTTTAAAATATCTTAACTAGAAAATCGAACCAGCGATTTTTTACAATCCTGGTGACTGCTCTGCCCACTAATTTAACGAGCTTCCCGCGACCCCCACAAGATCGTCAGTCCACCTTGTGGGGGCCTACCAACGCTGCGTTGGCCGCCACTCGAGGACCTTTCCGCCCCAGTCGGTCCTCCTTGCAATGTGGCCTGCCCTGTACTGCCCACTGCCACTTGAGGTTCGCAATTCTTCGGGCTATGACGGCGACCTTAGTTCTAGACCTAGCTGCCACCCGCCGCATTGCCCGCGTGGCCTACAAGAAACAAATAGAGTTTTTAGTAACAAATATTAAAAGCGCTTTCACTGCCTCTCAATTGGACATTCAAAGTGACAATATCCCAACCGAAGCAATAAGGGCGAAGTTCTCTCTCTCTCTAGTGTGTGTTTTTTTCAAAATTAGAAAATAACAACTCGAAGTAAAATTTAAGACAATAAAGAATTAATATTGTTTAAGTAACGAAAAAATAAATCACGGCGCGCTCCCGCACACTTCCTCAGTGCCACGCCCATATAGGATTTTTGAAGGGCATGTATTTAATAAGTATCAATACAATACTAACCTAACCACCAAAAAAACTACACCACCAAAAATACTTCGTGTGCATCTTAAAAAAAAAACAGGCTTCAAAACACTAAAAAGGAAAATATGTAGTTGAATGTAACTAAGTACCTAGTTACTTGAGGTATTTTTTGGAGTCAGTGCTTCACTTTCTATTTTTTCTGGAAACAGCTTAGCACCACTTCAAAATAACTTATATAATCCTTAGTTTTTAATTCGTACAATATTTTATATAATATAAGTTTGGAAATATTATTATAGTACCTATTTACCTGACATCTATTGAGTGCTTCAAAAATAATTAAAATATAGTTTGTTTGTTTTGCCCTCAGGATTAGTTTTCAAAGCGCTCAATAGATGTCAGTATCCTAACGTGAAAAATAATTAAAAACAGCCTTCTATTTCTTTTTATTTCGCCGAGGGAAAAAAGCCTGGGTTTATCTATTTCATTATATTTGTTTATAGCCAGTCTAACAACAGTGAAGATCTGATTTAATTTCAATGAGTAGGTAATTGCACAGACTATCATCCTTGGTAGGTAATTGTAATTAAACAATTATTGATATTGGAATTGTCTCAGTAATCGTCACTTTAAAGACTTTCATGATAGCTTTAGTGGATAAGCCCACTGATGATAACATTAATTATGATGATGTTTTATATGAAAACAATCATATCCTGACACCTATTGAGCGCTTAGAGAACTAATTTTTGGGTAAAAAAATAGCAGTAAGTAGCTAAGTGCACTAGGACCGGCTCTAGCCTATAGAGGCCGGGTGCAATCAATGCCCTGGCCTGGCGCTATCGAGAATGTGGTGCAATTATATTTGATGTTGGAAATAATAGCCTATTTTTAAGCAAGCTGACGCCCCACCTGATGGTAAGTGCCTACCGTCATATAGAGTTTAAATCCTGCTAAAAACCATAGTACCTAGTCACCTTTTGTGGATAAAAGAAACGCCTACCGCCCTATCACGCTCTCCGGGGAAGAGAACTAGGATAATCTGGAGCTCGCAGTCACTAAAACTCCCTTCGATGCTCAGTCTGGTCCACTATCCGACGGTGTTACGGACATTGAGCCATTCGTTGGCCGCTTTACGGTCTGGTCTCTGCAGGGGGACCAGGACCCCCCCTTCTGACAGCTAAAGGTCGGTGCCGACTCGGTGCACTTAAGACACCTGCACTAACAAGGAAAATATCACTTGATATTGCCATACATTCCATTCACTACTGGGCACGGGTTATTATAAGGGCTACCTTTCCCTTCAATACGAAACACAAAGAACTGCTTGATAGCCGAAATAGAAAAGGCAGTGGTACCTTACCTACCCTGAAGACGAACGAATGTAGATTCGAACCATACCACCTACGTAGTTAATACATCACTTTGCCCATTTACTTTCGGTACGCCGCCGCCGGCGCCGCTCCGTGGATTTGCTCTCGGGCAAATGACTCAATACTCAATGTTACCTGATAAGAATCCGTAAGAAGAATCCATATACAAAGACAGCTAAATTCTTTCTGCCTCCACCTTGCCGGCTGATAAGGTGCCTTTGCATAACTTCTGGAAGGAACCTATACTTAAAATAGAAAGGAGAGAAAATGTGTTGGTAAAGAATTTCAGGTTTTAGTATAATAAGACAAAGAATAAGAGTTACTAAATTTCTCAAAAAATTGACGGCTTTGAGGTGCCGTGGTTAAAGCTTAACGGAGCTTCCTTTTTAATTATTAGACCACGGTCGCTAACTTCTCTTGCATATTTTCTAGTTTTTTTTATGTATAAGTGGGTATACCTCGTATAAGTATTAATTCTTAGTTCGGATCCCGGGATGGGTCAACCAAATTTGTAATCTCGAGCTCCACCCTGCTTCGGAAGACACGCGGTTGTTACTGCAACCGCTTATTGCTTATTTCACCAACCCGCATATTGGGCCAACGTGGTAGTACTATGGCCCAAACTCCTCCCATGTAGGAAGGCCTATGTGTTTCTCCCATGTAGGAAGGCCCCACCAGTGGGGCATATAAAGATTGGTGAGGATGATGTTTGAGGGGATTAAAAAAAACGTAGGTAATCCGCCAGTTTGTGGTGGCAGCCATCTTGGATTTACAATGATACTAAATAAAGGTTTGTACCAAATTTCAGATCTATCGGTCCACAGAAAATGGGGAAAATCTCAATTACTAGATTTGACTCAATACAACTAAGGTCAGGATAAATAAAATGTTGGGCGACTTATGGCTCAAGTGATAGTTACCGACTAATCTTGTAATGATGTATAGCGACATAAGGCAGATAATTACCAACATATGTTGTAATGATGTTTAGCAACTTACGGCATGGTACTATTTAGCGACATATGGCATGTTGCTGTTTAGCGACTTATGGCGTATGCCACTGTTTAGCGATTTTGTAATATTGAAATGATAACCTTGTCATGTAAGTACGCTACTCTGTTAAGTGATTTATGGTCCGATTTAGTGTTATTTTGTACTTTTTTTCTGTCTAGGGACTTTTGTTGCTGACCGTACCTTATACCTATTCGAATAACAGATAAAATAAACTATTTTTTATTGTTTTACCATTAGCTGGATGCTGGATGGTAACAGACGAAAGGCTAAGTGACGAAGTGTTCATTTTTCAAACCTATTTGATAAAATACCAAATCTATGTTGACGTAATAACGTTGCAAATTCATAGATATAAAGTAATAATGTACAGTGGAGCCCACAACTGATAATGATGATATAATGATATGAAATAGCTATATATAACATAAATATTTTGTATAGTACCGATTGAATGAATGAACCAATGAATTATCATTTAATGCAGTGTGCACAGTTGATATCTGAATTATGTGACGAAATATAGAAAATTTCTGGCTTAAAATGAAAGCGCATCAATACATACTTGCTTATCGCTGAAAGAATTAACAGACATTATGTACATAATTTGTTAAGCTGCTACATTGAAAAAAAAATTAATGTAGAGTGGTGAAGGATCTTAGGGATCTGAAAATCAGATATATACATTTCTTGCTATATCTAGACCGGTCTAGAACCAAAACACGATTCAAAGAATTTTGGCTTGATAAATTTTATATTCGAAAATACCTCTTAAAAATAAGAAAATTTAAGATTGTTGGTAAACGATAATATGTATTCAAGGAAATTACTTTAAAATGTAGATATCATTCACAATCGTGAAGAAGCGAAGTCAGTCCATATGGATATAGGACCATAGCAAACTAAAAATCCGTTTTGCAAGAATCACATAGTCTGTCTAAGCAACAAACTCAACAATGTTGAGTAAAATAGACAAAAAATATTTAACTGTGTTTTAAATTAAATATAACTACGATTCAATAAAAGAGTTATTTATATTTAATTCAATTATTAATACCTAAATGTAGGTACGGTCGGGCTCGAAAGGTCCAATAGTATTATTAGTACTATGTCACACCAACTATCATAGTGTATTTTATATGGACTATTCTATACAAACACAAGTTTTGTTGGTGTGACGAGGCAATAACGTGTTAAAACTAGCTTTGAGTTCGACTACGTTACTTTTATAGATACCTACGTAATGCATGTTTATTTATTTTAAAAAAACATTATCTGTTCCATAAATGTTGATGTACTAAAATAATTCAAACAAAGTATTCAGCGGTTCTTTACTTTGCCAGGGTTACTTACTTACGTGCCCATGGAGATCAAAGAAGGGGGTAGTGTATAATCCAAATGAAATCAGGCCCGCTCGGTGACCCGTATTGGTTGACGTGTCCAGTAAACCAAATCGCGGCACCTTACAGTAATTAAGTATTATTAGATACATACTTTAATGGCGACAGAAATCCTTATGAAAACATTGTGTCCAGAGAAAGCTCAGTTGTGTGTAAACGGTACATTTATGGCTACCCATTTATATCTAATTGAATAATAAGTTTTAAACATCATTGACACAATAATTGAAAATCACAATTACTATAATGGATAAATATCATAGGTATTAATTGAATAATAAACCATAAATGTCCATAATTATTCAAAATCATTTTCTTACATTGTCTCTACTCCTCTAATAATATGAACATACTTGAAATACTTATAATTAATATTAGATTAATTTGTATATAGCGCTAACTTACAATACACGTCAAGTCAGAATAGTTCATGTTAAGTAAAATTACCACATAGATTACATTCCTATGGCTGAAGCAATAAATAATAACACTCTGGTATTCTGATATCTAAATACATTTCACACATTGCTGCTGGATTTCGTTGCCAATAGCGTCATCATTCATTGCCTCATATGACTAAATTACGTATGAATAAAATGTGACAAAATTGTATGTTCTAAAAGTCTAGCCTTAGTACACTTAGTTATAATTACGGCCTGTGACTGATGGAACTTTTCGCGCTCAAAATCATGTTCATTAACTGCAGACTATTGCAATGTAAGCTTGCATGATGAACCGATGACAACATGTTCGGGGTGACATTTGAACATATCCGACCAATGACTCTCAACCACATGTCGCATTACACTGAAACAGGCTCGACAAAACGTCATGTCAAAGTCTGATTTAAATACATACCTTATTTACTGACAAATACATGTTATAATTGGATACTTGTTATAAATACGTGGGTAAATATGCAAAGTACAAGCACTTCATCGCCGCCGTGCGAGTGAGACGGCAACGGCCGTGCGTGATCTAAGTACATCCACATTTCCTAAACTATTTCCTTATTCTTAACACCTTACACCTGAGACTAATGGCAGTGATGGTCAGCAGTTGTCGGGAGGGACATTTTGTCAACCTTTCCCCAAGAATGAAAATTAAAAATCTTACGAAAAATAAGACTCCACCTATGTTACTTTTACACATAGTATTAGCGGCATTACAGCTACGAGCGGAACGGTTCCAACAACCTCGCACTCTGCTCGTCCTTACCCTAACACAACAACACTCTTCGGCTACGTCTATCTACGAATATAACTTACGATTACATTTATGTTTCCTCTGGAAAACCACGAGAGCAAAATCTTAGGGACTATTACTAATATTAATCGTATCGAAATGTAGAGGTGTCATACGTTGTCCAGAAACTATTATGTCAACCAACGGCTAGCGGACGACAGACTTCTTACGCGATCCACTCCGAAGCTAAGGTCATAACGCGAAGCTCCTTCGTTCCATTTTCAATTGTTTCATTCAATACAACTGCCATCATAAACGAGTTGAAAATGACTGATTCAGTTGTGGCACGGTGAGCTACACAACACAGAGGAATTTGACCGTTAAATATTTATAGCTAGTTACATGCCCGTCATGTAATAAGCCTGTTTCAGTGAAGAACGCCCACGGCAAACAGCAAAGCGTATGAGAAAATGAATTTTGTTTCGAGTTCGAAGTGAACATATTAACTTTAATGAAAGCTTTATTGAGTATTGAGTTTATTTAACCTAAGAGTATTGTGCTCTGACCTTAACCAAAGACGAGCCTCGGGGGATGAACTGAGGTGAAGACGTGGAGTGCTGCGGCTAAAGGGTCCGGCAGACAGACAGCCGACACACAGACTATAGAATACATTAATAAACAGTAATAGGTTCGATTTGCCCTTATAAAAGTTGAGTACATTTTTTCCTATATCTTAACAACTAATACAATATCAAAATTTTATGGACTATGTATTACATAATAACATGAAAAAACAGTCTTCCAGGCTTTTTCGTTATCAAAAATTGTAAATTGTAAATTTTATTTGTAAAAACCAATAAAGTACAAGAATTTCAAAACAGTCTAATTACCCGCCAGCTCCCTCCATGACATGTCCATGTTAACGAGCTTTGCTTTAGTTGAGACAATTGCGTAATACTTTCCTTTAATTAACTACTAACGTTAGCCAATTTTTGGTATTTTTTTTATTCTAGACTAAACTTTTTGTAGCATAAAATTTTATTATAAGTAGGGCGCTATTCGGTTTGATGAATACGTGAGTGGTTTACAATGATCTCCATAAACGATACAACTATACAAACTAACACTTAGTCATGTGACGCTCCCTAAATACGACTTAATATTAATTTAATAGATGTCAAATTGAGTCAATTTGCTTAAGTAACACTGTAATTATGAATGTTAATATTTACGTTCCTTAATATTCTATGCATCGGAATATATGAGATTAACTAGTCCTGTAAGTACCTTAACAACCAATTATATGATATTTACTCCATAACTATAAATTATAAATTTAAATAAGAAAATTGATAAAGTAATCGTTACAATAAGCGATATTACATAAATATTACAATCATATGAGTACCGTACTGTTCAACAAAACTGAGACGGCCAGTTGTCCGACAGCCTCCGTACACTGATACTAATACCGCATACGCGACTATACCAAAATTTATATAACAATGTCAAATACAAACGATAGAACAATAATAGCATAAGACGCATCCGCGTTCACAACTGAAAGAAACGGGAAAGACAAATGGATTTACACGCTTACAATATACAGAATCTATTACGAGTCTGACTCTTAAGTGTATAATTCAACTTGAATGTAATTTAATGGTACTATTCATGTATCGCCACCTGCTTCTTTACTTCTCTTTTTCGTTATCTTTCTCTTTCTTATCTTCTGGTTCCTTCTCTTGTTCCTTCTCCTTCTCGTCGCCCTGAAAACATGTTTGACCTCAGCTTAAAACCTGTTTCAGTATGTCGAATATATAAAAAAGAATATAATTATGGATTTATTAAATTTCTTTTTATCAAATAACGGCATCAAATACGACGACGTCATATTTTATATTTCTTTCCTATACCTTGTAGAACATAACTAAATAACATTATCTTGTGATGAAACGTGTAAATTATGACGTCAGAGCTCCACGAAGCTCCTGGAAGTATTGTATTGAATTTTGCTAATACACCTATTAAATTTAGAAATCCTGTGACGTCAGTGTACGAATATCAAGTCTGGACAAAGACTGCGAGTTTGGTATGCTTGTTTTTCAATTCGCAGTAATCAAAGTCAACCCAAACTTTAATCAGATGAATCAATACTGACCTTGCCCTTTTCAGTGTCGTCCGGCTGCGACTGCTTCTCAGCGGGGCCGGTGCCCTCCTTCGTCTCCTTGGCCTCCTTCACTGGCTTGGGGAGGTGAGCGTTCAAGTCCAGAGTGGCACAAATCTCATCCCAGTCGTGGAAGGCGCGCTCCTTAATGCGGGACACGAGGCCAATCAAGTTCGAGAACGATTCGTTCATCGCATCTCGCAGGGGGTGTGCCACTTCTTTATCAATAAATTGCAGCTGTGCGAGATTCGAGAATGCCACTACATCGAGCTGCAACATAAAATATTTTGTATACAACAAAGGATGTTTATACTATAACAATAAAAATGTATTAGGTTGAATGTAAACTTCCTACACTTAATATTTGCTTCAAAGTAAATTTTGTTTACTGTAAGTTTACATTGTAGTTTTAAATAATAATTATACTTACGAGAGTAGGTTCATCGCCAAAGAAAAACGGCCTGTCGGAAAGATAATCAGAGAGGGCGCGCAAGTCGTTCTTGCCGAACTCGATAATCTCCTCTTGGCTGTGTACGCCAATACCGTGGGCTTTAGCTTTCTTCAGACCCTATAATAATAAAATGACATATTTAAGCATCCTACCGATGAACCTTCCCCTGAGTTACAGGTGGTTGTTGATGCCCACGAAAGCGCAGACGCCTGCGCGGAAATCAGACAACCACATCGACGGGTCTTTAACCTCTAGAAATCTAGACATCCTTAAAGTAACACGCCCACGCTTGATACTCGTTGTCAAGCAACATAACAAACAAAGCTTTATGGAAAAGCGCAGTACAAAATATGAATAACATGAGAGCCAATAGAAATAATATATTAATAAAATTGATTCTAATGGATATTTCATGAGCTTAACTTTATTTATTATATAACTCTTCATTTGCAAATTGTTGAGAACACAACACGGCGCGAATTCTCGTTGCATAGCAAATAATAAATAAATCGCTGCTTTTCATGAATAACCACACAATCCAAAATATTTGAAAAATTAGTTATGTATACAGAATGATTCAAAATGAGCCATATTTTTACGTCCATAAAACTCATAATCATATTGGCAAAACTGACGAAGTGGCGCCACTGAATGTCATTATGTGATTGATCCATTTTCGGCGATATTTTTCTAAAACAATCCACGACTGCCAGTTGCAACGAGTCCTTGCCAGCAAACACTTAAACTATTTCTGGAAAAATATCACAAAACAAAATAATTTTAGATTTTTTAGTGAATATTTTCTGCAGTTCTATACCTTTTCAAGTTGTGCGAGTCTTAACCAAAATTACTGTTTTAAAAAAGTCCACCAGTTCGTATTACTACAATATTAATGAAAAGAGTAAGTATGATAATATTATTCATTTTGTTTTATTTGATTATTCAATAAATGAAAATTTGAATTCGTAACGAACATTATGATATATGACAACATTTAACAAAAAAAAACTGTGATTATAGGCAAACTTACACAAGATAACTCACTATTCACTAAATTAAATATACAATTAAGAATTTCTTCTTGTTTCGATATAAAAGTAGCCTAGAAAGGTTTCTTTCTTTCTTCAAAGGGGATTATATTTCGGGTGCATTATTGTTTATATTTTTAGTGCATGCGTGTATTATGCAGTATTTTGATGGCCGCCTGGTTGAGTGATCAGTGTTCCTGTCACTTAGCCAGGGGTTCTAGGTTCGAATCTCGGTAGGAGCAGATATTTGAGGGAACGATGAATATTTGTCCCAAAGTCCTTCTTTTTCCATAACCCAAGCTTTTAATTATGCATAATTTGGGCTAGATGTAAGAAATAATATTTTCACTAATCAATCATTTTAATTATTTAATTTTTTTTTACATTTTCGCGAGCACTACACATTGAAATAAAACTAATTTACCGGATTTATGCGTTTAATTAAGTAGATGTTACATTCGGTATTATTTTAAGTCGAATCGTCGGGTGTACACCTAATAATAATGTAACATTTAATTAAACGAGAGTTAAATCCGGTAAATTGGTTTTAATTCAAATATTTAAAAAATATTTATTGCTTAAGAGCAAACCTCTAGTTCAAGTAGCAGCTCAGATTCAGACAGCTCATCAGAATCTGAATCAAATCAAGGTCACTCAACATCACTTGCTTACTGACGAGTTTGGAACGTCACCGACATTCGTTTCTTCATAGAACTGCCAGCCGACACAACATTTCGCATATCGCCGCTTCGCCAACAGAACCTTTCACCGGCGTACGATTCGGCAACAGAACCTTTCGCCATCGGGCAGTTTACCGCCAGAATCATTCACCTAAGCACGATTCGTCGACAGTTTCTTACATTTCTAACCTACCACGGCCATGTCGGGCTTCCGCGGACAGCTCTGATTTCGTTTAATGCCTGAGGGTCTGTCGGCGAATCGTTCTTAGGTGAATGATTCTGTCTGCTCGATGGCGAAACGTTCTGTCGACGAATCGTACGCCGGTAAAAGGTTCTGTTGGCGAAGCGGCGATATACGAAATATTGTGTCGGCTGGCAGTTCTATGAAGAAATGAAAGTCGGTGACCAGTTCCGTCACCATAAAAGTCGAGCACAATGCAGAGGCAACTATATAATGCGCGATCTTTCAGTTGTGCAACCGAGATATTCCTATAAAATTCATAATAGTAACCGAGGGAATAATAATGCTTTTGTTTCTCTATA
Source organism: Nymphula nitidulata (assembly GCA_947347705.1). Taxonomy (NCBI): domain Eukaryota; kingdom Metazoa; phylum Arthropoda; class Insecta; order Lepidoptera; family Crambidae; genus Nymphula; species Nymphula nitidulata. Next base: position 27,052,436 of record OX374616.1, read on the forward strand.
AATGACGAAAGATTCAAGTCTGTAAATATTTTTTTAAGCTACACTTGATTTATCTGATACTACAGTGCGTACCGTCCTGCAAAAGATAAGTGACTGCGGAGTTCTAGGTTTAAATAATCGAGGTAAAAATGGCCAACTAAGTGTTGGACTTAGTTGGTTAACTATAGATCCTTTTATAAAAGAAGGTGTTAGGCACCACATAACTTCAATTCCAAAAATTAAAAGTCACTGCTGTTGTGCTGATACTAAAAGTTTTTATATTGATGGCAACAAAACTGTAGCAGATTTACACCGAGACTACGAAAGTAATTGTCACCTAAAAGGTCTTCCAGCTGCAAATTATTTGATGTATTACAAAATTTTCAATAGGAGTTTAATATCGCATTCTTTCAGCCAAAAAATAATCAATGCGATGATTTCATATCTTTCAGTAATGCCACAGTAAATTATAAAGTTAATTTGAAAGCAAAATTTGATATACCTACACTTAAAAAAAAAAAATTGGCTAGACAAAACAAAGAAGATAACAAAAGTATCTCCTGATAATCGTATTGTAGCTGCTTATGACTTGCAGGCCGTAATGCCTTGTCCGAGAGGAGATGCTTCTAATTTTTATTATGTATCACAAGAAGAAATGTGTTATTCTCTTAATAAAGTAAGTCCAAAAGTTTTATAATAAAACAACTTAATTCAGGCGTCTAACAAAACAATTATCTGCTATGGTGTACTATTTACTGTTATGTTATTATTTAAGAAATTTATTAATACCTTTTTAGCGGTATTGCCAATTAAGTCATTATTCATCAAAATATTTTTGATATCTGAGTATCGTAATTTGGTTTATATTCTTAATCACAATAATTTTGAATAAATAATTTTGTTTTAAGACGAAGTTCTTTTAGTTTTTAGTTATTATAGTGCACTTTCTAAAGCTAATTACTTACATTTCATCTAAAATACAAAACTTTAATAAATGCTGGACTGATTTTTGTTATACATGTGCATTTAACTTGATTGAATAAAAAGTTGTGACAACTTACTTTTTGTTTATTTTTAAAATGGCTCTCCTGTAAAATTAGCTTTTTTGAGTTGTGTTATTCTTCATTCAAAGCAGCGAAATGTGTTATCTATCTCTCACACTAAAAACTGTAATAAAATAAGACAGAAGTACATAATTAATATAATTTGACATGAAAGTTACTGACCTTGCGTCCAGATGTAAATTTATAACAGAAGTTTAGGATCGGATTCGGCAGACGCGTATTGAGGGCATTCTGCAGATTCACTTGATATCCCTTGATGACACTCTCGGGATACTTGGCGCGCCACCACAGGATCACCCATGACAGGTGGTTCTCAATCATAGAGATCATTGCGTGTGCAACCACCCGCTGCTCCGGTGTCAGGGCTGGATTGAACAAGGAATTGGGTCAGGAGGTGGTTGTTTTCTTAGCATATTGCAGATGCACATGCGCAAAACTCAATATCACCTACAATTCTAGGACACCCTACCACTCACGGGAGCTTTTTAATGAATAAAGAACGAAATCATCAATTATCAACTCTTGGTTGATAAATTAACTACACTGACGGAATTTAGGTATTCTAGAAAATACAGTAACGCGTATTCGTAAAACAAATGACAAAGAAAAGATGCTTCTTATAATATTGTTATTGCAGAGTTATCAAGTTACAGTATAATGAGAAGCTTGTAACCGATTGCCAAGCACTCACACTACCGTGACACAAATAGTTAATGAGTCGGTAATAACAGATTATCTCACCCGCATCAAGATCCTTGTTGTATTTCTCGGAGAGCTCTTTAATAACGAAAGCACTGTCTGCAATTTCTTCACCGTTCAGCTCCACGAAGGGCAGCTGGCCTTTTTTGGATCGAAATTTGGCCATATGTGGTACATTCTGAAAATAATAAAGTACAACTATTTCAGTTTTCAAACTCGGAAAAAGTTAACTAAAAATGTTAAATCAACCGCATAAACTACTTTTTGCAACAATACTTGACTACACACATACTGTTACATACATACTGTTACATACCTAAACCATACAAATTATCATGTGCGTGTACAATTTAATGTTAAATTTGTTTATGATTACGTCTACAAACTGTATCACTAAATTACTAACGCAAGCCCTGTTATGTACCACTTCGGGCGTAACAACTTACACGTTCGAGCATTGCCGGTTCGTTTTTACCGGCAGGTAGAGTTGGCAGACTAGCTAACGACTTCATAATCTCAAAATGGATTAAGTAATAAATATTCAGCGACGGTCGACGATTGGTATGCCGGTATAATGCTTTATTTAACAAGTATTACCAAAAAGATTTTATGTGCGAAATGAAACGAATTTGCTCCACAAATTTTTTCTCAACAGTTTTATATATCAATATAAACCTCTTGAGAAAAATTGTGTGGATACAAGTTAAAACAACACTTAATTTATATGGTTGTAAATAAGTTATATTTATAAAATTACTAAATAAATATGTAATTATAACATGTTTATTACGGTTATTAAGTAACTTTATAAATAACTAGCTTTTTTACCACGGCTTCGCTCGCGTCAAATTAGGGGTAGTTTAAATTTGAAATAGGGGGACACGTTCTTTCGCAAAGCAATGAGTACAATTCAGGATGCAACTAAATTTTAAGGATATGCATATTCAGACATTGCTCATGAATTGGTAAGTTTCAGAGTGTAACAGAGAAATTTCGCAGAAGAATTATGTAAAAACAAAAATTATCGTCTAGGATGGGAGTACTATGGCCGGTAGAAAGATTACCTACCGATGATCACATCTTTAATTAATTAAGCAAGCTTTGGAGAGGTTAGTCAGTATTAATAATAATTATTATGATTCATTAATAGATGAACAAAAACCGAACTGGTAAACCTGTTAAATATCATTGGATTTTGGTTAAATTAAGAATCGAAAACTTTCAATTATACTAGTTAAATACTAATATACGTAATTTTTTTGGTCCAAGGGGAACGTACCGATGAGATAAAAGCGTGATTTTAATTACAATGTGTTATCAAAAATCACGCTTTTTGGAGTTCAGTGGAATAAGTCAATAAAATATTCACTAAAGTATTTTAGAGTTACGTAGAAAGTTTTTTTGAGTTTAGTGGAGAATTCTGAAAAAATCTAAAATTCCCGGGATCGAACATGGTGAAAGAAGAAACTCGACACAGAATTGCTTTCTTCCCTCGTTTTTAAAGTCGTAAGACACCTATTGTTGCATTGTCTATTATATACTTGAAGTTTTACTACAATTTTAGATGAAGCTCCTTATTTGAAAAATAAAAAGTAATGGTTGCGAAATTAATGCAATAACAGAACGCAAAAATCAGCTGTATGGCATATTTCATGTTCGTTTTAAAAATATATTTTTTTATACAACTAGATGACAAACAAGCTGACGGTCTACCCGGTGGTGAGGGGTACCTAACCGCCGCCTATAGAGACCTGCAATAACAAGGAAAAAATCACTTGGTATTGCAGGTGCGTTGTCATCCTAAGGCCTAAGGTGCCTTCCATGCCCAGTAATTACACTGGCTACCTAAGAATATTTTTAATGGACTAAAATTCATAATAATTATAGATTTTCACCCTATACTATAGATAGGATTGCTGTTCAAAATTATAATTATTTTAGGCCAAGGCCTCATACATTCTGTGGTGCTCTCTTTTCTTTATTAAGGGTGCTCTAAAAAGTTAAACATTATTATGTGTATCAACAACAACAACGTGTTGATATACGATTTAGAAGTTATGTATAGTAATAAATACGTATTATGTTATCTTTATTCGGACATTTATAAAAGGAAAATATTAAACGGTAGTAGTTTTTTAAAGAAGTTACTACTTACAGGTTTCCTACCCTACAAAATAATTAGGTATCAAACTTTTATCTTCTGGAGAACTTCTGTTGTTGCTATGTTTAGTTAGACTAAATGCTGTTTGTATTAAACACTCCCTAACCAAGATCATGTTTTTCGATGATGTCTGAAGTCTGAGGCTCTATTCGGTGACTACATTACCAGAGCATTTCTAAAGTTACAGACTCATTCATTCAGTCATCGACAATCGGTTGAGATATCACTTTAAAAATATAATTAGTTCTTATAACAACGTAATGCCGAAGTGTGGGAAAATGTCACAAAGGCTCGCCCTTATATGGAATACTGTCAGTGTGAAAAGTTCGTATATCTTGCCATGAAATGTTCTGGGTCACCTACCAAGTTGCGCAGGCTCTCGCGTGTGCGTGACGACGACTACATCTCAAAAAAGTCCAATCTAGGCAAGACTGGACTTTTTTGATATGTATTCCTTCAATTTCCTTACCTGATGGCAGACGGTTGAAAGGCGGGACCAAACCGGACAGATTCCCAATACCTAGGTTACTGGATTTTACATATTTCTTACATGGCAAGACACACTTTTCTAGATTAGACATAAATAAATCATACCATTTCATTACTGTCAGAGAGGAGGATATAGAGAAAACTGCAATTATAACCCCTTTAGGCCTTTTCGAATTTCCCAGAATGTCATTCGGCATGCGAAACAGGGACCAAAATACCGATATAAATTAATAACGATACCTTAAAATAACGGTAAAAACAACGTTACTAAAATATACCGTTAAAATTTTAAGTATCATTACTTCTAGAAATTAAAGGGGGGATAGTAACGTTACTGAAGTATCGATATTATAAACGTTAAGTTTTTCGACTCCTTCTAATATTGTATTTCTTTTTATTCAGTAGCCCGGTTATGAATTGACGAATGAGTAGAGAAGAGAGAAGAGAAGAAGAGATTGAGTAGACGAATTGTGGTTGTGCGAAAATTTCAATACCTACTGTTGGAACATACCTACTGTTTAGTGCAAGAGCAAGGGTTTTTGTTACTAAGGCCTGCATCATCTATAGGGTCAACCAACGTTTGATATCGAATCACTCAAACAAAACTAGTCTTTAACCAACTTCAAAAAAAGGTTCTATATTCCACTGTATGTATTTTTTTTTGTGTGTATATTCACCGATTTATCTGTCGATTTTCATAATTCTTTTTTTATTCGATAGAGTTTACTTCTGAGGTGGTCCCATTGTCACCAAGTCAGGATCTCATAATGAGATCCTAGGGAAATTGAGGGAAAACCTTAAATTTTAAAGGAACATATTAGATGTTTTATTCTTTTCTAAAGCTATTTAAGTATTTGCTCCTGATAGTCATCAGCTCATGTTAATGAACTGGCGATGGAAGCTACAACTCCTTAACAGTTAGGAGTTGGAAGATAAAATTTTTTTCTTAGGTACAAACGACAGCACGTCAAAAGTAACAGTTGAACTACGAAAGCCGCCTCTATTCCAAACCCAGTAAGGGCGTTCTCAAGGTCAAACTGTTACGCTTGATGTGCTGCCGACTGTACTTAAATTTTATTATTTTTCCCTTTTTAGTGTTTTGAATTTGATTTTATTTTTGTTAAAAAATATATTTTTTTTTTACCTTTTTAAGTAATCATCTAAGATCAAAGCCAGATGGATGACCGTCAGCACTATTGACTTGTCTGTCTCTCAGTCTTTGCTGAAATACATAATGACCCTAATTCTGGTAAACACATGCTAAGTCTAAATTTAAGTTCAGTGCATTTCTTTCTTTCAAAAGGAATACGAAAAGGATGGCTGTCATAGAATTTGACATTTAGAAACGTGCGTTCAATTTTCGACCTTATTGAACGTGATAAAATGCAGTGTTTAGGAGGCACCTCCGTACATGCCGTCTAAAATTGTCTATGGTTTCTTAGAAATCTGTCTAAATTTAAGTGACAGCTCTAAACAGATTCTTGCTATCTTTTTCCTATTACTTATTGCGAGAAAGAGATATACTGTAATTAAATTTAGAATTAAAGTGCGTTCCCAGAATTAGGCCCAATATTTACGTTACGGAGTTTTACCTTCCATCATTAGTTCACCCGAATAACCCGATAGAATACAACTATTCGTCGATACGTACCTATAATAATTAAATAATTATCTTCCAACTCCTAACCGTTAAGGAGTTGTATCTTCCATCATCAGTTCACCCGAATAACCAGATAGAATACAACTATACTTTAACACGTACCTATAATATATAAAGAATTATCTTCCAACTCCTAACCGTTTAGGAGTTCTACCTACCCAGCCATGGTTCCATGGTTTCCTTATTCACCAGCTCATCAACGTGAGATGGTGACTGACAGTAGCAAATACTTGAATGGCTTTGGAAAAAAGTAAAACATGTCATACGTGCCTATAAAATTTAAGGTATGCCCTCGAATTCCCTGGGATTCCATCATTAGATCCTGAGTTGGTGACAATGGGACCACCTCAACAATTTACAACAGACATACGTTAGATTGAAGGGAAAAACAATGTTGTTGCTGACACCTTATCGCGCGTCGAGACGATTTCCTGCCGAACAGTATTCGATTACGACGAACTGGCTGAAGCGCAAAAACTCGATGCTTACATTGCTCAACCCAAGCCAGCGGATGTAGTCAGCAAAGTGTGTATTAGGAATGCCTACTAGTAATAATAGCTTTCATTGCGAAGTTTCTACAGGTAACTTACGGCCATACCTACCTCTAGCGTTTAGGAAGATTGCGTTCGAGCCCATACATAATTTAAGTCATCCTGGCATACGTACCTCCAAGAAGCTATTTGCACAAAAATTTTTTTGGCCAGGCCTGAATAAGGATGTAGGGAAATGGCAAAAGTGTTGTTTACAATGCAAAAAAAGTAAAAGTCGGGAGGCTCGATATAACATTTGGTGGCAGCGGTGGGATCCAAAAAACTAGGATCCTCGGTTCGTCTCTGTACCTACACCGTATCTCCATCGTCGTCTCTGTACCTACACCGTATCTCCATCACCGTCTCTGTATCTACACCGCATTACTATCTCCAAAGTGAAGTAAAGTGCATAAAATCAAGTGCCTTTACATGAAAGAAATACGTACTTACCAAATCGTGAAGTGATACGCTTAAAACTGATCATCTATAAACCCTGAAAGAAAACATTTCATACTTACCATTTCCGACATACCAAGAATAACCGTGTGCGTCATACCTACATCACTGTTCCTGAAAAAGATAACGTACAAAGTTATCCTAACTCGTCGGCGTCAGGGGCAGGGGCCACAACATTGTTGCAGCACAAGACTAATTGTGCCTAGCGCAATGAATGTTATAGCGTTCGCCGTCACCTGCTACGTACTGTAAGTGCTTTGTTTTAAATTACTTACTCCAAAGTCAGTGAGAATCCAGTGTTAGTTTTAAGCGTAACTCAATCAGAACTCTATCCTAGTAATTAAATCATAACATTAAGCATTTCGTGCCTCTATCCGAATCGTTTTTATTTCTACTATTTTTACTATATTCACTGTATACATTGTTTCGTATTACTAGTTCATTGTGAATCCAAATTTAAAATGTCGAATCCACATATCCAGCTCTTATCTGCTCTAAACTTACCATCAGACACGGAAGATGAAAGGGCGGCTAGCCCTGTAGATAAGCCTGAAGAAAAAGGCAAGAAAACACTAAGCTCCCCAACAATTGAGAATCTAGACCTTAGCGTGATCCTCAAATTCATAAAATAGTATGATGGTAGTAGAGAAACACTCAACTCGTTCATCATTAACTGCAATAACGCTTACGAATTAGCGTATAGCATACAAAAACCCATTGTTTTTAAATATATTTCATTAAATATATTTTAAATATAGTTACAAGGCAAGGCGGAAGTTGCTTGCTCTATAAAAGAGTTTGTAAATTGGGACCAGCTCAAAGAATTTCTTAAAACACAATTCAGTGAACGCAAGCATTCCTCACATCTCCTAATGGAGTTGCAAGAGAGCAAACAGCTTCCGATCGAAAACGTCAGTCAATTTGCACTTATAATCGAGACCATCTTATCACAACTCCTCACAGAAATATCTCTCAGCAACATCAAAGTCAAAGAATTACCAGGTCGAAGTGCTGCAATGGAGGAATTAGCCTTGCACCACTTCCTTATCGGTCTTCAACCACGCATTTCCAACATCATCCGGTGCAAATCACCGAAAAACTTGAACGAAGCATAAGCTTCTCAATCTCTGAGGAACGAATACAACAAACACTTTATAAGAAAGGAAGGCACCCTAGAAATTCTAACATCATATTACCTACTCGAAGCTCAAACCCTTAAAGAGGATACTCAAACTCCCTACAACAGCCGTCGCGTAACTTTAACTATACAAACATAATATGTAGATATTGCAAATTGTCAGGTCACAGTATCGAGCATAGCCGGAAAAGGGAATATAACAACCGAATTAGAAACCAATTGGGCCCCTTACCTAGCTCCTCCAATCCCAATCAGTTTAAAAGAGTAAACTTTGCCAATGACCAAGAGTTAGAAGAAAATGAGGAAGTAGACCTCTATGAAATCCAACACTCAAAGGATTTAAACTAAACTACGTCTCGTTCAGGTGTCGCACGGGACGATCTCCCATAAAAGACACCAAATCCACTGCATCCACTACTAAATCCACTGTAACCAATACTAAATCCACTGTATCCAATACTAAATCCACTGTATCCAATACTAAATCCACTGTATCCAATACTAAATCCACTGTATCCAATAGAAGACCTACTGTCTACAATAAAAGACCCACTGTATTCGCTGTATCCAATAATAGATTCATTGTATCCAATACCATCCACTATATCCACTGTACCCACTGTATCCACTACTAGATCCACTGTATCCACTGTATCCGCTGTACCCACTGTATCCAATACCAGATCCGCTGTATCTACTGTATCCAATACCAAAACTACTTTATCCACTGTACCCACTGTATCCACTACTATCAGAATATCAGAAGTCAGAATATCAGCGCTTCTGCGGCATTCTGCGAATGTCGCTGAAGCATTTGTGCTGAGACAGGGACCTGTTGGCTTTGCACTTTGTTCAATATGTTTATATTTATAATTATCTTAATTATCGTATTTTGTGACTGTAATTTGTTTGTTATACCTAAATATTGTGCCTAGTGTTAAGTCAATAAAAAGATTCTTTCTTTCTTTCTTACTAGATCCACTGAATCCGCTGTACACACTGTATCCAATACCAGATCCGCTGTATACACTGTATCTAATACCAGGTCCACTGTATCCGCAGTACCCACTGTATCCAATACCAGATCCACTGTATCCAATACCAGATCCACTGTACCCACTACCAGATCCACTGTATCCAATACCAGATCCACTGTATCCACTGTACCTGCTACTAGATCCACTGTACCCGCTACTGTATCCACTGTATCCAACACCAAATCCGCTGTATCCACTGCATCCAATACCAGATCCACTGTATCTGATTATGAATCCACTGCATCCGCTGTACCCAACAATAAATTCACTGTACTCACTGTGTCCACTTCATCCACTCCATTCACCGATCCTACATGCAAGGAAGAAATTAAAATCTACGAAATCTCATTTGACCCATTAAAAAAGTTTTTGCCATACATTATCACTAACACCAAAATCTCAGACTTACCACTATGTCGTCGATATGAAAAGTCGCATACGAAATCTCTCTGAAACTATCCCTGTTAACTACTCTTGTCTTCAACCTGAAACGAAAAATTCTGCTGATAGAACCCGACACGTCTTAAATCTATTAAGAACAGAACATCTGAACGGCGAAGAAGCCGATGCTCTCCTACAACTCTGCGCGGACTACTCCGACATCTTCCATCTCCCGGATGAAAAGCTTACATATAATCATGCTATTAAACATGACATCAAAACCATAACAGATGAACCATCCATACTAAGTCCTACAGATTCCCGAAATCCACAAAAAGGAAGTAGACGAACGGATCAACAAAATGCTTTAACAGGAAATAATAGAACCGTCCATTTCACCTTGGTCTTCACCAATATGGGTGGTACCGAAAAAACTAGATGCATCAAAAATGGCGCGTAGTCATCGACTACCGTAAGCTGAACGACGTAACCATCGGTAATACCTACCCCATTACCTACTACCTGGTGACATCACCTGTAATCAACTTAGATTTTAACTTAATAAATGATTCTTGTTGTAACTTGTTAAAATTCAAAGAAATGGCTAGTAATGTGCCTAGTCTAAAATTAAATAACTTAGATCTTGACAGTTTGCATTTGAAGGAAACTTCAAACACAAATAATAATATAGTTAAGGAACTAGACAAGATTATAAACGAGCCACATATTATTAAATATGGAGCTCACTACTCTACATTGGCCATATTTCTTATTAACATCATAATTGTAATTATAATGTATGTATTGTATAAAAAAAAAAATATTGCAGGCAGCATTCACCAGCAACCCAATATACCTAAAGTGGTATTTAAAGAGGAAACAGTAGAAATAATAAACTCTAAACAAACAGAACCAGAATCAGTTGAAATCCGTTCCCCTAAAATTCGTACTAAAGTTTAACAATTTCGATAATATGTACTTGCAAATAATGTAATCAAACATAAATAATGGAAAATCAAGTTACAAACTAAATAAACTAAAACTTTTATTATACCTACTTAAGTAAAACTAATATAAATAAAATTCGGAATATTCACCCTGAATTTTATTCCTAATGGTGTTACATCCTTAGAATGCTCGGGTTAATGCTGACAACCCTGACTGATGTTGTAGCATCAGCATTTACTATCCAAGCCGACGCGCCCGCTTCCCGAGCGCGTCAGTCTCCTCATAACCATTGCTCGTGACGGCTGCCTTCCAATCCCATATCTAGTGTTTTATTTTAAATATTTTTTTTAAAACCTAAATCGGGAGGCTCGATATAACAGATCGACTATATATTTATCAATGGTTAAAACATGTAATTTTCAATGTATTATGTATGAGGTATAATTTTTTTTTAGTTTTCTTTCTATTTGTCACTGAAATATATGGGAATCTCAAAGTAATATGTTCATTCTAAATTAAATAATTAATAATATTAGTCATTATGGATACCGATTGTATAGACATAGTTTAAATAGCAGTTTCTAAGAATTAATGTGTCGAAATTATTAAAAACAATTTTATTTTATAATTCTATTTTATTAGTTCAAACATTGTAATGTCTTGGTAGAAACAATTAGGCCAGTGCGATAAACCGCGCGGCCAAAGTAGCAGAGTTGCACATTCTTATAAACAAAGTAAATGTATAGATTGCAGGTTAGGGTTGTCACAATGTAAATTTACAGGGTTATCATTAGTTGATAATTTTTATGTATTATTTTTCTTTGTGTCAAAACTTTTTTATAAAAATTTGGGGAGGATGTTATGTAGGGACCCAGCAACATTGTATGCATGACGTAACTATCGAGTCAGCGAATTAGCGCTCCTGCGTCCGCGCACGACTAGCCTCGCCAGTCGTTCCCCTTCACGTGCCTCGCTAACCCGCTAACCAATAGTACTGTGGACACGATATTTTATATATATTTTATGTGTTGGTTTAAAACTTAGAGTCAAGTCAGAACAATATAGTATTCAGTGACAAGTGATTGGACGTTTTATTTGCACCACCTTCTGGACAGTTAATGTTAGCCTACATCTACGTACAGTGATACGTACAGTAGAGATCACATATACATAACAGTGGATAAATTTAACAAAGTATGTATATGATGAGTGGAAACAAATCTTAGAGACACGAAGGTACCTATCCACTATCCAGCAAGATGATAATAAGCTATTATAGCATTGCCGTTTAAAGGACATCAAAGCCAAAGCAGAAAGCGTCGTGCCCTGCAAATAATTACTAAGTTTATGTTTACACCTAATTTGTTAGAAAAATCGCGACAATAATCAAGTGACTTTAAAAAAAACAATGTAGTTTAATTTAAACCTATTTTTTACTGCTACCAGATAATAGGCTACAAAATAAAATGAACAACAACAAGGTTGGTTTTTTTCAACAAAGACCGACTTCCGAGTTAAAATAGACAAAATCTTTAACAAAAATGGATTTAAATTATATAAATTCGATTTAAATAGCAATTTCAATCCACCCAGGCTGATACAATGTATAATTTAACGTAGGTGATGTCTCATTCATTAGTTATTATAGATCGATAACTTTTTTTATTGATCTAAAATGAGACATCTCATAAATATAAAATTAATTATTTAATTCAGTGAGCACGAAATTCGACATAGATAAAAAGGCGTCATTATTGTTTTGCATTATCATAAATCTATAAGCACAAGCCAGATACAATAAATATTCTATTGTTGAGGACACACCCGGCGCGGCGGCGAGCGCCCAGGCAGATTGGTAAATAAAGCTCGAAAAGTTCGATACCAATGTATTTTATTCGAAACATTTTGTCTTTGCTTTAAAAGTAATTATATATTGTCCACAGCGCAAGGTTGAGAAAACAATGAATTATTTAATAGTTTAGCATAAGTTCTTGTAATGTTTAAAGTCATTAAATTTTTTCCACGTGACAACAACAGGTTGTCACAGTTATCGACTTGGTAAGGAAGAGGGTCCAAAGTCTAAAAGTGTGTGAGAATAGGTCGCAATGACGAGCATGGATGACGTGCGAGCCGTAGGGTGCCGGGAATCGAGAGCGCGAGGGGATGAGGTGAGGTGGGGGACGCCGGCGCGGCGCGGCGGGCGGCGTCCCGGCTTGGTTTATCTGGCCGTATCCATGGCGACGGGCTCCAGACAGGCGAGCCGTTCCGTCGAGCGGAGAGAGCACAGCTGTATTGATTTCGACTATGAGGTTCAGCGGCCGGCCGCTACGCCTCCGCCCTCGCCCCGCAGCCACAATGACGCATTGGTCCGGCTCAGGCTATCATCAGTTAATGTAACATCCCTTTGTGGAAAATTATTACATGTACTTACGTACTACCATGATCAATCTACGGCGGAAACTGAGACAAAGGAGCGTTTATAATGTAACGAACTTTCAAATCTAAAACAATTATTAAGGATCGAACATTATAAAAAGTATAATAGTATTGTAAGAATTCTTAAAAACAAAATTGAAATTCTAAATTAGGTACCTTATAAAACTGAAATAGAATGCACTGGAGACACTACGTATAGGCCTGCTTGCGGGTAAGAAGAGTCTATAAATACTTAAGTAGGTATCTATCTACATTGCAGAATTACTGTATTCTTGAAACAAGTTCTCGGTGGATTTACCCGATTAAAGAAATAGGTACCTATCTCGGTTAGTATTTTAGTTATTATACCAGTTACATTATATTGTATACACAATTTATTAATGATTGATATTAGTGTATATTTCTTTAGGTAACGGAGATCTAGATACACAATGTAAGTAATATATTTAAATAAATATTATATTGAAGAATAATAGGGCAAACAATCAATAACATGTAATCTCCATAATCACTAATGTTCAATGTGTAATATAGTGTAGTGAAAGAAGGGCGTGACATGCATCTGCGCAGTCTCCTCAACCGACAGCAATCGATAGGTAGCTAGTGCATCTAGGCATTACGGCGGTTGCTAGGGCCCGGGCGCGAGATAAATTTGAGCTGAGGGCCCGCGCACCGGCGGGCGCCGAGTCCCCGGGTGTTTAGGAGCATGCGACGAACGCTGCGGGGGTTGCGGGGTTGGTGATAGCTGACGAGCGCGCCGGGCTGTGTTCGGAGTTCGGGCGGGGTCGCGCAGGCGCTCTGACGACGCAGGTCGAAGCCCTCCCGGTTGGCGACCCCCACGTCTAGGCGGCCACTTACATCATATAATTTTATCTTGAAATAAATATAACTGCTATTGGTTATGTTTTATCCTAGGACATAATAATTGAATTAACGAAGGTTCGAACAAATGCAAAGGGTTATACCTACACAGCACTCCTGCCCATAGTGCCACTCAAGTTTTAAAATAAAATTATTCTTCCTTCATCAATAGAATAACTTTTTATGTATTACAATCATCAAGTACACAATCCTAAAAGTATGAACTGTTTGATAAACCTATCACATTATTATAATGGCTTGTGTTACGATCTCATGATGTGCTTTTTCATCCATGTTAACACTGTAGAGGTAGAAAACAAGCTTTTGTTCATTACTGTTTATCATAGATGTTCTAAACAAAGTAGTTGTTTGGTAAATGAATACAATAGAATCAAAGTTAATTTTAACAGTGTTACTGTTAAGTACCGTGCGCTAAATGCAAACAAAGCAACATCACACATTGTGCTATCGTTTGCTTAAACAATGCAGCTCGTAGAATGCTTCTCCATTGTAGGTTATCTATGTATGAAAATGTTCAGCTTTCAGATTGAAACAAAAATCAATCAATGTGATGCTAAGGAGATAAGATAGTTTACGAGCAGTCGCACTAACAGCTAATTTAGTAGAACGTCTTTATTTATTTAAGATTGTTACTAGAAAGGTATTTCGAAATGCAATAATTTCACTGTCTTGAGGTGAGGTTGAGATATTTTCACTAAAAAAATGTCACATGAGGTTCGATATGACTGGCATTGCAAATAGATTACTTCTCTGTTTAATAAAACTTTAAGTGTAAGTTTTATTAAACGGGCCCAGCAGTAAGTAAACTTATTATGTAGGTTTTTTACAAAATTGTAGACTTCTACAATTTTGTAAAAAGCCTACAACTAATTGTAGATTTCTAGCTGTAAAAGCCGTTAAATAAAGCTACAAATTAGTAATAGTAATACTGCTAAATACTTGTAAATTCAACGCCTGTAGACCTTGTTTAATAAAACTTTACCTACAATTGTAAAAAATGCCTGTAGATTTTAGACATAGAAATCTACAAATTTTTAATGGTACTTTACAATTTCCATTTAACAGTAATATTTTTTGTAGGTTTGTAACCTGTAAAATACAATTACAATTTACAATTTGTAATGTTTATCAAACAGCGCCCTGATCGTAAAAAATAATCTTGGTAACAGAATAAAGTCTGCTTTTTAATTCTCAAAGCTTGTTGGGAGCTTGAATAGATCTAAGGACCTCACAAGATCCCGTTTACTCTATGTTTTATGCTTTTCATTACATATTTTTTTTTGTTTCAGTTGAATACAATAGATCCTTAGTTGTGAGTTATGTGACCTACCTACATCTCGAGAAAGCATCGGCTTTTCCAGAGCTATTTTGGGCGCATTAGTAACAAGGACAACACATTGGTTATCTTTTTCATTTCAGGGCATTTAATTTAAATTTTTCCCTTCCGGGGGTAATTCTCTTCGTAAATCTTTATGTTCCTAAATTTTATGAATTGGTCAAGTCTCATATTATGTACATTTCGTCAGAGTAGTCAAGAGGCGCCCAATTCAGATACCGAATAAGTTTTTAAATAGACATTATCACAATTTTTGGTAAAAAAATATATTTCAAGTACGTTATTTAGTAAATAATGTTATACAAATAGAAATTGTATACGAAATATATTAATATATATTTATCTTCCTGTTTTGAAACCATAATTTACAAGTTACACTTCTCATTAGGTGGTTTGCCCGCTAGCAAAGTCTGGGTTGGTCACCAGTGTCATGTATGTCAACTCACCCATCCCTATATTGGTAGCTGTTCGCTGTGTTTCGTGCTCGTTTTCACTAACATTGAGTCTTTCAGCTATTTTCATCTTAAGTATCTCTAACGGAGATAGAAAGAGACAAATTTCGTTAAGTATCACTTAAGCCTAAGGAATCGTTAGTGAAAGTGGACATAGGTCTCTAGTAAAAGCATCGACAAACACATGACAGACCCACCATACCCCTAGCCCCTACCCCTGGGGGTAGGGTGGGACTGAACCATACCATCGTTAGTAGTGCTGGGTGCTGGAATAACATACCTGCATCTCACGTCTGAAAATTCCTTGATTGCGGGCGATAATTTAATCCAGTGTGATAAAGAGATGCTGCATTTAAAAAAACTAAGACTAAATAAATATTCATCGATTAATCCCTAAAATTGCTAAAAAAGATTAGGACTCGTCTAAACTTGAAAATAAAAACGAGTAAATAGTTTGGTTAACCTATTGGGTTCTATCACACTAGAGGTTGTACAATACACCTAGTACAACATAGCCACCATGTTACGCTAGGTATATTTTACAATGTTCTTATCAATTTGTATGAGGTATAATAGCTGCATAAACGTCTTAAAACTTAGGCCAGAGTGCGGGGTTTTTAGTGCGAGTTTTGTATTACTGGTATTCAGTAATAAATACCATACCGATTCTGTATACAAATCGTATGCATAAGTGTGAGTGTGGTTAGTTTAGGAAGAAGGTATTTTGTCAAAAGGTAATTTAAAGAATTGGTAAAAAATAACACTACACAATTTTTGATAACTTTGTAAATCCAGTCAATTGTGTTTTTAACTGTCATAATTATGCTCCTAGGAGTGTTACGCAGCGTAACAAATTAATAGATATTATTGGGTAATAATAGAGATTAGGAAACCATTCAGAACAATATTATTAGGAGTTCCAGAGAAGTAAATAACGACCAGGTGACTAATACTTTGGTTTGATGAATAAAAAACAAAGTATGAATCTGTGATTGTGTTGATTTGTAAGACCGACTGTAACTGTTTGTTTGTTGTTTGTGTAGTGTGTTTTGTCTGGATAATCGTAACGTCTAAATACAGTAGTACCTATCATTAAGTTTTCGATAAATCGACCGACATTCATTATGGCGAGACACGCACTTCGCTCATCGCTGTACTGGCTATAGTCCGCATACCAATCTACATACATGGAAACATTACAAACATACGTGAACGTCGATGGTGTACGTGACAAGCACAATATTTTAATGAGTGCATAATTATAATAACACAATCGCAACTGCCCACAAAAGCATATTGTCAAGGAAAACAGATTTACCTACATCATTGTTTAAGAATATTAAAAAAAAGTTATAATGCAGCTTCAAATAATATTTAAACAAAATAAGTTGCTGCTTCTAAAACAACAATTAATTATGCCTTTCTAGTAAAAAGAATAAATAGTTTCTACCAACGAGGCGTGTATAAAATAATATGTAAAGAATCAGCACTTCTGCAAATAAAATTTCCTTCAAAACTTTATTAACATAGTTACTATTCCATAATTTACATACATTACATGCATGAAGTACATCAAGCGTGTCACATGTGAAGTTCATTAATAATAAAATAGGTAAAAAAAAGAACTGTTTTATTGAAAAGAAAGATAATGATAAAAATAATAAAAAAATTAGGTAGGTTCTGTTACCAGTCATCACACCACTCTTCTCATCATCCTAGGGAATTGATCAGACTCAAAAATAGAATCGTGGATCTTAGCGTAGCCAAAGTAAATATGTACTTTCTCTGCTGTCGGCTGTTACCTAGGGCAGCAGGCCTCACGATTTGACTGCCTATATCGCGTCATCGGTTCCCCAATTCACGCCTCTCCTTCCTTTCCATATATGGCAGCGAAGAGTAATGTGTATGATCATACAGCGGTGCACATTCCCACCACAATCACACTGATTGAGGTCGGGCTCACTAACATCTGTGGGCTCCATGCTAACCTCAATCCCGTCCAGTAACATCTCGAGACGGCTCGACCAGCAATGCTGTTTTGACGGAGACGCAAATACTCCGCCCGGCTGACACAAGCTATTTGGGCTATCCCGGCTACGCTCTTGAAGAGTACTTCAAAGCGAAGGCCGGGGTGTGGTTTTTTGTCCTGGCGAATATTTACTATCGCCGTCTACGCTGCTTGGAGGACCCGTCCTGTTCCATCCTCAGGGTGCACGTGGACCTGGGCACACATTGCCGTGTCTACGTATGCCTCTAGAGATCCCACAGCGGTGACATGGAGACAACTCGACTTCTTAAACACCTTATCCGGGTGACAGATGTAGCGCAGGAGCAGTTTCCAACCGCGGAATGGTGTTTTTGGGAAACTTCACCACGAGTTGTGGTTAAGTTCCTCCAAAAATAATCATGCTAGTAGTACTGCCCACGCGTTCGCTCACACACACGACCGGACTTAACTGGTTAACCAGCCCACCAGGATCCCACATATTGTCGGTCACACGCCCTCATTGTTAGACCTGCTGACGCCCAGATGGATAACGGTTAGAGGTTCGAGCTCCCTTGGGAAAATCGGATCACTGCCTGATTTCAGCAGGAGTGCCACGGGCTTCGCCGTGTTGGCCAAACGCCGCATCTGGCACTAAGCGTCGGCAGATTGGGACGGTATACGGGATTATTTTGCATCGGTTATTTGGAGGCAGCGCTGTTTCAGTGAATCGGACCCTAACCCTAGCGCTATTGCCATTGCTGATGAGATCTTGTAAGGGATGGAGTACTATATCCCTTACTCCGATCTCATCGAGTGTGCCTCAGCTGTTGAGAACAAACAGTCGGCATACTGCGCTTGGATCTGAGGGCAAGCCACTGGGGATCCCCATATTGACTCTCTGAAACAATGCAACCAAGAAAAGATATCAGCCTATAACAATGCCACCAAGAAAAAGGTATCAGAGCGGATGCACAGCGTGTTGCACGACCAACTCGTGAATTACTTACGAGCCCTACGTAGCCGTAGCAACTGGCTTCTGGCTAAAGCTATGCAGTCCAACTTCTGTCAACCCCCGCTGCCCCCGTTGAGATGCTCTGATGGAACTCTTGCTCATAAGCCCTAAGAGAAAGCCGATCTCCTGGTAACTCTTTGCCCCACTCCCGAATCATTGACTGTAATTCTCAGCCACTTAACTCTTTGTGTGCTGTGCGGAATTGAATGTTTTACAATAATAATGAGATATGTGAAGGACGGATGCTTATTTGTGTGCTCTTGAATAATTTCAATGACATTATAAATAAAAGTAACGAAACCCATACCGGTTTTACTTCATCATCATTACAGCCGAAACACTACTAGACTGCTAGACAAAGATCTCCCCAAAAGAGTTGGATGACGATCGGTCCTGCGCTGCGCTCATCCAGCGGCTACCAGCGAGCTTCACCAGATCGTCGGTCCACCTTGTTGACAGCCTGCCCATGCACGGTTGGTCTTACTGTTCGTGGTTTTACTTCTCCCACATATTATTATTATTATTTTTTAGTCATATATAAAAGTAGTTGACAATAAAGGGAAGTGTATTAAGTGTACACTTAAAGATGATATTGTTCATAAGTTATGAATCATAACGAACCGGTATTCAGCATCTGCGTTACTTGTTGATGAATAATTTATTCATTTATAATGAACGGTTGTAAAAAGATATCATAAATACTTATGCCTCCTCCACATATGAATCTCACCAGATAAGTATACAAGCCATTTGATTGTTCCATAAACAATTCATGGTTCTCTGCCTTTTTGCAGAAAATTGGTTGACATATTATCACTTGCCAACCAACGTTTCGCAGAATTTTATTTCGCCGTATAATCATTTGACAACTTATCACATAATTTTGTTTTATTTCCCAACCTAACAGTTGCCAACTGTACTGCCTTTTTTTTTTTTGAATGATGCATCATTAAAGTCAGATAAAGTGTTTACTTTATCTGACTTTAATGATGCATCATTCAAAAAGTGTTCGCTAATGTTATTATTTCGTCGTAAGAAAAAATTGTACTACTTTAAAAGTTATAAAAAAAATCCGCGACGAAATATATTATAAATAGGTAAGTATTTTTTAACCATTATGCCCTTGGTTCGATCCAAAAAATAATTTGGATTTATCTCAACTATTCACATTAATGTGGCTAAGCGTCGTGAAAGCTATAAAGTAAACAAAAACATAACATGATTCATATTCTATAACTACAAGATATCGCAGAAAATTATAGAAGAGTGATTTAGGCACTTTTAGTTCAATAATGGTACAGGAGGAAGTTTTACAAGTATTAAGTCCATAAAAATAACACTGTACCTAATGATTCAGAAATTATTGGTATTTATTGATTAATCAAATTAATTAATTGTAATTTGTACAATGAAAATATTTGTCATACATATTTTGCAGGACGTAAATAGATGCTGTGGTTTAGAGTCGGATTACTTTTGCTAAATAACAATTTATTTATTAGACTTTGATATTACAATATAAAAACGTGATAACTTTTCCAAGTTAAAAGTAAAAACCGACTCAAAGTGAAGTCCTATGTAAAATAAAAGACTATTTCTTATTCACCTTTTTGCTGTCTATTGTGGTTTTGGGTTACCATTTACGCTTCTGTGGGAAAATACATCTTATTTTAGGTGTAAAGATCTATGGTTTGAACAATGGAATAAACCAGCTGTGACGTACGATAAAACTGTGGTGACAATGGTTCCGTTTTACCACTCTCTCGCTACGGAACCCAACAAGATTTAAATTTGTCAACACTTTATTTTACATTCCTATTTCACCGTAAGTAATCGTAGCTTTTGTCAGAAACCTTTTCAGCGCCGCACCCGCATGAAACCTATCTATTTATACTAGGTACTTAATAATCATTAATCTCCCCCATCGTTTCATTAGCTTTCATTAAATTAGATTGGTTCAACGCTTTTGTCAAGTATTGTGATAAATCTCTCACTCATTTGATCACTAGTTTTAAAATAGTAGGTAGATTACTATAAAAAAATTCAGAAGAAACTTATTTTAAAAGAGATTATTCAAAAATGTATGGCGACCCGGGTCTATGTACAGTATACTGAAAAATAGGTAAACATATGCATAACAGTGTTCAACTATCCATTTTCTATTTATTTGCTTTGTTGCGTGGTGTAAAATAAGATTTTTTTATAGAAAAAACTGCAACACAGTCAAATATTATTCATCGCGGCTGTGTCACTTTGGTGACGTTTAGTTGACTTGTATGTCCCCCGCCATATTGCCATACTAGATAGCTGTGAAATCGACGAAAAATCACAACTTTTGTACAAACAGACTATGTATGAAAACGAATTATTAGTATTTTTCCCGGATTCAGGAGATATTTCCTGACTTTTTGAGATAGTGTACATATACTTGGTCAGTTATGAAACATCTCCTTTATTGACAAACTAAAGAATAGCTTTAAGGTACGAATTATTATTGTAGAGCAACGAACGATAAGATGTAATACACTTTTTACAGACAGTGACTCTTATTGTAAAGAGGATTAAGGACATGAAACATCACCATTTTAGTGGTCTTGACTGTAGGTACATGCTGCTTAACATTACAAATGAGTGAAATTAGTGTTTCCCAAACTGCCTAAATGGTTTCTTACTACTAAATTTGGCAAACACTTATTTCACTTATAAGCCACTGTCAGTAATATCCAAGTCGCTGAGCGTTTGAGAAAGTGCAGAAGAGCATGCCGTGCCGTAACTGCATGATTTCATAGCTCAGTGGCCAACACACCACGAGTTTCCCGAGCTCGATGCAACATAATGTGATCGCTGTAAATGTAAGTCCCGTATCAAACAATGCCAACTATAATTATTTTATTTTTAACCTTATAATAAATGTTAATCAACCGGAAGTAAATTGTAAATAATTAATATTGTTTACAACGAAATACTATATTTGGCGCCCTCCCCCACACGCCCACAACGCCAACATGCACATCATAGCCTTTAGGATTTTCAAAGCCCTAGTTGATTCTGTTGGGGGATGATTTTGAAAAACTGTGACACATCTCACAATCATTTTAATTGCAGACCGTGTGTACCAATTTGTGAGTAAATCAACCCAAAGAACAAAAAAATCTTAAAAATCCACTAGAGTTGCGCAGAATATATCACTGAGAAGAAAAGAGAGATATATTTTTTATAATATGATCGGTTTTATATTTTATGGATTTCGCAAGAATATGAGATCTCAAGTGATCGTGTCACACGCAATTATTTCTATTTAGTTTGTGGTCAAACGACGATGAATAAAAAACATGGGCTATATTAGTTCATAGAAATATTTTGCACCCTTCAAATACATCTCATTCATTTGATAATTTTATAACATTTCTATGAAATAATGCAGCCAATGATAATAGGTTGGGGAAAAAGTTTCTTCGCATTTTTTAAGAAAATTCAAAACATTTTTTAATATAGTTTATTTACATTTAACTAAAGTATGTAGGTACCATTTTGTTCGATAACTTTTTGCCATCTTGTAGGTAGGGACATGATCCCATTGTTATAGAAATTTTGGGGCTTCTGATCAAAATACCGCGACAAGTGGTTTTGGCAGTCCTCTCGTGATGTTAACCTGACACTGCCTAGACAATTCTGAAGAAAGCGAAACAGTTGGAAATCTGAAGGTGCAAGGTCAGGCCTATACGGCGGATGCATTAAAACCTCCCAGCCAAGCGTTAGGTCTAGCGTTATCATGATGAAAAACCACACCCCTTATGTTGATTAATTCCGGCCGCTTTCTTTCAACTTCCTGCTTTAATCTCATCAGTTGTTCGCAGTAGAATTTAGAATCGATGGTCCTGCCTGGTGGTAACAGCTCATAATGAATAATGCCCTTCCAATCCCACCACACACACAGCATCACCTTGTTGCGAGTTAACCCGGGTTTCGCCACAGTCTGTGAAGCCTGACCGGCCTTTGACCACGACCTTTTTCGCACGTTCTTGTCGTACGTGATACACTTTCATCACCAGTTATCAGCTTCTTCAAAAATGGTTCGGTTTCATTACGTCGTAATAAAGAATCACAAATGAGTACATGGTTCATTAGGTTTCTTTCAGTGAGCTCGTGGGGTACCCAAATATCGAGCTTTTTTGTACCCATTTTTTTTTAAATGCACCAAAACTGTTTTGTGGCCAATTCCCAGTTCTTCGGCTACGTCGTAATTACTGATATGCCGATCTTGCTCCAGCTTTGCAAAAATGGCATCAATTTTATCCGTAATAGGGCGACCAGAGCGACGTGCATCTTTGACATCAAAATTTCCGGATTGAAAACGCTTAAACCAAATTTGTGCTACTTTCACAGACACTGCACTAGGTCCATAAACATCGCAAATTTTTTTCGTGGCTTGCGTTGGATTTTTACTTTTTTGTAATAAAAATTTAAAATGTATCGAATTTCTTCATTAGATTCACTCATCTTGACAGTACGAAAAACAAATGAAAAACACACATTTTCCTAATTAGAATTTGGAATTATCTTTTTTAAAATCAAAACTTTTAATGATACCAAAACCAGCCAGATACAAATAGTACAGCCAAAGAGATTTTATTACAAGTTCATACATACTATAATGCGAAAAGACTTTTTCCACAACCTAATATATTATTTCATACCAATGTCATCAAATTATCAAATGAATAAGATCCATTTGAAAGTTGCAAAACATTTCTATGAACTTCACTCGCGAGCAAAAGTATGGAATCACTTACTTGGAAATTTGGAATTGATTCCGCACGATTTTGAGTACTAAATAACTAGTTAAGAACAATAAAAATTGCACCATTTTAATTTAAAGGTTAAACTCTTAACTTTACATTGATACCAAATTCATTTAAATCACTCAATTAAATTATTAAATTTAAATCACATAATATTTTTACGAGTGTTACAAGTACATTGTAGATTTTTATGGGTTGGCTTTACGAGATTTCTTAATAAGATCACCTACCAATCTGACATCTGGCGTTTTTGACATCTTTTGCCACTGATTAAGGGAAGAGAAAATTATTAAATTAACATGAATAGTTTATGAACGCAATGGTATAATAAAATCGATTACAACAATACATTAATATTTAAAACCGCAATGAGGTCGACTGCGTTATTATTATATGAGAATACAGGCATACTAAGGCCCGATACGCTCTGAATCGGAAAAGTATTACGATACTATTAATGAAGGACATTCCGTAACGGTACCAGCTCATTTCATTTTATAGGAACCACATGTATCGCATATGAATAAGAGGGTTTGCAAAGTGGTATTAAGCAATGAACAGTCACTTCCGTCGCATTGGTTAACGTCCAGGCTTGTGAGCCAGACCCGCATACCACCACCAAATACGTCGCGATACAACACTCCCGGTTAGAATATTAAACGCATTGTTGATGACGCCGCACGAAATCGATTCCATTCAATTAGCTGCACGACTTTATTGCATTAATAATTGATCTTTCTGTACACAAATTATTCAATTATGGTCTGCCAGTACTATACGGACTGGCATAGAATGGTGCCTATAACATTAATTAAGGTTATGGTTTCAAAAGTAGATACTGGAAGAAGCCAATCAATACGTGTCCATGTGAAAGCAAGTGCATGTCACACGTATTGATTATTATACATGGATACAAAAATCTAATCACAAATTCTTGAAATTATTAAATCACCATCGTTAATCATTCTCATTCTAATCTAATTTGCTTCTATCATCAGAGTTCTGAAATAACTGATACATTGTGAATAACAAGAAACGTACGAAGATGTCGGCTTAAACCAACAAAGGTCCTCTCTTGAAAGTTATAAATAAAGTAATAAATATGAATGTGAGCGAGTCGACTTTAATCGCATCTTCGTAAATAGTTTAATCTTGAGCAAAATAGGTAAATATCTTACCAAAATGCCACTTCTACTGCTTTTTTATTTCTACTTTTTAGCAAATAACTTGCCAACTAAACATATTATTGCAGTTTTTTTTATGTAAAAGATTGTTAATCATGAAGATAATCCACCTGATGATAAGTAAGTAGTCTAAGTAGTAACCATCGCCAATACACAAGCAATATAAAAAACGCTTAATTAATACTGCAGGTGGTTGACATTCTGGAGACATTATTAGACGATAATTACACGATACGAATATGGCTTATTATCGCATTTGCTGAATATTGTTTTTACGAATATTCATATGCGCCAAATATTTTACGATTATTATCGATCGTAGCTATAAATCTATGTTTCGTCACCTATCACTGTATCCCACACTAAATTTGACCTCCCTCCGTTAAACCTGGTGAGCATGGAATAAAAGCTTGTGACGCAATCCACTTTTTTCACTTAGTTAAACTGTAAGGTCCATCCATCCATCGGGTCGGAAACACACTTTTTTCACACCCAAATGTTTTTGTACGATTGATTGTATCTGACTCACGTCTATGCTAAAGCATGCTTAAATCTTATGGTATCATAAAGACGCGGTGAATAGCGTCGATTTTTTCGTTGTTCACAGCAGTAGACGGACAACCATCACGACATCCGACACTGAAATTGACACGACCGCTATGGAATTCTTGCATAGTGCTTGAAGGCGAGCGACACTTGGCGGAGGAATCACACACATTTAAAGTAAATAAATCATACTGCGAAAAATACATTAAAAATGGCGCAAACATGGCGCATACAAGTGACTAATATTTGAAGCAAAGTGCCAAATGTATATAGCCAAAGCGCCTCATGTAGAAACAGGTCCTTTAAAATAAATGCGATGTGATCAAGTGAAAACTGTTGAAGACCACCACGAGGACGTTTTGATTCATGACAACCCTGTTAATGAGAATGGCACATAGAGGGTCAGATCCTTCCATTTGATCACGGTGTGAACGTGAATTCCTATGTGAGGTAATTTGGAGACAATTTAGTGTATAAATGTAAGAGGCTTAAACAATTACCCCAGAATAATTTGGGCGCGTAACCCATCTAAGGCAATAGAGCCTATTCAGGCGACATTTAGCAAATGAGCACACGCCGTGCGTTTGTATCGATCGATACCGCATATGATACGAGGGCGACACTGAAAGTGGTTGAAATACAACAAAAAAAAGTTAAAATTTTGAAAATGGAACTCTGCCAATATTATTGATTTTAAATTAATTTATCAGTCATTTGTTTTACGATTTGTTTTTTATGACTTTCGATGTCATTTATTAAGTCAACAAGAAAGTTATGATAGACTTCGATTTTCTTTTCAAATGAAGTACATCTCGTGCCACTGTTTACAACAGATTTAATGAGTTTAAACGTGGTCGCACTTATCTTACCAATGATCTGCGTGAGGGACGGCCTTGTACTGCGACGACTGAAGAGAACATGAGTATTGTGCGGCGTACGATAGACTGACAAAAGAGTGATCTTTAGATATGGCAGATTCGGACAAGCTTAAGCATCGATATGACTCAAGTGCACAAAATCCTCCATGAACAGTAAGCGGTCAGGAACCTTTTTGCCCGGCGGATACCCTGATATTTTGATCGATGCCCAAAAACTCCATCGTGTTGATTGGTGACGTGAAAGGGTTCAAAGCTTTAACGGAGGTGACTCAACTGCTGTGTTCGACATACTTTACGGGTGTCGAAAACTGTTCCCTGCCGAGGAGTTACCAACTAAAATGAAGAGATAACGAAGCGTGGGAAAAATGATGGAGCCCTCGTTTTTTAGAAGGATTACTCTGTCAAGCGGCGTTTTTCCTCCGGAGGGCTATGACAGTTAAAAAATTAAATGTGTCTGGAATATGATATTTGACTGGTTAAAATTCATTAAGCGACAATTGTTTTAGAGGATCGAAAAACAGTTACTGCAAAGTAGTAAACTATTGTTGTCAGCCACTTGATTTGGAAAAAGTTCGGGAGAAACGACCTCGCAGTTGGATCCTCCTTCACCACGAGGACGCTTCGTCGCACACCGCCAGGCGAACGATCGACTATTTGGCGACGTTAGGCGGAGAATTGCTAGGTCATCTGCCCTATAGCCGCGACCTAACACCATGCGACTTTTATTTATTTTCTCGATAATAAAAGGAAAACTTTGAGGAAAACGTTTAATGGGCGCCGAGGAAGCAGTGCTTCAAAAGGCCGTCGAAGAGACCCCTAAGGACAAGTGGGCAAAGTACTTGTCTCAGTAGTTCCACCGGATGATATTGATGTGAATGGACACTGTTTTGAAAAGATATAATAAAACTAATAGCTTGCTAGTTTGCTCAGTTTTTTATTTTCTAAGGATTGAGTGCGCGTTCCTTGAGCATGTGAAATTGTAAACGACGCGAACGCCGCGTGCGCGCGGGTTTCGCTGAAATCACTCAGAACGAACGCCCCGGGCGCACGCTGAGCTCACGTCCCAGCTCAGCGTACTTCCGACTTGCGCCTGGCGTGCACGAAAGCACAACGCTCACGCCTCGTCATCGCGGCGCGCAGGCAGCGCTCGCGTCGTGCACACGCTCGAGAAACGCGTACGCCCAATGTAGGGTCAGCTTAAGAACTTTCGTGACCCTCGTACGCGTTGCGAACGGGCACGGCCGCTGTGTACCTGAACACACGTGAGTAAATTGGCGCCTGCGATTGTGACCGTACAAACGAAAACAATGTGTTAGAACAAGCAGAGTTCGCGCGTATCAAAAACGCGCGTTGTCTGTGCGTTTGAAAAAAAAAGTTTAAATATTAATGTAAAATTTGGACCTGTTTGTAGATTTTGACTTCGACTGTACAGCAATAAGAGCATGGTGCGAGTACCTCATTGCAGTAACTAGACCAGTTTAAGTATGCCAGCTCTATCTTGGAAATTAACTATGATGAGCTTCTAAATTACCGCCCATTGGAGTTGTGGGTCGTTGACCGCTACTCGTACACGTTTACACACTAAGTAATTCCACTTGATACAAGTTATTTCATTATGTACTATTCCTGTTAACTTACACATACTCGTAAGTTAAATAAACTTGATTTAATTAGACAATGTGTTTTATAAAGACCTTTTTAACGCCTTTCATAAAAATAATCAATGTCTATTGATTTTCTTTCATCATGTCTACAATTTGAATAATAAAAGAGATGTATCATACTAAAGTGGACCTATTGTATCCAATAATAATTTATTTATACTGAAACAGATTTAGTTCGTGAATTAAATATGTTATTGAACATTGACCTTTAATGATAAGAAATAGGGATATGGGAATGGGTGCGACCGTCAACAGTTTACACACAAGATTAATACAGAGGGGCATTGACCGGGAGCGGATACCACACGTCCTACAATTTCAATGCTATAATAGTGAATCCATACAATCAAATAATTTTGTTTAAATGCCCCGCACCGGGCAAACAACTAATCACTATTCTTATCAAACTAATTATGTTTATGGTTTTAAAGTATTTCACTTTTTGCAAAAATAATTTTACTTTGGACTTATTTTTGGTTAAAACGTCAATTTTAATGCAATACGTCACGAATGTTAAGAATTTTTAGCAAGACTGTTGTTTTTAAAGATGTTAGCGTTGACTCATCAATAAAGTATTTTGCAAAAGCCAAAACATGAATAGAAATCATTATCTCGATAAAAAAAGAATCTAAAGATGATTTTTCTGATTCCTTGTTTTCCGTTTCAACAGAAAACGGCAATAACCTATTGGAATTATTATAGTGTAAAATTAAAATTTTAAGTAACCTCCGGCCTCGAACATCTCATTAAATCATCAATCTAACACCTTCTCAGGAGTTCAAACCCCACATCAAATAGTCTGAAGTATCCCACAGACTATTTGATCAGCATCAGCGAAAGGAAAGGAAAATGTCTTGGACGGTTTCTGTGAGGGAATAGAATAAAAAAAACGGCCTTGTGGCTATCGGTTGCACGCACATTTTAAATCTAAACTAAATAAATGCTTTGAAACTTAGGTCAAGAATCGTTATTTTACTTGGAAAAAATTTAGTTCCCTCTTCTTTTTTAACTGGGGTTTAAACTTCAAAAAATAAGGAATAATTATGTCTTCTGAGATTTGGTTTTGGACTATTAAACGTTTCTGTGAAAAAAAACAGGTCCATAGGTAGGTGTAATGAATGATGAAAGAGAAAATTATCTATTGCACACAAGCATACCAAAGAACGGACAGACAAACCTCGAAAACCAATATACTATCCACAGAATTAGATACGACTACCACAGCTTAGTTATCAAGCAATTAGCATGATAATTTGCTGTTGTTCTTAGTAAAATAATAAAAATTGCTAGGCAACAAAACTTTAGTAAGCATAATCTATCTCTGAGGATAGTATATTGGGACCATAAGATACTGAAAAAGAGATAAGTTTTAGGTAGGTAGTTTAAGTAGATTATTAAAGTCTTAGTTATTATTATTTAATTAGCATGTATCATACACGACAAGAAATAAACAAGATAAGTATAAGAATATTTGAAAGCAATGCCCCAACTTAACCGAATCTTAGGTATTTGAAAAATACTCGTTTCGGATGTTGAAATAGAACATTTCGACATTGTAGAGTAGACGTTAGCTTATAACGCAAATACAGATAAGACTTTTTTTTTATATACCACTAAGTTGGCAATCAAGCATACGGCCCACCTGATGGTAAGCGGTTACCGTAGCCTATGGACGCTTACAACACCAGAGGTATCACTTGCGCGTTGCCGACCCTGTAAAAACCTTTTCACGCCTTTTTTGAAGAACCCCATGCTGTACTCATTCGAGAAAACCTCTGCAGGGAGTTCATTCCACAACTTGAGCGTACGCGGGAGAAAGTTTCTCTGAAACCGTACAGTACGTGACCACTTTGGTTCTAATTTGTGAGGATGAACTCCCTGCCGGTGGCGACCGGTGCGATGATAAAAAGAAGCCGTGGGCATCATGTCAAATAATTCCTCAGAACACGCCCCGTTATACAAACGGTAGAACACACACAAGGAGGCAAAATCTCTCCGTAGGCTTAATGGTTCAATACCGCTTGTGAGCTCAGGATCGTCGACTAGAAGAATTATTATCCCAACTTGTTTATCCCAAGTACTGGGTAGCTCAGATGGTTAGAGCAGTCGCCCGGATTGCGAAAGGTCGCGCGGGTTCGATCCCCGAGTGAGGACGAAAATTTTTCTAGTTTAGATATTTTTATAAGTAAATAATTTTTCAAACATTTATCATAATGTTAAAATGAAAATTAAGAAGATAAGTTCCTTACATAATAAATGTTAACACAAAAACGGTGGTACGGATGCATCCAAAAGGGTACTAACCCTTGTAAAGTCGACAGCACAGCACAATAGAGGCGGCTTTCATAGTGCAACTGTTACACTTGATGTGCATTCTGTACATAACTAACAAATCTAACTTTTTGTAAATATAGTGATATCAAATAATTAAAATAACCAATGAAAGGTAACAAAAACATATCTACGAGACTCACGAGGGTGGGAGCAGCCTTACAGTAATTAGGGAACAAATTAACAGCGAAAACCCGTTACTCAAATACCTATTACATAAATAACTATTCAATGTAAGGAGGCATTCATAAAAATAAAATAACTCAAAACTTACGTAGACAAATGATAAAATAAATATAAAATATACAACGATATTCAGTATTTTTACTGTATTGTAGAGTAATTATTTATAAAAAAGACCTAAAAATATTATTAAGAAAAACAATAAAATCAAACAACACGTACTTATTTATATTCAAAATGTCAGTCATTAATTGCCTTGCTATATTTTGTTATGTTATAAGTATTTATTTTAATAACATAGATGTCAACAGTAGTGATTACTAAGTATAATTATTCAGTTATCTTCTACAATTGAATAATTAATGTAAGGAAGGTTCAATCACGATTCACGAGTCGGCCACCCGGGTCACATGCTCAAAGCACATGTTAATGTCCATTAAAAGCTTACAAGCATAAAAGTATTGACGTGAGAGAAAGACTGATGTTAATGTGTGTGTCTATAATTATTCCTACCGTGTTTAATATTCGAATACTTACTTACTCCGTGGTTCTGTAGATAAGCATAAGATTTCGGCTCCGTCCTAGTTTTAAAAATGTTTACTGTAAGTATCTTGTGAGATGAGACTAATGCTATCTCTGACTTTTCTACGTGCCTTTTTTACCTACAATACTATATATAGTACATTGTTTTTACGTATCTCTTAAGGTTTAGCCAAAAACGGTAGCGAAAGAACATGTTTTATCCGAGCGGTGACGGATTAAGAAAACAATTCACCATCTCATCTTTTTATATGGGTCAAGTGTGCCTTAGATATCCACAAAAAACAGTCAGCATACCGTGCTTGGATCTGAGGTCGAGCTCGTGGCGCTGATCCCAACATTGACTCACTAAACGGAGCCCATAACAATTCCACCAAGTCCTGCAAAAGAGCTTTCATTCTAGGGAATTGCATATTGCGAGTTAGCTGCAGCTTCCTGTAGGATGCGAATCAAATTCTTTAAGCAGAACTCGAGCTCAAGCTGCAAGAAAAAGCCGATCCTCCTGGTAAATGCCTCCACTACACCTTCCCACTGTAGCCACACAATGACCGATAGGTAACGTGATGTTTAAGAAAGCTAGTGGACCCGATGGCATCATCCGAGCGATAGTCCCCAAAAATGCGCAGCGGAGTTGCCATTACGCAATTATACCGCCCTCTTTCTTTTTCTTCTGGGTACTCTCTATGTACAACCGGTTCAAAAGGGAAGGATGGGAAGGGAAGGGTGCTCTGAAGAGCTTTCCAATCTTATCCTTCTTACTCAGGAGCAATCGTGCTAGTCTTCGGCGTCATAAATTCAATTTACTGTCTGACTGAACTGTTAGTAAAAGTTTTTTTTTGTCCTTTATATAAAACCTGGAAGTCTTTGCCGGTACATGTATTTCTGTAATTCTATAGTTATTCTGTGCTATAACGGGTTCCTTCTAGACTTGTTAAACTTAGTAGTGAATAACTCGAAAGACATATCCACCTTACAGAGTCTATGTATCACTTGTACTTATCAACTCTATTAACTCAGTGGTGATATGCATCGCGGTGATGTAGGATGATAGACATAAATAAATCTCAGTGATAAAAATCAGTATGTTCTTTTCTAATATTTTCGACTTGAAAGTATACAGGGTGGTGCCGTCAATGCGACAATAAATTTAAACATGGGCTATATTAGTCCATAGAAATGGTTTTCCACTTTCAAAAATATCGTATTTATTTGATAATTTCATGACATTTGCTGCTGAAATAATGCTGCCAACGTTACACTATTCCATACAAATGTCATAATATTATCAAATGAATACGATATTTTTGAAAGTGGCAAACCATTTCTATGGACTAATATAGGCCATGTTTAAATTTATTGTCGCATTGACGGCACCACCCTGTATATGATAAGCCGTGCGAATTTAAGGTTGAATTTAGGATGTTGATGTCATAGTTATAATTTTTAACATATTTTTCAAGTTTTGGCTTACATTAGTTGATAGGACGATGTTTCGTTTTATATTGAAATATTAGTGTAGTGTAACCACCTACTTCGCAGTTATTAAAGAACTATGTTAATATTATAATTACAGTAGGTACTCAATGTTCCTAGTACCTATGAAAAACTATCAAAGACACACGGGTTTTTTCATCACGTGAATCACTGTAACCATTGATGAAGGTGAAGACGAAAGTGTTCGATATCGTGTTCTTATGGTAACCATAATAATTTTATGGTCTAATCCAGCCGTGCCCAACTGGTATTGCTCCAAGGGCTAATTTGAAAATCCCGATACACCACGCGGGCACCGCAAAGTTAATAAAAAAACAAGTGATATAAAGGAAACTTTATTATACAATTACTCCACTTTTTTTTATTATGTTAACACTTACTACATTTCAAACAGAATAGACCGGAACAGCAAAAAACTAATGCAATACTTGTCTGTACATACAGTGTGAGTCTGGGTAAAGTGCACAAAGGAAAATAGGGGATACTTTGGCTAATTTTATCGACGAAAAAAATATTTCAAAAATTATATTGGCTTATTTAATTTTTTTATCGAATTTTTAATTTTTTTGACGTTGAAATTACCCCGGTGTAGACAAAATCGTGTAACTTTTAAAATAATTGATCTATCGCGATGAATCAAACTGTTTTATGATTGGAAATGACAGGGCGTATTCATAAAATCAAAATTTTGTAGAAAAAACTACACTGAATGAAAAAAAATGCCTAATTTCTAACAAAAAACCGGATTTTTTTTTCAATTTTTTGCATAAATTTAAAAATTGCTCAATAAAACGCCCACTTTACATACTTTTCTCTTAACTTTAATTTACTCTACATTGTTTTTCCTTTCTAACGGTGAAAATTTCATGCCAATACCTTATTTATATAGTTTTCTATCAACTGTTAATGAATGGTACTTCAACATACAAGTTATTACTTTCCTGTGGCAAGTTCATTTGTGAAAACGATAGGATTATGGTATTGACATGAAATTGACACTGTTAAAAAGGAAAAACGACGTAGAATAAATTAAAGTTAACAGAAAGGTATGCGAAGTGGGCATTTTATGAAGCAATTTTTAAATTTATGCAAAAATCTATAAAAAATAACCGGTTTTTTGTAAGGAGTTCATCAATGTTTTTAATTGAGTGTAGTTTTTTCTACATAATTTTAATTTCATGAAAACGCCCTATATTACCAATCATAAAACAGTTTGATTCATCGGAAAAGATCAATTATTTTAAAAGTTACACGATTTTGTCTACACCGGGGTAATTTCAACATCAAAAAAAATTAAAAAAAAAACGATAAAAAATTAAATAAGCCAATATATTTTTTTACCATTTTTTCCGTCGATAATATTAAGCATAGTATCCCTAATTTCAATATGTGCACTTTATGAAGACTCACACTGTATTTTCAGAAAGCTTCTCAAAGTCTGGTTGGTAATCTTCTGTGCAACTCAAAATCATACAATTTTTGACGTGTTCGTTAGTTAACATACGTCTGTAGTTGGTTTTAATTACCAACTTTTAATTGAGAAAAAACACGTTCACATAGATAAGTTGACCCAAAAATGGTTTAACGATGAGAGCACAGTTACGTACGTTTTGTATTTAACAGGGTCCATGAGCATGAAAACTTCATCACTTTTATTGTGCTTTTAAGGATGACATTACCTACTGCGAAGTGTAATAATTGTGTAATACCTATGCATAATTCATTTCATGCGTACCTATTTACTACTCATACCATACAGTGTAATTATTTAGTTATTGATTATTTAATTTATTTCACCAATATTATTCGCGAGAACAGAAAACAGAAAACAGGCCGCGAGCTGCCAGGCAGGTGCCCGCGAGCTACCGGTTAGGCCGCGAGCTACCACTACTGGTCTAAACTTATAAACGTCATTAAATAGGTTTTTAAAATGTTTTTTTACTATTTTTCCGGTTAAAGTTGTGACCTAACCTATTGAGTTTATTTTTCATTCATTTCTATTAGGACAATTAAAAGTTATTATAAGTATATCTAATATAGAGATATTACTTACGCAGAATAAAGCAAAGTATTAGGAAACTCAAATAGACTATGCAGCTTTCTGTTTGGTTTTTTTTTTGAGGTGTTGAGAGAGATTGCTTTTAGAGAAATTGTTTGCTTGTTAAATTTATGTTATATTAAACAGTGTTCTTTGTTTGCTAAGAAACGAGAAAAGACGAAGTATGTGCAAGCATCTATATCAAATAGTTTTATACCAGTGTCTGCGTGTATAAAATACATAATGACTAAAGACCTTGTGGTGCAGTCTAAGTTTATACCGGTACATCAACTGCACATTCCTGTCACATAAAATGTAGATATTGCAGTTAGTATTATTCAAGTGTAAAAACAAAGTATCGGGAAGAAGCTAAGTAACTATTTAAGTATTTATTGTTTATTCATGTGTGTATTTGTATGGTGCAGTACTTAAGTAGAATTTAAGTACTTGCTTAAGCAAGTTGGGTGTGATATAATAATGAGATAGAGTTTTGCAATCTCGTGTTGGGGTACAAAACGATAAGGAAATTGTTATTAGAAGGCTGATTATAGTTTTAGGGTGGCAAACTCATACTATAGTACAAAGTCACAGAAGATTTCTAAAGGCGATAGAAACGTCGGATTAAAACACTGACAGTGCTCGTAGGTCTTGTAACACCCGTAGGATAGAATAAGCATTGCGTACATTAAAATTAAAAGGAAACTTATTTGCAGCATGTCCCCCTCTTCTAAACACGACGCTTCCTCGACGAGCTGTCATTATTTCAATTTATGAACAGTGGGTCCATTCTGCTGTTTAATTTCCTAAACGGATCGGCAGCGGTTCGGTATCGTTACTTATGCGGTTGTAATACAAAAAGATATTCCACTAACATTGCTTATAAAGCCGGAACGCTAACGAAACGCACTCGGTTGGTTCAACTTCGGCTGGATAATCGTTAACAATTTTGCAAGAAACAAATAAAGTTTAGCTTAGTGAATTGATAACTTTTGATATTCCAACCAAAGAAGTATCGATGCGATTCAGCTGCCACAAATGTCAAATTTTTAGCAGAATACAAAACAATGTATGAACCAAACGGTTTTCGTTACGTGTTACTTAAAGGAAAATAATTGTTGTTAGTAAAAAAAACTTAAGCGTTTCTGATTCGTGTCAGATCATAATAAAATGCAGAATTGGGGAACTGGTTCTAGTTAATCGGCTGAGTATATAATAGTGTAATGACATTTCTGAAATCCATTATCACTACAGTACTTATTTCATTTATACAGTGTGTGTGGTCACCGGTGTCCGACCCGTTAAGGCGAAGCAATATGATCAATTTTGTCGTCAAATCTACCATAAATAAGGCATTTTGCCCTACTGTTTTGAAATGGTTTATTTTGCTATATCTACCAATGTAGCGGTCGTACAGGCATAAAAGTGGTTTCGTTCGATAGCTATGGCAATGAGTTCACATTAAAAAGTTTATCAAAAACTCCCATTGAAACCTTAAAAAATACTTGAAACTTATAAAGTGTCAAAAAAATTGGAAACCAGAGCGCTCAAAACATTATGCCACCGAGCTCCTCTGATCGCTAACCATAAATTCAAGACTCTATTTTTTTTAAATAATATTGGCTAAAATTTAACTCGTTGTTCGACTCGTCAACATAACGTTATTTAAGGCCTATTGCCCATCTATACATACATATATTAATTTGATAATAATAATAATATTAATTGTAATAAATAGTAATAATTGATTAGGTACTAACATAATTTTAAGGGGTTCCTTCTATCTGGCAGAATTTTGTTGTTCCGAATTTTATTTGGCATAACACACTTGGCATAATTTTCTTTAAACGAATATGATAATTATGCTAAATGATTTTTATGCATTGAACATGCATAAAAATCATTTAGCATAATTATCATTTGGTCGAATGTTTATATTTCCGAATTCCCAATGGCATACTTTTAAGATTGCATAATTTCATTACACATAATTTCGTTAAGCATAACACTTATTTAGTGCGATGATTACTCGGTATAATTTCACTTGGCATACTACGATGGTGGCAGATTGTGCTACATTAGTGACAGAAACGAATCGCTGCAAACCCGCCTCCACGTAGTCTTGTCTGCCCTACCCCTAGAGTGTAATTCAAGCCCGCTGCTTGAAGCAAGCTGCGGTGGTGGGCGAAAACCATCTGCGACGATAAGGTCGCGTGGGACCGCCGGAGCCGTGACAGAAACCTTGCATGCTGCATGCTACATGCTTGCTTGCAAGCTGACTGTTGCTTGCATACTGCATGCTGTGCATGGTGGATGCTAGTATTGCTTCTGATATTGACTTTCTGCGATATGATGGTTCTGCCTCTTAATATTATGAATATCAAATTTATGCATAAAGTTGATTCTGAATATAAACTTTCTGCGATATGATAGTTCTGCCTCTTAATTATTATGGATATTAAATATATGCCTAAAGATTATTCTGACTTATAAAATTATGGGTTTTGAATGTATGATTAATGAGTGTGTGCCAAATGATTTTCTCCCAAATGAAGTTTATGCTTTCCGCTGTTATGCATAATAAAATTATTACATAAAATGTTCTGCAATAAAAGGTGCACCCAATTTTAAGTGCTCATTATTACTTAAAATTTGGATCAAATATTATCAGGAAATAAATGAATTCTTATTATCATTATTGTGGCCGAAAATTGTTTCTATATTTATTGGGTCACATAAATTCAATACGATTAAAGTTTTTAAGCTTAAAAAAGACAAGGCATAATAGGATACACACACAAGTTCTTATCCTACAATCTAAAACAAAATAATGAGATTCATAAAATTATTTTTAAAATTTTGCTATCAAAGTGCTATAGTGAATTGGTATTATTATTACATTTCTAACTTACATTAAGATATTTAGATAGCCAATTTATTTCTTCACAGCAAGCAATCATGCAGGGCTCAAACACGGGTACAACACAAATTAAAACAGTGGGGGCACTGTTTTCAATGGTAATAGTAAAGAGGCTGGTGAAATAAAGTTTAATTCATTCACACACTCTCCAAAGGGTACTCATAGAAAACTATGCAGGAACGTATTAATCAATCAACCTGAAAGCTATACTCTGATTCTGAAACATTTCTCTTTTTGCCTGACCTACAGGAGGTGAAGGAACAATAAGCAGTCAGGGACGGGGATTAAAAATATTAAATGTAAGAAATTCTGTCCAATTTCTTTATACCTTACTATTAGATATTCATGATCAAACGAAATTACCAAGTAAAGTTAGATCTTTATTATACTGTTTTCGCCACAGAGATTTATTTCTCAAAGGAGAAAACAGGATACAATGTGTAATTTTTGCACTGGATCATACAAAATGTGCTGATATTAGACAAAATTTTATCGATTAAAAACAGTAAAAATATTGATAAGTTATTAGCTATTATAAAAAACAAGGCACTTTATTTTTTTTAATGAAAGTTCGTATTTCATTTTTTTCTCTTTAAGTCAACAGTGTATTTTCTTCAAAATAGACTTTTTAGCGAGTTTTAATTAACTTCATGATTTAATCTACAAATTCTCCAAACTAATAAAAGGTCCTGATGTGCGTTGTGGACTTGCAAACAATAAGGAGGATGTGATTTCAACATGACGGTGCTCCACCTCACTTCAGCACAATCGTGCGTGAGTATTTAAGTGCTACATACGCAGACAGATGGTTTTTATGAGGTGTCCACCTCGCCCAATCCATCTGTCTGCGTATCCACTAGGCTTCCCGGCCGTCCGAGCTTCGTGCCGGCCACACCACTGGTCCCAGTGGCGTGGCCGGCATGGGGCCCAGACTTGACCCCATTGTGTTTTTATTTGTGGGTTCACATGAAACAGCTGGTTTACAGCACTCCAATTACCACCGGGGAAGATCTATTGCTAAAAATTATGGCAGCCTCAAATTAAATTAGAGAAAATCACGACATACCAAAATGAACAACGCGCAGTGTGGCTCTATTTACGTGCAACTGTTTGCCTAGAAGAAAATGGTGGTCATTTTAAAAACTTAATAAATTAAACTTGTTTATAGTTTTTCTTTTGTTTTATTTCATAATTTATGGCAATTAAATCAGATTAGAGCACTATTGATTTTGTACATGAATGAGGGTACCTAATTTAAATGATGAATATCATAAATATCATACCAACGAAACAAGATAGACACAATATTAGTTTGGAGACTTTGTAGATTAATTCATGAAGTTTAATAAAACAAGCTAAAAAGTCCACCCAGTTTTAAAGTTACAGAAAAAAATAAAGGTTTTTTTAAAAAAAATCTATTTTTTTTTCCCTAAGGTTTCTGTTTGATATTGTTATTTTTTCTATGTACTTAGCTAGTTAGAATTTCTAGCGTTAAAATGACACTATTTTAAAGAAAATGTACCGTTTATTTAAAGCAAAATAAATAAAAATCCGAAATACGAGCTTTTCATTTAAAAAAATATTAATGTCCCTTATTTTTAAAATAGCTAACTTATAGATTTTTTTCTGATTTTTATAAATAAAATTTTGTCTTGTCTTTCGCACAATTTATTTGATCAAGTGAATTTAGGCTGGTGATGATTGATCATGTACGTCCCACTGCTGGGCACAGGCCTTCCTACATTTACATGTAGGAAGGCATTTACATGTAGGAAGGCCTGCTGTCCCATGTAAGTGACAAGAAACATGTGAGGAGTTATTATTATTATTATTAGAAAATTTGTTTGATCAAGACGAAAGTTGGTTTGTTTTCGAAATAGAAAATAAAGTATTGTAAAAACGGAGCCAAAACCAGACCAGTAAAACCAGAGCATCAAAATACTATGCCACCGAGCTCCTCAATTAATTATTATTGAATATATTTTTTAATACTCTTTAATCCAAAAGGTGTTTTTTTTTTCAAAACTTTGCAGGTTATTGGTTAATTATTTTTATATATTAAAGTGGTAGTTTAATTTGTGGAACAATATTTTTTCTTCATTTTGCTAGCATAACTAATATTTTACTCAATATGAATGTTGACAAATTTTGGGAAAGCATTTCATGTTGTGTGTCACCTAATAAGGCCTTTATTAAATATTACATTTATTAAGTGTTAATCCAATAATTACTTTTGTTTTATGGGATTTCTATTACGAAATCAACCATTATGTGTTAAAATTACATTTTAATTTGAATACTGTCAAC
This sequence comes from Nymphula nitidulata, assembly GCA_947347705.1. Lineage (NCBI taxonomy): Eukaryota > Metazoa > Arthropoda > Insecta > Lepidoptera > Crambidae > Nymphula > Nymphula nitidulata. Next base: position 27,091,967 of record OX374616.1, read on the forward strand.
ATACCTATTATATTCTACTTTATCTCCTTTTTCATATCAATTTTCATTCCAATTCCAAAAATGATTTTGAAATTAACATAGAATTATGTTTTAGCAGCATTGCTAGGCAGAGCAACAATGTGGTTAGGGTCGCAACAAGCTATTGAATGCAGACATCGCAAGACCGATTGGCTTGGAGATCCTTAGGAGAGGCCTTACAAAGGAGAAAAATTACAAAACTATTTTTGGAATTGGAAATTATGCTGATGATGATGTTTAAACAGCAATAAAATAATAAGCATGATACTTTTATAAGCAAATCATTGAATTCAGATCATTATCAGAGCTTAGGCAAAAATATCCTGAACATACAAGTATTATTTCTATAATTTAGGGACATATAAGGAATGGAATGTCAGTTTTAACATAACCTGTGCTATACCAAACAGAATCAAATATCTATAAAAAGAAATAAGCAGGTATTAAGTTAAAGACTATGTTATTCTACAAATTAAAGTAGGTACATATTTATCTAGTATTTATTTAATATATGGTAATTGAGACAGTCATTGACCACTCACCAACTAAATATTCAGGTATAAATGTAAACAAAACAATAACAATTCGACATATAACACTTTATCTAATATCTTAGAAAAGAAATTATCCTAAAAATAGAGTTCCATATTTTCTTAGGACAATTTATTAGTTATTGAAAATAAAGAAAATAATAAATATTTTTTACTTAAAGGAACATAGCTTCTAAATAAAACTAAATGCATAGGTTAGTAAATTCGCAATTAGAAATTCGCCAATGCTTGCCAGATGATTTTAGAATTTAGTGCCTTACAATCACAGTCCTTTTGATTATGCGTAGAACATTTTCATATTACGAAATAATTACCTAGAAATAAATATTATTTAACGTTTCAGACACCGTGATTTTTCAAAAATTTACTGCTCAGCTAAATGAAAGCTTTGAAAACACGAAATAAGTATGCATTTAAATTTCGACCATTTCGTAACACTCGCAAAATCAAACATTACTAAATTATTAATACTTTGTGATGAATGAAACTACACACTTTATTCTATCTACGAGCACTTACCTCGTACTTTATGCCAGCCAGACGAAGCCATGTTTCTACTTTCAAGCAGTACGGAGATGTCGATGGCAACAACGGCGTCCGAGAGAATTGGTACAAATATACAATATCTTTTTCATAACTTGTTTTGTGAACTGTAGGTTTGGGTGGGGCTGGTTCGGCTTTTTTTTCGTCTGCCTTCTCTTCGGCTTTTTCTGCAGGTGTATCGTCTTTAGTTTGCCCATTGTCTACCACCGCCTCTTCCTTTAATTCTTTCTCCTTTTCTGTGTTATCTGGCGCGGTTTTTGTTACTTCTGTTGCCATTTTGGAGAGAAAAAGCACAAATTTAAAATATTATCACACACTGGACCACACAAAAGTTCTATAAAAATCAGAGTTCTGAACAATGGGGAATGTTGCCGGTGTCAAACATATAAACGTTAGGTACGCTTTCAACTGGCTTGGCTAGCTGACTGGCGCGCGTCGCGCGCGTTGATTTATTCGTGTCCGTGAATAAAGTATCGATACTTTGCTGTATCGAGTACTTTTCATTTCGATACCGATACTTTTGTACTCGATAAATTGTATTTAATACTTTTAATCAATGAGTACTTTTTGGCAAGTATCGATACCATTAAAAATTTGGCTACGCGGCTTATGTTATGGCCACAGTTCAATGATAGCAAACCTTTTAAAATGTTCCATTGTGCTGGTATAATTGCAAGCACAAGCTATCTAATGTGTCGTGGAACGAATAGATAGCGCTGTCAAAATAGGAAAATAAGTAACTGACATAATTTCGTTTTTTTTTTTCTATCGGTGACTGTATATTTTTTTCGCGCTTTGTTTCATAGTTATTTATTTGGCGACCATATTATTGCGGACTGCGATTGATTGTTTATTGGGCTTGCCGCTTCACATAAGTGAATATTGTTTTTTCTTTTAGTTTTATAATACCTATAATTCAAGAAATGTAAGTTTATTTTGTTATCTAAACATTTAGTAACTGAAAAACTTGTAAATTGTTTTAGATTTATATCTTTATTATTAAATTTTATGGATATTATGGTTGACTCTACTCGAGATTGGTTGATATAACAACGTACTAGTAACTTTTACTAATAGGTATAATATGTAAAATTTCTAGTAAAATCATTCGTCTGTCTTTATATTGATATATACTAAAATATTTAAAGAATGACTGTATTTTTTTCGCGCTTTGTTTCATAGTTATTTATTTGGCGACCATATTATTGCGGACTGCGATTAATTGTTGGTTGGGCTTGCCGCTTCACATAAGTGAATATTATGTTTTTCTTTTAGTTTTATAATGCTTATAATTCAAGAAAAGTAAGTTTATTTTGTTATCTAAACATTTAGTAACTGAAAAACTTGTAAATTGTTTCAGATTTATATATTTATTATTAAATTTGGATTATAATATTAATTTTTTTCATTGTCATAAATCTTTTAGGTTTTATGATGTTTTGTGTTAGCAGTTGTAAATCAGACCCTACGAATTGTACTCGATACTTTGAAGTATCGATACTTTTGTTTCATTACTTTTACGAGTACGATCCTTTTTTTCCGATACTACTCATGAGTACAGAATCGATACTTTCTATTCGATATCGTGTCCCTACACGCGCGGAAGGCGGGCAGTGTTGCCGTTTGATGAAAAATAGGACAATAAACCCTTATCAAAAAAGCGCTAGATTTTAGAAAAAAAAATTGTTTTAAATTCGCAAATTTATTTAACCAATATCAGTACTAAAATCAATTTTTGCATGTCAAAGCGAACAGAAGGCTTTATTTTAGTAATTAGTCCCGGGTTTTAGCCCGTTTTAAAATTCTACCATTTATTCATATTCCGATCGATCGGCTTCTTCCTAGGTGACGTTTCCATTTATTTTATTTAAGAAAATGAACTATTTTAGTAGGGAATAAGAAATTCCGAAATATGTTAAACTGGTACTATTTTCTTCTCTGCTAATAAAATCCAAAAGGAAATGATGCGAGCGAGACAACAAATAATATTTTATTTAATGTTAAAAGAGACACAACAATTAACGCATCAACTACACTAAAATTGTAAGGTACGTAAGCCGATTATGTTACATTGTTGTTATGAGACTGAAAATATCATTTCATTTTACCAACATTGTGGTCGGATAATACCACAAATATCAACTCGCTATCTATTTATATTTAAGGGCTCATGACTCAGGCTACTGACTTATTGGCATAAAAAGATTGTTAATGAGTTTGTACCAGATTGCACTAAATATTATTTAGCCCTTTGTTTTGGAAAAATATGCGCTCAAGACCTTAAAATTGTGCTAGATCTAGCGCCAAGTGCGCTAAAACGGCAACATTGGCGGGCGCCGGGTGGGTGCTAGTGATGTGAACCGGTTTCACAAAAACCTAAAAAAACGGTTTTTATAAAAACGGATAATCACCGGTTCTTTTTGGGAAAACCGATTAAATATGTGTTGGAGTCTTTGAACATTGATTTAGATTGCTTTCAGTTACACTACGCTCTTTTCGCTCTAAAACCGTTCTGAAGCTAAAAGCGTAACGTTTAGTTGCAGCATCTCGCCCATTCAATACTTCAGACTCAGACACATCTGAGGGCCTAGATAAAATGCCTGTCGACAATTGCTATCAATAAGCAGAAAAAGTATGGAATTAGACATAACGCTTCGATCGACTTTCGATCGTAAATATTAAATCCTATACATTTTCCACTAAGCGATAGTGATTGTCGAAAGGCATATTGTCTAGCTAGCCCCTTAGGACATAGAAGCGAAGATACGGAGGATTTTTGGTGCAGCAACAAACACCTAAAACACCGAGTGCCATTAAATTACTACACGAGTTTGTGAGTTCAACTTTTGGAACCGGTGTAATTTCATACACGACAGACAGACGGATATTATGACATTGTTATGACCGTAAATTCAGAAATGACAGACGGAAAGACAGGCGATATTATGTTTTTGTTCATATATTTTTTGTTATAGTCGTAAAAAATTGTTTTTTGACGATTTAAAAGTGCTTTTTAAAATAAAATTTTTCACATTTTAAATTACAGTAGTGTTAAAGTATCTGACAATACCAGCGACATCGGTTCCTTCAGAAAGGAATTTCTCTAAATCTGGATATGTAATGCCCTCTAGAAGGAGCAGACTGCAAGCAGATACTGAAGAGCATATTTGTTTTATAAACCAGAACTGAGATTTGTTAGAAACAAACAAAATAAAAAAATATTGTAATTTTTGTATAGTACTACTACTTTCTAAAACTTTAAAAATAAATAATAATAAATACAATGCCTATAATTAAAAATTATAGAAATCGGTTTTATATTATATATTAAAAGTAATCGGTTTTCTACCGGTCTTAAAAATTGTAATCGGTTCACATCACTAGTGGGTGCCGCGCGCCGCGGTTCTCCAAGGCTAGCAGTATAGTCAACTGAGTTACTGGTTGCCAAGCAACGCATCGAATTTATCGCCAAATGCGAAGCAAGTCAAAATGGCGGCGATATTTATGAACTACTGATAAGTTTGAATGCGTTTGTTACAATACCCAATTAATAAAAAATAAATTAATTACCTACTATTCAATTTTTTTTGAAATATTCTAATCAAATAATCTATATTATTGAATAATCATATTAATCATACTTGGTGGTACGAGATCCCGAAGCGGTTATTCGGTTCGGTTGTAATTTTAGGCGCGAAATAATTGACAGTGAGAATAGATCACGAATGATTGGTTTCTGTAGTAAAAAGAAAGAAGTAAAAACTATAATTACATTACTCTTTAAGTAGAAAGTCGAGTAAACTTCTGTGCTGGCTTCAATCGTGTGCGGGAAACCTGATCATGTAGGGTTGTCGTTTTTATAAAACGCTAAAACGGAGGGAACTAATAATAATACACGGAATTTATAGTTAATTCCACTGTCTAAAACACTATAACAATACGGTCGGAAATGTTTATCCTGCGCAAAACCAATACGTTTGGAAATGATGGAAAGATGAAGGAGGCTTTTGCTTAGCAGTGGACATCATAGGCTGGTATGATGATGATTAATAAGAGTTTCTGCCGAAACGGTAAACAGGTGATCTTCTAGCGTATTTAATGTTTCTTTGGGATGAAGCTATTGACCAACGTGGTGACTCAGTAGCTATTAGCGTTGGAATTGCCAGCCTTTGATCGGATATAGCCCATGGCTCTTCTCTCCAAGCTCCTGGCATACGGTTTACCCCCTCAACTACGAAATTGGATCGCCAGCTTTCTGCATGAGCGGAGAATCCATGTTCTCGCAGATAATACGCTTCGCGATTCATACTAGTGAACGCTGGTGTATCACAAGGCTCTGTTCTATTCCCCACCCTTTCATCTTCATGCTTATATGTTAGGCATGCATTAGGAAACGTTCATTATTAAGCGGATATCAGTACCTAGCGACAGTGCATGAGGGATATTACGGCTACCTAGGGGCTGAGCGCGTTGAAACCGTGAGAATGAGAATAAGAATAAAGATAAGAGCAAGAACATAGTTGAGTTCAATGCTGGGAAAATTCTTATCTTAAGAAAATTGGTCTTGCGTGGAATATTGCTGTCACTTGTGGGATTGCTCCGCTAAATACCTCCTCACTGCACTAGACAGATTGGGGTCTCATGGTGTCCGTGTCATTGGCGATGTAGAGGTCACAAACATACAAACAGCCTTGAGCCTCTACAATTGCGACGCGAGATTGTGACAAAGTGACTTCTTGACATTATCCCCTGCATACCTCAATGCTCTTTGGTTGATTGTGCAAGATTAAATCAATATAATTAGGTATTCGGATACTATTATACTAGCACAAATTATCCGGATTGCAAATATAGCGGATATCCGGATAAAACGTATATCCCAGGATTGCAAACCTTATTCCTGATTGAAATAAATTGGGAATACGCCTGGGCCCCGACCGCGTTTATTTACAACGTATTTACCAAAGCAAAGCCAAAAACGTTCCGTTGATTACAATTTGTATAGCGCTGACAGAACTCAGATTCAAAAACTCATTTATGGGAATGTACGATTGTCTTTCTCCAAACTTTGTAACGCTAAGAAAAGTTCTAGGCACCAACTAAATCAAAAACGTTGGTCCGACAGTGGGAAATACGGTCCCATAGATGGTTCCAATAGCAACATCTTTGTATGCTGTCATAATTGACGACCGGCTGGCCGAGTGGTCTGTAGCCCAGGCTACTCGGTCAAGAGGTCCCGGGTTCGAATCCCGGTAGGAACAAATGTTTGCATGTTGAGTACGAGCATTTGTTTACGAGTCATGGATGTTTATTGTTTATTTAGTATATTTCTAATATTTATGTACATATTATTATAATTATGTCTCAGTTATCTAGTATCCATAACACAAGCTCTTAATGATGCTTACTTTGGGTTAGATAATAGGTGTGACTGTATAAATATTATTATTACAATTATAATCGCGCTTCACCTGTATGTGATTTCCCTCACTACAGGAGATTACCCTTACCTTTAATCCTGTGATCCTAATACACCCAAACCTCACCTGTGTCGTCCCACACAGCAGGTTAAACCCCCCCCCCCCCCCCCCACCCCTCCATTCTATCATCCTCATCCAAATAAATCTCTGTCCTTCCCTACCCTCTAATTCCTAGCTGTCCTGGAGGGATTACAACTTCGACTCCAACATTGTTACAAAAATTAAAGTATGGAGTATCCCTCACCGAGCCTCGCTCAAAGGGGCAAACATTTGCCTATATTTAAAGCTAAGGCAGGGGCCAGACCAACAAGGGAGAGCAGAAAGCACAGGGTGCAAAGGAATGTCAACTGGGCACGTCTAGAGGGATCCTGTCCAAAGTTAGGGGCTCGGAGTCTACGGGAGTCGGACCAACCAAGCAGAGGACCAGGAAACCAGGGGAGAGGCGCTCTGAGGGGAGTGGCGCAGTCTTTGTGTCAACACGAGGGCGTGCATATAGTCGCCCACATGTGCACTGTCCACCGCGGGATGATCGTGGGCTGCAGAGTAGAGGCGCCTTTGGGGGTAACTCCTCAGGCGAGTCAGGCAATGGTTTCACTGACTTTAGAACCTTCGGGGGCAGAAGTCACGGAAACCATGTTAGGCGCTGCTGGTACAGGCGGAGGACTTCAAAAGAAAGCGCCAAAAGCCACCCTGTTTTCAGAGGCGACAGAAAATTGAATTGGAACACAGCTGCTGATGCCTCTATAGAACGGACCAAGAGGCTCAGGGAAATAAACGATGATGGCCAGGCTGAAATAAAAAAACCCCATGGCTCCTACGCGGAATTGGCATGATATCAGCATTTTTAATAAAAATAAATTAACTTTTTTATTGTAACAATAACAAATAAAGAAAGAAAACGATGACAAAATATATGCTCCAGGCGGGACTCGAACCTTGATTTCCGGCCAGACGCGATTACCGCTACGCCACCGGAGCACTAGGTATAACCTACTAATTTCTTCACCGCTTTCTTTACTTTTCCAACGTTTTTATAGCAACGTTTATTTGTAATTGTTACGTAAAGTAGGCGTTTAAACGCATCAAAAACATTAAAATTTGATTAACTTTATTTAATAAAAATCTTAAATAACTGAATAAAGGATCCAAAATTATTGATTTAAAGGAAATCACCAAATTGGTTCTGCTGGAAAGTATGCTTCGTGCGTGGCTGAACCCCATAATTAATAACTGTAACGAGAATACTGGAAGGTATATATTTTTTAAACTTCGCTATTTATTTATACTAATTATATACATTCCATAAACCATATACATAGAAGCTGACTGGGTTTTGGCACAGAGTAAGTATCACACAAATAATGTACCTATATGTTGAATAATATTCAAACTACATTATTTTTTCCATTGTCTATTATTATTAATTATACAACCATTTTAATTGTTCATATTAAAATACACCTTTTTCTATAAAAGCATTATCATGACATGAATAATAATTATTTTATGGAGCTTAAAGAAATTACATGACCGTAATCGTTATTGATATCGCGCCTCCATTCACTTAAAATGAAATTAAATTAAGGATATTCAATCATACATAATTCATTACCTATTTTGCATATTGAGCTTGTTAAGTCTTCAATTAAAAATAACAGGAACTACACTTGTCACATTCATCATTTATGTAGGTTACTATTATGCTATGAACATCTTAAGGAATCAATTTGTATATTGTTGTTGTATTGATGCGAGTATAAAAAATATATATTTTATGACTAAATATTGTTCTTTGTATAAAAATAATACCTATGTTGATGGTTTTCTCAACAGTATAATAATATGGCCTATATTCCTTAATGTCATAAGACAGCATGCTATTTTTATCCAGTCGTGACAAATGTAATACCAGAATATATACTATTATTAAATAAATAGTAAAATTTTAAATCGCTTCTCTCGAAAATATATTTTTTCCCAGGCTTAAAATGATAAACTACTTTTTCTTAATAAATAAATAAAAAGTTTGTAATTTTAGGTTTAGGCAAAGATTCAGGATCACCGCCCGCGTCATTTAAAATTATAATTTATTTTAAAATTGCTTAGCTGACAAATCAACAATCTACGTGAGATTGTTCATTTAAAGACAATCACAATCATTAGACTATTTGGAGTTATTATAAAATAAACACAGACTTAGAAGCCCCATTGATAAAAATTGTGACTATTTATGATAATATTATGTGAAGAATACTTAAGTAGGTACTACAATATTAGTTTATTGCCTCCTTTCAAGGTATTCATATTGTATAAAATTATTTACACTGTTGTAAAAACAATTATTAATTGCTTTAAAGACTACCTTCATAAAAGTATGATAAACGGAAAGGGTTCACAAACTTTTCAATAGCTGACTAACAATTTAACACAAGATGTCTTTCGATAACCGCTCTTGCTAAATGTAAAATGTATGAAATTTAACATACCTAAGTCTCGATCAACTTCCGAGCTCAAGTGTCATATCCTATTCCGTTTAGCGATAGCGATCGATTACAGAAAGGCATCATGCGTATGGGGAGCTTATGCAAAATTTTGGTTATATTTATTGATTAGATAAGTGAATTAACGGTGGATGAGCATAAGAAATCATTAAGTAATAACATTTTCATTTAAAAGAAGTAAGCAAAGTATAGATTAACCTGTCAAGCCACACAATACAGGCACATTGGGTTTTAAATTGTCATAGTAATTATGCTCCCGGAAGTATAACACGGCTTAACAAATTAATAAAAAAAATACCAATAGGTAAGTATACTGTAGTAGGTAAGTACACGAAAATTTCTACACAGTGTGTTACAAAAGTCCGAAATAAAATAACATGGCCAATGTTCCGTAGTGACTTTGCCTAGGTATCAATTTCCATTTAGACATTTTTTTTGTATCGTTTTATTTTGATAAATACAGATTAAAATAATATAAAAATAAATCCCAAAGAACTTCTCAGAATTGGGCATAATGCGCCCAACCGTGTTCAGACAGGCATAGCAAACGAAAACAGTTTTATTAAAATGAATAAAATATACTTTATAGGTACTTTGCTATTAAAATGAACGTTCGACACTTCGATTATTATAAATTCCATATTTTGTGACGTGTTCACTAAAATATGAACGCGCTTGTTTCTCTTGATATAATCCTACAACAAACATTATTAAATCATGAGTAAAAACTGAGAAATTGATTGAGAGACTGCAATGATGATAGCTAACAACTAATGCCACTTATCAGTCTAATATTTCAAGGTAAATATTTCAAGGTTAATATTTCAAGGTATTATTGTAATAAAATATAATTAAATGATGTTTCAAAAATAATATTTATTTATAATTGAATATTTGGGGTTTTAAAAACAGTACTCTTATTTTGTTATATTATTTATTACGTATTTAGTGTTTTGCTAAAGTTATTGTATTTTTAAGTCGTCTGTGGGATAAGGAACGACAAATGTGAAAGTATAACCAGAAGTTTGCACTAAGGACTATTAAAATAGGTTAAAAAACTGAGAAGTTGTAAAGGATTAATAAATATACGATAATTCATTATTTTTTTTATAGTTTGATACCTTAGTGGTGTTCTTGTAAATGCTGGAAAGTTACCTAGGCAGAAATTGGCCATGTCCTTTAAGGGGGTAGTTGTGTTCCTTGTTAAGAGTTACCTCTGAAAATTTAACACCTTTCAGACCATTTTTATTCCTCGATTCGATTCGAAATTAATAAAAACATTGTTCCACCTGCTCGTGACAACCCTAAAAATGCGTACTATCGCGTACCATACGACACACTACAGTAAATAAATACACATACGCACAACCCGCGCAGATACTACGATATCAACCCCCTCAAACCCAGAATGCCAAATTTTATTTCGGAATTCTGCAACAACCGGCCCCTTATTCTCAACTGTCGAAAAGGATTCGACTATCGGAAACTCTATACCTGTCACTTTTTATCACGGTGCGTCAAAGTGAGACTGCATGTGACTTTTCGAATCGAAGCCGTGATCGACTGTTGAGAATAAGGGGGCCGGTATAGAATAAACTAACAGAGCATTTTAACACGTGTGTAAGAGGCACACCCACGCTAAAATCACAGACATACTTCGAACATTAAAATTAACTTTAATGTAAAACATTTTTGAAAAACAAAGCACATGATAAAAATACATACAATTTTTTTACATTAATAGTGATATGTCACAGACTCGCAAAAATTAAGAAATTAATATTGCATAACTTAATGGAAGTTGATATCGGAACTTTATTAGGTTTTAGATTAGATTATTGGGTTTTAGTTTCTCTTTATTTTTCAAGGTTTTTATCAGTATCTAGGTGAACCCCGGCCATGACTTTTACTAATAAAACATAATATAAAATTTTAGGTAACCCCCGGTTATTTTTTTTGAAAGAAAAATTAATCGTACAAGGTGTTAAGCAAACACGATTAAAAATGTACATCGCTTAGTGTTTACTTCGCTGTTTACATCGCTTCATTCACGTCGGTATTCACTTCCCTTAGATTACTACAACCAGACCCCTCTTTCCCACTGGGCACTTTGGGCAAGTGCCCAGGGCCCCGCGATCAATAGGGCCCCCCCTTAGATCAAATACAAAGTCCCTAGTTCCTGTCAGATCACCAAACGATAACCAATATTTATTACCAAAAAACTTATATAATTCGAAGAAATCGAAGAACTAACCTGTAAATGCTAAAAGAGTTACTTTTGTGGACTATATTACATTTATAGGTATATTCGTTTCATGTGATTGTTAATAAATAAATAAATAAAAATAAATATTTAACCTTGTTTATCTACTTTCTTTGTCTATGCTAACAAAATAGTGTTCTGTCAAAGTCATAGGGGCCCCATTATCCTAATATGCCCAGGGCCTCCAATAGGTTAAAGACGGCCCTGACTACAACCCTATTTATGTAAACTTTTACAACCAGTGTTATACAAATATTAATTTTCAAAATGATTGCGAGTGTAATAAATAATATGATGCGAATACATTCTACTATAAAATATTTATTTCAGGCATATCTATTGCTTTCAGATTCTTCACTGCGAAATATTATGTATCACTACACTACCTATGGAACTTGTGTAAATGTATAAAAAACCATATAAAATTATTGTTTATTTACTATTTAAGAATAAATATTAGAGGTTTGTGATTATAATTATTGCATAATGTTAACATTATTAAAATATTATAATGCAACATTTAAACTACACGAAGTAACATCTTATTAACTAATTTAACGTAGCAATCTAAATCTAGCGATACATTGTTTTTTGTTTAAAGTCCGTTATTTGAACTACCATTTAGGTACCTAATGCTGAAGCCAGACAAACCTAAATAAAATTACGCTATGTGAAAATCGGTCGCTTAATTTATATCTTCTATTAGATATAAATTATAATTCTTCAATACACCGACTTTACCTTCATAATTCACGCTCGTTTGGCCTAAGCCTTAGTTTCACACTAGATTTATATACGTACATTTAAATGAAATATGATATTAGATAATAACTGATTTTTGCCATAGAATAGGAAAGTCAAATTATAAAGTATTATTTTAAAATTGACCAGGCTCCATGATATCATGTGCCCATTATTAAAAGACTTCGAAAGAAAATCTCTAATTATTTAGCTTAATACATTTTACAGCAATATATTTAAAATTTTGGTTTATGTCGACCTTTGTGAATGTGACAAATACTACAATCTTGAATAATTAATCCATTTGATGCAGCTTTTTTAATACAATTTGTCACAGTGAAGTGGATATTTGCCTACTACAGTCGATTAACACAGTAATAATTCCAAATTAATTGTCAAGTGTAAAAAAAACTGATAAAAACAGATCGTTGCCTTTTATTTAAAATACGAACTTACATCAATAATCTCTTAGACCTAGAATGTACTCGTACTATTTTGATCAAATGATTGAATATTGCTTATTTTACAGAACATTTTTTTTGTGTTGAATGTAGTGAACTAAAATTTAGTTATAGTGTGCTCGTAGCGTTGGTAATCTGAAGAGATACCAAACTAAATCTAAATTTCGGTATCTTTTTCTCAATTTATGTAGGAAAAAAATACAACTGTCTAATTATGAAATTTAGACAACTCTTAGAAACCTAATATCAGTTTCCTAAAACCTACTTTTGTCACGTACAGGTCGAATATCGAACAACCTTTCTAAATGTCAAATAATTTGACAGCCGTCTTTTTTTACTGAGAGGACGAGATGCACCTACTGCGCTTAAATTCAGACTTGGCATGTGTAGTCCAGAATCATTTTAAAAATCTAGAAAGCATACAAACTAGCATAACATAACAATTCCGACAAACCGTATAATGTATTCTTTTACCGTTTGTTGTGATGTAATGTGATTTGTAGGTATAGCAAAATAGCTGTCGTTATTGAATAAAAGTAAAATTATAATATTCCTCGCAAGTATTCTGACTTTGAAATTCACCTTTCTAATGAATTAGATATGTTCAATTAGGTATTAATTAACAGTAGCAATATATTACTCTCATGGAATAAAATAAATTGTGACAAAGTCAAAGCTAAATGTAAATACATGATATAACAATGAAATGAGCTTTTAAAACAGAAGAGTAGTTTGATAGTGACTACCTATATTTCATGTTGAAAGAGTTAATAGATATATACTTTAATAGGTTGGTTATAGATCAAAGGAATTATTAACATCTTTTTTTATTTTCTAAACTTTATATTTAATGCTTACTTAAATAAGAAATTTCGAATTACGCTTAAACAGAGATAAATACTATTACAAGCCAGCCGTAGACCGGCCAGGACTGGACCAGAACAGAATCAATCCCAATGCGGTACCACTACCACGAATCAATTAGTAACACATGTATTTGGTAATTTTGGTATCATAAGAAACTCGCGCAAATTTGAATAATATATAGACCATAGCAAAATCTAAAAGGAGCACACAAAATTATTACCCAGCCTCTTATTGGAGGGCTGAAGCTGATAAACTTATCTACAACTGCACCGGTCACTCTGAGCTGGAACTTGAGCTGGAAGGGGTGTAGCTGTAGTAGTCCTGCTGCTAGGCGGTGTTGATCTGTTCCACGTTCAAGTGCGTGATGAACCGCAGCCGCATCTGGAGGGCCGGCCTCAGCTTACGAATTACGCCTTCGACTTCATTCTTCAGAGTGTCCCCGACGAACATGTACTTTATGTGGTATCTGATATAACGCTCGGAATATCATCGGTGTAAGTTAATACATTACTTTTTTACTTCCGAAACGCAAATAGAAATGAGTATACGGTTCTGGCTCGCCAATACATTCGCAAAGCGCTCGTGTTGCTGTCGATCATCAGAAAAAAAAGGTAGATTTTATCCGTCCTACCTGTTAATTTACTATCAAACTAGCTGTGCCCGCGACTTCGTACGCGTGGATGACGGAAAATAACAACAGTAGGGTAGGTAAGGTAACATTATTTTACTTGAATTAAAATTTAAATCATGTTTATAAAACTCCTTCGCAATTAATGCATAGATCGCCCCGCCCGCGCCCGCCCGTCTTGGAAATCATAAATGCGTGCATATTTCGTCGCTATTGGTCATTATTTTGTTGCGGAGCCATTTTAAAACTATGATAGTTTTTAAGCTATTCATTGAACTCAAATAATGTCAAGAACAATTTTGTTCACAATTAAATACTTGTGGTGAATAATGTATTTATTTTGATAAGGAATAAGATCATGTTTACAAAACCACCTTCGCAGATAGTGCATTATTATAGAAAAAAAAAATATTACCGAAAAATAGTTATTGTGAGTCAATTTCAAAAGATAGACATATGCTGTCGCAGACTTTTTTTTAGAAGTTTGAATGCAGAATAATTCATGCATACATGCATTTTGCGTAACTTTAACTGTTTACGCAGCGCACGCAATGAAAGCTCTGAAAAGGAATATTTTTTCTCCATTTTACCAACATTTTTCATTGAGGCTAATCTGCTATTAGTCAAGATATTATTCTTGACATTATTTGATCATCCAACACAAAAAGATTTTTTCAATATGAATCAATAGTTCCTGAGATTAGCGAATTCAACCAAACAAACAAACAAACTCTTCAGCTTTATAATATTAGTATAGATTTGCAAGTATTCTAAACGGTTAAATAAATAATGTTTGTGATAGTTTTTCAATGGCCCTTAATCGTTAGTAAAATAAAGTATTTCTTGTATATAAAAGGATACAATAAATCGCAAATCGGATCTATATGATGCAGGTGGGTTTGCGCCTTGTCTATATGCGCGAGTAGTTCGTATAAAGTGATCGTAATGTCCATCACAGCTCTAGATATGTCCGAGTACCGCTGCAGGAACGGACCCACCAGATGGCATAGAAACAGTAGCTGCACCTCCGTGTGAATCTCTGGAGATAATTTGTCTTTGACGAATCTGAAAAAAGATTTGTCATAGATCTATAAAAAAAAAAACATATTTATATAGAATAAGTATTCGAAAGATACTCACTGTAGTACTTGCATAATTTGTCCAGACCCTGCGTGATACCAGATCGAATGCGCCAGTGCCAGTGTTAAACTGTACCTGTTCTCCAACATCGCATCGTTAGTTGTTGTCAAATTAAACAATTGAAAAGGGGTGTGTGGGAATACCCACTCGGTCATATCACTATGACTAATCAATTCCAATATGCGATCATGCAAAACTGTCCAATAAGGATCAGGCAGCGCAGCCATTATCAATCCAATTGCGTTGATCCAAAGTTGAATTTTCGTCGCAGGTATAACCATGAAGCCTTTTGTGACGACATCTAGGAGGTTATTTCCGACGAAGCTTGGTCCTAGGGGCAGTGTCATCAATTCGACGCAAGTCACATAGAGAGCATGTGCAGACGGATTTGGATACTCGTTGAATCTCCAGTCGGTTGTTGGGAAATGTGGAACACCAGTCATTGCTATGTTGTGGCTAAGGAAAACTGTGTTATATTTTAGTCAAGTGTAAAAATTAATTGGTTATTGGAGATTGGATTTCTATATTTTTTTGTATATAGAAATAGTTATTTACTATTTTTATTATCTACTGTTTACAACAAACTAGTATAAATCGGAATTACTCTGTAATACTGAGCACAAGTGTGAAGTACACTTTATTTTTAGATTAAAATATAAATGTTATGTGAAAATAGCAGTGAAACATAAACTCACTGTATAGAATATAAATTATAGTCGTTATCGACATAGATGTAGTCGTATGTCGTTTCAAAAGCTTTTCAAATTTCTCATATAAGATAAAGATGAAATATGTCACTTAAAATCGTCACTATTTTGATATTATTATGAAGAAAACAAAATTACTAAAACAAACTATGTGAATCTAATGAATATGATTGTTACTGCAAATCAAAAAGTTAGAGATAAGAAGAAATACAAGTAGAAGAATGTGTAGCATGCTATGACGTCATCCTATTGCTACGTGAGGGTGGAGATGCAGAGAAGGAAGACTGATTGAGCCATCGTTATGAGCACACGACACATATTTAAAGAGTATTATCTGTTGAAAAGGATACTGTCTACCATTCTGTTGACCAAAGTCAAGTAATAATTGAGGTCTGGTACCCAGGCCGTTGCATCCGCATCGGACTTGCCCAAGTAGGATTGGAAGGCTTCGGTAGTGGCCCATCCAGCAGGCCGAACATCTTTTAGAGAACCTAATACTGCGTTCACTAGTTTCCTCTTTAAAAGTGATTTGTCTCGAAGCTTCGTTTCGTAGTAATGTAACGTATTGTATAGGAATGTCACTGGACGGTCTGTAAATTTCAGGGACAAAATCATATACATATTCCTAGATAAAGTAAACTCATTTTTTGATTTGTGGTATTAAGACTATTGTCCTAACAAGGGTGATCAATAAATATTCGTTGACTATTATAACCCGCAGCGTATAAAGGGCACCATTCGGCGCTTTAATGAGTATGTAAGTTTAAGAGATTCGATCACAACCCTTCCCACAGTACTCACCGCACGAAACGCAACACGAGAAAAGAACAAGTAGGTAACTTCAAGCATAATCAAGGAATTTTTGAGCCATATTTATCCCTAACGTACTGTATATCTCTATTGGCGGCGTCAAATGACCGGTCACCAACAGTTTAACTACGTAGAGAGAATTCAAAATTAAATAATTTATACAATTAATGAACTACTGAGTGGTTTAACCAGTCATGGCAGGTAACATCTGTCGTAGGAGCACAAATCGCTATGGGTAACTACACAGAAAAGATAACTCACCATGGAACTTGTAAAGGTATCCAAGGTGTTCCAGCAGTTGTTCCAAGTTCTTACTAACTTGCGGGATTTCCAAATGTCTGTGTACCACAATATCTAATACTGGAATGAATCTTAGACACACATTGCTCAAGTAAACAGGTATAGGCCCTCCGTATGTGCTGTTAGATTCCTCCGGGGCAAATTTTTCTGGATATTTCCTATGAAACGCCATATGTTTGTCGTACCTATTAGAAGTAATATTTAATTACAGATTTTTAAAGGAACAGGATAATTTTTAGTTTCAAAGGTTTAAAAACGTAACCAGAAGTACACAGCGACATAGCGGATATGATATTTAAATCAGCTAAATGCCAATAAAATGTTAGATCAGTTATAATTCACCCTCCTTGTAAAGTTTTATTGATAAAAACTTATGAACTCACAATTTTATCACAGAATAAAGAGATACAGAAGTCCGACACCTTTGTTCTTGCGAGAATGAAGGCAAGCCTTGCCATAAATAAACAATATTTGGTACTTAATTTACGAACTTAATTATTTATTTTGTATTAACAAAACAGTAAACATTGTCGTTGCCGTTTATAAATAATTTTAGTAGATACTTATAAAACTCAAAAGTTAATTAAATATAATTTAAATAAAAATATATTATATTGTAATTACTTTCGAAGATTTGATCTGGTACTCAGATAGACTGCTATCTATTATTCACATCACCGCAGATATACGCTTTCAAATATTTGATACCGTGTTCAGGTAGTCACATAGACGCCACGTGAGCACATATTACATTATACTGGGTATTTGGTACTCACCTTAACAAGCGGACACCTAGCCATGTTAACATATTCATATAAATACTGAGTGTTAACAAAAAATCAAAATTGTAAAATAAATTTCAAATTTCTATAAACAAAAAGTTTGGTTACTTAAACAAAATGTATGGGAAAATTCAAAATTAATTTTTAAATTCCGAACTTTTGATAACACCTTAGTATTTATATAACTATGTTAAAATAAGTAGGTGCCGGCTTGTTTTACAAAGTACCAAACACCTTGTTTAATGATATGCTTATTATCTAATTACTGTTAAATGCTTTCTTCATCAAGCGGGAATTTATTATAAATCAAAACTGTATTTATTTTAGACGACGATATGCAATTTAAAATTGCGCAAGTGGTGTGTATCTGCCATATTCAAGTATTTATATTTTATTAAGCGACACGATAGCCCTCAATCCTATGTCCCCAAATCACTGAGGTCATATTGTTGGGACACCCTTTTCCCGCACTCACCGCACGATTGCCCTGCCTAGATGGCTTCGTCGGACTCGTTCCTCTGTACAATACTATCCTCTGTGATTTGGATGGAGAATATTGAGCTAAGTATGTAAGGTCAATTAACTTGCCCTCTTATTACGTAACCCAACCGTAATTGCCTAGTTACGCAGTAATGTATAAAGGAATAAAATTTTCATTAAGCCCATTACTATTACCATTGAAGATACGTAATTAGGCAGCTGATCTGCCCCTAACGAAGGGCAATCTTAAAATCATATTGCATCAAAATTTGGATCTAAAACCGGTCCTAAAATAAATGACGGATTTCCATTGAATTTAAGAATTTTATAAGAGCTGGTGGTAAGACTTATTCTATTCTAGCAACTACCTAACGACATTCAATTCGTTTGTAGCCGTTTCAAAATATTCTGCTTGACTCCAACGTGGGTTGGACATCAGACTTAAAAAATAGCACAAATAAAACAGATGAGTAGTAAGCTAATTGGACTTTACCAATTATTTTGCTTCCAATGCTCAGGCGAGTTCTCTTTAACGAAATCCTGTGCCCTATTCCTTAGTTCAGAGCCTTTGAGGAGTAGCAGCTGAATAATGTAGAGGCACACTTGACTCTCGTTAGCATCTGGGTTGGGACGAAGTACCTGAAAATAGCGGATGCCAAGTGATTTTTAATCTGAAGGATAACAATTAACATTCTTCCCCTCCAGCGTGCACATTGTGGGGGCGTGCAGTTTTAGATAAGATTATCTCTACAGTATAAAAATGCTTACGTGAGCTAAACTAAAAATCTTACCAAACATAAGACAAGCCTGTCGATGGTGACGATATTGTACTTCCATATGATGTCGTTGATAGCGTCGACGCACTTGTTGATGTGTGGCCCGCCGGCTGGGTTAGTCACTTCAAACACCAGGTAGTCGCAGAACTTACGAAGATGTGCAGACAGTGCACGAGCTCCAATACGCTCCAGGATCCTAACAAATAATTTTCAATATGGAAATTTTTAAGGCACCTAACATTTTGTTTATTATTTAATTTTGAATCATTTGAAGTATGAAACTTCAACATCTTGTTAGGTTGGTAAAGACTCTTAGCGTAATGTATCTTATTTGGTTACTATGGATGGTAACCCGACTTTTAAAGGCTTTGCCAAACACAACGCGTACTTAGCGCGTTGCGTAAACAGAGCAGCGCCGGTGCTCTGTTTGACAGCTAATACCGTTCATAGTACAATACAATTCGACGCTATAGTGCGGCGTCAGACTAGCGCTCTGACGTGCGCTAAGTACGCGTTGTGTTTGGCAAAGCCTTTAAACGTAGTGATACATACTCTTTGGCACAAGCGGGTAAATACTCGAAGTTCACTTAAATTTTAAATGTCGCTTAAAGTTTGGAGTGCTCAATTTGACGTTTGCAAATAGGTACAAATTTTGATTTGAATTGACTTTGACAATACCTAAATATTTATGAGGGCCTCTCTAAGAAGCGTTTAAGTGTGCGGCTGCATGCTGTTGATGTCAAAGTTTGTACGTACTGTATTTTGATGATCGACAGATCCATGCCCGCGGGAAGTTAATATGGCGTTAAGCAGTTTGTTTTATTTATAAACTGTCGCTCCTAAGTATAATTACAAAAACAAATAAGTGGGAACTAAAGTTAAGAACTTGACAATTTAAAAAAAATATGACATTTGGCATAGTTGAGCTACGTGCCGTTATTGCTATGTGTTGTTTGTGAACCTATACGGACGACCCTCACACAGTTCAGGAAATGTAAACTTTTTACGGCAAAATACTCAAAAGCTTCTTAAATTTGAAGACCTTAAATATTTCTATCGACAGAATAAACTTAGACCACTTACTTGAAAGCTATAGGATTGATCCTATTAGTCTCGAAGATCATTTTCCAGAGCAAGCAGAGGAAGAGTGGCGTGCCTGGCACGGAGAAATGCGATATAATGTCCGCGTCGTTAGCCATTGATGTCCACTTTCGGTATTCTTCGTCCACAGACTTCTTTAGCAACTGCTTATTCTCTTTAGGGGCTGGATTCTGAAATAATTTGATTATAACTTTAATATTTTTTTAACCTAACTACTTCTTTAACTACTTACGAGTCATACTACGTTTATAATAACGCATAATTTATCTAACGTTCAATAATTTGTTAAGAACTATAAACATAGCACACATAGAGATTAAGAACAATGATCAATTTAATAATTATGCTCAATAATGGTGTTAGTCATTATAATAAATATAGACTGATGGAATAATTATAAGAAGATATGGTAAAAGAATATTTATATGGACGATTTGTTTTCTTTTCAATATGACTTATATAGCTTGTGTTGGTAGTATGTACAACATCGGAGATATTGGATATAGGAATGAGGATGAGGTGTATTAAATAAAAGTATGCCATCTTGATTTCTTAAGGTTTGGGTAATACACGTTGTAATTAAACTCTTAAAGTAATCTGACCTGAGCGAAAAACTCGACGAGCACAGGGGGGAAACATTGCAGCGTGTGTTGGGACCACATGTGCGGAGTGTTGGTCATTATAGTCGTTAGTAATTCCTTAACTGCCGCTCCGTCGCTACCTAAGAATTCACAGTATGACTTATGTTAAGTATGAGATAGAAACAACTCAGATTTGAGTTGCAAAATGTACAATTTCATACAGAAATTATACTTATAGGGGGCCGTCAGCTTGTTTGTCATCTAGTTGTATAAAAAAAAAATTAAGCCGAAAATTATAAATACTTTTACAGTTTTTGTTTAACTTCAGAAAGATAACCAATGTACTTTTTTGTCTATTTTAGTGATATTAAATTAAATAAGTTGAGCAATTAGTTACTTATGAATTCACAAAAAATAATAATAATCAAACGAGGCGCTCGGTGGCGTATTAGTTTAAGCGCTCTGGTTTCGATAAAAAAAACAAAGCAACTTTCGCCATTGTCGATCCTGGGATGGGTCAATCAAAGTTTGTTATCTCGAGCTCATCCGTGCTTCGGAAGGCACGTTAAGCCGTTGGTCACGGTTGTTCTTGCACCCGTTTTATCCCACCAACCCGCATTGGGCAAACGTGGTGGTGTTATGGCCCAAACTCCTCATGTGTTTCTCCCATGTAGGCAGGTCTGTGCCCAGCAGTGGGACGTATATAGGCTGGTGATGATGATGATAAATAATCCAACTACTAACAGTTATGAAGTTATTACCTGCTCCCGTCATATAAATGCCTCGCGCTAGAGTCAGAACTAATACTCTGTTTAACTCCTCGCTTTCTGATGAGACCAACGACTTTGGCTCAGAAACCACTTTTGACATTTGTAACTGTACTCCAGAGCTTCCAAGTCCTGTTATTAGACGGAGCGCTGTGCTCTCAAAGCTGCAATGAAAGGTATATAAATATGAATACATACTTATTCAAAGCTATGCTTAATTATTATTTTTTAATCCTGATAAGTACCATAACTGCAGTTGAGTTTGATTGGCTTGTGGATATGCAACCAGCGAATGTATGTTAGATAGAAGTGTTACTCTATATCCTGACTGTATATGGTGAATTCTGTACGAGAACATGTCCAAGAGATTATGTAGAATACCCCATGCGTGGGATTTGAATACATTTGGTAACAGCTGATCTGAAATAATGAAATTAATTTATCAATAGTCAACAATATTTTGATATTTATACATACCTATATAAAATATTTTGAAGACCACAATTAACCTGAAAACCTGCAAGCATTTAAAAATCCCTTTGCCCACATAAAATACTACCTACTAATTCCACTTGGACATAATTATTAAAACGTCGTTGAAGGAAGGGCACGCGTAACCACCACCAGGCAGTAATTGCTGTTGCGTTGCCCGAGGGCGGCACCAGAGCAATTTCATACTTAAATTAAGATACATGATACCGTTCAGGGAGTCGCTTTCGATCCCTATATCTTTGACATAATTTGTTCATCATTTTGCTACTGACTGGACTGGACCCCAGAACTAAGTAATAAGTCACCCCGGCAAATTCATCGCGGTTTCTTATACAAGTACTAAAATCATTAAAATATTTAAAAATTTAATAAATAACAAAATTTCTAGACAAAATGGCTTTAGAGGCCCCAATGTGGCAATCACTTGCGAATCAAAGGAATCATTTTTTATGTAAGAATATTTCATACTTACGAAAGTCTAATCTTTTATTTTGAAATATAAATTACTTAATTTAAAAAATATTATCAACCTCATATGGCTATAAAATAATCCTAACTAATAGTATAAATGGTGGTGGTGTTATGGCACAAACTGTTTCGTCCCTGTAGGAAGGCCTGTGCCCAGCAGTATATTATAGGCTGGTGATGATGATGATGATGCGAAAGTGAGTTTGTTTGTTTGTTACGCTTTCACGTCTTAACCGATCACTGAACCGATTTAAATGAAGCTTAGTATGGAAAGAAAAACATAGGAGGCTTTTTGGCGCAATAGCCGACATTCACGCGGTCGGCGCTGTGGAAAATAGTATTAAAATAAAATCGAATCATAAAATACTTCGTAGGTGTCTAAATAAGATATCTATGCAGTATTTTATTATTGGATTATTTACATAATATGCAGGTGAATAATTTACAGTACTCACTTATGAATCCTTTTATTCCTAATGATTCTATTTCTGTATAAACTAGTAGGCGACTATACGTCTCTACCAGAGCTGGAGACATCATACTACTCCCAGGCATATTCGTCTTGTTTTGTGCAAGTTTGGCAACATGTGTTACAATCGAATGTATCAAGGACATCTTGCAGTGCAATGTCAAACTGTCTAAAATACACATCGACAACGGTGCTGTAGGCAACGGAGTAGCTGGGTTTCCATTAGGTAACGCTTTTTGACTTCCAAAAAGACTTTCTATCATAATACCCATTGGTCTTGCATAGTACTCCTGATTTGTTGAGTAAGCATTGCACAAGAGTGCTATTCTATAATCAGAACCCATTATTGTTGGTGTATTATTTGAAGTCATTAAATGTTGTAAAAATCTGAAATGTTAAGATAAATACAGAAAACTGAAACAATTGAAAGTAAGTTGTAACAATGAATAATACATACTCATATTGTAGTTTCAAATTTTGTGGTATAGTCATCGTTTTATGTTCGGTTTCTGCCTTTTTCAATAAATGTGCCCAAATGCACACCACAGCCATTTGATGCGTGCAGTGGGCTTTTGTACAGTCGGGTACTGGCAGTGGTTCCTTTTCAGGATAGAGCAGCTCATATAATTTTATTATTGGGAGGAAATTAGATAGCGGGTTTCTTTGAATACTCCCAGAAATAAATTGAAGTAGAACCCACATCAGATGATCTCTGCCTTTTTTCATATCATGTCCAATCAATTTATTGTGAAGTCCCATCACAATATTAGGAAAAGATGCAAATCCTATCAGTATTAAATATATCACTTGTGATGACAAATGTAGCCAACACCAATGAGTGGAAGACATTTCATCGTCGTCGTTTTCTTGCTCGCTTTTTTCCATTGGTAAAATCATTAATTCAACTAATTGATCCTCTAATGCTATACAACGTTGCTTATGTTGTTTCTGGAGTCCCAACATAGAGCACATCATGTCCCTCGAATAAGGCTGTTGGAGGACATGTCTTAATAAGGCTATTTGAGGTTTCATCAGGTCATCGTCATAAGGCAAATTTCCTTTTAACGAAAATTTTAATGTGATAGGATCTAATCGCCAGGGATTTACTAGGTGATCGGCATAACCAGAAAATTCAACAACAGGTAGCATGTGTGAATGACCAATTATAGACACCATTTGGGCACATGGCTTAAAACTCTCCACAAAACTCGTTAACAGTTTTGCTAATTGCCAATGTGGCCAATGGTTATTGTCAGGATAATCTTTGTGAATTTCTGTTACAATAAAATATGCTGGCAATAATGATGCATTTCGATCAAAAATATATTCAATCACATTATACAAGGCTTTTAGTTGAGGCATTGTACTAGAATTGAGTCTTACAGGTAATGTAAATGCTTTTTCTCTGCAACCCTGAAAAATATTATTATTAGTTCAATTATTACAAGAGATCAAGTCATATATTATATATCGATCTAAGTACGAAAATAAATCTTTTGAAAAATAATTTGGGTACCTACTAACTTGACTGTCTAAAATAGAAGGATTTGAATCTAAGATTGATAAAATTTTCATTTGCTTGAAATTATGAAGAAAGGTTTATCTCATTGTAAAAATTGATGCATCATAAGCTAAGGGGCTTTCTTAAGTATTTATGTGTAGTGCACCTACACAATTGAGTTAACTGCACATGGCACCCCTAATAAAATATTTGTACTGAAGTACAGAGATTTGAGTACTCGCACCACGGGGACGCATGGTTTTAGATCTTCTGATGAACTAATTAACTATGATTATGAGTCACTCATAAGAGATCAGAGAAATAAATTTAAACACTTTAATTACTATGAACCTATACTACTATGTAGAAGAGTATTATAAATCATTACTATAAAATTTAATAGATAAATTTTAAACACTTTAATTACTATGAACCTATACTAACATGTAGAAGATTATTATACTACATACTAACTTTCATAATCTCTCTGACTCCCTTGTAGTCAACACCACCAATAATTCTCCTTATTAGATTAAAACATTCTATCCAGTAATCTGCATTTTGGTAAACAAGTTTCTCGCTTGTCAGTATACAATCACAAAGTGTACTGAAAAAAAAAGAAAACAACAATATGATTCACAATCAGAAAATGTATGCGATGTTGTATAAGATTCAGGAATTTTTATTGTATTATCTATTAGTATTTTATGATAATACAATCTAGCACCTAGAATCTATAAAATATCTAGACTAGAAAAAATAATCATGTCCTGGGACAATTTTTCAACTTCAAGAAGTAAACCAAGATCCCACCTGTACCATTCATACATTAATTAATGTTAAAATAAAATTAAGAAAATATTTAAGCGAAATTGTTTAAGTTCTCAAAACACAGTTGAATGTGGAGTTTTGGAAATTTTACTGGTATGTTCGAATGTTATTATAATAAGATATACAAATAAAGAAATTGATAAAAAAATTGTATGCTCCAGGTGGGACTCGAACCCGCGTGTTCTGGTGTCCGGCCAAACGCGACAGCTTAAGTGTAACCTACCAATTTCTTCACCGCTTTCTACTTTTAATGTTTTTATAGCAACATTCATCTCACCTTATTTATCCCCTCAAGTGATCTGAATGAATACTTTTTCAGGTATTTTGAAATGTTTAAAGTAGAAAGCAGTGAACAAATTGGTTGGTTAGGTGTTCGGTGGCGTAGAGATTATCGCGTCTAGCCAGAGCCCAGAAGACGCGGGTTGGATTTCCGGCTAGAGAATACAATTTTTTCATCATTTTCAATAAAGTGGTCGTTATAAAGACACCAAATCAAACATTTGAATGTATTATTATAATGTACTAAGTACTAACTATTTTTAAAACCTATAACTGTCCTGCAAGCCTGAGGATCAGTAGGGTTGCATATTGCAGTCAATGAATTTAATTAATATTCTTATAAAATATTCACATATTTTAAATTAAAAAATTAAAAATTTATATGTTTTAAAATCAAAAAATTCTGAATAAATGGTGCCAGTATCTAGCAGCCTGGTGAGCCTTTAAAGAGGCTTATTAATGCTGCAAGCATTCGAATTACTCACACGTGAACAATTATTGTGTCAGAGGCCAAAGCGAAGACTTTTAATGAACTACTGTAGCACCATTGTCTATCTATAAAGTAATTCTACAGGGGTTCACCAGTACACCAGAAGATTGATGAAGATTTAGATAGTGCCATTGGTTAACCACAATTTTCGGGGTTCCTTGCAATGAGCAAGACAATAAATCCCATTTCAGATTATATCTATGATTTGAATCCGTTTATCAATAGGTGATAAAAATACTTTCTGAATGCGCATAATCTACATAACCGTTCCTGCGCGTGGCTTATTAAAATGATTATAATGTGTGAACAAAATAAAGTAGATAGTTTCATTCGAATATCACAAGATTAACAGGGCCATATTATTGTGATTCTATATACAGCTTTACGCATTACAACAATTCAGGTGTGTTAGATTAAATAATTGTAAGCTGT
This sequence comes from Nymphula nitidulata, assembly GCA_947347705.1. Taxonomy (NCBI): domain Eukaryota; kingdom Metazoa; phylum Arthropoda; class Insecta; order Lepidoptera; family Crambidae; genus Nymphula; species Nymphula nitidulata. Next base: position 27,118,426 of record OX374616.1, read on the forward strand.
ACAACAGAACTCAGTTAATTTTTAAAAATGCAAGCACTACATGGATTCACGTTTATGCTAACCAGCAGTACTAGGCTTTTAGTTACCAGTTAAAAGTACTATTAAACAACTAATGGCACTAAAAACAGCTGAAAGCTGTCTAACGGATTTACATGGCATTATAATGGTTCATGTTTAGGATACTAAACAGCATTAAGTGGTGATTTACTACTTAAAAATGCTATTATAGATCCAAATGCACTAAAAACAGCTGAAAGCTGTACAGCTACGTTGTGATTTGCTGCTCTAAAACTACAGGCTTTGCAAATGCATTTAAATATGCTATTATGCAACCATTATTCACTGTGAAGCATCATAATTGTTTTGAAATGCCAATATAAAGCGTCAAGATGCTTGGTGAGCTTATATAAGAGTTTTTACGGAGCTTAAGTTCTACATAAGTTAACTATTCGTTTCTTGAAGTGCTTCCTGTGTTACTTGGGTATGACTGCCTAAGTAATTGTTTGTTTAATAATGATTTACTAATAATAGTAAAGTGGTAACTTCAGCCAATATATTAATTTTTGTGTAATTCACAAACACCTTCAACTCAAAAGGCAATTTGTAGCTCAATTAACACCATCTTTTCCACAAATAAATATGTACTGTGTAATGTTACAAATTATGTGAATAAATGAATAAAACACAAGTAACATGGTCTTATTTTATTCTGTTCTTAATGTGTAAGAACCTTAAAAACATGATGTTTTATTTTTTATATAATTTAGTTACTAAGCTTGAATAAAATACATTTTATAGTTTATCATTTTTTTTTATGTCACACTTTGTAAATATTAGGCTAGTATTATTCTTTAGATTTTTATCTGTCACTCCAATCTTCCATAATTATATAATAAAAAGCTTTGTTACTTACAAATCGGAAAAATAATCTAATTAATGAGTTTATCATTCACATTTGATAATAATATTTTTTTAATACATTTATTTAATTAAATTTTCATCTTTGATGTTAAAGTTTTGATGCTAACGCCACACATATTAATGCACATATTCGCAGTGTGTTCACTTAATTACCACAATAAGAGCACTTTTCACCATGCGTTGCTTCATGAGATAAAAGTGCCTTAACATTAAAATGTTACTAGTTTACTACTTTTTATGCAACAAATTATTATTGCCATTATAAAAATAGGTACTTACCGTGCTTGCAGAATATTTGTATTTACTAAATTTTCTAATATGGTGAGCAACTGTTTCATCTTATATCTATTAGTTAAAACTGCCGTCAGAGTCAAGTACTGTCTAATGGCAGACTCTTGTAAGTCGGCACTTAGGGTAGTCATCACTGCGCACAGCTTCTTTTGATACATTGATAATCGCTCATTTTCCTGGTCGGGTTTGTGCACTAAGAAGCAGCTAAACGCTTCTTCCACTGCTTCCACTCTCTATGAAGACAATAAGTAACAGTCTCAATAGTAGTTTACAGATATATTTCACCACAGTATTAACGTATAACAAAAAATCACAAGAACTTACCAATATTTCGTTGACAATGTTAACAACTTGTGAGTCTGCCATTGTAGTTTTTTGGACTGACAATAGTTGGCATCGACACACGAAATAAAAAGGTATGTATAAATAATAGACGAAGATATCACTTTCTCAACTTAGCTAGTAAAAACAAATTATATTTGTCATTGAAAGGTTAGGTAAGTGCTTGGAAATATTTTGAATTGCAAAGTAAAATAAAATATGTCCATGCTATTTGTAAAAGAAGAAAAATGAAAAAAATGTTTTATTTTGTGTTAATTTGCAGAAGTTATGAATATTCTAGGGAAAATCATTTCATTACTATTTTTTGTTTTTTGATTTGACTTTCCAATCACAGATTAGAAAGAGTAAAAAAAATGTTTTTTTTGTTTTTTTTTCGTTGTTCTCACTGTAATGAAAAGGCAAAGGAAACTAATGCCCATACAGCCATGTCGTCAATATTTTTTTGTTTATTCTTCCTACAATGGGAAGGCAACGGAAACTAATCTCCATACAGCCATGTCTTCAGTATTTCTTATTTCTTCATTTGCATTGAAATGCTGCTGTTACACATTTCAATGCATCTTGGGAGTATTTGACGCGAAACGTATGATGACAGTCTCCTTCTGTGCTACTTGATGAGGTGGATAACCACAAAAAAGTTCTCATCGTATTTCATACCATAATCACTTTTATTCTAATAACCTTTTAGTTGTACGCAATGAAGAAGGATTATATGGAGATGGTCTAATGTTCTATATATATCGTGAGTATAGAAATATCTATCATATCGACATAAAAACGTCAAATGTCATGTTGTCTCTTTTTAATCAAGCAAATGTTGTATTTGAAAAGAGAGATAAATATTACTTCTTGAGTACTTTTTTTGGCAATTCTTTTCTGTGACGTCATTAGTACCTTTGAAGCCAGGCAGCGACCCTCAGAACAATAAGTTATTGTTCTGAGAAGAGATATGTATAAGTTGTATTATGTATGATTGTTGAAAAACGCTGCTGAGTTTCCTAATAAAAAAAACAGCCAAATATTCATCATTGCGCCTGTGTCACTTTGGTGACGTTTAGTTAATTTCTACGTCGCCCGTCATATTGCAATATTGAATAAAGGTCATATTATTATTGAATAAAGGTGAAATCGGCGAAATATGTCAACCTTTGTAAAACAAACTATGCATGAAAACAAATTATTAGTATTTTTCCTGAATTCAGGAGATTTATCTCGATTTTTGAGATAGTGGCCCTAATTCTGGCGAACATATGCTAAGTTTAAATTTAAGTTCAGTCTATTTCTTTCTCTCAAAATGAATACGAAAAGAATGGCTGTCATATAAATTGACATTTAGAAAGGTGCGTTCGATTTTCGACCTTATTGAACGTGATAAAATGCAGTGTTTAGGAGGCACCTCCGTATGCTACATGCCGTCTGAAATTGTCTATGGTTTCTTTGAAATCTCTCTAAATCTAAGTGACAGCTCTAAACAGATTCTTGCTATCTTTATCCTATTACTTATAGCGGGAAAGAGATATACTGTACTTAAATTTAGAATTAAAGTGTGTTCCCAGAATTAGGCCTAGTGTACAAAAAGCAACAATCTTAACTGTCCGTTCGAGACGCGTAGCACAAGGAACACGAGAAGTTTGTGAAACTGCTTTAGTTATTGTTCTGAGGAAATGGTTTTGTGTTTTGTCTACGCCTTACTGTAATTTTTCTCGGGTTAAGTAAGCCCCGACAAAAATGACATTATGGTGTCGACAAAACCGTTTCTCGAGCTTCTCGTGTTCCTTGTGCTACACGTGCAGGGTAAGACGAAATATTTTCTGTTATCGTAGGTACATTATGAAATTCAATTAATAAGACTAAAAGCTTTGAACTCGTGTATCGTTGATGAAATTCCATCAATAAGACTTGTTCTCGAAACAGTTTCTTGTATCACTCATCTGTGGATGAAAAAAAAATGTCTATGGACTATGACACTATTGAAATTATTTGTCATAATTTCTGTGGTTATATTTTTGTAATCTGTGATTTAGTCGCTGTGTAATTATTATTTTCATCGTTTCTTTTACGAACTATAAGATTTATCATATATTTTTTATGTTTTTGTCTATAAATGATATCATCTCATTGCTATTTCCGCGGTGATGGAGTCTCCGCCTTCTTTCTCCACACAATCAGAAGCTCCTCCGTTAAGTGAAGATAGTGGCTTGCTGATTACAAGTGGTTCGTTTTCAAGTGATTCTGCTAGTGGATGGCAGCACGTCGCATCAGAGGTGAGCTGATTACGTAAAATTTCTATTTTCAATTTTTATTTGAACCTAGATATCTGTTACGGCACCCTTAAGTTATTTCTTTTCTCGTCTCATAACGTGTCCTCATGGCTGTAGGACTGAAGATGCGTAGATTTTGTTCAAGAATTAAAATAGGTGATACTTAAATTTGCTCTATCAATTTTGTAAATAATGCTAAATTTAAATGTGTATACCAGACTGAGGATTATTAAGCATTTAATGGATGTTATTGTTCTATTGTTTTTCTGTTAAATACAGACATAACAGATTCAAAAGCTCAAGTGAAATTTAATTGTAAGTATTTTCAAAATGTATTTAGATATGACGGCTCTCTAGCCGAGGAGTCTGTGCCCCTTGCTGTACAGGCTACTCAGTTGGGGGTCCCGGGTTTGAATCCCGTTGGGAGCAAATGTTTGTATGATGAGTATGAGCATTTGTTCTAGAGTCATGGATGTTTATATGTTTATTTAGTATATTTCTATTACATATTTTTTTTTCTCAGTTATCTAGTATCCATAAACCACAAGCTTTTATTGATGCTTACTTTGGGCTAGATAATAGGTGTGAGTATATGAATATTATTAATATTAGATGATTATTATTATTAAAATAATAATATTTTATACATTTATTTTTATTAAATAATATCTCTCTATACAGAGGTATTTTGCCAAAAAATGTGGGTTAGGCATGATTTCATCATAATTGTGTGTATGTCTGAATGTTCCTATTTATTATTAGTGTCAACATGACGTTTTTATAAAGTATATTTTTAAATTCATTTTTTTTGTATGCTTTGTACAACCCCTCAATTCTGCTATTTATTTACCTAAACGCATCGGCAGCGTTTCGGTATCCTGACTATTGCGCTATTGATAAAAAAAGGTATTCCACTAATGTTGCTTATAAAACCAGAATGCTAAGGAAACACTCTCGGTTGGTTCAACTATTTGACAAATGAAACGTGGGTGACAAAATCATATAATAGTTGTGAAATTCGGTATGTATTTAGTTTTTTTTTGAAGTCTTTGTAAATCAAATTTATTTAAAATAAAATTAGAGAGTTGATTCTGCTATTTGTTTACCTAAACAAATCGGCAGCGACTCGGTATGCGGTTGTCTTATAAAATAGGTATCCCAGTAACATTGCTTACAGAGCCGGAACGCTAACGATATGCGTATGCGCCACTGATCAGATAACGGAGAAATAATGATAATAATATGTATATAAATATTAGAAATATACTAAATAAACTTATAAATATCCATGACTCGTAAACAAATGCTCATCCTCATCATAAAAACATTTGGTCCTACCGGGATTCGAACCCGGGACCTCTTGTCCAAGTAGCCTGTATAGTAAGAGGTACAGACCACTCGGTTAGCTGGTCGTCATCATATAAATATTCATGTCATAATAATTCATCATTTAAATATTCATGTTCATGCTAAAAGATACCATAGTTATTTGCATCTATCTGTCAAACTGTCACACAATTAGAATATGGCTAATGTATACCATGAATTAGAGTACTCTAACCTAAACCTCGAAATAATAATTATAAGTCTTATTATTGTTTGACATCCACGCGAACGCAGTCGCGGGCACAGCTAGTGCTCTAATAATATCTAACAACAGAATTCGATAAAACGAGAAGCCATAATATTAAAGAAGAAGAAGAAGAAAAACTAACAAAATAGCTATGTCATATATTTGCCATTGATTACAAATTTAACTACTGTTACTACAAGTCAGTCAAAAAAGATGCGACTGCGTTCGCGTGGATGTCAAAAAATAATAAGACTCAAACAAAGTATGAATCGAGAAATGAAGAGAAAACTCAAGGACAGTATGGATCACGTGATGATTTATAAAGGAAAGTTCAAATGCGAATAAGATCATTTCGATTCGCGCCAATATAATAAATGTCTTAGAATAATAATCTAACTAAGGCAAATGCCTTGCTTTTAGGGCTGTCAATTAATTTAATTGTAAAATAAATGTGCTCTGAAAGGTGTCAAACTTTCAGAGATTGACATGGCACACAACATTAAATTTTATTTCTAACTTTCGGTACGGACTCTGCTTTTGGTTGAGTCTTTGATACAAGGCGTCCTTTGAATTTTTGCATTTTTTAGTGAATTTTACACCGTACTTAACCTGTTGATATTTTCTTTTTGTTTTTATTTTAGAAAGTAGTAGATTTAACAAAATAAAAAGGTAAGTAGTCGCTTAATTTTCCTTGTGTTGTGGGATGTTGGAGCCCCCCGATCCCGGGGGAGGAGACGATGAGCCACGTGCTCAATCGTCTCCTCCTCTTTTTTCCACTCCTGTGAATATGGAAATTGATTCTGATACACAGCTTCCCAGAAAACGAGGACTTTCAGATCAGGAACCATTAAACCCGACAAAAAAAACAAATTTAAACCAAATAACACCAACAATCCAATCCACATACATCAGTCCCCAATTTGTGAATAATAAAGTTAAATATTCAGAGCAAGACTCCGGACCTTACATTGTCCACATAAACAAACTTACATCTGACCCTTCTGCTGGCACTGTTTTGCATCCAATCAAATTTGGCCACTTTTTATTCAGGCATAAGATAAAAAATGTAAAACTGGATGGTGTTAAGCGCATTGGGAGAAACAGTATTTCTGTAGAATTTAAAAACAGCAATGATGCTAATGCTTTCTTAGATCACCCTGCCCTTTCCCCAGCCAAATATGAAGCAATAATTCCAAGTTACAGTGTAACTAGAATGGGAATAGTTCGCCAAGTCCCTACTGAGTGGACCTTAGAAGAGGTAGTGCAGGCAATGGAAATCCCAAATGGTTATGGACCAATCATCAGAGCCCGTAGGTTAAATAGGAAAACTTTTAAAGATGGTGCTCCGTCTTGGGTCCCTTCTCAAACAGTTGTCCTTACCTTTTCAGGACAAAAACTCCCACCTCATGTATATTGTTTTTATACCTCTCTACCAGTGGAAACATATGTCCTTCCAACAATTCAGTGCAACAAATGCTGCAGATTTGGACACATACAAACACAATGCAGATCTCAACCCCGCTGCTCTATCTGTGCCCAACCTCATGAAAGCTCTTCCTGCACTCGTGACGTCCCTACCTGCCTGTTTTGCTCTGGTCAGCATAAAGCTACGGATCCCACTTGCCCTGAACAATCTAAACAAAAGCAGATAAAAGTAGTCATGTCGCAGGAAAGTATTTCATACTCTTAAGCTTCTGTCAGATTTCCACAGGTCAGAAAATCATTTGCTGACACAAATTGCTGATTGCTGATTAATCTGTGACCTCACGGTCACAGATTAATCAGCAATCTGCCTGGTCAAACTTCTTAAATTGTTGACAACTCTCTTCCAACTACATCCTACCGTCAAACTGTATTCACTCCCAGGCACTCTCCTAAACCGGCCTCGGGCCCTGGTTATGACCGACACGCCCATATGGACATTGTTTCCACCCCAAGATCACAACTTGCCAATGGCTGTGCTATATCTAATTTATCTTCTTCTTCTGATGACCAACTCATACCATTGCTACTATCCACTTCTATTAATCTTCTTGGTAGGTTTAGTGATGTCGAATTACCGCACAATATCCGACAACAACTGTCTCAGCTCAGTACCTTTGGTAGTCTCAATGGCTCCAATCCTCCAATGAAACTGTCGGAGCAGTAAAAACAAAAAAAATGAATTTATTTTTCTTATTAATAAATTCTCACCTGTCATTTTTGCTGTCCAGGAGATGCGTCTTAAGCCTGGTTCTCATTTCCGTTTACCAGGTTATTCATGTCTCCGGGTTGACAGAACTGATGGGCATGCAGGATCTGCCCTTTTTGTTAGACGATCAATCACTTTTAATCATATTCCTCTTCCTTCTCATAGCGAAGAAATTAATGCTATTGCAATCAAAACTTTAAATATTACTTTCCTTTCAATTTATATCCCTCACCCAAATTTTTCTTCCCTCTTAGAATTTTCAAATATTTTATCATCTATTTCTGCACCTCTTATTGTCTTGGGTGATTTTAATATTCACCACACCTCTTGGGGCTCCTACTATTGTGATCATCTATCATCTCGCTTACTAGAAATTTGTGATAATTTCAATCTGTATTTATTAAATGACGGTTCCCCTACAGCAGCATGCAGTTGATTTGTCTCTAAGCTCCGCCTGTATTTCCTACCTTTTGTCCTGGACAATTCTCCCTGTCTGCCATGGCAGTGACCACTTTCCTATCGTCATCTCAATGATGGATAACTGTCGCCCTAATATTCATGATATACCGCGCCCGCGATTAAAATATAACCTGTCAAAGGCTGATTGGTCAGTGTTCTGTGCAGCATTGGATGATGAGATCAAACATCTTCCCGCAGTGACTGCAGACAATGTACACTCTGTGTATGTTGATTTTAGGAATTCTCTTCTGTCTGCAGCCGATAAAACACTCCCCACAAAAAACATATTCAAAGGAAAACCTCCATCCCTTTCTTGGTGGGACTCGGAATGTTCTATGGTTTGCAGAGAGAGGAAGGGGGCTGAATTGACATATGCGAGGGCTATGTCAGACAGCAATTATATAAAATTCCGAGAAGCTGCGGCTAGGACAACACAAATTCTAGCAGAAAAAAAGAAATTGGGCTGGAACAGGTTTTGTGAGGCTCTTTCTCCGAGATCCCCTCCATCCATGGTTTGGCAGAATATCAGAAGATTTAGAGGCTCCTTATCAGGCACTGGGAATATTTCTTCTAATGACACTTCGGAATGGCTGGAATCATTTTGCCTCAAACTCGCTCCTCCATCCGTCCCCACCCACAGTGAAGTATCCATCTGTCAACCTGTCTCTAGTCTCTTATCCAACGACTTTGAGGCTCCATTTTCCAATGACGAATTGCTGGCTGTTCTAGATGGTCTCAAAGATTCATCCCCAGAAGCTGATGGGATACCGTACCCATTTATTGTAAACTGTAGTCCCACATGTAAAGATTTTTTCCTTAACATCATTAATAATATCTACCTTTCGGGAATCCCCCCGGAAGAATGGAAATCCCAAATAATCATCCCTATATTAAAGCCTGGCAAACTTAGTAATGACCCTAATGGTTATAGACCCATTGCACTTTCCTGTACCATGGCCAAAATTCTTGAGCATCTTATTAAAAATCGTCTCGAATGGATTGTGGAGAAAAGGGGATTACTTGCTAAGAGTCAGTTTGGTTTTCGTAAAGGCATGAGTACCATGGATAGCTTAAGTATTTTCTGTACTGACATATGGATAGGTCTTTCCAAACGAGAGAACGTAATTGGAGTATTTTTAGACGTGTCATCTGCTTATGACAACGTGCTGCTTCCTATACTCAGGCAGAAATTGCTCAATGTGAGTATCCCTGTGAGGCTAGTTAATTTAATATTTAATCTTCTCTCTTCAAGATCGATACAAATCAGTGTCAATAACTCACTTTTACCCCCAAGAACAGTTTCGAAGGGCTTACCCCAGGGGTTAGTCCTAAGCCCCTTACTTTACAGCCTCTGTACTTGTGACCTTGAGCTATCTGTGAACTCATTTTGTAATGTTTTACAATATGCCGATGATCTGGCATTGTATATTTCCGAAACAGATGTCGAGACTGCATCATCCCGTCTCAATTCTGCTCTTTCTTACCTGAATGATTGGCTATTAGAACATGGATTAGCTCTTTCTATCGAAAAAAGTAGCGTCGTAGTTTTTTCCCGTGCGAGAAGTGTTCCAGATGTTTCTATTGAATGTTTTGGTCGGCCCATCCCCATAAAAGATAGAGTCAGATTTTTGGGAATCATATTTGACTCTAGAATGTCAGGTTTTCACCACATCTCGCATGTAACCAGTAAATGTGAGAAAAATATCAACATTTTACGATCCTTATCTGGAGCCTGGTGGGGAGCTCATCCGTTTTCTCAGAAAATTTTATATAACGCATTGATTCGTAGTCATTTGGACTACGGATCCTTTTTATTGGAACCTTGCTTAAAAATATCTTTAAATTCACTAGTTAAGGTGCAGTCCAGATGCTTACGGATTATCATTGGAGCTATGAAATCATCTCCTATTAACGCTCTCCAGGTTGAGTGTTCGGATCCCCCCCTTTCTATTAGAAGACAATACCTTGCAGATAGGTTCTTTTTCAAAATCATCCAAAACTCTACTCATCCTCTTATTGGCAAATTACACCAATTATCGGAATTTATTTCTTTTGATAAATATTGGCTCCACAAATTTCTATTAGAAGACAATACCTTGCAGATAGGTTCTTTTTCAAAATCATCCAAAACTCTACTCATCCTCTTATTGGCAAATTACACCAATTATCGGAATTTATTTCTTTTGATAAATATTGGCTCCACAAATCTTATCCATGTTTATTTAACAGTTTCCTTAAGTTCATCAGACTTCCCTGCCCAGTATATCAATGTACCCTAAACCCCCTTTTTGAGACCCCTTTTCGTTCTCTTACTTATCAACCAGACATTGTCCTGGATCTGGGTATCTGTAATGCCTCAAAGTTGTCTGACGACGAATGCGTAGGCTGTGCCGTTTAGATTCCAAAATATAAAATAATTTTAAATTTGAATGCCCTCCCGCATCCTCTGTTTTCACTGGAGAAGCCACAGCTATTCTTGAGGCTCTTTTGTATGTCGAGTCTCATAAGCTCGATAAAACAATAATTTTATCGGATTCTAAGAGCTGCCTTGAGGCAATCCTATCTAACCCCCTACGTAGTGGTTCCAAATTTCCAATAATTTTAAAGATCAGGAGTATACTCTACCAATGCCATCTTCATGGCATAAAAATATCGTTGGCCTGGATTCCGTCACACTCAGGAATACTTGGCAATGAGACTGTAGATCTTATTACAAAGGATGCCACTGTTCTTGGCTGCCTTAATAACTTTAAAGCTTTTGCTCAGGACCTAATCTCTTTGGCAAAGCGACAGCTGATCTTTTCTTGGGACGCGCAGTGGAAATTGTCTAGCCGTGGTGTAGGAAAGCATTATGCAGATATACAAAACTCCATTCCTGTTAAACTATGGTTTTTTAAATACAAACAGGCTTCAAAATCATGCACTTCTACCATATGTCGCTTAAGGCTAGGTCATGCTTGCACACCTGTACATTTGGCCAAAATCAGGGTTAAGGATAGCTCATTATGCGAGTGCGGCTTGGACGAAGGAACCCAGTGGTTCCTCCTACCTATATACATACCACACCACATATTTTTCGAATGCCCCAAGAACCCTACATCCCTATACAATGTTCTTCCCAGTGATATCCCTAAACCCATTAATTTTAAATCTCTCCTGTGTTACGTAAACACTCCATTTATTAATGTTCTATGTGATTACATAACAAAAACTAACATAAGATTATAAGTATTTGTTCGTCTGGCCTAACATACTAACAAGTGTATATATATTTGTGTCCGTCTCTTTTTGAGAAATTTCAACAGCCACTCGGTTTAACACTTTGGTTAGCCTTTTTATGTACGCATTGTACTTTCACAATCCGTAATAAATAAGCAGAGTCAGTGGCCATCGACATATGGGATAAATCGCAAGAATTAGATCTGAGCTAAAAACTGGATTGTGGCGAAATCAAAGACAACGCCATCAACCAAAAAGAAGAAGAACTTTCGGAACACATTGTATAATATTCATTTACCTACATCACAAAAAACTAAATTTAATATTTGAAGTATAGAAATTGAACCAATGATTCTGAAGCGGTACGAAGTTCGCCGGGTCAGCTAGTACCTAATAAATATAGCCTCTGATGTATAAGTAGAGTACTCTAACCTAAACCGGGCTTTCTAATGTGGAAGCATAGAGGTTTAGGTTAGAGTACTCTAATTCATGGTACACATTAGCCGTATTATAATTGTGTAAGAGTGGTGTGGTACTAATAGTGTTATTCAACTGGAACAACCCCAAAGAATAAGTAACAAAAAGGAAAATACTATAAATTAATTTTCCTCTTTGTTTTTGGAATTAAGTATAAGCTTATTACGAACGTAGGTAAGGGCGGTCCAAAGGTCAAACTTGATCTGCTGTCGACTGTCGACTGTACTAGTCCATACAGTAATATGAAAAAGTAAATTCTACCAAAATATGTATAAAAGCAAAATATAAATAGTAAAACTATACAGTTGCAGGAAAGTGACTTTGATGAAAGGTCTCTGTCGCTTTGTGAGTCTACTGAGGCATCGGAGCGCATGTGTGGAGATTTTTTTAATACTGTGAAAAAAGGTCCTGCAAAAGTAATTCTCACTACAATTGAACCACCACCAGAATTCCAGGTAAATGCTTGAAATACTATTTTAGTTAGAACAACACGAAACATCCTATGTTACAAAGACATGTAATACAGTTATAGGACCGGCATTTGATGTAGAGTTAAAAAGACTTTATTACACTGTGTGGTTGTATTAAGACGCCTTTGTAGGTGAAAGTGTTAGAAAAGTGGTTTTGGTTTCCTATAAAAGCCGTTAGATGGTATGTTAAGCTGTTAAAGAAGATACAAAATAAAAAGCAAATTTTTAGTTTACTACAACTTTAATTTAAATAACTGGACAGGGAAAGACATTATATGCACCATATTTAACTAAAAGAGGTAATGAGCTAAGGTACATGAGCTATTGTACTCATTGATTACATTAGTGTAAAACGTTTATAATTGAATTTGAAAAAGTAATTGACGGCCCAGGACCCCACTTCCAGTCTATATTATGCACAGAATCAGTTGTTAATGCAATGACCGGGCCGTCTAAGATAAGAATAAATATTAATTATATAAACTTTCTATTTCAGGACAATCCTGTGCCAGTAAATGCTGAAAAATATACAGCTGCGTTTGTAACTCCCACTATTACTTGTACCAATGAATCTAAAAATAAATCGAAATTGACCAATTGGGATATACCGATGTCTACGAGTCATGTGTCGCCTATTTACCCCAGGAAATTTAAAGCCGATCCACTTTATGAACGTCGGCAATGTTTAACTCACAGATTCGCAAGCCCTAGATTGCTTCACCTTAGTCCATGTCGAATAAATAGGCCTTCTTCAAGAAATTCTTTATCATCACGATTATCAAGTAGTCACAACTCGCTTGTAACTCAGTTTCAAACAGACGACTCAAGTTTTATAACCCAGGCTATATCGCACGACACATTAACAGCGAAGTCGTCTGACATCACAGACATGTACAATGTTCCCTTTGACAGTGACATCTACGCAGTACCCATTGATATGGTTCGGCCAAATCGTGGTAATATAAGAATAAAAGGTAAGAGACTCCCAAGAAATAACAAGAAGAGGGGGAAAAGTACGCCGCAGAATATAGGCAGCAATTATCCCGTAGAGAAAAATCATAAATTAAAAGAAACCAAACACAAAGACGTAAAAATTAAGAGGCATAGTTTACCTAGCTCTTCAGTAAAAAAAAGTGATTCTGACACTGATTCAATACAATTGACTCTTCGTGAAATGAGAAAGTATTTGCATACTTTATATTCTAGCTCAAGCGATTCTGAATGCAGAAATACATTAAATAAAAATAATAATGCAATAGTAGCAAATGTTGGAGTACATACGAAACATTGTAATAGAGATACTACTGCAGCCGTTTTATTAAAAGAAAGTAATGAGTTAAGTAAAACTATGGAGACTAATAATAATCACAAGAAATCTAGCAAGAACTCTTTCGGAATGAATGCTAAAAATAAAAAACATAAAGAGAATATTCCGAAAGATATAATTGAAGTAGATAAAAGTGACAAGGCTGTTAAGAAATCAAATCAGAGTCAGAAAACGAAAGTAAATCCTGTGAGAATTTTGTCAATCAACTTGAAGCAGAGTTTTTGTAATTTATTTCGTTGGAGACGGCAGCCAGTTGTAGATAATACAGTGGAGGTAGAAAAAATAACCGCCAACAAAGAGGATTCCCCACCGCTGGCTGTAAGGCGCGCTCTTCCGCCCCTACCACAGACACCTCATACTTCTCGAAAATCGGCTACAGAAGATGATCCTGTCATGGACTTCGCTACATCATTACAAAAAGTCAAAGATGTAAGGCAAAAACGACACCGTATATTATTTAAAGAAATTAACAAAAAATGTCAAAGTCCGTTCTTTTGTTTTCATTTTTCGGAGTAGGTTCTATGCTTTCTTAGAACTCTCAACTGCGGGCTTCATATTAGTTCTGAAGTACGTTACGTACGTACGTAGTAAAGTGCACACATAGTCAGGTCCACCGACAGTGACAGTAGCAGCAGGAATAGTATAAAATTGCTTTCCCAATCCCATTGCTGATTCTGTCGCCAATATTGCAAGAAATACAACTTTTCATTCCAAATTCTACGGCGCTCATCGCAGTCAAATCTAAGCGTTGGTTTGGTCCGTTCTGTAAAATTGCGTCTTGTTGGGAACAGGAATGTTACCAAAGGAGATGGTAAAGTTGTGGGCCAGCTCATGAGCGCTATTTCAGATTGTAGAAAATAATGTACTGAATAATATTTTTTCATTAAATCACACAAAACTATTTAATTTTATTGCAAAAATAACTAAAATAAAATAAGTATTGTATAAAATGGCAACATAGAAGTCATAAAAGTGCCCAAAAGTGTCCATAGCCACAATAACGCTGTTAAAAAGTTGACTTTAGTGTCATACTGACATTTATTAAAATTGTGATTTCCTATTTTCAACCGTGAACGTTTTGGGTGTGCTTAAAGTGTTTTGTTGTTTTGCAATATTGTTTGACCCTGGCTGGCTGGAAAAGTCGCAAATAACAAAATTGTATTATGTATGACATTCACATTTGGTTTTCTTGAAAAGGGCGACGTGCTTATTTACTTATGAGCTGACCTTAATCTCATAGAAACTATTACTATCTCCTTTGAGCAAAGCTTTCGACTTCTCGGAACATAAAGACCAGAAAAAAATCAATAATTCATTGTACCTTTGCCTCTTGGTCCTTTAAAAGAGCTAGGGCGGAAAATCACATGCTGCAAGTGCGAGATTTCTGTTGTGCAAATGTCAGTGCGCAATGCACTTCTCTCTAAGGACATTTCTTTCTATCATTAGCACCGGTTCTTACCGGTTGCTCTGATCCTTTCAACTACAGACCCATTGCCATTTCATATCATTGCTCTGCCAACTTAACTGCCTGCTTAGGTATCTCGAGTAGAACCAGCTGATTAAAGACCGTCAGTGTAATCGATATGATTTCCGTCGGGTGCAGTTGAGAACAACGGGGAAACCTTTGCTGTTAATTTAGATATAGCGAAAGGTTTCTATCGCTTATGTATGCCACAAAGCGCTTCTTTCGAAGCATTCATCCTACGGGCTTCAAGAGAAAATTTACTGTTAACTTATTATGTTGATCGGGTTTAGCTTTCCCATGAATCAATGTCATGAGGACAATTTTTGTCCTCGATGGTTCATGCTCAGAGACTAAACTGTGGATGATAGTGTTCCACGAGATTAAATCTTGTCGTCATCAACTCATTGTTTTGCATAAAAATGACATGTTGCGAATTAGTAGCTATAATTTCTATGCATATGATATCACTTCACTCAGGCCATGCAAATTATTCTCATAAATACTCCAGTGGATGCTTTAATAAACTTGCTTTTGAAATTTAGAATTCTTTAAAACATGTCTCAAAATGGAGCCGACACAATTTAGTCCATTCCAAACCCAAGAAGAAAAAAGTTTGCTCTGCGTTACTACAGCTAAAAAGATTCCCTCTGTCTTATCTCTTTGATTCGACTGTACTTCCCTTGGTATGGGCCAAATATCGGAATCTTTGGTGCCGACATTTCGAGTGACGTCCAATTTCGCGGCTATTTAGAGCTTTTTTCTAAGAATCTAGACTATAGATACTACTTAGGGATTTTCAAGTAAAGAGTCTATATTTATTTCTTATAGGCAGTTATGGTGTTGTAGTTGTTTATGGGCGCTATGGTAATTACTAACTATCAGGCTACCCGCATGCTCGTTTGCCTACCTATTATATAAAGAAGCTAACACAACACCCTTCCTTTTCAGTATGGTTGGTATTGGGGGCCCATATCTGTCGAAGCAGCTGAGAAAATACTGTCTAACGAGCCGGATGGTTCATTTATTGTGCGGGACAGTAGTGATGACCATTATATATTCACTTTGACATTCAAGTTGAATGGACTTAGGCATGTAAGGATAGAACATGATCAGGGTAAGTAAAAAACTCATGAATCTATAGGTTATCAAAGTTCTCTGTAATTTCTTCAATTATAAAGTAGATGCCACTATCTTGTTGCTTCAACGGTCAAAAAATCTGTAGGTGTAGAGATAAATTAGAAATTTTGTTTTCGTAAGTTTTAAAAGTAAGTCGTAAGTTAATTTTCAATCGAATCAATTTCTAATCAATCATTAGAATAGAAGAGAGTAGAAACAGAAAAAAATATTTGTTGCACATAGGCACAAATTAGATGTTACAATATAATGATATATACCATGTCTGAGACCCACTTTTGCGGCAGAAAAATATTTAATTCATCATCGTTATTAAAGATCATTATAATTATTTTTAACAGTATGTTTGTTTAAAAAGTAATATCATTATATTTTTCAATATGCAATTATTTTGCAAACTAATTTTTTTGCCTTCTAGGGTAGACAGAGCGTCACAGTTCCATAAATTCCATAGTTCTAAGTTTATCATTGATTTAAATTGAGATATTTTTTTCAATCATGTCATGTTATTAGTTTTGAGATTTGGGAAGACCTCATCTAAATTGGTGCCGTCAATACGACAATAAATTGAAACTTGAGCTATATTAGTTCATAGAAATGGTTTGCAATTTTCAAATATATTTTATCCATTTGATAATTTCATGACATTTCTATGAAATAATGCAGCGAATTTTATATTAAATCATACAAAAGTCATGAAATTATCAAATGAATAAGATGTATTTGAAAGTGGCAAACCATTTCTATGAACTAATTTAGCCCAAGTTTCAATTTATTGTCTTATTGTCATCACCACCCTCTATTACTTAACTACTTATTTATATAAAAATACCACACAAGAACTTTACACAAAAAAAAACAAATCATTGTACCGTGCATATAGTGACGTGACCTAGCGCAAACGGGCCTCTATTTAAATAAAATAATTATATGCGTTTATTGTGTGTTATTCCAGGCTAATTATTACTTTTCATCATTGCAGGTAATTTTTGCTTCGGAGGTTGTACTATGTTCAAAGCTCAGACTATCGTAGAATTCATAGAAAACGCGGTAGAGACGTCGCGTAGTGGCCGCTATTTGTTCTTTCTAAACTTGAGACCGGTGCTGGGGCCCGTCCGTGTTCAGCTGCTGTACCCAGTGTCCAGGTTCAAGCGAGTGCAGAGCTTGCAGCATATGTGCAGGTATTATTTATTTATTTATAACTTTATGTACACACACTTTATAAAAAGAAACAATTTTTAAATTAATCTTTGTACAAATTGCTTATTTCTAAAGAAATTTCTGCCAGCAGACCTGCGAGAAGGATATGTTAGTTACAAATTAATGTAGACACAGTGTGTTAACAAATATAAATTGACTTAAAATAAAATAAAAATAATTAAAAAGATACATATATACTTATATAATATAACATAGATATAATATATTTTAACTTATAATATATATAATATAACATAACATAGATATAAACAGCATTTACGGAGGAGAGGAAAGATACTGTTCTTTGACGCGTCGCTTGTGTCACGTATGTTAGGCGGTAGTAGATTCCACAAACGAACTGCATGAACGGTAAAGGAATGGGAGTAGAAATCAGTCTTATGAGGTGGGATGTTAAGCAGGTGTTTGAGATTGGGGCTGCAAAGGGCATCAGTAGGACGTAAAAAAGTAATAAAACGTTCCTGCAGGTATTCAGGGTAGGATGGATCATGGATAAGGTTAAAAAGGGGACATAAAAGCCGAGTGTTCCTACGAAGACGAATAGGAAGCCACTCAAGTTCCTTACGGTACTGAGAGACATGGTCGTACTTTTTTAACCCATAAACAAAACGAATACACACATTTTGCAACCGCTCAAGCTTGTTGAGGAGCTCCTCATTGGCATCCAGAAAGCACGTGTCAGCGTTATCTATGAGTGGTTGAATGAGGGATTGCGCGAGATCGATCTTCGTTTTCAGGGGCAAAAAATTTTGTAAGCATCGCAACGAATGAAAAGTAAAGTGCACTTTGCGACTTATTTCATTAATGTGAGCATGCCAAGAAAGATTGGAATCTAAGATAACCCCTAGGTTTTTCGAAGTTTGTGTGTAGGCTACTGTAACACCGTCTAGTAGCAAAGGAGGCATCAATCGCAGACTCCATCATATTTTGTTATGTGTAATTTTCTATAAAACTCTTGATAAATCTACGGTTGCCAAATACAGAATCTCCCGGGGGTCAGAAGGACCCCATGGAGGAATTTAACCTTA
Organism: Nymphula nitidulata; assembly: GCA_947347705.1. Classification (NCBI taxonomy): domain Eukaryota; kingdom Metazoa; phylum Arthropoda; class Insecta; order Lepidoptera; family Crambidae; genus Nymphula; species Nymphula nitidulata. The sequence continues at coordinate 27,136,802 of OX374616.1, forward strand.
AATAAAATATGCCAGCTAATATCTCAGCAGTATGAGCTTATACCGATAAGCGGTGGGAGGTAGAGATAAAGCCAAATACTATTTAGAAATTGATTATATTGATTGTGTTCGAGGTTATACCTCGGGTGTGCGAGACAAGACAACTTCCAGTTATTAAACGAAACCGTGGGGTAGTAAACAGAAAGTTAATTTTAAATAAATGGGCGCCAAAGTGACTAACTTGACGAAATTTAGACTAAGTTTACTTAGTAAATTTAAAGTAAAATAAGGGGTATAAAAAAACCGTCTGCGCCTGCGCGGACGATTGGGTGTTGCTCGGGGGAAAGGGTCTTGCGTCCAGGCTACAGACTCTTCTCTCTATCCTGACGGCGAGACAAGACTCCCGAGGGGTTCCTGGAATTGGCAACACGTAATCCTAAGATTATACTAGCCCTTGCTATCGTTTTCTACGTTCGACTGGTTGGAGACTCGAAAAGGTTGTTGGGTCAGCCGATAGATAATTTATACTGGGGAACAGCACTACAATCGATTTCATACACTCACTGAGTACAAAGACAAGATTCAATACAAGAAAAGGCTCGATTACCAATCTAGACAGCATGCCGTCACTCACTAGCGTGGTGAATCTGTTCTTAAATTCTCTAAAATAAACTAAAATCACTTCGAAAATCATGGTAACACGATCGCTCGGAAGACCCATGGTCAAAATCTCACTGATTAGCTTCAATATTAAATTACTTACGGTTTAAGCAGATGTCGGCCGACACAAATTCAATACCTAAAAAACAATGGGAGGGTGGTCGTCTTCGAGAATTTACCAATTTTATAGGGTAAATTGATAATCAATCTTAGCTCCGAACCAATATGTCTTATCAGTCAACTGTCATTCTGATATTACTTCTTTTGACATATCGTTCAAAAAGCCAAACAAATATCGGGATGAAATGGTAACAAAAAAAAACTATTCTTAAGACAACAGTTCTAGTGGACAAATCTACAATAGGTTAAGTGTTCTATTTATTCTAGTTTACAAATACAAAATGTCTTTATTCAGATAGGCCACAAAGAAACAGTTTCAAATTGTCAAAAGAACATTTTTTATAACTATTACAAGAATATATCAACTAAAAACGTCACAGTGTCAGTTTGTCTGTCATGTCTGAATTTACATTGGTTCCAATAGTTGGACCACTGAGAAGACTCGGGCAATAAACCCGTGCAGTCTGTTTTCCAAAATATTAAATTATAATGTTTGTAGTTACAGAATTATTACTTTTATATAATAGTGTTATCAAATTCAATTGGAAGTGGCAAGTACTAAATTACCCATAATATTTTTTAGGCAAGTTAATCTCATTCAACAGCAACATAGATCCATAGACAAACTAACGATACACTAGGCCCGGTTCTACACTCGACGTTTCTAGAAATAAGTTTGTATTAAAAAAATAGTATCCGTTTTCTATTGCATCTATATTATTTCTTTTTAATGTTTATTTATGATCAATTAAAGTTGATTTAAGTTCTTTTTGAATTATTGATTTATGCTAAAATATAAAACATAACATAAATCCTTCAGAAAGTGTTTTAAGAAGCCGATAGATGTCGCTGGCTTCCTTTCTGAGGTTGACAAAAGACAGATCTATGCTATATTGTATCATCAATCTGTGGTTTTAATTGGTTTAAATGTAAACAAAACCAAATTCCAATGATTGTTATTTATCTAAAAACTGACTAATATTTGTTTGTAAGAGTATTTTATAGTTGGAAAGTGTTCTGTAACGAATCAATTTAGCGTGTTTCAATTAACATTAATGCAACAAATATTCTATGATATAGTGTATGAGATAAACTACAAGTTAGCTACCCAAATATTCAGGTAATTACTCTTTTAAATTGCAGTGAATTAGGCCTTGGATGAACGTACCTAGGTAGGGACTGAATTTACAACGTAACATAACACATAAAATATATATAAAATATCGTGTCCACAGTACTATGGGTTAGCGGGTTAGCGAGGCGCGTGAAGGGGAACGACTGGCGAGGCTAATCGTGCGCGGACGCAGGCGCGCTAATTCGCTGACTCGATAGTTACGTCATGCATACAATGTTGCTGTATCCCTACAGCAATATTTCTTCATGAGTTATAAACTTCTTACTTATGAAGTAAAAAAAGAGTTGTCAACTGTCCAATTCTCTCAGCTAAAATAATTATAAATAATTCACAGGTACTTAATAAACACATTAATTGCCTAATGTTTCTGTTGATTTATATTCCTTTTTATATGTGAGGAAAGGCACCGATTTTGACGTTCCTTATTGTTAATTAATAAATACCTACCTACCTACCTACTTACCTCAAGTTCGTTATCATATTAGAAAATAGAAATTATAAATATGTAATATATTATGTTTGTTTCAGATTTGTGATATTAAAATATGTACGTCGTGACTTCATCCCTCGTCTGCCTCTACCAAGACGTCTCTTAGATTATTTAAGTGCAACTCATTATTACTCAGAACTTCTCGCCGAGATATAGTCCACCGCTTTATAGTTTAGCAAAGGTACTAATAAACAACATTTAAAAACAGAACTTAAACAATTTTTTTAAATCAGGCTTACGATCATTATGTGGGTATATTTACTCTACCGTGTCGTTGGTGTAATTATAATAATTATTAGTACACCACTAACGAAAAACCGATATGTTTCAAAGCGACACAGTTCTACAATATACACACTCATACGAGCGAGCGCTGTACTAAGGTGGTCAGAAAACTTTTACCAGATTTAAATTACCAAATTATTTTCTGGCTTTGATTCATCGACGTACTTACATCTGAGAAAAATGACTAAGATAGAGAAGAATAGTTTTGATACTTCTACTAGTTTATAAAGTTGTTCAATGTCTACAAAGTACATTGACAACCACAAAATATACACGGTGGTGCCGTCAATACTACCAATAAATTAAAACATGGGCTATATTAGTTATTATAAATGGTTTACCGCTTTCAAAAACACCTCATTCGTTTTATAATTTCAATACATTTGTATGAAATAGTATAAAATTGGCTGCATTATTTTATAGAAAGGTCATGAAATTATCAAATCAATAAGTTGTTTTTGAAAGTGGCAAACCATTTCTATGTACTAATGTAGCCTATGTTTTAATTTATAGTCGTATTGTCACCTCTGTTCCTCTACAAATGTGAATATTTATTACTAATCTGAGATTAATATTTTTTTTGTACTTTATTTTTTTACCCACCTTAGTCCTATGAAAAGAATGGCAAAACTAGTATAAATTACATAATATGTATATATTTGTTTTATATGTGGTGATTGCTACAGATTTTTGTTTTTGATTGATTGTTTTTGTTGCTCTTGCGATGGTAAATTTTTTCTGACCGCTCAGTGTTACAATATGCATTATATTTACACTTTAATAGTTTACTGTTTCGATTTGCATCAACAATCATATTAAATGTATTTTATTAAGCGTGAAATAAATAATTAGAGTATTTAATAGTTAAACAATAGACTCCCGATTGTGTGCCTCGGACATCTATTATTTAGATATCATGCCATGTATAAAATTTTATGTATCTACATCATAATAGTAAATACAGTTTTAATCAAGTGCTGCTGTTGACATAGTTTTAAAGTAATATTTCGCTATTATATACCGGTGTTTTTTACTACGTCGATATTTGAAAAGGGTTTTAAGAACATCTCCGAAAAATGCAAATTTATTTCTGAAATCGCGAAAAAAAATAAGCCAGTTAGTTTTTTATTTTCGCCAGAGAGAAAGTTGTATGTTTTGATGGTCTCAAATACCTAATAAAGTTTTGATCTACATAAAAAACAGCCGGTATATGTATATGGTGCTCTTAGAAGTATGGATCATTCGAAACAGGTTACTAAGAAAAGTAAAAAAAGTCGGAGAAGTAATCATTTAACGATTGATACTTAAATAAAAATAACATGTGACTATGGTAGTGCTTTTTTATTCTTGTTGTTTGTAAGTAAACTTTGGGTTACTATGTTTGTTCGTAAAAATACCCGTTCCTTTTGAGAGATCGTCAACTAAAAGCAAACTTTGTGGGAAATGTCTACAAATCATAAAAATGTTAGTACTCATAAAAAGCTACTTTATTAAATAAAAGGTAAAGAAAACAGTATATGATTTAGATTTGAGCACTAAAATGTCTGCGTACGGCAGTGGTCACATTTATGCAAAGATTAACAACATCATGTTAACTGATATGATAACATGCGAAGTAAATTGTTTATGATTATTTAATTATTAGGTAGGTGATTTTCGGGGAATACTTAAAATGCACCACAATTTTAGTCCATTAAAAAAGAACTTGAAGAGAGTTGGCATCTTGTTTGGGTTGTTTCATGCTTTTACGGGCAGCCTACATAAAACAGACGGGTACCCATATGCGCTCTGTACGCCGCAGAAGATTTATATTGAAATACCACCAAAAAGTGATGTTATTGTGCCGTTTGTAGCAAAGGCCTTGAACTTCCTGCGCCGCAAAGCAGTTGTTTGAATTGAGATAACCAAGTTAATCTGGCTACCAGGCTGTGTTAACGCACAGTTTTGACTAATGGCCAAATATTGAACCGTCACATTTGATGTTTTCCACTACAAATTGATTTGACAATATGTACCTGTCATGTATAAGAGGACCTCAAATTTAGAAAGCGTTAGAGTATTCGGCCGTAAAAGTCGTATTTCTTTTCCACATGATATCCTTAATGGATATACGCAGCCATTACCTACGCCTCTACATATTTTGCCGATGTGATATCATTTCTGGCCTGCAGTGCGAGCACAGATCTTTCTATAGATAAAATTTAACCGTTTTGTCGAGTTCTATAATTTTAAAATTTGTACGAAGGAATCTGTTATGTCGAATTTAAATGTCATATTTTGTCGATCGATAGATCCATGCTCGCAGGGCTGTTACGCAAATGTTTTGTCTAGCTAACAGCTTTTGGTATCGAAACTATGGCTAATTTGTTGAATTTCACGGAAAAGTAATTAAGGAGATAATAAACTGACACATTTTTCGGTTAATATCCATAAACCTGTTCTCTCTCTTGATCGCAAAAGCGATAACTGCTTTCGGCTGGACTTCCGCAATACGAATACTATTGTAGTGGCGTTCCGCTAAGCAAGAGGGGTTGTTTCGCGACGGAACTGCTAATGGCCTCAACAGCAATAGGTATATTATTTATATACATGGTCTGCGAGCAACAGAGTTGTTTGTTGTTTTCGAGCAGTGTGTAGGCAGCATGTAATGTGCTGCCGTTTGTACCTTCGCTGTAAAAGCGGAACAAATCTCGTCCAATAAAGTGGTGCTCTTAAACACTTCGGCTTGCCGTGGCGATAACAGTTCACATATGAGTACTGAGCTTTACATTATAGATCGGCTAAGTGCAAAACAAGCAATTCTATCAAGTACAACGTTATTATTACTTTATAGATTGTAAGACCCTTGCCGAGTGGCCTATAACTTCAGCTGTATTTATTAGAATATGTATTTATTTCGCGGTTGTGTGGTACTACGTAGTTATATTAGGATAGTCACGTTTCAGTGAAGATATTAACGACTTTTTAATGAACTGTATGTAAATAATTATTGGAATTAATATTTTTCATAAGAATGATTATGTTTATGCCTGACAGGACATAAAATGATAAAATGTTGCTTTTTATGTACCTAGATCAATGTTTTATGTTCACGAGGCGACATTTGTGTCTAAAAAGTAGTTACCTTGCACATTCAGTATCGACATCAATTGTTTTAATCCTTGGAATTTCAGATAAATTTAAATCGTGCCACTTAATATGAAAATCTATATTTGTCAATAGGAAAAATGTATAGGTAATATTGACCGATTGCTGGGTCTACTTATGCTAGCAATAATTTTAAATTATCATCAGCATAATAAGTTAAGTATTCTTTGAATATCGTATCATTATTAAAGTTTATTATTGTTATTTTAATCTTGTCAGGCATATGTCGTGTAAATATTTTAACATTTTTTTATAATATAACGTTTAAAAATAACAATATTTTAAGAACAGTAAATGAAACTTAACAACATTTCAAATGATGTCATAAATTAAAAGTTTACCAGACAGACATCTATTTTAAGTTCATCAGACATCTTACCTTAAGTTCAGTGCGAGAAGATATCGAGTATATCTTTTCAAAGAGTTGTTAATTTCGTATACTGGTTATAAAAAATATTGTAAGTATTTATAGACGTTATATTTATATGAATAAGTATGGATTTTTAATTACTTTAGACACAACATGCCCCGATTTGCGTAACTTCGCTCGTAATTATAACGGTCATGCTTTGACATTTAATACATATTCATTGAGGGTTTAATAAGAATATTTTTGATATTACTCGGTCGAGCGTTAATGTATATCTCATAAATCTCAAAGAATGGCCAAAACTATTACCAGCAGAATTATGTGATTAGGAAGCTGTTCGCATTAATTCTAAGACCTATAGCACCAAAGATATAGTTAACAAACTAATTTATTTGTAATTTACTTAACGTCATAATATTTACTTTTTTTTTTCGTTCTTCAAAACGCCCTGAATTTTTTACGATTTTAAACAATAAATAATGCCTTGAATACTACCACCGCCGTAATATTTAAATTTAAGGAGTAACAGTAAGGTATTACAAAAATATACATATCACCTTAAACTGTTTAAATAATATATCTGACTTGCTTTTAATGTATCTTAAAATATTTAATATTCGTTGTCATATTATAAGTCAAAAAAACATTTACCTTGCCTAGTGACAGGTGTTCTTATGTGTAATGAGGAGAGAAAAATCCAAAAATTTATCATGCATTACTCATGAGCTATATTAATATCTTATTGCATCCTCTTAGTTCGTGTAGATTGAATACCAACACATTACTAATATTAATTAATTAATTTTGAACAATAATGATTGATAATCAGATATTTGACAAACTGTCTCAATAGGCTAATTTTTCAATTATATTGTAAATGGTGATAATTCGATATATAAATATCAAATGCAGTAGTAGGTATATGGCCTGGGACGTAATATTGATATGTAAATAGCGTCAAGACCGTGATATAATCGAAGCAATCACATATTGTGATACATACAATAATAGTTATATTTGCTATATAATTACCTGTTACAATAGAACTAAATTTGTATTAACTTACCGACAGTTATTTGTACGCAAGAAAACAAGAATTACACTCTCATTTGCAGGAATTGATTTCTTTTAATAGTTGATTTGACAATTAAGAATTTAGGCTCTTTGCAAAAAAATAATTTCAAGCACTTACACGCACATGAGTACAAATAGGATTCTTGCCAATATAGCGTAATGACAAATTATTATATTACTATAGTATGCTAGATACATTGGTGGCTTTTATACATTTTACCTTTGTGTTGTGTTGTGTTTGTAAGCGAAGCAAACAGCGATTGAAAAAAACATGCTTAAACATCAAAATATAATATAATATAATTATAATAATGGAAAGCAGCTAACTGTGATCTCTTCACCTGTCGATAGAAATACCATCCGCTGGCTCTGGGTTACTGTCTAAATACAACAAAATATTGAACTTCTACTGCCAATCGATGTATCTACTATTGAATAAATTATTGGTAATAATTTATAGGTAATAATATATTGCTGACGGCCTCTTTTCTCGTCGGATTGTCTACTTCGATATTATAGACATACGAGCTTCTGTTGGGCTTAATTTTATTCTTCGTGTTAAATACCAGCGTCACAGTTCAACAGTTCTAATTGTTAACCCTTGGCACACAGAATTTGGCTTGTCCGGGTACTAAGAGATGAACGAATGATACAATTAGAGGAGAAGTCAGGCGACAACTCGCCCAGGTGAAACTCGCTAGCAAAGCAATTTGGTTTGTCCGTGTTTAGAGTTGAACGAATTATAGGTATTATTAAAGAAGAAGGTAGTTGCCAACTCGCCCAGGTGAAACTCGCTAGCAAAGTCCGTTTATTTCAAATGTTCACAGTTCTAACGATTGAGACCTATAATAATGAATTAAAAATTAAAGCTTAACGTGATTTTGGTTGGGTCTTTTTAACATTAATGAGGTCAAGATTACTAGAGCTGGGATTCTCTACGGCTAGTCGTCATCTAATCGTAGCGAATCCCGTCATTATATTTTTATATCAATAAAAATGAAAGCCAAATTGATCGTGTGAAAATGAAACTCGATGTGCCGATACGATAAGTCAGTATCAATAAATATAATGTAGTTATAATATCAGTCATTAAAACGTTGAAAGAATTGTGATTATTTTTTACTAATATGAAAATATGTAACTAATACAATAGATAAAGCAGGTAATTATAAACTAGTTGAATGGATCTGTACCCCTAGAGTAAGATTCAATCGAATCTGATCGTTTCGATCGTGGCTTCAGCTCTGAAATCCATGAAAAAGTTGTTTTCAATTATTCACAACAGAGGCGCTGCTATCGTTTGCACACGATTTTTCAGCTGAACACAACGACAATCGGAAAGTTTCGATTCGATTGTAACTTTAAACCTGCCCCCTTATTCAGAATTGTTGGATCATGGATTCGATTCGAAAAGTCCCATGCCGGCTCGCTTTGATGCACTGCGATAAAAAGTGACAGGTATAGAGTTTCCGATATTCGAATCTTTTCCGACAGTTGTGAATAAGGGGGTACTGTATGTGCTCTGTGTGCCCCGGTTCATCATAATATTCATACTGATAAGTATTGTTGAATAATATAACTTTAAACGTATATTGCTAAGATGAATAATGTTACATTAACAATGCTTTAAAGCAATAATTGTGATGAAAATGCTGTCTAAACACCAATTTTAAATGCTCAAACAATGTCGTGTGAATGAATTGTTTTGAAATACGGAGTTATTTTTCTAACCTGGGGAATGCATATTGTACAGATTAGACTATAACGACAAATTAGAGGTTGTATTGTTTGCGAACATGTAATAATAGGGATTGTATAGTTTGCGAATGCTTCAAATAATAAAAAATAATACTTCAATATATTTGTCTTGTAGGAAAGTGGTTAATTTTTTGGGTGTCCCAACTAGCCAAAGCTTTACGATTCCATTAAAAAAATATAACTGAAAACAAACAATATCGAAATTTATTTAAATTGAAATTCGCGGAGACAATTTGTTAGATAGTTTTATCAAGTCTGCTACAGTGAACGATTCTCGTCACGATATACAGTTTTGTTAGAGCTCAAAAAATTTAAATATATTTTATTCTCGTGCATTAATGAACGGTGAGCTATTTTAAAACTTTTGATCTAAAAAAAATCACATTTAAAATAAAATAAGTAGTACTAAAACTGTGCATTGTTCTGTAATGATCACTTCTCAGGGCGCAGTTTTAATAAAGTTACATGCATCCATCCTACAATCCCAGAATCCCGAAAAAGCCCAGTCGATTAGTGAAATATTCTTTCATATAAATTTGAACCCATAAATCAATGTAACTGATTTGTACGCGGAACAACGATTAAAATGATCAACGTTTTCGTAAGTCGGCCGTACTATGGCGTTTGGCACTCATAGTCTATTGTTACATGATATTTCGAGTACCTAAGTCCATTTCACTCCTTTCCCCCCGAATTTTACACCATAGTATGTGTAATTATGTAAATCGCCCAAAATTGTGTTCCAACATTTTTGACGATGTTTGAACCAATTTATGTAAGCTCCATGATAAAACACGTGTAGGTTTACATAAATTGGTCGTATCATCGTACGTACCTACAACAAGAGCCTTCCCCGAGTAGTACGGTGTGGTGTCAGAAACCAATTACAATATTTACAAACAAATATTCTAATACGAGTGACAAATTATATTAAGGAAATGGGTACTTATTAATATTATGAGTACGAATTATTATATTACATAAAAGTACTTATCGGTCTTAACAGCAGTGATATTATATTTTTCTTAGAAGTTTTTCGATGCTAGTTTTATTCGGGATAATTGACATGGACCAATACCACCAATACTCCAAAAATATTCGTGTCGACACGATCGACTGGCGCTTGCAGAAGGGCCGCCTCTTGTACCTAGGTTACTTAAGGTACATGGACATTTGTGCTACTATTACAAACGAGAAAAAAACTCATTAGTTCAGTTATAACCGTAATTTAGTGGTATAAAAATGTAACTAAGTGAAAAAGCTTGTTTTATTTTTAACTGAACAAGTGAGAAAAATAAACTCATTAGTTCAGTCACTGAACTATGTTAACTAAACTAGTGGGAATAGAGGTTTTGGATGACGGAAAAGTTTTCTTTTCTTTTCACTAACTGGTGATTAATGCGCTTTACAAGTGATATTTCTTGGCTGGTGATAGTGATGTATATTTTCAACAATAAATTTTCATTCTTATTTTAATGCTAATGGACGCATATTACCTATGTATGTATATCGTTGACACAATTATTATTAACAATTTTCAAAACTTTTAAACTGTTCTTGAAAATAATATCCGGCTATTATTAAAACCAATCGAGCAGATATTATAATATATTATATTGTGGTACTCATTTACAATACATGATTGATCGAAAAATTGATATAAAGGCCGTGTGGCGCGCTGCGACTGAATAGTGTAATTGTAATCTTGTCCTTTAAATAGGACGTGTGATTAACATATTATACAGAATAAAAGTAACCTAAGATAATCTTATTACAATACTCTTTTCACTCTTAACCTGTAATTACATATTTAGTTCTGTGCCTAATACATCGTTGGCGAGTTAATGGAGTTAAACAATAAATTACAAGTACGGCAACAACCGACAACGAATCTTGGCTGTACATCGCGTATATTGTCGTCGAATAAACGAAAACGTGTAAGCTCGTCACATCGATATCCTTTTCTTGTCAATTAATTTATCGTGTACTTATTTCATAAGGCTAAAGCATTATCACAATTTTATACGTATACCTTATATTTTTTTTGTTATTAATAGAAGCTTATGTATGGTGTTTATACCTAGTCTATAAAATGTAACTTGGGATTATAGAAGTTTTTTCAAATTAACATAATAACAACTAATCTTTTTGGTAAAGAGCTTATAGTTTTATTTCTTTTTTTTTTCAAAAATATATGAATATGTTGCGAAGTGCTCTGATCGATTGTTGAATTTCGACCTGCATATTTGGATAATTGGTCCTCGGTAAATGATTCGTTAAATACTTTGAGAAACGAGTTATCTTTATATTTTTTTAAGATTAATATTATTGTTGTCACCGAGCATTGTACCGAGAACTTCTATTCGTAATAATGATTTTCCACTTTAAATTGTAATTGCTGGAAAATTCTTAATTCGTCAATGGTCACCGACAATTTTTTAACTCGGATCGTATCAATGCTTTTGTTTATTACGCTTAAATATGAAATTAATTTTTTATAAATACAAATTTAAAAATGGAATGGATTTTGTTTTGTAAGATTAAATATTAAATTTACTTTATAAAAATACAAATTTAAATGAGGTCTACTTTTACTTCGACATCTGTCTTAAACGCCCAAGTGATATTTTCGTAGACTAGGTACAAAATCTTTTTTTTTTTGTATAGAGATCACTGAAATATATCAACGTACACTTATGTATCACGCTCGGTTATAGGGTAATTAATATTCAGTTTAATTAATTAAGTTTATTTGTGTATTCTCTAGAGATAAGTACGTAATGTAAAATTGATCTCCCTTGAATTATGACGTTATTTTCAATAATTTTGAATTTGTTCCAAATTATTTAATTGTAAAAAATAATTTAAAACTTATTTAATGTAGCATACTTACTTTTAGAATCACCGTATGACTTTGCGAATATTTCACTGTCGTCTTATGTTAATAACATATAGAACTATAGCGAATTGTAAATTTAAAAATGCCTGCCATTCGTTTAGTTTCTTTGTGTTTGTGTAATTTTTACTATGCAGCTTATCACTGGTTCAAATAAATTACGTACAGAAAGTACTTTATTATTTGATGTAATTACCTACTGAAAATATAATAATTTTTATGTAGAGTTGTTGATAAAATTTACTATAGTGATTCGAAATTGTAACTAACCAAGTACGAATTACTTTTAATAGTTCCTTGTTATTGGATCGAATAAATTAATAATTTATGCTGTTTAATTTGACTAGCAACATTTATACACACAAGATGAGAAAGTATAAAGACTAAATCTGAGATGTGTCCCTAAAGCGAAGCAACTAAAGTAGTACGCACACGTTAATTCATTGCTTGCTTTGCTTTTTGCTTTTACTCCATAACTCATTTTATTCCCTATCTCAACTCACGTACCCAGTGAAAAGAGCCCTTTTATTTCGCAACTCTTTCCAGTGATCAGTCGCTATAGTATTATAAGTTTTTATGATATTGTTTAGGTACACAGTTTTGCGCCTGGAATTAATATGACCGAACCAAAATTTTAAGATATAGCGAGTTAAATAGAGAACATGGATATTGTTGTTTATCCGTTTTTCAACTCTGGTTTAAATTACTATTTTCTTATCTTTAATAATATTGGTATAATCATAAATAAAAATGGGTGGATTTAATTCGATTGGTGGGTTATATTAATAATTACACTATAATAATTACATTTACTATCGACGAAAATAACGAGCCTGCATAATTGCAGAGAGGAATCTTATTAGTAATGATTAATCTTAATACTAAGTTATTTATTGATAACGTGACCCTGTTGATTTTCTGTAGTTGTTTCCAAAGCACAAATTAGTTTTGATTATTGTTAAGCTTGTAGTATAATCTGTATTTATTTACTAAAGTTGAAGTACTATTTGTTAAATAAGATTGATATATTACAGTTAACATCTTATTATATTACGCATGTAATGCACTTTTGTGTAACTTATAACGTAAGTTAGTTCATTTTGTTTTATAAAAATGGGACTAAGGAATAAATAGGTTCCGAATTAAAACATTGGTTTTATTCTTGTAGGAGCAGGATACAAAACAGAAGTATAAGAGGCCCTAATTCTGTAGAACACAGTCTAAATCTAAATTTAAGTTCATCGCATCTCCTCTCAATATGAATACAAACAGGATGGCTGTGGCAAAAGTGTTCTGTGGCTGTCGCTGTGATATAATTTGACATTAAGAAACGTGTGTTGCCAATTTTTAACCCTATTGAACGTGATAAAAATGCAGTGTTTAGAAACCATCTCAGCTCCGTACCCGTACATACATGCCCTTTAAAATTATCTATGGTTTCTTTAAAATCTTAAAGTTGACTGCTCTAAAAAATCTTGCTACTTTTTCCAAGATAGTTCGAGAAAAGGCTGATTTACACTTGCATAAGTACAGTAGCGAGTTAACTTGCGGTCTTGGCGAGTTAAGTTCTTAACATTGTTTGGACGGGAATTTGAACTTAACTCGCCAAGACCGCAAGTTAACTCGCTACTGTACTTATGCAAGTGTAAATCAGCCAAAAGAGATTATTGTAAGTATTCTACTTAAATTTATATATTTTTTTCAATCTATAAATTTAAGCAAAGGGAACTAATGCCCATGCAGCTATATTTTAAGTATTTCTTTATTTCTTCAAGTTATTGCATTGAAATGCATTTCAATTCACCTGAGGAGAATATGATAAGTCTCCATAAGATGCCACTTTGATGAGGTAGATATCCACGATAAAATTCTCATCGTCTTTCACACCATAATCACTCAAAATCTAATGATCTGCCAATTGCACGTCAACACAAACACTTGCTTCATAAAACTACACCAATTTTAGACAAAACTTTCGTTCAGACACAATTTTTAATACGCTAACGTTTCTTACAATGATTATCCGTATTGCTAGTTTCGATAATAAGAAAAGATAAAATCTTGTTTCACAAACCTACGCCAATTTCATAACATCATTAATTTTTGCGTTCAAACTTTCCAAAGATTGAAATAAAAAATCTTTTTTTTTTTGGTTGAGTTCTCCTAGGGAACGCAAATGGCCAAGCCCATGCAGTCATTTATTTTAGTATTTTTCCAAAGGCTAAATATACGTGTTCCCAAAGCCCAAAATAAGATTTAAGGGGGTGGTGGTGTTGTTACGAGTTACCTCTAAAAATTTGACACCTTTCAGACCACTTTCATTCTGCATCTGCATATAAATAGTATATCATTAATCTGTGCTTTCATTTTCCGATTAAAATATAAAAAAATAATTGACCTGCTCGTGACAAATTTTAAAAATGCGTCCTATTGCGTATCGTACGACCCTACTGATACTCCAAACACACACTACCCGCGCACGTTCTACGATTTCGACCCCGTACAACACCCCAGAACTCTAGCCATTAAATGCCGCCAAATATTTATAGGGCGTAAACAAGATGCCTTTTGACAATTTTATTGGTATCGCTATGACTAACGGGAAAATGTATGGGATTTAAAATAAGCACTTTGACAACTTTCACACATTGATAGCGACCGGATAGCGATAAACGAATGGCATCTTGTTTAGGCCCTCTGCCCCACAGAGTACTTTGAATACTTGCTCTGCCCCGTAGAGAAATTGTAGGTAATTGGTAATTAGGTACCTACATTGTGTAATCTACTTGATTATATTTTTATGTTATTGAGACTGACGTGGGAAAAAATAAAGAACAGGCGGCACGTAAAACATAATGAACTACAGTTAGGCATGATATGGAAGCTCCGAATGGATTGTCGAACGAAATAACCAGGAAATAGGTAAACCAAGGATCTGGACTGAACCAAATCAATTGTAAAGATCTTCTTTTTTTTAAACTGTCGAATATTACAGCAATAGATATGTCGCGATGATTCGGCAAATGTCAGATTATGTCGAGGCGTCGAGCCGTAGTTTAAAAGCCTTATTTCGGCCGTGAAACAGTTTCCTGTGTGTCGGATTAAAGTGAATTGTAGCCAGTATAATTACTTAGACCCATAACCGCATATAGTATCTTAGGCTCCAGGATAACAACGCACCTCTAATAACAAGTCATTTTTCCCTTGTTATTGTACCTAGGTATCTTTACGATGGTACCTTATTACCAGCCCCCTTATTCTTAACTGTCAGATCACGGATTCGATTCGAAAAATCACATCCCGTCGCGCTTTGACACACTGCGATAATAAGTGACGCATCCTTTCCGACAGTTGAGAATAAGGGGGCAGATGGGCCGTCAGCTTCCTTGTCATCAAGTTGTTTATAAAAACACCTAACGATGGAATAATGTCTCTGTAGATTCAGTCCTTAGACCATATGGTCTAAGAATCAGTCCTATAATGTTGCATATGGCTCTTCATAAATAATATAATCACACAAGTCGAAAATATTGGAAACGAATAAATCGATTCTCACCATCAAGACTTGCTTGCATTGCAAATCAAGCTACAATCAATCAAATATTCTTTTCATCCCCCCATCTCAGAAAGAGTATTCTTGCTCTTCGACATCTGAGTGCAAAAGCCGTTTTTAACCGCTATAGGATAAACTAAAATTGAATTTAGAACATCGTGTGCAATAAGTTTGTGAATTCAAAACATCATTAAACGTCTTTACTTCTACCTCCATATAGAAGTAATCAACTGAATATATCATACAACCTTTTTTAACTTGTTAAAAACTCAGACTCGGATCCTTCTTGGTGTACTTTTTGTTTAATTTGCATTGCGCGCGCCATTTTATTTTCACGACATATTTGCTTAAAACAAAAAAACTTGAACACAAGTAAAAAACCTAAAATGAGTTATTCTAGCGTCGATGAAGTTTATTTGACGCCATCAGAATTGACTGAAACTGTTAATAATGCGCAATTTTTTTTTTTTTGTATTGAGTCATTTCCTTGTTGAGGTGGGATTAAAAGTTACGTGTTGCACTCGAGTGCAAAGATTTTTCACCTCGTGCTCTTTTGATTCCCTCGCTAACGCTCAGGATTTTAATTTTAGAATCCTTCGCTTACTCGGTCATCAAAATTGAGCACGCGGTTAAAAAGCAACTTTGCACGCTTGTATAACAAATAAGTATTATTTCACAATAGGACACATACACAAAAATATTAAACGCTACACTAAAATATTATCAGAGGATTTTTCGAAAACTACTAATATAGGTAAGTAGGTTAGGTACACAATTTTAAAACTTTCATTCTAACTAAAATAATTTTTTTATTACACTTTATGAAAATCCTCATTTTTAGGTACTTTATTCTGTCTGCCTTTGAAATATGACTGAAAACTGGTTTTGCATCCTTTTCATTATAAATACAATAGTTCAATACCAATAGAAAAATGTGTAGTTAAAGATCATGCAAAATAATAATTTTAATCTTTAAATAGTAGTTTCGTTAGTACAGTAGTTATTATTATTTTACATGTAGGGGTTAGCATATTTTATATACATTTTATATAAGTTCCTTGTATGATTACTGCGGTTATTCTGTTTACCAAGTGGTAGTAACCTCCTAAATAATATTTATATAGCTCTAGTTCAGTCCGTATTGATATACTGTATCCCCGTTTGGGGTGGTGCTGCAAAAACAAAATTTATAAGTGTTGAGCGAGCTCAGCGTGCTTTACTTAAAGTTATGTATCGAAAAAAAAATACATATTCCACTGATGATCTATATAAGGAATGCGATTTGCTTACGCTGAGGAAACTATATTTGAAGGAAATAGTTTTAAAAACACATAAAACCGCCATTATTATAAATAGTATAGATAACGTGAAAAAAAGACGCGTAAATAATGTTCTCCCGCTACCAACTGTCAGGACTAACTTTGCAAATAGACAATATCAATGGCGCTCTATATATATTTATAACAAAACAAACAGGGAACTAAATATCTATAAACTACATCATTACACACACACACACACACACACACACACACACACACACACACACACCGCTCACACACTCCACTCACACACACCACACACACACCACACACACACACACACACACACACACACACACACACACACACACACACACACACACACAAACACATACACATGCACGCACACGGTCACACCACACACAAGAGATTGGTTCTTAGACATTATCATAAAATTTAAAATGTTACCTTTTATAAATTTTATTTTGGATGTTTTTGTACTATTGGAGCATCCTTTAGCAAGTTTAATGTTAAAATTGGAAGAGCGGAACCTTCTGGCACAGGCATCTTTTGCCTAAAAGAGGGCTCCAACAACTGTAAACTGTATACTGAATGTACTTTGTTAAAGGAAAATAAACTATTATTATTATTATTATTGACTCGGGCCTTCCAGACGACGTTATCTACGCGGGTTTCAGCAAAGCATTTGAGAATTTTGTAAAGTTCCACACAAGTTACTTCTGTTTAAGTTGCGCGGTTATGATGTCTCAGGCTGTCTTCTCAAATGGATATACCGGGTGTTACAGAATTCTGTAATTAATTTGGGAATATAATTAACTGAGCAACTAAAAAATACTAAGTTAGCAACTAAAAATCTGTTTGCTTAACTATTCCATGATTTGTTGCCGAAATCAGATTTTTTAGTTGCGCACGCAATGTTATATTATATTTCATAGTACCTAATGTCATGAAAATATCAAATGAATAAAACGTTTTTGAAAGTGGCAAACCATTTCTATGAACTAATATAGCCCATGTTTTAATTTATTTTCGTATTTACAGTACCATTCTGTAGAATAGTGCCCAAGTAGAGCGCGCTCGTAGCACCTACTTGGCTACGTCTATAAATAGGCTAGGGTAACCGCCAGAACTATCTGGCGGGGCGTTTGCCTCTTTGCCATCCTTGTCGTAAGTAACTAGGTAAAACAAATTTCAAAGTATCTAGAATTCAAAAATGCTGAAACTCACGGGTTATTCGCCATCTCGCCCGACAAAAAATTGTCCGATAGGGCGACTTGGCACCTTTCGAATTTAGCTAATATTTCTGTCGTCAACTCGCCCGACCATAAAAATGTGAGGTAAAGATCATAAAAATGTACTTACAGTGAACTACTCAGTAGCTTTATTTTAAGATTAATATAATGTCGTTTTATTCAAAGTCGTTTCTGAAATTTAGTTTCAATTTTTTTTACCTGGCTGTACTTTGTAATGAGCGTGCGAGTTGACGACAGAAATATTAGGTAAATTCGAAAGGTGCCAAGTCGAGATAGGGCGAGTTATTTTCGGGCGAGATGATGAATAACCCAAACTCACGGTGAAAGTCTGGGTAGCTCTGGGTAGCTAATTTTATTTTTCTGATAAAATTGATAGATGATGTTGTCGCAGTTATCCAGGTGTCTCCGATTGCCTGAAGTATGGACACCTATACGGTCGACCACAGAAGTAGTCGAACACTTTAGTATCATGTCACAACGACTCTAACGTCAATATAGTACGGTAGCAACTATAAAGTACGAGCACGAGATCGGTGTGACATGGTACTGAAGTATTCAGCTACTTCTGTGGTCGACTCTACCTACAGTAAAAAGTGTTTACTTTATTTTGCTTCTTAGGTACTGAGATTAGAATAATACCGAATTATTCTAAGCTTAGGCAAGGATAATACAAGTAGGATTATTTGGTCCATGGCTTAGGTAGTTAGGTATTTATTGATTCACCATGGGCCTAATTTTGTATAGTACACGCGTAATCTAAATTTGAGTATCTCGGTAATCTCATCATGAATACAAACAGGACGGCTTTCAAAATAATTTGATATTTATAAAGGTTTGTTAAATCGACCTTAAAGGTCAAGATCATGCACCTCCCTATACTAACTATAGACAATTCTAGAAGGCGTAGCCACGCCTTTTAAATTTGTCCATGGTTTCTGTATATCATTATTTCTACGTAATATTGCCTTTATCTACGTTTATCATCATTAACAGCCTATACGTTCGTACCTAATTATTTAAATTGAAGTTAGGCATTTGACAGTTCTAATTCTTGCTATCTTTTTCCTAAACGCATTGACAGATAGAAATTGGTTTTTATATTAAATACAGTTAATAACCCCCGACGAAAAAAGAAGGGTGTTATAAGTTTGACGTGTCACGGGCACCGTGACACGTCAATCTTATAACGTCTGTGATTAGGTAGTTTATAGCTATAATTTATGAAGATCAGTTCAGAGGTTTGATGACTATCAGCTCATTTTGTATCTACATGATAAAAAAGTTTTACCTACTATCTTTCACCAATCCGATTGATTTGAAATTTTGTGTAGGTACTGTCACTTCGGTGACATTCCCATGACATACTAACCTGGAGCTGATTATAAACCATCAAAAAGTCTGCAGAATGCTTAATTCTTCAGACACTTACAGCAGATATAGCGTCTTTGGGCTCATAAGAATAGTCTCAATGAGATGGTGTTAAACAGATGATTAATGAACCCGGGGGTTACTTAAAGTTTTTAATTTTATATTTTTTTAAATATGAATTTATTTACATCTAGCCAGAAGGCGCAACAAATACTTACCGTACAGGTAAAATAGTAGGTAGGTAAGTAAGGTACCCGTCAAGCATGAGATTCCAGACACAATTGATTTTTCTATTGTCATCGCCCACCGGTGGTATATCGCCGCTTTACAGAATAAATTACTAGTAAAATAACAGTTGTTTTTGAAACAATGATAATACGACATTTACTATGACACCTATCCGCTTATTAGAGATTTATTCAGGCGTTAGTCACGCCTACTTCTTTGACCAATGGGGCCATAGGGCTGTGGGTTTGAATACGCCCCGTCTTGATATAGTACCCACCCACCCTGCCGCCCCTGTAGGGTGCTTTGCTCAATAATCAAATCACTTCTTGCTTTCGTACCGCGATATTCACGTACTCCTGCCTGACATCGGTAAGTACTTTTTTCTTTATTTTGTGGTTTAGTATTCCCGTTTGCGATCAGAAGGACACAGGGTCAAATAAAATAGATAAGTACACTGTTGAATTAGAAAATCATCGAAAATTAATTGAAAAATGCTTTTAAAAATTACTACATGAAAAACTTACCAATTTTAATGATCGGCTCTTTTTTTAAAATGTTGACAATGTCAACGCCCTTTCCTCCGTATCGTCCTTTTTCTGATTGCGAAAGGGTTAGCTAAAAGTATCGATTTTTTATAAGTAGCTTCGTTGGATATATATATTTTTATTTATCTCTCTCTAGTCTTTATCTTTCTCTTTAGTTTTAAATCTCGTAACACTTTTTTCTATAGATATTCTCCATTAGGTAGGTACCTACTTGCTTAATACAATAACTAACATTTTCAAGCATTGTCTACACATAACTGCCCAAACATAGGTAGGTACTATGTGTGAGCATTTAAGTGCAGATATGGCTTGAAATTTTTACCTCAATAGTAATTAGTAGTACCTAGACCATAGATTCTCAACCTTTTTTATGTCGCGACCCACGATAAAGCCAAAAAGTTAAGTAAAAAGTCTTGCGACCCCGTCACTATAAAAATATAATAATATTTTAATTAATAGTTTATTTATACGTTTAATAACTAATTTTTATTTATATTATTTTTCAACAGACTACGACCCCCTTTGACAACAAACGCGACCCCGGTTGAGAAACAATGACCTAGACTTATGTAACAAAATCAATTACACTGTTAATTATTTAGGTAGGTCTCTATGTAGAGTCGTATAGGTACCTACCTACCTTTAATGAATACTTAATAATTATAATATCTACCTAATACTATACTTATACCTGCATACTTAGCGGTCAGTGCAAACGATGAAGGAGCAAACTGACATGGTGGCGACGATTCGACTAATTCGATACAATGAAAAGTAATTTTTACCACTTTTTGGAATATGTACGGCTTTTTTGCCACTCGACCGCAATACCGCTTTGAGCTGCCGTGAGTGACCCGATTTCCTTCTGTTTTACCCAATTTTACCCGCACGAAAATTTTAAAGGGCTGACTTTTTATTGTTATACTTAGAATTAGTCGCTGCGCCGAGGTATTCCTCGAAGTGCACCATCTTTGAAACGCACCAAATTAGCGCACCAAAATTATTCCTCATAGCAGTCATAACGCACCAGTTTAGTGCGCTAACAAAATGAATAAAAATATATTACAATTTATTCCTCGAAACGTACTAACGGTTGAACAGAGAGGAGAATGAAGTGACCGTGTTAAACGAAATCGATAAAATTAAAATTCAAATATCCTATCTATGAACAGAAGATAGGCGTCCATGCAAACGTTCTTACTTCTTATTTAGCGCACGAAACGGTTTAAGTGTTTTCAGTACCGTTTCTGTATACATTGTTCAAAGTTAAATATTAGGTTCGCACCATACAACAGAGCGTGCGGTAAAGCAGCTTTACCGCACGCTCTGTTGTATGGCGCCGTGCGTATCTTTACGGCTTTTTTTTTAATTTCCTTAAAGGTTTATAAGAATTCCACCAAGGAGTTTTACATTATGTGAATAAATAAGGTGAATGATCGAACCTCTTTGGAAACGCTTTATAATTTAATACCACAGTGTAACTACAACTATATTAAAATGAGATAAAAGGTGTGTTCTAACTTTCCACTCGCACGTGGCGCCATTTCAAAATGTGCGCCATTTTCATATTATGAACGTCAAATATTGTCGCGACTTTCCGAGAAAATAATATTACTGTTTTCTCACAACTGCTGAAAAACAATGTATACATACGTGCGGATATTGGTTTTTACAAACTTACCGCACCAGTACCTATCATAAATAACTATTATAGAGAAAGGGATATATAAAATAAATAATTTATACATATGTTTTAAAAATATTTATAAATATCACCCAGCACAGAACAATAAAATAATTACAAAAACAAGTTTTGCTATCGCAAACAAGTTCAATTATTTGGCTAACTGCTAAGTGGTTATAATCTTCATAAGTTACCAATAAAGTAAGTACAACAAAATTGAATTCTTGACACGCAATGTGTGCAACCTACGTGAACAGAAAACTGCTTAAACTTAACATATAAAGTTATTTAATTAAACTAAAAAAATAACAAAAAAACACAGTTCCGATTCCATAAGGCAATATAATAGCAATAAATATCTAAATAACTGATTATGTAAGTAGTAATTTATTATCAATGTAGTACTGACGACCTACAGTCACGCAATAATATGTAGGTAAGTACACCAATCACACACTCCACTCTACCACCACCGGCGAAGCTGCGGTGGCTGTTTCGTAATTCGTGGTGGTCTGGTGAATTTGCTTCGCAGACCGCAGACCATCTTCGAGAATGGTATCTAGCTATCCAGGAGTTTTAGCGGGAATTTCTAGGGTAAATTTAGATGCAAAGCGTACCCCGCATTGAATCTTTTTTAAATTTTAGGAGCTAAGGAATTTGGCTTTTTCAATTACATTCATAACATTACAATGTTAGAAAACTTGGTCATAAATTCATAATATCTTTAAAGAATTTGATTTATACACCAGCCGATATTGCCGCTTGTAAGGATGAAAGGAGATGTTTTATATCCGGCCATGTATTTTGTACAAACAAACCATGCATAAAAACGAATTATTTGTATTTTTCCCGGATTTATAGAATTTCCCGGATTTTTTGCGATAGTGTACATATGTATATATACAACATGTGTGTGTGGTATTTGAAACAAACAAGAAGAAGTTTTTCGCCGATTTCACAGTTATTTAGTATGGCAATATGGCGGGACATTTAAGGTCGATTCCCACATATCAGACATGCCTCAGTTCCGGCACAGATCCGGCACAGATCCGGCACAGTTCCGTATCAGTGCTTCAGTGATTCAATTCACACATGTCAGTGCCCGCTCAGTTCACGGAGCTTCAGTGAAAACGTGTCCGTCGTCAATCGTGATTGTATTTCGTATCCATATACTTTGCATGAGATAAATCATCTCTAAATAGAGATAAAACTCTATATTCACGAACCAATTCTATTAATCGCTCGTCCTCTATTTTGTTTTTGTTGATGTCGGCGTCCGAGATCCGTCAGTGATCGGTCCGTCCGACAAAAAATATCGTTGTCGACGATACCTTCCGTGCTTGCCGGTGCCGGAACCACGCCGGAACGGACACTGAACGGACAAGTGGAGATACGTTCATAGATAATGTATGAAATAATATTTCGCACTGATACGGATCTGTGCCGGAACTGAGGCATGTCTGATATGTGGGAATCGACCTTTAAGTCAACTAAACGTCACCAAAGTGACATACAGCCGCCATGATGAATATTGAACTGTGTTGCAGTTTTTTCTGTAGGTACTATAAATTCTTGTTTTGTATTACAGAACAAAGCAAATAAAAAGAAAACGGACAATTAAACAATGTTTTGCATAATTTTTCCTATTTTTCAGTATACTGTAAAATAGCACTTACCGGGTCTCCATACATTTTTGGAACATCTCTTTTGTGAATAAAATCTCAAACGGCAATAGAGAATTCTCTCAGTTTTCTTTTAACATATAATAAATGTTTGTAAGTTATTTAGAAAAAAAATCATATCCTGAAGCGGGTACCGAACGCGCGACTTTTTACAATCCAGGTGACTGCTACGGTCACTGCGCTACCGAGGGTTTAGATTATTCTAAGCATAACGACCTATGTCCATTATCGCGCCTAAAGGTACTACTTATATAATAATATAATAATAAATTTATTAAGTACAATCAAATTTTACAGTTTGTTGAGGGAGTCCTCTCTTTAAGTTCAAGCAACCTGTGTTGAGAGGAATCCGCTCGCTCCTTCGTTTAACAATTATTATTTAACAAACACAAGCACTACAAACATTGACTATAGTACCACAAAGTCAATACCTAGCACTATATTATGACTACAACTATTAAACAGTACCTATTAATCTGCGAGTAAAGTAAGTACCTACATGAGAAATTTGAATTTGGCATTCAAATGTAACATAACATAAGTATCTTATTCTTTAGTTTTTTATCTGTCACTGTAATCTTCCATAATTATATAATAAATATTACTATCTTATTAAAACAAAGTTACAAACCTTACAGTCACAAAAAATTCAAAAAAAAGGTCCACGAATTTTTCTTACGTCATTTCTCAGAATGCACTACGGCACTGCTTATGTCATTTCTCAGAATGTAATCTATTCATCTAAATCTGTTTCGCGGCATGAGTGAAAACGTAACAAACAGACACCCACATAGACAAAGTTACTTTTCGCATTGTTAGGAGCAGTATGGATATCTGAATGATAAATAGTAAAATATCTGAACTACAAAAAAATCCCCTTCTGGGGCAGGATCCTAGCCCGCGACCTTTCACAATCTGGGTGACTGCTCTAACCACTAAGCTACCGAGGACTGACCTGAAATTTTCTTCTAGGCTATAGATGTTCAGGTGAATTTTACAAGTGGGCGTGGATGGCCCAATCTGAAACTATGAGGAATAACGAAAAGTACTCAAAGGAGTCTTGGGCGAGATTGCCGTATGTAATTGCAACACTATCGAATGGTGTAATTAATATACCTAGGTGTTCTTAATTTTTGATTTTAACATTATTATAAATGTTTGAAAAATTACTCAGTAATTAAAATAGAATAAAACTAGAAAAATTTTACGTCCTGAGGCAGGAAACGAACCCACGACCTTTCGCAATCCGGGCGACTGCTTTGACGACTGAGCCACCCAGGACTTGGGATATCCCCGTGAAATTCTTCTAGTCTATCTGTATTTGCGTTTATGTTGGGAAATATGAATATGAACATCGGTATTGGTGGTGGTTTGAGCCCTCTGGTTTTGATTACGAGAAAAAGCAACTTTACCTACGATACGCTGCGTAAACAGTTAAAGTTACGCAAAAACATGTAGGATGAAATTGTTTTCCTTTAGAAGTTCTAAAAAAAATCCGCGACAGCAATATGTCTATCTTTTAGGGTGTCTACCTAAAAAAAGATAAACATATGCTGCAATAACAACATAATAATAATAATATAATATTCACACACTCACACCTATTATCTAGCCCAAAGTAAGCATCACTAAGAGCTTGTGTTATGGATACTAGATAACGGAGAAATAATGATAATAATACTACTCTGTCAAGAAAGTACCGGGAAAAGATCAATAATACACAAAATTTTAGTTAATCATCCAAATTTATTTTATCACCTTTAAAGTATGCTCCTTTAGAAACGATACACTTACGCCAACGAATAATCCAATCGTCAAAACATTGTTTAAGCCCTATTTCCGGAATTGAGTTCAGTTCTCGCCGCGAATTCTCCTATATGTCTTCTATTGAAAACGGGTGCCGTGGCGCCCGTGCGAGAAAAACAATCCAAGGGATTTAGGTCTGGACACCTAGGTGGCCACAATATTGGTCTGCCTGAGAAAACCTCGCCCGAGTAGGCTCTCACTTGTCGTCCATAATGAGCAGGGCATCAATCATTCCGCAGCTACATCAATTCTCTAAGCTCACATGGGAGAGCCTACTCGGACGAGGTTTACTCAAGCAGATGGATTGGGCGACTGGGACCAATATTGTGGTCACCTAGGTCTCCAGATATAATTGCCCTGGATTTTTTTAATTGGGGCTGCATCAAGGATATAATCTACGAAAAACCAATCCAGAATGACCGAGAACTAAGAGCAAGGGTTACCACTACAGCGAGAGAAATTGACTAAATAAACTTTTGAAGACTGAAAAGCTTGTTCTTAAAAAGATGCCGAGCGTGTATTAGGAGTAGGACCCAAGGGAAGCAGTTCGAACATCTGTTGTGATTTATTGTTTATAAATAAAATTTTCTAAAAGTAAAGCCCTCTGTTCTTTTTCCGATCACCTTATCCCTCAAAGTTTAAATTACGGACCATTTTTGCATTTTACTGTCGCATATTATTGTCACAATTTTTTTTTCATAACAATTTGCGTAAATAAACAGCTATTACTTACTCTCCTTATGGTTTTTTCTCAAAATTACGTGAGTTACATTTTCAACAAAATCGGCTCCTCTGGGACTAGAATACCATTTTCTTCTTATTTTTTAATAAAAACGCACTAGTGTTGTATAATTCTAGAATTACCATTAAACAAGCTATTTTTTAAGCATGTTGTAGAAAACTCTCACGTACATTTTTTTACCACTGTAGGTTAAAGTTAAGTGATAAGAAAATCATTCTGCGAAAATTTCAACACAATTTTTATTTTCATGGAAACGTTTTTGTTTTTGATAAAAAAAAGACTTACCTATAAATGAGTAGAGTAACTATTCACGAATAATTTGATGTAAAAAAAACACTAGAAAAGAAAATTTTCATTGAGCTATGCTAAAAAATCAGTTTCAAGGTGCCTGCGTGAAGTTAGCACCCCATTTTTGGAAATTAAAAAATCTAAAAGTTGTTCCAGGTTGTGCCGGAGTTGTGCTACGTTGTGCCGTAAAAATAAAATTGATTCAAAAAATACTTTGGCGGCAAATCTAAAAAAATAATTTCTCTACCTAGCACCCCATTTGTTGAAAATTGAACTTTTAAAGGTTGTTCCAGGTTGTGCTAGTTGCTCTGAACATTGTTCCAGAAGATGAAATCTCTATCTCTAATAACGACGCAAAAAAAAAAGTTTTTACTGGCTCCCCATTTGTTAAAAATTGAAATTTTTAAGGTTGTTCTAGTTGTTTTAAACATTGTTCCAGAAGATGAAATCTCTATCTCTTACGACGCGAAAAATCAAAAAATAAGATTTTTTGCTGGCAGCCCATTTGTTGGAAATTGAACTTTTAAAGATTGTTCCAGGTTGTGCTAGTTGTTCTAAACATTGTTCCAGAAGATGAAATCCATAACTTTAATAACGACGCAAAAAATCAAAAAATAAAACCTTAATTTGTGATTTTTGCAAATAAAAGATATTGAAATCGATTTTACTAAGTTAGATTTAACATGAAAATTATTAATGATCCAAAATGAGAGAGCTTATAACTTATAAAGTTATTATTTTAAATAAGAAAAATTTCTGCGGCTAACTACAAAGTTCCTCGATAGATGGCGCTGTCATGATGACCGGCAATTCCTACATGGCGATGTTAAGAGTTTTTTACTATTTATCAATAGTCTACCGTAATTATTTAAAAAATTTTATCTTAATTATTTAAAAAGTTAATTACTAAACATTTTAACTTTAAGTATGTATCTCATTTTTGAGAATGTAGGTGAACTATCAATATACCCGTCCGCGTGGATGGAAGCCCACCCGCGTGGATGTATGTCATCGTGCCAAAAGATAGTCTACCTATGTATGTCCTTTATCAGGATGAATCTGTATCGCTATGCCAAATTTCATCCAAATCAATACAGTGGTTAGTAATTATATTTGGATATCCAATGTTTAGAACAACAGCACAACCTGTTTTTGATTTTTTGCGTTGTTGTAGGATATAGAGATTTTATCTTCTAGAACAATGTTTAGAACAACTAGCACAACCTGAAACAACCTTTAAAAGTTCAATTTTCAACAAATGGGGTGCCAGCAATAAAACTTATTTTTTGATTTTTCGCGTCCTTATTAGAGTTATGGATGTCATCTTCTGGAACAATGTTAAGAACAACTAGCACAACCTGGAATAATCTTTAAAAGTTAAATTTCCAACAAATGGGGTGCCAGCAAAAAATCTTATTTTGTTATTTTTCGCGTCGTTGTAAGAGATATAGATTTCATCTTCTGGAACAATGTTTAGAACAACTAGCACAACCTGAAACAACCTTTAAAATTTAAATTTTCAACAAATGGGGTGCCAGCAAAAAATCCTATTTTTTGTTTTTTCGCGTCGTTGTAAGAGATAGAGATTTCATCTTCTGGAACAATATTTAGAACAACTAGCACAACCTGGAACAACCTTTAAAATTTCAATTTCCAACAAATGGGGTGCCTGCAAAAAATCTTTTTTTATTATTTTTCGCGTCGTTATTAGAGATAGAGATTTCATCTTCTGGAACAATGTTTAGAACAACTAGCACAACCTGGAACCACTTTTAAAAGATCAATTTTCAACAAATGGGGTGCTACCGTGCTAGGTAGAGAAATGATTTTTTTGATTTGCCGCCAAAGTATTTTTTGAGTCAATTTTATTTTTACGGCACAACGTAGCACAACTCCGGCACAACCTGAAACAACTTTTAGATTTTTGAATATCCAAAAATGAGGTGCTAACTTCACGCAGGCTTTCAAGGTAGAGATTTTTGATAATTCAGAAAATTTTGTATAACTTTAAAACCGTAAAATTTCGCTGAACAAATATTTAGATATTTTGGTTGATATTGATACCAGCTATCATCCCTGCAGTATGTCGTAGTATTTATTGGTCACCCTGTATAAATAACAGATGCAGAGCAACTCCGCAAAAATGTAAACAGTTGTGCCAATCTAACAACAACAAAAAAAAATTGAATTAGGAACCATAAACAAATCATCCATTCCCGATACTTTTTTAACTGAATGTATGTACCTATATAAATATTAGAAATATAATAAATAAACACATAAACATTCATGACTCGTAAACAAATGCTTCGTACTCATCATACAAACATTTGCTCCTACTCGGATTCGACCCCGGGACCTCTTGACCGAGTAGCCTGTATAGCAAGGGGTACAGACCACTCGGCCAGCCGGTCGTCAACATAGTTTACAAAATCTATTAAACTTTTTGCAATGTCACTAAAACGTTCAAAACTCCACAAAAAAAATTAGGTACTGTTATATACTTTGTGCCAACATAAAAAAGTTCGTCAGAAAGCATTTACGCTGTTACACACCTAAGGTAAAAGCCGACACGTAACCAGAACACTTCGTGAAAGGAAATGTAAAGCAGGTAGAAAAAGTTTGCGAGGTCAGTCAAGAAATTCTGTAGGTTCTCTGACAATGAACGGAACGGAAGCCATTGAACTGTAAGCAAGAAAGACTCTTATATCTCATAACATCCTTTTCACTTTTTAATATAGGTACTTTGGTGGAATTTTCCACTTGAAATTAGGGAATTACCTTCAAGTTAGAGAATGTAGGCGACAGTGTTGCAAAGGTAGGCTTTATTTATTAATTGATATAAATTATAGATATTACTTACCCAAAAAAAAATATAAATGCACACTGTATTATAAGTTTTTAATAAAACAATTTGTTCTAATTAACACGTGTACTTTCTTAAGTCGTAACGCCATGACCGTTCTTACTTTCTAGTGTTGTCACTACTAATATTAAATACTACATCTTCCCATTACAAATAAACAAAACAATTAATTAACTTAAGCTAGTCACATATAACACGGATAAAGTTTTCTTCAGTCACAAACATAATCTTTCAAATATTGTGGAGGAACATTTTTTCTTTGTGTCCTTAACATTGGTCTACTAAAGTCCTGGTCATGATTACTACTTGTTTCTGTACTTACAATTGGATTAATATTACTTTCCTCTTTTATTTCTACTTCATTTTGTGTAGAATTTAAGTTTTCATTATTGAGTAAACTATGATTGCTATTTTGGTATTCCTTTTTAAATGAGGGTTTTACATGTAATGTATTTCTTCTAAACATACGATTAGAATTATCTTTTAAAATCAATGACCTAGGAGATTGATGAATATTAATTACTTTTCCTGGTAACCAAATATTATCCTTTAAATAGACAATGTCTTGGCCGGTATGATATTTATGATTGCTAAATTTGGCAGTTTTATCAAAATTTTGTTTATTATTAATATTTATTTTGCTTTGAGTTTCCTTAAAATTATTTACCAATTTTGGTTTCAATAGTACATCATGTATTGGAAGCTTAGTTCTTTGAGAGAGACGAAGTCTTTTTATTGCTTGTTCTAAATCAATATCCCCCATGCATAATATTTTTTCTTGTTCTGCTTTATCACTGGTGCCAAAAATTATTCTGTCTCGTATCGATTCATCTTCATTTGAGAATTGGCAATTCCTTGAAAGCACTTTTACATCTTTGAAAAAGATATCGAATGGTTCACCACATTGCTGATTTCTTGTGTAAAACAGGAATCTTGAATACAAAACATTTTTTTTTTGGTTCACAATAATCAGTGAATAATTTCAGTACAGTTTCAAATGTAACTTTACTTCTGTCAAAATCAAAATTATTGTATACTTGTACTGCTTCTTCACCAATAATGTTCAACAAAACTGCAATCTTTCTTGAATCCTTTTCTTCATCTAGCCCGGAGGCTATCAGGTATATTTCCAATTCTTGTTTAAACCTCCGCCAATTGCTGGGCAGGTCACCGGTAACTCCGGTAAGGCACAATTTATTAGGCAAATTAAACGAAGACGCTGCCATTTTTAATAACAATTTACTGTAATGCAATCTTTTATTGAAAATTATGTACGTTTTGACTGCGCCATGTATTATAAGTTTTTAATAAAACAATTTGTTCTAATTAACACGTGTACTTTCTTAAATCGTAACGCCATGACCGTTCTTACTTTCTAGTGTTGTCACTACTAATATTAAATACTACACTCACCAAATAATTAAATGATCTGCAAAAATTCTACAAGCCTTTGGAATAATAACGATTCATTCTAAGTATAAGATAAGCCATGGATTTTGTGAGCATTTAAACATTTTTGGTCCTCAATCAGTTTCTTTGATTAGTTATGTTCTTTAGGTACCTATAAATGGTGAAAACTTATTGCAAGCCCATATTTTAAATTGAATTCATAAATTTCATACATGCTAATATCTCTGTCTACTTAAAAAAAAAATCCTAAATTACATTTCAATGTTGTTGAAGCCGTTAAAAAATTCTTGTTAAGTAGAGTCGTTAGCAGAGATCGCACGGGAAGTATTTGTTTAGAGAAGGAGGCATATTATGTCCTCTAAGTTATACGAATAAAATGTTGCCTGTGGACTTTTGCAGGGCGAGAAAGGCGCGGGGACTTATAATAATAATTCATAACTCACTCGATACAGACAATAAAGGAGATGTTTCATATCCGGTCAAGTACATGTAAAGTATTTCAAAATATCAGAAAAAATCTCCTGAATCCGCAAAAAAATACTAATAAATTATCTTCATGCATAGTTTGTTTGTACCTACATAAGTTAAAACGATTTCACCATTATTTACTATAGCAATATGGCGGGCGACAGAGAAGTCAACTAAACGTCACCAAAGTGACATACGCGCCATGATGAATATTTGGCAGTGTTGCAGTTTTTTCTATAAAAATTCTTGTTTTGTACCACGCAACAAAGCGAATAAAAATATAATAGACAATTGATCATTTTTCTGCATATTTTTACCTGATTTTTTTTCAAATTAATTTTTTATTTATTTTTTATTATATTTTATTATTTTTTCCAATTTATTGCATTCATTATTAATGGTAACTGGTATTTGTGCACAAAAGCACTCTGTGTATTTGTGTGAGCACAATAGTCAGTGAGACATGCTACTAAAGTTTTGAGCTAATTCTGAGTTCGCACGTTAGAACTATTTTGCTACTTTAGTATTTTGGCGGCATTTAAGTTTTAACTGCCTGTGTGGTCTAGTGGTTGAGACCACCTACTTCAGATCTAGACGGCCAAGGATCAATTCCCGTGGGGGCAGAAATTTTCTGCTCGGTTTGGTTGATGGAAGGGCTTGGTTAAGTCCGCCTGGCTAGCTACCACCATCTTACCTAAGTCTGCCGCCATAACAATAAACAGAATTAATTGTTGTATTGCGGCAGTTAGAGGTAAGATAACCATTACCTCTGTGGTTGAGAAATCCGGATGTAGCTAGCTTCCATCATCGATCTTATCATCGCTTACCAACCGGTAGAAATTAAGGCTATCTCCGTTAACAATAAAAGAAGTCAAGAATTGTTTCAAATAGTATCGGAATGGTACGGTCGACCACAGAAGTAGCTGAACACTTTAGTACCATGTCATAACGACTCTAGCGTCAATATAGTACGGTAGCAATTATAAAGTACGTGCACAAGATCGGTGTGACAGGGTACTAAAGCGTTCAGCTACTTCTGTGGTAGACTGTACTTGTTGTATAAAATTACCGTAGTTTTATGACACATTTTTAGGGTTCCGTACCCAAAGGGTAAAACGGGACCCGATTACTAAGACTCCGCTCTCCGTCCGTCTGTCACCAGGCTGTATCTCATGAACCGTGATAGTTAGACAGTTGAAATTTTCACAGATGATGTAAGTATTTCTGTTGCTGCTATAACAACAAATTCTAATTAATAGAATAAATTAATTATTTAAGGGGGCTCCCATACAGAAAACGTGATTTGTCGCTTGTTTTTGCTCGATATTGATAACGGCAACAGGTAAACGCTTGTTTATAGATAAGGGTAAGGAAACCTTCGTGCGCGAGTCCGACTCGCACTTGGCCGGTT
Source organism: Nymphula nitidulata (assembly GCA_947347705.1). Classification (NCBI taxonomy): domain Eukaryota; kingdom Metazoa; phylum Arthropoda; class Insecta; order Lepidoptera; family Crambidae; genus Nymphula; species Nymphula nitidulata. The sequence goes on from OX374616.1 coordinate 27,169,303, forward strand.
TTTGATGAAAGACGTAGACAAGAATTTTATCGCACTTAAGTAGTTATCCACCTCATCAAAGTATCTTTAGAGCACAATCTTTGACTAATAAACTTATTCAATATTTTATTAAATTTCAGGCTTAGTCTACGCTAATAAAGTTGACTCGCGGTAAAGTATCGGTTCCCTAATCTATATGTGATGTGTGAGTGTAACCGAAACATAAGGCAGTGTGGGTATCCAATCCGATGTCAGGTCGTAGTTCAAATGTCACGTGGCACCCAGCCCTTTAGCGTTAGCACGCAACGTTACTTAATAATACAGTTTTATGAATCCGGCAACATGTTTGTGGCACGAGCCTGACGAGCCGACCCCAAAATATGCTCCTATCTGTTGCCCCTTCAAATAAAACCACTTACCGATACTGCTTTTAACCGTGTAAGTAATTAAGGCATGTTTAGCGGAACGCAGTAATTGTACTTATATACTCAAATAATATTATTATTGTTAATTGAATGGATGTGTTTATTTTTCTTCATTAAATGCAGTTTTTATTTGTTGTTTACTTTTCTAAAGAGTGTAAGTAGATACTTACTATATATGTCTTACTAATAGTTTGGCTTATGCTTAAGTTAACCAAATCATAAACTCAAGACCGCGAGTGAATACTCGTAAACAATCTGCATTGTAAATGAAGCTGCGTGAGAAATTCCATTCCCATTTCCAACTACAATGTGTAACGTAATGAGTCCTACGTCATCAGTCGGATAGCTAAACACGAAAATAAAAATACCTCCGTAACAGTCGTTGATTTGACTACCGCCGTAATAGGACTGGTTACGCTGTCTAACCTTATTTAATTAAAATAAATATAAGGTTACAAATTACTTAAAGCAGCAGTCAGCTTTTATTAAATCTACAATTTGCAAGCCATAACATTTTTCAGAATTTATTGGCTTACCGATTTAAAAAATTTAATGTGCACTGTTTAATTTTGTTTGTTTACAAACGTAAACAAACGTGAATTGCGAATGGGAAAAAGTAACCATCACCGCTTTAGATACCTAGTACATATATAACTATAATTCTTCATCAGATGTTTTAAATTATGGTATAGCTAAGCGCTAGTCAATACGGAAGCTTTTCAGAACGACACTACCCGCCCCGTATCGACAAAAGTTAAGTCTTGTTTAATAATTAACTGTTAGTTATCGTCGGAAACCCTTCGCAGCGCATACGGTGTAATTGCAATGTGAGTTACCGTCAAGCCACGATTACGAAAACATGTTCATATTTCCGCTTATTTCTCTTTGGCATGCCGCATGACTAAGGATTATTATGACCGTATTATTCCAGTATCAATACTTAAATAGTTGACATATAGGTAGGTTGAAATAATTATGTTTTTTTATATACCTTGTCCATGATACCACTAAGGTGGCAATTAAGCATACGGCCCACCTGATGGTAAGGGGTTACCGTAGCTTAAGGACGCTTGCAACACCAGGCAGGGGTATCACTTGCGTTGCCGACCCTGAAAAAACTTTTTAAACCTTTTATTTTATTGGTATTCTAAAGGAGAAATACCACCATCAAAAGGAGAAATGCCCAAACTTAGGCCCCTCTTTGGGCAATGTGCCTCATGGAAATAAAATCGAATAAAATTGTCATAATTTTCTTAGTTCTATTACATAAATGGTAACTACTCTTTTTCGAACCCTAGGATTAAAAATATTTTTTGTTAGTTATTATGTATTGTGTAATTTGTAACGAACACTTTCGTTACAAATTACAGATACATAATAAATAACAAATAATATTTTAATAAAAAAATATAATAATATAGGTAGAGCCACTGCTCTACGTACATTGTTTAGTTTCTATACTAGTCCCTAGAGGGCTCTGAACAGGTCAGATGTTAGATAATATAGCCTCAATTATACAAAAGATAAAAGTAGATATCTGGTAAGATAACTTGGGTAAAAAAAATTAAAGCTTTTCTGGCTATGAAAATAAAAGGTTATATTCCTATAATATACAGGGTGGTGCTGTCAATATACGACAATAAATTAAAGCATGGGCTATATTAGTTCCAAGAAATGGTTTGCCACTTTCAAAAAATGTACTAATTTTCGAGCCAATTGCCCCTGAGATAAAAAAATTCACAGAAAATTGAACCAACCTTTTCACCCCCATATGGGTGAAATTTAGCTTTCTTCCCTCCAAACTGTCTATAATACCGCGTTGACTGATAATTATATCAACGCAATGCCGTAAGCTTTGCGTTGATATAATTATCAGTCAATCACGACCGGACTTTGAATATTATATTAAAAAAATCAAAAATAACAATTCTACCACTGCAAAATATTGTGAATTCTGTGGCTTGGCTATTATTTTGCAAAAAATTGAATAAAAAGGCGATCTATCTAAACCTTGTTTCGGCCGAGAGAGAAAGGGATAGGTAGAGAGTTATGACTGCTTCAGCGGGAGGAAAAAAGACAAAATAGCGATCGCGCATGTAAAATAAGCGAATATACACAAATTATGTTATTAAAAAATAATTATGAGTAGTAAGTACAAAAAAAACTTATACACGATTGTGAATACTATTATTATATTTAAAGTAATGTAATGTCCTATTGAATACAAATTATCGTTTACCATACCAATACATAATCTTCATTTTTTTTATTTTGAAGAGATCTTTTCGGATCATTCGGATTCAGCGACCTATGACATTATATAGTATACTAGCGACCCGCCCCGGCTTTGCACGGGTGCAATGCTTATGTAAATATTATGCATGTATTATACATATAAACCTTCCTTAAGAATCACTCTATCTATTTAAAAAAACCGCATCAAAATCCGTTGCGTAGTTTTAAAGATCTAAGCAAACATAGGGACAGACAGACGGCGGATAGCGACTTTGTTTTATACTAGGTATGTAGTGAAGTAAAAGTGCGAATTGCGTATTCAAAATCTATTCTAATATATTCAAAATGAATAATATTGAGAAATAAAATTGGAAAAATTACTACTTTCAACATAAATTTACACATAATAGTAATTATTTTATTATAATCAGCATCCGAATCTAAGATTTAAAAAGACTTGCATAACTAGGAATGCAATAAAGTTTTTAAACCCGTGTCTTAATATCAACTGCATGTATGTAATTATAATAATAGACTATAAAGCGGCTTCTTCTGAAATCTGAGGATTTTAATGAATAGAGCGCCCCCCAGGCCGCCGCCCTGGCTTTTGTCGGAGAATTATACCTAACAGACAAATTGCTGAGTGTTGGTACGATCGCACTTCCGAGACAGTATAAGTCACTCCTCTCTCCCCCTCGTGAGAATTCCGGCACCTGCTCCTTTGACAATTACCGGGCACCATTGATATAAATGACCGTAAAAATTACACCAATCTATCGTGATATAATTATGTGTTGCGCCGCATGAAGTCGAATTAGTGACCGATTGACGACTGATTCGGACGATAACGTATGCGACTCTGTTGCCGATTTGCGTTAATAAAACATATGACAAATGCATGTTTCTAGTTTTAATGACTTGGTCAGGCAGAAGAAATCAAGGAAACCACAGGACATGCTTTTTCTAATGACTTTGAGGGATTGCGAAGGCTTTCTGTGCAAACATGGCCCATCGTTCGGCCGAAACCTTTAAAGTGACACCCAGATTAAAAAATAAAATTATCGCTGCCATAAATGCTTTTAATCCACTTTTGATTTGTGAAACACCCGCATAATATCAGACACAATAGGTTCAATATTTGCGAAAGGTTAAATTAAAATTTAAGGAAATAAAAATAAACTAGATTTCTTTTACATTGTTTAATTTTAAATTTTATTTAAATTCGACAATTTTAAATTCTAAATAAGTATGATTATAGCTTATATTACAGACATTACAGCTTTGAAAACTGTTTTGCTTCTTTCAGTTATAGGTGCCGTCATTTTAAATTAAATAAAAATATAAAAAACGGAGAAAAATTTAGAAACCTATCTTTATGTAATCGTCGTTATGAAATAGACTAGATAGCTAGATTTTTATTGCATTTTCATAGATTTTGAACACTTTAATTTACTAAGCAATTTATATAAATTGAACATTTCTACATTTTGTTAACCAAGCTTATCGCAGTAAGCTTTATTTTTAAAAACGTCCGGGTTCGATTCCCGAGCTGAATACTCGTTTTTTTTTAAATGTATGAATGCAGTTGTTCTTATTACTAAAATCTATGACATGGTTCCTAAGAAGAGATTTTCGTATGTCTTATAGTTTCAGACTTTCCCATACTGACCGATCTAAATGTGCCATTCTGTACATAGTCTAGACTAGAGTTTATAGTTTTCAAAATACAATTTAATAGGTTATCATAAGTAATTATCATTAGCATTATTGTGTTTGTTTACGTTTATTTCACAAATAAAAATATTTTTTATTTAATATACAGCTATTTACTATTGCCGTAGCACTTCTGCTACGAAAATTCTACATGTTCTGTCAAGTAAAAGGCTTTTATTAAGTTTCGCATATGATAAGGAACACTTTTATTATATTATTTAACAGTCTCCATAAAACATAACTTTACACTAACTCTTAGTAGTATTAGTTCATATTAGTGTAATCTCTTGTTCATAAGTACAGTCCAATGTTTTTATTATTCAAAATGTTAAATTGCATGCCCGATATGGGTAACTGTTGGTACTCTTTAAAATATTTACATCATTGTTACACAGTTTGAGCAATAAATGATTCTATTCTATTCTATTCTATTCTTGATACGTCAAAACGAAAAATAAAATTATTTGTTTTCGGCCGGAGTCAAAACATTTTGTACGGATATATAGTCCCCTCGATAAATACGTAGGTATGAACAATACTTACTAATATTATAAATATGAAAGTAGCTCTTGTCTGTCTTTGTGTCTGTCTGCTATTTTTTCAAGCTTGAAATGCTAAATCGTTTTCTATAAAATTTGGCATTGAGATAGATTATCCTGAGAAAGAACACAGTTACCTTTTGGCACGATAATGGCTATACGAGGGCAGACCAGCGAGCGGCCACTAGTGCTATGTATTATTATATAGGTAATTTACACTAGTAATATATAAGTTAATGGTAAATTATGATTCTTGATAATGTTTTAGCTTGTATATTGACCAACTTATTGTACATTAATGGAAACTGAAAATAACAATTAACTCAAACTATAATATGCATTTGCATTCTTCAACCTAAATACTAAATAGAGATTATTGTTAACACAAAAAACCACTGTTGATCGTAATTTGTTTGTTTCGCCGCCCACGAATCAAAAAGGCATTCCCCTACGGCAAATTACGCCACATCACCAATGCGGTCACGAGACAGGTGATTTTGATGCTTCTATCAAATCCTCATTTGTGTTCGCTTCATGACATGACGAACTATTTCTTTCTTGTTTACCATACGCCATCGGCGAAGAGCTGAGGACACATTTGAATAATCAATCGTTTATTAATGCCCCGGATCAGTGACGCGGCAATATTCTTTCAAAGTTTCCCACCTCATAGGGATCTGCGGAAAGTTTGATTGAGCTATTGTGTATAAAAAATATGCGCATTATTTTGAAGTGTAAGATTTATGAAATTTTAGCGACAGCTGTGATATTAACAACATCTGCCCGAAATAGGTACTTAGTCAAATAAATAAAGTCAAAGTCAAAACATTCCTTGTAATCATGTGGTTATAAGTACATAAATGTACCATTAGGTTCCGGTACCTTAACGTGAACCCTGTTAGGGCACCGCAACATGCTTTACATTAAACTTATTAGTTTAATTCATTAAACTTCTTATTAGAAGTTTTGTACTAATAACAACAATAATATTTTCGTATAATAAGTTAACAAAATATAAAAGCACCATTCATTTACAACAAAAATTTAATACGTATCAATTAAAGCTTAATTACAATTAAATTTATATTATTCAATTATTTGTAGTATAAAAAAAAATTGATTACGATTTAAATTAAAACACAATTCACTTACAAATAAAAATTTAATGCAGGTGTTATCTAGACAGCTTCACTTCAAGTATCTAATGATTTTCCAATGGAAAAAATATCACTTTATTAAGACCACTATAGCGTTACATTTAGGACTTTCAAATCCGTTCAATTAATTGGCAAATAGTAATGTCACGATACTTAATTTATAATAGAGATTCGTAAATAAGTACGTATCAAAATGAGTCAAACAAAACCTAAAAACAAAAGACATTAATTATTTTTTAATTTTAACACGGCTTGTGTTCTTTAAAGTTTGTCAATGATCTATGGAAAGGGCTATGCTCGTGCTCGGAGTGTGAAATAAAAATGAAAATATCTTTATTCAAATACCACCAAGAAGCACTTCCAAATCGTCAAAAATCTCATTTTTGTGACTATCACAAAAATATATTTTCAAACAAAGTCATAGTGTCGTCAGTCCGTCTGGGTCTTTCTGTCTGTCTGTGTGAAATATCCGGCGACCTAAATATCCGATTCGAGGATTACCAATTATGATGATCTACATAGCTCATCGAATTTATAAGCTGCAATGGGCCGGCTATGCTATCCGCACAATTGATGACCGTAATTTTATACTTGAGTGGAAACCGCGGCTCATCAAGTCATCACATACGGTGTGTGACGTAGGGTAACGACCTTCGCAGGGTGGTAGCAGTAACGAGACGAGGCTAACAAAGGATCTAGATAAGTCACGTATGTTTGGAGAGGCCTAAGTCCAGTAGACTGTTGTAGGCAGATGATGATGAGCTGAACGTACGCGCTATTCGATCACACGTCCTTAAAATATCAGAATCGTGCAATAATTTTTGTTTTTATGTTATTTAATTTTTAGTTGGCGTGATAGCCAACATGGAGGCGAATGGCGGTAAACCGGAGTCACTTTGCCGAGTGTGTGGTGACAAGGCGTCTGGCAAACATTACGGAGTTCCCTCCTGCGATGGCTGCAGAGGTTTCTTCAAAAGAAGTATCAGACGGTATCTATTGTCAATTCTATGGAGTGAGTTAAGTGAGCTAAATAAATAAGAGTTTTATGTGAAAAAAGTGTTCGTATCGTGAATTTGGTCTATGGCAATTATTTGGTATCTGGTTAACTGCTGTGTTCCCTTCCAATCATTTTATTATATGTATAAGTAGTTTGAATGATATTAACAAATATTATTTATTAATTTTATTTTTAACATTAAGATAAATGTTAGATGACATTCATTGCTATGCGGATGACAGTAGACGCATGGTGGATATAACGGTCGCCCAGGCGTTGGGCGCGTTCGAACCGAGAGAGAGAATTAATCTTACCATTGAGCTCAACAGTGTGTTGAACTTCATATCTGGATGGGGATCTACCAATCTAGTTGTTTAATGCTAAGAAAACTCAGGTGTGTGGGTTTTCACAGCCAAAAAGTCACCGTTCCTTCCCCTTCCCTATCTTCGAGTCACTACTCTTTTGGCAATGGGCTCCATCAACTTGGTCGGTATATATGCTGCGATCTGAATCAGAGGATAATTCCCCTGATGTCATCGAAACCGTGATCAAAACCGCCTCACGGAAGCTCGGTATCCTGAACAAGGTGCGTCAATTTTTCACGCCTGACCAATTATGCCTGCTTTGCAAAACTCAGGTCCAGTCTTGCGTGAAATTGTGCAGCGTCGCGTCGTGCTAATATCACTATCATTAACGATGTAGAGGTCACTAATAGCCTAGAGCCTCTACAATTGCGTCGTGACGTGAGTGACATTGCAGCGCTTAGCGCCTTCTATCGTTTTTATCATGGAGAGTGTTCTGAGGAGCTTTTCGACCTTATCCCACCTTCCCCCTTCCTACTCGAAAGCACGCGTGCCGGTCTTCGGAGTCATCAATTTTCTGTCTCCACCTCAACACCACGCACAAAGAAATTGGTGCCTCGTTCTTTGTCGTACTTCCAAAACTTGAAATTCTTTGCCAGCACATATGTCTATAACATGGGTTCTTTCAAAAGAGGCGTGAAAAGGCACCTTAAGCGCCGGCAAGGTGGAGGCGGCTAGAACAATATGTTTCAAGCTAGTATATGTCTTTCAAGTATTAGATGTCTTTGAATATGGACTCTTTTAACCGCTTCTCATCAGGTGGTGTTGAGTCATAATTGCAAAAGATATTTAGGAAAATATCTTCAAAACAGAATAAAATTTTTTTCTGGTGTGGGAACCGAACAAATTGGGTGACAGCTCTGACCACTGAGCTACCGATGAATTGGGATAACCCTGTTTATTTCTAGATACTTATAATACTAGATACATTTAATAGTTTTATGTTTGTAATAGGTAACGTAAACCGCCCTATTACGGCGTTAATCATATTCAACTCCTAATACGGAGGTATATTTATTCACATGTTTTATTCCCCTTCAACCACTTAGGAAACCAGTTATTGGAAACCAGTTTTTCTTGTTAGATTATTCCAACAAGAATAAAACATGAAACCAAACAGAACAAAAACTAAAATAAAATACGAAAATAAAAATACCTTCATAGCAATACTGATATATACTTTTATAGCTATTCTTGTTTTGGTTACCTAAACTAGAATGACACATGAAAACAAAAATTCCTTTCTTAGTAGCCTTTGACTTTGACTACCGTCGTAATAGGAGATAGGACTGGTTATGTCATCAAATAATCTGCTGGTGCCACAGAACCAGCTGGCATTCGTCATACATACCGTAGCTCTTAGATGTTTCGTTTGTTTTATAGATTTCACTTCAAGTGTTATTATTTTCAGTAATTTGGACTACGTGTGTAAAGAAAATGGCCGATGTGTCGTCGACGTGACCCGCCGCAATCAGTGCCAAGCGTGCCGGTTCTCGAAATGCCTGAGAGTAAACATGAAGAAGGATGGTCAGTGTTTTGAACTCAGACTTTCGTGTTTCTCCTAGATTTTCTTAATGAATGCTTTATTCGCTTTAATATTTTTAACCCCCGACGAAAAAGGAGGGGTGTTATAAGTTTGACTTGTCTGTCTGTGTATCTGTGTGTCTGTCTGTGGCATCGTAGCGCTTAAACGAATGAACCGATTTCGATTCAGGACTGCGATGGTTCTTAGCTATAATTTATGAAGATCACTTCAGGTCTTTGATGACTATCAGCTAATTTTCTACGTGATAATAGGATTTTACTAACTTTAACAGTTCCGATTGATTTCAAATTTGGTGTTCTGTCATTTCGGTGACATTCCCATGACATACTAACCTTGAGCCGATCCTATATCTTCAAAAAGTCGGAGAAATGCTTAATTCTTCAGAAACTTACAGCAGAATTAGCGTGTTTGGGCTCTTATGAATAGTCTGAATGAGATGGTGTTAGATAGATGATTAATGACGCCGGGGGTTAGTTAAAATTTTTAATTTTGTAATTATTATAAATCATTTATTAGACAGATTTTGTTTTTTTTATTATTTGGTAACGATATAAAGAACAATATATAATAAAATGTAAAGTGCAAACCGATGTGTTGGAATCGGGCCATTTTTAAAAATGGACGCTATTTGTATGTTTCGCGCGCGGCCGCTCACTCCCATGGCGTCGTTCTACGTCATCGGTCGCCGCTCTTGATCCGCGCAGCATCCTTGAGCAGCGCCCGTCTATTTCAAAATACTTAGTTTGAACAGTTAGTAAATTAAGTAGGTATAGTCGACCACAGAAGTAGCTGAACACTTTAGTACCATGTCACACTGATCTTGTGCACGTACTTTATAGTTGCTACCGTACTATATTGACGCTAGAGTCGTTGTGACACGGTACTAAAGTGTTCAGCTACTTCTGTGGTCGACCGTACCCAGATTTTTTTATTCATCCAGGCGTATTAAGATTTCTCTCCGAAGAAATTTTAAGAGAGGTATACCTAGTAATGTTCACTCAAATAATGAGCACCCAACTGCGGACACCATGAGAACATCTTAGCCAAATAACGCCGCCTCGTAGTGTTCTGTTCGTGGCTTCGTGCAGTGAGTAAGGTCGCCGGCGCTCATTGAGGAAGGGTATGTTGGAAACGGGCGGAAATATGTTAGAAAAGAGCGCAATAGGCAACGTAATACAATATCTTTGGTGTTATAACTTCAAGCGCCATAGGTTACAGTAGTGACCGCTTATTATCAGGGGGCTTATTCGCTTAAAATGACAAACAAGTGCTACCACTTTCTTTATATTTATGTAAGTAATTGCTAATTCACGATACAATAAAATAAAACACTTCTATAAAAAACATCATTTTTTATCGAAATGCACACTTGTCATTTGAATTGGCGAATAAGAGGGCTGGTCGGCCGTATGCTGATTGTCACCCTTGTCCTATAAAAAAAACATTACCAACCATAATGTCATTGCTGATCAAGTACTCGCCTAGACCACTGAGACATATAAATATCATAAGTTAAAATAATAACTTTAAAATTCAACTCCGCTCCGCGAGGTGTAGCAGATGCGTACATTGCCAGTTGTGTAGCAAAATCTGAACCCCGCAATAAATCTTCAATCAATATTGTACACGACCGAGCACTTGTACCAATAAAGTATTTATCCAGGGCTCCTTCATCGCAGCATGTCTTTTCCATTAGGAGACACAGCTCAAGTATTTGCGGTTCGACTGTCGATAAGTGGTGAGGAAAAATGCGGGGGCAGTGTCATCTTCCCTTCCGTGATTGTCGTGAACATACCGACTTTCACACGGAACCCAAGCTCGTCTTCTTTCCACAAAAAGAACGCTGAGGTCAATTATAGTAACAAATGGATTCATAAAACGCTAATTGAAATAAATTTTTATCGAAATGTAAATAAATCTTTTATCTATCTATCTAATTACATATTCCAGTTTGTCTGTGGGTCCTGCGTTGTCATATATATTACGTAACACAATTAATATTCAAAGCATTAAAGTTATATCCTTCTAGACTTTAATAGGATAGTTATACACGAGTACTTGCATAATGCATATTTAGTTCAAAAATGTCTAATTGAACAATATAGCAGAAATTGTTAGAATAAAGAAAAGAGTGGAAACCAATATATAACTCTGTTATCGAGGTATGAATTAAATTAGCTAATCCCAAAATTTAATATGAAAAAGAATCCATTAAAAGAGTAAATCGCTGGCTGGTTCCTTCACAAAGATACGTCTATCCAAGTCTTCATCTAAAAGTAGGGAATCTTAAGCACTGAAAAAGAAAACATTTCTTACCTATTGTCCATGACAATAAAGATGCTGAAAAAAATGGGAAAATGTTTCATGTCGTGAATACGAGTAAGTACCTATTATAGCCCGAAATAGTGATCATAAGGATTTTAATACGACAAATGTTTTAAAAATCATTTAACAAAAACTCCGTTTCAAATTTTGCTCCAAAACGCCAATACCGATAATTTCACGTGACCGCTATGACGTCACCTTCAAATTTAAAACAAAAAATACACTAACCAGTTTTTTTTAATCATTTTGATAGAAAAATAATAGGATTGTTAACAAGCATTTGCATTTGTGTATATTAAGGAGGAATTAAATAAAAGAATCACATGATTAATTGTTGATTGCTTGTCTGATGTCGACTTACTATATCAGCTCAAAGCTTGAAACAATTATTTTAACTACAACTCAATCGCGGATATAGGGATTATACAGGATGTATGAGAAACGCTCTCGCAACGAAGGCATAACATCAATTATTATGGTAGTACTGCTAATCCTAAGCACCCTCGTCATAAAAAAAAATTCATCATGAAAAACAAACAGCTCTTTCATACAAACAGATAGTGCTATGAATAAATTATGTTTTATACAACAAGATTACAAACAAGCTGACGGCCTATATGGTGGTAAGTCGACCGCCGGAAAAAACACCTGCAATAACAAGGAAAAAATCACTTGGTATTACAGGTGCGTTGTCATCTTGAGGCCTAAGATCCGCCTAGAATCCACCTTCCAAGCCCAGTAATTTCACTGGCTACCTTTCCCTTCAACCCGAAACACAGCGAACTGTTTCACGAGTGAAATCAGAACGGTGCCGGTAAAAGGTGGTGTTACGATCGACCACAGAAGTAGTTGATCACTTTAGTACCATGTCACAACGACTCTAGCGTCAATATAGTACGGTAGCAACTATAAATTACGTGCACAAGATCGGTGTGACATTCAGCTACTTCTGTGGTCGACTTTACCTACCCAGACGACCCTACATACGGGCCTACCACCTAGTAATTTAGTAAATAACACCTGAAGTTTTTTCGCAATTTAATTTTTTTTTAACAAGTGGTGTGGGGCACCTGCTCTGCCATCTCTTTCTTGTTTTCGAGCGCGCCGCTCCCCTTACACCCTGTATGTGTTGGAGTCTAAGATCTTGACCCTTTCGATTTGTTGATTTTGGGGTGTGAAGGCAAACGATGGTAACGCGCCCGTCGCCGCCAGCCGTCGTTCACACCGATAACTGTTTGTTTACATGCGAAATTGATGGTGTTACCCTCGGAGGGATCTCGAGTAGTGATTATGAAAAGCTTTAATTTTCTGACTTTAATATAACTACAGATAACATCAAAAATATTCCTGTAACAGGTGTCAGTGGTACATTTGTGTTCCCCCGAGATAGATAGATAGAAAATGTTTATTTTGCACATTCACATAAACATTACAGAGATAAAACAAACACAATATGCCAAAATAGCGGTTTTATCGCTAGAAGCTCTATCTTTACCAGACATCCTTGTGGTAGGGAATATACTTAATTAACAATAGTGATAGGTACGAAAAAGTGGAAAAAACTGAAAAATAATTTAAAAGTATACACATACAAACATCCCCAAACATTCCCGAGCTACAAACATCTACAATATTTGAAGCAGGTATTACAAAATGTTTGATTAATATCTTATGATAAAAAAGTTCTAATGTAGTTAGTAATGAAACACACCGCAATGTCTTACAAGGAAACTTTTCTAAAGCAAATGGTAGCTTTTGACACTTGTCCATAGCTTTAAAAAAATCTCTGAAACTTTTTAGAAGTAGGGACAGAACCGTTTTTAAGTAGTATTATTTACTATCTATTCCTATAACTGTTTGATATTTGATAGCTCGAGCATGAACAGTCACAGAGTCTGAAATTTGACGTACTGTCGTAGGCATGACAAACTTTCTCTCCCTAATATGAAACCTTGTTTGCCGAACACTTGCTGTGTAGGGCTGAGAGGATTATGTTGCGTAATAAATAAATATTCGCCAGATATGGATAGTATTACATTTATGGATGCTTTAAAATAAACTAGAAGGTAAGTATATTAAGTACGGTGAAATTTGTGATGAAAAATCACTTTTTTTTCTAATTCAGCTAAAAGGTAATATAATAAGTATTTTCTCTATTGTTTAATAGATTTTTTTATGTAACAAGGATGGCAAAGTGGCAAGCGTACGGCTCGCCTGATGGTACGCTACGAGCGTCTACATGACTACGGTAATCGCTATCGTAGCACGTAGACGCTCGTAGCGCCCGGTCACTAATCACGCGTTGCCTCAACTGTAAAAATCAAGAAAAGTCATATGATGTGTAGCAGATAATATTGTAATGCCACATCAGCATATCTAAATTTATAAATTTTTTACTAGCGGTGCAGCACGAACGAGCTCCCAGGCCGGCGGTGACAGCTGCTCATCACCAGATCGCCATTCAGAAACTGGGCTACAACTTTAGTCAGCAGCAACCTTTCTTTTCCACTCCAACACCTCTCACTTTTACTAGTTTCCCCCCACTTCACGCCTACAATCATCTCTCACATTCAAGTGACCCACTACACAATGTACATAATTCCTTTTTAGAAAACTCTTTTCAAGACTTTCCCACTTCACGAGTTCCGGACTCTATTCCTACCGAGATCCCCCACCCTCTGAATCCACTCCTCGGCTCTCAAGTCGGTTCACTTACATCACTGAGTCCATTCAAGATTCCGCTGTTCTCGAACACTTTGCACTACCCAATGCCACATCCAGCATATTTCCCGACAAATATTTTCTATCCACCCGTTATGTCAACTGACATTCCGCCAACAGGAACCACGCAATCGACTAGTAGTAAGTTCAATATTAGATTGCGATTTTAGTCCTATGGTTTTTTAAAATATCTAAGTTGCGGTTATAATAATGTTGCAAGGATTTTTCTAACAGCATAATCTAATTATTTTACATAAGCCTTTCGCGAACTTCTTATGTTATTAGTGTACGTGCGTGCACTATGATTCTTATAATTATTATTTTACTGTATTATTAATATATTTTGTTTAGAATCAATGGACGTGAATGCGCTGTGTCCATCGAAATTTTCGACGCCATTAGAAATTGTTGAAAAACAAGTCACTAAACTACCTGAAAAAATAAAAGAAGACGAAGTATCGAGTTCTGAAGAAGCTTACAAAGCGCAAGAATTAGTTGAAAACTGTAAAAGAGATGGTAAGTAATATAGTTTATTTTTAAAAGTTTATATTTTTAAAAATATTTGTTAGATACCTTTAGGTTACCTTTTTTGAATCTATAAAAGTAAGATAAATTAAAAGAACATACGTCAGATTTTCTCATGCTAAAGTTTAGTGCATAGCGAATTAAGAAAGCAATTTCGCGAAATTTGATTTTGTTGTTTAGTGTGTATGTTCTTACTATCTTATTTCAGTTTTTTTTATAATAGCAACGTCTATGTAATTTATGCATAATATCTGCCTATTTATAGATTCAAACAAAACGCTACTACAATCGCCAGTTAAATATGAGCCTGCTATATGCGTTGTACCGAGAAGCTTTGAAGAGAGCAACCTTGACATAAACAATAAAAAAGACGACAACGAGTGGCTCGCATCAAAAGATTCACAGAAAATGATTCGCCTAGCAGAGAGCTTAAAAGTTTCAGAGGAAAAATTATGTAATATACAGTTTGAGTTGAAAATACGAAAGGGCATACTACACCACTTCTGCAGCGGGCCAGACGATCCATACGATCCGGCTACGAAGATATTGGTTATGTCTATAAAATGGTTACACGGGGTGGCGTCCTTTGTGCAAATGAAAGGTTATGAACAATTATGTCTACTTTATAATAATTGGAAAGAACTTTTTATTCTGACAGCCGCTCAATATTCTATTCAATTTGAGGAAGGTAAGAATTTGATAATTTATATGAATGGCAGAGGTTAAAAACCTATGCATTACAATTATAGGTATTTACAAGAAAATTTCATAACAACAAAAGTCCCTGCAGTTTATTTTATTTCCGAGCTATGCTTAGAAAAGAAGATAGAGTCAATATCATTAACAAGCTCTCCCAATACTTAAAAATAAAACTGGCAATGAATAAAATATAATAATAATCAGTTAATATTTTTTTTGATAGTTATAAAAGTATGTTTTTTGACGTGTTAAGTGTTTCTATCTTTGTTAATAAATCTAATTTGGCCATTTAGTAATTTTTGAAATTCGTGATTTTTTGGATGACTTTGTTCAAGAATTATTTATTCTATACTATGTATAACATACATACATATACATATAGTATACATCCGACAGTCCGAGGCCGACTGTACTGAAGTCAAAATTTAATAGTGACTACATATAGATGCTAATTTCACAGGTGTCAATACACCAGGACATTGCAAGCGATCAATAATAAGAGATGATTTAGTTAAACTGGGTACATTACTCAGACGTATATCTCACTGTAAATTAGATAAATCTGAATATGATTGGTTGAAGTCTGCGCTCTTGTTTCGTACTGGTAAGTTTTAAATTGCTAAGATGTTAGGCTAAGTAAACGTCGTTATCACACGCGTGTAGTCTAAGTGCTCACCAATATAGATTAAACATAATTGTTATATTAGCTCGTTATTGCACTATAAAACTTAAAACATAGCAATATTCATGCAATAAGTATTTTAGTGAAAAAATCACTATAAAATTACAGCCTGCTTTCACCCAAGATGGACATTTATAAACCAAATAATAGTCATTAAAAAGAGTTAAGGGTACCAACATAATATTATTTATTTCTCCGGAACACCAAAACAGCTTTAAAACAATTTAGAAATCTTACAGAAATTAAGTAAGTAGTTAAGTAAGTAAATGTTTCCTATTCTGGTGTTTGGAGTCCTTGGTCGATTGTATGGATTTTTTTATTGAAATTAAATGTGGACACATATATATTAAAACCTGTAGAATTAAATGCACAATCTAGAAGGGTATAACAATAACCAATTATGTAGGTACTGCATACAATATTGCTAAGGTTATAATATAAACCGTTTTTGTCGTAGATTCTGTAGACAGTCCAGCATCATCCCAAATAGAATTACTACAGGAGCAAACACTTCTGCTTCTTCAGAAGCACTGCTCAGCCAAAGATTCCACTCGGTTGGGGCGTATCATGATGCTGCTGCCCAGCGTTTGTTCGTTCGCCAACCAGGACCTACTACATCATTTACTATTTCCTAATACCTCAACTGATGACATCCATTCGACGCTTTCAAGGATATTAATGTATACAGCAACTTAAATAATAAGTAACCTAATCAATGTTGTATATTCAATACCCTCACCTCTTTACCTCTATTTAGTTTTCTGACGACGAAACAAAAGACTTCTGACTTAGTCATTAGAAAAATATTGCATTGCAAAAGGCCGTCAAATATAGAACCAACGAGATTTCATTGCTCATGTTTACTTGGTCCAAACTAAGTTAAAAAGGTAGGTATAAGTAGTTTATTCATTCAGTACAAACAAATTATAACATTTGTACAAATTGGCTACGTGATGTGCAATCGACATCATTAATCTCTTAATTAATTTATTTATTTATACAGGGTGGTGCCATCAATGCGACAATAAATTTAAATATGGGCTAATATATTAGTCAATAGAAGTGGTTTACCACTTTCAGAAATTTCGTATTCATTTGATAAATTCACGACATTTGTATGAAATTATGCAGCCTATGTTGTATTATTTCATACAAATGTCATGAAATTATCAAATGAATAAGATGTTTTTGAAAGTGGCAAACCATTTCTATGAACTATTAAAGCCCATGTTTGAATTTATTGTCGTATTGACGGCACCACCCTGTATACTGAAAGCTTTACTTATTTTTTTTTAATTTTACAAATAGAGTATATCGGATTTTTTAAAATTGAGAGAAACTATACTAAAAAAAAGAGAAAAAAGATGATAATAATAATAATTATACTTAATGCAAATACGTATAGTATTTATGTAGTTAAGACTACATTAGGACCCACCTATTTACAATATAAAAATATAAATATAAATAATGCACATTTTGTAAAAGAAATGCAATGCACAATTTTTGAAAAATCAAATAATATTTAAGGTCTTGGTTTGTAAAGCCTTATGTCTACTGTATAGTAGTTATAATACTAAACCCAGATTTATGTACGTACATACCAATGTTACCATACAATGTTTCTCAAAACACCACCTAAATCTTGTGTACCAATAAGGTTGGTAAGTCTGGTAACATTACCGCGCTGAATTGCGAGGCTAATCTTTGTGCGAAATATCTATCAGCCTTATTGTCACTTAAAGTTTCGAATAGACCACATACTCATAATATTACCGTGCATAGACGATCAACCTCGAAGAACAACCTCTCCACATACATTGCCCAAGAAAGTGCGCAGAGCGTACACAGCAGCCTCATAGCCCTTCGAGATAAACCAACTCAGCCCTAGATGAGTTGGATGAAAATAATCTGTAAGGCTTTCCGTTACTGCTCTGCGGAAGGTTAAAGCTGATATTATACGGTGCAATTTCTATTAAATATTGCTTTCAATTTCACTGCTTTAATGACATTGACACGTCTAAATACGTTACAATGTGATTGTTCAATGTCATTGAAAGCTAAAATTCAATAAATTGCTTCTTTATACACAGGATGGGTCTGTTAATACGACAATAAATTGAAAAATGGGCATAACATATATTAGAAACATATATTAGTTCATAGAAATGGTTTGCCACTTTCAAAAACATCTTATTCATTTGATAATTTCATGACATTTGTATGAAATAATATAATATTGGCAGCATTATTTCATAGAAATGTCATGAAATTATCAAACGAAGAATAAGATGTTTTTGAAAGTGGCAAACCATTTGTATGAACTAATATAGCTCATGTTTTAATTTATTGTCGTATTGACGGCACCACCTGTATACAATTAGATGACATACAATCTGACGGCCCATCAGCGATCTGTGGGCCTACCTGGTATTAAGTGGCTATTTGTTGAGTGTGGCAACACAATTTTTTGTACACTTAAAGAACTGCTCTACGGCTCTCTCTCCTAAATAAATGGTTGCCTTGTAAGATCGTGTCTCTTGTGTTCTATTGAAGTAAATAAAAGTATTTCTATTGCCAAGATCCATTTTCTTTAATAGCCAGTATTGCAGATGCGTTGTCATCCTGAGGCTTAAAATAAAATGTATTCGAAATTTGGTGTACCTACTGTCACTTCGGTGACATTCCCATGACATACTAACCTTGAGCTTGAGATCCTATACCATCAAAGTCTGTGGGATCCTTAATTCTACGGAAATATACAGCAGATATAGCGCGTTTGGGCTCTCATGAATAGTCTCAATGAGCTGGTGTTAAATAGACGATTAATAAGGCCGGGGGTTACTTAAAATTTTCAATTTTATTCTTTAGTCGGTGAAGTCGAGCACGACGCATTATTCAATATTGAACTTGGCTTTTATTTCACATTTATGTTTTTGATGGTATAGTTTTTATCATAGATTTCATCATTTAGGGGAGTGAAAAGGGACGTGGAAGTTTGTATGAAGAATATAACCGCTGAACCGATTTAGATTAAATTTTCTATGGAGAAAGTTTGAGCAGTGGGGATGAATTTAGAATATAGAAGTTTTTATCCCCAAAATCAAACCTTAGGGTGTAAAAAAGGGGGGGGGGGGGGGCGAAAAGGGGAATAACTACTAAAGGACTTTATGATTTCATCATTTTCATTTAACTTTTCGTTAAAAATATTTGTTTCAATCAATCATTTAGTGAAAACAGGGGTACCAGTTTGCATGAGTAATCTCTAAATCAAAGTTAAGTAAGAAACAAAACTAAATATTATTTTACTTTTCCTAAGATTTAAAGTTTTATAGAGAAACTTTAGTAAAGCCACTTCGCATATTCTCGTCAATCCACACTATTTCCACCAAAGATGCATATTTAATGAATGATCTTTAATAGATCTTTCTGTATATTAGGTTGGGGAAAAAGTCTTTTCGCATTATAGTATGTAGGTATGAACTTGTAATAAAAATCTCTTTGGCTGTACTATTTGTATCTGGCTGGTTTTGGTATCTTCTTCTTGTTTATTTAATGGCCTCTCGTTATTACGAATTTTGCGGTTTTGGTATCATTAAAAGTTTAGATTTTAAAAAAGATAATTCCAAATTCAAATTAGGAAAATGTGTGTTTTTCATTTCTTTTTCGTACTGTCAAGATGAGAGAATCTAATAAAGAAATTCGATACATTTTAAAATTTTACTACAATAAAGGTAAAAATGCAACGCAAGCCGCGAAAACAAATTGCGATGTTTATGGACCTAGTACAGTGTCTGTGAGAGTAGCACAAATTTAGTTTAAGCGTTTTCAATCCGGAAATTTTGATGACAAAGATGCACGTCGCTCTGGTCGCCCTATTAGGGATAAAATTGATGCCATTTTTGAAAAACTGGAGCAAGATCGGCATATCAGTAGTTACGACGTAGCTGAAGAACTGGGAATTGACCATGATATGTATGCGAATAAGGGGACAAGTGAAAGGAACCGTGGTTAGATACGCACTGACGTTTATTTGACGAATAGTAGGCCGCGTCGCAGACGCTATGCTTATATCTATATCTATACATAACATTCCTCCCTCTATTCAAAAATAATTCCTAACAAGTTATTGGGACAATTACGTAATTGCCTGTGAGGTATTTGCTCTGGGCTATCTACTTATGGTAGATATAGCTTCATGGAACTCTTCGTCAGCGGATGTCAGAGCCTCTCTGGTTATACCTGAGCCTCCGGTAGTATCCAAAGTACTGTTTTGAGGAACTGCATCTGATACACCATCATCACTTAATGGCGTAGACTCTCTTGGCTCATAAAACTCCTCTCTTCTCCCCGCCGTGCGCGTTACAAGTGAAGGTGGGCTGTCATAACCATGGTACGGTGAAGCATCAGATAAGTTTGGAGTTGAGCACTGAGTAGGCGTTGGTGCCAACTGGTTTTGCGGAGTGTGCGGCGGACGTGGAGGTGACAGCGGCGGCGGCGGCGTTGACGGAGACGGTTGCGGCGGCAGCAGAGACTGCGTAATCGCTGGCTGTGACCCAGGTAAGGATATCTCATGGTTTTGGTTATTAACGTTAATCGTCCCTTTAAATAACATTATTTGATTTTTGTGCCTTTTCACACACTCGTTACTTAAATTATTTTTAATTAAATACATAACTTTCCCTAACCTTTTTAATATGATACCCTTTTCCCAAGTATATTTAGTTTTATTTACATATTTTACGTAAATGACCTTTCACGTGACACTTTTTACACACATAGCTCGAAAATCTACATTCCGTAGTTTTATGGTTTGTGTAACCGCAAACTTGACATCTGACCTTCTGTTCATTTCTACTTTGCGCGTTTTTTGAGATTTTGAACACTTGGTTATCGCGAGACGTTGTGAACACGGCACCGTCCCTGGCGCTGACTGCGGCAGCTGCGCGCGCGCTGTTGAAGTTCTCCGCCAGTTCCACGACCTTGGCCAGCGTAAGGTCATTCAGGTCATGCGCGTACAACTTTTCTTTTTCCATTCCTGGGCGCATTCCCATGATGAACCTGTCTCGTAGTGCTTCTTCTGTGTTCAGGAAGCCGCAACGCGACGTTAGACCTCGAAGCCTCGCTGCCCACTGGGAGTGAGACTCGTACGCTTGCTGCGTAGCTGCGTAGAACTTATGTCGTTCACTAAACCCGACGTGCTTCGGGGTAAAATGACTATCAAGAAGTGATATGATGTCTTCGTAGGGAACGCTACCTATGTCCTTGGGCAAGGATGGGTCAACAGTGAGCTTGTAGGTACCCTCCGTGAGTGCGCTGAGAAGAATCGCCTTCCTCTTCTTACCACTGGGATCTGTTCCTCCGTCGATATCATTTGCAATAAAATACTGCAGAATCCGACCCTTATAAGAGTCCCATGTATGACTATTGTGGTCGAAACTACTTAAAACTCCGAAGTACGACATCTTGTTTTTTTTTATGTGGGTAATCGAATCGTCGCCACTGATATGTATGCGAATAAGGGGACAAGTAGATACGCACTGACGTTTATTTGACGAATAGTAGACCGCGTCGCAGACGCTATGCTTATATCTATATCTATACATAACAGACCACAAAACAGTTTTGGCGCATTTAAAACAAATGGGTACACAAAAAAGCTCGATATTTGGGTACCCCACGAGCTCACTGAAAGAAACCTAATGAACCGTGTACCTACTCATTTGTGATTCTTTATTACTACGTAATGAAACCGAAACATTTTTGAAGAAGCTGATTACTGGTGATAAAAAGTGGATCACGTACGACAAGAACGTGCGAAAAAGGTCGTGGTCAAAGGCCGGCCAGGCTTCACAGACTGTGGCAAAACCCGGGTTAACTCGCAACAAGGTGATGCTGTGTGTGTGGTGGGATTGACTGGGATCAGCATTCATTATGAGCTGTTACCACCAGGCAGGACCATCGATTCTGAACTCTTCTGCGAACAACTGATGAGATTAAAGCAAGAAATTGAGAGAAAGCGGCCGGAATTAATCAACAGAAGGGGTGTGGTTTTTCATCATGATAACGCTAGACCTCACACATCTTTAGCCACTCAGCAAAAATTAAGAGAGTTTTGCTGGGAGGTGTTAATGCATCCGCCGTAGAGTCCTGACCTTGCACCTTCAGATTTCCACCTGTTTCGCTCTCTTCAGAATTCTCTAGGCAGTGTCAGGTTAACATCACAAGAGGACTGCCAAAACCACTTGTCGCGGTATTTTGATCAGAAGCCCCAAAATTTCTATAGCAATGGGATCATGTCCCTACCTACAAGATGGCAAAAAGCTATCGAATAAAATGGTACCTACATACTTTAGTTAAATCAAATGTAAATAAACTATACTAAAAAATGTTTTGAATTTTCTTAAAAAATGCGAAGAAACTTTTTCCCCAACCTATTATTTAATGAAAGGATCTTTAAAAATAGCATACACCAACAATATTATTTTTACTAACCTAAATAGTACTTATTATAGTTACAAAATTTCTTTGACTGAGGATCAAAACTAATTATGACGACGACCGGCTGGCCGAGTGGTCTGTACCCCAGTCTATTCGGTCAAGAGGTCCCGGGTTCGAATCCCGGTAGGAACAAATGTTTGTATGATGAGTACGAGCATTTGTTTACGAGTCATGGATGTTTATATGTTTATTTAGTATATCTCTGATATTTATATACATATTATTATCATTATTTCTCCGTTATCTAGTATCCATAACACAAGCTCTTAATGATGCTTTCTTTGGGCTAGATAATAGGTGTGAGTGTATAAATATTATTATTATTATTATTATGACGTGATATTACTTTTATTTTAACTTCTAGCTGATTCAACATCTTTGCCTTAGTCGCTACAATAATAGTAAGTAATTTTTGTCAAGACGCGACAGACACCTCGGGAGTCAATAGGACAATTGAAGATCAACCGTGTCTGGAATCTGTGTCTACACGAGCATGCTTACCTTGATGAAAATATTTTTATGCGAGTAAAAGGTAAAATAGGTAAGTATGTAGGTATATCTGAAGCATGAAGCAAATAAAAAATTTAATTTTAAAATCTACTTTAATTATTATTCTTAAATATTTTCTTTTTAATCATCCCAAAACGATCACCACTGTGTGAATACTTCTTCTGAAACCATTGACTACAGGAAACACGAAAAAATATAAACAAATCCAATAAAAAAAGTCAATAAAAAATATTACTACTCCAGTGAACCAGAAATGCTTAACACTAGCGGTAATTGCAACAATCGATACAAGAATTACATCGATGATAAAATAAAAAATACAGCACCACAAGAACAGTAGAATATAGATCTCGTTGAACGAGAAAGCCGCAATTAAGAGGACTATGTGTGCTGCCGCCAATAGAATACCAACTACCGCATACATATGCACAATCAAGCTAGCCTCTATGGAACCCACTCCAATCGCTACCAATAATCTTTCACCGAATACAAACAATACTAAATACTGTAAGCTTATCAACAGCCCCATGAGGGCTATTAAGACAGTGCCAACTCTCAGGGTTATACAGAAACAACATGACTTCCCCAAGAGGCAGTACGAGTTTGGAATCCTTTTCCATACTGTCATTATCAGGCCGTTTCTGAAACAAATCAATTATTCTATCAATACGTTTTAGTCCTTTCGCAAAATGATAATATTTTTTTTAATTGATTACTATGAAGTAATGTGTTAAAGTATACCCACATACCGGTGACACTTTGAAACGCATAATGTTTATTGTCATAATTTCAATTGACATATATATGGCATACAAATTAAAAAGCATAATAGTTTTTAGCAAAGTTATAATTACGCATAAACATAATAACGCAGATTTGTTGAAAGACATAATAATAAAACCCATAATCATATAAATCTATCTATTTATTTGCCACATTTATATAAAGCATACTTTGAAACGCAGATTTTAATTATGCATAAATGACTATATTCATAATTTTGTTTGACATAGGTACTTTTATAAAGCATAACTCAGTAAAGCCATAATTTTATAAAACATATCTATAAATATCCAAAAATTTATTGTTTACTTTTACTATGCATATTTACTTATACCTACGTATTTTTTTATTTTATTCGACACAATGAAGTATTTTTTATGCTAAAATTGTGTATAAATTTCGAAGCAAAAATAAAGAAATCAATATTAATACGAAATTAATTATATTAAACCCGACTGGCCGTGGTCGTGGTCCTTCGCCGTGGTACTAGTCTGTCCAATACCAGAGTGTAATTTAAAAGCCGGAGGCGCGGAGGGTAGTGTGTCCCTCGCCCTCTGTAGCGAATCTCAGGCACTGGCGCATGAGACTCGTTACGCAAGGGCGAAAGGGCTGCACTTCCCGCAACGCCGGAGAAGAGCAGAACCTATTGCGCGCTGCATGCCTGCTTGCATGCTTGTATGCATGCAGAAGAGTTTAAGTATTATGCTTGCATGCATGCATGCTTGCTTGCATGCTTGTATGCATGCTGCTTGCTTGCCTTATGCATGCCATCAAATCAGAACAATTATATAAAAAAAATCTTTTATGCATAGAAATTTATGCTTTTTGAAGTTATGGTAAATAAGTGTTATTCCTTAGGGGTTTTTAGAGATTTTGCCGGTTATTCTTATTAAAGATATGCTTTTTAAATATTATGTCTTTTGAATATAGTGGCCAACAAAAATTATACCTTTCATTACTTCGGCTTATCAAAATTACGCCTTTCTATGATTATGCCTTACAGGTTTCAGCCATATGATATTATGCGTCATGAAGTTATGCTATAATGGCTTATGGCAAGTGACTATTATGGCCAGTAATATTATGAATTGTCAGTTTATGGCGAAAAAAGTTATGCGTTTCAATAGGTAACCCCACATACCAGACACAACATATTTTCCATTGTGTGTGAGTGCCGATGGGCTCGTGAGAGAAAGGCTAAAGATATCAAAGTAGAGGGTAACATGAAGTGAATACCAACAATTGAAATCAGTGTATATCTACCATTGTAAACGACTTTGGGATCAATAATAAGAAAGCCATAGACATAAATAATACAAATTTGCCAATTTGTATGCGCTTATGAACAAAATCCCAGCCTTGCCCGGCTGGGATCTTTGCTTGTGCTTTAGAGTTTTGTTCGCGTAGAACCCCACATTAGTGATCTGTGAGCCCCATTAGCACCCATATTCACGACACTATCGAAAAACAGTTCAATATTGGAAACTATATTCCTGTCACTATTTATTGCGGTGCGTTACAGCGAAAGGGGATGTGAGTTTTCGAATGGAATCCGTTATCCGACAGTTGTTAATAGGGCCCTTATTTCAAATTAGACGGTTGCGGTCGTGCTGCCGCCGCGGGAGAGCAGTTCGGTAGGTAGTCGTGCTACGCAGGGACGGTTATAATTTATAAAAAAAAAAAAAAAAAAAAAAAAAAAAAATTGGAAATGCCAATTCTGCCTAAGTAAGGTGCCTAAAACGGGAAATACAAATACACCAATAAGAGTATCAGACCGTGCTGAAAACATAACACAAAACACTGAAGACACTGAAAACATAACTTTGAGAAAGAAAAAAACAACATGTAACAATATAGATAATGAAACGTCTATAAATAATTCAGATCAAAGTATATTAGGAGATACATTTTATTTAGAACAAACTCAAAACACAAACACACTAAACAAAGTATTGCTACAAGACATAAGCCGTATGATCACTGAAAGCTTACACGAAAATAATAAAATAATTATATCCCAACTAAAAAGTACCATTAAAACAGAAATAAATAAAGCTATTGAAGAATTAAAGCAAGACTTTAAAAAGGAAACAGACGCACTTCGCAACCAAAATAACGAAAGAAAACTAGAAATAGAAAGACTGAATAAGGAAATTGACAAAATTAAAAAAGAATACATAAACATACAACAGGAAATCGAACAAATACATAACAAGACAATTACTCAAAATTCTATGTATACTTCGGAGGATACAACTAAAAAAATAGTTATGTATGGCTTGGACGAGCTCTACGATGAATCGGAATTTTCACTTCATACGAGGATTATTGAAACATTCCGTGACCTTCTAAACATAGATCTTTTAGGCTATATTGAGGAAACACAAAGAATAGGTAAATATAATTACAATAAAAATAGACCACTTGCCTTAGAATTAATCAGCAAAAGGATGGTTAAATATCTATTGGAAAACAGTCATTACCTTAAAGGAACAGGAATATCAATATCCCCACTTTTAGATAGAGAAACTCTGAAAGCAAGAAGAGAAATGCACAAAGAAATGATCTCAGCCAGAAAAAAAGGTCTATACGCTATCATAAGGGAAAACCAACTATACATACAAGGGAAAAAAATAAACATGTCAGAAAAAAACCTACAATACAACTTGGATAACACATTGAACACAACTAACATCAAAACCAACTCATGGGAATCTAAGAAAAAAACAGAAGAAAGCCATAATAGCTCCTTTCGTAAATAACAGAAAAATATTTAAGGCACTCTTTCAAAATTTCCAAAGCCTATATAATAAGCAAGATCTACTGGAGGCTTTCTTAGAGGAAAACCAAACCTACGGTGCAGTATGTGTTTCTGAGTCGTGGCTATCGCCGGACAAGTTAGAAATGACAAAAATCGCAAACTACAAAATAGCGTCTTCATATTGTAGAAAGCAACGGGTAGGGGGCGGAGTGTGTATCTTGCTTCAGGAAGAAATCGAGAGCGTTGAAAGAGATGACATTACAAATATGACAATAGAGCATGTACTAGAAATATGTGCGTCGGAACTACCTACTTTGAATATCTTACTTATTAGCATTTATTGGAATGGAAGAGAGGAGGATTTATTCTTTGACCAATTACAAAAAATTCTTACATACATAAATAAAAAATTTCCAAAAAGAAACATAATTATCGGAGGAGATATAAACATAGACGTTTTAGGTAATTCTCTAAAAAAACGACAATTATTAAATATAATGTCTGAAAGTAGATTCACACAACACATAACAAGACCAACACGTATCACAAAAACAACATCAACATGTTTAGACTTAATCTTCACAAACTTTGACGGCTTTGATCTCTTAGCCTATGTGGAAGAGCTGGGCTTCTCTGACCATGCAGGCACTACAATCCAGGTGCGTGTAGAACAAAGTGAGAAAAAAATAACATGGTGCCTAAATAAAAGATTATTTAACGCTAACAATATAAATAATTTTAAACATAAACTATGTACAATAAATTGGCAACTACTTTTCCTTCACTCTAAAAATATTAATGAAAGCTATCAAAATTTTCATGAAACATTGATTAAACTTCTTGATACTTGCTTTCCAAAGTGCAAAATAAAATTAAAAACAAAAATAAAAAAAAATTGGCTTACATTAGGAATAAAAACTTCATGTCGAAATAAAAGACTTCTAAAAATTCTTACGCACAAGTTAAATGATAAAACGCTTCAAAGATATTATAAAACATATGAAAAAATACTAAAAAGATTAATAGTATATGTTAAAAAGTTAAGTAATAAACGCAGAATGGAAAAGTCTACTAATACAATCAAAACAATGTGGAAAATTATAAATGAAAATACAAATAAAACTCAAAAATACGAAAAGTGTAATATAAATTTAAAAGAACATAATAAAATCACCTCTGACCCCAAAAAAATTTCTAATATGTTTAATGATTATTTTACATCTATAGGACAGATTACAGAATATAATAATATATGTCAGGCATATGATCCCCCCACAAGGCATTCGACCGTAAATTCTATGTTTCTCAGCCCTGTAGACTGTGGTGAAATATATAAACACATAAAAAATCTTAAAAATAAGAATAGTTACGGAATCGACGAGTTGCCACCCTCATTGATAAAGAAATGTGCAGAAGAATTGACTTTTCCGTTTACTCTGCTAATAAATCAGTCCTTTGAGGAGGGCCGGTTTCCAGATATATTAAAAAGAACAATCATAAAACCTATACATAAAAAAGATGATAAGACGAACATAGATAACTATCGACCAATTGCACTTTTACCTACTGCATCGAAAATTTTTGAAAAATGTATGTATGACCGTATTTATAAATTCTGCGAAAAATATGCTGTTTTAGATGACAGCCAGAATGGTTTTAGGAAAAAGCGTTCTACTGTCTTGGCAGTTTTCAAATTCATGCAAGAAGTTTATAATATACTAAATAGCAAAAAATACGCAGTCGGAATACTCCTTGATATGTCGAAGGCATATGATAGGGTGCAACATAATATCTTATTAGAAAAATTATATAATATAGGAATACGCGGCCAAAGTCATAAATGGATAACGTCTTATCTAAAAGATAGGAAACAATATGTTGATATTGATTATTATGAGAAAGAAACATCGCAAATCTTAAATGTACGGTCAGAATGTAAAACTACAAACGCATCCATCCCACAAGGAAGTGTGATCGGATGTCTATTATTTTTAATATATATAAACGACCTACCTAAAGTCATGACTGATCATTGCGTGTTGTTTGCGGATGATGTCTCGGTACTTACTTCGTGCCAAAACAACACTGATATAAATGGCAAAATTAAATTAATTCTAGACAAATTAACCACATGGATGAATTACAATAACCTTAAAATTAACTTTAGAAAAACAAAACTATTGACGTTCCACCCCTATCAAAAAGTTACATTAAAAATAAACTTCAATTACTGTGACGAGAACTTAGAACCCGTTGATGAATATTCGTTTCTTGGACTAACTATAGACAAAAATAATAACTGGAAACCTCATATAAATAAGTTACTTTCAAAGTTATCCAGATTTTCATACGGCCTCCGTGAAATAAAAAAATATACCGATGAAAAAACGGCACTAGCTGCTTATTACGCATATGCTCACGCGTGGCTAAGCTATGGCATTGCTTTATGGGGAAATAGCAAAGATGCACCAGCTCTCTTTATACAACAAAAGAAGTTGGTACGTATCATAGCAAACATACAACAAACTGACAGCTGCAAACCCGTTTTTCAAAGTAGGGGGATCTTAACTATCCCATGCATGTATATATTGGAAATTTGTAAATTTGTAAAGAAGTATCCATATTTTTTTGCTAGTAGACAGGACTTGCCAACAAAGTACGCCTTGCGTCAAAAAACTAAAACAAGGTTAATGTTGCCCACTTCGAAATTAAAGTTGCACTCTAGTAGCCCGTTAGTAATGGCTGTAAGAATATTTAACAAACTACCAAGTGCGCTTAAAGCAATAGCAAATGATAATAAATTTTACAAAAAATTGAAGACTGTACTTATATTAAAAAGCTACTATACACTACAAGATTACTTTGATGACAATTTAGAGCTAACAAATTAAACGCATTTAAAAATCTATATAATTGACATGAAATTAGGTAATCAAACATTTAATTTAATTATAAAATTGCACAATATTTATATTATAATAACTATAAATTGATTCAAATTTTTTTTTTTTTTTTCTCTTTGGGACAGCCAAATTGTGTTAAATATAATATAGGTAAATTATAATAATATTAGTAACATATTAATAAACATAACAAAATATAATAAACGATTAATAAAATAAATAATGACATAAATTAGTTAACAATATTAGAAGAATAAAAGATAGTAATTTGAAAAGTAATAAATTCAATGACACAATATCCTCCTCCCTTCTAATTGCTGTGCCCGACAGGGTCCATGATGTACAGACAAAATATTTTATTTAGACCTTAAGACCATTGTGGAAAAGCAATAAAGTTGAAAGTTGAAAGTTGAAAGTTAATTTTACATACAATTTGCCCGTCCAGCGGCCGGACTGCTACCCGTACTGCAATCTATGAGTAGGTACTGCTTCTGAGCGGAAGACGAGCTGTTCCTATGTCATGATTTGTTTGAAATACAACAACCGTTCATACCCCTAGAAGAAGTCCGGAACCGCGAACCCCGAGACGGAAGTCCGGATCTCGTACGCAGCACAGCACGAGATGCGGACTTCTCTCTCGCAGCAGCAACACGACCGCAACCGTCTAATTTGAAAGAAGCCTAAAGGAGTGGGTATCTCTTAGATTGACTCTATTTTGTCACTATTATGTCATAGAGATTAACACGATTTATTACACAGACTTCAGAACTTCACGTAATGCGCAGCGAGCGCCGCGCGTGAGAGTTCAACTTTTATTTTCTCAATAAAAGTTGAACTCTCCTTAATTAGATACGCCACAGAAAGGACAATGGGTAATAACGTCCCCAAATTGAAGTCAGTTGTAGCATTATGAACATTACTGATGCCTATTGTACTCATCGAGAGCTTAATTTTATTCTATGACAGCGTGCTGAAATTCATTGGGAGAAAAAAGATATTCACTTTTGAAGTTTCAAGATTTCTAAACATTGTAAATTCTGCCATAACCTAATATACGTATAATCTTGATGATTTAGTTAGATGCAAATGTATCGGGCAACTTGATTAACCGGGCAGTATTAATATGGACCGACATTATGAATAATAAACAAACAAAATGAGACAACAGAGCTTTTTTAGAGATGCCCGACGTGGGCGTGGTAAGTTCGATTATGCGACAGTTGATCATATGCCGGTTAATTATTCATAGTAAGCGGGCTTCTCAAGTTGCCCGTAACATAATAATATAATTGTATCAATATCTAATTGTGTTACAATGCAGTACTCTTACTACAGGTAACTCAACGTCGATATTTTACTTACTATTAACGTGTGAACGCGCAAGAACTTCGTCTATATTATATATCTTCAGATGTAAACACAACGAATTTTCATGTGAACGAAGAAGAGGTTTCCTCAAGGGATCCAAGCCAACCTCACTCACCTGCACGGGCGAGGACACAATGGTCCTTAAATCCGGAAACCTGCTCTATTTTTCCGGGAGGGCGAAGATCTGTCCCAAGGTGGTGTCGGGTTTGTGGTCCACAAGCCTCTGGTAATTCGTGAATAACGTTGTACAAGTCGGAAGTGCGTGGAATAGGGTGGCGTACCTTATACTCATAATCACCAAATAGTATTCGTTAAAGGTCATACAGGTATATGCCCGACCTCAACTCACTCCGACAAGGAAGTAGAAGTAATGTATGAGGATATGTCTCGGCAAATACATACTTCCTAAACTCACTACACAGTCGTCATGGGAGTTTTCATCGCAAGGCTGGGCAAATGTGGCGATGATGGGTTGAAAGTGGGGTAATTTGGAGGTGGAATCCGGTACTATAGAGGTCAAATGCTAGCTGATTATACTTAGAGGGAGGGACTCTTCGTGATGAACTCCATCTTTTTTAAAAGACGGCTGCCTCGAAAATGGACCTGGAAAAGTCCGGATGGCGCAACAAAAAATGAGATCGACTTCATTATGTCGACTAAGACTCGGATATTCAATGATGTCTCAGTGATCATCATATCATCATCATATCAGCCTATGATGTCCACTGCTGAACAAAGCTGATTTCCAAATGGAACGGTTCTGCGCAACCAGCATCCAACGGCTCCCCGCGACCCTGACCAGGTCGTCTGTCCATCTAGTGGGAGGCCGTCCTACTTTCCGCTTTCCAGTATGTGGTCGCCATTCTAGAACTTTAACGCCCCACCGGCCGTCTGCTCTGCGTGCTATATGCCCTGCCCACTGCCACATCAACTTACTCCAATTGAAGAAGACCCAATTGAAGAATTCAATTGGGTCCTGACACCCTTCTTGAAGAACTACCGACCCATCACGCTCCTGAATCATGTTTACAAACTGTTTTCGAGAGTTATAACGAATCGTCTCGAACGCAAGTTTGATGACTTCCAGCCTCCCGAACAAACCGGATTTCGAAAAGGCTTTCCTACCATAGACTAGCTGTCCACAAATAGCAATATCATGTACTTTACTAGATAACAACCTGATAAACATTTCAACCCAATATTATTCTTTTTACTTAGGTTAAAGGGTTGATTATCTTTTTTCTCCCAGCGAATATGACGATGGCCTCATAGAATAAATTAAAATACCCACTAAAAGCAATAATAATCAAAGCATTTCATAATGCTACAATCAAAAATGTTTTAGGGACGGCTCCCATACAAAATTACCCATTGTCCTTTACGCCTCGAATGAGAATGTACATAAAATTGAACATACTTTGTAATTTTTTTCCAAAGCGTTTTAATAAAAAAGTAGCAAAATAATTTCTGAACTTTAATCAATTGAAGCTAACGATAGAGAACGGCTTTTATAAATAAACAACAAGGACGGCAAACATGCGTAGGTAAGCATGATTTTAGTGGTAGCAAGCAACATCCATCATCCATTGCCTATCTAGTATCTAGACTTCAGAACATCTTGGCTTAGTGAAAGAGACAAGGTTTCTGTGCCGGTTTTATTTACATTATCTATGGTACGGTTCTTAAAGTTTTTATGGACTAAATACCTGCTGAATTTGGTGAAGCGTGGCTATATCTTTCTATATATACAAAGTTTGTTGATTTCTTCTGCTAGGTTACATCGTACCCGTAGCGAACCCGTTTAATTAACCTCGTAAAATATTGTTCTCGGTGTTTATCGCTTTGTTATTTCTATTGTCAATGTCAGTCAGATATATCTGAGAGTTACTCTATGGTCAGGAGATAGCCTTGATACTTGCTAAAATTGGATCAAGCAAAAGATTTACCTAAATGAGGTCCTATAAAGTCTTATTTTCCTTTGTTTCGTTTCAATCGATTTAAAACGAAAAACTGTTAAATCGTATGAAAACGGCAGCAGTGGGCCTCTGCTGTGGATTATTGGAAACTACTTTTTGTGAATTTAAGAACTGACCACGAGGATGATCGTTTTCATTTCGATTCATGGTCAAATTGTTACCCTTGATGTGTTGTCGACTGTACAAACAGCAACAATCTAAAATTATTTTTTTCTTTTTATTGTTTTGAAGTCGGTTTTATTTTTGTGTATTTTTTTTCATATTTCTTGTGATTTTCTAAGGTCAAAGCTAGATGGGTGACTGTCAGCATTTTTTTATACCACTAAGGTGGCAATCAAGCATAGGTACGGCGGCCCACCTGATGGTAAGCGGTTACCGCAGGCTATGGACGCTTGCAACACCAGGGGCAACACCAGGGCTATCACTTGCGCGTTGCCGAACCTGTAAAAACCTTTTCACGCCTTTTTTGAAGAACCCCATGCTCTACTTATTTGAGAAAACCTCTGCAGGGAGCTGAAAAACCATTTTTTTTGTAGCTTTAAAAAAATAGAAATTTAGTTCTAAGTGTAATGAATAACTCGAATTGTTATTGGGTCATACGGGTGTCGTTACTCAACAATTTTTTGGCATTTGAAAAATAAAACGGTCCAATAAGGCCAAGTAGCTCGGGAAAAGTGGTTATTGGACCACTTCGTCCTTATTGATAATACCGTCTTAAGGTGGTTTTCCACCAGAGGGGCGAGACGAGACGAGGCGAGACGCGATTTAAAATTTGTATGGCAAATTTTCAATCCTCGCCTCGTGCATCTTTGGTGGAATGCGCGAATGGTGCGCTTTATTTACGTTTAAAATGTATTTTTATGGAATAAATAATATTGATAATCTTAATTAAATGTGATTTACTTTATGTAGTTTATGTCAATTATCATAATCCTATACGTAGTAGAACGCGACTGTACCTCTTGACATCCAATAGACTAAGAGCGAGACTGAATTTTGACAGTGAAATATATTATCTTTTTCATCGCGGAATATGATACAGTAAACACAAATTTTATTATACCTACAACACTTCTTTGAATTATTTTGGGCTATTAAATTGATAAAACTGTGCGATTATCAACAAATTTAAAATAAATATTTTTTTTTTTTAGAAAAGTTACCTTTTTTTAGAAAAGTTTGCTTCATATCTCTTTGACTATCCATTGTAATTTCTAATACGGTATAATTCCTAAACCACGGCCCGACAAAATATGATATTTGGCGAATAATCACGACATATTCGCTACCAAATTTTGAGATAAAACAGCTCGTCGCTAGGTGGTATAGTTTTAGAGATATTGAGGTGGCCGATCTGGGGCGAATGCGTCCCGGCTGGGCCACCAACATACCCCTATAACTTTTGAACCATGGTCCGACAAAATCAGAAATTTGGGCGACAAATTTCGACAAAATCGCGACAAATTTTTGGTGTAGTCAGAATTCAAATCGGTGTTGGTGGCCGATCCAGAACGATTCACACAAATACAGAATTGACGAGAATGTGTGAGGCGTCAATTTAAATATGTGTTTGTGTAAAAATGAACCATATTGCTTCCGATAACCATATTGATTTACCACCAGAGGGGCGAGACGAGACGACGCGAGACGATAATTTAAATTTATATGGCAAATTCTCAATCCTCGCCTCGCGCATCTTTGGTGGAAATAGTCAGGATTGATGAGGATGTGCGAGGCGTGAATTGAAATACTAGGTTGGGGAAAAAGTTTCTTCGTATTTTTTTAGAAAATTCAAAACATTTTTTAATATAGTTTATTTACATTTAACTAAAGTATGAAGGTACTATTTTGTTCGATAACTTTTTGCCATCTTGTAGGTAGGGACATGATCCCATTGGTATAGAAATTTTGGGGCTTCTGATCAAAATACCGCGACAAGTGGTTTTGGCAGTCCTCTCGTGATGTTAACCTGACACTGCCTAGAGAATTCTGAAGAGAGCGAAACAGGTGGAAATCTGAAGGTGCAAGGTCAGGACTCTACGGCGGATGCATTAACACCTCCCAGCAAAACTCTCTTAATTTTTGCTGAGTGGCTAAAGATGTGTGAGGTCTAGCGTTATCATGATGAAAAACCACACCCCTTCTGTTGAGTAATTCCGGCCGCTTTCTCTCAACTTCTTGCTTTAATCTCATCAGTTGTTCGCAGAAGAGTTCAGAATCGATGGTCCTGCCTGGTGGTAACAGCTCATAATGAATGCTGATCCCAGTCAATCCCACCACACACACAGCATCACCTTGTTGCGAGTTAACCCGGGTTTTGCCACAGTCTGTGAAGCCTGGCCGGCCTTTGACCACGACCTTTTTCGCACGTTCTTGTCGTACATGATCCACTTTTTATCACCAGTAATCAGCTTCTTCAAAAATGTTTCGGTTTCATTACGTAGTAATAAAAAATCACAAATGAGTAGGTACACGGTTAATTAGGTTTCTTTCAGTGAGCTCACCCAAATATCGAGCTTTTTTGTGTACCCATTTTTTTAAATGCGCCATAACTGTTTTGCGGTCAATTCCCAGTTCTTCAGCTACGTCGTAACTACTGATATGCCGAATATGCTCCAGTTTTTCAAAAATGGCATCAATTTTATCCGTAATAGGGCGACCAGAGCGAAGTGCATCTTTGACATCAAAGTTTCCGGATTGAAAACGCTTAAACCAAATTTGTGCTACTCTCACAGACACTGCACTAGGTCCATAAACATCGCAAATTTTTTTCGCGGCTAGCGTTGCATTTTTACCTTTTTTGTAGTAAAATTTTTATATGTATCGAATTTCTTCATTAGATTCACTCATCTTGACAGTACGAAAAATAAATGAAAAACACACATTTTTCTAATTTGAATTTGGAATTATCTTGTTTAAAATCTAAACTTTTAATGATACCAAAACCAGCCAGATACAAATAGTACAGCCAAAGAGATTTTATTACAAGTTCATACATACTATAATGCGAAAAGTCTTTTTCCCCAACCTAATATTTGTTTGTGTAAAAATGAACCGTATTGCTTCCACAAAACCCCGCCAAAGACTCCCAAGTACTTTATAAGTACTTAGAAAGAAAGAAAAAAAGTAAGAAAAAATATTTTATTTAAATAGGCCACAAAGAAGCACTTTTAAATCGTCAAAAAAACACATTCTTACAACTATCACAAAAAATATAATTATTAACTAACGTCATAGTCTCTGTCTGTCTGTCATGTCTGAATTTACACCGGTTCCAAAAGTTGAATTACCGAGAAGATTCCGGCAACAAACTCATGTAGTCACTGTTTTCAAATAATAAATTACAATGTCTGTAGATAAAAAAATATAACCTTTAGCAGTGCAGTGCCGCCCAGCGAAAAAAAAATATTAAAATTAGAAGAGAATGGGCCTAATTCTGGGAACACACTTTAATTTTAAATTTAAGTACAGTACATCTCTTTCTCGCAATAAGTTATAGGAAAAAGATAGCAAG
This sequence comes from Nymphula nitidulata, assembly GCA_947347705.1. Classification (NCBI taxonomy): domain Eukaryota; kingdom Metazoa; phylum Arthropoda; class Insecta; order Lepidoptera; family Crambidae; genus Nymphula; species Nymphula nitidulata. Next base: position 27,205,524 of record OX374616.1, read on the forward strand.
AATCTGTTTAGAGCTGTCAATTAAATTTAGATAGATTTCATAGAAACCATAGACAATTTTAGACGGCATGCACGGAGGTGCCTCCTAAACACTGCATTTTAGCACGTTCAATAAGGTCGAAAATTGAACGCACCTTTCTAAATGTCAATTTATATGACAGCCATCCTTTTCGTATTCGTTTTGAAAGAAAGAAACAGACTGAACTTAAATTTAAACTTAGCATGTGTTCTCCAGAATTAGGGCCAATGTATATCAACATACCAAAAAAGTAGGTACCCAATGTCAAAAGTATTATCGTTATTTTCAAGCTATCTGACAATGCACAATCACAAAATAGGTATACAGAGGTTAATAGTCATAATACTTACTCGTAAATAAACATATAAACATTTTGGAATTTTAATGTTTCCACGCATTCTTATCATCTAAATATTCTTGGACCTTATAGGTAGTAGCCTTTTTGCATTAAAGCTTGTTTGACATATAACTTAAGTTTGTGAAAAGGCAGTTCAGTTACATTCGGTGGGACTTTGTTATAAATGTGTATACATTTCCCCATGAATGAGCGACTTGTCTTGTGAAGTCTAAAACTTGGAACAGCAAGTTTATTTTTATATCTAGTGTTTAAGTTATGAATATCACTATGTTTTGAAAAGGTATGTTTATATTTGTGAACATAAATTATGTTCTCATATATATATTGAGAAGCAATGGTCAAAATATTAATTTCTTTAAATAAATCCCTTAGTGAATCACGTGGCTTGAGTACGTAAATAGCACGCACAGCCCTTTTTTGTAAAATAAAAATGTCTTCAATGTCGGCTGCTGTGCCCCACAATAACAAGCCATATGACATGACACTGTGGAAGTAACCAAAGTAAACAAGTCTTGCTGTTTCAACATCACACAAAGACCTAATTTTTTTAACAGCATAAGCAGCTGAACTAAGTCTTTTAGATAGGGACGAGATATGAGGATACCATTGTAATCGAGAATCTACTTAATTCCTAAAAATACTGTAGAGTCAACACATTCAATAGTTTCTTCATTGATTTCAACATGAGTACTAACCTGCCTTACATTTGGTAAAGTAAATTTAATATACTTAGTTTTCTTTGAATTTAACAATAAATTATTATTTTCGAACCAGGATAGCACTTTTGAAATGGCATTATTTACATCCTCAAAGTCAGTTTTAGTTCGGTCTATTTTAAAAATTAGTGAGGTGTCATCTGCAAACAATACCGTCTCACACAATTTTCTTGAAAAGTAAGGGAGGTCGTTGATATAAATTAAAAAAGCAATGGCCCTAATATCGAACCCTGAGGCACGCCCATATGCACAGGCGCACCAGAAGACTCAGTTTTGTTTATAACAACTTTTTGAATTCTATTGGTCAAATAGGATTCAATAAGTTTTAATGAGTTTATTGATACACCATAATGATTTAATTTACCCAATAATGTTTGATGATCAACACAGTCAAACGCCTTGGACAAGTCGCAGAAGATACCTAGAGCATCCTGCCGATTTTCCCAAGCATCAAATATGTGTTTTATAAGTGCAATTCCCGCGTCTGTAGTATTTTTTCCTTTAGTAAATCCGAACTGTCTATTGTGAAGCATTTCATTTCTCGTAAAATGAGAAAGCAATTGGTTATGAATAATTTTTTCAAAAATTTTGCTAAGAGTCGGCAAAATAGAAATGGGACGGAAATTTGTGGGGTCATTGCTATCTCCCGCCTTAAACGAAGGTATTATTTTACTTAATTTCATTTGATTGGGAAATACACCATCATCAATACATTTATTAAATATACACGATAGTTGAGGAGATATAACATTTCTTATAGAATTTATAACACTAACAGAAAAGCCCCATAAATCCTCAGTCTTTTGCATATTCAAAGACTTGAAAGCTTCTGTGATCGTATTAACGTTAATTTCATGGAAATTGAAAGGAATATTGCACTTATGAATATTCGTCTCTATGAGAGCAAGTGCGCGCTTAGTACACGAATTCAATTCTTTTGTAATTTTAATAGGTATATTGAAAAAAAGTCTCGAAGGTGTTTGCAACTCCTTCATCTGTTTCTATAGTTTTTCCATTGACATTAATTTTAAAACACCTAACAGTGAGCCTAATTCTGGCGGCACCCTCTAAGTTTAAATTTAACTACAGTATATCTCTTTCTCGCAATATGTAATAAGAAAAAGTTGGCAAGAATTCGTTTAGAGCTGTCACCTAAATTTAGAGAGATTTCAAAGGAACCATAGACAATTTTAGACGGCATGTACGGAGGTGCCTCCTAAACACTGCATTTTAACACGTTTAATAAGGTCGAAAATTGAATGCATGTTTCTAAATGTCAAATTATATGACAGCGTTTCTTTTCGTATTCATATTGAGAAAACGAGATAGACTGAACTAAAATATAAACTTAGCATGTGTTCTCCAGAATTAGGCCCAGTATCTTTTGATTTACCACTTTCTTGATTTATAACTTTTCAAGTGGCTTTTATTTTATTGTCTGATTTCTTAATTTTATTACTCAAAAAGTTCGCTTTGGCAGTATCAAAAACCTTTTTAAAGATTTTGGAGTACTTTCTGACATAATCAATAAAAAATGGATCAGTGGAAGTCGACTTCTCTCGACCAATCACTAAACTTTCTTTTAGAACTGACTGTAAACGTTTTTTGTTTAAAAATATTCTTAAATTCAATATTTAATTCAAGAAGATTAAAACGTCTGAATAAATTAAGGAACCTATCTGAGTACGAATATGATACAAAAATGTTTATATTGAAGTCACCACATACAACCATCTTCTTGTTATTGCCACTTTTATATTTACGTTTTCCATTGAAGCCTCAAATAGATCATAGTTTCCAGAGGGAGTTTTGTATACACATACAACAATATGTTGCTCGAGTTCTATGCAGGAAATTTCAATAGTTCGCTCAATAGAGTGACAAACAACATCTGGTCGCTCTTTATATTATTTTATAATAATATGAAAGATCCACCTCTTATAGTAGATTCTCTTGTAAAAGCACTTATAATATTATAGTTTTCAATACAGGTCAAAATTTCATTTTTTTTAACCAATGTTCTGTAAGACATAACACATGCACTTCTATGGTCTGCAAAAATAAACTAATTTCTAGATCTTTGCCAGTAAAAGCCCTGTACATTTTGGTTAACAATATTTAAATAATTACCCCCGTATTCATAAAAACAAGTGAACTTATAAGAGGCTTATAAAGTGTTTTGTTTCTCTCACTCGTATAAGGAAAGAAAAAGATCAAACATATTTTAACAGTGTTTTATCTAAAATAGGTTTATTGAGCGTTTATGAATATGGGAGTTAGACTTTTCTGTTGTTTTAACTTTGCCAGAGACTTTTTCTGTTGTCCTATCTCTGTTGTCCTTACAGCACAGATTAGAAAGAGTATGTCTAAAGCCTTACAGTGCCAACCATAGAGTTTTATAATACAACGAATCGGTTTGGGTGCCAACAAACAATTCGATTCAATGTTCGCGCTACTGATGTAGGTAATAACGTTTTGGAACGTTTTGAGTGCCCTCTATTGGCTTAGAGAAGAAGTTTCTTTGAAATCTATCTTTAAGTGACAGCTCTAAACAGATTTTTACTATCTTTTTCCTAGTATAATGCGACAAAGAGATATTTTGAACTTAAATTTATACTTAGAGTGTGTCTCCAGAATTAGGCCCACTGCTGACGCTTTTTCCCAGTGACGTCATTCATGGTTTAGAGGGCCTAGACAAGATGCCATTTGACAATCGCCATCGCTATCGCTAAATGGAAAATGTATGGGATTTGACATTTTAGATCAAAACTCGATCTAGAGCTTTTGTCAAATCTCATACTTAGCGAAAGCGATAGCGATTATCTAAAAGCATCTTGTCTAGACCCTGAGGGCCTAAACAAGATGCCATTCGATAATCGCTATCGCTTAGCGGATAATATATGGAATTTGACATAAGACATCGAACGACTTTCGTTACGTAATCCCATACATTTTTCATTTAGCGATAGCGATAGCGGTTGTCAATACGGTAATACCCGAAAAAATCGTCAGCACCATAGACGAGAGATATAGTTCAGTACCGTGCGTGATGGCTGATGAGCAGTGTTCGAACGCACCCTAATAATAAAAGTGACGACGTTGAGTCGTTGACGCACGCAACTATCAAACAAATCAGTAATCTGTGGACCATAGAGGAATATAATACACCCCCTGTGTACGCATTGGCGGGAAGGTTAGGAACGCATGCAAATTAATATAAATACAACATTATTTTGCTGTGTTCTATTCTCTAGTGGTAGTTACTATTTTGATAACAATTACTACTTTAATAATTGTATTATTTACTATTTTAGTAATCGTATTATTTTCGATATTGATATGGAATTCAGCAGAAAAAGTGACTTCTATGCCGAGGTTAGTGATTCTTTTGTATCATTATTCAATCTCTTAGAAAACGTAGTAACGTATGTAAGTCCAATTTACTACAAAAGATCTTAAGACCTGTTTTACCTCTTTATTTATGGGTTACTTAGTTACATTTTAGACTGAACCAATTTTCTTTACACGGTCGTATACGAATATGACGCGCAAGCTAATGTTTTGATATGTCTGCGAAATTTGTAGACACATACCAAATTTGCAGAATTTCAAAAGGCACTTTACTAATGAATAATGTAATTCTACACGTGCACGATTTCCTAAGTAAATTAAAAAATAAATTACGTGTATAAAAATATATTTTAGGTGACGAAAAATTTATTTAAAAATCTTATCTTAATATTTTTGGATTTATTTGAGTATTTTTAGTATCTGCCATATGAGGCACAAAACATATAACTATTCTTACAAGGTATAGTAATTTATGTTAAAAGATATACCTACTGGTAGTCAATCAATACAAAAAAGTTAGTAAAAGAAAATTTAACTTATGAACATATTAATACTCTCCATGTGTTATAATAAACTTCTTAAATATTTATGAAATGACAGGAAGCAAATACCTACTGGTTGTCACTTAATACAAAAAAGTAAGTGAAAGAAAGTCAACTTATAGAACATATTCATACTGTCCGTGTGTTATAATAGTAAATAAATAAAAATAAACTTCTTAAATATTTATGAAATGCAAACAAAGAGAAATAATGCATTTTTGACAGGTAATAAGGACTTTCCTTCTCTTCCTGGCTGGCAACTTGCAACACTGTCTGACATTAGACCAAACTGAGGAATGATCATTTCCATCAATACTTGTCTTTAGGGGCACACTGGCTCATTAGATGTCTAGATTTTTTAAATCTAGATCAGGTCAGTGGATAGGTAAAGGGGCACTATAGGAAATTTGACTTAGAAAATTTTTACCAAAAAAAATGCCCCATACACACCTTTGGAATTCCAGGGTGCTGTGGGAGTACTAAGGTAGGGGAAATTGGAGAGTACACTGACCTCAAATGACCTTGACCTTTGACCAGGGTCATTGACCTCAAAATTAAGGAAATTCTTGGAAACCCATTAAAGCCCGAGGCAATACCTTGACCTTAAATGACCTTGGTCATTGACCTCAGCCTTGTAATTTTGATTGAAAAACCTTCAAAATTTCAGTGTTTAAGACACAATTTTTTTTAAAAGTCATAAAATATGATTACACTAAGCTATTGTAATTATTTTACAACTAAGTGTAATTATAATTACAACTACTATTATGCTTTTAATATATTACCTACTAGATAAACATAATTATATTCTAAAAAGCAAAAAAATATTTATTGATAATTACTACACAATGTTAATTTTATTTATTTTTTCAGGCTTCACACAAGAAATCATGGTACAAATATATAACAGTGGAACCTACAATGTTTTTTTATATGATGGCTTTTATGATAACGAATGTTATTGAACAAACTTTTTATGTTTTCCGAGCATGCACTGTTGATCATGGGTACAGTGAAGAAATATGTTATGATATAAATAAATATAATGAAATAAACAATGAAGTTCAGGTAAATGCAATATTTGTGATATTTTACTATCATATTTTATTATTGTTTTATTTGGTTTAACATAGGTTTAAAAAAATTACACATAGTGTAAATCACAAACTAATATTAAATGGTGACAAAAATATAGTGTTCAAATCAGAGTTATAGTATAATCTCCTTGAGATATTTCATTAAGCTATTAGTAAAGTCAATTGTTAACTTTTAATGGTAGTACTTTATAATGAAAATGTTAATCATTGTTATCTGACGCTTTTGGAGACTATATTTTTCCTAGTACTAGTCACTGCCCTGAAAGAGAACTTGCAAATAACATGCACTGAACAGGTATAATTTTGCCTTGTTCTGTTAATCTATTATTAAAAATAAGAGATACAGCGATTTAAACATGTGTAAAATGGTTTAAGTGCTTGCATAATCTTCCCTTATTTCAGAATCCTGATTGCAGGTGACAGTCTCTATCTTCCACCAGTGGAATGGCATAGCTAGCCATGTAGTGCCTCTGCTGCTAGCATTCTTCTTGGGTTCATATAGTGATAAAAGAGGAAGAAAATTTATACTACTTGCAGGCTTAGTTGGAAAATTGTACTTTTCAGCAATGATTACTTTAAATACAATAAAAGGTAGGAATCGTAAATTTTTATACTGACATAGAACCTATATATATGTTCGATGATTTGTCACCAAATTGACATTACTGCAAGTAATTTTCATTACGTAATTTTGTTGTACAGCCAGCATCAAAATTCTCTGAAGTTTTAGAATGCTCAAAAAACTATGATGTTTTAGAAAAGCAACCATATTACTACCGAATTAGAATTGTCTTTCACTCGTTAAAGTTTTGAGTAATGCCTCAAACAAAATACGATTCTATCGTTGTAGTTTTAGAATTGCTTTTTTTAAACATGTGGATTTTTTTCATCACCTTTAAGCTTCAATGATTGATGCTGACTTATCGTTCGAAAAATTCTTTTAATGTCCTAAATAAGGAGATAACGATGTAAAGCGTCTTGAGATTTAGTCACTGATGTTTTTGACAGCAAGTTAGTAAACTCATCATTGTTAATCAATAACATCATATTTGAGTAAGTAGTAGGTATTATGTTGTCCATGTATCCTAAATACTAACATCGTCTGTTTGATGAATATGACATTGTAAGATACATTTTCAATTGAGACTTCTCGAACGTTCTATACTAATACAATAATAGATGTGTTTATGTAGATGTACAGTCACAGATTAGATGACAATAGATTATCAATTGGAAATTCATGAAGAGAAATGCTGGTTTAATAAATCTATAAAAATACGTAGCTCCTGATAATAGTGAAATCAAAACTAATAATAAAAAATTGCGTACACCTGTATCTTTCTAAAACAACTCTATGTAATCTGAAAAATCTATGGCGGTCGTCTACTGTGATGTCAAAGTCTATATCGGATCTCCTTGTCTAGCATGCTACTAATAAATTTAAATGGTTGTGAGTCGGGTATTTATCAATATTTTTGTTATATTCTTTTAGTTTTTTAAATTGTTACTGTGTCGTATTAATAATATATAACTAACTAAAAAAATATGCATATTACCTATGGTTTGTGAGCGCGCTAGTGAGGGACGAAATGGTTAAATTGTAGAAACATCATAAAATCAAAAATTTAATAATGTGCACACTTACTAATGTAAACCAAATTTAACTAATACCATTACACTTAATTTCAGATTGGCCATTAAACTACGTGATTTACACAGCGACGTTTCCAAGCGCGCTCACCGGAGCGGACCTGGCGATATTCGCGGCGTGTTTTGCTTACATCGCTGATGTATCCTCCTTGAAGAACAGAACCCTCAGGGTTGGTATATTGGATGTGGTCTATCTAAGCACATTGCCCACTGGAGTAGCTATAGGTATGGATGTATTTTTTTCGGTGTGAATCGTGCCCGTCTATTTAATTTACTATTTTTTACCTCGCGGTATGGGTTAATAATACCTACTACGTCGTTCTTTTTTAGTAAAGGTAATAGGTAGGCCATCAACGTCTGCAACTGAAGTTAACATCGCAAAAGTGAGGGAAATAGTGACTGAAAATCCTCATTCAACTTTGAGAGAGATAGCCGGCGAACTTTCTGTATCTTACGAGTCGATCCTAACATGTTGTGTAATATTGCCTACTTGCCTACTTAATTGCGTAGTAAAATATTACGACAATAATATGTTCAAATGATGTAACAAATCAACATGTCGTTCATAATTATTATGTTGTTGTATACTTTGTAACAAATTATTTTTCTCAGTCATTTGACATAAATTTAGCATTGTTAGATTCATTAACATTTTCATAAGAACACTATGTAGGTGGTAGCAACACAATGTCAAAAGTTGAAAGTGAGAAACGAAGTTATGTTTTTAAATAATGTTATCGTAAGTGACCCACTTCATCTAGCTATTTTACTGATAAAACATTAAGTACATGCCATAGTTGAGACGTTAAAACACTCACATCTCAAGCCGAGATAAATTCGACATTCACCTATTATCTCACTAGTCAGCGACAAGTATCGACCTTGAGAGATCTAAGTAGATATTTAGCATCAGGGAATACGCAGCTAGATAAGAATCATGTCATCGTTATGAAATCTTATTATAAAACGTGAAAATCACTCTGTCTGTCCGTCCGTCTGTTGTTACGTTTTCACTCTGGAACCGCTGAACTAATTCAGATAAAATTTGGCATGGAGATAGATTACACTCTGAAGACAACAAGCTGCCTTTTGGCGCGATAATCGACATCCCCGCGCCGTTAGTGGTTAATAATTTTAATTAGACATACGGCTGTGAAAAGTTTCTCTGCGAGATAGAATCAGAAATGATGACATCCGTAAGAGAACCAAAGTCACTGACATATCTTATAGGATTAGTAAGTTGATGTGGCGGTGGCGTTAGAGTTCTAGAATGGCGACCGCGTATTGGAAAGCGCAAAGTAGGACGGCCTTCCACTAGATGGACGACCTGGTCAGGGTCCCGGGGGGCCGTTGGATGCTGGTTGCGCAGAACCGTTCCATTTAGAAATCGATGAGGGAGGCCTTTGTTCAGCAGTGGACATCATAGGCTGATATGATGATGATGAAAGTTAATCGACTGATCAAGAAATAAAGCGGCGAGTCAAAATATTTACAAACTGTTTCAGGAAATCTACTCTACAACAATGTGGTCAACAGATCGTTCACCGCGATGTTTGCTATCAACACGTGTCTTATGCTGGTTGCTACACTACACTGCTTGATATTCCTCGAATGGCAGACAGGCCCAGCACAAAAGACACTCAAACAGGCTGGAGTTAAAAACGCCATTACCGACTTCTTCGACATAAACAACATAAAGAGAACTCTTGAAACTTTAACTAAGAAACGAACTAAGAATCGAAGACTGTTCTTGTGGTTTCTACTTATTTCGATGGCGTTTTACACATTCCAAAGAGGTACTGGTTTCTTTTATACCCACTATATAAGCATAATTATTGAATCTGTCAAGCGGCGTTATGCCTCCGAAGTAGGGTAGTTGACAACTTTTTTTGTATTTCATAAATAAGAAGTATATAACTCAATAAGATATATTGCAAAAGAAATAGTATGTCTAAGTTCAATAGTTTCACAGATATATGTAGTCGTATGTTTGATGTGTTGCGGCGCATCGTCCAAAAACTCTCCATAGAAAATCTACAAAACAGGTGACATCACATGTTCCTAAGTTACTAAGAAACGTATGGGCACATTGACAAAATTATATTAAGTATGAAATATGTATGTATGTTTTTAGTCATAGTTGTCATTATAAAAGTTGTTTTAATTGATGTCAGCAATCTAATATCATTAAAATTTTTGATAAAATTTGGAAAAAAACTGATATTTTTTAAATTTTCTATACACTTTACCAATATTCCATGGCTTTTAAGTTTGAACTGTTTTTATGGGTAACAGTAGCGCATATTTTCCAATTTTGTAAAAAATAGTGGCAGATTCAAACTTGGGCAACATCCCAATTCCAAATTTTATTTCAAATATTTCGGAATAAAAACAATACGTAATAGGTACTTTTGTTATAAATACGTAAAGAAATACGTAATCAAAAATAATTTGTTTAAGACTTTAATTTCAATTCATTGACGCCCCCGGGCGCTGTACTTATGTATAGCACCCGACATTATCGTCGTCGATGATCGTTCACTCATAAGTTCATTTCAGAAAAAATAGTTTGACATTTGTGTGTAAATATACGCTACTGTTACCCATAAAAACAATTTAAACGATATGAATTATGGCTGTTCTACTATTTAGAAAATCTATAAATATGGTTAATTATCTTTTTCCACAATTTATCAAAATTGTTAATGATATTAAATTTCTGACATCAATTTAAACTCTTATTTTAGCTAATTTTGGAGATATGTTTAGCTATGTTTAGGTATTATGTAATTAGGTTAATTATGGTTACTATTGTCTTATGCTTGGAGTACTGTTACACTATAGAGTTCAGAAGGGTGTCCTAGAGATGGCAAACTGAAAAGACTACAGTTCTGATAAACATACTTTACTCGTTCATACTTATTATTATTATTATATATTTATTGGGCTACTTTCACACACACACACACACACACAATTATTCATACTGCGCGCGCGTACTAGTTACTATTGCACTAGGTAGTAGATACCTATTTGTTTATTTTGTTTGTATTTTTATATAATGATAAAACTTTTAAAACTCATTAGTCCGTCTTAAATATTATACACATTTGTCTTTCACGGAATGATGCAAAACTATTTATTGGTCATTTTTAATATCAAAATTTTAAATCTCTTTACATTTTTATTCAGTTAGTTGTTTTACTGTTTGTTAATTAGCCGCGACTAATATAAACATAATGTGAAAATCGTGTGCTTCCCCCATAGGACAGGCTATGCCCAGTGTGGGGGCTAGATTAAGTTTAATCTGTATTTACACATTTTGGTAATAAATTAAGAAACCGAATAACCGAACGGACTAACAACAGGAGGACGACTGAGGGAGGCACCGCGCTCGTATTGCATTTAACCACCAGCACCACTTATTATTACGACAACTAAGAATAAAATCGAACATATTACATAGTTAGTTATTATTTATTTTGTCAGTATGCCCATACATTTCTTAGTAAGATAGGAACATGTGACGTCAGCTGTTCCGTAGATTTTCTATGAAGCGTGTTTGAACGATGCGCCACAACAACAATACCACTGTAACTGTGAAACTATTTATCTTAGACATTTCTTTATAAATATTTCTATATGAGTTATGTACTTAGGTACTTCTTATTTATGAAAAAAAAGGAAAGTTGTCGACTAACTTATTGTAGGTACTTACAATCGCCAAAATCGGGAGTGAAAAATTACGAGTCGCGCGATAGGCCGCTCTGCTAGCTGAATAATTAAAAACGTGCCAAATTCAAAAGTGTACAAAATTAAACTTAGTAAACGCCGCAATCGTATGCGCCGGTTCTTGAAGAGCTTTAAATTATTTCTAAATTAACTTAGTAGATTGACCGACGATCTGGTGAACCCTTACCACCAAAGCGGGAAGCCGATGGATGCGGGCACCGCAGGACCGATTGGCCTGGAGATCCTTGAGATCCTATGCCCAGCAGTGGGCGTCTATCAGCTGAAATGTTAATGATAATCATCAATTCAGTAGATTCAAATTTTATTTTCAGATGAACGTCCGGTTTTGTATTTGTACACGTCTTTGATATTCAATTGGGATGCGACTGACTTCAGTCACTTCAGAACTTACTTGAGCACAGCCTATGTTGTGGTCATGCTTTTCGGCATTCCCCTGATGACAAAAGTTTTCAAGTTTAGAGATACTGTAAGTTGTTTCATTTTAATTAACATTATTGCTAATTCACTCTATGATTTGCGCTTGGCCGAGTTGGTCAGTAGACTGACCACTAAACCAGAGGGTCAATTCTATGCTGCGCTGTCGGTTGGTTCAACTTTTGACGAATGAAACGTTTGATTGAAACTTTTAAAATTGAAAAATTCTGGATACAAAGCATTGTAACTGAAGCGTATCTGATTCGTTTCAAATCAATATACAACATCAGAATTGGCACGCAGTGATCCCAGGTTCGAATCCGGTAGGGGCAGATGTTTGTATGACGTTGAAGAGCATTATATTCACAAGGCATGGATGTTTATTTAGGTGTTTTTGTAATATTTATATAAATGAGTACTTTCTGCGTTATGTAGTATCAAAGCACATGCTCTCGTATACAAATTAGAATGGTGATTCAAGAGGTGTCCTGTGATAACAGACCTTGTGATAAAACATGGAAAGTGATAGTGCGATCTTATCTCTATTTTACTGTTTCGGATTCCATGTAGTCTGCTTGAAAGAAAATATAACTTATTATTTTATTATAGACGGTGCCAGATACTTATACGCATTTACCTAAGCTACCCTAACTTTAACCATCATTAAGAGCTTTTGCTATGGAATATGGAAACTAGATAACGGGGAAATAAATAAAATGTACATAAATATTAGAAATATATATCAAATACACATACCAATCATCCATATGACACACAATCAAATGTTTAATTACAAACATTGCCTCTACCGGGATTCCAACTTAGGACCTGTGATTTAGAAGACAGCTGATCACTTAACCAGACGGCCGTTTAAATACGACCCAATTCTGATCATTTAGTTCTCAGAGCAAAATGTCATCATTAGCAGTTAAGTCTGCACGGCCTACCTAAGGATTTTTTTTTATACAACTAGATAACAAACAACCTAACGGCCCACCTGAAGGTAAGCGGTTACCGCCGCCCATAGACACCTGCAATAACAAGGGAAAATCACTTGATATTACAGGTGCGTTGTCATCCTGAGGCCTAAGATGAAATGCCGTCCATGCCCAGTAATTACACAAACATTGATTTTCTTTTTGAAGTCAAACACCCTTTTTACAATTATTAACCCCCGACAAAATAGAGGGGTGTTATAAGTTTGACGTGTCTGTCTGTGTGTCATTTTCTACATGATATTAGGATTTTACTAACTTTTACAGATCCGATTGATTTCAAATTTCGCGTACTGTCACTTCGATGACATTCCCATGACATACTAACTTTGAGCTGATCCATCAAAAAGTCTGCGAAATGGTTAATTCTTCAGAAACTTACAGCAGATATAGCGTGTTTGAGCTCTTATTAATAGTCTTAATGAGATGGTGTTAGATGATTAATGACGCCGGGGGCTACTTAAATTTGTAATGTTTAATTTTGTAATTATTTGTCAGGTGATAATAATGCTAGGTGCCACAGCGCATATATCGGGCCACATGTTCTACGCGCATGCGACCGTCGGATCGCTAATGTACGTCGGGGCTACTGCGGCGGCCCTCGGGCCCTGTGTGGCGCCCCTAATAAGGTCCATGACCTCTAAAGTGTTGCCAGATTCTGAGAGAGGTATTTATACAGGCAATTTTCATCAACAAATGAGTTTTTGTCGGCATTTAATAACGATGGTCAAGATTTTCCCTTTTGATCGAGTTACCTTAAACGCAAGATGCCAATGAAGGCGTTATACCTAAACATGGGATTTGCCTAAAAAGCTGTTTGCCCTAAATGAGTAATGCCTATTGCCTAAAGTGGATGCCTACAAAGCAAAATGCCTACAAATCAAAAGGCCTAAATGGTTAAATGCCTACAAAGCATATAACACCAAAGCTACTCCTGTCCTCCCGCAACGCTATTTGGGAACCAAAAACTGGTGCTATCATTGTCCACAGACAACGACTGTCTTGAGAGAAATAACGTGGTTCGCCATTCCCATACCATACCTAGTCTCAGTCATCTTGTATTTAAGGCAATCTGCTTCTTAGTCAATTTCACATTTCAGGCATGCTGCTTCATTTCTCATTTAGGGCAAACAGCTTTTTAGGCAAATTCCATGTTTAGGTACAACATGCGTTTAAGGTAACTCGATCAAAAGGGCACATCGAGCTTGACCTTGAGAAAGCCCGTATTCGGTTAATAACAGAGGCGGCTTTCGTACAGTCGATCACGGAAGTAGCTGAACACTAGTACCATGCCACACCAGCTTGCGCTCGGGATTAATAGTTGCTACCGTATTATTTAACGCCATAGTTATTATGACATGGTACTAAAGTGTTAAGCTACTTATGTGGTCGACCGTACCTGCAACTGTTGCACTTGATGTGCTGTCGTCTGTACATTAAAAAAATACATACAGTGGAACAACCTTTATGAAGTCGGTTAAAAATAGATTCGAATCAGCCAGCCCATTCAAAATTTGGTGATGATTTGAATCATCTTATATACTCATTCGAATCGAGCTTGGACTTATGTAATTCGTATCAATTCTTTCGCTATGGTAGTACATTTCTGTAAACTGATGGTAGAATGTTTTGAGACGGAATATCCTTTACGAAATCAAGAGCACTCCCGCTGTTTTCCATGAATATCCATGAGAAGTACATGAGGAGTTTGGGCTATACTGGCCCAATGCAGGATGGTTGGTTATAGCAGTTGCAGTAACAACTGACACTACAAATTTTGTTTGACCCATCCCGAAATCAACCATGGCGAAAATTGCTTTGTTTTCGCAATCGAAACCAGAGCGCTAAAATCACCGATCGTCTCATTTGTTTTGTATACAGGGTGGTGCCGTCAATAGCACAGGCAGACATCAGATGGACCGACAGACAGACCGATAGACCGACTGACATCATAACATTGTTAGCTTACGTAAATCCAGACAAGACAGAGAGACAAACATTATGACATTGTTAGTTAATATTATTTATGTAATAGACCAGTGGTCGGCAAGTCTCCTTAAGTGCGGCTTTGGCACAAATATCCACGGAAGGCGCAATAATATTTTCATTTAAAAAAACTTTGTAAGAAAAGTCTTATTGATGAGAACTTGGAATCATGCCTTAAATTAAAAACAACATACAAACCTGACTTACTCAAACTTTCCAAGGAGATACAAGCACATTGTTCGCATTAATAAATATTTATTAAGTATAAAGTTTAGTTTTATATAGTGTTATAAAAGTTTACTAAACAAGCAGATTTGGCTCCCAAGTTTTTTTTAATTGATGTAATGTTCATATTTGCCTCTTTGACTAATAAGTTTGCCGACCACTGTAATAGACATAAGGGTTTTTTGAAGATTCGAAAGTGCTTCTTGGGGGGGCCTAATTGAATAAAGATATTTTCATTTCATTTCAAAATATGACAATAAATTAAAACCTGGGCTGTATTACTTCATAGAAAGGGTTTGCCATTTTCAAAAACATTTAATTCATTTGATAATTTCATGACATTTATATGAAATAACATAACATTGGCTGCATTATTTCATAGAAATATCATGAAATTATCAAATAAATAAGATGGGTTTGAAAGTGGCATTGTAGAAAGTGGTGTTTTAATTTTTTGTCACATTGACGGCACCATCCTGTATAATTATTTATCCACAGGTGTCGCGTACGCCTTCCTGTCGGTCATGGAGAACGCCGTGGCGATGTTTGCTTCTATCATTTACGCGCAGTTGTACAAAGCCACGATCAACACTGATTATGTCAATTCCATATTTTACCTAACGATGTCCACGCAAGCCATCGTGTTTTTACTGGCACTGTAAGTTATAACATCTATTTTCTATACATCATTTACGACTCATGCGCATGTGAGTTATTTGCCTAAACTTAATGAAATTACTGAGTCAAAACTTAAAATTCTCAATATTTCAATTTTCTATGTACCTATAGGATACATTTATAATAATGTTGAAATAAAATTCAGAATATAACTTAGAAAGATTTCTTCCGGAATGTACACCCATTATTATTTAGATATCTCTTATTAGAAACAATAATTATTACTTTTTATTACAGAGTAATGGAAGTGCTTTTGAGAGGTGAAAGCTTGGAGGGTTTCGCAGAAGAAAGAAAAATGTCAATTACATCTTAAATATATTTATTTATTCCTAAAAGATTGTTAAAATAATTATTATTATTATTATGAATTTGAATAAAATAAGGTCCAATACGTAGCATTTTACAACCGAGATTTACAACGGACGGCATAGATAATTTTGCCTGAGCATTATTTTTTTGTAGAGGTAAGCTACATAAATAAAAATAAAAATAGTATAAGCAAAAAGATGTTGATAATAAGATTAATAATAACGCATTTTATTTTGATAGTAGTAAAATTTTACATGGTTGTGAAACTATTAAAAATCTTATTATGTTAAACATTAATGTAGTTTCATTAAATATTGTTATCACTGAACATTTAATGCTCTTTCTCACTGTGTGAGAGCGAATAATATATATGGTAAATAAGTCTCCTTCCACTTCGCCTTTATAGACACATACGTCACCAACTTTGGCTCATAGAACCTTATACCCTAAATCACTATCTCTAACATTTATCGTAAACAAGCCACTACAATAATTCTTAAACATAAACTTATAAACCATATTGGTATGATATATTGACCTACTTCAAGACAAATATTGTTTTATGTTTAAAATATATCTAAGTAGGAGAGAAATTAAAGGTAAAATATACGAGAAGACTATAATATAATATGCAAATTGCGTTCTCTTGAACCATGAGATATTTCAATTAGTTCTTAGTCAGTTTGTCCAATAAAATGGTATCGCAATGAATCCTTACTACTAATTAGTTAAAAATTAAAACTAACTGCATAATGTGATTAAATAGAAACACTGAATTGACATAATTGAGCTTGATTAAAAGTCATTGAATGGTCAATTCAATTGTTCAAATTAAGTCTAACGCCATTCGCAATAGGCCAATGTATATGTTGTTAAGCAAGGGCTATTCAGCCCTGCGATTAAGCCGCGCCCTGGTGAAATTGAGGGCGAAGATAGTCTCGTAGAGGCTTCGCACGGAGGTCAAACAGGTGAGGGAGCCTGCCCAGTAGACGACGATCAGTGTGTACTTTCGCCAAAGGAACCAGTTCGAGCAGTCGGCCAAGGTGAGGTCCCTCGGCGTCTTGCGCGTGAGCATTCGTCCCAAACACTCGGCCGAAGTGAGTCAAGGACGTCCGATCCACTTGGCCAGGTGGTGCTGGACTTCCATGCGGGCTTCTTCCAGCGCTGGCAGGTCGCTGGCCGCAGCCGGATACATGTTGGCGCAGTGGGCAGTACCTTCAGTCAAACACAATACAGGCTGTTAGGGGGACGTTTGAAATCACTAAAAAAATGAGCTGTTCCATACAAACAGGCCGTGTAAATATTAAAATTTGTATGAAACTACTGTTTTTTTTTTTGCGATTTCTATTTCATTTTTTATTAAGTCGTGTTTAGGGTGACCAGCACTGCCACCTGCTTTCGTATTCGAGAGCGTCACTCATAAAAAGTATTTTTAAATCTTATGAGTCCGGTGACGCTTCAGATGTATACAAATAACGCAAACTATTTTCGAGGAACAAGAATGAAATGCCAAATAAATAATTTATTTTTATTGTCCAGACGACTGCACATCAAGTGTATCGGTTGAACTACGAAAGTCGCCTCTATTACGAAAACGGCGTAATCAAGGTCAAACTATCACGCTTTATGTGCTGTCGACTGTACATAATAATCCTAATATCATTGTAAAAATACTAACATCTTTTTATTAATTAAAATTTATAAAAAAAAACAGTTTATAAATAAATGTAGGGTTTAAAAAAATACGGAATTGTTTTTACTAAGGATTGACACAATATCATCGATTATGTTGTGTCGATAGATTTCGATGCGCCATCTTGTCACATAAAAATATAAAACATCGATTCATTTCCTTAGAAAATGTTATTGATTCCTACTAAATAAACGAGTGACTTTCATTAGGGGACACCACTACAACTATCAACCTTGAACGGTCACAGGACTCATGCTGTTATTCATATGAAGCTATATATATGAAGTCGGCTATAGCTGACAAGCGACACCGTGCCCTGCGCCAAGTTGGCAATGATCGATAATATTTACGGTTCATTTAAACACAAATTAAAGATATTCAATGATTTTGGAATCCCTATTATTTTTGCAATTATTTACTCTGAATTAAAGACTTGGCGCACAAGGGATTTGATATGTGGCTACACAGTTCATTCACTCGACCTCAATTATATATACATGTTTATGCACGTGACACATAGTTGTAATGAATAGCAATAACTAATATAATAAACAGACTATTACGGGCATTCGTAGCAATCATTTCTAAGTCCCTTAAACACACTATCAATAATATAGTCAAGACTCCACAGATATAATATTTGGTGCCTGAAACGCATTTTTTATCGGTAGGATTTTTTCCCAAATCTCATTTTGCCACGTGTGCTTTATGTATAATCGATTTTTACCCTTATTATGGAATGGGAGACCCATTTCATAATCTCAGTTTTTCTAGCCGCATGTAGTCATAAATTCATTTTTTTAAATCTCACTTTTCTCATTGCATTTAGTCATAAACGCATATTTTTAATAAGTTATTATTAGTGATTTTAATGGCCTAACTGTTTTTAAACATTTATTATATTTTGAGGGTGATACAAGTAAAGAGAAAAACAAATTGTAATCTGTTAATTTACAATAGGGCAAAAAGCATATAAGACTATATTATGCTAAGGCAAATTATTTATAGACCAAAAAGCGAATCAGACAACATGCTGTAAGGCAAATTACCTATAGTAAAATATACGATTATACATAAAGTACACGTGACAAAACACGATCGTGGCAAAATCCTATCGATGAAAAATGCGTTCGAGGCACCCATCTATCAAATCGCACAAGGCACGGCGAGGCATTTATGGTGTGGTGGTCAAAACTTTGTTTTTTTTAATACAAAGGTGGCAAACAAGCGTACTGCCCGCCTGGTGGTAAGCGGTTACCGTAACCTCTAAACGCTCGTAGCACGTGGGCACTCACGCGTTGCCTAACTAAAATCAAGAGAAATGCATGAGACGGGACCCCATGTGCCCAATTAGGTTACGCTTCCTCAATAAGCTCGGCAACCTTATCGTGGCAACACAACACACAAATCTATGTTATTTAGCCGCAATCGCGATCTTCTGTAAGATAGAGCCCCAGACGGGCAGTCAAAATTCGAGTAGGAAGAATGTGCCACTCGGTCACCATGCCGTAACCTCTGCTATGTACCTATGTTCTTTTTAATTGAGGAACTATTACATCTTACTATAAACTAACAAAAAAAAATTCAAACTGGCTTTTTACATTTATCTAAATTATTTAGAAACTAAATGATAATGTATTATTAATTAACTATCAAAGCATGCAGTTTGAGACCCTTTCAAAAAATATAAAGATGTTATGTTCTGAAGTATCTGGTACAGTCGTCTTAAAAGACCTATACATTTAATGCTTTAAAAATGTGCTATTCCAATAGAGTCCATATTTACATATTTTGAATGTTTGAGTGTGTACAATCGCGGTCTAAAAATGTTTACCAGCTCAAGGTTTATAATTACATGCACAAATCTGTGTCACAGGGACGATGATATAATTTGATTACTCATAGGGCATCATTTTTCACACACGAATATCGGTCTCAATAGGATGGTTAGCTAGGTTATAGAAAACCTTTTTTGTTAAAAAAGTACAAAATATTATCTGATAAAAACTAGGACATTCCATTTTAAATGACGTGTCAATTGTTGAATCAAGAAATGAGTTAAATCATCTTAAAGTCATCAGCACTGAGTGAATACATTGCTTCACAAATATTAAAAGTAATGAATCTAATTTGAAAACATTTTTAGACTGCGATCGTACATCTTTTTCAAACGGGACTGTATGGGACAATAAACCTAGTTTTACGCTACCTAAATATATTTAATATTTCGTTACCGTGAATGTAGATGGCGGGTGCTTCTTCATCCTTAGTCTCAATGATTCCCAAAGCGTGCCACGGGTCCACAGAGCCATGTACGAACACAACGCGGCTCACCGAGATGTCCAAGCCACCATATTCGTTGTTTGTCCAATCAGCAGCTTTGTTCACGAAATTGATATCAAATCTAAAATAATCAAAGTAACTTAGAGACTGTAATTACAAAATTAGAACTAAACCTCACAAAGCATCCAACTCACTTTTTCCCAAAAACGTCCTCGCATTGTTCTATGAAAAAGTCTACTGTGAAATCGTTGCCGAAGAAATCGAATTCAGCGGAAGATGTTTGATAAAATCCGAATTCCGTGCATGTTTGATACATCCATTGGCGGGCTGTAACAGTTTCGGTGAGAAGAAATATAAATTTCAAAGAGAACATGAACATAATATAATTTCAGCTAGGCACTCCTCATAACTGCATACCTTCATCCGATCCCCAAGTAGTGTTTCTCAGTTCCTTAATCATGTTATCGTAACTGTAGTCCATGCATGTCTGGTTGTTTTTACTTAGAGTCATAGCATTGAATTCTGCAAGTCTCTTGTAAGCGGGCTTCGATGTGTCACTCATCAGATCGCACACCTGAATGTTGAATTTTTTTCTTATTATTTAGGCCAGAAAATCGAACTCAACATATTAGGGCCTATTCACACGACGTCTCTTTTAGAAAGCGCAGGCGACGCGCGTTTTTATCTATAGAAACGAAAATGAGATGCTGCTAACGCTGAAGCTACATTATTAAAGAATAAATATTTTTTATAAGATTTTATTATTTTTTAACATACGAACGCAGACAATATGCCAAAACGCCGAGACGAAGCGCTGAGTATGCGCGCATCTAAAACGCGTGTCTGTGCGTACCCCTTGTGTAAGTTTCAATCGAATCAAAACGAAAACGATCATCGCCGTGTTCACTTCCCAAATCCACATATAAAAAGTGGTTTACAATAATTCAAAACAGAGGAGTTGGTGCCGTTTTCATATGATTTGAGAGTTATTATACACGACGACAAAAGTTTACGTTTCAGTTCGATTGAAACGTCGTGTGTAAAGGCTCTTAGAATCCAGTTCAAATTACCGTATTGATAGTCATATTTGAATACTCTTTTTTGGCTCCGATTCTGTTGTCTTCATTGTATTGGACTAAATCAGCAAAATCATCTGCTATGGAATTATAAAAATTCCTCATATCATTTGGCGAAGCACCCGAAAATGTCTTACAGACTCTATAAAAACAAGAATCCAATATTAATTGGACACATGTATTCTAGATTGCTATTAGAGGGATAGAAGGGAGCCCGATCCGAAATATCACTAGGGACATAGACAATACAACTCTATTTAAACGGGAAGGTTTTAATGTTATTTGACGTCATTGAATATGAAAATTTTTGATTACCTTAACATTCGAATAATGCTAAAGGACAAGATGAAATACTTGTCATCGATTTATTAGTAATAATCCTTCGCACAGTAGTGAACTTGGCGATTTTAAGGAGTTAGTTATTAAGAACTGAAAATACCATTAAAAAAATCTACAACATACTGGGATTTACTATCGAAACTTTGTTGACATCCATTGATGAGGCAAATAATTGAATAGGTATGTGATGTCTGTTAAAATGCATAAGTTGAACTTTAGGAATCGTTCTAATCGGGGCATCCTAAAAGGAATCAATCAACTAACTTGAATTCATTTTCCACGACATCAGGTTCGGAATTCATCAAGGATGTGATTTCGTCGTGTGCTTTTTTCACTTGGTCGGCACAATTTTCATCTCCGGTTTTTTCTCGCAGTGCATCCACTACTACCTTATAGTATTCTGCGAAGATATTGTAAGGATTGGTAATCCACAACATGCCAAAATAAATCACAATATTGAAACCAAGAAAACCGTAATTACAAACACACTCAATAAAATTATTTTAATAATATAAAGTGTATACCAAGAAAATCGACTTTAGCCAGCAATGGTCCACTAGTAGATACAGCGGCGTATACGAGATGAGGATATTTCAACCGAGCCCACGCCGCTAATGAACCAGGATAAGATCCACCAAAAGCGACCCACTTTACACCCCGCGGTAGATTATAGTGTTTATTCATTGACTTTATAAAGTAAGCTATATCAGCCAATGCTTGGCTGGACGATAAGTACTGCAAGTTTTTTGTTGCCGTGTCTCTGCAAATAGAAAATTGTACTTTATTAACTCCTACCGCATATAAATCAACTTTATAATTATTACAATAAAAATACGTTACAGCCAGTAGTTAAGTTACGGGCAACTTGAGAAGTACGGTCACTGTGAATAATGACCGGTCTGTATACATAACGCCTGCATGAAGTGGTTTTATTAGGTTTTTATATTTACTGTAAAACATTTTTTTCTAACCTACCACAGCCACGACTTTGTTCATAGTGACCGGACTTCTAAAGTTGCGCATAACAGTTACATGGAAATGTTCTCAAAAGTCTCAAAACATCTACACGATCAGTGATAATGGCAATACTTAATCCACTATTATAATATTAAACCAATCCACAAATAGAAGTATGACGATAACGGAATCATAGGTTCATGAACTTAGCCAACAGTTTATCTTGAGCAAACAAAGGAACTGACAATTGAATACATGTGTAGTGTGTTTGCTTTCTGTTATTTATTATGAAAGGCTAAATAAACTGTAAAGAAATATTTTCGTCTCATATTCATTACTTTAAAGAGTTGAAGACATCCTAAATATTCTTGAATTTTTATTCAGACAAGTTATTAAAATGCTTTTAAAAATATTTCGGAAATATACAGGACATGATTTTTGTATAGTTTAGGTATTTTTCTAAGCATTATATTTATTTGACTTACTCAGTTGGATGACTTTCACCATAATATCGATGTTCCAAATTGATGCATAATGCCTTGAAGTACTTAGCATATTCAATCCATGTTCCTTTGACCATCCACCTTGGGTCAGCCGAACCTTCTCCACCAATCATCAGGAAAACTGTACTGTTGTTTTCTTTGTCAAAGTATTCATCATTAACAAAATAACGCTGAAGAAAAAAAATTCAAAGTCCAAAACTAGCTGTAAAGTCGACAGCACATCAAGCGTAACAGTTTGACCTTAAGACCGCCCTTACTCCGTTCGTAATAGAGGCGGCTTTCGTAGTGCAACTGTTACACTTGACGTGCTGTCGTCTGTACATTTACATTCCAGTACCTTAACATGAAAGCCTATTAAGGCACCTCAACATGGTTTAATACATGGTTTACATAAAAATAAATAAATTCTGACATGAATCGTCATATCCGCCTATGATGGCCACTGCTCAACAAATGCCTCCCTCATTGATCTCTGCGCAGCCTGCCTCCAATGGCTCCCCGCGACCCTAAACAGGTTGTCTCTCCATCTCGTGAGATACCGTCCTACTTTACGGTATTTTTTAATTAACACCTCTAATTTTTTTTTATTTAAGCTTAGGAGCCCCATCAGGAGGAACTTGGTGGTATAAAGGGAGCTCGATGGCGTAGTAGTTTGAACACTCTGGTTTCAATTTCAAAAACAAAAATACTTTCGCTAATCACAATTTGTAATCTCTAGCTCTTCCGTGGTTCGGAAGGCACGTGAAGCCGTTGGTGCCGTTTGTTACTGCAACCGCTTTAACACATTTACCCGCATTGGGACAGCATGGTGGTGTTATGGCCCAAACTCCTCATGTGTGTTAGGAAGGTCCAGCAGTGCAATAGGCTAGCGACGAAGACTAAGACTGTAAATAAGTTCTCCTTAGTTCTTATTTACAACGTTCTATCAAAGGTTCACCTTATTGTTAGACGCAGCAAAAATATATGTGTTCCAGATATATTCTTGATACCAGTCCAGTTCCAGATATCATTCTTGTCATGGCGAAAACATTAGGAGGAAAAAGAGAATTTAAGCAATAAAAAGAAAGAGTCATTAAAGCGAAAACAAGAGGAATCAAAGAGAAAGAAATTGTAGAAACAAGAAATTAAAAAGAGGGGGACAATAAAACGTAAGGCTGTTATTGGAAATGAGTTAAGTCTAAGCAGAATTAATAATATGGAGAATCATAATCTTAAACAAAGTTGTGCTCAATGCACATTTATATTAAATAGCGATACTGAAGATGACGAACACAAAACTGTTGTATGTGATTTTTGTGCCAAATGGTACCATTTAAAGTGTACAGATTTTAAAGGACTTACAGTTGTAACTTGTAAGAGATAGGTCATTCAAATGCAATTCGTGTATTTAAATCATCTATAATAGTTATTGTTTATATTTTTAAAATTTTTGATATTAAGTTATTTAATCTGTAAAGCGGCAATATACCACCAGTGGGCGATGACAATAGAAAAATCAATTGTGTCTGGAATCTCATGCTTGACGGGTTAATGGTAACTCAATATACAAAATATTATTTCCATACAAAATGTACTCGTCCGAACGCCACATAGCATAAAAACTTTTCACTAAAAACAGTTTTACTTTTATACCTATGATTTTTTTTTGCTTGATTAACACTCCAATAAAACAACGACTTATGTAGCCACCAGGAGCTTTATTTTGATCAATTTTGATTCATTGTACAGATAAGTAGTACAGTTTGTTCGTGTATGCTGAGTTACGTCGCTTAGCTGAATGAATGATCTATGAGATGGCGTTGCTTGTCGTTGCAAGATTGTAAGATAATCATTTATTCACTGACAACAGGGTATTACATAGGGTTGCCATTCGTCCGGGTTTCCCCGGATTTGTCCTAGTTTAGAGGTACCGGACCCACCCTTACTACAAAGGACCGCACACGGCGGACACACGCACTGTGCCCGCAGTTGCCACTTCGAGTTCGCCGCCTGCACTACGCAGTGACACTGGCACTTGGCATTGGCAGTGAGTTGCAGGACGGTTATGAATGTAGACGTCGTTACAGTTCAGCGGATGTACCTACGTCCAAGTGGTAAGTACACAACATTTTTATTACATATCGTTAGTTGTAATTCTGTACAGTAAGTGTGACACTGCTCATCTGAATATTCTGAATGCTATCCACACTTCCATCATAAATGTGAAAGTAACTCTGTCTGTTAGTAACCTTTTTACACGAACGGATTATGCTGAAAATCATAAATAATGTTTATATCCCAGGGAAGGACATAATATGCAGAAACACAAAACAAAGAAAAAATAAGCAAGTACTTTAAATATAGCAACAAATTTTGTGATTCCAGCAGCGGAAGGCGCTCTTTCGTACAGTGAGCCATCATATGAATTTCAATAAGTTCTATACACTACACGCTACCAATAATATCTGAACATTCATTACTTCATTAATATCTGAGCAGATGCTAGTCAATAACTTCTCTAAACACAACTTATCAATAATATCTGAACACTCAGCACGTTAAGTGTATCGACGCAGATGGTGTGGTCTTATTTATCCAACTATCAATCCATACAATCCATTTTAGAAGTGCTTCCAAATTTATTGTAAATACTATTTAATAGGAACTCTTTTGATCATTTATATTATCAATCCATACAATCCATTATAGAAGTGCTTCCAACTTTATGGTAAATACTATTTAATAGGAACTCTTTTGATAATTTATATATAATAAGATAACGCGGGCAGTTTTTAACACTTTGTAGTTTTAAGTCTTGTCATCTCTGTCATGTTAAGTGTGTTTATGCTACGTAACTATTGGGATATAAATTTAAGTAATATGAGTTCATGCAGTATAGATGCTGAAATAAAATATAAAATAATACAGTTAAAGAATGATGGTTTATCCGTAAAAGATATTGCTGATGAGCTAGGGATAGCCGTAAGTATTATGGTGATGAACGCTAAAAACATTTAACAGTTTACTATTAACAAATTACGAATCCCTGAATAATCATGTTTCATTTGGTCGTCCGCGGGTAACAACAAGAAACCAAGACATGGCTATTCTAGACAAGGCCCGAAATGAAAAATTTATTAATACTGCACAATTTTCAAATACGTTTTAAATATCCAGTAGCACCATAAGAAGACGTTTAAAAGAAGGAGGTTTACAAAATAGAGTACCGATAAGAAAGTCAACTCTTACACCAAGGCACAAAATGCAGCGGCTACAATTTGCGACCAATTAATAAAATGACAATTTTGAAAATGTTAATTTTATATGGACGAAAATGTTCTCTGTTCATCGGATAATGGTTGATTAAGTTTGTGGCGACGCGAAAACACACGCTACTTGGAACAAAATGTGCTGCCTAATCGCCGGGGATAGTGGTCGTATTCCGATTGGATTTTGGGGATGGATGTGCAAAGATGGCCCTGGTGAGTTTGTGGAAATAGGTAGACAATTGAATTCAATGAATTATAAGGAACTACTTTTCTTCAAACTGCTCAAGTATTTTATCCAGAAGAACAGATTACATTTATTCAAGACAACAGCTCAGTGCATAATGCTCGTACTGTACAGACATGGATTAATGAACAGAGAGAGCTTACTTTAATCAAAATACCGCCAAAAAGTCCAGACCTAAATCCATCGAAAACTTTTGGGGCAAAATGATGTAAGAGTGGGATGGGAATCAATGACGAACAAAAGAAACTCAACTAACTAGTTACCGAAAACAGAGGACGAAATTTTTATTAGAAAGTTTCTCCATTTAGTACGTCCTGTAAATGTTTCCGCATGGAACCAACAACTTTCTTGCTCTCCACAAGTAAATCAAGGTGTTTCAAAACTTTGGAACATTGTGGGCCCTGTAGGGCATGACAATAGTATTTAATTGGGGCTTACATAACTCTATAACCAAGATACAAATACATTTAAACCCACTTCTATATAATAACATACACCCCCCTTATAATTATAAATATATTATGAACTATCATTATTATCACTATAGATTTTGTAATTTTTATATATTTCTTATTCTATTTAATTTACATATTATGTTCCTATTGTATTTATTTGACATACCTTCAATAAAAATCTTGTCTCCTAAGATATACCTGATGGCGCCTGTACCATTCATCAGCGTGGCTACTGATGCTAGTAATCACGGAAACACAAAATTATTCCCGTTGATTATTCAATGTAAGGACATACCAACCAAATTGAAAACCTCCTCGTTTTTGAAGTCGGTTAAGAAAACGTAATCACTACAAAGGTGCTCGAAACAGAAATCACCAAAAACGAGACATCTGACACAATTACTGAACTGATAATAACACAGCTTCGACAGCATGACTTTTTGTCTAAATTATTGCTTTTGCTGGAGATAATAAATTGCTATAAAAACTTCAGTGGAATAGAACGATATGGAACCAACAATGTTTTCCACAAGCTGAAAGAAAATCTAAACCCAAACATGGTTGGTGTAGAATGCTCTGCACATGTCATTAACAACGCAGTGCAACACGGATGTGATTTACTGCCAGTAGACGAGGAATCCATCATCTTAAAAATTTATATTTTTTTTACCATTTACACAATACGAACCGAAGGTCGAGAACAAACAGCTTCTGTATCATTCCAAGACACGTTGGCTAAGCCTGTTTCCAGCTATCGAGCCGCTCCTGAAGCTTTACCGTCCATTAAACAGTTATTTTGAAAGCATAGAAAGGCTATCTCTTTCAATTGAAAAGTTTTATGAAAATCCTCTTTCGGAGGAATACTTGTTTCTCATACACTCAATTATCCACAAAGTTCACTCAAAAAATACAGAAATTAGAGAAATGTTATAATTCAGTCCTTCAAACCAGAAACATACTTGCATCCATAACAAAAAGCTTAGATGACCATATTAAGGAAAATTTCGTACCGTTAAATGTTCAGAGTATTATAAATAAAGAAGATGAAAACACGAAACAAGCACGAGTTTAAAAAATGCATGCATGATTTCTACACGGGAATCAAAACATACTTTAAAGAATGGATACCGTTTAAACAACTTGAGAAATTTAACTGACTGTTTTTGCCAAAAATGAATAATAACAGCATAGAATGGAGTCTTATTGAAGACACTGTCGTTTATTTATTTAAAAGACAAGAATATAGATATTGAAGACGCAAAATTTATTGACAAGTGGGTGAATTTAAAGGCTTTTAGCCAAAACCTAACTGAACAAGATAAGCTTTTAAATTCAAATCAACTTTGGGTACAATTTTTTAAAACACCAAATGCGAATTATATACGGAATTGCTGAAAATTGCACATTTTTTTTTGTATTCCGTCTCATAATGCTAAAACGTGGAGAGAATATTCTCATTAATTACACAACAATGGACAATAGAAAGAAATTTACTAAGTGTAGAAACAATCTCGTCAGTAATTTAAATTAAATTAAATTTCCAAAAATACATCTGCATTGAGAATTAGCGACTGCAGACGGCTATATTCTTAATTGTTCATGTATGCAGGGAAAAAAGAAATGCTACAGAGAGAGGAAAGAAAACGGAGAAAATAGTTCTTTGGCTTCTGAGACCCTATTTGTTGAAAGGCCACCATGTGTAGATGGACAATTAATATAACTCTGTGTCTCTGTCACAAAAACTATTGGACTTAAAAACACATAGCAACTGTTATATATATGAGGGTATCTATACCTACATATTGACTGTGCGGGCCACACCCGCCGACTTTTATAACTAATAAAGTCAGTGTGCTAAACAACAGCAAGTGTTTCACTCGTTCCTGTCGCATATACAACAGCAACGGAACTCTAAGGTCCAACAGGAAAGGAAATACTCAAGGCATCGTGGCAAAAAAAAATTAGGGAAGGACAGTATATCAGATTTTTTTATTAAATAATATACTAAGTAAGACCTAACGTTGAGATTTAATAGCTGCTGCGAAGAAAAAGAATGAATAGCTGCTAATGCATATTTTAGTTTTGTGTTAGAACTTTAATTTTGTGAAACAAGAAAGTTCCTAAATATGATTAAACTGTTGATACTAGCCAGTTGTTTTATTTCATTTACATTATAAAAGTTAACGTCTATAGACGGTTTGCCGCTTAGCATAGTTTATTGGGCTTGTGTGGCGGCGGGGATGTGTATAACCGTCGGACGCGATAAGACGTTGCGCCGTGTAGCTTGGTTACATGGTGTGGCCGCGATTAGACGGAGCTTCTACAAATAAAATACCTAAAGCCTTGATAATAAAAAATAAGATAAATAGATTCAACAAATACCTTGGTGTAGATCAGCACGTTGTGAAATTCACCGGGGGCGCCCCGTTATTTCTTTTCAGTAGAGAGAGAGACAATTTTCTACTTGATAAAAAGTTTTCTTTCCAGGAGGCAGTACAAAATGCTTTCACCGAGTTTGTAGAATCTAGATCACCAGAGTTTTATTGCAAAGGCCTAAATGACCTTCCTATTAGATGGCAGCAATGTATAAATAATAATGGTGGATATTTGATTAAATAAATATGCTGGATTTAAAAAAAACAGTATTTTCAATTTTTCAGTACAAATCGGCAATTTCATACTTTAACCCCTAATATTAGGTTGGAGAAAAAGTCTTTTCTCATTATCTAAACTTACCAAAGAGATTTTTTACAAGTTCATACATAATGAACTTGTAAAAAATCTCTTTGGTACTATTTGTATCTGGCTGGTTTTGGTATCATTAAAAGTTTAGATTTTAAAAAAGATAATTCCAAATTCAAATTCGGAAAATGTGTGTTTTTCATTTGTTTTTCGTACTGCCAAGATGAGTGATTCTAATGAAGAAATTCGATACATTTTAAAATTTTACTACAAAAAAGGTAAAAATGCAACACAAGCCACGAAAAAAAATTGCGATGTTTATGGACCTAGTGCAGTGTCTGTGAGAGTAGCACAAATTTGGTTTAAGCATTTTCAATCCGGAAATTTTGATGTCAAAGATGCACGTCGCTCTGGTCGCTATTACGGATAAAATCGATGCCATTTTTTAAAAACTGGAGCAAGATCGACATAACAGTAGTTACAATGCAGCTGAAGAACTGGGAATTGACTACAAAACAGTTTTGGTGCATTTAAAAAAAATGGGTACACAAAAAAGCTGGATATTTGGGTAACCCACAAGCTCACTGAAAGAAACCTAATGAACCGTGTACTCATTTGTGATTCTTTATTACTATGTAATGAAACCGAACTATTTTTGAAGAAGCTGATAACTGGTAATGAAAAGTGGATCATTTATTTATTATTGTGCAAAAATATAAATGCATTTATTTCTTTAGACAATTTATTCATTCAACTGTATGTTTTATTGCACTGGACTAAAATGTTTATACTGCATTAAGTACCTATTATAATTAATTTAGGTGAATCAGTCCCAAATGCAACAAGTGAGTAACAATAAAGATGCAGATTTGTAAGTATATTTAGGTAAGTATTAACAACTTAATACTTTGGTTATACTCATGCAATGCACCTGAAAGAGAGATCTCACAGACATTGTAGTCTCACTCTAACAATTTTATTGAACCATATTGTAAAGAAGGTAGATTAAGCCCAAAATATATAAGGTACTGAATGTTCTGGAAGGGGAAGCAAAGCTGGTCAAAGAGAAAAAAAACATGAAATTGTATTTTAGTTTGATAAGATTTAGATTTATATTTTTATTAATGCTAAATGATAAGTCAACCAGTTAAAATATAAGTAGAGAAGAAATATTGATTCTCACCTGCTTCCAAGTCTTCTGGTTGGACGGGCTCGTGTGGTCTAATTTTTGCTTGAACCATTTTGCTGGTGGAAGTGGCTCCCCGCTGTAGCCGGCCGGCGCCCCTATATTACCACCTTTGCTACGGCCAAGACGAAAGTGTCTCTCGCCAACAACAAATACGACTTGGAAAAGTAACAAAAATGATGTCAAGAAACGCATATTGTTTAGTTAATTTTTACCATGCAGTGATATTGTAAGTCACTAAGAGAGTTCAGCTCAGCACCAGTGCGGTGATCAGCATAGAGGGTGATCAGGAGTGATGTCGGAAAAAAATATTATAACTTCGTTGCTCGCGGTATATACCCTTTGCTATCTATCTGCTTAATTTAGCAGCCGGTCAATAATAAACAACCAATCACAAGACAAATTGAAATACGCAACTGCAAAGTGGAAGTCTGTGTATTGAATAAAATGATTTTTCCATTCTGTCTGTCATTGTTTGTCATTCGCTGTCAAATAAACCTACGGTCCGAATTAAATAATTTGCGCACAAGCGCACATATCAAGCTTATAGCCGGATTTACATTTGTCTGACGCCTTCTGACGTGACGCGTCAGAAGGGTATCAGTTTCATATCACTACTATGGCATGATTTACATTAATCCAGTTATTACTATGGTTAGAATTACATTAATCTGTCGTGACGTGTCGTCAGATACGACACATTAATGTAAATCTAACCGTATTAAAGATATGAAACCGACTCCATTCTGACGCGTGAAGGCGTCAGATAATTGTAAATCCGGCTTAAGTCGCATTCTGATGTGTTCTGACGATATTTTTGAATCAGAACACTCATAGCTCACGAAGAGTTGACACGTTTAGAAGGTTTTTCTACGAATCTGCCCGACTCCGATTTTGATTATGAAGAAGATATTTCTGATTAAAAAGTTTGTTGCTGGCACATCTTCTAAAAAAAGAAAGGATGAGAAGAAAATATTGTGTTGCTGGCTGAACACAATATCTTCCATTCTTTATTTCTCCTTTTCTTTCTTTTCTTTTCTTTTTTTTATTCTTTCCTTTCTCCTTCCTTATTTTATAAGAGGCGTCAGACAAATGTAAATCCGGCTTTAAGCCGGAGCGTGATTCGGAATTTTACATACATACTCTGGGAAAAAAGCGCGGGTAATGTTGAACGTTGTGTCGTGTAATTTTATTTTGATAAAGTTTGTTTGTTGATATCAATGGTAAAATAGGATCTTGATACATAGTTTATTTTCTTATTTTAGTTTATGTATGTAAATTTAATATTTTTTGTTTTTCTCCAACGATTGGGTGAGTTTTCTTTTTACAACTAGTCTTCAATTAATGATCATGACGACCCTGGGGGCACAGTCCCCCAGGTGTCGAATTATGTGACCATCTCATACAATTATACTGATGAAATGGACACCGAGGGTTCTCTTTTAGATACTGATTGCTCCGACAGTAACATTAGAAATGCAAAACGGAAAAGGGCGTCTTCGGCCCGTAAAGTGTGTAAGCACTGTAACAAAGGAATAATAGCAAGCATTCAACAGTCTCATATAACTCTTCTGATTGCCAGTGTAATCAGATTGTTGAAGATGGGGTCGTAAACTCAATATTACTCAACCCTTACCAAGCACTTCATCTGAAGTTCATACGTCTAGTCGCATTTCAGTACCTATTGGCAGAACAGTGTATCAGACATCAGACACATCCCCATACGTTATATATATACAGAGGGAACATGCATCTGATACTGATAAAATTTCGATTCATCCAGTATCCTTTGGACAATTTCTAAAGAAACACTCATTTAAGAACATTGTTAATGGTAGTGTCAAAAAAATAGGCCGAAATAAAATTTCAATTTCATTTTCTCATTTTGAGGATGCAAATTCATTCATTAATAATAGTGTATTAAAGACAAATCGGTACAGAGCTTATATTCCTTCATTCAATGTGACACGTATGGGTATTGTTAGAGGAGTCCCGGCTGACTGGTCTGATGATGTGGTTTTAGAGCCACCGCACATATACAATTTCAAATCGTACAACTAAATCGCAGAATGTCTAATAGGCATAGAATCTTATGATAGCCCGCACATTATATCAACTAAGTCGTTCAACTAAATAGTTGGTCAACTATCGGCCGATAGCCCGCACACTATAACAACTTAGTTGGTCAGTCGCACGGTAAGATGCAGTGTGACCAGACCCGTGCGCGTGATTTCCCCACGCTTGGATTTTTGCCAACGGGCGCGCAGCCGCCCAGTCGATCTCTGCATTCTCTTCTTGTAACAAATGAAAAAATAGAACTGCTAATTGACGAAATCCAAAAAAGGCAAGCCCTTAAAAACCTTATTAATAAAAGAAATAAAAGAAGTAGTGCGTTCTTTTTCCGCATTTTCTCGCAGACGTCACCGCGCTAGCAACACTGTCCATCAACTAAGTCGACGAAGTGTGCGGCCTATGAAAGCACGCAATTAAGTTGTACGATTTGAAATTGTATATGTGCGGTGGCTCTTAGATAATATTTCAGTACCAGTAGGTTGTGGCAAAATTGTTAAAATAAGACGTCTGAAAAGAAAAATGCCAATTAATGGAAAAATTGAATTCATGCCAATAGAGTCTGTTGCCTTGACTTTTGATGGTCAAGTTTTACCTAAACATGTTTTTATGTGCTATAACGCTTTGCCAGTTGATTTATATATTTTTCCAACCATTCAATGCTTTCATTGTTGTCGATTTGGACATATCAAAAGTCAATGCAGGTCAACCCCAAGATGTTTTAAATGTGGGTTAGGTCATTCAGGTGAAACTTGTTCAATAGAAGAAGATTTTATTAAATGTTGTTTGTGTTCTGGAGCCCATAGTGCTACAAGTAAAAACTGCCCTGAGTTTAATAGGCAAAAGCAAATAAAAGAATCTATGGCAAAAAATTGCATGTCATATGTTGAGGCAATAAAACTTCATCCTACTATTTCTAGATCATATGCAAGTATTCTTATGTCAACTCCTTCTCAGAAAAACAGTTTTTATCCTGGTCATTCTAACAATAATTTTATAAACAAAACATCAGATAATATGTCTTACAAAAAAACTCTATTTATTAAGCCCAAAACCCCTCCAAAACATAATCAAGGGTATGACCATGCTGCTCATGAAGCAATACTAAAAGATTTTAATATTCCTGCTCCTGTGAATGGTTGTGCATTAATAAATAATGATTCATCAGCTGATTTGGATGACTTGAAGCAGTTAATTGCTGCACTTATACAGTGTTTGTCCCAGAACAACTTACTGTCTTTACCGTCCAACGTTGCCATTGCAGATAATAATGTTCATAATCAAAATTTTATTAATAAACCATGTAATCCTGTGGAATAAAGAGATTCTATTCCATTGATATA
The DNA here is from genome assembly GCA_947347705.1 of Nymphula nitidulata. Classification (NCBI taxonomy): domain Eukaryota; kingdom Metazoa; phylum Arthropoda; class Insecta; order Lepidoptera; family Crambidae; genus Nymphula; species Nymphula nitidulata. The sequence goes on from OX374616.1 coordinate 27,239,695, forward strand.
AACAAAAAAGGGAAGATACGGTACGCCTAAGCATTTCATCGTCGAAAAACGGGCTGCGTGCACTACATACACACGAGTCCGCACACAGCAAAAATTTTTTCTAAATACGCATGAAGCACGGTAATCAGGTAACAGAGATAGATACACGCCCTTGACTGCCTAGTGCAAGCGAGACGACTGTGAGTGTATAGTATTACAAAAGGGAATTCCCGACTTCGTCTCCCACCTCCCCTTCTTCGTACTGCGGTACAGTCAACAAACAATCTTAAGAAATAAGAAACTTATTTTTTTTTACTTAAAATATTAATTTTACTATAGTAAGAACAAAAAGCTTTTAGACTGTAAACATTCCCAAATAATTTAAAATCATTGAAACTGTGAAAGCATTCTATAATTTTAGTAAGGAATTTTAATAATATTTTACGAGCATCAGTGACTAATCTTAGCATTAATAAAATTGTTAAAGATATAATTTTTTCATAATTTATTAATTATACTGAAATATACAGGGTTGTGCCGTCAATACGACAATAAATTAAAACATGGACTATATTAATTCATTGAAATGGTTTCCCACTTTCAAAAACGTCTTATTAATTTGATAAATTCAGGACATTTTATGAAATAATGCAGAGATTGTTATAATATTTCACACAAATATCATGAAATTATCAAATGAATAAGATGTTTTTGAAAGTGGTAAACCATTACTATGGACTAATATAGCCCATGTTTTAATTTATTGTCGTATTGACAGCACCATCCTGTATATTTTGCTTTGTTTTTTTATATATAAAAAGTACAGCAAATGACTCAACACCACTTGATGTTAAGCGGAAAGAAGAGTCTATAATATTATGAGAATACAGCTAGTGCTAGTCTGGCTGGACCCCAGGAGACGTGGGATTCTCGCTTGGAGCATACAATTTTTTCATCGTTTTCTTTCTTTATTTGTAATTATTACAGCTAGTGCAGGACTCTGACCGACTCCACCTTGCCGGGCTAAAAGTTGCTTTTTTACGCCTCTTTTGAAGGAACCTATGTTATAGGAGGGAGGGAACACATGTGCCAGCAAAAAATTCCAAGTTTTGGAAGTACGACAAAGAAACAAGGTACTTAATTTATTATTGCGTGATGTTAAGGTGGAGACCCCTTTGGAATCCCTTTCATAAATGCATGAAGTTAGTATTTTACAATTTACGAGGCGTATCCTCATTTCTTCCCTTACCGGGGACGACGGCACTTGATTTGTGTCATCTGGCCCGGTAAATATATCACCGGGCCAGTTAAAACTTTTTTTTCCCATGTGGCTCGGCGCCGAGCCAAGTCACCGGGCCAGATGGGATACACTCGCCTTCCAGGGTCTCAAGTTATCTCCGTAACAAACAAACTCACATTCGCATTTATAATATTAGTCAGGATCATTTTAATTTCGTAATAATACACAAAACTATTGTGTTTTTAGGATTCCAAGTATCAAACCTATCACTGCGTCTCAAAATTATGTTATAATTTAAATACAGTCAACATCCCTTTCTATGAAAATATGAGATACTAGTAGCCGCCCGCGTGGATGTCGATTATCGGCCCAAAAAAGTATCCAATGTTTTTTACAGGGTCTCAAATGATCTCCATACCAATCATCTAAACTTTTGTTTAGGCGTGAAATCGTATCAAACAAACAAACTTTCGCACAAATTTCTAGTGACAAGCAGTCATATACCTTTTTAATTTAAAGCGATTTCATCAAAAATTAAATTGAATTACTGACCTATATGAGTGTCATACATATTAGTAGGTTTAAGATGGACGGAACATATTCTGCTACAATTAGTCGCAAACCACTCAGTGCCGTCTCTCTTTACCTCCGGACAATTTTAACCATTTCTGTCTATATATTTCATCTTTGGAAAATCTGTAAATAGCAGGATCGTAAACAAAAACCATGACATAAAATGTGTATATATTTTTACTTATTATTTTCTTAATGTGTTTTTTATGCTAACGGTACCAGGTAATGCTACCTTTCGGTAGGACTCGGAACTACTCGGTCGCTCGGGAGTACACGCTATCTCCGTCACTCGCATGCCTAAACGTATAATTCTATCCCACTTAAGCAGCAATATGTCGATTTTGGCTCGTTTGTTTATTTTAAGTAGATTTGTATTTAAAACTCAAAATTTATATACTTTACGGGTGAAAAGTGACACTAAATGACTTTTTTTTCTCTCCGTGAGTGGTTTGTATACTTATTAAAAGAACAAGACGGCATTTTAGCCAATGTTCAACCACAATTTAAACAAATTACCGGGAGTAAGTGTTCGTATGAAATTCCAAGCGCAACTAGGACGCACTTTTTGCCAAGTGAGCCCATGGACATAGCTGAGCCGGAACGCGCGCCGAGCGTCGATGCCGTATCTTCCCTTTTTTGTTTATATCAATGTTCTATTCATAATTTTTATTTTTATTTTTATGAATAAAACCACTTATTTCTTCAGGAAACTTTGTTTTAGCCTTTGTTTATTTTTATTTCATTTTCCTTTTCTTGTCTTGCTTGTAATTATTCCTCCTTTTAGATCTCCCTAACTTTCCTCCGTTTTTTATTTCAATTCCAACAACAACAATAGATAATAATTTTAAACTATATTTATATAAATACTTATATATATATTTTTGTGACATTCATTCAACACCTAACCCAAATTGTTCCTATTTACCGAATATATATTTACTTATATTTCCCTTTCTTATCTGGATCCTATTATTCCGTCTCCTCAATTTCCGTGGTCTTTTCTGAATCCATTACGTTTCCCTAACTTACACCGTCGTGGCTTAATGCACAAACCGTGCGAAGCCAATAATTTAAAAAAAAAAAAAACATACTCTGTCCATAGAGCTTTTTTGGAAATACTTTAAAAAGGAGTTTGGCGGAATTTTGTGATGTCAGTCAAGATTTCTGTTACAATAATTAAAAATTGTGTCGGAGCGAACTTTGTGTTATAAAAGTGGTGTAGTTTTATAAACATAGTGTCTGTGTCGACGTACAACTTTTTAGCGAATAAAGATTATTAGAATAAAAGTGATAATGGTGTGAAATACGATGAAATCTTTTTGTGGTTATCCACCTCATCAAGTAGCATTATATAGAGACTGTCATCATATATTTCGCTTTAAATACTCCTAGTACTACCTAGTATGTACTACCTCTGAGATACTGAAAACGTGGGTGCATGGGCATTATTTCCCTTTGCCTTCTCATTACAGAGAGAATGAAAAATTTTTTTTAAAAAAGGACGGCAAATACTCTAGCCCAGGCATGGCGAACCTTTACGTATCAGCGTGCCATTTTTCTAAGGAAATGTTTAATGAGGTCATAGACGTGCCATCAAATAAATTTTGACTGTGATTATTGGTAAAATAATAGTAATAAATACTATCAATTAACGTAAGGAGGTATTACTCGCGTTCGCTCTTCATACTATACCTATACCGACTTTTTCGTAGTGCATGATAAATTTTATGATCAATGCCGTGCCCAAAATATTGTGTTGCGTGCCATTAAGGCACGCGTGCCATTTGTTCGCCATCCCTGCTCTAGCCCTTACAGCCATATCTTTAATATTTACTTTATATTTTCTGTACTAATTGAACTGCTTTGTTTCTATGATTTCCATCGCATTGGTGTTAAATACATGACAATAGCCTCCATGGTGCTACTTCGATGAGGTGAATGATCATGATAAAATTATCACACTACTCCATCTCTTGTATTAATTTGAAAGCAATAACAGCCACAGAAATAAAATATTTCAATAAAGGAGATGTTCGATATTGGTACTTGAAAGCCCCCCACGATAAATTATATATTATGCGAAAGCTTATGCTCAGAGGATCTTGAATATACCTTTTTTTCATTTTAATACCCCTGCATTTTTGAGTAATTTTGAAAAGTGTATGCAAGAATTCTAAGCTTCTTATCCAAGTTTCTCTGACAAAATACAGTAAAAAATAAATTGAAATCATTATTATTAGTCAGAAACAAGTGCAGAAACTAATTTGCCATGTTCTTCTAGCATTTACAATAAAATAGAATTGCAAAATAGTCGTAGGCTGAACCAAATCAACCCCATGCCTAGTTATTAAAAAAATATTTGACCAGACAATAGACGACATTGACGTTTTATACTCTGTCTGGGATGAGTCATATTTTTAAAAATGGAATTTTACATCTCTGGATAACAGTTTTTTTGACCAGAATATAATGTTATTTTTTATTTATATGCAGGCATTTAAAATTATAGTTTTTATTCCATAATATTCTTTAATATATACTATTTCTTCCCATATAACTTTTGTCTTGGGGGGTAGCTGAGTACCAGTCCCCATACATTTTCAGAACATGTCCTTTGGCTGTATCTTTTTATCCCTTTGCCTTCTGTTTATGAGTGAAAAAAAAAAGTCTATGATTGGTTTATTCCGGTTTAGTTGATATATTTGACATAACGTCTGTGGATTTGACTGAGGGTTTGACAGATTTAGTATATGCCCTCTCCTTGTCCTATACTTATTGATAGAAAGAGATAAAACCTGTATTTCAGAATCGTGCCCAGTGTTGCTTTTTAAATAAATATCACGTGATTTGTCGTGAATATCACACTTTTCGCTTTTGACAAGAGAGTTAGCCCTCGCCGCCCTCTCCCTCCCTTCCTTACCTCCTTCCTTCATTTCCGAATGCGATCGATCGCGCGCAAGGTGTAGTTGTGTGGTAGTTAGCGCTTGGTGGATTTTAAAAATGGCCCTATTTAGGATTACATCAACGAAATTGGTCGAATTGCAGGTAAATAAAGTTATTTCATAATGTTAATAACATTATAGAGTACACTCCATACATTTTCATTGAATTATTTTGGGTGTACCATAATATAACCTTAACCACTTTTTGAGTTCGTTGTTATGTAATGTGAATAAAAACTATTTTCGGGATTCAATAGTTATGTATACCTATTCATTTTGTACATAATAATAATACGTTAATGTTTTGTCAGTCATTATTTCGCTGACTATATAAGATTCCCGGTTTTGAGTTAGACAAACTTGCATTATGTACATGATTTTGTTCTTAGAGTAAATTTACGCTTTTTGTTTGAAAGTTACATATTTTTTACAGTTAGGTGGTGGAAATTTTACCTTATTTATTATTTCTATGTGTTGGAGACGCTTATACGAATCGAGACTTTATTGTGTACCTACGCTCTCGTCGTATTTTAGGTACACGTGTATCTTTGCTAAAACTTTCATTCCCAAAACCGAAATACTGCTAGGGTAAAACTATTTATTTAAATACATAAATTATGTATTCCATATTTATTTGAATTGCTTGAAGATAAATTTCTTATTTTAATTATTAGTATGTTAGAAAATCAATATATTTTTCTATACTAAACTGATCTGGGAATTACAGCTTTTTCACTAACATTTTAAATTTACTTTAATATTATTTTAATTAGTAAAAATTAAAATTACATCATCATTTAGTAATTTTTGTGTAAATACATAGTAAGTAAAATAATAAATAATATTTATTTAACCTTTGGACCCTTCACTAACCCTCCAGAAGGCACACTCAGTTTATAAATGTAGAGGTGCTTCATAAATTATTATATTAAATTACAAAATAATATTTTGGTGATTGCATTTTGTTTGTTTGGTTTTAATTTTGGAAACATTTATCTGAATATTTTAATAAAAGGTCTTTATTTATCTCTGAAAGTACTTAATTATTTTTTAATGACATATGTTGTTTTGTATACCTTTATTATGTTACAGATCTATAGTATCACTGTCCATCTTATTTTTATCAAACACTTGGCTTGTAGTTGATATAATATTTTCAAATAGAATCTCAATTTGTCATACCTTACCCTAAATAAGCAGTTAATAAAGTTCTGTAATAAAACCTTCTAAGCCGATTTAGTTGTGTGTATATTAAATAAAATTAAAAATGTGTTATTAATCAGAACACCATAGAGGAAAATAATTCTACCTATCAGAATACCTTTCAACCTGTCAAGCATCAGATTCCAGACACAATTAATGATCGTTATCACACACAATGACGACCGATTGCCATCAATATCAAACTCAATAAGTTGAAGTTGATTTTTCAATTGTCATAGACCTCCAGAGGTATAATGGCACTTAACAGATAAAATAAGTTTATATAAGTTTACTATTAAGCAAAATAACTATTAATCAGTTAGGAATGTCAGTGTAAACTATTTTATGTAAGTATACATAATAATAAATAAAGATGTCCATAAAAGTTAAACTGAAACAAGAAAAAATATATTGAAAAAGAAACTGCTTAATTATTAAGCCTAGAATTAGCAAATGTTGGCAGTATTATTACTGCCCTTGTAGTTACGACTTAACTGTGTCAGTGTCATTCACGGTGGTGCTAGTTGGCATAAAGATAATAAAATGTGTCACTTGAATAGTAGATAAGTTGGCTTTTTGTAAAGGTCAAATATTACCACGCTTGTATCTAGTTGATACCATGTAAAATTTCTCCCAAATCTAGACCAAGCCATGTATAGTATATTGAATGGATTCATGACTAATTAATTCTACAAACGACACCACGGTCCCGTCATTCGTCATGCACGGTGAAGCCTTCCCTCGTGATACAACATCCAATCGCGTTATGCTATGTGCAATTTGCCATTTGACCTTAGTACTCTTACTTAAGTGCTAAGATGTTATCAACGCGTGCTTAGTACAGAAAACCTCGCAATGACATTCGCGATGCGTGTTGTCCTCTGCAGATGCCCTGGGTCTAAAGATAAACTCGGGTCATACTCTCGCTTCGGGCACCCGCCCAAATCTCCGTGCATGCATGATTGTTAAGTGTTAAACTTCGTTATCTAATACTTTTTATGAACAGGCACTTACAATTAAAAATATGGCAATTTTGTGATTACGTACTTAGAATCACCTATCTACATTATAAATGATTAGTTATTGTCAGGGCTCTTATTCAGTCATGGCCGCGCGAGTATGGCTTCTAGTCTAACTGACGAGTTTTTTACGCGGCGCCAGATAAGTACTTACTGATTAAACACGTTATTAACTTCAACCAGATTTGGTTATAGGTCAGTCATCTTTTATTTTACCATTAAAAACCAACTGCTGTCATATTATTATAATGTTGCTAAATAACATAGCTAACAGGCTCCACACTTTAAATTCGTGAGTGTACCTTCTTATCTAATTAATGAATGACGAATAGGTAATTGTTTTTTAGTGTGTGATACATGCGTTTTATTAAAGGTGTATTCTTATAGCTTCAATCTTATTATGATAAGCTGTAATAACAAAAATCCTATCATAACATCGAAGTATTTATTGCTTAGAATAACTTTTTCATCCATCTCGGAAAGAGTATTTTTGCTCTTCGATATCTGAGTGCAAAAGCCGTTTTTATCCGCTAGAGGTTAAAGTAAATTTGAATTTAGAACATCGTGTGCACTATGTTTGTAAATTCAAAACATCATTAAACCTATTTATTTCTACCTCCATGGTGCCGTATTTATTATACAACCTTTTTTAACTTGTTATAAACTCAGACTCGGCAGCTTCTTGGTGTGTACTTACCTTTTTTTTAATTTTCTTCGCGCGCGCCATTTTCTTTTTTTATACGTCTAACGTAGTGTTTAAATCCTCTTTGGACATATTGTTAAAACCTATGGTTAAAAACAAGAAACTTGAAAACAAGTTTAATACCTAAAATGAGTAATTCTAGCGACGAAAAAGTTTATTTGACGCCAACAGAATTGACTGAAACTGTTAATAATGCGTAAACTTTTTTTTGCATTTAGTCATTTCCTCGCTGAGGTGGATGAAAAGTTACGTGTTGCACTCGAGTGCAAAGATTTTTCACCTCGTGCTCTTTTGATTCCCTCGCTAACGCTCAGGACTAATTTTTAAATCACTCACTGAGAATCCGTCGCTAGCTCGGCCATCAAAATTGGGCACGCGGTTAAAAAGCAACTTTGCACTCTTGTATAACGAATAACTATTATCTGTCCAAGTAAAAGTTAAAGCAGTTGTTACAGCTGGTTTTTACAATTGCGCGCATGAGAGTAAAGATAAAACAATATGATTATGTACTGGTAAACAGAGGCCTCTTTGAAGCACCAATGTAGAAATACAGTAAAAAAATACAATCCATTACAACGTACCTTAGTGCAAAGGCAATAATGCATGAACATTATTTTACTTAAATCCATGTTTTAGAAGAAATAGTAACATTTTGAGAAAGAATCAAGGGAGGATCTTGTTGCATGATAGTTACACCTCAAAATAAATGCAACTATGTATGAGGCGTTCCGCAAACGTAAGACAGATCTGAGAGATAGGATGATTATCACGAAAACTCTTAACAGGCACCTGAAGAACGTCATTCAAACGAAATGTAGAAAAAAAATTTCACGGCAGACACTGTCCTTTTTTATGCTTTGCCATCGATTTTCCGAACTCTCTGTGTGTCGGTCAGCGTCCTCTCCCGGTCTCCCCAGTGTCTAAGTGAATATCAAAGGTGATCACAGCCGGCGACAGCACGTCCGGTCCTGTACCGGTTGGTAGAATTCAATTGCAATTTAATAGTGTCGATGCGCGGTTATTTATTTTTTGAGTTACTTTATATTCTTTTCAATCGGATGAAGGCGAGTTGACGCACGTGCATTCGTGCGACTTGAAGATGTCACAGATGGCTTACCAGCTATAATAGAAAAGATGTATATTAAATCCCGATATATTCAAATATATCTTGCCATCAGACTCAGGACACCACACACGACAGTTATAATTTATCAATACTGTGTCCCGAGATGTAATATAATAGGTAGCTCGCAACTGCGATGACTGTCTAAAAACTATAAAATAAATTAAGATGTTTACCTACTTTACTATTTATTACTCTGCATTAGTCAGTGAGAATTATAATATTGCCCGTGGTACCGTGGTCGTTGGTCGTAGTCATACGAATACAAAGTGAACATTTATTTTAACTGTTGTGGAATGGCCTCACTTACCTTTGGCCGTAGGCAGCAAATGTTAGTCATAACAAACAAAACACAATAACACTTGTTATTACAATTAGATTTTTTAAATAATAAATTCTCTTAAGGTGATTTTAAAATACTTTTCAACACAATTGCCCAAAAATGCATTTACGAAGCCTGTTTATACATTGTTCGAAAGTTAAATATTACCATATATTGCGCTAACAACGAGGCTTGCGGTAAAATCTCAGGGTAAAATAGGTACTCACACCTAAGTACCTGTTTCACCGCACGCTCCGTTGTATAGCGCCATGCGTATTCTTTACGGTGTTTATATTTCCTTTAAGAATCCCACCAAGGAGTTTCACATTAAGAGAATAAAAATAGGTTGATTGATCGAACTTTCTTGGAAGCGCTTTTGCTCATTAAATTTGTCTCATTTTATTACATAAGAAAAAATGGGACGAAAGAAGATATATTATATTTTGCAACATGCGCACGTAACGCCATTTGCCAATGTGCACCATTTTCATATGGGGAATGTCGATGATGTAACTTGAACCTTTCAGTAGCTGTTTCAAAACTGGGGGGTTCATTTATCATGGGTTTCTAACGATAAAAAACTAGGCACCCTTACTTCGGTAATACTTAACTGCGGCCTAATTAATTAACAAAATTTACAAGAAATTCATAAAATTACATATTATTGTAACTACGGAAAAAAAACTGAACACCATTTTGAAATGGCATGCATTTGTGCGCAATAAATGGTTCGGTGCCTAAATATAACTAATGTTCCTGCAACGCCAAACACAAAAACAAAAATTGATTAGCGTTGTATGACACAGGTGAGGATATTGATTGATTGGTCCTCGACTTCGTCTCGGCCTTGCAGTTTGTAAAAACTTAGCGCACTAGTATCATACATAACTATTATTCAAACTTTATCTCTTTCATCTGTCGACAGGCTCATATCACTTCTTGAATATCTTTCTTGTCAACAAAATGATTTACGTGTTTGTTTCCACCAATGACGTCGTTTGATTACTTATCGTTGAGCCTTTCTTTATCTTCGAAAGATATTTTCATGCTTTTGATATTACACGAATGTAGAGTAAATCCCTACTTAGTAACCTCCAGCTGTGATATCCCTGTTGGCTGGCAAATAGCATTCGCTTCTAGCTGTTTTTGCATGGTTGCTGTTTATTCGAACTTACAAATTTTATTAACCTAACAGTCACGCGTTACGTGATCCAGATGTGAAGGTTATCTAAGTGTTTAAAGCGAATTGTGACGAATGCCTTAACTTTACACTTTTCTTTAGTTTAATCGTTGCTTTACTTTTATTAAATATTACCTAATGTTAAAATTACAAGATTCAGCTTCTCACCTTATGTTGGAAATGTAATTGCTGACGTCCATAAAGACCCGCAGTGGTAAAAAACTTGACATTGCGAATGCTATAGGTCTCTGAAACTTATTTATACATACTTAGTTGTTACCTACGTGGAATAACGCACTTGCTTAATTTTTCTTTCGAGAACTTATTCGTACTTGTACCTCACTGAGGTACAAGTTTGAAATTTTTCTTAATTTTAAACGAGGATCATATTTTTGACTTTGTCTTTAGCGGGTAAGTATATGCGTCACTTTAACGCAAATAATAAATTGATATTTTAATTTACGCAAATATTAAATAGATATTTTAATTTATTGGTGCGTTGAAATCTAAGATTAAGTTCTTAAATTAAATATAATGATATCATTTACTGCCTGCTTATTTTTTTTATATTTAATGGCCTTTTGGTTTAAAAAAAGTAAGTGATGCTATTTATTAATGCTCTTGTTTCTACTTTGTTGTGTTCATTCAGCAGCCCAATCCAATAAAATACTAAGAGATTAAAGTATTTCACTTGTCGTACGTCTGATAACCAATACCATAATATTAAACTATAATTATATTTCACTAAGAAAGTAGTTGATAAAGGCTTAGACACGGCGTATTTTGCGCAGACAACCTGCATTTCAAGAATACGCGTTTACAGAGCCTTTTTCATTCACGAATAAAATTATAGAGATTTTACTGTCGCAAACGCGAGCGTAACCAGCAGAACCTCTTTAACTGTTCTGTGAGCATAAACCACGTATAGTTAAATTGATCTATCAAATTGAGTCGATTATTTTCATGTTTTTAAAAATAGTTTATAAAATTATAAAGCAAAGTTTCATCTTATTTCGTCCTACTGATGCAGAGTGGAATTAAAATGGATTTTTTCCTAATAAAACATGCAACCACAGCACACAACCCCTATATTTTTAAAGTTGGAAATAATGGTATTTTCGACTCCAATATAAATCCGGGTCAGGGTAGCAGCTCCACTTAGATTACCGCAGCTAAATAATATTGATTTCCAGTATTGTGCTTCTGCGGAGGCTAAGGTCGCTTGAGGTATTGCAGGAAATTTCATGTTATTGGCAGAGCAACTTGTATGCTATGCTTTCAACAAAACACTGCCTCATTTTTTATTGTAACTTTGGGTTTGTTCAAAGGCGATCTATCGAAACGTTTTTTCAGCCGAGACAGATAGGGATAGATATATGACTGACTCAGCGGGAAATTAGCCATGGCGTGCGAAAAGTAATCGTAAATACACAAATTATTATATTTAAAAACTTTAACTATTACAATTATTATATTTAATAACTTTATGGATTTAAAAAATATACGTTTCTACTATTTGTGAATATTAGTTATGTCTACTATTTATAGTGATTTCTTATTGAATACGAATTATTGTTAACCAATAATCTTAAGTTTTCTTATTTTTAAGAGGTTTTTTCGGAAATAAAATGTATCGAGGAAAAATCTTTAATCGCGTTTTTGTTATACACGTGTCTAGATAAAGATATCAAGAAATGTATATCTAATTTTCACATCGGTAAGATTTTGAGAACTTCTTCAATGTATCTAAGTACTTATTGGTGTGCAAATATTTCTGTCTACGACTGACGCGAGTTTGCTTGCGTTTGTACCACGTTGTCTGCAGCCTGCACATAGAAAATACACCTTGTTTTAATGCTTTTATGAACTCTATAGTATAAAGGCAGTAAGTTACCCATATGAAATCACGTAATAGTTTTGTTTGTTTAGAAACGCCACGTCATCCGCAGAGGAGGTTAATTTTTATAACGTTCAAGATTACCTTGAGGCGCTTGGGATATTTTTAACGTTACTTTAGATGACGCACATGGAAACAATAAATAACATTAAGATTTTACTTTTAAAAATTGCGTTGCGGCAAATATAGTATGAGAATTTAAATGCGGAATGGAATTTTCTAAACTACTGCATGCCTACGTTGTTTGTCGCTTTAATTACGCATAATCACCAAAACACTGATGACGAATAATAATGTATCAGTTTAGGACCAAACGATACTTTACGCAGACTCGTAATGAAATGATCCATCCGTTTATTGAGTGATATGTAACGTATTATAAGATTAATGGCACATGTTATTTTGCTAGACGACAGATAATGTAGGTGTGCACTAGATTGCATACTATTTGTATCTTTATACATATCGATAGGTTTGCGTGTATTTTAATGTAAGTTACTTAGGTAGTTCAGGTATTTTGCACAGTATTGGTCAATATGCTCTTTTAACCTATATTCTGTGTACTATAATTATAATTATATTAAACGTATAATAACATCAACATAAGCATTATGACGTGTATAACGTATAATGTAATCTAGGACACATAGCCTTGTACATTTACGATGTGAGTGACAGAGCGAGTCAATCACAAAACTAAAAATCAATAACCTATCTAATCTCTAAAACTATATAGTTATCAACTAACTCAGTTATTGAAGTTATCTATAGTAAAACACTTACTAAATATAGATACACCATATCCGTATTAATTTTTATGTACAGAAAGTATGCCCGACGGCTTCGATTCTGCTGAGAGGGCTCAGCGCAGAGCAGACCAACCTCAAGAGCATCCTTCAAGAGAAGATCCCAAAGGAACAGGAGAAAATTCGCGAGTTCCGAAAGAAACATGGAGCCACCAAAGTCGGTGAAGTCACAGTTGACATGGTGAGTTAAATATGTTTAATATCTAATAATTCTTCTTCCACCATAAATTTCTATATTCTATGGTGGAATTACATGAGGAGTATTAAGGGCCACTACAGCATGCTGCCCTGCCGCGGTTCTTGTAACAACCAAGAGTCCGAAACCAACACTGGCTTAATATAACTTCCAAAGTACAGATATATTGCAATTCACAAAGATTATGACGAGAACACGAGCATATCTTGAGTACATAATCTTTGGGAATTGCACTGTCCCGCGAAAACTAATTTTAAATGGTATGTACGCTATCACAATACGTACTTATATGACTACTTTTCGATATTAAAGAAATGTCCAATAGAGTTCAACTGTTAAGAAATTATTGCTATTAATATGATAATGGCTCGTTCTATCTTTTATATACAAGACACAAGAAATTATTCAACTCTTTGATGCTAAGCGGAAAGTGGAATCCAGTCCAGATGTGAAAAAGTTATAAACTGCAGCATTGATCATACTACCCGATGCCCTGGACTTCCCCAGTTACATTGCCGCCCCATAAACGTAGCTACAATATTATAGGTAGTTCTCACATTCATTTTCAAGGAAATAAAAGTACTTACTATTTAGATTTGTCAACACATCAGTGTGTTTGGTAGAATAGATATAAGATAACACAAATTACATGAGAACTTATTTTTATTTTCAAAAATTATAACTCCCTTTCACAGCTTGTGTAATGTTCTCACTTTCCCATTTTGTGAAACAGCGTTTTTTTTAATACTTTGCTGCCAGAGGCTCGCCAAAGACTCCGAATCGTTCGTTGCAGTGAAGTTGCGTGCGGAAATTAGTTTGCTTGGACGCTCACTATTATGCACCGCGCTCATTAGCCGCTGGTGTCACGAAGTTTACTCTCTGTGCACGAAGTTAATAATTTGCATATTTACTGGTTTCAAGTACCTAATCACCTTTAAAGTTTTAAAAAAAATAGACTAGGCACCTAAAGCTAAGTGGCAGACAGCATGAGCCGCTGTGATGTGAGCCTAGTATGAACATAGTCGTTAACTAGATATTAATTGTGGGTCAATATGAATATTAAAACCTAAGTGACTAAACAATTTAATCTTTTATCGTTGTTTGTTGTAACGGTTTTAACTAATTTACTTCGTCTTGACCTAGATATAATAAAGGTACTACAAATACAAAGTATTCAAATGATCATACTATTATGACTTATTGAGTTCATCGGTGGGTAAACCCAAATGAATAAATGTTGAGTTTATTTAATTTACCTACTAAGGTAGGTATTCGCCGTTAATACTAAGAATAACCGTTTTCTCACTGGTTCATTGCAAAAAGGAGTTCCTAGTTAAAACGGTCGCAATTTTACAAGCAGTATAACTTATAATCCCATACAATTACTGTTGCCAATAGCGTGACTGTGGTTAAATACGTGAATTACTTTACATAATCTAGGTATGCCCCACTGGAAAAAAGATTCGAACATTAGGGAAATTTATTAGTAGGTATACTACATGCGCACTACATGGGTTTATTCCCCCGATGTTCTACGTTTCATGACGTAGGTACTTACCTACGTAATGAAGCGCAGGTATATAAAAACCATCATATTACATAAATAATTCAAATCATTCAATAATTCATCATACAGTGTTTGTACGTAGGTATTTTAAATAATGTTTTGACGAAAATTTGGTTGGGGTATACTTTGAGTGTTTCCGGCTGAGGAAATAAATCTGTTCTAAAATTCTATATCAATGTAACAGACTACCATCTACTACTTTACTCACTTCTAAGTAAAATTCGACCAACAGATTGTCTATATTGATTTAAAGTTTTTATAAATTCATACATTATTGAATAACAAATAAATTATAGATATACATATAGTTAATCATTCATACATATTGTTATAAATGCGGAAGTTACTCAGTGTGTCTGTCTGTCTACCTGCTACGTTTTCACTCCTAAACCACTAAACCGATTTAGATGATCTTTGGCATTTAGCAAGATAACATCCGTAGAAAGAACATAGGAGCTGCGGGGCAGTCACTAGTAACAAATATTCTAATACACATGGCGTTGTAAAGTGGTTTTATGGCGAAAATTTTATACACATCCTTAATTTATTGAAACTTTATTCAAACTGAGTCAGTTCAATGTGATATTTCAAATTAAAATGTAAAAAAGTAAATACTCAGTTCAACTGAGTAAACACTTTAGCTCTACAAAATAAAATCACTGCTTTGATAATTCGGGTAACAGCACTTTGAACTCTGTTAATTTGCATAAATGCCTAATAAATTAGGTAATTTAATTTTAGATTCAACCACGTATAGTGTTAAGTGGCAATTACATACATGGATCATATAAATATGAACCGAATAATGTATTTAAACTATCATAATTGTAGTTCATCTTTAATAACGGAACATCGCCAATGTTAATCAAGTGCATGACGTCACACGACTTAGTTGGTAATCGAGCGTTGTGTAATATCAAGCTGTGAACTTGATCAATGTCACCAATATTAGGTGTAAGGGGGACGCTCTCGAAAACAAAGGCAAATACCGTAACTAACCACGACTTGTTGAACAAAAAAAATATATGTAAATCGTGAAAAAAATCAGCTGTTTTATACTAGATAGGCCGACCGGCTGGCCGAGTGGTCTGTCTGTGCTCCTTGCTACAAATGTTTGTATGATGAGTTCGAGAATTTGTTTACGAGTTATGGATGTTTATATGTTTGTTTAGTATATTTCTAATATTTATATACATATTATTGTCATTATTTCTCCGTTATCTAGTATCCATAACACAAGCTCTTATGATGCTTAATTTAAGATAATAGGTGTGAGTGTATGAATATTATATAATATTATTATTAGATTGTAATATCTACTCGACCTGTTTGTATGGAACAGCTGATTTTTTAATCGCGATTTCAAATTTTTGTTAACCTTACACCCTGTATGTTATATTGAAAGAAGAAACGCAAGGAAGTAGGGCTGAATAAACTTATGTTTTGTATGAGAATGAGAGTTACGAAATAACGTTATTCAGATATATTTTTTTTATACAAGGTGGCAAACAAGCCTTCGGCCCGTCTGATGGTAAGCGGTTACCGTAGCCTTCTATATGTATAAGCGTGGTATATTCTTAATTAATCATAATTATCAATTTAACTGCGGGATTAATTATGTTGAGTAGTTATACTCTGAATTTAAAAGACAATATTTTTTATCTAACTTTAAGGATGTGAGGTGTGACGGTGTATTCATCTCATACGCGATCTAAGCGGCTCACGAAACAAGACAAAAAGATATATTTCATTTCCTTTTTTTATATATACTATAGAGTAGGGTTGTTGAGGAAGTGATTATGAGGAAGAGGAGGAGGAAGAGGAAGTGTCAAGCACAAATTTAGAGGATGCGGATGAGGATGAGGATATTTTTTTGAGGAAGAGGATGCGGATGAGGAAGCGGCAGAGGAAGCGGATGAGGAAGAGGATGATATGAAATATACTATTCTGTCAAGAAAGTACCGGGAAAAGATCAATAATACATCCAAATTTATTTTATCACCTTCAAAGTATGCTCCTTCAGAAACGATACACTTATGCCAACGAATAATCCAATCATCAAAACCATTTTTTAAACGCTGTTTCTGGAATTGAGTTTAGTTCCCGCCGCGAATTCTTCTTTATGTCTTCTACCGAATAAAAAGGGGGGCCACGAAATGGCAATTTGAGTTTAGGAAAAAGAAAGAAGTCGGCTGGAACCATATCTTGTGAATATGGTGGTTGCTCGATGGTATTTGTTGAGTGTTTGGTCAAAAAGTCGTTCACAATGATGGCCTTGTGCGAAGGCGCATTATCGTGGTGCAAAATCCAAGAATTTTCTTTCCACAAATCTGGCCTTTTTGTCGAGTTTGCTCTCTTAAACGCCGCGTAACGCTCAAATAATATTCTTTATTTACCGTTTGACCTTCCGGTAAGAATTCCGAGTGCACAACACCGGAAGAGTCGAAGAAAACACTCAACATGACTGACTTTTGATCGACTTTGGCGTAGTTTTTTCGGTTTCGGTTCAGTTGGAAGGTGCTAATCCGAAGCTTGTTGACTAGTTTGCATCTCAAACACGTAAACCCACGTCTCGTCACTAGTGACAATGCGTTTCATGAATGTTGGGTCGGAATTGACTCGTTCTAGGCTTCTAGCATGTCCTCAGCGATTCTCATGCGATTGAGTTTTTGGAGAAAATTCAGGTCTTTTGGGACTAGCCGAGCGGCAACATGTTTCATACCCAAGTGATCATTTAAAATGGTAAAATCGACTCGTGAGATACAGAAAGTTCGCCGGCTATCTCTCTTAAAGTTGAATGATGATTTTCAGTCACTATTTCCCTCACTTTCGCGATGTTAACTTTAGTTGCAGACGTTGATGGCCTACCAGAGCGAGGCAAATCTTCCATCACATCTCGACCGCTTTTGAACGCTTTGTACCACTCATAAGCACGTGGTTTTGATAAAGTCGATTCACCGTAAGCCTTCTGTAACATTTTCAGTGACTCCGAACACAAAATTCCATTGGCGATGCAAAATTTAAGACAAACTCTTTGTTTGATGCTTTTGTCCATTATGAAATTCGCAATACACACTAGTTATGATATAACTAAAAACATCACTGTATTTAATATAAATAACAGATGCAACTCAAACTCCGCGCCAAAATGGAAAACAATTGTGCCAATCTTACAACAACAACAAAAAACAAAATAATAATTTGGAACCATAAACATAACGATACTTTTTTTACTGAATGTATAAAATGGTCTACGGTCTACGTAATTTAAATGGTCTACTGGAAAATGTTCTTTTAATTTTAAACTTTAAAACTCTTTTCTTTTAATATCAAGTGCTCTTCCTTGTATTTGCAGGTGTCTATAGGCGGCGGTAACCGCTTACCACCAGGTGGGCCGTCAGCTTGTTTGTCATCTAGTTGTATAAAAAAAAAAAAAAAAACAAAACAACGCTATGTGAATTGTCAAAACAAGCAAGGAAGAGCGCGGGTTTCTGGAGGGGATGGCTCACTCGCTGACCGTTCGGCCCGGCATCGTGCTGCGCGGCGTGTGCGTTGCCATGAATACAAATATGCATGCGCAGTAAATTCCTCTTAAATTCCTCTTAAATTTTGAGGAAGCGATAGCGGAAGAGGAATTTTTTATTTTTATTTATTAGGAAGCGGTAACGGTTGAGGAACTCAAAATATTGCGGAACTTCCGCATTATGAGGAAGCGGAAGAGGAATCCTCAGCAACCCTACTATAGAGTGCGGCTAACTTCCGAGTCTATTGCGATCAATGATACGCAATCAATTTTTAATAATTATAATGTAAGATTGTAAGCCTCGCGCGGAAACGATGACAGTTAGATAGTACTGTTGCTAATTCTCGATATGATTTCAAGAAACCGTAAAATAAATAGGTACATTTGTCAGTATTTGTGCAAAGAAATTAATTATTTGGAGAATGAAAAAGAAACTATACTTAAAATTCCAAATAATATTTATTTCGTAAACCGCACTGGGTATTCTTATAATAATATAGAATAAGGAAATTTTCAGGATAATCTAGTCACATGCCACATATTAAAATATCTTATTTTACTATATACGAATACTAGCGTTATAATAATTACTTGTGTTACTAAAATAAATATGTTGAGTATGTGAAATTATTACTATTTATTATTATTTACCTATAAGAAATATCTTTTCTAGATGTATGGTGGCATGCGTGGAATCAAGGGTCTGGTTTGGGAAACCTCAGTACTGGATCCTGATGAGGGTATCCGATTCAGAGGCCTGTCTATCCCCGAGTGCCAACAGCAGCTACCCAAAGCCAAGAATGGCAAAGAGCCTCTACCTGAAGGCCTCTTCTGGCTCCTGGTGACGGGGGAAATACCCACCGAGACTCAAGTTAAAGCCCTGTCCAAGGAATGGGCACAAAGGTTTGTACCAACGCTACTAACCAATACAGTTTCTTTTTTTATACAAAGCCCGACCAATGACTCAACACCACCTGATATGAAGCGGTAAGTAGAGTCCATATGCGAAGACAGCTAGTGCAGTTCAGACACTGCTCTAGCCGCCTCCACCTTGCCGGCCCGAAAGGTGCTTTTTCACGCCTATTTTGAAGGAACCCATGTTGCATTTATCTCAATATTTTTTCCTATAGTTAAATAGTTTCATAATCAATTTATTAATGGATTTACATTAGGGTTGATTATAAGTTTGTTCGTAGGTATATTGCTTCCTTGTTTTAATTCAAAATAATAATACATTGCTAAGTAAGTAATTATAATGATAGCTTATCGCTGTTATATAATCGGCACACTGAGTTCACAAAGACACATTACATAAACTGGACATTTGCGTGCAATTTTAAATTAAAGCCAGGCGATTATCGTTTAATTCTAATTTACCTACGGATAAAACAGTGTGCGCTTTATTGACCACAATAGAACGAATCGCGATGCGGCGATTGAAATACAACAAGATTCGACTGTCAGGTATTCAGGGCCTCTATTTTAAAGAGCAAGTAGTTTGGCGCTGCGCCAAAGTTTGGAGAAATTGATCGGTCGACGATCTCGCGGTTTTTATCATACAAATCTCATTACACATGCTTACATAATTTATTATAGACATCATCAGAAAAAGATCAATAATGTTTCAACTAAAACTTTTGTGTAATACATTGTTAATATGGGAGCTGCCTTTTCGCAGAAAATTGTTTGGCCGATTATCACTTGCCAACTAACGTTTCGCAGAATTTTCTCTTTGGCAACTAACGATTGTCAAATTTTTGTATGGTAGCGTTTCATTTGGTAGAATTATTGTTAATATGAAGCTGATTATTATAATGACACAACACGTTCTGGACACTTATCATTTGTCAAATCCATCACTAGGCCAGACAACTTTTAGACGAATAACGTTTCATCTGTGTAACAGTTTCCTTTTCGTACATTTATGTTATGATAAAAAATAAACTAATGGTCTTGAACTTGCCTGAAATAAATACAAATTTTGTAATAAGTATAGTAACATGAAATCTACATACACATTTAAAACAATTTCAAATTGCGGAACGAAGTTTAGGTGAAATCGAAAGGAATCGGTTTAGGATAAGTTAGAACTGCGACCAACGCATATTTCATAGTTATTAGTAATTTTTTCAGTATGCCCATACATTTCTTAGTAACTTCTGAGACGTCACCTGTTCCGTAGATTTTCTCTAGAGCGTTTTTGGACGATGCGCGCCAACACATCAAACATACCACTATATCTGTAAAACTATTGATTTTAGACATACTATTTCTTTTCCAATATTTTTTTATGAGTTATACTGGTTACTTCTTATTTATGAAAAAAAGACAACTACCCTATTATTTTGTCAACTACAAATATAGCTAAAGTTATATTAAGTTATTAATAACTGGACATTATTAAGTTTAACCGAATTTGAAAAAATATAGCACCAATTACAAGTTTATTCTCGAAGTATCGCATTATGATTGGAGGGTCAATTTTACATGTTTATTCTCTAACATATGAAACATGTTACAGGGCCGAGCTCCCGGCGCACGTAGTGACGATGTTGAACAACATGCCAAGCAAGTTGCACCCAATGTCGCAGTTCTCCGCCGCCGTCACCGCGCTCAACAGCGAGTCCCAGTTTGCGAAAGCTTACTCAGAGGGCGTACACAAATCCAAATATTGGGAGGTCAGTTGGTCATCATCATCATCATCACCAGCCTATATACGTCCCACTGCTAGGCACAGGCTTTCCTACATAGGAGAAACACATAAGTAGTTTCGGCCATAAGACCAACATGCTGGCCCAATGCGGGTTGGTGGGTTAAAGCGGTTGCAGTAACAACCGTGACCAACGTCTTAACGTGCCTTCCGAAGCACGGAGGAACTCGAGATTACAAATTTGATTGAACCATCCCGGCATCGACCATGGCCAAAGCAATCCGGATCAGAGCGCCTAGACAAGATGCCTTTCGATAATCGCTATCGTTATGTTTGCGGGAAATGTATGGGATTTGACATAAGCCCTCGAAGGACTTTCGATCGCAAATGTGAAATGCCATTTTCCATTTAGCGACAGCGATAGCCATTGTTAAATGGCATCTTGTCCAGGCACCTCAGCACAAAAAGTTATCATTAAAAAAATCCATAGCGTAGACCCCATGGGAGCAAAACGTTCTTAATTTAAAAGGTACTGCATTAAAAAAGCAAAAATTCCTTTTTACAAAACGACCACAAATTGTATAGTCATGGAAGCTAAACGTGCGCAATTTAAAAGGTACTCATCACAAAATTTAATTGCATCTAAATGCGTGGCAAAAATACACATTTTTTAATTCTGCATTAAAAAAACAAGTTTTCTTAACAATATATTTACTTACTTCATATTCTAGTAAAGCTTCTAAAAAGATTTTTCTGTATGTTACTATTTACTAACGATAAACAACAAAGAATTACTTTTCATATCTTGAAAATTCTACTTGGTACATATTGCGTAATGGACATTTTGCTTTCATGTCAATTTTTGCTGTCGTCGACATGCTTTAAGGGCATTCTAATTTGTGGACGATTTGCTTCCTGGTCTTTCTTCCATGGGGTCATTTTTGTTAAGCGGACATTATTGTTTGAGAACTAAATGCCTGTAAGGACGTCTTTCTCAGAGAAACACTTGCTCCCAATTCGGTGAAAGTTGCTTTGTTTTCCAATCAATTAGTGTCTATATGAATTTATTATATTTTGTTGCTTCATTCTTCAGATAATAGGCAAACAATAAGATAAGTTACGAGGATTAGTTGGTTGACTATCTGTATTCGGTCATTCAGAATAGTAACTTCATTTTACATCTGTTTGATTTGATCGTATATTTTATTTTTACTCAGTAAAGTAATATATCATTATGAAAACAGCCTAAAATTAGCAAGTAAAATATGCTTACTTATTAATCAGATATAGTCTACAGCACTCACTGCTGCTGTGTCGGTGATGCAAAATTATCAAAAGAAATCCTGCTGGGTTTTATTGGTTACCACGAGAACGCTATATTTGACCAGGTTTCATTTATTCACTAGAAATAAGACAGATTAGTTGGACAAAGTTTCGACAAAACTAATCGCATTCGCAGTAGGTATCTGCTGTCTACAGTGGCCGCAAATACCTGTTATTTCAGCATATACCTATTTTGGGCTTCGGGTCTACTATAAACATCTAATTATGTTATATCTTCCTTTTAATTATTCGGCTACTTGAAAATACTATTATTTTTATAACGCAGTACGTGTACGAGGATTCAATGAACCTGATCGCTAAGCTACCTGTGATCGCAGCGACTATTTACCGCAACACCTATCGCGACGGAAAGGGAATCGGCGCCATCGACGACAACAAGGATTGGTCGGCTAACTACTGCACCATGCTGGGCTTCGAGGACCCGGAGTTCACTGAGCTGATGCGGCTTTACCTCACCATCCACAGGTGAGAACAAATACTTATTTCTGTTTGTGATCAATTTATGTGAATTTGTTTATAATATTTTTCACCTTGTAGTATGTGCTGGCTATTTAATTTAATTTAATTGTTTAAATATTCTGCTTTGTCTCTGCTTCGTGTGACCCATTATAAGAGGGTTTGAAATATATGTAATATCCATCTCTCATATTAAAGAATCGTCATATTAAATTTGTGTGGACCTTAGCTATTCTCAATTTTGCGCAAACTATTTTATTGTAACAATTCCAATTCAATTCAAATCAGGCATCTTTGCCTGATTTGAATTGAACAACAAACATAATTTTTCAAAGCCTATTCAAAGTAGTGTTTGTTAATTCTGCTGTCAAACCTCATCATCATGATTTGTCATATATTGTTATACCTAATCAATATTCAAATAACATTGTTAAATAACTTTTCTGGTAGGAAACTATTTTACACATGCAAATCTTTTTTGCTGTCGATAAAATAATTGTTTATTATAAGTGTTTAAATATTTAGAATTGATTACATTCTGATGATTACCTGCAAAAATCAATACACAGCAGACACAATTTTTATGACCATATACTCATTGTCATTACTATATGAAATAAACTGTAAATAATATCAAGTCTTGGTATAATTTGAAGCCTACAATAATGCCTGTTTTCAGCAATCATCCTCCAGGCTTAGGTGATTCATAACGACAGTATATCTCTCTTTATCACTTTAGATAAATCGAGATATGTGTCATGAAGAGATAATTAAGCTCAATACCGGTTTGTGAAAACGAGCATTAGAGTATGTACATATTATATTGCAACTTAGCGAATTGAAAGCTAACATGCGACAAGCGAAATTTTGTTTATTTTTCAAAAATGTTTAATTAGTTTCATTACACTAACCTATGTATTTCATAGTATTTTGCAGTCCAATAGTAAATTTTCCATTAGCAAAGCCCCCTAACAATATTTTAGTAACTAATGCGGTCAATTAGGTGCAAATCTCACAACGAAATTGCTTACCAACGAGGTCTCGCGATCGTCGCGTGCGTTGCAATACTGCAAACGTCCTCAGTTCTCTTCAAAGCAAAGCATGTTAGTATTTCACCTGCATGTTGCCGTTGTTTAAATCGACTCGCGTTGCGAGATAATGTTCCATTGTGTTTAACAGCCATGCCCTTGAATAACATAAATGCATGTTGATGTACACTCCTCGTTGTTAACTTACTAATGCGAAAGTATTGTAGCCACACGAAGTAATCTCGAGTTTTGCATAAATTATAATATTAACCATCGATATATAAGACTGAACAGCTATATAAATCAATCATTTATTCCTCACATGTGTAATATTAGAGTATCAAGAAGATATAGCTTGAATTTCATATTTTTTTATAGAATAATAATAATAAAAAAAAAACTTCACTGTGGTTTTGTTTGGCTCAATTGGTTTCTATTACTAATTGCTTATAACCTTAATATTTCGAACGCGAGGATTTATATTCGCAATGCATAGATACTGTAATATCGTTGTGTTTATAACCGATTTAGATAATTTTGTTGGAATAGAGTATTACTCTAAAAATGAGGTCGCTCTATTTTATGTTGTATCTAAAACAAAATTACTTATTAAGAAACATCCTTACTGAGTCTCAGTACAAGGCTTCCCGGCAGACTTACGTAAGGTTTGGGTATCCTCTCATAAAATATGTGTACAAAATTCAATCAAGGAGCCAATTGAACGTCTTGTGTCTGAAAAGATTCCAAATTGATCTCCATAACTTGTTTCACAATAAAAAGTAATAATGATGACCCGGAATGAATAGGTATATGGAAAGTAATAAATACATCTACTCAATACTTTAAGTCATCCTAACGTTGACCTAAACTAAAGAAAATAACATATGCGTTTGTGTAACAAGTAGATAATTTACGCTAAAATATAAAGTAAAATGAAGATGCTTGATTGGTAACTTCTTACGTTTTTAGGTTAATTTACTTATATATAAAACTGCTTATAATTTAAGGCATCGCGCGATGATTACTAAATCATACACATATTTTTTATGATAATAATGAAGTGGCAAACAGTCATAATTCGTTGCAAACCCTTAAAAATAATAAATTATTATATTATATAAGCAATACAATACGAATAATTTATTTCACAGAATTTTGTTACATAGTGCCTTGGTACTAGATATGCAATAAATAAAGTAGGAACTTAGGTCTACCATTCTTACATTACATTTTTTTATTTATTTTTATAACCTATTACTCTTTTGTGACCATGTTATATTTACAATTATGCATCAATACCTGTAGGTCTCACACTAGGAAGCCCTGTGTCGTCGGCTCTCACTTGGTCTTGCAGTTTGCCACATAATTTAGACATAGACTTGAGAAAGAAGCCAATAGATCAAAAAGATGAAGAGCTCATAAATCGTATCTTTTGTGTTTAGGGTAATTAACTTAAATACAAAACAGCATTTAATTTAAGGCACATGCGAGTTTATCTAATTATACACTTATTTTTATGATATTGGAGTGGCCAACAAATATCGCTCTTTGCACTTAATCGACTATACTGCTGCTGACCGTACCATATGTCTCACGTGTGTGACGTGTCTTGTGTATGTCTAAGACAAGAAATACACAAATTAACGCATGCATCAGCCCCCCAATTCTCCTATTGTATTTTGATCTGAAACGAATCGGAAACGCTTAAGTTACAATTTCTTTGTATTCTGTTAACTCAGCGTAATCGAAACGTAACCGAAACGCATCAGTTTGTATTGTACTAACAAACACGTAACGCGAACCGTTCGGTTCAATCTTGGTTTCGAATTCTGCTAAATATTTAACATTTTTGGCAGCCGAAACGCATCGATAGTTCTTTGTTCGAACTGTAAAAAGTTCACAATTGTAAAGTCACTAAGCCAAAATATATTTGTTTCTTGCAATATTGATAACAAATTATCGAGCCGAAGTTGAACCAGCCGAGAGCGTTT
Source organism: Nymphula nitidulata (assembly GCA_947347705.1). Lineage (NCBI taxonomy): Eukaryota > Metazoa > Arthropoda > Insecta > Lepidoptera > Crambidae > Nymphula > Nymphula nitidulata. The sequence continues at coordinate 27,265,437 of OX374616.1, forward strand.
CGTTAGCGTTCCGGCTTTATGCAATGTTAGTGGAATACCTTTTTGTATTTCAACCGCATTGGTAACGATATCGAACCGCAGCCGATCCGTTTAGGAAAATAAATAGCAGAATTGACCCACTGTAGTAATGTAATATTGTTTTGAACAGTGACCACGAAGGCGGCAACGTCTCCGCCCACACCACCCACTTGGTAGGCTCCGCGCTCAGCGACCCTTATCTATCGTTTGCCGCCGGCCTGAACGGCCTCGCCGGACCACTGCACGGATTGGCTAACCAGGAGGTGAGTCATGAAACGAATAATCATCAGGTCAAATAATCGAATACATAGTGTACAGAATGATAAAAATATCTGCACTCTTTCAGAATAGAATTGCTTATTCTAACACTACAATGATGGAATCGTATGTTGTTTGTAGCATCAGTTAAATATTGAACAAGTAAAAAGCGACTCTAATCCAGTAGTAATATGGTTGCTTTTCTAAAAGTTTGGGAACATACTTGTTATTAACGCCTATTGAGACTCTTGAGACTTGAGAGATTCTTGGTACAAGTCCAAGGATGATTACCGAAATGGTGACAACATCAATTTTTTGCAATTCAACAATAATGAGTGATTTAAAATCTTGCTTTCTAACACTGTACCCACTATACCTAAAACGTTTGCAATTTTCAAGTTTGGCATTAAAATAAACCTCTAAATAAACTATTTATTATATTACATGTGAAATAAAGTAATCTAACTTTGGAATTGTAACAAAGAGAAGATGAAATTAAATATTATGTGTGATGTGACCATAATTTTTGTGTCTTTTTCACTAATTAAATTACTGGTGTTTAATTTAGGTGCTCGTCTGGTTAGAGAAACTCCGCAAGCAAGTTGGTGACAACTTCACTGAGGAGGGACTCAAGGAGTTCATCTGGAAGACCCTAAAATCTGGACAAGTCGTACCTGGCTATGGGCATGCCGTCCTCAGAAAGACAGACCCAAGGCTAGTACACAAATCTAGAATACCTAACTTTAATAAAAAACGTCGCTAATTCAATCTAGTTTTTGACAAATGCATATTACCGATAAGGAGGGTAGCACAAATTTTTTGATGTTTAAGTACTTGTCAAATTACTAGTTGTTGGTATGTCCGAAGAGTCGTCTTATATTTCGGCTGTATAAACAGTTTGCTGTGATTCTGAATGAAGCGAAATGTAGGCAGTGTAATTACCAGTGATCGGAATAGGGTGAGTATATTTACCTACAGTTTGGAGAACAGAGATAAAAGTCGGAGACTTCCTTAAAATAATTTTTTTGCCTTACCGAAAATTTACTGGAATTTTAACTACGTAAATTCAAACATCAAATTAATTAAATAAGAATAAGAAAGTTCTCTTGCGTAAATATTCTTCCTAATATTTTTTTTCACTTGGCTCTTAATTTATAATAACTTAAATAAAAAAGGTTTTCATTCGACTATTTTTAATCGTTTTTTTTGTATGTTTGTTACGAGGTAAATATAAATAATAAGACGTTTAAATTCACGTAATTAAAGATTCGGTAAATTTACCGGTAAAAAAAATATTGCATGAAAGTCTCCAATTTTTATCTCTGTTCTACAAACTGTAGGTTACCCTATTCTAGGAGTCTATATACGCGACGGTGGCTACTTATCACCAGGTTGACAGTCAGCTTGTTTGTCATCTAGTTGTATAAAAAAAATCTAGTATTTAACTTAATGGTGCAAGTCGCCCTTAGTGTCCAATTCTATCCAATTTAATTTAAATATCCAAAAAATAATATTTACAAAAATTAACACTTAATTTCTATACACTTCGAGAGAAGAGGATGTATAATAATACTGTATTCGAATCCAATTTTAGTGAACCACGCTAACTCAAAGTTATGGTAACTCAAAGTTATCATGGTGGCTTACATCTATTTAATTTAACGTTTTGTATCTTCAGGTACACTTGCCAGCGTGAGTTCGCCCTGAAACACTTACCAAACGATCCCCTGTTCAAACTGGTCGCTGCCATCTACAAAGTTGTGCCACCAATCCTCACCGAGCTTGGCAAAGTGAAGAACCCATGGCCCAATGTAGACTCGCACTCCGGTGTCTTGTTACAGGTCAGTATCAAAAACTTTTTTTTCACTGCAAATGAATGGATTCAATATTATCAATAAGAGAGGTGGGGCGGTAAGATCGCCAGCTTATTAAGAAAGCGTTACGTTAGTACCCGGGGGACTTGTCTTCTATGCTATTTATAAACATCCTAACGGGTTGGTTCTTGGCCTTTATCTCACCTGATAACAACTAATGTAGAAGCGACCTACACCCGTATTTCTCAGCCACAGAGGAGAATATTACGGTCGCCCAAAGGCTGGGCGCGCTGAAACCGAGAGAGGGAAAAACCCTCCTTAAACTTACTCAGTTTGGAGATATGTTGTGATCAAAACAGCCTCACAGAATCTCGGTGTCCTGAACAAGGTTCGTCGATTTTTCACGCAAGACCAATTATGCCTGCTTTATATACTCAGGTCCGGTCTTGCGTGGAATATTGATCGCACTTGTGGGATGGCTCCGCCAAGTACCTCCGCGATGCACTGGACAGACAGCGGACTAGACAGATCAGCGTATCGTCCGTATCGTTGGCGATATAGAGGTCACGAACAACTTTAAGCCTCTGCAATTGCGTCGAGACATTGCGTTGCTTAGCGCCATCTATCGGCTAAGTCACGGAGTGACACTATTTGACCTTACCTTATCCGACCTTCCCCTTCCTACTCGTGAGCACGCGTGCCGTCTTTGAAGTCATCAATTCACTGTCTCCGCCTCAACATCACGGACAAGACATTTCGTTCTTTGTCGTCCTTCTAGAAATTGGAATTCTCTGCCGGCACATGTGTTCCCTCCTTCCTATAACATTGGAAAAAGTGAAAAGCACCTTTTGGCTGGAGCAGTACCTATCTAAACTGCACTAACTGTCTTCGCACATTGACTCACCGTCCCCGCTTCATATCAGGTGGTTTTGAGTCATTTGCTGGAAATAAACAACTGCTGGAACACAATAACATTATTGTTATGACTGTAAACTTAAATAATTTTAAAAAAGCCCGAATAACAATCAAATGAGGAGCTCGGCGGCGTATTGGTTTGAGCGCTCTGGTTTCGATACGAAAAACAAAGCAACTTTCGCCATGGTCGAACCTAGGATGGGTCAATCAAAGTTTATTATCTTGAGCTCCTCCGTGCTTCAGAAGGCACGTTAAGCCGTTGGTCCCGGTTGTTCCTGCAATCGCTTTAACCCACCAACCCGCATTGGGGCAGCGTGGTGGTGTTATGGCCCAAACTCCTCATGTGTTTCTACCATGTAGGAAGGCCTGTGCCCAGAAGTGGGATGTTTTTGTAAGTGGCAAACCATTTCTATGAACTAATATACCCCATGTTTTAATTTATTGTCGTATTGACGGCACCATCCTGTATACTAAAAATATATACTGATTTAGTATATATTTTTTTCATGCATATCCCTTATTGCAGTATTACGGACTGAAAGAGATGAACTACTACACGGTGATGTTCGGCGTGTCTCGCGCGCTGGGCGTGCTCGCGCAGCTGATCTGGTCGCGCGGGCTCGGGCTGCCCATCGAGCGGCCCAAGTCACTCAGCACAGAGATCCTCATCAAGCAGCTCGGCAAGTAAGCAACCGTTCTACCGGGACTAAGCGATACAATATGCTCCACTCAATTAGTACCCTGTACTGAATCGATCCACAGTTTGATTCACACATAACACCAATAGTCAATGTTTTGTTTCTTTAAACAATTAAACTTTCAATGTTCAATGTTAAATCTTGTAACTGCTGTTATCGTTTTCTAGTGGTAAGTGTGAGTATTGCATTTTACGTTGTTATATTTATAATAAACATTGTTGTGTACTTGTGTATATTGTAATTCAATTAAGATAAAATGTGTACTTATCTCTGTGATTAATTTATTATTTTGAAATTGTATATATTTTTATATGTTGATTTTCAACACGAAATGTTATTTGAATCATGCCTAATATATTTTGAACTTGATAAATTGACTACAGTGTGGTGTGTTTCAACTGTAACCTTGTATAGATGCGTTAAATAGTTACAGTAAACAATGGTGGATATAGTTGGGTCCTGCTAGATCGTTTTATTATAGAATTTGCGTAGCAAATGATGAACAGTATGCTGTGCATGCTGACTTCATTAGAAAGAGTAGACAAGATTTTGTAGTACATTTTCACCATGAGTGAATGACCATGTTGGCAGTTGATTCAGTATTTTTCCGTTTGTTGTACTTAGATCAATAACTGTAACACTAGGTCAATTGTAATATTAGTTTCTGTAATTCATGTGGCCTATTTTATGTGAGTAATAATTTATTCTGTATCAAATGATCGTCATACTTCGCTATACTTTCCCTCTTTTCTTTGTAATTATTTTTCTTACGAAAATTCTAGCTGTACTTTAATTTAGTTTCAAGTTACCAAAGTGTTTACATATATTTATGTATATTGATTCGAATATTGTTGATTTGTGAACAGCACTATTTAGGTAGCCATATCAAAGTAAATTTTCTAGATTTCACATAAAGATTGGATTATTATCATATATTCATGACAATATGTTTATCACCTTGGTATTGGTGGATATGGCTAGTTTATTTATTATCATAAATCTTCATTCATCAAAATTTATTCGAAGATTATCTAGTAGTAGTTCGACTGTATGTATGGTATTTCTGAATATGGTGTGGAAATTAATTTATTCGTCGATGCCACTTCTGAGTAACTGTTGCTGCATCGCTATTCAATAATTGGACAATATTAAAATAAATTGGTATGGTGTAGTGTACAGATTTTTTTTTACTTTACCTCCCCTTTTGAAATCCCACTTTCTACTTCCTGTGCAAAACAAAAATATGAATTCGGGTGGACCATGCCGATAGTTATATTGTCTTGCATAGTCAAAAGCTAAACAACACATTGCACTATGTAAGTAATTTGTTTAATAATAATAAATACTCTTTATTGCACACAGGAGACAAATCAAATTATACATACTTAAAAACAAGAAACAGTACAATAGGGCGGCCTTATTGCTAAAAAGCAATTTCTTCCAGGCAACCCTAGGTGATAAAATATTAGGAAGAAGGAGAACGCAAAAAGGGTGCAAGAATTTGAAAGAATAAATAAATATATATGTTAATACTTATTGAAAATAAATATAAATAAAATATATTAACTAAATAAACTTACATACCATGTAAATATAATACAGATCAAATTAAAATTATTCAACTAACTAGATAAACTAGAGAAATGAATTTGACTAGATTCTTAAAGGAATCTAGTGTGCGAGCTTCCCTGATGCACTCCGGCAGAGAATTCCATAGGCGAACAGCATGCACGGAAAAGGAATAGGAGAGGAAATCAGTGGAGTGTGCAGGAATGTTCAAGGTAAGATTGAAACAAGAACGCAGAGGGCGAACTCAAGAAGAGGAACGAAATGAGAAAATTTTTTTAAGCTATAGTGGAGAGGCAGGAAGGAAAAGGACAGTAAAGAGTTAGAACGTGTAAGTCCCTACGTCTGCGAATTGAAAGCCAATTAAGTTGGAATCGAAATTCTGAAATGTGGTCATATTTTCTTCCCTATCTTCCATATTCTTTCCTCAATTTTATTGTAAACTACAGGCAAAAAACTTGCATTGTGAAAATGGGCCTTAAAGGTGGGCATTCACTAGCGTGCCATTCGTGTTTCAATCGTTTGGAATTCTTGAATTGAAAAGTGGTGATTTTGGGACAGTTTTTAGAAAATAAGCAAAGTAAATATGTTTGGAATGTTTTATTACAACAATGTTACATACACTTACATCAAATCGCACTTTTTTCGTGTGCTCTATATGCACGCGTTCTATAAGCGTCCTAACTGTCCAGCAGCGGACCGATAACGATGGAGCTATTAAGGAGCCAAGTCCTACAACAGTTGGAGCACTTTTCTGTTTCAATAAACAGGTTCGTCGCAGTCAGATCGTGTTGGCCACTCTTACAAAACGCTAAATTTGCTTTTAATTGGTCAAAAAGAAGCCATTAGACCTTTGCGGTCAGTAACTACAACCAGTGTAAGTTTCAATTGAATCGAATCGTTTTCGATCGCTGACGTGTTGTATGAAAATGCCAACAGCGCCTCTGTTGCATATGGGTGTTTCCTACATATGAAAATGAAGGTTTTTTAAATGCATTTCGAAAATATGAGTAATATAAAGAGCTAAAAAGTCGAAATAAAAATTAATTAAAAACATTTGTATTATTTATCTATGCGTGTTAAAGACATGATTAATTTTGACCATGCGCCCATACATATTCGGTGGCCACTGTATACTAAAGTGTGACGACGCTATTCTGCATCATGGATTTGCATTCTCTATGGAGTGTTTTTTGACAACTCGTAACCGCATCTCTAGTATTTAAGACACTATTGATTGCAGTTACTCTATTGCATCTGTAATACGAATCTATTGACATACTACATATATAACATTGAAAAAAAGTTGTCAACTACCCTATTATTAGAAATCTAATTTTATATACGGATCTAAGAGCTGAACGTTTAAATTATATTTGTTTAGTTGATCAGTTATAACTAAATATTTTAATCGGTCTGTTACAGATTACGTCAAGATGAAAATGAGCTTCTGTTTTCACTCCCTCCCATGTAGGACGGCCTGGGACGTATATAGGCTGAAGATGATGTTCTACAAAATGTTTTTTTCAGACAAACTGCAGTCTGTACCAGAATTAGGCACAACAATATTTACTTACATACTTGTGGTTATTTGATTTATAACTCTTTTTTACTATTAATACTATTGTCACATGATTCCGTTTTAGTAGATAGGTCTTCATTTTCTTGTGTCATGTTCGCTATCTTTGACGCCTCAATCAATTTTGTAGCCGAAACATCTGGCTCAATTGTGAAGTTATTAAGAAAAACTTCTTCCAATAGTCTGTCATCTAAGCTCATTTCATTCAATACATCACCGAAAGACATGATTTTGGAATATTTTTTATCAGATGGTAGGTTTGTATCTGTGTGTACAGCTTTTGTTTTAATATTTTTACTAGAAATGCGCCATTCGTCGACCAGCAAAAGATGCTTACTGAGATCCCATCCTGCGAAATGAAAATATTATGTTATACACGTCGATGGTGGTCCAACGATTTCAGAAGGTAAATCAGTCGTTTTAGAATTTCATTTTTAAATTGAAGCTGTCAGACTTCTACAAAATAATATTTTGTTGAGATACTCCGTTTTGTGAGTAGTTAGTCAGGTTAGTTCTACAGGATTCCAAAAAATCATTGCTTATTTTTGAAATTTTGGGAAAGTTCTAAAACGTTTTTATTTTCATATTCTTACACGTAAATCCATTAGATATCTGGCCCAAATCAAGCATCGCTAAGAGTTTGTGCCATGGATACCTGCTACATAACGGTAACAGAGAATTATTTCTACTTTGGAAATAGAAATCCTGATTTGTCTCTACTGATTGGGGGTAGGTGGATAACAATAACAAAACATATGATTTAGTTCTTTCCTCTCTCCGTGCTTCGGGAGGCACGTTAAGCCATTGGTTCCGGTTGGTACTGCAACCTGTTCTATGGTCCAAACTCCTCATGCGTTTCTCCCATGATGAAGACACATGTTCCCTCCCTCCTATAACATGGGTTCCTTCAAAAAGGCGTTAAAAGGCGCCTTATGTTTTAAGCTGCACTAGCTGTCTTCGCATATGGACTCTTCTTACCGCTTCATACTAGGTGAAAATTAACTAACAGTGTTAGAGCTTGCGCAGACAAGGGATTTTTGTCCGCTAAAATAGATCGCTTACAACTGTATCGAGTAACGCTAACGAGGGATTAAAAGTACCGCGTACAAAAAGTCCCCCGAATAACCGAGGACATGTAGACAGCGGACCTTACTAAAGTGCGGGGGAGTCCCCGAAAAAAATAGAACTCGTGTGACTAGGCGAAGCAACGCACATGGCGGATTTTAGTCCGCGTTGTGCGTTCAAGAGTGACGTACGTATGGAGGACGATAAACGTGACACCGTGTGCGTTGAGTTCGTGGTAAATCCGCGGCGGACTTTTTATTCGCGGAGCGTACTTTTTTCTTGATTTTCCGCCGCGGAGAAAAGTCCGTCGTCTGCGCAGGCCCTAAGTGTCTAGATATCATTATTTGGATGATGTAAAGACAACAGCACATCAAGTGTAACAGTTGTACTACGAAAGCCACCTCTATTACGATCGGAATAAGGGCGGTCTCAAGGTCAAACGGTTACGGTTGATGCTATGTCGACTGTACTATGACCCACCGGTGGTAAGAAGGCCGCCGCGAACTCGATGCCATTCCTTCTGTACAATTTTGTCGACGTATCTAATGAGATCAGATGTCGGATCATAAATAAAACCACTCAGAATGTTTGGCTTTTCAGATGTTTCTCGACTCCATTCTGCCGATTGTAAGGTCTGACATATTTGGGCGTAAGGCCGTGGATTGTCACTAACTTTGTATGATAGCTAAAAATACAAAAATATATTATTATTGATGTAATAATTTATAAGTCATTTAAAATCTAGAGTCACACTCGAAATTTAAAGATGTTTAATATCCGGCCAGGTTTTTGTACACTATCTCAAAAAATCAGGAAAAAATTACTGAATATGGGAAAAATACTAATAATTCGTGTTCATGCATAGTTTGTATAGTCGACAGCACATCAAGCGTAACAGTTTGACCTTGAGACCGCCCTTACTACGTTCGTAGAGGCGGCTTTCGTAGTGCAACTGTTACACTTGATGTGCTGTCGTCCGTACAAAAAATGAGATTTTTCGTCGATTTCACCGTTATTCAATATGGCGGTCGACATCGACGGTCAACTAATCGTCACCAAAGTGAAGTAGGCGCCATGATGAATATTTGCCAGTGTTGCAGTTTTCAGTTTCCAGTTCTATAAAAATACTTGTTTTGTACCACACAACAAAGCAAATAAAAAGAAAATAGACACTTGAACACTGAACACTGATAAGCACACAGGGTGGTGCCGTCAATACGACAATAAAACATGGGCTTTATTAGTTCATAGAAATGGTTTGCCACTTTCAAACACATCTTATTCATTTGATAATTTCATACAAAATGAAATAATATAACATTGGCTGCATTATTTCATACAAATGTCATGAAATTATCAAATGAATAAGAAGTAATATAGCCCATGTTTTAATTTATTGTCGTATTGACGGCACCACCCAGTATATTTACATATTTTTCAGTATACTGTAGACAGACCAGCCCCCTCATTCTCAACTGTCGGATCACGGATTCGATTCGAAAAGTCACATGCCGTCTCGCTTTGACGCAGCGTGATAAAAAGTGACAGGTATAGAGTTTCCGAAATTCGAATTCTTTCCGACAGTTGAGAATAAGGGGGCAGGCCGGGTCTCCATACGTTTTTGGAATATCTCTTTTAAGTATAGTATATCTCTTTCTCGCAATATGTATTAGGAAAAAAGATAGCAAGAATTTGTTTAGAGCTGGCAACTAGATTAAGATAGATTTCAAAGAAACCATACAGCGATTAGATTAGATTAGACGGCCTGTACATAGCTGCTCCCTAAACACTGAATTTTATCATGTTCAATAAGGTCGAAAATTGAACGCACGTTTCTAAATGTCAAATTATATGACAACCATCGTGTTTGTATTCATACTGAGAGAAAAAGATGCTCTGAACCTAAATTCCCAAGAAACTTGCGAATCGTCAAAAATTCCATCTCATACAGATGGCGAAAAAATGTTATTATTCGAAATATAATCTGAAAACATCGTACCAGAGGATTTTTTTAAAGTAAAATATAATCTGAAAAAAATGGTACCAGGGGATAATCGTTGATTGCACAAATGATCATTGAGAGTAGTACGGCATGAAAATATGCACATAGCATGCTCTCTGTGGTTGCTTCATCTTTAAACAACACATGCATTTGTCTGTTATTGATATTTGGAATCAAAATGTATTTCCGATCATTGTAAATCTCCATTATATTTTTATAATAGTAAGCTTTAGGATTTTTGTCTATCAACTTCTTCATTGAACATCCTAGTTTTATTTGAAAGCCACATAGCTTTAGATCTGAAAACAAGAAAAGATATGCAAATGTGTGAATTACATAAAAATAATGACAACTGAATGTTGTTTTAGAGCCGCATTTAAATACTCCGATAATTTATACAGCTAATATGAAATTTCTTTTGACGTTTTGACATATCCATTATTATTAGAAATGTGAAAGTTAACAATAGATACAAATAGACATACATAACAGACAGCTATTACCACTTCAGGCTTTAACCGTGAGATAGTTTGAGTCCCGGGAAAGGACATAAGATAGTTTTTTCCCAGATATCATTCTTTAAGGGAGTGAAATGGAGGTGGTATATATGGGGAATCTAAAACCGCTGCACCGATTTTGATGAAATTTGAAATGGAGATAGTTTGTGGGGAGGATGTAGAATAGTTTTGTCTCCGATATCATCTCATAAGGGGGATGAAAAATTGTAAATATTTGATAAAGAAACTGTCTGTCTGTTGCTTTTGCTGCTGAGCCGATTTAGATAATTTGGCATGGAGATAGATTATATTCTGAGAAAGGACATTGGCATATTTTTAGCGCGATAACCGACATCCACCCGGGCATCCACTAGTTTTTTTATAGATCAATTTGGTTAGCTTTAGATAGATCAAATTGTTATCATAGTATAAAAACATCGGCCATTAATAAAATAAAAGGCTAAAGTTTACCTAATAAATTTGGCCCCAACTGGTAAAATATAATTGGTTCTGTTCGATTGATTTCACAAGGAGTCGCAATCACTTCATGTCTTAAATATCTATCAATTACTTGCAAATATCTTGGTTCATTCAATGTCCTTAAACATACAGCGCGCACAGCGAAATAATTGAAAACGATGTGTAGTACTGTCATGAAAAGGAAAATAGAAAGTGAATTCCTGCAACAAAACGTTTTGAATAATACGTGCATAAAATACAAACTAAACGACGGGTTATTAATAAATAATTCGACTTACATTCGAAGATTAATTAGTGACTGACTATTGAGTACCTAACCTTCCTGCATGCAGGTTATTGCAGTTATTTTGTATTAATTCATTTAAACAGTCAGAAAGTGACAAAATGAAAAGACAATCGGTTCTTAATTTTGTAATTACTTTATATTTTGGCCTGGTAGAGATTTTTTGATAAGACAGGGGTGGCAAAACACCGACCGTACGGTTTGTTTGCCACCGCTGTCTCAGGGTAAGCGGTTACCGTATTTATTAGACGCTCGTGGGTCCTTGGGCCACTACTCACGCTTTTTCTAATTTGTTATATTGATAGCATAAAAGACATGACTGTCAACGTAGCGCTTTCTTAATGAGCTCAGGCGACCTTACTTAGAGACCACAACAAGTAGATACTAGTGTTATTAGCGGCGGTCTTCTGTAAGGGTGATAATATACAGAAGCAAGTTATCGACGCCGGTAACCAGATGTTTTCAGATTATATTTCAGTTACACCATTCGCGCGCTCAAAGTTTTGAAAATATTTGAACTTTAGTTAATTGTCGCCCTTAATAATGCCCATAACAAGAGCGTTTACGCCGCACGCCTTTGCATACAAATTTCTAAGTCGAAAATATTAACGTAAACGCTGTTAAACCTATAGACAACTTTTTTTCTACTAGATGACAAACTAGCTGACGGCCCTTATTATGGTAAGCGGTTACCGCCTCCTATAGACACCTGCAATAACAAGGAAAAATCACTTGATATTGCAGGTGCGTTGTCATCCTGAGGCTTAAGTATGATGAATGCCCAGTAATTACACTGGCTACCTTTCCTTTCAATCCGAAACACAGTAAACTGTTTCCCGGCTGAAATAAGAAAGGCGGTGGTACCTACCCAGACAAACCTACATATGGGGCCTACCACCTAGTAAAAAGTATTAAATAAGTACCTTTTAAATACTAACCCAAAGATACTAAGGAAAAATAGTGCGACAAATGATGCAACAAGATTGACAGCTGTTTCTTGAGCAGAGTCCTTGGCAGATACATCAGCCATGTTCCCTCGAATTGCGTGATGTTGTGTCATAGCTATTCTAGTAGCTCCTCCTACAATGAAATTTTATTATTAGTTCAGCCATTTAGCATGACTCTCTAATTTCCATATTATTACACAAGCAATGAAAATATTCAACTGATTACGAAGAGTATTTAACTTCAACACATTTACCTGCTACTCCAACAATTGCTTTCATTACAGTACTCACACACAACGCAAATGTTGTATAATTTTTGAATAATGGTAATGCTATTTCTATACACATTGCAGCATCATTGAATGTGTCTGCGTATAATCTCCACTTCTTACTGTAGGCGTCCAAATAAGTACTGAAACAAAAAAAAACTAAGACTATATGTAATTGGTATGGAAAATTTATAAGCTATAAATTGTGTAGAATTCTTAGAATATTAAAATAGGGTAATTAAATACTAAGTAATTACTGTTTTTTTCTCTCTCTTTATAACAGATATTTTTATTATTTCTTATAAAAAAATAGTGGTGTACAGCTGTTGCTCTTGCGAATAAATAAATAAAAACTTTGTGTTAAATAGACGCAACTTTGTGTTGTCTTTTAAGTTCACTTTCGAATAAAAGTCAAGGTATAAAAAATTGCCTACTTATACGACCGTTAACTGCTTGCGCAAAAAAAAAATACGAAAGTATTACTATATTATTAGGAAACGACAGGAAATTTTAATATTTAAATTTTTAAGAATTATTAACTTTAGGTGCGCTTATCTCACTTTCCTATTAGGTATTGCACTTTAGGTTCAGGACGATGGGTGGAATAATATAGATGCGGAGTCAATAGAAATTTAAATGAATGTCAATAAACGCGATTTGCTTTGGTTTATAACTTCCAGTCTGCGCCCAATAGATACTCTTTACTACGTATAATTTGTCTAACGATCTCGGCTCCTAACATGAGAAAGACACAAAGAGTAAAGTAATGGCCTGCGCAGACGAGGGATTTTTGTCCGCGGACTTTTTTGTCCACCTAAATTGGATCGCTTACAACTGTATCGTATCGAGTAACGCAAACGAGGGATTAAAAGTACCGCGTACAAAAAGTGCCCCGAATAACCGAGGACATGCAGAGACCGGACCGGAGAAAAGTACGAGGGGAGTCCCCGAAATAAACATCACTCGTGTGACTAGGCGAAGCAACGCACATTCACATGGCGGATTTTAGATCGCGTTGTGCGCTCAAGAGTGACGTAGATGGAGGACGATAAACGTGACACCGTGTGCGTTGAGTTCGCGGTAAATCCGCAGCGGACTTTTTATTCGCGGAGCGTCCTTTTTTCTCCGCTGCGGAGAAAAGTCCGTCGTCTGCGCAGGTCCTAATTATACCAAAGGAAAGAACAAGGGAAATAGTAAAATTTTTGAAAATAGTAAGAGCATTGTGGTTCGAAAAGTAAGTGTACACTTGTTACTTTTAGACAGATAAATGAATACTGAAAGGGTTTGATATATTTATATAAAATGATGTGAATATGAATTCAATTACCCATGCGTAAACGCGAATAGAATTTTCCCTAAGTGACCACAACCATCTTTAATAACCCATGTGATTGTAGCTGCAAGTGGTGTGGCTGTCGTATCTCCAACGCCGACACCTCTTAAAACTTCTTGTGTTGCTAATGTACCTGAAACACAGCATTTTCTTTTAGCCTTTTTAATTTATTCATTTCTGCCGTCGATGGCCGCCATCGTTCATCTATTCCATGGAATATCGATCGCGTTTCAGAAGGCGGAAAATGTACTTGATTGATTTCGAGTGCAAATGTCAAATCCTATTTAGCGATAGGCCTACAGTATCGTGTCTTTTCCAAAACTGGATCTTGGCGAAATTGCCAAATCTGACAGAGGCCATAAAACAAAAATTTAATTGAATTGATACTGACTGACTATCGAAAGGCATCTTCTCTTAGGGAGTATAGGTGAGTCAGTTGGAGTAATTTCCATATACTTAAAGGAAGCACAATTATTATTGGACACCGTACCTATGTATACTCTTTAAATTAAGAAACCATCAATGGCTGTTGATCTGCTGTGTATACATCGACTCAGAATCAGACGCTAGAGCATGTTCGCCATGTTGTAAATTATGTATACAATGGCTCATACTATTTTTTTATTTTATATTGATAAACCATCTATCAATTTGTCATAGCCGATAATGTTGCACAATGTAGAGCAAAATAAAAGATGGTTTTTAACAGTACTCAACTCTATAATTATGTAAGGTGAGCATCAGAAGTATCTAAAATACAAAGAATTATTAATATTTGATTATTATTTGTAGTTACCTATGTATGTTGTAAGTCAAACACTTAAATATAATTAAAATGGCTTTTTCATCATTACTGAAAGTTTAAAAATGCTGAAAAAGTAATCTTTCAGATCACTTGAGGTGTAAACTTCAATGTAGTGATGAATTCCCCTCACAAGTTGTATCATGCCAATCGGGCGGCACCCTACCTCACCACATTACATGACTCACACAGTAACACTTTAAAACAAAAACGTTTATTTACTTCACAGACAGTAGATTTGTCAGAATAAATCTTGCTAGTATGAGTGTCTGCATGGTAGTCATTGATTTGAAGAGAAAAAACTACCTAACTGCTTCTCTGCATGCTGTGCATGAGATAATGTGCTCTCTCTCCTCACTCACATCATTTTCTTTTGTTCATTGTAGAGAAAGCAGTCAAATTCAAAATATACAATGTAATTGTGAAAACTTATTTATGCATATTTCTTACCTGTTATAGTGCTGCAAAATGCCTGTGCAGTGTCCCATACTTGGTAAGCCAAATAATCTTTGCTTACACTATCAGGATATCCTTGAGGCAGGAAGATTTTAGTAAACCAACCAACAACATCACTTTTTTTATGATCTAATACAACAATATTATTTTGTTCTGTAATTTCATAAAACACATTTACGAGTTTTTATACAACTACTTAGACTACGAAAATTAATTAAAATTTTATAATGGCCTGTGCCCAGTTGTGGGAAGTATAAAGGCTGGTGATGATGATGATGATATAACGGTACCCTAATATTTTACCTGGCGGTTTTACATATAAAATTTCCTTAGAGCTAGAGCCATAATGTTCTTTTATAATTAATTCAGTCTCATGAAGGTTATACATGTTTATAATTCTAAAATTCACTGACTTGACTGTCTGTCTGTAATGCAATATTGTTCTGAGCACAGATTACTATAAGATACAGATGGGAAACAGCCCTTGATAGGCCTATTCGATAGTGGATGACAGCTGACCATTGATAAGTGACGTGCGGAAGCTATCGACTAGCTAGTATCGATATCGATACAATTCTGTTAGACTATCGATAACTAAATACAACCCTAGTATGGAATGAAAATATTGGGAAGTATTTTATAAGGATAAGGATTAATAAATAAAATATCAAGGATAAGAATGATTTTTTTATTCTAATGAAACAAAAATAACAATAAATAAATTCTCTTTTAGAAGATTTTTTATCTCGTACACGAAAAGATTCCTCTTCCTTCTAATTGGGGTCCTTGTAATTCTGGATCTAAACAAAAACACGATTTTATAATAAAGTATATACCAAAAGAAAGTAATATAGTATTTTTAAAATATCAGTCTATGAAACTATCGCATTAAATGAGGGGTATTCAAACACGTGTGTTTAAAAACCGACCCGCACGTAGGTGAGGTTTTTAACAGTATTACGTGTTTCAATACCTAGTTATGTGTGCTTTATCTATACTGATTAATTCGCACTATTAATTTCAGCCCCTCTAGACAAGAATGCCGTTTCAGAAACGCTATAGCTAAATGGAAAATGTATAGGATTTGTCATTTTTTCCAGCCCACAGTCAATTGATGGCTTATGTGAAATCCCATACATTTACCGCTTGGCAATATTCATGGCTATTGTAGAATATTGTTTTATAGACATAAAATGACCCTGTGTTAAAAAGTATGTCAATATAATATATTCACCTTTGAGATATTAATTTGAATATTAAAACATGAGTGGATAAAATAATAATTTCTGCCTCCTTATTCGATAAAAATGACGAGTATCAGTGCTTTTATTTTATACGTTGTTGTTTTACACTACAATGGAATGAAACATTTTGTTGAAACTTCAATTTACGTAAAAACGCGGAATTTTTATGCACAGACGGATGTCATCTGAGTTAACGAATAAGGGGGCTGTTTAGCATACTATTTATACCGAAACTAAATTATTAGAAAAATTTCATTAGACAAATAACATTCAGAAAATAAAAAAAATAGAAAATCAGAAAATAAATTAAATCAGATGTTACATAAAAAAATTACACTAACTTTTTTGCTAAGAAAATCTTTGACTTGTGCCAGCCGCCCAGCCTTGAGTGTGCATCATGGTGCAAGGATGGTTATGAAAGTTTCTTCTCCCAGCAGATGATTTGGTGATCTCTAAACAAATAATTTAAAACCAAATTTATTTAATAATATTACTTTGTAATGTGATAAAATAATTAATATTTCCGTATTCTAAATTATATTTTAACATTATACAGGGTGGTGCGGTTAATAAGACAATAAAATAGAACATGGGCTATATTAGTTCATAGAAATGTTTCGCAGCTTTTAAATACTATCATTTGTTAATTTTATGACATTTGTATGAAATAATATAACTTTAACTTCATTATTTCATAGAAATGTTATAAAATTATGAAATGAATAAGATGTATTTAAAAGTTGCAAAACTTTTTTATGAACTAATATGTCCCGTGTTTTTATTTATTGTCGTATTGATAGCATCACCATGTATACATTTTTAAAACCATTAGAAAAGCATTTAAAGCAAAAAACCACATCCGCAGGCCGGACTTAAACTTCAACCTTTTACAATCCGGGTATCTAACTGTTCCAACTATCTGAGTTACCAAGGACTTATCTTCTTTCAAGTGCTTGGTAGCTCAGGTGGTTCATTTCCTTCCTGAGGACATGAATTTATTTTGGAAAAGTTTCATTTCGGAACTATGTATCTATTTGAAATGTTTCTTAATTTATGATTCCAAAAAATACAACTCTACAGAATAATTTGCTCATATTACTTACCATAATATTGAGAAAGATTTGTAAATCCTCACATAATGCCGAGATCTCCTTGGTGATTCTGCACCTGAAATAATATAAACATACATTATCACGTAGCAGAATATCCTTTACAAAGTATTTCTAAACAACTTTGTATAGTTTTATCTTTACACACATATAGTTTTATTTATTTATAAATTCATAAACACTTAATTTACTTTCTTTTTTACATTTATTAATTTTAGTTCAAGTAAATAAAGTTTCTTACCAGTTTCAATATAAATCTTCCATTATTCATCATGCATTATTCTTCCATGATCACATCATGTAAGTTTACTGTGGTCCACTGATGTCCACTTTTAATATTAGATCTGTAAATAATAAAAATATAAGTAAATCAGTTTCCCACGCAATGTTTAAATGAAATGTGTGAAATGTGAAAAGTTTTCATAAACTTATTACTCATTTTGTGTATTTTTTTAACATAGTTATAGTCATGATTATGTACTTTATGTATTACGAAGTTCAATTGTAAAACGAAGATGAACAAAATACCCCCGACACATAGTTTTCTAAAAATTTTTAAAATAAGAAGAAGTAAAAACCTTTGAAATCAATTAACTCAAAAAGCAATTAACACAAACCGCAGGAAGAGAAATCTATTATTAAACATGTTTGTATTGATAGCCTTAAAAACATAGGCATTAAAAAAGTAAGGGTTTAGGGACATCTGTAGATTCGAAAATTTCGGCCCCAACTGGATCAAAACTTATTTTGACGAAAAAATCAATTCGAGATTATTTTTTCGATTACTGACAACTCCTTTTTTTCGTGCCTATCTTGTTAAGGCTAACATACAAAAATGTTTTATCGTAGATTATTTTCTTTTGCGGTTGATACTTTTCGAGTTATTTGAGATCAAAGTATTTTTACTATTTCTTATTTTTGAAATTTCTCTACAACTATGAGTCCGGGGTATGTCATGCATATAAAATAAATTGAAGAGGACGACTATAAAAAAATGGCGGAAAGATAAAAATGGGTAAATATCAGTTGTCGAAAAAAAAATATGGAAAATGACGGCGGCCGCGTACCTGGAGACGCAGCGTTGGTAGGCCCCCTACAAGGTGGACCGACGATCTGGTGAAGGTCAATGGATGCGGACAGCGCAGTACCGATCAGTTTGAAGATCCTAGGGGGAGGCCTATACCCAGCAGTGGGCGTCTCTGGGCTGAAATGATGATGAAATAACGTTGTTATAACCGGTTTTATTTCTTCTATTAAATTCATCAATCCCAAACCTCTGATGTGTCTCTTCCATGTAGGAAGGCCTGTGCCCAGCAGTGGGACGCATAATAGCACGCACCTGAAATACCAAGTGATTTTTTCCTTGTTATTTTAGGTGTCCATAGGCCACGATAGCCACTTACCACCAAGTGGACCGTCAGTTTATTTGTCATGTAGTTTTATAATTCAAAAAAATATATTAAAAAAGCATTTAAAGCAAAAAACCACATCCGCAGGCCGGACTGAAACCTCAACCTTTCACAGTCCCGGTATCTGACTGTTCCAACAATCTGAGTTATCAAGGACGTATCTTCTTTTAAATGCTTGGTAGCTCAGGTAGTTCATTTCCTTCCAGAGGACATGAATTTTTTTTGGACATGAAACTTTTCCAAAATAATATTTATTTTCATTTATTTTGGAACTATGTTCTATTTGAGATGTCTCTTAATTTATGATTCCAAAAAATACAACTACAGAATAATTTGCTCATATTACTTACCATAATATTGAGAAAGATTTGTAAATCCGCACATAATGCCGAGATCTCCTTGGTGATTCTGCACCTGAAATAATATAAACATACATTATTACGTAGCAGAATATCCTTTACAAAGTATTTCTAAACAACTTTGTATAGTTTTATCTTGACACACATATAGTTTTATTTATTTATAAATTCACTAACACTTCAATTTACTTCCTTTTTTACATTTATTAATTTTAGTTCAAGTAAATAAATTTTCTTATCAGTTTCAATATAAATCTTCCATTATTACATGTAGTATTTTGTATATTCCTGATCACATCATGTAAGTTTACTGTGGCCCACTGATGTCAACTTATCTGGATATCAGTGGACCGAAGTAGCTTGGTGGCATAGTGGAGGAGCTCGGTAGCGTAGTGGTTTGAGCGTTCTGGTTTCGATTACGAAAACAAAGCAACTTTCGCCATGGAAGGTCCCGAGATGGGACAATCAAATTTATAATCTCGAGCTCCTCCGCCCTTCAGAAGGCACGTTAAGCTGTTGGTCCCGGTTGCTACTGCATCCGCTTTAACCCACCAACCCGCATTAGGCCAGCGTGTTTCTCCCATGTGGGAAGGTCTGTGCCTAGCAGTGGGACGTATACAGGCTGATGATAATTATGATGATGATGTAAAAAAATGTACGTACAACATTGAAGATTTTTCACCGGCACTGGTCAGTTTGCGAATAATGGTTTGCTGGTAATTTGTATAAGGGAAATAAAAAAAATTTGGAATGATTGTTAAACTAAAGATTAGATTCAGAAAAAAAGTGTCAAAAAAATACACTAACTTTATATGCTAAGAAAATCTCTGAGTTGCGCCAGCCACCCACCCTTGAGTGTGCATCATGGAGCAATGATGATCAAGAAAGTTTCTTCTCACAGCATGATTTGGTGATCTAAACAAACATATTTTTAAAAAAATATATTTAATTACATATAACGTTATAAAGTTATAAATAAATTAATATTTCGAATTATTAATTATATTTTAACAACAATTTATAGTATTATATTATATATTTTTTTAAATATTAGAAATGCATATAAAAAAAAAAACATCCTCAGGCGGGGATTGAACCCCTAATCTTTTACAATGGGTATCTGACTGCCCCAACTATCTGAGCTACCAAGAACTTATCTTCTTTTAAGTGCTTGGTAGCTCAGATGGTTTAGTTCCTTTCTGGGGAAATTACATTTTTCTGGGTCAAATACTTTTCTCAGTTCCTTCCTGAGGAAAATATTTTTTTCTAGGTTAAATACTTTTCTATATAAATGTATGTATTTGAAATGTTTCTTAATTTATGACGTCAAAAATAATGGATACAGCTTTACAGAATAATTTGCTCATATTACTTACCATAATATTCAGAAAGGTTTGTAAATCCTCACATAATGCCAAGATCTCCTTGGTGATTCTGCATCTGAAATAATATACACATAAATCATATCATAGTAGAAGCTCCTTTACAAAGTATTCATATACAATCATGCATAGTTTGCTCTTGACAAACAAACAGTTTTATTAATTTATGTGAAAAAGAAACATTTTTTTTTTATGTTTATTAATTAAATAAAATTTCTTACCATTTTAAATATGATCATATCATGTAAGTTTACTGCGGTCCGCAGATGTCCACTCTTAATGTTAGATCTGTGAATAACAAAAATATAAGTAAACTATTTGCAGACATTTTTACACAATGTTTAACAAGTTTTTATAACTCATAAAAATGTATCTAAGCCAGAAAAATTGCACGTCACGAAATTTTTCTAGTTTAGATACATTTTTATTAGTAAAAAATTTTTCAAACATTTATAATAATGTTAAAATCAGAATTAAGTTTTTATAAGCTTCTTACACTTTGTGTGTACTTTTTTCTGAAGATAGTTATAGTCATGATATAAACTGTATTACTATATTATGTAGTTCAATTGTAAAAGGCTAGTTGTCTAAAAAAATCAATAATAAGAAGAAATAAAAAGCTTTGAAATGAATTAATTAACTCAAAAAGCAATGAAAACAAACTGCAGGAAAAAATAATATATTATAAAGCATGTTTATTATGATAGCTATAACTAGATAGGAATTAAAAAAGGTGTTCTGTAGATTCGAAAATTTCTACCCTAACTGGCTCAGAACTTATTTAAAAAAAAACGAGATTTTTTTTCGATGACTGACAATCGCCTACGGTTGGTACTTTTTAAATTATTTAATTTCAAATATTTTTTAGTTTTTCTTATTTTTGAGTTTTCTCTACGACTATAAGTCGATGGGAAGTCCAAGAAATAAATTGATGGGGATGATGATACAGATACGTTCAAAAGAGACAAAGGGATGGTTATCGGTTGTCAAACAAATTCTCCACAATTCCCGTCCTAAATTTATTGAATTCTCTTTATCTAATTGAATATACATTTTAGGAAGAAAGTTAAAAAAATCTGAATTGTTCCTATAGATGTCCTAAATCGAATGACATAAAAAAGGAGGTTAGTAGTCAATTATTATTCGTCAACATTTTTCTAAGACAGAAAGAGGTGTAAAAGCTTATTATTTTTGGTAATATTTTTCTAGCTTTATTGACGCCTCATAGAGCCCTTACTTCTATCTATACTCCAATAAATTGGACCACTCATAAGTCTACTGGGTCTAATTCGTTATGGGACATCTATAGGAACAATTTAGGTTATATAAACTTTTTTCCTACAATGCATATTTACCGAGTTATAGAAAATTAAATATATTTTGTGACTAAAAAAAAATTGGCGATAATTTTTTCGATAACATTACTCCCCTGTTTTCGTTTCAACATGTTTGTATTATCGTACCCATCAATTTATTTCATATACATGACATACCCCGAATTCATAGTTTGTGAGTTAATAAAAAAACTGAAATCAAATAACTCAAAAAATATCAACCGCAGGAAAAAAATGTTTTCTATAAACTATGTTTGTCTTGATAGCCACAACACGATAGGCATGAAAAAAGGTTTTGTAGGAGCATCGGAAGCTTCGAAAATTTTTCGTGTCTGCCCGCTTCCTTCAATAGCACCGTAAATGGAGTCTTCTAGAGTCAGTTATCCCCCAATTTTGTTGGTCGGAATAAAATCGTCGGTCTAAATCGTACTTTAGGACATGTATAACAACAATTTAGGTCCTATAAACTTTTTCCTAAAATGCATGTTTATTTACCGAGTTATAAAAAATTAAAAATTTTTTGAGACTAAAAACTTTTAAAAAATGTTTTTCAATGACTGATAACTCCTTATTTTTTTCATTTCAACGTGTTTGTATCATTATCTCCATCAATTGATTTCATAAATACATGATATACCCTAGACTAATAGTATTAGAATTATTTGATTTCAAAGTTATTTTTTGTTGTTTATGAATTAACTCTAAAACTATGAGTCTGCAGCATTTCATGTATATGAACTAAATTGATGAGGACTATGATGCAAACACGTTAAAATGTAACAAACAGACCTCATAAAGCCCCGAACGCTATACTCCAACTTGCCCCAAAGACGACACTCTGACCAGCTGGTTAGTTTTATGTCAAAATTAATAAGAAAAATTACCTGAAATCAATGTTCGCTGGCAGGCTGTCATTATCAATAATGTTTTCTTGCCTATTGAAACCTGTAAAATAAAAACAAATTACATTATTATCTTAAATTTTAGTTATAATTCATTGAGTCAAACCTCCAGAAAGTTCATATAAAAATAAAAAAATTAAACAAAAATTAAAAGACTAAAATACTAAAAAGGATAAAATAATGAAATTGGTGCTT
The DNA here is from genome assembly GCA_947347705.1 of Nymphula nitidulata. Lineage (NCBI taxonomy): Eukaryota > Metazoa > Arthropoda > Insecta > Lepidoptera > Crambidae > Nymphula > Nymphula nitidulata. Next base: position 27,288,353 of record OX374616.1, read on the forward strand.
CAATTTTTATTGTTTCTGGAAACAACTTAGCACCAACTCCAAAAAATATGTTTCTAGAGGATAAATACCTACTTAATTTTATTTGAATTTTATCCTTTTTAGTATTTTGAAGTTGGTTTTAATTTTTATTTTTTTTTCTCAATTTTTACTGATAACTTTCTAAGGTTTGAGCTAGATGAGTGACCATCTGCATAAATTGTTCCCTACTATCATATCTTTTCACTAAATAGTCATAGGAAAGCAAAAATTTGCAATTTCGGATACAAAGACGACTTACTCATTCTAGTTATTTTGATTTAAAAACCAAACTGCCCTATAGATTTTAACAAATCTTTTATAGAATCCAATGGCAACTATTCCGCATCAAACAAAAAAAGAATCACATAATCGGATCACAAATCGCGGCGTAATTGATGTACATTCTTAAAAAAAAAATACAAACTGAATTGATAGCCTCCTTGTTTTAGAAGTTGTTTAAAAAGTCATTGGTAAGCAAAAATCTGCAGTTTCGCATACACAGATGACTTAATTATACCAGTTATTTTGACAAAAAAAGAATCAGGTAAATCGGATCAGAAATCTCAGCCTAATCAGTATACGTACATAGAAAAATAACATACTAACCGAATTGAGAGCCTCCGTGGTTTTAAAATCGGTTAAAAACTGTCTGACTTAAATAATAGCCTTGATATGCTATCATCAAAATTAGAAAGATGGATATTTAATTTAACCTCTTGAAACACCACATACCAGACAAATACATTTATTAGGTCTGGGTGTTAATGGATTCAAAGTACATAGATTAGTTTTAAAAATATAAATGTGAATATTAAGTAGGTAGTAGAGTTAGAATTAAAATTCTAGTAAATCATGATATAGACAAGTACTTACTCAGTGAAGAGGGGTTAGTGGGTTTTTTTGAATGTATCTCACATGGTAATAATGAGAGGGTATAGAGTGCTTCAGTCTTCTGTATGGCCCTCAATTATTTGGCTTTAAAGTGTTTTTACTTTGCTTTCTAAAACACCATATTGTTGACATCATACATTTCGGTCTAGTAGCAATATCAAGGAGGGATACTTTGCAAGTATAACATCTTTCCATGCTTGTCATAACATTTTATCAGTAGAAATGAGGTCAGTGCATGTGTGTATAGAATTTAAAACTTATTTTTTGTCGCCCTGCAAATGAAATAGATAAATGAATGCAAACTAAATAATAACCTTAAAATCTTACTATCAGTTAACCGAACATACCTTAAAATCTGCACACATTATCGAAAAGTACTGGATTGTCTTGCTAATCACAACTACTCACATAATCGGAGTAAAGAAACAAATGAAAATGAAAAGAACAGATTTAAAATTTAAATTATAGCTTAGCAAGAAAAAACATGGTTGAAGATAAAATAAAAATGGCGTCATTTATTTGGCTGACAGGTAGACATATTGTAAACCATAATTCAGCTAGGTTCACTCAGAGACAACATTGTTCTACAAAATGGAAAAAAGCGTATGGTAATGTCATCCACTAACGGAGGTACCTTTGTTTGGTTGTTTCCTACGGCTGGTTCTGAGTGCAAACAAAAGTGAAATCTAAACACAGATCAAGCAAGCTAAATTTAAAAATAGCTCTGACGTTGACATGGTTGTTGTCATATTCACAGATTAGAAAGAGTATGTACTATGTCTGTCATATTGGCTGCAGTCCGAAAACCACTAAAAGTAACCATCAGCGCTATTAGCACAGAACACTTTTACTCCAAGGAAAAGAAGGGTTGATAGTAGTCTATGACTATTGTAGTTCTGTTGTGGTTCTGTAGTTTAGTTAGATCCTATGGTGCTATGCCGAAGAAATACTATGGACTGGCCCCAACTACCTACTGCCCCCTTATTCTCAACTGTCGGATCATGGATTCGATTCGAAAAGTCACATGCCGTCTCGATTTGACGCCGTGCGATAAAAAGTGACAGGTATAGAGTTTCCAAAATTCGAATTCTTTCCGACAGTTGAGAATAAGGGGGCTGAGCGTGCCTACCTAAAGTTCTTGGACCACTAAACATGGCTGCCTCTTAAGTGTTGTAACCCCAGAACAACTTTAGTTATTGTTCTGAGGTTGTAACTCTCTATGTGCATCTGTTGTCGATATAAAATTTAAAAACTTATGGATGAAGGTACCTTTAGTATTAGTATATGTTTTTAGTATATCTCTTTCTCACAATAAGTAATAGGAAAAAGATAGCAAGAATCTGTTTAGAGCTGCCACTTAAATTTAGATAGATTTCTAAGAAACATAGACAATTTTAGACGGCATGTACGGAGGTGCCTCCTAAACACTACATTTTATCACGTCTAGGGTCGAAAATTAAACGCACGTTTCTAAATGTCAATGTCGCGGGTAGAAAACCTACATGTTTTAATTTATGTTATAATTATAAGTTTTTGGGTTTTTTACTGACGTTGTCACTAACACTCTCTTTTTTGATGTCGTAAATTATCGTAATGTTTTTCTAAGTTGATTTTACTAGCAATAAATTCATCTCTAATACGCAAAGGTTTTCTTAATCGTATTTAGGGCAAGGCGCCACGCCAGTCAGCTAGGTAACTATCCATCTCAGAACCTTAAGGGAACCCTCTTCCCACATATGGCGACCGTGACTGAAGAACAGACCATGGATAGATTGCAGATAGAACGTACGTTAGCACGGAGACGATTTTTCATTTGTGCCAGTAAGTTGGAAGAATATTTCCAAAAGAAGGAGACGTCTCATATTTATGCGGAGTTCAAAAAGTTGAATAAATATTATGATAATTTAGTAGTTGTTCAGAACAAATATTTCAATATATGGTTGGAGAGTGAAAGTCGCGATGAGAAAGTAGTAGAAAAGGAAAGCGATATGGCGGACGAGTATGAGTCAAGATGGTGCTACTTAGAACAGAGAGTAAAAGAAGCTAAAGAGACCTTAGAGAATTCAGTAAGTGGATCTAAAAATACTATTAAAGAAGCTAGCAGCGTCACTGGCTATGATGAGTCACCACATATGTCTCGTCACTTGCGCTTACCAAAGTTAGAACTTCCGAAATTTAATGGCGAAATTAATAAATGCCTTACATTTTGGGCACAGTTCAAAAAGATAGATACAGATGAAAAGATTGATAATGAAGATAAATTTCAATATCTGATTCAGAGCATGGAGACAGGTACTAGTGCTAGAGAGCTAGTTGAGAGCTTTCCTCCAACAGCAGAAAATTATCCGAAAGTGTTAGAACAACTGAAACAAAGATTTGCACGCGATGATATTATAATTGAACACTATGTTAGGGAGCTGCTTCAGTTGACACTGGCCCAAGCTAAAGGGTCATCAAGTACTGCGATAGGTCCGTTGTACGATAGAATTATGACACAGATATTAGCTTTGGAGTCCCTAGGCGTAACACAAGACAAATATGCATCCTTTTTATATCCCATGGTGGAATCGGCGTTGCCAGTTGAAAGGTTGCGTGCTTGGAGCCGATCTCACATGCAGACGGAAAGGGGTAGCCAACTGTCGAAACTATTGAACTTCATAAAGAGGGAAGTAGAGTCTGAGGAACGGATACAGTTACCGAGGAGCAAGTTCACTTTAGATTATTATGCGGGTCCGTCAGCATCTTGTTTCACAGCAACAAGCAAGAACAACAGAGGTGTAAAGAATCTCACGACGGTTGACCGTCAAGCTGAGAAAACACAAACATGCATATGGTGCGACAAAACTTCGCACACAAGCTCCGAATGTGCACTTGCATTAAAATGACTTTGGAAGAACGACGAAATTTTTTGAAGCGAAAAAACGCTTGTTATGTGTGTTTAAAGATTGGGCATATGGCAAGTAAATGTAGAAAGCACGTTAAATGCATTGCTTGTCAAAGAAGGCATTATCCTGTTATGTGCGAAAGCTTAGTCAAGTGTGCAGTAATAAAAGAAAAGTCAGTTGACAATATAAATGATGATCGAACGGTGTTGAACCAGACGGCATTTTCTAAAGCGGATACTGTACTTCTACAAACGTTGATGGTAAATATAGTACACGGAAATGATACTTTGACCGTACGAGCTTTACTAGACTCAGGTGCTCAGCGGTCGTTTATTAAGAGGAGCGTAGCTGAAAAGCTGAAGCTGATACCGATGCGACAGCAGGAGATGAGTCATACACTATTTGGCGGAGTAGTCACAAAAAAACATGTTCATAAGGTGTATGAAGTGAATCTCGCTAATTTAGACGGATGCTACGGAATTACTATTGATATGATGGAGCAAGAGAGCATTTGCGGTTATTTGCCGAAAGTAAGACAGGGAGAGTTGTTACATAAATTGCAGCAAAAAGGTATAAAAATAACTGATTGTGTAAATAATGTGGAAGAGATTAGCTTGTTAATTGGTTCTGATGTTTTAGGTACCATTCTGACGGGACAATCAGTTCGAGTGACAGACAGTTTGCTAGGTATGAAGACTGGACTGGGTTGGACAGTCCAGGGCCCTGCGGTCGGTGTGTATTGCTCTAACGAGGCGTCGGTAAGTACTTTGTCGTGTTCCTTTGATATTGATGACCTCTGGAAGTTAGAGACTTTGGGGATTAAGGATGACACAGAGGTTAAAGCAAAAAATAGTGTTGAAGAGGAGGTAGTAAATTTTTTCGAGCGTACTATAATAGTTAATAATGAGGGGCGCTATGAAGTTATGTTGCCAAGGAGAGATGTATTTGATAATCTTCCTTCAAATTATAAAATAGCAGAGAAAAGACTTAGGTCAACTACTAAGAAGTTGATTAAGCTAAAAATTTTAGAAGACTATAATATAGTTTTTCAGGAGTGGTTAGATAGTGGTATTATTGAGGAGGTTCATGGTGACGATGCAGGAAAAGGCCACTACATGCCACATCATGCGGTTGTGAAAGAGTCAAGTTTGACCACGAAAATTAGACCAGTGTTTGATGCATCTGCGTCTGAGAAAAATTACTTGTCTCTAAATGATTGCCTAGAGAAAGGTGCCAATTTTATCGAGCTTATCCCTAAGTTGCTTATTAATTTTAGATTGGGGTGAATTGGCATTACAGCTGACATAAAAAAGGCATTCCTACAAATATCGATAAGTCCAGATGACCGTGAGTTTTTAAAATTTCTTTGGTGGTGGGATTTCAACAATGTCGGGAATGGCTTAAAAACTTATCGACATTGCCGCGTAGTTTTTGGAGTGACAACTAGTCCCTTTTTGCTGTCAGCAACGATATTACACCACCTGAATAAATATGACAATATAGTAGCAACGAAATTGAGAGAAACATTTTATGTCGACAATTGTGTCGTGAGTGTAAATAGTGAGGAAGCGATGAGACACTTTATAGAAGAAGCCAAAAGAGTGATGAATGAGGGAAAATTCGAACTAAGATGTTGGGTAACAGCTCCGATTATTACTGATAACGAAAATAGTTGTATTTCAGTTCTAGGAATGACATGGGATCCTCTAAAAGATGAATTGTTTTGCAAGGTACCTCTTACTATAAATGAAGTCGGTGAAGTTACGAAAAGAAAACTATTATCGGTTACACAGAGTATTTTTGACCCGTTGGGACTACCCTGTTACATTAATTCTGAGACTTCTTATTCAGGAATGTTGGATTAAAAATGTGGGTTGGGATTCAGCGTTGCCTAAGGAGTTATCAGAGCGAGTATGCAACTGGCTCAAGTATCTAAGTTATCTTAAAGACTGCAGATTGCCTCGGCGTATTAGTCATACCAATACAGAATTAAGTGATAATACTCTACTCATTTTCAGCGACGCGAGTCAGTCTGCTTATTCAGCTTGCGTATTTTTACGATCACAATTTGAAGGTGTTGTGTCGGTACGATTACTAATGGCGAAGTCGAGGGTAACACCGACAAAGTCAATAACTATGCCGAGACTGGAATTAATAGCAGCTTTATTGGGAATAAGATTGGCTAGTGAGATTAAAAAAGGGTTGAACTTGAAACTGACTCTTAGAGTGTGTTACTGGACAGATTCTAGCATAGTGTTAGCATGGATTAGAAGGAAAGTTAGCCTTAATGTATTTGTTCATAATAGAGTGACAGAAATAGGTCGAAGGACTAATGTAGAAGATTGGCAGCACGTGCCAGGCGAAACAAATCCGGCTGATCTGCCATCGCGAGGGTGCAATGCATTACAACTGCTAAAAGCGAAATGGTGGGATGGTCCGGCTTGGCTGCATGGCCCACGTTCAGAGTGGCCAAACTCAGATCCTACACCGAATGAAGATGAGGTAAATAAGGAAGTGAAGAGAAATACACTGAGTGTTCAGGTTAATGAGAAATTTTCGGACCGTTTACTTTATTTCGGGAAGTATACTAAGATAGTAAGAATGGTTGCGTGGTGTTTGAGGTTTTTCAAGTGATCCAGCCGTCATACAGAATACCAAAGAAAATAAACGTTCGGTTACGCACCGAGCTCGGTGGATAACCGATAGTGGTTGATCACTGCTAATGTCAAAATTAGACAATAGGCCTGCTGGATTCCTGTCAGGTTAGATTTGTGAATATTTGTAAATATGTTTGAGTTTATTGCAGATTTAGTCTGGTTAAGTGTCCATATCTGCAACGCCGGGAGTATGTCGCGGGTAGAAAACCTTCATGTTTTAGGTAGTTTATGTTATAATTATAAGTTTTTTGGTTTTTTACTGACGTTGTCACTAACACTCTCTTTTTTGATATCGTAAATTATCGTAATGTTTTTCTAAGTTGATTTTACTAGCAATAAATTCATCTCTAATACGCAAAGGTTTTCTTAATCGTATTTAGGGCAAGGCGCCACGCCAGTCAGCTAGGTAACTATCCATCTCAGAACCTTAAGGGAACCCTCTTCCCACAGTCAAATTATATGACAGCTATCCTTTTCGTATTCCTTTTGATAGAAAGGAATGCACTAAACTTAAATTTAGACTTAGCATGTGTTTACCAGAATTAGGGCCAATAACAGAACGGATTCCTCTCAACATGCATGTGTAATGCGAAATGTGTAACACCAGCATTTCAGTTCAATTAATGAAGAAATAAAGAAATACCTAAGACATGCCTTTATGGGAATTAGTTCTCTTTGCCTTCCCTTTGCAGCGAAAAAGAACAAAAAAAAACAAAAAGAGTGTTTGGCGGGATTTTGTGGTGTCAGTCAAAATTTTTATTAAAATAATTAAAAATTGTGTCGGAGCGAACATTGATCATACAATTAATTTGTTTTTTTTGATTGATTGATTATAAAAGTGGCGTAGTTTTATTATTCAAGTGTTTTTGTTGACGTGCAACTAAAAGATTATTATAATAAAATAAAAGTGGTTATGGTGTGAAATACGATGAGAACTTTTTTGTGGTCATCCACCTCATCAAGTAGCACATAAAGTGACTGTCATCATATATTTCGTGTCAAATATTTCCAAGAAGCATTGAGTGCTGTCGTACAGCATTTTAATGCAATATAAGAAAAAAAGAAATACTGAAGACATGGCTGTATGGGCATTAGTTTCCTTTGCCTTTCCTTTATAGGGTGAAGTAACAAAAAAAAACAAAAGCAAGAAGAATGAACACTCTTTATAATCTGTGGAATAAACCGGAAGTCCCTCACCTAAAAAAGCTGTGCTAATTATTATTTGTTTTTATTTTGCTTTTTTATTATGTTTCCTAGTTTAAAATAAATATTTAATTTATCCTTAATAATATTAAGTTACCTGCCATAAAATCAAAGTGCAATGTATTTGGCGTTTATCAGAGTTTTGAGTATATTATTCTATCTATAATAATTTACGAAGGCTCCTTCAATACCCACTCATTCAGCATTCATTCAAATTTTTGATATTGACCTGACCAAACCACAGAGAACTTTTTAAATATTGTCATAAGTCCAACAAGATCAACACATTATCGCTGTCATAAATTGCTGATCTTGTTCATTTAATTAATTTTTACGTAGTCTCGTTAAAATGGCGACTAGTGTTATATATTTTCGTTTAATGATAGAGTGGAAGTGAAAATACTTTAAAGTGATGAGTGTCATTATATTAGTATGTAAAGATCTATGCATGTAATAAAAGATGGCCACTAGTTCTGATTTGGAAAATAATGTGAATACCTATAACAGTTTGGGCATCAAAGTGGCAGGAGGTCTGGGCGAGCTTCATATCATTGACAATAGCGATAGCGAACCCAACGAGGACGACATAAGTATTTGTTCTAATACTTCGTCACAGGCTATAGAAAAGCTTGCCAGTACAGTTCCCGGACTGGTACAGCCATCTCCAGCATCTCTCCCAAATAATTTTTATATCACTGGATCTGAAAATATTCATGTTGGCGATAATACTCACTTCCACGGCCCTGTGACAATAAAACAGGTCTTTAAAAACAGAGGTATTGATAATGCTTCATATACAAAAACTGACACTGAAGATCAAACAAGTACATCAGTCATTACAAAACCAAAGTTTGAAGACACATGTAAGTACCTAGTTATAACAATGTGGTCTCATTACGTCAATTATTTAACACTAACCATTATTTCATAAAAATAGATGACTATCTATTAATCAAACAGAACATTGTTTTTTTGGAATAGCAAAGATTTTGGTATTTGTTTACCATGAAACTGGCTCAATACTTAGTAAATGAAATTAATTTTCGAAGTACTTACTGACCTGGTAACTGGCTGGCATGGTCTGTGCCCCTTGCTATACAGGCTACTTGGTCGGGAGGTCCCAGCCCCCTTATTCTCAACTGTCGGATCACGGATTCGATTCGAAAAGTCACATGCCGTCTCGCTTTGACGCAGAGCGATAAAAAGTGACAGGTATAGAGTTTCCGAAATCCGAAACAGTGGGCAGGCAGGGTTAAAAAGTCAAGTGTAGTGCAATTTAAATATATCTTTCTTAATCTGCTACAGTACTTTTATCTTATGAAGTGATTCACACTTTACTTGTGGTAACCTAGTATACAAACGTGCTGAGAATGTGTGGTTAAGCACAGAAGCTCTAGTGCTGTCCGAGACATGTGTGAAGTAAAAAAAAAAAATTGACCATCTATTGTCATAGTTAGATTGATTCAGTATTTTAGATGTTTTTGAATATTTCTAGCCAGGTATTTATCTAAGATAACATAAATCTATTTTGTGACAAAAAAATTAAATATTTTTTTGTATTGTTTTGTTTATACTAATAAAACAAAATAAAGCAAAGAAAATATCCAAGGCGAAACATTGTTGAGAAAAAAAATTACAAAATGTAGAAAGAAAAGATTATGAGTTCGAAAATACTATAAAATGACAGGATGGTTCAGATAATTATTGAACTGTTTCTGGTTGATTTAATTAAATGTAACACAAATAACATGCTTTTATTTTGTTCTGTTCGTAATGTGTAAGAACTTTCAAAATGTGATTTAAATTTTATTTACTTGATCTAATTATTTTATTTAGTTACTAAATTAAAATAAAATAAATTATGCAGATTCACATTCACATTCACATTTGATAATAATAAAATTACAATACCTATTTCTATCTGTTAAAATTTATATGCTAATGCCACTCATATTCACGTATGTGATCACAGCATGTTTGACACTCGGTTGCATGTCGCTATGTGGGTTAAAAGATATATATTTGTAGGATATTTTAATATTTTGCCATTGCTATTTGGTACAATTATTTTCCTATGTCAGATATAGTTGTCCTCTGTCAGATATAGTTGACCTTGACAAAATTGTCTTACACATATTAGGACTAACAGAAGTTCAAGGGCTGTGGTAATTTACACAAAAATCATGTTCTGTTCAACATTGGGGAGATAATTGGGCCATAATTTTAGAACAACTTATTTCAAGAAGAATTAAAGAAAGACAGCCGGCTGGCCAAGTGGTCTGTACCCCTTTCTACCTCTATTGCCACTAGTTCAGTTGATGTAGTTCAGTACAACATGATGATGATAATGATCCAAAACTCTCAATGTAAAAATAAAAAAATATGGGCTTCAAACTAGTACTAGTTCATATAAAATGTATTTAATTTCTAGTTTTTTTCGGGGCCTTCCCCATACTTTTGTCCGGTCCGCTCTCTCCATGTCCTCGGTTATTGGGGGGACTTTTTGTATGCGGTACTTTTAATCCCTCATTTGCGTTACTCGATACAGTTGTTAGCGATCTATTTTAGCAAAAAAAAAGTCCGCAAATAAAAATCCCTCATCTAGCTCTAAGCATCAATAAGAGCTTGTGCTATGGATACTAGATAACAGAGAAATAATGATAATAATATGTATATTAATATAAGAAATATACTAAATAAACATATGCTCGTACTCCTCATACAAATATTTGCTCCTACCGGGATTCGACCCAGTACCTCTTGTCCGAGTAGCCTGTACAGCCTTTCTCAGGATGTAATCTATCTCCAACTTGATCAGTTCAGCAGCTTTGGAGTGAAATGTGACAGACAGTTACCTACTTTTGTATTTAAAATATTAGTAAGGTTTGCTGAAGCCAAAACTTCAATCTGGACAGCTAAAACCATCTGGATCCCTTGTAACCAAAATTATTAATTGAGCTCCTAGAAGTAAAAATATATTTAAATACTAAATCACCAAAATCTCTGAATACATGTAGAAAATTGAAATTGTTATACTTATTCAATAAAATTGATGGTGATTGGCTGTAAGTGTAACAGACTGATCAATATGATCAATGTTAGAGTAAAATGGAACAATTATATCTGGCTGAGAAGAAAAGTTTCAAGTGACACACTAAATGAGTTCATTTGATTTATTTACTTCATGACATATCGTTAGGTATATGTCTAACATGAAAAAACTTTTTGAATGCAATGATATACATACTCAATTAGAGACAAAGCAATATAATATATGAACTAAATAATAAATTAGCACTTGTCTTCTATCATACATATATTACATGGGGCTGATACAGTGGTACCTAGTCCCATGTTAACAATAACAAAACACACCATAATGGACAAGAGGGAAATGGAACAAATATTTTTTAAATACCAGCTACCATACTTAGACAACTTGGGCTATTTGACATGCCCCAAAAAGGTGTTATAAGAATTGTCGACGCTCCTGAGCTCACAAGCGGTATGGAACCTTTAGGCCAAAGAAGAGATTTTGCCTCCTTGAGTTTATATAACAGGGAGTTCATCCCCACAAATTGGTTGTGTGCTGTCCAGTTTCAGAGATACTTAATCCTGGTGGTGCAAGCACCCATAGGCTATGGCAACCACTTACCACCAGGTGGGCCGTATGCTTGATTGCCACCTTAGCGATTAATAAAAAAGTGTTAAAGGCAAAAAATTATTTATTCCAAAGTTAAATAAAGTTTAAATAAAATGGCAATGTCCAAGCTATGCTTTAATAAGTGGGGTATAGTTAGTGCAACATGAAATCAATTAATGTGGAAAATGGAAGAAGCTTTCACATAAGTAGAAATCCATATTACCTAAATAGTTATTTGTTCAACAAGTGAGCATAATTATTTTCTGTAGCGAGTGCTGATGTTAAATCACAGCACTCGCTACATTTCATTTCATTAGACTACTTCCCTGGCTACAAACCAGGGAAGTAGTCTCAAATTGCAACTACTGATTTATAATTACAACTGCTGAGCGCAGTAAGTGATTTAAAGTCACAAGACAAAAAAAAATGCTCTCATGTGATTTGTGAAACATACAACTTTTCACCTCTCCAGCAAGATTATTGTTATGAGTGAGATACACAAACAATAATAATTCAGGCGTTAAACAATCATTTTCATCACTCAATGAACTCATTTTTTTTTTATATACAACTAGATGACTAACAAGCTGACGGCCCACCTGGTGGTAAGCGGTTACCGCCGCCTATAGACACCTGCAATAACAAGGAAAAGCACTTGATATTGCAGGTGCGTTGTCATCCTGAGGCCTAAGATGAAATGCCGTCCATGCCCAGTAATTACACTGGCTACCAGTAATCAGAAAAATACTGGATTTGGTGTCCCACAAGGCAGTATCCTCGGCCCAATCCTTTTGTAATTAAATTAACAAAATAATCACAATTAATTATAAACACAAGTCAAAAAATCAAAACAATCTGAATTTATTTTTCCCGCTTTATAGATTATATAGACTATTTTTGAGTTGCTTTCCGAAACTACAGTACATGTCATTTTTTTTAAAAGTACTAATTATATTTTTATGTAACGTGACTTATTGTTTACTGAATTATTAGTAATTATTATTTTTAAATAAAACGACCATAAAAATTAATTAAAATAGTTAAGCTTATAAACTAAAATAATTAAATTACATAGTTGTGCGACTAGCGCTAGTCCTGAGTTTCGGAACGCACTACTGCCTATCTCAAATTTATTTAAAAACTTACTTTGCCTCACGCTCGCTGCAAAAACCGGTGTTCCTTCGAGATTTTATGAGGCAAAAGCTGGAGAGGTGAAAACATTATTAATCTACCTACATGTCAAGGATTGACAATGATGACATTTCGCCAATTTCGTCAATAACGCTCTTGACAATGACATGACAAGTGCCCAAGTGTGGTAAAAATAATAATTAGATATCCTTACTAACCACATTAAGTTTACTTTGATTATTAAAACATATACAGGATGGATTTTTGAGACGGGTCTGTAAGGGCAGGTACCTTAGCTAGCTTTTTAAGATATTCTAGCCTCTTTTAATAATATTATACTAACAGGTGACATAAATATAAACATAAGGCCCCAACTGAAAGACGCAGGAACTCACGACTACCTTAATCTGTGCTCATACCATGGACTTCTACCCGGTCATACATTGCCAACACATCAAAGTGGTTCCTGCCTCGATCACATGATGATAAAATCTTGCCTACCGTGTACTACTCTTGTTACTAACTCTACACTTACCGACCATCACTCTGTTTTACTAACCTTAAATTTAGCGCTGCCTAAACAAAACCTTCACCTAACAAAGTCCAATTTAAATATAAACAAACTCGAACGTGATTTATGTAAAATTGACTTTAGCCCAGTTTACAAAACTGCTGACGTTAATATGTCGTTATCTTATCTAATAGAATGTGTCCCGAAAGCAATATTACTTAATTCGACAGTAATTACTTTGAATAAAAAATATCATAATATTAAACCATGGATTACTCCGGGCCTTATTCGGTGCATAAGACATCGAGATAAGCTTCACCAGAGAGCAAAGAGATCTCCAGGTAATTTAACTCTTCAAACAACCTATAAAAGATACCGGAATTTCTGCAACAATCTCTTAAAGAGACTAAAGACTAATTATGATAGAAATGAATTAGAAAAAGCGGGGAAAAATACCAAACAACCCTGGAAACACATAAAAAACGTCACTTTTCTGTCAAAACAACATGAATCGAATTCGAATTTACTGCTTACTAACCCCTCACCGCTTATTTCAGCTAACCATGTAAACAATCTCTTTGTAAACGTAGGAAAAGATCTTTCGGAAAGACTACAGAAGCAAACTAGTAAACTACCGGCAACTCCTCTGCAGAAATGGGGCAAAAGCTATACTTCAAAAAGTTTTGTTATGCTAGATACAGACGAAGGTGAAATATCTCGAATTATTTCAGGAATAAAGGATGATTGTGCAGTAGGTTGGGATAATTTAAACAATAAGATACTTAAATCCTTTCAGCATATATTGGTACCTCCCTTACTTATATATTTCGTATCTGCCTTTCTGAAGGGAATTTCCCTAAATGTTTGAAAAAGGCAGTGGTAATACCTATCTTTAAATCCGGGAGAATAGATCTTGTCACTAATTATAGACCAATATCTTTACTCTCATCATTATAAAAAATTCTAGAAAGAATTATTAACAAAAGACTAGTTAACTGCCTCGAACAAAATAACTTTCTCTCACCATCACAGTACGGTTTTAGAGCCAAACTGTCGATTGCAGATGCAGTGCATGATCTAACTGACTATTTTTCCCAGGAACTTGGTAAAGGAAACCAAACCTTAGGAGTCTTTCTAGATCTAGCCAAAGCTTTCGACACCGTGTCTATCCCTATACTTTTAAATAAGCTAGAAGGCCTAGGTATAAGAGGCAAACAGTTGCAACTCTTTGCAGATTACTTAAGTGAGCGATATCAATGTGTAAAAATAGGAAATATTACTAGTGACGATCAGAAAAATACTGGATTTGGTGTCCCACAAGGCAGTATCCTCGGCCCAATCCTTTTCTTAGTTTATATATCAACGACTTATGCAATATAAACATACAGTACGGCAAAATAATAACATACGCTGACGACACGGCTTTATTATATACTGCCAAAACAAGTGCAGAACTGTACGAGAACGCACAGAAAGGCTTCTTGAATGTGGTAAATGTTTGGCTGTACAACAATTTACTAACATTAAATGCTGACAAGACTAAATTTATTCACTTTACAAAATGTAAAACGCACCAAATTGTTACTAATCCCTATTTATATTTGCACCAATGTTACAACTCTTCAGTCAACACGTGTAATTGTCCTGTTATCCAGAACACCACCAACATAAAGTACCTCGGCATTATAATTGATGACACAGTCCTTTAGATATCATATTGAAAATTTGGTTCAAAAGGTCCGTAAATTAATTTACGTATTTAAAAAACTTCGATCTATTGCAGATTTTAAATTAGTAATACAGGTGTTTAAGGCATTGTGTCAATCTGTACTTCAATACTGTATTACTTCATGGGGAGGAGCACTAAAAACTTCCCCTCGAACGTGCTCAGAGAGCAATTTTAAAAGTCGCCACCTTTAGACCCTTTTTCTATCCTACATGCCTGTTATATGAAGCCTGCGACGTATTGACTGTCCGCCAACTTTTTATAATGCACACAATACTAAAAAAACATACTATGCTTTCTTTTAATATAGGGATAATAAATAAAAGACGGAAAGATGTAGTCTGTGTCATGAATTCTACGTCCAAATATATGTTTACAAATAGATTCTTCGCATTTTTAGGTCCTCTCCTGTACAATAGAGTTAATAAAGCACTAGGTATTTATGAATTAAATTATTTTAACTGTAAAAAACTATTATATAATTATTTACAAATTCTGACCTATGAACACACTGAAGAGTTAATCATAGGATGCAAATAATATAAGTGAATTCTTACGTTTCTTTTAATTGCACATAATAATATTTAATTTGTTAAATAGCTGTCACTTTCACTTTTATAAGTACTTACGTTTTTATTTATTGTATCTAGAGCATTAAAATAGTATGTTAGGTACTTTATCGCCTGAAGCACAGGTCTCAACCTATTTCAGGCAAATTGTATAAATGCGCACTTTTATTATTTAATTGTAAGGAATTTTGTGTAAATCTTTGTACATTTTTCTTAATAAAATTTATTATTATTATTATTCTGAACTGCGTTCACAGATTTTTGAGAAAATGTATGGTTAGCGAAAAAAATGCTAAAAAAAAAATATGGTTATCGATCCTATTTTGTGTGGGGATTAAAGACTGTATGGGACCATTTAAGGTATGAGTACTAGAAATGACAGAAATCGCCAAAAACTTTTTCCATACATGTACTGAAAAATGATAAATCAACTCGTAACAATTATAAACAAAGAAAGAAAACGATGAAAAATTATAAACTGGACTCGAACCCGCGTCTCCTGATTTCCGGCCAGACGCGATTACCACTACGCCACCGGAGCACTAGGTATAACCTACTAATTTCTTCACCGCTTTCATAGCATAGCAACGTTTTTATAGCAACGTTTATCTCACTACTCATTGAAGTTAACACCTCTAATGATCCGAAAGAATATTTTTATTAGCTTCTTTGTTTTTATTATTTACATAATACGCTTCAACTAAGTTCAAAAATTCCCGATTTGAAGACATTTTTAACATAAGATTATAAATTGCAAATGACAATGACTACGCAAACACAAGAATTACGTAAGGAGATTCTAATCGAATTCGAAATTCAAAATTTAATTTTTTCAAACTTCTTTATACTTATTTTTTTTAGGAACAAATAAGATTGTTTGGCGATAAAGAATATTACGAGTTGATTTATCCGTTTTTCAGTACAAACTGTGTAAAAAATGATTTTGGTGATTTCTGACATTTCTAGTACTTACTCATACCTTAAATGGTCCCATAGTCTTTTGATCCCCTTACAAAGTAGGATCGATAGGCATAACTATATATATTTTTTTGGATTTTA
Organism: Nymphula nitidulata; assembly: GCA_947347705.1. Lineage (NCBI taxonomy): Eukaryota > Metazoa > Arthropoda > Insecta > Lepidoptera > Crambidae > Nymphula > Nymphula nitidulata. The sequence goes on from OX374616.1 coordinate 27,304,646, forward strand.
GCACTTTTTTCGCTGACAGATTTTTGAGAAAATGTACATTTTCTAAAAATGTTTAAGAAAATGTACATTTTCTAAAAAATCTGTGAATGCAGTTCAGAATATCTTAAAAAGTTATGGATGGTCTCCTAGGAACGTTTTCCTGTAACGGTTAAGGTACCTGCCCTTACTGACTCGTGTCTCAAAAATACCTCCTGTATACATTCAGTCAAAAAATTATCGGGACTGGATGATTTGTTTATGGTTCCAAATTCAATATTTTGTTTTTTTTGTTGTTGTTAGATTGTCACAACTGTTTTCCGTTTTGGCGCGGAGTTTGAGTTGCATCTGTTATTTATATTAAATACAGTGATGTTTTTAGTTATATCATGCATAATTATATTGCGTGTATTGCGAATTTCATAATGGACAAAAACATCGAACAAAGAGTTTGTCTTAACTGCATCGCCAATGGAATTTCGTGTTCGGAGTCACTGAAAATGTTACAGAAGGCTTAAGGTGAATCGACTTTTTCAAAAACACGTGCTTATAAGTGGTACAGAGCGTTCAAAAGCGGTCGAGATGTGATGGAAGATTTGCCTCGCTCTGGTAGCCCATCAACGTCTGCAACTGAAGTTAACATCGCAAAAGTGAGGGAAATAGTGACTGAAAATCCTCATTCAACTTTGAAAGAGATAGCCATCGAACTTTCTGTACCTATCCCACGAGTCGATCCGTGCCATTTTAAGTAATCTTTTGGGTATGAAACGTTGCCGCTCGGCTAGTCCCAAAAGACCCGAATTTTTACCAAAAACTCAATCGCATGAGAGTTGCTGAGGACATGCTAAAAAGTGACTCGTTTTAGTCAATTCCGACCCAACATTCATGAAATGTTTACGAGTTTGACATGCAAACTAGTCGACAAGCTACGGAGTGGCGCCTTCCAACTGAACCGAAACCGAAAAAACCACGCCAAAGTCGACCAAAAGTCAAAGTCATGTTGACTGTTTTCTTTGACTCTCGCGGTGTTGTGCACTCTGAATTATTGCCGGAAGGTCAAACGGTAAATAAAGAATATTATTTAAGCGCTATGCGGCGTTTAAGAGAGCAAATTAGACTAAAAAGGCCAGATTTATGGAAAGAAAATTCTAAGATTTTGCACCACGATAATGCGCCTTCGCAGAAGGCCATCATTGTGAACGAATTTTTGATCAAACACTCAACAAATACCATTGAGCAACCATGATATTCACCAGATATGGCTCCAGCCGACTTCTTTCTTTTTCCTAAACTCTACTACTACTACGTGGCACCTGTTTTCAATGGGTAGAAGACATAAAGGAGAATTCGCGGCGAGAACTGAACTCAATTCTGGAAACAGGGTTTAAAAAATGTTTTGACGATTGGATTATTTGTTGGCGTAAGTGTATCGTTTTTAGAAGGAGTATTCTTTGAAGGTGATAAAATAAATTTGAATGAATAACTATCATTTTGTGTATTATTTATTGATCATTTCCCGGTACTTTCTTGACAGAGTAGTATGAACCGCTCCTACGTTTCGCTCTCGCGTGCTTGCACTACCGTCCGTTGTTACTGCAACCGCTTTATCCAACAAACCCTCATGTGTTTTTCCCATGTGGGAGGCCTGTGCCCAGCAGTGGGACCTACTATATAAGCTGATGATTAAACTACTTGCTCAAATAAATAATTATTTTTACTATAACTTTGCATAGGGTTGCATTAAGAGGGTACACTTTGATATCTGTCAATTTGTCTAAGGTTTTTTGGGCCGAAAAATATTAACAGTAATGTGATTATACCTCATAAAATAATCAAAATATTCTAGTCTTTTCAAAATGTAGAAAAAATGTTCCAGCAGAAACTAAACACATTGGTATTATTATTTCTTTTACTCCCTCGTTTTTCAAGTCTTAAATAAGTCAAATTTACCTACCAACCTGGTTGCAAGCATTGTCTATTAAGTATTTTAAGGTTGTGGTTGAAACGTTATTGTTGTTATGTTTGTGCAATAACAAATAAAAAGGGCACATTTGTTATGCCCCATTGACTTCCGTCTATTTTTGCGAAAGCTGCGAGATTTTTCAATAAATTGTGAACTCTGTTTATCTTTTTGTATTTTACGGGGTGGCCAGCTTTATAAACCAACTAACACAATAATAGCGTGGCATTGTTCATTTTTCAAAATAAACGGGGCTTAATTAGATTATTTTTATAAATTCATGAAAAAAATATATTATACTTTTTCACTATATAAACGTAGGACTGCTGTTGAAAAAAAAACAAAAATTAAGCCCAGGCTCAATATCTTTTTTGGCCTATCCCTTGTGTAGTAATTATTACTTTAATAAAAAAGTCCCGCTTTATTTTAAGGACACAAATTTACTTTGACAATACTTTTAAAAAGGACTTAAATTTAAGAGGAATTTGAATTTCTTCTGTAAATGCTTCTTCAGATAAATGAGGGAATGAAATTTTTATGAACTCCTGCTTTTTTGTTTCACAGCGCAGAAGACAATTAAGGTTCCACCTTGGCTTAAGGTCACTCTTTCTGTTACAAGTGTGGGCATATTAGGTATAATTTGTGCACTTGCATTTATTATACAAAGCCATAGTCAAGATGACAAATCACATTCCGATATCGAATCGGATTCTTCAGTGAAGGATTCAAGTAAGTTTTACTATTATATTAAGCACACATAAAACCTTTTCCATCTTCTAGCATGTGAGCTTTAATTATGTAATGTTAAATAATGCATTGCATTGTTTAAGGGCATGTTTCAAGAGCACAATTTTAAATATTTTGCTTTATCACAACACTCACTGGTCTTGCCACATTTAAGAATATTTTATACCACACTTTCTTATAGCTAAATAAATAAATAGCAAATGTTTATCTATTGATTTATAATATTTCTTTATTACATCCACATATTTTTTATAGAATACCCGTTATGTTAAATTTCAACATTCCACAGCGATTTAAGACTTGATATGTTATTCTCAACCATGATAAAAAACAAGGCTTCTCTGTGTAAGCGCTCTGATTTTCTTAATTTACGTCTACAGTATTTCTTTCTTTACTGACTTATGTTTTTAGGAAGCAATCAGGTTCTAAGTACCGATTCTAAGAAACTGACGCGTCACTAAACTACTTAAAAGTGCATATTCTGTTACATACTTATTTTACGCGTTAAGAATAGGCATACTTTTCATCCTATTCTTTGTAAAATGATAACTATAGTAGGTAATATTTGGTGACTTGTTTAATCAAAGTTTTTTAGTGCTCATACATTAAATTTGCACACACATACTATGTCAACACGGTGAAAACGGTACAGCTAGAGTACCTATACTTTACAAGGCCGCGAATTTGGCCATGATTAAGTCGCAAGCATTACTTAAATTATAATTTATATTTCGGTATATTATAGCGAACTTTTTCTTACTACTGTAATGTAGTTAGTCGACAGTAGGGACAGTTCCTACGATATCGAATCAGAAAAGAAGGCGTCCACAAGAAAACCAAAGTTACTAATGTAGCTCATAGGGTTAGTAAGGTAAAGTGGAAGTGGGCAGGCTACATTACAAACAGAATAGACGGTCGTTGGGACGTTAAAATTATAGCATTATAACCCCCGAAACTTAATCCTATAATGTCCCGCTATCATCGCCAGCAGGACCGCACCGGGGTTTGTAAGTTTTATGTATTACGATTACAATAATTGTAATGATAAATACTTGACAACAGAGCATTTAAAGTAGTAGGGGCTTTTACTTTTGTCTATTTAAAGGCTCTTAGTTTAAATGGGTGAATCAACTATTTTACAAGACATGCTGATATTTTTTTTTCATATTGACTTGTTTTTTATATGCGCAACAGTGTCAGTAGCTTGAATTGTGTCTCTCGTGGTCTCGTTTTACCTGAATTAAAAATGAGATATTTGATAAATTAAACAATATAAACTTTGTAATTTTTATTCACTCACTTAACCGTGATCAACTATTTTGGCTTTCTCAATCTTGGTGATTGAATATATTTATTATTATAAATTTAATTAACAAATTGTCACTGGCGTTACACAATAGTAATTAAATAAGAAAAAATTCGAAATAAAACAAAATATAACAATTTAATATCCCTAAAAAGTATGCTGTCTATACGTTACTCAATATACTGCAATTAATAGCATATAAAATCAACATATTAGTAAAAAGATTTAAACCGATTTATAACCAAAAATAAAATTCTAATTTGGGGGACTATAGTTGAATGGCCTAAATGCCTAGTCAGCAATTATTTTGATAAATTAACTTGAGTGAAAAACATAATAAATAGATCGGAGATACCTACGCATATATCTGCGTGTTCGCGAAATGGATTCATTCAATATGCGTAGGCGCAGTGCTTCCGCATGGGCCGGAAAGTCCAGCGCGACCGCTAAACTAATGACGTTGAATTTTAAATTTTTGGGTAAACCACATAGCACGAATATATACATATAAGAGACCCCTAAGCCGTGTGATAGCTTAATATTGTAATTCCATAGAAGATAATACGTACAGTAGTAATACAGTAATGTTTTACACAAATCTTTTTAATAGTTGTTTACAATTTAATACTAGTTCGTAGCCTCACCTAGACAGACGACGTAACTATTTGCGCCGTTAAATAGGTTGCCACCATAATTTCGTCGTTTTCCGTTATTAATCGAAATTATGGATTCAGAATATCCTACGGCCCACCTACGCTACGGTGTCGTACATGTGCAAAAATGTAGTTGACTTTCAGCGTCATGAGTATAAAGTGCCATTTGAACACCTATCTACATAACTATTCCGGATTTTAGAGACATTAAGAAATAAAATTATTTCTCTTGGGTTCTGCAGAAAAACAAAGAACCCTTATAGTTTTGCCATGCCCATATAACAATAATTTTATTCAATGATTATAACTACAGCGCTTTAAGAACAATGACGAAATATGAGTTGACAAATAAGTATTTGAGCTTCTAAAAATTAAAACCGACTTCAAAAAACTGAAAAGGTTTCTTTACTTTCTATTGTTTTTGGAAACAACTTAACACCAACTCCAAAAAATATGTTTCTAGGGGATGAGTACCTACTTAAATTTAATTATTTTAACCTTTTCAGTTTTTTGAAGTCGGTTTTAATATTAGTTTAAAATATTTTTTTTCACAATTTTTAGTGGTAACTTTCAAGGTCGAAGCTTGATGTGCCCGTCAACTTATATTGTTTCCTACTATCGTATCGTTTCACTAAAAAGTTAGGAGAAAGCAAAAATCCGCCAATTTCGCATACGTAGACGACATAATAATTTCAGTTTTTTTTTATATAAAAACCAAACTACCCAACTGATTTTGATAAAAAATTTATGGGACCCAATTGCAGCTATTCCACATCGAACAAAAAAAGAATCACGTAAATCGGTTCAGTAGTCTCGGCGTAATCGGTGTACATACAAAGAAAAAAAAACATACTTGCCGAATTGAGAAATAAATATCATCTTACGTGATACAAATTAAATAGTTTTCTAGTTTTCTTTACTTTAATTATTATGTTCAATGGAAATATCGTTTTTGAAATTCTAGCTTTTCTTCGTAGGTGGTATGATCATATTGTTGTTGTGTATAATAATGTTAAAATCAAAAATTAAGAATATTTGAAAGCACTGCCCCAACTTAACCGAATCGTCGGTATTTGTAAAAATACTCGTTTCGGATGTTGAAATAGAATATTTCGACATTGTAGGGTGGACGTTAGCTCATAAACGCAAATACAAGATAGACTAGAAGAATTTCACAGGGATATCCCAAGTCCTGGGTGGCTCAGTGGTCAGAGCAGTCGCCCGGATTGCGAAAGGTCGCGGGTTCGATTCCTGCCTCACGACGTGAAATTTTTCTAGTTTTATTCTATTTTAATTACTAAGTAATTTTTCAAACATTTATAATAATGTTAAAATCAAAAATTAAGCATATTGTTTAAATTAAAATATTTTATGCGGCATACTGAAAGCAACTCAATTTAATTGTTATCTACATTATGCATTATATTTGTAACAAATGGTAGTATTGATCTTGAGTCTTTCTAAATTCGCCATAAGTTAATTCACCATAATAAAATCATCTGTGAACTCATTAGGCCATTTTTGTTCTTTATTTTTTTGGTTAATTCTAAACTCGTTACTATTGATTTTTGTCTAAAGTATTTTTATGATAAAACTCACCGTCTTGCTGAAAATCGAAAAACTCATTTTTTGACCTTTGACGTTGAATAATTTTTTTTTCATACAGGGGAAAGATGGGGAACTTTCAAATTTTATTTTTAATAATATTTTTAACAATCTTACTGATTTTCAGCTTGGTGGGAATTTATGTAGCTTTACTCTTATTTTTTAAACTACCGGACTAAAAAGAGCTAGTTGCAATCCGACTTATAGTTTTTGAGATATGTGCGAACAAACACACAACTAGACAAACTGATAAAAAAAGTAAATAAATAAAAGAAAAATAATAAATATATTATAAATAAAAGAAAAATAATAAATATATTATAAATAAAAGAAAAATAATAAATATATTATAAATAAAATATACAATTTATTCTTATTGATTATCTGATTTTGATAGATTAATTATATTATTCTTATTGAATCACTGATATAAGTTTTTTAGACCTATTATTTTAGTGGTTGATGACGGGGTACTTGTAAAAGTAATTTATACTTATACCTGATCGGAACAGTAGCTATTATTCCCTCAAATTGAAAAGAGAAAGTTTTCTTCGACCTAAATATACGGGAGGAAAAGTGGTATGAAAATCTATTTCTAACGCGGTCCATTTACATCCACCACAACTCGCGCTGCATTTTGCCGCGCTTCGAGGTGGCTGTAAAAAAAAAGCAAAAAGCGAAATTTAAGTAACTGTACAAATTGTAACACAATCTTTACTGAATTTAGTCATAACTTGCTCCTACAATGCGGCGCCTTCAATTTTTGCATTAGTACCATACAAATGTAATAATCTCTTTATAATTCTATTAAACTGCCTATTTAAATTAAACAAGTCTTCGAATGCTCCTCACAGGTACAGGTGTAGCACTTGGGAGAAAGTTCTATTCCCAACTCGGGAATATTTTGGCCCGAAGGCCGAAGTAATCTGTCACTTTCTACCCGCAGTGAACAATGTATTATTATAATAACGGAAACATATAGGTAGAAGTAGGTCGAAATGAAAAAAATGCTACTTCGTTTCATGAGTAATTTTACATATTCTTAATTTTTGATTTTAACATTATTATGTTTGAAAAATTACTTAGTAATTAAAATATAAAACTAGAAAAATTTCACGTCCTGAGGCGGGAATCGAATGTCGTAGGTATTTGTACAAATACTCGTTTCGGATGTTGAAATAGAACATCTCGACATTGTAGGGTGGACGTTAACGCAAATACAGTCAGACTAGAAGAATTTTACAGCGATATCCCAAATACTGGGTGGCTCAGTGGTTAGAGCAGTCGTCCGGATTGCGAAAGATTGCGGGTTCGATTCCCGCCTCAGGACGTGAAATTTTTCTAGTTTTATATTTTAATTACTGAGTAATTTTACGTTATAATAGATATTTCGAGCGGCTTCCGGCTTGTATAAGAGAGCTATGTTACAGTACAAAAATCGGGTAGGTACGTACTTAAATCTTATCGTAAAGCCCGTAAACCTATAAAGTATTACCAAATGCAGACCCACAGTATGCACACTTTGTCATTATAATTATTATCGTATTTCTCATTTCAGACTATACGAAGGTGGTGGGGGTATGTTATGACAATTTACAGATAATTGTATTTACGATCATTGTGGTGCCAATAACAATAATGTTACTGTTATATTCACTACTAACATCGCAAGTTTTGGATGGTGATAAGAAAGTTCAAAAAAATGGTGTCCCAGAGCGTCCCTTGGTAGATTATTACCAGGGCGATTTCAATTCGAGCACTGAAAAACCTAAGCCCAAAGGTATGATATTGTCAATCACAATGAACTCCACTTTGCCCTCTATATTTCGCTCTATTAATGGCCTATTTCTCTAAATCTATTATTACAATAATATTCTATTAAAACCTATATTGAGATATTGTAATAACATTAATTAAATTTTAGCAGTTTATTCATGATCTTTCATTTGACTTCTTTACCAATCTGCTACCTTTTGTTGTAGAGGTTGTGAATGCTTTATTTACTTATAATTTAACATTGTTTCCTTTTTAAGTATGGTATATATATTATAAAATAACATTACGGTAAAAAACACAATTCTTATCAATATTAATATAACAATAGCACGCTCATATTTTATAATCCGGCATAGTGCATGTGGGGGGTGCACTTTTTGATAAAGGGAAATATTGGATTATAATCTAGGTGATACTACTTTAATCGAATCCCCACAACTTTCATTGATATTTTCACTAAAAAAAGCTTAAGGGCCTGCCAAAACTCCGCTATACTGCCAGTAAGTACCTACTGGCAGCAGCAGTATAGTGCAGTGTTGTTTAGTAACGAACCTTTTATACTTAGATTTAATTATAGGTAATAAATTTAGAATTTTATCTTCGTAAAATTAAGGACACGAATATTATATGTTTATTGTCCTGTTATCATAATGTTTGATACATCCAAATACATATTTAAAACTTTTGCTGTGCTGGCCCTTTGATTAACACCAATATTTCATACTGATTAGTTTTGTGGGTAAAATGTGTCATTTTTACCATTTCGTTAATGTCACATAGATGTTGTTTGCCATTGTTTTTGTGACTAACATTTCTTTTCCATTTGTTTACAAGCACTACAATTTATCTAATACTTTAACATTTCACAATTTCTTACTGATCAATCATATTTTTTTTCAGCGGATCCATTGCTCATTTCACCGAGTCACCTAAGGATAGTGTCCAGGACAGATTGGCTAGCTCAACCTGTTGAAAATGAACTAGACAAAATTAGGCAACCTGTACCTTGGGTTATAATTACTCACACGGCAACAGAAGGTTGCTATAATCAGGTCTGTATGACATAATATTTTGAAACTTTTATCTGACTTTGCACCGCGTGTTTTTGTAAACATGTACCAAAAGCAAGTGTCTATTTTATTATTTTTCATTTCCAGAGTCAATGTGTTCTTCGAGTTCGGCTGATCCAGATGTTCCACATAGAGTCTAAGGATTGGGATGATATAGGCTACAACTTTTTAGTAGCGGGTGATGGCTCCGCGTACTTCGGCCGAGGCTGGGACTACATCGGCGCGCATACTCTCGGTTACAATAGGTACAGCATTGGAATCGCTTTCATAGGTACGTTCAACAGCGAGACGCCGCCGCAGAAACAAATCGAAGCTTGCCAGAAATTGATTAAGCTCGGAGTGCAGCTAGGTAAAATAAAAAAAGATTATAAGCTCTTCGCGCATCGACAACTCGCGTCTACTCTAAGTCCCGGAGACAAACTTTACGATATAATAAAGGAATGGCCACATTTTGTCAAAGATGACACGAATTTAGCTGACTTAATGCCTAAAGATTATTAATGATACATTCCAAATTAAGATGATATTTTTTAATTCTAAATACCACTACGCGCACACATTATTCTGTCTGTGGTTTAAAATATCTGAGGCTTATATCAAAGTCACTAGTCATCAAAGCATTATGTTATATTTTTGAATGTTACTATTGCTGTCTCTAAGATAACAATAATGACTGTCTATTGCAAAAAAATCTGTTCAGTACAGTGTTCTCTATGTACATTATTCTCTATGTATTTAATAAAATTTTTATTAAATTTTATGTACATAAATATATTAAATAATAATGTTTTCATTAAAAATATTTTTTTTGTGAGCTTTTAGTTTATAGGCTTAGAAAGTATAATGAGTAAATTTAAATATTGCCATTTGATAAGAGTCGATAATGTATTTTGCTGCCGTTACACGGTAAAACAAACTCTAAACGTAGGACACGATGCGGTTACCGCAACTCTTATATTCTTATATATAGTAGGCCTGCTAATTTTTTAATTTGGAAGAATCTTAACTGCAATTTATTTATCTCGAACGAAACACGGCAGCAACAAAAAGTTCAAGATAAGCCGCTGTATCGAAAAGTTGTTTCGGCTGAGAAAGACAGTGATATAGATATCTCCTCGCGCTGAGTCAGTCATATGACTGAAAAAAAAGACAAAAGAGCGATCACGCGTGTGACCGTAACCAAAAAAACACGTAATTTTATTAAGAAATACATTCCTTTCTACCCGATTGTGAATATTAATGATGTCTACTTTTTAACCCCCGACGAAAAAAGAGGGGTGTTATAAGTTTTGTGTATCTGTGTGTCTGTCTGTAGCATCGTAGTGCCTATCTTATCTTATCTTATCTTATCTTATTATGGGGCCGTGACTTTGCCACGATGCACTTCGACCCTTCGGGATCTTTTGTGCCACCCCTGCCTTCACTCCTCCCACGTCCTAAATATAGCTGCCATAAGCTTCACTATATCTTTGGCGTGAAAGAGTCTATAGTCTTCTGGCTTTGGATACGCCACTTCCAGAAGACTCATTCGGATCCTAGCCAGGGCATCGCATTGACACAAAAGATGTTCCATCTATTCCTGGCCTTCACCACATGCCCGACAAGGTTGTGCAGGGGAAATTTGCATTTTGTGTAGCATGTAGTTGGTGGCAAAATGCCCTGTGAGTGCTCCCGCGAGGAAGCGAGCTTGTGTTCTGCCGTTTGTACAGATATATTTACTCCATTTCCCTACCCTCCCCCCCATAAAGGGCTTGGAGTGTCTTAATCGCGGTACCTTTTGCCATTCAGTTATAATTTTCATTGCACATAGAATGATTGCATATTTCTCCGGCTGGAAGACAGTGGCAAGCCTTCCCATGCTTTGGTTTATTTGAGTGTCTTCGTTATAGACCCCAACACCTGTTCCAGAGTCCATCTTTGATCCATCAGTGAACCAGATTTGGCTTCCCTTTTCCAGCGATCTTAAATTTCTTTTCGAATATAAATTTGGGGCAGATTTAATCCCATCCCATTTCCATATACCTGTCTAGGACAGAAGTTTCTGCCCATTTTGTGTGTTTCAACAGAGGTTTAGTAGTGTCCCACAGTCCTGCTACTTTGAGTCTATGTAACGCCTTCCTTGCCTCTGTTTCTATCGTAATATGCAGTGGCGGGATGTCAAGGAGCATCTCCATCGCTGCCGTTGGAGTGGTTCTAAACGCTCCGGTGATCGCTAGACATGCTGTGCTCTGTAACTTGCTAAGCTCAGTTTTACATGTTACCAGCCTTGTCCTAGGCTACCAGACGATGCTACCATAAGTTATAACAGGCCTCACCATGGTTGTATAAATCCACTTTACTATCTTTGGTTGTAGTCCCCAAGTCTTACCGCAAGTGGAGCGACACATTCCAAAGACCCTTTGAGCTTTCACCAAAGTTCGCTCCACATGGAGTTTCCAGGTAAGTTCCTTATCGAGCGTTATGCCAAGATATTTCACTTCACTGGACTATGGCAGCTCCGTGTCATATAAATGCAGGGTTTTAACCTTGCCAGATTTCTCTGTCTTGTAAAGGGGATTACAGTCGTTTTACCGGGGTTTACCGACAGGTGGTTGATGTTACACCAGTCTTCTAGCACCCCCAGTGCATTCTGCATAATCTCCGATACTGTACCAGGTAATTTTCCATTGACTAGCACGACTAAGTCATCTGCATAGCCCATCGTAGCGCTTAAACGAATGGACCGATTTTGATTCGTTTTTTTTGTTTGAAAGCTAATGTCACTATGATGGTTTTTAGCTATAATTTTTGAAGATCAGTTCAGGCGTTTGATGACTATCAGCTCATTTTCTACATGATAATAGGGTTTTACTAATTTTTACAGATCCGATTAATTTGAAATTTGGTGTACTGTCACTTCGGTGACATTCCCATGACATAGTATTCTTGAGCTGATGCTATACCATCAAAAAGTCTGCGAAATGCTTAATTCTTTAAAAACTTACAGCAGATATAGCGTGTTTGATTAATGATGATTAATGACGCCGGGAGTTACTTAAAATTTATAATTTTGTATTTTTAAAGTTTTTAATTTCCTATTGAAAAACTAATATCGTACACCAATTATTGTAACTTCCTTTTTTATGAGGTCTTTCTTTCCTAAAATAAAATCTATCAAGGCGAAATTTTTAGACAGAGATATATAGAAATGTTTATCTAATTTTCAGACCCGTAAGATTTTCCAGCGACATATTATAATGCATTCAGCGTTGCCAACTTCCACGGTCTCGATTACCCAAAAACCTAACTGAAAATCCCCAATTTTGGGGGAAAAAAAATCAATATTCCCCACATTTTCCCCACAAATTTTCAGGAAAGAAATAAAAGTATCTACGGTAGCCAGTGCAATTACTGGGCATGGACGGCATTTCATCTTAGGCTCCAGGATGACAACGCACCTGCAATATCAAGTGATTTTTCCTTGTTATTGCAGGTGTCTATAGGCGTCGGTAACCACTTACCATCAGGGCCGTCAGCTTGTTTGTCATCTAGTTGTATAAAAATAAAAATTAAATACTGTTTCTATAAATCAAATATATTTATTACCTAAACTTATTAAAGTATTTAATGATTTTCATCTAGGTATTTATTGCAGCTCTTTATTATGCCTTTGTTTTGTCAACATATCATTCGAAGGATCAAATTTTAATACTTTCTTCTAGTGGTCATAAGCGCTACTACAGTGTCATTGTGCAGGCGATTGTGATTCTCTGTTTTCAAACTCTTTAAAACGCTAAATTTTCTTTCGACAGATGCGTTTGAGAAAGTTCTCTGCGATACTCGGTCTAAGTTTGATGGACATAAATGTTGCCATAAAATAAACTGTAAAACCTTCCTGCCGGTGAAATTGCTTTAAACTTGATTGTTTTTTTTATATAAAGCACGCTAATTGACCCATTGCACTAGCCGCCTCCACCTTGCCGGCCCAAAAGGTGCTTAAATAATCAAGGTAAATAAATATTCTTACATAATTTATAAATTATACTTACTTCTTATATTACTTTTATTGCTTCTAAGTACAGTTCTAGCGTAAATGTCTTAATTCCCCGCATTTTCCCCACATAAACGCTCTCCCCTCAAATTACCCAATCGAACTGACAATCCCCGCAGTTTGGGGAATTCCCCACAGATTGGCAACGCTGAATGCATTACATGTAAAAATGCTATTTTTAGGTGTAGCAACTAAAACAAATTACCTCCTAAAAAAAGAGAAAATAGTTTGAATATGTATTTAATCTACTCTTCTCTTTTTTCTCACCTTCTCAATGGACTAGGATATTGAAATCCAAAACAATTAGAGTACCTCTAATTGTTTTTTTTCTGATATTACGGTAAAATATAACACTGGTGACCGCACTGCGCCCGTAATGCGTGCTCTTCGCAAAATTGATCTCTTCAATAAACTAAGTTACCAATTTTGCTCATATATTAATAAATATTTGTATCCGTATGGTTTAGTTTATTCAAAATATTTTGTTATCTGTTGATCATTAGTATTTGTTTTAAATATAAATTAAGTAGGTAATGAATTTTTTATATATTTTATAATGTTATTTTATGGTGCGTTATTCTATTTTTTCAAGTCTGTGCCAAATACGGACGGTTTTTCAGGGCCCTACTTTATGTTTTAAGGTGTTTCTGTTTTGATTAAAGCCATATTCATAAATTTCCATAACCATTATGTAGTGATTCGTATATACCCATGTGAAATTTGGAATTACTATTTTTTTGCAGCAACAATTTAACAGAAAAAAACTTGTAGGTATAGGAAAAAAAATCTTTTATATTAAACGATTTATTAGTTTTTAAACATTTAAAGTACTGTTAAGTTTATCCACTGTTATGTATATGTGATCTCTACTGTACGTATCACTGTACGTAGATGTAGGCCAACATTAACTGTCCAGAAGGTGGTGCAATTAAAACGTCCAATCACTTGTCACTGAAAGCTATATTGTTCTGACTTGACTCAGGCGCGCTAATTCGCTGACTCGATAGTTACGTCATGCATACAATGTTGCTGTGTTCCTTCATAACATCCTCCCCAAATTTTTATAAAAAAAAATTTGACACGAAAGAAAAATAAAATATAACAATTATCAACTTCATAAGTTCTAAACTCTGTAAATTTACATTGTTACAACCTTAACCTGCAATCTATACATTTACTTTGTTTAAAAGCATGTGCAACTCTGCTACTTTGTCGCAATGGCCTAATTGTTTCTACCTAGACAGTACAATGTTTGAACTAATGAAATAGAATTTGTTTCAAATAATTTCGACATTAATTCTTTGAACTGTTATTTAAACTTTGTCTTTACAATCTGTATCCATAATGACTAATATTATTAACTATTTAATTTAGAATGAACATATTACATTGAGATTTCCATATATTTCAGTGACAAATAGAAAGAAAACTAAACATAACTATACCTCATAATACATTGAATTACATGTTTTAACCATTGATAAATATATAGTCCATACATATTATTACATAACCCAACTTAAAAATATATATGATATACTACATACAACCCTGTTTTATTTCTTACTCTTACCTATCTTACCTACTTTAACATTAATTCTGAGAAACAAATATAAGATAGTTAAACATCTCACTATAATATCTTAATTCGAACTGTACGCAACTATGTTTATGAGAAACAACAAAAATGATATAAAATCATACATTAGTCATTAGAAATACTTTCTATGAACAATACTAGTATACAGTTTAAACAGCTAATTGTAGAGCAATATTTAAAGTATACTTATTGAAATAACACTTCGTTTATTAAATACTGTTACTAAATCGAACTACATTGCTTGTTAAATGTTAAATCATAAAGGAATGTACGTGAAATGATCAAACACCACTAAAGAGATACATAACCCCTTTAAAAAAAATATTCCGTTTTTCATATATCCTTTCCCCTTTTTTATATATCACTAAGTTCAAAAATTCACTTTCCATGCACTATCAATAAACTTGTTGCGGTGTTGGCTGCGATGTCATTGTTTGTACTTATATCACTGGTTGCTCCAATCCGCTATTATTAACTACTTGTTTGCGTAACCACGATCTGGTTGACTTCATGCAGTAACGTCGTAAAATACATAAAATTATTCCTATTATCAAAACTACTGTGACTATAACACCGATAGACAAAAGTTCCATTTTTGTCTCCATGTTCTTGTTATTCGTAACTATTTGGGTCTGAGCGATAGCGCTCAGTTAGCTAAGTTATCTTGCTTACTTTGTCCCCAGCCCATAATTAACAATGTAAAATGATTTTTCAAAAGAAACTGCGTCTAAAACTAAAGATTACGTGCAAATGGAATTCTCATAAAATATACCTAATTATTGTATTGTTTTCTGATCTAAAACGTGTAATCATTTCTCGTAAATATCCTCATACTCTATACCTAGCATAAAACATCTTGTTAACGTTCCATTCTAATTACCTCAATAATGATCTTTACATGTATTAGCATTTTACCTAAATGGTTTCGCAATCAATACATCAACAGTTTAATTATTATGTCTATATAATTAAATTCTATAATCAACAAGAAAGAAATGTCTACAATTTGTGTTGTCACAAATACATAAGCTATAATATCACTATACTATAACGCAAACTTGCTGTCTGTACGTACATAATTACGTTGTTAAATCTTCTAAAAAAAATATTAAAAGTCATCAACTGCTACATTTACGGTGTATACGATTTACAATAAAAACAAGTTTGAAAAAGTGTATAACTAACTAAATACTATACTGTATTTATATACTATAACTATACTGTATATAGTTTCTACGTCCGCTGAGCATCTATGGCCTACGGAAAATCTACAATAACAAACGTGCGGGCGGCCTTACTTCGCGACCGCTCCTTGTCTTAAAATATGTAGTCTTTACTGCCTTACTCTTAAGGTTCACATTCGGATCGCGTGGCTGAACAGTAGCCGAGACGATCTCGTTATCATTCAATAAGTGAGCCGGTTTCAGTCGGTCTATTTAAATATTACTTTTACGTTCAGACAACTGTACTAAAAATGATTTCCTAAATCGCTAAAACACGGTATGGACCATCATATGGCGACTTTAAACTCAACCATCCCGTTACTTTCAGGGTGGTATGCTGTAGTACGCTGTTTTTTGATACCTAAATATTTCATCAAACTATTAAACAAGTTCCTTTCGAACTGTCTACCCTGATCACAGGTTAATTTAATTGGACAGACGTAACGTGCAATCCAACCTTCAAAAATTACTTTTGCTACACATTCTGCTGTGATTTCCTGTAGGGGAAAAGCTTCGGGCCAACGGGTTTTCCTATCTATAACAGTGAGACAATATCTATACCCTTGCACTGTCATTGGCAAAAGACCAATAATGTCCACATGAATGTGTTCTAAACGATCAGCTGTGGAAATTGATTAAATTCTGACAGTGTGCTTAGTAACCTTAATTTTTTGGCATTGTAAACAACACTTTGGCCATTTCCCTACATCCTTATTCATGCCTGGCCAAAAAATTTTTTGTGCAATTAACTTCTTGGAGGTACGTATGCCAGGATGACTTAAATTATGTATGGCCTCGAACGCAATCTTCCTCAACGCTAGAGCTAGTATGGCCGTAAGTTACCTGTAGAAATTTCGCAATGAACGCTATTATTACTAGTAGGCATTATTATTTTCCTAATACACACTTTGGAGCTCGGTGGCGTAGTGGTTTGAGCGCTCTGATTTCGATTACGAAAACAAAGCAACTTTCGCCATGGTTGGTCCCGGGATGGGTCAATCAAATTTATAATCTCGAGCTCCTCCGTGCTTCGGAAGGCACGTTAAGCCGTTGGTCCCGGTTGTTCCTGCAACCGCTTTAACCCACCAACCCGCATATGCTAGCGATGTCGGTCCAAACAATAGGGTTCCTATCTCTTTTCTTACTATTATGTAAATACCTATTAAGTTCAGCTTGGAATTCTACTGCATAAGGGATGTGAGCACGATAAAAGTTTACCATCCCAAGAAAACGACGAAGGTCCTGAATCGTTTCTGGCTTAGAGTAATTTGCAATAGCTTGAATTTTTCCTGCAATGGCTTAATACCATCTGTTGACACTTCATATCCAAAAAATTCTATCATTGACTTATTAAAATCGCACTTTGAGAGGATAATGGCTAGGCCAAATTCATTTAACCGTTCGAAAATTAACTCTAGGCGCTTCTCATGCTTAAAATCGAAAAGCACAATACGTCATCCAAATAAATAAATATAAAATCCAGACCTTGAAAAACGGTTGTGGTCATGACTCGTTGGAACGTCTGGGCTGCGTTTCGCATTCCGAATGACATTCTGGGAAATTCGAAAAGGCCAAAAGGGGTTATAATCGCAGTTTTCTCTATATCCTCCTCTCTGACAGGAAAGAAATGGTAAGATCTATTTATGTCTAATCTAGAAAAGTGTGTCTTGCCATGTAACAAATATGTAAAATCCTGTAACCTAGGTATTGGGAATCTGTCAGGTTTGGTCACGGCATTTAACCGTCTATAATCGCCGCATGGGCGTATATCCCCGTTCGTTTTGGGCACTATATGTAATGGACTAGCCCACGGACTCTTAGATGGACGACAGATGCCCATTTCCTGCATTAATTTAAATTCCTGTTTAGCCTTATGATACCTATCCGGCGGTAAAGGTCTAGCTTGACTAAATATAGGCTGCCCTGAAGTCTCTATATGATGGCATACACTGTGTTTAGGAATATCTTTAAAACTTACTGGCTTAGTGATGTCTGGGTACCTGCTCAGCAATGAATGATAACGATGACCCTCGCTGACCATCTTCACCACGGGGTCCCTGAAATTTACAACAGAACTATCTATATTCAAATTGGTAATATTATCTCTTAACTTCTTAGCCTTCATGTCTAATAACAACCCAAATTTTGTTAAAAAGTCTGCTCCCAAAATTGGCTGTCTAATATCTGCAATAACAAAAGTCCAACGAAATGCTCTCCGCAACCCTAGATTCAATTCTAATGTTTTACTTATTTCTGTACCGTTAGCGGCGTATAATTTATAATTTGAGCTTTGGTCTCTATTCGCTTTATTACTGACCGGTAAAACTGAAATGTTAGCACCTGTGTCTATCAGGAATCTCAGGCCGGAGTTGGAGTCGTACACGCTCAGGCGGTGTGAAGTTTGAACGGCGCACGCATCCGCCACTGCATGCACCTCTTCTAGTTTCCCGACGTCTTCTTCCAGGCACAAGGCGCTATACACCTGTGTGCATTTTCCTTGTACCTGAAATGATAAGAGCAAAGCCAATCTGGCCTCTCTGGTGTGCGTGAATTCACACGCCCTCTGGATGCTGAACGTCGTCTAAAGGAACTTCGATTTCTTGAATTACTCCTGGGTCTATGTCTGCACCTGCATCGCTGGTTTCCTGTATCCCTTCCATCTAAAGCGGCTAGTCTTGAGCTAATCTTTGCCACCTCTGCTAGCACCAAATGATCGTTCGGGGCTGACGCAACTTCCGCCACCTGGATGGGTCGAGTGGCCTCCATCACCGTGTCAGCGGTTGCTGCCAATGCGTCTAAGTTCTTCGTCCCGGCGACCGCCAGTACTGCCCTCGCAGCTGCAGGTAGGTTTTGCCATAATATGCAAAGAGTGTGGTCCGGAATTTTCTCTCTGGCTGATTCTCGCATTCGTGTTAATAATTGTGACGGCTTCTCCTAGGTCCATTTCACTTGGTAATTTCTGTAACTGTCTTGTGGCTGATTCTTCATAGATGGACAAAAGTCGTTTCTTAATCGTCTCATATTTTCCGATATCTAGAGGTTGTAATAATAAATCGGTAATTTGTCCTATTGGTTCTTTGCTCAGTTTCGATATAACGAGGTCATATTTCTGCTGGTTACTCAAATGCTGCGGATTTAAAATTGCTTCTATTTGTATAAACCAATGCCGTGGTTGATCTGTCCAAAACTCAGGTAATCGTGTGGAAACAGATAGAGCTGCTACCTCTGCTTGGACATTACTTGCTTGTGCCATCTTGATATTTAAATATCGAAAACTTGTAAAACTTCAAAAATATTTGTATATAAAACTTGTAAAAAAAACTGGGTAAAGCTCTGTAAATATTCTTCGTTAAACTAACGGTCCTTAAAGTTTATTAAGCCCGCGCTAACACTTACTGTGGACTTTGAGCCGTTCCCGATATCTTAATGCTTTTTAAAGAGTTATTTTATGCTTTTAAAGAGTTATTTTTACTTATCTTGTAAGAATAAGTAAGTAGTATAAGTCATGTAAGTATCAGTTTAGGTACGCTGTTCATTCATATGTAATAGGGTACAGATTACAACTTAAAAAATGTGCAATTTTCAATATCTTGATAGAGTCAGCACCCTAGTGTACCAAAGTTTAAATCGAATCAAAATGCCCCGTCGCACTTTCACGTCAAATCGTATGAGAAAGCAGCGCTTTTGTTGTGAAGTATTGGAAATAATATAATCAATATCATAAACATTGATTAAAAACAAAGATTATAGTTTATAATGTGCATTATGTTGTGTTTGTGTTTTCTGTATTTTTATTCACTTTATAAACAGATATTTGTTAAACTATGTATACTTTTATTATTGTCTATGTTTAATGTTTAGTACAAGTTTAAGGTAAAATTGTATAATATATAAATGACAATAGCCATAAAGTACATTACGCCACAGAGAAATGTACGATGATATAGTTGTAGATTTGATGTAGGTACGGATCTTATTAGTTGTAGTATTTTTTTTTTTAAATCCGTCTTTTTATATGTAGATATTGTATAACAACTAATTTCTGGTACTTATACCCTATGTAATTAACATCGGCTTAATTTAACGAGACCCACATTTTCGCATTATTCTTGCTGTAACTGTGCTGGGTCTTTTTAGTTTAGCAAGTGGTATACTGAAAGCAATCGAAATTATTAGTTTAATGTAAAGATTCTTAGAGTCTGATATAATACTTTCGGTGCCTAACTGAAACATTATACCCGACACGTATTGTAGTAACTATCGAAATTGTTAGGGCCACACTATTACTGTAGTGTGTCGGTGACAAGTATCTGTATCGTATAACGTTGACATTATGTAAATCAATTTTGTCGATTACAATTCTCACAGCTTATATCTCGTTCTTTTTATGACTTTTCATATGAATTTTAAAATATATTTATTACAAAACCATAATCTGATGAATAAGATAATACATTATCTGGGCTATTCCCGGTCCTCCGATCGGAAGTCCGATTGGTAGGAGGAGCGGAAATATTTTTCCCATGCCCGATGGGAAAAATATTTCCGCTCCGATTGAATAGGTTTTCTTTTTGATCACTTAGATAACTTAACCAAAAGTACAGTCAAAGCCATTATACTGTAATTCAGGAAGTACTGTTAAGATTATATTCTCAACAAGTACAGCTGGATCACCCCCTGAAGTACCAGGCTACCATAACTATATGAGAGGTTATTTATTGTAGCCCTACGATTATTATATAAATAAATTAAGAGTATGCTAAACATCTCCTACATAGATATGGTAGCCTGGTACTTCAGGGGATGATCCAGCTACATACATACGAATTTGAACAATGATTTTACCCAAGAAGGTGTTACTCATCGGGAATATTTTTTCCCATGTGTAACAGTGTGACACAAAATGGTGTGACTCAACGGGAACAAACGAGATTAATAGGTACATATAACAATATTTTCATATAATTTATTTCACACTAGACTGTACAATGTTTTTACGATGCTTAGTCTGAGGCGTGGGAAAAAATATTCCCGCTCCTTCTACCAATCGGAGTTCCGATCGGAGGACAGGGAACAACCCCATTATTGATGTTTCACGGAATTCTATAGATGCTTAACAAACAAAAAAATTAAAAGACGTTAAATTCTTTTCTTATAAAAATATCGACTATCCATCGTAGCAATACATCCCATCACTAAACAAGTCTACGCGCGTGACGTTTCACGCACATCACTTTTGCTTAATTTTACTTTCAATTGGACCAATCGTGTTAGGTATTTATTTTTGTGCAATATTCCGGGTGTTACAGAGTTCAGAAATGAAAGTCTGAGGTTGCGGGCGTCGATATCGTAGTAAGTACGTGCGCGTGTTCTGAATGTGTATGTGTGTGGTATAAGTATTGTGTGTGTACGATACGCTTTAGTATGCATTTTTAGGGTTGTCACGAGCAGGGTATTGTTTTTGTTAATTGGAAAATAAAATGGTCAAAAAGGCGTAAAACTTTTAGAGGTACCCACCCTCCTATTTATTTTGGACTTTCGGAGCACACTGTATATTTTCAAAAATAATAATACGTAGGGACCTTGATTCTAAATTAAATTTTCATGACACTTATCATGACAGGAGGTTTCTACCTAACAAATTGTAAATTTGCGTATTAATAAAATTATCAGTTATTTTGTGCTCTCTAATTGATTTTGGTTGAACTTAACGTATGCATAGACGATTACTACATGAAAAATACAAATTATTGTCTTGTCAAGAAATTCGACAGATAACGATAGCACGCTCTCTTGTCTTGAAAGTTAATCATTTGGTAAATTATAACTATGTGAAACTACGTACCTAGTTTTATATTTGGGTCTAAGTTTTATCTTTTTGAGTTTACTATTATTATTTAATGAGCAATAGGTTGTGCAATGCATTTAATGAAATCTTTGATCTTTAAACAGTTACATTAAAGCTGTAGGTGGTTACAATATCTAATATTATATTAATAAATTTGGATTTTTGATTTCTTCTCAGGCGAGCTCCCTTCCCAACCGTGAGTTGTTATAGCATTTTTAAATTTAGTTTATTAAAAAGAAGTGTCGATAATTTTCATTAGGTCGTTTTATCAATAAAACAAACATTGATCGTACGATGAATCAGCTCACAGTTAGACCCTAGGCTTTGGCCTAGTGTCCCCTAAGCGTAGGTGATTTTAATTTCTATATGTCTCCTGCAAGATGAGATACATATCAGTATGAGATATTTTAAGTTAAGGAAAGGTTGGTGAATACGAGCATTAATCTCGCATTTCTATTATGGAGTGACATTTAGCTCTGACGCTTGAAACTCTTGACCACTAGAAATTAAAGTGGTGCTATAATCTTATATTTTATATATATATATATATATATATATATATATATATATATATTTAGTCCGCAAAATAGTTCGCTGTTTCGTGTTTGGAGGGAAAGGTAGTGTAATTACTGGGCATGGAAGACATTTCATCTTAAACTTACCACCAGGTGGGCCGTCAGCTTGTTTGTCATCAAATTGTGTAAAAAAAGTTTTCGCATGTACCTACGTATTGTCCTAGTCAATTTTCTAGTTTTCTGAAACTATTGGAACTGTCGACCGCCTTTATTCGGCTCTGTCCCTCATATTATGGACTTACAGATTCAGGGGACATATAAGTAGGTTTCTCTAGTGTATCTAAGTTTCAATGAAATCGAAAGGTCTCGATGTCGATTGCGTTCAGTACCCCTAGCACGAATATTTTAAAATTTCGAATCGTAATCGCACGCACGCACGCTTCAAATTTTAAACAAAAGCCAGACCAAAGCTAACGTAACTACTCGATGCAAAGGCGATTCGAAATTTAAAAGTGTTCGTGCAGTGTAAGTTTCAATCGTTCCGAGTTCACCTCTCAAATACATATAAAAAGTGGTTTACAAATTCACAACATAGGCGCTGCTGACGTTTTCATACTAGGTATTCGATACGACTCACCTCAACAAACGTTTTCGTTTCATTTCGTTCAGTAAAGTCAACTCAAAACGTCAGCCGTATTAATTTGACAGCTTGTAGTTAAGAAAAGAGTGACGCGAGTTAAGTTTTTTTTTAGAAATGACAGACAGACAAACAATATGACATTGTTGTTACATTTAATTAAGTATTTTTTTTTATTTAATTTTTTTTTATGATTGACATACCTTTATTAGGGAGTTTTGACGATTTGAAAGGGGTTCTTGAATAAATGTGTTTTATATTTTATTTTTGAGCTGTATGTCCGACACTATGCCCGACACCGAGACCTTTGGAGTAGATTTCGGGTAACTGCGGTGGTGCCACTAATACACAGTTTTATTTTATATGTGATTGGATGTTAAAAAATATTGAATTAATAATGTTATTATACATACAATGTGTAATGACTTAGTTATTTATTCGTACGACTTTTTTAAATTCTTGCATGATTGGCTAAAGATTCTTAAGGATGAACTTGGCACTGAAGGGAGGGATATGAATTAGGACTGACTGTAGTAATATTATAATATAGTACTTACATATACAAATATTAATAAATGTATACATACCTAAAAGTCATTGGTTTCCAAGTGACAATAAAATTGTTTAGCGTCGTTCTGTTAGTCCCTTTGTCATTTATTTTTTAGGAAACGCTATTTGATTTTTTTGTCGTTTTGACAAATATTAAATAAGATTTTTTTATTGAGATTATAAAAACTCGCTCATCATAGAGAGTCCTTAATATACAGGTTGGTGCCGTCAATGCGACAATAAATTTAAACATGGGGTATATTAGTCCATAGAAATGGATTGCCACTTTCAAAAATATCGTAATAATTTGATAATTTCATGACATCTGTATGAAATAATGTTGCCAACGTTACACTATTCCATACAAATATTATGAGATTTTTGAAAGTGGCAAACCATTTCTATGGACTAATATATAGCCCATGTTTAAATTTATTGTCGCATTGACGGCACCACCCTGTATTTTGATGATTGAATAAAAACTTTCGAAAAGCGACACAGTCATAAATTCTAATAAATATTCTAGAAACGTACCTATAGTATGAAAAATATTTCTAGTTTTAGATTAATATTAATATAAGCATATATTAGCTGTAAGAAACAAATCTACTCCCTGGGACGTATGTTCGCATCGAGGTCAATTACGCTGTTTTGTGTCGGTACTTTAATAGGTTACCTTAGGCACGTCGCTGCTATAATAGGTCCATCTTTCATCTATTAGTCGAATCATTAATAATTTAAATTATAAATATCAATAATACAATGGTACAGACGGCCATAGCTAAGGAAAACTGTTACTGTACCAACAAAAAACGCAACCTAGTTTAATCTTGTCAATTTTATGTACATAATTAGTGTTAGACTAGTGACGAACAATTTAAATGTGATTAGTGTACAATATTATAATTATCAGAATCTTTTTGGCACATTGTCATATCGTACCTAAGAATATTTATGCTTTAAAGCATTCATTTAAAATTATAAATAATCATTGTAAAAAAATATTTTTTATTGGCTTATCTGAGACCACGAGTGGATGAACACTTACCTACTACTTTACTGCATTATGTTCTGTATATAATTGTAAAGGTTTGTGCTTCGGTTTATGACGTTTATGTTTTGTTACCTTCTCTCCTTGTAATTTCAGTGCTAGAACACCGTATCTATTCTTTGTAATATAACTATTTTCAATTAAACATTTATTTATAAAAAACATACATATCTTAATTTAATTTACTAAAAAAATACATAAATCGTACAAACATCAAGCTCGTCCAAGAGCCAAAGCCATATTTCGTGCAATGTTGAAAATTAGGTATTAGGTAATTGTTATATCGTAAAAACTAAGAAAAAGCTACGCCTAAATATACCTATGTTTTAAAACTTTCAAACATCGCCAACTAAATATGTTTCTGTATATTTTGCTCGCGATATATTTTGAGACTGTATCAGAACAGGTGCACGTGGACGCAATTTTTTTTACCTCCCGAGGTAATCTATGATGTATATCATATTGCAATGAAAATCACATCATCGGCAGGCATCGGCACAAATCGCTTGTTTTAGAAAATTATGCCAACTGTTTAAGATACTTAAGTAGTTCCATAATCATATTTTATCAAACTAAAAAGTATGTACCTACATTGCGAAACATACAAGATGTTTCAGAATTACCCAAAAAAAGTAATTCTTTATCGAAAACTCAAAATGGAAATGTCACTACTCTAGTAATCGGCTGTGAATGTCATTCAACCTAAAATTACTAGAGTACAACCTGACCTAGTACAACCTAAAATTACTAGAGGCCAAATACTAGAGTAGTGACATTTTCATTTTGTATCGGCTGTGAATGTCATTCAACCTAAAATTACTAGAGTACAACTTGACCTAGTACAACCTAAAATTACTAGAGGCCAAATACTAGAGTAGTGACATTTTCATTTTGTATCGGCTGTGAATGTCATTCAACCTAAAATTACTAGAGTACAACCTGACCTAGTACAACCTAAAATTACTAGAGGCCAAATACTAGAGTAGTGACATTTTCATTTTGAGTTTTCGATAAAGAGTTTTTTTTTGGGTATTTCTGATACACCTTGTATAAGCTTTTTAATTTACCTACTTTTTAATTTTTTAAACAAAAGTATCCATGCACAAGTACGACGCATAAGCCTCGTATAGAATAATTGTTCAGTAATAAATTGTATGATGGTCATATCATTGGCAGTGTTCGTTTGTTGTATTGGGGTGAGGACCTTCAGCTGTCTGTTAGTGTATGTTTTATTTGTATAATAATATGCTTTATGTGATATACTGATATCTAAACTAAGATCCAAGATCTTTGCTTTAGAATACTGCTAAGTTGTATGTGTTGTCTTTAAGATAAAAATACTGTAAGCTTACCTATTCGCATATGTTTGCGTCCTGCCAAATGTAATTTGAATTGGTCACACACCATCGGATGTTGCAAATGCGAGCTGCCTCATTATCGAGCTCATATGGCATTCTTAAACCCATCATAACTTCAAGATTTGACTTATCAGGTCTATAACCGACTTAATGTAGTTTATAAATACGTCGATATTTCGCTGGCCCAATATTTGAAGTTCTTGCGACGAATTTAAGCAGGCTCTGCCGCCTATGAGCTTATAAAGCATTCATGTTACTTTACAATATGGTTCATCGAAAAATCTACTGTAATATCCAATCACTAAGTCCGTATTTCAATGAACAAAGTTTTGAAGTATGAATCTAAGAAGCTATGAGCTGACGGTAAGGCGCGCGCGTAGCAAGAGGAACTCGGAAGGTTTTGTCTTTTTCACCTCGAGCTTAGGTACCTAAATAGGCTAGGCCATTGTGATAATATAAAGTAGGTAGACCAAGACCATATAAAGTACGGAGATGACACCACCCATCACTATGTTCAGTTCAAGTGTGGCGGTCGCGCTATTGTTAACTCAGTCGCTTGCGAGCATTACTATAAACTTTTACTGGTCACAATAAACCTCACTTTTATCTAGAGTAAAAATAATAAGAAAAGGTTATTTATAAATCGCCGGCTGTTACTTATCTGCCAAGAAAAAAGAAACGACTTCAAAAACTACTTTAGTAATGAGGTAGACAAAACCTTTCTCCGAGCTCTAGCTACATGCTGATCTCGCATAGTCTAATTGATGCGAACAAATGTAGGTAGTATATAAGTACATATTGTAAATTGGTATGGGTTGCCTGTAAATTTTCAATAAATATACTATTATTTCTGTAATCACTGAATTTTTATTTATTTATGATTCTTTGCGTGTAGGTAGCTATTTTACACTTATACCCTAGTCAATAGTTAAAAAGCTCATTAATTTCGAACAAATTACAGCACTTATTTATATTGTCTATAAAAAGGTATACCTATCGTATGATCTGACATGATAGTTCCTTATCTGATCAAGTTTATCGCTGTTTACGGGTATTTTGATACATAATTTAGTACGACCTATATTTTCATGGGGAATTATTATTAGGTAGGTGGGTAGCATAGTAGGTATCGATCTTTGCAATGACTCTTAGTTCTAGAAAGTTAGATACCTATTACCTGAAGTTCAATCGCAACCTTTTATGTATGTACCTACCTTGAAACTAGTTTCAAGATTTTTCGAGGATTTTTGAGTATTCAGGCGACTGGGACCACTACATAACTGGGACTACGGTCCCAGTTACCTGATAACATTTTTGAATCGGTCGACTGGGACCATATACCTAATTTGCTTAATGTACAGTTAACGGAAAAAATAAGTTATATAATTCAGGATTTTATTTAGTAGGTGTAAGAATGTCAAAAATACTACATGCGAGTGATTCCCAAAGTCAAGGACATACCAAAAAGGGATGCCCTTTTGTTTCAATACAGGTGTACTTACTTTATAGTGTCTAAAGTTAAGAGACACAAATCGACATTAAGACTGATTTTCAGATTATTGTTTTGAGGCGATTTCTAAATGTTTGCTTAGATTTACTAGTTAAATAAGCATATTCATGAGCCAACGTGATTTTTTAAACATGATTAAGACTGTTAGGTATACTTTTTCATTAGTACAAAATCGTAAATTAAAAGCTTTAACTAATGAATAACTTTGTTTCATTTGTGACACTTTTTCTGCTAACTGTACTAAATCGGTACTTAAACCATGGATTTCTGGTTAAAATAACGGTGGTCCCACTCGCCTAACGAAATAAATAAATAAAAACTAATCAAGCAACTGAAACCGCGGTCGACATGCCTCCCATCAATACCTGTCTTACTGGATCGTCTTTTGTCACACAAAGAAAGTCGTAACGATTAAAAGTATAAAAATGGGTGCACTCAATTTTCAACCTTATTGACATTATTAATACGACACACGTTGCCGGCCGGCTGTTTAGTCAAAATCTTAGGCCCGAACAAGGCAGCAACAGACCGGTCTGGTCTCGCTCGGGCTTCTTAGCTTCTTACCGGGCCGGGCGGTAGGAGCGAACGTGTTGGATGGCACTCGAAGGTCTATAAAAAATACTGTTTTAACAACTCTAGGTACCTAGGTACTTACCTACCTAGAGTTGTTAAAACAGTATTTTAAATAAAGTATTTTTGCCTGAATTTCACTTCTAAACGCTCGTGGATTTATGGTTTGGAATCATTTGGAAGTGTGCAACGTGCAACAGACTGAGCTCCCGTCGTCGCCGAGAGGCGGAACTCTAGAGCACTCTGGATAATATTTACTTGCATCTAGTTAGCTCCTGTACCTGTATATAATATTGTTTACAATGTACAAAATTCTTGATTGTTTGCACACAAACTTATCATTATTGAGGGCCCTTCTTTTAGGTAACATAATGTTGTGCTTGTGCCAGAAGGGCTCGTTCCTTCACAACAAATATTCTTTCTTATAAAGCAACATTTGTATAATTTTATTTTTTATTTTATTCTATAATAGGTAAGTAGGTATCTACTTTACTTATTTTAATCTATAACCTTGTACCACCTCGCTTGCCAACAGGGGAAAAACATTAAATCATACTTAGTTAATCAATAAATAATACACATACCTAACCAAGAAATATATATATATATATATATATATATATATATATATATATATATATAATAAGATATTGAACATTTTTGTTACATTATACAGTTGTTTACGTTGCTGCAATTTACACTACTGCCTCAAATAATATAGGTACCATATCAAATCATAGAAACAATCATGTCAGTAGGTAGTACCTACTTTAGTCACTCGAAGGTTACCTGTTATTAATCTGTGGGTTAGTCCAAAAATTGTCCAAAATTCCCAATTTTGACGTACCTACTTGGTTGCCGACTTGTTGAAATAGGAGTGAAAAAATGAACAGTACTTACGGGTCACACAGCCCTGCCTACAAAGCGGCCGCATTGCTTCCGGCGAAGCCCGCACGGTCAACAGAAGCAGGACAGAGCCCCACACATACCAACACTCTCCACCAATAGGTGGGAGGATAGCTTCCCCTTAGCGTGAAAAAAGGGGTAAAACAAATAACTATGTGTAGGATTGTAACAATTACAAATAAAGGAAGAAAACGATGAAAATATATATGCTCCAGGCGGGACTCGCCAACGGAGAACTACGTATAACCTACTAATTTCTTCACCGCTTTCTTTCCTTTCCGAACGTTTTTATAGCAACGTTTATCTCACCACTCATTGAAGTTATCACCTCTAATGATCCGAAAGAATATTTTTACAAATATTTTTAAACTTCCAGTTAAGGTCAGAAAAGCTATTTCAATCACATTTTAATGTTTCTGACGCGTTTAAACTTTACTTTACTATAACAATTACAAAAAAAGAAAGAAAACGAAGAAAAAATATACGCTCCAGGCGGGACTATGTGAAGGATGCATTAGGTACCTACTTATTATATTAGATAGGCACCCACAAAAATTTCAATGGTTACTTAGCTCGCAAGATTAATGGTACGTAAATAGGCAGGTTGTACTAGACTGAATAAAATGTAAATATTAAAATTTTATTCTAAAATTGTACGAAAAAAGAAATTAATAATGGTTTTGCTTCGTTTACCTATCCTAAGCTGATATCTGTGCTATGGGTGCGTATCTGACGGATCTATGTTTTATAATTACTAGTTCGTGTGCGGTCGACAAATCACCTTCATCATTTATACTTCTATCCGACAGTTAACTATCAGTACATGTCAGTCGCTCTTTACAAGCATTTAAATTGCAAAATGGTGTACAATATTGAGAAGCCCATAAATGTGAAAGTGGAAAAAAAGAATTTGTCCAACAGCAAAGGGGATCCGAAAAGGAATATTTGCTCTGGTAAATTTGTTGAGTTCTGCAAAAGGACGGATTTGCACGGCTACAAATACATTGTAATGGAGGAACTGAATATATTTGAAAGGTCTGTGTGTCTTAAAGTTTACATGTTCTGATAGGTAATTATCTACAATTATTAATGATAACACCAGGTGATAAATATCTCTACGACTTGGCTCCGATGATGACTAGATTAATTTGACATACAAAACCAATTTTTGACACATTAGATTTTATTTCATAAATTAGCTTAACGACGACGCTATCCTATTTACGACCGACGAAGGGAAGGATATAACAAAGAGTACATTTTTTATACGAATATAAAGTCGTTTTCGTTCTATCAGGGATAAGTGTATACAAGCGAGTGTAACATAGTCCACTTTCGTAGTCTTGGTTGAAAATTAATTAGGTATGACCTAGCCCCAAACCAGACACAATAAATAGTCTAAGTAGGTGGTACTGTTAAAAAGACGCTCTTGTGGAATAGTAAAGAACAAACCGCCTGAACCAGCCGCAGATTCCAGACACAATTGATTTTTAAGACTCCTCGGAGTCTTACTATGGCTTAACCAATTAAAAGGAATACTGCAGTACCAGTTCAATATCGAGAATTGAGAAAATTTCAGGTTCTCGTCTCGAGGAAAATAGATGCTACTATATTTGTTGTGAATTAATACAAATTATAATTGAGAAATAATTTCTCTTCCCTATAATTTACTGTTATGACTTTATTCTACAAATCATAAAGATGTTGGAATTTTATATTTTATTTTTGGAATTTGATCACCAATAGTTGGAACATCATTAAGATTATTAATTCGAGCAGAATTAGGAAATCCGGAATCTTTAATTGGTGATAATCAAATTTACAATACAATTGTCACGGCTCATGCTTTTATTATATATTTTTTATAGTAATACCAATTATAATTGGAGGATGTGGCAATTGATTAGTTAGTATATTACCCTTAATATTAGGAGCCCCAGATATAGATCCTTCGCATATTGAATAGAGATTTACTGGTGTAGAAGTGGCTGGGCAGCGGCTGTGCTCGTGAGCGTGGTCATCGGCATCTACTTCGTGGTCACAGCGTACAAGTGGTACGCCAGGAATCCTATAGTCACTGTAAGTAATCAAATAACCTTCATACGAACAGAGTCACTGGAGACTCTAACTTTAGCCCAAATTCTTGGGAAACATAAATTTTTGGTGAATGTTAACTTCAATTTTTATTATTGTTAACGGGGTAGTTTTTATACTTCATCTCACTTGTTAGTGATTAAGATATAAGCGAGCTACACCCGGACTCCACAACTCCATAACTGGCTATCTTACCTCAAGCTGCCGGAACATAATATCGCTGTTAACATTATTGTTAATGTTATTGTTAATCAGGGATTAAATGAATATTCTATACCTAGCTATCACTAATTTAGAAGTGTTGTGTGTCGTTATACTAATTGTTATCTATCAGGTAATTGAAAGTACCCAAGGAGCTATTTGGGACGTACCGTTTCCTGCAATCACTATTTGTGACTTGAATCTAATATCGCGCAAAGCAGCCAGGGCCTTCGCAGATAATATGTAAGTATTTTTATTTCGTCATACTTCAGCCCCCTAACGGTACCTTTAGCATTCTTATCATCTCGTCACTTCAATTTTTTTTCATCGTTAAATCATCCCTATAAAGAAAACCAATTAGGTACAGGTACCGGTTAGGTAGGTTGTATGAAAAATAATAATAATAATAAAAAAGTACCTAGGTACCGAGTTTGTAATCGAAATTTTGTAATATACTTAGATGAGTTTATTATTATATGATCACTTTAAGAATGCTATACGATGCTAATAGTGTGCCTTTTGTGAATATTTTAAAAAGAAAATTCGCTTGTATTTTTTGTACAATTAGACCCATTTTGAGATTATTAACCACGCTTTCATTTCAACACGCGTTTTCGCTTCTTCCTTTCAAAGAGACAGAGTCAGAAAATAAAAAATAAAAGGACATGGACAAAAAGTGGTACCGGATCACCGGCATGCCGGATTCTCAGTACCACCTTCCATACAATTTTAGACCGTGTCCTTAGGGGGTAGTTGTGTTCCTTGTCAAAAGTTGCCTTTAAAAGTTTGACACCTCCCCGACCACTTTTATTTTTAGATTAAACTAGCTGACCCCGCAAACGTTATAATGCCATAAAAAAAAACAAAAAACATATAGATAGTAGCCGATTCTCAGACTTACTGAATATACATAAAAAAAATCATGAGAATCGGTGAAGCCGTTTCGGAGGAGTATTTTAACTTTTTTTTATACAACTAGACGACAAACAAGGCGACGGCCCGATGGTAAGCAGTTACCGCCGCCCATAGACACCTGCAATAACAAGGAAAAATCACTTGATATTGCAGGTGCGTTGCCATCCTGGGGCCTAAGATGAAATGCCGTCCATGCCCAGTAATTACACTGGCTACCTTTCCCTTCAACTAAAACTGTGAGTCGAGAATTTTATATTGAAAAACATTGCCTTGCTAAAATGCGTACTATTGCGTATAGTGCGACACTTCAGACACAAACCGCGCACATACTATGATATGACCCCACAGCCCCGGAATTTTAAGTTTTGAAATTCTCAAAACTTGCTGTAATCCGACTAATTCCATAGAACTCCAGGGATTGCAAATTTTCTAGGACGCTACCAGAAAACGTGAGCGCGGACTTCGTATTTGAAGCAGTGCGTTTGGCCCCACTAATCCATTCCACTTACATGGTGACAACGAACCAGAAACGGGATCTGTATACGCTTCAGACAGTATTAGATCTAAACAACATTTCATTGGAAAAGTTATTTACACAAGTAAGTTGGACAGAACGGTAATCACATCAAACGTCACACCACAGATTAATAGTGTCACACGACAGTTGTTGAGACCCTTATTACATCGGATTAAGGTATCTACTAAGGTACAGATATCTATTAAGGTACAGACGAAAGCACATCAAGTGTAACAGTTGCACTACGAAAGCCGCCTCTATTACGAACGTAGTAAGGGCGGTCTCAAGGTCAAACTGTTACGCTAGATGTGCGGTCGACTGTACAAGGGTCAGTGTTACGATTGATCTGCCGTTGAGCGTATGATTTATAATCTTTCTTGAACTTTATAATTACTATATTATTTAACAAGAAGTTAGCAAGGGTGGACTTATCTCTATTGTTGAGGACTGTTGACTTTAAATGACGTAATAGAAGGAATGTTTATGTTGATACATCATCATCATCACCAGCCTATATACGTCCCACTGCTCGGCTTGTGCCCAGCAGTGGGACGTATATAGGCTGGTGATCTGGCCTTCCTACACGGGAGAAACACATGAGGAGTTTGCGCCAACACCACCAAACTGGCCCAATGCGGGTTGGTGGATTAAAGCGGTTGCAGAAAGCACCGGGACCAAATGGCTTAACGTGCCTTCCGAAGCACGGAGGAGCTCGAGATAACAAACTTTGATTGAGCCATCCTACGATCGACCATGGCGAAAGTTGCTGTGTTTTTCGTATCGAAACCAGAGCGCTTAAAGCTATAGGTACGCCACCGAGCTCCTCCTATATTGATATGTCATAGTCAATGGTCGATATGCAGTCTCTTCGCGGAATGACTGGTTTATCCTAGGTTTGACCAAAGCCTTCGGGCTAACCCCGAAATAAATTCCAATTTCGGCCTTTGATTAAAGTATTTTTAGTCAAACCTAGAAGTTCCTAACTTTTCAGTCAAACGTCGACAAAGAAAAACAAAATAACCACGAAATCTATGTAGGGACCTATACGAGATCAGATAGAACTGTCCGTGGAAGCCCGACACGGCCGTGGTAGGTTAGAAATCTTCCCTTAAGGTGTATTTAAATCAAAAGAATAAAGTGTTAGAGTTAGAACAAGAGCATTCTTTCTTTGTAAACGAATGCTCGTTTTCAGTATTTACACCAAAATATTAACGAGCAAGAATGAGAACCAATAACTAGAACTAAAATGCACAGATGTTTAGATCAGCCGAACGCATGCTAATCGCTCATTTGTGTCAATTCTGTGGTTGGTAGGCTTTTTTATGTCCGACTCTGACAGCAATATTATAATTGCAAGTGCTGCATTTATTATTTTTTGTCAAACACTCAAAAAGAAAAGTAGGAAGAGACGTTTGTGGGTGACCAATTTAATGCAACGACGGATAGGTAGGTGAAACAATGACAGATAATATGCAACCACAAGAAAGTGGTCAATTCTAAAAATAAGTCGATAAGTACTTATGGTATTTAATTCGCTGGAACACTAGAACTCTTTGAAGAGACCGCTCCGGGGAGCGAGCACGTCCGAACATGAAAGAACGCTCTTAGTAACTGTTCGCACGGTCTAGTGCCGAAGTGCCGTTTACATCAAACGAGCGAGCATTCTTAGAATATTCTATAGAACGCAATAGAACAACGAATGAATGCGCTGAGTCTGTTTACATAAGAAGAATTTGATAGAGTGGGGATAGAATGAGCATTCGTTTGTCTGATGTAAATGGGCCTTTAGATTTCGTGGTAGTTTTTTTTCCTTATTGGTCAAACGTGCATTGGTCTACAGGTCATTCGATGAAAATTATAAAAGTGAAAAAAATCTATGGGATCTATTAGTTGGTAAAATGGTTTCCGGAAACATTTTCGGGACTCAAAGCTAGGACAATATAACAACAATAAACATTAAAATAAAATAAAGTATTTTTATTCCACCTAATTTAACAAACTAAGACTTTCTAATACCTAATTGAAGTTTGAGTGGTCAAACCCCGATTTCATTAAATTGAGTTTTGACGTTTGCCTGCTCAAATTAGTTTCTCCTACTTTTGACAAAAATTCTTCAGTCAGAGGCCGAAAAACTTCATTTGTTTGGGCTTTGACTAAGACTTCAAGTCAAACCTGAGGATCAGTTAAACCTAGGTGCGCCGAAGCTTCGAGGATTGACTATAACAGATACATATATCAGTATTTTACTTAATGCCTTTTTTATAGGTAGTACAATACTACTCATTAGATGTTTGTTCCTTCACAGTTATCTCCAGTGTCATCATGTAATCATCTCGTGGAGCGGTGCATGTGGAAGAACACCGTCTACCGCTGTGACCAGCTGTTCCAACAGGTGTTCACACTGCAGAACCTTTGCTGCACTTTCAATTATTACGCTACTGAGACTAAAGACGACAACACGTAAGCATATGCTATGATAAAAATAAAATTAATCCGTTCCCTGTGATGGCCGACATGACTATCGAGTAGAAGTGTTCACAGGGGATAAACCTTGTATTAAACATGTGTCACTAAGTACTCTCTGTGTCTTGAAATGTGCAGAGTTTTTATGTGTTTTTATGTGCAAACTCGCAAAGCATTTAAAAGCTCTAGTTAGTCTATATAATTATTAATACATATTTAAAAGAGATGTTTAAACAATTTATGGATACCCGACTAGGTCTATGTATTACACTGTACTAAAAATCATAGGAAAGCAAAAATATGCAGATCAGTGATCAATTGTCCATTTTATTTTTATTCGCTTTTATTAAAAAAACTGAAACGCAGCCAAATATTCATCATGGCGCGTATGTCACTTTGGTGACGTTTAGTTGACTTCCATTTCGCCCGCCAAATTGCCATAGTGACGTTATTGCCATAGTTAAATTTCAACTTTTGTACAAACAAACTATGCATGAAAACGAATTAAGTATAAGTATTTTTCGCGGATTTAGGAGATTTTACCTGATTTTTTGTGATAATGTACCTACATATACTTGGCCGGATATGAAACATCTCCTTTCTGAGATACTGTTAGTCGATCAAAAACATCAAGCGCAGCAACACTTCGGAATTAAGAATGACCTTCATCATCATATAAGTCTACGATGTCCACTGCTGAAAAAAAGCCTGACCAATAGATTTCCAAACGAAAAAGTTTTGGGCAGTCTACATACCTCAACCAGAGGGCCTAGACAAGATGCCAATTGACAATCGCTAAATGAAAAATGTATGGGATTTTACATTTATGATCGAAAGTCGTTCGATGTCTTATGTCAAATTCCATACATTTTCCGCATAGCGATAGCGATTATCGAAATGCGTCTTGTCTAGGGCCTCAGGTCGTCTTCGTCTGTCTATCTAGTAGTAGTTTGCTTCACTTAGCGCTTTTCGGTACGTGGCCGCCATGATAGAACTTTACAAACATATTTGTATTTGACCCAAAGAGTTATGTCAGTGACTTTGGTTCTCTTGCGGATGTCCTCATTACTGGTTCTATCTCGTAGGGATATTATATACCTTGATCTGCTATAGTAGGATCAACTCTACAATTATGTAACTCCAATGATAATTTATGGTAATAGGTTTTTATTTAAAGTATACACACGGGTGTGAATGGTGTTAGACGAGGATATAAGTAGATGACAAGCAAGCTAACGACCCACCTGGTGGTAAGTGACGGCCGTCGCCTATAGACCCCTGCAATAACAAGGAAAAAATCTCTTGGTATTACAGCAGCTTTGTCATCCTGAGGCCTAAGATGAAATGCGTTCCATGCCTAGTATTTACACTGGATTCGGCCCTACAATCTAAAACACAGCGAACTAGTACGGCTACAATACGACCCTACCAGATAGTAAAAGTGTATTCATCACCAGCCTACATACGTCTCACAGCTGGGCACAGGCCTTCCTACATGGAAGAAACACATGAGGAATTTGGGCCATAACACCACCACGCTGGTCCAGTGCCGGTCCAGTGCCTGCTAGGTGGGTTAAAGTGGTTGCAGGAATAACCGGGATCAACGGCTTAACGTGCCGAAGCACGGAGGAGCTCGAGATAACAAACTTTGATTGACCTGCCCAGGATCGACCCTGGCGAAAGTTGCTTTGATTAGCGCTCAAACCAATACGCCACTGAGCTCCTCATAGGTACATAAAAGTGTATTGCTGCGATACATTGCATCAATAACGTCACATTAAACCAATAGTGGATTTTCAATAAACTTCACATTCCATTGCCATTTCCATTACAGTTTATTTATAAGTGTCAGGTTTGTAGTAGGTCCTTCATAGATTATGATAATTTTAGCTTAAAGAGCTCGGGCATTAGGTCACCAAGGCGCGTAGCGTCCTGCGGCTACCAGACTGCTCTCACTGCGCTGGTGAATACTGACCCTGATGACTACTACAGCGCTTTTGTGGCCTCTCAGGGATCTTTGGTAAGTATGTCAAGCCTATAGCCAATAGCCAAATCACTTTCGACTTATCCAAAAACGAACCAAAACGTGGTGAGTTTATTGCGTGATTTTTTAATTCTCTACATCTAGCTAGAGATGGATTTTTGTGCAGAACTTTATGTAGTCATGCTATTATGGAAAATAAAACTCATATGTGGTATGATATTGTTTAAAAACGACGTGCGAATAGGCCTAATGAGATTTTTGATGAGTAAATTTTATGGTTTGAGGGCATTGAGGGGAAACCTACGTGATGGTATGAATTCTTTCACGAATTTATGGCGAGTATTGGATTTCTACTCTACTTCAAAAGATTGAACCTACTGCTACTGCGAGCACTACGACTGGCCTGTACACATAATTGTGTTTATTAAATTTTTCAATAATTGTGTTTGAGAAATAAAAATTGTCTGAGTGACGGACAGACATTATGACATTGTTAGATTGTGACAGACATACAAATGGATTTTAATCGACAACGTCGACAAAGTCTGTGATAGCCAGACTTTACTTGTGTCAAAATACTGTCTGTATTTATGGTTTCTGATGCACCTGATATATGTAGAGAAATATAAAAAAAAAATGTTATTTTTATACCTAATAAAAGTTACTAGAAGAAATTTGCTGTGGTGGGCGATCTCAAACTGGCTTTTTTGGACCTGCTACTTTATTGCATCTAAATTGGTCAGAGGTTCAGCAGAGAACTTAGTAAAAAGAGAGGCTGAGTTACTTTCGCATTTATAGGCAGATAATTTTAGTATGGATAAAAATTATACAATTTTCGGTTTGTTAAAAGCGTTTCAAACAATGTTTAATTTTCATGTAAATACATTATCATTTATGTGTATAGTATATTCTAAATTGTTAATATTGTATTTGTCTCTCAGGTATTCATTGACGATGCATACAACGTGCCTGACATGGATTCGCCCGTGCGCCTGGTCAACCCTTCTACCGAAGTAATGATTGCTTTGTCCCCGGAACGGACGTACAGCACGCCTGGCATCAGAGCCTTCGCCCCAGAACAGAGGCAATGTTACTTTTACGACGAGGTAATTAGTTTAGGTTAGTTAATGGCGCAAAGAAGGATCGCCTCACACTTGATAGGCAGACGGCTCTCGTCGAGCTCTGACGACTATTTTCACCGCAAGTACAAAACAATACAATACAAATAGACTTTATTACACTCATAGAAAAAATAAAAAAGCAGAGAAGAAAACAAAAAATACCAAAGGCGACCTTATTGCTAACAAGTAATATCTTCCAGGCAACCTTGGGTGAAAGTAATAAATGGAAATGACAACAGAACGTGTAAGAATACAGAGAAATAGATAGGTAGTGTTCAATACAGATAATTAGATTTAATAATAAAATAAATATATTAAGAATAGAGCTCAGGACGTAGGAAGTGATTCGGAACCTGAATAATTTAAAGAACTCAAACTACGAGCCCTCCTTAGCGGGTGTACAAAAGAACGGGACAGCTGATTTACAGGGTTATTCCGACAGTACACACAAATAACTTTTGCTAAAATCAGCTGTTTCACACAAAAGTGCAATACGTTTTGCACTTTTGTATGAAACAGCTGTTTTTTTTTCGCGATTTCGATGTTGGTCCCATAGCAAAAGTTGCTTGTGTGTACTGTCGGAATAACCCTGTAAATCAGCTGTCCCGTTCTTTTGTACACCCGGTATATTCAGGCAAGGAGTTCCACAGCCGGACAGCGCAGAAGGATTAAGAGAATACAAAGTACAACCACAGAATTTGTAGGTACTCATAACACTACATGTTAGATAACTATTTTAGTAGCCGGAGACTACAAATTGTAGCATGTTGTTTTGAAGAGGTTTTCTTTGTTTGTCATTATTCAATAAATATCTGATTATAGATTATAATCGTTTAGTATGGCCACAGTCAATAATAGCCTTTAATTATATAGTTATCTATTAAATACGTAATAGCGTATCTTTAAATCAAAATAATCTCAACGATTGTTATACAGGATGCCCATTTCATATATGACCATATTTATTTGTGTTTATTTTATTTATCTTCATCAGTTATCCTACCAAGTTGATGAAGTATTTATTGGAATAACAAAAAAAAATACATAGGTGTTCCTGACTCCGACCAATCGACTGCTGAAAGGCTGTATTTGAATACAGTGTAGTCGCTTTAGTATGATCATTTAGTTAACCACAGACAATTAGAATACTTCTATCACCTAAGAGGAGCTCTCTAGCATTGGCGCGGAAACAAAGCAACTATCGAAATGGTTGATCCCGGATGGGTCAATTCAAAATTTGTAGTTTCGAGCTTCTTAGGGCACGCTAAGCCGAACCCACCAAACCACATTTGGCCAGCGAGCGTGGTGGTTATACCTATATCATTTATTATTGTTAGTAAACAAACAGTTACTTACATAGTGTTACTAGCTGTACCCTGCCACGCTTCGCAGTGGCACATTGTGATTGAATGGTTGAGAAATGAAATGATAATTCTTGATTTAAGTGAATATTTAATTCTCATGTGACTGCGTCATTACTATTGCGGTTGTCAGCGAGTGTTTTCCTCGCTTCTGGCAGATGGCGCTGTCACTGGTACACAGCTGATCGTAAAAAAAACTGTTTTCTCGTGGTCGCAGATATGTGACTGATGCAAAAAATAGATAAAAACAATCCTTGATGCGGATTTTATATCATGTTAAAATTTCGACTCAATCGGTGCAGAACTTTTTGAGTTTTTGATGCGTACACAAACCAACATAACATTTTTATATATATAGAAGATTACACAAGATGGCTCATAGGTATCTGGTAATCCCTGGCTTTAAGGAAATCTTTACAAAACAAAAATAAAACACTCAACGTGTGTATGTTTTGGAGTTTTTTATCTTCTTAACAAGTACTTTTTTATCGTCTTTTCGAAATAGGTAATGGTAAATATTTTTTATTATTATTCAAGCAACGAATGAAAAAAAAGTAATCAGAAACAGCATAGCACTTTCCCAAGGAATACCTTTGAATTAGATAACGTCCTTATATTTAATTATTTTTTGTATTTGAAGTGATTATTTTGAGTTAGCATTTTATTTTTGTTTCTACACTTGCGTAGTTTGTATATTGTGACATATTAACTAATGGGAGCTATTTATTACCTGAAAGGTTCTTTAAGGGAAACAATTTATATATCCTTTATTTCACACTTTAAAACACATAAAAATAAACATAATAAATAACACATGTACAAGGGTGAACTTATCTCTAAAAAAGATCTCTTCCAGCCAACACTAGCCTTAGTAAAACATTACATACAAGCGGGGATGTGTACGAGAAAATAAAATGAAATATCACATTTAATAATATACTTATATATATACCTGATAAATACTAGTATCCCTAAATAACAATATACATATTATACACACTACCTTAATAATATAATACACAATATGTACATAAAATAATACACAGATACATAATACTCACACCAATCAATTAGAAATGTAGTGCTCTTTTAATTTCTGTTTGAAAGTTGTTACTGATGAACTCTCACGAATCTCTCTCGGCAATCCATTCCAAAGACGAGCAGCACGCACAGTGAAGGAACTACTATTAAATTTGGAATTGGCGTGAGGATGGACAAGGGTATTTGTGACACAAGAACGCTTAGGACGGGAACTGGGAGCAAGATACTGGAATCGGACACAGAGATAATTAGGAAGCTGAGGAATGTTAAGGATTTTATACAACAAACAGAGGATGTGCACATTGCGACGATGCCGGATGTGATTTACAGTATAAACCGACAGAATTTTGTGTAGCTTTTTGTTTTTAGCAAGGCCTATACTTAATTGTACCTACAGCAACTAACACTGATTTCTATTCTTCAAGACCAAACCCAAATTTCGAGTAAATTCACCTTTTTACAAGGTTATATTATTAATCTGAACTTCTTGATTATAGTTGAAACCCTTTCTATTGTAATATCACAAATAAAGAAAGAAAACGATGAAAAAATTGTATGCTCCAGGCGGGAATCGAGCCCTATTGAACATTGAACATTTTGGTTTGTTATCATCACTAGAATAAAACACTAATATAAAATACCTCCGTAATAGGCGTAGAATTTGAATACCGCCGTAATAGGACTGTTTACGTTAGCTAAATAAATTCAACATTTTGAAATTCAACATTATGAGAATTCAACGTAATGTTTCGGAAGGAATTCTACGAACGTCAGCTACCGATCAAAGCTAGATAGGTGAACATCAGCGTTATAGACTTGTTTGTCTGTCAGTTTCTGGTTGTTTGAAATCTATTTACTATTGTTTTATTACTATCGCTTGTCTTTTTTTTATTGACAAGTTCCGTTCTTTATCTGTGAAGGTCTCCATCTGATCACTATCGAAGGTAAGATACCTATAATAATTTAGGCTCATATGAATGAAACTCAGTCGAATTGCGAACTTCCTCTTTTTAACCGACTTCAAAAACGAGGAGGTTCTCAATTCGGCCGGTATGTTTTTTTTTTTTTTTTTCTATGTATGTACACCGATTACGCCGAGATTACTGATCCGATTTACGTGATTCTTTTTTTGTTCGATGCATAATAGCTGCCATTTGGTCCCATAAAATTTTTTTCAAAAACAGTTGGGTACTTTGGTTCTAAATGTAAAAAAACTGAAATTATGAAGTCGTCTACATATGCGTAATTGCGAATTTTTGCTTTTCCAATGACTTTTTAGTGAAACGATACGAAAGTAGGAAACAATATAATTTGACGGTCACCCATCTAGCTTTGACCGTAAAAAGTTATCACTAAAAATTGTGAAATAAAAATTTTAAACAAAAATTAAAACCGACTTCAAAAAACTGAAAAGGATAAAATAATTAAATTTAAGTAGGTATTCATCCCCTAGAAACATATTTTTGGAGTTGGTGCTAAGTGGTTTCCAAAAACAATAGAAAGTGAAGCACCGACTCCAAAAATATGTTTCTAGGGGATGAATACCTACTTAAATTTAATTATTTTATCCTTTTCAGTTTTTTGAAGTCGGTTTTAATTTTTGTTTAAAATTTTTTTTTTGAAGTCGATTACAAATATTAAAACTAAATAAGGTTTAGGTCTAAGATATATCGGGCAAATTATTTTGATTGGATTTAGGTCTGCTATTTAGCCCCCACGGATATTTCACTTAGTATTTTTCAGTAGCTAACTCAACTTACAAATCTATAAATACTATTCTCTATAATTAGCCCCTGTTTGATAGAGCAATTTTCCCGCTCAATCCAAACTAAAATAATACTTTAAACACACGTCATTAGTTACGCTTGTTTTTATTGTTTTACCTACCTTTAATATAGTTTTTATAGTATCTTACTATTACTAGAATATGCAACTTTATGAGCAATACTCGTTTATGTTTTTTATGTGGCAATTTGGCAGGGTAAAAAATCTTAGAGCCTGCCAGCGGTAAGCCAATTTTACAGTGATGGTAACATTATGCGAGTATAAATAACGTCACTATTTTACTATCTTTATGCTATTTAATTTTTGATGTCACCCCCTATATTAAATATTAATTAATACACCAAGGTATTGACGCATTTGAAATTGTCAAAAAGATATGAATTGGTAATCCATATATCTTAATGTATGTTTTTGATTCGATAGATTGAGATATTGATAAGGGTCATGGAAATAATACATACTCTAAAATCTCTGGGATCTAGCACATTACAGAATATATTAGAATTAGTTACTTATTAGAATTTCAACTATTTTGATATACCTAGGTCATATTATTAATAAATAAGTATTATCTTAGAAATTTCAACTATCCTGCAATTTTTGTTATTATAGGTATAAAAATAAATGCTATATTTTTGAACCACTCTTATCTTTATACATATAAACCTTTAATAAATAAAATAATTTATATAGGGTATTTGGTCTTACCTATCA
Source organism: Nymphula nitidulata (assembly GCA_947347705.1). NCBI lineage: Eukaryota > Metazoa > Arthropoda > Insecta > Lepidoptera > Crambidae > Nymphula > Nymphula nitidulata. The sequence continues at coordinate 27,347,732 of OX374616.1, forward strand.
TAACAAGCAGGCACCTACTTATGTTAACATCCATACTAATATTATAAATGCGAAATTGTTTCTGACTGTCTGTCTTTTACCTGTTCATGTGTAAGCCACTGAACGGATTTAGATGAAATTTGGTATAGAGATAGTTGGAGACCCTGGGAAGGTTATAGGATACTTTTTGGCGCCATAACCGACATCTACACGGGTGGAGCCGCCAGTGGCCACTAGTAGTCATATAAATAGACCGAGCTTAATGACCCGGAGTCGAGTTTTGATGAAAGGACCATTCTTGGTTATTGAACATGGTGTTGTTAAGGGGCTTTACTACCTTCTCAAGAATGGTATCTTGATACACTTGTGCCGATGTTTTGATACCTTTTTCACAAAAGTATGGCTCAGTCGCTCTTTCATAGCTAGTACCCCACCAAACCATCACTAAATTCGGATAATGCCCACGTGCACTCTGTCAACTAATTGGGAAGCTTCCTTAGAGCTTAGCGCATAAATACTTACGGTCATATTCTTTGTTAAAATGTTGCTCATTTGTAAAAATTTTCTCATCCGTAAACAAAAATGAGAAATTTCAATGAACAATCATATAAAAATGACAGATTCCAAATTCAAATGTAATATTTTGTATAGTTGTAAGTTGTAACAGTATTATGGCCAGACTAAGTATACTAAGGTAATATCAAATGTATATTAGCAATTGGGTTGGTGCCCGCTTGTTTAACCGAGTAACAAACACCTTCTATGTATAATACAATTCTGTTTCGAATCTGAAAAATTATTATGAAGCTTTAACGTCATTTAAGAGATGGTTGATTGGTTGTTGGTCGGTACCGCCTCATGGGAACACAAAGAATAGTTATTTGTTATACAAGAGTGCAAAGTTGCCTTCAAACCGCGTGCTCAATTTTGATGACCGAGCAAGCGAAGGATTCTAAAATTGAATCAGCACGAGCGCAGCAAGTGATTCACAAATTAGAATCCTGAGTGTTAGCGAGGGAATCAAAAGAGCACGAGGTGAAAAATCTTTGCACTAGAGTGCAACCCGTAACTTTTCATCCGACCTCAACGAGGAAATGACTCAATGCAAAAGAAAACATTTGCGCATTATTAACAGTTTCAGTCAACGTCAATGTCTGTTGGCGTCAAATAAACTTCTTCGACGTTAGAATCACTCATTTTAGGTTTTTTACTTGTTTTCAAGTTTTTTGTTTTAAACCTATGGTTTTAACCTCAGCACGATCTGAGGTTTTAACAAATATGTCGTGAAAAGTAAATGGCGCGCGCAAAGCAAATTAAACATAAAGAACACCAAAAAGGAGCCGAGTCTGAGTTTTTAACAAGTTAAAAAAGGTTGTATGATAAATTTGGCACCATGGAGGTAGAAGTAAAGAGGTTTAATGATGTTTTGAATTCACAAACTTAGTGCACATGATGTTCTAAATTCAATTTTACTTTTTATCCTCTAGCGGATAAAAACGGCTTTTGCACTCAGATATCGAAGAGCAAAAATACTCTTTCCGAGATGGGGGGATGAAAAAGATAAAGTTTAATTTTGTACCTAATACGTTTGCCTATTTTGGCTCTTACATAATTGTTTTTATACGTGTATTGAATCAAGTATGAAATCTCTAAATTATCTTTATAGTCAATAAATTATTGATCTGATAATCAGGTGCTTATTTTATTTATATTATTTATTATATTTCGTATTGAACGCTATTAGATAAAACAGAGATAATAAGTACAGTCAAAGGCCATATCCGCCATAAGTCCAGTACCACTTGAATGGCTACATTCGCGTGCACAATTCTACGCATATTTTTATGTGGTACCTAATGCTTACCGCACACAATAAGACGTCATACAGCATACCTGCGAGAAAATAATGCATGTAGTCAACTATACCCGTTTCTTTCACTTTTTAGACCAATGCTAAAATCCGCAGACAAATATATGAATTGGTGGTCGACTTCAAAACACTAAATAGGTAAAAATAATTAAATTTAAGTACCTAGGTAATTATCTCCTAAAAATGATTTTTTTGGACTTGGTGCTAAGCTGTTTCCAGAAACACTAGACGAGAACCCGCAAAAACGCGCTCTAGCTTTATACTAAGCTATTTGCCCGTCTATGCCCACCCCGAAGGTTTATTTTCATTTCTGAAGGCTCTCACGGCTTAGATAAATCTTGTATTAATCTAGCTGGTTAAGAAAAAAAGAATGTTCTAATTTACATTGTCATTTGTCTCTGACCACTGAGCTTACAATTACAATAAGTTTATATTTTTTATACATTGTTTACATTTATAATAGGGCTAACATAAAATTAAGTAAAATTAGACCCTTTGGGTAATGTCCTTTGTTATACAGCCATTTATGGTATATCATTTATTGCTTACGTTACGTAGTTAACAAGAGTTAAACTGGAAAACAAGCACACGCCCCTCTCATGACGGTAACCGGTTACCGTAGCCAATAGACGCTAGCAACACTCACGATTTAAAAGTGATTAGACAATAAAATAGTTGTAGGATTTTTAGGGTGTATTTTTGTTTCCAAGTTGGTTTTTGTGTTTATTTTTTTTTTATTTCCCGCGTCGCCCAAGTTAACGATATGACGGAAAAACGACGGTATTAGTAAGTATGCGTGGTACGTTACCAGTGTAGGTACACAATGAGTCTCACAAAATGATACTTCAGCCCTAATCGTTGTAGGGTGACTTTAAAAGTTTTACAGAGGAAAAAGGTGACTATTATATTCAGTGAAAGTATTTTAAGTATTACATTTCACAACCCCCTTCTATTTTAGTTCATGTAGTTCTTAGTACTTCATTAGTGTTGGTCGGTTGTATACATGCTGCGCATACGTCTCACTGCTGGACACAGGCTTTCTCATAATGGCAGAAGCACACGAGGAGTTTTGAGCCATACCACCACCACGCTGCACTGGTCTAATGCGTGTACATCCCTACACGCATTGAAAGAGGTTGCAGTAACAACTAGGGAATGCAATCTCGTTCTCGCACGATCTCGTTTTCACGAGACCTCGGTCTTTTTTTGCGAGATTGATTTCGGACGAAAAACGGGCGAGATCTCGCGAGTTTAACGAGATTGCACTCGAGCATAAAAACACCTTATTCGAAGCGCGGACTGACACGGACGGAAGATTGATAAATAATATCTCAGTTTAATAGTCAACTCAACTTAGATAAAAGTTTATTTTTTTTTGACTTCTCGTTGTTTTGTTTGTTATAAAAGTATTGTTTTATTACTAAAAGATTTTTGTTTGATATTAGAAGAGAAGATTGGTTGTTTCTTTCATTTGTTATTTGATAGATACGTACGTCAAAATTTACTACTTAAAATTATAGACAAATACGTCAAACAATGTTTGATGCATAAAAGTCTATTGAAAAATTCATGAAAATAAATGTTTATCTTATATATAATACTTATAATTTTTATTATTATTTTTCTAATTTATTATTTTTTTATTTTATATTGTGATTATTTGCAAAAAACACACAAAACTGCCAATCTCGCGAGATCTCGAAATTGGCGAGATCTCACAGTATTGTTATTCATAAACTCGCGAGATCTCGCTTGAGCCCCAATCTCGCGAGATTTGCATTCCCTGGTAACAACCGGCACCAAAGAGTAACGTGCCTTTCAAAGCACGGAGTTGCTTAATTTAATTGATGCTTATCTAAAACAGTATTGTTACAATAGGTAGTCATATCGTTAATTATAATTCCAATGTCAAAAGACAAACGTTTAATCCTCTGATTTGCTCCACTCTTGTCATATTCGTAGTTTTTCGATTTACTCTCATTTGCTGTAGCAAATTTTTTTGCTTAATTTAAATCCTATACCTACTGGTCACTAGGTAATATACACTTAGTACGCCCGTATATGGGGTCGTCTGGGTAGGCACTACCGCCTTTGTCAGCCGTAAAAGAGTTCGCTCTGTTTTTGTTTAAACGGAAAAGTAGGCAGTGTACTTTCTGGGCATGGAAGGTATTTCATCTTAGGCCTCAGGTTGACAACTCGTCTGCAATACAAGTGATTTTTTACATGCTAAGTATTGCAGGTGTCTATAGGCGACGGTAGCTACTTACCACCAGGTTGTGTATAAAAAACTTGTTTAGCTTAGAATTTACTGTAAAGTCACAGATTCCAGAAACAATTGGTTTTTAATTGTCATAAGCCCACATATGAGGAGCTCGGGCTAAATACCACCACGCTGGATCAATGTGGTTTGGTGTGCTAACGGGGTTGCAATTAACAACGTGCTCTACGAAGCACGGAAAAGCTCAAGATTACAATTTTGATTGATCCTTCCCAGGATCAACTAACAGTCGAGTAGGTACACTAAGGACGAAGAAGTGTGGGCCAAGCATGCTTCCCTGGGCTACTCCATGGGACATGCCAGCTAACTCGCTAGTAATTTCTTATAGAGATAAGTCCACCTTTGCTAACTTATGTGACATTAATTATATTTTGTAATTTTAAAGTGCAATAAATAGTAAAATAATGTCACCTATTAAATTTATTACTCTGACTATGACTCAGTAGAGACAAATTAAATAATTTATCTCTTGTATGCAATAAAGAATATTTATTATTATTATGATAAATAATTAACGTTAGGTACATACAATCTAAACGTTTCAAAATGTCCTGTCATTTTAGTTAGTCATTGGCGACGGTAAAGTCATTCTTTTTTCAATTCGGCAAGTATTCTAACAACACTATCTTTCTTTTCTTGGTGTCAATACTATTGATAATTAGCATAAAAAGATAGTGGTTTTAAAATGTTTTATTACATAAGTTGGTTCTGTCCGGATTGGTTGCGGAACTAGTACTTACTATCAGTTATTCCGTGGTGGAACCAAACAGTAGCCGGAATGGATATTCATGAGTGAAATGTTTTAGTTTGGACTAATGATTTTATTATTTTATTATATTTTCCGATAGCAATTGAATTAAGATAAGTACTATCGATAAGAAATGCCCATTTACACGTTGTGAGTTTCTTGTCTGTAGCATGCAATGAAATAGGGTAGATGACAACTTTTTTTTATTTCTTAAATAAGAAGTTTATAACACATAAAGAAATATTGCAAAAAAAATAGTATGTCTAAGATCAATAGTTTCACAGATATAGTGTTATGACGCTCCATAGAAAATCTACGGAACAGGTGACGTCACGTGTTCCCATATTACTAAGAAATGTATGGGCATACTGACAGAATTGATAACAACTATGTATTTAGTAGGTTTTTATTGATAATTGTCTTAATAATAGTTGTTTTAATTGATGTCAGCAATCTAATATCATTACCATTTTTGATAAATTTTGAAAAAAAATTATCACTAATTTTTAATTTTAAAAACAGTACAACTTCAACAATATTCCATATCTTTTAAGTTTCAATTGTTTTTATGGGTAACAGTAGCGTATATTTTCCGAATTTGTGAAATATATCTCCAAATTCAAACTTAGGCAACATCCCAATTAAAGCAAGAAATGATTTATATAGTCGAATGTGTTGTTTAGACTATGCAAGTCATTTCTTGCTTCAATTTCATTGTATGCTACAAGCAAGACACTTACATCGTGTACCTAAATGAGTCTTAATTATACTAACGGTCATAAAAAATTTTGCTTATAGAACTTTTACTGTTAAAACATATTTTGATTTCTCACTCGAAAGTCAAATAGAAAAGACAATCTATGTTGAATCTGTAAAGTAAGTAACCACATACGAAAAACCTAGATTTTCTATTGTGTGTGAGAGCGCCAGCGGCGGTGGCTTAGCAGTGCTTTAACTAAAGAGGTTTGAAGTGCGTTCGTAGGACGAAGGACCATTAGTGTTAAATTGGGGCATATTATCATAAAAATGCTTTTATTTTTATAGACATCAATTTGGAGTCCACCTATGTCCTTTAGATGACACTCAGAGCACTAAATAACAGAGTTTCGAGGACATTTGACAGTTATTCAGTGCAATGCCGGGCCTAAACCGAGACCCATAAAACCCTTTTGCCCCTACCTTGTTGGATTGGTTTTCTATCGAAAAATAGGGATCACTCGGCCGCGTCTTTCTAATCTTTCCAGCCAGAGTATGAAAAAGGCAAACAAGACGACACGGTACATTAATCCTCTTTTTGCCCAGACGTCATCAATAGATGACATAGACAATTAAATTTTAATTATGTCTGGTTTATGGTTTATTAACCCTTTGAGGCCAAAGGGTTAATACTTTGGGACCTTGTGCTTGTCACTACTGCCTGCAAGACAAGGTTGTTGTGAGATTGCAAATATGAAAAGTGACAACCCGTGCGTACTTAAAGCCGACACCTCAATGTTATTAAACATCCCCAAGATTAGTTGTATAATTCATCTTAATTCCAAAGTTGGTATGATAAGTGGTACATACTCTCCAATTGATATAGGCCGGAAGTCGGTGGAAACCTTATCATTGCCAATTAATTTCCAACTTTATTTTTCAAATGTCTATGTCTAATATTTTAAGATAACGATAATCCTAATATGAGATTAGATAAATCGATCTGGTATTAACAGCTCTTTCAATTGAGCTATCATGAGCGGCAAATCAGAAAGCGGGTCAAGACTGATCTGAGATTTATTACTTTTTTATAATACAATATTTTTTTACAAGCTACTGAGACGAGAGAATACCCTGTATAGCGAGATTGAACATACGGTGTATACATAGAAATGGTTGACTACTCTCTTCCTCTGTGTAATTGGTGCTAAAATATACTGAAAAAACTTGATTATAATTTCTAAAAAAAAAGCGTAATGTATATTCTTTGTCTACTTTGCAATACTTAAATTACGTGAAAACGAAGATTCTAATTAACCTCCGAGCCTCCGACGAAGTCACCCCTATACTCAATCGAGCACGTCCCAGCTCTGCAATACTCACGAACTCATACACACATGAAAAACGCATCTCAAATTCTCAACAGATACCTAATTTAAAGTTATTATGCTCTTTCAGCCTAAATTATGATCCAAAATTCTCGTGTTTCCCGCAACTTACGTAATGTAGGAATTTACATTAGTTTCTTGGCCTGCAATTAAATGAATTAAAATGGAAAACAGTTGTGCTAATCTAAAAACAACAAGAAAAAAAAGAAAAAAAGAATGAATTTGGAACCATAAACAAATCATCAATTCCCGATACTTTTTTGTCTGATTGTTAATATACAAGGTGTTTGGTATATTTGGTTTGATATGTATGACAAGCTGGCACCTACCAATCTTATCATAGTAATATTATTAATAGTATGGTCTTATCCACAAAATATTGTTATCAAAAATTCAAAATTGTAAAATGAATTTAGTATTTATATGACTTAGTACGAATGACGATCTCCGCAGAGTGGCTAGCAGCAACTGGATGAAGCTCGTGGATCGAGCCAAGTGGCGTTCCTATGGAGAGGCCTATGTCCAGCAGTGGACTGCTGTGGGCTGATGATAATGATGATGACTCAGTATATTTATGACAACATTACAAGCTTGGATGAGTAGGTACTTTAAGAACTGCAGACTTGTCATCACATCAAGTCGCAAGTTGTCAACGGGGTTATGTTTTTTATTTGTGATAGCTTTTCCTTGGCACTGAACTTAAACTAAAAGGTACTAGTGCGATGAAATATATATTAACGACGGTCGAGTGGTCTGTCTGTACCCCTTACTATACAGGCTACTAGGTCAGGGGTCCCGGGTTTGAATCCCAGCAAGAACAGATGTTTGTATGACGAGTACGAGCATTTGTTTAAGAGTTATGGATAGAAATTTATTTACTATATTTCTAATATTTATATTAATGTATGAATATTATAATGTAAGGTTCTAAGTAGGCCTTAATTATAACTTTGGTATAAGCCCTGTTTAGTTACACCGTGTTTTGCGTTTTGTCACGGTCGTTTGAATGATACTTTGGCACCATTTTGCATACAAACAGGGGTTTTTTAGCAGGAATCCAACTTTCTCATAAATCCAACTTTTTACATCGTCATACAAAAATTAGCATGTTTTAACTGACAGGATTTATGGTACAGTACAGGCAGTAAATAAAACACCGTATAATCTTAACCATACGTATCCCCTAAGGCTTATAAGTATAATGATTATTAGTAAGGCCATCAATATTTTTATTTTAGAAAAAGATTGGCAGTTTTAAACAGTATTCGTTTCACAACTGTGTGACATACCAAAAAATGGAAATTGTTCGAGCAGCGTGCGAATGCATTCCTTTTTTCTTTCCAACGAAAGGTAAGACACTGAATTATTTATTAGCTCTCCAGTACAAAATAAAGGAGGCACCCTTTATTTTGTACTGACTTGCCCAGCTCTGGATCATTGCGGTACTGGGAATAACCACTAAAACTCCTCGGTAACATCTAATCAAACGCGAGTTGAATTCGGCAAAGTGGTTTTATTTCAAAGGTGTAGTACTCGCGAAAATATATGACAATACTAACTGCATTTCCGTTCGCGATCTGGTTTCTTCCGATGCAAATTCACCAGACCACCCACTTTTCACCAGGCCACCTTTTTAGAGCTGATTCTCATCCACAGATCTTCTGTAGCAAAGGCCTCAATGATCTTCCATTAAAAAAGCAGAAGTGCACTGATAATCATAATAATGGTCAATACTATCATGTATAGGTAAAACCTAATAATAAAGTAGAAAATAATGTTATTGAAAAGGTTTCGTAATATTTCGTAACTTTAACTAGGTATATCAATAACCTTGTCATTCTGCGATTTAACTGACAAATCTCAACACCTCATATCATAAAGGAGGCGTCAATCACGAAACATAAATAGTTATGCGTGATCGAAACTTTGGTTCTAGTTCATATTATTAGATTATCTGGAAAATGAAGTACGGTCGTTCTTTGTATGTGTTTTATCATAAAACTAAGAGAACATGCATTGTGTATGAATATGACACAGGCGAATCGTAGCACCCGGTGCTATAACATGGCCACCCTGCGCCCTTCATTGGTAAATCAGCCGACCCGTTACTATCTGTGGACCATTTAAGAGTCTCTTATCCCGACACTACAAAAGAGACTCGTGTACCAACAGAGAAACAGTTTCCACCATTTGATGATAGCTAAGCGGGATGAAGAAGTCTGTCTATTTGTAAAAAAACATCTAAATATTTAAAATTAGAATTTACAGCACTTTCTTTTGTTTACAGATTACTACCGTACCTGTAACTTTAATGATCTCGATTGCTTGGAAAATATTATGAGTAAGTTTGAAAATGTATTCCTTAGTAGAGCATATCATTTACAGTTTTTTACATTTTCAAAATAAAATTTGCAATTTTGGGGTTGCGGGGGGTCGATATCGTAGTATGTGCGTGGGTTGAGAGTGTGTGGTATTAGTATAACTGTAGTATGTCGTACGATACGCAATAGTCCGCGTTTTTTAGGGTTTTTTTATGGTTGTCACGAGCAAGCCAAAGTTTTTATTAATTTAATTGTATTTTATTAGGAATTGTATTTTATTAGGTGGTCGGCCCGTTTGTAGGTTCATCTGGGTAGGTACCACCGCCTTTCATATTTGAGCTGTGTAATTTGACACATTTCAGTTACACTTTAATTTTCCACTTCTAATCACTTTTATTTTCCAATTTTTTTATACCAATAGATGACAAACAAGCTGACGGTCCACCTGGTGGTAAGCAATTACCGCCGTCTATAGGTAGACACCTGCAATAACAAGGAAATAATCGTTTGATATTGTAGGTGCGTTGTCATCCGGAGGCCGAAGATGGAATACCTTCCATTCCATGCCCAATAATTACACTGGCTACCATTCCCTTCAATCTGAAACACTGTGAAATATCACAGCTGAAATAAGAAAGGCGGTGGTTAAAACTTTAGAATCGCTTATTCTACGGCAAACACTTATAAATATGATTTTAATTTTTTAGATTTATAACCAAATAAAACACAATTAAAGTGAAATTTATCTAAATTGAACGTCAGGGACGCGTGTTGAATATATTTCATATATTCTATCGAGTTGTTGGGCAAAACGTGAAGATGCTATAACAATGCTTAGCGAATGTTGAAAGTGTTGTTGTTGAATGATGTTTTTGTTGTTGAATGCTTAAATAAATAAATAAAAAATACGTATAATTAGTCACTAGAATAATTTGGTACGAGAAGTTTACATAATATTATCGCAATCATGTTTAGTAATTCATTATATTTTATGTAAAACATATTTTTTCGGATATTAAGCGATTTTTCTATTTCATTATTTATAGATTATTTAAACAATAGCTTTTGATAGGTATGGATGAATGATTGAGTCCCTAATTTGTTAAGCTATGGTAATATATTATAAAGTACTTAATCATAATAATGCATGCGCGTGTTATTGACTAAATCAGTACATACGCTAATTAGTAACCATAATTAGTTCTGTAAAATTATTAAAAATCAAATTTGTGACAAATGAAATGCTTGAATGCGGAGGATTACTGTCAATTAGTTCCCTCAAAGTGGAATAATCCGTTCCACACACAGTTGTTATCAAACCATTGATTTGTAAAAAAAAAAGGTACAATTTGTAATAAATCAACAAGATTATAATTTTTAGGTCGATAAAGGCAAGACTAGAGAGAGATTATAAAAAAAATGTTTACCTTTTTTTTTAGTTTCAGGTTTGGACCAGCAACAGAGTTTTGGAAATTTCGTAAGCACGTACCAGTGTCTGCCCGAATGCGAACATTTTAATTATCATTTCGAGGTGGCTCTGGGTACTTTGGCAAAAAATATTAAGCTGAATGGTCACCCCTTCTTGTAAGTTTCCTTATTTATTTCATTTATTTATCAATTAATTACCTTACACATTACAAGGAATGAATATCAACTTGAAAGTAATAATGATTTTTAATACTGCTTTTTTATCATCTACTTACGTCGCAAAAAATACGATTTAGGTCCGAGATGCATTCACACCTAGGCCTACGGTTGATCGATACGCAATTTGAGACCGTTTTAAACATTTTAAGTATTGTCAAACCAAAAATTAGTTTTGGCAAACATCATATAAAGCACTCTTTAAATATTCGGCCAGTAGCCGCATCTTAAAGTTTCGTTCGATATATTCTGCGAACAAGAATCTATCCCAAAGGAAGTAGCGAAGTTCTATCCTCGGCTTTAACGTATCCAGTTGCTGCTATTCAATCAATAGTATTTATTTATATTCAGTTTTCACGGGCTAAATCTAGGTGTAACCGTACTTCGGAATTTAGCATAATAAATATACAAACAAAAGATTATATCTACAGGTAGGTAGGTAGTATACTTATACTTTTTTTACTAAAAAGAAAAGTCGAGAAATGACCTTCGGTGGCGGACTGAAAGTCGGATGCAATTTTCACCAGCAAATAAGGAAGGTGTGAGAGTATTTTAAATTTAATACAATGCACAGTAATAATATTAATAATGATAAACTTAATATGACAGATAAAGTATAAAACCAGCTGTGAATTCAATTTGTGATGTATATGATTATTTAAAAAAATCGTCCTACTAAAATTTCAGAAAATTAATTAAGGTTTAGTGTAACGCGCGTAAAGCTGGACAATAGCCGGCCACTGATGTAACTAAACTGTTCAGTGTTACTTTTTCGATACAATCCGACCAAAAAGGTCAATTAGTCGGTGACGTCAAAACGGATTATTCTAACGTTAATCTAAAAACATGCCGTGTTATGTAAGACAATTTTCTTCTTCTTTTTTATGCGAGTGTCTAATATACAAAAAAACTCATTTTACTAAACTAAAACTTATTTTATGTGTATGGGTCGGTCAATAAGTTAATTAAGTTGACGTTTCTACAAGTGGTTATGAAACGGTTTTAATTTATTTCCCTTTAAGACACCCGCCGCTCCTTCATTTCACTTCCTTAAGATTAACAAGAAAAATGATGGATTAAGTATTTGAATCCATTTTCTTATTCCATTGTTTTACAAACAAGTCATAGTACGAGGCAAGGGCTCGATTGATACTTTTAAAGTATCGGTAATAGGTCCACACTGCACGTTTTGAGGCTCTTTAAATCGAGTAGAAAGCTAATAATATCATGGCTATAAAGCTTTATGCCTGTTAGTGTTGGTTTTACGGCAATTTTTCGATTTCTGACCGAACTTTCATCGGCTGTTAAAAGTTAATCCTATGCATTCAGCACTAGGCATGTTTGCACACTATTCGAATGTTTGTTTCTGAATGGCTCAGGGGTAGGTATTCAGTTTGGATGAAGTGAAAAATATATTCTAGCATTTCATACTTTTCAATAACGGAACATATAAAGATAGAAACAATAAATTACACTCGTAACAATAAGCTGAACGAAAGGGTTTTATGCTGATAGGAAATTCAAGAAGAATACGAAATAACGAACGCATATTTCATTTCAAGAAGATACATCAATCATTAAGTAGTTGGAATCAATAGGTATGTACAACAGGCTTAAACATTAATGTCTTATCTTCAAATGCTTAGAAATATTTAGTTAATAGTACATGAGGAGCTCGGTGGCGTATTGGTTTGAGCGCTCTGGTTTCGGTACGAAAAACAAAGCAATTTTCGCCATTGTCGATCCTGGGATGGGTCAATCAAAGTTTGTTATTTCGAGCTCCTCCGTGCTTCGGAAGGCACGTTAAGCCGTTGGTCCCGGTTGTTCCTTCAACCGCTTTAACCCACCAACCCGCATTGGGCCAGCGTAGTGGTATAAGTAATGGCCCAAACTCCTCATGTGGTTCTCCCATGTAGGAAGCCCTGTGCCCAGCAGTGGGACGTATATAGGCTGGTGATGATGATTATTAATAGTAGGTACATTACTGCCAGCGAACGGTGCATTGATGGATGAACGTGTAAATAACAATTCCATCAATGCCTAGCTGTAGGCAGCTTGTAAAGTAGTTTTCTCAAATAATGCGCGGAAATTAAAAATAAGTATAAAACCTTGGCAGAACTTTTTATTTGAAAATACAGTTATTGAATGCACAGTCGACATCACATCAACCGTAACAGTTTGACCTTGAGACCGCCCTTACTGCGATCGTAATAGAGGCGGCTTTCGTAGTGCAACTGTTACACTTGACGTGCTGTCGTGTGTACAATTTTAAAATGAAAGTGGACTTTTTTTCAATAAACAGATTTTTATTTGTAAGCCAGTTCGAAATTTAAATAAAACCTTGGATTAATTTACCTCCTGTAATTACTGGGCATGGACGGCATTTCATCTTAGGCCTCAGGATGACAACGCACCTGCAATATCAAGTGCTTTTCCTTGTTATTGCAGGTGTCTATAGGCGGCGGTAACCGCTTACCACCAGGTGGGCCGTCAGCTTGTTTGTTATCTAGTTGTATAAAATAAAATAAAATAAATACTTACCTCCTTAGTTGCTATGTTTCGTAAAAGATCGTTCCGTTTTTAAATTACACGGCAGGTGGGTTTACGTAGTATTTGTTCGGCCGCTAAAACACGACAGATTGGATTTTCATACAACTTTTGCTGGCCGCTGCTCGCATGTATTTGGCCAATACAGCAATTTCGATTTATCTCGAACAAGGTTGTCAAAATAATGCTTAAAGTTCCAAGTCTGTTTGACAAAAAACACTGTTAAATTACATTTTGTTTCTCTCAACCTTAAGTCAAATAAAAAAAAACCATCCCTGAAATAGAGTTAACGAACGTTTATTGTAAGAATGCAATGGCCTCGATATTTGGTTAAAAACCCATCAAGACAAGCATCAGATTTCAGACAAATAGATTTTTCAATTGCCATAGCCCTCCGGAGGGATAACGCCGCTGGAGGGATTAAGAAATGGACGGCAGACCATTATAGAAATTCACGTGGACATAGACCTATATCCAATAGAGGATGTATTACAAGGAAATGTAAATTATTATCAAAGGGAGTAATCGTTTCTGATAAAACTAACCATTGGATTTAACATTATGTATCATCAATTTATGTTAATTACATGAATTTTATTAAAATGACTTACATGTATTTTAAGCACGGAATAGAATACATTTTAAATTGCACTTTGTGTTTTCCATCTCCAGTTTGTAATTACACTTTACATTACCTACTAGCAAATCCAGTATCATAATTATGATTAGTTATAAATCTACCTATTTTATAAGATGATCATGGTTGTATTTTCTCAATAAGGAAGCCGCTTGAAGCTCGCTTTAGTTTAGTTGAGAACGCAAAGACAATCTTTTTCTTCATCCAACACTGTTTTTATTTTCTGGAAGAAAATTAGCTCAATGTAATGATCCTGAATCGATTTATAGATGTTCTGCGATACATTTATGTCATATGTAGTAATAATATAATTTATAATTCATTATAAGTAAGGAATATTTCGTCTATTCCACATTGTTGCGTTGTCGCTACAGTATATTTGCGCTTTATTTCAGTAAGGACGTGACTTTGGAGAACCGTTCCTTATTGAATGTGTTTTTCAACGATTTGGTATCAACTAAATACAGACGAGATGTTTATTTGAACTGGCAGAATATATTAGGTGAGTTTATCTTGAGCGAGCGGTATTTAGAATACGTAACTTTATACAATTACAAAGAAGAAACAACAATTCTACTGGCATGATGCTAACTGCTAGAAGAGCCAGCTTTCCTTGGGAATAGGGACTACAAAGTCTTTAAAAAAGTTTTGGCCGAATCCCAAAACGCTTGTTAAATTTAGGCCCTCATAAAAAAAACGTTAAAAAGTTTTGGCAATGTAAACAGTTGATTTTTCACTGAATTAGATTAGCTACATTGTATGACCGTGTCGGTGAACTATTTATTATTGATGCTATGTACTGATATGATATTTTAATAATATTCAAGAATTATGATATTTTGTGAATATATAACGCTTACTTTACTGTCGGAAATACAAATAAAAAAAAGAAAGTGGTGATATAAACGTTGCTCTAAAAAAGTTAAAGAGTAGAAAGCGGTGAAGATATTGGTTGGTTACACCTAGTGCTCTGCTGGCATAGCGGTTGTCGCGTCTGGCCGGACCTAGGAGACGCGGGTTCGATTCCTGCCTGGAGCATACATTTTTTCATCGTTTTATATTCTTTATTTGTTTATCTTACAATTATGATAATATTCAACAAAAATACAATTATTAAATAAACATAATTAAATGATTCATGATTTATTAAACAGTTTGCTGTGTTTCGGATTGAAGGGAAAGGTAGCCAGTGCAATTACTGGGCGTGGACGGCATTTCATCTTAGGCCCCAGGATGACAACGCACCTGCAATATCAAGTGACTTTTCCTTGTTATTGCAGGTGTTTATAGGCGGCGGTAACCGCTTACCACCAGGTGGGCCGTCAGCTTGTTTATCATTCAGTTGTATAAAAAAAAATATATTTTAATATATTTCTTTTGTTTAAAAATTAAACACTTATTTCGTTTCTAGCTGCATTTGGGGGATTACTCAGCTTGATGCTTGGCTTCACGCTGATCTCAGGCTTCGACTTAATATTGTTCTTTACGTTCAGAGTAGCTTACGACTCCGTATCCGGCTACGTCAGAAATAAAGAAACGTCTTTGAACAATAAAATCGACAGTGAAGTTAATGTTCAACATTATTACAGGAGAAATGGCTGGCTTGACGACAGTATCAAATCTAATGTAAAGGGTAGTAAAGTAGTGAAATGGTAATGGTCCTAATAATTTGCAGTGAAAACGTCACTCGTTCGTAAACTGATAGTTTAGTTCTTAAAATTAAGTTAGTTCAGACACTGTGTCGACATAAAATAAATCGTACATAAAATAAGGCGTGCAAGACCGCCTAGTGAATTCCCCGCTTTTTGCAATACCGCGTATGTGCTTTTGGTTTATTTCACTGGAAGGAAGAAAAAAAGATAATATCTTGCATAATTCTACACATTTCTTTGACTCGGCTTCTTTGTGTTTTCTCTGGGTGTTGCTTAGTGAGAATCTAGTATAAGCGAATCAGCGCTAAGAACCCGCTGGCGCGATATTTCAATTTCGCAACTTTTGTAAAGACGCGCTATTGCAAACTTCTCTTACGCGATATGTACCTTTCTCGCAGGTCACCTGCCACAAATTCTGTTATTGTAATATTGTGTGTAAGCCTACATAAATAGACCTACCTGTAGATGTACCTACTTCAGTGAAATTATTTTATTCCAGCCCCAAAACAGTATGTACAGACGAGAGCACATCAAGTGTAACGGAGTAAGTGTGGTATCAAAGTCGAACTGTTACCCTTGTTGAGCTGTTCACTGTACTAATGGTTGATGCCTAAAGTTGATTGACAAATGACATTTGAACTAACGTGACAAAACATTGTGAGATATAGTGTGGAACTATACAAATAGAAGGCTTGGACGATGACTATATTATATACCTACTAGCTGACCCCAAAACAAACGTTGTTTTGCTATAAAAAAAATTGTCCAAAAAAATAGATAGCCGATTCTCAGACCTACTGAAAATACATATAAAATTTCATGAAAATCGGTCAAGCCGTTTCGGAGGAGTAGGTATGGTAACTTTTGTGAGTCGAGAATTTTATATATAAGAAGATTAGTATTATAAATAACGCCCTTAGAATGTTGTAGAGGTACTAGTGCGAGCGAGAGGTTAATTTCGTCTAATTATATCCGAAGTATCCAGGTATGCACACAATATTTCAATAACATAATTCGTGCCAGGTGACCTGTGAGAAAGGTACATATCTATTTATTTTATGTAGACACAGTGTCTGAATGTACCTATATGACTACAGACTAAAAAATGCATTACTTAGATACATTTCAAATTTACTGTGTAAAAGATATGGTATTACCGGATTATCAGAAGATATAATTTATGGAAATATAAACAGACACACATAATGTAACATACGTTTGTCTGTTTAATATACAAGTATAATCAGGTTCATGTTTATTCTTAATCTAGTACCCACCACTATCTCTTAATTACGTTACTTAGTGATTTAATTTGTGTGATGTGTGTTAATATTCACATTATTTTATTGTTACTCCCTGAATGCATAGATGGAAGTGGTCATCATTTAATTTTATTTACTCGCCTTACGATATTAGTATTACCCTTGTATAGACTAAGTATCTATTTGTTTTTTTTTCAAATTCATTTCATTGTATTGTTTGATTTGTTATAGAGACTCTTAGGATTTGTTTAAGTATATGTAATACTATACAATTGGATTCACAAACTTTACCTGTTAGCCTTTCTTGGAAAATATGTAAATAATAATAATTTAATTATTATATTAATAAATAAAATACATTATAAATACATTATAATAATTTATTAGGTATGTAACAATACAGGACGATGCCGTCGATACGATATAAATAAAAACATGGGCTATTGACAGGATCCGCCTAAAGGATAGAAATGGCTTGCCTGCCACTTTAAAAAACATCTTATTCATTTAATACTCTCATGACATTTCTATGGAATAATGCTAATGTTATATTATTTCATACAAATGTCATGAAATTATCAAATCAATTTATAAGACACGGGCTATTTAATTTAAAATCAATTTTATTCACTTTTTTTTTTAAAATATTTAAATTTATTTATAAACAAGGACTATATACCTAAATATATTACGTGACAAAAAAAAAAAAAAAAAGAACTTACAAATAATAAACACCCCCTAAATCTTGCGAAACAGGAAGTGTACCAACAAGGCTGGTCGCATTACCTCGCTGAATTGCGATGCTTAATCTTTGTGCGAAATATATACCAGCCTTATTGTCACCTAAAGTTTCACAAAGACGACCTGCAATGTCCCGAAAAGTCGATGAGCTCCTGGCCCCCAAGGTCCCAAAGTCTCGACCCCAAATGGCTCAAATATGTAGTCCCCAGATAAACCAGCATATTTGCGCCGTTTGAGGGATTCAGCAGAAGCAGCAGCTGATCCTGGTGTCGATGAAGTATTTGAAAGATGGGACATGGCTAAGGTGTCGACACAAGTAGCGTCCCACACCAAAGACTTACCCATCTTCCAAGGAACAAGAGTCATTCCGTCAGGCCTCTTCCCATCATCGCGTGCTAAGCCATTAGGCTCCAGAGCAGCGGGAGCCCCGGAGGTAGCAAGAACCCGACGAATGATATCATTTATATCGGCATGCCTCGTAAACCGACCTGCACTTCTTGCACAAAAGAGGCCATGGTGACCAAGATCATCGACCATAGCACCACAACGGCAACGGTGAGGGACATTGCAGATGGTTCCTAAACGCAAGCTGGTAGCAATACGAAATGCAGTGCGATCAAGAAGTGTACCTAAATGAGACGAAGGCAAAGCCTGTAGCCATAAACCAGATTCCCACTGTCTCACAGCCAAGAGACGGGCTCGATCCGCTGAACTGGTTGACGTGTTTAAAAGATTATCCCGCACCAATTCGCAGAGAGGCCCATCCCATTGTTTCTGGGAGCAGGGGGAAATAGGAAAGTCTGAGTTAGGGCAGGCCACTGACCAGCTAGATTTGGCTTCGGTCAAGTAGGACACTTCAGAAGTAATTAAACATTCACTCAAAATTTTTTCAACTAAAAGACGCGTACTATAGATGGAGGATAAAAAGGCCGGTAAAGAAACACTTGATATTTTTCTTATACCTAAACCACCGAAACGTATTGGTAATGAAGCTTGTGACCAAGAACGGTCACAAAGATTAATATTTAGCACTGTTGAAAGAGTGTTGTTGTGTTTTTGTTGTTGTTGAGTTGTTGCATGTTTTTGAAAGTGGGAAACCATTTCTATCAACTAATGTAACCCATGTTTCAATTTATTGTCGTATTGACTCACAATAATGAATTTGTCGCTTACCTTCCCACAAACCATAGGCAGTAACTATAGTTAGGGCGCGGCGGGCTGGTAAGGGTCAAACGTTAAAACATGATGATCACATTTAACTAATTCCGTTTAAGACTGTTATTGAAAGGCAATAAGGATTAAACTAATCGATTATTAGTACCTATAACCGGTATATAGGTACAGGCGTCAGCACATCAGACCTTGATACTTATTCCGTTCGCAATAGAGGCGGTTTTCGTAGTTCAATTGTTATACTTACTTGATGTGCTGTCGTCTCTCTCCGCTATGCAAGGGCGCACAATTGTATTAATTTGTATTAATCTCAGTTATTTACAGGTTTACTAGGATGCTTCAATTTTGTGTGTAGTAGCACGGGTTTTCTAGTAGTAGGTACTTACCGTCTATTATAATTTAGCACTATCTTCAAATAAAAGTATTTGTCAAAAATGAAGTTTATTATTACAATACAGTACGAAACGGTACGATACATTACAATACAATACTAATATAGTTTATTGTATACTAGAAAAAAACTTGACAAAGCCGAGAAGAAAACAAAAAATAATTTAAAAGGCGACCTTATTACTAACAAGCAATTACCAGGTAACCTTCGGTGAAAGTAATAAATGGAAATGACCACAGAACTTAAGTATGTATATGTTATTTTCAAATTGAAGTAGGGAAAGGCGAGAACGCAAGAAATAACAGTCTGATTAAATCAGCCGCTTAACTGGACGGCTAGCCCGTTGATTGAACGCCGGAATCTAATCAAACGGCTGAAGTACAACTAGTCATTGAGCGCAACGTTAAACCAGATGGCTGAACGTCACGTCAGCCGTCTGGTTTCAGCTTTTTTGTGACTGTTTGAGTGATTGGTAGGTTCAAGGTTATTTTTTATGACCACTTAGAACCAAAACGATGTCGACACTTATTATAAATAAGTGGTCATAAAAAAATTACCTTGAACCTACCAAACAAAACAAAACTTTTCAGTACAAGACGATCCATACAATACGCCAAGTCGTTAAACGTTAAGTGAGTCTAGTTCAATTAACTGTCGGGCTAGGCATTCAATTGAACGGGCTATTGGGAATCCTATTAATTCGCGAATTCGACCAGATAACGGCGACATAACCATTTTTTTATACAAAGCACGGCAATTGACCCAACAACACCTGATGTGAAGCGGTAAGGAGAGTCCATATGCGAAGACAGCTAGTGCAGAATGGGCATTGCACTAGCTGCCTCCACCTTGCCGGCCCAATAGGTGCTTTTTCACGCCTCTCTTGAAGGACCCCATGTTATAGGACGAAGGAAACACACGCGCTGGCAAAGAATTCCAAATTCTGGAAGTACGACAAAGAAACGAGGAACTAAATTTCTTTGTGCGCGATGTTGAGGTAGAGACAGTAAATGGATGACTCCGAAGACCGGCACGCGTGCTCCTGAGCAGGAAGGGGGAAGGTGGGATAAGGTCGAAAAGCTCTTCAGAGCACTCTCCGTGATAAAGCCGATAAAAGGTGCTAAGCGACGCAAAGTTTCCTCTGTATTTATTACTGCTTAGTAAGAAGTATTCTAGAATATGGATGTACCATTTGGTCACCTTTTTATTCAATTCACATAAGGAATTTAGAACGAGTGCAAAGCAAATGCTTGAGAATTTTATCTTTTCGTTGTAACCAGAGTCGTTCATTAACTAGTTATGCTAGGAGATGCGAACATTTTGGTGTGACGACGCTTGAAGTACGGCGAAAGCAATATGACTTGATCTTGTTACATAAAATTCTTCACTCTGAAGTGGACTCACCTGCTCTTCTAACGTCTTTAAATATTAACACGTATTGCAGATCCCGGACTTCAAAACCATTTGCATTACAAATCTACAAAAATAACACCTCTTATTATAACCCCCTGTCAAGAATGTGTCGATTATACAATGACTTATCGTGTAGTGATGGCAACAGCAATATTGACATTTTTAATCCTGGTCTCGCTTGTTTCAAGCGATGCGTTAGGTCTGCACTCCATCCAGTTTTCTAATATAATTTCTTATATATTCTATCATTTATTGCAACCATAAAGTAGTACATAGGTGTTAAACATAATTATACAGATCACATAAGGGACCCTGTCGAGCATCGATGGGTAGATGAGAGGACGACGCTAACGACGTCTTACTCATTTAACAATTACCAATTCTTTAAACTTATGTGTGTTCATGCATTTGTGTAATAAAATAGAGATAAATATAAACAGAAACTCTTAACTTTTAATCTATTTTGTCGTTTATAGGTAATATATTTGGGTGTGTGTATATATATATATAACATTTACGTAGTTACGCTCATGATAATTTGTTATACATTTGAGTTTGGAGTTGATTGTAACAATAATTGATGTATTCCACTTGTTTTACTTGGTGCTGCTGTGTGCACATACTTTGGCTTATTGTCTAGTTATAAAACTATGTAATCAAGTAATTAAATGTAATAGTGACTGTAAGCTGTTCTGTGTACCTAATAAATAAATAAATAAATAAATAAATAAATAAATAAATGTCTCGACGCCATTGTAGAGGCTCAAGGTAGTTCGTGACCTCTACATCGCCAATGATACAGACAGCACGACGCTGCAATTTGTCCAGTGCATCGAGGAGGTACTTGGCGGAGCCATCCCACAAGTGCAAGCATTTTGACAATCAGGTAAAATGGCTTTTAATGCTTCACAGATTCTGTTAAAATTACATACTCAGTCGCAGAATTCGGTACAGCCTAAGTGAGTGTTTAAAACTGTTTTGGATGAAAGGAAGTAGATGTTTATTTTGAAATTACAAGCCATATTCGGGCCGTTAACAATTACATGTGACACATACATTCTTTCATTGTAATAAAATTATGATTAGTCACTCAATTAGGCCAGATTAAGAAACAATGTTCAAATAAACATGTAGGTAGAGTAGGTACTTGATGAAGTAAGAAATATATCTTGTGCATATTTAAAGGCAAGTAGGTAGGTACATACTTCATTCCTGCCTATGAAGTTGCCATTTAGTTTTTTAAAAAATGAAAATTATTTCTGAGTACAATAGCATAAACGGAAATATTGTAGAAGTTTTCAATAACATATTAAAATAAAATACCACAATAAATTACCATATTAAAATAAAGTACTAAGAACTTGACGCATTAATATTTCAGAGCATTAGTGAAGGTAGAACAATAATGACTACGAATAATACTAATTAAGTATATTAATATTATCTTTATGACAAACAACATTATGCAAAAAGAAAGTTCCCCATATTTTGGTCCTAAGTTCTTATAAATTTTTTATTGTATTTTAAGCTTGGTTATGACTTATGCCTTTTTATTGTGCGAAACATTATAAAAAAGCTTTAAAACTAACCTTTAAAAAAATGCAAGCTCAACATCACTCTATGTGAAGCGGTAAAAGACAGGTAGTGCAGTTTAGATTAGACACTGCTCTTCCCACCCCCACCTTACCGGCCCAAAACGTGTTTTACACGCCTCTTTTGAATGCACCCATGATTAAGAAAGGAGGGAACACATGTGCCGGCAAAGAATTCTTGTTTGGAAGTCCGACATAAAAATGAGTTACTCAATTTCTTTGTCCGTGATGTTGGAAGGAGACAGTGATTTTATAACTCCGAAGAGTAGGAATGGGAAAGGTGGAATAAGGTCAAAAGCTCCTCAGAGTACTCTCCCTGAAATAGCCGATAGAAGGCGCTAAGCGACGCAATTTTTCGACACAATAGCAGAGGTTCAAGGTTGTTCGTGACCGTTTTACATCGCTAATGATGCAAGCTCTTAAAAGGCTTGGTAGGCATAACAGGGTAAGACTGATCTGGGTGCCCGGCCATGTGGGAGTGATGGGCAATGAGAATGCTGATGAATTGGCAAGAAAGGACTCAGAAAACACTTACGTGGGTCCCGAGCCTTTCCTAGCACCTTCGCAGAGTTTCATAAACACAGCCATTAAGAGCATGTCAAAAACAGACATAAATCTGAGTGGAATAAAATACCGGGATTAAAAAACTCCAAATCCTTCATAGGGAAGGAGGTAGGAGGATGGAGTAAATACATCTATGCAAACGGTAGAACAAAAGCTCGCTTCTTAATTGGGGCGCTCACAGGTCATTTTGCTACTAATCACAAATGCAACTCTCCCTAAAACAACTTTGTCGAGCATGTGGTGAATGCCAGGAATGATGCATCTCTTGTGTCATTGTGATGCCCTGGCTAGAACCAGAATGAGCCTTCTGGAAGTGGCATATCCAAAGCCAGAAGACTACAGGCTCTTTCTGCCTAAAGATATAATAAGGCTAATGGCATCTATATTCTGGAGAAAGAAAGAGTAAACGCAGGGGAGGCACAAAAGATCCCAATGGGTCAAAGTGCACTGTGACTTAGTCATGGCCCCACTATAAGATAAGATTAGATAATGATACGGACAGCAACACGCTGCAATGCATCTAGGAGGTACTTGGCGATGCCATTCCACAAGTGCGACCAATATTCCACGCAAGACCGGAACTAGGTCTTATAAAGCAGGCATCATAATTTAACCAGACGGCTGCGACATGTCTATGATGTTGTTTAATAATTAGAGTTATCTAAAGCTAATCCTAATGGCTGTAAGAAAAAATAAACATGGATAATCTGTTTGTATAAGGTCTGGGTAGCTGCAATTAACTGATGGCAATTCAAAGCAAAAACGTACAACCAAGAGAGAACGCTATATTGGCAGGGTTATGAACATATCCCCCGGACCCAACATAATCATTCAATGAGCTGTGGACACTCTACTCAGAGCAGGAATACGACACTAGAAAAGTAATGTTACTTTGCTGCGATCTTCTAACCTTTTGTGTCTTATTTAGCCCGGCGGGACTCACACACAAACACAACAAAGAATCTATAGTGTGTGATATCTGGTACACATAGGTATCATATCTATTAAAAAGAGATATTATTTTTGGAAAATTTGTTGGTATCAATAACTTGTGGATTGGTGCATTGAGTAGCTTCTGAATCATAAGTATTAAAATATTAGAAGACAGATGGAAATGTCTATGAACATTCCCAAATAATTTTGACGTAAGTCGTATAGATTCAATTTGAATTAAAAGTATCATTTCAATTAAATAATAATAATATAATTGAATAAATTTATTAAAGTCGCATTTATGACATGTTTTGTCTTTTCAGTTTGCATACGAAAGCGGTGAGCAAACCACTTCATAAACCTCTTATTCGTATAATTTACATCATCGATTCAACCGTAGTTGACTATTGTTGAATGTTGTAATTTTTGTGGCGCTGGAAGTACAGTAGATTTCTGTATAATTTGTACTTAATTGGTCGTTACCATAAGGTATGGTGGGCATCACTGTATCTTTTAAATTAAAACACACGTCGCCGCCGTCGTCGCTGGGATATTCCGAAACCTATTGAGGATATCACGTAATACGTAAAGGCTGTCGATCTCCCTTTGAATACTTGGAACTAAAATAACTTGTTAGTATCTTCTTTTCATTCATAGCCGGATGCAGGGCCGTCATAAAGACTAATAAATGTTACAAGTGCATAAAAGTGAAAACACACTTTAACAAAAAAGTTAATCTAATAAATCAATCGACATAGCAATCTGTTTTAAATAGCAGTGAGGTAAAATAAAAAATAATTGTGAGAAAGTGTCATTGTCGCTAATATTAGCGGTAAGTAAGTGAAATTTTTCATAAACTTTATTTTAGTTATGTTACACATTGAACCAAAAACTTTCGCCGCGCGCGTTCACAGTCCTACAGATGACGGGTGCTAAGTATATCTAGTATAGTACTGGTTGAGTATAACTAGTATGTTGCCGATTCTAAAATCATTAGGGACCCGAAATTTACCTTTTTCCAGGACCTATTCAAAAATATTCTAATGGAAAACACCCCTTAATTCCTTATTGCCATGAATCAAACTGAAATAGTATCTTTACGAACGAGTTTTCGTAGGTAAATTAAATGTTTATCATCATAACGGATGCAGAGACCTCTTAAAGTATTCTTAACTTTGTTAAAAAAAACTGTTCTAATTGTTATTCTTAAAATCCAGCGGTCTTTCGATGAAGAAGAATTGGAATGGAATGCCATAGGCTTTACATTTGGCTATTCTAGTAAATTCCATTTTGCTTGTATTTTTAATTAAATAAGACTTTCAGATTTTCGTTCGAAATAAGGAAGAGAACAGAACACTGTCACATTGTGAAAATAAGTTCATCGTAAACACTGCCATATTATTATAGTGTATAAAGTCCGGTGTTTTGTATTATGATATCGGTAATTTATCACATATGTTATCCGTTATCTGGTAAGTATCTATCCGTAAATAAAGCTCTGCTTTTTTTGGCATGATAATTGGTGTATAAGTAGATATGATTATTTGGTGAATCTATTATGTCTTAATTGCTTATGTATTATTTATGTAAGTAAATTATAAAATTATATTTAAAACCTGTTAAAATTTCAAATTACGGCAGACGGCTTAGTGACTTATCGGAGGTTTACAAAGGCTCTTAATTAAAATTAACTTAGTGTTTTTTATAGGAATAATAAAATAATTTATGATAGAACAATGGGAAATCAAAGTTCTAGAGTCTCGTTACGATAGCCGAAAGGGGCGACAAATAGTCAGGAACAAGCTAGGTCAGGTACAGATCGTGAGACACAAGGTAGGCCTAGAACAAATCGTCAAAACAACCAAGGTCTGACACAAATCGTCACACGCAATGTAGGTCGGGAATAAATCATCAGAGACAAAGTAGATCGTGTACAAATCGTCAGAGATAATCTAAGTCTGGGATAAATTATCAGAATTTAAGAGCTTTGAAAAAATACTAGGTGGTAGGCCCGTATGTAGGGTCGTCTGGGTAGGTACCACCGCCTTCCTTATTTCAGCCGTGAAACAGTTCGCTGTGTTTTGGATTAAAGGGAAAGGTAGCCAGTGTAATTACTGGGCATTTCATCTTAGGCCACAGAATGACAACGCACCTGCAATATCAAGTGATTTTTCCTTGTTATTGCAGGTGTCTATAGGCGGCGGTAACCGCTCACCATCAGGTGGGCCGTCGGCTTGTTTGTCATCTAGTTGTATAAAAAAAAAATACCAGTTCTGGGACAATTCGTTAGATACAGTCTTGGTCTGGGACGAACCGTCAAAGAAGCTATGCTTCAGAGAAATTCAATCTCTCAATTATTTTTTTATTACACAATAGACACATATATACATGGTGGAAAAAATCTATGGGCCTTGGAGGGGAACTACTTTAAATCCTTTAGTTAGCTCATTTAACTGAAACGAAACATTCCTTTATTTTTGGTCAGACACAAAACTGCATTCAAAATCTTCAAAAAATTCGATTATCTCCCGGGAATCAAACCAACTAAAAATTTGAAAAAGAAACCCTCGACATTTTATTATACGAATCGGTAGGATTATTATTCAGGATAAAATTTTATATCTATAATAAACATTTGGTCTTAGAAATAAAAAAAAGTGAAAACTTATACTAATATTATTTTATCTTCAATACGAAAAACACATATACATGAAAAAATTCAACAATTTTATCGGTTTTAAAAATTTTGAAAGTTGTCGTTCGAATTTCAAATTGTTGGCCCGCGTTTTCGTCAGAACGCCTCGTGTAAGAAGGAATTGTGCATAAAATTATTACCATTAAATGATTTTATTAACGCAGTCTTCAACTAGAACTACTTTTACTACTTCTCTACTTAGATATAAATAACATTAGCAAGCCTGTACCTTATACGATATCTTTGGATGTTAGAGAGACAAGAAAATTAACGTGTGATTTGCTTGTTACAAATAAACATTACAGTACTAGGTATTGTTAATAAAATCTTGTAATAAATATTCAATTTCATAGGTATCCTTCACAACAAATGTTTACCTATAAGACAAATTTTATCCTGAACGATAATCCTACCGATCCGTATTATAAAATAGCGAGGGTTTACTTTTTAATTTTTAGTTGGTTCAATTGTGGTGGATCGATTCGTAGTGGAGACAATCGAATTTTAGAAGATCCTTGAATGCAGTTTTGTTTCTTTTCAAAAATAAAGGAATATTTCCTTTCAGTAAAATGAGCTATCCAAAGGATTTAACGTGGTTCCCCTCTAGGGTCCATAGATTTTTTCCATCCTATATAATCAACGCCAATAAAAATATAAAAAGCAATACAATTGGCGGCCTTATTGCTAAGCAGCAATCTCTTCCATGTAAACTGGACTCACAGGAATTAATATAGAAGGAAATAATGAGTGTGGGTGCAAGAAAGACACTAACATTAAAAAAATCATACTAATAAAATAAATATAAAATATATACCAGATAAGAACCTGACTTATCTCAAAAGGAGCGTATTAATAAGTACAGCTTAGTAGAATTAAAGGAGGATTTTGAAGGACTCCAATGACCGGGGCTTCCTGATATTTTTAGAAATTATTATGTTAGTGTTTTATTGTGTTTGATTTTTAGAAATTGTTAGAGATAAACGAGGTTCTGGACAAAATCAGAGACAAGCTAGGCTGAGGAAAAATCAAATGTAACTCACACAAAGGGGTAAAAAAACAAAAAATATACTTCTCAGACAATCACGGTTTCAAAATAATGAACAAATTAATCATATTGATAAAACATCGTAACTGTATATTATACTTTAGTGAAGATGTAACGGCGAAAATTATAAACATATGCCCATAGCTGGACAAAGGCCTCCCCTAAAATTTTCTACGACGAAGGGTTGCCCGTGATCTTTACCTGTTTTCAATATAATGACAAAGAAACCGGTTTCTTCGTGCTTGATGAAATTAACTAACCAAATTTAACCTTTTCAAATAATTTATTAATTTTTTTTTTTTATCAGTAGGTAGGTAATCTGATTATTTTCTCCCAATATTTTTAATCACCTGTAAATACCCTTCGTTATCGTAGTGTTACCGTTTAAGTTTAATAAACGAGTATCGCAATCAGAGTTATATCATGTCACCAGATATCTTCGAGCAGTCAGTGTCTTCGATTGTGAGTTTTTGGCGTCAATTATCTTGTTTACGAAATCCGTTGTCTATGTTTTATTATCTACTAGCTGCACCGCATGAAAGAGAAAACTGTTTGGTTTTATGATCCAGGAACTTTGGCTGGCGCAAGTACAACAAACAAAACAAAAAAAAAACAAACTCTCAATCACAATCAGATGAATATGCTTTATGAACGCATAGTTATAAACTTTCATTTTCTTTTATATAGACTAAGGGACTAGACCAGCACGCGTAGCAAAAGGAACACGAGAAGCTCGAGAAACGTTTTTGTCCAAACCGTAATGTCGTTTTTGTCGGGCCTCACCTTACCTCAGCCCGAATTAACTTTCAGTTTGGCCCTCGTATTTGATTTTCTTGCAGTCGTAAATGTAGAGTACCAATACTTAGCACACGGTGCTAAAACAATTATGTCTTGGTTTTGTATTTACGCCTTCGCTAGCGCTCGGAAGTAAAACTACCTAGTGGTTAATGGGTAATTTAAGCCTCTTCTACTGTTAAGTTTTTAATGAACTTAAATGTTGTAAGAAACTTATAGAGATGGGAACTCGGTTACCTGATGTGCAGGTATTCGTTACTACTTTAGCAGTCTACGGAGTTGCGTTCAATAGGAATTACTTTTTTATTATATTTTAGTCGAAAAGTAGTTTTGTTTTTGTTAAATATTTCATGGTTAAATGTTTGGTGAACAGCGGAAAATACGTTTCCATAAATAATGGTTTCCTCAGCAACGTTTTTGGATCTAAATGCGGTCAAAAAGTGCCGTACAAATTGTAATCAATAGAACGTTTTTTGTTTTGCTTTAGTAAATACATTGAAAATTAGCGCAATCGAGGCCCTGGCATTACCGGCTCTTGTTTCCTGAATGTCAACGCACTCAGTAATGTAACGTGATTTTCTTAATAAAGTTGTGTAAGTAAATAAAAACTCTTTCTTTCGTTCTATAATATTGCTAGTGTCTATAGGCAATGGTTACCGCTTACGATCAGATGGATCTGCTGCTGGTTTGACATTCTGTGTCAAGATTGACATTTTTTAAATCTATAGGTACTAATATTATAAAGCAGAAGAGTTTGTTTGTTTGTTTGGTTGAACGCGCTAATCTCAGGAACTATTGATTCAAATTGAAAAATTCTTGTTGTGTTAGATAGTCCATTTATAGAGATATAACATCACGCTACCACTGATAGGAGCCTAGCATTAATCATTTATATATGAACTATCGTTTCGTGCGCTGCGTAAACGGTTAAAGTTATGTGTAAATGATGTATGCAGGAATTGTTCTCCTTTACAAGTTCTAAAAAAAGTCCGCGACAGCATAATAATATGTCTATTCTTTGAAATTTACTTTCTAGAAACATTTTTTGGTAATCAAATTAGTTCTAAAATAATGTACTATCTGCGAAGGTGTTTTGGTAAACATGATATTATTCCTTATCGAAATAAATACATTATTCAGGACAAGTATTTCAATTTGAGCAAAATTGTTTGTGACATCATTTGATTTCAATGAATATCTTAACAGATATCACAGTTTTAAAATACCTACCATGCACGCATAAATGATTTTTAAGGCGGGCGGGCGCGGGCGGGGCGATCAATGCATTAATTGCAAAGGTGTTTTCTATGGGTACATGATTTAAATCCTTAGCCAATTAAATGCTGAAGTAAAATCATGCATGTAACCTACCCCACCGTTGTTACTTTCCGACATCCACGCGAACGAAGTCGCGGGCACAGCTAGTCTTAAATAAGTGTGATATGGAAGTTCAAATATCCTACATATTTGTCCCCAAGTGTGATTCCACACACCCTTGTTTTCTTTTGCAGGGCACTGAAAAATCCGTTTAGACTCCTCACACATGAGAGGTATTGCGGTATTGCTCTCAGATATGGCATGCTCAATATAAAATTTATATTAAATACTCGAATCAATATAGAGGGCAATATCGAGAATCCTTTAGTGCAGTGTCTTAACTCCAATTACGAAGAAAAATGTTGGAGATAGTTTCCATTGTGGGAGCGAGTTGCCTAACATTGCAGACTTTATTTTCTCAGTAAAAATAGTTCAGGTTTACCCCATGTTTACTACTTTCAATGGGGATTAAATACAACTAATCTATTTAATATAAATGGAGATCTTTAAGAAAGCTAAGTATATGAAAAAGTTGGTTAATTTGTTCATGAATTGGCTAAAGTCTAGTTGGTAAAGGTACGATGTTTTTTTACAGTGTAACTAAGTGTGACCTGTGTGACTCGTTGTGAACTAATATGAAAACTTGTTCCATCATCTAACACTGTTGCTTCCTTATAGCAAATACATAAAAGAAATACATAAAAAAACCCAACAGTTCCATTGTTACAACTGAAGATGTGAAATGTTGGGAACAATCGTTTTATAAAGGTTGTTTTCGTCATCAACTGTAAGTAACTTTGAGCTATCGGAAAAGTACCGGTAGTATCGATAACGCGCCTGCATTATCAAGTGATTTTTCCTTGTTATTACAGGTGTCTTTCAGCGACGGTTACCGCTTACCATTAACTTCAGCTAGTTGTTTGTCATCTAGTTGTATAAAAAAAAAGTAAATTATTTTACACGGGGCCAAGAAAGCTGAGTCTATTGGCATTGAGTCCATTGGAGTCCACAGTCATCATGATGACGTCAGGCAGTCACCATGATGCCTGTGATAGTGTTATATAGACCAAGCTTTCTCAACCCCGCGAGAAAGCTTCTTGTCGTTAAAGTATTATAATTTATATCTTTAATTTTGATGAAGATTGACTATTCCGAAAGCCTAAATTTCCCGGCTCGGCGTGTATAACAATATGGCTCGTGAAAAATAGATCTGTCTCGTAATCCAGTCTACTCCTGCCGTAGCTTAGCGACTACCACCACGTGTCTGTGTGTGCGTCAATCGGCGTGCTTATATCTAGTTGCGTTACTGGGTAACTTTATAATCTATGTAAGTAGTCTCGTATCAATCTTTTATCGTCAGCAGCAACGACACAACTTTAGCGGAGAGCGTGTTAATTAGAATGATAACATAATGAAATGAGCATCAAACATATAGTAGGTAATTGCACTGAGCCGTCTTATCAATCAAGATTATCTACTTAAAAACCCTAGCCTTTGATATTGTCTTTCAGTACCACTCGTGAAATCTGTTTGTAGAGCATTAATTACGCAGCGTAGCTATTAATTGAAAAATAATGTTTTTTAATTGAAATAAAAAAGTGATATACTAAGTGTTTTTTAGTAAGTGATAATTGTACTTTTGTCGATTGCTATTTGTGTTTTGATAATCTCAAGAGGACAATAAACAGTAAAAATAGGTTATCGACTGTTTTATTACGGTAAATATGGTTGTTGATTATCGAGTGTGTTCAATTCTTGTGTTTCAATTCACAGAACTTTCAATCAGTGATATTTCTTAATACTTATACCATCGCTTTTGTAAGTCTAGACCTGAAAGTAAATATTATTAACAGAAAACTAATTATGAAAATGTAATTATGTGCTCCGCTTGAGGAAAATGAGTAATGTTTATTCATAACGCGCATTTCATTGATCAATCAGTTGATAAAACTACACTATTAAATTGATTAGTCCGACGATCGGCTGGTCGAGTGGTCTTTACTTCTTACTATACAGCCTACTCGGTTCCGGGTTCGGATGCTGGTAGGGGTAGATATCTGTATGATGAATACGAGCATTTGTTTACGAATCATGGATGTTTATAATGTTTATTTAGTATATAATATTTCTAACATTTATTTACTCACTATTATCAATATTTATCCGTTATCTAGTGTCCATAACACAAGCTATTAATGATGCTTACTTTGGGGCTAGATGTGTATGATGAATAATATATTATTTTGATATATTTTTATATGTGTGCTCTCTTACAACAAAGAACATCCATATTACTAATACTTTTGTGTGAAAGTGCAGAGTTAATTACTTTCAAATTAATAATATTCGTGATAAGGATGTTCCGCTACGTTTTCACTCCTAAATAGTTATACTTACCTACCGCTGATTTAGATGAAATTGGCTTGGCGATTGATTCTGTCCTGAGAAAACACATAAGTTTGCTACCTTTTCCCTAGATAGCCGACATTGCCGCAGGCGGCCACTAGTAAATTAAATAATATAATAATATTAATGTTAATACGCTAAAAAAGGTTTGTCATTAAAATAGCTACATTCACAAAAAACATAAACTTAAAACTCTAGAAATTGGTAGAGAGCGTTCGTCTGTAGCTAGCAGATGAGCTAAAAACGCCAATACCGCTGGTAATCTTGTAATTTATACAAGTTCTAAATTAATCTAAGAAACTAAAAACCCCGACTGGCTGTAAAATGAACTAAAAGATGTAATGAAATATAACTAGGTTAGCCAAACAAGCACTATACTTGTATTCTAAGAGGGTACCGTGCCTATCGACTATTGTAACACCAAGGATAACTTTGTACACACTGTACAATTAAAAAGAAAACTCTATGTTTTGAGGTACAACAACAGAATCGTAGTTTACACATATATTTAACGTTCTTTTAATACAAAAACAATACAATCACAGGTGAAACGGCACTAGTTTATTCTACTGCATTAACAAATAAATAGATTTAACCTATCTGTAGCAACCTTTACGTGTAACACGCCGTATTGTAAGTAGGCGCGTCAGATTTTAAAAATTGTCGCTGTAAAGTTATGTGGTTCACCTTCAGCCGGATTGTGGTTGTTGATATGTTCTACAAAGTGGCCTCCAAAGCTTAGCTTTGTTCTCAGCAAGAAACAATATGGGGTGTGTGTCCAATTCGTATTTGGCCATCGTAGTGGTGTTATGACCTACCTAAACTCCTCGTGTATTTCTCCCTAGCAGGGAGACCTGCCCAACAGTGGGACGTATACATATAGGCTGATGATGATGAGGATGATGAAAGTAGTATTGCGAGGGAAATGGTTTTATGAAAAAAAAAATGTTTTTCTTTGATAGTCACTGGTAAAAACTGTATGAATAAACAAGGAAAACCATGTTAAGATAATTTGAATAATTGCACTATTTGAATTACAAACCTATAAATTCTTCGGTTCAGAAGTTTTCCGAGTTATTGTAGTTTAAACGGGTAAAGAGATTTTATTGTGATACCGTTGATGTCGGTGACGTCATGGTTCTTACAGGGATTTTATGATAGTCTCTGTATACGTACGGGTTTTCACTGTCAATAAGATTGCTCTGAGTTAACGGAAAACGTGGGAAATAAATAGAGATTCGCGTTATGCAATCGTAGTGACTTATAGCCATGCACCTTTTGTTTTAATTCTACAAACAAATCAATTTGTTTGCTGTCATTTGTATCGATACAAAAAACGTGGTGTGCAAAGGTTCCTACTGGTGATCACGATTGCGTGTAATATTCTTGGCAGAATAAAGCATTCACTTTTGTTTTTCGTTTCCCTTTAGTTATATTCATATGCAAAGACAACTCATGGTTGTCGTAATTGAAAACTTAAGCGCAAATAACGAGGTTTATTATTTGATTGACGGTATTCACCCAGGGATATACAATTAAGAATAATGGGTATATATAAAATGCAAAGTCCTGACTGACTTCGAATTTGATAAAGGCTAATATAGGTATCAACGTACCGCCTGTACAGCTGCTCCTAGTGACATGCGTCACATGCGTCACATGCGTCACATGCGAGGGTGCGTTCTTTGTGAAGTGTAGGTGTCCTGTAAGAAAGGGTTTTTGAAATTTTACTTCTAAGAATGTGTAATGGGGGGTTGAATTTTCTGGGTAACTTTTTATTCTCTCGGTCAATTTAGCGAAAATTGGTACACATACTTTACAATCAAAATTATGAGACACATAATGTATCACAGTTTTTCTCAAATGATCCCCTAAAAGAGTCAAATAGGGCTTCGAAAATTCTACACGGCATAGTACTGAAGACTGGCGCATGGCGGGCATTCAATCGACAGGGAGAGAGAGCGCTTATAATGTTTCTTTCTGAAAAATAATTGTCATTATTTTTTGAACGCCACGCGGGCGATGCCACGGACAGAGGCCAGTTAATAATAAAATGTAGAGTAAAGTAGTGTACATAAAAAGAAAAAAAAATATTTGTTTTGATTGTAATGATTTAAGTATGACGGCTAGTCGTAGCAGGAAGTGGTTTCGGCTACATGCTTTTTTGCTTAGGTAAAGTTGAGGTGAGAAGCGTTGAGATTAAATCGGCCAAAGGTTAATTGTATGTAATACAATAACAACAAATATTTGAGATAAAGTCATAATGTTACTCAAATAAAAAACTCAATCATCGGTAAACCTTTAAGGGACATTACCGATATTAAGAAAAATACCCACAGCTATGACAAGATACAAAAAATTCCGAAATGTTTTTTTTAAATTAGCCGTTCGCAAGTATAGTTTTATGTAAACACAAGTATATTCGAGTAACATATAACACAGTTCTATATCTACTATGTTACTCGAATATCGAATAGAAAAGAGTTATAATGTAGCAAAACATTATAGATTTAAATAAAAAATATAAATGACTTATGCGAAGACTTTTCGTAATTGAGTGGTGCTCATAGTTGTTACCTATTAATAATTTTTATATTTATTATGCATGGAATTAGATTTTTTTTATATATATAAATAAACTATATGGGTGTTAGTGAAACTAGGTTAATGTGAAATACACTCCGACCGAGTGAATCATAGAACAAAATCATGTGTTTCTGTATAAATATTATAGAAATAGTTATTTGTTATACAAGAGTGTAAAGTTGCTTTATAACCGCGTGCTCAATTTTGATGACCGAGCAAGCGAATGATTCAAAAATTAGAATCCTGAGCGTAAGCGAGGGAATCAAAAGAGCACGAGATGAAAAATCTTTGTACTCGAGTGCAACACGTAACTTTCATCCCACCTCAACGACGAAATGACTAAATGCAAAAAAAAACATTTGCGCATTATTAACAGTTTCAGTCAATTCTGTTGGCGTCAAATAAACTTCTGCGTCAATTTAATCGTTGTATTTGTGTAATCAATCATTTTAGGTTTTTACTTGTTTTAAACAAGTAAAAACAATGTCGCGAAAAGAAAATGGCGCGCGCAAAGCAAATAAAACAAAAAGTACACCAAGAAGGTGCCGAGTCTAACGCCCGTATTCACAAACGACACTATGAGGTCTCACAGTGTCTGCGGACGCACAGGGTGCCAAATTCCTATTCATAAACAATACTTGAGTGACAATCGGCACTATGCGTTTGTCATAATGAACACTTAGCTAAGGGAGCCTGATAGCTATATTAATCAACGCATAGTGTCTAACTCACCAAAGAGAATGTAATCACTACGGAGCTTACGATAAAAAGCAAATAAACAATAAAATTAAAATGTCAGTCAACGAAGTGAACTACGTAACACTAATCAACCAATCACAGAGCTATATTCAACGCTATGCGTCCGCATAGCAAAGATTGTAAGTAAGTATTGTTTGTGAATTGAAAGGCTTGACATAGTGAACCCACTGAGAAATGCCTTACTTCGCATAGTATTGCTTCTTCACTTACATACCTAAGTATCGTTTGTGAATACGGGTGTAAGTTTTTAACAAGTTCTTTATGGTTGTATGATAAATTCGGCACGATGGAGGTAGAAGTAAAGAGGTTTAATGATGTTTTGAATTCACAAACTTAGTGCACACGATGTTTTAAATTCAATTTTACTTTATCCTCTAGCCACTCTAGCGGATAAAAACGGCTTTTGCACTCAGATATCGAAGAGCAAAATACTCTTTCCGAGATGGGGGGATGAAAAATATATTATTTTGCCTCACTCGCCAAATAGGTTGTGTTTAGTAAGGAGCAAAAATATAGAAAAAAAACATTAAATATTATATATTCAAAAACAAAATGATTTTACTGGATTATAGTAGTCGTCGGAAATCCTGTCGGAATACATCACAAAATGATAGATAGCGAGTTTCAAAATCAATTATGCGACGTGAGTAAATTAAAACTAATGTGTAATTTGTCGAGCGGCGTTATACCTCTGGAGGTCTATAATAAATAAAAAATAAATTGTGTCTGGCATATGATGCTTGATAGGTTAAAACTCGTCAAATCAAGAACCTCCCGCTTTTTGAACTCGTTAAAAAATTATTAAAAAATGTTATTGTGTTAAAATTATCTTAAATATGTCTATTGGTTTTGTTTGTACGTATATACTGATGTTTGATACATTTAACTCTACCCAATGACAGAAGTTTTGTAGTAGGTAAGGTACAGATACCCAAGTGATAGCATAGGTACCTAATTTACAGTGACCAATACAAGGTGTTGTATGTATAGCTTGTTGTAGATTTCATAATCATTAAAGTCATAAAGTAACTGATGTCAAAAATAAAGTATTTATTCTATTTTATTTTATGTTGGTGCATTTTAATACCTTTAAACTAAAAAAAAAAACAAATTTGTGAAATTGAAAACTTCATCCTATTTAATATCCTACCTGTCACTTTTTTCGGTTATAAATTAATATAACGTGATCTCCTGATTATTAGGGCAGAATTATAACAAACGAAATTACCTATTAGGTGAAGCCTTTGTCCAGCAGTGGACATTTTTCAACTGAAATGATGTTCATCGACCTCCTGAAAAATTTCAATGAATTTGTAATCAGAATGTCTGCAGGAACTCAATTCCTCATAAAATTTTCTGTATCTTTTTTAACAATTTCTCTTTCAGCGGCTCTACCATTAGGAGATCACTTTATGTTGTCATAGATTTTTTAAAATTACAAAGCATGGTAAATGAATGTACACCTTTACTTTAAGTAGTGATGGTATAAAAAGAATAACCCTTGGCAATGCATTACGTCTTCGAGTCGCAATGCTTAGATATTTATTACCTTTGCAACGCCAGGTTGCAATCATGTGTTCAGTGCTAGGGTTGGAATGAAATAAAAATTTCAAAGAAATAATATTAAGCTTTTCTTTTCCATCAAAACTATAGGTACGTCAGTGGGCGTGCAAGACCGCGCAAGAGCAGTTTGTAAATACCGCGTTTAATTTAACGGTAGGGAGAAAAAAGTTAATATCTTGAATACCCATTTCTTTGACTTAATTTGTTAGAGATTTCTCTAGGTGTTGTTTAATGAGAATCTAGTGTACGAAACAGCGCTAAGAGCCCGCGGGTGCGATATTTTAATTTCGTGACGTTTGTAACTACGCGGTATTGCAAACTGCTCATATGCGGTCTTGCATGCCCACCGACGATCAAGTATGTACTAGTGACCCCGCAGCTCCACCCGAGTAGATGTCGGCTATCGCGCTAAAAGGTAGCATAAAGTCCTTTCTCAGTGTGTTATCTATCCAAATTTAATCGAAATCGGATCAACGGCTTAGAAGACAAGTAAAAACGTAACAGACAAATAGAGTTTCATTTATAATGTTAAGAGGGGAGAGTGAGGTAATTTCGGATGCCAGGTAGCTCTGTATAAGGCAGTTTATATCTTTGGGGTGGACCCGGTGGACCCACCTTTTTTATATCATTAGAAATATATTATCAAGTATCATGATTTATTCTGATGCAAACGGCCTTGTTTGAAGTAACCCCGCATCCGAAATTACCCCAGTCTCCCCTATGGATTGCGCAATAAATTATTAAGTATCGCGCAAATAATATTTTTCTGTCTACTCGATGTTTTGTCATAATTTGGGTTTGTATGCTGCTCAGTAAAATAAAAAAAACTACCTGTTAGGATCATAATTAATTGAATACACATATAACGTCCATATTCATAAACGCTCAATAAACCTATTTTAGATAAAACACTGCTAAAATATGTTTTATCCTTTTCCTTTCTCATATGAGTGAGAGAAACAAAACACTTTATAAGCCTCATATAAGTTCACTTGTTTTTATGAATACGGGGGTAAGTGTATAAATTTCTTATTTCTAAATGTAACAATTTGGATTAGAATTGACACAACTCTCATAATCAGCCTTGTCAATCGACCTTACAATAACAAGTGGCATCGATAATAATGATAGGTTTTTTTCTAAACGGAAACTCTATTGTTTCAGATCATTGAAGATATTATAACGTCTCGGAGTCAATATGAGTCGAGCTGGCTATCTGGTCGCCAATGTCGGGATACTGCTGCTACT
The DNA here is from genome assembly GCA_947347705.1 of Nymphula nitidulata. Lineage (NCBI taxonomy): Eukaryota > Metazoa > Arthropoda > Insecta > Lepidoptera > Crambidae > Nymphula > Nymphula nitidulata. The sequence goes on from OX374616.1 coordinate 27,385,975, forward strand.
GTCATCATGTGCTTCTAGCCTGGAAGCATTCAGTGAGTTTTATTTATTTAATGCACAAGATGCTTCCTATTGATAACGATTTGAATAATAAAAGACGAAGAGATATAGTCTGCACCTTGAATTCTGACTCCAAATTTATATTTACAAACAGATTCTTTAATTTTTTGGGTCCTTTCCTTTATAACAGAGTAAATAGAATTCTTAATATTTATAAGTTAAACTATTATAGCTGTAAAAAAGTATTATATGAGTACTTGCAAAATCTCACCTACGAACAGACGGAGGAGTTACTTGTTAGACGTATATAGGTATAATCATTAATTTTGTTAAGTCTAAGATAAGTCTAATAATATTATAACAGTAAGTATTTGAATTTTAATACTATTTTATTTTTTCAATTGTTCTTTTTAGGTTATCAGTATTTTAAGAGTAATTATTTTATTGTAATAGGACCTTTTAGTAATATGTAAATAAGTGCTGAATTCGCCTAAGATACAGGTTTTTAACCTAGTTTAGGCAAGTAAGTTTTTATTGTATTTTAATTATTGTAAGAAACGTGATTGTATTATTTTTGGCCCTGTTTTATGAATAAATATTTATTATATTATATTATTATATTTAATCATACTACACAACAAAATATTATGATGATTATTTTTTTCATACAAATCGATAACTTTTCATCATATCTTTATTAAAAGAATCTTAAAATGATAAACCAATCACTTCCCCCGAATCTGTGATGATTCAGCAACAAAAAAGTGCTCTATGCTTGTGTTATATTTAGTAACAACCGTTAAATCAGTAAAAAAGGGTTAAATCCATAGTATAAAATATTAGTAGAAAAATAAGGAAACATGTAAAATCAATACCCACTCTAAAGCAACAGTCATTCAACTACTCCTTAACGGTAAGTCGATACGCGCGGACTGTTCGATTGGTCAATTATTTTTATTTTATTATAAAATAAATAAAAATATTTGAAGTACATGACTGCTGTTTAGATAATCTTACTTGAGTATCTAAACGTCAATATTAAACTGTTTGCTATCGCGAGTGATATACATTGACCACCTATCGACGGTTCATAGAGATAGTGAGCAGCGGATATTTTTTTTGTCATAGATATAACCGAAGTGGACGGAACGAACTTGGTGACGATACTGAACAGACATGGCGAACCGTTACTGATAGACGAGCACTTGATGAGAAGGATCAGTGAAGAGGATTCTACTTGGCATTGGACTCCTTGGCTGAGAACAAGGACGCAGGTCCAGGATGGCGTAGTGATGCAGGGTAGCTGCGGAACTAAAGATTCCATCGACAGCTTTCCAGATGGAATATTTACAGGTAAATGAACTTTTAGTCTCGTAATAAACGAAAGTAGATCCCTTCGTATATAAACTATATAATACAATATTGAAAATTTTAAGTAACCCCCGGCCTCATTAAATACCATCTTTCTAACACCATCTTATTGAGACTATTCTTATGAGCCCAAACATGCTATATCTGCTGTAAGGTTCTGAAGAATAGAGCTTCCCGCAGACTATCTGATGGTACAGGATCAGCTCAAGGTTAGCATGTCTTGGAAATACCACCGAAGTAACAGTAAACCAAATTTCCAATCAATCGAATCTGTAAAAGTTAAACTATTTTGTGAAGTAGGAAATGAGCTTAGATTGTCTTCAAATGCCCTTCATAAGCTACCTATAGCTAAGAACCATCCTTTTCACGTCAGCTTCCAAACAAAACCAGAATTAAAATCGGCCCATAATACAAACACTTATACCGCCCCTCTTTTTTCGTCGGGGGTAAAAAAACATCGTGTACCTATCTATTATAATTTATCTTATCGCTAGCTTTTAAGTTGTTTGATAAAATCACAAATCAGTTAACCTACACTGTTAGTTTTAATGTAGGCTTTGTGGGTAATCGATCAAGTAAAAAAAGGTATTAATTGATCGTACGAAAAAAAAAGCTGTATGTCCCTGTAATATAGCGTAAGAACCTATCAGGGTTTTGTGCAGCTTATTTATTTGATATTATCATTATTATGTCACTTGCGTACATTCCCGCTCCCCGAGGAGTCTAAAAACCATTTTATATTATGCAAATTCAGCTACTCCTTGCTATGACATATAAGTCATAAGATAAATCTTCGTATCAGCGAGTACATGACCGGTTATCGGATTAACGTTTAGTTCTGCTATTGTTTTCAATTTTGTGCCAATTATAAAATCAAGCGAAAAAGAAAATTCTTGCAACGATCACATGTGCCCTTGCATTTAGTTTATTATTAGATAAGTACTATTATTTTGTGGGAGGAGCTCCGTGGTGTATTGGTTTGAGCGCTCTGCTTTCAATACGAAAAACAAAGCAACTTTCGCCAAGGTCTATCCTGGGATGGGTCAATCAAAGTTTGTTGTCTCGAGCTCCTCCGTGCTTCGGCACGTTAAGCCGTTGATCCCGGTTGTTACTGCAACCGCTTTAACCCACCAACTCGCATGGGCCAGCGTGGTGGTATTATGGCCCAAACTCTCATGAACGGCCTGTGCCCAGCAGTGGGACGTATATAGGCTGGTGATGATGATGACAATTATTTTACCATATATCTATAGGAATATAGGTATATACTATTAGGACACTCATTCTAGGAACTTTTGCCGTTTTGCGAGCTTTTTACATTTTTATAGAAAGAATTTGCGGACGGTAATACTCGTACATAATATTGTGTACTATTTTGGCGAGCATTACACATTTGAAATAAAACCTAGGTAATACCGGGTTGTACCCGCGTTCCATTAGGTGTTACATTATTATTATATACAGGTATAAAATAACGGTTTTATTTCGATTTGACACGTAATTAAAATTACTATTTTTATACGTGGTTGAATTTTGAGAGTTGATTATTATTACAGAATAATTAATAGTATCTACCTACTAAATTATTATTGATTAACCGTGGGAAGCATGTATAATTCAACGGTAGTACATCAGACGTTTTAAGTTTTCGGCACCTTTGGTAAGTTCACACGGCGGGCGGGGTGTCAAAGTAGTTTCATATCTAAATAAGAAATTAATTTCTCTGCGATTTAAAAAATTTTTTTGTTGTCTTTTGCTTTATGAGTCTAGTTCATAGAGAAGGCCACCAGTTAGACATAAAATAGAAATTTAAAAGTTTTTGCAAGCAATGGGTGCACACTTGGTGGGTTGGTTGGGTGCTTGTCCGGTTTATAGCCGACTTCAAAAAAGGAGGAGGTTATCAATTCGTCTGTATGTTTTTTTTATGTTTGTTATCTCAGAACTTTTGACTGGGTGAAAGTAAAAGTTATTGGGGGCGCTCATTTTGAAATTGCATCTCTTAATATAGAAGATGCTATTTTTCAAGTTAGATACGAAGCACCTTTCTGTGTATTTAATTTGAAATCAGAGGCCGTCGGGTGCTACGCCCGGCGGGTAGTTTCTTTTCGCACCAAAAAGTAACTCAAACTATCGCCATACCAAATTTCATCAAAATTGGTTTAGCGGTATAATCGTGTAAGGTAACATAAAGACACAGAGTTACTTTCACATTAATAATACTACTTTGTAGGTGATCGCAGTGCTGTTTCTGCGAAAGCACGTAAATCCATGAAAAATTATATTTGAAACTTGGGAGACAATTATAGTAATCAATAAATTCACACAATGGCTCGAACCACCTAATTTTTGCCTCAAACGCCAAAAAATTAACTGAGAATGGACGGCATTTTATCTTAGGCCTCAGGATGACAACGCACCTGCAATATGAAGTGATTTTTCTTTGTTATTGCAGGTGTCTATAGATGGCGGTAACCGCTTACCACCAGGTGGGCCGTCAGCTTGTTTGTCATCTAGTTGTATAAAAAAGTTCCATAAAAGGCCTAAAGAATGTGTTTTGTAGTAGATACCTACAATCGATGATATTTCATGATCATCACCAGCCTACACACGACCCACTGCTGGTCACAGGCCTTCCTACATGGGAGAAACACATGAGCAATTTTGGGTAACACCACTACATTGGCCCAATGCGAGCCTAAAGGCTTAACGTGTCTTCCGAAGCACGGATATTTCATCAGGGCATCGATACATAGGTTGCTATCCCCAAATGTACCACGACATATTTTATCGTTTGTCTATTGTTTCGAATATGTAAAATTTAAAACTGACTTTGTAAGACACCTGTTTCCCAGTTCAAGACAAGTGGTTCGACCTTGTACTTGTAACGAAAATTGGACAGTGTTTTATTATGCATGTTGAATTAATTGACGACGGACGTTCCAGCACTTTAATTGTCTTGTAACATTCCTTATGTTGGTTTTATTTTATCGAAAATATATTGTACATGCCCCCATCGCGGAAAGAGAATTTTTGCTCTTCGATATCTGATTGCAAAAGCCGTTTTTATCCGCTAGAGGATAAAGTAAATTGAATTTAGAACATCGTGTGCACTAAGTTTGTGAATTAAAAACATCAATCTGTCAAGCGGCGATATACCACCGGGGGCGATGACAATGGAAGAATCAATTGAGTCTGGAATCTCATGCTTGACGGGTTAAACCTATTTACTTGTACCTCCATGGTGCCGAATTTATCATTCATCCTTTTTAGATGAAATAAAAGTATTTTGATTTTTTTTTCCATTTAGTCATTTCCTCTGAGGTGGGATGAAAAGTTACGTGTTGCACTCGAGAACAAAGATTTTCCACCTCGTGCTCTTTTGATGCCCTTGCTAACCCTCACGATTCTATTTTTTGAATCACTTGCTGAATTGAGCATGCGATTAAAAAGCAACTTTGCACTCTTAAAAAACAAATAACTATTACTTGCCACAGTATTTTTGCTACTACACTTTTGATCACTGGCAATTCTTAAGCGTCGGACTCACGCTGAAAAAAATATTTGAATACACTACTTCGGTTGCATTAGTTATTTTAACCAAAATTCGTCGAGATGTAATTAAAGTTTACTTAAATTGACAAAACTGGCGCATCTCTTTGCACCTTTTATGTTTGGCTAGGTATTAGGTACTCTTTTAGGATTTAGCTTTGTTGTCACACGACTGTTTCTAATTTACAGGTAGGTACTCCCAAACTCAGTTACTTATTTTCAGTGCAGCCGTTTTTAAAAACATGTGTAATAAAAGTCTAATTTTAAAGATCGTAAGTATACAAGACAGACTATATGCGATTTTTTTGTCAAAATAAGTAGAATGAAAGTGGTGGGTGTAAATCTGTTTTCGAAACGGGCAGCAACCGATCCAATTCCTATTGATAAATATGGTTTCGAATTACATAAAGCTTACAGCAAAAGTATTCTTATTGGTTTTGTAGGTATATCTAATATTAATGGCTTGAGGGTTTGCTACGAAGTTCTTGAATCTGGATCATTAGCCGCGCCACGCCGACATTTTTTTTATTTTAAATATTGGGTAGGTATTTTAAAATATAATAATAAACAAAATATCTATAATGCACTTCACATACAATGTTATCAACGCCTAGTCTTGTAAGTGCTCACATCGAAAGCGTGTAATCCTAATCACTGTTACAAATCATTTATAAACAACAACAATACGAATATTGTGGCACAGATAGATAACTCGATGATAAGTCTGAATCGAATTTGGTGACAGTACATGCTCGTAAATTAACAATACAACCCGTTAAAAATGCAATTACTGAACTTCTGTTTATGAGTAAAATGAAATCGGCTTTGCATCTCTTTCTTTCCACAATTAGAAAAGGATGAAAATAATAGTTTTGCCTTTGGTTTTGGTCTAATATCAGTCAAAAAATTGTTGATTGCTTCTTGTTTTCTTGATGAATGCATGCATGCATTAAAAGAACAAAATCGTCTGAAACTAAATAAAATAAAAATGAGGCACCAACATTGAGTATTAAAAAAGATATAAATGATTTTGATCGTTATCGAATTGACATTAGACACAGAATTATTCTGCAGACTGTACGAATGTTCTTGTTATCAATAAATCTCTACCTGATTTTTTCATTGAGACTTATTGTTTACGTGAAATGCCTCTAATTAAAGAACTTCCACAACTTCCTGAAAACTCCCACAAAGTAAATCCAAAATTGATTTTTAGTCGTGTGAGCTAGCTGCTCATAGACAAAATTAAAAGATTAGACCACTCGGTCTAATCTTTTAATTGGAGCCCCTTTCTACCAAACCAACGCCCCAGTATAACGATAAATATTTCTGCTTTAGTCATTTTTAATTTATTTTGTTTCAGTAGGAAAGCTTACAACATTAATTACAATGTGGGTAATTTAAAATAATGTTTGTTTAAAAGCTAATTATAAGCTTATAAATAATGTATATTTCTGAATATCTTCAATGTTCATATTACCTGTGTATTTACTCATTTTTAGGTAGGCGCTTAAATCCGGTAAATTGTTTTTATTTCAAATGTGTAATGCTCGCAGAAATGTAAGACAATACTAGGCACTTAATTGTTAAAATTGACTCCAAGCTCTTAACGACGTCTTTTTCTATTTCCTTTAGATAGACTAAGATAAAAATCGCTAAGAGACTCTTAACAACTCCTCCAAGTGTATTGCGTTTCCTACTTGTGGTAACTGATGGTGGCATTATTGGGCGGTCGGCTCGTTACCCTAAATTAATTATTTTTTAAACCATTTAGGTTACGACGCACTAGCGTGCGTGGCCTCAGTTTCGGAGTGCGATGCGACTAATGGACAATTTGTAGAGCAATTCATAATTTATGGAATTAACTGTATTTTAATATTTTTCTTTTTTTCTAGACGAACAGCTCCGTCAAGGTGCGTTCCTGTTATACGTGCTCTTTGGAATATATGCGTTCACACTTATAGCCATTGTTTGCAATGACTACTTTCTACCATGCGTCGAGCTCATTTGCGAAGACTTGAAGATACCTCAGGTTTGTAAATAATAAATTACTATGTTGTCGGTAGGTAAGTAGGCCTTTAAAAAAGCTCATTCGTATCGTCAAAAATCCCTAGTATATATCCCATATGTCTGTCTGTCATTATTTGAATTTACATCGGTTCCATAACTTGAGCTACCGTGAACTCAACTACTGTTTTCCGATAGACAGACTGACATTATAATATTGTTAGCTTACGTAAATCCAGACAAGACAGAGAGACAACCATTATTTATGACATTGTTAGTTAATGTTATGTTAAGTGATAGACATATAGAATCGATACAATATTCTTGATACATCAGAATTTCTAAAGTTTATTCGATTATAATAATGTCTAAGAAATATCTCATAGGCCTTAAAGACGGTTTTATAAACGAGCGATCGATCGATCGACAAAAGACTTTATACTCGACTTATCGAAAATATCAATTCAGAAAGTTATGGAGACAGTTTCATAATAATTTGAAATGATGAAACACAAGATGTATTACAGATTTATCATAAAATCTTTAGAAAAAATCTAGAATATTACTTAGTGGTCCTTAATAATATGCTCAGAATGAGTATGTTATACCCTACTTAGTAAGCAAACGGTAAAAGTCTCTAGGATAAGTTGACGCAGGAGGGAACCAAAGATACCTGTTGGAAACCAGATCTGCGATAGAACCAGATCTGATTAACAGATGTCGATAGACAAAATTTGACGTGAAATTTCGATGTAACGGTTTACATCGACCACACAAACAATGGCATTCATCATCATATCAATCAGCCTATGAAGTCCACTGCCGAGTAAAGGCCTCCCCCATCGATTTCCAAACGGATCGGGTTTGCGCAGTCTGTATCCAACGGCTTTCCGCGACCCTGACCAGGTCGTCTTCTGTCCATCTAGTAGGAGGCCGTCCTATTTTGCTCTTTCCGGCACGTGGTCGCCATGCTAGAACTTTAACGCCCCATCGGCCATCCGCTCTGCGTGCTTTGTGCCCTGCCCACTGTTACTTGACTTGCTAATCCTATGAGCTATGGACATTACGACTCGATCAAATGGTTTTGTCGAGTTGTAACGTCAGATTTTATTTATCGACAAAAGAATATGATAACACAAAGACCGCGGCGCATTCGCAACTATTTTTAATCTGTTTTTGCTTTGTTTGTACGGTATTTTTTTACTTTAGTACTTTTTTATCATGACATATTGGCATATTCTTGACAATTTGTATAAACTTTATGAATGACGTAGTGTGACATAGTACGAAAATATTGATCTACTTTGGTTGGTGATTGTACCACAGACTTTCCATCACTACTATGTTCCTGCTTTTTCATTCTGCCCTGATATATAGTGAAGCTAATAGCAGCTGTATACTAGACATGGGAAGAGTATAAAGACAGGAGAGGCACAAATGATATTGAGGGATCAAAGTGCATCGTGACGTTTGTAATACTATCAGCTATCAGATACCGTCTACTTCTTTTACATTCTTAAATATAAAAATCTTTAATATAACAATAAAATTAAAGTGAATGTTACTTAAATACACCGCAACATTATTTCTTATAAAATTTAGTACGCGACATTTTTTATATACCACTAAGCTAGCAATCAAGTATACGGCCCACCTGATGGTAAGCGGTTACCGTAGCATATGGACCTTTGCAGGGAGCTCATTCCACAACCTGAGCTACGGGGGAGAAAGTTTCTCTGAAACCGTACAGTACGTGACCACTTTGGTTCCGATTTGTGAGGATGAACTCCCTGCCGGTGGCGAGGACTGCGATGATAGAAATGGGCCGTGGGCAACATGTCAAATAATTCCTCAGAACACACCCCGTTATACAAACGGTAGAACACACACAAGGAGGCAAAATCTCTCCTTAGGCTTAAAGGTTCGATACCGCTTGTGAGCTCAGGATCGTCGACAATTCTCATAGCGCATCTTTGGAGCACGGGAAATGGGCCAAGCTGGTATATTGGTGCTCCCGCCCATAAATGGCAGCAGTAGTATGGGGCCTGACTTGAGACTTAAGTATAACAAATATTTTTCCGTAGGCGGCTTTACTTAATTTAATGCTAGCTGTAGTTATTTAAAAACATTGAATTGGCACGTAGCTCCTTATTGATTTAAATTGTTTTTTATTATTATTTTAGAACATAGCCGCTGCCACATTCATGTCTGTGGCGACGTCATGTCCCGAATTCTTCGTGAACGTTATCTCGACTTTCCTCACGGGCTCAGATATGGGTATCGGAACTATTGTTGGATCAGCAATATTCAACCTACTTGGTGTAGCTGCAATTGGTAGTTTAGCCGCTATAAGGGTGAGTTTTCCTCCATTTTGCTCGAATTATACAGTGTATGTATAGTTTACCTAAATAATTTTATGTTATCAGAAAATAGTGTTGTAATTAGCGTTGTTTTTTAATTTCCAGCCCATTCCAATTGAAGCAAAGCCAGTCACCAGAGATGTGTTAGTTTATATGATCAACGTCAGTGCTCTTGTCACCATTGTATGGGATGGACAGATTGATTGGCCAGAAGCGCTGGCATTAGGCGTCATGTATATATTCTACTTCGTCTTTATGTTTAACAGTATCCGGGTTTTTAATCTAATTGATAAAATTGCCGCATTATACTGCAAGAAAAATAATATAGAAGGTATATTAAAGTCATTTATAAATCTGGCACAATGATACGTCGACTACTACACAACTAATAATTTATCTACGGTTTCAGTGGAATCAGCTAAGAATCCAGAAGAGGGGATTGATAATAAAGGTTTTGAAGACTCGACTACTAACATCAATTTGGCGTACAATGGTGTAAAGCTCGCCATCAATGAAAATGGTATAACTTTGTGATTATAATAAAGTTTTCTTATAAATAATTTGCAATATCATGGTTTTGAGGAAATATTTTTGTGTTTTTAGAGGAAGAGAGCGTGAAGAAGCCTGGAAAGAGTTTATTTAGGTTCCCCAAGGAGAATTCCCTGGTCTATCGCTTCTGGTGGTTGTACACTTGGCCTTTGAAGTTTATTTTGACAATGACTATACCATCGCCGGTTACATACAGAAAACTCTATCCTTTATCTTTCATTATGTGTATTGTGTGGATTGGCACTAATTCTTACTTTGTGTCATGGAGTATGACTGTTCTTGGTAAGTAAATTTTTGAGTGATTTATTCCCATGGTTGTTACTTTTAAATATACAGTTAGGACATATTATTTGACTGTCTGTTAATAAAGCATCTATGTCATCGTAAATACGACCGGCTGGCCGAGTGGTCTGTACCCTTTGCTATACAAGCTACTCGGTCAAGAGGTCCCGGGTTCAAATCCCGGTAGGAGCAATTGGTTGTATGTTGAGTACGAGCATTTGTTTACGCGTCATGGATGTTTATATGTTTATTTAGTATATTTCTAATATTTGTATACATATTATTATCATTATTTCTCCGTTATCTAGTATCCATAACACAAGCTCTTAATGATGCCTACTTTGGGCTGAGTGTATGAATATTATTATTGTTGTTATTATTAAATAGAACTTAGCTTAGTTTCACTATTAGATACATGAATTAATGGAATTACTTCCGTTTTATTAAATTCTTATTTTTATTTTAGGTCACACTTTCTTTATTCCTGAATCTGTTATGGGAATGACGTTTTTGGCTTTTGGTGGATGTTTGCCTGAAGCTATCTCCATATACATCATGTCACGAAAAGGTATGTGCAAAAGCTTTAAAACCGCATTCTCTGAATTTTAAAAAAAGTAATTCCAACCAAGAACGTTTATCAATCCAATCGATTTCCTTGCGTATTGCCTGCGTAAAATATGCGTAAACTATTGTTTATTACATATCGGCGAATATTTTGCATGCTTATTCGAAATGTGTACCTAGTTACGTTAATTATTGAGTTAGCTGTCGAAGTTGTGAAGTGGCAGTCTATGATCTATTTAGGGATTGCAGTAATGTGATGGACCCTACCTACACTATACCTAATGTCAAAATTGGTAGCTTTTATAACGTTCTTAGTTCCTCGCTGATCAATGATTGAGTTAATGAAATACTAACTTCATCGGTTTTGAGAAGAACTAATCCTAAGCACATAAATTTATGAATGGCTTGTAGTAAAGTAACTTAGCCAACGGAACCAAAGACACTGATTGAGCATCAGAAATATCTAAATGTGCACCAAATTAATGGTTCATAGAATATTTGCAGATCGGAATTATTTCGGTGAGCATTTAGATGTTTAAAGGAGTATCTTTAATTAAAATCCGTTACTAAACGCTATAAAAGTTCATGTTTAGATACTCTTTAAAATTGTCACTCACTTCTATCGAACTATGTTTTATTATACGTATATGTAACTATGTGTACCTAGTTCCTCCACGACACGACTCACCTGAGCCGAGGTCCGAGCCTTTACAAGCACACTCAGATTTATCGCTCCATAATGGTTCGAGCGCCCTGGAGACTCTTACATGACTGTTAGAGTCTCCAGGGACACCTCCCCCGGAGGTGCTTCCTGGCGATTAGAAACCCTCCAGTGGCGAATTCGCCCCTCAAGGCTTGAGGACTCACCAAGGTTCTCGCCTCCTTAAAACCCCGGTTACGCTGTAAAGGCCATCTGCGGCTGACAGCAATAGTCATTAAAAAATAAGTGTACCTAGTTTGCCAGAGCGATGAACACCTACTTACAGAATGTCCAACTTTACGGAATATAACGATGTTGGAGTAAAAAATCAGCCACCTTTCTCTAATTACGTAGCTCTGGCGGTAAAGGACTGAACCCACAGAGTGTGGTGCGGAAGCGGTGCGGGGCGAGATGATGTTGTAATTTTAGAATTCCAATGTACCCTGTTACACAGCTCGCACCGCACCAAAGAGTACCTACATTTTTTTTATAAAGCACGACAAATGACTCAACATCACCTGATGTGAAGCGGTAAGAAGAGTCCATATGCGAAGACAGCTAGTGTAGTTTATACACTGCCCTAGCCGCCTCCACCTTGCCGGCCCAAAAGGTGCTTTTTCACGCCTCTTTTGAAGGAACCCATGTTATAGGAAGGAGGGAACACATGTTCTGGCAAAGAATTCCAAATTCTGGAAGTACGATTCTGGATTTTGGATTTTTTAACCGCACCACGATCGCTCTTTGTGTAATATGGTACATAAGAATTCTATCATTACAACATCATCCCGCCCCGCACCACACCCGAACGCCCCCGTACCGCGCTCCGTGGGTTCAGTAATTTTTAATTTTTATGATGCTCTTCATCTAAAGCTTACTGTGTACCTAGTGCCGCGTAACAATGATTAGATAAAACAGTAAAACATAGATAAATTGTAGTGTTTCGCAATAAATATCAGATGAATTCCATTGCCATTACCGTAGATAGATACGTAATCAATACACCCTGCTGGGCGACCGCCTAATTCTAAGTCATATCAATAATATAGTTTTGAAAGCCATGCATTCGTTGGCGGCACTAAATGACAATAGGACGTTATAGCCATACCAATTTTAATATTAACGCATTTAGGCGGTGGCCCTACCGTACTTATAACTGATAACTGTAGGAAATATGCAAAGATTTTTTTTGGGTTTAAATAAAAGTAATACTAGTTACCTACACAATAGCAACTTACAACGAAATTGATTTAGAAAGGGCCAGATTTACTTCAGTTTCTAATTCAAATATATGAGCTATAATTTTACATATTTTCTCATACTTAAATGCTAATTATTTTCATGCATATTCCCTATTAGCTCATTCTGCTTGCGAGGTATTTAACACTATTTTTTTCTATTATTTTATTTCCTTTTATTTATTCTATATTGCTAATAATGCTCTCAAATTATTTTTTAAGTTTTTTATGTGAATACTCAATCCACTTACATCTGTACTGTATAACCTACTTATCTTATCTCATTACCTACTACATATCGCTTACCTACCTATCGCTTATTAAATCTCCTGATACGATTCTGACCAAAATTATGCGAACAGGCGAGGTGATTAATGTTAATATTTTTCACACCTTTTTGAGCGAATGAGCGAAATATTGTATACTTACTGCTTTTTTAATGCTCTGCGATTTTAATGTTGAACAGGAGTTTCGTAAACTTCATACTTTATGATTCCTATTTTTATAATCACAAAGTTCTAATATATCTATTCTTTGATGTAGGTACCTACCTAATAATAATTGTTATCTTTAATACATACCGTGAAACAAAAACCTAAACATTGATGGATAAAAAATATTATTAGGTTATTATTTTTATCCATTCGGTTCGATATTTATCTATTATGGAAATCTTAAAAAATATATCTTGCTTTATTTAAATAAAATAAAGCAAGCAAATAGCGCACCGAACGCGTACTATGGGTTCCGTAACAGTTATGTTTAAACAATATTTTTTTTGTAATTTCAATTTTTTTTAAAATGTAAAAGATAATCAATTTATCTATGTTTTCAAGGAAAATGTATATCGCAGCAAATTGCCTTTGGATTCATTATTTACAATTTGTCACTGAATTTTTTATTTATTTTTATAATAATTATATTTTCACGCTAACACTAACCATCTAGCCAAATTAATCATCAATAAGAGAATTATGCTATTGATACTAAGATAAATTATAGGTACCTACTTAATAAAACTTAGAAGGAGCCATTGCTCGTAGGTACACACAACAGCACATCAAGTGTAACAGTTGCACTACGAAAGCCGCCTCTATTACGAGCGCAGTAAGGGCGACGTCAAGGTCAAACGGTTACGCTTGATGTGCTGTCGACTGTACGATCTGACTACTTACTTGACATTCCTTATCTGACACAGTATGCTGATTACTAATGGACGCTACTGTTAGCTACGGAACCCTAAAACAAATATAGATCTTAGAATGATTTCTTATCTTTTTATATTGATTTCCATGTGTAAGGCATTTAAAAGATAAAAATAATACCCTATGTATATACTTTTCTATTTATAAGTAGGTATGTCATCGACAGGAAAGTAAATTATGATTAAAACGGTAATTTACTTTAGTTTGATCGACTCCCATTTTCAATTGTAACAATATTATAAAATAATTATTTTATCTAAAAGAGCTATGGTTTTGAAATAGATTTTCATTGAAAGTAACTTTGCCCATGTACGCATGTATTTGCCCATGTATATGGCGCCGCCATCTGGTTAAATTCGCGGCTCAATTGGGTGCCTAGCCCGTTGATTAAACGCCGGCTCCAATTAAATGCCTAGTCCTTGGCGTATTGAAAAGATCGTCTTGTACCGAAGTTTTGGTTTGATTGGTGGGTTCAAGCCACTTGTAACCGACATCGTTTTGGTTGAATGTGGTCATAAAAAATAACCTTTAACCTAAAATTAACCCAATCACTCAAACAGTCATACAAAAGCTCTTCGATTTAAGCGACCTACCTAGGCGCCCAATTTAATGGCTAATTTAACCGGATGGCTGGATTGACGTCCAGCCATCTGGTTAAACGTTACGCTCAATGACTTGGCTAGTTATCCTTAAGCCGTTTCATTGGATGACGGCGTTCAATCCATGGGCTAAGCGTCTAGTTAAGCGGCTAATTTAACCGGACGGCTGCGACACAAACATAAAATAGAGATAAAGCGATTGTTGCATTTTCAATATCAATAGAAATTAACACCTGGCGAACGTTTTCTTACAATTAAGTCCTACTCAGTTATACGCGAGATTCAGTTAGCTATTTGAACTACCGAGCAGGCGGGTGCTGCACGCACTCGCATGCCTCGGCACCGCCAGCCGCGATTATATAGTATAATATATAGCTACAAAGCCGATAGTAGATAGTTTTGACTTCTTTTATTTATTTACTGGCAGCAGAACAATGAGATAGGCGAAAACTTTGGAATCTAGCTCGTGAACAAAGTTTTTTTACTATATACAACTAGACGACAAACAAGCTGACGGCCCACCTGATGGTAAGCGGTTACCGCCGCCTATAGACACCTGCAATAACATGGAAAAATCACTTGATATTGCAGGTGCGTTGTCATCCTGGGGCCTAAGATGAAATGCCGTCCATACCCACTAATTACACGGCCTACCTTTCCCTTCAATCCGAAACACAGCGAACTGTTTCACGGCTGAAATAAGAAAGTCCGCTTGCAAAGGTTTGATTTGAATAATAATTTGATCGTTTGCCATTTCGGTTTTCACTACCTACAGCGCCTGCGACTATAGCGTATACCTGGATAGGTCCTTCATCTGTTAACTTTGTGCAACCAATCTCGCTTGACTGTCAAAAAACTGACAACAGCAGAAATTGAAAACTCACCTCAATGTTATTTTTCTTTTCAGGCGAGGGAGGCATTGGAGTATCAAACGCACTGGGTGCAAACTCATTGGCCATATTGTTCGCTCTTGGAATGCCGTGGCTGATCAAGACATTGACTCTAGTCTTTCAAGGAGCTGAAGTGACCGCTATCCAATTAGACTCCGCTGGTATTGACTTCATCGTCGGTTCCCTACTCGTCGGCGCCTCGATGCTATGGCTGACTCTCTTCATCGGCAAGTTCCAGCTAAAGAGGGGCGTCGGTATTATTCTGATGACTCTCTACCTTTTCTTTATTACGTTCGCGATTCTGGTTGAACTCGGCATCATCTTAGATAGAACCGTAATGAGGTGCTTAGTCTGATTTCGATAGGTAAAATTGCATAATATGTGCTTTAATTGTGATAAAGGAAAGGATAGATAGTTACTCACCGGTACCTTTACTAGTAATAGTACACAATTGTACGTATTTATTTAATGCCTGCATTTGGTAGAAACTACTTACAAAGGACGAGTTACTGGTTCGTGATGGATCGGACAATGGGTATCGAACCTTACATTATTTTAATAAAATTTATCCTGGTATTAGTATGAAATATGGGTGGGATGAAAAATGTAATGGGTTTTGCAAAGTTGATTAATAACTACTAAAAGAATTTATGTAAGTACCTAATTGTATGTCGATAGTATCAAGTTATCAATATATTATACTCTCGCCTTAAGATATGCAGGAACACATTTTTGGAACTCCCATATAACTTAAGGCGAGTATAATATCTCTCTACTTAGTTATAGCCTGTATCCGCGGAGTTCTATGAAAATTGTGAAATTTGTAAGTACTTTGGTAAAGTTTGGGAAGCCACGGTTTTAAGCCTGAAGACAATGAAGGTTTAATACACTTGAGGAGCTGATAATACAGCGTTTATAGGTTGATAAACAGAAAATATTGATGACCATAATGTTAATCTGACTAAGAAGTATTTATGTTAAGTATTTTCTTTTTGAAGTCTACTTACCACCTTTAAGTAATCACCTCCATGTTTACTTGAAAAAAGGCTGGATTTTAAGTTTGAATATTCTCAGATACAGTCTTTTAATTATATTCTCTCTCCGCCAAAGACTTTTCTTATTAGTTTGTACATTCTTTCATGGGTCGATTGATTTGTTTTAAATTATACCTCAATTGAATAATTGTAGTCTCCATTACCTGAGAAGCTATCCCACAAAAAGTAAAGTAAGTCGTACCTACTGTAAATATATGTACTTGAAGGTTATTTTAATGACTGGTGTTTACAAAACAATTGCTGAAAACAAAAGAGCCATTAAAAAACTGTGTCAAAGTAGCGCTGTTAATATAAGTTTTATAATACGAGTACTACGAAATTGTAAATAACGCGGCAACTTTAATTGCACTAGTAAGATAACCAATTGTTATTTATTCTTAGAGAATACGAGGAGATGTTATATAAGAGGCTTGAATTAGTGTATCTATGTCTTAGGGTTTCAAAGAAGACTTAGTTCAGCTACCGACTGTGATACCTTGAATTGGAAATTGATAATATAGCATAGTGTAGTATACTATTAAAGATAAGAACTTATTTAGTTTCTTAAGAATAAATGTTAGTTTTACACATCGATAACAGGAAAGGAGATGTTTAATATCCGGCCAGGTACATGAACACTATTTCCAAAAATCAGGATAAACTTCCTGAATCCGGGAAAAATATTAATAATTCGCTTTCATGCATAGTTTGTTTGAACAAAAGTTGAAATTTTTCGTCGTTTTTACCATTACTCAATATGCCAATATGGCAGGCGACAGAAGTCAACTAAACGCCATTAAATTAACACAAGCGTCATGTTGCAGTTTATTTCTCTAAAAATACTTGTTTTGTACCACGCAACAAAGCAAATAAACAGAAAATGGACAATTGAACGCTGTTGTTCATATTTTTACCTGATTTTCAGTATACTGTACAAAGACCTGGTCTCCATACATTTCTGGAACATCTCTTTTTTGACGGTGTTTGAACACAAATTTATGTTATGTAATTTCTGACCATCGATACTTAAATGTACCGCACGTGTTGAAGTCCATTCTGATGGATAGTACTGAAATCGATATTATCGATAACGTTAATATCTTATTCTTATATCTTATCGTTATAATGTCGATTTCAATATCAGCAATATTTTTAGCAATAGTAATCTTAGTTTAAAATTTTGGGAGTATTAACGGCGACGACCAGCAGGCCGAGTGGTCTGTGCCCCTTACTATACAGGCTACTTGGTTGGTAGGTCCCGGGTTCCAATCCCGGTAGGAGCAAATTTTTGTATGATGAGTACGAGCATTTGTCCACGAGTCATGGATGTTCATATGTTTATTTAGTATATTTCTAATATTTATATACATACTATTATCATTATTTCTCCGTTATCTAGTACCCATAACACAAGCTCTTAATGATGCTTACTTTGGGCTAGATAATAGGTGTGAGTGTATGAATATCATTATTATTAACAAATGTCAATAGTAAGTTTAATAACTATATATCTATATCGACTAATTAGTTTCTCATCTCACTAGTTCTTATGAGGAATTATATGTAAATACGAATGAAATATGCCAATAGTTAAGGCATTAACTTAATGCAAATGGATTTGTATTAAATGAAACAAGTCTCAAAACATGACTTTTTATTTTCTGCTTCTTTCTCTAACTCTGAAACACTTGGTTTATAGCTAGTTTCATTTCGACCACCAGGATCCCCTAGCTCGTTACCCCAAGGGATCCTTGTGAACTCCTTAGTTCATCAGGATCCCCTTTCAGTAACAGTAAGTAAGTATGGCTTTCATGATCTGAATTTAGTTTTCACAATCCACACATAAATACCTACAGATATATAGACTTGAATTAATTCAGACAGGATTTTTGTTTGGTCGCGAGCGAGGATAAAATATAATCTTGGCCGGGACTTATAACTGACCGATGTTCATTCTTTTCACGATTTCTTTATTCTCGTGAATGGATAAATCGTGGAAACATGTGCTAATTTTTCATAATATTGATAGTATTATGCAAAAATTTTGTGTAATGTTCTTAGGCCCGTATTATGGAACGTTTCTCAGTAAGAAATCTAGTTCAAAAAGTAGTTTTAATACGATATTTAGTTTTCGAATGTTTCTTTAAAGCGACATACATTGATCGAAGCTCAGCCTGCGTATTTTATAACGACATTTACGACAAAATCTACACTCAAGCAAAGATTTGATCTTAATTTTTTTTTATACAACTAGATGACAAACAATTAAATGCTTTAGCATCAATAGGTACATCATTCGTTGCTGGTACAAACCAATGTCACTGGGGCGACACTATTTACTAGGCCAGTGATATAATTACTGAATACCAAATAGGAGCGTCAGAAGAGTCATGCGAGCCTCATAGAAGTGTCCAGAGATTTAATTTGACGTTTAAAAAATTAATAAATTTTTAAAATGTCCAATTCTTTTTTTATTTTACTCTACACAAATTATAGTAGTAATTTTATTTAACTGACATTTATTATTAATTACCAATACTTCAAATTCTCAACTTCAAGTTGTGAATATTATTTACATAATTAATTATTTATCAGTTTAACGAAATAATTACAAATACGTTTAATGAGATAATTCTACGGAATGAAATTAGTACTATTATGGAAAGTCGGCGCAATTTTGATTAGTTAGATTAGATCTGATTAAACTATGCGATTGCAAAGAAAAGGTCTTGTCGGTTTATTTGATCAAAGATTAAGTACTCGATACCAACGTTACAAATAATATTTTTTGAAAAATAATAAAGTTTGATATTTATGTTCTAAGCAGTAATATAAGGTTACTGCTTAGAACATAAATATCTTAGAACTTCGTAAAAGGCGCTGATTTTGCACTAGTATCACCGTGGTGGGCCGTCAGCTTGTTTTTCATATACTTGTATAAAAAAACTACCGCCGTAATAGGACTGTGTACGTTATGTTATTGGTGTTAAGATGCAAAGACTAGCGATTCAAATCTGTTTGGATCAAGCTACAGTACCACAAGGTAACCAGATAGCACCTACTAATTATTGGCTATAGATTCCATCAACGCGAACGTATAGTGATAAAGAAATTTGAAATATTTTACTACCGCTAAACGAATACTTGTTGATGTTTGTGAAAACAATACGATATTTTTTAGTTGTGCAACAGTCCATCTATAAAATTATTATAATTACTTCATGGCCGAAAATAAAAATAATGATAATTAAAGTTTTTTGATAAAATAATTGCAGACATTAGGTACTTAGCGTGTAATTCTGTTGATAAGTTCTATCTAGCTAAAGACATGCAGAAATATATTATGTAAATGTAATCAATTGAATCACTCATAAAACGTGCATTAATATCGTGTTGGTAAAATTAATTATACCTACATTTCTGTTTTTAGTTTATGATTTTTAATTTGTAGTGTGCTCACTCATAAAACACTCATTTTAACACATTTTATACAACGAATTTGTTATTTGAAATTTTATACAAACAATAAACAAATATGTGCAATTTTTGCTAACTAACTAATTTTCTTCGAAGTTTAACTTCAATTCAGGTGATGTGTTTTAACTTATACTTGGTATCTATGGACAATAATTGTACATCGAAAGGGGCCAAAAAGTGTGCACTTAATGAATTGTAGTCATTTAATTTACGGCGAGAATAATGGAAGACTTAAATTTAAAAAAAAATTACTGAAGCAAGTATATACTTTATTTACCCTTTTCCCGATAATTTCCATACTTTCCATCAACATTCTTCAAAACACAGTTTTTGTCTCGTTCATTACAAAATATTATTTACTTATATTAGAAAAGACTAGACTTACATTTCATGTTTTTTAATAATTTAATGTGAATAAAATCTTAAGAAATATTTAATAAGTACATTTGATACCACTGTCCGACTATACATTGAAGTCATCATAAAAGTGGACACGATGCAGATGAAGCGACACAATTTAAAGATATAGATATTATAAAATAGATATCATTTTATAAAATTTGTATTACACTTGATCGTAATAAAATCAGACATTCATGTTACAACATTTTTAACGCTCTCAAAGAAATTTCACAATAGTATGTAAGTATACATTATTTTTATTAGTAGTAGCTATGTGTAATAATACTTTCAATATGCTTGTTTTAAATAAGCTTCAATTCGCTTACGGTTATACAATAAATAAAATATGTACCTACTTAGCTAATACTTTTACACTATGTTCTCCCTTGTATTCATTAAACTCTCACCACCTGTTACACCTGTAAAAAATAGAATGACTATTTATTTATTACCATTTAATTTAGAATATAAAATTCCGTGAACTACTAGAAATAATGCCCAATATTATGTTATTCACAAGAAAGAAATAAATAATACAAAGACAAATGAAAAATAAATAAATATCATTGATGGCCAGTAGATTTAACTGTACAAGTTACATGAGTTCTTATTGTTCCTTTTTCACATGGAAATAGTACATCGGTGACAAAATGTAAATATAATAATAATAATATCACTTACTAGTTATTAAGTGATATTATTATTAATAGTGATAGTGTTAGTGATATTAATAGTTATTAAGTGATATTATTATTATATTTACATTTAGTGACCGATGATTCCATGTGCACTTACTAGGCGGTAAGTTATATTATTATTATATTTTCAATTAGGTACCGATGTATCTACCATCCCATATGCAATGGCACAGTAACGACCCTTGTAAGTACAGTCAAATTTACAGGCAATTATTGATATTTGTTTTTGTATTTTTTTTTGTTCTACCGTTTTTTAATACTTCTGTTTGCAGTGCAGATTACTAGTAAGATGACGGTCGAACTGGTGGTAAGTGGTTACCGTCACCTTAAAAACAAAAAAAAATGTGGTGACTTGTGATAATGTTGTGTATTTACGCCAAGCCCACCACAACCCATCATAATGATATTATCAGTCTTCGGAGTGAATTCATTGTAGTCTTACAACTAAATCGACATCACTGTTCGAGTTTAATCGAGTAGAATGGGACAATCTATTACAATATAATCATAATAAAGCAATATATACCTACTTATGTCGAAGGCAGACGGTTGAATTCGATAGTTCGTGATACGTCGATCGCGTCGTCTAGTACTAAAGACTATTTGTGTGATTGTAACATACCACTTAAAAATCGAAATCATTTGGTTATAAGTGGCCATAGAAAATTACTTTTAAACTTACCAATCTCACAAATACTCTTTAATACAAAGGCGATGTGCCGAAACCAACCATCATACCCATAGTTTCGGCCTTCGACATAACACAAGTTGTTTTGGTAATTTAAACTGTGTATAAATTACCACTTCGTCTAAATTACCATTGTGTCTTAATTACCACTGTATCTTAATTACTACTGTGTCTAAATTACCTGTCATGGCAATAGCATCACTCCTTTTTAGCACCCGCGTGATTGAAGCTCTTATGACGATGACCACATCCTGGTTGGTGAAGCAAAACAGTATTGCTACGCATAGGCCCTGGCAAAATAAAGTTGTTCTATTATAGTATGAAAAACGACAAATATTTTTTAACAAACTTTCCACTAAAGTGACTCTTAATACACCGCATTTAGGTTTATAATCACCAGCCTATATACGTCCCACTGCTGGGCACAGGCCTTCCTACACGGGAGAAACACATGAGGAGTTTGGGCCATAACACCACCACGCTGGCCCAATGCGGGTTGGTGGGTTAAAGCGGTTGCAGTAACAACCGGGACCAACGGCTTAACGTGCCTTCCGAAGCACGGAGGAGCTCAAGATTATATATAAATTTGATTGACCCATCCAGGGACCAACCATGGCGAAAGTTGCTTTGTTTTCGTGATCGAAACCAGAGCGCTCAAACCAATACGCCACCGAGCTCCCGAGCTTTAGGTTTATAGTTTAGCTAATTACAGAACTGTGCTTTTTATTTAATTGGCATACAATTAAACGCCTAGGCCGATGGTAATTGAACTAGACTCACTCAAAGTTTAACAACACGGAGTATTGAAAGTCCAGATTACAGTCTTAGTTAGATGCCTAGGCGGATCGTGATCGGTTGGTTCAAGGTTTTAATTATGACGATTTCGGTTAGAAGTGGTCATAAAAAAAATCTTGACCGTATCAATCACTTAAACAGTCACAAAAAGGCTCATCAATTTAAACGACCTGCCTAGGCGTCCAATTGAATGGCTGCTTTAATCAGACGGCTGACATGACGTCTGATTAAAGTAGTTACTAGGTGATAGGCCCGTATGTAGGGTCGTCTGAGTAGGTACCACCGCCTTTCTTATTTCAGCTGTGAAACAGTTCGCTGTGTTTCGGATTGAAGGGAAAGGTGGCCAGTGTAATTACTGGGCATGGACGGCATTTCGTCTTAGGCCTCAGGATGACAACGCACCTGCAATATTTTCCCTTGCAGGTCTTTATAGGCGGCAGTAACCGCTTACCATCAGGTGCGCCGTCAGCTTGTTTGTCATCTAAGTAGTTGTATATAAAAAAAATGACGTTCAGCCATCTGGTTAAACGTTGCGCTTAATGACTTGGCTAGTTGTCCTTCAGGCGTTTCATTGGATGCCGGCCTTTAATCAACGGGCTTAGCTTCCAATTAAGCGGCGAATTTAACCAGATGGTGGCGACATATTATAAAGTTGACTCGATACGATTATGAGTCCAAAGTTAAATATGTTGATGCTAATGAATGGCGACAAGGACCCCTGTTGCCTTTTCACTTGTTTCACGCTGTAGAAAAACCCTTAGATGTACAAAGAATCTAAATTTAGAGTTTGTATTCGAAAATAAAGCTCTTAAAAAGTACACATTTTCAGTTTTTTCATAGTAACGGTTAAATTTGTCACGTTTTTCCAGTCTTTGACAAAGTAAATTACATAAAGAGGTTACTCATCGACATTACTCGAACTTTTGAAACATTTTTCAAATTACCGGGATGGTAAATTCAAAATTAAAAAGCGTGAAGTTCGTGCACTGGGACTGGGACTGACTGCGAGGAGTGGTACTTTTTGTTGATTACGTGAATGTTGTCGATCCGTTGAACTTTTAAAATTTATATTGAAACAGTTTCTTTCGTCCATACCCTGCTGATATTTTCCTACTTTCAAATGTAGGTTGTTGTCTGCGTCGAGTCTTCTCTTATTATTAAGTAGATACCTAACTCTATACTTACATCAAATCTTCAATAATATGTATTTAGAAGTTAACTTCAGCTATTTGTCAGTAACCATTTCAACAATAATTTTATTAATTCTAACCTTCGTGGCACTGCACTAAAATTGAGCAGGATATCGAGTCAGCCCAATTTCTTAATGTGCAAAAATACTGAATATCTACTCAGGACAAGATTTGAACAATAGATAAATTTATAGTCCCGAACATGTTTCCGAAAACTATTTTACCAACTAATAGATCCCATAGATTTTCTTCACTTTTATAATTTTCATCGAATGAACTGTAGACCAATGCACGTTTGACGAACGCATCGTTTGTGTTTTCTGCAGTTCACCGAATGAATATAAGCCCGTAAAACCATTGACATTCTGTACAATTTCCTACTCCACTTACTCGGCGGGTTCGATCCTCGCCTCAGGAGTATACGAGATCAGAGCTGTCCGCAGAAGTTCGACACGGCCGTGGTAAATTAGAAAGCCTTAGATTACGTGGTTATTTTCTTTTTTTACACGACTTCCGCTTTATACGTAGTAGCTACCTACGTACGGCCAAATTGATAATACCTATCTACTAATAACTTGCATTAGAAACCGAAGAGCTATTACCTATCTATGTATCTATGGTTTTACGGTCTAATATTAATTCGGTGAACTGCAGGAAACTCAAACGATGCGTTGGTCAAACGTGCATTAGTCTATAGTTCATTCGATTAGAATTATGAAAGTGAAAAAAATCTAAGGGATCTATTAGTTGGTAAAATGGTTTTAGGGAACATGTTCGGGACTCATAATTTTATTAATGGTAAAATTTAACAGGCAAAAACAAAAGGTGAACTCTTAGAAAGGATGAAAACGGCTCAATGATTCTTGTCAACAAATTCTACAGCACAGCCATCAATGGGCCTAATTCTGGAGGCACACTCTAAGTTTAAATTTAAGTACAGTATATCTCTTTCTCACAATATGTAATAAGAATGAGATAGCAAGAATTGTTCAGAGCTGTCATCTAAATTTAGACAGATTTCATACGAACCATAGACAATTTTAGACGGCATGTACGGAGGTGCCTCCTAAACACTGCATTTTATCACGTTCAATAAGGTCGAAAATTGAATGCATGTTTCTAAACGTCAAATTTTATGACAGCGATCCTTTTTGTATTCATATTGAGAGAAAGAGGTAGACTGAACTTAAATTTAATCTTAGCATGTGTTGGCCAGAATTAGCGCCAATATCAAAACTCAATAAAATATCGAAACAGCAATAACAAACTCAATACTTCCCGCAGGAACGTCTTTCCTGCTGATGCCTTTTGATTTTATACGTCCAATCTCAAATACCTTCTCTATATCCC
Organism: Nymphula nitidulata; assembly: GCA_947347705.1. NCBI lineage: Eukaryota > Metazoa > Arthropoda > Insecta > Lepidoptera > Crambidae > Nymphula > Nymphula nitidulata. The sequence goes on from OX374616.1 coordinate 27,410,917, forward strand.
ACCTCACAAGACTGATTTTCTCCTATTCCTTCACCGCTCATGCAGATCCTTTGTGGAATCTACTTCCGCATGACATTCGCGACTTGAACACTATTTCCGTTTTCCAGCGACGACGCGCCAAAGAAAGAACACTAAGTATCTTTACTTCCTTCTATGAATGCTATTTATATCTGTGTTGTAGAAAAATAAAAATGAAGATATCTATTGAATACATATAATATTATGTATTTTATATTATTTTCAGACCGTCTGTCTATATTAATTAAGACTAATACGAAATTTATCCTTCTCTTCTTCTTGAATTATTCTATACGAATTTTAATTCTATACGAATAACTGCAATTTCATATGTAAGCAAGGACGCTGATTGCTCTAAAAGCTAATACTCGAATAGCCCACTAGACTTTTCGGCAGGTACAGGTTTATTCATTCTTTACGCCACACCCTGTATATTGGTATTGTTGGTGGCTGACCGCCAAAATCAAGAGATTAAAAAATGTTTTTTTTCTGAAAAGCTTGTATTTAAAACCTTAAATACTAGTACGTCAGAAAAAAAAATCCATGTTACCATGTTATATGCATGATTATTACCTTGTCAAATTAATATAAAACTTTGATACTAGTATGTACAGACGACAGCACATCAAGTGTAATAGTTACACTACTAAAGCCGCCTTTATTACCGACGCAGTAAGGGCGGTCTCAAGGTCAAACTGTTACGCTTGATGTGCTGTCGACTGTACGTACATTTAAAGCAACTCCCTATTTATTAATACGCTAGCAGATTAAGCCAGTATGCCATCTATAGGTACCTGTCTTACACATACATTAGTATTATATAATGATTATCGTCTGTTTGTGTACTTTTAGGGCAAAAGCAAGGAATTACTAGATATAATTCCAATAACCAATAACCTACGTCTACGTGATGATATTCAGACAAAGGGTATTCCCCGCCACTATGGATGTTTTTGCATTATTTTTGCTTATTTTTTTATGAATACTATGCTTATCATAGATAGTACAGTCAAAAACAAAAGCAAGAGATCGGTTTCGAGTTTCGACAGTTTGTTTTATATTTTTCTATAATTCCTTACAATGACACAATTTAAAATTAAATAAATTCGCATGCCCTTGTACCTACCCTATTTTTACACCTATGGATATTTTGTGTTGATATTTCATAGTAAGTTTCGGTTTCATTTTAATTTAAGCTTCTTGGTCATGGCGGGCCTTATTTCGTCGAAGCCAGTGGTATGGTCAAACAAAGATGACTAAAACTAATTCTATCCATTTGAAAAGAACGATTTGATGTTAGTTTCAAATAACTGATATTATGGTGGTCAATATTTCAGAGTTCTAAACATGCAAGAAAAAGCTGGTCCGTTAATTAAGTTACATTTCGCTAATCGCCTTTACTACCGCAAAGCAGCATTCGCCGGGCTCTCTCGCAAACGCATTTTATTTTTATAAATATTTAATGGTTACGTACCTATTGGATCAAATATAGCTTGAATCTGAGTTGTGCTACCTCTCCTTTCAAGCGTGGTTTCATCCTAATATAATATAAATTTTACTGTCAATAAAGTATAACAAGTAATCAATATGTATAGGAAGTGATAAGAATGTCTAACATTTCGAGTACAGTGTCAAGCAAGTTCAAGGGTGACATTGAACTTTGGTAGTCGCGAGCTAAAGTCTATTTTCCGGTGTTAGTTTTACTAATTATTACTTTTGACCATACTGAGGGCCTAGACAAGATGCCATTTGACAGTCGCTACCGCTATCGCTAAATGGAAAATGTATGGGATTTGACATTTACAATCGAAAGACAATCGAGAGCTTATATCAAATCCCATATGTTTTCCGCTTAGCGATAGCGATAGCGATTATCGAAAGGCATCTTGTCTAGGCCCTCAGAACTTTTATTGCGAAGTTAAGAATGATGCTAAAAAGTCAAAAATGGGTATATAATTTGACAGACCAAAATATTGTATAGGCAAAAGCTTTGCGAGAGCGGCAGTGCAGCGGGGTGTTGTATGATGGGAGGGGAAATAGGTGTTTTTAGCAACGTTTGGGGCACGCACAAAGGAAATTCCTTTCTACTTTAGTTATAATTATGCTCTCAATTTCAAAGCCTTTATTTCCAAAGATATTCTCCTAAAATTAAGTAGTTTGTAAAAATAAGTAGTTTATGAATATAAGTAATTTGCCAGTTTATCACCATCACCTATACTTAAATACGTCACGCTGCTAGGAACTAGCCTCCTCCACGGGAGAAACACGAGTCCAATTAATTGGTTCCAACCATTGCTCTGGATCTGGAATAATACTTATTGGACCTGCTATTATCTTAATTCATCTTACCGGCATTTCCGTTGTCTGGGTCTGATAAAATAATCAGTTACTAGTTTTATAAATTTTTCCGTCCGTTCCCTAATCATTATGCCCTACCGATTTCCATTTCAGCTCTATTCTATGCCAAGTAACTTAGTTATCTTCCTTAAATCGGTTGTTTTTTTCTCTCTCTTTTCGTATATCCCAACATCATCATCACCAGCCTACATGGAAGTGAAAAATGAGGAGCTTGGGTCATAACGCCACCAGAGGGCCTGTACAAGATGCCTATCGATAATCGCTATCGCTATCGCTAAGCGGAAAATGTATGGGATTTGACATAAGCTCTCGATTGACTTTCGATTGTAAATGTCAAATCCCATACATTTTCCATTTAGCGTTAGCGGTAGCGATTGTCAAATAGCATCTTGTCTAGGCCCTCAGGCTAGCCCAATGCGGGTCGGTGAGTTAAAGCGGTCCAATAGCCTTCCGAAGCACGGAGGAGCTCGAGATTATAAAATTTGATTGACCCATCCCGGGATTGACCATGGCGAAATTTGCTTTGTTTTCGGAGATAAAGACATCTATTTTTGAGTAGTGGACGACGACTTCGTTATGTTATAATGAGTAGATTGTTAATTTTTGAAAATATTCTTTAAAACCAAAGTCTTTTCCATGCATTATCAACCCTGCGTTCGACTCTGCCGTTAAAATTACAAATAAACAAAAGTGGTCAGAATCATGTCGAGCAATACCTACTCCGTCCTTGGTGCATTACGTGGCTGTTGTTATATGTTTTATTTGCAAGTTTGCTTTTTAAAGTAACAAATACTTAAATATCACTTTGTTGTCTATCCGCTATCGCAAACGACTTGACCCTAGCAAGTTTGCCTTTTTCTCTGCCACTACATTTTATATACTTTATCAGATTATCCTGATATTGTTGATATCTTATTAGCCTTATTAGAGTTAAATATTTCTTTAGGGGGACATTATATAAAAACGGTTTAATTTTTAAAATTATCTTTTCTTCCATCCCCCAATCGATCACCTGATATTGTTTTTTTTTTATTCCACTAAAGTCTTAATTAATCTCTGACTGCCTTTAGGTACTTTGATTATTGTAACAATGACGATTACCAACCGCCCCATAACTATAAGGAGCTATTAGATTTTTAAGAAAATAGAGAACGTCTGAATCAATGTAAAAGTTAACCCAGTCAAGTGCGAGACAGTTTCTAAAGTATGAATACAGAATTATTACGTATTGTTTCAGGACAAGTTGAAGTTTTTCATCTTTTATTGGGAAATCTCGAAATGATAAATATATTAAAAGCAAATTCCACAAATGAGCTCATAGAAGAAAAACGATGAAGGAGTTGCTGATATTTCAGTATTAATTTATCTTCTAAAATACATTATTTATATTATGTAAATTTGCCACCCCGCCCTTGTAATGATAGTGCAATCTTGAAATTGAGTGACGTTAAAAAAAGTGTACAACAATTATTTAGAAAGGTAATTATTATCTTAGTTAGCTGCACAAGGCATGCTTGCAATGCCCGTAAAGGGAAAACTGTTAGATTTTACAATCCAGGAACCTTTCAAAATTTTAATGATCTTAAAACTTTTTACAAGTAAGTGCCTATGTATTAAATACTTATTACACGGAATAGTTACTAGTGCGGTAAGACGGTTTTTACAAAAGAGTAGACTATGGTCACGACACGAGTTTGAAAAAACCTATATCCGCACGTGTGTCATACAACGTTTCTCAATAGATTTACGAGAAAACAGTACAATAACAATATTTACGAAAAAGGAATCAATCTATTTTTGTGGTTGGTAACGTAGGAATATTAGTTCCATTTGTGCGCAATAGATGGCGCTGAGCATATCATTCTAAATGGTAATGTTAAGAGTTTTTCGTTTTTTAATTTCTTTAAATTTTGTCTATAAGTGGCAGTAAATAATTACTGAAGCAAGGGTACCTAATCTATTTTTATCGTTAGATAGAAACCCCTAATAAATAAAATCATCTCCCATATTTGAAAAAAATACTGAAGGGTTCTTTACAAAGTTGTGCATTTTGTTATAAAATAATATTTGTCGGAAAGTAGCAACATTCTTTGATGTTCCTAATTTGAAGATAGCGCCACGTGAGCGTTGCCAATTAAAACTGTAAATAACTTTTGTCCCATGTTCTTTTTAGTATTAAAAAGAGGCAATCGTATTGAGCTAGAGAAGCCCTTCTATTTAAAATAATTAGTATTTTGATAATATTAATTCTATTAGCGCGCGCGCGCTCAATTACTTTATTCAATCTGATCATGTTCGTAAAACATAGCTGTGATTGCATTTATGTGACATCACTTTTTGTAATTGTAATTTTATTTTAGTAATTAATTATGCTCTTGTGTTCCGAAGCGTCCTCAGTTTTGGAGGTGGGCGTTAACAACTGCGACACAGTCATTTGACTAATGCAGTTTTTATCGTTCACATTTTTATGTTTATGTCTTTTAATGGTGCTCAAATAAATATTATTATTATTATATTAATTAAAAAATATTTTCATTACCTGCAAACTAGTCAGGAGTGCCGAAGCCACCTGGTAGATGCGCTCGCCTGTGGTGTTAGGAGGTGGCACAAGCGGTATCAGCACAAAATGGAGGCCAAACAATGGAATCTAGAGAAATAAAAGTTTTAACCATTTTATTAACATTCATCTAAACGCAGTGTTATATTCTCTTTGCATTCATTACAAAAGGCAGCCACAAAATGGCGCCACGTGAGTGTGGTGAAAATAAGATAATTAATAACCTACATTTTTCGTCTCATTTTCTCTTTAGTATTAAGGTGAGACAAACGAATTGAGCAAAAACACTTCCAAGGAGGTTCTATCATATTATTGTTGTAATGTGAAACTCCTTAGTAGATATTGATGCATATTTTATGGGAATAAATAGAAAGTAAAGGATATGCACGCAGCTCTATACAACCACAGAATATGAAGAGATGATAATAATAATAATAATCATACATTCACACCTATGATCTAGCCCAAAGGAAGCATCATTAAGATTGTGTTATGGATACTAGATAACGGATAACTAATGATAATAATATGTAGCCATATAAATAATAGAAATAAACTAAATAAATATATGAACATCTACGACTGGTTAAAAAATTCCTCGTAGTAATCATACAATTATTTGCTCCTACCGGGATTCAAACCCGGGACCCCTGACCGAGTAGACTGTATAGCAAAGTGCACTGACCACTCGCCCAGAAAAAAGTAAATTTATAGTGTAACACCTTCTTCAGGTGGATTCGTACGCTTTACAGCAACGCACGCGCGCACGCACGAACGCACGCACGCACGCACGCACGCACGCACGCACGCACGCACTCACACACACTCACACACACACACACACACACACACACACACACACACACACACACACACACACACACACACACACACACACACACACACTGACACTGACACATGCACAAATAGTTTCATTTCATCATGTTAGGCGAAAGTGTTGAATGGTGCAATAAATATGGTCTGTATTACTCGAGGTTCTAGTGTTCGATTACCTACTGGCTAGCAAAATCAATTTTCAAATATCGACTGTTACAAGTTTAGTTTTTATTAAAGTTAAACCGAGACTCTTTTCCGTATTTTTCGCTTTTGTTACAGTTTTAGATTTGGTAATCCAGGCACACTTGAAAAATACAATCCGTCTAAGCTTTAGAAAAGTTAAACGAACTTTTCTGCACCTACAGTACAATTAACCTTCTTTAGGTAACCACGTTTACTCACTAAGAAATGATTTTACTCACGAAACCGTCATGAAAACAGCCTTTTGGAAGCTCAGTACCCCGAACAAGGTGCGCCGAGTTTTCACGCCTGACCAATTATGCCTGCTTTATAAAACTCGGGTCCGGTCCTGCGTGGAATATTGCTCGCACTTGGGATGGCTCCGCTAAGTACCTACTCGATGCCCTGGACAGATTGCAGCGTCGTGCTGTCAATGGAATTCACTGCCGGCCTCGGTGTTTCCTTCAGATTATAACCTGGAATCCTTCAAAACTGGATGAAACAGGTACCTTCTGTTTGCCCTCTATAAGTATCTTCGAACTCCTTTTAACTTCTTTCGGAGCATGAGTGGGGTCAAGAGCAAGCCCATTTTACTTAACTCCTCCTAACCCCCTTCCTACTCAGGAACACGCGTGCCGGTCATCAAAGTCATCAATTCACTGTCTCCACCGCAATATCAAGAAGTTTATTATAGTAACTCGGTTCTTTGTAGTACTTCCAAACCGTGGAATTGATCCCACTTTGTTGTTGAATAGCACATAATTGGTTCCCATCATCCTACGAGTATATCATGGGGTCCTTTAAAATAGGCGTGAAAAAGGCATCTTTTGCACCGGGAAGGTGGTGGCGGCTGGAGCACATTGCTTCAAGCTGTACTAGTTGTCTCTGCATATGGACTCTTCTTATCGCTTCACATCGGGTAGTGTTGAGTCATTTTTTTACACTCACACCTATGATCTAGCCCAAAGTAAGCATCATTATAAGCTTTTGTTATGGATACTAGATAACGGATAAATATTGATAGTATTTAATATACAAATATGCCAGCCAGTCGTCAGATATTGCCGTGCCTTGTATAAAAAAATAGCATTGCAGTGCACAGGTGGGACGCGGGAATGGTATTGACAGCGACGAGTGGTCTAGCTCAAGGCTATATTACTTTCACTAATAATTTAAAATTTTAAAATCTGCCTACACAACGCGGTGAGGTGAATCAAATACCGTTTTCAAAAAAGTTTTGTTTCTATTTCTCTGACGCATAATACTAATTATTTTCATGTATTTTAAAAGATATGAGGCAAGATCGAATTGCGGATATGTTGATCGTTTAGCGGGCAAAACCACAACACTTTCTTCGCATTTCTTTAAACGTAATTTGTTTTGTGGTATGGGTACAGTCGACAGCACATCAAGCGTAAAAGTTTGACCTCGAGACCACTCTTACTGCGATCGCAAAGAGGCGGCTTTCGTAGTGCAACTATTACACTTGACGTGCTTGTAGTACATGTAGATAATAATTTTGCTGCTGATTTATGCAAAAAAATATGGAAGTAGGTGTTCATAATATACACGCCCTGAGTTCGATTATGAATGCCAGATTTTCGCTATTGGTCGATACCGGATGGATAGTGAAATATGATCTCCAATATTTCTTCGTGCTTCAGAAGGCACGTCAAGCCGTTGGCCCCGCTTGTTACTGCAACCGCTATCACCCACCAACACGGTGTCAAAATTGTAAAATAAAGGACATGTTCTGAAAATGTATGGAGGCTGGTACTCAGCTACCCCCCCAAGACAAAAGTTATATAAGAGGAAAGAGTATATTTTTAAGAATTTTATGAAATCGAAGGGAGGTATCGAATCGTAGGTATTTGTAAAAATACTCGTTTCGGATGTTGAAATAGAATATTTCGACATTGTAGGGTGGACGTTAGCTCATAAACACAAATACAGATAGACTAGAAGAATTTCACAGGGATATCCCAAGTCCTGGGTGGCTCAGTGGTCAGAGCAGTCGCCCGAATTGCGAAAGGTCGCGGGTTCGATTCCTGCCTCAGGACGTGAAATTTTTCTAAGAAAAATTAATTTTAATTACTAAGAATTTTATGAGACAAAAATTATAATTTTAAATGCCTGCATTTAGATAAAAAATAACATTTCACTCTGGTCAAAAATTTGTTATCCAGAGATGTAAAATTCAATTTAAAAAAAATAACACATATCAGACAAAGTACAAAAAGTCAATGTCATTTATTTATCTTGTCAAATTTTTTTTAAGTACCAGGCATAGGGTTGATTTGGTTCAGCCTACGACTATTTTGTAATTATAATTTATTGTAAATACTAGAAGAACACGGCAAGTTGGTTCCCGATCTTTTTTTTTACTAATAATAAGGATTTCTATTTATTTTTAACATATTTCGTCAGAGAAACTTAGATACAAAGCTTAGAATTCTTGAATACACTTTTCAAAATTACTCAAAAATGCCGGGGTAGTAAAATAAAAAAAGGGTATATTCAAGTTCCTCTGAGCATAAGCTTTCGCATAATATATAATTTATCGTGGGGGGCTTGCAAGTACCAATATCGAACATCTCCTTTAAATTACTTCATACAAATACTTCGCTCAGTATTGAGGATGGTTTGAACTATACCCAACAAGGTTTAGAGCTTCTAATGTGTTCCTCTCATGTTGAAAGTCTGCCCAGCAGTGGAAAATATATGATTCTGAGCCCATCATCTTGTGAATTTTTTTTTGAATAAGTCTTTAAAGAGTCTGATTTTAATACGAATGGATGCGCGATAGATTGCATTGAAAATGCTAGCCCTGTAATCCATCTATGCGCTAGAAGACACTGGGGTTATCTCAGTGGATCGTGCTAACTACAACTCGGCCAAAAAGGCCCACATAAGTCCTGAAACGATTTTACCACCCACGGGGCAAAATTTGCTCTTTTATAATTAACCGAAATGGTTTTCACCCGGTTTTCACCCTTTGGTACTTCGATATTTGTTTAATCCGCGATAGTGGCATATTAATTTCACTATCGTGAAAAATCTTCCGTGTCCTTGGCATAGCGGCGTTGCAGACAGCCTGAACCTCATAATGCTAATAGATAACTCCAATGACGATCTTGCCTTGTTCACGATTACATGGTTACATAGGATAATCAATAAAAGGAACAATATTAGCTTTTATAGAAATTCTAATAGATAATTCATTTCTACACACCACTGGAAGAAGTTAGTCAACTTCATTACAAAATTTGCAAAAGTAGTGAAAATTACGGAAAATAGTGACATACAGACAGATGCATGGACAAATCTGGGGCTTGTAAACGTTTCGTTTGGCTCCGTACCCACAAATCTCACATAAGCACAGAAAAAAATAGGTATCAGGACACTTGCGCGAAAGACATTTGCGCGAAAGACACTTGCGCGAAACCATTTGCGCGAAAAGCCATTTCCGCGAAAAGCCATTTGCGGGAAAGGACATTTGCGCAAAAAGCCATTTGCGCGAATGGACAGATGCGCGAAAGGACATTTGGGCGAAAAGACGTTTGCGCGAATGGAATCTTGCGCGCAAAGACATTTGCGCGAAAAAATTGACTGCACCACATGTATAATTTCATTAAATTCAAATAATTTCATGTCACTATAGTATATTTTTTTATTATTGGATAGGACGACTAATTAGTATAGGTATTTTTCAATTGATACAAGTTTTGATGAATTGCTTACTTTGTACGCTTGTATGTAAGAGTGTAATCCGTACCAATAGACGTTTTGAAATGACAAGTGACAGTAACGAATCGCCGTTAATCCGACTCCACGTAGTCGTGTCTGCCCTCCCCCTAGTGCTATTTGAAAGCGCGCAGGCACGGGGGGGCGAGGCGGCCCGCAGGCTTAGAAGCAGGTGGTGAGCGAAAGCCATCTGCGAAGATTAGCACAGAAGTCTTGTGTGTTTTAGGCAAATTTACATACATTATAAGAGAATTGTACTGATAATTAATAATTTCTGTACGTAATCTGAGTTCACCCATAACTATAAATCCATTTTTTCGCGTAAACGTCGTTTCACGCAAATGTCCATTCGCGCAAACTTTTTTCTCCCAAATGTCCTTTCGCGTATCTGTCTATTGGCGCAAATTGCTTTTCGCGCAAATGTCCTTTCGCGCAAATGGCTTTTCGCGCAAATGTTCTTTCGCACAAATGTCCTTTCGCGCAAATGGCTTCGCGCAAGTGTCTTTCGCGCAAATGTCTTTCGCGCAAGTGTATCAGATCCAAAAAAAATAAACACGTGTAGATTTTATTTACAGATTATAACAAAAAGTGATATGTCATATTTATTGTTATCCGTCTTTTACGCAAATTGCAGGCAATTGACGCATTAAGATTGGGTAATCCTATTTAAAGTAATCAAAGATTGAAGACAAATCATTTATCATTATTGATGATATTATCTGGCACGTCAACTTAAACAAAAATACAATCTGTAATTTCTTAATACCTAAGATACCTATGTATTAAGTAGTTAATTTTAGAATTGTCTGATAATCATTACTATCGTAATTTCTGATGAGGAGCTCGGTGGCGTATTGCTTTGAGCGCTCCGGCTTCGATACGAAAAACAAAGCAACTTTCGCCATGGTCGATCCTGGGATGGGTCAATCAAAGTTTGTTATCTCGAGCTCCTCTGTGCTTAGGAAGGCACGTTAAGCCGTTGGTCCAGGTTCTTCCTGCAACCGCAATAACCCACCAACGTGCATTGGGCTAGCATGGTGGTGTTATGGCCCAAACTCCTCATGTGTTTCTCCCATGTAGGAAGGCCTGTGCCCAGCAGTGGGACATACGTCCCACAAAGGCTGGTGATGATGATGATGATGATTGTAATTTCAGCCTGCCCGTGTTCTTGACTAGGTCGTACATACATACACAAATGTGACGCTGCCCTACATCTATTAAACTTATAAGTGCTTCCGCATCGTTCCAGTAGAACTTGCTTGACGTTCATCCATTTTGCGTGCTTTTTACGTAATTTCATTATCATAATCCAGGTCAGGACATGTCCAGGTGGTCCAGGTCAGTACATATATTTATTTTAAGGATTTAAAAACTCTTTGGAAAACCCCATTTTGTTTCATCATCACCAGCCTATATACGTCCCACTGCTGGGCACAGGTCTTCCTACATGGGAGAAACACATGAGGAGTTTGGTCCATAACACCACCACGCCTGCCCAATGCGGGTTGGTGGGTTAAAGCGGTTGCAGGAACAACCGGGACCAACGGTTTAACGTGCCTTCCGAAGAACGAAGGAGCTCGAGATAACAAAATTTGATTGACCAATCCCAGGATCGACCATGGCGAAAATTGTTTTTACTATCGGTAACAGAGCGCTCAAACCAATACGCCACCGAGCTCCGAGCTCCATTTTGTTTACTATTTTGTTTTGTGTACAAGTTATTCTTTTATCTTTTGGCAATGTAATTTTTTATTATTATTATTATTATTTGTATCTAATAGCCATCAACCCATCACACGGGCCCAGCAGAAAATCAAGCGTTGTGGCTCTGCGTAGCCATGACATCATGCTGAGCTGGTCACCCTTTTGGTTACATCTGGTCTCATATTATTTCTCTTTTGTAATCTTCTAAAATTATGACCAAATAAACGTCTTTTCTTTCTTCTTTCTTTCTTTCTTTCTTACTTAAACGTAATAACGTAAAGATGCCGATGTCAAGGAAATCAAACCTTTAGCTCACCAAGATCAGTGCTGCTCTGACAGCTTTCTTGGCAGCGGCTGACACGTGCCGGTTGGGAGCTGGTTGCAATTTTGTCAACAGCACCCGTACCACGTTCACTAGGAATACTAAAAAATACCCTCTGGTTAATTAATAGATAATATCACTACGATCAATCTATTTAAGATTGCACATGTGTTTATGGCGACATTCTTTTGCGTTTGCGTAAGTAAATGACTAATTAAATAGATAAAAAGCTGAAAACATTAAAGTTATCTTAATAATCAAAGGTTTATCTTTGCTTTTTACTATAAAAAAATGTCAAATATAAAATTTTAAGTAACAACCGGCGTCATCATTGAGACTATTCTGAAGAGCCCAAACAAGCTATATCCGCTGTAGGTTTTTTGAAGAATTGAGCATCCCGCAGGCTATTTGATGGTACAGGATCAGCTCAAGGTAAGCTTGTCTTGAAAGAAAACACCGAATTAACAGTAAACCAAATTTCAAATCAATCGGATCTGTGAAACTTAGTAAAACACTTTTGTCAAGTAGGAAATGAGCTGATAGTCATCTACCGCCTGAACTGATCGTCATAATTATAGCTAAAAACCATCCTGATCACGTCAACTTTCAAACAAAAAAACCGAATCAAAATCGGTCCATTCGTTTAGGAGCTACGATGCCACAGACAGATACACAGACAGACACGTCAAACTTAAAGCCCGCCTCTTTTTTTGATGTTAATAAGACGGCGTTTAAAAAACAGGACATTTAAATTGTTTGCCTTAGAAACCACCTCCGTTCTATGATCTAAGGAAGCCACCGAAACATGTGTGTTTTAGCTCAAAAATTGATGAACATATTAACTAGCTATGTAATATGTGCGCGAATAGGCCTACTTATTACCTTTCTCATACCAATCATGTTATGCTCCTAAAATATCCTTGGTTCTTAATGAGACGACCGCCTGATCGAGTGGACAATTGAATACTCCTGTCTGCTAAGCCAGAGTCCGGTTCGAATTTCGGTAGAACATATTTTTGAATGATAAGTCCAAACTTTACGTTCACGAGTCATATCTGATGCTTAATTTGGGCTAGATTGAGTATTAGATTTTTATGACTATGAATGACTAGAAATAGACAATTATCTATGACTTTTTAAAATATAATTATATTTTGACCCCCGACGAAAAAAGAGGGGTGTTATAAGTTTGACGTGTCTGTCTGTATCGAATGCATCGTAGCTCCTAAACGAATTGACCGATTTTGATTCGGTTTTTTTTGTTTGAATATATCGTAAGTAGTATTTGAAGTTTGTTGTAAAGAGTGTGATCGAGATGTTTCTTGACTATAATAAAATTTATGAAGATCTGATCAGGCGTTTGATGACTATCTCATTATTTACTAGCTCATTTCATAATTGACTAATGGGTCTTACTATCTCTCACTGATCCAATTGATTTGAAAATTGGTGTATTGCTACGTCATTGGTATTTCCAAACATGGACAAAGGTTAGCACCTTTAGCTGATGCTGTAGCATCAAATAGCCTACGGAATGCTTTATTATTCAGAAACTTATGGCAGATATACCTAGGGCTTTTAAGAATGATCTCAATGAGATGTTTTCAGCCAGATGATGATCGAGGCCGAGAGTAACTTAAAATAATAATTTTATATTTTGATATAAATTCATTTTGGCTACTTAGGAGACAGGCGGGCTAAGCTTTCGTGAATAAATATGTACCTATTTTATTGCTATAAGAATCGCGACATTCGAAGCAACACTCTACATTGGAGATGTGACATCTGCGAAAGAGTTAAATTTATTTTCCTTTCCTCAGTAAACCTTCGCACCGCTCGTCTCCGTTTCAGTGGACAGGCAGCTTTAATTGGTATCCTCTCCTCTCCTATTGCTTTGCTGTCAGGGTCCACGCTAGCAATACAACATGTAGCAGTACGTACATGTTGTCATGCTCGAGTTTGAGTTAGTATTATGATTTCGTATTGTCTTATATTTTCGCAAGCACTACACATTATCCCTAGATAGTTGGAGTGTACCACCAGCTTGGGAGCCCATCATGTGAATAATAAAGTCCCAAGCCTGTTCTCACACTGTCCGACAGATTGACACCGTGAACTTCGTTGATATACCTACTCTTTTAATATTTTTTTTGCTGGGCGGCACTGCACTGCTAAAAGTTATATTTTTTTAACTACAAACATTCTAATTTAATATTTGGAAAGAGTGACTATACGAGTTTGTTGCCGGAATCTCCTCGGTAGTAAAATTTTTGGAACCGGTGTAAATTCAGACATGACAGACAGACAGATACAATGACGTTGTAAGTTATTTTTTTTTTGCTATAGTTATATAAATGTGCTTTTTGACGGGTTGAAAGTGCTTCTTTGTGGCCTATTTAAATGTAATATTTTTTCTTTCTTTCTTTCGCATTCGTGAATCGGACTGCTCAAAATATAACACAAAGTGACGGTAGTAAAATTAAAAACTGATCAAAGACAATTGACATCTTCAGTCTCCCCGTGACCACGATCGCTGTCAAGTTATCGAAACGTCAGGTGTATAATAATAAAGTAACACTAAATAAACACGAGTTAAATCCGGTAGAGTGGTTTTATTTCAAATTATGCTTTCGTGTAATCTTATATACATTCTGTCGGTTTTAGTTTCGGGGCATGCAATGTCCTCATTGTCGCGACCTTTCGAGAAAATCTATTATCGTCTCGTCTTTTACTAAGTACCAATTAGCCACTATGCGGTCTTATTACCTTTCCCGTTTTATGTAGAGCTGTGTAACGTGGTACTACAACATTGCGATGTTATAGCACTTCGTTTCTCTTTCTAAATTTACTGGAAATGTGTAAAAGGAATATAAATTCAAAATTCAAATTCATGAATTGGCGCTTGATTCAGTTTACTCTTTCAAAAATCATTCTATGACCGTGACTGACACGTCTATCACTGACCGTGAGAGGAGACGGATCTCATTAACTTACCAGTGTCTCGCTCTCGAAGATGCCGTTGGGCGATATTATTATTATTTTATCATCGATGTAACATTCCGAAATTTCATTATAAGTTAATATATGAAATTTCGGACTAGATATATATAGATAAGTCACTAGTTTCTGTAAGTACCTTTTTTATAAGCCCCTTTTGGTATTTCGGCGTATTCAGTTTCAGTGTTTTTAAATGTTCAGTTTTAAGTTTATTTAATTACAACATTACATTTCCTTTTTTTATTTTTCCAAATTCTAAAACACCTATTAGTACCTGAAATAATATAGCGGCCACTTCTTAAACTATTACCACTTCATCCACTTTTCTTAAATTTATTTTAGTAGTACACATACATGATTACTGATGACAACTAAACTTCAACTACCTGTAGCTCAAAAAAGTGACTACATTACTCATGATAACACTTAGCCAAAAATAAAGTTACATAGAGACGCACTGCTTTGTTAAATCAAATAAACTGTAATAACATCTTGCTAAATTTTGGTTAAAACGAATGTAACCGAATAAGTTCGGCTAAAATTTTTATTCCGTGTAGCTCATAGGATTAGCAAGTTGAAATGGCAGTGGGTAGGGCACATAGAACGCAGAACAGACGTGGTGGAGCGTTAAAGTTCTAGAATCGCGACCACGTACCGAAAAGCGCAAAGTAGGACGGCCTCCCACTAGATGGTCTGAGGTGATGGGGGAGGCATTTGTTCTGCAGTGGACATCATAGGGTGGGAAGATGATGATGATAAATATTATTATACCCAATGTCACAAAATTATAGTTACAATTTTGGTTAACTACATAATTTAATTTGATAGACACGAAAACAATTAGACATACCTACATAGTATAGACTTACCGCAAATAATTTTAATAAATAAATGGGAGTTGCCTGCTATTGATTTAGTTATTGGAATTTAATTAATTACATTCCGGCCTACGTAAAGTCGGTGCCCATCGAGAGGAATGCGTTTCGATGCTAACTTGTAGTAATAATTTTCTTTATTTTCTTTATAGCGTTGTATTCAGCTTTCTTTATATAGGTGGTACAAAAGTCCATTAGGTGCTAATGGTTAAAAGAATGGCGTGCAAATACCATAGTTTCACAAGCTTACAAAATAATAAATAAATAATAATATTCAAGCACTCACACCTATTATCTAGTCCAAAGGCAGCATCATTAAGAGCTTGTGTTATGGATACTAGATAACGGAGAAATAATGATTATGTAATAATATGTACATAAATTTAAGAAATATACCGGGACCGAGTAGCAAGGGGTACGGACCACTCGGCCAGCCGGTCGTTAATAATAATACCATCTATGTTATATTATTCGGTAAATTATCAGCTGACATAAGCAGATAGGTAGAAACTTATAGTGATAGCAAGGTAATTACAGAATGACACATGTAGGTAATATTACGTTATATAAACATGAATTGAACTCATAATCATTTATTTTGCTTAAAACATGGTAAAAATAGATGTTTACATTAGACTGTTTCGCCATCGTGGCATGCAAAAATTCTGTAGTTACCTAACAAACATTAATCACATGACAATTATAATAAAATCAAACACAATATTAACAATTGTAAAATATTAAATACGAACTGCCCGTAGTCTTATCAATTTTTAATAAATAAGGCAATATTACAGGTTGGATATATCATCATCATTTCAGCCGAGAGACGCCCACTGCTGGGCATAAGCCTCCCCCAGGGATCTCCAAACTGGATGGTCCTGCGCTGCCCGCATCCCTCATTCTACCACCAGTCCACCTTGTGGGTGACCTACGAATGCTGCGTCTCCTGGTACGCGGCCGCCACTCGAGGACCTTTCCGCCCCAACGGCCATCAGTCCTCCTGGCAATGTGGCCAGCCCACTGCCACTTAAAATTCAAAATTTTTCGGGCTATGTCGGCGACCTAAGTTCTCCTCGTCATAACTCGTCACAAGTCGCTTCAGCATTTAATTCGCAATTGTGTAAATCTATTTAAAAATATTTAATAAACTTTTTACTAAAAAATGAATATTATGAAAATGATAGAATACACATTTTGTGAAATGGAATTTGTTGTTTTAATATGTATAAGCAAAATAAGAAGATTGAGAATTCCGAAAATAATTTTCAAACTTCTTATTTTGCTAATCCCTAAGTTAAATGTTCAGAAAATGGCGCAGGAGTTACGAAAAAATAAAAAATTGAAAATTTTAAGTTATCCCCGGCATCACTAATCATCTTACTAACACCATCGCTCTGAGACTATTCTTTTGAGCCTAAGCACGCTATATCTGCTGTAAGTTTCTGAAGAATCAAGCATACCGCAGACTTTTTGACGGTATAGGATCAGCTCAAGGTTAGTATGTCATGGGAATGTCACCGAAGTAACAGTTCACCAAATTTCAAATCCATCTGATCTGTCAAAGTTAGTAAAACCATGTAGAAAATGAGCTGATAGTCACTAAACCTTAGAACCATCCTAATCACGTCAGATTAAAGAAAAACAAAACAAATCAAAATGGCACGAATAGACTAATCATGTAGGATCTACGATGCTACAGACAGACACACAGACGGACACGTCAAACTTATAACACCCCTGTTTTTTGTCGCTGTTCAAAAACACGCTGTAATTTGTAATAAATAGGTCGTCAAAATATAAAATGCCTAATTACAATGTATACGGGCTATATTTTTTACAAAGTATGTTACTCTTTATTGCACTTCAAAAATTACAAAAAACATAATTCATAACATAAGTTAGCAAAGTTGGACTTATCTCTATAAGAGATGACTTCCAGACAATCATTAAATGTGTGAGACATAGTGGTGAAATGTAAGCAACACGAAGTGCATTTAAGACATCAATAGAGGTTACGTACCAAATGAAGCGAACAAAGATAGCAGTACCGGAACTATGATGATCCAAAATGTATCGCTCATCTCCATCCAGCACCTTCAATCACAAGAATCACATGTCATGAAATTTGATAAAAGAATTACAACCTAAAAAATAAACCTTTTAATTGAATAAAAATAAGGAGCTAGCGCACAAAAACGCATAAATTAGTTTTTGAATTTTGAAAGTAATAAAATTTTAAATGATGAGTTCTTATTTTGATTATTTTCATTTATTTAGTCCATTCCGTCTTTACGAAAACTGTAAACGACGTATTTTAGGCACGTAGGTACAGTACAATCATTATTTTATTATCACTTGCCTAAGTGTTTATGTATTAATTAATTATTAATTTTGTGTACAATATTTTACTGATTGTTTTACATATTAATATTAATATTAGTATATGTATTATACCATGTTAATATTTGTATCGATAAAAATCACTATGCTCAAACGTATCGATATCACACAGCCCCCGCTCCGAGCTTTCCATCCAACATCAACCAAACTCTTTTCAACTCTCTATGCCAAATGCTTGCATTAGATATGTCTAATTTATTTTTAATAATGCGTAAAAGTTTGCTTGCTCAATATAAAATTGAGATAACGGAACTAAATCAGGCTAAAGTTCTATTTCACAAACCTTTACCTTTAAGTGTCTCTCTGTGTCAGTTCAACAAAGGAGGCAGAGAGAGGTCAGAGACATTAATAGCAATACGAGTAACTTAAGTTATATTTGGTGATAAAGGGCAATGTTTGGTGTCAATGAAGCTTTCAACTGTACCTCGATATTTCGCAAGCTTGATGGAACACTGACCTATTACATATTACCTAAACTTCGTGATTCGCCCTTCGAGATTACAATTATTATTTACTTATTAAGCACGCGTATGTGCTGACATCGTACACAATATTAAAGCAGTAAAAAACAGTATGAAACATTTACATGAGTGAGCTTATCTCTAAAACAGATGTCTTCCAGCCAACCTTAGTAAAACATTACCTAAGTGTGAACGGGGCTATTGAGTACGAAAAAATATACAAGGTGTATGACCAAAAAAAAAATCTTTACCGAAAACTCAAAATGAAAATGTCACTACTCTAGTATTTGGCCTCTAGTAATTTTAGGTTGTACTAGGTCAGGTTGTACTCTAGTAATTTTAGGTTGTAATTTTACACCGATTACTAGAGTAGTGACATTTCCATTTTGAGTTTTCGATAAAGAATTTCTTTTTTTGGGTAATTCTGATACACCTTGTATAGGTAAAAAAACATGAGGTAAAATTAGAAGATACAGAACACGCTTGTCTTATCACCATGTATCATTTTCCTTTGAAATTACACTGAGTGTTTGGCACATGGTCATAATATAAATAATAGGTAAGTGTTATAAAGGGATAGTGTTATAGGGAAAATTTTAAAATTAATTGTAGAATTTTTGATAACACTTTGATAACTTTTTAAAAGACTATGTATAGTTTAGGTAACGGCTTCTTGTACCCTGTACCAAACACCTGCATGTATATCACTGGGGTGGCAACAGAGTCTAACTGCGAAATAATTTCAAAAGAAGACGATAAATGGCGCCAAGAAAGCCTGTGTCGATATTAAACTTAACTTCGACTTATTACTAAAAGGGGATTGTTCTAATAAGCGTGCGACTTAATTTTAATTACAGGAAGACATAAAAGCCAACTGCTGGAATATTGGAGTAGGTTCGTGTTAAAGGTAGTTGAGGATTCTCACCGTGCAGTTGCCCCTGGAGTCAAGTAACGCACCGTCGTGTAGACAGCCAGGATCACCAGTGGCAGACCCCAGCCGGTCGCTATGAACCATCTCATGGCGACTTCATCTTTTACGAAAACCTAGTAGAAAAGACAATTTAAAATGTTGCATTAGACAAATTCTATGGCGACTTGGCCAGTATTTACTAAGGTCGCGATCACAATTTGCCATATATACTGCCAGTACGATCAATATTTCATTGATAATGGTTTGTATTAGAACGGCTTTAAGTACTTGCATCGTTTTATAACAATGTTAATTGCAAAAAGCACGGGAAGCAGTTGAATTCGGATTAAGAACAGTACCCCTAGCACGAACATTTTCAAATTTCGAATCGTAATCGTATCGTTCACGCACGCTTTAAATTTCAAACAAAAACTAGACAAAAGCTGACGTTACTACTCGATACGATAGCAAATCGAAATTAAAAAGTGTTCGTGCTAGCACTGAATAAAATTTTAATTATAATCGATTCCAATTGATCCTCTCCAGTTCTATTAATTATTTTTATACTTACTTAATTGAAGTTTCAGTTTAATTTATAAAATATTGAGATAAAGATGTTCCGCCGATCTCACTTGATAAGCCGGATGTAGTCTTATACAATACACAAAACAAATCCTTACTTAAAGAAATTTTCGTAAACCTATTTGGACAAGGCTTTTGTAATATTATAAACAAAGGGAACGGTGTATATGACAACCAAAGTTGGTATTTAGTCAGTAATTTGGCTGAACATGGATATGTCGCAGCCGTCTGGTTAAGTCAGCCCACCAACCCACATTGGGCCAGCGTGGTGGTGTTATGGCCCACACTTCTCATTTCTCATGTGTTTCCGTCATGTAGGACGGCTTGTGCCCCAGCAGTGGGACGTATATAGGCTGGTGATGAAGCTAGAAAAGTTTTTTCAACGTTAAAATGATGGTCAAACTTACAACAACTAACGCAACATGAAGATGCAATCCCTCGCAGAACATCCAGATGTAGCTCGTCACCATAAAATAATTCGTAATGATGTGAAGCATTTGGCACCAAGCCTGTTGAACAGAAACTATGTATGAAACAATACAGGTTAGTTCTCTTTGTTGTTACATTAATAGTAGTTAGGAATACCTACCTACATCACTAAATGATATAGCTTTTCATGCCTAGACAGGCGTGCATGCTTCTACGCGAGAACAAAAGACAAAGCAACCTATTCATACTTTAGTTGATATTATAATCTACTTAGTAGCTTTCATTTGAAATGTTTTGATACCTGTATTTTTAACACTTATGCTTTATACAGGGTGGTGCCGTCAATACGACAATAAATTAAAACATGGGCTATATTAGTTCATAGAAATGGTTTGCCACTTTCAAAAACATCTTATTCATTTGATAATTTCATGAGTCATGACATAACTATGAAATAATGCAGCCAGTGTTAGACTGTTTGATACAAATGTCATGAAATTATCAAATGAATAAGATGTTTTTGAAAGTGGCAAACCATTTCTATGAACTAATATAGTCCATGTTTGGATTTATTGTCGCATTGACGGCACCACCCTGTATATCGTAAGAATTAGAATTAGTGAATGCAAGTCATGTTATTTGTTTGAGCGCAATTCAATGCACAATGATGACATAGATATCGGAAACTCATAACAAATTATAATATAGTAAATATCACGTATGATTCTTATCTTATGTTACTAGCCGTGGAGGTCATTTAACTAGAAATAAATTCCTTCGGGTGACTGCTCTAGCCGGTCAGAACCGTCACCCGGAATGTGAATTTCAAACATTTATTATAATGTTACAAATAAAAATATGCACCATGATAATTAAAATTGTTACCTCATAAATACGACAAAAAAAACGAATGTTTCAATATCAACAGTTTTCCCTGAGATCATCTATGATCTGAGGTTTTTACTATTCCGTTTATGCAAGTCCAACTGTCTCCGCGACCATGGCGAAATATTTTATGAGCAAATTAATTTCACTAAGCATGCCTCTCAGTCACAGCGACACATGATACCTAACATATTATGCTTAAGTTGGAAGTTGGCCAAAACGTTTTACAAAACGAATACGTCACAGTCGTGTTGTATACAGGGTGGTGCCGTCAATACGACAATAAATAAAAACTATATATAGATATATCATGAAATCATCAAATGAATTCGGTAGTTTTAAAAGGGGCAAACCATTTCTATGGACTAATATACCCCATGTTCTAATTTATTGTCGTATTGAAGGCACCACCCTGTATAGGGTATTTTTCCTAACTCTAGCTTGAAGAAATGAAGCTTAAAGACGCGTGTGATACCATATTGACTTGCGCGTTGATTACTTATAAAATCTAGGAATCTTTTTGCTGTCAGCTTAGACAAGTCTAGTTTCCAAAACAACGCATTCGCTATGATAACTTAGACAAAGTTTTTTGTTGCGTCTTCAGATTGATTTACTAGCGATATGAATAGTTTTTTATTTGAATAGTAGGTACGTATTAGTCCTCCTTTCGGATGATTTGTACAGACGACAGCACATCAAGTGTGACAGTTGCACTACGAGAGCCGCCTCTATTACGAACGCAGTAAGGGCGGTCTCAAGGTCAGATTGTTACGCGTGATGTTTTGTCGACTGTACAACCCCAGTCTCTTTTAAAATAATCTTAAAATATACGTTTTCAGTAATAATATATTCAAATACTTATCTTTCAAACATTAAAATAGTCTTTATTGAAACTTTTTCTAAAACAAAAGTTAATAGTTTATTTACCTCATTGTTTTGTACGACGCTGACTCTATCGATGACGGTCTTGTACCACACTATCCAAAGTATGTTATTTAAGGCGAACGCTGTGAATAGGTGTATGTGGATTCTTATCCTCGTGCATTGAAGAGTCCTAAAAATGTTTGAATGTATTAAAAAAGTGTAAAATTACTAAAAAAGTTTTAATTTACTAAAAACGTTTCAATTGATTACAAACAGTTACATTTATTAGTGGTGTAGGTACATGTCGCAGCCGTCTGGTTAAATTAGCCGCCCGTCGATTTAACGCCGGCATATTCAAAACTCAGACTCGGAACCTAATATCTAGACATCGAGTTGACATGTTTTTACGTATGATCGCTTATTCATATTATACAAATTCGTGCCAACATTGGAACATAGTTCATCCTTAGGGTCAATTTACACTAAGACGCAAAGAACTTTTTTAAATTAGTAATACTAAATACATATATATTTATTACTACACAAATAGATATACATTTCATTGGTACAATTAGAAAATGCTCCGTGCCGCGCTGCGCCTCAACAAGCCTCGCGGCGCAACGCAATGCATGGCCTACCTACAGCTTCGTGAGGTGCACCCTCAAGCCATTGTGGTGATTTGTCTTCTATTATTGCACACGTTTCATTGCGCCGCGCACGATGCATGAAAAGGCGCCGCGCGGCGGCAGCGTGGCGCATCGAGACTATTCGAGACGCCGCGCGGCGCAGCCTGAAGCTATTGGTGTCACACATTCCGCTGCGTCACGCGGCGTCTCGCTGCGGCGCTCATAGCAGGCGCGAGGATTATTCATGAATTTTCGCGTCGCGCCACGTCTCGGTGTGAATTGACTCTTATTTTTAAAAAAATATTGTCAAATTATCTACACTGGTTGATTACTAAATAAATAAACGACAATCGTATCGAAATTGTTATTCGTATGTAAATTTCATATGTAAACTTTTGTCCGTTTGAGTCTTCTTCCTACGTCCGTGTTATCAACTATCTGAACTTTTTTTTTTTATATACAACTAGATGACAAACAAGCTGACGGCCTACCTGATGGTAAACGGTAACCGCCGCCTATAGACACCTGCAATAACACCAATGACACCTTTTTACGATCTTTTCGCATCTTGAGATGAAAAAAAATGTTTCGGTGTTAATGATTTTTAAAATACTAGCTTAACTTTCATTTTTAAAAAATCTGCTTCTAATTATTTAAAAAAAATATTTTATCAGCCTGTTAATCCACACATTCCAGACACAATGGGATATTAATTTATTATCATTATGCTTCCGAGAGTCCTACTCGGCATATAGTCAATTGAATGTCATATTGCGGTATAGTTTTTCGCGGCTCAACAACGTCAAGGATGACAAATAAGTGTAAGTTATCTGCAAAATGTGTAAACGATTTTGATCCTTATTGCATTAACTTAACAGACAGATAATACATTATTTTGAGGCTGACTGGTATAAGCTAAAATAGCCCATAGACGCTCGTAGCACCTTGAGCACTACTTACGTGTTGCCTAACCTTTAAAAATCGAGAGAAAGCGCAAGAGCGGTATGTTGAAAGCATTGGGGTAAAAGTGCTTCTATTTCAAACATTACTCTTTTTTAACTTGCTCTGTCGACCCTACCTACTCACCGTAGCAACACAATACCATTATGACAATACTACAAAGTGCGCAGCAGGTAGCAAGAATCATATAAGATGGAGCATACTACAAAGTGCGCAGGTACCAAGAGTCATATAAGATGGAGCATACTACAAAGTGCGCAGGTACCAAGAGTCATATAAAATGGAGCTAACTACAAAGTGCGCAGGTACCAAGAGTCTTATAAGATGGAGCATACTACAAAGTGC
Source organism: Nymphula nitidulata (assembly GCA_947347705.1). NCBI lineage: Eukaryota > Metazoa > Arthropoda > Insecta > Lepidoptera > Crambidae > Nymphula > Nymphula nitidulata. Next base: position 27,434,974 of record OX374616.1, read on the forward strand.
GCAGGTACCAAGAGGCATATAAGATGGAGCATACTACAAAGTGCGCAGGTACCAAGAGTCATATAAAATGGAGCATACTACAAAGTGCGCAGGCACCAAGAGTCATCTAAGATAGAGCGTACTACAAAGTGCGCAGGTACCAAGAGTAATCTAAGATAGAGCATACTACAAAGTGCGCATTAGAAGATCTTTGAATGCAGTTTTGTTCCTTTTTATTAAAGGAATGTTTCCTTTGAGTAAAATGAGCTAACTAAAGGATTTAAAGTAGTTCCCCTCCAGGGCCCATAGATTTTTTCCATCCTGTATATTATCCTATTCAGTATTTTAGGATTGAGGTGCTTCCACAGATGGGCGTGCTGCTATTTAATCATGCCCGGGTGGGGCATGATTAAATATCAGCACTAAAGCTCTACAGCTCTAAAGATCTAATCTAGTTCTATTATGTATTCTGTAGTCTAGAGAAGTAGATACATATAAACTTTTGTTCAGGCGCTTTATTTCGTATTTTAAGTCCAATAAAATAATAAACACTAAAAAGGCAATAGCGACTGTAACTGGATGAAAAAGCCACTTCAGCACTGAAGAAACAGTGGAAAATACTACAGCCGCTTTTAAAAATATTAACATCGTTATCCAGAAACTATGAATTTATTGAGACATGCCATGTATCGATAACTATACGAGTAAATTTAAATAATCCCCTTGTTACTCGCTGTATAGTTAAATACTAGGTATATATGTATTTAGCTAAATATTTTTTGCATACACGCAGTGCTTACTTAAAATAAGTTATTCTTGCACTTATCGTCTCACAATTATGTTTATTTTCATTACATGCAATAGTTGTTAAACCAAATAAAGCTAACCAATAAATCATTTCTGGGGAAAACATAAAAAATATGTTTTGATTTTCACATTACAGTATGTTGAACTATGAATGACATTGGAGTTATGCCAAAATTATATTTGCTGAGTCATATAGCAATAGAAAACTTTATAGCGTAATGTGTAGTACATAAAAATTGGGTTATCTCAAAAGTTTGAGCTGACAAAAGAGTTTATTGGTTGATTTTGTCTGGAATCTGAACTGAACTCTAATCGATGTCGACTTGTCATTTGACAATCGATAAAGTTATAAATAAGATCTACTGTAGTATCATCTTCATCATTATCAATAGCAAAAGTACATCACTACCGGGAATAGGGCTTCAGGCACATCGAAACTCATGAGCAGTTTGTCCCATAACATCACCACGCTGGCCCAATGCGGGTTGGTCAGTTGAAGTGGTTACCAAAACGGGACCAATGATTTTTAAGTCCGAATCACGGAGGAACATTTACTTTGGCAACACAACCTTGTACACACCATTGGACCATTAATTTTATGCATTTGACAAAATTTCTCATACCAGTAATGTATGAATCAAGCATAATTAAGGGCCCACCCGATGGTAAGCGATTAACAATGCGAAGTTAAATATTGGAACAATTGCAGATTAGATAAGAACAATGCCTTATAACTCTCCGACTCTCAGTCTAAGCAGAAATGTATTACTTCGTCTCCAATTGAGGTGCACTCCAAATTATAATTTGTATCAAGCAACCCTAGATATATTACAATCTGAATACCCTTTGAAATTTTATAATGTATTAGCCTTTATCAAATTTTCAGAAATATAATATTTGGACATATTGTATAATGTTTATGATATCATAAAAAAAACCGATTAAAATCTTTGCCTGTGATATTTAACTATCCGTAAGTAGCAATTAGTTTCAAGTTTATTTTATCAATATTCTTATAAATTATTAGTTGGTAGCTCAAACCTTATTTTATGTGTTCTATGCCAATACTTTAGCCTCAATAACGTCTTTCATAAATACCTTTATATGTTGTGATTATATGTTATTATTAAGAAAGAGATTATGAAAGAAAAATAAGGAAACCATCAGGATGTAATCAGTCTTTTGTTTAAAAAAAGGATTACTAACATTCAGAAACATTGTACTATATAATAATGTTAATCAATATCTTATTTATTGTTTATTTCTTAAAGAAAAAAATGATTCTTTTTCTTACAAAGTTTGTTTACAAAGCAACTGGATTTTTAAATGTTGCGAAACATTTTATCTACTATTATTAGCCTAGTAACGCTAACACGCTAATACAATCCAAAATTATACGGAGTTCTTATCATACATTAAATTTCATAACTATAGAAACAGGTTGAATAAAGCTTGTGCAATTGTAATAAAACTTGAGGCGCAGCGTTCAACTCGTAAAAATATAGTATTTCAAGAGAGATAGGTACCGTTAAAACACGCAGTAATATTCCTTTATCTGTTTGGTGCAGAATTTTATTATCATAGTTTAGAATGGTGTTGTTGACTGACCCTTCGTGCTCTTGCAGTACTTAGCTATTGAACTCAAACAAGAAATCTTAGTAACTACTTTGTTTGTAACTGAACAAAACTAAACACTACTTTACATCGGTGTAGATCTGTGCCTGAACATTAGTTCTATTTTTGTGTTTGTAGTTACCTGCTATATCTACTGTGTTGGGAACCTCGACCACCGCCTCTGTTGGAAAGCATAATTATTCTAGCCTAAACTTTTGAGTTCACAATTCATACGTTATTTGCTTTCGTAGTAAGATTCAATATGTCTTCACGAAGTCCTTTTTGTATAATAGGAAAATGTCTATGCATAACATAACTAACAGAAATAGCATTATCAATTTCTCAACAATACAAAATAAAAACTAATGATGCTACTTTTTGAAAAAAAATCTCTACCCTAAATCTTTAACCTGAACTATCACGACTATATATTAATATATTTTGGACACTATAAATCACTATTGTACTGTTCATACAAAGATCGAGAAAGGAGTTAATATCATTTCATTAATTTAATAAAAAATTATTTAAGGTCAATTTACCTATCAAAGTATGGCTGATTTACAAAGCTTCCCAGAATTCGTACCTTACTAGCGACACTATCAAATGGTAATACACAGAAAGTGGTTTTTTTTTCAAAATCACCGGGTCGACTCCTGGCTAAAATATTGTTTATTGGAAAATCCAATGATGCAGTTTTAGTTTCTCCTCTTAGTAGACTCCTTTGAGTACTTTTGGTTATACCTTATAGTTTCAGATTTGGCCATCCACGCCCACATGAAAAATTCATTCTGCATAGGTACGAGTAGGTACTGATTTCTTTACTAACTTCCATTTTTATCTAGAACTATGACAGACAGTACTGAAATGTGCTATATTAGATACTATTTCGATAGTGTTGAGAATAAAAGAATGCTACACAATCCCACACTTTATAATTACGTATTTATAAAAAATACTTAGCGGTGCTTCTGTAGTAGTTTATGTTTAATCAGTGCCTGTCCTTAATCGATTTGGATGAAAAGATTAACCTTAATTTTAGTTTCAGAAATCAGAACGTCAAGCTATGTATTTTTTCCGTAACTTAATCAGATTATTTCATTTAAAATTTTGACACTAAGAAATTTAATTGTGAGAAAAGTGAGCATTACTGCTTTTTTAAAAAATTGATCGTTATAAAAGAATCAACAATCGTAAACAATAGTTTTGTGATCAAAAATATACTTCTTTTTTACTCAACTAGCCGCAAGCAAGCTGACAGCCCACCTGTTGGTATTCGACTGCGACTTGATCTGCAGGCAGACAGAGTAAAAAAAATAAATTGCCTGGAATGTGTGGCTTGAGACTTCGAGAGCTATTTATACTGTGGTCTATACTAACTTAATAGCTATATTAATGCATATGATTGAAGAAACTTACTATTACCTGAAGTATAGAAAAATAGTGATGGATATGAGAAGCGCAGCGACCGACAGCGAGTACCCGATCACGTAGATGTTGTTCACGATACTTCTGAACTAAAAGAAGAAAAAAAATAGCATTTGTTCTGTATACTACATTTTTGTTGAATTACAGGGATGCAAAACAAAGGGGCCATTCGTTTATTTAGTAAGACGATTTTTGCTAGTTTTCGACCCCCTCCCCCCTATTATATGAAAAAATAAGAATAGGCCGACACCCTCCCCCCTGTTTGATATTATTTATTACGTAAGAATCTAAAGTTAAAAATTTATTCGTTTAGTTTGTTTTAATTTTTATTTTTCAAATCAACTATTTTTAGAAATGTTTTTTTGTATCCGAGCGAACCTCGGCACTCGCGGGGCTGCCCGCGCTTTTTCAAAGTAAAATTTGAACTTTGCGCATTTTTGTGATCTTACGTAAGAACTGAACTATCGAGATTCCCTCCCACCCCCTTGTAAGAAAAAATAAGACATGGTCCCCCCCCCCTCCCCCCGCCCCTAAATCGTCTTACGTAATTAATGAATGGCCAACCTTTTCAGATGAGTGTTTCCCACTCTCTTAAGCTCATTATATATAATATAAACCGTATCGTAACATTGGCACCTCATGACCTCAAGTTGGGCGCCAATGTGTCGATACGGTGCAATGGATTGGAGAAGTCTGAAATAGGGCATCATAATCCGTCACTATATTTTAATTTATAGTAAAATAAAGGCACTCTATGTAAAAGAACATACTCACAACTTTAGAATTGGACATTAAAAGACACTGCTGAAACTAAAGACACTAAACTACAAAAAATCATAAACCTGCTTAAAATCAGGTATTCACAATGAGTGCTTATGAATCTTAAGTATCTCTCATTTTGTCAGCACATGGACTTTAGAAACTGGTAAGTTAAGAGCTCAAGACGCTGAAAGTTTTGCAGATGAATTTCTTTAATCACATCCAACAAGAGAATAAAGCTCGAATCTAGTGCTATACAAATTTGAATTTTATAAAATATATAGAGGTAAGCGATGCCATAGCAACCTATGTCAGCGCAGTGTTACAGTCGACAGCACATCAAGCGTAACCTTAAGACCACCATTCATTACTCCGTTCGTAATGGAAGCGGGTTTCGTAGTGCAACTGGTACGCTTGATGTGCGATCGTCTGTACGTTACAAAGTGTTGGTTACAATGTGGATAATTCTTTCTGCTGCCGATATAACTCAACCTTGACCAGCTGTTGGCTTTACACCTTCTATAATTATGTTTACATGTTTAGTTATATTAACTGTCGGTTTTTGTAACTAATTTGTATATTACACCTGAATATTGTAGTGTGTAAGCTAATAAAACTTTTCTTTCTTTCTTTATATGTTTTGGAGAACATAAAAAGAAGGATTTGGCTGCAATATTCCAGGTTCTTCTCCATTAAGGTACATCAAATATGAGTGGGAAATTCCAATATCCTAGACTAGAGGTCCTGGAGAGAGGCTCCACCTTTTTTTCGTTGGAAAATCTTTTATAGGTACCCAGGAGCGGATGGGGCTGTCCCCTGATTATGTGGGAGTGACCGGCTGGAGGCCGGCATAAAAACCAACGCATTTTTTCGAAACCACGGCTTTGGCGCACAACAGAGTACATTTTGTAATTGCCCGTGTGTGTCTAAAGCCCGCTAGCGGGTCCACCGGGCATAGGGAGCACCCGCGAGACCAAACGGTACTTCCCCTACGCGGGGACGTCTGGCACAGGACGGAGCCCCACTCCATCACCCCCACTACAGCGGTTGAAGGCCACCCAATCTATTCCGGCAAATCGGGTTCGCAAGGGGTCTTTTTCGCAGACCCGCGAAAACACCCCCTTCCGCGGCCTTTTCTGCGACATGACATCTTCGCAGAAGGCTACTGCCTCCCAGTTGCTGGCGACAATAGCCCTCTTAACGGCCGTGAGGGTCACGTCCTATGAAGAGAGGTTTTTAATAACGCTAATAACGCAATTTTAAATGTAAACGAATGAGCTTCATTTAAAAAATAGAAATCAAATAAGTTCAAGAATTTGACTGTTGAAAAGTTTCAAGAAAAGTTTTGTCTTTAGCTAATGTTATTTTTTTCGAGCTTTTACCGAGCTTCTTAATCTACAGAAAAATAAAATACGTACTAAACTTCTTTTCGAACTACAGGAGTTGGGATAGTATTCTATTGTTTAAATAGAACCCAATTACGAAAAACACGAAAACAAAAGAATATACTTAAAGCCAGAACCGACTTCAAAACAATGAAAAGTTAAAATGTAAAATTTATGTACTCGCATATTTGTGCAAAATAAAGATTTTTATCTTTGGAGTCAGCGCCTCGCTTTCTATTGTTTCTGGTAGCAGCGTACTGCGTAGCACCATCTCCAAAACTTTTGGAGAAACTTAAGTATAAAAGTATCTTTTGGGCCAAAAGATACTTGAATAATTAAGTAAGATAAGTTCGTATCGAAATATTTTTTGCCTTTCTAATGACTGAAGTCGGTTTTTATAAGTCGGAAAAAATAAACAAAAAAGACACTCAAAAACTACCTGTAAAAGTCGGAAATACGAGAACTCTATTAAAAACTGCCTAGCTACAGCCCGGTGACGTTGACATTAGATTTTTGATGGAATATAATAAAACACTCGACTAAATATTTGAGGAAAATTGTACAATGGTAATACTTATTTCTGAAATTTCTTCCAGCAGTACTACCACAGAGAAATAAGAAAAGGTAGAATTGGCGTGTCAAATTATTATTAGAAAAGTAATAATAAACTAGAAAAATTCATGTCGTCGGGCGGGGACTGAACCCGCGTCCTTTCACAATCCGGGTGATAGCTCTAATTATCTGAGCTGCCGAGCACTTGGTATGGACCCAGTGAAATTCCTCTAGTCTATCCTGTATCTGCGTTAGAAGCTAAGTATCGTATATTCTACAATGTCGAAATATTCTATTTTATGATAAACACGTCACGTTTCTCATCGTGTTTTCTAAATCCTCGGTAGCTCAGATAAGTAGTGGGCAGTCACCAGGACAGTGAAAGGAAGCGGATTCAGTCCCTGCGTGAGGACATGAATTTTTCTAGTTTATTATTACTTTTCTAATAATAATTTGACACGCCAATTCTACCTTTTCTTATTTCTCTGTGGTAGTACTGTTGGAAGAAATTTCAGAAATAAGTATTACCATTGTACAATTTTCCTCAAATATTTAGTCGAGTGTTTTATTATCCGTGTACTGTCAACAGCATATCAAGCGTAACCGTTTGACCTTGACGTCGCCCTTACTGCGCTCGTAATAGAGGCGGCTTTCGTAGTGCAACTGTTACACTTTATGTGCTGTCGTGTGTTGATTAATTGTTAAATAAATAAATAATATTTTCGAACATTTAGAAAATGATAATAAATAAATTTAGGAATATTCGAATATGTTTTTCTTGTCTAGGCTTATATATAAAAGTAGGTATCTAAGAATTGAAAAATCAGCCATAAATAATTTTCCCCTGTAAGAACACCTTTTGTCGGGACAAAATATTGTAATGGCCTTACTTCGTGTAAAGGCAGAATTGATAAATATATCAACATAAATATATGAATTTATCATATCCATATAGAGCGATTTTTTCCGCTATTGTACAAGAAATTTCACCCTCTTCTCGCGTGGAATTATTATTGAATGTCGTGTTTGCGTAGCTTTGTTCATAGTGTTTTGATCCCATTATTACAAAACAATTATCCATGTCCATTAATGTTAGGGTTGAAAATTTGGAAAAGCCTAACTGCAATTTTGTCTAATTTTCTGTTGGATACTCTATTTATGAAGGAAGCAAAAATAATTTTTCAATTTAAATCAGTAGTTCCTGACATTAGCGCGTTCAACCAAACAGACAAACAAACCCTTTAGCTTTATAATATTAATATAGATGAAAAGGTAACATTCTAAATATGAATAGTATGACAAAAACACGAAATATTTACGATAAATACTCTCTGAGAAAGTGAAAGCCTTTTTTGATACTGGGTTTTTTGTAACTAATATCTCCCATACATTTTTTTCGCTTTTATAATTTTCATCGAATGAACTGTAGACCAATGCACGTTTGACAAAAAAAGAATATATACACTGTAAGGGCGTTTGTGCACTACAAGGAATTTTACTGTCCGGCACTCCGATTTTTTACGGTCCGATATGGCACACCATAAAATGTATATACTAGCTTGTGCACTATACGTAATTTTACCGTCCGAAATTTTACTTTTGACTATTCCGGGCAGTTTATTTCGGTCCGAGATGACAGCAATGAAAAAATTGTTTACGCTTGTGCACTACATCCGCAATTTAACTGTCCGGCAGTCCGATCTTTTACGGTCTGATATGGCACACCATAAAATGTATGTACTAGCTTGTGCACTATACGTAATTTTACCGTCCGAAATTTTACTTTTGACTATTCCGGGCAGTTTTTTTCGGTCCGAGATGACAGCAATGAAAAAATTGTTTACGCTTGTGCACTACATCCGCAATTTAACTGTCCGGCAGTCCGATCTTTTACGGTCTGATATGGCACACCATAAAATGTATATACTAGCTTGTGCACTATACGTAATTTTACCGTCCGAAATTTTACTTTTGACTATTCCGGGCGGTTTTTGTCGGTCCGAGATGACAGCAATGAAAAAATTGTTTACGCTTGTGCACTACATCCGCAATTTAACTGTCCGGCAGTCCGATGTTTTACGTTCCGATATGGCACACCATAAAATGTATATACTAGCTTGTGCACTATACGTAATTTTACCGTCCGAAATTTTACTTTTGACTATTCCGGGCAGTTTTTTTCGGTCCGAGATGACAGCAATGAAAAAATTGTTTACGCTTGTGCACTACATCCGCAATTTAACTGTCCGGCAGTCCGATCTTTTACGGTCCGATATGGCACACCATAAAATGTATACACGGTGTATCAGAAGTACCCAAAAAAAAGAAATTCTTCATCGAAAACTCAAAATGAAAATGTCACTACTCTAGTGATCGGCTGTGAATGTCATTCAACCTAAAATTTACATCAAATCAATAGACTATATTTCCAAAGACTAGAATATGCAAACTATTAGTACCGTCGATTCCTTCTGAGATGCAAAAAACTTTCTTTGCCGATAAAACTTATAGTACGATGCCTTAATTTCTAATACGATGACAAGTAATAATAATTTTATTGAAATAATCATTTATTTTTTAATTTTTATAACAATTATTTATCTTTTTGTTTAGGTGTTGTTTATTATTTTTAAGCAATAAATTGCTATTAGTATCGATTTCGCATATTACGTAAAAACCTTTAAATAAATAGAGTATGTAAAATCAAATTGCACTAATCTAACTAAGCACTCATCTGCTACCGCTAAGTCTTTGAAAATACTAGACTTGCAGCAGAATTCACCGCCATTTGAAAAAATACACCTCGGGTTCCGCATTTATTTTTTAAACTTAAACAATACGTAAGTTTTCGTACATACCGGAGTATTCAAATACAGTGACAGGGTGGGAGGTACATATCTTTATCAAAAAATGCGCGATGTGAAAAGGTGTGATGTTATTTTCAAGCTGTTTTGTTTATGTCACAGCGCGATATTGCACAATCTAAGCGACGGGTCAAACGAGAACAGGGTTCAAAATTACTATTAAATGGAAATAAACTACGTGACGCATCGCTCTGGGTCAATAAAACTGGTTTTTATACCATTACGTGTAAAATGGCCTACCTGATGACTGCCGTTATAAAAAATTGTATGGTATGGTAAGTCACTGACATAGCTCATATGATAAGCAAGTTGAAGTGAGAGAAGTGAAGGGATTGAAGGGAAAGGTAGCCAGTGTAATTACTGGGCATGGACGGCATTTCATCTTAGGCCTCAGGATGACAACGCACCTGCAATATCAAGTGCTTTTCCTTGTTATTGCAAGTGTCTATAGGCGGCGGTAACCGCTTACCACCAGGTGGGCCGTCAGCTTGTTTGTCATCTAGTTGTAAAAAAAAAAAAAGTGGCGTGGGCAGGGCACATAGCACGCTGAACAGACGGCTGGTTGGGCGTTCAAGTTTTAAAATGGCGACCACATACCGGGAAGTGCAAAGAAGGACGGCCTCCCACTAGCTAGATGGACAGAAGACCTGGTCAGAGTCGCGGGGAGCCGTTGGATGCAGCTGCCAAGAACCATTTCATTTGGAAATCGGTGGGGGAGGCCTTTGTTCAGTAGTGGACATCAGAGGTTGGTATGATGATGTTAATGATGATATGGTAGTAGTAAGTGGTCACAATGAACGCGCATGTACTATTAACGTGCTGTCGACGGAATTACCTACGCATTAAAGCGGGCCGAAGTCTTCACTTGGATTTAAAATGTACCGGCCTTCCCTTTATTTTACAAGCTTTTCCTTTAAATGAACATGATCTAGCAAGGTTATTTGTCGGTCAAAATTAAATTGTAAGATTATGTAAGTACTAGGAGCTCAGAGGAGATTCAAAAATTTGGTTTACATTTTTTCCGATGAAACCCTAAACGCCCCCAAATGTGTCATTGGTTCACAACATTTTGTTCAAAAGATATTTTTTAATACTCGATATAAAAAAAACAGAGCAGAGTACTGGCGGATTATGACTAAGTGCCTATAAACTGTTGATTAGGTAGTGTTTGCGACCGTGCTCGCTTGGATATGTTTTTACTTATTTTGTAACCTACTTTTTTAACGTTGAAAACATGGATCTTACTGGGCTTCGAATGCAAGACAAGCATTTAACGGTTTGTTTGCGTCGTTGGCGTAATTATGTTACACTACTTCTTATACCACAGATACATAAAAGTACAAATACAGAAGATTCACTCCGAAAAATCATCTTAACATTTAATTAAATAGCTCTTGCTTGCCACGATAATTAAATCCAATTTAAGTCAAACAGCGCTCTAATAACCTTCTTAACGAAAACTAAAACCTTGTATTGTTGTAATTATTTTTTGGTACCAGCCTTAGCTTGGACCCAATAGTTATAAGGATACTAAAGTCAAAGTTGTTTATTGAATAGAATAGAATAGAAAAAAGTTTATTGGGCACAATAATACAATAATACTTAAATTACTTATTGCGATCCATACCTAAATTAATTTTACTAAACTAAAAAACTAGTTAAATGTTGACAATCCCTGTCATTCCCCGTACGCATGCGCAGAAGGAAAAAACAGCGGCGCAGAGCGGCGCGCGCAGACTACCTATTTCAATTCAAAGCCGCTTCCCGCTTTGTCGGCTCGTCAGTGTCACCTCATCTGTTTCCGAGTTTATTTGATCATAAGTTCATAAAGTGTAGTCGCGTATAATTTTATCTCTGATCGTCGTTATTCTTATTAAATATTGCGAGGTCTATGTGTATGCCATGAGTAGGTATGTTGGCATCGATTACAAGGACGATGACGATAATATGGTGCGAAATGCGACACAGGCCGTGTCCGTCCCGACGACGGTCGTCGTTGTTGAGGCCGCAAGGAGGAGTAGGTACACTTTGAACTGCTTCTCTAATCTTAGGGCTATGTTGTAAGTGTTATGTTGTTGTGTAAGATATTCATGTGAACTGTAAAGCTGTGTTGATTGAGTTAAGTGGTCCCGCTTGTTAGGTGAGCCGTCAGCTTACTTGTCATCTTGCGTTGTTGTATGAAAAAAGTGTTTCTAGTTCGAGGTAAGTTGTTTTTTATTTCTAAATGGTAGGATAGTGCTAGTACAATTACATAGTACCTAATTGATTGATCCGTGATAAATTTTTAACCACATTTATCGATCTTACGGGTTCTTGTGTGTGATAAAATACATACCTACTCAATTAAAATTATTTTTATTTTTGGTTTACGGCTTAAAACCTTAGTTTATTCATCTGAGCTATTATGTAGATAGAACCTACCTACTCAGATTGTTACTTCAATACAACTTTAAAATTTATTTGTGGTTTTTATGTTGACTCATACCTATCTTGATTCTCACTCACTTAATATTCTTGTAAAGTATTCAATAAAGTTATCTAATATCTATTTATCTTTTTTGTACTTAGCCTAGTGAAATAAATACCTTAATTGAGGAATTATAGGTTATTTATTTTAGGTTAATATTTGATCAAATAAATATTAGCTACCAGGAGTAGAAAAGTTTCTAACAGTAGGAGGTATTTATGTCTGTTAGGGGGAATGAACTTAGAATAGAGCTGCGCTTCAATGTCGATTATTTTATTATTTTATCAAAAATAATTAATTTTTCAGCATGTAATAATGTCATACTACAGTCGTCATACATTGGTAATAAACTCTACACAAGGGACCCATTTACACCCTTTTCACTTTATTTGTATTTTTGGTACACCCTGTATACTAGCTTGTGCACTATACGTAATTTTACCGTCGGAAATTTTACTTTTGACTATTCGGGGCCGGCAAACGTAGAGAGCTTTTAGGTCCGAGATGACAGCAATGAAATAGTAGTTTATGAAACTGGTACATAATGTGGGGTATTATACACGAGTGTGTAATACCTAGTTATGTGCAGTTTCATACACTTCTTTATCTAATCTCATACATTGAATATATCAAATAAAAGATAGAGATTGATACAGTTTATTTGTTGGTTATTGTAAGTGTTAACATTTTGTATATTACAATTATGAAATTGAAAATGGAATGGCCTCAATTTATTGTGGTTTATGTAAAATGATCCTGTGAGGTATCTTTCACTTATAAGGGGATGAACCCAAAACTATTTTTATCTTCTACGTCTTCGCACGTACAGTAATAGAGCAAGCAACTGCCGACGTTCCAAAAAACTCATCGTTTCGGGCGTGTAGTTTCAAAGACAGCTACCCTAAACCAAAACTGCGATCCGAGTAATGACGTACAAGTGCACAAGCCAATCATCCGCTTTTTTCATGCCATATAGGGCCGTAAAAAATCGGAGTGCCGGACAGTAAAATTCCTTGTAGTGCACAAACGCCCTAAATGTATCAAAATCCGTATACCTATATATAGTAGAGTCGTTATTGCTGTGTACTTAAATTTGACACATTGAGTGTTGACATAAAATTACCGCGGTGACTGAATACAAATTTATGTAACTTAAAGTGGCTACTTCAATATGTACACATTATTTTGTAGCTTTGAAATGGATACATATTTAAGTACTCGACTCTACTTCCTTTTATACTTACGATGAAATTACTCAATGCCAGTCCTTTTACTTTTGTACAAAAGAAAGGTTTTTTAGGAGCAGTTCTAGTCAGTTTAATGTTTGAACTGGCCCCATTTCAGAATCTTAATAAGTGAGGAGGCGAATTCTACACGCGTTATGAATATAGAGTTGTTTTGAGAAAGATCGCTTAACACTTCCACACGTGAACGTGACCAGATTAATTCCGAGTTTATTTGTCTAAAATCTATTAGTTTTTTTTTATACTTACATAAGCACTGCTTTAAAATAAAAGCATTTTAACATGCGTTAGCTAATCAAACAAAAATTTGGTAAGTGGTTTGACTTCAAATCTGTTAATGGAGAAATATCCAAAAATCTGTATTTGGTTGGTCATTTCATTACATTTATTGTTAAATAAATAAAATTTTCTTTATTTATTTATCAATAAATGTACACAAATAATAGAGCACACACAACACATTTAAGAAAAAATAGCTCTTCTAAAAATAGCGCTTCAAAAAATTTTATCTTTTCTAACCTTCAAATGTTTGATTTTACTGTAACAATAACAAACAAACAAAGAAAACGATGAGTAAATTTGTATGCTCCAGGTGGGAATCGAATCCGCGTCACCTGGAGTCCAGCCAGACGCGATAACCGCTACGCCATCGGAGCACTAATGTGTAACTTACCAATTTCTTCACTGCTTTATTCATTTTTAACGTTTTTAAAGCAACATTTATCACACCACTCATTGAAGTTAATACCTCTAGTGATTTTTAAACTTTCAGTTAAGATGAGAAAGCCAATTTAATCACGTTTAAATGTTTTATTTTTTGCGTTCAACCTAACTTTTTCCACGTTTAGATAATAAAAATACGTCAGTATATTCAAAATCAACAAGGCTCCATTAGGTTGTAATATACTGTCTTGTAAATGTCATGTGTAATTCCAGCTTTGGGTATTACCGACGTACTTTTTCCTTAATTAAAGTAAAAGCCTCTGCACCTTTTTTTTGTGAAAATAGGGAAAAAAGATGTTTCTTGTAGATTTTGGTAATTAACCTTGCGGACATTGTACATAAGAAGATACGTATATCTATATACCATAGTAAATTTATATACATATATCACAATACACTCAACATTTTGTGTGATTCTAAAAATGTATAGCTTTTAGAGAAATTCTCAGATCTAAGACAAACTTATTTTGTTTTTCCCACAGCGTAAGTTTCAGGATTTTCCGAAGTTAGAAGCATACAACTTTGCGATACTTTGTTATTTGTTTGTATTTGTATGAGAGGGTTGAATAACGTTTTATTGCTGTACTTTTAGAGTGTCCGAATGATCCATTTGATGTAAAGGTCCCGAACTATAATAGCTTTGACATATCGAAGGCTGATCGTAGAATTTGGTATTGCACCCTTGTTCAAATAACGGAAATTCTATACCTATTTTTTATTGAAATAAGTCAAAGCGATGCGAGATTGAGTTTTCAATCGAAATCGTATTCCGGTTAGTAAGTTTATTTTAAATGTTTTTTAGGTTGGTAGTAGGGTACTAAAAGCTAAAGCTAGAAATAGTCAAATAAAAAGCACCACTAAAACCATAACAATGATATTTTGTTTGGTGAAGGTAAGAAAAACGCCTTTCTGGTGTTCTTTATTCTAGCCGTACCAGAGTAATAAGTGAAGCTCTGTATGTGAACATAACCCCACTCATGATTTACTCAGGAACATCATAGGTACGCGATTCTACGATCAGCCATTGTCATTTTTTTCTATTTTCCAAACACAGTATAGTAGTAACGTTGTAGTTCAGAGAACATATTCAAATTGGGCACATCGTCGCTCACACTAGAAAGTAGAAGCAAAATGTCAGGGAAATGCCGTTGCGACGTCGATGCTTAGTCTCCGAGTCGAAGCCCGGGTAGCTTCGTTGCATTTATTGGTACGTTAATATACCTTTTTTTATACTCTGTGCGACACTGCACTGCTAAATACTATTACTGTGTAATTAAACATTGTAACTTAATAATTGAAAAGAGTGACTAAACGAGTTTGTTGCCGGAATCTTCTCGGTAGTTCAACTTTTGGAACCGGTGTAAATTCAGACAGACTGACAGACAGACTGACAGACAGACAGACTGACAGACAGACAGACAGACAGACAGACAGACAGACAGACAGACAGACATCAGACTGACTGACGGACAGACGAACCGACGGACCGACAGACAGACTGATAGACAGACTGACATTATAACATTGTTAGCTTATGTAGATCCAGATAAGACAGAGAGACAAACATTATGAAATTGTTAGTTAGTAAATATTATTTTTATGTGATAGACAAGGGTTTTTTTGTTGACGATACGAAAGTGCTTCTAGGGGGGCCTAATTGAATAAAGATATTTTCATTTTCATTTTTCATTTTCATTTTCATTTTCATTTTCATTTTCATTTTCATTTTCATTTTCATTTTCATTTTCATTTTCATTTTCATTTTCATTTTCATTTTCATTTTCATTTTCATTTTCATTTTCATTTTCATTTTCATTTTCATTTTCATTTTCATTTTCATTTTCATTTTCATTTTCATTTTCATTTTCATTTTCATTTTCATTTTCATTTTCATTTTCATTTTCATATTCATTACGTGTCATCATCACACACGGCTCCTCCTCGCACCGCGTTCTTCTCGGCCGTGATGCGGCTCTAGCATATTAACGTATTGACACAATCTATACTAATATTATCCCGCCGTGTGACGCCGGCAGAGTAGAATAGCATCACCCCATATCCTCCAATGGGTGTTGTAGAAGACGACTTATGGATCAGCAAAGGGGGTTTCATCACCTTATACTCCATCCACCAATTGGGCAAGCGTGGTGGACTACTGCCTAAATCTCCTTCGATGACAAGGGAAGACCTTGTGTCCCAGCAGTGGGTCGAATTATGCTGTTATGATGGTGATGATTATACTAATATTTAATAAATATTCCTAAAAATACATAGATGCAGCGTGCTGCTTGTGTGCCCATGCCTCGACAGCTCGCCGCCTCGCTGTCTGGAGTCTTGATTTGTGAACGACGCACCTAAGACTCTGCAACACGGGGGTACGCTCCCGTGTCACCGGCATTTCATTGTCAGCGAAAATACTTATCATGCTCGTATAAAATAGTGACATCTTGCGCTGACTAATGGACATAGTTTCGGTTAATTCACACATTCTCATTAACGCTTGATTCGGACATTATACGTCCGAAAAAAAAGCATGTCTAAGTCCCTACTTACCCGCTTTTGACGGGGTCGCATTGGATTCCCTTTCCTTACGCTATAGACAAGGACTTCACTTGTAAGAATTCTAAAATTAGTGATAAAATGGCCGAAATAACACTCTATATTTAGAGTGCTGTCGGTTCGATAAATCGCATTACCGTGGGTGGAGTGCCCAGAAGCATAAAAATTTTAATGCAAGGAGTTAAATTGGGGATGAAAGTTTTGTACCTAATTGCGTCATTTCTTTAAGAATAAGTATAAGTTACAGTACAGAATTTTATCTTTAGACGTCTGTTTATGTTTAAAGATTAAACTTTATGGTGATGCTAGTTAAGTAAATTTGAATTAAGCAAGCTCTTCATCATCGCTCTATTTGCCGCTGTTGTACAAGTGCTGCCCTGAGAGGCAATTACAGTTTTATGGGAGGATAAATCAGACATGAACAGGCTCTGAATAGTAATGTGCGATGGATTAGTCCCAGGAGGCAGTCAGATTTTTGCTTTCAATTATCTTGACTGGGAGGTTCGTAGATTTTAGGTGGTTAATTGATGACGCAGGATATTTTATTGATTTTAGGGTGTTGTATGTCATTTTATTCATAGTATACATTACATTGTGGTATCACAAAGTAACTACCTATTTGCTATTATACAGTTTGCCGCACTATAGGAGAAATGGACCGCTTTGAAGCTTTTGGAGCTTTGAAGTATTTGCCGCATGCCAGTGCCGGCGGCGGCGGCGGACGAAAACTCTGTATGTGCGTCTCGCGGCCCGACTGCGTTAAGTTCAAATAGAAGTATTTAAGGGGTACATTGCTATTTTCCATTCAAATCTGAAGTGAAGATTCATGACTGCTTACTGCTTTGTATAGAGACATTTGTATACTACTGTATTTCTGCGTTTGAAATATATCCAGTGTGTAGCAAGAGGCGGAAGCAGGGTAGGACTGTCTAGAAAAACTCGAAGGATGCTGTTACATCATCACAAAAAAGGGTAGTTGAATACTCTTTCAGTTGCTTTTATTCTTTTTTGTATTTTTTGGTCCATGATGTAAGCAGCCTGCTACCTTGTTCGAAGGTACATAATGTTAGACGCAAATAGAAGCTATGTGAATAGTTAAAAATATTATACTAACGAAAAGCCTGAGAATTCCTAACCATATAAAAATCAAATCGTTGAAACATTGTGTTGAGAGAAGGAGGGCTCATTCGTACTAATATCGCTACTATCTGTCTGTCTGTTAAGTTTTAACTCCTAAGCTGCGGAATTTTATGAAATTTGGCATAGATTATATCCTGAGAAAGGCATAGGCTATCTTAACACACGATTACCCACAACCACGCGAGCGGAGCCGCCGGCGGCCAGGAGTCTCCTAAGTCTACTTTTAACAAAAACTTTCTAAAACATTTTAAATGTTAAATTCTTACACTCAAGTCGTCGACATCGATGCAGGTGGTATAGTTAGTCCATGGCTTGTTTCCCTCGGGATGCTGGAACCAAGTGCCGTTCTCCGTGCATCTGAAACGAGAGCTTGATTTAAAACTTCTCGCTTGCTTTTTATTTTATGGCCGTCTGTGATTTATACTTGAATACTAATAGCGCGAAATGTCCGGGCTTATACGGGCTGCTCGGTCAGGGGTCCCGGGTTCGAATCCCGGTAGGGGCAAATACTTGTATGATGAACACGAGCATTTGTTCACGAGTCATGGATGTTTATATGTTTATTAAGTATATTCCTAATTTTTATACACATATTATTATTAATATTATCCGTTATTTAGTATCCATAGCACAATGTTTACCTTGGACTAGATAATAGGTATGAGTGTATGAATATTATTATTATTATTATAAATGTGTGTCTAGGAGTAGTCTATAAAAATCTTTTACTATTGTTTGGACCCTTAGGTATATGTGTATGTCTGAGTCAAATAAGTGTAAAATATAAAATGGGTGTTTATTCCATATACACCATTCTATTACACCACGTATTCTTAGCTAAAATATTTCTCTCTCCTACACATTTGAATACTAAATATTTTTACATTACACATTATTTTTTAATACTAATTCAATAATAAAGCCCCCTAGCGTTATAATGTATCTCCATATATTTTAACGCAAAATCTTCTACAGTACAATCATCATAAATTGTTTATCCAGCAAAAAAATTGACGTTTTGATAGATTAAGGCTGAAGAAACAATAAGGTTCGATTTTTTAAACTAATTGAGTAATATCTGAGGATTTCAAAATCGGTTCTCAATCTATGAATTTGCTGACCAAGCATTTGGACTGTAAAATAAAACTGTAAAATAAAATATGAATGACACCAATATTTTTCCTAGAGTGTATTTTTCAATAAACTAGAAAGCTGTCAAAACTATGCATGAAAACGAACTAATAGTATTTTTCCCGTATTCAGGAGATTTTTCCTGATTTTTAGAGATAGTGTACATATTGGTAATCTACTAAAGTCACAATAGCATGTCAATTGTGTTATGATTGTATGGTGATGGAATTATAATAGAAAGGCTACCAGTGTTGCCGACGTAATTGTTGAAAAACTACTCCTTTAAAAAAAACTTATCTAGAACGTTATTTTATTTTCTACATTTATTTTATGCAAAGTTTTGTTTATTTAATATCTATTAGAATTGTTTATTTGCATTAAGAAGTATCTGCGGTGATAAAAAGCTCGTAAAAAGCCAAAAACACTATATAAGCACGTAACTACAACCAGTGGGCCAACGCCTTTGAATTTGCGATCTATGCCGCTTATTCCCCATTGCCGCAGGGTTGTTATATAAATTCTAAATGGCTATCATTTTTGTGGGTTTCGGGGGTCTTCATTCTGAATACTTCATTCGGAAATCCAAGATAGCGGATGCGATTTTTTTTTAAAAATCAATATGGGTATCTTTCTCAGAGGTCCTGATTCTGAAACAAAATCAATTTCAAGATTCATGATTTTTTTATTAAAAAATAATATGGGTATCATTTTCGTGATATTCAGGGGTCCCGATTTTAAATACAACATCAATTTCCAGATCCAAGATGGCGGACGCAAAATTTTTATAAAAAATCAATATGGGTCTTATTTTCGTGGTTTTCGGGGGTCGCGATTTTAAATACAACATCAATTTCCAGATACAAGATGGTGGACGCAATTCTTTATCAGAAAACAATATGGGTATCATTTTCTGGGTTTTTGGGGGTCCAGATTCTGATTACAATATCTATTGAATCATTTTTGGATGTATAAATAAGAAGCAGAACTGTTATATATTATGAGATATACATTATGACATTTTTATAAAACATGCGGTATGAGTGATCCACTTTATTGACTATATCTGTTTTATCTCAGGTTTTACAATTTTTTTACTTCACTGTGACGAATTTAACAATTATTTACTAAATCCTCGTCGATTATTGTAAAGATTGAAGATAGGATCACTCAATCCGCATGCACACTCAATTTTCGACCATTTCGACCTATTATATTATGTAGTTTAAACCTTCGAAATGGTCGAAAATTGAATTAAACCAATTACTTAATGGTGTCATGTCAAACTCACCATACGAACAACAATCGAAGAAAAAAATAGATACTAGAAATCGATTGAGTTAATCGGAAATATCGTATGTATGTAGCTGGATCATCCCCTGAAGTACCAGGCTACCTTATCTATGTAGGAGATGTTTAGCATACTGTTAATTTTATTTATATAATAATCGTAGGGGTACAATAAATAACCTCTGGTATACATATGGTAGCCTGGTACTTCAGATTGGAAATATACATTTATTAGGTGTCAACAGATCAAATGAATCAACGGACTGAATTACTTTCTCTTAGTCGCATTGTCGGTTTAGTTTAATTAGAAGCAATTATAAAATAAAAAAAAATGATGCTATTAACACCAGGTTCGTAATATTTGGAAAAACAAAACCTGTAAACATATAGTGCACTACGGTGGTATGGTTCAGTCCCACCGTACCCCCAGGGGTATGGCTACGGGTATGGTGGGTCTGTGATGAATGATTTTGCTATTGATATGAAATCTGACATTAGTAGAATCTGACATTTATAGACTTCGGCCTTTCTAGAATCTGTTATTTCTATAATCTTCCGTTTCTATAAAATGGCATTCATAGAATCTGGCGTTTTATACTCGTCTGACATTTTCAGAATCTGACATTTGTCGACTAAAACATTTTACTTGCAATTATCAAAAATAATGAACAATAAAGCTATGACTGTACAATGGCGTGTCACTGGTCCAAAGAACTGTCAAAATAATTAGTAGATTACCGGACAGTCATGCTAATGTCAGGTCATTGGCTAGTCAGTATGTACGAGATTACCAAATACGAAAACTCTTCCAATGGAGTGTCAGTTGTACTTCAATGGTCTGCCATCGGAAAACCATTGATTTAGTAGATAAGCAAAACTGTCAAATCTTACAATTATGCGGTCAATGATTGACCATTTTGACGCAATTACAATAGCAGACTTGGGCCCCTGGCCGGATATGAAACATCACCTTAAAATATAAATAAAAAGTTAAATTAGTATTTAGAAGACGGTTTTTAGTACTTTTTGTTTGTTTTAGAGTCAATTACGTGAAACTTAACGTGCAATAAATTCAAGCCTACCTGTGTTTTACGAGTGGGCTGTGTTGGGCCCTTTCCGCTACATCGTAGGTATCTTTAAATCACGTATCAACGCTAAGGTACAATAAACAAGGCTTAACATTTAGAAAGCTCATTTCATTCGCTCACAACACAAACACCTAGAAACCAAGTATAAGCCACCAATTTGATATTGAAGCCAGTAAAACAATAACTGTAATTTTCCATTGAGTAAAATTCAGTTCCCATAACTTTTGGCAGGTTAACATACTTTTGCTACAGTTTTCTTTGTTCACTTTTTTTTTATAAACATGCCCTGGTTTTGGTTTAATTTCGACAGCAGATATGGTTGATATTAAATAATTATTTTATAGCGAGGAGCTCGGTGGCGTATTGGTTTGGGCGCTTGGTTTCGATATGAAAAACAAAGCAACTTTCGCCATGGTCGATCCTAGGATGGGTCAATCAAAGTTTGTTATCTCGAGCTCCTCCGTGCTTCGGAAGGCACGGCAAGCCGTTGGTCCCGGTTGTTCCTGCAACCGCTTTAACCCACCAACCCGCATTGGGCCAGCGTGGTGGTGTTATGGCCCAAACTCCTTATGTGTTTCTCCCATCTAGGAAGGCCTGTGCCCAGCAGTGGGACGTAAATAGGCTGGTGATGATGATGATTTTATAGCGAGTTTGGGTTCGAACAGTCTGAAAATGAGATGGTGGTAGATAAATGATTTATGAGGCCGGGGTTACTTAAAAAAATTATTTTTATATGAATAAAGAATTAAACTGACATTTGACACTCAGAGGCCAGCAGTTTACATATATAGAGTTTATTACTCAGGTATTGCGTTTTTGTTCGATTGGAAATGTATGAAAAGTTACAAGCAGAAACATCTTTTTTCTACATTGAGTCCACTTGAATTGAATTACTTACGCACTACTTAGTTATAACTCACTCCCTCAGGGTTCTATTTGGGCCGAATAATTGCTCTAAAAATGTCGGACACACGAATTTATTATTTATTGCAAGGCCTAACATATAAGAACAAAATGTCAATTCGAGTACACCAATACATTGACATAGTATATGTTTATTAATAATTTATATACATTAAGTATTAAGTTCACATTACATTTTTGCTCGAATTTGCGTGTTCCATTATTTTAATACATGATAAGTACATCATATTTTCATATAAAAATAACTTTGACAATCTAAAGCTTCATGCAGACAGGTATCTAACTTGCTGTGGGCGAGTATGGTTTAATTTTGAACAACGATTTGCTAAGACTCTCGGTTCCATAGTAATTACCATAAATTGTGATTTGTCACCGATACGGACACCTCGTTACCACATTCAGATCATAAATTGTCCACGTATCTATCTACCCACCACAGATACATGCCACGCGTTTGTCTTTGCGCCGCACAGCTTTGGTACTCTCGGCCAGTGGCTATTGTCGTAAATCTCGATTAAAAGCCGATTCGGATGGTCTATGTATGAGGGTCCAGGTATATTTTGGACCAGATTCATTGGCGCGGGCCTTCCTCAATCTCACTGAAAATAACCCAAGTACGCTTGAGCAATAAGATACAAGTAGGTTTTAGACTATTTGTATTCAAGATTAATTTTACCTAACAGTTTTAATTCATAAAAATGTTTTAGAAAAATATCGCTCCTTAGTCGCTAGTTAGTAATTTATCCTACTTGTCATGCAGTACTAAGACATTCCAATTTAATCTTTATATTTATTAAGTAGGTACGTGTTATAAGTACTTAATAAAGTATAAAGATTAAATTGGATTTATTTATTATTTTCAATCCGAATGTCTTAGTTTAAATCCAGAGGCAAAATTTAAAACGATAACTCGATATGAGTAGAAGATTTTGGATTCTGTACGCTTATCACGATTTACTGCAAGATGGCCGCTAAGTATATGTACATTTTATAAAAAGATACAAATATGGGATAATTATTTTAAGGTATTAAGAGGTACTAATTACGAAGGGCAAACAAGGGTAAATCTAAAAGTGATTAAGCGGGCTTAAGGGATTTATACAAGAGTTTTGTCTATTAAACCATTTATATTGAAAGGTCAAATCAAAACTTTTTGTAAACAACCTTAGTAATTTATTATTTAAAGGAACATTGGAACTTTTTTTTTTATATACCACTAAGGTGGCAATCAAGCATACGGCCCACCTGATGGTAAGCGGTTACCGTAGCCTATGGCCTAACTTATTAAATCATTATATCTTTGGAAATCGAAAAATAACAAATAAAATATTTGGCACCACTAATAATGATATAGTTATTGCCACAACATACCTACTTATTACAGCTATAGGCCACCATATACATTTCACATAAATCAATTATCAGTTATTCGAATTGATAACTTTCTCCTTTTTGAAGTCGGTTAAAAAAACGTGACAGTTGAAATATTTTTTTGTCAGACGAGAGACGCCCACTGCTGGGCATAGGCCTGAACATGTTTACTTATTAAATATTAAAACAATGGACCCTAGACTGGTCTTATTTATTTTGAAAAATCTGAGGGTAGGTTTTGGGATGCTATATTTTATAGCTAAGTATCTGGCGAGCTGATAGCTAATACTCTCATTATTTTTTATTTCGACGATAGTCGGTTAAAGGGGTTTTTGAGAGTAGGTGTTTAGAATCAACCAAAACCAAATTAATTAAAAGCAATAATAAAACTCATTGAAAAATACTACCCGATCAATGGCTATACCTATTATACCTATTAACATGGCAATAACTAAATATGGCTATGGCAATAACTAACATTATTGAAATCGCAATACAATAAATGCGGTGGGCCCTGTAAATAAGTTGACACCAAGATATTCAGTTAATAACACACTCGAACGCCTATTTTATCTTGTGAATAATTAAACACCTGAAACCAAAAAAGAATGACGTAAATTCAGAAGTTAGTTCTTAAGAAAAATAGCATAGAAAGATTAATAATAATAATAATAATAATATTTATACACTCACACCTATTATCTAGCCCAAAGTAAGCATCATTAAGAGCTTGTGTTGTGTGGAGATTGATACATTTTTTAATGTGACGTGAACCGGTCCTTTTTTTACTACGGAATATTGCCAGTTTGTGGTTTATTGATACTACTAAGATGCTTATAACGATATAAAACTAGTTAAAACTTTACTAATTCCTTTGGCGCATTAAGCAGTGAAAATACACATTATTCTTAGTGTTGGCAATCACTATTATTATGCAGGATAATTACTTTAAAGTTTATCCAATATAGCGTCAATTTAGAATGGCAGACGTTGACCGTGCCTGTCTCATAAGAATAAAATAATGTATTTTTTAAAATATTGAGATAGATACTCTAGTGTCTAATGTGCGTAGATGGATGACTCAATACAAAACTATAGGTCGGGGACAACAGTGAAAAAATTATAAAGAAGTCTGATTGTCAAATTCTGCTTTATTAGAATTTTGAGAAAAATAATTACATAGGTAAAGAAAAACACTGTTGTATACATACTGTAGGTACCTATATTTGTAATCAGCACCCAAAATACCTTAAAAATAATACCTTTATTTAGTTTCCGTTTCCAAATCTTTTATTTGAAAATAATTTAAATAAAAGATTCTGAAAGGGGAATCGGAGGATATAGGTATCATATAAAAGAAATAAATAAAGTGGCTGTCCCCGTCTAACGCAGTCTTGGCACCCAGATACCTATATTGGCGCGCGATATATCTGGTATATACGCGGCGATCGACGCGATACGTATAGTTGTACGTGGATGACCTGATTCTCTGTATTTATTTACTTTTCTGCTGCGTTCCCGGAATTGGGTCAGACATACGCCTTTCCAAGGTCAATGCCTAGGTCGTAGTCTGCGCAACTGCATTCCGGTTTTTGACCGTAACGTTCGGTATTCGACCCGCTGGCTGGTCGAAGGTTTGGGTTCAAATCTCGTTAGGGATACAATTTTTATGTCTGGACGATCTTGTAGGCATCTAAATTGGTTGAGCTAACAATTAAAGACGTTTCAGTATTTAATTACATAGACATTTTCAAAAATCCGACGACGTATTGGCTTCATGGTCAACTGATCCCACATAAAAATCATTCCGCGGGCTGAATGACCCCTTTCGGTTTTTTGCATGGGTGAGTGGACTTGGCTAAACCCGCGGGCTCAGCTGACTACTATTTTCAACTAATGGGTCTACTCGGCCCACGGGCTCAGACGATTACTATTTTCAGCTAAAGGGTCTACTCAGCCCACGGGCTTAAGTTAACATTAGATTGCTTACCCCATCTAACGATGGTCATTGTTTTTGGACAATAAAGGTAACAAACAAGCAGATGGCTGATCTGATGGTAAGTGGGCACCGTTCACTAAAGGTTTATTAAAATTAACCTACACGGTTATTGAACATTTATAGAAATAAATAAAAAAAAAAAAGTTTTTCGATTTTCTAAGTTCATTATTAGGAATTATGCAACCTATTTCTAGATTTATCATCTATTGCTATATTGAATTTTATATGAAAACCAAATTTTGCACTGTAATTAAATTACGTGATATTAAGCGGTTAGTTTATAAACATAGGGTCATAATCAGTGCTCGGAATCGACGGAGAGTGGTCGACTGAACTCATGGGCTAAGTAAACCCTTTAGCGGTAGAGAGTGGTCAATTAAACCCAAGGGCTAAGTAAACCCCCTTGCGGTAAAGAGTGGTCAACTGAACCCGTGGGCTGAGTTGGGCAGACAGGTGGAACAACTCACCCACGCAAACAACCGAAAGGGGTCATTCAGCCCGCGGGATGATTTTTATGCGGGATCAGTTGACCATGAAGTGGACGAAGGCGTATTAATTAGAAACTATCAACGAATAAATAATCAATTTAAACCACATTAAAATACTACCAGCGTAAAAAATCTTAAATTAACTATAAGTATAGTCCCGAGGTCCCGACTGAAAGGATCAGCGCAAAGCAACGAAATGCCTATAAGCGAAGAATTCGTTAACACCAAAATCAACTTAACCTCGATTAGAATACGGTTGAGATTCATATGGTAAAATCAAATCGCACTAAGCCGCTCCAAGAGCCGCGTAGCGTGGTCGAGACGATTATCGAATTAGCCACACTGCAGCCACCCTTACAATGCACTCATAATAATCCAGACACATCTAAGCCACATATGACATTCTCAACTTGATTTCACCGCAGCAGATCTCAATTTTTAATGGATTAAACGCACCATCCGCAATTTGACCAAACAATTAACGATACATTCGGTGGTAATTCGAACTACCGACAAACACTAGCACGTTTAATTTTGAACCGTACAATGTACACCGATTATGCCGAGATTTCTGATTCGATTTACGTGATTCTTTTTGTGTTCGATACGGAATTGTTGCCATTAAGTGTAATTTTTTTTTAAGAGGCTGATAATTGCTAATTGAGCCTTACTTAAAACTTTTTTTAGCACAATCTGTTGAAATAAACGCAGTGAAAAAAATATATGTTACTCTTGGACATATTTCTGATAATATGCATGTCCCCAAAACTCATTATAATCAAAATGTTTGTATAAAAAAAATGCCAAAGTCACCCATCAAAATCAGCTTTCAGAACAAATTCTGCGTTATATGTCAAAGGTTTTTTTCTTATTTTTAGGGAACAAACTTGTTATATAAAATTTTATAATATTGATGTTTTACAATTTCAAATAAGTAACTAGTTTTTTAGTAAATAAATTTATTCTGAATTCTTCAGCCGATTTCAATAGCGACTCGCGCCATTATCCATTCTTCTCTTTCATTTGTAGAGGAAACGACAGTGATCGCCGAGGCGTGCTGCTACGTGGACCTGTGTCGCTTCTTTGCTCGCGGTTCTTAATAATATCAGTCTGCGTCTGTTTTAATTTGCAAATATCAAATAGACAAATATATTTTAGGTTTTAGTGATTACTATGTGAGTGTATTATAGTAGATAGACAAAAATGAGTAAATAATTTCGTAAATTTTTATTGTGAAAATTTTATTTCATTAATAATATTATTTATGAAATATAAATTTTATGGTATAAATATTATTTTGGACTATGGAAAACCAAGAAAAAGGTCTAAAAAGAGTCAAAAACCACTCGTATAGGGTAAATAACACATTAATAACCTGATATTTTTTCTTTAGATAGCTAATTTTATCTAATTTTAGGATCTATCAGAAACTCCATAATCATCTCGAAAGTTGTACTTATTCAGATTCACAGTCACAGATGGAAGTTGTAAAGTAAGTTTATGTTTACTTGAAGGGAAATGTATAAGTATATTGTATAATTTAGATAGTTAATTTCGACATAAATGACTCTGTAGTGATTGTGTAGGGGTTGAGATGCACGACTTACTATCCGAGAGGTAGGGGTTCAATCCTTCAATGGTTCACAACTTTTTTTTTATTATTTGTATTTTTTATTTCTTATTTGTTTTTTGAATATGACATATGAAAGTAAATAAAAAATATAAATATAAACAACGATTAAACTATAAATACAAAAAATATTTTTGTATTAATTTTTTTTTGCTTTTGTTTTTTTTTATTATTTTTATGTATGTTTATTTCTAGTCCTTTTTTGTTTATGTTTCTTATTTTTTCATTCTTTACTAATTCTTTTTTAATATTTTTTATTTTTTTATTATTCTTAATCTTTGTTTATCTAATAATGAATAAGGAAAGTAAAAAAAAACTTATGTATTTATATGTAATACATAATACAAAGATAAATTTCAACAAAGTTTTTATATAGAACCATAAAATAAGTTTGGTTTATTTCATAGACCTACGTAATTGTCAGACCCGGCAGTCTTAAAAATAATCAAGGTATCGAATGGTTCGTTTCTGTTCTTTTTAATATTAATTTTTCCGGTTACAAAATGTGATTCATGAAGAACAACAGGCACAGTTAATTTTAGATTATTAAATGCATACAACACTAAATTAGCTTAAGCCTAGCCTAGGCTTAAAGGTTCTTTTATATGTAAATTTTAAAACCAGAACTTTTAACATATGCTATAAAAGCGATGTTTCAAAAATGTATGTAGACCCGGCCAGGTCTATACACAGTTTACTGAAAAATAGGTAAAAAATTGTAGAACGGTGTTCAATTGTCCATTCCAGTCCACGGTGTTGAGTATTCTATATTTCAACTTTTGTACCGGCAAACTATGCATGATTCAAATATGTCCTCTTTCCACTATATTATTGTTAGCTCTCAGCAATAGGGTAGTTGACAACTTGTTTTTTATTTCATAAATAAGAAGTTTATAACTCATAAAGAAATATTGAAAAAGAAATAGTATGTCTAAGATCAATACTTTCACAGATATAGTGGCATGTTGATATGTTGCGGCGCAACATCCAAAAAGGATCCATAGAAAATCTACGGGACAGTTGACGTCACATGTTCTCATATTACTAAGAAATGTATGGGCATACTGACAAAATTAATAATAACTATGTATCAAGTATGTTTTTATTAATAGTTGTCATTATAATAGTTGCTTTAATTGATGTCAGCTATCTAATTACATTATCATTTTTGATAAATTTTGAAAATAAATGTTTTTATTTTATTTCGAAAAGGGTACAATTTTAACAATATTTCATATCTTTTAAGTTTAAATTGTTTTTATGGGTGGTGGTAGCACATATTTTCCGATTTTGTGAAAAATAGCGCCAATTTTAAACTTAGGCAACATCCCAATTCATGTTTATTATAATTTATGTTAATGTACCTAATCTGTGGGCAATGTTGTAAGGATTACATTTAAATGTACTATTTATTATTTCAGCTTCGTACTATCAGCATAAGTTTCACAGAAGTTTTCTTTCCAAGTTAACCATTCTGATTCCGCTGTGTATTTCAGAAGCACAGAGCTATACCAGTCAAGACAGGAGTCCTCCAAAAATAATCTTAAGGCTTCAATTTTCTTATTATCTTGTTCTATACCGAAGCGGGAACATTCCGTTTCAAAAATATTCATCCATTGAGATGCATTACTAGTTTTTCTTGTGAATTTATCTAAAACAATTTTATCTGCCAAATTCTTAATATTAATTGATTTATTGGATGTATCTTTCCTTAATTCAGTTAAATTTTCTAGAATTCCGGTTAAAGTCTTTTCCAACACACCAGTAGTAGGATTTTGTTCCTTTGTTTCTGGCATTGATTCTTCTAAGAAATACCCTCTGAACTGCATGTTTTCATCTTCGTCTAAATAAGCACTGTAGATTTCTGGAGTCAGTGAAATCCAAACTTGTCTTTTATCATGTCTTCTTTGCAATGTGGTTTTTATTTTCTTAAACGCTTGAGTTTTTATTATTGATTCATGTAGTTCCACATGTTGAAGGTGTTTCGGAATTAAAAATGTATTTTTGTTGATATCAGCAATTGAAGTTACACAAATGATATTTGTTTTTGGATCTTCACTCGCTTTTACAATAAATTCAAATCTCAATTTTTCCATTGTTGGCAAACAGCTGTAGAAATGTTGTTTTATAATGTTTTAATTGTTTGACGATGAAATAAAACTCAACTGCGTTGCTCTGAAAAGAGATTTTATTTTCTTAATTTTTGATTTTAACATTATTATAAATGTTTGAAAAATTACTTAGTAATTAAAATAGAATAAAACTAGAAAAATTTCACGTCCTGAGGCAGGAATCGAACCCGCGACCTTTCGCAATCCGGGCGACTGCTCTGACCACTGAGCCACCCAGGACTTGGGATATCCCTGTGAAATTCTTCTAGTCTATCTTGTATTTGCGTTTATGAGCTAACGTCCACCCTACAATGTCGAAATATTCTATTTCAACATCCGAAACGAGTATTTTTACAAATACCGACGATTCGGTTAAGTTGGGGCAGTGCTTTCAAATATTCTTAATTTTTGATTTTAACATTATTATAAATGTTTGAAAAATTACTTAGTAATTAAAATAGAATAAAACTAGAAAAATTTCACGTCCTGAGGCAGGAATCGAACCCGCGACCTTTCGCAATCCGGGCGACTGCTCTGACCACTGAGCCACCCAGGACTTGGGATATCCCTGTGAAATTCTTCTAGTCTATCTTGTATTTGCGTTTATGAGCTAACGTCCACCCTACAATGTCGAAATATTCTATTTCAACATCCGAAACGAGTATTTCTACAAATACCGACGATTCGGTTAAGTTGGGGCAGTGCTTTCAAATATTCTTAATTTTTGATTTTAACATTATTATAAATGTTTGAAAAATTACTTAGTAATTAAAATAGAATAAAACTAGAAAAATTTCACGTCCTGAGGCAGGAATCGAACCCGCGACCTTTCGCAATCCGGGCGACTGCTCTGACCACTGAGCCACCCAGGACTTGGGATATCCCTGTGAAATTCTTCTAGTCTATCTTGTATTTGCGTTTATGAGCTAACGTCCACCCTACAATGTCGAAATATTCTATTTCAACATCCGAAACGAGTATTTCTACAAATACCGACGATTCGGTTAAGTTGGGGCAGTGCTTTCAAATATTCTTAATTTTTGATTTTAAAATTATTATAAATGTTTGAAAAATTACTTAGTAATTAAAATAGAATAAAACTAGAAAAATTTCACGTCCTGAGGCGATATTCGTTGAAATAGAATATTTCGACATTGTAGGGTGGACGTTAGCTCATAAACGCAAATACAAGATAGACTAGAAGAATTTCACAGGGATATCCCAAGTCCTGGGTGGCTCAGTGGTCAGAGCAGTCGCCCGGATTGCGAAAGGTCGCGGGTTCGATTCCTGCCTCAGGACGTGAAATTTTTCTAGTTTTATTCTATTTTAATTACTAAGTAATTTTTCAAACATTTATAATAATGTTAAAATCAAAAATTAAGAATATTTGAAAGCACTGCCCCAACTTAACCGAATCGTCGGTATTTGTAGAAATACTCGTTTCGGATGTTGAAATAGAATATTTCGACATTGTAGGGTGGACGTTAGCTCATAAACGCAAATACAAGATAGACTAGAAGAATTTCACAGGGATATCCCAAGTCCTGGGTGGCTCAGTGGTCAGAGCAGTCGCCCGGATTGCGAAAGGTCGCGGGTTCGATTCCTGCCTCAGGACGTGAAATTTTTCTAGTTTTATTCTATTTTAATTACTAAGTAATTTTTCAAACATTTATAATAATGTTAAAATCAAAAATTAAGAATATTTGAAAGCACTGCCCCAACTTAACCGAATCGTCGGTATTTGTAGAAATACTCGTTTCGGATGTTGAAATAGAATATTTCGACATTGTAGGGTGGACGTTAGCTCATAAACGCAAATACAAGATAGACTAGAAGAATCTCACAGGGATATCCCAAGTCCTGGGTGGCTCAGTGGTCAGAGCAGTCGCCCGGATTGCGAAAGGTCGCGGGTTCGATTCCTGCCTCAGGACGTGAAATTTTTCTAGTTTTATTCTATTTTAATTACTAAGATTTTATTTTGTCAAAACCAAATAACATAACCTTTTAAGTTGAATGTTTTAATTACGTAAACATTTAGGAAAACTTACCTGAAAAGAGAAACAACATTTAAAGCTATTATTTCACAATATTTTCACTTTAATAATATTATAAGTTTTAATTCTCAAATCAATATGTTTTAAACAGGTAACCTATATTTTTAATATTCTTTTGACAACCGTGTCCACAGATGGCATAATGAGTTTATGCGCGGCAAATTCAAATTTAATGAAGGGTGATGCGCTTCATTTACATATTGTTTAGCTTAAACATACTGTAACACTGTTTATCATCATCATCATCATCACTAGCCTGTATACGTTATATAAGCCTTCCTACATGGAAGAAACACATGATACACATGATGAATTTGGGCAATAACACTACCACGCTAGCCCAGTGCGAGTTGGTGGGGTAAAGAGGTTGTAACAACAACCGGGACCAACGGTGACCCATCCCGGGATCGACCATGGCGAAAGATGCTTTGTTTTCGTAGTTGAAACCAGAGAGTTCAATCTACTACGCCACCGAAACATATAGTCTTCAAAACATATAGTCTTCAATAAATGAAAAAAATCCGTATCAGATCTTCGGATCTTGAGGTAAATATAACATGAATGCTGGCACATAAATAAAGATAATCACATACCTAACCTACAGAAAGAAATCTATAAAAAAATCTAATATGTTCCAAATTTCAATATACTCTAGACTGTTTCAGATGAGTATTTATTAAAACACATAATTTTTCAATTTCGTATATCATTTCAAAGATTACTGTTCCAGAATTTTAATAACTAAATTTCTTGATTAACCTAATAACCAATCATTAATGTTTGATACAATCGAATAAAGTTTCATACGTTTCATAGAAAGTATATTTCATAATATTATTATTATTTTATCGACAAAACTCTGTATCGAAACATGAATAAATATTAAACAGCACACATTTTAATATATCATCAATCACCGCATTCCTGTGGTGAAAAAAAGCTGTTGTAGTCAGTTCTATATCAATAATACCTTTCCGACATTGAAGTAATAATTGAAATGTTACGGCATTCACTTTTTGTTAAAAAATTAAGTTTGTATTGAAAGCCTTGCGGCGTAAACGCTCTTAACTTAAAAAAATAAATACTTACTTGATTAATCTTTCTATTACTTCGAAAGGACATTATTTTTACTGTGATAAGATGACACATCCATACTCTTATAATTGCGAATGTAACTGTGTCTTTCTGGGTGTTACATTTTAACACTTAAGCTGCTTAAACGATTTAGATAAAAAAATAATCTATTATGGATTCCGAATTCCAAATAGAAATAACGAAAAGTACTTAAAAGAGTATCGGGACCGATTTCGATAAAAACTAAAAGTGCAGCATTAGATTTTTGAGAAATCAAAAATTAAGGTAGAAATAGAACCCGTGGATTTTGAAAAAAAAACACTATCATTACACGATTCGATAGTATCGCGGTATACAAGGAACAATACATTCCGGGAAGATATTACATATGAAAAACGGAAGGAAAATGTTGGATTTTTATAAACTGCTACATGTTTTAAAGTAATGTTAAAGGCCACAGTGAAAAAGAAATAAAATGTAAACAAGTGCGAGTAATCCACTTTACGTTTTAATAACATCGTGCCAATAATTTACATTTGGTTTGACGTTTCGTTGATTACTAGTAACTTTTTGCATACTGCTTCGTACTTTGTAGCATAATTTATAAAAGCAAAACCTACTTGAAACTTGAACTTTGTAATTTGGAATCTAATCGAATGTTGTAATACACCATGTGAGTTTTTTTTAAACAATAGTTTTGATTCCTGGCTAGGAATATTTTGTAAACATCCAATGATGCAGTTTAGTTTTTCTTTTACGTTTTCGAGAGTCCTTTGAGTACTTTTCGCTATTTCTCATAGTGTCGGATTGGGACTATCCATGCACTTAAAAATTTACAAGGCGTTTCAAAACCAAAATTTATTCAAGTCGAGCTCTAATTTATAGAACAGCTGACATGAAAATACGTATGTCAAAACTATTATGATTTGTCTTTTATAATTGCATCCCTGATTGTCATGTTTCGATTTCATAATAGGTCCCTTACAAAAATTTGTTAGTATAAATAAGTATACTGACCGTGTATAATATTTACCATTAATTTAAAAATACCACATATTTTTTATAAAAGTGTATAGTTTTTTATTGTTCATTTCTATTTTTATAATGGTCTATGGAATAAAGCACGTGGAGCACGCCATCTAGTGGCATTTTACTAGCTTGGCGCTTTTGAGGTTGTAGTAGTTACGCGGCTGGTCGGTGTAGTATTGTGGAGCCACGTTATCGGAAATATTAGTGGGCGGGGCCTCGAAATTCATTTTCTCAAGGTCGCTGGCGTTTATCAGCCTCTTAAGTTGATTGAGTAACCCGTAGCCTTCTAAGGAACGCGTGCCAAGTTTGCAATCTCTAGGCGTTTGGACTGTGCGTTGATATGTCACTCAGTCAGTAAATCATTTTTGATATTTAGAAGATACTTTCTCTGTATCGGGGGCTATCTACATATTTTCCCTAAAATAAGCGTTATTTTATTAATTCATTGTCAATGGAACCCCAACATGAAAATCACAACACCGATGTTCACCAATCATTTCTCAAAGCCGACGATTTGTAGGATACATATCCAAATCCATGGTTTTTAAAAGCTTTAGCCGATTATAATAACGATGACAGCCGAAATTGAAGATATCGCTCGAGCAAAATAAGCATTAGCGTTTATAATACCGTGGCACATAAATCTATACATATAATAGAATATAGAATTAGAGGACTGCGTGTCTGTACATACATTGCATATAGGTATTTAAGAACAAATTGTTTGGGGCACTAAAAATAGTAACAAAACAAAGTTCTGTTATTTTTAGCATTTTTGTCTGTCTGTCGTTTGTCACTGTGTTTGGAAGAACGTCAAACCAAAACTACTGAATTAAGGTAGTTACTTGAAGAGGGCCCTTGGGAGACAGGTGGGGAACCCCATCACCCGAGACCCACTGCCCGAAGTATAGTGGCATTACAAGGGTGCTCCTTGCGACGTCATCACAAACTACTTATTTAGGGACACCTATAAAACTTAGAGTGGTAATATCATTGTTATAGTAGGGTATAATTACTGTTATAAATAAACTTGAAAAACTTCAAGTTTATTTCTACAAGTTCAAGTATGTATAGGAAGGTTTATGAAAGTGTCTAAACAATAATGTCTATCACATAAAATAATATTAACCAACAATGTCATAATGTTTCTCTCTCTGTCTTGTCTGGATTTACGTAAGCTAACAATGTTATAATGTCAGTCTGTCTATCGGTCTGTCTGTCGATCTTAGGTACTCATAGCCTATCGGTCTAATAAATAAAAGAAACACTATACCATAATTATTATAGCTTGTAATTAGATTAGTTAAGCTTAGAATATGCTAAGAATAGATTACGTCACCAATAAACTCCGTATTACGATAATCTCAGGCTTCTACCTATTCTCCTATTAGTCTCAAAAACCCAAAAAAAAACATTGTCGATTAATGTGTTTCGATTGATGTTGAGACGTTGGTCACGCTAAATTAGTTTATCGCCCAAATTTTTGCAATTTCTACTTTATTTCATTAAAAAGGGATTCCGATATCTCTTCAAGTTTTACTAGGTGGTAGACCCGCATGTATGTCGGTCGTCTGGATAGGCGCCACCGCCTTTCTTATTTCAGCCGTGCGTGAAACAGTTCGCTGTGTTTCGGATTGAAGGGAAAGATAGCCAGTGTAATTACTGGGCATAGATGGCATTTCATCTAAGGCCTCAGGATGACAACTCACCTGCAATATCAAGTAATTTTTCCTTGTTATTGCAGGTGTCTATAGGCGGCGGAACCGCTTACCATCGTGGGCCGTCAGCTTGTTTGTCATCTATGGTTGTATTTTAAGTTTTAAAAGAAGTTTTCACTTTGTTCATTTGTATGTATTTTTTTTTGTTGCAAAATCAACACGTGTAGGTGTTGCGTAAACACAGCCAAGTTATAAAGTTATATCGAACTCAAACTAGGGTTCGGAACGTCATTAGTTAAAGCAATTCCGCTAACGTTAAAATTAAGTTGAAATTATTCCGAGTTTTCAAGAAAACAAACACTTGGCTTGGCTTGTTCAAAGTGTATACTCAGTATCACTTTTTATAGGCGCTTGCAAGGTCATTTACACGTTGCCTTTTTTAACCGATTTTAAAATATTGATTATATATATATTGATTATAAATTCGACCCGTATGTAATATTGGTAATATTGTCAGAATTGCACAGTTTTTGTATACTCGTATGTTAGCCTATACCAGTTTCTGAACATGGGTGCCAAATTTCATATGGTTGTTTAGATAGATGTTTGTTTATTTGTATGTTTTCGCGCATATCTTAAAAACTGTATACTATATTGCATTTTCTGATTCTATGAATCTAGGGATAAATCAGAAACTGTTAGAGATACCTTCCTCTACAATTAAAAAATGGTTTCTTAAAACGTAAAGTTAACCTAAAGTTGTTTTAAGGAACCATTTGAAATTGTATTCAAATATGGCCAGACTGACACAGATATCGGGCTGATAAAGCTACCTAATAATGAATATGCGGGCTCATTTTGTAAATGCAACATCAAACGTGATTTGTCCAATTTTACATTCAGTACCTATGTATTGACACATAAAAACCGTTGACACATAAAAACTGTGGTCACAGTGAGATTATTGTTCGGAAGTTGAATTTAATAGCGAATAGTTTTTAATTTGATTTCCCTCATAGTAACAATTAATGTCTATTTCAGTTAGAGTTGCGAAATAGCTTCACTTTTTAGTGTTCCCGAGAGGCCCAGCCAGAAATGCGGGCGGGAGCTCAATATGTCTAACACAGTTCCATATGTTTCGGAGCACCAGTTTTCCTTGTGGTATCATTTTAAAATTACTTTCTCGACTGGGCTAAATGACCCGTAGGTTTCGCTTTATTTAGCTGAAATAGAAGACTAACTAATTGCAAATGGTGAAAATTGTATTTAAAATGTAGCAGGAATTTGCTTTTCATTGCAAAGCTTCATGTACGGTCGACCACAGAAGTAGCTGAACATTTTAGCACCATGTCACAACAACTTTAGCGTGAATATAGTACGGTAGCAACTATGAAATACGTGCACAAGATCGGTGTGACAAGGTTCTAAAGTGTTCAGCTACTTCTGTGGTTGACTGTCCAAACAATTTTGGTACTGTCAAGTGGTGGTAAACAATATAAACTAAGCGTCAAGAAGTGGTATGGTACCAGGTTAATTTTTTTATATACAACTAGATGACAAACAAGCTGACGGCCCACCTGATGGTAAGCGGTAACCGCCGCCTATAGACACCTGCAATAACAAGGAAAAATCACTTGATATTGCAGGTGCGTTAAACCTTCCAATATTTAAAATGTGATACCTTATTATAATGAATACGCTATGTGGAACACTTCCTGTATGAAAAAAACCTGCAGCTAATGCTGAGATTCAAAAAAGTTAGCAAAAGTTAATACTTTTGCTAACTTTTTTAAATCTCATACATTACTACTACATCGACGAGTGATTCGATAGCCCTCGAGAGGAGTTACCTAATATTTTTTTATAGGATTGTAGCAAGGCGTGCAAAACATACGCTTCTCGTCCAGCCACTTGACACAGCGAGCAGCTATGAAATTTATTCTCTAAATAATAAACATCTCGCTCTTTTAGTCAAGTTATTTATATTCATTTTATAGCAACCTTGACTTAAAAGAAAAACCATAGAATATACGACAGGAAATGGTTTTGGGGTTTGTCGTCGTTTATTAGGTATGAGATAATTACATAAAAAAATATATTTTTAAGCGACTTTAAAAAAGAAGAAGGTTTTATTATGTCCCGCTGGTTGTTTTTTTTTATCGTAACGTTAGAATATACACGGGATTCCACACAGATTATAGAGATATCTACTTTCACTATCTGTACTTCAAACTAAGTATCAAAAGAGAATTCTTAAATTATTTATTAATGCATATTCTCTAAGTTTTTAAAAATTCTTCTTATTTCTACATAATAAGCTTTTCTTAACGCAAATGAAGCGTACATGTTCATTTCTGGAAAAATTATGAATTTAGCTAGCTTTATTTTCAATAGGCGGTGGTAGCCGCTTACCATCAGGCGGGTCGTCAGCTTGTTTGTCATCTCGTTGTATAAAAAAAAACATGGCCTTCGTGATAACTGAAAATAATATTTAACCAAAGTTTATCGAGCTGTAATTACAGTTCATTTGATTTAACAAAACGGTGCATCTGTAAGCAACATTAGTTTTGACTAGGTGTTACCATAAAGTAATGTTGTCACTTTTTTGATTTACAGATACTCGAAGTTCAGTTGTCATTTTTCTCAGTGTACGTATATCAATGGACTAAACAGAGATGCACGTTTTTTTTCTTCTAACTCTTGACCTTCATCTCACCTGATAGTAAGTGAAGATAAGGCCGACGATGGAAGCGAGCTACACCCGGATTCCTCAACCACAGAGGAACTGGCTATCTTACCTCTAACTGCTTACAACAATGGCGTTAACATTATTGCTATGGCGACAGACCTAGGTAAGATGGTGGTAGCTAGCCAGGCGGACTTAGAAAAGCCCTACCACCAACCAAAGCGAGCAGAAAATTTCGGCCCCCACGGGAATCGAACCCCGGACCTCTAGATCTGATAAAGGTTTATGCGGGTCCGACACGTTTGGTTCCGTTTTTTAAGATATTTTTTTTCAGATATTTTCTTTATTTATTTAACTTTTAGTGACCTTCCATCAACAAGGCTCATTATTATGAGTACAATGACTCCTGAAAAGCTAGATAACGCAGTTTCTTCGGGTTTAACCACAAAGAGAATTTACCACAAATTTATTTAGATCATAATTTACATTTGACGTGCGTTGAAAAGGGTCAGGTTGAAACTAATACCTACGTTTCAATTATAATTCTTGAAATATGAGGTAGATAACGATAGTTATTCGATCTTCTCACTTTTAGGCATTTTTATTGAGTCAATTTTAATATAGCAATACAGTCAAATAAGTAATATTGTGAAGGTCTGTCTGGCTAGGCGGTTTTCAAAGTTAAATAATGGAAAATTTAAAATGCTCAATTCTAGAAAAGGTAACATGTAGATTTTATTTTCTATTGGTGATATAATTGGTGTCGATATACTAAAGCAACTAAGAGCAATATTATTTTATAAAATGATTGTATTCTTTCCTACATTCCTTCAATAAAGCGTGTGTTACTTTTGCAATATAGAAGCTTTCTATTGGACAGCGCAGGCTCTGCGTTCATTAGTTTGCAACGTATTAATCAGTCGTCTTAACAGCTACCGTAGTTTTCCTCAATATCAAATACGCTTAAAGTTCTTTAGTTACTAATACTATAAACATCTACAGTGTTGTGCGAACTCGTGGAAATCTAGGAGCGCATATTCGCTGCCGCGGTTGGCTCTGCGTATACAATCGGTGATATATTATAATATGATGATACATTATATTCTATACTTTTATATTTACTGTGTGTTTTATTTGAGTTATGCCAAAAGCTTCCTATACTTACTGCTACAATTTGAATTAAATTTCAGATCTTACGCGGCTTTAGAAATTCTTGTAAAATTACGACAGTTTAAAATATATAATGCAACAGAACAAGAAAACATTAAAGGCTATATTGCTTATAAGCAACATCTTTCAGGCAACTTTCTGATCTAAGTAAAATTATCTAATAGTCCGCATTTTACGTGTTTAAATAAAGTTTGGGATCAAATCAGTTTTTGTACCGAAAAAGAACATTGTTATGGATTTATGGTGTGATTGCTTATTCTCTTTACAACTGATCGTCTTATGAGCAGGAGACGGAGTTGTAAAGAAAATAGGCGATTTGATAGCAAGTTCTCGGGAAAATGCTGCGGCGATCGCTATGAGCACTGCAATGTCTGATAAATTTAATTAATATTTAAAGGACTATAGTAATATTAGTAGGTGCCTGCTTGTTATACCGTGGAAGACTGAGTGGTCTAAAGGACTCGTTTCTTTAAAAAGTAAGACGCAATCATAGAAATGACCACCGTTATGCAGACATTGCTCTTCAAGCTTGTTAAAAAGCCATCAAACTATATGGAATTGTTTACGCGAGGGCTAACGATGTTCTCAGAGACCTTATTGTGCCCCATTATTGACCCTCGCAGTCGTAGACCCCGGTTACAAATACACTTCCTTATTTTGGGCAAAGTACGTTTGTCTTAACAGGCGATTTCCGTATGAGTCTAGTCTTGGTAAGAGAAAGTTACGAAGTGTGATAGGACCTTCGAAGACTACTCTACGTTTATGCACAAACAATTAAGAATATTGAATGGTATTTGTATCGGGTGTAAAAGTAGGTTTGGAGTCGAATCAATTTTAGAATAAAAACATTCAAAATTATATAATAAAAGCTTTTATGGTTCAGGACCCTTTGCGGGCGTTTCCTAAGCACTCTGCCTAAGTTTCATCACAATCTGATTGGTAGTATCGGAGTGCATAGGGACAAACATACAAATATTGATTTTTATAATTATTGTAAAATAAATTGAAGTTATAACTTTTTAATAACTATCTGGGTTCTGCGAAGGAGAACCGTCTGAATGCCTGGGATGGACAGAAATTACCAACAGTCCTAAATTCTATTGACAATCAAACATGAATAAACAAATAATTTACAAGTTTTACTAGGATAAAAGTATAACGGTTACTTGAGTAGGTATTTGATAAAATACAGCACGGACATTGTAACTGGTTGTAGGATGTCGTACAGACGGTACAGCAACCACATAAGTAGCTGAACACTTTAGTACCATGTCACACTGACCTTTTGCACGTACTTTATAGTTGCTACCGTACTATATTGACGCCATAATCGTTATGACATGGTACTAAAATGTTCAGCTACTTCTGTGGTCGACCGTACCTACTTGCGACCACTTATGTCAAGGATATCTAGCTTGGGCCAGGTATCAAACAAACATTTATTCTCCTGCGCAGTTAGTTTCAGGTAACCTGTCAAGCCATAGATGCCAGACAACAACTTGGTTTTTAACTATCATCAGGCTCCCAGGAGTTTTACACGGATTCACAAACTAATGATGAGTAAAGATTTTTGTTTTATTCTATTGCAATCGTAAATATTATTTTTACAAAAGGCAACGGTAAAAATCCAATGAAACCTTCGTAAGCAACAAAATCATAACTATGAGATCTCCTAATTTTCAAAGACGATATGGTCATGCTGACTATGTCAATATAGACCATTGCTCCTAGCGCAAAGGTTCGTGTTCAAATCTCCTTTAAACTAGAAGCGTTTGTTTGCGGTTCAATTAAAATAAAAAATAGTCACCTCTTGTAAGCAAATCTTGAGGCATCGAATCCAACTACGAATTCTGGACAAGGCTGAAATGCTGTAGCTGCTGCAGGCGTTTCATCCCAGCAGGCGAACCCGTCGAACGTCCTAGGACACCACGCACCATCTGCAGGTAAATTATGATTGAAAGCTTTGTTAATTACGAAGTCAAATCAATTGTTGACCTCCATGTATTATCTATATAATAAATTACACGTACTAACTGGATATAGGGCAGATAGGGGAGGGAGCCCAAAGCAGGTACCGTTTAACGAGTTCTTTTTTTATACAACTACATGACGAGCAAGCTGACGGCCCGCCTGATGGTGTATGGTTACCGTCGCTACAATAACAAGGGAAAAATCACTTGGTATTGAGATGGACTGTTATAGTCAATGGTCCGCCATTCATCAGCTCCCTGTCCCTAATTGTTGAGTCAACTTTTAATATAAACCAACAAAAGGTTTATCGATATAACATTTGATTGGTTTCTGTCATATTTTTTAGTTTCAATAACGTTAAAATGTAACAAAGATCCCGATGTGCGTTTTTACTAACCATTCCCTAGGCTTAGCTGACTCTCAACCACATTTATCTCTTTCTATCTCCTTTAGATAGACTGTGATAAAAATCGCTAAGAGACTTAACGCTAAGCAATTATTAGTGAAAGCGAGCTGAGTGCCCATAAATTAAAGACTATGACCATAGAGGAAAATAATATGCCAATACTATGACTGAAATCATGATGCAGCTAGATAATTATTATTACCATCGACACTGCACCAAAGAATATATACCTACACTATAACAGTAACGTAGAAAAATGTTTGCATTCCATAAATGGACTTTCAAAAAATGGCATGAGTATTTATATTTGGAGCTTTTCGGTCTGTTGAGATGAGTTGTTTATAAGTATGTAGTAAAAAAAACCCCTCAGATTTCATTAGAAAAATGATTGAATGTAGTTATTGTGTCAATATTGGCGAATATTGACACAATACCTACATTCAATCATATCTCAACGTGACAAAACCAAACGGCTCGCTGAGTTCGCGAACCTTTTATTTCCAACTAAACTGGGAAAGGCTTAAAAATATTGATTGCACTGGCCTTTATACTATTGAATTCGAGCTACATTGTAAAAGTCTTATTCATAGGTTTTATTGGTTGTCTTTATAATTTGATATACTGAATATATGATTATTTATTTCTTACTATCACAAAAAAAAATGTCATTGGTTTCGTAATTATGATAAATGTATATTCACGACGTTTTCCCAGTAACGCCAGGTTACAATTTGTTCTATAGCTCAAAAAATCACAATCAGAACAATGGAATCATTGTATATGCCAAGGAATGATTAAATGTCATGATTGAAGAACCAAATTCACAAGTCACTCTTTAATTATTAAAATTGGCGTAGATATAGAGATTGTAGCAACATAAAGATCCGCTTTTGTTATTAATTGAAACTGATTCGTTCTTAAAATTTATTTTTTTCACACCTGATTACATTTATGAATATTATACAAACAGGTGATATTAATAAACATTAGAACTGACGTATTAAACGCCGGAA
Source organism: Nymphula nitidulata (assembly GCA_947347705.1). NCBI lineage: Eukaryota > Metazoa > Arthropoda > Insecta > Lepidoptera > Crambidae > Nymphula > Nymphula nitidulata. The sequence continues at coordinate 27,477,585 of OX374616.1, forward strand.
CACATGATTCCTTGATATAACATCTGTGTCCACTATTGTGGATGATGATCTGTATACCTACGCCTATGCCGCCATCACCACCCCGCCACGCACCTTGTAACAATTACTTTTCTCCTATACATTTTAATAAAAATCTGATTGAATGCGTCTCGATGTCGGATAGTTGTGAAGAAATTATATTTTCTTTTCTAATTCAATCAAACACATCCCCTTACTGAGCAAGGTGATGCTGCTTTGTACCGCCGTAGTTGCGCCCTGAAGAGAGCAAAGTACAAGGAACGCTGATGTTTTAGTTGTAAACGCACATACCTGAGTTTTCTTATCATCGGACTCAACGAGGTTATTAAATCACCCACTATGTCTTCAATTATAAGGTCCAACTCTCTGTAGAGCTCAATCCACTGCTGGGTACAACTCTTCCTACATGGTAGAAACACATAACAAGTTGGGCACGAACAACACCACGCTAGCCCAATGCAGTTGGGTGGGCTAAAGAGGTTGCAGTCACAATTTGAACTAACGGCTTAAAGTGTATTACAAATCATGGAGGGGTTTACAATTCCAAATTTTGATCGGCTGGCACAAGATTCGAAGAGGGTTAGACAGAGAAAGGTTAAGAAAGAAGACGCCGCAGAAGACCAGCACAGACTAAGTAAATGGGAGTCAGCGGTACCACGGCACGGACGACCTGGAAGGCACCGTAGGCGTTTCTTGTACGTCAGCCGCAGAAAGGGGAGGGCGACCATAGGGACATGGCGAAAGATTGTAATTTGTAGGGAGTCAAGAAAGGTGCGCTGTGGAAAGAGCCTCGAGCAAGTAGCAGTGCTCTCTCCCATGATTCGGCCTGCATAACCGAACAGTTGCGACAGGTCATGGGAAGGTTGGTGGGATTGACCCATTCCGGGGTTGATTATGGTGAAAGATGCATCGAGCTCCTCTTACGCCACCGAGGTCCTCAAAGGTAGGATTTATTCTCACCCTCTTGGTCTCCACGCAGCCAGCACATGGGCGACCGTATATCGATCACCCTGGCATGTGATAGAATATTGATGCATATCTAGATGCAACGTGATCGCTTTCGTGTTAAATACAGCGTGTTAATTGAGAAAGATATTGAGTGTCTCTCATTGGTCATATAGTGTTTCATGCACACATAGAACACTATTTTCTTTCATATGTGTAAACATATGAAAAATTTAAATGTCTAGTGCATGTCATATCCGACTTATAAGCAAAACTGCTGCGCGTATAACTTCACATTCTTCTAATAAATTGAGATTTTGCAGTTGTAACACTCTTCTACTAATGGGACAAATATCATGATATCAAACAATGTATTACTCCTGGTCTTATCCGTTGTTTATGACACAGAGATAAACTTGATCAGAAAGGCAAGGTGATATCCAGTTATTGTAATTTTACAAGTGACTTAAAAAAGATACATGTATTATTGCAACAATCTTCTAAAAAAACTAAAAATTACTTAGTTCCTTAGTTTTACTCCTCAATATATTAGATAAATACATGTTAAACAAAAGCATAAACAATGAGGATACATCAATTGGATTAAGGTTGAGACTCCGAAAAGAGTTTGAGAACTGGCCGCTTGAAGCCAATTTATCTTTGTCCTCTTGAATATGGGCAGGGGAGGTAGTGCGTTTCAGAGTCATATTGTATTTGAAAAAAAGTGTACATGAAAACAGACTTTGCTACTTCATCAAAGGACGCCACGCCAGGTATTTAGGCGTTTGTCCATTAGTATATAAAACAAAAATTAAAACCGACTCCAAAAAACTGAAAAGGATAAAATAATTAAATTTAAGTAGGTACACATCCCCTAGAAACATATTTTTGGAGTTGGTGCTAAGCTGTGTCCAGAAACAATAGATAGGAGTCGGTTTTAATTTTTGTTGAATTTTTTTATTTTTACTATTTTAGTGATAACTTTTTAAGGTCGAAGCTAGATGGATGACCGTCAGCTCATATTGTTTTCTACTATCGTATTATTTCACTGAAAATTCATAGGAAAGCAAAAATCCGCAATTTCGCATACGTAGATGACTTACTCATTCCAGTTATTTTGATTTAAAAACCAAACTACCAAATGGATTCTCAAAAAAATCAGACCAAATGGTAACTATTCCACGTCGAACAAAAAAGGAATCATCAATATCGGTGCACCCAGTCGAAAGTTCTGAGGTAACAAACATAAAAAATAAAATAAAAAAAATTCAGTCGAATTGATAACCTCCTCCTTTTTTGAAGTCGGCTAAAATAGCCTGTGCCGGATTCTTAGATCCCTTTCTTGATGAATTATCGGCCGATTCGGATAATAAGTGTAATGTATTTACTACTAGGCATGCATGTGTATTTTATGTGTATTTTTAAATGTATTCGTATCCTAGTGCGTGTTTAAGTGACGCCGCGAGACGGTTTGCATTTTAATCCGCTACATTGGAACGCAAATGTGAAAACAGAAAAAGTGTACAAGGGTAGAATTTGTTTATTGATAACATCGAATATTTTCTGCATAAAGTTGGCAATAAGAGCTTCAATAGTGAATTTTACGTCTAACGTAACGCATTGAACTTCATACTAAAAATAGTTTCTAAAAATGTTTAATAGCAGATGGCAGTGCTGGATTGATCGGGTTGATGGGTTAAAGCGGTTGCAGTAACAACCGGGACCAACAACTTAACGTGCCTTCCGAAGCACAAAATAATAAATTTTGACTGACCGATCCCTGGATCGACCATGGTGAAAGTTGCTGTGTTTCCGTAATCGAAACCAGAGCCCTCAAACCACTAATCCATTACGCCGCGTCACCGAGCGACATAATATAGACCTATTTTATACCTTCCACCGTATTGTATATATGAAATGTGAGAAGCAATAAATGATTTTGAATTGAATTGAATTGAGCTCCTCACTAAGCCACCGAACTCCTCAAATAAATACCTAAATAAAACTAAGTAAATAAATATTTACCCAAATTTAGTTACAGACCATTTCGACTTTTATACTGTAAATGGGTCTAATTTTGGCGTATTCGTTAAATTCAACCATAGCATTCACACCTTTCAATACTGTCAAAAGAGGAGAGCAAATATTGAAAGTATTAATTTACCCAAATTAAGCTCGCTCTCGTATACGCTGTTGGAATTATGCATTTTAATCCCTGTTATAAAGACGATAATTGAATCCCTTTTTTAAATGTTTGACCTTTTCGGCCTTATTGAGAAACAAGCATATGACTAAAGGGGAGAGTGGGGTAATTCCGAACGAAGATTCTTGATAGACAAGGATAGTTGATTATTTCTTTCTGTGGCAGTGGGCATGGGTTCTTCATCTTTTTCTATCATGATGTTAAACTCCACCCCATCCTAGTATAATGATTTTTTCAGTAAAATTCAGTATCTTGTAATTACTGGACGGCATTTCATTTTAGGCCTTAGGATGACAACGTACCTGCATTATCAAGTGATGTTCCCTTGTTATTGTAGGTGTCTATAGGCGGCGGTTACCGCTTACCATCAGGTGGGACTTATTTGACAAAGATCTTTTATTTATTACTGTAGTCTGTCAAACCGCAGAATACCTCTCTCTGGCGGGGCTTATGATAATAAAAAACCAATTTTGTCTGGAAACTGTGGCTTGGCAGGTTGATAGATTTAATGTCTACGAACTATTCTTAAGTTAATTCGGTTTTTGAGATGTTTTAATACACTCACTGAGAGTAAATTGATTATCACAGGTTTTTAGCAGATGTTTTCCAGGAGTGGTTAACTTCATTGTCATGGCGTCAGTGTAGAGATGCGGTGTAAGGTGTAGTGCAAGAGGATTGTGTGAGTGCGTAATCCTAATAAATATTGTAATTATAATAAATAGAAATATAATTAAAAGATTTGAACTATTAAAGTAGATATTACAGCTAAACTCCGAAGTAATCTCAATCCACTAACTTAACCCAGCTAGGGTGGGTACAGTTAAATGCAAGGAGTAAAGGTAAAATCCTAGCATACCATATCATAATACATTGCTAAAGGCAGGATAAGCGAGCTTAAAGCGTGTAAGTCCTTGTATAAGGCCGAATGGTTAGTGAAAATATGTGACTTATACATTCTCACTTACACATCATACGGACATACGCAGGGACGAAGCAACTGTATGCGGGGTACCCGCTTAGGACTCCCTATAGCAAAGAATAACAAGCCATAAGTGTTACGTGTCAGTTTAGTGCAGCAACAATACAAAAAGACACTCACCTCCGTCGCTTTGGGCGTGTGGTGGGTATATCTCACTATGAGTCGTGTTTAAGGTGTAACACTCCCTCAACAAACTGTCCAACAGCCGTAACATTGGGTTCTTAGACACATCCAGCGTGCGGTTCAAAAGCCGCATCTCTCACAGACTCACGAACAAAACACTGTAATTTATTGCAATTTTTAAAAAAAAGGCATAAGAAAATAATATTTAAATGTTTGGATAGCGACACTCCTTAGTTTCAGCCTCTCGCGAGGTAAAACTCGAAGTCATATTAACGTCTCAAAATACTTTATCTTGAATTATTAATGTTGTGTTGTGTTATATTATTTGCTATCAAAACTTCAAAGGAATAGTGACAGCAACTAAATCCGCGGCAGACGTGACAAGATAACGATTACCTTAATTTGTCAACTCTACATTCATTTATTATCATCTTCCAATGGCGTGGTGATTGCCTTAATTTAAAATACCTACGTTTTTATTAAAGCAATAGCTACGCCGTTTCGGCAATAACTATGGCCCTGACTCAACGTTGACTGTATTAAGAGTAGATTGAATTTGCTTACAACGTTTGTCTAAAAGATAATTTAAAATTTGAAATAAGATCAAACACTACCGACAAATCCTACCGAGATTCTATTGGTTCAGCTGAGAACTAACTTGGACTATATTACAGTTATATTATAGTCAGCACAATCGCCTTTACTCCGTTCGTATTAGAGGCGGCTTTCGCAGTGCAACTGTTACACTTGATGTGCGGTTGTCTGTACATTGGGAAGTATCATTACATAAAAATAAATCAGACGATTACGAGACAGTGGTCTTAACTTTTATTGCATAGATTTTTGTATTAATATTTAGGGTGGAAACCTTTGGATGGGCGAGTTTGTATACTCTTGTTTTGATAATATTGTTACAGAGAACGTATCATTCGAACCGACTCGATTTTTAGATAATTATTGCAAACTTGGAGAAAAGTCTACTAAGGGTGTTATGGCCCAAGCTCCTCATGGGTTTCTCCCATGTAGGAAGGCCTGTGCCTAGCAGTGGGACGTATATAGGCTGGTGATGAGCAGAAATTTTCGTATACGTATTATTGTATGAAACCATAAAATCTAAAGATTTCCATCCGACTTGACTGATTGAACCGGCACAAAAATTATTTATTGTGCTGAAAAACATCGCACAGGGAGCCATTTCGAAGAAAACAAAATGTAAATGCATAATACATTTTAGTTCTTTAGACTTTACGTTGGATAAACATTATCAGAAAATTCCCAAAATCCACATAAACTCTCAAGCGTTGTCAAAACATTCACGTCGCAACAATGAATGACATTTTAAATAAATGTCAATAAGGTATGACATTTAATTCTACTTTTTAACTGAGTCGTTATGGCTATGACAGTATACTTTTGGGCAATTTTGTAACTTTTATGTTGCCATTTAAATGCAATAATTATTTTATTTTGTTATTGTCATTGTCATCATCATCATTGCCAGCCTATACACGTCAAACTGCTGGGCACCACCATGCTGGCCCAGTGCGGGTTGGTGGGTAAATGCGGTTGCAGCAACAACCGGGACCAATGGCTTTGTTATTGTACCTACTGCAATGAAATTAAAGAGTTTAGTTTTATGCCCGTATTCACAAACGACACTATGAGATCTCACAGGACGCGGATGCACAGGGTGCCAAATTCCTATTCATAAACAATACTTGAGTGACAATCGGCACTATGCGTTTGTCATAATGAACACTTAGCTAAGGGAGCCTGATAGCTATATTAATCAACGCATAGTGTCGAGCTCACCATAGAGAATGTAATCACTACGGAGTTAGAAAGACAAACAATAAAATTGAAATGTCAGTCATAAAAGTGAATTACGTAACAATAATCAACCAATCACAGAGCTATATTCAACGCTATGCTTCCGCATAGTAAAGATTCGTTTGAGTATTGTTTGTGAATTAAAAGGCTAGTCAAAGTGAACGCACTGAGAAATGCCTTACTTCGCATAGTATTGCTCCTTCACTTACATAAGTATCGTTTGTGAATACGGGTGTTAATCTGTCAAGCGGCGATATACCTTTGGAGGCATATGAGATATTGATTTTGTAACTAATCAATTGTGTCTGAAATATGATGCTCAACGGTTTAATTAAAAGGAACCATTTTTTTAGTACAATCTGGAATGCTGCATAAGTACTGGCAAAAAACTTTACTATTTCCTTTGCGGCCCTCCTAAATATTTTAAGTATTGTTAAAGTCGAAAATTTGCAAAATTCAAATCGAGGAGATATTGGCAAACTTCAAATCGAGGACTTCTTATAATTTAAGCGGGACTAAAAATTTTAAGTTACAACATAGGTAAATATTAAAATTTTATCTTTTATTATGCTGACATTCCTACTCAATGTGCTTTCATACAAAGAAAAGGCCGGTTACTAAAATATTATGAACGCCATAATCGGTAATAACAAGATGCCAAACGCTATCGCTGTCAAGTAATTAAAATGTAAAACTAGAAAAATTTCACATCCTGAGGCGGGAATCAAACCCGCGACCGTTCGCTATCGCTATCGTTAAGTGAAAAATGTATGGGATCATTTCAGATCGAAAGTCGTTCGATGGCTTATTTTAAATCCCATACATTTTCCGCTCAGTGATAGCCATAGCGATTATCGAAAGGCATCCTGTCTAGACCCTCTGATGTTAAGAAATTCACAAACCTTTAACCCTAAAGCATATTACTCCTTGAAGTTATCAACCAAGAGTTAAAGAATCTGACAATCTATATAATCCTTGCCTTTTGTAAATATCTAATTTTAATTTGTATGCAAACATAAAATAATGTTACGTACTCAGCCTTTTTTTACCTTTACTTGTTTGGGTTTACGGTCCTCATAGTTGATACCGATTCAACTATGCAGTATCGATTGATTCACACCAGAATTAGCCCGTGACAGCATAGAGTAAATATTAAATAACTACATAGCAAACGTTATTTGTGTGCTGAAAGTTTCACTGGCCACGTGGTAAACTTTGTTCTGAGTTGTAAGTAGGTAAAATTCAGTGAGGGAACACTTTTGAATTTTATAAAATTAATCACCATGTAAAATAAATATTGTTATGTTAGTGTGGCTCCAAGTATTTATATTGTAATAAGTATTTCTTTATCAACCCTAAACTGACAAAATTATTAATAAGCATGTAATACCTATCTATGTTTTAATCATACATGTCATAACAATAGCTGTTTTAATAATGATGTGAGTAATCTAGTATCATTAACATTTTTGATAAATATTTGAAAAAAGAACTGACCATTTCTCTAAATTTTCTAAATAGAGAAACTCAAACAATTATTCCATGTCTTTTAATTTTGAATTGTTTGTATTGGATAACAGTAGCGTATATTATACGAATTTTTGAAAAATAGCACCATATTCAAACTTAGGGAATATCCCAATTGTGTGTTTGCGTATGAAGGGACTTCTCTAAATATGTTTAGAAAAGTCTACCAACGGGAACCAAATATCTGCTGGAAATATTTTAAATAACTGGATAAGATAATTTCATTTTTAAACAGAAACATTTCATTCAAAATTTAATATGAGAATGTGTAAGTATCAAGTTTTTTTTATAATCCAAGTTTTAAAATAGGTAATACGGAAGTACTCTAGTAAATGGTACATATATTTTAATGAGACTTGTATTTCTGTTTTTCAAGATTGTATGGTATGATTACTGATGTACGCTGTAGACTGAGCTTTTGTATTGAGTCCTTTCAAAATTTCTTGTGTTGAAGTAATAATGGTCGCACATATTGAGATCTATTGATCGACAATACTTGACATTAAAATTCTACATAGCGGTTTCTTTCATACAAACTTTGACATACTCGACAAAGTACCCATCATTTGTGGAAACAGGTTCCACAAATAAATAGGTTGGTACAGAAGGCCGGCTTTATTATTGTATATAGAAGATAACGAGCACCCAGACGTACGGCGATTTAAAAAGAATCGGTTCGTTTGACTTGTTTGGAGATCGCGGTATGTGCGCCTGTTATCCTTCGTTGCATGGAGCCAGTCTTTTGTAACTCTCTATTTTGTGTTTTTAGAAACCATCTGGAAGAGACAGCACTTTGCTTTGATGATAAAAATAAACCCTTTAGTTGGTAACTGTACCACTATGACTCAAGTACAGACGCCATAAAAAAGTAACGCAAGCTCAAGCTTTGCGAAAACCTAGTTTTTCATAAATTAATATTCACTAGTACTTAGTCAGCATGGGGCATTTCCCGTGTGGTGTCAGGCTAGAATAGCACCTCCCCATCTCATCCCGTGGGTGTCGTAAGAACCGACTTAGGGATAATCTTCCCCAGATGACGGGCAGCAGCGTTTTCTGGGTACTGGCGAATCACTGCGATCACCAACCCGTCTGCCAAGCGTGGTGATTATGGCAAATCCCCTCACACGATTAACAGAATCCCCGGCAGCGATTCGGCTACCAACAACGACGACTGGACCTGGCGACATTTAACACGCGCACATTGAGGACTGACGAAAAGATAATAGAGCTGAAAGAAGAAATAGGCAAGTTACACTGGGATATTTTAGGATTATCTGCAGGCCGAAGACAGGGGGAGGACACGATAATCCTCAAATCCGGTAACTTGCTCTATCACCGGGAGGGCGACCATCTTTCCCATGGTGGTGTTGTGTTTCTCGTCCGCAAGTCCCTCATTAACAATATTGTGACGATTCGGAGTGTGTCAGCGAGGATAGTATACCTTATACTCAGAATCACCAAACGGTATTCTCTTAATGTCATACAGGTATGTATGAGGAGTTATCTAGAGCCATGCGTACTTCCAAAACTCATTTCACTGTTATAATGGGGGACTTCAATGCAAGGCTGGGCAAACGGAGCGAACATGAGTTGAGAGTGGGGCAATCTGGATTTGGGCAGCGAAACCCCAGGGGACAGCGGCTGGCCGATTTCATGGAGAAAGAGTGACTCTTCATGATGAACTCTTTCTTTCAGAAGCCGCCGCACAGGAAATGGACCTGGATGAGTCCCGATGGTTCCACCAGAAATGAGATAGACTTCATCATGACCACTAAAAGACAGATATTTAACGATGTTTCAGTGATCGCAAGGGTGAAAATCGGTAGCGATCACCGTATGGTGAGAGGCACGTTAAATATCAACGTCCGATTGAAAAGGTCCTTACTAATGAAGTCTACGCTCCGACCAGCACCCGTCCAAGTCCAAAACCCCGAAGGCTTTCAACTCGAGCTCCGAAATCGCTTCGAATGCCTAGAGAGCTGCGTTACAGTGAAATTTAAAAATGTACGTGCTAGGGATTTTCGAGAACGACGAGAAAATCTTTGCAGGTCAAAGACTATCTACGAGTATATAATTTGTCTTGTAACAAAGTCATAATAATTTTGATTGCAAGGGTAAAATAATTTATTTTTAAAGTAGTTAAAATACCTAATGTGTATTATATTATTACTAATTGGGTGGGCCAATTAGTAGGCATTGCAGCTTGTTTGTCATCTAGTTGTATAAAAAAAAAATATATGCACATTAAAAAAACCTGTTATAATTAATGTATATTTTATTTAAAATCGCATTTACGTATGAGCAAGGATATTATTTGGTCCATGGTATAAGTAATTAGTGCTATAGAGATGTCACGTTTTTTAAGATTGTTCATCAGACCACACTACAGTGGTGGACTAATTAAAACAAAAAGTTTGACAGACAACATCACATTGTATACAATACTGTACTTTATGTATGTAGCAGTAAAGTGTAATGTGTAGGTATTAAGTTGCACTAGCGGATTGTTTAAGACATTTTAGTAAGTTTATTATTTGTTTACATTGTGGGCACACGTAGAAAAATATGGACGGTTGATTTTCATAGTTAACCTTTCATTACCCATTGTATGAAGTGTATACAAACGCTTAGCGAAAAATTCTTAGCAATAATTCCAGTTGACTTTTTGTATACATATAAACTTAGAAGTTTTCACGATTTTATTTTCAGGATTGTTATGATATGAAGAGTCGGTGAAACTTTTACTAATATGCACCTATCCTTAGTCACATATTACCATGTGCAATGTTTATAGATACTTCAATTTAGCCATGTCTTTCATCTTCTCAATATTTAAGGCTATTTCACTACAACCGACGCAAAATATTCAAAAACTAATCTAACCGTGTCATCCCTATTGACAAATAAAAAATACGCGAACATTTCAATTCAATTTCATTCATCACGGTCAACGAGAGAGATAAAAAGTATATCTAGATCGCAAACTATTTGGGAATATGCCTAGAGGCCACAGAGAGTATCACGTTTTTTTTGAAATGTTTTTTATTTTATGAAGAGGTCTGAATAGGATTTCATACATGTTTACTTAAGGAGCGTTACATTTTTAGATCTGCTTTACAACCAAAAGAGTTTCATTAAATACCTACTCGTCACTTATATGGTTACACTTCCTTTTCCGTAAAGACGAGTTAAAAGGCAAAGAAATTTTTTGCAAGCCAAGATTTTTTTTTATGAGTACTTAATTATTCCGTTTTGATTACTGTTGTTGAGAATTGTTGGCGTATGTTAATCTAACCTCACAGCAGTGCGAGTTTAGCGTCGCAATAGTTATATTTTACGTAGAACTCACACTAAAGCAAAGATCAAAGAAACCTACACCCGTATTCACAAACGATACTTATGTAAGTGAAGGAGCAATACTATGCGAAGTAAGGCATTTCTCAGTGGGTTCACTATGTTAAGCCTTTCAATTCACAAACAATACTCAAAGGAATCTTTACTATGCGGACGCATAGCGTTGAATATAGCTCTGTGATTGGTTGATTAGTGTTACGTAGTTCACTTCTGACACTGACATTTAAATTTTATTGTTTATTTGCCTTTAATCGTAAACTCCGTAGTGATTACATTCTCTTTGGTGAGTTAGACACTATGCGTTGATTAATAAAGCTATCAGGCTCCCTTAGCTAAGTGTTCATTATGACAAACGCATAGTGCCGATTGTCACTCAAGTATTGTTTATGAATAGGAATTTGGCACCCTGTGCGTCCGCGGGCACTGTGAGACCTCATAGTGTCATTTATGAATACGGGTGCTATAGATTAACATAAGTATGCTCTACCTACGAAAAGAAAACGTAAATACTTGAAACGGTTCAGAAATCAAAATTTCACCTAAAAATGGCAATGGAACAAAATAATATGTTTTTCGGTTTAAGACAGATAGGTGACTGCCAGCATAATAGACTTCAGTTGTTTATCAGATCACTACTAAATTAAAATAGCACCAATTTGATTTTATACCCTACTCTTTCAAACAAAAACAATTTTGAATTAGTTATGTATTGGTGGAGCTATCGCGCAACATACACTAAATAATATTGAAAATCTCATCCTTTTTTGAAGTTGTCTGATAATAACAATCCGTTTCCTACCAAAATTTCATTCATATGCAATTGAAAATAAAAAATAAACAATTTACTAACTGGACATTACTACCTCTAAAACAATGAGAAAAACACTTTATAAAAACTACACCACCATCAATATCATCATCTTATCAACTTATCATGTTCACTGCAAACAAGTCTCCTCCTTCTATTTTCAAATGGAACGGTTTTGTGAAGCCTGCATGTAATGGCTCCCAGCGACCCTGAGCAGGTCGGCCATCCGTCTAGTAGGCTTGTCACTTTTCACGTTAGTTAGCGACCACGTTTCACAGCGGTATTTCATGACTAGCAACACACATTGGCCGAAGACTTTCGATTTCACTGAGTAATTTCGAACATTTCCCAAACGTGCCCACCCGTGTTGTATTCGTCGATTTAGCTTTTTCAAAGTTGCAGCTGCGTTGCTGGATCAATGTACTCGTTATTAAATTCGAGAGCAGAACACTCAACTGTAACTGGTATAGATACGAGATGGATTTTTGTCTTGTCTATGTTTATTTTTAGACCCACCTGTCTAGAAGTTCTGTCTAGGTCACGAAGCTCAATTCCTCCAGGGATACTGAGATGACTTCATTATCTTGGGTAAGTATGTACTAACAGTAGACAAATTCTTAAAGACCTAACAGTGGAACTCTCTATGAAAGCAATATTTATGAGTTGTAAATGTACGATATTTTATAAGGAAATTGATATGTAGTTATGTAATGTTATTTTTGAATGATTTCTTGGCTCCCATAAGGCGCAGCTTTCAATGCTGAAAATAAGACTTACGCTAAAGTGTTTTATTTGAATCAAACCACCACAATGCTAGGTGACCCTTTACTATTAAGCCGAGTGGTTTGTCCAGTGTTTTCATTTCAAATTCACACGGAATTTATTTGTAATACAATCTAGTACCTACGGTAACAACTCATCAGTTCCCTATAATAAGTATTACGTTATAGACCTACCTACTCTAGTTAAATTTATTGGGGTATCGCTAATTATAATTTCTAAAGGGTACTCACGTAGGATGCAGGATTTAATTTATTTGCTACCCATTAATGGAATATTTGCAATACTGCAGGAATACGCAGCTTCATATCAAGATACCTATTATAAGACACGAAACTATCTGTCGGACGGGGCATGATTCATAAATCATATTGCATTATAAACTCCCAGTTGGCACTAAACTTCGGTATTCATAGTTTTCCCAGCGGACTTAACTCTAACACGGACGTTCAACATCTACCTTTGTGAGAAAATAACTGTATTCTATTCAAGGTCGACCTATATTGCTTTTAAAAACGAATATTGCTGTATTATACAGGGTGGTGCCGTCAATACGACAATAAATTAAAACATGGGCTATTTATTTATTTATTTCAGACTTAAGTCCATAGTTGATTAGTATTTTAGTAACAATATTGTCTGACGTAACTAGGTTAGTAGTGATATTAATTAGTAGTGATATTACCGAGAGAAATATTAGTTCATAAAAATGGTATGCCACTTTCAAAAAAATCTCATTCATTTGATAATTTCGTGACATTTCTATGAAATAATGCAGCCAATGTTATGTTATTTCATACAAATGTCATGAAATTATCAAATGAATGAAATATTTTTAAAGTGGCAAACCATTTCTATGAACTAATATAGCACATGTTTTAATTTATCGACGTATTGACGGCACCACCCTGTATAAGCATTAACATTATTTCTTACATTAATCTATCAATCAAATACGATTTCATTCTGCAAGCAACACCTCATCTGTGGTTCATCTTGTTAACTGATTAATGAAGTCTTGTTCACTTTCATTCATGTTTATTTATCGAGAGCAATCAAACGACATCCTCGATCCAACGAGTTTACTATCTTTCCAAGTAATAATAATACAATTCTGATTTCTATTTATTAACACCCGACGAAAATAGAGGGGTGTTATAAGTTGGACTCTGTATGTGTATCTGTGTCTCGTAGCTCCTAAACCATTGGACCGATTTTGGTTCCTATTTTTTATTGAAAGCTGACGTGATTACGATGGTTGTTAGCTATAATTTATGATGATCAGTTCAGGTATTTGATGACTATCAGCTCATTTCATACTTAATAAAAGGGTTCTACTGACTTTCTCAGATCCGATTGATTTGAAATTTGGTTTACTGTCACTTCGGTGACATTCCCATGACATACTAACCATGAGCTGATCCTACACCATCACAAAGTCTGAGGAATAATTCTTCAGAAACTTACAGCAGATAAAGCACGTTTGGGCTCAAAAGAATAGTCTCAATGAGATGGTGCTAGAAAGATGATTAATGAAGCCGGGGGTTGTTTATTTTATATTTTTTTCTTTAAAAGTTTATTCTTTAGGGTTTTAAGTTTAGTCTAAATTAAAGCGGTTCATATGTTCATATCAAATCATCCCTTCCATTCAATTAAAGTAAAAAGAAAAGTTTCTTAACTCTTAATAAAATTTTAGACGAGCGACGACAAAAAATGATTTTCTGCATTTACTTCAGAAGGAGCAGCCATACGAAGTCTGCGGTAAGACTAGTCGAGATGGAATTGAAGATTCCATCATAAAAACAATATAAAAAATATTTTTCATAACAATCATTTTTAGATGTGGTAGTTTTTGTTCCAGCTTTTTATGGATTTTACGGATTCTACGCGCTTTGTATGGAAGGTCGTTTGCTCTGCGAGCCGCCTTGAGAAAGTTTATTTATTAATCCGATCGTATTTTATTTACAGTTCCTCCGGTATATCTACTTACAAATTTTGCATTGTAATTTATTAGGTAAAGTTTATTTTCTGTGTTTCCGTCTTGGCAACAAAGGTAAACAAACTAATTTTATGTTGGTTTTAAGAAATATTCTATTTTAAAGATAAAACGGTTTCGAGGTTAAAGGCTTGCTTATTTTGTATAGCGGGATTAGCGGGATACTTTCAAAGTAGTCAGTTTATCATTCTGTACTTTCCACAAGTACTTATGTCCGTTTTCACTAACCATTCTCTAGGCTTAAGCGACTTCTAGCGGTATCGGTCTCTTTCTATCTCATTTAGATAGACAGAGATAAAAATCGCTAAAAAACTCTTAACGCTAAGCAAAGGTTAGTGAAAACGTGCATTAGTAAGAGAGGGAAGGCATGTCGAAATTACAAATACTTATTCAAATAGTCACAAAGAAGCACGAAAACATTCATGTTAACTAACAATGTTTTCCACTTGAATTTAGAATCCCCGAAAGAAAAAGAACCCCCATCTTCTAGAAGTTAACAGTTAAATAACACAATTTGTGTTTCGTGTTACTACGGCGAGAAACATGAGTCGATTCACTACGCACCACTAAAATATGAGACGGTGGAACAACGTGGTATGGACGGTAGCTGCGGGCAGCAGCGCAATACAGCGCGATGCAACTTCAGGGCGACCTAGATGTCTGGCGCGAGCTCTATACATATACGCTAGCATATAGTGTCGACATTGCCTATCTTTCAAAAACCTAGAAGGTAATATACCGGTTTACTAAAAAGAATTTCATTTTCAACATCAAATTGATATTCAAAACAAAAATGTCATACAAATTCATAAAAAATCCTTATTTACCGGAGCTCGATGCGTATTTTTTATAGATAAAATGTCATAGTATTTTATTAAAATGAAACAATACAATGACCGCAGCGTAGAGAATTACATGTCACCAGTATTCCAAAATTCAATTTGGGCTTTGTGCCAGCGGCCGTCATGTATTTTTTAGTTTAGTGTAAGTACCTATTGTTCATATTAAATTAAATTATAAAAAAATTGATGCTGCGATACTTTTTAAAACCGATGTTATTCCAAACAATACAAGGAACGTCATTGTGTAGCATTAAATACAAAATTCATATAGTTATGCTGTCGCATCTGTTGGCAACTCCAAAATTTTATTACGGTATTAATTTGAAGAACTTAAATGTTATCACTAAACAATTTTTATGTCACCCACGTGCCATTGTTGCTCTTCTTCATTTATGCGTGGTTGTCTAAAGTAACTTAAATTGCGAGCTTTCTTTTTAACCTAGTAACCTAACTAATCACCTATACAATCTGCTATCATATCTCATACAATTTTTCATACGACATTCAAATATACATTTAATAAAATATGAACACTTAGATACTTTTGTGTCCCCATCCCCATCCCCATTAGCAAGAGGACGTGTCGTCGTTTCACAGATTGAGCGGGGAATTATTTCAGTCATACCGTTGAAAAGACCGCTTGAAAATCCCATTTCATTCCGATTCCGCTGATTTTTTCCAATCTTATATTCGAACGTTTCAAGGAAAAATTTTAGGAAATACCTACTTCATGAAAGGAACGAGAAACATTCAACTTTACCCAATTACTTGTAAGTAGTAATATAATTAAAAACTGGATATTTTCAACCATCATAGCCATTTGCGTAATTGTAGTGATTTATTAGATTTAGATCAAATTTAATGACAAAAATAATATTCACGAAGTCGAGTTATGTTAAAGATACTAGCTATAGTCTATTGAAAAGTAATTTATATACGAATACAGGCTGGTGCCATCAATACGACAGTAAACTAAAACATGGGCTATATATTAGTTCATAGAAATGGTTTTCCACTTTCAAAAACATCACCACGCATTGGGCCAGCGTGGTGGTGTTACGGCACGAACTCCTCATGTGGTTCTCACATGTAGGAAGGACTGTGCCCAGCAGTGGGACGTATAAGGGTGGTGATAATTTATGTTTTCAATATATTTTAACTTACTTAATGAAGCCCATTCAAGAAAATCAAGTTATTATTAAATAAATTTATGCTTCCCCCTTAAATGAGTTTGACTTTGTACCAATTGTTCGTAAAGTTTTTTGTACATCACAAATTTTTGTTGAAAACCCACTTTTTCATACGATTTATTTTTCTGAATTTAATATTAATGTATTTTAATTATAATTCCTTTTTAAATTATGTATTTATTACCATTTTTAGATACCCATAACTCCGAAGAATTTTAAGTTGCTTTAAATGCTAAAGTATTTGTTAAGTAATTTAAACATAATCATGAAAAATTTTATAGGTACTACCTGTAAAATTCTGAAATATTCTCAAAAACGGACATGACATACTTAACTGTGTCATTTCCGTTTTTGAGAGTATTTCAGAGCAACAATTCAATTATTTCTGGGAATAGCACATCTGAATATTAAATCGGTGCCCAATATTAAGTCAGTAGGTACACATTATTCAAACTCTGAGCCATGAGCTAACAAACCACTAAATGAACTAATAACCGCGTCTCTAAAACTTTAGCATTAGGTTCTATATCAAGAAATGATTAAAGTTATGTCTGGAGTCGTAAATCGTTTTGATGTTAGGTACGAGTGGAAAACAAACTTTGCCTAATAGATTATGGCGGTTGAGAACATCCAGGATGATATGTTTGAGATTATTGACGACATAGTCTGGATATGATTTTGCTAAAGTAATTTGGACACTTTTCACCACTTAGTAGGATAGGCTTTAAAGTTTTTCGCTAATTGAATTACTGTAATTGGACTTTAATCTTTTGTCTCTTGACGTGCTACGAACAACGAATAAAACAACAACCAAACGACAACCATTAAACGGATTTTGACGGCGGTTGGATGTTAAAGACACAAGCACAATCGTAATAAACATAAGGCATAAACAATTATTATTTGATTAAAAAAAAATTATTAAAACATTTCAACTTTAGCCCAGTTTACCAATTAGACACTTTTTGTGTAATGTTACTCCCACATCTTCATTTTTTTAAAAGTCAGCAATTGACTAAACACACTAGTGTGACACACAAGGTGGCTTTTCACGCTTCTCTTGAAGGAACCCATATTAAGAAATAAGGAAGACATATGCTGATAATAAAATTCAAAAGTTTTTAAAATCGACCAGATGGTACTATTTATCTGCCTATTCCCCTTCATGATACGCAGCAACTGGTATCTAGGTAAGTATATCTGTCGTGTCACAGTAAGTAAACTGAGGTACGCGATCTTTCGCTGTTTGATGGTACGAACTCGTTCTATCTTCCTTGCTAATCGTTATAAAACTTCTTCGATTTCTTCACACCTCTCAATCGGTGTGTGTCGAACATCGCACAATTTTTCTGCGTGGATGCATCGTAATTTGAAGCAAAAATACGATACTTAAGTATCAGCGGTTAATGAATATTTTTCCTTTACATTCTCTATGACTGTAATTTTAATTATAATCATACTCATTTCTTGCACGCCAAAATGTAGGTTGGTACTAGGTGGTAGGCCCGTATGTAGGGTCGTCTGGGTAGGTACCACCGCCTTTCTTATTTCAGCCGTGTAACAGTTCGCTGTGTTTCGGATTGAAGGGAAAGGTAGCCAGTGTAATTACTGGGCATGGACGGCATTTCATCATAGACCCCAGGATGACAACGCACCTGCATTATCAAGTGATTTTTCCTTGTTATTGCAGGTGTCTATAGGCGGCGGCTATAGTAACCACTTACCATCAGGTGGGCCGTCAGCTTGTTTGTCATCTAGTTGTATAAAAAAAAAGGTTATAAAGGTGTTATACTTATTTACTCATATCTTTGGTTCGCTTATGAATCTCCTCATTTCTGTTACTCCAAGCATTGCTTGCTCTATTGCCTTTGAATTTATTTATTACACCTATTATCTAGCCCAAATTAAGCAATTAGGGGTTCCGTCGAGCACTGTCCTTGCACTGATTTTATACGATTCCTGTACTGACACTTTACAAAATATTTTCACTGTAATAGATGCGCACTCGCACCGACTTTGGGTAATAGCTGAAAATCAGTGTGTTGCTTGTCAGCTGCGCCTGTCAGGCAACAACTACCGCTGAGCTATGGCCCCTTTGCGTTACTGAAGCACGCACAAGTAATCTTTTTTAATCTATTTACTTAAGATCTATTTAACTTTAATTTGTAACCTATCCACTATGTCGTTGTTTTTACTAAAATGGATTGTATGATTATATATTACGTGTGTGCCTTTAATGCAAATAAACTTTTTATCTATCTATCTATCTATTAGACTTAATGCTTATAGTGGCTGTTCCCCTGCTTACCTATATACTTAATCTTTTATTCAACTACCTCGTCAGTCTCTAAGCTTGGCATAACCATGTACTCATTGTGTCTTTGAGTATACCTTATATCTCCTCAGAGGTTTAATCCAATTTTACGCAAACGATATAAGGGAAAGAGGTCGGTAAAATTAAACAATGCTTTAATCATGGACAAATCTACCCGCAATTATAACTGTTGTAGCCTTTGTCATTTGTAGAGGGTTGAATAGAGGGGAATTAGAAATAAGTCCAAAATATAAGTGTTAAGTCATGTATGTTTGTATGTTACTCAATCATCTTTATATTTTGCCGCTATCTGATACTTATCTATAAATACCTACATCATTTTTCGAACTCGTCCTCCTTCCACCACCAACCAAAAGCCCAGGGTGAGTGATGTTGATGTTAAGTTGGGCTAGTAACAAGCGTGAGTGTAAGATTATTATTATTATTTTTTATATGCGTCATCATATATCAGAGAGATGCCCACTGCTGGGCATAGGCTTCCCCCGAGGATCCCCAAACTGATTGGTCCTGCGCTGCCCTCATCCATCGCTTTCCGCGACCCTCACAAGATCGTCCGTCCGCTCGAGGACCTCTCCGCCCCTAGGGCCATCAGTCCTCCTTACAATATGGCCTACCCACTATCACTTAAGATTTGCAATTGTTTGGGCTATGTTCATATGCATAAAGCTTACAAAATAAAGGTTATCGTTGCAGCCGGCGAAAGTAGATCGGTCGCCGGTTGCAGCACCATTTTTTGGTACCAATTAATTTCTTAAGCAAGCAACACAGGCAAGTAAGAACAAGCCTGTTTAAGAAATTACGCAATCAATACTGAAAAATGGTTGGATATGAATGCGAATGATTTATCACACTTTAGCATAAAACATATCGAATATAGGATTTTAAAATTTACTTTAACTAATTAATATTCTTAGATAAGATAACCTTTAATTAGAACGGATTGGCAACGCTTGAGTACCCTTGGTCTTACATATGGAATCCGATTAAAAATCCAAGATGGCGGCTATACATTCTGTTCAGGAAATTGAAAATAGGTATTGTTTCCAAGGTTTTCAGAGGAGCCTATTAGGAAATTAGAATGCGTTTCATAATATTTTAATCGATACGGGTATCATGTTCAAAGTTGGTGAAAAGTATTTTATGCATGCCGAATTTCACTTCATCAGCTCAGAAGTGACAACGTAACAGACAAACTTTTTATTAGAGACAACAAACATCTTCAGTCTTCTCGTGACCGAGATCGCTGTAAAGTAATCGAAACGTCGGTTATAGGTTAATAATGAAACATCTAATTAAAAGCGAGTTAAATCCGGTAAAGTGGTTTGTCTAATAGACTTAGCGTGGGTTTTAAATATTCCTCCGTCTGTAGCACGGAGAAAACGAAATGAAAAAATTATTTTTGTTTTTTTTTCTATAGAGAAAATGGTTTCCATTTATGTTCATTAATTAGGCGACTCTAATAAATTAGAAAAACGACAACAATCTCCTTATTAAAAATGCTGAATATTTGGGAGGTATCGACTTTATCATATCAAAAAATATTATCTACATATCGACGGTGAGATAAAAATAGAAATGATATCTAAATAATAAAAGAAAAATAAATAAAGTTTTGTTTACATGATAAAGAAACCTGACCAAAGTTTGCTAATCAAATAGGACTATGTTTGTAAATGCAATAATAGGTAACATAGAGCTAAAACAGATAATAAAAGCACTAGTTCAATATTTAAAAGACTAACAGTTTGATTCCTATGCCAAAAGGTATACCACATTGAAGTTTCTGTTTTTATTCAAAGTTTTTATTTGTTTTGATCAAATTAGTAATTGAAATTTTACCCTTTCCTGTTGACAGATTGATCTGATATTTGGAACACATCTTTAGTTTTGATGAGAATACAATTTAATAATCCATATCATTGTAAATCCTTTAGGGACTAATTTTAACCCCTTCTTTATGTTACATTTTGTTTACAACTGAGACAACAGTTTTATTGATGAAAAATAAATTATTTTTTAACGAACCTAATAGCTAACTTCGAAACACTAAAAATACAAAGGCTTATATTTGACAGAGACATTGCACAGCCAAAATGAGAACCTCTACATTGTTGGAGTGATTTGAAAATTAAATAACCATTGTAGTTACAAAGAGACTTTCTGTAGTGCAGGTCATTTGGTTATTTCAAGTCGCGATAATGTTTACTGATCTTCTTCTATCTATCTAAATATAAATTAATTTTCGTATGATTGTCATATATGCATTCCAAAACTATTGATCAGATTGTGATGAAACTTTGGTACGGTGTTCAAGGGACGCCCGCAAAGATTTCACTGTACTGTGTTGATTTTTTACGTGTGTTTCTCAAGTCGATTGCAAAATTAGATAGATAGTTATGTAAACAGTTACAGCCAAACTTGTGCATTCTAATTTGATCACAAGCATGAAGGTTGCAATTTTTTGTAAGAAAATAACAGGAAAAAATGTCATACACACCCACACACACATACACACACCATGCACAAACATTATTTTTACTTCATACTCCTCTCTGTTTAATCATTTTGTGTCGGAATTGTGTTAGGAAATGGTTTTAATTTTGTGTAAGACATTTGACTTTTAAGTAATAAACCTTACCGCTTAGTTCACATAATGTGAAATGTAACTACAAAGAACTATACCAGCAGTTTGTGAATACATATATGTATATACTATACATCACATACAGAAATGTATGCAGCCCATATTTGTTGATGTATGGCCCATGACTATGAATAAATGCGTTACTAAATAATCATTGCAGAAGCCTCATAATACTTGCACAGTATTTCATCTCTTTTGTTTGGATTCAAACAATCATGACGCAACGTTAGTTGATATGAAAATGAATAGTCGTGCGATATTATCAGTGTGGAAACCACAGAATAAAGAGATATAGAACGCCGGCGCCTTTTTTCTTGCGGGAAATGCCGACAACGTATAGACAATACGGCGTATGGAGGCATGGGTTGTCAAAAATAAGCAATATTGATTAATTTACGTACTTAATTCATAATGTTATTTACGTTTATAGATAATTACCTACAAAAAGTTATGTTGATTATAATTTGAATAAAAATGTCTTGGTCAGAAAGACCCATGAAAATATGAACTTTGAGTATGACATGAAGGGTCTGCGATCCATAGTATCGCAGATAACTTTCAAAGATTTGATCATGTGATCATATAGACGTCATGAACCTATGAAGCTTGAGTACCCGCATGATGGGTCTGCGATCCATAGTATCTCAGATATACGATTTAAAGGCGACACGCACCGAAAATATGATGGTGACTCGTGATGTCGGAGATTTAATTACAAAATTATACAAGAACAACTTAGTCGAAATGTACCTGCCGTGTTCATGTACTTACATTTTAATAACGAGCGTATCGCGACACGATAGCCCTCAATCACTTGTTCCCAACCACTGTGCAAAATTCTTCTAGGCCTCTTTTGACAACTCTGGGTAATCCCCATGGGCGCGAAACCTGGCCGTAAGGCCGGGTTGCCTGGGGGTGGGGCGGTGAAATTGCTTCGGCAGAGCCCAGCCTACCCCCGTGAAGGGCATTGGGGTTGCCGGGGAGTTTTAGTGGGTATTCCTAGTGCCAATACGATCAGGCACTGGGCGACCCCCACACACGCCCGTAGCTTAGCCAGCGGCGTTTAGGTCCGTAAGCGGATTCCTCCCCAAAAAAAGGCCGCTTTTGACAACCACTGCGGCCAGTTGGGGTCGCACCTTCTCCCCACACTTGCCGACCGATTGCCCTGTCTAGCCGGCTTCGTTGGACCTCTGTATTATTCTTTTCTATGTACATTCCTAGGTCGTTTTCGCCTCCGCCTATTCAAATTTTGCTGTTACAGGGAAAAAATTTAACTTAACCCCGATTTTCTGAATAATACCAAATAATACGGACGCAATCGAGATTTCTTTTAAATTGACAATCCATTGCTGCTAAATTACACTGAATGTTGATTTTCTCTTATTGTCAAGCAAAACAAGAGAAAACTTGCTTAACGTATTACTTAATGCTGGTAAGCAGTAAATTTCACAGGAACCCTGAAACTTGCAAATATCTAGGAAATTGTCGCTTGCAATTTTTACTACCCATTGCAGATTTTTTTAGTTCCTCGCTTAGGCACAAAAGATCCCAATGGGTCGAAGTGCACTGTGACTAAGGCATGGCCCCATAATAAGATAGTTCCTCGCATTTCGATTTAAGCAAAATCGTTCATTAAAGGAATCTATCAAAACTGAGTGCACGTAAACGAATAGACATCAATCCATATAATTACATTGGTTAATACAAAATTGTAATAACCATGCAAACTACAGTCTACAATATTTTAATACTATTAAATACATTCAGACACTTGTTGTCACAGACATTGTTGTTGTTGCCTTCTCTTGGGAGAGAAATTTCAACGACATACTGGAAAATTCTTCTTATTGGTTCTTAGTAGTGCTAAAAGAGAATTTCAAAACTTTGCCAAGTTCCAATAGCTTAAAAATATTGGAGCATGTGATATAGTAACGATTAGTGCGGACCATAAGAAGAAAAGTTATACAAACGGATTCAGGTGTTATTATTTAGGTAGGACTCATTTTAGCATTAAAAAAACAATGTCACGTCTATCACGTTATGTAAAAAATAAAGATGGACATCTTTAGTGAGATTATATGGGTAAGTACAGTCAGAATCATTATTATCAGATAATAATGATGCTTTCAGAGTCCTCAAAAATAAGTGTGATGTTTTAGAAAAGCAACCGTATTACTACAGCCTTAGAATCGCCTTTTTTTGTTAAAAATTTAGGCGATGCTACAAACAACATACGTCTCTATCATTCTAGTGTCAAAATTGCTTTTCTGTAATAGTTTAGATGAGTCTGATGCTCAGTGTTACTATTACTCCGACTACTACTACTCCAATTTGCATAACACGGCAAAATTACTAGCAGCGGCTGGTAGGTCTACAATCCCTGCTCGCCCTATACCTCAATTCAGTAATGGTGCTGAGTTTCACAATTTGTGCTTTAATTCTATGAAGAGTTTGTGATGAATGGAAACTTATATTACAGATTTCTTTAATCACATACGTACGTAGGCACATAATTCTTATTAATCGTGTAAAGCCGTATAAAGCGTGTTAATTTTAATAGGAGCTTTCACTTTAAACTCGCTGACGCAAATTCTTAACTCTAAAAAAGTCAATTTCAGAGTTGAGAATTTCGTTCAGTGACCTTATTCGCTAACTTTACTGTCGATCTCGAAACATTGCATGATATAAATAAAACATCATAGTAAAGCAACAGTGATTGATTGATTTTAAATTAACTCATCACTATGGTAATAAATTAGCGAATAAGCCCGCAGGGTAAATTTGTCTGACAAAATTAACCCAATTAAAAATGGCCACTTTGAAGTCAAATATTTTACAAGCCGCGTCTTTATCGAATTATGTTTTCAAACACCTCTAAGTATGTCATAAATTTCCCTTTCAATTCATTAAAAAACGACACTGTATACTTAGTATTCATTATTTAATTAACATCAACTACTTATTAAGTTCTAGTTGGCAACAATAAGTTAGTGGGCTTCAGTCCCAAGCTATAATTGTAAATATTATTCTAGCTAGCTATCTCTATTCAAAAATTGTTCAAATAGACATGTTTTTCTAATTCGTGTTTTTCTAAGCGTTTGACGCTTTAGTCGTTGCACACACGCTGTTTTGCAAATCTTCGTTCCAAATTAAAAAGTCATTACTAGAATCCGAAAACACATATTCAATTACCTACAAATACATTCCGTCTAGTATAAACATTAACACGAAAGTATTCGCACGTTTAAAACCAATTTCATTTGTCATATTTATTGCAACTAAAAATTAAATACATATGAAATGCATAATCATTTTGATGTTAATTCTTAATACTTTCTCATTATTTCGTATAAACTTTCTAAAACAGTAATACATACTGATATTTTTAAAAATATTAAATAAAGCATAGATTATATTAATTATTTAATTAAGAGAAGTAACGGATTATGAAACTTCCGATTTTCAATATTGGCTAATTAGAAGTTGTTTGTGCATGTGATATTAAGGCTTGATTTTGGTAGAAAAATAGTGAAGTATTATTTAATTTTTTGACATTTGAAGTTTATGATATGGCTCTTTCTAGAGTCTAGAGTTCTAGACCAAGGACAATGTTCGTGGATTAAGTATATTTGATCCGTCGTGGCACAAATTCTGCACGGCAGGCGGCAAGCATTATAAAGCGTATGAATGTTACCTTAAGTGATCACATAGGCGTATGTGAGTGTTTTTAGTAACAACAGATGCCATAAACGAGAGGCAAGTCTTTAATGATGAATAAGCCATAGTAAAAACCATTTATCGAAAACCACTTTAGAAATAGCAGCCTTCAATATAAGGTGATATCTCGCTAGTATCCAACATTTTTAACGAAGTTGAATCCTATTTTTCCTACAAGGATCGCCTTAAGAAAGAATACGGATATGGAAAGGTTAAAGAAGCTCGGTGTGCGTACCATAATATAAACAAGCTGAAAGTAGACAACAACAAAATCAAAATTAAGCTTGCCCCAACTTGTTGAATTTGCACAAAAAATAATGAATCGGTTTATCACTAGTGATAAAATCTAGATCCAGTATGACAAACTGAAACGTTTGTTTTAATAGTTGGACGTTCCCCGGGTCAAATGATTCCTATTTGTTTTACTTCTTCCAAGTTTTTATCAGCGTATTTTAACTTACCAATCATGGAAGTGAGCGAGCAATTTGAATTTCCTCTCGCTTCACTCAATTGTGGAAATAGGCCAAACACAAACAACTTGTACCTATGCCAATGACTATCAGAATATAACTACCCCTGCCAAGCGGATTCCTAAGCAAATGTAAAAAGAAGTTGAGACAATATGGATAGTGGACATGTGGCTCATCTTCAACTACATACCTACTGCAAGGGTGAACTATCAGTGTTCAGTCCTTCTTGCTCAAGCTTATCGTGCCCGTTTCTATAGATTGACCTTAAAAATTGATGTTTTATCAGTAGATTTATTCGTTGATTCATTAAAAAATTCAAGTGTCTTACGGATAAAAATAAAATCATCAGGAAATATTAAAGAACATAAACTATGTCAACCCAATACGACGAGTGTCGAGTGGATCTAGTTCATTTCGTCAATAAATCACGTTCAGCGGTTAAACTTTTAGATTGATTTCATGTCGAGTATTTATTGTTTACTCGACTAACAGCGTTACCGAGAAATTTCATTGAATTTTAAATTAATAAACGATTTCTATAGGTAAGTGTAAATATTAAGTTTTATTTAAAATGCATTATGTTTGTTGCGGGTTCCTTTAAGTAAACACTGCTTCTATGAATATTATTCTGAAATTGGAAAGGACTAAGGTCGAATACTCAAAAGTCAGGATATTTTTTAATCCCCTTTTAAATTTTAAGAAGTAATTTGAAATTTTGGCTTGTATAGCCAAATGTATTGATTTTGGAAATATAATATTTAAAATATTTAAGAGGACCTCATATAGTTGATATATTAGTTGTTTATAGTTTTTAAACTTAGTGCAAATGAATTCTAAGTTGATGCGCGCAGAACGAACCCATTTATTATGCCTAATATCTGTTCCTGATAAAGCCCTCAGTGTAATTTATGCTTGGATTTTACTCTAGTCATTTCTCGGTAGTTTAAAGTGATGTGTGCTCTAGCTCTAAAATTAAACTTTGACTTTTTGCTATATTTTATGTACGGAGGACTTCAGAAGCGAATTAACACTTTGGTACCTGTCACACCATATAAGTTTGTGAAATATATTTTCAATACCACGTAACAAGATATGTATTAATAGGAAAGTAACTTTATCTGTATGTTGCTTTTCCACGCTCAAGCCGCTGAACTGATTTAGATGAAATCTGGCACGGAGATAGTTTGAGACCCCGGGAAGAACACAGGATACTTTTTGGCGCGATAACCGAAATGGTGTGGCGAGCGGAGCTGCGGACACTAGTACTATATAAACCTAAAAGTTGCTGTTAAATAGTGGGAACTAAAGTGTAACTACTTCTGCCCTGCTACTCTGTAACTAAAATCGCATCTCACTTCGTAAGTCACTTCGATTCTATCTGTATGTAAAATTTGCTTTATTTGACAGTTAAATTTGAAGTGACTTGCGAGGTGAGGTGCGAGTTTACTTACAGAATAGCACAGCAGCTGATAGAAGTTGATACGTTCATAATCCCGAAGAAATTACACATTTTTTGTGAGAGACTGTTCTTAGAAACACAAATTAATACGTGCCTCAAATATCACTTGTACATATTCGTATACACTCTTTATATTTCAGAAGTTTTCATTACTTGAAGGGCATTAACATATTGTAATGGCTTTACAAACTCAATAACAATAATACAATCCCGGTGGGTATTTCGGTCAAAGCAAAGGAAAGTGTCGTAAAAAGCTATTTTACTTTCGATAAGTTCCAACTTATTAAATTATTTTCAACATTGGAGCGACGGATTTCGTTTCTCTAAGTGTCCTATCTGATTATCTTTTTTTATCTAAAAATAAAGTGAAATGACACTTTTTAAGTTATGTCATGATCACTGCAAAGTTAAGCTTAATTTTATTTAATTTCATAACTTTTAGATTCGTTCAGAATGTCATAGCAGAGTAACAAACTTATCCACGCGGCTTTAGCGCAAGTTTCATGTATGGTGTTTTGTTTATAAATACCTTAATTGCTGTCACTTTCCAAAATTAAAAACCAAACTAATGCAATCCGATTGTAATTAGGAATTTGATCACCTTTTTTATTCGTCACGATCCAAACTTCAATACTTTTATGTAAGAATAGGAAGAAAGAAATTTTCACACTAAGTTTTCCGAATATGGGCGAACGGTATGTTATTTTAAACCGGCCGCTACTCGGGACGGGAAGATGCGGACTGAAGACTAGATACGTCGTCGGCCCAGTCATCTTAGATATACCTAA
This sequence comes from Nymphula nitidulata, assembly GCA_947347705.1. Lineage (NCBI taxonomy): Eukaryota > Metazoa > Arthropoda > Insecta > Lepidoptera > Crambidae > Nymphula > Nymphula nitidulata. The sequence continues at coordinate 27,505,593 of OX374616.1, forward strand.
GCAATTGTGCGGTGGCGGTTTTTCCTGAAGCAATTTACATAAAACGAGGAGTTTTATGAAATTTGCTTATGAAAAATCTTTATCACAATATAATTTTCTGAAACTTTATTATTTTTTTGCATAGGAAATTGGTGCTTGACCTTTACGTAGTAAGAAATTAATGTAACCGTGACGTTCGGTAGGGAAAATATGTTATATTTCAACATTTACTAGAAACATTTTACTTATGAAGCCTCAAAACTGAAAATGATAACATAATATTTAATTATGTACTCCATCTAATGATATACTTATAATATGATTGTAAGTTAGTACCAAATTTTTTAACTAGCAATTTGGTTAAATTGCTAATTAATAAAAACTCATCCAAAAAAAGTTAATTTATTGAACTTGAACTAAATTTTGTTAAAGGAATAATAATTATAGGCCAAAATAATAAGGTATAATAACACTGTGTAATTATTCTTTTTAACACATTCAGCTGTTGCAAGTTTTCTAATAACGGTATTTATTAGAAATGCTCTATTTAGGTAAAGTTTAGCCCTTAATGATACCAACAACAACTAGGTATACGATTTTTGACGGTGAAAGTATAAATGTTATTTTTTAAAAAACTAATGTTGGAGTTTTAATCTAAGTACTAATTGAAAACAGCATAACTTTTGTATCTTAACTAAAAAAATAGTTTTAGCGAGTGTTAAGCAAATAGGCTATTTAGCTAGGACTAGTATTGCTTTGGACACTGTTTGAATTAGAAAAAGGGAATTGAGCTAGACTACAATCTAAGAGAGTTGTGGTTTATTCTAATCGCTTGACTGAAAAGGGCGTAATAGAAAATCACAGCCATCCAGCCTCCTTATTCGCGAACTCAAATAACTAGTGCCGATGGATAAAATCTTCTTTGTTATTACGCATTGATATTTCACAACAAAATTTTCCTCTCATTTTAGCGTGAAACAGCAGTATATGTTGTATACATGGTGGTGCCGTCAATACAACAATTAATTAAAACATGGACTACATTAGTTTATAGACATGGTTTGCCACTTTCAAAAAATCTTATTCATTTGATAATTTCATGAGATTTCTATGAACCAATTTAGCTAATGTTATATTATTTCATACAATTGTCATGAAATTATCAAACGAATAAGGTGTTTTTGAAGGTGGCGAACCATTTCTATGAACTAATATAGCCCATGCTTCAATTTATTGACGGCACCACCACAATCCTGTAGAGGTGGTAAGCATCGGCAATTTGTTTAGCGTTTTACCGAATAAGGGGGCAGATAGCATTACACTACTAGTACAGTCAAACTCAGCAGCAGCTTTACTCTATAGTACTTTATCACATTAACTATTGAACGCTATACTTGTTGTGAGTTTGACCTTACTTTCATTAATTTTTGAGCAACACTTGCCACTGTGGCGGTCTCCTTAAAAAATACTCTAATGCTCATTGTCTATCGTTAAGAGTCTCTGAGAGATTTTTATTTCAGTCTATCTAAAGGAGATAGAAAGAGACAAATGACGTTAAGAGTCACCTAAGTAGGGAATGGTTAGTGAAAACCACCTTAAGAGTCCTATAATTGTGTTACTGCTAAAGACCAAGATTGCCACGTGTGAATTATGTAAGGATTTTTCAGTTTCTCTTAGCCTAGTTATATTGGTCTTGAGGCTACATTCAACATACGCACCGGAGGAGACGAGAAGCCGCCGGGGGCTTGTGACGTCGCCGCTACGAGTGGGAGCTGGGCCCAGCGGTATAAAAGCTGCGGCCTGCCGCGAGCTCGTCCTTGACTGGACACCACCGGCATCGTATATTATTAATTTTTTTATGTACAGTCAACAGCACATCAAGCGTAACAGTTTGACCTTGAGAGCGCCCTTACTACGCTGGTAATAGAGGCGGCTTTCGTAGTGTTACTGTTACACTTGATGTGCTGTTACCACGTAGCTGTTAATTCTAGACGGAAAGTAAATTATTACCAGCAGAAATACAGTGCATTATTTATACGTCTCAGTAGAACCCTAACATTGGTGTTGTGGTTTAGCTGGCTAACGGCAGAGAATCTCTTAAATATTTTAAGTATTATTATATATATTAGGTCCTAGCAACAATTTTGGTTGAAGCGGAAGCGCTAGTGAATGCACGACCCCTGACGCACGTGTCACCTGATCCTGAGGACCCCGAAGTCACACTTTTTACTGGGCAGTTCTTCGGGTCGACCAATCCCAGCCCGGCTTACTGATTCGGACTTGTGCAGCAGGAGTGGATGGCGCAGGGCCTATAGGCTGACAGACCACTTTTGGCGTCGCTGGGTCCAAGAATACCTGCCTACTCTGGCTCCACGACGCGTGCGAGGCTGCAACAATTATAGCATCAAGGTTGGGGACCCTGTGCTGATTGCTGATGGGGTCTTACCGAGAGGAACCTGGCCACGAGGTGTTATTTCTGCCGTATTCCCGGGTCGAGATGGCTCAACTAGAGTGGTGGACGTGAGGACCTCCGCAGGTATTTTGCGACGGCCTTTGAAGAAGATCGTGCCGTTATGATAAAAAGGGGAGCATGTGCACGACTGTGCCAAACTTTTTATAATGATTTATTGTCTATTATCAGTTTGATGTGTTTGATACGATTTTGTTTTAAAAAATATATATAATATCTTTTCCCATCAAGTTCACGTCTTTTTATTGAAACTATTATAATTTTTCAATACGACTTAAAGACAGTCAGGAAAATAGTGCAGATAAAGGACAGTTATTGTCATTAATATATATTAGAAATATACGTAATGAACATACTAGCATCATAACACGTGAACAAATGTTCGTGCTCATCATAAAAATATCTACCCCTACCAGGGTTCGAACCCGGAAACCCTGACCGAGTAGTGCGTTTTATTAGTGGCAGTGACCACTCGGCCAACCGTCTGTCAAATTTAACTAAATGTGGCTTCTTTAGCTCCAAACAAAAAAAAATACAAACACACCAGACCGTGTAGGAGTCTACGTTTCCTAAGTACGCTACATGAGTACTTAGGAAACGTAGACTCCTAGACGGCAATAGTTTTCAAACCAAAATTTAAAAACCAATGAATTTTTTGCTATTTTTTTTGGTTTTGGGTTCATCACCAGCCTTTATACGTTCCACTGCTGGGCACAGGCCTTCCTACATGGGAGAAACACATGACGAGCTTGGGCCATAACACCATTACGCTGGCCCAATGCGGGTTTTATAGGTTCTTTGGTTTTTGGTAGGTTTTGGATTACCAGTGGACTATTTCGTACAAATCTTGAGCTTAGTGGACGTAAAGATGACGAAGTCTGTCACGTAACAGTCAATTAGTCACACGTTTTGTTATGGCTGAAGAAACAAGGTGTTCTGTTTGCCATTTTTTTTAATTTTATAATTGTTTCTAATTAAACTAAACCGAAAATGCGGCAAAGAGGAAGTAATTTAGTCCGTTGATTGTTTTGATCCGTTGACACCTAATAATAGTATATTTCCAATCTAAAGTACCAGGCTACCATAAGTATATCAGAGGTTATTTATTGTACCTCTACGATTATTATATAAATAAAATTAACGGTATGCTAAACTTCTCCTACATAGATATGGTAGCCTTCAGGGGATGATCCAGCTACATACATACGATATTGACAATTTCTAGTATCTATTTTTTTTTCTATTTTTCCATTAAATGCCAGCACCCAGCACTACTAACGGTTGTATGGTTCAGTCCCACCCTAACCCCAGGGGTAGGGCTAGGCGTATGGTGGGTCTGTCATGTTTCGGCCGAGGAACCCTGAGAATAGTTCTACAGAAGGACATTAAGATGTACTCTTAGGATTTCAACGTGATTTCAACGAGATTTCAACCTTTCAATTAATTAAGTAATATTACGGAAAACTTATCGAAGAGATTTTTAAAAATGCTTATTTGATATAAAAATCTAAGAAAATCGGGACTTAATTAAATGAGTTCAGTATTAATTAAACAAAAATTAAAACCGACTTCAAAAAACTGAAAAGGATGAAATAATTAAATTTAAGTAGGTATTCATCCCCTAGAAACATATTTTTGGAGTCGGTGCTTTACTTTTTATTGTTTTTGGAAACCACTTAGCACCAACTCCAAAAATATGTTTCTAGGGGATGAATACCTACTTAAATTTAATTATTTCATCCTTTTCAGTTTTTTGAAGTCGGTTTTAATTTTTTTTTCACAATTTTTAGTGATAACTTTCTACGGTCGAAGCTAGATGGGTGACCGTCAACTTATATTGTTTCCTACTATCGTATCGTTTCACTAAAAAGTCATTGGAACAGCAAAAATTAGCAATTTCGCTTATGTAGACGATTTCATAATTTCAGTTTTTTTTAATTTAAAACCAAAGTACCCAACTGTTTTTGAAAAAATTTTTATGGGACCAAATGGCAGCTATTCCGCATCGAACAAAAAAAGAATCACGTGAATCGGATCAGTAATCTCGGCGTAATCGGTGTACATACATAGAAAAAAAAAAAACATACCGGCCGAATTGCGAACCTCCTCGTTTTTGAAGTCGGTTAAAAATGTTATTTACTATGGTAAGTAAGTAAGTATGTTAAAATCATATCTCTGTACTGAATTTCAAAAGCACTCAAGTAATGGGCATGTTATCGCTTTATTGAGGTCCGTTATGTCATATAGAAATATAATTCAGGAAATCATTACTTTATCTATTCATTAAATAGAAATATAATTGAGTTACTTAATTGCACTGATATACTTCCTCGTTCATTGCGACTAAGGAAGCTGTAAATGCTGAGAGGGAAGCTCGACAAGTGTCAAACTCATCTTGCTAGTTTTATGTTTCTCAGAAAGATTGATACACTCAATAGGTAGGGAATATGCATGAAAAATAAATACTAGAATAGATTAATACATTTTTAAAAAATATTTAAAGCTATTTTGTGATTATTGCCGAAAAGTACTCCAGATATTTAAATTGCAGTATTAAAATATATTGCATTATTTATTCATACCAGACTTGACTTTGACTTTACTTCACTCTCTTTCGGAAATTTTCGCCAGGCCACGTTTAGGTATATAACAGCAAAAAAGTGAACCTTGAAAATAGGCGAATTATTAACCAGTTATGGGAAGAAATAAGAAACGAACGATATGTGAGGTATTAAATGTCAAGCTTTTCCACCTTCAATATACGTACAGTCAAAAGTTTCTATTATCATTCTATAGTATAGTACTAAATTTATGCTGTGGTACTTTCTAAACTCATAGTTCTCATTCTGTGACATAGTCATATAATTTATCGGGACATTGTCGATGTCATAATTACGATGGGAAAGCCTTTTTGTTTCCTTGTCCTATTAATGTCCTATTGTCGTGCACTACGAATAAAGAAGATGGTTCAAATCTGGCCAGGTACACTATCTCAAAATATCAGGAAAAATCTTCTGAATCCGGGAAAAACACTAATAATTCGTTGTCATAAATAGTTTGTTTGTACAAAAGTTGATTTTTTTTGTCAATTTGACCGTCATTCAATATTGTATATTCACGGAAGTGACATAGGCGCCATGATGAATATTTGGCTGTGTTTCAGTTTGATGAAAATTCTTGTTTTGTACCACGTAACAAAGAAAATAAAAAGAAAATGGACAGTTGAACACTGTTCTGTATATTTTTACCTATTTTTCATAATACTGTGCATAGACCTGCCCCCTTATTCTCAATTGTCGGATCACGGATTCGATTCGAAATGTCTGTCTTACATCGTACCTCAGACATAGATCACAGGCGGTCACAATAAAGGGTTACACTTCAAGTTTTATTCCCATTACTTCCGGCGTGCCTCAGGGCTCACACCTTGGCCCACTTCTGTTTAATATTTTTATTAATGATGTCAATAAATGCTTTTCAAACTCAAAATTATTATTATATGCAGATGACACTAAAATATTTTCGATAGTAAAATCATTGAATGACTGCTTGAAATTACAGTGTGACTTAAATTATCTATCTGATTATTGCTCCGTCAATCAATTACATTTAAATGTTGAAAAGTGTCATATTATTACATTTACAAGAAAGAAGCAAAAAATAACTTTTAACTATAAACTTAATGGAAAAATTTTAAGCAGAGTTAACGAGGTCAGGGATCTTGGAGTCCAACTTGATAGTGGGTTGTACTTTGAGTCACACATAAGTATAATAACTGGTAAGGCATACAAATTGTTGGGATTTATTTTTCGACAAAGTACAGATTTCAAGGATGTGAAAACACTAGTTTTGCTTTACAATGCGTATGTAAGATCCCAATTGGAGTATGCTTCAACTGTATGGAACCCGATGTATTCAAAGTATATCAACATTCTTGAGGGTATTCAAAATAAATTTAAAAAACGATTAAAATACGCTTTCAGGGATTTTGACACGGAAGTAATCAAGTCTTTGGCAACCCGACGAGTTCATAGGGATCAAATATTATTGTACAAAATTGTTAATAATTTGGTAGACTCTCCTTACTTGCTTAGTAGAATTAAATTTGAATGCTCCAGGCCAGGTGCGCGATATAAAAAAACATTTTTTCCACCACTTTGTAGTAATAATTATAGTAGTAATAGTTTTATGGTAAGATCGGTTAATGAATTTAATACTAACTTTAATGGCATAGACATATTTCACGTGAACGTTGAGCGGTTTCGCAGTCTTTTAATGAATTACTCTTAGTTTTAAAAGTATTTTTAATGTATGCAAAGTTTAGGTATAGATGGCTGCATATCATAGATTATAAGCATATTTTAAAAAAAATGTTTTGTAGTGATATCTCTTGTTTTTATGGTCCAAGAGTAATATGAACAGTCCGGTTGTAATTGTTTTATATCTAAGTCTTTTGTGAAAATGTAGTTGAGATTGTCAAATGTAATTTATGTTTATTCAGCTTGCTTACGCTGTCTTCTCTATAACCTTTGTGTATTAACTAGCAGGGGAAACTGTTATTTGCTAATGTATCACAAATTGTTTTTAAATTTAAAAGTACTGTAAAAGCTGTAGTTTCCTTAATAAAGAGAAAAAAAAAAAAAAAGTCACATGCCGTCTCGTTTTGACGCACCACGATAAAAAGTGACAGGTATAGAGTTTCCGAAATTCGAATACTTACCGACAGTTGAGAATAAGGGGGCTGGCCGGTCTTCATACATTATTGAAAAATATTTGAATATTTTTTTTAGATATTTTGTACGCGCAAATGTAAATCTGTCTCATCACAACTGCCCGCGAACTTCGTGTTCAGCCCCTTATTCTCAACTGTCGGATCACAGATTTGTTTCGAAAAGCCACATCCCGTCTCGCTTTGACACACCGCGATAAAAAGTGACGGGTATAGAGTTTTCGATATTCGAATTTCGAATCCTTACCGACAGTTGAGAATAAGGGGGCGTTCTGCCTCGCCGTGCCCGCGCCGTTGCCGCGCGCCCCGCTCGCCGCGGAGTTCGCGAGCGCGGTCTAAAGTGGAGATTCTACTCCAAATGGTTAATGATATATTTCAAATCGAATATACTTACACGACTTAGGTCAAAAAGCTAAACATAAATTACATGCAACTTTACCCCTAGGAATGTTGTTTTGTGCTAATGTTAATTGTCTTGCGTTGTGTGTGGCATTGTGTGTGGCATCGAAAATAATCACACATTTATGTGTAGTGCCTTAAGTCACTGAACGAACTTACAGATCTGAAAATCTGATATACATTTCTTCATAATATATCTTTATCTAGACATGTCTAAAAGAGAAAAACGATTTAAAGATTGGTGTTTTTAACCGACTTCAAAAACGAGGAGGTTCTTAATTCGGCCGGTATGATTTTTTTCTATGTATGTACACCTATTACACCGAGACTACTGATCCGATTTACGTGATTCTTTACTTGTTCGATGCGGAATAGTTGCCATTTGGTCCCATACATTTTTTTTTCAAAATCAGTTGTGTAGTTCGGTTTTTATATAAAAAAACTGAAATCATTAAGTCGTCTACGTATGCGAAATTGGCGGATTTTTGCTTTCCTATGACTTTTTAGTGAAACGATACGATAGTAGGAAACAATATAAGTTGACGGTCACCCATCCAGCTTCGACCTAAGAAAGTTATCACTAAAAATTTGATTTGGTGCTGTGATTGTGGTGGTTTAATTTGTTTCTTTTTTTATTTGCGCTGCTAAATACTATTACTGTGTAATTAAACATTGTAACTTAATGATTGAAAAGAGTGACTACACGAGTTTGTTGCCGGAATCTTCTCGGTAGTTCAACTTTTGGAACCGGTGTAAATTCAGACAGACTGACAGACAGACTGACTGACGGACAGACAGACAGACTGACTGACGGACAGACGGACCGACAGACAGACCGATAGACAGACTGACATAACATTCTTAGCTTACGTAGATCCAGATAAGACAGAGAGACAAACATTATGAAATTGTTAGTTAGTTAATATTATTTTTATGTGATAGACTTAAGGGTTTTTTGTTGACGATTCGAAAGTGCTTCTTGGGGACCTAATTGAATAAAGATATTTTCATTTTCATTTTCATTTTCATTTATATGTTCGGTTAAGTTTAGTTTATGTAAAGGCATATTTTTTTTTATTTTTAACCCCCGACGAAAAAAGAGGGGTGTTGTAAGTTTGACGAGTCTGTCTGTGTATCTGTGTGTCTGTCTGTGGCATCGTAGCGCCTAAACAAATGGACCGATTTTGATTCGGTTTTTTTTGTTTGAAAGCTGATGTTACTACGATGGTTTCTAAGAACAGAACAGATGAAGATCAGTTTTGGCGTTTGATGACTATCAGCTCATTTTCTACATGATAATAGGATTTTACTAACTTTTACAGATTCGATTGATTTCAAATTTAGTGTACTGTCACTTTGGTGACATTCCCATGACATACTTACTTTGAGCTGATCCTATACCATCAAAAAGTCTGCGAAATGGTTAATTCTTTAGAAACTTACAGCAGATATAGCGTTTTTGGGCTCTTATGAATAGTCTTGATAAGATGGTGTTAGAAAGATCATTAATGACGCCGGGGGTTACTTAAAATTTTTAATTTTCTATTTATTATTTCTGTAATGATTTTAAGTGTTTTTTTATGTTGTGTGTGTGTTAATAAACATTCGAAATCATGTAAAGATTTGTCCATGATACTTTTTATTTTAGAACAGACCTCTTATAAATAAGAAAGTTAAGGAAATAAGAAGGGAGGACCTCGGTGGCGTATTGGTTTGAGCGCTCTGGTTTCGATACGAAAACAAAGCAACTTTCGCCATGGTCGATCCTGGGATGGGTCAATCAAAGTTTGTTATCTCGAGCTCCTCCGTGCTTCGGAAGGCACGTTAAGCTGTTGGTTCCGGTTGTTCCTGCAACCGCTTTATCCCACCAACCCGCATTGGGCCAGCGTGGTGGTGTTATGGCCCAAACTCCTCATGTGATTCTCCCATGTAGGAAGGTCTGTGCCCAGCAGTGGGACGATAGGCTGGTGATGATGAAGAATTATTGGTAAACGATATGTACTAGGTGGTAGGCCCGTATGTAGGATCGTCTGGGTAGGTACCACCGCCTTTCTTATTTCAGCCGTGAAACAGTTCGCTGTCTTCAGATTGAAAGGAAAGGGAGCCAGTGTAATAACTGGGCATGGATGGCATTTCATCTTAGACCTCAGGATGACAACGCACCTGCAAAATCAAGTGATTTGTCCTTGTTATTGCAGGTGTCTATAGGCGGCGGTAACTGCTTACCATCAGGTGGCCCGTCAGCTTGTTTGTCATCTATTTGTATAAAAAAAACAGTTAAGTATTCAATAGGACATTAGTTTATAAAGTAGAAATCATTAAGATTCATAATAGTGAAGCTTTTTTTGTGATTTCATAGTTATTTATGATAAAATAATTTGTGTCTTTTCGCAGTCAGCTATTATTTCTGTCTCCGTCATTCTCGGCCAAAACAACGTTTCCATATAACCCTTAACCCACCTCATTGTGCCGATCAAACAGAGCTCACCCGTTGTCGCCGGGTATTACTTAGTTTACGCATGTTGATCCATAATTGTACACTGAATCAATGTTTGTTATGATAAGTTTTCTATATTACAGAAATAGGTAATTGCATTTTTTTATATATTATTTCAATGTTAACTTTCATTTACACACACACAACATAAAAAAACACTTAAAGTCATTACAGAAATAATAAAAAAACTTATGGCTATAAATAAACTAAAATTAACCGAACTTATAAATAAAAAACACCACCTAAATCTTCTGAAAAAGGAAGTGTACCAATAAGACTGGTCGCATTACCTCGCTGAATTGCGAGGCTTATCTTTGTGCGAAATACATACCAGCCTTATTGTCACTTAAAGTTTCATACAAACGATCTGCAATGTCCCTAAACAGTCGGTGTGCACCTGGACTCCAAGGTCCCAATGTCTCAACTCCTAAAGGCTTAAATATGTAATCTCTAGATAAGCCAGCATATTAACAATATTAATACATTATTTATGAAAAATAAATATTTGTCCCAACATTAATTATAGAATGCTAAGTAAATCGCTATAAAGATCAACGCAACCTTGGCATACTGGGATAATCTTGCATACAACTGTACTTGTTACATTTATTACAATTATGCCTTGTTTGTTGCCCTTGACAATAATACTAAATAGAATAGCTGATACGGTCAAAGAAGACAAGGAGCGCAGCTATTGTGAAATCTAAATAGCACGCGTATTTATTTTTAAAGTTTTTAGCGTTTTAAAAACTGTCGGGTATAAGATTCCTGGCCACAATGATGCCGGGTTAAAATCCAAATATGCATAATAAATATGCAATGTAATATCTTAATTTAACCGTACGTCGTTCAAAAAATACCAAGCCTTTATAATTAAAAAATGTTCAGCTTATTGTAGCCTTTCCCTATAACACGCAAAAAAAAAAGAAAAATCTCAAGTACTAGATTTGTTCGAGATTTTTTGTCTGTTGGCTGTCAACTAACTATGAAATTTGACGTTTCTTTTACAACAATGACATGTTTACAATTATTTGTTGACAAAATAATCTAGTCCATTTACCTATTAGCGGCGCATAACTTTAAAGACAAATTATTTTTCTTGTAATTTCGTAAAAATAAATTAAACCGAAATGTCTGCATCATTAGATTCATCTTTAGATCCAATGGAGGAGATTCGATTCCGCAAAAAACACGGTGCCATGTGGATTGAAATACAGAAAGACACACATTTTACCTTTGATGAACTGGAGCGTACGTATTAACTCTAATTTATTTAACTTCTGTGCGCCACTTTGTTGCATAAGCGACTGTAGCGCAGTTTGAGAACAATTGTTTTATTATCTGAGTTGAACCTAACAAGGGGAAAGTTGGCTTCATTGTATGTACCTGCACGGAGTAACAAAACTTACATTAATTTTATTTAACTGACTAAATTGTATAAACACTTAACAGTACTCAATTTAGTCACTTAATCACAAGTCGTTATCGCCTACATAGTAGATTATTGTTATGTTTTTCTTGAAAATAGATAGTAGGTCTTAAGAAAAAGCTAATGTGTATTAATGATATTGAAAAAAAAACAGATTTCCATAAGACATTGTTGATTTGGATTAATAAATTGTAACAATTACAAAAATTATGGTCCCGGGAGACTTACGTAGTTAGTAAGATTGAACTATTATAGATTCAAAAATATTTGTCAAAGTTATTGAAAAATATTCAGACGTGAACGTCGGGTATAAAATCATAACATAATTATGTATATCATATGTGTAGTGTTCGCGAAAAAAAAAACAAAATATTACGGCTACTTCTCTACCAGTTTCCAGTACACTACGAATGCGTCTACACTGGTATAGTAAGTACTCTACCGTGTACTCTGATGTGGACAGGCACCCTTATTACATTGAGAATGACAATTGGACGGCAATTTAATTATGGGCGTGGAACTGTGCACAGTGTAAATCTCTATCAATTCCCGTTAAATTTTATCTAGGAGCATGGAAGATAAAGTTTTTTTTTACATAAGTTTCGTACGCTTAAAGGTTTGTAACCTTATTAATTAATAATTAGTGCACGTGTCAAGATTGCCATGAGATCATTTTAGCTAGGAAGTGTATTAGGGTTGAGACTAAATAGATTATCTTACCTACTTGATTGGTATTTAAAGTAAAGTTGTCCTATAACTTAGTAATAAATAATAATAATAAATTTTATTATTTACAAATTCGACCCTTATATAATAACTATGAAAATATGAATCAATTTTAAGCCTTTATCCGATTCCATTAACTAGGTTTGTAAAAATTATTGTACAAAATTTACATTAATAAAAATGATTACAAACCTAATTGACAATATTTCTAAAACGTGTCCTATCTGGAATGAATTAGCAAACATGCGAGTGTTTCAATAGAATACAAAATACAGAGATTAACTTCTATCGCTAAGTAATTGTAAAATAATAATTTTGTTTCAGAAATCATGGTCGTTTTCTTTAAAATTCAAAAGCGTGATGAGAAACCAGCTGCCAGCGATCTTATATCAAGGTTCTGTTAATATTTTAAATCTATTTAAGTACAAGAAATGCAATTTTGACATGTCTAGTGATAAATTTCAACTAAGTATATTTGTTCTTTAAAAGAATACTGTTACTCAATACTGAAAGAATTTACATCATGGATATACACCACAGAAAACTAGTCACTATTCTTATTCCCAACAAAACTCTTCTTTTATGAACTCTGGCGATCTTACTCGCCGCAGGAAAATAACACTACAAGGTGGTGTTTATTTGCCTGCGATATTTAGTTGGAGGAGTGTATACAGAGTGTTTGGGACTATCGTTTCAACAAAAATTTAAAAATGTAAAATCAATTTTAAATTTCTTTACACAAATAGTTCGGTCAATTAACAAAATGTATGGGAAATTTCAATATTTATTTTAGAATTTTGAACTTTGTTAACACCCTAGTATTGATATAACTATGTTAACATGGGTAGGTCCGCTTGTTATGCCAAGTATCAAACACTTCGTATGTTCTTTGGTGGAGGCGCATCTTTACGTTCTAAATTCAAGTGGAAACAGCCGCTATGTCCTTTCCCTTTTTCCGACGAGAGGCTGTACCAGCCAACCTCCCCGACCCCGGGGGGAGATGGAGGGGTGTGTGAGGCTCTCACCCACTAAACTCTTCAGCGACGCACCTTCCTAACTGCTTCCTGACGACATCACGGGACAGCCCGAGGACATTTCGCCACTGTGTCGTCAAGACGGTTGGACTGCGGTGGTTCCTACACGAAGTTTCAAAAGTTCCTACCTTCAAAAGGTAAGGGATAGGTCCTGTAAAAAGGAACCTGCCCCCCCCCCCCCCAACTTACTATATCCTCCTCCTCCCTTAACCGCTAAGTTTGTCTCCTGTGTAGCATCTAATTCCAGAGACAATTGCTTTTCAGAAAGTTTGCTGTTTCTTTAGAGGAAGTACTAATTGCCAATCCACGGTTCCATTCGCTTGGATAGCGGTTATCGTTTCAAAAAGAATCCTATGTCTTCTCCATACCTAAAGAGATGTCCAAAAAATGTATGGAGTCCTGGCCAGATCTATGTTTTTTTTTTATACAACTGGATGACAAACAAGCAGACGGCCCACCTGATGGTAAGCGGTTACCGCCGCCTATAGACACCTGCAATAACAAGGAAAAGTCACTTGATATTGCAGGTGCGTTGTCATCCTAATGTACTACACTATATATCTTTTAAAAATTGCACAAGGCAAGATTGATTGTCCTGAGCTCCTCAGTAGTCCTCCCTAATATAAACAAAACTTTTCGTAAAAGAAATCATGTTCTATACATTCCTTTCGCTCGCACCAATTAAGTACAGATGTAATAGCTTTGTTCTCCGGTCAGGTAATTTCTTTAACAATACGGTCAGAGAACATGATCGCCTAGATTTATTTCAGTGTAGTGTAAAGAATCAGAAATTACATTACTGAAAAATATTGAATGTAGTTACTCTATTACAAACTCAGTACATAGATAAGCGCTATATGTGGAAGCTTGTAATTAGCTTATAGTTAACCATTGTAGAATTTATTTTGTAAGCAAGTAAGTTTGAAAAATGCTGTAAGCTTCCCAAATAAAATAAAATAAGTAAAATAATAGTAGTTTATGAAACTGGTACAAAATGAGGGGTATTATTCACGAGATTTAAAAGCATCACACGAGTGTGTAATACCTAGTTATGTGCAGTTTCATACACTTCTTTATCTAATCTCATACATTGAATATATCAAAGAAAAGATTTATTTCATTTATTAATTTGCTAGTCACATGATTACATAGAGGTGTTACAATGAGTTAATTGATACATTGGACACATGACACCCTCTTGCTTTATGTTTGCAGTGCCCACATGCAAATATAAAGCAAGAGAGCGCTATCACTTTATACAATTGAAAATGAACTATATAATTTGGCATCATATAATTAGATATTTTATTATAGGATTAAATTTAATTAAAATTTTATTTTATTTTAGTAGAGCATTAGTAGAGATACATTGACTTGAATGTATATCCACTAACAATTCCTTAGCATGACAGAATAGAGTTGACATCTTTTATGTCGTTTAAGAATTCAGTGACGTCATAATATGCTTTTTCTATAAGATGTTTTTTAATTGTCTAACAAATGCTTGGTTATTTTCTAGCTGGTTTATATTTTTAGGTATATTATTATAAATTTGAATTGACCTCCATTGTGGGCGCGACCTAACCAACTGGAGAGCTTCACCTGGAGAGCTAGCAGTTTTAATTTATGTTCATATCTATTATTTCTTTTAATACTTGTGTTGACTGTAAAGAGATATATGTGATTTTTGACAAATTTACAAGATTCTAGAATGTATATTGATGTTATAGTCAGTATTTTGTTTTGAATAAAATATGGTTTGCATGATGTCATTTGATCTATATTATATATAATTCGTATTTACTTTATTTTGAAGAGTAAATATAACACGTCTATCTGAACTATTGCCCCAAAAGAGTATACCGTACGCGAAGCGGCTGTGAGCGTATGCATAATATGCAGTAAGGGCAGTTCTTGTGTCAGTAACCCTTTTGAGGTAGAGATTGATACAGTTTATTTATTGGTTATTGTAAGTGTTAACATTTTGTATATTACAATTATGAAATTGAATATGGAATTGTGTTGCGTTGGCGTTAAATTTCGATATATCAACTTCGTTATATATGTTTAAAGTACTCTTTAGCATTGAATACTTAGCCCACAGCGACGAATATTTAAAATTTTCCGACAATTCTTGAAAATATGCCAATAGAATTTTCTGAGAACGAAGTAGCATTTTTATTCATTTTCCACGCTAAAGTCTTGATAACATTTATCGTAATATATAATTTTCTTGACTTTACTGGTAGTAGATTAAGACTGACTGCGGCCGCAATCTCTAAACTGTCAGGCGGCGTTAAATTTTCTTCACTTTCACTATCAGACATTTTAATAAACAAATAATTATCCAGCAAAACACAACAACGAATTGCAAGGAAAAGTATTAAAGCGCCAAAATTCCAGGTATCACCGCGCATGCGCCAAAGCGCGCGCAGCCACAGATAAAAAATGAAATAGTGCTATATGAATTAACGCAGTATTGTATCAATGGTCTGTAATCGAAACGTAATGAAAAATTTTTTTATTATAACATTATTTTGTTAGGGAAATAGTGTTATATTTTTTTTTTATTTCATTTCAATACACTATTTGTAAAGTTCGTCAATATAAACTCGTTTTGAGTTTTATATTTTAAATTTTACGATGTGAGAGTAGATAAATCAATAAATACTGAAAAATAGGTAAAAATGTGCATAAAAGTGTTCAATAGTCTATTTTCTTTTTATTTGCTTTGGTGCAAGACAAGATTTTTTTAGACAAACTGCAATACAACCAAATATTCATCATGGCGCCTATGTCATTTTGGTGACGTTTAGTTGACTTCTATGTCGCCCGCCATATTGCCATATGTAATAATGGTAAAATTGACGCAAAATTTCAACTTTTGTACAAACAAACTATGCATGAAAACGAATTATTACTATTTTTCACGGATTCAGGAGATTTTTCCTGATTTTTCGAGATAGTGTACATATACCTGGCTAGGTTTGAAACATATCCTACCAAATTTCATCTAAATTGGTTCCGCGGTTTACCAAAGCGACTATGATATGTTATTCTTGCTAGTGCTTGATTTGTTTGACAGGCAGACTTTCGCATTTTTAATATTAGTATCGTTTCCGCAGGGCTCACTTCAGGGATGTTCTTCACACTGGTGTCGGGATGACGGACGCGTATATGATGGAGCGTGTGATGGTTGCTTTGGACAGAGGCACTTCACCGTTTGTCACCATGGCTACATTCGCCAAGGCATTTTCTCTCTATCTTCGTGGGGATCTTGAGGAACGGATAAAATATGCATTCACGGCGAGTAAAAAATATTACTGGAATTTTAGGCAGCCTTATTAAATGTCGGGAACTTTGCAGTATGTGCAGTCGCAATATTATATACCCACGTCCGACATTATATAATGCATATTTATTCTCTTTGCAAAAAGAATCAGGTAGTGTCAACAGTTGCTTAAAATTATTTTTTTTACTACATTTTATCATCATTATGTGTTTCTTATTTTAAAGCTCAGATTCTTTCCTGATAAATAATAACATTATTATTCTTGCTTTTGAACGTACATACTACATACTAAGGGGGAGACCTTAATAAATAAATATCAATGGAATTATTTTCATAATCATTTTAACAAAATGCTGGCTGATTATTGATTTCATTCATATGGATGAATAAGAACAAAAAAATGATCATTTTTTTCTTTTTCAATATTGGTAAGTGTGTCAAGGACCATAATGTAGAATCAAAATCAAAATCAAAAATATATTTATTCAAGTAGGCTCCTAAGAAGCTCTTTCGAATCGTCAAAAATCACAAATTATGTATATCTATTTAAGAAATGGTCCCACAATGTCTTATTGTAAATCTGTCTATCATGTCTAAATTATATTAATTATTACAATAGTCGTTATCTGTATCTTCACTCCCACTCCCATATATTTTCGTGACTATTTCTTTATATATGCTTCCACTTTACGTCTTTTGCTTTATTTTCTATGTTAATTATTTTACCTTTTCTCTCTCAAATCCGCCTTTTCCCTTGCTGTCCCACACATTTGGTTCAAAAAACTAATCTTCGTTAACATGGAGGTCTGTCTTTGACAGTAGGAGTTCAAAAGCCATACACTGTCGGAACATCTCCCTATTATCACTAGGTATTATCAAATTAAACTCAATTGTTTGGTTCCATCCTTCAGTGCTATGATCTGCTTGGCGAAGGATCACTAAGAAGAGAAACAATGTACCAACTTATGAAAAAAAGCTTAGCCAAGGCGTCTCGAGACGATGACGTTGAAGAAGCAGTTAAGGTAATCTTACTAATCTTTGCATAATGCTTTGTATGAAATAATGCTGCCAACGTTACACTATTCCATACAAATGTCATGAAATTATCAAATGAATGCGATATTTTTGAAAGTGGTAAACCATTTCTATGGACTAATATAGACCATGTTTAAATTTATTGTCGCTTTGACGGCACCACCCTGTATTTGGTTACTTTTCCTACTGCTTGATTTTTATGGCCATGCTTAGTAAGTTTTTGTATAGAGAATTAGAAACACACACTCTAAACTTAACGAAATTATGGGTTCAAAATCAAGTTTGGTACCTAATATTAATTAAGGACAAAAGATATGGCCGTATACTCGTGTACGTACTGTGTAGGTAAATATTTTATTGTTTGTAATGGCCTCTAATAATTATTACTTAGTTTATGGTTAATTATATCAAGACTTTCGGAACTCCAGAGATGATACTTACTTAACGCTTTTAATCACAGAATATATAATAGGACCTTAATTTGTATTTCCGTACCATCTATATATATTTACAACTAAATTTGATTTAGACTTTTAGGTTTAAGCTTTTTTTCTCTATAATTTATTATTCTTTAAGTGAAGTGAAGTAATCCACAATCTGTATTGTAGCGCCATCTTTCCAATCTCCAAGAATTAAATCTCAGAAATGCCTCTTGTAGTTGAAAGACAAGTAGCCATTCAGTCGACGCGACGGTGCTTGTGAAATCTCGGTCTCGAGACGTTCGCGTGAGAATTGATTTAACCTCAGCCAATAGATGCCGCTGCCAGTAACGCTTGAATAAATATTTTATTATGGTATATTGAAGATAGAATGAAAGAACAAAATCCTCTTAAAGAGTTTACTGAGATCGGTGGCGGATTTAAGCGCTCTGGTTTCGATTACGAAAACAAAACAGCTTTCACCATGGTCAATACTGGATGGGTCAATCAAAGTTTAATCTTGTACTCCTCCGTGCTTCAGAGGGCACTTCATGCCGTAGGTCTCAGTTGTTACTGTAACCGCTTTAACCCACCAACCCGCATGGGTCAGCGTGGTGGTGTTATAGCGGAAACTCCTCACGTGTCTCTACCATGTACGAAGGTCTGTGCCCAGCGGTCAGATTTATATAGGATGATGATCAGGATCTAATGATCCTGATAGCATATAGAGGTTACTAAAAGTGACGATGCACTTGTAATATAATCAGACAGTACCTTGTAAAATAAAAAACACGCACATGTATTCCCTCCTTCCTATAACGTTCAAAAGAGGCGTGAAAAAGCGCTTTCGGGCTGGCAAGGTGGAGGCGGCTAAAGCAGTGTCTGAACTGCACTAGCTGTCTTTGCATATGGACTCTTCTTACCGCTTCACATCAGGTGGTGTTGAGTCATTTGTCGTGCTTTGTATAAAAAAAATACATAGGACAAGATACGAGAAAAATATCTGAAAGTCGCAGAATAAAAAGTTGACAGTTAAACTGTTTTTCAGAGTATAAGAACTTGTACTTGTTTGAGTCTTCTTATGGATATAAATTACCAGAGTTCGCAAATTACAGCGAGTGAATTGTGAGTAAGGTCTGTTCAGTTGATGTTGATGGGCTGAGTAGTTTAATTTGTGCACATTAAGTGATTGAGTGAAGTGAGACATTTCCGGACTGGAAATTAAGCGCAGAAACCTAAACTTCTAATCCGTGAATTTTCACAATAATCGATACCTACCTATTCACATAAAGTACAAAGAGTAAACTTACTTATCAGACAAAATGTTTGTATTAAGGTAAATAAATTGCTTAGGTAAATAAAAATTACAAGGGAAAAAAGGTAATAACATAAAGTTACAGAAGAATAATAAAAATAACCCGGCATCCTCCCTAAACACTTTTATATTATTATTAGAAGTAAACAAAAATGTATTATTACTCTCAGATCGCCTCATCAAAATATCCACCATTCGCCGTTAAAAGCTTGTGTTAAAAATAAATGCAAGTGGGCAGCAAATTTATGGTGAAATACAAACGAAAGTCGCGGAAAGAAATAAATGACGTAATACTTCATTTTGAATGAATTGCGCAGTTTGTCGATGTGTTATTTGGGTTAGTTTTGTACATAATAGGTAATACTAGGGTTGACAGTTTTAATTTCTCTATCCAAGTTTTATGTAAGTAATTTAATTTTGAGGTCCTTTTAAATATTTTAGGTATTGTCAAAGTCGACAACAGTATTTGCAAACGACATTTAACACTCCTTAAATTTTATACAGGATTTAGAATCTATCTGTTGTTTGAGTATTCGACTGTTTTTACATACATCTTTTACTTGATTTACTGAATCGTATTATGGTTCTGTGACAGTGAAAAACAGATTAAGAAAAAATAACAACATCAGAATGTTATATTTTAGTGTCGTTATTTATTTCTAACTTTGTTGATCAGTAAGGAAGTAAAGGTAGACAAGAACTAATTAAAATTGACATAATTAAGTTATAAATGTATGTTTTGAATTGAGCTTTTGTACTCTTTTAGAATTAACATAGAAAAAACAAATTAACATAATTTTTGCTACTAAAATATGTCAAAAGCATTTGAAACCTTTTTCCATTAATTATTTAATCATGTTGTGGATAATCCTTTTGTTTTCAGCCTTTGTGTGCCTGGAGGGTTCATCTGATTCAATTAACTCCAGCGAGTCCTTGTGTAAATATTGTAACCTAAAACATGTCACCTATAAAAGAGCTTGTATTTGGTTGCATCTTCATTGCCTACGTTTTGTTAAATACACAATAAAAGTAGGTATCAATATTTATTTCTGCTATGCAGAATGAATGAGCACACAAATGATTATTATTTTATTTTTGTAATTTAAGTGATTTGAAGGGTGGGGTGATAAACCACCTTTTCTGATCACTGAACTTCGGTGGATTTGGGATAACCATATGACTTTATATTCTTTCTGTTCTTGCGTAAATTAATAGTAATTATAGTTACTTACTATCGTACTAAATTCGGCATGAATTTTATATGCAGATTCCAAATTGACAGTGTCAGATACCTATAAGTTCAAAAAATTTCATCTGAGTGTCCACAAAATATTATGTCCGTCAATACAATCATCAAAAATTATCCTGTGTTGTGGAAATTCGCAATCATTTTTGTGTTTTATCTGTCGAGAAAAACGAAGAGGCGCGGCGCCCTGAATATAAAATGGCCAAGTCATTTTGAAAATTGAAAAATAAGAATATCTAATATGGATACGGTCACTTTTGAAATTGACAAGTCGGTAGAAATTGAGTTCTATGGACACCCTCCGGCACAGACTAAAATAACCAACTTGGTTTAACCTTACATCTCAAAACTTTTTTGTAGTTTAGGAACTGTGTAGACTTGCAACTTATTACATGTAATGTTTTTGATGGGATAATAATGTTATTTTTTTAAAATAATTATAATGATATATTTTTTTATATCATTGGGTAATTTATCACGCGATTTATAACTTCTTATCTTTTATATCCTTAAAAAAGGCTCTAAAAATGGTGCACAAATGGGGCCGGTTTATATTCTTATAACAATAATTAGTTGTTGCTTTTTAATTATCAATTAACTTGGACAAGAGTTAAGAGCCTAGTATCACTAATAAATACACTCCAAATCTCTACTAAGTAATATGAGGATCGTCTATCGTATCTTGTGAGATCACTATTTCGTCGATGTAAACTTTTACATGTAGGTTTGGCAGTGGCATCCGATATAACTGGTTCTGCCCCCTTATTCTCAACTGTCGGAAAATATTCGAATTTCGGAAACTCTATACCTATCACTTTTTATCGCTATGCGTCAAAGCGAGACGGCATGTGACTTTTCGAATCGAATCCGTGATCCGACAGTTGAGAATAAGGGGGCTGGACTAATCTGTTATCTCCACAGAACCTTTTCTCGTCCAGTTCATCAGCTCCATCATTACTATGAGCGCTGTGTCTTTAATGCTTGTTTGGATGGGCTATATTGATTGATCAGCTCTTTGAATTCAAATATTACTTGATTTCATTCGTAATTTTAATTGGAGATCATTGCCTTGAAATATTAAAGAGAATTCAGATGTGTTATTCAGAGCTGGACCTGGGGCTCATTTGATCCGCATTAATTATATTTTTGGAATCTATTCCTTTCATTTCTCTCTACGTAATATTTTCTGTTTTGTGTTAAATTTCCGAATCTTTACTAATTACTAGCAAAAGTTTCGATTCGAAGCAGATTGTCTGTAAACGTAAAGGTCTTTGTTCGTCATATTCAAAGCTTTTAGGCACGAAAATATTAAGGTTACACATTTGAAAGGTGACCTTCACACAAGTGTCTATAGAATAAAATATTGAGAAAGGAAGGTTTTTATCATTACTTCAGAAAACTTTATATATTCCAGGAACTGGTTGATATCATGCTGAAAAGGATGGATGCAGATTTAGATGGCGTGATCAGTTTTAACGACTTCCACGAATCGGTGACAAAAACTCCGTCCCTGTTGGAGAGCCTCGGCTACTGTCTGCCGGAGAGACCAGCTGTTTATTCCTTTTTAGCCACTTGGTGCCCCAATTGGGGAAAAATGTAACCACTACTTTTTGTCATACTATCGATGATACAGTTTTTAAGATAACAGAAGTTTTAAATTCAGTTTTTAAATTTTCAAATCATTTGTTATTGTGAAATTTGCAAGTTTTCTGTATTAAAGTATCGTATTTTATATTTTAAATGGTATACGTCAACGACTATATTTGGTGACTAAATTTTAATATTATTTATATAGTAAAGCGAATACTAATAAAAATCAGTAGCACCCCTAACATGAAATACATTCAGAAGCAATGCCAAATAAAACTATTGTTTAAATTCACTTTCACTCGAAAAAGAAAAAATCA
This sequence comes from Nymphula nitidulata, assembly GCA_947347705.1. NCBI lineage: Eukaryota > Metazoa > Arthropoda > Insecta > Lepidoptera > Crambidae > Nymphula > Nymphula nitidulata. Next base: position 27,528,070 of record OX374616.1, read on the forward strand.
ATTAATTTTGTTGACGTTAAGAATTTTAACATCAGCCTTTTAAAGAGGCACCAAACAGATCTCACTAAAAGTTGGACTCAATTACGTATACGAATAATTTATTGACAGCCAGAAATCATTACCTATTAGTATTACAATACTATGTGTTAAGATTCATGTAAACTCCGAGACGCTTTATAAAAAGAACGTCGCAAACAAGCTATTTGTTATATATATTTTTGTACATTTAGATTTTCAGAGAAATATTACCCTGTTGTCTTATGTTGTCGGTGATGACGGGCTATAGCTTTAATTCAGTTATTTGTGGACACAGTTCTACCTATTTTAGTTAAGACGCTTTTATACGTTACAATGTTGGTTGCTATGCAGTCGTATAGGTAAATAGTATATTATGTAGTATAATAGGCTTCTCTTTCAACTGTAACATTAACGGCCGTATTTTTGTAACAAACTTTTTATCTATTGAATCAGTATATTACGGCCGCGCGTCCGTTGTGTTTAAATGTTATTGGTTCGTAAATAGAGTTCACTCTTAATTGATGGATCCTAAAAAATTGCGTGTGATTCAGTCTTAGAGGAACTTAAGTTCTTAGTAAGACTACAAAGTAACAAACTAGAGGCCGAAAACTGAAAAGCTATTTAAATTTTACCACCGGGGGACACAAAAATGAAGTAGCTTTTCAGTAGTCAGCCAGTATTATCAAAATCCAAATTTTGTATTGGCAATTACTGATTTACTTAGTTGGTTCATAGTTTGAATAAAAGTTATGTAAATAGAAGAATATTTCGACATTTCATGTCAGATAGTTATCTGCTCCTTGGAGTAAAAGTGTTCTGTCGTTATCTGTCTAGGCAGATTATCTAGTAATGAAGACTATTTGTGTGATTACTTCGTTGCAGTTTTTATAACCACTTAAATACCAAAATAGCCTCCCAAACACAACACCTGTTCAGTACTAGACAAATCTCCTGGATCCGAAAATCGTTATTACTCGTTATTTTAGATAATATTTTTACTTTTAATTAAATAAGTTGTATAAAAAAAAAACATAAAGATTTTAGATAAAAATATTGATATAAAATATTGTATTTAGAAACTTGAAAGTAGAGGGCCACAAAATGTATATCTTATAGTATATCCTTTAATAATTTTAATTTTATACAGTAATAGCACCGTAATATTTAAAAAAATACAAACCATGTTTATTTTTAAAATACACACGAAAAATGCCACATTATAGGTAGTAATTAAAATAGAATAAAACTAGAAAAATTTCACGTGCTGAGGCAGGAATCGAACCCGCGACCTTTCGCAATCCGGGCAACTGCTCTGACCACTGAGCCACCCAGGACTTGGGATATCCCTGTGAAATTCTTCTAGTCTATCTGTATTTGCGTTTATGAGCTAACGTCCACCCTACAATGTCGAAATATTCTATTTCAACATCCGAAACGAGTATTTTTACAAATACGTACGATTCGGTTAAGTTGGGGCAGTGCTTTTTTCAAACATTTATAATAATGTTAAGATCAAAAATTAAGAATATTTAAAAGCACTGCCCCAACTTAACCGAATCGTAGGTATTTGTAAAAATACTCGTTTCGGATGTTGAAATAGAATATTTGTGGCTCAGTGGTCAGAGCAGTCGCCCGGATTGCGAAAGGTCGCGGGTTCGATTCCTGCCTCAGGACGTGAAATTTTTCTAGTTTAATTCTATTTTAATTACTAAGTAATTTTTCAAACATTTATAATAATGTTAAAATCAAAAATTTAGAACATTATAGGTAGTTGCTTATTGCGTTTTGTTATTGCATTATTAAAACAGCCACTACTTTTTACTTTCAAAGTATGGAGTTGCGGCCTAATTTATATTAAAAACTTTTAATATTTAATAGATAATGCAACAATGCACTTATTGTTTTATGACCATAAAAACAAGGGGATAAAGCAATTCTGCGTTTAGTTTCGGTTGGAATATATTTTTCAAGTTTGCGTTTGTCCAAAAATGTATTTTTGTACAAACGCCAACTTGAAAAATCCGATTGATTTAAAATCGAGTACCTAACTTATTTAATAAGCTTTGTAAAGAGGTACATCACATTGGTGTTCAAAATTATTCGCAACAAAAGCCCAAAAAAGACCATAACCCTTAAATAATAAGATGCACGCTATTATGTAACAAGCACGTGTTTGAGTGAGTTGTTATATGTTATTGTTGGAAACATCATCAATAAAGTTCATCTAAGGCAATCAGTTTTATTTTTTCAAACAATAATTCTTTTTTTTTACTTACACGTAAAGACGGTTTTCAATGAGCCAAATTTGGTGCAACGTTAATTAATAAAAAGACGTAAAGAACGCTTTATTAATTCATGGTAAGGATGAACCTCATAAAGAGTTGAAATGTGCGAAAATCTAAGTCTAAGAACTGTCATACAAACTATTTTCCCACTTATCACTGCACCTCTGATGAGTGTACGTGTTTTTCAAAACGTCCGGGTTCGATTCCCGAGCGAGTAGGTACACGTTTTTTTAAATGTATGAATGCAGTTTTTCTTATTACTGAAATTGATGACATGGTTCCCAAGAAGTGATTTTCGTATGTCTTATAGTTTCAAACTTAACCATACGGACCGATATAAACCTACAGGCGCACCTACATGGAAGAAACACATGAGGAGTTTGGGCCATAACACCACCACGCTGGCCCAATGCGGGTTGGTGGGGTAAAGCGGTTGCAGAAACAATGGGGACTCATGGCTCAACGTGCCTTCCGAAGCACGTTGGAGCTCGAGATTAGAAATTTTGGTTGACCCATCCCATAGATCAACCATGGCAAAAGTTCCTTTGTTTTCGTAATCCAAACCAGAGCGATGAAACCACGACGCCACCGAGCTCCTCGATGAAATTATGAAAATCTTGTTTATTCGGGACCGAAGGTGTAAGCGCCGTGATAATCATGGCGCTTCCGCGTTTCGTTGTAGCCTTCTAGCAAAGCTAAAAAGCCATAGAGTAAAGTTTAGTGCGACAGCCACACTTGAACTAAACATAGTAGTGATGTCTTCTCTATTAAATCTCAATGTTGTAAGCGAACTTATTCTGACCATCCTGTGAACTTCTGTGATTATTAAGAAGAAGCATTATATTCTCAACATAGGAAACTATGTCCCTTGCTACTGAGTTCTTGTGACCTTCGGGTGGGTGATCTGTTGGAGCATTACGAATTTAGCTACTATTGATATAAATATTTTATATAGCTACTACCGATCGGCTTGGTGATTTTTGGGGGAGGCCTATGTCCAGCAGTGAGCGTCTCTCGGCTGATATGATGATGATGATGGGAAGTCAATCCGCGATATTTCTAGATCTAAAGGGTAAACGTTTTTCTTCACATTTCACCTATACCACCATATATGTACACATAACCGACAACGACAACAAATGAAACAAAAATATTATTTTATGAAATTTAACTCCTTTACGGAATAGAAAGATTTTTCCCGGAGCCATAATTCGTTTGGCAGTAGTTTATTATCACTAGGTACATCATTGTAGATTATAGCTAATGCCTACCTTCTATTTCAAGAGCCGAATGTGTATTTTTTTCAAATACGGACGACACCTACTTTTGTGAAAAATATTACTCTTTGGATACAGTAGTTATTAAAGTTTTCGTAGAAAATAAGTGTGAATGAAAAGAAGATTTTAAGTTCGTATTATCCTTGTGTAGGATGTTTTCAGGTGGTTTTCTTTATGTGCGACCTTTCATTGAACACGAATTAGAAGCATTCTGCGAATCGACATTTTTAACTATGATAGTTATTGTTAATGTGACGAATATTTTATTTTTTTGTTTCGGATAATGTTAAAACAATAAAAGTTGTCGGTTTTATTCGCTAATTCTTCTAAACTGTCTTACTTGGAAATATTATTTCGTCAGTGTTTTTTGTATTCAATAGTTATTTGTTCAACAAGTGAGCAAAGTTATGTTTTGCTGCGAGTACTGACTTTGAATCATGCACTAGCGTAGTAGTCTAGGAATAAATCACGTTCGTAGCGAGTGATTTTGAATAAGGCTACTGAGCATTGAGGTGATTTAAAGACACACGCAATAAAAATATTTGCTGTTATGTGAAACATTTTACAACTTTTCAACAAAAATTTCTATCAGTGAAGGAAAAACTGTGGTGATCTCAATACATAAAAAGGATATCTAACTGAAATATCAACGCTCAACCCAAACCGCCAGGTCTAGGAATTCCAAATTTGGCGTACTTACAGGTTCCTTAATCGACTACACCAATTGACATTGTCGTAACTTCATTTTCACGTTTTCCATTTTATGCACTCCAATGTCTTAAGATTATGATACCTACGATCCAGTGTTAATTATATTTCTTCTATTATTCTATTGACCTAAGTATATTATAATATTTCAGCACTCAATGTCGAAAGTTGTGACCATTGCGAAAATTCAAATAACGAAACACGTAAAATGTAACCAACAAAATACATTCCGTTTGAAGGTAAAGCGGGGTTAAATCAAAATGTTTTAAGCGGAAACGTAGCGTGGTTTCCTCTATTATTACCTGAAAATTCAAAATTCTGTTGAAATCTCTATGCTCTTGTGATAAGGAATATCAGAAACACAATTTCCCTGAATTTCACAATATGTAATTACTTCAGACTAAATATCCACACAAAGTAAACTAGTGTCGGGTCGCCCGTGTGCTTCGAATTATTTCGCACAGGTATTTTAAAAAGCAATATTCACAAAATATTAAATTACAGAATTAGAGACAAAGGAAAAGTTGATAGAAGGCAAGTTAATTGCAGTATGCAGTATCTAGGTAAGTATACTAATCCTCGGCGCGTGCTCGTTGGATCCATATTCCAGGAAAATTGGGAATAACAATGAACATTTCAGAGAACACTGGAAAGTGTATAATTTAGTTTTAAAATTGATTTTAAATAAAAGTAGTGCTTAAAAGTCTACACGTGTGCGGCACGTATATTTATCTAAGCAGTCGAGTGTGTTCTTTAGAATAAAGCAAAATAAGCTCTCTAAGAACATTCGAATACAATTTCATAAAAGTATGATTGTTATTTTACTGACATTTCTTGTTCTCTCGACAAGGTCACCTGTAGTCTGTAAAGTCTTTACTCGTGTAGTTTTATTTACGTGTGTTTTGTTTGTTGGTTAACTTTTGCGGCACGTGCCTTCTCAGTATGTTTTGTACTTCAGTCATTTGTGTTTAATGTTTGCTGGAAGAGTCATCTTCTTTATTGCTAACGGATTAACCTTTATGCTTGTTGGTCGATAAGCTAGCATCTATCAGAATGCAATAGGTATTTACTGTATAATTACTACAACTTTCTATTCAAGTCAAAACATTTTTTTACCATTGATTTCAGCGGGTGGCACGGGCAGCCAGCAGCGAGCTTATCATGTTACTTCAGTGATATATTATTTTGATTCCAAATATCTTATTCCAAGCATGGGTACTCAGAACATTCTTTTGATAACTGCAGCGGTCATTGCGTTTTGTCCTTGACGGTATCATCGGGAGGTGTGACCAAACTGGTTAATTTAGCTAATTTGTAACTTCGATTCTCATTCAGAAAAAATGCACAACCCCGCGGCCGACAGTGTTACCCATTGTTACCACCACAGTGTTACCAATGCAAGATACCAAATAAACACCTTTCAAATCCCGATTTCACATTCGCCACCGCGTACTAGCCCTACTTCTAGTTATTCTTCTTTAGTGCACCAATGTAGCAATTAGTCAAGCATTGCCAAATTATGAACTTATATTGGTGTGCATACCTGTCGTCTGTGTGTAAACACAGACAGAAAGACAGCTTCTGTCTGTGTTTACACACAGACGATAGTTTCATCAGAAAAAAGGAATTTAACATTTCATTAAATCTTTAAAATTAAGAAAATCCTGCAATTTCTCAAAGGTTCAAACTGCAAAATACAATTCTAGTATGAGCAATGTTAGGTTGCTACGAATATAGGCCGAATGGGAATAAATAGATACGTGTCGTAAGTAATAATATTCTCAATAAATAGCGTAAACTTTTGATACACCGAAATGCCGGAACACTTACACGTAAGCATAATTTCATTTGCAACTTTGACACACACACAAAATATGCAATTATCATAATACAGTAATTTTAATTTAAAAACAAAAGAAAACTATCTCTGTTCCAATCCCTGCACAGTACCACATTGCGCGCCTCAGCAGCAAACAGCAGCCCATTGAATGTATATATTGGGAAAACTTTGAGTCAAAAAGATTTTAATGCTCTCACTGTCTGGAAAGACCTTTAAGTTCATTGTGAAATTATAAGGAGGCAATTCATATCCTGAGTACCTGACGGCCCCATTTTCTTAGTATCGATTTGAATATTAGAGTTTATTCAACTAAATTTTTATACGAGCAAGAGACAGGCGTTCACACACACTCTTCGAAGTATCTAGACGATCTGCATAATGTATCAACTGGCTAATTTAACCAGGTGGCTGCGCCAGCGTTCAGCCATCTGGCTCGTTGCGCGTTGTGCTTGACTGGTCTAGTTGTTCTTCAGCCATTTAATTGAATGCTGGCGGCTAATTTAACCAATGGCTACGAAACAGATACCCACGCAAACAACGTGCAAGTTTCAATCGAATCGAAACGTAAACGATTATTTTCGTGTTTACCTCTCAGATCCATATAAAAAGTGGTTTCCAATTCACAACAGAGGCGCTGCATGCCGTTTCCATACGATTTGACAGTTGTCACGTCGACGAACTTTTTCGTTTCAATTCGATTAAAACTTACACTAGGGGCACAGACGACGGATGCCCTGAGTACGCGCGTATCTAAAACGCCCTTCGTCTGCTCATTTCAAGTACCGCGCGAGTGAATAGGCCTTAACGCCTGTCCTTAACGACTGGCCATAACGACTGGCCTTAACGCCAAATAAAAACATTGCAGGTCTGTTTTCATTTTTTAAATGTAAACTTGAATGTTATTCCATTTTTCATCCTGGCTATCGCGTCCAACTAGCGTTATTTGCGGTAATGGCTCACGGTCATCGCTAAAAGCGTCGGACGTTTCCGAGAATCCTTTTACGATTGAATAGATAATTGGACAGACTGATCTGTACTGCTGCGTATTTCATTCCGCCACAAAGGCTCGTTGGATTTCAAATTCGTAATTCATTTCAAGCTAACAAGAATATCGACTGGATACAGCGGAGTCAAAACGATCAGCTGTGTCGTATCATCGCGAAGCACGATTGGATTATAATCAAGATGGATAGTAAGTGGCTATGAGTAGCTGCAATGACAAGAATTGAAGAGCACTTGATATTGCAGTTATCATCCTGAGGCCTAAGATAAATGCCTCCCATGCCTACTAATTACCCTGGCTACCTTTCCCTTCAATCCGAAACTTAGTTAACTGTTACAGCAACCGCTTTAACCCACCAACCCTCATTGGGCCAGCGTGGTAGTGTTATGGCCCAAACTCCTCATTCGTTTCTCCCTTGTGGGAAGGATTATGCCCAACAATGGGAGGTATACGCTGGATTTTATTAAGAGCGCCCGCATCTTCATCTTGCCGAAGTACACAGCCAAAAGAGTTTTACAAGATAATGTAGCGCAGTGAGTAGGGTCGCCACAGCTCAAGAAGGTTATAGGCAGCAGATGGACTGGTTTCATATCTGCCTATGTCCATCAGTGGGCGTGTTACGGGTGAAATGATTATAGTGATGATGATATAGGTACAGACGGCAGCACATCAAGCGTAACATTTGCACTACGAAAATCGCTTCTATCCTGAACGTAATAAGGGCGGTCCCAAGGTCAAACTGTTACGCTTGATGTGCTGTCGACTGTACATCTTTCATTTGATTATACCGGGCGTAACAAATTTCCGCAATAAATTTTGGGATTCTGGGTTTGCGGGGGGTTGATATCGTAGTATGTGCGTGGGTTGTGTGTCTATGGTATAACTGTAGTGTGTCATTACGTATTTTTCAGAGTTGTCACTAGCAGGTGTGACAATGTTTTTTATTTATTATTTTAATCGGAAAATAAAAGTGGCCTGAAAAGTGTCAAACTTTTAGAAGGTAACTGATTCTTGACCCTTTGTTCCCGTTGATTTACACCATTTTGGTTTACACTGTTACCCGTTGGAAAAAAAATACTGATTTATAACACTGTAACTCAATGCCACATTTTTTTTGTTACAGTGTTACTAATCAATATTTTTTTTCCGAATGGGTTACAGTGTAGGTAACACAAAATGCTGTTACTCAACGGGAACAAAGGTTCTTGACAAGGAACACAACCACACCTCCTTAAATTTTATTCCGGATTTTTGTAACTTTATAGGGTAAGCAGCTAAGCGAAGCGTGAATATTATCTGTGGTGTTACGAGAAAAGCAATCGCTTATCGTCTTATGGGCCGTATGTCTGTCTGTTTGCCATCTAAGTATTTGGTATAAAAAAGTAGTTCACAAATACCTCACAAAAAACGAAGCATTTTGGGTTATCCTTAAATAGGTAAGTAATTACTTATATCGTGAAGCAGCCATATTTATTTCCTTCAATACTAGATAGATATTTTTGTATCTTATTAACATAATACTTACGGATTACCCATTGAAAGATCTTGTCTCATTTATGACTGTAATTGTCATGTCTCTAACCGTCTCAAGATTGTTTATTTTTCCCTGATTGTACTTACGTATTTCGCCATACAAAGTAACAGAATTGAAGGCCAGATGAATTTGTCTGTTTGAGGTACGCTACTATTTTATAAAAGTGTCTAGGATCATTGGATGCTTGCTTCTCATTTAAAATCGCAATTGAGCTTGATTTATGTGTCCTTTTTTTCTACGGATATTTTTTTGTCAATGATTAACAATTATCTCTTTGTGCTTCAATTTAATTGTAGGTATGCTACAGGCAAGAAACTTACATCGTGTATATGGGCCTTAAGTATTGTTTTTTGTACAAATATTTTATTTTGTAGCAGAGGAGCTTGATGGCGTATTGGTTTGATCGCTCTGGTTTCGATACGAAAAACAAAGCAACTTTCGCCATGGCCGATCCTGGGATGGGTCAATCAAAGTTTGTTATCTCGAGCTCCTCCGTGCTTCGGAAGAAACGTGAAGCCGTTGGTCCCGGTTGTTCCTGCAACCGCTTTAACCCACCCGCATTGGGCAAGCGTGGTGGTGTTATGGCCCAAACTCCTCATGTGTTTCTCCCATGTAGGAAGGCCTGTGCCCAGTAGTGTGACGTATATAAGCCGGTGATGGTGATGATGATGATTTTATTTTTGTAATAATTAATATCTCCTATACTAAGTCTAAAATTGCATAAAGAAAATCGCTCTAAGATTTCTGTTAATGTTATCTCAGAGCCTGTTACCTGATTGAGCATTTAGCGTTGTGTGACGTGAAGTGTTTGACTTCGCAATGCACAAACAACGTTCACATTTGGGTTTTGATTGCCTTTGTTAATATCATGTCATTTAGAGGTATAACATTACAAATGTAATGTATACTAAAGTAACTCTCTGTTTTCACTCTTAACCCGTCAAGCATGACATTCCAGTCCAGACACAATTGATTTTTCAATTGTCATAGCCCCCCGGTGGTATAACGCCGCTTGACAGAAACCACTGGACCGATTTAGTAGAAAATTAGCATGGCTATGTACAGACGACAGCACATCCAGTCTAACAGTTGCACTACGAAAGCCGCCTCTATTACGAACGGCGTAAAGGTCAAGGTCAAACTGCTACACTTGATATGCTGTCGACTGTACTACATCCTGAGAAAGGACATAGGCTACCCTGTGGCACTTTTTGGACGCCTGCATGGATGTCGGTTATCCTATCGACAGATAGACAATAGAGTAAGTTTCGCATATTATGTATCATTTTTATAATTTTGTTTGATGGAAGACTAGGATATTCGGAATTAGATAATATTTGACTCTCTCTATTCTCTTTGTTGTAATCGAAAAAAAAATGTTTTAGTTCAATAGCCGCACTCAATTATTATATGATTCAAGACATGATATTTAAATCTTTACCTACTTGATCGAAAAATATTAGGAAAAAAAGGAAATTCTATTTTCTTTAGGTTTTATTTCAAGTACAGTCGATCACCTATAAGTGTAACCGTTTGACCTTCAGATCGTCCTTATTCTAGTTCGTAATAGAGGCGGGATTCATAGTGAAACTTTGACACTTCACATCACACTAATAGGTAATCATAGAAAAATATTCCATGGTTATTTTTCTCAGAATAGTTTATAATTTTTTTACACGACATATTATGATCATACAAGAGAGCGGTCTACGAGCATCTCTTTTGACTACTAAAGAGAAAATAACACTTGAATACCCTTGCCATCGATAAGCCTCAATACTAGGCTTTTATTTATTTTTCTTTTCTCAACAACCTAAAATTTTGTCACTGGGATCTCGTACTCTCGCTGTAAGATACTACTTCTACCTGTTTATCATCCCATTTCATTCCGAACTTATCGAGCAGTAGGTATAATTTCAAATTAAATTGGACATGCCGTTAGACTTGTTCGTTTGTATTTTTGTAGCTATAAAAATTAACATGTATGGAATACATCGTCTAATAATAAACAATTTTAATTTAATTAAAAAATAATAATTAAGCAAAACACCTTATCAGATTTAACTCAATCTTAGTTATCCTTTTTTTATCTTAAAATTATATCCGAAGTTTCGACAACTGCAATTTCGGTGACGGGAATACTAAAAAAAAACTGTTTACTGCATGTAGTAACTTACTTTGAATAGTATCTATGTAGAGTGATGTCCGAAGGTCATTTTTTTTGGATCCCGTCCGTAGTTTCAAATGACGTTGTAGCGAAAGGTCGTTGTGGCTAAAATCTTTTAGCGTAGTACGCTAGAGCGAAAAGTCTTTGAAGCGAATTCCACCAGGGCGACACTGCAGCGACAAACATTGTGGCGAAAAATGTTTGCAGTTAAAGTATGTAATATGCTACTTTAAAACCAAAAAGGTGAAATAAAAGACCTTGTTCTGAGTAAAAGACAGAAAGTAAAAGTTTCAGTTTTATCGACAAAAAACAAAAGCTAAACATTCGCCAGGAAATGGGTCGGAATGAGTGCACACTCATTCGGACTTTCCGGCGAATTTTATCACAGGAGTAAAGAAGTGGAATTCTTTACCTGTCATGTCGGTACGTCTTTGCCGAGCATAACGAGCAATCCGTGAATAGACACGTTCTAGGCAAACATGCTTCTTAAAACCTTAAGATTGCAGCCAATTGTTAGGTTTTATGTTTTGAAAAAATAGATTGTTGACAATATATGTTATGATTGTTGATTGATATGATACGATATAATTATTATCAGGGCAAGCAGGTGATTTGTTATTTCAGATGACTTTGGTTGAGAGAATATGAGTAACCGTTTTGTATTTTGGCTAATATTTCGGCTTTTTGACTGCCACTTACAATTTGGTGTGGATGTTGGATTGATATGCTGATGTCATTTAAAGTCTTTATAGTTTTATCTTGAGTACTGTGATCTTGCCAATATAATTGTTTGTGTATAGAGGAGGAGGTAATAGAGTTCACGAATTTTCCACTTGAAGCACCCGGCTTTACTAAAGCACCTTCACCCAGAAAATTGTCGATCGATCGAGCCAAATAACACTCATCATTGTAGTGTTATGTTCCGGCGGTAATTTGAAATAAAACCTTTTTACCAGATTTGACTCGCGTTAAAATATTACATGTCGCATTATTATTAATATACCCGTCGTTCTTATGATGGCTGGAGTGTACCACTCGGGTACCACTAGTATAGGACGGCGAACGTAGAGAGATAGGATCATTAGGATCCCATTATATGGGACAAACTAATACCGTGAACTCCGTGAGTGAATGCGTGAATCGGACCACTCAAAATATAACTCAGTGACGGTTGAATATCAAAGACAACTGACATCTTCAGTCTTCCGTGACAGCCATCGCTGTAAAGTAGGTAATCGTAACGTCCGGTTTATAACGTTAATATAACATCTAATTAAGCCCGAGTTGAGCCCGGTAAAGTGTTCTGTTATGTTTCTGGAAGTGTTCTTATAAAAATATTTTATAAGAACACCTCCAGTGGTGAGTGTACCTGGCCAGAGCTTATGGGTGAGGCATTTTGCTGGAAGCGAGGTGTTGTCACCTATGCTGTCAACTTAACTATTGCTGTTGCCTTTTACTGGGTTATTTTATATTTTATTTTATCAATATAATTAGTTTCTTTGCCGTACTTCCATAACTTGGAATTCTTTGCTAGCACATGTGTTCCCTATTTCTTATGGGTTCTATCAAAAGTGACGCGAAAAGGCACCTTATGGGCTGGCAAGGTGGAGGCGGCTAGAACAGTGTGTTTCAAGCTGCACTAGCTGTCTTCGCATATGGACTCTTCTTACCGCTTCATATCAAGTATGGTTGAGTCATCTGCCGTGCTTTGTATAAAGTATTAATAAAAATACTTAGAAAAATTACTGGACTAGAAACAAAATAGGGCGGTAACTGAACCCCCTTATACATTCATTGAACTACCATAAATTCGTGATAATCCTACTTTCTTTCAGTTAGGATAACGTTATAGCAGAAAGTATTTTAGCGTTCTGTCAACGTGTACCTTTACAATGTCAAAAATTTTCTTTTATTTTCTACTGTTTTTTAACAGGATAAGCTTCACGTAAGTATACTAAATACAATTAGCCATGCTGTTTGATTTCTAGCCATATATAAAAAAATACAAACTCAACTAAACGGCGTATTTGATTCAACGGAAAAATAATATTTTCTCATTTTCACATCTCTCGCCGCTTGCCTTGCCTGGCTGTCAATTGCAACTTAACACCGACAGTATTTTTAGAGGCAAGCTTCACTTCTCATAGGAAATGCAAGAAATCTTTAATAGGAGATTAAACACAAATAAAATAAAAAGCTTCAAATATCATAATACACTTAGTTTTATTTTTTAACGTTATTACAAATGTTTGAAAGATACATAAAAAATATATAAGTATTTTTTTTCGAAATAAGTTACTTATGTATTGCACAGTCCAAATCAAAGCGAATGAAATTCACGTATTCATACTTACATAGATCCTATACTCCTTTGAAGTGCTGCAAAGCTGCCAAATTAATCACAGACTATAGGTACAGCATGCCTCATCTCTCGTTCGCCTGACAAGAAGAGTATTGATAGATATGTTGCCGCCATCTGGTTAAATTCGCCGCTTAATTGGATGCCTAGCCCGTTAATTAATAATAACAATATTAATATTCACACACTCACACCTATCTATTACTGCCCAAAGGAAGCATCATTAAGAGCTTGTGTTATAGATACTAGATGACGGAGAAATATTGATAGTAATATGTCTATAAGTATTAGAAATAAACTAAATAAACATAGATTCATCCATGACTCGTGAACAAATGCTCTTACTCGTCATACAATCATTTGCTCCTACCGGGATTCGAACCCGGGACCTCTGACCGAGATGCCTGTGTAGTAAGGGGTACGGACGGATTAAATGCCAGCATCCAATGAAATATCTAGGCTGATAATTAATTGAACTAGTGGAGGGAGCAAAATGTTTGTATGATGAGTACGAGCATTTGTTCATAAGTCATAGATGTTTATTTAGTATGTTTTTAATATTTATATAAGTACATATTATGATCACGATTTCTCCGTTATCTACTATCCCTATCATAAGTTCTTAATGATGCTTACATTGGGATAGATAATAGGTGTGAGTGTATGATTATTATTATTAATGACTTAGTTAGTTGTCCTTTAGCCGTTTCATTTGGTGCCGGCGTTTAATCAACGGCCTAGGCGTCCAGTTTTGTGGCTAATTTAACCATACAGCTGCGACAGATACATTTGGCGCGTAGGTTGCAAGTCTTCGCCTAAACACATTGGCTATTAATTTTTTGCAGTTTCCCTACTATAATATAGTTTTTGACTGACTTAAAAAAAGATGGAGGTTATCAATTCGGCTGTATGTTTTTATTTGTATGTTTGTTACCTCAGAATTTTGTCACTGATAATCCGATTTAGTAATATGTTTTTTTTATTAAAAGAGTATACTTTTAGCTTAATCGCATAGATTTTTCCTCGAAACCGAATTACTAGTTTGGTTTTAAATCAAAATAGTTGGATTAATTAAGTAATAAATAAATAATTGAGGAATAATAATTAAGTGATCAATGTAAGTGAATTTGCTGATATTTGCTTTCTTGTCGCTTTCAGTGGTGCCAATAATTGTTTCTATTTGCGTTGGAATACTACCGGGTCGGTCCACGGTCACCCATCTGGCTTTGGATCTTCGAAATTCATCATTATAAATAGTGGCAAAAAAAAAACTAAACAAATTTTAAACTCCAAAAAATAACTTTTAATAAAATTAGCATATTTTATAAAAAGTTATTTCTTGAAGTTGGTGCTTAGCTGTTTCCAGAAACAGAAAATGTAGCGCTAACTTCAAAAAATAATTTATATAAAATAAGTACCTAATTATAATTTAATTATTTTTCCTTTTCAGTGTTTTGAAGTCGGTTTTTTTGTTTATTTTTTTTTATAGAACTAGATCTACGTTATTATGATAACAATATTTTAAATACCCACTATTGTCGAATAAATATAGTTTGTTATAAAGTTAACTAGTGATCACCCGCGGCTCCGCCCACGTTATGTTCGTTCATCATCATCGCCTGCCCACATCCAGTTGCTGGGCACAGGCCTTCCTACATGTGAGACACACGTAAGGAGCCCAATGCGGTTTGGTCCAAATGTTGGTTATCGCGCCAATAGTTTTTTGGTTGAAAAAAAACAAACAAAATTTTTAGATTGAGTACTTACAGAAAAAAAACCATTACTATCATCTATTCTGTTTCACTAAAAACATCTAATTGGTTCATAAATGTATCATCATCATCATCATCATCACCAGCCTGTATACGTCCCACTGCTTGGCACAGGCCTTCCTACACGGGAGAAACATGAGGAGTTCGGGCCATAACACCACCACGCTGGCCCAATGCGGGTTGGAGGGTTAAAGCGGATGCAGGAACAACCGGGACCAACGGCTTAACGTGCCTTCCGAAGCACGAAGGAACTCGAGACAACAATCTTTGATTGACCCATCCCAGGATCGACCATGGCGAAAGTTGTTTTGTTTTTCGTATCGAAACCAGAGCGCTCAAACCAATACGCCACCGAGCATGAGAGCACAATACTATATTGTTATTTTGTAATAATAATTTAAAAAATGTCTAATATCATATAAATAGTGTTCCTCTCGCCTAAGTTGCCGTGCCCGACAGGGTCCCTAATGATCTTATTATAATAATACATTATGCAGTGCAATAAATATATTGAGTATTGAGTACTATTATATTAGGGTACTTACATCAGCATAATGTACAAACGGTATAAAAGCCGACTTCTGTTTACCATTGTAGGTACGTAGAGCTATTTCTGACTTTTATACTTGGCACGGTATCTGTTTTCAATATTCACGATTCAATTTCAATTAAAAATACTCTAAACATTTAGTATAGAATACATATTCTATCTAGGCCGTGAATAGAGCGTACGAATGTGTCGACGATTCCGTGACTGACTGTTTCAATTCGTGGATTTTTGTGTTTAGTTAGAGCTGAAGTATTTTCCGTTACTAGTTCTTTTTTAAAAAAATATTTTATTGAAATATATTTGTTCAGGATTCCACTCTTGATCTGAGAAAAGTTAAGAAGGACTTTTACATCTTCTGGATAAGCAACCTCGACCGAGGTTTTAGCGAACTTATCCAGAAGGTGCAAAAGTTTAAGAAAGGTGTTAAGTGCTAAGTGTAAATGTTAATTGTTAAGATAGTTGTTATGTCAACCAGATGTAGCTTGCCCAAAACTGGTGTTCCTCTGGTTAAATGGCTTCAAGCTCTTAAGCACACTCTCCGAATTCATCATAATCTTCCACATTATTTTGGTGTTCTTCTGTTGAAATGGCCTTATGAAGCTCCTTGGACAAAGATTACCTTCTTAAAGAGCTTATTCACACAACAAGCAGACAACTCACCTTTTTTATACGCGTGTTCTTTGCGCTTTTTTTGACGTTTGTTAACGTAGTTTTCGTTCGTATTGATCTAAGTTACGCGTCTAATTTGCGTTTTTATGGATAGTGGATGTTTATGTGATGATATGATGCTGATGATGAATTTGGAGCGTGGGCTCAGAAGCCCAACAGATGTTCGGCAAGATACACCTGGTCGGTATACCAAGGTATACCAGATAGAAATTCTTTATTTTGCACATTTAAATATAGTATTTCTTTAACTTTTATAATGCCCACTGTGAAGTACCATGACGATTGGTCTCTCCGATTAAGTATAATCCGTAAAAGACTGAACAGCAGGCAACTTTACCGCGATGGTCTAAGCTGTGAATCTTAGTCTCCACCAACTTATTCTCGCCAATAAACCTCTTAAGTCCAGAGCGACAAGTTGGTAGGTACTTGGCCAAGGGACTACTCCTGAAACCGAAACACGCATATACGGAGCGTCCAATTTTAACCGTTTTCAAAGCAATTCACGTCAAAAGCTGTCAAAAACCTGTTGTTTTCGTATTTATTTTTTAGAAAAGACTCTCATTACTCCGTGCACGAACAGTCTTTAGTGGGTTTTTCGCCATCATTTCAGATTATTTCGACAATATTTCACAGTGCCAAGAAGATTCTGAGAAATCTTAATAATAATAATATAATAATAATATTCATACACTCACACCTATTGTCTAGTCCAAAGTAAGCATCATTAAGAGCTCGTGTTATGGATTCTAGATAACGGATTATTATTGATAATAATATGTATATAAATATTAGAAATATACTAAATAAACATATAAACATCTATGACTCGTGAACAAATGCTTGTATTCATCAACAACATTTGTCCCTTCCGGGATTTGAGCCCGGGACCTCTTAATCGAGCAGCCCGTATAGCAAGGGGTGCAGACTACTTACTTCTAGGCACAGCTATAAACATGTTTATTAACACTGCAGCCACTAGATATTATTTATGCCATGTTATATTACGCTAATGATTAAGATTATTGAATAATGATCAAGTATGAACCCTTTTGCCATGTATGAAAAGATAAACCTTTTCCATTTTTAGAATTCAAAATGTCAATCGAACGAACGTGACAAAACACAAACGGGACCATTTGTATTCGGAAAATATAATTTATTTTTCTTTGGGACTGCTGAACTCGTAAACCAGTATTTTACAGGTCGTACTTCTCTGAAGAAGAAGTGATTCAATATATGTCGATGGGTCCCTGGAACACTACAGCAATCGACAAAACACAATTGTTCAGCAAAAAAGATTTAATGAAAATCTTGAATATTTACTAAACTACGAGTCGTACCAAAACGGTTTGGGTATCAAACGATGCGTTATTTTTTCCTGAAGTGACATTTAATGTACTTTAGCATGTAAAGTTTCTAAAATACCTAAAAACGGGTAAAAAAACATATTGCCACTTCGTACATCAAAAGCCGTTTACGTTAAGAGTCCTTTGTGGTTTTATTCCAGTAAAAAGTGCGAAAAAATCGAACAGCAATAATCTATTGCAACGTTATGCATCGATCTAAAGGATGTATAGCGAATACAGTAATAGCGTTTTGCAGTGATATTACAATGAATCAATGATTGACTTGGAAAATGTACTTGTCAATACTGTATAAGTACGATGTATGAATATAGTTATCTATTTAAGAATGGGTAGGTACACAGTTTTATATTTAATATAATACGTAAATATCTCTTTAATGTATTGGAATTCATTTGTAAATAATCATAACAATATTTTATTTTACCCATGTCCCATGTATAGTAGGTATTGTTTGATAGGTGTATTTATAATTTTATGTACATTATTCACACGCGTATATTGTTTTTACTATATTGTATGCACTTCTTATTATTTATCTTGCTTTTTACTGCATTATCTATGCTTCAAAGTTTTGTCATTGCCCTAGATTGAAAAGTAGGAGTACCTATGCATTTATATTGAAACTAGAAGCGATCATGCCGATTTTGAATAAATTAACTTGAAGCTATGTATTTATCTAGGGATATGTAAAAATAAAACAAAATCACTGCAATCAACTAGTTCAATTTGTTCATTATGAAAAAATACAGTGATTATTATACACAACAGTATTTTTACTTAATGTTTAAACACTTTGCATAGTTAGCTAATAAAATTATTAAAAAATATTTATCTTAACACGTATGTAAAGTATACAAATTTAAACGTTTTTTATTATTATCAAAGTCTATCTACTAGTAAATGAAACTAAAAACAATATCACAATATAGGTACCTAGAAAAAAACATTATTCAAAAGGAAGTGGTGTGTCTTCCTGGGAAAGATGTCCTGCAACTACATCCTCGTCAGTTTCGCATACCAAAGCTTCATAAAAACCATGGTGGTGGCGTGGAATGTCATGAGTTTTACAAAGACTTAACAAGTCTGAGTGCAAGGCTTTAGGCACAGGAAACGGTTGACTGTAAGCTCTTTGTAGCTCGGAATCGATTGGAATTTCAGAATTTTGTTCTGGCATGTATAGAAATTTATTTTTCTTTAGCTCACGCTCGATGCAAGCATGCATTGGGTCTCCCTCGTTTTGTCCATGTCCAGTTTCGAAAAATCTATGCGTAATTGTCATTCCAAACTTTGAGGCCGCATATAAATGCAGAGCAAATATAAATCGATTCTTATTTTGTCCGGGACATCCGTCTGAATATAATGATATTTTTAAAACTGCGCGCTTAAGTTCATTTTCAAAAAACTTTAGAACACTTAAAATATTTTATACTTATAAGTAGGTACATTTTTTATATTTTTTATTATAGTTCAAGACTAGGTACTCTGATAAACTTCTATAAAATTATTATAAAAAAATGGTAGGTAGGTAATACTTACAACATTGAAAATCAATCGACATATTTTTATTTCACGGAAGAAAACTAAGATTACTCGTAAACGTTTTAAATAATGTGTAAAGCAATGTTTATTGTGAATCAGTATACAAAGTTTATTTCGAGGGACACAACCGCAATGGCCCTTACTTGTAGAATGTTGAATTTTTTTTTTATCATTTCACATAGCACTATTATTCCGGTAAATAAAACTCAATTAATGAACGGGGAATAGCGAGTCTATCCCCATAGTGATTATGCTAAATCAGCCAGTATTTACATTAAATGTATGAAAAAAATTCACAAGGTGTAATAGAGTATGTAGATTACGAGAATGGCTTAATCGGAAAACCGCTGCAATGGCTATTGCTGTAGTGTTCCAGGGACCCATCGATGTATACTAATAGGGTGAGATTTATTTTAATTAAAGAATTTAAACAAAAATTAAAACAGACTTCAAATCTAAAAAGGATAAAATCTAAAGAGGTAAGTATTTATCTTATAATTTTTTGGAGACGGTGCTTCACTTTCTATTTTTTCTGTAAACTACATAAATTAAGTACATACTACTTAAATTTAGTTATATTATCCTTTTAAGTATTTTTAAGTTGGTTTTAATTTTTGTTTTTTTTTACAATTTTTAGAGATAACTTTTCTAAGGTAAAAGATAGATGGGTGACCATCAGCATATATTGTTTTTATACTATCGTATCACTAAAAAGTCATAGGAATGCAATAAATGTCAGAAAAACAAAAATCTACAATTTCGCATACCTATACGTCTTACTCAGTATTCCAGTTATTTTGATTTAATAACCAAACTACCCGATCGACTTTGATTTTTTTTATGGCCACTATAAAAAAAAATCACGTAAATCGGATCAGAAATCTCGGCGTTATCGTTGTACATACAAAGAAATAAAACATACCAACCGAATTGAGAACCTCCTCGTTAATGAAGTCGGTTAAAATATCATCATATTTACCGTGGTACAGTTACATTACTTGCCTTAAAATGTCAATTTGAAATTTAATAAACTTAAACTTAATATTTGTACGGCTGCATATGTGCTGGACTGGCCAGCAACAGTTTAATTTCAATAAGCTCCCTCTCTCTACTCCAACAAGTTACGAGTAATCACTAAACTGAAACCATTCCATAGGAATCAGTCAGGTACTTTGTCAAATAGAACTTATGGTTTGCATTTTGCGTTGATTGGAAAATATAATTTCGGTTAGGTAACTATAAATAATGATCCGTGTAGATATTAATGATATTGATGTATGCCACAAATTAAACGTGCAATTCAGAATTATGGAGGTTAGATGTGTCTTTTATTTTATTCATAACTAGTGACCGCCAGCGGCTCCTCTCACGTGGATTTATCCATATCTTTTCCAGGGTCAACAAGCTATCTCAATACTAAATTTGATCACTTGGTTATTGCTCCAAATTCTAAAAGAATCCTTTGCCCTTTTCAGGGTCTCAAACTATCTCAATACTAAATTTCATCTAAATTGGTTCAGCCGCTTGTGCGTGAAAAGGTAACAGTCAGATAGAGTTTGCGTTTAGAATACCTAACAACTTTTTCCCGCGGCTCCACCCGCGAGGATGTCGGTTATCTACTTACTTCACCACTAATCAGTTGTACGAGGGATGTAACCGTTCACATCTGCTCTCTATCCAATGTCAACTGCTTAGGCGAATAACAAAATTTCCAGCATTGAATTGAAAACGTGGAACTTCATGACGCTCAGCAAGCAATAGAGATTTGGTAAGCGACATGAAGGTCCTCGTTTTGGCTCCATAAGTCATAAAAGGTACGACGAAAACCCTACTCTGCAGATTTCTGCAGAGTAGGGTTTAGGGACAGACCTGCCCGCCGCTGGTAGGGCTGGTAGGCGGCGGGCGTGTGTTGGGTCGCCCAGCGCTGATGATGTATATACACTGAAGCTCCCCGGTAACTCCACTGCCCTTCGCGTGGGTAGCCTAGGCTCTGCCGAAGCAATTTCATCAGCCCACCCCCGTCATGCTGTGGCCTAAGAGGAAAAGCCTTCGATGCAGACTAATTATACTACTAACTTTCCCTTTCATCCGAAACACAGCGAATACAAATACCGTGAAAACAACGTCCAAGGATATTAAATTGCGGTTGAAATTACATTATGCTTAAATTTGACGAGTTTTGGTACATTTTAGGACAAATCTGTCGAAAACTGGAACAAATGGGTGTTTCTTCAATTTATTATTTATATGATTTTTACGTTATTCTCCTTAATAAAACAAATCATTAAGTCTAAAAGGGTAATAAATTCTGTACCTCATGGTGTAACTACAACTTCGTAAGCTCAATGATGTTTGTGTGATAAGTCGTTAAAGTCAGCCAAGTTCAAAATCCGACGAGTAATGGGCCGTTTACCTAAGTCCATGATTTAATTTATTGCCATGTTGTCGTCACCACCCTGTATAAGGTATGTATTTGCTCTGCATAGTATCCACATTATACCATGGATTTTTAACCGACTTCAAAATCGAGGAGATTCTGAATTCGGTTGGTATGTTTTTTATGTATGCACACCGATTACGCCGAGATTTCCGATCCGATTTACGTGATTCCTATTTGTTCGATGCGGAATAGTTGCCACTTGGTCCCATATTTTTTTTCTATTATGTGTACGCTGGTGAGCTCGTAAGAGTCTCTTAAGTAAGACAATTTCCAGTGTGATAGATGGCCGCTAAACATGGACTCCAATAGAAAATATAGGTGATTCTAAAGCTACTAAAGATTTCATGTGTGACAGTTCAATTTAAAGTAAGGTGGTTCGGTAGGGACGTCGGTAAATATTGCACTCAAGGTACTGACGTTGAGCTGTGTCAACGGTCAACGCAGCTCGACTACATCATAAAATATGCAGCTAAAACGTATAAGTATATTTAAAAATGAAGCGTCGTAAAAATACATAGTATTCATCACTAACCAGCAATAAGGCCTGCGGCTATAGAGAGTCTCCATAGCCTCAGGCCTCAATATACTTAAACATTTTTAAAATACTTAGCTAAACATGTTGAAAGTATTCGTTCGTTTATCGTTTTCGTAATTAATGTTAGTTTTTATTTTTTTATTTCAAATACCAAATGTTTATTAAACAAATTTTATCCAGGAACAATAATCCTACCGGTTCATATAAAAATAGCGAGTGTTTACTTTTTTAATTTTTAGTTGGTTCGATTCCCGGGTGAGACAAGCGAATTTTAGAAGATCTTTGAATGCAGTTTTGTTTCTTTTAAAAAATAAAAGATTGTTTCTTTTCAGTAAAATGAGTTAACTAAAGGATTTAGAGTAGTTCCCCTCCAGGGCTCATAGATTTTTATCACCTGTAGAGTGATCAGGCTGTTTGTACTTTGTACGCTTGTTTAACACCCGTCTCTTACGATTAAATGAAAAACAAAATCATCATACATCATTAAAGATTTATTTTATGCGTAATAATATCTTAAATATACGATTGGTTTCACTCCAATCATATGTTGTTAAGTGGACCAATGAAAACTATTAGCTGTATCATGATTTCATGATATATTAATTAGTACAGACGAAGTGTAACGGTTACACGAAAACCGCCTTTATTGCAAACGGAATAAGGGCGGTCTTATGGTGCAACTGTATTACCATTGATGTTGCCGTACCTACCTATTTCATTTTACATTCAGACTCATGCTTATTTGCGAATACATGTAACATGCAAAATTGGTGCGTCATCATTAAACCGTATTCAGTCATAATTACTTCCATTGTCTCGTCGTTTATCATTTCACCAGATTTACTTTTGAATTTCACTTTGTCAACTTTTCTGTTACATTCTGTTTACATTCAATAAAATTTAATTTGTGTTTTCTATTCCCGTATTTTTGATGGCTATCTAATATTCATCCATAATATTCCTAGTTCTGAGGTGGCCTTTATATTCATTTAACTTTGAGGTATTCTACTACAAAATCCAGGATCGGGGGTACATATTTTTTTAAGCTACTACTAATTAACTGTGTTAAGCCGTTTAAGATGCGAAAAGTGGATCTAAACATACATTATCTGGTCGTGTGGTCGTACTTTGTGTGCTAAGCTAAACCAGAAGTTTGAATCCCGGTAGTGGCAGATTTATGATGAATATGAACATTTTTTTCAGGAGTCACGGATGATTGTATATTTATTTAGAACTAGCTTTTGCCCGCGACTTCGTTCGCGTGAAAAAAGTTTTTAATGACAGTTTAGCCTTTGCCCGATCACTTAAAATAACCTGCTCGTTGTATGAAGGTTTGTACTACGGAGAGGTCAAGCTGTATATCTGGTCCAATTAGCGTTCAACATTGGTCCATTCGTTTAGGGGCTACGATGCCACAGACAGATACTCATATACACAGATACACGATACACAGGTACACAGATACACAGGCAGACACGTCAAAGTTATAAGACCCCTTTTTTCGTCGTGTATTAAAAAAACATTTCAATTAGTTAGGTACTTCAAATAATTTTTTTTTTAAAAAAAAAGGATAAAATTGTTTATATTTTTCGTGCCTTTAATAGTATTTACAGCCTCCGATTATTCCCACTGAAAGTGAATGAAGCATAACCATCCTATACACACCATTAAATTGTTGTTAGGGCTGGCAACTAAGTAAAATAAAAAACTGCAGCTAAACACCAACATTATTTTAAATGTTTACAGTCGACTGCACATCAAGTGTAACAGATGCACTACGAAAACCACCTCTATTACCAACAGAGTAAGGGTGGCCTCAGGTAAACCTCTAGGTCTAACGGTCACTATGCTTGATCAGCTGTCGACTGCACTTGAATACACGATTTTATAAATAAATAAATAAAAATCTGTTACACCGACTACTTTCCGACATCTTGCTTTAATAGTTTACAGGTACTTTGAATTAAAGCTATAGAAAAAGATTTATGTCACGTTTGTAGGTTGTTCCATTATCATACAGTTGTAGTTAAAATGATACTAAAACGCGCTTATTATGCAGCTGAAATATGTTACTCATTTTTTTTTAAATTATCGAATCAAAAATGAACGCCTACATTAATAAATATCAGGTTCCTTTCAAGCTTTTTCAATCCACATTAAGAAGATGAGACATTGCACTTTTAAAAATTTTAGTGTAATTCTTAGTTCCATACATACTATCATTCTATGCAACCTATTAGTATTTCAGAACTAACATTAATGTGCAAATTGAAACGAACTTTTTTATGAATATATGTATTATTATATCCTATTGTAATATAACTGTACAGTCCTTGCTAAAGGTCCAAGATAACTTTGGACAGCTGTCCGCCCTTATAATAAGGGTCATTAGGAATAACTTTCAAAGATAACATCAGTTTTGACATTAATTCTATAGTTTTGTTACTTTAAACGTCTGTTTGTATCCATATAAAGATTATCTGTACCACAGGAGAATAAAACTATAGTAATTATAGTTAAAGTGCTAAGGAAAAACAAAGTTTGACGACGTATTTTGTTTTTTATTTTAGAAACTGTTTGGAGACAACCATAGCAGCTAGATAATTGTTTGTAAAACGCGACTGCCTAGAATGCGAAGCAGTTACGGCTTACGCTAGCAATTTTAGTTATACAATGTCGATTTCATTGAGCGTTCAGTGTAAAATCAACTAGAAATATTACACAATCTCGCAGCAATGTACTTAGATTACATGCAATTTGCAGCCTAATGGAAACGCGACCAAAGACTGCATTGCTGTTTACTATTACATATTTACTTTAATACAGTGGTGGAATTTAACAGTTGGATTGAATCTCAAACACAATCTATTTGACTCGCACTCTTTATTTTTCTGGTGATTTTACAAGGGTGCTGCCTCTTTCTTGGAGGGAAAGAAGGTAACGAACGCGTTTGGCGGTGAGAAACTCATGGACAATAATTTTATTATGATTCACGGCATGATAATCAAAGGAGGGTTCAGTGAAGATCATTTCAATTCGCCGCATTCATTTCAATTTAATTAAAACTTTGGACATCATTATTTAAATTAATTCATATTTATTCATGTTTATAATAAAAACCGAAGTGAGTTAGCTTATAAGTGGAGGCAATATTTTAATTTAAAAAATTAATAAAATAAAAAGAACTTAAAATTGAAGAAGGTAAACAAGTACCTACTTTTCTCATAAATTGATATGTTTCAGATTTGATGCTTAGCAGATTGGCACCAACGTCAAAAAATTTAGTATTATGTTTTAATACGCATTAGGTTACATTATCACCCTCCACTTACGCTTTGCGCGACATCGCTACGACAATGAAAATTGAATGTCTTGTTGAATATTTTGTGTGTAAATAGGCAATCAATTCAATGTTCAATGCCTTTCTATGAAATAGCTTTCAATTTCATAGAACCGTGTAATATCGCCTTAAGTGGCAGAACATCAAATGCAACAAGTGATCTCGCCCATTACAAACGTTCACTAAAAGACCCGCAACATGCACCCCTACCTAAACTAACCAAATTGAAATAAAAATCAGATGAAAATATTTATCGAACTTAGAGATGTTTTTTGAAGTAAGTGCTTCATTTTCCAATGTTTCTGGAAACAACCCGACCAAATACCTTTCAATGTCAATCATACTTAAGCTAAAGTACGTACTTAAACATTGTGTTTTGCCTTTACCTAAGTGGTTTTGAAGTCAGTTTTTTGAATTTTATTTTCCAAGAAGGATTCCTCAAAGAAAACTTTATTATTTTTATTCATAATTAACGGTGAATATACATAAAAATACACCCATACGAAAATACTACTTCCTCCTCTTTCATAGTCGGTTAAAAGCGTTTCATTGAATATGTTTCATAGTAATGAAGTAGCTTATTCTTAACATAGACCAATCATCCTCGTTACAATATAAATATTTTATTATACGCTATTTTTATTGATTTTCAAAACAAAGACCTTTTATTGTTCCTGTCATTATTCAAAAAATATTTGAGATCCGTTGATTGAGTTGATTTAAAAAGATGATATCTAATTTAGAACTAGTTAAAACTTTGTTATAAGCGTCGTCCCCTGTAGAAGCCGAGATTTAAATCTCTCGCAATAACCTTGCAACCACACAATGCCGAGATACAAAGCATCCTTTTATTATATTTAGCAATATAAATACAGTGCAACTAGCGAGGAAGGTGAAGGTCCAGAATTAGCTTATTCTACACGAGTAATGTCTCAAAGGAAAGCAAAAGGCTTCGCCGGAAAACCAGTGGTCTGTCAGATAATAATGTTTATTCTGAGATAAAAGAGAAAGAAATAAAATTGTGGCTTACCCTTAGGTCGTACGTACAGACGACTGCAGATCAAGTGTAACAGTTGTACTACGAAAGCCGCCTTTATTATTATTGCAGTAAGGGCGACCTTAAGGTCCAACTGTTACGCTTGATGTGCTCTCGACTGTACTTACAGATGTTTTTGCGACGTCTACGTATGATGATGTTACGGTAACTAATAGGTTGCCCTCGGCAGCTTTGGCGAGCGACCAGAAAGCGCGACTCCCAGAGGGGTGTCTTGCAAGTCGATCGCCAATCCTGCCGAAAAAATCGAAAATCTGGCAATCATCCTTTTACAGAACCTCAAAGCAGCGTTTAGCTTCCGCTTCACGTCAGAGATGTTGGGATCCTGATTGGCTTGAGCCGTGGTCCAAGCCTGAAACGCAGCTTGTTTGCTAATGCGAGCTTCCCTGCGAGGCCGACTAAACCACGTTCGCATCTTGATTCCTGTAGATACTAGCAGGTTAGGAATGTAGCATTCCAAACCCGCCAGTCTCAGTGACTCTTGCTGCACAGGTATCAGGATTATCTGACATGAAACAGAGCTGCTTCCATGGGTGCGATGCGTAAAACTCACGCAACCCATCCCAGTATGCTGACTTGTAGTGACACACTCGACTCCACCCAGCAGACCGGGGAGCATCAGGTTGCGCACTGTGTACTTGGGTCCGGGTGGGGCAGTGGTCTGATAAGCCTAGATGTGCATCCACTGAGATGGTATATCCGTCCGAACGCGTAGTCAGCAGGAGGTCCAGTAAAGAGCTCGTATGGCTCTCTCTCTCGATATCTGGTTCTTGTAGGAGAACCAACCAGTCGTGAGAATCGGCCAGGGCAAATTCATGAGCAGACCTTCTTGCGTGGTCAGTGGACCGAGAACTGAGCTACTTGACATGGTGGGCATTAAGGTCTCCTAATATCCCTAACTCCGCGGTAGGGTACTGCTCGAAAACTTTGTCGGTCGTCGAGCACCTGCAATCGACGCCCGACAAAGTTGTCGAGTCGAGTCGTGTCCGAGTCACAGCTGTGGGACCTGTAAAGGCACGCGTAGATGCGGGTGTTTACCGGCCTGTTCAATACGAACCCACAAAATACAGCTCACTGTCTTCTAGGCCGTGGAGACGGCGACAACAAACATCCTCCCTAGAGTACATGCATACCCCGGCACGACGCACAAAATTATGCTCGAGCTTGTACCCGGGGTAGAGTAGTGAGGAAAAGTAGGGTCGGCTGCGCAGTCTCAAGGTACTGGTGGATTGCGTTGATATTACTGTGATGTCCCCTGATGTTGCAAAAATCCACTTCCAAAGTGGATAGGGATGCCGCTAAAAAAATGTTTCTCTTTTTTCTTATAATGACTTCTGAATCTTATTTAGACGACCGACTGGTCGAGTGGTCTGTACACCTTGCTATACGGACTGCTCGATCAAGAGGTCCCGGGTTCGAATCCCGGTAGGGGCAAATGTTTGTATGATGAATACGAGCATTTGTTCACGAGTCATGGAAGTTTATATGTTTATTTAGTATATTTATAACATTTATATACATATTATTATCAATATTTCTGCGTTATCTGCTATCCATAACACAAGCTCTTAATGATGTTTATTTTGGGCTTCATAGTAAATGTGAGTCAATGAATATTATTATTATGTTTTTTTAGATATTTTATGTCTCAGGATCTTTCCTGGTAAGTATAAAAACGCACGGGCAACTGCCAAGTGTGATTTTATGTTTTCTTTATTGACTGACATAATAATCGGTATTAATATTATTATAGTATTATTATTAATATAATATAAAGAAGTCTTTGACCATAAATTCAGTGTAGAATAAATTGGTTTCGTTAATTCTAGACTTGTAGTTTAGGAGTAAAAATGGCGCCTCGACCTCGTTATAAACTTAAACGCGCCAATTTATTTTCGTCTCTATTCCTCGACAGAAATTTCTCCTCGTAAATAATATAGATATTGTACCTATTTTTTTCTATCTTGGATAAACTGCAGGTTTCACTTAAACTGTATTGAATAAAAAATTTAAACGTTAATGGCCTTGGATTAATATAGTATGTTACAAAAGTATAAATTAAATATATGGGGGTGGATGTTCCTTGTCAAGAGTTACCTCTGAATATTTGACAGCTTTCAAATCACTTTTATATTTAGATTATGCTTTCAGGCGGCGTTATCCCTCTGGAGGGCTATGACAATTGAAAAAGGAATTGTGTCTGGAATCTGATGCTTGACGGGTCAAATTGATAATAACATTGTCACACCTGTTCCTAAAAATACGTATTATTGCGTATCATACGATACGCTAGAGTTATACGACAGACACACAGACACAACCCGCGTAAAAAATACGATATGGACGCCCGCAACCCTAGAATTCGAAATTTGATTTCTGAATTGGGATGTTGCCGCAGTTTGAATCTTTTCCACTAATTCGGTAAATATACGCTCCTGTTACCCATAAAAACAATTCAAACTTAAAAGATATGGAATATTGTTGAAGTTATACTCTTTAGAAAAATTATAAAATTTGTCAATAATTTTCCCCAAAATTCATCAAAAATGTTGTTGGTATTAGATTGGTCACATCAATTAAAACTACTATTATTATGAGCACTTTGAATAAAAACATACATATTACATAGTTAATCTACATATTGTAGAAATATAGGAACATGTGACGTCACCTGTTCCGTAGATTTGCCATCTGCGACGATAAGGTCGCGTGGGAACGCCGGATCCCCGCAGCGCCGGAGCCGTGACAGAAGCCATGCATGCTGCATGGTTTCATGCTGCTTGCTTGCATGCTGCATGCATGTTTATCTAGTATCCATTACACAAGAAGAAAATATTTCCAACAAGAAACAGAAGAAATTTTAGTAAACAAAAAGTTTGTAATTGAAAATTAGTCAAACAAATTATTTACGAAATATTATTTTTGGTTTTAGTAACTTGTTGACATGTCAGTATGTCTTTAAAAAAATTATATAATAATGCATTTTTGACATGCCTGCTTGTCATATGCATGTTTGCGTTTTGATGTCCTTGTTAAATCATTAGTTTGCGTAACGAAACATTGACAAATGTTGCTTGTGAAATGGTAATTTGCTAATGAATTGTGTGTGAGACATTAGAGAACCATTTTATTGGCTTAATCCATTTCATATTTTAATGTTTTTGATGTGTTTAAATGCCTTCTTTATTGTAACAATTACAAATAAAGAAAGAAAACGATAAAAAAATATATGCTCCAGGCGGAACTCGAACCCGCGTCTCCTGATTTCCGGCCAGACGCGATTACCACTACGCCACCGGAGCACTAGGTTATAACCTACTAATTTCTTCACCGCTGTCTTTCCTTTTACAACGTTTTTATAGCAACGTTTATTTCACCACTCATCGAAGTTAACACCTTTCATCCATTTCATTACTTAATCTGACAGTTATTCAATGAAAATTGAGACTTTGAAAAAAGGTATATTTTATTCTAAAACACTAATGGCAACTAAAGGCCCATTTACACATTGTAAGTTTATTGTCTGTAACGCAAGGTTTAGACTAGCAAGTTCTTGCTGCAAGTTTTGAGTCAGCATTATATGCACGAGCGAGTGGAAAATAATAACCTCTCCCTCTTACGCACCTCAATAATTACCTCTCCCACTTGCTAGTCTAAACCTCACTTAACATACCTACAATTAAATTGATGCAAGAAACTCGCATCGTGTAAATGGGCCTAAATGGCTTATTTTAATGCTATTAATTATAGGAGAATAACTTTGACAAGTTAATCAAAAGAAAATTTGTCAAAACGTTAAAAATATTCTCAAGATAAAATGTTATCAAAAATTAAGAATCAGCACATGAAAGTTATTTAGAAATATTTATTTACGCAAATCCATTAATATTAATAAGTTTTTTTATATTGTGACTTTTCTTCACGACTTTTTTGGATGTACTTTAAAAATATTACAGCATTTTATGAGATTAACTGAAAATAGGGAATCAGGTTATAAATAAAATCATAAAAATTACGGATTTTCCTCAATCTTTTTAAATTATACGTTCATTGATGCCACAATAAATATTAATATGACTATATTTTTTTTGGGTCAGCAATGAATGTCATTTTTTTAATTTGGCATATTGCGACGATGCACACACATAAATACACCTTTGAACAATTGATGTTGCATTCATATAATGTTTTCACTTTACGTCTAATTTGACAGATCGCAATTTATCTTGGATTTATAGAAATCAATCCTCTGATTAATATATTAAAATGCTATGCGCATTTGACTTATAAATTACTAGTCTAGGTGATTATATTTTTCATTTTAAGTGTTCTTCATCTAAATTCGAACGAATCCATGCAATCGATGTCTGTAGCAGATGGGCACTGTCGATGACCGCTGGATCTACACGTAGAGCCAACGCACTCGTCCAATAGCGATTCGTGTCCCTACTTAGTACATTGGCCTAACGACTTTGAAAACAGTTCGTAGGTAGTGAATCTATTTATTAAATTACACTTCTTAAGAGAGTAACGTATTGTATCTAAATTGTGCTTAGGTACTTAAAGTTTGATATAAAACTGGGTGGCTCGACTTTCTGTTTTTATTTCTTTTATCTAAGTTTAACGATTTAAAATTACGTCTGTGATCACTGTAGTGTAAAAATAATACAAGTACTAATATTTTCTGTCACAAGTAGTCGTGAATGAAATCATTAAAATAAATGTTTATTTATGTAAAGACATAAGCCTCCGATACAAAGGGCAGGAGATGCTGGGGCGGTGGGAGAGTGTGACGTAGCCACTTCGAGTGGGAGCTGGACCCAGTGGTATCAAAGCTGTTCTTGGCCACCGGCATCATATTTCGCAGTGGCTATTGTTAACAGTACAAATACAATTAATAGTGTCTAGTTTTAGATCAAAACTATGCATGTTTCAAGACATAGTAGACGTTGTTGGTCGCGGGTTCGATCTCTGATCCAGGGCGTGAAATTTTTCTAGTTTAGATATTTTTTGTTATGTTAATAATTTTTTTAACATTTATGATAATCGTAAAATAAAATTAAAAATGTTTGAAAGCAATTACAATCGTCAAAGTGATTTTTTGGGCCTAATTGAATAAAGATATTTTCATTTCATTTCAAAGCCCAACTTAACCGAATCGTAGTTATTTGTAAAAAATACTCGTTCGGATGTTGAAATACAATATTTCGACATTATAGGGTAAACGATAGCAAATACAGGTAGACTAGAAGAATTTCACAGGGTTATCCCAAGTCCTTGGTAGCTCACCTTTGGTAGATGGTTAGAGCAGTCACCCGGATTGTGAAAGGTCGCGGGTTCGATCCCTGCCCAAAGGACGTGAAATTTTCCTAGTTTTGATATTTTTGTATTGTTGAAGTTATTTAAGAAACTCCATTCTTTCAGTGACCTTGTGAATGTTCTATATTGGTCCAAACGAAAGGTTGAAATCGGCAAAAGTTGAAAGGCCGTAAAAGCTTCTAGTTTCGTATTTCAGTACTTTATTATTAATTAAAATATAATAAAACTAGAAAAATTTCACGTCCTGAGGCAGGAATCGAACCCGCGACCTTTCGCAATCTGGGCGACTGCTCTGACCACTGAGCCACCCAGGACTTGGGATATCCCTGTGAAATTCTTCTAGTCTATCTGTATTTGCGTTTATGAGCTAACGTCCACCCTACAATGTCGAAATATTCTATTTCAACATCCGAAACGAGTATTTTTACAAATACCGACGATTCGGTTAAGTTGGGGCAGTGCTTTCAAATATTCTTAATTTTTGATTTTAACATTATTATAAATGTTTGAAAAATTACTTAGTAATTAAAATAGAATAAAACTAGAAAAATTTCACGTCCTGAGGCAGGAATCGAACCTGCGACCTTTCGCAATCCGGGCGACTGCTCTGACCACTGATGTTGAAATAGAATATTTCGACATTGTAGGGTGGACGTTAGCTCATAAACGCAAATACAGATAGACTAGAATAATTTCACAGGTCCTGGGTGGCTCAGTGGTCAGAGCAGTCGCCCGGATTGCGAAAGGTCGCGGGTTCGATTCCTGCCTCAGGACGTGAAATTTTTCTAGTTTTATCATATTTTAATTACTAAGTAATTTTTCAAACATTTTTAATAATGTTAAAATCAAAAATTAAGAATACTTTATTATTGTCCGAAGCTTTGGGCAGGTTATATGTTTTATTGTGGTAGATCCTTAAGACCCTAACAATATGCTGTGAATGTTGTTTAAGTACTCCGTCAAATAGCCATTCTATGTAAAATTTGAGCGCCTCATCGTTCTTGACGAGTTGACAACCGTCAATCAAATATAACACTTTTCACGTTTCTTTTGTTTTCGTTTCTCATCCAGCCACCACTATGTTTTTCTTCAACCCTCTTATTCGCTACGCAAATGACACGTACATTAGATGTTTCACAAAGTAATTTTATAAAAAAAAATATTTGTTTAATACTGTGTTACAATTCAGATGGTAAGTGACACGTTTAATTTATTGTAGTTACATCAGTATTATACCTTAATTTTTGTAGGCATGCAAATATTAACTGTCTTAGGTACATGATAATTAAATATGAATAAAATAAATGTCAAGATATATTGCATAAATTAATTTTTAATAGAAATAAGTTATAAAAAATGTCATTTAAGTACTTATATTGCAACATAATTTAATATAGACAATTTGTATTTGTTTCCTTTTATTCTAAATATTCCATAATAGAGTAGGAATTTTTGTCTTGAGGCCATAGCAACAAACTGTTTTTAAATTTATTGTTTTTATTTTGGTTGTAGCGTGAAACAGCAATGTATATAAAAGATGCTTGACACCGATACTAGTCATTTTTAGCGAATAAGAGCGCTAGACGTCGCGGTCAGAGCAGGGGGATGTCGTACATTATCTTATCTTATCTTGTCGTACATTACTATAAGAGATAATGGGCCTGATTCTGAAGACACACTCAAATTTTAAATTTAAGTACATTATATCTCTTTCTCGCAATATGTAATACGTCAATTAAATTTAGATAGATTTCAAAGAAACCATAGACAATTTTAGACGGCATGTACGGAGGTGCCTCCTAAACACTGCATTTTATCACGTTCAATAAGGTCGAAAATTCAACGCACGTTTCTAACTGTCAAATAATATGACAGCCATCCTTTTCATATTCATTTTGATAGAAAGTAATGCACTGAACTTCAATTTAGACTTAGCATGTGTTCTCCAGAATTAGGGCCAATGTCTCCTTTGTGAACCATCTTACTCCACCACATATTAGTACTGCGGATTTGACCGGCACACCACCACCTCCAATTCGGTCTTCAGCTGATTGATCACGTTCCGTATGTTGTTCCGTAACGAGACCCCCAATAAAATTTATATACTTAATAGGTACTCTAATGTGACTCATAAACCTGTACGGGCTTCAACTTAAATTTGAAATGCTCTAAAGCATGTCGATGTTTTTTTATACAAAACATGGCAACTCACCACCACCTGATGAGAAGCGGTATGGGTTCGCATAAGCGAAGACTGCTGGCAATCACAAACACACTGGCTTATATGGTACCTTTTCATACCTGTTTTGAAGAAATCCATGTAATAGGAAGGAGGAAACACATCCATGTGCTGATAGATAATTCCAAGTTTTGGAAGTACAAAAAAGAAACGAGTTACTAAATTTCTTGGTGCGTGATGTTATCATGGTATAATTCACTGTAATACTCTGTTAAAAAGTTCATTTTTTTCAACTCAGAGGGTCTAAAGACAAGATGCCATTCGATAATCGCTATCGCTATCGGTTAGCGACAAATGTATGAGATTTGACATAGACATCGAACGACTTTCGTTAGTTAATGTCAAATCCCATACATTTTTTATTTAGCGATAGCGATAGTGATTGTCAAATGGCATCTTGTGTAGGCCCTCGAGTATTTTATAGATCTCTGACGTATTGCTGACTGCGGTTTGTTATTTCACTTTCGTTGTTGACTGTACCACTTTAATGAGCGGAACATAAAAATACACATAATAATTTCTTGAAAGACAACTCTTATGCGCTTGCAATTTCAGCTCAATAGATATAATCATATATTAAAAGCACATGCTACTTTTATAGCTTGACAATAAAGCAAAGTTATGTCCTTTTATGAAGCTGAATATCGCTATTTTATATGACAATTTTAATAAGATTAAGAGCGGCATTAGCGTTCAGCGCTTATCTGCAGGTAGCACGGGTAGCATTCGATGCATTTTATAGTGTTAATTTGTTCGGAATCTGTGGCTTATCGGGGTAAATGATATGTAGTAAGTACGAGTATGAATGTACGGCTTGAGTCAGCTTTTAACAGTTTTCTGATTTTAACACGTTCGCTAAGTATCTTGCATCCATCAGTATCATCAATTTGTCACTCGCATTGACAATTATTGTTTCACGCGTAACACTCACTTTTTTACTATCTTAAAGTATTATCTTAATTAATTTAATTTTCACTTATCAAACCGGGACCCCTAAGCTACAGTAGAGTTACGGTACTTTAGATTCTTGCACAGTACTGGTAGACACTGTACAAAAACAGCTCAATGCACAAGATACTCCACAATATCATTAGGGACTATTATATTTTGGTTACAAATAACACAAGTAATATTACAAGTCGACCTTCCCGTCGTATTCGAGGACGCAACAAGTTGCGATTGTCTCGCTCTTGAACGCAATATTTCTCAGATGAAATCCAATTTTCGTATAACACGATCCTCAAATTTGAGTGAGTAGCTATGTCAACGCACATTTTAGTAGCTCGCTTATAAAGGCGGTGCCGAAAATAAAATTTAAATTATTACTTACCTAAATATTTTTGAAATGTAAATTTTTTGAAGACTTTAGGTAAATGTCTAAGTATTTAATACTGGTTGTGGTCTTATTGGGTTAAGGTAATAGAAGATTGGTTGGGTTGGATTTGGAGGGGTAGCGGGAGGGTTAGGGGTCGCGGGGCGGTCGGTGGTGTGAACCTCTAGCTTCGCTCACTCACTGTCTCTCAGCTCGGCTCCGCGGCAACACGTCCTGCAGCTGCCGAGTTCTTTCGCGATACTACGCGCTCGGAGCGCAATGTAGTTTTGCCCAAAAATTAAAAAAACAAGCTTCAAACTGTTTTCAACTATCACAAAAGTTGTTAAGAAATATTCCGGTGTCGCGGCTGATACCCAAGCAGGAACTTCTGGTGAGTACGATAGCTTTCGATGTGTGGCATTCGTGAACATGACGGAGGGCGCGTAAAAGTTTGAACGGGCGCGGCGTCGCAACAGGTAGGGCGATATCGAGCGAGAGATACGCTTTCACTTTTACTTTTCGTTTAAGCGGCCGTAATCCCGGGACTGTTACACACCCGCC
Source organism: Nymphula nitidulata (assembly GCA_947347705.1). Taxonomy (NCBI): domain Eukaryota; kingdom Metazoa; phylum Arthropoda; class Insecta; order Lepidoptera; family Crambidae; genus Nymphula; species Nymphula nitidulata. The sequence continues at coordinate 27,563,958 of OX374616.1, forward strand.
ATTTTATCTCCGCACGGTCCTCGCCTCCTTTCAGGAGGTCGCCTTTTGTGTTTGTGTTAAATGACTCTTTCACACCGAGATGGTTTTAGGCCCCTTAGCATAATAATAAGCAATCAATTACTGTCAGTTCAGGTAGCCTGATTCAACTTCTCAATTCAGCGTAGCTTTAGCGTAGGTTGTGTTTTACGAAGTTTTAGTTAGAAATTTAGGTCTTATTTGCTATTTTTATTTTTCTTATATTTATCATAATTTTCATGTGCTCAGATAGCAGACGTTAGAAATTAATAAAAAAAATTAGGCAACAAAAGAGGGCTGATTTCACAAAAGTAATGATTTTTTTAAAAAAGCAATATTAATTTAATTTAAAAAAAAACACTCAAGTCAAGTTGCAAGCCATATTATTCTTAACCTGCAATTTAAAATCTCTTAGAGACGAATGAATGAATGTCTCTGATGTTTAAATTTGTCTTTAAGCCAATAAATAGACACAAAAATGACGCGCTATGAGGCATAAAGAAAATAGAAAAATAATAAACTCCTTCAGTACAGGCGTTCTATGCCCTGAAATGTTTACCGCCACTTTGCAATAAGAATTCTTTTTCCTTGAGCTGCAAACGTTTCTTGTGATATAATTTTTAATTTTTGAGTCAGTTGTCTTTGTATTATTAGCTCTGGGTTTCTTTTGTTGCCCTTCTCGCTTTTCTTTTATAGTATTATTTTATCTTTTTTGGTAAGAAAATATTAAGTAAAATAAACAGTTCGCGTGTTTTTATTTAAAATTTTAACGTCTTAATGATCTATAAAATCAATACCTTCCGTAGCTTCCAATGTTTGTATCAATACTTAAGTAACGTTAGAAAATTAGGCAATTATATCTATTACTGTAACTTTATTCCATTCCTCTTCCGTTAAATTTGATTCCCAGATTCTATCTCTTCAGGCATTCAAAAATGAATTGCATTGGAATAAGAACGGAGCAATATTAATCGTAATTCTCATGCTGTTATGTATGATGCGCAGTGATTTTACCGAGCAACTTTATAAAATAAATGTTGGTTAGCGAAGTTTTCCTCGACATTTATACACAATTTATTTTGTATGCGTTGGTGTGGTTGCACTGACATCGGATTCTGTTGCGGTAAATGTTTTATTTATGACTCGCAGGTGGCATTGAATAATAAGATTTTATTTAGTAAAAGCGCGATTGATCTACTATTGACTGCAGTGTTTGGTCTACTAGCGTAAAGTTTTCACTTTTTTGGAAGAAAGAAAATAATTTATTTCGCGAGACAGTTTTTTTCTTCATACAACTAAATGACAATAAGTACGTTCTCATCCTGAAGCCTGAGATGAATTCATTCTTCCATTCTCACTAATTACTTACACTGGCTACCATTCCCTTCAATCCGTAACACGGCAAACTGTTTTACAGCTGTAATAGGGCAGGCGGACCTAGCTAGATGACCTTACATACGGGATGGTGATTGAATTAAAACGTGGGCTATAATAGAAAGGTTCAAAAACACGCAAATACATCTTATTCATTTGATAATTTCATAAAATTTATATGAAAGTTCTAACATGGAACCTACTCGCAAATTCCATGAATGTAGAAAAATAATATTATAATGAAAACAGCTTCAGTTCAGCCTGTGCACTCTTGGCTATCATCCGACGTTAGTCTTCCTCGATCGCCTCAAATTTGAAATAAATTTCTTTAGAGAGTTTACACACAGTGTTTTTTGACAGAGAGACGTAACAGACGACAGTGACGTAGCAAAATAATACAATACAAATATAAAAATATAGATAAGTCACAATAATATAAAATTTAAAAAAATTAAGTAACCCTCGTCCTCATTAATCATCTCTCTAACACCATATCATTGAGACTTTTATTATGAGCAATTTTCCGAAGAATTCCTGCAGACTTTGATGCAACAGGATCAGCTCAAGATCAGCATGTCTTGGAAATACTACCGAAGTAATAGCACTGTGGTAATAGTAAGCCAAATTTTAAACCAATCGGATCTAAGAAAGTTAGTAACACCATTTTGTCAAGTAGGAAATGAGCCGATAGTCATCGAACGCCTTAACTTCGTGAATTGTAGCTAAAAACCATCCTGATCACGTCAGCTTTCAAACAACAAAAAAAACTATATCAAAATCGGTCCATTCGTTTAGAAGATTTGCCACAGACAGATATACAGATATCTACTCAGACCGACACACAGATACACAGTCAGAAGTCAAACTTATTACACGAGGAGTGTTATAAGTTTTTGCGTCGGGGATTAAAAAGCCAACACACATACAAAAATAATGTTTGGTCTTAAGCTTTTAACATTTTCTGGAATCTATGGGATCTTTCTATAGGCTTTCATAAGATCTATGGATTCAATGTAAACCTAATAAAGAGTCATTTTGCTGATTCGGTTAGCTAACTACCGACAAGTCGAACGGGTTCCATTTTTTAACAAATGACATCGACGTTTTCTGTTATAGTTCGACTAGAATCGCTGAAAATGCTTGAGGCAACTTTATTTTTTACTATCCCTATCCACCTTCACGTCTATCCACCGGCGCGGCGGGCCTAATTTTAGCGGCAACGTTTGTTGCCGGAGATGTGATTTTTTTTTTGCGGCTTTTTTCATTTTTCCCCTGTTTGTAATAAAACTCCAAAGTGTTGCCCTGATAGTAGACAGAAAGGCGTTAAATTAATGGAGAAAAAAAATAATGGCTAATGTAAAATATTTTTTAAAAATTTCTACCGACATATCTCAAAAATTCTCTCTCCTCAATGTTTCGGAACATCTAGGGTAGATGACACTAAGATAACATTGTTTTATATTTAGCTTTTGCATAGTTTATCAAGATCAAATGAAATTGATTATCATATTAAATAATCTAAAAATAAATTTAGTAAAAACTAAAATCATGAATTTTATATTATTATAACTCTCAAGAATTACAATTAAATACAAAATATAATGACATAGATATTGACAAAGTCGATGAATTTAAATTTTTAGGACTAATCATTGATAAACATTTAAATTGGAAAGGACATATTGACCTAGTATGTAATAAGCTTGATCGTTACGTTTACGCTTTGAAACGGTTAAGAGAAACCGTGTCCGTACAAGCAGCTCTAACAGCTTACTACGGATATGTATCGACCGTACTAAGCTACGGGTTGATTATCTGGGGAAACTCGGTAGAAATTGACAGGGCATTTAAAATCCAAAAAAAAAATGCATAAGAGCGATATGCAATGCTTGGTTTAAGAATACTTGTCAGCCTCTTTTTCGACAGTTAGGGATACTCTCCTCGCCTAAACTTTATGAAATTACATACGTCTCTAATATACATATTAGAGACGTATGTAATTTCGTAAAGTTTCACCCTGACTACTTTAAGGAACTTGTAGACGTTAACTCTAGACCAATCAGAGCACAGTACCGATATCTACTGCATCAACCGCCTTGCCATACTTACATATATAAACACAATGTCTTTAACATGTGTATTATATTATACAATAAATTGCATAAAAACATAAAAGCCTTGGAAGGCAATAAATTTAAAAAAGTACTCGGTGACTGGCTAAAGGGGAACTGTTTTTATAGTGTAAAGGAATATCTAAATAAGTGATGATTATAGAAAATTTAACTGTTAAGAACTTTAATTTGGTGACAATTATTAATGTAAAAAACTTATTGACATTTAGATTTTGGATTTGATATTTATATAATTATGTTGACTATTTAATAAATTAGCAAATTAATAAATAAATTAGTGTTAAGTTAAAATGACAAAATTTGCACGCCTGTCATCAGGCTGAATACTATGTCTAGTATAATTATTAAGATCCCTATGTAACTCAATTCATGCAAATAAAGGATTATTATTATTTTTATTTATCTTTTAGTATGAATTAATATTCTAGTAAGTAATAAAACAAAGACGTAAGTCATGACGTCACATTTAAGATTCAAGTTACCACAAGTGTGCGTTTAGAGATCTTCTTTTGTAAATAAATTATAAGCTCACTAGATTTTTTGAGATTACTCGTACACTGGTCTTAGCGGTTAATGATTATAAACTACCACCCCCCTGAAATCTGGAATAAAAAGTATCCTACACCAAATTTCATTGAAAGCGGTTTAATCGTCGGAGGACAGACAGACAGACACACTTTCGCATTTATAATACTAGTATGGATCAGTATGGATGTCGTTAAAAATAATGCGTACTTTAGTTTTTTGTGAAGAAAAATACATGGCCTCAGCGACACAGCTACCTCCGTAATTTATAAAAGCGTAGGAATATTTATTATTTTTGCGCTACGTCACGACGATGTACCGTTGTCGAGTTAAGAGTCGACTTTTGTTCAATCATTATTAGAGCGAAAAGTTGTACCCTCTGGAACTCACACTAGCATGAGTGATGTCACTGAAGATGATTTGACAGTTTAAAGCGATTTTAGCGTTCCGTAGTGAATAAATCCAACAGTCCATTTGTTTGCGTCTAGCGAGAGGCTCTTAGTACTAAAAGGCTATTATTTGACATAGAATCAGAAATGAGGACATCCGTAAGAGAACCAAACTGGAATAGCTCATAAAGATTGAAGTGCTAGTGGGCAGGTCACATAGCACGCATGACGGAGGCCGATGGGGCGTTAAGTTCTAGAATTGCTACCGTACCGTACCAGAAAGCGCAAAGTAGGACGGCCTCCCACTAGATGGACAGGCGACCTGGTCAGTGTTGCGGAAAGCCGTTGGATGCATGCTGGATGGAGATTGGACGGAGGCTTCTGATTATGATGATGATGATGATATTTTTTTCGCGTCTTTCCTATTGTGTGTTAGGTCGCTTAAAAATATTTAGTGTGTGTGTAAAACATTATTCTTTTCAGGAATCCGCCCGTTTGTAAGATATTAATTAAGCACTAAAGTGATTATTTATTATTAGGCACTACACCAATAACTAAATCAATTAAATTGGTATTCATAGTATGTATTAAACAAAATCCATTCTAAGGCCGCATATTATATGGAACCATATACCTACTACGCGTGGCCCAATACACACTTGGCCGTTTTTCGGTATGAATTATAAGTGTAGGAATTCAGAATAAACCACGTAGATGCTTAATTTACATTTATGAAATATATTTACGAAGTTTAAAAAGAGTTTTTAAACTTCGATATAATAAATAGTATGTAAATGCATTAAAATAACATAATTTGTAAAACAAATTTATTTAAAACAGCTTACGAGTTGATTTCAGAGAAAGACTAAAATTCTGATGATAAATTCTAATGATGTCATTAAATGAATGATGAACCCAAATTCTCTGAATTAATCTCTTTAGTCCGCTATGGTCGCGCGTAATCATGAGTATATTTATTTGGAGCACTAATAAATAGGTGATCTCGGTGGCGTATTGGTTTAAGCGCTTTGGTTGCGATTACGAAAACAAAGCAACTTTCGCCATGGTCGATCAAAGGATGGGTCAATCAAGATTTGTTATCTCGAGCTCCTCCGTGCTTAGGAGGGCACGTTAAGCCGTTGGTCCTGGTTGTTACTACAACCGCTTTAACCCACCAACCCGCATTGGCCAGCGTGGTGGTGTTGTGGCCCAAACTCTTCATGTATCTCTCCCATGTAGGAAGGCCTGTGCCCAGCAGTAGGACGTATATAGGCTGGTGATGATGATGATGACTAATAAATCTTATAATATTTTAATGGCAAAAGTTTATATGGATATTTGTTTCGGCATCACGCCAAAACGGCTAATCAAATCTATATAAAATATAGCAAAAAGATAGATTATGGTCTAGAATAGGACATAGGTCTCTTTGTATGGCAAGAATATGTTCCTGTGGGATAAAGGAGATGAAGTCGCGGGCAGAAGCTAGTAAATTATAAAGAACAGTGGCGAACTCCCATACAAATTTTTGTCAACCAAATTTTTATGCGTCTCGTATAGATGAAAAATATGTTAAAGTATAGAGCTAATTTTTTTTAATAAATGGGTGTTTATTTCACTATCATTGCAAGTTTTGAATAAAACATATTTCAATTTAAACTTTTTGAGGTTATGTTTTACAAAACAACACTACGCAAAAATATACTTGTTCATGTCAGTTTCATATTCATAGTATTTTTAAATACTTTTTTAAAGAGAGTTACACACAAACAGAATATAATAGGTGACTGAAGACATACAAGGAGTCTAACGGCAGATTTCATTATTCTTTCCGCAGATAAATATAAGCTCGACTAAGATTTGTGGCATCATGCATAGCAATTTCTATTATTTGACAATAAATAACACAGGTTCCTAATATCAGTTTGTGGATAGAATAGATAGATCGTTCTACAAAGTCAGTGACTCAGTATCAATAGTCGATAGATAATGGCCAAAAGAAATTGAGTCCAGGCCAGTAAAGCAACCTAAAAAAAGTCGATCGATACTTTAATGTAATAATAATCTGTGCTTACGTCCACATTACTCTATGGTCCACATCCTTCCTCATTGGTCCACAGATTAGTGATTAGTCAGTTGAAATTTCTTTTAAAATGATTTTATTTACAAGCTTGGACGGACCTAGTTTAAAACTTATAAAATCTTAAAAAATAATATAGGTGAATTTGTTATAATGACATTTTAAGACGCTCAATATTTACTTCGACAAATTTTTCGCCATTGTTCTTTGTGAAAATCTCATGGAGATGTCCGTACTGACCTCCAGATAAGTACTTAGTGTGCGCAGCTTAAAGACATTGCATTGGGGAACTAGATTAGTCCGCCATGTTGTCGTTAGAAATATTTTTTTAAGGAGGAAAACTGGAGAACATTTACTGGAGAACCTTGTCTAGCACGTTATCGAAAGCATTATACCTTCTTACTTGTATTTTTTTTATTTAGAGTTTTTTTTCTTATTCCTTAACATCCTATTCTCACATTGGTATGTGAAGCTTGAAAGAGTTTACCCTGAGATATTAATAAGACTACATATTTTTTATACGGTAACAGTTCTAAAGAAAATTGGTCACGTACGGAATCGTCGTAATGTGAAATGCGCTAACCGTCATTGAATAAAATGGAAGTGCTTTTATGCCAATACGAAGTCGCTATGACGATTCATTCCTGATATTGAATTAAAACTAAAAGCCTAAATTACATTTTTTTTATACAACTAGATGACAAACAAGCCCCACCTGGTGGTAAGCGGTTACCGCTGCCTATAGACACCTGCAATAACAAGGAAAAGCACTTGATATTGCAGTGCGTTGTCATCCTGAGGCCTAAGATGAAATGCCGTCCATGCCCAGTAATTACACTGGCAACCTTTCCCTTCAATCCGAAACACAGCGAACTGGTTCACGGCTGAAATAAAAAAGGCGGTGGTACAATGATGGTAAAATTTCTCTTACAGCTTCTTTGTCAGTTGTTGTTAAATGTTTTAAACGGTAAACAGGTATGTAACACTGAAAAGAGACGTTCAAAAATGTATGGAGACCCGGCCAGGTCTATGTACGGCATACTGTTAAATAGGTAAAAATATGAAGAACAGTGTTTAAGTGTCCATTTTTTTTATTTGCTTCGTTCAGTGGTACAAAACAAGAAAATTTAATGAAAAAACTGCAACACAGTCAAATATTCATTATGGCGCCTATGTCACTTTCTATCATCCTTGGTCACTTTGGTAAGTTTAGTTGACTTCTATGTTGCCCGCCATATTGACAGATTGAATAACGATGAAATCGACGACAAATTTCAACTTTTGTACAAACCAACTATGCATGAAAGCGAATTATTATTTTCCCCGGATTCAGGACATTTTACCTGGTTTTTAAGATAGTGTACATATACCTGGCCGGATATGAAACATCTCCTGTCCAGAAGAATATACTTAGTTAAAAATAATGTCTTTGACTATCATAACTTTAATTCAATGTTGCATCCGCCGTGGCAGGGATATCTGAGTAGGACAGTTTTTTAAACCTTTTGCTTTAACTATCAGGGAATAAACAGTTGTGCTAGTAATATTGATAACTTATTGTATAGGCGGAAAGGCAATCTTTTATAAAAATAAAATAAATAAAAGAAGCTCTGACTACAGCACGCAGCCACCTATACGTTTTAATAGCATGCATATTAATGCCCAATTCACTCAGGATTCGATTCATGCGGAAGCTTGGCAGACCTAACAGACAAGTGAAAGCATTAATTGTTATATATAGTACACTTATAGCGTATGCCTGCTGCGTAAAGTTGATTCATAGGCTGCTCCTATGAATGTTACTTCGAATTAATTGCCGACGCATCTGTTCCCTTCTTTCTATATAACATGGGTACCTTCAAAAGAGGAGTGAAAGGCCTTTTAGACCGGCAAGGTGGAGGCGGCTAGAGCAGTGTTTAAGCGGCAATAACCCTCTTTGCATCTCTTGTTACCTTGATACCGCTTCACATGAGGTGGTGTTGAGTCATTTGTCGTATTTTGCATGAAAAAAAAAGTTAAAAATAGCTAGTATGTAGGTTTTAAAATGTCGAAAAACCATTAACCAAACACTAGTAACAGAAAATATATATTAGTTAAACCAAGATACGTATGATATATATACTTCATCTAAATTTAAGACTGAAATGGGTCTCGCGTATAAGGTTGTACTCGCAAGTGCTCTCTAATACCCTCGATGTGATCAAAACGCGATAACTCATCTAAGTAAGTATGTACTCACCGCGCAAACGCTGCCGCAGCCACAATATTCGCCTAGTGTTTGATGATTTTGTGCTTTATATGACAAGCACTTGTTACACTTAGCTATAAATTTAACTACATCCTGATACATACGGGGCCAATAATAGCGTAGAGACAAGCGATGATAGGTCTTATAAATTCCTAAATCGCCAGCAGTAGGTTTGCTATGATTACTATCAATAATGTCCGGACGCAACTCAATAGGAACCACCTCCTTGCGAGAAAATTCAGAAGTTTGGTGGTTCCTACCTTTAGTCAACCTAAACAAAACGTTATTTTTTTATTATAAAATTAGGAAAATTTTCTGGTTTTGTTAAACAACCGTTGTAAATTGATATGTACCATGAATCACTCGTGGCAAGATTTGTAACCGACACAATAACCGTGTCAACCGGAATGGCACGAGAAAGAGCGTCCGGAATGACATTATCGACTCCTCGACGATGTTTCAACTCAAAATGGAAAGCAGACAAACGTACTCCCAACGAGCCAGTCTGCCGTAGGATTGCTTAACGAAAGGAACCATTTCGAAGCACTATGGCCAGTGTAAGCCGTGAATGGTTTGCCATTTAAATAGCATACTCCAATGCTCTAGAGCGGTTATGACAGCTAAGGTCTCACGCTCCGTAATGCTATAATTCTTCTCGGCTTGTGTTAGCGACTTACTCATATATGCAAATGGATGTTCTTTGCCAGGAATATGCCGCAGGAACATATATATCAGTATAATAATATATATCGAAAATCGGAATAAAAGAATCTACCTACGTGGTGTCTGTCTGAATTGTATAGCCGATATCGTAGTCATGGTGTATCAGAATTACCCAAAAAAAAAGAAATTCTTTATCGAAAACTCAAAATAAAAATATTACTGCTCTAGTAATCGGCCTCTAGTAATTTTAGGTTGTACTCTAGTAATTTTAGTTTGTTCTCTAGTAATTTTAGGTTGACCTTTAGTAATTATAGGTTGTACTCTAGTAATTTTAGGTTGTACTCTAGTAATTTTAGTTTGTTCTCTAGTAATTTTAGTTTGTTCTCTAGTAATTTTAGGTTGACCTTTAGTAATTTTAGGTTGTACTCTAGTAATTTTAGGTTGAATGACATTACCAGCCGATTACTAGTGTAGTGACATTTTCATTTTGAATTTCGACAAAGAATTTCTCTTTTTGGGTAAATCTGATACATCTTGTATACGTCCCACTGTTGGGCACTTCCTACATGGGAGGAACCCATGAGGAGCTTGGGCCATAACACCACCACGCTGGCCCGATGCGGGTTGGTGGGTAACCCCGATCGCTGTAAAGTAATCAAAGTGTTGGGTATAAAATTATATAATGTAAAATCTAATTAAACGCTACATAAATCCGGTACGTAATGTGGTTTTATTTCAATTATTGAAAGTTTTCTTTAAAATAAAACGAAAATAATACAGCAGATTTGCTTTGAACAACGACTCGGACTACCGTACGGGAACTAACAGAGGGTTTTAGTCGGCTTACTGATCCTATGTGGCTTTGTATGTAGCTTACTATTGTGTGTTTACTAAGACTTTCCAATAACAGAGATTTTCTGTGATTGTATTGGATTTAAAAAGGCAGCTTATTTTGGGAACTTATGACGTAGAAAATATACTTGGACCTGTGAGAGATTAGGAAAAAGGCTGAAACGGCTAAAGCCGTTTTGTTGAATCTTTTATTTATATTTGTTGTTTTAAATGCAAGTGTCCCAACAATAAATAATGCATGTTAAATGAATCTGAAATGTCAATGATAGACTTAGATTTATTTACACATTTGCCGTGATTTGTATACAAATGTTTTACCTTAGCCTTCACCGGGACTCGAATCCGGGACCCGTGTTTAGTAGACATGACACTTCTCCTAATTTTACAATTATATTTATGGGTAGAATAAGCCCCTAAAATATGATTACAAATTTTTATTACACCTTGTAGAGTAAAATAAACATTCAAAATTCACTTACAAGTAGTTGCTCCGATATGACTAAAATCAGTTGCTTCAATCAACCCACACCGCGTCCACCTAAGCAAATTGAAGTAAATCCCCAATCGTTAGTTATTTTGTAAATGTTTTCCTTATAAATTTAGTGTGATGAATTTCGTGTTTTTTAAGGCCTCACCGCTTTACAGTACGGACTAGATTCCTATTACAGAATCCCGTTAACTTCAATATCAATGTAGCTCTATGAAATACACCGTTTGTTATTCAAACAAAGATCGCACGGAGTCTGCTCCGCTAGCAGTGGAAGTCGGGATTTATGGCTATAACAATTTAAATCTTGAGCCTTATCAGATTACTTCGCTAATATGAGTTTCTGATATTATAGTACCCCACATTTTAAAAATTTATTATCATTTAATTACATATATTCACATATAAAACAATTGATATACTTAGTATTCGGAAACCACTTAGGCTGTATGCGAAATATAATGTTAGAAAAATCTGTTCAGCTTTTAGCTACAATATTAAAAGCATTGAGACACTTGATATGTTACAACTAAATAAAAAAATCTATTGAATGTTTTCCTTCGTTCCAATTAACACCACGGGTATCATAATTAATATTATGATACACGTTTGAAAGAATGAAAAAGTATATATAAACTAAAAAAAAAATCAGTCCTGGGACGGGGACCGAGCCTAACTTATCATAATCCGGGTGACTGCTCCAACCATCTGAGCTGCGAAGGACTTGATATTGATATGACCCCATGAATTTGTGCTATAAGGTATATCGTATAGGTATGCGTTAATCTTTTAACAATGTGGAAATAATTCGCGAATTCTGTATATGTGTTTTTTCTAGTTCAGATAGTATCTTACTAACCGACTTCAAAGAGGAGGAGGTGTTCAATTCGGTCGGTATTTTTATGATATCTTAATGATTACGTCCTGGAGTTACTACATAGGTATATACCTATATGAACATAATTCAGAATGCATGGTATCAACCGAGGATTAACGAGATTATAACTAATAATTGAAGTTCCCTGGGGGTTATATTCGGGTTAAGTTGTTAGTGTCTATGAACTATAATGTAAAGTAACATTAGGGTGTAGGTCTAACATCTATAAAGCCGAGATGTAGATTATATTATATCTAGCTAGCTAGTAATAATTTAATATCATAATTAAATTAGAAAGACGGGGTTAGGAAATATACACCTATCTATTTCCCCGAATTCTTACAGCCATTTTGTTGCCTTTGCATATATAACTTCCACCCAGGTTGCCTGGAAGATATTGCTTGTTAGTAATAAGAGCACCTTTTGTAATAATTATGTTTTCACCCCTCCAGCAGCAAAACAGCTCTTTTGCTTCGTAAAATCTCGAATGAAAACCGGCATTTGCAGCGAGCGTGAGGCAAAGTATGTTTTTAAATAAATTTGAGAAAGGCAATAGCGCCTTCCGAAACTCAGGACTAGCGCTAGTCGCACAACTCTGTAATTTAATAATTTTAGTTTATAAGCTTAACTATTTTAATTTATGGACGTTTTCTTGAAAAATAATAATAACTATATAATTCAGTAAACAATAATGTCACGTTACATAAAAATATAATTAGAATTGACTTTTCAAAAAAATTACATCACTGTAATTTCGGAACGCAACTCAAAAATACTTAGTCTATATAATCTGTGGACAAAGCGGGAAAAATAAATTCAGATTGTTTTGATTTTTTGAATTGTTTATAATTAATTGTGATTATTTTGTTAATTTAATTACAAAAATGAGTTCATCGAGCCTGAATTAATATTGTTTGTGTATCTGACATAAAACAATATTCTCGCTGGAGAGGTGAAAAATTGTATGTTTCACACGAGAGCAATTTTTTTTTGTCTCGTGCCTTCAAATCACTCACTGCGCTCACTCGCTATGCTCGTGATTCAATTTTATACTATACTTCGCTGGTTTGTGATTTAACATCAGCACTCGCTACAAAAAAGAAATTTTCTCACTTGTTGAACAAATAACTATTTCTTACTCTGGTGACTTATGTAATTACTCGTGTACAATAAAGTGTATTTGTTTTGTAGATAATTTTCAAAATTTTCGTTCGAGAGTTAAGATCCTTTAAGGACAGTAGGCCTTATTCTACACTATTCTAGCCGCCTCCACTTTGCCGGCCTTTGAGGTGTCTTTTCACGCCTCTTGGGAAGAACTCATGTTATTGAAAGCGACACGTGTGCTGGCAAAAAATTCGAAGTTCTGAAGGTACGACAAAGAACCGAGTTACTAAATTTCTTTGTGCTTGATGTTGAGGTGGAGACAGTACATTAATGACGTCACGGGAGTAGGAACGGGGTAGTGAAGAGTGCTCTGAAGAGCTTTTCGACCTCATCCCAATGAGGCCGAAAAGCTCTTCAGAGCACTCTCCATGATATAATATAATTAGATAATATTCATACACTCAAACCTATTATCTAGCCCAAAGTAAGCATCATTAAGAGCTTGTGTTACGGATACTAAATAACGAATAAATATTAATAATAATATGTATATAAATATTAAAAATATATTAGGTTGGGGAAAAAGTCTTTTCGCATTATAGTATGTATGAACTTGTAATAAAATCTCTTTGGCTGTACTATTTGTATCTGGCTGGTTTTGGTATCATTAAAAGTTTAGATTTTAAAAAAGATAATTCCAAATTCAAATTAGGATAATGAGTGTTTTTCATTTGTTTTTCGTACTGTCAAGATAAGTGAATCCAATGAAAAATTCGATACATTTTAAAATTTTACTACAAAAAAGGTAAAAATGCAACGCAAGCCGCGAAAAAAAATTGCGATGTTTATAGACCTAGTGCAGTGTCTGTGAGAGTAGCACAAATTTGGTTTAAGCGTTTTCAATCCGAAAATTTTGATGTCAAAGTTGCACGTCGCTCTGGTCGCCCTATTACGGATAAAATAGATGCCATTTTTGAAAAACTGGTTAGTTACGACGTAGCTGAAGAACTGGGAATTGCCCACAAAACAGTTTTGGTGCATTTAAAGAAAATGGGTACACTAAAAAGCTCGATATTTGGGTACCCCACGAGCTCACTGAAAGAAACCTAATGAACCGTGAACTCATTTGTGATTCTTTATTACGACGTAATGAAACCGAACTATTTTTGAAGAAGCTGATAACTGGTGATGAAAAGTGGATCACGTACGACAAGAACTTGCGAAAAAGGTCGTGGTCAAAGGCCGGTCAGGCTTCACAGACTGTGGCGAAACCCGGGTCAAATCGCAACAAGGTGCTGCTGTGTGTGTGGTGGGATTGGAAGGGCATATTCATTATGAGCTGTTACCACCAGGCAGGACCATCGATTCTGAACTCTACTGCGAACAACTGATGAGATTAAAGCAAGAAGTTGAGAGAAAGCGGCCGGAATTAATCAACAGAAGGCGTGTGGTTTTTCATGCATCCGCCGTATAGTCCTGACCTTGCACCTTCAGATTTCCACCTGTTTCGCTCTCTTCAGAATTCTCTAGGCAGTGTCAGGTTAACATCACGATCAAAAGCCCCAAAATTTCTATAGCAATGGGATCATGTCCCTACCTACAAGATGGCAAAAAGTTATCGAACAAAATGGTACCTACACACTTTAATTAAATGTAAATAAACTATATAAAAAATGTTTTGAATTTTCTTAAAAAATGCGAAGTAACTTTTTTCCCAACCTATTATACACATCCTGGACTCGTAAACAAAATGCTCGTACTCATCATAGAAACATTTGCTCCTACCGGGATTCGAACCCCGGGACCTTTTGACCGAGTAGCCTGCAAAGCAAAGGGTTACAGACCGCTCGACCAGCCAGTCAATATAGCCGATAGAAGGTCATTACATAGCGTTTCGTCTTGAGTTTACCGGGTCGGAAACGTAGTGCCCAATTGATATGAGCGTGAAGATTAGGCTACGGTAACGGCTGACCGGCTGACCATTAGGCGGGTCGTAAGCTTTTTTTGCATACTTTCCCTTGTCGAATAAAAAAGTTTACCGTTTGGTTCTAATAATTTCCAACAGAGGCGCTGTTGATAAATGATTAGACTGAACGCCTTTGAGATTGCGAATTTTATACTAAGGTACTGATATGTAGGAGAAAGTGGGGTTATTACGAGCGTGGGGTATCTCAACGAGGTCGTTTAAATCATGGTAGAATAGGCTTAAAATGCCTATGCATAGTGTCTGACATTGAATACAAGTCCTCTCTCAGCCAGCAAAAAAAAATACCAACTATTGTTAGGAACAACAACCTTTCCTGACGTTAGCCTTTGCTCTTATAGTAATTTTCTTTTCTATTATTTTTATTACCATCTTATATCTTTCTCTTGACGATACAAAATAATACATCTACAATTTCGTACTAATTCAATAGGTACAGTATTTTGCAGTATTTTACGTATAACAGCATAATGCATTGTTGTACAGATGATAGCACACCAAGTGTAACAGTTGAAGTACGAAAGCCATCTCAATTACGAACGCAGTAAGGGCGGTCTCGAGGTCAAACTATTACACTGGATTTTCTGTCGACTGTACATACGCACGAAATTTTAATTACATACATTTTAATGCAGCAATTTATGCACAAACAGTTTATTCAACTATCCTTTTCCATTATGATATACACTGTCTCCTGCAACACTACCCTGCCTTCGGAATTACCCACACTCCCCTATTACATTGTAAGCGGATCGCAGTAACTATTTGACAACCTGCAACCTAATTGCTTTAGTAGAGACTGGCGAGTGACTTAGCTATTTATAAAGTAAGTACCTACTAAATTACAAATTGCTAGGATTACTCGGGTGCTATCCGGTTTAACTCACCACTAGTTACACTATTAAAACGTGGGTTAGGGCTATATTTATGTGGCATATTGTTTTTTTCTTAGTTTTTCGAAGTTCGCTTTTTTCTTGATGTATTTGTTATTAAACATTTCGTTGTTAATCTGGTGCTGATAAGCACTAAAGGATTAGCAAAGAAATGTGTTTTAACTCATTCCTTTGTGTGAGAAGTTTAAAATTAAAGAAAGTAAAAAAAACTAATACATTCCTAACAGATACTGGCTGTCGTTTCTTTATGCTTTGACAGTTTAACGCAATCAGTATCGAGATGTTTCGATTAGATTGAAATTGAAATTCAAAATTGTAATTGGCCTCCTAGGACGATTCAGGTTTGTTAGCTAATAAGAGGGTAAAGTGCCTTAGGTAGGCCTTAAACTTAAAGTTCACAGATTTTTTAGCCTTTGAAATAAAAGTTTTAGATGTAGGCACCTGAAACGTAACACATGATTTCGCTAACGATTCAAATTCCTTTATAATAGGTAAGTATCTACTTTGAAAGAAATTTTATGTTCTTTTCCAGACACGTCATTAAACATGATTAGGAATTACGATTTCTTAGTACCTAAGTAAGTATCTATAATACCAAAGTGACATTAATTTCAATATATTTTTACCATAATAAATGTTTGAAATAATTATTATAGGTAGTAAAATATCATATTTTGACATTGTGAGGGTGTACGTCAGCGTAGTGAGGAGCTCGGTGGCGTAGTGGGCGCTCTGGTCAATTACGAAATAAAAGCAACTTTCGCCAAGGTCGATCCCGGATGAGTTAATAAAAAATTGTAACCTCTTACTCCTTCCCCGTCCCGGTTATTACTGCAATCGCTTTAACGAACCAACCCGCATTGGGCCAGTGTGGTGGTGCTACCGCCCAAATTCCTCATGAGTTTATGTACTATTTAGGACCACCTTTGCCTAGCAGTGGGAAGGCTAGGCGTGATGATGATGACGTCAGCTGCTAACGCAAATAAAGCTAGACTAGAAGAAATAAATATAGTCATCCCATTAATAGCCAACCAAGACTTGGTAGCTCCGATGGTTAGAGCAGCTGCCCGGATTGTAAAAGGTCGCGCCATAAGACATGATTTTTTCTACTTTAGATTCTTTTCTCATAAAAATGTCGTGTTAATGTCACTTTTGTTATAAAACAACCATTTTCGATTGACTGTAAACATGTATCGTCCAATTTCAGTAAGTAACTATACACCTACTTATAAAGTCTGTTAAACGCATCCTACCTTGTTTATTGTTACGACGTAACATTCTGAGACGGTCGTGAAATGTTTTATGTTATGTCTAAAAGGCAGGTGTGAAGTATTATGAAATTGCACACCGCTAATAAAGTCTTACTTTACAAATGCGCACGAGTAGTCAAGTTGATATGTCGTGGCGATGTCCATCTTTAAATAAAATATTTTATGCCGCAACTTTGATCTATATCACGAATACCAGCGAGTATCTTTGTACAGGCTACAGCACATTAAGAGTAACAGTTGCAATGAAAGCTGCCTAGCCGCATTGTTAACTAACTATTAAGATAATTACCGCAACAACTATGCGGTAGTTGTTCCCATTCAACTGCATTTTCTTCACTGTATGCGGGTGCTTCGATCTCTCGCTCAAGAGTCATATTATCCTTTTTCACTGTGAATTTTCAAGTTTTGTCCTAGTTAGTTATATTAATTATACGTATATATAGGCGGATAGTTATACTTCGTAATCATCAATTTACTGTCTCCACATCAACATCACACACAAAGAAGTTTAGTAACTCTATTCTTTGTCGGACTTCCAAAACTTGGAATTCTTTGCCAGCACATGTGTTTCTTCCTTTCTATGACATGGGTTCCTTCAAAAGAGGTGTGAAAAGTCACCTTATGGGACGGCAAGGTGGAGGCGGCTAGAACAGTGTGTTTCAAGCTACTCAACCTGTCTTCGCATATCGACTCTTATTACCACTTTACATCAGGTGGTGCTTAGTCATTTGCCATGCTTTGTATAATAAAAGAACTGACTCAATCAAGACCCCTGGTATACGCAACAACTTCCAGCTTTGTGGCTTTAAATGTATATAATTCACTATTCCTATAATATCTATAGTGGATTTACTTTCTTTCTATCTACTCGACATACAAAAAAAAGAATTTTGAAATTCGGTTCACAACTGACTGAGAAATCGGTGAACATAGAAAAAAAAATACATACAGTGGAACATAGAACCTCCTACTTTTTTGAAGTTAGTTAAATACGAATTCCAGGTAGTCACATTAAAATTTTCCTTTTGAAAGTCACTACTTCATACTTTTATTCAAAGAATAAGGACAAGAATATTTGCGTTGAGGGATTATCTTACTTACTATATCACATATTATTATATGTACATAAAAAGTATTATTATTTAAATACATAATAATACATTATGTGTGTATGTGTCTTATCATCATCATCATCACCAGCCTATCCCACTTGTGGGCACAGGCCTTCTTACATGGGAGAAACAGATGAGGAGTTTGGGCCATAACACCACCACCCAATGCGGGATGGATGTGTGTCTTATATAGGTTGACTTAAACGTGCGGTTGGGTGAGTGATCCTTGTGAGTACACCTTGCTGTACAGGCTCGGGTCTCGGGTTTGAATTCCAGTAGGAGTAGATGTTTGTATGATTAGTGCGAACATTCGTTCACGAGCCATGGATGTATTTCGAATTTTTATTCATTAGAATATTTTTTATAATATTCATATAGGTATATCAATATTTCTCCGTTATCTAGTATCCATTAGACAAGCTCTTAATGGTTCTTACTTTGGACAAGACACGTAAGAGGTGTGAGTGTAAGGATATTGATTTTTTATATTACAGTTAATAACAAAAAACTGACTAAAAAATAAATAGACATAATATTGAGGTTAATTTTACAAGCTTAATGAAATAAGACTGTTTGCTTTTAATGCAAAGTCTTAGCTTATATCTTTACAAATTACAATATAAAAAGCACGGCATTTGAGTGGCTTGTCAATAGTTTTACCCCAGAGATGCGAGAACTTCATCCGTTCCCCGTTTCTGCTGAATCTCGCTTTAAAAAATACTATCCTTGGAATAAATTGTATTTATTCAGTAATTAAGTAGCGCTTGCTGTCTATTGCGAGCGAAAATTTTAAAATGACAAATACTACCTTAAGTTATTCTTAATTTTTTATTTTAACATTATTATAAATGTTTGAAAAATTACTTAGTAATTAAACCTTAAGTTAATTCACATTTCAATTGCTTCTTTGCTTTGGCAAAGACATCGGTAATTATGGTCACGTGGTTCACTAGGCTGTATACCTTAGAATAATGACTAAGCTAATCAGTGTAACATATTTTTTTTTATAAAAATACCAAGTTAGTTTTGTCAAACGAGAAATGCCCCTATAGATCTGGTCGCAATATGTGCGAAATATAAAAATCTAGTTACAAATATTTACGACTTTAGTACTAAATCGTGATAATAGGCATTCAGAATTTATTTCATGTAGAGCTACTGCTCTTAAATAGATAGGTAGTGTTATTGCGAGCGAAAGTGAAATGGGAGTACCGACATGCTTGTTCGAATGCAACAAGTGGTCGCTCCGCCAACCTCCACGAATAAATGAACCCGAGAAGAACGTTCCGTGCGTAAATGCCACTTATTTTTCTGTTAAATAGAGGGAAATAAAAACCGTTATTATTACTGACACTTCAATCCCATGTCCTTGGGCAATAGAAAATTTTATGAGTCACCAAAGACATTCACAGCAAAGGACTTTACTGTAGGTAGGTAATCTTTGCGATAGAATTAAATATTAAAGTGATTTTACGATTTTATGATTGCTTTGGAAAATAATTTGCGCGGGAAACTGATTTAATTTGAGCTGTGACCCTTGTTAAACAGGCTACTCAGTCAGGGGTCCCGGGTTCGAATCCCGGTGGGAGCTAATGTTTGTATTTATTATAATTTTGTCTCCGTTATCTAGTATCCGTAGCACAAGCTGTTAATGATGCTTACTTTGGGATAGATAAGAGGTGTTAGTGTATGAATATTATTATTAATCCATTATGACAGCAATAACTACAGGATTTTAATAGAATTTAACTGATTAGCTGAGTTTAATTAAAACTCTGTAGATTAAAATTTGTGTATAACTTGCTAGTTACAAATATTTGTCAAAAAATAGATCCCATCTGATAAAAATTCGAGCGGTAAATAAAAGTTAGAGGGTTTTGCTACAACGTAAGTTGACCGCTTAGTTAGTGTTTTATAATTTTATATATAGATCATTGAAGTGTATGAGCGTGCAATGGAATTACACGATCCAATTCCACTGGGCCTGTTATAACTTCTCTATAAGGATAGAAGCGGAGGGATTTTCTAAATAAAGATGTACACTATCGCTACAAAGCTATTACTGGGCCATGAGTGTAACTAAATGATCACAAAAATTTGTAAATATAGATAAACCAGCGGCTGATATTGAACTTGAACTTTAAAGCTAAATAATTCGCAAACGGATATCTAAATGGAAAGATGGTTTTCGCAGAACTTTTATAATCATACCTACTTCACCGTACGATTTTTTGGGGATATTTTCAGTTTGTATATTATTATTTGATTGCTAGGGAGTGGGAGCGCTTATAATATGTCCCATTTTACTAACCATTCCGTAAGCTTAGGTGACTTTTATCCACATTTGTCTCTTTCTATCTCCTGTAATTAGACTGAGCTAAAAATTGCTAAGCGACACATAACGGGCAAATGTTAGTAAAAACGAGCAATAATGGCCCTAATTCTGAAGAACACATGCTGCAAGTCTAAATTTAAGTTCAGTGCATCTCTTTCTGTCAATATGAATACGAAAAGGATGGCTGTCATATGATTTGACATTAAGTAACTTGCGTTCAATTTTCGACCTTATTGGACGTGATAAAATGCAGTGTTTAGGAAGCATCTCCATTTATGCCGTCTAAAATTGTATTTGGTTTCTTTGAAATCTGTCTAAATTTAGTTCACAGCTATGAATTCTTGCTATCTTTTTCTTATTACCTATTGCGAGAAAGAGATATACTGTAATTTAGACTTAGAGCGTGTCTTCAGATAAAGGCACTGGGCCTTTATCTGTTTGTTTCTGAAAAAAAAAAGACATTAGTTTCCTGTAGAACACGCGGCTAAATTCTTTGCACGACTTATTCAACGACATCTCACACCGTGGGACAGACGAGAAAAAAAATATTTCCAATTTACGACTAGGAGAAGTTAGGGTAGGCTACCCTAAATTAAATTGCTTTCAAGGTTTTATTTTAAAACTTAACCCTGATACAATTTGTCAAATTACCCCTGCTAAATTCTCTGGGAGCTAAGCCACCGATGAGAATGGAATCACTCCGTTTATTAGGCCGCGGACAGACGGACGGACATGGCGAAACCATAAGGATTGTTGGTTTCGTTGACTTCAGAACAATAAAAAGGATTTATTATTTCCTTGATAGTTGTTATCCTTAGATACATTTACAAATAGAAAGCATAACCAAGTTAAGGCACGTTCGAATGGGGGGCGGCATGTCATTCCATATTTTAGCAGCGGCTTACTTAAAGGAACTCCTGGTGGCAGATAGCTTAAAGGTAAATACTATTTTATCGTACAAGCACAGAAGAAAGAATAATATTAATTTGTGGTACAAGTATAGATTTGATCACTGTTACTTTCGATTACGAAAGCAAAGCAACTTTCGCCATGGTCAATCTCGAGATGGGTCAATCAAAATTAATAATACAATATAATAATAATATACATTCACAGACAACTACTATCTATCCTAAAGTAAGCATTATTAAGAGCTTGTGTTATAGATACTAGATAACGGAGAAATATTGGTAATAATATGTATAAATATTAGAAATACCTACTATATAAACATTTATTTTACTAGGTGGTAGACCCATATGTAGGGTCGCCTGGGTAGGTACCACCGCCTTTCTTATTTTAGCCGTGAAGCAGTTCGCTGTGTTTCGGATTGAAGGGAAAGGTAGCCAGTGTAATTACTGGGCATGGACGGCATTTCATCTTAGGCCTCAGGATGACAACGCACCTGCAATATCAAGTGCTTTTCCTTGTTATTGCAGGTGTCTATAGGCGGCGGTAACCGCTTACCACCAGGTGGGCCGTCAGCTTGTTTGTCATCTAGTTGTATTTAAAAAAAAAAAAAAATTATGACTTGTGAACAAATGCTCGTACTCATTATACAAACCTACATAGTAGCCCTGACCTAGTAGCCAGTATACTAAGGGGTACAGACCACTCAGCCAGCCGGTCGTCAAATTTGTAATCTCGAGCTAAGCTTTTGGTCTCAGTTGTTATTGCAACCGCTTTAACCCGCATTGGGCCAGGCAGCGTGGTGGTATTATGGTCCAAACTTCACATTCGCTTTTCCCATATAGAAATGCCCATGACACATTTAGACACAATATTTTAAAATAAAATTTATTTATTATAATGAAATTGTTATTTATTATATTCCTATTAATAAAATGAGGACTCAGAACAGTGCAAAAATAATTTCATTTCATCAAACAGTGAAATGGCATACAGGCGTTCCGAAACTCTATGAACACTCATTTAACATTCTTTTTCTTAAAATAACGAGCGAAGACGATAAGACGTCCACAATAGATCTAAAAGATCATTTACGCGAAAAATGGAACACAACTTTTTAACAATGGAATTATTTTACTGCTGTATTTAAGTGACGAGATGAAAATTAAACGCACTTAAACCTAGATTGGAGTAAAAGTGTTCTGTGATCTAGATGAAGCAGGAGTGTCTCATTTACCACATATTTTGGCAGCTCCTGCATTAATTGCAATCAGTCTTACTTACTTGACCTAGACATTCAGCGTTCTACCGTCGCTATGCAATAGCATGACCTTATATCATCTTGGTAATGGTATACACTTGTTAAAACTAATTTTTGTTGTAGCAGCAATAGATTTCAAATTAATTGCTATTACAAAAAGGTTTATAAGCTCTTTAGAAGTTATTTCTATAGTTTTAGTCCATTGTGACTTGTACTTATACCCTTTATAAGTTATACCAGTCAACTAAAATTATATAATTAAATAAAAATTAAATATTTTGCAGACGGCCGAAAAGGGTGATCCAACTTCAGTTTATGATTGTTTGTATATTACATTAAATTACGATTTGGTTTTCTTTTCATCATGTAATGGAAAATACTTTAATTAATATTTGAGGCCTACATTATTTAACTGGCAGTAAAATACATATTGTGTATATTTGTTATTATTGCACAGAATAACGGCCTTTGTTTATTCTAAAACAGCGGTCGTTATAGTTTGTTGGTGAAGACACACCTCTTAATGTTACAACTCAAACAATAATAGATTTTGTACAATCAAGTTCACGTTAAACCAAGTGAAATCGAGAGTTGGTTGAACGTGTCTGAGTTCATATAAAATCTATAAGCTACCTGCGGCTGGGGCTCGGATAGGAGAGCACTCGGTATAGCCTGAATAAACCCTCAATCTTTAAGTCGACTTAAAGCGAAAGTTATTAATGTATAACAGTTTCGGCCTTGTAAGACAGGATAAGTTCGATTTGAAACATACAACTAAACTAGGTACTAACACAGAGGAAAGAAACTAAATTTTGTGGTACATACTGCGTTATCGAGCAAAACATCCGACGATATATCGGGGTGTGGTAAAACTAATGTATATGTTACCGCTAAAGCCCGAAGTATGGTAAATCCTAAGATTTACCGGTAACTCCTAGCATTCACCAGTAGGTTAGGTTAGGTTAGTGTTGTGCTTTTGCTGGTAAATCTTAATATTCACCATACTTCGGACTTTAGCGGTAACATATACATAATAAACTAATATTTCAAGATCCGGAATAAAGCTTCGAATTTTAGACGAATATAATGTACATATATATATATATTTTTTAAAGCAAATTCTAAACATTTTCGTCGTTTAATTTTAAAATTTTTTATATGTTTGGGAGTGTTAAAAAAATTGCAATCCAGAAAAAAAAACATCTGCTGTTACTGCTCTGACCACTGACCTACCGACGACTTGGTAGACATAGACAAGACATAATTTTACTTGCAACTTTGTCACACAAAATATACAAATTACATAATACAGTATAGCTAATTGTTAAATACAATTTGGGTTCTATGATTGGCTGTAGCACCACTTAGTTCCACAGTAGCACTTTGCACGCCTTCGTCCGCAGCAAACAGGTCTCAGCTAGACCTGTGTCGATCAATCATTTCCCGCGACTCGGGTCGATCACGACCTATTGGGTTGGTGATCGACTCACAATGATCCGATCAAATGATCGATCGCGAGTCTCAAGTGTTTTCGAGCCGCACAACACATGATTCGGTTCTCTATGCTCACGGGTCGTGGATCGTGGTCGCGGGTCGCAACGTGAGTCTCGGGTCTTTTGGGTACTGTGTACGATTCGTGTCGCGCGCGCGTTGTTATAGCGTTATTAATGAACACGTAATTATGTTTCGAGGTTATAAATAATAGTATATCTAAGTATTTTAAATAATTTTTTTTTTAATAAATAATATTTTTTATAAAGTATTTCTCGTTTTGTGTTATTAATTCAATCTTAATCACGGTGATTTGATTTTATCACTGTGTAAATAGAAAATTTTGTCTTTCGAAACAAAGTGAGTGATCGAGTTAAGCGCGTAAACATCGATCTCAGTGATCGAATCTTTTTGTGGCTCGCGACCCGATCACTCCTGAATGAATAGTGATCCAATCAAAGTGATTCGATTAATCACGATCGACTCAGGTCTAGTCTCAGCTCAGCATTATGCTCCGCGTTAGTAGCATTAACATTGCATATTATTATAAACCTACCATAATTACTACTTACTAGCATCAAGTACGATAACCTTTGGTATAATTTCCTCTAGACTACTTACATATTACGTCCCTTCTAGTATTGCTCTTGTTTAAATATTTTTCCAAATTCTAACCATTAAAACATAACTTAATGAAAATATCTTATTCAAGTAGGCCACCAAAAGGTCAAAAATTGCATTTGTATGACTATCACAAAAACATACAATGATTAACTAACAACGTCATAGTGTCTATCTGTCTGTCCGTCTGTCTATCATGTCTGAATTAATTATAAGTCTGATAATTATATCAGATAACATTTATTAATATAAAATTGAATATAAGGTGTTTAACTATTAATTTATCTTCACCTTTACCAATGATAAGTATGTCCACCACATACTTCCTTAACAACTAACTTAACTACTATGCTTCCTTAACAAGTTCCACAAATGATAAATTAATATTTCCCATGTTATTATAAGTCGTAAGATGTTTTTATACAACAGCATTCCCCACAGGGTCTTAAAAGCTGAATCTATCTACAAAGGCCTATGCCTTCGGCACCTAGCGTTCACGGGAAATGCGTTGGAGGAGGAGAAGGAAGGGGGAAATGTGGGAGGACTAGTAGTCCCTGGTCCCACGTCCCTCCAAAACGTCAGAGTGTTTTATGTAGATAGTAAATGCAATCGATGAAAGGTTGTTTTAGCTAAAATTGTACAGTTTTCGACTGTAAGCAAAAATTATAAAATACATAACAGGATTTCTATTATGTATTTTGAAATTATTTTCAGAAAAATTATCCGAATGCTATCAGTTTGACTAATATCTATCTTTTCTATATTTTTTATTAATTTATAGACCGGAATTGCTATTATCTTGCATCACTATTTTGCTTTAGTTTATTATTTTTATTTGGATGTAAAAATTATTGGACCTTTAAATACGATTGACATTTTTGTGAATATGGCCATAATTGGTGTATTCGGAAGTAAAATTTTCAATGTTTTTTATTTTATTTTGATAAGATATGACTCTTTTTGCATAGAGAAAAGGGCACACGAGATGTCAAAAGTTTAAACATCTTATTGCACGTGACTGTGTATAATTATGACTTTAATTTTTTACCTATATTTGTTTAATTTGTAATTACTAATAAATGTAATATTGAAAGGTAAAAATATATTTGGGCGTAATATTCCTGAAGAACTATAATTCCGGAAACGGGATTTAGTTGTAACAGAGGTTAAATACAATATTAGATCAAGAAATATAATCCAGCTAGCTATGAGTTCTGTTAATAAGAGTTCTCTAAGGATGTGTCCGATAGTGTTCAAGTAAATTTGGCTTAGAAGTTGTCTGTTATCTGTTATAATTGACCTCTGTTATAAAGCATAACAATTGGGGCTAGTATAACAAAAGTGATTTTTCTCCCCTCCTCTCCCCTACTAAGGGAATGGATTTGAAGTTCTCTTTTTCGCCTCTAGATTATAAAAATTATTAAATGAACGGTGCTAATTTTATTTTCTTTCCTTTATAAAAGTGAAGTATGATTTTTAGGCTACTAATATCACAAAGAAATTTTGAACAGCATTGTGATATTCCTTATTACAAAGCTAATTAACTAAGATACTTTAATTACTTTGGATTTTTAAACTCCTACGCTATTTTTAGATATGAAAATTGTTCCAGTAAAAAAGAAACGCACCCTTTCTCAACTTCACAATATACAGTCAACAGCACATTAAATGTTCGATAGGAACAGTTCGATTGTGAGACGGCCTTTACTGCATTCATAATAGAGACGGTTTTAGTAGATCAACTGTTAAACTGAGTGACGTTTCGGTCACGATAGAGAACAACACATCACACTAAAATTTTTGAACGATTGTTGAATCTTTGACAAATAAACGTAAATGGCTTCATTATATAGGTTACTGATGATATGCAGTTTTTTGTTTTACATTCATTAGGGAAAATATTCGCTAATTATCACTTTGAGGATTATATGGCTTGAACTAAAATATCAATAAACGGTTGCACATGAGACATGAGTGATATTTTTTTCAATTATACTTTACCTTTTTAAATCTAAGAGGGCAACATGTGATAGCGGCAGCACATTCCAGGTACTACTTAATTATTACCAATTACACATAACTAAAAACACAAAAAGCGGAAAGTAGGACGGCGTCCCACTATATGAACAGACGACCTGATCAGGGTCCGCGGGCTTTTGGATGCGGACTGCGCAAAACAGATACATTTGGATATAGACGGGGGAGGCCTTTGTTCAGCAGTGGACTTCATATGCTCATATGATGAAAACACAAGTAAATAACCGTTTAATTAAACAATACAGTGTAAAAAATATATGTTGCATTACAGTGTAATTACTTGGAATATGATTTATTTCAAATACGACTTTACGGAAAAAAAGTAAGACCAATCGGCCTTCAATAAAATTCATCGCTTCATTTGCAATTGATGAATTCAGCGGGAACAATATAGAATGAGTCACGATTGTGGATAACAGCCAGAAAGCTGAATTGATACGGTCACAATTTCAATTAACATTTCCAAAAGGAGGAAAGAAGACCTCGTAATTGGAAAACAAGGGTGATTTCGAAATTGTTCTCGTAACGTTTTCAGTTGTGAAACGAGTAGAGATGAACAGAAGTGATATCGTTACACTTCTTTAATTATAAGAGAAAAAGGAACAATCGAGAGATTAGCAGCTTCAGCGGCAGAAGTCGATCAACACATTAGTGCCATGTCACTCTACGTCATTCACAATGTTCATTTAAATTATCAAGAATATGACAATATGTAATTATGAAAAGGCAATGTTACTGACTGCGTGTCTGTAAAAAAGACATCTATATAAAAATATGTTATATCAACATTAGGAATAATTTTATGACACATACAAGCAACGACGACTCATTAAGAAACGTTCGCATATCATACAAACATACAAACCATTAAAACATCTGAGTCTACCGAGAACCGAACCCGGGAGCTCTGGTTTAGTGGACTTGAACTCGACCAGACAAAGAATTTTAGTGGACTCTGAATCAAAACCTTCTATAACAAATGGGATAACAAATGAATGAGACCTCTAATTCATTGGGCATTTCCTGTTTCAGTTAGTTTTTTTTCTATACTATTTTCACGGCCGAATATTGCAGTAATTTTATACTTATCAATAAATATATCCTTATAGTGACACCTATTATTATTTAGTCCCAACGAAATTGAGCTTGAGGTAATGGATACCAAACAAATATACTAGCTGATGAGTATTACAAATGTTAGACGTGTACCTCACAAACATACTACTTTTGCCAATCCAATGCCAAAAGGGTGATCACCGAACAAACTTTTACGCACATAGGTTCATACATAGGTAGAATTCTACCTATTCTAAGTAGCAAAAACATTGTTTTGTTTGTTTCAAAATGAAAGTTTATTTTTGGAACGACATCTTCACCTGGTACATTAATGTTTGCGATACGGTTTTATTCTAAAGTATAATAATAAATCTGAGCAGCTAAAAAAGTACTAAGTGGACCACGAGGATGACACTGAAAGTTTTTAGAACTGGTTACATGTAAACAGTACAATAAAAAAATAAGTTTAAATTTTGAAAATGGAACTCTTTGCCAATATTATTCTTTTATCGGCGGCAAATTATAAATTGTCTCAGTCACGTCAGCATGAACTTTACACAAGAAAGTTTTCGTAAAATGTTTTTTTCACATTTAAGTCAATAAGAAATTTATGATAGACTTCGATTGGCCTTTCGTGCTACTATTTACAACTGGTTTAATGAGTTTCAACGTGGTCGCACTAATCTTACCGATGATCTGCGTAAGGACGGACTTCTACTGCGACGACTGAAGATAATATCAGTATTGCGGCATATGATAGCGACTGACAAAAGAGTGTCCTATCAGAAGATTCGGACAAGCTTAGGCATCGGTATGAGTTGATTGCACAAAATCCTCCATGAACAGCTAGCGGTTAGGAAGCTTTATGCCCGGTTTTACCTCATAGTTTGACCAAACCCAAAAAACTCCTCCGTGTTGATTGGTGCTTAGGTTAGACTAGTTAGATGCATGCCTATTTTAAACTAGTACAGAAATTGTCGTGCAAAATATCATGAAATATCAAAATTTCATTTCAATTTGTCAATATTTTTATTATCAATTGATTTATAGCAACTAAAGAAAGGTATACACCTAAATCAAAGAATATAATATTATTATATTATTTTATTAAGGTTAGTGTATATTATACAGTAATGAAAAGTATAGAAGTAAATAATTTTGATTTTAGAAAATATCTCTCAGAAGTCACCGCATGTATTGAACACTTTCTTAAATATTAAACTTTAAAGTAAGTACTATAACTTTAAACTGGTACATAGAATTAAGTTTAAGCAAGTTTATCCACGTTGAGAAATAAATACTTTAGGAATTTGCTGTTAAATATTAATCTAACATTATTGTTAAATTAAGCAAAATAGTTTATCTTTGTTAAAATCCTAAACTGTTTATTTATCTGTGGCAGCGGTATGTGTTTAATGCTCTCTGTCTATAGTTAGTCTTATTTGTACTACGAGTAACTCTAAAATCAAACCACGTTTTGTCTCAAGAAAAGTATATTTTTAATTCGCTTAATCATCCAAAGTGTAAAACTTAAAACAAGGCACCTAACCTAATAACTCCCTACAAGATTACGAGTCTCAGTGTAAATGGTGTGGTATGTGTGTGATTTTTTTTATTTTTGGTTTGTGACTCAAAGGGAACGGTCGGTACAAAGTTACGGTAAATACTAAGCTTTTGAGTTTTGCAGACATAAAAGTAAACACGAGTACTGAAACCGTTTGACTCCCCAAGCGAGGTAGGTGGGATAGTCTAATAGCTTCTGGGCCCCCTAAGTAAGCACTGTAGGCACCAATAAAGGTACCTAATAAGCTGTTGATCACGTGATGATTATTATACCAGGACATTGTAATCACAACCAGGATTCTGAAACTGTCTAAAATTCTGATCTCGTTTTGGCCTCATCCGAAATACCTGATTTCAGTTTATTTCATTTATTTCTTATTCTAACGGGGTTACTCTTGGTCTTCATGTCAAGCAATAAAGATGGAGGCGAGCTACACCCGGATTCCTAAACTGACAAGAATCTGGCTATCTTACCTCCAACTGCCGGGAGACAACAATGCTGCTAATATTATTTTTATGGCGGCAGACTTTGCGGCTGTTCAGTAGCTTGGCATCAATATGTTGTAGTTCGAGATCCTAATTGCTCATGTCTATTTAATATTTGCATGTGTACTGTACATCTTTGCAGTTCACCGTGTTTTAGGGCAAATAAAATTAATAGAATTTGAATTTAGATAAGACGATGATAGCTAGCCAAAAAAATTAAAAAAAGTCAAAGTGCCAACCAAACCGAGGTGTATTACATCAGTTTCGTTTAATTGACCTGTTGATAAAACAATCCTTTCAGTGAACATACATTTACCAGTTATAAAATGAAATTTGCCGATTCAAGTAACTCTGAAAGTGGACAAATTAGATTGAATAACCTGTCTCGGACGGGAAGTGAGTACCTTAACTTTCGATAGCTTGAGGGCGTCTGAGATAAATCGCTTTATTTAGTTTTCCACGAATTTTCCTATTTCGTTCTCTTGCTAAGCCGGTAACCGAAATAAATTCTATTAATATTTTAAAAGTTTCCAAATTACCGGTTTCAGAAAGATATTGAACTAATTTTGTGATCTGTATCACCAGTTCCGCATTCCAGGCATTTTAGGTTCTTATTACATTTTTTTTCATACAAAGCATGGCAAATGACTGAACAACACCTGATGAGAAGCGGTAAGACGAGTCCATAATCGCAAACAGCTAGTGCAGCTTAGGAACTGTTCTAGCCGCTTCTAGCTTGACGGCACAAAAGGTGCTTCTTCACGCCTCGTTAGAAGGAACCCATCCATATTATAGGAAAGGGGAAACCCATATCCTGGCAAAGGATTTCAAGTTCTGGAAGTACGACAAAGAAACGAGTTACTAAATTTCATTGTGCGTTATGATGAAATGGATACAGTGAATTGAGGATAATTAATGTCAATTCTGCTGGCCTTTTCTACGTTTTATTTTAGAAAGTTGCGTCAGATTATTATTAATATAAGTTATCAATGTATTGTCTTAATTAAAAAGAACGCGGAGGAGGAAGATGTGGTTCGGTTTCATTGAAATTCAGTAGATGACTATTTGAAGTTACGCAACATATAACTTCGATAGTTAGACATAGTTTAACGTGGCTACTGAAGCAACTTTGCTCAAGTACGATGCTCAAAGCTATTGTGTACTGTGGTGAGACACAGACTACTCTCGACGTCTTTCCTAGTTCCAAGTTTCGAATTCACTAAGTGATAGGAGAAGTTTTAATTGGACAAATGAAATTTATCTCTGAGTAAATAAATTAAACTGGTAATCTATCCTCAAATCGTAGAAGAATCACCATCTTACAGCCTTGGACCGCAGGAACACCCAAACTACCGAGGCCCAAATTCCCTGTATTTTAATATGCAGAGGATATCCGGAGCAGGTATGTGGAAAAACAGCATGTGGATGCGCCTAGTAATGGAGTGAGAGGAAAATGATGTGACGAATATTTATATTCTAGAAGAACTGACATCAAGGAAATGCTGTTATCCAACATAAAGCAGAAAATTCTTTTAATTCTTTTCGGTCACGGCTGAAGAGTGTAGAGAAAACCTGATGGTTCAAGGAAAACTTGATGGAGCTAGCTCGTGGGGTAGATTTTTGTTGCGATGAACAGTTATTAAACGATAAGTTTCATCCCGAAGCCAATTCAGTCGCAAGGATTTAGCACGGGACAGCCGCGAACTTCCCCATAACATATCATACCATAAATATGGGGAGTCCCCAGTTTGATGCCTCATACCTACCAAGGTATGGTGCATCAAACTTATCACCATTATGCATGTCCACGATTAATCTGTCAAAGTATAATAATATGAGATTACCAAAATGTTCATCGGAAACTCACGTGTCGACCGACATTGAATGAAAGGGCGCTCGGGTTTTAAATTATTCTAATCTAAACCATATTTATGGGATACCAGTGTGAAGAATCATAGAAAAAATCTTGCTTTAGCTTTATTGAAATGTCAAATATTCATTCTGCCGTTGCATCAACGTTCATCTTTAAAAATTATGTGCTTACCTCATAGTTCATTGGCATAACTAGGTAAACAGTAGTGTAGCCGCACCACATGAGGCGGTAATTAAATTCCACAATTATTGCGGTAGCAGGCTGTAGACAGTAAAGGTAGTGTACCCGTAGTATAAAGGACGGTGAGAATTTTATTGCAGTTATCCATCTCATCAAAGTAGCATCATGGTGGCTGTCATATTATTATATACTTCGCGTCTAACTCTCCTAAGATAAGTGAACCACTAAGACTAGTGGTAAAACGACTGTCTTACCCACTAGTCCACAGAGGCGGTAGAATCTTGATTTCAGCTAAACCGCAGCGGAGCCTATCATGCTGCGATGTCTGTCCTTATCATTAAAGAATACGAGGCTAGTCAGAAGGGTAGATACTAAGCCGTAAGAGTTAATAAAGTGCAATAAACGAAAGAATAACTTTTATTCTTGAATATATCCAAAGGCGCGAATAAAATATCAGCCTAATCCTAATCTCTAAAGGATTTTTAATTTCATGTTACTTTCAAACTTGGGTAGTAGGAAAGCCTAAGGGCTTGGGTAAGGTAATAATAATTAGTTTGGCTTATAAACGAACTTAATTTAAAGTAAGTATTATAGAAAAACTAACGTTTCATCAAAAATATCATACACAGCTTTGTATGCACCAGCAAAAACTTCACGATCATGTGCCTAGTATTTTATTATACACACTTTATGAATGACACCGTAAATAAATATTACACAAAATACAAATATACAAAGCTATCCAAGATTTCGTAGCCAAATTGAAAAAATACGACTTAGAACCCAAAAAGAAAAACAAGGGATACACATTTGATGCTGTTTCTATCATATTGAATTCATTTGGTGACCGGTTGGCAAAGTACCTTCTGCTAAATCAGCAGTACTGGGTTTGAGTCCCTTTGGAGTAAGATGTTGATTTACTAAACATTATGTTCACTAAAAATGGTTGATTATAAATGTGATTATTTAAGTTGACCTGAAAAGACCTATAGTGATTTGCCACCAATGAATTAAAGTAGATCCTTCATTAGCCCTAATGAAAAGTGCCCACTTTTCATAAATTTCAGGATCTTTCCAGCATTAAGGGTCTTGATTTCATTTGGTTCGATTATGATATCGTTTGTGGATGAGTAGTTCGCAACCGCACAGCGTCGTGCTGCTGTTCGCTCTAGGTACCTATCTATAAACGTAACAATCACTTAATAATAAACAAGTAGTGTATGTTTAGGCTGCAGTGGCCTGTCGATGCTGTAATCCTGCCGAGCTTTATCAGCTTTTCAGTTTGTTTACGATAATAGCAAAATATTACTCAAGATTTTGAGGTTAAAAAGGGGAAAAATTTTAAAGTAGGTACTAAGTAAAGTACTGTTATTTGATTTGTAATCATTTTTAATCTTAAAAATAAAAATATTCATATATTCAGTGGTTTAATTCTGCGTACTCTTATGATTTAGTTATTACATAACACAAAAGACCTAAAAATCCAAAATTTTTGGCTATATTTACTCAACCCGTAGGCATATTCTCCCGTCGCACCATCGCGTCGTCCCATTTAAGTTAATGTCCTGAAATTCAGCACTTATGTAATAAAGTTAGTATTATCTTTTTAGAAACCTAAAATATGCATCAAAAAGTATTTGCTTTAAGCGAAATTCATACTTTGGAATAATATGAGTTGAAAATAGAACAAAATATCTCCCACTAGGCATATTAAATTCTATTTTTATTTTACAATTTATATTTTAAAAAAGAATTTATGACAAAATATTAATCTTTCTTTCCAATACGGAAAGTGACGAGCAAACTAATAATTATGGTAGTTTGGCGCTATTCAGTAACTGCTTAGTGCTTCGTAAGTTTAGTTGGCAACTGTTCGCATAAATGTTGGTGCTAAGTTTAATAAAGTAGATATTTTATAAGTAGCTTTATCTAATTTTGTTGGTCCTTCCGCTTATTTATAGCTCAAAGAAGCTTATTATAATAAAATGAGGGGGTGCGCTTGGAATGAGTATCACCACCATTGTGATATTTATATCGTGCCTCGGTTCTGTGTGTGGCACGCACACCAGGAGTATTTTTCGGTGATCAACAATGTCCCGGTTATTTGTCACGTTTTTACAGTTCCGTAGACTACTAATATGTTTTCACATTAATCATGCAAGCAAAGTAGTAAATAATTATCTTGGAAATTTTTTTTTTCGGTTTAGTAAAATTTCATAAGTAGGTAGGTACTTACCTACGTGACTGTTTTTTCTATGGTCGCCTATGGCGGGACATGTAGTTGATTGTTGATAGATTCTTTTTTTTTTCGATGCGGAATAGTTCCCATTAGGTCCCATAAAAAATTTTTGGAAATCCATTATTTAATCCAATCCATCCAAAATTTAAACAAAAAATAAAACCGACTCCAAAAAACTGAAAAGGATAAAATAATTAAATTTTAGTAAGTAGGCACTCATCCTCTAGGAACATATTTTTGGAGTCGATGCTTCACTATCTATGGATTCTGGAAACAACTTAGCACCAACTCCAAAAATATGTTCCTAGGGGATGAGTGCCTGATTTTTTTTTTCAATTTAGAGTTCTCTAGAACTATCTGAATAGACTATCTGAACCGGCAAACTTCGTACCGCTTTAGGATTAATGAAATAAAATATTATCTCAATTAAAAAGCTATTTTTTTTTATTAAATTAAAGTGAGGCTTAAAATTCAAAAACTATAGATAGTTCAAAAAGTGTAATTTATTATGGAAAATCTTCCAACTGGACTGGTGTGCTTTAAAACTGTTATATGGAAGTTATTCGCAATTTCGGATTACTTTTATGTGCTTTCGACATAGTCTTATTATACAAAGACTACAATATACACTCTAAATACTCCCATCACCCTATCCCCTCTATGATTATCCCTGTCCCTATTTTTTTTTAAACCATCCCTGTATTAAAGTAAGCAAAACATAAAAAAGAATAACTCTATTTGAGCATGGACCAAATAATCCATATTTTTCTTGATTTGAGTTTCAGTGAAACGAACAAACACGTCATCAAAATTCACATCTTAGGGGAAAATAATAAAACGCGCGAACTGACAAACGCGTTAAGTTAAAATAGTCTTTGATTTTGCTGAAATTATCATTTTTCTGCACAATTTTCTTAATTTGTCTTGCTTTAAAAACCTTCTGTAAAGTAACATAAACTTTAAAAAAAAAGATGATTGAAAACGGTAAGTGGTTCCCATGTTATGGCGTGACCAAGGTAAACAGGGATTCATTTTTATACATAGATAATCCGAGAATTAAATTAATATGTACTTATTAAATATCAAACAACAAGCCGCTTTCTAATTCCGAATATTATGATGGGAGGTACGGAACCCATCACAGCACGTGACTCCACACTTGGCCGGTTTCATTATTACGTTTTTCTTATGAAGTACTGTGACGCAGCTGCTACAAGCTGGAAAAATGAAATGTAGTGGTCCTTTTACTTGTACAAATTGGTTTAGTTCGAAACTACTATTGAATAGCGTGCCCGTCGAAGAAAAATAATCGGAGTGGAAAGATGTGACAGCGGCGTTTGACATTTCACCACTGTCAGTATGTACGATGCTCTGCGGGGTGAATCTTTGGTCCAATACATTTTGCTTTTAAATTGTTAACAAACTTTTCAGGGATACTTCTTCACAGGGTACCATGGGAAACCACCTTTAGGCTTTTCTTGATATTCCGGTTTAGAAATTCAAATAGCATTTAGATAAACTTTCCGTATTATTTTAATTAACCGCGTACCATCAGGTGGGCCGTATGCTTGATTGCCAACTTAGTGGTAAAAATTATATTTTAAAAATCATAAAAAATCCTTATAAGAAGACCATTAAGAATAATATCTTTGAGATTTAAAATATATATTTTCTGTTTTATTTATTTACTTCACAAAAATCCACAGCTTACAGTACTGACATTCGTGTTAAGTATGTTATTAAACAAAACATCAGCCAATTACGGATTCTCACTTTGATATCACAGAGTTTAAAATTATAATTAGAATGTAGGACAATATAAAATATACATTAAGATTTATTAAGCACTTGGACAATTAAAATATTAAATAATGAAATAATACTATAAAAATAACGGCAACAAAGAAAGAGATGCATGTCAATTATGTGTGTGTGTGTTTTGATATTTGTATATAGACTTAAGGCAGCTTATTATTGTTTTGTTGTTGTAGCTGAGAATTGTAGGGTGATTATCCATGAAAGTGCAATAAATCCAGCATACATTATTAATACTACTACCACCTTATTTCCGACCAGGGTTCAGCTTAATCGACAGGCTGTCATAGAAGTTTCCAAGCTTTTCCTGCCCGCTGATACAAAGAGAAATAAACTAAATACGATGTTATAACTTGATTGAAATTTAATAATATAGACATAGTGAGGCTCGACGTTAGCTTACACGCAGAAGCAGATAGATATATTAGAAGAGACGTATCCCAAGTCTTCGGCAGCTCTGTGGTCAATGCAGTCACCCGGGTAGTGTAGGGTCGCGGATTGGATACCCGCCCCAGGATATGATTTTTTTCTAGTCGTGACATATTTTGTACATTTCTACTTTTTATTAAAATTAGGAAGATTTGCTTTTCCCTGGTTCTTCTAACTCCAATAAACTCCATGCGTACATTTGTCGAAAAGGGGCGCCCGGTGGTTAATAGTCTGTCCGTACAATCAATTAATGTGTTGAGTTCGTTATTGATGTCGGTACGGTGTTCAGTCGTGTTTACGGTAGTTAGTGTCAATAGGTTTAGTCTTAGTTGAGCTTTCAAACAGAGCTTCGTCGGTTCGCTGGCTTTTTAATTTCCATCGGGACGTAGTTGCGGTTGTATGATTTATCGTATGTTAAATCATATAACCGCATCATATATCAGATATAATAAGTATTTAAAACTGTGCAGGAAAATGATAATTTCAGCAAAATCAAAGACTATTTTAACTTCACACGCGTTTTTCAGTTCGCGGGTTTTATTATTTTCCTCTATGATGTGAATTTTGATGATGTGTTTGTTCCTTTCGCTAAAACTCAAATCAAGAAAAATAAGGATTATTTGGTCCATGCTCAAACAGAGTTATTCTTTTTTATGTTTTGCTTACTTTAATACAGGTATGATTTGAAAAAAAATTGGGATAATATAATCATAAGGGAGATAGGGTAATAGGAGGATATAGAGTATATCATACAGGGTGGTGCCGTCAATACGACAATAAATTAAAACATGGGCTGTATTATTTCACAGAAATGGTTTACCACTTTCAAAAACTACTTATTCGTTTGATAATTTCATGACGTTTCTATGAAATAATGCAGCCAATGTTATATTATTTCATACAAATGTCCTGAAATTATCAAATGAATACGATGTTTTTGAAAGTGGCAAACCATTTCTATGAACTAATACAGCCCATGTTTTAATTTATTGTCGTATTGACGGCACCAACCTGTTTATCAGATATAATAAGTATTTATTATATCTGATTTTTAGAATAAAAATCTTTTTTTTATTAATATATTTTCTTAAAAATATTTTTTTACAACTACATTATAATATATACCTAGCTGTCGGCCCACCCATGTTTATAGCCGAGCAGTTATATTTCATTTGATGTTTCATTTTCGGCTATAAACATGTACAATACATAAAAAAATGACAAAAAATTATGAAAACCACTACAAATTATTTTACGTGATATTTTTGGCCGTTAAACCACGTACAAAAATATTTTAAAGCGTCCATAAAAAAACAAATACAGCAATATAGGAGGCCATCTTAAGATTTAATATCTATAATCTATGGCCATATTTTTATAACTGTCGGAAAAATGATCGTTTTTAGTGTAGGAATATGGAATTATGGACTTAGTATTTAGATAGGCCAGATTGTGAAAGATCACGAGTTCGATGCCCACCTCGGGACAAGACTTTTTGTAGTCTACGCTATTTTTTAAAATACTTATATTTCAGACGTATATGAAATTCTCAAATTAATTCATGGAAATGTGTACTTTTTATTAAGAAAAATGATATTAAATGAACCTATTAGAATGTAAATCCATCACGATAAATGTGAAGTAGGTATATATGTTTCCTAGTGAAACTTACCACGAACATCGCATAGTGTATTGTATTACGGCTTAACCCAGAAATCTTCAATCTACGACGCACACTTCCTGTGACGAAGATAATTAACAATAACATTCATTATTGTTATTAGATATCTTTCCCAAATAAAGCATAGTATGTATATAAAATATTTAGAAAACATTAAATAAACCGAACATATAAACCATGACTTGTGAGCAAATTTTCGTTCTCGCCTTACAAATAATTGCCAATATTGGGATTGAAACCCGAGAACATCTGTTTAATAGGTTAAATTCTCTTCGACCACTTTTATTTCAAAAGTAAGCAATGAAAATGTGTACCCATAAACATGAATTATTAAAAACCGTGGTCGTATTCCATAGACTTTTCATTTCAAATTACCACGGAATATTTAATCCATGCCTGAAACGCCCTATGACGGTTTTTGTAGAATTATTTTAAATTAATAATGTATTCAGTCGCAAGCCCGTGCTGATTGCCGAAAAACAATTTCTCGACATACATACTCGTAAGTAGAGGACAATGACCATAAAGATAAAGTCAAAAGGTAGAAGAAAGACTTCTCGCGATTATTCGGCATTTTTATTAAGAACTAGCGGTGCCCGCGACTTCGTTCGTGTGGATGTCGGAAAATAACAACGGTGGGGTAGGTAGGCCAAAGATTTAAATCATGTTTATAAAACAACTTTGCAATTAATGCATTGATCGCCCCGCCCTTTCTTTCTTTCTTTTCTAAAACACGTCTTTAAATATGTTAGAGTTGAAATTTCCATTCGTGTTGGCTTCTGTAATTGATTAATTACAGAAGCCAAAACAAAGTATGTGGAAATTTATTTCTTGATAGATAAAATCTAAAGACTATCTCTCTCATTACCTTTTTTCGCTCTGTAAGCAAACAGACGAATATTTAAAACCCGAACTTTTTACCTATTTTATAATAATACGATATTTGTAAGCGACTCGATTGGTAATGTTGGTAATGTAGTGGTAAATGAAAATCGGAAAGTTGATAATTTATTTATTGGACGCGGGGTGCACGCACTACAAACCGGGAGAGACTAGCCATGCTAGACCCCGTTACATGCAAATATGCTGACATAAAACAATGGTACATTGTATGTAATGTGTCGCTACAGTACTGGTTGATAAGAAGGGCAGAATGCTATTGAAATTATTCTCAAATGAGGTTTTTTTAATCAGTTAGTTTTTAATTCCAACAAGTCGCCGTCAGACGCGCGTACGCTATTGTTATCTTTTTTCACCGCAGTGATATATGCATTTGTCTATCCCTCTTTGTCTCAGCTGAAACCTAGTTCACTTGAGAATGCTTCCTATGCCTTGTGATATTGACTCCTAGTGCTCACAGGAGGCATTCAGCTGACTTGTTGTTTTAAGAGTTATGGTAAAACGATCGACGTTTACAAAGGGAACTTTACACCCCACGACAGCGCGCGATGGAGTGTAAGCAGTTCCCTTTGAAATTTCACCCACGTTTTAGTCACTATGGATTAAAATAGGTACAAGCATATAACTGAAACTCCATAATAGCGTCGCAATGCTCCCGCAACCTCACAAAGTGTTAATTTCAAAGGAATCATATCGGTTTTTTCCGGTGCTTTAGTATTAATCCGTGCTTTAGTCGCGAGTAGGACTACCCATGATGTGCATGGCTTTGCCTCGACTTTTTTATAGATATCTAAAAAGCTTATTATTGATTATTATATGCACCTAATTAGTAGCCCTCATATGAAGTTAAAGATAGCGCAAACAAGTTTTTAAGTCACATTGGCTCCATAAACTATAACTGTAGGAGAACATACAAAGCCTTGATATTTGACAATTCTAATTTAATATAATCCGTGGCGTGGTGGTGTTGTGGCCCAAGCTCCTCATTGTTCCCTATAAGAATGCATTAATTTTTAAGCCATAATATATATTAG
This sequence comes from Nymphula nitidulata, assembly GCA_947347705.1. Taxonomy (NCBI): domain Eukaryota; kingdom Metazoa; phylum Arthropoda; class Insecta; order Lepidoptera; family Crambidae; genus Nymphula; species Nymphula nitidulata. The sequence continues at coordinate 27,603,874 of OX374616.1, forward strand.
CATAGTATAATTACGCATAATATGAATACGCATAATCCTATTTAACCATAAAAATTTCAGCATAATTCTTTAAGTCGTAACTAATATCAGCATAATAATGTTTAAGCATAATAGACTAAACCATAATCACAAAAAGGCATAATGATACAAAACCTGAATACTGGCAACAACATTATTACACAATTTTACATATTGCTCTAATAAAATAGTTTTATCGTATTTAAAATAAACATGTACCGTACCCTACCTACTATTAGGCATGTGCCTCATTTTTATGTACCTACTGAAATACATGTTCATTTATACGACTTTACATTATGCCTAAAACCATTATGCAAATTGCAATATGTGTTTTTACATTTGTCTAAATTACAATTATTCTAAAATATATATTATGCAAAATAACGATTATGACTAAGTAATATATGCGTAAAAACAATATGCGATTTTCGCTATGCCAAAGTATATTAGGAGAAAATACATTTTGTCAACTTAGAGGATCCCGCTCCTCCTGTGTTTCTCCCATGTACGAAGGCCTGTGCCCAGCAGTGGGACGTATATAGGCTGGTGATAATGATGATACCTTATCAGATTTACATATTTGATTTTGTGCGTTTGTAGCGCCTACTTACTTTTATTGTAAGAAATACAAACAAATAAAGAAAACGATGAAAAAAATATATGCTTCAGGCGGGAATCAAAGTCGCGTCTCCTGAAGTCCGACCAGACGCGATAACCGCTACGCCACCCGAAGCACTAGGCGGTACCTACCGATTTCTTCACTGCTTTCTACATTTTTTAACATTTTTATGGCAATTTTATCTCACCACTCAAGTTTTACAACCTCTATACTTTGTGATCCGAAAGAACACTTTTACAAGCATTTTTAAACTTCCAGTAAAGATAAGAAAGCCATTTTAATCACATTTACATATTTGATTTTTGTTTTGATTTTACATGTGTACCTATTTGTATTTCATATGACATTTTAGGTTTATTTTCAGTATTTATAAAAAAGGTATACTTACTTTTTAAGATAAAAAAACTACACCTTATTGCTACTACAGCCTTATTACTAGACTCTATATACCCATACATATTTTAAAGCTTTGAGTAGGCGGGTACATATTTTTAATCGTGACAGTACATAGGTTTTCATGGAATTCTAATCAATTCAGAATAAAAGGGAATCTGCCCAATGATTATGTTCAGTCACGTACTCTGAAACCTTTCTTAAAAGGCTTCTAATATAATAGACACTCTTAATTATGGTATCTAATGTATAATTTTGTAACTAGGTAATAATTACGAACCCGCATAAATGGTTTTAATACAGTGTTTATTGATTGCTTTTGTAATAAATCTCACTTTGGTAACGAGTAATGTACCTACTATCCAAATACATCTACCAATCTCACAATAATAGAGGTGCAGCTGTCGTTTTCTTATGATTTGACAGCTGAACGCCGGCAAAATAGTAAAGTGAAACGCACACTAGGACCACGTACTAGATGACAGAGATAAAGAGATACGGTAGTTTACAGCTATGCGATTCTCTAAAGTCAGCAGCCATGAATTCGTGGCTGTCGGCAGCGCTGTCATACCTTTTGGCGTTTGTTTGAAAACCATTTGACAACCTTTGGCTACACCAGCGTGCCGACGACGAGCACGGCGTGAGCCGGAACTAATAACTTGTTTATTATTAAAAGCTTTTATAAGCTCGCTTATGTTCGGGTGGAATCTTGCTACTCGATTTTGAAGTAGATATCTTCAACCCGTTGAGCTGAATTTTTTTATTTTTATGTATAAATCAATGAAATATTGAATGAAGTCATTGCGCTACATTTTAAACAAAAGAAAAACGAAGTCAAAAAATATCAATTGTACTTCATGTCGTATATATAAAACAGCGACAATCATACACACATAGCCATGAAATCGACGTAGAGTCAAGTGAATACGCATACGCCATGCTCAAACGTCAAAATCAATGGCGGCTCGTCGTCTTATCAGATGTCAAACTCGATGTCGAATGTTCTGTTTGTGAATCACACTGTACATGTTGACTTTTAAAAATATAGAGATCTTCTTTCAAATTAATACCAATCTGCTGTAGTTGAATGGTCAACACGATGGGGTAGTGGGGTATCTCTTAAATTAATGGTATTTGGTTTTCATAATAATCTACGTAGTAAAAAACTGAGAAACACATTACCATTAGCAAAAAGGATGAAATAAACTTTGCTTAGCTTTATTAACGTTCATTCATTATTTTTTACTTAAAGAAGCAGAAAAGGTAAACTACAAGACAGTTTCATTCAGACTAACGCTCCGACGCTACGCTTGGAGTGGCACCTTGTGGCCCTCCACCCGCGGGCGACAAGAGTTGCAAGGCTGTGGCTAAATGAACCTAATTTACGTTTAACTTAAGTATTTTGCGTCTCACTGTGCCCAAAACTGCGTATAATTTATCTCAGTGAAAATTGAACGCAGTTTTTAATATATTTTACACGACCTACAAAAGAATATGTAACTAAGTACATGGTAAAAAACTTTGAGCAAACGTAGACTACTCGCAGATAGTGGGCCACGTGAAACTTGCTAGTGGAAGACTCAAAATAAAAAAACAGTAATATGATTCGCCAAAAAATTACTCCGATAATCGTCCTGAAAAATCGATCACAAGTTTGCAGGATACATTAAATTAGTATCACTCTATAACGTCATTTGCGCTTTAAGAAATGTAAATCAGAACTCATAAAATTACGCTCTGCTTTCTTCAGGATAAGCTCTACGAGGTACTAGCTGGCTAAGCATAAGGGAGTCACTTACTCCTTACATAACGTCAGGTGAATGTATTAAACTCAACCTTTGGCCCACCTGACTCTTAAACACAATAGTACAGTCGACTTTAGTCCCATGTCACACCGATCTCGTGCACGTACTTTATAGTTGCTGCCGTACTATATTGACGATAGAGTCGTTGTGACATAGTACCAAAGTGTTCACTAGCTCAATTGGCTACCACATATACTCAATAGGCTTTTTACACATAGTAGAAAGCCTATTGAGTATATGTGGGTACTCCACCGATTAATATAAATTAAATTGCTGTAAATATAAAATAAGTTTTTAGTAATCATTACTTAAATAGATATACATAATTTGTCATTTTTGACGATTCGAAAGAGCTTCTTGGGAGCCTACTTGAATAAATATATTTTTGATTTGATTTGATTTATTAGTACAGAGTATCCATTTAATAAAAAATTGTGTAATCTATTGTAGGAATTAGAAATAAAGAATGAAAAATTATATTCTCCAGGCGGGAATAGCTTTGCTCACCGTAACTGGAAGTTTAAAAATGCTTGTAAAAGTATTCTTTCGGATCACTAGAGGTCTTAACTTCAATGAGTGGTGAGATATAAAAACGTTAAGAAGAAGGATAGAAAGTGGTGAAGAAATTAGCAGGTTATACCTAGTGCTCCGGTGGCGTAGTGGTAATCTGGCCAGACATCAGGAGACGCGGGTTCGATTCCCGCCTGGAGCATACAATTTTTTCATCGTTTTCTTTCTTTATTTGTAATTGTTCCAATAAAGAAGGCGTTTAAACGCATCAAAAACATAGAATGTGACTTATGTAATCTAAATCATTTAGCGCTATCTGTATTCTTACAACAAAGCGAACAATGCAGTTAATAAATTAGTAGATAAGTACACATAATAATATGTTTGTTCTAAACGCCCCAAAACAATGCCCGGGGATATTTAAGAACACATTAGTCTACAAAAATATGTTAACAGTCTAGTGTGAATTCAATGTCGATATACTCATCAATGTCGAGATGTCGCATTTTATCACACGTCAGTGCCCTTAGTGTAAGTTTCGGTCGAACTGAAACGAAAATGGTCGTCGTGACAGCTGTTAAATCTAATGAAAACTACAGCAGTTTCTCTATTGTGAATTATTGGAATCCTCTTTTTATATGGATTTTAGAGATGAACACAACGATGATCGTACTATATATACCCCTAGCTCGAACATTTTTAAATTTCGAATCGTAATCGTAACACACGCTTAAAATTTCAAGCAAAAGCCAGAAGATTCGAAATTTAAAAGAGTTCGTGCTAGAGGTACTGAACCGAATAGGTATGCTCACTTTTCGCTTACACTGGCTTAATGCGGGTTGGTGGGTTAAAGCGGTTGCAGGAACAACCGGCACCAACGGCTTAACGTGTTCTCCGAAGCATGGAGGACCTCAATTGATTGACTCATCCCAGGATCGACCATGGCGTAAGTTGCTTTGTTTTTCGTATCGAACCAGAGCGCTCAAACCAATACGCCACCGAGCTCCTCCGGCCAAATATTTGTAAATAGCTAATTACCTGAGACGCCATTATTTTTATATCAAAGAGTGATTAGTCTGTTTAATTTTCTTGGCTATTCTACTTACTTTTAAATATTTCTCGGTAATTGTAAAAAAGATTTTAAGCTAGCTAACCCGTACAAGTAATGAAACTCACTACAATAATATGAACCGGAAGGTGGCGTTCAGCATGTTAAGTGGAGATGTGACCAACTTCACGCTAACTTAGAGAGTGCAGCTTTTAAGAGTTCTAAGACGTATTTTACATACTTTGCTTGTGAATATTATTGAAAAGTACGGCGTAAATAGTAATGTAGTGAAATCAATAGAGCAGAAACTGCTTTTGATACTTTCTAGCCGAGTCGCTGTTCAAGTATTCATGCACTTTAAATCATGGCGGTGCGATCGTATGAATTGCTATAGGTATGTATATTTACGGTATTATTAGAAACATGATCAACTAGTTTATAATCTATCTTGCGAGATCATAAGCTGTTAATTGTGAACAGAAACAACCAATTTAGAATTGAAAACTCATTGTTTTCCCATTGTTTATACCTTTAAATGTATGAATTACAATTGTTAATTGTTGAACACGTGGCCGCTTACAATGGTACTCATAAGAAGGCTCAAAGTGACCCAAAGGGCAATGGAGAGGGCTATGCTCGGGGTTTCTCTGCGTGATCGAATCAGAAATGATGAGATCCGCAGGAAAACTAAGGTCACCGACATAGCCCGAAGATTGCAAGCCTCAAGTGGCAGTGGGCAGGCCACATTGCAAGGAGGTCTGACGGCCGTTGGGGCGGAAAAGTCCTCGAGTGGCGGCCGCGTACCGGAAGACGCAGCGTTGGTAGGCCTCCCACAAGGTGGACCGACGATCTGGTGAGGGCAGCGGGAAGCCGATGGATGCGGACAGCGTAGAACCGATCGGTATATAGATCTTTGGGGGAGGCCTATGCCCAGCAGTGGGCGTCTCTCGGCTGAAATGATAATGACGATGATGATGATTTGTTGAATTATTTTGAGTTAAAATTCAAAACTCATTATTTTCTGATTGTCTATACCTGTAAACCTTCAAGCAACAGAATCCAGACACAGTTGAATTTTCAATTGTCATAGACCTCTAGATGTATTACGCCGCTTAACAGACTAAAGAATCGAAAATAATAAGTTTAGAATTTCAACTCAAAACCATTCAAGAGATAACAATTACAATTCAAAACTCATTATTTTCCGATTGTTCACGCCCTTAAACAATCGGAAAATAATGACGTTTAAGTAAACAGGTTGTTGCTGTTAGACAACCTAGTTAATTACCCGTATTTATAAAAACAGGTGATGTTTAACGGGCTTATAAAATGTTTTGTTTCTCTCTCTCATGTAATTATAAGAAAGAAAAGAGATAAAACATATTATAGGTGGCTGCGCTTTAACGAAAATATTTTTATTTAGCGTTTATCTTTGAACATCCTGAACTGAACATTTGAAACTGCTCAAATCAATCTCGTCCGGTGCAGTTAAAACTCTTTTTAGTTAATAACTTCACATACGTAAACTCAAAACTCAAAACAATATTCAACAATCTGTTTCAAATCGACAACTCGATCGGTGCGAAACAAGACAAACTGACGTAAGACGGAACAATAATTTAAAAAACTAAACTCCGCTCAATAATTTCTAAGTAATGCTATTCACTGTGACAATTTACAATCTCTCAAGAACGATTTTATCTATCTATCTATATAATCTATCGATTTTCACAATAATGCTATGACATTTACAGTCATGTAAGAGTAATCTTATCTTTTCTGGTTTATCCCAATGATATTAAAGAAAAACAAAATAATCAAACATTTGTATCATTTGAAGTTCTTACTGAAAATTACCTATTTAAAAATATTGTTATTTTATTTTAATGTTTCCCGTTCACTCTCACACCGCCGTAACAATATAGTATAAGTTACAAGGCCACCACGCCACGCTTGTGTAACTTTTAAGTTAATCATCGAGGACTTAGAGACGTTTTCAGCAGGCTAAAATGCGTTTCCAGGCCATTTCAGGAGCCAACTAATCCCATGCCACCATTTCTACCCTCTTTTCAGGTACTTTCAGGATCCTTTATGGCTATTTGATACCCATATATAAAATTATGTCAGAGTGAGTGAGATAGAGCCAATACTTGTATTAGCTTTAGTATAAATGTATAGCTACTTGTATTATCTCACTCTCTGAAGAACGGTTGCGAATAAACTACACAAGAACAGACATAAATACTTCGAGAAAGTTGGCATTCTCGATTAAACAAAGTAATATTGTGGAAGCTTCGAGAATTGTCTGGTAGTATTCGGCGGCTAAAGGGTGGAAAATATCTATGGGCCCTGGAGGGGAACTACTTTAAATCCATTAGTTAGCTCATTTTACTGGAAAGAAACATTCCGTTATTATTGAAAAGAAATAAAACTGCATTCAAAGATCTTCTAAAAGTCGCTTGTCTCACCCGGGAATCAAACCAACTAAAAATTAAAAAAGTTAACCCTCGCTTTTTTTTTTATACAAAACTGTAGGATTATTGTTCATGATAAATTTTGTGGAATAAACATTTGGTATTCGAAATAAAAAAAGTGAAAACTAATATCAATTACGAACGAATACTATCATCATTTTTAACTATTTAAAAAATTTTGAAAGTTGTCGTTCTAATTTCAAATTTTTGCCCCGCGTTTCAATAAAAAATGCGTTCCATTTTTTACTTTTCCTCAGATTGCCTAGTGTAAGAACGAATTGTGCATAAATTTATTATTACAATTTTATGATTTTCTTATCGAACATATCGATTTTTTCCACCCTGTATAAGTACTTGTATCGCAGCACGTTATTTGATATGAGGAACATTATAGCAATCTTAATTAAACGAAGTTATATTGTGGAAGCTTCGAGAATTATCTAGTTTAATTTTATATTTAAGCACTTGTGTCGCGGCACTGGGAATCCTGATGGCTCGAGCGCCTTGGAGACTCTAAGCGTCAGCAGACACCTCCCCGGAGGTGATGCTTGTCGATGAGAAATCCTCCAGAATTGAATTCGCCCCTGAAGGTTTTAGGAGAACTCATCAAGGGGTTCGCCTCCTTAAAACCCCGGTTTCGTTGTAAGCCCATCTGCGGCCAACAGCAATAGTCTAAAAACGAAACACAGGCAAGGTTCCATTTGGAATTGCGAAGCGATCACTTTGAAGCGATATCAGTGCGATGATTGATTAATTAGTGTTGTGTTAAGTGACGTGATTGTTTCAGTAACGTTTTTAGAAACATTTTATTTTAATTAGTTTTTGTCTAGCGTAATTATTACTGCGTCTTTAATAAACGTGATCTCTCAATTGAAGGGGCATTTTAGTTACTCCTAGCTCGTAACGATATATTTTACCAAACATATGCTTTTTTGCGGGAAGCCGTTGGATGCGGGCAGCGCAGGACAGATCGGTTTGGAGATCCTTGGGGGAGGCCTATGCTCAGCAGTGGGCGTCTCTCGGTTGATATGATGATGCTTTTTTTGATAACAAGCAATCTGACAGCCCACTGGTAATAAGTGGCTACTGTCGCCTGAGCATGACAAAGGAAAATCAGTAGGTAACGCAGGTGCGTTGTGATCCTGAGGCCTAAGATGAAATTCCTTCCTTATGCCCAATAATTACACAAGCTACCTATCCCTTCAATCCGAAGCGCAGCGAACTGTTTTATGGCTGAAAGAGGAAAGGCCGTGGTACTAACTACCCAGACGACTCATCGATCATAGTTCATGATCATTGTATATTTAACCTCAAATACTACCTACACTATAGAAAATTCAAAAATTCTTCCAACGCAGTATAATATTTGTAACGCAATGCTAAATTTAAGAATCTGGCCGAGAACATCTTTTGTATTCCAAAATAAGAAGGTCTACTTTCTTGTACCCTTGAACCAATTTTATTGTACTTTGACCTACTTAAGTATTATTTTCTCATAACGCGCGGTACCCAACCGGTAATTATTGTAAAGCTTGTCATGGTCCCCTGTGTTTATTTTATGCTTTGAGTATCTGCACACACTTTCTCCACATCAAAAGCCAATCCAATCAATTTTCATATTCATTCATGTATCACGTTGTTCTTAGGACTACACACGTGTATGTTGCAATTTTTATGATTAAATGAAAATTATTACGAAGTATCGTCTAACTTTCTTATTTGAATATTTATAACAACTCATAATCTAAGTATAGCAAAGTTTCTGAGTCAAAAGTTTTGAAATGGAATGGTAATCATTTCAATAATTTTAAAAAGTGAAATACTTTATACATTAAGTCAAAATTAATGTTAACTTACTAATAAAATGGGAATTTAAATAAAATTGCAAAGAAAAAGACATTTTCTATATTAATTCAACTTTTAGAGAATAATAATGTTTTCTGAAAGTAGATCAGTTTAAATTTGTTGAAAAGCGATGACAAATAGTATCCATGAGACTTTTAACTGGTCAAGATGTCTGGTTACCGACTGTTCTAATGCATTTTCGTAACATATGATAGGTTTCAAATAATATTAAAAAATATTAAAAAAATTAAGTGACCACACCTGCTGCCATCTATCCTCCACTGTACACATTCCAACGATCCATAAATTATTGTAATAAGAATTGACTTATCTTAAATTTACTTTGAGTGAAACTAAACATGACTTTATATTTTCTCACTAGGTGATATTTATCGTACTGAAAGCCCATGACTCTGTTCTTAGCATATTTTAATTTACAACTAAAAGCTTCTAAGTCTAGTCGGAAAATCCATTACGAAATATACCTATGCTGGTTCTATGTCGATGTATTTTGGTCAGCGAAGTCTCTTGGGCCCTTTTTATTTATTTATAGGTTACAGATTGAGGTTACAGATACAAATTTTTAGTTCCATCTTTTAAATTATAATAATTTATGAACACATAGTATATTTACAATAATTATTTAATTCACACTATGTAGGTATGAAGGATCAACCTTTAGCTATCGAGTGGTGTAAGAGAGAATGTTCAAATTAGCCTAAGAACCAAAACAAATTCCACATATATGATAATTCTTAGCATATTTTTTGGGATAGTTATCAATATTTACATTGTGACGGACACTTCAAAATAAATAAAGCATTTTATAAGGACTATAACGAAAGTAACATTTTGAGTTTTTTGGGTATTGGGAGTTATGTACATTCAGCCAATTAATTCAAGATAGCTAACCTACATTTATTTAAATATGCACAAACAAACCTAAAATTTTAATGCATGCGTGGCTGATTCGCTAAAGTTAGTGATAATAACTACTATTCTGTAGTCTGTGGTGCATGCACAGTTGGCCCTGCTTTCTGTTTCGGAGTATTGTTTATATACATATATATACTATAGGTTGCTGCGGCCATGGGATTACCTACGCCATTTCGAAACACTTTTTATCGAATGTTGTTTCGTCGATGACGATTAGTCGAAAATATTATTGCTCGACGCCTTTATACTACGAAAGATGTAATGACTATTATTTGGTATATAAGTTGGGCTAGATACAAAGAAAATGTCACCGCCCAGCGTAACTCATCGATGATATTTTAGTACAAAATATCATTTAATGATATTTTGTATTAAACTCGCACATGAGTAAGTAAGCTACCTACTTACAAGGTCTATCGAACTAATTCTTTATATAGTATTTTCTTACATTATCGTTTTATAGTATTTTTTTATTTTCTTAGTATTTTCTTAATTCTTTATACTTAATCGCACAATGAATGAAAGTGTTTGTAGTAATATTTAACTCACTTTATGCAAGTTCTTATGTTAGTAATATATGTTTCAATAAATACCTATTAAAATAACCTCAAAACATTAGATAGTTTTCCTGATATCGGAGTTTTTAGAAGTGTCCGTCAATAATCTTTATCTTATCTTTATCTTAATATTTTATAATTATTGGTTCTTAGGCTAGCAATGTATTGAGCCAGAGCAATATCCTTTTGGATGTAGATTTTATATAGCTGCAATACCAAACAAAATGACAGAAAAATCGGGAGTTATACCGATTTTGTTCTCATCAGTTTTCTGTATCGCCTCCTACCGTGGAAAAAAAATAGACGTTCACGACTAAAAATATCACATACCCAATCCACTATCGCTTTACCATCGCTATTTATGACGAAAGTGTCGATACTTTTATTTTACTTGAAAATTGACAGTTATACTGCTGACGTCACGTGTACTGTAAGCTTACAGATAATAAAGTTACCTCTTCGACACCATGTAACCGAGTTATACAGTTGGGCACTGTTGGGCGCCCTGTTGTCCAATTTTGAATGAAAATATCCGGCTTTTTTAATTATGAAACTTGGCTCTTGTACTTTTTGAATTTTACTATATTTAGTACTACGGTAAATAGCTAATAGTTATAAGTAGTAACTTTTGTACTACTTATAACTATTAGCTATTTACCGTTTTTAGTGGGTATTCTTTGTTAGAAATCATTAAATATATAAGGGAGAATTTCTGAAAATATAAGGAGGATACTTAAACTCTTTGCAAGACTTTAGTTGTAAGAAAAAAGGTGCAAATACATATAATTTTAGATGGATTGTTTTTCAGCGAATAATTAGCCATATAAATCATTCTGGACCTGTCGTACCATCAAGTTGTACCATTAACCCTTACACCCTACCCTGGCATCCAGTAAATCCCAGTGGTTCTTTTTTAAATATCTTAGCGGAAACAAAAAGCTTTTACTAGAACATATTTTACTACATAAAGAAAGTTTGTTTTGTTCGCTACTTTTTATTCGGGCTATTATGTAATTTATTCAAAAAGGCAGAGGCTTAAAAATAAATAACAATTATTTTACAGGAGCACTATTAATAATAATTAATTTGACGGGGGTATAATTTATTATGAAAGGTTTTCAAGTGTTATCAAAGAAAATCTGGTCTATATATTTTTGGTATTTTAGTTCTATAAATTGAAAACTGCCTTCAAATTTGCGTTCCCTAAATATTACAACTTGAAACTACTCTAGGTAGCGAATCACTCTTCAAGAGTGAAGAAGCACTCAATAAGCAGGTACTCTCGCGAACATTATACACCCACTTCTGACATTTTAGCATCCTTATTATATTTGACATGAGAGTTGCGAAACATCAAAGTGATTACTCACTTTTCTGTTGAATATACAACGATGTCTATTACCTGCCATGCTTTGCAATGATTTTAATGCCCGTAAAGAGAAAACTGTTAGATTTTACGATAAATTAAAAAAAATCGTAATCCAGGAATCTTTGCGTGCGTCCCCAGAAGGCTTTCTTTCAGAAAAAGCTTTTACAGTTACCTTGCTGTGATAGCGGGCCACAACTAAGCTATGTGAGACTCTCTGACAGGCATACTCACTGCAAACAATCAACGTTTCCACCTTGCATATCGACACAACAACACAGGGAACATAGTAGTCGTCCGCATAGTCGCGCTGTAGCTCGCCTCGACAGACCCCAAAAAGAATTAGGGACATCCCGGAAAGGTTTACGATATCCCTACATCGCCAGGTGTATGATGTGGCGCCCCATTCCATCACCTACATCCCTGGCTACGGTGGATGGAGCGTAGAATAGAGCTCCTATCCACCGTAGCCAGAGACTGGTAGCTCCCTTCAGCTCGTACGCTTCCTGCGAGATCGGGCAGCTCTCCAGCCCACTCTGCAGCCTTTTTCTGTAGCAAAACATACTCGCAGAAGGAGGCAACTGCCTCCCATCTCGTCGCGCTACCGACGACAGACCTAATCAACGAACCAGAACACTCTACCAAAGTTTCGTCACAATCTGGTTTTGGAGCGCATAAGGAACAAACACACAAACACTGATTTTTATGTAGGTACAAGATATTGTGGATTTCTCTTAGGCTGCTGTTTTCTTAAAAGTGGTAAAAAGACACAGTAAAATAGAATAACATTCTCAAAAAACGTTCCTTTGTTTGATAGGGTTTGACTTTTTCATTCGGAATCCATAATTAATGACATAGTTAATGATGCTTCGGACAGAAAGTTGATAGTCCTTTATTAACGAGGAACATAACGTTGTATCAGAAAACTAATCAATTTCATATTGGAAATGTATAAGGCAAGATTTGGTTGAATCTATTCGTTTGATATATTATGGTTTGCCCGAGTTACGTTTACAAGGCGTTTTTATATATTTTCTTACGCTCACACCAATTTGTCCAACCCAAATAATTCAGCTTGCCTTGTTATGTGTGGATACTAGAGTGGAGGCTGATAATAATACATAATAAAAAAATATGCATTTAATTACTTAGATGGGAATTTAATTTCAAACAAAAATAACTCGCGAATACGAAACTGATATAAGTAGCTAATTTAATTTCCAATGTTTCGTTTTTATGTGTCAGTAGGTATATGATTAGAATTTTATAGTATTCTTACCCAAGCTTTTCGTTTATTGTACTTCTTATGTTGTGAGTACAAGCCACTGCCTTTATAAATTAAATTAATTATCTCGTCATCATCAGGTTCTATTTTAAATTTTTTTCTGCCTATTATGATTATGCGTTGTTGTAAGAAATAAAAAAGGAAACGATGAAATAATTGTATGCTCCAGGCGGGATTCCAACCCGCGTCTTGTGGGGTCCGGCCAGACGCGATAACCGCTACGCCACCGGCGCACTAGGTGTAAACTACCAATTTCTTAATCGCTTTCGAAAGAACTTTAAAATACTTTAAAAAATAAGCCAAATAATAAATTCTTAAGTGAAAAGTCCTTTTGTTAGTTCAACTTTTGGCACCGGTGTGAATTTAGACGTGACAGGCTGATAGACATTGTTACATTGTTAGGCCATTTTTTACTGACACGCAGTTGTGTTTATTTTTATAAATAAAATGTATTTTTAAAATTAGAATAAGCTATTGGGAGCCGACTTGACTAAATATATTTTATTTTTTGTCATTTTACAGAAAGATTAGAAAGGATACTCCTTCCTATCATTATTATATACAGCTTCGTACGAAATTTCGTACGAGGCTGTGAATTTCGTACGGGGTAATTACCCCGCATTTGAAATTACATCTTCTCGTACGAGAGGTTTCCAAGTGCAGATAATTCATGGTCGATTAAAATATACTTATTTATATTATTCGTCTTTTCTCTTGTCAGATCGTACTTTGTTAACTGAGTTACTATCAAGGAATCATATTTATTAAATCTCTTTAACAAAAAATAATGAAAAATTACTCTTTCTAATAAAGGAACCGACTAATTTAAATTTTTTTATGCAACATTTTAAGCAGTTAAACAATTTGTGCCCAAACTAAAGTCATTATGAAAATAGTTGGACTGTTCATTTCTTTGGCATCAAAAAGACAGAAATTGTGATGGCCTCTCTTGGAAAAAGATTTTCTGTATGCTTTGTATAAAACTTTTTTTTATTTTCTCTGCCGAAATAAGCTGAAGTTTACTATTAAAAAAACATTTTTCTAAATCATGATACAGGCTCTGTTCATCTTGACATTACAAAGACTGTAAGTAGGTATCTGTTTCTGTTCGCCTTCAAATATTTTCTGTTTTTATTCTCTGATTGTTCTACTCAACTTACCATGCCCAAAACCCAAACAATGGACGTTATTCAATTTGATTCCATTAGAAAATTAAACCGAGAATTCCGTTTAGCTAAAAGCGGTGTAGTGAAAAATATCGTAGCGAACAACCGGAAATAAAATTTGCAGAAAGAGTATTCACCGCCATTTTCCAACAGGTGCCAGTTATCAATTCGGCGTGTATATATTTGATTCTAATCAATTGCTATAAAGTACCTATGTCGAATAGTATTTTTTTAATTCGCGATGGGTAGGTACATAATATCCCATATAATTGGTAAGAATCTGATGCCAAACTGATAGGTGGGCCATATTATTTAGGTCGAATGGGTTAAAGAGCAACAGCATCACGTAAATTTTCTTGAGGTTCTTATACTGAACTTCTTATAATTTGTGAAGTGACCAAGATGACCCGGCGGTATGGAAAAATTCGAAAAACTAAAATTTTATTTTTAATTTACAGCGACAGCTCTTAAAGTGTATCAGTTGCAATACGAAAGCCGCCTCTATAATAAACGGAGTAAAGTTGGTGTCATGGTCAAACTGTAACGCTTTATGTGCTAATCGACTATACACAATCACTACTACTCGACACGTTTTTCAAGAGGTTTGCCTGAAATCAAGTATGTATTATATATTACTTTTCAATATAATTTTGCTGACACATTTTTTTCTACTTGCTCCCATTTTTATATACTGGTGTTAAAAATAAATAAATCTCTATTCAGTACATGTATCTAGTATCTCTTCAGAAAGAGCCTACAGAGCATTACGATAGACAGTTTTCACACAATCATTCTTTACCTTTGCGCCGAGAGCTATTGAAGTAAGATTTGTCATAAAATATATTAAAAATTCTGTGAGCATTACTGAACAGTCGTTAAAAAAATGATAATTTATTTATTTTAATACAATTACCATCTTGTAAGCTAGGATCAATGTTACAATTTATGATTATTTTTATAATTAATGCATTTATTAATAATGTTAGTGTTAGTCAATACGTAAATTATTTTCTTTAATTAATGTTTCAAAGATACAGCTTAGTAACAAGTAGATAACAGTGTATGTATAATAATAATAATATTCTTACACTGACACTTATTATCTAGCTAGCCCAAAGTAAGCATCATTAAGAGCTTGTGTTATGGATACTAGATAACGGAAAACTTTGATAATAATATGTATATAAATATTAGAAATATACTAAATAAACATATCAATAACCATGACTCGTAAACAAATCCACTTGGTGGTGTGTTTCTCCGATGTAGGAAGGCCTGTGCCCAGCAGTGGGACGTGTATAGGCTGATGATGATGATGATGATGATGATGATGATGATTATGATTATGAAACACATGAGATGTACGTTGACAGCTGAACTGATATGAACGTGTCTCAGCTCTCAGAGTCTTCCACCCTGCATGGTACTGCAAGTTTATACAAAACAATTATATACACTTATAAGACTAGTAAAAGTAAAGTAATGTTGCTAAACCAACATAAGCCAAGTATAAATAATTATCTGAAATTTATAATATCAAATACTTATATCAGTATATGTAAAATTTTAAACAAACAGAAAGACTAGATAAAATTCATAGGGTTCTTCCAAGTCGGTAGCTGTCACGCAGGGTTGAGGGTTCGCTTCCCGCTCCAAAGCATGCTTTTTTCTACATA
The DNA here is from genome assembly GCA_947347705.1 of Nymphula nitidulata. NCBI lineage: Eukaryota > Metazoa > Arthropoda > Insecta > Lepidoptera > Crambidae > Nymphula > Nymphula nitidulata. The sequence continues at coordinate 27,619,575 of OX374616.1, forward strand.
TTTTTGACGAATGACTTTCTTATTTCGTAAGTAGTGTAACGATATAATCTATTTCAAATAAATTCATGCAATCTGCGGGAAATTACACTCACCATGCAAATCTATTTTCATATAGATGCAATGGAATATACAGTCAAATATGAAGTGCTTCTGTGAAGCGTTTTCATTTGGGATTTCCGATTGTACCCGGAATTATTCAAAGTCAAAATAATAATTTTAATTCAGGTTATATTTGGTTGTTTGATTTTTACCTCCGTCGTGGCATCTCCACATTGACCGTTTCTTCAACGTCCATGGAACCAATGTGGTTTGGAGTCAAACTGAAGGGATTTCCACTAGCCATAGGTACTGCGTATCATTCACCCTGGCTTAGCGTGGATACTTCTATAGAGTTGCTGACAAAATCGCTTACTTTTCGGTCTATGATCGGTAGTTCTGAAGGGAGATTTCAACATTGATTTACTCAAGATTCTTTGATTTGTGAAATATATAAAAAGTATTTAATTGATGAGCAAAAGTCTAGGTAGCTATGGATTATATTGATCTTATTTATTACGGTTTTATAGTATAATATGTAAATCTGTACATATAATATGCTATTATAACTGTAATAAATAATAATTATACTAATGCAACAGACACAATTACATAACTAAATTTTACCTATTTAGATAAATAATATTTATATTATTGTTCGTACATGCATGTACTTTGTTAGATAATTGTGCTTGTTGCCCGAGTGCTGTTTGTTTGTGCACCGCCATTAGCGTAATCTCTGATCACGGCATTTGCAGTCGTGACTGTCAGCCCCTGTCATGACAGTATGCTGAGCGGAGGCCTTTTTGATGTCCTCATTTAGTATTATTTTCTCACCTGCACAGTTGACAATAAAAATGTACCTTGACATGACATCTATCGATTAGATGTTCCGTAGGTAGACTGTGAAACATCTTCCAAAAAGTATGTTCATTAATTAAGATGAAATTCAAAAAAGATGAAAATAAATAATGAATAATTTTACTAATGTGCCATAATAAAAACAGCTTTGGGCTACCACAGGGAAGTGTGTTAGGACTTTAGCTCTTATTGATTTACAAAATGATGTAACAACGTATATTACCTTACTTAAAATTACTTATGTATATTAATACTGATTTGAATAAAGAACTTCATTAAATTGACGTTAATGAATCATTGAACAAGGTTCTAAAATCACTCAATCATAATAATTTATTGATAAATGTAGATTACATCAAAATTTTGGAATTTCATTAAAGACCAGGAAAATTAGATATGAAAGATGAATTTATATACATTTTATTAAACTTTTTCATGTTGACAAATAATGGGCGAAAATAAAGATTAATCATTGATAATAATTACTATTTCATTCAGATAAAAACACTTACTTTCCTATCTCATAACTTTTTAAAGCGGCTATATTTGTTACAAGCCCTCATGATAAGGCCGGGCTTTCCCAAAACACCAGTTTTATAAACAATTTTATTCATAAAGTATACGTATAAAAAAAATAAAAATAAAAATTATGTTATTATTGACTTTCAGAGGCAGGATCGTGCTCCGTAACACGATTTGTGATAATTTGCTTGATCAAAAAAAATCGCAAACATGGGTCTATTTGAAATTTATATACCATTTTTGACTTGCTTATATTTACTTTTCCTAGATAAAAATTATATTGAAATAATTGTCATTGTGTTCTTGAGGCATCATCGTCGTAAAATTCTCAATTAAACCTATATTAATTCCGTCATCTTCAAAAAACCATAATTTTTCGCTAGCGCGCTATGCAACCAACCATTTCGTGCCATGTCAGTTGCGGGTGGACCGCAGTGGAGTTCGGACGTATGTAAAATTTTCCGGTGAGATATTTTTCTCTAAGGAAAGATTTTATTACTGAAAGTTGAAATAATAATAATGGACAATAAAACTATCATAATAAAGACATATTCTTGCTTATGTGAAGAAAAATAAACATGGAGGCTTATATGTTTATTTAGTTTCATATTATTATCAATATTTCTCCGTTATCTAGTATCCATAGCATAAATTGAGACTTAGCATGTGTTCTCTACAATTAGAGCCATTGTATGATAACGCCTCTATGTCAGTCTGCCTCCAGGACGAAACCTCGAAACTAATACAACCTCAGCATGTTATGAGACAGGGCGACGTTATTTAATCGAAAGTGATCATCACCGATGCGTTGGAGGATAATTCAGTATAAACGGCAAGTACATGACGAACCTTCGTTTTGCTGATGATATCGTAGTCATGGCACCCTGGAAGACTTAGGCACGATGCTTAACAAACTTGTAGAGTCTTCCCACAAGTGGGTCTTAACATGAATACGTTGGTAGGTCCTAACAAGGTATACGATCGATCTGGTGAGGATTGCGAGAAGAGCGAGTCGTTTCAATTCGATAAAACTTATACTAGGGATACTGAGGGAAAAACGTGTTATTAGAAGAAAACTAGTTACTCATTATTGTTATACCCTGTTTATTAAACGCTAATTGTAGGTTTTTTTTATTTCCTATGCAAGTTTTGATTTGTTCGTGTATCTTTTCGTGTTTTGTCCACCTACCCATCTACAGTTATTTTTCATATCAAATTAGAAATCACGAGGCCATTTCATACAATTTCTTCATTATGATCACAATTATTTTATAGTATATCAATTTTATTTTATATCAATTACAATTAATTCATTTGAAATTATATTTTATATTAATTATATTATATTCATTCAAATTATTTAGTATAGTTTTATATAATATGGTTATTTTAATTCTGCTTAAAAGATTTTGAATTGATGTATTTGACGACTTTTGAATAATGCTTCTTTGTAACTGAATTAATATAGTTACCTACCATAAAATTTGTTAAATTAAATTGACTACTTGATTTGCTCTTTAAGTTTTGTAGTCACTACATTTTTTAAATAAGAACCCATCTGAGTAGCTATTCGGTTCATCTACTGTTTAATTATTTTAACTATGGCGTATATTTACTGCAAAATGAGAGTTTATGATATGTGGTCTCAAAATAGATAGGAACAGAAGGTTGGCTCCATAGGAAGATTAAAATCAGGTGCAAACCCACGCAGACGCGTACGTACAGATCTCAAATCAAGTCAAAGGAATCGTTCCTTTTTGTTTTGATTTACTAGGTGTCTATGTTTGTGTTTGCCTGATATCCTTCTTGAGAGCCAGCCTTCTCTACATATCTATTTTGTGGTCCGATGCTCATTTGTGTTTTGGGGGGGCTGAGGTAGCGTAAAAAATACCTAAAAGTCTTCGTTCTTAAAATACCTGTCATAAAAATAGAATATATTGGAAAATCTAAAATAATGTTACTAAGGAAAAGTGCACTTTTCCTCAATAACATTAAATAAAATACCAAATACAATTCAACATGATAATAATTATATTTGATACTTATTGGTTCAGAATTAAGCGATTTTAACGTTTTCACTTTTTTGTTAGATTAACATGTTATTGGTATTAATAAGAAGTAAAAGAAACTAAATTTAATATTAATTTATTGGCATTACTTTATTAACACACATTTAAATAACGACTTCTGTATTAATTTCCTTATCTGTATTACACTCGGGAAAAGTTTTTACGGCTGATCAAGCAGGGGACATAATTTACTTGAATAATTAATTAGCAAGTGTACCACAAACCAATTGAAAATCGATTGAAAACAAAATGATTGATACCTGTAGGCATTTTCTTCATTTTAGAGATGAACATTTAAATCGAAGCTTTCATTTAAGCTCATGAGAGCAAGAGTACTTAGAAGACAGTATCTTTAGGCCCTTTAACCTTATTTATGTCTAGACTATTGACTTCTATAATAGTCGAGGCTTTGTTTGTCAGTAATAATGGTATGATTCATTTTTTAATTAATTGATTATTTTATTTGTTTTGACATCTTGAAGTAGCAAGCAAGTATTAGTTACCCACATAAGTGGTAAATCGAGTGCCGTTAGTAAAATAAATGTTTATCTACGCAGAGTTTGTAGAACTACCAAGGTTTTTGACGTTCAGTCTTACGAATCCAAAGAGAACCTTTAGAGGTAGGTAAAACACCTAAGAAAACAATCAGTCAACATCAATATCAATAATTCAAAATAAAATGACAAATTCTGTTCCTGGCTTTCAAACGACGCCGAAATAATAAAAAACGATGCCTTAATAATATAAAAGAGCGTAGCAGGGTAGAACCAATCAATTATTTATGCTCTGTCTAACACCGATAAAGATATTATTATTGGGAGAGGGAAACGCAACGAAAAAGCTTTTCTTATCATCTTATTCTTATATTTATTGTGCCTAAAGAGAACCTAGTACAAAATGTCAAGTTATTTTAATAAAACAATTTGGCTGTAAGAATGGAATCCGCCCGCAGCGAAACATACCCTGGGTCAAACCTTTGTGTTCAGGGGCCGGGCAGTACTCCGCGGGCTACATAAATGGGGCTTTCACGAACTATAGGAGCTATAGAATTATTCAGATGAATAAAACTAACAAAATACTACTTTAGCCAAACACGCCAATAAACTTTAAATTTTAGCATTGTAGAATTTGTAAGTAAGCGGAGGCAAACAGCGTAACAGTAATTTTTTAAATGATTGAAACATTATGTTAACCTCTCCTCAAAGGCTTTTCCATTTTGTGTCTATTTTTGAAAAGGTTGAAATGACAATGTATTTGCAGACGTATTACTACGGATTCCTTTCCTAAAGTTTTACACTTAATCATACGTTCTTTTGCGTCTTCAATGCGAACTTGCCTGTACAAGGAAATAAAACTGCTTAAGCATGGCCTTTGGTTCTTTTGAAGTTCATCCTCATGATGAAAATGAATGCAACGAAAGAGTTAAAATAAAACAACAAATACAATACGCTGTCATTGGTATTTCGTGAATGTTGCAGAACTTGAGGACCGCTGCAAAATCTTAGTTTGGAAACTCAATGTCTGCAATTTTATTTGCAAGACACTAAAACGTGAATAAAATTATTCGATTCGTTTCCATTTTGTGGTGTTTCGTGTTTGCTGCATGAATTTCGAGTTCGGCGCATTCCTAAATCGGCAAAGTCGACTGGTAAGACCGTTTCCATTTACAAGAATCGTATCCAATTTGAAGTAAGGTACAGACAACAGCTATACTACGAAAGCCGCCTCTATTACGAACGTAGTAAGGGCGGTCTCAAGGTCAAACCGTTACGCTTGATGTGCTGTCGACTGTGCATCGATGGTCTACTACCTTAATAATAAACCAAAGCGTTTACTGGTTAGAACGGAAAATACTGTTAATAAATTAGGGTCTTTTTTTGGATAATAAGTCAGCCTCGGGGATCTGATTGGGCATTGTGTTAAGCAAAGCGATTGCCTGGGAGTTAGTGTTTCGAGTTTTGAATTACTTATTACGAATTCTGAACAAGAGGTCCCGGGTCACTGTAGTCGCCGTAATATCCTGTGTGAAACTAGAATTAATTCGGTCAGGTCAAAGCTTTACAAATAGGTAAAAGTTGAAAGTAAAGGCATGTGAAAAAGGTCAGTCGTAACAGCACGCTTCAAAGATAGCGAAAACTTTTGACGGTTAAATTTAGCTTGTTACCTGACCGAATTCCCCACTCTCAAATTGAGTGAGCCCTTTTACTCGTGTGAGTGGCACAAGGCTGAGCACCGGCGGACGGGCGGCGCTGGCGTCTCTAAATTGGGGAACAAAAAACTTACTGTATTTTCCCATGATGCTACTCGACGAGAGCGGAATCGTAGAGATATCCACTGTTGACCCTAACGGCCTGGGCACGGGGACGAGCGGCGGCGGCGACTCGGCAACCACTGCGCGGTCACGACGACGCGCTGCGAGGCCGATATCGAGACAGCGCGCAGTGGTTGCCTAGACGCGAGACGCAGACGCGCGTGCGGTGATGTCGTGGCCAGAGATCTTACCACCATCTTTATAAAAGCGATTCATATTCCGCTCGGTTCAGTATTGGTTGCTAAACTGCTATGCGATTCTCTTAGTCAGCAGCCATGGATTCGTAGCTGTCGGCAGCACTGTCATACCTTTTAGCGTTTGTTTGACAACTGTTTGCGACACCAGCGTTCCGACGACGAGCACGGCATGAATCGGAACTAAAAAGTTGTTGATTTTTATTTCAGAATCAATCAAATATTGAATAAAGTGATTGCGATACAATTTTAACACTACAAAAACGAAATCGAAAAATATCGATTGTACTTCATGTCGTATAACCAAAACAGAGACAATCAGACACAGCCATGAGACCGACGTAGAGATTAGTGAATACGCTTTCGCGCAGCGCAGTGCGCAAACGTCAAAACCAATGGCAACTCGTTGTCTTTGTCAGGCGTCAAGCTCGATGTCGAAAATATTTGTTTGTGAATCACACTGCTGCATCGCTGCCATAGTCGTAGACAACGTCGTAGAACATATTAACGATTCTACTCAGTTTAGGTCCTAAACTGGATCGCAATAAAAGATGGTGGTACGGGTGCAGGCCTTAAACGTAGCACGAAAATATTCAAGTAGACTATTAGATACCGAGCACCAACATTTTTGATTAATCGAGTAGCAGAATTATACATAAGTATACCAGTATCACAGCTACGATACATTATTTATGAAATTTCAAGCAACAATGATATCGACCATTACGCTCAAAAATTTTAATTTTTTTGTGAACGGGGTACCTACAGGCACATTAGTTATATTGCGTGTATATATAAAATTGGATAGTAATTTTGGCTACAACTTTAATTTTAAACGGCCACTTTGGTTGTGATGTCGATATTACCAAGGATGACGGAGTATTACATATGCGATATCACTTGCATTTAAAAATCTCATAAATGCAATAAATATTACAATAATTGTTTTGGTAAGCCCATCGTTTTGCCCAGCATTGGGACAGAAAGGTTAAAAAGGTTTGTTTCGTTTAGTACTTCACATTGATGGGTGGCCACCTGGACGAGTCGTTAGCACCCTCTGTTTACTAAACCGATTTACTGTTTGTACGGCGAATACGATAATTTGTTTATTTCTTTTATACAACTAGATGACAAACAAGCTGACTTCCCACCTGGTGGAAAGCGGCTACCCCGCCTATAGAAGTTTGTTTTTTAGGGTTACGTACCCAAAGGGTAAAACGAGACCCTATTACTAAGACTCCGCTGTCCGTCCGTCTGTCATCAGGCTGTATTTCATGAACCGTGATAGTAAGTTGAAATTTTCACAGATGATGTATTTCTGTTGCCGCTATAACAGCAAATACTAATTAACGGAATACAATTAATATTTAAGGGGGCTCCCATACAACAAACGTGATTATTAGGGTTTCATACCTAAAAGGTAAAACGGGACCCTATTACTAAGACTCCGCTGTCCGTCCGTCTGTCATCAGGCTGTATTTCATGAACCGTGATAGTAAGTTGAAATTTTCACAGATGATGTATTTCTGTTGCCGCTATAACAGCAAATACTAATTAACGGAATACAATTAATATTTAAGGGGGCTCCCATACAACAAACGTGATTATTAGGGTTTCATACCTAAAAGGTAAAACGGGACCCTATTACTAAGACTCCGCTGTCCGTCCGTCCGTCCGTCTGTCACCAGGCTGTATCTCATGAACCGTGATAGTTAGACAGTTGAAATTTTTACAGATGATGTATTTCTGTTGCCGCTATAACAACAAATACTTATACTAATAACAGAATAAAATAAATATTTAAGGGGGCTCCCATACAACAAACGTGATTTTTTTGCTTGTTTTTGCTCGATATTGTTAACGGCAACAGGTAGACGCTTGTTCATAGATAATGGTACGGAACCCATCGTGCGCGAGTCCGACTCGCACTTGGGCGGTTTTTTTTCCTCGTTTGTTCTCGAGTCATTATTGTATGTATGTTATTTAGTATATTTTAAATGTTTATTACATTACCTAACAATATTTCTCTGTCGTCACAAGCTCTTAATGATTGTTAATTTGGGTATAGATATTAGATGTGAGGAGTGAGAGCACCATTGAAATTTATAATACAAACACTTGTTTTATATCGTTTATGAAAACACGGCGCTTTTATTTAATTACTTGCTTGCTTTTAAATTTTAATTATCGTATCGTGACTCTTACCATGGTCAAATTAAAAATAGAGCCGCTTTAAGAAATTTAACGGCTCCGCCGAGGCCTTATTGCTCAGTGAAATTAAACTTGTCTCGTAGATATTGGGTCGGGGTTTGCTATCCAATTACGTCACCATCACTTTGTACTGCAATGATAGTGATATTAATCTGTTGAGCTGAGGGAAAATACCGACAAGTATCTTTGTAAGGTATGGGCCGCCAACAGCTATACTTCATAAGATTATATTTCTTGATATTTTTTGGATCGTTGCTACGATAGAGTATTATTGAAAATTGTCTCGTTAATAAGCTGTTAAGTTTTAAGCGTTTTGTTTAATTAAATAATGTTCGTTTAATCCTCGTTTTTAATCGCAAATTTCATGTATTTTATAAAGTATAATAGGCATTAGTAATTATTTCCTTCCATAGGTAATTCCTTGTAGTATAATAGGCATGTTTTTGCAAAGAATACTTTGACACTTTAGTTTATTTGGCTTGCAATTTGATTATTTTATAGACGAATAAACATAAGTAACGGAAACAAAGGTTAACTATACTATATTTATTCAGAATTTTCATGCATAAGATATAATTTCAAGTTATATTTTACCGTCTGCTATAATTTGAATTTGTTTTTTTTGTACCCACTGCTGGGCATTGGCGGAAGACTGGATTTGGGGAGCCCAAACCAATCGGTCCTGTGCTGTCCGCATCCATCGGCTTCCCGCGATTCTCACCAGATCGTCGGTCAGCCTTCTGGTAGGCCTACCAACGCTGCGTCTTCCGGTACGCGGCCGCCACTCGAGGATCTTTCCGCCCCAACGGCCGTCAGCTCTTCTTACAATGTGGCCTGGCCACTGCCACTTGATGCTCGCAATTCTTCGAGCTATGTCGGTGACCTTGGTTCTCTCTATTTTTTAACCTTAACGGGGAAACTCTTGGCCTTCATCTCACCTGATGGTAAGTGAAGATAAGGCCGACGATGGAAGCGAGTTACACCCGGACTCCTCAACCACAGAGGAACTGGCTAAAGATAGCCAGTACCTCTTACTGCCGGAACACAATAATGCTGTTAACATTATTGATATGGCGGCAGACTTAGGTAAGATGGTGGTAGCTAGCCAGGCGGATTTAGAAAAACCCTACCAACGAAACCGAGCGGAAAATTTCTGCCTTCATGGGAATCGAACCCCGGACCTCTAGATCTGAGGCAGGTGGTCTCAACCACTAGACCACAGAGGCGGTTAGAAGAGTCTCCTGCGGATCTCATCATTATCCCCGGAAACCCCGAGTTTAGCCCTCTCATTGCCCATTGGGTGACATTGACCCTCCATATGAGGCCCATTGTAAGCGGCCACGTCTCAGTTCCGCAAGTCATCACTGGCAACATACACAAATTAAAGCCTTTCGTAATACTTATATCGCAGTAATATTATGCGTAATCTACCACAGGGATAAGTAAAAGTATGCCGTGATAAGTTATCGCATATAGTTTTTTATGCGAATAAATCATATGCATCGTGACTATCAAGGAGAACGTTATTCCGCAGCAAATGAGGTTGAACGTTTAATAATAAATTGCGCTGCAGTATGACAAAGTGAATTTACGGTACCAAGGTGTCGATATTGAATTTCCTCGCTTGCAAAACGCTTGTGTAATATCACGATGCCTGGAGTATAACAAACTTAATTTTAATATCAATCTTCGAGACCTTGAGTACCAGGAAGATCTTTGTCACTTTAATTTTATATTGCATCATCATGTTTTCCCCGATAGATTAAATTACATACAAGACAAGCTTTTGCTCGCATCTTTGCCTGCGACGGCTACAAGCTCGAATGAAATATTTTGTTCAGAAACAAACTTTCTAAACGGTCTCACTCCATCGCAATTGAATCCCAAACGAAGCATTAAGGACGAACTTGTCTGTAAAACCAAACTAATCTCTGTGATAAGGGTAGAGTTGTTTTTCTTTTAAAACCATACTACTCTATCCCAAAGATTGTGGTCAACGAAGGTGTGAATAAAAAATCTCGCAATATTTTGATTCAACTGTATTCGTGGGCTACCAACGTCTGCCAACGATGAAATTACATTTTGAATTAAAATATTTTGACGAATTTTTTTTTTGAATATGTAATGTTCGCACCATGACAACAAATCAGTTACTTGGGATGGGAGAGCCAATCTATTTGACTGTACACAAATTAAAAGACATCACATGCATTTTAATCAGAAAAGGTTAGCAAGTACCATCCACAAACTGAGGAGCACGGTGGCGTAGTGGTTTGAGTGCTCTGGTTTCGATTACGAAACAAAGCAACATTCGCCATGGTCGATCCCGGGATGGGTCAACCAAAATTTATAATCTCGAGCTCCTACGTGCTTCGGAAGGAACTTTATGCCATTGTTCCCTGTTAGTAATGCAACCGCTTTAAACCACCGGTGGAGACGAACGAAACTTTTTTTCCCCACTCGTACCCAGTGGGGACGACCGAGAATAAAGCGCGCCCAGCAGTGGTACGTATATAGGCTGGTGATTTACAACTTAAACTTACAAATCAAAACAGCATAATAATAATTTTAAATTAAAATCGTGACAAAAATGTTGAATTTCTGAGGTAGCACATTTACTAATACTTCTCCAGCTACAGGCCGCACAAAATTACAAAAACTGTATAGTATTATTTGGTAACCGTAATAAATGTATCGAACCCTTTTTAGGTACTTTCTTATTCCATTCATCAAACATCAATTGTGGAACTCAATTAGTCTCAGCGAATATTGTTGTGTGAGTGGTTACAAGCTTGTCCTTTGATGTTATTCACCCACCCTTAAAGAGAACGCCCTCACTTACTGTTACGCCTTGTTAATCATTCTACAACTTGTTATTCAATAATGGTGGCCCTCGGATCATTAATTCCATCAAGTCATAATAAATATAAGTCAAAGTATAAGGTAACTATACAAAACTTATATTCTTAATACATGTACTTTAACTTTTTTTTTCATATCGTGTTTGTAGTAGTTTTTTTTATATGTTCGTCCATTACACCATCCAGTCATCATACTACACACTGAAGTTAGAAACACAAGGCGATATCGTTTTCCTTGATCATACAGAATATTTTAATCAAATAATAAGTAATTTAAAAAGTTCCGTGTATGAAGGCATATTTCAAGAGATACTTTCCTACTTATGTTACATATGAACGCTCATAAAACAATATTTTTTTACCTAGTCAACAACGCTGAAACTTGTTTTGCTTCTTTCACATAAAATTGCCAAATGAAAAAGGCGAATCACCCTTGACAGATATACACCGGCAGGCTGTTAAGCAACAAAAGCATATACTAATATCGAACAGACTATTTGTTATATAATTTATATATGAAGTCGGTTAAAAATAAGTAATTGTTAAAATGCGAAAACCTCACGGCTTCTTAAAAAAAATTTAATTGATAGAATCAAAGACTAATTAAATATCTATCTGAAACAGACTCCCCATTGCATTGTTACGTTGGCTATTATTATTTTGAAATTCTACAAATAATCGACTGTATTAAACATTGTAATTAACATTCTGTCACATTCTTCTATTAACAAAAGCTTGAATACTTTTATGCTTCTATTTCAAGCCTTGTTTCTAGCCCCCGACGAAAAAAGAGGGGTGTTATAAGTTTGACGTGTCTGTCTGCGTATCTGTGCGTCTTTAGCATCGTAGCTCCTAGCCCGATATTGATTCAGTTTTTTGTTTGAAATCGGATGTGATCGGAATAGTTCTTAGCTATAATCATGAAGATTTGTTCAGGCGTTTGATGACTAACAGCTCATTTAATACTTAGCAACTTTCACAGATCCGCATAAATTCCAAGACATGCTAACCTTGAGCTGATTCTATACTATCATCAACTCAATTGGATTGGGATTGTCAACTCTTCAGAAACTTACAGCAGATATCTTCCAGCCAACCGAAGAGTATGTTGGATATAATGTGGTAAGGTGGCAATACAAAAGTGCATATAGCGTGTTTGGGCTCACAACAATAGTCTCAATGAGAGGGTGTTAGATATTCTTATTATTAATAAGGCTGGGCGTTACTTAAAATTTTTATGTAATCAAAACAAGTATGTAACAGGCGAGTATAGCATAAAACATACTGTAAAATAAATCCTTCTATACATAAATGTACAGTCGACAGCACATCAAGCGTAACAGTTGGACCTTGAGACCGTCCTTACTCCGTTCGTAATAGAGGCGACTTTCGTAGTGCACCTGTTACATTTTGAAAATCTCATAATGCATTTTTTTTGTTTTTAAAAATAAAGGAATGTTTCCTTTTAGTAAAATTAGCTAACTTGTGGATTTAAAGTAGTTCCCCTCCGGGGCCCATAGATTTTTTCCACCCTGTATACTTCTTCTCTTTATCCGAAAATTAATTGGGTATTATTAAACTCCAAACTTTTAAGATCTCATTCTGAAGTAAAGACTAAGTACGCTATTGTTATAATCTTTAATACGACTGTTATTCTTTAAAGAAATGCGATTTACGCGTTTCTCGTCCTAGTATGCACACGTCTTATGTAAAAATGCAGGGCTATTATAAACCTATATTCCCATGGAAGGACTTCGTAATTCCAATAAATTGAAGTCGAAGCGGAATCTTTTGCAGCAAAACTATGCAGTTCTTGGAATTAATATAAGATGAGGAATTGATTATTTCCTTCAGCTGACTTCTCCGTAGAGCTGTGATGGATTAAGGTTGGCACTCGAGGGACAAAATGTTGTTAAAGGAATTGGATAGCTTACTTTTGTACACTTTCTTTCTAATGCTTATCTCATTGTGTAATTCTTTTGTTGAATAATTGAACTTTAAACTAATGAACGTAAATAACTATTAATAGCATTTCTTATGTTATTTGACTGCAAGATTTTGTCTTTAAGATGTTGTCTTTTCATATAATAACAATAATTATTCTAACACTGTTTCAAGAACTCAATAATTTAATATTAATCGGTGAAGCATGAGATTCCAGACACAATTGATTTTTCTATTGTCATCGCCCACCGGTGGTATATTGCCGCTTTACAGATTAATAGCTTCATCTAAACGTTGAGTTTATAGGTACCGGAACTAAAAAACTCGAATCAATCAAAAATCAGAATTCGATTATTAGATAGAAGGGGTGTTGCCTAAGTTATTTTTTTTACGTTTTTTTTTTCAATTTATTTTTATCATCCCTATTTAAAAATCGTCCGTCAGGGAAGTTAAAGTAATGTTTCTTTAATTTTATCAAACAATATGTTTTTTAATTAAAAAATTACTGAAAAGGAACTCGTATAACGTTATAATATGTATGTACAGACAAAGGCAACATTTTGGCATTTGTGAGAACCATGCTCCGTTCTAATTAGAGTCATTTTTCGACTGACATTGTACACTTGATGAAATGTCGCCTGTACTTACATTGATTGTGTTTATAATATTTAGTACTTCAAAGCACGTTTTGGCAGAATAACAAAGAACACTTTTCAATAAGGAAATCATTGTTTTAGCCCTATAAGTACTATTGTTATGTAAATACTAATAGATCTTCAATGGGAGTTTTATAAACAAACTGTAAATTAGTGGATTTAATTTGACTAAAAATATTTCAACAAAAGATTCACAGTTTGCTTTCACGCCGGAAATACATTGTGTATTACTAGTATCACCAGCCTATATACTTCCCACTGCTGGGCACAGGCCTTCCCACATGGGAGAAACCCCCCAGGATCTTGGGCCAAATACCACCACGCTGGCCCAATGTGGGTTGGTGGGTTAAAGCGGATGCAGTAACATCCGGGACCAACGGCTTAGCGTGCCTTCTCCGGAAGGAGCTCAAGATTACTATTTTTAAAGACACATCCGCGATCGACCGTGGCGAAAGTTGCTTGGTTTTCGTAATCGAAACCAGAGCACTCAAAGTACTACGCCACCGAGCTCCACACACATTGTATTTATTTACTATTTACTATTAGTTTCCAATTAATAAATGACAACAAAGAGGCAGCGAGTGGAGATACCTTCTTACTGGTATTGACACAACTGTGGAGTTCCGAAATGACTCTACATTTGATTTCCGTGAATCCACCTAAAAACATTAAATCCTGACATGACGGAATTTTCAGGTTTTCTTAGAAACTTCGTATATTACTGTGTTCATTTATTGTTCGTGTTGACTCTCCTTAATGTTGAACAAATTCCGTTGAAATGTTCCTATTGGGAAACCTCGTAAGCCCCCAGTTATTATTTAATGTAATTTTCTGCAATACCAATCACAAAAACATTCTGCTTGTTCCTCCCTTTGTCTCCTTTGTACAGCAATATTTCTCGTAAAATTAATTATTTGGATATATTTTCTGAAAAACTAAAGTATAATTAGGTGTTTCGTATTTGATGCATGAATTTCGAGTTCGGCGTATTCCTAATCGGAAAAGTCGACTGGCAAGGCCGTTTCCAAGAAATCGTATCCAATTTGAAGTAAGGTACAGATGACAGCACATCAAATTAATCGCGGGATCGATTCCCGCCTCAGGACGTAACATTTTTCTAGTATTATATTTTAATAACTAAGTAATTTTTCAAAATTTATAATAATGTTAAAATCAAAAATTAAGAATATTTGAAAGCACTGCCCCAACTTAACCGAATCGTGGGTATTTGTAAAAATACTCGTTTCGGATTAGGGTGGACGTTAGCTCATAAACGCAAATACAGATAGACTTGAAGAATTTCACAGGAGATATCCCAAGTCCTGGGTGGCTTAGTTAGTTAGAGCAGTCGCCCGGATTGCGAAAGGTCGCGGGTTCGATTCCCGCCTTAAGACGTAATTTTTTTTTAGTTTTATATTTTAAATACTAAGTAATTTTTCAAACATTTATAATAATGTTAAAATCTAAAATTAAGAATAGATTTTCTAAAATTCGCTTGTCTCTACCAGGAATTGAACCAACTAAAAATTAAAAAAATATTTTTTTTAAATAATATACAAATCGGTAGGATTATTGTTCAGGATAAATTTTGTCTAATAAACATTACCTCTTACACTCATCTGTTGAACGAGATATCTATACCTAGTACTGTAATGTTCATTTGTAACAAGTAAATCTCACGTTAATAATAATTTTCTTATCTCTCTAACATCCAAACACATCGTATGATGTACAACGCTAATGATATTTATCTCTAAGTACGTTATTGAAGACTTCGGATAAGAAAATCATTAAATGGTAATAATAAATTTATGCACAATTCCTTCTTACACTAGCTAGGCGTTCTGACGAAAAGATGAACGTATTTGAAATTCGAACGACAGACGAATTAATTTTTAGGTGGTTCGAGTCCGGGTGAGACAAGCAAATTTTGGAAGATTTTTGAATGCAGTTTTGTTTCAGTGAAATAAGCTAACTAAAGGATTTAAAGTAGTGCCCCTCCAGGGCCCATAGATTTTTTACACTCTGTATATAGACAGCCTTTCGTTTCAAAACTACATAGCGTAGTGCTGTTATGGCCTTAAATTCTCCTCCTTATGTGTTTCTACCATGTGCCCAGGCCGTGCCCAGCAGTGAGGCGTATATAGGATGATGACGATGAAACACGAGAAAACTGATGTAGAAGTTGATTTTTTGTTGATTGTAAAATTTAGGTACCCCAACTACTTTAGTTAGACGGTATTGTCCCCAAACCCGGGAAGAGCAACGTCTGGTAGAAGGCCCTATCTTCTTCCTAAGACCTTTCCTTGCATAGACTTGCCCCGCCCGCGTCTGCCCACCATTTCGGAAATGGCCCCTTTCAGGGCCTGCGGATCTGCGGATCGTGGTATGGCCGGTCGGGAAGTATGCTTCTTCTGGAGCCCGGGAGCTTTGGCGGGCTATGGCTCGCGGCGGCGCTGACGTCATTTAACGTCTGATTCCTCGTGTGGCGCTACTCCAGCACTCCTGCGTACAACGGAGGAGGCAGGGGAGATAGCAGTGGACAGAGGCCCTAACTTGGGCCAGCGGACCAGTTTGTCGTGGGACGGCAGGCGCAAAGGAAGGGCGACTAAGCTAAAATAACAAAGAAAACTACGTATCCGGTCCTCGTAAGCAGCCTCCTGACGGGAGAAGGACGGTTTTTAGTGGGTAGAGCCACCGCATCATTATCTTTGCAGCGGTCCTCCGCCCACATAACGTTGGAGCTGCCCACAGGCACCGGGGTATGCATTAAGCATTTTCCGTCCGAAAAAAATGGCGGTATTGTCCCCAGTTAGTAAAGTTATTAATTACGCTTAATTTTTTTTATAAAATATCAATACTATTACTAATGTAATAAAATAATACAATAGTTATCATTACCCAAAAAACCCCTGCCATGTAATGTAGAATAGGTAACATTTTGTATATAACGGAAAGTAAAAATGTTTACTCTCCGTAATACATATTACATTCAATTTGTACACCTTTCATTTCGGTTTCGTCGTAAGAATTTTTATCCGGCTCTTTTGAAAGCGTTTGTTGTCCTCTTAAGTCGCATTGGGGCGTCCCTTTTGGCCTCATAATAAGTTTATCCTCAAACGAACGTGCTTCAACTCAACATGTCGGGTTATAATCAAATAGTTTGATGCTGAAGTCGATAACCCGAATATTATTTGGTCGCGGTCAAAAGACGCCCTTAATGGATATTAAGGACTTCTTGGTGAATTGCGCTAAATCGTATTCGTGGATCAGCTATTTTCCCCAGATGGCTTTATTTAGTAAGGAGATTTCATTTTTCTTAGTAATGAATGTACGCAGTTTTAAGGAGGACATTGTTGAGGTATATACACGCTTGCAGGTCAAGTTAAATACTTTGGCATTTGAACCATAATCCATTGTATTAAGAGTATTTGTATTTTTCAATTGGCGTGTAACGCTTAGTAATTGCATGTATTTAATTATCTCTTTAAGTTTAGTTAAATACTTTTGTAACAAGTTAATGTCCTTTTCCAATAGTTAATTAATCTTAGTTCGATGACTATCTCGTTTAAGCTAAGAAAAATAACCATATACTATCGACTTGAAACTTAATAATAATAAATTGTTATTTCATTAAGGAAAATTCATTCAAAGTTCTGAATAGATACGGTTTATGGTTATTGATTGAAACAAAAACAATCATCCTAGCTATTAGTGAGTTATTTGTAATAATATATACCTAAATGGATTTTCAATTGGCGAAGTACCCACAAACGAGATACGCTAAAGGTTTTCTCTTGTTGAAAACACAAACTATTGAACGTGCATCTAGATTGAGTGATTTTCTTCTATATTTTGTGTAAAAGATAAAAGATAAAAAATAGTCAAAAGTAATAGCCGACATCAACACATTAGTCACTCACAATGAAAAAAGCTATCGACGGAAATATGGATCTCTCAGTAAAAACAATTCATGAAACGGCCATGACCTGTATCTCAGTAAATACTTACCGTATACGTATAAGAACTTGACGTCAAACATTTGTGAAAATTTGTCAAAATGTGTAATAAAAATATCGAGGTACCAAAGCGGATATCTAAGAAGCTATGACCGTTTGAAAAGGTCAGTTAATACTGGATTGAGCAATACTTAAGAACTAATTTGTGACTAAAATTTGACTTAATATTTCCTATAAAAATTTCGTGTACTAGATTTTCTTTGTTTTATTTGCTTAGAAATGCAGTTTGGTAGGATGGACGCAATTCGGGATTCGGGATTTAATCGTCTACTGTTAAAATACAAAATACAATTTTCATAACTGTAAGTATGATCTAATTAATCACGATTCACAAGATAAACTAGGATGATTTATTGCGATATACCAGTACACTGCATCAAGCTGGAGACAATTTCAATTAAATGCGTCTCCCTGTACTGGGTCGCCACTTAAGGACCTTTCCGCTCTAACGGCCGTCAGTCCTCCTTGCAATGTGGCCTGCCCACGGCCACTAGAGGATCGCAATTCTTTGGGCTATGTCGAGGACCTTAGTTCTTCTACGGATCTCATAATTTCCGATTCGATCACACAGAGAAACTCCGTGCATAGCCCTGTCCATTGCCTTTTGGGTGATATTGAGCCTTCTTATGAGGCCCATTGTAAGTGGCCACGTCTCAGTTCCGAAAGTTATCACTGGCAATACACACGAATTACCGAATTAACTATCGTCTTGAGACACTGCGGTAGTTAAACTGAAATCCTAACGCACTCCAGCCGAGTTGAATCCGTCGATTGACCACTTCTAGAAGTTGGACTATTTGTCCCAGGTATATGTATATTCATCAACAACTTCCAGTATAGAGCTTCCAACATTTAAAGGATGCTATGTGCTCCTACAAAGATTATTATTTTCATTGTGACACCAAAAATATTTTTATCAGTTCTCTTACTCATACTGCATTGACTTTCTTCAAGTTTTTATGACTACATGGATATATATTCTTGACATACACAAATGTGTCTTAGCTTCCGGCAGCTCAGCGTTTATAATATTTTTTTTAGAATTTATTTTGTTGAAATGTCCTATATGCATAATTTAATATGGGCACTCTACCTTTCAAATTGGTTTCGGCCGTCAATTAGGTTTATTGAGGTTATCTTTGGGACAAAATATTGATATCTCATAAATAGATCAACTCGGGAAAATAAATTATTTGTCAAATTTTAATCACAAATTCGCAGTAGTTGGCAATAATAATATTTACGAGTCACTCAGTTCAGCAAATTTCTAAACTTCAAAATCACAGTGAACCAATAGATTATGCAGGTGATTCAACATGTTTGTATTGAGTAACCTTTTAAAATGGTTCATGGTCATAGGTTCTGAAATATACGCTTTGGTACCTCGATATTTTTGCTTCACATTTTGGCAAATGTTTTTTCTGAGTAGGTACTTTACGTATCTCCATGACAAATTTCATCCGAATCGGTTCAACGGCTACTTTCGCATTTATTTAAGTGTGTCGGTATGGATTTTAATATGAAGAGTACAAGATAAACTCAGGGGCGTCTAAACGGCTAATCGATTTAGCACAGTTTTCTGCAACCGAAAGTCAACTCAGCAGCCCGTTTAATAATTCGCTAGACCGCCGAGCTCGCGCCGCGCCGTGTAGCGGTCTATAATTAAATTGCACTGGCGGCTAATTTGTGATAGCTTTGGTGACAATAGTATGTAGAGCCATTTGACAACAATAATAATAATCGAAGCTTGAGCACTCAAACCGCTTATTAGTCCGGTCAAATTAGACCAAACAATAAGAGTAAAGCTACATAAATTCCCACCAAGCTAAAAATCAGTAACATTGTTAAAAATATGATTAAAAATAAAATTTGAAAGTTCCCCATCTTTCCCCTGTATGGGAAAAAAAATATTTAAGGTCAAAGGTCAAAAAATGAGTTTTTCGCGATTTTCAGCAAAACGGTAAGTTTTATCATAAAAATACTTCAAACATATTTAAAACAATCTTACTGATTTTCAGCTTGGTGGTAATTAATGTAGCTTCGAATGTCTAAATTGACCGGACTATATAGCTTTAGCGATTATGCTGAGAAGAGTGCGATGAGCTCCCTTGGTCGCGCCTTAACAATGGCTTATTGTAACACTGATTTTAGTGGGTATACATCTCTTGAGCTGGAGACTCCCATATTATCCAAAGGGGAGGCCCTACGCTCCCTCTGGGTATCCATAAAGGATTTTCTGTCTATGAAAAAGCGATTATAGCACAGCTGCTTGAAATAGTTAGTTACTGAGGTGGTGAGGGAATGCGAATAGAGCTGTTGAAGTTTTGACTGGTTTCACCACATTATCAACCAAAACCTATTCAATAGTGGAGTATATATTATATTATTCAGAGACATGAAATTCATAATTGTATATAAGTATATTGTATATCAAGTTTATTTTTTCTATTTTATAAGCAGACGGAGGAATTTAAATTTGTAGACAAAGAAGGGCAATATGAAGGAATTATTCTCTAAGAGATTTTTCTCAAAACTTGGCTAGTTTTGAATCAATTAATTATAAAAATCCTATGGTAACCGGTAAGGTTAAGGAAAGCTTGATTGGCGCCATATTGGTATAAATTTTTATTTTTATTTTTTATTAACATTTTATAAAAGAGGGAGAATCCAGCTAGACTTTCAAGTGATAGTGGCTAATCAAAGTCAAAGCTCTATTCAATTTTGGTACTTACTTTTATTGAACGTCAATTGACTGAGAAGTCAACCGTTCGGAAATCTACCGGGTTCCTTGTTCTGAAGAATAGGGAAGACACATGGCAAGGTTCTTTGTCCCACCCTTTACACATCAATAATAGGGCACAGTCGGGATAGTTGACACAGGAGGTCCATTGAAACGGGCGCAATATATCCACTACTAGGACACCTGTGCACGTGTGCGTAAATTACGGTTGGATGCGTCGAAACGTGTGTGATTTATTGTAATTAACGCACACCATGAATATGTGGTTTATTGGTATTATGCTCTGTTACAATAGCCCTAAATAAAAAAGTTGATTTCACCTTTTGACCCTTACCAGCCCGCCTGGTGACTCCTAAGCAATTGAATATCTATTGTTTTAGTTGTGGATACTTAACAAGTTGACAGAGTTCCTCTTAATAATTTTATTTTGCACAGACTGTGAAAGTAAATTTGAGATTGGTTTTATTCATCTCGCTTGATCTCAGTTCCTAACATTGAAAGGCTTCGTTTAGTTGCGAGTACTTTATGATCATTTTACGTAATTGTAGAACACTGAACATTTGCTAAAACAGTTTCTGGCCTTTGTAAATGAGTCTAAACGACTATTATTACATTGACTTATAAATTACTAGACACTTCTATGACATTTAATATTTATGACATTTATTACAATTACATATTAAAATTTTATTACTGTTACTAACCATCTAACATACTTTAAGTTAATATTGTTACTAACATAACTAATAAAATGAAATTAATGTAAATGCAATATGGATGTTAATCTGAAATAAATGAATATTATTACTATTATTATGCACGTTCTTAAATAGTAAGTTAAGGCTTTTAACTTGTGGTGGTTTCTCCAGAGGTACGTTTTCAGTTGTTAATTAAAACTCGGATCGCCGCATTGTAGTCGTTTTATTTTCTTATTAGCCTAGTTCTTACATACACGACTAGACTGCAACAGGCAAAGATTTAGACGTCATATTTTCCGCTACTCTCACAACCTTTTCCTCTTATGAGTTTATATTATAACTCAAGAATAAACTATGGACCACTGTGAGTGATTTTAAGATACACGGGACAAAAAAAACTTGCTCTCGTGAAACATTATTTCTCCCAGTGAGAAGTTTTTAGGTTCCAAAAAAGTATGAACAGTCAGTCAGTAATATTTTACATATAAGTAGGAAATAAAACATAAATAAACTTAAATATAGTTTAAAGGTAAGTATATCAACTGTTTAATGTAATCAGAATTAATAAGTTAAATAATAGGTTGGGGAAAAAGTTTCTTCGCATTTTTTAAGAAAATTCAAAACATTTTTTAATATAGTTTATATAAATTTAACTAAAGTATGTAGGTACCATTTTGTTCGATAACTTTTTGCCATCTTGTAGGTAGGGACATGATCCCATTGCTATAAAAATTTTGGGGCTTCTGATCAAAATACCGCGACAAGTGGTTTTGGCAGTCCTCTCGTGATGTTAGCCTGACACTGCCTAGAGAATTCTGAACAGAGCGAAACAGGTGGAAATCTGAAGGTGCAAGGTCAGGACTATACGGCGGATGCATTAACACCTCCCAGCCAAACTCTCTTAATTTCTGCTGAGTGGCTAAAGATGTGTGAGGTCTAGCGTTATCATGATGAAAATCCACACCCCTTCTGTTGATTAATTCCGGCCGCTTTCACTCAACTACTTGCTTTAATGTCATCAGTTGTTCGCAGTAGAGTTCAGAATCGATGGTCCTACCTGGTGGTAACAGCTCATAATGAATAATGCCCTTCCAATCCCACCACACACACAGCATCACCTTGTTGCGAGTTAACCCGGGCTTCGCCACAGTCTGTAAAGCCTGACCGGCCTTCGACCACGTCCGTTTTCGCACGTTCTTGTCGTACGTGATCCACTATTCATCACCTATCAGCTTCTTCAGAAATGATTCGGTTTCATTACGTCATAATAAAGAATCACAAATGAGTACACGGTTCATTAGGTTTCTTTCAGTGAGCTCGTGGGGTACCCAAATATCAAGCTTTTTTATATACCCATTTTTTTTAAATGCGCCAAAACTGTGTTTGGTCAATTCCCAGTTCTTCAGCTACGTCATAGCTACTGATATGCCGATCTTGCTCCAGTTTTTCAAAAATGGCATCAATTTTATCCGTAATAGGGCGACCAGAGCGACGTGTATCTTTGCCATCAAAATTTCCGAATTGAAAACGCTTAAACCAAATTTGTGCTACTCTCACAGACACTGCACTAGGTCCATAAACATCGCAAATTTTTTTCGCGGCTTGCGTTGCATTTTTACCTTTTTTGTAGTAAAATTTTAAAATGTATCGAATTTTTTTATTAGATTCACTCATCTTGACAGTACGAAAAACAAATGAAAAACACACATTTTCCTAATTTGAATTTGAAATTATCTTTTTTAAAATCTAAACTTTTAATGATACCAAAACCAGCCAGATACAAAAAGTACAGCCAAAGCGATTTTATTACAAGTTCATACATACTATAATGCGAAAAGACTTTTTCCCCAACCAATAGATATAATTTTGCAAATATTCATTATCATATCTATAAAAGTAATATCTCTTTATAAAGATAACTTTCTATTTTCTGTTTCTATTCTCTGAATTGTTTAATTCAAGTCTTCAGCCTTAATTACATCCGATCTTTGTAAAGTTATTATTCAAAGTAACTTAGGCAGTAAGTGATTCATTTCCATACATCTTGAAAGCATGCAAATGGAGTAAGAGCCACGACATAGATACTTTAGTACATATACTTACTTAAGAGTTAACTTCAGTTAGAATTTATGGTTGTATTCCGATAAACTTTCGTACATGTTACTGTTCCATACATAATTAGGAGGCTATTTACAGTTAGCTTTGCTACAAATTTATGTTGACAGTTAGTCAATAAAATAAATTTGTAAGTGTAAGTTTTGTAAGTGAAAAAGTGGCAACTATTAAAAAATATGTTTACCAATATTTTTGCTTCCTAAATAAACTAGATATACATTATTATATTGTACTGTACTGTTAAAAGCCTACTCACCACTTGATAATTGGTAATTAGACACTTTACCCATTCGCGTATTTACCATCGTATAATTAAATTGTCAAATTGTGGAGCTCGGTGGCGTAGTGGTTTGAGCGCTCTGGTTTCGTTTACGGCAACTAAGCCACTTTCGCCATGGACGATCCCGGGATGGGTCAAACCAAATTTCTAATCTCGAGCTCCTCCGTGCTTTGGAAGGCAAGCTAAGCCGTTGGTCCCGGTTGTTACTGCAACCGCTTTAACCCACCAACCCGCATTGGGCCAGCGTGTTGGTGTTGTGGCGCAAGCTCCTCATGTGTTTCTACTTCATTTCATTATTTAAATTTTCTAGTCAGTTGGTTAGATTGACTCGCGGAAGGCGGTCAAAACATCGCTCCGAGTATATTGGGAAGTCAGTGTGTGGAGTCAAACCGTAAATTTATTTGTGCTCTTCGTTAAGTTAAATAATGTGTAATGAAGTGAAGATTTCCTTTTCAAAAAGATAACCAGCGCTGGTCTCTTAACAGTACGTTAACCTGAAGAGGGCACTGAAGAAATTAAACCTAGGACGACCTAGGTTATACACCTAGTGGCTCCAGTGGCGTTTTTTTTCGACGTTTTCTTTCTATATTTGTATTTCTTACAATAAATTAGGCGTTATAAACATACAAAATCAAACAGTTAAATGTGAATTATTCCTAATAATAATAAAATAGTTTATTGACCAGTACAGTTGACATCTACAGTTATGTATAGCTATTTTGATTTTTTATTAAATGCGTAAACAATGGCCCTAATTCTGGCAAACACATGCTAAGATTAAATTTAAGTTCAGTCTATTTCTTTCTCTCAAAATGAAAAAGAAAAGGATGGCTGTCATATAAATTGACATTTAGAAAGGTGCGTTCAATTTTCGACCTTATTGAACGTGATAAAATACAGTGTTTAGGAGGCACCTCCGTACATGCCGTCTAAAATTGTCTATGGTTTCTTTGAAATATATCTAAATTTAAGTGACAGCTCTAAACAGATTCTTGCTATCTTTTTCCTATTACTTATTGCGAGAAAGAGATATACTGTACTTAAATTTAGAATTAAAGTGTGTTCCCAGAATTAGGCCCAATATCAGAAACTTTTGCTTTCTAAACTAGGACAATCCTGTATCTCAGTCGTCCTAAACTATATACTACAATATGCGATTTTATATGATTATATAGCTTAAATACTATTTTAGGAAACCAAAACCTCGATCAATTTATTTTAGAGTGGTTACGGAGTCGGCTATCTAAAAACCTTTTTTGAACCACCGTAAATGGGTACCCGACGTATTGTGCCTAAGATTTGATTTGATTCCCGGTCCCTACTATAGGCACTGAAATCGTAATCTCGTATACGAATAGCATTGAAATGGGAGATAACGTAGTACGTGGAATGTTCACAATCAGACCAAGATATACGGGGTGGTGCTGTCAATACGACAATAAATTAAAACATGGGCTATATTGGTTCATAAAAATGGTTTGGTCCTTTCAAAAAATTCTTATTGATTTGATAATTTCATGACATTTGTATGAAAGAATATAGCACTGGCTACATTATTTATATGGCACCACGGCATCACCCTGTATTCTCCAAAATATATCCATACTGATATTATAAATGTAAAATTCTGCTTGTTTACTGCAATTTGAATACAGCCAGTTATATTTTGGGTAGAAATTCATTTAAAATGATTTGGAAAAAAAACAGCGTCAGAAACACAGAAAACACAGAAAAACAGTCAAATGTACGTTTTATTAACTAAAAAATATAGGGTTTTTACCCTATAAATTCGGCGCCAAACGTACGACGGCAGTCCCCTCGATGAAGTGGATAAAAACTATAAAGTTTATAACATCCGTCACGCCCTGTTTTTTACAATGGTTTAGTAATATTTGTCGTCAATACAGACATTTTTTGTTTCACAAAACCAAACCAATTAAAAAAAGGAAAAGGTTTATAATTACGTTGTATTTTTATATTTGTCACCTCAGAACTTTGTTAATAATAGACTGATTTAAAAAAGTCTTCAAATAACTTAAAAGGACAAAATAAATTGAAGTACGACACAAAACTTATGATCAAATCACACCGAGACGCGCCGCGACGCACGAAGAGTCCCGGGCCTGCCCTGCTATGCGATTCTCTAAAGTCAGCAGCCATGAATTCGTGGCTGTCGGCAGCGCCGTCATACTTTTGGCGTTTGTTTGACAACCGTTGGCGATACCAGCGTTCCGACGTCGAGCACAGCGTGAACCGGAACTAAAAAGTGGTTGATTTTTATATCTTTATGTAAAAAATCTATCAAATATTGAATGAAGTCATTGCGATACAAATTTAACCCAACAAAAAAGAAATTAAAAAATATTGATTGTACTTCATGTCGTATAACCAAAACAGAGACAATCGTACACAGCCAAGAGACCGACAAGAGATTAGTGAATACGGATTCACGCAGCGCAGTGCGCAAACGTCAAAACCAATGACAGCTCGTCGTCTTTGTCAGACGTCAAGCTCGATGTCGAATATCTTTGTTTGTGAATCACACTGCTGAGCGGCGCAGCGATACAACGACGGCGGGCGCCGCGCAGCTTAGGGGAACGTGTGACACGACAGTTTCAGGCTGCGCCGCGCGACGTCTCGCTGCGTCGCGCGGCGTCTTGCTGCGCCGCGCGGGGCTCTATCAAGCATCGTCACGTCACGTCTCGGTGTGATGTGATCCTCAGTTCCTAAATTTAATTATGTATACCTTTTTAGTAGAGTGAACCCAGTTTTTAACACACAAGAACAACTAAAACGCTATTAATTATTCATTATAATAAAATTATGGTCTGTCGTCATTTAATGGCGGGAAAAACTTCTTTTTTTTATCATTCTTGTGTTGTTTTGTCTCATCGTTATAAAACTATCAGCTACTGCTCTACGTAGAAGGTAAAAAATGGATACGAAAGTCGCTTCTACCTATTACGAACGGAGTAAGGAGTACATGTTTAAGGCCAAACTGTTAAGCTTGATGTGCAGTCGACTGTACATAGTTTTGAAGTAACTTATTAGAGGTTTAGCCAGTGCAAGCCATGTAAACTAATATTGCACTGCTTCCTCTGGTCATAGCAAGATAATACATAGCCCAAAACTTTTCTTAACAAACCTCCTACCTTACACTAAGAACTGTATCAAAATAAATCGTTATTTAACACAAGTTATAAGCGTAGAAACGGACAGACAGACGTTGGATTTATATTTATAGACCCATTTTTCTGTCCTTTTTTCTATTCTGTCAACTTTCTATCATGTAACAGTGATGACTACCAATATAAATCTAGGAGACATCGCATGAAAATTAATAATGTTCCCGTATATGATGAACAATCCGTCGTACATGTAATGAAGGCTCCCAAGGACCCGTCCCGGCCTGTATACGATACGTGTTAACGTCATTGAAGCATCCTATTTTCATTATTAGTTTTGAGAAACTGTATTACGCCATGAGTTAAAGATCGAGCAAAATACATTGAATTTGTATACAAGGACCTAAGACATAAGTACGATGTGTGTACGATATTAATGTACGACTGGATGTATAATTACTGATCCTAATCAATAACGTCAAAACTCAATACATAATTAATATTTTTGAATAATATTTAACCGAAGTTCCTTTTTAATTGGGCTTGCTCTTGACCCGGCTCCGAAAAAACTTAGCAGGACCCCCGCTATTATTATAGGAACTCCTTAAGAGGGAAACTCCTACTATTAGAAACTCATGTTATGCACAACAGGGAGCACTGAATCTATCAGTACATTCCACTCTCTAGCCGTGCGCATCACAATATATGACAAAAGGCTTTATGGACATTTGATATACCGACTAAAATATTTCGATTAATTTTTTTTTCTATATTTATCCTATTTTTAAACTAGGTAACTTAGGTATATAATGCATAATATTCTGGTTATAAATACACAAATGACTTTAGTAATGTTTATTAATTTACCACGTACAATTGCGAAGGCTTAAGGTCAATTTCTATTTAGTTTTAGACTTAGAGCTCTTCAAGGCTAGAGTGAATAGGAAATTTCTAGGTGAGCACGTAACACCGTCGACCACATCGGCGAGATTGTAGTCAAGTGCCTACCTATACGCGAATAAAAAAAAAATATGTCTTACAAATTATTTTTTCTTCCTACAGGTTCATCAGCCCGCGAGCCGGAAACACCAAGACAGGAGTCTATCCCTTTCGGTCGCAAGATCGGACTAGGGATGGCGGGAATAATATCGAAACTGAAGAGTGGGGTGACCAACAACAACCCACCCCCGTTAGAGAGCAACCCTATCATGCAGTACTTCGAAGTGGGGAAGGAGTGCAGCACCGCAGGTCACGGCCTGGTGTGGAGGGTTCATGACGCCTATAGGAAAAGCGACGGCAAGGTAAGATTTTCAGGACATTCTTTGATATCTATCCAAATTTTCTACAAAGTCGCCAATCTCTGGTGCTGTGGACCTTCGAAGACTGCTTTGACAGATTTCCATCAGGTCGACGGCATACGTAGACAGATTTTCTATCTTTATTTTGTAATTCTTTATTTTGCACATTTTACATAAACGAGCAGAGATTAAACAAAAAGACATAGAAAATACCAAAAAAGAGATATCATCCCTAGAAACGATGTCAATAATTATACAACTGAAAATAATATGTTCAATACATAAAAACAGGTATGTGTATTCACAATAGGATGGGAATCCAGAAAAACAAAGCGGTTAGTTAGTAGTAGTTAGTAGTTAGTTAGTTAATCAGAAAGGTATAAGAAGGATCAGAGTGTGAGGACAGTGTGTGTTTGTTTTATAATAAAAAAACATTCAAATAATAAAAATAATACATTGTCTCTGGAACTAGTTATCTACATAGAACCTGCTTTCTCTTGGAATACTGTCAAATGCCTCTTAAGGATTTTCAGGATTTCGAACGCGGAGTAACTCGGGATAAGGTCGTTTACAAAATGATAAATAGTAATACCCACTCTCCCCTACACTACATAAATATAATATAATTATAATCATAATCATATTTCTATCAATAAAGACAGCAAATACTACTTAGTGTGTTATGTAATGATAATGATAAACACTGGTAATTGGAGTATACATCAAAGACTTTGATCGGGAAAGAAATATAAATAATACAGTTATTACTCAAAATTGTGTGGTGAATGAAAATGGCGTGGCATAAATATAAAGGTGAATTCCACAATAAAAAGTAAACAGAACGTTACGTTTGTGTTGTTGAAAACTTAACTGTACCTACATGTGCATTTCTGTCTTAAAAAGCCAACTTTTTGGAAAATGTTAGTAGGTACCTACATATTCTTAATTTTTGATTTTAACATTATTATAAATGTTTGAAAAATTACTTAGTAATTAAAATAGATTAAAACTAGAATTTTTTTTTCTCGGATTGCGAAAGGTCGCGGGTTCGATTGCTGCCTCAGGACGTGAAATTTTTCTAGTTTTAATCTATTTTAAAGACTTTTCTGGTTTAGGTTCTCTTAGAGATGCTTATTGCACACTAGATGAAAATAAGTAGATAATTGATAAATCGATGAAAATTAGATACCCACATAGGTACTCACAGGAACTCATTTGAAGGAATTTTATAACATAGAATGAATATCCACTTTTAAAAACTTAACTCACATAACTTTGCATACAGTTAATAAACTAAATATGTCAATAGTTATTTTCGTTGTACTTTAAGCAAATCTGTTCATAAACTCTTTACAAAGTGTACATTTAATTAGTTGAATTTTGCTGCCAGACGTTTCACTCAACATCGCCTATGGTGAACGAGAAACCAATCTATTATGATTATTAAAGGTATTATTTTGTATAAAAACTGATAACTGATAATGAAAAAAGTAATTGATTGAAAAAAAAACATATGCTATTATTGTGTTCTTTTATATGGTCTCATTAATACTCTGGAGTCTAGAGTTATTGGATATCAACAAGAACAGGTTGTGCCGGCCCATAAGGTATGTTATAGGAAGCAATACATTCATCATCATCATCATCACCAGCCTATATACGTCCCACTGCTGGGCACAGGCCTTCCTACATGACAGAAACACATGAGGAGTTTGGGCCATAATAACACCACTTTGTCAATACATTGTACATGTACCAATGTACTGGTAAACTGGCAAATAATTCCCAGTTTTGGAAATACTTATAAGAACTAAACCTCTATAAGCGTGATATTGAGATGGAGACATTGAATTGGTGACCGACACACGAATGATAGAACCTATAGAAGGCGCTTAGCGACGCAATGTCTCGACGCAATTGTTTTTCAATTTATTTTTTAGTCTTACATACCTAACGTTTAGTAATAATTTTATTCTCTGTCATGGATTCGATTTAATATCCCACTAATACCTTCACTCAGAATTATAAAATGTTACTTGCGTATGCGATTCATTTGATTGGTTATCTCGTTGTTACTTTTTTATTGCTTTATTCTGGAGTATAAACGATAAATGAAACGCCTCAAACTTTTACACACTCGTGCTTGATATTTAGCTGTCTACTATCGCGAATGAGTAAACACGGTATGTGCAATCTTCTTTTATATGGGTAGTAATTTTGTCATTGAATTTTTATGTGTAAATTTGATGTGTTAATTTTTACGCATGAATAATTTTTGCAAATGTAAGCAACAAGTGGACAACTACTCTGTTCAGGAAGCATTTTGAGAATTAGCTTTCATTTTAACGTAGTAAAAGTGAGACATGTTATTCTTTAAAATCGGCCCTCAAATGTACCAAATAAAAAGGTTGTAGATTAATCGATTATTTTGAAAACTATTTTGTCACTCATTCAAAATGCCTAAAGTGTATAAAAAGTCGAAAGGGACGAGGGTGTTCATATGATAATAGGTATGTATTAACTGAAGGTAGTTATGACAAATTATTATACGAAGCTAAAAAGAGGTCTAAGTTTATGAAATAAAGTGACAAAAGTGCAAAAATTATAATAGCACATTAATAGTCTAGGTCGCAAAGTATCAAATTATATTTTAGATGTTCCACGTTTTTTTAAGCATCTATATAAAGCTCTGACGTCGATAGTTTTACGTGATAAGATAGTCTCGTGGGGGACTAAGTTGGTAATGCAAACCTTATGTAAGATAAGAACTTTAGAGTAAATGAAGTTTTGTTCGAAAATCCAAACTTATTTTAGTTGCAGATGAACCCTAACCTCTCGTTACTTCTTCGGATTTGTGAAATGAAAGCAAAGTGTCTCTAGATGTAATTCAAACTTCTGTAATAGAAAACCAACTCCAATAAAACTACTTGAATTGTGTAACTACATAATTTAACTATATTTAAAGTACAAAAGTACTCAACGTTAGTAACAATTAAAGTAGCAAGGATTTATTTGAAAAGTAAGTAGGTAGAAAAAGCTGCTCGAAATATACCATCTTCACAGAGCAGGCTGCAAAGCTAAAAACTCCTATTATTTAAAAGATCTGGACTATCTATCCAATTAAACCCTTCTTGTTGTCCTAAAATGAGACAAAATACCTGATGTATTGTTTGTGTATATTTATGCATGTGTGTGTAAATGTCTGTATATATAAATATATATATATGTGTGTGTATTTGTTTGCGTATGTGTATGTATGTGTATATATTTAAATATGGACCTATCATTCGCGCTTGAAATTAATTAATTCAGTAAAAGTCTTCAGTAAAGTCTAACATTTCCTCCTACTATCTTAAGTTAATATTTAAATCATCAGAAAAACCTTTCCACTCTAGATTGATTTTGATATAACCCACACATAATATTTTGTCTGACACACATGGACATGGATATGTATACATACAAAATAGCTTTTATTACAGTCATACACACTACTCTATGAAATCACACAAAAAGGTATTTTTTTTCTTTTTTTTTAGTTTTTATTTAATATTAATTTACATTCATTGATAAAAATTACTTAAAATTTCTTCAACTATTTAAAAATGCATCCTACTGCGGGGGCCTGGTGACCTATAACACAAGTTTTTTCTTAAACCTATCTCAGGCACTAGCCTCTCGCTCTTTGGGATTATTCCTAAGATCAATTGTGTTTTCTCTTATGTAACCATAATGCATAAGATCATATTGTGAAGAGGAAAATAAATACATATCTTATCTTATACCACTTTTATTAAATCCTAAATAGTAGTTGTCACAGAATTCTATTGTCAAAGTTATGACACATTGTCAAAAGCACGTTATGCACTTCGATGTGAACAATTAATATAGAGTAGTTCAAAAACAAAAAACACACCACATACAAAGCTTCAGTCGCTTTTGTTTCTGGAAAAATTGTACAGTATAAAATATTTCAAAGGAAGTTGCATCGCAAAAATGTTAAATTAAACCATACTTTTGAGCAGCAAAAGATAAATAAGGATAAAATATTTTCCGTAACTTATCGCCAAGAATAAATAAGGAGTTTGTGAACAAAATTAACTACAAATTTAAGCCAAACACTTTTATTTAACCAACCTGTTTTAGAGAACTTTTCAAATGAGTAGATTAAAGAGATTCCTCGGGAATAATCAGTAATTTAATAAGGATTCAATCCTACTATTACTATTACTGTTGTTCATGTTTTTTTTTCAAACATCACTAATCAATAAAGTTCAAAAAGTCAAAACAGGATTGGAATAAATTTCTCTTTAGAAAAAATCTAAAGATAAGTAAGCAAAAATTTCGTTTGGAATTAAAATGACTGTCATTTAAATCCCAAACTAAATTTTTAAGTCGCTACACTCTGGGACACGCTATATATAAGAGCGTCTTAATAAAAAAAAGTCCTATAACTACATGCCTAAGTTACAAAATTTTTTAATTGAGTTTATAGAAGTAAAATAGAAATACAATAGTATAAAAAATGTGTTAGTTGAAAAAAAAATATTTGTTATAAATTACTATAGTACTTTTCTGAATAAATCAAATTAGAAACTGAAATACATGCAAACTGTTTGAAATACACTTTTTGAAATAAATTAAAAGTACTGAAGCATAAAAATACTAACATTCAATAAGTAACAATACTAAGACACTTTTTAACTGCTCTCACTGAAGTCGTCAGCGTAGAGGCAGACAGAAGCGTCGCCGCATCATTATTATCTTTGCGGCGGAGGAGTCCCACATAACCTCGGAGCTGCTCACAGACACCGGGGTACCTATGCATTAAGCATTTTCCGTCCGAAAAAATAAAAAGGGCCAGACAATACTTTTCTAATATTATGAAGGTAAAAATTTACTCAAATTTTAAAAATATAAAAAAGATGAACAGAAATATCAGCTAGCAGCACGTAAATACACATTAAAATATACACATTATTTTATTACAAAATCACTATAATGATTACAAAAAACGTATACATCTACACGATTGTGATATTGTGAATAAATACTAATATCTGATTTTTAGATACGTAAGATCTTTCGGCCACCTACATAATATTTATGCGAATTTTCCGATGTAGGTAGTGCCTTAATTTGTTAAGCCGCATGAGACTCCCGGAATCACAATGACAATAGAAAACCCATTGTGTCTGGAATGTGTTGTTTCTCAAAATGTGGTTTTGAGTAATCAGTTAGTTTTGTAGAAAATGAAATTTGTCACATAAGTTACGCGCGCGTCTTTTTAATTGCTGTCTTTTTTGCTCGTGCTCAAAAGTGATAATCTCTGTTTCTCATTGTTGTGGCTGAAACAAACCTCACGGAGTATCACCTTATTGAGGTTCGATAGTATTTCAAGCTTTTACAAATAAAATCCGGTCAAGTCTAAAGTCAACATGTAGATCGCAATTTTAAATTCGCATTTATTTTATTGATCTTACTATTTGACTGCGTTGTATGTTTCGAGTGTTTTCAGTACCAAAGTTGCGAATAAACATCACGTTTCGCATGTTATACTCACTCCATGCTCGGAGCACAATACTTTTTAACTCCCTTTAAAATGGAAAACGATAAAGGAAACAGTTTTTCGGTATTTAAAATGTGGTTGTTTAAAAGGTTCCGTAGTAGTGTTTAGTTATACAGGGTGGCACATTTAGATCGGTCAGTATGGGAAAGTCTGAAACTATAAGACATACGAAAATCTCTTCTTAGGAACCATGTCATCGATTTTAGTAAATAGAAAAACTAATTATACATTTTAAAAAAAATATGTGCTCAGCTCGGGAATTGAACCCGGACTTTTTGAAAATAAAACTAACACTATTTCTGTTTAGATATCGATTGTGTAGGTCTTAAGCAGTAAACGTTACTATGAAACATGATGTCTAGAATGAATAAAATGCATTGTTTTCATATCCTTTAATTTAGTTTAATAAGTGTTCAAAATTACCGCCATTTTTTCAATACAACATTCAACTTGTTTAGGTGCGTAAAATTGTCTCTATGGTCGTTTGTAGCTCTTTGCTCGTGCTGCAACTTGAAACATACACTGCTTTACATATTGTTATCTGCGATAATATTATCTATCTATGATTCTAATTGCTTACTTCTATTAATCATACTTACACTAATTATTATATACTCTTTATTGCACTTTAAATATACACAGTAAGTTACATGTAATAGGAAGTTTGCAAGGGTGGACTTATCTCTAAAAGAGATCTCTTCCAGCCAACCCATGGATAAGTGAGATATTTCAGGTGTGACAAGCAGGTACCACAAAGCGCGGAAAAACTTATAATCAATTGGAAACCCCACTTAGAAAAAGTATGTAGAAACAAAGACGTGATTTACCCTTTTTTGAAAATGGACTGTTTTGGTTTGCACAGAGACGTGATAAACCTCATTTTAAAATGGAACGTCTTGGTTCTTGGAAAAGTTGTATTGAAAAAATGGTGGCAATATCGAACACTTACTAAAATAAATTAAAGGATATGAAAACGATGCATTTTATTCATTTTAGACATCATGTTTCATAGTAACGTTTACTGATTAAGACCTACACAATCGATATCTATACAGAAATAGCACTGGTTTTATTTTTAAAAAAGTCCGGGTTCGATTCCCGAGCTGAGTACACCTTTTTTTAAATGTATGAATGCAGTTTTTCTTTTTGCTAAAGTCGATGACATGGTTCTTAAGAAGAGATTTTCGTATATCTTATAATTTTAGACTTTCCCTTACTGGCCGATCTAAATGTGCCACCCTGTATACCAGCTGTCGAGGTGCAAGTAGACATCTACCAATGCTAACGAACGCTGTATTGAATTATCTTTTTATAATTATTAAAAAAAATAGAATGCAAAAAGACTGCTAAGTTGGTTATATTTCATGATTATCTACAAAATTATATCACACAAGTATGTGCTTTATACGACTATTAGTATATTGAAATTTCAGTTCCCTTAACGCATGACTGGCTGTCGCAAATGCTGTACACAACACCTGAACACGTAAATAGCATTTTGCGGAATACCAGCACCTAGCCAGCCTCACTAAGGCTTGTGTATTGCGCCTCCGTAGATTATAGTGCGGTAATCGATTGTTTACAGAATCAAGTAACTGCGTTTCACTTAATCGGCAACCCAAATATTCCACTCCAAAACAGGTAAAACTAAATTAAAGTTTTGTTATTTACAAATCGGAAAAATAATCTACTTAAAATTACTTAAAATTGTACACGATTATTTTTGTCATAACAACCATTTAAGTTATCTTAGTTTATCAATTTTTTTATTCATTACTTAAATTCACCGTTCCTTTCCATACCAATATGATAATTTCGAGAGTTTTTGCAGTTTAAAGTAAAAGTGCTATTTAGCTTTTAATTTAAGACAGGATATTTCCTTATACAAGTATTCTTTGGATAAAATGCTCTAGGGTTTCCGCTCAAAAATACTTGCATTGTATGTTTTAAATAATCGATTAAAAGGAATTATTAAAGGATATGTTGGGTGGATTGAATTCATAAGCATACTCATATTATGAATCCGAAAGTAACTCTGTCTGTCTGTTACATTTTCACTCTGAAGCTGCTGAACCTATTTAAATGAGATTTGGTATGGAGATAGTTTAAGATTTTGGGAAGGACAAAGAATACTTTTTGGAGCGATAACCGACAGCCACGTGGATGGAGCCAGCCGCCAGTACAAGGAAAACAAAGACGAATATAAAATATGTCCGTTATTCGTGCCAGTAAAATAGGTCAAGTTTAGTGGGCCAGTGGCGGGAGACCAGACAACAACACGGTACTATTTTAGTAGAGATTATGAGAAAGTGAAGTCTGTAGTACTAAATGCTTCACTACCTTCTGCGCATGTAATTCGACGCTATCTCATGTAAATTCAGTGGTATGCCGCATATCTTTCAGATTAAAGGAGGTTTACCGCAATCGGTTACAGCCGGCCATGTAATTGTTAGTATGTATAGCTTATATTATATGATGGCCTTCTGAGTTTGGTTCTTCTCAGTGAAGGCTCAGCGGTAGAGCTACTACTAGAGATTTATTTAAATAAAATGAATTTATATATATATACTTATATACATAAAAAAATATAAATAAATCCCTGTTCCCCTCAGCCACGCCATAACTTGAGAAGGACTTAACCGATTTTAATCACCTTTTTTAAAAAGCTTTTTAGTACTTAGTAGAACGTTCTTACAAAAAGAATAAATTAGAGAATTGCGCAGAAAATTGCAAATTTCAGAAAACTTAACGACTGTTTTAACTTCACGCGTTTGACAGATCTGGCGTATGTTGAATTTGAATTCAGCAGACAGCTGTTTTGTGTGTAACAAAAGAGATTGTAGTCTCGCTAAAACTCAAATCAAGTTATTATTTTTTTGTTGTGTTGACTTTAATACAGTGGTTTAAAAGTAAAAACAACAGGGAAAATTATATAGATAGGTCTAAAAAACGGGTAATATAAATAGCGTGGGAGATCGTCTAATTGACGTGCTTTAAAAAACTGTAACTTCATCCATCGCCTCTTCGGATCACTTTTATATAGATAAAAGAGGTATTATATACCTTCGACATACTTAGTGATATTTTAATACTCTTCGAGATTTTTTTTATGCAACTAGATGACAAGCAAGCTGACGGCCCACCTGACGGTAAGCGGTAACCGATAGACACCTGCAATAACAAAGGAAAATCACTTGATATTGCAGGTGCGTTGTCAATATAATATTAATCTGTGTTTTATATCTTTCCTTTGTATTTTAACATTTTGTGATACATTTTTATGATATCTCGAGTAGAGATTGACCAATTTTGATGAATTTTTTTATTCATCTCGGCCTTGAAAAGTTTCTTGGTGCATAGAAAGATACGAAAAGAATAATTATGAATCGGTACGAAGTTCTCCGGGTCAGCTAGTATATGATAAACTTGTTTCATGAAAATTGCTAATATATTATAGTAGTATTTGACGTCAACACGGACTTATATAAGTCTGTGTTAGATAAATTACTTGAAATTTGAAAATGAATTTATTTTAATTTGTTGTTTGAGCTTTACAATGACTAAAACATAATTTACAAACTACCTTTAATATATGCACATAAAACGCAAAGAACCTAAAATAACAAATATACCTAACTAATTATTTTTGTTTCTAGATTTGCTTTAAGCTACAACTAAAAATACATTAATAAATTATGCTTACAAATATTTTGATAACATCACTGTTAAGGCGAAGGGTAAGG
Source organism: Nymphula nitidulata (assembly GCA_947347705.1). Lineage (NCBI taxonomy): Eukaryota > Metazoa > Arthropoda > Insecta > Lepidoptera > Crambidae > Nymphula > Nymphula nitidulata. Next base: position 27,656,827 of record OX374616.1, read on the forward strand.
AGAATATACGAAAAAAAGGTGTTTTCGAGCAGTTTTTCTGGCGAAAATGCTGCATAGAGAATGTTGTAATTGATATATTATGTAACATATATGTTGAATTTTAGCCAGTAGGTTCTAAATACTAGTAATTAGTTCTTATTATCACTCAAAATTATTTCAAAGTGTCGCGATCTCGATCTCGCTTATACGAATTTGTATTTTAAACGAGGTATTTGTTTCGTGTCAAACGCGGTATAGTTATTCATAGCATTCGTGCCTTTAGCAAGTAGGTCCATTTTTTACAAAAAGCCAACAAATAAAGGATATAAATTGTTTTAAATGGATTTCAACCTTTGCGCCTACGATTACCACGGACGGATATTTTGCTCGCAATAATGGTCAGGGGTTCGTTTCCATAGTTAATATATCCCCGTGTTGTTTATTGATTTACAGTCAGTAAGAGTATTTAAAATAGCTAGTTTAAGTCTCAACTTAATACAACAAATGTTATCACCAACAATAATATAGTGATTCAGTAATAAAACGCAATGACTATCATAATACTAAAATAAGACAATACTTGCATCTAGTGATATTAGTGGCTGGCAAGAAGAAATCAATAGATCAAAAGTGGCATTTTTTTCAACATTTAGAGGACTGTGTGAAATTTTACTAAATATAGTGCAACAGAAATATATTGAAACCGTGCAGATATTCAACCACCCTCTTTTTAGTAAATTTAAATACCTTATTTGGACACTGCAAACTTAGCTTCGGTGGTGTATTTATAAAGCACCCAGCGTAACGATCCGTGTATCAAGAATCAAAACCGAATATACATATATTTTTTTTCTATATTCTTTTAGGTTTGCATTTTTTATTTATTCTTGTTGACCTTTTTTTAGGAAATATGAGTTGCTTACATTCACTTGTCTGTATATTTTTGATATTTGTTTATTTATGTACAAACATAGCTATTTGTTTCAAGTAATTAGTCAAAATCTTCGTTTTATTAATCGAAATCTTCGCTTTATGTATAAAAACAAACTATATAAGCCTTCAGCTAAATTGACGCATGTAACTAAAAACACTTTTATAATGTGTAGGTATTTTTTTTTTAATAAACTAAGTATCAGATGACTTTAAAAGTCCAGCGTTTCCGAAATTTAGAAAAATAGTGAAATATTGGCTAACAAAAAAGTGTTTTTATAGTGTACAAGAATTTTTAGATTATAAATAGGTAAGTAAATATTTCGTTGATTAGTTTTGTGTATACATCTGAAAAGGTAGGAAAAAGTGATTCTTGTTTTAAAGTTAAGACCAAAAAATTGTACCTTTTTCCATGCACAATAAAGTTCTATTATATTCTATTCTATTCTGAAACCACGGAAAGGCGACGTTGCATGTCCGCGGAACTGCCGCGCAACGTTGCCGCTCTGCCGCATGCCGTACCATTTCCAAACCAATTGTTCCGTGCGGGGACCGAACTAAACGAGTAGGTACCTACCTATAATATAAAAACTAGTTGAAATAGATTAATAATAATAATATACACTCACACCTATTATCTAGCCTATGGATACTATGGATTACGGAGAAATTATGATAATAATATGTACCTATATAAATATTAGAAATTTAATAGATATAGGGTACAAACATACATGACTCTCATCAAAAAAATTGAAGAGTTATTGTTATCTATATGTACTGAATACTGAAACGTGAACTTATTAGTTGCTGCAAAATATAACTGCAGCGGCCAGCAAGAGGCATTGATGGACGAACGGCTAATAAATTTATACTACCAAACGTAAGTCAATGCCTAGCTGTGGCCAAGGCTTGTTTAGTAGGTAGGTACTTTTCTCAAATGATGCGCGTAAATTAAAACTAAGTAGTACCTAGGCAGAACTTTTTATTTGAAAATACAATTACTTTTCAAAGTCAATGATGAGCCGGATATGAAGCTAATTCAATTCACAAGGAAGGTACTTCTAACAGGATTAGTAGGTAATCGTCGGTGAGCGTGCAAGACCGCGTAAAAGCAGTTTGCAATACCGTGTATTTACAAAAGTCGCAAAATTGAAATATCGCGCCAGTAGGCTATTAGCGTTGATTCGCTTATGCTAGATTCTCATTAAACAACACCCAGAAAATCCTAAACAAGTTCAGTCAAAAAACTGTGTATACTTTTTTCTTCAATATTTTGAAATAAACAAAAATTTTAAACAAAAATTAAAACCGACTTCAAAAAACTGAAAAGGATGAAATAATTAAATTTAAGTAGGTATTCATCCCCTAGAAACATATTTTTGGAGTCGGTGCTTTACCTTCTATTGTTTTTGGAAACCACTTAGCACCAACTCCAAAAATATGTTTCTAGGGGATGAATACCTACTTAAATTTAATTATTTCATCCTTTTCAGTTTTTTGAAGTCGGTTTTAATTTTTGTTTAAAATTTTTTTTTCACATTTTTTAGTGATAACTTTCTACGGTCGAAGCTAGATGGGTGACCGTCAACTTATATTGTTTCCTACTATCGTATCGTTTCACTAAAAAGTCATTGGAAAAGCAAATATTCGCAATTTTGCTTATGTAGACGATTTCATAATTTCAGTTTTTTTAAATTTAAAACCAAAGTACCCAACTGTTTTTGAGAAAAATTTTATGGGACCAAATGGCAGCTATTCCGCATCGAACAAAAAAAGAATCACGTAAATCGGATCAGTAATCTCGGCGTAATCGGTGTACATACATAGAAAAAAAAAAAAAACATACCGGCCGAATTGAGAACCTCCTCGTTTTTGAAGTCGGTTAAAAAAGCACATACACGGTACTGCAAACTGCTCTTAAGGCTGATTTACACTTGCATAAGTACAGTAGCGAGTTAACTTGCGGTCTTGGCGAGTTAAGTTCTTAACATTGTTTGGACGGGAATTTGAACTTAACTCGCCAAGACCGCAAGTTAACTCGCTACTGTACTTATGCAAGTGTAAATCAGCCATTATACGGTCTTGCACGCTCACCGACGGAATGCCTTCAGACGCGCTTCATTTTCTAATGCACAGAGTAATAACCGACACAGAGATTAAATTGTATTATTACATAATAGTCAGTAATAATTTACCTAAAGTATTGGGTGTATCTACATATCCGATCGACCCCTTTTTTACAACTGTCGTATTACGTATTGGGTAGGTACCACGGCCTTTCTTACTTCAGACGTGAAACACACTGTGTTTTGGATTGAAGGGAATGGTAGGCATTTATCTAAGGCCTCAGAATGACAACGCACCTGCAATTCCAATTTATTTTTTAACCGACTTCAAAAACGAGGAGGTTCTCAATTCGGCCGGTATGTTTTTTTTTTTCTATGTATGTACACCGATTACGCCGAGATTACTGATCCGATTTACGTGATTCTTTTTTTGTTCGATGCGAAATAGCTGCCATTTGGTCCCATAAAATTTTTTTCAAAAACAGTTGGGTACTTTGGTTTTAAATTAAAAAAAACTGAAATTATGAAATCGTCTACATAAGCGAAATTGCGAATTTTTGCTTTTCCAATGACTTTTTAGTGAAACGATACGATAGTGGGAAACAATATAAGTTGACGGTCACCCATCTAGCTGCGACCGTAGAAAGTTATCACTAAAAATTGTGAAAAAAAAATTTTAAACAAAAATTAAAACCGACTTCAAAAAACTGAAAAGGATGAAATAAAAAATTTAAGTAGGTATTCATCCCCTAAAACCTATTTTTGGAGTTGGTGCTAAGTGGTTTCCAAAAACAATAGAAAGTAAAGCACCGACTCCAAAAATATGTTTTAAGGGATGAATACCTACTTAATTTTAATTATTTCATCCTTTTCAGTTTTTTGAAGTCGGTTTTAATTTTTGTTTTTAGTGAAACGATACGATAGTAGGAAACAATATAAGTTGACGGTCACCCATCTAGCTTCGACCGTAGAAAGTTATCACTAAAAATTGTGAAAAAAAAATTTTAAACAAAAATTAAAACCGACTTCAAAAAACTGAAAAGGATGAAATAATTAAATTTAAGTAGGTATTCATCCCCTAGAAACATATTTTTGGAGTTGGTGCTAAGTGGTTTCCAAAAACAATAGAAAGTAAAGCACCGACTCCAAAAATATGTTTCTAGGGGATGAATACCTACTTAAATTTAATTATTTCATCCTTTTCAGTTTTTTGAAGTCGGTTTTAATTTTTAACCGACTTCATTGTTTTTCTTGTTATTACTGGTGTCAAACAATTTTCGGCGAAAAGGCAGGATGCCGTGTACGCCATCTATCGGTACAGCAGCATGACTATTCGATATTTAGTCTGCTTGAAGTATATAGTATTATCCTAGGCACTGAATAGATGTCGCTTGGTGTTGTACCTAAATGCTCAAGGTCCCTTCAGTATCCCTACGCCTTAAGTAATATGATTGAGCGATTATCTTCTCGTTTTAATAGTGATAGATATATTTAATTTCAATAGAAATGTAAATGTATTCATAACATTAGCTCAATGTAAACATTATTGCTTACCAGCAGCTACAATTGTAACACATCGTTACAAAAAATTTCCTCAGTGTTATTAATTTGATATATTCTTTCTACAAACCATACTAGTAACGCCATCTTTTGGTAGCTTGTGAGACTATCACTGCAAACATCATTGAAATTGTTTTGCTTGAAATGGATCAAATATTTTAAAAACGTTGGGAATTAATATATTTAATTGTAACTTTATAATATGATATAAAAGAAGACTTTCAACAGTAAGTCAATTTTAGTTCTAGCCAATTCCATAGTTTCAGGATTCATCTGTCAACCTTCCTCCAGGTTTCTTTATCTGTGCGAGTCATGACATTTTAGACTATGTTTCCGCTCCAATCTTTTTGGACACTTCCTTTTGGACACGTTTCCTTGGAGTTTATTGCTCCCTCTTATATTTTTTTATTTCTACAATTTTGTGAGTATTTAGTGGAAATATCACCAAAATTATTTTTGAATATTGTTTCGTTAACACCATGCATGACACCGTGTTTCTTGTTTCAGTTTTACTATTGTATTTTGATGGGATTCTCATAATTCGACTGACGACGCCATTTTCTGATGCTGTGGTAAGACTTTGATTGTGAGAATAATTCTCGCGAGTGCTAAGATTTGTCGTTTTATTTCAAGCCCCAAACTAATCACCTTTTTGTTTCAGATGCTATGAAATTTTGGTTCACATCCTAAATGCCTAAGGCTTGATTTTTTTTTTGTCAATTATTTGATGGCATTGTGTTACTAATTGCCAACACACCACGTGTTAATTTACATATGTTATGGGTAAGCATCAACCACACAGTTTTGAATTAAATAAGCTTTGCCAATGTTTGATAAAATCTTAAATCTCTTGTTTGGTTTTTAATATTACCATGTATAGGTATTCACCCTTTTCAGTGGAGCAAAGACTTCTGTCATTTTGAATGCCACTAATATTAATGCATGTTTTAGGCATGAAGCCCTGTTTTGGCTTGGCTGATGACCATCACGCTGCTCTGCACTGCTGGCTGGAGCACCAGTGAATGCTGACTGTTAGTTTTGGAGAGTCTACTTACAGGGATGTGCCTCTGCTCGGGCAGCAATTAGTGTTCATTACTTGCTAAACAAAGGACGGTATTTATAACTCTGTTTTTAATTTAACTTATAATGGGTTAGTGATACCCAGGTTCATTATTGGTGACATCCTTTCTTTCTCTCAATTTTCATTGTCAATGTGTGATACAGTGAAACAAATGATGATGATATGGTGTGAATATTGTTAGATTAATATTAATACTTAAAATTGTCTAAAGTGAATTTACATTAGGATTAGTCCTATTATTACAGTTCATATTTGTGATCTAAATTAGTTAACCTTTTGTCAAAACACATTAGCTATGAAGCAGATAAAAATAGAAATGATGTTTGTTATGTGAGTCCCATCAAACTCAACCCTTTTCTTTTATTAATATACATTCATTTACAACTGAGAAGGAGAGCCTTTTTATTGAAAAATAATACCTCATCTCTTTCTTGTTTTGAGAATAAAACAAGTGGCGCCCTCCACACTTCACTGTTCCAGCTTGGAGCGCCCGAGAACCACGAGCTAGCTTAACAACTTTTAACAACTAGGGCAACACCAACCAAAACACACACCAATAGGTTACATTTGGCGCCCAACGTGGGGCCTCTTGAAGCAAAGCTCGAACTCTGAAGTGTGTCTTTAATATTTTTTTTCTATTGTAACTTTCCTTCTCATTTGTTACAATATTAATTATTTTTTTGTCAACATGTCACTTACATTTGACATTGATTACCTCCGAAAGGATGAGCTTTTATATGAGTTACGTGTCAAGGGTTTAGATGTAAAGGATGAGACCTCTGTAGATGAATTAAGAAAATTGTTACGCTCAGATAGGGATGTCACCAATGATAAACTTAGTAGACAATATTTGTCATTTTTGGAACCAACTGTTGAACTTAAAATATGCCAGGATAAATACAATGCTATTTTAAATACAGATTATTTAAGTTGTAAGAGAAAATGTCTTGCCACTATGGCTCATGTAGTTTTAAGACTCGAACGTGTAAATGTCACCAATGATGAGCAACGTAAAACAAAAATTAACTTATTATCTAATGCGTTTCAACTCTGTCAAAATATTGAGTGTGGACAGATGACTTCGGAAGCATCTCTTGTTCCTCCATCCAGCACTTCACAGCAGCAGCATGTTCAGGCAGTTACTTCAGTCAAGTCTGTTACCAACCAGATTCTCAAATGGAATATTTCTTATGATGGCAAAACACCGGTTCATGATTTTATTATTCGACTCAGCGACTTTGTTAAATCCTCCAACATCACAGATGCAGATTTCTTACAAAATGTAATATACATACTGACAGGCGAGGCCTTGTGCTGGTTTAGGACCGTTGAAGAGTCTATTTCCACTTTTGGTCAGTTTAAAGAACTTTTAAAAATAGAATTTCAACCAGTTGATTGTGATCGTTTATTATTAAACCAAATTAAGTCAAGACTTCAAATTCCCTCTGAAAAAATTAGAACTTATATAAACATTATGAGATACCTATTCACCAGACTTACCACACCTTTGTCAGAATCTGAACAACTTGACATCATCATGACCAATATGAGCCCTTTTTATATTTCGCGCTTGGCCCTTACTCATGTTAACTCTATTAATCATCTAAAGGAGCTGTGCATAAAATTAGAAGTTTCCAAGTATAGATGCGAACACAGAGGATATCTCAATCCAGGGCCGCACACAATTATCTCTGATTTATTGACTCCAAACTTATCTTTTAATAAGAATAAAAATTTAAATTCTATTATGACAAAATGTTTAAAATGCGATGGTTCACATCACTATAAAGATTGCAATGTGTATGTTGGCCTACATTGTTTTAAATGTAAAAAGTCTGGTGTTCTAACTAAAAATTGCACTTGTTCAAAAAACGTGTTGGATGGTCAGGAGTAGTTAAAAATCACCGTAGCCATAATTGCTTCAAGAAGGGCTATACTTCTGACCAAGAGTGGAAAGATCATTTAAAGTTTGTCAAGTCTTTCTTTGCCAATCAGGCCTTGCCTGTTAATCCTTTGTTTGACCACTTCTCTGATGGTGTCAGACCTTTTGTTACAATTAATATTTTAGGTATTCAGTGTAATGCTTTGGCGGACAGTGGTGCGTCAGTATCTGTTATCAGCACTGATGCTGTTTCTACTCTTAATGATTTGGGATTAAACCTCATTGTGGTGCCTTGCAAAAATAACTTGCTGGTAGGTAATGGTGCTCACTTGAATGTTATGGGCAGGGTTTATTTACCATTGTCTTTCTCCAGCAAGACGAATTTTATTGAGTTTTATGTATGTAAGGACATAAATGTTCCTATCATTTTAGGTGTTAATTTTCTCCGGTCTTTTGACTTGTGTAGGGACATTTTCAAAATGAATGTTCTGGGGAAGGGAGCCATTCTAAACCTACTAGATGATGACTCATTACACTTACACGATTTAGATGATTTGTCCAGAAGCCAACTAAAACTTTTGAATGAAACCATCTCTTTGTTTAAATCTATAGCGGCTACAGCTGACAGCCTTGGATTTACTACTCTTGAGGAACATGTCATCGATACCGGTGATCACTCACCTCTGAGGCAAAGGTACTATCCAATACCTCACCACCAGCTGGATTATATAAAACGGGAGATAGGCAACATGTTGAAGATGGGCATTATTGAACCGTCAAACTCAGCTTGGAACAGTCCAATCGTTATTGTGCCCAAGTCAAATGGTGAGCTCAGAATGTGTCTCGACAGTCGAAAGTTAAATAGTGTTACCAAAGTTGATTCATATCCAATGCCGCTTGTTCAGCAAATTTTAGACTCCTTAAACAATGCAAAATTCATGTCATCTATTGATCTTAAATCAGCTTTTTTTCAATTAAATTTACATAAATCTTCTCGAGAGAAGACTAGCTTCTCAATTCCAGGTTTGGGATCATTCCAATTTTGTAGAATGCCTTTTGGTCTCGTAAATGCTACAGCTAGAATGATGAGACTGATGGATAAGGTATTTGGGCCTGAGTTGGACGGGAAAGTGTTCTATTATGTCGACGACATCATAATCGTTAATCACACCTTTGAAGACCACATTGCCACCCTCAAGGAAGTTTTTGTGAGACTGAAGAAAGCGGGGCTCACAATAAATTATGAAAAATCTGTGTTTTGTCGTTCCTCTTTGAAATTTTTGGGCTTTGTTGTTGACAGGAGAGGCCTGCGAACAGATAGCGACAAGGTTAAGTCAATTGTGGATTACCCTGTACCCACCTCACAGAAGGAAGTGCGCCGATTTTTGGGCATGGTTTCATGGTATAGGAGATTCATGACTAACTTCTCGAGCGTCACGGCACCGCTTACCAAATTAACTAAGAAACTCTCAAAGGGTGAGTCCTTTTCAATTAATGCTGAAGCCATGACTGCCTTCAACCAAGTGAAAAGTATGCTGATCTCAGCACCGATTCTATCTGTCCCTAAGTTCGATCGTCCCTTTATTATTAGCTCAGACGCGTCAGATGTTGGCCTAGGCTGCTCTTTGTCTCAGTTAGATGACGAAGGAGCTGAACATCCTGTCGCTTTTGCTAGTAGAATGCTCACAAAGACAGAAAAAAATCATTCTACTACAGAAAAGGAGTTAAATGCTTTATTATTTGCACTAGAAAAGTTTAGAGGTTACATAGATGGATCACCTTATCAGACCAAAGTATATACTGATCATAGCAGCTTAAAATGGTTGGCCAGTTTAAAGTCACCAACAGGTCGGCTGGCTCGTTGGGCCTTGAGACTATCTCAATTCAATTTTTCAATCGAGTACAGGAAGGGCAGTGAAAATAAAGTGGCCGATGCACTCTCTCGTGCTCCTCCTCTCAATGTGCTCTCTGCAAATGCTCCTGAGACTGAGGACTCGTGGTACCTTGACTTGAGGCAAAAGATCCAGCAAGCACCGGAAAACTTTCCTGACTGGAGGGTCACTGATGATCACATCTTCAAGCGTGTACGCTCCTCTAATCCACTAGCGTTGGAGTTTGAATGGAAAAGGGTAATTCCCTTGGAGGGCAGACATGCAATTCTCAAGCAGTGTCATGATCGCGCTGATGCAGCTCACTTTGGAACTTTCAAGACTCTCAAAAGAATTTCACAGTCATATTATTGGCCAAAGATGGCTAAGGACATTAAGAAATATGTCAAAAACTGTGAAATCTGTTTAGCTTATAAAAGTTCTAATTTACCTCTGCCTGGTCTCATGCAGAATCCCAAAAGGGTTCAACGACCTTTCCAGGTTATATCCACTGACCTTCTGGGCCCTTTGCCTCGAAGTAGGGAAGGTTTTAAGTTTATTTTGGTTGTTTCAGATTATTTTACAAAACTCGCATGTTTGTTTCCACTTAGGAATTCTTTGGCTAAGACTGTGGTTAAACTCTTGGAGAATGGTGTCTTTATGAAGTTTGGGATCCCTCAATGTACCATAATGGACAATGGACCCCAATACATTTCTAAGGAGATCCAGAGCCTCAAAGAAAAGTATAAAATACCCAATTTCTTTTATAACTGTAAATTCACTCCTCAGAACAATCCTGCTGAACGTGTGAATCGAGTTTTGGTTACTGCAATATCTTCGTATGTTGGCAACAATCATCGAACCTGGGCGGATGAGCTTAGCAAAATAGAATTTGCAATCAACACCTCTGTGCATGAAGTTACAGGTTTCAGTCCCTATTTTTTAAATCATGGGAGAGAAGCTGTACTTTCCGGAGATTGGTACCCAGCCAGAGCTGACGAGGACTACAGTCTGGACTTTGCAGATCGCTCTTGTTATTCCACTTTACCAGGACACCTAAAGTCTATCTTTGATAAGGTTCAAATCCAAATGCAAAAATCTTATGAACGCAATAAAATCTTTTATAATAGAACTCGTAGACATGTTGAATATCAGGTGGGGCAGGTTGTTTGGAAGAAAGAATATCCTCTTTCAGATGCTAGTAAACATTTCACACAAAAGCTTGCTCCTAAGTTTCGCAAATGCTTGATTACCAAGAGGGTTTCATCCTTGGTGTATGAACTTAGTGACTTTAATTCTAAGAAGAACCTGGGGACCTGGCATGTGAAAGATATAATGAAGATGCACCCTTAGGCAAGCATTCTGTTGCACTTGAACATTCTGTACATGCTTCGTTATCCAGAAAAAATGTTTTTTTTTTTGTTTTTAGCAGGAGGGTATTGTAACACATCGTTACAAAAAATTTCCTCAGTGTTATTAATTTGATATATTCTTTCTACAAACCATACTAGTAACGCCATCTTTTGGTAGCTTGTGAGACTATCACTGCAAACATCATTGAAATTGTTTTGCTTGAAATGGATCAAATATTTTAAAAACGTTGGGAATTAATATATTTAATTGTAACTTTATAATATGATATAAAAGAAGACTTTCAACAGTAAGTCAATTTTAGTTCTAGCCAATTCCATAGTTTCAGGATTCATCTGTCAACCTTCCTCCAGGTTTCTTTATCTGTGCGAGTCATGACATTTTAGACTATGTTTCCGCTCCAATCTTTTTGGACACTTCCTTTTGGACACGTTTCCTTGGAGTTTATTGCTCCCTCTTATATTTTTTTATTTCTACAATTTTGTGAGTATTTAGTGGAAATATCACCAAAATTATTTTTGAATATTGTTTCGTTAACACCATGCATGACACCGTGTTTCTTGTTTCAGTTTTACTATTGTATTTTGATGGGATTCTCATAATTCGACTGACGACGCCATTTTCTGATGCTGTGGTAAGACTTTGATTGTGAGAATAATTCTCGCGAGTGCTAAGATTTGTCGTTTTATTTCAAGCCCCAAACTAATCACCTTTTTGTTTCAGATGCTATGAAATTTTGGTTCACATCCTAAATGCCTAAGGCTTGATTTTTTTTTGTCAATTATTTGATGGCATTGTGTTACTAATTGCCAACACACCACGTGTTAATTTACATATGTTATGGGTAAGCATCAACCACACAGTTTTGAATTAAATAAGCTTTGCCAATGTTTGATAAAATCTTAAATCTCTTGTTTGGTTTTTAATATTACCATGTATAGGTATTCACCCTTTTCAGTGGAGCAAAGACTTCTGTCATTTTGAATGCCACTAATATTAATGCATGTTTTAGGCATGAAGCCCTGTTTTGGCTTGGCTGATGACCATCACGCTGCTCTGCACTGCTGGCTGGAGCACCAGTGAATGCTGACTGTTAGTTTTGGAGAGTCTACTTACAGGGATGTGCCTCTGCTCGGGCAGCAATTAGTGTTCATTACTTGCTAAACAAAGGACGGTATTTATAACTCTGTTTTTAATTTAACTTATAATGGGTTAGTGATACCCAGGTTCATTATTGGTGACATCCTTTCTTTCTCTCAATTTTCATTGTCAATGTGTGATACAGTGAAACAAATGATGATGATATGGTGTGAATATTGTTAGATTAATATTAATACTTAAAATTGTCTAAAGTGAATTTACATTAGGATTAGTCCTATTATTACAGTTCATATTTGTGATCTAAATTAGTTAACCTTTTGTCAAAACACATTAGCTATGAAGCAGATAAAAATAGAAATGATGTTTGTTATGTGAGTCCCATCAAACTCAACCCTTTGCTTTTATTAATATACATTCATTTACAACTGAGAAGGAGAGCCTTTTTATTGAAAAATAATACCTCATCTCTTTCTTGTTTTGAGAATAAAACAAGTGGCGCCCTCCACACTTCACTGTTCCAGCTTGGAGCGCCCGAGAACCACGAGCTAGCTTAACAACTTTTAACAACTAGGGCAACACCAACCAAAACACACACCAATAGGTTACACAATGACGCATTAAAAGTGACACGTAAATAATATTAATGTAAATATTATAATTCTGTGCGTGGTAAAACTAATATTTGTGTGGCCACAACCCACTTTGTAAACATTTTCGCCGTAATTAATATGGCGCACCGCTTTTTAACTACTTAAAGTGTTTATTGCTAAAGCACTAGAGGTTATTTTATTATTAATTTTCTAACTTTCACAGTCATTTTTTTAGCAACAACAGAAAATATATTGATTTTATTATGAAGAAAGTTCATAGATTACGTGATTAGTATTTAAAATATAGCTATATTCGTAATTTTTATCATCCGATTAGGGTCGGAAGTAGCTTATGGACAAGCTACTCTGTTAGGGGTCCCGGGTTCGAATCATGGTAGGGGCAGATGTTTGTATGATGAGTACGAGCAATTTTTCACGGGTCATGGATGTTTGTCTGTCTATTGAATATATTTTCTAATAATTATTTATATACATATTAACATTAATATTTATCCGTTATGTCATATAGATACATAGATATATAAACCGTTTTTTTGCAATAACACACATATTACTACAGTTAAAAATGATACAAAAAGAAAATAAACCGCATGCGTCCCACAGCCCGTAAGGGTCTGGCTCAGTGTATTTTTTTGTTATCTAGTATCCATAACCCAAGCTCTTAATGATGCTTACAATAATATACCTAATAACAACGAGTCATATGTAGGTAGGGTGGGTAGATTAAATGATTTTACTAGAGCTTTATTTGGTTAAGGATTTAAATAATGTTTATAAAAACACCTTCGCAATCAATGCATTGATCGCCCCGCCCGCGCCCGTCGTCCTTGGATATCATAAATGCGTGCGTGGTACTTGATCATTATTTTATTGCGGAGTTATTTTAAGACTATGATATCTTTTAAGATATTCTTTGATATCAAATGATGTCAAGAACAATTTTGTTATAAATTAAATCTTGCTTCTGATGACATGAAGAATGTATTTATTTTAATAAGGAATAATATCAATTTTACAAAAACACCTTCGTAGATGATGAATTCCGGTATACATGATTTTTACTACATAACTTTCACCGTTTACGTAGCTGACGCAACGAAAGCTCTGAAAACGAATAGTTTGTTCCCGTTTTTGCAACATTTTTCATTGATGCTCAGCTCCTGTTAGTCGTAGCGTAATGTTATATAGCCTAAATGCTTCCGCAGTAAATGAACTATCCAACACAATTTATTTTACTTAAACCTTTAACCTCTTTAGCTTTATAATATTGTATAGATTGAGCAGATACACCAGTAAAATAATCAAAGTTTATAATATCAAAGAAAATTAGATGAGCACAGGTACGTAGCGAGAATGTTGTGTATATATAGGTACCACTTCTACCAATAAATCTCATTTCCATTTCATTTTCCTGCAAAGTTAGACCTTCGATTGTGATTGGATATGAAAATAAGATCGATGCAGTGAACATTTGCATATTCCTTACAGGAAATTTGATGTTATTTATAACATAATAGACTACTCATGACTACCTCCGGATGGATGATAGTTCACTCCGAAAACATCCTTCCTAGGATTTCAAACTATCTTCATATCTTTCTAAATTGGATCAGAATTTACTTCCGTATTCATAATAATAATTAGATAAGTTTATGTCATTATTTCATTTCATCTACAATAATGTTTTAAAATTCAAATTAAGATCTCGATGGTGAACAATTTAACATTAAAATGAAAAAATAAAAAAAACAACTTTTACCTAACATAATGACCATTGTATCATTGGTTCGATTTACTATATTTACAACTATTTTCTGAAAAAATATCAATCCCATGGCAAAAGTGTCTGACGGTCAAATTGAGTTACTAGTTGACACTTGAAAAACCTAATTGACACTTTGATGCTTTATAGAACCTAATCCTTAACACGTGTGCAGCATGCAGCCATGTATTCTGCAGCGCAGCGCTAACTCACTGGTTATTAGAATGTAGATTTGGCGCCATTTAAGTTTGTTTGTAAAACAATATCAATTTATAAAACTGTTTCTGATGTTAGTAGTGACTTGTTTGAATTTATGCATGCATGTATGTGTGTAGGTAAAGTAGGGTATGTCACTACACTCGTCATTTCACCTGAGAGGCTCCCACTGCTAGGCATAAGCCAGAGATCTCACAACCAATCGGTCCTGTGCTACCCGCATCCATCGGCTTCCCGGGACCCTCACCATTTGGTCAGTAAATATGTTGTATGTGTAAGGTGGACCACCTTACATATAACATATTTACTGCACATATTAACTTGGCATTAAAATACTCGCGAGATACTATTAAAAAACTCGAGAAGACTCGTTTTTTAAACACTTGCTCGGGTTTTAATAATATTTATTATGTGACAGTTACATTGTGTCACATTACACATTTTTTATGCTTTTGTGTAGAAGAAATGGTTTATTTGCATTATTTTTTATTTTCAAGTGTTTAATTTATACTATACTATATAATCGTTGCAGCAAGAAACAAAAAAATACCCCAGTTTTCACCTCTTGTATTAAATAATGTTGCTATTAACAGAGTTTATAGTGAAAAGTATTTAGGACTTATCTTGGACAGCAGTATGACATGGAAGCTTCACTTAGAAAAAGTATAAACTAAACTAGTGACTCTTACAGGAGCACTGCGCGGCATAGTTAGATGTTTCCCGCAACGAATTCGATACACTATTTACAATTCACTCGTGAAACCTCACTTAGACTATCTGATCGAAGTGTGGGGAACTGCTGCCAAAACTAATTTAAAGACCTTGCAAACTGCACAAAATAAGTTAATTAAAAGATTATTTCAATACAACTTTTCAGTACACTTAGTGAGCAAATAAAAAAAACTTTGAAACTTTGAAACTTTGAACTTTTTAACATCCACAGATAAAATTTTTAAAGGAACTAAGATTATGAGCATTAATCAGTCATTTATTTCCAAAAGCTGCATCTTAGTCCGCAAATTCTTAAATAAGGATACACACACTCAAATAACTTTTACTAAAAAGCAGCAAATACAAAAAAATTAATTAAGAAGTGCGTCTAACCTAATTTTACATACACCCCGTACAAACCATGGCAAACAAAATATTTTATATACAGGTGCCAAATTATATAATCAATTACCAAAAGACATTAAAGAGGCCAAATCAACATTAACGTTTAAAAGACTTCTTAAATATTATGTACTGAATAGTGTTAAAATAATTAATGACTAATGTTTATACAGATCCCTACATAAAATTTTATTTTTACATTCATAAAATCTTATTTAAATCTATTCATTACAAAATTTAATTGTTTTTGTTCTGGTTTTAATTACTTAATTATAATATGTTTTTTATTTCAATCAAAAATGAATTATACTATATAAGCAAAATTAATTGTTACATAAACTTATTAAGTCACTAATAATAAAAATGGGTTCGCGCTTCAAATTGAATATTATTATGTACTAAATTATTGATGTAGGTCATAATGGCACATCCAGTTGCGCGCTATATCCGCAATAGTTTAGCGATCGAGATGACGTTGGGGGGGTCGAGTCAGGTGGACGCACAGTAAACGAACGGAAGATATTTAGTTCTACCCTTTCGTAAAATGTTATTTTATTTTACTTTTTAAAATATTGTGTTGTGTTTGTGTTCTGTAATATGGCAAAATTACCTAAGTTCGTATAGTGAAAGTGTTAACAATCTGTGTTTTAGTCCAACAAATGTATTTGCATATAATAATAGGTATGTTTCTCAAGTAAGTGATTTTGTAAATCTTTTGAGAAATCAATAAAGATCTTTAAACATAATTTCACTAAAATCGAGAATATCACCAGCTAATTTATACCGTGCTGGTATGTAAATTAGTTAATTAAGACCATATTGTAAACAAGACTAGTAGTAGGTAATTTAACTATCTTCGTGCCAAGGATTATTCCAGCAACAACAAAGGCTGCCAATTATCTACAGAATCGTTTTGTGGTTAAGATTGCTATGAGATACTGATTCTAATATCCCTTTGAGTTTTAATGTGTGTGTCATAAACATACGATTGTTGCGATACTTACTAATCGCTTTAGGGTCAAAAATATGTTGAACATTATGAAAACGATTGCAGTTAAATTGCAATACACTTGTCACTTGCAATATACTTTGACATCATCACTAGCCTATAACCCTTTGCTGGGCACGGGCCTTTATACTTGAAGAAACTCCTCATGAGTTTGTCACATACCACCCCCATGCGGGTTATTGGGTTAAGCGGGTTTTTTATCACAATTTTTAATGATAAATTGATTATTTACAAAGGTGACCGTCAGCATTTATTGTTTCTATTATTACCTATATCGTACCTACCACTAAAACTTCGCAGAAAAGCAAAAATCCGCAAATTCGCAAACATTAACCACTTAATTATTCCAGTTATTTTGATTTAAAAGCAAACTACCCAATTGAATTTGGCAACATTTCTATGGGACCATTCTGAAAGCTATTTCAATTTAGAAAATAATTAAATAAATGATCTTTTTAGAAAGCCGTTTAAAAATCCAAAAGACATCGATTTGTGGTGTCAGTAATAATTCAAAATAGTTGACAGAAGCGGAAAACATGTATGCATGGCCAAAGTCATTTGTTTAAAAATAAACCCTTAATAACAGTACCCCTAGCACGAACTTTTTTAAATTTCGAATCATAATCGTATCGTTCAGGCACGCTTAAAATTTCAAACAAAAGCTGACGTAACTACTCGATACGATGGCGATTCAAAAGTGTTCGTGCTAGCTGCTAGAGGTACTGTAGCGCCAGTCTACGGCGTCTACAGCCGTAGACGCCGCTACGAACACTTCGTCGTAGCGTTCTACGATTCTACGTAGACGAAACGAGCCGGTCTAGCGCACTCTTCCTTCCGTGCTCGCTGAATTTGTCATTGTCCTTGTTCAAGCTATAATAAACAATTTGACTACGCGTGTCTCACAATAAACTAGTGAGCACTAGAGCTCGACAAAGCGGTTTTTGTCTCAGGAAACGACTAAATTTGTGTATCAAGAGTTCCATGACACAATTTGTTTTAATTAATAATTGCAAATAAGAAGGCAGGTTTCCATAAAAAAATGGTGACCGCCTACTCGTATCAGAGCAAATTTTCAACGTATTAACCAAAGCAAAACCAAACACGTTATGTTGCGCACAATATGTGTTGCGCTAAATATTTGAACGGCAACTAATTAGCAACTTTTTCGGAACATTTTTTTTTTTACAACTGGATGACAAACAAGCTGACGGCCCGACGACATACGTTGATGTATTCGATTATAATTATATTACGTATTTAATTATTATCTATTACAATTAAAAGACACTTTCTGATTTTGTTAAGATATCGAGCTGTTTTTCACAGCATTTTGATACAAAGATGTTACTATGGGAACATATTTACATTTTTGGTGCCTAGCAACTTATGTTATCGATACAAACATTAAAAAAAAAGTTTGTTGGATGGCGAAAAATACGTTTCCATAAATAATGGTTCCCATGGTAACGTCTTTGGATCTAACTGCTGTCAAATAACGCCATACAGATTGTGCTCAACGGATCGTTTTTGATTTTGCTTTGGTATACACGGTGTATCAGAAGTACCCAAAAAAAAGAAATTCTTCATCGAAAACTCAAAATGAAAATGTCACTACTCTAGCGATCGGCTGTGAATGTCATTCAACCTAAAATTTACATCAAATCAATAGACTATATTTCCAAAGACTAGAATATGCAAACTATTAGTACCGTCGAGTCCTTCTGAGATGCAAAAAACTTTATTTGCCGATAAAACTTATAGTACGATGCCTTAATTTCTAATACGATGACAAGTAATAATAATTTTATTGAAATAATCATTTATTTTTTAATTTTTATAACAATTATTTATCTTTTTGTTTAGGTGTTGTTTATTATTTTTAAGCAATAAATTGCTATTAGTATCGATTTCGCATATTACGTAAACACCATTAAATAAATAGAGTATGCAAAATCAAATTGCACTAATCTAATTATGCACTCGTCTGCTACCGCAGTCTTTGAAAATACTAGACTTGCAGCAGAATTCACCGCCATTTGAAAAAATACACCTTGGGTTCCGCATTTACTTTTTAAACTTAAATAATACGTAAGTTTTCGTACATACCGGAGTATTCAAATACAGTGACAGGGTGGGAGGTACATATTATCTTTATCAAAAAATGCGCGATGTGAAAAGGTGTGATGTTATTTTCAAGCTGTTTTGTTTATGTCACAGCACGATATTGCACAATCGAAGCGACGCACGGAGGGACACGCTCCATACAAGGGCGGTCATAAATAGTTAAAGTCCTGTTACTATCAATACATTGTATTATTTTAGTGACTTATAGTTGTAAAAGTGTTTTAGGAACATTAAAATGAAAGAAGTACATGTATTTACGGAATAAAAAACGTTTACTTCAGTAAAAAACAAATATAAACAATAACATACTTTTACCTAAATTTATCATGAACAAACACTTAAAAATTGGAATGTAAAACATATATTTTAAATAAAATAAGAGTCAAAACATTGATAACATTATTTAATTATAATAAAATAATAGAAATAAATAAATTAAAATTAATTAAATACAAAAAAAACAAAACAACTAACAAAATACAAATAAATTATTCTTATTCTAACAATATTAAACATGTAACAATTCTATTACACTTTGTGACAGAGTATTTTTCTTTTTAGGGGGAAGTTTCCGAAGACTTGTAATATAAGGATCTGAATGTAATAATAGTCGTTGTATTAAATCTTGATTGGTAACTTCACGTGACATTTTTCGAGTGTGACTTCGTCTATAAATTTTGATATACTTATTTGTCGCTTCAGCAGCTTCTTCGGAAAGTTCTCCTATAGATAACAATGCATAACTTATAATATCTGATCCATGTACGAGCACCTTGTGGACAGAAGCAGGAAGACTATACCACGGATATTCCTCGACCAGGCTGTATGCTGTTTGTAATGCATAGTCTTTAAACTTGCATTCATTAATTTTATGTCCAGAAGATAACGTTTGTAATATTACACAACAACGATCTATGAGATCCTTATTCAAACCTGTAATTTCAGCAGATACAGCTGATTCCAAAAAAAACTTCCTGGCCGTGTTTCCGTCGTTAGACGTCCCGCTTCCACCACTACGCGGCTTGTCAACTATTAAACCTAATCGTTCCCTAAACTGGGACTGTACATATTGTTTTTTATTTGATAACAATTGTTTATCACTATCTAGCCTAACTTGCCATTTTTTTATGTCTAATCTATATGAAAGATGAATAAAATATTCGAAGAAACGTATCCAAGAATGTAGTGGTGATAATCCAAATTGGTATCTACTCTCTATTACAGGTTTTTGTAAACATTCGTCTATTTTATTCATCTCTTTAGGGGTAGCATTACATATATAACATCTACTTGTAGATGTTTCACTTAAAGCACTACAAATTTTACCATCTACCATTGAAAGCTGCAACTTATGAGAAACGACCAATTCACGATTGTCGATCTGAATAAAAGTAGGTTGCAAACTTTCAATTTTATCCTTAAAATAAGCTTCCTCTTGCAAAGACACTGCTGTGCTTTCTTTCAAAAATTGAAATCGAATAGGACGGCAGTACCTAGTGGAAGAGGGTCGAGGATTTTTCCATAAAATTTTACAATTATCTTCAGCTAATTTTACAATAATTTGAAGGGGTACATAAGATGTTACAAACAAACTACTATCTTCTAAAGTTGAATCTGAAAAAAATTGTTTGTATTCACTATGTCCAGTGCTGCCATCGAATCCCCATTTCCCAAGTAAAGAGATATTAGACAAACAATCATCAGGAATCTGATCTAAGACCTCTTTTTGAGATTCAAGGATTCGAGAAGCTGTGTGATCAAAAAGACTTTGTAATTCAACTTCAGCTGAAGACTCGGAAACAGTTATATTAGAAGGGTAACATCTCTGTTTCGCTTTAGTAATTTGTTGGTAACATGGTAATACATTAGGAGAAATCTTACTATTAACAAAGTTTTTAATTAATAAATACTGATGTTTTGTCAACTGAGCATCAGTCACAAGTGACAAGACATCATCAGTGCTAACTCTAGATATACACGAATCGAATGAACAGTCTGAAACATCAAGCAATGCACTCACAGTAGAATCATCAGACTTTGACAAATCAGCTACTCTCCGACGTTTAGTCCTTTTACTACATTGCGTAAAAGGTTTTCGAGGACGACCACGTGAATGACACGGCGACGTTTCAGACGGAGTACATTGCTTATTATTTTTCACAAGTTGAATTTTTTCAATAACATTAAACCAATCGGAATTCTTATATAAAAGCTTGGTTTTATCCCTATTACATTTTTTCCAGAATCGAGCAATAGCTTTATATAAATTATTAACAATTTTCTCTAAATAATGAATATCAATGTTCTCAGCATCGTTCAGAGTAGTCAACAAACTTTGTAGGACTTGACGACACTTTTCCGAGTCATTATCGGTATTGACAGTTAGCCATATTTCAAGAATATGCATTCTTGAAAACGAGCATATATATAAATTACCTAAAACAAAAAAAAAACGGTTAAAATTCAGTCACAAAACCTACACAAAGCACTAAGACTAAATAAACTAATTTCGTAGCAAATGCTACGAGATAATCTGGCAACCGTAGCACCCTTGTCATCGCCAAAAGGGCAGATAAGGGCAGCCAAGTTTTAATTTTCCTAAGATAAGAAAGTCTAAAGATTATGGTGCAATATACCTCCATAGTCGGAGCGAGTGGGAACATATTTAAAAGTTTATTCAAACTTTGAATATTAAAATATAATACTCCAAGAAAAGTCGCCTCGTAGCAATGACATACTAAAGAAAATATATACTAAGATACAATTAAAATAAAAATATTAATTATTACATACCCTGTTCTTGGATATCCATTTCAGAAAAAACTCACACAGCACTCACAGGTCCCGCAATGACAACAAATGACGTCACGCTTTTTAATGACTCACTGATAACAGTATTTACGATTGGCGATGCGCTCTCTTTGAATGCACAATAGATAATGAAGGCGCACTCTAATTACTGACCTATTTATAGTTTCAGAAGGTACCGCAACTATCCAATGTAACGACAAGGAATAAAATGTAAAACAAGAAAGCAGGTTTTTAAGATTTATGACCTATGGATGTCCCACTGTGCGACGGGTCAAACGAGAACAGGGTACAAAATTACTATTAAATGGAAATTAACTACGTGACGCATCGCTCTGGGTCAATAAAACTGGTTTTTATACCATTACGTGTAAAATGGCCTACCTGATGACTGCTGTTAAAAAAAAATGTATGGTATGGTAAGTCATTGACATAGCTCATAGGATTAGCAAGTTGAAGTGGCGTGGGCAGGGCACATAGCACGCTGAACAGACGGCTGGTTGGGCGTTCAAGTTTTAAAATGGCGACCCAAACCGGGAAGTGCAAAGAAGGACGGCCTCCCACTAGCTAGATGGACAGAAGACCTGGTCAGAGTCGCGGGGAGACGTTGGATGCAGCTGCCAAGAACCATTTCATTTGGAAATCGGTGGGGGAGGCCTTTGTTCAGTAGTGGACATCAGAGGTTGGTATGATGATGTTAATAATGATATGGTAGTAGTAAGTGGTCACAATGAACGCGCATGTACTATTAACGTGCTGTTGACGGAATTGCCTACGCATTAAAGCGGGCCGAAGTCTTCACTTGGATTTAAAATGTACCGGCCTTCCCTTTATTTTACAAGCTTTTCCTTTAAATGAGCATGATCTAGCAAGGTTATTTGTCGGTCAAAATTAAATTGTAAGATAATGTAAGTACTAGGAGTTCAGAGGAGATTCAAAAATTTGGTTTACATTTTTTCCGATGAAACCCTAAACGCCCCCAAATGTGTCATTGGTTCACAACATTTTATTCAAAAGATTTTTTTTAATACTCGATATAAAAAAAACAGAGCAGAGTACTGCCGGATTATGACTAAGTGCCTATAAACTGTTGATTAGGTAGTGTTTGCGACCGAGCTCGCTTGGATATGTTTTTACTTATTTTGTAACCTACTTTTTTAACGTTGAAAAAATGGATCTTAGTGGGCTTCGAATGCAAGACAAGCATTTAGCGGTTTGTTTGCGTCGTTGGCGTAATTATGTTACACTACTTCTTATACCACAGATACATAATAGTACAAATACAGAAGATTCACTCCGGAAAATCATCTTAACATTTAATTAAATAGCTCCTGCTTGCCACGATAATTAAATGCAATTTAATTCGAACATAACCCTCTTAACGAAAACGAAAACCTTGTATTGTTCTCGTCATAACTATTATTTTTTGGTACCAGCCTTAGCTGGGACCCAATAGTTATAAGGATACTAAAGTCAAAGTTGTTTATTGAATAGAATAGAATAGAATAGAAAAAAGTTTATTGGGCACAATAATACAATAATACTTAAATGACTTATTGCGATCCATACCTAAAATAATTTTACTAAACTAAAAAACTAGTTAAATGTTGACAATCCCTGTCATTCCCCGTACGCATGCGCAGAAGGAAAAAACAGCGGCGCAGAGCGGCGCGCGCAGACTACCTATTTCAAAGCCGCTTCCCGCTTTGTCGGCTCGAGTCGTCAGTGTCACCTCATCTTTTTCCGAGCTCAGTTAATCATAACATAAGTTCATAAAGTGTAGTCGCGTATAATTTTATCTCTGATCGTCGTTATTCTTATTAAATATTGCGAGATAATGCTATGTGTATGCCATGAGTAGGTATGTTGGCATCGATTACAAGGACGATGACGATAATATGGTGCGAAATGCGACACAGGCCGTGTCCGTCCCGACGACGGCCGTCGTTGTTGAGGCAGCAAGGAGGAGTAGGTACACTTTGAACTGCTTCTCTAATCTAAGGGCTATGTTGTAAGTGTTATGTTGTTGTGTAAGATATTCATGTGAACTGTAAAGCTGTGTTGATTGAGTTATGTGTCCCCGCTTGTTAGGTGAGCCGTCAGCTTGCTTGTCATCTTGCGTTGTTGTATGAAAAGTGTTTCTAGTTCGAGGTAAGTTGTTTTTTATTTTTAAATGGTAGGATAGTGCTAGTACAATTACATAGTACCCAATTAGGGAATGCAAACCGGTTTAACCGAAAACCGAAAAACCGGTTTTTTCTCGATTTAATTTGTCATTTAAAAAACCGGTTTTTTTTATTAACACCGGTTTTTTCGGTTTTTTTGACGGAGAAGAATTTTGCTTATAAGAGTAAAAAGAGATGTTTCATATTCCGCCAGGTATATGTACAGGTGTACGAACTAACAAACAAGTCTTCATTAAACATAACTAATAGACTTGATATCTAAAATTTCTTGTTATAATTAAATGTTATAACAACAAATTAAATCGTTTTTTTCCTTAATGTAACTCCCAACTTAACCGAACACCATCCTTAAAACCATAAATAATTTATTATAATTATAGTTTACATAAGCGTTATTTTTAATATTTTTTATGCTATGACAACACTGTTGAAGAAAAAGACGCCATCTTGACGGACGGACGCTGTAGCCATTTCGTTCGCGTCGGTCGTAGTCGTACTTACGTCGTTCTTCTGTGGTGTAGGTGTATGTACTGTCACGGTCAAAAGTCCAGTGACAGTCTCACAAAACTATAGCGAAACACTTGTTAGAGACTTACGACGTTCTACAATTGAAAACATTTGATTTACACAGTTAAACCTCGTTTAGAGACGAGCGCAAAGAATATGAATCTTAAATTCGACTCTCTAATAATGACTTGTAGCTCATCGCTTAATGACTCAGTCTTCATGCTGTGTGTCCACGGTTCGATTCTTATTACTAATATATATAAATGAAAATATATTATGAATATATTTTTCTTTTTATTGTATATTTTTTAACCACTGACGATTGTACTTAAATAATTGTTATTTCGTCAACTTAATATTTTAAAACCATCTTTTCTATACTTTCCGCTTGTTTGTTATCTAATTGTATAAAAAAAACTTTAAGACGATATTTTTACTATTATTCAACCCACTCTCGGGTTAAAAAAATAAAAAGTATCGTCAAGATTTATTGATTAATCTATTTGATACTCTTTGCTATTATTGAAAATTTAAAGTTTATACATAGTTAAAGACTGCAAAATATTTCTGTTCAACTGTTAGTTAATGTAGCAAATTATTTATTTACTTATAATTATGTATTGTTGCTTCTTTATATTTTTACAGTACCTATTGATAAATTATCTAT
Organism: Nymphula nitidulata; assembly: GCA_947347705.1. Lineage (NCBI taxonomy): Eukaryota > Metazoa > Arthropoda > Insecta > Lepidoptera > Crambidae > Nymphula > Nymphula nitidulata. The sequence goes on from OX374616.1 coordinate 27,681,671, forward strand.
ATTTTCTTGTGATTGGATTATAAGACTTAAATTTAAAATAAATGATGCCAAGAGCCCTTAAAATTTGTTTTTTATTTGTTTTTATTAAAATAAAAAAAACATGCCAAAAATCCGGATTTTCCGGTTAACCGGTTTTTTTGAAAAAAACCGAAAATAAAAACCGGTTTTTAAAACAGTCCGGTTTTGCATTCGCTATACCCAATTGATTGATCCGTGATAAAGTTTTAACCACATTTATCGATCTTACGGGTTCTTGTGTGTGATAAATAAATACATACCTACTCAATCAAAATTATTTTTATTTTTGGTTTACGGCTTAAAACCTTAGTTTATTCGTCTGAGCTATTAGGTAGATAAAACCTACCTACTCAGATTGTTACTTCAATACAACTTTAAAAATTATTTGTGGTTTTTATGTTGACTCATACCTATCTTGATTCTCACTCACTTAATTTTCCTGTGAAGTATTCAATAAAGTTATCTAATGTCTATTTATCTTTTTTGTACTTAGCCTAGTAAAATAAATACTAGAATTGAGGAATTATAGGTTATTTATTTTAGGTTGATCAAATAAATATTAGCTACCAGGGGTAGAAAAGTTTCTAAGAGTAGGAGGTAATTACGCCTATTAGGGGGAATGAACTTAGAATAGAGCTGCGCTTCAATGTCGATTATTTTATCAAAAATAATTAATTTTTCAGCATGTAATAATGTCATACTACAGTTGTCATACATTGGTAATAAACTCTACACAAGGGACTCATTTACACCCTTTTCACTTTATTTGTATTTTTGGTACACCCTGTATATTATATGTTGTAAATTAAAACGACCGGAGCCCTGCTCCTCAATTCTGCTATTTATTTACCTAAATGGATCGGCAGCGTTTTGGTATCGTTACTATTGCGCTATTGATAAAAAAAGGTATTCCACTAACATTGCTTTTAAAATCGAAACGCTAACAAAACGCTCTCGGTGGGTTCAACTATTTGACAACTGAAACGTTGGTGACGTAAACATTTTAAAGTTGTGAAATTCGGTATGTATATCGTGTTTTTGGTAGTCTTTGTAAATCATATTTATTTAAAATAAAATTAGAGGGTCGATTCTACTATTTATTTACCTAAGCGAATCGGCAGCGACTCGGTATGCGGTTGTGTTATAAAAAGGTATTCCACTAACTTTGTTTATAAAGTCGGAACGCTAACGAAACGCTCTCGGTTGGTTTAACTATTTGACATCAGAGAAACTGTCAAAAGTTAAAAATTCGATATATACGTAAATAGTGATTTTAATAGTTATATTTGTTTTAAAAATTAAAGTAGTTTTAAAATAAATTAAATAGTAATTATATTAAATATAACTAAATGTGAAAATGTTTTATTTTCTAAAAATATCGTAAAAATTATACATTCATGATAATTATGATGACTCGTCCAAGATTTTCTATCCAAATTATACTTGATGCTATTCTTTAGGCACAGGAACTAATTTATAGAGTACTTTTTATTCTATTTTGCGAAATTAAGCGTTACACAATTACAGCCGTTGTAAAACCGTAACTTTTGACAGTTCAACCAAAGAACTACCGTTGCGTTTCGGCTGCCACAAATGTTAAATATTTAGTAGAATACGAAACAATAATTGAACCGAACGGTTCGCGTTACGTGTTTGTTAGTAGAATACCAAACTGATGGTTATGTCCAAAATGGTTATGGTTCGATTGCGTTGAGTTAGCAGAATATAAAAACGTTGTAAATTAAGCGTTTCCGATTCGTTTCAGATCAAAATACAATAGCAGAATTAGGGGGCTGGCCGATGATATTATTTTACTTCCTATGCTCTTTTGTTTTTTATCTGTCACTGTTATCTTCTAAATGTATTGTTCCTCCGAGTTATCTTTTAATGCTATTAGATAATCCGTGATTAGGTTTCAAGACCTAAATATTAATAATTCTTATTCCAGTTTCGATTACTAACGAGATTGTGGGGTACACGGCCCTACCACTCCTACTATTAGATGGATTAATTTTCTGAAATCAGTTTATTACTCGCAGTTTTTTCACATTTTCACGTACTGCATAATAGACTGAACCTATATTTTAATCGTGTAACTGACAACCATCAACTATCAAAAGAGTTTGCGTAAGAATCCTGGGAGCATTAATCCTTTGAGGCCAGGTAAACCAGACACATTTAAAATTTAATTCTCTATATCATCTATTGATGACGTCTGGGCAATAAAGGATTAATAGTCAAAACCATTATTATAAAACGCAGACTAAAGTTAGACCTGGTTTAAAACTGAATGTCACTTTTATTTGAAAGACAGAGACAGCTCGAACAACAGAAAGTCAAAATAATACCGAGCGAACTTTTCTACTCTGTGGCTTCTGTGTCAGACCGATTACTCGAGTAGTCAAATGTTGCAAACAACAACGGGAAGTAATTTTATGTATGTTTCCAATTAATAGACTAACTTTATTGACCAATAAATTTGCTGTTGGTTTTTTCGGTATCTCGTTTTGCTGTTTAGTAGTTGTTTGCTGTATAAAGTATGGGTTTAAATAATAAAGGTCATTTTCAGTTATGGCCATAAAAAATTGTTTAACACATATAGTTCTTTCGGGCTTCTTACTAATAAATCGCATACAACAAGCAACGAACCCTTTGGCGCAAACAGCTTGGAGAAAGATTACATTTTTAGAAAGAACATAAATTATATACATGTTACCTTTTGGGACCTAACCGACATCCAAATGGGCGAAGCAGTGGCAGTGACACCATTAAAATTTATTTTAGTAAAAGTTTATTTTCTCTGTAAACTGTACGTACTTTCTGAGGGTGCGCGCTACTGCGGTCCGCCACGAGACGCGTTATGCGGCGGGAGCTCGTTACTTCATGTTCCGGATCGACTAGGTACTTGTTGAATCCGGAATGCTCATAAATTTGTACCTCCAGTCTACTCCTAAAATATCGTCCTCATATATTTCTCATGTAAATCTCCGAACTGATATTTCACAACATTTCATTAAATAATTGCAATTTAAACAGATTACGTTAGCATAAAAAGAAAAGGCTTAAGGATGTTATGAAGTAAATATAGTATATCCTTATAAAAGTGCTACGACCGCGAGTTTATGAGCGGGAAGAATTTAAGTATTAATTTATTGGTCATGTAAAGAAAATCAAAGAAGATAATTTGTCCATATTTTCTTGATTTATGTAAATAATAATTGTCTTTCAGTGAAGTATGAATATTGTAGTATCGAATAATAAGTTAAAGGTAATAATAATAATCATAATAATCACACTCATACCTTTTATCTAGCCCAAAGTAAGCATCATTAGGAGCTTGTGTTATGGATACTAGATAACTATTAAGGAGAGAAATATTAATTAAATTATGTACATAAAAATTAAAAATATACTAAATGAACATATAAACATCCATGACTCGTAAAATGGCCTCTTGACCGAGTCGCCTGTATGTATAGCAAGGGGTAAAGCAAAGATCATGAAAGAGTAAGACTTATCGCGCCGTCACTAATTAAAAACTATATAAACACGGTTTCGATGAGTTTTTGACGTACTATATAAAACGTTCCAACCGTGATTGTATTCAGAACCCCTAGCTTTAGTGGTTACATCGTAAAACGTTACTATTGCATCTGCGTTCAGCTGTCAAATTGTACGAAAACAACAGCACCGCGTCTATTGTGAAGTCTATATGGTAAACGCTGTTAAAACAACAGCAACGTAACAGAACTTTGTTATACAATAGAGAAAACTTATTCGATAATGGCGGTTGATACGTACACGGTTGAGATTCTTGTGATAGGTACACATTGTTTATGAACGGATGAAATTAATTGAAAAATCGGTGAAAATGTTACATTACTTTTGAACGATGCGTGATAGTCACAGAATTTAACGTTCTGTGTGTACGAGTCACCAATAACGGATAAATATTGATAATAATATGTATTATTATCAATATTTATCCGTTATCTAGTATCCATAACACAAGCTCTTAATGATGCTTACTTTGGGCTAGATAATAGGTGTGAGTGTATGAATATTATTATTATTATTATTATTATGTATATAAATATTAGAAATATACTAAATAAACATATAAACATCCATGACTCGTAAGCAAATGCTCGTACTCATCATACAAACATTTGCTCCTACCGGGATTCGAACCCGGGACCTTTTGATCGAGTAGCCTGCATAGCAAGAGGTACAGACCGCTCGACCAGCCGGTCGTCTAAGTATAACTTATTTGAATTCAACTGACGCCTTAAATAGGCTGTTATAATATATATATTCTTTGATCAAAATTTCATCAACAACTGTTGAAATATTTTTATGCTGTTATCAAAATTTCATCAACAATTTATGTAAGTCATCGCCGTAAGCTTCGAAGCTTTATTCGTACATTTTTCTTTCGTGCGTAAGAGCATCTCTTATCACCATTTTCACTTTATCATGTTCTATATGAGTCTCTGCATAGAAATAATGTATTGTCTCTAACTTGATTACAAAAAAAAACATAGCGCTTGTAAATGGTTAGGTTTCTTTTTCATAAAATAAAGTGTGCAAACAGTTACATTAGGTTTTGTCTTACATCACATCTTAATACTACGTGGGAAAAGTACTTTTCACCACTCCAGCGCGAAAAGGGTGCTTTTGCTGCTTAAAAACTCGCATCTAAGTTGCATTTTGCTCACACGTAAGCAAAATTAATTTAAATTTCGAATACGGGATCTTAATAATACCACATGCTATACAGCAGATATTTTATTCTTTTTTGGAAATTCACTGGCCTGGATGCATGTCATTTAGGCCTGCATAGCTCAGATTATTTTTTATCATGTTAAATTTTTTATCTGAATAATCTGCCTGGTTTTTATAAAAAAATCTATTATTTATTGAACTTTCCTATAATCATAGGTATGTTCAATAAATAATAGATTTTTTTATAAACACTACAATTGCGATTTGAGACCTATATTTATTTTATACTATGAAAATTCTTCAAAATTGCGACTAAGGTTACTTTTCTTTTCACTTTAATTAATATTAAATAGTTTACTTAGATTAGGTTTATTTATTTCCTACTACCTACGTTTACCGATTTTACTTTTTGTTGAATGATTTTACTTTTTGTTATTTTGTGAAAAGTTGTATGTTTCAATGTGAGCAAGTTTCTTTTATTGCTTATGTATCTTTAAATCACTTACAGTTCTGAGAAGTCCATTTTAAAATCACTAGCTATGCTCGTGATTCAATTCTAGACTACTTCGCTTGTTCGTGACTCAAAGTCAGCACTTGCAGCAAAAAATAACTTTGCTACTTGTTGTACAAACAACTATTTTCCAGTGACATGTTCCACTTAATATGCGGCTGAATATACTTACATGCTTTGCTTTGTGCTTAAATATCAAGGAGTAACTGTCAAATAGTAAGTGTCTTAGGTACATTATGTTTCACTCCGATCTACATCTTCATTCATTCCTATTTTTCAGTATTCTTTTTTTCTTGGAAAATCTAGATAATAGCATGCCGGTGGCAGCTCAGTTAATCTTTTTACGCCATGCATAAGAAAGACTAGAGTCTAACGATGATTAAATTGTGAGGACTATTATTATAATTAGAATCCCTGCATTGTTCCGTTATGTCTGCTATTGTCATAAATAATACAGTAGGCAGGCAGATGACATAATCTTTCATACTAGTTTGTACTAGTTAGTACAATGTCCATATTTTTTAATGTTAAAACACGGTATAGTAAACAGTAAGTAGTAACTCAGTAACAAATTAAGTTTTTGGGCAATTCAAAATGAATTTAATGGTAGAACTGGTGGGAATATTTTCCCTTTAAGAGTTTTTCAGCGTGCCTTCCGAAGATTGCAAGTTTTGAGTTCAAGATTCCAAACTTTAGTTGCCCCATCCTGGAATCGACCATAGCAAAAGTTGCTTTCTTTTCGTAATCGAAACCGACGCGGTCAAACTACTACGTCATCGAGCTCTCTCCTCCTCGTAATAACCTTATATGTCTTCTTCTTTTAAGGTTAGTTTTTTGCAATATTGCAGTTGTCCATGGTATTTTCGCTTTTTTGTTTTTGTGTATTCCTTTGGTTAGTTTGATTGAGTGTTTGTGATCTCTAAAAGACCACCAAAATAACCTTAATATCCAATCAAATGCTTTATATTCTTAAACCACATTAATTTGCCTTAAACACAAAATGTGTAGATTTGTAGAATAAGCCACACCCATAACCAGCATTGCAAAATTACTAGTGGACAAAACTTTGTTATATAGTTGACAACTTTTTTATTTCATAAATATGAAATTTAGAACTCATAAAGAAATTTTTCAAAACACATAGAATGTTTAAAATCAATAGCTTCGTCTGCCGAACAGAATTGACGTCACATGTTGCTATATTACTAAAAATGTATTGGCATATTGAAAAATTTAATAATAAATAACTTTGTAATGTGTATGTTTTTATTCATATTTGTAGTAATAATTATTCTTTTTTTAATTTAGAAAAAGAATTAACCATTTTTATATTTCTAAACTGTACAATTTCAACAATAAGTATTCCAGAACATCTAAGTTTGAATTGTTATAATGGGTAACAGTAGCGTATATTTTCCGAATTTGTGTGAAATAGCGCTACATACAAATTAAGGCAACATCCCAGTCAGTGTCTAACATAAGCCTTTAAAGTTTCGCACAAAATTAGTGAGAAATGCGAGTAATGATTAAAATTCGTGTTAATTGGTAGCGGATAGACGAAACATAATTCGAAGTGTTGCTGTCGCCGCTATTATTAAGTATAGAGCGATGGATTGTATTTATATTAATTCTTCCATAAATTCAACTTGTTAATTCCCACTAATCTATACTAATATAATAAACGCGAAAGCAACACTGTGTGTCTGTTAAGATTTCACTCTTAGTGGTTTAAGACTGAGACACTGATTTGGATAAAATTTGGCATAGAGAAAGCAAAGGCAAAGTACAACTTGAGAAAGGACCTAACAATTTTGGAGAGGTAACCGGCATCCACGTGGGCAGAGTCGCTGGCGGACGTTAGTATTATAGAAGTGAAAGTTTGGATGTATTTTTCTCCCCGCAGCCACGCTACAGATCCGGATGAAAGGTATAGAGTAAGATTTTAATCTGGACGGCACACGGTTACTTTTTACCCCGAGAATGCGGTATAAGAAATAACGCAGATGAAGTAGCGGGCGGAAGTTAGTACGTTAAAAAAAATTAAATATAGAAACAGCTAAAACGAGCTTTTACCGTATCATAATTTACTTAATGAACATTAAATTTGATCTTGCCGAATTAATTAAAAACGATTTCCAGAAAAACGGGGGCGTGCACTTAATCGTTCCGTTTTTCTTTTTATAGTAAGGAGATTTAAATGTTTATAATTTTAGGCTTCTGGCTTATCAGAAAAATGTTTTAATAAAATCGTTTATTTGAGTAAATTTTTATCTTCCGGAATTTTTCTTGTAGACGACGTAAAAACATTTAAAATGCGAGAACACAATATTAGGTTCCATAATATTTTTGTTTTATATTTTTTAATCCAGGAACCTTGGCGCGTCCCCAGAATACCTTACCAAAGTATCATCATAATTTAATCAATGGATTCGAAACGCATAGGGGACAAACTTACAAACATTGTTTTTTTGCTTCTAAAGATAAGTAGTTAACTTTTCACTCTATGAATTGAATATCTTAGAAATTGCTCTGATTGTCGCATATTACCCACTTTAAATGACAATAGAAAAAAAACTGTAACTATGAGGGCTCAACATAAAAAAATAGAGCACAATAGGGTAGTTGACAAGTTTTTTTATTTCATAAATAAGTAGGTAAGGTATAACTCATATGGAAATCAATAGTTTCACAGATATAGTGGTATGTTTGATGAGTTATGGTGCATCGTCCAAAAGCGCTCTTATAGAAAATCTACGCAACAGGTGACGTCACATGTTCCTAAGTTACTAAGAAATTTAAGGGTATACTGACAAAATTATTAATGACCATAACATATGTATCTTTCTATATAAAGTTGTCATAATAATATTTGTTTTAATTGATGTCAGCAATCTAATATCATTAAAATTTTTCATACATTTTGGGAAAAAAATGAATATTTTTAAAATTTTCTAAACAGTACAATTTCAACAATATTCCATATCTTTTAAGTTTCAATAGTTTTTATGGGTAACAGTAGCGTAAATTTTCCGAATTTGTGAAAATAGCGCCAGATTCAAACTTAGACAACATCCCAATGGTTAGCGCGACGTCTAAAACGCAAAATGCCTGACATCAATATCTAAAAGTCTACATTTGCTGCAGAAAGAGTGTGCAATAGTGTGCATGTCTATTTATATAAAAATGTATTCAATGCAAAGGAACGAAGGAATATCATCCCGAAGAATCCTGTTGTGTTGTTGCTTATCGATAAATGTTAGTATGAAGTTTGAACAACTTTTATAAGATATTACATACTGTTTCAGCTTGTGTATTGTTTGGTGAGGTGATGATTGTTTACGTAAGATTTCACTAAATTAATATATTTAATTTGTTTGTTTTGTTTATTCGAATTGAAAAGATGTGTTGAAGCTTACACTATTCAGGCCCCTCAGTTTCCTTCAGGGGGAGCTCGGTGGCGCATTGGTTTGAGCGCTCTGATTTCGATACGAAAAACAAAGCCACTTTCGCCATGGTCGATCCTGGGATGGGTCAATCAAAGTTTTTTATCTTTTTTTATATATACAACTAGATGACACACAAGCTGACGACCACCTGGTGGTAAGCGGTTACCGCCGCCTATAGACACCTGCAATAACAAGAAAAAATCACTTGATAAGTATTGCAGGTGCGTTGTCATCCAGAGGACTAAGATGAAATACCGTCCATGCCCAGTAATTACACTGGCTACCTTTCCTTTCAATCCGAAAGACAGTGAACTGTTTCACGGCTGAAATAAGAAAGGCGGTGGTACCTACCCAGACGACCCTACATACAGGCCTACCATCCACCAACCCGCATTGGGCCAGCGTGGTGGTGTTTCGGCCCAAACTGCTCATGTGTTTCTCCCATGTAGGAAGGCCTGTACCCAGCAGTGGGACGTATATAGGCTGGTGATGATGTGATGATGATTCAAGCCCCTTATTCGCTAAAAATGTCAAAGACCTACCACCATTTATAGATATACAATAAAATAAAGCCGTATATGCTGTTTCCTGTTGAAAATAAGACGTTATAAATCTGCCTTGTCCGTAAAATTAAACCTCCTTTCAGAACACTTGGTTCAATAATTCAAACGTAGATAAAGGCGCGCCCCTGGCTCATTCGGGTGAAACTAAAATATTCAGAACCCCCCTACGAGCGTAATTGTCGGTGAGCTAATCGTATATTTTACGGGCGCGGGAAGCACGCGGGTTTTAAAATGTAAATTGATGTTGTCATCGCCATGTCGTAGATGCAACAGTTTATCTATTGAACTGAGCGGCTTCGGCTTTATTTCATAGAACTTAAGAGTAGTCCTCAATAATAGAAAGTCTATCGTCTGGTTTGTGGTTAAGTAGTTTAAAAAGGCATGTAATTAACTTCTAATAATTATCAATATTGTCCTCTAAAAATCGGACCTGCCTTCTAAATTAATTAGTCAGACACAATTCATGCGCTTCTAAAAATTGCTAATATTAGCCGCAAAATCATTGATTTAAGCTTCTATAAATATGACTTAGTACGATATTAATTTTTAAGCATCTGAATTTATGACATATATTCAATCAATAGCATCCAAAAAATCTGCAAATTGACACCAAAAAAATTCTGTTATTGACATCTAATTTTATAACTTTAGTGTGATTAAAAATAAGGTAAAACCCCAAAATTTATAACTCGTACAATATCGTTTGATCATTAAAATATAGCGACATAAACTTGCCATCTTTGGGGTAGTTTTGTCGATTGTTTGCCCGAAGATTATATGCAATAATACTCATATGCCCGAATTTCAGTTACCCGAATGTTTTGTTTACCATAAAAGACATGTGACATACTCTTATTTACCCGAACATTAGATTCCATAATGATACGAATGCCATACGTATTGTTAATTGCAATTTTATTATTTAACAGAATATTTCAACGCCATACTATATTGTTTTCGATCTATCTAAGCCTACGCATTTGATCATGATATTTCACTATAAGTAATCGATCCAAGTCGCTTCCGTACCGTACCGTACATAACGCCTTTGTCCTAAAAAGCGAATGGCTTTCTGGCACTTCGACGGCCGCTACCGCGGCACGCTCGCTTCGCTCGCTCGGCTCGTGCGTTGTCTTTCATGTTCTAACCTAACCTAAACCTATTGATTGTTCAGTATAAACTAACCTAACCTAAACCTATTGATTGTTTAGTTTAAACCGTTTTTTTTCTAGAAGAAATGTCGATGGCAAATGATGTTATGGCATGTGATAAATACGGCTTACAATCATTATAACAAATGATGTTATGGAAATTGACTTTATGGGAAAGAAAGTTTCTAGCACGTGACTAATATAGTAAACAATGAGTATCCGCTGCGGCCATCTCACTCGCGCTAAACAGATCGTGCAGTGTCTATTTTCATTATTATACTAATAATATGCTTTGAGTCAGAAATGTCCTGAATTGGATATTTTTAATTTCAAACCAGGAACTTACAAAAGGGTTGTATTCAGATGCATTACCAAATCATGTGTCGATTGATTCGGCACTCGGCAGTTAAATTGAAATTAATTTTAAGTGTAATTTACATAGATCGGCTGTATAAACTTGTGTTGCACTTTGGCTAGTTTATGAAGCATTTATTATGTAATTTTTATTATGCTGTGTCAATTTCTGTTGAGTGTATCTTAACAAATAAATAAATAAAAAAAACGTCATGAAAACAAACCATTAGAGAAGGCCTTTGTCCAGCAGTGGACGTCTTTCTACATGGCATTAATACAGATGTCGAACTAATCCCAATTACAGTTCATCATAATCTTTTCAGCTGAGCGACGCCTACTGCTGGGCATAGGCCTCCCCCGAAGATCTCCAAACCGATCGGTCCTACGCTGTCCGCATCCACCGGCTGCCCACGACCCTCACTACATCGTCGGTTCACCTTGTGGGACAAGGACAAGTCCCTCCCACAAGGTGGACCAGCCGCTACTCGAGGACTTTTCCGCCCCAACGGCCGTCAATCCTCCTTGCAATGTGGCCCGCTGCCCATTTAGGCTCGTAATTTTTTTGACTATGTCGGTAACTGTAGTTCTCTCATCATTTCTAATTCGATCTCACAGGGAAACCCCGAGCATAGCCCACAAATTGTGCTTTGGGTGACATTGAGCCTTTTTATTAGGCCCATTGTAAGCGGCCACGTCTCAGTTCCGTAAGTCATCACTGGCAACACACACGAATTAAATACTATCACTGTAACTGAAAGTATTATTAACCCTAAAATCAATATGGAAATGTACATCATTCACGTAGCCATTCTCAAAACTTCTACTATAAAACAATGACATTGATAATTGAGCTAAACGTGAGCAGACAGTTTAGAGATAATCCGTCGATCGGAGGTATTATAATATTCGTCGAATTCTGACATGGCTGGCAGAGAGTACAATTGAATTATCAGCCGAACTTGATTCTGAAATCCTACGTCTGTATTGATTTGGTACTATGCGTACCGTAAGCCGATAATCCAACAATGTAAGCTGTCAAATAAACGTTGAAAGTACTGTCATTTTCCTTGTGGTAAGCTCACGATGTAGAAACGAATAAAAGAGATCTATAAATCTAAATTTGGTTGCTTACGTCACAGAAAAGCAATCGACAAAAGAAAAGTGTAAAGTTGTAAGACGGTATACGCACGGCTGAAATGATGAATATGATGATACGTACGGGCCTTTAAAAGCCAACAGTTTAATTATAAAGGCCTGCTTAATTATAAAAAGTCATTATCAACTACTAATATCAAATTATACAACGGATACTTAGATTATAATAATATCTTTGTCGTTTTTGCTATTTGAAGCTCATTTTAACTACTTTGATCAAAAAATATGTTTATTTTTTCTTTACATCAACATTGCCTAGCTTGGGTAACACTTGAAACAGAACAGGTATCTAAATCTTCTTTTTAGATGTCACTTTCTCCGCCAGAAAAAAATCCAGAAAGAATTGAAGTAATTCCGGCACCTGCTACCCAATTTTCAAAGTTTTCCTTTGAAATATTAGCTAAAAGTTTGCGTTCCAAGAAACAATAAGTACATAAAAATACTGACAACACTTCGCATCTTTCTTTTTTTCTTAAAATAGACTATGTTCTATAGATGAGAGTATATATATGCTTAAATGATCGTTTAACAGGTTATTACTAAAGGTATTTTTAATAATTAATGAGTTTGATTGCAGCGATAATAGCTCTGAAGCATTTCCATGAAAATTAAATTATAATAATGCGAAATTCTCATATGAATTAATAAAATTGAAACTGCCTTTTAGTGTATAATTTGCGGGTACAAGGTCGAAATAAAATGGTTGTCTATTTTTAAATATAAACAGTCAACCAGCATCCGGGCGAAAATGCTGCGAAGTTGTCTCTCGGCTTTTTTTCGGCTAATAAGCGAAACATTGTGTTGTGCACGAACGAAATATCAGCTTATTTATTCGTACGTTTTTAGATGCTGAATAAACATTTATTGTACTAAATTCCATTCTAAAGTGTTGGTAAGTATGGTGGTGAGGTCCTTAAATGTTTCCAAAGTGACGAGTTGGGCTACCCGCACGACCTTACACAACTCAGAGTCTGCTATGACCGCTGAGCGAGGACTTCAAATATTATTTATTCTTCATGTTTTAAATTAGAGTATAGTGTCTATCTATCTAACAATGTCGGAAATTTTCTTTAGTCAGACATTTAGAAAACATACTTGTCACGTTTGTTGCTATTTTATGCTCAGTGAGACAGTAATAAAAATAGTACTGTGAAATAATTTCGAGAAACGGTCACCCCAAATTAAGTGAGATTTTATTTGTCTAACACTTAGTAAATAATATCACTGCTTTGTGTATTTATATCGTTTTAATTTACGGCATGACAATGTTTTCATAACAAGGTAATAGACACAATTAATGTTCAATATCTCACAAAAATATTGTTGCGACATCAATGTTTAGTTATCCCGACTACCTTCGTACAAGTGTACCGCTAACTGTTATCGCAAACACATATCACGTGTCAACTCGACGTAGGAGTGTATAAAATATTATATTATTTGACGCAACACTGTAGCCTTGTGCTTTTTTGGACTCTTTTGGACACTTTTCGGCAGTCTTGGACTCTCTTGGGCAGTTTTGTATACTTTTTCTTTTTTTCATCTGATTTTCACCTTCATTGTGATAATGTTGACTTATGTAAGACGCTGCTAATAGCGTTAATTGTACAGCTAAAATAAAAAAATGCTCTAAAATGAATGGACGAAAGATTTATTTTCAAACGAAGCCCCCTGGTGTTAGTCGCTATGTACATACATGTAATATGAGAGTATAATATGTTTGAATATCTTTTCAACTTATTTTTTCCTTTGATTTTGTCTAATTTTAGATCACACAATGAGCTTAGATTCTTTTAGAAGAGTGTATAATAAAATGTTCGGCTGAAATATTATTTGGCATGTTATAAATCCGAAAGTAATTCGATCTGTCTGTCTGTCTGTTATGTGGTCTCTCCTTAACCGATTGGATCGATATAGATTTAGATGAAATACTGGGAAAAACTTCCTTTTGCCGCGATAACCGAAAGCCATCAAGCGGAGCCGCAAGCAAAGCAGCCACTAGTACAGTCGACCACAGAAGTAGCTGAACACTTCAGTACCATGTCACACCGATCTCGTGCACGTACTTTATAGTTGCTACCGTACTATATTGACACTAGAGTCGTTGTGACATCGTACTAAAGTGTTTAGCTACTTCTGTGGTCGACCGTACCTACATTAATAAAAACAAAGTGTCATTTGATAAAAACAGAATGACAGGTTGTGTCAAAGCTCTTAATTAAATAAGCAGAAGGGATGCTGTTGTAAAATTTTAAATGAAAGGAGTAAATAAATAATTTGAATATCTCGAGCTTAGACATGAATAATATAATAGGTATAACATTAAACGAAACAAACAATTAGAAATGAAATGTCGTAAACACGGAATAAATGAATACCGTGAAATCAAATTTTAACGATTGTCTAAAACAGTCCTATCACGATGGTACTCAAAACCAACGCCTATTACGGAGGTATCTTCAAATGCGTATTTTATTATTCTTTAGTTATCCATGTTGATTTCACTATATGTATACCGCCGTAATAGGAATGCTTGCGTTTTATCGTTGTTATGGCGTTTTGAAGGTAACAGTAAGAACATGAGAATCTCACGTTAGTTTTTTGAGAACGTGACTTTCTCAGCCCTCATGATAGTTTGACGCAGACGCAGTAGGTCGGACCGTTTCGAAGAAGTTTTGACTCTCACTCAGGTCAGGTTACTGTGACCTTGGTCTGAGTTTTAGAGTAAAGATACAGACATCGTTAACGCAGTAACTCAACTTTATGTCACTCATAACCACAATAATAATAATAATAATAATAATTTATTGATCACTTCAATTTCACAAATTAACTCTTACTCATACTAATACATTTATATGACAAAGTGGTGCAATTTGTAAGAGGTTGACGTTGCCAGCTATACTAGTATGAACCGTGTCATAGCTGTCAGCGCCTTCCACCCTTTGTTGTGCACTCTACTAATAGTTAGGCTAATCCCAAGTTAAGTAAATAAGAAGTATTCAAACTACTAACAATATTATAATAATGTGTGAGTGAAAATATGTGGGTGTGTACAAGTTTACATGGATGAAAATGTGTTTGTGTGTGTAAACGTTAGTTAGTGAGAATGTGTTGTTGTGTTTGAGAGTGTGTGTTTATTTGGGAATGTGTAGGTGTTTGGCTCCATAAACGAAAACGGGTCTAGCATACCTTCAAAATACATTCCGTGTCATCAAAATTGAGTTTTGTGAGCCATTTTTTTACTTCTTCTTTACATTTGTGTAAAGTTAACGGGTAAATATCAATTGCCTTATTTATGACGTTGTAAATATGCGAATTTATAACGTAAAACTGTCGCCTAGCAAGTGTCGTTCTGTAAGATACTGGTGAACAGACTCTGTATCTGTTTCGACCACTAATAGGTACATAGGGAAGTTGTGTATGTTTTCGCAATGTAGTTGACAGAATAAACAATTGTCTAACAGTGAGTACAGGGCATTGACTATATAGGAGGGAAGTGCTATATCTTCACAATAGCATAGAAATTATGTAAAACGCGCGGTAATTTCAGTAATAAAATTTAATGAATTGTATTTGCTTCGATATTATTTCATATATTGACAAACATGAGTTCTCTAACCACTAACACAGCTTTAAATATTACTTACAAACCTTAAAGAGTGTGTCAATGTAATTTATCTGTGTCTGCCGGTATTCTGTGGCTTGCTTACATAATTTCCACCTTCTCTTAGCGCTGAGTGTAAGCTGGCTTTCCTGCTAGATAAAGTAAACGTATCAGAGAGCAAAACTCACCTCACACACGCCTGTATGGTTTATGACAGCCCACGGCAGCTATAATGCATAGATGTAGATTGTACCACGATACATCTCTCCATAGAAATCGTCATAAGACCACACACGACATCTTGAAAGTATCTATACTGTATCCCGAGAAGTAATATACATTACAGGTTAACAGCTACCGTCTCCGAACTTCCTTAGTCTGGCCGCCAGCATACAGCACTGCAAACTCTGCTTAGCGCTCGTAAGGAGATCTTATTTCCCGTTACTATGTGCATATTTAACTACTGTAAAGTGATGAGTTAAGTTTTAATATCATGAACGACGAAATGGGCAAAGTAACTAGTTTATATATGAAGTCTCGACAAGCGTGACTAAGAATATGAAATAGTAAAGCCACTTACTATATTCCTTAATATAAATATGTAAAAGGAACCCATACGGGTCAATACTTACTACCTAATTATTAATGACCTTTCAGAGAACTTGTATCTTTAAGATACATCTGGTGGATAATATAAAACTTAAATTAAGTCGAACTACATTGAACGAAATCCCATGAGTAGTATACCATAAATACCTACATATGTGCAACATTGTGACAGACCTTTATATTATAACTTGTATACCTAGAAAAGAGACGTTGAGCTGCAACTCCACTGAGCCAGATAAGCCACTAATGCTATAGGCAAGTGTACAAGTATGTTATAAAAATTGTGAAGATTTGGGTGTATTGGTAATATATAATTGAAAAAAAATATCATGTAACAGAGTTACATCTAAACAATTGCTAGTGAGCAGTATACGTATTAACTTTATTGATAAACCTATTATTCCTGACATGCCCCTTCTTCCTTTTTCATTAATAATTCAATGCTCAATTTGGTTTAGAGCTACAGCTTTTAGCAAAGCTTTGAAACGCTCTTTATATAGAAATAAGATCTAATCTTCCTGGAGGGGTGCTTAATCTCCAGTCAATTTAAGCGAAGATAATTAATGTTTGCTTTAAACAGTGTCAAACATTTGAAACGGTATTTACATGACAAAACCTTTGATGCTACATTTTTCAATATTCAGTTCATAATTTCAGAAGTAAAATTGAGAAAAAGTACTTCTGTTGTAATATTCCATGTTATTAAAATAATATAAAACTTTCACGTCCTGAGGCAGGAATCGAACCCGCGACCTTTCGCAATCCGGGCGACTTCAAACGGCGAACGATCGGGTGATTTTTCAAACATTTATAATAATGTTAAAATCAAAAATTAAGAATATTTCATGTTATATTATTTGTAATTAGTATCTCACTATGAACTAAATAAAGCAAAAGTTTTAAAGATTTATGTGTAATTATGCAAAATATTTTTCTGATATTAAGATTAAATAAATCTGATTCAGCAAAATATCTAGTAGCCTCAGCAGCCCATTGGTTAGTAGTCTTTACGATTGTGAAATGTCGCGGACGTCTTTGTTCTTAGATCCTTTTTTTTAATATCTGCTAACCAATTTTATCTGAAACTTTCAGAATATCTAAATTTATTATTAGGTTTGTATATTGCCGTTGGTACCTTGATATACTAAACCTATATTCTTTTCGGTACAGTCTACAGCACATCAAGCGTAACACTTTGACGTTGAGGCCGCACTTACTGCCTTCTTCACTTGATATGCTATGCATATCTGTACATTGTAATTTTATATATTGAAAACAGTGACTTTACAAGTATGTTGCCGGAGTCTTCTCGGCAGTTCTATTTTTGGAACTGGTGATAATTCAGACATGACAGACACATAGAAAATGTGACATTGTTAGACCTTTTCTTCCTTAAATAAGTATACATAATTTGTGATTACTGACGATTATAAATTGCTTCTTAGGAGTCCACTTGAATAAACATATTTTCGATTTTAATTTCATGATCCATTAATCAACTTCCAAAGGTGAAAATTTTAAAAACACTTGCGTTTGTATCGCGTGAAAAAGCAAAATATTTTAAAGCCCCTTTTTTAAAACTCGGTTTATTTTAAAAGTGTGAGTAAGCAAAGCTTGCTGCCCAATTATGTTACAATGCTATTTGATTTGAAGAGCCGGCAGCTCCTAAATTTAAAATGACATTTATTTGCGAAAACATGGCAGCCCTCCGACATCATCCCGCGTTGCTCGTAATTTCGTTGTGCTCACAGATTACTTAGATAGTTTGTGCTTTGAGTTTCGTGTTTCAAATAATTCAATGTTGCAAAACAGGATATGTTAGGTGGGTGGATAGGTGGCCCAATAAAAAATATCGATATCTATGTATATATTGGTTTTCGCTGATATCACAGTCATGTACCCTTTCACTTATTTGTATTAAAAAAGTAAACAACAACTAGAACTGATATGGCAGTACAGAAAAAAACAATATAGGTATATGCAAAAAAAACATTAAATAATATTTGGTCCCGGTATTTACCATTCTCTTGTCCAAATCCTAGATTATAATAAAACTAATTTGAACAGACTCTGATAATCACTGAGCATTGCTTATCTGCGGCCGTATTATGAGACAAGAATCTTGTCTCGTAATACGGCAGCAATTATTGCCGTTTTTTTTCTTCAAATTCGTTCGTTTTCATCCAAGTTTTATTCGAAAGTTTCAAGAAAAATAAAAATGAAATATTTCATGTCGGAAATATTTCAAAATGGGGAGAATATGAAAGAAACGGAAAAGTATTTTGTTTTTAGTAATATATTTTCATTAAGTTAGAGTTGAATGTTTTTTTTCTTGTTTCATGTCACGCACGCAATAATGCTCTCCTTTCAAGCACTTTAGTAGTTAGTTTTTGGATTTAATTATAGTACATTATGATATAAGTGCGGTTAGTTGAAAATTACAGCCGAGGCGAAAGCGCACGAATCTCATACGACGTTTTATAACATATTTGCGAGGAAATAGATAAAACTCGGACTTTCGAAACTTTTTTTCGAACGAATAAATCTTTAATCACTTGTCAAAGCAGTTATAAAAAATGAACAATTTGTAAAATTTATTAATTTTTTAATATTGAATAGTAGCCACAATGAGCTTAACTTATATTTTGGAGAAAGTTCCATGAAATAGGCACACACACTTTTTGAAAATGAATTTGCATCATTGCTTGTTTTCCAAATTTTGATACGCTTGTAAGTGCAGCAGTAAGCAAGAGGCTTAGAGTAGCCTTTTTCGCTACCTCTGAAACTTCTGGCGGTATCGTATAATAAATTTATCACTTCTTGGCGGCATTTTCAAATTAAAACAATATAACGAAAAGAAAAAGCGCGCGGAATAATTTTTACTTGTTCACAAATTAGCGATGCGCGCGCATCAGTGCTTTTTTTAGGCAAAGGCACAAAAAACAGTATTATTATTAATAAAGTCAATTAATATTTTTGTGTTTTTGTTACAGATAAATGGTTGTAATTTCTTGATAAAATGAATTAAATTAAAGAACTAAATGTTTATTTATTATATTTTGTCTGCCAAAGTTAATTTTATAATATTCATAAAATGTTGACCACTTTCTGCCATAGAAACTCTTTGCTAAGATTTTAAAAAGTACCGTCCGTTTTTAGACGGAGCCACAGATTAATAACAGTACATCTTGATAAACCGTGCGTTTTACATTACATTACCGCACAAGTGCGTAATGAGATACATTACTATATTGAAATTGGTGGAATAAGAGACCCTTTATGAGCAAATGTGTTATAATAGTACATTATGGTACAAGTGTGTAATGTTGGTGATTACCGCTGAGGCGCATTGAGGCCCGAGCCGTCAGGCGAGGGTCTTAAGGAGCCGAGGACGGTAATCATCAATACACACGTGTATCATACAACGTTTTTCAACACACTTCTGAATAAAATAATACTTAAATAAAAAACCATTTTACATAGTAGATAAAAAGTTTATTTAGAGAAACAATTAGTAAATGTGCAGTTAGTAAAATTATAATTAACTAGTTTTGATGATATAGCGGTCTCATCAGATAGATTATTTACTGAAATACTTTCATGTTCTATTGTTATTTGTGATGGTTCATTATTCGTGTAGGTAGGTGAAATCCAATCATTGGATGTACTTGGTATTTCGCTAGTAGGATGCGTCTCAGAATCAAGTTTAATTCTTTTTGTGATTTTCGCACAAATTTCCTTCTTGTTTTGTATGGAATCTTCTACGTATGATTCTGCTACATTGCTAGATCGCCACCCGCCATGTCGCTTCAAAGTCATTATATCAGCTCCTGAATTTGCCAGCAATGTAGTTGAAGTTCTTCTGAAACTATGTCCAGTGTAGCTCTCAGCATCTACTAAACCCAAAAACTTAGCGATTTCTTTAGGCATATAACCAAATTTGTTTATACCTATAGGCTGACAGGTACATTTACCAATCTGGTAATTTAGAAAGAAACGGTCATTTTTTGTTTTTGGTGAACGCAAACTTTCATACTTCTTAACAATATCATAGAATGGACCGTGTATGGTGAATGACCTAGGTATTTTATTTTTCGTGATAGGTATCTTCACTAAAAGCATCTGGCCATGGTTTTCTATATCTTTTACAGTTATATTTGTTAATTCTTGTATCCTACAGGCACCAGTTACACCAAATATTAAAGCAACCTGAAACAAAAGAAACAATAATTAAAGTCAACAAGCTGCTATTAAATATTTAATTAAAATTAATTTAACTAACCTTTGTAGCCAAATATTGGCTATCTGGAGCATCTTTAATAAATTTTTCAATACCGTCAGATGATAAAACCTTTGATTTTTTGCTTCTAAATCCATCAGATAGTCTCTTTAGATAAGCTGACAAATTCGAGTATGTTTTTAAGTCCACTCCATTCTTTGTTCGGACTGTACTTTTTAACATTGAGTAAATACACCACAAAGAGCTAGGTTTGTACTTAGAAGATAATTCTTTAAAGTACGCCATGAACACATTTTCTGAAAAAGACTGCGTATTCTTGTTGTTCTGCCATTGTATGAAATTTTGGTACGCTAATAGATATTTTTCCTTTGAGTTTTCTGGTAGTAAACTTTCCATAACGTTCTGGGCTTCACATCTTATATCGGGCGGTGTACAACATAAATCATTTTCTTCATAAATTGTATTTGCAGACATCTTAATTAATAACTAACTAAATAACTTCAAAAGAGAAAACGAGACGAGTTGTGAAAAATGTTTCGTAATGGCGGGAAAAATTAATCAGTTTTCCTATGCGCGCGCATCGGCCATAGACTAATAAATTTCGTAATGGCGGGAAAAATTAATTAGTTTTCCTATGCGCGCGCATCGGCCATAGACTAAAAAATGAGGTTTCTTTTTTTTGGGCTTTTCGCGGATAGCTTTTTAGCGCAAATGTAAGCGTAACTCAACCAATAATATTAAAGAAAGAAAGAAAAATATTTTTATTTGACATGCACATAACAAACAACAACAAGAAGCTAAAACAAAAAAATAAAAAAAAAAGACAAATACAAACAGTTTATACTTAACAATAAGTGCAGTCAACAAGGCCCTATCTCAGCATAAAACTTTTGCGACATTATAAAAAACGTCGCAGAAGCGCTGTTATTATGATAGGGCCTTGGGCGTGACTTTGGATTTTAAACTACATATACTTACACATATACATAAATACAAAAAAATACATATACTTACACATATACATATAGATAAGTGACATAAACTCAATCACATCAGACATGGCTGTATGGGCATTAGTTCCTTTTGCCTTCCCATTACAGGGAGATTTAACAACAAAAAAAGAAAAAAAATATATATTGGCAATTTTAATTATTAAAAAAAAAACTATTACTCACTAGTGAATAATAGTAATGAAAAAGTCACAGGTTGATTATAGGTGTCATTATGTGCCTAATTGCCATGGGATTAGAGCCACTTTATGAGGAAGTGTGTTGAAAAATGGTTTTATCAGTTCATGTGCTAGTATTTTACCCAGAAACCGCTGAAACCGGGGGAGAGATAGAAAATCTTACTTCGATTGTATCGGTAATCAATAAACCTTTGCACCTTATTCTAGAAAAAAAAAACAAGTACCCCTAAAAATGAAAAGTAAAGGTCTCAATTTCGAGCTTCTAATATCAGTATTAACGTTTTTAATACTCCTTAACAGGAAAAGTTAAGATCGCTAAATTGCAATGAAATGTCACCTAATCAAACCTTTACTTTCGAAGAAACACCACGTGCATATATGATAATCTCGTATTGAATGAATTAAACTTGACACCGTTAACATTGACCTTTTATAAGCACACCTCGCAAAGGATACAGATTTTCATTGTCAAGTTTCTCTCTGGATTCTAAGAAACGGTGTGCGCTCATTGCAGCGTAAGTATTATACACTGAAGCGAAAATTTAATTGGCTCGTGTCAATTTTACCTCGTGCGTTTATCAAGAGAATAACTAGTTACCTTAACTTATCACAGCTGAAATACTCATTAAGTCGTTGTTACTTATTTACTATATTCAGAGTCTGAAATATTAACGTACTAAACTCTCGACCATTCTCAAAACTGTTTTCAAATTGTTCCAGTATTTTCAAAAAAAATGAAATGCTTGTTTCAATACAATTGAATGAAATGTCTAATCCTGGGATGCAGACTTATTGGCACTAGGAATTTTTATTAGGATACAACCTCAAGACATGGCTTACACAAAATTGCTTTTATAGTGTAAGATAATATTTCGACTTACCTGTCAAGCGTCAGATTCCAGACACAATTGATTTTTCAATTGTCATAGCCCTCCGGAGGGATAACGCCACTTGACAGATTAAAATATGACATTGAATCGTATATTATATAATTATTTGACATTATTTTGTTTGTATTAAAGTTTTGCAAGGTGAATGAATTTAATTCAACTTTATTTTTATGCAAATAAGAACTCTTCTGTAACCACATTATAAGTATTAGACGTAAATCAACTCAGAAACCTCTTTAATCATTAACATCGCTGAAACACACATTGTACTTTGATAGTAGTGCAGATAAATTGATTGATTGTTAGCGAGTTGTGTCAAAGCTCCTGATTAATTAGGCAGACGGTTATTAAAACATAAATTAGCGAATCTTAACTTTCGGCATAAATAATAGACAGAATATTAGCAATACGAAACTTTTGCTAACCGCAAATTACTTTACTCGATGAATAACTGAATTTGTTTTAGGACTTTGTTTTGGGAGGAGTGCTGGTTTTGCGTTATCTTAATGATATAACCACGTTTCCGTTAAACTGTCACTTGTGACAATGTTTTCTAAATTTGTGGCGTGAAAAGGCACCTTATAGGCCGGTAAGGTGGAGGCGGCTAGGATAGTGTGTTCCATCTGCACTAACGACTTTGCCACGGGAAATTCGCCGCGGTGAATATCCGCGCTTCTATTCGCACAAATGTATGGAAATGTACTAAGCAGGCCACGCGTAACGTCGCGCTGCCGCTGCCGCCGCCGCTCGTTCTCGTGGCCAGGCCGTAACTGTCTACGCATATGGACTCTTTTTACCGCTTATCACCAGGTGGTGGTAGGTCATTTAACGTGCATTGTATAAAAAAAATTAATACCGTGACGTTAAACTGTCTCTTGTCACAATGTTTTCCGAGTCCATAGCATATGTGGATCAAAAAACCAATATAACTCAACTAGGTCACTATTAGTATATTGTCCGCCAAAATACGTGTATCTAAATTTGTCTATCTGTGGTATTCTAGCCCATAAAAACGGACCGATTTTGATATTTTTTTTTTGTTTGAAAGCTGACGTGATCAAGATGGTTATTAGCTATTATTTATGCAGATAATTATGTTTTAGGCATTTGATGACTATCAGCTCATTACTTAATTGACAAAAGGTTTCTGCTAACTCATATTGATTTGACATTTGATTTACTGTTACTTTGCTGGTATTTCCAACGCAAGCTAACCTTGAGCTGATCCTGTACATAACATCAAAAAGTCTGCTAGATAATTAATTTTCCAGAAACTAACAGCAGATATAGCGTGTTTGGGCTCATAAAAATAGTCCTAATGAGAATTTCGATTTTTATATTATTTTATGAACGACATGGCCAACAAGCGCCCGGCCCGCCTGTGGTAAGCAATACTCTTAGCACCTTGAGCACTACCCACGCGTTAGCTCCCCAGTCAAAATTAAAAGAATTCTTTATGTTGACAGATAGCCGATGAGTCGGTGCGTCCAACATAGCACTTCCTGAGTGTGATAGACGCCATTCATAACATTACAAAGTAGTTTTAAATTTTAAACATTTATGAACTTTAAGTTTAAGGTAGTTTGTGGCAGTTTGATTCAAGAAAGAAAGCTTATTTTAATTAATTTCGAAAGGAGCATTATGCTGAACAGTTAACTTACTAACTTAAATATAAAACGAGGGAAGTTCTCACAGCCTGAATAACTACACTTTCTAAGTAGTGGTTGATTAAGAATTACACTGAGTATTTAATCAAGTTTAGAATAATTAAGGCATTAGTAAATTTGATAGAATGTCCCTATTCTCTAACGTCATAGTTAAATTTTAATCAAATTAACATTCTAAAGACAAACCGATAGTAATAATGATAATAGTAATTATCATTGTTAATACCTACTATGTATTATAAATAAAATACTTATTATTATAAAAACTTTTTATTGCACTTGAAAATGACAAAAAACAATGCATGTTATATAAGTTAGCAAAGGTGAACTTATTTCTACCGTTTTATGGCACTGTGCATATTCTTTACGGTTTCTTTTTAATTTCCTTAAAAATATAGCAGAATTTCACCAGGGAGTTTCGCCACGTTCACCTGCCATGTTCATATTAAGAACGACAAATAAGGTTGCGACTTTATAGAAATAATATTACTGTTTTCTCGCAAATCTGCTGAAAAACCTTGTATGACACACGTGCGGAAATTGGTTTTTACAAACTCGTAACTATAGTAAGCTCTCGACTTCGTCTGGGGCTTACATTCATTTTTTCGTTTGTAAAAACTCACTTACCGCGCCAGTATAATATATATCTATTTCATTAGAATTTTCGATAACTCGTGTTAGAATAGGTTTGTTAATTTCCAATATTTACAACTTGAGAGTTTGTATGGACGTCCATGTCCTTAATGTCTTGATAAATAAAATAAAAATTAAACAAAAATTAAAACCGACTTCAAAAAACTGAAAAGGATGAAATAATTAAATTTAAGTAGGTATTCATCCCCTAGAAACATATTTTTGGAGTCGGTGCTTTACTTTCTATTGTTTTTGGAAACCACTTAGCACCAACTCCAAAAATATGTTTCTAGGGGATGAATACATACTTAAATTTAATTATTTCATCCTTTTCAGTTTTTTGAAGTCGGTTTTAATTTTTGTTTAAAATTTTTTTTTCACAATTTTTAGTGATAACTTTCTACGGTCGAAGCTAGATGGGTGACCGTCAACTTATATTGTTTCCTACTATCGTATTGTTTCACTAAAATATTAATTGGAAAAGCAAAAATTCGCAATTTCGCTTATGTAGATGATTTCATAATTTCAGTTTTTTTTAATTTAAAACCAAAGTACCCAACTGTTTTTGAAAAAAAATATATGGGACCAAATGGCAGCTATTTCGCATCGAACAAAAAAAGAATCACGTAAATCGGATCAGTAATCTCGGCGTAATCGGTGTTCATACATAGAAAAAAAAAAAAAAAACATACCGGCCGAATTGAGAACCTCCTCGTTTTTGAAGTCGGTTAAAAATAAAACATTTTATCAAAATAAATTGCTTTAAATCGTCTTATCGAAGCGAAAATAATAGGACGATACAGTAATTTAGCTTGTGTGTGCGTGTGTTAGTATTATATGCACAGCGGTATTCTATATCGCCTTCATCTTTACTCACATTGTCATACTGAATAATGATCAAAGCAGCTCCGTGAACTAGGTATGGTGAAATTCCTCTTAAAACAGGAGTGGGGGCGTTTGTAGAAATTGTATATATGGTATGCGAGTGTGTGTAGCAACTGTTTATTCATAATGCGAGTGTTTGAAGTATTGCTTATAATAATAAATGCGGATGCTTGTAGCAATTTAGTTTATTAAACAAAGCACGTCAACTGACAAACAGCACTTGATGTGAAGCGGTAAGAAGAGTTAAGAGACGAGTTACTAAGCTTTATTGTGCGTGTTGTTGAGGTGGAGACAGTGAATTGATGACTCTGAGAACTGGCACGCGTGCTACTGAGTAGGAAGCTCTCATACACTCTCCATAATAAAGTCGATAGAAGGCGCTAAATGAGGCAATACCTCGACGCAATTGTAGAGGCCCTGCCTGTCGATTCTGTAACAAAACTCGCACCTCACTTCGCAAGTCACTTCGAATTCAACTGTCAAATAGAGCGAATTTTCATACATTTTTTGCTCTATATGACAGTTGAATTCGAAGTGACTTGCGAAGTGAGGTGCGAGATTCGTTACAGAATCGCACTCCTGGACTGTTCGTTACCTTTACATCACCAAGGATATGGACAGCACGACGCTGCAATTTGTCCAGTGCATTGAGGAGGTCCTTGGCGATGCCGTCCCACTGGTGCGAGCCAAAATTCCACGTAAGAGCGGACCTGAGTTTCGTAGAGCAGGCAAATATGGTCACGCGTGAAAAATCAACGCACCTTGTTCAGGACACAGAGCTTCAGCGAGGCTGTGTTGATCACTGTATTTGGTTTCTCACGTAGGATTCCCTGGAGAATAATTACGTCTGTCGTAAATCTATTGTGTTGGAAAAGTGTGGTATGTGTTGACAAGTTCAAGCACACACTTAGTATTAT
This sequence comes from Nymphula nitidulata, assembly GCA_947347705.1. Classification (NCBI taxonomy): domain Eukaryota; kingdom Metazoa; phylum Arthropoda; class Insecta; order Lepidoptera; family Crambidae; genus Nymphula; species Nymphula nitidulata. The sequence continues at coordinate 27,708,231 of OX374616.1, forward strand.
TTCAGGCATATTCGTTAACCTGTTTACACAGCTCAAAGTGACGGTTACCTAATGAATAAATTGCAGATATCTTGCCTTATAGCGAAGCAGCCACCTCGTTGATAATCACTTTAACTGTCAAAATGAGTAAGCCCTGAAGCCCGTATTTTTATTTCACGAATACCTGATATACTACTATACAGACACGCTCCGAATATGTGGGTAAGCACAGGAGCTCTCGGTGCGGTCCGAGCGAGACACGGGCGAAGTAAGACGTCTATATGGAATCTGTAATCAAGCGTCGCTTCAAGTAGCGTTCGCTCAAGCGTCAGTATGGAAAGATTGAAAGTAAACGTCGAAAAGTCTACCATCCATTATCATAGTGAGGTTGCTTGAGTATTTTTGAATCTTTTGTTTATTTTTTAGATTAAACAACGATAGGGTAGGTTACACAGTTTTACTGGAGCATTTAATTGGGTAAGGATTTAAATCTGGTTTATTATTAAACACCTTCGCACTTAATGCAAATATCGCCCCGTACGCGCTTGCCCGCCTTAGAAATCATAAATGCGTGCATGGTACTTGATTATTATTTTGTTGCGGCGTTATTTCAAAACTGTGATATCTCTTAAGATATTCGTTGAAATCAAATTATGTCAAGAGCAATTTTGTTCAAAATTAAATACTTGTGGTGAATAATGTATTTATATCGATAAAGGAATAATATCATGTTTACAAAAACACCTTCGCGGATAGTACATTATTTTAGAACAAATTTGATTACCAAAAAATGTTTCTTGAGAGTCAATTTCAAAGAATAGACATATGCTGTCGCGGACTTTTTTTTAGAACGTTTAAAGGAGAACAATTCCTGCATACATGATTTATACGTGACTTTAACCGTTTACGCAGCGCACGCAACAAAAGCTCTGAAAAGGAATATTTTTCCCCGTTTTGGCAACACTTCTAATTGATGCTCAGCTCCTATTGGTGGTAGCATGATGTTATAGTATAGATTACTTTGTGACAAAAAGTTTTATGAATATTTTTTGTTTTATTATTTATTTTATCAAACAAAGTAAAGCATAGAAAATATCCAAGGCGAGAGGTAATATGATTTCGAAATTTATAAAATGACAAGATGATTCTGATTAAACTGATAATTATTAGAGTGATTCTGATTGATTAAATTAAGTATAACACAAGCAACACTGTCTTATTTTATTCTGTTCTTAATTATTAAGAACCTCCCAAATATCACGATTTTTTTTTTGTTCCAAGTTACTAAACTTAAAATAAGTTTTACGGATTCACATTCACATTTGATAATAATGAAATTACATAATATTTAACTCTATCTATTAAAAATTATATGCTAACGTCACTCGTATTCACGCACACATCCGCAGCATGTTTGACACTTGCTTAACACAAGTAAAGCGCGTGTCGCGTGTCAGTGAAAGTTCTGCTTTATTTAATGACCTCTCGTTATAACGAATTTTGCCAATGTCAAGTAAAATTATTAAGTAATCTGCAAATAACTTGCGACAACGTTGTACGGTGACAGTGCAAGTTGCTTCGTAAGATAAAAGTACTAAAGTCTAGATACAGCTAACTGTCAACTAATTTGACATTTGATTCAAAATATAATTCCAGTTTTTGATATGATAAGCTTACTGATTACAAAAATTACAATAGAATAATTTCTAAATTTATGGCTGTTCCCCGTTTTCTAGTGTAAGACAACTAGTACTTACTAATTTACTTACATAATTGTTATATTACTGACCTATCAATGAAATAAGTCTCAAACGTGACTCCATATCTTCTATATTCCAAAGTCAGGTAAGTGACAGTTGAAGCTGCGCAATTAGGTCGTGATTGCTACGTTTGTATTGGACATTGCGTCTTCATGCAAATTAAATAAAGGTGGCTTTTGCTAAACGGTTATTAGTGGACGAAAATATATGTATAGCTATATTCGTCCAAGAATGTATAGACTATAGACGCTTTTCAATTATGAATTTGTATGCGATGTAGTAGTTTACCCACACCCGTAAAGACACTCCTATTGCGGCAATGTAAAATACAATCAAAAAAACTTTTTATCTATAATTGTGCCACGGAGGCATAAAAGAACATTGTAATACAAAATGTTAATCAATAATATTTGTTCATATGATTAATAGTTTCACCAAAATTGTATATCTATGAAACTTATACATTAATAGGAAATTGTAAATTGACATTTATGTTTTGTGATTTAATCTTGTACTTTTCTATAATATTTTTTTCTATTGTATGCCCATTTTCATGCAACCCACAATTCCACTATGAATTATGATTCTAAATATGAATCAAGTTACGAACACACTTTCATACATCTTTTCGGACTTGGAGGTTGTTTTAATAATCATCTGAATAAATGATATTAATTTTATGCCACAGTGAAACCTAAAACCAATATCGGACATTCTACACGTTTATGCGTGTCAGGACACAAAATTAACTATGACAGAAGACTGTAATATTGAACTAGATCTACTCCAGATGCAAGGCTAACTATTTCTAAGTGACTATCGATACTGGAGACATTAATTCGACCGTCATTGTTCCGATATCTTGATAATATCTTGAAAGGTCCAGTACGATGGTTGATTCGAGGGTTATATCCAGAAAGTGTATTCTTGGTCACGCTTTAGCTATGCTACGTTGAACTTGATTGGTGGGTGCTTCATAAATGCATTTCACGTTTTCCTTTTAATGACAGAGAGGGAGGTTGACTTGAAAAAGCTATTAATGGTTACGTTTTTGCTATTTACACAACGGAACTATAAAAAACAGAACCTTTTCTTACCGATGGAAATCTTCTGATATTTATGTCCAATTTGCTTTTTAGTTGCTGGTATGCATATCTTGATTCAATTTTCTTGATCAAAATTGAATTTATGTTTAAATTGAATTAACGAATAAGTGATGAAGGCTTAAGAATTTACCCTCCAAGATTAATTACATTACAGACAAATATTTAATATTGACGCACATTGTTTGCTTAATTTTGACGGCAACTATCGAGACAATTATTGAAGTAGGAGACTTCTGAAATAACGTTTCTTAAGGCGCTGTGTAGGTATTGACAGAATCAGCATTTTAGAAAATATTTACAAAATACTTGCACACGTTCCCGTCACGTTCACGTTATATTTATATATATATATATATATATATGTTTACAGTTCTTTAAATGTTTACGATGACTAAGGATAGCCTATTCAATAAATAGGAAGGTGACAACGAAGGGATAAACAGATACAGATGGTTGGCTGGGGAGCCAACCATCTGTATCTGTTACTATGATGTTGCCAGTGTTTACATAAGCAATTTACTAATATTTTTTTTTATTGCTGATATAAATGTATTTTTAATTTTTATTTCAACAATACAACATATTGTACTGTTAAAATAAAATCACGTCTTGGGGCAGAAATCGGGCCCGCCCGACCTTTCACAATCCAGGTGGCTGCTCTTACCACTCTTACTACTTACGTTTTTTGTAGCTCTTACCACTTACCACTATTCTGACAATTAGGTATATTTCATCATAATCAAGATTTCGTTTCGAAATCACCTCAAAAGTTTCAAAAACTACTGAGCAGTTTGAAATTGTCCTATACCTACATAACAAAATATTTAATTTATTTACTATGGTGCATAATGGCATCATCATCATCACCAGACTATATACGTCCCACTGCTGGGCACAGGCCATCCTACATGGGAGAAACACATGAGGAGTTTGGGCCATAACACCACCACGCTGGCCCAATGCGGATTGGTGGGTTAAAGCGGTTGTAGGAACAACCGGGACCAACGGCTTAACGTGCCTTCCGAAGCACGAGCTTAATCTTCTATTAGATAAAGTAATTTGTAATAGAAATATTTGCGAACTTTTAAGTCCATCTATATTTTGTATTATTCCTATTTATTAAAATCCTGTAATCATAAAAGTTTAAGGAATTCTGATTCAGCAGCGACTTTTGGTAACTTATAAAATACAAATAATAATATAGTGAAGTGTCTTGGTTCTATACTTTTTTATAATCAACCACTTTTTAGTTAGGTACTCTGACAATTAACATTAATTGAGTAGCGCTATGAGACGTAGCCACAACAAGTTTAATTTTATGAAGTTGATTTTTAAGGCCATTTTATACGGCTTGAGTTTTCTTGGAAAATTAGGTCAAAATGCTCTGCGGAGTCACGAAGATGTCGTAAAAAGTTAAAATTAAGTCAATGGGACATTTAGCTTTTTCAAGGATGCAAGTTAAAGTTTAAACCTTAATGTAATAGGTACTCCTCATTTTCGGTGTGCAAATAATTTATTTAGGAAAACGCTGAACTGCGCATGTGAAAGTATACGGTAATATTGTAATATAGTGTTTCAAATGTACTTATGAAGAAATTAACTACACTTTATTCCCCAATGGTTTTTTGTAGTTTAAAAGTAAATTTAAATACAGACGCCGTGTAAGGCCCGCCTAAATTAAAATCACCATATAATGAGGTAAGGTGAAGAACTGGTTTCAATATATGAAGTGTTTATTATTAAAACATTTTAAACGGAGAATAATATTTTTTTAAACCAAAGGGTTCTCTTAGAAATCTAGTAGCCCAAGAAAGCCAGTTAAGAGTTAAAAAATATATATGTAAATCAAGACTAGCAACTTTTTTTATAACAAAAGAAGTTTTAACGCAGTAAGATTAAGTGATCAGTTGAAATTTTGACCTTGGGCCTTCATATGCCTATAGAAACATGGAATAGCTCTAAAATAAAAAGTCAACGCTTAAACGAATTTTGAAATAAGAATCAGTCCTGACAGACAGAGAAGGGTTGGCGCCATTTTGTTGAATAACCTATGGAAGAGCAACTACGTTGTTAATACACTCACCCACAATTATAAGGATATATGATAACTGTAGTTTTTTTATATACAACTAGATGACAAACAAGCTGACGGCCCGCCTGGTGGTAAGCGGTTACCGCCGCCTATAGACATCTGCAACCGTCCTAACTTTTAGGTTCAAACGCTAAAAAAATATGAATTTTAAAACTTTATAAAGAAATTTTGTTGTCCTATGAAAATTTTATAAATATACAACACTTTTTAAATATTCTTTTTATAGCATTTATTACATACCTAATGTTATATTCGATAGTCCAAACACAAAAATATTATTCACTATTTCACGGATAACATGACAACTAATAGAAAGTCGTCCGAATACGACAATCTACGAAATTGTACACTAGTGAAGTATCCATAAATGAGACACAATAGATATTTTCTGTTGAGGTGACGCCGGCAGGCTAAGGTAAAGGATAGAAGACTAAACTAGTGACTTTTTCCAATAGATTAGCGACTAATGTCTATACAGTAGGTAGTGGTAACTTGGAGTAATTAGTGGTTTCAGTAGAACGATCGAAAGTGTAGTTTAGACAAAGGAACCGCTTTGAGCGTATAATACCCTACGCTGTACTTATCTTAATTAGTTTGTCTTGAGGTCAAGTAGCAGTACAGTTAAATACTATTGAGGCCGATCAATTTGTAGTACGTTTAATGGCATGCTTGTGAAACATATAACTTAGTTATGTCCCGTAATAACAGTAAGTCAAGTGAGTGCCCACATCATGCCTGAGCCCTCTCGATGACAACGCACCTGCAATATCAAATGATTTTTCCTTGTAATGGCAGGTGTCTATTAGCGGCAGTTACCGCTTACCACCAGGTGGGCCGTCAGCTTGTTTGTCGTCTAGGTGTATAAAAAAATCACCAACTTGTACTTTGTCAGAAGTGTAATTCCAGAAAATCTTAAGATTGACCATTATTTCAGTCAAACGATTTAACCCGTGCTTTTGAAGTTACCAGAGAAAATAGTTTTTTAGTTTAATTTGATATTCCCCAACAACACGGCTTACGTAAGGTGCAGATAAAACTTAAGGTATTCATATTAACGTATGTTATCACCTAGCTTCATGTGAATTAAAATCAAATTTATTAAAAACTAAATTACATTACTATACTCCAAATATCGTATCTTTGTGTTATCAAGTCTTTCAATAACACAAAATCATATTAGTTCAACAGGGTAAATTTTGAGGAATTAATTTAATGAAGACATACCTTAATTACAAAGAGCACAATAATACAATATGCAAAACAATGGAACACAAATCTTTTGCACTGCGAAGATTGGGGCAAACTGTGTCTAAAAGGCGTACCATGGATATCTAAACTTTTTCCCTCACCCGCCCACCGGGATCTCCTAGCAACAATAGAAAACCGTCAATATTGTGCCTATTAAATGACACTCATTAAACCTGTGAAATGACTTGAAAAGAAAATATTAATGACGCATGATTGATCATCAGTGTTTGTAAGATGAAAACATTTAAGTATGATAATACTTGTTTTTCGTCATATTTTTTTATTATATTTGAAGGAAAATAAATTCTGAAAGCAATTTATTTTTCTCCATCGTGAGTTTCCGAACCTTCTGAAGATTAAAAATAAGTTTATAAGTCATCTTAAAAGCAATTGATTTCGTACAAATGAGTTGAGTATGTTTTCCATTGTAAGCAGTTTGCTTATAACGGTCCCTTCTTTGGAATAAATTTGCTATACGATTGCAAAGTAATAAATATTCCTTTTTTCTCATCTTTCGAAGTTCTTATGTAATGGATAGGGTATGAATGTATGTAAACATTTTGTACTGAAAGAAGAAAAATATAGATAGAATAAAAATAATGATACCAACCTAAAACTAATTGATAAGATCGTATCATAGAGATGTACGAGTATATGTCAACCACTACTACGGACTGGTAACAGTCGTAGTAGATTGGCACCCGTATTTACAAACGATACGTATGTAAGTGAAGGAGCAATACTATGCTAAGTAAGGCATTTCTCAGTGGGTTCACTATGACAAGCCTTTCAATTCACAAACAATACTTAAATGAATCTTTACTATGCGGACGCATAGCGTTGAATATAGCTCTGTAATTGGTTGATTAGTGTTACATAGTTCACTTCATTGACTGACATTTCAATTTTATTGTTTATTTGCTTTTTATCGTAAACTCCGTAGTGATTACATTCTCTTTGGTGAGCTCGACACTATGCGTTGATTAATATAGCTATCAGGCTCCCTTAGCTAAGTGTTCATTACGACAAACGCATAGTGCCGATTGTCACTCAAGTATTGTTTTTGAATAGGAATTTGGCACCCTGTGCGCCCGCGGGCACTGTGAGACCTCATAGTGTCGTTTGTGAATACGGGTGTGGATATGACAGTCTCTAAAAGTAAAACAAAACTGCAGAACTACGCTGGGTGATACGTCCTGATGCAAATTTTGCAGCAAATGTCACTACAACTTGAGAAACAAAGAGCCTCAAACTAAATTATGCCAATTAAAACGAGATTCCTGCACGCCCTACACCGCCGTAAATGATACTATTTCTATTGGCACAGCTGCATAAGAACGATGTCAAAGTAAATTAAAATAACAAACTCACATTTCAATTAGTCTGCGATATTCCGTTTCCTTTTAAACTACTGGCGGTGCTAGTGCTAACTGGTACTGTGTCGCGCGCGCTACACCTACTCTCGGGAGGAGAATAGGCGTAACGGAGCAGGGGATAAACATTTCTGACCGACCGATTGGCCGAGTGTTCTGTGCCCCTTGCTATATAGGCTACTTGGTCGGGAGGTCCCAGGTTCAAATCCCGGTAAGAGCTAATGTTTGTATGATGAGTACGAACATTTGTTCATGAATCATGGAAGTTCATATGTTTATTTAGTATATTTCTAATTTTTTTTTTTTTTTTTCTAATATTTATATACATATTATTATCATTATTTATCCGTTATCTAGTATCCATAGCACAAGCTCTTAATGATGCTTACTTTGGGCTAGATAATAGGTGTAAGTGTATGAATATTGACACTATTCCAATAATATAGCCCTTGTTTGTTTACTATATTATTTTAAGTGTTTGAAACACAAAATATCATTTTACAAACAGTTTGTCTGAGTACATGGGGAGTTCGTTCGCTGACTAGTAAACTGTTAATTGACTATTGATATAGTACTTTTAGAAGATAAGTTCTTGTATCTTGATATATTTTACAAGTTTATTGTTTGATATTGCCAAGCGGTATGTTATGATTTGATTAAATTTAATTGACGTGCTTAAGTAGCGACCCAGGAGTAAATATGAACTAATGCCCATAGTGTAACTTATCAACTTCCCACTGACTTAAAATTTGACAAGCAGCAAGATATCACAGCACAAGTAAAGAAAAAAAAACGAAAAAGGTTATTTTGTAGGTACCACCGCCTTTCTTATTTCAGCCGTGAAACAGTTCGCTGTGTTTCGGTTTGAAGGGAAAGGTAGCCACTGTAATTACTGGGCATAGACGGCATTTCATCTTAGGACTCAGGATGACAACGCACCTGCAATATCAAGTGATGATTCCTTGCTATTGCAGGTGTCTATAGGCGGCGGTAACTGCGATCAGGTGGGCCGTCATCTTGTTTGTAATCTAGTTGTATAAAAAAAGTATCGCATAGTTATAAAACATGTGGTTACAAACTCTTGACATTAGAAGTCTAGACATGCACGATCTTGAAATGCCCAGATAGTATAACAAATCTAACGGAACGTGCTAGATCAGAAAAATATAAATATTTCACATTCTCGTATATAAATTCCGCTATAAAATTTACCAGATACTTGCAGTCACTATAAAAGCCTACTAAGCTAGAGAGGGATCGAATTCCAATAGCGACGATTATCCCGAGGCTTACTAGGCGCCGATCTGCATTTAAAAATGTAAATAGTCGTATTTAAATTTCAGTTTATTTCTAATGTTTAGGTACATAATCATAACATATTATGTAAATTTGTTAGGAGGTCGGTGGCATTTTGGTTTGAGCGCTCTGGTTTCGATCACGAAAACAAAGCAACTTTCGCCATGGTTGGACCCGGGATGGGTCAACCAAAATTATAATCTTGAGCTCCTCCGTGCTTCGGAAGGCACGTTAAGGTCCCGGGTGTTGCTGCAACCGCTTTAACCCACTAACCCGCATTGGGGCAGCGTGATGGTGTTATGGCCCAATCTCCTCATGTGTTTCTCCCATGTAGGAAGGCCTGTGCCCAGCAGTGGGACGTATATAGGCTGATGATGATGATGATGATGTAAATTTGTTAGTTACCGTATCTTGTACATGCTCTTAGCGGTACTTGCTTTGGACTCGACAATTTGTGTTAGAATATTAGTTAATAGAATATCTTAACCACTGAGTATGAGTGAACTAATTAGAGTTCAATACTCAATACTTTATTGCAACCATAATGTTTACAAAAGGTGTTTAAACATATAAAAAGTACAATTATGGACCCTGTCTTGTATCGCAAATTGAAAGAGGAGAGGAGGACGTATTATTTCTATAAAAAAATATATATTAATTATTTTAATATGCACGCAAGATATTAAATAATTAAGGTAATTTATATATAATTATTGTGTTTTGTCATTAATATATTCTTGAAGACTATAGTAACATTTATTAATTAACATTTCTTTTAACAGTTTCATAAATTTTTTACTATTTTTTTCGATTCTTAATTTTTCAGGAAGTTTATTATAAATCTTAAGACGTGCAGTAGGAACTTCTAATTTGTTATATCTTACTTACGTGTTAAATCTCTCCCATGCCTAATTAGAAATATTTATTTTACCCTATCTATGCCTGTCAATATTAATTCTTTAAAGTCTGCAGTTAAAACTAAAATTCTTGATCATTTCATTTTTAAAGTATTTATATCGGGCTTCTAGTATCGCGTTGTTTGTTGAAATAGCAGTCACAACATTTATTACGTTAATCTCGAATCTTTGTTATGAGTAACACAATCTCTTAATATTAGTGAATATTATATTAGCCTGATAAGCTTTTGTAGGTACATATTAGTAAATTGTTGCTAACTTGATACTTTAAAAGGTCCAAAGAAATAAGCAAAAGAGCAAGAAGTAACACACACGTTTTTAATTAAATAATTTATTCCTCCAGAATACAGTACAAGTACAATCCAACCGTCTCTGTTCGCTGCTCCTTAGCTAAAATGTATGCCGTATCTCAATCCGCCATTTTAAAGTCATCTTGTCATTCGTTCTCGGGGTTGTCAGTAAAATTCATAGACAATATAAATATTTACTTAACTTTTATTTTTTTATATAAAATTATTTTAAAAATATTGAAATTTAGTTTTAAATTTAATATAACCGAACAATATATCATATTGGTTATTCCGCTAAACTACAAATTACTTATCATTGTAACTCCAAGATACTTTTTATTTTAGTAAATATTATATTTGTAGTCAAATTAAACCTTTAATAAGTAAGTAATAAATTTTATATATCATTTTTGAAACATTTATATTTTTGTAAATTTATTGTTAGAGAAAGTCCCTTTTAGTATAATATTACACCCAATACCGATATGAATTTCGACCATCACCTGAACTTTATTATCAAGAACTCAAACACATGCCAAACGTGACCTTTGAACCCGTTCCATCATCCATCAAGTCTTTGTGAGAGTATCCGCTTTATAGAATATTAGAAAATATGTATTTAATTCATAACACGACACGTGTGATTATTCTAAGGCAAACAACATCCTACACCCAAACCCAACTGACATAAATTGTTGCTACGCAAAAAGAGGAAAGAAGAATGGCAAAGATCCATGCAATTTCGGTGTCGCACATAAAGCTCACGTATCATAATGAAAATACCCTTAAAAGATAGATCAAAGTCTACTTTTTAAAAAGGTAATTACAGCTGAATTTTTAAAACTGAGGTTTCTGAGATGAACAAAATGTAACTTACAAATGTCAACCAATTTGTATTCTATGCTATATCAAAAATGATTCGATTGTATCCTATAAATAAAAATATAATTCTGTGGATTGCATAAAACCTTTAAATAGTTAAATAATAATAATTTTTAAATTTAGTCTTTTGACATCATAATCTATTATTGATAGTAATAATCGACAAATTCTGCATTCGTCAGATTCTACATTCGACAGATTCTACATTCGACAGACTCTACATTCGGCAGATTCTACATTCAACAGATTCTACAATCGACAAATGTTTACATTTGAGAGATTCTACATTCGACATATTCTAAATTCGACAGATTCTACAATCTATAGCTTTCTATTTATAATACAAGTTAGGATATCTTAACTTTCAGTAGTTGTTTCTGTAATTACACCTAGCACCAGCACCCGAAAATACCTGTTAAATAGATGAGTAGGTACTTACTCTAGTGTTGTGAAGTCGTGTTTTTTTCGTTTAAGATTTTCAAAGTTCATGCGTGGCGAATTTATAAGCTCCTTTTTAAGTCGGTAAAAAAATAAAAAAGTTCGGCATCGAGCAAAACTTATATAAATAAAAACACTGGCTACCTTTTTATATTCTTTATTCAGTATTCCTACCTACATTCGGTATATTGTAATGAAGAGTATCAAAGCTAAATAATTTGCTTTTAAATAAAAACTCAATGTAATTACAACAGCTCATGATAGCGGCGCGAGCGACGCGACGGACGGCCGGCGGCGGCATCTAATGAAGTTGCCTCATAATATTATCTTTGCTTATGTTTTACTCGTCTTGCTGAAACCTAGTAAAAATAGTTTAACTCCAAGTTAAACTAAGTTTCCGTTAACCTAGTTAAAGTTAACTAGGTCTAGTTTTAAAGCTGTTTATGCAGTTATCGACTTGTATTTGATAGCTCATCAGCTGTTTGTGGTTGCTCAAACAAAAAATTCGCATTGTTTTCGCTCATGCACAGTAACAAGACTAATATTAAAGGGGTGCAAAAGGAATGCTCTCAAAAATGAAAGACGGCAGTGTAACACCACCTGATGCGACGCGGTAAGGAGAGTCCATATGCGAAGACAGCTAGTGCAGAATAGACAATGCACTAGCCGCCTCCACCTTCTTCTTCTTCTTCTTTTTTGTTTATATGTAGATAAAAATCATATGATTCTTACACGGCGTTACAGATTAGTTTCATACAAGCCGACACGACCAGTTTGTTGATTTTTTCCCATGTTAGTTTTTTTTAACAACGGCTTAGGATTACCAGCACTATCATCTGCCTTCGTTTTCGAGTGATTCCCTTTCACCCGGTGTCTGCTATGTCGGTGAATATCTAAACTATAAAAAAATCATGTCCTGGATCGGGAGCGAGCCCGAGCCTTTCACAGTCGAGTGACTGCTCCGACCACTGAGCAAGAGACAATTTGGGATAACCCTATGAATTTCTTCTAGGTGTTTCGGTGTTTGCATTATTTACTAATATTTTAATACGCCAACAGTATTGTTGGCACACCAACAGGAGCATACCAACAGTATGATACTAATACACTTACATTATTGTTGGTGTATTGTATTGCCAAAAGTACACTTGACCCAGAATTATGGCAAAGGAAGAATAATATTTTTCTTAATTACGCTATTAACGTCATATGATAAAAAAGTACCTCCCCGAATCCGGTTATCTCTTTATATGTTAAAAACTATAATATCTAACTAAAATCCTAATATCCGGAAAATAATGTCATTTCTTTTAATGGTAGTTTATTCATAATAATTTAAGTGACAAATTAAACGCTAACTTGATCTGCTTACAAAAAATTCGGATCCAGGAATTAACGTGAAAAATATTAATCCTGCAATTTACAATCAGATAACTTAGATGATGTTTAATTCGTGTATATGTTAAATCATGTATATGTTACTGCTTGAACACACAGTGTGCTGCAAAACAAAATACATTTAACTGGACGCCGACGTTTGATGAGTTGCCTCGGCGTCAAATCAACTGGATAATTTTAACCAGTTCGCCGGAAATACGTAAATAATTTTTTACTTTTATATGCAACACAAACAACTAAACAGCATCGCAGCTAATTCTAAAAGTTGGTTAGTGTATGAAAATTCAAAATTTATTGAAATTTTCGTTTATATCTTTTCGTAATGAATGTTTGAAATTATAAATAGTCTGATTAATAGCTCATCCACGTTAAGGAAAATGATTTATATCAAAGAAAAGTCAAGATTGTGAATCAGAAACTGTGATATAAGTCATTCAGTAGCTACCGAACGAATTGTAATATTGTCAGAGGTGCGGGAGAGTCGTTATTAATTTAGCAGTCAGCTGAACAAAAATTTAATAGAAAAAACAAAAATAAAAAAGTATGAGATTTCATTCGATTTGATCATAATATAAATAACATGAGGAGCTTGATTGACGTAGTAGCAACATTCGCCATGGTCTATTCCGGATGTGTCAATCAAAATGTTATCACGAACTCCTCCGTGCTTCGGAAGGCACGTTGAGCCATTGGTCCCGGCTGTTACTGCCACCGCTTTAACCCACCAGCCCGCATTGGGCCAGCGTGGTGCTGTTATGGCTCAAACTCCTCATGTGTTTCTCCCATGTAGGAAGGCCTGTGCACAGCATTGGGACGTATACAGGCTGCAGGTGATTGATGATTGAAATGATACATAACATGGAATTCAGTAGGTAATATTCGTACTATCATTTAAGAGGTAAACCGTTATTACAGCTAATGTAGTTAAGCACTGGTGGGCATTAGTTGGTTTTTAAATTTCAGAGGAATAAAACCCATTGTCACCTGGGTTTTGAACTAAGAAAGGTTTATTTAACTTTTTTAACCCATAGATTCCAGACACAATTGGTTTTTAATTATGTTAAGACTTCCAGAAGTCTCACGCGGCCTAATAATATTAAGTAAGGTCATAGCACTAAATTTACAAACATTCAGGTGTTAGTTTTTCAAACATACTGTGAAATATCGTTGACCGAATTACAAATAATGTGCCTATTTTCTTGAGGAATTCCTAAAGCACTCGAGGCTTAATTTTACACACGTATAAAATATTTTCCGTTCTATGGATCGGTTACCAGTTTCAAACGAAAATGAGGAGCTAAACTTGAAATTTGTTTTAGACAACGTTCCGCAGATTAGCGCCATTGATTGAATATCTAAAATTGTAACTCAGCTATATTGAGTAATTTGGCTGTGGGATCTTTAGTCAATCCCTAAATTTGGTCAAGGTCAACGGAAGGGGAAGAGGCGGAGGCTGGGTCACCCGGGGTACGTCACTGGTCGCTCTACCTGATCACTGATGTGCCAAAACAGTTATTTTAAGATAGAAATTACCTGAATAATAGTAGCTAGTAAATTTTGAAACAAGTTAATACTCAAACCATGCTCTCCTTGAGGGTTGGGGATAAAGTAGGTCAGTAGTTGGTAATTAATACACGCCGACCCTCTTACCAAAAACAGAAAACACTGGATTTTTAACAAAAATGTTTGAAAAACATTAGAACAAACTTTTAAATAAATATTCTTATTATATTTTAGGTAGAGACATCATTAACAAAAAATAATAATTAAAATAATTAATAGAGTCGGTGTTTTTATTGCTATAGTTTCTTAAAAGCTGCGGAAGCTGGAAGCTGGATGTGTGACCTTCAGCATTTATTAGGTATTTCTCACTAACATTAAGTTACCACTGTGAAGTCGCAGGAAAGCAAAAATCAGCAATTTCGCATACGTTGATGACTTGATTATTCCAGAAAAAAAAAACCAAACTGAACTGATTCTAACAAAATTTCAAAAGGACCAATCTGAAAGAATACTCTTTCAATTAAAAAAACAATTTGCCAAATCAATTTATAAATGACGAAGTTCTGAGGCAGCAACATACAAATACAGTCTACAACCATCCACCAAACAGTCTGGAGGCCCTCCAAGGCGGTAAATTTAAGACAGGCTACAGGAAAGAGACGGCTAACATCGCAGCCATTTTATAGTATTAAGGAGTAATGTATATTATGACGCTAATTTTATTAATTATTCAATTGATAGGACAAATTAGTATAAGATTATTGTATTGATATTTCTTTAATGTTTATTTTTAATAACGTTTGTATGACATTTTAATGTACTTAACATAATCAAGCACTTAATGCATTTAAAATTTTATACATACATAAAATTTACAAAGCCTTGAAAAGGTAAATTTGTACAATTAATCTAAGACCTGACCTACTGTACCTCTAGCACGAACACTTTTAAATTTCGAATCGCTATCGCATCGAGTAGTTACGTTAGCTTTTGTCTGGCTTATGTTTGAAATTTCAAGCGTGCATGAACTATACGTTTACGATTCGAAATTTAAAAATGTTCGTGCTACGGGTACTGTTCATTTTCCCAATAACGCAGGGTAAGCGTTAAAGCCTTTTTTACCTCTTTTTTACTTTTTACCCCTCAAAAAAAGTTTCAAAATTGGGCAACGCAAATTGATTGGTTATTGTAATTGTTGATTTTAAATTGAATGTTTAAAATAAATACTTATATTACTTTTGAGCGTACCTACCCATTATTGCAGCCCTTTAAATGCTTCCAAATAGTCACGTTTTTCTCCGTTTTATCGGCAACAAAAATGATTAGAGTGCTATTTTGATGGTACTACGTAATAAAATGGTTGATTAACTTTACAAAGTTGGTCATATACTTTTTATCTTTGAACGATTGGTAAGGCGAAGTTTTATTTTTATTCCATTATTATATTTCAATAAATTGATATTGCTTTAACATAATAATAATATTATAGTGTTTTTTTTGAGGTACTCGATGGCGTAGTGTTTTGAGTGCTCTGGTTTCGATTACGAAAACAAAGCAACTTTCGCAATGGTCGATCCCGGGATAAGTTGAAAGCGTTTACGCCCCACAGCTTCTCATAAAAACTTTTAACTAAGTAAACATACTGAAAACAAACAAACCTATTTAAAAAAAACTTACCATGCATGGTTTACTACCAGGCTAGTCTAATAATTTATCAGAGGACTCCTCGAAAAGCGTATGAAAAGCTAAAAATTGATCATACTGAACAAAAAAGTTGCTTTTTGAAAAATCATCTGATAGCTATTTAGACTGACTATAAGCCTTATTAGATTCGGTTTGTTTTTTCCAATATTTTCGACTTAAAAGTTTGCATGAAAAGGCGTGCGGCGTAAGCCCCATAACCAAATGTAATGGTACTGTGTAATAGTTTGCCGACAGGAGTTCTCGTAGATATCGTGCTCGGCATGCATTGTAACTATCCAAAAACTGATTAATATGTGTTTAATATATGTATTTTCGTGTTTGTTATTCCGTGTCATTATATCAAAAGAAATTTAATATTCAGACACCAAAGTCAAATCTTTATTTTCAGAAACAAAAACATATTTACGACGATTGACTATCGAAACGATGTTTCGGCTGAGACAGATTCTAATTTTACTTATACAGGGTGGAAAAAATCTATGGGCCCTGGAGAGGGGAAGTACTTTAAATCCTTTAGTTGGCTCATTTTACTGAAGAGAAACATTCCTTTATTTTTAAAAATAAACAAAACTGCATTCAAATATCTTCTTAAATTCGCTTGTCTCACCCGGGAACCGAACCAACGAAAAATTAAAAAAAAATAACTCTCGCTATTTTAATAAACGAATCGGTAGGATTATTGTGCAGGATAAAATTTGGCTTTCAAACATTTGCTCTTACACTAATCTGTTGTACGAGATACCTATAAAATAGAATATTTATTACACGTTTTTTATGAACAATACCTAGTACTGTAATGTTCATTTGTAAAAGTAAGTCATACGTTAATTTTCTTATCTCTCTAAGATCCAAATAGTATGTAGTACAGATTTGCTAATTTTATTTATCTCTAAGTACCTTATTGAAGACTTCAATAAGAAAGTCATTAAATTGTAATAATAAATTTATACACAATTTGTTCATAAACTAGGCAATCTGACGAAAAGTTAAAAATGGAACGCATTTTTTATTGCAACGGGGGGCAACAATTTGAAATTCAAACGACAACTTTCAACATTTTTTTAAAATCAATAAACATGTTGAAAGTATTCGTTCGTTAGTTAATATTAGTTTCCACTTTTTTATTTCAAATATCAAATGTTTATTAAACAAATTTTATACTGAAAAATAATCCTACCGATTCGTATAAAAAATAGCGTGTAAACACACGCTATTTTTTATGACTAATAAACTACTACTCGCTGAACATACATAATATGGCTGAATCGAATACCTCTTGATATAAGGCATCCAAAAAATTTTAGAAGTCACTGGATTGGCCAGCCTGTGTACATGGATTCTTAGTATGACTTTGCGAGGTTATAAAGAAAATGTGGTTGATATCATCAGAAGCATTTCAGTAGCATTATTCCTCGTACCTCTTTAGTCCGACGTAAATAAGCTCTACATTTTTGTATCCCTGTGAGATATAATCTCATAAAGGAATAACGAGAATCCCTCCGCACGGACGTGATATCAACTAAAATGTTCTATTTTAGTAATATCTGTATTATAAAACGGACTTGTACAATATTTCTCGAAATATTTTGCTTTTTGGGCTAGTTTTTATTGATAATAGGATAAGATAAGATAAGATAATCATTTATTCACTGAAAACATGGTATTACAGGATCTTATGGAATATATTTACGTGCACATGTTTTGCTACTATGGGTAATAGTTGAATATAATAATAATAATATTCATAATAATAATAATATTCATATGCTCACACCTATTATCTAGCCCAATGTAAGCATCATTAAGAGCTTGTGTTATGGAATGGAAGAATTGTTTATGTAACCGTTGGTTATAGCACGTAGAAGCTTCATATCGGTAACAGTTCTACGTTTTTCAAGAGACATAAATCCAAAATACACCTACCAGCATAATTTTCAAAATAAGTTTTCGTACGAAACTGGAGATGTCTCGTGAATCGTCTCTGAATAGAAAGAAATAGCCTAAAGTCTGGAATATACGGCGTGCTATGGCGACCATATGTTGCTCGCGTACTCTAAAATACTTCTAACAAATGCACAAAAAACACCTTATATGCAATGGTTATCCTTCAGGGGTTTGCAAGTCCTTATAACAAATCCTAAATTTTTGTATGCTTTCTCAACATTATCGTTCGGTGCTATTATCATTTAAAGTATATGTAAAGTGAATGGGTGCCATTTTACGAGTAAATGTTATGAGTCGGCATTTTTTGCATTTAAATGTCTACATAATAGGTACCTACTGCGAAAGACGGTTTAAGTCAGTTGGAAGCTTAATACAGTCTTCAATATTACCAATATTAAGAAATACTTTCTTATCATCAGCGTAAAGCAAATAATTGGAGTTTGTTATGCAAGTATATATGTCATATAGATAGGCGCCATAAAATAGTGGTCCCAGGTGTGAACCTTGTGGGACATTCGATGGAATAGATACATAGTTAGACCTAAATACACCCACCACCACCGCTTGTGTGCGATTATTCAAATATGATTCGACCCATCGTAAAAGGTGTTAATATTATGCATATAAATATTATAAATATCTATCTATACATATATTAAGAATGGAAAGACAGCGTGTCTAGTTTGGAGGACTGAGAATTAGTAGCAAAACTAATTTCTGTTTTTTTTTGGTTTGTCAATATGGTTGGCAGCATGATTTGCACTATTTGTAAACTCTTTCTTTATATCTTCAAGATGTATTTTATTCTTAATTTTCAAATTCTTATGAATATCTAGGATTCAAACAGATGGTAGGTGAACGATCATTAAGAAACTCTTTTTTGTCCTTTGACCATATATGGTTTTTGTCAGGTTGATTTTAATTGATTGTGCAGAAAAATCGTTCATATTTTCTGGTAACAGAATGACCGATCAGACCAGAGTTTTAAGAACCGGACCGCGTGTAGTCTGCTATCATTGTGCGTTCGTTTATTTAAAATATAAGAAAGCCAATGTGTGCTTACTAGTACCTACCCTTCAAAAAAAAGGTTTAATGCCGTGCAATGCCATGCTTTGAAAAAATTATTACTTAGTTGAATATATTTTTTTTAATTTTATACAGTAGTTATTTGTAGCGACTCGCCTACCAGCAATCAGTTTGTGTGGTCAATAACACATGCTTTCAAAAAAATAAAGGTTCAGACTGATAAAAACTTTGATCTTCCTTGCGAATGGATTTTAGGTTGAAAATTTTATACGTAGGTACCTTTATTTCTGACTAGTAAATAAGTTACAACGACTAAACGACTATTTGAGCTGTGATAAGACACCTAATTACTCTCTTAATTAACGCACGAGGTAAAATTGACACCAGCCAATTAAATTTTCGCTTCAGTGTATATCACTTACGCTGCAATGAGCGCACACCGTTTCTCCAGAGAGAAACTTGACAATGAAATCCTTTGCGATGTTTGCTATTTTAAGGTCAATGTTAACGGTGTCAAGTTTTATCCATTCGATACAAGATTATTATGTATGCACGTGCTGTTTTTTAGAAATAGTTGCATTTATTTGCTATAATTGATTTGTAATTTACATTTTTATTTGTACATATATAGGTACTTAGCTACCTTTAAAAAAATGCTGTAAAATCTTCTCTTGAAAATAAAATTTTAAAAAATCATATATCATTATTAAGCACACGAAAGGCGAGAGCATAAGTAGGTTTACGTAGTGACAGCGTTTGGATAATATATTATCTCAATGACGAAGTACATATCTGTTTTACCGCTTAGATTGTTAGTCAAGTTAGTTATGTGGAGTCAGCTATTTGGACAGTTGCAAGCCACTGTTTAAAGAATTAAATGTACTGCCACTTCCATGTCTGTATATTTATGAAATGGCTATTTTCGTTAAAAAATATAAGTTTCTATTCCGAACGAATAATGATGTTAAAAAATGTAGAGGTAGAACAGGCGATAAATTGTACATCCCGCCTCAAAAATTAGTGCTATATTCCAGAAACGCATTTTGTATGTCTATACGTATATACAATAAGCTTCCCAAAGTACTGGCAGATTTGACATTATGTAAATTACAAAAGGAATTATATAAGTTTTTAATTGATAAAATGTACTATACAGTTAATGACTATTTGAACGATAAAATTATCACCTGACATTATTAAATTTTAATACTTCTTTGACATTTTATGCTTACAAAACATTTTAGAATTTGACAGCAAAATGGCGATTTTTAATTTTAATTTTAATTTTTGACATTGTACTAATGTAATTAATAATGACAATTTCGTAATAAAACAAACAAACATATTTAAAATTTCATTATTTTATTTTGTTCATAATTTTGTAGAATAGTATTTGTAATGGACTGATTTTTTTTATTTTTAGATTCTTAATCCGATCAAATTTGTACACTGATGTTATCAGTAGAATATGAAAGGACCTGATTGTATAATGTAAACAACACCATTTGTACCATATTCTAGCAAATAAATAATTTACTTACTTACTTACTCAATAAAGACTACTCTTGCAAGCCTTTAATTAAGAGAAAGAGGTTTACCGTTTAAGCACTTCGTTTCAATGAGTGATATTTAGTCATCATAATTTATGAGGATTATGAAGTCTGGATTATTAAACGGAAAATCTATTTTTTTATGAAATATTTCGGAAAATTTAGATGTCGGAAAATAAAATTAAGCTTACTACATGTTACGTAAAATGTACTTGATATCCTATATGTAGCATCATAATTAATTAAATATTATTCGTAAAAATATATGTATGACAATCCGTTGTCTGGTAGGTATCCATAACACAATGTCATCTTATTGATGCTCAATTTGGACTAGATAAAAAGTGTGAGTGAAAAAATATTGTTTGAGGTGCTCCGTGGCGCAGTGGCTTAAGCGCTTTTACGAAAACAAATCAACTTTCGGCATAATCGATGCCAGGATAGGGCAATCAAGAATTTGAAATCTCGAGTTCGGGCTTCGGGTGGCATGTTAAGCCGTTGGCACCGGGCGTTACTGCAGCCCCTTTGAATGACCCGCATTAGGTCAGCGAGGTTGTGTGAAGACCCTCTCCCCATAAGCCCTGAAGATTGGTGATGAAAAGATGAAGAATATTATAAATACTTTGAAAATCTAAACTAACACCATTACACGTAAACTCCGTCTAAAACTGGTTTATTCTGCCGCGCTGCAGTTTGTTGCAAATGATTCGAGAGGCGCATCTACATGATACAATTTCTTGCCTGTAGCACACAATGACAGAAATGACTTCCATAGTGTTGTTTAGATTATGCAAGTTATTTTTTGATTCAATTTCATTGTATGCTGCAGGCTAGAAAATTGCATAGTGTATATGGGCCTTTAAATATTAACTTCGCTACTCCGCGGGCCGCCTTCTAGGCAATCAGAAACACAACTCACCTTATCTTAAGAGACTAATTTATTAATTCTATGAACGCGTCGGGATACGTAGGTTTGTAATTTAATTACTCTCTTCTGTCGCATCAAGACGCCGACGTTTTAAATTTGATTTCAATGTGATAAATACAATCGTTGTTTTATTATCTTGCCCGATGATATGACCTGTATATACATAAATTCTCAAAGTATTCTATCAATGTGCTTCGACTGGCTATGCGAACACAAAACCACTCATTGAAAATTCGATATGCCCCCAAGAACAAATGGAGCTATCGTCTTTTGAGCCAATAATCGCACAAGCTGCGGATTTTCCTCTATAGTTGCAGGGAATGTATGTAAATTTGTATATTTCCGCATTCTTTTTACTGGGTCATGGTTTATTTGTTTTATTATTGCATTTCAGTGTTTTTTTTTTATACAAGACTATACGATATTTTATACTATCAGCCCGCTATCTTACAATGGGAACGTAATACCATACCTTTCAGAGGTAAAGAATTTAGGGCTAAATATTGATAAGGCACTCAATTGGCAGGTACAGGTCAAGTCTGTCTCTTGCCGGGTGAATAACACGCTCAGGTCCCTTTACAGACTCAAAAACTTTCTCCCTTCCAGTACTAAAATTATGTTAGTCCAAGCCCTTATTCTGCCTATTTTAGATTACGCTGATGTGTGCTATACTGACGCTAACTGTGATCTTCTCGATAGGTTGGATCGACTTCTAAACTATGGTATAAGATTTATCTTTGGGCTTCGTAAATTTGACCATATTTCTCAGTATCGCAAGCAACTCAAATGGCTTCCTATTCGTAAGCGTAGAAACCTGAGAGTTGTTTGTACACTTTTTAGTATACTTTTCGATCCATTTGCCCCAGACTATCTGAAATCCAGATTTCAATTTCTGGGTTCTTCTCACCTTCTTAACCTACGCTCTTCTAGCAACCTTATTCTCGAAGTTCCTCTCCATCACTCCGGCTTCGTATCAAATTCATTCACGCTGACAGCTATTCGTCTTTGGAATGACCTGCCGCTGAACGTACGGAAGGCTCCTAATAAATTGGCGTTCAAGGGACTAGTGCGTGACCATTATCTCAGCTCTCTTAACGCCTGACATCTTATTATTATTATATTATATATATGTAGGATTGTAAGTTTATTTTTTTTTGTATATATTTTTTGGTATTATTATCTATGTATGGTATTAGAATGTATTGTATATTATTTTTATTCACTGTTTTAAATTTTTTTAGAGCGTTATTATTATTATTTTAATTTCTTAATCATAAATTTTCATTGCACCGATATTGTATATCTTTACCCCCTTACTGGTCGACTGGGAGAGAATGCTGTATAGCATTAAGTCCGCCATTTGTACTTTATTTTGTGCAATAAAGAATAAATAAATAAATAAATAAATAAATAAATAATAAAACAAATAAACCATGACCCAGTAAAAAGAATGCGGAAATAAAAGTACATATTTACATAGGTAATTACCTATGCAGGTCAGCAAAAGCCGTTCCACCAAATAAACAATCTGTCAGTTGTAAATTCTCGACTGACTTTTCGACTGACTTGCTAATCAAGCGGCCCTGAATGCTTTGATCCCTTGATAAAGCTTCCGAGCTTCCGCAGGAAGCTAGCTTTATTACCATTTGCTCACAGACTAGACGTTTCGCTTGCTGGTACCGTAAAAATGAAAGCCTATTCTTGTTAATCTTGCGTTATAGAATGAGAGAAAGTTTTTACCTACTGTATAATTGGTTAAATTTATGTTTCTGCTACGGTTTTCTTAAAAATACTCAATTTAGATAGGATAGATTTTGCATTTACGACCGTACGAAAAATTTTACTCGGCAGTTTGTTTTAGACAGTTTCAACGAATATACAGAGTAAGCCCTCGGGCACCTCAGGTGCCTATCCAATTAACGTGCTAAAGTTTGTGGGCTTCCATATCCAGCGATGGTTCTCTTTCATCACAATATAAAATATAATTTGAATCAATATAGGTACATTCAGAGAGCGGGCCGATACGTCATAGCTCTTAAGGCGAAGCGCGATGGAGCGTGTTGTCAATATCCAGTAACTTCGGCACCCCAAAGATCAATCATGCGGCTTTCGTCACGGGCATTCAGCCGATGATCTGCTTATTTACTTGTAATACAATTTGCCTTAGAGGATACTACACTTACACTGGACCTAGCAATGGTCCGATTTAAGTGGAGTATCCACTAAGGACTAAAATGATTTAGGTGTATACTTTCCTTCTGTGTGCCAAACACATATCATTAAAGCTTAGTATTATTTCATTATTTAATAATAATACTTGTTATTTCAGATTATCAAACCATGTAGTCTTAATACCAATTAATTCTAGTGTTAGCAAACGTTCTTTGTGTAGGTACTTTATGTTATATTTTATTAAATAATTATTCTCATAATTAATAAATTATTATAAATGTTTGAAAAATATATGTACTTATAAAAATATAAAAACTAAAATAAGGCTCCATGATTGCACCACATAATCTAATTTGAAAGTTATCTTTAGAAATTCATATACATCCTTGGCGCTACATGCGAGGAAAACGGATTTAAAGTTCAAGGTTGTAAAATACACCGTCCTGACACAACACTATTTAGGGGCTCCTAAAGAAAACCCACAAGTTGTTCACAATTGCTGGAGCTTTCAAAGGCGTGCAATATAGTACGAAGCCCGACGTATGAAAGAACGAATAATGTAGGCTTCGTTTCTATTACAGAGATTATTTATTTCGTGAGAGCTCGTTATATGCTTATATGGCATATAATTTATAATGTAAAGCTAATAGTATATACTACGCTATGTATACTACCAATAAGTTATCGTAAATTCGCAATACAGATAAATGTTACTGTCAGAAATGCTTGAAAAAAGATTATCTATCTATAGGGACTATAGGTATAGGTACATATAATAAAAATGAGAGCACGGCGTACATTGTATTATATTTGCAAAAAATCGTTAAGGGGACTGAGAATAAGTAATAGAACCAATACTTATCTGTCATTTAAAAAAAATGTCTGCGTGTCGGTTTGTCTGTGTGTTTGAAAAATCATCAAACCAAAACTAATGACTTTAGGTTAATAGTATGAATTATTGAAGCCCGTATCTCGCGGTAACATTTTATTTTTATTTCATTGAAATCCGTTTAGTCCATCTAAAGTTATTACGATTTTCAAATCGTAAAGACAGAAAGAAGTAACATTTCTAAGATTTAGTGTTACGCGTTTACCGCTGCAATCGATAGAATAGAATGGCGTCGAATAACTAATATTAATCTGTTGAGCGGCGTTATACGTCTGGAGGTCGATGTCTGAAATCTGATGCTGGACGGGTTAAAATCCTAAATGGCACTAACAATATTTCTGTTTTCAAAGTAATGATACTCAGCCGTAAATAAAATCAAGGTATAAGTACTATTTGGGATGAGCACAGACTTTCCTACATGGGAGAAACATATGAGGAGTTTTGTGCTATAACACCACCACGCTGGCCCAATGCGGGTTGGTGGGTTAAAGCGGTTGCAGTAACAACCGGCAAAAATGGCTTAACGCGCCTTCCGAAGCACAGAGGAGCTTTAAATTATGATTGATCCATCCCGGGATCGACCATGGCGGAAGTTGCATTGTTACCTTCATCGAAATCAGAGCGCTCATACCTCTTTGCTAACGAGCTCCTCACGCGCTCCTTCGGTTTGGGATGAATGCATGATGGCAAATCGTAAAGTTGTGAAAGCATCAGATAGAACTTTGCGAGACATAGATAACTAAAACAAATCGACCAACCTATTTAGCTAAATAGGTATACGATAGAACAAATCGAGGGTAGTCGTAGTTGGACGACGGATAATGACCTCATTCATTTTAGCGTATCAACGAAATTGTGTGCAAGAGATATATGGAACCCATCGTTCATAATATTGTGACACTCTCGGCGCATACATGCTAACGCTTGCTGTACTTTTAACCGACTTCAAAAACGAGGAGGTTCTCAATTCGGCCAGTATGTTTTTTTTCCGACTAGAGACTACTGATCCGATTTACGTAATTCTTTTTTTGTTCGATGCGCAATAGTTGCCATTTGGTCCCATAAATTTTATTTCAAAATCAGTTGGGTAGTTTGGTTTTTATATTGAAAAAAAAAACTGAAATCATTAAGTCTTCTACGTATCCGAAATTGGCGAATATTTGCTTTCCTATGTTTTTTTAGTGAAACGATACGATAGTAGGAAACAATATGAGTTGACGGTCACCCATTTAGCTTCGACCTTAGAAAGTTATCACTAAAAATTGTGAAAAAAAAAAACAAAAATTAAAACCGACTTCAAAAAACTGAAAAGGTTAAAATAATTAAATTTAAGTAGGTTATTATCCCCTAGAAACATATTTTTTGGAGTTGGTGCTAAGTTGTTTCCAAAAACAATAGAAAGTGAATTACCGACTCCAAAAAATATGTTTCTAAGGCATAATAACCTACTTACTTAAATTTAATTATTTTAACCTATTCAGTTTTTTGAAGTCGGTTTTAATTTTTATCTTTTCATGATCTGAAGACGAAAGTGACCGCATATTGTCTAAAAGTTGACCAAAATTTAAAATTTGTGACTTTTGTGTATATGCTTGATCAACCAATATATCTATACTAATATTATAAAGCTGAAGAGTTTGTTTTTTGGTTGGTTGAACGCGCTAATCTCAGAAACTGTTGATTCAAATTGAAAAAATATTTTTGTGTTGGATTGTTCATTTATCGAGTAATTATGTCTAATTAGGAGAAATTATTTATTTTTATTTAATAATTAATTAAACGAGTTGCCGCAATTACATAATTATAACATAAGGTTTACAACATTGAGAGCGGTATGCACGCGACAGAGAGGGGACTGGGCATGAGCTACCGTGCGGCACATAGGCCGTGCGAATAGGCGGCGTTGACGGCACGCACGCTGCCGCAAATAGTTGTTTGGTACGTACAATCTGGAGAGCTGCTCAACCAACTCGGCCATATTATTATGACATCACGCTACGACCAATAGGAACAGGGGCCTTACCACCATCTTTATGAAAGCTATTCATATTCCGCTCGGTTCAGTATTGGTTCCTAAACTGCGTCGCTGTCATAGTCGTAGATAGCGTCGTAGTACGAATTAAACGATTCTACTCAGTTTAGGTCCTAAATTGGATCGCGATAAAAGATGGTGGTACGGGTGCTGAGCATCACTGAAAAATGTTGCAAAAACGGGAAAATATTCCTTTTCAGAGCTTTCAGAGTTGCGCAAAAATCATGCCAATATTGTTCTCCTTTAAAAATAAAAAAAAGTCCGCGGCAGCATATGTCTATCTTTTGATTATGACTCACTATAACCTTTTTTTGGTAATTAAATTTGTTTTAAAATTGGTTGGTTGTGAAGGTGTTTTTATAAACAATAAACATGATTTAATTCCTTAACCAAATAAATAGTCAAGTAAAATCATGTAAACTACCTACGTAAGACATGATGTTATTTACCGACATCCATGCGAACAAAGTCGCGGGCACAGCTAGTACTATAATATACCTAATATTATACGACCATCCAGTCCTGCAATAAAATTTATACACTTTTTAGGGTCCTTGCAATAGGACTCAAGAACAATCGAAAGTGATTACATGTTATAAGTATACTCCTAAAATATTCTACTATTCATAATTTTATTTTATACATTATTAGAAATGTTTGAAAAATACATTTACATAGTTATATAACCAAACTAGATAAAACATCACGTCCTGGGGCAATGCACAAAAACATGGGGTAAAACACTCATTTGGATGTTAAAATAGAATATTTCGACATTGTAAGTAAACCTTATCTTATAACGCACATACAGATAGACTAGAAGAATTACACATGGTTATCCCAATGCCTTGGTAGCATAAATAGTTAGCGCAGTCATCCGGATTGTGGAAAGTTGTTCCGATTCGAACCCTGCCCCAGGACGTAAAATTTTTCTAGATAAGTTTCTATGT
Source organism: Nymphula nitidulata (assembly GCA_947347705.1). Taxonomy (NCBI): domain Eukaryota; kingdom Metazoa; phylum Arthropoda; class Insecta; order Lepidoptera; family Crambidae; genus Nymphula; species Nymphula nitidulata. The sequence continues at coordinate 27,735,708 of OX374616.1, forward strand.
AGATTGTAGGTAAGTACTATCATAAGTTAAAAAACGTAATCAATCAAATCAATGGATTTCATTCAATATACATTTCTAAATAAAAGAAACCCGAAAAAATATCCTATCTTAGGAGTTTTTTTTACGATTAGTTGAAAGTTTATTAGATTACCTATAAAATATCATTGGTAGCCAGATAAATCGTAATACAAGACGTGAACCCCTAATAATGTTTTATCGACAACTTCTAAGTTATTAACCAGTGTTGTACAGCACATAATTATAAAACTAAATAAATATGTTGGTTAGATTTAAATTTATGGTATCATCATATTAATGACTCTGCAATGTGTTTGTATTGAGGGTAGTACTACAAGAAAGAAGTCTTTATTCTGTGGTGGTGCTAAAATTTTTAATGTCGTTAAAATATATAGTATATTAACAAGTAAGGACAGTCTGTGCAGAGAGTAATTTTATGTTGGATGTGCTATGGATTTATTATGTCACAACCTACAAAGCGATTGTAAAATAAGGTAAAGTTACTGATTGGCGAGTGAAGTGTATTGTTACTTTATTTGTGTAAGTATCTACTATTACACAAAGTAGTTTAATCGTACCGTGCACTCTCTATTTAAATTTTAAGTTTTATTTTGTATTTCTCTTGTAAGTGAATTTAATTCTTTTGGAGGAATAAATGTCTTAAACCGTAAACCGTAACCATCATTAAAGGATACCATAATTTAAAGGGAACCCGTAACAACGGTACCTTAATTTTCAGGTCCCGTATTTTAAAACGGTTTACACGTAGCGTTGCCAGCTTGTGCGATTGGTATCCGATTCAGATACCCTAAACTTTAAGACACTTCTTAGGAGTTTTGATAAACCAGTACCGTAAATTTTACATATCTTTATGAGTCACTGAATTGGGATACCGTTAATCATGATATCTAAAATTTGTATTACCGGTTAAAGCGGTTTTATTCAGTCCCCGCCTCAGTAATATTTTTTTGTAGCTTCGATATTGTTCTAAGGAACAAATTTGGGCTGATAGAGGTCGAAAAGTTGTTATCCTAGTATTGGCTGATATTTTCGCAAGCGCTACACATTTGAAATAAATCCACTTTACCAGATTTAACTAGCGTTTAATTACATGTTACATTATTATTATACCCCATTTTCAATGACTTTACAGAGAAGACAACTGACATCTTCAGTCGTCCCGTGACCACGATTGCTGTAAAGTAATTGTAAAGTCGGTTATATCTATGTATAATAATGTAAGATCTAATTAAACGCGAGTTAAATCCGGTAAAGTGGTTTAATTTCAAAAGTTGTTATTCTTTGTTTGAGGTATGAAGCTGCTCATCGTATGTGCTGTTACAGGGAGGTTAAATATGCCAATATTTATTTTATCACATCCCTGATACGCACAATAAGAATACTAATACGGTCTCCGGCATTGAGAAGTCTATATTGTGTTTACGGGCAAAGGTTTTGCCAATATTTGAGGAGAGGCTTAAATGGAATGGTGGACGACTTGTTTGTTTAGTCAGTAGGTACCTACTTATTAGATGATCGAACGAACTTTCCAAGTGAAGTTCGATCTTGATTATCTTATTTCCGCTGGCAGACCAACGCGGCTGCGGCAGTGTGGTTCTACTTATTATTATTATTATTTAACACTTTATTGCACAACACACATCACGCAAATAAACAAACAGAAAGAATGATTAAAATAAACTTGTACAATGGGCGGCCTTATCACTAAAAGCGATCTCTTCCAGGCAACCTTAGGATGGAGAGGATATAAAATAATATATAGGGTAACGAAAGTGGGCGATGTATGACTATGACTACCAAGCAAAAATGTTTTAACTTCCTAATTTACATAAAATACACATACATATAATATATTAAATAAATACATGTATACATACATACATTTATAAATACATATATACTATATATATTAAGATACCTATTACTACATACCTATAATAGTGTCAAATAAAATTGTTTTGTAAGCCTCTTGAAGGCACTTATCCTCTGAGCTCGTCTTATCTCAATAGGCAATGCATTCCACAAGCGAGCAGCTTGCACGATGACTTATTGTAGAAATTCGTGGGTGGGTGTCATTGAGGAAATGAAATCTCTCTATTACATATGAAGGAGTATTTGGAAAAAAAAAGAATAGTATAAAGAAGGGAAACGATGTGGGCATTGCGGCGAAGGCGAATAGGCAACCAATCGAGCTTTGCGCGAAATTCTGAAACGTGGTCATATTTGCGTAAACCTTAGTAAATTTACTTAGTAGTACGCACCGTACGTCGTCCAACCAATCCGTACAAAAAGTGGGATGTTCCACACTACGGCCGCCGCATCAGTGTACTGGAGCAAAATCTCATATTTTTTAAGGAAATATGAAATATAGACAACATTGACATTGAAAATATTATAGAAGGGATAAGGGGGTCCTTAAATAATTTCGGCGAAAGCAGTATGCAACGTGGTACTCTAACATTGCGATGTTATCCTCCTTACAAATTTCCTGGCAATATTTAAAGCAACATAAATTATAAATTCAAATGCATACTTTGGCGTTTAATTCTATTTTAACTTTACAAATCATTATTTTGCTGACCACCAGAGGAGACGTATCTCCGTTCTTATAGCAGTGTCTCGCTCTCGGCGATATTACATTACATTAATATTATAGTAACTTATTATTTCGGATTGGATATTAAACTAATATTTTTGTACTTTAAATCTCAGGGCACTTTTAGTGCCTTATTTTACTACCTTTATTTTTAATCATGAATATACCATAAACTGACCTATTCCGGTGCTTCATATCTTTTTGGACCCTTCCAACCTTACCATCATACGTCACATGTATAGTCAAGATCGAACTCCCTTGGTAGGTTTGTTTGATCATCTCATTATCCTGTTTTCTCCGAAGAGATTTATTTTATTTATTAAGTAGTTGTTCAGAGAGTAAGTAAATGTCAGGGGTGCGTTCCAAGCCTACACTCCAAACACTCCGAGTTGTTTTTTGTCTTGCTCTAAGGTGTGGAACGACACAAGTTGTTTTTATAGCCCCAAATTTTGACATTACATACAAAGATCAATGTTATGTCACAATTGTTCAGTGCATACACAAAAAAATATATGAAACTTGGGATAAAGATATCATCATTTTCATCATAAAAAGGAGTTCCATTATTACTGGGTGGTAGACCCATATGTAGGGTCGCCTGGGTAGGTACCACCGCCTTTCTTATTTCAGCCGTGAAACAGTTCGCTGTGTTTCGGAATGAAGGGAAAGGTAGCCAGTGTAGGTAGCAAGGTAGGCCTCAGGATGACAACGCACCTGCAATATCAAGTGCTTTTCCTTGTTATTGCAGGTGTCTATAGGCGGCGGTAACCGCTTACCACCAGGAGGGCCGTCAGCTTGTTTGTCATCTAGTTGTATAAAAATAAAATAAATAAATTATCTAAAACTCATACGAAGTCTTCCATTTTCCATGAAATTTTTGTATTGAGACACACACAACAATAGTACTTAGTAAATAAAGATTTTACACATTTATTCACTTTAATTCAAAGTGATCGATCAATCTCATTTGACGGATGGTCATTATTGTCAAATGACGTTTTATACGACAGGGTGATTTTTAACCATCAAAATTGATAGCCAAAAAGTTGCAACTCTCCGAGGCTCGGAAAGAGGTAATTGTGACAACCGAACATCATGCCGATGCCGAAAGGAATGGAACGGCCTTAGAGTAAAAAGTTTTAGGCTTGGAACGCGCCCCCAAGTTGGAAGAGAGATACTAAACTGTCAAGTAGAAAACAGTCCTATTTTTGACTTGTATCAACCCCACTGTGATCTTTATCTATCGACCTATTGTCAACAATAAAGCACATTTACTTTAAAAAAAGGAGCTTAGACAGTAAATATGAGTATATTGAATAAATAGTGTCAGGTTGATAACAGAAATCGCTATTGGTTAACATCTCGTGTTAACTTGGGGCAAATAACGACTTTGATTCAAAACATGTCACACACAGGTTCGAGGCATGGAGCTCAAAACGCACTTTGCACTATTGCATCACTTATTGGTTCAACTCCTTATCACTCTTTGATATAAACAAAGCCATCACTTTAAATGATTAACAGTTTTTGTTTTAACGTAAGCACAACTATGATGAATTTTATTTAGTACTAATTACTTGCTAATTAAACGCAAGTTAAATCCAGTGGAGGAACTCGGTGCCGTAGTGATTTGAACGGTCAGATTTCGATTACGAATCCAAAGCAACTTTCGCTTTATTCGATCCCGGGCTGATTCAGTCAAAATTGTAATCTCGAGCACCTCCGTGCTTCAGAAGGCACTTTAAGCCGTTGGTCCCGGTTGTTACTACAACCACTTTAACCCACCAACCCGCATTGGGTCAGCGTGGTGGTATTATCACCCAAACTCATGTATTTCTCCCATTTAGAAAGGCTAGTGCCCAGCAGTGGGATTTATCTATCTATATTGGGATGTATCTATCTATATACTGACTGATAATAATAATGATGCTGATCTATAAAGGGGTTTATTAGTCACGTTTGACAATATATCCAACTCTATAAGTCAGCTTATTAAATATGGCCGTTGGGAACTCAAAGTGGGGGTTATTAAATATTGATAAGCCGGCTTACGGCTTAATATTACTTTGGGATTAATTTCAAAGTACTCAAATCAAAACCACTGCGATTGTTAAATATATGATATATCATAACTGAATGAACGCTTACTATTTTAGAGTGAATGTTCAGAGGTATAGTGCCTGACTGGTGTTGGTTTTTTCCCCCCGTTTTACAGAAGATCGCTGCTAGATAACAGTGCTTTGTTGTGTTAGAAAATAATATGACATCTTTTACATGGCGGTAACCGTTTTGGAGGAAACCATTAGTTTACCAATTGCTACCAGGAAAGAGAGGCCTTTCAAAGTAGAAAACCATTACTTAATCTGCTATAAATGAATTAAGCACACGTCTTTCGGTCCTCTACAATTATCTGAAAATACCAATACTGTCACTCGTCCAAATTATGAGTCCGAAAAATAACGCCATATTTTAACATCACTTCCACTGCCTGGTAACTTTGTGACATTGATTTACTGCGCAACAGAGGTTTTATATAAAGTTTCCGTGTGTTTCATTTATAATATTCAGGAATAGCTAGTAAATAATTAAACTGACGAAGACATAATATTAATATTCTTACACTCACACCTATTATCTAGCCCAAAGTAAGCATCATTAAGAGCTTGTGTTATGGACCCTAGATAACGGAGAAATTACGATAATATAATGTATATAAATATTAGAAATATATTAAATTAATATATAAACATCAAGGACTCGTCAACAAATGCTCGTACTAATCATACAAACATTTCTCCTACTGGGAGCAAGGGGTGTACCCCTTGACCACTCGGCCAGCCGAAGGTCAATGGACGGACATGGTGAAAAATGTTTGATATATAATTGAAAACTTTAATTATAAACAACAAAAATACGTTTCTATACATAATGCAATGAACCTTTAGGAGACGGGACATTGTAGTAGATTGTAGTGAGCCTGTGTACCTGCTGCATGAAGGCCAAGATACCCCCGTTAAGGTCACTTCTTAACGGGGGTATCTTGGCCTTCATCTCACCTGATGGTAACTGATGATAAGGCCGAAGATGGAAGCGAGTTACAGCCAGATTCCTCAACCACAGAGAAACTGGCTCTCTCACCTCCAACTGCCGGAACACAAGAATGCTGTTAGCATTATTGTTATAGCGGCAGATGACGGACGAATAAGATGGTGGTAGCTGGCCAGGCGGACTTAGAAGGCCTACCACTAACCAAACCGAGCAAAAAATTTCTGCCTCCACGGGAATCGAACGCTGGACCTCTAGATCTGAAGTAGGTAGGCTCGACCACTAGACCACAGAAGCGGTTAATAATCTGCGACATCAAATTTTCATTGTAAGTTGAATGTATCCTTGCTGTGACTAGCATTATTAAACGCTGGTCGCAGCAAAGATACTATAACTTAAAACGTACATAGCAGAATACCCTGCGAAAATCAAAAATTTGGCGGTAGCCGTGTACTTCAGACGACTTTTGAGATTACAAAAACATTTTTTGTCACAACACTGACTATGTAACATTAGGTGGCCAATTTGCATTAAATTATTCTGATCTATCAGCCTAAAAAAGTGTATCATCATTAAAGGCTTTTCGTAAATTTTTGTGATGCACGTTATGTCAATAGGCAGATATCGCAGCCATGTGGTTAAATTAGCCACAGCCATTGAGGGCCAGGACTCAATGAAACGGCTAAACGATAACTAGCCAAGTCATTGAGCGCAACGTTTAATTAGATGGCTGAAAGACATGTCAGTTGGTTAAGTTAGCCATTCAATTGGACGCCTAGGCGAGTCATTTAAATCGAAGAGCTTTTGTGTGACTGTTTAAGTGAACGGTAGGTTCAAGGTTATTTTTTTATGACCACTTATAACCAAAACCGTTTTGGTTATAAGTCTTCTTAAAAAAATAACCTTTAACGAATCACATTAAAACTCTTCAGAACAAGACGATCCGCCTAGGCATCTAACTAAATGGACTTTTAATACGTCATGCTGTTAAACGTTGAGTGAGTCTAGTTCAATGAAATATCGGTCTAGGCAATTAATAGGTAGCCGGTGCTAGGCATCAAATTAAGTGGCGAATTTAACCTCTTATATAACAACCTTTGGATGAGACAAAATAATCGATATTTATTATTAATTTACAATCAAAATCAGTGATGATCTCATTTTTATGCAGAGCTACCAACAGGAAGCTGACGAAGTAAGTCTTATCAAGGAATTCTCGGACTCATTGACTTCACAAAATTTGTTTATCTCAACAAGCACAGTTCAGTGTAGATAAGCATATTATCAAATTCGCATTAATTTCCCCAAAGCGGTTTATGAAATATTCCAGTTGGAAAATTTTCGCGACCTGGAGATTTGATAAATACGAAATTGGATATAAATAAGAGTAAGGTAAATAAAACATTGGGATCTTTAGAGAGGTTTTCCGCTCAGTTAATTGAATTTAATTAACCGACTTCAAAAAGGAGGAGGTTCTCAATTAGGTTGGTATGTTTTTGCGAAATCACAGATTCTCAATAATATAACAATGATTAGTATTATTATTTCCTTTTAAGTGTTTTGAAGTTGTTTTTTAGTAATACATTTTTCAGTAAAAAGATTTAACAAAGATGTATTTTCGAAATTAAAAGGTGTTATGTCGAAACTCGAGGTTACTTATTAAGAACTTATTCGAACATAAATACTTTCGTAGCTCTCCAAGTTTTAATACATGGCAAGAAATATTGACGTAGGTAAGTAGGAACTATTTGCACATATTAAGTAAGAACTGCTTTAATGATGCTCTAATAAACTTCATACAAGTTGATTAAAATAAAATAGTGTACCAATTGCTATTGAATCAAATCTCAACCCTTTCAAATTTCATTTCGCTTCTTATCATTTCTTTTTTCGATTTCCCTTAGTTATTTTTAACATCAAGTGTAATTTGAACTTTATTTTTGCAGAGATATCGATAGACGTCGCTGAACGTTATTAAAGACACGAACGAATAAACGACTGTTGTGAAGTGGATTCATTTCATTATGGCGTAAATAAAGGATATTTTCTTTTCTTATCCTTTCCGTTAAGTATGTATTTGAATTTAACGTTAATTAAATATATTTGCTAAGCACATGTTACATCACAGACATGATGTATAAAATACCTAAACACGATTAAAAAGAAGTATTCGAGCAATTGTAATAAAGATATTCCCTCTATTAAGTATTTTACGGGCCTTTATTTCACTCTCGGAAATCAGATATACTCTATTTTTACTGTAGATAATAAATTGGTAGCCCTAGTTACGAGCTGTCAAAAGAGATCATTTATAAGGGACTTATTGCTTTCAACGAATGTAATAAAATACAATTCCATACAACTGATCTTTATTTTGGAGTTGTGTGATTTGCTTTTTTTGTGATGGGATTTTTTTAAGTTTGTTGAGTCAGCAGTGTGCTTGTATTACCTTAGATGTAGAACCACGTCCACACCGAGTTTTTCTCGAATGTAAAACCCGTTCGAGAATTACCTACGGCTCGTATACGTCCTCTTAGCATTCGCCACATCGAACAGCTCAATGTTTATTTATCCTCGATCAGCGGTAAAATATTTATATACAACTAGATGACAAACAAGCTAACGCCCCTCCTGGTGGGAAGCGGTTACCGCTGCCTAGACATTGCAGGTGCGTTGTCATCCTAAGGCCTAAGATAAAATGCCGTGCATGTCCAGTAAAGTACACCGGGTAACTTTTCCTTCGATCCGAAACACAGCGAACTGTTTCACGGCTGAAATAAGAAAGGCAGTTTCCAACACGACCCTATAAACGGGCTACATATATCTAGTAAACTATTACCACCACCTAGTAAACTAAATTGTCACTATAGGTAGCTCTCAATTAAACATACTTTGCTACTACAACAAATATCTCTGTAACAACCAAACTAATTAGCACAGCGATGGATATAATTTACCGAAAATCAAATAAGTCAGTTTGCTATTGATGTTAGAGTTACGATATTTGTCCGCAGTTAAACAATTAGTGCTACGGAGTTGATAATACAGTTAGTGGCAAGTCAGACTTACGCGGGGCTCGTGCTAGTTGAACCTGTCAAGCCAGAGATTCTAGACACAGTTGGATTTTGATTTTGTTGTCATAAAACCCTCGAGGTATTACGTGGCTTAACAATTAAGCGTGCTCAGACGGACAGGAAGAGGGACGAAAGAAATTACTTTCATGAAATTTCATGGACCCTATTAATAACTTTTGCTTAGGGGGTTACTTACCATCGTGCCAAATTGTTGGATTATAAACAAAAAAAATTAAAAGAATCCTTTGAGGCTGCGATATAAGCTTTGTTTCCTTTTATGCTATCGAAACGAAATCTCAAATCGAATTTTTATTTCGAAAACGTATAATCTGTAATGGTACAGTCGACAGCACATCAAGCGTAACGGTTTAACCTTGAGACCACCCTTACTGCGTTCGTAATAGAGGCGGCTTTCGTAGTGCGATGTCACTTGATGTGCTGTCGTCTGCACCTTGGTAGTTTAATAGATGTAACCCGAAGATAGCTGCAAAGCAGGCGGTGTTTTTTCATTTTTTAATATCAGAAATTAGTTTGGAAGGATATTACACGTATTTCGTTCTTACAATTAAATCAAGCTATGATTGAACAGTCCGTAACTTCAAAGTTGTGAAAGTAAACATTCGTATGCGGGTCGTGTCTAACAAGCTTGCTTAATTAATTTCAGGCGTCGCGTGTGACGTCGTCTTGTAATTTGATAAGGAATCTTGTTACCAAATATCTATGAACGCAACTTTTCTAAAGGTCCTCGGATCTTGTCTAGTTTTGCATAAAACTTTTTAAAATGCATCAAAAATACTAGCTGGGAGTTTTGTTTTAACTCTCTTTTCATGCAATTAACAGATACAGAAGCAAAAGGAATATTGCTAGATTTGTGTAAAGTATGAAAAAACAAAATGAAATTTAGTGCAAATAAAAGAACAGCCTGTCGATTCTGTAACAAAACTCGCACCTTACTTCGCAAGCCACTTCGAATTTAACTGTCAAATAGAGCAAATTTTCATACATTTTTTGCTCTATTTGACAGTTGAATTCGAAGTGACTTGCGAAGTGAGGTGCGAGATTCATTACAGAATCGCACCCCTGGGGCCTTACCACCATCTTTATAAAAGCGATTCATATTCCGCTCGGTTCAGTATTGGTTCCTAAACTGCATCGCTGTCATAGTCGTAGATAGCGTCGTAGTACGGATATAACGATTTTACTAAATTTAGGTCCTAAACTGGATCGCGATAAAAGATGGTGGTACGGGTACAGCATGGCACTGCGATAGTAAAAAATAAATTATATTATTAATAGTTTATTCAGCCGAAACATTATTACAAGCTCATTATAGAAACAATAATTTTGATTTTTCTTTCATCATCATCATCATCACCAGCCTATACACGTCCCACTGCTGGGCAAAGGCCTTCCTTCATGGGTGAAACACATGAGGAATTTGGGCCATAACACACTCTCACCCATTGCGGCTTGGTGGGTTAAAGCGCTTGCAGTAACAACCGCGACCAATGGCTTAACGTGCCTTCCAAAGAACGAATTAGAAATTTTGGTTGACCCATCCTGAGATCGAACATGGCGAAAGTTGCTTTGTTTTCGTACTGTAACAATATTAATACGTCCTTCTTCATACAGCTTTCTAAAAAAGCTATCTAGTAGTAAAAGTAATATTACGTATCATGGATAAGAGAAAATACTAAAGCTGTTTTCGCCAAATACCCTAACCCCCTATTACACGCTTTGGTGGCACCCCTAACCCCTTCTATGATAAAATATCACATTCTTAGTTATATTTTCACATAGTAGTGGCATGAAATAAATGTTTGAATTTATAATAAAATGGGTTATAACTTTTTTTGCGTTATTGTCACGGTTAAATGTCTCGAAAAGTAATTGTATATGGTCGGCGCGACATAAAATATAAAATTGTGTTTGGCTCCTCTTTACGCATTTAAACTCTCGTGTGAAATACAGCTTGTGTGCTAGGGGTAATGTTTTTGGAATTTTAAATGATTTAACGTGCCAAAGGAAATAATAAGGTTATTCTAGAAATCGTATTATCGTGAAATTAAGAATTTAACGAATTTTCCGAATCCTACTCCAAGTTGAAGATACAGAGGTAGATAATAATCCTTTATTTTGCACATTAACATAAAAACTACAAAGATAAAACAAACACAATATGCTACAAATGCCGTCTTATCGCTAGAAGCGATCTCTACCAGGGAACCGTATAATTAAATGTGGAGAGCCACTTATAAACACTTCATCGCAACATTAACCCATCAAGCATCAGATTCCAGACACAATTGATTATTCAATTGTCATAGGCCTCCAGAGGTATAACGCCGCTTGACCGATAACAAACTACGAATTCACTTTCCTTACAAAGGTAACTGTTACTGTCGGAATACAGTCGAATATTGAAAACTGTACACCTGACTCTATTTAACCGACTTCAAAAAAATGAGGAGGTTATCAATTTGTCTGTATGGTTTTTGTTTATGTTTGTTACCTCAAAACTTTTGTCTGGGTGAACAGATATTGATGATTCTTTTTTTGTTCGATGCGGAATAGTTTCCATTTGGTCCCATAAATTTTTTTTGAAAATCCATTGGGTAGTTTGGTTTTTAAATCAAAAAAAACTGGAAAAATTAAGTCGTCTACGTATGCGAAGTTGCGGATTTATGCCATTGAAATTTTGACTATATATTTACGGATATTTACTTTCCTATGATTTTTAAGTGAAATGATACGATAGTAGAAAACAATATAAGTCGACGGGCAGCCATCTAGCTTTGACTTCAAATGTTATCACTAAATATCGTAAAAAAAAATTTGAACCAAAATTAAAACCGACTCCAAAAAACTGAAAAGGATAAAATAATTAAATTTTAGTAGGTACCTACTCATCCCCTAGGAACATATTTTTGGAGTTGGTGCAAAGTTGTTTCCAGAAACCATAGACAGTGAAGCACCGTCTCCAAAAATATGTTCCTAAGGGATGAGTCCTACTAAAATTTAATTATTTTATCCTTTTCAGTTTTTTAGAGTCGGTTTTAATTTTTTGTTCAAATTTTTTTATTGTGATGCATTAAAGTGAGATGGTACCGTGGTATGGAAGTTTTTGAATCATATAACTATCCGTGATCCGATAGTTGTGATGAAAATTATGTTGGGTGGTGATCCTTTGCTTGTATGGGAAAATAAAAGCACAGACAAAGTGAGTTCGTTTGTTTAGCTTTCACGCATTTGGTAAGGGGATAGTTTAAGAACCTGAAAAGAACTTAAGATACTTCTTGGCGTGATAGCCGACATCATCGAGGGCGTAGCCACGAGCGAAAGCTAGTAACAGATAAATCATGATATTAAAATAAAGCAAATAAGTTCGCTAGTCGACGCAAATGCAAAAAGACAGCAGATGACTAATTTGATTTATGAGTTTTCATTTCTACAGTAGGAAATTGCCTCAATTTATTTTGACAGCATTATTAGATAAGTATCATAAAGTGTTAAGGTCAATAATCAAAAGTTGCCATAATTTTTGTATGGCAATATTATTTCCCAATCATTTTTTAGAGTATAGATATAAAAGAGATAACTGAATAAAATGCTTTCTTTAGACATTTTACTAATTTGTATCGTAAGCATTTTTTTCTTTATTCCTGCAACAGCATGCTAATAAAAAACTGAATTAAGAGCGTTTACGCCGCACGGCTTTTCATACAAACTTTTAAGTCAAAAGTATTGGAAACGAAAAGACCGATTCTTATAAAACTTTACTTGCACGTTATTAGAGAGTTTTTCAAAAAAAAATTTAATGAATAACATTAATTAACAGCAATTTTGCCATTAGTTATATTATTAGATTTTTCGAGAAATCCGCTCCAATAAGTCCTTTTTATATTACACTTGTTAACTATAAGATGCCTTCACGCCACTTTTGAAATATGCTACCTACACATGTGCTGGCAAAAAATTCCAAGAAAGTACTACGTGGAAACTAAATTTTGAGTTGAGGTGGCCACTGTAAATTGATGACTGCGAAGACTGGCACGCTTGCTCCTGAATTTGAACGGGTATAAGATCAAAAGCTCTTCAGAGCACTCTCAATGATAATAGCCGATAGAATGCTCTAAGCGACGCAATGTCGCTGCGCAATTGCTATGTTTCGGCCTCGTGTGCTCATTCCCCCAGGAGCTCCTTTGCGAGCTTCTGGGTACCCGCTATGAAAATAACGGGAAAGTATAAATAACCATTCGCGCTACTTTCTTTTACCAGATCTCTGTACCTCGTGTATGTGATTACTTCAAAGTAGCATAACTAGACTTAATTCAATCTTACTGACGCTGACGCAACATCATTATCTTCAACGCCCAGTTGACTCCATACTGTGGGGTCAGCCTTCCTACTTTGGGCCATTACACCATGACCTTGGCTCAATAAACGTTTACGGTGAAAACGATATACATCACGACCGGTCAACTGAAAATGCCACAGATTAATAAGTATGGCTCCGATACAACTAGCATTCCGAAGATGGAATAAAAGCTCGAGATTACAATGTATGATTGAAAATATATAAAATGAAAGCGCTCAAGCACTCACTTCCAGCCTCTATTTACTTTACAATGTAATATCCATCGATTCATCCTTTGAATCGGTCCAGAGAAGTTTTTTCCGGTTTTAAAAGTCAATACCAACTTAAATTTCTTGTCTAAAATTATTAATGGTGTCATATATTCATCCCGTTTGTTGAGTAGGTCTAGTTAACTACTCTGTTTCGAGTGCCAATAACAAACATAAATAAAATAAATATTAGGCCTACTTAGCTCGACGTGGTAGTAACGATTCGCAAGATTACTCAGAGTTATTTCCTTGTTACTTATAAAGTTTTTAAATACAAATTGCCTTGAGCATATAAGTCTAAAGCAAATAATACTTTAGCTTCATTGCAAAGTTACCGTATGTACACACAATGCCGCATTTATGACTACAGATTAATCCTTCCACGCGCGCCGAGCGACCTTGCCTGTTTCCCAGGAAATATCAAAATAAAACTTTTAAATGTATTACCTCTTGTTTCTGAACGGAGGAAAATGAGTCGGACACAATATATGAATCTTTTATAACGGTAGTACATAACATTATCCTTTCGACCTGACTGAAACCGGATGCTGACTCTATTTATAAGTCACACGTTTTGGTCTAGTTTTCTCCAACTGCCATTTCCGGCGAAATTAATAATAAATGTAAACTAGCTCACTTTCATTGGCATTGGCTGCTTATATGGAAGTAATCAGAGCTTGGCACAGTTTAATGAAACTTACGAGTAGGTACAGTCGATGGCACATCAAGCATAACAGTTCGGACTGAGACCGCCCGTTGAGACTACGTTCATAATAGAGGCGGCATTCGTAATGCCACTGTTACACTTGATTTGATTCGAACCTGGGACTCCTGACCGAGTAGCCGGTAGTAGGTACTGATCACTCGCCCTGTTGGTCGTCAGTTTAAAACTCTTTTCTTAAAATATCTAAAAGGAAAAAATAAAGACGAAAATTTTGTTTTCTCTTTTGAATTTGACATTCTTAATATTAATGGGACGTTTAAAGCACTGAACCGGTCAAGGTGAAATTAGTATGGGAATAGTTAGAGATCCAGGGAAGAACATAGGATACTTTTTGGAGCGATAACCGTCATTCACGCGAGCAAATACGCGGGCAAATGCTTGTCATTAATATAATCTAAATATATTTTATGATAAAATCAAATATAGGTACGTACTATTTGAAATATCATCGTTGGCCTATTGAAGTCCACTGCTGGACGTAAGCTTCCCCAAGGCTGCGCCACAAAACACGATCTTCAGCTTTTCTCATCCAGGTACCACCTGCCAGCTTCTTTATATCGTCAGTCCACCTGGCAGAGGGACGCCCTGCACTACTACGACTACTGGCCTGTGTTAAAAAAATGGTGGGTCATTTGAACCACCACGTGACCTATCTAGAACGATATAAGAGCATAAAATAATAAGATTCAGCACTATGCCGTCACTTGTAAGCTGTCCAACTGAGGGCAGGTGAGAATTCAAAAGTAAAGGTAGAGTGAGTACATTTTGGTCATATGTTTTTATACGGCATTCTTACCATCGATAGATCCATGAAAAATAATAAGAAAACGCGCAGTGCCGTATAAAAATGGTGCACCACACAGTCGGATTTTTTTTTTGATTTTCCGACAATTTCCAGGGTAAATTTGGTCATTTGATTTTGTACGGCATCAGTTTCATACTATTTCAATACTGCTTCTAATCCATTATTCCGCAACGCCGTACAAAAATCATGCGACAAGGGGAAAAATCGAGGGCTGCAACCGCCTCTCTTTCCGTGGTCCAGGGGGTGATTTGGCACAACATTAAATTAATTTATTTTGAAAGTATTTTATGCATAGATAATATTTTTTCTTATGCCGTACATTTTCGTTGGTCCAAAGGGGAAAAAACGAAAAAATTAAAAAAAAAATCATATAACGAAATGTAAGGTGAAATTCATCACGATATATTTTTATACGGCATTTAGATAGTTTATTTGTACTAATTTTCATAGTCTTTACGTGATTCTAGGTTGTTAGTTAGAAACTACGTAAATATGGGTTTCTACAATATCGATTTATACCAAAATAAGGTCTAGTAAAGGTGCAATGAAGACGTTGATTCCGATAACAATTCAGCGACTGATTCCGATACTGAATAATTTAAAGAAAAACTATATTTTTTATTATCATCATTAAATATATCGAATTTTTCTAAAAAATATTGTTTTATTTATTCACATCATTACAATGAAACAAATCAATTATAGTATATATGTATCAATAATGTTTGAAGTATATATTAAACCAAAAAGTATACAAAACTGTTGATACTGGGATTGACAGTTTCAATTCTTGGATATAATATACACACCGTTTCAGTTCAGTTAGACGTCATAGTGATTTTATCATATTATCAATTGTTCTCTTCAAAAATATTTTAATGCCGTATTGTATCAGATGGCCATAAAGTACCCTTAAAATGGTAGCGTCATTTTCATCAGCCTAAAAGATATGGTCTGCATTAAAATGTACGGCATCATTTTTTCCTAATTTATTTATGTTAATACTATTTAAAACAAGGGATAAAATGTAGAAAACTGCTATATTTCATTAATCTATGATATTTAAACTTTTGAAATAATTTGCAAAATATCAGTTTTTGTATTTCTCTATTTTTTTTTAGAACATTTTCTTTTGAACGGCAATTCTATATAACAATAGTATTTTACAATATCATGTTAAAAATAAAGTTCCCGTACAGGCTCAAATGATTTTACAGGTTTTTAAATCAAGGATACGATGAAATTAAGATAATTATTGATATACATTCAAATGAACAATCATTTTTGACGGCATTATTTTTAATAGTACTTTTGAGTGCTAGATAATGTTTTGGAACCGAAGCCGTACTTTTTCAAATCACCCCCTGGACCACGGAAAAAGAGGGGGTTGCCTTGATTTTTTCCCCTTGTCGCATGATTTTTGTACGGCGTTGCGGAATAATGGATTAGAAGCAGTATTGATATAGTATGAAACTGATGCCGTACAAAATCAAATGACCAAATTTACCCTGGAAATTGTCGGAACATCAAAAAAAATTCCGACTTTGTGGCGCACCATTTTTTTACGGCACTGCGCGTTTTCTTATTATTTTTCATGGATCTATCGATGGTAAGAATGCCGTACAAAAATAAATGACCAAAATGTACTCATTCTACCTGTACTTTTGAATTCTCACCTGCACTCAGTTGGACAGCTTACAAGTGACGGCATTGTGATGAATATTATTATTTTACGCTCTTATATCGTTCTAGATAGGTCGCCTGGTGGTTCAAATGACCCACCATTTTTTTAACACGGGCCAGTAGTCTATACGTTTGCCGAGGCGTGGTCTCCATTCAAGAACCTTTCTACTCCACCGGTCATCGGTTCTGCGACAGATGTGAATTGAAATATAAATTTTCATAACTGGCACTCTAGATAAAGCAGGCCATATATCAAAAATATAATTTTATGTATATACAGTCGACAGCAAATGATTCGTAACAGTTTGACCTTGACACCGCCCTTACGGAGTTCGTAATAAAGGTGGCTTAGGTACTTATTGCAACTGTTACAATTGACGTGCTGCCGACTGTACATACACACTACGGCACTATAAAACTTCTTGCGCGTGTGCATCCAATCTTTATATTAGCAGGATACAAATAAAAAATTAACTCAATAAATACTTGTTGGAGCGACTTATTGTGGGAGGATAAAACGGTATTGGTTTCCAAGCCATGCAACTTTTTTATTGTAACCGTTTTTTACAATAAATAAAGAAGTAACTTAAGTGGGCAAAGAATCAACGGAAATTAAGGAAAAATTGTGATATTACAAGTTAAAAACATCTAATAATAACCAACAGATCAACATAGATATTGTTATGTTATATCGCCAAAATCTATCCAGTGAAGCGAGTTACGGAGAAAAAAGGATAAAATATTAGTGCTACGACGCTTTTGAGAGAAATTCATAAATTGGAAAGCATTTTATCTCTTCAGAATCCCAGCAGCTTCAGAATGCAACCGTATTGTTACAACATTATAAATGCCTTTCATTTGTGAAAGAAAAAGAAAAATTATTTTTTGCATTTCTTTATCTTTTTGTTGAAAATTATCTATTGTGTAAATAGATGGTTTATTTACTAGGTGGTAGGCCCGTATATAGGGTTATTCATCATCTCGCCCGAAAATAACTTTCGAATTTACCTAATATTTCTGTCGTCAACTCGCATGCTCATTACAAAGTACAGCCAGGTAAAAAAAAATTGAAACTATAACAAGACATGTTACTTTGTTGTCATCGCACACACACATCCACGACGCTACCTACAACTTCTACAGGCGTCGCCCCCTCCACGTCTCCGCGCCACATGGCGCGCACCTTTATAAACAGCTCCCGCAGCCATACTAATTCAGTAGCTCGCTAGACGGCTTCGAGTACGATTGCTCCCGTAGTCTGCTCAGAGTCCAAAGCTTGACCTGATCGATGCCACGCGTCATCAAGTTAAAGCTAGCTAGGAGGATATAGGGTTGCGATGCCACGCGTCCTACCCAGGATCCCTAAATAGGTTACAACGTGTGAAATGAATAGATGTTTAAGTATTATTACTGTGTATGTTGTATGTAAATAAACACTGCTCCTGAACATCGTGGGTATCATTTCATACGCCAGCCTTATAAAACTAAATTTCAGAAACGCCTTTGAATAAAATGACATTATATTAATCTTAAAATAAAGCTACTGAGTAGTTGACTGTACATTTTTATGATCGTTACCTCACATTTTTATGATCGGGCGAGTGTCAACTCACCCGATCATAAAAATATTAGGTAAATTCGATAGGTGCCAAGTCGCCCTATCGGGCAAGTTTTTGTCGGGCGAGATGGCGTATAACCCCGTATATAGGGTCGTCTGGGTAGGTACCACCGCCTTTCTTATTTCAGCCGTGAAACAGTTCGCTGCGTTTCGGATTGAAGGGAAAGGTAGCCAGTGTAATTACTGGACATGGACGGCATTTCGTCTTATGCCTCAGGATGACAACGCACTATTACAGATGTCTATAGGCGGCGGTAACCGCGTACCATCAGGTGGGCCGTCAGCTTGTTTGTCATCTAGTTGTATAAAAAAAAAAAATGAGCTTGTGGAAAATTGTCCTTTTTGGAAGTTGTCCTTTTGGAGAGTGGTCCTTTTGGGAAGTGTCTTTATGAGTCAAAAAGCATTTAGTGATGCTTCAAACAACGAACAATCAAGTGGAGTCCTAAAACTCCCTTTCAGTAACAGTGCAGATATTTTTGCTCTTTTATCTAATCTGTGACTGACAGGTCAGATTATGCTGACTCGGTCATAAATACTTATATGAAAAGCATTTTAAATTCCGGTAAGCTTCTAATACCGAGATTTAATATATTTCAAAATGCGGCCTGTTATTTGCTCAGCTGCACTTTAATTATGGTTAACAGGTTAAAGTGATATCGTTTGGAAATATTCTTAGATGTCATTTAAATATATTTCATGCAGGCTCACACCCATATTCACAAACGACACTATGAGGTCTCACAGTGCCCGCGGATGCACAGGGTGCCAAATTCCTATTCATAAACAATACTTGAGTGTCAATCGGCACTATGCGTTTGTCATAGTGAACACTTAGCTAAGGGAGCCTGACACTCCGTGCCCGGAGCCGGGGCACTTAGCTAAGTATATTAATCAACGCATAGTGTCTAGTAATTAAAATAGAATAAAACTAGAAAAATTTCACGTCCTGAGGCAGGAATCGAACCCGCGACCTTTCGCTATCCGGGCGACTGCTCTGACCACTGAGCCACCCAGGACTTGGGATATCCCTGTGAAATTCTTCTAGTCTATCTTGTATTTGCGTTTATGAGCATAGTGTCTAACTCACCAAAGAGAATGTAATCACTACGGAGTTTACGATTAAAAGCAAATAAACAATAAAATTGAAATGTCAGTCAGTGAAGTGAACTACGTAACACTCATCAACCAATCACAGAGCTATATTCAACGCTATGCGTCCGCATAGTGAAGATTCGTTTGAGTATTGTTTGTGAATTGAAAGGCTTGACATAGTGAACCCACTGAGAAATGCCTTACTCAGCATAGTATTGCTCTTTTACTTACATAAGTATATTTTGTAAATACGGGTGCTACTCACCAAAGAGAATGTAATCACTACGGAGTTTATGATTAAAAACAAATAAACAATAAAATTGAAATGTCAGTCAGTGAAGTGAACTACGTAACACTCATCAACCAATCACAGAGCTATATTCAACGCTATGCGTCCGCCAGTAAAAATTCGTTTATAAAAATAATAAAAATAATAAACTTTATTTGCTTCAAATGTGGTTACAATAGGTCTTATGGGTATACAATAGGTTTCTTCACATTTCACCAGACTTGGCATGCAAAATATAAAATATACTTAGGCATAGGTACACTATTTTTTGGCTTTACGGACAACGACAACACAAAATCAGAGTTTATTTTTATAATCAAAAAACTCCTTTACAGAATAGAAAGACTTTTCCTGGAGCCATTTCGTTAAATTTCTCTTAAATAATTGGTTTGGCAGTAGTTTGAGTATTGTTTGTGAATTGAAAGGCTTGACATAGTAAACCCACTGAGAAATGCCTTACATAGCATATAAATTAAATATAAATTTAGCTTAGCATGTGTTCTCCAGAATTAGGGTCACTATCACGATTAAAATAGAGTAATTTTCATGGCATTGAACAGTCAGCAACTTAATATCCATTCATAATTACGCGGTCCGCTAGGAAATAGTCGGGGAATTCATTTGCGTCACGAGGATTTGTGCGATTGCCGATCGTGAAATGAAAGTACATACCAAAGTAATTAAGCGCTGATTTGATTGCTGGATGGAGTTATTAAAGCGTTGCGCTATTCGGGATTGTTCCGAAATAAGCGTCAAAAGGTTTAATACTTTTATTATTCCTCTTTTAAATGGCAATATCTTAATGTATAACACATAAAATGTTCAAGAAAGTCTTGAACATTATGACAGGTCACCTTTCTATGAGGAACTTTACTAATCGTTTTCAGTTCCAGACTATTTGAATCATGTTACACCAACAAGTTTAATGCAGCAACTGTGTGCAACAGACTACGCTAATAAGTTTAAAATTTCAAACTATTTATGTTAATTTTAGTCTACAGTATCAGAAGACTTTAATGAGCTGAAATATAAGCTATTTCAAAAAGAAAGCTTATTTAAATAGTTTAGCTTACTGCTTAGTTGAATTCCCATTTTGATTTTATGCAATATTCTTTCTCAGACACAAAATATTTTCTTTGCTAGCGAGGAACTGCTGATATTACACCGCGTTTTTACCACCGCTGCTATAAAATTATATACACTTCTTAATTTCGGGAAAGAAAACGCCTGGAAATCTTAGAGACTGGGGCCACCTTTTATTAAAGATCTACCATTTATTTGCATATCTAACAGATAATATGATTCTGTTTCTCATCGCCAACCTATTAACAAAGTGGCTTTATTTGAATGATTGCAAAGTCTAATTAGCTCCAGTAGAAGGATTTTTTTAAATTATGATTAAATTATTGAAATAATGTTACTAATATAAATAATTTTGCTGTTTAAAGAAACCTTTTAAAGATAAGCAATTAAATTTAATCAGCTACGATCAATCTGTAACTTTTGATTTTAGGATTATAACAACCGAGCCTTGATACAAAAAGGTACATTCTAAAATAAAATACCTAGTTACTTAAACAGATTAAAAATTCTTGTTAGCAAAATTATAATCTCTATCTGAACCGCTTGAGTAGGTTATAATTAATTTCACGTCAAGGACTGGTGTGAATTAATTATTTACGGTATTATTTAACATTGTATTCGAGTATTTAATTAAAAAGTTGCCAATGAAAAGCTCTTAACAGATACAAATACCAAAGTCAGAAACCCGTTCATTATTGTAACTACGTATTTATTTAAATCATATTGATTGGCAGGTGAAGAAGTTTCAATACTTTTTGGCGTGATCTGTTAATGTGTTTGTTTTTCTCATCACTGGCAACACACACGAATCAAAGACTTTCGTCTTGAGATACTGCTGTAGTTGGGCCGAGAATATGCAGCGAAGCATCCGGAACGCTGCCCAGCCGAGTTGTAAAAATAAAAATACTTGTAAATTAAAGTTATCTTTTTGTTAATTATCAACATCACCGAAGCCCACTGCAAATACGGCGATTAATTAATTTTTGCTCGCAAAACATAAATGTTATGTTTATCAAAATTATTTGCTGTCGGCAATACTAATGAAATAGCTACCTAAGTGCTACACACTAAATACTAATTTACTAGGTGGTAGGCCCGTGCGTAGGGTCGTCTGGTACCGCCGCCTTTCTTATTTCAGCCGTAAACAGCTTGCTGTGTATAGCCAGTGTAATTACTGGGCACGGCATTTCATCTTAGGCCTCAGTCAGGATGACAACAAACCTGCAATAATATCAAGTGATTTCTTGTTATTGCAGGTGTCTATAGGCGGCGGTAACCGCATACCTTACGCTTTGCCTAGTTGTACAAAAAAAGCACAATCTCGTCATGGCCTAGAAACTGTCTACCAACTCTTTTGTATGGAATACTTATATATAGGTATAAATACGATAGCGATTATCGAAAGGTATCGGCTCTTGGGGGGCTGGGTTCGTACTGTAATTGACAAGCTTAATTTCATTTGATATTTACGTCTTAAATAGATGCAATTGAAATCATAAAAGCTCTTGTCGTGACCCTTGCCGCCCAAAATTGAGAGTATTGAGTAGGGTTTAACCCGTCCTAGATAAACAATCTGCTCTATTATTTGCTCCATTTACATGAAACCAATTAAACTAGTTAACTGATTATCATTAATTATCTTTAGTGGGCTTTTATCAGACTTTGACCGGTAAAATAAAATTTACAAATCAGTAAATAAATTAAAATGTCTAAAATTAGCATCCCTAAATATTGATATCACTTTATTGATTTTCCTTGATATGTAATTATTATTTGAAATACATAGTTTTAGTGAGTGCTGTTTTATTTTTATATCTGGAATGACATACTATAATAAAATGATTCATTTTATTGCTCAATTTGGACAGAATTGCCCATAAACTTCAAGTTTTATTAAATTTTTGAATTACTTATTCTTTTTTTTCTAACATTACCTATATTTAATATTTGAGAAATAAATATTATTTACTTGTAAAAATGACTAAACTAGAAAAACTCTAAACAAGAAATACTTGCTTGCGTTCGGATGTTGAGATAGAATATTTTGTAGGTTTTGCGTTTCAGGCTAACGTTTACACGTTTAGCGATATCTAAAGCAATAGTAATGGAAACGAGAACGCTCAAACCATTGCGCCTCCGAGCTCCTCGGAGAAACACGTGGGGAGCTCATGTGTTTCTCTCATGTAGAAAGGCCTGTGCCCAGCAGTGGAACGTATAAAGACTGGTGATGAAGCAATAGACGCGAATCAGCGCGACGACTACCTACTTGGTCGTAACACTAATTTGCGGCCTGGCCACGGGAACGGGCGACGGCGACGACGACGTCGGCGACTCGGCAACCACTGCGCGGTCACGACGACGCGCTGCGAGGCCGACATCGAGACACCGCGCAGTGGTTGCCGATTCGCGAGTCGCAGGACGCGCGTGCGGTGAGTTCGTGGCCAGGCCGTTAGTTGTATAGGCAACTACGAACTTGTATTGTATATAAACATGTTCGCAGTTTCGATAAAATTTCAAGATAGCGGTTATATCCAATCATTTTTGACAATTCAAAGCGATAAATAGCTTTATCATATCGCGTTTCGGTGGTCATGCTAGGCGGGCTGGAGTTTATATCTGAGCTGTAGGTACGGCAGATTGGCAGTTTACTTACATTTCTCTCCTAATTAGTTATCCATCTACTACGATTGCTAATGCGAAAGTAACTTTGTCTGTCTGTTACCTTTCACTTCTAAGCCGCTAAACCGATTATTATGAAATTTGGAACGGAGATAATTACATGCAGAAAAGGGACATAGACTAATTCTTTTAGCGTAACAAACCAAAAATACATTCTGTAAAATTGCCAGAAGAATGGCGGCTTAGTGGTCATTCGCATTAAAAATATTGGTATGAATAAGTATAAATAACTAGACCAAATTCCTTGGTAATAGCATAGTTGCCTGCTGACTTATAGTTACGCTGGCTTTTATTTTCATCGCCGAAGCTAACACAAAGCTGCCGCCATCCACCACGTAGAGGTTATTGCACGTGGCTCCTACAGAATCAAATAAAGCGTCTAGACGTCCAAGCCACAGTACAATTATGATATTGCTTACACAGTAACGATACAACATACCTACAAACTCTCCAAGTTGTAAAGCGCGCGCTGGTTTAAAGAGAATAACTCACGAATATTTATTTTAAAATGAGGATTTAATCCTTTTTTCTTTTTGCTGTTGTTCTGTTTTCGAATATCTGAGTTGACTTAATAATAGAGTAATTTACTGAAGGCAAAACGTGTATGAAAATTATTTGCTCAATAGAAAAATCCAAAGATAATTTATTTCGTTCCCTTCACCGGTACAGAAAATTTTAAAACCAAATAAAGTTTATTATAAAGCAATAAACTATTGCAATTATGTGCAACCTAAATTATGTTCATCGTGGATTTCATAATGTGATCCACACACAATCCGGAACATAGTATTTTATTTCATCAAAAAATCAGTGGATGACAAACTATTACAAATGAATTTTAAGATAAAATATTCCCATAAAATGGAGAAATAGAATAATATTCCATATGTTATCGTTGTACAAACGACAGCACATCACGTGTAACATTTTCTCTACGAAAGCCGCCTCTATTACGAAGGTCAAACTGTTACGCTTGATGTGCTGTCGACTGTATCTTAGTAATATACCATTAACATCTGGCACTTTATAAACAGGCAGTATAACCCGCTATGGAAGTGGTACTCGGACTCTTTGGCTGTAACTCAATATAATAATGTCAACACTTTGCTACTTTGTCACAATAAAGGTCGTACACTGTTGCCTTGAAGAAACAATAAAACATTCAAGTATGTTTCTCAAATAGTCACGACAAAGTTGCAAATGAAGTAAACCACATTTTTATTCTATACAACTTATACAACTAGATAAAAAGTTGACGGCCCACGTAGTGGGCCTATATAGTATATGTATAGACGACAATAGCCACTTGCCAGTACCAATACGTGGGCCATATACACCTGCAATAGCTAGGGAAAAGTCACTTGATATTGCAGGTGCGTTGTCATCATGAGGCCTAAGATGAAATGCATTCCGTGCCCAGTGGCTACATTTTCCATAAATTCGAAACACAGCGAACTATTTTACAACCGAAATAGGAAAGACGGTGGTACTACCTAGACGACCCTACATACCAACCTACCATCACCTAGCAAAAACTAAATTATGTATTATGTATGTTACCTTTCAGGATCTGACTAACATAACAATGATTTCATCCCTTTATTTACACTTAGCATACATCATTGTAATCAGACTCCTGGATTTACTGGGCTTATCCCGGTTTTATTCATTCCGACACGGAAACTTTTAGACCTAAGTAGGTAGATCTCTAATTAGACTGTATATTTAGTTTCACGTTGCAGCACTCAACGAAGTGACTATCTCATCTGTTGGGGATGAAGTCCTCTCTCGCCATCAATCAATTTCTCAATCAAATGCAAATGCAAAATGAAAGCAAATGGGTTAAGCTTTCTAACTCGCGTATTCTGGAATTAATATTAAATATTATTGAACTAGAATCATTAGCTTTGAGAGTGTTGGATATGTAGATACTGTTTTGCTTTCACGCCAATAACCACTGAACTGGATTAGATAAAATTTGGTAGGTATGGAGATATTTTAAGACCCTGGGGTCAAAAATAAGAATAGTCTAAGGTAGCCAGAGCAATTACTGGGCATGGACGGCATTTCATCTTAGGCCCCAGGATGACAACACACCTGCAATATCAAGTGACTTTTCCATGTTATTGCAGGTGTCTATAGGCGGCGGTAACCGCTTACCATCAGGTGGGCCGTCAGCTTGTTTGTCATCCAGTTGTATAAAAAAAAAAGTCTCCTAGGGTCGTTTTCCTGTAGCTCTAACGGATAAGGCCCTTACTGTCCCGTCTCAAAAACCCACTCTGTATATAACCCACATCGGGGCAGGGGTCTTCCTACACGAGAGACACACAAGAGGAGCTTGAGTCATCATAACACAACCACGCTAGTCTAATACGGCTTAAAGTGCCCTCCAAAGTACTTAGAAGCTCGAGACTAATTAATTTTGCTTGACCCTTCCAAGGTAAATGGAAACCAGAACGCTCAAACCACTACGTCGCCAAGCCCGTCCTGAATGGTTATAATATCTTAATAATCCAAAATGAACCCTGTGGCCAGGATTTTGGAGCAGCTCGGGCCTTATAACCTTGATTAGATTTTAACACGTTTCAGGCACAATGTCGAGAAACGGGAAAGAGAATCCAATGCGATGCGACACGCCTGTCGACGATTGTCTTTTAAACTCAATTAAAGCCACTAGGTTAAGATGTTAAGAAGCAGGTGACGTCGATTTAAAATACATATAAGTACGTGACGTGTCTTATCGTGAGTAATCACTACGTTTAGTGAGGTAAAGCTTAAAGTATCAAATTTTTGCATTGCCAAAGAATATGATTAAAACCGAAACATGATAGATATGATGTGAGATTTATGTGTCATTTTACAAGAATATTTAGTGCCGTCGGTCGACGTTGTGGAAACAACCCGTAATAAAATAATAAGGTATTCGCCTTTGATTGTGCAATTTATATAATCAAAGGTCTGTATCATATTATTATCAAAAAAGACATATACATAGTGTATTTCGTTGACAAACTATGTCATAGGAAGTACGATGAATAAGGAAAATAACAGGGTGAAACAAATTATGAAATACTGGACCAGAAAAAATTTAATGGCACATGAAGCAGCACAGTTCGTCTTTGAGACTGCTCTTACCTCGGCAGTCACACTTGATGAGCTGTTGAATGCATGTCACCGCAGAGACGCTACCTACTGATATATTTTATAAACTTCGCAGACAAATGAAATTGTACTTGGTCACTTAATTATAACGTAGCGTAATTTTGATAAGTGTTTCCAATTATTTCTTTAGATTTTGCTAACAGCTTTTCATCACTGTCTAATTAATTCGCCAGATAAATTACAAAGGCACCTTTGAGCTCATTAATCATTTCACATTTTAAGATATTACTTTCATTTTTCCCTCCCACATCAATCTCTCGTGTTCACTACTAAAAATTTAAAAGCGTTTGAAACAGTATTATTGTTAGTATTGCATAATAATTTTGAATGTAGGTTTTAATTATATACTTTTAAAGTTGTAAATCAACTAGCATGGCAAACAAGCGTATGGCCCACTTGATAGTAAGAGGTTACCGTAGCGTTGAGATACTCGTAACAACTTGGGTACTCGTAGTATTGTGCTACGAGTGAGTCATGCGTTATCTTCCCTGCTGACAGTAAGCGGTTACCGTAGCCTCGTAGCAACTTGGGTAATCGTAGCATTGCTACGAGTTTCTCAAGTCATGTTGTCTACCCATCTGACAGCACAAGATCTTCTGAAGGGTACATAAATCCTAAATCAGGCATTCCAAACTCAAGTGATAAATACAAACTATGTTCATATCTGTTATAAATAAAATTAAAAATAAACTTACATAATTTTACTTTATCAACAATTAAAAATAATTATTAGTTATTCAAAATCAGATCCTTCTTGTGCCGACCTGAGAACTGTTGTTATAAGGTCTAAGACAGTCACAACAACTTACAAAAGCCGCCAAAGTGCCCCCAAAAATGGAGAGTCCCTATGTCTCCATCACAACATTTTTATGTTGTGATGGAGACATAGGGACTCTCCTATGTTGTACAGGATGGGGCAACTCCTGAGTAGTACGTGCTTAGGACACGAACATTTACAACTTTCTTAAATCACGTGGGCGACCAGTACCTATAGCCAATCCTTTACGGAACGGTAAGATTTAATTCGAGTGGAATGTGTAACTTTGTAATACGTTGTGTTACAATCGTCTGAAGGTATGCTTGTTTTCTACATTTCCTGTATTAAAAAAAAGTTGAACCAAAATAACAAACTCATGGTTGGGTGGAGCACGGCCGTTTTTATAAAAAAGATTTACTCGGCAGCTACGACGCATTGTATGATGAGATTGAATTATACCTACGTTCCTTTGTGATAAATCGGGAATTAGAACGGCAGCGTTTACATCAGCTAATGAGAGAAAATGAAAATTGTTTCCGTCATATTAGACATTATTAGACGTTCCTTCAGATAAGATAAATAATTGTATTCTCAAAATAATTATACCTACAGATAAATATTACAGTGTGTTCGAGACAATGCCTGTAATAGCTAGAGAAAAAAAAAGCTAAAATTAATACCCACACTCAAGTAACTAGGTAGGTACACGATTAACTATTGAATAAATATTATAAAATTAAAAAATAAATTTAATCAATAAATCCGAAAATTGCATGTCAAATTATTCATTAATCGAAACATTAGCGAAAACAAATGAAATATTTGAGAGTTGTTTTTTCGTTAGTTTAATACAACGTAATCTGAGAAGTATTCATGGCATGTCTTTTATAAAAATCGCTAGATGGCTGTTTTTTACTACTCAACAACTGTTTTTTACTACTTAGCAAGCATTCATGCGGCCCACCTGATAGTAAGGCGGCTACGGTTACGCTTCGCGATGAGCTTTAGCGACCTTACTCGCCGCAGCGCAATAAGTAATGTTATTCGGCTTCCCTAATCTGTAAAGTCTGCTCACAGAAGATCGATGCTGAGGATGGTGTGGTTGAAATATTCTATGGACACTCTGAATGCAATAAAGTTAAATTTTTTCAACGTGTCTAAATGTCAAGAAATTCCATTTATAAGTCTTCATCAATTCAACCGAGAAACGCCTACTGCCGGGCATAGGCTTCCCCCAAAGATCTCCAAACCGATCGGTTCTGCGCTGTCCGCATCCATCGGCTTTCCGCGACCCTCACCAGATCGTCGGTCCACCTTGTGGGTGTCCTAACAACACTGCGTCTTTTGGTCCGCGGCCGCCACTCGAGGACCTTTCCGCCCCAACGGCCATCAGTCCTCCTTGCAATGTGGCCTGCCCTCTGCCACTTGAGCCTCGCAATTCTTTGGGCTATGTTGGTGACCTTAGTTCTCCTGGGGACTCATCATTTCTGATTCGATCACGCCGATTAACCCCGAGCATAGCCCTCTCAATTGCCCTTTGGGTGACATTGAGCCTTCTTATGAGGCTTATTGTAAGCGGCTACGTCTCAGTTTAGTAAGTCATCACTGGCAACACACACGAATTAAATGAATTAAATCAACGAATTAAATGCTGTGAAGCTTGCCGGAAGTCTTTCTGGAGGTTAGACTTACTAAGTTGGAGTATTTGTCCCAGGTAATAATATTCGTCAACAACTTCGAGTGTAGAGCTTTCAACCTTTCCAGGAGTAGGTACGACATGAGAATTTGACATATTTTTTGTCTTGTCCATATTTATTTTAAGACCCACTTGTTAGGAGACTTTACAGAGGTCGTCAAACATTGTGCTCAAGTCTTCCAGGGTCTTGGCCATGACTACGATATAATCAGAAAAACGAAGGTGAAGATATATGTCTTGTCAAATTAAATTTGCTCTGAGATATTTTACCTTAAGTAGCTCCCAAAAAGTACTTGACTGTACCTACTTCATGAATAAATGTAAGTACCTACTGTGATCCCTCAGCAACTCTTAGTACGATTCGTGGAATAAATGGGTACCTATTACTGAATTATGGTATTATAATATCCCCTTAACATTTTCGCAGAACACTTTCTCTCTCATAGGCATCGTCGTGAAGCTTTCAAAGACCGTCATATCACAAAATACATTAACTTAGCCATATAGGTTAGTGTAATTAGGTGAGGAATGTAAACAATTTCACTGTGCCTGTGTCAACGGTAGTATTTGAAGAGTTTCGATGGAGGGTAGGTAAACATTTTAAGATCAAAGGATTCATTATTCACTTGTGTAACAAATTTTCATAAAATAGATATCACTCAGTTCCGACAAGATTGTTATAATAATTTATGTATTCATACGGTTAAGTGATTGCGCTAGAAAATGTATAAAAGTTCGCATTCTTTCTCCTTTGAAGACGTAAAGTCAATTGAGGCAGAGTCATGGATACTACTTTGATGTTATGTCATGTTGTCATGGTCTGGAAATAGAATGAGCTTATAATTAGCTAGCTACACTAAAATAAGGGTCCTAATGGAAAGTCTAGCTACAGTTTATTTACTGGTAATTTGAAATTATCTCATAAGGCTTAGGGGCTAATAATAATTTTAATAATATATTTGTGTAAAAGTACATAATTAACCATTTAAAATGCTTTGCCAATTAAAATAAATACGCTTTTATCATAAAAGCAACGCTTAAGAAAATTTATTAAAAATCGATTAGTATCGAATTTAAAACCTAAATTCTCTACCCCTGACAAGAGTAAGGGTGCTTTCAATTTAGACGTTTTGCGTCGGATCGAAGCGATGCGTTTGTCGTATTGCGCACGGACGGTCGTTTGTTTTCATACAAAGTTTTCAACAGTGTGGCGTCGGTACCAAAAACGCTCGACAACAAGACGGCAGCGTCGCAAACACCACGTGTTCATTTCGTTGTTGAATAGTGAGGTGAATAGACGTGAGTCTAATTTATCCTAATTTTCTTAAAGTATTTTTTTCATACAACTAGATGACAAACAAGCTGACGGCCCACTTGGTGGTAAGCGGTCACCGCCGCCTATATAATAATATGTTTAATAATGGTATGTATAATAATAGTTTCTTGCTGCCGAACCATACTTTTAACTAATTCAAGTAATTTGCAGAAACATACTTAAGACATTCCTAGGTAATGAAAGAAATTGCTTGGATAAATAAAGATTATGAAAATGGGGGCGTCGTTTTTGTTTCGGTTGGATGTTTTTCAACAAGAGCACTAACAGTAATGTTTCTTCGTCAGAGTTCATGGCTTAACTACTGTCAAATATATTTAAAACATCACTAGCATACAAACGCACGGCAGTCAGATACGGTATCGGACTGCTACCGTACTGCAGCGGCACGGCAGCGGTTTCGATCTAGCGGCACGGTAAACGTGTGGCAGCGGTCCGACACGAAACGTCTAAATTGAAAGGGCCCTAAAAGTTAACCCTAGCGTTAGTCCCTAAATTTAGTATTAAACAATACACAATCAACGAATATATTATACACAATAGTAACGCAACGTGACATCGGTCTTGGTACGCTTTAAACTTTCCCCTTTATGGCGAGCGCCGCGGAAGCGAAGGAGTAAAACAATAGCAGAGTCGTTCCGCACCAATTTCAATGGGATCGTAGGTAATTGAGGTTTTCTATATTCCGTTTGTATCGGCATCCTTGGTGACGATATCTCTAGTGACGTACAGTTTTGCGGTCATTTAGAAGATAAAGTCAAGCTGGCATATAAGAAACTTGGTGTGCTCAATAAAGCGCGAGAGTACTTCTCTTTGAAGCAGTTACTGTATAAGTCTCAAGTCAGACCTCATATGGAATACTGCTGCCACATAAGGGCGGAAGCACCTTGATATCAGCTTAGACCGTTTGACGCAAATCAAAGACGCGCTATGAGAGTTGTCGACGATCCCGAGCTCACAAGCGGTATTGAACCCTTAAGCCTAAGGATAGATTTTGCTTCCTTATGTGTGTTCTAACGTTTGTATAACGGAGTGTGTGCTGAGGAATTATTTGACATGATGCCCACCGCTCTCTACCATCTTTCTACCATCGCACCGCTCGCTATCGGCAGGGAATTCATCCTCACACGTTGGAACTAAAATGATCTCGTTCTGTGCGGTTTAGGCTACGGTAACCGCTTACCATCAGGTGGGCCGTATGCCTGATGGCGACCTTAGTGGTACAAAAAAGAAAAAACCTGAAACAAAATTGACTTGATGTTATGAGTAAGGGATAAAATTAATTGCCATTTTTGCAACGGAAGCCTAAAAATTTCATATCACTGTTGGTTAATGAACAAAACCAATTAAATTGCGGCTTCTAATAACAATTGAAGGATCCAGTGGCCAAAAATGTGACTTAATTGCCTTCAAAATCTTCAAGCTAACATAGACCTAATAATATCTATCATTTTGAAGCTACAATAGTCATTGTAAGATGGCAATATTTAAATAAAAGCTCACTATTTGTATTGCTACTATTAGGTATTATATTTTCACAATGAATTATAAATTTAGTATATTCTAGCATTTAGAACCACCCCAATAGCAGTGATGTAACTCCTCGACCATAACCCTTTGCACGATTTGATGGAGAGAGGGAAGGAAGGCGCTACACTAGCGGCGCTATACCTAATTTCATTATTATTATTATTTTATACAACTAGATGACAAACAAGCTGACGGCCCACCTGGTGGTAAGTGGCTACCACCGTTTATCGTTGTCATCCTGAGGCCGAAGATGAAATGCCGTCCATGCCCAGTAAAAACACTGGCTACCTTTCCCTTCAATCCGAAACACAGCAAACTGTTTCACGGCTGAAATAAGAAAGGCGGTGGTACCAACCCATACGACCCTACATACGGGCCTATCACCTAGTAAAATCCCACCAGAGAAAAAAGGAAATATAGACCATCATCCCTAGAAATGAGTGGCCTTATCTGGCATAGTAAGAATAACATAGTAAGTCTGATCTGGCCGACTTCGCAAGTAAAGTCTCAATTACACAAGCAGTCCCTAAGCCCTTTCTAACACTCCCACAAAGTCTCATAAGCACAGCCATCAGAGAACATTTCGAAAACCGGCACAGGACTGAATGTCTAAGAGGCCATGGTTAAGACACTCCAAATCCTTCTTAGCGGAGGAGGTAATACATGGAGTAAATATATAAATATAATAGTGGGCCTAATTCTGGCGGCACACTCTAAGTTTAAATTTAAGTACAGTATATCTCTTTCTCGCAATATGTAATAGGAAAAAGATGGCAAGAATTCATTTAGAGCTGTCATCTAAATTTAGAGAGATTTTAAAGGAACCATAGACAATTTTAGACGGCATGTACGGAGGTGCCTCCTAAACACTGCATTTTAACACGTTCAATAAGGTCGAAAATTTAATGCATGTTTCTAAATGTCAAATTTTAAGTCAGCGATCCTTTTCGTATTCATATTGAGAGAAAGAGGTAGACAGAACTTAAATTGAATCTTAGCATGTGTTCGCCAGAATTAGGGCCAGTATAATATATGCAAAAGTAGGATCGCTTTTTGGTTGGAGCACTTACAGATCGTTTTTAGGGTTTCGCACCCAAATGGTAAAACGGGACCCTATTACTAAGACTTCGCTATGCGTTCGTCCGTCCGTCTGTCACCAGCCTGTATCTCATGAACCGTGAATGTTAGACAGTTAAAATTTTCAAAGATGATGTATTTCTTTTGTCTGTATAACAACAGATACTAATAAACAGAATTAAATAAATATTTAAGGGGGCTCCCATAAAACAAACGTGATTTTTTTGCTTGTTTTTGCTTGATATTGATAACGGCAACAGGTAGACGCTTGTTTATAGATAATGGTACGGAACCCTTCGTGCGCGACTCCGACTCGCACTTGGCCGGTTTTTTTACAATCGCATGCTACACAAAATGCAATCCTCCCTAGCACAACTTTGTCGAGAGTGTAATGCGGAACAGGAATCAATGGAACATCTTTTGTCAGTGTGATGTTCTGGCTAGAACCAGAGTGAGTTTTTGGATTATAGTAACATATTACAGGCTCTTTCTGACCAGAAACATAATACATTTGAGGGTATTTACATTGGACACGGAAGAGTGAAAGCTTGGGGGGTACTAAAGATCCCGTAAGGTCGAAGTCCATGGTGATAAAAAGATAAATAAAGGATGTCATATTCTTCATTTTTTATTATTTATATGGATGTTTTATAGTTGTTTCTTTATTTATGACTCCAATACTGAAATTATATTTTTCATGATTTGTACGATTTGCGTTCCATTTTTCAAACGGCCCTCAATTGACAAAGGACCTTTCGGAAAGTTTCGGGTAAGCCAATAGAAATATATTGTGAATGAATGATTGTTTACTAATACCTACCCTTAGTGGACATTTCTTTAAGAGCCTTTAAGTAATTCAACCTTAATACGCAATGCCCCTGATTCTTTTGTGCACCGACTAAAATTTAATTGAAGTACAGTGAGACTCTTTCTTTACTATCCAACCAGAAAGGGACAGGTTTCCACAGAGATCGTTTCAGGCTTGTTTTATTCTGTGAAGCACCCACGTATAATACACAATAGGTTTATTACTATGTGTATTTATTACGACCACAGTTAATTATTTACTTACATACTTACTGGACTGTTCGGGTGGGCTGGTAGGGAACAAAAAGTTAAGTTAACGCACGTTCACAAATATGACGATTAAAAAGATAACCGAGTCTAAAAGACATTATATCCCATTCATAATGAAGAAAAATGGAAGAGAGGCAGATAACTTAATTTTAGTTTCAGAAAATGAAAACAGAATCTATATTAAAACTATTTTTGCGAGTAATACATTAAAATTGATAGTATGCAAGTGTCATTTTTCTTGACAATGGATTTTGTAATAATTATTTCGCCAGTGTTTAACACTACTTTGCCAGATCACACAAAAAATGTGCTATTCAAAGCTTTTTAAATATATACCTAATATTTTCCAAAAACATGTAAAGAATCCCCCTCTACTTTGTTACTTGTTGTCAAATATCCTATTTCGTCCATACAATACGGCGATTCCATTGGAACGTAAAGACCTAATATGATGTTTCAGTCTTTCAGAAATATAACCGTGTTTTTATTTGCTTAATTTATTTGGTTAAAGAATAAGAAGATTATTAATTTTTATTTTCTCACATAAGTACATAGAGTTGTGGGTAACTGCGCAATTGTTGGCGGAGTTAATATTTATCTGTGCTCTGATTAGTATTCTAAAAAGAAAAAGGATTTTGAAGG
The DNA here is from genome assembly GCA_947347705.1 of Nymphula nitidulata. Classification (NCBI taxonomy): domain Eukaryota; kingdom Metazoa; phylum Arthropoda; class Insecta; order Lepidoptera; family Crambidae; genus Nymphula; species Nymphula nitidulata. The sequence goes on from OX374616.1 coordinate 27,770,335, forward strand.
AACAACAAATTCCAATCATAGTATTGTACAGACGACAGCACATCAAGCATTACAGCATTACGAAAGCTGTCTTTATTTCGAACAGAGTAAGGTCAAACTATTATGATGTGCTGTCGACTGTAATTCGCGTTTCTTACATTAACTACAGAATAACTAATAGTCTATTAACATTAACATTGCTCACTTCGGTAAATTGTACTAAACTCACTTAACATAGGAGGAGGGTAGGCGGGCCACAAGCAATATTAGGCACCCCGCCATAGCCGGCAAATCTGACCACTAACGCCTCGCGGTCCGTTTTCAGGACCAGCGGACTCCCCTCTGTGGGGGGAGTCGTAGAAAAGCAAAGCCCCCTAGGCTTGTGGTGGACAGTCGCGACCTCACCAAAGTCCTTATGCGGGAGGAAAGCCTTCGGGCCCTATACCTCCGGGAAGTGGCGACAGCCAGAAATGGCTGAGCTGCAGGCTTGGATACGGACGTCTACAAAGTTCCTCGTGCCCGGGTCCCGTAAGCAGCCTCCTGGTGGGAGAAGGGACGGTTTTTAAGGACAGGGCCGCCGCGATCACTATGATTTGCGGTGGAGTGGTCCTACATAACCTCGGGAAAGCCCGCAAGAATCGGGGTATGCATAAAACATTTTCCGTCCATAAAAAAGGAGGTCGGTAGGGTAATCTAAAGAGTAGGTTCATGAGTTCCGTTGTTAGAAAACCACGTCTCTTGGCCACGAGCCTATGTTAAAATGTAATTATTGTTTCTTCCTATCGTATCGTACCACTGCTAAGTCACAGGAAAGTAAATATCGGCCATTTAGCTTACATTGATAACTTAATGATTCGACTCCTTCTTTTAATTTATAAACCAAACTACAAAATCGATTTTGATAAAATTTCAATGGGGCCAATCTGAAAGTATACTCTTTCAAATAAAAAAAGAGGCTTGAAAATCGCTCCACAATTGACAGAAAAATTGGTGAACATCTTTAAAAGAGAAAGCAAGTTTGTTTATTTCTTCCGCTATCACGCCTAAACCACTAAATCTATTTAGATTAAAGTTGGTATGGAGATAGGTTAAGACGCTGGAGAGGACATGGAATACCTTTTGGATAACCGACCTTCACGTGGGCAGAAACGCGGGCTGCTACTAGTACATAATAAGAATAACTACAGTGGTACAAAGAACCTTCATTTGTAAAGTCGTTTAATGAATACTGACAAAAACATGAAGTGCTCTACTTAATATTCCATTTCTAAAGCTTCATTATCTCAAACTTCGCAAGACCCGTCTCTTTAGCTAGTGTTATCTAGAATTGTTAGGAACAATTAATTCAATAAGAGTTAGGTCCCTCGTTTGTCACTAGGCTGCCAGATTGCCTTCACCTCTGCTGAAGTTCTGAGCTCAGAACTCAATAAGCGTTAATTTGTCAGAGAATCGGCTGTGATATACCAACAGACAGAGACATGAGGCGACTTTACCTACCGTCTGGTAAACCTACAAACCCCATTCCAGTGATTATATCGTCGTCTTTTTTGTGTATCCTAACATATATTATATATGCGAAAGTGAGTTTGTTTGTTTGTTACGCTTTTACCCCTAAACCACCAAACCAATTTTAATGAAATTTGGTATGAAGATAGTTTGAGAAACTTGAAATACCAAAGGACACTTCTTGGAGCGGTAGCCGACATCTACACGCACGTAGCCGAGGACAAAAGCTAGTAATATATAACTTGTCTTTTTTTCGCACCTATCAAAATCGTTATCTTGGCGTTGTCTGGTAGTGATCGCTTTAAGCCATAAGACCGCCTTTTTGGCGTTGTTGTGTGTGCGTTTGTTTTATCTCTGTACTGTTTATGGCCCTAAACATAAGGAATATGTATCTATATTTTTTAACCAATGATAATAAATACTATGGCATTCTCAATAAATGCCATAGTATTTATTTAAGGAGGTGACGACAATCCGACAATAAATTATAACTGGGCTATATTAGTTCACAGAAATATTATGCAACTTTTAAATACATCTTATTCAATTGTTATTTCATAGAAATGTCATAAAATTATCAAATGAATAAGATGAATTTGAAAGTTCCAAAACTTTTCTATGAACTAATATAGACCATGTTATAGTTTATTATCGTTTTGTGCTCGCCACATTGTATAGGCAAAAGTAACCGCTTTCGATCAGGCGGGCCTAAAAACTAGCTAAATTTATATTATTATTGTGTTTGATCAGAACCGAACATAATTGTAAATAACTTTAAACACCTAAACAATTTAATGCTAAGTTAACTTAAAATTACTCGTGGACCCACTAGTGGGTCACCGCAGTGGGAGTCTGGTGGGCTCATCAGCAGCCTGTCGATTCTGTAACAAAACTCGCACCTCACTTCGCAAGTCACTTCGAATTCAACTGTCAAAGAGCAAAGCTTCATACATTTTTTGCTTGACTTGCGAAGTGAGGTGCGAGATTCGTTACAGAATCGCACCCCAGTAGTTTAGTAGTCAGTAGTTTGCTATGCTAACTATTAGAATTTCAGATATTTTAGTCGGAATCATTATATAATTGAAATATCTTTGTTTCAGGAGTGCTCCGTGTTTGTATTTGACAAGCGGATAGCAGATAAGTTATACAAGCCGAAACGAAAAGAAAGCATGCTAGACCGAATTCGAGGATGTATTAGTCAGCTGGAGAAGATGCGACATCCGAAGATGCTGCAGATCATACACTCGATCGAAGAAGGCCATAACACTATCGCATTCGCCTCGGAGCCTGTTCTAGCGAGCCTCCATAACATATTAGCGTGGCATGTAAGTATAAGCTAATAGCTTTAACTCGTCATAAAGCTCCTATTTGTAACTCTCTGTACAATCTGTACTCTGTACTGTGAGTTTCAATCGAAACGAAACAAAAATAATTATCATCCAGTTCACCTCTCAAAGCCATATACAGGCGGTGCCGTAATACGACATTAAATTAAAACATGGGCTATAATTTAGTTCATAGAAATGGTTGGCCACTTTCAAAAACATCGTAGGGTAATCTGTCTAGTGTACACACCCCACCAATGTCCGTCCAGACGACAACATTTTTAAACATATTAAAAGCACTTGAATGATTTTGACAGTTTGACTCTAAAATCAATTTATAAAGAAATTATTCTTAATTGCCAACCACTGAGGCGCAAGAATATCTGCCGTAAGCATTTAGCGGAGTTTTAGTTCGCATTTGAAACGGAAGGTGATTGCAAATGCGTTAAACATCAACATTACTAAAAAAAATAGTGGAGAGGTCAAATGGTGAGTTCATGTTAATTTTTATTAATATGATATTTGATTTACATTTTATGGCACATATATATGTCCATTTGTATAATTTATGATTAAAATATGGATTTAATTATAGAACAATATAAAAAAATCAAGGGCCGGTGAAATGGAACAAAAAATGTGTACTTTCAAGGCTTTGAGTATTGAACTGATTTATTGTGTTTTTTTTTTTATATTAGTATTTTGTCAAGGATAATTTTACTTGAAATATCTTTTTTAATTTTGAATTAACGTCATGTCCAATCTTCGGCCGCCAACATACGCTACACTAATATTACAAGTAAATGATAATATATGAGCGAAGAGAGGCCGAATTACTGGTAGGATTGCCTAGTGACCCGGCCCATAAAGAGTCTAAATGGCCGAATGATTGGCTGTAGTACTAGTCTCCGGCCATTATCTACATTTTAAAATCATCAGCGCGTCTGTGTGTTTATTTACTACTGAAAAATGATTTGGGGGTGTTAAAGTTACAGTATGAAACGAAGACGTTTTGAAAAGTGGGTAATTTATTAAATATTAGCATCTTTTGTCGGAATGAATTTGTAGGGTTTGATTGTTTGATGCAGTGGTGCGGTATTAATACGCCTTGGTTTCTTCCAACATACATTTATTATTACTATGTTAACATGAGTAGGTGCCGGCTTGATACCCCATGTACCAAACACCTTGTATATTATTAAATAAATAAATTATTTCAATGTGTAGGATCCGCGGATTCTTAATGTAATACCTGTGTTACAAAAATTTATGCAAAACCGTTGAACATAACTAGTTAATTAATTGTGTTAATTGTTTAAACATTCAAAAATAATTCTTATTAATATGTTCAGAGAGCTTATCGGACATTCACTGGGCATTTAGTGGCGTTAGTACCTAGTGTCCGGCCTTTAGGGTTCTGTTAAGAGGCCGGAAACTAGATATGAATTGGTCGGGCACTGGATTGGAGCGGCCGAACACTGGAAAAACAACACTTCTCCGTAATTCGATTTTTTAAAATATTATTTGCCATAATATTTAATATTGTTTCAAAGACGTGTTAAGTCTATTTTGTATTATATTGATGACACTATGAAAACATTCAACGACAATTTGACACAGATTCCTTTGCAATGCTTAGTAATTATGGGTGGAACAATACAGATAACGGCTTAAAAGGCCGGACACTGGCCATATGGCGTTTGATAATTTCATGATTTTTATGAAATAAAAATATATAAATATAGCATTGTCGTATTGATGGCACCATCCTGTATAAAAAGTGGTTTCTAATAATTCACAACACAGGCGCTGGGGCGCGTTCCAAGCCTACAACTTTTTACTCTATGGACGTCTCGTGCCTTTCGGCAAGACGTTCTGTTGTCATAGCACCTGTCCCGAGTCTCGGAAAGTTGCAACTTTTGGCGATGGTTAAAAAAACTCTGACGTATAAAACGTCATATGACATTAGTGACTCAAATGAGATTGGATATGTCAAATCGCAAATCGGCTTAGTTTTATCTAAGTGAATAAAAGTCAAAAAGCTTTAATTATTAAGAACTCGGTTGTGTGTTGTTTGTGACCCAATGCAGAAAATTTAATGTGAAATGGAAAACTTTGTATTAGATAATGATTAAACTCCTTGTTATGATGAAGATGGTGATCTCTGGATCCAAAGGGTTGGTGGCAAACAAAAATACATTTCATATTTTTTTTTGTTACCAAACAAGTGTGACATGACATTGACCTGTGTATGTAATGTCAAAATTTGAGGTTATAAAAACAACATATGTCGTTTCACACCTTAGAGCAAGACAAAAAACAACTCGGAGAGTTTGGAGTGTATGCTCAGAACGCACCTCTGCTGCCGTTTTTATACAATTGGACAGCTATCACGACGACGAAAGGTTTTGTTTTAATTCGATGGAAACTTACACTAGGGGCACTGTACTAAGGTTGTGCATAGCTTACACAGTAACGCAATTATACACAAAACTTATACACAAATGACGTACCCTGTCACTGGTTAGGGCTGCCCGCCTACTATAGCCTGTTTATAGAAGATTTTTATTACTGTTTTGCCAGTTTTGCCATCGACCCTTGCAAGTACACGCGGCCCACTATCTGTGAGTAAAGAGGTTTACGTTAGCGTACGTATCCAAACTTTAAATTTTCCTCTTACTGTCGGGGGCCGGGGGCTGATGTACCTACCGTTTTTTATTTAGAACGTGTGGGTTCATTTTCCCCGACAAAATCGATCACCAACAGAATGTGGGCACACTAAAGTGGATTTCGAAGTGGCATTATTTAATAAAATATGTACAAAGTGTTTTCATTTCGATTTGAATGGAGTACAGCATGCAAATATTACGCAGCGTCCGACGTGAACGATCTTGATACGAAAACAAAGTGGGGTGAAAACAAGAAACTGTCGATACCTATCGAAGTGACCTAAGTGGCCAGAGGCAAAAATCTCGTCAGGGGTAGCCACGGTATTTTGTTCTATAATATTTTGATTTATTGGTAACTCGTCACAGTAAGTTTTTTTTAAGGACTGGAGAAAATCAAACACTTGAAGTAATACAATCGTAGGTTACGGTTCTGATAGAAAAAATAAATATATAATGGAGTAGATATAGCGCAAAGCTGATCGGCTAATATGTATCTAATAAACGGACGCAAGGGAAATAACATATTTTAGACTTACAAAAACGTGACAAGTTAACTTAATGACGAGTTTACAAAGGCCCACGCGTACTGTGACGCGGGGCGGCATGAAGGGAATGCGATCAGTACTATTCTGTAAAGAAATTCGCATCTCACATCAATTTCATCTGTCGAAACGTATAAAAAAGTTTGACAGTTAAATTTGAAGAGTTGAAGTTGTTTTGATATTTTCGCGCGAAAAAGATACGTTCTCTCTCACAAGCATGCTTGTGAGCCAGGAATCTTTGGTGACTCTCGCTACGTCGCGTCCACGCTTGTGAAAAAATCTCGTTACGTCGAGTCTGTGTCGATTGGGTGTTGTTAGCAGAAAAAACTGAATTTTTGAACTGATTTGGCTTGAGAGCGTGTCAGTCAGAGAACGCAGCCGCATTTTACCACTTTCTTTGAAATTGTGTCTTACCGCTTACCGTTTACAGTTGCGTTTGCTCTGATTGTTCTACGTGGGACACTGCCTTAAGTACCTTTTGCTTTATAAAAAATAGACTCAATTGCCTATCGCGAATTTGCAGCAATTACTAGACATAAAATTAATTAATTGCTTGAGTTAGATATATAAAACAATACCTAAGATAGACATAGCAAGTATTTTTTTGTGTGCCTAAGGAATGTCTCAAGTCATTAACAAACTAAATATGTTCATAAAACCACAAGGAATGGTAATAACAAGCTAAATACCTAAATTATAAGGATATAGTATTCCAGCTTCCAGCACGTTTTCATTAGTTCTGAATTCATTAGGATTGTGTATGAAAAGGGAAAGACGTTTTTATTTTTATTCCGTTTAATAATACCCCAAGTTGGATCATAATGCCCACAACGCGACGGCGCACTTCGCCTGGAGAATACAAATTTTGTTAATACAAGGAAAACAAAAGAAGCTAAAGAAAAGAATATCGTTTCGTTTACTTTCTCAGTGAATAACATACAGACACGTTTAATTATTAATACAATAAACTAGCTCCCGACATCACAAGAACCAAAGTTTTTTTGATACAATAAAAATACTGAGCGAAGAGGCTCAGTTGTTCACAGGAGGAATATTTCTTGGTGTTGTGTTTTCGTTTTGTATAAATATATGGACAATTACTAAAAGCATTTAAAGCTTTTAGTCTATCAATTACTTTGGCTCGTGTAAACTTGGGAAGTTATTGCGACTGGAAAGCACTGCGCGTACGCGTTAAGTGTCAACTCAACTTACCTGAAACGCTTTTACATCAGATCTTTTATGTCTTATTAATTCCATATTAGCATGCCTGTATTAAGCATGGGACGAAAGTATTAACAAGCTGAGGTTCTTATGATATTAATATTATTTACATACGTGCGTTTGTGCCTTTGCGTGTTTGTCTAGCAAGGCAATGAGTCTGGGAGATTCATTGAAATAATACGCCGGTAATTCGTATGTATGATATACGGAAGATCTATAGAGCTTGTACAAGAGCTATAGATTTCTTATTTAAACCTATCTAAAAGTTGACATTCCCACATCCATACGTATCATTAAAGATCACCTTTGCACCGTTATAACTCATCAAACACAACCAAACGTTAAAAAATATTGTTTCTTTCAATGGCTCTAAACTCCCCTAAAATCAGAATATAACATGCTAGATAACGAACTAGTTGGACAACTCCATTTTTAAAAAAAGCTTTTGTGGTTCTCTGAACCGGTCGCCATTTTAGTGGAATTGACTTTAATTTTTAATAGAGTTTAGAATAGGAATCGCCGGCGAATCGATGTTATTTTGTTGAATGTTGTGGACCTAAGCACACACCAAAAATAGCGGACGGTATAACCAATGTGAAAAAATCCATAATCCTTTAACGTTCAGACGCCTTAAATTTATATATTTATTAATAATAATTAGCACGGTTCAGCCAATTATTCAAGATCACAAATTATTCAAGATGACAAACAACATAGCTAAAAAATATGAAATAACATAGGCTAAACGGTTGTCCATTTCATCAATTCAGTTACTTATTATAACCTAAACATAAAGTTAAAATATAAATTCAAATCGAGCGCGAGAATGGCAAACCTGTCTACAAAGTTTGAATATGAAAATGACATGATTACTCTACTCTTATTTTATCCTTTTCCGTTAATGGAAAGAGAAATCAGTCACAACGACATAATAGTTACATCGGCGAGACGCGTCGTTAGATGTTCATTGTTCCAAATGAAGAGCTATGAATCCGATGAAACTTCTTGTTAGTTTCATGTAACATTTAATTGTTCCGGTCGGTTTCAAGTAGTGGTGCTAGTTATAAAAGAAGTAATACTCACCACATATGTCAATGAATTGAATTCAGTGCCTTAAGTATTTTCAATCAATTACAATCACGTATCCTTGTTAGGTACCTACGATGAGAAATTACATAATGAATTCAAATGAATGAAGCATTGAGTAAAAATTGCAAAAATAAAATTTTTAGTGTTTAGTTATATCTATTTATATTTAATTTGACCTAAGCATTTTATTAATAAATAAACTTTGTTTAGGACATGAAAAGTTGCTATCAATAAAAAAAATCGTTACAAATTGACGTAATAAAAATATTTGAAACGCTTTAATGCTCCCAAATTAGCTGTACCTTGACAATTGGTGGCGTTACACTGAGTTTCACAATTTATATACGAACTCCGATGTAGATTAATTAAATTGTCCCTCTTCGTTAGGCAAGTCCATAACACGAGCGGCACAAACACGTTTTAATCAAGTAGGTATCATACCAGAAGAAATTGCTTTTGCCCAAGCTTGCAATACTTATATACTTTTCTAATACAATGCACGGCAAACGACTTAACACCACCTGATTTGAAGCGGTAAGAATAGTTCATAATATGCGAAGACAGCTAGTGCAGCTTGATACACACTATTCTAGCCGCCTCCACCTTGCCGGCCCATCAGGTGATTTTTCACGCCTCTTTTGATGGAACCCGTGTTATAGGAAGGAACACGTATGCTGGCAAGGAATTCCAATTTTTGAAAGTCGGACAAAGAAACGAGTTACTGAACTTCTTTGTTCGTGATGTGGATGTCCGTGGAGGTGGAGACAGTAAACTGACGACTCCAAAGACCGGCACGCGTGCTCCTGAGTAGGAAGGGTGAAGATGGGATAAAGTTGAAAAGATCCTCAGAACACTCTCCATGATAAAGCCGATAGGAGGCGCATAGCGATGCAATACTGTGCGCAATATTTACATTATATTATATTTCTGATGCTGTTGTTGTATAAGACATTTGTTTGAAGGAAATCTTCACGTCAAATATTTATTTATTTTATTGAATACTATTTTTTTAATTACGTAAAACAACTTTCACTGCATAGTCCATAAAATTAAATCACCTAATGAATCTTTACGGAATAATAAAACAGCAGCTAAATAGAAGTGAACAAAGTTTTAAAGTGAGTGAAATAATTAATTTGTTGCGCTCGTAAAGGTGCGATCAGAGTGAAGCATTCACTTACCTAAGCTACATATTTACAAAGCTGTGAACTACTGGACTCGCTCCTAGAATGCTCTCACTTAAATTCTTACGTATAGTCACGAGCTTATATAGCTCCCCACTTCTGACAGTTCATGACTCTTTATTGCAAACATAATAAGGAGGCTAAAATGCCAAACATTTGTAATATATACAGTGACCGAAAGTCCGAAAAAAAATATATATAGGTGGTTGTGTTACCTGTCAAAAGATACCTCTGAAAGTTTAACACCTTTCTGACGAGTTTTATTTTTCAATTAAATTAATAAAAACATTGTCCTGCTCGTGACAACCCTAAAATTTCATAGTATTGCGTATCGTACAACTCACTACAGTTATACAGACACACACGTACGACACACTACAGTTATACAGACACACACGTAGGACACACTACAGTTATACAGACACACACGTAGGACACACTACAGTTACACAGACACACACGTACGATACACTACAGTTACACAGACACACACGTACGATACACTACAGTTATACAGACACACGTACGATACACTACAGTTATACAGACACACACGTACGATACACTACAGTTATACAGACACACACGTACGATACACTACAGTTATACAGACACACACGTACGATACACTACAGTTATACAGACACACATGTACGATACACTACAGTTACACACGCACTCACAACCCGCGCAAATAGTACGATATCGACCCCCCGCAACCTCAGAATTCCATATTTCGGAATTCTGTAACACCCAGAATATAATGTTTATTGTAAAGTCACTATACAATACACACATATATACCTGGATAATGGAAATGAAGGAAAAGCTGTGACAATGTATTTTTTTATGTTGGCCACAGAAAAGGCCTTTACAGCGTAAGTTTTGGTTGGTGGTAGAGCTTTTCTAAGTCCGCCTGGCTAGCTACCTCCATCTTACCTAAGTCTGCCGTCATAACAATAATGTTAACGGCATTGTTGTGTTCCGGCAGTTAGAGGTAAGATAGCCAGTTCCTCTGTGGTTGAGAAATCCGGGTGTAGCTCGCTTCCATCGTCAGCCTTATGTTACTTACCATAAGGTGAGCTGAAGGTCAAGAGCTTAACGGGGGTTAAGATTTTTTTAAAAAACCTTTTAGAAGGCAAGAACCTTAATGAGTCTCAAGCATAACAGACGATTCGCCTTTGCTTTTCTACGCTCTTATTTAGAACTATTGGAAAACATTCGATAAACGTAAACTTAAGTATTTGTGTGTCAATCTTTTTTGCGGTGCGTAAAAACGAGGCCGGATGTAAGTTTTCGGATTTCATCCATGTTCCGACAGTTGTGAATGATGATACTGAGGAGGTGTCTCGCTATCGATTAAAGTCCCCAGGACACTCGAGGAGGCTCGCTATAGGGGTCTTCAAAGCCTCGGAATTTTCCGATTTTGTCATGGAGGGACGGGAGAGCACCCAGGATCCGGAGTAAATGATTATCTTGGTGTGTGAATGTGTCAACCCATTTTTTGTTAATTAATTATTCCCTACTACACCCGCGTGTGTTTTTTTGACTTTATTCCTCGTGCTGTGAAAAATCTTAGCTCTCTGTTTCGGCCGAAACTAAATTCACCAGGTATCGCCTTAAGCAGACAAAGGTTGTGTATATAATTATTAATATTATCATCGCCATTGCAGCCTATAATGTCCAAAGCTTAACAATTAATCCATAAATACAAGCTTAATTGACATTTTGCCGACTAATAGGCCAATACAAGCTGCACACTAATTAAATTGTCTTGGGCGTGGTTAATTGCCTTGCTAATAATATGGAGGTTAAGTACCTAAACACTGTAGTTAATTTAATAACTGCCTTTGATCTAACATTCTAGATATATGTATAGTATATGTGTTGTATAGTTGCAGCTGACTTTGTGGCTTATAATATATTATGTTCACCAGTTCCTAAATATGCGATGCAGCGCACTGAAAAGGATTAGTTATACCAAGCACTAGGAACGCGCCCGACCCGCAGAGATTTAACCGCTCCATGAAATTGTATGAATAGCTATGCAACTTACCAGATGCACCCTATTTACGGTTCGCGTGAGCTTTTTTAGATAAGGAAAGTTTTGGAATAGACTTTCTACAATTCAATTTTACTCAGAATATGAGTTAAGTTGCTTGTTTGCTGTCTTTTATTGCAGTTATTATTATAATTATGTTACTTTATTTTAATTCCTAAAAGCATCTGTAATTCAAACGTTGTCGTGTTTGAACCAAATCCGAATATGAAATTGACTTAGAACTAAAAAAATCTTTTAGATCTACCTAAGTCAATTTCAGATTCGGATTTGGTCCCTTCAACACTAAAATGATTACATCGGGTTCAGACTCGTATTGCCGCAGTTTTTGAGAATAGGCACATCACACTGGAACTCAATAAAACTCTCGCCATCGTAATGTAACATTTAGTTACAATCCAAAAACTTCAAGGTGAATTAACAAACCCAAAAATAGCTTTGAAACTAAGCCCCTTCTTACATTAAGTACGATATTCGCAAGAGGAGATACCTCAGTCGCATACCCATAAGATACTTGTTCGCCACTCGAGATTCGTACATTACGCTACTAAAAACAAAGAAAAATACAATTACAATTTAATATTAAACTGTTGTTCATCGCCATCTTGCCAAGATTTGAAATTCGAACGAGAGGCGACTAGTAGCGGACGCGTAGGACCGGTAGCGTAGTGTGCGGACCGCTATACAAATGTATGTGAGGTGAGATACTCCTCGGCGACCCATCTTCGCGACTCGCGTAAGATACTAGTCGTCTGTAAGTAGCGTAATGTAAGAAGAACCTAAATGTTTTTGGTGATATGTTTTCATTTTTACTTGTCTTGACAATTTCACTATGATGAAAAAATCATGCCTGTGCTATGCGGACCATCCGTTTGATTCGCTGTAAAACTATATACCTTACCAAAAATACACAACAATAAACTATCATGAAAATACTCCAAACTTTGTTCTAAATTCTTCAGTTCACAAACATCCTTCAAATATAGCATTAATAGAGTAGAATGTGTTGTAATGTAATTAGCGGGAACATAATAGCTTTCGTGATGAATTCATTATGGTCAACTCCTTTGGGCCCAACATACACATTAGTGGTTTGGCCCGCCCGTGTGCTCCTTTTAACAGTATATTCACACGAATACGGTAACTTTATATTCAAATATATCGAGCTGTAACTAAATACATCACGGCGCTACATCACAAGTGTCAATCATATGTATATATTGCAAGTCATTTGCCTTGTTATCCAAATACTACCAACCCCAAGTGTTCTTGGTGGTGTTAGACATAACCAGAATCGTTAGTTTAATTGTCCTTCACGTTTCTGCAACTTGTAGGATTAATATAATTTTATTACATTGTCAATCGTGGCCCAAACGTAGATTTATTACGCCATTAATATAAAATCTATTGGAGGCATGTTATGATATCACCAAATAGGTAGTGCTGGTAGTGTTGTTTAATCATTAATGTTTCTCGATTTTTCTATCCACGTCTAGCCATACCACTGTGGAATACTCATCATTACCCTATAGTTCTTTGACATGCAATGAATAATAATAATACATCAATTCACACAATTGTATGCGCATTTAAGCAAAAGAATCGACATTGGTTACCGCCGCCACGATCCATCGCATTATGCTTGCTTCATGGACTTTAAATAATGAAGCAGAACAGAATACCCCGTATAAAAAGACAAGCCAAGGGAGCGAACGCGAAGCCTGTTTGTCCCTTTTATTTTAAACTATCGATATTTTTTAAAGGATGGTGACCGTAAACAATAATTTCCATCATAATATAAAATAATATATTAGAAGCAATAATAAACAAAAGGATGCGCTTTTAGTGCTTCTAGCGTAGGATGAAGGAGCTATGAAGTTATCAAAGTTTGGCCACATCAGTGGTTCAGTCTCAATATTAACAGATTTTGTACCACTACTATGTTTACTGTTTAGGAAAGTTTATCTCCTGTTTATAAAGTTAAATGCTCAAAGTTTCAATGCGTCACCATTTAAATAATTCATTACATTGCTACATAGTAACACAATGATGTTTAACTGTATATGATGGAGGAGTGGAGTTATATTTTGAAAATGATTAAAATAATTTCAAACAGTAAGTACAATGAAATCGATTGAAACTGATGCGTATAATAATATATACGTAATTGATGCGTATAAACGCATCAATTTTTATTAATAATCGGAAGGTTCATGATGAGGGCAATTCTTATTCTACAATAAGGGGATGTGTATCATCAGACCAGCCTGTGAAGTCTACTGCTGAACAAAGGCCTCCCCCATCGATTTTCAAATGGAGCGGTCCTGCGCAGCCTGCATTCAACGGCTCCCGCGACCCTGACCAGGTCATCTGTCCATCCAGTGGGAAGCCGTCCTACTTTGAGCTTTCCGGTATATGGTCGCCATTCTAGCACTATAAATCCCCACCGGCTGTCTATTTTGCGTTTTATGTACGTTGCCCACTGCACTTCAACTTGCTAATCCTATTAGATATGTCAGTGAATTTGGTTCTGTTACGGATGTAAATATTTCTGATTACATCTCGCAGAGAAACACCTAACACAGCTCGTTGTGTGACTGCAAACTTGAACAGAAGGCCTTTAATAAGCGACCACGTTTAACAGCCGTATGCCATCACTGGCAACATACACTGGTCGAAAACTTTCGACTTCAAGCACTGAGGAATTTTGGACGAGAAGATCTTACCCAATATCACTAAAATGTGAAAGGCTGCAAGTAAGAAAAACTTGTTGGCATATTGGTGATTTCATGATTATTATGTATGTTTCCCTAACCTCCAACTATGTATTCTGTGCCTAAAGTTAAAAAATAATTAAAAAAGAAAAATATCTTGAACTTTATACTCATGCGTCAAACTTCAAATAAGCTGCATTAACGCGATGACGACTAACGACGACGCCACTTATAAGGTGGATGCCATTACATGATCAAGCAAATATTGAAGCAACAATATAATATTTAACTACAAGCCACTAGCAGATGGAAGTCGACCATAAACGAATGCAATGAAAAATGTTTTGTTTAAGTACTGTCGACAGTATACCATGTCACACCGATCTTGTGCACGTTATATAGATGCTACCGTACTATATGTATTGACGCTAGAGTCGTTGTGACATGTTACTAAAGTTACTTCTGTGGTCGACTGTACCTTGACTTTATATCATAACTCAGCATTGAAAACTATCAAACTTAGTTGACCCTTACTTTTACGAGAATACAAAATTTACGAAGTTGTAACAAAAGTTAAACTGTAGGCCAGTTTAAATTCAGAATTCCAGAGTTGGTTTTGCGGAAAGATTGTCTTTCTTAACCATTATAGATTTATGTTAAAATGTAAAATTTTAGGTGAAATTAAAGCTTGGTTCACTTTTGTTCATTTCTGAATACGAAGATAG
Organism: Nymphula nitidulata; assembly: GCA_947347705.1. Taxonomy (NCBI): domain Eukaryota; kingdom Metazoa; phylum Arthropoda; class Insecta; order Lepidoptera; family Crambidae; genus Nymphula; species Nymphula nitidulata. The sequence goes on from OX374616.1 coordinate 27,785,348, forward strand.
ATAGAGTTCGAGTCAAACTTCGTAAATACTAAAGAAACCATTATTGATTCAAATGGCATTTATTATCTTCTAATATATATAAAATCTCGTGTTACAAATTTAGTTACCATACTCCTCCGAAACGGCTTGAACGATTTACATGAAATTTTATATGTTTATTCAGTAGGTCTGATAATCGGCTACTACCTAACTATTTATGTTTTATTTTGGACATTTTTTTTTATTATGGCAAATAAACGTTTGCGGGGTCAGCTCGTATTATTATTAATGATATTTACTGTCTCGTCAACAAGACAAATGAAGTATAGGGTTGCCCGGAGCAACCAGACCTCAGATGTAGTTAAGTGCTAAAGTTAAAATGCTATACCGATTAATTTCTCTATTTCGTAACTGGTGATCTTTTGAAATTAATATCTCACTTTAAAATTTAAAATTTAATGACATGTTCTGGCCGAGCGCCAGAACATGTCGTTAAATTCATCCATTGATCCCGACAACACTGAATGAAGACCAATTAGTAAACATTAGTCTAATAGCTTTTTATTTACATTAACAACTTACTTTTTTAAATTTGAATTAACAACGCGAGTTCAATTTAAAAAATAAAACTATCAAGGACTTAATTTGTATCATGTGTGTATGACGGTGCAATTGAGAAATATGCAAACAAAAATAGGCCTAAGTGTAGTAAATAAATATAGTATACCTATAGTGGCTGTACAGTACGGTCCGTTCAAAATTGATGTGATCGATTTTAATCCTTATCGCGTTATGTCTCTGACTGTACCCAGAAGCAATATAGCTATGGTTGGTGAAGGTTTGTTAGAAAAACTGTATACGCCTGCTCGGTCTGTTGGCAGAGGTGATTTGTAGGAAAATTAAAGAGAGTAACTGGGCGGTGATTGACCTCCTTCCGTCCGAGCCACTCCGAGTGGACGTCTGATAAATGAGTTTCGGCGATGCTGATCACATTACTTCCACCACACGGAAAGGACCACTGATTGACAGACCATTCCTCTGTCTGGTCAGTGCTGGTTAACATAAATTCAAGATCTTTGTGCATTGTACAATATTAACTCTACTGTGCATTTCCTTGCAGTAATAGTCATAACAAGTGTTCCCACCAAAACTTGAGCATATAAAACTCAATATACAGAAACACATTACATTCAGTGTGTTATATTTATAATCCATTAACTTATTTTGATAATTTATCATATCATCAACTTTTAGGTGACATAAACTCAAATGCACTATCTAAATTTAAATAAATTAATAGGGTTATTACGTATTTTAATATTAATAATAAATATTATGTATAGTAAACTAAATACCTAGCTCAAATTACCGTTTATATAAATACTACATTCATGTTACGTAAACTGGCAGTCAAAGTTAAAGATTTTATATAAAGGTTTTTGATAACCTTTAAACCCTAAGTAAATAGTTTGTCACTGTCTGTAATTAGTGGGGTGTACCGTTCCCACACTTGATAATTTCAATTTAAGCTACATTATCATTTTCACATCATCATGCTAGGTTTGAAGCGAACAACAAACCAATATTAATGTAATGAATGCTGTCTGTACACAGGAGTCAACCCCAGTGGTGTCAGGAGCTCAGCCGCCGATCGCCCCCCATCCAATATCGCTGGGACCCCCGAGTTCACAGCAGCAACAGTTGAACGCCCCCACTCAGCGACCACCAAATGCCAAGGAATATTACTTCTTAGACATCGAGCTTCGCTACGGACTGCTACAGGTATGATATTGATTATTATCATTGGATGGACAATTAAACAATAGTACAAACATTGTTGCGACGACTGATCCCACTGTAATAGTCTATTTGTGCTACTACCCACTAATATTATTATTATGATTATCACTTAATATTATTATTATGATAATAACTAACATAATCCCTCTAATTATATAAATATTGTTTCGACGACTGATCCCACTGTAATAGGCTATTTGTGCTACTACCTACTTAATATACAACTAACATAAGCCCCCTCATTATAAAACGTGGACTAAAGTTATCCCAACACGGGGCGACCGCCTAACCTTATTAGTGTGAACATTGGTATGGTTTGTGACGACATATTGTCTATTGAATTCAATTATGACATTTGAATATCATTGTCGCCCTTTAAATGTATTAATGGTTAACCCAAGAACAAATAATAATAAAAGGAGGGCTTGGTAGATAAGTCTAAATCGAGATAGTGTCGAGTAATTCCTATGTCGACTGGAAATGTAAAAAAAACGCTAGCGGACAATGTGCACTTTGGATGTTAAGGGCTAGGCATAAATTTCTCCATATAATGTGACATATTTTGTGAGATTACGCTAAAAGACTTAAGCCGTTTTATTTTCGATTTTTGTCGAACTGAGCGACCTTGTTCACTCCACAAGAATCATCCTCCAGAATTAACGCACAGAGTTTTATCTAAGACATTTTCCTTGCATGTCTATTTCCTTAAAACTTTGTGACGTTAGTACACCTTGCAGCAATTGATATATTCTAATAATAACGAACACTTCATGCATGAGACCTCTCGATGACTTTATACAACACTCGGAATAAACAGAGTTAGGCCAACGGATCCTGTTTTAATACATAGAAAGCAAAGAAAGAAAGTTGTTGTTGGAATTTCAAATAGATATTGATCTTTTCTGTTGATGTTTGAGAATTATTCACTGGACAGGATTTTTCTACCACTTGGATGGTAGAAGCTCAATTGAACAATTTTAATCCTTTAATTTTTAACCCCGGCACTAAAAAGGAGTTTTATAAGTATTTCGTGTTTGTGTGTCCGTATGTATATGTATGGCATCGTAGCTCCGAAATGAAAAGACCGATTTTGATTTGTTTTTTTCTGTTTGAAAGCTGACGTGATCAAGATGGTCTATAGTTAACTTATGAAGGACTGTTCAGGTATTTATTGATCTTCAGCTCGATTCCTACTTGACTTAAGGGTTTTAATAACATGCACATATCCGATTAATTTGAAATTTGGTATAGGTAGGTACTTTTACTTCAGAGGTACTTCCAAGTCATACTAACCCTATAGCATCAAATAGTCTGCGGGATTATTCATTTATTCATTCAGAATCTTACAGCAGGAAGTGTTTTCGTCTCATAAGAATAGTCTCAATGAAAAGGTGTTAGATATGTCTAGGTGTTTGAGATGTTTAACAACATGGCGTATTGAAAGTCTGCTCAATTAGATACCTAGGCGGATATTCTTGTAGTGAAGAGTTTTTGTGTGATTGGTAGGTTTAAGGTTATTGTTATGACTTATAACCAAACCAATTTCGGTTATAAGTGGTCATAAAAAAATAACCGTGAACCTACATCTCTTCGATTCAAACGACCTAGGCGTCCAATGGTGACTTATTAAACCAGATGTCTGACATGACGTTCACCCATCTGGTTAAACGTTGCGCTCAATGACTAGGCTACTGTCCTTTAACCGTTTCATTAAATGCCAGCGTTCAATCAACAAAAAGCCTAGCCGTGCGGTTAAGTGGCTAATTTCACCAGACAGCTACGACAGATAGATGACAATCGAAGCGCGACGCACTTCGCGGATGCAAAAATCCTCAGCAAAATACTTTACATTATTTATTATTACAGCGATCCTGTTCACGGGAAGAATGAAGATAAGATGTCTTTTTTTAACTTTTAGTTCTTTTTAGTTGTTTTTAACGTTTTAATCTTCTGTTCCGAGTCACACAAATGGATCTTACGGGCTCCGTTGGTGTGACAGTTGGCATTTGAGTTTTTACTATTCGTATGACAGGATCTCAAGTTTCTTTTTATTCAATAGCCTCACGCAACACTTTTTAATCGGTGGTAATTAATTTTTATACAATGTTGCCGATACGTATAATGGGCTGTTAACTGTATTTCTTGGAAAATGTCACTAAAATATTGAAAGCTCAATGCTTCATTAAACAGTTTCATATGAGATATACAGATATACCTCTTATGAAACTGACAGTGTCCTTGCGATATGGCCCACATCGATTTACTTCACACAATAGTGTCTCATGTGTCGATACTTATTGTGGCACAGATTAAATAATTTAGTCTCTCAGATGGAGTTTGCTCGGAGCTCACTGGCGTAGCGTCTCGAGCATGGTAGAAGTTCTTTGGTTGCTATTACGATAGCAAACTAACTTACGCCATCATTTATCCTGGATGGGTTCGACTCAGGATATATTTGAAGAACTGTCTATCTAATTATTTGTTCTTGGTTTAATCATTATAAAAAAAGGGCGACTTGCACAAAAATGTATTAGTAATCTATCGAGACGGTGACCCTGGTGGTCAGTCAACCGCTTTCACCCACCAACCCGCATTGGCAACGTCATGGTCTAAACTCCTCATGTGTCCAATGGTGGGACGCAAATAGGTTATCGAATTAAATTACTATTCGTAGACGAATCGAATAATATTTTTTCATTTTGCAACGTCCTATCTCTTAATAACGCCAAAAGACCTCTCGGTCGTATATTTTAGAGTATGATTGTTTGTAAGTATAAGTGCACCTTTCTAGTGTCAAAGTTTCATATGTATCTTACATTGTATTGTCACTTGGCTTCTTACAAATTTAACAATAGACCTTACAACAATGCAGGCAAAGTGTGAACAGTAAGGCAACAGTTATGTTATTCTTGCAGGTATAAAATATTCGTAGGTTCTCTGTTCTCTGTATACGTTAAGTTGTTGCACAAAATGTCAATATAAGGTCAGGTGGCATGTCCGATAGCTAAAACTACGGACAGGCCCCCGTCAAAAAACTATAGCGCCTCGGTTGTGATATGTTGGAACCATATTGTAAAAAAATTTATTAATGTTTTAATAATACCTCTCTCTATCGCTTTATGAATCTGATCTCCTCCACTCCCTTGAAAAATTAAAATTAAAATATGACAAACAAAAAAAAATTAAACGATACTACAACTACTACTTTTAACCTATTAGTAAAATACTAGATACATTTATTTTTTTTGTAAGTAAAATAATTTATTTTAAGACTATGTAGGGTATGATGCGCCTATTATTATAAAGCAATCTCCTCGAGCTCTCTGGAGTAGCGGTTCGAGTGCTTTGTTTTCCATTACGATACAGCAAAGCAACTTACGCCATAATTTATCTCAGATGGGTTCGACTCATTATTTTAATAACTGGTATATATTATAATTTCTAATTCAATTATCACGGGTATTTTTTTACTGAAATGAAATCGGTTTTTCGATTTCAAATAGCTATAGTTTTACGTACCTTGTTATAGATGTATTAAAATATTATTTATTTATGCATATCCCCTATTGAATCTTAAGTGGAGTCGTACGTCGCATCGAGTAGTCCGTTTATTGACACAGCCCTTTTCATAAAATTATTCACAGACTGAACACCATTATATTATTATCTCTAATCTATGGACTGAACGTACGACGCCCCGCGCGCCGCGCACGCCTCTTCGCAAATCCCGATACCAACACATAGCCGCGGGTCACTTTACAAGCACACATGTTAAAGTTTCTTTTCACGTTAATTATATGTCGCCGCCGCCCCGTCTGGTTAAATCAGCCGCTTAACTGTATGGGTTGTAGTTGATTAAACGCCGGCGTCCAATTGAACGCCTAGCCCGATACTTCTAGACTCACTTAAGGTTTAACGAAAAGACTTGTACTGAAAAGTTTTGGTTTAATTAGTAGGTCATAAAAAATAACCTTGAAGGTTATTTTTTATGACCACTTATAACCGACATTGTTTTGATTCTAAGTGGTAATAAAAACATTACCTTGAACCTACCAATCACTGAAACAGTCACACAAAAGCTCTTGGATTTAAACGACCCGCCTAGGCGTCCAATTGAATGGCTATTTTAAACCAGACGGCTGATATGACGTTCAGCCATCTGGTTAAACGTTGCGCTCAATGAGTTGGCTAGTTGTACTTCAGCCGAGCGGCGTTCAATCAACGGGCTAGGCGTCCAGTTAAGCGGCTGATTTAACCAGACGGCTGCAACATATATATTATTTGTTATTAGGAAGGTAATATTGAAAAAAGAATAGCTTAATTTGAATTCAACTGCCACTTTCAAGTAGTCCGACTTCGTTTTACACTAGAGTGGTATTTCAAAAAGTCGTGACGATATGGTCATGCCCTTAATAGACATAGTCAAAATATTGATTTTGACTATGTCTATCTACTACCGTGTTAATCCACTTAGTGTTAATATTATTCAACTTTGGTACAAAAAAGATAGCATTGAACTTTAATAACTTTGTATTTAAGTATTGAACGTTGAGCGGTTTTGCAGTCTTTTAATGAATTAATCTTGGTTTTAATAGTATTTTTAATATATGCAAAGCTTATGTTTTGTAGTAATATGAGTTTTTATGCATAACCTAAGCCTTTTGTAAAAATGTAATCAAGATTGTCAAATTTAATTGATATTTTTTGCACGCACTGTTGTCTTCTCGTTAATCTTTATGTATTAACTGGCAGGGGAAACTTGTTTGCTAATGTATCACAAATCGTTTTCAACTTGAAGTGTACTGAAAGAGCTGTAGTTTCCTTCATTAAGAGAAGAAAAAAAATGTAGGCTATCAATTCTACCTGAAAACTAAATCCTTGTGTTTTGTAGTTATTTTATTTCATGGTATGAGTATCTGACTGTAACATCCAGTACAATACCTTACGATTTTTCTTAAGATCTGTAGTCGGTGACATTCAAATTAGGTTATACGTAAGTTTTAGCTTTATTCCAGGATAAGGCTTAAAAGTAATTTAATTTGGTGAAATCGAGCCTAAAATAGTGCTTTACTGAAAAGTGTTCATGTATTTTAATTGGTTGGAAAACTAATTCAAGTCGTAAAAGTTTTATAGTTTTCAAATCGGTTGCCATGTTTAAAACTAGTTACTATAAAACCATTTTGTTACTTTATTTATATCAAAGAATGCAATTACTTGGACTTTATGACTACTTTAGAAGATACCTACTTTTAAAGTAATATTCCCGGCATTATTTGGTTGGCTGGGTTATGTAAATTATAACTTCAGCAAGTTATTTAATTTGGAAGAAATTTCTTGTGGAGGTTCGATTAAGGGTCGTGGGTCAACACAAAACTTTTGCACACAAGTATCGGGCTCATTTTTAAGCATTGCCAATTTAATTAAAATTCTCTGCTACAAGTAACTTAGACATTAACGTAACAACTAATACCTACTTTTAGCTACCAAGGACTTGGGATAAATTTCTTCCAGACTATCTGAATTTGCATTATAAGCTAAAGTATAAGGTGTTATGGACCTAAAGGACCTTATGGTCGAAATATTTTATTTCATCATCAAATTAATTCATTGGGTCATCCCAAGTCCTTGGTAGCTCAGATGGTTAAAGCCATAACATAAAATACCAAACGGTAGCACCAGGATATTTTCACATCTTATAAGTAATACTTAGTTCGCAAGCCTCCTAAGTATAATAATGATTCAACTAATGAGCGATATATTTTTCATCCCCCCATCTCGGAAAGAGTATTCTTGCCCTTTGATATCTGAGTGCAAAAGCCTTTTTTATCCGCTAGAGGATAAAGTAAAATTGAATTTAGAACATCGTGTGCACTATGCTTGTGAATTCAAAACATCATTAATAGTTATTTGTTATACAAGAGTGCAAAGTTGCTTTTTAACCGCGTGCTCAATTTTGATAACCGAGGAAGCGAAAGATTCTAAAATTTGCGCCATTTGCTTTTCGCGACATATTTGTTAAAACCATAAGTTTAAAACAAAAAACTTGAAAACAAGTAAAAAACCTCAAATGAGTGATTCTAGCGTCGAAGAAGTTTATTTGACGCCAACAGAATTCACTGAAACTATTAATAATGCGCAAATGTTTTTTTTGCATTGAGTCATTTCCTCGTTGAGGTGGGATGAAAAGTTACGTGTTGCACTCGAGTGCAAAGATTTTTCACCTCGTGCTCTTTTGATTCTCTCGCTAACGCTCAGGATTCTAATTTTAGAATCCTTCGCTTGCTCGGTCATCAAAATTGAGCACGCGGTTAAAAAGCAACTTTGCACTCTTGTATACTTAACAAATAACTATTCTTATTCATCTCACATTGTCATACTAGGAAAGTCCGCGCACGTGCATTAAAATTACATTATGACGCACCAAAACGGTAACAGTTGTTACTATTATGAGTCAGAAGGAACAATTTCAGATTTTCTTTCTCCGTTCGATGATATTACCATTGCTGTAAAAATTTCATGTAATTTATTTTTCAGATAAATTAGTTTTCTGTTTACACACTGGGAGATAGTGAGTGTTCCAATCTTTCGATCCATAATAGATTGTTGAAATAAAACTGTATGCTTAGTACAAAAAGTGGTATAATATTGACTAAGTAAAACGTTACACTTAGACTGATATTGAACAAACTTTTTATTTTGACGAAGGTATTGTGAGGGAAAATGGCCGTTTTAAGATGAGATCATTAAAACTTTTCCTTTCAGATGTAGGTATTATCTTATCTGAGCTTGGGTAATTTTTGAGAGAAATAAGATGATCTAAAACACGAACTCAAAATATTTCTTCTATCTGGATATACTACTCTTTTAAAAGTCACGTCCATTTCCAAGCAAAAGTCTAGTGTAAATGAATCATTGTTACAAGTAGGTATTAATTATTACGTTAATATCTAAGCTACTTATTTGTTACGACTGGATTGTGAAAGTTCGCGGGTATGATTTCCACCCCAGGATATGTCATTTCTAGTTTAGATTCTTATCTGATCAATAAAACATATATTATAGAGATAAAAATCAAATTAAGAATATGTAGATATGTATGCGAAATTAAGTAAAAGTAGCTTTATATAATTATGTCCAAATTTGAGCTTGCAATTTTGAGTTCAATAAATGCCGAACTCTCCGTAATGTAATTTTTACTTTCGCACAAAAAAGTTTTGCCTGCCCGTCATACATTCTTAGTTTCTGAATTATTTGGTAACAAAAGCCAAGCAAAATTTGCTTTGTCATTTTGGATTGAAAGTGCTAGAACTTAGTAGTACCATTATGGGCAAGTGAAATTGGTAGGTAGGACCACGTAAGGCAAGACAGGATCAGATCAATATACATACTTAATTCGAAAGTTAAATATTACGCACCGCCTTTCTTATTTCAGCGGTGAAACAATTCGCCGTGTTTGGGATTGAAGGGAAAGGTAGCCAGTGTAATTACTGGTCATGGACGGCATTTCATCTTACGCCTCAGGATGATAATTCAACTGCAATAACAAGAAGGTAATTACCACCAAGTGGGCCGTCAGCTTGTTTGTCATCTAGTGGTATTAAAAAATCAGTATTCACACACACGTCACATTCACACGTCAGTGAATGTCATAATTGAAAGCAAATATGACATTAACACGTCAGTGAATGTCATAACTAAATTCAATATAACAATGTGACGTCATAAGCCATAATTAACCTCATACCTATAAAGTTAGGCGGTCGCGCCGCTGGAAGCGATTAATTTTAGAATACTGTTATCACTGCCACGCAGACTTTTCATTGAACGAGATTAAAACCAAATTATTTTCCTTATCAAGTGTTTTGAACTAATAGAACAGGTTAGTTTTCGGGTGATATAACTCTGCGATTTCATCAAATGCCTACTCTTCAACCGATACTATATTAAACCAGCCTTTATCATCATCCGAGCCAAATGCAATAAGAAATAACATAAAGTAGCTACAATTGTAAGAGATTTTGAAATTCATGTGTTTCATATGGAGTCACTACCTATTTCATTAAGTATCATTTTGTGCAAAAACCACTGTCGATATTCTAATAGAAATAGAGAGCATTACAGACGTTCGATATCGCGTCAGACAGTAAATAACCATTACACTAGTCTTCGGAAAGTTTATTCATCGTATTGTTCATTTAAAAAGGTTCTATGTACTCCATGAATTGTAAACAAAAGTGCTTAGGCATAAGTGTTTTCCACACTTTCAAACCGACATGTTTATAAGGGTCGACCCAAGAAAAATAGAGGAAAATCCACAGGATCTGCAGACGCACTAGCTCTGCAATTACATGCGAGCAACGAATCAAGGTTACCCCTTGAAATCGATAAATTGCTTTACGGGTGAAAATAGTTTTCAGTATTTTTGTAATTTTGCGCAATAAAAGCACAGGTTGCGGTGAATGTTAATGTGTATCTCTTACTTTATATACAGCTCAAACAATAGCCCATTACCGTTTATCGGTCGCTATGGAATTGCCGTTTTTTTCTCACATTGTGTCCTATATATTACTTACGTATCTATGATTATATTTTTTCCTATTTTAATTTCTATTGTATAGAAGTTAGTTAGGGCGAAGTTTTCCCAAAAACACCAATTTCTTATACATCTTTATTCTAAAAGTATGAAATAATTTTTGAAAAAAGTATATGTTTTTATTGAGTGCAGGCAGCATTGTGCTCCGTAAGAAGTTTTGTGTTGTATGCTTGATTAAATTTAGTTATCCTTGGTAAAAGCGATATTAAAATTATTTTTTAGTTATCATGGTGTTGAGGCATCATTGTCATAAAATTTTCAATTAAAATAATATTCACTCCTTCATTTTCAAAAAACCGAAATTTCTCGCTCCACCATTCCAAAAAAACTATTCCAAAATTAAAGCTAGTACATGTTGCGTAGAGTTTTTGGTGTATATTTATTTATTTCAGAAATACCGATATAGTGATAATTAGTTACTAGGCCTTGGAAATCTGGAAGAACATTTATAACTAGTCATTTACGACCAATTATAGACTTACTCGTTCAATTGCAAGAAAAAAATACAACACAGTAATAGAAGCTGTTTGCTTGCAAAGCTTATTAGAAAAAAGGATATTCAGAATGCAATATGTTCAAAGAAGTTTTAATCCAACAGGCTCAATACTTAGGCACTCTTGCTGCTGTGTTTAATGCAAATCCCGCTGCTCATCTCATGCTTAATATCTTGAGTAAATGGCGTAATTTATATTTAGTTTATAGTTAGTTCTAAAAACGAGAAGCAACTTTTGGGTGGCCCGTGGAGCACCGCAAATTTTCTCAATTTTAACATATATTAGATCGGTAACTTACTTTTACAAATTCGAAATTGTGAATTAAAATCTGTAATGCCAGCCATTTTTCTCAGAATCAATACTTCTAGTTTGAGTTTCAATCGAATCTAAACTTCTAGATCTCTATTGCGTTCGGCTTTCGAATTTTATGAAAACCACCGCAGTATCTCTGTTGTGAAGTATTGGAATCTTCTTTTTGTATATGGATTTGATATGACATCACGGCCACCGATCCAAGCGCCACAATAACCCGACATTACACTGAATATATCCCAGACATCACAGCCTGCACGAGATTGGTGTAGCTCTTAAGCAGTTCTGGACAGCTTCTGAAAGCAGATGAACAAGCGGTCCTGAAAGCCCTTTAAAAGCTTTTGAACTCCATCATGATTGACTCGAAGGTAAAACGTAAAATTTAATGCACAGGGCATCATGAAACTCTTCTTCAAAAAGAATGCCAAGACCCCATTGAAGAACTACAGCGCCGTCACGCTTCTGAGTCGGTTTTTGAGAGTTATTCCTATGTGTGGCCAGTGATGACATACGAAACCGAGACGTGGCTGCTTGCAATAGACCTCATTAGAAAGCACGAACGGTTTGACTACGATCAATAAGATGGCGCCAAATAAAAATTAAAAAACCTAATCGAATAACGCGCGTCTCGTTTCATGCTTCAAAATGCAAAAGAACCCTTACAGGAGATGATGGTATTTCACGTCCGTCACGTTTGATTTTAAAATCAATTTTGTTTCTGTAATCAGCGACCCGACAAACCACGCAAAAAAAAACCCATGTTGATTTTCAGACATTCTCATCCCGCTTTCCTCTTTTAAAGGTTGAATTCTGAAAAGACCCGAAATACACGTTTTCTCATTTATCGATAGGAGTACGTACGTACTCCTTTGAAGTTTCGAATAAAATAGTCAAATTAATGTTATTTAATTAATAATTAATGCTCATACAAACTTTGGACCATTTTTCACTACCATATAGAGGGTGAATTTTGAAAAATATTTTCTTAGTGCACCCCTAGGGGCCATTGACGAAACACCAAAACATATTAAATAACGTGTATCTTATGAAACTCCGTGTTTGTCGAAAAAAAACACTTCTATTTATTTCAAATAAATAATACCAAACTACAGCGATCATAGACACAGGAGAGGTACCTAATAAACTTTAAACATCTTGTCAAAAGTTAAGGGGTTTCCTACGTAACTCCTATTGCATGGTCATTAATATCTATGATAAACTACCAAATGAGCACACCAAATTACCCTTACAGAAGTTCAATAAAGGGTTGTTTGAAATTATTAGTTCCAGGAATTCATTTAATAGGACAATGCATTATTGTAAAAAGCTTATCCCGACATAAATATCATCATCATCATGGACATATGCCTCTCTACATAAAGGTCACTTAGCTCGTTCCTTGGATAGCCTCATCCAGTTACTTCCAGCCACTTTGAGAAGATAGTCGCTCCATGGAGCCTGAGGACATCCCACACTCAAGTACCCGCTTACTCCAGCGGTCATAAAATCTGCGGATAACATGGCGATGGAAAAACTGGAAGCAGTTTGCCGAGTGCTGCTCAACCCAGCCGAATTCTTTGGTTTTATTTGGTCCATAGTTTTATTTAGCTTGCCCTGTTTGTTGGTTTATTTGGATGAAATTTAGTAATTGAAATTTGTATAAAATTCATATTATTTCACAACCCCCTCAATATGGGTATCAAATGAAAATGCTTGACTAGTAAAATAGTAGAACACCTTGTAAAAAATGCTAATCCAATATGGCCGACAACATAATGGCGGATTAAGTATGTACATATTTTTTCACAGTCCCTTTAATATGAGTACAGTCGACCACCGATGTAGCTGACCACTTTAGTGCCATGACACACATGGTACTAAAGTGTTCAGCTACTTCTGTGGTCGACCGTACCTATCAAATTAAAAGGCTTGACTAGTAGAATACTGTAAGCTATGAACAATTTCAAATCTAAGATGGCCGCCGGCACAAACTGCCAGACATTATTTTTTTCAATAATATGGCACCGAATTTTAAGTGACAAAATAAAAAAACTAGTTATTTTTAAAGTTAAACGGTTTAATTGAAAATAAAGATGATAAGGATGTAGATAGTGTCCAGATGACAGCTCAACAAGTGTAACAGTTGCACTACGAAAGCGGCCTCTATTACGTACGCAGTAAGGGCCGTCTCAAGGTCAAACTGTTACGCTTGATGTGCTGTTGACTGTACTAAAAGCTATGGGATAATTCGGTAGGTCCTAGGTACCAGTCATGACTAGCTACCAGTCGTCGGTCAGGTAAGTACGCCCAACGATTTTAATTTTTTGTCTGATCAATGCCCTACATTGATGAGAGTGAACTGATGACTAGTACCTGTTGGTACTGGTTATTGTTGTGATGTTGGAAGTCATTACTGTAGCAACTGCGTTTTGTGTCTCAAGTGTGACTGCTACGCCAAACTTAACTACCAAACCATCGTTTACGGCTTCTAGGCGATCGTAACACTATAGGAACGACAAAGCTAGCACTATGGCCTCAGCTGTCGTATTCCACCTAGTCAATTCTACGTCACGCTCTCACGTTTGACGTGGGAAGCTTCAAGGTTGTCGCTCGCGTCTAGTCGCGTCCTGAGAAAACACCCTCGAGATACTATTTTTAGAACGAGTTCTAAAAGTAATCTGTTTCATAACGTACGCCTACGTGCCGCTGTTTGTACATTGCCATAGTTAATTAGTAAAGTTAGTAAGTAATAGTGGGTTGGCAGTGGTTTCTAAATTCAATAATTTTAAATGACATATTTTCCAGCGGTCTTGCATTAAAATACATTCTATATTACCTACCTACCAATGCTAGTTCGGCAAACTGCAGGCAAATCAAATAGTTATTCTTATTTATATGCTCTCATGTTAATTATTATCTTATCATCATCCTACATACCTCCCACTGCTGGGCACAGGCCTTCATAAATGGGAGAAACACATGAGGAGATTGGGCCATAACACCACCACGCTGGGCCAATGCGGCTTGGTGGGTTAAAGCGGTTGCAGTAACAACCGGGACCAACGGCTTAACGCGCCTTCCGAAGCACGGTGGAGCTCGAGATTATAAATTTGATTGACCCATCCCGGGACCGACCATGGCAAAAGTTACTTTGTTTCCGTAATCGAAACCAGAGCGCTCAAACCACGTGAAGGCGTAGCAAAAATATCACCATGGCAGAACTGTGTTTCAATCTGCACTAGCTGTCTTCGAATATGGACTCTTCGTACCGCTTTTCATCAGGTGCCGTGCTTTGTATAAAAAAATATCAAATCCATAAACTTTGACATGCTATACCGCTGCTGTCCTTTGCTATTCATATAAAAAACAATATTTTAAAATTTTAAAGATTTTCATGCGTTTAAACGCCTACTTTAATAACTTACGCTTGCTTATAATTTTTTCATCGTTTTCTTTATTTTTTAATAATTCTTCGTCTTTTGACGACCGGCTGGTCGAGCGGTCTGTACCCCTTGCTGTGCAAGCTACTCGGTCAAGAGGTTCCGAGTTCGAATCCCGGTAGGAGCAAATGTTTGTATGATGAGTACGAGCATTTGCTTACAAGTCATGGATGTTTATATGTTTGTTTAGTATATTTCTAATATTTATATACATATTATTATCAATATTTATCCGTTATCTAGTATCCATAACACAAGCTCTTAATGATGCTTACTTTTGGCTTGATAATAGATGTGTGTGAGTGTATGATTATTATAATTAATATTATCATACATTTGTACAAAAGTTTTTACGGGCTTTGCCAAGTAACAAACTTATACTTTTTTGAATCTTAAGTAGTAGTTAGTGTAGTGTTGTCGTCTTGTAAAAAGCGCCAAACTATTCTACCTACATGTGTTTAAAATGGCTGCTTTTTGAATGGTTGTAACAGAGTTTTCTGGGAGATCTAATATTTTGAGGTTGCTGCGAAGCTGTTTGGGGATAGCCCCTGTGCTAGAGAGCACAAGCGGTACTTTGTTTAATTTCCATGTTCTCAATACCTATTTCTTCTTTCAGTTCTGAATACTTTACTTATTATTATAATTATTAATTGTTATAATATTATTTGAGATATTATGTAATAGAAATTATGAAACAAATCGAAAAAGACACAAAAAATATTTTGAAATATTGTTATTTATTATTAATAATTTTAAATATGAACAATTTATTACAAACCAAACTTATATTTTTAACCTACATTTTCTTGCACACGTTTACATTAAGTAAATAAAATAATCTTCTTTGGCACAATGTTTTCCGTATCAACCCTAGCGTGACAGCCGCCCGGCTAAATGTCAACGGCTTTCCAACTCTCATGAGTCTCACGTATAGGGACCACTGTCACCTCACTGCTAATACTTGAAGTTTATTAAAATAGTATTATGCCATCACACAATTATGTAATGCGATGTGTATGCGATATCGAAACTATGCAAAATCAATACTATGCTTTATCATTAATGTGCCAAATCCGTTATACTTTGCTGTATGGTTACAAGAAGTTACTTTAGTGCAGTTGACACTGCTCTGGCGACCTTACTCACCGCACAAGACACTACAAAAATAGTGTTTTTTATCTGCGGCCTACTGTAAGGTAGACGTGCTCCACTCATCGAGACCTCTGGAAAATGCCGCTATCTTTGCCGTATCTCCCTATTTTAAAATTAAACTCTAATATACCTATAAAAGTAAAGTCTAAAATGAGTTAATTGTTACAGATAATAGAGGCTCTGCATTACCTGCACTACACAGCGAGGCAGATGCACCGCAACGTGTGCCCGCAAGTCATTATCGTATCCAAACGAGGCACATGGAAGTTGTTCGGCCTTGAATTTATGGGTGAGTAAAATGATTCCAACAAGGGCATAATCACGTGCTTCGAAGAACTAGATTGCCACTTGAAACCCTAGTCTGGACCAAGAAGGATCCATCGAAGGTAATTTATCCAGATTATTCCGGACAGTGTATCACGACAATTGCAAGCTCTTATAGGAACAAGTCCATGTGTTTAGAGATATGTCAGGATTTCAACTTAAGTGAAATATCTAATATGTTGATAAAAAATATTATGTACCTACTTAGGTAGGTACATAACATTTTTTATCAACATATTAATGTTAGTTTTTATTCAATAGATACTTAATCCTTATCAGATAGAGTAGCTATAACGCAAATGCAAAGTATCAATCAAATGATTTTCACAAGTCCAGTCTGATGAGGGCCCTCAAGTCAAATTAATTAACAGAATTGATCGCACACCCGAATAGTCATTATGGGGAAATGGGGAGACGGTCTATTTAAAGCTTTTAGCAGACTTACTTTTTACCACGGAGTATATATTTGGGTATTTTTGTTTATAACGGAATCATAAGATGCATGGATACATATTGGAAGGGAATTGGGCCATAGTGGTAGTTTTCACTCCAATCACATAAAACGACACAACAAGACTTTGGTGTAAACTCATATATAGGTTTTTTTGTAGTCGGTACTTCTTCTGGAAATAGTTTAGCACCAAATCCAATTTTGTTGTGAGATAAGTACCGACCTGCTTACTTAATTTTAATATTAGTTATTTCGTTTGAGTGTTTTAGAGGCGGATTAATTTTTTGAAAAAAAAAACTTTATTTATTGTTTGTTTTGCTAGAGCCTAATTGTATCCCTTCAAACATGGGAGATACTCCTCTCCTCATTATTTTTTTTTTTTATACAAGCCTAATTTTATGCAACCATTGAAAAAGCATGCGTAATCCCATGTTTAAGTATTACGCTGTTAAGCCAACGACACGTTTGGTAAGTGTCTGATACTCACTTAACTCTCCATCTTAAAACTACTGAACCGATTTTGATGAAATTGGCGCAGTTCCCTAAGATGGTTTATATCGTGTCCAACAAAAAATACTTTTTACAATCCGACTTATAAGATATGCGTGGAAAAACATACATACTTACATATATACAAACATACTTATGATATTTGACACCCATATTCAGAGGCTGGTATAGACTAACATATACAAAAACTGTGCAAAATTCGACAATATTACATACATCCGGGTCGAATTGATAACTTCCTTTTTTGTAGTCGGCTACTAAATTAATCTTTCATTCAGCAGGAAATATATAATAATAAAAATCAACCAACCCATTTCGGTAGAGTAATTAGTATTTAAATGTGGTAAATTGTATTATTCAACAAAAAATATATTCCAGTTGAATTGATATATCGTCTGGGCGGAAATCAGGAGACGCGGGTTTGAGTCCCGCCTGGAGCATATATTTTTTGATCGTTTTCTTTCTTTATTTGTAATTGTTATGATATATCTCTTTGATCCTATTAGCGTGTGGACGCGTCATATGCACAATGTAAAAATAATTAATCCTTAAAAAAATTTTCCCATCAATTGGCTGGTATTGTTCTAGTCTGGTAAATAGCTAGTTATGTTTCATTACATTTGTCTATACCTACATTTATTATTTTTTTATCACTCTTTACTGTATCGCCGACATCTTTCATAAAAAATTTACTTACCATAGCTTATTTTACTCGTTATAGTATATGATTGCCTGAACCTACCAAATAATACGAATTTCCAAATTTCTCGTTAATGCGAACTTAAGTTTGTGTAGGTACCCACCTGGTTGGTTTTCACACTCTCGTGATGAATAGCATCTGATTGGATTCTCGAGTTCACTTAAATAATCCGTTCAAGTGAATACAGATTTGCCAAGCAAAAAAATACATTATTTTTATTGCGTCTACCATTTATGTTTTTAAACAAAAATTAAAACCGACTTCAAAAAACTGAAAAGGATAAAATAATTAAATTTTATTACGTACCTATCCCCTAGAAACATATTTTTTGGAGTTTATAAAGTCGGTTTTAATTTTTGTTTCATTTTTTTTTTCACATTTTTAGTGATAACTTTCTAAGGTCGAAGCTAGATGGGCGACCGTCAACTTATAATATATTGTTTCCTACTGTCATATCGTTCCACTAAAAAGTCATAGGAAGCAAAAATTCGCAATTTCGCATACGTAGACGACTTAATGATTTCAGTTTTTTTTTATTTGAAAACAAACCACCCAACTGATTTTGAAAAAAAATTTATGGGCCAAAAGGCAACTATTCCGCATCGAACAAAAAAAGAATCACGTAAATCGGATCAATAATCTCGGCGTAATCGGTGTACATACATAGAAAAAAAAAATCAGACTGGCCGAATTGAGAACCTTCTCGTTTTTGAAGTCGGTTAAAAAAGAGCAGTCAAGTTGAAAGTTGAAATATTTTAAGCTACATTATTTATCAAGGAAAACTGCTAGTAATTTACCAGCAGTACCTACAAGACGATGCGATCAAACGGCATAGTCACGATTTGCAGAATTCAACCACAGTACAGAGAAAAGAGGTTAGAAGTCATAAGTGGGCGGGGCGCGCACTAGACATAACAGTACAACAGTAGGTATACACTCTTAACTAGTCCTTTTGGCGAATTGACTTTAATGAATTGAGATTAACAATATGACAAGACTAGTAAGAAAGTGGATTTCTTGTACATGCAGGGGACATACTTGTTGTAAAATATGAAAAACTTCAAATTATGTCGTCGCAATGCTAAAATACACATTTTTTAGACTGTAATCTAAGCTAAGTACTTAGTTTGTGTAAAACAAAAGACAAAAACATTTTTATTTTGCACATAGGTGGCTCAAATATATTGATGTATAATTAGAAAATAATTTAATGTTCAATAGTAGATAATAATATGTCAAATTTCTTAAGAATTCGTATTGCCTAGTAACTATTTGTGTTAAATAAAAACTTCATAATGTCACGTCGTCCTTTCTCCTGCCGGAGAAATTTTTACAATATCGATAATGCTTTTAATTAATATATATATTATTCATATTACGCTACAATTTAATTACATAAAAAAATATTACATAATTTTCATAATGCCACAAGATATGAACTTATGTTAAAATTGCTACAAGTTACCGTTTCGTAGAAATGCCTGTACTTGAAAACAAGTATGCTAGCAGCTACGTATTATAGTGTAATATTATAATATGAAATATTAAGTGCGAAACGATTTCAAATACCTTCGGGCTGCTTACTTTGTAAAGTAAATGGTGTTAAAGTTAAATGTATAAACAATAACAGAATGCTGCAAAGAAAAATACACTTTTAATCACAAACAGATAGTGAGAAGGTCGATAACACAATGTTTACAACTTTCTTATTTAGATTTTGAAAAGTAGGTGCATTGCGGGGTGTCGGAGAGCTAATGACATTTTAATTCCTTCAAAAGAAACTTAACTCCATCATGCTTCTGAACAGGCTATTTAAACAAGTTTTGATATTTTCAGGAGTTTTGATATATCGGTGGCGTGTAACCGCTGCCGTAATTTTTTGATACCTACATGACTCACCGAAATTATATACCGATAACCATTAACGGTATCCATTGTTAACGGTAACACAAACTTCGGGTATCATTATACCCGAAGTCTGTGCTACAGTCAATAGAGGGTTTTCAGTCTCTTAAAAATTAAGGGTAGATAAGTACCGATCGCACAAGTTGGCAACGCTACGTGTAAGACCGTTTTTAAATACGTATTTCCGACTTAGTAATAAGGGTGCCATTACTAGAATATCCTTTTCAGAAGCTCTCATTATACTCACGTGATCAACTGTGATATAATAACATAGCGATCATATAAGAAGAACCATTATTGCTAATCAATCTAGAAAGCTGCATATTTGTTATTCAATCACGCCAAAACAGCTGCATAGGCTACTTTTTTTATACAAAGCACGGCAATTGACCCAACACCACCTGATGTGAAGCGGTAAGGAGAGTCCATATGCGAAGACAGCTAGTGAAGAATAGTCACTGCTCTAGCCGCCTCCACCTTGTCGGCCCAAAAGGTGATTTTTGACGCCTCTCTTGAACCCCATGTTATAGGAAGGAGGGAACACATATGCTGGCAAAGAATTCCAAGTTCTGGAAGTACGACTAAGAAACGATGCACTTTAATTACGGGAAAGCGTTATCCTATAGGATAAAGCAGACTACACTGAAAAAAATGATAACTTAACTTTCAACTGCCTGTAGCTCAAAAAAGCGACTACATAACTGAGGCTAACACCTACCAAAAATAAATTTGCATAGAGACATACCGTTTTTTTAAATCAAATAAACTGTTAATACACCTCGCTAAATTTTTATAATTATGTAATGTTGCGGGCGGAGCTAGTGGTTTTTATATTTGCCTCCTTTTTAATCTGGTTGTTGCTTTATTATTGTTATGACTGTTCATGTTTATTTTTGGTTTCAGAAAACATCATTGGCCCCGATCCTACCGAGATGATGTCTGTGCCGCCGTGGTCGATCAAGGTGGCGAAGATATCGCAGCCGAACCTCGACTTCTTGGGTAAGAAAATGCTTTGGATTTATTTAACCTTCACTTCATCACCAGCCTATATACGTCCCTCTGGTGGACACAGGCATTCCTACATGGGAGAAACACATGAGGAGTTTGGGCCATAACACCACCACGCGGGCCCAGTGCGGGTTTATTTTTTGGTCATTTTTTTTTCTTGACCGTTTCATGAAATTTTATATGTATATTCATAGGTCTGAGAATCAGCTACTATCTATTAATTTATTTATTTGGCAAAACAACGTTTGCAGGGTCTGCTAGTAACCTATAATGTTCAATCTTGCAACATTAAATAGTACACAGTAAGGCCTTTCATTTGATACCCATTATATTATAGAAATAGTTATAAAATTAAATCTAAATTAGGTAATTAATCATAGCGAAAATAATAATAAAGAAATAGCCAAAAAAGGGTGAAGTAGCGACTTACTTAAGGATATCCCTTGAGAGGTACCCCAAAAATAGAGTTGTCTCCCTCGCACACTCCACTTGTTCAAATAGAAGCAGGGCGCGAGCCAGACAACTCTATATCATTAATCTGTGGACAACTCATTACGCTCGTGCTGCCAAACATACCTTATAGCATAACCCACACTTCCGCTACATGACCCGACAAGCCGGTCATCAAAACACTGGATTCAATAGTAATCTTCTTAAAATCCCAGCAGTAAAAAAGTTCGCGGGCGCATCCTGAATACATTGTGAACGCAAGGCAAAGACGCATACACTTTACAATTTTAACGACTATACTCTACCTCTCCTTTAGGTAATATAAAATTACTTATATCTTCCTCATCTTATCTCTATATTGTTTAACAGCTCCTGAGGTGCAGACCAATGGCCAAAGCAACATTCTATCTGACATGTTCTCCCTCGGACTAGTGATCTGCGCCATCTTCAACAGCGGAAAGGCGCTGGTGCAAGCGAATAACAACCCTATACTGTACATGAAACAAATTGAATTCGTAAGTACTGCATTTTCAAACTTTTAGTAGGATCCTCCAATTAGATGGACAGACGACCTGCCCCCTTATTCACAACTGTCGGAACAGAATCGAATTTCAGAATCTCTATACTTGTCATTTTTTATCACGGTGCGTCAAAGCGAGACGGCATGTGACTTTTTGAATCGAATCCGTGATCCAACAGTTTCTGAATAAGGGGGCTTCGGGGCGCGGGGAGCCGAGCCGTTGGGTGCAGGCTGCGCAGAACCGTTCTGTTTGGAAATCAATGGGGGAGGCCTTTGTTCGGGTCTACGGAATCCTGCTGTATATATTTTACATTCAGGATGGTGACGAAAATATGACAATAAATTGAAACATGGGCTATATTAGATCATGTTGATGTTTTGCAACTTTCAAATACATCTTATTCATTTAATAATTTCATGTTATTTCTATGAAATAATGCACTAAATGTTATATTATTTCATAGAAATGTCACGAATTTATATCACAGTTGTGTGATCTTTTGAGTGGAAAGTACCTACCTCTATGACTTACCACCTTACCTTTCTTTTTATTCATAGACAACTTCTCGTGCTCGTCGGTCCAAATAATTCAATATAAAAAATTATACCTACTGGTTTAATAGATTTATAAAAATATGAGTAAAATTATACTGCTAATTGTGAAAACAGAATTGATTTTAGCCAAAAAAATGCTCGAGATACTATTGAGTTGCTATTCCTCGAACGCTTGGTTGTTCTCATCACTGGCAGCACCAACACATTTTGACGCCTACAACTATAGGCACGAGGAATGTCATTTGAGCACTTAAATAAGTCTAGGTGATTCTTGACGAAAATACATATTTCATATATGTATAAAGAAGGGACTGTGAGAATTTTTAATTCTTTGAAAAGTGGTCTACGTGACACTAAACTATCAACATCATATATAGCACGGATACACGACTTTTGAGCAATAAAAGCTTTATTTATGTGACTTGAGTTTCCCCACAACACAATTCCATACCTCAAAATCGAACTGACATTCCCATAATAAGCTTGAAGAGCTGTTTCTTTATTTGCTGTTTTGCCAAGTTTCCATAAGGCATATGCATATGAATTAATTCTATTACATAAAGTGTTTATATGTTTTTCCCATGTACATGTGTCGTCTAAAATTATACCAAGAAAAGTTACCTCCTTAGTCTCTTTCAACTGCTGACCATCGTGTGTTATTTTAACGTCTTTTTTATTACCATTTTTATTTATAAACTGAGTATACTTAGTTTTACTGATATTAACTTTAAGATTATTTTGTTTTAACCAATCTACTACAGAATGTACGGTTTTAGTTATTTCTATATTGTAGTTATGTATGTTTACACATGGAACGGCTACAGATATATCGTCTGCAAATAAAACGCAAGGGTATTCAGTTACATCTGGAAGATCGTTTATATAGATTAAGAAAAGTAAGGGACCCAGAATACTTCCCTGTGGTACACCGCAGCTGTTCACTTTGCTATTCGACTTAAAAGAGTCAACAATTCCTCGTTTGTCCAAACTTAGTATGTCAACGTATTGCGTCCTATTATTTAGGTTTGATTTAAGCCAATTATAGGCTAGACCTCTGATCCCATACCTTTCACACTTTTGAAGGAGCAGATCATGAGACACGAAATCGAAGGCCTAACTCATGTCAAAAAATATAGCGGTCAATGGAATGCGCTTATCTGTATATTCAATAATTTTATCAACAAGTGAAAATGCAGCTAAGGTAGTTGATTTGGCTTTTTGGAAACCATTTTGTTCCTTTTTTATTAAGTTGTGTTTGTCAAAAAAGCTTGTTAATCTAGCTTGCATTGCCTTTTCAAAAATCTTGGACCATATAGGTATTAACGAAACAGGTCGATAATTATTTACATTTTTTTTGTCTCCTTTCTTAAATATAGGTTTGACAACAGACGTTTTTAAAATAAAGCACAATTAAAACGAGTGGAGGGAATGCGTGACTAAGGAGTCTACATCTCATCCGATTTACAGTTTCGAGATCATATCACTAATGTTTGCAAAAAGGCGTATAGAAACTTAGGGTTGGTACTTAGACAGTCACAGGGCTTTACTAACATTGTCACCTTAAGGGCCTTATACGATGCATTGGTACGGAGTCATTTAGATTTTAACGCGGTCATCTGGGCACCTCATGAAGCTAATTAAAATATCATGATAGAGCGAGTACAAAATAAATTCACAAGGTTCTTGTATATGAAGCTTTATGGGGTGTATCCTTTTTATCCCCTCATGTATCCATCACTGTTCGTTCTTGGAATGGTTGGTTATTATCAACTAGGGGTGAGGAGAGATCTTACTCTTGCAGTATACGTGGTAAATTTGTTGCGGGGCATGGCACACAATCCTACTGTATTGCAATACTTTAGCCTGTGTGTCCCAAATGGATACGTGTGGCGGAGGCGTCGTCCGCACCCTCTGGCACTGCCTTCAGCCAGGACCAACTTGTTGGCCAAAACACCTCTCACTCGCATTACTGTACTGCTGAATAAAGTCCACGAAGCAGTAGATATATTAACATGTCCTTTGAGTGAGTTCGAAAAAATTGCCTTGAAATCATTATGTTTCAATAATATTTTCTAAGTGTAAGTTTATTTAAGTAATTTATAAATTAGGTACATAATCGCATTGGGTCACTTCTAACCTGTCATGATAATTGTAAGAAATAATAAATAAATAAATAAATTTCTTTGTCAATAACTCCACAAAAAACATGAGCTCTCTTCTTCTGGAAATGTGGTACTAGTGGTACTCAGCTACCCCCAAGACAAAAGTTATATGAGAATAAAAGTATATTTTGAAGAATATTATACGATAAAAAGTATATTTGTAAATGCCTGCATATAAATAAAAAATTACATTTCTTTCTGGGTAAAAAAATGTTATCCAGAGATGTAAAATTCAATTTAAAAAAAGAAGTACCTGACTCATTCAAACCTGAGATTCAAACAGAGTATAGAACATCAATGTCGTCTATTGTCTTGTCAAATATTTTTTTATAACTAGGCATGGGGTTAATTTGGTTCAGCCTACGACTATTTTGCAATAATGTTTTATAATAAACGCTTAACATTAGTTTCTGCTCTTGTTTCTGACTAATAATAATGTCACGACGGGTAACACGTGACTCTGGTGACGCCTCGGCCGGCTTTCAGTGGAACCAGTAAGTGCAGCGTAATTACGCTACATACATATAAAAACCATTACAAAAAAATTAATTAAAACAGATTATAGTACAGTATTGTTTACATGGTTATAAGGCATTTTATTTTACGGTATTTCATATACAATGTCAGTACAATAGGAACTTTTGTGAAAGTATAAAATAACACTTACGGGTAATATAGTACCTATTGTACTAACTAAAGTACTATTAAAGATTAAACTGTTATTTTGCGTGATTGTTACATTACATATTGTACTATTTTATTATAATGGAAAAATGTTAAACCAGTTTTCAGTCCAATTTATAGGCAGACGAAATATAAAAAAAAAACGATTTTTCGTAGTCTTATTTAAAAGCTTCGACCATAAGAATAACATAAACATCTAGTGGGGCGCATATAGGCTGGTGATGATGATTATTATACATTTTAAATGCATAACAAATCACAATGTAGGTATATCGTCTCTTCAGATTATAATGTGAGATTATTTCCAATCAAAATAGAAGTGGACCTGAAACTATGTTCCATACATAATCCAAGGGTCTCATCCTAGATTAAGAGCGATTGTGACCAGATTACTACGTATAAACAGCTTAGACTTTCTGTTTCGTCACCGTTATATCAAGCCTGACACTAAACTATTAAAGCGGCTCTAACTACAACTGAATAAGGTCGATCGACAGTCCAAAGTGTAGGTAACTCTTGCGCTTTCCATTACAACTTTACACAATCGTGACGGCCCGCGCCGACCCTTGACAACTCCCTGACCCTCCATCCAACGACAGATAACACTGTCTCAAAACTAACATGAGCTTGCTTGCTTATTTGAAGGATTTCTGAAAATATTTCAAATAATAATAAAACTCCAAAGAGACGGCTATCGTAGTTCAACTTTTACACTTGATGTGCTGTCTGTATGTAGAGTCAACTTCAGAATTATCTAGCTTTCAGAGTGCTTAAAGACAACAATGAAGTTGTAACGAACTGGCGCCCTCGCACCTCACTCAAGTCACTTCGAATTCAAATAGAGCAAATTTTCATACATTTTTTGCTCTATTTGACAGTTGAATTCAAAGTGACTTGCGAAGTGAGGTACGAGGTTCGTTACAGAATCGCACCCCAGCACTTTTTAGGTTTTGTCTACCATAAGTTAATAAAATTTTGATCCTTCAATTCCAAAAATGGACGATGTTACGAACTGGCTGCTTAGTGCGACCTTTTTGTTGATTTTATAAGAAGTTGCCTTGGTTTTGTTCGTTGTCAGTTCGCTATCACTGCTCGGTTATGTTGCCTAGATTTTGTATTGGTTTGTTTTTTTATTATTTTATCAATAAACTCTTTTTCCCTGTTGACAGGCCCTTTTCACATTTTAAAGAATAGAAGAATAAAGAAATTTATTTCGCTTGAAATATGGTACATGTTTCGATGTTAACAAAAGGTTTGGGATCCACATATTCTACCAGAAACTGGCATGCAAAATATTTTTTGTGGAAAATGTTCCCCAGCGTACCGAAAAGATACCGTACCTACAGCATTCGAGTCGCCTTTCACTTTTTAAAGATTTAAGTGATGCTAAAGAATTGCTTTTCTCAAACAGTTCAGGTACCTTTGATCGCTCTGGTAGCTCAGGTGGTATTCTAATGCTGACTGTAATTACGAGTCCTCACCAGTTTATGCACCTACCACTGCTGGGCTACTAGGCTACTATTATGCTCCACTGCATAAGATTAAACCATAAAAGGTATCTGGAGTTTATAGTTTTACTATACGATTTGGAAGTTGATACTAAGGCACTTTGATACTAATACATAATTTGGCGCCAACCTCTCTCAAAATGGACTTAACAATGGGTTTGACCCTTTGCCTTACCTGTTATAGAGAAAAGGTTATGCCTAACCCTATGTTTAAAGTTTAGTTTTACTATTGGAATTAGTAGTTGATACTTGATATATGACCAGAACCCATACTCTACTGCGTTCTCTGGACCCTCATGTGGGAGCCATCCGTGAGCCTAAAATAAAAGTCCAAATACAGTGAACTATTTTCATGGTACGCGCGTATACCGGGGTACAGGGGCCGGGGTGACTAGCGAGCCTAATTTTAGTTTTTAACAGCAGTCCTACCTATAAGGGGTGATCAGGTATAATTATTTACAATTTTTAGTGCATTTAAAAATATTTTATAGCCCCCCATTTATTTTTAACCCGTCAAGCATGAGATTCCAGACAGAATTGATTTTTCTATTGTCATCGCCCACCGGTGGTATATCGCCGCTTTACAGATTACGACGAACATGAAAAAACGCATACTATAGTTGCTTTTTGCGTCATGTTTATTTCATTAATTTAATTACCAGAAAGAAAGAAAGAATATTTTATTTAAATAGGCCACAAAGAAGCACTTTTAAATCGTCAAAAAAAACACATTCTTACAACTATCACAAAAACTATAATTATTAACTAACGTCATAGTCTCTGTCTCTCTGTCATGTCTGAATTTACACCGGTTCCAAAAGTTGAACTACCGAGAAGATTCCGGCAACAAACTCGTGTAGTCACTCTTTTCAAATAATAAATTACAATGTTTGTAGTTAAAAAAAATAAACCTTTAGCAGTGCAGTGCCGCCCAGCGAAAAAAATAATTAAAATTAGAAGAGAATGCATATCAAATCAACATACCAAAAAAGTAGGTACCCAATGTCAAAAGTATTATCGTTATTTTCAAGCTATCTGACAATGCACAATTACAATATAGGTATACAGAGGTTAATAGTCATAATACTCGTAAATAAACATAGAATAATGTAAGACAATACCATATAAAACATTTAGGAATTTTATTGTGTACATGCGTAGCCTTTTTTCATTAAAGTTTGTTTGACATATAACTTAAGTTTGTGAAAAGGGAGTTCAGTTACATTTGGTGGGACTTTTTTATAAATGTGTATACATTTCCATTATTTTTTACTTTTAAAAAATGGAGCCGCAGCTAAAAGTATAGTGAAACTTCAGATATATAATAGACAATGCAATAATAGGTGCATTAGACACATTTTACGACTTGAAAAACGAGAAAAAAGGCATAGACCCATATGTAGGGTCGCCTGGGTAGGTACCACCGCCTTACTTATTTCAGCCGTGAAACAGTTCGCTGTGTTTCGGATTGAAGGGAAAGGTAGCCAGTGTAATTACTGGGCATGGACGGCATTTCATCTTAGGCCTCAGGATGACAACGCACCTGCAATATGAAGTGCTTTTCCTTGTTATTGCAGTTGTCTATAGGCGGCGGTAACCGCTAACCACCAGGTGGGCCGTTAGCTTGCTTGTCATCTAGTTGAATAAAAAAAATGCATTTAGTTTCTGCTGAAACATTTTTTACTTTTTTGATCAAACGGGCAGCTCGAAAAAACTGATTGATATGAAATCGAGTAGCTTATTTAATTAGCTTTGTGCAGAGGTGTATCACATTACTGTATCACATCACAATTATTCGAAATGAAAGCCCAAAAGAGACCGAGTCCTTTTTGTTATTGCGCTTATAGCACCTACATACTAAAGCATTTTCTAATTGCGCATTTATCGCCACGCATCTTGTCAAGGGGGGGCAGAGCATTTAAAATATATATTTTTCCACGAAAGAAAGCTTTAGCCGTTAGCACTTTACCTCAGTGTCAGTTATATAACCTAAAAGCATATCAAAATTGTTTACGAAATTCCTTTTACGTTATTTTAAGCGCCCTCCTAAAAGGTCGACAGCTCATTCACGATCAACTTGATTAAGTGACAGATGTTTTAAAACTTTTTCATTCAACGTTAGAACAAAATCTAGTACAATTACCAGCCACCGTTCAGTTTGCTAGTATGAAGTATGTTGTACACTACTTACCTAAACTACGTTTTAGAAGATGTTTTGAATAGTTCAACTGTTTGATTTGACTGCACAAAAGTGTAATTTTTAATCTATAGAAATAAAAATCAACCTAGCTCTCCTTCTATTTTTTTTAATTCATTTTCAATTCATATGAATTCAGATTTTGTTTTTAATAAAATGTCTATAATTTTTTAGTCTTTATGTTGATGGTAGCGTCCACTTTCGCAATAGTCTAACTTCACAAATACCGACGATCCGGTTAAGTTATTTTGGGAATATTTCTTTATTTACTTAAACTTTTAAAAACAAATTAAGGGTCTAGAACCAATAAAAAGTCAATTTTTCAATATAACTTTAAATTGTATCTATGGGGACCTTGGAGGCGAACTTTAAGTGACAAAAAGGTTTGTATACTTATGTATATTTCGCACAACGACCAGCCTTACTGGTATGCTTGCTGTTTAACAAAATTTATACGTTTTTTAACTGATAGGTTTGTGTTTTTGTAATGTTATCTAAGATTAATTTCATATTTTAATACTTTTTGATTCCACTGCTTACAGCTTTTTTCATCTTTTTATAATTCTGATAAAAATGTTACTCGGTTCCTTGTTATTCATTGCGGACGAGTTATTACGATTATACCGTTATCCAGAGATAATCAAATAAATTAAGTAGCTCAACCTAACCTCATCATGCCAATGCCATTCTAGTACTTTTCACATCATAAGAAAAGAACGTTCTGTTATCAGTTGGAACATCAAGTGAATGCAGTTCTTCCTCGGGTGCCGGCTGCGCTGCAAGAGGCGGTTCAGCGTCTGCTCTCGCGAGACCCTCACCCTCGTCCCACCACTCAGCTGCTTCCGCTCATCAAGTATTTCAAGTAAGTTCAATTAATGTAGGTAGGTACTCCTAACAAGGAAACTCATTCGAGGTTCTTAAGTGATGTTCGATTCTTCAAACTTCCAATCTCTATCTTCCGATGTCCTGATTACTGTGAAAAATTATTCAAAGTCATGAAGACAGTTCATCTAAACCACGAACAGGCTAAAATTAAAAAGAAAATAAAAATCTTTTATCAAAAACTTTTTTAAATGCCTATTGCATTTATTTACCTACGCAGTTTACCAAAATGCCCACGCAACTGTAGATACAGCCCACGCATATCAATTTTGAGTCTGGACAGGACCGGCTGGTCGAGCGGTCTGTACCCCTTGCTATACAGGTTACTCAGTCAAGAGGTCCCAGGTTCGAATCCCAGTAGGAGCATTTGTTTACGAGTCATGGATGTTTATATGTTTTTTTCAGTATATTTCTAATATTTATATACATATTATTATTAATATTTTTACGTTATCTAGTATCCATAACACAACCTCTTAATGATGCTTACTTTGGGCTAGAATCTAGAATAATAATATTCATACACTCTCACCTATTGTCTAGCCGCTAGATAATAGGTGTGAGTGTATGAATATTATTATTACTTAATACTTAACGAAGTAAGTAGACGTTGAAGAAGTTGGACACTGAAACCAGAGCTATACGTTTGTGATTTTTTATGTCAAACACAACTGCTTCTAACGAGTGAATCGGAAGACAGAAAAAATATCTACTAAGTAATTTTTCATAATTTTACATGTTACAATTTAACTAAGTATCTTTAGGTCTCATTCAGAGTGACGGTGGTGTACCGCGTATGCGGATTCTGCGGTTCACGAAAAATGTCATACACAGGCCGTCAGTCATGAAAGGACGTGGCCTTACCTTAACGCTTATCAGGGTATTTAAAAATGCAAATCTAAAGGGAAAATTACAAAGCATGTAAAGATTAATCGAATAGGATCATTTTGATTTTGAGTGAAAATTATAATTTCATATTCCTTAATAGCAAAATAATAAGCATACATATTTCAGTACCTAGACATATTAAACTACAATAGTTCTAGAATGTGATATTTACGTAAATATTGTATTAAAGCTCATTTCATCAAAAAAGTTTAGAAACTATTTACTTTAAAATATGGTCATAATTTTTTTATTGATACATTTTATTCTCATATGCGTGATATTCGAATTTGCAAAACATTTTTGATTTTGGATTTGTAAATTCCATTATGGAGTTATGCTTACTCAAACGGAAATAAAAATAACGCTGTAGTAATTGCCGACTTTAACTATCTCCGTGATAGGAACTTTTAAAAATACTGCCATTGTTTTTTTTATTGACACACTATTCTAAATCATAGCTTAGTTAAAATCTCCCATTACGACGTTACGTTTTATTCTCCTAAGCGTGATATTCGCGTTTGCAAAACATTCTGTAGATAGGCCCTGAGAGATTTTGGATTTGTAGATTCAATTATAGTGTCACTAAGCTTACCTCCGACTTTAACTCAGTGATAGGAACTTAAAAGGTAATTTTAAGGTCCTTTAGAAGCTCCTCTATTAGTGCAGTTTTAGCCTATATGGTCCTTTACTAGCTCCTCTATGAGTGCAGGTTTACCTTATATGGTCCTTTAGGAGCTCATCTATTAGATCAGTTGTACCTTTTATAGTCTTTAATTAGCTCCTCTACTAGTGCAGTTTCACCTTATACAGGATGGTGCTGTCAATGCAACAATAAATTAAAACATGGGCTATATAAGTTCATAGAAATGGTTTATCACTTTCAAAAACATATTTCTCATTTGATAATTTCATGACATTTGTATGGAGTAATATAACATTGACTGCATTTTTTATAGATTTTTTTCCCCAGAAATTATCAAATGAATAAGATGTTTTTGAAAGTGGCAAATCATTTCTATGAACTTATATAGCCCATGTTTTAATATATTGTTGCATTGACAGCACCATCCTGTATAGTCCTTTAGGAACTCCTGTATTAGAGCAGTTTTACCTTATATAAACCTTTAGTACCTAGCTCCTCTATGAGTGCAGGTTTACCTTGTATGATCCTTTAGGAGCTCCTCTATTAGAGAAGTTTTACCTTTTAAAGTCCTTTAGTAGCTCCTCTATGCGTGCAGTTTTACCTTTTATGATCCTTTAGTAGCTCCTCTATGCGTGCAGTTTTACCTTTTATGGTCCTTTATTAGCTCCTCTACTAGTGCAGTTTTACCCTATATGGTCCTTTAGGAGCTCCTTTATGAGTGCAGGTTTACCTTATATGGTCCTTTAAGAGCTCCTCTATTAGAGCAGTTTTACCTTTTATGGTCCTTTATTAGCTCCTCCATTAGTGCAGTTTTACCTTATATGGTCCTTTAGGAGCTCCTCTATTAGCGCAGTTTTCGTGGCGTTATAAAATTCCTCACAATAATAATATTCGTAGATATTCTTACAAATAGTAGTGGTCCTGTCCCTCGACCCTTATTTACGCTCCAAGAGAAAGCAAATCTTTGTTGTAAGCTCGTAAATGGCACTTTATATTACCTGGTAATGGTATATGATAGGGCAACCTCCCTTGCTGAGTTTGATTGTAGTTTTACGTACTGTTTTGATGGGTTATATATAAGATCCAACCTTAGGCTTAGGTAAACCTGACTTTTTCTATTTTTATTCACATACTTTCGTATTAGATACCTAATTATGCATTTACGAGGGAGTATATAATACTTAAATGGTAAAAAGGTTAGATTATACTTGCCTTGAAATTATTTGTTGCACTATCAACAAATAATTTAAAGGCAATTAGGCAAGTTAGGTAAGTATTTGTTGTTTGTTTGTGTCAAGTATAAAAAACAAATGTAAATTTAATCAAATTTTACTAAATTGCTAAACGATGATTTACCGACTATTGTTTTTAGTATATACTTCATCATACATTCATCACTATAATGTCTTTACACGCTTATTCTTTTCTAACATAGTACATATGTCTTACACAAAATTTTATATAACAATACGAAGGGTATTGTAGCCATATTACATTTTCGCTCCAATTCAAGAGTTCCTCCACGCGCTCTCTGAGATTGCTTCTGACGAAAGCTATTAAGCCAACAACATGCCGTGTTCGTTCGATTGTTGGCGCAGTAAACATTTTTACTTCCAGCCATAAGTAGCTGTGTGTTTAAGCTGTCGATTTGAAATTTTTACTTGAGGCAATGAATTATTGATTCTGCACTTGATAGAAAAGAAATGGAAAGTGTAGTAGTGTAGTATTTGTAAGTTTTGAAATCGTGTGAATATTTATTATCTACCCGTGATACAAGCATCTTTTTTAGTAACTATCAGGCAAATCGTGCTTAGTACCAAAATTTTCACATAAAAAAATGCCACTCCTTAATATTTGTTTGAAGAAAACCTTATGGTTGCATTAAAAAGGAACTATTTCTATTAAGTAATAGTAATAGTAATAAGTTTAAAATACCTAGGGCCCCTGCCAGTTCGCTAAAGAAAAGAATAAATTTGTGGCTATAGATTAATAATAGTCAAGTTTTCAAATTCAAAAGATATTTTCTTAATTGAATAGATTTAATTAGCCGACCCAAGCGCAAATCGCTTTGAAGAAAGTAAGTTTGGTGGTTTCGTCTCGGCACTTACAAATCGATTTAGTAAACATATACCTCGTCCCACAGTTTGTAATAGCACTGGCAGACATGGCTTTGGCTTTGTCTACGGGCTTTTGATTACATGTACTATATTGGTTGCAAGCCGACGACATCATTGATATTTGGAGTTCTTTAAGAAATTTACCATTTACCCGTAGGTATAGTAGGTAATTTTGTTTTAACTTTATTAAAATGTCAAACCCTATGATTATATTCTTTATTCCTAAACCCATTTTAATTATATGAAGTAAAAAAGGTTTCTAGATCATTTCTAAAGCTTGGAAATGATCTGTATAATTTTGAAACACATCACCAAATTTTTGTATCGATTTTGT
The DNA here is from genome assembly GCA_947347705.1 of Nymphula nitidulata. NCBI lineage: Eukaryota > Metazoa > Arthropoda > Insecta > Lepidoptera > Crambidae > Nymphula > Nymphula nitidulata. The sequence goes on from OX374616.1 coordinate 27,818,956, forward strand.
CTCGTCAACTTTCTGTTCTGTGACAATTTTAAAACTATCGTCTCGTCATCGAGTGTGACGTTAACGTTAAAAGATTAATAATAATCATATTCATACAGTCACACCTATTACCTAGCCCAAAGTATAAGCATCATTATGAGCTTGTGTTATGGGTACTAGATAACGGAGAAATAATGATAATATATAAATATTATAAATATACTAAGGAAACATATAAACATCCATTACTCGTGGACAAATGCTTATACCTACTCATCATACAAACATTTGCCCCACCGGGATTCGAACCAGGGACCCCCGACCGTGTAGCCTGTATAGCAAGGGCACAGACCACACAAGGGCAAAGATTCAATAGCCATTTGAAAATTTAATGCAACCATCATTTTGTTCCGAAAATACGAAAATTTCACTGACGATACGAAAATTTCTAATGTTCATCCTAGGGGTACTGTCTCATATTATTTTCACGAAACAGCAGATTTTTTAACGAAACAGCAGATTTTTTATCGATTTCAGAATTGTTTTCATACAAAAAGTTATTCATAGTAAAATTATGAACTCTACTTATAGTTTTTATATGTTACACGCTGTTTTTAATAGCTAAAAAAAGACAGTACTCATCATGAGGGGGTGTTCTAAAAGGGGTGCTATCTCGAGCTTCTCCTGCTTGGTAAGACACGTTAAGCTGTTGCTCCCGGTTGTTACTGCCACCGCTTTAACCCACCAATCCGCATTGGGCCAGAGTAGGAAGGCCTGTGCCCAGCAGTGGGACGTATATAGACTGGTGATGATGATGATGATGATATTTTATAAAAAGTTGAACATAGTAAAAAATGTGCAGCTGAAGGTTTAACTAAAGAGGGGATTCCTTCCAACTTCACCTAATCCAGCCGAGTACTAAAACGCCACTTAATATCATGTCCCTCTTAAATTTTAGGAGGTGCTAAATTTGACGTTTGTTGAATTTTTTTTAACTTTTATAACACATAATGGCAAAATCTCCTAAATTAACTACACGCGTTGGTACGCGTACAGTTTAATTTATATTTAATAATGATATTATTCAAGAGGGCCTGAAATATGAGAAGCTGAATATATATAGAGGAGCTCGGTGGCGTAGTGGATTGAGCGCTCCGGTTTCGATCACGAAAACAAAACAACCTTTGCCATGGTCGGTCCCTGGATGGGTCAATCAAATTTATAATCTTGAGCTCCTCCGTGCTTCGGAAGGCACGTTAAGCCGTTGGTCTCGGTTGTTCTGCAACCGCTTCAACCCACCAAGCCGCATTGGGCCAGCGTGGTGGTGTTATGGCCCAAACTCCTCATGTGTTTCTCCTATGTAGGAAGGCCTGTGCCCAGCAGTGGGACGTATATAGGCTGGTGATGATGATGACAATGTATATAATTAGATTATTTATTTATTTAAAGTACAGCAGCAGACTACAAATGACAATCATGATACACATAAATTACAAATACTTGAAATTTAAAGAAACAGCTATATTCGCACTCCGATCACAGCTGAACATACCATTAGCTTCTTATACTGGATTTACATTAAACATTAGGTTCAAGTTTAAAAAAGTATTAGGATGAACAAGAAAGTAAGAAAAGATCTAACTCCTTACTGATACCATTGTAAGTTCAGCACATTCTGAGAATAGGTTATTGTGAGTGACATTGATTCTGCACGATGGTAAAGAGATAAGGTTTTGTAATCTTTTGCTACCGCATATTTTGAATGAAAGATGGCTCAAGAGTTCACTTACGTACCAGTAGGAGTTTACGACTTTGTAAAGCGTTGACAAATCGGCTACATCTCGCCCTGACTGAAGGGTACTCCCCCCAAAATATTAATGTCTAGCATCATATTTGTGCAAATTTCACCATAAGCCGAATTTGGCACTGACATATCAAAGGAAGCGCCTTTGAGCAGCCTCTATTCTGTCTATGTATATAAGATAAAACGGCAAACATACCACCGAAAAGTACTCCAATACGTTTTTAACTAGTGAAAAAACAGTGTTAATATACTTGAAGACGTTCTAAAAGGTTCTATTGTCCTTTAAATGAAGTCTATTATTTTGTTAGCCTTTGATACAATGAAATCATAGTGATAGTTTAATGTCATTTCGCAATCCAAAAATACCTCTAGGTCCTTGACAACGTCCTGTTTATTTTTTGTGAATGAGATAAAAGAACGTTGAGATATTTAGGGGCATGTTATTCTTCAGGCACCACTGGTGTAAATAATTGATGTCTTTTTGTAGCACTGCACAGTCATTAACAGATTCAATCCAACTGCAGATTTTTATAACATCAGTGCAAGCGCCGAAGTTAATTAAGTCATTAATAAATAGGACAAACAGTAGAGGACCCAATTTCGAGCCCTATGGGACACACGGCCTCGGCACGAATTGAGCCGACTCATATCCATAGACCTTTACAATTTGTGTTTATTAGACAGGTATGAGGTCAGCCAACGTAAAAGCGAGCCATAAATGCTTTACTAATTATGATATTGTGATTCGTCTTCTCGAATGCCTTTGCAAAATCTGTATACAGGAAAGCGAACTGTATTCGCTTATCAAAATCTGCGTTTAAGTAATGGACATAGCATAACAGGTGGACTAAACTTTCAAGTATTTTAGAGAAACGACATAGAATACTAATTGGTCTATATTTTATACATCTGCTTTGTTACCCGACATATGAATAGAAAGCACGTTAGCTCTTTTCCTTTAGGAAGTTGGAAACTTACCTGTACTGAGGCTTTTATGAAATAATATACATAAAGGCTTCACTATGACTCTGGCACACGCACTCACAAGTAAGGGAGGAATATTATCTGGGCTTGGGCCCTTGAACACTACATCCAGTGACTTAAGCGCAGACTCAATGTACTTCTCGGTGATGACGATTGATTAAATAGTGGAACACTGTAGATCGAGTCGAAATATTTGGCAAAGAAATTGGCTATATCACTGCCGTTTTCAGCAGAGTCACAGCCATTCATGTTATGGTTTGGTAAGTCACTCTTGTGTCTTTCAAACATAGATTTAAAACCCAAGTTTAAAATATTTTTACGCGGGTTTCTGAATCTCTTATATTTTATAAAATATTATATCTTTTTCTGTTAGCGTTTTCAGCAAGGAGCGAGAGAACCGTGGTCGATACTAATTTATTCGTTTTAGCTTTAGGAGTATGAGTATAATCTTTATACTATGTATTGTAGAATAGTCTATCTGTATTTCATGGAAAATTATTTAAAAATTGAGCAATACGCCAAATTGTAGAATTAAAACTGTATTATAAGAGACGAAGAAGGTAATAAATAGATAAAAAACGTTAGGTACTATAAAAATCATTACACACCTACGTTTACTACCCATTTTCCGACTTTCATAGATATTTCTATTGTTTGGTTTTTCTAATCCTTAGTCATTAGGTACAAGCCATTTGTTCTTTAGATCTTCTCGAAGCGTTTCAGCTCCATGTCATAGAGGCAGTGTTGTCCAGTCATTGCATTAATATTATTTCGATTTTCTACTCTAATGTGTATTTTCTTTTCTAAGGCAGTGTCAAAGGCAATACCTTTAAATAAATTAAATATTGAAAGGAAAGCGAAAATAAAGGACTAGAAGAAGAACATTTAAAAATAAAAAAAAACAACGAAATATCTATTTAATATTTTGAAACTGTATAAAACAATAATCTGATCAAAACAAAACTCGCTCCTAGTTATTAGAAACTGTATAAAACAATAATCTGATCAAAACAAAACTCACTCCTAGTTATTATTGTCATTAAGTTAATGCTTTGCTACAACATTAATATGTGCTTAGGTTCAATCACTGAATATACTATGATCTGACAACATACTGAAACACTGCATTCCTTGTGATGTATCATAAGGTTACTATGCGGTAAAATAAAAAACATTATAATAAGTTTTGACTGTGTGACTTCGATTTTGATTAGTAATTTTATTCTTTCATCAGATGTCAGAGCGAGCCAGCCATACACGCCATGCAATTCCTGGACGTTATCACCATGAAAGATCCTAACCAAAAGAGCAACTTCTACCGAACAACCCTGCTCGACGCCCTGCCGTATATACCGAAGGTATGTTGTTCATTGCAGAATTATGTTCTATTTCCAAACATAAGCAAAGTTTAATTTTCGTGTGCGAAATGTTTAAATCTACTAATGATGTGTTTTGCGGCCATATTGATGTAATGGATTTGATCACAACGAAATTGTACCCCGTTCTTTTTTAATATTATTCAAAATGTATAAACATTGTATTGTTTTTTCATAAGGTAAGTAAGTAATACGTAAGCATCGCGAAATCAGTGACTACTTGGCCGATTTTTCAATCGACAATAATATTTATCCAGCGAATGACTTTGAGTGGTTACAGTTAATCTAATAAAAATCGGTGAAAACGTCAAAATGTTTAGCTGCAACAGTGAACCTCATGGCACTCTTAAAATTATAGGTATCCAGCAAATAAGAATCACCTCTTAGGTATTAGTAAAAAAACTAGTTTCAGATGATGGAATAGAATATTTCGACATTGTAGGGTAGACGTTAGCTTATAACGCAAATACAGATAGACTAGAAGAATTTCAAAGGGTTATCTCCTGGGTAGCTCAGATGGTTAGAACAGTCGCCCGGATTGTGAAAGGTCGCGGGTTCGACGCCCGCCTCAGGACGTGAAATTGTTCTAGTTTTTGATATTTATATAAGAGTCACCTCTGATGTACTATAAGTATTACTCTTTCCTCAATTAAAATATATATATTAAAATAAAATATAATATATATATATATAATGATAATAATAATAATTTATTTATTCACAAGTCAACACGTGGACCAATTACAAGTAGAAGCATACATAGAAATAAAATAAAATAAAATAGAATAGCAGCATACATAAAATTTCGATAATAATTTAGAAAAATACATAATAATCATCAAATTCTTAGAAATGTCAATATATAATCAAAATGTCAGTATAAATAATCAAAATTCAAAATAATATTTTAACATTAGCCCGTAAATGTACCATGTATATAATATAATATAAATATATATATATATATATATATAAAATAAAATATATACACTTACGAGCTACAATTACTAATCAGTTGTGTACTAGGATTACATTTTCTTTACATTATTTACTGCTTTTCTTTTGAGCATGTTTAGATCTCTCAATCCTCAGAAATTAATTAACTGGCGACCATGGTGACTTTTACTAGATCAAAGTTATTCTCTGGATAAATAAAATGAAATGAAAATATCTTTGCATTAACATATCGTGTCTAAGTTACAAATTTGTGCGAATTTGTAAACCAGCCCATTTTTTACGCGAATTTAAATTTTGCGATAATCGGCACTGCCAGCCTGCGTTAACGAGAGCTTGCACCCTGTAGATATTGAGGCGATCTATCGAAATGTTGTTTCGACCGAGACAGATAAAGATAGAGATATAGCTGACTCAGCGGGAGGAAGAAAGACAAAATAGCGATCGCGCGTTTATAATAAGCGAAAATACACAAATTAATTTATTTAAAAATTCTACATGGATTACAAAACGCTTCTACAAGATTGTGGAATTTTGGATATTAATGATGAAATGAAAATAGTAGATCATTTTAAGTAATTTCTTATTGAATACAAATCTTAAGTTTTTTTTATTTTTATGAGGTCTCTTCGGAAATAAAATGTATCGAGGCAAAATCCTTAAGTCGTGTTTTTGTTCTACAGGGTCTAGATAAAGATATAAAAAAATGTTTATCTGACTTTCAGATCCGTAAGATTTTCAGCGAACTATGATATTACATAAAAGAGCGTATTTTATCAATGTATCCCCTTAAATTGATATTGTCATTATTGCTGAATTGTCACAAGTGGATACACATTATTGCTTGTGATTGTGGCTGTAGCATATTATTGCTCGTGACTTCACTCGGACTAAAATAAAGTATAAATTTAGTATACAGCTCTTTCATTATCTATAAAACATGCCGCTGAAAATAAAATCAAGAGTGTATGGATTGACTATTGCCAATTAACTTAGCATTTCTTAGTCATTTTATCTAAGTCATTTATTGAATTCGAATGAAAAAGGCAGATAGGTCATTTTTAGAGAATGACAAATATTGTCAACAGTAAACCGGTGTAACAAAATTGCGAAATATTTTTTTTTTAATTCTGCGGTTGTGAGGGATTGATATCGTAGTATGTGCGCGGGTTGTGTATTCATGTGTGTGGTATAACTGTAGTGTGTCGTACGACACGCGATACTTACTACGCAGTATTTAGGGTTGTCACAAGGAGGTGAGAACGTTTTATTTAATTTTATTTGTAAATAAAAGTGGTCTGAAAAGTGTCAAACTTGCAGATGCAGCTCTTGAAAAAGAACACAACCACCGCCATAAATTTTATGTCGGAGTTTTGTAGCACACTGTATATAACAAAGTGAGGCATAATTGCCGCTGATTGAAATAAAATATATTTACAATTATATAATCCTAAATTGTCAAAGAAGAGAAAACTAATTACAAAGTTTCTTACTACACAACTTACCTTCGAATCGTTCTGCTACGTTTAACTTTTTAATTACGATATCATTAGAATTCTAATAACTTTATGGAGAAACAAAGAAATTGGTAATTTATAATTATGAAATAATATTGAGGCATCCACTAGAATCGTGTAAAATTTTATTCATTTAATTAGTATCGTAATTTCATAGAATCTGATTGACTATTTATCACACAGAATCGATTCGCCTAATACACATTTCTCCAATCATGAAAGATTCGCTTTATTACTGTAAACATACATATATTTATGACGACCTATGTACATTGGCGACGACCTATCTAGACGACCTATCTAGCGCAAATGCTCCAAAATAATAACAGAATAACCAAGTTATTATTATTTATTTACATAAATAAAACTGAATCGCCGAAATGTAGGTAGGCGCATATAACTTCCGAACGACTATAACATAATTGGAAAATTTCTTCTTTGCTCTGTTCCTGATTTTTAGGTTGAATATTAAACTTTTAAAAAACGTACCTACGTAAAAGTTATAAAAATATATTTCTATGAAAAGTGAGTAGGTACGTATGTGTGGCAGAAGATAATTGCGAAAATTGACCAAATTACTCGAATATTTAATAAGCTGATAATGACCGACAAGACCGCAAATAAAAAGTAAAAGGAGGATGCCAATCTTAGTATGAAGCCTTGCCCCACCAATTACTGAAGCGGGTCCTTTTACTGACTGTTTTTACTTTTGTATAAGTATTTCTTTTTCATACCTTTATTAATTATTTAATAATGGTATATTAGAAACAAATACATAATGGAAATAAAAATTAAAATAAACTTAGGCCTATAAATAAACTAAAATTAACCGAACTTATAAATAAAAAACACCACCTAAATCTACTGAAAATGGAAGTGTACCAATAAGACTGGTCGCATTACCTAATTACGCATTATTTAATTTAATAATTTATTTAATTATTTATTAACGCAAAAAGAAAAATAGAAACACAAGAAAGAAAGATTGTGTGTAGACAATGTAAGGTTATGTATATATAATTATGAAAACAAAGATGAAAAATAGATATACAATAAACTAACTACATGCAAAGAAAATAAAAACCGCAATAACACCATAGAATAGAAAAGTATAAGATAAATAGATAGTGAAGAAAGTTAAGAACAAAACGAGAGAAAGAATTGATTATTTTCTTAAAACTAGTGATGTTAGTTCGGGCACGAAAGTCCGATGGCAGCGAGTTACATAACCTGACAGCATAAAAGGTAAAGGAATGCGAGAAAGTATGGGAATTGTGGGAGAGTATTTTGAGGAGAGTAACTAAGGGACAAAAAATCCGGAAAGTGTCCGTGCAAGGGAAAAACAGTCAAAAAGATAGGAAGGGGAAAAAGAATTGTTATGGATGTTAAACAGAACGGACAATACTCGAGCTTTCCTAACGAGACGAATGGGGAGCCATTTGAACTATGTTGTATTTTCAAACGATTCCATTTTGTAGATTCCATATTATCAAATAAATGTCTCATTTTATTAAGTTTAAAATTTTAACGTTACCATAGTACATATTTAAAACAATATTACTTGTGAAAAAAAAATAACTTTGTTCGAAAATTTTAAAAGTGAAAGGCGGAACCACAAAATTGTATTTCGCCCAAGCAAAACAACGCCCTATTTAATAATAGTGTTTTTGGAATGGCGCCACGCCTTTATAATCATCTTCCAAAAGAAATAACTGGAATAGATCGGTGTACTGTTTTTAACAGAGCTTTTCATAAACTTCTTAGAGACAAAGCTTTACTAAAATTCTATAATGGAATAATAAGCTATCAGTATTCACTTAGCTGATAAAATTGTATTTTAATTAATTTTCCTGTTTTGATGTATTTCTTTTTTTTTTGTTAATGACATTATTCAAATTAAGCTTATTTAAGTTAAGATCGTTTTGTTCAAATTAAGTCTATTTTTAAGATCATATTTAAAAAAAACTATTTGTATACCCAAGGCTAAACATAGTGATACATGATTTATGTGATTAATTACTTGTACATTACCTGTGTATACAAATAAATCTTTAGATTTTTGAATTTTGAATTATTTTTTGGGTGGTTGATACATGATTTATGTGATTAATTACCTGTACATTACCTGTGTATACAAATAAATCTTTAGATTTTTGAATTTTGAATTATTTTTTGGGTGGTTTCTGAATAGTTGCCACTTATTTGTAAAATGGTCGAGCGTTCACTTGGGTATCTTTTTTCACTTGGGTACTTAATTTTTAATTAATAATATCAGTGGGTATTTCCAACTTCAGCTTAATTAATTTGAGATTGGTAGATCAAACGTGGTACTCGAAATTGTTCTTCGAGAGAATAGTGGTACGGTGTAAAATTCATTGAGCTAACCAAATTGAAGCCAAAAAATAAGTAGTTATTTAAATCATTCATTTAAGTTACCTTGTCGAAAAGCTTAATGGTAGAATCACGTCTAATAAGATGTTACATATACAAGGCTTTAAAAGTATGTATACAACACTCAATTGCTACTATAATAGAGTCGTGTGTACATATTTCAGGCGTGGCCATACCGTCGACAGCACCATCAACTAAAAACTTCGCTACAAATATAACTCTTATTCCAAGGTACTGAAGTACCTACAAATATCAACGTATTTCGTGGATCTTCAGTCGCGGATACTACCCCTATTTTGCAAAATATTTTTCTGGAACTATACCGAGGTGTACTAAACTGAGCATTCACAAAAGATTGTAGATCTTTCCTGTTCCGAGCAACGTATGCTATGAATTTCCCAGGTGAATAGTTCATTTGTGGATAAAGAGTCCACATTTATAAAAGGGAGTTATATCAGGGCTTTCGCGTGGCTTAGGCCTGATAGCGTAAGTAATCTGTCTGGGATTGAATCCTCTATGAAATTGGTTTTCTGTGTAATTTTATGAATAGACTTATTATCGTGCTCGTGATTTCTTTTGACATAAATATTATCTGAAAGCGATTAAAAATAATATTATGCCTTGATTTAGGTAATCGACCCCTTTTCCAAATACGACAGCAATAGCAATCACTTTCAATTTAGCATTTGTGCTACGAAAAGTGTCACTATGGCAACGGGCCTTACAGCCAGTGATAGATTTATGAGGAGCTCGTGGCGTAGGGTTTTGATTGAGCGCTCTGGTTTCTATTACGAAAACAAAGCAACTTTCGCCATGGTCGATCCCAGGATGGGTCAATGAACATGTGTAGCCTCGAGTTCCTCCGTACTTCAGCTGTTGGTCCCGGTTGTTCAAAATCAAAATCAAAATCAAAATCAAAAATATATTTATTCAAGTAGGCTCCTAAGAAGCTCTTTCGAATCGTCAAAAATCACAAATTATGTATATCTATTTAAGAAATGGTCTTACAATGTCTTATTGTAAATCTGTCTATCATGTCTAAATTTACACCGGTTCCAAAAGTTGAACTACCGAGAAGACTCCGGCAACAAACTCGTGTAGTCACTTTTTTCAAAATATGAAGTCACAATTGTTGTGGTTACATTATTTCAATATTTTGCTGTGCAGTGCCATACAGAAAAAAAAATAGTAAAAGTATATCTAGTTAGAAACGATATACAAACTTAATAACAAAAGTATTAACTTTATTTTAAGGCTGTCCAACAATGCAAAGTCACAACAACACAATACATATTATAAAATTAAATAAATTAAATATTATATATTATCAAATTGGCATATCTAGTGAAAATTGGAGTACAGTTTCTTTCCACACAAATTTGTCATTCACATAATCATTAATAGTGTAATAACCTTTAGTTTGCAAGGTGTTTTTGACTAATAATTTAAATTTATGTTGTGGTAAATTAGTAATTGCTGCGGGAATTTTGTTATAAAAGCGTATACCTTGCCCAAAAAAAGAATTGCGTGTTTTTTTTAGTCTATAACTTAAAATAGCTAACTTATTCTTATTTCTAGTATTTATATTGTGAGTGTCACTGTTTTTTTCAAAAGTGTATTTGTTCTGATAAATATAAACTATACAGCTGTAAATGTATTGGGAAGGTACAGTAAGTATTTTTATTTCTTTAAACAATTCACGAAGGGAATCTCTAGAGCCTAACTTGTAAATAGATCTTATTGCACGTTTTTGTAGGACAAAGATAGTTTGAATATCGGCTGCTTTACCCCACAGCAAAATACCGTAAGACATGACACTATGAAAATAACTGAAATACACCAGTCGAGCTGTGTCAACATCAGTTAGGTTTCTAATTTTTCTAACAGCATAAGCAGCTGAGCTAAGCTTTCCTGCAAGAGTTTCTATATGACCAAACCACTGTAGCTTAGAATCTAACGTTATGCCTAAAAATACAGTAGTGTTAACTAATTCAAGCTCTTCATTATTCATTTTTAAAAGGGTTTGAACATTATTCACATTAGGTAGAGAGAATTTTACACACTTGGTCTTCTTAGTATTCAATTGTAAATTATTCAAAGTAAACCAATCTAAGACCCTCGAAAGTGCCCTGTTTACATCGTCAAAACAATTCTTTTTCCGGTCAACTTTAAATATGAGAGAGGTATCATCAGCAAACAAAACAATATCACAAAGGTTTTTAACATAGAAAGGTAAATCATTAATATATATTAAAAACAAAAAAGGCCCTAAAATAGAACCCTGTGGAACTCCCATCTTCAAATAAGACCCCGAAGATTTGACTCCATTGATATCAATCTTTTGAATTCTTTCACTTAAATAAGATGATATTAATTTTAAAGCTTTGTCCTTAATACCATAATGACGCAGTTTACGTACAAGAGTATCGTGTTCAACACAATCAAATGCCTTGGAAAGATCACAAAATATACCAATGGCATCCTGGCGCACCTCCCAAGCTTCGAAAATATGCTTGAGAAGCGCAACACCAGCATCGGTAGTACTACGACCTCTAGTAAGCCCATATTGTTCGCTATGGAGGAATTCATTTTTAATAAAGTATGACAGCAATTGGTCTTCAATTATTTTTTCAAATATTTTACTTAATGAAGGTAAGATAGAAATAGGCCTAAAGTTAGTTGGGTCACTTTTGCACCCAGATTTAAATAAAGGAATTACTTTACTGTGTTTCATTAAGTCTGGAAACACCCCTTCCTCAACACAATTGTTAAATATTACAGCTAAATAAGGTGCAATATTGCTTATTATGTTCTTCATTACTGTCACTGACATGTCCCATATATCACGAGACTTTTTTTGTTTTAACTTAGTGAAAGTCTTCATAATGTCTGAGGGATTTACAAAGTTAAATTTAAAGCAAAGATCAGTTTTACATGGTGCATATTTTTTCAAAAGTTCTTCAGATTCCATTGGAGAAGAATTTAATGTAGATGTTGTTATTATAGGTATATTTGTAAAATAATTTTCAAAAGCACCGGCAACATCTGTTTCTGAATTTAAAATGACGTCATTTATTTTTAAGCTAATTTTAGTATCGCGTGGCTTAGATTTACCTGTTTCACGATTTACAACTTCCCATGTAGCTTTAACTTTACTATTAGACTTGATTATTTTATCTTTTATATATAAAGATTTAGCAATAAAACATACTTTTTTGAATAGCTTTGAATAATTCCTCACATAGTCAACAAAAGAGGGTGCGTGGTTATACTTTCTAGTCTCGTATAATTCATAAAGTTGGTTTCTACTTTTATAAATACCTTTAGTGGCCCACTCATTAAAGTTAAATTTAGTGTTCGACATAAAAGTTTATTGTAACCGTTTCAACCCAACTCAACAATCTGCATTGGGCCAGCGTGGTGGTGCTATGGCCCAAAACTTCTATGTGTTTCTCGCATCTAAGAAGGCCTGTGCCCAGCAGTGGGACGTACAATAGACTGGCGATGATGATCAATTTGCACTTCGACATTATGCGATAGTAGGTATCGCGACGGTTATTAAGGTTATTTATTCAACCTGGAATCCGTGGCCCTCTAAGACTACATGTTCCATCCTTAATTATCATTCCACTGCCGGTGCTGCAACCATATTCAAAATACGAAATCACAACAAACCTATCTTGGCCACCCCCGGATGGACGGCGTTCATGGGATGTTAGAGTTCAAAGCGGTCAAGAAATCCTGCAATAGATCAATATTTGAAATGCGAAATATTGCCACTAGCCTAAAATAAAACGTAATACCAACTTTAAATTTTTATCATTAACAGAATCAAAACCTAAGATGTTTTACTTCTCAACGGTTTTTATGCACGCTGCTAATTTTTAAATAGTTGATTATCATGTATTTAAAAGCTGTACATAATTTATGTTACGCTCGTTCAAACGACATTTCGACCAATCACATTGATGTTAAGTCATTGTGAGTACCTCTCCCACCCTGCAATCTATGCTGCAAAGGAGAAAGTCATGATATTTAAATTTTGACGATGCTTGCGAAATACTAGACATAGATACTTTTATGTTCTAGGAATCAAACATTGTGTTTCGGTTTCATTCCAGAAACTACGTTGGCAGCACGTCTGGCCCGCCTTGCAGCTGGAGGTTCGCACGGCGGAAGTCCTCGCGGCTGTGCTTCAGCCCATTATTTGGCTTACCAACGAGGCTACGCAAGATGAGTTCTCTCAATACGTTCTTCCCACATTGAAGTAAGCACTGTACAAGTAAATAATATAGGTACTTCTAGCATAAATGATAGAAGTGATCATTTCATCAAGTCAGAAGCAAAAATAATAGAAGATCAGTTAAAAAGAAGCACTCATTCTTTTGTTTTTCCACAATTACCAGCTCATGCAAGCGATTGTACTGCATTTCTAAAATACAAAAGCAAAGCGAAATGCAATTTAATAATAATACCTATATATTTTTTAAATTGCTCTGATAATAATTTTATATTTTTCATAAACTTGTTCATTTTTACCGATAATGTTTCAGGAACTTGATGAATTCCCCGAAAAGCGTACAAGCATCAGTGACTATTCTGGAGAATCTTCACGTTATATTGAAAAAATGCCAAAAGGATGAGATTAATAACGAGATCATGCCGTTATTATACAATGCACTAGATAATAATACTAACCAAATTCAGGTATAAATACAGCTTAATTCTAAATTACATTAGAACTAAATTAGGTGCAACTGTGGTTTACATTAATGTTTCTTAGTTAGAGGTACATAATCCTTTATTTTAATTTCAGACTGCTTCATTAATTTCCATGCAGAATGTATCTGATTATATTGAAGACAAGGCCTTGCATGGTGTTGTGTTAGCTAAAGTGAAAATCCTTCTAGAGAAGAATCAGAGTGATGTAAAGATAATAAGCTTAATCCTGGGCTTTTATGAAAAAATTCTCCTGAGACTTGAGAGGAACCATATTCTTGAGCAAGTGATTCCTACTCTCCTGAGCATGAGGCTTTCGGACCCGGACATCATCAACCGCGTTGTCAGTAAGTATTAATGATGCTACTTTTAAGCGACTGTGTCATTTTGGTATAACTTGTTTTTGTCTTCCAAGCGACTGTATTTGTATTAAGTGCTGGAAATACTTTGCATAGCGAGCAAGCTTTATTTAAAACGGAAACAAAGCGAATTGGCGACTGACTGTATCCTCGGATTACGAGGATTTTCTGAAAGGAAATTTCGTGAAACGATCAAACGTGCCGCTTATTACAGAACTTTACAAGTCCATGCTTCTGGAGAGGAAATTTGGCTTGACTACGAACGTCATGGCCACCAAGATGATACCGTCGTTGGCTCCTCAAACTGTCAATCCAGCATTGAACGTTGATCAGTTCACTAATCTCATGGAGGTAGACATCTTATTTTTTTAATTATAATGCACATATTTTCACGTGTTAGTTAGCCAATTAAATTTATACAATTCATGTAATTCTTGCTTATTTTTAGCTGTTTATAATTGGTAATAGAATTTCTGAATCAAGAATAATTTACAGATATTGTACGATATGCTGGATAACATTGACAAGAATCAGCGCTACAAACTGAAACTGGACAGCTTGACTCTGCCTAGCCCTGATCGTCATCGCCCGCTACGTCATCAGATGAGCACTGACAACATGAATGTGCCACCGTTCAACATTCCCAACCTACGGGTTGAACAACGCAAGACTTCTAGTGCCGAAGATATGGCCCGCAAAAATTCCGTCACTGCTACCACTGCACCATCTGGAAGCGTCGGTAGTGGTTTTAAGAGTAAGAACCTTCTTGACCTTTCAAACGTAATCCATAGATTCCTTTTTGCAGGCCTAGTTTCATTAATTGACATAATTATTTTAAAAAAAATAAGAGAAGCATGTTGTTGAAATAAAAATAAAGCAGTATACATATAAATTAAAGATTCTTTGGTATTATTAAATTTTGTACTTTGCTTAGGCACAGGAATCGGGCAGTGGTTCTTCGGATCGAGTAACTCTACAAGCAACGACAACAACTTTTTACGCGTAGCCAGCGCCTTCCCTAATCGCCGTCTATCAGATAATACACTGATGACCCCTAAAATCCGAATTGCGCCTTCTTGCGCCTCATCTCCAGGAGGGACGCCGGGAGGTAACTCCGGACTGCCAACGCGTCGCCACTCTAGCATTGGGCCACAGGAACGCCGTGGATCTGCAGTTAACCTCTCACCGCCGACTGTAAGTTACATTATTTCGCTTACTTTTGCCTGTCACTCAAATTTTTACACATACACACTTACATGGTCAACGGGAATGAAGTAAATGAAAATAAAACTGAAACTTAACGTAAAGACTGGTGCGTAAAAAAGTGGACCGTGCTAGTGCTCTTGTGGATCTTGAAGTGCTGCAAAAGAGACGATGGGTGTATACACAGTGTAGTGACAGTGATTATTTTGACAGGGCTACCAGTACAGGGGACGAGGCGGCTCAGGCTCGAGCCTGTCCGTGCCATCATCGTCACAATGCGTCGTAAGTGATGTGCACCGCGTACGACAGCCTGGCTGCGTGAACTCCCCGAACCCTCTATTGAATGTCGACTTGGAACGGCTTGACATTGATGTGGTCTATTCTTCTGCGGTCGCGTCTTGTTCCCAAACCGACTGGGGGAGATAGTGTCTCTTTGTTCACACCATCACCATACACTTACATCTGCACGATCCTGGTTGGCGTTGTATCACAAAAAACGATTTCTGTTTCTATCCGATCATTAGACCTTCCATTGCATCACACTCAACCCTATTACTTCCATTCCTGCGAACCGATTGACACAGGCAGAACCTTCAAGAACATTGAAGTGATGCATGTTCGTACTGTTGTGTGAGATACCGCGTTGCATGAACGCCTTAATGCGTCGAATGTGTCCATATGTAACGCAAGGGATACGGAGACTAGCTCCTCCCGCTCCAGTTTGTATGCTACCGTGTTGTTCTGACTGAGAGAATGCACCAGCGGTGGTCCGTCTTTATTCTATGTTGTCTTCCAAACCTAATTGGAATACATCATTAGATACCAAACAATTGGTAAAACGTATACATAAGAAACTGTTTACACATATACTTTTACAAATGACTTTTTTTCCAAATTGTCCCAAATTATTTACAGTAAAATGACCACTGATGTTACTTCTATGAAATTCATCATTTACCTATACGCTCGTCATTGTAGTTAAAAGTATCAATAAAGCTCGATATGTTATATGCTCATTTAATTGTAAGCGGTAAAGTGCAGATAATGCGATCATCTCTTCGTGTCATTATGAAGGCTCTGAGGCCTGTTCGTTAAACGCTGTCTCATTCACTGTTGCTGTTTGTTCTTCTATGCAGCTTGCACGGAGCATGATCGTGAGTATGGTTCCTCTCTTAAGTGTATCTACTCATATGTGGTCGCGAAGAGCGCAGGTTATCTCCGACTTACTTCTGTTTTGCTGTGTTCATACAACTGTAATCATATTGTTTAGTATAGCTGCCCTAAGATGTTGCCTCTAACAATGAAACTAATTGGCAGTCATATTACAGTTATACGAAATTGAAATATCATTCTCTCGTTGCGGGCAACATCTCCGTGGTATAACGATATTTCATCTGTAGTGTAGCTAAGTATATTTGAATCACGAGAAATTTCACACGCCCATCACGCTTGAGACGCTGATGATACGTACCTATTTTTAAGGCATGCAAGTAGTTACAGCCTACCTAATTATAATGGGTACTTACTTTACGAAGATAAGTAATTTTAATAATTCAATACGAGAGATTTTGACTAATCTATTTACACAAGTTGGATACACACATTTTCAATTTGCACGAAAAAGTACATAACTATTAGTTAACCAAATTAGGAAAGATTAATAAAAAAGGAATTCTATTTATTCACTTTAGTTTTTTAATGTTTTTTCCTTTCCTTACAAATTTTGATGTGGCTAATTGTAACTTTAGCCGTATCTCTTTGATGAATGTAAAGTAATGTAGTCATTTATACGTTCGCCGTGTAGGGTGGCTCCATGCCGAACACGTCTTCAAGCGTGCCGTTCCTGCTGACGTCGTCGATGCAATCGATCCGGTCGCGACGGCCGTCCGCTTGCCTGAGCAACTCGCAGGGCTCGGGGCTGCTGCAGCAGCTAAGCAGCGGCATGGTAAGGCACCTGCCGGTCGGCTCCCATAGCAATGCCCACCACCACGGGCCGCACTGGAGCGCGCTCCAAGGCGCCACCGCCGCCGGCTACAGCGCCCTGCAGCACACCGCCATGGCCGTTCGGAAATGCCCCTCGCTCAATATAACACTCACGCGCTAAACGCCCACGCCACCCGCCCCCCGCATCCCCCGAAGAGCGCCCCCGACGTCTCGCGACTCTTCGCCGGCGCGCGCCCGCCGCGGCAGACCGCCGCGCCTCCCCCTGTTTGCCGATGGTGTTCCCCGTCCGACCCCTATATAAATGTTCAGTAGTTTTATCACTATTGGTGTTGTAACATTAGATTTATTTGCGACTACTTATTTAGAATATACTGTTGATTTTACACACTCTCAGTGGAGATTTTCTGGTATTATATTTAATTTTATCGAGCCTGATATCTCTCACGAGACGACCTTTTCGATAATCGTTTCGAGAAGTATGCCAGCAAAAGTATGAAAAAGGGATATTGTAAAGCTTTAATCGGTATAGTATGGACATATCACTTCATTGACGAACTTAAAATTTAACAATGTCCAAAAATAAAAGTCTTTTTAAAATAAATGAAATTTACCAAATGGTAGTATACAGCAAAATGTTGTATAGTGGTGCTGTGATATGGTATTGTTATATTTATTAGATACTACTTTAAAATTAAATAGAAATTAAATTCTTCTGTTATCATATTAAAAGTTAAAGAGTATATTATTAATATTATGATCACGTATACTTAATAAACATGGGTCACGTGCCAAATGTATAAAAAATATTTTTGAATAAATGATGGTACGCCTCAGCCGCGAACTGACTACTCTAGTATACGTAACTAATGACTGTTGAACCTTCAAATAGGAAAAATGGTTATAATATGGTATACAGAGAGATGTATAGTGATATGTACTGATGGTTATAACTTATCCACGATTATCTCTCTACTTTGTATGTATTGACCACTTGTACTCCACTTGTTATATAAATTTTATTAACATGCAAAGAATAATCCATACATTTTTCATACTTAACACTTTATATCATGTTTTGTATAAACAGTTTAAAAATATTGTTGGTATACATTCTATATTCATGACACTTACCTACCTATTAGCTTGTATTTAGTTATATATAATTACTGAATGTAGATAATTAGTTATCTGGTTCCTTCAAGATTATGTCCCACAATAAGTACCTGGTTTGTATATCGCGAATGTGCTAGAAGTGCCCCGCAAGGTATGTATTTATTAATATCTCATTTGTTCATTAAAAATATCATTAACAGTCATTAACTTGAAAATAAATAATTATCACCATAAAATAAACATTGGTAAAATTAAAACTGTAACGGTAACTTTTGAGCTGTTATAGTACAGCATGTAAATTAAAGATTATTATTGAAAAATAGCTAGACGTGGAAATATTAATTCTAGTCCTTTTAATAGAAATACGTCTATATATCCATGCCTCAATCGTAAATTAAAGAAACTGCAGCGTCTTTGTCATACAGGTACTCCAAATAGCGCGTCCCGTAGTCTTGTAGAATTAGAAATTTCCTACTAACAACTAGCTAGTCGCTTTGCACGGGCTTATTGGCAATAATAGTCTTGTAGTCGAGAAATAGTAGCTCGGTTCAAGCGTAGCAACGTGGAAACGGCGCAGACACAGGCTGCGCGTAGTCCGTAGAGCATGTGGCGTAGTGAGCGGGCGGGCGGGGCGCGGCCGGCGGCGGCGTCGGCGTCGTTGGCGACCGCGGCCTCGGCCTAGCACGCGCTTTGTTTTAATCACCTTTTTGTGGTTGCTTGCAGTACCAGCTGTTTTCCGGGCGTACGTAAAGAGAATTTGATTAACGTTAGAGCGCGTAGCGTAATCTGAGAGTGAGCCGGCACAACCGACGCGCTGAGTGACGCGCACGCGCACCGCCCGCCGCACCTCTCCGTTCGTCGCGCGTCACCCGTCCGCGCCCGACGCAGCTCGCGCTCTCCCACGAATATCCTAGAGCTTCTGATACAATGTTGCATACTATTATCTCAACCAGCGTAGAATTCCTAATACAGCGGTCACGCATCGGCCTAAAGATCTAACATTCCGAGAAAACAAGCAATCTGAATGTAGATGTGACCAAATTACAATGTTTCTGAGTTAGTAAGAATGCAGTGCATGCCGACTGAATTCCCACACTTTACTTATTATCAACCTACTTACGTTTGCCCATCTCCCGAAACTACCGATGGAATGACTTGATGATTTTTATTAACAACTAAAAACCGTTATGTAAAATAGTTACACAGTATTCACTATAGTACCTAAAATGCGCGAGAAACGTTATATAAATACAATTAACAATTTTAGAAAATAATTCAACTTCT
This sequence comes from Nymphula nitidulata, assembly GCA_947347705.1. Classification (NCBI taxonomy): domain Eukaryota; kingdom Metazoa; phylum Arthropoda; class Insecta; order Lepidoptera; family Crambidae; genus Nymphula; species Nymphula nitidulata. Next base: position 27,838,583 of record OX374616.1, read on the forward strand.
ATAACGTTCATGATATATCAATCGCCAAGTCATTAACACACTCATGCACTCTTTCACAAAGTTATCGCTTATAAATGCACTACATTTATATTTTTAGACAAAAAAATACCAGTTTGACACATTCCCAAAGAAAGTAGAGTCCATTGGGCTTGTGTAGACACAAACAAGTATCTATCGAATATTATATGCTAAATTGCGGAGGTGTTTTAACATTATTTCAATAATGGATATTTGGAAAATCTTGAGGGAATCACCTTTAATATGAATCTATGAGTTATTTTTTTATTTACCAAGGTACCTCGACATCATTTAACCACTAACATATATAATTTACGCCAGACAATTACATAAAAAAATATTTTTAATCAAGTATTAGAAAATCAACTTTGTCTACGAAAGAACTGACCTCTTAAACATTTACCATCTAATGACTACGACTGTATTTTTGTGTAATGAAACATAAATTAAATATTTACACCTAATATTATCGTCGTTAAAATTATCATGTAGATAGTTTGTTACGACATTTTTTTTCTCAGAAATAAAGTGCCTATTGTGCTATATAATCTTTACTGAACAAAAACCTAAAACCTTTTAAATTAGTGAAATATTGTTTTGTAATCTTGATGAATCACTCTAAAAACTAATCAATTTAAACAGTTTGAATTAAAATTTCGGTAAAACGATACACATTTCTCTCACGATTCACATCTACTCCATCAATATCCATATTCATCGATAGATTAGATACTGTTTAAACCACTCAAGTTAGAAACATTCTACCAAGATTATACATATAAACTTAATAAAGTAAATACTCCACAAAATTCTAGAGCTGTTACGTACTGTGGCTGTGACCATCTTGCGGTTTTCGAACTATTAAGTCTATCGAAATCGGAAATTAACTGTAAACCTTCCGCAAAGACGAGACTTCCCACATCTAGAAATCAGTCATCATTGTCACACTTCACTATTGTGGAAGGTTCACTGATGCGCTGCGGTGCGATTCATCTAATGTGAATAGACTGCGCCTTAACTGCCTTATTACGTTTAAGCGTGGTTCAAACTTAGAACGGGCTTAAAGCTAATATTGTCTCATATTTGTTAGTAATGGCAGAAACGGACGGAGTCAAGCTTAGACTGAGACTAACTTTCAACCATGTTTTGTAATAATAAGGCGGCAAAAGTTTATATTATATTGTTTTGACAATTTAAGACTGTAATTACGAAAAGTAGTACTTATTTCTTATGTATCAAAAGTATAAGTGCATACTTTAGACTGTTTAAGTTTAAATTAGGGATGCATAAATACGCGCTTCTTCCGATACGTTACCGATAAAAAATATGAAACATCCTTTTTTCATTTCGAATAAAAATAAATAAGAATTAACAGTCCCAACTAGAATACGGTTTTTTACCGAGACTAAAATGGTGTGAAACTAAAACCCTATTATCCTATTTTTACACGAAACTGATAAGAAATCCCGATACCTATAGGTAAAAACTATAATATGTATGTGTTGGAGGCATCCTTGGTAATAAATTGTTACAAAAATATCTTATAACATCTCACACTAATTTAATATCTACCAGTACCTACCTACTATTTCTGAAGGTTTGTAGCTAAGTGACCTGCTTAGTGCTGACAAAATCGCAAAGTACGAATACCATTACGACGTACCTAATAATGTACCTGCTTAAATCAGAGTGTGAGTTTTGACGTTTGTAAAAAAAACTATCGCGTCTGCGTTCAGCTGTCAAATCCTATATATGAAAGCGGCGCGTCTGTTATTATGAAGTATTGGAAACCATATTTTAAATTGAAGTCCATACGGTAAACGCGGTAGTTTACGTTTGACGCAAAATTCACACTAAAGCTACTGAAGAAATAAAATTGTTTTGAAATAAATAGTATAATAAACGTTACTCAGAATTATATAAATTTTATTAAAAAATGTCTATATTTTTGAAACCGTTGCCATTATATCAGATAATATAACATATGGTCGTATAAGGAAAAAAATGTTGAACAGAACCATACTAACACACTATATAAGAAATGTCAAGGGTAATTGCAAGAAAGGAGAGTTAAATATATTAGAATATTGTCCAGAAAGTGAGAAATAGAAGTAAGCTAAGTAGCTTGGTTTAAGATAAATTTACTGTATGTCTATATTAATATTAATTATATTATCATGAATTAAAGTATTATTAAGTATAATTATATTGATGTTGTGAACCTGTCCTAAGAAAACTTTGCCTTCATTGTTGCTATTTATTATTAAATATATACTCGAGTAATCATTTATTTTTTCAATTAAAAGGTTGAACCTATATACTGTTGGATTGGATTCAATGTGCCATTACAGATCTTATATATAACCATTGAAAATATTACCATATCTGAACTAGGTTGCATAAGCAACCTCAATCATGGACACATGCTCTTCCTAAAATAATATTAACTATTTTTTTTTTCAAAATCTTACTTCCAAATTTATATAAATAATCATGTCTATATTCTTGATATATCAATATTAAAATAATATAATTTTAAATTGGAAGAAAGTGTGTTATATTTAAAAGAAATATTATTTATGTATTGGTCTTTAATAGTAACCTTTCTATCTTTATTATTTGTCTATCGTCATATTAATAACACACAAGTAAATGTGATTTAGGATAGGGAGATTTGTAATAATCGGACAAGTTTGTAATGAAACGGAAGGGTAATATTTGATACAGTGACTAGAAGTTAATGATTCTAGTATCTTAGGTGATTTATTCTAAGCATGCCTAAAGGCAGTCTGGCATAATGATTGTTAATAAAATGAGCGTGAAATGCTTAAACTCTATCCCTTACCTATATCAATAATACCTGCAACAAACTGCTATATTTTCTTGTCCAGGCACTATTACACTAAGTATATCTACAGCAAAGCATTTTAATCCTTTAAAACCTTCAGTGTTTTCTATTCTTTTTGGAACACAGATTGTGGATTACAATCTGTGTTGTGTCATGGTGCAAAGCATCTATCTAGAAACATTCTCGATTCTCCACTTTAATGCCACTGAAAACATAAGTAAAGAATGGAGAGTGTTTCCGAATCTCAATTTGTGTTTAGGTACATAGCGTTTAACTTGTGATGAATTTGTTTCAATTAAGAGTCCAGTGCAAAGTAAGTAACGGGCACCTTTGGCCAGGTGCCCGTTACTTACTTTGTTTTTACAACCTGATGTCGAAAATGTTTAAACGCACTGTGCACGTCTTAGAATAATCTAAGGCGCACGCGTAAAGTTCGCATGCACTAAGTTATCCTGGTTCAAATGGCTGGTAAGTTTTATTACCAGTAGATGAACCGTGAAACTGCTTCGGACCAAACTTACAGACCTACGTGCGTTGCATATCTTAAAAATGGCCCTTGTGAAACGGAAATCTTTGCCTCTTTGCTCTGAATGGAAGTTAAATATCTGATACGTCACGCTAGGAATGTGTTTTGTTTATTTCATTTTATCATAATTTACGAAGTTTCAAGTTGAATTAGTCGTGATAGATTCAAAGTGTCACCTTCAACATATTTAGCGCATTGACCAATGTAGTCCCTATAACTACAGCCGATATTAGACGGTTCAATGAAATTGAAAGCAATTCCATCGCAAGGCATTGAACATTGCATTTATTGCCTATTTACACACAAAATATTCAACAAGATATTTAATGTTCATTTTCGTAGCGATGAAGCGCAAAGCGTACGTGCTGGGCGATAATTGTAATGAATGCGTAAAATAATATTTATTTATGTAAAAATAAAGATTGACTTCAAAACATTATTTGAAGTTGGTGATAACTGATAAGCTGCTAAGCACCGACTCCAAAACGTACCTATTTATGAGAAAAGTACTTACCTACTTAAAATTTAAGCTTTTTTTTTCTTTTTTTTTACTATATTTAATATAAGTAGTAATACTAGAAGAGTATTTTGATTTTAAAACCAAACTACTGAATCGAAGCAAGTGTCTATGAGCGACGATAGCCACTTGACACCAGGTGGGCCCACAGATTGTATGTCATCTAATTGTAAATATAAAAAGGCTATTTATTGGTAGATTTGGCAGCCCGCTTCCTTCGTTGCCGCACGCGGAATAACATTCAATGTTCTTGTTTACACGTTCCAATGGTCAATTCGATGTTCAATATTGATTCAATCGCAATGAAAGTTAACTTTTAATTTTATATTTTAATGACATTGAAACGTGTTTAGACGTGTCAATGCCATTGAAGCAATGAAATTGAAAGCAATATTGAACGGAAATTGAACCGTCTAATATCAGCTTAACAGAACACCGATGGGGTCCAAGTACTCCAAGTGTTATCATAGTGATACATAGTGTTTTAGTGCCGGCAGAGATACACCTACCTTGTCCCAGGCTTTGTTTATCATTCAGACCGTTAGATCTACATTCCTACTCACTCTCCTAAGGGTTGTGGCGTTTGCTCAGTGTTAGTAATGGTACTAAGTTTTATGTGTGCCCTAATAAGCGTATGTCAACTTTTAACTTTTTAAATACTTATGTAATCGATGTGATTTTAAGGTATAATATACCTACCTGTACCTAGATGATAATATATTAGCGTTTTTATCAAATATCGTGCTATCTTGTGATCTTGTTCTATGATTAGGTAACTTCTCTTAACTTGACTGCTATCTTTCCTAAACCAAAGAAAGATATTCGACAATACTTTTGTAAGCACTTTCTAACTAAATCATCGCTGCTTAATGCGAAGTTATGATTCTTCACTTAATTTAGATTTGAAGACTTCTTACTATAACTGAGCTTATATCAGGTTGATGATTGTAACTTTAAAGTTACCCTTTTTACTCTATCTAGTCCAGTTATAACATTAAAATGATGCCTTACTTTTTCATTGGTGTTCTCATCATTTGGGGAAATTAAAATTTAGACTGACATATTAGTATTCTATTTGCCAACTTTACTATCTTTACGGTACTTTGAAAGTCTTTGACATATCACTCTTGATATTTTCACTCTTTCCCAACTTCTAGTGAACTCTTGTCATACATATTTATTGATGTGATGTAAATGTAGGGACAAAACATTCCGACATTAAAATAAATATAATGATGAAAGTGTTATATTAAATCAATTATCTAATTTTGCATGTAAATGTTAAAGGTAATATTCCACATAACTTTTAATACAGTACCTATATTCGATACACTCATCTTTCAGATTATTGTTATGCCTAGTTATCTCAGTAGATTGATGGTGTTAAGTAAATAAATGTTTGAAAATCATATTGTATTACAGGACAAAACCTGATCATATTCTGAAAAGATATTTAAACAATGCTGAAATTAATCATAGTGTTATTCGTTTTACGATTAACGTATACCTAATAAAATTAAGTTATCATTGGTCGTTCAATTTATGTATACGTGGGCATTGTAGACGATAAATAAAAGGAAATAAATTAATATGTTGTTTTCTTTTTACCTAACCTAAGTAACCACATTTTAATGTAATTTTTTTTAATTCTTTAGATAAAAAAATATTCTCATAATCATATTCATATTCATATTCATTTATTCGCCATATAAATTTGCAACAATATTGTACAATGATATAGTAAGTGTCTAGGTCTTAAAGGTGTTACAAATCAACCTTGTAAAGGTATTGCTATATTTTATACAATTTACAATTATTATTTATCTAGATATATTAATTGGATACGTTTTTCAAATCAATATAATCATAATCATAAAACTTAAGCTATTTCATCACATTGACTTGAATTCAAACAGCATAAAATAGAAAATATTCCTAAGTCAATTCCTAATGTCATAGTTACTAATTTCTATAATCAATTAAATTAAATATGTCACTTAAATAGAATTACGTCATAATATATTATATCTACTAATTAACAATAAATTAATAACTAATAATTAATAGCCCTATATATCATGTCCTTTTAATACTATTGAAATGATTTACTGTTCAAAATTTGTGTATAAAATATTCGTTTAAATTATAGAAACATTCCTTAGTTAGTAATAGTTTTAGGTTTTTTTCAAAAAGTTTATCAGAAACTTCGTTTTTTAAAAATTTCGGCAATTTATTATCTTCTTATTTATGTAACAATTTACATGTCTATAGTTTAAAATCTCAATTACAATACAAGCAATGAGCTTCGAGCGCTTCAACGATCAAATCAAATTAAAAATAAAAAGTTTGACAGACAATATCACATTTTTACAATGCTGTAGGTATTTATTGACGAATAATTTGTGTTTTTTGAATATTTTAATATTTCGCGTAGGGTAATCTTTCTAGTGTACCGGCCACCACCCGGTTTTATGTCCGTCCGGACGACAACATTTTTAAACATATTAGAAGCACTTGAATGATTTTGACTCTAAAATCAATCTTTATAGAAATTATTCCTAATTGCCCACCACTGAGGCGCAAGGATATCTGCCGTAAGCATTTAGCGGAGTTTTAGTTCGCATTTGAAACGGAAGGTGATTGCAAATACGGTAAACATCAACATTACTAAAAAAAATAGTGGAAAGGTGTTTTCAAATGGAGAGTTCATGTTAATTTTATATTAATATCATATTTGATTTATGTTTTATGTATGGCAAATATATAGGTATGTCCATTTGTATAATGTATGATTAAAATATGGATTTAATTATAGAACAATATAAAAAAATCAAGGGCCGGTGAAATGAAACAAAAAAAGTGTACTTCCAATGTCTTCTCTTGTAAATCTGCTGAAAAACGTTATATTTTTAGGATTTTGCTTTTAAATATTAAGAAAGTCGCAACAATTCTAACGTAGTGTTTAAATCCTCTTTGGCAACAATCTTTGACGTTCCAAACATGAAAATGACGCACATTTGCAAATAGCGCCGTGCGTGTGTGCGGTGATAATAACGAAATCTTCCGTCTCATTTCTCGTTAGTATTAAAATGAGAGAGAGAAAGAGATATAACATTTATTCCAATGCACACAGTTATTAAGACTGTCTGCTTAAAAGCGTAGTGAAGTAGTGTAGGTACCTAACAGGGCAAAGATAGTAAGACTGTCTTAATAAGACAGAAAGACTGGACTCGGCCGCTGGACTCTGAATAACACGTGGTGTAATAAGAAGACTTAGACCACAGTTAGCTTAACAGAGTACTTTTGTATACTGGGTTTTAGCTTGCGGCAGCCGCAGAGAAAGGCCGCGTCGACCATCCGTTACTAAACAATAGGATGGCGTGTTCAAAGGAAAATGAAGTGGTATAAATGTCATCGATATTCGATATGTTTCGTGGCATGCCATTTTTAAGGCAGAAAAATTATAATAATAATAATATTCATACACTCACGCCTATTATTATCCAGCCATTGCGTTGCTGAGCGCCTTTTATCGGTTTTATCACGGAAAGTGCTCTGAAGAGCTTTTCGACCTTATTCCACCTTCCCCCTTCCTGTTCAGGAGCACTCGAGCCGATCTTCGGAGTCACCAATTTACTGTCTCCACCTCAACATCACGCACAAAGAAGTGCCTCGTTTCTTTGTCGTAGGTACTTACAGAACTTGGAATTCTTTGCCAGCACAATTGCATGCACGCACACCTGTCACTCAGGCTACCGATCCGAGAGCCAAATTAACCCGACATTACACTGAAAATATCCCGGACGTCAGCCTGTACGAGATTAGTGTAGCTCTCAAACAGCTTAAGAACAACAAGGCGCCGGGCGACGATGGAGTTACAGCGGAGCTTTTGAAAGCAGGTGGACGACCAGTCCTGAGAGCGCTTCAGAGGCTATTTAACTCCATCATCCTCGAGGGTGAAACGCCAAATGCATGGCATGGGGGCGTGGTGACACTCTTCTTCAAAAAGGGTGACAGGACCCAATTGAAGAATTATAGACCCATCACGCTTCTGAGTCATGTTTACAAGCTGTTTTCGAGAGTTATAACGAATCGTCTCGCACACAGATTTGACGACTTCCAGCCTCCCGAACAAGACGGATTTCGAAAAGGCTTTAGTACTATAGACCACATACATACGCTGCGGCAGGTTATACAGAAGACCGAAGAGTACAACCTGCCATTATGCTTAGCGTTCGTGGACTATGAGAAAGCCTTCGATTCTGTCGAGACCTGGGCCGAGCTTCAGTCACTCCAGAGATGCCAAATAGCTAGACTATCGATACATCCAAGTGCTGCAGTCACTGTACGAAAACGCCACTATGTCAGTCCGCCTTCAGGACCAAAACTCGGAACCAATACGTCTTCAGCGAGCTGTGAGACAGGGCGATGTTATATCGCCGAAACTGTTCACTGCCGCGTTGGAGGATGTGTTTAAGCTTTTGGACTGGAGAGGACTTGGCATCAACATAAACGGCGAGTACATGACTCACCTTGGTTGTGCTGATGATATCGTAGTCATGGCTAAAAACCTGGAAGACTTAGGCACAATGCTGGACGACCTCTGTAGTCTCCCAACCAGTGGGTCTTAAAATGAACATGGATAAGACGAAAATTATGTCGAATTCCCATGTCGTACCCACTCCTGTAAAGGTTGGAAGCTCTATACTGGTTGTTGTTGTAGGCTCTATATAAGTTGTTGACGAATATATTTACCTGGGACAAATAGTCCAACTTGGTAAGTCCAACTTCCAGAAAGAGGTCAATCGACGGATCCATGGGCAGCGTTCGGGAAGCTTCGCAGCATACTCTCGGCCCAACTACCGCAGTGTCTTAAGACGAAAGTCCTTAATTCGTGTCTGATGCCAGTGATGACTTACGGAACTGAGACGTGGCCGCTTACAATGGGCCTCATAAGGCTCAATGTCACCCAAAGGGCAATGGAGAGGGCTATGCTCGGGGTTTCTCTGCGTGATCGAATCAGAAATGATGAGATCCGCAGGAAAACTAAGGTCACCGACATAGCCCGAAGAATTGCGAGCCTCAAGTGGCAGTGGGCAGGCCACATTGCAAGGAGGACTGACGGCCGTTGGGGCGGAAAGGTCCTCGAGTGGCGGCCACGTACCGGGAGACGCAGCGTTGGTAGGCCTCCCACAAAGTGGACCGACGATCTGGTGAGGGTCGCGGGAAGCCGATGGAAGCGAACAGCGCAGAACCGATCGGTATGGAGATCTTTGGGGGAGGCCTATGTACCTACCTAATGAGTAAGAGCTACGGCAACTTTCTGCCGCTTTGAAAGCTTTGCCATGACATGCGAATGAGTTAGCACGCGGTATTCAGCGTAGTGCAGGTAATAGCGAGCTTATCTAGTTAGATGATAGGCTTAATGGCTTACTAAGACACTCTGACTAACTCGTGTTGTAAAAGGCCCTTAAGGAGGTTAAATAGGCCCTTAAATAGCTTGGTGCCATACAAACGGAGCGTGCGGTGAAACAGTTTATGAGGTGTGAGTACCTTTTTTACCGCACGCTTCACTATATGGTGCGTATTATTTAACTTTTGATCGAAATATACAGGGTGGCACATTTAGATCGGTCAGTATGGGAAAGTCTGAAACTATAAGATGTACGAAAATCACTTCTTAGGAACCATGTCATCGATTTTAGTAATAATAAAAACTGTATTTAAACATTTAAAGAAAAACGTGTACTCAGCTCGGGAATCAAACCCGGACTTTTTGAAAAACAAAACTAATGCTATTTCTATTTCGATATCGATTGTGTAGGTCTTAAGCAGTAAACGTTACTATGAAACATGATATCTAAAATGAATAAAATGCATTGTTTTCATATCCTTTAATTTAGTTTAGTAAGTGTTAGAAATTACCACCATTTTTTCAATACAACATTCAACGCGTTTAGGTGCGTAAAATTGTCTCTATGGTTGTTTGTAGCTCTTTGCTGGTGTCGCAACTTGTTACATACACTGCTTTACATATTCTTATCTGCGATAGTATTATCTATCTATGATTGTAATTCCTTACTTCTATTAATCATACTTACTTCGGTCAATTAAAAAACCCACTTAGAAAACGTATGTAAATACAAAGACGTGATAAACCTCATTTGAAAATGGAACGTTTTGGTTTGAACAGAGACGTGGTAAACCTCATTTGAAAATGGAATGTCTTGGTTGTTGGAAGTGTCGTATTGAAAAAATGGTGGTAATATCGAACATTTACTAAAATAAATTAAAGGATGGAACCATGCATTTTATTCATTTTAGACATCATGTTTCATAGTCACTTTTACTGCTTAAGACCTAAACTATCGATATCGAAATAGAAATAGCATTAGTTTTATTTCAAAATGTCCGGGTTTGATTCCCGAGCTGAGTACACGTTTTTTTTAAATGTTTGAATGCAGTTCTTCTTTTTACTAAAATCGATCTCATAATTTCAGACTTTCCCATACTGACCGATCTAAATGTGCCACTCTGTACCTATATACTTACAGGATTTGAAAATGAATTTTTTGAGCAAATGTGTGGAAATCAGTGGCGTAGCTTGCTTTAGATGGGCCCTGTAATCTGTATAAAAATTTTTGAGGGCCCTATTATAATTACTGTAGTGTATGCCGCGTCTCCTCTATTAGGTTAGCACATAGATTTAATATATAGATTATAATTAGCGTAAGATTAGTAATAAACTAGCTCCTACACCGTTAACACGTTGTCTCATTAACTCCCGTCATTGCGACAAAGTGTCGTATTTCATGTGGTCTAAATGAAGTCTAAATAATTGAGGGGCTCATGGTTTTTTGAGAAAATATTTAAAGGATAAGTTTTTAAAAAATTTTCTTTTTTGTTATGTGATTTTTCGAAGTGAAAACCTCCTAAAGTAAGAATACTATCCAAATATCATCCAAAAATATCATCCAAATAAAGAAAAAGTTTATATTTTCCCCCACAAATTATTAATTCGAATTAAACACTGTATTATTAATCTAGCGGACATAATTATTCAATATTCACATTCACAAAAAAAATAGGCCTGTAGAATAGCAGAAATTTAAAAAGTATACCATTTCAGGTACCTAATATGGACGAAAAAAAAACTATTTTCTTGAAAACTAAATTTTTGCAAAACATACATGGGGTCCTCTGGGTAGCCCATGGGCCCCTCCATCGATGGTTTTCTTTTGGATCACATTTTTTTTCTGGGAAGCGCGGCCTAATATTTTACGATTTTTCTCTTACACGTTCGGGGCCCCTGTAGCCCGGGGGGGCCGTATCATTGATACGGCTGATACGGCGGTAGCTACGCCCCTTGTGGAAATTTTATTATGTATTACATTTTATATCAATAACATAGACCCCAAAAACAATATCTACTGTATGAGAGAACAGTTAGTGGTGTGTTATATTACTTTGAGGGAGCAATATGAAAAATCTTATAGAATTATGACAAAATTGGTAATCCCAATGAAAAATGTTAGTCATCCCCCATTTTGTCATCATTATAAAAGATTTTTGACTACCGACATCATCAATTTGTACTTATAGTCGGCATTACCGATCAAGATTATGTTTTTTAACCGACTTTAAAAAAAGGAGGAGGTTATCAATTCGTCTGTATGTTTTTTTTTATGTTTGTTACCTCAGAACTTTTGACTGAATTCGATGCGAAATAGTTCTCATTTGGTCCCATGAAAATTTTTAGAAACTTCATTGGGTAGTTCGGTTTTTAAATCAAAAAAACTGGAAAAATTAACTCGTCTACGTATGCGAAGTTGCGGATATCTGCTTTCCTATGGATTTTTAGTGAAATGATACGATAGTAGAAAACCATAAAGTTGGCGGTCACCCATCTAGCTTTGACCTTCAAAAGTTATCACTAAATATCGTGGAAAAAAAAATTTCAACAAAAAATAAAACCGACTCCAAAAAACTGAAAAGGATAAAACAATTAAATTTTAGTAGGTACTCATCCCCTAGGAACATATTTTTGGAGTTGGTGCTAAGTTATTTCCAGACACCATAGATAGTGAAGCACCGACTCTAAAAATATGTTCCTAGGGGATGAGTACCTACTAAAATTTTAGGAGTCGGTTTTATTTTTTGTTTTTGAATATCTAAGACCATTGCTTTTCACAGGCCGATTCCTCTAGCTCCTACCTACACCTACGCTCTCTCGTACTGGTAGGAGAACAAGGATATTCTTTTTTATTTTTATTTTATACAACTATTATCATTCCTAGTTCTCCTACCGTTCTGTACGGAGTGCGTTACCCCAGCAAGAAAATATCTGCTAGGTGAAATTGAGTTATGCCAATAATTAGAGTGTAATGTGGTGTAAATGTGACCCAAATAAAAAAATTGTGCGTGCTGTAGTTTTGGAGAAAAAGCAAAAAAACCGTTCCTGCTGGAGTAACGCTGTTCCAGCAGGAAGATTCTAAACGAATGATCGGAGGGAAAAGTAAAGTACATGAGTAGGTAGGTTAAATTTGTGCGTGAATGTGCGCCAAAAATGAGATTTGTGCGTCTTATGCTTTTAGAGATATTCGGTTTCCTGCTGGAGTAACGTTTTGCAGAATCTGGTATCTCGGAAACCTTTGATTGTGCGCACGTAAAATAAATGTATTTCAGTAGCTGTTGATTTGTGCGTATTTGTGAATCAATAAGTTATTAAAATATATTTATCGTTTTAAAGTAATCATACATTTCTTAAATAACAATAAAAAAATTCTAGCGCTTAAATGAAAATGGAATTCGCTTCTTCTTGTTAATTTTCTTGTCCACAAAAAGTTTCAAAACTAAATATACACACGTTTTTGAATAATTTAACTTTAATTCAAAACTGACAATGACATAACTCCAAAATCAAATTACAAGAACCAGTATTAACCAAATACAATTTGGTAGTAACGCACAATTTGAGTATTTCGTGAAATATAAATGCTGAAAATTTCAGCTTTATATGTCTCGTATTAATGTAAATATAAACAAAAAACCAAAATAACCGCTAGATTACTGATAATCCGACAGAATTCAAATGACCACCTAAAAAGCGACCGTTTCATACATCTGGGTCACATTTACACCACATTACACTCTAATTATTGGCATAACTCAATTTCACCTAGCAGATATTTTCTTGCTGGGGTAACGCACTCTTCTGTACGAGCATAAAATACTTAGCACCGGAGGACAGAGTGAAAGTATTTTATGTATTTTGAAAGAAATAAGATTTATAAGAAAGTAGTGTGTGAGCTCACTATTGAAAAATTTGTTATTCTTGCTGCAAAATTTTTTACTCCGGATTTCACTCCATCGTCGTCTGTCATACACTAATTGTCGTAAATAAAAGACAATACGCTTTATAATAATATATCTCTATTTAGTTTTTGTCAAAAGGTTAATGTTGTCCATACTTACCTCCGACCTCCCGATCTTGTGATGTAATAATGTTTTAATAAAATAAAATACAAATGCATTTTACGTTTATTTATTTCTCCCAAAACATCTACTACATGATTGCTGTTTGCAGCATTAATTCACGGACTTAAAACTGTTAAGTTATTATAATATTTAAACTAAAGAACCAATCGCTATTTTTGCATATTTATCGTAATATCTATTGTAATATAATATAGATAAAACAGCCAACTGTAACATTAAAACAGTGGAATATATGTCATTATTAACTATGCAAGAAGGAACTATTTCAATTATGTTTAAATTACAATTAGTATGGGAGAAAGCTGAAAAGATAAATATAAATGGAAAATATTCTCAAATATATAGTCAGAAATGTATATAAAAAACAATAGTCTGTTTCCAAAACAGATCAGTCTCTTGTTATATACATACTTAGATCAATCGCCATTGATATATTGTGGCGTTGACGTCCCGATTTTAATGGCACAATATAATGTGCCGGCTTGCGTCCCCATCTCAAAGTCAATCACAACCGGCGCGCGCCTTCTATACAAGTTAAATTAAAATCAACAACATTATAGTAATATAGCTTCAGAAGTAATGCAATGGGGGAAAACGTCTACGCCACTTCGAAGTACAATACATACCTACGTATTGTATAAATAGTATCCTAATTTTTTGTATCTAGTTAGTAAAAATAGTCGTCAAAACAAATGTTGCATTGGGGTAGAAGTGTGTAGGTAGTATGAAAATAAAGGTATGACTTTACTGTTCCTTCTTACAGTACAGTGCCATTGAAAACAGAATATGCTACTATAATGGTAGTATACAGTCAGTAACGGTATTATTTTAGATCATCTATTTTCACTATTCTAACAGATTTACTTTTTGATTTAAATCAATATACATAACATGTGTACACACGTATAGCATGTGTACGTAACAAAATTCATGTAATACATAACTTATTCATTCATCCAAAATAGTGACCTCACTTAAATGTAATTTTTAAAACCCAATAATATAAATATACACTAAAAACTCTTTAAATAAGTGTGTTACACAGCTTAAAATATATACCGAAACATAAGTAAAATAATACATTTGTGAGCAATTATTACAGGGGCAATTTTATTTATGTAATGATTTCATAGTTCATAAAATCAGAGACAAAAATAGTTTTAATTTATAAGACATAAATACCAGCTAAACTATAACAACTGCCCCCTTATAAGTATATATATAAAATATAAATATAAGTATATTTCTAATAAGAAATTGTTACTAGATCACATTAACAATTGCAATCGAAACATTGACGATTAAATCACTTAATATTTATTTAACGTGTAAACATGTCGACGGTCAGATATAACATTTAGATTGAAAAACATTACGCTGCATTATTATGTGGTATAATTTAAAACACTGAATTATTATTATTAATAATATATTGTCCAATTGCAATATAACTGTTAAAAGCCTGGTAATATAGGGGCCAAGCCGATAAAATACCACGTGAATCTAATGAGATATTCTATGTTCCAACACAAGTGATCACTTCTTTATTCAAACACCATTTTCTTTGTCCTCGGTGTCAGATTTGTCAGGTTGGTTTGGCCTGAAAGAATGGTAAATTATAATAAGTATAAATCCCCTTAATTTACATTTTAACAAGTAGGTTACTAAATTACTGAGCTGTTTAGTACTACTTAGAAAAATATCTACACACTATTAAAAACTTATGTCCACGGGCGGGACCAGATCCCACGACCTTTCAAAACCCAGGTGACTGGGCTGCATTACTGAGGAATTGGGTTAATCTTAGGAATTACTTCGTATTCTTGTTTTTGGCGTTTTATTATAAGCTAACATTTACCTTCACAATGTAGGACCTATATAAGACGTTGGTAGTGGTCAGGCCAGTGACCCGGATTGTGCATAGTTGAGGGTTCGAATCCCACCCCAGGACATGACTTCTGTCGACTCTAGATAATGTTCTAATTATCATTCAATGATAAAATAAAACTAAGAAAAACATAGACTCATCAGATAAATAAAAGAAAAGGAGCTATCGAAATCATAACTATTCAATGCTTAAACAACAGCGTTTGCACTAGCGGTAAAAGATTTACAATAAGTTGTTTTTAATAATGTTATTTTTTAAGCCGCGTAAAGCCTTCGGGGTCTCATGACAATTATAAACCAATTGTGCCTGGAATCTGTGGCTGGACAGGTTAAGAGCGTCTCAGAGGGTGGTCGTTTTCTCGAAATGTCCCTTTCTCGAAATGTCCAGTCTCAATATGTACGGTCGACCACAGAAGTAGGTGAACACTTTAGTACCATGTCAAAACAACTATGGCATCAATACAGTACGGTAGCAATTAAGTACGAGCCCAATAGTCGGTGCGACATGGTACTAAAGTGTTAAGCTACTTCTGTGGTCGACTGTACGAGAAAATGACATCTTGCCCTGAGACAGGCAAAAGTGACTGATCCAATTGAGTTAGTTGGAAACAGTGTTGTTACTTGAATTGCGATTTTTTTTATACAACTAGATGACAAACAAGCTGACGGCCCACCCGGTGGTAAGCGGCTACCTGCAATAACAAGGAAAAATCACATGATATTGCAGGTGCGTTGTCATCCTAAGCGCTGTCAAAGAAGTTTATAACTCATAAATAAATATTGCAAATAAAATAGTAAGTCTAAGATCAATAGTTTCATAGATATAGTGGTATGTTTGATGTGTTGCCGTGGATCGTCCAAAATCGCTCCATAGAAAATCTACGGAACAGGTGACTTCACATATTCCCATATTACTAAGAAATGTATGGGCATACTGACAAAATTGATAATAACTATGTATTATGTATGTTTTTATTAATAGTTGTCATAATAATAGTTGTTTTTATTGATATCAGCAATCTAATATCATTAACATTTTTGATAAATTGTGAAAAACAAAATAAGACCTTTTTTTTAATTTTCAAAACAGTACAACTTCAACAATATTCCATATCTTTTAATTTACAATTTTCAGTCGGTAACTCACTTTGGCGGGTTGAGAAACCTGGCGGCCGAAGTGTAGTGCTGGGGGTCGAAATCCTCGGAGGTGGTGGCTCGTTGGCGCGCCAAGTTACGCATGTGCTCGCGGAAAGCAACGCGGATGCTGCTATTATCTGCGGCGGTCGTCCGCTCTGAAGCCTCGCGTACACTCTCTGCAAATGTTTATTTTAACAAGTAAATTGACAGGCAAGCCGACGGCCACGTGTTGCTACGACAGCCGTCGACCTTGAGACTGCCCTTACTGCTTTCGTAATAGGGAGCTATAATTTCGTAATGGGGGGGATTTCGTAGTACAACTGTTACACTTGATGTGCTGTCGTCTGTACATATTATTCTACACAATAGTTGTGCATTGTATAGCCAGTCAAGAGATAGTCGAAACTTTCCGTTCACTGCAAATCGGTATTGGTGGACATTGCGATCTGAAATCGGTTACTACTATTGATGATTAATTCATTAAATGTGAAATTGCCGTTTCTTTTCTAATGCCGTTTTTTCCCCAAATCAACAGTTTGTATTCCAAGTGCAGTATACACGCAGGCTTTTACGAACGGAATTATTAATTTTTGTTAAAATTTATTACTTGGAAATAAGGGTCAATTAGAGCTCGTTTGTGCTTGCTTGTTTGTACGGAACTGAGACGTGGCCGCTTACAATGGGCCTCATAAGAAGGCTCAATGTGACCCAAAGGGCAATGGAGAGGGCTATGCTCGGGGTGTCTGTGCGTGATCGAATCAGAAATGATGAGATCCGCAGGAGAACTAAGGTCGCCGACATAGCCCGAAGAATTGCGAGCCTCAAGTGGGTAGGCAGGCCACATTGCAAGGAGGACTGACGGCCGTTGGGGCGGAAAAGTCCTAGAGTGGCGGCCGCGTACCGGGAGACGCAGCGTTGGTAGGCCTCCCACAAGGTGGACCGATGATCTGGTGAGGGCAGCGGGAAGCCGATGGATGCGGACAGCGCAGAACTGATTGGTATGGAGATCTTTGGGGGAGGCCTATGCCCAGCAGTGGGCGTCTCTCGGCTGAAATGATGAGAGCTTGTTTCAAGGTTTAGATTTGTAATTCTTTTCTTTTATTTAAAAACAGATTTTTGTTCACTCCATTTACATAACAATGAATGTCTTAGATTATCCATATTTTTAAAAAAAATCGATCACGCGAATTATTTCTACACAAAATATTTCTTACAAAACACTTAAGATCTAAGAAAGGCATACCATTCATGAATCCGTCGAGTGTGGTCGGCGGCCGCGCCTGCCGAACGCAGCGGCGTTTTCTGGACGGCATGCCTGAGAGGTACGCGTCGCTGTAGGGCTCCGGCGGCTCTGTGCGCTGCGCTTGCTGATCCCGAGTGAACACCGGCACCCACTCCTCGCCCCAGTGTTGCAGAATCACCATTGGGGGGACCTGTACACGGTAAAACCTACATGGTACACGGGTAGGGTTGCCATCTCCAAAATTAGGCAACCAGGACAAGACGCGCGAAAACCCCGGATTTTAGATCCCAAAACCCGGATATGTCAACTGGTTTTTTTAAACATAGTCAATAAGCGACTCGGTTCGTCGATTGACTGCGGCGTGCGGTCACAGTGCGTTTGTCGCGAGCGGCCCAAGAGTTTAAACTTTTAAACCTGGATTAAAAATGAAGCCCCGCCCGGACGCTCCCCGGACGCCCTCTAAAATAGGACAAATCCTGGGAAACCCGGACGGATGGCAGCCCTATACACGGGTCAATTTTTGAAAGATTGCTCTCCTAATTAACAATGAGGTGCCTAATACCATTAACTACATCGGTGGACGATGAACGACCGTTTTCTGCGCTTTTGAATACCAATAATAATGGCACTCGAAAATTTTGATATCAACTAAACCATAATTCAATTCTAATTCGCGCCTATCGTTATTTATAAATTTACACGTAGCAAATAATACAATTTCAATAAACTTATATAGATAGCCACAATCTACTTCTAACTATAAGTAAAAAATAAAAACATTAAAAGAAATAACGTACCAAAACAAATCAAAATAATAACGACGTAAAGAGCGTTTGTCAATCAGTCTCTTTAAAACCAACAGATTTCGAAATATGGAAAATTAAACAATACAGGTTCTAGAATTATGTAAGATCACTACAGAGTTCAGAATGTTTGTAGTCGAGCATCAAGTTACCTAGAACGATCTGCCTTGAACTTTAGACTGTGTTTGTACACAGCAATGTTAGTTACGTAAAGATACTGATTGCCATGATTACCTGTTAACATTTAACTACGCAAAAAAACCTTTACGAAAAAAAACCGAAAGAAATAATCGATAAGGAAAATTAAAAAAATCACTACAGACACTTACAAACCGTATATTTTGATCAGACCCGGAGTCACGGGTAGAAGTTGAACTGTCCGATTTATCCGGCTTGCTAGTCCTGTGGGTAAAACAAAATAGTGTTAATGCAATAGTCCTAATCAACAGTATTTTGCAAATATTTTCGAATGTATCTAAGTGGTGGAAAATGTGAATAAAAATGTCTCTAACCTCGAAGAAGGCCGGCTCGGCGACGAGTCTGAAGAGTCAGTGCTTGTGCCGTTAGCGACGGGGGCCGGCAGCGTGGAGGACGACGAAGCGCTCGCGGCTACGGCGGGCTCTGGGGGGGGCGCCGCGTTTGGCGCTACGTTTGGCGCTGCGTTTGGCATTGCGTTAGGCATTGTGTTTGGCGCTGCGTTTAGCGCCACGTTTGGCGCCTCGGCATGCACCGGCGGCGGCGCCGGTGCCGGAGCCGGCGCTGATATAGCTGGAGTGGCCGGCGGCGTAGTCTGCATAGGCTCCACAGCGTCAGGTGGTGACACTTCCATCGGGGACGGCTCCTGAGGCCCTTCGCGGGTAACCTATTTGAAGAAGTGTTTTGTAACTAAATAATAATATTAATACTCACACCTATATTCTAGCCCAAAGTAAGCATCAAACCTTTAATGCCCAGACGGCAACTTAAGCTGGCATGACAATTTAAATTCAATTGTGTCTGGCTTATCGGGCTTTATAGGGTTAAGAGCTTGTGTTTTGGATATTAGATTACGAATAAATATTTATAATAATATGTATATAGATATTAGAAATATACTAAATATACATATAAACATCCATGACTCGTGAACAAATGCTCATATTCATCATACAAACATTTGCCCATTCCGGAATTCGAATCCAGGACTCCTGCTCGTATAGCAAGGGGTACAGACCACTCGGCCAGCCGGTATGTAACTCAAATTAAACATCATTTACAGCATGTATTGTTTATTTATACAAGATAATAGATAATACTACATAATATATACAATTTGGAACTGGAATCCGGAACTACCGTCCAGCCGGTCGTCAAGCTAGGTGTGTAACTAAATTGTCCACTAAGGATTTTAAATGTTTTGAGAAATCAAGGAGGATATCGAGTCTTTTCTCGTGTCATGAATATCGACGGCGCCGTGCAGATATAGCCCGAGTGGCCAGCGGCTAAGTTTGTATAGGCTCCTCAGCGTCGGATGGAGACTATTGGGAACGGCTCTAAAGGCCCCTCGCAAGTAACCTTGTTTAAGAAGCTACACTCCTCTCAATTATTCCAGATACAATGTTAAAACTTATGACTCGTGGCAAACAAGCATACAGCCGCATAATGTTAAGCGGTTACCGACCATATAGACTTGTAGCACCATGGGCACTACTCACGCGTTGTCTGTAAAAATCCAGGAGAAATGGTTACTCTCGTTATCATTCATTCATTCAATCATTTATTGCTTTCATGTTGTTTACAAATGTTCTTACAAATAATTTTCAGTATCAAACATGAACCCTGTAAGGGTACCGCAATATAAGTATACATTCGCATGGAATTAACAATTATTAATATTATTTATTATTGCTCGATTTCTATTAATGTCAAACATTATGAATACACAGATAGTCAAAGTAATCTACTACAATGTCATATTTAGTAATAATATAATAATGAAAATTTTATTAATTTTGTCATAATAATGTTTGTCAGTTAATTAGAATGTCAAATTATCATTTCGAGGCTAAACATAAATATATATCTTTTAATTACATATTGTTGTCATTAAAAAACTCATCAATACTATAATAACATTTAGCTATTAATAAAATTTTTAAATTATTTAGGAAAACTGTATCTTTTTTTTCTATTTTTAATCTGTCAGGTAATTTATTATAAATTTTGACTGCCATTACGTTTGGACTTGTGCTATGCAATTTTAATTTAGAATTTGGCAGGATAAGTTTATGTTCGTTTCTGGTTGGAAATCGTCGAAGTTGGTCTGTTTTTTTTGAAAAATAATTAGAATGCTTTCTTACAAATTTACATACTTCTAATATGTAAATCGAAGTAAGAGTTAAAATTTTTTGGTTCGTAAAATAGGGTTGGCAACTTTCAGGCTGTTGTATATTAAATAGGATCCGTATGCATTTCTTCTGGGAGATAAACAGGTCCTATCGTGAACTCGTTGCTCCTGTTTCTGTCCTGTTTACAACATAATGCTCTTCTAATGAGCTCAACTGTTTCTCAATAAGTTCAGGCGACCAGCGGCCCATCGCTGCTTAATAATAGGTTGGGAAAAAAGTTTATTCGCATTTTTTAGGAAAATTTTAAATATTTTTTAATATAGTTTATTTACATTTAACTAAAGTATGTAGGTACCATTTTGTTCGATAACTTTTTGCCATCTTGTAGGTAGAAACATGATCCCATTGCTTTAGAAATTTTGGGGCTTTTGATCAAAATACCGCGACAAGTGGTTTTGGCAGTCCTCTCGTGATGTTAACCTGACACTGCCTAGAGAGTTCTGAAGAGAGCGAAATAGGTGGAAATCTGAAGGTGCAAGGTCAGGACTATACGGCGGATGCATTAACACCTCCCAGCCAAACTCTCTTAATTTTTGCTAAGTGGCTAAAGATGTGTGAGGTCTAGCGTTATCATGATGAAAATCCACACCCCTTCTGTTGATTAATTCCGGCCGCTTTCACTCAACTACTTGCTTTAATGTCATCAGTTGTTCGCAGTAGAGTTCAGAATCGATGGTCCTACCTGGTGGTAACAGCTCATAATGAATAATGCCCTTCCAATCCCACCACACACACAGCATCACCTTGTTGCGAGCTAACCCGGGCTTCGCCACAGTCTGTGAAGCCTGACCGGCTTTTGACCACGACCTTTTTCGCACATTCTTGTCATACGTGATCCACTTTTCATCACCAGTTATAAGCTTCTTCAAAAATGGTTCGGTTTCATTACGTCGTAATAAAGAATCACAAATGAGTACACGGTTCATTAGGTTTCTTTCAGTGAACTCGTGGGGTACCCAAATATCGAGCTTTTTTGTGTACCCATTTTTTTTAAATGCGCCAAAACTATTTTGTAGTCAATTCCTAGTTCTTCAGCTACGTCGTAACTAATGATATGCCGATCTTGCTCTAGTTTTTTTAAAATAGCATCAATTTTATCCGTAATAGGGCGACCAGAGCGACGTGCATCTTTGACATCAAAATTTCCGGATTGAAAACGCTTAAACCAAATTTGTGCTACTCTCACAGACACTGCTCTAGGTCCATAAACATCGCTTTTTTTTTCGCGGCTTGCGTGCATTTTTACCTTTATTGTAGTAAAATTTTAAAATGTATCGAATTTCTTCATTAGATTCACTCATCTTGAGAGTACGAAAAACAAATGAAAAACACACATTTTCCTAATTTAAATTTGGAATTATCTTTTTTAAAATCAAAACTTTTAATGATACCAAAACCAGCCAGATACAAATAGTACAGCCAAAGAGATTTTATTACAAGTTCATAATACTATAATGCGAAAAGACTTTTTCTCCGACAATTAACATTTTACCATAATATTTTACTATTTTACGTTCATAAATATGACCCATCGGAAAATCTTTTCAAACCGATATTTAACGTCATAACTGACTAAAATATGCACATTTGGCCCGGAGCGCATAAAATACATTAATTAAAGTAATTTTCAACTTCTTAAAATGTAAAAAACTTTATTATGATTTTTTAATAATAAAATATACTTTTCAAAATCTTAGTCTGTTATGCGGCGTTCTACCGCTGGAGGTCTAAGACAATTGAAAAATCAATTGTGTCTGTGCCCTTCGTGTAAGGTTTCATCGAATTGAAAGTTGAAACGAATACGTTCGTCGTCGTGATAACTGTCAAATTGTATGAAAACGGCAGCAGCGCCTCTGTTGTGAATTATTGGAAACCACTTTTATATATGGGTTTGAGAAGTGAATACTATGATGATCGTTGGTATACTAACGAAATTCAAATATAACTATTTTATTACTTTCAAAATGGTTTTTGGAAGTTAAAAGAAAAATAATATGAAACTTGTTTAATATGTAAAATATATAAGGAATTGTGTTCACAAAAATCTATTCTCTATTAAGAGGTATACGTTGGTAATAGCTTCATTAGGCGTTCGTGTAAGGCAGGCTTACAACAGCAATCTCATGGATTTGGATATTTTTTGTAACTCATTGCAAGAATTTAAGAGAATCTCAAATCAACGTTATTGTAATTTCCCTTGCGGTGATAATTTATTTTGTAAATTTATGTTTGATTAAGGAAACTACAGGTTGTATATTGACTGTTTGTTTCTGAAATAAATAAATGTCCTACTGAATAGTAATTTTTGTGATGACCAATTTGTTGTATTATGAAATACGAGAATCGTGATACTAGCGATAGTTTAGTATGTAAGAGCGGCAAATTACGCTAGTTTAGAAAAAAATTGGTACAAGTCAGTCCAAGGTTGGGTGAATGACTTATTATGCATTTATTTGGCACGGAATAATTACTGATGCAATTCAACCGATCTTCTGTAAGCTGGATATACTATACTCGGAGGGTGCACAAAATTGGAGTGGAAAAACTACTACCTCTCCTAAACAAAATTTTCTGTACACGTCTCCAAACACAAAAAGCCTCACCAGGGCTTTTTATATACTATGTGCTGATACTGTGACACAAGTAATTAACTTTAATTATTTTATAAAACATGCATACTTCATTAAATAAACGAAAAAAGATTACAGAACACGACTGAGTGGAAGAGATATTGCATTGTTTTCGTACTCATTCGCTTGCATTCGCTAGATAACCAATAATTTTCGTCGAGTAAATTGTGAACAACTAGACTAGAAACTTTAATGAATTATTAATATTAATTGCGTTGCTATCGAGTTCAGTGACATTATGAATTTTGTTGAAACTGTAGACTTATCGCTCGATAAACTAAAGTGAAAACTGAGTGATGATAAATCGTCTTGTCGACGTAACGATTATGCTCGCAGTGCATTGGACGCAAGTAGACACCAGATTTAGATAATTCATACAAAAAACAGATGCGTTTCGTCACTCTATAATTTATGGTTGAATAACAAATAACATCTCGGTGTGCATATTAACGTACACACGACAGCACATAAAGTGTAACAGTTGCACTACGAAAGCCGCCTCCGCCTCTATTAATAACGCAGTAAGGACGGTCTCAAGGTCAAACTGTTACGCTTGATGTGCTGTCGCCTGTACATAGAACAAAAATACTAGAGGCGACGGAAAGGCGGCGAAGATGCGCGGAGAGCGCGCCACTATTAGGAAATATGCTGAATATTTCATACTATTTTTAAGGGTAATAACGGGCGGACCATTACGTTGAGTAGACAGATAGAAAAAAAAATATTATTAAAATCATATATCTGATCAAATTTCTTCGGAATAAAATCCCAAGACAGACTGTAAAGGTTCTTTCAAAACAGTAACTGTGACTTCAAAGATTTTTACGTAATACATTTATTACGAAGTATCTCCACGTGTAGTAGAAACATGCAACGCTATTTTATTCGCTTCATCGATAAAACATTTTTTTATGCGGCACCGAGAACATAGAAACTATGGTAAATAAAAAGGGGCCAAAATGTTCCAGGGTTTTCTTTTCGTAATTTAATTGCATTAAGAAAAATCAAGATTTTACAATATAGAAAAGTGATCCGTGATCGCCTGCTTTTTTTATATTGAAACCATATAGTTCTTGTTTAAAATTTACCTTAATTTTGCCAGCTAACTAATTACTGTTTCGATTTAAGCCTTACTAGCTACTAAACATTGACAAATCACATTTTCAAAATGCCGTCCTAATTTGCTATCCGTTTAAGGATATTTTTAATGAACAAATTTTTTAGTTAACATTAATTTAAGAATGCTCTCATTCTTATTACCGTATAACCTTTAGGTTAAATAAAGACAAAGTACTGTGACAATATTAAAATAAACAAATAATCGTTGAATGAGTGGTGAAGCTTTGAGTGCTTACCTCCGGCATAACGCCATCCCTGCGGCGTATGAACTGCGAGATCGAGTCTGTGGTCTGAGACAAAGTCCCCAGGATACCGGCCAGGTTGTCCATGGCGAGAGCGACCAGAGTTTCCCTAGTGTGATTATTGAACTCGGACACAACTTCGTTCTAGACAAAGAAACATAATTATTAAAATATGATTAGAATATGTATTTTTTTTTATCGAGTCCGGCTTAGGATCACCAGTACTGACATCTGCATTCGTTAAGGAGAGCCTTTACAGCCTGTAAACTTGTATTACAATAATTATAATCGTAGGTTAGGGGCAAGAGATTTGCGGAGCTCGGTGGCGTAGTGGTTTGAACGCTCTGGTTTCGACTCAATCGAACAAAGCAAGTTTCGCCATGGTCGACCAAGGAAAGGGTCAATCAACATTTGTAATCTTGAGCTTCTCCATGCCTCGGAACGTACGTTAACGTTAAGCCGTTGGTCCGGTTGTCACTGCAACCGGACCAACGAGTTTCATAATTTGCAATCAACTATGACAAAAGAGTTTTAGTTGTGTGTTTGTGACATATACTTATCTAGTATATTTTATTAGAAACTGATCACATAAGACAATTTTCTGAAGGCATAAAATACTAATCTCTCAAAAATAATTCGGATCGCTATTTTTTTTTATAGTTAAAAATTGTGCTTTATGTTATGACTATGACGCATCTACTTATATTTTGCACACGTAGGTATATTATCATGTATATTATTAAAACGAGCATGTAAATAATTATTAAATTACTCTTAAAGAAATTAACAATTTTCATTTCATTTTTTAATATTTTTATTTGTGTCTCGGAACCCGGGGTCCCCAGAATACCTGGCGACCCTGCCAGTGCTGCGTTATGGGGCAGTGCTGTGCTGTAGGTCCCCTAAATTACAATATTTATTATTTTATTGGATGCTGGATTATCCTGAAAACATCTTAAACTATCCCAAGGGATATCCCAAGTCCTGGGTGGCTTAGTGGTCAGAGCAGTCGCCCGGATTGCGAAAGGTCGCGGGTTCGATTCCTGCCTCAGGACGTGAAATTTTTCTAGTTTTATTCTATTTTAATTAGTAAGTAATTTTTCAAACATTTATAATAATGTTAAAATAAAAAAATAAGAATATTTGAAAGCACTGCCCCAACTTAACCCAATTGTAGGTATTTGTAAAAATACTCGTTTCGGATGTTGAAATAGAATATTTCGACATTGTAGGGTGGACGTTTGCTCATAAACGCAAATACAGATAGACTAGAAGAATTTCACAGGGATATCCCAAGTCCTGGGTGGCTCAGTGGTCAGAGCAGTCGCCCGGATTGCGATTCCTGCCTCAGGATGTGAAATTTTTCTAGTTTTATTATATTTTAATTACTAAGTAATTTTTCAAACACTAATTAATAATGTTAAAATCAAAAATTTAAAACATCTTAAACTGTTATATACATATAGCACCTTACCAAATACATCCTGAAAATGTACTGCAGGGCGGTTTCATCGTTGCAACATATGTAAGTGATGAGTGTGCAAATCTCGGTGAATATGCGCAAGAACAGCGAGTAGAAGCGCGCGGCGAACATCTCGCTCGTGGAGTCGGACATGACGCATGCGATCACAGCGGGCAGCCGAGATCGGACTAAAGCTCGGATGGACTCGATCGGGTCTATGTCATCTCGAAGAGGTGCCATGCCACCCTGTATGAAAACACCACGTTTACAAAGGCCGTAAATTATGTCACTGAAAATTAATGATGTCAATGATACAATGGCCCTAATTCTGGAGAACACATGCTAAGTCTAAATTTAAGTTTAATTTATTTCTTGCTGTCAAAATGAATACGAAAAGGATGGTTTCATATTATTTGACATTAAGAAACATGCGTTCAATTTTCGACCTTATATTGAACCTGATAAAATGGAGTGTTTAGAAGGCACCTTCATACATGCCGTCCAAAATTGTCTATGGTTCCTTTGAAATCTGTCTAAAATTAATTGACAGCTCTAAAAGAATTTTTGCTATCTTTTCCTGTTACATATTGCGAGAAAGATATATATATATATATACTGTATATAATACTGTACTTAAATTTACTTAAATTTAATATACTGTACTTAATATACTGTATTATACTGTAAATACTGTTTTGTACTGATAATATACTGTACTTAAATTTAAACTTAGAATGTGTCTCCAGAATTAGGCTCAATGTCGAACATAAAGGCTCATTTAGACGATGCAAGTTCCTTGCCTGTAGCATACATTTAAATTGAAGCAAGAAATTACTTGCATAGTCTAAACAACACAGACCGGGTACCAAGTCTGTAACTATAATTGAAACAGAAAAATAATCTCTGATGGCTCTTTGCTGTCATTGTTTGAACTGATACAATTAATCAGCCGTACTTATAGTCTGTTTAATTTCATTTCTACACTGCTAAACCAACTTAGATGAAATTGGGATGGTGCCTAAGTTTGAACATGGAGCTACTGTGCGCTATAAATTCGGTATATATACGCTCCTGTTACCCATAAAAACAATTCAAACTTAAAAGATATGGAATATTGTTGAAGTTATACTATTTAGAAAATTTATAATATTGGTCATTTTTTTTTTAAATGTTGATGGTATTAGATTGCTCACATCAATTAAAACAACTATTATTATTGACCACTTTGTGTAAAAACACACATTTTGTAGTAATAAAAAAACATGTGACGTCATCTGTTCTGTAGATTTTCTATGGAGCGTTTTTGGACGATGCGCCGCTACACATCAAACATATTACTGTATCTCACCGTCGAAAAGTCTGAAACCATTGATCTTAAACATACTATTTCTTGTGCAATATTTAAATATACAAACTCTTCATTTATGAATTTAAACAAAGTTGTGTTACCCTCTGAGAAAGGACATAGGTACCTTTCGGAGCGATTAACGGCACCCACTATTATACTATCTAAATATTTTAGCCAATTACCATATTGTTGATGAACTCCGCGTTTTGATCGACGAGGTAATCCGCCACGCTTTGGAACGCGTTGTCCATCTCATTATTGCCAGAACGCATGATCAAGCTATGGACGAAACTGCGCAGATGCAAACGAAGCGGCTGGAACTCGTTGGGGAGCAACGCGGGTTCACCTCCCGACGCGTGAAGGGGCTCCGACATGTACTGTTGCCGCGTCTGTACAACAACGTAGGTAGGTTTGAGTAGAGAGAAATAACGCACGAAATACGTCACTATATTTTATTCATGTAAACTAAAGACACACATCTAGAAAACTAAACACTTATGAAAAAGGTATTCACAATAAATGCGTCTTATAATATTTATGTAACTCCTTTTTTGACCTATTATGCAGTTTCAGGATTCTTAAGGTGTATATTATTATAATACTCAAATTGGCCAAGCTTACTTGCGCCGGGATGACGACGATTCTATGACGGCCAATAATAGAATGCCAAAGAGAATAACGCGAATCTACCGCCAAAATATGAATTTGAAAGCTGTTTACAATTTTAACGACTGCCACAAAAATTAAGGAGAAAAGGTTTGCTATTACATTGGGTATAACATTACAGCATCACAGTATATCGTTCAGTCATTTTCTAACAAAGAATAATCAACTTAACGCTGCACAAAATAAAACAGAAAACAAAACATAGGCGGAATATTTAAAAAGATAAACTAAATTATTCTACTTAATTGTAATTGCTCTATTTTGGTACACACAACAGTACATCAAGTGTAGCAAAAGCCGCCTGTATTACGAACGGAATAAGGTCTCAAGGTCAAACTGTTATGCTAGATCTGCTCTTCAATGTTCATTTCCATTATATATTATTTTGCAAATACTTACGATCGCAACCAAAGCAGCATTGAACCACGATGCCCGGGATGGCGAGCTTTCGAGAAGATACAACATAGTGGCAACGTTCAACTGCAAGAAAATTCAAAGTGAAAACATCATACATCAATACTAATTTTATATTTCAAAAATTTACTTTTATATTATTTCGAAAATCCTTTAATAGCAATTTCTAGAGAACTTAAAAGTTTTAAAAAATCTTCTGTTCTCGTGCAAGTTGTGATCTGTTGTCAGATGTGCAAATATAGCTGAGTATATTCAATATAATTATTTATATAAGTACTGAACATAGTTCATATGTCGTACTTCTGAATTATACAAGGGTATAAAAATAAATTACTGGCGTGAGGTCTTGGCGACGACGATGCAAAGTCGCGATGTTCTGCATGGCCAATCTTTCAGAGCGGTTTCGCTCCTGTTGCTCCAGCTGCTGCTGATGTATCTCCCTAGATCAAAATAAGACAATATAAAATACTCGAAATATTTTAATTACAGTGTACTAGTACTAGTTAATATAAAAAATGTACTGTGACGAACTTCTCCTCTAGCAGGCAACGATCGTTGTAAATCGGGTATTTATCAATACTACATTCAGTTTTGTAAATTGTTACTGCGTAGTAAGTATTAATTGTAAAACAATATAAAAATATGCAATGGCAGAAGAAAATAAAGTTCTTTAAAAAAATGGTTAAATACGTATTGCCTAATTTTCAGTCTAGTTCCTTTTACAGTATTAATGGAAGGGTAAAAATCTATGTTGTCATTGTTTTATTTATAATGAAATAAAATTTATCACTTGAGGTTGACGTGTTCGCTTTCGTTAAAAATTCATTATGTCGTATGAAATGTACTACATAAACAATGTATATTAAAAGAATTTACCTGCGACGCTGTAGGCGGCGTCGCGCGTGATGACTATCGCATTGCAGGAATCTGTCATAGAACAGAGTGAGTGCCAGGGCCTGCGCGTGGCCGCGGGTGTGCGTACGACGTGGCACGTGCATGCCAGCTGCAATATTACAATATAATTTAACAATAAGGTAGTTGACAACTTTTTTTTATTTCATAAATAAGAAGGTTATAACTCATGAAGAAATATTGCAGAAGAAATAGTATGTTAAAGATTTATAGTTTCACAGATACAGTGGTATGTTTTATGCGTAGCGGCGCAACGTCCAAAAACGTTCCATAGAAAATGTACGGAACATGTGACGTCACATGTTCCTTTATTACTACAAAATGTATGGGCATATTGACAAAATCAATAATAACTATGTAATATGTATGTTTTTATTCAAAGTGGTCATAATAATAGTTGTTTTAATTGATGTGAGCAACCATCAACATTTTTGATAAATTTTGGATTTTTTAAAATTATTTTTATAAATTTTCTAAACAGTATAACTTCAACATTATTCCATATCTTTTAAGTTTGAATTGTTTTTATGGGTAACAGGAGCGTATATTTTCCCAATTTGTGAAGAATAGCGCCATATTCAAACTTAGGCAACATCCCAATTGACACCTTTAATCGTCATGAATGTAGCAGTTGTTTTGGGACTCATTTTTCATTACCCATATAAGATTTATCCAGTGAATAACTTCGACAAGTTTATTTATAGAAAATCTGTCAAAACGTCAAATTTATTCTCTAGATAAAAATGATCTGAGGATTGAAGAATATTTAAGGGCATATTTATTAGAAATGAACACTAAAAATAGGCGTTTACAAGCCCTAGTATCAACATGTTGAAATATCCTGGAATCACTCTCCAGTCTTTTATAAATTTTATTGCAGAATAAGAAACAGCTGGGCTCCACTGTCATAAAGCTAGCCCTGGGTTGGTAAAATGTTAATGAAAAGGTTTATTTAAAAATTCTGATATTAAAGAGAACGGTGGAGGTTTCAAGATGGATTAGTATTTACACATGACGTTCAGCGTGTTAATGGAACAAAATTGCCAAAATAAATATATGAAGACAAAAACAATTAGTGCTGATATTTTATACTTTTTTTATTTAATTTTAATTCTTATTCAAACAAGTTGTTCAAAAACGTATGGAGATCCGGCCAGGCCTGTACACCATACTAAAAATAGACAAAAATATGCAGCACAGTTTTCAACTGCCTATTTCCTTGTTATTTACTTTATTTCGTGGTACAAAACAAGAATTTGTAATAGAAAAAACTGCAACACAGACAAATATTCATCATGGCGCTTCTGTCTCTTTGGTGGCGTTTAGTTTACTTCTACGTCGCCCGCCATATTGAATAATAGTGAAATCGACGAGCAATTTTGAATTTGTACAAGTCAATTGTACATGAAATGGAATAACTAATTTTTTCGACCTGGCTGGGAATGAAACATCTCCTTTTATTGAAAATAATAATTGGCAAGTGCTATATTAAGAGCTGAATGGTATATAATACTTATATAATATTATATAAGTATTATATAATATACCATACATTTTAGAAAAATAAATTGGAATTTTTATATGGCCTACCTTTGGTAACAGTGTTAGTACTTATTGTCTTTATTGAGGAATATTCATAGCTTCCATTGCGTTTCGTGTTCAATCAAATGACCAGCTCAATTATCTATTATTAAAAAAATGCACATATTTCGGGAGTAGAAATTTTATAGAAAGGAACTTAAAGGCGAGTTTATGGTCCGAAAATACATAGTAATATTTCGGAATGACTCAGCCATAGTTAACGAAAATTATAAGTGCTGTATTTTAAATAATAATACTAAAAAATAACATCCAAATAATTCTATCATCCGGAATTGAAGGCCAGCTTAAACCTTACGGTAATGATCCAATCTGTTCACTGCAAGTCTACCTTTTATTCTTGCGCATCCGAAATGTGTGTTTTATTTCATTCAGTATATCAGTACTCTCTCGGAATATCAGCACTTGTCTCGCTATGATACAGAAAGAGAATTTCATAGTTGTAATACGAATCACTGTGAGTATAAAGCACTGTATGTTTCGACAGGATGTGAAATACATAAAAAGGAACAGAGAAGCGAAATGTAGAGATCGTGTCACTCACATTCACATTATAGTAATTATTTTTTGCATCTACGAGTATTTCGCCCAGACATATAAATCAGTGTTAAGAAACAACTAAAGAATCTGGGGCGTTGAATGTCAAAATATGCAGAGGATTTCTCTAGTCCTCGACATAAAATGATAAGTAGAACCCAATCGTCATATACACTAAGTTTGTACAGAGATGCATTTAGGCTAAATCCAAAGACACTTTAAATCTAAATTTAAGTACAGTATATCTCTTTCTCTTAATATGTGGAAAAAGATAGCGAGAATTTCATTACGAGCTGTCAAATAAATTAAGATAGCTTATAAAAAAAACCATAGACAATTTTGGACGGCCTGTACGGAGGTGTTTCCCAAACCCTGCATTTTATCACGTTCAATAAAGTTGAAAATTGAACACACATTTTTAAATATCGCATTATACGATAGCCATCCTTTTTGGTATTAATATTGATGGAACGAGATGCACTAAACTTAAATTTAGATTTAGCGTGTGTTTTGCAGAATTAGGTCCTATATTTTACGAACAAGAAACTATTTTTACGCTTATCTACTGTGGAGGAGATAAGGGGAGGAATAGTAATGAACATACACTGCCTTGGTTGACCGTTGCTCTGGTTTGCTGGCTCCTGGGTCTGGGTCTGGCGAGGCTCTGCTGCTTGAGCTTGCTCTTGGTCCGGACTTTGCTCTTGTCCCGAGGTATTTGGGACTGAAACCTGAGGCTGGCTTAGATTCTGGCCTTGAGTTTGAGTTTGAGTTGGTTGTTGAGTTTGAGCTGGCTGTTGATTTTGGGTTTGAACTTGACTTTCAAGCATATTCTGGATTTGATTAGCCAACGAATTTGGTATTTGCACAGCTACACCTTCCATCCCTGGTAGCAAACCTTGGCGCACAACGGTCGACATGATGCTTTGGAGTAATTCAATATTTGGGGCGGCGCCAAAACCCATTGGAGCTAAAACCACTGCAAGTAAAAGGTGATATTAAAAGATTTCGTCATCGACTAGTTCTACTATTTCCAAACAACATTTCATATTTGCAAACGAAAGAACGGTAAAGGTAAATGTATGATCACAAATTTGAAAATTTTAATATAGTAACCTTCTGGGGCGGCTTGTCCATCTGCTACCTGTTGCGCAGTGGCAGTACTCCCATTGGTAGTATTTCCTCCGACGAGATTGCCGAAACTCCCGAGCGCAATATTCTGTGGGATCTCTTCCATGCTCATCACTAATTCTACGCCTCCAAGTGTCTG
This sequence comes from Nymphula nitidulata, assembly GCA_947347705.1. Classification (NCBI taxonomy): domain Eukaryota; kingdom Metazoa; phylum Arthropoda; class Insecta; order Lepidoptera; family Crambidae; genus Nymphula; species Nymphula nitidulata. Next base: position 27,871,643 of record OX374616.1, read on the forward strand.
TCCCAAGCTTCGAAATAAATTCTCAAATTCTAAAACAAACAATATTACTATTAAAAATGGAAGAAACCAGATAAAATTATAAACATAACCGGATTGCGTATAACGAACATAAGCTACTATAATGAACATATAATACTATTCTTACTAGCTTAACACAGATACTGCTAGCTGAATACAGTCCAGCGTCGAGGTCCGAACCAGTGTACAAGCTAAGATGGAACATTTTTATTTCTAATGTAATTTAAGCAGAAGCGTGCCTATATTTTTATACTTAAATACAAAATTAACCCATCTTTCTACAAAATTTAATTGAAAATTGAACCTTGATGCAGAGACAGTCCTCACTCGGTGACTTGGAACGCCGTTCTATAGTGTTTGGGAACTTACCGTTGAGCACTTGACGGCGGTGGGCTCGGAACTGAGCCCGGGTCTGGCTCTGGTTGGGTTGGCTCTGGTTGGGTTGGCTTTGGTTGGGTTGGCTTTGGTTTTGGTTGGCCTCCGGCTCGGTCTGCGGCGGCGCTTGCGGCTGGCCTTGCTCTGTCTGCGGTTGGTTCCCGCTCCTTGCATTGCTCATCCCATTGAGAAGAGCGCTCTCTAAAGGAAAAGCAATGGGCACCCTAGTCTCTATTTCTAATTGATACGTGACAGGTTCTGGCTGAATATTTATATTGACAGTCGGCTGGGTGGTGTTCCTACCGGCTGTGGGTTGGTGGCTTCCGCGAGTCGACTGACTGTTTGTATTCGCATCGCTGGTGGCAGTAGCCGTTGGAGTGGACGACGTATTCCCAGCATTAGTGCTCCCGGTTCCGGTCGTGGTAGACGTGCTGGATTGTTGAGACTGTGGTCTGGCGTGGTTGGCTTGGATTACATTTATGTGCGCCTATAACAATTAATAAACAAATTTAATTAATACAAAATAATAATATCTCTGTTTTTTTAGTTTGAATGTTTCATTTTACCTGCATAGGAATAAGATGGCGCGTGACGGTAGCCTCGGCAGTGAGGCGAGGGTTGCGTTGCCCTATTGTGAAGGTTATGTCACTTATAGCGTGGTAGGCGTGAGCAAAGCTGTGCATCAAATCTGAGATCATGTCCACGATACGTTGATTACTCTGCCTCTCTTCGTCAGTATATTGTGGAGGCTAAAAATATAAATCAATTATTATTATTTAACACCATGGATGAACATTCTATTACATACTACTACCTTATGTAAGTATTGTCTTGGTTACTCAAGAAATTAATTCTTTTTGCGTTTACAAACTTAACTGGTCTTTTCTTTTTAAAATACAGGTGTTGATATGGCGATTATCATGCTGATATAAAATAATAACTATTTAATCTTTGTAAAACTCCTGTAAATTGCTTTGTCCGCCAAAGGGCCACTAAATAATAATGTGCTATTTACCACACCATCATTAAAATTTTAACAAGTTTTCAGTTTGATTTACCAAAAACAAACAGATGAGAAAATTGCCACACCGTGATAATTTTTCTAGCGACTTTTATACCTTAAATATTATTTTTATTCTTCATAACAAAGTTTTCCTTAATATACTATTGATATTAATCTTTGGAATATTCGTGTTGTATTAAAAGTTTTCACTGATGACATGCTTTTGGGTAAAAATAAAAACCGTCACTTGATTGAACTGCCCGATGATGGTTACATGTCGTCGGTGTGCGTGCAAGACCGCGCAAGAGCAGTTTGTAAATACCGTATATCAGCTTTTTCAGAAGAAAAAAGTTAGTATCTTGGATATTTCTACACATTTCTTTGACTGAACTTGTTTGGGATTTCTCTGGGCGTTGTTCAATGAGAATCTAGTATAGCGAATCAGCGCTAAGAACCCAATTTTGCGACTATTGTAGATACGCGGTATTGCAAACTGCTCTTACGCGGTCTTGCACGCCCAGCGACGATTTGTGTTACTATAAATTAGTTTCGCTACAGTTACCTCGGGGTCATTGGCAGCCCTCAGCATCCTGACATAAGTGGCCCGGTGAGGGGTGAACTGCTCTTGCAAACTTTCCAACTCCTCGATCAGCTGGCCCAAGTGGCGCGGCTGCGTGTGCCGCGCGCGTATCGCTCGTATAACCCTCTGACTCCTTTATTGTGGACAAATCGTTCATCTTCACCAACTTACAAATATCCGATATAAATGTAACACGTTATTTGCGGCACATTGTAAAGAAGGTTGGAGACTTGCGTCTGCGACATTTAACGTTCGATTTATTGTACTTTCGACGAGGTGTCATCGATGAATTGTATTTCGACGAGACGTTTTTCGAAATCGAGTAGGAATTCCGTTTCTGAAGACACACACTAAATCGAAAGGTGAGGCCAAAAAATGAAGGGCTTAAAATAACTCAAAATTTTAAACAGCAACCTTCCCTACGTCGGGTGAGAATGTGTAATAATGATTTTCATAAAAATCAGTTACAATAATGGACTACAGGGAAATCTAAGCTTGCCACACTGTTAACATTATTAATTGATTTCAGAGCTGGCCACCCGTTAAATACAAAATTACAACCGGTGACAATACAAATATAATATCAAAAATCACAATACATTCTTAGATATTTGTGCTTTTAGTGGTTTTATGTAACTTTGGCATTTTTTGTTATTGCGTTAGTTAATAAAATAACCATTTAAGTACTTCATATTTTCACATTATAATAAATTTAATCCCAACTATTATTTTGTTTAAATTACAGTATTAAATATTCTAGTCTAACCATCTGAGCTAGCAGGGACCTATTCTTCTAGTCCATGTATTTGCTTTATGAGTTAACATCTGCCCTTGTATGTCCATTTCAGAGGCTCTTACGGAGTTCGGTCCCGCCTCATAACATGAAGTTTTAGATCTTTCAAAATTTTATTATAATTTAAAAATATTATGCTCATTCATCAATAGGAGTATGTTTTATTAATAAAAGGAGGAAGTCGGTGGCGCAGTGGTTTGCGCGCTCTGGTTTCGATTACAAAAACGACGCCATGGTCGATTCCGGGATGGGTCAACTAAAATTTATAATGTCGAGCTCCTCCGTTCTTCGGAAGGCACGTTAAGCCGTTGGTCCCGGTTGTTACTGCAGCCGCTTTAACCCACCAACTCGCATTGGGCCAGCGTGGTGGTGTTATTTATGGCCCAAACTCCTCATGTGTGTCTCTCATGAAGGAAGGCCTGTGCCCTGCAGTGGGACGTAATTAAAGCATACTTTTCGAAAAAAATTCAGAGCGCACTGGAGAAGCATCTTTACTTTACAGAAGATATATGGGAGTATGGTCGCCAAGCTCATCAAGGAAGGTATGTGGTGGAGTTATCTTTTGAGTTTTACAGGCAGTCAACGACTAAGTAGTAGGTGATACAAGCGTCTATACTTGTCTATTGTAGAGTAACCTCTTACCATCAGGCCTTATACCTATTTGTTATTATTATATACCTATTTGCTATTACTATATAAATATAGTTTTAATTAGTAATAGGATACACACCTAACGATGACATACCTGCGCCGGTGGTGGAACCGCATTACAGGAGGATCATTGACATCGTCACCATTTTCGTCCAACTGCGGCTCACTCTGTGAGAAAATACAAATAATCCAATTATTTTAGTTATTTTATCACATTAGCTTTAACCAACATTATTCTCTACACATTCCGTTCACAACGAAGCTCGAAGATCACTACCTTTAGGATTTGTTTACAAAATGCAGAATGCATGCAACGTTTAAATCAAGTGTTTAATATATTATATGAATGCCGCACATAAAAAGCATCAAATTATAACATTGAAATCTGAATAGCAACATAATTGTTTCGTATACATAGCGTACTATTTTCGGTTACTTCTTACAGGAATAAAAAAAAAATAAGGAACTTTAGAGAGTTATTATTATGATCTATAGATTCCTCAACGAAGAATGTAAGCAACCGCTTGCTATCATATGAACCAGAGTATTATAAATTTTAAAATATTATATTTACCCAATACGTAGGCAACTTGCTCAACTAATTGTGTCTAAGACTGGTTCGTTACGTCTAACGAGACGTAACGGACCGGTCGACGTAGATCGAGACGTCCCTTCGTGCTGTTAAGTCTTCTCATCCAATGTCCACGTGGGAAACAATCAATTTAAAGAAATATTATGTTGAGTTGACCTATTTAAACTTAGAGAACTGTTCAAAATTATATGATCATCAATATAGGTTTAAACTTTTGGTGCCTTTATATGTATAATATTGATTGATATTAGTTCACTCTTTCAGGAAAACTCAGTAATATAATTGTAATATTATACTCCGAACGTTTCTCCGAGTGTAAATAAAGAAGCATAATTTATGACATCTGAAGATTATTTCGGTGGTCAACGCGGGTGAGAAAGAGCTAGCTGACAGTTATATAGAAAATCTATCGATTAAGGCCCTTAATACCGAAAGAGTTATTTGACAAATGTTCATATTTTACACAAAAATATTTTTTTGTAAATAAACACATTTTTGCAAACTATCTCATAATAATATGCACTTACATTTTATTCAATTTTAGAAATGGTATATATTTATGTCTGCGAATAATCGGCACATTATATTTTAACATAACATGTACTGCACGCAAGTTAATTTCACCTAATTCAGCCTGTCTAGGTGTGGCCTCTCATCGATTTCGCGCATGGACATGCATATTTTATTACCTCGTCTAACGTAGCACCAGGCGAGTTTTCATTATTTTCATTATTCGTCGGTTCTAATGGCACTTCACTGCTAGCTGGTTCGGCGGAACTTTCCTACAGTAGGCACATCAACATATGAGAGCTAGCAACGAAAATATAAAAATGCAATTAATAACCATCCATTTCTTCAACGCACTGACCACTGTTTAAACCATTTATATGCTAGGATATAGTGCTGCGCTAAAATATAGTAATGCTCACAAAAATATATGACAATATTAAGGTAGGTATTATTTTTATAATACTTACTACTTACTATGTATGTGACAGAAAGACAACAAGTTGTCTGGCAGTTATTAATAGCATATGAATTATGAAAAGAATTTAACATTTTCAAGGCTCTTTGAAAAAATCAGAATAAGTTTTTCCATGTCTTACAATACTGACTGTGGCTTAACGCGTTTAAAGAAGGAGAAAGTTATTTTATTTTCCATATCCTAATAACATCTACAAGTGGTCCAAAAAATTGGAGTCTTCGAAACGTATTTATTGACGGTACAAAAAAGCAAGCACATCAAATCTTTAAAACTAAGACTCGAATATTTTGCAACACTAAGTAAAAATTATCGTTACGTGCTCTATACAATACTTTATGATAAAAACAATTCATAACAAATTTATTACTTTACATATTTTGCAGAGCTTTAGTTAGGTAATTCGCCGATTGAAAGATAAATAATGAAATGCTCAACTCTGATTAATGGTGAAACGGTTGATTATTTACGTTGAGCATTAAGCAAAATTATTCATACCACACCTGTGCAATATTGTAACTTTTGCGAGTTGTTTTTCCAGTGTACAAACTAAATATCTGCAAAATACTAAAGCATTCGCTGCCACAATAATGCGATTCTCAGACAATCGGGTAAATAATAGTAATTTGGGTGTTAACGTTGTTATAGCCTGACAAGCTGAAAAATCTATTTGTTGTAAATTCAAATTTAAGATTTTTTTTCTTGGTTAATAAATACGAGGGCGACACTGAAAGTTTATGAATTGGTCTCGGCCAAAGGACTTGCATCCAGGCTATGTAATTTTAATAATAAAAAAAAATGAATTGGTTACTTGTAAACACTACAAAAAAAAGTTTAAATTTTGAAAATGGAACTCTGTCAACATTATTGAGTATGTATTTATTACATTCATTTGTCATATATTTCACGATTTGGCGGCAAATTCACGTCGGCGTGAATTTATCGCTAGAAAATTTTCGTGTAATGTTTTTTATGACTTTCGATGTCATTTTAGACTTTGATTGGATTTTCATGATGAAGCCTCATCAAGTGGTACTCTTTACAACTGTATGTCCCCAACCTCGCACCTTGCGATTTTTATTTATTGCCAAAAATAGAAGAAAAACTTCCGAGGAAAACGTTTTATGGACACCGAGGAAGCAGTGACTGCAGTTTCCAAAGGCCGACGAAGATATCCCTAAGGACGAGAGGGCAAAGTGTTTTTCTCAGTGATTCCATCGGATGCAGCGATGTGTTGATGTGAATCGACACTATTTTGAAAAGATATAATAAAAATAATAACCTGATAGTTTGCTCAGTTTTTGATTTTTTTTAAACTTTCAGTTTCACCGTCGTATCAGATTATCAATAGTATTTTAAGTAAGTACAAGTACTAGTATAAGTATTTCCAATTTAGTACTAAAATAATAAAACGTCATACATAATATCTTAAACGCACAAACCGACCAAGTAGCCAACTTCAGTGATTATAAAAGTATCTAGAACTTGTCTTGTCAGGCTATTATTCTGCCAGTAATGATAGGATTATAATCCAGCAACACATTCGGGCGCGCGGACAGCGCAAATTTTATCTAAAAGACAAACAAGTACACAAATACATTTTCAACAGCTAAATACATGCTTGAAATATTAAATACCTGATTTAGGTAGCAACTCATGCAAATAAACATCTACCCCCGTATTCATAAAAACAAGTTAACTTATATGAGGCTTATAAAGTGTTTTGTTTCTCTCTCTCGTATGAGAAAGGAAAAAGATAAAACATATTTTAGCAGTATTTTATCTAAAATAGTTTTATTGAGCGTTCATGAATATGGGCGCTAGTATATAAAAGTCAGATTACCATCAATGACGAATCATAAAATCTTTTCCATTTTCAATAAAAAGTTACTGGAAAGGCAAAGTTCCTATTCAGGTTAGACAGGGGCTCGATCTAAGATCATTGATATGAGATCATTCTTAGATCATTCTATGATATGAGGGCTCGATTCTGGATAACATACACTAAAATTTAATTTAAGAAATCCAGTATTTTTCTTTCTCTCAGTAAAGATCTGTCAAATACAGTAAGTGTACACAGCACAGAATCAAACCAAATACTGCGATAGCTTTTTTTAAAATTTTGAAGGTGTCAAAAAAAGGGGCAGCGATATTTTCCCCCTTTCCTCTTGTAGAAACAGTTAAGAAGTACAGTCGCAGAATAAAAAGGTTTGTCGAGATACATTTGGTCTACTTTTGGTTACACGAGTCATGCCAATATTCCTATAAAGTCACGAACAATAATATACAACTTATAATACTTTAGCATCCTACTATCTTTGCAATAAGAGTCACCAACTTACGAACAGACGTCTGAAAAGATAACACTCAAAGCCTCAAAATATGTTTTAGACTCTATTGAAGTAGCAAAAAGGTGTTGTGTATGTACAATTTTAAAGTCATTTATGAAACGTTTATTTAGACGTATCTGTCCAGCCGGTCTGCATTTTAATAAGCACGCTACTATATTTTACTTAGTATAGTGAATTCATAAAATACCTACTTAGAGTTTTAAATCATCAAAATATATTGACATCTAGGTATCAAACTTCATAGAAAAGATACAAACTAAACAACTTTAATCTAACTTAAATTTAACATTTTGTTCTCAAACGGTTTAAGCACAATTTTCTATGCAACAGTCTGTTCTATGAGATCAGTTAATTAGGTTACCAACATGTACTCGTGATACGATAACTGTAAAAATTTCAAAACCTAACGAACCTTCTCAAACCCCGACTGTAAAGTTATACTAACCCTGCTACAAAATCTAAATGGATAGGTTTCTTCAATATTATAATCCTGATATAATTCTCCATACCTCGCCAGCAATATGAGCACGCAAACAAGCCAGAGAGCTCTTTATTTCAGCAATCATACGCCTGATGGTCTCAAGGCGGCCAGCGATTGGTGACAGCGACACTTGATGTTGATGATCGACGACGAAGTCTGGTGTCCCAGGCATCGCCTAGAGAAATAATTACATTGTTGTATAGAAAAGTTCGCAGAATATGAAAAAGCTACAACTATATACTAATGGAGTAGTAACCCTATATAATGTAACGCCCCTAGAAAATGAGCTTTAAAGAAAATATTTTACCATCATACGTCGGATTTCTTGTTGCATGACAGATTGTTCAGGGTCATCCGAATTATTGCCAAGCCCAGAGTTGGTGTTTATTTGGAATCTGCCCCTAGAGCCCCGCAAACCGCCGCTGGGCCCGCTGGGGCCACCTCCGCTGCCGCTACCGACGCCAGTACCGCTGCCGCCGCCAAACTGCATCCTGCTTTCTGGCCCCGGAGGAGCTCGTTGCACCAGATGTACAACCTTTCCGTGGACATCTGTATCGAAGAGACACAATCAGGTTACAGCTACTCCCTTTAATTGACTAATAAACTTGCTATATTAGTAATAAAACTGTTGATTTTATGATCTCTTAGTAGTAGAGGCGGCAAACAAGGATATAGGACCGGCTGGCCGAGTGGTCTGTACCCCAGGCTACTCGGTCAAGAGGTCCCGGGTTCGAATCCCGGTAGGAACAAATGTTTGTATGATGAGTACGAGCATTTGTTTACGAGTCATGGATGTTTATATGTTTATTTAGTATATTTCTAATATTTATATACATATTATTATCATTATTTATCCGTTATCTAGTATCCATAATACAAGCTCTTAAGATGCTTACTTTGGGCTAGATAATAGGTGTGAGTGTATAAATATTATTATTATTATTATTATACTCTAAGATGGCAATCAAGGTTACAGCCAAGTGATCGTTAGCGGTTACCGTAGCTTATGGTAGCTTGCCGCACCATGGGTATCAACTCGCGCGTTGCCGAGCCTAACCTCTAGAATAATCTATATGTATATTTCAATGATACCACATATTGTTCGCCAACACGGACACTAGTCCAGCCTTTTGCTGCCAAAATAATTCTTACCTACTTGAATAGCTCTGTGGCCCAAATGAGCTGCAGAAACATCTCATTTCAAAAGCAGGTGTTAGATGGCGGTTAGGCGCATACGATATTTCATTGCACGCCAGTAGCTACCGCTAATTTTACATAAAGGTCTTACAAGCCCTGTAAAGCCTAATTAAAATAATTTATGGCTGATTTGGTTTCAGTAGCAGCCGCTGTATTGTGGCAATGGGTATTTTAAATAATAAACCAGTAAAAAATATTATACATTTCTTTATGATCCGTGGTTCCATACCAATGACGGAATGAGACATTCCGTCATTTGGTTCCACTACCTAAGTAAGTACCTAGCCTACCTAAATAGCGTTTTAGCTCAGAATTACTAACCATAGTCCGCTAACTTCTTTTCGTCTTGAAGAACTCTCCCGCAAAATATGAGCCGCTGCAAATTTGGATCTATCCCCATCTGCTCCCTGACCTTTTCCTTGAGCTGCTCCACCGTAATCTGAAAAGGAATATAATTTCAACTGTTTTCTTTGTTATAGTGTAAATGTAAAGTATGAAGATTCTAATTATAATTATTATTATACGAAATTATATAATTAGAGACGACGCCTATGTATCGACACAATTGTAAAAATTGAAAAATAAAGTCACGATGGGGACTGGCACACTGCAAAGTACCTTCTATGTCAAACAAGCATTTGATCAATCTGTTGGCTGCAGTCGTTGCTCACCGCCGACTGACAATGTAGTGGGAAGCATAAGCAAACAGGTTAAAAATTTTCAAATAAAGTATTAGCAAATAAATTTTTGTTTTATGGATTTTTTCTCCTTTTTCAACCCAATGAAATGAACGTTCTGGGGCGGGGATCGAACCCGCGATCAGTGGGGTATTTAGAATTACAAGCTTTCGAGAGATACCGTACTAATTATAAGTCTCACAAAATGACTTATTATGCTCGCCTATATTACAACCCATTTAAATAATAATATCAAGGACTTGTGCCTAAACAAATAAAGCAATCAACAATAAAATCTTGTATGTGCTATAAAAACTGGTAAAATACATGTATTATTGTCCTATATTTTCGCGAACACTATAACTATTTGAAAATTAAATAAATTCAATTATTTCAAAAATCTAACTAGTAGTAGTCTGTGCAATTTGAACGTCCAGGAAAAGATAATCCTGTACAATCTACAGACTAGCAGGAACGGAGTTAAGTCCTCTAGGTATTGTGCGGCACAAAACACAGCAATACATAGGTAGTAGCTACTTACACTACAGCTCACGGCTGCGCTCTGATAAGACACCTATTGAATGTAAGGGCGGACAAATTTGGTGGACAAGTTTAGATGGTCTCTATATCATTACCTCATTTCATGTAAAAGCAATTAATTATCTCATCTATACAACTTTAATACATTCATTTTGACAATTACATAAATTTACATACATATATTTTAAGGCGATCGATAATTCTGCCAAAGCTGCAGAATTTTTAACGTCACAACAATCACCACTGCAAAGATGTACACCAATCAAAACTTCAAAATAATGGATTCTATTGTAGTAACAATAAGGTGTTCTAAAGCTCTACACATTTCTAGACGGGCAATGTCTAAAATATGTAAGACTACAACACCCTTTTACTACCACAATAGACTTACGAGTACCTTATAACAAGTAACTTTTAGCAGTCCGTGACCGTGAGTCTTATTGCAAATGGAATTAGAGTCACAAAAAGCGAGAAGTGGGTACATGGTCGCTCGTGACTGTTGTATATGCGTATTGTAAAATATAAGTGCAAAAACATCATCATCATCATCATCATTTCAGCCGAGAGACGCCCACTGCTGGGCATAGGCCTCCCCCAAAGATAACAATATGAGCTGCAGAAACATCTCATTTCAAAAGCAGGTTCTTATAAGATAATAATATTTATACACTCACACCTATTATCTAGCCCAAAGCAAAAACATAATTCACACCTAATTAATAGGTACTTATTTTGAATATTGATTGAATCAAAAAACATGCTGGAAAGAACAATTGTATAAAGGCAAGTGAAAATCACATATAAAAGGCAAGTCACCTCAGTCGAGCAAGACTATGACAACATATCACCAACAGGTATCATTATAGAAGAGCGTAATGATCCCACTTTTATTTTAACAACTGCGAGGCTCAAAGAGAAAAGCTCTTTTCCTACTCTTCCTGCTTTCTCGGCATCCATAAAACGCTTTCCTCGAAGTTTTCCTTTTTTATTCGGGATTAAATAAAAATCGTAAGAGGCTAGGTTGGGGCTATACACGGCCGGTGATCCAGTAAGATTTCGTCTGACGTCGCCAAATAGCCGATCTTTCGCCTGGCGGTGTGCGACGAAGCGTTGTCGTGGTGAAAGGGGATCCTACTGCGAGGTCGTTTCTCTTGAACTTTTCCAATACAAGCACCATTACAATTGTTAATGTACCACCCTAGCAGTAACTTATTTTTCGATCCTCTAAAACAATTTTCGCGTAATGACCTATCCTTCCGAAGAACGAGGCCACCATCTTTTTCACGCTTTGTCGTCTCTTCACTTTGGTTGGCAGTAAATCTAGCTTTCATCACCATTAAGTTAAGTTAATCAGTAAATCTAGCTTTCATCACCATTAAGTTAAATTAAATCTTTGAACCATTTCACGGCACCAATAAACACGACGGAGTTTTTAGACCTCGGTAAAATTACGAGATATCCACCGGGACACAAAGCTTCCTAACTGTTTATGGAGGATTTTGTGCATTAGACTCATACCAATGCGTAAGCTTATCCGAATCTGCTGATAGGTCACTCTTTCCTCAGTCTCTATCATACGCTGCACAATACTCATGTTATCTTCAATCGTTGCAGTAGAAGGCTGTCCCTCACGCAGATCATCAGTAACATTAGTGCGAACGTTTTTTTGCGCTAAGCAATGAGTACAACTCTTAATCCAACTGCATTTTAAAGATAAGTATACATACTCAGATGTTGCTCATAAATTGGAAGGTTTCAGACCAGAACAGAGGAAAGAAGTTATTGTTTAGCTAGGCTAAAAGTAGATACTATGGCCGATAAAAAGATTACTTAACGATGATCACATCGTAAAAAGTTTTTTGGAGTTTAGTGAAATAAGCCGAACAAAAGTCTGAATATACATATTATTTCATTTGATTTTGGTTCATTATATTTCAGATCGAAGACTTTCATAATACTTTTATAGACCCAAGGGGAACGTTTCAATGAGCGTGACTTTTTGCATTATAGATAGATTACAAGCCTTTTTTTTATATACAACTAGATGACAAACAAGCTGACGGCCCACCTGATGGTAAGCGGTTACCGCCTTAAGGCTAAGCTTATACAAACAAATTAAAAACCTAGAATAGCGCAAATCCCGTGCCATACCTCAAAATAAAAAGGATGTAACCCCTTTAGGGGATGATGGTATTTCACGTCCGCCACGTTGGATTTCAAAAGCGTTGTTTTTGTAATCAGTGACCCGATAAACCAAACAAAAATACCCGTGTAGATTTTCAAACTTTGTGACCCCATTTTCCCCTTTCAGGGGTTGAATTCTGAAAGAATCTGAAATAATTGTTTACTTATTTATCGATAGGAGTAGGTACTCCTGTATAGTTAAAATAAATTAGTATAACTAATCTTGTTTCCCCGTACAAACTTTGGGACTCCCATTTCACCACTGCCACGCTGGATTTCAAAATCGACATTGTTTCTGTAATCAGTGACCCGATAAACCATACAAAAAATACCCTTGTTGATTTTCAGACTGAACCAGAAATAGTTGTTTTCTCAATTTAACTGCTGTGAAGTTTCGAATAAAATACTCTTACTAATCTTATTTTCCCATACACACTTTAGACCCCTGTTTCTCAACCTTAGGTTGAATTTCGAAAAATCCTATCTTAGAGTACTCCTAGACCTCATAAGAAACCTGTGTGCTAAATTTGGAATTTCTCGACTACTATATTGTGTATATGATATTATATCTTACTAGCTATTGTTTAGTTGTTTAGCCATAAAAAAAAGTAAATAAAAATAGTCCAAAAAAAAATTGATACATAGTAGCCGATTCTCAGACCTACTGAATATACATATAAAACTTCTAGCTGACCCGGCAAACGTTGTTTTGCCATAAAAAAAAGAAGCCCATTCTCAAACCTACTGAATATTCATATAAAATTTCATGAAAATCGGTCAAGCCGTTTTGGAGGAGTATGGTAACTAAATTTTTGAGTCGAGAATTTCATATATTAGAAGAAGAAGATATTCAGCAATACCAATGTTCTAATTTCCCAAAAACGGTATTTTCTTCAATAATAAATCTATTTTTTTAAAATCAGCATTAATAACTTAATTTTTCTTTATTTCTAAAGTTTGAATTCTTAACAAAAATTCAAACTTAAGAAATAAAGAAATAATATTCAATTCAGTGCTTGTTAATAAAAAATGGAAAATAATAATAATAATTTGAGCAACTAAAAATAAGCAAGTGGGCGCCAAAAATCGTGAAGTGGCATTTAATCGTTGATTAGATACGTCTAGAATCTGGTGCTTGATGGGTTATCATACAGGTGTGTTTGGTACATAGTATAACAAGCGGGCATCTACCCATGTTAACTCAATCCTGACAAATATTTTATTATATATTATTATATTATTATTTTTTATATAAAAGATTTTATTATTAAAAAAATATATGCAAAAGTGAGTTTATTTTGTTTGTTAGACTTTCATGCTATAACCACATAAGCGATTTACATGAAATTTGATATGGAGATAGTTTGAGACCCTAGCAAGGACATAGGATAATGTTTTGATAAGGAATAATCGACATCCACGCGGGCGGAGCGACGGGCGGCCACCAGTAGTCATAGAAATAATTTAAAACCTTATGAACTGTTGATTTTTGAGGGAAATGTGAGAAATTCCTCATCTACCAGTCTTAGTTTTTGAGATATTAAAATGCAATATTTGAGATTGTTGTTGTGTTAAAAATCACAATAGTTAATTTTGAAGTGGTATGAAGGGGGTAGTGTGGAAGTAGTCCCTTCCAGGATTATAAAAAGAAAGTAAGAGCACTATATAATAATAATAATAATAAGCCTTTATTTACTGATTAGTTACAGTTTTTATAGTAATTTTTAAATAAAAATAAAACACATCAGTCGAGTGTAGCAATCAGCGTGTTTTTCGACACATAGGCCTCCTCCAACGCCTTCCAACTTTTCTTGTCCCTAGCAAATCTCCACCAGAGAGAGCCTGCCAGATTTTTTAAGTCATCCGACCATCTTTTGGTTTGTCTGCCTCTTTTTCTTTTTGTGCAATACCGTGGTGTCTATTCAGTTACTATTCGTGTCCTTTTCTCTGGCTCCCTCAACATATGGCCCGCCCATCTCCATTTCAACTGTCTGGATTTCAGAATCACATCCTCAAATCTCGTTATTTTCCTAATGTCTGTAATTTTGTGTCTGTCTGATCTCCTGTATCCGAGGATACTTCCCTCCATACCCCTCTGGCAAGTTCTTATTTTATTTTGGAGTTTTTGTGTGATAGCCCACGTTTGACATCCATAAGTGAGTATGGATGTCAAATGTGGGCTATCGATCACTATATGAAGAGCACTATATCACAAAATAAATCAATACTGATGTTATTGACGGTTCCATGAAGTGGTAATTTTAGTTTGGGAAAAAGAAAGAAGTCAGCTGGAGCCATATCTGGTGAATATGGTGGTTGCTCCATGATGCTTGTTGATTGTTTGGTCAAAAATTCGTTCACAATGATGGCCTTGTGCAAAGGCGCATTTTCATGGTATAAAATCCAAGAATTTTCTTTCCAGAAATCTGGCATTTTTGTAGAGTTTGCTCTCTTAAACACCGCATAACGCTCAAATAATATTCGTTATTTACCGTTTAACCTTCCGGCAAGAATTCCGAGTGCACAACACCGCGAGAGTCCTAGAAAACAGTCAACATGTCTTTGACTTTTGATCGACTTTGGTGTGGTTTTTTCGGTTTCAGTTCAGTTAGAACTTGGAAGGCGCCACTCCACGTCTCGTCACCAGTAACAATGTTTCATTAATGTTGGGTTGAAATTGACTTGTTCTAGCATGTCCTCAGCGACTCTCATTTGGTTGAGTTTTTGGAGAAAGTCCCAAAAGTCCTCGGCTAGCGGCAACATGTTTTCAGCACATTATTTATTATTTAAAATGGTACAGATCGACTTGTGACATACAGAAAGTTTGCCGGCTATCTCTCTCAAAGTTGAATGAGGATTTTCAGTCACTATTTCACTTAATTTTGCGATGTTAACTTATCTCATGTTAATCTTCATGTGTTTCACTTAAAAGTAAGCACGTGTTTTTGATAAAGTCGATTCACCATAAGCCTTCTGTAACATTTTCAGTGACTCCGAACACAAAATTCCTATTAGCAATGCAAAGTTTAAGACAAACTCTTTGTTCTATGTTTATGTCCATTATGAAATTTGCAATATACACTAGATATGATATAACCAAAAACAGCACTGTATTTAATATAAACAACAGATGCAACTCAAACTCCGCCCCAAAATGGAAAACAGTGGTGCCAATCTAACATCAACAAAATAAACAAAAAATTTGATTTGGAACCATAAACAAATCATCCCAATACTTTTTTGACTGAAAGTATAAGATCTCCTTGAGCAAAATTCTTCAGAGCCTCAAGTTGAAATTCTTCGACCATTGTTTGTTGCCAGTGATGACATACATTAAATGTGATCAGTTACCAAGGGCTGTAGCAGTTCAAAGTCAATTGATAAGCTATGGAATTAGCTGTTAGGTGTTTCCCTACTCAAATAAAATCATAAATAATAAACATCCATAAGAGAACCAAAGTCACTGACATAGTTCATAGAAAAAGCAAGTTAAAGTGGCAGTGGGGAGAGCACATAGCACACAGAAGATATGGATGATGTTCTAGCATGGTGACTATGTGCCGGAAAGCGCAAAGTAAGACAGTTTCTCAAAAAATAGACAGATCTGATCTGATCATAGGGTGCTGTGGGATATTGAACACGTGGGATAAGAACAGAATTGTTTGGTTCAGAAATCAATGGGGTAGACAGGTTCAGCAGTGGAGATGTTAATTTTAAAAAACTTTCATACCCACATGATTGCCAGCGAAGCAGAGGACTGCAGGGTTAGAGATAGAAGGAAGAGTAGAATGAAAAGGACTGCAGGTACATTTTGGAGGAGGGGGCAGCTTTTGATAGAGCACACTGGAAATATCTAAAGGAGCCAAGTAAAGGGACATATAGAGAAATTTATATACCTAGTAAAAATTTATCTATATTATGTATATAGAAAATGTAAAGTAACTGTAGCTTTATCCATCAGCAAGCTAAAAAGAAAAAATTAAAAACAAAAAACTTTTTTAAAAAAAAGCTTCTATTTAATTGCTCAAAAAGGAAGAAAATAAAGTTTTACTTTAAAATTTTAACTATAAACTAATAACGTCATTATACACAAAAAAGCTTGTCGCTGAATTAAATAGGTACTAGTTTATTTACACAAGTAAATCTTGCGACAAGCTTTTATATAAATGATGTATAATGAGGTTATTAGTTTAAAGTTAAAATTTTAAAGGAAAATTATATTTTCTTCCTTTTAGAGCATTTAAATAAAAGCTTTTTTTAAAAAGGTTATTTTTCTTTTAATTTATTTTTTACTTTTTAGTTATCGCTGGCTAGATTTCCGAGTCTTGGCAAGCCTTTTCATTTCATAGTGCAGAAGTGCATAAAAAATAACTATTCCGCCATCTTGGATGTTCAACCATATTGGATTTAGAATGACGTCACATTATTTTTTGAATTACTCCCAACAAGCCCTTTCATTTGATACCCATATTGTAGAAATTAATTAAAATTAACTATTCCGCCATCTTGAATGGCACACCATATTGGATTTAGAATAACGTCACATTATTTTTAGAGTTACTCTCAACAAGCTCTTTTATTTGATACCCATATTGTAGAAATGCACTAAAAATAACTATTCCGCCATCTTGGATGTTCAGCCATATCGGATTAAGAATGACGTCACATTATTTTTCGAGTTACTCTTAACAAGCCCTTTCATTTGATACCCATATTGTAGAAATGTAACAAGCCCTTTCATTTGATACCCATATTGTAGAAATGCATTGAAAATAACTATTCCGCCATCTTGGATTTAGAATGACGTCATATAATTTATCGTGTATTGTCATCCAAACTAAACGTGTTTACAAAATTTCAGCTCAATAGGTTGAAGATATCTGCTTCAAAATCGAGTCACAAGATTCCACCCGAATATAAGCAAGTTAAATAAAAGCTTTTAAAAAAATAACGACAAACAATCTCTTACACTGAGCTATTGTATCAGTGAAGTTTTGTTTTTTTTTTTCGTCTGCGATCAGTTCTTAAACTATAAGCAGATTTGTTGTGTGTTATGGCAGGTTGAGCGGGCTCCTCAGCAAGAGCCTCTACTCATTAATTGCTAATAGCAATATTCAAGGTCTAAGATGTTGTGCCTTTTCAATCTTTTGGTGTAGTGATGAATAGTCAATTGACAAGCCAGTTTGTTGGGATGATGAGTTACCGGCTCCTTATATTTTGCAGCAACTCCACGGATTTCCTCCCTAACGGTGGTCATGTTTAGTTGTTCATGGATTTTGCCATTCATTATGTACCATGATACGTTAGCTATCGATCGCAGAATCTTGTTTTGTTTACGTTGCAACATGTTTTTATTGGACTCACTTGCACTACCCCACAATTGGATACCATACATCCACACAGGTTTGAGCACAGCCTTATATAATAAAAGTTTGCTGTCCATTGAGAGTCCAGAGTTCCTTCCTAGCATCCAGTAAAGGTTTCTGTGCCTTATTGCTAACTCAGCTTTTTTAGTGTCAATGTGCTGCCTCCAAGTTAACTGTCTATCAATGTGCAGGCCCAAGTATTTAACACAATCCTCATGCCGCAGTGAGTTTTCTCCCAATCTTACTGATGGACAGTTCCCTTTTCAAAAGGTAAAGGTTACCACAACCGATTTTGTAATGCTTACCTTTATTTTCCAATTTTCTAGCCAGTTGTGCAGTGAATCCAATCCAGTCTGTAACAGTGCGGAGGCTTGTGTGCAATCCTTGTGACTAGCAAGGATGTCAGTATCATCCGCGAACATTGCAGTAGTAACCACAGGGGCTAATGGGAGATCGGCAGTATACAAATTGTACATCATGGGTCCAAGTACTGATCCCTGGGGCACACTGGCCCTTATTTTATGGAAGTCTGAGTTGCTCCACTCCTCAATGACATAGAATATCCGATCATCCAGGTAAAACGCAAGTATGGGATAGGTGTGAGACAAATATAGCTTGATCTTACACAGTAGTCCATCATGCCATACCCAATCAAATGCCTGTTGGATATCAAGAAACGCAGCCGAACAGTACTCACCTTGCTCTAAGGCCATTCTGATAGCTTCGCATACTCTGTGTATCTGCTCTATTGTAAGTCAAGAGATAGCATTTCAAAAATTGATAGGAGAACAGGCCTTTCTCTTTTTTTATTAAATTGCACAAGTAGGTATGTGTATCTCACAAATTGTTTTTTTTTTCAGTTGGATGCATTAAACCAGATAAGGTTTTCAGGCATTTCGACTTGCGTTTACACAAGGTGTTCAACCTACATCAAACAAACTTGTAAAATGATAATAAAGAAACAAAACCAATTTCTAGTTAAGTGACAAACATCTGCTGATACTATACCCTTTTAGCCAGGGTATTATCATTGACATTGACTAAACATATGGAATAGGTACAATTATCCATTGTTCATGGGCTGAATAGTTATAAATTTAAATCATCAAATAATAATCTGAAAACAATATTCTAATTGCGCAGCATGCCATTGTAACGAAGGATAATTTCTTATCGGGTGTGCCACCTTAGCTGTCCAGTAAAATACTCTAATAGGTACCTACCCACCCATACATTTTAAAAAAATCCTACAAATATTATACACTAATAAATAACTAAAAACCATTAAACTTACATCATCGTTGACGGAGAAACTGTGATTGTTGGAATCTAATGTTTTTATAGTAAATTCAATCATTTTTACATGAGCAAAAGCACGTATAAGCAAGGTACAAGATAGATTATACGACGCGTGCGCGTGTCTAGAAAATGGCAATCAATTAGATTCACACTTTAGTAAAACTATAAACTTCTATAAAATTTAAGTTGCTCACTTGTAACACAAATAATTTTTATATACTATTGGGTGGCAAAATTAATTTTTATCGAATTTTACATTAGACATTTATTGTTTAGTGTTGGCGGAAATCCGGAAAATCGATACTAACGTTCACACAGGTTAAAAATAATTTTATCGATACGTTGGTATGGTTTATTTTTGGGACTTTTAGCTTCTGTGCCGATACTTTTGAGCAATATAATTAAAGATTATAGTTGACTTTTAGTAGGTGAATCTTAAATTAATTAATGCGATACTAATCTTTCTATAGGTGCCAAAAATATTTACAAAGTAAGCAACATTTAAAAATGAGAAGAATATTCATGAAAACTAACTTCTCACTTCTATGCTAGGAATCAATAGAACACAAAAAAATATATTTATAAAGCGCATTTATATAGACGCGTGCGGACATCACGTGATTTTTTGAAATAAGTTAATAATGCTGGGCCTGATTCTGAAGACACTGGCCCTAATTCTGGTAAACACATCCTAAGTCTAAATTTAAGTTCAGTACATTTCTTTCTATCATAAGGAATACGAAAAAGGATGGCTGTCATATAAATTGACATTTAGAAACGTGCGTTAAATTTTCGACCTTATTTAACGTGCTTAAACGCAGTGTTTAGGAGACACCTCCGTACATGCCGTCTAAAATTGTCTATGGTTTGTTAGAAATCTATCTAAATTCTAAACAGATTCTTGCTATCTTTTTCCTATTACCTATTGCGAGAAAGAGATATACTGTACTTAAATTTAGAACTAAAGTGTGTTCCCAGAATTAGGCCCACTTCTACCCTGGCCTTAGGCCTACTTCTTAAGAAGCAGCCATCTTTATGCGACAAAGAACATTAGGTAAGCACGCTCGGTAGGTAGTTGGGGCCAGTCCATAGTATTTCTTCGTCATAGGTGGATGCTCGGAACAATATAACTTAGAGCCACCGCACATATACAATTTCAAGTTGGCCAACTAAATCGCAGAATGTCTAATAGGCATAGAATCTTATGATAGCCCGCACATTATATCAACTAAGTCGTTCAACTAAATAGTTGGCGAACTATCGGCCGATAGCCCGCACACTATAACAACTTAGTTGGTCAGTCGCACGGTAAGATGCAGTGTGGCCAGACCCGTGCGCGTGATTTCCCCACGCTTGGATTTTTGCTGACGGGCACGCAGCCGCCCAGTCGATCTTTGCATTTTCTACTTGTAACAAATGAAAAAATAGAACTGCTGATCGACGAAGTCCAAAAAAGGCAAGCCTTTAAAAAACTTATCTGGGTAACATCTTAGTTTAGAATGTAAGATAAGATGTTTCCCATGCTCTAATCTGTCACTTAATATCGGATGCACCCTAAATATTTTGTTCTGTTTTCGTATTCTTTTTATTAAGTTAAGAAGTGCGTTGTTTTTCCGCATTTTATCGCAGACTTCACCGCGCTAGCAACACTGTCCACCAACTAAGTCGACGAAGTGTGCGGCCTATGAAAGCACGCAATTTAGTTGTTCGATAGTTGGCCAACTTGAAATTGTAAATGTGCGGTGTCTCTTATTGTTCTGAGCGTAGACAGAGAATACTATTATTTATAATAGTTTTCACTGTCTACGGTTCTCAGGTAGTAGTAGTAGTTTTGTTTATCCCCACAGGGAAAGGCAATGGTACAGAGCCATACAGCCAAATCTTAGGTCACATAACCTACGTTTCTCAGGGTGGATGCATGTATTTTTGATCTGTGGATACCGTAGACAGAGTATATAAGGTGGATATATTCATTCCACATATTCGTGAATATCTGATTTAATCAGAGCGCCTAGACAAGATGCCTTTCGATAATCGCTATCGCTATCGCTAAGATGAAAATGTATGCGATTTGACATAAGCCCTCGATTTAGTTTCGATCTAAAATGTCAAATACCATACATTTCCTATTTAGCGATAGCGATTGTCAAATGGCATCTTGTCTAGGCCCTTAGTATTCTATGGTTAAAATGTACCACAGATTAGTAATAAAATATCTGGCTATCTGCTATTCATTATTGAAGTTATCTTGTCTAAGCTAGATTTATGTTCTATTAATATAATCACTTCCTTTGTTGCTAGTAACGATTTAAAAATTTAGTGTTAGCTGTTAGTTATTGGTCCCATGCATTCTCATCCCTTTTGCCGCTCATATGTATCGTTGTGTAAATAATATTATTGTAGGTATTTTAGTTTTTTGTATGTAGCTTAGTTGTAGTTTAGATCATAACAATGTTTTTCCTTTGCTTCAGGCAGGCGTGTCCTGAGTCCTGATTACCTAACTTTGTTCGTTTTTTTTTTGTATTCTCACGCTGACGTGACGCTGGCAGAATGTTTTTTTAAAAAGAAAACCTTTGCCATGAATAACAAACTTACTTCATACATTGAATGAAATTATAGGTTATTTAGTTAGTTAAGCTAGTTGAATTCCTAAAATAAAAACCCCTAAGGAAGAAAATACCTACATAATAATCTAGTAAGTAATCTAGGAATAAAAACTAAATCTGGAGTTGGGTCTCTTCAGGTGATAGGGGGGGGAAACGGGGAATTCAACTTTCGCTTCAAGAATTGTTCACAGCAAAGATTTAAATCTATCTTTGTATATTAATAACATTAATAGGTTCTTCTGTTCATAAATAATTAGTGTAAGAATTACTTTCTTTTAGATAAATAACTAAGCCATGTCTTCCGACGAGTCACTACCCGAGGGATGGGAAGCCCGGAAAAGTAGAAGTACAGGTACGTTTCTAAAAACGTTTTTTATAAGACATTACTGTCACATTGTTTTAAACATTAAAGGACATCTTCGTTTCCTCCCTCCTCAAAATAATATTCCATTTTCTTGGGAGATCATCTACCTCGTCATTGTTCTATATCTTTGTCTCTTCTCATCTTGAGGTACTATTTGGCTACTATCTTGGTCCACATTGTGCTAGTTATGCTATCTGCTTCTTTTGTGATGTTGGTGTAGTCAACCACCATGCATACTCTGCACAGAGGACTTCCTTAATTGAAAAGATGTCTGTTAAAATTGCTGTGACCTGTTAGTACACCCGTTTTTTGTTGGAGACTGGTCTACTTAGCTGTAGCAAGGTTTTGGAGAGTTTAGGCTTGATTCGGGGTAGTGCGAGTCTAGCCTATCTGTAGCTCTTCAAATTGTTCCAATGTTGTTCATGTAAGTATTTGGTATGTTGACTATATCAGAAAAGGATGTAGTTGTAGTTTTCATCGGGCCCGAGACTCCTTTGAGCATGTTTTGTTATTCCTCATAGTTTCGGATGTGGCCATCCACACCTACTTGAAAAATTTACTCTGTGTAGATAAGCTGGTGATGATGATGATGCATTTGTAAGAAATATTTTGCAAACAGTAATGAATCATGTTTAAAATAATTTTTCATATTTCTGACACAACTATTTTTAAACTATATAGTTTAGTCTCCATGACCATGTTGAAAAAGCAGATATTTCGTAAAGTACTTACAAATTAGATAAAATAAATATTATTATTGTTGAGTAAACACCAACAAGCCGGAAAGGGTTGAGATGTTAATAATATTTCTATTGCTGAAAAGAGATGTTTCAAAAATGTAATGAGACCCAGCCAGGTCTATGTACACGATACTAAAAAATACAAAATTGAAAATTTTAAGTAACCCCCGGCGTCATTAATCATCTATCCAACACCATCTTATTGAGACTATTCATAAGAGCCCATACACGCTATATCTGCTGTTAGTTTCTGAAGAATAAAGCATTTCGCAGACTTTTTGATGGTATAGGATCAGCTCAAGGAAAGTATGTCATGCGAATGTCACCGAAATGACAGTACACCAAATTTCAAATCAATCAGATCTGTAAAAATTAGTAAAACCCTATTATCATGTAGAAAATGAGCTGATAGTCATCAGACGCCTGAATTGATCTTATAAATTATAGCTAAGAACCATCATAGTCACAACAGCTTTCAAACAAAAAAAAACTAAATCAAAATCGGTCCATTCGTTTAGGCGCTGCGAGGCCACAGACAGACACACAGATATACACAGACAGACACGTCAAACTTATAACACCCCTCTTTTTCGCCGGGGGTTGAAAATAGGTAAAAATATGCAGAACAGTGTTCCATTGTCCATTTTCTTTTTATTTGCTTTGTTGAGTGGTACAAAACAAGATTTTTTATAGAAAAAACTGCAACACAGCCAAATAGTCATCATGGCGCGTATGTCACTTTGGTGTAGTTTAGTTGACTTCTATGTCGCCCGCTATAGTGGCATAGTAAATACCGGTGAAATCGACGAAAAATTTGAACTTTCAGGAGTTTTTTCCTGATTTTTGAGATACTGTACATATACCTGGCCGGATATGGATCATCTCCTTTATATGTCTCCAATTTTTAAGTCAAGCTACACTCTATCAATAGTATATTACTACATAAAGTAAGATTCGATAATTTATTTTCCAGGAATGACATATTATTTGAATAAACACACAAAAAAGTCTCAATGGGATAAGCCAGAAGGACCAGCGCCTTTAGAAGATGAAGATGATAATGATTCTCCGAAGCAAGTGCAGTGCAGCCATCTTTTAGTTAAACATGCAGGGTCTCGACGACCTTCTTCTTGGCGAGAAGATGTCATTAAGCGTACAAAAGATGAAGCTTTAGATATCTTAAAAGGTATATATTATACTATATCTATCACGTAAATGTTACTTGAACAAAAACTATAAAGAGAAACTTATTCATTATGATAAGTGTACCAATGTAAAAGTATCTCTTTATTGTTTTTATTAAAGTCATCAATCAATACTCTTGATTCAGAGTTCAAGTGGTTGAAATGAACTGGTGGTTGAAACTCATGAACTGTGATAGTTAGACAGTTGAAAATTTTATAATTGATATATTTCTGTTGCCGCTATAACAACAAATACTAATGAACAGAATAAAATAAATATTTAAGGGGGCTCCTATACATTAAACGTGTTTTTTTTTGTTTGGTTTTACTCAATATTGATAACAGCAACAGGTTGACGATAACACCTGTTTATTTATATAGCATACATAGCTTAACTATTAAGAAAATATGAATATCAAAAATTTCTTTATTTTCTATTGTTTCTGGAAATAACTTAGTACCACCTCCAAAAAATATATTTCTAGGGGCTGAGTACCTACTTAATATCAAATATTTTATCCTTTTTAGTTTTTTGAAGTCTGTTTTAATTTTAGTTAAAAAAATATTTTTTACTGATATCTTTCTAAGATCAAAGCTAGATGGGTGACCGCAAGCTTATAGTGTTTCCTAATATCGTATCATTTCACTAAAAAGTCATAGGAAAGCAAAAATCTGCAATTTCACATAAATACTATTTATTTCACTTATTTATTTCAGTTATTTTGATTTAAAAACCAAACTTCTCAATCGATTTAAAAAAAAATGAGACCGAATTAAGAACTTCCTCGTTTTTGAAGTCGGTTAAAAAAACTATTAAGTCATTGTGAATCTTGCCTTCTATAGCAGTCATACATATAGGTTTTTAATTCAGAGATTGTCATGTATCATATAGTTATCTATTTTATTACATAAAAAGACTGTTAAATCTGTTATGAATGTTATGATCTCCCAACTTAATATTTAATTTTTGTGTAGATTTCTCCACAAAATTTTTATGGTTTTTCTAATTACAGAGCATCGTCACAAAATTGTGAACAAAGAGGCCACATTCGAGGAACTGGCCAGAGCATACTCTGATTGTTCGTCGGCGAAGCGTGACGGTGATCTTGGATTTTTCAAAAAAGGTCAGATGCAGAAACCCTTTGAGGATGTTGCTTTTGGTTTAAAGATTGGTCAACTGAGCCATCCTGTAGAAACTGACTCTGGTGTCCATATCATACTGCGAACCGCTTAACAATCATACCTTTTTCTTTTCAAAATAAATATTTGTCATAGGTAACATAATGGAAAGTACTTTTTTGATTGCTGTACTTTGTAAGAATATAATATTTTATATTACAATTTATGTGTACTAAACTATCTGTACGAATAATAAGAAAAATGTTAATTATCATAATGTGTGTCTTTGACAGAATGTATTACTAATTTGCTAAATGGGGCAGATTCTGGGTGTTCCTTTTTTGTTATTTTATTACATATAAGGGAGTGTAATACTTTACTATTAATGGGTCATTTTTGGAACACACGTCGGTTGAATCCAGTATGTACTTTTGTGTAAAACCGCAAAAATATTGATGTGTTGGTGATTCATGATACTAAAATACTATAAATAGTTGTCAAAAGCATATCAGGTTGTAAGTTATATTATGCTACATGAATAAGATCGAGTCAACGCCATATTGTGAAGTGATAGACGTTGAACTAACTTTGCGTTATTGGCATTGAGTATATTTTGCAAAATAAATACATCGACATTAACGTACAGTCACAGGTGAAAAGATGTAATAAGCCGATATTAGACTCTTCAATAAAATTGAAAGCAATTCCATTGCAAGGCATTGAACATTGAACATTGTATTGAATTCCTATTTACACACAAAATATTCAACAAGACATTCAATGTTCATTTTCGTAGCGATGTCGCGCAAAGCGTACGTGTCGGGTGATAATTTAATGAATGCGTTGGAATATCATTTTTTAAGTACTTAAAAATAGAAATCAACTTCAAAATACAACATTTTTTGAAGTTGGTGATAAGCTGCTAAGCATCGACTCCGAAACATACCCATTTATGAGAAAAGTAAAAGTACTTAGTTTTTATTTTTGTTTAATTTTTTTTTCTCAATTTTTAGTAGTAAATCTTTAAGTCACAGCTAGAAGGGTATTTTGATTTAAAAACCAAACTTTGATAAAATTTCTTCTGTTTAAAATAAAAGGGAAAATCTCCTACGCTGTCAGGAGAGGACCGTCTCCTAGAGGCCATAGGCTGTCAACATGACGCGTATTCTTGATTGTTATAGCGTAGGCAACTTGTGAGTGTAATTAAGTTCTCCCTTCCTTGATCTCTTCCTTGCCTATTAAAGATTAAGCAAGAGAAAGTGTAATTTCTAATAACAAAAATTAATAGTTCATTCCGCTATTGTATTTTGATCGGAAACTAATCAGAAGCGCTTTAGTTACAAAGTTTTATAATTCCGCTAACTCAACGTAATCGAAACGTAGCCGAAACACATTAGTTTTGTATTCTACCTACTAACAAACACGTTACGCGAACCGTTCGGTTCTATCATTGTTTTGTATTCTGAAAAATATTTATCATTTGTGGCTGCCGAAACGCATCGATACTTGAACCTACTAATCAAACAAAATGATCCTTTCAATACGCCAAGTTGTTAAACGTTATTCGAGTCTAGTTCAATTAAGTATCGGCCTAGGCATTCAATTGAATCATCATCATCACTAGCCTATATACGTCCCACAGCTGGGCACAGGCCTTTCTACATGGGAGAAACACATGAGTTTTTCGTATCGAAACCAGAGCGCTCAAACCAATACGCCACCGAGCTCCTCAATTGGATGCCGGCGTTTAATCAACGGGCTAGGCATCCAATTGAGCGGCGAATTTAACCAGATGGCGGCGAAATATACACAATAGCTGAGGTATACGTTACGTACCAGGCGATTCCGCTATCATAGACTATAATATAAATTGGAGCCGGGGCTCAGAATGCCTAACACAACAGATTGCAACTGTCTGCCGAATCCCAGAGACTATGCGTTCTCGCATCTCCATATTGAAAAGCCATACCTATGGTTATGTTACATTTCAAGAAATGATATAAATACAAATAGGCATATATAGGTTGGTGCTGTCAATGCGACAATAAATTAAAACATGGGCTATATACTAATATAGCCCATGTTTTATGATTATGAACTATCATAGAAATTGTTTGCCACTTTCAAAAAAATCTTATTCACTTGATAATTTCATGACATTTGTATGGAATAATATAACATTGGCTGCATTATTTCATAGATATGTCCAGTTATTGTTATTGTCGCATTGACAGCACCACCCTGTATATGTAAAAAATATGAAATTATAATGTCCCGAAAACATCGAACTTTCGGGAATTACTTTGTCAGCAACGGTAAGTACTCGACAAAGGAGTAGAATACCGGGAATTCCCGGGAGGCATTGTCTATTACGTAGTATAGACAACGGCACGCCAAGTGTAACGGTTGCTTTGCGAGAGCCGCCTCTATGAACCGAGAAACGGCGGACTCGAGGGGCGGCTTTTACGCTTCATGTACTGTCGACTGTACATTATACAATAACTCAATGTTTAATAAAGATGTCTAGTGTTATGCTATGTTAAAATGTAGTTTTGAGGATTGCGTGGTATACAGGGTGGTGCCGTCAATTCGACAATGAATTAAAATATGGGCTTTAGTTCATAAAAATTGTTTGCCACTTTCAAAAACATCTTATTCGTTTGATAGTTTTATGACATTTCTATGAAATAATGCAGCCAGTGTTGTATTATTTAATATAAATGTCATGAAATTATCAAATGAATAAGATGTTTTTGAAAGTGGGAAACCATTTCTTTGAACTAATTTATCCCATGTTATCACCACCTTGTATCATTAAGATGATACGCTAGTTTTGTAATTATTTTACCTACCTGTAATCTATATGACTTGTTCTAGATAATTGTACACACGCCAGCACATCAAGTATAACAGTTGCACTACGAAAGTCGTCTCTATTACGAACGCAGTAAGGGTGGCCTCAAGGTCAAACTGTTACGCTAGATGTGCTGTCGACTTTACTTAGCGAATAATTTCTATACTTAGTCTTATGTAAAAAATTACAAGTGTTGTATGTATCGAAATCAATGAAATATTGAAAAAAGATGTAATTAAATACGTTGTCAAAATTAGTTTTTTAATTGTTTTTTTTTAGAACAAAAAATTATATCCCAATTTTTTTTTAACCTTTCATAATAAATGATTGAATGATATACAGGGTGTTAGGGGGGCGCTTTCGAATAAGAAAGCAGGTGGCAGTGCTGGTCGCCCTAGACACGACTTGCTAAAAAATAAATTTGAAATCGCGAAAAAAAATCAGCGGTTTTATACAAATACTAATAATATCTTCACGGTCTGTTTGTATGGAACAGCTGATATTTTCGTAATTTCAGATTTATATAATCTTGCTTAAGGTGACGGACGAGCACTGCCACCTGCCTTCGTTTCCATATAGGGTGTTAGGGGGCTAACATCCTGTATATAATAAAATTGTGTTAGACTAGGTGGCGCTCCATTCACAAATCCTGAAGACCGATTGGCAGCGCAAATAAATTTAAACCCATGTTTAAATTTATTGTCGCATTGACGGCACCACCCTGTATATGCTATTGAGCAGTCACCCGCGCGTATTGTGAAAGATCGCGGGTTCGCAATTCATGCCATATGGCATGTCTTTTTCTGTTACACTGTTTCTAAATATCTCGCTAAAAGTATTTGATTACTAAAACATTAGCCCTAATTCTGAATCTAGAAACATTCTATAAAAGTAGGTATACTCTCAGTAAGACACTATAGCAAGAATTTGATTAGAGCTGTCAAATAATAAATAATCCATAAACAAAAGCACGTTCACTAAATGTCATAATTGAACATACTTTTCATAACAAATAGGATAACTTATTTTTTTATTTACAATGATAGAACGAGATGTGGTGGGAAACGGGGCTCCAAAGTTTGTATGGGGAAACAAGATGAGTTAGACTATTTTATTAGAAACTTCACAGGAATAGGTAAGTACTCCAATCAATAAATGAGGAAACACAACTATTTTGAAATCCAACGTGGTGGACGTTATGGCGCGAGACTCGCGTTATCTTAATATAGTTTTTTTAATGTATTTGGTGCCATCTCGGCAAAGTCGTGGTCAGAAGCTAGTATCAAATAAGTAGGCACAATAGGGA
The DNA here is from genome assembly GCA_947347705.1 of Nymphula nitidulata. Taxonomy (NCBI): domain Eukaryota; kingdom Metazoa; phylum Arthropoda; class Insecta; order Lepidoptera; family Crambidae; genus Nymphula; species Nymphula nitidulata. The sequence continues at coordinate 27,900,905 of OX374616.1, forward strand.
ACTTAAGAATCAGAAATTGCAAGCGTAACAAGTCAGTTAGAAAACGACTCTTATTACAACGGATTAGGGTTCCCACCATAGACTAATGATTATAGCCACGTGAAATTCGTAGAAAGTGTATGGGTGAAACGTGTCCTACTGCTGGTATGGTATCTTCAAGGATCCTGTAAAAGTACTCAACAAGTTTCGTAGGCAACAAATACAAAAACTTGTTCGACATATTTGCTAATGTGTTTTAGGTATTTATAGGGCGAACGACCTATAAAGCCCTAACGTTTCCCTAACTAAGGCAACAATACACCTATCTGTAAGTTTCAGTCGAAACAAAACGTTTTCGAATCCCTTTAAAAATGTGATTTTCATTAATTCACACGCGCTCCTGTCGTTTTCACACTGATATTCATCACATTGATGGATTTATTGAAAAGTTGATGGATAATACTTAAGTAGGGAATGTATAGAATTATAAAAGTTCCTAGTTGCCTCCATTCAATAAATAGGTACACCTACATAGGTATGTGTTTTTGTTCCTAATTGTTGGATTTCATCCGTTGTGTGTAATAATCTTGGTTCACGAGTTCCGTCCTCGCAAGCGTAATTATAAGCATGCCAAGCAGAAGCTTCTGGTCGCTAGCTCTATCTCATCTCATCAGTCATTGAAGCAAAATAAACAATTCCATTATTTTTCAATTGATTCTGGGGCTACAAGCACTAGAGTCAATTGTGTGAAATTACTGGCACTAACAGAGTAACCTGACGGCAATAGGGGAGTAGGAGTAAGGGGACTCGTGTAAACTAAATGATTGAGACTAGGGGAAGATAATTGGTGGCCTCGACTCAGCCTCCATAGCTTACAACTGTTTCTGTCCAGTGCCTACATCCGTGATCGTGGCGTTTACTGGAAGTTGTATGTAGCACGATACGTGCCTTAGATTCGTTCCGAACACGCGACGGTAATCATAGTATAATACATAGTTGGACAGTTCAGACCTATTAAATTGCACATCCTCTTCATTATTTATTATGGTGAATGAGTAAAATTGCTCATGTACATACCTACTATAAGTTCCAGCTACAAGGCAATTGCATAAGTTCTGCCCACCTTTTTATCTGTTCTGTGGTTCTGCCGTTCTTAGGCGGCTATAGTTCGTCTAAAACTGTTGATCTACAATCAAGCTGTCAGAATCTAGTTAAGAAAGTACTGGTATCATAATATTATCATGTATTATTATATATTTTTGGCAGTGATACAGGGATATTTCATCAGGGACAATTCAGAGCTGTTCATTTCCTTGTTGTGATTTTAATAGCATTACCTAGGTACCTATACAAATTTCAGGTTCTAGTAGCAAAGCAAGCGCTGTTTGAAGCTACAGAAGCTTACCACAAGTACCCATTGATGATACTTTATATTTGATTAAAAAAGAATATATGAGGGTACGTTTTTTACAAACCAGACACAATTGATATTCTATTGTTAAGGAGACCGGCGGCGGCTCGGTAGCAAAGGGTTAAGGGACAAAAGGTTAAACTTAAAAATAACTAACACGAAAAACACACTAGGTCGGTAGTTATTTATTACTAGCTACTGCCAGGGGCTTCGCCCGCGTGACTTTTTTAAAGCGTAACAGTTTGAGCTTGAGACCATCCTTACTCCGGCCGTAATAGACGGCTTTCTTAGTGCAACTGTAACACTTGATGTGCTGCTGTAGTCTGTACATATACTTACCAATTTCAAGTAGGTGGGGACTTTTCTACGGTCGAAGTCAAACCAGGGATGTTTATGTTTAGGTAGGTATTACCTACATATCTATACTGCAATAATTGAGGGGCTAAAAATTAAGCGGCCGCCACGCGGGCGCTTCTCCGTTCGCGTGGAGTATCTCCACTCCAAGTTTCATCTAAATCGGTTTAGTAGTTTTTCCGTGGAAGTGTAACAAACAAACAAATAAACTCACTTTTCCATTTATATTTATAATATTAATTAGGATAGCATAACATAACTTTTTGATAGGGTGGCAAACAAGCAATTATGCTGGGGCCTTACCACCATCTTCATAAAAGCGATTCATATTCCGCTCGGTTCAGTATTGGTTCCTAAACTGCTTCGCTGTCATAGTCGTAGATTGCGTCGAAGTACAAATTAACGATTCTACTCAGTTTGGATCCTAAACTGGATCGCGATGAAAGATGGTGGTACGGGTGCTGTTCGCTTATGCAAGCCAAATAAAGATTACTTATTACTACTTATGCTCGTTTTCACTAACCTTTGCTTAGCTTTAAAATCTCTTAGCGATCTTTATCTCAGTCTAGCTAAAGGAGGTAGAAAAAGACCAATGTCGCTAGGAGTCACCTAAGCCTAGGGAACGGTTAGTGAAAACGGCCATTAGGTCTTGTTAGCTCGTGTACCTATATAAAGTTTATAAGGCCGTAGTAGCAGTGTTCAGCTGTGTGGCTAAAGATAATATGATGACCATGTATCCTATTACTAATGTGGCTACTAAATAAGTTAAAATTTTAAGTAGGTTTAAAAAGAAAATAGAGCCAAACGTTTTAACATGAAACAAAGGTGCCCGACGAGACGGTGCTCGAAGGTGACACCGTCGAGCATGCGCTCGCGTGCAAATTAGCTGAGTATGATTGACAGAGCCATTTACCAAGTAAAGCGCATATGTTTGCAGTAATGATGATAATATGGCCGTTTTGCATTACAATAAAACTGTTAATTCAGTCTGTTAAAAGCGCCTGTCAAAAACACCGTCGTGTGAGGAAGCTATTTTCAGCCAAATAGGTTTCGTCTACATTTTTTGAATAATTTCTGCCTTAAATAAAAATAATATTCATACACTCACACCTATTATCTATCCCAAAGTAAGCATCATTAAGAGCTTGTGTTATGGATACTAGATAACGGATAAATAATGATAACAATATGTATAGTATAAATATTAGAAATGTAATAAAGAAACATATAATATAAACATCCATGACTCGTAAACAAAAGCTCGTACTCATCTTACAAACATTTCCTCCTAGCGGGATTCGAACCCGGGACCTCTTGAGCGAGTAGCCTGTATAGTATAGCAAGGGGTACAGACCGCTCGACCAGCCGGTCGTCAAAAATAATAATAGTAATATTCATACACTCACACCTATTATCTAGCCCAAAGTGGGCATCATTAAGAACTTGTGTGTTATGGATATTAGATAACGGATAAATAATGATAACAGTATAAATATTAGAAACATAATAAACATATAAACATCCATGACTCGTAAACAAATGCTCGTACTCATCATACAAACATTTGCTCCTACCGGGATTCGAACTCAGGACCTCTTGACCGAGTAGCCTGTATAGCAGGAGGTAAAAATTTAGCTGCCGACAAACTGTTACACAGTTTGGCAGACTGTAGAATTGTAAACTCAGTGTATTATTTTGTGATAATAAATTAAAAAAAAAAAAAAAAAAGCTTTGATATGATGAGAATTTCGGAATCATTTGGATGAGAATTTTCTATCGCACGAAAGCGTAAAGGTACGCATCATAGATTAGAGATAATATATGGTACGCATGCTTGGACGTGGCTTTGCAGAATGACACCTATACTGATAGCGCGTAAATGTGAAAGTTAGGCCGTCTGTATGTATTCACTAGGAGGAACTTCCTGCGACGATGTGTTCCCCTCGCCCCTAAATAGCATAGGTACCTTTCAAAAACACTGCGTCACATTATGAAGACAAGTTCAGTAAAGATTGCAATCCGGGGGATCCGGCGTGTTATGGGACCTACCGTTTCCGGTCAGTGACTTAGGTAAAGTACAAACAAATCGAAGAGAAAATCTAATATAAAAAATTCTCGTGTCACGAATTTGGTTACCATACCCATTCGAAACGGCTTGACCGATTTTCATGAAATTTTATATGTATATTCAGTAGGTCTAAGAATCGGCTACTATCTATTATATTTTTACTTTTTGGACATTTTTTTTATGGCAAAACAACGTTTGCGAGGTCTTTGCTAGTTTTTCTATACAAATTGCGCACAGTTACGAGGTTACGAGCGATCCGACTTGTTGCGGCCATAAGTCAAACCGATCTGCACCCGTACCACCATCTTTTATCGCGATCCAGTTTAGGGCCTAAACTGAGTAGAATCGTTATATCCGTACTACGACGCTATCTACGACTATGACAGCGATGCAGTTTAGGAACCAATACTGAACCGAGCAGTTTGTGAATCGCTTTTATAAAGATGGTGGTAAGGCCCCAGCATACTCACGCTTGCTCGGCAAATTTCGTTCGGACTTGGGAGATTTTTTAACTCTCGTCGCTAAAAGAGGGGCTGTTATTATTTTGACGTATCTGCATGTGTATCTGCTGTCTGTGGCATAGTAGCTGCCAAGCAAATGGACTGATTTTGATTTCTTTTGTTCGGAAGCTGGCGGGATCGACATGGCTCTTAGCAATAGTTTATGAAGATCTGTGCCCCCTTATTCTCAATTCGACAATTGAGAATAAGGGGGCACAGATCACAGAAAGGATTCGAATATCAGAAACTCTATACTTGTCACTTTTTATCGCGGTGCATCAAAGCGAGAGGGGATGTGACTTTTCGAATCGAATCTGTGATCCGACAGTTAAGAATAAGGGGGCAGCCCCCTTATTCTTAACTGTCTAATATTCGCAATTGTTAATTTCCTAATTGACTGAAAATGATCCGATTGATTTTAGCTGATGCTGTACTGTAGCATATATAGTCAGCAAATTGCGGGTTTCTTCATTCTTAAGAAACTTACAGCAGGTAGATAAATCGTGTTTGGGCTTATCAAATGGTCTCAATGAGAAGGTGTCATAGATGACGATCGAGGGCGGGCGATACTTAAAATTTTAATTTTATATTTTAGTATATAAGTACAGTAACAGACAGACTATGCGCCAAAGACATGATGAAGAGATACCTATTGGGGATGTAACGAATATTCGATTTGTTCCTGATTCGTCATATACCAAATTGGTCATCTTCCAAACTCGACACTTTACTAACTGGTCATATTCCTAACTCGTCATATTTCACATTCGTCATCTTCCGAACTCGTCATACCATGTATCTATATTTGCCTGCACAAATTTATTATAGAAATCGTCTGTGGTAAATGTTATGATAAGAACCTTTTTAGATAATTAATAGATGAGTATTACTTGTCTATCATGATGTTAGTGTCATATACCTTATTATTTATATCGAGTCATACAATTTGATTTTAATGAAATAAAAATTTTATCGCAAGTGAAAAAGGAAAAAAGTTACTGTTGAATTCTGGATACAAGTTTTCACAAAAAAAAAATGGTTCTGTTAACTGTAGATGTACAAAAAGAGGCGATTATTTTAAATGATAATAATGTCGTCATAAGGCAGCCTAACCATATATGCAATCCGGAGTTTATGAAGTTAGAGGTTGACAAATGTTTTCATAATATGAAAATTGTCGTCACCAGTGATTTGGGACCTATACCATAAATATTTGAAAAATTTAAGTGAAGTTGTGTCAAGTCATACAAAATTGTTTCTATTATTTGCCAATTCTTTTGGACTCCGCCTTTTAAGTAAATAATTGTCTAATAGCCGAAGTATAAAGTAGAACTTCAAAGTACAATCTGTCCTAAAGTCCTAAGTAATACTTATTATTTACACATGTTCGCAATTTAAATTGACTGTACAATGACGAGTTTGGAGGATGACGAATCTGGAATATGACCAATTAGGAATATGACCAGTTAGGAAAGTGTCGAGTTTGGAAGATGACCAATTTGTAATATGACGAAACAGGAACAAATCAAATATTCGCATTTTTTTTTGCATATTCGCAATCGCATTCGCATTCGCAAAGTCAATGTTTTGCGAAAATGAACATAAAAAATGGATTTTCAGGAATAATAAAAAATCCATTCATTTCTTATTACACATTATCAGTCTTCACTTTACTTTATCATTTGGTATAATTTATTTACCATCTACTTCTACATTTGTTTTTTTTACAAACTTGTTATTGTTTACGAGCAGAAGACAAACACAGATTAGTGATATTGTAAGTATTACGTATCTACGATAACGACAAATGATAAATGAAATAAAACAACCGATCGGCTTCTTTTCAAATCATTGGAATGCAACCTCCTGATTGCAGTCAAATGAAACTTCTTTGGCAGAGTCAAATATCTAGATAGGTACTACTAATTACCAAAAAATATCAAATTCAAACGAGGTAAGTAATAATATTTAGAAAATCTGCTATACATATAGCGCCCGCGGCATCGCCAGGTATGTAATCTCCATGACAAGTAATAAAAGCGAAACAGACAGTCAGAGTTTCTTTCGCATTTATAATATTATTATGGATTGTATCCTTCCTCAATAATCAAAATATAACACGGGCTGACCACACTGAATTTGATCTCTGGTACCTATATTGATGACGCACACTACTATCGTACCCTATCGTTAACCTTCTGGCGAGTTCACTGACTGTCTATCGGTTTGTCCTACAAAGCGGCTATTAAACAATGCTTGACCTGGTAGCAGAACTCAAACTGACAATGTTTTAATGTAGGTTAGGTTTATTTTTTAATCCTATAAGGTAAACAAGTGTTCAATATTATGTATAATGGATCGACCCCTTTGCCGATGCCGCATGCCGCCCTTGCCGCAAGCGCCGGAGTTATGGCTGCTATAAACTTAAAAAAGTTTGGTGACTGCGCGTGAACAATCGTTTTTTTTTGCGTTTTGAAGACACTACAAACGGCAGCTATAATGTCATTATCATCATCATCACCAGCCTGTATACGTCCCACAGCTGGGCACAAGCTTGCCTACATGGGAGAAACACATGAAGAGTTTTGGCTAACGTGCCTTCCGCAGCACGGAGGAGCTCGAGAAAACAAAATTTTGATTGTATACAATACAGGGTGTTAGGCGGACGCTATCGGAAACGAAGGCAGCCCCCTTATTCTCAACTGTCGGAAAGAATTCGAATTTCGGAAACTCTATGCCTGTCACTTTTTATCGCGCTGCGTCAAAGCGAGACGGCATGTGACTTGTCGAATCGAATCCGTGATCCGACAGTTGAGAATAAGGGGGCAGGTTGCAGTGTTTGCCCCCTTATTCACAACTGTCGGAAAGAATTCGAATTTCGGAAACTCTATGCCTGTCACTTTTTATCGCGCTGCGTCAAAGCGAGACGGCATGTGACTTGTCGAATCGAATCCGTGATCCGACAGTTGAGAATAAGGGGACTGGTCACTCTAAACACGACTTGCTAAAAAATAAATTTGAAATCGCGAAAGAAAAATCAGCTGTTCTATACAAACAGGCAAAATAGATATTACAATTTGTATGAAACTAAATCTGTGTTTTGTTTTTTTTTTCACGATTTAATTTTTTTTTTGCTACTTTTGTTTAGGGTGACCAGCACTGCCACTAGGGGGACGCTCTCGAATAGCCTTCGTATTCAAGAGCATCCCCCTAACAACCTGTATAGCTGCCGTCTGTGAACTCCCTTAGGAATATTTGGCTGACGTACCTAAGAATCTTAACGTACACAAATAAGGAAATCGTCTCGATGTCGGCCTCAAAGCGCGTCGTCGTCGTGACCGCGCAGTGATTGCCGAGACGCCGCTGCCGCCGCCGCCGCCCGTTCCCGTGGCCAGGCCGTATACTATTAACATTACCTAGGTCTACTGATATTTAATTATCCTACAGCTACAGTTTTCCTCAAATACACCTAGATAGTCTGTAATTTTTCAAGGTTGGTATTATAATCAGTTGTAAGTACGGTCAAACACAAAAGTAGCTTAACACTTTAGTACTATGTCACAATAACTATTGCGTTCACATTCATATAAACTATTATTGTATGAGCGCAATAGTGAGTGTGTTAGAAGTAGTATTGTCTGTGCCTATATTGAGCCCAGCTACAAGTCTACGACAGGCATGACTTCGAGGGTAATAAATAATTATTAACATTAGTATTTTGATAGCCCTTTCGACTTTACGTATTAAACTCTATAACAGAGGATATATTAGAATAATAGGTAGGTATTAGGTAGGTAAGAAGTAGTACAGTCGACAGCACATCAAGCGTAACAGTTTAACCTTAATACCGCCCTTACTCCATTCGTAATAGAGGTGGCTTTCGTTGTGCAACTGTTACACTTGATGAGCTGTCATCTGTACATAAACGATACATGAAATGTCGCAATTTATTAAAGCCCCCTAGCGTGTAAAGAATTTAAAAATTCATTAAATTTCATCATTGTAAAGAATTTCTAGCTCAAACGATTAAGAATACAATAACTTATAAAACCGGCATTTTTATGACTGACTGACCCAGTCATCAAAAACCTAACCCACTTCTAGATGACCTAGAAACTTGATATTTGTCACCAAGGTAGACTATTATGTTTAGACAAAGGAAAAAATCTGAAAATTTAAAACTATTCATAATTTATATCAGCAAAAGTCAAGTATGAATGTAAATTAAGCCACAAATTAGATTATACATACAGAGTGGTGTCGTCAATACGACAATAAATTAAACATGGCCTATATGTATAGGTCGTAGAAATGGTTACCCACTTTCAAAAGCATCTGATAATTTCATGGCATCACTATGAAAGAATGCAGCCAATGTTATATTATTTCATACAAATGTTATGAAATTTTCAAATAAATAAGAAGTTTTTGTAAGTGGCAAACCCTTTCTATTAACTAATATAGCCCATGTTTTAATTTATTGTCGTATTGACAGCACTATCCTGTATATATTACGGATAGTAGTACTTATTTTAAAATTATAAAAGTAAAATACAAATAATAAGATTTGACTTTTATTTCTATTCTAATATATTGTAATTTGTTTTTATATAAATATTATTATAGCCACTTGAAGTACCTACTATGAAGGTATGTCCTTAAAAATAGAAAACAAAATTTTATTAAACTAAAAAATAATATTCCTGGTAGAAGAGTATTTTTTACACTTTTAACGGTATTAGCTGTCGAGGTGGTTGGTTGTTGTTGTGAAGTCGAGAACGACGCATTATTTATTATTGAACTTGGTTCTTAATTCACATTACAGTGTTCATTTATTGGGACATTAGCACGAATAAAGTTACCTTTAACGTGACAGGTTACACATTAGGACAAGGTTTGTAAACTCGCTAGTACGGCGCGTTTATTTGTAGGTTACCGTAGGCTGACGCTTGTAGTTCGTACTCGTAGCGCCTGAGCGCCTGTCTGTCGGCTTGACCACGGGAACGGACGGCGGCAGCGTCTCGGTATCCACTGCGCGCTCACCACGACGCGCTGTGAGCACCTGTGAGGCCGACATCGAGACAGCGCGCAGTGGTTGCCTAGACGCAAGACGCAGGACGCGCTTGCGGTGATGTTGTGGCCAGGCCGTGTCGTGTACATTGGAATTGGATCGCATGGTTTATGGTGATATGACAGCACAGGAGACGAGTACCCCGGAGAGACTTCCCCCCAGTCAGTCGGGTGCGCAGGTGGTAAATACATCTCCTCAACAGTTCTAGTGGTTAATTCTCAAGAGCTGTGGTCATCAACAGTAGTAGATATACCTAAAATATCTATTGATATCTTGAGATTACTAAATATTAATATTAGAATAGGATAATCTCTCTAGTGTACCGGCCTCCACCAATATCCGGACGACAACATTTTTAAACATTAAGAAACACTTGAATGATTTTGACTATAAAATCAATCTTTATAGAAATTATTTTAATTTTCTATAGACTAGCTTTTCTCATCTCACAATAATCTTTAAATTTCGTATATTTAAGAGGTCATTTCAAAAAATAAATGTATCGAGGCAAAGTCATTAAATCGTGTTTCTGGCTGTACTCAAATCTAGATAAAGATATGAAGAAATGCATATCTTATTACCAGATTTGTAACATTACTAAGCGTCCTATAGTATAATATCAAAAAAGGCATTTTTTTCAAAGTATCGCCTTAATTGCCTTTTATTAAGGCTTTTATTAACCACTGAGGCGCAATGATATCTGCCGTAAGCATTCGAAGTTTGAAATTTCGATGTATGTTAGTTCTAAAGTATACGATTTCGATGTACGCCAGTTCGAAAATATATGATTACGATGTACGGCAGTTCGAATGTATGTTAGTTTTAAAGCATAAGAAAACGATGTAGGGTAAAAGCAACTGTTAGCCGGCCACTACCATTTATCGGCCTTTTCGCACATTATTTTGAATATTAACCTTCTATTCTACAAATCTTTTAAAAATCCCGCGCCATTAGATCCGGAAGAACTTGACGATTTATTACGTAACGGCTTAACCCTGTACTCTGCACACTGTGCTGTCAGTCCCTATTTGAAAATTGAGTGTGCGATCGTGTGTCAAAATAGAGAGAAATATTAGTACATGGATTGACTTTGAAAGAAAATTTTAATATGATATTGTTGATTGATTGTCAATTGGTTTGGTTTTGCGCACATGTAACATCTTAAATTTTAATATCCAAGCACTAAAACGCATAATATCTTAATTGTTTACGATATTTTTGATGGCCGGGGAACACGTTACTGTTACATCTAAAATTTACTTATCGGCATATGGCCGATAACTGGTATTTTTTACTCTATTTTTATTTTTAATATATATAGGGAATCTTAAATACACTAACATGTTGCCTGTATATTTACGAACAGTTGGATTTTAGTAACATTATAACCAGATTTCGGCCGCTATAAAGTTACATAATTTATAAACTGTAATCATTAGAAATATCGATATTTTAGTAGCCGATATCTAGTTCAAATTACACCTCTTTTCGGCCATAGTAAAATACGGACGGCCGATAACTAGTAAAAATAAATCTAGTTTTCGACCATATGAAATAATGAACGGATTATATCATAACTGGTGCAGAAGTACACAACAATCAACCAAATATGCTGCTTAAATATGATGCTTACTTTGAGCTAGATAATAGGTGTGAGTGTATAAATATTATTATTATTATTATTAAATATTTGTAATAAGCTCGATGCCATTCAATCTGAAACATTGCACTCAAATAATAATCACGACCACAATATCTTAAATGCTCGTTCAGATGTTTTACCGGTAGAAAAACAAACATGCTTTAAAGAATCTGAGACAAAAATAAGGGACCTCCTATTGTAACTCAAGGTAATTCATTAGAAAGTTACACAAATTTAGAAAGTTTTGCTTCTACTATGTTGGAATGTGACATTTTTAAGGAAATTGAAAATGAAGAAAATAATTTAATAGAAAAGCAAATAATACTATCTACAGATTCCTCAAAAACAACATGTCAGGAAAAATCAAGAAACATAAATACATAAGAAGATAACATTTTTAAGGAAATTGAAAATGAAGAAAATAATTTAATAGAAGAGAAAACAATAATATCTACAGATTCCTCAAAGATGACATGTCAAGAAAAATTAAGAAACAAAAATACATTAGAAGATAAATGTAACATATTAAAAGAATCAACTTTACCTACTGACGTTGATGCTAATGATAGAGAGGATCCATTTAAAAAACGTTTGAATTTTCCTGTTGTTCTCACAAAAACGAAAGAAGTTCTAAATCAAGTCATTTTCCAAGTGCTATAGCGTCTAAAGCTTGGAAACAATAACACCAAAACAAAGAAAAAGAGAAACAGGATAAGGAAAATTAGATAAAAAAACGTAAACTAGAAAGGGAGCTAAAGAAAAAGGAACCTCCTTAAAAAAAAGAAGAAGCTTAATAATAAGAGTACCACTACAAATAAAAAGAAACCTGAAGAAACTCAAAGCCATTTTCGAAAAGGTTCGTGTGACATTGACCTTATTAGTGACACTGAAGAACAGGGAGAAAAGAACATAGGCTGTGATTATTGTATTTGATGGTATCACCTAAAATGCACGAAACTGAAGGATTTGTCTTACATTCAAGCGGCAACTGCAGAATATGAATCTGAGTTGTGTGAAACTGCTAAAATTGCTAGGAGAGATATTTTGATGCCATTTAATAAAAACACTGGCTGATTAAATTGTTAATTGTTAAAAAAATGTGATGATTAATAGCCTCTTATTATAACTTGTTATAATTATGTGTTAATTACTTAAAATAATGAATGAGTGTTGTGATAAACTGCTAAAATTACAAGGAGAAAAATTTTGAACACATTTTATGACAATACTGAATGATTAAATTGTTAATGATTAAAACACTGTGATCATGGATAGTTCCTTTATTGTTATTTGTTATAATTATGTGTTAATTACATAAAATAATAAATTGTTAATTCTAATCAAGAGTCCTTGTTTCCCTGTTATTCTAATTTCAACCCTATGTGCTCGTAGTTAAAAGTTATTTTTCTACTGTGAATTAAGTGGCCGATAACCGGTACCCGGTACACTGATGGTCGACATCTGAGTCAAAAGGCCGATAACCAGTGTTTTCGCTTGTTTTGCATTAAAGAATTTTTTGTAAATTACCTATTAAAGATTCGTCTATAAACATTTTTTTTTATGAAATTAGGTCTTTTGTAAAATATTATTAATGCATTAGAAAGAAGTGTTTTCATATAAAATTATAATGAAAATGAAATGGCAAGTCAACGAGTCGCTTAAGTGGTCGATAACCGGTGACTTTACCCTACGCCAGTACGACACTACACGGCAGCGAAGTATAAAATTCCGACGTATATTAATTACAAAGTATGCCAGTGCGATGTACTTATATGGTAATTGACACGTACACATGGTAGCCAGCCAAGTATAAAATAATGAATTATAAAATACCCTTTATATCAGGCAACTAAAATACACCACCATAAAATTCAAAGGTCTATAATATAAATTACTTATCGATTTACATTAGGTACATATAATTTTTTTAAAGTATATATCTTTCTACCATTAAAACATGTCACAGAGACGACACCTATATAAATTCGAAAGTATGAAACTATCGCCAACGCCTTGTAATTTGTCTAACATACGTAGTTACACGCATGTCATGTATTCTTTTAGTATACCTATCTATTTTAGAGGAAGTATAACGCAAGAAGAATAGAATAGAATTTATTTCGCGAGAATGTGGTTACATAACAGTTCTTAATCAACAAAAAATAAAGTTCAAGACACATTCACCTGGTTGGGCATGCAAAATTTTTAATTTTAAAATTAATGAAACAGTAATAATTTTACTGTTTCATTAATTTTAAAATTAAAAATTCATGCAATTTTACATTTTTAAGTCAAAATATTCTCTTTCACTATAAAAACAATTTCGCTACCTTGTAGTGTCGAACTGGCGTACATCGTATTCATCGTATACTTTAGAACTAACATACATCGAAATTTCGAACTTCGAAATTCAGTAGCGGAGTCATTTAGCGGAGTTTTAGTTCGCATTTGAAACGGAAGGTGATTGCAAATGCGTTAAACATCAACCTTACTAAAAAAAATAGTGGAAAGGTGTTGGTGGAAAGGTGTCAAATGGTGAGTTCATGTATCATATTTGATTTATGTTTTATAGCACATATATATATGTCCATTTGTGTAATTTATGATTAAAATATGGATTTAATTATAGAACAATATAAAAAATCAAGGGCCGGTGAAATGGAACAAAAAAGTGTACTTCCAATGTCCGGCCTACCCCGGCCGGACACTGGCTTTGAGTATTGAACTGATTTATTGTGTTTTATTTTATATTTGTATGTTGTCAAGGATAATTTTACTTAAAATATCTTTTTTATTTTTGAATTAACGTCATGCCCAATCTTCGGCCGCCAAAATACGCTACACTAATATTACAAGTTACAAGCGAAGAGTCAAGTCAAAGTCAAAGTCAAATATTTATTTTGCTCAAATTGCTCACTAAGTGTACATATAGTTAGTAGGTGCTATACTAATTTACAATAAGTATTGCGCTTAAAACTTAGCAAGGAGAGGCCGAATTACTGGTACGATTGCCTAGTGACCCGGCCCATAAAGGGACTAAATGGCCGAATGATTGGCTGTAGTACTAGTCTCCGGCCATTATCTACATATTAAAAAGTGGGTAATTTATTAAATATTAGCATCCTTTGTCGGAATGATTTTATAGGGTTTGATTGTTTGATGCAGTGGTGTGGTATTAATACGCCTTGGTTTCTTCCAACATACATTTATTATTACTATGTTAACATGAGTAGGTGCCGGCTTGATACCCCATGTACCAAACACCTTATATATTTCTTAGGACTTTAAGTAAAAATAATAGTATTTTTATTTTCGCGGAGTAAACTATCAAAGCTACTAATTAAGTATATTTCAATGTGTAGGATCCGCGGATTCTTAATGTAATGCCTGTGATACAAAAATTGCACAAAACCGTTGAACATAACTAGTTAAGAAATTGTGTTAATTGTATAAACATTCAAAAATAATTCTTATTAATATGTACAGAGAGCCTATCGGACATTCACTGGGCATTTAGTGGCGTTAGTACCTAGAGTCCGGCCTTTGAGGCCGGAAACTAGATATGAAGAGGCCGGGCACTGGATTGGAGCGGCCGAACACTGGAAAAACGACATTTCTTCGAAATTCAATTTTTTTAATATTATTTGCCAGCTTAAGTGTTTCAAAGATGTGTTAAATCTATTTTGTATTATATTGATCACACTATGAAAAAATACTTATACACAGCAACCTTAGACAATATTACTTTGAACGCAATTACGAGTGATAAAATTAAGTACTTACCTACTTAACATATAACAAAAACCACTCTTTATACTTACCTAAATTGTTGCAATAAAGATATGTATCTAGAAAAAGATATAGTCTAGTAACTCTAGTAGACTAAAAAAGGACCGCGAGGTGACCGCGTAACTCATTATGATTATAAGGTTATGATTCCAGTATACATGAATCGTATATATCTCTAGTCTATGGCTATGATAGCCATATAGCCATATCAATAGTAATCTGACATTTTTTGAATTTGGATTTGGAACCGGGCTTTTATTGCAATCCGATGAAAAAACTTCGGGTATCAAAGTAGCTTCATGTGCTATAAAATTTTGATTCGGTATACGGTAATCTACCTTGTCTTGCCATAAATACTGAAACAAGGGGGAAAAAAATATATTGCAAATAATATTGATTACTTTTACAGTTTAACACATTAATATAAAACCATTTAAAATATAATAAAAAGCATATTCGAAGTGGTCTGCATTGGCTGCAATACAGTCCTTTAAACGTTGAGGCCAGCTATCAATAGAAGCACGCACTCTTTCCATGGGAAAAATCTTCACTGCCAATCGTACGGATTGTTTTAGGGACTCCAAATTATCATGGCGTTTAGAGCAAGCCGTACTCTCTAAAACTGACCATAAATCATAATCCAGCGGATTAAGCTCGGGACTAGACGACGGCCAGTTTTCAGCTCTGATGAAGTCCGAAACGTTCGTTTCCAACCAAGACTGCGTAGACCGAGCTTTATGACCCGGCGCCGAGGCTTGCTGGAAGGACCATTCTTGTTTATTGAACATGGTGTTGTTAAGGGGCTTCAATACCTTCTCAAGAATGGTATCTTGATACACTTGTGCCGATGTTTTGATACCTTTTTCACAAAAGTATGGCTCAGTCACTGCTTCATAGCAAATACCCCACCAAACCATCACTGAACTCGGATAGTGCCCACGTTGCACTCTGGCGACTAATTGGGAAGCTTCCTTAGAGCTTTGAACATAATTACGGTCATTTTGTTTGTTAAAATGTTGCTCAATTGTAAAAATTTTCTCATCCGTAAACAAAAATTTTCTATGACCTCCCTATGCGTACCGATTTAGTAGTTGTTTCGATTTTTCCATCCTATTCTTTTTTAAATTATCAGTTAAGAAATAACCTGTACGTCTCTTATAGGCTGCAAGTCCTAAGTCATCTTTTAAAATACGCGACATGGTTCTAGGTGCTATCTTCATCTCCCAAGATAAAATCTTTTGCTTTCGGACAGGATTTCTTCGAATTCTTTCCCTTACTGCTTCGACCACCTTTTTCGTATGAACACTACGTGGACGGCCAGATCTTTTCTGTCACAAGCAGAAGAGGTCTCATTGAACCTATTAATATCCCGATACACAAACATTTTACTAATACCAAAAGTTTGGAGAGTTTTAAAAATTGCATTTGGCTCCATACCTACTTTGTGTAATGCAATCACAGCGATTCGGTTCTCTTTATCACCACCTCATTTTGATTTCGCAAAATATTGTACAATGTATTGGCGCCAAAATGAGAAAACACAATGAACAATCATATAAAAATGACAGATTCCAAACTCAAATGTAATATTTTCTTAATTTTTGATTTTACATTATTATAAATGTTTGAAAAATTACTTAGTAATTAAAATGTAATAAAACTAGAAAAATTTTACGTCCTGAGGCAGGAATCGAACCCGCGACCTTTCGCAATCCGGGCGACTGCTCTGACCACTGAGCCACCCAGGACTTGGGATATCCCTGTGAAATTCTTCTAGTCTATCTGTATTTGCGTTTATGAGCTAACGTCCACCCTACAATGTCGAAATATTCTATTTCAACATCCGAAACGAGTATTTTTACAAATACCGACGATTCGGTTAAGTTGGGGCAGTGCTTTCAAATATTCTTAATTTTTGATTTTACATTATTATAAATGTTTGAAAAATTACTTAGTAATTAAAATGTAATAAAACTAGAAAAATTTTACGTCCTGAGGCAGGAATCGAACCCGCGACCTTTCGCAATCCGGGCGACTGCTCTGACCACTGAGCCACCCAGGACTTGGGATATCCCTGTGAAATTCTTCTAGTCTATCTGTATTTGCGTTTATGAGCTAACGTCCACCCTACAATGTCGAAATATTCTATTTCAACATCCGAAACGAGTATTTTTACAAATACCGACGATTCGGTTAAGTTGGGGCAGTGCTTTCAAATATTCTTAATTTTTGATTTTACATTATTATAAATGTTTGAAAAAATTAAGAATATTTGAAAGCACTGTCCCAACTTAACGTTTCGGATGTTGAAATAGAATATTTCGACATTGTAGGGTGGACGTTAGCTCATAAACGCAAATACAGATAGACTAGAAGAATTTCACAGGGATATCCCAAGTCCTGGGTGGCTCAGTGGTCAGAGCAGTCGCCCGGATTGCGAAAGGTCGCGGGTTCGATTCCTGCCTCAGGACGTAAAATTTTTCTAGTTTTATTACATTTTAATTACTAAGTAATTTTTCAAACATTTATAATAATGTAAAATCAAAAATTAAGAATATTTGAAAGCACTGCCCCAACATAACCGAATCGTCGGTATTTGTAAAAATACTCGTTTCGGATGTTGAAATAGAATATTTCGACATTGTAGGGTGGACGTTAGCTCATAAACGCAAATACAGATAGACTAGAAGAATTTCACAGGGATATCCCAAGTCCTGGGTGGCTCAGTGGTCAGAGCAGTCGCCCGGATTGCGAAAGGTCGCGGGTTCGATTCCTGCCTCAGGACGTAAAATTTTCCTAGTTTTATTACATTTTAATTACTATGTAATATTTTGTTTATTTTTAATTGTAACAGTATTTATTGCCTGATTAATAAGGGCCTCACCGCACGCCCGTCCTGCGTCTCGCGAATCGGCCACCACCGCGCGCTGTCTCGATGTCGGCCTCGCAGCGCGTCGTTCGTGACCATAGATTAGAGATAATATACAGAGTGGGTGAACACTTACTAAAAAAATTAAAGGATATGAAAACAATGCATTTTATTCAATTTAAACATCATGTTTTATAGTGACATTTACTGCATAAGACCTACACAAACGATATCTAAATAGAAATAGTGTAAGTTTTATTTTTCAAAACGTCCGGGTTCGATTCCCGAGCTGACGACACGTTTTTTTAAATGTATGAATGCAGTTTTTCTCATTACTAAAATCGATGGCATGGTTCCTAAGAAGAGATTTTAGTATGTCTTATAGTTTCAGACTTCCCCATACTGACCGATCTAAATGTGCCATCCTGTATATGGTGTCGTGACCGCGCAGTGGTTGCCGAGTCGCCGCCGCCGCCGCCACGTTTGCCACAGCATCGTTTTACCTAATATTAATTTGTTTTTTTCTTTACTCCGACGTTTTATTAGGAGGAAATACATTTTACCGAACTTTGTTTGACTGAAGTAACGTTTGTTCGAAATATTAAGGTCCCGAACATTCATTACACCGCTGTTCAATTTGTCAAATCTTCATTTCACTTTTACAGAATTTACATGCAAGCATGCATGCAGCAAGCAAGCATGCATGCAGCAAGTGAGCATGCATGCAGCAAGTAAGCAAGCATGCATTCAGCAAGCAAAAGGAAGCTCCGCTCGCTTCGCTCGCTCCGCATTGAGTGGTCACAAGTCTAACCTAACCGGCAGCTTTACATAAGTATTTGTAGATTTTCTTTCTAGCGGGGGGCTCCTGTCAAGCATGCAGGCAACATGCAAGCAAGCATGCAATCAAGCAACTTTGCAAGCAAACAACATGCAAGCAAGCAATCAACATGCAACTGTGCTAGCAAGCTTTCCGTATCGTCCGTTGATTTACAATAATATAACTACCCTCACCTAAGCAACTGTGTCGGGGTGCTTTAAGTTTGTAGGTACCTACATATAACATAGCTTTAGCCAAATAACATTCAGAAAAATGGTGTGTTGGTAAGTGAAAGTAAGCCAAATAAGTTATCTGGCAAATGAAAAAAGTTCAAAAGATAGGTACTTCGGCCAATACAAAATAGGTATTTGTAAAAATCTGTGAAACGTAGTTTGGTGAAGTGATACTTATGTCAAAAAATAAAAAAACAAACAATACATATGGCAAAAGAGAAGTTGGTCAACCGTTTTCAGGGAAATGAAAATCGAACAAGTAAATTTCGGGAAAGTAATCGGTTCCCGATTTTTATTGCGTTGCCGGGGGATCGTGTGTACCTACGTACGGCTAGTTGCTTTGTATTAACTTCATTACATCAGAATATCTTCCTTTTATTCAGCTATCATTCTTTCTTCTCTTCACATACAGTCCCATAGCGTTCAATGTATGGCACTCCCTTTAATTTTCTATTTAATCAATGTAGATGACCTGTTGATTTCGAAATGGTCTTCGAATATAACTATACATTAAAGTAGCTGCCTTTGTAGTGTACACAATACTGCACAAGCAAGTAGAGAAGTTACAAAGACTCGCTGAGTCATGAAATAAATGAACCTGCATTATGCATGTTCACGTGCAACAACAGAATATATGTTGGTAGATAGATATTATAACAAAGCTGTGTAATGATACCTACTTAGCATGTTGCAAGTAAGTACCTAGGTACTTTAGAACAATATTAAGTTTTTAGAAGATTGTTACTAACTGCTCGTGAAACAGGTTTTCCTTAATCTAGTTTTTTTTTATTATTGTTGGCTAATTCAGATATCTTCTTAATTACGCAACGTAAAAACAATATTGTCTTGTCTACCATCGTGTATTTATTATACTTAGGTTTGCATAAACGCAGCCATCAAACAGGTCTTCTGTTAGGAAATTGGAAACATTTTTTTTTACTATGACATCATAGCTCTATTCATACGATGAGTGCAGTTCGCGTACTAGTCATTGTTACATTAAATGTCTAAGCTGAAAACTTGATAGCTCTACAGTCAGAATTACTATGTGCAGCGCCAATAAAACAAACATGAACTCAGTCTCGTGGCTCACACTTTAGTAATCAATGTAGGCTAGTGAGAGCTCATCTGTGTTTTTCTCTTGATCTATGATGATCGTACACTATTATAAAATCCCGTTACCAATGCACATTCATGTATATTCACTACACATTCATGTATTGGCGCCCTTTTCAATCAAGCGGCCGCGAAATCACAGAATAAAAGTATTTTTGTTTTATTGACGCTGTCCTGTAAGAATTGCGAAATGGACCACACCACAAGATGATAAACGGTGAAAGGTGATTAAATAGGTTCATAATATCCTATGCCAAGACAGCAGCTAACACGGACCATACTTACTGCTCTGGCCTCATCCTTCTTTCCAGCACATATTACTTTTAAGGCAATCCCCCTTATTTAGTAACTGTCGGATAATGAATTCGTTTCGAAAAGTCACATGCCGTTTCGCTTTGACGCCCCGTGTTAAAAAGTGACAGGTATAGAGATTCGGAAATTCTAATCTTTTCCGACATTTGTGAGTACCTATATCTGTTTCGGTCCGCTTTCTAGTATAGGTACTTTAACTCGTCAAGCAGCAGATGGAATCTGATACTGTACGGGTCAAATAAGTAAAAATTCAGAGGGATAAGGCCACTTGACAGATTAATCATAATAATGTTGTGTAAAAAAAATTACAAACTAAGTATTTTGAGAAAAATTAACATAGAAGTTTTCGTAAGTTTAAGAAATCGTAAGAAAACCAAAGTCACTGAAATAGGTCATAGGATTAGTAAGTTCAAGTGGCAGTGGGCAGGGCACATTAAGGCGACCACGTACCGAAAAGGGGCCATTCATTTATTATACGTAAGACGATTTAGGGGGGATGGGGGTCGACCATGTCTTATTTTTTCTTACAAGGGAGTGGGAGGGGGTCTCGATAGTTCTTACGATCACAAAAAAGCGCGGGCAGCCGCGCAAGTGCCGAGGTTACAAATAAACATTTCTTCAAATTGTTACTTTGAAAAATAAACATTAATTAAACAAACCAAACGTGCATTCATTTTTTCTTTACATTCTTACGTAATAAATATTAAACTGGGGGGAGGAGGTCGGCCTATTCTTATTTTTTCTTATAATAGGGGGGGAGGGGGTTGAAAACTAACAAAATTCATTTACGTAATAAATGAAGCTAGATACCCATCTAGCTTCGACCTTAGAAAGTTATCGCTAAAAATTGTGAAAAACAAATTTTAAACAAAAATTAAAACCGACTTAAAAAAAACTGAAAAGAATAAAATAATTAAATTTAAGTCGGTACCCATCCCCTAGAAACATATTTTTGGAGTTGGTGCTAAGTGGTTTCCAAAAACAATAGAAAGTGAAGCACCGGCTCCAAAAATATGTTTCTAGTGGATGAGTACCTACTTAAATTTAATTATTTTATTCTTTTCAGTTTTTTGATGTCGGTTTTAATTTTTTATTGACATATTTTTTGTGAGTAATACTGTGATGATGAGGTATATAAAGCCTGAAACTACAGATTGGCACATTTAGATCGGTCAGTATGGGAAAGTCTGAAACTATAAGACATGCGAAAATCTCTTCTTTTTAACCATGTCATCGATTTTAGTAATAAGAAAAACTGCATTCATACAATTTAAATAACATGTACGTACCTACTCATCTCGGAAATCGAACAAGGACGTTTTGAAAAATAAAACTAACAATATTTCTATTTAGATATCAATTGTGAAGGTCTTACGAAACGTTTACTACGTTTCTATGAAACATAATGTCTAAAATGAATAAAATGCATTGTTTTCATATCCTTTAATTTATTTTAGTAAGTGTTCGAAATTACCACCATTACCACCTTATGAGGTTTATCAAGTCTTTGTTCAAACCAAGACGTTCCATTTTCAAATGAGGTTTATCACGACTTTGAATATACAAACTCATTCTAAATGGGCTTTTCAATTGATTATTAGTGTAAGTATGATTAATAGAATTACGCGAAGACAATTAAAGATTTTAAAGAAGACAATTAGGTACAGTCATAGATAGATAATAATAGGTTGGGGAAAAAGTCTTTTTGTATTATAGTATGTACGAACTTGTAATAAAATCTCTTTGGCTGTACTATTTGTATCTAGCTGGTTTTGGTATCATTAAAAGTTTAGATTTTAAAAAAGATAATTCCAAATTCAAATTAGGAAAATGTGTGCTTTTCATTTCTTTTTCGTACTGTCAAGATGAGTGAATCTAATGAAGAAATTCGATACATTTTAAAATTTTACTACAAAAAAGGTAAAAATGCAACGCAAGCCGCAAAAAAAATGCGATGTTTATGGACCTAGTGCAGTGTCTGTGAGAGTAGCACAAATTTGGTTTAAGCGTTTTCAATCCGGAAATTTTGATGTCAAAGATGCACGTCGCTCTGGTCGCCCTATTACGGACAAAATTGATGCCATTTTTGAAAAACTGGAGCAAGAACGGCATATCAGTAGTTACAACGTAGCTGAAGAACTGGGAATTGACTACAAAACAGTTTAGGCGCATTTAAAAAAAAAAGGGTACACAAAAAAGCTCGATATTTGGGTACCCCACGAGCTCACTGAAAGAAACCTAATGAACCGTGTCATTTGTGATTCTTTATTACGACGTAATGAAACCTAACCATTTTTGAAGAAGCTGATAACTGGTGATGAAAAGTGGATCACGTACGATAAGAACGTGCGAAAAAGGTCGTGGTCAAAGGCCGGTCAGGCTTCACAGACTGTGGCGAAACCCGGGTTAACTCGCAACAAGGTGATGCTGTGTGTGTGGTGGGATTGGAAGGGCATTATTCATTATGAGCTGTTACCACCAGGCAGGACCATCGATTCTGAACTCTACTGCGAACAACTGGTGAGATTAAAGCAAGAAGTTGAGAGAAAGCGGCCGAAATCATGATAACGCTAGACCTCACACATATTTAGCCACTCAGCAAAAATTAAGAGAGTTTGGCTGGGAGGTGTTAATGCATCCGCCGTATAGTCCTGACCTTGCACCTTCAGATTTCCACCTGTTTCGCTCTCTTCAGAATTCTCTAGGCAGTGTCAGGTTAACACCACGAGAGGACTGCCAAAACCACTTGTCGCGGTATTTTGATCAGAAGCCCCAAAATTTCTATAGCAATGGGATCATGTCCCTACCTACAAGATGGCAAAAAGTTATCGAACAAAATGGTACCTACATACGTTAGTTAAATGTAAATAAACTATATTAAAAAATGTCTTGAATTTTCTTAAAAAATGCGAAGAAACTTTTTCCCCAACCTAATATTATCGCAGATAACAATATGTAAAGCAGTGTATGTAACAAGTTGCGTCACCAGCAAAGAGCTAAAAAGAACCAAAGAGCACCTAAACGAGTTAAAGTTGTACCTAAGTATTAAAAAAATGGTGGTAATTTCAAACACTTACTAAAATAAATGAAAGGATATGAAAACAATGCATTTCATTCATTCTTAATTTTTAATTTTAACATCATTATAAATGTTTGAAAAATTACTTAGCAATTAAAATATAATAAAACTAGAAAAATTTCACGTTTATTCTATTTCGTTCGTTCGTTCGTTTAATTTCATTCATTTTAGACATCAAGTTTCATAGTAAACACAATCGATATCTCAGTAAATAGAAGTAGTCTTAGTTTTATTTTTCAAAACGTCCGGGTTCGATTCCCGGGCTGAGTACACGTTTTTTTTAAATGTATGAATGCATTTTATCTTTTTACTAAAATCAATGACATGTTTCCTTAGAAGAGATTTTCGTATGTCTTATAGTTTCAGACTTTTCCATACTGACCGGTCTAAATGTGCCAGCCTGTATATTAAAATTTCATTTTTTTCGTAATATTTTTTGATCGAATAAAGATTTCAATATCATATTTTAAACCATCGAATATGAACAATGGACATTGAACTACAATATATTTTTTTTTCCAGTTACACAGATCAGAGGAACAAACATCCCAATATCAATATACCTAAACCGATGCATTATAATTATGGTACGTCACTCATCTTATCAGTCCATTAAACACATAAGTTAACCCAGATTCAGTATTTGGTTGATGATTGAAAAAATATCTTATTTCGTGATATTTCGTTTGATTTTAAGTAATACAATGTTCATTCTGTGACAAAACTAAAAACTATTTACTACAAATAACTCATAATATGTAAATTCACATGATTTTTATTCATTTTTAACCGACTTCAAAAAAGGACTACTTACATTAATCTTATCTATTGCATTTCAATTATATTTTATATACAAATATCCATATTATGATAAACAGAGATTCATTGGTAAACTTAATATACTTACCACAGTTTAAATATTAGTTGGCTGGAGTTGGTAAGATAATTCAAAATAAAAATGAAACAGAAATATTTTAAAGTTTTCTAACCTGTGGGAACAATGTAATAAACTTACCTTTGTATAATGTCCATATTTCTTTATTTCGTTCCCAATTGAAATGGCTACCCATTCGTGAGCGTAGATATATATATCCTATTTTGAGCACTCTTTATAGCGTATTATTTGCTCCCAGTTTCCCTTCCTACTTAAAAGACCGCTTCCAATTTTTGCATTCCTCCCATAAACGCTCGCTTCGATCTGACAAGCATCTTGCCCTGCTGTTCCCTTCTTTTCGCTCTGGCTTCATGTCGGACTCGTTTGTTGTCTCTGCTATACAGCTCTGGAACTCAATACCTGACAGTCTACGGCAATCCAAGAACAGGACCCTCTTCAAGAAGGAATTGCGTGAATATTTTTTTAATTCTCATTTAATTCTAATAACATACTTGTAGTTATGTTATTTTATCTTCTTTTTCTTATGTATTTTTTATTTGCATGTAGTTATGTTACTGATGTGTAAAATTTATATAGTTTATTTTATATTTATATATTTAGTTGATTTTATATGTATGTATTGCTATTTTAACTTTGTTTAGTTAAGTTTGTAAAAAAAATCTTTTTTATTGATGTGCACCGCTTTTTAAGTTTTCTGCTTAGCCCCTGGTTGACTAGTAGAGAATGCCATCAGGCGTTAAGTCCGCCATTTGTACATTTTGTTTTATTGTGCAATAAAGTTTAAATAAATAAATAAAAAAAACAATGTCATCAATATTGTATAACGTTTGGTCCACGCTAGCCGATCGTGACACCTTTCAAAACTATATCAGCCAGCTCTGTTAACTGTTAATGGCGATAGATAAACGCTAATGAAATGTACTTACTTAACACTATCAGTCATTGACAGCCAGTTATAAGTTATTTAGGATCCAACAATAATGACCATAAAATATTGTCTTTGAAACATCCGCTTGGATACATTAGGCTTGTTCTTACTGGATAGATATGTGCGGTTGCTATATCTAGTGTGATCTCATGTACAGATATAACAATGTTGTCAAGGTGTTACTGATTGTATACATACACTATTAAGCAATGATAAAAAACAATATAATAGTAGTGTTATGAGTATGACACATAATATTTACAAGAGTCTGGAGGTTTCCTAATCAAAAGGCGATAAGGCCTGAGGACTTACCAAGGTTCTCGCCTCCTTGAAACCCCGGAGACGCTGTGAAGGTCATCACAGCGAACAGCATAGTCAGGCCCAAAAGAACCTAAGCAAGGAGTGCGCTACTGGGCTGGGAAACTATAGTTTTAAGTGTAAGCAAAGTTAAATATTTTTTTTTATCATAATGAACCACGTGGGCTATTTTATTACAGATTGTAGTCATATTCAATAAAATAAAATAAATGTTTTCGTACATTTCACTACCTTCTACTTCTTTCTTAGTAATGTACCCTAACATTTTTGCTAAATAACGACTGAATACTCAAACAACACATATAAAGCCCCGAGTCAAAGAATATACAAGGTGTTGGGTACATGGTGTAATAAGCGGGCACCTACCCCCCTACCCATGTTAACATAGTCACTGTAAAAAATAATTTTTATTATTTCCGATACATTCTGTTTAATTGACCGAACTGCTTTCTCCATTTCTTATTTCAGCCGTGAAACAGTTTGCTGTGTTTCGGATTGAAAGGAAAGGTAGCCCGTGTAATTAGTGGGCATGGACGGCATTTCATCGGCCTGGCCACGGGAACGGGCGGCGGCGGCGGCGGCGGCAGCGGCAACTGGGCAATCACTACGCGGACATCGAGACAGATATAGACAAATATATTCTTACAAAATGTATGTTATTTAATTGTCGTCGAGAATTACTTTAATTTTCGAGAATACAAAACAATTCAACAAATGTATGGAACTTCAACAAACACAACAAATACAAATTAACGACCAATTAAATAACCTGCTACTGCAACAAAAAAATTCAGTTCCGACAATGCCGGAAAATACAGGTAGGTCCTCAACAGAGCCCCTTAACAAATGCAAAAATTAACATTATAAAAAATTTTGATTGTGAAAAATTCAAACCAGAATCAACAGAGGTAGAGAATATCGTGGATTATTTCGAAACAAAATGTGACATAATTGTAGACGATTGTACCGAAATTCGTAAAGATTTATTATTTGCATGCTTATCTCCACAAGTATTTCACGAAATAAAAGTTGCACTCACGCCAAATTTTAAAGATTCTACATAGGTATGATGACGTCAAAAATAAATTATTAGATTTATTTCGCACGAAAAAGACAAGATTCAAGGCATTAACTGAGTTGTGGAATTGCGTTAGAGCAGAAAACGAAAGCATGGAACGCTACGGAAACCGGTTAAAATATTTGAGTAAGGGTTGTGGTTATGACGTTACCTTATTTTAGAGGCAGTTACGAGATCGTTTTGCTACGGGCTTAAACCATACAGAACTTCAAATTGATCTCAAGCAAAAATGGCTAGTAGAAGTCAGTAAGAAGTCAGAAGTAACTTTTGCTCAAATTTTTGCCATAGCGCATTCTCGACAGCTTGCTGAACACAATGATGCTGCGCCTACCACGAGTGTTCATAAATTAAGTAAGACCGATACAGAAGCAGC
This sequence comes from Nymphula nitidulata, assembly GCA_947347705.1. Taxonomy (NCBI): domain Eukaryota; kingdom Metazoa; phylum Arthropoda; class Insecta; order Lepidoptera; family Crambidae; genus Nymphula; species Nymphula nitidulata. Next base: position 27,927,737 of record OX374616.1, read on the forward strand.
GTCATGAGTTTGATCAGAAAGGAACGCACACCACCGGACGTTTGCTGCAGGCCAATCAATGTAAAAGGTGCGGGAAACGAGTAAAGCATGGCATAGAACGATGTGAAGCCAGGAACCATACTTGTGGAACCTGCAATCAAGAACGACATTTCGAAAGCTGTTGCATTAAGCCAGGAAGAGAATACATAAGGTTCGGAAGTCCTAATTCTAAAAATTACAATAACAAGAAAAGCAATAAGCTGCACAAAATTAACGCTACTAAGAACTTGTCTGACTCATCGTCAAGAAGTAGCGATAGCGATACTGATGCAGAAAGTGAGCCAGCAGTATATCAAGTCAAAAACAGCCTAAAGGACAGCAAGAGAATCAATGTGCACATCAACGGGCGACCTTGCACAATGGACTGGGATCCAGGCTCAGTATACTCAATCATATGCGTTCGTTTCTAGAAGGAAATTGGTGCTCCACGGTTGATAAAGGCACCGCGACTTCATGCTTACGGTAATACCAAATTAAAGCCCTAGCAGATTAAAGGTCTAGCAGAAGTGACAGTACAAATTGACAGTGAGGAGAAGATTTTACCAGTAGTCGTTATGCAAAAGGCTACCCCGATGCTTTTTGGCTTGAACTGTAGTGAAATATTCAATATAAAATTTCCGGACCAAGTATATTCAATACGAAGCAAACCCAAAACATTTAAAGACGTTTTAGCTTTACATCCAACACTTTTCGATGATAAGCTTGGAAGAGTAAAGAACTATTTGGTCAACATTCATATAAAAGCGGGGGTAGAACCTAAACGTTTCCACCCACGGCCCATTAAGTTATCTATGAAACGGAACATAGAGATTGAACTTGAACGTTTAGTTAACGAAAATATAATATCAAGGGTGGACCCAAATGTGACGCCAGTCGAGTGGGCGACACCAACGGTCAATGTAGTCAAGACTAACGGATAGATCAGAATTTGTAGGGATTTTCGTACTATCATTAATCCGGGTTTAATATCACATGCACACCCAGTACCCTTATTTGATCAACTGCGTCAGAACCTGTCCAACGGAAGTATGTTTTCAAAAATCGATTTAAAAGATGCTTACCTTCAGTTTGAAGTGGCACCAGAGTCCAAAAAGTACCTGACAATCGCAACAGACAAGGGTTATTACCAGTATAACAGAATGCCATTTGGAATATCAACAGCTCCATCTATATTCCAACATTATATAGACCAACTCTTAGACAGTCAACTGAACAGGAACAGGACAGGACAGGAAACTGAAGCCAGCAGATAAGAAATATTCCGTCATGGACAGAGAAGCACTTGCAATTTTTTTTAGTATCAAAAAGTTCGACCAGTATCTACGTAACATCCGATTTACATTAGTCACACATCATAAACCTCTAATACACCTTCTAGGGACACAACGAAACTTGCCAAAGTTTGTCAACAATCGCCTGGTGAGGTGGGCGTTACTCATCGGGAGCTACCAATATGATATCTTATACACGAAAGGTGGAAATAATTTACTGGCTGATTATCTATCACGCATGCCTAGCTCAGAGGAACAACCTTCTAAAGCGGAATTTGCGTACATCGTATAGAAGCTCAACTCACCACGGCCTTATTTTCGGCTTATTTTCGTATCGCACTACGCCACATACAACGACCGGGAGAACACCGGCACAGCTTATGTTTGGTCGACAGATGCACACTGTCTTTGATAATATACGCCCTAGTATGAAACGAGATCTACAGTATAGACAAATTAAAGCTGATATTGAAGTCGATGCGAGGGCAGATAAGTAAACGTTTAACGTGGGAGACACGATATATTGCCGCAAAAGAGACGATTCGGGGTGGGAACCGGCATCCGTGGTGCGCCGGACTAACCGACTCATACATTGTTAACACCGAAGATGGCACGCAGTACCGCTATCACGCGTATCAGATAAGTGGTCTTATTGGCCACATGCGGGAGCGCGAACGCAGAGGCGGAAGCCGGTCATGATGAGCGTACGGGGACCGGATCTCCTGTTATTGCAGCGGCACCATCTTCACCCACAGTAGGATTAGAAGCAAACTTTGATGTGACACAAACTGTGGAGCCATTAGCCAGCACCAGTAGACCAGCCACGCTTCCGGTAACACCGTCGCCGCCATCAAACGGGACACGGAGTCTATACTTAGGCGGCGGTTACCGCTGGGCCGTCAGTTTTTTTTTAAACTTTAACCATATATTTCTATCGATCTATCAGCTTCCGTGCACTTTCGAAACACATGTTTTAAAATTATAGTGAAACAGCTAAACATTACTGCAAATATAACATTATAAATCGTGACAGTCTTCAATTTACCATTCTGCCCGTAATAAAATATTTTTCACGCCACCTGCTCGACAATGCCATATTACATATCATGCAAACCTTACGTAAAGCAAGTCATTAAAGCCCTTGGCTTTAGCCGGGGTGTAATGTTGTACTGAATCTCATTAAAGCCGAGATTCACTTTTTATAGTTCTTATTGCAATGACCTTAAACTCTAATTTAGTAATAATAGATCAACTTTTTTGAAAATCGAACGTAATTTGAGCAGCGAACTTTTTATAAAATCTAGCTGGCCAGCTGGCCACGGCAAGCGGAATGGAACACATTTGAAATTAAATTTTATAAAAATATATCAAAATAAAAGTTCCGTTAAAATGTCGAGTGACGAAAGTGATCTAACTCCCGAGTCCATTAAATTGTATGCCTTAAGCATTGTTCATAATTTACTCCCAGATAAGTCAAAGGAAAAATACCTGAAAGTCTACAACGATTTTGACAAATGGAAAACTGCAAAAGGTCTGAATCAGTGCTTCTGAACATCAATTTTCAATTTTAATTTTAATTTACTATAATAAAACGCTGTTTTTTGTAGCCTTGCTTTTTTATTGTCTCGCAAAAGGTGAGAAAAATAGAGTACACTCCTCGGGGATAAAGCTGTTGTTGTCTTGGGCGCGCTTGAACCCCTCACGGCGCTCAGGACTCGTCTTAATTCCCTCATAAAAAATGCTCACGCAGATAATATGGACAACAACACAGAACATAAAAGAAGGATCCTGTAGCTTAACGAGGAAACATAGCAGCCGATCAGCCGAGTGTTTCCGTGGAGGCTAATAATTGGTAGAGCCATTTAAGCTCCACGTTAAACAGTGACACGCGATAAAACTCAACCAAAATATGTAATTAGGGCATACATTTTGCTGTCTTTCCAGTCTATGGCATTCAAATAACAAGTGGTCGGCGTAACCAATCTTGGATTGAATTGAGCTTTAAACAAGGGTAGCAAAAATCTCGGCACGCACTAGAGAGTGGAATAAAAAGTACTCTAATACAGCTCAATTCATTGCAGTTATACATAAACACAACCGAATGCATTAGATAGCGTAGTGGTTTGGTTGGGCGCTCTGGTTTTGATTAAAGCCATTAGGCCTCAGGATGTCAACGCACCTGCAATTTCAAGAGATTTTCCCTTGTTTTTGCAGGTGTCTGTCTATATACGGCGGTAACCGCTTACCATCAGGTGCGTCGCCGGCCGTCAGCTTTTTTGTCATGTAGTTGTATAAAAAAATTTCGCTATGGTCGGTCCCATGATTGGTCCATCAAAAATTTGTAATCTCGAGCTCCTCCGTGCTTCGGAAGGCACGTTAAGCCGTTGGTCCCGGTTGTTACTGCAACCGCTTTAACCCACCAACCCGCATTGGGCTAGCAAGGTGTGTTAAGGCCCAAAGTCCTCATGTGATTCTCTCATGTAGAAAAGCCTGTGCCCAGCAGTGGGACGTATGTAGGCTGCATGATGCATTTGGTACGACTACTTATCTACCTAAATAAATTACTTAAAAGTAAATTATTGATAAAAAATGGGAACTTGGTAATCCAGCACACGTATAAAGATAACTTTATTAGCGTATAACTGCTTTGAACCGGTAATCACTGGATGTGTATGATAATATACGTGTGTACACGTCTCATTTAGACATGGTCGGAAATTTATCACTGACCGCTGTTGTGGACCGAATACATAACGTAGAGTCTACACGCTCGTAAGGGGGTGTACATTATGTAGGTAACAAATGTCTACCTGTTTGTACAGGCGGCCGCACATCAAGCGCTACCAAAATACTTTTATTATTTATTATTGGTAGATGTATTAGAAGAATACATGCATGCATACATCGATCTGCATGCATACTGGAAGAATTTCAATAAGGGTTAATATAATTAACATAACATAATATTTGTATAAATTAATATAACATTGGCAGCATTATTTCATAGAAATGTCATGAAATTATCAAACGAATAAGATGTTTTTGAAAGTGGCAAACTATTTCTAGTATAAAATGAACTAATATAGCCCATGTTTTAATTTATATATCATAGGTTGTAACGATGATAATAATGTTTAGAAATATGACGAAAATAAGAATGCTAAGAGCTCATATAGGCAGCGTACGAGAAACAACACTGATTTCTCAGTTTCTGGTCCCACACAACGAATAGGAGGAATTTCAATACGTATTAGGAATTATAACTCATATCATAATATTTGAAACAAAAAATCGATGTCTGAGTATTTTTTCTCCAAGTTAAATTAAATTTATATCATCATCATTACTACGGTAAGTGCATGGATACATCATACATCATTCATAAAAGAAGCGCAAGTAATACAATTAAATTAGCACGGGTTTATGCATGGGTACAATGGGTAGCTAGGTAAGTACGTTTTATCATACCTAATACCTACTCAAATTGATACCTAATTGATATTTGATTTCTTATGTAAGTTTAGTGCCTATATTTATCAAATAATTTTAAGATACATATTATGAAAAATAGTGTGATCGCGCCTTCAGGTATATTCACGCTTCGTACATGTCCGAGCTGCGTGTGCCGAGAGCAATGACATGCGCACTTTAGTCACCCGCTACATTAAATTATATCGCATAATCATATCTCTATGAAAACAAAACTAAGCTGTTAATATATTGATCATGAATAACCGGTACTTATGAAATTCAAAGCAGTTTAATGTAATTACTGGGCATAGACGGCATTTCATCTTAGGCTCCAGGATGACAACGCACCTGCAATATCAAGTGATTTTTCCTTGTTATTGCAGGTGTCTACAGGCGGCGATAACCGCTTACCATCGGGTGTGCCTTCAGCTTGATTGTCATCTAGTAGTAAGTATATAAAAAAAGTTTACGATAAGTGTTTTTTTTTTTAAATGTCACTGTCTCTACCTCATCACGAAAATATACAAAGAATACTATACGACAATACGACGCGTTCCTTTGTCGTACATCCAAAACTTGGTCCTTGTGTTCCTTCCTTCCTCGAGTGTATCCCATCTGGCCCGGTGACTTGCCATGGAAAAAGAACTATTTTTCCAAAAAGTTTTAACTGGCCCATTCTAACATGGGATCTTTCAAAAGAGGCGTTATATGTGAAGGTAACGATTGAACCTGTGTTTTGTATACCAGATAACTGACCTAGTATGAAAAATACAGCACATCTTGTTCTGTTTTTATCTAGGTCATTTAAAAAAAAAACCGTAATACCTACAGAAAAAAATACCAATTATTGGTAGGTGTATTTTTGACTTTAAGCCACCGATTACTTTTAATCTTTATGTTAGTTGTATAAAAATTGAAATATTGTATATGATTGTATATTACAAGTATATGTATATCAAAAAAATTACGTAAAGTAGGTAATTGTTGTGTCTTGTATTAAAATAAACACCGTAATCGTGTGTTTTCATTAGTTGTACACATTATTCTATTTACCAGAGACGAGAGAGAGCGACAGATAGTGTCGTCTGTCATAGACAATAGTGTTGCTACTTATCAGTAATGTATAAATATCTATAAAACAACAGGTTGTCTAGCTAAGTACCTCCAGATAGGTATCTGGAAGTAAGTATGACATTTAGCAAGTGTGGTTTAACATCAATTTCCATATGATTATGTAGAGCCTTTATATCTCCGTGGCTAATTTTGTCGATGCGAGCTGGTTGGGGTGTGCACAAAGGGATGAGAAGGAAGTTTTGATAACGCGCATATCGACCGTTAATTCAATTAATTCCAAATGACATTTAAACTAGATATTATAGATTTTATAGTTTGGCTGTTTAATAACAGTCTGAAGCTGTGTTTCTTTATCATTCAATATTTTTAATATTAAGGACTTGGCAAAAACCTATTTCACTGAAATATTGTACCTATGTGTTATATTGTATATGATTTAAGTTCATCTTATTCTTCGTTTTCCAGGGCGATTCTCTTACACCCGATATTAAAATTAATACTGGAGCGAATATGGTGAAGTTATAGTAACTATCTACCAGTAGTATATAATACATAGGCAGGTATGTAGGTACATTTATTAATAATTCAGTTTTATAATACGTGAAACAATATTAATTTAGGATTTCGGGCAGGAAGACAAAGACTACGTAAACAACACAGTATGAATAATGTGTGCACGTGGCGTTACCTGATAACACCGAGCGAAGTCAAGTTCATGTGGCCGGCTAAGTTTAGGCGTACATTGTTATTGAGAAGCCGGTCGTTGCTTGGTGCAGTGCTTCCGTCACGGACGGTTGACATTTTCAGCCTCGCGCTGGCGCGCTTTGAAATCATTTTGAGACGATCTTTCCAGATTCCACTGAAGAGCAGCTGCGCACAAAACAACGGTTTGACTTTTTTACGTTCAATAAAATTAAGGAAAATTTAACGATTTAAATAAATTTCAAACTTTATTTTTAAACTGTAATATTACAATAAATGTTTGAAGAAATCTTCATATCCCAAATTGGGACGTTGCTTTAAAGTTATACTTATAGATAATGTTTCGTTACTGTTAGGCTTACGAAAAAATACTCTAGTTATTTATGGACTTATGGAGAGCGCGCTTAATTTGTAAAGTGGCCATTAAGAACAACCAGACAATAAATAAAAATACTTGTTGCCGAGTAATGCGGAGACGCCACGCCGCCGCCGCCGCGCCGCCGTCGTGGCGTGCCGGGTGATGCCTGGTAAGGACAAAAGGTTTATAAATAAAAATAACTTTCTAACAAGTTCTGTTATTATAACTCACATAGTATAATAATACCACTTGCGTTCGCCTGTCTATAATTAGAAAATGACATTAAGTTTTTCTACCGGTAACCATATCTATTTTAAATCTACTTATACAGACCGTCACGTACTAATAAGTATATTACAACACACACAAAAGTAGATACTTAGATACAGTATAAATATAAAGTAATATAAAGCCACCATTTGATAGATTATGTCCGTCCTCACTGTTCATTCATTATTTGAAACAGGTAAGCAGCAGACTATCCCACTTTAGATAGATTTATAATTTCTTTAGCACAGTGAATTTTTTAAACTATTTTTAATATCAGTTTAATGGCAAAAAAATATATGATACCTACATACTTAAAAAGATGATTAGTTAGTTCATTTAAATTCAAACCAAACGCCACGTTATATTCCCACACTTTCCGTGAATACAAAATTATGTATGTCAATGTCAAGCGTAGACAATAATAAAACAACAACAGAAGGAAACGTCTAAAAATAGAAAAAAAAACGCGTGCTGTGATCCAAACACAATATAAAATTAATTGTTATTACGACTCGAAATTGTTAGCAACTTCTTTGTTTCATCCATCATGACTGTCCACTAATAATTGTTGAAACAAAAACATCAGGAAAACCTCAAGAAGGACAGTATTGGAAATACTTATTTCTATGTAAAAATGTCTTCCTGCGGCCTAAAGGGCGAATACAATAATTTTATACTTGCAGCAATGTGTATAAATACATAAAAATCTAAAAATAATAGGTAATATAAATACAGTTCACCCACCTTATCTTTAAATAACTTTTTACTAAACTATTACCTTTTATAATAATTAATAACACAAAATATCATTTGTATTGTGATGATAAACAAATATCCAATAAATAAGATACTGTCTTCTTAGAACCCAACACAAAAATGTAAATAAACGCCGTTTACTTCCGCCGAACGAAGGCGATGATTGTGAGATTTGTGACGTAGAAAGAATGTACTACGTAATTTATGATGCATCATCATATTTGTAGGTCAGTTAGGGTTTTTTAAATAAAAGTTACAAGTATAATTTGCATGATACTTGTGTTTGGAAACAAACTGAAAAGGATAAAATAATTAAATTTAAGTAGGTACTCATCCCATAGAAACAAATTTTTGGAGCCGGTGCTTCACTTTCTGTTGTTTCTGGAAACCACTTAGCACCAATTCCAAAAAATATGTTTCTAGGGGAGGGGAGTACTTAGTTAAATTTAATTATTTTATCCTTTTCAGTTTTTTGAAGTCGGTTTCAATTTGTTTACTCAATTATTTTTTTACAATTTTTAGTGATAACTTTCTAAGGTCAAAGCTAGATGGGTGACCGTCACTTATTATATTGTTTCCTACTATCGTATCGTTTCACTAAAAATCCGCAATTTCGCATACATAGACGACTTACTCATTCCAGTTCTTTTGATTTAAAAACCAAACTACCCAACCGATTTAAAAAAAAATCGACCAAATCGCCACTATTTCGCATCAAACAAAAAAAGAATCACGTAAATCGGATCAGAAATCTCGGCGTAATCGGTGTCATACATAAAATAAAAAAAACATACCGGCCGAATTGATAACCTCTTCGTTTTTGAAGTCGGTTAAAAATGGGTAGGTCTTTGGGAGGGACTCACTTAACATAGCTAGTTTCATAACTAGTTACGTGACTGTGATCAGACACAGAAAGCCTTTAGTAAGCGACCACGTTTCACAGCTATATGCCATAGTCATTACTGGCAAGTCTGTCAACAGTCAACAACCACCGGTCGAAGACTTTTGACTTGAAGCAATGAGGAATTTTGTCTTTTGTGGCTATCTCTATGTCACCGTGCATTCGTAATTCCTCCGAATCGAAGATGAGTGATGTGCTGGCCGTTGATGTTGATGCCGACTCTTGTTCAGTCCAGTAATCTGAATTTTTTTTCCGAATATATAATATCTCCATGTCTGACCCCTATCTGCAGTTGGATACGTTTCGTATACTCATTCTGTATACAGGCTGACATAGTGGCGCTCTCTTGCAAGCATCTCTGCACCTCGATATGCCGATATTTATTGTGGCTGCTCTAAGGGACTGAACGGACTTTCGTTCGGATTAATTGGGCTCTTGGGTTTTAGTCCGAACTGATAGCGGGATACCTTGTGGTGGTATATAACTCTCCATAGAACCTTTCGACACTAAGGTGCCCAATAGAATTCGAAATAAATAATTTTATCAAATATACTCTCATACTTATCAAATTTAATTTTGACCACCAGCGTTAATGTTTAAGTCTTTATGAAAATAAAAGTCTTTAAACCTATGTATTTTTTTTATTTATACTACATAATACTTATAAATAATATAAGCTAAAATCAAAGAAGTTTTAAAACTATATCGTCAATACACAATCAAACGATATTAGTCATTAGTGGCTACAGTCACGCAGCAACAGTCGTACACTATGAAATTAGATAATAACCCGTAAGTACTTAGATAGCTACTATCTTTACACACACAATTAGTTTATGATGTGAAAACAAAGCTTTACAAAAAGTAGTTACATTCCTAAATAAATATTAGTCATAGTAAGTATTTGCAAATGATAACGTGTTTCGCTCATATTTACCAACCTACTCCATGCTTACTTATTTAACTTTAGGGTAAAAATATTTGTTTCAATTCTGTATGTTATTTTTATACCGTTACGAGTCAATTTATTCAAGGTATTATAATTATTATGCCTAGTGCGGTCCATGTTTTTAAAAGTCTAGACTACCTGAGGTATTTTTGTTGAGGCGAGAGGAGTTTAATAAAAGATAAACACTTTTGACTTCAGTTACGGGTGTGATGTCATACTGCTGGGCACAGGCCTTCCTACATGGCAGAAACACATGAGGAGTTTGGGCCATAACACCACCACGCTGGCCCAGTGCGGGTTGGTGGGTTAAAGCGGTTGCAGTAACAACCGGGACCAACGGCTTAGCGTGCCTTCCGAAGCACGGAGGAGCTCAAGATTATAAATTTGATTGACCCATCCCGGGACCGACCATGGCGAAATTTGCTTTGTTTTCGTGATCGAAACCAGAGCGCTCAAACCACTACGCCACCGAGCTCCTGCCACGATCGCTGCAAAGTAATCGAAACGTCGGGTGTATAATAATAATGTTACATCTAATTTATATATAATGTTAAATATAACTATATTATATAAGAATTTCAGAATTGAATGTTTTATATTCGTGGTGGTACAATCAATCGAAAATGTTCAAAACGGGAAAAGAGCGCCTTAAATCCGGTAAATTGGTTTTATTTCAAAAGTATCGATACCTGAATTATATTTATTGTTTCTCAAAATATTCTCTGTTAGCTTCAATAAAATTTTACATATGAATAAACCAATTTTAAAATCATACGAATAAACCAATGTTAAATAATTGCAAAATTAAAAAAATTAAGTAACCCCCGGCGTCATTAATCATCTAACACCATCTCATTAAGACTATTCATAAGAGCCCAAATACGCTATGTCTGCTGTAAGTTTCTGAAGAATTAATCATTTCGTAGACTTTTTAATTGTATAGGATCAGCTCAAGGATAGTATGTCATGGGAATGTCACCAAAGTGACAGTACCTACACGAAATTTCAAATCAATCGTATGTGTAAAAGTTAGTAAAACCCTATTATATAGTCAGCTGATAGTCATCAAACGCCTGAACTGATCTTCATAAATTATAGCTAAGAACCATCGTAGGCATATCAGCTTTCAAACAAAAAAAAAACGAATCAGAATCGGTCCATTCGTTTAGGCGGTACGATGCCACAGACAGACACACAGATACACAGACAGACACGTCAAACTTATAACACCTCTCTTTTTTCGTCGGGGGTTAAAATGATGGTCATTATTTTAAATACATAGCATTTCATGCATATAGCATTGCAATTAGAACCAATAAAAATATCATTAATCATAATTTATAAATTCAGGGTTCAATTGTCTTTAGTACAGTCAACAATTCAGCATCCAATTACCTGTAAGCGATTTTGATGCCTATCGCATGGACTTAGATTAGAGAGACAGAATGTAAGTAAACATAATGTTGCATCTGACGTACAGTCGACAACACATCGAGCGTAACAGTTAAACCTTGAGACCGCCCTTACTCCGTCCGTAATAGAGGCGCCTTTCGTAGTTTAACTGTTACACCTCAGGATTAAGTATAAACTGGTAATCCAGTATAGATACTAATACTGTAGTATAGGATACAGATATAGATACTATAGTATAGATACATGGATTACGGAGAAATTTCGCTATGGCAGTTTATACTTAATCCTTACAAAGCTTATTGACGCCTAATTTGGGCAACATAGTACGGATTTGAGCATTTTATCTTATTATTTGTCTTCTTTGCTAAGTATCTTTTTTAGTGCAGGGGGGGTGGGAACAAGCAAGCGGCTCGCCAGAATACAGGATAACGGTTACAGAAGCTTGTAGACGGCTCGTAGCCGTAGCACACTACTGTAAAAAAAATAAAACCGACTTCAAAACACTAAAAAGGAAAAAATAATTCAATTTCGGTACCGAGGTACTTACCTCCTAAATTGTATTTTTTGGAGTTGGTGCTTCACTTTCTATTGCCTCTGAAACGCTTAGCACCAACTCCAGAAAATACAATTTAGGAGGTAGTACCTCGGTACCGAAATGTAATTATTTTTTCCTTTTAGTGTTTTGAAGTCGGTTTTATTTTTGTTAAAAAAAATTGGTTTTCCTAAGGTCAAAGCAAGATGTGTGACCGTCAGCACTATCGACTTGTCTGTCTCTCAGTCTTTGGTTGAAATACATAGTGAAAGAATTATCTTTAACTCTTAACCTTCCATGATCAGCTCATAAACATGAGATGATGACTAACAGAAGCAAATACAATATACAAATTCAATAGCTTTGAAAAAAAAAATGTCATACGTGCCTATAAAATTTGAGGTTTGCCCTTGATTTTCCTGGGATCCCATCAATATATAAAAATACTTACAGTGGAACATATAATCTCCTTCTTTTTTGAAGTCGGTTAAAAATAAGAATACATAAAATGCCCAGAGCTTCCAACATAAAACTTTTCCAATTAAGGCTCAAGGATGCATGACTCAGCGGGAGGAAAAAACCAAAATGGCGATCGCGCGTGAAAAGTAATACTTACACAAATTATTTTATTACAAAATAACTATAATTATGTATTATAAAAAAACGCCGCAGCACGTTTGCGAAAACTAATGATATCTACTATTTAAAGTAATTTCCTATTGAATAACAATAATCTTAAGTTTTCATTATTATAAGAGGTCTTCTCGGAAATAAATGTATGGAGGAAAATATCCTTAAATCGTGTTTTGGTTCTACACGGTTCTACACGTGTCTAGTTAAAAAGATGAAGAAATGTTGGTCTGATTTGCAGATTCGTAATAAATGTATCAGTGATTTATAAAAGTGCGACTTTTTTCAATGTAGCAACACAACAGGGTAAGGTGGTACTGTCGACAACACATCAAGCGTAACAGTTTGACCTTGAGATCGTCCTTATTGCGTTTATGATAGAGGCGGCTTTCGTAGTTCAACTGTTACACTTGATGTGCGTACATAGCTTAGCCAATTGCTAATAATTCGAGTGGTAGGTAAATACTAGTTTGTCCTACTACCTCTGCCTTATGTCCTAAGCAACGGACTTCCTATCCTACTATACAGAAAATTAAACATGAGCAATAAACGCAATAATTTATTGCGGATGTGATTTTCTTGCTAATCTATTTCCATTATTTTTCTGTCGGTACGTACATACGTTAACCACGCGGCAGATAAATACAAATTGTCTTCAAAAGCTACTTATTTTAATCACTTAATTTTAATTAGGGGCAAATGTACAAAGAACCGACTTATAAATAGAGTCACATGGGAGACCAACCTGATTTCACCGGTTATTATCGATATCACCAGTCTACGTGACGAAAGTGTATTATACCTAAAAAACTTACTTCTACATTGTTACTCAATGTAACAAAATTAGCACCCGTTGTTGATATTTACATTGCAAAAACCACAACAATTAATAACATTAATGTGACACAACATAACTTTGAAATGTACCGCGATATTATTTATAGAGTTAATAAAGTATTTTTACTGATTTAAGTTAATAAAATAATATTACGTTTTGTTGTATATCAACTAGACTCACCAAAAAGTTTAACTTTACCCTTTCGTCGTCCCGCGTCGTCTCGACAATAGCAATCTATTGTGGCTTGTGGCTGGTTTGTAGGCACTTCACAGATTACATACTCCCGTAAATATTGATACAGGATGTAGGGACCTCTCGTAAACGAAATCATGGCAGTGCTGCCCCCTTATTTAAAACTGTGAGAAAGATTCGAATTTCGGAAACTGTGTACTGTCACTTTTATCACACTGCGTCAAAGCGAGACGGCATGACTTTTTGAATCGAATCCGCGATCTGACTGTTTCTGAATAGGGGGGCTGGTCATCCTAATCCCAAGCACGACGTCTTACTACTTGTTAAAAAAAACTGCTGTTTTATACAAACAGATCGTGGAGGTTTTTTCTCCGCAGCTAAATGACAAACAAGCTGACGGTGGTCCACCTGTTGGTAGATAGTTGGTTACCTATAGACGCTTGCTATAACAAGGAAAAATCACTTCTTATTGCCGGTGCGTTGTAATCCTTAGGACGAAGGTGAATTCCTAATTACTCCGGCTACCTTTCCGTTCAATCCGAAACACAAACTACGCTATCCGAAACACTATCATCACACAGCAGATTTCTTTTCGCGATTTAATATTTTAATATGTACCCACGTATCAGACACGTAATAGAATTGTGTTAGCACCGGCACCGGGGCCGGCTGGAAAGGGATGAAAGTTTATCAAACAAAGGAGCCAGATCATGAGCATCATTTTTTCGAATAGTTATTTTGTAAGAATCCATATTCCTTCACCATTTTCATATAAATCTTGACTGATAGAAGCGGCAAAAACTATTTTACTTTGCTGATTTTTCAGCAAATTTAAATTCCCACAGTAACATCTTTGGATCTAAAGTCTAAAGGCTGTGCTCAACGGAACGTTTTTGATTTTCCTTTGGTAAATACGTTGTAAATTAGCACGATTGGCGATGGTCAGGGTCGCGGGTGGCCGTTGGACTAATATGATAATGAAGAATGTAAAAAGAAAAATCTAGAATATTGCTTAATTTTCATCTGAAGTCGTTCAACACTTTAGTACCATATAAATGTCATAAGAACTTTATTGCGTTTTATAGTATCATTATCATCATCATAATTTCAGCGGAAAGACGTCCACTGCCGGACAAAGGCCTCTCCACGATAAAAAAAACCTAAGAGGTACTTCCCATAGTCCATCCGGGATCGACTCATCAAATCCGCTATCACATGTTCTTTAGACGTTGCGATACTGTTATCATCTGTTATTTGTTACGAGAAAGTCACAATATTATTTTAATACCTAAATGTCGACAGCATTGTAAAATTTTGCAATCCATAAACTTACTATGATTAAGCTTTATTAATCCGATTATTGAACTCAACGAACATAAAATCTATACAATGACCAGTCAAAAATGAAACTATAGCAAAGACGGTGAACACAATCAACAACTCGTGGGAGCGCGACAGTACAATTTTAGATATGTCAAACTTAGTAGTTAATTAATCAAAAATATATGAAAAACCATCCATATTGTGTTGTGTTCCTTGTCAAGAATTACCTCTGAAAGCTTTACACCTTTCAGGCCAATTTTATTTCTCGATCAAATTAATAAAAACATGGTCCTGCGTGTGACAACCCTAAAATGCGTTCTATTGCGTATCCTATAGGACCCACTATTATACCAGTACCCCTAGCACGAACATTTTTTTTACACACACACTACGATATCCGGAATATAGTTTATTGATTAAATCGGAAAATCTCAGAATTTATTAATCTTATTTATTGTTCTGAGCGGAAAATAAAAGTGGTCTGAAAGGTATCAAACTTTCTGTGGAGTGGTTGCGTTCTATGTCAAGAGTTAAACCCAGTAGTCACTTTAAGCTCTAGGCAAAAATCAAATGTAGTCAAATTGTATTCTAGACAGTCCAAGACCAACCCAATTACCTCTTGACATAGAAGGCAACCACTCCCTTATATTTTATTTCTGACTTTTTTAACACACTGTATACCTTAAATCAATGAGATATAAACCTTCATTATAAATATTATCGACTGTCACATAAAACCAGTTCGACAAACTAAATGACCTGACGAAACCAACGAGGGGTACAGTTTATGACATTTTTGGCTACGGAATCTTTTTATTACTATTGTGAGTCCTTAGTGACGTAAGTATATTAGGTATTTTATTTTTGTAATTGATATCTATTTTTGTTTCTTATTTTTTTATTGGCGTATTCCATAATTCGGTTAGTACCTAGACTTTGGTCGCTCATTCTTCGTACAAATATTCAGATAAACACACGCATTTTGATGACAACACAAGCAAAATCCTAAGCTTTAAGGAAAAGAAAAGAGTTTATTTGAATATCAATGATTAGGTGCTTGTTTTTAAGAAATAAAAACGGATTATGAAGATTACTTTTATTCTACTTTTGCTGGAAAAATATGAAATAAATATACTTTTATCTGGAATATAAAAGTAAAGACTTATTTTCTGACCCAGGTAAATATTCGTCTCCACTTTTATGATAACAGATGGATTGTAGTAGCTACAAGCGAATCGCCATTATTTGTCATGCACATGATGTTTGTCTAGTTCAGCTCAGAAAAATACTCAGCAATTACTTGAAATAGTACATATCACCAAGATATCATTAATATTCAGAAACGTGTCGAAGCGTTTTTTGTAATCCTTATAGATTTTTTTTTATAAAATAATTTTGTTATTGCTTGGTAGTTATTCCTACAGCTAAAAACTGTAAACAAACCAAACAAAAGGAAATAGATTATTTGAAAAACATCACTTCACCACGTTTGATTGTATGTATAGATAGATGTCCCATTATAAATTTAAACCCGACAGCCGATCGATGCATCGACACTTTACAGCGATCGTAAACTGAAGATGTCAGTTTGTCTACATATGTATAGACAGACACGCAGATACTTAGCGTACGTAGAGACAAACACGTCAAACTTACAAAACTAAATACATGCGAAAGTAACTCAATCTATCTGTCTATCTAGATAGATATACAGTCCTCCACAGGTAGAATGTCTGCTTGTCTTCTTTTCACTTCTATACCAATGTAGGTGAAATTTGGCAAGAAGATAGATTACATCCTGGGAATTACTAACCATTCCCTAGACTTAGATGAGTCTTAACGACATTTGTCTCTTTCTATCTCCTTTAGTTAAACTGTGATAAAAATCGCTAAAAGACAAATTGCGAGTCTACTAACGTTGATCTTCCTTTCGAGAAATTAAGCCCGATTTACAGCTTGCTTTCATCGGACTTCTGATTATTCATTATTTAGTGGGCAGACCGTATTTCGGTCCAGGATTTCAGTCTGTTTAGTTCGAATGTTGCGTTTGTAGGTCCAGAAACCCAAAAACTAAAGCGTAAAAAATTATAGGACACAAAGATTTAAATATCTTTGCAAGTGCCAATTGTCGTCACCATCGTGTATGATAATGAAAGACAAGGTTTTTGCAAGCAAGAACCAAAGAAAATTACGTAATTAGATGCTCTTTCTCAAAACATTGTTTGTTTGGCATGATAAACTAAACTCAAATAAGGTACATATTGATAAATAAATATGTTACGCCATTTCAAGAATTATATTATGTGTATATGTATATACAGAGTGGTGCCGTCAATACGGCAATAATTTGAAACATCGGCTATATTTCATGACATTTGTATGAAATAATATAACATTGGCTGCATTATTTCATAGAAATGTCATATAATTATCAAATGAATAAGATGTTTTTGAAAGTGGTAAACAATTTTTATGAACTAATATGTTTCAATTTACTCTCGTATTGACAGCACAGCACCACTCTGTATATTTTTTATGTACTCACCAGCCGTCGGCCGACTGGGGGCGATCTGCCCCGGTCGGCCGACGGCGACGGCTGGTGAATAGATTTCATCCATGAAATAGAGTTTATATTAAATTCATGATTTCATGAATAAAAACAGTTTGAGCAGACAGTGCATTGTTTTTTATCAATACTGTATCAATCGTTTTTTTTGGACATAATGATTCATCGCGGTCCTGCCGGTAAACAACAAAACGTGATTATCAAAAACCATTAATTATGTACATAAAGATGTTTTTCAATTGCTGTCGACGTTTGCTCGAATTTCGTTTCTTGGAAAAATAGGTTTAAGTACTAAGTATTGGCATTCCACCCTAGGCTTTATTATTTAAATCATCCTTTATAATTCGAAATATGTTTCTAAAATCTAAAGAAGTACCGTATAAGAAGTGAAAAATGAAATTTAAGAATTCATTACTTTAATTTGATTGAAGTACGCTATATTTTTGTATGATATACAATAGAAACCGTTATTTTAATTGCATAATCAAAGGGATGACAATACAGCGGTTTCACAAAAAAACAGTTATTTATTGGCTAATTTTTAACTGTAACAACTTTTTTTAAAGTTATATAAATGTGTCGTATTTAACTGCATCTTATGTATGATACTGACCTTTATTGGGTGGAAATGCTTTTAAAACTATACTCAGTTGTAAAATAATAAATAACCTATCGAACAAAAAAACTGAATGAGTGACTAAAAATATAGTTTAGGCAACTATTCAATGATCAGTCGCCCACATTTTTTTAAATTACCGCCGCCCACTTCGTATTTTTTAGTTGCAAAATTAATTATATTCCTTTAAATACTAGAGAAAGAAATACGTTTTAGTTTTCTGCCATTATTCTACAATCAATCAAATATTATTTATTGTATATTAGGACACTAGTATAACACACACTGTATAATAGCAGCCATTGAGGCACCCGGAAGTGACAGGAAATAATACAGAAGGAACTAGAGAGAGTGGGCACAAGAAAGACAACAAATAACATAAAAAATACATATTATTATCAATAAAATAAATATACCCATAGGTATGTACTTAAATAAAACATAAAGCTCAGATAGAAATACATATATAATAAAATAACTATTATATTGTTCGTATTTTTATTATGGTACATTTAAATTATTAATTACCCAAAAAAAATAAAAAAAAAAATCACAAAAATAAAAACCGATTTCGTAATACTAAAAAGGAAGTGCGTAAGTACCTCCTTATACATATTTCACTATTTGAAATTTAAGTACTTAGGTACTTATCCCCTAGATACATATTTTTTGGAGTCGGTTCTATACTTTCTATAGTTTCTGGAAACCATTATGCACCAATTCTAAAAAAAAAATGTTTCTATGGAAAGGTACCTACTTAAATTTGATTATTTTGTCCTTTTTAATATTTTGAAGTCGGGTATAATTTCTGTTTAATTTTTTTTTAATAAAGATAAATTTATATGGGTGACCGTCAGCATATTATTTCCTACTATCACATAGTTTCACTAAAAAGTCATAGGAAAGCAAAAATCCATAATTTCGCATACATAGATGACTTAATTAATCCAGTTATATTGATTTAAGGACCAAACTAAACTATATCTTACCTAATCGTTTTTTTTTTATGGGCAACTATTCCTCATCGAACAAAGAAAGAATCACGTAAATCGGATCAGAAAACTCGGTGTAATTGATGTACATACATAGAAAAAAACATACCAACTGAACTGAGAACCTCCTCGTTTTTGAAGTCGGTTAATATTTCAAAATGATTACATAATCGAATCAAAAAATATTAATTATTTGGCTGTCTAATAATTATGTTTGACGCGTTTGTTCTACCTACGTCCTACTTTTTGGCGTGTTTGATTGACGGAGTATTTGTCAATTTTATTTTTACGTGTGTGATCGTATTTGTCAAAAAAAACGTACACTTTTCACGCGAAACTACGGCGCTGCGTTTCTCAATCAGTGCTAAGTCAGTAGGTCAATGACTTATTATTTTAGTACGAGAGTCAAACTGAAAGATCTTAGAAAATCAAAAATTGAGCAAATTAAGAAGTTATTAGTTTTATTATTTCTTTTCTAGAGTCCATTCACATTAATTATACATTGCTGCGAAATCCACTGAGAAAAGCACTTGGCCCAATCGACCTTAGGGGTCTCTTCAATGGTCTTTTGAAACGCAGCTTCCTCGGCGTCATAAAACGTTTTTCTCGAAGATATTCATCCATTTTTGGGAATAAATTAAAATCGCAAGTTGCGAGATCGGGACTATTCGGCGGGTGACCCAGCAACTGACGCCGCTAAATAGTCAATTTTTCGCCTGGCGTTGTGCGACAAAGCGTTGAGTCGTGAAGGTTGAGGTCGTTTCTCTCGCACTTTTTCCAAGACAAGTGGTAAACAATTGTTAGTGTACCACTCTGCAGTGACTGTTTTTCGATCCTAAGACAATTGTCGCGCAAGGACTTGTAATTCCAAAGAACTAGGCTGCTATCACTTTCCCACGCTTTGTCCTCTCTTAACTTAAGTTGGCAACTCCTCGGAAAGAAACACCCACAGAGCGGACTGTCTTTCGGTTTCGGGATTATACCAGGAAACCCAGCTTTCTTCACCCGTAGGTAAGTATGTCAAATACAGCATTTGAGTCACTTTAAATATTGAATCGTCGTTTCACGGTTCAGTATCAGTAGTCAGTACGGTATCAGTTTTCAATCAACACGGCGGAGTTTTTGGACCTCTGTCAAATTATGAGGTATCCACCGGGCACAAAGCTTCCTGAGCGCTAACCGTTCATAGAGGATTTTGTGTACTTAACTCATCCCGATGCCTAAGCTTGTCCGAATCTGCTGATAAGTAGGTCACTCTTTTGTCAGTCTCAATCATACGTCGCACAATAATAATCATACACTCATACCTATGATCTAGCCCAAAGTAAGCATCATTATGAGCTTGTGTTATGGATACTAGATAACGGAGAACTATTGATAATAATATGTATATAAATATTAGAAATATACTAAATAAACATATAAACGTCCATGACTCGTGAACAAATGCTCGTACTCATCATACAAACATTAGCACCTACCGAGATTCGAACCCGGGACCCCCGACCTAGTAGCCCCGACATAATAGTATAGCAAGGGGTACAGACCACTCGTCCAGCCGGTCGTCAATACTGGATGTTATCTTCAGTCGTTGCAGTAGAAGGCCGTTCCTCACACAGACCTTCGGTAAGACTAGTGCGACCACGATTAAACTCATTAAACCAGTTGTAAACAGTGGCACGAGATAGGGCTCCATCATGAAAGGCCAATCGAAGTCTATCCTAACGTTCTTAAATGACATCGAAAGTCCTATAAACACTGCACGATTATTTTTTCGCGTCAAATTTCTGCTGACGTGTCTCCTAAATCGTAAAACAAATAACAAATGAATGTAATACATACTTACTCAATTAAATTGGCAAAGAGTTCAATTTTCAAAATTTAAGCTTATTTTTTTATTGTATTGTTTACAAGTAACCAGTTCTAAAAACTTTAAGTGTCGGCCTCGTATATGGGCAACTGCAGGGCTTTAGCTCTGCTGGCCCTGAAAAAGGCTCTTGTGAACATTGATACTGCATGATAAAAGGGTTAGAAGGGCTGTGGCCTTTCGCCCTTGAGATAACTCCTATGAACAGATCGCAATTACCTCCCGATCCCGAAGGGTCACCGTTTGTAAAAATTGTAGAGCGCAAATAAGCTTGAGACGATTGAATTAGGGAATGCAATCTCGTTCTTGCGAGATCTCCTTTTTTAGCGAGATTGATCTCGGACGAAAAAAGGGCGAGATCTCGCGAGTTTAACGAGATTGCACTCGAACATAAAAACGTCTTATTCGAAGCGCGGCCTGACATGCACGGAGTTATTTAATTGATAATAATATCTTAGTTTAATCCTTCAATGCCCAGACCACACCCAGACGTCAACTTAAGATGACATAACAATTCAAAATCAAATCAAAATTTGTTATTTGATAGAATACGTACGTCAAAGTTTACTACTATTAAAAATTATAGACAAATATGGCAAACAATGTTTAATGCATAAAAGTCTATCGAAAAATTCGTGAAAATAAATGTTTACCTTATAATAATAATATTTTTTTTTTCAAATTTATGTAAATATTGTGATTATTTGCAAAACTGCCAATCTCGCGAGATCTCGAAATTGGCGAGATGTCGCACTATTGTTATTCATAAACTCGCGGGATCTCGCTTGAGCAAGCGAGATTTGCATTCCCTAGCGGCGATGCACCTGCTGTACGGGGTCACACACAGCAGACCGACATACGGAGATGCCCATCCCAGGGCTCGCACCTACTCGAACAACGTTGCGGGAATGGCTGGCCAAGAAGCATCGCCAAACCTCGACTGCAAAAAAATTTTTAGAGAGATAGAGCGAGAGAGAGAGAGAGACCTCAAGAAAAATGTCCAAAGTAATAAGAATCCGTTAGAAGAGAAAATGCTTTTCTTCACAGCATAGGAAACAAGTCCTCCTGATCCTTATATAACACGTCCCTTGGTGAGCTCTAGTGACCTTATTCAATCCAGGAACACAACTCTACAATACAAACTTTATTTGGCTGCGATCTTCTTTGGCGGAGCTGCTTCCCCAGTGTTTGTAAGTACTTTTATGTCAGTATACTATTATTGGCCTACAAATGTTGATATTTTCTTTTTATTATCACAACCGAGTACTTCTAGTTATGTACAAATATTTGATCAATTTGTAATTGGTGCAGATTATTATGTAGTACTTATACTAACGATTAATGTCGCTATGATAAAACGTTTGAATCATTTGGCGACAGATCAAATATTTTAGTAGTTTGTTTGTATACAATATTTTATATTTGGAACTGAATTGTTTATTTACATAGAGAACTTAACTTCTTGGATTCGCAGTAAACAACATAAAATGAATTAAAATCCAGTTAGTTTTTAGGAAATTGATGGGATTCGGAACAATATTGCGTAATACAACATAAACCCGTCTATTTGCCTCATATACGTGGAATTGTTTTGAACTGTCGTCAAAACATGTGCTACTTGTTTATTTTATTGTTAGTCTCAATTATTTATAACAATTATTGCGTAAAACTTTAATCGTAATCAAATGTGGGTTGGATAAGTAGGTTCAAAACATGTTTATATGTATTGGAAAATTTTAAACAAAAATTAAAACCGACTTCAAAAAACTGAAAAGGATAAAATAATTAATTTTAAGTAGGTATTCATCCCCTAGAAACATATTTTTGGAGTCGGTGCTTCACTTTCTATTGTTTTTGGAAACCACTTAGCACCAACTCCAAAAATATGTTTCTAGGGGATGAATACCTACTTAAAATTAATTATTTTATCCTTTTCAGTTTTTTGAAGTCGGTTTTATTTTTTGTTTAAAATTTTTTTTCACAATTTTTAATGGTAACTTTCTACGGTCGGAGCTAGATGGGTGACCGTAAACTTATATTGTTTCCTACTATCGTATCGTTTCACTAAAAAGTCATTTGAAAAGCAAAAATTCGCAATTCCGCATATGTAGGCGACTTAATAATTTAAGTTTTTTTAAATTTAAAACCAAAGTACCCAACTGTTTTTGAAAAAAATTTTATGGGACCGAATGGCAGCTATTCCGCATCGAACAAAAAAAGAATCACGTAAATCGGATCAGTAATCTCGGCGTAATCGGTGTACATACTTAGAAAAAAAAAACATACCGGCCGAATTGAGAACCTCCTCGTTTTTGAAGTCGGTTAAAAATATGTAGTCGCCTTCTGTTTATCTTTTTCAGTGAAATTAAAGCATTTATTATTTCTCTTCTGTATAAAATTTATACACTGCAAGAAAGTTGTAGTAATTACACATTTTTAATCTTTAATCATTTTCGGGGTGCTTAATATAGTAGGTACTTAGATATTATTATTTTTCTTTATTTTACCTAGAAGTGTATAATAATACAACTCAACCAATATTAAATAAAATATTCTAACTTCAACGATTAGCTTCTACGCTCGCAGATGGTCGTGCTGTCATAATATTTTGTGTTTGTTATTTTTCGATCACGGTTGTATGATTAGCAAATGCCAGAACCACGGGTAAGTTAAATTGCCCCGGTCCTATTTATTGGAAATAATGAATTTGATAAAAATGCACATGATCCAACCAGTAACACCAGTAGGACCGTGGTCTAGGGTGCTAAGGGTCCTCATCCATCACACATAATGTCTCCATCATTACCTACGATGTGTTTTTCAATAATGATTTAGGTACTTTGCTATCTGACCAAGGTGACCTGAACCTATTTGACCTATTACAGCTCCCCTCATAGCAGCATGCAATTTGTCAGGAGATATTATGTCCTTACCGTTGACAGGTAGTGGGACCGGGAGGGAGTTGCCGCCGCAAGGTCTCGCTCCCGTTCCCAAATGTAGTAAGTGCTCTGTGAATGAACCCCGTTGCTTGACGTACCGTCATTGTGAGACTACGTAACGTACTCCCACCACTACGCAAGCGCGGGGAGATGCGCGCGCATATATTCATCGGCGCTCCGCGCGACGACCAGTCAATCTCTAGAACGCTGACTGCAGCGATCGAATCGTAACTAGCAAGTAGCAACACATAGCGTCAACTCGCGAACCGTATCGCGCGTCGTGGAATCAACCGCTCAACCAAGGTACTGTAAACAAACAAATAAATAACGGACGCATTATGAGTAGGGCACGGGAGTGTTTATATGCGTGATGTTTTCGGCGTGCTTGGTGTGGAAACTAGCCGGCACGATCTCGGCACGTGCGTCTCCCGCCACCAGCCGCTGCAACGCGAATTGCATCAGCTCCGGCCAAAATATGTGCCGTCACTAAACCGCTCGCGATCTACCTTGTGTCAGAATCATGCTTTGCGAAATTTATAATGGATACATCGAACGCCCTTCATGATGAAAATATTGATATTTCGTTTTTTCTTACCAGAATCCCTCTCACATTGATATTATTTGACATTTGTAATTTTATTATGTGGTTAAGGTAAAGTTTATAAACTGCGAAAGCTGGTACCATCTTACAAACAGCTTTCTGTTGTTTAGAAAATTAGTTCGTTTTCAAAGTATTTTTAAATTTCCAATAATTAAACCGCTTACCATCATCAGGTGGGCCGTAAGCTTGTTTGTCATCAAGAAGTATAAAAAAATATTACAGGAAACAAAAAATCATTAGCTATCATGTCTTGTTAAAAAAACTTCCCCATATGTGATAATAATTATTAAATATTTCTACTTAAATATAAGAAAATTGTATTGTAAATTTTATCATTTGGTATTCAGATATTACGGGTACTTTTCCGCGTATAACTTTCTAAAGCGTCGAGAACTTGAAATATAGCTACTTAATTATCAAGAGCAAGTAAAGGACTAGGTAATCAAAGTAACGACGGCTAGTTTCATCAACCTATAATTTCGGAACTGATATTTTTTAATTGCGAATTAACACAATAAGTAGGTACCTAACTAACACCTATCTACTTAATAATAATGTTTGACGTAATCGTACCTAATATTGTACGCAGAGTGTTGAATACATATCCGTAAAAGAGATTGTCGGCGTGCACTTAGATAAGGTTTATCATTGTAACAATTATCGATAAAAGTGTGTAAAAATATTTACAATTAAAATTAACTTACGTTTACTGGAAAATATTTTAGTAATAAATGATACAGAAATATCAAAATGGGAACTTAATGATGAAGATTATAATTAAGATCTGCCACCGCACCACAAAACGTTACATACACATATGCAACGAATACCTACTTATTTATTATACAACAAATTAACGAACATCATTACTCTATGGCAGGAACGTCAAATTTAGTAAGGAAAAACTAAGCCTACCAATGACCATTTATTTTATTAACATTTTTTTTTATATCAATGCCTATGACATAAAAATTTGCTTGAGCCTTCGAATCGTAAAATAAACACATAAGAAATGACTTGCTGTGAAATAAATGCTTGTATAACAGACAAATTATTAAAGAAAATAAAAATTACTGACCATTTCTTACCCATAAATACTACGTACGACATAAATGTGTGAGTAAAACAACATACTATAGGTATTTTAACTCTGTGTACTGTAATGTGATGGTTCTATTCTACTGTCTCTTTTTAATAGTTCGTGTATCTAAATAACATAAACAAACATACCTTCCTACGTTCTATACTTGTATTTAACTTGCTAAGATTTTTACAAATTCTTTACTGATAAATTGTTAATAATTAGCAAACCATACTAAACATAATTTCTATCTGTGCCCCTATGGAGATGTTAGAATCAAATATCGAATCTCCTATAATCTATAAAGAGAGAAAAAAGTCGTAGAGGCAAGTAAGTAGATCCCTACATAAAAGTTAAAAACTAAAGGCAATAGATAAAATTAAAATTGTAATTGAGTTAGGTTAGGTTAGTTAGTACACCACCCATAAATTCCATTTTATTAATTCTAATCACAATTTTAAAAAATGAAATCAAACTATTTGGATATTATGGTATCTACTTATAACGATAAATCTATTTATTTAAAACTTATTGCTATTTACAATACGTTTTAAATTAATGGGTTTACCATACCAGTTTAATTTGATTGAATTCATAGTAATTTAAGAATTTTAGACCTACAAAACTAATTGATTAAGTTAGAAATGTTACTTTAATAATCCGATTATTGTGAAATAGTTGTTATAATGTAATCAAATAAATTAAGAAGGCTTCTGCTGTTTTTGCAGATATTTAGTGTATTTCTGGATTTTTGGGGGTCTCGATGGCTAAAACTTATAGAAAATGATACATGTCGCTCATTATTAATGTAATTATTTTCTACTGAGCGTGTTGAATGCGCCTTTGTTTTCACTTTGAAATAGCGTAAAAATCAGATGTTAATAAACGCAGTGTGGCAGTTATGCGTTCCTAATCTGTGCAATTTTTACTTTATAAAAGTAACTTATTACTTCAATAATTACAAAACCTCGGCGTCATTAATCATCTATTTAACACCATCCCATTAAGACTATTCATAAGAGACCAAACACGCTATATCTGCTGTAAGTTTTTGAAGAATTAACCATTTCGCAGACTTTTTGATGCTATAATATCAGCCCAAAGTTAGTATGTCATGGGAATGTCACTGAAGTGACAGTACACCAAATTTGAAATCAATCGGATATGTAAAAGTTAGTAAAATCCTATTATCATGTAAACAATGAGCTGATAGTCATCAAACGCCTGAACTGATCTTCATAAATTATAGCTAAGAACCATCGTAGTCACATCAGCTTTCAAAAGAAAAAAAACTGAATCAAAATCGGTCCATTCGTTTAGGCGCTACGATGCCACAGACAGACACACAGATACACAGATACACCGATACACAGATACACAGACAGACACGTCAAACTTATAACACCCCTCTTTTTTCGTCGAGGGTTAAAAATACAGTAGGAACTTATTGACCATCATTACGCTCTTCTTGAAAATGTGTTCAACAGATTTGTAAAAATCAATATATATTGATATCATTGTTAAAAATGTCTTTTAGATACCAACTTCACATACCAATACGACAATAATTTTTTTTGCTTCTTTTGTAAGATTTTCAAAACAAAGCTTTAATACTAAAACCGTCACATTACTTAAGTGTAAAAAGCAATCACTTTATATGCTTCAATTGAAGTAAATCTAATATTGAAATTCGTCCTTTTATTGAAGACTAGCTGTGCCCGCGACATCGTTCGCGTGGATGTCGGAAAATAACAACAGTAGGGTAGGTTACATGATTTTACTGGAATTAAATTTTAGTCATGTTTAAAAAACTCCTTCGCAATTCATGCATTGATCGCCCCTTGCCCGTCTTGGAAATCATAAATGCGTGCATGCTACTTGGTCCTTATTTTGTTGCGGAGTTATTTTAAAACTGAGATATTTTTAAAGATATTCATTGAAATCAAATGATGTCAAGAACAATTTTGTCCACAATTAGATACTTGTGTTGAATAATGTATTTATTTTGATAAGGAATAATATCATGTTTACAAAAACACCTTCGCAGATAGTGCATTATTTTAGAACAAATTTAAATACCACAAAATAGCAGTGAGTCTATTTCAAAAGGCAGATATATGCTGTCGCTGCAACATTTTTCATTGATACTCATCTGTCATTAGTCGTAGCGTGATGTTTAATAGCCTATATAATACCTTGATATAGAACTATCTAACACAAAAAGATTTTTTCAATTCAGTCAGGAATCAGTAGTTCCTGAGATTAGCGCGTTCAACCAAACAAACAAACAAACAAATTCTTTAGCTTTATAATATTAGTATAGATGCGCATTTCATCGTATTATTGTTAAACTTATGTAGTTTTATATTTATATGTTTATAACCTTTGTATAGATACTTTCCTTAAATACTTACCTATACATATAGTCATTATTATGTGGTTAGACTCAAAGATGGCGAATAAACCTTTAAAACGCTAGATAAATATACTAAGGATGAATGGTGTACCGCGGTTCTCATAGTTATATACCGAAATATAATACATACTTATAATATATATAGGTAATAGGTACATCGCGTGCAACACTTCATTAAGTTAATTGTTCGAATGAATTGACCGTTATGTCCTTTGTCCTAGCACAATAAACATTTACTCTTTGAAACGCATTCACTGACCCTAGTGCTGACCGATTAAATATTAATGAACAGTACACTACTTCCAATTATAAATAGGTAGGTAGGTATACTACGATAAATAACAAATTGTGAACAAAGCGACAAGATGAAAAAAGTGTGACTAATGTAGGTAGCAACGCTAATAACAAAACACTTTAATGATTTTAAATTTAAAAATAAATTGATAATAATGAGGATGTAATTGCTGCTTTTGTAAGTCGACTTCACAATATGTAGGTAGGTACCTACAGTTCAAATATTTCAATTCACACTGAAAGCCCATTTTAACAGTGAAAAGGTCGTCGTTGCTTTCGAGGCAGTTCAATAGCATTGCGACTAGCGCCCTACTGAATTTAAAAATAAAAACGTATAAAAATGTGAGTCAGTCAGCCGCGTTCATTATGTTTATAGACAAGTGTAGTAAAAGCGTACGCCCGATACTTATGCGTGCTTATGCGCATGAGAATTATCTTAACAAGCGGAACACTTTTACACTTTACGATATTATATCATTTAAAATTATGCAGCAAGTTTACAGCATGAGCTGTTCTAAAATTCTTCTTGGTTTTGTGGAAAACGGGCCACGTCACGATCTCCTTGCGTGAAAATGACTGCTAGGGAAATTAAACGCGTGCATCACTAGGAAACTGAACTAAATAGGTTGGCATAAGGAAGAACGTAAGTTTCTTATTTGCGGAGAGACGAATCTGTGTTCCCATACATTACATAGCATAAATTTTCGCAATTACTTACCTAGTACTTTCTAGATTAGTATTTTTTTACTTTACTTTTTTTTCTTTATGGATGGTTGGAAACATCTTTTAATATGTGTATTGTGCCTACCAACTTCAAATAATGTGAAAGCTAAAAACATCTTTAGGAGATGCCCGAAACCGAACATTCGAAAAAAGTATCCATATGTGTAATTCAAGGAATAACTGCACATAACAACCGTGCAACCAGTTCCCACATATTCACAAGAAATCGGCAAAAGTAGGTAGAGCGAATCCCAACTTTATTTCAATATTCTTAAGTTACATAGCGTTATTGTGGATGATTGTAAATTGCCGTGCGTAAGTGAATATTCTGTGGGTAGTACCTTTATGTTAACTGTGAATTGGAGTGGAATGCACTCTAATTATACCTACAGCAAGACATTTCATTGTTATTCGACAATAACTGTAGGTATACGAACTCGTAAAAGAAAACATCCTTTATTGCATTACGAACCGTTGCCATGAAGAATAAACGCTGAAAGTAAAATCTATCTGAATCAGATTCTTTATTTACAGAGCACAATATATTAGTTAACAAAATACTTAATTTTGTCCGCGCCGTAGAACCTACATTTTACTTCGTCCGCGTGAAGTGTTCTATCCCACGGGATTCATACATTTTTTTCGAGATAATAATAGCTATTCTAGACTATGATCTACATGTGTGCCAAATTTCATCCAGAACCGTTCTGCCGTTTTGGCGTGATTAAATAAAAAAAAACCTCAGATCAGAGAAACAATCTGAGAAAAAATCCCGCCCAAATTTCGTATTTAATATTAGAAGGATAATTAAATCAGTTGCTTCCTTTAGTATATCTTTAAAATAATATTATTTAAAGTAACAGTAGGTAAAAGTCCTACTGAATGGGTCAATATTTCATCATAAATATTCAGTATCTAGGATGCCAATATAATAATTATAAGCAAGTTAAAAATGTATTTTTTAATATCTAAACATAAATAAAATATGATCGAAATTCCGAGATACTTACCTGTTGTTAATTTGTATTATTTTTATTAATTTTAATAGTATTAGGACTAGAAACAAATTATATCCTGCAGGGGTCCTGCGACCTTTCACTATTCGGGTGACTACTCAACCCATCTGAGCTACCAAGGACTTCATACCCTCACAATGTCGAAACATTTTGTTTTAACACACATTTATAATGTGAAAACTAAAATTAAGAATATTTTTGAATGCAGTTTATTTCATCCTGTCCTTTAATTTTAACCCAATTAGACTGTATCCAAATACCGCTCGGCACTAACTAAATCCAGCTTAATCTATTAAGTATTTAGAAATTCAGCCTGGAAAACTATTATCGATTGATATTATTTTTGAGCATGATGTATACTAGCACATCGCTATCTGTATATAAATTCTTAACCATATGGCTAATCGCAACATATGGGTGACCTAATAAAGTTACTGACCTCTGTGTAATCAGCTGATTGCAAACGAATACATGTCAGTTTCTCCAAATTAATATCCAGTTCTTTTCTTATTATTTTCTGTCTAAGACAAAAAAGTAAACAACATATTATTTAAAATGTGTGTGACCGACTGGCTGGTTAGGTTTTTTTTTAATAAATGGAAAAAATGACACAGCTTTCTTCATTCATTTATGGTGTAAATGTAGGTGATGTGAACGTGTCCACATTGGTGTGATAGTTTTTCGAATTCTATAATCTCTTTGTTCCTGTCAGTTTCTTTAGTGGGACAAGAACAAATTGAAACCCACGAACTAAGTAATTTATTTTAGAAGTAATATACGTCATTTTAAATTGGCTAATTAATAAATGACTTAAATAAACCATAAAAGGCAATTGATGTTATTTTTATTTTAAACAAAAAGCGATTTATGTTAAGACCATCCGCACAAAGACGTGCTCAATGACCGAAATAATCTTGATACAAGAACGTTTCGTCGACTCATGCGCTGTTATTGAAATGACTCCAAGTAAATGCACAATAAAGTGAACAAAGAAATAAAGCAAAGCATTATGAATAGCCATATTACCTACAAAACACTTCAAACTTTATGGCATAATTTCCGAATTATTTATTTTAACATTTAACAGTTACCACTTTTGTCTTTACCTCCACTCAACAATATAATAACTATAGTACCCGTTACCTACTTCAAAGACTATAATAGTCATAGTCATAGTCATATCCATGATTATGTCCATTTCCATAATCATTAAACTTACCCTATATCGTCATACCAATCAATAGTCTTTCCTTATACCTACATTGTACTGTTATTGATTATTCCAAATAATTATTCAAGTTCTGTTCTAATTTTCTATTAAAATTAATTACACTTAATTTTCACAATTATTGGTTTTCATGTTACATGTCAATAATTTTTTTTAAAAAAAAAACAGTCAATTCAAATAAATGTATGTATCGTGAAAATGTTAGATTTGTGTAGTATCATGTCTCTGCTAAACGTAGTGTTAAATCCTCTTTGGTCTCTGCTTTCAAAGTTATTGATAGATACAATTTTACTTATTTTAATGTCAGATTAAATTAGCTAGTCAAATATTCTCATTTTCGTATTATCACTTTCAGATTATTTTTGTACTTTCTAAAGAAGCCAAAGTATTTAGAAGTTGTCTTATTCAAATTCTATAAGTAGCCATAGATCAATATTATCTGGGTTTATTATTTGGTATGATAAACAAGGAGGACTAATGGCATCAAAGTCAATAAGTGTGGCATTCCAAATAACAGTTCTGATACGCTGATGGATTTCAATAGAATTAGTGTAATTGTTACCGCGTTTTTCTCTTTTACTGCTGATTAGTTCTAGGTACATTAATTTCCAAACGAAGAATTAAAAAATATCATTAAAATAACAATTAAAAAGCAAGTGATACTTTTGTTCCAATTGAGTAAACGCATTGCAATTTTACAATGTTATATAGGTATGATGATATTCATTTTGTGTACCTATAATATGGGACATTGTGAACTATTTCATTTCTGTATGGGTATACTATGCACGGCATGTATGAAATTGATTGATTGTAGCAAAGCAAGTAGCCACTATTTCTAAATCAATATAATGTAGTATTTGATTGAAGTAAATATAATTAATTAGTAATAATTAGCAATCAGTTTCAATGACGAAATATGAATAAAAGTCTGTCTACCTACAGATAATCAAGACGGGGACTTACTGCAATATGTGTCCCGCAAATAAATAAATATTGTGATAAATTAATTGTTAGTTGTTATTATTATTATAATCCGAACAAAAATTTAATTTAATGTGAACAAGGAAAAATAACTGAATCTCTTCTAAGCGATGTTAACATTATTACGACACAGCGTATCTCGGGAGAATCTTTAAAGATACAATGTTTTTTGATAATCCTCAGGGTCATTGGACTAATAACCCACTTAGATAAGACCAAGGTCTACGGACATACTGAAAAAACTTAACATTATAAAAGGGAAGTGTGACACTCACTAACGAGGTGCGTTCGAAAAACTTTGATGAAATTATTTGTACAAATAATTTCATCTCTTTCTACCTTTCAAAAGTGTTGCTGTTTGTACAAAAGGGGTATTTGGAAAATGATAAACAAACGATCAGACATTTTTTTTTATAGGTAACTATTTTTGAGTAATTTTATGTTGGCAATACCTACTTGTTGCCGTCGCTGTCATAAAAAATGGACTCTACAGCCGCTGTTTCCTGCACAGATGTTCATAGACGCATCGCAAGTTCTCTGGACTTTATACAGGGTGTTAGGAGGACGCTCTCGGAAACGAAGGCAGGTGGCAGTGCTCGACACCTTAACACGATTTGAGGAAAAACAAATTTAAAATCACGAAAAAAATCAGCTGTCCCATACAAACAATCCGTGTAGATATTCCAATTTGTAGGAAACAGCTTTATTTTCGTCTTGCTCAAGTACCTTCTTATTAAAAGCTTAGGAAAAATCTTTGAATACTGCAGCTCGATTGCAGTGAAAAACTGCTGAACAAATAAAGCAGTCATATAAACAAATTTTAAATTTGTATAAAAATGCCTAAATAGGCCCATCGCACAAAGGCGAATGCAAAAGCAGTTGTAAATTCAAGTATTAACAAATAAACAATAAAGATTGTATAATGTTGGGTCGCAGATTCGATTGTATATTTCCACTACGTCAGCGTGATTAGTTAGACTTTGTAATGGGCTTGCAGGTAGTAAGTAGATAGTATGAGTCGCCAGGGCTGCAATGTCGGTTACTAACAGCGCACGGAAATATGTGTAAAAATAGATTAAAATATATTTACGAGTGACATTGACTTTGAAATAACTGAAATGTTTTAAGAAGCTACATTTCAGATAATGGTTGCTGGTCGTAGGAAAATAAACAATGACAACACACTGCATGATAGTGATTACGACTTTTGTTTTCCGAGACGCTCTGTAGGCCAGGCCTATTATGTACTCATTCTGTGCTATAGTTAAACTAGAAGTATCAAACATGAAATTTTCCATAATTAGGTCACAAAACTAACTATGCTACGTTTGACATAACACTCACGCTGGGTACAATGACCTCTCCAGAAATATAATCTTCGATTGGATGTTCTAAGTAGTGTAGCAGGGGTCTATTCTCTGATTCAGGGATCTAATTAATTCGTCAAACAAGTAATTTTTCATATTTTTTCTTGTTTGACGAATTAATTAGATCCCCGTACTCATGTACAGATTTCTTAAAGTGAGCGGAACTCAACTCTATATCTATTGGGATAACGTTATGAGATAGTAATATTTATAAATTGAAATTAGAAATTTGGTATCCACATCTTTTACATTATTTATATTTACAAGAAGAATCAATTAATAATTTGATTTTACTATAATTTTTCCACGAACTATTATAATTTATGAAAAATATATTACTAAACAATAAATAAAATAAAACACACCGAAATATTATTCAGAATAAACATTAAAAACATTTTAACTCTTAATTTAAACTTTGTAAATTGTTACTTTTATGATTAATTAGGAAATGATCCATTAAAATGAGTTAAATACCTACTCAGAAGATAAACTAAGTAAGACAAACAAAAAAACTAAATGATAATTACCTCATTATTTTTTAAAATAATGTTTACGGTGCAGTAATTTATAAACCAACATAATTTTTAAATTAATAATGGGCCTAATTCTGGGAACACACTTTAATTCTAAATTTAAGTACAGTATATCTCTTTCTCGCAATAAGTCATAGGAAAAAGATAGCAAGAATCTGTTTAGAGCTGTCAATTAAATTTAGATAGATTTCATAGAAACCATAGACAATTTTAGACGGCATGTACGGAGGTGCCTCCTAAACACTGCATTTTATCACGTTCAATAAGGTCGAAAATTGAACGCACCTTACTTAATGTCAATTTATATGACAGCCATCCTTTTCGTATTCGCTTTGAAAGAAAGAAATAGACTGAACTTAAATTTAAACTTAGCATGTGTTCTCCAGAATTAGGGCCAAAATGTATAAGTAAACAGCGTTGTTAAAAGTAAAAATCAAGTTTTATGTGAAAACGACTCGATTGTGAATTTGTGACAATCGCTACTCGTACCGTATCAAGGCAATATTTTCTATCTTTCCTGGAAACAGTTTACACGACAGTTAACACGAACTCCAAAAAATACCTTTCTATGAGATAAGTTACCTACCTACTTCATTTTAATTATTTGTTTCTTTTTAGTGTTTTCATGACCGTTTATTTTTTTAAATAACTTTCTATTTCTTCATTTTTAATTTCGTTTAGCTACAGCCGTATTGTATCCCTTCCTACATGGGAGATACTCCTCATTGTGTTTCTCCCATATAGGAAGACCTATACTCAGCAGTGTATAAGTAGAACCCACGGAACCTAAGTGAATCATTATACTTACCTTAGTCCTCATTGAACGAATAGTGCAGTAAAAATTGTACAGACGACTGCACATCAAGTGTAACATTTGCATTACGAAATCCGCCTCTATTACGAACGCATTTAGGGCGGTCTTAAGGTCAAACTGTTACGCTTGATGTGCTGTCGACTGTACCTAGTTTCGTATCTAATCTAGCCCATTCCATATAATTAAGTGGAATTGCTAATTTTATAGGTCGCAATAAATGATAATTGTCATAAATTCGTTAAGGTGCGTATAAAATCATAGTAGGTTCTTTATGATTGACCACGAATATGAGGAGTTGAGTTACTGCATCATAACCTTCATAAATATTCAGCAATCTTAATTCTCGAGCGAAGTCAAGGCCTGTATGTTATATTATACAAGAAGCAGCTGCTGCCCGAAATTATTAACTAGAAATCTAGGTTAATTAGTTAGAAGATCAATTTTCCTTAACCTCACCCTCACCTTCCTTCACCCGCGCGATACTCTTCAGACCGACAGATTACATTTTCTTTGTCTTCTAAACATTTAGTTAGAATAATTTTGGACATGACCATATTATTACGATGGAGGATTAAGATGAATAGACAATTGAGATAAGTGCTCCACGCTCCAAAAATTTATCGAATTTTTAAAAAAAGGAATGTCCATCCCGGGGTGTCGAACTATCATCTTACCAAATTTCATCTAAATATGTTCAGAAGTGTAAGCGTGAAAATATATCAGCTGTCTTTTATCTTATACAGAGTAACTCTGCAGTTATTCTCGATTTTATATCATTAGTGTGGATTAAAGTGCATTACACATCTTTTAAAACACGTGTTATTTCGATCGGCACAGGTTTAGGACATCAAATATTTCTACTATTTTTCGTGATATTCAGAAGTCCCGACATAGAAAATGATCGTAATTAACGAATTCTGTTCGGTAATTTACCATGTTCACTCTCACAGATTATTTAATTTTACACAATTTAGGTGGCGCTCTTAAGAATTCATGCGTTTCGACATCAAATTCACCGCAAAATTAACAATAGTCATCTCAATCAACGAATAATAAAAAACTATTTAATAAATAAAAAAAAAACATTAAATTTAACATCTCTGTCAGTATCTTTTTGCACAAAACCGTCGTTGTGTGTACTTTAGGACAAAATAATTATATTAAATAATGTACATCAATTACTCTTGAAAAATTGGTTGCACTTATCACAAACATCTGTCACTACCGGGGTTTGAACCGGGAAGCTCTGATTTAATAGCCAGCACTGGCGACCACTCAATTCGATTCAGATGCCCATTAGGATGAGTGGATACTTTAATTGTGTGACGATGCTATGCAAGGTATGCAATTAATTTATTAGATTGTCATCTTGGTATTCCGAGACCGTAACCTTACCAGTCGACTGCATAGCATCACTTGTATTAATGCGTATAGGTAAAACAATATCGACACGTGGCAAAACTTCGCTGGCAACAGTGCTAACACTGTTTCCATTTCGGTAATTACAGAACACGGCAAAAGTCTGTCTATAAACATAAGTATTATAGCCACTTAAATTGATTTTGTTGCGAGTGGTAGCCACGTAGCGACTAGCGACCATCGCAGTCGCTAGTGAGTGGTATACGGACGCCATATTATGGGCAATGTGCCAATCGATTTAACGAAATAACCAACTTTGGTGTCAAGGGTCTGTTTGTATTTTATCCAAGCCGTCTCCACGTCACGAAGCTCACAGCTCAGTCAGACAGAAGTAGTCATACGCGTTATGTAGAACCAGCCACCATATTTGTCAAAATGTGTTTTTTTTTGTAAGCTATAAAGATTTTTAATTAAGTTGTTTTTAACTACCTTATAGCAAGCTTGTTATCGGCCTTAAAATTTTAGTTAAGTTGACCTCTTCGACGTGGTGATAAAAAGGGGTATGTTTTATTATTGATACGTAATTTGTTTCCACTGTGACGCAAATGTCAAGGAAAATTTTAATGTAACTACCTTATTAATTTATAGTGTTTTTAATTTAAATAAATACATAACTATGTACCTACTAGAGTTTGATTTAAATAAGGGGCATTCCCATTTTATGTTAGTATTATCTTTGTGATTGGGTAGGTATCCAATTATTAATTACAGTGAACTAGCTATCTGACATCTGCTCATTACTTTAAAAGCAGTATCTTTGTAGGCAATGCGTTTATTGCCTTCGTAAATCGCACACAGGGTGATAAAAAAACATGTACCTATTTACCTTGTTTATTTTGCTAGCGCGATTGTGTATTTTCGTTTTTCGCAGGCAGACGAATGAAAACCCGCACTAAATTGCATTTTTCTTTTGTTACAGTGCTATTAAGGAAGTGTCAACATGGGCGACGGGAAGATAGAAGGTAAGGGTTCCTTAACCCTAAAATCTGTCTATTCTTTTTTTACTATCTAAAATGTAGATATAGGTTGTTGATGTTATGAATATATAGAAAAGAGATGTTTCATATCCGCCCAGGTATATGTACAGTATTCCAAAAAATCTGGAAAAATCTCCTGAAGCCGCGAAAAATACAAACATGTAATTAGTTTTGATCCTTAGTTTGTGTGTACAAAAGTTGAAACTTTTCGTTGATTTCACCGTTATTCACTATGGCAATATGGCGGGTGACATGGAAGTCAACTAAACGTCACCAAAGTGACAAAGGCGCCATGATGAATGTTTGGCTGTGCTGCAGTTTTTGTAAAAAAAATCTTGTTCTGTACCACGCAATCAAGCAAATAAAAAGAAAATGGACAATCGAACACTGCTCTGCATATTTTTATCTATTTTTCAGAATACTGTACATAGACCTGGCCGGATCGGCCTAGATTTTGTCCATTAATAAATTAAAAAGGAATAAACATGTTTTACCGCTCTGTCAAGCCACAAACTCCAGCCAGACACATAGGTTTTTAATTATCATAACGCTTCCGGGAGTCCTCCTTTGACAAATGAAGCAGTAATAGTACTTACCTAATTTTTTTAATTAGACTACAAAACGGTTATTAGCTGCTATAATAACCGGCCGTGGCGGTGCCGGTTAAAACAAGGAAAAATGCTAAGCTAGAATTTTATTCGGGATATGTACCATGTAATTTGTTAATATAGAGTTCCCGATATTTCGGTGCAGAAACAAATTACACCACACAAATTAAATGTTAAATATCCCGTATATAATTCTAATTCAAATGTTAATAACCATGAAATGAAAGTTAAAAGTGCTATGTTGCTACCCGTATGTAGGGTCGTCTGGGTAGGTACCACCGCCTTTCTTATTTCAGCTGTGTAAGTGAAACAGTTGGCTGTTTCGGATTGAAGGGAAAGGTAGTCAGTGTAATTACTGGGCATGGACGGCATTTTATCCTAGGCCTCAGGCCTCATTACAGGCTTACAACGCACCTGCAATACCAAGTGATTTTTTCCTTGTTATTGCTGGTGTCTATAGGCGATGGTGACCACTTGCCACCAGGTGGGCCGTCAGCTTGTTTGTTATCTAGTTGTATATAAAAAACTACATTTAGTATTTAACAATTCGGAGCACGGGGCTCTCTGAGCAAAATGTCCTTAGTAGTTCTCAAACCATAATGTCTCTACTCGAAAAAAATGTAAGTAGGTTACATAAAACACGTAAACTAAGTGCTTGACGTCAAGTTGGTCAAATAAATGGTTGTCTTCGATAAAAATTAAAAAGTAATGCGTCAATTTGTGTCACATACTTTAGACATGTTATTTTGATATCGGTGTTATTATCAGTCCATTATTTTTAACGAAATCTTTTGTTTACATTACATTTGAGCTGTTTCGTCACTTTCCTCGGCAAGATAATTTAAAATGTGTTACTGTGTTACCGTGATACAACTGGCATTTCAACTTTAATGTTGTCTGTTCCTATTATAAACATCACAACTATCAGAAGAACAAAGTATCGTCAATATGGCGGAAAACATTATGGACCGCCGCCGTCGAGGTTTGCCAATGACTTTTCATTTCATTACATATGTACACACGACAGTACATCAAGTGTAACAGTTGCATTACGAAAGCCGTATGTATTACGAACGCAGTAAGGGCGGTTTCAAAGTCAAACTATTAATCTTAATGCATAAGCATATGTGGTTTTAGTAGTCCATTTGTAAAACATAACTATTTCAATATTATTCAGTCAGTTTAAGGAGACACATCTTTGCCTGAAATAGGAAATTTTTGGATATATCTAGATCCTTTCAAATCCATAACCAAACTGATATAGCTCGTGGTCCCTAAAATTTTTGATATATTTTACTTACGTTCTACGGCTAAGATTAGGTGATTTAAAAAGGGGCTACCTCGTGCACACTAGCGACACCAATTGATTGTTATTAATTATGGTGAATTTAGAACATATTAAACAAAAACGCTTTAGAGAATTGCTAAAAATTACAAATACCATTTTTTAGTCATTCACTAAAGCGTTTTTGTTTATTATGTTCTATATTCACCACAATTAATATAAATCAAGTGGTGTCGCTAGTGTCGACGAGGTATCGCCTTGTTTCGGCTATATGTATAGAGATAGAGATATTACTGACTCAGCGAGGGGACAAAAGACGAAATAATAGCGATTGCGCGTGTAAAGTCAGCGAAAATAAACAAATTATTTCTTATAAAAAAATATAACTAAGGTTAACAGCAAAAAAAAATTACACGATTGTGAATATTAGTGATAAATAAAGTAATTTCATAAAAAAAAGTTAAAGTAAATAAAGTAAAGTAAAGTTAATAAAGTAAGATATTTAAAGTAATTTCCTATTGATTACTAATTATCTTTTACAATTAATCTTAAGTTTTCTTATTTTTAAGACGAAATAAAATGTATCGACACAAAATCCTTTCATTGTGTTTTGTTTTACACGTGTCTAGATAAAGATAATGATGAAGACATTACAATTATAAAAGTGCGAATTTTCTAAATGTATCGCCTTATAACATTTTCAACTTTTTCAATATTATTCAGTAAGTTTTAGGAGACGACTTTTGCCTGAAATAGGATGAATCTAGATCCTTTAAGATCCATAATTAAACTATATACCTAGTGGCCCATTAAACTTTTTGACAAATTTATCGATTAAATATAATTGTATCCAAAATAAATAGTAATAAAACCTAGGTTTATTACTTGTTGTAAAAGTTTGGAAAATGGTGGTAACATTATTTTACCTTAAAAGTACAAAATTTTCACACCCATCATTTTAATATCTAATACATATTTACAAAGTAATGGTTAAGTTAGCTACACAAACGTCGTAGGAGTGATTATTTTTATAAATATCAACATAACGACATGATCTTTTTTCCGATAGATAACCCGAAAATTATGTCGGGCCCTGTGCTGACCAACTCGCCGAACGCGGTGCTGTCAAAGACCCTGCTCGGACGATATAATGACCTGCCGCTGCCTGCAGACAAGATCCTCGCCACATACGTCTGGATTGATGGAACCGGAGAACATTTGAGATGCAAAGACCGTACTCTTAACTTCATTCCAAAAGTACCGAAAGGTGAGCTGAAATCCCCTTTTCTTTCTATACTTGGCATGACGACACTCAATAATTAGCTTATACAGGATGTAAGGGGAACGCTGACGAAAAGGAAGGCAAATGACAGTGCTGGATTCGTAATTCTGTGGTGCTAGAGACCCGAACACAATTTAAAAAAAAAATCGTGTAAAATAATTAGCTTCCTGAATTGTAATTTCTCAAACATGCTTGGAAATTTAAGTATTATTTTGACTACCTTCTTCGAGATAAATCGAAATTGATGTATTGGCCAAATATATGCGAGCAGCGGCTGGCAAATGTTGTATGAAAACTGTCATGTTTAGCGGCCAAATAAATTACTATGTAAACTCATATATGCCATGTAATTTAAAAATGGAACGATCTTTTACTCCGAATCATGGAAACCATGGAGGTAATTAATCGATGGTTTCATTTAAATTTCGAAGGGACCGGCAAATAGAATAGGGTAGTTGACAACTTTTTTCTTATTTCATAAATAAGAAGTTTATAAATCATAAAGAAATATTGCGAAAGAAATAGTATGTCTAAGATCAATAGTTTCACAGATATAGTGCTATGTTTGATGTGAAGCGGCGCATCTTACAAAAACGCTCCATAGAAAATCGCCGGAACAGGTGACGTCACATGTTCCCATATTACTAAGAAATGTATAGGCATACTGACAAAATTGATAATAACTAGGCATTAAGTATGTTTTTATTAATAGTTGTCATAATAATAGTTGTTTTAATTGGTGTAAGTAATCTAATACCATAATGAGTTTTGAAAAAATTTGAAAAACAATATGATCATTTTTTAAATTTTCAAAACAGTACAACATCAACAATATTCCATATCTTCCAAGTTTGAATTATTTTTATGGGTAATAGTAGCGTATATTTTCCGAATTTGTGAAAAATAGCACCATTTTCAAACTTAGGCAACATCCCAATTATTGAAAAAACCTGTATTTTCAAATAGTTAAAAAACTCTGCCTAGTACTTTAGCTTTGATTCCCGCGTATTATTTGAGAAAATTACTATTCAAGCCTTGGCCACAACTAGGCATTGATGGACTTAGTAGTGTTCGTCCATCAATGCCACATTTGCTGGCCGCTGCAGTAATGTACAGTGGACAGCATATCAAGCGTAACAGTTTGACCTTGTGACCTTTATTCCGTTCGTAATAGAGACGGCTTTCATACAGCAAATGATACACTTGATGTGTTGTCGTGTGTACTATACCCACACGAACTGTTTGTATGGAACAGCTGATGTTTTGTCGCGCAGTAGGTACTGCCATCTGGCTTTGTTTTGGAGTGTATTCCCCTTACTAGTTACTCGTGTTAGATATTTTAGAAAATACATCGACAAAATTGCTTTTGTCAATGTTATTTTTATTTATTTATTGTAACGTAACACTATATCGCGCATATGAATTGTGCAAACAATTTATCCGTCGTTGAGTGAGTTTAGTTTTATTACGTCCTCATTAACAATTGTAATTAGCCCAGTTATGTAAATTGTTCGACCTTCAGCGAATGAGATGTTAGTAAACATGATGCCGTATAGAACTAAATATAAACCTAACAAACTTTTCTTAAGTGTCTCATTCACTATATTATAATTAACGGAACTAATTATTTATAGATAAATTGGCCTGTCTACTAAAAGATCTTAACGAGAAATTAATGCTCGACATGAAACGGAACTTAACTTGGAATCAAGTCTCCGAATACTTTCCGCCGTACTTTTGTCCGAAAGATCTAGAAAGCATGTTCAATGTCCGCTGCAAGTTGAGTGAAAAAGAAAATAGAGATAGCTTTGATGAGAATTTAAAAGGTTTCACACTAATATTGTCAATCGCAGTCGTAGAAATGTCGGCTATGCGTAGTGGCTCCAGTCCATTAGGTAGATTTCATTTGTCTATCGCCTGTAGGTAGATATTGATTAGTCATCTACTACTGAGTTTAAAATAAGTATAATGAAGATAGAATATGCGTTCTAGAATAATATGGAATAACTCTGATATCCTAGCTAGACACTATTCCATTATTTATCATCCATTAATTGAAGATAGAAAAACATGTTGTCTGCTCATAACCTTGTTATCTACCACTTACCTTAAAATAAACTGAACATTACATTATTTGAGGACCGGCTGGCCGAGTGGTCTGAGCCCCTTACTATACAGGCTACTTGGTCGGGAGGTCCTGAGTTCGAATCCCGGTAGGAGCAAATGTTTGTATGATGAGTACGAGCATTTGTTCACGAGTCATGGATGTTTATGTTTATTTAGTATATTTCTATTATTTATTTACATCCATATTATTGTCATTATTTCTCTGTTATCTAGTATCCATAACACAAGCTCTTTATGATTCTTACTTTGGGCTGTAATAGGTGTAAGTGTATAAATATTATTATGTATTATTATTTTTAGTAAAATTGGACGAAGAAGTAATTAAAAATATACATTGTGCTACAAAAGTCCGAAGTATAATTTAAAGGCTGGTGGTGTTCCTTGATTCAATTATTAATAAATTATTGTAAATGATTAATTAAAGTTGTTAATAATTAATTATTAACAATATTGACTGACACACAATCAAAATTGTATAAAATTAAAATAATGTAAATTATTTTAATTTATTTATTTTGAACAAATAAAGAAACTACTACAATGTTCACAACTGCCAAACTGCATAACAGTTTGTCTGCAGTACCTAGTTCTCGTGGCCTTTTTAAACTTAACTTACATAATGTAATCCCAGAAATATCATGTTTTATAATCTATCACTACCATGAACTATTTTCTGTATAAATAAGCATAGGCGAGGTAGGCACAATGAGGTGCACTAATAGAAATTAATACACACAAAGTGCAAATAAATACTTATCCCACGCAGTTTATAAGTATCCTATAATATTATTATTATTATCTTGTATTTGGGGCTTTTCGGTCCTGTTATGACTAATTTGTCACTGCGACCTAAAAGATCTATTGTGACTTGCCCCCAATACCTATATAGTTTATAATAAAACCTTGATTTGGGCACTTTAAATAAATTTTAGGATTTTCCCAACCTCAAGGGTCTTAACTTCATTTGGGTCAATAGTGTGTCCACCGAGTACTTTGAGTGTCTCTCCCCAGATGAAGGCTTCGTTTGTGGATAAAAGTTGCAAAGGAAGATTGGGGTTTCGCGCTTATCCGGGTCACTTAGTTTTAGGTTGAATAAGTGTCTGTTCAGTTTGCAGTGGCCTGTCAAAGCTCTAATCATGGCACTCGCATTACTATAATAACATTGTTAATCAAAATTATCTACATATAATCTAATAGTTTTTCTTGATAGGTAGGCCTGGATGTTTGTGAGGGTAGTTATATAGTTTCATTATGTTGCTACTTGCTAGAGTATTTTCGTAGATTATTGACTAATTTTACTGCTAGTGTTAGTAGTTAGGTACTGTATTCGTCTTTGTGCCTTTTAGTAACGTTAATGCTTACGTTTCAGATTTGCCGGAATGGAATTTCGACGGTAGTTCGACGGGACAAGCGGAGGGACACAACTCAGACACATTCTTGATGCCACGCGCCATCTACAAGGACCCATTCCGTCGAGGCAACCACATCTTAGTTATGTGCGACACGTATAAGTACAACTTGGAACCTACAGGTAAGGAAGGAACAATATAATATAATTATCACAATATATGTAATACAGCACATCAAGCAACAGTTACAACTTACAATACAAAAGTTCATAATTCATAATATTCATAACTCTCTACTGTACATTAAAGTACTTTCAAGATTAAAGATAACATCGATGTTTATGAGTTGGAGAAAAAAAATATTATGATTATTATAATCATATTTTTTATACAACTAGATGACAAACAAGCTGACGGCCTACCTGATGGTAAGCGATTACCGCCGCCTATACATAAACAC
Organism: Nymphula nitidulata; assembly: GCA_947347705.1. Lineage (NCBI taxonomy): Eukaryota > Metazoa > Arthropoda > Insecta > Lepidoptera > Crambidae > Nymphula > Nymphula nitidulata. The sequence goes on from OX374616.1 coordinate 27,972,003, forward strand.
CTGCAATAACAAGGAAAAATCACTTGATATTGTAGGTGCGTTGTCATCCTGAGGCCTAAGATGAAATGCCGTCCATGCCCAGTAATTATACTTGCTACCTTTCTCTTCAATCCGAAACACAGCGAACTGTTTCACGGCTGAAATATGCAATATGTATATGCATATGCTGAATATGGAAAAATAGTAGCTACTTAAATATATGTTTGCGGGAAACACTGATCTTCTCAATCTGTGGTTAGCCGCTAAGACGCGGCCTTGCCTGATATCAATTTTCAAAGCCGTTCAGGGCTATAACATTGGTATTACAATAGTCTACCTTCTTATTACCTTATCCTTGAGAAATACAAACAAGACCTACCGATCGACTTTCCTAAGCCGAACCGAACCACACGGCCTTTACTCTTTACAGTCATAATGTGGCAACTATAAAGTACGTGCACGAGATCGGTGTGACATGGTACTAAAGTGTTCAGCTACTTCTCTGGTCGACTGTACACAAACCCAATTGGGTACACCGAAAATGTATATTTATAATAAATTTAGGTGCATAGTTATACTTTTATAGTTGATATATTATGACATGATATTGTGATGTTACATTCTTCAGGTAGGTATTTGTCTAATGTCAAACCTACAATATAAGAAGCTTTTTTAGGATAGTGAATAAACAAAAAAATATCTATTAACAGACACCAACAACCGCGTAAAGTGTCAAGATGCGTACGAGAAATGCGTGGACGAGGAGCCGTGGTTTGGTATCGAGCAGGAGTACATATTGTTGGACTCTGATCTCCGTCCGTTCGGCTGGCCCCCGGGCGGCTTCCCCCCACCGCAGGGCCCTTACTACTGCGGTGTTGGTGCCAACAAAGTCTTCGCCAGGGATCTCGTCGAGGCACACTATCGGTGATTATTTTACAGATCTATACCACAAACCTATATCGTTACCATAATTATTACTATCAAAAATTTTGATATTATATTCTAAGTAGATCTCTGATATTTAAGGTTGGATAGCTGATCCATTGACAAGTGGACCTAGTACACTTTAATTTATAGATACCGTGCCCAATGTGCTACGTAGCACCTTGTGCACTATTATATTACATAAGCGGTGCATTGAAAAAATGAGAAAGCCGAATAACATTTGAATGAACCATGACCTTACAAGGACAGTTCAATACAATAAATTATTACGTTATAAATAGGTAGGTACCGACCGGTAGTAGGTACCGATGCTCTTTGAGCATAATATGTCCTTTCTTGCAAATGGTATTGCCGTTAGATTTATATTTTTTTGATAAGCTCATAGAAAACGCTTCAAATAGATTATACCTTTTGTCGAAATATTCATATGTACTGTTTGTTGGTCTAATTTATGTGGTGTACGTATACATATATTATGCTCTACTTTAATTCATTATTGATTTTTTATTAATTAGTATCACATGTAAGATTAGGACATTCGGTTTATGCATTTAGGCTTGCATAATAATATGTATGACTATGTCTTTGAGATTTTGGTGTGATCATAATTGAAGGAGTAGGTAAGGACTAATTCCTCGTCGGTCTAAGATAGTTTATTGTTAACATACTTAAATAATATATTCATAAGTGAACAGTTAAGAATACTATATGTACACTTATGTAGGTTTAATATTATTTATAGAAAGATAAATAGGAACGAACGGATACATAGTAATGGTATAGGTTTGCAATGTATACATATTAAGTAGAATGAATATTTAATAATAATATTCATACACACACCTTTTTTCTAGCCCAAAGTAAGCATCATTAAGAGCTTGTGTTATGGATTCTAGATAACGGATTAATATTGATAATAATATGTATATAACTATTAGAAATATACTAAATAAACATATAAAACTCCAAGACACGTGAACAAATCCTCGTATTTATCATACAAACATTTGCCCCTACCGGGATTTGAACCCGGGACCTCTTGATCGAGCAGCCCGCATAGCAAGGGGTAGGTACCTACAGACCACTCGATCAGCTTTGTTTGTTACAAGAAAATTGCGTTTATTATCAAAATAGTCTTTTAGACGTAAATCTTACAAAGAAGTAAGCAAGTTCATGGTCAACCACTATCACTTCCGCGAGATCTCGATTGGCACGCAACTGACAGGAGAACCGTTCAAATCATTTAATTGAAAAGTCTATAGCTTACCTACTGGTACGATTAGGAATTAACCTGTCTGTGTCATAACCCGTATCTTTCACTAGCCTTTATACGTCCCACTGCTGGGCACAGGCCTTCCTACATGGGAGAAACACATAGGGAGCTTGGGCCATAACACCATCACGCTGGCCCAATGCGGGTTGGTGGGTTAAAGCGGTTGCAGTAACAACCGGGACCAACGGCTTACTGTGCCTTCCGAAGCACGGACGAGCTCGAGATTAGAAATTTTAGTTGACCCATACCAGGACCGACCATGGCGAAAGTTGCTTTGTTTTCGTAATCGAAACCAGAGCGCTCAAACCACTACGTCACCGAGCTCCTCATAACCCGTATAAAGTACCTAAATTGTAAAACTGTCTAATTGCAGATGTTGCCTGTTTGCTGGCGTGCCTATCGCCGGCACCAATGCCGAAGTGATGCCGTCACAATGGGAGTTCCAAGTGGGTCCGTCCGTAGGCGTGACGGCTGGGGACGACCTATGGATGGCGCGGTACATCCTCCACCGGCTGGCTGAGGAGTACGGCGTGATAGTCTCCTTCGACCCCAAGCCGGTGCAAGACTGGAATGGGTCCGGTGCGCATACTAACTTCTCCACAAAGAAGATGAGAACCGACAACGGTATTATGTACGTATTTCGTTTATTAATTTCGCGGTAAATTAATTTTGTTAAATTATAATGTCACAATGAGTACAATTCACAATCGTTGTGTATTCAAAAACTAAATATGGACTAAATTGTAAACATGATCCATTTTTCAAGCTTTAAGTAATTAATAATATAAAGCTTTCTATATAGAAAAAGTTGAACACAATTTTAAGATATAGGGTACTAGTTTTTAATTTGACATCAGTTCTTTTGTAATGTTTTTTAAATTAATAAGTCCGTTAGTACTAACCTGTCTCATTATTAAAAAAAAAAACAAATTGGAACATAACATCCATTTGATTTGATCTTGACCATTTGCTAAGTGAAGTAGAACTGGGTAGAAGTAGTTGACCGTTGACTAAATCTGGAATAGTATGCGGTTTACGGGCAGTAAGACCTTTTTGCTCGATAGGTAAGCTGACAACCGTGTTTTTCCCTTTTCTACGAAAAAGGAAATGGCGTAGCACATGCTCCTTTATTAGATTTAGCAAGAAATAAGGTTGTAACAAATTGTTTTGTTGCAGTGAAATCGAGAAGGCGATAGACAAGCTCTCGAAGGTACACATGAAGCACATCAAAGTGTACGACCCTCGCGGTGGGAAGGACAACGAAAGGAGACTCACCGGGCTCCATGAAACAGCCAGTATTAATGACTTTAGCGCAGGTAAGCTGCATTGAAAGGCATAATTCTAAATCTTAACCATAAATCCATCCATACTTTCTAACTATAAATGCAAAAGTGAGTTTGTTTGTTTGTTTGTTACACTTTCAAGCCTAAGCCACTCAACCGATTTAGATAAAATTTGGTACGGAGATAGTTTGAGACCATGAGAAGGACATAGGATGCTTTTTGTAGCGATAAACGACATCCAAGCGAGCGGAGCTGCGGGTAAAAGCTAATAATATTATTAATGCGAAAGTTAGGATGAATGACTCGAATCACGCCAGAACGACTAAACGGATCTGCGTATATGACATACTTAGATATATTCTAGTCTGGAATTGCACAAGATTCTTTTATGTCGGGAATGTGTTTCTATCGGATAATGTAGACGAAGTGGCGGGGTGAAGCTAGTAAATATATAAAAACTGCTTCCTCTATAACTGATTTGCCCTATAATTTCTAACGTTGACCATTTTGGTTTCAAACACTTAAAGTATAGATACCTTAACTACTTAGTGATAAAAAATCCGCATATATTCTTGTTTTTAAATAAAAAACATCCCTACTATTCTGAACACATGTGTAAAGTAAAAAAAGATGATTTTTCTACTTGAACGATTGCAAAATTCACTTCTTTTGGGTCTAGTAGTTTTATTAAAAAATACTTTAATTATCTATGCTAAGTTTGCACCTAACAATTGTGAATAAGTTTTTTTTTTACATAAATAAAAATACAACATGTAGTGAATTAGTAAGTTTATTCACCTAGGAGTCAAATTTAGGGTGAGCCAAGTATTAAAAAAAATGACAAGAGAAGGATACCATGGGATCGCGGGCTCGAATCTCGGTAGGGGCAATGTTGGTATTCTGAGTTCAAACCTTTGAACACGAGTCGTGGATAGAGAGACTTTCCTTAGTGCATTTGTAATAGAGGCGGCTTTCGTAGTGCAACTGTTACTATTGATTTGCTGTCGCCTTTACATATCTATCTATACTTCTCCGTAATCATGTATCCTTAACTACAATCTAGACCAACTCAAATTGGTCTAGATTGTAGGAATAGATTATAGGTGTGAGTTTAGAAATAATATTACCTATTACCTACTTAATTTTCTCTAGGCCCACAGACTTGCAGTTTCTTTTTTTTCTTGTCGTTTTTATTTACAAACAGCTCTTACTCTTTGTCATGCATAGCTACCGATAAAGTCCCATCTAACAAACATTCTTTAGAAACTATATTCTATCAGTAAACTCTTAAAAAAATTAATGACAGAACTTTATGACATCAATAAATAACTTCCTTGATAGAATACATTTAAATAGGTTATTGTTATACCGGAAATATCGCCAAGGTTGGCAGTTGAACTAGAATATCTCATTATGTAGATTTAATATTATGAATATTGATATTTTTATGCATAAAACAGTTAATCTCGGCTTGCAGCCTTCTTTGCCATTGGTCTATGGCCAGTAGACTATTAAAATTGCTTGAGTATGTAATTTTCATGCGTTTTGAATTATAAATTTTAAGATTAAAATAAATAAAATTTTAATTCTATACGGAATATGGGCATACAACGCCATTATTTTCCCTTTTTAAAGTTTCCGTAGTCGATAAAGAACCTTTATTGTTTCTGTTGTCTGTCCGCAGCTTTGTTATGACTCATGGTTGCAAGAAAGTTGTGAATTGACCTGGGTATACGACCTACATTTCATTACGCCGATAAAATTGTATTTTGTCTTGATAAAAAATCTTTAGTTTAGGTACAGGTCCCTGCAAACATCTTGACCATTTTTACAAATTAAAAGACCTGCGTAGAAAAAGTGTAGGTATGCACTGAATATTGCAACTTTTGAAAAAGATTGTGTTTATGTTCATAAAGTAAATTTCTACTATACATAGGTACCTATTATTATCTAATATATTTCTCTGATATCTATGTAAGTAGTATTCATAACACACGCTCGCTTAACGATGCTTAATTTGGGCTAGACAATTGGTCTGATTGTAAGAATATTATTATTAAGCATTCAAGTTAATTTTTAGAATAATAATAATATTCATACACTCTCACCTATTATCTAGCCCAAAATAAACATCAAAGAGCTTGTGTAATGAATACTAGATTACGGAGAAAATAATTATAATTATAAATACTAGAAATATACTAAATAAACATATAAAGATCCATGACTCGTAAACAAATGCTCTTTCTCATCATACAAACATTAACTCCTGCCGGGATGTCTTGACCGAGTAGCCTGAATAGCAAGGTGTACAGCCCGCTCGACCAGCCGATCGCCAATTTTTCACGAGGTTTGTTTATTTGACAACAGGTGTCGCCAACCGCGCCAGCAGTATTCGGATACCGCGGGCTGTGGCGGAGGAGAGGAAAGGTTATCTGGAAGACAGAAGGCCAGCGTCGAACTGCGACCCGTACTCTGTCTGCAACGCGCTCATGCGCACGTGCATACTGAATGAATAACAGAGAAGCCCCGAGCACCTCGCCGCGCCCCTCACGCGTGCCAGCTAGCAAACACTTCCAGATGTGCCTGGGACTCAACGGTCACGCCCACACAATATAACATAAGACTTCATCATTGAAGAGTTCCCGTATCAGTTCTACCATGCCAGTACCGTGCCAGTTAGGCAGTTCTACCGTCTTGTGTGTTCTGTGGTGCCACCACTCACCAAACACCATTTAATAAGACTGGCTATAATACCTGCGGGTGTATCCCAGTAATTCCATGGTAAAACATAATGGAAATTGTTGGAAAAGCTTCTTCATAATTAGGTACATATGCGCCCTTTATTTCCGTGACGACTAAAATCGTAAATAGTCATGGCGTTTTCACAATACATACGGTGCGCTAATAGTTTTATACTTCTTTAGCACTCTTAATAAATTACCCATAGACAAAGAAATAGAAGTTCAACCAGGCACGCCGTTTTATAGGACTTACGGAAGTAGAACGATTTCCATTAAGGGGAACAAACAATAAAAATAGCGGGACACAGCTGTCGTACCTACCGACTATATAGAATCACTCAGAAAGTAAAGAAAATTAGTAAGTATATATATTTCACTTTTTTAAAACGCGCATATAAGATCGCATATTTTATTTATACACAGAGTGGCACAGCGCCTCCAAACTAAGACAGTATTCACAATCGACCTCTTTGACGCCAATTTCATCGTGTTAAATTGGTGTTTGAAGTAAGACACACAGTTCTTCCATTTAAACATTTCAGCGACCAACGCCTTAGCCTCGCGCAATTTATTGTGCATGGCTGCTTTAGAACAAACAGATAGGTAGGAATATATAGGTAAAATATATATTAAAAATAAAACTACATAACGCAGTGAGATAAAGAGTCAATATTGAAATGAAGCATATTATATTATTATACATTGCAGATAGATTTTTATATACACGTGAGGTGACGAATTTGTCACTAAAACAAACTTGCACGTCAAGCAATTTATTAGTTTATCTACTCAAATATATCCTTGACAAATATATGTAAAAAATAGAGTGTAAAGGTCGTAAGTGTAAATAAAACTTCTAAATATGTATAACGGGTACATAATTTTAATCGTAATATCGCGCCACTCCAATCAAATATGGCCTAGAGAATAAATGAAATTTATCGTTTGCAATGGCAAGCGAGACGGGCACGAGTAGCTGGTAGTGCAATATAAAGGACCACATAAGATATTATGAATTAATATTATTATCATAGTTGTAATTATTACGAATATTATGTGATATTTAAAAATTAATTGTAAAATAATATCATTATTTCTAACTTGTTCATTTAAATTCCTAGATAAATGTTAGTTTAGTGCAATATTAATCCGAATAACTTTCATTTAATAATTGTTAATAGACATTTAAATCAAAGTTCAATATATTATCATCATTGGATCGAGTACATAAAGTACATATATTTATTTTATTATGATTGTAGTCATCAGTTAGCAAAATTTTATGATATACATGACTACAAATACCAATTTTGTAAAACTAGTGATAATATGTGTAATAAATAGAATGTATGTAACTGCAAATTAAATAAACGCCTTTTGAAATTATAGCACTTATGAGATAAATATTATATTTCACCATAGTACCTACATGTAAGCACAAATAAACTCGCCTTTAAATATATTTATATTACTTTATTGGAAAATGTTTAATTTGTTTAGCATGCGTCCGAATGAGGAATGAATTGACAAATTTAAAATTGTATATGAATATGTTATAGTTGTAAACTTGAGATGTTATGAAAAATAAACATTTACTTTGTTGCAAACCTTGTGTGGGTTATTTTATTTATAATAAGAAAGTACATTCCTAAAGTACTGAAAATTAATGAGACGAATATTTTAAAGTTAAATATTGAGGCTGAATTAAGAAGTAGTAACTAGTAATGCGACATTCAAGGAGACGCGGACGGTCTCCTTGAAACAAACGCGTGCAAAAACGCTTATCCTTGAACGCTTCAAACATCGCCGTAGGCCGTAGTGTTGTTTCCGGCGACCCGCTTCGTTCACCGCGGCGCTAGACGCCCCGCATCTCCTTGAATGTAGCCTAATAGTTTGAAGTACAATTTCCACCAAACGTCACGCATTGCATCGGAACGGAAATGACACGAACGGATGTGGCGACAGCCGATCTCGCCTTCCGTCGCTGGCGTGAGTATGCATATCTGCACCTGTAAGTTCAATTCTGGACCAGAATTTCTAGTAGTGCAGTGAAATAATTTCATTCCTACCGTGTTGGCGTATTCTTATTTTCGAAAATGGTTAAAGTTGAGGTAGTATTTATTGTTGGCTATGAGTGGTGCGCCGCCGCGCCACAGTTCCGAGCGCACGCGACGGCCGCCGAAAGGATCGGAAACGAATGTACCCGTATTGAGTAGATCCACCATAGAGTAACTTATACGCATCGCAGCACGGCTTTCGGCCCAGAACTGTTATTAATCTGTGCCAGAACGCGCGTCTGAGAGCGGAAGACGCCCGCTGTCAAGCTGCTTTGCGCGGCTTGGTTATATAGACTTTAAATACTGTGTATCGAAGTGCTTCATATTACCTGCATTTTATCACGTTCAATAAGGTCGAAAATTTAAAACACCTTTCCAAATATCAAATTTTTGGACATCTATCCTTTTTGTATTCACAATCCGCGAAAGACAATGCATCTCGATCTCTCACAAAGTTACATTTAGATTTACCGTGTGTTCTATACACATTAGGCCATTATAATAGGTTGGGGGAAAAGTTTCTTCGCATTTTTTAAGAAAATTTAAAACATTTTTTAATATAGTTTATTTACATTTAACTAAAGTATGTAGGTACCATTTTGTTCGACAACTTTTTGCCATCTTGTAGGTAGGGACATGATCCCATTGCTATAGAAATTTTGGGGCTTCTGATCAAAATACCGCGACAAGTGGTTTTGACAGTCCTCTCGTGATGTTAACCTGACACTGCCTGGAGAATTCTGAAGAGAGCGAAACAGGTGGAAATCTGAAGGTGCAAGGTCAGGACTATACGGCGGATGCATTAACACCTCCCAGCCAAACTCTCTTAATTTTCGCTGAGTGGCTAAAGATGTGTGAGGTCTGATGAAGATGTGTGATGAAAGATGTGAGATGCGTTATCATGATGAAAAACCACACCCCTTCTGTTGATTAATTCCGGCCGCTTTCTCTCAACTTCTTGCTTTAATCTCATCAGTTGTTCGCAGTAGAGTTCAGAATCGATGGTCCTACCTGGTGGTAACAGCTCATAATGAATAATGCCCTTCCAATCCCACCACACACACAGCATCACCTTGTTGCGAGTTAACCCGGGTTTCGCCACAGTCTGTGAAGCCTGACCGGCCTTTGACCACGACCTTTTTTGCACGTTCTTGTCGTACGTGATCCACTTTTCATCACCAGTTATCAGCTTCTTCAAAAATGGTTCGGTTTCATTACGTCTTAATAAAGAATCACAAATGAGTACACGGTTCATTAGGTTTCTTTCAGTGAGCTCGTGGGGTACCCCAAATATCGAGGTTTTTTGTGTACCCATTTTTTTTTAATGCGCCAAAACTGTTTTGTGGTCAATTCCCAGTTCTACAGCTACGTCGTAACTACTGATATGCCGATCTTGCTCCAGTTTTTCAAAAATGGCATCAATTTTATCCGTAATAGGGCGATCTCTTTGACATCAAAATTTCCGGATTGAAAACGCTTAAACCAAATTTGTGCTACTCTCACAGACACTGCACTAGGTCCATAAACATCGCATTTTTTTTTTGTGGCTTGCGTTGCATTTTTATTTTTTTTGTAGTAAAAATTTAAAATGTATCGAATTTTTTCATTAGATTCACTCATCTTGACAGTACGAAAAACAAATGAAAAACACACACATCAAACAAAAAAGATAATTCCAAATTCTAATGAATTTGGAATTATCTTTTTTAAAATCTAAACTATTAATGATACCAAAACCAGCCAGATACAAATAGTACAGCCAAAGAGATTTAATTACAAGTTCATACATACTATAATGCGAAAAGAATTTTTCCCCAACCTAATATTATTAAGGATTGAAACACTGATTACGCCATTTTCTTTATTGATAACATATTTATCACTAAAAGTTTTTCATCTTTTAAAGAGGTAAGGCTTCTAGAAGTAAGACAATCATTAGACAATTTTTCATAACAAAAAACGCAAACATATTTTAATATTGACATAACAATATAATTGATTTTCATTGTGATGTAAAATCAAGTGTAACAAAGTAACTGGACGTATTATAACATATTTATAGGTAGGCATAGAAACCGTAAGTGATAGATAAATGTATGTATTTTGAAATAAATAACTATTATAGTCTATACAACATAAAATATGACTGAGAGAAATAGAGCTAAATACAGACACTTGTTCAGGATTGTATTCATTAATGGTTACACGACATGCACTTTAATCTAAGTTTATGCAATTATCTTTTAAAGTTTAAATATTCGCCAATAATACGGACGTCTTTTATCATGTTTCAGTAAATTTACACATCGATTGACAACATTCATTTAACTGTTATGTATGGATGTCAGATAGTATTAAAGTATATGTATGCCTATAGACTAACAGAAATTGATTAGCTTAACATTTAACATCAATAATTACCATAATTATGACGACTTTGAAAGTTTGTGATACGATTAAGTCTGTAATTTATTAATGTACGCGATTAACAAGCAGGAGGTAGCTACTAATCTATGCTTCAGAAATTATGTTAAGATTATAGCGGAAATATTCTGCCTATATAGTGCAGCTATGAACTTATAAGAACGGAGAATGGGTTTTTGGTAATACATGTTTATATTATCCCAATAGAGGTACATAAATATTTTGGTTACGGCCTTCGCTTTTTATCTACACTCGGAAGTGCTTTTATAAGACATAAGACTGCTGAATTATAAGACAAAAACCTGTCATAATTATTTTTGTTTCATTATTTATTTTACTTTATTGATAAAATATAGTAAAGAAAATATCCCAGGCGAGACATGAAGAAAAACTTGTCCAAGTGTAGAAAGAATAGAATAAGATTGTATTCAGATCTGATTGTGTCAGAAAGAACCTTTAAAATATTTTATTTTATTTTATTTGAGTAACCATTTTTTATTCATTAATTAGCAAAGTATTCAGATATATTCAGATTCACGTTTACTGACATAATACTTATTTTCATTTGTTTAAATTTATGTGCTAACGACATTGTATTCACGCACACATTAGCAGCGTGTTTGACACTAAGTTACCACAAGTTAACTGCGCATCGCTTCGTGGATTAATGTAAATGTATAATAATTTATGTATACAAATTGCATTTATAACTTTTCTGAAATAAAAATGCTTCAACCTCATTGTATTATATGTGTATATCATTGAACGCTTTAAATATATTTAAAGTGTTCAAAAGCTATGGTGAATAAGTATAAAACGTTTTTTTTGCGTCCAAATGTTCACTATTCAAACTAAAATTATACTTATTTATATACTTTACGAAAAACAATTCCATTATTATTAATTCCAATTTTTGCAAGTAGAAATACGTATATTAGTTAGTTAGTTAGTGTACACAATCATTCACCACAATTGGGATGTTGCCTAAGTTTGAATATGGTGCTATTTTTTACAAATTCGGAAAATATACGCTCCTGTTACCCATAAAACAATTCAAACTTTTAAAAAAATGGAATATTGTTGAAGGTATAATATTAGGAAAATTTATAAAATTGTTTTTTTTTCCAAAATTTATCAAAAATGTTGATGGTATTAGATTGCTCACATCAATTAAAACAACTATTATTATGACCTTGATCATATTACATAGTTATTATTGATTTTGTCAATATGCCCATACATTTTGTAGTAATAAAGGAACATGTGACGTCACCTGTTCCATAGATATGGAGCGTTTTTGGATGATGCGCCGCAACACATCAAACATACCACACTGTATCTCTGAAACTATTGATCTTAGACATACTATTTGTTCTGCAATATTTCTTCATGAGTTATAAACTTCTTATTTATGAAATAAATAAAAAGTTGTCAAGTACCCTAATAACAAATGTCTTTTGAATAAGCCCGCGCTGTTTTTAGCTTTGCAGTCGCGCTGATCTTCAAGTGTTAAAAGTATTGGTCTAAATGATACAGATTTAGTTGGTGTTGGAACACCAACTAAATCTGTATCCAACATTGGATCCAACATTGGACATCAAGGTAAGTGGTCTGTATAAACCACATAATTCTATTATGAGGGTAAATTTATATTAATTAAGGTTTAACTAAGGTTTTATTTAGGTGTAAAACAATCCATATTAAGATTTGGTTAATTAAGTAGGTAATACTAAATATTAATCATGTTGGTTACTCCCTTCAACCACGCTTTAAAGAATAGTCCACATTTATACCCATTCTCCTTTAACAGTCATGTAATTATTATGGTTTTAACATCCATAATCATGCTATTCAACTATTGATTATTATAATATTATGAAATTAGACATGTAAATACATTTGATACTTATGATAATTTGCTAATAATGCCACAATGATGACTATGCTATATTGATTGTTCATACAACACAGACATTTACGTACTAATACTTGATTTTAACTGCTAACCTCAAATGGATAATATGAAGACATGGACATGAAGATATATTATTGATGATGCCATTAAGAAAATTGTATAAGCAACAACTACTGCACTTATATATGTATATAAACCAATATTATAAACACCCACGGTTTCTTACTATTTCTTATTAATCTTACTACAGTAATTATGTTATTTTATTAAATAAAATGTGTAAAATAAGATACTAGAACAAACACAACTTATTATTATATCAGAATCAGCAGCACACATAATTTAAAATTAGTTATTTCTGCAGCACAATAACTTATTATACGATTTCAAAAAATTATATTAATTAAATAAATAATATACTTGACACTAATCTCAATAAACTGAATATAGTTTTATGTAACAACATACAAATTAATACAAAGATTAAAGCAAAATATTCCAGTGCCCATTACGCTAGTTCTCATAGTATTTTATGTTAATATAATAATTTAAATTTTATAGTATTAACATCAATTTATTAAATTTATGTAATATAATAGACTACTTTGTCCAATTGGACAAATTTCAGATATTTCCTAATATTACACTGATTAATATAAACACCAAGATGGGACATGATTTTTAAAGATTAAGCTCGACGAAGAGTGAAACACATATAGGACATAAATTAGTTATGTCTATGAAATTTCAAGTGTCACAGTTCACTCACATGATACTTATTCGACTAACACACAGTTCGGGCACACGTGGTAGCGCAGACTTTTCTATGGATCGCGATGTTTTAACGTTTCACGAGGAGGTAAAGGACGCCGGTGCATACAGCCACACAAACCAGCACCGTCCAATAGATGTAAATGAAAAGTCTGGCAAGTTGTAGCTATTCACGCATGAGAGGATAGATATCCTCAAAGTACTCCATTAGTTAATTGTCCGGCGAGAGCGGGTTCGGAGAGGGCACCGGGGAGGTTTCATTGCGAGCGTTGAAGCGCACGCAGTTCGCGATCACGGTGTGCGCTAGGTCCTTGATAAGTTTGTACGGCGCCGGGTGGTACAGCAGCTCGTTGAGCAGCATCACCCCGCCCTCGGCCTCCACTAAGCTGCAATACTTTTCAGCTGAAATAATTAGAACTAATTTGTAAAATGAGTACACATCCATAAGCTTGGTGTGTTTGGGCTGCGCTGAGACACATTCAAATGTTGTACATTTGAAAGTGTAGCATGTGACAATGCCTTTTTTGAGGGCCCGACTAATAAATAACTTTTACCCTTACATACAACGTGAATTCTCAATGGTTTTGGTGCCAGGCCCTTGGTGTTAAGACCATCAAACTGAACAACTACAATTGGGATGTTGCCTAAGTCTGAATATGGCGCTATTTTATTACTGTTACCCATAGAAAAAATGCAAACTTAAAAGATATGGAATATTGTTTGAGTTCTACTGTTTAGAAAATTTTAAAAATGGTCATTTATTTTTAAATTTAGCAAAAATCTTAATGTCTAATATGTAATCTAATATAGATTGCTGACAGCAAATAAAACAACTATTATTGTGACAACTAAGAATAAAAACATACATATTACATAGTTATTATTAATTTTGTTGGATGCCCATATATTTCATTGTAATATAAGAACATTGTGACGTCACCCGTTCCGTAGATTTTCAATGGAGCGTTTTTGGACGATGCACCGCAGACCGCAACCCATGAAACATACCACTATATCTGTGAAACTCTTGATCTTAGACATACTATTGCTTTTGCAATATTCCTAATAAATAAAAAGTTGTCAACTACCCTATTAGGGGGTCAACTCTGAATTCACGATAACAATATTATTGCATGAAACTTTTGTATGACGATTGTTTTCGCAAATTCATAAATGAAAGATTTTCAGTTTGATGGCCTCATCACCACGCGTGGCACCAAAACCTTTGAAAATTCATGCTGTTGAGTTACGAGTACAGAGTGTTAAATCTCTTTTGTTCGAGTTCAAAATAGCATTTGAATGAAAGGTTGGTTATTGGTCGGACCCGATCTTATTAATGAACATTTTACGCCTTAGATGATCCTCTGAATCTATGTTTTGTCATATTTTTACATGTGACATCCGACATGTGTAAGAACAGGACAAAACATGGTATAATTAATAGTTAGACATGGTCAAGGTCTCCGTGTGGACTACGCGCGAGAGATCCGCGGCGAATCCGCCCTTTCTGGGCAAGATCTTAATGCGAAGATAATAAAAGAAGTAAAAATTTTATCAATAAGGTTGTAAGTGTTAAGCAGACATTGACATTCGAATGTTACATTTTAATTATTAGATTGCGTAGCATAATTTTTTTTTGTTCATTCTCCCTGTAATGGGAAGGCAAAGGGAAGTAATGCCCGTACAGCCATGTCTTCCGTATTTCTTTATTTCTTCTTTTATTGCATTGAAATGCCGGTGTTACACATTCCAATTCATCTTAGGAGTATTTGACGCGAAATATATGATGACAGTCACCATATGATGCTACTTGATAAGGTGGATAACCACAAAAAAGTTCTCATCGTCTTTCAAACCATAATCACTTTTATTCTAATAATCTTTTAGTTGTACGTCAACACAAACAGTTATTTTATAAAATCACACCACTTTTATAACACAAAGTTCGCTCCGACACAGTTTTTAATTATGGTTATAAAAATCTTGACTGACACCACAAAATCCCGCCAAACATCTCAGCATACTGTTTTTACTTTTAGGTGTTGCCGACGATTGTCTCAATAAAGTTATATTAAATGAAGTTGGTGTAGTTGGTTTATAATTTTAAAGGACTAGTAGAAGTTAAAAAGGGTATATTTATAGAGTAGATGAATGGTTAGTCTCTTTTCTGTCTTCAAATATGTCTAAAATTTATACAATAAGTCGTATTTTTTAGGAATAAGTAACAGTTCAATGTAAAATTTGTAGACAATGCTTTTGGCGAAAACTATATTGAACTCACTTAAATAACTGTTTTAGACGGTTTTCGATATATGTATGACTATTTTAACCATATACTTAACTTTGTGAACACTATGATTTATTGTAAAATTCTGTGGTTCTACGACGATTGCAAAAAATGAGATCTGGAAAGCTCCCCAAATATCCACAGGCTTCAGTATCGTATAATTACACAAAGTTAAACTCACGGTAGACTGTTGTCAAGTTGGCAAGCGCCCAGACAGCCCAGTGTTGGCACTGGGGCGTGTGGTGGGTGTGTAGAAGGCTGAGTATCGGCTCGAAGGACCGGTAGTTTATGTTGCGTTCGGCGCGCAAGTCCCAACGCTCGACGGCCGCCGCCACGCGAGCGAGCACCGCCTCACGGGCGGGCTCGTCGACGGTCCACGCGTCGGGCCCGTCCGACGCCATGTGCGCTAGCACGCCAGCCGCGTTGTAACTCACCTGCAATTCAAAGTACCAAAAACCGGAATCGGAAATGGATCTTCTGGAGTACGAACTGAAATTGAGATGAAGCCCAGAGTGAAACTTTCAAAAACCATACCAGTTTTTAAGGAATATGTATAGTTAACTGAGCAAACTAAACATACTAAGTTAGCGATTTGTCGCCGAAATCAGATTTTTAAGTCACTTACTTAGTATTTTCGTTGGTTAGGTTAGGTTAGTATGATGCTCAGTTAAATACAAGCCACTATTTAAATTTAACTGTTGATTCGAGACAAAACTATCCTATAACTTTTACAAATCAATAAACATTTTCATCCGATTGCCTATTACCGGAATTACTTTACTAAGGGACAGGTCATGTGGGTAGTGAATAGCCAATGAATAAACAAGGAACGGGTAAAAAAAACAAATTAAAGATCCTTAAAAAAAACATAGCCAATAAATAGTATGTTAACAATAAGCACATTAACAGCAATTTCAAAAATGAGAAATTTTTGATGTATTTTTTATTGATTATACTGTTTAATAAATAGCACCGTACCTCGATTCCGTCGCTAGAGGAATCAAGCAGATCATAGAAAACTGCGAGGAATAGCTTATTCATGAGCTGCGGCCTAAGTTCGGCGACTTCAGCTACATTCCCCAGGAGACCCATCATGTTGCGAAGGAGTTCCTCTTTGTCGGGGAAGCTCTGCAAACAAAAAAAGTATCTAGTGTAACAATACTAACAGCAAAACCTTAGACCTTAGTAATAACCATTAGGCTTTGTTTAGTTACACATTGGGCCTAATTCTGAAGACACACTCTAAATCTAAATTTAATTACAGTATATCTCTTTTTCACAATATGTAATAGGAAAAAGATATCAAGAATTTGTTTAGAGCTGTCAACTAAATTTAGATAGATTTCAAAGAAACCATAGACAATTTTAGACGGCATGTACGGAGGTGCTTCTTCAACACTGCATTTTATCACGTTCAATAAAGTCGAAAATTGAACGCACGTTTCTAAATGTCATTATATGGCAGCCATCCTTTTCCTATTCATACTGAGACAAAGAGATGCTCTGAACTTAAACTTAGATTTAGTATATTTCTCCATTAGGGCCAGTGTTTTGTCACGATTCCGTTCGAATGACATTTTGAATTAGCCCAAAAGAGATAAAACACTGCAACTACAGAATTAAAGTACTGGGCTGAAGAAAAGTGGAAAGAAAAGGTGGGCTTAAAGCTATTGGCCAATATTAAAATTAAAAACTGGAACTCAGTAGGGCCGGAGAGGTTGTAGCAAAGAATGGATAGCTAGCCAAGTCGTATTTACGGATACTAAAAACGTAATATCGTTCTTAATCGTAACATCGTTCTTAATTTTTGATTTTAACATTATCATAAATGTTTGAAAAATTACTTAGTAATTAAAATAATATAAAGATTAGAAAAATTTCACGTCCTGAGGCGGGAATCGAACCCGCGAACTTTCGCAATCCGGGCGACTGCTTTAACCACTGAGCCGCCCAGGACTTGGGATATCCCTGTGAAATTCTTCTAGTTTATCTGTATTTGCGTTTATGAGCTAACGTCCACCATACAATGTCGAAATGTTCTATTTCAACACCCGAACTGAGTATTTTTACAAATACCTACGATTCGGTTAAGTTGGGGCAGTGCTTTCAAATATTCTTAATTTTTGATTTTAACATTATTATAAATGTGAATTTTTTCTAGTTTTATATTATTTTAATTACAGAAATCGTTGTTCAGCATAAAATAAATATTATTTCAATATCTTATACAAGGTGTATCAAAAGTACCCCTTAAGCGGAAAGGGTGTAAATGGGTCCCTTGTGTAGAGTTTATTACCAATGTATGACAACGGGTCGATTGCCGTGCTTTGTATAAATAATAAAATAACTGCAGTATGATATTATTACATGCTGAAAAACTATTTATTTTTGATAAAAGAACAAACTCTACACTCTACACAGGGCACCCAGTTACACAATTTCCGCTTAAGGGGTACACTTGATACACCTTGTATAGGTAGGCCCAACAAAAATCCAACCTTAAGACAGGCTAAGAAATATTCCATGCCACGGTTCTCGAGGAATCTCTGACAGTTCTGCGGAGTCTCGTCAGTCACATTCCACATCGTGGACCATGCGACTTCAAGCACATCGTCGCAGACCCGGCGCTCAAGCCGGTCCGAGATCAAATTCAACATTTTCTGTAACAAACAATATTTTCAATAATTAAAGAAAAATAAGGAGCGTTTTGTTTATCAAATGGAAATTAGCAAAATTTTTTTGAAGATTCTTACGCAAAATCTCAAAAAATATTTGCTTGTTTTTTGTTGTTCCTGTCTTATTAGGTAGGTAATTGACAGTATAATTAATGTGATTTAATAGTATAAAAATATGTTGATTATCTCAGAATTGTAAAATTGATAGGTCGGTTCTAATCTGTTAGAACTAGGTATTTGTGAAAAGGTGGAATTCTCTTTTGAGTCTGTATTTCTTGAGATTATTTTTTTGCGGCTTATATGCATTATCTATTAATTTCTTCTTTCCAGCTTATTTAAATAAAAATATATAAAAAACATAGTATATTATATTTAAAAAAATCCTTAATTTTATTTTAACTAAATAAATGTTTGAAAAATATAATTAAGATAAATTAGAAAAAAATCACGCCCTTGGGAGGGGATCGGGGGACGACGCACAGACACAGATAGACTAGAAGAAATTCACAGGGCTCTAAGTCCTTGGTAGATCAGATGGCTAGAGCAGTCACCCGGATTGTGAAAGGTCGCGAGTTTAATCCCTGGTCCAGGACGTGAAATTTTTCTAGGTTAGATATTTTTAAGTAAATACTATCAATTCAGATCCATACATAAAAATTAATAAATTTTACATTCGACCAGCGTACAATCATTCGCTAGTGAAAGAATTATATTATGCAGAATTGGTCAGTTACAAATATCGCTGGGCTTAAGTCCTTAGAGACACGGAACATTAGAATTTCACCACAAATCTCGTAAGTAACTTGTATTGTAATATTATTCTAACTCATAAAACTGCTGTCGCCAAGCGAACTCATTAAACACTTGCAATACACAGATTTCCGATTTTTGTTTTGGATAGCCATTTTCTGTAGGCACATATAGAGTCTCTGGGTTATAGGGCCGAGAATCTTGATAAGTGTACATTTGGTCTCCAGTCCCCTTATTCAAAAACGAATTGAATCCGTGATCCGACATCACGGATTCAATTCGAAAAGTCACAAGCGAGGCGGTCGCTTTGACGCACCGCGATAAAAAGTGTCAGGTATCGAGGAGTTTCCGAAATTCGAATCTTTTCCGACAGTTGTGAATAAGGGGGCAGGTCGGTCAAGATGATTACTGATTTCTGTAATCGTTTTGCCATTTTTTTCCCCCATAATTTTCATTTTTATTGTTAGTTTGATTTTAATTTCTCCATTTTATGAACATTTGGCCGACCTGAAGCTATTAATGCTAAAAGGTTATAATTTTAACTGACAAAATGATTGCAATAAAATTTTATTACAGAAGCCACGCCAAAAAATTATTAAAAACTATAGACAGGTTCGACTCAAATGTAATAACGGCTACATATCAAATGAATACCTGACCTAGAATTTTTAAAGCTACCTTGTATCCTTCTTACACTATTGTTTGCATGCTTGCAGCGAAAATAAAAAAAACTGGGTGAGCTATAATAATACACTTGCGAGGAAAAGTATGGAATCACTCAAGTGATATTTTCCGAGCGATCTTAAGAACTAAATGACTGATGAATATTATTGAAAAAGGTATCATTTTAAAGGCTATTCTGTGAATTCCGAGCGATCTTAAGAACTAAATGACTGATGAATATTATTGAAATAGGTATCATTTTAAAGGCTATTCTGTGAAATTGAAATTAAATTCAATCCTTTTTCAGAAGCAGTTCAGTTGGAGGAAGGGGAAGGAGTAACAAAAAATACATGTTTCAATTTCTCGTTTCTCGTCGAGTCGGGCGACATAGACCCCCTATAAACGCACATGGTACCGGTACACTACATAACGACGAAAAAGCTTAATTCCGAAATTCATAATCACGATTATCATTTTTTTTATATATTTCATAAATAAGAAGTTTATAACTCATGAAGAAATATTGCAGATGAAATAGTATGTTTAAGATTAAAAGTTTAAGAGATACAGTGGTATGTTTGATGTGTACAGCAGCGCATCGTCCAGAAACGCTTCATGGAAAATCTACGGAACAGGTGGCGTCACATGTTCCTTTATTACTACAAAATGTATGAGCATGTTGACAAAATCAATAATAATTATTTAATATGTATGTTTTTATTCGAAGTGGTCATAAGACAAGTTGCTTTAATCTAATACTTTTTTTACATTTAATCTAATACCACCATTAATGATAAATTCATAAATTTTCTAAACAGTATAACTTCAACAATATTCTATATCGTTTAAGTTTAAATTATTTTTATGAGTAACTATTTTTATGAGTAGCGTATATGTTCCGAATTTGTGAAAAATAGCGACATATTTAAACTTACGCAACATCCCAATTAGGATTTATCATTAATGCTATTATTACAAATCTGAAGTTACAAAATATCGAAATTTTACAACAATAAGAATCACCGCCAACAATTTCACCGCGGTTTCTTTAGTGGTTAAAACCACCTTCCTCAGATTTAGAAGTCCGAGATTCCATTACCGTAGGGGCTGAAATTTTAAACTCTGTTTGATTGTTGGTAGGGCTTTTTTAAGTCCACTTGGCTAGCTACCACCATCTTGCCTAAGTCTGCCGCCATAACAATAATGATAACAGTGTTGTTGTGTTCTGGCAGAGAGGCAAGAAAGCCAGTTCCTCTGTGGTTGAGGAATCCGGGTGTAACTCACTTCTTTCAGGTGAGATGAAGGCCAATAGCTACCCCGTTACAATAAATTCCGTCTCAAAAATACTAAAATCGATTATTTTTGACCAGTTTGACGCTTAGCTCGTTTTGCTCGCTCCGCTGTGATTGTGCACAAGTTTAACCAAACTAACAGCCTAATAGATTTTCTTTATAGCGGGGTTCCCTTTCAGCCTCCCGGCAAGCATCGAACGAACAGACAAGCAGCATGGAAGCGTGAAACATGCAGCAAGCAATCAAGCAATTTTAAGTCTATGGTAAAAAGTCTACCCTCACCCACCTATTTTCATTTACAACAATGACCTAAGAAAATGTAATCTTTTGGAAAAAATCACAACTTCAAATTTAAAACGATCAAATTGGAGACGGAATTAGTGAAATCAATGACATTGTGTACAATTAGGAAAAGAGTAATGAGAGGATTCCATAAATCCAAGTTATTTCAAAAGTTTTATCAAGTTTACCAGAAAATTTTCAATTCTTTAAGACTGCATGACAATCTATAACAACTACCGAAATAACTTTATATGATTTACTTACACGCCTTCTAAGAGACGTTAACAAATGAGTCTACTCCAACTACTCGGTGTAAGAATGCTTTTATAGTCGATTGTAAAACACACTGTTGTTGGCCCCTTTTTAAGAGTAGAGGGGTCGGGGGATGGCTGGTCTCCAAAGCCGAGAGTGGGCGGCAAGCTCCACTCACTCTTCGAACTGTGCCTACACGTCGCGGTTCTAGCTTAGGACCAGCGGACCCCCTTCCAAAGAGGAGATTGTGGATGGCAGGCCTCCTAGGTAGGTTTTAAGCTTACGTAGTTGATTGAGGTTTGCTGATTTATTTTTCACAGTTACTTATAGGGTAACTTGACGCACGAGGGGGGTTTTTTTTAACTATGTTGCATGCAAAATTAAAGTAGTGGGTTGGAGTAATTTTGGAGTTTGCTTATCTTGAACATGGTCTGTGGTCTGTTGACCTGGCTAATGGAGATGACAGCCGTTTAACTGTTAGTTGTCGTTGGATATTCTTTGATGTTTTGTGTGATAAAAATGTACTGTTGAATTGTAACAACCCGTGATATGTTAAGTATTTAAAAATATTAGAAGTGTTAGATGTTAGAACTAAAATAAAATAATTATTTAAAAGTATTAAGTAAGCTTAATTTTTTTTAAAAAAGGTATTTAAAACTTTTGTATAGATGTACATAATGGTGAAATATTAAATGTTTGTGTATGAAGAGATCGTGGTTTTACATGAGCCCCAAGTGATAAGACACTTCTACAGGTAGTTAGGAAGTCGAGCAGTTGAGGCTATTTCTGTTCAGACGAGTGTAGAAAGTGCTTGCACGAAAGCTACCGAAGGGGCTGTATCTACAGGCGGCCTAGAGAGCGATATACTCAGTGCTGTTTCGCTGAAACAGTATCCTATGGGGGCAGTTCCGACGTGATGTGGGGCGGCATTTATTTTGTAGGGAAAACGGAGCTGGATTGACTGGTGGGTTTGAGGACTCCATCCCATCAAACATTTATGGGATGAATTGAAAAGGAGGGTTCGATCCAAAAAACTTGCTCATTCAAGTGTTGATGAGCTGAAAGCAGCTTTGAAAGAGGAATGGGAAGATATAATCCTAAAAGAATCTGTCAAGAAACTGATTAGGTCCATGAGAAATCGTCTTCAATCTGTAGTTATGGTTAGGGGAGGGAGTACAAAATAATGATACCAAAATTTAAGACGAAATAAAAATTGATTATTTATTTACTTATGGATCACCGACAAAGTTTACATGTCTCTTACATTGCGTTAAGTAGTATACTAATTTTAAGTTATTGCAAGTAGTCAGTAGTCATGTAGGCAGGTGTGCCAACTAATAAGAGGAGTCAAAACAATTTACTATCTTACTTTTATATTTTGGCAAGCAAACATAAAATATGTCGTTATCAATTTTACGGACAATGTCATTATACAAACGTAACAGGCGAGGGTCAGGCCATTGCTTTCCGTGATTAGTATTGCAGAGCCGAACTTTAAATAATAACTGGGGTTTACGAGGTATCCTAATAGAAACTTTCAAGCGGAATTTGTTCAACAGATAAGGGGAGTCATTTACACCATTCATTGTCTTATAGAGAAAAGAAAGGCCCAAGATATTTCTTCTACAGCTCAAATATGCACATTTTAAAGTTAAACACTTTACATGCCGAGGAGGTTGAAATCGATGTGATAATTGTTTTAATGCTTTCTTTTGTTTTTTTTTCTATTTTGTCTATATGGACTTTATGACTTGGAGGCCAAACCACACATCTATACTCCAATTTGCTTCTAACATAAGAATAAATAACAAGAGGGTGGAAGATTCTTTATCAAATTCTTTAGCATTATGTTTTGATGTTTTATTTATTGACCCATTTATTTATTATCTCGCGTTTACTTACTCCTTCAGTTAACAAGGGCAGCTCCTTAAAAATTGATATAGTTAAAAATATTTTAAATGAACACGGTGCGAACAAATATGACGCGCGGTGGTAGATATGTTCTTGTGGACAGAAATGATTGTTTTTATACAACTAGATGACAAACAAGCTGACGGCCCACTTAGTGGTAATCGGTTACCGCCGCCTATAGACACCTGCATTATCAAGGAAAAATCACTTGATATTGCAGGTGCGTTGTCATCCTGAGGCCTAAGATGAAATGCCGTTCATGCCCAGTAATGGCAACACTGGCTACCTTTCCCTTCAATCCGAAAGAAAGCGAACTGTTTCACGGCTGATATAAGAAAGTAAGATATTCTAGTCTCGACTAAGGTTATAATATTTGTTATTTGTTTATACAATAAAATATCTGGGGCGCAAACTCATCTGTACGTGAAGAATGTGCTAACATGCAAATATGCAATGATATCAATTTCATGTTTAGAGTATAACCTTTACTATGGTACCATTTTCATCAATCTACATCAGTCATTTAGTTCTTATACCTTTATTAGCTCAGTCTATCTAAAGGAAATATAAAGAGATAAGTGTCGTTAAAAGTCACCTAAGTATAAGCCTTGGAAATGGTTATTGAAAACGGACATTAGAATCGCTCGGAAAAATCACTAGTAGGTGATTCCATACTTTTGCTCCCGAGTGTATAATAGGAAAAGTTATTTCGATCTTTAACACTTCTAGTAATTAAAATTAATATAGGCATAACTAAAGTCAAAGTTTTTGAACGATAGAAATTGGAAAAGGGAAGTTTCAAAAGTTTGATTACAAATTGTCGGTGGGCGTGCAATACCGCGTAAGAGCAACTTTTAATACCCCATAAGTAGTTTTTATTTATTTCACAGGAGGAAGGAAAAAGTTAATATCTTGGATATTACTACATATTTCTTTGACGGAACTTGTTTGGGATTTCTCTGGGTTTTCTTTAATGAGAATCTAGTATAAGCAAACCGGTTGGCGCGACATTTCAATTTTGCGACTTTGTAAAATAAGCTAGCTGTATTGCAAACTGCTCTTACGCGGTCTTGCACGCCCACCGACGAGATATATTATAGTAGATGCACGAGTTTACGTACAAACGTCTGTAGGTTACGATAACCATTTGCAACTGAGATGCAGTATGAGATATTGCTACCCTTGTTCCGATAAAAAGAACGCCTATGATGAAGCGTTCACGTGACTTGGTAAATGTGAAAATCAGTGTTAAAGGCCCTGGCCCTAGCATGAGAAGTGCTTCATTATAGACGTTTCTGGAAGAATACGTGTATTTAAATGTAAAGAGCTCCGTCAGTTCAGATCATAGAAACAGTGTTATGGGGGTGTGGCGACCTATTAGTTGTTCTGCGGTGGCGCATGCGATTCCAACATGCCCAAAACGAAATCGCTGTTTTACGCGCGTTAGTCATAATTTAGCTGCACTCACGTAACACTGCACAAAAACATGGGTGCAGTGTATGGATTATATTACATTAAATATGTTCGCAACTTAAACCACTACGTATTAAACAAGAATAAGATTAGGTAACTCGCAAGCGTGCGCTACGAAGAAATTCATTCTTGATTACATACCTGCTAATTGCACTAATTATGTATAACATGTAAAAATAATGTCTAATCTATCTAACACACTACACAAGCCCTATACACAGTACTTACTAGCATTATTATAAATTAAAAATATTTTTTTTATTTTATTACAGATATCAAAGAACATTTTGAGTTAGTAGTACAAAAGAGCTTAACAATAGGTGTTAGTACAAAGATATTCAGCTTATAGCATGTTTGATTTCAGTGTGTCATCATGTACTTAAAAGACACTCCATGCGGACTCGACTCGGAGGAGATGCCATTCGGAACTTCGGTCATCGTTCGCATAAAGTGCCTCATAAAATGCCACTGCCCCGCAATTTGTGACGATTCAAAATAGCTCATGAGTTCATTTAAATAAAGAGCTTGTTATTTCTGAATATATTCAGAAAAACTCCAAACAAAACACAGTAAATTTACATCGCCAATGCTAGTTTGAAAAATATATTCTATTGATCGCCGTGATTAGTTGAGATGTGGCTCGCTAGCTCTGGCTTGTTAAGAGGTTTTCCCGACTCCCTAGTTTATATCTTTTATTCATCCCATGAAAACTTTATAATACAAGGAAGGACATTGTACTTACAACGGAAATAATCTAGTAAATATGTTTAGCCAAGCAAGAGTCGCATATTGATAGAAGCAGCTTTGAGTTTTATCGCATGGGAGTATAGTTGCAATTTGATTTATATAAAGCGTAAACAATTATCATAAACACAGTTTACCACAGCCTATAGATGCTTGTAACACCAAAGGAAGCGTTATGTAATTACTGGGCATGAACGGCATTTCATCTTAGGCCTCAGGATGAAAACGCACCTGAAATATCAAGTGATTTTTCCTTGTTATTGCAGGCGGCGGTAGCCACTTACCATCAGGTGGGCCGTCAGCTAGTTTGTCATCCACTTTTATGGGTGGTGCCGTCAATACGACAATAAATTTATGCATGGGCTATATTAGTTCATAGAAATGGTTTACCGCTTTCAAAAGCACCTCATTCGTTTGATAATTTCATGACATTTGTATGAAACAGTATAAAATTGGCTGCATTATTTCATAGAAAGGTCATGAAATTATCAAATGAAGATGTTTTTGAAAGTGGCAAACCATTTCTAATGCAGCCCATGTTTTAATTTATTGTCGTATTGACGGCACCACCCTGTATGTGTATAATATTTCTATCGAAATAATCATTTCGCAATTGAACAAAAATCATTCTTCGATTGATACAAAAGTGTTATAAAGTACATTTTAATGTTTTTGATGCGTTTTAAACGCCTACTTTATTATAACAATTGCAAATAAAGAAAGAAAATGATGAAAAAAAAATATGCTTTTTTTGATAATTTTTTAATGCATTTTTTATTATTTTATCCCGCCTGGTACATATTTTTTTTATCATTTTCATTCTTCATTTGTAATTGTTGTTATAAAGTAACAAAAATAGCACAACCGTGATAAATTGCTCAATCGCTTCGTAGTCTTCGTATCAGTATAAAAAGCAGGTCGCGCAGTCTAAAAAATACTATAGTGAAATATTACAATATGTAATTATAATTTATCACAATTTATGAGTAGTTCGCATATACTGTCTAACTTAAGGAATAAAACATAGGAAAAGGTAATAACAAATATTCGCCACGACAGCCCACCTTTGAGTTGGTTTTAGAATTTGTTAATAGAGAATATTTACGAAAAAATTAACAATTTAATAATATGGTAAATTAATTTTTCACATTTATTATTACGAATCCAATAAGAGCGGTTTCAAGGTCAAACTGTAACGCTTGATGCGCTGTCGACTGCATAAAACAGCTCGATTCAGAAAGAAAACTAAGATAAAACTAATCTTTTTTTATTAATGTATGGTAAGATTTGAACCCACTCTTCTAGTCAGAAGTCTCAGCATTAAAATGGTTCCATCACTAAAAAAAAATTAAAATAAAAGAGAAATTGTAATGCTATGGACACATTGACTAAAAATATAATAAAAAAGAATGACTCACTGATTATCTTATGACGTAAGTATTCTGAATTCGCAAAGCAATACTCGCGCGATGGATTTATTTTACTTAATATAAACAACATGCAGTCGATCACAGTGTAAAATTTGCACTTTAAAATTATTCTTATCACTACACAATAAAGTCCATTTTTAGCAATGAGCAATCTATCTTTTTACATATCTGTATTATTCATTCGCAAAAGAGGACGGAATCTTGTCAAAATAAATAACTTAAATCTAAACAATACATCAACATAACACTGTAAAAATTTTAAGAAATGTAGGTAGGGCGTAGTGGCATTTTCTGACTGGGGATTGGGGAAGTACCTCCATAGTAATGTAGTGTTTCTGTTCCTTTGGTGAATAAGGTTGCTAGAGATAATTGAGCATTGAGAGCAGGGGGACTTGTCACCTGTGCTGTCAATAAAACACTTTCTTTTGATGGTTACAGAATATGCAACAGGTGAGTAGTTTTAATTGTTACGAGTGTATTATCGAGTGTATTTTCCGTTATTCGACACAGGCAAAAATGGTTATCACTTGACGACCGATTGACATCAAACGCAATAAGTTGAAGTTGAAGTTATTACATACCCCTATAGCACCATGATTCCCAAGAAAGCGTTTCTGTTTTCCATCAACTTGGCACGCAAGCGAATTAAGAAGATAAATGGCGATGCGTTGCACAAAGCCTTCTTGATTCACGTCAGATACTCCATTCAACAGAATTTGAACCACTCGTTCATATTCAAATAGCTGTAGGATAGAAATTATGTATTAAATATATTATTATTTGTATAATAAGTTAAGTATAATAGATAAGTTTATTAAGTTTATGTCGGTCACCGCCGTTATTATTTAATTTGCAAGATTATCATAAAATATTTTCTCACCACATCTGTGGGAATTTTAAATTGACAAAGTGTGAGGCATCCATTTCTCATCATTGTGTCGTCACCGAGGTGGGCCTCCATTCCATCTAAAAGAGCAGTAATAATGCGCCTCTTCAATTTAATTCCAATGCGATCTTTTTCCTTTCCTTTCACAATGTAGAACAGAGTAGCACTGCAATTGATATTAAATATACAAGCCTTTGAGCTCAAGCAAAGAACATAGAAATAAGATTTGTTTGAGGTTCCAAATACAGCTAGTATACAAGTCACTTACCTTCCTGAGATCTGAATATGTTTCTCAGACACATGCTGATCCATGGCATCCAGTACTACAGAGAGTGCTCGACCCACATAGGCATTATTTTCATAGCGGAACAAGTAGTATAGATCATTCAGTACTCGTGTTAACATAGCAGGTCTATTCATATATGCTACTGCTGCTGTTAAAATCTGTTCTTCATTGGCATCACCTGATATCTGCAATAACATTATTTTGTAACTATATTACTTAAATTATCATTCCAGGAGAAAAGTAAAGTAAAAATCTAGAATAAATTTTATTGAGGTAAGTAATTTATTTAGATAAAAGATAGTTTTAATGATGGTAGTAATGAGTCCAATTAGTTTCTCATCCTGTTAAGGGTAATTTTCGAGGGGTGTTCAAGAAGTATTGAATTCTCAATAGTGTTAGGTTACATCAAATTTAAAACTTCATTGCTATATTTTTAAAATCATTTAAAATAAAAAAAGAAAAGTAAAGAAACACTGAGAATGAACAAATGACAAAAGGACTTTCAAAGGGGCAGATTGAGCTACGGCATGGCATTAGCTAAGGAGCAGCGAAGAGAGATAGTTGTATGTAAAACTGTACTTGTACTTGTATTGTATCCTGGAGGAATAAATTATATAATTTAAAAAGTCAGTTATACTTCTTGCTCTTTTACTTATTTCTCTGTTTCTTATTTAACATTATTTAACTACCATATGGTTACAAGAACTTATCAGGCTACACTAGGTTGGGAGATGATTAGTTTCAATATAATTTTATTTATCTATGTCATCACCTTTTAGGTTACAACATTTAACATATCTTTTTTCTAAAGACAAAATTACCCTTTTTAAAAATTCTTCATCCCAGGCACTTTAAAAATTGTTTACAGTGGCTTGCACTTCTTTGTCTTCAAATTTTGTGCCTCTGGAATGCCTTGGAAGAACTCCAAACACACAAATATGTCAAAATTACTGGATGCTAAGTCCAGTGAAAATATCAGATTTCAAGGTCAGCATTTTGGATTGCTGGTCTAACAACTGCAGGCTTGCGGTGTCCTAGTGGGACAGAACTATCTTCACAGTTTTTTTTATCAATTTTATTTTATGTGGGTATTCTTACAAAAACAACCTACATGAAATAACAATTATTTGTCCGAGTTACTCCCTAAATACATAATTTTGATTACTTTTTGAACACCCCTCACTAAAATTCATAGTTATTTTAATGTGCATTTATGTTATCACAATTTTTAATAATCCAATTTATGTTACCAACTATTTTTTATTTTCTTTTTGTGGATTAAATAAAATAATAAATAAAATATCAATTATTTAGTATGGTGGTTAAAGCCCCTTAAGCGGCGTTAACGCACCAGATCTATGACAATGGAAAAATAAATTGTGTCTGGAATCTGATGGTTGACAGGTCAAATCATTTAAAAATTAAAGACCTCTTAAAATATATATTTCTCTTTTTTACTTTTCAATTAGGTTTACACCTAAGCGAGCTAAGCTAAACACTATGCTGGTTTCACTAATATACTAAGTTTGATTCGAATCAAAGTTAACCTGTTGTAGCAAGTAAGAAAATACACTGTAGTTACTTTTATAAAAAGAAAAAATAGCAACAAGTTGAATTTTATTTAGCACATTAGATTTATTAAATAGTACATTATTATGAGTACTTGTAAATGAGCACGTACATAAATTATTGTAACTGATCAAACAAAGCCCCAATATTTAGATCTAGCAAATACAAAGCATTCAGCGTTCAAATTCATTTTTTTCGTGCAATGACCTTCTGCTATTACTTTACCCAATACATTCTGCCTGCAATCCAAACAACCTCTGCATGGCAAGTGATTTTATTACACTCCAATATGATTAAAAGTGGATTAATGAGGTTATTATAAAAGAAATAATTATTAAATATTTTCTTGTTGCAACTGTTGAATTGAATTTGTGCAAAAAAAAACAAGTGTTTATATGACACTTTTCACTGAATATTTTGTATTGTTATTGGTAGTGGCTCTACAGCGTCTACATCAGCTTTGACCAATTTTATAAGGATAAAGCATAACCGAGAATTTCCACACATGCAATCCAATAAGTTTTCTTAATTTTTGTTTTTTAAACACAACTAGATGACCAGCATGCTCATGGCCCACGTGCTGGTAATCTCCTGCTGGATTCAGAATAACATAAGGGCTATAATTTAGTTTGCTAAAAATAGGTTTAACTCGAACTACTAATTCTGTGCATACAAAGTCGCGGGCAATAGCTAGTTATTACTTATTTACAAAAAGACAAAGAACAAATAAATTACAATGATTATGAGGTGTTCGTTTTATTGTTTTAGTCAAAATATTTAAAAACTTACAACTTTAGCTGGTATGTCATGTCTTTTACAAGCTCCATGATGTGTGCCATATAAGCCTAGGAACTCTAATGGCCTGTCAACTCGGCTCACTAGGCCTGGTATATCACAGCGTACTTGAGTTTCCGTATTGTTTAATGATACAGCAGCAGCACCTGATCCAGCGAGATTTGTTCCAGATATATCCAAAGATTCCAACAAAGGCAAACTTGTAACTAACTTTGATAGCACATCATTGGGGTTAAAGTATTTCCCAAGTCTTTCTATTGATTGTGATATATCCAGATGCCGCAATGACTCTATACTAGATATCCAGTCTATTACATCCTTTGACCAATGGACACTATACAAAATCAGTGATTTTAAGTTTTTCAATTCGTTCAGTGCCCAAATAGAACCAGCAGATGTACACTCTGATAAGTCCAAATGTGTCAATTTGGTTAATGGCTTCAAGAGCAAAAGTGGAAACAGAGGGAGACCTCGGCAATGGATTGTAAGTCTTCTGAGATTAGGAGCATTAATTA
Source organism: Nymphula nitidulata (assembly GCA_947347705.1). Taxonomy (NCBI): domain Eukaryota; kingdom Metazoa; phylum Arthropoda; class Insecta; order Lepidoptera; family Crambidae; genus Nymphula; species Nymphula nitidulata. The sequence continues at coordinate 28,003,204 of OX374616.1, forward strand.
TGTACCCTCTCTGTCGAAATAAATTATCATCTTGTGAAAATATATATGTTAAGGGGCCGAATTTAAGAGAGACTAATTTTTGACTGTTATTATTGATTATATCTAAAGAGCCTTGGGCAAGATATTCACACTGGACCAATTCCACCTCATAGGGTTTGTGTTCCATAAAACATTTTAGACCTTCATCTGTGATTCGCGAATTTCGTAGCTTCACTGTATCTAATCTTGTACGAGTTCTATCTCGAAACAGGTTCGCAATATTATCATTGAGTCTGTTTGTTTTCTGATAGGCATGCAAAAACTTTTCACAAATTTCTGCAGGAACTATGACATCCTCTTTCAGTTTACGCCATCTGCTGGTTGGGTCTAATTTCGTAATTGTGTTCAAGTTTCCCACAATAAATTCCATACAAATATCGAACAATGAGTCCGGGCTGCTGTCGTACAAGGAAAGAATGACCTGATCACTCGTCATTATGAACGGCTTTTAGGAATATCTGATTCAAGCTACGCAAAACAGCAACGATCCAGATGATACCATTTCTTACGTCTTCTATACACTCCTATCCATCAAACGTAACGGATTAAGCACGTCCATTTCACAAACAGATGTCTATGAATAGCACAAATACATAAAATACTTGAAACTCTTTATTCTTGGGAATTTTTGGAAAACTATGTAATTTGCACAACGCAACAAGAGAGAGACAAAATTTTCATAGAAATTAGAAAAAGAAACAGATTTTTCTTTTATTTTTTATAATTTTCTGTGTGCCAGGACGGCAACGGGATCATTGCCACACCAAAGATAATATAACACCTTAGAGTACATTTTTTATAGCGGTATTTATCAACTTGTTTATATTTTGAGGAGTGTTTGGCGGGATTCTGGTGGTGTCAGTCAAGAAAACGGTTTTTTAACATTAGATAAAAATTTTGTCTGAGTGAACGATGTGTTACATATAAAATTGGTGTACTTTTATGAAGCAAGTGTTTGTGTTGACGTGCAATTGGAAAATCATGAGAATAAAAGTGATTATGGTGTGAAACACATTGAGAATTTTATCGTGGTTGTCCACCTCATCAAACTACGTTGATGAAGCTAAGAAGAAAGAAAGAAAGATCATGGAGACTGTCAACATTTAATTTGTGACAAACTCTGCCAAGATGCATTGAAATCTGTAAAATACCAGCATTTCAATGCAATAAATAAAGAAATAAAGAAAATACATTTATGACTGGCTTAAAATGTCTTGAAACCAAAGTCGTACAACTAAGTATAACAAAAATTTTTGATTGGAATCAATAAGGAAGGGGTGTTTGCCGGGTTTTTGAGGCGTCAGTCAAGATTTTTATTACATTAATTAAAAATTGTGTCGGAGCGAACATTGAGTTATAAATTCAAGTGTTTGTGTTGATGTGCAACTAAAAGATTATTAGATTATAAGTGATTATGGTGTGAAATACGATGAGAACTTTTGTGTGATTATCCACCTCATCAAGTAGCACATACAAGTGACCTAAAGTGACTGTCATCATATATTTTGTGTCAAATACTCCCAAAAACCATTGAAATGTGTTACGCCAGTATTTTAATGCAATAAAATAAGAAATAAAGAAATACTTAAGACTTGGCTGTATAGGCATTAGTTCCTTTGTCTTCCCTTTATACGGGGTATTAACCAAAAAAAAAACAATGAGGAGGGATTGGAACGAACCTCAGAGGAAAGATCTGTAGACATACTCTTTATAATCTATGGGAACCATTTGACTTGGATTGGATCTGATTGGGTCAAAAATTTCATTTTCATCTACACTTCCAAATAGTTTATTTTAGAAGAAAGTTTTGTTTTATCAAATAAAGTAGACTCTGAAAATATGTCTTGGTTGTTTGGATACAGTACAAAGCCTCCACAGCCACCATCTGATGATCCACCAGCCGACAGCGGAGGTGCAGCAGCACCTCCTGTAACTCTTTCGAAATCAGAGAAAAAAGCTATGGAGGCTTATCGTTTTGATTCTAGTGCGCTGGAACGTGCTGCTCAAGCTGCCAGGGAGTTAGAAAAATCAAGTAAGTAAATAGTTTTTGCATAATTCAATAGTTCTAGTCACATTGCTTGCTATTGCATAATGCGACCGCATAACCTATAATGAACATCGTGATACTCCTGATCATGACCTGTTGATAAAGAACGTTGAAGATCTACTTTATACAGTTGTCCCCCACTCCACTTATATTATCAGAGATGTTCATAAAAAAATATATCACTCCATCATTACGACACATTAAAAGAGAAATTCAAATTCAAACTATGTTTATTTGCTATAAATAGGTTTATTACAATTTAGTCTTTAAGTTCTATGAGTAGCTTAACCTATTTAGCTTCAGCATGCAAATAAAAAAATAATAATGGATATGTAAAATAAATCAGTATCAAATTTACACAATGTCCGCTGCTAAAATAATATGAATAATACAAAATGTCATTTTTAGCCGAGGACTGGGACCGAGTTTTGGTCCAACCTTACTATACAAACCCAAAAATTGCCAATAAATTTTGTATTATTACTTGTAGAACAGTAATTCAAATGAATTTTAAATCCTGCCTATTTCTTAAAAACAGTTGAATCATTCTACTAGGTGGTAGACCCGTATGTAGGGTCGTCTGGGTAGGTACCACCGCCTTTCTTATTTCAGCAGTGAAACAGTTCGCTGTGTTTCGGAATGAAGGGAAAGGTGACCAGTGCAATTACTGGGCATGGACGGCATTTCATCTTAGGCCCCAGGATGACAACGCACCTGCAATATCAATTGACTTTTCCTTGTTATTGCCGGTGTCTATAGGCGGCGGTAACCGCTTACCATCAGGTGGGCCGTCAGCTTGTTTGTCATCTAGTTGTATAAAAAAAAATCATTGCCATTATCATTAGATTTTTTATTTTATCCTTTCAAAAACAACTTATCAGCACAGCAGCTTTTACTTTTCAGGCAAATCCTTAGATATCTATATAATTAATAACTTAACAATTTTTATTAGAGCATGCCAAAGAAGCACTGGAACTCAGCAAATTGCAAGAATCGACTAAGCAACATGAGCATATGACAAAAATCAAAGAGTATGAGGCTGCCATAGAACAAGCAAAAATTGATCAGAAGAAAATTGACTATGAAGAAAGGCGTAAAACTCTTCAGGTTCTGTTTATTTTCTATACTTTAACAATAACAAGGTTATGCTATCCTGGTTTTATTTCGAACCACAAACACATAGAGGCTTACAGGCAAACTGAACTTACATTCCAACATGGTGTTTTTATAGTATTTTAATCTGGCTGGTGTCATTTGCTTGATACATTTAAATTCGAGCTGAACCAAATATAATATTCAACTTGCTTTTAATGTTAGTTATTCACCTACTGGTTTTAAATTATGTGATAATGGCCCTGTTTTAGTTAGCTTAAGCGAATATTCATTTTAATTTTCACATAAACATTAAAGTGTACAGTGTTGAGTCCAATGAACAATTTGTACTCTCCGAAAATCCAGACTAAAAGCATACAATTATTTTTCCAGGAAGAGACAAAGCAGCACCAAATGCGCGCTCAATATCAGGATCAGCTATCGAAAAAGAGATATGAGGAACAATTGGTGCAGCAGCAAAGATCTCAAGAGGAAATATTGAGAAAGTAAGGCTCATATTTTTATTCTATAATTATTAACTTATCTAAGTTTGTTACTATACATCTATGTATACATAGTTTTCTGTTATAAAATCTTACAAAAAATAAGTTAACTTAATTTTTTTATACTTTTTTATTAGACAAGAAGAGAGTGTAGCTAAACAGGAAGCTTTAAGACGAGCTACCATTGAACATGAGATGGAACTTCGAGAGAAAAACAAACTTAAAACAATAGAAGCAGAAGCTAAAGCTCGAGCCAAGGCTGAACGAGAGAATCGAGATATAACCCTTGAGCAAATCAGACTTAAAGCAGCTGAGAATAGGACAACTATATTGGAAAGTATAAAGTGAGTGCAATGGTATTTTAACCCAGTAACAGACTACTAAAATTGATGTTGCTTAAAAATGAATGGTGTTCTGAAATATTTTATTCACTGTTTCTATTATGTCACAACAGAACGGCGGGGAGCGTACTTGGCACCGGGTTGAATGCTCTTGTAACTGATTGGGATAAGACATTAGCAGCGGCTGGTGGCTTGTCTTTATTGGCTCTAGGTGTTTACACTGCAAAGGGTGCCACTTCAGTGACAGCAAGATTTATTGAAGCGCGTATAGGTATTATTTGTTTCCGTATATCAAGTATTTTAATGTTTTATACATATTTTTAAGTTTGTAAATTTTATAGGTAAACCCACACTTGTCAATGAAACTTCAAGATTTTCATTATTGGAAGCAGTAAAGCATCCGATACTAACTGTTTCAAAAGCTATTGCTAGTTTTAAGAAACCCTCTGATGCATTAACTGGCGTCGTACTTGCTCCGACTCTCGAGAGAAGACTTAGAGATATAGCTATTGCTACTAAGAATACACGTGTAAATAAAGGCTTCTATAGAAACCTGCTCATGTATGGCCCACCTGGTACTGGTAAAACATTATTTTCAAAGGTGAATATCAGACTTTATTCCTTTTATTTGACTGCGTAGCACTTTTGTTAATTAATAAAATGAATGTTGTAGAAACTCGCTAAACATTCGGGAATGGACTACGCAATTTTAACTGGAGGTGATGTTGCACCAATGGGAAAGGATGCAGTTGCTGCAATACACAAAGTCTTCGACTGGGCTCATACTAGTAGGAAAGGTAAACTTGAAATAATTGGTTGACCTACCCATTTTTACCACCACCAATGTGGGTATATTAAATATGATATCCTCTTGATTTTTCCAGGTGTACTTTTGTTTATTGATGAGGCGGACGCATTCTTGAGGAAACGGTCATCAGAGAAGATTAGTGAAGACTTGAGAGCAGCTCTAAACGCTTTTCTTTATCGCACATCAGACCAAAGCAATCGCATTATGTTAGTGCTTGCCTCGAATACGCCGCAGCAGTTTGACTCGGCAATAAACGACCGTCTAGACAAAATGATCGAATTTGGTTTACCTGGACTAGAAGAGCGAGAGCGGCTGATTCGCCTTTACTTTGACACGTTTGTGTTAAAGCCAGCTTCAGAAGGCAAAAAGTAATAATTTGTCACTATCCAGAATTATTAAGATTATTGTTTAGTATGTCCACTGTAGCCCTGTCAGGTCTTGAACAGAATAGATATTCACGAGGAGTTTGGGCTGTAAAACCGTGGAGTTGGTGGATAAATACTCATGTATTTAAATTGGGACCACCGGCTTAACACACAAAAAATATAGTCTACAAGTATACCGTGCTCTGTACGCTAATATTTACGGTTGACTTAGACACTAATTAAAAATATTCAATGATTTTGGAATCCCTATTCTCTTTCTTTTTGCTATTGATTGAAGGGTTTGCGTACAGGGCCCGTCGACGCATTTATGGTGTGGCGACCAAAAGGTAAAAAAGGCTGTACCAATACTTCATACCAGTAGCGTAACCTCACACTGACCGTTTTTAGTCCTTGCTTAGTTCCGTATATAATATGGATGATGAGAGGTTTGACGTAATTGTTCATTATTATAACAAAATAAAGATAAAGAATGTCAAGAATGGCTTTATAGTCATTCAGAGTTTGGTAGGCAAGTCCATTTTAAAACTGTAATATTTATAAAAAAAACAATTTAATTGGATAACCCATAAAATTTCTATATACTTTTATCGTGAAAACATTATTACATAAACAATATATAATGCAGCCAGAGTTGCTCCGCGATGCATACAAACTATTTACAAAAGCGTGACGTCATACTTTTGTACCCATTTCAAGGAGTTTTCATGCTATCGAAACAATTATTTTACTGATGTATCTATCATTACGTTGTCTATACTTCAGCCAACATAGATCATAAATGTCATTATGCATAGATTTGTCCCTTTCACTCGCTACCTTACTTGCTCATCACTCATACAAAAATGACAACGGTTTCTTACTTATTCTCTATCTAAGTTGGCTGAAGCATAGTAACACTTCGAAAAGAGTTTGTCATCTTGCCTTTTCCTTTTAGGCGTTTGAACGTGGAACAGTTCGACTATGGTGCGTTGTGTTCCGTGTTGGCCGCCCGTACCGCGGGTATGTCCGGCCGCGCGCTGTCGAAGCTTGGCGTGGCGTGGCAGGCCGCGGCGTACGCGTCCGACGACGGCCGCCTCACCGAACAAATGTGCATTGACATCTGCGACGACGCTGTCAGGGACCATCGCCAGAAGGTCGGTATCTCAAGTCCACCACAGCTAGGCACAGACATTCCTATATTTTTATTTTACGAAAAACTGTGCGTGCTATTACAGACTCAAGCTACGTGATTCACTAAGGAATTTATTTAAAGAAATTAATATTTTGACCGTTGCTTCTCAATATATACAGGGCGTCCCACGGCCATGCCACACGGAGGGAAAGTATATTAAATATTGAACGTAGGATATTTTACTAAAAGAAGACACCGTTTTATTTTTAATAATAAGTAGAACTGCATTCACAGATTTTTTAAAAATCGCCTACCTCAACCGGGAATCGAACCCGCCAAATGTGATAGAAAAATTTGAAAGGGCTACTCATAAGCATTATTTTTTCCTAAATAACCTAGCATATTAAATGAAACTATAATCATAAAATTTTTCATTTTATTTAAAATTTTGTTCAGGGAAATTTCCTCTGACTTGGCCAAGCTTCCAACAATTAACATTATCATTTCAAAGACCTACTCACTTGAGATACGAGATTTCCGTGGTGTAAGTACATGATAATAATAAAGCGATATATGAAGTGTAGTAGGTACTTGTATGCATTTCTTCATGAGCTCACAATTACCATGCAACTGGCTGATATTAGTAAAAATAAATAATTCGAAAATGGAACACGTAAATTTTCAAGCGTCTGTTCTTTTGTTTATTGTGAGTTTCATTTTCGTTTATTAGCAATTTTTGTGTTAATTTACTTACCATGGCGTACCAAAATAATTTGGATTTAATAGAAGCATACTTTTTAAATCACAAAGACATTTCATTAGCTTTGCGGTGGCACCGCGAAAGATATCCCGATAGACGCACACCATCTCGATATGTGTTGAAAAGAATGGTGGATAATTTAACAAATTTAGGACGTTTTGATCATCGCTTACAGCAACCACAGCAGCAGATAATAAACGTCAGCGATGATGAACTCAACATTCTGATTTACTTTGAAGCGTACCCGAAGAGTTCAGTGAGGGAAGGTGAAGAAGAAATTGGACTTTCAAAGAGTAGAATACATCGCGTTCTGAAAAAATACAAGTTTAAAAGTTATGTTGAAGGGCGATTAGTGCAAAAATTCCGGCCGGGAGATGCTGAAAGACGATTTAATTTCTGCCAACATATCGAGAGACATCCTTGAGGATCAAAATTTTTTGAACACCATTATTTGGTCAGACGAGTCAAACTTTAGTAACAACGGTATGTACAACCGGCGTAATAATCGCATTTGGTCCAGACAGAATCCCTTACGAATCCGCGAGACTAATGATCAAGTGCGTTTTTCTTTCAACTGTTGGTGTGGGATTGTAAGTAACCGGGTTCTCTTAATACATTTTTACGAAGGAACTCTGAACACGGAAAGATATCTAAAAATACTTGAGATTTTAAGAAATGAGATTAATAATCTTCCTGATGCAGATCGACGAATTCTCATATTCCAGCAAGATGGGGCTCCGGCTCATAACAGTAGGAGAACAGCCGAGTTTCTTAATGAATATTTTCCTTCCTGGATCGACACTTTTGGACAAATTAGATGGCCACCGAGATCCCCAGATCTAACCCCACTTGATTTTTTTTTATGGGGTTATGTAAAAGATTTAGTTTACAGGAACCGGTACAACAGTGTGCAGGAGTTACAAAATGAACTTAGACGTATTATTTCAAACATCCACCATGCAAAAATAAGTAAATCGACAGGGAGAGAAATTATCAAAAGAGTAAGAATTTGTATACAACAGAACGGATCACATTTTGAGCATTTAATAATTTTTTTTTTTTTTAAATAAAATGAAAAATTTTATGATCTTAGTTTCATTTAATATGCTAGGTTATTTAGGAAAAAATAATGCTTATGAGTAGCCCTTTCAAACGCTATTATAAAATACAAGTAATTTTTCTATCACATTTGGCGGGTTCGATTCCCGGTTGAGGTAGGCGACTTTTAAAAAATCTGTGAATGCAGTTCTACTTATTATTAAAAATAAAATGATGTCTTCTTTTAGTAAAATATCCTACGTTCAATATTTAATATACTTTCCCTCCGTGTGGCATGGCCGTGGGACGCCCTGTATATGAGAACATAATTTATGTTCACAAATATAAACATACCGGTTCAAAACATAGTGATAACCATAATTTAAATACTAGATATAAAAAAAAAACTTGCTGTTCCAACTTTTAGACTTCACAAGACAAGTCGCTCTTTCATGGGGAAATGTATACACATTTATAACAAAGTCCCACCAAATGTAACTGAACTGCCTTTTCACAAACTTACGTTATATGTCAAACGAACTTTAATGAAAAAAGGCCCAAGGCCCAACTATAAGGTCCAAGAATATTTAAATGATAAGAATGTGTGGACACATTTAAATTTCAAAATGTTTTATATGTTTATTTACGAGTATTATGACTACTAACCTCTGAATACCTATATTGTGATTGTGCATTGTCAGATAGCTTGAAAATAACAATAATACTTTTGACATTGTACTTTGTGGGTACGTTGATATACCTTCTCTTCTAATTTAAATAATATTTTTTTGCTCGGCGGCACTGCACTGCTAAAACTTTTATTTTTTTTAACTACAAACATTGCAATTTAATATATGACTACACGAGTTTGTTGACGGAATCTTCTCGGTAGTTCAACTTTTGGAACCGGTTTAAATTCAGACATGACAGACAGACAGAGACTATGAAGTTGTTAGTTAATATTTTTTTTGTGATAGTTATAAAAATGTGTTTTTTGACGATTTAAAAGTGCTTCTTTGTGTCCTATTTAAATAAAATATTTTTTCTTTCTTATTTATTTATATATTAAGGTACACCAACAACATAACATGTACTTACTTCCTATTATTAAATTATTGTCTAATGCATAGTTCTTACATGAATGCCTATAATAGGTATACACAACATTTGTAATATCTTGGATATACTTAAAATGGAAACCATTTTATATGATAATTATAATGTTTAAATATACACATTTATTATATCTTTGCACATCCAATGTGTTTCAGCAGTTTTCGCTGAAAAGTTCTATATCTTCTTTCTTTCTTTCTTAAAATGAATTCCTTTGTTATTTTACCAATATTAGGACAAAGGGTCAATATTCACTAGCTGTCTTCGCATATGGACTCTTCTTACTAGTTTTTACTGTTTCACATCAGTTATTTAAAACAGCATAGTGAAAACTTTACATCTACGATATTATTATTTTTAATATATTTGGTCGACATTTTAGTTGATGTTCTAAAAATTGTATATTATTTTTCGTAGATGGAATGGCTATCTGCCGAAGAAAAATCCCGCACCATGATGCCTTATCTACTTGATTTACCACCTATGGATCAATCGGAGGAAAGACAGCCCGGAGTCTCAATCAGCGAACTGCCAAACACAGACCAAGCCGCCGCCAAAGCCAAGACTGCCTCCAAAGAGAAATCTGTTGTGAAAGAAATCGAAACAGATAAGTGACATCTAACTATAGAGAACTGTATAAAAAGTCCACCAAAAGCAGACGCAATATGTTCCAATAATAATAGTAGTAAAACTAACTGTGATAAGAACAAAAAAATTGTGTATGACTTTACTGTTTCAAAACTGCAAAAGTATGTTACTTTGACGGACCATGATATGGATATATTGCGAAGTATATCACATAAATTAAAGAACTGCTAAAGTATGTAATCGCGTATCAGCGGGACTGGTTAGTGAAAATAAGTTAGCTTTGTCAATCATTATTAATTAGCTATCTGCATTCCTACTTATCACAAAGAATAATATTTGGGCTTAGGACGATTGTACAAACATATTTTCAGGCAACGTAATGCCAAACCCTGTAAATTCAGCGCGAATTTGCTACCGATTTATTTGCGCGACATTCCTCATTCTGCGGAGCGCCCGCCTAAATGCATTGATATCAACCCTTACGTCCATACGCCAACATTATAAAGGATACGAACGAACAGTGCAAACGCCTTGGGCCGAATTGAATACGGTGCTATGTGCACCGTTTGCGTGCAATCAATTCGGACATTCGTGTGTACTGCTGTCAATATCCTTAACAAAAATGTTCTAAGATCTTACGTTTTTATCAAAGGGTAAGGTAAGGGTTTAGTAAGTGCGATAATAAGTTTTTATCCATCCAAAAATAAAATGGTTACAACATTTTTCACAAACTACAAGTCATAACCTCAACTTTGACATTTGCGCACACACTGTATTACCTCTTTTGTGAGTAGCGTTAGCACGACTTCATGGCGTCACTCATGACGTCACTTCACTCTCGTTGGCACGAATACCTACGTTCGATTCGGTTAGTTTGTAAGCGCCTATGTGCGTAAATTGTTCATAGCCGACCGTAGGAAACATCCAGTATCGTTTATTGTTATTTTGAAACCGGTATAATTTGTAGAAAAAGCAGTCTGTTTTTTACAAATACTCATGCCCTACGACCCGATCTAATGTGGTAAATGCCATATAGCTTTCAAAATAACAACGTGACGTCATAAATGACGATACCAATGCATTAAGGCTGTCGCCCCGCTGGTTTGAGAAACTTAAATGTGACGCGGACGTATAATTTTGCGCCTATTTCTTATATGCATATGTACATATACGATACAAATAATCATGCAAATATTAATAGTTCATATTGAATTATAAAGCAATACATGATAACCTCTAAAACGTTTTTGTTAAATTTAAATCAAGTTTTATTATACCAAACTATGATTTATCTTTCGTAAAGGTAGTCTCGAATAAATATCCATTCAATTTTATGACGAAAATAAGAAACAATGCTAATTATTACATCCTATTGCATGATTCTAGTTTAGTCAATATTTGAATACAAACCGAGATGACCGTTTAATAATCCACGGAACATCGTTTTCTCATGCTTGCATTTGTTCTTTTCATCACAGTACAATAGAGTATATAAATTATACATTTATATGCATTTTTACTGCGTATTAATTTGTATTCGTTTTCAAAATGTATACAAAAAGTTACTAGACATGTAATTCATACATAAAGTTTGTGTGTGGTCTGATTGAATGGAAGATGTAGTTATTAGGAACAAAGTAGGTATATACAATGTTAGGCTTTTTATTCTATCTTGTAACAGTACTGCCTACGACAGCACAAACGAAACAAAGTAACTTTTTATCTTTACATAGTACAAGCAATATTTTTGTTTATATAAACAATGAAAATTATGTGTAAATTTAACAACGGTCTTAACCTAAATATTTATAAATTATAAAAAATATTGTTTCCCTGGGCCAATAAAATAATTTGGTCTCATGTTGATGTTGTTATGAATTTGTTGTATACTTGTAGTTTAATTAGACATTTCTCACATATATTATCGTTGCTTTTTTACTTAACCTCCTAATTACCTTTCGGCCGAATAATTAATTCAACGTAAAATACATTTTGACAGCCACACCATTAATGTGTCGCCGTGCTCTGTGCGCCAAATCCACAGTAAAAAAATGCAAAGAGATACGGATTCCAAAATCAAAGAAAAATTTAAAATGTCTTATTTGTGTTAGTATAGGTTTGCTAAAGTTAGGACTGTAGCAAACCTATCCTATACTATAGGGCACGATATCGCTTGTCTTTTATAGTCGACTATGAGTGGGAGTAAAATACACAATCATTGACAATTTTTTTTATTTTTATTTTATACAACTGGATGACAAACAAGCTGACGGCCCACCTGATGGAAAGCGGTAACCGCCGCCTATAGACACCTGCAATAACAAGCAAAAATCACTTGATATTGCAGGTGCGTTGTCATCCTGGGGCCTAAGATGAAATGCCGTCCATGCCCAGTAATTACACTGGCTACCTTTCCCTTCAATCCGAAACACAGCGAACTGTTTCACGGCTGAAATAAGAAAGGCGGTGGTACCTACCCAGACGACCCTGCATACGGGCCTACCACCTAGTAAATTAGTATTTATTAGGAACACAAATGCCAGATTTTCAATGAACATAATTGTTACATAAATCCTTAGGTTGCAATTATGTTTTGTTGAACGATTTAAATACAGTGTGATTGTGCACTTTACCCAGACTCACACTGTATAAGGATGGTTTCTCGATTATTCAAATTTTATAGTAGGTATTGAGTTATGAATGTTTGAAAGATTCTAAATAAAATTTGAAACTTTATATCTACCTAACATCAAGTCGATGGGCAGTTTACGAATATAACAAATCAATCTATAAAACGCATGCCCGTGAACATGCTTGCGAGGAGCGTCGTGAGTCGTGACTAAATCAAACGAATCTATTGTATTCTCCAGCAAACGAAAAACGCCGGTCAAATCAATTTATAACGTATTTCCGATCAAATGAATTTGCTCATGACCGAGTTTGCAAGTAACTTATAAAGTTGAACGCATCTATTAGTAGATATTGCAGGTATGTACCTAACCATACATTTACCTACGCGAAATCACTGCAGCTGTGCTAACGATGCTTGGTAATCAGTATGTTTAATGACCTTTGTTTTTAATAACCGTCATTTATGTAAATTATAAATAATTTGTCAAAAGATATCGTTGTATTACAATCAAGAATTTCAAATATTATCATCAAATTGTGACAATAATTCGCTGAATAGATGTTCATGGCAAATAGGTATGGGAATGCAACGGTTGGTTCTCCGCATGGAGTGTCGCGTGATAGCAGTATAGGCAAAAGCTACAGTACCTACCTACCTACCTATTAACTTGACCGCAACCGCATCTAGTAGTTATTCCGAACTTCTCCCGAATTGTCAGTGACATTGACATATGACATGATTTTATGGGTATAATTTTTTTTTTGTATAATCAGATTGTTTCGGCTGTTTTTATCGTTTATCCCTTACCAGACTCAACGTAGAACGCTTTAAATGAGCAAAAATTATTTTTGTGATAAATAAAATCTCAAAGTGTAGGTTAAGCTGATAACTAAGATGTCAATGTGAAATACATAGTCGGGTGTAACGCTAGCTATCAGTTAGACTTGGTGGAAAATTAACCTATGTGTGTACTTACTTACCTACAGAGGAAGGAGTGAAACGTTCCAAGATGATTTACGTAGTTAGTAGTTTTAAAAAAGAATAATTTTAAAAGTATTATATCTGTCTTATTTAACATATCTAGGTTATGTGGATTTTATTTACCTTTGTAGAAGCTCCATCTTATCGCGGCCTTCACTATTTTACACATTTATAGTTAAATTTCAGCTGATTAGACACAAAGATTAAGTTGTTATCAGAAATTGGGACCAAGAACAAGCAGATGGGCGAATATAGCTAGGACACAAAGAAGAAACTATGTACTTACTTAGTAGTGAAATAAAAAGAACTCACATAGGAAATAATAATTTATTATTTAATAACGTCTTTCATACAAGCGATCAGCCTTAGCTGGATATATAAAATATAGACAGGTAAATAACCAACTAAAAATGGGCTATTAAACTTATACATCTAATGATCATCCTAATAATTGATATTATAAATAACAATGAATTGATGTCTACGACTTACAAAGAATCGTCTATATTTATAATTCTACCATTGCACAGTGGGACATCCATAGGTCATAAATCTTAAAAACCTGCTTTCTTGTTTTACATTTTATTCCTTGTCGTTACATTGGATAGTTGCGGTACCTTCTGAAACTATAAATAGGTCAGTAATTAGAGTGCGCCTTCATTATCTATTGTGCATTCAAAGAGAGCGCATCGCCAATCGTAAATACTGTTATCAGTGAGTCATTAAAAAGCGTGACGTCATTTGTTGTCATTGCGGGACCTGTGAGTGCTGTGTGAGTTTTTTCTGAAATGGATATCCAAGAACAGGGTATGTAATAATTAATATTTTTATTTTAATTGTATCTTAGTATATATTTTCTTTAGTATGTCATTGCTACGAGGCGACTTTTCTTGGAGTATTATATTTTAATATTCAAAGTTTGAATAAACTTTTAAATATGTTCCCACTCGCTCCGACTATGGAGGTATATTGCACCATAATCTTTAGACTTTCTTATCTTAGGAAAATTAAAACTTGGCTGCCCTTATCTGCCCTTTTGGCGATGACAAGGGTGCTACGGTTGCCAGATTATCTCGTAGCATTTGCTACGAAATTAGTTTATTTAGTCTTAGTGCTTTGTGTAGGTTTTGTGACTGAATTTTAACCGTTTTTTTTTTGTTTTAGGTAATTTATATATATGCTCGTTTTCAAGAATGCATATTCTTGAAATATGGCTAACTGTCAATACCGATAATGACTCGGAAAAGTGTCGTCAAGTCCTACAAAGTTTGTTGACTACTCTGAACGATGCTGAGAACATTGATATTCATTATTTAGAGAAAATTGTTAATAATTTATGTAAAGCTATTGCTCGATTCTGGAAAAAATGTAATAGGGATAAAACCAAGCTTTTATATAAGAATTCCGATTGGTTTAATGTTATTGAAAAAATTCAACTTGTGAAAAATAATAAGCAATGTACTCCGTCTGAAACGTCGCCGTGTCATTCACGTGGTCGTCCTCGAAAACCTTTTACGCAATGTAGTAAAAGGACTAAACGTCGGAGAGTAGCTGATTTGTCAAAGTCTGATGATTCTACTGTGAGTGCATTGCTTGATGTTTCAGACTGTTCATTCGATTCGTGTATATCTAGAGTTAGCACTGATGATGTCTTGTCACTTGTGACTGATGCTCAGTTGACAAAACATCAGTATTTATTAATTAAAAACTTTGTTAATAGTAAGATTTCTCCTAATGTATTACCATGTTACCAACAAATTACTAAAGCGAAACAGAGATGTTACCCTTCTAATATAACTGTTTCCGAGTCTTCAGCTGAAGTTGAATTACAAAGTCTTTTTGATCACACAGCTTCTCGAATCCTTGAATCTCAAAAAGAGGTCTTAGATCAGATTCCTGATGATTGTTTGTCTAATATCTCTTTACTTGGGAAATGGGGATTCGATGGCAGCACTGGACATAGTGAATACAAACAATTTTTTTCAGATTCAACTTTAGAAGATAGTAGTTTGTTTGTAACATCTTATGTACCCCTTCAAATTATTGTAAAATTAGCTGAAGATAATTGTAAAATTTTATGGAAAAATCCTCGACCCTCTTCCACTAGGTACTGCCGTCCTATTCGATTTCAATTTTTGAAAGAAAGCACAGCAGTGTCTTTGCAAGAGGAAGCTTATTTTAAGGATAAAATTGAAAGTTTGCAACCTACTTTTATTCAGATCGACAATCGTGAATTGGTCGTTTCTCATAAGTTGCAGCTTTCAATGGTAGATGGTAAAATTTGTAGTGCTTTAAGTGAAACATCTACAAGTAGATGTTATATATGTAATGCTACCCCTAAAGAGATGAATAAAATAGACGAATGTTTACAAAAACCTGTAATAGAGAGTAGATACCAATTTGGATTATCACCACTACATTCTTGGATACGTTTCTTCGAATATTTTATTCATCTTTCATATAGATTAGACATAAAAAAATGGCAAGTTAGGCTAGATAGTGATAAACAATTGTTATCAAATAAAAAACAATATGTACAGTCCCAGTTTAGGGAACGATTAGGTTTAATAGTTGACAAGCCGCGTAGTGGTGGAAGCGGGACGTCTAACGACGGAAACACGGCCAGGAAGTTTTTTTTGGAATCAGCTGTATCTGCTGAAATTACAGGTTTGAATAAGGATCTCATAGATCGTTGTTGTGTAATATTACAAACGTTATCTTCTGGACATAAAATTAATGAATGCAAGTTTAAAGACTATGCATTACAAACAGCATACAGCCTGGTCGAGGAATATCCGTGGTATAGTCTTCCTGCTTCTGTCCACAAGGTGCTCGTACATGGATCAGATATTATAAGTTATGCATTGTTATCTATAGGAGAACTTTCCGAAGAAGCTGCTGAAGCGACAAATAAGTATATCAAAATTTATAGACGAAGTCACACTCGAAAAATGTCACGTGAAGTTACCAATCAAGATTTAATACAACGACTATTATTACATTCAGATCCTTATATTACAAGTCTTCGGAAACTTCCCCCTAAAAAGAAAAATACTCTGTCACAAAGTGTAATAGAATTGTTACATGTTTAATATTGTTAGAATAAGAATAATTTATTTGTATTTTGTTAGTTGTTTTGTTTTTTTTGTATTTAATTAATTTTAATTTATTTATTTCTATTATTTTATTATAATTAAATAATGTTATCAATGTTTTGACTCTTATTTTATTTAAAATATATGTTTTACATTCCAATTTTTAAGTGTTTGTTCATGATAAATTTAGGTAAAAGTATGTTATTGTTTATATTTGTTTTTTACTGAAGTAAACGTTTTTTATTCCGTAAATACATGTACTTCTTTCATTTTAATGTTCCTAAAACACTTTTACAACTATAAGTCACTAAAATAATACAATGTATTGATAGTAACAGGACTTTAACTATTTATGACCGCCCTTGTATGGAGCGTGTCCCTCCGTGCATTGATACAAAACTTCTTTTCCCACTACCTATGTAAAAATAAGTTTTAGCAAAAATAAGTTTTAGCAAACTTATTTTGACAATATAAATTGCAAATCTCTATTGCTCCTTTCCTGTAACTTTGCCTCAATAATGGTAATGGTTATTCAACTATGTAACTTAGTGACTGTCAAAATAAGTTTGCGAATAAGCCCGCCCTTTCAGTCGATGGTGTTAATATGACGACAAATTACCCAGAAGCAGTTAATTGTCTGCTGATGCTGAGTGACATCAGTGATCATTAAATATCAATTCTAAATTCTTGTTTGCCCACAAGAAATAGTTCGAGTAACTTTTCTGTTTTTTTACAAGAATATTAAATGTTATAATTCATTAACGACTTTGCAGACGTTCGTTGAACCTATTTCAGTAAAACACTTAAAAACATGTTTTGTTTCCCTCACTGTTTCAAACAGACAAACGTGAAAATAGAACTAACGAGTTTTTATGTACCGCTTGCGCCAAACTTCTTATTCGCTTTGGACACGAGTCGATTCACTGCGCACTATCAAAATATGGAACGCCGGAACAACGGAGTATGGACGGTAGCTACGGGCAGCTGCGCGATGCAACATCAGAGCGAGCGAGGTGATTGGCGCAAGCTCTCCTAAGGTCCCTATTGGGTTGCAAAACGATTCGAAATATTTAAGAATACCCCAGCAACAAACAGTGATTGCATTCATTATGATAAAATTCATACATTGAAACTAATTCTTTAGCTCTAAATTAACCAAGTGTCTAGCTATCATTGGTATACAAATAAATTAAAACATGGGCTATATTAGTTCATAGAAATGGTTTCCCACTTTCAAAAACATCTTAATTATTTGTTAATTTCAGGAGATTTCTGTGAAATAATGCAGCCAATGTTTTAATATTTCATACAATGGTCATGAAATCATCAAATTATAGGTATATATATGTTTCTAAAAGTGGAAAACCATTTCTATAAACTAATAAAGCCCATGTTTGAATTTATTGTCGTATTGACAGCACCACCCTGTATAAGATCTCAGATACTTGATACAAAATAGGCTCGTGCTGGAATATGGGCTTACACCTATGGCTTACACTTTGGTTTAAAATTAATTGGTGAAATAGGGTGATTAAGAGTACGAAAATTACTAAGTTGATATAAATTTAGTTTTGATTAGTTCTTATGTAGAGATCAAATGATGTCGAATATAAAGTTAATTTTATTAAATTATATATTATTTTAGGAAATAAATAAGTAAACATTAAAGTGGTAACTTTGAAATGCATTTTGTCATCTGGCAAAAATTATTAAAAAGCAAATAACTGAGTAACTTTAATATAATGAAACATTTGCCTATACAGGTAAATGTTTGATTATGTATAGGTAGGTACATATTTATATACTTTTGTATTAATGTTCTGTAATTATGTAGGTTTTATTTATTTTTTGCGATATAAATTAAAGGGTTAAGATCTAGATCTTAATAAATAGCGTCGCTGCGATGCACGCTTTAAATGGGTCTGCGGGGAAAAATTATGGTCTCTTCTTTGGAAGCTAACAAATACTCTCCTAACTGCGCGTCTCACATTGCTTATATACCTATTAAGCAGAGACCTTTATGGTACAAAATGTTTACATTCGAGTTTTGTATTTATAGCTATCAATATGTGTTTATTCATAAATTATTATTGTATTTCATACTAATACTAGTTTTAACATCCTGATACCTAACCGCGGAGGTCACGCAACAGCTTGAGCTGTCCGCCACACAAGTAAGTGCGCTATACGACACTTCGTGCTTCCTTGAAGGCGCAGTGAGGCGTCAAACACCTATGATAGTAAGATTGTGTATTGTGCAAGCAATTGCAGTCACGAGAATCCTCGCTTAGCTCGAGCTGATACTAGATACCTAATATTAACGTTTCCCCTCCCTCCTCTGCAAAGTGAAATAATAACCGTTAGTCGGTGCTGAGCTGTTATTAATTTGACATTGACACGCATTTTCGCATGATCATCTTTAGGTATAGGTATACTAAGATAGTGATAGGTAGATAGCTTCACTCGCTTGTGCTGTATTTTTGTAAGTGTGTACCATGCGTCGCCGTCACACAAACCCAAATCAAATATATCTTACATGCATTTATGGCCGTCACAGCAATATGCCATAATAAGGTCTTTAATAAGCTCCTCGGTCGGTATGAATTATATTATTTTAACAGGTTCTGTTTACGAACTAACACAAGAAAAATAATTGTTTTGTGCGTAGTTCTACAAATGAATCTCCAATTTTCAATTTTTGTCAATTATTATCTCAAATAAAGAAAGAAAAATTATCTACGCCACCGGTGCACTAGTGCTACGCCACCGTAAGTGGTTATCGCGTCAGGCCGGATATCAGGAGACGCGGGTTCGATTCCCGCCTGGAGCATATATTGTTTCATCGTTGTCTTACTTTATTTGTAATTGTTAGAATAAAGTAGGCGTTTAAACGAATCAAAAACATTAAAATGTGATTAATTATTATCACTGTAAAATGAGCTTCCAATCGGTTTGTACCCTGGGCATTCAAAATCTAGGCGTAGTCTTTATTTACTGGTATTTTTGTATTAGTATCTATTTTTAAACATGTTATCAGTTAAAACTATTTAATACCACCACATAGTTTTTGTGGTAAATTTAATAGCTTAAGAGTTTTGAGGCAAACACATATAAAATATCACTTCCCATTATTTTACATGACAGGGAAGTGAAAGATCCCAGGATAGTGATAATTCTTTATAGTCACGACTTAGAATTGAGAATAGATTGATCTTAGTTTTTTATATTAAATCTCTGTAATTTTGTTAATAAACTACGAAGCTACATAACTTTTACATTATATTTTAGCCTTTGCTTTGTATTTTGTAATAATAATTTTGAGTAAGTTCATTGAGTAAGGATTACAAATATGTTTTAAATTTAATATTTTTTAAATAAGTAGTTTTAATATAGTTTTTACACAAGAAATCACAGAATAAAAATCGTGAAAATTAAATAAAACTATGCTAGTATTTAAATTATTGAACTACGTAATAATTCAGAACCTGTTCAATCACGAGCTTATAAGAGCTTGTGTTATGAATACTAGATTTTGGGAAAAAATTATAAGTGCAAAAAAATAAGAATATTCATACACTCACACCTATTATCTAGCCCAAATTAAGCATCATTAAGGGCTTGTGTTATGGATACTAAATAACAGAATTATATTGACAATAACTTGTATATAAATATTAAAAATATACTAAATAAACATACAAACACCCATGACTCGTGAACAATAAGATATTTGGTAGGTATACAATTATTTTGATGCAATATTATTGGTATATGTCCTATTATAACCTAATGTATGCAGGTTCGCGCATAAATGAGTAAATAAAATGTCTAAGCATTATCTGTTAGTAAAAACTAAAATAGTTCATTTTCTATTAATAGTTATAGGTACAGGTTGAATTTTACAAGTGGGCGTGGATGGCTTAATCCGAAACAATGAGGAATAGCAAAAAGTGGGTTATTTCGATCTTCCCCCGAATAAATTCCCCCAATCGGGGGAAGATGGGATTTTTAGTTTCATCTTCCCCCGAAATCAAATTGGAATATGGGTAGTAAAATTTCTCTATTCCCAACTTCCCCCGAATGGTTACCCCGATCGGGGGAAGCTAGTAATTTTCCGTTTTCATCTTCCCACAAGGGGAGGTACAAGTTTAATTTGCCACCGAAATATTTTTAATCATAATTTTAGTTTTGGAAACTTCAGTAAGTAGGTATCATCGTGCTCAGTTGTGGTGTGAGTGGATAATACTATTTTATTTGTTTTATTAAAAATGTTGAAAATAAAAATGTCGTTCAGTCTTCTAGTAAAAAACTTATGTGTATTTTATAACACTTCTAATCGCGATGATACTTACCTACTGAAGTTTCCAAATCTAAATTCATGATTTGAATAATTTCGTGGGCAAAATAAACTTGTACCTCCCATCTTACCCATCTTCGATGTAGTTTTTTAGTTTTCATCAAAATCGGGCTCTAGACTCTTTTGAGTACTTTTGGCTATCCCTCATAGTTTCAGATTTGGCCATCCACGCCCACTTGAAAAATTCATCATGTATACCTAAAATATGTAGTGAATGTAGGCAGGCACTTACTAAATAAGGAAAGCCATTATGTAAAAATCATATTTTAATAGATTAAAATTCAAAAGTAAAAATATAATAATCAATAGCAGTAAAAGTTGCTATATGTAATAATATTATTACGCGTGACCGTGAATAATACTTTTATGTACTTAAAATGTAAGTACGCGCTCGATTTTAAGTTGGTGAAAGTTTGAATGGGGCATCCATAACCGCTGGACCGATTTAGATAAAAATTGGTATGGCGATAGTTTAAGACCCTGGGAAGGACATAGGACAGTTTTAGCGCCATAATCGACATCCACGCGGGCGGAGCCGCGGGCGGTTACTAGTTTTTAATAATGACGGTACCCCTTTTGCTTGCGAACGGATCGTAAATAATGAAAGTCACATTTTGTTGGAAATTTAATCCTGGCAGCGTATACCTTCGATACTCAAAATATTTTATATACCTTTTTACTTGTCATTTTATATCACTGTCAGTTTGTTTATGAAAATATATTATTGTCCTACATCAAGTGGTGATTTCATTATTCACAAAAGGTTATGGGCTTATGAACTTACTAAATGAAATCATAGAACCAGCAAAGAAGCAATAATGTCGGATGAAGTAATTTCAAAATCAGGTACGAGTCAAATTCTCAATTTTGAAAAATTAAATGGACGTTCCAATTATGTAGAATGGAAATTTATTATGAGGAATACTTTGATTCATGATGATTTGTGGCATTGTATTGCCGGTTACCCTCCTGATGACAAAACTGCGATTGAAACACGTAAGCGAAAAGATGAAAAAGCTTTGTCAAAAATTTGTTTGAGTGTAAATCGTAATTGTTTCTCTCACTTGATGAGTGCTAAAACATCAAAAGAAGCCTGGCTTACACTAGAAAAGGTCTATGAGGAGAAAGGGTTAAATTGTCGATTACGCTTATTGCGAAGTTTATGCTCCATAAAATTAGAAGATTTTTCTAATATGGAAAGATATGTGGATGAAATTAATTCTCTATCGCAGCAACTTACAGCAATGAACAAGCCGATTGATGATGAATTCTTGGCAGCTATTATGCTACAGGGACTCACTCCCTCCTTTGAGCCAATGATTATGGCCTTGGAACACTCCGGCATAGAAATATCGAGTGATTTGATTAAGACCAAACTTCTTCAGGATAAACGCTGGACCACTGACGTATCCAGTGCTACTGAATGTTTATACACGAAAAAGAAAAGTAATAGATTCCAACGTGTAAATGTCGATCATGAGAACTCAGTTTGTAGTACAAGTAAAACTCAGTCCAGTAACACAAGCGATAGCATTAGCAAGACAAAGAAAAAACCTTGGTGCTTTAAATGTCGTGAGAAAACACACTGGACAAAATACTGTCCTATGAAAACGTCAGCTACTACAACTGCAAGAAACTCTTCTGGTCACTGTGTATTTTCAGCGTTCTATTCTCATGAAGATGGTTGCTATTTCTACGTGGATTTCGGTGCTACGAACCACATGACAGGTCAACGTGAACTGTTAAGAAATTTTGATACATGTGATAGTCATGTTACTATTGCTAATGGTGAGGTACTTAAATGCACAGGTATGGGTAGTATTATGTTGTCAAATCTTATAGAACTTAAGAATGTCATGTATGTACCACAATTATCTGTAAATTTAATTTCTGTTTCTCAATTAGCTAGTAATGGTTTTGATATTAATTTTAAAATTGATGGTTGTACTATTATAGACAAAAGCGGTAATTCTCTTTCTGTCATAGAATTAGGTGGAGCTTATAAAGTTCAAATCTGTCCAAGGGCTAACGTTTCTGTTACAAATTCAATATGGCATCAGCGACTAGGACATATTAATAAAAATTATATGAAACTAGTTAAGAATAGTATTCTTGATGACATTAATTTGAAAAAATGTCCTGACACAGATGAGTTTTGTGAAGCGTGCGTTAAAGGGAAACAGTCACATTTTCCGTTTCCGAACAAACCTAAAACTACGGTGGCATCTCGACGACTAGAGCTAATTCACACTGATCTGTGTGGACCAATGCCAGTCAATTCTGTCGGAGGTAAGAGATACATATTAACTTTTCTCGACGACCATACAAGAAAAGTATTTGTTTACTGTTTACAACGAAAAAGTGAGGTAAGTGAATACATTAAAAACTTTATCAATTTTGTTGAAACGCAGACCGGAGATAAAGTTAAAATAATTCGCTCAGATAATGGCGGTGAATACGTGAATCGAAACTTGAATAATTTTTTCAAAGCTAAAGGAATAGTTCATCAAGTTACGATACCGTATTGTCCTTCGCAAAATGGTTGTGCTGAACGATTAAATCGAACTTTGCTAGAAAAGGTTCGATGTCTTTTATATACTGCTAAACTTGACCATAAATTTTGGGCTGAGGCCGTAATGACAGCTGCTCATTTGATTAATTTGACACCGTCAAAAAGATTATCGGGTAATATTCCTGAACAAATCTGGACTGGTAAAACTGTGTCTATTAAGCATTTACGTATTTTTGGATGTGAAGCTCATGTTCATATTGAAAAATGCAAACGTAATAAGTTGGAACCAAAAAGCAAACGGTGTATATTGTTTGGATTTGAAAATCATGGTTACAGGTTGTATGATATTGAAAATAAAATGATTATACGTAGCCGTGATGTGATATTCAATGAATTGTCATTTCCTGGTACTTCAAAAAAGATAGATTTTATACCACAATTTTTTACAGGATATAAGAGCACCAGTGATGATGAGAATGACGATGAAGTTGAACCTGCAGAAGCTGTAGAATCTATAGAATTATTTATTGGAGGCGGAGTTGATTCACCGACAGATCCTATTACTTCAGATAAAACTAAGTCATATATGGAACAAAAGTCGGGGGCTATATCTACAGATCTGAGCAACTCAGATTTTCAGTTGGAAGCCGAGTCTACTTCAGAAACTGTTACTGTAAGTCAAAATAATTCAATAGATAAACCAGCTTATAATTTACGTCCGCGTAAACCGAGAGCATTGGTAGTTAATGAGTCGGAGCCTTACGAGCCGACAACTGTCAAAGAAGCTTTGAATTCAAGTGATAGCAAACTATGGCGTGAAGCTATGCAGGACGAAATCAACTCATTTGAACAGCATCATGTTTGGGAATTGGTTAATAGGCCCGTAGACAAAAACATTGTCAAAAATAAATGGATATTTAAGATTAAACGAGATAAAGATGACAATATTGCCACTTATAGAGCTCGTTTAGTAGCGAAAGGATTTACACAGCAATTCGGGCTTGACTACAATGAGACATTTTCACCTGTTATACGACATGGATCTTTGAGAATATTACTTTCACTTTCAGTTCAACTAGATCTTCATGTTGACCATTTAGACGTAAAGACAGCTTTTCTAAACGGTGACTTAAGTGAAGAAATATACATGTGTCAACCTGACGGATTCATAAAGCAAGGTGAAGAACACAAAGTATATAAACTTAATAAATCTGTATACGGACTAAAGCAAGCATCAAGATCGTGGTATGATAAAGTAAAGCATGTTCTTTTATCCTTGAACTACACACAAAGTAAGAGGGAAAATTGCATTTTCACACGTCAAATTGGTAAGAAAATTTTAATTATAGCTTTGTACGTAGACGATTTCTTCCTATTTTACAACTGCAGTAAGTTGTGTAAGGAGTTAAAAGATGCTCTGGCGTCAAACTTTACTATTAAAGACCTAGGACCTATTTCACATGTATTGGGTATGAAAGTTGAGCGTACGTCTAACGAGTTAAAACTGAGTCAGGAAAATTATATTAAAAAACTCTTAGAGACAGGTTTGAAATTTTCTGATGCTCATTCTCATGATGTAAACTTACCATACCAACAGTTAATAGGATCCCTTATGTATCTCTCAGTTACTACTAGACCTGACATTGCTTTTAGCGTATCTTTTTTGAGTCAGTTTAATTCTTGTTATACAGTTGAACATTTTAATGCTGCTAAAAGAATATTAAGGTACCTAGGAACGCAAGATTTATATTTAAGTTTTAAAAAATGTAAATCAAAAGTATTGTTAGAAGCCTACACGGATGCCGACTGGGCTAATAACTCAGATCGCAAATCGTATACTGGGTATTTAGTTACTTTAGGTGGTAACATAGTAACTTGGGGGAGTTATAAACAAACATGTGTCGCACTATCGTCCACTGAGGCGGAGTATGTTGCTCTTAGTGAGACATGTAAAGAGGCAGTGTACTGTAGTGCTCTTTTAAAGGAATTGGTAGGATTCACTAAACAAGTGGTTATTTATTGTGACAACCAATCAGCCAGTAAATTGGCTACCAATCCCATTTATCATAAGCGCACCAAGCACATAGACGTAAAATATCATTTTATACGGGAAGCCATTGACAGTAAGGTAGTAGAAGTAAAATACTTGCCCACTGATCTCATGCTGGCAGATTTGTTGACAAAAACACTGTGTGCTGTCAAACATGAGGGTTTTGTGAAGCAGCTTTTGAGCAGCAAGGTTTAAGCAGCAGGATTAAGAGGGCGTGTTGGAAATTTAATCCTGGCAGCGTATACCTTCGATACTCAAAATATTTTATATACCTTTTTACTTGTCATTTTATATCACTGTCAGTTTGTTTATGAAAATATATTATTGTCCTACATCAAGTGGTGATTTCATTATTCACAAAACATTTAACGTAACATTAATAGGTAACCAGTTTACCACTTAATATATCACTCGCCAAATTAAGTCTAAAATTTAATAGGCACGTAAGAATACTCATTTGTGTAGGTAAGTATAAGCTTCAATTATCTTAACAAAGCGAATATGGACCTACATAGTTACTTAAATATAGCTACACAGAAAGATGCTGACAAATAGAGAATATAGTATAAAACAATAAATAGCTAATATTTAAATATATAGGAAAATACCTAGACTGAAGTCATATCCTGGGGACGGAACCAAAACCTGAGACCACAAACCAGGCAACTGCTCACCACTGAACTACCAAGGACTTATGGGATAACCCTGTGACTATCTGTTTATACAATACGTAAGTATTAGCTAAAATGACAAAATCATTGGGTTTTAAAATAACGCCCTATCAAACATTTTTACAAATGCCGACGATTCCGGTTATTTGACAGGGAACTTTTAATAGGTGGTTGGCTCGTATGTAGGGTCCTCTGGGTAGGTACCACCGGCTTTCTTATTTTAGCCGTGAAACAGTTCGCTGTGATTCGGATTGAAGGGAAAGGTAGCCAGTGTAATTACTGGGCATGGACGGCATTTCATCTTAGGCCTCAGGATGACAACGCACCGTATCTATAGGCGGGGGTAACCACTTATCACCAAGTGGGCCGTCAGCTTGTGTTCTCAAGTCATTGGTCACTCAGTGGTCGGATTTTAAAAGGTCGCGGGTTTGGTTCCTGCCTCAGGATATGACTATTTTCTAGTCTAGAATTGTTTCTACATATCTTTTAAATATTTACTAAAATGTCAAAATTAAGAAAATACAGAAATAAATTTCAGTGTTTCAAAACCTTATTCTGATATAAAATATTATTTCGTAAACATGTGTATTCTGTCAGAATCTAAAATTAAAACAAAATTTCCTACTGGTGCCATCTAATATATAAATGAAGGAGACATTGGCCCCGAATTTGAAGAAAGAGACTCAGAAGACAGTCAAATTTAGGAAGCTTTAACCATAGTCAATTTTAGAAGGCATGCTATATTTATCACATTCATTAAATTATGACATAATATCTGTCCTCTTTGCTTTCAGGAATAATAAAATGCTCTGCACTTAAATTTAGTTTTGATGTGTGTGTGAATTAGGCCCATTTACTACTTTAAAGTAATTGAAGATAAAGAAGTGTTCACGCAGAACTATTTTTTGTACCTAGAAAAGGGCAGGAATAGGGATCAAGTCCGTACAGAATGTCTGATGTATTTTATTAATTCAACAGTTTCTATATTCGATGCTACTTGGCAGTCTGCGCCACTTCAATAAGGTGGATAACCACAATAAGAATTTCAATATCTTTCATACCAAGTAAAAGTTTGTTTCAATATTTGCCCATATTGTTCCTTGACACAGACTGTTGTTTCAAAAAACTACACAAAGTTTACAAATCAAGATCCACTGTGACGCTATTTAAAATTAATGTAAGTAAAAATCTCGACCACTGCCTTTAAATGCCACCTAAAACTTATGTGCCAGAGCCAATACCTATAGAGATTTTCTAAACTGCCACATTATTAATCTCTTATATGTATGAAAGAAGTTGACATAACACCAGTTTTTATTAAATTGAATTGGTTAAATATGGGAATAAAAAATTAGCAAGTGATTTTAGTTATTTTTAAAACCAGAACAGCATGATGATTGCACGGGAGTCTCATCATCTACCACCAGTACTCTGGATGGACTGGTCACTTCAGTTTGCGTGTTCTGGTCATGTCTTTGTGTCATTTCTTGTGTCAATTCAAGGAAAAGATCTTCAACTCCCTGGTTCAACTTTGCAGATGTATAGAAATGCCTTGCACCAACCATATTAGCGTAACTAGAAAGAAAATGATACATTAAAACCTGTTTAATGACTATCTTATTGTGGGGCCATGATTAAGTCATAGTGCACTTTGACCTGTTAGGATCTTTTGTGCATATAATTAACTATCAATCATTAACTACAATGTTGGGAAAATATTTTCTTCAAACAAAACTTGCAAATTGTCTTATTAGTAGAACTTGTATTTCAAACACCACTTAAGTCAATTTTTGTGACTTAATTTTTTTTTAACTGTATGCTATAAAATCGGACGACGCATTGTTTCAGCTATAAACAAGCAAAGTCCAAAAGAAACTCATAAATAAAGTAAAGTAACAACATGGGATTCAACAATCAGTTATTACTTAGTAAAATTATGCTTCCCTGTGAGGATGCTATTTTTAAGTTATATGGTGTTAGCAACAGAATGAAGAGGCATGTAATAAATAAAGTAACTGACAAATTAGGTTTCAAAATATTTGTTCCAAAGGCACAGTATGTACAATAATGTAAGTGGGTTTAAATATAACTATACAATTTTTAGGGATGGCAATAAATTGAAACCCCAATTTGATGCGGAATTATTAGTGCCCTATTCATAAGTTGTAGGTAGAATGTTGTGTGACTGACACATACTTTTAATTAAGCAATAAAAATTACTAACAGATTTACTAGTATTGGCCACTTGCTTACA
The DNA here is from genome assembly GCA_947347705.1 of Nymphula nitidulata. NCBI lineage: Eukaryota > Metazoa > Arthropoda > Insecta > Lepidoptera > Crambidae > Nymphula > Nymphula nitidulata. Next base: position 28,031,582 of record OX374616.1, read on the forward strand.
TTAGTGGTTATTCATCTAAAACCATCAATAAAGTAATAAAAACCAGTAGGACATTGTTTGAAAGCTTCAAAGTTGTTAAAACACCTGTAATTTCAGATTAATAATAAATTACAAGACAATGCTCGCATTGATATAATAGCCCACTACATACCTTTCTGCTTCTTCCAGTGGCACAGTCCTTTCATGTTCCAAATCTATTTTATTTCCTGCTATTATTAACACAATTTCGGAACCCAGCATTTTTTTCAATTCTTTAACCCAATTTTTCACCTAAAAAAAATGATTTATTTAAGAATTTTAAGTGAAGATAATACAATTATTGTATTAAACTGTCAAGCCACGGATTCCACACACAGTTAGTTTATAATTACTTACACTTGAGGTCTTATGTGGCTAGGCAAATTAATACAAATTAAATATTTTAAAATGCATTACATGTGTAGTATTACCTTTCCAAAAGAGTCTTCATCAGTAATGTCATATACAAGAATTGCGCCATTTGAGTTACGATAATATATTGGGCCCAAGGCATGAAATTTTTCCTGTCCAGCAGTATCCCATATAGACAAATTTATACGCTTGCCATTAATGTTTAGTTTCTTATTCAAAAAAGTTGCCTGCAATGGAAATTGAATAATGGATCAGTCTTAACATTTCTGTTATCAATTTTTTTATGAGTCATTGAGATTGCTTTCATATTTTTATTCACAAAGGTGTATATATTTACATTTTTTAGGAACTCTTCATGAAATAATTTTATTTTGTAAATGAAAATGCAATTTTGATTTTTGTAACAGACTCACCTGAAGTGTAGTGAGGTGTTTATCATTGAACTTATCTTCAATATATCGTAGTAACAATGAAGTTTTCCCCACACATCCTTCACCCAACAATACAACTTTAAAATTGTACGTTCCGTTTGAAGCATTAGACATTTTTCTTGTTTTTGTGTAGGTAACTTGCAATGTTTAGCTAGTTACATAAATTAAATTAGTACGACGCGCATTAAATAAATACGTAATCAATCAATCAGTGATACTTTGAGGCGTAAACAGCGCAACTTCCTACGCGTGTTTTACATCACCTAAGATAACTATTTGTAGTTATTATACTTTTACTTTAATTTAAATAGAAATATTATACCAAACTTTATGAATAATTATGGTTTCTTTTGAAATACAAAAATAAAGTAGTGAAATAGTATTCCACAAAGATAAACAACCTTGTTTAACTGTCACTGTCAACCATGCTGTCAACTGTCAGAGTGATTTTTTAACGGTTTTAGGAATTCCTTATAATACAGCCCTTGATACAAAATGTAGTTATTGGAAATTTTTGCACCATCTTGTCATCAAAATAAAATAAAACACGTTATTTATGAGCTTAATTAAAGATTAGATTGGTTATTCGCTTATGAATTTTAACATCTAGTCGTAGTGATATTACAGGTAAAAAGGGTCTAAAGTACTATGTATAGTATTAAATAAATAAATAAAATAAAATAGCCTTTATTTCAGAAACATGATTAACAATTTTGTTGACAGTTCATAGATTATAGTATGTATGTATATCGCGTGTTTCTGAGTGCCTTAACCCTTTACCGCATGGATTTTTTAAATCGTTTGAAATAAATATATATTATTGTGTGGGATAAACACCACCACAAAAAAAAATTTGAAAAAATATCCGTATATATTTATCAGTTTAATCTCGATAAAAGTAAATGTTCCGTATATGGAACAATATGAACTCCAATTTTAAATTAGTGTTGTTCCATATTTTAATACATCATGCAGGTAGGGTAAATGTTTAACTAGCTTCTGCTCGCGGCTTTGCTTACGTAGACTCCTATTAAAGAGAAACTTTAGCAGGAATGCAAAATTCATTCAAATCCTGTGGTAGCTTTTCCATGATATTTTCCAACAAACAAATACAAACTTTTCCCTTCTTAACAGAAGATTTTGTCCAATTGATATAATTTAATAAATAATGACAAAATATTAGAATAGTTTTAATTAAAAAAATTACAATGTATGAAATTCTGTGAAGCAATTCCGATCCTTATTGATACAAAGGTAGCATCCACATTTTTCGCACATAGCTTGGGATTTTTTGTGCATCCTTGCATAATTAGCATCTTTGTCGATCCGTCTTCCATGCGGGCCAGTGGTTGAATCCGTCTCCAGCTACTTTAATCGGAGGCAGTTCAAATTTTCATCTTTGCTGCTTTCCGGTACTAAATATACTGCACGTTGAGGACATCTTTCTATTTTATCTGCAATAATAATAAAAATCTGTAAAAATAAATAGCTAACAGAATTATATCTGTAGTAACAATAAATCATAAACGTAGCAACTGGTAGTATTTCACTCAGTGTAAACAACACGACTGGACACACGTAGTTTTTCCCTTTTTGATGTTGGAGGGTGTATAGGAGGAGGATGTATAGTATTAGCACAGTGTAAATTTATACAGACTGTGGTATTAGTCTAGACGCTTTTAGTTCACGAGTGTGTATTGTATGGTAATATTTCAAGCATCAGATTCCAGACACAATTGATTTTTCAATTCTTATAGACCTCCAGAGGGATATTAACGCCGCTTGAGAGATATAAACATAAAAATTGAGGATAGAGAGTTTTTGGCGGGATTTGATGGTGTCAAGCTAGATTTATATTACAATAATTACAAAATTATGTCTGAGGGAACGTTATGTAATAAAATTGGTAAATTTTTGCGAAGGAAGTGTTTGTGTTGACTTGCAACTAGAAGATCATTATATTTTAAGTGATTTTGATGTGAAAGAGACTATCATGGATTGAAATATGTTTCACTAGCATTTCAATGCAATATTTTCAGGATTATAGGAAACACTTAAGACATGGCTGTATGGGCCTAAGTTCCCCTTGCCTTCTCTCTATATATATATATATATATATTTTTCATTCTTTCAGTAATGGGAAGGCAAAGGGTACTAATGCCCATACAGCCATGTCTTCAGTACTTATGTATTTCTTTCTTTATTGCATTGAAATGCTGGCGTAACACATTTCAATGCATCTTGGGAGTATTTGACGTGAAATATATGATGACAGTCTCCTTATGTGCTGCTTGATGAGGTGGATAACCACAAAAAAGTTCTCATCGTCTTTCACACCATAATCACTTTTATTCTAATAATCTTTTAGTTGTACGTCAATACAAACACTTGTTTAATTAGAACTACACCACTTTTATAACACAATGTTCGCTCCGACACAATTTTTAATTATTGTAATAAAAACTTTCACTGACAGCACAAAAACCCGCCAAACACCTGCCTTCTACATAATAGAGAGAATCTAAAGTATTCTTCTGAGGAGAGAACTTATAAAGAACAAGAGGGGATGAAAAAGGAAAAATAAACCAGAATTATTACTTTTAATTTTTAAATTGAAGTTGTAAAAGAAAGGAGATGTTCGATATTGGTACTCGAAAGCCCCCCACGATAAATTATATATTATGCGAAAGCTAATGCTCAGGGGATCTTGAATTATACCCTTTTTTCATTTTAATACCCCTGCATTTTTGAGTAATTTTGAAAAGTGTATGCAAGAATTCTAAGCTTCTTATCCAAGTTTCTCTGACAAAATACAGTAAAAATTAAATTGAAATCATTATTATTAGTCAGAAACAAGTGCAGAAACTAATTTGCCATGTTCTTCTAGCATTTACAATAAAATATAATTGCAAAATAGTCGTAGGCTGAACCAAATCAACTCCATGCCTAGTTATTAAAAAAATATTTGACCAGACAATAGACGACATTGACGTTTTATACTATGTCTGGGATGAGTCACATTTTTTAAAATGGAATTTTACATCTCTGGATAACAGTTTTTTGACCAGAATATAATGTTATTTTTTATTTATATGCAGGCATTTAAAATTATAGTTTTTATATCATAATATTCTTTAATATATACTCTTTCTTCCCATATAACTTTTGTCTTGGGGGGTAGCTGAGTACCAGCCCCCATACATTTTCAGAACATGTCCTTTTACACTTTTGCATACAGGTGAGTCGAAAAAATGCCCCACTGGAGGGAAAGTATCCCAAATATTGAAGTTAGCAAATTATACTCAAAGGAAACATTCCTTTATTTTTAGAAATAACAATAATTGCATTCAGAGATTTATTAAAAGTCACTTACCTCAGCTGGGAAGCAAACCTGGCAAATGTAGAATATAACAATTTGCTACCTATCGATAGGGTCAATTGTTTGGAATTTGGATCAAATATTTCTGAATTATCTGTCAAATTTTGGGAATGTCATACCATGTTACAACACTTAATATTTATATAGTATTATCTGTAATCTATGAATGTCAATACACATTGTCTATGGCCGGACGCGCTGAAATAAAAGTCTTGAAGATTCATGCTGCTTTATTTGATCCTCTCAAATATAAAAAGACATGGCGACAGCGGTGAAACCTTGAAAACAACAGCAAGAGTCGACGCCGAGAAGTATCAGGCACACTCTCAGGCAAGTCACATAATAAATACCAAAATTTCACAAAACCATACAGCACGCGGTAGTCAAAATGGCGTTCGAAAATAGAAAAATTCCAATTAATATGCTCCCGCCACCTTCATTTCAACTAGATTTTAGGGCTTCGAATATGCCACTAGCTTGGAAAAATTTTTCTATGTCATTCCGTATTTATATGAAAGCCAATAACCTAGACGAGGAATCCGACAGTAGAAAAGTAGCCTTGTTGCTCAACGCAATGGGCACAGACGCGTTGCAAATATTCAACTCGTTCGAGGTGGACATGGAAACTGTAAAGTATAGCGACCTTCAAGCCAAGTTCGAGTCATACTTCTTGCCGAAAGTGAATATTTCTCTAGAACGCCATAAACTATTCAATAGAAAACAAGGAACTAACGAAGATTTAGAAACATACGCGACAGACTTGAAGAATATCAGCCTACAATGCGATTTCGGAAATAAAAATGATGACATATTGAAAGACATATTCTCATGGAATCTTAATTCACCATACATTAAAGAGCGTATTCTCATAGAAAAACCGACGACATTCGACAAAGCCGTATCACTAGCTAAAACTATTAGAAACACGAAGCTAGACTCTCAAAGTCTGAACAACCAGCAACCACAAGCTACTGACATCAATGCTATCAATACTAGGAGTTCAAGAAACACCAGCCAGAGATCATCCAGACAGCATCGTACTTCAAGCCAGCATCGTCCTCTAAATCAGCATCTACCTGCAAGAACACAAAACAAGTCAGAGGTATGCTTCAAATGTGGTCAAGTACACAGAGTCAAGTGTCCAGCTCTGGGTGCTATCTGCCGCAACTGTGGTCGCAGAAACCATTTCGCTTCTGTATGTCGGTCTAGAAAAATTTCATATGTACAACAATCAGATAATTTTATACCTACTGAGGCACCAGTTATTAATCATAATAATGAATATTTCCTGGGTTCTTTATTTATAGCTTCCATACAAAATTGTAATAATGATTTTATTACCTGTTTGAACGTAAATAGTCATGACACAAAATTTCTCTTAGACACAGGTGCAGACACAAATATCCTTTCATTTAGTACATATAAAAAACTTCAATTGCCACTATCACAAATACAAAAAAGTTGTCATAGATTATCCACATTCAGTGGTGAAGTCTTACCAACTGTTGGTCAATGTCAAGTCTCTGTCCTACATAATAATAAAAATCATTTACTTACCTTTCATGTTTTAGATATTAATTGTCAGGATGTCATAGGTCGTAAAAGCTGCGAGGAACTAAAATTAGTAAAAAGAATTCATTCAGTCACTTTCAACAACACATCATTATTGTCTAAATTTTCACATCTGTTTGAAGGAATAGGTATTCTTAAAGATTTTGAATGTCACCTTACCTTGAAACCTGATGCAGTCCCATCTGTTGTTGCATGTCGCAGAGTCCCTTTTGCTTTACTTGATGACCTGAAAAAAGAGTTAGAAATGTTAGAAAAGAACAACATTATTCAAAAAGTTATTGAACCAACGGAATGGGTGAATTCATTAGTACTCACCTCAAAGAAAAACGGAAAACTTAGGCTTTGCATCGATCCTAGAAAACTTAATGAGGGAATTATGAGAGCTCATTATCAGTTCCCCACTATTGATGAGATAAAAACAAGTTTGTCAGGCGCCAAGTTTTTCTCTACTTTAGATGCCAACAAAGGCTTTTATATGCTAAAATTAGATGAAGCTTCTTCAAAGCTATGTACATTCATCACTCCTTATGGCCGATATCGTTATCTTCGCCTTCCCTTTGGTGTAAATGCCGCCCCAGAAATCTTCCACTCAGAGATGACTAAGCGGTTTAATGACCTCGATGGAGTAAAGGTCATGATGGACGATCTTCTGGTCCATGGCAGAACCAAACAGGAACATGACGAAAGACTAAAGAATGTCTTACTGAGAGCTGAACAGTTAGGTATTAAATTCAATAAAGAAAAGTCTAATATTTGCCAAACTCAGGTCAGATACCTAGGTCATGTATTTAGTGAGAATGGAGTAAGTGTAGATCCTGCCAAAGTTCAGGCCATTTGTCAAATGTCACCACCAACAAATCTCACTGAATTACAACGGTTCCTGGGCATGGTCACTTATCTAGGTTCTTATATTCCAAATTTGTCCCAAAAAACCACTAATTTAAGGTCTCTATTGTCAAAAAATGTAGAATTTAATTGGTCCAATTCACATGATTCTGAATTCAATAACCTAAAAAATTTAATTTCAAATGCCCCAGTACTAACATTTTATGATCAAAACAAAGAAATTTGTCTGTCTGTTGACTCATCTAAAGATGCAATGGGTGCTTTCATCAGTCATGATAGACAACCAATAGCATATGCCTCAGCTTCCCTAACTCAAGCTCAACAAGCTTATTCACAAATTGAAAAAGAACTTTTAGCCATTCTCTTCGGATGTACTAAGTTTCATCAGTACATATATGGTCGTCATACAGCTGTAGAAACAGATCACAAGCCAATTGTCACTCTCTTTAAAAAGCCATTATTCAGTATTCCAGCTCGTCTTCAGAGAATCATGCTTAGACTTCAACCATATGACTTATCTGTTACATACAAACCAGGTAAATACTTATATGTGGCTGACACCTTATCCAGATCTGCTCTGCCAGATACTGCTCTTACTGATCTTGAAGCTGATATTGATCTACATGTGAATCTATTACTGCAGTCTCTGTCTATTAGTCCACATAAATTAAAAGAATTCCAAGAACATACTGCTAAAGACCAAGATCTAACATCTGTCATGAATTACTGTAAAATAGGATGGCCAGAACATAAAAAGTCAGTCCCAGAAAATATTAGACCATTTTTCTTAATAAGAAATGAGTTACAAGTAGTTGAGGGCCTTGTTATGAAAAATAATAACATTGTTGTACCAATTACCCTTAGAAATGACACTCTAAAACTTTTGCATGAAGGCCACCAAGGTACAAAAAGTTGCCAAAACCTAGCTAGAAATTCTATCTATTGGCCTAATATCAATTCAGACATTGAAACCTATATAAATTCATGTCATATTTGTCTTACATATAGGCGTAGTAATACCAAAGAGCCAATAAAATTTCATGACATTCCACTAATTCCTTGGCATAAGTTAGGAATTGATTTGTTTGAATTTAACTCACAAAAATACCTTCTAATAGTTGATTACTTTTCCAAGTACATAGAACTTGCTCATTTAGGTAACAATTCCACTGCAAGTAATGTTATTTCACATCTGAAATCCATATTTGCTCGACATGGAATACCAAGGTATTTATATTCTGATAACGGTCCCCCATTTAATTCCAGTGAATTTAACACTTTTACTTCTCAATGGCAAATTGAACACATAACTTCAAGTCCCTACCATAGCCGTTCCAATGGTATGGTTGAAAGGGCAATCGGCACTATTAAAAATATTCTTAAAAAATGTCACATGGACAAAACTGATCCTTATCTAGCACTATTACAGTATAGAAACACACCCAAACACGGTCTTTGCTCCCCATCTCAGTTACTAATGTCTAGGACATTAAGGTCTAAATTACCACTTTCTAATCAGTCACTACAGCCTGAAATCTCTGACTACAAAATTATTGAAAGGAAAATGAAAGAACAAAATGTCAATTCAGAGTTTTATTACAATAAGCACTCAAAGCAGTTACCTAGTCTTCAAAAAGGGGATAATGTATATTTTAAAAAACAACCACATAGCACTTGGACACCAGGTATTATCACAGACATAGGTCCACAACCTAGGTCATACACTGTAGAGTCCGATGAAGGTTCATTCCGTCGCAATCGAGTGCATATCCTCAAACCACATACTTCAACAAGTTCTTCTCCACAGTCTTCCAGAATTCCAACTCCTATCAGTCCATCTAAGACTCGTTTCCCGTCTTGTAGTTCTTCTGTCCCATCCAATAGTCGTTCAGTTCCGATTCGTAGTCCGTCACGTAGTCCTCCATACAGATCTCCCTGCAACTCTCCAAATAGCCAACTCCACCTGGAAAATAAAAACAAACAAGTTAATGTACCTTTAGCAAAACACAATCAGAATACTTCACATAATAATGTTAAATACTCATCTTCTGGTCGTATGATTAAGATGCCACGTAGATTTTGTAATGAATAGATGTCCTTGTATTTTTGTTGTTATTTGCATATACTTGTATTAGTTTTATTGGTAAATTGTAACATGTAAAATAAATAATAATTGTTTTCAATTTTATAGTCATGTACGAAACGTCAAAATCAAAATTGTCAATGTCAGTGTCAAAATATATTTCGTTTAGATACGTTCCATTTCATGTAAAATTATCCATAGTTAAATTGTTAAGATGCGTTCATGCATTTCATGTTTTCTAAGTATAATAATGTATAATTAAACTGTAAAGACTTCGTCTTCTCAAAAAAAGGGAAGATGTCATACCATGTTACAACACTTAATATTTATATAGTATTATCTGTAATCTATGAATGTCAATACACATTGTCTATGGCCGGACGCGCTGAAATAAAAGTCTTGAAGATTCATGCTGCTTTATTTGATCCTCTCAAATATAAAAAGACAGGGAACACCATATTTTACAATTTAGGTGCCTACGACGAGGCACTAAATTAGTGCACTAAAATATGCTCAGTTTAACATTATTGGGAGAGATCCAAATAATGTTAATAAGCATGTTTTTCCTGCAGGTCGTTTCACCATTTGGCCCACCTATCATCTTAACTTAAGGAAAATTATGGATTCAACCGTGAATAAAACATGACTCCAAGCATTATCATTCTAATTTTGAAGTAAACGAGAAAAAAAATTCGCGCTACTCCATGATTTGTGGCAAGAAGGGAACCTCTAGCTGGCAAATGCGTTTTCATTCCAGCACCTTGTTTTCGGGCGAAAGACAAACTTTTGTCCACTCCCCAGGGAGTTTGCCATGCTGCAGGGGCTGCTCCTTAGAGTCTTCTTCTAACAGTTTCAGTGCTTGCCGTAACGTGACGAACTTTATAGAGCTTGTTTTTGAGATCAGCAGATCATTCAATTAGATGCCTAGGCAGGTCGCTTAAATCGAATAGCTTTTGTGTGACTGTTTGTGTGATTGGTAGGTTCAAGGTTTTTTTAGGACCACTGATAAATAAAACTATTTCGGTTGTAATAAGTAGTCCAACCCGCATTGGGCCAGCGTGGAGGTGTTATGGCCCAAGCTCCTCATGTATTCTTCCATGTCCTGTGCTGGGCACGGGTGCCCAGCAGTGGGATGTTATATTATATAGCTAGGCTGATGATGAAGTAGTCATACAAAATTTGCTTAAACCTACCAATCACACCAAAACCCTTAAGCACAGGACGACTCCTAGGCACCTAATTAAGCTGACTCTCAATACGCTATGTTGTTCCTCGTGTGGCGACTGTGTACCCGGAGACGCAGCGTTGGTAGGCCCCCCACAAGGTGGATCGCGATCTGGCGAGGGCCGCGGGAAGCCGATGGATGATGATGAGGACCGATCGGTGTGGAGATTCCTAGCCATCATCATCATTATCATCATCTCCTTATGCCCAGTAGTGATCGTCATCATCATATCGGCTGATATCATGATACTGATGAAGTGGTTAAACGTTAAGTACTTAATTCTACTTCTATTAACTATCAGCCTAGGCATTAAATTGGATGCCGGCGCTTAATCACAGACATACAATTAAGTGGCTATATTATCCAGATTGGTCGGCGACATTTATTAGTGTTGTCGCGGAGTTGATTATTAATCGTACGCCGGTGTTACTCTATTCCATAAACTACAACGGTAGTTACGGTAACCTTATGTCCGCGACAAAGGAAATCTAACTATCGACTTCAGATAAATCGATGGCAACGTCGACCACTACTTCGGTCTCGTATTATGAGTCATATTGAACATTTTCTGTGAAAGCCACTATACATTACAGTGGTACGAAGTATATCATTAATCTCGTCACCCAATCTTGAGGGCTTAGTTCAGGGAGCCGCGGGGCTACCGCGGTACAACTTTATCTTAGTCTTTTTATTACTCACACTGAACTGCAAGGTCACTACTTCGACCAACTTCGTTTTATTACTCTCACGGGGCCATGCCCCTCGTAGGGCCACCTCCATCCCCTCGCCCATTACCGTACCATCGCCTGACTCTCCAACATAGACTATTATACTATTAGTCTATGTTGCTACCTTGACCATCATCATCATCTTAATTGGAACCTCATCTTAGTTGGTCCCAAATCATCGGCTATTAAACTATTAGACTATTTTATTGGTTATTAACATCTTAACCAACATCACCTATCTATCGTCTCATATTGGGCAGGTATAATGTAATAAACTGGACTTACCAACTATCCTGTCGGTGCTCACCGTCCTACATGCACGCCTAGAACGTACATAATCTTCTCCAGTTTTTTTATGCTCAACCCGTTACACGAGTTCGAGTCCCTTCTACCCGCCAATGCACTTATTTTTCTTTTTCCTTCTCTATACCTGTCATCGACAATCATTAATTACTTTTTTATTCTACCACATAAGTAAAAGGCAAAAGGTATCCCATGGATCATTGAAATACTTACCTTTAGTTATTAATATTGAAGTAATCGTGGAACTCCACGACAAGTGTAGCTACATAGACCTGGCCGGCGCACTATGGGCAAAACGCCTATGTTTCGTGTCAAAACTTCATATCTCTGTTGTTTCTCAATGTTATGAGCTATAATTTCACACACATACTTGGAAATATAGAGTTCAATTTACATAAATAAAAAAATCATATATAATTTTAGTTTTAAATTAAGAAATAAATAAACATCAAAAATGCCTACCTATATTGTAAGTGAAAATATTTTCCTTTCAGTTTTTATAATTACAATAGACTAAAACATGATGCTGGATATACAGCAAAAAAAAAGCTTCCTACTTATAGATTTTTGTACACAGGACAGGAAGAAGTGCCTTGGCTCTATCAAACAGTTCCTCTCTATGAAAGGTGTTTCTTTCGCTTGATATAATGGATCAGAAGCTTAGAAGACGAGCTTATCACCACTTCATTGCTACACAATCTAGAACACTTTCTAAAATGATTAAGCCTTAAACATCTTGTAATCCTTATTTCGGACTTTTTGCGCGACTTTCGCCAACTATCCAATAGATAAAATACCATAGTACCGACTTAATTATTTTTGTACCATGAATTAGTGTTTTATGAACAGAGGAAGGCGTAAATCCATAGCATAGGCATAGGCCTTTTGTACTTTTTGTGCAATAAAGAATTAATAAATAATAACAAATAATTATTTATGTACAGTTTGACCTGCACCTACTATGTGCATACTCGCGGATAGGCATTCTAGATGACATGGTTTGTAGAATTATGTACATTTGTTTTTTATTCTTCGCAACTTCGTTCGTTCTTCTAATCTCTGCAGAGGACGCAAAAAATCTGGAATACCTCATCGCGAACTTCGCTGTATTTCAGTCATTACTGTTTCCAGTCTTGTCGAGGTTTATGGACATGCATTACCATTTCTTCTATAAATCGCTTTTGTACATGTTTTATTCTTTTCATTTATTTATAACTTTATGTAACACACATGTTTACTTTTTGTATTATTAAGTGTTGATATTTTTGAAAGTAGGTATATGCCATAGAAAATGTGTAAGATCATCTCCGTACTCCTATTCCATGCAGTCTGCATTGAAATGAATTTTCCTTTACATCTCTAATCCTCCTGCCTCTAAATTATTCACTCGAACAAACAGTCAACATTTGTTTTGTTTTTACCTCAGGTAATTAAATTAGTTCTCTGTTTTAACTTCATGAAAATTGCAATAGTACACTGTCGGAAATGTATTTTTTTCTTAAATAAAAAATAATTGAAAAATTTGTTTTTTTTTTACCAAGCAATATATTTTAGGACTTAGTTTGAAAAGGCGAACGTAGGCGCAAATTTTTTTTGCTCCCTAGAATAAGTGCTAAATAGAGATCTTAATCCAATAAATATCTCGACATCGGCAACAGCCAAACCTCTTCTTGAATAAAAATATTCGTATAAATTACCGATCTTAAACAGTATGAGTTATTTTTTAATTTTTGACTGATACACATATATATTATAACTTACGAAACCATATGACAAGACCTTGGTTTCCAAAAATGTTTAATAGTTACACTACAAAATTTCCTACAAAAATAGAACTTACTTTTTTGAAACAACTCTTTTAGGTTCAGATCCATATAGACCGTAAAATATCTAAACCATAAATATTCCATACTTTTTATCATATCTTACCTCTTACCTTACTCTTACCTTTACCTATGATGTGAAGAATAAAATTTAGTTTTTTTTATCAATATTGGGGAACATTGGCATTTTTCTAATATTTTTATTATCACATATAATATTACCAAGCCCAAATTATTAATTACTAAGAGCATCGACCTACTGGTACCTGGGACCTCACGGCCGTCGTAGCAGTCCTTGGCAGTTTTGAATTTTTCATTACACATAGACAATAGTTATTTGTTATACAAGAGTGCAAAGTTGCTTTTTAACCGCGTGCTCAATTTTGATGACCGAGCAAGCGAAGGATTCAACAATTAGAATCCTGAGCGTTAGCGAGGGAATCAAAAGAGCACGAGGTGAAAAATCTTTGCACTCGAGTGCAACACGCAAATTTTCATCCCACCTCAACGAGGAAATGTCTCAAAGCAAAAAAAGCATTAGCGCATTATTAATAGTTTCAGTCAATCCTGTTGGCGTCAAATAAACTTCTTCGTCGCTAGAATCCCTCATTTTAGGCTTTTTACTTGTTTTCTTGTTATAAACTTATGGTTTTAACAAATATGTCGTGAAAAGAAAGTGGCGCGCGCAAAGCAAATTAAACAAAAAGTACACTAAGATGGTGTCGAGTCTGAGTTTTTAACAAGTTCAAAAAAGTTGTATGATAAATTCGGCACCATGGAGGTAGAAGTAAAGAGGTTTAATGATGTTTTGAATTCCCAAACTTTGTGCACACGATGTTATAAATTCAATTATGGTCTATTTTAAAATAAAAAAGTTTAATTAATGCTTCATTGAGCTTTTCTATTATTTATTTATATATTATGAAGACGCGGGCGCATGGAAAAAAATAATGATATCTTTGTAATTTATGTGTATTGAAATTCGCGAATTTTTTGAATATTTCTAAGTCACCTAAGTTATATAGGTAGCATACAAAAAAAATATACTTTTCAAAGCATTTTTTAGTTCACTCATATTTTCAAAATATATTTGGAAGACCTACATTTTCACTTGTAGAAAACGCCCCTAGGTAGGTATTATTGCTTTTATTTGTTGTTGAGTTTTATGTTAGATCTACGAATTCGCTGGGCTCGAAATAGTAGCTTAAAGCTGGCGTAGTGAGAATTAAAATTGGAGGAGGACTTCTTTTTAATTTATTTTGTATCTTTTCTCTGAACCATTGTAGAGCGTTTGTTGTTAAAGGACGTACTCTCATATCAATAATACTTGATCTTAACTTCGAAGTGGCATATGTTTCTGATGTGTATGTTTTTTGAGTAGTTGTCAGTAGTTCTAAATTAGCTGTAATAGCGGTGCGAGGATTACGTTTCGTTGTTTTACCTATGGCAGTGGCCTTATAAGTAGTAGGAACTGTAGAAGTCTCAATGGTGGTGGTAGTGATAGATGACGTGCGTAAAGATACTTTTCCAGCTTTCCTTGTGATTTGTGTTGGCTTATTAGTCATATTTGCTGTTATTACGTAAGATTTAGAGAAATTAGTCACTTTTAACGCAACAGTTTTCTCGGTATTTTTAGTTGCAGCTTTCTCTGGCACATCAGTGTTGCCTTCGTCTTTATGAAGTTCTTTTGCAATTCTTATTGCTGCTTTAGATACTGAATTTGGTGTAGTACTGTAATCGTTAGTAGATGTTTCCGTAACTATTGCAGTGTCTGAATTATTATTAATACTTTTAATAATATTAGGTTGCGCTCTAAGATATGGCATTTTGTTTTCATTTAGTTGAGTCTGTTTGTATGAAGGATTCCTTGTTTCAGTGTTCATCGATATATTTCCAGTTCTTGCTTTAAGTTTATCATTTTCATTATTATTTGATAACACAGTATCAACAACTGATACGATCCATGAAAGAACTGGCTCTAAAGACATGAATGATGATTGTAGTTGTAGGCAGGCCTTCTGGTCAGATTTGCCTGAGATTCCAATAACGCGTCCATTAAGTAAGAGCGGTATTCCCTGTTCTTGATGACAAACTTTGGTTTGAGTGGGCCTTTTCGCAGAGCATACGTAATAGCCAACCAATTTTTCACATTTGTTGATAATTGTTATTTGAAGTCGAGGATTTTTCGGATCTAAAATTGGAATCAATGCTTTTAACCCGATAGCAGTAGATATATCTACAGCACTTAATTTCAAGAATTTCTTAGTACTTACATTACTTGATTTAACGAACAATAGCCCAATTCCATTTCGCTCCATGGAATATTTGATTCTTTTAAAATTGTTATATTTGGTGTTTATGAAAAATTCTGTGATCTTTGTTACTTTTTCTCCATATATCACGAATTGACATGATTGAGCGCAGAATGAGGTAGAAAGAATGAAGTTGGGCAATATAACTGTACCTATGCAACATTTAATGGGATTAGGTTCACAAAAATTACATTTTAAGCGGACAACTGTTTGTATAGAAATAGCGTTATTCAAAGTTATTCCTGCTAATACAAGTATGTAGTAATACAACCGTATCTCTACTCCCATTTTGCAATAGTTTTTTTTAGAATTCAATTTCAAGCGTAGCTTTATGATTTCCTTATCGGCGACTCTTTCTGTGATTTTATTTAATATTGAACAATTCTATTTGAATGAAAAAGAAGCCTATGAGAAGGTAAGTACAACAATAAGCGACGAAATGTTGAAAGACATTTATAAATGTAGTAAGTTGGTACCTCAGAATTTTAATTATATTCGGGATATTTACCATGTAATTTGCTTGAACTGAATTCCCGATATAGGCACTGCGCACGTGTAGACTCTACTATGATCTGAGCTCTGCCCCGAATATAATTCTAATGCTAATGTTAACAATAAAAGTATAAATAAGAATATCTTAGTACTTACCTGCCTTTTTTATACAACTACATGAGAAATAAGCTGACGGCCCACCTGGTGATAAGCGGTTACCGCCGTCTAAAGACACCTGCAATAACAAGGAAAAATCACTTGGTATTGCAGGTGCGTTGTCATCCTGAGGCCTTATAAGAAATGCCGTCCATATCCAGTTTAAGTACTAAATTAGGTCTTATGCTCTATAAACATATTTATTTGAGTCTGTGCTTCGCTTTCTACTTATTGTGTCTGGAAACAATTTAGCACCAACTCCTAAAAATATGTTTCTACGGGATAAGTAAGTACATACTTAAACTTAAATTTAATTATTTTATATTTCTGTTAAAAAAAATTTTTCCCACAAGATTTAGTGATAACTTCAACTTCAAGGTCAAAGCTAGATAAGTGAACGTCAGCATATATATTATTGTTTCCTGTTATCGTATCGTTTCATTAAAAAGTCATAGGAAAGCAAAAATCCTCAATTTCGCACACATACAAGACTTGTTATTTTAATTTAAAAATCAAAGTGCCAAATCGATTTGAAATATTTTTTTATGGGACCAAATGGTAACTAGTTATCATCGAATATATAAAAAATGACGTAAATTGGATCTAAAATCTCGGCGTGATCGGTGTACATACCTACATACATAAAAAAAAATAACAGCTTACCTCCTCCTTTTTTAAGTCGCTTAATAATTTCTTGTAAGGAATATAAAAAAAAAATTAATTTTTTTTTGAAATATTATTTTATGTAACTCTATTTCAAAAGCAGAATATAATTAGTTGAAGTTGCTGATATGCATGACAGCTAATCTCAATCATGGCGTGTCCGGACCTCGACCTCGGTGTATTCCCATAGGTACACTATTACACATATGGGTTAGTTAATTAATTACATTAATTATTATTTACAATGTATCTTGTTATAATGAACTGGTGGGAGAATATCAACTTTGAGTAGGTGTAGTCACCATCAGATCATCATCCCCCGTACCACCATCTTTTATCTCGATCCAGTTTAGGACCTAAACTGAGTAGGATCGTTATATCCGTACTACGACTCTATCTACGACTATGACAGCGGTGCAGTCTAGGAACCAATACTGAACCGAGCGGAATATGAATCGCTTTTATAAAGATGGTGGTAAGGCCCCTGAGCTCTCAGAGTGTAAAAAATATCTGCACAAGCAATTCTAACACTACAATAATCGAATCATATTATATGTTGTTTGTACTTTGTAGTATTACTTTAATCTATATTTAACAAGTGAAAGGTGATTGTAATGCTGTGGTAATACGGTTGCTTTTCTAAAATTACACAAGGTGTATCAGAATCACCCAAAAAATGATTTTTTTTTATCGAAAACTTAAAATGAAAATGTCACTACTCTAGTAACCGGCCTCTAGTAAATTTAGGTAGTACTAGGTTAGGTTGTACTCTAGTAATTTTAGTTCGAATGACATTCACAGCCGATTACTAGAGTAGACATTTTATTTTGAGTTTTCGATAACGATTTTTTTTGTGTAATTCTGATACACCTTGTATAGTAATTATGGAACTTTCTGTAAGCTGTTTATTCTGATGCTGACTAACTAATTTGATTTAGTCAACTACAGTCGACGGCATATCAAGCGGTATACTTTGACCTTGAGACACCCTTACTGTGTTCGTAATAGAGGCGGCTTTCTTAGTGCAACTGTTATACTTGATGTGCTGACATGTGTACATATTTATTATGAACGTACGTACGTTAACTTATGCAACAATATATGTCGCGGCAAACAACTTGACCATTTTCACAAATAAAAAAAAAACATGCGCAGGTGCAATATTCCTTATATGTATAATCTTTTTCAGAGCAGGTTTTTTAATCTGTAAAAATGTTTTTTTTTATACAAAGCACGACAAATGACTCAACACCACCTGATGTGAAGCAGTAAGAAGAGTCCATATGCGAAGACAGCTAGTGCAGTTCAGACAGACACTGCTCTAGCTGCCTCCACCTTGCCGGCCCGAAAGGTGCTTTTTCACGCCTCTTTTGAAGGAACCCATGTTATAGGAAGGAGGGAACACATGTGCTGGCAAAGAATTCCAAGTTCTGGAAGTTCGACAAAGAAAAGAGCTACTAAATTTCTTTGTACGTGATGTTGAGGTGGAGACAGTGAATTGATGACTCCGAAGACCGGCACGCGTGCTCCTGAGTAGGAAGGGGGAAGGTGGGATAAGGTCAAATAGCTCTTCAGAACACTCTCCGTGATATAGCCGATAGAAGGCGCTAAGCGACGCAATGTCTCGACGCAATTGCAGAGGCTCAAGGTTGTTGGTGACCTCTACATCGCCAACGATACGGACAGCATGACGCTGCAATCTGTCCAAGGCATCGAGTAGGTACTTGGCGGAGCCATCCCTCAAGTGCGAGCAATATTCCACGCAAGACCGGACCTGAGTTTTATACAGCTGGCATAATTGGTCAGGCGTGAAAAATCGACGCACCTTGTTCAGGACACCGAGCTTCGGTGAGGCTGTTTTTATCACGGTTTCGATGTAGTTCCTGGAATTCAGATCGCAACATATCTCCATACCTAGCAAGTTGAGGGAGCCCTGTGCCGAAAGAGTCGTGCCCTGAAGAGACGGAAACGGTTAACATGTAATGGTAAAAATGTGAGTATAAGGTGGCTTGAAAATTTTGACACTAGGTTCATTATATCAGCCTATGATGTGCACTGCTTGACACTAGGTTACCTATTCAAAAAATATTAATCATACTACAATAGGTTTTCACATTTAGATACTAAGCTATAATTACTTGCTAAGGTAAGTGGATGGTAAAGGTATGTGAATATATCTTTTGGTCGGATTTCGATCTATTTAATGTACAGTAGAGAGCATATTAAGCGTAACAGTTTGATCTTGAACCCGCCCTTGCTGAGTTCGCAATAGAGGCGGCTTTCGTAGTACAACTGTTACCCTTTACATGCTATCGTGTGTATAGTCAGGAGCACAATGATATATCCTACATTCTGTCTCGTATCATGTTTTGTCAATGCAATAGGGTTTAAAATCGTTTACTTACTTTTCTATGCTGACTGTACGTAGGTACATAATAGATCCCAAAAATTATGCATGCGACCCAAATGCGACCCTTTATTTAAAAAGTTAATAAATCATATAAAAATCGTTGGAGTTACATGATAAAGTCATTAACAATAAACAAACGCCAGTCCTGTAATGCTTATTCATCATAGTGGCCTCACTAAATACTAACTAATTATTTAGGAAGTATCAAACATAAACTTTAACCAACGGGTCCCACCGACTTCCAGAGTAGTGAATTGTCAATTTGATTGACAAACTGTTCTAATTCATAATTAAAATATATCTAAACTAGAAATATTTCATGTTCTGAGGCGGGACGTGATTTTTTTTAGTTTAGATTATTTTAATAACTAAGTAATTTTTCAAACATTTATAATAATTTAAAAATCAAAATTAAGAATGTTCTAATTAAACTAATTTTGTAACCGTACCCCTAGCGAGTTCCATAAACCTGAATCATGTTTTATTTGAGCATACCGTTTACCGCTATAATTTTGACAATCGTATAGTCAAAATAATCGAGGTAAACGGCATGTGGTAAAGCGGTAACGCACCAATTGCGGGCGCTTGGTTAATGCTGCGCACGCTCTCGGCATTCCGATTCCAGTGCCACCGGGGAGTGCATCCACGAATATCCAGTCAATCAACGCCTAATGCCAGATATTAAGCTATCACGCGCCACTACCCCGAAATAGAGGCTCGCCATTCACAAACAATGTGCATCATGAATGAAATACTATCGCTTCGCTGCATTACCAACTAAATTAACCACTCTCAACATTGCTCTGGCCCGCATATTAGAGTGTACGATGTGATAAATCAAGATAACGTCGTGGAGTAATGCGGATGGAGTTGCTCTTAAAATTCCAATAATGTGCCAAATTGCAATGGTTTTGTTTCAATATTAATTTAAAGATATCGGTTGAGTAGGTAGACTTTTGTTTGGCTTATTCCACTAAACACCAAAAAACTTTTCTCGGTGTGATTATCGTTATGTAATCTTTAAATCCTGCAGGGAATGTTCGAATATTTTCGTTGTCGGTTATGTTTTATTTGAAAATTAAATTTGTAAATGTAATATGTTTGTTACAACTAACTGACAGGCAAAATTACATAAAAACTTTGATTGTCCTACACTTTGGAAACTAAAAAAATATTATCCGACTAATTTATGAAATAATAAAACGTGAATTATAACGACACAGCGTATTTTAATCCATCCAACAGTTTATAGGAAATACTTAAGTAATGTCGTTACATGTTGTAAGCTCAATTAATTTCGCTACAGTTTTGAATACGAAATAAAATGTTCGTGAGTGATATTTATTTTGTTTTCACTAAAAATATTGTTTTTTTTTCGTGACCGAAAAATCTATTTTATTACATTTTAGACGTTTTTAGTGCTTTCATAAAAGCCAGCAATAATATTTACAAAACAAACAAAAGAACCCTTGAGTTTTTGAATGATATTAAGAGTAACTTTGTACAGAACCTCTATACATTTAGTATGAAAGCACTGTTCAAATTTATTGTGTAGGTACATACATACGTATTTAAAATCAAAGATCAAAAAATCGTAATATAGAAAAATTTCACGTGCTGAGGCGGATTGCGGAAGGTCGCGGGTTCGATCCCCGCCTCAGGACGTGAAATTTGTCTAGTTTAGATATATTATGAAAAAAACGGTCTATTTAAAATATCTCCATAGAATATTTTTCGATGAAAGAAAGTTCAAAGCACGGTGGATATAAGGATGTTTTTTTTATACAACTTGAACACATGTTCCATGAAAAAAAAAAAATAAGCTAGGTAGGTACTTTAAAGTAATATTTTTTTAAAACATTTCCGTGATCTACTGTAGATTTTCCAATTGTCATCATCATTTCAGCCGTGACACGCCCATTGCTGAGCATAGGCCTCCCACCAAGGATCTTCAAATCGATCGATTCTTCGCTGTCCGCATCCATCGGCTTCCCGCTGTCCTCACCAGATTAAGATTGTCTAATCCCCTGATATAATTAATCCAAAGAATAACTTTGATAAGCAGCCAGCCAATCTATAGAAAATCTGTCAAGTCAAGATGTCAAAGTTGTTCTCTGGCTAAACATTATCTGCATACGTATTGAAAAATGGAGTTATTGACAAAAAATGAGGTTTCTTGAATAAAATAAAAAATGGATTTCTAGTTTTTAATTTCACGCACACTTATGGCAAACAATAAAAAGAAAAAGTCTTTCCTGTAGAAATTCAATAACTTAAACTGATTTAAATTTGGGAACGCCGTATGATTCGTGAGGTACACCTTGACTAGTTGAAATAGTATTTACATTTCCATAGTTGGGAGTGGAAGAAGTAATACTAATGGTTCCACTGCTGGAAGAGCTTTTAGTGTGACTGCTATCGTATCCAGCCGATGAGGAGCCAGCGGCCTCATGGTTTACTACACCGGAAATTCCACTAGACTCGCTATAATGAGAAGAATCATAGTTTGAGGCAGAATTATTTTCCGTATGGCTAGGTGTTGATAATCCGAACTGTGTGCCCAAACTTGATACCAGTTCACTTTCTGATAGTGAACTAACTACCTGCTCGGATCCAACAGATGGTTGATCCGAGTACCCCTGTCCTGATGACTGTCCTGAAGAATGTCCTGAAGAATGTCCTGAAGAATGTCCTGAAGAATGTCCTGAAGAATGTCCTGAAGAATGTCCTGAAGAATGTCCTGAAGAATGTCCTGAAGATTGTCCTGAAGATTGTCCTGAAGTTAATCCTGAAGACAATCCTGAAGTAAATCCTGAAGACAATCCTGAAGACAATCCTGAAGTCAGTCCTGAAGTCAGTCCTGAAGACAATCCTGAAGACAATCCTGAAGTCAGTCCTGAAGACAATCCTGAAGACAATCCTGAAGACTGTCCCGATGACTGCCCTGAATACGTTTCAATGGAAGAAACACCAGATCCGATTGCTTGTTGACCCGAATACGCCCCATCAACGCTCGCGATGCTTGCTGACTGACCTTTATCGCTGTAGTCGTTAACAATGTTATTAATAACAGCCTGGGAACCTTCCTTGCTGTTATACTTTATAAAGTACACTTCGGGTTTAGATGGGGGTTTGTTCACTACTTTCGGTATTACAACATCTTGATTATCTTCGGGTTTGTTAACAAGGACATATACAATAGTCTTTTCTTCTGATTGCGGTTGGACTGGAACAAACTGAGGGGCGGCTGGCGTATGTGTTGGTGTCTTAATGAATATAATCTTATAGTGTTTTTGAGGAGGTGGTAACACTATTGGGGTGCGTAGTCTGTTGTGTTCGGGTTCTTCTGGAGCAGCGTGCACGTAGAAGTGTTTGTATACTTGGGCGGGTTGTTGCTGGTACTGGTAGTTATATTTTTGGTTATAATTACTTGAAGTTTGATGTTGGTTGTAGTTCTTATATACGCCTTGTCCGATATTTCCTGCGTACTGATTACCAGGCTGAACTAAAGTATTTGTTGCGGCATTAGAAGTACCCGCACTTGATTGGTAATACTGGTTACCTACTCCGCTGCTACCAGTTTGATAACCGGCCCCGCTTGATTGTCCACTATGAATACCAAGGCTTCCTTGATAAAGACCACTCTGTTTTCCATAGTCAACACCTTGATATCCTAACTGGCTGTTTGTTTTGTAAACATTCGGTCCACTTACGCCAGCGAAACCCGTATTATAATTAGCACTTATACTGCCGCCAATAGGATATGATGGCACACCATAGGAAGTTTGTGGGACTTTGTACTGGTAGCCCAATCCTACGTCAGCGGACGCGATGCCTATAGTAACTGCAAGTACCTGTAATCAAAATAAGATAAATGTCACCTTAATTTGTCGCAAAGTGTATGAATATTATCGTATTATACTCGCAGTATATGTTACTTAAATCATTAAAATATTCTTTTTACAAACTGAGTGGTTATTTTGATATGCTCAAGAATTGACTTAATTTGTTATAACTCTTTACTGTAACATACGTAGTAAAATTTGCATATATTTTACGTTCTGTGACAAAGAAGAGCATAATTATCTCAATGTCGGTCATTGCAGCTAACGAATACTTAGATCAATGACCGTCAATACCACGAAATGTTGCAATGCCCAAACGCGTTTTACGGAGTCATGGATTCTTGTTGTTTTTTGTATGTAGGTAAGATGTACCTATGTGATGAATTGTGATGCAATCTGACATTCTTAAGTTTTGATCAAAAAATGCCGTGTATTAAATTAAGACTATACACAAACTATTATTTTTGTATACCTGCATTTACTGCATAAAGCATATTAAGTCAATGATAAAAGAGGCGAAAACCTTTATTTGAATACTTTACTTTAATATCGTTTATAAACATATTATATCTACATTTTATTACTATTGACAGCCGAATATTAAAGTGCTCAAGGGCCAATACAAAACTTTGAATTTAACAATGCTCAAATATTTAAGAGAATCTTGAAAAGAAGCGTAACATTATTCGGTCGCCGTGAGAGAAGAATTTGCGTTCGAATATGACTACTTTTTTGATGTTCACATCCAGAATCTGCTCAAGTAACAGGTGTTTGATAGGTGTAAAGTAGAAAGTTAAGGACAAGGTCGAGCCGCCCACGTGGCGCATATCTCCGCACCATCGGTCGTTTGTCTAATTCCAAAGTACGCGGAGGTCTTACGCAACTTACACAACAAACTTTGGGTCAACTTTGAGTGCGATGAACTTGAACTGGTTAATTCAGTGAACCATTGATGCATTTGCGCGCATATTGCGTTACATCAACTACCGCACAGTTTCGACTTTGACATACCGCGACTGTACACGGAAACGGTCTTATCATTTCTATGAAATTGTGCGATCTCGACAATATGATACCTAATTAATAGTGCGAGTTTACTGGGATGGTAATGTGTATCTATTTGTTCTATCAATAATCCTTCCGTCACATAATCAATGTCCATCATTATTAAGTGTAGATTATATCAACACTTAAGTAGTTTAACAGGCACCTACACATCGGAATGATACAGTACCTAGTTAATAAATTTTATACCTATTATAAACACATGATTATATTTAGAACTAGGTAAATATGTAACTAAGTACTCAATAAAGTAATTACATGTGAATAGATAAGGTTTTTACAAACCGCTAGAAAGAATTAACAGCCTACTTGCTTACTTTATCTATCATAGTGAATAAACTGATATCAAGGCCAATTAAAAATTTAAATCAGCTAATTTACAAGCCTGAATAAGAATCTCAAATATCTATATCTTTACAAGGTAGATATACCTTTAACTATGTCTTCGCGAATGAAGTATTTTGACATATCGCCATCTATCCATTGAAACTATGAACCGAAACTGATCGGAGTGATGATTTTAAAATAACAGTCCAAATAGTTTCGGTTCATATTTAAAATAAGTAATCACAATATTTTTACATTCCTACATCCCACCCACAGACTAGAGATATACATATACTGGTACTCACACCTATTATCTAGCCCAAATATAAGCATCAGTAAGAGCTTGTGATATAGATACGAGACAACAGAGAAACATAGATAATATTATGACAATATTATAAAAATTAGAAATATATTAAATAAACATACAAACATAATGACTCGTGAACGAAATAAATGGGCATCCTCATCATATAAACATCTGTCTCTTCCGGGATTAGACTCCGGAATCAGTGGTTTAGTTATAAAAAGGGTAAGTAGCTAATTACAATTCCCTAATACATAAACGTATTAAAATTGAAATTGATCAAACAATACAATAATCTACATTTTAGCAAAAAAATTTTGATAATCATTCACACATTAGTAGGTACTGTTCTATTCTTAGTTTTCTGATCTGTACCCATACCGGATGTTATAGAATACCGATCAAAAATTATGGATTATGGGTTTCGGGGGCTCGGTCTTTATTTATTTAATCAGAAATTAAAAGTGCTCTGATAGGTATCAAACTTTTAGGGGTAAGTTTGACACCTTTCAGAGCACTTTTATTGACAAGGAACACCACCCCCATAGATTTTTTTGGACTTTCGAAAAACGCTATATCTCTAATGCTTGTATCGGTATTTTGGTTAGGAATTTTTAATATTAGAGGTATGTCCTTGAACTGATGCAATGTGTTGAATAAATTAGCATCATGTGGAGACGTGTTAGGTGGTTTGAGTACTTAAATGTCAAGTCTAACATTATTTGTGTGATGACTACTGATGACCGCTAATCGTAATACCTCTTCAGTATTGTTGATAGTGTCAATGTTGATTTTGCCTCAATTTTATCTCGTAAAATAAGTGTCTCAATATTGTAGAGATCTACGTTTGATTGCTTAACCCGAAATAGGGCGGTAAAATGGAGTCCGATTACGGTATTTTAGTTTTAACAATGACGTCATAGTAAAGCAGCAATAAACTTCAAATGAAACCCATTGTCATTATCACTGTCAAAATCAGATTCAAAAAGACTCTTTATTTACATAAAAAAAATATTTGTATTTTGACTCAAATTATGTTATTTTGATTCCTCATAATTTATCTCTGCCACCGCTTCGACGATTATTTTAGCTGCGAAGAAGCTCCTTCAGATTTCAAATGGTTATAATGGAGTTACTGGTCTTACTAGACGACAATTTGTAAAAAGACTAAAGTTTATTTATAAAAAAAGATACTATGGAGGTTATAATTAAGTATCTTAAAGTTTATTTCACAAAAGCTTGTACGAACGGTTGAACGAAACTTTTGTTGTCCGTGTCATATTATTATGTCAGTGCTAAAGAATTTATACACTAACGCCAATCAGTGCCATTACTTGTAAAATATTGTCAATTTATCAAACTTTAGTGCAATTTTGTTTTTATAATTCAATAAATTTTTATACATTGATGATTATACCAATATAAATATACTGTTACTTTAGTGTAATTTTAATTACTATAAACGAGGCTCGAATAGATTGTTGACAAGAACTTGACGTAATAAATTATTCTGAACTTATAAGTCCTTTTGATGTCTTTAATCTTCATGCCCTTCCGCCTGTCTGTATGTCATGGCCGCCATTCTTCTTATTCACGAATTTATCTGGCATAATTATTTCACCTACTACAATTTTATTTATAATTTTAAAAGAGACATGATATTCTGTTTACCTTATTTCCTGTATGTTGCAATAAATATTATTGCTATGACTAAGGTTATCATGTCGTGGCGTCTCCATACTATGTCTCAGTATTTTAGTTTGCAACAGTTACATAAGGATGACTATTACCCCGCCTATTTCTCTTGTATACTTTAAAATTTTAAAGGTATTTTCATTATTTTGATTATAAGACATTTTTAAAGTGGCAAGTAATTACCTACTTGAATAATGTTGTCAAGTCAAGTGTTGTAAAATACAACAAATTAATGATTACGAACACAGAATAGGTATTTACATATCATAATTTATGACAAAAAGTAGGTAGTTATATTATTCAAGTTCCGTATCAAATCTTAACATATGATGGTGTAAAACTTGTTGGATTGTATTAAAAAACAGAATGAGCTCTGTTAAAAAATAGGTAAATACAAGTTTCGTAAAAGAAGTTTATAAAGAATTGTTTATTTAACATACACCTACAGTACTGTTAGCGCGTATTTCCAGTTGACCTAGAGCTAGGTGTTTATTAGTGATCAATGACTATTAATATTTATTTGCTGTTTTGTTACTTAAGATGTATATAAACATATACCACATATGTTTGATCCGCGGCATAATTTATTAGGCAATAATTTACTAGGGCTTTGCGAGAAAATGCTTGAGATTTCACGGATATTTACTAAAACACAATTAAAACCAAAAAGATTTTCATAATTATTTCAGCACTATCGTACTAGCTATGATGTCCACTGCTGAACAAAGGCCACCCCATCGATTTCCAAATGGAACGGTTCTGCGCAGCCTGCATCCAATGGCTTCCCGCGACCCTGACCAGGTCGTCTGTCCATGCCTACTGTCACTGCTACTTACTCATCCTATGACCTGTCAGTGACTTTGAGTCTTCATCTTATTATTTCTGATTCTATCTCGCAGAGAACCGCTTAACATAGCTCGTCTTACAGCTTGTTGTGCGACTGCGAACTTGCACAGAAGGCTCTTAGTAAGCGACCATGTTTCACAGCCGTATGTCAACACTGGCAACACTCAACTGATTCTGAATCGCACAGAATCAGAATTATTTAATAAATTTCATATAT
Source organism: Nymphula nitidulata (assembly GCA_947347705.1). NCBI lineage: Eukaryota > Metazoa > Arthropoda > Insecta > Lepidoptera > Crambidae > Nymphula > Nymphula nitidulata. The sequence continues at coordinate 28,058,697 of OX374616.1, forward strand.
TTTTCTAGCTACTGGTAGAACTGATTACGCGACTGACTTTACTGGTTAACTGGCCTAGGACTTCTTACTGTGCTATGTGCTCACGATTGCCCTGATGACTATGAGAGAGAGAGAGTTTCGTGTACTCTTAAGGCGCTAATGAAACTCTAACCAATAACCATAGCAACGTTGAGATAGAAAGATACATTAGATTCCTCGGACTACTGCCTGATATCCGCCAGTTTCCATTGGGAAGCTATTATACGCGGGATTAATTTACTTCTTCGTCATATCGAAGAGATAGAAGTAAATTATGCTAGGTTAGGTTTAGGCTAGGCCACTCGGCTAGGGGTCCCGGGTTCAAGTCCCGGCTGGGCTAGATTCTGTGGTAAACGCGAATACTTAATGGTTTTCGGTTTGTGGTTGTTTTTTATGTGTGTATAAGTATTTCAAATGATCTAAAACCAAAATATATGCACCGGCCTATGATATCATTATCCTAAAAATACTCAGATGTTATAGAAAATTATAAATTGTAAAATAAATTTCAATTTTCTCCATGCAAATAGTTCAGTCAGTTAAGAAAATGTATGGGAAATTATCTTGTAATTATAATAATAGGTAATGAAGCTAATGTTTTATTATTTCATAGAAACGTCATATAATTATCAAATGAATAAGATGAATTTGAAGGTTGTAAAACATTTCTACGAACTAATATAGCCCATGTTTTGAATTATTGTCGTATTGACGACACCACCTTGTACGGTCGACCACAGAAGTAGCTGAACACTTTAGTACCATGTCACAACGACTATGGCGTCAATATATTACGGTAGCAACTATAAAGTACGTGCATAAGGTCAGTGTGACATGGTACTAAAGTGTTCAGCTACTTCTGTGGTTGACTGTACCTATATCTTATACAGTCATGAGCATGAGCATGAAAAAGAATAAGGCACACGAGACAAAGTGTGTTATTATACCAAACACACTGAATAATATTAAATATGTTTCTCTAGTAGGTATCCATTATCTGTCACAATCTCTTAATTAATAAGTACATTTAATAGGTGTGAGAGTGTAATTATTATTATTATTATCTTGAAACAATATCTTGACACAATACTACAAACACCTCACATAAAGAAAATTGAGAGAGCTGTTATTTTTTTTAGTAATCTTGGTGTCAGGAGCATACACACTGACTTTGAGACAGTGCGGAACTTGAACTGTGCAGTGAAGTTACAAGTGACGATACTCGTAAGGCTTGTAAAATATTTAAACATTAAATAATAATATGTATTACATTTTTTCTGCAACAAAATCTTAATTTTTAAGTAGGTTATCAGTCTATTACAAAGTTCTGATGCTCTACTTTTGTCTTGCTTTCTTTTATCTTCTAGACGCTAAAAGTAAATTTAATTACAAATGGAAGTTTTCTTTGAATTTTTCCACATGGGTAATGATGATATCTTTAGTAATTTATTCGATCGCGTGTTACTTACTATATTTTCATATAGTAACTTACGATCAATATTTTTAAAATATTTATTAATTTTTGGTATTTCTCACCATTCAAAAAGTATTTATTAATGAACACATTTAATGAAATAGAAGTACTTAAACTAAAGTAATTTTCGCAAAGCTTTTCATTAAATAACAATTATGAGCTACAACAGTTGTGTAATTAAATAAAAAAATAATGTCTATGAAAATACAATGAAATAAGTGATTATAAAACGATTGATAACAAATTAACTTATAAAAAGTTTAATTTCTCTGTGATGTAAATAAAGACAATTATCATGGTTCTATACCAATAAAATATAGTTTTTCCGAGAAAATTTAAATATTACAATCGTCTTAAAAGCAATTAAGTACGAGTTAAAAATGTGAAATTACGTTTCGACTTAACTGTCAGAAGTTCCTTTTTAACAATATGTATGTCCCATGATCCCATCCCATATACGTCATAGGTTGAGGTTTACATAATAAACATCATAAATATTTTAATTATTAAACAGCCAATTAGACATGACTAAATATATAAATTTCACATTTTTCTCGTGAGGTTTGTATGGAGCTTTAATCGCGCACTAAAAGTTACTAGGTACGTACCAAAAGTGCGTTCATTTTGACGCTTGACCTCAGCCCGACCCAAAACCAGCGGAGACCACAGTGTCGCCACTAACATTGCTCAGCCTCTTATATAGCACAGATGCGACCACTACAAGAACCGTCTGCCGCACAAGGCTATGTCAATGGGCCCAAAACTTGCTACGGTATCACATTTTTCACTCGCATAACAGAAATTTTACAAAAATTCGACCACACAAATTCGTTGATGTCTTTTTTAAACGATATCAAGCTCAATGTCTCAAACACGTAATAAAATTAAGGTTTTTCAAATATAGTAATTAATCGACACGTCAGTTACGCGTTATTAGAGGCAAATTGTACCTTTTCGGGTTAGCTCATAAACGTTAAAAGTGTGTTAAAACATTTTTCTTTATCGCTCTCATAAGTAAAATGAGAAAAAACAATGTTTAACTGTTTAACTAAAATGGATTGAATGAACGTGACCTAAGTTTTAATATGAAATAAAAGAGAGTAAATTTTAATGCAAATGAATAGATGATCTAATTAGTCATGACAGACTACAATTATTCAAACGTTTTATTCGTGCGTCCGAAAACTTATCTGTTTCAAATAAAAATATTTTTTCTGAAATGAATGATATTACTTTTTCCTATTTTTTTTATTTTTGCGGACCATCCCTAACGGGCATTTGGTAGTTTAATCATCGCCTACATAATAATATTGGCACTTCCAATAACAAGGAAATCATTTTAGTCTTGATATTCAGATGAGTTGACATTCTAGACAACAAAGTATACGTTCGTTTCTTTTAAGTTTGAAACTTTTGCGGACATGTATTTTTAATCCCCGAAGCAAAAGAGGGGTAACACTAACCCCGGGGGCTAGTATAACGTGTCTTCTGTCTGTGGCGTCGTCGAAGCTCCTAAGCGAATGGACCGATTTTGATTGTTTTTTTTTATTTCAAAGCTGGCGTGATTGAGATGGTTCTTAGCTATAATTTATGAACATCTGTTCAGGCGTGACGTTAGGTTAGTTAGGTCTTACTAACTTTCACAGTTCCATTGGTTTGAAATTTGGTTTACGGTTACTTCGGTGTCATTTCCAAGACATATTAACTTTGAGCTAATCCTCTACCATCAAGTAGTCTGCGGGATGCTCAATTCTTCTGAAACTTACAGCAGATATAGCATGTTTGGGGTCATAAAAATAGTCGCAATGAGATGGTGTTAGCTAGATGATTAATGAGGCCGGGGGCTACTGAATATTTTCATTTTGTACCCGATGGAGTTATGAGGAAAACGTCGTACTTCTTTACTCAATTCGATGACCTATAGCGTGTATATATTTACATATTTATATTTATCTCAATAACACCTATTACAGTAAATTGTTAAGTATTGATCCAGTTAGGAAGAACAGAAATATTATTTATATGTATGTACAAACTAACTGGCAATGAAGTAATATATCTTATCCAGGTATACATAAATCACTCGTTACTGAAAAATAGATTTTTCACGCAAATAATAGCATTTTATAAAAATTGAATCATCTTAATAATAAAGATTCAAGTACAATGTAGGCGGACATAGCGGTAAGAGCTTTTCTCCACAAAAATGCGTCAATAAACATGCTGTGATTGGTCAACGCCTACCAAGGTCCTGAAGGTTCTTGATCTCACCGTCCGGTGTCGACTAGCCGAATTCACCTTTAAAACACCATTATTAAATATTGTAAGTAGTTATCATAAACATTATTATTAATTCGCGTAAAATGTAGCTTTAGAATAAATTCAAAGTAGGTACGGAAGCACACTTGCATAATGCTATCAAATTAAGAATAGAACGCGTCATAACCTAACTTCACTCCTTATGAAGGTCAAAAATATCTTTGGCGGTAGGTAGGTAATACACAAATTAAAGTCCTGCGTGAACGATTAGACTGTATCATCCATCATCATCATCATCATCATCGTACGGTACATGATAGTAAGCAGTTACCATAGCCTATAGACGAGAAAGCATTATGTGGACAGCATTTAATAGGGGGCGGGTCCCTCAACTTAATAATTCCTGATTGAGCTCTAGCGACCCTATTCACTGCAGGAATACAACAAAGTAATGTTATTTATCTGTAATGTTCTGTTCTGTATTTAATGGGATGAATGACTCCGTAAACTGCAACTTCAACTATTTTTCGTGTGAAATGTTTACGTTAGCAGTTTCCCGCTTATCATATTATGTAGTTACGTTTATAAGTCTATGGTTTCAATAAAAAACCAAACGTAACTTTTATTTTATATTTTTTTCGGGAACCCTAGCCAAAGGCCAAAGTTGCTGAAGAATAGCATAGTTCCATATGTCTATAACGCCACAAATAGCACTGAAACGACCTATTCTAATTTTACAAACTTTTACTTAACTTGTTAGTAGCAAAGTACACAATTTTAAATTTAACACACTAGAAGATGTTGGTAAATTAGGGGTCATATTTTTCTCACCACTAACGGTTCTGGCACTTTACTACATCTATTTGTTCCGAAACGTTATTATGAGATTGAGTAACATTACTTAACGTTCCGGAAACCAGATAATTTCCTCATGCTTGACCGGGAATAGGGCTGAGTTAATTTTAAAATTATCTGTCTTGTACAAAAAAATAAGGCACGTTGAAACGTTGTTTCGGCCGAGATAGACAGATAGGGCAGAGAGGCAGAGAATAATGCTCGTTTTCACTGACATTTGCTTAGCGATTTTTATCTCGGTCTATCTAAAGGAGATAGAAAGAGACAAATGGCGTTAAGAGTAACTTAACCTTAGGGAATGGTTAGTGAAAATGGACATAAGACTGACTCAGCGGGAGGAAAAAATAGAGATCGCGCCTGTAAAGAAAGCGAAAATACACCAATTATTTTATTAAAGAATAATTGTAAGCATTACAAAAAAAAGCTTCTACACGATTGTAAATATTAATAATATTATTATTTACTATTCAAAGAAATTTTAAATACATAGTATCGTTTACAAATAATTTTAAGTTTTCTTATTTTTAAAAGGTATTTTCGGAAATAAAATGTATCAAGGCCATCGTATTTTGGTTCTACACGTATCTAGATAAAGATATAAAGAAATGAATATCTGATTTTCAGACCCGCAAGATCTTTCAGCAACCTAAAGCTGTAAATAGTATAGAAAGCACGAATTTTTTCAATGTATCGCCTTATCAAATAAAAGTAGTTTTATTCACATGCAGTGAATAAAACTACTTTAATTGATAAGTGCTGGTGAAGCAACTGAACACGACGTGCATAAAAAAGTTTTGAAATCTCAAAAAAAAACAGCTGTTTCATACAAACAGATTGGGTGGGTACATTCACAATCTAATATGAAACAGCTAATTTTTTTTGCGCTTTTTTTTGTCCAGGATGACCAGTACTGTCATTTGCATCGGAAACAAACACGTCAGAGGATTTAATAGCAGCTTAAAAACGTATACAAGTGGGCGTATCCGTTAATTTATTTTAACAGTTAAAATGCTACACACTGTGTAAATTGTCTGTCCATAGCGTGTCTTAATTACTATACAGGGTGGTGCCGTCAATACGACAATAAATTAAAACATGGTCTATATTAGTTCACCTTGTAACGCCATTATAATTACAGATATTAATATCTTTGATTATCACTTTAAATGTCAAAAGAGTATCTAAGCGAATCAAATTCTGACTTAAAATCTTTTTTATGAACATACTATTAAATGTTTAATTTTTGTCAAACCAAGTTGCCAATCAACTAAAAAATACCTACTCGTAAAGTTTTATCATAAATAAATGTGGTGGCGACCCTACAGCAACATTGACTTCTGCAGGTACTGTGATTAATTTATATTATCATTATACAGTCAAAGTTGAGCTATCATAATTTCTAGTGAATAAATTCTTTATGGTGATTTGGCCCATTCAAGTTCTGAGCATTTCATATCATAGGAACATTTCAAGAATTATAATTGATTGCACTTGAGACTCTATGCAGGGTAGTGTAACCATTTTTATACTCTAGTCATAAATACTCTCGTAAGGAAGTCATATTTTATTTCAATTTTATTTAAAGCTTCACCTTAAACCAATACTAAATTAATTGCCAAGTCAACCTCCAGGTAACGTAAGTAAGTATATTGCGTAATAATGAGTGGACTACGTGCCAGGATATCCGAAATTGAGCAATTTTTGATTCAACGGTAAACAATCAAATTTCCATCGAAAATACATATACATATTTAGTTTATATGTATAGTATATTATGAAAATTCCGCACGTGTATCGAACGACGTTCTTAATACTTACATTTACGAAAAAAATAAAACAACTAAAGGAAATCAATGAAAAACAATTTCATCCTTGGACAACTAGCAGCGGCGAGCGGGCGCGCGGCCGCCGCAGCTCGTTACCCAGCAGCCGCCCGCCCACCCACGCCGCGCATGCATTTGGATATTATATGCAGGAGGCATTGTTTTTATTATAAACGACGGTGGTGGTGCAGTTGCCAAGAAAAATTGTAAACTACACCCCAGAGCAGTATCGTCTAGTGGTGTGACAAAACATGTTCTTTTTCATCCGGGCTTCGATCGCCCGATAAAAATCGTCAGAAAATTTGATTTTGTATACAGGCGACCATTAAATTAGTCCATAAGGTACAAGGACTATAAGGTAGTTTAATTAAACCCGTTTCTCTATAATCGACAGAATTAAAACAACACTAGTCATCTGTTTTCAAGAAATATGATTTAAAATTACTCACGCAAAAATTTAACCTTCTAATTTTATTCGAACTATGAATGTAACTGACTATACTAAAATCTTTGATTATTAGAATACGATGATGTCAAAGGAATTTGTAATTTTGGTTGATATAGTAGCAACTAATTTATTCTTATTGAGGCACATACAAAACATACCTACTATTTTTAAAGATTACCAACTCTTGGCCCGTATAGTTAACGCATATAATTTTGTTTGAAACGAACATTGATACACAATAAATACTAAGGTTTAATCACTTCCGCTGTTTTTATTTAGCTTAGGTAAATATTTCGTGAGAGGTCAATATTTGACCTCTGTTGGTATCAAAAATATGTTACTTGTATAAGCCTCATCTCATCACTATTGTTATACTTAGTTAGATTAAATGCTAATATTAACACATTAAAAAATCTGTGACGAAATGGTTTTTATAATATATATAACTATTTATTATATTATGAGATATCTTTATTTGACGATGAAAATGGTCATGGCGTCACTGATGGAATGTTAAATCAAGCCAGAAATTTATGTTTTCGTACGGAACACGTTTATTACATAATTGATATTCCCTTTACTATTTAACGAGTTAACTATTATATATTTACAAACCAGCCAACGCTTATCTTGGTAGCAGTTTTGTTTTGTTTTCAGACCTTCGCCATCTAGATTAAAATTAAAAATTATAGAGAAAGTCAGTTGGCCAAGTTAATTTACAACACGAATTAAATTAGTAGGCATTTCGGGCCAGCAGCATTTCAAAAGCATTCTTCAGTTGGAAATACCCGAGGGCAATAGGAGCGTATTTTCTAAATTACAAGCGCGCAAAACGCATTGATTATATACACCATGATCCCCTGAGAATTGTCTTAGTGAGAATAGTAAAACTATAAAAGGTTAACAAAGTTTTAACCCATCGCATAAACTATACCCCTAACACGAACATTTTTAAATTTCGAATCGTAATCGTATCGTTCAAGCACGCTTAGAATTTCTAACAAAATCCAGACATAAGCTAACGTAACTACTCGATACTATAGTGTTTCGAAATTTAAAATTGTTCATGCTAGGGGTACAGTTCGCCTCCCAGCCACCGGCGTTTCCTCGCTGAATCATTCGGAAAACTGTTTGTTCTTATCTTGGCACTTTTCAGTTTTAATGGAAATCTCTACTTATTATTTTATAAAGATATTGAAGAAATTAATTCATAGCTTAATTTTACATTGTAAATGGAGATTATGTACCAGAGTACTTTTTATTAATTAAAGGAATCTCTTCTCGCAGACGCCGCCGTCAATACGACAATAAATTAAAACGTGGGTTAGTTAATAGAAATGTTTTGCCACTTTCAAATACATCTTATTCATATGATAATTTCATGACATTAAGTATTATGAAATAATATAACATTGGCTGCATAATTTCATGGAAATATCATAAAACTATCAAATGAATGAGATATTTTTGAAAGTGGCAGATAATTTCTATGATCTAATATAGCCCATGTTTTAATTTATTGTCGTATTGACTACACCATTCTGTAACATGCTATCTTCTGCCCGCAACTCAGCCTGGATAGCGTGGATTTATATTCAAATACTCTACATAGATAGTGCCGACATGGTTCGAATTCGAAATCTACGTCTCGGCCTCTTCCGACCACCACTCGAAGCCACTCGAGTGGCTTTCCTTCGAGAAAAGGCGAACTCGAGATTTTCAGAATAACTCAACCTGATAAGATCTCATTTTTTTTATAACTAGATGACAAACAAGCTGACGGCCCACCTGATGGTAAGCGGTTACCGCCGCCTGTAGACACCTGCATTAACAAGGGAAAATCACTTGATATTGCAGGTGCGTTGTCATCCTGAGGCCTAAGATGAAATGACGTCCATGCCCAGTAATTCCACTGGCTACCTTCTCTTCAATCCGAAACACAGAAAACTGTTTCACGGCTGTAATAAGAAAGGCGGTGGTAACTACCTAGACGACTCTACCTACCTACCACCTAGTTATTCTCATTTAAGTTCAAATCCGAATTTTTTCTCGACTTTGAGACTGTTTCGGATAAATGAGAAATGCTGTCCTTAGTTCGAGCACGCTTCAAGCCAGTAGAAACCGGATTCTCTCCGTATGCAACACGCGACGAAGCGTCGTGTGATTGATTACGCACATAATTATTTAAGAACTCATTAGATTAGAACCTATCGTAGCGCAGTTTTATGAAGCTAACCTTCTGTCGGTTTCTTTACTTTGTGCTTACGGCCAAAGCTTCGCGCCGATGCAATGGAGATTTACTAGAGTACCGGGATTCAAACCTGGGAACTCTGGTTGAGTAGACATGGGTGGGTACAATCGACCACAGTAGTAGCTTGATACCATGCCACACCGACTATTGGCTCGTACTTAACAGTTTCTGCCGTACTATATTAAATCCATAGTTATTGTGACATGGTACTAAACTGTTCAGCTACTTCTGTGGTCGACCGTACGATAAATTGACCACAGCCGAAAAATGTATGAAAGGTTCCGGGACTCAGCTAGTCGCCGATTCTTGTTTATTTAGGGTTGCAATCAAGCACACTGCTCGCTAAAGGTCAAATTTTGATTATTATTATTAGTTGTTGTCTCATATGTTCACCCCGTAACTAAGTCCGGCTGGTTATATCCGGTTATGATTATACTTCATCTACCAAACATACAAAACATACATGTTAAACAAGTTATTTTTATTCTAGGCTCACCATTATATTTTTTTGCAAGGCCTTTTACATGATTAATTTATTGTCTATATCAATCATATTACTTGTGTTGAGAAATGATTTAAAAAAAAATCGTTCTACATTTGGAGATAAATTTATATCAAACAGCCTGTTGCTTTATTTTTATTTACAATATGACAGCCATTGTATAGTGTGGGAAACTGGGAACTGTTACGTTGTAGAAATTTTCACTCATATTCAGATATTAAAAATTACGTTTCTGCATCTCTGCCATGTGAAAATTAAAACTACTTATAATAAACTTTAGAGACGAATAAAACAAGGAAACACTATAGACTTTCCATTTCGAATAATGGAGAATAATATTATATTATATTATATTAATTCCGAGCTCCTCGAGGACCTCGGTGGCGTATTGGTTTAAGCGCTCTGGTTTCGATGCGACAAACAAAGCAACTTTCGCCAGCTTCGGAAGGCACGTTAAGCCGTTGGTCCCGGTTGTTACAGCAACCGCTTTAACCCATCAACCCACATTGTGCCAGCGTGGTGGTGTTATGGCCCAAACTCTTATTGTGTTTCTCCCATGTAAGAATGCCTGTGCCCAGCAGTGGAACGTATATAGGCTGTTTTTTTTTACACAACTAGATGACATACAAGCTGACGGCCCACCTGGTGGTAAGCGGTTACCGCCGCCTATAGACACCTGCAATAACAAGGAAAAGCACTTGATATTGCAGGTGCGTTGTCATCCTGAGGCCTAAGATGAAATGCCGTCCATGCCCAGTAATTACACTGGCTACCTTTCCCTTCAATCCGAAACACAGCGAACTGTTTCACGGCTGAAATAAGAAAGGCGGTGGTACCTACCCAGGCGACCCTACATATGGGTCTACCACTTAGTGGTGATGATACAATTATTACAAACGAGAAGAATCTTCTCGTTTGTAATAATTGTATTATAATAATAGAATTGTGTATAATATGAATGAAACTTTATTAGATGATTCTGTATGGTAGAGTTACATAACATAACATAGAGTGGGTAGAGTCTTCTTTGGTTACTAAAATTTTTGGAATTTTCATTCAAATATTCTTTTAAATGAGTTACCAATACTTACTGTCGGTATGTGTCCAAAGACAGCGACAGGTTCTGATTATGACTACATATAAATTAAACTCATTAGTATACTCTGAATTCTAGCGCTTGGTGAAAGCCCGCGCTATGGTGAAATTAGCCCGTAAAATTGAGAAAATATTTATAAACAAACAGAATAAATAATAATATAAAATAATTTTATTGGCCTTCAAATATATTGTAAGTATACAATAATTACAGTATTTCGGTTGGAACAAACTAAATACAAAACGGTTTATGACTCAGTGGTTGTAGAGAGCCCACAACCTCTGTTATACTTTAACCATATTACGTAGTACAAAACGATCGTGTAGAAAGCAACAAAAATACAATACAGGTAGCTAAAATACAATACAGGTAGGTACACTGTTTCATCCTCTATGGGCCATATGGATACATTTCAGGGCACCTTGGCATAACCTTTTTTGGAGTCAGTTAAAAAATTGTTCTGTAATATATTCATCGTCGTGTGAGGCGTGTGATTCCTAATTCAAATTCATTTAGAGAATTTAGGTACAGACGACAGCACATCTAGTGTAACAGTTGCACTACGAAAGCCGCCTCTAGTACGAACGGAATAAAGGCGGTCTCAAGGTCAAATTGTTACGCTTGATGTGCTGTCGACTGCACGAGAAGGAAATATCCAAGTTTAAGTCACCCACCTAATAATATTGTTTATGAGTTTGTTTATGATTGTGTTGATTAATCTCTTAAGTTTTCTATTTAAACATTTTTTTTTCTATCTGACGGGCGGTATACGACATTATAATGTATATTCATAACTATTGTAATTACCCCTGGCAAGGATTCAAATATAAATATTTGAGGCCCTAGACAGCAAAAATAAATACTTTTATGAATATACATTATAATATCTCCTCCGCGACTCCGTTTGTAATGCATTCTCCGTTGAGAATATATTAAAAATAGCGTATGTACGTCTCAATGATGGACCCAGACCTTCCTACATGGCAGAAACACATGAGGAGATTCGGCCACAACAAGGTAACTTCATTCAATACACTTTTTTAACTGTTCTGAACAAGATATTGAAGATGAGCAAAATTTTTTATCATTTATTCAAAACTATTATTTGTTTAGTATCCGGCAGTGACTCAGCAAAATAATGAATTCCGGCCACTGAAGTTTCCTTCGTCTTTACTATTGTATTAAAATGGAGACCATAATATTGTAATTGAAGTAGAAGCTTAGAATTAACACCAGTTAGGGAAAAAGGGGAAATTTAACCCCATAATTATAAAATATAATATTTGTTGCCCATTTTTGTTATTGACGATTTTTAGCAATGTAGAAATATCATCCACCAATCTTACGACACGTATTTTTCCATTTTTTCTTTTCTTGCTAGAACAATTTCATTTTTTAACCCCTGACGAAAAAAGAGTGGTGTTATAAGTTTGACTTGTCTGTCTGTGTATCTGTGTACCTGTGTGGCTGTCTGTGGCATCGTAGCGCATAAACAAATGGACCGATTTTGATTCGTTTTTTTTTGTTTAAAAGGTGATGTGACTACGATGGTTCTTAGTAAAAATAATGAAGATCAGTTCAGGCGTTTCATGACTATCAGCGCATTTTCTACATGATAATAGGGTTTTACTAACTTTTACAGATCTGATTGATTTGAAATTTGGTGTACTGTCACTTCGGTGACATTCCCATGAAATACTATCCTTGAGCTGATCCTATACCAGCAAAAAGTCTGCGAAATGCTTAATTCTTTAGAATCTTACAGCAGATATAGCGTGTTTGAACTCTTATGAATAGTCTCAATGAGATGGTGTTAGATAGGCCGGGGCTACTTAAAATTTTTAATTTTGTATTTTATGTACCAGACATATTTGAAGATATTTGAGTCTTTAAGTTCTCCCTCAAGCTCCTCCTTCGAGCACGAGCACCGTGCTTCGGAAGGCACGTTAAGCCGTTGGTCCCGATTGTTACTGCAACCGCTTTAACCCATCAACCCTCATTGGACCTGCGTGTTGTTGTTATGGCCCAAATTCCTCATGTGTTTCTTTTATGTAGGAAGGCCTGTGCCCGGCGGTGGGAAGTATAGGCTGGTGATGATGATGTGAGTCTTCGTCTTCCATAGGAGGAATGCACAGGCGGGTAGCTTCTCTCAGATATATCCTTGGACCCGCAGTCCTGGCTATGACATAGCATAGGCTTTGTTCGTACTTCGTAGTATTATCTGTTATATTATATACTTAGGTAGATATATATTTGTATATATTCTTGATAAGTACACAGAGAGGTGACGGCAATACGACAATAAATTAAAACATGGGCTATAGGTATTAGTTTACACAAAAGTTTTGCAACTTTCAACTTTCATGACATTTCTATGAAATAATATTGGCTGCATTATTATTTAGAAATGTTATGAAATTATTTCTATGAACTAATAGAGCCCATGTTTCAATTTATTGATTAAATTATTAATTATATCGCCATTCGCCACAAATTTTTCCATTTCCTCGCAGATTTTTTGCGTAGTCACTCAGTCAATTTAATGAAATCAGTTTGTTCCCCATCTGCTGCTGCCCCAGGTTTATTGAATCTATTATGCAAGTCAGTGTTCTAATTTTTTATTAAAAAATATTCAACTCAAATTAGCAATCGTCAATTTTGTCAGAGTAATATTTAAAAGACTTCTCTGTAACTCATCTTGTATTGTTTCTCTCATTTGTCGTCCTATATTATTAGACACTTGACGATGTATATTGGTAGGTATTGTATCAGATTCAAGGACGCTCAGTTTAGCAAATCGCGAGCTAAAGTTCATAAGTTATAGGTTACACTCATTTCCATAAGTATGTAAAACCTTAAACAGGATTATCCACTGAATAACATTCAAGATTACTTTAAAAAATTAATGCTGATTAAAAGAAATAAAGTAAATAGCCCGTAGTAAAGTGTGTTCCGTAAATAGCACCACATACCTTACAGAATAATAGCTGAGATCCAGTGTGACCGTTTTTGGTATTTTTAGTACTAAATTGGTATATTTGAGGCTTCCAAGAATGACGATAGCATATTTTTAGTATATTACTAAATATTAGTATAATTTTGGTATAATTTCAACTTTCATGGTATTTTTTTGGTATACCTGGGAACCCTAAAAAGTATCTTCATTACGCTGTCTTTGTCGCGCTCTGAGCTCTTTGTAGCAATCTTTCTCTTTTACACACCGAGTGAATGAAATTGAATGAATGTTTGTCAGTTTTTTTCAGGGGATTCCCCCGTAGTAGTGTTAAATCTGATTCTGCTGAATGCGTGAATCCGAAGATTTCTGAATACTTTCCGAAGATTTTTGCCTTATTAGGTATTTGTGTTTCGATTACTTCCGTCGATTTATAGTTGAGTTGTTTTACTATGAAGCGCAAAAAAAGAAACGAAAATATAGAGCAGAATGGGATCCAAACCCGGAATTCTCTTCTTGGTTAACCAAAGGTAAATATAGTGAAAATGCTATGTGTAAAAACTGAAAAACATCGTAAAAAGATAAAACATTACAGTGAACAGTCGCAGGTAAGATAACAAAAACTGAGATTTATTTACGTAGATTTAGTTTCGTTTTTAAATTACTTATTTTGGTTGATTTTCTTTTTGCTTCAGATTGCCAAGATATTTTAAGGCAAAAATAAAAAAAAAGAGAATAAAGAATTTTCATAGGAGATAAAAAAAAAAGAAACTTCTATTTTTCAGCGCCTTAGACCAGCATAATATTTCTTTTCGTGCAATGGATCACCTTAGCGAATTATTTGGTTTAACGTTTCATGATTCAAAAATTTAGTAGTATTTTGGTAGAATTAAATTTTCTTTTTAGTATTTTTTAGTATATTTCAAAGATTCTGTTGGTAGGTTTATAAAATTTGAAACGGTCACACGTGAGATCGAGACCTCTAAAAACAACGAAATACAGTAAATATTACGGTGCCATTTTTTGTGTGTTTTATTCTCGTTTGAGTAAGCTTGTGTTACATAAAAATGGATTCTTAGTTAGATCTCTTAGGGCCTGTTCACACGACGTTTTTCAACCCCGAATAATATTATTATAAGATTAAAACACAAATATATGCAGTATGAGTATGCAGAATTCAGAATTGCAGTTCAATTATCCATTTTATTTTTATTTGCTTTGTTGCGTGGTACATATCAATAATTATCATTAAAAAAAAATCAAATATTCATCATGGCGCCTATGTCACTTAGGTGACGTTTATTTACCTTCTATGTCGTCGACCATATTGAATAACGGTGAAATAGACGAAAATTCAACTTTTGTACAAACAAACTATGCATGAAAACGAATTATTAGTATTTGTCGTGATTTTATGAGATCCAGATATGAAACATCTCCTTTGGGGATGATTTTAGATCATTTTTCAAATGTTTCTTGTCACTTTTAATAGGAAACATTTTACTATTATTGCTTAGGACAAACTATCAAGCTAGTTCTTTTCTGCTGACGAGTCTGAACTGATAATAAAGCAATTAATGCTCAGTAAGTATTGCTGCCTCCCGCATTTTTGTATACTTTTCTTTATTATATCTTACTCTTTTTTATAGTCCGTCTCCATTTTTCTTCTGCTGCAGGATCCAATAGGTTGAACTAGCCAGCTATTTCTATTTTCCAAAAAATTAACCGTGTCATTGGTAAATTTTTTGACCTTAGTGTAAGTACATAAAATTATAGAAACAAAAATAAACCTAAGGGACTTGTTTAAATTTTTTGTTATGATTTTAAAGTATTCTGAAATAATTTCCACGTGAAAACTTAAGGAATTATTAAGGGGTCAGCTGACAGTGAAAAATCGGGATCAGGCTGCGTTTATGGATTTAATTGAATGGTGTACTATTTGAATCAATGTAACTTGACAAACGTAATATTTAGGTTGATTGTTTCGTTATTTAATAAAGTCTTAATGTTAGCTATCATGTTATTTTCGATCATCAAAATATTTTTAATGTAAAATATACCTTGTGGTCTCCGGATTACTGCCGTGGTCATGAGAAACTACTAATTCGGCTCAGTAAGGATCTTCAAAATTATTATACTGGAGCGCAGAATACAAAGCTCCATAAATACAGAAGGAAACCTGATAACTGATAACCTGATACTTCATATGCCTTTTTTGTAGTTTTCTTTGAAACTATACTAGATACTTACCTATTGAAAGTGATAATAAACTGCAATCCAGAGTAGATTTTTTTTTCACTTTAACTAATGTACTACATTTTCATAGTTAGGTAGGGCTAAGATTGAAAAATAATGTCTGTCTGTGTGACTGATTTCGATAGATCCCTACGGAAAGATATGAGGCAAAATCGTATATTCGCGTATTAGCAACTCTTATTAGCTGCAGGCCAAGCACATGCCGTGTACTAAATCTCTTCCCACCACTTATGTCCACTTAAAAGGAGCCAAAATGTCAAAAGAAAAAAGATATCTTTCTCTCTCTCGGATGAAGAGAGAGACAAACTTTTGTCCACTTCCCAGGAAGTTTTCCGTGCTACGGGGGCTGTTTATAATAAGTATCTAATCTAGAATCAGATAAAAAACTTACTTACTTTTTAAAGTATATATTTTCTTCTTTTTCATGTTGCATCGATGGCAAATAAGCATACAGCTTGCCTAATGGTACGTAGGAGTATTAGACGATATTAACTGCCTACTTTTGGATGGATTTCTCTGTTTGAGAAAGCAGTAAGTATTGGATATGCAGCGCTTCGGTCCCAGCCCTTCATTAAAACCGCGTAAGGTTTATTTGGGCCGCCCAAGGAATGTGCTCTGCAGGGCCGTCGCAGCCACAGTGGGCGAGCGTCCGCGGCGCACCTTACAAGGGTCGAGCCAGGGCAACGAGCGCGTGACGTCACGAGCTGCAGACCTTCTAACGAGAGCTATCGATCTATGTACAGATGCGGCATCACAACAGTAAAGAATACACTTCCAAGGTCCGAGCCCTGTTTCAACCCAGCTTCCAACTAAACGGTTCATCGAAGACGTTTCGACAAAAACTTTGACTAGCCGCAATGACGCAGCACTGCAAAAGTGCTTCGTCAAGTTTATTTCTTTCCAATGCTATGTATTTTGTTGGTCACCTTATAAATAAACAAATAATGGATGAAATTAGAACTATGTTCTTCCTTATTTGGTCGAAAATTAAGCTTCAATTTCATTTTAGATGATATTTCAACGACATGATAGAGCAACGCTTTAAAATCTATCTTTAAATCACATAAACCGTAGTAAGACTCCTGGGAAGCGGAAGTCTAACAATAGGGAATTTGACAAGTAAAAATGTAGGTTTGACACATACCTATATCCCGCAACATAAATTTTAAAAATATGCGTATTTTTATACAGAGTGTTTGGTACAGAGCTTAATAAGCGGGCACCACCCAGTTATTAAAGTCATATAGGGTGGTGCCGTCAATACGAAAATAAGTTAAATCATGGACTATATTGGTTCATAGAAATGCTTTGCCACAAAAACATCGTATTCATTTGATAATGTCATGACATTTGAAAGTGGCAGGCAAACCATTTCTATGAACTAATATAGCCCATGTTTTAATTAATTGTAGTATTATCAGCACCACCCTGTATAAATAAATTGTTCCTGCAACTGCTTTAACCCACCAACCCGCATTGGGCCAGCGTGGTGGTTTTTTTTATATATACATGACAAACAAGCTGACGGCCCACCTGATGGTAAGCGGTTACATGGCGGCGGCATGGACGGCATTTCATCTTAGGTCTCAGGATGACAATGCACCTGCATTATCAAGTGATTTTTCCTTGTTATTGCAGGTGACTATAGGCGGCGGTAACCGGGCCGTCAGCTTGTTTGTCATTAGTTGTATAAAAAAAAATAGATTTGACAATATTTAAGAGAAAAATAGTTAGGCTGGTAAACGATGAACAACTAAGCTCGACCATGAGCAAAACAGCTTTTTTTGTTACTAAAGAACTAATCACGCCACTGAAATAAAAATTATATAAGTAGGCTTATGCATAATTTAGAGGAGGAGCTCGGTGGCGTATTGGTTTCAGTGCTCTGGTTTCGATACGAAATACAAAGCAACTTTCGCCATGGTATGATTTATAGGTAACTTTAACCGTTTACGCGGCGCACGAAACGAAATCACTGAAAAGGAATATTTATTCCCCGTTTTTGAAACACTTTTAATTAATTCTCAGTTCCTATTGGTGGTAGCGTGATGTTATATAACCTATATAATACCTCGATAAATGGACTATCCAACACAGAAAGAATTTTTCAATTTGAATTAGTAGTTCCTGAGATTAGCGCGTTCAACCAAACAAACAAACAAACAAACTCTTCAGTTTATAATCATCATCATCAGCCTATATACGTCCCACTGCTGGGCACAGGCCTTTCTACATGGGAGAAACACATGAGGAGCTTGTGCCATAACACCACCACGCTGGCCCAATGCGGGTTGGTGGGCTAAAGCGGTTGCAGGAACAACCGGGACCAACGGCTTAACGTGCCTTCCGAAGCACGGAGGAACTCGGGATTATAAATTTGATTGACCCATCCCGGGACCGACCATGGTGAAAGTTGCTTCGTTTTCGTAATCGAAACCAGAGCGCTCAAATCACTACGCCACCGAGCTCCTCCAGTTTATAATATTAGTATAGATTAATCGGAACATGATTGCTGAAGAAACAAATAAAGATAGTGAATTAAATACCTTAATCACATTTTTTAATACTAGTTCAGGCTAACCCTTTGAAGCCCGATAAACCAGACACAATTGAATTTTAATTGTCATGTCAAAGTTCAAAGTACTACATAACTGGGAAAAGCCAACCATGCCCTGGATATACATGTGGATTCGGAAACCCCTGAAAGGATTTCCTACGCTGTAAAATGTATGAACGAGGATTTGGACAGCATAGCTGACTGGTCTGCCAGAAACTCAATGGTACTGAATCCCGCTAAAACAAAATACATGGTTCTTGGTTCAAAAGTACAAGTTATAAACATAAAAAACACAATCTCGGGTATTAACTTGTTTTGTAGTCCTATAGATAGGGTAGAGGAGGCAAGGAACTTGGGAATAATCGTGGACAGCCTGTTGCGCTTCGAGAGTCATATACTGGGTGTTGTCAAGAACTGCTTTTATCGATTGAAAGTTTTATACAGAATTCGTGAGTTGCTTACTGAACGGGTGCGAATTCGCTTATGTGAGTCGCTAATTCTGTCCAAATTAAATTATGGAGATATAGTTTATGGGCCTCGTCTGCTGAGTAAAACGCAGCGACTAATTCAAAGAGTACAAAACGCATGTTGTCGATATTGCTTTAGCATACCACCCAGAAGCCACATTTCGCCATATTTAAATAATGCTTCTATGTTAAATATGGAATCTCGTAGAAAGCTTCATCTTGCAAGTATGTTGTTTGGGGTAATAAAGTATAAAAATCCTGAATATCTTCACTCTAAATTAATGTTTTCTCCATTTCAAGATAAATATGGTACTAGGTTTTGCCGCCGGTCCAATCTGATATTCCAACGCCACAAAACAGTCGCATTTAATGGCAGTTTCCGCTATCAAGCAACCAAATGCTGGAACAACATACCGCCACCAATCAGAAATTTGACATCTTTATATACTTTCAAAAAACATTTAAGAGTGCGCCTAAAGCTAGAAAAAAATCAAATTTCACCCGCACCCCCCGCATCGCGAGGCACGATTGCAGTGTGTTGTCAATCAAGCTCGTCTAGTCACCTGCCGACGTCATAACATAGTATACGCAAAATATTCACACGAAAGCAACAGTAGCTTCTTAGGAGTAAATGTAATGCATTTCTAGTCTATAATATTAATTATATTGGCTCAATTTAATATTGAAGTTTCGATTTTTATTTTTACTAGGGGTCAAAATTAGACTTAATTTTCGTCAAGGCGACAAACAGTTATTTTCCTAATTCAACAATTTTTTTCAAATTAAAAATATCTTAAATCGTTGTGAACTTAACATCTAAGTCTTGTTTGATTTTCTCTAATGAAATATAATGTATCCTTGTACTATTTATTTTCGCATACATATCAACTATCTGCATATATATTTTTGTAAATGGTGCAACATACTAAAATCATATCTAATTGCAAATCAATGCGTGTAATTTATTTGTGGGTGCTCTTGAATTAGATGTAGTTGGCACATTAAGAGAAATAAAGATATGTCACTCATCTGGAAAAAGTTATAGATACGCTAAAGAATTTAATGAACAATCTAAAACAGAGGAATTTAAATGGCACTATTTACTTTTAAAAATGAAATCATATATCGTTCAAAATTTAGGTTACCATCAACTGTACTCAATATTGCTGCTACATCAGTTTAAACTGAATCATTGTAACATTAATAGCTATGCAGATGACAGTACAGTGCATGCTATAGATATTACGGTTGCCCAGGGGCGGGGCGCATTGAAACCGAGAAAGAGAGAATGAATATTATCCTCGAGCTTAACAGACAGGGTTTTTGTGTTAGTTAAACCTTATTATGTCTAAACGGGGTTCAAATAATCTTGTTGAGTTTATTGCTAAAAACCACAAGTATGCGCTATCACAACTAAAATCAGTCGCCTTTCATTCCCCTGAA
The DNA here is from genome assembly GCA_947347705.1 of Nymphula nitidulata. NCBI lineage: Eukaryota > Metazoa > Arthropoda > Insecta > Lepidoptera > Crambidae > Nymphula > Nymphula nitidulata. Next base: position 28,079,099 of record OX374616.1, read on the forward strand.
TGAAAGGCGACTGAAATCCAAATGAAAGAAACGTCGAGGTGCATTGATTTTTCACGGCTGACCAAGTATATCTGCTTTATAACAAAGGACTGATCTTGCGTGGAATATAACTCGCACCTGTTGGATTACACTCTACTAAGTATATGCACTGGAAAGATTGCAGTGTTCGTGCTGTCCAGCTTTTAGACCTTATCTCAGCTTCCTTTTTCCTACCCAAGAGCACGCGTACCAGTTTTCAGTGTAATCAATTCTGTTGTAATAACTGTTTCCACTCCAACATTATTCCACATGAAGACGTTTAGTGACTTGTTTCTTTGTCGTTCTTCCAAAACATGGAATTCTTAGTAGTTGTCTGCGCTTAAAAACTCTTCTAATCGCTTCAAATGTGGTGGTGTTGAATCATTTGTCATGTTTTTTTAAAACGTATCAGTAAGCTTGAAACATTGATGTAACCAGGCACATATAACGAGATGCTCACTAATATTGGTCAGAGAGACATTAAAATTTACACCTAAGAGTGAAATAGAAGATTTGATAAAGTTTCTTAGAACCTTCCTAGAAGGTGTGGAAATGGAAATATTAGTGGTGAAAATTATTAAAGACATTTTTTTTCTATCACATATGTACGAACAAAAAATAATCTCACACCGGCGACACTGCCCTGCACTAAGTACGTTTAACAGTGCAACGCCACGCCGCCTTCACTTTCTGGACCGTGGCGCGGACCTCTATACTAAATGACCTCTATACTAAATACCAAAAAAAATTTTTTAGCCTTTCGATCCTACTTCGTATGGATCAAAACACTTAAGGGATTTGGTAGATGGGCGCCTTGAACGCATTTTTAATCCGATTTTTTCCCTTATCGCATCTTGCCACTATCGTGTTTTATCACGTGTGCTTTATGTATAATTGTATTTTTTCCTAAAGGTAATTTGCCTTACAGCATGTTGTCTGATTCGCTTTTTGGTCTATAACTAATTTGCCTAACAGCATAGTCTTATATGCTTTTTGCCCTACTGTAAATTGAAAGATTGCAATTTGTTTTTCTCTTTACGTGTATCACTCTCAAAATATAATAAATGTTTAAAAACAGTTAGGCTATTAAAGTTACTTTTCATGAAAATAAAAAATCCTACCAATACAAAATACGTTCGAGGCACCCACCTACCAAACCATTTAAGGTATGTGTACTAGAAATAAATATCATAAATCGCTACAAACATTTTTCATAGATTTTGTACTGAAAATGCTAAATGAACTTGTAATATTCTGTCGACAACTTTCGACACAGCTGGTGAACCCGAACCACTTTTAGTCCATGTCCTTTCTATAAAATAGTGTAGCCAATGTTATGTTATTTCATACGAATGTCATAAAATTATCGAATGAATAAGATGTTTTTGAAAGTGGCAAACTATTTCTATGAACAAATATACATATTACATTTACTATTATTATACTCTTTATATCCGGTCAGACGCGAATACCACTACGTCAACGGAACATTAGGTATATCCTACTAATTTCTTCACCGCTTTCTATCCTTCATTTTAACGATTTTATAGCAAAGTTTATCTCGCCATTTATTGAATATAACACCTCTAGTGATCCAAAACAAATAAACTTTAACTAGCATATATTATGTGAGACACTATAATGTATTTTTGTTTTAAAAAATCTTAGAGTAGATACCATATTTTTTTACTACAGAATTCACTTTATTAAGATTTTTTAATCAGGTGTAGTTGTGGTGATATTAAACCGATGCTGATCTGAAAAAACATTGTTATCATTAAATTGTAATAAAGTTTATTATGCCATTAGTGAATAGCATAAACCCTTACGGTGTTCGATTCTCCAACTGCATATTGATAACTGCCCTATAATATTGTGATTTTTATAATTGCCTATGAAAATGTCTTCCATCGAAAAAAGTTTTATTACAAATAAATCAAATACGAGTAAGTCACTAAGAAACACAAAGCATGATTTTATTTTACATATACTACGCCTCCTGAGATTGCACAGACAATGCGATTTCTGCTCAATGTACATAAAAATAAGGTCGATATCAACAATTAAAAAGTGAGTAAACAAAAAACTTGAGTTTGACACCTAGCCCTCATTTGAATTTTCAGTTTAATTTTATAGCATTTTATTTTAATAATTATGAAAAATATCAAATTACAACGATTCATTAAACTTTTTAAGCAATAGTTTTAAAATATATGTACAATATTATGGTTTTTAAGTTATAAACTACAAATTATTCGCGAGAATATTGCCGAGGGCGCGCGAGAATGCAGAAACATAGTCTTCCCGTCTCAATGGAGCAGCCGCGAGTGAAACAAAACAAATATCATGCGGCCTACCATGCGACTGACAGAGACGGACGATGACGTTTAGCGCGGAAGGAAAATGGAGTATGCGCCAATATAGTTTTTTATTAATTACTTGCAAACCATAACATATATTGAAAAATCGCTAGTAGAAGCCCTCGGAAACATGGTGACTCACATATTTATCAATTTTAACTGTTGTGAAGTAATGTGATTTGGACAATAAATTGAATCTCGTTGAAAGTCAGAGGTATCTTTGTGATTTTTTTCTATCGTGAAAATTTTATAAATTCATGTTTTTGCTCTGACACAACCCTCACAAATATAATGTAATTACCATATTTAAAATTTCAGCTCATTTGGATTTGATTTAATATGATTAAAATCAAATCTACGATTAGTGATTTGCTTTATGCCCCCTCTTAAGTTCTCACCTTTTAGAAAAACAAAAGCTGGGTATACCGAAACGTTACCTGTAGCGGTCTGCTCTCAGCCAGTATGGAACTTGATACCTGCCTTTTTTTACGATCTCTTTTTTATTTTATTTTTGACAACATATTTATGCTCATATTTATGTTTTAATATGCATATTATGTCTAAGTGGGTTTTTGTTTTTTTTTTTTTTGTACCGCACTGGTTGTGTGATATCACTTGCATGGCTCACTTATTCGTTATGTTATGACTTTCTGTATCCCTTGAGTCATGACGGGGGTTCCGTCGAGCACTGTCCTTGCACTGATTTTATACGATTCCTGTACTGACACTTTACAAAATATTTTCACTGTAATAGATGCGCACTCGCACCCACTTTGGGTAATAGCTGAAAATCAGTGTGTTGCTTGTCAGCTGCGCCTGTCAGGCAACAACTACCGCTGAGCTATGGCCCCTTTGCGTTACTGCAGCACGCACAAGTAATCTTTTTTAATCTATTTACTTAAGATCTATTTAACTTTAATTTGTAACCTATCCACTATGTCGTTGTTTTTACTAAAATGGATTGTATAATTTTATATTACGTGTGTGCCTTTAATGCAAATAAACTTTTTATCTATCTATCTATCTATCTATTTTGCAAGTCCCATACAGGGATTCTAAGTACTTATTTATTTTTGCTAATGGGTTAAAATTAAACCCACTTACTGATTTATAAAAATGACGAACGACTTACTGTGAATATAAAAATGACGAATTTTTTTCTGCTTTTGGTTTACCGCATATAATAATTGTCTCAGACAATCGAAGACAATTTATAAGACAATTTAAAATATCAGCTCCGTGCCACCCAAACGGACAAGCCGAACGCGTTGTTCAAATTAGTTAAAAATATTACAAAGATGGGAGAGGAGAGGAAAGAAAGAAAATTAATTATTTGCCATTGAATAAGGTACACTACACTGGAGATGATCATTATAATATTAAATTCTGCTTATTCAGCCACTTATAGGCAAACATATTACTGCCTAATTTAAGAAATTCATTGTCATCTAATTATTATTCACATCATAATATTATATTAAATTAATTTCATTCATCAATATATATTTTTTTATACAACTAGATGACAAACAAGCTGACGGCCCACCCGATGGTAAGCGGTTACCGTCGCCTATAGACACCTGCAATAACAAGGAAAAATCACTTGATATAGCAGGTGCGTAAAAAAATGAAAAAAATGGTATACAAAAATGATAATTAACATAAATTCATTAATTAATTATGCATATTTATCTACCTACATATTTGTAATTAAGAATTTTCCTGAACTGCATAAAAAGCATTTTCCTTTAGCCAGCTATTGAAGGATAAGTCTTTGAAAGTCTCAGGTGACATAAACATGAAATGTCGATTTTGAGAAGAGCTCCTACGGAAATATTTATGTGTATTTTATTATCTACAATTTAAGATCTAAATTATAATTAAATCAAAGTGATTCATCGTATAATACAATGCCTCTTTAATCTTTACACGTGACATAATATTAGGAGGTTATTTACCTAATACAATATGTCGTTTCTTCCCTATTAAAATTTGATAATAAATATTTACGGTTAATCTACATTCAGGGATTTTTTAGGGAAAAGCGATAAGATTGTGACTGGTATTGTCTAACATCTAATTAAACGCGAGGCAAAAGATTGTAACTGTTATTTACGAGAAATATACTTTTAAGACATATTTATTATTTATCATTTGAGTAGTTGTTTTATAGTAGCAAATCACAACACGAGAGCTTATTGATTACATGTAGGCACATAATAAATAAAACAAGATTTTCGGTCAGCAGTCCGTGATGACGTCACTTAGGATGTAGTGGAGAGCAGACCAACCATGGACTGTTGGCTGACAAATTTTGTTCGTATTTTAATATACTTGATATATTAATAAAATAAATTGTTCTATAAATCTAGGTGGGTGGTAATTTAAAAAAAATCCTACCTGATGAAGCAATATTTTTTCAATGTCCATATTATCTACTTAGTATTAAAACTCATGAATTTAATATTACATTCTGGACTGACTCAGGAGGTAGAAACGAAATGTGTTTCAGTTTGTGTAGTTATTCATAATTCATATATGATTTCAGCCACAATTCACTGAAGTTAGGTTAGTTAGGTAGTACATTGTTTCTCAGTAATTCAAAAGTATGACTAACTAATATCTACCTATTATATTTGGTAGTCTTCTTGGGATGACTTTAGTTATGTGTACTTATATTTATTATTAGTCACCACGATATCGGCTATCATGTCAAAAAGTAGCCTAATTTCTCAGGTACGAGGGTCAAACTGAAAGTACTTTGAAAATCAAAAACTCAGGTAACAAGCAAGTGATTTTTTTTCTATCTTTTAAAAATGATGTCAGTTCACATCAATACATCGCTGCATCCGATGGAACCACTCAGAAAATCCACTCGATTTGGGTCTCTTCGAAGGCCTTTTGAAACGCAGCCACTGCTTCCCCGACGTCCATGAAACGTTTTTATCGAAGTTTTATTTTATTTTTGGGAATAAATAAAAATAGCAAGGTGGTTGCTATACATATACAGCGGGTGACCCAGTAATTCCACGTCTGACGTCGCCAAATAGTCGATCGTTCGCCTGGCGATGTGCGACGAAGCGTTGTCGTGGTGAAGGAGGATCCTACTGTTGTGTCGATTCTCCCGAACTTTTTCCAAGACAAGTGGCAAACAATTATTAGTATACCACTCTGCAGTAGGTAACTGTTTTTTGATTCTCTAAAGCAATTGCCGCGTAATGGCCCGCCTTCCGAAGAACTAGGTCACCATCTTTTTCCCACCCTTCGTCCTGTCCTAAACTCCTCGAAAGGAACCAACCAGCAGTTATGTCTTTTGGTTTTATTTTATTTTATTTATTTATTCAATACACATTAATACAATCAGGTAACAAAAATAATTCTGGTATGTACCAAACTAACGGCGTGCATAGCACTCAATATACTATTGTCTCGTCAAACAGAATAGATACGTCAGATACAAATAATGTTTAGTTTTATTTTCGGGATCATGGCAGTAAATCTTGCTTTCGTCACCCGTAACTCAGCATTTGAGTCACCTCAGTTAAATCTTTGAAACTTTTTACGGCACCAATGAACACGACGGAGTTCAGGAAGCTTTGTGCCCGGTGGATACCTCATGTATCCACCGGGCACAAATTCCTTCCTCAGAATAATAACTACTCTAATAGGACCTTGAACATCCCGCATATATTCCCCGTAGATACATATATCATTAATCTGTGTATTCCCCTATACTTCCAATACTCTTTAACATCTCGTATACTTTTCTGGTACCTATTTATTGCACTTTGCTCATTGATACAATTATGTACCTACGCTACTGTACTGCATTGTGAAAGATCGCCACTAGAATCGAAATCACCTCAAACAAAGCAAAACGACACCTCTAGAAACATAATGACAACCTAACTTTTTATCGTAAACTCCGTAGTGATTACATTCTTTTTGGTGAGCTCGACACTATGCGTTGATTAATATAGCTATCAGGCTCCCTTGGCTAAGTGTTCATTATGACAAACGCATAGTGCCCGCGGGCGCACAGGGTGCCAAATTCCTATTCATAAACAATACTTGAGTGACAATCGGCACTATGCGATTGTCATAATGAACACTTAGCTAAGGGAGCCTGATAGCTATATTAATCAACGCATAGTGTCGAGCTCACCAAAGAGAATGTAATCACTACGGAGTTTAAGATAAAAAGCAAACAAACAATAAAACTGAAATGTCAGTCAGTGAAGTGAACTACGTAACACTAATCAACCAATCACAGAGCTATATTTAACGCTATGCGTCCGCATAGTGAAGATTCGTTTGAGTATTGTTTGTGAATTGAAAGACTTTTCATAGTGAACCCACTGAGAAATGCCTTACTTCGCATAGTATTGCTCCTTTACTTACATGGGTAAGTATCGTTAATGAATACGGGTGGGAATTTGGCACCCTGTGCGTCCGCGGGCACTGTGATACCTCATAGTGTCGTTTATGAATACGGGTGTAAGAAAACCTTCAGTTTGCCACCAAATTGTAAAACAAATGACAAATGAATTGCCTTACAAAATCGATCGTTATGTACCTTTGTCTGTCTTTAGATAGGGGCTTTCCTTCATAATTGATTTCATTATTGACGATCGGTTTCGTAAGGCCTAAGGGCCTGGCCACGAACTCACCGCACGCGCGTCCTGCGACGCGCGAATCGGCAACCACTGCGCGGTGTCTCGATGTCGGCCTCGCAGCGCGTCGTCGTCGTGACCGTGCAGTAGTTGCCGAGTCGCCGCCGCCGCCGCCGCCGCCCGTTCCCGTGGCCAGGCCGTTAGAATAGGTAGTGACTACGCAGCGTCGCCTCTTCCACACGCTTTCGTCTGCACGCTTCCACCCGCACGCTTATGTCCGCAAGCTTTCTTCCATCTATACACTTGCATACAGTTTATGCGTGTAAACAAACGGAAAGCCACGGGAGCGGGAACAAAGTCTTTGTCGGTCCACTTGATCTGTACAAAAATTTCGTTATGTAAGTAATATAACTCTTCACGTGCTTCTCCCATGAAGGAAGGCCTGTACCGAGCGGTTGGACGACGAATGTAGGTGTAATTGTAAGTGTAGGTTGTAATTGGTGATGATGAAGTAATTATTTAATATGGATATTAGGTACTGACTCAAGGTAGACAACATGTAAAAAGGGATGGCGGCAGGGAAAAGGGGTTTATTGATTTAAATCTTCTATAATGTCTAGATAGAGCGGTCAAACTTCGGCAAAATATCAAACGCTAATGTATGAAAGAGTCGCTATATATGTATAGATCACGTCTGGGCGACGTTTATTATAAACAAATGACAATTTACACGAATAAAGTGTGCAGGAATTACAGGGAAAAAGATAAATCAACAAAAAACATTACCTAAACTACCAACGGTAAATCAATTATATTTATTTAATGAAGTCGATTAAAATAATCCCTTTTTCCCTTGGTCACGCCTTATCTCGAGAACAACTTTACCGATTTGAATAATTCTTATTTTGTTTTTTTCTCTTTGATTCAGGAGTGGAGGAGGAGCAATAAAATATTAAAGAAAATTCTAAAAAAAAAACTCATAAATAAATAATTTAGTCTTAATTTCTTCCATCGTCACTTTCGGTAACTGTTAATAGATGGCGTTAGTGGCAGACAAAAAGAATGTTTATTATAAACCTACTCTTGGGGCAGACCTATTGTACCTAAACTGACGTGCTATATTTGTACTATTCATTTCTTTTGCGGGCCACCACAAAGGGTTAGGGATATCCCGGAAGAACGTTGGATATCCCTAACATAGCTGGTGACGATGCAGACAATGGAGCTCTGTTCCATCGTCCACACGAACATCGTGGAGTGTGGCGAAAAGAAGTCTCCTACGGCGTTTGCCGTTTGCCTTGCAATATTAGATCTTTAGGAGCTTTTTAAATATTTTGCTACGTTATGCTTGAGCATATAATATTGGGAACACTTTAACTAGTAATACTGTTAACAGCTCGCTATGCAAAGTTTTGGATATTGCAATGTTCGGAGCAATTCACATGGCTCTCTAGTTAATGTTGTGAATGTTGCAATATTAAATTTTGATTTGAATTTTGCAATGTTAGGAGCACTTTGAAAAGTTCGCTAAGTTAAGTTTTAATGTTCAAAGTACATAAAATAGTTTCGAAAACAGTTCGCTAAGAAAAGTTTTGAATGTTGCAATGTTGGAAGCACGATAGTTCAACTGTGCAATAAAGTAAGTTTTGTATGTTGCATTGTTGGGAGCAATTTCTAATCAGTTCTCCCCGTCAAGCTTTGGATGTTGCAAAATCGCAATGTTCGGAGCAATCCACATAGCTCTTTATAGTAGGGTAAAACCGGGATAGATGCCGCAGTGGGATAGACGCCTCATTTTCAAAATACCTAACTTCCCAAACTCGCAACTACGAATCAATAGCATAAGTGGGAGCCGCAGTCACCCCGCAATCGTAAGGCTTGGAAGCATTTCGCTCGTGCGTGCAACGATCTCCGCGGCGAACTTCACGAACACGTAAAAGTCTTAAAGGTTAGTATTTGCCGTCGTATAACTTTTTAAGGAGTAATAAATTCCATTATATTTTTATTACGTCAATGTACTGGTTCATAGTGTGCAACTGGATGTAAATAATTGGTTTTTTGTTTTTAATTTATTTAAAAACTACTTGAGCATCTATCCCTATCAAAAAGGATAGTTGCCCTGATTTTTCAAGGGCTAGATGCCCCTAAGGGCATCTATCCCTCCATACACCATATATGCCCATTTACTAAGGGCATCTATTCCTCCATGCAACATATATGCCCATTTATGATGTCAGTGTATATTTTTAAATTATTTTATCTAAAACACTATCCGAATGATCTCTTTATTTTGTTTTTTTTATATTGTATCTATGATTATACATGTTGAGACTTAACATACATTTTTTTAATTTAGAGATAATAATGTAGTTGAATAATTCTTACAATTATTTATTAATAAATGTTTAAAATTTAATTCAAAAAAAGTATTATTAAGTATGCCTGTTGAGACTATAATTAATATTTTATAATAACATTTAAGAATGTTTGTTAGACAAAGGTTTTTAAAATTTAATTATGATTATTTGTATATTTTATTTAAAAAGATAACAATTAAAATATTTTAAAAAACGCATATATTTTTTCTGATTCGACCCATGTTTCTTGGAGACAATTGCTGTTTCAGGAGTAGAACTACCTCATAAAATTTATAGATGCCTGCAGCGTATCTATCCCGCACTGCCGGCATCTATCCTTCTTAGTATTTTCATAGTGGGGCAACTATCCATACAGGTAGGCATCTATCCTCAAAAAAAAGGTTCCACAAAAGGTAAATTTAGCAAAATCTGTGATTGATAGGTCAAAAATAAATAATTATAATTCAGCATGAATGATTGAGCTAGCCCACATTCATAGAAATTATTCATAATAATGAAAATTATTAAAATTAGGAGGCTTTTTTAAAAAGTGGGGCATCTATCCCGTTTTTACCCTAAGTTTAGAATGTTGCAGTATTAGAAGCACTTGGAAGAGTTCGTTAGGTTAAATTTTTCTCAATATGTAACGTACCTTCTTTTGAACTAACTTTTTACATTAACTGTTTTAGAAAATTGTTCTAATGGTACAGTAACATAATACAGTAACCATTATTTAAGTAACCTACCTAATGTAACTCTAGGTTTCATTAAACATCCTAATAACATACCTACCTTATGACGAATTTGTAGGTATATATAAGTACATTCGTAATATAAACAATGTAGTCCAATAAATTTACTTCACAATATCACTTAAATTGTGAAATTGTAATAAATAAGTACCATTACCTTTGATAATAAGTTCAACTTTATCTGAATATACTTGCCCTATTGATAAAATATAGAGGTGCTCATAACGCGAATCTTAGATCCTAGTTTCAGTAAAATACAAATAAATAAATTAAGCTGCCTTACAATAATATAGATCTCACATTAGTCTCATAGCTTACGTACATATTTGAATGTGATAAATAATTGAAAGTGTTATTGTAAAATTAAAACAAGTTTATTTTACTAGATCAGCATGCTTATGTCAAAGGTGAGATGATATTCAGTTTTGAAATTTATAGCAAATATGCTGCACGTGGGTGGGAAGTGTAAGAGCAGAAAGTGCAGAGTGCAGATGGGTGGGTGTCGTTAGAGCGGGGTGGGCAGGGCGCTCCCGAGGCGCCGGGGCCGCGTCGTCAGTAGCGCGAACAGCCACGACCGGCACACACGATGATCGCGCACACGCACGCGCTCGCGGCCGCGCTCCTATGCGCGCTGGCTGGACAGCTCGGCGCTGGCGCCAGTCTCCATTGCGCCATGAGAAGAGAGATCTCCCCCTGCACGTGCCGCCGAGAGGACAAGGGCACCGGTGCCATCCTTGTCGTCTGCCAGCGGATCAACGCATACGAAGACATTGCTAAAGCTCTCACGAACAAATTCAGTCAAGAGACCAAGATCGGGCTTGACATCTCTTACTCGAGTCTTCCGGATATCGCAGAGCACAGCTTTCGTGAACTTGGACTTTCTATAACCAGATTGAAATTAAATTTCGACAATTTAAGGCAAGTTGACAAAGAAGTATTATTGTCGTTTGGGAGTAATCATTAACATGTCTTTGTGATGTTCTTAAGGTGCATACTCGTGTAAAACTACTGTGTTAGCTGTTTTTGTGTAATACAATTGATGGACTATCGTCATTATAATATTGTGTTCACAATACATCAAAACAATGTGTAAGTTGAATGAGAAAACAACAGGTCGGTGATAAGAGCAACATAACAGCGATGAGGATCGGGTCACTATCGGAGGAGTGGGCGGCGCCCTCACCAGGGTTGCCGGCATCCACACTTACTCTGTATCGTGGATCGCAATTCAATGAAAAAATTTTGCACTACCACAACGCGAATTCCTGTGATGTTCACGTTGAGTTCCCTCTACGAGACGGATTGTCAAGAGGGCCGACTCTCCGTAGATTTCCTTTTGAAATAGGTTTATTATTGAAATATTTCTTATCAGTGCCACATAACTACAATTAATGTAAACGCAAACACGAGAAATGTGGATAATGTTTAAATGCTCTCCTTATGTTTGCTTTAGATGTCTCATATTACTGACAGTATACTCTGAAGCATTTTGACAATTTCGGATCTCCTAAGGCAATAATTAAGTTGCCCCTGACCTGTGAACTCGACCCTTATTGACCATTCAATTGATCTTCTGAGATTTTAAAGTCACCCAAATTGCAACTATAAAAATTATTAATTTCTTCTCATCCCTGATAAAATTTTGAACAGTACTAATTAAATATTATCGTTATTAAAAAACAAGGATCTCTTATATGCGTAGTACCTATATAATCTACAATTATTATTGAGTTTTTTTCCTTAATGTTCAATGTCAATATAAACTTTGGTTTGTTTCTTTTAGGGTATTACCTATGAAAAGAGAAAATAGGAAAGATGTAGAAATTTAGTCGCCTTTCGATAATGAGCTCCGCAGATCGTGTGGGGATGGCATCTAGGAGGCGACGAACGGCTCGATAGTTTGCCCGGGTTATCTGGGGTCGCTTCTAAAGCAGTATAAAATTGAATGATATCATATTGGTCGTGTCGTATTCACTGTATTTACTCATTAATGGTGTACTAACAAATTACAGAGGCCATTGTTTCTCGTGGATAACATTTTTAAATGGGTAATTGTCACTCGAAATTTTCGTCTCTGCCTAAGACGTTCGCCTTTTCACTGATACGGTTGCTTGTAAAGTTTTTGTAGACATTTTTGGTATTTGAAATTAGACTTCTTGTCGTAGAACAAGTTAGGAAAATTGTATTTTTTGATTCGATTACTTGATTATATTTAAATTAAATATAAGGGGATTAACCCATTTTATTATCATCTCATAATCAACAAAAAACCAAGACCCATAATGTTGGTCATGTTAGGCTTCCTAATTCTGTATGCGAAATTATAATATACTCTTATTGTCACTTTCACATAAGATCTGCAATTTCCTAACACCGTCGGTGTGCTGCTATGCCTCAAAGTCCCAATGAACCGCAACTAAACAGCGGAATGCTTAAAAGTATCATTCGTTGGACAAACCTTTGATTTTTAGTATGATGTAGGCCCAAATCAAATCAAATTGTTTATTGCACCATAATGCCCCTATGTAAGTAGGGTCGTTCGGGTAGGTCGTCGTCTGGGTATCTTGCCTATTTCGGCTGTAAACAGTTCGCTGTCTTTCGGATTGAAGGGAAAAGTAGCCAGTGTAATTAAGTGGTTTGGAAGGAATTTTCAGGATGACAACGCAACTGCAATACCATGTGATTTTTAACGGACTTTACAAAAGGAGGTTACCATTGCGCCCGTATATATGTATTATTGTCAGAATTGCACATATTCGGAAAATATCTTATTTTTTGGAGTCGATATAGTCAAACTTAGAGAACTGTGCAAGATTCATCAAAATCGGATCAGAATTTTTCGAGAGTTGTCGTTATTCTAGAGCATGGATTGTGCATGTTTTTTCAATGGTGTTTGTTGTTTTTTCAAATGAAGAAATAAAAAGTTAATTTAAAAATCAAAGCTACTTCAAAACACTTAATAGAAACAAATGATCAAAATGAAGTACTTTTGTAATCATCTCATAAAAAAGTTATTTTTTGGAGTTAGTGCTAAATTGTTTCCAGAAACAATAGAAATTGAAGTACCGACTCCAAAAACTACTTCATTTTCATTAATTGTTTTTTTTTTCAATATTTTGAAGTCGGTTTAATTAATTAAATTATCTTTTCCTTGTTAATGCTGGTGTCTATAGGCGGCGGTAGCCACTTACCATCAGGTGAGCCGTCAGCTGGCTTGTTGTCTAGTTCTATAAAAAACCTGTGCTACCTAAAAGCGCTCACAAGTGTAGCTGTCCTATGTGTAGTAGCGATGGCGAGTACATGCTATATGTATAGTATTTGAACCTGATGTGAGTAAAAATGGTTTCATACAATAAAGTCAGAAATCGCAAGAAGTAATTTTTAACCAGCAATCGTTTTTTGATATTTATTTATACCCAAAGTTTTTTCCCCGGGCTTCCCAGGGCCTTTGAGACGCGGAGGTGCCATTATACTCCATATCATCACTACATAGTATAAAACAAAGTCGCTATCCGCAGTCTGTCTGTCCCTATATATGCTTAGATCTTTAAAACTACGCAACGGATTTTGATGCGGTTTTTTTTAATAGATAGAGTGATTTTTAAGGAAGGTTTATATGTATAATACATGCATAATATTTACATAAGCATTGCACCCGTGCAAAGCCGGGGCGGTTCGCTAGTTATATAATAAAGTGAGTTAGTCTGTGTAGTAAAGCCAGAAAATGACCTACAAAATAAGGATGTCATCTTGATCCCTCCCCGGCATGTGATAAAGGGATCTTCAAACTAAATCATACGATAAAAAGCCTTCTAAGTTTTTATTATAATTCTGCTTTTTGGACTTACAATCTGCCTTTTTGGACATATTTGAAAGGCATCATCATTACCAGCCTATATACGTCCCACTGCTGGGCACAGGCATTCCTACATGGGAGAAACACTTGAGGAGTTTTGGGCTATAACACTTGCCCAATATAAAAACACCTAAGTTTTAGGAGTGCCAACTCGAAAGACGTTGTTTTAAATTAATTATGGTCCATTATTAATGTAAATTATAAGTATAAACATATTTAGGGTCACAGATTTTTTTTATGTTTTTTTATTATGTTTATGTTTGACATACAGTAATACTTTAAATAAATAACAGACAATATTAATCTATTCTCAATTTGACATAATTATTATATGCGTGCGTGTCAAATACATGATAGTGATTGTTTTTATTGTTTTTTTTTATGATTTAATGTTTTTTACGCATAATTTGACAACAAATACATATTAACATTCTGCACTCCTTCTCCTATAAACTATAAGTGTGCGAAATTTCATACACCTCCGTCCGCGCAATTTTCGTAAAAAGTGGTACAAAGTTTTTGCGTTACGTATTAATATTATGATAATACATAATGACGATATTTTATTGGTTAGTAAAGAAAAATTGGAAACACCGAAACTTCAGTTACACCAAAGGTTATCAAAAAGCCTCATCAGGGTCTTCCCGGCACTTTTCTACTTTATAATTGCTTATTGTTACAATTACCTCAAATTGTGTTATCGATATCAAACATGTGGTCTATAGAGTGAGAATTATTACAATTTAAAATTACATTGTATATACCTACTGACACAATTACTAGTAGAAAAAGATTAAAAAACTTAACTAACACTATTGCTAGATTCAATCCAGCATGCAGTGTTAGTAAAGCTTTTTAATTTAACTTTAGTCAACTAAAGTTACGTTATCTATTTTTCATCGGATTTTTTTGGTAGCTATAGCAAAATGGCCCAAACTCCTAATGCGTTTCTCCTGAACGAGGAACGCCTGTGCCCAGCAGTGGGACGTATGAAGGCTGTACATGATGATGATGATGATGATATAGCAAAAGCTGTTCTTGTATTATAACAGTCTTCAGTGACATCAGCATAATTTATGTTCAAAAAACAACAATGATATTGATATAATACCATCTTTCATAATGATATCTATTCTAATATTATAAAGCTGATGAGTTTGTTTGTTTGTTTGGTTGAACGCGCTTTTTCAAAGGGTTTTCAATTATTATTAATTTCAAAGGTAATATTACATAATAATATATAATAATATTTATACACTCACACCTATTATCTAGCCCAAAGTAAGCATCATCAAGAGCTTGTAGTATGAATACTAGATAACGGATAAAATAATGATAATAATATGTATATAAATATTAGAAATATACTAAATAAACACATAAACATCCATGACTCGTAAACAAATGCTCGTACTCATCATACAAACATTTGTTCCTACCGGGATTCGAACCCGGGACTTCTTGACCGAGTAGCCTGGGGTACAGACCACTCGGCCAGCCGGTCGTCAAAAGGTGTTTTATTTTTTAAACATGATTTAAATCCTTAGCCTATCTACCCCACCGTTGTTATTTTCGTATATCCACGCAAACGAAGTCGCGGGCACAGCTAGTTTAAAATAAAATCACTGCCTCACGTTCTACATTATTATTATAGACGTTTCGATTACTTTACAGCCGGTGGTCAAGGGAAGAGGTTTTATTTAAAATGAGTAGTAGCAAAAAAATATAAGTCAAATCTACATAGTTTGTATGATAGATCAGTGGCTAGTCTTTGTTTCCGTCTATTTACCATAAATGTCAGGTAATAAAGCAAATTATGCTCCATTTTCTAAATTATAATTTAGGCTCAACCTATTTAAATTTACTTTATTATGATTCTGTTAAAATAACTGTATTTTATTTAATGATTTATAAGCTCGTTTCTTACAATAGTAGAGCTTCGAAGTAGTGCTTATAAAACATAGTTAGGTAAAGCTTAATTGTGTCTTAAGAGCTTTCTTTCTAAATTCTCGTATGTTGACAATTTTCTTCTCTCTTGGGTTACATATGCTATCCTTAAGTTTAAGTTATAATGCTAGGAGCCTCTTGAAAGTACTCTAATTCTGAGTTTTGAGACCTTATTCCGTAGTGCAACTGTTACATCGAAAGACTTTGCCCGTCTTACTTTGTCTATTTATACAAAGTCAGACGGGGATGGTGTTACTTTTGCATTTATACCTAACTATAATAAAAAAGGAGGAATTGAGGAGCTCGTGGCGTAGTGGTTTGAGCGCTCTGGTTTCGATCACGAAAACAAAGCAACTTTCGCCATGGTCGGTCCCGGGATGGGCCAATCAAATTTATAATCTCAAGCTCCTCCGTGCTTCGGAAGGCACGTTAAGCTGTTGGTCCCGGTTGTTATTGCACCCACCAACCCGCATTGGGCCAGTGGTGGTGTTATGGCCCAAACTCCTCGTGTTTCTCCCATGTAGGAAGGCCTGTGCCCAGCAATGGGACGTATATAGGCTGGTGATGATGATGATGATAATAAAAAATAATTTTAAAAGTTTTTATAATCCAGGAACCTTTAACCTAAGTTTCGCTCTACCTAAGTTGCATCAAAATGGTTTTGGAGCGCATAGTGTACCAACACAAACATCGAATTTTATTTATAATCGATATATCAGAATGGATTATTTTAAAATGTGCTGTAAATGTGCTGATGATGATATTTTTTTTAATCTACTAAATGACAAACAAACTGTGGGCCCACCTGGTGGGAGGTGGTTACCATCGTCCCTTTAGACACCTGGAAAAAATCACTTGGTATTGCAGGTGCGTTGTCAAATCGAAACAGCGCGAACTGTTTCACGGCTGAAATAAGAAAGGGTGGAAAAATTATGTTTGAGTTACAACATTTAGTGGCTTGTAAGGGTAGACGGGTACTGACCACGGGTAGAGTAAACTGGCCACTCTACCAGTTGCGAGTACCTACTCAACAAGTATAAGTTCGTACTCTGCTCTACCAATACTGTCTACTATGCCGTGTACTCTACTCATGGACATCATCTTATATCTAATGATTTTATACATCCTATCTTTTTTCCCGGGGAAAAATCTGATTGCAGACCTACCCGCCGCTGGCTAGGCCACAGGCGTGTGTGGAGGTCGCCCAGCGCCAATAACACTGGGAATACCACTAAAACTCCCCGATAACTCCATTGCTCTTCGCGGGATACATCCTACCTAGATGTAGTGTCTATCACCGAATTTTTTTGGGATTTAGCCGATAGCGTAGTTTAGCTTTCAGTATTAATACGGGTAACTTTGAAAGAAAACATACATAACAATAACTTTAAAATTTTAAATACTTACAAAATATAACAGATATTCACATCTTCGTATTTAAATAAATAATAAAGGTCCGATATATTCTGCCATTGTCTACTTTAATTAATGACTACACTTCATGTAATTAAGGTTCAGTCATTCAAAGATTACTATGAGGATGACTAATAAGATGAGCGTAATTACAAGGAAAAAAATTATCAAAGTCAAGTATGTCAAGTATTTGGATAAATACACTTTATGAATAAAGAGCTTCTTATAAAAACATCTATTGAAAACTGTTCACTTGAAATTAAATACCTATATAACATTGCGGAAGCCGTCATTTTCATTTTACTTACATCATTGCATACATATCACTTTATCTGATTAGTGGTAGAGTCGCCACGTAATTTTTAGAATTATCCTCTTTCCTTCCGAACTGAATTTCAATTAGCTACACATGAATGTTACAAAGGGAAATTAAATGATAATTGTTCGTTCAAAAATTTAATATTTGCAGGAAAAAACCCGGATTCTGTTAATTGTTATTCGTAATGCCTTTATGTTATATTCACTGCGTGTTTGCTGTCTCTATGTTATGTGGCATCTGTTTTTTTGTGAATCCTGTAGTTTCAGTTGAAAGCAGTTGACTTTTCTGTTTATTTAAACAGAATAAACAAGCATTTTGTATATCGCTACTGAAATGAAAACATTCCAAAAATATCAATATTTTATTAAATTTTCTTTTTTGAATACTTTAACAAGAAAATCTTAAGCAATAATTGAGAAGAGTTCCTTTTACATGAATCCAAAGAAGTAGGATACATATTAATTCCTTTATGTCGAACACAAAGCAATGCAGATCAAAAGTTGTTTCTATAAGTTATAAGAGTGATATTTAGGTATAAATTTCCTGGAAATGCTCTCTAAATGAAAAATTATATGTATTCACCTATTGTACATATACCTAACCGTAAAAGATAGTTTTTACATATGAAATTCATATTTGGCAGTAGGAAGGAAAATATATAACTTTTCTTGTTTAGTTACTTCATTAATAATGAAGGTAATTCTGTTGGCTATAGATAACATTTATTGAATATTCTTTTAGTCTTTGAAGCGGCGTTATATCTCTGGAGGTCTATGACAATTGAAACATCATTTGTGTCTGGAAGTCTGAAATCTGATGCTTCACGGGTTGTTTTGACAGTTCATGACTTTTATCCAGATGCTAAATTTGTCAGAAGTGGGTGTTAAGTAATATATATTACAAAATTAAATAATACTTGCAGACATTTGCTTACATATACTTTAATATCCTGAATAATATTTAATGCATCCCTTAATATTTTTGCACTTAATTTGTGAGATACCCGCACCAATTACACACTAGATATTATAATGTATTGTTGAGTAGGCACTGGTGGGTTGGGAAAAGGACAAAAAATGAACTGCACCACATAACACTTTGTCTATTATGATTTATCCAAACCTAAATATTTTATGAATTATTTGTTATTTGGTTTTATTATTGCTTTTTAACCGCGTGCTCAATTTTGATGACCGAGCAAGCAAAGGATTCTAAAATTAAATCACGAGCGTTAGCGAGAGAATCAAAAGAGCACGAGGTGAAAAATCTTTGCACTCGAGTGCAACACGTAACTTTTCATCCCACCTCAACGAGGAAATGGCTATAACCATAGAGGAATATAATAAAAAAAATAATTGCGCATTATTGACAGTTTCAGTCAATTCAAACTTCTTCGTCGCTAGAATCACTCATTTTAGGTTTTTTACTTGTTTTCAAGTTTCTTGTGTTAACCTGTGGTTTTAACAAATATGTCGTGAAAAGAACATGGCGCGCGGAAAGCAATTTAAACAAAAAGTACACCAAGAAGGTGCAGGCTCTGAGTTCTTAACAAGTTAAAAAAGGTAAGTATGATAAATTCGGCACCATGGAGGTAGAAGTAAAGAGGTTTAATGATGTTTTGAATTCACAAACTGATGTTTTAAATTAAATTTTACTTTATCCTCTAGCGGATAAAAACGGCTTTTGCACTCAGATTTCGAAGAGCAAAAATACTCTTTCCGAGATGGGGGGATGAAAAAACTCTTTATGTATTTAAGGTAAAGAGGAAATCATTTTCTTTCATTACTTTTTTGCGTTGGGATCAATGGGTAATGTAATATTAAACCAGGCCTTCCGTGTAATCATTATAAAAAAATAAACTAACTTCAAAACTGTTAGTTATTTAATACAGAATGGTTGACGGCCGTGCCATCCACAGAACATAGAGAGTAGTTAGAAGGCGTAAGTGGGCGGGACGCGCGCGCCGCGCATAAGAGTAAACACTCTTATCCAGTCCTTTTGACGATTCGACGCGCTCAGTAGTTAGCTAACCTATGCAGAGCAATATTATGCCAAAACTAGTGGAAAAATGCCTCTTTGTGCTACTTTAACACGCTGGAAGCAAAGTAAAACTTATAATCTTACTCATTGAGACATTTCTTATCATCGCTTAGTACATTTTTACTGTAAAATAGTGAAAAACATTAAATTAAAACGGCGCCATGCCAAAAATATACATTGCTGGCTGTGTACGTCGTCAATAAAAGTGGCTTTGTATTTAGCCCGCAATGTATGCTTTTTGGGGTAAATTAAAAGAGTTGCCAGCACGTCACACTTATTTTGCACAAATGAGTTAAAAATATATCAATGTTTAATTTAATTAGAAAATATTACAACAAAGTATTATGATGTCAAATTATTGCCTAGTAACTATTTCCATATAACAAAAGTCTTTGATGTTACTCGTTTTTTTTCACTTGTGCCTAATATGTAAACAAAACAAACTGACAACAATTGCGTAAATGTTGAACAATCTGCTAGTTCAACGTAAGACACCTTACACTTTATTATCACGCCTTTTTTTGCTACGTAAATAACTATGAAATATTTACGAAAATACGGAATATTTGCCATCACAGACTACGTTAAGTTAAGGACTACGTTTTGCCATTAAATAAAAACAAAGCACTGAAAAAATGAGGTTATGTACTAGTTTTTGCTGTTCATATATTCTCTCTATTATAGAGAACACAAGGGGAACGAACGCCCATACAGCCATATCTTAAGTATTTTCTGTATTTCTACAAATATTGCATTGAAATGCTAGTGCAATGCAACACATTTCAATGCAATTCTTAGTGTCTTTCTGAATGTCTTCACATTAAATTCACTTATACAAATGTATTACAATGATCTTCCAATGGCATGTTATGTTAACACAAACACTTCTTTTACAAAACTACTTATACCAATTTATAGCACAATGTTCGCTCAGATAGATTTTTGTAATTATTGTAATAAAAATCTTGACTGATATGACAGCATTAAATCTCGCCAAAAACTCCAAATATAAAAATATGATGCCAGTCTTCATGATGCCACTTATTGAGGTAGATAGCCACGATGAATTTCACAACGCGAAAATGAATGAATGAATGAATTTCAGTATACGTGAAAACTGGATAACTGGGACATTAAGGGATCTGCGAATTGGTCTCGCTTAAAGAGGTATACCACTTCGTAATATCTCACATAAACATAAATAAATATCTGTCTACATATACAGAGGGTACTATTAAATAGAGGTGATAATAAAGGTCATTTCAGTTAGAGAGGTGCATAAAGTGAAAACCTTCACGAGAGCTATATATTATGTTTAAATTGAAAAGTTAAGTATTTATTTATCTTATTGTGCAAGACCAAACTTAAAATACATAGAAGGACAAAGTTGATAAAAACAGAGAGCCAGTAGAAGGTATCCACTAAATAAACAAAACACAGTACAAGCAATTTTAAACTCAATGAGTAGGCGAGGGCTACAAGAAAGCAGAGGCTGTAATTAGTTTTTTTTTTTTTTTTAACACACACCTATTATCTAGCCCAAAGTAAGCATCATTAAGAGCTTGTGTTATGGATACTAGATAACGGAGAAATAATGATAATAATATGTATATAAATATTAGAAATATACTAAATAAACATATAAACATCCATGACTCGTAAACAAATGTTCGTACTCATCATACAAACATTTGTTCTTACCGGGATTCGAACCCGGGACCTCTTGACCGAGTAGCCTGGGGTACAGACCACTCGGCCAGGCGGTCGTCAAATATATGACATATTTTAATAATCTTAATCGCAGCCAAATATGTGCCCAAGCCCCAAAAGACAACAACTCAATCCTTTCAAAAATCTAGCTAAATATGAACTGCAATGGATTACCTATCTCCCTCACAATTATATATCTTAGTTTGCATCAATTACCAAAACCGATTTTAATAAGAACACCTATTGTAAAGAAAAATGATTTTTTATTCCTATTACTATTATTATTACTATTATGAGACCTACTTAAATTTAATTATTTTATCCTTTTCAGTTTTTTGAAGTCTTTTTAATTTTGGTTTAAATTTTTTTTTTCACAATTTTTAGTGACAACTTTCTAAGGTCGAAGCTATATGGGTGACCGACAACTTATATAATTTCCTACTATCGTATCGTTTCACTAAAAAGTCATAGGAAAGCAAAAATTCGCAATGTCGCATACGTAGACGACTTAATAATTTCATTTTTTTTTTATTTAAAACCAAACTTCCCAACTGATTTTGAAAAAAAATTTATGGGACCAAATGGCAGTTATTCCGCATCGAGCAAAAAAAGAATCACGTAAATCGGATCAGTAATCTCGGCGTAATCGGTGTATGTACATACGAAGAAAAAAAAGGTGTAGACGACTTACTAATTTCAGTTTTTTTTATTTATAAAAACCAAACTACCGAACTGATTTTGAAAAAAATTTTATGGGACCGAATGGCAGCTATTCCGCATCGACCAAAAAAGAATCACGTAAATCGGATCACTAATCTCGGCGTAATCGGTGTACATACATAGAACAAAAAAACATACCGGTCGAATTGAGAACCTCCTCGTTTTTGAAGTCGGTTAATAAAATTTAAAGTAAGTAAGTTAAGTTCTTTCATTCGTTTAAGTCACTATTAAATACATCAATGAACTCAAAATTTCCCATCAAATTGCATTTTATTTGTATTCTGGTAGCACTGCAATATATGTGCACAAACAAATTCAATCTTTATGCTGTGGAAATATGGCCTGTATTTAAATGGTCTGTTTTTCACTTGGTAAATTTTTGTACCGATGTTCAGGAACCAATCGCGTAATGGTGTTTTATGTAGTAAAATACGAATTTATCATTATCATGTGTGCGAGAGGCGACACTGGTTCTGGTACTAATGTCGCTTGATACTACTTCTAACCTCTCTCTTATGTTCTGTGGTGCCATCAATACGACAGTAAAATAAAACATGGGCTATATTAGTTCATAGAAATGGTTAGCCACTTTCAAAAACATCTTATTCATTTGATAATTTCATGACATTTCTATGAAATAATGTAGCCAATGTTATATTATTTCATAGAAATGTCATTAAAATATCAAATAAATAAGATGCGCCGATAAGATATGTTTGAAAATTGCATAAATATCGGGTTATACAATCGTATTGTCGCCACTAACTTGTATATCTAGTTACTAATTTACTTAGGATATGGACTCCTAAGTTTGTGAGATACGGGTGCCAGAAATAGATTTAGTAAAAAACCTGTGCTAAATGCCACGATCACCCGTATTCATAAGCATTCGAATTACGATTACGGTTTCGTTGGCGTTTTGATGCACCGGAATTAATAGTATTCTGAATAACGCCAATATTTTAACGGTGTGTGTGACGTTTATTTATGCAGATGCTGCGCAAGAGACCCCCTAAGCTTTCCGACGCCAATACCCAATGTAATAAAAAAATATCATAAAATAAAAAAAAATTGCCTTTAAATATCATTTTACGTTAGTAAGTGGCCGAGTCTCCTTTTAAGCATAAAATACTAATGTCAGAACAAGGCACTACTCTTCACATAACATCATATTCTTGTCTCATTTGAATTGAGACTTGTAAACATTATAAACTGTTTAATTTAAGCATTACAAATTTTCTTTTTGACTTATTAACTCAAAACGAAACAGAACATCTAATGACGAAAGTATTTGTGTGTGTGTGCCTGTGTGTGTATGTGTGTGTATTCAGTAGTTATTTAAGCCAAAATAACTTCAATTTACTTTAGTGATAGGTATTTTTAAGACAGTTGGTTGATGGTTGAAGAGTTGGTTGATTGGATAGTGCGTTACCAATTTATGATGGGCCATTCTTTTCCATTCTTGATAATACTAGTAAAGTAAGGCTGTGCAACATTCAGGGAGCTCAATCACAGAGCTATAGTCTTATTTGTTTCATCTATGGAGCTACGAAAAATAATTAAACTATTGTCCATACGTAATATCATGTACCCTGCTCTGTGTTGTAAGATTTAAATACAGTTACTACTTTAGACATGATAACCTTGTTATTTGTCATATTACTCGATTATGTATATAGATAGGTACTATGTCTGTCTATTGTCTACATTTTGTGTGCGCTTAGTTATAAAGATGCATGTACATTAGCATCATCCATATCATTCCAGTGAACATCAGCAGACAATCACGTTGTCTTCTGTGTCAAGCCTAGCGCGCTTCGTTTAATTGTATTTGCTGGTCCCGTTTTGTAATTTAATTACCCTTTGGCCTAAAGCGAGTACGTCAATTATGAATCGGCCGGACTCACAAACTGCCAACTCCTCAGTATAAATTTGTCTGAATTATAATAATATGGTTCATCAATCATCACTCACGCGATTTCTTTGTACAGTTTCAGGGTGGTTTTGCTTTCCCATGCCAAATTCAGTTTGATACTTAATATTTTCTAGGTTTTAGCTACAGCATAGCTTAAATAGAATTCTTGACGCGTTACAGCGTATACGCGGATGACAATAAGGCGTAGTTTAAGATTAAGGCTGTTTCAAATGTCTGAATTTAACTTCGCAAAAATGTTCAATTAAAGTTTTCTTCGTATTTCTCAAACACAAATATTATAAACGTTTAAATACATTTAATTAATAATTTACTTACACCGCTTAGTTTGATAGCTTTTGCAATCTTGTATGTAATGACAGATCGCCTAGCTATAGAAAAATTTGGTGTATCGATCATAAAATTACTCGTTATTTGAACAGTCCTCTCATGATTTCGACCTTTAGATGGAGAGTTCTGCAAGATTGTAACAAGTGAAAATCCGAGGGTGGAAGGTCAGGGCTATATGATGATCCACTTACCAGCTCTCAAATAGTGTAGTTTTTATAGTGTGTGTGATTTTCCGTTACCATGAAAGACTTGTGAAAGTTCTTGTTTATCGATTCCGGTCAATTACTTTCAATTTCATCGACATGTCTGAGCTGTTAGCAGTCACAGCGTTAGCGGCGCACCTCCCCCGACCTTGGCAAATTCGTCTGAAATCCGTTCTGAAAGATTTCTAATCGACAGGCATCTCTCGCCACCTTAAACTGGGGTTACGCTGTAAAGGCCATCTGCGGTCAATCATATAGTCCGTCCAAAAAGAAACAGCCATTTCGGACAACAGATTATACATAATCAATAGCTGTTATTTTGTATCCCTAAAAGTTTAGCATTACAATATGAAAGGATAACATTTTTTTTATATCACTAAGGCAATCAAGCATACGGCCCATCTGATGGTAAGCGGTTACCGTAGCCTATGGACGCTTGCAACACCAGCGGTATCACTTGCGCGTTGCCGACCCTGTAAAAACCTTTTCACGCCTTTTTTGAAGACTCCCATTCTGTATTCATTTGAGAAAACCTCTGCAAGGAGCTCATTCCACAATCTGAGCGTACGTGGGAGAAAGTTTCTCTGAAACCGTACAGTACGCGACCATTTTGGTTCCAATTTGTGAGGATGAACTCCCTGCCGGTGGCGAGCGGTGCGATGATAGGAAGGGGCCGTGGGCATCATGTCAAACAATTCCTCAGAACACACCCCGTTATACAAACGGTAGAACACACACAAGGAGGCATAATCTCTCCTTAGGCTCAAAGGTTCAATACCGCTTGTGAGTTCAGGATTGTCGACAATTGTCATAGCGCGTCTTTGGACACGTCAAAAGGTCCTAGCTGGTATCTAGGTACTCCCGCCCAACATTTTGTTGGCTTTATTACATACCTACTTAAATATGAATATATCTGTTTGATGATCATTACCTCATTTCCTACTTGACAAAAAGTTCCTACTACGAGTAACATTCACAGATCGGATTGATTTGTGGTTACGAAAACAGTCCTATTACGGAGGTAGACGAAATCAACGCCTATTACGGAAGTACTTTATTAACATGATTTATTTGTGTTTAGTTATCCAAACAATAATAAGATAGATGATGGTCAAAAGGCTGGGGTTGGTTAAATTTTATATATATTTTATTGGTATCGTTACTAGCCAGTTATGTACGTACGTAGGTACAACCAAAAAGATTGGATTACATTTTCAGTAGATACTTATTTATCCCTAGAAACCTTGTTATGGTTCTTCAGTTATAGAGTTAAAAATATCGTGCGTCAACGATTCCTATGTATCTGGATAACTGTCGCGATTAGTTTCTTATTAAATATTAATAAAACAGCTATTATAAACTCTTTTTATACAGAAAAGTAATGTTGGGTTGCTTAATTATGGGTCAAAGGTAATCACTTTATACATATACATAGAGATTGCAATTGATTTCAGTATCATACCAAATTATAACGAAAACTCTTAATCATTTATTTTATTTATAAAATAATGACAAACCGACATTATTTAACCGTTTGGAACCATTATTCAAATAGTAGGTATAATATTATTACTTTCTACCACTTAAACTTTAGGAATTATGTTGATTAGGTTTATACTTACTATAATAGTAGATTATACACCGAGGGGATAAAGCACTGTTTTATGTCACGGGCGCGATATTGAATCCTGAACGTAACGAAGGACTCCAGATTTAATTCCTGAGCGCAGCGAGGGTGTTACGAATTCTGAGCGCAGTGAGGGGTTCAAGCGCGCCCAAGGCAAAAACAGCTTTATCCCCGAGGAGTGTACTCTACTTTTCTCACCGTTTGCGAGGCAATAAAAAAGCAAGGCTACTAAAAACTGATTATAGAAAAAGTTACATTTTTAAATTACGTTCGATTTTCAAATAAGTTCGACGCGGCGCGAAATTATTATGAAATTAGACTTTAAAGCCATTGCAATAAGAACTATGAAAAGTGCCTCATTATAACCCGCTGGGTTATAATGAGATTCAGTACAACATTACACCCCGGCTAAAGCCAACGGCTTTAATGACTTGCTTTGCGTAAGGTTTGCATGATATGTAATACGGCATTTTCGAGCAGATGGTGTGAAAATACGTTTATGTAAACAAAAGAAGAACTGCAGTTTGCATGCATATAATCATTAACATTGTAATACGACTTATTACTACAACGATGGAGCCGAGATAGCAAAGAGGTCCGTTGTGATGTTTTAATTAAAAAATTTCTTAAAAGTGTCTAACACACCCATATGCTAGACACGCGGTAAGGATTGTTTGGCCAGTGTTATTTATCCTCCTTTCCAATAACACCCCATAATATTATCATTGTGGTTGAACTAATGCAGCACGATTGTACACGACCATGCGACCGTTTGGCGCCGCCCTTACAGCGATAACCCCGGAACGTTGACCCCTTCACATTTGTGTTTACTAAACTGGCGTCACTCTTGCGTGCGCATATCAACTGCATCTTTTCCATGTAAAGTCTGAAGAGACTGATCGGGGGAAAAATTATCGGTTTATATCTTTTAGGTAAATAATTTAAAAAAATTCAATACGAAATTCTTCATTTTCTCTATTATTATAGAAATGAAATGAAAATATCTCTATTTAATTAGGCCAAGAAGCTCATCAAAATCTTAAAAAATATTACTAAAGTATAATTTTTACAATCCGGCACTACTTGACCATCTAAGCTACCGAGGACTTGGGATGACTCTGCGACTATTCTCTAGTCCATACGCTAACAATGTCATAATGTCTGAATTTAGGTACCTACGTCAACTTACAAAGAAATAATGTTTGTCCGTCTGTTGTGTCTCCATTTTAGGCTGGTTCCAAAATAATTAACATCAGATATTTTCTGATTTGGTCCTCTTATTCTAAATATTACGTTTACTGTTTGGGGCACCGTGCTAACATCTACATAATATACATATAACATCTACGTATAACAATAACACTCTTTTCTAACATTTATCTGATAGTAATTGGGTTTTGACTTTCCAGAAATTCCAGATAATTACGTAACTCCAGTCCATTGACTTAGTAAAATATGTAATGCATTTACGCTGCCGGGCTAGTATATAAATACATTATCCGAAGCATTGCCGGTAGCTTTTGTACCTTAAGCTTCTGTAGGTATGCTTTATATGGTTATGATAGTACTGCTAGTACAGTTTTCATCTCTGAGACAAATTGCTCCAATAAACGACGGGTCAGAGTTCATAATATGGATGATGATGTTAGCAAGAATATTCTCAACCGAAGGATTTCGAATCCGTTTGACTTATTCTTATATCATATTTTCAGACTTTAAGTCTCTGCATGTACTTCTCAATCGCTGTACAGAACATATATCTAGACTTAATAGTACTTCATTTGATATGTAAATAAGTGTAATTAATTTCTGTTGTACTACGTTATCAATTCTACGAAGTGACACGACATGCAATTAATGTTTTTTGATTTGTTTATTATGATTGTGACAAACTGGTATAGTTTGTAATAACTAAAGTCTGTGTTGTCTGCTATCTTCGTACGTCTATAGGAACTTTATCATGCCAGATAAAGCAAGATTGTTAGTAATCAAACTCTAGGTCTATTTTTTAACTACTGAAAAATTTACTCCTGACATACAATAAGATATTTACCGACTCGCTATGCTCAGTTAGCTCGTCACAAAGTTAAAGGTGGACTAATAAAATCATAGGTAATTTGCCACAGGTATTTTAACCCCGGGCACAAAAAGAGGGGTGTTATAAGTTTGACATAACTGTTTGTATACTGTGTATCTTTAAAGCTCCTAAACGAATGGAGCAATGTTCATTCGTTTTTTTTGTTTGACTGCTGCTGGCGTGTATGAGATAGTTCTTAGCTATAATTTATGAAGATCTCTTGATGTCTTTGATAACTGTCATCTCTTTTTATTATTGATGTAAGTAGGTAAATTCACCACATATTATTTTGGATTATTGAAAACTCACTACACGGGTTTTCTTCTATACAGACTGCAGAAAAACCAAATATATATTTTTTTCCCAATAATCACAGCATTTTCTAAAATAATTTAACTTACATCTACAAGGAAGCCGCCACTTATTTGACGGCGTGTTTTTCTTGAAGTCCTTGCTAACTCTCTTCTAAGATCGATGGGATGATATTATGCAATCGGCATTGCATAATTTTGTATTCCTGCGCCTGCGCAACAAGTGATTACGTGTATATCTGGGCACGGCGCAACGACCTACACGATCAATTACACTAGGATCAAGGGCAGGCCTGAAAGGTGTACGGGCCGATGGGTCAGGACAGGAGTCAGGATGACATGATAGTTTTTCTAAGTAGAAATATATCTGAGCTATGCCGAAATGCCGATGGTGGAGCTCGATGGCACAGTGGTTTGAGCGCTCTAGCTTCGATAACGAAAACAAAGCAACTTTCGCCACCGTCGATCTCGGGATGGGTCAGTGAAATTTATAATCTCGAGCTCCTCCGTGCTTCGAAAGGCACATTAAGCCATCGGTCCCGGTTGATACCGCAACTGCTTTAACCCACCAACCCGCATTGGGCCAGCGTTGTGGTTATATGGCCCAAGCTCCTCATGTGTTCCATGTAGAAAGGCCTGCGGCCAGCAGTGAGACGTATATAGGCCGAATCGCATTATTAGGACACAAATCTTTACATCCCTAAGTATTGAAAGTATGAAACAATAGACTAGAAATATAAAAGTTATAACGTTCACTGGACATAAACCTTCCACAATGTCCATGCTTTAAATTATTTATAGTCATGGAATTTAAATGTTTAGAAGGTTGACGAATATTCGCATTTAGTCGTTTTAGCCAAGGAAAATACTAGGCATGGAAGGCATTTTATCTTGGGCCTCAGGATGACACCTGCAATGCCGAGTGATTTTTCCTTGTTATTGCAGGTGTCTATAGGCGGCGGTTACCACTTACCACCAGGTGGACCGTCAGCTAGTTTGTCATCTATGTAGTTGTATAAAAAATAGTGATCCACGAACTATTACGAAGAAAGTCGATGGTTGAAAATATCTGTCGTCTCATTTGCCGTTAGAATAAGACAAAATCAAAAAACCTTTAACTTGCTAAAATATTAAATTCCCCGACTGTACATTACATTTTGTAAAAACAATTTGACAGGAAGTTGAAAATAAATGAACAAGAAAATGCCGCGAGCGGTAAGTTTGTATGAAGATAACTATTACTTCTTGCCTTACATTATGACAAAATCTTGTAACACCAGGTATTTATGAGACACTATTGTGACTGAACACTCCCACCAATTATTTAGCCCAAATTAAACAGAGCTTAAGTCGTGGAGTCAAATAACTGATATCAAACAATAATTGATTGCGACTAATCATGAATGACAAAATATGAACATAATTAGTTAATACTCACATACAGATACTCTGATTGTGAGACTCTTAACTAGATTCGAAGCCGGTACTTTTGGTTTTTTCACTGACCCTTGACCTTACAAGTCGTCGTCACATGACTAATGTAACTAAAACGACTAATTTATTTTATTTTAAACTAGGTGCCGCCCGGCTTCGCTCGGGTGGTGTATCTGATGAGTCTAATTCAACTTTTTATTTGCGGTCTCCATTTTCAATATGGTAAATATTCAAGTGTTTTGTCAAAATATTCAAGATCTCCGCCACTGTCCTCTGTCTCAGTCACATTTCAACTTCCGGAGAAAAAGAGGAGGGGGGGGGGGGTGAATGAATGGACCGATTTTGATTTGACTTTTTTCGTGTGATCGAGATGTTTCCTACCTATAATTATACAACAAACTTGACAAATGGTTCTTACTAACTTTCACAGATCTAATTGATTTGAAATTTGGGGTTTCTGTTACTTCAGTATTCAGTATTTCGAAGACATTCCAACCTTTATCTGATACTGTAGCATCAAATAGTCCACGGAATGCTTCATCCTGCAGCAGATATAGCGTGTTTGGGCTTATAAGAATAGTCTCAATCAAGCCGAGGGTTACTTAAAATTTTAATTTTATATTGGAAAGAGATTAAAAAAAACGTATATTTCTTTTAGAAAACCTTGTACTGACAATGACGAACACAACAAAAAAATATTTACCCAATTTGGTGCACTCATTCGGAGTCGGAGGTCATGCGCGTATACTTATATATTTCGGCGATTCATTTTCAAATAATATAGACGATAATAGTCATTATATCTACTTGGAGACGGATAGGTACAAAAAGGTGCATGCTTTGGAGGGCACGTTAGCAGCACTGGATATACCTATTAAAACTCCCAGGTAACTCCACTACCCTTCGCGACCTTGGCTCTTTAGAAGCAATTTCACCGGCTCACCCTAAGGCAACCTGGCCTTACGCCGATGGAGATCAACCAAAGTCATTTAGGTAATCTCAGACGTCGAGGCCTGTGCAATGAGTGCGCGGGGGCTACCATACTCACGGCCGAGCCTAGAGCGATCGCCCGCCTCCTCACACCCACTTGTCTACGCTGGAATGGAAAGGGGCGGCTAGAGCATCCTCCTGCCTCTCCTGCGTGAGTATAATCTCGCAGAAGGAGGCGACAGCATACATGGAGGCCTGCACCCGTCCCACCATCTTTTATCGCGATCCAGTTTAGGACCTAAACTGAGTAGAATCTTTAATTTGTACTACGACGCTATCTACGATTTTGATAGCGATGCAGTTTAGGAACCAATACTGAACCGAGCGGAATATGAATCGCTTATAAAAATCCTTAGAGGTGGTAAGGCCTCTGCAGGTATATTCGTCCCACTGCTGGGCTCACACTTGATGATTATGATGAAATATAAGCAACAAGTACCTACAGTCCTATTGTCGTACCAGCATTAATATGTACTAATTTTTGACAGTTCGTGACTTATTGCAACGATTTTAAAGCTAGGAATATTCGCATTGATCCTGAGCAATCTTGTAATTGCGTTAATTACTCCGATAATGTTGTACGAACTACATTGTCATTTCAAGTATGATTTCAAAAAAGCAAGGCACTGCTATTAAAGGCATCATAACGGAGTTCCCATGAGATGCCGTTACCACTCCATGGCTATACTATGTCGGATGACGGGGTTCCTCATCACGTCACCCAAAGTCAAGCTCACGGGGCCATGGCACTGGCAAAAGCCCTGCGCCTACGGCCGACCCTTCGTCGTCTTTGCGGGTCTGCCAAAGGGTCCTCCTCCCGGGACCTCTCCTCGGCCTCTTCCACTCTCATGACTCTCTCACAGAAGGTGTATACGGCCTTTTGTGAGATGTCGCTATCCACCATGGATTTGACATGGGTTGACAGCGACAGGTCATACCTATAACTCCCATTAAAGTATGTCTTTCTCCATCCCATGCGGGACACGTCTCTAAAGTGTGTGCTGACGTATCCTCCATCGCACCACACTGATGACAAACTGGTGTTTGCTCTCTCCTCGCAATATTGCACAGGTATTTATCGAAACAGCCGTGCCCGGTAAGTACCTGTGCCACACGGTAAGAGAGCGAACCTCCCTGTCCCATCCAATACTGGCTGAAATTCGACCATGTGACCAGCACTTGGCGCGTTCAACCTAATGAGCCATTTTGGTACTTACCAGCCTTTTTTTTTGAGGAAGGGGAAATGCTTGACGCACTGCCTTTCTTCGTCTTGGGGAAAGAAGAAAGAGGTGAAGTGACTCCTGAGAAGCAGTCCCATCTCTTCGGGCTTGTGATAACAGCCCCTTAACCAATAATATAAATAACCCATCAGGTAGACACAACGGTACATTGGGTGTGTCGACCTGGTACTTACCATAATCATAATAATCATAATCATTTATTTATTTGTGATACACAGGTAAAATTAAGATGTGAAGTAAAATACAGTGCAAGCTGTGATCAGCCTTATCGGCATACAAATGTTACAATTAATATAGCTAGTAGCCAGGTCAACATTTAATTTAAATTCATAACCACTAAAATTAAAATTCAAACCAGCCTGCGTTAACCCACAATAGGGAATCTATTGTATCGTATATACGATGGTTCGTGGACTCATGGTTACAGTTAAGCTACAAAATGAGTTTTAATATGCAAAGTACCCACATCTTCTATGTATAGTATGTGAGTGTCTAAATGTTTATTGTGATATTCATCAACACTATTCATTAACGATATTCAAAAGAGTGTTTATTGAGTAATGTTTTGAGAAACCCAATGGGAATATGCATGAAAATGTTTTTCTAAAATTCTTTCAGTTTTGTATATTATTAATTTTTAATCCAAAAAAATAGTATTCCCTATTACAATAGTAATCAAGGTAGCTAAAGCGTCAAAGTGTGTCATATTATATTTCTAGTGACTGTACTTACGTAAGATATCAGAATAGTAATAACAAGCAAAGATAAAGCTTTGTCTTATTTATTATTTTTATCCCTAAAGTAATAAAGAACTATTTGGGTGAATGTCTTCACTCCCGCCGAGTCGGGACTTTCCGAACAAGCTGGGACTTTGGTTTTTTCACTTCTCAAAGGCCCGGCTTCGAATCACTCGAAGAAAAGACAGGTATCTGTAACTTATTTATTAATTATCATTTATTATTGTATTGATAGCCGATAAGTGATATCCATAACATAAAATCTATTTAATTTGGTTTAGGATATATGGTGTGAGTGCTTCAATAGTGCCTTTCACAGAAATAGGTACTTAGTGTAACAAGTTTAGCTTTCATAAGCTAGTAACTGCATACCATCAGGTATGCAGTTACCAGATTGCCACCATAGAGGTGAAATCAAAGACAAAGGACTTACTTGATGGTTTAGGGATTAGGTAAAACCATATTTCACCGCCTCTGTGGTCTAGTGGTTAAAGACCACCTGCCTCAGATCAAGAGGTCCAGGGTTCGATCCCGTGGGGGCAGAAATTTTCTGCTCGGTTTGGTTGGTGGTAGGGCTTTTCTAAGTCGCCTGGCTAGCTACCACCATCTTACCTA
This sequence comes from Nymphula nitidulata, assembly GCA_947347705.1. Classification (NCBI taxonomy): domain Eukaryota; kingdom Metazoa; phylum Arthropoda; class Insecta; order Lepidoptera; family Crambidae; genus Nymphula; species Nymphula nitidulata. The sequence continues at coordinate 28,112,702 of OX374616.1, forward strand.
AGTCTGCCGTCATAACAATAACGTTAACAGCATTGTTGTGTTCATAGTCATAGTCATATCCATTTATTGCCACATGTTGGTATAACAGATGTTACATAAAAATAAATTTCCCATAAACATGACCCTGTAAGGGTATCGCAATATAAACAAATTCACAATTTATATACATAAGCCTTTTTTTCAAGGTAGATAACAACAACAAATAACATTTATCCTACATAATGTGAGTTGGTATCTATAAACTTTCAAACATCAAAAAATTCGTTTAATGAATAATAGCATTTTTCTATTAAATATTCCTTTAACTTATTACAAAATACTGGTTCTTTTTCTAGATCCTGGATATTTTTAGGTATTTTATTATATATCTTAACTGACATGTGATAAGTTCCTGAGCTCACTATATGTAATTTAGCAAAAGGTAAAGCCAGTCTATTTTTATATCTTAAATTACGTTGTTCCGGCAGTTAGAGTTAAGATAGCCAGTTCCTCTGTGGTTGAGGAATCCGGGTGTAACTCGCTTCCATCGTCAGCCTTATCTTCACTTACCATCAGGTGAGATGAAGGCCAAGAGTTACCCCGTTAGGGTTAAAAAAAACCTCACAAACGAGCATCATCTCACTTAAAATATTGTCTTATTTATATTTACGCCAAAGAAAATTGTTTCAATCCAATTACTATCTATGTATGTATAAACAGAAAGTCTTCATTCCTAGAACGTTACGTGAGGCTATTGATATAAAAAACACCTTAATTTCAAAAGAGAGGATGTTTAGATTGTACAGTAAGTAGTAATAAGTTATAATTAGTTTGATGGGATCCTAAGAGGTGGTTTGGGATTCCATCATCCAAATAATTACGAAGTCTCAAGCCTGGCTCAAGAATACCTACCGTGTACTCCGTATGCGTGAATCGGAACACTGAAAACAAAGTGACGGTAGTTCTTTATTAAAGTCCACGGACTTCCCGTGGCTGCGATCGCTGTATAGTAATTAATCGAAATGTCGCGCGTCGGGTTAATATAATAATGATACATATTGAATCCGGTAAATTGGTTTAATTTCATCATCTCACAAACATAATATTTTATATCGATTTGTTCAGATTCCACATTCTTCGTATGAGCACTGCAGAATAGCCTGCGGGTGAAGTCTATTTCTTTTACAGTCTTTCAGTGAATATTTTCATAATATAATAAGTACAAAGACTAAACAACGAATTAATTTTTAACAAATAAAGTTGTTAGATCTGATTTTTAGTTTTTACTTTGAAGGTAATTTAATTTTGCTTTGTCTTGTGTCATTAACCATAGCATATAAAATTTTTAAAATTCTTTAAGTATTACTTAACAGCATTATACAGTTGTTATTACAACCACTTAATTACAGATTAATTGGTTGATAAAAATATAAAAAAAGAAAAAACTGATTAACTAATTAAAATATAAGTAACCTCATGTGTATAGCGATAACAGTGGGTAGGTAGGTATGTGTGTGCACGGTGTTGTTATAAATTAATGTAAATAAAATGGCAGTGACTATAAATATTTTATGTAATATAACAATCTGAAAATTGGCATAGCATAGCATAGCAGTAAAGTGGAGGCGTACAATTTAAACTAACAGTGTATTAGAATATTTTTGAAACCATCCAAATATTGGTTGGGAAAAAAGTCTTTTCGCATTATAGTATGTATGAACTTGAAATAAAATCTCTTTGGCTGTACTATTTGCATCTGGCTGGTTTTGGTATCATTAAAAGTTTATATTTTAAAAAAGACAATTCCAAATTCAAATTAAATTGAAAATGTGTGTTTTTCATTTGTTTTTCGTGCTGTCGAAATGAGTGAATCTAATGAAGAAATTCGATACATTTTAAAATTTTACTACAAAAAAGGTCAAAATGCAACGCAAGCCGCGAAAAAAATTTGCGATGTTTATGGACCTAGTGCAGTGTCTGTGAGACTAGCACAAATTTGGTTTAAGCGTTTTCAATCCGGAAATTTTGATGTCAAAGATGCACGTCGCTCTGGTCGCCCTATTACGGATAAAATTGATGCTATTTTTGAAAAACTGGAGCAAGATCGGCATATCAGTAGTTACGACGTAGCTGAAGAACTGGGAATTGACCACAAAACAGTTTTAGCGCATTTTAAAAAAATGGGTACACAAAAAAGCTCGATGTTTGGGTACCCCACGAGCTCACTGAAAGAAACCTAATAAACCGTGTACTCATTTGTGATTCTTAATTATGACGTAATGAAATCGAACCATTTTTGAAGAACCTGATAACTGGTGATGAAAAGTGGATCACGTACGACAAGAACGTGCGAAAAAGGTCGTGGTCAAAGGCCGGTCAGGCTTCACAGACTGTTGCGAATCCCGGGTTAACTCGCAACAAGGTGATGGTGTGTGTGTGTGGTGGGATTGGAAGGGCATTATTCATTATGAGCTGTTACCACCAGGCAGGACTATTGATTCTGAACTCTACTGCGAACAACTGATGAGATTAAAGCAAGAAGTTGAGAGAAAGCGGCTGGAATTAATCAACAGAAGGGGTGTGTGTGGTTTTTCATCGTGATAACGCTCACCTCACACATCTTTCGCAACTTAGCAAAAATTAAGTGAGTTTAGCTGGGAGGTGTTAATGCATCCGCCGTATAGTCCTGCCCTTACACCTTCAGATTTCCACCTGTTTCGGTCTCTTCAGAATTCTCCAGGCAGTGTCAGGTTAACATCACGAGAGGACTGTCAAAACCACTTGTCGCGGTATTTTGATCAGAAGCCCCAAAATTTCTATAGCAATGGGATCATGTCCCTACCTACAAGATGGCATAAAGTTATCGAACAAAATGGTACCTACATACTTTAGTTAAATGTAAATAAAGTATATTAAAAAATGTTTTGAATTTTCTTAAAAAATGCGAAGAAACTTTTTCCCCAAGCCCAATGAAAACCAATTTCTCTTTTGGGGAAACTCTGAAATCACAAAAACAACGTCAAGAATGTTTAATTTTGCCTATGTAAAAGGAGTGAGTATTCGAACAATATTATTATATTCCCGTAATTTTAAAATTGGCACCGTACAGAAAGCGGTCTTTTTTCCAGACTAAACATTTGACAAAACATCTTTCAAAATTATAAAATGTCATAAATAAAATTTAACAAAAAAAATATTAAATGCAACGCTTAACTTAGGTAACCGCATCGTGGGTTTTTGTAAAAACGTAAAAATACTTGTTAGATCCTCGGTAGCTCAGTGGTTAGAGGAGATAACCAGATTGTGAAAAGTCACAGATTTGTATCCCGCTCTATGAGACATGTATTTTTCTTAATGTTGATATGATGTGTAAAGTAAACAAATAGGTAACATACCTATTTGTTTATTTTGGCATTCACAACACCTTTTATGATACGAAACATAAATCGCCACTTTGTAGAGCCAGTTATTACCATGAAATACTTCAAAATTTTTAATTCATATCTACATCAATTATAAACAATAACAAGATAATTAAACAGCGTTTTTAATAACGGGGTTAAGTAATCTATCTTGATATTATTTCGAGCGTGGAAATTGACTCTATAGAGTCAAAATATCTGATATTTAATAACAATTTAATCAAACAAAAAAATTTACAATATCCTTCATAATAGTAATCGGAGCAAAATATATAAATTAAACGATTTTCAAATGCTTTTTCTTTTAAAAAAATCATCAGTAAATATTACAAAAATTAAATTTCTAATGATGGTATTTCTAGCTCTAAATATTGTTATAAACAAGTTTTGGAAAATGATATTAAAACTATCCGTAAACTCTTTCAAATATGTCTGGCTCACGGCTTATTACACCCAAATTATTAAGAATAAGTATTTATGGACACTTGCGTTGTTTATGATAGTACTTACCAGATTTTTTGGAAACTTTACAGACTTATTGGTATCATTCTAGCTGTATCGAATCAATAGTGATCCTGTCTACAACACAAGAATACCGGATTCGAAACCAGATAAGAATAATTACTTATCTATCGAGATGAGCTCTATATTTGTTCTCACTTAATTAATAGTTGGATGGATGTATATTTATAGATTATTAAATACCTACGTCTATTTGTTATCTAGTATCCGTACACAAACTGCTTAGTTTACACTAGAGATAAATATGCACGATTAATTGAATGTAAGAATTATTAACTATTTCATTTAAGAGAATAGGTACAATATTCTGATCGGATATATCTCGGATATGGGCAGCGTTCGGGAAATTGCGTAAGATCTTCTCGTCAAAAATTCCTCAGTGCTTAAAGTTGAAAGTCTTCAGTGTACCAGTGTGTATTGCCAGTGATGACATACCTACGGCTGTGAAACGTGGTCGCTCAATAAGGACCTTCTGTGCAAGTTCACTGTCGCACAACGAAATTTGGAACGAGCTTTTTCGAACGAGCGAAAATGATGACATCCGTAAGAGAACTAAAGTTACTGACCTAAGTAAGTTGAAGAGACAGTGGGCAGGGCACATAGCACAAAAACCCTTATGTACGAAGGCCCTGTGCCCAGCAGTGGCACGTATAGAGGCTGGTGATGAAGTAGATCTCATCTTCTTTTATTTTGTACTGTAAAATTTAGTTCTGTGTTTCTTAATTAGTTATATAACCGATAACGTGTATCATATAGGCTAGGGTTTTCTGTAGCGATATGTGCCAATTTTAGTTACACTCATATTTTATGTCCGAGACCTTTTTTTTCATTTTTTTTTGATAGCATCGAATACTTTTTAAGGTATAAGAAAAGTTTAAGATCTATTATTTCATTATTAGTTTATCCACTAAAAACAAACACATACCAATTTTCTTTGTCTGAAACCATAGCGACAATAAGGAGGAACAATATCGTCACTTAAAAAGCTAAGTACCTAGAATGAAGTGCAATAATCAACTTGATTAATTTTGATTATATTTGGCTATAATACAGCTACGAGTCTCTAGTTATTGGTCGTCCCTTTCGCATCCACTGGTATTAGAATTGATTGTATTAAATAAGATTCGTTTATTTCAAAAAACAAATGTCAATAGACGACCGACTGTTCGAGCGGTCTGTACCCCTTGCTATGCAGGCTACTCGGTAAAGAGGTCCCGGGTTCGAATCCCGGTAGGAGCAAATGTTTGTATGATGATTACGAGCATTTGTTTAAGAGTCATGGAAATCAATATTTATCAGTTATCTGGTATTCATAACACAAGCTCTCAATGATGCTTACTTTGGGATAGATAATAGGTGTGAGTGTATGATTATTATTATTATTATACAGGAACAACATTGCGAATTTTTCAGAGGAACTATTAGTGTACAAAAACTACTCCTACTCTATTCACCTCATCAGTTAAAAATGAATCAAAACTGTCGGTAGTTCTTTGCTCAGGTTTAAATTGTTTGAATCTATTGAGAGATATGTTTACCAGTGTTCACGAACTAAGAAAGTGTTTTATTACTCGTAATAAAATATTTTTACATCATATGTTATTGGCATCTATTGTTAGTAAAAGAAAATAACTATAAATAATATTTGATCCAATAGGGACTTGTGCTACAGCGTGAAAGATAAAAAGTTATAATTGTCTCGAGAAATTATTTTTACCCTTCGGATGACTTGCCAATGCCGGTGTCAACTGATACGACACAGATTACGCCTGTTATCTTTTTTAAATACAATAAACTATGTTATTAATTTGGATTTTACATCCTTTTTCTAAACTTAGTCTTACAACTTTGAAAAATGATATATTGCGCAATATGTTTTTAAATACAACAAGATTCAAATAATTATTTTGACATGTACGCTCGAATATGGGTCAAGGGTTTATGACAAATCCTGTACAATTTCAATTTAGCGATAGCTATTATTGAAGGGCATATACCTTGTCTAGTGCTGTTCGGAATTGTTTGTAACTTTTAAATATAGAGTCCATAAAGGATTTAAAGGATAGTAATGGTTAATGGTAAATTAGTTTTGCTTGATTGTGCGTAGTTTTGTCAATAGGAACACATTCTAGGATGACACAGCTACTTAAGCATACATAATCGGTCCATTATGAAACCACGGTACGCAGGCGTTATGGGTTATGTGAAACTCATTCTTGAAACGCAGTTACTTATACGCAGTTAGTTGTTATGTAACCTATTCCATAGGTAAAATATTAAACTTATATTCTTACACCCCAACTTTTTCATTTACAGCGAATTGAAGGAAAGTGTGTTTATGAAGTTGGACCTCGTGGACTTCTTCAGCCTCTCGGACAACTTGCTGACGGAGATGCCGAGGCACGTGTTGAGGCACTTGCCGCATTTGAAGACTCTCGACCTATGCAGAAATAAAATCACCAAACTCACTGAAGACGATTTCAGAGTAAGTATAAAAATGTAAGATAAACTATTAAAAAAATAAGTTCAAAAATGTCAATTTAAAAAATATTTAGATTTGATATGAAAGAAATTAAACTCGTAAAAACACGAACTTCGAAAATTCCATAGTACGAGCACTTACTTACTACTATATTCGCTGCACGCTATACTTACATTACATTAAACTTTGTAGATTACTAAGCCATTAGTTATCTAAAGCTACAAGATTCAACATATTCTTAGAAGCTAATTTTTAGGGCATCCAAATTTTAAGACCGTCTAATACCTTCAGGAAAATCCTCGCTATTTTATGTTCACTTTGAACAGCCTGAATAATTCCAAGAAACCCTGCCGGATCTAGAGGACCTAGACTAGATGCCTTTGGATAATCTGAGATCTGACGTAAGCCCTCAATAGTCTTTGAGTTTAAATGTCAAAAAACCAAACATTTTCCATTTAGCTATAGAATGGCATCTTGTCTAGCCCCTCTAGTTGATCATCTGCTGTCGCGAGAATGTTCTGCGTAGGCTGATTGTTGACCAAAAAAGAGGCCGAAGTATTATCTGCGCAGGATGACTATTTTCTATTTATTAAGCGTTCATTATTGATTACAGGTGTTAATAAGATAAGACATTTATGGTAGCTATTAATACAAAATAATAAAAAAATAAACTCAAGTAACTAAACACAAGTGTTTATCTTAATTTTATTCTAGTATATCCAAAGTACAACACACGGTCTAAGGTTCATCAAATCTGTTGTATCTTGGACAGTTTTCCCTTTTTTTAACGGCTTTTTTCTCAGTTTTATTTGATTAAATTACTATACAGGGTGGTGCTGTCAATACGATAATAAATTAAAACATGGGCTATATTAGTTCATAGAAATAGTTTTTAATTTTTGTAAGACTTCCGGACGTCTTACGCGGCTTGAAAAATAACTGTAGTTCGGTAGTTCAACTTTTGGAACAGCATTTCATTTCATTTCAAAACTAACGCTTGACTTCACAAATTAACAAAGTTAGTTTGATACTTGGCTTAAGACCTCCTTTCACATTAGTTAATGAACCATTACCAGTTAAGGGTGGAACTATATTATGTATTTTTAACCGACTTCAAAAACGAGGAGGTTCTCAATTCGGCCGGTATGTTTTTTTTTTCTTTGTATGTACACCGATTACGCCGTAATTACTGATCCGATTTACGTGATTATTTTTTTGTTCGATGCGGAATAGTTGCCATTTGGTTCCAAAAAATTTTTCCAAAATCAGTTGGGTAGTTTTGGTTTTAAATAAAAAAAAACTGAAATCATTAAGTCGTCTACGTATGCGAAATTGTGAATTTTTGCTTTCCTATGACTTTTTAGTGAAACGATACAATAATAGGAAACAATATAAGTTGACGGTCACCCATCTAGCTTCCACCTTAGAAAACTGTCACTAAAAATAGCGAAAAAATTTTTCAAACTACAATTAAAACCGACTTCAAAAAACTGAAAAGGATAAAATAATTAAATTTAAGTAGGAACTCATCCCATTCCGTATTTTTTGGAGTTGGTGCTAAGTTGCTTCCAAAAACAATAGAAAGTGAAGCACGGACTCCAAAAAATATGTTTCTAGGGGATGAGTGCCTACCTACATTTAATTATTTTATCCTTTTCAGTTTTTTGAAGTCGGTTTTAATTTACGTTTAATTTTTTTTTCACAATTTCTCTCTACTTTTACGCACTAACTCCATACCATGAGGATGTCTGGTAAAGATCACCTCTAGCGATTAGACCATTATTTTCGTCATATTGTGTTTATTTTGTCTCCGTAATAAGTTATGTTTAAGTAAATGTTGGACAAATAATATGTTTCCCTCCTTCCTTTCTTCTATAAAATGTGTAAGCTACAAATAAACAAAAGAGCCGTAAATATGCAAGGTGAAGGTGGCTTGAACAATGTGCTTAAACTTCGTGTGCGTCTTCGCTTATGGAGTCTTCTTACACGGTCGGATCATGTAGTGTTGAGTTATTTTCCGTGCTTTTTGCATAAAAAAACGTGTGAAACAAATAATTTATATCTACCATTGCTCAATATTGTCTCGTCACGGGTATTAATATAGTATTTATTAAGGGTTATATCATCGCTATGCCACAGTAAGAGAAATTGTTGCGTAAACTATACAGATTTACTGTGAGGAAGATAAAGTATATAAAATAATAAAATAAAATAAAAATTATTTATTCAGCACTGCCACATGATACACATTAAAACAATCAGTAATAAGTAGTATATGAGTAACAAAAATAATTCTGATTCCAAACTAACGGCGTGCATGGCATTCAATATAGTATTGTATCGTTAAACAGAATAGATACGTCAGAAACAAATAATTGTTAGTTAGTTTTCTTGTTTAATAAATATTACCCAATTAAATTATATGTTATGTTTCTATTACAGGATATACAAGAACTGGAACATTTACTGGTGGCAGACAATCAAATATCTAAAATAGAGATGGACGCTGTCCCGAAGGCTTTGAAGCACGTTCACCTGGGCATCAACAAACTGAACTCATTGAATGGAGCGCTGCGAGACCTAGATGACCTGGAGTGGATATTTATAAACTCAAACAATTTAAAGTCAATAGACAATGAACTCCCAATTGTAAGTTTTGTTAAAAAAGCTCGTTACTAATTTTAAATCACACGAAAGAAATGTGAATATGTTTTCTTACTACTTTTACAGAAGGCCAAAAGGATCGTCCTAATTCATGCTGCACAGAATGAGTTGCAAAGTTTACCCAAAGACATGAAACAGATGCCCTCGCTGGAGTCGTTGTATTTTTATGGGAACAAAATAAAATCTTTGGATGGAGCATTGCAAAAATCCAGAAAATTGTTAAGGATAGGACTTTCGTTTAATAAAATTGAGAGTGTAAGTAAATGCTGAAATAAACTTAAAATGAAACACAATATTTCTTCATGACTATGCATTTTATTTACATAATATTTTGTTTGACAGTTGGCTGAAGATGAATTTATTGAAGCTGATAAGCTAGCTGATTTAGATATTGCCTATAATCAATTGAAGTCTTTAAATGGATCATTAAAAAGTTTAAAATCACTGCGATATTTGAATTTAACTCATAACCTCCTCACGGAATTCTCTTTGCAAGAAATAAAAGGATTGAAGCGATTATCTGTTATTGATCTGTCACATAACAAAATAACTCATATTACAGGCAATATGGAAGTGAGTACAATGCAATTATGATTAAAGAGTGTAGATTTTTTTATATAATTTATAAGCAATCAATAGAAACCGCATAGCTAAACGATCTTCTTGTCTTTGAACGTTAACGACTGAAACAAGCATTACACATTTGGTGTAGTAACATAGAGATCTATTATTTCAATATATATTTACCTATTAATTCTCTATACCTCTATCAGCCCTTGGAAATAATAATTGCTACACTACGAATGATGCTATTGACTGTTATTTTCTGTGAGGTGGAGATATATAATATACCCAACTTAATATAACTATCGTACTTGAAGAAAATTTATTAATTCAAGGAATTCTTATTGTTAAATCATTACTTCGTTGGCATCTGAGTGTGCTTTTGTTTTTTGTTTGCCTGGAAAAATATACGAAAATCCAACTGTAGAGTCATTCTTTTGTTATAAGCATCTAGAAGCCAATGATATAGTATTATAGTCTCAGATTTTTTTTTGTAGAATCTAGTTGATGTTGAAACACGTGTTATGGAGTTAAGATTGGACCACAATTACCTGCTGAATTTAGGAGGTGCGTTGATGGGGCTCCACGGTCTGCTGAGGCTGAACCTAAGCCACAATCAGTTGCAACTAATCTCTCCAGACGATCTCATCGGTCTTGACGAATTAAAATTATTGGACGTATCGCACAATCATATTACAACATTAGAAGAGACGTCGAAGGTTTGTTTATATAACTTTTAGATTTTACCCAAGTAATTGAATTTAGGTACTTCCGTTAGAACGCTTTGCGAATTATTGCGAAATATCAAATTTGATTTAATTTCTGCTCAAGCGAAACAATTATTTCTCTTAACATAGATGTTGATCGTTTAATTAATATCGAATACATTTGGTGCTTTCAGACATTTTTACCCTCACTTGAAGAGTTAGTAGCTCACCATAATAACATCACAGCACTAGACAAAGACTTCCACGGACTGCCATCGCTCTGCCTGGCTGATCTTTCTTATAATCAAATCCAAACCGTCAACTATGATCTAGTATCCAAATCCAGATGCACAATTAATGGAGTGCCAAGCATACTCAAGATTTATTTACAGGGTGAGTTTTATTAAATCCTTTCTATTAACTTGCAACAAATCTTCAAAGTTTTAATGTACTATGTTATTCTGATAGTTACCTACTAATAAGATATCTATAAGAGAACCATGCGTTTTTTTAACAAAATTAAAAATATTTGTCATTTTGTTATTATTTTATGCCTTCACATTATTTAAAAAATGATTTATATAATGCTAATTAATATCGATAGCATGTGCTGCTGTGCCGCTTCTAAAATGCAAAGCTTTAGTGCAAATCGATGTATTGCGTAGCGAATGTCATTATATCTGGCTGCATAATGTGACTCTCCTCATAATAATGAATGTAACTAAGCAAAAACTCTAAAAGAAATATATACCTACAAATTACAAATATATCTACAAATTTTTATTTGTAACTAAAAAACCCAATCACCATCTAATAACTATTGAAAAATTAAATCAACTTAAATGTGTATATGATCAAAGGACTTGGCCTTGAATGTTAAATATCTATGTTCTAAGTATACTATATTTCGTCGACACAAGTACCTAGCTTTATATTGCAACATACAGAAATTTAAAATAAATAATTTGCTATAACCAGTTGCTTGTGTCGTCTTTTTTTTTAATATACAACTAGATGACAAACAAGCTGACGGCCCACCTGGTGGTAAGCGGTTACCGCCGCCTATAGACACCTGCAATAACAAGGAAAAGCACTTGATATTGCAGGTGCTTTGTCTACAAAATAAATTCCAAAAGCCGTAGCAATTACATTGAAGTAGTGGCCGCCCGCGGCTCCGCTCACGTGAATGTCGGGTAACGCGCCAAAAAGTATCCTGTATCCGTCCCAGAGTCTCAAACTATATCCATACCAAATTTCATCCAAATAGGTTCAGTGGATATTGATTCCCCATACATAGTTCCATCCCCCTTTTCAGCCCCTCAAATGGTGATATCTGGGATAAAACTATCCTATATCCTTTTCCGGGACTCTAACTATATCTTTACCAAGTTTCGTCTAAATTGTTTTAGCGGTATAAGCGTGAAGAGGCAAAAGAACAGTCAAACTCACTTTCGCATTTGTTATATGTATCGATAATGACTTGTTAACCTCAAATTCGATTGTTTTATTGTCTGCTTTATACCAAATCAACGATTGATTGAAATAAATAAGGTGGAAATGATTTTTCATCACAAGTAGTCTAAAATTAGTAAGCCAGCATCTTTTTTACTGAGGCAAATTAACCACGTTGATATTCACAAATCAGCGTTATCAAATTAAGGTATATTGAATAGAACCAGCTGGTGGCTGCATAGTGCATCTATGCCTTGTTGTCTATTAACGAAATAGTCTTTTCACGAACTAGTCGGTTTGCTCCCTGGTCTTTGTGATATGTGGACTATTAACGATGTGTTCTTCTTAAGAGTAGTCGTTTTGCTATCTAGTCATTCGGAGAAATGGGTTTTCTAAAGAGCCATCTCTTGCTAGTTTATTGTTTAAATTATTTACAAAAATGATAAAGATATTAAAATTATACCTATAAAACACAAGAAAAAAAATTATCGGTGGCAAAATCACTAGATCGATGTATATCGCAGATACAAAGAAAACATAAAGTGCGAGCAAAAACATAAAATATATTAGAATTAGTAACATTATTTACAGTAAAGTAAAAAAAAGAGCTTTTCGTGATTTTCAGCAAAACGGTAAGTTTTATCATAAAAATACTTCAGACAATTTTTTTTAACGTGGTTTCCCCAGTAGGTCTCTTCCACGGGTCAGTTGTGATCCTGTTTAATTTGTACCTATTGCTAAATAATGAATATTAGCAGAGATTGAAAAGATAAAAGCAATTTAAGTTAAAAAAAAAGTGAAATTTATCGTCCGAGTCGTCACTTTCAAGTTCTTCTTCTTGATCTTCCTGTTCTTGTTCGTCTTATTCTTCATCCTGAGTAAATGTAAACTGAGCTAATAGCGATGTATCGCATGTCGCCTCGTTGGAATCAAACGGATCCTTCACTGTTGGTCATTCAATATTAGAGCACGACCGGCCTTGACAATGTGTACATGCCAGAGAACAAAACAATCTGACTTTTTTGCAACCACATTTAACACAATTTTTTGCAACTGTAAAAAGGGGTGCCTTTTTACAGTTGCAAAAAATTGTGATCAGCAGTTTTTCCGGCGCAGGTGGAAGTAAAGTTTGGACTGGTTCTAATGAATTGTTGACCAACTTCCAACCCCAGTCTGTAGGGTCTAGCTGATAACCAAGCCACACTTGAACTTGGTAATATACCCGAAAAAGATGTTGATGAGTAGCAACTGAGGTTGGAGGAAGACAAGCCAATTGTACTTGCTTTTTACTTTTGGTATTTTTAACGACACATATATCTATACTTATCACAGCAGGTAGTTTTTTTATGCGCTCCATAAATAGAAAGAAGAAAGCGAATGCCGTTCAAATTCAAATGTCTTTATTTGTCCGTTAGTGATAATTTCTTGTCGAGTTGAATTACTTTTTTGAAAACTTCAGCACATTGAACTAAATTTTGTTTAAATTGTTGTTGTTTTTGTTAGTTTGTTTTGTTAAAATATAAATCTTTTTTTTTTCGGAAAATAAATAGTTCTCATTTCATAGATAATTTTTAGGTTATTGTGTGTCGGTGTTGATACTTGTTTTCATCAGTTGCCTTACACATGAAACACAAACACACAAAATGAAACCCGTAATATTGTTTTTAGTTGTAACTAAAAACAATATTACGGGTTTCATTTTACCTGATATTCTTATAGTTATTTTATATGCATATGATAGAAAAATATTTTAACATATATTACAACTATAGAGATGTATATAGGTACGTGGCGTACTCATGCATATTATGACGATCACAACTTTTTGAATCGTTATATATCTCAAAAACGGTGGCTCGTGGGAAAAATAGTATTGCTACATTTTATGTAGATAATTTTATGATCTACAATTTTTGTCTGAAGTATTTTAATGATAAAACTTACCGTTTTGCTGAAAATCGCGAATAACTCATTTTTTTGACCTTTGACCTTGAATAAAAAAAAGTCCATACAGGGGAAAGATGGGGAACTTTCAAATTTTATTTTTAATCATATTTTTAACAATCTTACTGATATTCAGCTTGGTGGGAATTTATGTAGCTTTACTCTTATTTTTGGTCTAATTTGACCGGACTAAGTAGGGACAAAATCTATGGATTGTTTAGGTTAATAACATTAATGGTAAAGAAATCAACAGTATAATAAAATGCGAGCAAAAAAACAAGGAAAAATATTGGCAGATTGGTAAAATTACTTACACAAGGCATTATTACAATGAGAATATAAACTGCGTTCACAAATTAGATTAGTAAAATTATTCACAGGAATGATTATAGACACGAAGGCTTTAAAATGCCACCAAAAGACAAGGAAAATTAAATGGCATTGTAAACTCAAAATGAGAAGTCGATATTATGCGGTTTAATTTGGAAGGAGCAAAATTAAACAAAAACTGTTTTTTATGTAGCATACAATTTTAATTCTGATTTCAATAATTTACAATTACAAACTAGAACCTTTTCAATAGCACTTGTGTTATGCCAATTACACATAGGTACAGATAACACATTATATAATTAATAATATAATTTAACTTTGTTATTAGGTAGATAGATTCTACATGCTGTAATTTAATAGGTATTTTTTCTGTTTATTTCTTGATAACAATGGATTCAGTGATAAAGCTGACACATTGTTTAGGGGCAGTCCATTCGATAAATAAGTACGACTTGTTAAATTTTCGGATCTGTAATTAAATCCAAAGTTGCTCATAAGTCGAAAGTTATGACTTACTTTTAATAGTGACTGTATATTTTATCAAGTTCGTTCTAACTGTATTATGTAACTGTAATAATAACATTCTTAATTTTATTCCTAACATATAATAGGTGAAATGTTTGAAATATTTCTCATACCGTTTGTCTGATAGATGGATGATTTCTTTTTCAGTAAATGAGACCAAATTGTCAACCAAAGATATAAGGTAGTTATTTAGGTACTATGATAACAATAGTCTCATGTTTGTTAAAATACAAATTTAAATATCCCGCCAAGAGTTGGTGGGTGGTTATTGTGGTTTACAGTTACGTTTCAGTGCAAAGTTTTAGCTCAGTATGGGACATCAATCGATTGTGACATACAGACAGACAATGTGAAAATATTAAGGTTCTGGTTAACTGTTTTGGCTACAGGGTTCTAAAATAAATTTTCTACACTTCATATTGTTTCCACCCTATAAAAAAACCCCTAGAAATCACCTGTTTGAACAGTAACAATTAGGTCCTGAATATTTACTTATTGTTTAGAGGCCCTGCTTAAAATTTTAAGACAGGGGCCTTACCATGAAGAGAATAACTCATACTTACTGTTATTTATGTTACTACAAAATAAATGACCCATAGTTATTATGTAATAACATGAATATAAGCATCATAAATGCTTGAATTAAGGCAAAAAATTAGGTACTTACAATATGATAGTATTTTTTTTCATTTTAGATAATCCAGTTCTGTGCGATGACCGCTTGTACGAGTTGATGACTGTGCTGGAGAGCCTGAACGCTCGCGTGAGCGGTGTGTCCACCTGTGTCGCCACGCAGACCTCGGCGCCCGTGTTAACACGCGCCCTCAACGACATTGTGCCACAAAAAGAGGCCGTTCCAGTGATAATGATCGCCCATATGGATGGTGGAGGCATTGTGGTGCCTCCGGAAGTTATAGAACGCAAACCATTGCCAGTCGTGCCGATCATGTATCAGCGCGTTGGTGCTATAATTGGGCACGTTTTATCAGAGCGTGAAGGAGGCTTGCCGATTGTTGTAGAGCCGCCAGTGACGCTTCCCCCCTCGAGCACCAATGTGGTGGTGAAGTGGCCCGACGAGCGGAAAGTTGAGGAGCACGCTCATCCCCTCGCCGACCACCTGCGCCTGCGCGACCTTGACGCGTCCTCGCAGTGAGACCCCGCGAGTCGGGCGGCGCCGCACACGCTGACGCCAAAGAACTGAGTGCTACGACTTAGAAAATAAACTGCACCTACCTAGGGCAGTGTCTTTTGATTCGATCGGGTGCCTAGAAATATTTCACAGTCAATAGTTTCCGATTCGTTAAAACTGCGATGTACATAGAAATCCTTAGTGACACAGACGATGCATCCGATGTAAATGATGAACGTCAAGCTATGTGTATGTGCTTTAGTATATAGATAAATAAATGTTATAGAATTGCCGAATGTGTTGGGTTTTAAAGCTGTTGATGGAGTGAATGTTTAGACGACGTTTAATCATGATGCGTGTACGTATGTCGAAATTCTATTTGAATTGTTTCAATTAAGTTCTTCTTTGTAAATTATTCAAAAGCACAATATTATTGCAATATCAATAGAAGTATCGAGATACTATTTTTAAGTAAATAGATTATGTAGGATAATTTATATCGCCTATTAACATTACTAATAAAGTATGTTTTAAAAACTAACTGTTTCCTCTCGTTCAACAAACATTATTTGTGATAATTTCATGAGATAGTAAAAAGTACGTAAGTATAAGGCTGAACTCACATTTGTCAGCATCGATTCGAACTTATCTTGGCGGTGTTTATTAGTAACACTTACACACATTGTGAGTCAAATGCTGCAATTGATGCTATCGAAAATTTGCTATTTTCAACGATGCATTTAAAGGCTCCCTGCGAGTGACTTCTTATAACTCCGATATTCAGCCCCATTTTTAGCACTGACTTTTAGACCTTCAGATCTTCCTTAGAATGCGCACTTAGCCATACTATTCATTTGTGAGTACTTTGCGCTTACGTATTGCTTTCCGTACACGTAGTATAGGTTTCTATCGAATCGTCTCGAAATCGATTGTCTTCACAGTTGAAGAAGATCGAATCGTATCGATCTCGATTGTCTTCAACTGTCAAAGCGTATGAAAGTAATAGCAGCACCTCTGATGTGAAGTATTGGAAACTACTTTTTATTTAAGGATTTGTTTGACAGCTGAACACAATCGAAACGAATCGACCTAGGTAAACTAGAGGTAGCACTAACATTTGAAATTTTCCGTCGCTCGATTCGATGTCGATAGAGGAGAAATGATGTCAAATTAAACTTTCCGTATGGCTTTTCTTCGACAGAAATATGAAAATGACGTCATGCTATCGCTGTAATGTTATTCTCATACAAATGTTGTCACGTACCATGGCGAGATGAAAGTTTCGAATAATAGTCCCTTGCGCCAGGTTCGCTGCTCGTAATTTCATACAACAGCTGACAAAACGACGAGATGCTATCGATACCAAAATTTCGAGTGTTCGTGCTAGATAGGGGTATCTACTCCTCAATTTTCCGCCGAAAGTTGGGTCGGTCAGCGGATTTGTTGTAGAACGTGTGAGTCATCTCTCTCTGTATATTTATTCGTTTGCTGGCGGGCAATCTGCTTACCTACTCTTCCTCTCGGTACTCTACTATTTGATCCATCTTTTATCCACACACAAAGCAATCTAGTTGCAATTGGCTGGGATAGGGGCGCTCATCCCTGCCGACGACGGAATGTTTTCGGGCCAACCCGTTGTGTCGGTAGGGAGCAAAAAAGAGTGCATCGTTTAGGGGTTTAGTTAGTAGGTGAGAGCTTAGCCTATCCTCCCTCTTCCTCTCAGGCAGAGGGAGGATAAGCTGGTAGAGCTTCCCCTCAGCGAGAAAAAAAATAGGCGCTCTCTGAAAAGAGAATTGACGCTTCATTATACGGACTCCACCCGCGTGGATGTTGGTTATAGCGGCAAAAGATAAGCTATGTCATTTCTCAGAATGTAATCTATCTATGTTACCATCTCCAGCCACACTTCATCTGATCGGAGGTTTCGGAGTGAACACGTAAAGCATTTATGATATTAGTATGAAAAGGTACTTAAAACATTTACTAAGTGCATAGATATGACAAAATGCGAAAAAACTAAACAGCAATTTAATGAAGACATTTAAACAGCATCTACTATTATAATGGTGTCAACTCAGCTTATGGTTACGGTTTGCAGTGACATCTTAATGATGACATTTTTTAAAGTATTTCATTAGTGAAAGTTATTAAGACGTGCTTAGCTTCGAATTCTCCCACAAACCGACAGATAGCGTTTCCTTTTATTCCTTTCATATTTACAAATCATCCTTTCTGAACTGCATCAATAGTATTTAAGTTTTGTTTAAATTAAAATGTAAAATTAAGTGCTAAACTTATATGTAGCACTCAATTTAAAATCACTCATAAATGTCAAAAATATTTTCATACTAAAGCTGTATCAATGCGAAAAGAAACAAATGTTTATACGTATTTTCCTCAGGTATTTTCATACAAAATAACTGAGTATTTTCTTAGAGAAAATGCTGATAGATGATGATGTGATGACAGATATGATTTCACCCTAACTCTATATTTATATATTTCATAATGCCACATTCTTAATTTTCCTAGACTGTCTTTAAATTTATTTAGAATTAGAATATAGTTTACTAGATCTACCAATATTATGGCGGGTCGTTGTATAGCTTTAGTCACATGTAAGGAAATATAACGTAAAAATTGTAGTTGTTGTTTCGAATAAATTACATTTTATAAAACCACCAACAGTTTTATATTATTCCATAGAGTTAAGAGACTTTCTTTCTTAATAAGATATTTGGTCATTATTTTAAATTGATAAATTCTATAACGTTGACGGAGTCCTCTCTTTACGTTCAAGGAACCTGTGATGACGTTAAGAGGAATAGGTACATGTACTAAATCGCCAGCCTATATAGCCTACATGGGAAAAGCACACGAGGAGCTTGGGCCATAATACCACCACGTTGGCCCAATGCGAGTTGCTGGGCTAAAGCTGTTACAGCAATAGCCGGGACATGAAAACTTTGAAAAGACAAAACTGTACCTACAGTCGCAAAAAGATGTAAGTAAACAATTTTGATCCCTGTCCCGTCGATATAAGAGACAGAATTTATACAGCATTTTCATAATGACTGTATTACGATATTGGTGTTGGAGTAAAGGGTCCACGGGTAGACACCGTAGACTGAATAAACGGTATAGTGCCTTAGTTCCCAAAGTGGTCCAGGTTGACCCCCAGGGATTCACGGGAGACTCAACAGGGGTCTACGTTGGCGTGACAAAAAATACATATTTTTCTGTCGTGATTTGGGAATATGGGCATCCTTACCAATTTCTATAAAATCCTGAATGATCCAAATTCCCCCTCCTGCCTTCGTTCCCGGTTCCAGTTCGCTGCACCTCCTTCTAGCTCTACGCGGCCGTGTCTCACTAAGAGGCTTGAGGTTCTTAGATGTAATACCAATTTTCTTTTTCACTCTTTTACTTTTCGAGCTGCTCAATTGTGGAAAAATCTTCCTATAGCTATCCAAGAGAGTCCTTCCATTGCGTCTTTCAAGGTTAGGTTGAAAAAGCATTTTTTGTCCCATATTGTAGCATAATTCTAACAAAATTATCTACGTACTATTATTTAATTTGTGTATTTAAATTTATGTGTTGTATGTAAGTATTTATATATTTATATAGTTTATTATAGGTAGTTTGTGGTAAGTGGTTTTTTTCTGCGCTTTGTGGTACCTGCATGTCACACCTGAAATATCTCACTCATCCATGGTTTGGGTTGGCTGGAAAAGATCTCTTTTAGATATAGGTAATGCCACCCTTGCAAACTTTCTATTACATGTAACTTACTGTGTATATCTAAAGTGCAATAAAGAGTATTATATATGGTAGAAATGTAGCTTCAGGGGGGTCCACCGGAACCAGCTAAATTTTGAAAGTGCTCTATATGAAAAAAGTCTGGGAACCTCTGATAGTAGCACGGTAGATTACTATATATAGTACTAAATAAACCAATGTGGACATCATTGGTAAAGCACTTAACACTGAAGTACTCAAAATGGGTAGAGTTACTACCCGTTTGGAGTTCACTACAGTTCCTGGCACCCGTGTACAGCACCCTTTATGGGTCTGTATGATAAAATCATTCCAGCATTAGATGAAATTTCCTTTGCGGGGCTTTTTTAACCAGAAGGGTGGCTAAAGAACCAGGCCCTGAGATACGCCCCGGCCCGGCCCGCCCTATGGTAAGCGGTTACCGCGTCGTTACCGAAGCCGCAGCATTGGTGACACCAAAATGCTACACATACATTGGGCCTAATTCTGGGAACACACTTTAATTCTAAATTTAAGTACAGTATATCTCTTTCTCGCATAAGTCATAGGAAAAAGATAGCAAGAAGCTGTTTAGAGCTGTCACTTAAATTTAGATAAATTTCAAAGAAACCATAGACAATTTTAGACGGCATGTACGGAGGTGCCTTCTAAACACTGCATTTTATCGCGTTTCATAAGGTCGAAAATTGAACGCACGTTTCTAAATGTCAAATCATATGATAGCCATCCTTTTCGTATTCCTAATGAGAGAAAGAAATGCACTGAACTTAAATTTAAACTTAGCATGTGTTCTCCAGAATTACGGCCATTGCCTATTAATCTACCCTGAAAAATCAAGAGGAATAAACGTTATACTCAGACTTAACAGATTTAAAACATAAACAACAATACTATTTTTAGCCCCCGATGAAAAAGAGGGGTGTTATAAGTTTGTCTGTCTGTGTATCTGTGTATTGGTGTATCTGTCTGTGGCATCGTATCTATTAAACGAATTCTATTTTGATTCAGTTTTTTTTTGTTTGAATGCTGACGTGACTAGGATAAATAAATAAATAAATATTCATACACTCACTCACTCACCTATTATCTAGCCCAAAGTAAGCATCACGAAGAGCTTGTGTTATGGATACTAGATAACGGAGAAATAATGATAATAAAAGTAAATAAATATTAGAAATATACTAAATAAACATATAACTCACTAGGTGGTAGGCCCGTATGTAGGGTCGTCTGAGGTACCCACCGCCTTTCTTATTTCAGCCGTGAAACAGTTCGCTGTGTTTCGGAAGGGAAAGGTAGCCAGTGTAATTTCATCTTAGACTGAGCATGGACGGCATTTCATCTTAGGCCCCAGGAAGACAACGCACTTGTAATATCAAGTGATTTTTCCTTGTTATTGCAGGTGTCTATAGGCGGCGGTAAACGCTTACCATCAGGTGGGTCGTCAGCTTGTTAGACATCTAGTCGTATAAAAAAAAACATCCATTACTCGTAAACGAATGCTCTTACTAATCATACTAATATTTGCTTCTACCGGGATTCTAACCCGGGACCTCTTGACGGAGTAGCCTGTATAGCAAGGGACCAGTCGGCTAACCGGTCGTCGGATGGTTCTTAGCTACAGTTTTTGAAGATCAGTTCAGGTGTTTGATGATTATCAGCTCATTTTCTACATGATAAAGGGGTTTTACTAACTTTCACGGATCTGATTGATTTGAAAGGTTTACTGTCACTTTGGTGACATTCCCATGTAATTCTTCAGAAAGTTACAGCAGATATAGCGTGTTTGGGCTCATAAGAATCTCATAAGTCTCAATGAGATAGATAGATGATTAATGAGGACGAGGGTTACTTAAAATTTTCAATTTTATATTTATAGTTACAAAATCAGTACAAACAAAGCAAACAGGAATTCTTGCGTTTAGTTGTGCATGTACCAACATTTTGCCCTGAGGACAGTGACACCTGAGAATCATCATCACCAGCTTATACGTCCAACTGCCGGGCACAGGCCTTACTATATGGGATCACCATATCAGGAGCTTGGGCCATAACACCGCCACGCCAGCCCAAAGCGGGTTGGTGGGTTAAGGCGGTTGCAGTAACAACCGGGGCCAACGGCTTAACGTGCCTTCCGAAGCACGGAGAAGCTCGAGATAACACATTTTGATTGACCTATATCGGGATCGACCATGGCGAAATTTGGATGTTTTGGAGGTGCATTCATTTGTTTTTTTTACTCATTATTAGTGTTTACCGTGTGGTGCCGGGCTAGAATAGCATCCCATCCTATCCCATCTCCTCCTGTAGGTGTCGAAAGAGTACATTCAGGGATCGTCTTCCCCAGATGATGGGCAGCAGCTTCTTCAGGGTACTGGCAAATTACTGCGACCAACAATTCGCTGCCAAATGTGGTAATTATATGATGATCAGGATACGGTATCAATCCCCATGGTAATGATGATGCATGGGGTGCTAAGAGTAAGAATCTCCTGCAGCAATTCGGCTACGATAAGGGTGGAACGCGATAGTCACTTGAGGAACCTTCTGTATAAGTTCACAGTCACCCAACGAACTTTGTTAGGTGTATCCCTCCGAGAATAATAAAGAAATGAGCACATCCGTAACCAAAGTCATAGTCATAGCCATAGGATTAGCAAGTTCAAGTGGCAGTGGGCGGGGCATATTAGCACGCAGACAGAACAAACAGCCGATGAGGCGTTAAAGTTCTAACATGGAGACAACGTAGCGGGAATCGGAAAGTAGTATTCCCAGTTGAGGTACCTACGTCAAAAATACGGGCAAACTCAAATCGCTCACAAAGATAGGTAGGTTAAGCTGGGTTATACAAAATTTTGAAAAGTAGACAAAGAATGCGCGAATTTCTGCGATAACGAATGAGATGTCGAAATTGCGACACGTGATCATATTTACGCAACCCGAAAATGAAACGTTTGTCTACATATAGAATAGGAAGTATCAATGACTGGACAAGGGTAATATCTTCTCTTATCCATCATAAATCTTATTATATATCTATCTATATCAAATCTAAGCTTATAATAAATATTAAATTATTGCGGGTCTGTACACGATTGCATTTAATTGCAAAAAAAAAATACTTTGGGGCCTGAGAATTTTCCGTCATTTTTAGAAGTGGTGTCTATCTGTGGGTTAATTTGTGTATCTGAAAGTACATTTATCCAAAACCACTGAATTAAGTTTAGAGATTTTGTAATATTTTCAAAGTAGGTACATAACTTACAGTAATGAACAGTCTTTATTTCATTACAACCGGCTTACTCTTTCAAAAGCTATGACGATTTGAAGACGGAAAGAAGTAATTTTTCAGTTAGGGCTCGCATTCGCATACCCAAGTGCTAGATACCGCACTATCGCGGCTATACACGCCCAAATCCCAATCCTTAGTGAATGGGTAAAGAGACGCTAGGGATCGCTCTCCTTCAGCATGGTGCAGTTCCTCTCGGAACATGGCTGCTTCAGGAGGTATCTGCTCAAAATAGTGACGCACAGATTTCGCTTCTTGACTTTACCATGCACACTCTGACTTTACCATCCATATGCGAAAATAAAGGAGGAAAACGCCTGTAAAGCTTTCCACATATTCTGGGAGGTAGTCATAAGTGAAAAAGAGAAGTAAGAAAGATCCCAAAAAGAAAATCTTTTGCCTTAGCAAATCCGTATACGAAAACACAGACGCAGGCGTATAGTTTATGGTTCATGGTAGATAATATAAAGAGCCCCATTACTCGAGTCCAACTGCCCGCAGTATAGTGGCGTCACAAGGGTGCTCCGTGCGACGCCATCACAAACTATAGGCGACCTTAATAGTTTGTGATGACGCCATAGAGGAGGTCAGTGGCGTTGTGGTTTGAGCACTCTGATTTCAATTACGGAAACAAAGCAACTTTCGCCATGGTCGATCCCGATATAGGTCAATCAAAATGTGTTATCTCGAGCTTCTCCGTGCTTCGGAAGGCACGTTAAGCCGTTGGCCCCGGTTGTTACTGCAACCGCCTTAACCCACCAACCCGCTTTGGGCTGGCGTGCCGGTGTTATGGCCCAAGCTCCTGATATGGTGATCCCATATAGTAAGGCCTGAGCCCGGCAGTTGGACGTATAAGCTGGTGATGATGATGATGATGATGCCATAGAGTGATAAAACCTTTTTTAGGGCAGGGTACACGTACAAACACAACAGAAATAGGGATTGGGTAAAATGTTTTTCGATATTCTGATAATGCGAAAGGTTAGAGCACCGGAGTTGTTTTAGTTTGTCTTGATCTATACCATCTTTGAACGAGGAGCCCAACATAGACATGCCTCTTTCACCCCGTGGCGCAGGACAGTGCCTTTTTATCCGCAAAAAAAGTCACGAGGGCGAAGCCGCGTGCAGCAGCTAGTTTAAAGTAGGTAATATAAATTCAAAATTCAAATTCACACTTTGGCGCTTTATTAAGTTTGCCCTTTCATATCATTCTATTGCTGACCGTCAAAGGAGATGGTTCGAGCGGCGTCTCAACCCCATTCATACTTTTGGGCGATATGTTAGATACTATTAAAATAATTACAATACCGATTGTTAATAAGCCAGGACAGGAAAATAATATAATTGCAATATAAGGGCACTTATTAGTGCCTTGTTTTCCTACTAAATTATACAATTTCAATAAACCTTTTAGGTGACGTTACACTATTACATTACAACCCCATCTTTCTAATATTCTTAATCGCTCTTTCTTTTTATAGATAGTACACAAAAGAACTAAAATGAGTTTTTGCCGGGATTTGATGGTGTCTGCTAAAATTTTTATTAAAATGAGTACAAAACTGTGTCTGAGCGAGCGTTGTGTTATAAAATTGGTGTAGTTTGGTAAAACAAGTGTGTGTTGACGTGTAATTGGATGATCATGGTAAGTTATGTGAAAACCGCTAAGAATTTTATCATGGTTATCCACCACATCAAAGTTTGCACCAAACTCACCCAAGTTTGACATGTTTTGCTCTATTATTTCAATGCAATTTCTTGCATAAATAAATAAAATAATTAAGACATGGCGTATGCGCGTGATCCTTTGCTGTTCCTTAACAGGAAATGACTAAAAATAAAATCCTGCGTGAAAAATGACTATCTGTGGCGTAATTAATCTTTAACTCAAGTCTTTGCTTTATTACTTTTAATAGTAATCTGTGGCGTGATCCTTTCATACCTGAGGGCCTAGACAAGATGCCATTCGATAATCGCTATCGCTATCGCTTAGCGGAAAATGTATGGGATTTGACATAAGCTCTCGATTGACTTTCGATAGTATATATCAAATCCCATACATTTTCCATTTAGCGATAGCCGTAGCTATTGTCAAATGGCATCTTGTCTAGGCCCTCTGAACAATAACTAAAGCATATTATTGTTCTGAGTTCCATACCTTCCATTCGTCCTCTCGAGATACTCTCCGTCTGTGGTGTGTCTGTGGTCTTTAGTCAATTCAAAGTACTCTGTGTCTTTAGTAGACATACTCTTTTAATCTGTGATATGTGCCTGGCGTGAAATCGTAGCATCACTATAATGTCTGTGTCTGTGGTGAAATCATAGAGCGTGAAATATATGTATAGATTATACGTAAATATTTTTAACACATTTTTCTATTTTAAATTTTTTATATCTCAACTTGTTAATTCAGGCAGAATAAACTTTTTAGGGTGGCGTTGTGACCGAAATATTACCTATTTAGTTGTGACTAAGCGAAAGTGAATACATTTCCCAAAATACTTTTGTACTGCCTGCGAAGTAGTTGCCTTGGGAACACATTTATTTAGGTTGGTGTAATCATGTCTATAAATAGCACAGCTCGTATTGCATCACAGCAGATTGTTGAATATATTATAGACTTTATAAAATTATTCAAAATTTTAAACTTTCGTGTTTTGTAGATTAATATGGAGAAAGGTAGTAATCCTCCTCCTTATGGCTGGAATAATGGGCACACCTTGCAGCCGCCTCCTGCTGCGCCCCCAAGCTATTCTCAAGCCGTAGGTGGTGTAGGCCCTTCGAGTCCTTACACACCGCAGTATCCGCCAAGTAAGTTTAAAAGTATCTATACCTTTTTAACAGAAGCTAACATATTGATAATATTATACTTAGGCCAAAGGCCAGCTATGATATTCTATATATTATATTGTATACTAGGGCTCAGTCTTGATAGAACCCTTAGTGAAATATAGTAGTGTTAACATCTTTGCATTTCATAATAAGCATTCCAATAAACTTTCATTGTGAAGATTCATTTATAGTTGGCAATGAATGTGACCTTCATATTTAAAATTACAACACCCAAGACTCGACCTTAAATAAAACCAGATGTAATAGCACTATTACATCTGAAATTGATTTGAAATGCAAACAAATAATTCCTTTATAGTTGCTAGGTCTGTGATCAGTGCCAGCTAACTATGATTAAAACAAAACTATAAAGAAAATGGTAAATATTCCATCTATTTATTTTGTTACATTCCTTTCATCTCTTACCAATCCACCAGTGCTCACACACATTGAAATCTATTTGTCTGATATCCATACATCAGACAAAATAATGAATATAAATTAATTGACCAAACACATTAAGATCTGTAAGTAATGGGTATTACTTCATTAATTTGCTGATAATAATAATAATATTCATATACTCACACCTATTATCTAGTCGAAAGTAAACATCATTAAGAGCTTGTGTTATGGATACTAGACAACAGAGAAACATTGATAGTAATATGTATATTGTTCTTAATAAAAATGCCAACTTTGTAGATTGACAATACTGTATTAAATAGGTAGGCACAATATTATATGCTTGGTAACCGTGCACATAAATCTAAGTAGCCTGCTCGCAGTCCGTAATCAGTGGTGTTGTGAGAGTCAAACGTTTACCTTCCGCATCTCCTGCGGTCGCGCCGTGTGCTATAAATATATAAGATATATACTAAATAAACATATAAACAACAATGGCTCCAGATCTTATTGTGTTATAAAAGAGGACATCATACAGACATCTCCTACTGGGATTAGAATAAGGCCCGCTGGTCTTCAACTCATTCTTCAGTTCAGTTCAGTGTTCTCATTTTAATTGAGCAGGTACGGAGATTTTTGTACACTCTCCTCTATTGATTGTTGAATTACATTTCTGTTTATAATTAAAATCAAAACACCTACCATGGTAATATCTATTCAAAACAGAACTGAATGAAATGATTAAGATGGAATGACAAATGAAATGAATTTGAGAAAAGTACTATACTAGCCTTGGCTACAACTTGGCTTCGCCTCAGCCCACATTTAGCTTACGGCCCATAATACGCCAACATTACCAATGCTCCAAACAGAGCAAACCCTTAGACCAAATTGAATATGGTGCTATGTGCACTGTTTGGATCCAATCAAATCGAACCATACTTTCACTCATACATGTGTACTCCTGTCAATGTCCATAACAAAAAACGTTCTAAGATCTTACCTTTTTGTCGAAAGAGTAAATTTAAGAAGTATTTCTAGCAAATATTCAAAAATAAAATAATAATACACTCACATCTATTATCTAGCCCACCCACAGTAAGAATCATGATGAGCTTGATAACGGAGAAAATAATGATAATAATATGTATATAAATATTCGAAGTATACTAAATAAACATAAACATCCATGACTTGTGAGTGTGAACCAATGTGCACCAGAATGTGTACCTGAGACCCCTGAACAAGTAGCCTGCAAGGGGCATAGATGACACGGCCAACCGGTCCTCACAAAGTGATTATAATAATTACAGATCACACACATTTTTAGGCAATTAAGAAAATCAATAGTTTAATTGGAACTCCAATAATTTTATTATCCTCTAGTTTCAGTTTGTTCGGAACTCTACATAATATACATATTCTGAATGTATTCTACGAAATAAGAAACTGATTCTATGATTTATGATTGATTAGATATAATCAAATGATAGATCAAACATAAGGCCAATTCTAAATATTATGTTTTGTTTCATAAGAGATTGCATTCTGACATAATAATATTTAATAGTATTTTGAATTTGAATTTATTATTTACAGCTGCTGGTCCTCAGATAGTGACAACTGTGGTTCCAGTAGGTCCACATCCAACTCACATGATATGTCCAAGCTGTCAAGCAGAAATTAATACAGCTACTCAAACCAAGCCCGGACTTATAGCTTACATATCTGGAGCTATTATATTTTTAGTGGGGTAAGTTTACACTTTTGCTTAATTTTTAATGACCTTTTTGCAACTAGATTTATTTATTTTTATTATACTATTTGGAAGCCATACTAGCGTGACTGATATATGAAATAAATAACTATCTTTATTTTTATTAAATGCAGTGTTATATTAAACATATTTTCGTCACCCATTTAGTATGTTTAAATTATGTGTTGAGAACTTTTTAGTTTACAATTTGTGGTCGTTTTCTTAATCTGATATTTTGCTTTTTTAATGAAATACCTTTTAAATAAACTAGGGATGTTTTGGCTTCTGCCGTTTTACGTTATGTTCTATGTATTTTAATGATGTCATTTTGCTCTGAGAATGAACACCCAATTGATATAAAGTTATGAACAGATTATTAACACAGTATGTTATTAAAATTATGAATCTTTTGATTAACTAAATTAGTGTAAATTACAAATAATATTTTTTCAGATGTTTTTGTGGTTGCTGTCTTATCCCATGCTGCATTGATAGTTGTATGGATGTACACCACAAATGTCCTCACTGCCACGCTTATCTTGGACGCTACAGGCGATAAAATATTGATTAAATATAGAAACAGAATTTGTTTTTTAAAGTGAAAACCAATATCATGATCTGAAGTTATTCCATATCCATAGAGAACGAGATCCCAGAGCACTGCAGCCAGACTTATATTTAGGCAAATCTATTTTTTTTTCTTACACACCATGTGAGTACAAAAGGATGGTGTATTCGTTTATATCAGGAGGTGTGAGAAAGATCGATGACGAACACTACAGAAGGTCCATAAATGTTTGACAATCAGCAAGGTTATTTTAAACAAGTTACTTGACTAGGCACTACTGTTGTTGGGTCTAACTATGTTCCTCATCCTTCGCATGATGCTTGAAACCCTCAAGGCCTACTAGTATTTACTTAACACCAAATGTAGGTATGTATCTTTAGTGACTATTATCCCTAAAAACCCCCCTAAAATAAACTAATAGATGTTCTCACCCTTGATACTGTGGCATAGGTCTGGCTGATCTGGTCTCTTATTCTGTAAATACTTAGAAGTTATTATATTTTTGTATATTAAATAATAATTTGCAATTAATATCAGTATTTCTACTTCATTGCTAAGAGTATTATGTATTGTTAAAATATTTGCTATAAGTTCAAAATAATAACAATATAACAATTTATTGTCATCTTTTGTATGTTGTTTTTATATTTATTGACTTGAATATTTAATATCTTCTGTTCTTAGTTTTACTAAGAACAAATTCTCATCATAATTGGATCTTATTAAACAAATATTAAAGGACAATGGGTGATACCTACCATGTCCATTTATATCACTTGTGTCATAACATTTATAATAACTAAAATTTAGGTTTTAAGCAATTTATTTTTTAAATTCAAGTGTGTGTAAGACCCAATATTTATTTTTAATATCAACATATTCAATATAACTTGATCAGAAAATAATAATTATACATCTAGTATAATTATTATTTTCTGATCAAGTTACATTTTCTATCATCAAAATTTTAGGTGCTTTAACAAAACTTTTTAACCGACTTCAGAAATAGGTGATCAATTCGTCCTATGTATTTAATATTGCCAGAATTGCACAGTTTTTGTATATGTAAGTCTATACCCGCATCTGAACATAATTGCCAAATTTTACGAGTATATATACATATGTTTAAATATTTGTATGTTTGTCCGCGCATATCTCAAAAACTATAAGTCAAGTTGCAAAAAACACTTTTTTGTTGAACTCGATGTACTTAGTCCAACTTAGGAAACTGTGCAAGTTTCATCTAAATCAGTTCTGTAGTTTTTGAGACAGAGAGTAGTAATTCTTAACATGTGATTAAGCATGTCGGTTCAATGGTTGCAAGCAATTAGGCTATCAACATCATCATCGCCAGCCTTAGCACACAGGCAAACAAATAATTAAAACGAAGTAACTAGGTACTTGTCCCATAAAAAGGTATTTTTAGGAGTTGGTGGTAAACTGTTTCTAGAAACAATAGAAAGTGAAGCATCGACTCCAAAAAATAGCTTTTTATGGGATAACTGTCCACCTTCTTCATTTTAATTATTTGTTTCTTTTTAGTGTTTTGAAGTCGGTGTAATTTTTTAAATTATCTTTTTGGCATAGAGAGTAATGGGTACTATATCTGGTTATGATTTTCATGTAAAATCATCCGTCATCGTTTAGTTATTGAATAACGTAATCTCACGTTGCGAATCTTACAAATGACGCAGGTCTCCCTTAGCGCTTAGATCAATCTGTCAAGCGATGTTATAAATTACGTTTGAAATTCAATTGTGTCTACAATCTGATGCTTGACAGGTTAAATTGTACTAGAATTCGGGAACTCGTTTCCAATCGATTCAACTAGACTAATTTATATTGAGTTGGGTTTAAAATAGTTCTATTTTTAAATAAATCATAATGTTTTACGGAATCAACAGACAGATTAACCATCAGAAAAATTGATTCCGTTAATCATTTTTCTGATCCTCTGTCTCTTTCTGTTTTAAGCGTACTTTTAAGGACATAGTAATTTTTAAAACACTGTCATTTTATTTTTTACAGTGTATCTTTAATATACATATATTGTAAATAGTATCTTTCTGCTGTATGTTCACTTGCAACAGTCACTATATATTATTGCACATGACTTATGGATTGCCAATTTATGTTTCTTGTAAGTATAGTGATAATGATAAATGATGTTACCAGTTCAGGTTTTTTTTTGTAAACTGGTTCCGAACAGTGTATATTTGCTTGTAACTGTGATACTATCTATGAACTCATACATATACGTCTGCGTAAAAGATTATTTGACCTAAAGTATACATAAATAATCAGAAAAAGGATAAATGTATATTGGTCAGTACCGTTATTATCAAATATCGGAAAATATTTCTAAAACGAATTGGTACTCTAGTTCTGTGGCTTTCTATTGTGGTGCATAATACAGTCTTCTGAAAGTTTGTGAATTTTGGTGTTGTTTTGGTACCAAGCTGCTTGAAAATGTAGCCCATTATAAGAAAATAAATAGTGACAAAATTCAATATGAAACCTAGATTGTAAGTTATCTATGTTGAATAACTGTTTGTGGATGTTTTTATTTTATTGACTTCTGCTAGCATTTATTCAAATAATATATAGATTAAGTTATTGCTAATAATTGACTAAAACCGATTGTGTACAATTATGGGTAGTTGAAACTTAAAATCGATTATACAGTTGCCAAATCTTGTATAATAGATAAAATTAAATGTTGACTCTAACGTACCTACATTTTTGTACTCTTGTGAATGAAATCAATTTGTAATTTATAGTGTTTCAGTAACTTTTTTTAATTGATACAATTTATGTCTTATTATAAAATGTATTGAAATTGTATTTTTTCCATGACTGTTAATGTTTTGCTGTGTATTTCTTGAGCGACAATATTACTTCAGTATAACTTTTTGTTAACTTATAAAATTCTAGCCTATAATCTTTAATGTCCATACCGAATTTCATCTAATCGGTTCAGCGGTAGTGAAAACAGCAGATAAACAGAGCAATTATTTTCGCATTTATAATATTAAAAAATACAAATATGACTTGGTCTTCGGATCAATATCATTTTTTAACATAAACTGCTTGAATTTTAATAAAATTAAAAATGCCCAACTGTTTATTGAGATACTGTTTATTCATGTACAGACGACCGCACATCAAGTGTAACAGTTCCACTACGAAAGCCGCCTCTATTACGAACTAAGTAAGAGCGGTCTCAAGGTCAAACTGTGACGCTTGATGTGCTGTCGACTGTACCAAAAAATATTGGGGGAAATTTCTATAAATTCTACAAAAAAACAAAAGTTAAAAATAAGATGCTGTCAATCACATAGTATACATTTATCTTTTATTTATTTTTGAAGGATTTAATTCCCTACTGAGTATATTAAACAAAACGCAAAATGTACGCACCAACTACCTACGTTATAATAAATGTGCTTTTAGATTGAAACTAAACGCTGATTTATGCGTTCAATTGCGAGGTTTTGATTTTATTTTTAAAGTACAGTAAGGTGACGAATTTTTTATTATTATAAGATTCTTAGAAATAATAGTTTATACATACCTACATTCAACACCACCTAAAAATTTTGTTGCCAGACCTTGTTGCTTGCCAACAAGGTTGTTGACAACTTTTTTAAAAGCTTTTATTTAACTTGTTTATGTTCGGGTGGAATCTTGCTACTCGATTTTGAAGCAGATATCTTCATCCGATTGAGCTGAAATTTTGTATACACGTTTAGTTGGGATGACAATACACGATAAGCTGTGTGACGTCATTCTAAATCCAAGATGGCGGACCATCCAAGATGGCGGAATAGTTATTTTTAATGCATTTTTACAATATGGGTATCAAATAGAAGGGCTTGTTGAGAGTAACTCGCAACATAATGTGACGTCTTTCTAAATTCAATATGGCTGAACATCCAAGATTGCGGAATAGTTATTTTTTATGCACTTCTGCAATATGGGTATCAAATGAAAGGGCTTGCCGAGACTCCGAAACCTAGCCAGCGAAAACTAAAAAGTAAAAAATAAATTAAAAGCAAAAAACCTTTTTGAAAAAAAGCTTTTATTTAAATGCTCTAAAAAGAAGAAAATAAAATTTTTTCGTTATAATTTTAACTATGCAAACGCTTTACTTGTGTTGTGATAACCAAGTGTCAAACAAAGAGTACCTACATTTTTTACCGGTGTCAAACACGCTGCGAATGTGTGCTAGGCACACTGGTAATATGTAAATGGCGTTAGCTTAAAAATTTTAACAGATGGAAATAGATATTATATTATTATCGAATTTAATGTAAACTCGTGTAACTTATTTTACTTTATGTTTAGTAACTTTGGTAATAATATATAAAATAAAACGGTTATTGAAATAAAAAATAAAATGATATTTTGAAGGTTCTTACACAAACAACAAGTTTTTATTTTTTTTTGTGTTGATAAAATTCATCTATTTTATTAACTTTCCACACTGATGTCTATGGCACTGAGACTACTGGAGAGCTCCTGTACTTGCTTACCCACTCATTCGCAGCAGGTTGTACTATTATATGAGTGATATGTAGTTTGTACACTTGGTTACCACAAGTGATACTAGTTAACTTGTGTATAACGGCCTGGCCACGCGAACAGGCGGCGGCGGCGGCGTAGGCGTTTCGGCAACCACTGCGCGCTGTCTTGATGTCGGCCTCGCAGCGTGTCGCGAGGCAGCGTGTCGTAAGGCCGACATTGCTGAACAGTGGTTGCCGAGACGCCGCCGCCGCCCGTTCTCGTGACCAGGCCGTAAGGTGTTATTGTTGTATATTTTGCGTTTTGTACATTAACTCTTGCTGCCAAAATCCATAGATAGGTTAGGATATGAAATTTAACATTAACCTTGTTTTAGTGTAGTTTTACGATTTACATAAAGCCTATAATATGTTTTAACACTTACTTTGAATTAAAAGATGCTTTAATTAAGTCCTCGTATTTTTACTTCTACTGAATATGCCTTATAATTTGTTTGTGGAAAGTACTTTTTTGTGTCCCTTATCTCGATGCTTCAGGACCATATTTTATATTACTTATATAGAATGAGAATGACCCATCTTTCGATTTTTTCATCTAGGAAATAGCCTCCATTCATGTTTTGGCTTTTGTCCAATAGGTTTTTTCGTTTATACAACTAGATGACAAACAAGCCGACGACCCACCTGGTGGTAAGTGGTAACCGTCGCCTATAGACACCTGCAATAACAAGGGAAACTTACTTTGTATTGCAGGTGCGTTGTTATCCTGATGGCTAAGATAAAATGCCTTTCATGTCCAGTAATTATATAGATAGCCAGTATGCTATCTTTCCCTTCAATCCGAAACTCAGCAAACTGTTTCATTTTTGTAATTAAATAATCACAATTATAAACACAAGTCGAAAAATCAAAACAATCTGAATTTATTGTTCCCGCTTTGTCCACAGATTATATAGACTATTTTTGAGTTGCGTTCCGAAATTACAGTACATGTCATTTTTTTGAAAAGTAAATATTATGTTTTTATGTAACGTGACATTATTGTTTACTGAATTATATAGTTATTATTATTTCTTTAACAAAACGTCCATAAATAAAAATAGTTAAGCTTATAAACTAAAATAAATTAATTACATAGTTTTGCGACTAGCGCTACTGATTTTCGGAACGCGCTACTGCCTATCTCAAATTTATTTAAAAACTTACTTTGCCTCACGCTCGCTGCAAAAACCGGTTTTCCTTTGAGATTTTACGAAGCAAAAGAGCTATTTTGTTGCTGGAGAGGTGAAAAAGTATTTTTCATAGGAGAGTGCATTTTTGCGGCTTCCGGTTCCTAACACATCCTATTTCAATATCCAAGATGGCGGATGCTACTTTTTAATAAACAATCAATAATTTGGTTATAAACGTAGTTTTTGGGGGTCCCGATTCCGAATATGACATCTATTTCGAGATCCATGGTTTTAGGGGGTCCCGGTTCCTAATACAACATACATTTGGAAATCCTAGATGGCAACGAGTTAAACAAAATAAATGATGAAGGTGTGAGATGTCCTGCTATGATAAAACGCTTGCTTAAAAGAACATTTTCTTTTCTCAACCCTGGGTCCCTAGCCTTAACTTTTTGCGGTTCGGTTAAATCACTATAGTGCCTGGGTATTAAGACCATTTGTCGAGTCATGGCTGGCCATGACGACCACTGTGCGACCAATGACAAATTTATGAAATGCCAGAAACCAACGTTAAAAATAGTTATGTGTGTGAGTTTCATTTGCCGCCCCTTTCTAAGGATGTCATTTGACACACAGAGCACGTATACAGGGTGGTGCCGTCAATACGACAGTAAATTAAAACATGGGGTATATTAGTTCATAGAAATGGTTTGACACTTTCGAAAATATCTTATTCATTTGATACTCATTTGTATGAAAGAATTGGCTGCATTATTTCATAGAAATGTCAAGAAATTATCAAATGAATATATGTTTTTGAAAGTGGCAAACCATTTCTATGAAGTAATATAGCCTATGTTTTAATTTTTTGTCGTATTGACGACACCACCCTGTAAAGTCATCCATTGCTGTTACAATTTTAACCAAATTTCAACAGCGTCAACAGTTTCATGACTACGTCAAATCTGACAGAGTAGCAGTTCCTCAAAATCTCAGACATATTCCTCTATGTCTCAGACTCAGAACAATAACTTGTTCTGAGAGCTGTTCCTGTATGTACCTATGACGCAAAGAAATACGTAAGTACTAGAAATATCTATTTAGATCGTAAATCAAAAATCGTATCATATTTTAAATATTTAAAAAATCGTATCGATATTTTAAAAAAATATACCATTGACAATCGTTATCACTAAATTGAAAATGTATTGGATTTGACATTTACGATCGAAAGACAATCGAGAGCCTATGTCAAATCCCATACATTTTCCGCTTATCAATAGCGATTATCGAAAGGCAAGTTGTCAATCAGTTTTTTGAAGTGGTCTAGCCTCGAACCTCTTAAAAATTTCTAATTTGATACTCAAAAAAATATCGATATTTAATTTAAAATTACTAAGTGATCTTTGATGATCATCTGTAATAAATAACCTATCTATTCCAAAATATAGGAAAATAAAATAGTTTGGTACATGTTTTTTTTGTCATTGTGAACATAATTTTACAAAGAACTCATATCTACAGAAATTGTAAAAGTAATGTCAGCTACTTGTTGAATAATGTTTTAAAGTTTTATTTGGATATCCCGTATTCTTGAAGATATTGGTAAGATAACCTGTTTGATCTAAAAAGCAATCAACTTTTACATTTTTTATATTAAACTGTTTTGTTCATATTCGAATTACAATAAGTCAACATTCCCCGCGTTATCCTTTTATTCTAATAAATATTTTAAGCACATATGCTCTAAAACATACATTTTAATATTATGCAATAGTCTAATTTGGAATTGTGTGCTTGTACTAATTTGGAATTCATACCGTAATGAATGACGCCTACACCCCTAGCTTTGCCCTTGTATTGGATGATGCTCTGGCTAATGATGTAATTATGAGCAACATCTGTTTCCACGAATCATGTTAAAATAAGATTTAAGCCTCATTACATCAGATTTTTTACAGCATCCAAGTTTTAAATTAGTCGAACTTTATAACTTCTACTATCAAATCAATCATTTTAGTGATGAGACCGGTTTTTTTGTTAATATCTTATCAAATACAGGCTGTTCACATGTGTATTTTTCATACACAATAAAGGCATGAACAGAATCTCTTCATACCTTTATCTCATTAAATCGGTCTCCTTTGTCCATAATGCATTGCCCATAACATTTTAGTAGGTCTTTTTATTTAGGTATTCACAACAAAGCACTCAAAATTGCACTATTATTTAGTTATCTAATGATTTATTTGGCATTTTCCACTTTTGAGAAAGGATAAGCGACAATCCACTGTAATAATATAACACTGAGCTTAAGCTGTTGATTGTTAACAATCATCCCATATTTAGTCATCAGTTTGCCAACTTTAATTCCTTTTTGAATAATGCTGAATTGTAAATAATTTCTAACACCAACTAATCTCTATTTCAGGCAATGTCACATATTAATGATTTAATTGGTGTAGTACGGGGCTTAAGGTTAGTGGTTGAAGCTAGCTTGAAATTACAGCAGGATAATGCCAAAGTAATATGGAATAATTCATCAGTTAAATCACTTATACAAAACTGCTCAACTAATCCACTCACTGCTTACAAACCAAAGCCTGGCGATGCCAAAGACTTGATGGAACGAGCTTTGGTAGTCGCTCATGGCTTTAGACAATATGCTGTAATGCACATCCCTAACTACAAAACTGAAACAGAGAAGGTAGCTGAAATGGATAAAGATCTCAGAGAAGAGATAGAAGAATTGAATAGAGAGTTCAATGAGACGTTTGAGACCCTGAAAAAATCACATGAAATTAAGTCCAATCCTGTAAATATTAGTAATGTATATGTGTCACCACTTGATAACCTAAGTAATACAAGAACGTCGATGCAAACTGAACCTAAACCACCACAGCCATATGTAGCAATAGTCAGACCAGATACAGCAAGTGCCGTCACTCCACCGAAGCCAGTTGCTAAGAAGAAGATTAGAGTTTCGGTAAATTACTTTTTATTATAATATTTACTATTGTATTTAATATATAATGATAATAATAAATGTTTGACATTGTATCTCTTATTTTTCAGCTAAGTGAAAATTCCAAAGCACGAGTGGTGCCCTCATCTCGTATAGGCCGGATGATATCTTTTGGGTCTCTGGCAGCAGGCCTTGGAGTTGGCACAGTAGCCCAGTATGCACGCAATACAATACAGTCAGTGACAGGTCGTGTGGACGACTCAGCAAACAGTTTTCTATCACCAGCAAATGCTGAGAGGATTGTTGACACACTTTGCAAAGTCAGAGGTATGCTTATGAAATTATGGAGGGCTCTAAAAGCTAAGCTCCAATGTAATAATGAAATGTTTTCACAAGAAAGAAAACCTATTCAGAATTATTGGAATAGTATAGTATAGTTAAAAATGGTGCTACCAAGAATTACTGGTTTATTTTAAAACACATGTTTCTAAAAACGGCTTCCTTTGTATAAATAAAGTTAAATAGTAATCAGTTAGAATTTCTCCATAGTAAAATTATGAGTTTCAAATAAAAAATAAATAAATAAAATTTGATTTACATTTTCTGTGGTCAATTTAGTTCTTTATTACATTTTAATAAAAATATGACATTTTGTGGAAAGTTTTAGTATAAGTAATGCAAGTGTGGTAAAGAAATATCAAGCTTACATTTACCATAGATTTGTGTTAAGCTTATTTCCATCTCTTCTCTTCTAAATTCTAGGTGCTGCTCTAAAACTGGGCCAGTTGCTCAGCATTCAAGACGAGAGCATGATATCACCGGAGCTGCAGCGCATCTTCGAGCGCGTGCGTCAGTCCGCCGACTTCATGCCCACATGGCAGGTAGAGAAAGTGATGAGCTCACAACTTGGCGTTGATTGGCGAAGTAAAGTTCAGAACTTCGAAGAGAAACCCTTTGCAGCCGCTTCTATTGGTAACCAAATATTATATTGACTTGTGTTTATTTTTGTGGTACAAAGAGCCACTCAATTTAAGCTAATTCATCTCTTTATTTCAGGTCAAGTTCACTTAGCCGTTCTACATAATGGTCAAGAAGTGGCAATGAAGGTGCAATACCCTGGTGTAGCTAAAGGCATTAACAGTGATATTGATAATCTTGTTGGAGTGCTTAAGGTATAATCCTGTCCTCTATACATATTTACTATTATAATATTAATGAAAGTTATTTTGCATAAAAATATGTAAAATAACTTAAAATAAAAAACAATGAAAATGTCTAAAAAGATATTGGAAATGCGAAAACGAGAATTGAGGTGTGGTTGAAAGGAGTTTCTTTACAAAATAACTTTATAACAATTTTTTTTTAGGTATGGAATGTGTTCCCCAAAGGAATGTTCATAGACAACATCGTGGAGGTTGCAAAGAAAGAGCTTGCATGGGAGGTGGACTACATTAGAGAGGCGGAATGCACCAGGAAATTCAAGAAGATGCTGGAGCCGTACCCTGAATATTTTGTTCCTGATGTTATCGGTGAGGAGATGTCATCAAGAAATCTATAAAATTATTGTTTAACTCAGACTAAAAAGGTCAAGCTAGATAAATGATGAAATGTGCATAGCTTTATATACTCTGGTTTGAAATGAGGTTGTAGTATGATATGCTTACCAAGAAGTTTAGTAGGAGTCAGTTTTATTTGTGTTGATGATTATTCTTACTCATACTTACAATTATAACCAGTATTGTCAAGTTTTTTTGAACAACAAGGTGACCAACAATCATGGCCCACCTGATAGATTTATAAAACTTGGTGTGTATAGGCCCTAAACTGATGTCATCATACCACAGATGAACTGTGCGCGGCCGAGGTAATGACCACAGAGCTAATTGATGGCATGCCCTTGGACAAGTTGTTCGACGCTCCGTACGAGATACGAGTAGACATCGCGTCCAAGATCATGCAGCTTTGTCTGCGGGAGATGTTCGTGTTGAGGTGTATGCAGACGGACCCGAACTGGGCTAATTTCTTCTACAACACCAGCACTAAACAGGTTAGTAGTAGTTCCCACGCGCGCATACAAAAAAGCCTTTGTCCCGTTGAGTCACACCATTTTGTGTCACACTGTTACACAACGGGAAAAATATTCCCATTGAGTAGCACCGTAACTCAATGCCACTATTTTTTCCCCCCGTATGTAGCTGGATCATGCCCTGAAGTACCAGGCTACCATATATATGTAGGAGATATTTAGCATACTCTTAATTTGTTTATATAATAATCGTAGGGGTACAATAAATATCCTCTCATATACTTATGGTAGCCTTGTACTTCAGAGGATGATCCAGCTACATACATACAAATTTGAACAATGATTTTACCCAAGAAGCTGTTACTTAACGGGAATACAGCGTTCTGTTTAGTTACACTGTCTCTCAACGGAAAAAAATAGTGGCATTGGGAACGGGAATATTTTTCCTGTTGTGTAACAGTGTGACACAAAATGGTGTGACTCAACGGGAACAAAGGCAAAAAAGTTTTCGTAGCGGAAGGCAGCATGCCGCCTCCTTTGTGTATTTATGGGTGACGCCGGATCGTTTTTGAAAAAGTTTTTAGGTTCAAAATTTTGCCTCATATACAATTTTTTTTCTGAGGACTTTAAACTCATATCCTGGTGTTATTGTTCGCGTTAACAGTAGAAATATTCTTTTTTATCGTGAACCGTGCCCAATAAGTATTATGTAGATTTCTTCAAAAGAGAAGTGAAAAGGCACATCACTACGCTATCAAAATCAGAATAGGACGGGCCATTGACTAAATCGACTTCGAAAAGGAAGGTCCGCAAACAATTTATGGGCAATGTACTAATAAAAATAATAATTTTAATTTGTATCATGTAAATAAACTAAGTAAATTCGTATTCTGATGGACAGTATATTATATTCTAATACTTTCAAGTGGTATAAAAAATGATTTTTTTTATTTAGGTTATACTACTCGACTTTGGCGCGACTCGCGAGTACTCCAAAGAATTTATGGACCAATACATCGAGATTATCAAGGCGGCCTCAGACGGCAACCGCGACGCCATCTTGAGAATGTCACGTGACATGAAGTTCCTCACCGGCTACGAGTCGAAGGTTGGTTATTAAAATATATGTTAAGTAATTATGTTTTGTATGTGTATGTTGTTATCGTGGTGTGTGCAACCGCTTTTATTCACTTAATGAGCCTTCCGAAGCACGGAGGAGGTTGAGATTGGAAATTTTAGTTGACCGATCCTGAAATCGACCAAGGCGACAGTTGCTTTGTGTTCGTAATCAAACCAGAACGCTGAAACCACTACGCCACCGAGCTCCTCAACGGCCAAATACTCAAACGATTTTACACGCTCATATTTTTCAAGTATTGTCGAAGTCCTTAAAATTTGAGCAGATTTAAAGGCTTTTCCAAACACAACGCGTACTTATTGCCGCGTTAATAGCGTTGCGTTTTAACGTCGCGCTCTTTGATGTAGATTAGCGCAACGCTCCATCGCAGCGTACCATTCAACAGAGCGCAGTGGACTACCAGTCTTTGGAAAGTCTGTGCGCTATTGAGATGTCGAGTGATTCAGGTGTAAAAGAATTATTACTTTTAAGTGCTTTATCACGAACACGAAAAAAAAGAGTAAGTATGCGTTCACGACATAAATAAAAAGAGAAAGGAATTAGGAGGATTGTATCGCGAGCTTTCATCACATTAAGATCGTTTTTTTTTCATTTTTTACATTCTTTCGTTTTTTACTTTAGTTTTTCACTCATAATTGCAATATTTTAATAAACGTGCAGTCGGGCGCTAATTACAATCTGTAAAAATACAACGCATGGCGTCAAAGTGTCCTAGCGCCGCGACAGAGCGTTGCGTACTGCTAGCGCCGTCGCCTGTTTCACAGCTAATACCGTTCATAGTACAACACAATTCGCTATTCGCTTCGTAGTACAACACGCTCTAAGTACGCGTTGTGTTTGGCAAAGCCTTATAGGTGACGTTTCATTCCCCGGCCCTTATCATAATGTTTCTTTCTGCCAGATAATGGAAGAAACACACGTAGACACAGTAATGATAATGGGCGAGGTGTTCACCAGCGGAGGAGACGGCGAATTCGACTTTGGCACCCAAAAGACGACGCGTCGGATCCAAGCCTTAGTTCCGACTATCTTGACTCACCGCCTCTGCCCTCCACCAGAGGAAATATACTCGTTACACAGGAAGCTCTCCGGAGTTTTCTTATTGTGCTCCAAAATGAAGATCAAGATGAACTGCAGGGATATGTTCAACGAAATCTACGCTCAGTACAAAAGTAATAGCTACAGATAATGACAGATGGAATAATATATTCGAATTTGAGTGGGTAAAGTGCCTACAAATTTGCTCAATTTATCTCTTGGAATTTCCGTATCGAGCAACTCTATATTTGTAAAACGAGTGACGTTGCTATATATCTCTTACTCTTAAGCGGAATGAAAAAGAAACCGTATACCAGAGTTACAAAAATCCAAAAATAACATAAATATGAAATTCTGGGGTTGCGGCGGGTCGATATTTGGCCTGATTCTGAAGACACACTCTAATTCTAAATTTAAGTACAGTATATCTCTTTCTCGCAATATGTAATAGGAAAAAGACAGCAAGAATTTGTTTAAAGCTGTCAATTAAATTTT
Organism: Nymphula nitidulata; assembly: GCA_947347705.1. Classification (NCBI taxonomy): domain Eukaryota; kingdom Metazoa; phylum Arthropoda; class Insecta; order Lepidoptera; family Crambidae; genus Nymphula; species Nymphula nitidulata. The sequence goes on from OX374616.1 coordinate 28,154,409, forward strand.
GATAGATTTCAAAGAAACCATAGACAATTTTAGACGGCAAGTACGGAGGTGCCTCCTAAACACTGCATTTTATCAAGTTCAATAAGGTCGAAAATTGAACGCACGTTTCTAAATGTTAAATTATATGACAACCATCCTTTTCGTATTCACTTTGAGAGAATGAAATGCACTAAACTTAAATTTAGACTTAGCATGTGTTCTCGAGAATTAGGGCCAATATAGCTCGCTCTTAAATGTAATGTAATTACAGACTTTTGTAACACACTTTATAAGCTTATTGAGCGATTATGAACAGTCCTAAAGATTTATTACTGCGTTCATGCCGGTTGTTATCTAAAGATCAAGCAAATTTGTATACAATTAAGACCATTCTTTTGTTCCTTGTAAAAACATTGTTAATATTATTTAAAGTCTATAGAAATGTGAAACCCCGGGCTCTCCCTTGAAACAGCGAGGTCTATCGCGTTGATAATAATACTGAAAATGTCGCTCGATTTAAATTTGATATTATGACGTTACGACGCTTACTTGTGTATCTGTATTCTGTTTTAAATTATTCCACGTGATTGACAACTTTTTGATTATTTTTAGAATCGTGCCATTTTTAGGTATTTTTATTTATTGCTAAAAAAGAGTGAGGGTTGCAATTAAGTAAGGTTTAAATTATTAATAGTTTCAGCAAAACCACATTGATACACATTGCGAATGAAGCTTAATTATAAATAAAAATAATTCAGGTATAAACTTGAATTATTTTGTCTAGTGGTGTCAGTACTGAAACCCGAAAAAGAGGATTTTGTGTGGCACTAAATTATTTTCCATAATAATATTTTAGTCAAGTTTTTGCTGTACACAAATACTTTGTCAACACAGACCACTTGGATATTTATATAAAATGATTTTTTTTAAATGGTCGTGAGTGCATGGATAACAAAATCGAAACTAAGACAGCTAAAAATACTCAAAGGAAACCCTGGGTTTATTTTCATAAGAACCGTAAGTCATGTAACTTACAATAACAAAATAACAAACATAATCTTTCAGCATATTAGTAATAGTAATATTTTTATATAATAGTTGGGAATGACGTTAATTTCGTGACACAATTGGTTTAATTCTGAACAACCGTTTCATAAAGAGCAGCATCACGTTAAAAATACATTTAAGAATCATCACCATCTCTCTTTATTTCAAAAACATCTCTAATGAACTTTGCCATTTTTTGTTTTATTTCTTTCTAATCTGATTTCATTAACTATTCAAAATGAAATATAGGCGGCATAAATAGGCACGTGTGTTAATAATTAGGGAAAGGATTATAATTTATTATCGACTGTGTTGAGAATTTATAATAATTTTGGGAAAATAATTCCTAAGGAAAAGGTTATAAAAAATAACAAATGATATGCTTATATATTTTTATAAAAATACCACTATATTAAAATCAAGACAAATGCACCAAAAAAAATACAAAGGAAATATTATGTTTGGAAATTCAGGTCCAAATCTGCACGTCGTCAATTATTGAGCCAGTGTTAGGATAGTGGCTTAATATTAGTGACGAATCTTACGATGGATATTCAAGATGTTCAGCCCCCTTATTCCTTCTTACAAGTGGCGATGCCTACCTTATTTGTGATAGTGAAACATCAATGTATCGGCACTAGTCAGATAGTGAATAAGGCAATTCTTTGGTCAGTCAAAGATGGACAATTGATACAAATTAGATTAAGTAATTATGTAAACTGACATGAAGACGAGAAATAAAGTGCCAGTGCAATAAATAATGTATACTAATAGAAAAATATGTGTAGAGTAAACAATAGAGAATTAAGTTTTTGTTAGCAAGACATATACAGGATGGTGCTGTCAATACGACAATAAATTAAAACATGGGCTATATTAGTTCATAGAAATGGTTTGCCACTTTCAAAAACTTCTTATCCGTTTGATAATTTCATGACATTTGAATGAAATAATATAACATTAGCCGCATTATTCCATAGAAATGTCATGAAATAATCTAATGATTATGATATTTGTGGCAAACCATTTCTATGAACTAATATAGCCCATCTTTTAATTTATTGTCGTATTGACGGCACCACCCTGTATACCTACTGAGTAAAAACTAAAGTGATTGAATCGTTTCTACTGAGTATTTACTCTGGCATTAGTAAACACTGCAGTGCTTACCCATCCCTAGTTAAAATATATCCAACCGCAAGTATTACATTGAATGTGGTTTTTAATTTTGTTCTATGTAAATATCATTTCAAGGAGTCGTGGAAAAATAAATATTTGTGATGCCCGGCGTCCAATGTTACCATTCCTAAAAAAATAATTAGCTTTTAATGACAAGTAACATGAACTACCTCTAATACATTAAGATTATTAAAATAAACATCATGAAACCTGCGCGTATGTATGTACCTACTTTTTAAGATAATTCTGGCTATTTTGTCAGTGCTACTACCTACTCACGCGCTAGTTTTAAAGTATGTATTCAACTATGTTACAATAAATGTTATGAATTTAGGCTTAGTTAGCGCACAAACAGTTAATATGAAAGCTTATTATTATAAATTATTAATTTTTGTCTAATAAACTTCTTTACTAAATAGTGTAGTTTCACTTTCCTGCCAATTTACAAATCGCGACAATTTTTTTAAATCAGCATTTGTAGCGTTATCGGTGAAACTAATTTGCTATTTTTGCAATAGGCAAATACCTACTTTACTGCCTACCGATAGATATACAGGGTGGTGCCGTCAATACGACATTAAATTAAAACATGGGCTATTTTAGTTCATAGCAATGGTTTGCCACTTTCGGCAAACCATTTCTATGAAGTAATATAGCCCATATTTTTATTTATTGTCGTATTAACGGCATCGCCTTGTATAGTAGGTACCAGACATTACACAAAAAGTAGATTCCATCAACTTCAGAAATAGTATACCTACTTATTAGCTATAGTATTTTGTGCAAACTAGAATCATAGTACATAATATGATTTTTGTATTTAATTTTAAATTGGTTTGACCGGTTCTTTTAAATGTTGTTTTTAATTTAACACAGTGGCAATGATTGTCAAGTAATTAATAATAAATATTCTTTATTGCACACAAGAGACAAATTGAACAATACAAATTAAAATACACAATGTAGTACAACTGGGCGATCTTATTGCTAAAAAGCAATTCTTCCAAGCAACCTAAGGTGACATACATATTATGAAGAGGGAGAATACCGAAAGGGTGTACGAAATAGTAATTTTTAATTATTGTAATAAAAATCTTGACTCACAATACCAAAGACCAAACCAAATCAGTCCAAATCCCGCCTGACTGACAACATCAAATCCCGCCAAAAAAAACTCAGTTTACTGTAGTTTTCCTGTAAAAGTCGACAAAGGGTCAATGCTATACAGCCATGTCTGATGTATTTTTTATATTTTTTAAGTTGTTGCATTAAAAAAGCGATTGTATTAACACAATCCATCACAGATTAGAAAGAGTATGTGCATCTTGGGAGAGTTTGGCGCTAAATATACATTATTAAAGACAGTCTTCGTGATGCTACTTGTATGAGGTCGATAGGTTTTAGGATAAATCAAACAGCGGTACCTATAATAGTGAGTTTATTGCGTATAAATTCAGCGTAATCCCAACACATAAACTAACGTGGCCTAATACTCGTACCTTAGTTTTTTCTATGGAAAAGCAACACTTAGGTGCTGTAGATATGCATAATAAAAGTAAGAAGGTATTAGATATCTAACGTATCATAAAATAACAGTCAACTTTGTCTGTGCATAATTTGATACAGTTATTGCTACAGAGTGCTACATTACTTCTCTGTCCTAAAATTATAACATTAGTTATATTAGACTATTTAATATAACTAGGTAACGTTGCATACATTTAATAAGTTTTTGTTCATACATTTGAATTGGAGTAGGTACGTAGTGGTTGCGCTTCTTGTTATTGACCATAACAAAATAGTTTGGTAGATATATGTATAAATATAACACTTAAGTAGTAGGTATATTTATTTTTAACAATCAAGTAGGCATTCACTTATAATAGGTTCATAGTTTGGTCATATATTAAGCGAAAGCGACCATTTTGATTTTAAAACACGTGTTAGAAGAATTTTAAGGAAACGTAACCTAATCGTTTCAAATATATCTTGAATTGTATAATATATTGATAAAAAATGAAGGATAGCAAAGTTTTATTATTTTGTAAAACGAATTGTAGGTAGACTAAATAATTTACTAGGTAATTTAAGAAATGAAATGATTCAGTACATCTAGTCTTTTCCCGATATCACCGCTCGTGTCACGCACTGACGACGGACGCAGCAAAGCACTTAGATTTATGCTCTAAGAAAAGTTTAGAGGCTAAACTTTAGAAACTTTCCGTGCATGGCACCTTTTCATTTATAGATAGGTAACTTCAAGAATAATAAATAATTATGTTAAGAGGCACGGCGCAATAAAATTGAAATTAATAATTAGTAATTTTAGCAAGTAGATTCAAATAATATATACTTAAAGAGATACATAGAGAAGATTGTAACACCCTGTGGTGTTGCCTTAAGCTTATGTTCCATCGCCGGAATCTCATACTGAGTATAATTTTTCAATATTTTTAACAGACAGTATAAAAGTTCAAATAGGGAGTATGTTACAACACAATTGATTACAACACTAGTTGGCCACTAACCATACGCTCATGTAACCATTTAAAAAAGTAGAAATTGAAACAGAAATAGAACTAAGTTATATCTAAGTATAGCAAGTAATTTTCATTCAAATTCTATTGTTACAGTTATCTACAAACTATATAAGTATATACTTCAGACAGGTACAAATTTCCATAGCAAAATAAAATATACAATCGCAAGTAGGTATGTATAGTCGACCACAGAAGTAGCTCAACACTTTAGTACCATGTCACACCGACTATTGCGCACGTAGGTACTAAATAGATGGGTACTACTGCACTTGACATAGTACTAAAGTGTTCAGCTACTTCTGTGGTCCACCATACTTACTCCAGTTTTTCTCAATATTGTAATTTAAATATGTATATTAATATTCGGCCAACACAATTACATCTCTAACTTGTCTATCGTATCTTCTAGCCAGCAGGTACAAGATGGTGCCGATAATTCACTAGTAGGTAATAAATACGTTTTAATAACTAGTTATGTACAATTCTACATCATTTTGTGACCGTTTCTCATATCGTAGACTTAGTCTAGGCCATTTGCGGCACAGATACGACACGTCGATAAACTTCGAAAGGTATACCAGACGTACGCGTTTGTGCCTCATGTTATGTTATGACGCTCGATTTTTAAATAATATTGTCGCATATTTGAATTTTGAATTATTGACCTATTTATCTGCATCATCTGAAGACTAGATTCGATGACTGTCACGTTTTTCACAGTAACGCGTCAGAAACCATACAATCGACGCAGTAATAGGCGCCAATCTTTATAACCCTACTTTAGGTTTAAGACGATGGATAGGTATATATTTGTCTAGACAATAGGTAACAAAGTATTAAACGTTAACATTATCCCTAACATCAATAATACTAACAAAATTCCAATATCAATATTTCTAAATGGTCAAAACATGTTCTGTAATCTGTAATTCACTAGTAGGTAATAATATATTTCGGTTTACAATTCTACGTAAGTATATATATAAATGGTTTCAATTTATATAAGTACCTAAATTTTTCGTGCCAGCGCCGTAACAATAAACTATTAGCCGTTTATTATTACGGCGCTGTCAACACACATTTACTAAAACCCGGTACAAGAGTTGCGAAGTAGGTAGATATAACAACTATAAACAGATTAAAAACGTGAAAATATGATGTATAAATTACCTATAAATTCTACTAATATTGATCATTGTAAACTTAATGCCATAGAGCAGAGAAACGGTCGTCGGCAGACAACGAGACAATGTATCACAGGTCCGATCGTCTGCCCGGTGTTGACCTGAGGCGACGTTAAAGATTATTAAGTTTCAGCGGGACTTACGGTCTGGCCACGGGAACGGGCGGCAGCGGCGACTCGGCAACCACTGCGCGGTCACGACGACGCGCTGCCAGGCCGACATCGAGACAGTGCGCAGTGGTTGCCGATTCGCGAGACGCAGGACGCGCGTCCGGTGAGTTCGTGGCCATGACCTTAAGCCGCGTTGACATGCTCAAAGTCTGCTTTGACAAAGTAGCTTTGACAAAATACCTTTGATCAAAGTTCACTTCGATTCCAGTTCACACTTAGGTAGGTACATTGTTTACTTGGATTAGTTTGCTCATTATTTATCATTTCAGCGTAACATAGGTAGTTATAATGATGTCTGACAAGACAAAATTGTTATTAGACGGTGTAGAAATTATAGTAGACTTGTTGGTAGAAGAAATAAAACTAGTATAGAAAAGAAAAACCCGAAAAAGGAGAATTTGCACTGGCTCCTGGATTTTTTGACATCAAAATCCAAGTCCACTTTGATTGGACGCTGACGTCAAAGTGCGCTTTGATAGCTGGTTTACACGATCAAAATAACGTCAAAGTGGTCATCAAAGCTACTTTGTCAAAGCAGACTTTGAGCATGTCAACGCGGCTTTAGGCGTTGGACTCTTTGAGGTCAGTGAGCCTGGCTAGCTGCGCGGGCTCCAGTTCGTCGGGGATGGAGGCGCGGCCGGCGCGCGGCGCGGCCGGCGGGGACTGCGGCGCGGTGGGCGGCCCCGACGCTACTGACGCGCCCGTCGACTCGCCCTCCGAAGCCGTGGAGCTCGACGCCGGGTGCGGAGCCGCATCCGCCGGCCCCTCGTCCGAATCCCGCAGGCACACCGCCGTCTGCTCCGACAGCGACGACTCCTCGTCGTCGTTGTCGTCGCGCTCGGGCTCGGGCTCCGGCTCCGGCGGCGGGAACGGCTGCTCGGGCTCTTCCACCATCGGAGTGGCTGCCGTGATCACGATTTGCGCCACGCCCAGCCCGCTGTCATCCGCCGGCAGCTCAACTTTCGGCGGCGCAGGCTTGCTCGGCGCTGACGGCGGCGCCACCAGTACCGGCGGCTGCTCTTCGTCCTACGCCACATAAATAATTATATTAAGATGGGGCCTATTATATTTAACTATAAAAAAAGGGGTGCTTTCGTTACAAGTTTACAAATGGGCTAAAATCAAAACTTAACTCGGTCAGGAAATCAGGACACAGAGTTCTCTTTCAATTTTGACTTTTTATTCTATCATGCACGAAAAACCCGATTGACAAGCGGCATGCTGATGTTGTGAGGATGTCAACTAAGGCTAAAAACAACAAAAGAATAGGGGTCCCACTCAAAGGGCAAATTGCATTGCGTTAATACCTACGTGTTAATAGTTGTTTTCATTTTCCTCTATCACCTTAAAAGAAACACAATTTTCATTCATAATAAAGACCCATTGATATCGCATTCCTAACGGTGAACCCTGCAATACTAAAGCACGGTTGAAGCGTAGTAAAGCAAATAACAGCAAAAAGCATAGTTACACAAGAAGCGACAACAAGCACATCTATATACTGTACAATCATAACGACATTAAAGATAATAATGTGGTACAAGAATCAAACCTCGTCTTCTAAATTTTCACCAACAACCTCGTCGACTGATGCATGGAAAAGAATGCAGATTGTATTAACAACGTCATAATTCATATAATTAGGTAGGTAAGAGTTACATGATCAGGGCTTCTATCAAAATGTAGAGAACCGACAACTTAAACCTGCTAGAAGTATTACCTATACCTTATTGAGATAAATGCAGACAGACAATGATTGTGATTTAGTCTCAATTTTTACATCCAAGTTATGTATGTAAGCATAGAGCATGATAGAGCTTACAAACATCTCCTATTCTTCGATTCTCCTTTGCCTGTCATAAGCATATTTACTACTTGCTTATTGTTTTAGAAAATTCATTGTTAATAAAAAAAGATTTAAAGTTTTTTCATATTGATCAATTTTTTTTCTTGAGCCTTATACGCAGACGGCTGAGACTACATACAAGGGACAAAAATGATTGTATGATTTGTTATATCCATCGCGCCTTTGTCTCTCTCAGTGGTGAGACTGTTATAACAGCCTATGAACCGGCTTAGCTACATTACGCTGTGGTCTCGGTCCAAGCATGAGCCTGTCAGCATGACCAACGTCTAAAAGTCTCGTACGCTGCCCTGGGACGACTTACCGACAATAGTGACAGCTGGCGCGACGGACGCCTCTTCAAAGCCGAACTGCGTTCCGTATTGTTCATGTTGGTTCCTAGTGAGCTCTAAATTGAAACTGAACTCTGGCTGGGGATCTTCGTCGTCGTCCGCGCCGGCGGGCGGCGGCGGCGGCGGGTCCGCGGGCGGCGCTGCGCCTTTCGTGTTGTTGTTCTCGCTCACGATCACTGCGGCGTCGCGGACAACACACATTATACCCAAGCCCGTAGCCAGGGGCATGCACAGGAAGTATCGCCACCCGTGATCATTTTAGCTGATTAAGCGGAACAAATAAATACTGAAGTCTAGTGGACCTCCCTCTAATGTACACTGGAGATTTTTCTAACTTAGGTTTCCTATTACAAACATGTCATTTTCGTTTCCGTCCATGGTCGTTTTCTACGGGTCACCTATGAATCTACCAAGCTCCTGCATTCTATTTTTTGAATGTTTGAATTGATGTGATAATGTAGAAACTCTAGGAACCTACATAATACCTACGCTCGCAAATGATCGACGGACTATGTATGCATAAAAATCATAAGACTTACAAAAGAGATGTTCCAAAAATTTATGGAGACCCGGACAGGTCTATGTACTCTAGGTCGTAGGTCTAGGTACAGTATACAAAAAATTGCTAAAAATATGCAGAACACTGATCAATTGTTCTTTTTCTTTTTATTTGCTTTGTTGCATGGTACAAAACAAAATTATTTATAGAAAAAAACTGCAACACATTCTAATATTCATCATGGCGCCTATATCACTTTGGTGACGTTTAGTTGACTTCTGTGTCGCCCGCAATAATGAATAATGGTGAAATCGACGAAAAATTTAACTTTTGTGCAAGCCAACAATGCATGAAAACGAATTATTAGTATTTTTCCCGGATTCAGGAGATATTTCCTGATTTTTCGAGATAGTGTACCTGGCCGGATATGAAACATCTCCTTTATTTTTATGTTATCAGCACACAATATCACTTTCGTATTTAAATTGTTTGCCAATAATATATTTGTTTGCTTATTTGAAAATCCTCACTAAGCAAAACTGTATTAAGTCCTCGAATATTGAAATTAATTTTGCGAAATAGATTCTATGACGTAAGCCCTAAGACCTACATACGGGAAAATAATGCCTGGCTTAATAAGAAAACTGGTATTCTTTCTGGCCACGGTGTGGCCTAAATCTTAAAAAACGTTAGCGACCCAGTTGTAGTTGTAATGTTCAATTGGAATATGTAGATAAATTACAACGATTTCAGTAAATTTAGAATATTTTAATAGGATGACCAAAATAAACAAATTTTTAGTTTAGGGATTAAGTTTAAAATAATACAAGGGGTGATTCATCTTGTGGTTTCGTATTTGAAATACATTATTTTAATTGTAATGCTATAATCAATTCATAAATAATCATTTTTATACAACTAGATGACGAACAAGCTGACGGCCCATCCGGTAATCGGTGGTAAGCGGTTACCGCCGCCTAAAGACACCTGCCCGCTTAGCATGACCACCGAAACGCGATATGATAAAGCCATTTATCGCTTTGAACTGTCAAAAATCATTGGATATAACCGCCATCTTGAAATTCTATCGGAACTGCGAACTTGTATTGTATTTAAACATGTTCACAGTTTCGATAAAATTTCAATATAGCGGTTATATCCAATGATTTTTGACAGTTCAAAGCGATAAATAGCTTTATCATATCGCGTTTCGGTGGTCATGCTAGGCGGGCTGCAATAACAAGGAACAATCACTTGATATTGCAGGTGAGTAGTCATGGCTTAAGATGAAATGCCGTCCATGCCCAGTAATTATAAAAATATATATAAAAAGCTATGAAAAGTAAGTATACGAGCATTTTCTTTCTAATAGTTACAAATAAGTAAGTAGGTATGTATGACATGTTTATGTCCCACAAATAGCATATTTAAACAATCTTTAATTCAGAGATTCCTAGATGAAAAATGTATACCTGAACAAAACTTCAGGACAATTAGGCTATACAGCTTTTTTTCAAACGCATTTCTAAAATGGATCCATTGGAGAAAACTGGACACCCCGAAAACGTTTCAATACCTACATATCTTTCCTTGCTATAGTCTAAGGCACCGAGTATTTCCCTCATATGTTACAGCTGACATCACTGTAGGTACTCATAGACTGTGGTAGATAGTAGATACTGATTACAAACAAATGCCTAACTATTCTATTAGATCGCTTGTATAGCCGAAACTGTTACAATAAGAAAACTATTACGTGATGTCTGTAAATCAATACATGAAATCAAACACAATGTAGGTAAAAAATCAATTACACGAAAGAAAACTAACCGTTCTAAAATAATCCCCGAAGAGCAATATTTTTTTATTATTTTTGTGGGTAGGATGCATAATTTGGCGTTTACTTTAATTACATTATAATACAATACTTCGATAATATTTTCAATTATATTATAGATATCGGAACTTAAATTTTAAAAAAATCGACGACTTATTACTGAATAGTTAATGTCCAATTCTCGAGATTCTAAAAATCCATTACAAACTCACGCCATCAAAAGTCATTTCAATTATAAATAGATAGGTTAAAGAAGTTTTGACAACTTATTAGTGATTGTTTATTTACCCATTCTAGGGTCATAGTTCATTACCGCATTCATGCTATTACGAATTCACTTTGCACTCCAATAAATTTCATCATACTCCAATCGAACATTAGCAATTAGCAATATTATAAAGAACATAAACTTAGAGAACAAGTAATGCAAACAGATATTCATGTGTTAGAAGAAATGATTCTTGATCACATTCGACGTGCTCATAAAACAAAGTGCCGTTGACTAAATGCCATCAAGATTTTGTGCTTTGCAGATAGCAGCTTCAGTTGACATAATAACAAACTCATGGACACAGTGTGTGGCCACTTATGCAAAAGTTTTGATTAGAAACGATTTGAAGTCTGTGCTATTTTAATTTTCACTAATTTCCAACTCTATTAAATAGCAGTGTAGACAGAAATATGATTTTGGAAATAAAAAGGAATCTTTTACAAATATCTACAATTTATGCAACTATTTCAAATGTTTCTTTCAAAATAAAGGTGATGATTTCCGTCTTCACTGAGACATTTAAAGAAGAGAAAAATGGATTTCACTTTTATTTTAATTTCTATTCAAAATCGTGCAACATCATGCAATAACGGAAACGTGATAGAGACCTAGCTGTACGATGTCTAGCCATAGGTAGAGGAGTGCCATTCACTGAATATGCGGATACCATTCCAATTTGCCAAAAAGCTGTGTGGCCTTAAGGGAACATGGCCAATAGGGCTTGATCATAAGAGTCTATTTTGGAATCATAAATTAGTAAAGTTATTTGGTAGTTCATAGGTATCAATAATAGATGACGCAAGTTTTTTTAGTATTTTAGCAGTAGGTCGCAGTAATTTAGCATATCGTGCTTGACTTTTAACAAACGTATTATCTTTGGGCAATAACTATATTAGTTAGGTACAGGTAGGTATTACAGGTGGCGAGTTTTTTTCTGTATGTAAGTAGATATGGATTTATTTCTGTGGAGGATTAGACAAATTGCCGATTGACTCTACATGGGTCACATATATATACAGTGTGGTGCCATCAATACCACAATAAATTGAAACATGGGCTATAGTAGTTCATAGAAATAGTTTGCCACTTTCAAAAACATCTTATTAATTTCATGATTTTGTGACATTTCTATGAAATAATATAATATTCGCTGCAACTTCAAAATTAACATACAAATGGAAGCACTAGAAGAAATAAGAGAAAGGGGTTTTCCAAAGTCTTGTGTGGAAAATGCAATTTGTCGACAGTCGATATCAGTATTAATCACATTATGAAATATGAAATATTCTTAGACTCTTATGACCATTCTCTGTGTCAAGTAACCATTTAGAAACAGGAAAATTAGAATTGGGCACATATTGCATAACACATTTATATACATATAGATAACATAAAACACAGAAAATATAGAAGGAGCGAGAGTAACTTTGGCTGATAAGATAGGAGACACGCGATATAAAAAAGACAAATATTGCAACACACATAATAACAGCAATTCATGGAACACTTGTTCATCGGTTTGTTTTCAGCGAACAAGTATAAAAGCTACCAGTCGTAAAGCCTTTCGCAAGAACAGCGGTTCTGAACTGTTGTTTCGTGCGGAACCAGCAGCAGTTGGCATTCCATAAAGCGAGCAATCGGTCAGCGGCGTCAGTGGCAGCTAGACACTTACATCGTAAATTAAGAAATAAAAAAAACAATTATAAAAAAATACTGACATTTCATTATATGTATAATACAGTTTTTAAGTCTAAGAGAGTGACAAAAAACTCTCTTTGCGAAATTATTTTACCAACTTAGATCAAGTTTGTTGGTGCATCTTTCATGCTTGTAAATAATCATTCGGGCAACCAAAGTTACGCTCAAAAACATTCAGTGGTGCATTACGGAAGAGTTAGTGTCGGTTAGGAGTACTTACGTTCGTCGTCGAAGCCATCGTTCGGCGGAGAGTTTGGCGGCGAAGAAAACACAGGCGGTGCAGAGCCTGGCGGGGTCCAATCGTCCCCAGTGCTTAGTGGCTCGCCGTTCTAGTAAACATAAGCATCGTAATTGTGTGCTTTATCAAAGAATAAAAAGTAGAGCTGGGTGGCGTATTGGATTGAGCGCTCTGGTTTCGATACGAAAAACAAAGCAACTTTCGCCATGGTCGATCCTGGGATGGGTCAATCGAAGTTTGTTATTTCGAGCTCCTCCGTGCTTCGGAAGACACGTTAAGCCGTTGGTCCCGGTTGTTCCTGCAACCGCTTTAACCCACCAACCAGCATTGGACCAGAAGGCCTGTGCCCATCAGTGAGATGTATATAGGCTGGTGATGATGATGATGATGATAAATATAGCTTACATTCAAATATACAGAATGAATTTTTCAAATGTCGATGGTTAAGTCCAGAACTATGAGGAATAGCGAAAAGTACTCAAAAGAATCTCGAGCCCGATTTTAATGAAAACTAAAACTGCATCATTAGAATTTTGAAAAATCAATATAATCGAACTCCGTGACTTTGAAGGGACAAAAAAGCAAATAAGGATCGAGTTCTGGGAAGTAATGATATACGACGGCAAACCTAAGAAAAGGGCTAACTTTCAACAAAATACTTTTTTAATTTCCTACCTTACTTACCTACCTACCTATTAAACCATGATTGATAAATAGATCAAAATGATGGCCACGGTTTTCAATACATAACTGGATTCGCCGTCTGAAGCCATTATTTCTCAAAGTGGTCCAGATGGACCCGCAGAGGTCCACGGGAGACTCGACAAAAACAGATTTTGAAAGTCTGTGGGAAAAAAGTCTGGGAAGCTCTGGCTCTAAAGAATTGTATTACATTGAGCATTTAGAGTGCAATATTTTATTTTTTATGGTGTTGGAATTGGGAATTGCACCAAATCAGAGAATTACCCTACAATATTACTCATTTAAAAAAAAAAAAAAATGCAGTTTCCTTTTTCATCAAAGTCTGGATTATAGTTTTGGATTAGGCCATCAACGCCCGTCTGAAAACTTTACCCTGCAATGCCCGTAAGGAGAAAATTGTAGGTTTTAAATAAAAAAATATTTTAAAAAGTTTTTATTGTCCAGCAATCTTTCGCGGGTGTCCCTAAAACACCCTACCAAAGTTTCACCACCATCTGATAAATCATTTTGGAGCGCTTAGGGGACAAATATACATATCTACATTGATTTTTATTTATATAAACATAAGAATAGCAATTTCATATCTCTAGCGCGGTATTCAAAGTACTCTGTGGGTAGAACATAGTAGGCACGTTTCCTCTGTGGCATAGGTTCCTATTATTTAGCTCGCTTAAATGAATCTGTGACACCTTTTAATGTAGAGAAAACGCAAAAATACACGAGACGGAATTGGCTGGTACACAATTTTTTTATGCAACTAGATGACAAACAAGCTGCCAGGCCCCCTGATGGTACGCGGTTACCGCCGCCTATAGACACCTACAAACCACTTAATATTGCAGTTGCGTTGTCATCCTGGGGCCTAAGATGAAGTGCCGTCCATGCCCAATAATTTTCCCTTCAATCCAAAACACACGGTTGAAATAAGACAGGCGGTGGTACCTACAATAGTTTTGAGAATTTTGACGATACAATCACGTATTATCGTCAAAAAAATTCGTGTTGTTGTGAATGAAACAAGTTGCAAAAGATGGAATATGTAAGTAAAAACTTACCTCGTCACATTCTTCGACGATAAGTGATGGGAAATTCCCGATAGTTCCGTTGGTCTCCCCGCACCACCAACCGTCGTCGACGCCATGCGCATCGCGGGACGTTATACGAATGATCTGGTTACAATCAATAATATTTCAAGCTGACATCTAAAGTCTATCAGTTAATGCAATACCGCTGAAAATTGAATAGGTTTCCCAAGTGGCGAAGCCTGGGAATTGACAAGGTATACTCAAAGAATATTAATGATTACTATATATAAATAATAGAATACCTACCTACGTAGTTAAAATACCAGTTAGAATTTATTGGATAATTATAGTAGAGCTATTTTATACTATTTCTGTGTTAGATGTGCATCTTAGTTTTGTTTTCATATAATTGGTTAAGTTACTATGTATTTTATTTATTACCTAAATAATAAGGGCCTTATCAAGGATGATAGCAGTACTATTGGTCTGTGGCTTTGCTAAAAAATATTATATAACTTTTTAGTATTTTATCACGTTCGCTTTCGTTCGAATGAATTTCTAACACTATGTATGTACCTATATAATTACATAAGGCTTATAACATGGTTGTTGTTATTCTGGAGAAGATGCGCGGCTTCTTCTCCGCAACAAATTGCTTAAAATAATTAAGTTTGGCACCATTTAAATTAATATCATTTTGATTTTGATTTTAAGGCTATCTTAATATTGTAGAAAAATCTCGGATTGTTCATGGATAATTTGAGATACGTATTTTAATACATAATCTAAGCTTGCCCATTTTGTTTTCAACAGATATTGTTATTAATTTAAATAGTCTACGAACCTGTCCTTCTTCAAGGTTCAGTTCGTCAGCGCCTTCAGCATCATAATCGTATAACGCGAAGCAGTAGCCCAGTGTAGGGAGTTGTTCCGTTTTCACTGATTCTGGCTTCGTTTCCTGGGCTTTAGCAGGTTCTTCTGGCTTCACGGTTGGGGCTGAGATCACAGAGATTTGGTCTGGAGACTGGACCACGTCGGCGTCTTCACCTTCCACCGTGTAGTCCACAGACGAAAACGAAATTTGGGTGACCAGTCCTGGAGCGGTTGATGCCTGGAAACGTATTTTTTTTTATTATTGTTTCGAAACCAAAATCTTTATCCATAGTAGTTTTTGTGCTAAGTCGACTCCATTCAATTTCATTAAGAAATCCGGCAGGTATTAATCGACTGTTCATTTAATGTTTTTTCTATTATCTACTACACAGTATAAAATACTAGAGCCTTCTGCGGACGAGACAGATAGATTGACAAAGTTACTTTCGTATTTATAATCATATAGGCTAGTGGCCGCCTGCGTCAATATCGTATAGCACGTCAAAAGGTAGCATATGTTCATTCTCAGGGTGTAATCTATCTCCTTGTCTAATTTTATGTATATCGGTTCATCGGTAGAGTGCAAACGTAAATACAGACAAAGCTACTTTCGCATTCGTGTAATATTAGTTAGTGTGGCTTGCTAAAATTTTTAGTAAGAAGAGAAAAAAAAAATCTATAATTTTCTAGTTTAATATTTTAATTACTAAGTAATTTTTCAAACATTTATAATAATGTTAAAATCAAAAATTAAGAAGAAGAGATGTAAGTTTCACCTGTTCTCTGTCGACATCCAAGTAGTTGTGGGGCACGTAGCCCTCCTCGCCGCGGTAGTTGCGTGCGCGCAGCCATCCGTCACCGTCGCCTTCGCCCACCACTTCTAGTTGCTCGTTCTCGATTATAGACAGTTCGTCTGGGTTTTGGGCCTGGAAGGTTACTGGGTTTTGAATAAGGAAAGCAATTTATCTTTGTCAGTAGTGCGAATTTTGATAGTATTTACCATTAATAAATAAGAGAACCTAATGGCGTGCACAAAAGTCAGGTTCCATTTTAAAACGATAGGATGATTCGCGACGAAAAGGTTGAAAGCGCCATGATTTTCATGGCGCATAGGCGTTTCTTTTTAACAACGCTAGCAAGCGACCGTCTAAAATAATAATAAATGTTGAGATTAAGCTTTCGTTATAGTTCTTAACTTATCTCGTTGTCTCTTTGAGGAGCTTGGTGGCGTAGTGGCTTGAGCGCTCTGGTTTCGATTATGAAAACAAAGCAACTTTCGCCATGGTTGGTCCCGGGATGGGTCAATCAAATTTATAATCTCGAGCTCCTCTGTGCTCCGGAAGGCACGTTAAGCCGTTGGTCCTGGTTGTTACTGCAGCCGCTTTAGCCCAAACTCCTCATGTGACTCTCCCATGTAGGAAGACCTGTGCCCAGCAGTGGGACGTGGTGACGATGGTGGTTCTCTCTTAGACTTACTGTGTATGAATATAACGCAGTGCATTTGTAGAGGGGGGCTGCGGGCTGCTCCTCTTCGCTCTGCTGTGTTGAGGCTTCGGCCTCCGACTCGTCCCAGTTCACCTGCGTGGGGTCGTCCCACCCGACCGTCAATGACTCAATGCGCTGTCGCTCCTCTTCTAACACAGCTATAAATACAATGGTCATAAATTAGTTATTTATTAATCCTATCCAAAAAATTTTGAGTTTCGGTTTTAAAAAGACGTGCCCAGAATACTTTTATTTGGCTCTATATTATGTTATAATGTTCGATTTTGTATAATTCAATTTTCAAACAATATTTGCAAGAACAATTTGTAAGTATTCAATGGGGGAGGCCTTTGTTCAGCATTGGACATCATAGGCTTATATGATGATGATGATTCCCTTGTAGAGAAAAGGCAGTCTACCTGATTACTGGGCATGGAAGGCATTTGAAACAGAAAAACTCTGTTCTGTGATGACGACGTACCTGCAATACCAAGTGTTGCAATACCAAAAAATGTAGCCAACAAAACTCCAATGAATTTGTTAATTTTGTACCTAGAGTAACATTGTATAGACGGCTTTAAAATAAAACTTACAAGAATTTCATAATAATGTGGTCGAAAAAATTAAGGAAAAACCCCGAAACTTACGTTTTTATTAACTGTCATAAATTTTTGTTTTTCGATATTTCTAATATTTTAATAACTTTGCTGTCAAGAGCTCCTGAAGATATACATTGAACTTTTGAACCGCTCTTATTACAAGCATGCTCTTGAGTCTTGACTGTACACCTACAATTCTTTTTTATACCATTAAGGTCACTTTCGCGTTGTCGATCCTGTAAAAACCTTTTCAAGTTCTTTTTGAAGAACCCCATGCTGTACTTTTTTATTTATACAACTAGATGACAAACAAGCTGACGGCCCACCTGGTGGTAAGAGGTTACCGCCGCCTATAGACACCTGCAACAACAAGGGAAAAAATCATTTGTTATTACAGTTGCGTTGTCATCCGGACGCCAAAGATCAAATGCTTTCCATGCCCAGTAATTACAATCGCTACATTTCCTTTCAATCCGAAACACAGCGAACTGTTTCAAGGCTGAAATAAGAAAGGCAACCATATACAAACGGTAGAATGCACCTAAGGAGGCAAAATTTCGCCTTAGGCTTAAAGGTCCAATATTTTTCGTGAGCTCAAGATCATTAACAAATCTCATAGCGCGTATTTGAACCGCGATAAATGGTCCTAGTGAGTATCTATATGCTCCCGCCCATAGGTGGCAGCAGTATTTCATATAGAGCCTTTTCTTAACGCGGGGGGAGGTGGTTATAGGTTCAGGCCTATCACTGAGCCCGGGTAACGCCCCCTGACGATTTTGTGGGCCACCTGGACAAATAAGTCCTCCCTACCCACTAAAATCTACCACTAAACCGCTCTTCCGTCATTGTTGGGAGACATGGGAACGAACAAGCAGTCAACCCTGCCACTCCGACGGTCAACCCGCACAACTGCGAGCCTCTTCCAGCTCCACTCTATTCATATTTGACGGGCCGTCTTATTCGGCGGTGAGGCCCCCTGACCTTCTACCTAGGGACCACTACAATGGGAGTAGCAAGTGGACGTAACGCCTTCTTCTTTCTCGTGTCCGTCTGCGACTGATCGGGTAAGGTAAGGGCGACCCCTTCCTAACCAGCTCCGCAGTCTCCTATTTCATATGGGGCCTAACTTGAGACTTATACCACACCATGCTTCTTGGATGCCAGCTTGACTTTATCCTCTAAATGACTGCTGAACTGAACGTCATTAGGGACATCCCGAAATCCCGATACTCTTAGACATGTAAAGGGTGTGCTAAGAAAATGTGGAGCCACAGTTAATGGGGCAAATTTCTTATTAGGGATATTGGCACGAGCCGCATACTAGGTGTCTCTAGTACTGTCATCCGCATAACAATGTAGTCTGTCAATAGACAGCTCATCATTGATATGTATCAGAAACTGTTGGATACAACACCGAGCCTTGCGGTACGCCAGCATTAATGTCCAAGCCAGCCGAGCAACTGCCCTCAACGGCTCTTGTGCATCTGCTGCACAAAAAGCTAGCGACCCATTTGCACAAGCAGTCAGGCAGCTCGTAAGTTGGTAACTTCTAAAGAAGTTCTCTGTGCCTTTGCTACATCTGGACAACCAATGCCTCACCTTGACTTTCAATGGAAAGGGCCCAACGGTGTGTGAAGTATATAAGATCGCTCATAGAGTGACTGTTGCGAACGCTCATTCTCATTGTCCTTTCAGGTGTCTATAGGTAACCACTTACCACCAGGTGCGCCATCAGCTTGTTTGTCATCTAGTTGTATAAAAAATTCTCCATAATATCAACTTGCCCCCCCTGGCCCATGGGCTGGCGACGCCCTTGCAAAACAGATAGATCTTAAAATGTACTTCGCGTAAAGATATTGTATTTTATCACACTTTTGAAAATCTACAGCAAAAAGACTCATATCTAAGTAGGTATTAATACGAGTAATATGACTAAGTTATCATTGCCCACTTGTTAGGGTGAGTACCAAACACCCTGTATGTTTAATGTCAGTAATATACTTCTATCGCCCGTGGTAAAGGCAAACATATCGTTTAGCCAGAGGTTCCCAGACTTTTTTCTCATAGACCACTTTCAAAATTTAGTTGGATCCGGTGGACCCCCTGCAGCTACATTTCTACCATATTCCCAAAATTGGACAAAAAATGCGTTTTTTGTCACGCCAACGTAGACCCCCGTCGAGTCTACTGTGGACCCCTGGGCCACTTTGGGAACTAAGGATTTAGACGTTTACAATCAGATCGGATTTTTATGAAATTATAAAAGTTTATTATTCTTATTTGCTTACCATCAACATCCTCGTCATGCTCATCCTCGTTTTGTGACCCAGAGGTGGTTCGTTGGTGGCCGCTGGTAGCGACCGCACCTATGGAGGGGCCTGCTTCGCCCTCCGTATTGTCGCTGTCATAGAAAGAGTCCGAACTTGGTTGGTCCTGGCATAAATAAAAATGATATTATGATACAATTTCAAATAATAAAAAAAATACTTTTTAAAAAGGTTTAGAGTTTTGTTAGTACTTAAATAATTTTTCAAATATTTATGATAATGTTAAAATCAAAATTAAAAGAATATACAATTGGGATGTCGCCTAAGTTTGAATATGGCGCTATTTTTCACAAATTCGAAAAATATACGCTATTGTGACTATTTGTGACCCATAAAAACAATTAGAACTTAAAAGATATGTAATATTAAAAAAATTGTACCATTTTGAAAATTAAAAAAATGGTCGTATTTAAAAAAAATATATTAAAAACGTTAATGATATCAGATTGCTGACGTCAATTCAAACAACTATTAATATGACAACTATTAATAAAAACATACGTAATATTATTAATTTTGTTATTTAAACATTTCTTAGTATAATGGGAACATGTGACGTCCCCTGTTCCGTAGATTTTCTATGGAGCGTTTTTGGACGTTGCGCCGCAACATATCAAACAAACCACTATATCTATGAAACTATTGAACTTAGACAATTTTTTTTTGCAATATTTCTTTATTATAAGTTATAAACTTATTATTTAGGAAATAAATAAAAAGTTGTCAACTACCCTATTTCAAACTCATAATATTTCAACCGTGATTGCAATAGAAGCGTAAAATTATTTGTCAGCAACTTTTATATTACGTACAGCTGTCCCGGAAGCATCAGTTCGTACACTGAGCAGACTGCTGCTGCGTGGCAGCGTGTCCTGCACCGCGAGGAGGTCCACCTCTTTCAGCCACTCGTCGATGGGAGCGCCGCTGGTCCGAAGACACTCCAGTCTAGATTCGTATTTGGCCTTAGATGTCTCAGAGCGGCGGATGTTGGAGCGGAGCTCGTCCATCCTCACCTCTAGTTCAGGCCCGTTGGGGTCATTTGGATCCACCTGAGAATCAAAGTTAATAATGGTGGAAATAGTTCTATTTTCATACTCGAGATTAGGTAAAAGCTTAGTGAAAAGTTAAATAAAAAACCTACCGACCTTATTTAATATCAATAGATTTATCTGTGCCCTATCTAGACAAAAAAGTTTAGTAAACTAGAACTTATTTGTGCCTATCACAGCGGTAGAGCCTTAGCTTTGACTTTGAAATATTTATCTGTTCATAAAAGTCTATAATAGCTATTTTCCAACTTGTAAGTTGTTGTAGTTCATGTCAATAAGCGAGCTCAAAGCGTGTCCATTGAAGTAAAACAGAATAGAAGAAAAACTTTCTCGGAATAAATCTGTAGTAAAAGTTTAAATTAATGGGATAGATACGACAAATCTCCAATAACATAATTGACAATATTCAGATGCTTGGTATTTCTTTTTTTACATTAACAAAGAAAGCTTACCTTTTGTCCAGCATCTCGCATAGCCTGGTACAGATGCAGCTTGCGTGTCGCGTCACGCACGAGTGCAGTCTCCCGCACGACGCGCGTGGCCCAGCGGCGGGCTTCTTGTGCCAGAGTCAAAGCCACCGCGTCGTGCTCGATCGTAATCACGTCGATCGGATCGTTGTCGCATGGCTCGTACTCATACTGAGTATAAGTAAACAATCAAATTAATATTAATAAAGGGAACTGGATAAGTACCGAGAGAAATGGCTACACCGTGGATAATTTGTAGCCATTTCTGTACCAATCAAAACGCCTCTATTGTATTAACTTGAATTAAAGCATTAGACTTTATGCTACGGTTCTTCAATTTTGTCACGAAATAATTATGGGCTGCCTGTATATTCTGTATTGCAACGTTTACAAGCTGCAAATCATTACGTGTTATGCTGTACCCTAGCGGGGTTGTTACAACTCAACCGTTTTTCCGTGGATTCCCACGCTGGTTTACTGGTTTTCCATTATCACATGTTTTATATAAAAATGATGCCCTAGGTAGATATAGGTAGTATATGACTATTCTTGAAGTGACATATAAAAAGCCACAAGATAAGTCAAAATGCCCAAACGCTACAAGAAGGAGGAACTCTTAAGCCCTTGGTTGCCATATCACATTCGCCAACCAACCCGCATTAAACCGGGGGGGCTATTTCAGGTTCAGAATCAGAATGAGTCTACTGGAAGTGGCATATTCAAAGCCAGAAAACTACACTTTTGAACATGATGTATTGCAACTATGTTCGAGACACAGGAAGAATTATGGCAGGGGAAGCACAAAAGATTCCGAAAGATAGAAGTATAGATGACATGGTCCAATAAAAGCATGAGCTCAGATTCCTAAGAAGGTCTGTGTCCAGCAGGATGCCGTTTAAAGACAGTCTATGATAATGACATCATCATCACTAGCTTATATATGTCCCACTACTGGGCACAAGCATTCCTACATGGGAGAAACACGAGGGGTTTGTGCCATAACACCACCACGCTGGCCCAATGCGGGTTGGCGGGTTAAAGCGGTTGCAGGAACAACCGGGACCAACGGCTTGACGTGCCTTCCGAAGCACGGAGGAGCGAGAGATAACAAACTTTGATTGACCCATCCCAGGATCGACCATGGAGAAAGATGCTTTGTTTTTCGTATCAAAACCAGAGCGCTAAAACCAATAGGCCACCCAGCTCCTCCCGATAATGATATCCTTACCTGAATATGTTGTTTCAGCACTGGATAGTAGAGGTAGACGCACTGCAGATTGTACTCTCTCGTGAGCTGCTGAGCCTGGTCCCGTATTTTTCCAAACGAGTGCTGAGTGGCGGAGCACGTCAGAAGTTCGGTGCGGCCCATCAGCGTCAAGAATTCTGACACTTTCTCGTATACGGCTGACTCCATGTTCTGCATACAGGATTGGAGCTCCACGAGGAAATAGCGGTTCTGCAGAAGAAAGTCTAAATTATTGTCTTTGAAAAATGAAATCAATATTATTTCCTTAGTGAAGGTTTTAATATTTTTACCAAACTTATGTGCAATGAGCCCTTTATGGTCAATAAAAAATATTTCGCGGGCTGAATGACCTCTTTTGGCTTATATACTTCTTCTTATTCTTCTTTGTGAATGGCATTAAGGCTAGTGTTGCCATGTAAAAATAATCTTTGAAGTACCCACAAATCAAATTATGACGTTTTTAGTTAACAAACAAATGGGATTTTTCAAGATTATAAAGTGTTTCTTGGGGGGGCCTGATTGAATAAAAAAATATTTTCATTTCATTTAAACCAAAACCTTCTGATCACAATTATTACCTATGAAATCACACTCCTTCTTTAGTTTTATTTATTTTTCTTAAGACTTATATTGGTGGCTGCTCTAGTACGGGTAATTCAATGACCAAGAAACGTTTTTCGATCTATTGGACCAAAAATAAGTGTTTCTGCATATGAGGAAAACCGTTTATGAAGACTAATAAATACACAAACAAGATATGAATACGTTTAAATACAGTCTGCGTAAGTTGTTGAGCACCACTTTTATAAAAAATATGTGATCATAAAGATAGAGTTACCAAACAAAGATTTAATGTAAGAAACAAGATAATAATAAAATTAATTAAAACTACTGCAATAATAACGTTACTATTGAAATATTACTTAACACCATAACCACCGTCTAAGATGGTTTCATGTCGCTTTTAAAGAAATTAAAGCATAAATAATCGTTCTATTATAGTATATTTGAGTGTATCTGTGCTCATTGAGAGCAGATCCAAAACTGCATTTTAATTTATAATTTGGTACCTAAACTGAATACTCTTTTTCGTACTCGACGTCGTCGACGTTACACATTTCTAGGGCTCTATAATGGAATGTTTCGAATACTGTTTATCAATTAAAGTAGACATAGTTGAATTCGGAAACTAACCAAAAAATGATAAAAAAGAAATATAAGCATCAAACTGTCAGTAGCTGGCTGCTTGCCGGAAATCCGGGAAAGGGCAATTTACGAAGCGCATAGTAGAAGATGATCTATAAATATTAAAACCCCTGCGCAAGGGAATATCAAACCTTTGACTATCGATGTGTTATTTAACCTACCTCTATCAAAGGCATCTGCAAACTCCTAGCGTAATAGACCCCTATGTGTGTTTGCGCTTTAAAGAAGAAGCTTGGGATATTCGATTCATAAAAAGATTTTATAAAATACTAGTTGCCCCCGGCATGTTTTGCAATGTCCGTGAAGAGAAAACTGTTAGGTTTTATAATAAAAAATATATATAAAAAGAGTATATTCCAGTAACCTTCGCAGGCGTCCCAAGAACACCTTACCAAAGTATTATCACATTCTAATCAATTGTGTCGGAGCGCAAAGGGGTCGAACATTTCAACATTAATTTTTATTTAAATAGATTTCCCAGATATGAATACGTCAAATACTAAACAAATTGACAGACAATTGCCCTCTTGTAATATAACGGCTGTCTGAGTTATTTTCTTATGTCAAGCTACCGGATCGTCCACCTGAGTAACATGGCAACGATAGCTTACAGACACTTGCAGTATGTCAAATTACCGGTGCTTCGCTGCCGAAGTAGGTGTTAGGAGCACGAATACGATGAAATTAGCTGAAATCACTAATTTACGTCTAGGTTATCTTGATGAGTCGTGCTCTTTAATCGGTACTTTGGAAATTGTCATATAGAGAGGTGCAACAATCTCTCAAAGTTTTAAATTCTGGATGAAATATTTTAATACGATATTTCCAGGTCTCGATTTTAAATTCCTTCCGTCCTTGATTCATTTGCGTTATTTATTTGCCTCCTCCTCCTCCGTTCAAAGCGTCATTCAATGTTCACACGATTTATAGTTGAGTTCCATTTCAAACATTTCTATAAATCAAGTATCATTTTAAAAATTATGATTGATATTAAGATTCCAAATATGCGTTGAGTGCTTTCAAAAATGTAAAAAGTTCTACATGTTGATTTGCAGTGAATTTAACACTTGTATAATCTCTGCTGTTACGTCAGCAGGAGTAGCAGTCGCTGTAGTCGATTAAAGCCGAGATGGATGATGAAGTTTTTACCGGATGGTTAAATAACTCCGATAATAGGAGATAGGAGGATCATCCTGTGACGCATAGGTCGCAATCATTAGACGAGCGCAGAAAATAATTTTTATCAAGAGGGGTAAGCGCCGTAGTAAGCCTTCTAGTTCTTTCCGTGCGGAAAGTACGGCATTGGAATCGCGCCGATTGTATTGGAACCATCTTTATAATGTGTTTATTTCTCCGATCTAATACCTAAGTATTAGATCGGGAAGCCAATTCCACTTGATCGCTTACTCTTAGGAGTAAGCGATCAAGTGGAATTGGCTTCCCTAACGCATTATGAGAAAAGAAACGCTCTCAATGCAAATTGATTATACTGGAAATGCCAACCTAAAAAAAGTTTCTTTCTGTGGCAACCACACTATTAGCTCGCCGCCGCCTGAGGATTACGTATATCTTAAAACAATTATGCTCTTTTCACTAACCTTTGCTTAGCTGAGCGTTATGAGTCTCTTAGCGATTTTTATCTCAGTCTATCTAAAGCAGATAGAAAGAGACCAATGTCGCTAGGTGTCACCTAAGCCTAGAGAATGGTTAGTGAAAACGGACATTACAATCTGACCTGATGTGCGTTAGCTGCGGAAATGCTGAGCAAGTAGTCGTTGCGGGCGCCGGTGGACTTCTCCTCGAGCTGGTCACGACGGGACGACACCTTCGCACTGTTCTTCTGCAGCGACGTGATCGATTGAAAGAAGGAACCCTTCTTCTTTTTGAGTCTGCACAAAATTTTACGTGTATTCTAACTATGGTCTTAGTGTTGAATAGGTCCTCTTTGGATTAACATTACCACACTTTGAGCTATATGACCAAGCTAGGGAAAACTAGAGGTGTGATTGAAGTAATAATGATGTTGCTTCGTACTCGTAGTTAAGTCCATTTCCCCAAGAACTATGTAAGGAAGGTAAAAGATGAACGAGGGGAGTAATACAAAAGCAAAGTCAGCTTGGGTTGCGATGTTGTTTATGTAAATAATAATAGAAGTCTCATGTGAAGTTGGATCACATTGTTTTTAACTTATATTGATTATGTTACCTATTTATTATTATGAAAAAAAATTGTCTGTCCATAAATTTTTAACGTGTAAAATGGAAAGCCATAGAAATTTGTAAATAATATGTACATTAATATTTACATACAACATATTCAAATAACTTGTTATTTATTCTAAGTGTGTGTCGAGAATTATGTATATCTTGCCAACATTCCCAAGGTACCTAAATGATTTTTTTATTATCTATTATTATTTTTATTATGTTTACTAAATAAATACAATTAAGTACAGATTAGTTGAATATTATAATATATTCTATCTGTGGAACGAAGCTCATTTTATCATAGATACCTATGTAGTTATTTATATTCATGTTGATGTTGACTATTGTTGACTCCTTAATTTTATATTGTACCTACATAGGATTTATTAAAATCAGAAGAGAGGCATTTAACTATAGATATTAAATTTTACGTAGATACGAAACTATATACTTATAGTTTTATTTTCTCAAGCCTCGGAAATGTTAATTTGCAAGATATATAGGGTACTGGCATTCAGCATTCAGTACTGGTATTATTTATAAAGCAGCGTAGTTCAATATAATAATCCAGGCAGATGGTAGTACAAAGGACATAATAAGCTATACAAGCTTTACTCTCGTGATGAAAAGGATCTGGTAGAATAAGGTCGTGCCTTTGGCATACTCATTAAATGACAATTTCTTCCACAATCCACAATCTACTAAAGAATTGTATTACGTCTAGGTATATTGCTATAAACTCCTTTATAGAACTTAAATTGAAATGATATAACTGGATTATTAAATGCTAACTAAGTATCTATTTACTGGCGCCAAAATAATTGTTAGCTAATAGTGATTTCAGGTTACAATGATCACTTAATTTAG
This sequence comes from Nymphula nitidulata, assembly GCA_947347705.1. NCBI lineage: Eukaryota > Metazoa > Arthropoda > Insecta > Lepidoptera > Crambidae > Nymphula > Nymphula nitidulata. Next base: position 28,181,300 of record OX374616.1, read on the forward strand.
TCATTAGTGCGGCTAGCGGTTCAACAAATGACTAAAACTGATTCAATTTCAAGCATAAATCAAATAAATTATATTAGTGTTGTTTATATCAAAACAAATTATTTCGAAATATTGGTTATTTTACACGAACTTAATTGTATATCGTATAACTACATCACAATAATGATACTCGTGATCGTGACATGTTGTTTGAATACCAAAAAACAAAAATAAATAAATACGTTGACGTATTGTTTTGTTTGAAAAAAAAACATAGAATATGTTAAAAAAAGCTTATCAGAGAAAATAATTTCTTTAATAATACCTACCCGATAAATTAGTTTTTAAAGGTGACGACTACTCAAATATTACTAAGTATATCATTATTCATTAGCTGTACAATGGCATGTCATAGCTTTATTAGAATACCACGAAACAAAGTCACATTTTAACGACAGATGATATTTTAGCAAACCAAATTATGGGGACATATAATATATTGGCAATACGCTGATATTGCATAACTAGGGCATAATCTGATTTATTCGCGTCTAGTTATAATGTTACCTGTCTAGTACATTGTTACTCGACCGGCAGAAATAGGAATACCTGGAATTGTTAGGTTTGATTAAACTGGATACCTTGGATTCCTGTCGTACCTTTATCCCCAGATTTAATAACGTTGAAAATACTCGTATACCCAAGGCAAAAAGAATATTTAAACTGTTTATCAAAGGTTTTTGGACGATGAAGACAAAGTAATTTGATTTACCTAAGTGCATATTTTGAGATCAAAACATTTTTTCTTCGTTTTAGTAAATATTTGAATAAAATATCAAAGGTATATTCAGTCATTAAGCAGCGCTTTATAAAGTTGATCTTAAAGGCTATTTCATTACATCTTAAAGGCGAGTACCAACTTCCTATGCATATAATGGGTATGTATTTGACTGCAAGGGCGTCGCCAAGGGGATACAGAGAGCGGCAGCTGCGCCCCCCTAGACTCGAGATTTTTAAAAGTTATTACTTTTCCTACCTGATATCACTGAATAAGTAATTGAGTAATAAAATATAACATCTAGTAGAATCACTCGCAAACTAAAACCTAATTTTAGGATAGAAATGAGACCCAACGCACTTTGTCCATACTTTGAATTCGCCTGGCGCAAAGATGATGCGGGACTCCGGTTTTGGGCCGCGCGAATTCAAAATATGCGATTCATTCCGTCGCGCCCCGCCCTATGGCTCGGTTAATTAGGAAAAAGTTGGGCTCAGTCTGAAGAAATGTGCTGAAGCAATCCTACGTAACAATATACAAGAGCTTTGGTCTTTTATTCCTCGTCACAAAAATTAAATGTTTATTATCTCAATGTTTTTCCTGAAGTTAGGAACTCACAGAGATATTATAACGTTCTTCCGAGAGTTGGTTTTGAGAAGGAAAATAATATCCAATATATCCAAACTCTGTGAAACAAGGTGGAGTGGAAAATATAAAACTTTGAGTTTTTGATTATATTTTATTTGTTATTTTGGAGGCTTTAAGGACGCAAAAGAAATAGAACGACATAGAGCAATGCTTTTCAGCTCGATACAACTGCTTCTAAAGTTTATACTATATCTCTCATTGATATCCAAATAGTGGACTCTAATTGACTCCATTGTATACATTTTTCAGTCCGGGGCGCGACGCGATCATGATCTCGTAGTCATCATAATCATTAATCATAAGCATTTCAGCCAAAAGATGTCCACGGGTGGACGAAGGCCTCCCCTATTGGTTTCTACGGCGATCGCTGCTACGCTACATGCATCCAATGGCTACCTGCAACCTTCACCAGCTTGTCAGTCCACCTTATTGGAGGCCTGCCCGCGCTGCGTCTCGTGATCTCGTAGTGCATTCAAAGAATTTTGCAATTACTAAAGAGACTCTCTAATTTGAAAAAGATTATTAATTTGTCATATTATATATTTTTACTTTGCTGAATAATCCCCGTCACTTCCGATTTCAATTATACCCAGCACTGACACAAAACTTTAACTCTAGATGACAAACAAACGACGGCCCACCTGGTGGTGAGTGGTTACCGTCGCCTATAGACACTTTCAATTCTTGCCTAGTTTCATTTTTAACAAACATAAAAAATTAAACCGAATTAAGGCAACGTATAGCACGACAAAGCCAACTCAATTATTGTCATCTTATAAAAGTCCATTCTTTCCTGACACAGCAAAGGCTTTGAGCATTTTAATAACTACCCGCACATCGTGTTTTGTAGAGCGACGCTTTGCTAGCCCTAAGCTTGACTTGGAAGTACAATTGGAGAAATTCGTGTTAATGGCTTAGCCATGATAAATCTACACAGATGATTATTACCAGTAGTATAAAAACAGTTTTAGAGCAAAAAAAGCAAAAAAAAAACCGAGAAGAGTAAGATTTAGTAAAGTGCTTTAAGAAAAAATACGGTTATAGTACCTATATTAATATATTTATAGGTAGTACCTATTGGAATATAATATTTTATTTTTGTGCCATAAATATTTCATCCCCTCGAAGACTCTCTTAATCAAAAGCAGGCGACGCCCTTAATTGCCTACACGTTTTTTTTTTGAAACAAATCCAATTTTCCGGATTAAACTCGAGTTTAATTAGATGTTCTATTATTATTATACACCCGACGCGGACGTTTCGATTACTTTACAGCGATCGTGGTCACTGGAAAACTGAAAATGTCTTTGATTAGTTTTTAAGTTAACTACCGTCACTTTGTGCTATATTTTGAGTGGTCCTATTCACGCTTACGGAGCTCACGGTGTCAGTTAGTCGAGCAGTGCGGGGACGGTCTCGGGACTTTATTATTCTCATGATGGGATCCCAAGCTGGTGGTACACTCCAACCATCTTCTCTATTAAAACTAGGATGTATTTTGACTAACCCACCAATTACTGTAGCTCCATCAATCTTAAAATTTAATTTATCATGGAGTTATATGGAAACAATACAACTAGCTTTTTTTAGGTATTTTAATCATAAGATATCCAAATCACTGATAGAGCCATACAATATAATTTTTTTAAGCCAACTTTCAAATTAACGGTTGTGTCTACAATAAATAACCAAACATATTTAAGGCGAAAAATATTGAAATTTATGTGTGCAATAAATCCGTTGCAGCATGGTAACAAAGCAATTGTTTTTACAATGTCAAAGAATTTTATGATTTTAAATGTTAGTGAGTTTTAAATGTATTGTTTTTTTTAACAATGTATTAATCTTCTGATATATCAAATGACTATTTTATGTTTAAAATGTATTATGAATATATATCGGCAATAGCTAAATTGTACTTATAATATTCTTTAATACATTCATTTAGCACTTATTTATCTAGCGAAAACATTTGACCTCTAATATTAAAACTGTGAATGCATCTGCAAAGGTAGGATTTGGTGTTACAAAAAATATAAGCAACTGTAACTGCTAAATAACCTGAATTTCATTTCACCGAGTACCAGCCTCCATAGAATTTCAGAATATCTTCTTTCTTGTTATCATCATAAAGATAATAATGGTATTTTCTATGCATGTAATCTATCGCCATGCCAAATTTCATCTAAGTCGGTTTACCGGTTTAAACATGAAAAGGTAGCAAACAGAGTTACTTACGCATTTATAATAATAGTATTAACAAGTATGGATATCAACTTACTTTTCTTCAATGTCCTTAGCTTTGTCCCGCACGTCATGGGCGGTGTGCTCTTCGTCAAAATAAAGTTTCTTGGTCTTATCCACGTCCGAAACGGTCAGCTGCAGCTCCTTGTGAGCTTGTGCGAGAGAATCCGTGCACTGTCGTAACAAAAACAAATAAAAAATATCAATTACTTGTTACCGGATTCAGAAATCAACAAAGTATACATGGGACTCGACGGGTGTTTAACCGTAGGTTACGTACACTCCTAGTACTATTCGCATTCATAATGACGTCAGCTGCACAGTTCACTAGACAGTCGCATATTCTTTCAAAGAATATTTAAATAATAATGCCTCATTGTTAGTGCGGTCTTTTCAAAAGCGCATTGTGATTTTTCAACAATTGTGTACAAAAGGTACATATAGACAAAAATGGTTTAGGTACTAATAGCTGCACCCGGCCTGCTTTGCAAAGCCCGTAAAGAGAAAATGATCAGGTTTTATAATTAAAAAAAAATGATCCAGGAACTTTCGCGAGCGTCACCAGAACGGGTGTTCTGGTAGGGTTATTAAGGTTTCATCACAATCTGATTAACGGTTTCGGAGCGCATAGGGGACAAACATAAATACATTGATTTTTATTTATATAGATTAAGTAATTTCGACCAAAAGTCCAAAAGATATCTCGATCAAAATGTAGGTACAGGTAACTTTCGTAACGTGTACAACAATCAAACCTATAATATATTCAAAACAATCATCCACGTAAGTACTTAACGTAATACATTAAAGTTAAAGTTAGTTTTAACCTACCAACCTACATAATCGAAACTAATTATTTATCAGAAAAAAATTCTAATCGGACAAATATTCGATTATTAGGTCTAATCAATGAAAGAATAAAGATATTATATATTTTGAATTGTAATAGATTAAGAATGTATGTATTTATCCGATCATCATTTTAATATAATCAATCGAAAGAACGAATTTACTTATTAGGAAAAGTATTCATATGTTCTACAAATCCACGATTTATAGATTAGGTACGTATATTTTTTGACTTTTCTGTTGCTCTATTATACTTTTGTCTACTCGAGGTGCTACGAGCTTCTAGCGTAGCGTGCTACGGGCGTCGCCGTAGTAAAGCGTGCTACGTGCGTCGTCGTACCGTAGCGTGCTACGACGTCGTTGTAGCGCATCGAGCCACGTACGCTTGTTTCCCACCCTATTAGGGATAGTTGCCAGTTTACAGTTTTAATTCAAAACTCTTATCCCATCTCTCTCTAGACCTGTCACCTTTTCTATGAAATAGTGACAAGTCTAGAATTTCCGATATTCAGATGTCGTTTGAGAGTTACTTTTCCGAACTAAGCAACAACATAAACAATATCAAAGGGCGCTCAGTTCAACTACAATTGACACAATAAACCACAACCAAAGTCTTATTCAATGATAATTTAAAAAAAATATATATTAGTGATTAACTGTAATATTTTTTTCACAAAACGTAATACTTGTTTGTCATCTAGTAGTATATAAAAAAAATGATAATATCCAAAAACAATTTTGAAATAAGAGCTTAATTCAATATTGAAAACGCAGTTTTATCGACTTTACCGACAAATAAATCGAAATCTATATGGGCGCCAAGTTCTGTGTTCTCTCGGGATGTAATTCAAGCTCAATATTTGACTTGGCTATTATTTGTCAACAAACCAAATATCAACCTTATATTATAAGTCCAGTACAAACAGGAAGTACACTAACTTGCAAATATAATATTGATATGGACGGCATTTCATCTTAGGCCTCAGGATGTCAACGTACCTGAAATATCAAGAGATTTTTCCTTGATATTGCAGGTGTCTATAGGCGGCGGTAACCGCTTACCATCAGGTGGGCCGTCAGCTTGTTTGTCATCTAGTTGTATAAAAAAAATAGCCAGCACGTATAAAATGGCCGAGTCAAGTCTTGAGCTTGAATTACATCTCCAGTGAACGCTAAACTTGGCACGATTCTTATGTGGACGTCAGAAAAAGGATGTTTAAAGATATGTATGAAAGTGTGTGTGGAATGCCGTACATATAACCTAAAAACAATTGAAAAGTCCTTTTCTTCGTAATATTTTTTGATCGAGAAAAGATTTAAATACCATATCTAGATGAATCATAGAATATAGAATGGCTATTGAAATATAACATATATTTTTTATTTGATTTTTTCATAGCCTTAATGGACTAACCTTTTTCGCAACATTGAGTTTGTGCTGCCTCAAAAATTTGGCCTCGTCTGCAATCTGCTGCTGGAACACCTCGACGGCGGCGAGCCGAGCGCGGGCCAGTTTCTCATTCTCCTCCAGGACAGTACGCCATACGTTCCACATGTTCCTGCCAACAAAATTCATGAAAGGTTTTGACTGCGCTGTCTCGTTAACACTTGACAATATTTTAAATTGCATAGTTGGCTGAATAATTGAGCATTTATTTTTTATTAATTTTTAACATTAATATAAATGTTTGAAAATATTAAAAAGTATTTGAACTAGAAAAAATTCAAGTCCTGAACCCGCGACATTTCACGATCCGGGTGACTGCTCTAACCATCTTAGCTACATAATAATGTTTAAATAGAATATTTTGACATTGTGAGGGTGTACGTTGGCTTCAAACGCAATTACAGATGAAAAAGAGGAAATTCACTTTCCTCGTTGAGTATATGTTACACACTTTCTACTGCAATAAATATTAATGACCTACATACTCTGCAAGATCAAAAATTTTTCGTGATCTTCCACATTTTTAGTCTGTTAAGTTTCAAAATTATGGTCTATGTTTATTAGGAACTAGGTTACCTAGCTGATCAGTGCAAAATTTCAAATTAAACTATTTCCGCGACTTCTATCGTATTGTAAATATTTTTAATAGAAAAGGACATTGCTGACATTGTGAATTTTTATCGTACCTAAAGAACATTTTTAAAAATAAACTGCAATAAAAACATTGTCATGTATGTAATTTTCTATTTAGCTATCATTGATAAATGAAGCCTCAACTCCATAGTCCCATGAATTTTAAAATATTTTACAACCATTGGATACAGCTTTCTACTTACATCTACGTTACTAGCAAAAAATTGTATTAATAACATTGAAATTTTTCATTCGCCACAAATTCGCCATATCAAAACACGTAGCTCCAATCATTGTAATGTCCGATATGGGTACACAAAATAAAATTGTTGATTCGCAAAGCTGCTGTGATAAAAACAAAATAGGAAATCTCGCTGCGCTATAAGCAGCAGGTACGTCTTTTATTCGACCAGCCTTGCGAGCATTGAGCTATCGATTAGCAAAAAATGAATTTGGACTCGGTATAACGGTTTCCATAGTACAAATTTATTTATTTATTTAATCAGGTACACAAAACAGAATTACAACAAGATCATTTTTAGAAGCAGTAAAAAATGAGAATACAATGATAGGCTACAGCCTACAACCTACAACTCCACAAGCATGTGCACACAGCGTGATAAGCAGATGTCGAGACACATTATTAAACTTTACATACCTATATTTAATTTCAATGATGCATATACAGATTAAAGGTAAAAAAGGTAGATAAAGTTTTTTATATAAAAACTCGACAAAACGGTTTATGTCCAGGTGAAATGTCTTCAGTTTATCGAGATATCCACGAACGCACCACAGGTCCGCCGCCCGGGCTTTACCGCCTTTTACCGTAAGCGGTTACTATAGCTTATTATACACGCTCGTAGCATGCTACTCAAGTAGTAGTAATCTTAATACTATTTCCATTACATGTCTGTATGAGAAACCGCGCGCGCTGTGTGTAGGTAAATATACTAATACCTATAATGAGTGTGAATGCAACAATGTATGCCAATAAATTTTGTAGACAGGAGAGAAATAGGGTTGTCCTATTTCTAGTACTTCTCTCCGACTGATAACCATAGGAGCATCCTCACATTCTCCGATTTGTCATGGTTTCCAATCAAATGGTAGGAACCCAACATAACCAACAAAAATACTACAAATATTAAGCGAGTAGAAATCAGATTTGGGTGAATATTCTATGATTAGTCGCACGTTTCATAATTTCCGACGCCCACTTACTATTATTTACTAGCCAAGCAAAAGCAATGTGATGCAATGTGTGTTAAAATCTATAATGCTATACCTAATGAAATAAAATTGTTACCTATTGAAATATTTAAAATACATTTGACAAAGTGGCTAAAAGTTAAAAACTTCTACTCTCTAAATGACTTTTTTCTAAAAATAAAGTATTGACATAAGATAATTAGTATTCATATTAGTAAGTAGATAATAAAATGAGAAATGCATATTGTGTTATAAATGACTATGAATTGTGACTTTGAATTATTAATTAATTATTTGTATGCCACATTTGGTGAAATATGAGATACTCAATGTTTTGTTATAAGATCCCATGTACCGTATTTTTGGCGAATAAATTATTGATTATTATTATTGATTACATAGATACCGCCACTCTACCACTGGACTTGTGCTAGATATTCGTTTGCACCTACTATTCAACTTACTAGTTCATCATAAGACCCAACTGTAAAATTAAAAACTATGTTAGCGCCCCAAAAGTTTCAATAAATGCCAACACTAAAATATGTATATATGTATACTTGCTGTCATTTTGTTTTCTCATAGCAAAATTAATCGAAACTACATTTTGATTAGCACACATTGATCAGTATTTCAAGTGTAAGTTTCATTCTAATCGAAACGTTTCAGTCGTGGTTATGTCCAGCTGTCAATACGATATGAAAAAATTGTTTCAAATACTTCACAACAGAAGCGCTGCTGTCGTTTCCATACGATTTCACAACGAACGCAACCACGATGGGTATATACGTTTCGATTTGATTGAAACTTACATTATGCCGCAGTGACCAGGGAAGTGCGCCGGGAAGTGGGCATCACTGTATGTAAACGCGATACTTCTCAAGCTCTCATGCCACTGCCCATGCTCCTGCCGCTGCCCCGAGGTTGCCCCAAAGAGCGGTTTTTGTGCGGACAACAATGGACGGGCAGCGGCAGTGGCGGCCTGTGTTTACATTCACCTGCGACGCATGCGACACTCAATTCGCGTCGAGCGCTTGCAGCGTGTGAACTGTGAATCATGTGGATGTACGACATTTATATTTAAAATCATGATTAAAAAATTATTTTACGTTTAAATAATTATTACAAAAAATTTTAAAAATGGATTCTAATTTACACACAGAGTTTTATTACGATAGATATCATCCACCATCTTCTGCGACGACGTTTTTTATTTTTTTGAATTTCGTGTATTTTTAACTCGAGTACAAAATTAGTATTGCATTGCATAAAGACAGCGACGCCAAAAGCGGAGTGAGGAACAGGGCAGTATGTAAACACACACTTCTCTCGATCATGCCGCGGCAATAATTCGGGAAATATTGCCGGCAGCGGCAGTAGCAGTGGCATGGGCATAATGTAAACGCCGTAAAACTATGCGCACAGTTTTATAGTTGCGTGTTACTGCATAGTATTGCCTAATAATCTTATCTTATTTTATTTTTATTTTATTTTATTTGGTTACTCCATAGTTTCGTCGCCTCTAACAAATAACTGAGAATATAACTTTATAAGATGTGGTCTACCTAATCAAGCCACGAAGTTTGATAGTTTCTAGTTTGTTACTTGATATTACATTCAAGTATTGCTCGGTAGCTCTTGCAAATCAATGGTTAGCACAATCTCGAAACACTGATTTAGAATAGACTTTATGTTGCTCGACTAAGATTTATTTGCTCTGCTAGTCTGGAATGCTGAAGACCAGTGAAGCGTGCCCGGGCCCGGTGATCTCTATCTTGATTACAATACAAAGAGTATTTGGCACAACTGTACACACACGACTAGATTCAACCAAGACCAATTGCATAACATCTGTGTGAAGTCATATTATGTAACCAATATTACGAGACGGAATATTAAAATTGTAGCAGAATAAACTAACAACACAACCGTTTTTACTTAAAATTTCCTTATAATAATTTAAGGAATCTTTTATCTAATAACTTTGTTTATATTCCAAAATACTTTAATAAATGTGTGCAAAATGTTACTGCAAATGGTATCAATGGATTCTTATTTTTTTTATGATTTAACAGTGTCACTAAATGGCGACTTTTTACGCCAAGCCTGTAGTAATAATTAATTACGGCGTTCATAGATTGGACTTAAACAGATAAAAATTGGTTTCTCTATTTCAAAAACTCTCTACTACAAAACCAAGTCTCTACTAGAGGATTCATTTATAACTCATAGGAGCAATTCATAAACTGCAAACACTGTTAACAGACTTAATATGTACTACATAGATTTTTATAAGTATTATTTATAAATTCCTATTGTTAAATGCTTCGTTCATAACTAGCCATTTTAAATATACCAATATTATTGAAAATAGTTGCTTTTCTTTGTTCTTTTGCTTGATTATTATTGAAAATCTGTAAAACTTATAGAATTAGTGGTAATTAATTTTACTTGTAAGTAATAACTGGTAAATACTGGTAATTACTGGTAAGTAATTTTACAGATTTATTTTTGAAATAAATTTAACCATTAAAACATAGCGTCCATTCACAAGCCATTTAAAAGCGAGTTCTAATGAAATATATGATTATAACGGTAACTTAGTCCAATTAAAATGGAAGAAATAGATGCGGCGGAGACATTAGCGCATATGCATTTTAGATAGGGCCTGTCCATTGAGGCGGAAATTGGATGTGGCCGGGCAGTTTACTGCTGTATAGAACTGACGACAGCACATCATCTGTGACTGTTGCACTGCAGATATTCTTCCTATTAACACTGGATAAGGTTGGACTAAAGTAGAAAGTGTTACGCTTCTAGTACCTGTCATAGTAACCGTGTAATCCAAGCGTGTGTGATTACATTTAAAATATTAATCACGACGATACGTATTGGGTCATTGGGGTGGAAATACGTGCGATTTTAAAATACAGTCGACCCTTTATCTATCTATCTACTTTACAGAAAATTAAAAAGTGCCACAAAATTTATCCCACTTTCTTTCAAATCATAAATAAAATTTCATTTCCCATCGAGATAGCCACGGGCTTCCGCAACGTGATTATTTTGTATTTGATGAATTAAAGGTATGTTCTATTGATCGCTATAATGTATCTATTCAAAGTGGTTTTTAATTTTGCACAGTTGGGACCTCTTCAAAAGTGTGTGCATATTGCAACGATAATTTAACGGACCCCCCCCCCCCCCCCAGAAGATGCAGGAATACTCACAAACCGTAACTTGTTCCATAGTTCATGCAGCATTTACCTTAGATATAATACTTGGTTTGTCTACGCCTGCCCTCCCCCCCCCCCCCCCCCCCTCTAACAAATTCCTAGCTACGACCTTGTCCACCGCTAGTGGAGTTAAAGTATGTTTTTAAAATTTTACCCAAAAGTTATCTTGTGTTGTCATGCGCCACGCATTTTTTAATTATCATCGTTGGTTTATACACGTACACCTACGAATATTTGCATATCATTTATTACAATAAATTATTATTTTTTAATGCAAAGCAAGCAAATTTTTCACCAAGTAAGGACAAGCGCAAACTATTATCGCCCTAAGGGTGCTCTAATATACATGTAGAGTAGTGTTCACCGCAAATTGTATTATATTACCTACTAATTTCTTTAGGCACTAAATTACTTTATGTTTTTCTTCGATCTCCATCCTACTTACCTAATATAAAATTAATGACTAAATTCTTTACTTAAAAATTAATGGAACTTAATAAAGTTGGGTTATAATTCTGTTAGTCACTTAACAACTTAAATACATTATACGAGTACGAGTATTCGAGTAAATTGAGTGATCTCGATAATTCTTTTAAAAAGTTACACGTCAATCACCAGGGGTACGTAATTTAAAAAAAATAGAAGACTAAACCAGTTTCCGTGACTATTAAATATTTATACCCAACTTTTGAGCGTTACAAGGGTTGAAGTAGGACAGTCATAATTATACTTAGATAATGAGACCCTATAATTGGCTCCATTAGCTTGATTGTTTTGCTAATTGTATATTATTACTGTATTGAAGAACTCTATTCGCAGTACTGTAATTTCGCAGTGAATAAGGTCAGTGGAGCTTACGGGAAAGTGTTGTATTGAAAGTAAGTAAATTGGTCCTTCATGTTCGCGGCATAATGCATCCCCTTAATTCTAAAGGGAATACAATGGTCGAGGCTGGGGGTCTCTACTTTTTATGTGACTAGTCTTTACTAGGGATTTTTCTTTTACAGGTATATCGGTATTGGAGATATTTATTTTACAACGCCCAAAGATTAAAGATATGGGCTTTAGAAAACAGATGGGAATGTGCGGCACACGGTGCATTTTTAAGACATATCAGACACAATTATCGGTTAGTTGGTTGGAAAGGTTAAATTTTGTGTTGGTGTGCTTGTAAAATGTTAGTATTTTTCTACAAATGTAATAAATTCGCCAGTGCGTAATTATACATAAAAGGGACATGACGTGTTGACACAGCGATATAATAGGATTCTAATAGATTAGATAACTCTGTACTTATAAATACGCACCATTTTTCCTCCGCTCCGTCCACCTTTATGTCTGGGATGTTCGGAATCTTCTTATTGAGATACGCAGACGATATCTTTAGCAATGCCTGGGAACAAACATATTGTGTTTAGACTGGCTATTAAAGGATTTTTGTCTATGAAATATTTTTGAAAGAAAAAACAAAAATTAAAACCGACTTCAAAAAACTGAAAAGGATGAAATAATTAAATTTAAGTAGGTATTCATCCCCTAGAAACATATTTTTGGAGTCGGTGCTTTACTTTCTATTGTTTTTGGAAACCACTTAGCACCAACTCCAAAAATATGTTTCTAGGGGATGAATACCTACTTAAATTTAATTATTTCATCCTTTTCAGTTTTTTGAAGCCGGTTTTAATTTTTGTTTAAAATTTTTTCTTCACAATTTTTAGTGATAACTTTCTACGGTCGAAGCTAGATGGGTGACCGTCAACTTATATTGTTTCCTTCTATCGTATTGTTTCACTAAAAAGTCATTGGAAAAGCAAAAATTCGCAATTTCGCTTATGTAGACGATTTCATAATTTCAGTTTTTTTTAATTTAAAACCAAAGTACCCAACTGTTGTTGAAAAAATTTTTATGGGACCAAATGGCAGCTATTCCGCATCGAACAAAAAAAGAATCACGTAAATCGGATCAGTAATCTCGGCGTAATCGGTGTACATACATAGAAAAAAAAAAAACATACCGGCCGAATTGAGAACCTCCTCGTTTTTGAAGTCGGTTAAAAAATACATTTATTCAATGCCACACAAAGTAGGTATACACATTAATCATATTAAGAAATATTTTATTATTAATAATTTTTTTTAGGAATCAAGCAAGAATCTCATAACTTACTTACTTATGTAGGTATTATCTGTTAACGGCAGAAAAATTTAGATTGCCATTGACTATGAAATAAAATGAGGTATTCCTCGTAGCGCACCAAAACTATTTCTCATAACGCACCAGGTGCGCTAAAAAGACCAGGGTTTGTTTTATATGTATACCACAACACTTTTGTCTCAGTCTCAACACAAGCATCCTCAGTGACCTCTGGTATTTGACTTCCCTAGGTCCCTAGTACCAAAATAAAAGTGAGAAATACCATATATGCTTACATTTTTCAACTTTTCCTCTCTTATAAAGAGAAAAAAGTTAGAAATTGTTATTGAAGGAATTAAAAGCTCCTGATTACCTCGATATCATCCGACAAAAATTACCGATATTCTATTCGTATCACCAAGCGAAACGTATTTTTAATTTAATTTTTAATTTAAATTAAAGTTTAGTTAGTTTTTGAAGAAAGTATCTCCAAAGTTATTCTTCCGAATTCAAAAAATTTTTCACTTTAATTAAGAACGGACATTTAATTACAAGTATGTTCCTACATTTGTATCGGACACGCTTGTCCGAAGAATTAATGATGTTAGAGGTTTATTTAGTAACTGCGTTATGTAACCTTAAATATTATCCATGTACTTCGTCGATAGTGAAAAAGATATATTTTTTTAGTTATTTGACCTTTCAACCTTTTTCAAAAAGTAAAGAGTACCTATACCCTTTACGCGCTTTTTTAAAGATTATTATTATTATTATTAACCAAACTTCTCTGTTATTACTTAAAGTAGAGAACTTTGATTAATAATGATAATAATCTTTATTTGCATAAGAACATGGTTTAATACAAAATGTTACAGTCCAGTACATATAATTTATTATTGGCTCCAGTACGCTTCCCTGAGGTACACCACATTTACTATCTTTAAAACAAGATGAATATGGTAGTATTATGGTTTTATCAACTTAATTTATGACGACACACCGTCGTCGAATTTTTAGATAGGAAGACAACCATTGCAAATTTGCAATGCGAGCCCTCTAATCCCCTCCAGTTCTATCTTTTGCAATAATGACTCATAATGATTAGGAAAGTCAAAAGCTTTTGATAGGTCAAAAAATAAAGATGTTGTCAAATAAATATTATTGATATTAGTGTCATTTATTTTTGGTTAAATTGCTATTTTTTGATAATATCATACTACAAAAAAAGATTAATGTTGTTTAATAATGTTTTACTTTGATAATAATTTAAATCGCAGGAATCTTTTTGCTTCAAAACTCTTTCTAAGACTTTACTTATCCAGTGTTGTTTATTATTTCTAGTGTTTTTATTATACTTAGCAAAGATTACAAAGCAAGGAAAATAATTCTTGAAAATTATTTAATTATTAAACGATTATATAACATCCGTCTCGATATACGTTTCAGAGCACAACATACTTTTTTACATTCTTTGTATTTTGAATTTAATAATTAAGCAGCAGCATATCAGAAGGTTATTTATTTGTAACTAGTCGAGGAACTGGTAGGTCATTCCAATAAAGTTTGGAATTACACGTCATTTAAGCTTGTCCGCATATTTCTCTGCCATAAACAAACTCACTTATCCTTCAATATATGCCTAACTCAATAGAGTTAGATATTGAAGGATAAGTGAGTTTCTCAAGTGCATCAAATGAGAACGTTGCTTTGAGTAACGTAATTTGTGTTCATCAGTTAAATAGTTTTACGTGGGCTTTAGAAGTTCGATCGCTGGTAACGTGATTCAACCAGTCAGTGTACACTGTTCAAAGCAGGTTAGAGCGTTGATTACGGCTATTAAAATAGCTTCAAAGGGATCTTCGCTAAAGACAATTTCTAAAAAATTAAAAGCAAGAGGAAATTTAAAAGCTCGCTTTGATAACTAATAAACAAATAAAAATTAATAATTTGTCAATTGTAAAATTATGAAATGTTGATTAAATTGTAAATCATCTAAAACTACACACAATGATAAGCAATCAGAAATAAACTTATTCTGTGGTGTAGAATTTTCTAGAATAGTAAGTAAAAGGCTCTTAGAGGAAACCGTACGCAGCAAATAATAGCTGCTCCATTACTATTTAATTGAGTTTACTAATAGGAAAATACTCGCGTCCTTATCGCCATCATAGATTGTAAGAGGATGCCACAGCTGCCAAAGATAAAAAATATAGAACATATAGCCAACGTTAGTAGATATGTAAAGGTAAATGTGTCTAATTGAATATTTTATGTACCTACGGTACGTGTAGGTACCTAGTGTATACCAAGGTTAATGGACGTTAACGACACACATTTGTCAGGCTCGGAAATAACGGCAAGGGAGGACGAACCCTAATCAATCTTGACGTTTGTGTCTTGTGAACTTTTTAAAAGTGTTTCTCTAGAAAACTTCAGATAATAATTGCAAGTATTAAATAAATTTGCGGTCCCTATAATTCCATCAGAATACTACCTCGTGAACTTCGTCGCATTGTATAACTTTGTATCGGACGAGACAGTGAGGGATATATAGCGACAGGATCTCAGCGCAAGAAAAAAAGACAATAGTAAAATAACGAACAAATTGGAAATAATGTAATATATAAAATCTCGTGTCACAGTGTTTGTTATCGTACTCCTCCGAAATGGCTTGACCGATTTTAAAAAGCTTTTATTTAATTTGCAATGTATGTTTGTTCGGGTGGAATCTTAATACTCGATTTTGAAGCAGATATCTTCAATTGATTGAGCTGAAATTTTGTATACACGTTTTGTTTGGATGACAATACACAATAAGCTGTGTGACGTCATTATAAATCCTATATGGCGGACCATCCAAGATGGCAGAATAGTTATTTTTAATGCATTTCTTCCATATAGGTATCTAATGAAAGGGCTTGTTGAAAGTAACTCGAAAAATAATGTGACGTCATTCTAAATCCAATATGGCATACTTTTAGAGTTTTTTATGCCTAGCCAGCGATAACTAAAAAGTAAAAAATAAATTAAAAGCAAAAAAACCTGTTTAAAAAAAAGCTTTTATTTAAATGCTCTAATAAGAAGAAAATAAAATTTTCCTATAAACTAATAACCTCATACACAATTGATATGATCATAAAAGCTTGTCGCGCGATTAATTGTGTAAATCAACTAGTACCTATATAATTGAGTAACGTAATCTGCTAAGTATATTTAAAAAAAAAATCAGTTTTATTAAATACTTATAGGTACTTACGCAAACCTCACGACAAGCTTTTATGATCATATAAATTGTGTCATCATCATCATCATCACCAGCCTATATACGTCCCACTGCTGGGCACAGCCCTTTCTACATGGGAGAAACACATGAGGAGTTTGGGCCTTAACACCACCACGCTGGCCCAATGCGGGTTGGTGGGTTAAAGCGGTTGCAGGAAATACCGGGACCAACGGCTTAACGTGCCATCCGAAGCACGGAGGAGCTCGAGATAAGAAACTTTGATTGACCCATCCCAGGATCGATCATGGCGAAAGTTGCTTTGTTTTTCGTATCGAAACCAGAGCGCTCAAACCAATACGCCACCGAGCTCCTCAATAAATTGTGTATAATAAGGTTATTAGTTTATAGTTAAAATTTTAAAGGAAAATTTTATTTTCTTCTTTTTAGACCATTTACTTAAATAAAAGCTTTTTTAAAAAAGGTTTTTTTGCTTTTATATTTTTATGAATTTTTCGTGTATATTTGGTAGGTCTGAGAATAGGTTATAAGGTATTTTTAAATACGCCTAACTAAGTGATAAGGGAGGCCCTATAGTTTATTGCTTGAAATGGAATAAACAGATTATCTTTATTTAATAAATGATAACTATCTAACAATTTGAAAGAAAACCAATTTACTGGTATAACTCGCGTTTAATAAGATGTTACATTATTATTAGACACCTGACGCTTCGATTACTTTACAGCGATTGTGGTCACAGGAAAACTGAAAATGACAATGTGGTAAATTGGTTTTATTTCAAATGTGTTGTGCTCGCGAAAATATAAGACAATACTATCTAACAATGTCAAACAGTCTGTTTGTCTGTCATGTCTGAATTTTTTTCTAACAAAGTCATGTCTGTCTGTCTGTCATATCTGAATTTACGTTAGCCGGCAATGTCATAATATCTGTCTGTCTCTCGTGTCTAAATTTAAACCGGTTCTAAAAATTGAACTACTGAGAAGATTCCGGCAACAAACTCCGGTAATCGCTCTTTAAATATATTTTTTTGCTTGTCTCATAAATTTAAGAAGGGTGTTGAATATTCGTCTGTTTGCTTATAAATCTTTGTTTATTTTTGTATCGGGAAGTTTGTTTCCAATTATGTTTTGGCTTGTATAATATTTATAAATTAGTCAACTACGATTAAATCCTTATTAAAATTTTTGAATATTCACGAAGTAACAGGTGCTGTGTAATGCGCATGGAAGGCAATGCCCCTACAATAATGTCAAATGATTATTTATTCTTAATTTTTGATTTTAACATTATTATAAATGTTTGAAAAATTACTTAGCAAGGCGACGGTAGCCAGTTACCACCAGGTGGGACGTCAGCTTGCTTCTTATGTAGTTGTTTATAGAAAAAAGTAAATATCGCCTGAAATTTTCGTGTGTCTTCAAAGTTCTTGGAAATCTTCTAAGTTCTTAGATGGTAATTAAGTTACTAACTGTGCTTGTGCTGTGTAACTTCTCTGTGCTTTTGTACTGAAGTCATCTTGACTTCAAGCTGCTGTCCCCGGTGCTGTGGTAACCAATAGCAACCAACGTTTTAAATGGTTTTGTTTCGGTCACACACGAAGACTTGCGATTAGACACAACGAATAATGCAACGATGCCAGCCTAATGGCAAACTTAGAAAGTATATTTTACTCGTAATTTAAGTATTTTTTACTACCCGTAAGTTTGATCAAGAAAAATATTAAAATAGCAATTATTTAGTGGCGATGAAATGAAAAGTAAGCCGAAGCTCAAAAAGCCATAGTCAGGAACTTAAGTATGGCTGTAATAATTGAAGCAAAATATTTTTCTAAACATGTGCTCAAAAAACGCATTTGCGAAGCCTGTATACATTGTTCGAAAGGTAAATATTACGTACAGTACAATGGAGCGTGTGGTAAAATAGGTACTCACACCTAAGTACAGATTTTACCGCACGCTGCGTTGTACAACGTAGTGCGTATTATTTGCGGTTATTTTTAATTTCCTTTAAAAAATATATTAAAGTTTCACATTTAGAGAATAAATAGGCTGGAAGGTGAAACCTTCTTGGAAGCATGCTTTTGCTCAATACGATAAACACATGATAAAATGAGACGAAAGTTACTTAAACTACTATTCAGCACGCGCACATGGCTCCATTTGCAAATGTGCGCCATTTTCATATTATGAACGTAAAAGATTGTAGCGACTTTCCAACTGATTGAATATTTAAAAACTGTGAGTCGTGACTATGGTAAGCCCTCGCCTACTCGTTCGTAAAACCGACTTACTGCACCACAAATAACTATTATTTTTCATAGCAACAATGGAAGCACGTTAGCTGCAAAGAACTGAATTTAAGAGGGCTAATAACCCATACAAAAATCATTAATGCGAAAGTAACTCTGTTACGTTTCGATTCTTAACCCACTCAACCGAATTAGATGAAAGGTATGGAGAAAGTATGATACCCTGGGAAGTACAGTCGACAGCACATCAAGCGTAACAGTTTGATCTTGAGACCGCCCTTACTACGTTCTTAATAGAGGCGACTTTCGTAGTGCAACTATCACACGTGATGTGCTGTCGTGTGTACATAGGATACTTTTTGGAGCAATAACCGAAATCCACGCGAGCAAAGCCACGGGCCATTATAGCCCCTTTATTTCCTTTAAATAATATACAATTTCATTTTACAAAGATTCAGTATTTATTTAACAAATATTAATCATTACCAAAAATTAATATCTCAAATTGGCTGGTAACTTTCTGGTACTGATTTGGTCTTAACACTAAAATAATATGTATCAAAACCATTATTATCAATACATCACTGTTTGATGCCCTAATAAATTTTAAAAAAAACAAGCATTTATAATATAATTATAAAAAAAACTATTAAAATAGTAACTTTTAATTGTTTGTAAATATTTTTAAACCTAGGATATATCAATGTTCGAATTTCAAAATATATATTATGTTTTAATTAATAGCATGCAATTGGTGTAACATTTAAAAGGACCCCTCAGTGGGTAAAGACCTCCTCCATTGTACTCCAAATCTTCCTGTCCTTTGCCTTGATAATTCAGTCATTACCGGCCACCTTATTTATTTTATCTATCCATCTTTCCTTTGGTCTACCTCTGTTTCTTTTGTTAAGTGGTCCTATCCATGTAGTTATTTTTTGTGCTATCACTATCCTTACGTGAAATATGTCCTGCCCATTTCCATTTTAGTTTTTTACAGTGTTTTATGGCATCTGTAACATTTTTTGTATTCCTTATATCATTGTTCTTTATTCTCTGGCGTATTTGTATTTTACTTCTTATATTGTTGTTATGTTAAATATCCAGGTTTGGCAGCCATAGATGAGGCACGGCAGAAGACCGGAATCTAAAATAGCTTTGATAAGTTGTACAGGAAGCTTCGATTTTAATATTTCTTTATTACTCCAGAATTAATCCCAAGTGATGTTTATTCGTCTGTTTAAATCTTGCTAGGATCTGAGGTTTAAATCATCCTGGTGTCTTGTTGAGGAGAACGATACTTGTTTTTCTAAATAAAGATAGTAGTTACTTAAAAAACGTAAATAAATCCATAAAGTCACGAATCGTGGCCTTCACATTTTATCTTACGCTCGCTTTAGTATCCGACCGGGGTCGGATGCTAAAGCGGGCCGCGGACGGCAGACGCATTTATTGAATTTCCTGAACATCGACCGCCTTCACGGTGTGATCACTTGAATCCTATTTGCGATCGAGTTGTATCGATTTTTTATATAACTTAATATAATAATAATATTTTATATATAACTACTTTAATTTCTTATCTGTCATTTATAATAATATGCAATATTTTACCCCACTTGCATTTACTTCAATTTATTACCTGTAGTCTCTTGAACGTTAGAGGCTTTTTTGTATTAGAAACCACTACGCTTATGTACCCGAATAATTACTGTGTTTCAAAGTAAATACAGTAAGTAGCTAAACAAGCGCAGACTGTGTAAATGGTAAAGATAAATACATTATATTATTTATTTACAATTTTTACAACCAATATTTAGATAAAATACTGCGATCCGGAGTTGGAACCAATAACTAAAATAACAGGTTCAAACCGATGCAAAATCGAATTGGTAAAATACGTGATACGTGTATTTTGTGAATATAAAAAAAACTTCAGTGTACATTTTTTTGGTATTTAGGTACAAAAACTGTATGATTCAAAAAAAGGAAAATTAAATTAGGCTGTTTAGATAACGCGTATCCTCAGACTACCTATACCCTTTCTTTGCACTTGTCGAACGAGGTGGAAAAATGCTAGTGATGAATTCTTCTGGAGAGTTTGGAGACATTATGGTACTTCTAGTACTTTTGATAGATTTCGATTTATTTATTTAATTTTTACACAATTGGGATGTTGCCTAAGTTTGAATATGGCGCTATTTTTCACAAATTCGAAAAATATACGCAAATTTTACCCATAAAAACCATTCAAACTTAAAATATATGGAATATTGTTGAAGTTGTACTGTTTTGAAAATTAAAAATATGGTAAAAAAAATCAATATTTATAAAAAATGTTAATGATATTAGATTGCTGACATCAATTAAAACAACAATTATTATTACAACTATTACAAAAAACATACTTAATACATAGTTATTATTAATTTTGTCAGTATGCCCATACATTTCTAAGTAATATGGGAACTTGTGACGTCACCTGTTCCGTAGATTTTCTATGGAGCGTTTTTGGACGTTGCGCCGCAACATATCAAACAAACCACTATATCTGTAAAACTATTGATCTGAGACATACTATTTCTTTGGCAATATTTCTTTATGAGTTATAAACTTCTTATTTATGAAATAAAAAAAAAGTTGTCAAGTACCCTATTGTCATTGTCCAAAACTAGGTTTGGTACTTGGAATTTGTAAAAGTGATTGTCAATTTATACAAAATAAAATAATAATAATCGATAAAATTAAAATGATTTCAAATCTAAAATAAATAAATTATAATGACATTATAAAATTCAGGTGTCAAATACGAAAAACAATAAAAAAACATTATAAAAATATATATGTATTACACAGTGTAAAGTCAAATGTCAATAATGTTCTAAGATAAATCTGAGCAATTTATTGGTCGCTGTCGACGTGTCATCCGTCCTTCTAGTTTGAAATAGCCCTTACATTGCGCGTGGTCGGTTCAACTTTTGCACCACAACCGTCTGTGTCAACTTTGTGGGCAAATCGATTAATTCGATATACACAAACAAAAATCAGATAAAAGCAAAACATCGATAAAGAAATAAACCGTTAGCTTCTCTACATCCAGTACTTATTTAAGTAACAAAGTCTTAAATTCTACTGACTGAATGAAATTACTTAGTATTATATTCAAATGTATCTATATTCACTATTACCGACGAAACAAGCCTGTTGGAGACAAATTATAGACTGTGTTCAAGTGTTCATAACAGGCTCGACCGATGAATTAAGGATAGACTGAAATGACAGGTGCACTTTCAGATCCGCTGGCGGGTATTTCAATGTGAATTTTTTCAGCTGCTTATTGAATTACAAAGTTTTGAAAACTTTGCAAGCTTGAAACTTGGTACAGCAGGTAACAGCCAAATCTAAAAAACACAATCATCTTGACAGTACGAAAAACAAATGAAAAACACACATTTTCCTAATTTGAATTTGGAATTATCTTTTTTAAAATCTAAACTTTTAATAATACCAAAACCAGCCAGATACAAATAGTACAGCCAAAGAGATTTTATTACAAGTTCATACATACTATAATGCGAAAAAACTTTTTCCCCAACCTAATATATATATATGTATGTATGCATGCATTTGAGTATATATTATGTATTGAATATATTAGGTATTGTTATGTAGGTACATTTATAGTATTTTGATATTAAAGGATTATAATTAAATGCACTGGTGTCACTTCTGATTGGACATTATAACTCACACACCCATGACGGGTTGACTGGAAGAGATCTCTTATAGAGATAAGTCCTCCCTTGCATACTACTGTATACATTGTTGTTTTTGTTTTTATGTTTGGTGCAATAAAGAGTTTATAACAGTAGGCGGTAGTTGATAATCTGTAATTACATTTCCGAGTTTGATTTCTGTCTATATATCTCAAACTGAAATCTAACCAAAGAGAATGTATTAAAAAGTACTCGTAACTACTAGGGTCAATCGAAGTCGTCTAAATATAATGTGTCTTTAAGGCTACATCATTTTCGGGAGTATTTTGAATTTCAAATTCAGATATGTGCCATAAAAGGAATACTACTTATCATACAAAATAGTCAATCACAATCTGCGACAATCGTATTCAATGAAAAAAGCTTTCATGTCAGTAGCAAACTTTACAAGAAAACTCGCGCTAAATAAATTTAGTTCGAGTTTTTTTAAAATAACCCATCAAAATGGACGCGCTTTTGACTTAGTTCACCCCGCAAAGGAAGGTCAATAAAAAATTTCATTGGCTAGGCTACTAATGTATACACCAGAATGTAATTCCTATGAATTTTAACGTGTATTGGCTAAAATACAGGCAATCAATAATTGACTTTTACTTTATTCGTGTGGTTGTACTTGTATATTTTTTTAATAAAACCTAAAAAATTATTTAAAAGTTACACGAATAAATACGCCGCACAGTTTTTCAAACTTTTAAGTCCAAATTATTAGAAACCAATTCTAAGAAGACTATACATGCACATGCAAATCCGGTTAGTCTAAATAGGTAGTTAATAATAATAATAATCATACACTCACACCTATTATCTAGCCTAAAGTAAGCACCAGATAACGGAGAAATAATGATAATAATAATTATGTATATAAGTGTTAGAAATAAACTTATAAAGATCCATGACTCGTAAACAAACGCTCGTACTCATCACACAAACATTTGCTCTTACCGGAATTCGAACCCGGGAGCCTTTTGACCAAGTAGCCTGTATAGTAACGGGTACAGACCATTCGGCCAGCCGGTCGTCAAGTTGACAGAGGATTTTTCTAAAAACCAAAAAACAAAAAATCGCCAGTTTATTATAAGACTTCGAAAAGTCCTCCGGAACTTTAGACTAGACTGCTTTTGCTTTCGCATGGCAAGTTTTTTTAGAATCCGTTTCATGGAGGTTGAAAGTTTCATACATTAATTATAACAGAGCAAAATTTTCTACGCACAAAGAGCTATTGAGAAATAACTAAGTCAAAAGTTGTCCCTATAATTACTAGAGTGCAGTACTAACATTACCACTTAATTTTCCATGAAGCTTTGAATGTAGTTATTTAGTTTTTTGTATGCGTTGTTCAGTTTATTTTCGTTACGTTTGGTTTTTTGGCTTTGTTTGACGACTTGGACTTCTTTCGGATCCGTTCGTTTCCACTATGTTCGAATAGAGAGTTTGTATGAATCGCCATGCGACGTAAGCGAACAGATAGAGACACTAATGCTTTTAGCAAGTTTAACAACACCTTTTTAAACCACTTGCAAGATACCTTATAAATGTGTGATAATAATGTGTAAATGGAATTACACTGTGAGTATTGTGGGTAAACGGTAGGTAAATCGTCAAGGAGTGGGATTCTTGTAAAATAATCATCGTAATAGAAATATATTTTGAGTAAGACTGTTACAAAACTTTCAGACGAGCTTAAATATTTTCATAGAAATGTCATGAAATTATTAAATTAATAAGGTGTATTCGAAAGTTGCAAAACATTTCTATGAACCAGTGTAGGTTTTAATTTATTATCGTCACCACCTGTATACAGATATAATAACTCCTAAACTGTTCTTCGTAAGATTAAAAACATCTTCCAACTTGGAAGATATTTTTAAGCCGTTAAACTTTATAGATTGGACAGGACTTGGAATTTGGAATCAACATAAACGACGACTCTTACTTAAATCTCTCACCTTCGATACGGAAACCCTGGATGATTCGAGCATAATGTTCGGAAACAAAGGCAGGACTTCCCGATCAGTGGATCTAAAAAGGAACACGGTCAAGACAAAGATTATGTCGAATATTCACGTGGTACCTATACCACTCACAGTTGGAACTTTCGTTCGTAAAGTTGTTGACTATATTAGGTTCACTCGTGATTCGTGACAAATGTTTTATGTAGATAGGTTGAGCGGTCTGTACCTCTTGCTATACAGGCTACTCGGTTAAGAGGTCCCGGGTTCGAATCCTGGTAGGAGCAAATGTTTGTATGATGAGTACGAGCATTTGTTTACGAGTCATGGATGTTTATATGTTTATTTACTAAATTTCTAGTATTTATATACATATAATTATCATTATTACTTTGTTATCTAGTATCCTTAACACAAGCTCTTAATGATGCTTACTTTGGGCTAGATAATGTGAGAGTATGAATATTATTATTATTATAGATGAAGTTTTGAAAAAGAAGTTATTCATTATATCATCATCATTTCAGCCAAAAGACGTTCACTGCTGGACAAAGGCCTCCCCTAATGATATCCACGACGATCTAAAGGATGCCAAAGACAGTGTGAATGATCATTCGTTTTTCTTTGTCAACGCGAAGTCGGATACGTCACCCAACCTCTTGCCTGGGCTTGCCTGGGCAGGCCTGGACTGTGACCGGGCCGGGAAGCTTTAAACCCAAGCACGCTGAGGTTAAGCTTTGAAGGCAAACGCGCTAGCTTAACGTGACCGAATCAGGTAACCTCTCGTCCCAACCGATGTCCAACCTCCAAATTCGCTGGCAAAGAACGAAAAGAATTTTCCTCAACATCTTTAATTAAACTAAGTTATTAATAAATAGTTCAGACTATACTACGAACCGTTACAGAAAGTTCTTTTTCTGTCCTTATCTAGCATTAGCTCTATCTCACTCACTTTTTTGCAATTTTACATACCTATGGCCACAGAAGAGTTCCTGAAAAGCCTGAAAACGGTTTTCAGAAAATGGTGGTATCGGATTAGTCGGCTTCTGGAACGGTCCGAAAATATGTTAACATGTTTCAGATGCCTCAAAACGGGGTTAATTTTGATTCTTGGGAACCTATGTGATAGATCTCACTCTCCCATCTAGATCGAACTGAAAACGCATTATAGCCTGATGAAAACATCTCTAAGTTCGCGAAAATAGACTTCAAAGTTGCGTAAGGCCACCACGCTAGATACACTGCCGTAAAAATATGATATTCCGGTTATTCTTAGCATCTTTCATAAAATATTTACAAAAAAGACTCTTAAACCTGTAGAATAATAGTAATTTAATTGTATATTTCATAAGAAAAATGTCATTAAGTCTAAGACGTCTTACCAGGCTAGTCAGAAGATGAGGGTCAAGTCCCATGGGACAGATGAAATAGAAACGGATATAACATAGTTGTCCACTAAGTAAAGTATAACTTTATTTGTCGTCCTATTACTTGCCCTCCGTGTGAAAGGTACCTTATAATGAAGCTTTAGAACATTAGATCAACAGAAATATTTAAAAAAATCATCTTTCTTTTGATAACTGCTTCATAGTTTACGACGCCACATTTTTGCGAATGTCACTTAGCTATAGTTACTTGCATCTCTTATATACCTATACTATTCCAAAATCAGCCGTTCAAAAAATTAACTTCTGTTGGGCTACAAAAATTTTTCTTCGTTTCAAACAGCTATAAGGTCTTAGCAAAGCCACAAACTCACAATGGGTTTTTTGCACTATTGTATTGTATAATATTTAAAACAATCAATCAATGATATTTTAATTTAGCCAACATCAGCTTGCCTACTAAGGATAGTCCAAGCTACTGCTCTCTGGCACGTCCACAGTCGTCACTAAACGAGCCATTGTGGTCTCCTAGGAATACTATTTCACAATCTACTCAGACTTACTAACAATGTTTCTGACCTTATTCTTTATAGTCTTGTAGTATTTGTCTCTGGACCGTACCAGAGAATCATTACTTTTAATATCACCAGGGGCTGTCAGAAAATGCGCCTAAATAAAAATGAAAAATATTTTCTACTGAGAAAATAACCCTAAAAGAATGTTTATATGGAAATCGTTATATAGGTATATGAATTAGGCGTAACTTTGTAAAGTTTGATCATAGTCATAATGTATTCATATCATGTTCAATTTTCTTAAAAGCATATAAAATAAACTTTGCTCTTTATTTGAAAACGGAATTTAAGCTAGTAGAAATAATATTATTATTTTAGATAGTACAATATTGGCTTTAATTTTAAGTCTTTCGAAGGCATTGTTAGCTTTGACTATGAAGCCGAAAATGTAATGATTAAATATAGCGTAATAAATTTTCACTAACAATTTATATGTGAAAATACATAAATTACAAATACACAATTATTGAGATATTATAGAGATACATACGGCAATTTATTACGAAGTTAGATTATTATTTAATATTTTGTATAAATAGGCGCCTATCCAGCTACTAAATAAACATACAAATATTGTGCATGAGTCGTGAACAAATGAGAAGCTCGGTAGCATAGTGGCATGAGTGTTCTAGTTACGATTATGAAAACAATGAAACTTTCGCCATAGTTAATACCGAGGTCCTCTATGCTTAAGGCACGCATTAGTATCGGTTGTCACTGCAACCGCCAACTAACCCACCAACGCGGATTGAGCCAGCGTGGTGGTTTTATGGCCCAACATTCCGCATATATTTCTTCCATTCGCATCGCATGTGAACAAATGAGTACGAGTTCACGATCACGAGTCATATATGATTTTATGTTTATTAAGTATTTTCTAATATTTATATAGATATTATTATTACTATTTATTCGTTATCTAGTAAATATCCTTAACACAAGCTCTTAGTGATGCTTACTTTGGGCTACTTTTTAGATAACAGGTATGAGTGTATAAAAAAACATACTACACTCATGTACTTACGATACGAAATAGTCATAATAAGTGCCGTTATACAACTCAACAATAAACTGTATAAGACTTACATGAATTTCAGCGATAGCTTGGGGGTTAAGCCCGCAGCAGATTAACTACGGCATAACAAGGCTGCAGCGGAACTAATGAATCCAATTTTGCAGTTTAAGCTGATATCAGAAATACCATTTTAAGCTGCTATCAACGGAGAGCTGCGAATACTAAATGGATACTGTGAAAACTGTCTGGTTTGGCGTTGAGCGCAGTCCCTTCTCGGAAATGGTCATCTCTCGAAACCTTTTAATTATTATATCTAATCCGCGTACCTACGGCTGAAGTGCACGTAATTTCTCAGTGGGAATTCAAATTGATAATGACTAATGAGAATTGCCTGAATAACTGTCTTGTTTTGTGTTTGATAAATAAGAAAAATGTTCTGTATGTAGGTATTATTATGAGGATTTAGTGTATAAATAATTGAGAAAATCTAAGATGGTTCCTAACTCTGCTCATAATTGAATTGACGCGTTCAACTCCGAAACCATGGGACCATCGTTTTTAAAATCATAACATAACCGTCATTTTAATGGGTAAGCTATCATAGTTTCGAGACTTTTCTGTTTGATTTTCAATCGTTCGAAACGGTAGGTATGACATTTAGATACTTTTGCTTATTAATTATATTATTATGATTATTTAGGTTAAGATAGCATCGAAAAAAGGTTATCCTGCTGATCACGTACAACTCAAGCCTTGCTAATACAACTATGTTACATAACATAAATAGAATAGAATAGGATAGGATAGAATAGAATCGAATGGAATAGAATAGAATGGAATGGAATGGAATGGAATGGAATGGAATGGAATGGAATGGAATGGAATAGAATATACTAGAGTAGAGTAGAGTAGAGTAGAGTAGAGTAGAGTAGAGTAGAATAGAATAGAATAGAATAAAAATTTAGTAAATAAGTTACCATAGAATAGAATACCATACCATACCATATACCATATTCTATTCTATGATAACTTATGTACTCATTTTTCGCTATTATCGTGTTTTTTTAATACAATTGAACTTTTTGAACATGTTTAATTTTAGGATTGTCTTATAGTTCTGCGAATTAAACGCGAGTTAAATCCGGTAAAGAGGTTTTATTTTAAATATTTAACTTTGTCATGATAATATTATTTTGTCGAGCTGGGACGGTGCCCACACGCTGTTGGCATGCTTAGTTATAAAATGACAGTGGGCCTAATTCTGGGAACACACTTTAATTCTAAATTTAAGTACAGTATATCTCTTTCTCGCAATAAGTAATAAGAAAAAGATAGTAAGAATCTGTTTAGAGCTGTCACTTAAATTTAGATAGATTTCAAAGAAACCATAGACAATGTTAGACGGCATGTACGGAGGTGCCTCCTAAACACTGCATTTTAGCACGTTCAATAAGGTCGAAAATTAAATGCACGTTTCTAAATGTCAAATTTTATGACAGCCATCCTTTTCGTATTCCTTTTGATAGAAAGAAATGCACTGAACTTAAATTTAGACTTAGCATGTGTTTACCAGAATTAGGGCCATTGTTTATTAGCAAAAACAGCACTCTCCCCTGCTAAAGGACTTACCATAGAAATAAGTGCGACACATTACATGTAAAAGGGTTTTGACTCTGTTTTTAACTCCTGTACATGTGCCAGCTCACATTAATTAGTCCTCTGCACATTCCATTTGATCCGAGCTTTCTATACATTTTTCACGAAATTTTGCGCCGTATTTCTCTGTCAATTAAACATTTTACAATACGAATATTCGGTAGATACCCCTACGTGAAAGGAAGTGGAGATTGGTTGAATTTTCCACTTCAATTTGGAGATATAATAAAAATACATAAAATTAGTGGAATATTTGTACATTAATCGTAACGCAGTGTATTTTTTTACATTTTCACCTATTAACTGCCTAGTCCAAATTAAAGTTTTTATAGGCGTATTTCTTGCATATTTTAAAATGCATATTTATTTGTTATCCTAATACCGTTTTGGATTTATAAATAACTATCATATAGAAAACTTGCGCTAAGGGTATTACGATAACAATTAAACATGCATTTTAAAATATGCCTATAAAAACTTTAATTCACAAATGACTTGCGAAAAGTGACTGTGTTAACAAACAAAAAAAATGTGGTTGGACAAGAGACTACCGGTAAGTACTTACTAAATGGAATCAGTACGTCACTTTTAATGTTCGTCTGGCCCGCCCAACCCCGCGGCTTTGGAAAACGAGATTTACATCAATCCTATGTACTCTTTTGCCCAACCATATGTACAACTTTCATTTTCAATGTAACGCTAATATAAATAAGTTAGAAGCATCACTGGTGGCCGGGCCAGCCTGACGTTTTCAGCCCGGCCCCTTCTACATCACCACTACTACAACAACTACACCGACAAACTGTTACGCAGTTTGGCAATTAAAAAAAAAAAAAAAAAAAACTAGTGACAATTAATTGTAAGAGAACTAATGTACTACATAAAATACATACATTCAAGCCTTTATTTCATACTAAAATGCATTATCTTAGGAGATATCAAAGTAAGGTGGGGCCGGGCTGAAATTATTGAAATAGCTAATAACAATAAAAATACAAAACCTAAGAACCCATATTCTATGTGTGTGTGATCTCCCAGTGGTGCAGTATATATGTACAACTTTATTTTTAAGTTACATTATTTAAAAATAAAAATACGAGCACTAGAAATTATTTCAGCCCGGCCCCCTTCAATCGTTTATATCTTTTTAGCTATTGCATCAATTTGCACAAAACGACAATGTGTGGACTCGTATACGGTAGTACTTTGATAAATTTTGGCTCATGAATTTACTAAGATTATATTCGACGAGATAATTAAAATCTAAGATAGTACTAGTGGAGTGACTATCAGGCACGTGCTAATTTCAGGACATTTTTTTTAATGATCTAAGTAGAAGATATACAAGTTAATGGCCCAGCTGGTGGTAAACAGTTTCCGCCACCTATAAACAGCTGCTTTAATAAGGAAAAATCACTTGATATTGCAGTTCGGTTGTTATCCTGAGGCCTAAGTTGAAATGCCGTACATGCCCTCTAATTACTTTATTGGCTATCTTTCCCTTCAATCCAAAACACAGCGAACTGTCTTAAGGCTGAAATAAGAAAGGCCTACCCAGACAACCCTACATATGGGCCTATCATCTAGGAAACATGTGTTTATTGAATGATACAATTTATAATTAGAGGATTTGTAACCGACTTCAAAAACGAAGAGGTTGCCAATTCGGTGGGTATGTTTTTTTTAATTATAAGGACTAGATTATAAAAGTAATTGCTACCTACTACTTATATGTATACCAAATATTAACCAATACTTTTATAAGTTATAATTTTTGAAGTACCTAATGAAAGACTGTGATTTAATAGATTATATGGAAGTTAATTAATAGGGTATTTGACAACATTTTATTGAATGTTTAATAGCATCTTAGTACTTTATATATGACCATGTTACCATAATTAGTTTTGTTTTATTTAAATCGTCATTTTTAAAAAATTGCAAATAATAAGACCAATATGACATAAAAATATGTGCTCTTCAAGTATTTTTGTAAATAAAATAACTCATATTTTTGAATTTAAGTGAAAATCCTACTTTTTTACTTGTTGTCAATATCCCTATTACGTATTAATAATTTTAAATACGAAGGTTGTTGATTTTTATAAATCTAACAATGTTGTATTAATAAAAAAAAACTCTAATTATTACTTGTTTCATTCGATAAAACACATGTCCTGAAATTGACACGTGACTGATGGTCACTCCACTAGTACTATCTTAGATTTTAATTATCTCGTCGAATATAATTTAGTAAATTCATGAGCCAAAATTTATCAAAGTACTACTGTATACGAGTCCATACATTGTCGTTTTGTGCAGATTGATGCAATAGCTAAAAAGATATAAACGATTGTAGGGGGCCGGGCTGAAATAATTTCTAGTGTTCATATTTTTATATTTAAATAATGTAACTTAAAAATAAAGTTGTACATATATACTGCACCTCTGGGAGATTACACACACATAGAATATGGGTTCTTAGGTTTTGTATTTTTATTGTTATAAGCTATTTCAATAATTTCAGCCCGGCCCCACCTTACTTTGATATCTCCTAAGATAATGCATTTTAGTATGAAATAAAGGCTTGAATGTATGTATTTTATGTAGTACATTAGTTCTCTAACAATTAATTGTCACTAGTTGTTGTAGTAGTGGTGATGTAGAAGGGGCCGGGCTGAAAACGTCAGGCTGGCCCGGCCACCAGTGATGCTTCTAACTTATTTATATTAGCGTTACATTGAAAATGAAAGTTGTACATATGGTCGGGTAAAAGAGTACATAGGATTGATGTAAATCTCGTTTTCCAAAGCCGCGGGGTTGGGCGGGCCAGACGAACATCACTTTTAAATAGTGGCGCTATTCGATACATCAAATTAAGCAGCATTAATTGCATGATAAGCATTAGTAATTATAAGTCAATGTTTTAATTACAGGTATGTAATATTACTATTAGTTCACCTAATAAATAGAGGTGAGCTGAGCATCTAATGATAATCAAAAATTGTGTCTTATATTTATAGACCATGCAATTTCTGTATGCGTTTGGTATATTACTGAAAAAAAAACTAGTCGGACTAGCAATTAACAAACGAAACCTCTTTTAAGGTGCAACCGAAGAGTACATTTTTATACGGGTAGGTGCAACTAACTTTTAGTTAAATGTAGGGAAGTGTGGGGTAATTAGTTACACTGCATCATTATCGGTACCCACGTTCGCGTCCCGTTAAGAGCCACCGCACATAGACAATTTCAAGTTGGCCAACTAAATCGCAGAAAGTCTAATAGGCATAGAATCTTATGATAGCCCGCACATTATATCAACGGAGTCGTTCAACTAAATAATTGGCCAACTATCGGCCGATAGCCCGCACACTATAACAACTTAGTTGGTCAGTCGCACGGTAAGATGCAGTGTGACCAGACCCGTGCGCGTGATTTCCCCACGCTTGGATTTTTGCCGACGGGCACGCAGCCGCCGCAGCCAGTCGACCTCTGCATTCTCTTCTTGTAACAAATGAAAAAATAGAACTGCTGATCGACGAAGTCCAAAAAAGGCAAGCCCTTAAAAAACTTATCTGGGTAACATCTCAGTTTATAATGTAATGTATGATGTTTCCCACGCTCACTTAATATCGGATGCACCCTAAATGTTTTGTTCTGTTTATGTCTTCTTTTTATTAAGTTAAGAAGTGCGTTGTTTTTCCGCATTTTATCGCAGACTTCACCGCGCTAGCAACACTGTCCACCAACTAAGTCGACGAAGTGTGCGGCCTATGAAAGCACGCAATTTAGTTGTTCGATTTGAAATTGTATATGTGCGGTGTCTCTAAGGCAATTAGCGAGCACTTTGTCAAAACGGGATCATAAGCATTTTTCTTGGCAAGTTACTTTAGATAATTTAGAATAATAAGAATTCCAGCAAAAGTTTTATCGTTTCTAAACAAATTTGAAGTTTTGATGATTTTTAATTATAAGATATAATATATTGCACGTCATGGAGATAGTCATGAACACCGCTGAACAGGACCCAGGGCCTGGCCTGGGTGTTGTTCACCAGTATCCTCCCTCGGGAGGAGTCACTGCTTTCGAATCAATAATAAATATCTAATATTATTAATTTTATTGTTTTTGATAGAGTATGCTTATTGATAATTTAGATTGAACAAGCCTGTCTGAATTTAAAGTATCGTAGTAGAAACATACTTGTATTATTTGATCATAAAGACTAACGTCGAAACTATACCGAAACGTTGAGAACACAACACCGCACCGCCCGCCATCGGCAGGGAATTCATCCTCACACGTTGAAAATCAAACGGTCGGGTACCGGACGGTCAAACCGCACGGTTTTAGAGAAACTTTCTCCCGCGTATGCTCAGGAGCTCCCTGCAGAGGTTTTCTCGAACGAGTACAGCATGGGCATCTTCAAAAACGGCTTGAATAGATTTCTACAGGGTCGGCAACGCGCAAGTGATACCCCTGGTGTTGCAAGCGTCTATACGCTACGGTAACCGCTTCCCACCAGGTGGGCCGTATGCTTGATAGCGAAAAAAAAATACTGCTTTAAAATACTTAGCTCTTACCTCTGAATAAGACTTCTCAATAGCCGACCGCTTAATAGTGTAGGTGCGGAGATCCTCGAGCAGGTCGCACTCATGCTGGTTCTTGGCTTGGAGCTTTGCGATCTGCTCTGTGTGGAGGTTCTTCAGGAACTTGGTGTAGTTACTCTGGAAAGAGAAGTCGAGGGTCAACAATGAATGACGTCTGAAGGATCGAAGGCACTGGCGAGATTATTGGCTCTATTACAGAACGTTACCTACTCAGCTGTTGTTTTGGTGCCGTAGCGAAAATCAAAAAAGTTTTTAAATTGTCAAGCTGCGTAAGACTCCAGACAGAAACTAATGTGGCTGGAATGTTTGGCTTGACAGATGTAATGTTTGACTCAACAAAAAAACCCATGCGTTTGATAATTGATGATAAGTTTTGTTTTTTATGTTGCTTTTGGGTACAATTAAGAATCATAATATAAGAATACCTAGATTTTTATATACCTATTTAAGTGTGCTTAAAATATTTTTTTTTTTCATTTATTTAGGACAATAAACAGTCTTACAGTGTACTTATGTTCAACAATATGGATTACAAATAGTATAATTAAATGTAAGCCCAACAGCATTGTCCACAGATTATCAACAAAAAGTATAAAAGACTAGTTGAGAGCCAATTTGTGTTACAAAATAAAGCGGTTTTAAAGATTTTAAAAATTATAATACAATTAAAACAAATTAAAATTTTGATAGGATAGAGGATTTAAGCTTCCAAGCACTTACACTATAAAAATCAATGTCATTAAACTCAGTGTTGTACATACTAAATAATCTATTAAATGGAGAACGATTACCGGCATTTGTTCGAGAAATGCCCTATAAGGTACTGAGAAACGCAGTTTATTGGTAAGATCAATACAATCATATTTGTTGTTACATAAATTATACAGCACAACCATATCTAAAAATTTACGCCTAGAATGTAGATCTAACAATTTAATTTTTTTCAGTAATTGATCATAAGGTAAATAACTATGATAACATCTGTAATTAACACATTTTAAAAATTTCTTTTGGACAATTTCAATAGCATCAATGTATTTATTATAAAAAGGGTTCCATATACAGCATATTCCAATTGACTACGAATTAGGGACTTATAGAGATATAAGAATGTATCCGGCTGTTTGAAGTCTTCACTAGATCGTATTACCAAGCCAAACATCTTAAAAGCTTTGTTTATCAGACATTCCACATGCTTATCAAGATGAAGTTTGGAATCTAGTAAGTATCAACTTTTTCTAGCAGAATACTGCACAATTTTATAACGGAATCTACTAATATTTTTTTTTCTTAGTGAAGGTAATATGTTTGCACTTGTTAATACTTAAACTTAATTTGTTTTTGTTGCAGTATTTACTGAACACATCTAAGTCATTTTGAAAACGCAAATGATCATTATAGCTAGTAATAGTGTGAAAAATTTTGAGATCATCTGCATATAGTGAGAAATTACAAAAAGAAAAGCATGCGTCGATATCATTTATAAACAGAACAAAAAGAAGTGGTCCAAGAATAGATCCTTGCGGGACGCCTGAAGTATTGTTAACATTATCCGACTCAAAACCCCTGATTACAACCTTCTGTGTTCGATTACTGATATACGATTGAAACCATCGCCATAGATTACCACGAATACCATTAAATGCTATCTTTTCCAGCAGTATTCTGTGATCCACTCTATCTAACGCCTTCCTGAAATCTGTGTATATACAGTCTAGTTTGTAAATTTTTGTCCATAGCGTCAAACCAATTAGATGTATACGTCAGTAAGTTGGTAATAGTCGATCTTCCATGAACAAAACCATGTTGCTGTTGTAAAATATTGCTGTGTAGTATAGGATATAATTCATTGTATACTAATCTTTCAAAGACCTTTGACAGAGCTGGCAGAATGGATATCGGTCTGTAGTTTTCAACATCCTTCTTAGAACCTCCCCTAGGTACTGGAACTATTCTTGCAGATTTCCATTTGTCTGGAAATATACCTACTTGTAAGCATTTATTATAAATATAAAGTAAGGGTCCACATAAAACCTTAGCCGTCTGCTTGAAGAAGCATGCTGGGATATTATCAATTCTATACAGATTTTTTTTTCTTAAAATAATCGTTTCGTCCTGTACTGCGAAATGACGTCATGTAAAAATAAACGCATATTTTTATAGCACCTGTGAAAAAATTAAATGCGGCGCGGTTTGGGACCGTGCCCAGCTTGCATAGCCCAGTTGACATGCTAGTCATGCCAATGGCACCGACACGCTAACTTGAATAACACAGTCGCCTCTTTACAGCCCCTCTATACAAAGTACCTTACAGGTCACACTGCCCGGTAGCCATGCCCTGCCGACAAGCAGCCGCAATGCCTTCCGAACATCCCGCACGGTCGGCAGCGGACAGGAAAGCGCTTAGGTGCAGAAGTATATCATCATCACTAGTCTATATAAGTCCCACTGCTGGGCACAGGCAATAATTTCCCCAGTCCAATCCCTGCATAGACTACATTACACAGAACCGTTTCATGCGCATGGCCACCGAGTGCCCCTGGTACGTGCGCAATGTCGATCTCCATAGGGACTTCGACCTCCCAACGACCGGTCATGAAAGACGCCTCCGGGTGCTACTTTGACAAAGCACCCCACCACTCTAACTCGCTCATTGTAATAGCCTCCGACTACTCTCCCGATGTAAACGCCCCGACCCGTTTACGTAGGCCTAGGAATGTCCTCCACGACCCTGACGATCCCATCACGAGCGCAAATGCTCTCGCACACACTAGCACGTCACGCACTAGCCAAATTATTGTTATACACCGCACTCGTCGAACAAGGGTGCAAAGACCCTATCTAAACTTGTCGCGGTTTACCAGGTACAGACATGTACCAAGGCGTTTTTCTCCCATTCCTCCACGACACGACTTACCTAAGCCGAGGTGCGAGCCTTTAGAGGCACCCTCATGTTTTTTGCTCCCTCATCGCGAGCGCCCTAGAGACTCTTACCCCCTTATTATAAAACGCGGACTAAAGTCATTTCTGGTCTAAAACACAGCATGGCATGACAGACTAACTTTAGTCCGCGTTTTATAATAAGGGGGTTAGAGTCTCTAGGGCGTAAGAGTCAGCGGGACACCTCCCCCGCAGGTGATGCCTGGCGATTAGAAAATAGAAACCCTCCAGAGGCGAATGCGCTCCTCAAGGCTTTAGGACTCACCAAGGTTCTCGCCTCCTTAAAACCCCGGTTACGCTGTAAAGGCCGGTCCGTTCAAAAAACAGGCAATAAATGTTATTATTTTTTTAATTTCTATACCACATAGGCATTTTATAGTTATAATAACTCATATTTTCGAAATATACTTGAAAAACCTACATTTTCACCAGTCTATATAAGTCCCACTGCTGGGTACAGGCCATCATACATGGAAGATACACACGAGCAGTTTGGGCCATAACACCACCACGCTGGCTCAATGCGGGTTGGTGGTTTGAAACGGTTGCAGTAACAACCGGGATCAACAGCAGAACGTGCCTGCCGAAGCATAGAAATCAGTTTCCTCTGCTTTAAAAAATCTTTATGCAGCTGCAGAGTGCAGTACTGACTGTGGGCTTTAGATGGTACGCCTCCCCAGAGAGAGGGATCGATAGAGCTTCCCATTAGCGTTCAAAAAGGTTAGAACAATTAGAACTGTGATCAGAAAAATGTAAAAAGAACGGGCCGAGTAAAACACTAAGCGAGTTGTCTTGCCCCTTATGCCGACGGCGAATTTACAAAACGCACCTTGGGTTCTGATTTGTTAATAAAATTTAACTAATCAGCACGTGTATCAAGTTAGATACCGGCTCACATTCCCTATTTGACGTTTTGCAATCGATAAACTTTATGTTATCGGTAAATAGCTAATCAAGTTAAATCATCATCATCATTTCAGCCGAGAGATTCCCACTGCTGGGTATCAAATCAAGCCTCAAGGATCTTCAAACCGATTAGTCCTGCCTGGGCTGTCCGCAGTTATATAGTAAATGAAAATAATATACCATTTTAGGACGGTATAATTATAATCTCGCGAGATAAAAATATTAACGATATGTTTTTGATACAGTTTTCATATTTTTTTTAATTAAGCGTTTTTCTTTTGTTTGATTCTATCGGCTTACGTGCTCACTGTCTGAGTACACACCTAAATATTTCAAGTTAATTACTTGTTTAATGTGTTTCGTTTTGGTGGCCTCCGGACAAACAAAACACCTGCTGAGGTTTAAATACACATGCCCTGATATTAATGTCGTTTCGAGGTTATTAGCCTTTGAATTCGAAACGATAACTATAGCTACCTACCAATTCGTCATATGATTTACATAAGTAATCACATTTGAATTTTGTTACATTATCCCAATCAACCAATTTGCCACATCTTGTCATTGACGCATAATATTTGACGAAGTTTACAGATTCTGTAAGTACGTACGGGTACGGCCCGGCCGAATAGCCTAATTTTGACACGATTAGTGTTGGGATTACTTGAGACACAAAAGATTTGAGATATCGAGATTTTATTATTTTAGTTTTTATAAAAGGAAATTTCTAGTCTAATTTATATAAAGTATGAAATATTGAGGTATTGAGGAGCTTGGTGGCGTAGTGATTTGTGCGCTCTTATTTCGATTACGAAACAAAGCCACTTTCGCTATGGTCGATCCCGAGATTGATCAATCAAAAATTATAATATCGAGATCCTCCGTGCTTCGGAAAGCACGTTAAGCAGTTGGTTCCGATTGCTACTGTAACTTGACGGGTTAAGGCTATGTTAATCCGTAACAGTTTATTTTTGTTCAGTAAATATTTTATTATTATTATTATATTCAATATGAGACGCAAAACTCCTACAAGCCTTGCTACGAGCTTGCGGCTCATTATTATTAGCTTACATAAATCGTTAACTTCACTTCATTATCATAATGCTCATCTAGTCGTGACGGCTCCGATATTTAACATAGCCCTCAGTGATGCGTCGCCGCATGGCGTCACACACAATTATTTCCAGACTGATACATTATAAAAATGCCAATTTATAAATATTTACTGGTTGATTTTAGTTTTAGACTAAAGGTGGCAAATAAGCATGATGAGACTAGCATCTTCAGTCAATTGTTTTAGTTCAATTCTAAGCTATGTATTGGTAAGCCTAAAGGGGAGGGAGAAGGGGGATATCTTTTTCTGCAAAATATAATAATTTAAGTACATTATTTAGAGTAAGAGTGAAGTTTAGAAGTTTGAATTTTTAAAGAGCTTTTGCACTTAGTTGATAAATTGACACGAAGCGAGCGTGGGCATCAAAAAATTAGTATAATCCTTGATTCTGGAAAATTTATCTTTTAGTCTTATAACCTTAAATCCGCTTTATTTTTAAGTTATTTGGTTATTTGGTAGTTTTCATTGATTGGGTTTGATAATAAAAGGACATGGTTAATTTCTGCCTAGGTGACTTTCCAGCATTTACGAAATCACCGTTAAAATATCAAATTATAATATTAAAATAATGAATTTCCTATGTACAGGATGGTGATAACAATAAATTAAAACGTGGGCTATATTAGTTCAAAGAAATGTTATGCAACTTTCAAATTACACTTTTCTTCATTTTACAGGAGGAAGAAAAAAATTAATACTTTGGATGTTTCTACACATATCTTTTACTGAACTTGTTTGGGATTTCTCATGGTGTTTTTTAATGAGAATCTAGTATAAGCGAATCAACGCTGAGAACCCGATGGCGCGATATAACAATTTTGCGATTTTTGTAAAACGTGGTATTACAAACTGCTCTTACTCGGTCGGTAAAAAGATAACTTACCGATGATCACATTGTTATTTATTGGTAAATTTATTTATTGCGCACCATAAGCGTGTTTTTTATTGGTTATCGGAGTAAAAACGTAACAGACAGACAAACAGACAGATAAAGTTACTTTCACCTTTTTCATAACCTTTTCAAAGCCGACATACCAGACACAATTAAATAATTGTTTAGGACATACATCTATGACGTCTGTGCGTTAAAGGATTTGTATATTATGGATAAATAGTTATTTGTTATACAAGAGTGCAAAGTTGCTTTTTAACCGCGTGCTCAATTTTGATGACCGAGCAAGAAGAGTCTAAAATTGAATCAAAAATTAGAATCCTGAGCGTTAGCGACGGAATCAAAAGAGCACGAGGTGAAAATCTTTGCACTCGAGTGCAACATGTAACTTTTCAGCCCACCTCAATGAGGAAATGACTCAATGCAAAAAAAAAAAATTAATTATTAACAGTTTCAGTCAATTCTGTTGGCGTCAAATAAACTTACTTGTTTTCAAGTT
Source organism: Nymphula nitidulata (assembly GCA_947347705.1). NCBI lineage: Eukaryota > Metazoa > Arthropoda > Insecta > Lepidoptera > Crambidae > Nymphula > Nymphula nitidulata. The sequence goes on from OX374616.1 coordinate 28,221,272, forward strand.
TTTTTGTTTTAAACCTATGGTTTTAACAAGTAAGTAAGTATGTTATTATTGCCAAAGGTTTTCTTTAAAAAAAAAACATTCTATGTCGTGAAAAGAAAATGGCGCGCGCAAAGCAAATTAAACAAAAAGTACACCAGGAAGGTGCCGAGTCTGAGTTTTTAACAAGTTAAAAAAGGTTGTATGATAAATTCGGCACCATGGAGGTAGAAGTAAAGAGGTTTAATGATGTTTTGAATTCACAAACTTAGTGCACACGATGTTCTAAATTCAATTTTACTTTATCTTCTAGCGGATAAAAATGGCTTTTGCACTCAGATATCGAAGAGCAAAAATACTCTTTTCAAGATGGGGGATGAAAAAAAATTTGTTTTAAACTTATTAACAGGTAGTTCTCCACCACTTCTGATATTTTTCAACAAATAACTAGTCAGTTGTATAACCCACATCCGACATAATCATTCTAGAAAGCCACCACATCAAAACACTACTCCACCAGCTGGATGGTCATGGATTGCTGCACCATTTGCAATCCGAATCTTACTTCGCCTCAAAACCAACTGAACTCCATATCCATAATGACGCAGTTTACCTTTTTTAATACTCAGTCAAAGGCTAAGAGTCAAACTCGATACTGCCAGGTAGCACACAGTCGAACTGCATACAGCCTGACCGCATACAGCCAGGTAAAACCATAACTACGGCGTACTATTGAAGTTTCCTGAATAAATGGAGATGTAATCACTATCCGACAAGTATAACCTAAAATCACATGCTGGTATAGCCAATAGTGACGATTTCATATCATCTCAATAAATACGGACTTAAATACTAGGTTATCGTAGTCCGTAGAAGTTATTAAATGAGATGCTATGCCAAGCCGCCGGCCGCCGAGGCGCCGCCGCCGCCGTGCCTACATGTCGTAGCGCTTTCCGTAGACCATATTCGTAGCAGCTTGTAGCGTTCTGATGACGTCATACGACATGCAAATGTTTACGATCTTTGTACTTTAATGAAATAAGACGTGTTGAGATTAACCTTTCATGAAAACGCTTCTTTACCTACTCATGATTTTTCATGTGCTTAACGAAACGTGTAAATAAATTATTATTTTTACTTGGGATGTTGCCTAAGATTGAATATGGCGCCATTTTCCCAAATTCGGCAAATATACGCTATTGTAACCCATCTAATCCATTCAAACTTAAAATATATGAATATGGTTTATACACATCAAAAACATTAAAATTTGATTAAAATTAGCTTTCCTCACCTTAACTGGAAGTTTAAAAATGCTTGTAAAAGTATTATTTTGTTTTACATTTTCTTTTCGCTATTTTGATATCCATTTCATTTTAAAAGAACAAATGGGACACTGACGCTTCTATTGCATTATTTCAACAGAAGCCTCAGTGTCCCAGGCTCTAAAAATGCTATGCTGAAAATGCTATTTAAAACGTATATTTAGGTGTTCTAGCAGAGGGCTGCAGTTTTTCATATATTTTTTTATCCTTAGAGATTTTATGCATGTAGTCTTAGTAGCTCAAGTAACAGACAACCATAACTTCAAACCTAAATGTCTTTTTCCCCTTGCTGCCTTAAAATAGCTCCTGCTATTGGCATCATCATCATCATCATGACCAGCCTATAGCCACTGCTGGGCACAGGCCTTCCTACATGAGAGAAACACATGAGGAGTTTGGGCCATTACACCACCACGCTGGCCCAATGCGGGCTGGTGGGTGCTATTGGCATGGCGTCTAGTTATTTAATTGATAACTATTACTATAAGTATTTTAGCTAACAGTATTTACAAAATACTAAGATACCAAACAAAAAGTATTTAAATATAAGATACAAAATGAATTTTGAAAAGTATTTTAGATACGAGAAGAAAATACGTATTTTGTATCTTGTATCTGTACTTCATCTGTGTTTCTGAACTGAGCTTAATGCTCATCGCTGTATTTCCCTGTACAGAATGATTGTGGTATTATGTAGGTTTCATTAATTTATTATATGTACTGAACATTACTATTCAAAATTACCATCGACATCAATTGCAATTGTGGTTTGCTTTCCATTATACTTAATAATGTCCCAACAACAAATAAATGTGTACTGAATCAATTCAATTGAAATTTCAGATATTTTAACACCAAAATTAAATGTGTTTGGGAAAACAACACGAGGTTAATAGCAGATCATCAATGAATACATATTTAAATAGAACAGCTTTCTGACAGCATACACCAAAAACACAACGTACAAAATCTATATGTGATAGCACTTCCGTCAAACCTAAATTACATGACATACATTGCATAGTATCTGAAGGAAAATCGAGTCTGTTGAGAATCGAGATAAATTATTTTCTTCAATCAAGTCACAACAATTAAATTGAAATGTTACTTCCACACTTAAATTATTGTTAAACAAGTAAATGATCTTAGTAGCCAATACAACGGGCTTTTTAACACAATGATTAGTACTTTTATTTTAATCTCATTAAAAACCACCACCACTGAAACTCTAAATAAGCTCACTTGTAGACATATAAATTGGTCAGGTAACCTTACTTACCATTCAAATCGTTTGATACAAGCTCGAGCGTAAATCAATTCGACTTTGGCGATACCCGCCGAACCGTGGTCCCGTCTCAGCTATATAAACACATGTAATGTAAGCGTTGAGTTATATAATTTGTGACATACACTTGAAGTACTGGAGGTACTGTATAATAGAGGGGAAGTGAAACCAGTGTTTGTGATATTTCATTCACGCTTAACGAGATTGCCTTAGACTCGTATAGTATGAGTGTTGATGTTTAGATGGGCGACGGGATGTTTGGCAATGGTGCTTGAAATTATATCATCGCGAAACATTGACTTACCTTCCTTGGCGGAGGTTGCATGGTGAGATGGGTCGCCGCAGCGACGCACTCTGCTTACTTTAGTTTAGTTATCCGCGTGGACCGAACTATTGGATCGATGGCTCCGCACGCAAGCGTGACCGCCTCTGCCGTGCCTGCGGTCTGTCGAACGCCCAAGTAGTCTCTCGCGCATGCGCCCCAAAGACACCCCACTAGCCATAGACTAAATGACGGTACATTCTGCTCCCCTTATGCCAAGGGCGCGGAAAAAATCCTTGTCTTTAAAAAAAAGCCGTGACAATCGCGTGGGATGCGCGCCATTGCATCGCGCTGATGTTAAGATTTATTTATCATCCATTATGTGAACAAAAATATGAATGTTAAGCTATACAGGATGGTGCCGTCAATACGACAATAAATTAAAACATAGGCTATATTAGTTCATAGAAATGGTTTTCCACTTTCAAAAACATGTCATTCATTTTATAATTTCATGACATTTCTATGAAATAATGCAGCCGATGATACCTATATTATTTTATACAAATGTCATGATAGTCATGAAATTATCAAACGAATACGAAAAAATAACAAAGATAGACAAATATGATTTATAATATTTAACAAAACTTTACAATAAATAAAGAAAAAGACCGGCTGGTCGAGTGGTAGTTCGTATCTACTAATCTTGAGGTCCCGGGTTTGAATCCTGGTAGGGAAAATGATTGAATGATTATTACGAATACTTGCTCACGAGATATGAATGGTTTTAAAATTTTGGTATTTATGCAAAAACAGTGTTTTTTATTTTTCAAAAGAGGTATTAATCATCAGAGTAGTCGATATCTATACTGGCACATAAGAAAATAATAATGAATACTCTTTAAATGCCCGGCTTCCATTATTGTATAACCAGTTGTATAATATTATTTCTGAACTTTGACCGCGGCGCTGTATACGCTCTATCTATACATATTAAATAAATAATCAAAGATGCCCAGATGGTTATTATACAAAATAAAGACTAAAGTTTCAAAGAATATACTGCACTGCTAAAAGTTATAATTTTGTAACTACAAACTTTGTAATTTATAATATTTAAAAAGTGTGACTAGACAAGTTTGTTGCCGGAATCTTTTCGGGAGTTCAACTTTTAGAACCGGTGTAAATTCAGGCACGACAAACAGACAGATACTATTACTGACTTTCATATTATTTTTAATAGAGTCACGAACTAACAAGACCCTACGTAAGTACATACATACGTAAGTGCAACCACAGAACAGCTCTTGAGCTGTAAATGCATTCGACGTGAACTCGACAAGGAGCACCGCACACAGAGTAGTGGATGAGTAAATTGGCCGGCTCCAGCCTGCTAAATGTAACAGGAATCTGGTCGTATTCATATGTATTCGGGATCAATGGCTTTGGTTTATTTTGGCGTGTAAATGTTGGCATATTCAGGTAGTTTCAACTGCACTGTAGATACATACCTACGAAAGTCAATATTAATAGTGTTAAGGTAGACTGGGTCTATCGGTACAGTTTTGATGGCAAATTTAATGGCAAATTGCGCCCGAAACATTAGATTTTCGATAGAAATATACTATTAGGTTTGTTAGATAATTTATTCAGTTCCAAAACCTATTTCTTTAAATATCAATTTATTAATTAGTTGAAGAGATATTCTTCATTTAACCGATCGAGGCAAAGTGGTTCAGCCATGTACGGGTCGATTACACCATTCTTTTGAAATCACAATAGTCAGATATTGTTCTATTTTATATTTGAAGGAATTTGTATAAATCACATAAAGGTGTCTTTATAGTCTACCTGCACTCGGCATTTGAATTTCGAACTCTATGATAAGTACAGAATATGGAAATGAAAATAATCCTCTAATTTCGAAAGTGCTGAATATAATTATGTCTATCTTTACTTCATAGTCGCATAAATATTGATATTAGCAAGGATGATGGAAAAAATTGATGTATAATATTAGTACCTAACGGTTGACTAAAATTTAACTATGTATTGTCGTCATTGTAAAAATCATCTAAAACATAACATTTTTCATTTGTATTAGAAGTAGTCGGTTCAATTGTCCCACCATTGCACCACTGGAACACACCACAAAAGACGATAATGGTCAGTGAATGGTCATGCACTGACCATTACCACGAACCTTAACACGCCCCTCATTATCTTCCTTTTTCTTAAAGTATTTCCCTCAGGAGCACTTTACCAGATTCGCAATTTAGCAGATTCGCAACTAACAAGGAGTACAATTAGGAAAAAAAAAATGAAACTATTTAAAAAAAAAACTAATTTTATAGCCACGGAAACCAAATAATTTCTTTTTTTATACAAAGCACAGCAATTGACCCAACACCACCTGATGTGAAGCGGTAAGAAGAGTCCATATGCGAAGACAGCTAGTACAGTATAGACACTGCACTAGCCGCCTCCACCTCGCCGGCCCAAAAGTTGATATTTCACGCCTCTCTTGATGGACCCTATTTAATAGAAGGAGGGACACATGTGCTGGCAAAGAATTCCAAGTTCTGGAAGTACGACAAAGAAACGAGGCACTAAGTTTCTTTGTGCGTGATGTTGAGGTGAAGACAGTGAATGTATGACTCCGAAGACCGGCACGCGTGCTCCTGAGCAGACAGGGGGGAGGTCGAAAAGCTCTTCAGAGTCTTATCAGTGATAAAGCTGATAAAAATCCAGTGCATCGAGAAGGTATTTGGCGAGCCATCCCACAAGTGCGAGCAATATTCCAAGCAAGACTGGACCCGAATTTTGTATAGCAGGCATAGTTGGTCAGGCGTGAAAAATCGCCAAACCTTGTTCAGGACACCGAGCTTCCGTGAGGCAGTTATGATCACGGTTTCGATGTAGTTCCTGGAATTCATTTTCACTATATTCTCAATAAAATTAGGACTGTAGTCAAGAAATGTAACTAATCAATAAAACAATAAAATAGGAAACCATAGTGACTGCTCTAACCACGGAGCTACCAAGGACTTAGGATAACCCTTTGAATACACTTGATACATCAGCGTTGTTCACGACCACATAATTTGAGTTATAATTGAGTTTAAAGAAATAACTAAAAACTGCTTTGCACAGTATTTTTTTAATGGTATCCAATTGATGTGGCTTATAAATTTTCAATAAATGGCAATATACATATTACAAAAAGTTGGAAACTAAGCCGGATAGTTGCCTCAGTGGTAGGGATGATCGATATAAGAAAAACATCGATGTTGACATCGATGTTAACATCGAATCAAAAGTATCGATGTACGATAAATATCAATTGAAATACATCGATACTTCTAAAACATCGTTGTTACACAAAAGTTGTATAATATGCCACGAATAGCGCGTACGCGGTTTGCGCGTGTGAACGAAAATTTTACGCGGCGAGTCGTCAACGACTGTTGAAATTGTAATCATACTTGTCAGTGCCTTCAAATGAATTTTTTTTTTATGTTAATGGATTCAATCAACTTTTTGTACTTATCTTCGTATACACTTGACCGTAAATTACACAGTTCGTTATGTTTTATTGTTAAATAACTTATTTATTTACATTTTATGTTTGATTTTGTGTGTTTGTAACGCCTACTTTATTGTAACAATTACAAATTGAACCAGCAAGAGATATATTGATGACATTTCTATGAATTAACATCCCTATTATCTGCATTATTTCATATAAATGAAATTATCAAATGAATAACATGTATTTGAAAGTTGCAAAACATTAACTAGTATAGCCCATGTTTTAATGTATTGTCGTATTGTCGTCACCACCCTGTATACATAGTAATAATCATATAACATATGCTATATACATATGCAAACACACATATACATTGAAGTTTTTGAGGCTGACATGTCTTTGGTTCCCGTAGATGTGTATCATCCACCTCTCACTATCTCGGTACATCGAAATGGGAATCGGTCGTCATTGTCGAAGACGACGCAGGGTGAGCAGGCACCGCAAACAGGCCTCTCTAAGGATGTGACGTCTATGAGTTATGTTGACTTGCCACAGTGGAACTTCAACAAAGCCGACTACAACTCATTGTACATGAATATTGCATCCATCGAATGGGACCCTTTGTTTGGTATAAGGGATCCAGACCAAGCCTTAAAATTTTTTTTGCTATTCCATAAATAGTATTTTTAATGAATGGGTGCCTAAAAAAAGGCAAAATAAATCAAGGCAATGTAGGTACAACTATCCAGAGTGGTATACTACAGGTATTATTAGGGCTATAAAGTTAAAAGCACAATTGCACAAGCAGTATAAATATAGTGGGTTAGGGGACGTTTATAAACAGTTCTCAGAGTGCAGGGTGAAGATTAAAAAAATGATAGTTTTAGCATACAAACAACATAAAGATCAAATACAGGGACAATTTGTACAAGATCCAAAGTCTTTTTGGGATTATATAAGGTCAAGAAAGGGTACTATGAATAGTAGAACTGTGACGAATTCTGGAATAAGGTTATCGGATTCTGAGTGCGTGGAGGAATTTGCGAAGTTTTTTTTTCCCGTATACGAAAAAGAGCCGCCAAAGTTGGATATTTCTAGCGACGAGTGTAGAAGGGAATAGTGAGCGAGTGCACATTTCAAAGATAACTATTTCTGAGGTGCGGTCTGCCCTTAAGCGCCTAAAGCCGAAACGTTCCGCGGGGCCTAACGGTATACCTGTTTTCCTTATTAAGGATTGCGGTATTGTTCTGGAGAAACCAATGACATACATATTTAATCTGTGTTTGAAAGGATCTTATTTTCCAGAACGATGGAAAGTTACCAGAGTGATACCGATACCGAAAACTAATGCCGGGACTGATGTAAGTGATTTTAGGCCTGTCGCTGTTCTTTCGACACCAGCAAAGGTGTTTGATTCAGTTATACAGCTTAGTATGCAGCGACAGGTATCATTCCAATTTTCGGATGCTCAACACGGCTTTAGAAAGGCGCGTAGCACAACCAGCAACCTCCTCAACACTATGGCATATTCCAAATATAGATGCAAGGATACAGGTGGATGCAGCCTACTTTGATTTTAAAAAGGCGTTCGATTTAGTCAACAACGATATCCTACTATCGAAACTAGCTAAGGTGGGCTGCACCACGAATCTGTTGCAGTTTTTTGCCAGCTACATGAAGGACAGGCGGCAATACGTGGAATATGGGGGCTACAGATCTAAGCCTTATTTCACAAGAACAGGCGTGAGCCAAGGAAGTAACTTAGGGCCATTGATGTTTATCATCATGATCAATGATCTGCCACAAACAGTAAAAAACGCCTGTTGCTTGTTGTTCGCTGATGACCTGAAGCTGCTTTTAGCAATTAGGGAAAGGGAGTACTGCCAACGCCTACAGTGCGATATTGGTGGAGTGAATAGGTGGTGTCTGAGGAATAAAGTGCAGTTTAATGTTACTAAATGTTCAATAATAACGTACAGTCGAGCCAAAACCCCAATCCACAACAATTATGAGTTAGGAGGTACTCTCCTGAACCGAGTAGACAAGGTTAGGGACTTGGGCGTTCTTATGAACTCAGAGTTGACTTTTAGAGAACACATTGTAACCATATGTAAGAAAGCTTACAGAAGTCTGGGCTTTGTTTATCGCCAAGCTCAAGGGTTCAATAATATTAAAGCGATATCCGTTTTATATAATTCTCTCATTAGGAGTCAATTAGAGTGTAATGCCACTGTATGGGGAACGCATGAAGCCAAATATATTGAAATGTTAGAGCGTATACAGAATAAATTTACTATATACCTTTATTTGAGACTTTACGGCGTTTACCCTTTCTTTCCCTTGATGTATCCAACACTGTTTGTCTTAGGCATGGTTGGGTACAATAAGCTGGAAACAAGGAGATACCTATCACTCGCAAGTTATTTAATATCCGTTTTCCGGGGTAAAATCACGAATCCGGATATATTGGAGTGGGTGAATTTATGCGTGCCTGACGGGTATGTGAGGCGACGGCGGCAGCCCAAATTATTTGCGGTTCCTCAAAGCAGAACCAAGCTTCAATCAGAGATGCCTTTGACGCGGGTGATAAAAATTTTAAATCTAGTAGCCGACAAGATAGACATATTCTCTTGTACAATTCAGGAATTCAAGTGTGTATCTATTTCAATTATATCATACCAAATTTTTTAAATGTAGACTTACTGTAATCAGATTAGATTTAATTAGATTTACTGTAATGATAGATGTGATTGATTTTGAATAAATAAATAAAGAAATTATATAATATATCATCTTTTCATCCTTTACCACCTCGTCTCTCCTCAACAATAGAAAAACTGCTATAGTAGGTTTGAGGTTACTTCACAAATTAGCTATAGGCGATAGGAACAAAATGAAAAGCGAAGCCGTCTAATAAAGTTAAAAATTACCCTTTTGTAAATTTAATACAAACTTCTTAAAATTAGACTTAAAGGACTCAAATGAAAATAAATGGTGGAGTAAATGACATTCCAACATTTCGTGACAGAATAACGAAAACTACCACGAACCACTGCCGTGATATGTGTTGGGTATAAATAGACGAGGAGCAATCCTAACATGGCGATACGTAAAAATGTGAGCGTGTCGTACAAATATGATAGAGACTGAGTTTGCACTATTCCGAACAACATACATGCAAAATGAAGTGTACGTCTAGACTCCATATTCAAGAGGTTTCCTTGGTTGAGATATGGAGAAATATGGCTCCTACGCGGAATGAGAAAACAATATCGAGCACAGGAATTTTAGACGCGTTGTATTAACTTTTTGGTCAAGTAAATCGTAAGTAGATTTTTAATTTTTAAGTGATAGAGATTTTGCAAAAGGTGGGGCAACTATCGGCTTTTACCTTGCTTACAATTTAGTGCTAGTTACCGACTTTTTTGGGTGGATGAAGTTTCGCAAAACAAACAAACCTTCCTTGCTGTCGAACATTTCGCGATAGCCGTGTGCGTATACACTTTCTTTTCGCATGCCTAAGAAATTGGCATATTTTTACAACTAAATTAACTATATATGTACTTACAAATATGTTGGGATGTTTCCTTGGGATTCCAAATCGGCGTTCGTAATAACTCATATGTGGTTCCATTTAGTTACGATATCACAACAATATTCAATAGAATTTGAGTTAATTTTTTTGTTAATTTTCATTTCTTTCTAATAATATAATATAGGTACTCAAAACGCAACATCAAATAGACTTTCATTAACTCACAACACCCCATAATTTTAATAAGTTAAAGCTTTAACCGTAGACCCATAAACAATTGTTAGCCATTAACTAATGTAATTTTATATCATGGAACAACAAGATAAATAATTACAAGTGTTAAGATAAAAAAAAATTAGAACTCGATTTTAAAGTCAAGAGAGTTGCGATATCAAAGATAGTTAGCTGATAAATAGGTACTTAAAGCCCTTGTTGAATGCCGATAGAAATCTATATAGTTATACTTTAAAATATACTAAGATAAGTATGTAGGTAGGTATGTAACGTAAACAGTCCTGTTACAGCGGTAGTCATAATAAATGCCTATTACGGAGGTATTTAATTACAGACTGTCGTGACGTGATCAGAAATTACTTTCCTAAAACTTCATACTCGATTTTTTATACAAAATGTGACAGACTATCGCCCCAAAAAATGGTGGCATTGAAAAAAAAAATTTTCCGTGAAGTGTAGGTATCCACATATGGGAAGCAACAAAATAGATATTATATTGTGTGTGAGCGACTGCGGCGAGCTGATAAAAAAATGTAAATAAAAAAGAGTTTTTATTTACTTATCCAAAAAAATATTTTCCATATTTTTCTTTTCTTGTTGTGTTTTGGTGGCATTTAATGATGTGATCGAAGTTTTTTTTTACAAATATTTTAAAAGTGTCTGAATGTTTATTGTGCAACAAAACTGGTGTAGTCCTGTGAAAAACTGTCGGGGTTGGATGACGTTGAGCGCCGACAGTTTGGGCCCCCAGTTGCCTATCATCGTTTAAATTTTGATCGCTTTAATTTTATATGACCCTGCATTTTTAACTTTTTACCTAAATTAAGTACGTTTTCATTTTAATTTGCGCTCTAGTTTTAATAACATGATTATTTAAACTTAGAGCTCTAAATGGGGCCACCAATAACTCATAGCGCCGCTAAGCGTAATTTGTGGCGCCATGAGATCGACTCCGATTAAAGCTCTTTAGGTTGAATGTGCTGAGCCTTACCTTGACCTAACTAAGGCGTCAATACCTATCAAATAAATTCTTGTTTTGAACTTTTCAGCTATCCTGTCGTCCGCTTTTACTTAAATTACAGTTTTTATCCAGCTATATCTCCGCTTATTCATATTGTCCTCACAAAAGTACACCTTGTTAAAAAAAGAAAAGGATCATTAATCCTTTAATTCTTAGTCGTGATCAATAGCAATAGATGACATAACAATTAAAATTTAATTGTGTCTGGTTTATCGAGCTTTGATGGGTTTTTTTAATTTTATGTACAAGTTTCAACCCATTCAAAGATATAAAGCATTGTCTGCAGAAGAGGCGGAAGACCTTGGTGTAATGATAAAGGCTTTGACGCGATCACATTCAAGGCATTTTTTTTAAACTCTATAAATTGACATTCTCCTCCATTTTAAAAAGTTCGTTAAAATGAGAATTTCATTCCAACGCAATATGGCAAGGTTTAAAGTTACCTATGATATCAGTGATAAAAGACATATCAAACGGTAAATCATTGATTTCTCAATACTTACCTACTCAAATCAAGGATGATATGTAGGTGTTATTTTTATAATTTATTATTAAGTAGGTATGACAATTAGCAACGACACGCAGACTTATTTCTGTAAGTAATAAATAACATTAAAAGAATCGAAATAAACTTTTATTATGGATTAAGATTTATTAGATTTTTCAGCTAAGTAATTTTTAACCGACTTCAAAATCGAGGAGGTTCTCAATTCGGTTGGTAGGTTTTTTTTATTATTTTTTTATGTAGTATGTACACCGATTACGCCGAGATTTCATATCCGATTTACGTGATTCTTTTTTTGTTCGATGCGGAATAGCTGCCATTTGGTCTCATGATTTTTTAACCGACTACAAAAACGAGGAGGTTCTCAATTCGGCCGGTATGTTTTTTTTTTTTTTTTTCTATGTATGTACACCGATTACGCCGAGATTACTGACCCGATTTACGTGATTCTTTTTTTGTTCGATGCGGAATAGCTGCCATTTGGTCCCATAAAAATTTTTTCAAAAACAGTTGGGTACTTTGGTTTTAAATATAAAAAAACTGAAATTATGAAGTCGTCTACATATGCGTAATTGCGAATTTTTGCTATTCCAATGACTTTTTAGTGAAACGATACGATAGTACGAAACAATATAATTTGACGGTCACCCATCTAACTTTGACCGTAAAAAGTTATGACTAAAAATTGTGAAAAAAAAAAATTAAACAAAAATTAAAACCGACTTCAAAAAACTGAAAAGGATAAAATAATTAAATTTAAGTAGGTATTCATCCCCTAGAAACATATTTTGGAGTTGGTGCTAAGTGCTTCACTTTCTATTGTTTTTGGAAACCACTTAGCACCAACTCCAAAAATATGTTTCTAGGGGATGAATACCTACTTAAATTTAATTATTTTATCCTTTTCAGTTTTTTGCAAAATCAGTTGGGTAGCTTGGTTTTTAAATCAAAATAACTGAAATTAGTAAGTCATCTACGTATGCGAAATTGAGGATTTTTCTTTCCTATGACTTTGTAGTGGAACGATACGATAGTAGGAAACAAACAATATAAGCTGAGGGTCACCCATCTAGCTTTGACCTTAGAAAGTCATCACTAAAAATTTAAAAAAAAAAAAACAAAATTTAATACCGACTTAAAAAAACTGGAAAGGAAAAAATAATTAAATTTAAACAGGTCTGCTGTGAATGTCATTCAACCTAAAATTACTAGATTACAACCTCACCTTTTTTTTAGAGTACCATATAACCTGTAACATCCTAAAATTAATAGAGGCCGATTACTAGAGTAGTGACATTTTCATTTTGAGTTTTCGATAAAGATTTTTTTTGGGTAAGTCTGATACATCTTGTAGGTAGGTATATGGGAAAACCTCAGATCATGAAAAACCCATTCAAAGCCGTGCAGATAAATAGGTACCTACTGTTTTTCACGAAAGTCGATGTAACGGGATAAAACTAATACAATAAATTTATTTAATTAAAATACTTTTGTTTTACATTTTTTGCATGTAGATCTCATCATTATACATATAATGACTTGCGCAAAAAATATTTGCGAAGACAAAATTTACATTTTTAATTAGTAATATCATTTAAAAAAATAACGTTTCAGTCTTTTCAAACAAAACCAAACAAGTTGTAACTGTAAAACGTCAGAGTTCTTCTTGTACAATTCGTTATGCTACTCCTCGGCCAATGAATAATTTAGAGGCAGTGTGGACAAGAGATGTGAAGGAAAATTCATTTCAATGCAGACTGTCCACACTTCAATGTGTAAATCATCTCCAAACTCCTTATTCAAGCATGTAGGTATGATTGGATCACAATCGCCTCCTCCATTGTGAAGTACAGTCAGCTTCATAAAGATATTGAGTGACGGAATGGTCAAATAAACAGGATGGTGCCGTCAATGCGACAATAAATTAAAACAAAGGCTGTATTAGTTCATAGAAATGGTTTGCCACTTTCAAAAACATCTTATTCGTTTGATAATTTCATGACATTTCTATGAAATAATGCAGCCCATGTTAGATATATATTATTTCATACAGATATCATGAAATTATCAAACAAATACGATATTTTTGAAAGTGGCGAACCATTTCTATGAACTAATATAGCCTATGTTTTAATTTATTGTCGTATTGACGGCACCATCCTGTATGTGAGGAATATGAATTCAAATTAATTAAATTATTGACAACAAGTAACAAATCGCGTCTAGCCGGACCTCAGGAGACGCAGGTTCGATTCCCACCTAGAGTAAACAATTTTTTCATCGTTTTCTTTATTTGTATTTCTTACAATAAAGTACCTAGGCGTGAGTCATAAACGTAGAAAATCAAACATTTAACTGTGACCAAATCTATTTAGTTATTTGGATTGTCCCGGGATAGTATCAGGTTTGGGCAGCCCAGCCCTGTCACAGATTAATCCCTGTTCTATAACATCATAAAAAAATAACTGTATTACCTTCACATTTTTTTCACCGCCTCTGTGGTCTAGTGGTTTAGACCACCTGCCTCAGATCTAGAGGTCCGGGGTTCGATTCCCGTGGGGGCAGAATTTTTCTGCTTGGTTTGGTTGGTGGTAGGGCTTTTCTAAGTCCGCCTGGCTAGCTACCACCATCTTACCTAAGTCTGCCGCCATAATAATAATGTTAACAGCATTGTTGTGTTCCGGCAGTTAGAGGTAAGATAGTCAGTTCCTCTGTGGTTGAGGAATCCGGGTGTAACTCGCTTCCATCGTCGACCTTATCTTCACTTACCATCAGGTGAGATGAGGGCCAAGAGTTATCCTGTTAAGAGTAAAAAAAAAATCATCCTTGCCTTTACATAAGTTTATGATATACTTTCTCTCGTCTCCCCGAAATGACGGGCAGCAAATGCTGCTGTCCGTCATCTGGGGGAGATTATCTTATCTAGGTAAATCACTGCGATCACAAACTTACCTGCCAAGCGTAGTCGTGACCTTAAATTAAACAAGACACAGTATCGGACCCCAGACGACCCCAGTCCCCGACAGCTCTGCTATTCCGAACTCCGAAAGCGGTCACAATAACGGTGGGGCAGGGGGTGCTGAGAACCCCGGCAGCGATGCGGCTACTAACAACGACGACTGGACCTGGAAAGATTAAACACGCGCACGTTGAGGACTGACGAAATGCTGTTAGGTAGTGCTGGAAGAAGAAATCCGGTATATTTCTCTACTGGGTGGCTGGTGTTGGGTTCCCCGTCCGCAAATCCCTCATTAATAAACTATGACGATTCGGAGTATGTCGGAGAGGCTAGTACCTTATACTCAGAATCACCCAACGGTATTCGCTGACGGTCATACAGGTGCACGCGCCAGGCTCCACACATCCCGATGATGAGGTAGAAAATATGTAGGTATGAGGAGATGTCTAGAGCCATATCCCAACTATCAGAGATCGTAGCAATTACTCTTACGACTATGGTTCGAAAAATAATCGCATGGAAGATCCTAACATTGCAAAAAGCAGTATAAAAGCATCTTTCGTGATTTTTTAACATTCAACGCTTTTTGACTCTATACCCATGTCCAGTCAACTCGAAGAATTAATATCGCATAATTGACGCTATAATTGTTTATAGATATCTCTCAATTGCATGACAGCTCTTTGATACCAACAGAATTGGTAATTTGCTTTCAAACTAGCTTTTATAGCTGATTATACTGCATTATTCTAGAGTAAAAGCTGTTCTTAGCATCCTCAATCTAGCAACAGCTTTTCAAGCTCCTCCAGCTTGGGCCATAACCCCATCACGCTGGCCCAATGCGGGTTGATGGATTAAATCAGTTACACAAAGAACCGGGACCAACGGCTTAACGTGCCTTCCGAAGCACGGAGGAGCTCGAGATTATAAATTTGATTCACCCATCCCGGGACCGACCATTGCGAAAGTTGCTTTGTTTTCATAATCGTGTACTGTATGGCGCACCTCCTCATATTTTGCATACGTAGGTTAATTGTATAATTATTGTAACAGACATTTAAGTATTAAACAAGTCTTAAAGGAGTTTACATCTTTTATTTGTGTCGAAAGTCACACAATCGAAACCAGAGCCCTCAAACCACTACGAGCTCCTCACCTCCTCAGGATTCTGGCAGTAATTCTGAATATAGTGATGGTGCTAAAAATGACAATGGCAGATGAGAATTTTGAACAGCCACTGAAGGTTTCTTCTCATCACCATCATCACCAGCCTATAGGTCCCACTGATGGGTACAGACCTTTATACATTGGGGAAACACATGAGGAGCATGGGCCATAACACTACCACGCTGGCTCAATGCAGGTTGGTGGGTTAAAGCGGTTGCTGTAAAAACCGGGACCAACGGCTTAACGTGCCTTCTGAAGCACGGAGGAGCTCTAGAAAATAGCACAGTGCAAATGGCGCCACGTGCGTTTCGTCTCATTTTCTTTTTAGTATTTCAACAGCCGTTATCTTCCGTCGCTTGCGAGTCACAAATTTTTGAATTTCACCTAAGTACCTACCTATATAAGTTTTGTCAATTTTTCACTTAAAATAAAAAAGATCACTCAATCCAGATCAGCGTTGCCAGACGTCCCGATTTTAGCGGGACGTCCCGATTTTAGCGGGACGTCCCGATTTTCAAATCAAAATTAAATGTCCTGTGCGGGATAGGCTGTCCCGCCTTTTCGGGATTAACTCCGCCGTGCGTGCAGCGTGCTGAGAGAGCGCAAAAAAGACTCAACCACCTAACAATAGAGTAAATCTGATTTAAAATATCATATTTTTATAATACATTTCCTATGGCTAGTTTTGCTATCTATTGTACTAAAACTGAGTAAAATTTTGAAATTTCCCATACATTTTGTTTTACTGACCGAACTTTTTGTATGAAGAAATTTGAAATTAATTTTATTATTTTGAATTTTATATAACACCATAGTATTTATATGACTATGTTAACATGGGTAGGTGCCCGCTTGCTATACCATGTATCAAACACCTTTTTACTATGTCCCGCTTTCGACGAAAGAATCCCGCTTTTTTCACTCAAAAGTTTCAAAATCCCGACTTGCCAAGAAAAAAATCTGGCAACGCTAATCCAGAAATCCAGATGCACATATTATTGCTGCGCGCCCACTGCGCACCCCGCTGCGTGCATCTACCTACAATACAGCGTGGCCGCTACAACGCTGCCGACTCTGTGCATGCGTCGTCCCTAAAGTGTTTTGTATGATATTAATTTATCGTTCTCTTTTGCGACGTGATATTTTAGCTACCTAATAATAAATCATCAAAATTCTTAATCGTCTTTTATTTGACTCTCTCATGAGAGTCAAATCAAATTAGGTGTAGTACATGTTTTACCGCACGCTCCGTTTGTGTGGCACCGTGCGTATTCATAATGGCTTTTTTTTAAATTTCGTTAAAAATATTAGAATTCGCCTTCCACTAACAATAACTACCCATATTGTTCTGAGATATAAACATCTTAAAGACATCTGTAAGATAATGTTGTAAATTGATTGCTAAGTTCGGCCCGTATGTAGGGTCATCTGTGTAGGTGACACCATGGACTAGAGATAATGGTAGGTATACCACAGCGTTTCTTATTTCAGCCGTGAAAAAAACAGTTCGCTGTGTTTTGGATTGAAGGGAAAGGTAGCTCAGGCCTCAGGATGACAACGCACCTGCAATATCAAGTGAGTTTTCTTTTTTATTGCAGGTGTCTATAGGCGGCGGCACCCGCTTACCACCGGGTGCGCCGTCAGCTTGTTTGTCATCTAGTTGTATAAAAAACTTACCTATTTCGTTTGTTGTTTTTATTTTTATATGGCTTTGCAAGCTGAACGCAGGTAGGCAAGTATTACATTTTTCATATCAGATTTGAGATGCGAACTTGGTACATAGACACTATAATGTGTTCGCAATTAAGTGTCTGAATTTTAAATATGTATGCTTTAAAGTTTATACGTTTCAGCCTATGATATCCACTGCTGAACAAAGGTCTCGCCTATCGATTTCCTAACGAAAGTTCCAACGGCTCCCCGCGATCCTGACTAGGGCCCATCTTGTGTACGTGGCTGTGCACTGCCCTATATAACGAGCTGTTTCCTTAAGAAATTAATTAGAAGTGAAGACATTCGTAAGAGAAGTCACTGACATATCTCATTGGATTGGCAAGCCGAAAAGGCAGTCTTTTTAACTTGTTAATTGAAATTAAATATGCAGTCTCGTCTTGACTTGATAATCCGGACTACTCCATTGATCACCACAGTTAAATCCCCACCCGTGACCATCGAGATGTCAATGACTTCTCTTACAAATATCTTCATTTCTGATTATAGATCGTAAGGAAACACCGAACATAGCTCTTTTCATGGTTCGAGTGACTTGTCTAAAAGGCTATTAATACTACCTACCTATATCTCAACACGGTATGGTAGGCAACACACAATGGTCAAAGACTTTGGACTTTGAGGTACTGAGAAATTTGGACGAGATCTTACGCAATTTCTCAAACAATACTCGCCAGACTAAATATCTTTGTCGAATTTTTATCTACCATAGCTGGACCATTGTACGATGTAGGTATAGGTAACGGACGACTGGTATAGGTACGGTCGACCACAGAAGTAGCTGAACACTTTAGTACCATGTCAATACCTATAGCGTTAATGTAGTACTGTAGCAACTAATAAGTACAAGCGCAAATAGTCGGTGTGACATGGTACTAATGTGTGAAGCTACTTCTGTGGTGGACTGCACCATGAATATTCCGACATAGTCTTAGTTTAAGCAGTTAACCATATTAACATTTTCTTAAAGGTAGGATATTGGGAGGCGGTTCTACTTTATTAAAACCCAACATACTTAGATATTTAAATTTTAATAGACAGTCATAAATTACTCATTCATGTATCATATAACCAGTTTTTAATATTTTACATGTCATTAAAAATCAGATAAAGTTTAAATGAACTGTGAACTAAAAAAACGAAGAGACGCACGAAAAAGGTAAAAAGAGAACAAAAAAAAGGAAAGATTAATTGATCTAAAAAATTTATTAATGAATGAGGCGACTATGTGCACATTGAAAACACTTGTTATATTACAAGACAACTTGTACAGTATTTACAAAACCCGCGTTACACCTATCTTCTCGCCGTTCACCAAAGTAATAGCATCATCCACTTATTCTATTGCTGTACATAAGTAGTTTGTACAAATTACTCTTAACATTAACATCTAACAATCTAGATTTTAAAACAATGGAAATATTGATCGTAATACTTATACGGATAATGGTATAAGAAGTTAATCTCTTAATGCTAATACTTAACTGATTATAACGGCTACAATATAAATAATTATGGTATTTATCGAATTCGCACTAACCTAATGACTGGTACGAGTCGCTCAGCCATGGCTTTACGTCTAACATTGATAACTTTCTGCGACTGTGGCACACATCTAATAGTACCATAAATACACATATACGACGTACTTGGTTTACACAATTACCACAACTCAACATTGATCTACCAGAACTGCAATAATATCGAAGCTCACTACAACTAATCTAGTAGAAAACGAAAGTGGTAAGTCTGGGGTAGCGACGGCGCTAACGGCGCAGCCTGGGCGCATACCTACTCCACTTATATCCAAATCCAACTAAATTACAATTCCATACAACACTTTATAATATAATCAACGCTCGGTTAAACTAAAATACTCCATATAAAATCATGCGCTTAAAGCACGAATTCAAATAACATGTTTTAATAGTACCAAAAATTATTTCACTCATCTTGACAAAATATCAAAAAATTACATACATCCATTTATAAAAAAATATTTTATAAACACAAAAAACTCTTTTATGAAACATTATGTACAATACAGTAAATTATTTTTTTATTCCCTACAACCGGAATCTCGAATACAAAATGTTCTTAAATCACTAATGAATGATACAATATACAATAAACAAATCACAGTAACAAGTTAATGATCGACATAATTTTAGAAATGTGATGTAGTTGCGAACATGCAGTGTAATATTGTGCGTGAATTCAAGACGTAAAGTTGGTAGAAAACGTATTATAGAACAGTTAACTGATTTTAATTCAATGCAAGGACTAATTTTGGGTCATATTCAATATTACTTCGTCATTTAAAAGATGTCAGTTTCATCACCGTCATAACATCTCATCAAAAGAACAACTGGTCATAGAATTAAAATAGTTCGGATTAATATTACATAAATAGGAAGAGCTAAATTTGATTTAATATTTATTAATTACTGTCTGTCATTCATATTATTATAAACAGTTCTGAAATTAAATTGGTTTTTTTTTAATTATTTTTGTCAATTTTACCACACAATAATTGAAAATCATACGTGGTATAAGTCCCAATAGTTCTTCCTATATTGCCTATATACTTTATTAATTATAACATCCAATATGATTGTAGGCAAAATATTAACATTTCTACTTACTAGTATGTGTAATATAATTACTAATCACCTAAGCATATTAAGGCTTAATCATACATTGTCTATGATTAAACACTGAAATGCCTCTATTATTTACAATTTAATACAATAATCTTTTTACAAAAAATTTCCAAAAGTTAGTTTTAAGTAAGCTCTAATTTTGGGGTTTTTTAAATTAGTCATTTAACCACAGACAAAGATGAAGTGAGAACTCAGAACATATAAGACTACGAAACAATCCTGGGTCAATGGTATTGTAAAACATCTATAGCTGGCGTTCACTAGCGAACATTACTTTGATTTAATTAACATAGAAAATCACGTTGTATCTCTAATACGCGATAATGTAAGCTCATAAGCTTTCAAAGTGTTTAAATTAAAGAGTTCTATTAAAAATATGCTATTTATAATATTTAATGCAATTTATACTATTTTAATTGTATCATTCAAATTAAAATGCTAGAAGTAGGTAAGTTTGGCGTCATTGGTTATCTTGACAGTTAGGGAACGATACGATTTCTATTAAATACTTAGTCTTACGTGTTCTGTGAAGAACAACAAGACAAATCATGTGAGATTGTAAATCAAACGCTATATGAATAAGGGAGCTTACTTTGTAAATATCATAACTATAAATAGCATTACAAGCAACACGTTAAGGGGTAGTAGTTGATATTAATAAATACCTTACTTATGTTGTGCTAAAATTGTAATAACTGTCATTCACCTAACAGAATATGCTAATCTGAAATATATGTTAGGCTCGCAACGTGTTCATCAATAAAATTATTTAATTGAATCATATAAATATCCCTAACTATTTACACAAGTTACTATGACATATGCGCTACAAGTTAATTTCATTATCCTATCATAAATTAAATAGTATCTCTCCTTATTTATGGTAACAAAGTTGCACTCTACAATGCGTAGGTATTAAAGTGTTATGGGTACAAGATGTTGGATCTAAGTATAAAACTGTTCTGATAAATAAAGAAAAACGGATCATAAATTAACGAAAATAGCACTTGACTAGTGACTATACGAAGACATAAGATGGTACGAAATCATGTGTTATGTACGCTACTATTTCAAGATTTACGAAATATTTTTAAAAGACTGAAATTTCACTACTTGCATTTAGCATTACAATGAATATACCTGTGTGACTGCGTCCCTTCGGTCTTGTATAGAACCGTACTTACTTAGAAATGGCCTCTTCAAATCACTGCTGTTCAAGTTTTATTCGATAAAATACATTGCAATTACTGATTTCGCAATAGGTACAGTGTTTTAAAAATCCGTGTTGGTTTTCAAAGTCAGGTAATTATTCGGAAAAACTTTTAATGCAGTTCGTTGGTAGAAAGTTTAAACTCTTGATTCCCTTTTTCTGGGTATAAAATTAAATGTGTCTCTATGTAACAGTTTCAGATTTCTCTATTTGATTCATCACATTTAATCAACCCATATTATCAGTATTAATTAAATGTATAGGCCACTTATTACATTATATAATTACTTGAAGTAATTCAATTCGATGATAATTAAAAAAGCTTGATGTTGTCAAGTACCTGCTGTATTTAAATTAGATATAATCTGAAGAAGTATACGCCAAGCAAACTTTATTATAGAGATAATTATTATAAACTATATTCCTAGCATTGCAACTCATCATTAAGTATGAGCAGATACGACAGCACGTGTATTGTGATGGATTCACGTTATAATAACGACCGGTAAGAAACATACAAATAGTAATACGCAAGTGACATAGTAATTACATAAAATACATGGGAAACGAAGGCAGGCTCCATACGAGCGATGATAATATAACCACACTGTACCCGCGTGTGTAAATTTGTGGGTGCTTTATTCCATTCTACTAAGAGTAATTTTCCAGTTGGCGTGTTACTGACAAGCGTAATCGTACGGTGCTTAGTACAATAGGAAATTAGGAGCCGCCAGCGATCATGCAGTGGTCAAGCAACTCCGTAAACACGGCTGTTAATAAGACGCACGCGTGCGGAGGAAACACAAAATCACGTGAAGCGACTAGACGTTCAGGCGACAGTCACTAATGGGCCAATCTGCTTTAATAGAACGTAGTATCTTCAGTTTGATAACCATGAATAATGCCCACTAATAATGAGGTTACGCAAAAAAATATATATCTAACGAAACTGCGCCTAGTCTGCCTAATAAAACTAAATGCACTAGCGTGGAATTAATCGTGTATCGCTAACTCGCTACGGGCCGGCTAAAGATCATTAAGCCAGCGGCATGATTTTGCTATGGGCCCAGTTAGTTGCCCATGAAAGGACGTAGAGAGAATATTCGATACATTTTGAATGTATAAAAATAAAAAAATATAAAAACAACTCAAAAGTCACACTAGGCGCAATATTCAATACGTTGATGTTGATCAACCACGTATATCCTGTAAAGTAGCAAATTATTGCACCGATTTTATAAAGACAAGGTATGGCGTCCCCATTTATAGTAACAAAAATTAGTCAAGTATGCTAAAATGTAAACATGTTCATGATGCCAGAAGTTCCCATTACAATTGATTGAAACATATTTTTGTATTCAATAGTATGCACCAGTTTACTTATTGAATTAAGATCTATCCTCATAAATAACCTCCGAAGAGACCAGTATAACACTAGTTAGTTCTGAAGCCCGTGGCTACTGATTATATCAGAAATTCATTCGATTTTACGATCAATAGCCACAGCAGCAGAGGTGATATTTAACTGTCTAAATGAATCTAGTTACTATAAAGTACTAAGTACGCGTAATAAAGCGACGGGTAAACTACTACAAATTTTTATTGTGATTCGGTTCCGATGGACTTGGAATAAAATTAGCATTAAAGTCAAACAACATAATTCGTCATCAAATCATAATCACAATAGCAGTGGCAGTAACGCGTCCATATTTTATATTGTACCGGTTTTTTATATATTGTACCATTTAAATTATTATTAAACTTCTTTAAACTGTGTATGTACATTATAGTTCATAAACAATGCATATGCTAGTTACTTTGTCTTATATTACAGAAAGTATGACTTGGCTTGAACCTGAAACTCTATAGAGTGAATGAAATATATTAAAACTTTATACTTTGCTAGTAAATTTGCTATATCATTGATGCTCTGCAGCGAATTCAAAATACGCGTGCACCACTCAAGCCAAACCATATCGAGTGTTTCAGACACTGCCCTAAAATCGCTATTTACAATGGAAACAAGATGCTTTTAAGACAATACTATGTTCCTATACTTAACGAACATGCACTTAAATCTAACACACCCTCTGTACAGTCACACGGTCTTGACTATGCGATGAGTATTGCCAAATATTGCACAAATTATGGGTAAAGTATATTTTTATCAAACAAACCTCCAATTTAGCCATTCATGTATTAGTTCAGTTTAAGATAAATGTAGACAGTTCTTTACCTGCAGCCGAACATTCGATATAATTAATAATTCTAAATAATAAAATAGATGTCACTGATATGCAAGAGGTCAGAAAAAAATAAGTTCTTATATGTATTTATGATAAATGACATTTTTAACAAGACAATTTCAAATATTTAATATATTTACTTAATATGTACAATTTTTCATTTACAATTATTATAATATTAAAAAATATGATAGCGTGTGTCATAGATTTTTCTGAAAAATCAAGAAAACACTTCGTTTTCTCATTATAATTCTGATAAATTTTTGATTAATAGAATTAGACAAATGGGGGTTCAGTCACATGTACTTGCCATAAGTAATAAAAAAGTGTTTGTGTATCAAAGTTAAGATACACTAGTCAACGGAAGTATGTTTTCAATATTTTACAATAAATGGAAAGGTACAAATATTATAATGCCCGTTTGTGAAAAGTAACATTAAAATTTATAATTCTTTGGTGGTATATGTGGAGAACTCATGCGCTGTATTTGAAATTTAAATTTAACCATAATTAATAATGAGAATGACGTTGACTAAAATGGCTGAGAGATGTACCTAGCGCAGATGTAACCACGATGCCAAGACTCAAAAACTGTACAATACGAGCAAGCGGCGCTTTCACGCAGCGTCTGCATAATTGGGTATGTCTAATGATCGCCTCGCTAGGCAAACTCAATGCAGAAGGTATTAACACCGTGTCTTTTCCGTTATGAATTAACTTTGAGAAACATGTTCTTATAATACACAATAATTTGACACAAGAAATAGTCTTTATGAGCTCATCATTTTAGAGTTGTCTTATTTTATTTATTTTATCATCATCATTTTTTCACATTAGAAAAGGATCTGTCCATACGGCATGTCGAAAATTTAAATGAGAATGACTCTCAAGATGAAGATTCTTGTTACTGACTTCACAAGACTTCAATTAATCTAAGAAGTACTTTAAAAAACCATAGTTTAATTTTGTTAAAGAAAATTGGAAAAGTTGTATTTTAAAATAAATCAGCGAATGATAGAAGTGGTAGGGACACATCAGGTAATGCAGCCAATGTATTTAGTGTACATGAAACTTAAAAAATAAATCTAAAATCTGTGGAAATCGGAATCAATTGTTAACTAAAACAGTCACTTGTTTCTAACAGAGCTTTTTGAAATTAGACAGCTCTAGTTTTTGATATATTTTTCTATCCATATTGAAAGACAGATACTGTATTTAAATTTAATCTTAACGCAACTGCGCAACTATCATCAAGCCTATGCTAATGACTTTTACGGTATTCTGAACAAATTACGCTAAAGTTAATTCATAAAGAATAATACAGTGTATATGCTACCTAGAAAGAGATACTTTAAAGTTCACATATTGATAACATATTTCATACATAATATTTACAATAAAGACTATCAAAATTAATAAATAGTGTTCATATTATATTTTATTATTAATTTAAATACGACTGAATATTTTGAATCACATATTTTATTTTATAAGTGGATCCAAAGTCTACAAATTGATTTTGTATAAATTAATCATTAGCTGTATTATTTAGTCATAATTTATATATATATATTGTTTATTTCCATTAAAATACATAAGCACAGGTTCACATAATTTTAATATAATATATAATTTTTAATAGTCTTTACTACACTATTAAAAACAAAATATAATGGTAAAATTACAATATTTGTTTTAGTAGTGTAGTAATAATTATAAAATAATATTAGATACTAAACAAAAATATAATACAAAATGTCCAATAGTAAAAGAAAACTGTTAATTAATAAGATCATGTTCTATCTAAGTTCTGTTCACACTGGTCACTAATCTAGCATTACAATAAGATAGAGCATTTTTGTAATAACTAACCCTTTTCATTTATTGTTGTTCTTGAAAACTATTTGAGTTATCATAGATTAAAATAGTCGTAATCACTTTCTGTTTATCTTCATGGCCCTATAAGTAAGTATTGTTTATGTTTATTGGGTGTGCAAGGCTTTCATGATACTGAATTTTGACAACCTTTTTTGAAATAAAGATAACATTGAATAATTTTTGTCCACCAAAACAAAGTGCACTAAAACAAAGTTTAAATTAAACAAAGTCAACATGTAGATATATGTAAACCGTGTCACTTAGGATAAACCTACTTTAAGAATATAATATATTATATTCTGAAAGCACTACTTTTTCCAACAAATCATCAGTTTACATTAGGGCTACTACTTACTGGACAACATATTAAAAGTAATTAAACAACAAAAAATATAGTGAAAATTCAATCACAACCAGCCATGATAATGTACACTTGAGTATTATTGAATTTAAATAGGGCAAGGTGTAGTGTTACAAATATGAAATTTATTTTCATAAGTGTGATCATGTGATGTCATTGTGATAGTCAATCATTCCGAAAAATATATCTTTTTATAATTATAATTCAAACATATGAAAAAAAATTAATGAGATTCCTTATGAGGCACAAAGTAAAACAGTAACAATAACAAAAATATATATGTTTACTATTATTAAAATTTACTTGTGCATCACTCAATGCACAATTTTATATTCTTAGAATAACTTTAAGTTATCATTGAGCGTTCCATTTATACAAATAAATAATATATTAAACTAATCTATGATATCATATTAATATTATATTATACAGACACTACCTATAAATTAGAATTAGGTACTACTATACAAGAGATGTTACACACGTCACTTTATTATATTGTCTAGCAGCGAATGCGCGGTTTATATCACCTCACTTCACAATGTTTATTAACGGCGAGCGGAAGCGGCGACGAGGCTGGCGGCGGCGGGTCAGGCGGCATGCTTCCACCGGGAGAACGCTCGCCCGGCTCTTTCATCACGTACCCGGAACCCTGCGAGCTGCGCGACAATTTTAACCGGATCGGCGTCACTTTAGCAGTCCGTATCTTACGCATCGCCGAGGAGGCTTCTGAATAGGAGGGCGGGTCGATGGCGAGCGGATCGGGTGCGGTGGGGTCGTACTCGAACGGGTCGACGGCCGGCTCCGGTGCGGCCGCCGCGGCCACCACCCCGCTTGGACCCGCGCCAT
The DNA here is from genome assembly GCA_947347705.1 of Nymphula nitidulata. Lineage (NCBI taxonomy): Eukaryota > Metazoa > Arthropoda > Insecta > Lepidoptera > Crambidae > Nymphula > Nymphula nitidulata. The sequence goes on from OX374616.1 coordinate 28,248,014, forward strand.
TAGAAGAACTACCAGCCACTTCTTCGACCTCGACGCCCTCCTCGTCTTTCGTACGTTTTATCTTTATAATCAACTTTGTAGCACTTTCACTTTCACTGTTTACCACTTGCAGTTTCTCTGCTTTTTTGTCCTTTTTCTTTTTACGTTTCTCACTTTTACTAGGTTTATGTTTCTTTACTTTCTCATGCTCCTCGAAATCGGCCATCACCATGCGCCTGTACTTCATACTTTCCCGTCGGAGATCTTCCAAGCTCGGCTTTGGAATACTCATTAAACGCTTTTTAGGCGGTCGGAACTGGAAACCAGACGGCTCGTCGTTAACTTGTTGGACGATATTAGAACCAATTTTTATTTTAAGTTTAGGAGCCACTGGAGAAGTATCGTTAATTGGTCTATTTGGTTTTGCAGAAATACGACCACGTCTCTTATACGCTTGACTGACTTGATTACTAGTGAAATTAGATAATTTAACATCGTCTGATTGATCTAAATCGTCATTCATACTTACTTCTAGGTGTCTTAGTTCCCTAGAGAGGCCACTGGTTGTTTTACGCTTTTTCTTTTCGATTGGGGAATCACTGAATTTGTAATCTTCTCTGGTCGGTATGCTAGTCATCGACGCCACCGCTTTAGGAATAGTTATGACAGCACGTGCTAGAGGCGGTGGCGCTACAGGTGGAGGAGCTGTTCCCATTGTAGATGTATATGCCGGGTCATCCATATTCATGTCTTGAGTCCAATATTGACGCAAAAGTTCTTTTTTGCGCATACGTCGTAAGTTTGTGGAACCAGTCATCATGCTAGAAGCAGCACTACTCGATGCGCTCAACATATTGGTGTTTGATTCGTGTACTGGAGCCGGCGGTTGTGGAACTACTGGTTGCACAGTACTTGCTGAATAATTGGCATCTAGGAATGGACCTTTTATTTTTACTTTTAATTGATTTCGTGAATCGGAAAGGGATACTTTAGGCAACTGTGGAGTGAATGTTTCTTTCGGAGGTTCCTTGACCTCGGATACCAGTGGGGGTGGAGGAGATCCCGGTCGCGGTTTGCTCGCCATCAAAGCAGTATGCAACTGTTTCTCGACTTCTTCATCGATGTCTACTAATTGTTGATCAGCGGTGCCACTCGCGAATTCTAGTAAGTGACTATGATAAGCATCACCAGTGGCTGGAACAGGATTTTCAAATGGTTGGTATGTACGCATGTCCACAGGGCCAGGTAAAACTGGTTGGACACTTGAAAACCCAGATCCTCGGTCCGAAGGAGACGATGTTCGTTCTGAGGGGGTTGGAGAAGGTGGTTTTGTATCTTTCTCTATTGTGGGAGTGCGTTTGCTCGCCTGTGAAGGACTAACGACACGCGGCGAAGGAGAGGTATCCTTATAGGAATGTTCTGATTTACGATCTTCTCTTAAATCTATAGATTTCCGCCTCTCTCTCAAAGCCTTCAGATCAACGCCATCGTTTGCAATTTCTTCATCAAAATCATATACAGTACCGACAAGCTTATTTTGGATAGAGTTGCCCATATAGTCCACAGCAGGAAAGCCGTGAATACCTTGCCCTCTACTTTTAGACCGACCTCGTCCTCTTTGGGTACGATTGCTTCTATTTGTTGGACGTTTGCTTCCTTTAGTGGATTCCGTTTGTTTAGGAGATGATGATACTCCAGGACTCTTCCCGGGTGATTTACCTGAAAACTTTGTGGTCGATTTTGCTAATTTTGGCGGAGACTTCACGTCCTGAGGAATGATACTTGACATAGTTTCGTTGCTATCATTGGACATTTTTGTAGTAGGCCTAGTGTTGCTGGAATCGTTATATGAATCTACACTAATACTTGGACTTGACACCACATGAATGGAGTATTTATCACTGCAAGAGATATCCATATCATCTCGCGGAGAATCTGTTGGCTTTGGTGTTGGTGGAGCTATCATTGCAGTAGTTAGAGCAATATTTTGAGTTGATGTCGTAAATGCTGCACATAATTGGAACGGTTTAGGCTGAATCAGCGATGTGGTTGTAAACGGCAGGCCTGTAGCATAAAGTCCTGGAGCAGGAGATGGTAATTGTAATTGGGTAAACGGCAGTGAACTCAAAAATGGTGATGCGTTCGGAGGGTATGCACTGTACTGATTTAAAGGTATTGCGGACTCAACAGCGCAAGAATATGCGGGCAAAGACCGATAAGAATCAAGTTCCGGTATCAAATTACCTTGATGTGAATCAGAATTTATATGCGATTTCAATTCTGTCTTTTGGGAACAAATAGAACCCTCCGAATTTGTACTTGAAGCAGATGACCTTCTTGTGGTAATTTTGCTTTCTCTCCATTTCGAATCTTGGCTGACATATGGTGAAGATATTGTGGCACAATCAGAATGAATCATTGAATTGTTATTTTCATAGTTTTGATTGTCTTGTGTGAGCTCTTGGTCATTACTAGTAATTGAATGATCAACTACCGATAGGGATTGGGAATCGTCACTTTGTTTGGACAAAGATATTGAGTCTCCTATTTCAGACATGGATTGCACATCGGACTGTACTGTAACTGGTTCTTTTACATCATCAGTATACTGCATGTTATCATATTTTCTATCATCAGGCTGCTCAATATGAGGATCATTTTGTGAGATGGCGATGTCTGACCACTTTTCATTACTAGTCATAGGTATGGCTTGGTGGTGGAAATCTTTGCTATCTACTAAAGTTTCTACAGAAGTGGTTTCAGACGTTAAGTATGTATGTGGTACATGATTCACAGGACTAGTATGAGTCTGTTTTGGTGAAAGTATTTTGTTATGCAATTCTAGAGCACCATCTGTACTTATAATAGGTTCATGTTTACTTTCAATGGCATCAGATACATCATTTTCATCTTCTCTTTGATCTTTTTCCTCATTGCTATGTACTTGTTCATCTTGGCCAGAATTATCAGATGAAACCTTCTTAGAATTAAGTTGTAGTCTGAGCCTGTCAACTAAATTCAATGTTTCTTGCACACCCTGTTCTTTAGAGTCCTCTTTGAAGAAAAATTCGGGGTAGGATGCGAAAGGTTTCATTATATCGTCGTGATTAAATCCATCATCAACAGCTAACATATCAATATCGAAAATCTCACTGTCTTTAGATTGAGGCGAAAATATTGACCTATTGGGAAATGGATTAACTGCAGAAGGTATTTTGGCGCTCTTTGAAATTTCTACGCCCTGTCCAACGTGGCTGGCATCTTGAGTTATGTATTTCTTTTCAGCATCTAATACCGAACGTTTTCGAATTGTTTTACTTATTGGATTCTCTACATCAATGGGGTCTAAGGACATCGTTCTAGCATCCATAGGAGTTTTGGGTGATTTAATCATTGTATTTTCATTAAGATTGGCTTGTATCTTAGCAATCATCTTTACACTGCTCTTGTCAGTAGAATCTGAGTCCATTGATTTATCTTCTGTCATATATTTTTCAGGACCACCTGGCTTCTCGACTGGTGGAGGATTTATAGTAGGACTTGGGGGTTTTGGTACCCAGTGTTTATCATCATCTTGATAATCGTCGTGAATTGGTAAAGGACTCTTTTTGTCAACTTTTACAGTGCTCTTTCTTTCAGTGAACAAACATTTTTTGATAGACTCATGTTTACTTAATCTTCTTTCTTTACTAGCTTGAGTTTGAGAAGTATTATCTGGTGGATCTTTGACACTCATTCTCCTGGTCATACTGCCTTTTTGTTTTATTTCTGTTTTCTTCTTTACACTATTCGATGGCGGTGTATAAGAACCGGACGTTTTAGGTTTATCCTTATCGTCATTTTTTATCTTGTCTCTATCATCATGTCTTACTTTATCCTTGTCATCATATCTCGTTTTGTCTTTGTCCTCATATTTTAACTTGTCTTTGTCGTCAACTTTTGTTCTATTTTTATCATCATGCCTATTTTTTTCTTTATCATCATGTTTAGTTTTTTCATTGTCATCGGTTTTGGTTTTTTCTTTATCATCATGCCTAGTTTTATCCTTATCATCATGATACACACTGTGTCTCCTAGGCTTTACATTCTTCGGTTTTATTTCTTTATGAAGATGGGGTACTTCAGGTATTAATGACGGTTCTTCTTCTTCTTTCTTTATCTCCTTGTCCTTTTGCCGCTTCGAAGATGAAAATTCACTGGACTGGCTGCTCTCTTTTGGTAGTTCAGGGGTATGACTGACGATGTCGTCGCCTTTAGACGATTTTCCTGGTCCGGCGTCAGACTTATTAGACATATTTCCGCTTGTAGTAGTGCTTCTGGTCCGAGCACGCGTGGCTGCACGCGGGTTGCTGGATCGGCTCTGTTCCTGTCTTTCAATAGGCGGTGTTCCACACTCAGACTCCCGTTCGGAAGTTTTAAGCTTCTTGTCAGGGGCCTTGCGAGGACACGCGTCTGTGGATACGCTTTTGGCCTTGCGTCGTCTACGCGGCCGTTTCGGAGATGGGCTGTCTGAGCAGGAGCCCCTAGATTCTTTAGAGCTGTCACCATCACTCGAGGCACTAGTTGACGACAACGGTCTTGACACCTTGTCGAGAAAGGGCAAGTCCACAGTCGGCCTAGAACCCGGCGGTGAAAACAACGACGGCGGTCTAGTAGTGGCAGGTTTAATTTCCCGGGCTTTAGCAGTTGGCTTTATACCACGTTTCTCTGTTTCTTCATCTGAGCTAGAAGATGATGAGCAACTACTGCTACTTGATGAGGAAGAAGTAGAGCTTTCTTTTGCAGGCTTTTTCTTGACTTCCTCCTTTTTAGGGGATAATTTGGTATTGTCAGGTTTCTCAGGTTCTTTCTTCTTATCGCTTTCAGCAGCTTCAACAACAGGCAACTTGCTCCCAAGACCACTTTTGATATGGGCAGCAGCTTTTTTAGCAGCTTGTCTCTGAGGTACATAAACAATAGTTTCTTTTTCCACATCTTTAGATGATTTCTTTCGTCCTACCTTAGCAGGAGATGGGTAAGGAGCAGTGGGAGTAGTGTTGGGGGTAGTATTAAGTCCTTCTTTGACTTCTTTACCTTTTGATTTTAGTTTAAGTTTAGATTTTGAATCTTCAGGTGAGAGAAGTTTTTCCATAATTGGTTCCTCCTTTTTAACGACAGTTGTTGAGCGCATATTTTCGGACGCCTTTTTCGCAGCTTGTCTTTGCGGTACAATTAAATCTGTAGGATTATCTTTTTGCTTCGCCAATTTTATATTTTCTTTGTTCTTTGCTTCGTCATCAGATTCAATTATTTTTCCAGAAGGCTTTTTATCTTTATTGGAAGGTTTTCTACCCCTTTTTTTAGGAGCAGGTTTTTCTTCTTCCTTTACAGAAACCTTTCTCTCTGGTGTATCTGGAACAAACTCCTTCATAGCTGCTTTAGTTCTGGGCAAAGGTTGCTGGGAATCGTTTATTGACGACTTTTCAGTTTTTACTTTATCAACTTTATTTTTTTCAGATTTAACCTTTTCCTTCGAAATTTTAGCATCTGTTTTCAATGCAGACATGTCTTCACTGCTGTCTGAATAAATGTCGATAGGGAATTTACTATTTCTAGTTGTCCTTATTGGCATCAATTCATCACTGTCCGTGCCAGATTGTCCTTGGGTTCCAGCTGTCATTTCTTTCTCCATTTGCTGTAAGGTTTTACTACCAGATCTCTCTTTTTTATTTTTGTTAATAGCTTCATCTTCACTGCTGGTTTCAATCAAAGCTTTAGACTGTAGTACTTTCTTCTTTTTCCTCTCGGTCTTTTTAGGTGACCTTTTAGCTCTAGTTTTAGGCGATACTTTCTTCTTTGGTGAATTAGGTTTTTTAACATCTTCTTCAGTGCTCGATCCGATAGCACGCCCACGATACCTGCCAGAGCGACTAATTTCGGGAGCACTTTCTTCACTAGAAAGACCACTATACATACTCCCACTACGTCGTGAACCATTGACATAATGTTTCTTATACGGATTTGCTGATTTTGAAGCTTTTACTAACCCATTGCGATCTCTCTTCTTTTCATCTCCAGATTCCGTAGGAGCAATACGTGCTAATAGTTCATCAAAGTCATTTTTATGATCAGGGGCACCTGGGTGTGAATACAATCTGTCATATATAGAAGGACCATGGTTAGCTTCTATAATAGCAGAAAGATCAGGGCCAGAAATAGTTGAGTCTGCTGACAACACAGCCACTTGTTTATGAAATGTTTGCTCCCTCATTCGAAAGAATGAGCGAGAGAGCTTTTCCCTTCTACTCACCATGTAGCACAGATTTCGAACTCTTTCGAGATCTTGTCTAAGTTGAACGAACATCTTCATTTTATCTAGATCCGCTTGTTCTTGTCTGTGAGTAAGAAGTTCACTGTCGTCTGATTTGGGTGGCAGCAAGGGACGATTGTGCCCTGCTCGTCTCTTCAGTTTCCAGTAGTTATATATGTACTGTATGGCGTCTTGATCTACATCAAGGAGATGTGTACTTATATCTTTGATATTAACATGTCGGTCGAACTCTCTCTCAATCTCTTGCAAACGAGCAGCACGAGCTTGAGTTTTTTCTTCGGATGTCATATCTTTTCGCCGCTTTCTTTTTTCCACAGTCTCCTCCTCAGAACCCGAACCAGAACATTTTTCTTTTTTGGAATTGACACTATGTTTCTGACAATATGATCGTAATTTTACGCCGTCATCGGCATTTTCATCTTCAATTATTGCACGCATTTCCAATCCATGTTTAAATGCACACGTTACGTGATAAGCTGTCTTACAAGTCTTTACAGAGCATTGGATACATGCTCCTTTACGTTCACGACACAACACACACACTAGGGACCAGCGCGATGCTGGTATAGACGATATTTTAGTTATTGGTTCCATTTTTTCTGCACAACCAATTGATACCTCAGGTATCCAAAGAACGCAACTAACATGAGCCCACTTATGACCTGAGGGAGTACATTTCATAGCGCCACCGAGGTTTGGACACAGGACACAGGTTGGACGAACACCATCACCACACGGCCTGCACAACCATTGTCCTGTAAAATAAATAATTATTATATCAGACTATTTGAGGTAAAGTGATATGATAAGAAATTATATGGTAAAATTGATAACCCAATCGCCATAGCGTCGCTGTACGTACCATCCGGTATAACAGTTATGCCATAGCAAGCTTGATGCACGCAAATATTACACGAGTCACAGAAAACCATCTCATTGCCATCTTCTGAATCCGGTGACCGGCAAACATCGCATATAACATTTTCGTCATACTCGATTCCTAGACCCTCTTCAGATTTCATTATAGCTTGTATTTTGTCCCAAGTACGGACCTGCAACAATCATGCATAACAAAGATAAAGTGAATGTTTTTATTCCTATCTATCAAATCACCAAGCATTAATATATAAATTTTCAAACAGCAACCACATCATAGTCGGTCAAAGAAGAATTTTATTGATATTTATTTTAACTAGAAGTGCTGTGGTAAAAATAATTGGTGATTTTTACTAAAATTACTGTTTTTTTCAATGTCTATTCAATATAGCATGTTAGCCTGTATAATCAAAACAGCGATTTTGTTAATGTTATTTATGTTCTATGTTAAGAAATTTTATGTTAAGAAATTGATTTTTTTCACTAGATCCAACAACATTATAGTTAATTTAAGGAAAAAATGTTATCGGCCTTTTCAATTATTAAGGTAATACAGTGTGAGTCTGGGTAAAGTGCATAAACGAAAATGGGGGATACTATGGCTAATTTTATCGACGAAAAAAATAAAAATAAAATATAGTTGCTTATTTAATTTTTTTTATCAATTTTTTAATTTTTTTGACGTTGAAATTACCCCGGTGTAGACAAAATCGTGTAACTTTTAAAATAGTTGATCTATCGCGATGAATCAAACTGTTTTATGATGGGTAATAATGGGGCGTCTTCATAAAATTAAATTTTTTTAGAAATAACTAAACTGAAAAAAATCCAAAATATTGTTAAAAAATCATTATTTAAAAATAATAATACTTAAACACTATTACTACTTACACCTATTACACCTATTAATACTATCCAATTCAAGGCAAGTAAGTGCTTGTGTTATTAGACAACAGAAACATATTTAATATTGAATATACAGTTTATTACAAAAGTCTGAAATAAATTTTAATGGGGTGGTTGTGTTCCTTGACAAAAGTTCCCCTGAAGGTTTGACAGCTTTCAGACCACTTTTATTTTCACATTTAATTTGAAAAATATGCGTCTAATTGATAACCTCCTTCAATTATTAAACGTCGGTTAAAAATGCTTATAAACTATCATTATAAAAGTATTAGAAATTAATAACACCGACAAATAATTTTGTCATATTTGTTGTCCTTTGTTCATCTTGGAAATATATATATTTTTCGTTATTGTTAGTTTATTGCATTTATGAAATATCATCATATGCAATAGGTATTATGACAATAAATGGATAGTAATAAAATAATAAATCTTTAAATTATACTTATTTTTGTATTTTAATATTCCTTTAGGCTTACTGTAGTTGACAAGTATACATTTTACAATTCAATTAAAAGAGGAATATTATTGTGTGCATCACAATGAAAGTTAATTTAAAGTGGCGCAGAAAGAACATGTAAACATTGCACAACACATCGACAGTGAATCTACGAGAGAGCGATCGTTCACAAGTTGATAGATATCAACTTGTACGCCCAGTTAAATTAGAAACCAGCCGTAGTGGCAGATCCTTTATTGAATAATTTAAGGCAACTATTCAACGTTACAATGTAAGGCAGCAAAATATAGCTACTATAATGCAGTTGCAAATTAGGCCTCTAATCCATGAAGTCAATTGCATCTACGGGTTTTGTTATGTAGGTGGTTTGTTAAATGGTTTCCGCAAACACTCTTTTTATGCGACTCTTAATTTCTGATCTGATTTTTTTATTGCAAAACACGATCTTTTATTTGAATTAATGTTAAGATTACTACCGACGTGCTAAATAAAGACTTATATGTCGTTCTCGAGTTTGTTAAGAGTATTACTAGATCTCAACCTGTGACCGATTTTATTTACTAAAGCATGACAAGTGACTTATATCTGCCATCACCATCAAAGTGAGAAGATACAGTCCATGAACATGAGCATCCCACAGCAAACGTATATTAGCTCATATTATCGCTGAAGGAAATGATTCTTATCTCCTCTCTTAATGTATTCCAGCCCGCCTAGCATGACCACCGAAACGCGATATGATAAAGCTATTTATCGCTTTGAATTGTCAAAAATCACTGGATATAACCGCTATCTTGAAATTTTATCGAAACTGCGAACTTGTATTGTTTATATACATGTTCGCAGTTTCGGCTTTATCATATCGCGTTTCGGTGGTCATGCTAGGCGGGCAGGTTACTTATATGACAATGAAATAAGGTGCGGGCGGGGGCAGAAAATTCCATATTCTGATGGCACGGCGGAGGTAGGCGCTTGCTAATTAAGTAGTTTCGATTGGGTAGCGAATTTCTGAGGATACTCACAGATTACTTAGGGTAACAGTATACTCGACCACATGTATATCTATTAGCGAAAACTACTACGTTACTTTCATTATATTTTTAATCCTTTATAATAATAATAATAATAATCGTTTATTTCTCACCATAATCATTACAGTTATAACCTATGCTAAAAACACAAAATTTTATTAAACTAATAATTATGGCGGGCTGATACCTAAACTAGGTAAGACCTGTATCTCAGGTTATCAACCCTCCACCTCTTTATTGAATTAATATATTAGATTTAGCAATAATCCAAGTAGGTATTACATTTACATTTATATGTATCACATTTATATTTACAAAAAAATATATACATATGATAAAAACGTGAGTGGGTAGAATGAGAATGAAGCTAGTATTAGTGCGTGGTGAACGCGCGTAATAATGAATGGCAAAATTGGTAATAAATGTTAGCGTGCGTATTAGGGTGTGGTCCAAGTCAAAAGCTAAATGCTGTTATTAAATTATATTATTTTTTAAGAACTTTTCTGTACCATCTTAATTCAATACTTGCAAAAAATTATTCAATTTAGATTTTAATGATTTTCTATTCATATTAATTATTTTGTACTTTTTATAGATATTTTTGTAAAGGAAAGAACCCATATACAAAAACTGGCGTTGAGAAAATTTGGTACTAAGACGAGGGGTGATTATATGAACACGGCGTTTGTCTTGAGGTATTAGTGAGGGGTCAATGAGTTTATGCTGTCTTAAGACGGCACTATATATATATAATTGTCGTACTGTCATAAGTTTGCATTCTTCGTAAAGCAATTCAGTGGAAAATCGTCTTGGTTTCTTTAACATTACCTTCAAGACGGCTCTTTGTGCTCTCTCCAATTCCATAAGGTGAGTGGCCGCTGCTCCGCCCCAAATGGGGATGCAATATGTCAAAATTGATTGACATAATGACACATAAATTTGTTTAATTAGGTCTAGGTCAGCAGTTATACATCTATAATCCTTAAATTAAACCTTGAGAAACAGATGAATTTATGCCTGTACCATCCTCTAGTAAACTAGATGTATGACTATTAAATAACACACAAGACTCATTTTTTACGGGATGTTTCTGTTTGGTCGCTTACATTACTTAATTGATATATCTATCCTTATTGTTTCTGTATTTATTTAATATGTATTTGTTTATTTTGTGAAATTAAAGATTAAATAAAAAATTATGTCAAATGAACCGCGTTGAGTGGAGTATGTAAAGGGGTTGGATTTATAATCCAATATCATTGACACAGAGGGGAAACACCTGTGATTCCAACTCCAGTACGAACACCTCCAAGATTATGGCTAATTAACTTTTATGCGACTTGAAAATTACATTATTATAATAGGAAACAAAAATAACTGGATGCATTAACTAATAGTATAAATGTGAGGTTTGGATGAATTTTTTTTATAGTAATAGACAAACTAGCCTCCTATAGACACGGATGGAAGTTTGTTGAAAACATCTGGATAACAGAACAGGTAAACAGGTCTGGATCAAAGGAGATGTTCGATAATGGTACTAGAAAGCCCTCACGATAAATTATTTTCAGAACATGTCTTGCCATAAAGATAGATTATAGTCTGGAATAAAATATAGCATACTTTCGGAATTCGTTCCCAAGAAGCGACGAAGTCGCGAGCGGAAGCTTATTTTCTATAAATTTCTGCCAAATGACGACGACGCGAATTTCACGCTATTGCCAGTCGCGGTGCAGCCGCCGCCGCCGCCCGTTCCAGTGGCCAGGCCGTTAGTTTCCCCGTGCATTTCTCCTATTTAGGAAGGCCTGTGCCCAGCAGTGGGGCGTATATGGGCTGATGATGTGTCCCAAAAAACGTGTGGAGACCCGGTCAGGTCATGTACAGACGAGAGCACATCAAGTGTAACGGTTGAACTAGGAACGCCGCCTCTATTACGAACTTAGTAATGGCGGTCTCAATGTCAAACTGTTATGCTTGATATGCTGTCGACTAAACTATACACTATACTAAAAGTTAGGCATAATTATGCAGAACAGTTTTTATTAGTCTATTTACTTTTTATTTATTTGGTTCGTTGTTCAAAACAAGAATTTATGTAAACAAAACAGCAAACAGCCAAATATTCACTACTGGGCTTATGTCACTTTGGTGACGCTCAGTTTACTTCTCTGTCGCCCGCCGTTATGCCATAATCGAATAATAGTGAAATAGTCGAGTCATTTTCAACTTTGCACCTCTACACTATACATAAAGAGGAATTATTAGTATTTTCCCTAGATTCAGCTGATTTCTCCTAATTTTGAAACAGTGATACATACACCTGGCCGGATATGAAACATCTCCCATTCTCCTCTAATTCTATTCATATTGGACCACAGCTCACGTGAACTCAGCGAAAAAGCATTAAAGAATAAATAATAATATTATGATAGAAGAGAAGTCCATAAGTCAGTAGGTATATTTGATAAGAATTATTTATGAATATTTCGTAGAGCTCGCGCCAAACATCTGTTTCGCCCTGAAGTTGTATTGCACTGCTGCCCGCAGCTACCATCCATACCGCGTTGTTCCGCCGTTCCAAATTTGTTAGGGCGCAGTGAATCGACTAGACAGTGTTAAGAGCGAACTAGAAGTTTGGCGACGAAGAGCAGTGAATCGACTAGACAGTGTTAAGAGCAAACTAGAAGTTTGGCGACGAAGAGTTTATACCTACTTCGTTTTCAATTAGTACAAATGTAAGAAAATAAACTATTTTTTGGCTATTAAATTAAGTCGTTGTTTAAAGATGGAAATCATATGGTTTCATTGTGAGGCCCGAATAATCATCTTGAAAAACTGAAGACTAGAATGATTAGCTTAGCGATAGTCACATAGAAGAACGAACTAATGAATATTTTTGTGTAATAATAATCAATCATTAATAAATAAATACGCAATCGTTAGAGCGCAATACCTGTCGTCATGAATTATGTAGGTAAGTAAATAAGTACGGACCTTTCGATCTAAGAGATTATTACTGTGAATCAATTGTAAATGTGTTTTCTTACAAGGATGGATTTTTGAGATGGGTCAGTGAGGGCAGGTACCTCAACCGTTATAGTGACATAAAAACGTTCCTAGGAGGCCATCCATAACTTTTTAAGATATTCTGAACTGCAGTCACAGATTTTTGAGAAAACGTACGGTCAGCGAAAAAAGTTCCAAAATCAAATGTTTTTTATTTTAAAATTTTTTTCGCTAACCATACTATTTCTCAAAAATCTGTGACTGCAGTTCAGAATATCTTAAAAAGTTTTCCTGTAACTATAACGGTTAAGGTACTGACCTGCCTGCCTTACTGACCCATCTCAAAAATCCATCCTGTATAAATCATGCACGATAATAGAAAAAACTGGTCTTTTTTTATAATATGACACATTTGTAAACTCCCCATCTACGTTGGTTGTATTTTATGATGGTCACAGTTAAGGCGTTTTTGATAGATAGATACCTACAAAGGAGATGGTAAAGTTTTGGACCAGCTCATGAGCACCATTTCAGATTGTAGACAATAATGTACTGGTTTCGATTTATAAACACAAAACTCGTTTATTTTATTGCAAAAAAACAACGAAATCATATAAGTATTGTATAAAATAGCAACATGTTATAAATTTGTCCAAAAGTGCATTAGTCACATAGCCACAATAACGCTGTTAAAAATTTTACTGTATGTCATATTGAAATTAATTAAAATTATCATGCCGTATTTCAACCGTGTATGATTTGAGCGTGCTTAAAGTGTTTTTTTTTTTGTTTTTTGTAATTGTTTGACCCTGCCTATGAAGAAATAAAACGACAATATTTAACGTAAAGCTGCAAAAACTAAAACTGTGCTATGATAATGACATTTTGTTTTCTTCGAAATGGCGACCTATGTGATGTGTCAAATTAAAATATTTTTTGCTGCTTTTATCAGTCAAGATTTATGGAACTGACAAGGTACGATGGATTCTTAAGAAATAACTGTACGAAAAATTGATGCTCATAAACTGGCCCAAATCCCATAGAAACTTTTAGTATCTCCTTTATTTCGGAAATCTATAACACTCGGTATAATTATAAAATACCTACTGTATAGTGAATAGTTAGTAAGTGGTCTTTGTAACACGTCAAAATTAATGCAAAACCAACGCAAAATTGATGTTAATTGACAAATGGGTACTAACCTCTAGTTCTTCTATAACTTTCTCAAGTTGGTCTTCGGTGATGGGGAAAGCGCCGGCCCTCGCCCGTTCCATATTCAGTAGTTTAAGCCATGCTGTGTCGGTAGCGTCTAGGTCGTACGAGCAAGCTGCTTCAGCGCGCGCTGGCGTTGTACTCAGTTGATGACGATCAGAGTGGTATTGGCCATCTCGATTCAAATGGATGAATTTGTCCTTAGGCCTGCAGAACAAACGTGACTTTTACGACATCAGGATTATAAACAATGCAATGTACCTTTTGCAAGAATTATTAAACATTGTAGCATGGAAAAGTATTAATTGAATAGTGCTTCATGAAAATAGTATATATTTTGTTGTATTTGAATGTTATCTTGAAATTCCATATTTATTTTTGTTTAATTCACCGCCAAATCTTTTCCTGTGGGTGTCGTATGAGTCGACCAAGGGATATTTGAGGTCACCAGCTGCTTACACTGGTGTTCGAGTCTGCATATCAATCTGGTTAGTGACCACCGTAATTACGAGATGAAAACCGTCAAGTGACCCTCTGTCGGTCGTGTTTCTTTATCAGTCAGCGTATAACCAAAGCTCTAACGACGTTGCTGCGATGTATTTGGTCTGTGTTGAACTGTATTGAACTGCCACCAACTCTCTCCAACTGTAGTCATACAATCCCCGAAATTTGTATCAATGTACGTGCAGAACTCTAGTGGACCTGATGGCAGCCCAGCGATTGTCCTGAAGAAACGCGCAGCCGTGTTGTCACCTTACGCGGCTATACCGACTCACTCTTTCTTCGGAATGTGTTCCAGTCCCAACAGTTGGATCCTGCCAACCATCGTCGTATTTTAACGGGCCTTAGAGTAAAATGCATTTTCAGAGCTAATTCATTATAATAATGCAACGCGAAAGTTGAAAATTTTATATCCTCATATAGATAATTGTAAGATAATGTAAGAATTCTTGACAACAAACTAGTTTGCTACCTTAAAAAAATACAGAATTACAGATTTCAATCAAATCGGTGACGGGAGGGCTATTGGAGGCAAACGTGATTAGTCAGTGCCTGTAAGCCACAACATAGCCAAAGCATTTGACCTGGCACAAAGCTCTTTTCTCCAGTTCCCGGCTTACGGTTTACCATCTCAATTATGCCGCTTGATCACCGGCCTTCTTACATGAGCAGAGAATCCGTGCACTATCTGATGGATGCGTTTCGCGGTTCATGGTAGTACACTTCGGTGTTCCATAAAGCTTTCATCTGCATATCTACGATAATATGCTTAGGAAAAATCGACAATACTAAAAAACCACACGTATATGCGCCAAGGTTTGCGACAGAACGATAGCCGTTCCTTCCCCTCCTTCAGCTGCTTCAAAATTATAGTACGTAGCTTATGTATGTAGGTAAACTGCGATCTAAACACCAAGATCTACATAGAAACCGAGATCTAAACAGCCTCGCGGAAGATCGGTGTCCTTAACACTGAGAGCAGATTTTTTTACGCAGTGCCAATATTGCCTTTTGTACAAGACTTGGGTTCGATCTTCATGGAATATTGCATACACCTTTGGAAAGGCTGCGCCAAGCACCTTCTCGAAGCATTGGACAGATTGCTGCGTCGCTCTATCCACATTATTGGCGATATATAGAGGTTACAAATGATGTGCAACCTCTACACTTGTGACACGATATTGCTTCTTGCGTCACGCAATATCACGTCACAATAGGGATGTTGACTGTATTGAAATTCAAATATAATTTTGAATCGTAAGTGGTAGATTTTATTATTTGAAGCCCTAACAAACAGAATAGTCCCAATGGACTATTCTAATATTCTATATCTAGTAATAATAAAATTACTAGAATAGAATTTAGATAATAATTATTATTAATTATTATGGAATTTAGATAATATTTAATTATAAAAATTAAAATAAATCACACTCCTAATGTACTCTCAGGTCACGTGACAACGAACACCAATCTCAGTGTATTACATTACATCACTTGTTGATAGCATCAGATGCTGTCAAAAGGAAAACCATCTGAATCACCATAGCAAACTATCGGTGTTTGGCTACAGGTGACGTCAAAACGGTCCCATGATATGTATTGGCACAGAATACATAAATAGGGGCAGGTGCTCTCCGCACAATCATATCATATCAATAAATAGCTACTCTTGCTATGAGACACTAAAGTGCAATTCAAGTAGCACAGTGCTGTTGACCTACCAATAAATTCGCCTCTCTTTCTATCGCGTATCTCGTCTCTTTCCAACTACGGCAGCAGCACAGATTATACCAACATGTTGAGGCCGCCATGTAGGTACTTATAGCTTCACAGTTATAACGCGGCCTGGTATTGGAGCTAAATTTGAAACGGCATTTAAGATGCATGATTTTTAAAACAATAGTATTATTATAATAATTATTTTTCATAATTATTGTTTAATGTTTTAAAAATTTATTTCGGGTCATAATAGTCACTTATAGATGTCATTTTTTTATACAACTAGATGACAAACAAGCTGACGGCCCACCTGGTGGTAACCGGTTACCGCCGCCTATAGACACCTGCAATGACAAGGAAAAATCCCTTGATATTGCAGGTGCGTTATCATCCTGAGGCCTAAGATGAAATGCCGTCCATGCCAGTAATTACACTAGCTACCCTTTCCCTTCAATCCGAAACACAGCGAACTGTTTCAGGCTTGAAATAAGAAAGGCGGTGGTACCTACCCAGACGACCCCCAACGATGAAGTGAAACACTTTCTCAAAATATGTCATCATCCCTAGAACTATTATATCTGCTGTAACATGAAGAGTCTTCTGAAGAGGGTTTTAATCTTATTCTACGTTCCGCATTCCACATTCCGAAGACACATACTGGTCGAAAGAGTCATCCAGACAATGCCTCCATTTCCGAATTTCTCTATCCTTAGCTAGTCTAATCTACCGAGGGCCTGCAATTCCTCTTAATTGGTCCAACCATCTTTTTAGTGGTCTTCCTCTCTTTCTTGAGGTGTTGTATCGGGGCGCCATTCAGTGATTAATATTGTCCATATCATGTTTTTTTTTCAACCATGTTTGGTCTTCATTATCTTCCTTATATACATATCTTCCTTATATAAAAAGCAACTTTTTATCTTTTTATTGAAAACCCAAACATCATTAGTTTGGCATCCATATGTTAGAATATGTAAATACAATTTTTAATTTAAATGGATGTCCATGGTGTTCTTATTTTAAGTAGTCTATAATTTTAATAATAGTATGTAATATTTATTAAAATACTCACTCAAAGATTAATTACATATGTAACTTGTTGCGTTATGGTATTTATTAATACCAGTTACTTTAACACTTGGGTATCTGAAAGAAATACTTACAACTTGAATTCTTGAAAGCCTGGTGGTCGTGGATTGTTAATAATCTTGACTTTGGGCGCGGGTAGTGAGTCGGGATTGACGGGCACCTGGACCCCACGTTCCCAATCCTGTTTCCATGTGTCCGTAATTACCCAGTACTCGCTTGGCGTCAAAGGCTCCGAGTCTGGTAGCTTCATGGCGCTGATGAGATCTTTCCTGGAATTTTTGTTAGAAAATAATGAGTACATAACCCAAAATCGTTCAATATCAATGTTCAAAATATGTATAAGATTTAAAAATTAGTTAAACATTCACTAGTTTATACGCCATTTCCATCCTAGAATAACTTTTACAGGTTGACAGTTAATTTATAGAAAAACTACCAAAGCGTCAATATTCATTGGACAAATAATATCGGACAATGAAAAATCAGTTCTTATTAACGTAAAATAAGTGTTTTGCCCTAGCTAAGCTTCTTTACATCAACCAACTTAGTCCACTATTGTGGCCAACCTGTTCTTACATCAATGATCTACTAATTTTTATAACATGGCAAACTTATAAACTAATCTCCATAACAATTTCATATACATTGTACATAAAACAATACAGGAATATAATAATACAATATACTGGGGCTGCCAAAAATAAAAAAATATTATGGTATAGTTACCATAATAATTTATACCATCATATTTTTTAAATTTAATTTATATAGGTAGTTCATATTATTGCATTTGGAAACTATTCCAAAAGCAATAATATGAATTTTGCAGATCCATATAAAGTGTAATGACACATTTTTAAATCAGCCAAATTAAGCGTCTTACTTGATATAAGCCTTTATTATTATTTACAACTAACTTAATTTCCTCATTAAAACCCAATTGTTTTATGACATTTTTAATGGCCCTTAGTGTCGGCCTAAAAACTATGGCCTATAAAATGATACAATTATCACTATAGCCTTAGGCCTGGAAATACTAAATAATCATTAAAATTATTAAATAATATATTTTTAATTATTAATTTATAATTCAAAATAACATAAAACACATTGTTTCAACTACCAATACAAATTGTATTTTTTACTTATGGTTTCAACTACCAATACAAATTGTATTTTCTTGTATGTTCTAATTTAAAGTAAAGATTAGATGAATTTGTCGCTACTTTTATTTAACCATGTGATATTTGAAAATCTGTTCTATGAATACAACCTTGAGCTGTTATGAGTGAAATGTAGAAAGGAAGAATATCTATTAGTCTATTACAGTTTGCTGTTAAAATATAATGTGTAAAAATATTCATAAAGATTTGTAAAAACTTATAATTTAAAAGGGTAGTAAGTACAACACAAAACAATAATTGTGAGAAAGCATTGGCATAATTGTTTTTCAAGCTTGTATTCATACACTACATAGTCATCATACTAGATTAAATACTAATGGGGGAAGTCAATTCCACTTGTGAGCAAGAAAATAATTTCGCTTAATGCTTGTTAGACAAATAACAGGGGGTGTTTGCATTGTTTCAGAATTTTTATCTTTATAAAATAACAGGTAGCAATAGTCCTAACAAAGTCAAAAAATATAACAATATGAGAATTACAGTTGTCTTTAGAATATTTACAATGTGATTGTCATGGGTTGACTGCTAAGTGTGTAAAAGTCAACCCGCTATGGTGATCACATGGTAATTATACCTATATAGCTTTAAAGAATACAGTCCTTTCAACATCGAAATCATTAGAGATCATTAAATTTTCAGAAGCCTAACTTTAATACTGGTATCTAAATTTACTGAGATCACAAAACAGTATATTAACAAGTAAAGGAATGAGAAAATTTATTTTAAAGAAAATTAATTGATAAGTACAAAGACTATTTTAATTTTCACAAAATGTGTAAAGGATTATACACCTTTGCAATGCCACTATCTTTAAGTTCTGTAGCAAATAAAGAAAATTTCACATTTCCTTATACCATATTTCGATATCGATTCATAGACACTGTGGATGTATACATAAATAATTAAAGGTACTTGCTACAATGTGGGACAATAAAATTATGACATACTAATATTATAACAAAAGAGATGTTTTAAAAATGTAGGGAGACCCGGCCAGGTCTATGTATGTACACTATACTGAACAATAGGTCAAAAAATATACAGAACAGTGATCAATTGAATATTTTATTTTTATTTGCTTTATTGCGTGGTACAAAACCAGAATCTTCATAGAAAAAACTGCAACACAGCCAAATTTTCATCATATGTCACTTTGGTGATGTTTAGTTGACTTTTATGTCCCCGCCATATTGCCATAGTGAATAATGGTGAAATCCATGAATAATTTCAACTTTTGTACAAACAAACTATGAATGAAAACAAATTGTTAGTATTTTTCGGGGATTCAGATTTTTCTGATTTTTTGAGATACGGTACATATACTTGGCCGGATATGAAACACCTCCTTTGTTCATTAACCCATATATTTCATTGATTTGGTTTAATTTACTAAAGATTTACTACCAAAACAATGCATAAAATCCACGATAAATATTCTTTTAATTTTTTGGTTAAACATAGCATAGCAATACACTTTAGTATGATCATATTTATTACAGTTTAGTAGTCCAGCCAGAATTGCTGTCAAAAT
Source organism: Nymphula nitidulata (assembly GCA_947347705.1). Lineage (NCBI taxonomy): Eukaryota > Metazoa > Arthropoda > Insecta > Lepidoptera > Crambidae > Nymphula > Nymphula nitidulata. The sequence continues at coordinate 28,267,818 of OX374616.1, forward strand.
GAACTAAGATAAGACCCATCTCCAGTTTTTTGTATACCTAACTAATTTGAAAGTAGACAAGATGAACAAGCTCTGTACAATATGTTGTGTTAATTTAACACCATGTCTTTACACTAGTATGTTGTACTTATAATCTAGCAGTATTATGCTTTGACTACATTATGTTTTAGATAGTTGCTTAAATCTAGCTTATGCCTGGTTGTCAATTGTTAAGAATTCGCTATGTTGCTAAGGTTACTATTCAATAATGCTAAATAAAAAATTGATAGTAATATAAATAATAATAATCATATATTTATTGATATTTATGAACTAATTTGTGCTCAAAATGGAAGCAGCCTTTGCAGGTGAATAAATACATACACATATTTCGCTGTAGCCTAATATGTACTAACAGTATGCTTAAAATTAACAATAGAAAAAATTCATTTTCATACACAAGATATTTATTCATAGATATAGGTATAATATGCAGCCATTATAAATAACATTGGTAACACCGCAATGCTAAATTTCACACAAACCTGAATAGTTCTGCTGGTGCCTCAGAGGCACTTCTATTATATATTGATGACATCTTGACGTCTGGCCGGAGCTGCCAGAGACTGTCCTCAGGCTCCGCTCTGCGGCGCTTAGATGTGCCTGGTTCTTCACCACGCACACCAGAAGCCCGCTTGGTGCCTCTCATGGACATTGCTTTTATTTTTTGCATAACCTACATGTTCATGATCCATCTACTGCTTTACACTTAGAGCGTGGCAGCAACATTGTGTAGAATGTCACATTGTTCACTACATGATGGCACTTTAATATGGTACAATGCAAATGGTACAACCTGAAAAGAATTATGACTAGTTAAATATTTATTATACAACTAAAAATTACACTGCTCAGAGACTGGATTAATACTTTTGTCCTCAAAGTTCTACCTTCCAGTATGGTTTTGACATTTCAAAAAACACTTTTGGATTACCTGTCCCACAACAAGAGTTCAATATTAATTTTAGCAAATCATATGCGCAGGACATATAATTATGTAGGTATTATCATACTTTGCGAAATAGTACTAGATATAACGCGAAAAAGGCAATTTGACGTAGAGAACAAAAATGTCAATCTAGCATTCAACAATGCTACCGTTGAAAGTAGTAATTCATTGAAATAGTTCCGAATTTACCTATAACATATCACAACTATAATATACAACGCAATTTAGATGAACCTAAAGAGGTAAATAGTTAGAATGATCAAAATTCCCGTTTGACGTTTCACTTTATTGCTAGAGTAAAATGTATGGCGGGCCAGAGCCCTGCCGAGCAAGTAAATAGCGGCAGCATTGTCGCTGCCTTTGCCTACTGTACATGAATTGTTTACTGATCATTAATAAATTTAATACACTCACATATTAGTACAATACAACCCAACAATTCCATTTTTAAGTTATTTATCCATAAATATTTATCTCACAGAAGTCTCCATTATACTACATAACAAAATTGACAACATAGATAGCAGCACTGTTTTGTTGCCAGATTGACGTGAGATCTACGCATCATTTTCATCCTCTCTGGCAGTGAATTTATGCAACTAAGCATTTGATCACCTTCTAACATGATACAACAATCTAATTCAAGTTGAAATAAACCATATTTTACGTACATTTTCTGTAACAGACATTTGGCGCCATTGATCCAAAAACCACTTTGGTCACGTGACTACGTACGAATCACCAACGCAAGCCAACTAAAATGGCCAAAACGCACATCGAGTTCATCTAATGTCATAGGTATTGAAAGGAACTTGCCGCATAACATATACATTTAGAAGAGATTTTCAATTCATAAACGACGAAAATAAACCAAACACGAGCACATATTCAATAATCATCGGGTTTGTCAGTAACACAATTTATCAAGAATTAGTTACAACATGAACATAGAGCAAAAGATATCAATAAGCAGTTTCAGATATCGACCACTAGTTGGCGCTGTTGTAGTAAAAAAGTCACAGTATTGCACTTTCAAAAAACTAATATTTTACTATAGACCAAGATGCCTATCAATTCATTACAAACACAATTCATTTAGTTTCTTAATACACAAATAATATCAGCGAAATAATAGAAATATACAAATCAGTAACAAACAATAATTAAAATATATATCTTATTCCAAAAACTATTTTCTTAAATTATTTCTCATTCTACAATTTGATTGCCATTGGTAAAAATGTGTTAGTTAATTTATTACACTTACTTTTTTTCACTAAATTTATGTAGTTAAGTGTTTAAAATTGATATCTAACGTAATCATGACCAAAATTTTTTAAAATGTGGAACTTATTTCCCCTATGAACAAAATAGGTCACAAAGTTACCAAACTCGAACGCATTCATAACACGTCGTGCAATCCCCTTTCACTTTGTTACCGGTGCAAAAGTATTGACTCATTCATTGCATTGATTCACCATTTGGTATGGAATTGAACGTCATGAGATGTCTAGTATCGCAGATAGTACAGATCACTAATCTATAATGTCTAGCAGTAATGCAAACTTATCTTCTAATTTTCAGTAGACTTAAAAACAGAAACTTGATGATCTTTTATATTTAAAATTAGGGCATATTTTTATACCTAAACCCATCAACATTAACACAGGATAATTTTATAAATATGTAGGTAGGTACTTACGTTTAGGGAATAGCATGTCACGTTTATCAAATCGTCTTAGTGACGTCAATAAATTAAAACATGGCCTATATTAGTTCATAAAAATATTTTGCAACTTTCAAATACATCTTTAATGGATCATTTCATGACATTTCTATGAATTATTAGGTAAACATATTAAAACACAACGAAGAAGAAATTTAATAGTTACTTTGCAAAACGTTCTATGAACTAAAAGCACATATATAAAGCACATGTTTTCATTTATTGTCATACTGTCGTCACCAATATGTATAATGAACCTACTTTTAAGTAGGTACTACCGCCGGCAGCGGCGGCCGCTACCTAATACGATCGAAATATTTTTTTGAAATACTTACCTACCTAAGTAGTAGGTATTTCACAGATTAGACCTTACTGAATACCTGATAGGTACTGAAGAACAGAGTAAGTTCCTAATAGCCCTTAAGATATTATGAGTGTCCCTGTAGGTATTAGATTACCATCAGATCATATCATCATCATCATCATCATTTCAGCCGAGAGACGCCCACTGCTGGGCATAGGCCTCCCCCAAAGATCTCCACACCGATCGGTTCTGCGCTGTCCGCATCCATCGGCTTCCCGCGGCCCTCACCAGATCGTGATCGTCGGTCCTCAGATCATATGATCCTATCATATCAGGCTAAGATGTCCACTGCTGAACAAAGGCCTCGCTTCGATCAACTACTTTTGCTACTGTGATTGTGGTGAATTGAAATAGGACACCTAACTATGCTACTCCTAGTAGACAAACAATCATCCAAGTGGTAGACCAGTATGTAGGGCCGTCTGGGTGGATACCTACTACTGCCGTCGCAAAACGGTTCGCTTTGTTTCGAATTGAAGGCAAAGGTATACAGCCAGTGTAATTAGTAGGCATAGAAGCACATAGTAGGCCTCAGTCCTTTTCCCCTTGTTATTGCAGGTCTATAGGCGAAGGTAGCGTATTAATCCATAGACGTTTTGGGTAGTAAAGTAGGTAAACGTTTTGCTTCTAAGACGTAATAATCGTACCGAAGGCTTTCTAAGCTTTTGCTTGCATTAGTTTTAGAGACCAGAGGGCCTAGACAACATGCCATTCGATAATCACTATCGCTATCGCTTAGCAGAAAATGTATGGGATTTGACATAAGACATCGAACGACTTTCGATAGCTAATGTCAAATCCCATACATTTTTCATTTAGCAATAGCGATAGCGATTGTCAAATGGCAGCTTGTCTAGGCCCTCTGCTCCTCCAGCATATTGCATGCAAATTGAAAGATTACACCAACCGGTCAGTAATAAATTATCATGACATAGGCACCTAAATCAGACTCACGCCGCAAAGCACTTCAAATACATGCAATTTCTTGCAGGTGGATCTACGGGCAAAGACGTGGCTTGTACGCAAACTCTCAAGCCCCCGTAGCATGGCAAACTTATTGGGTAGTAGACAAAAATTGTATCCCCTTCGTCAGAGAGTATAAAGGGGTTATTACATTTGGCTAAATTTAGTTAGCTTAAATTCGGCATGCCATCTGATTAAGATCGGTAGTCACGACTGATTGGCTAATTAGTGTGTCTTAATGTCTTTACATTTGTCTAAATTCAGAGTGTAACTAATTTAGCTAACTAAATTTAGCCAAATGTAATAACCCCATAAGAAAGAGGTAAAGCACATTTTTTCACCTAATAAGTGGACATAAGTGATGGACAGAGATTTTGTCTACGGCCCGTACTATATAGGTGGTGACAATAAATTAAAACGGGCTATAATATCATAGAATGTTTTGCAACTTTCAAAAGTTTAAAATACATCATATTCATTCGATAATTTCTTGACGTTTTTATGAAATAATATAACATTGACTTAATTATTTCATAGAAATGCCATGAAATTATCAAATACCTAAATAAGAATGTATTTGAAAGTTACAAAACATTTCTATGAACTAGTATATATAGGTAGCTCATGTTTTAATTTATTGTCGTCACCACCCTGTATAGGTGTGAATGTCGCGACGATTCGCCAAATATCACATAATGTCGAGCCGTAGTTTAAAAGTTATAGGGGTATTTTGGTGGCCCAGCTGGGACGCATTCGCCCCAGATCGGCCACCTCAATATCTCGAAAACTATACCGCCTAGCGACGAGCTGTTTTATCTCAAAACTTGTCGCGAATATGTCGCGATTATTCGCCAAATATCAGATTTTGTCGGAAAGTAATTTAAACGGAGAAACAATATTTCATCATACAATGGTACAGGTGAGTTGAAAGTGCTTTTTAATACCTACTTGTTTTTAACGTGTGACGTCATAATTACAAATAACAAATATTTATTATTCATAAAAGTAAATAAAATGATTTACAATTAGTTATATACCTAGCCCTATTCGAATAAGTTGAAATAGTTATTTTTTCAACAAGAGAGCCAAATTATTTTTTGTAGCGAGTGCTGATGTTAAATCACGAACCAGCGAAGTACCTAGATGCTCGTGATTCACAACTAAACTACTGAGCGCAGTGAGTGATTTAAAGGCACGAGACAAAAAAAATTATAAACACAAGTCGAAAAATCAAAACAATCTGAATTTATTTTTCCCGCTTTGCCCACAGATTATATAGACTATTTTTGAGTTGTCCTATTCACATCCTGTATAGGACTGGCAGGGCCATGGGCTGTAAATGCTGTAGTGGGCGATGAGGAGGCTGTCATCGTCGAGCTGAAAAATTGTCGAAGAAGAGTGGTTCATTCATTATCTATTAATTATAGTCCACATCTTGTTTATATAACTTCATAGCCCATAGCCCACACCCATCCAGTCCAGTGGATACTCTACCTAGCTCCCTTCACTATGGCGCCAAACTTCACGCTTTCCTCTGTGATTCAAGTACGATCCTGTTTAATAGCTACCCACAATACGGCTGCACTACGGGTTATATGAATATGGACCTAAAGTATTTGTAATTTAAAAGTTTTTTGACGCACAGTTTCCACACAGATACAATTTGTGTAAATGCATCATAATTATGTTGCTAACTAACAGCTGTAAGCTGCCACAATAAGCCACGTTAGGCTACGTAGTATCATATGGTAGAGCGGCAGAGAACCAGCCGTTCGTATTATGAAGAATTCTGGCAATGTAAAATCCACTATCGATTTTACATTGTCAGAGCGCTTTCAATGTGGGTCAGAATGACGGGTGTATTGTGGCAGAAATGAATGTGTTATATTTATCAAAGGAAGGTATACAAGCAAGGAACTAATTTAGTGCCTTTATTTAAATTCAAAGTACCTCCAAATGGGAGTAAAAATGTAATAACAGCCCAGTTGTGTGTGACGGTCAGAATGAATGATGAAAATAAAAGACCAGCACTGTATACGCGCATATACGATCAATTTTGGAAGCGCGTGTGGACAAGTATCTACTATAGGATAGTCTTATGGGCATAAAGTATTTTAATATTGGATACTTTTGGCGCGAGAGAATCCGTAATTGCTACTGACTGACTCACCACCACCGGTTCGAGCGAACACGCCGGAATAAGCCCCTGTACGCGAGTCCGGCCTTTGAAGTTACGTCTTCAAAGGCCGGACTCGCGTACAGGGGCTGGCCACGAACTCACCGCACGCGCGTCCTGCGACGCGGGAATCGGCAACCACTGCGCGCTGTCTCAATGTCGGCCTCGCACGCGTCGTCGTGACCGCGCAGTGGATGCCGAGTCGCCGCAGACGCCGCCGCCGCCGCCCGTCCCCGTTGGCCAGGCCGTAAATGTTGTCATAGTGTAGTGTAGTGTGTAGTAGACGCGAATAAAAAAAGATCGTATGAAAGTACCCTTATTATGTGCGCTAAGACCCTCAATATTTCTTAGATTTATTAAAACAATTTTTCTTTTTTACGAATAAATTTTTATTGACATTATCAGACCATAATAATAATGCAGATACTTAAAATATTGAAAAATTGTTGCACGAAAAAGAGATGTTTCAAAAATATATGGAGACCCGGCCAGTCCCCAGTCCCAGTTATTCACAACTGACGGAAAAGAATCTAATTTCGGAATCTCTATACTTGTCACTTTTTATCATGGTGCGTCAAAGCAAGGTGGCATGTGACTTTTCGAATCGAATCCGTGATCCGACAGTTTCTGAATAAGGGGCCACGTCTATGTACAGTCGACAGCACATCAAGCTTAACAGTTTGACATTGAGACCGCGTACTGCGTTCGTAATAGAGGCGGCTTTCGTAGTGCAACTGTTACACTTGATGTGCTGTTGACTGTACACTGTACTGAAAAATAGGTAAAAATATGCACGTTCGTTAGGCCCGCCCCACCCCACGGCCTTTCTTATTAGCCGTGAAACAGTTCGCTGTGTTTCGAATTGAAGGAAAAGCTAGCCAGTGTAATTACTGGGCATGTACAGCATTTCATCTTAGGCCTCAGGATGACAATATCAACTGATTTTTCCTTGTTATTGCAGTGTCTGTCGCTTATCACCAGCTGGGCCATTAACTTGTTTGTCATCTAGTTCTATAAAAAAATGTCCTGGACTTTGCATAAGATTGGTGGTCACTTCACTAGTATCTATCTTAGATTCTAATTATCTCGTCGAATAGAATTTTAGTAAATTCATGAGCATAAATTTATCAAAGTACTACTGTATACGAGTCCACACATTGTCGTTTTGTGCAGATTGATGCAATAGCTAAAAAGATTTATACGATTATAGGGGACCGGGCTGTAATAATTTCAAGTGCTCATATTTATATATTTAAAGAATGTAATTTAAAAATAAAGATGTACATATATACTGCACCTCTGGGAGATCACACGCACATAGAATATGGGTTCTTAGGTTTTGTATTTTTATTGTTATTAGCTATTTAAATAATTTCAGCCCGGCCCCACCTTACTTTGATATGTCCTAAGATATTGCATTTTAGTATGAAATAAAGGCTTGAATTTGCGTATTTTAGTTGTCTAACAATACATTGTCACCACTCGTCGTAGTAGTGGTGATGTAGAAGGGGCCGGGCTGAAAACGTCAGGCTGGCCCGGCCACCACTGATGCTTCTAACTTCTTTATATTAGCGTTACATTGAAAATGAAAGCGGTACATATGTATGGTTGGGTAAAAGAGAACACAGGATTGATGTAAATCTCGTTTTTCAAAGCCGTGGGGTGGGGCGGGCCTGACGAACGTAAATATGCAGAACAGTGGTTAATTTAATTGTCCATTTTCTTTTTATTTGCTTTATTGCGTGGTACAAAACAAGAATTTTCATAGAAAAAACTGCAACACAGTCAAATATTCATCATGGCGCGTATGTCACTTTGGTGACGTTTAGTACACCGGTATATTACCATAGCGAATATCAGTGAAATCGACAAAAAAAATCAACTTTTGTACAAACTATGCATGAAAACGAATTATTAGTATTTTTCACGGATTCAAGAGATTTTTCCTGGTGTTTTGAAATACTGTACATATACCTGCCCGGATATGAAACATCTCTTATCTCGCGTTAAATTCATGTTAGTTAAACGAGACTCGGACAATTTTCAATGTCGCTTCGTCAAACAAATGAATGTAATACGTACCTACTCAATAATATTAGCAAATAATTCCATTATATAAATATAATCTTTAATTACTTATTGCATTGTTTACAAATACCCAATTATAATAAGTTTTAGTGTTTCAATTAGTCGCCAAATTGTAAAACAAACGACATATTAATGTCATACATAGGTACTCAATTTGCAAATAGATTCATTTTCAAAATTTAAACTTTAATTTTATTGTATTGTTTACTAAGATCATAGAAAGAGATCTGAGATTGTTTAGAAGTAACCAGTTCTAACTTTTGGTGTCGCCCTCGTAACAAGGCACCAATCCAGCGTACAGCCCCAGTCGCCCACGGCCAGCAAACGATCGACTATTTGGCGTTTGGCCCTCGTGTACTACCCTCAGATATGATCTGAGATGCTACCACTTGTATTCAAGAATTGTTTCAAATACTTACTTTTCTTTTTTTTGATTCAGAATAAAAAACCACTGAAATTTGTAATAATTTTAATTTAGTGAATAACAAATATTCACTCAGATCAGGGGCTGTAATAATTTGTAGTATTGCTTTCAAAGCAAGCTTTAGTATATTTTCTTATAAAGTTTGTAATATTTTATATTCACAAAAACAATGGAAAATACGAAGGTACATTAGGTAGGTATTATATCCTTACAAATGAATAAATATTAAACATGTAGCTTAAATAGATAAGGGTAGGTATAGTCGGCCAAAAATTATACGTAACACATCACTTCAAAACTGAATTAACTTGCCCAATGTTTTGAGAATTAAAGGGAGTAAGGTACAGTCAGCTTAGTGGCGTAGTGGTTTGAGGGTTTTGATTTTGATTACGAAAACAAAGCAACTTTCGCCATGGTTGATTACGAGATGGGTCATCATTTACCTATAATGGGTAATAATCAACATTTATAATCTCGCGCTCCTCCGTGCTTCGGGCACGGGCTGAAACCCGTAAGTAGGCATGCAAGCACCTTGCTTTATTTAACACATTAAGCTTCTTGGATGGAAAACTGAACCTCATCATCTAGGTGAATACAGGACTGAACAACACCGGATCTCATCGTTGCAAAGATCCCAATGCTCATGTCGTTAATTGTCACTTCACAGCATGGTGACTATTCATATGAAATAAATCAATAATCAATTGTATAAGAAAGTCAATAATTAGAGTCCACAATATCATGCAAGTTTTTCCATAGTCGCGTAGTTTAAATAATATAATATATTAGATAATTAACTTAGAGCCACCGCACACATACAATTTCAAATCATACAACTAAATTGCGTGCTTCCATAGGCCGCACACTTCGGCGACTTAGTTGGTGGACAGTGTTGCTAGCGCGGTGACGTCTGCGAGAAAATGCGGAAAAAGAACGCACTACTTCTTTTATTAATAAGGTTTTTAAGGGTTGGCCTTTTTTGGACTTCGTCGATCAGCAGTTCTATATTTTCATTTGTTACAAGTAAGTAGAGAATGCAGAGATCGACTGGGCGGCTGCGCGCCCGTCAGCAAAAATCCAAGCGTGGGGAAATCACACGCACGGGTCTGGTCATACTGCATCTTGCCGTGCGACTACTCTTTCTAATCTGTGCGTGCGACTGACCAACTAAGTTGTTATAGTGTGCGGGCTATCGGCCGATAGTTGACCAACTATTTAGTTGAACCACTTAGTTGATATAATGTGCGGGCTATCATAAGATTCTATGCCTATTAGACATTCTGCGATTTAGTTGTACGATTTGAAATTGTATATGTGCGGTGGCTCTTAGTTGATGCCTTACTTCTACTTTGAACTGTAATTGAAGTAATTTATTTGTAGGTACCAAACACAAACATGCACAGTTTAAAATATATGAAGATATTTTTAACCGACTTCAAAAACGAGGAGGTTCTCAATTCGGCCGGTATGTTTTTTTTTTTTTTTCTATGTATGTACACCGATTACGCCGATTTTACAGATCCGATTTATGTGATTCTTTTTTTGTTCGATGCGGAAAAGCTGCCATTTGGTCCCATAAAAATTTTTTCAAAAACAGTTGGGTACTTTGGTTTTAAAGTAAAAAAAAACTGAAATTATGAAATCGTCTACATAAGCGAAGTTGCGAATTTTTGCTTTTCCAATGACTTTTTAGTGAAACGATACGATAGTAGGAAACAATATAAGTTGACGGTCACCCATCTAGTTTCGACCGTAGAAAGTTATCACTAAAAATTGTGAAAAAAAAATTTTAAACAAAAATTAAAACCGACTTCAAAAAACTGAAAAGGATGTAATAATTAAATTTAAGTAGGTATTCATCCCCTAGAAACATATTTTTGGAGTTGGTGCTAAGTGGTTTCCAAAAACAATAGAAAGTAAAGCACCGACTCCAAAAATATGTTTCTAGGGGATGAATACCTACTTAAATTTAATTATTTCATCCTTTTCAGTTTTTTGAAGTCGGTTTTAATTTTTGTTTAAAATTTTTTTATTGTAATAACAAAACAAAAAATTAAGCAAATATGGGTTGATAAGGACAATAAGATAATAAATTAAAACAGGCTGTATTTGTTCTTAAGGTCAAGAGGCTATATCAGTTCATAGAAATGTTTTGCAACTTTCACAGAAGATTTTAATTGTTTGATAATTTTGCAACATTAATAATAATAATGCAGCCAATGTTATATTATTTCGTACAAATATCATGAAATTATCAAATAAATAAGTTGTAAAAAATCTATGGATCAGGTGACGACACAGGTCTAAGAGGCTATATTAGATCATAGAAATGTTTTGGAACTTTTTGGAACATTTTATTGTTTTGATAATTTTGCAACATTTCTATGAAATAATTATAATAATAATGCAGCCATTGTTATTTTATTTCATACGAATGTCATGAAATCATCAAATGAATAAGTAGTATAAAATCTACGGAACAGGTGATGTCACATGTTTCTATATTTTAAGAAATGTATGGGAGTACTGACAAAATTAATAATAAGTATGTAATATGTATGTTTTTATTCATAGTTGTTATAATAACAGTTGTTATAATTGATGTCAGCCACCTAATATCATTAACATTCTTGATAAATTTTGGAAAACAATCGACCAGTTTTATGAATTTTTTAAACAGCAAAACTTTAACAATATTGTAGAAAAAAGCGACATATTCAAACCTAGGCAACATCCCTCCCCACAGAGAACTGGTTATCTTACCTCCAACTGCCGAAGCACAACAATGCTGTTAACAGTATTGTTGTGCTTCATAGATAGCCAGGCAGACTTGACAAGCCTTACCACCAACCAAACCCAGCAGAAAATTTCTGCCCCCTACGGGAATCGAACCCCAGATCTCTCCATCTGAGGTAGCTGGTCTTACCCACTGGGCAACTGAGGCGGTTAACTATAGTATGTGGTTTGCGACCACAGTCGTAAAAAACAAAATCTGTTCAATTTTATTATCTACTTAATCAATTAAAAAATAATAAGTAGTTCCTTTGTACTGTGTTGTATAGTGTTGCTATCGTGTGTAAATAACCAAAGTCGCCAGCCGTTTACTTGCTACCAGGTTACCTTGTCCTGAGGAGAACGGCCAAGATGCTCACCAAGAGTTGATAATCCATTTATAAATTATTGTAATAAAAAAAACAAGTAATTATCTAATGTCCATAAAAGTATTATACACTAAGCAAGTCAATGTAAAAAAACAGTGTTGGTTAAAACGATATAATAAAAAGCAACAATTTTAATTTCCCTTTCTCTATGAGAATAAATATTTTTAGACAAACAAGTCACTATCTAATGCAAGGGAAATAATATGGCATATTGTTTCCCGCTTGGATGTCTGCATTCACAGTAACATGCTAATGTTTTAACAATATTGTGCTGGTTTCATACTAGTGCTGATTCGTTGCATGTTTGTTTGCGTAAAATATAATATTAACATCATATTAACTACACAAGTCTTTAATAATAATAACTAACTATACAAGGAGTGTTATAATAATTATTGTGACCTTGGAAGTATCAGAATGAATAAATGGCACGCTCATTCCTATAAATTCAGTTCGAGTATACCTAATACTCATGGATACCTGCAATCATATCCGATTGCTTGTGGAATCCTGTCATATCCAAAATCCCCACTGTTACATACAACCGTCACCACTAGGGGTCAAGCTGTTGCAACTTTCGTATGAAGATGGACTAACGTAATGTAATATTTTAAAACAATACCCTTTATTATTACCTCAAGAAACCGCCCGCAAGTTGCATTATTTAAATTTAAAGGAAGCGGATAGCTCGTAGAGAGCGTACAAACTTCACGTCGCGACGACTGGTCTAATATCTCAAATTTCAGGGACAGCAACTATTGGAGAACTACCCCTTGGTAGAAATATTAGTGAAATCATATAAATTTAACACACTTATTTTTATAGAGAAATTTCGGAAAATATCTCTTTACACAGTATACTGAAGTTACAGATCAGCTAATAAACACAAATTGACATAGGTACAATAATTATGGAAGACTTATCTACTTATATTTTTTACTGTAGTAATTATTATTTTTTTACTACGAAAGATTCAATTTAATTTGGGCTTTAATTTAGATTAACAAATTTTTGTGCCAATCAGATCTATATTTAAACTTACATAACATGATAATAATCAATTTCGATGCGGGGGTAACGTCCTTATAATTACCTACTGTAATTTTAAATATGATGTGTAAAAACTTTTAAATTTATTCTAAATTCAGGTACGTTAAATTATACACAGTGGAGATATACATAGATTTTTTATACTAAACTAATAATGGGTAGAATATTTCTTATACATGTTCACAAATAACAGTTTTCGAGAGACACTCAAATGTATTTTCATTTCATTGGAATTTCACAGTTTTATATAACTTAATTTCATCACCTGTAGACTCCTAAACAAAATTAAAACTAACAAATTTATTTGGAATTATAATATAAAGTAAACTTATTATTATTATTATTGATAATCAATTACTTCCTCTAAGTAAATATTTTTTTAAAGATAATAATATTAAAACTACTCTTTGTTATTTTTGGTTTACATGCTTACATATCTAGTTTTAATAAAATACTCTATTATATAAAAGTAACAATAACCTACAAAAACCATGTTTTCAGTTATACACCAACGGGCATTCACGACCAATCCTAAGGTCATCCTCTCCTACATATTATTATACTATTTAGATAGATAACATCACGTTTCGGTATACAAGATAATTATATTACCAGTGCACATAATTACAAAGCATATATTTTTATATTTTCGTAAAATAATAGAAATAACGTAGTTATTTTTTAATTTTACACCATGTCTGATACGAAAGCAGGGATGAGTAGGAAAAACTAAATAGTTTAGGAGCAACCAATTACAATTGTTCCAAAATTTCATTTTAAATTCTACTGACTCTATTTACTGCTATGCGATTCTCTAAGGTCAGCAGCCTTGAATTCGTGGCTGTCGGCAGCGCTGTAATACCTTTTGGCATTTGTTTGACAACCGTTCCGACAAATATCGCGTTCCGACAACGAGCACGGCGTGAAAAAGTTGTTTATTTTTATATATCTTTATGTAAAAGTCAATGAAATACTTTTTACACTGTACTTCATGTCGTATATACAAAACAGCTACAAACATTCGCAGCCAAGAGATCAACGTAGAGATGAGTGAATACGCTTACGCGCAGTGCAGTGCGTCTTGTAAGTCGTCAAGCTTGATTTTGATGTCGAATATTTTTGTTAGTGAATCACACTGCTGCTACAATGCCGTTATGCGTTGAGAGCATTTACTTATTTTATTTTATTTTTTGGTAACAATGTTAAAAAAAATTATTTGTACCATAGAATAAAATTTAGTGCAGTGACAAAATAATTAAAATGTATTTACATTGAAGCGTGTCAACTAATAAAATTCGTTCCCTGGAATTCTTAAAAATGAAATATTAAAAAATATATGTCATATAAATTCTTAAGACATTTATTCAATACATACATAAAGTAATAGGAATGTATAATGGACCTTTCAGGCGTGGACAGTTTCATATATGTGTAACATATCTAAGACTATTGTATAAAGGTTGGCCCAAATTATGACGTCCAAAAAGGAAAAGTCTAGACTTTCGGAAGTAGTACAATTTGTTTATAATTTTACCTAAAATGTTTCGATAGTATAAGTTTCGGCTGAAAAATTCTAATGGTGATATTGCGAATTTAATGCATCTCTGGGGTAAAGCTATTGAAAAGCGTGGTGAGTTAGTGGTTCGACATTGTCAAAGCTTTGCTCGGCACAGGCATTTGTTTGGCACATCTTTAAGCTCTCCTGCGATCTGAATCTGAGGCTACACCGAAAACGTGATGAAACAGCCTAACAGAAACTTAGTTATCGACTCACTTTATGTCAAATTTTAAGCCTGACCATTTATTTATTTATTAAAACTTTAATTGCACAAAATGAGTTACAATTTGGGGGACTTAATACCATTAAGCATTCTCTACTAGTGAACCGGAAAGTTGAGTCCGAAATGATTAAATAGGTAGTGTAATAACATGTGAATACACTTATGCATAATAATGAAAATAAATATTGTTAAGATGTATAATTATAGATAAATACGTAATTATTAATAAATACATATTAAATAAATACAGAAAAAATGAGGATAGATATATCAAATGGATAAAGGTGGAGACTCCAAAAAAGACTGTGAACTGACCGCTTGAAAGCCAGTTTGTTTTTGGCCTCTTGAATATGGGGGGTAGTGCGTTCCAGAGCCGTATTGCTAGACATTGAAAGGAGTTGGACATGAAACCAGTGCGGTGAGAAGGAATATTTAGTGTAAGTTGCTTGGTATGTTGTTGCTTGTATTTATGCTTGTATATATATACATATAAAACGCAGGTCCGGTGATACGTGTTAGAGTGGGATGGCCCCGCTAAGTACTACCTCCTTGATGCACTGAACAGGTAGCAGCATCGTGCTTCTATCGGTTGTATCATAAAGAGTGCACTTCCTACTCTGGAGCACGCGTGCCAGTCATCGGAGTTATCAATCCACAATGAAGAAATAACCAATCCACAAATGAATCCAATTGGACGCCTAGGCAGGTCATTTTATTGAACAGCGTTTATGTGACTCTGTGTCATTAGTAGGTTCAAGGTAATTTATATGACCACTTAAAAATCGTTTATGATTGTAAGTGGTCATAAAAAACAACCTTGAACCTAGCAATCACACTAAAACTCTTCAGTACAAACGATCCGCCTAGGCATCCATTTGAGCTGACTTTCAATGCGCTATTTTGTAGACGTTGAGTTCGTTTCTTCAATTAACTATCGGCTTAGACATTTAATTGGATGCCGGTGTTTATTCTACGGCCTAGGTATGCGTTTGAGGGGTTAATTCAACCAGATGGCCGGACCAGATTCACCGGTACAGATAAGTTTGTGGCGCTATAAACAACTTACTTTGACAGTTAAGGCGATACCTCGTTGACACTAGCGACACCACTTGATTTATATTAATTGTGGTGACTATAGAACATAATAAACAAAAACGCTTTAGTGAACGACTAAAGAATGGTATTTGTAATTTTTTGAGATGTTCTCGGTATAAGATATTCCTCTACATTTAACCTATTTTTTCATTATTGCCGAAAGTGGCCACTTTTAACAATAATAAAAAAAATTGGTTACTTATAGGTAGACACTTTATACAAGATACATCTTTAAAAATTACAAATACCGTTCTTTAGCAATTCACTAAAGCGTTTTTGTTTATTATGTTCTAAATTCACCATAATTAATAGCAATCAATTGGCGTCGCTAGTGGGCACGAGGTAGCCCCTTAAAGTGATAACCACCGATTTGTTTGCCTATCCACTGCTGCGTTACAAGGCAAGATATCACAGTAACGCACGCAATGGGCAGAAAATTTACATGGTATTTTATTATCAATTTAACTGTTAAAATTAGTTAGATATCCATCTCCCTTTTTGGGGTCCGGTTGCACATTGGCCTCTTTCCAAAGTTCCAAAGTACGTATGCCGATACGTCCAAAACAACTTTACTATGCATTTTTTGATCCCATACATTGCGTCATATTACGAGTTCGAATACGGAAATAATATGAAAAGAGATGTTTCAAAAATGTATTGATACCCGGCCAGGTCTATGTACACTATACTAAAATATTGGTAAAAATATACAGAACAGTGTTCAATTGTCCATTTTCTTTTGATTTGCTTTGTTGCGTGGTACAAAACAAGACTTTTTAAAAAACTGCAACACAGCCAAATATTCATTATAGCGCATGTGTCACGTTGGTGACGTTTAGTTGACTTCTATGTCGCCCGCCATATTGACATTGTGAATAACTGTGAAATCGACGAAATATTTCAACATTTGTACAAAAACAATATGTCTGAAAACGAATATTAGTATTATTGAGGAGATATTTCCTGATTTTTTGAGATACTTTTCATATACCTGGCCGGATATGAAACATCTCCTTTTCATTGACAATTGGTAGTCCAGAGAGTATTGCAATATTAAAGACAGCTTGTCACAATAATATCAATATTTTAACTTTGGACTACACTTTCTGTGCCAGCCTGTATACTTAAGTAAAAGAAACATATTATTATAAATTGGACGATTCTTCGATATGTATACAAGTATAAAATAAAATTCATATTGGAGATAGATTTTTTTTAGTTAACACACTATTCTCATATTTAAACAGATTTCAAATAACGCCTTTCATAATATTAAGAATTTTAGGGATTATATACAAAGCAGTGGTCACTGCATGAATATCATAAACGTTTAGCATTTCCTTAAGAAATCAGATTATAAATATTGATGCTTGATTCTCTAGTACGAAATCAGTGAAGGCGTTGATTGGCGCGATGGCTTGCAAAGACATTTGTCCATTCGGCGGCCAGGCGAGATTCGGACCGAACACCACGGCCAGATTACTACTGGTCATTTTATTTAGACAGCTCCTGTCTTGTACCTATTAACGCAGAACAACAAGATAACAACAACAATATCTCATTTCCAAAAAAAATATGTGAAAAAGTTTTTTTATTATTCAAACACACTATAGTCGGGCCGAATCCTAAACTCCCGTATGACAGTTCAACAATAGATCGCCACAACCTTTGCACAGCGTAGTCATTTCAAATCGAAATTCATTTACAGTTTGTCTCCGCAATCAATTACAAACGAAACAAATAGCTTATCGTTAACATAGAACAAAAAATAGTATTCCCAGTATTAAAATTGTTACATATGCAAGAAAACATTTAATTACGATTTTTCTAATACGCTCTTGGGAGGTTATGGCGTTCGGATATATTTTATCGTTATTTCTAGTGATGTTACCTCAGATATCACATGGCCATGGCCAGCAAACATGGAAAATAATAGTCGACCTATCTTATAATTTCATTTGCGATTTTTATTTAAACGCTCTATAAAAAAAGTAGTTTTTTGAAGTTTTTTTTACTGGTGCCGTCGCCATTTTGTTTTCTCGCAGTCGTCCGAAGAACAAAGAAGACTCTACTAACCGAGGCATGCGAGAAAGTGACCAAAGAATCTTGGGAGATGGTGGGAGAAAAAAACAAAATCTTATATTGTCCGATTATGATTGTGACATTAGGTAGATAATATAATCCACAGTGAAATATATATATATATGTTAGTGAAAGTGTAGCTCAGAAGACGATGATTCTGATTAAGAAAAATAATTATTATTTTTGGATTTGTTTCTTTTACCTATTAATAACTATTTAAACAAAAAGGACTGTTATTACGTACTTAGTATCAAATAATCGCAACGATACGTGTTTACGTTGTGCAAAGATACATCACTAGTATTGTCAAACTCACATACGTCATACGGGAGTTTAGGATTCGGCCCTACTGTAGTCATAGACATTACTATTTCATGAAATTACTATTCATGGCCTCAAATATGTGTAACAATTCGTAAATCAGATTTGTAGGTACTTGGACTTGAGTGACTGTAACTTGAGAGTAATTTGGCAAAGGGATCATAGTTTACAAAGCCATGTCTGACATATTCCTTCGTGTCATCAGTCCTGAGTTTATGAATCCAAAAAGGGCAGCGGTCAAATAACTTGACAGAAAGGTGTGTTCAATTTTCGACCTTAAGAGCGTTCACTTTGCACGACTTTTCATACAAACTCTAAGTAGAAAATACTGGAAACGAACAGACCGATTCTGACATGACTTCTTCACATGCATAATCAAGTTAGACTAGGCTAAAAATTTTACAGAGAATTTTTAGAAAACTCAAACAAAAAAACAATTATTGGCGATTTTTGTCAAAAATCGCCAAAAATTGTTTTGAATTGTTCTTACTCAACTATCATAAATAATGTTTTGGAAAAAGACTGTCTTCTTTTTAGAATGATCTGACTTGCTTATGCATAGAGATTTATTAAATCAGCGGCATAGTTGGTAGCAGCTGCGAGAGGTGCCGAGTGGATACCTTTTCAGCTGAATTTGTCAATACTAATTTCATATTTTTTTGTATTAGAATTAAGCCTTTTATATTGTGATGCTGAATAGTTTTATTCTCTTCGATTAAAATCAGTTCGATCGTTTCTAAAATGTTTAACCTTTATTATACCACTATGGAGGCAATCGAGCAGGATGGTAAGCGGTTACCGTAGCCGATGGACGCTTGCAACACCAGGGGTATCACTGGCGCGTTGCCAACCCTGTAAAAACCTTTTCACGCCATTTTCAAGAACCCCATGCTGTACTCATTCGAGAAAACCTCTGCTCATTCCACAATCTGTGCGTACACGGGAGAAACTTGAGTGTGATAAGTCGTGCGACGTTAACGCTCTTAATCCCTCCGGAGGTCTATGAACATTGAAAAATCAATTGTGTGGTGGTTGCTTGACGGGTAATGAACGTGAGAAGTCTGTATTTATTTAAGTAATTTGACAGTTCAAATTTTTGTAACCCTTTTCCAACACATATTGAGAAAGGAATATTATTACTTTAAATAATATTAAATATTACTGTATTTAAATTTAGATGTGTGTCATCAGAATGGATCCAATTAGCTATGATTGAAATTCCGTGAAACTTCCACAATAGCAAATAAAAATTGTTTATGTTCGTTTTCACTAAGCGTTCCCTAGGCTTAGGTGACTCTTATCGACATTTGTCTCTTTCCATTTCCTTTAGATACACTGACCTAAAATCGCTAAGAGACGCTTAACACTAAGAAAATATTAGTGAAAACGAGCTTCATTTTGAAAGCACTAAAAATTTGTCACGGGCATCAGAACCAAATCTGGTAGAATTAGAACTAAAAGAACTTAATTTAATTAAAGTTACTGACCTGCCACAAGAATTGAAAAATATATTTCAGAAGTTTATAGTTGTCTAAAGGCAGCTTCTCTAGAATCAATATTTTCACTCGTCTTGGTTTGTCTCGGTTTGACCAAGCTGAAATACATAATAACAAATTGATGTCAATAGGTAGTATGCAATAAAAAAAATACAAGGTTAACACAAGTTCTCGATTTTGTAGCACCGCCTTTCTTATTTCAGCAGTGAAACAGTTCGCTGTCTTTTGGATTGAAGGGTAAGGTAGCCAGTGTAATTACTGGGCATGGACGGCATTTCATCTTAGGCCTCAGGATGATGACAACGCTCATGCAATATCAAGTGATTTTCCCTTGTTATTGCAGGTGTCTATAGGCGGCGGTAATCGTTTACCATCAGGTGGACCGTCAGCTTGTTTGTCATCTAGTATAAAAAACTGTATGGTTTTTGTATTATTATTATTTTTATTTATTTATTTATAAGCATAGTAGCATGATGTAAGCGATGGTAGCACAAAAATGCTAAATTATGCTATTTATTAACTGCTAAATTTAAGATTCTTTCGCATATGCACAGAAACAATAATAATACCTGACTAACATGCACACTGCTCAAGTATTATTTTATTATATTTAATTATTTATTTTCTTAGTGAAAATAAATAATTACAATTTTAAAGCCGATATTTCGATCGATTTTGCACAACTGCTGTGCAGATTGATGTAGGTACTTAATCGAGAACGCATCCAATACTAAACGATTTATTAGTATCGGACTTTGGGAATTTGTGATTGGTGTTCGTCTGCATACACTGGTGCATTTTTTAACATTCATTAATGTTTTAGCTCATGGTGGGGTTATGACATAGTCACAGTACACCGCAGCCCGTGGGGATCTTTAGCGCTTCTCCTGCTTAATATTCTTCCTATGTTATGGATTAGATCCCATAAAGTCCCATAAACCTTACCTTATCTCCGACAGAAAGAGCCTGTAGTCTTTGGCTTTAGATATGCCACTTCCAGAAGATTCATTCTCATTCTAGTTAGAGCATCACACTCACACAAGTGGTGCGTCATTGATTCCTGGCACTCACCACATTGTCGACTAATTGTGTTGGAATGAGTTGCATTTTGTATAGCATGTAGTTAAATTATTGCCAAAAACAAATGCCGCACAAAATGCAACAAAATAATCTAATATCGAACATTCACAGTACAACGTAGAATTTTATTCTGAAGGCGATACCAGGAGAACGTTGTTTCCGCCGAGACAGAGAAAGGATACAGATATGATTTCTCAGTGCGAGGAAAAAAGACAAAATAGCGTGCGCGCGCATAACGCAAGCAATAAAGTGAAAATAATTATTTGGAATAATTTATTGCCCTTCGAATAAACTTTGTTTGAGTTTTAAATAATCAATCAATCAATCAATTTTTTTATTGTGGAACACAGGTAACAAAACAAGGTTGTTATAAACATGAAATACAATTCCAGCTGTGACCTATCATTTCGGCATACAGTTACAATAAAATGAGCGCTAAGTAATAAACATAATACAATTAGAAAAAAACATTTGCATCTGCTTAGAAACAAATCGGACCAGCATTGAAAAACTACCTAGAGAGTCCTGTCATTCAAAAACTCTGCCAAAGTATAATAGCATTTGTCCAACAGAAAATCTCGCAGCTCGTGTTTGAAAGAATATAAATCACTATTAATCCTTATTTTCTTAGGAATTTTGTTAAATTGTCTTTAAACAAAAAAGGTATGAGAAGTGTCCTCTTTGGATTTTTCCTACCGAGATAATTTCCATTCATGTTTTTTTTACTGATTAGTCAAATCTGACATACTTATTTGAATATCAGAACCTAGTAGTAGACAAAATAGGGTTAAATCCTTATTAAAAATGTTGAAAAAACTTACTCTGAAACTTAAGAATTTCTTCATACAAGTCGAATGTCATGAGCGGCTCCTCCAGGTCCCTGAGGAAGGTCTTTAGGAGCACGGCGGCGACATGGGGGTCGCGCTTAAACAATATCGGTTCCCCGCGATTGCAGGCCCGCTGAAGCTCCTTTATCACTAATATGTTCGCCGAACGACGGAACAAACCTTCCGTCTCCAGAGCTATAGCAACAAAATAAAATAATTAACCTGTTTTGAAAAAAAAACACTGTTACACACTATTACACCATTCGATAGTGTCGCTAGTAAGGATAGAAATCAAGTAATGACATACAAACTTTGTATTCGATAACCATAGCCATCATTTTGAACAATTAATCAGTCAAAGTTTAATAGGAAGATAGACTCTTTCCTTAGCTTTGCCGTATATCGTTACTTCCCAGAATTCGTTCCTTATTTGCGTCACTATAAAATGGTGTAATAATATAGGTGTTTTTTTTTCAATATCAACGGGTTCGATTCCCGGCTATAAATATTGATTTTTCAAAAATCCAATGATGCAGTTTTAGTTTTCATCAAAATTGGGCTCGAGACTCCTTTGAGTACTTTTCGCTATTCCTCATAGTTTCGGATTTGGCCACCCACACCCACTTGAAAAATTCACCTGTATACATCATTTTGCTGCTGATGATGATGAAGATCATCATGAAGATCATCAGCAGCAAAATTAATTAATTACTAGCCTATATACGTTACACTGCTGGATACGGTCCTACCTACATGGGAGAAACACATGAGGAGCTTGGACCATAATTTCAACGGGGGGAACATGTTTGTGCACGAACATCGACTGCGACGCCCCCTGCCGATACTAGCGCCACCAACTATGTATTGCCGTCAAGAGGTGCGCCAACATACGCGCACCCGTCGCTGTTTACGAGCTTACGAGAGGAGCGCCCTCTAGTGTGACGCCGATGACAATACTTCTCTCCTTCTTCGCGACTCTCGTCAACGTCGTTTGTTAAAAAATAACATTATAAAATTTGTAACCAGTATGTAAACCAATATAATACAGTCCACTCGTAACTTATTGCATCTTTACCAAGGAAGACCCCAACAACCACCACGCTAGCCCAATGCGGGGTGGTGGGCTAAAGCGGTTGCAGTAACAACCGGAAGCAACGACTTAACGTGCTTTCCGAACCACTGAGGATCTCGAAATTTATAATTTTTTAATACTATAATTAATACTATAATTAATTATATTTATTTGCTTGTTGACGTCTACGTTAAATCAAACGACTTTTCAAACGAATAAGTCAAATTTTTCTATGAACTAAATTTTAAAGTATGATGAGCAAACTCAATGATTCTTAAGAATGCAATTTGTTTGACAGACAGTTTAGTATGAGAACGACGTTATTAATCAAAGGTTACCTTGTTATCTCTTTTTGGAACATATAATTATTATGAATGAACATCCAGTTCAGTAAGACTACCTTACAAATAGCTTGTAAGCAAATTTACTTACCATCTGGTTGTGAAAGATACTCGACGCATAGCCTCACGACTGGCGGTATGGATCCTACTACATTGCTATTATTCTCTTTGATGAATTGAAGGGATACTCCGAACTGTTGCGTGGCGGGTGGAGATAAACTAGGCATTGGCTCCGTCTTTGATTCACCCTCCGTTTGATCTGGGGGTTTCTCGACCCAATGTTTGAGGGTTCGAGCGTTCTCCGCGGCGCGAGGGTTCTTTGACAGCAACAATCTGTCATATCTGTAAAACGATGTTTAATGCTATATTACACTTGTTCTCGTTTACAATGCACACATGGACAAATGGCTTAATTAACACCCGATGTGGAGACAGGTTAACTGCAGTATGCATATTGCCCTAGACGTCCCGCCCTGCTAGCCCATAAAGTGCCTCTTCACGACTTTTTGAAAAAACCCCTTTTTGGAGAAATTTCGTAGGACAAACTCGGGCTGGCAGAGTTCCATACTTTGTCGCGCTACCAAATAGTACGTTTTTATATTATGAGTGGTCTTCTAGGTAGATAATTAGTTTGCTGTTGAGAATCCGTTCCGTTATCATACAAATAACTGAAGTGACGGCCTTATAGTACGAGATCCAGCCGCTTGCATCTGAAGATAAGTATCAGTTTTTTGACAAACTTAATTTTCAACAATATTTAATTCAAAAAATCTCAATTCTTAATTAATTATTCTGAATTTTAATATTTTGATGATGAATTTTTAAGTATGATACAGAATAGTAGTATACATCAAAGCGCAGGGTAGCCTGGTAAAATTTAGTCGCAATTAGCTTTCATTAAATTTATTGTAATTTTTTTTGTTGATAAATCCCAATATATGTTTTAAAGTGAATCCAAATAGGAACACAGTGCATGTTCGAAATCAAAAATTGAAGATTTGAATTTCCGGAGATTCTCCTACTTTTTTTGAAGTAGGTAAAATAGTAGTACATTATGATATAAGTGCGGTAAGTTGAAAATTACAGCCGAGGCGATGCTAAAATTTATTGATTTTTTTTGCATTGAATAGTAGCACTACAATGAGCTTGACTTATATTTATGAGAAAGTTCCATGAAATAGGCTAAAACTCACATTCTAAAAATAAATTTGTATCTTGCTTGTTTTACAAATTTTGATACGCTTGTAAGTATGTATCGGACGATTTTTCGGGCAAGAGGCTTAGAGTAGCCTTTTTCGCTACCTCTGAGACTTCTGGCGGTATCGAATAATAAATTTTTCACTACTTGACGACATTTTCAAATAAAAATAATATAACGAAAAGAAAAAGCGCGCGGAATATTTTTTACTTGTTCACAAATTAGCGATGCGCGCGCATCAGCGTTTTTTTAGGCAAAAGCACAAAAAACAGCCAGTATTACTAATAAAGTAAATTAATATTTTTGTGTTTTTGTTACAGATAAATGGTTGTAGCTTATTGATAAAATTAAAGAATTAAATGTTTATTTATTATATTTTGTCTCCCAAAGTTAATTTTATTCAATAAAATGTTGACCACTTTCTGCCATAGAAACTCTTTGCTAAGATTTGAAAAAGTACCGTTCGTTTTTAGACTGAGCCACAGATTAATAACAGTGCATCTTGATAATCCGTGCGTTTTACATTACATTACCGCACAAGTGCGTAATGAGATACATTGCGATATTGAAATTGGTGAAATAAGAGACCCTTTACGAGCAAATGTGTTATAAAAAAATATTACCAATCAACCGCCGGCGCCGGAAGTATATTTTGTATCTGATAAAAGTAACAACTTTAATTCGTACAATCCAAATGATTAAACACATTGTGGATGAGGATAATCATACAATGTTAAACTAAGGTCAACCCGATAGTCGCTTTAATATGCAAAAGTAAATATTATTTCGTTTCATTGAAATAATCATTTGGCTATTATTTATGCTGTTTGTTGAAACAAACATTATTTATAAACAAAAGAAGATTACTCACTCAAGCACCGCCTCAGGTATACACAACTTGTCCAAATTTAAATGTTGTTGGAGCTCATGTAAATAATTCACGTACATCATCTTTTTTCCAAACTTGACGCTGATTGCAGGCCGGAGCATCTGCCACACGATCCTTATAAAGTTGGTAGGGTGTACCAAATACAAAGCCTTAAGATTCTTTTTGTATTTCCTGTCGAATGCTTTGTAAGCTTTCCACAGCCATGACAGTGGCGGCTTGTTTTTGCTTGAAAGTCCGCAGTGAAAGTATACTACACTGTAATCTTGTTCCACGTATTTGTCCAAAGTAAACATAAAATAACTGAAAGAGGTGCCACATAATTTGTTTTAGAATTTGTTCATTGATGTTTACCTATAATGTTACAATCAAATCAACTTTTACTGCCACAAAAGAAAGTTCAAATTTATGCGCGTCAACAATAATTTGGGTCAGGAAAGAGTCGTTAGTGCAATATCTATTAGTAAGTGGCATATTATAGTTTTCTCTTATTGAATACTGAACCTCTTCCATAAGGTTTCCATGCGTACTCTAAAATAATTTTGCTCTATTTTATGTTTTTGTAATTTATAAATTTTATATTTTAATTTATAAAGTACGCTAAAACATTCCATTAATATAAAGACTGGTGCCGTCAATACGACAATAAATTAAAACATGGGCTGTATTAGTTCATAGAAATGGTTTGCCACTTTCAAAAACGACTTATTCGTTTGATAATTTCATGACGTTTCTATGAAATAATGCAGCTAATTATTATTTCATACAAATGTCCTGAAATTATCAAATGAATACCATGTTTTAATTTATTGTCGTATTGACGGCACCAAACTTTATGCAGACTATTTAAAAAAAAGTTATATGTATTTCTGCCAACAAAGCGGCGACATGAGAGCAACTGAGCTTTCGAAAATGACAAATAATAAGCTATTGACTGATATTTATAAGCTGCAAAAAGTACAAAGAAGAACTGTTTGTAATAAATAATACTATTTTAATGCTGTAATAAAAATATATATAATCTGTAAATAAACTTGGCTGCCCTACCCTTCCCCTTCCTTTTATTTGAAACGACTGCCCGTGTCATTCAAAAGGATTAAAATGCACAGGCTATTTGTCACAGAGTGTCTCCTGCTGAAACCATTTTTATGTTACATTTCTTCAACACTACATTTTTTCACGTGCCAGTCATTATAAGACAAATTGCACTGCTTTATTGGACGGACACAGATATATGTATCATTCTAAAAGTCCTACTTGTATTGCCCCTGACAATCGTATAGAATGTAGACTTGTTAAATTGGTCTTCACACACGATTGGTTGAGCCACTATAAGTAGCTTTATGTAAGACGCTTTAGAAGACTCTTACGCGATACAGGACAATATTTTAATACTATGCACTCGGACACTACGCCATAATTCTATTATTTATATTGTGCATATTGCATTCCAAACAAATAACTACCTGCAAAGTGTGCCAAGCTAAGATTTTTTTGAAAACTCTAATGTGTCAAACCTGTAATATCTTCTACAACCCCTTAATTACTATAACATAGGATAAATGACAATCGCTATCGTTAAATGGAAAATGTATAGGATTTGACTTTTGGGCTTAAAAAATGTATGAGAACATTTTCCGTTTAGCGATAGTAATTTTCGAAAGGTAACAAACCTTCTAGGCCCCCAGAAGCGCAAGCGTCCTTACCTCAACAGTTTATCAGGGTGTAACTCCTTGCTTGGTGGTAACCTACAAGCAGATATCACGATAATACGTCGTCCAATCTCGTCATCGCCGACTACCTCGATAAGTCCTGTGCCGTTCAGATCTAAGAAATTCTCCTCATCCAACGTAGATCCAGAGATCTGTGTAGAAAATACAAATATTATCTTATCATAGTTTATTTTAACGATATTTAATTTTATGCCATTGTTTGTCACTTGACTGGAATAAACGCCTGACTTAGGGTCTCGAGGAAATTTAGGAACCGTTGATATTGTAAAAAATAAAAACTGAAAAACAAAAATTAAAACCGACTTCAAAAAAAACTGGAAAGGTTAAAATAATTAAATTTAAGTAGGTACTCATCCCCTAGAAACATATTTTCTGGAGTCGGTGCTTCACTTTCTATAGTTTTTAGAAATAACTTAGCACCAACTCCAAAAAATATGTTTCTAAGGGATGAGTACCGACTTAAATTTAATTATTTTAACCTTTTCAGTTTTTTTTGAAGTTGGTGTTAATTTTTGATTAAATTTTTTTTTTTTCAATTTTTGTGATTACTTTCTAAGGTCGAAGCTAGATGGGTGACCGACAGCTTAAATTGTTTCCTACTATCGTATCGTTTCACTAAAAAGTCATAGGAAAGCAAAAATCCGCCAATTTCGCATACGTAGACTACTTAATGATTTCAGTTTTTTTTTTATATAAAAACCAAACTACCTAACTGATTTTGAAAAAAAATTTATGGCACCAAATGGCAACTATTCCGCATCGAACAAAAAAATAATCACGTAAATCGGATCAGTAGTCTCGGCGTAAACGGTGTACCTACATACAAAGAAAAAAAAAACATACAGGCCGAATAGAGAACCTCCTCGTTTTTGAAGTCGGTTAAAAATAACATCAGATTAGAATAATTAGGTATGTTTAATTGATTCATCAATTTCGAACACTTATTAAAATAAATTAAAGGATATGAAAACAATGCATTTTATTCATTTTAGACATCATGTTTTATAGTAATGTTTACTGCTTAAGACCTGCACAATCGATATCTAAATAGAAACAGTGTTAGTTTTATTTTTCAATACGTCCCGGTTCGATTCTCGTGCTGAGTACACGTTTTTTTTAAATTGTAAGAATGCAGTTTTTCTTATTACTAAAATCGATGACATGGTTCTTAAGAAGATATTTTCGTATGTCTTATAGTTTCAGACTTTCCCATACTAACCGATCTAAATGTGCCATTCTGTATAGTATTATCCATTTTGACACCATCTATTAAAAGAAATCCGAAGGATTGTTAAGAAAATGACAGTTTTAAAAAGCACGCCAGATAGACGATTTTCCATACTAAATTACCCTTTACGAATTATTATTTTTAGGCTTTTCTTTAAAATGTCCCTTATTATTTTTGCTTTTAAACCACCCCTGTACTAAAGCGAACAAAACTAAAAGAGAATATTTGAATTAGGTCTACCCGTTTCTTAGTTTTAGCTTGACGAACGAACAGCATTTTATTTTTAAATATAAGAAGATTATATGAGATCATAGAGAAGGAGAAGAAGATAGGCGCTGTTTATTATTTATAAGTTTTTTTTATGTCAAGTTTTGAGCTTTGTAAATATTAGGTTAGTGTTATAAAGATAAGTTTCTTATACTCAATATTGCTTAAGTTGAAATATAATTTCGAATAACTTAGTTTGTCGTTTCCAAAGCGCAACTGCCCACGCTGGAATAAAAATTCAGAGGTTTATGTACTTCATTCTGAGCGGTTTTTAAAAAATCCATTTGATGTCTGAATTTTCCTACAACTATGAGAAAGCTTTATAATCATCATCATCATCATCAGCCTATATACGTCCCACTGCTGGGCACAGGCCTTCCTACATGGAAGAAACACATGAGGAGTTTGGGCCATAACACCACCACGCTGGCCCAATGCGGGTTGGTGGGTTAAAGCGGTTGTAGTAACAACCGGGACCAACGACTTAACGTGCCTTCCGAAGCACGGAGGAGCTCGAGATTATAAATTTTGGTTGACCCATCCCAGGGTCGACCGTGGCGAAAATTGCTTTGTTTTCGTATTCGAAACCAGAGCGCTCAAACCAATACGTCACCGAGCTCCTCCCGCTTTATAATATTAGTATACATATATGTATAATGTATGTATACTAATATTATAAAGCTGAAGAGATTGTTTGTTTGGTAAAACGCACTAATCTCAGAAATTACTAAATGAAAGAAACCTCTTTGTGTTGAATAGTTCATTAAGCAAGGAATTATACAAGGCTATATAATTTTACGCTACGACCAATAGCAGCTGAGCATCAATGAAAAATTTTGCAAAAACGGGGAAAAAATATTCCTTTTCAGAGCTTTCGTGCGTGCGCTGCGTACGGTTAAAGTTACCCTAAAATTATGTATGCCGGCATAGTTCTCCTATCGCACCTAGTACTATATTTGGGACATAGCAATAAGCTTTAAAACAATAAGACAAAGAGTTGGAAGTAGTCACATAAAGCTTGTAAGAAGTTAATGTTGTTAAAAAGCCATTACCTTACTCCTGTCATTTTTGCACACTGTTTATCATACCTCGGCATAAACTTCCGGAGCCCGAGCTAGTTCCTCTTCAAAGTTTTCTTCAATTGTCCCATCACTCGCTGAACATTCAATAAATTCTCCAGATAGATCCAATAGTTCCGGTGGAAGAGGTGCTGAAACAAGTTCCAAATTGTAAACATCTCCAATTACACTAATCAACCATAAACTGGATTCCTTTTAACAGATTTCTTTTAACATCTATTCACTCAACTCACTGTCCCTAGATGGCTGTACTCAAGTGCAAAATGGATACGAATGTAATATGAAACAATCAGATAGTCATAATTTATCTTCGTTACCATCACCAGCCTATAACGTCCCAATGCTTGGCACAGGCATTCCTATATGGGAGAAACACATAATTTATAATAGTCAAATGACAAGGTGTGTTTAAAAACTACACAAACCTTATCACAATCATACATTCAAAATTCAAATACACAAAAATTTAAGGTACCTACTACAGAAGCTTGTTAGGAACATAACCGAAAAATATTCCACAAAAACCTAGGTGGTAGGACTACACATAGATATAACATTGAATGGCACCCTTTTGTTGGGAAAAGGAGAAATTGCACATAAATGAAATAGGGTGAAAAAATGGTTTGCTCAATCGATTGGACTGGACCCGGAACATAAATATAAATCTATATCAATTATGTAAAGTTTTGAGCCCGATAAACAAAACCGATGTATATTAATGTTCTTGAAAGGTGTACAAAAAAATAGAGAAAATAAAGTATATAGAAGCTATCGCACAGAAAAGTCTTGTTCCAATTTGACACTATATGATGTAGTTTTTTGAGTACAAAAGATTGCAAACGCAGCCGCGATTTTCCCGGAGCTTACGCGTTTCGTTCTAGTAACAATAGCAATATGAAGCGACTGAGTAAAGTGTAGTGCTCTATACTTTATATCTTAATGAAAAGTGAAAAAAGTACTTATTTCAAATTACGACATTTTATCATCAACAGTTTAAATGTATTGTCTCTTTATCACCAGCCTATATACGTCTCACTGCTGGGCCCAGGCCTTCCTACATGGGAGAAACACATGAGGAGTTTGGGCCATAACACCACCACGCTGACCCAATGTGGGTTGGTGGGTTAAAGCGGTTGCAGTAACAATCGAGACCAACGGCTTAACGTGCCTTCCAAAGCACGGAGGAGCTCGAGATAACAAACTTTGATTAACCCATCACAGGATCGACCATGGCGAAAGTTGCTTTGGAAGTTTTGAAAGTTGTTTTGTATCGAAACCAGAGCGCTTAAACCAATACGCCACCGAGCTCCTCTTGTCTTTTAATTAATAAAATTAATTTCTAAATGTCTCTTAATTAATAAAATTAATTTCGTGCTGCATCATATAAGGTTTAGTAGAAAGTTCGTTTTGACAGTATAGTTTGTAATACTGCGTACTTTTTAAGTCTTTAAATTGAAAATTCAGTAAATTAAAAGCCACATGGAAAGCTATAAATCAGAAAAGTGGTAAACCAAAAGTTACTGATTGGTGTTTTAAAATTAATTTCATTGGCAACATTGAATAAAAAGATCATTAACTTTTTATTCAATGTTGCCAATGTTACAAACACTTTCGAGGCATTTATTTTTCCATATACCCTTTTAAATTAACAATGAATTGAATCCATGTACTAAGCGAGCACTTGATCTCATGGAGAGGAATGTTGATAAGTGCAATATTCCTTTCAATAACCATGTAATTAACATTACGATCATAGAAACTTTTAAGTCTTTGAATATGAAAAAGACTGAGGATTTATGGGGGATTTGCATTGGTATTATAAATTCTATAATAAATGTTATATCTCCTCAATTATTGTTTATATTTAATAAATGTATTGATGGTGGCGTATTTATGGTGTTCCTTAATCATTTCACGATAAATGCGTTACTTCGCAATAGACAGTTCGGAGTTTCGGACTTACTAAAGGTAAAAATACTAAAGACAGGGATTTATGCCGAAACTCGTCATTCTACAGATTTGAGGACTATGTTGTACCGCTTTAAATTAAGATATTGCAGAAGAACCTCAGCCGTTCAAAGACGCTATGAAAAGCAAAGTGCTGTAAATGGAAATAAAACATGCAAAGTGAAATTAACTTGTTCCATAAAATGGGTACTTGGGATATCGTCGACTCGCCTAAGAATCAAAAACCATTACCATGCAGAAAGGTTTATAAAATAAAAACACACCCAGATGGCACAATTGAACAGTATAAGGCAACAAAGACTACTAGTCAAGGGTTTCTCACATAAACCTGGACTTAATTATGGAAAACTTTTAGTCCCGTAGTCCGTATGAGCATAATTAGAGCACTGTTAGCGATTGCTGCACAGTAAAATTTAAAATTACATCACATTCATTTTTCTATAACCACCAACCACCACCACCTGGTTTAGTCGACAAATGTCAGATTCTGGATATATCAGACGAGTATAAAACGCCAGATTCTATGAATGTAATTTTCTACAAACGGCAAATTCTACAAATGACAGATTCTAGAAAAGCCTGATTCTGATAATGCCAAATTCTATGAATGCCAGATTCTACTAATGTCAGATTTCATATCCATAGATTGGTTTAAGTGTGCATTCAATTTCCGACCATTTGGACCAATTATATGTAGTTCAAACCTTCGAAATGGTCATGTCAAACTCACCATACTCCTAGCCCCTAGTGTAAGGTGGGACTGAACCATACCAAATAGTTCTGGGTGCTGGGATTTAATGGACAAATCAAAGAAAAAAATAGATACTAGAAAATAACTCAATCGAAATGTATGTATGTAGGAGTACCATAACGAATGTACCATATATATGTAGGAGATGTTTAGCATACTGTTAATTTTATTTAGCTATAATAATCCTAGGGGTACAATAAATAACCTCTGGTATACTTATGGTAGCCTGGTACTTCAGATTGGAAATATACATTTATTAGGTGTCAACAAATCAAATGAATCAACAGACTGAATTACTTTCTCTTTGTCGCATTGTCGGTTTAGTTTAATTAGAAGCAATTATAAAAAAAATAAAAAAAATATGCTATTAACACCAGGTTCATAACATTTAGAAAAACAAAACCTGTAAACATATAGTGCACAGCACTACGCTGGTATGGTTCAGTCCCACCGTACCCCCAGGGGTATGCCTAGGGGTATGGTGGGTCTGTGATGAATGATTTTGCTATTGATATGAAATCTGACATTGTAGAATCTGACATTTATAGAATCTGGCGTTTTATACTCGTCTGACATTTCCAGAATCTGATATTTGTCGACTAAACCTTTCTAAATTGAACAGCAAAAAAAGAGAAATTAACATGATCCAACCTGCAGGCTTTATTGGCGGCACAGATAGTCTGCAAGCTGAAAACAAGCCTTTACAACCTAAAACAAGTGCCATTGTGCTGGAACACCCGCATATCACATTACCTGGTGGAATCTGGATTTAAGCAATGTACGTAGTACATTGCTTAAATCCTTGAATCATTGAACCTTGTCTTTATATTCGAAATGAAGTCCTAATTGCACTCTACATAGACTATGGATAAGTAACATCCAACAGTGAAGGAGCAAGTCTCAATTTCATAAAAGAACTCAAGCAGCAGTTTAAAATCACAACAAAAACGGCCAGCTATTTACTTGGCCTAAAAATTTATAAAATTAAAGAAGGCAGTATAACTGTAAACCTGATCTTATACCAAGCAAATATTAAAAAGGTAAGGTATATCTGAGAGCAAAAGTGAAAAGTGTTCCATCTCCAGCAGTAAATACCTTGAAGGAAGAAGATGTCAAAAATGCCAATATATTAAATTTTCCCTATTGCTAAGCGGTAGGTTCTCTTGCATATCTAATGGTCTCCACTAGACTTGACATCATTTATGCAGTGAGTATGGCTTCAAGACATCTGGAAAATCCAATACAAATGGATATCCTAAAAGTAAAAACAATATTCAGCTATTTAAAGGGAACAATGCACACAGGACTAAAAAAAAAAGAAAGAAGGAAAGAAGAAGAGTCTCAGCCTAAGGGAGATTCTAGTACCGGAATGATTTTTCTCTTTTCAGGACCAATTTTCTGGAAAAGTGAAAAACAAACTTCCATAGCAATTGCTATCTGCTTCCACAGAAGCTGAGCTATATAGCGCTCTCAGAAACTCCCTGGGACAAAATATGGTTGAAAAGATAATGACAGAGATTCAAAAGCCCATCTTATATATAGATAATGAGCCTGCTATTAAGTTGACTGAAAATCCTACTTACAAATATCACAGAAGAATGAAATATATTACGCTAAAGCACTTCTGTATTAGAGAATGTGCAAGAGATAGTGAACACTCAATGAAACAAGTCTCATCAGAGAAGCAGCTAGCCAATGTTTACCAAACCTCTTTTTGGAGCAAGACTTGGAGAACTAAGTCAAAGAATTGGGCTTCCAGATTTGAACTGCAACAGTTATTAAAAGTCCTGGGGATGTGAAAAAGAAAGCTTACAGCATACCACATTCTCATAAAGAGGCTGTACACTCTTCATACACTTCTCTATGACATGTGTGATATTTGTATTGTAGAAAAATAAGTGTGGTCCTTGTCTAGTGTAAAAAAACAATCTAAATATTGATCACCTATCCTATCCATACTCATAAAACTTAACAACTTTGAAATAAATATACCTTAATTTTACTTAATAATTTTAGAAGGTGATTGTAGGTAACCAATAAACATTCCATGCATGAAATATAAAATGTATGTAGGTGGGTGAAGGATGAAATGAAGACATTTGCATGTAGAACATGGTGTTTGCTTTATTTGTTGCTTCCTACAAATATTACATGTTTGATTTTGTTTACATCATAATCAAAACTAAAGCTCTCAAACCACTGCAGCAGCGAGCACCACTTAATATTATTACAAAGAAAGTAAATATGAGACACATGTCTACCTTCAATAATTTCAGCTGTTAAATTATTAAGGGTAGATTTCAGAGACATGTTTGTCATATTTATTTTTATTTGAACTATATTTCTGAAGAATAATAACAAAAAAAACACTATGAAACATTTACTCACCAAGGCCTGATGGTTGTGCCAGTTCAGAATCGTCAAATTCCAAGTTGGGCTCATAGTCATGATAGTCTGAAAGGCTGGTGTATAGTTCCTCTCCTTCCGTTGAGTTTCCGTGAAGGGCTTTATACGAAATAAAACAAATCATAATGTGATATAAACCACAACACAAGGAACAACAAAAATTACAAACACGTACCTTGAAACGCTCTCACGGGATTCAATTTGGGGTGATGTTCAGATTCCATTCCTTGGGCGCGCCTTACTACCTAATTTGTGTGCCTAATTACAAACTTTGAATATTATTAATGTGCCGTTACAAAGCAAGGAAGGATAAAATGTGGAATACACTGCAAGTTTTGAATGAAATAATAAAGTCTTCCAAGTCAAAACTCTACTCGCAAAATTATTCAAGAAATCAAGATCTCGCAATAAGCTCTTCAAACAGTTGGAAACAGATTATCTTAGAGTCAGTATCGCAGTTATCGCACGAAAACTATTGTTTTGTCTCACATTTACGCTGTGGTGGACACAGATCACTAGTGGTGGCTATTAAAAGTGATTTGAAACTTCCGTATTTGGATTTTCGAATGTTTTTCAATATTTTTCGACATTTTATAGCAAACTACTTTTGTACATTAGAGCCATAGAGTATTTCTTCGTCATAGAGATAGAGAAGTGCTCTGTGGACAGTGGACACATAATATATTTTTTTAAATTTATTAAAGCTTTGGCTGCTAGGTGGTGGCCCTAATTCTGGTAAACACATGCTAAGTCTTAATTTAAGTTCAGGGCATTTCTTACTATCAAAAGGAATACGAAAAGGATGGCTGTCATATAATTTGACATTTAGAAACGTGCGTTCAATTTTCGACCTTATTGAACGTGATAAAATGCAGTATTTAGGAGGCACCTCCGAACATGCCGTCTAAAATTGTCTATGGTTTCTATGAAATCCATCTAAATTTAAGTGACAGCTATAAACAGATTCTTGCTATCTTTTTTCTATTACTTATTGCAAGAAAGAGATATACTGTTCTTTTTAGAATTAAAGTGTGTTCCCAGAATTAGGCCCAATGACTTTACAACAGTAAACAACCACCCAATACCACAGACGTTATGCTAAATACCCATTTATAAAATTTACTCTATGGTATGGACACAGGGGCGCGTTCCAAGCCTACAACTTTTTACTCTAAAAGGCCGTTCCGTGCCTTTCGGTATGTTGGCTGACACAACTACCCCGTTCCAAGCCTCGGAGAATTGCAACTTTTAGGCGATTAATTTTGATGGTTAAAAAACACTCTGACGTTTAAAACGTCATATGTAACACATAACTAATACATATTATGTATTAGTGATCATCCGTCAAATGAGATGGGAGATGTCACATCTCAATAAAGGAATTCTTGTTTTTGGTAAGAAATAAAATAAGTAAGTAAAGACTTTGTATTAGTTTTAGATAATGATTGAACTCCTTGTCAAAATTTGAGGGTATAAAAACAACTTGTGTCGTTCCACACCTTAGAGCAAGACAAAACACAACTCGGAGTGTTTGGAGTGTATGCTCGAAACGTGCCCCTGCACTCACTATACAGGATGGCCGGAACATTGACATCCAAAAAAAAATTAGGTCCCTCGTATCGTGGGGTATCCGAATCACCCCCATGTATGTTCCGCGACTTTTTATACTTTTCGAGCTTTGATTTTTTTTTGAATTTTCGGGTATTTACAACCTGGCCAACTTAAAAAATATCTAAAAAAAAAGTAGAAGACTTTTTCGTATCTTTTTTTGCAACTGAACCCTCTCAGCTTTCATGATCATTAAAAAACAGTATTTTCGGGGGCTACTTTTGCTAAAATCGGGCTTCAAAGTCAGCGAGGTGGAAAATTCTTATGATCTAATTTGATTTAAACAATTTTTTTGGCCATTTTATCATTCTTAAGGTAAACTAACCAACAAATACTTCAGAGGTTTGGTAAGAAAAGTTTAAAGTAAGAAGTGGGATTGTTATGTTAATAAAACATAAATGAAAATGTGAAAAAAAATATTATTCTTAAAATTTACAGAAGATTTTCAAAGTGGCCACCTCCAGCAGCAATAAACATTCTACACCTACGTAAGAAATTGTCTTTCAATCGTGTAAAAGCTTCTTTGTTCTCTCTTACAACACGTTCGGCTTCTGCAGTCTTTTGTCTCGGCTCTTGTTCACTCGAACACTCTCGCTCCAAACGAAGAAATCTATCGGGTTGAGGTCAGGTGAGCGTGGAGGTCACCTAATTGGTCCGCTGTGTCCGATCCATCTGTTGGGGTATGTTTCATTTAAGTAATTGCGGACTTGCATTGCGTAGTGACACGGGGCACCATCATTTTGAAACACCATGGTTCGTCAAAGCTAGAGGCTCACATCACCCAGCAACAATGGAAGTTCATTTTCTACTACTGGAGAAACCTACAGAAACTTCTTGTTTCTGTAGGTTTCTCCATTAAATCTGGACGGCAGTTCAAACGGCCCAATTAGTTCACTATTGAGTACACCAGACCACAAGTTAACGCTAAAACGATGTTGGAACGTTGAAGCTCTCACTTCGTGTGGATTTTCAATTGTCCTCGTGTGGTAATTATGAATATTAAATATTCCAGATATCTCAAATCGTGACTCATCTGACCATAACACTTTATTGCAAAATCCAGGATCCTCTTGCACTTTTTGTAACATTGTATGGCAAAAACAATGTAAAACATAATACAGATACACAAGTAAGCGTCGTGATGTCAAATGATATCAAATTTAAATCGATCGACATTTTCATTATTATTATCACCGTGATAGACCTTGCTGTTTCAAGGGAGAGCCCGGGGTCTCACATTTCTATAGACTTTAAATTATATCACCAATGTTTTTACAAGAAACAAAAGAATGGTCTCAATTGTCTACTGATCTTTAGCTAACAGCGGGCATTAACGCAGTAAGAAAATCTTTAGGGCTCTTCATATTCGCTCAATAAGCTTATAAAATGTGTTAAAAAAGTCTGTATTAAATTTAAGAGCGAGCTTCGTTGGCCCAATTCTGGAGAACACAAGTGTAAATTCGTGCGTTTATTTTTCGACCTTATATTGAACGTGATAAAATGCAGTGTTTTAATTTTATTGTCTATGGTTTCTTTGAAATCTATCTTTTAATTGACAGCTCTAAACAAATTCTTGCTATCTTTTTCTTATTATATATTGCGAGAAAGAGATATATTGGGCCTAATTCTGGTAACACACTTTAATTCTAAATTTACAGTATATCTCTTTCTCGCAATAAGTAATAGGATAAAGATAGCAAGAATCTGTTTAGAGGTGTCACTTAAATTTAGATAGATTTCAAAGAAACCATAGACAATTTTAGACGGCATGTACGGAGGTGCCTTCTAAACACTGCATTTTAGCACATTCAATTAGGTCGAAAATTGAACGCACCTTTCTAGATGTCAATTAATATGCCTGCCATCCTTTTCTTTTTCATTTTGAGAGAAAGAAATAGACTGAACTTAAATTTAAACTTAGCATGTGTTCGCCAGAATTAGGGCCACTGTACTTGAAGTTAGAATAAGAGTGTGTCTTTAGAATCAGGCCCAATTTAAGTTATTAGTTATATCACACAAAAATATAACATTGAATAGACTATTAAAACGTGTAAGCACGAACATTGAACGATGACTTATACCACGTAGGGCAACGAAGGAAGCGGGCACATCTTCTGCTGCCAATTCCATCAATAAATTGCTTTTTTTATATACAGACAATAAATTGAAATTAGTTCATAGCAATGAGGTTCATAGAAATGGTTTGCCGCTTTCAAAAACACCTTATTCGTTTGATGTCATCATTTTTTTATGAAATAGTATATATTGGCTGCATTATTTCAAAAAGGTCATGAAATTATCAAACGAATAAGGTGTTTTTGAAAGCGGCAAACTATTTCTATGAACTAATATAGCATGTTTTAATTTATTGTCTTATTGACGGCTCCACCCTGTATACAATTAGATGACATACAATCTGAGGGGACCACCTGGTGTTAAGTGGCTATCATCGCCCATAGACACCTGCTTTTTTATTCAATCAATTACATGAAAAGCAATCTGTCGGCCCACCCATGATCTGATGGGGCCACCTGGTGTTAAGTGGCTATCGTTGTCCATAGACACTTGCTTTTTTATCTATACAATTAGATGAAATACAATCTGCTGGCCCACCATCTAAATGTGGACCCACCTGGTGTTAAGTGGCTATAGTCACCCCTATACACAGGGAAATAAATACTTGGTATTGCACATGCATTGTCATCTTGAGGCTTAAAATAAAATGTAGGCTCCTTTGGTCATTCTTCGCGAAATGTGGCCACCAAGCCACTAACGCCGTGAAAACAACACTTTTCTATACTCCCATACAAAAGATTCGTAATAATACTTAAAAGTCAATTTGAACTTTAATACCATACTGATATGATACTCATTAGTGGTCTGCGATAGACTCCTTATTGTGTCAATGTTGTATATTCTCATGTCTTTATTATATGATTGTCATTCAATTACGTAAAGTGTCATGTAGGATTTTAGTAAATTAAATTGAAATAATAAAGAAATTGCCAGAAATACTAGGCTTTAATTTACTAAAATCCTACATGACACTTTACGTAATTGAATGACAATCATATAATAATCGGCTCGGCAACAGCCAGAGGCCTCTTTGAGAAGATCAGAACGGTCAAGGAGGCTACCGGCCCATTTACAAGACTACAGTCTTTAAACAAAGTGATTGAGAATGATATGATACTCATTAGTGATCTGCAATAGACTCCTTATTGTGTCAATGTTGTATATTCTCATTTCTTTATTATATGATTGTCATTTAATTACGTAAAGTGTCATGTAGGATTTTAGTAAATTAAAGCCTAGTATTTCTGGCAATTTCTTTATTATTTCACATACCATAAAGTTTAAGTGTTAGTGGAGGGGTTCATAAAATGAAATATAATAAGTAGGTATCACAATAAGAAATCTGAAAATGTAATTTTCATTGTGATTTACTATCTAAGAATTTTAAGTGATTTTTATTTTTTGACATAATGAGATTGAGGATTTTTTTTGGTTAATTCTCACCTCAGATTCTTCCTATAAAGGGAAGGCAAAGGAAACTAATGCCTATGCAGCCATGTCTTCAGTATTTCTTTATTTCTTCTTTTATTGCATTAAAATGCTGGCGTAACAAATTTCAATGCTTCTTGGGAGTATTTGACACGAAATATATGATGACAGTCACTTTATGTGCTACTTGATGAGGTGGATATCTAAAAAAAAGTTCTCATCGTATTTCACACAATAATCACTTTTATTCTAGTAATCTTTTAGTTGCACGTCAACACAAACAATTGAATAATAAAACTACACCACTTATATAACACAATGTTCGCTCCTCAGAACAATAACTAAAGCTGCTTTAGTTATTGTTCTGAGGTTCGCTCCGATACAATTTTTAATTATTTTATATAATAAAAATCTTGACTGAAGCTACAAAAACCCGCCAAACATTCCTGATGTTCTTTTTTTGGTTAATTCTCCCTATAAAGGGAAGGCAAAGGAAACTAATGCCCATACAGCCATGTCTTTAGTATTTCTTTATTACTTCTTTTATTGCATGGCATTCTTTTATTGCTGGCGTAACACATTTCAATGCTTCTTGGCAGTATTTGACACGAAATATATGATGACAGTCACTTTATGTGCTAGCTACTTGATGAGGTGGATAACCACAAAAAAAAATTCATCGTATTTCACACCATAATCACTTTTATTCTAGTAATCTTTTAGTTGCACGTCAACACAAACACATGATTAATAAAACTACACTAATTCGCTCTCACACAATTTTTAATTATTGTAATAAAAATCTTGACTGACACCACAAAATCCCGCCAAACACTTCTTTTTTTTCTTTTTTTTATCTTACTATCTGACCCAGTGTCCCGAATAGCAGAATAAATATTAAAGAATCGACTGTTATCCGGTACGAAGTTCGCCGGGTCAGCTAGTCTTAATTTATGACTAAAAATTGTGAAAAAGAAACTATAAATTTAAGTAGGTAAGTAGTTTTCTCATAAATATTTTCTCAGGTTTTGGAGTCTGTGCTTAGCAGCACAGTGCACCAACTTAAAAAATGTTGAGTTTTGAAGTCGATTTTATTTTTATTGAAAGAATGTTATTTTACGCATTCAATGGCCCTAATTCTGGTAAACACATGCTAAGGCTAAATTTAAGTTCAGTGCATTTCTTTCTATCAAAAGGAATACGAAAAGGATGGCTGTCATTTAATTTGACATTTAGAAACGTGCGTTCAATTTTCGACCTTATTGAACGTGATAAAATGCAGTGTTTAGGAGGCACCTCCGTACATGCCGTCTAAAATTGTCTATGGTTTCTTAGAAATCTATCTAAATTTAAGTGACAGCTGTAAACAGATTCTTGCTATCTTTTTCCTACTACTTATTGCGAGAAAGAGATATACTGTACTCAAATTTAGAATTAAAGTGTGTTCCCAGAATTAGGCCCATTAAATCACCACCCTGCACGTACGCTTTGCGCGACATCGCTTCTAAAATGAACATTAAATGTCTTGTTCAATATTTTGTGTGTAAATAGGCAATCAATGCAATGCTCAATACCTTTCAATGCGATTGCAGTTCATTGAATTAGAAATTTCATTGAACTGTCTACATATCAGCTTAAAGGTCGATTCCCACATATCAGACATGCCTCAGTTCCGGCACAGATCCGGCACAGTTCCGTATCAGTGCGAAATATTATTTCATACATTATCTATGAACGTATCTCCACTTGTCCGTTCAGTGTCCGTTCCGGCGTGGTTCCGGCACCGGCAAGCACGGAAGGTATCGTCGACAACGATATTTTTTGTCGGACGGACCGATCACTGACGGATCTCGGACGCCGACATCAACAAAAACAAAATAGAGGACGAGCGATTAATAGAATTGGTTCGTGAATATAGAGTTTTATCTCTATTTAGAGATGATTTATCTCATTCAAAGTATATGGATACGAAATACAATCACGATTGACGACGGACACGTTTTCACTGAAGCTCCGTGAACTGAGCGGGCACTGACATGTGTGAATTGAATCACTGAAGCACTGATACGGAACTGTGCCGGATCTGTGCCGGATCTGTGCCGGATCTGTGCCGGAACTGAGGCATGTCTGATATGTGGGAATCGACCTTTAGACTTTATGAACAAGAACCCAACCATAAAAGCGAGATTATAGAGAGAGAGTTATACGCTATTGGTATAATTATTTTCCTCTATGGATATACGTTTTATTTTCAGTTATAGCAACACCGCCCGTCTAACTGTAACACATTGAAATTAGTCGTATTTCATTGCTAGTTTATTTTATTTCGGGAGTGATATTTAATTTCCTTGAATAGCTATAATTACAATACATTCTTTTAGAATAATTTTTACCGTTGAAAAAAATTAAGTTTCACGGACCCCCCTCCAACAAGCGTTCCTTGACATATTCCAAGTCAAGACGCCATATTTGTCACGTTTTTGCCAGTGGTGGAAATATTGAAGCTAAAAATTCTTTTGCAATGCAACGCTGTCACCGCGTGTATTTTTTCTAACATTAAATTACACTAATCAAGATGAGTACAGTTTCAAAAAAGAGAGAGAAGCGGCCGAGTTCATCAACAGACGATTATAATGTAAGTTGTCATAAAAATTCCCGCTCTCTGCGATACATTGCCGTTACAAATAACATTACAAGTTTATACCTCACGCGAAGTTTCTTTATTTATTCTCAAACAGACGTATAGCAAAGCGAATGTCATTCGATAATATAATTTTTTACTAACTCCTACCTACAGCGAGAGCCTGTCTTGTCAAAGTACGGATTTTACATTTTGGTCATTTTGGAAACGCGCAATTCTCAAAGAATTTTACTTTTTTCTAAGACTCGTCCTGATATGAGGAAAGAAAACTATTAATTTTATATGTAAACATCAAAACCAATTGGGTAGACCCAAACCTTAAACAATGTGTAATGAGAAATTGAACACAATTTTTTGAAAATTGCCATAACCCATAGGATGCTTCTTGACCACTTTTAATCACCTTTGGTGTTCAATGACAGTGATGGTAGAATGTATATTATGGAACAGCTGCAATGATTTCAATTTTTATTTCAACAATCACCAGCACTGACCAGGGCGATTTTTTTTAACATACTCCAAGCATAATATTAACATAGTTCCTAAAATGGTGTTTATTAAAGAATAGCCTAAGGGAAGATCTATCTTTTTAGATCAAATCCACACAGCAGAGGTAAGCTAAAGCTACCATATATGTATGCTTGGGTCTGAAGGACAATAAAATAATACTTTACTACTAGGACCATGGGTCATTATGAATACTTAATTTACAAAATATTGCTATGAGAAGATTAGGAACGGTTACTGAAAATCGACATCTGATTAATCAATTGAAGCGGACACCTGTGGAGGTTCCTGGAGTATATATATTTTTTTAAATACAACTTTTTTTTTATATCACAACAACAGGTGCAGCTAGTCTATTATAAAAATAATAATGTGGTGTTATTTTTAAACAATGTAATTTTTCTCAATTTTTATGAGATTAAGAAAAGCTATCACCCTAATGTTGATTCCTGAGGCAAGCCCATACTCACTGGTGCACCTAAAGACTACAAAATTAAAC
This sequence comes from Nymphula nitidulata, assembly GCA_947347705.1. Classification (NCBI taxonomy): domain Eukaryota; kingdom Metazoa; phylum Arthropoda; class Insecta; order Lepidoptera; family Crambidae; genus Nymphula; species Nymphula nitidulata. The sequence goes on from OX374616.1 coordinate 28,311,128, forward strand.
TTTCGGATAAGTTTCTAATACCGAGCTCTATTACGAAAACAAAGCAACTTTCGACATGGTCGATTCCGGGATGGGTCAACTAAAATTTCTAATCCTCTAGGTCCTCTGTGCTTCGGAAGGCATGTTAAAAGCCTAAAATAATTATTAAATTGTACAATTATTATCTATTCTTAATATAAATTTAAAACCACTCAACTTGTCTTTCGACATAGCCTCTTGCCTCATTGCCTCTTTAAAAGTTTTTCACATAGTGAGGTCTCTTGCAGTTTGCATCGGACTCTTCTCCCAATCTCTTTTAGGTCTACGTAAGATAGTCATCTGGCTATCTTATGCTTGATCTCCCTCTTTTCTTTTTATATTCTCTTGAGTACCACTCTACAGTGTCTTGTGTCCATTTGTTCATAGTTTGTCTAATCATATGGTCTGTCCAGCACCGTTTTTGTGTTTTAATAATAATTTTATTTATCGTTTTTGTCTTTGGTCTATTTTTGATTACAGGTAATTTGATATTTTCTTTGAGTTCTATACTCAACATACTTCTTTCCATATGATTGTGACATACATCGAGTTTCTTGTACTGTTCCTAAGTAAGTGCCCAAGTTTGAAATCCGTGTGCCATTATAGGTACTATACACACATTAAACTCTTTAAATTTCCAGGATTTCATTTCGGCATTTCTCTTGCTTTGAGAACTTCTTTAAATTTGAGAACTTTTTGAAATTTCACTAATGACTCCTTTTATTAATTTGTTTTTAATATTATAGTTACCATGAGATTTCACACGTTTTGTGTTAGTATAGTCTGTTTTACTTCAATTTTCAAGAATGCAGGTATCTCTTTATTTTAATTTTTATTAGGAGTAGGAACTGTTTTGTCTGTTGGTGCTGTTTCCTCATCACTATCACTATAAAGGTCTTTGTAAAATTGTGTATCCATATTAATTATATCCAACCTCTTAGATGTTTTTTCATTGTTTTATTTCTTTATTTTGTATCTCTTAGATGTGTCTTTTATTTTTATCCTTTTAATGTTGATTCATGACATGAGGCAAACAAAATTCTACTTTTTAATAGGATTCTATTACTCAAGTATGACTATGCAATTTCAAAGCTTTTATACATACATAATAGATTACATATTATATTACATTACACATATAATAAATCAATTTATTATGTTCACTTACAGTTAGCAAAGTGATTTTAATTACTTCAGTCCTTTGGTTATGCATGCCTTTTAGACATAAAGGCTGCTTCCAGCGATCATCTCTCTCTGTCTCTTCCGTGTCACCTGCCAATACAAAAGTATGATTTTAATATGTAATAATAAAAAAATAATAAACCCAGCCTAAACTTTTGTTGTTTGATACCTGATGTGATTGAGATGGTTCTTAGCTATAATTTATGAAGATCTGTTCAGGATCTCATTAACGGACAAGATCATTCTTACTAACTTTCACAGATCCTATTGATTTTATATGTTGTTTGCTGTTACTTCAGTGGTTCTATGTTGTTTACTGTTACTTCAGTGCTATTTCCAAGGAATGCTAGCTGTTACGACCAACCTTTATTTCTGTTATGTCACCCTTTATTATACCATGTTTTTATGTCTTAATCGTTTTATATGTCCACCTTGTTTGTACATACCATAAATATCTCCGTGTCAAATATATTCATTAAACAAAATAAAATCAGTGTCCAACAAGATTTCGTTTCATTCACACTAGCCTTGAGCTGATTTTGCACCATGAAATAGGAGATACACAGGATATATACTACAGGATGCTCAATTCTTCAGAAAACTACAATAAATATAGCGTGTTTGGGCTCATAAGAAATGTCTCAATGAAATGGTGTTAGATACTTAAAATTTTCAATTTTATATTGCTTTATTCTTTTAAAGACATCATTCAATTCTATTTTAGCTTGACAATTCCGCCAGTGTCGAGTTTGGAGAAGACACAATGATTGACGACTGTAGACACATGATCGGTCGGGTAACCTGAGGGCAAATAAAATATATTAAGGGAGGATATTGTTAGTATGGTTAATGGGAATAAATTTAAGGACATCATACCTACATCAGACCTACTCTGGTCATTTTCTTCATCTTTTTAGTGTCCAGTTTGATTTTCAGGATAATACTGAGAATACTCTTTTTTATACTTTCTTATTATGGGATACTGTTGAGTAGACTCCGATCCAGTCTGTTGTCTTGATTGTTGATTTGCAAAGATTTAAGTTTAGTAGGTATCTAACTTATTAATCTGTACTTTATTTTTAACCCCCGACGAAAAAAGAGGGATGTTATAAGTTTGACGTGTATGTCTGTGTATCTGGTATCTGTGTGTCTGTCTGTGGCATTGTAGCACCTAAACGGATGGACCAATTTTTATTCGGTTTTTTTTGTTTGACAGCTGATGTGCCTATGATGGTTCTTAGCTATAATTTATGAAGATCAGTTCAGGTGTTTGATGACTATCAGCTCATTTTCTACATGATAATAGGGTTTTACTAACTTTTACACATCCGATTGATTTGAAATTTGGTGTACTGTCACTTCGGTGACATTCCCATGACATACTATCCTTGAGCTGATCCCATACCATCAAAAAGTCTGCGAAATGCTTAATTCTTCAGAAACTTACAGCAGATATAGCATGTTTGGGGTCTTATGAATAGTCTCAATGAGATTGTGTTAGATAGATGATTAATGATGCTGGGGGTTACTTAAAATTTTTAATTTTGTATTTTATGTATTTTATATCTTCTTTTTCGATACCTATTGGAATCTTTTGTGCCTCCCCTGCATTTACTCTTCCTGTGTCCAGAATAAAGATGCCATTAGCTTTACAATATCTTTAGAGGCAGAAAGAGCCTATAGTCTTCTGGCTTTGGATATGCCACTTCCAGAAGGCTCATTCAGGTTAGCCAGGGCATCACAATGATATGAGAGATGTGATTCCTGGTATTCACCACATGCTCGACAAAGTTGTGTTGGTGAGAGTTGCATTTTGTGTAGCATGTGGCTAGTTGCAAAATATCCTGTGAGTGTTCCAATCAAGAAGCGATCTTTTGTTCTACCATTTGCATAGATTTATTTACTCCATCTTCATATCTCTTCCCTAAGGAAGGATTTGGATTGTTTTAATCTCGGTATTTTATTCCTTTCATATTTATGTCTGTTTTTGACTTGGTCTTTAATGGCTGTGTTTATGAAACTTTGTGAAGGTGCTAGAAAGAGCTCAGGACCCACATAAGTGTTTTCTGAGCCCTTCCTTGCCAATTCATCAGCCTTCTCTCCTACATGGCCGGGCACCCAGATCAGTCTAACCCTGTTTTTATATTAGCCTTTATTGCCAACTCAGATACAATGTTTGATTTAAACTATATAATACATATTACACACGGTCTTCGGATGTCGGCGTGTCCTTTCGACACAAAGGCCTCCTCCAGCTTTTTCCATTCTTCTCTTATCAATGCAGTTCTAATCCAGTCTTACCCTGTATAAAAAATAAAATAAAGAAGTAAGTTTAAATTAAGAAAATGGATTTCTGTGCCAATATGTATTTTAAGTAAGTATTACATTGGTCAATAGCGGGATGTATCAATCAAAGTTTGTTATCTCGAGCTCCTCCGTGCTTTGGAAGGCACGTTAAGCCATTCGCCCCGGTTGTTCCTGCAGCCGCTTTAACCCATCAACCCACATTGGGCCAGCGTGGTGGTGGTACGGACCAAACTCTCGTGTTTCTCCCATGTAGGAAGGCATGTGCCCAGCTGTGAGATGTTGGCGATGATGGTGTATTACATTCATTTGTCATTTGTTTTACAATTTGGCAGCAAATTATTCTGTCAATCGCCGTTATCCCTCCAGAGGGCTATGATAATTGAAAAATCAATTGTGTCTGGAATCTGACGGTTGACGGGTTTCTCTTCTTCTCGGTTTCTTGTTTAAATGTTAAGTCATTTGAATGATTTTTTTTCAATGTAGGGCTGTCGAAAATACTTTTACTAACTAAATACTAAATATCTATGGGCTCATATGACCACAAAGGGATATTTTAACTTTTACTTACTTTTGATATTTTCTTGGCTTTTCCTGCATATATTCATATTATTAATATTACCATATTCACAAAACTGGTCAAAAAATGTGAAGATAAGATACGCCAACCCGTCGAGTCTCCCGTGGACCCCTGGGGGTCCACCTGGACCACTTTGGGAACTAAGGATTTAAGGCATATTCATTTTTAATAAGTACTTAAACCTATATTTCCTATTACTGTCTTACTGATTGTCAAATGGCATCTTGTCTAGGCCCTTACATTAGAATTACTAAAAAACTAGTGTAACTGCACCAAACCATACCTAACTATAATTAGTAAGCAACACAAAACAACAAAAAAAGCACCGGAAAAGCATTGCATGGTAAATGTATTATTACAAGAAGATTCATTCTCATTATATCCAGGGCATCATGCATACACAGAAGAGGTCAATTTGTGGCCCATAAGACACGCTGGGGAGAGTTGTATCTTTTGTACCTTGTAATTAAGTAATGGCAAAATGCCAATACTTAATAATAATAATTTAGTTAAGAAGCAAGCCTGTGTTCTACCATTTGCATAGTTATATTTACTCCATCCTTTTAACCTCATACAGTGGAGCCTTAATGCAGCAAAATAAAGTTACTGAATCATCTTTTATTATCATACCTAATTGAAATATGGATTCCAGGTTTTATATGAACCAATTAATAAACATCTCAAATGAAATATCAAAATTTAACTTTAAGTTTAACAGCACTTGTGCCCCGAACTGCTAAAGCAGGTTTCATTTTGAATTAATTTCTTTCGGCCACTTTGAGGACTAATGAGGCAGGTATTCGAAACTGATATGTAGATATGAAAATTACCATGAAAAATATCATGGTAAATGAGACTTTATCTCACCCTGCCTAATCTGACCATTGTCTTTAGGTTCATTTCAACAGAAATACATTTTTTTACGCATATATATCAGTATACTAAGAGATATTATTATGTTAATAGATTTCGTTCTCACTCCACCCACACCAAAATTTATGAAACAACCTTGCACTGAATTGAGGTGGTTTCATTAATTTTAGGATTGGGATTTTTCCTTTCTCGAATAATATCAATGGTATTTTTGAATCCTAACATGTTATTTCTTTTACAGTCTTTTGTCAAGAATGTTACATCAAGAGTGTCAAGTTTTTTGCCTGCAACAATTACAAAATGGCTTAGTCCAAGTACATCAAATTCTAATGGATCTGCACCAGCCGCTGATGTTACAGATTCTTCTACTGAAGACGAAGCCCCAGATCCTGTTATGATTCAACCTCCAGCTAAGCGAATGAGATTCAATCCGCCTGAATTCAATCACTTCAATACTACAGAAGTAAGATGTGAAAACAAGCAATAGACATCCGGAATTAATTTGAAATTTAAATTTTGAATTATTCATCACTACTTTATCATATGAGAGCAAAGAATAAATAATAACCATGGTTCTTATTTCTACAGATAACCTGTGTAAACACTACCATTGATGCTGCCGAGCCAAAATACACAGCAAGTAACACACCAGAGATGTCGAATAGCAAGATGTTTTTTAATTCAAATATTGGTTTGTCAGCAGGCCCTAAAAGAAAATCAATTTTCCAGATTACTCCTAAAAATGAATCTTCAAAAACATCTCGTGGTAAATATTTATGATTGAATATCTACTGCTTATGATATTTTTTTTTTTAAACATCAATATTTTGCAGATGTAATCTAAAACTAGATTTAAGAGATACACCTACTGGTGTATCTTTAAAATGTAGCTACTTAGCAAATGAAGATCTTTAAAATTAAGATAAGAATTGGTTGCTTAAAAGTAAATTGTCCAAAATGTTATATTAGTCTTCACATTATTGACTAAAAATGTCAATAATAATAATTATGACCCATAAAAATTTTTGTTGCCAATGTCCAACCTGCATTTATTTTTACTTTGTCAAATGCTTATGCATGTCATAACATGGACCCCGAAAATAATAAAAAGAATATCAAGGTCAAGACAAGACTCTTATTGGAACAGAAAGATTATTTTGTTCCTGTAAAAGTACTATTCAAGTTATGATAATTACTATGTTTTGAAAATGCGTTATTTTCGAGTGTAGGTATTTATATATAGATACAAAGAATTTCTTTATTTTGCACAATTACTTATACAACATAGAGATTAAACAAACACAATATTAAAAAAGGCGGTCTTATATCTTGAAACCAGATGCCCACCAGATCATAATGATGAAATCTCTGGTCTAACTATTGTAGTCTGCCGGCTGGTGGCTTTTCCGTCGCGACTCAACCTATTTTCTAGGCAAAAGGATTTGAATAAAGCAATTTCCATAGGCCCAGTTCGCCGTATCTTATAATACGAGCGATTATAAAATAGCGACATCAAGCCTCGTCTATCGGCTAAAGATTTCTTTATCCTGAAGTGTTCTGTGTTGCAAACTAGTCAAGTTAAGGTGCGTATCCACCAAAAATTGTTGGCAATTTCAGTGTTTCCAACTGTTTGCAACTCTTCAGAAAATCGCCAACTTTTGTTTCCATTGTCTACTCCGGCAACAATTTGAAAATTTTTTAGTTGACAACAAGCTGTCTCCACTGCAAAATGTCTTCGAACGACATTATGTAAGCAGCCGCAGTATTTATTATTTTAAGCAAAAAGAAATGGAAGCATAAGTGCTGGGTACAAACAAGCCTGAAAGGAAGAAAGTACATGGGGGGATTGAACTATTAAATGTTTTGAGAAGAGATGATTTGTTAGGAGGCCGCATTGATAGCATCACTGATAGCTTTCCATGCATCCTTTTTCATATTTTTATTTTTATAATTTTCATTGCTTGAGTCCCACAGTACAGTTTGTATGCGATATAAATCAATCAGTAACTCAATTGATTCGCTCGTCCCCGGGTCAGACATGTTTCTTTTGGTTTCCAACTAAGTGTCTCCACAGAGCCAATTAATATTTGCAACAAGTGTATTCTTTTGATGTTTACCGCCTTAAACGGAAACAAGGTTTCCAACGTTTGTTTACAATTTTTGTTGCCAACACAAGGAAATTACAGAAACTTTTGTCACCAACACGTGTTAACAACACAAAAGTTGACAACTTTTGTTCAGTGAAGACTTGGCTTTAGTTGGGTTATATGATGACAGTTATTATGGGTATAATTTTTTTATATAACTTTACCATTTGTTATACTCAACATCTCTCACAATATTATGTCGTATTTAAATCTTGCGTATTACATTTTTGTTTATTTTAATTTACCATTTGTTATCCTCAACATCTTTCACAATATTATGTCGTATTTAAATCTTGCAGAATACCTTTTTATTAAAATTAACAGTTGTCCTGTAATGTTTGCAGCGAAAGTATCAAAAGAGGCTGACATGAAATCTAAAAGTTCCATTCATAAACCAATCTTACTTTGCTCGCCATTTTATCCTGGACAAACAATGTATGGTGGTGCTTCATCTACGCATGTGAACCAAGCAAATATTAAACAAAGAAAAGTAGCGTTAGTAAATGAATCTAAAAGTAGTGACAATACAGTAATGAGTCACTCTGCAAGGCGTGTTATGGAACTGTTGGAGAATGCATCAACTCCTCTAATGGAAGCAAAAAGAATATCACAATATATAAACAATTCAAACAACAGTACTACTAACAACAGCACTACAGGGGCCTCTAGAATGAAGTATGCACCATATTCACCAAAAACTCTTTGTAAGTTTCTTTCAAGTATTTTTAATACTAGCATTATGATTAGGATGAGCTTTAATTATATATTTTTTTTTTAGCTTACAAGACGCAAGAGCTTCATGTACCAAATGCTGCATCTATCATGCAATTGAAGCAAAGGTCGCGTCTAATGGACACTACAAATGCAGCAAGGCAGATTATAGCATCACATAGCAGCACTACCCCATATCAGCCTCGATCGACAGAGTCACAAAGGTATTTACTACCAGCAAAGTGAATTAAAAAAAATATTTAACCATAATCCTCTTGACCCAAACAAATGCCCTTGCCAAAGAAATTCACTAAGAGATATATTTTGATTATTATAAAAAGAGGTTTAAACTTTCGTACAAACATATCTGAAAATAAAATTATTAAAAAACAAATTAAATTGGACCTACTTCCATATGGATATACTTTTATTGTAGAGTTTTATTTAGAGCCCGCGCTCACTACAGACAAAACTGTCTGCCGATAGTTCGGTCGGCTTCTTATTGTGTATAAAGTAAAACGAATGTGTGCACATTAGCACGATTTAAACTAAGTACATGGTGAAAACACTATTTGCCAACTGATTGCCCGATCAAAAGTCGGTAGTCTGCGCGGACTCTTAAAAGGCGAGTCTAACAGGAAGTGGGTGGAACTAGAAACTGTTTGCTGAAAAACTCTAATGCTATGTGGATTTTTCAGCTACTGATCTGTTTTATGTCAATCAGTCATACACCCTTATCGGTGCGTCTAGAAATCTTAAATTTTGCTTTTTCTTATATTATTCTTTATTTTTCTTATATTAAAGGAAAGGATTTTTGAAAAATCTTCCCTTAAGGTGGTTAATCCATTATTTTTCCCACGGGGGTAACCTATGTTAAAATTAATTGTTTTTCTATTGTTTATATTTGTGCATAGGCATAATAGTCTTGTCTACTATAATTTACTAGCCTGATTCGTTACTTTCTTTACATAGTCTGGAAAGTATTTTTACCTTGACACAATGTTTATTTCACGACATAATACCATTATAACAAATTAAAGGTCTTTTTTTAAAAAAAATCATACAGTAGCTTTGATAATTATAATTTATGTACAGTCATATGCAAAAGATGTTACGCACGCTTGACTTCTCATGTGCTTAATTTTCTTTGGAATAAGAGTCACTGGCTGTCAAAATTATCTTAGTGCATGTGATAAGTCTTACAATATAACTTTGATACATTTTATGACTACCAAAAATAAAATCATACATTATATTTCAGGGAACTAGAAGGCGAGAAAACAAAAGACAAGTTTATCACTAAAATAAAATCTAGACTCAATGGGCCAAGACAGTCTTCAAAAGAGCCAGAACACACATTTATTACTCCTCTGAATTTACCCACAGGGGTATTACAAATTGGCAAAGATAATATGCCTACTTTTACTTTTACTACTACCGAATCAAAGACACCTATTACAAAAACAAATAGTACTACAACTATTTCGCCTGCTTTACAAATATCCACTTTTAAAAAACATGAACTTAATAAACAAAAAGAAGACACCAGTCCTAAATTGAAAGATTCTGTTGTAATCAATGCAATTCCGCAAGCATTTGGATGTGGTAAACAAAATACGAAAGAACCCAAATTAAGTGAGACGGTGCTATTTAAACCTGGATTGGCCACATTTGAACCATTGACTAACAATGATTCTTATAAATTCTCAAGTCCAGTCAGAATATCCAACGAAATATCAATGAACACATCCCTACCTGCTAAATTTACATTTGGAAGTCCTGAGCGCAGTATTGACAAAAAAAGTATAAAGGACAAAAAAGATAACAACTCCCTTGTGGATGATGAACCTACAATTAACGATGTTGAAGGCCTATCCAATTCAAAATCTAAAAATTGGCAATGTTCCAATTGTTCGTTTTTAAACGAGTCGGATATTTCCAAATGTGTCAGCTGTGGCGCAAATAAATTCTTTAATGATATAGTAACAAAGACTAAGTGTACAGTTTGTATGTTGGTTGAATGTCAAAACAATAAAGACAAATGTCTAAATTGTGAAAAAATACAATCACCTACAATAAACTGCGATTTATCTAAATGGACATGTCAAGATTGTTGGGTTAAGAATGACCAAAACGTTGAGAAATGCGTCTGTTGCGGTGGAATCAATTCTAATAAATCAGCTTCAACACAAAAGTCAACATCTGCCATGATATCTGAAAATGCAAGTACTGAAACTGATTGGAAATGTGACAGTTGTTGGATTAAAAATAAGAATAACGTAGATAAATGTGCTGCTTGTGGGGAGTCAAAACCTGGAGCTAAGCAAAAAGTTAGCATGGCTTCATTTTCTAAGAGTACTGTTGGTAATATTGGTAATATTATCGGTAGCAAGACGGATAATAGTTTAAAACATATAGTGAAATTGCAAAGTGAGAAATGGAATTGCCCAACATGTTTAGTCAGCAATGAAAATGATAAGGCAAGGTGTGTATGTTGCGACTTTGAAAAACCTGGCACAGTAAAAGAATCTTCAAATTTGAAAAATGTAATTCATGCCCAAACAGATAAATGGGAATGCCCAAGTTGCTTAGTCAAAAACGAAAAAAAATTGTCCAACTGCGTTTGTTGCCAGTTTGAGAAACCAGGTACAGTAAAAGAAACAAAAAATTTTAAAAATATAATTAAAAATCAAACCGAACAATGGGAATGTCCAAGTTGCTTAGTAAGGAATGAAAATAACAGATCAAAGTGTGTTTGTTGTGAGTTTGAAAAACCTGGTACAGTAAAAGAGTCATCGAAAACTTCTTTTAATTTTACAATGAATACCAAAACTACATTTAAATTTGGTATAGATTCAAAAACTCAAGAAGTTAATATGCTGAAGAAACCACAAGAGGCAGAAACAAATAATAATGTTCTTCCGAAGGCGCCATCTTTTACATTTGGTATACCTTCTAATACTAAAAAAGATGAAGATCAAACAGATGCTACCAAAGAACCTGAAAGTAAAGAAAATCCAAAAATTAATTTCACTTTTGGTATACCTAAAGCACAGGCCTCTTCTGAACCAGCAGTAGTTGCTCCTATATTTTTATCACCAAATAAAGTATCTGATTGTATTCCAAACAAGGTTGTTGAAGTAAAAGAAAAGCCACAAGAAGTGCCAAAAATTGAGTTTACTCTACCAAAACCAAAAGAGAGTCCTAAGCCTCTGCCGGCCATATTTGGCTCTCACTTAAATTCACAAGCCAACCAGGGTATATCAATAACAGGCACTATCTCGTTGAATCCAACTGTGACTGTAGAGAGTAAAGATACATCTAGCAATCCGTTGGTGATGCAACCTGCTGTAACTAGCACTCAAGTAACACAATCGCATAATATATTTGGTTTCGCATCGCCAGGCTTGAAGCCGGCCGTTAATTTGTTTGCCGCTCCGGCTGCAACAACATTATCGTTTACAAGCTCTGTACAGACTACGGCTGCCTCGACATCAATTGCGTTTTTCAAAAAACCTGATACTACGACTTCACCTTTCCAAAAAGCTGATCCAATAACCACTTCGACGGTGTCACTGTTTCAGAAACCTGATAATACCACAACAGTAGCACCGCCATCTATGGCTACTACTGCGCCTGTTTTTAGTTTCGGTACTAATGGTGCACAAAGCGTGGCCCCACAACAGGAGAAACCCAAGTTTAATTTCACTTTTGGTGGCATGAATCCTTTATTTTCTAATACATTCAATGCCTCCACTGACGTCAATACTAATAAGTTCGATATTTCTGGAAACGGCATAGGCACTGGCAACAGTGGACTCTCTGCCGGCAGTGCCTTACCTGGAAATGGTCTCACAGTTAATAAATTGGGAAGTAATGAATTACCAACAAATCATTCAACATCAGGAGTCGACGCTCAAGTACCAGGATCTGGTTTATTTGTAACACCAGTTCAGAAAGAGAATCTTTGGTTAAGCGCTACCAGCAACTCTACCAATTCTTTTGTTTCAACTAGCAGTACGTCTTTACCGAAACCGGCTACATTTACTTTTGGAAGTTCAATGCCATTTAATGCTAATGCACCGACATTTGGTGGCAATCAGACTCCTGCCCAAAGTATGTTTGGGATGAATCAGAGTTCCAGTAGTCAACCTTCTATGTTTTCGAATCCGGTGCATAATCAGACAGCGCCATGTTTATTTGGTAGCCCACAGCCTGCAACTAATCCAACGCCGGGTATCGGTTTGTTCGGCTCAGCCAGTGTGGGAGCTTCACCTTCATTCGGAGCACCCAGGCCAGCATTTGAAGTTCCATCGATTACGCCTGCGCCTACGCCTGCTTTCAACTTCAATGCTTCGCAGCAAAACGGTGTATTCGGAATGGTGCAGGTAAATATATATTTGTAATTTTATCCACACAAGTAATAATATTTTATGCATACAAAAAAAAAAGACTCCCCAACCAATCCAATCCAACCTTTCCAATCCTATTCTCAATTTTTTCGTTACAATATTTCCTTATCCTACTTGTTTCCACTGTAATTTATACTCTCAGCGATAGTTTATAAATAATTGGATAAAGTTTTGGTCCATTTCTGGAAGTCTTTCTTTTGAAATTATGATAGATAAATGAGTGATATGATATTTGATAATGAGTGATTTGATAAATGATGATGATTGACAATGAGTGATATGATATTTCAGCAGCCGCCGCAACCTCAAGGGCAACAGGCCGGCATGTATAACTTCGCCGTGTCTCCCGGCGGCGCGCCTCAGTTCAACATTGGCTCTGCTCCTAACACCGCGGTGCGCAGAGTTCGCAAAGCCGTCCGCCGGAACTCTCAGCGATGAAACATGCCACCGAATCTAGCGCTGGGCTATCCAGTTGACCCCTGTAAGTTTCATAGAAAATAAATCCCCAAAGATGTCTTGACCACAGAAATGTATTTAGTGGGCTTATTTTAGGATCACTTAATGTTATAGTCACATGAATTTTAAGTGTGTAGTACACAGTGTAATTTGTATGAGCTGGATGTGTATCGGAGCAGATTGAAATTATACATTTCACATTTGATGGTTTTTTTTCACTACTTGTATGAAATTTTTAAAATGAAAGTTCAAGAGAGTTCCGAGAGTTGAGGGCGCTTTGGCCACAATTTTGGCGAAAATTCGTATGCCTGGGTCACCGTTAACACAAGACGGGTCGCAGGTGACTATTATCACCCAGGGTGTAAAATTGTTGATTAACTTTTGAAAGGCTGTGACCCTCTCAGGTACTCCTCGGGTATGGATAATGGTGATTTTGGCTTTCTCTGTCTTTAAAAATAACCTTCAATACTTAAAACATTATAACTCTGTATAGAAAACACCACCTACGATAATGTAAACAAAAACTTATGATTTCAATAATATCCATATTATGAAAAATAAATATAATGTTGTTGGATTGAATACTTTTCGAACAAGCACCATTTTTTAAATGAATTCTTTACAGTTTTACACCTTCGACAATACTAAATGTAAATAGTATAGGTACACTAATAACAAGAATTAAATGACATTGCTTCAATCTGCTCCGAATACTACTATAAAACACCTAATAAATGCACCATGTTAATATTCAGGTATAAAGTAAACAAAATGCCCCGTAAAAATAAATAAATATTATAATTTAACAATTTCCGCCATATTGAATAAAATGTTAAGTAAGTTATAAACTTTGAAAATTGATGCGGCGGTGGAAACGCTTTGTTTTAAACTAGATAACAGCTTGTAACATAAGTGAAACAAAAGAAAACTTTTACACGTATTAGAAACCCATTGACATTAATATGGACATATTTTTTTTATAAAACTAGATGACAAACAACTATAAAATAATAACTTAATTTCATGGAGTCCACAATATTCCTAAGAATATAAATCTAATTTAGTTCTTAGGGAATAAATTGCAACTGAAAAAAAATGGTATGGCTGTCTCTTCAAAATTGTCCTATGGTATCATGATGTGAGGCAATAGTGTCGATTTTGAAAAAGCCTTTAAAGCCTAAAGAACATTTTTGTGGATTATAGTATTAGACTCTTAATAGACCTCTAATTAAACAACATACAAATTTTTCTCTGCCTTTTTAAATTTGTGAAATAATGTGTCTACTTGTCGAACATTTTATCAAAATTGGAGAAGTGAAGGCAAATGTAAGAAATTGTAGAAAAAATAAGTTCAATATACCAAAATATAATCAGTTAGATTATTCCGTAACTATACAGGGTGGCACATTTAGATCGGTCAGTATGAGAAAGTCTGAAATTATAAGACATACGAAAATCTCTTATTAGGAACCATGTCATCGACTTTAGTGAGAAGAAAAACTGCATTCATACATTTAAAAAAAACGTGTGCTCAGCTCGGGAATCGAACCCGGACTTTTTGAAAAATAAAACTAATGCTATTTCTATTTCGATATCTATTGTGTAGGTCTTAAGCAGTAAACGTTACTATGAAACATGAAGTCTAAAATGAATGAAATTCATTGTTTTCATATCCTTTAATTTAGTCTATTAAGTGTTCGATATAACCACCATTTTTTCAATACAACAGTTCCAACAACCAGGACGTTCCATTTTCAAATGAGGTTTATCACGTCTTTGTATCTACATACTTTTTCTAAGTGGACTTTTCAATTGATTATTAGTGTAAGTATGATTAATAGAAGTAAGGAATTACAATCAAAGATAGATAATATTATCGCAGATAACAATATGTCAAGCAGTGTATGTAACAAGTTGCGACACCAGCAAAGAGCTGCAAACAACCATAGAGACAATTTTACGCACCTAAACAAGTTAAATGTTGTATTGAAAAAATGGTGGTAATATCGAACACTTACTAAACTAAATTAAAGGATATGAAAACAATGAATTTTATTCATTTTAGACATCGTGTTTCATAGTAACGTTTACTGCTTAAGACCTACTCAATCGATATCGAAATAGAAATAGCATTAGTTTTATTTTTCAAAAAGTCTGAGTTCGATTCCCGAGCTGAGTACACGTTTTTTTAGAATGTATAAATGCAGTTTTTATTTTTACTATAATCGACGACATGGTTTCTAAGAAGAGATTTTCGTACGTCTTATAGTTTCAGATTTTCCCATACTGACCGATCTAAATGTGCCACCCTGTATATATATGTTTTATGCCAGTAAAATTATATTAAATAACTTCCGACGTAGCTCATGGATATACCAACTCAAAACAACAAATGTAAAAACTTTCTTTTGCGATGGTAGGTATAAGTAAAATGTATATTCCATAAATGAGTACCTAGCTAGATGATAATAATACACTGATTTTATATTAAAACTTCTCATTAAGAGGATATCTAACATATTAAATTTCGACTGTTTGACATATATTAGTTTACTTTGAAATTATTATTAAATTTGACTCTCAATACAACTACCTGTATTATAGAATATACTTATCGAAAATTATAGTATACATCCCGAATAAAATTATAATACACAGAGAATTACATACTTAGAAGATCAGATTGTGAGATGAGTTAACTTTGTATGAAATATTATGTAATTTACGTAATTTTCCCAGTTTTTTTAAATGTGTCCAGTGTGTAAAATTAAATTTGACCTGAGCAAAATAAGATTACATTCTAACTGTGATTTTGTTTGTTTGTTACCGCTTTCACACGTAAACCACTGAACCGATTTAGATGACATATGGTGGGATAAAATAGGATACTTTTTGGAGCGATAACCGACATCTACGTGGGCGGAGCCGCGGGAAATAGCTAATGTATATATAATTACATTATTTACTAATTACCTACTTATTTTTCTATTGGTTTTAAATCTGGTGCACATTTACATAACTACGCAACTTGTAATAGAATAATTATTATAATATTACAACCAAGACATTAAATATGATCATCCTACTTCACAGGCTTATTTCATATCTATACGAAAATATAATAATGATAACACCTTAACCTTACCTTTTCCTCGGACTAACCTTTTGCTGTTTTTTAGTACACTATCATAGTACAGTATCTCTAAGATCCTACATTTATTAATCTTTGCAACTTTTAATAAGATCCATCTGAAATAAAATCAAAATTTATACTATAGTTTCTCCAACGTATATAATAATATATAATGTGTCTACTTGTCGAACATTTTATCAAAATTGGAGAAGTGAAGGCAAATGTAAGAAATTGTAGAAAAAATAAGTTCAATATACCAAAATATAATCAGTTAGATTATTCCGTAACTATACAGGGTGGCACATTTAGATCGGTCAGTATGAGAAAGTCTGAAATTATAAGACATACGAAAATCTCTTATTAGGAACCATGTCATCGACTTTAGTGAGAAGAAAAACTGCATTCATACATTTAAAAAAAACGTGTGCTCAGCTCGGGAATCGAACCCGGACTTTTTGAAAAATAAAACTAATGCTATTTCTATTTCGATATCTATTGTGTAGGTCTTAAGCAGTAAACGTTACTATGAAACATGAAGTCTAAAATGAATGAAATTCATTGTTTTCATATCCTTTAATTTAGTCTATTAAGTGTTCGATATAACCACCATTTTTTCAATACAACAGTTCCAACAACCAGGACGTTCCATTTTCAAATGAGGTTTATCACGTCTTTGTATCTACATACTTTTTCTAAGTGGACTTTTCAATTGATTATTAGTGTAAGTATGATTAATAGAAGTAAGGAATTACAATCAAAGATAGATAATATTATCGCAGATAACAATATGTCAAGCAGTGTATGTAACAAGTTGCGACACCAGCAAAGAGCTGCAAACAACCATAGAGACAATTTTACGCACCTAAACAAGTTAAATGTTGTATTGAAAAAATGGTGGTAATATCGAACACTTACTAAACTAAATTAAAGGATATGAAAACAATGAATTTTATTCATTTTAGACATCGTGTTTCATAGTAACGTTTACTGCTTAAGACCTACTCAATCGATATCGAAATAGAAATAGCATTAGTTTTATTTTTCAAAAAGTCTGAGTTCGATTCCCGAGCTGAGTACACGTTTTTTTAGAATGTATAAATGCAGTTTTTCTTTTTACTATAATCGACGACATGGTTTCTAAGAAGAGATTTTCGTACGTCTTATAGTTTCAGATTTTCCCATACTGACCGATCTAAATGTGCCACCCTGTATATATATGTTTTATGCCAGTAAAATTATATTAAATAACTTCCGACGTAGCTCATGGATATACCAACTCAAAACAACAAATGTAAAAACTTTCTTTTGCGATGGTAGGTATAAGTAAAATGTATATTCCATAAATGAGTACCTAGCTAGATGATAATAATACACTGATTTTATATTAAAACTTCTCATTAAGAGGATATCTAACATATTAAATTTCGACTGTTTGACATATATTAGTTTACTTTGAAATTATTATTAAATTTGACTCTCAATACAACTACCTGTATTATAGAATATACTTATCGAAAATTATAGTATACATCCCGAATAAAATTATAATACACAGAGAATTACATACTTAGAAGATCAGATTGTGAGATGAGTTAACTTTGTATGAAATATTATGTAATTTACGTAATTTTCCCAGTTTTTTTAAATGTGTCCAGTGTGTAAAATTAAATTTGACCTGAGCAAAATAAGATTACATTCTAACTGTGATTTTGTTTGTTTGTTACCGCTTTCACACGTAAACCACTGAACCGATTTAGATGACATATGGTGGGATAAAATAGGATACTTTTTGGAGCGATAACCGACATCTACGTGGGCGGAGCCGCGGGAAATAGCTAATGTATATATAATTACATTATTTACTAATTACCTACTTATTTTTCTATTGGTTTTAAATCTGGTGCACATTTACATAACTACGCAACTTGTAATAGAATAATTATTATAATATTACAACCAAGACATTAAATATGATCATCCTACTTCACAGGCTTATTTCATATCTATACGAAAATATAATAATGATAACACCTTAACCTTACCTTTTCCTCGGACTAACCTTTTGCTGTTTTTTAGTACACTATCATAGTACAGTATCTCTAAGATCCTACATTTATTAATCTTTGCAACTTTTAATAAGATCCATCTGAAATAAAATCAAAATTTATACTATAGTTTCTCCAACAGTTTCATTTGTAAAATTATTCGTATTAGCGTTGAGTAATAGCCATGAAAAATTATAACAATGTCTAAGTAATAAAATTATATAGTAAGCAAGACAGCCGAAGTCAACGAAATATCAAGTAGCACATTGTTCTGTATGGTTTGTTTAACAATACTATTTTTTCTTTCATTAGAGGTTTTAAATTCGATAGTGATCTGATTCGTCAATAAACAAAAGACAGTACTAAAAAACAAACAAGTTGATATCGCTTATGGTCATTTATTCAGCAATGAACTTGGAAATTGATCTATTGTTGGGAAGGCTCCGGTGGGCTAGTAAGGGGACAAAGTTTAGAATTTATATGTTTTAAATATGAGTGATTATGAGGGCTTATTTGTGTTCAATAATAAGTAAAGTTAATAGTTATTTTCACCTCTTCTGCACGAAAAAGTTGATTTTGCCGCTTAAAAACTCGCAGCAAAGTTGAATTTTGGGTTAAACAGGGGATTTTAATGTAAAGTGGCGGATTTTTTCTTTTTAACCGACTTCAAAAAAGGAGGAGTTCTCAATTTGACTTTTTTAAAAATGTTTGTTACCCCAGAACTTTCGACTGGGTGAACCGATATTGATGTTTTTTATTTTATTTGAAAGCTGGTGCTTCCCGTATGGTCCCATTTCAATTTGGTCCAGTTCTGACAATGGCATCCATGAGAAAACCATATAAGTCTTAAATTTTCATTTAGTATGTGTGCGACAAATGGACGTATAACTCAATATGACGCCAACCGATTTCCATGATTCTTTTTTTAGTGAAACGATGCTATACTTGGAAACAATATACGCTAACGGTCACCTATCTAGCTTTGACCTTAGAAAGTTATCACTAAAAATTGTGAAAAAAAATCTTTTTGAACAAAAATTAAAACAGACGTCAAAAAACTGAAAACGATAAAATAATTAAATTTAAGTAGGTATTCATCCCCTAGAAACATATGTTTTGGACTTGGTGCTAAGTTGTTTCCAGAAACAATAGAAAGTGAAGCACCGACTCCGAAAAATATTTTTGAAAAATAGTTCAACATGTGAGCAGTTATTTTTTTGCAAAAAACAAGAAAGTGGAAATATTAATTAGTAACATTAGAAATAGAGACTATAAAAAACATTTAACTGTTTAAACATTTTTTACCTTTTTTAGTGAGATAAATATTAGGTTACAAGTATAAACAGTTACTGTATTATTTAATAACACGTTTACTACATCGAAGAAAACCCAAATATACCTATTATGTATTTAATATTGAATTTTAAAAGAAAAGTTGCTGCAATTATGTCAAATTTCACTATAGATAAGTCATAAAAATGCATTTGTAATTTGTTATAATTCAAAATCTGAAGAGTTTCTGATCGTATCATTATGTATTCTGTGGACTCCCAAAATGAGCTGTTCGATTTTACTTTTGCTCAAAAATTTGAGCAAAATTATTTAAAAAGTACACAATTTTTGTGTTGGAGAGGTGAAAAAATATAGTTTTTTTAAAAGTTTTCTGTCATAAAAAGAGAGCCTCCCTTCCAATGACGTGTCTTTCCAGTAGGTAGAACAACTCAGAGCGGAGAAGTGACGAGAGGGACAGGTCATCAGCTTTATATCAGACTACTTGCACAAAATTTGCAAGGACATAACAATTTTGAATTTAGCAAAGCGTTTTCATCTTGGTTAGAGATATAAATAAACTAAATATTTTTTGTGACTTGGTCAGCTCTATCTCATATCATTTTGTGAAAAGATGTGCCTACATACTGTAGGTATTTAAAACTATTGTTAATAATTATTATACAGAATCTGGTCCAGTGATTGGTTTAATTTAATTGAACCAGTACTTTATTGTTTTTGATTCTAAAATGTACGAAATTACAAGAAAAAATATTTAATATGTGAAGTGCGCACATGTTAGACGTTATATATTTAATATTGTATTTGAGTGGTGCCGGTTCGCTAAGGTCGAAAGGTTAAAAGAATTCGTCAATATTTTCGCCCAATTTGGAATTTTTTTTTCGATAAATCGTGCTGGAAATATACGAAAAACGGCCAACTATACAGTCAACATATCTTCGAAATAGCATGTGGTAAAAGTTTAATGTTATCCTATTGCTTCGCCCTGTTGCCGATGCGGCCATTGAGTCACCATAGGGAATTTTGAGATTTATTTTATAGTAATAAAGGTATGATTGTTGTACAGGCATCGGCACCGGAGCGGGGCTAGGGACGACTGGGCCGCCTTGAATAAATTTAACGATGGCATATCGCTCATCGAGATCTCCGTTGTTTGCATCAACAAGACATGGATATGGCTTTAGTCGAAGGTTTTAGTTGTAGTTTGTAATAATTTAAATGTAAGTTTAGATGTATCTCCTCCAGTAACAACCATTTTTATAAAACCTTGGTTTTTACACTGATGTTATATTCAGTATTTCATCACAACACGTTAATAGTTTGAGAAATGTGAGTGAAGAGACACTGCACATCGTTATATTTCATACAATAATTTGTTATTTCACTATCATAAAAATCATGTAGTTAATCATGAATTGCAAATCTTATATTATTTCAGTGTTGTAGTTATTTTATAATTTCAGTCACTGTAAATATATTTCCTATATTTTGTTGTAACATTAAAGAAAATTCTCCGATGTAATGCTTGTAATCTTTTTTTGTAAATAAATGTTATAGTAATTTGAAAGGGTTGTAAGATCGCTTAATTGGCATCATTTCTTTATTGTAATTATTTTAACAAATATTTGTTTTAAATTGTTGGTTTTGTATATAATTAGTTTAATATTTAGTATGTACGAGTTATTATTAGTTCTATTAAACCTAAAATGTAAATGAGACAATCGAAATACAAGGGCCTTTAAAATTAATTAAATAACTAAACTTATTCACTCAAATCTTATCTTTAGAATCGAAATATTATATAAGATATATCAGTTTGGCTTTATGTCTGACAAAAAGATATAAATTTGCCAGTACTGCAGAGATTAGTGTTTTTACCTATGTTAACCAATTACATGCCGTTCTTAAAGTTTTCCGTAACACCATTTAGATATTAATCATATATTTAAAAAAAGAAAGGGGTGAATTACATCTCGGGTGAACACAGAACTTGGAAACCATATAGATCCCGATTCTTTTATGAGTAAAGTTGAGAACGACTCGTTCAATATTGAACTTGACTCTTTGTAATTAGTAAGTAATAAATTTGAGATTTATGTTTTTATTTTGCATGTTCCTGGTAAAAATATTTGTCTTATCAAATTAAGTATACTAGTTGAGTATTTCGCACGGGCATGGCAGGGCGACGTGAACTTTTTCTGCCGCGCGCGGGATACTTCTTATAGTTTGTACAGAAATATATTTTTGCAAATTTTGATATTTATGAAAAGGGCTTTGTAGTTCGATAAGTCTCATCGATTTGTAAAAAAAAACTAAGTTTGATGAATACTGAACTGGGGCTGGCCTCATGTGGACGAATGTAATTATGTTCTTAACGACGACGACATAAACTTCACTAACTGTAAAATTTATGTAATATGACAAGCCGTGAAATTAAACTGTTTTCAGACGTGTTATGTATCCTAGTTTTTAATATTATCGACATTACGAACTTTTGACATTTTTTCCGAACTTGCTAACATCCCTCATCCCATCCCTTTTCATGCTTGCCTTATAACAGAATTTCGTATTCGTTGCAATACATAACGCATCAAATTTGGAAATATGGAAAATTTGATGTTGGCAAGTCTGGAACAAATCAAACTGAAATATGCGATTAGTTATGTACCTTCCTATTTAAGTAGGGTTTTTTAAATTTAGAAATGTGTACTATACAGGCTGTAGCGGAAGGTGTGCATAATCTTATGGGTTGATAGATATAGTATCTCCTTATCACATCCGGATTCGAGAGAGAAATATTAATTGTTTCTAGATTAATAGTAACAGTATTTTCTGAAATTTCACATCTTACCGTAATAATTAAATAAACAATTTTTAAATTCTGGTCTGTTATAATCGAGATATTATTTAAAAATGAAAATTATATCAGAATTCTTCTTCAACACTGCAATAACGTGTAATATTGGCTCAGAGTTGTTCATAAAAAATGTATGACACTGATGTGACCCATTATTTTAAAAACTTTTATTTCTGCAATTTAAAAAAAAATGTAAGAATAACTGTTAATAATAATAATATAAAGTTATTGATGTTCAAATAAAAAACAACAAATAGGAAAAATCCCTAAAATATATAACTCAGATGTCGTTTGTAAAAGCAACCAATTTTTAATATTTTTAAATAATGTCTAAAAATGATATTTAAAAACATTATTGAAATCAAATCTTCATTTTGGAATACCGACTAAATTATTCTATCTTCACACGTCAGCACATCAAGTGTTACAGTTGCAATACGAAAGCAGCCTCTGTTACGTATGCAGTAAGGGCGGTCTTAAGGTTAAACTGTTACGCTTGATCTGCTATTGACTGTACGTAATTTTAGAAAAAATATTGTTTTTAGATATTATTTCTCTGAAACCTGTGAATATTTCTCGCTCTAATTGAGATTTGTGACGAAGGTACACCCATATCTACCGATACCGGCTTATCCAAGCTTTCCGACACAAACTGTATATTAAGCCATATTATAATCGCAAAACCCTGATGTCGCGAAATTACAGAAAAATAAATATGAAGTGGTCCTATTTAAGTAACCTGGTACTTGAAATATAAAAGGATCTCTTTCAGATGACGCTTCTTCCAGCAGGCCGCTAGTCTAATAACTTAGTACATGATCATGTTGCACCTATTAATTCACCTCACAAATCGTTAGAACACCGTAAAATGTAATATTTACCTAGTAAAACTACCAGTAAGTTTTTTTTAGATAAACGCCTGATAGGAAGCGTCATTGCTAGCAGAAAGACTAGCTACTATTTTGCTTTACACGTGGCTGTGTTAAACACGTCATGTTCTCTGAAATTTTGTTTAATGACGGTTCTATCTAACGATGCATAGCTAAATAATGAGTTTAATAACTCGCTGTATACTCTAATGTGTTTCTCATAAAATAATAGGATCGTATTAGTACTCGTCTCGTAAGTACCTACTAATACAAGTATACCTACATTCCCGGACTAGTACCTATATACGCATATACGGTCATTAGGGATATTAGGATAACATGCTATGAAATATTTCAAAATGGAACAAGGACGTGGCTAAGGATAGCCAAGATTATATGTGGCGTAATATGTATAGACGCATTTGGAGGTTATACTATGTAATTATATATGTACTGATTTATTTTTCTATTAGTGATAAAAAGTAATACGAAGCATCCAAATGCGTACTAGAAGTAAAATTACTTTAAAAGTGTAATTATATTAATTGGATATTACAATAAACTAATGGAAAATTGGGGAGCAAAACTAAATTTGTCAATATGCAAAGTTCTTGATATATTATGTAAAATGTTAATTAAATATGGAAATTAATAAACGTTAATTTATATCTATATTTATTTAGATTTGTTCCTCAATTAAAGCGGCCATAAACAATGTTTTTTTATTAAACTCCCCTCTCCTAGTCTATTCTTCATTTGTAGGTGGACCTCTTTTTTATTTGTATTATTAAATACATTATACATACTATTTTTAGTAATAGTAATAGACAAATCAGATATCTACGTTTTACTGAAGAAAGTGAACGTCACAGTTTAGCTAGAGAAATGTCTTTGGCCACAGTACAGTTTTCACATTAGAAACTTACGGAATCAGGCAAAAAACCCACTTTGGACAAAACTATCGCGGTTTGCCCTGTCTTAATAATGACCGGCGCGCCCTGGTCAATAGTACCTATCATCATCATCATCACCAACCTATATACGTCCCACTGCTGGGCACATACTTTCTTACATGAGAGAAACACGAGGAGTTTGGGCCATAACACCCACCACGCGGGCCCAATGCAGGTTGATGGGTTAAAGCGGTATGGAGACTCCGCCAGGTCTATGCACACAAAAATTTGTGGCGCATGTTAGATGATTAATGAGGTCTTTTCAACTTTTGTACAAACAAATTATGCATGAAAACGAATTATTAGTATTTTTCACGAATTCGGGAGATTTTTCCTGATTTTTTGAGATATACCTGGCCGGATATGAAACATCTTTGATTGACCCAACCCGGGACCGACCACGGCGAAATTTGTTTTGTTTTCGTAATGGAAACCAGAGCGCTCAACCACTACGCCACCATTTTTTTTTCGGAGTGGAATCCGTTTACGGACGATACCCTTAACCGCTGGTTAGGTGGACCAGCGGACCGTCAGCTAGACGTGGGCCTATGCAGGGGTCGCCCAGCGCCTGATCATAGCGGCAATGGGAATACCTGCTAAACCACTCCGGTTCCCCATGCCCATAATGCGAGACGACCCGGGGTTTGCCGAAGCATTTCACCGAGCCGCCTCCGGGCAGCCCTAGAACCAACCAGAGCCAGTCCTAGGGCGGGCCACCAGCCCCGAGCCGGTCGCAACCACTACGCCACCTAGCTCTTCAATATTACCTACAGTACTTTCTAATATTGACCAGCTCATTCAAATTATTTTGTTTTCTCTACAACTCGATGGCTACCACCACTTCTCTGATGTGCCTCACCTAGAGATACCTATACGATCATTATTATTTCATTGATAAAATGGATCTCATCGACTGCGCTGTGCAGTGCCCACTTATACCTACATCCGAAATTATTATTGATACTTGAAATAAAATTCTAGGTTAGTTTACTTTTATCATGATGAAAGCTTACTCGTGCTGAATTTCGGAAACCGCTTACAGTGTTACTTAACATGTGACATTTCTTAAGAACGTATCGACCAATTTATGTATCTATTCATTTGAACAGGTGATAATAAAGCGAACCCAACTACACAAAACAATGCCAAAACTCACCCTCCCCTGCCCATTGAGGAACTGGTATTATTATGTTTTACGAGGGCGAGGACAGCATTCACTACACATTTACGGATTAGGTAGGTAGATCCACAGAAGTAGCTGAACATGTCACAATAACTATGCGTTAATATAGTACGGCAGCAACTATTAATTACGAGCGCAATAGTCGGTATGATATGGTACTAAAGTGTTAAGCTACTTCTGTGGTCGACTGTACCTACATAATAATGGTTTACGAAAACATTTTGTCGAGGACTAACTTTCGCTGAAATCAATTTTTTTTGGACAACTATAGTGGTGGAACCCTGAGGGTAGAACCAGTATTTGACAGACACCCAGTTATCGACACTTAATTTTTATCGACATTTAATTTTTAGGACAGTAAAATAAGCAAAGTAACCATTATTTAACCCCCGACGAAAAAAGAGTGGTGTTATAAGTTTGACGTGTCCGTCTGTGTATCTGTGTGTCTGTCTGTGGCATCGTAGATCCTAAATGAATGTATCTTTGATATGGTTTTTTTTTTGTTTGAAACCTGACTTGATTAGGATGGTTCTTAGTTATAATTTACGAAGATCAATTCAGGCGTTTGATGACTACCAGCTCATTTTCTACACGATAAAAGAGTTTTTACTAACTTTCACAGATTCAATTGATTTGAAAGGTGTACCTACTGTCACTTCGGTGACATTCCCATGACATACTAACCTTATGCCACTTATTACTGTCAAAAAATCTGCAGGATGCAAACTTACAGCAGATATAGCGTGTTTGGGCTCAAAATAGACCTAATGAGATGGTGTTAGATAGATGATTAATGAGGCCGGGGGTTACTTAAACTTTTTTTTCCACTTTTTACATTTTTGCGCCATTTTAAATATTGCGTGTTTACACCTACATAACAATGGATTTGACTTGTAAAAACTGCACTATTCGCCTCAGCAGTTCGATTCACTAACATAAATACTGGCACAACCACGAATTGAAGGCTGCTGACTTTAGGGAATCGCGTAGCAGCAGAGTGTCGCTCGAAACGATCATTTTTATTTTTATGTATTCGGATATTTAATACCAACAGCCGCCGCTGAATGAATGAGGCAATTTATCGTATTTTTTTTTAAAACGGTTTAAGCGCACTTCACATTAATTCGTGAGTGTACCAAATAGAACTGAATGAGCTCCGGTGACCTCAACACAGGAACAATACTACGAAGTATAGTGTTATTTGGCTGCAACTTTCTGACCTGTCACTTCAATCTGAAACACAGCGAATGTTTTCACGGCCGAAATAGGAAATGCGGTGGTACCTATACCTACCCAGTCCCAGACTACCCTACATATGGGTCTACCACCTATCCGAAATGGTACCTAATATAAAAGAACTAAAGATTTATGCAGTTAAATGTTGTTTTATGTAGGTATTATAATCCTTCATACAAAGTTATCGAGAGTAAAAGTATGTTTTATTAAAATGAATTCATCGGTTGGGGCAAAACAGCGCCTATAGTTCTAGCCTGCTTGCTTAAAAATACATGTTTGTGTCCTCGACCAGGTATACCACAGCTGATAGTCTTCACATTGTACCTTCCCACCCCCGGCCACACAACCACCCTCTGGTATCCTGGTGCTTTATTGTACGAACTATTGAACCCTTGCTTATTCTGCTTGAATTCCTTGGGTTTATCTAAATTTATACCTGCTGGTCCTGGGTCTTCAGGTCGTTTTATGCTCATAACCACATCAACTAAAGCGTTTCGCCCTCTGTATGGGAGACTTCTGTTTGTCTTATTCATCACACCAAGGTGACTCTTCTTATATTTCTCAAAACTACCTTTCAATGCTATCGGCCAAGTTGCCGCAGCACATTTTAAGGAGGTGTTAAAATGATTCTTTATAGAAGACATATTTCTTTTGCCTGTGAAGAGATCGTAGGGACCGCGAAGTGATACTATTTTGTTAGATTTCTGTTCAATGCTTTCTTTGTCAATAATTGTATAACGGTTAGGGGCAAGAAACCAGTTTGGACTGGTATCTTTAAACCGACATGGCTCTTCACGATGGAAGGTTGCACGAGTCGAATGCGGACCATAGGGAGCTTTGAATGGTACAGCTTTATAGTAAGTTCCTGGGCCGGGAATGTTGCTCTTCGAAGGCTTTGTGCGTGGGGTCCTTCCAAAACCTACGTTTTTGCAGGCGGGTTGGTATCGAGGTAAGTCTGCTACATCTGCCCATGCGGGTCCTAAGATAGATTTTTGCCATCGTCGTTGTTTTAGTATGGATTGATTTCTGTATCCCAAATTTTCCGCCCATTCCTCCAGTTCCTTTTTGTATCTCCATGGATCTTTGTTGACTTTTTTGATTTTATTCACTTCGAAAATTTTGTCAATAGGTTGCGGATGGTAGAGACATGGATCGCATGCTTGCGGACGGTCAGAGTAAAGTCCACTTGGGTCTAAAGCAGGATGAACTGTAATTTTGCCAAATCTTTTAGCACTTGAGCCAAAAACTGGTTTGACTTTTTTTGATAGAGCCATTAGTTTTGTTGATACTGTAAAGCTACCTATTGGACTTGACAATGACACCTCGTTAGACATCTCTATTTAGTTTGTGACTGACTAACATAAACTTTTTGACATTAGTGTCCTTGTATTAGCCGTGATAATAACCCAAAGAGAATTTATTCAAATCGTAATTTAGGTAGGTATAAATCGTGCAGTTTTTTAACTACGCATACAGGGTCTTGTCAGTGTAGAAAGAAGTGCATAAATCAGTGTAGAAAGAAGTGCACTCATATTATTACGATGCCCGATAGACAAATATCTGTAAGTACGAACTTAAAGTAGGTAGTTATTCTTCTACTCTAAACTTTCTGAATCATAGAAAAACTAAAGGTATGTTACTGTAAATATTTCTTGTAACCAAAGACTTACACACTACGTTTATTTACTTGTAACCTAGAAATTAAGTTAATAGATCCAAAATTGATACATTATGATTTATTTGTAATTCTTAGTGTGAAAATTAGGCTCACGAAAAATCTTCACTGATTCTTGACTATGCTTACATTTGCTATTTTAAATGTGACCGAGGAACTGCTTGATAAAACCTCTAGCTTAAATTAGGCCATACGGCTCGTCTCCAAAAGCAGGCCAATACGGTTCGTCTTTAGATTACGGAAATTAATCATGTATCTATTTTTCGCACTGAGCTGAAATAGCTTCCGATTCGGGATTTTTTTATACAACTACAACTACATGACAAACAAGCTGGTGGTAACCGCCGCCTATGACACCTGCAATAACAAGGAGAAATCACTTGATATTGCAGGTCCGTCATCATCCTGAGGCCTAAGATGAAATGCCGTCCATGCCCAGTAATTACACTGGCTACCTTTTCTTTCAATCCGAAACACAGCGAACTATTTCACGGCTGAAATAAGAAAGGTGCTGGTACCTACCCAGTCGACCCTACATATGGACCAACCACCTAGTAAATAATTGTATTGTTATTTATTCTTAAGTGTTGTTTGTTATGTTCGCTTAAGCACTATGTGTTGCCAGCAACCTTATCACATTTCATTAAACATCATATTTTGAGACAGCATGATCTACCTATAACCTGGAAATAGAGTTTATTAAAAACTGTTTGGAAAGAAGGATAAAATAATTAAATTTAAGTAGGTACTCATCCCCTAGAAACATATTTTTTGGAGTCGGTGCTTCACTATCTATTGTTTCTGGAAACAACTTGGCACCAACCAACCCAAAAAACATGGGATGAGTACCTAGTTACTTGAGTTTATTTTTTTTCTCCCTTCCTTCACAGGTCCTCGCGTGCTGGTCTGCGGAGTCCATTGTCTCTACCTCCTCTTTACACATGAAAAAATTTGGTAACTCCTCTGTCGTACCTACTTTCGAAGTATGGAAATCTAAAGCAGCACGCGTTCTCCTACGACATAGGTTTCTTCAAACGTGGCATGAATAGGCACCATAACGTTTCACGAATTCATGACATATACCTACATGTATTTTTTAATATTATTAAATTTTGCTCATGCTAAGAAGATAGCTATTGTAGTAATTTATACAAGTATTACTAGAAAAAAGGTAATGAACATTTACAAAAATGAATTGATTTTATTTGTTATATGTAGATACCTATAGGTAAATTATGAACTATTTGATTACGTATTTTGTTTATTAGATTATTTTATTAACAAAATATTTTGCTGTACTCGGAAAAGAGTGATTAAGTTTTTTTAAGTAGCTTACTTATTGTAACACCTTATGTAACACATAATCCGCAAATAAAGGAATATTAATGACAAAAGCTTTCTCTGCATCTACAAATTCCAAACTTTTACCGGGTGGAATAACATTTCGTAGTAGATGAAACCTCGATGTCGTCGTGCTTCGCGTCCTGGACAAAGTCGGCAGTAGACGTAGTCAATTTAACTTTTGTCTGACAGTTGAAATATCAAACGAGGTGACTGAGTTGATTGGTATGCATTAACGCACGTGTACCCTATTTGTTTTCGTAAGCTCAAGTAATGATCTTGACTTGTCCCCGAAGTGTAAAAGGAGCAAGTCTAATTTCGAAGAGAGTACCTAGCTTGAAACCGAGTTCAAAAAAATCAAACTATAACTGGAAAAATATGTTATACTAATAAACAAATAGGAAATCAAAATTAGGCTCTAAAGAGTCTTTTGATCACAGTAAGAAATAGGATCGTTTGGTAATAAAGAATAATAAATACTCCGGGTTGATTAATCCTTCAATGCCCAGACGGCAACTTAAGTTGTCATAACAATTAAAATTTAATTGTGTCTGGTTTATCGGGCTTTGATGGGTTTCGTGTATAGGAAAAGTTTTTGGCGATTTCATTCATTTCTAGTACTCATCATATACAGTCATTTCATCCCCACATGTTAAGGTACATGCCCTTACTGTTTCATCTCAAAAATCCACCCTGTATAGGCATCCATTCTGATTCACATGAAAAATAAATACAAGGCATTTTAGGTCACCTGAATAATAGTGGATGTAACTCTTTTTGTGCCAGACTTAATTTATCAAGTACCCACAAACTAGTCGCAATAGGCATTTTATTGTTGCGGAGCAGGCCGATAAGGGACAAAAGGCAAATAATATGCAAGTACTTTATGGTTATGACGATAGCCATTGTCATTAATGCTCTAAAACTAAAGTGGTGTCTGTATCGTCGTGTAGTAAATTCAATTAAATACGTATTACAGCATTACGAATTTACAATAATCTGGCTTCAATCAAATCAGCAATATCATGAAAGCAATTATCTTTACAACTGTAAATAAATAATAAATATTGAACGAAACTTTGTTTGTTTACGAGCGGGGATTTAATAACTCGAGTGCGTTGCGGGAGACAGCGTATCGCCGACCGGCTTCCTGGAATGAGTGTCGGCCGGTGCGGCGATGCTCTTACTACGGATGCCGGGGCTCCTCTGAATTGGGGAAAAGTGTTATGAAGGGGAGCTAGGGACCGACAGATCTCTGCATTAGTAAACACCGCGCCTAAGGCGGTGTAGGTACATCGAAAATCGATGAGGGGTGAGGGGCAAACCGCGCTTGCGTCCCGCTCGCCCCGTCCGCGTGTCACCGCCTGACCGCCGCGAGCGACGCACGCACGCCGCGACCTGTGGCGCGGCCGCGCGACTTGTTGCAAGGGCCACCTGTTAACTCATGGAAGTGCCGTGAATCTCAGGTGAGTACTACAGCACCTTCTAGCTGACAGCCGAAGCGAATTTCACCATACTTCAATCACTTGAAAAAGTTTCGGCAAACTTCAAACTGCGCGGCGCGGCGGCCGAAGTGACCTTGTTTTCCGCGTGTTGTCATCCGGTGCGTGCCTCCACTGCGGTGAAATCCCGTTGTTTTGCTACATGAAAATTATGCGTTGATCTGAAAAGGAGACCCTGCTGAGCGATTATTAATGTGCTATTTTCATTCGCGGTTCGTGTTTGTCAGTTTCACGTTAGTAAATTTGAGGCGGTACGTGACTGCGGCACTGAATTAAAAAGCCGATTAATGAGATTGCAGCATTTTTATTGCTTCTCTTTGACCGCCTAAGTTTTTAGAACTCTGTGCTCGTTCAGTTAGCATTTCTTTTTGTAAGAATTGTATTTATACTTAAAGCGTGTGTACCGTAACTGTTATACTGTTAGATTACCTTCCTTTCAAAATGGACACAGGTACCTACCTATGTCAATTTTAAAGGTATTATGTATTCTTATTTAGTTTTTTCACCAAATCTACCTATTTTGTGGGGGCATGGGATAAGTTACTCGTTAATTTTAGTTTCCTTGGTAAATTATATACAGGGTGGTGCCATCAATACGCCAATAAATTAAAACATGTACTATATTAGTCCATAAAAATGGTTTGCCACTTTCAAAATTTTTTTTTTTTATATACAACTAGATGACCAACAAGCTGACGGCCCACCTGGTGGTAAGCGGTTACCGCCGCCTATAGACACCTGCAATAACAAGGAAAAGCACTTGATATTGCAGGTGCGTTGTCATCCTGAGGCCTAAGATGAAATGCCGTCCATGCCCAGTAATTACACTGGCTACCTTTCCCTTCAATCCGAAACACAGCGAACTGTTTCACGGCTGAAATAAGAAAGGCGGTGGTACCTACCCAGGCGACCCTACATATGGGTCTACCACCTAGTGCATATGGGTCTACCACCTAGTCTCGTCAAATATCGTATTCATTTGATAATTTCATGATATTTCTATGAAATGATGTTGCCAATGTTGTATTTATTTCATATAAATGTAATGAAAATATCAAATGAATAAGACTATTTTGACATTTCGCATACCCTTACCAGTCCCAAAGCGTCTCTTCAACATCAGAAAAACAAATGTGTCTGGTTTATGGGCAGTTCAAAAATATAGAACTATTCGTTGGAAAATAACTTATATGTTAAGAAAGTAGTATACATACAGAAGAGAAAGGCATAGGTAATGGCTAACCTGTTATGCCATTCGTTTCTGTAAAAGAATTGGATCTTTCTTCGCAAGTCAATAAGATGTAACTCTACAAAACTCCAGATCCCTCTTTATGATAAAGATCTCAACTGATTTTTAATTGTCTATGGCATTTAATAATGCCACGTAAGCGTAACCAAATTCCCGAGGTGGAACGCCTGCCATTAATTTCCCATGGTATCACCAAAAGGAAACTACCAGCTGTGTCATGGGGTTCACTATTCCCAGTGACACACCCGACTATTAGTGAAAAAAATAGGTATAATATTAGGTATATTCTTGCCCGAAAAATCAACGAAAGCTAGAAAAAATCCGTTGACAAAACTTAACTTGCTAGATGACTAGTTGCTATGCTAGTGTGTGCTTTTTCCCAGTTATTACAATTCTCAGAAGGAAGTATATTTTAATTTTAGGCATTTGGCGCTGCGTTTTTGGAATGTAATCAAGTAAAATACATGCGTAGATACTAGACAGTATTTATACTAAAGGTTAATTATGTTGTCATTGAGCGATGCATATCCTAAATACCAACAAGATATCGTGGATCACAGAATCTTTACTAATATTATAAATTCCAAAGTAGCTCTGTCTGTTACCTTTCCACGCTTAAACAGCTGAACAGATCTATATGAAAAGTATGAAGATAGTTTTAGACTTTGGGAAGGTTATAGAATACTTTTTGGCGCGATAACCGACACCCACGGCCACTTAATAATATAATAATATTTAATAATAATAAAAAGTAAAAAGGTATGCCATGTAGTGATTCCCCATGATACACCTAGTAGTGCTATGGGGTCGGCGAACGTCAGCTGCTTTCTGTACAGAACATCGCGACGGGCTTTGATGGTAGGGGCTAGTGTTACTGAATTATAGTATACCTATTAAGTTATTATATTATTGTAAGTATCTTCTTATACTTATTTGCTATAAAATACTAAATCGTTGCGTCGAGTTTTAATGACGACTTTTGTAATAGGAATATTGGACCGTGATCTAGCAGGTGTCTCTCTAGACACCTTATCATATGATATGCCGGCAATATTATTTTAGTTTAGACTATACAAAGGCATAGCCCGCCTGATGCTAAGTGTACACTACGGTTACCATAGTCCGTAGTAGAAGTAGCAGCCCCTCGTAGCAACTTATTGACTACTCTGACGCGTTGCAGTAGTCCGTAGCAGAAGTAGACCCTCGTAGCAACTTATTGGCTACTCTCATGCTTTGCTACCCTGCAAAAATAAAAAGAACGCATTTTATTAACAGCATGGAACATAGTCCCGTTGCTCCCAACATAACGCTTTCTAATGAGCTCTAGTGACCTTACTCACTACATTTAGACGCAGGAGGTAGCAGGTAGGTTATGATATTTTATTGATTTACATAGGTATAAGTCCCGGCAAACAGCTCGACAAAGTCTACAGATCCAAAAACTCTTTACATCTATTGCTCTGATCCAGATAAGCATAGAGCTACAATTTTTATGTAGCACTTTTATGTAGCTAGCCGTAGCAATCCGTAGCAACGTGTCGATCGTTGCGCTACGCGAAGTAATAACAAAATTAATGCTTCGTTACGTTCGTAGCGACACACGCGTTGAAATTGCGCGACCGATAGAAAATCATTTTTTCTCTTTACCTTTTTGGTGAAAATATTGATATTAAGGTTGATTTACCTACCTATGTATATTATTGTGAAAGATATTTTCTTAAAGTAGGTATTATTTATTGTATGTTTTTATTTCAAATTCACTTTTTGTATTCTATTCTATGCTGTATGTAACATTACGAACAACAATCATAAGCCAATATAACGTCGCGTTTTAGTGAATATTGGACAAGCGGAAGTTCTACAATGACGCATTCTATGCATTTTGTATAGCAAGCAATTTCTCTACAATAAAGGTTGTTACAGCGAGTGAAGCGCTGTAGCAACTTTTATTGCAAAGAATCCCTACCGGACTCAATGGAAACTCTTTTGAGTGAGCGTGAGGCTCACGCTAGTCTTCAACAAGTACAACCTCAATTCCAGAAATATAGTAAAGCTTATAACGTAACGTATGGGTGTATTTATACGTCATTGTTTACTTAGTTATATTAAAGTTGTCAAATAAAGGCACAAAAAGTGCTTTGCAACTAGTGAAAATTAATTTCATATGCAATATACGGAATGTTACATTAATAGTAAAATAATAATTATATCGCCCAAACTAAAGGCAGGCGTCGAGAGCGAGACACTAGTAAGTTAAATAGGTACGTCTCCTCTCATGGTCAGCAATAGAATGATTTTTGAAACGGAAAACCGAATCAAGCGCCGTTGTATGAATTTTAATTCTGAATTTATTGCTAGTAAACTTGGAAAGCGAAAAAAGATGCTATAACATCGCAATGTTATAGTACCACGTTACAGGCTAAAGCATCTTTAATATTCTGAACACAGAGAGATTAAGGTAGACACTAAATATCCCTAAGGAGGTGGATGGATAACACAAGATAGAGCAAACCCTATCACATCAAGAAACGTCACTCGATTTCCGTTGCGTAAATTGCGAAGAGTAAATCTCGGTACGCCAGTCGAATACACCGAACCTTCAATTAAACTGCTAGTTATGTCATCACCTTATGCTACACTTATTTTGGGCAAGTATCTATGAATGTGGAAAGTATGTTTGCCGTGGTATTTGATAGTTGCCGCAACGTGGCGCGCTATAAGCAGATTACGGTTATTCAAACTATAATTAATTTTCCGTGTATCGTCTGAGAGCAGGAAGCGGTAGGTGATTACACCGTACCTGTTTCTCGTTTTCTAAAGAAGTAAAGAATTTTAATGGTATTATCTACTCGTACCCAAAATTTTTGTATTAAGGTACCTACACCTTACATAATTAAACTTTATACAGGATGTTTGGTACACTGTATAACAAGCGGGCACCTACCCCTGTTAACATAGTCATATATAAATACTAAGGTGTTATCAAAAACTCATATTCGTAAAATAATTTTCACTCCATACAAATAGTTTGGTCAGTAAAACAAAACGTATGGGGAATTTCAAATAAAATTAATTTTACAATTTTGAATCTTTGTTAATACTTTAGTATTTATACGACTATGTTAACATGGGTTAACATGGCCCGCTTGTTATACCATGTATCAAACATGTTGTAGTGTTACTTGCGGTAAGTAATGTCGCCAGACTTCATTATGGCAAGGCGAGGCTGATAACTTAACGCTTCCTATTGATTTTTGTAAGGTATAGGCATAATAGGCAACTCGTGAGGTGGTATGTATACTTTGTTTAGTATACCAAGGCAACTCGTGAGGTGGGATGTATACTTTGTTTGGTATACTTAGGCAACACGTGAGGTGGGATGTATACTTTGTTTGGTATACCTAGGCTACTCGTGAGGTGGGATGTATGCTTTGTTTGGTATACCTACGCAACTCGCGAGGTGGGATGTAGGTTTGTTTTGTTCACCTATGCAACTCGTGAGGTAAACTAAAACCCGAACTGAAACCCGAGTAAAATATAGTATCCATTGTATTTTTAAATTGATAATTACCTGTTTGTGGCTGCAACTTCCTAATAAAAAAGAATACGACATAGTATAAAGTTCAGTTAGCATCAGTAATGTTTCTTGAACATTTACGTTCTATCATTTACCAAATGGATATTTTTTTATAGCTTCTTTTCGCTTCCAAAGATAGATGTTGCATAAAGGCATGCTGGAGAGCAACCGGCTTTACTCTGAGAGCCCATTTAAGAATTCCCCTTTCGTTTCGCCGGCCCTCATTAATCATAAGTATGGGTTGGCACGCTGAGGACGTGTGCGAGAATATCGAACGTTTTAGGTACACGCACAGGTTATCCTTCTGAATATTTGAGCAAAATTTTACAAATACTTTGTAAACATTTCTTGGATTTGCGTAATAGCTACCTCGTATTAGGGTAGTAGGGGTACTTAATGGAAAATGCACATTGAATAGTTGACCCTAGTTTTCGCTCATGAACTGTTAGGCATTTAAGTAGCTTTTAGGTACATGGCGTAATATGTGACGCAATAGTGTAATAAGTGCGAAATATTACATTATATTGTATGACTAGCTTCTGCCCGCGGCTTCGACCGCGTGATTTTTTTTACAAGCAAAAAGGCATTTACGCTTGTCCTGTGCCACGGGGTGAGAGAGCCATGGGTCTCGAGGAGCCCCACTTGGCTCCTCGATCAAAGATGGTTTAGGTCGAGACTAACAATCAAAACAGCCCCGGTGTTCTAAATTTTCGCATTATCAGGATTTCGGGCAACTGTATGCGAACCTTAACTGATAAATTACTTCTTTCTGTCTTCAAATCGTAATAACGTTTGATAGAGTAAGTTGATTTTAATGCAATAAAGACTAAATGTTACCGTAACATATTTACTTTGAATATATTTTGAAATCCATAAACTCGATTCAGTGGATTTGGTTTGATGACACAGGCAAATCGCCAGCTAGACAAAACTAAAATAAGGATATTTTGTTCGTTACTTATTCTCAGTGTAATATTTTTTTGCAAAAATATACAATGTACAGATACGTGATAATTTCATTTTTTTATAAGCTTAGAATTATATATTGAAGATGATAAGGTAGAAGAAGAATATTCATAATAGGAGAAGATATTTCCCTGGCCCAGTCATTGATACTTCCTATTCTAGATTATGCTGACGCGTGTTATCATAACATAACTGAAGAACTTTTAAACAGAGTCAATCGGCTGCGAAATGTAGGCTGCATGTCATTTTCGGATTGAGTAAATATAATCATGTGTCGCAGCTCCGATGGGAGCTAACATAATTATGTGGCTCACCATTCGTCATAGCAGAAATTCGCGTATTCTTTATCTACTTTTCAACAATTGTATAAAGCAGCCTATCCTACCAATCTTCGTGAGCGATTTGAGTTTGTCCGTCTTTCCGACGTAAGTACCTTGCAGATCGCATCTCCGTACTTTGCTGAAACTTCCTTCACAAACCACTCGTTCGGTCTTATTTTTCGTCTCCATCACTGTTCATATAGTTACATTGTGGAACACTGCCTCCTCGGGTACGTGACTATCAGTTGATTTCTTTGTTTAAAAAAGATTAAAAGAGCATTATCTCTCGTTATCATATTTGTAGTCTGTTTTTTCCTTATTCATCCAATTCGTAAGGATGTTTAAGTATTTTTAACCGACTTCAAAAAGAAGGAGGTTATATGTTCCACTGTATGTTTTTTTGTATGTTTGTTCACCGATTTCTCTGTCAATACTTAGCTTCCTAATAATACGCTTCGCGATTGTCTTAAATTTCTAACCTATCACGTGACCTATAGGAGTAGGACAGCTAGTATTGCTAGAAATTGATGGGTAAAATAAATATATGAGTATACGAAGATTCTTTTAAAAAAATACATTCGATTTGAGCATTACTTAATTCTCGTATTAACAAAGGCATACAGAAAAAACTAGTTCGAATAACGCGTTCTATCTAAAAACTAGTTTTAACTGTAACATATACATATAATCTTATCATTCCCAAATATTCGTCCACGCGACATATATATTCCCTGACCAGGTCCTCTGTCCATCAAGTGGGAATCCTTCTTTCCGCTTTCTGGTACGTGGTGCCCATGCTAGAACGTTAACGCCTCATCGGCTGTACGTTCTATCAGCGTGATATATGCCCCGCCCACTGTTACTTCAACTTGCTAGTCCTATGGGCTTTATCAGTGACCTTGGTTACGAACGTCCTCATTTCTTTATTATGTCTCGTAGGGAAACACCTAACACAGTTCGTTGGGTGCCTGTAAACTTTCACAGAAGTTTTCTAAAGCGACCCTCACGTTTCAAATTTATCGGTAGCCGAACTGCTGCCGAAGATTCTTAGCACCTCATGCCCTGGTTGATACCGTGTCCTGTTTATCATGAGGGGATTTTTACATAACCACTATATTTGGCAGCGGGTTCGTAATGCAGTAATTTACCAGTACCCAGACGATGCTGCTGCCCGTCCTCTGGGGAAAAATACCCCTGAATCGGTTCTTTCGAACAGGAGGAAAGCGGGAGGTGCTATTCTAACCCGACACTACACGGGAAACTCCAATAATAAATAAAAAAAAACAAAGAATTAATACACCTCCAAAACATCTTGAGTGACATGCGTAGAAAAGATGAGATATCTTTCATAGTTCGATTGAGTGCCTTCAATGCGCGTTTGTACGCCAGCGTACATTTATTCCAGATAATAATTTTACTTGCTAATTGAACTTTGGCCATTGCTGAATATTTTCAAACGTTTGATGGTTAAACGCAGAAAAACTTGTTTGGCATCTACTAATAAAAATCTATCTAAACTAGTAAAATTGCACGTCCTGAGGTGGGGATCGAACCCGCGACCTTTTGCAATCCGGACGACTGCTTGTTTTTGTACGGCATCCTTTAAATCTGTCAAGCGGCGCTATCCCTCCGGAGGGCTGTGACAATTGAGAAATCAATTGTGCCTGAAATCTGATGCTTGAAGGATTAAGCAATTCGGGATTTCGTACAAACAGTGGCGAAAATGACATCAGAAAGGTTTTTCCACTCTTCCCAGTTCCACCAAGTGCATCGAAATAAATAGGCCACCGTTTCCAATTCCATCATTATCCTCACCAGGTCTTACTACATGGGGAAATTCATCATCAATTGCCTTCATTGCCTGTCATTGACGTATTATCTATAATTATTATGAATTATACATTTATTTTGATAAGGAACAATATCATGTTTACAAAAATACCTTCGCAGATAATGCATTATTTTAAGGCTTTACACTTGCATAAGTACAGTAGCGAGTTAACTTGCGGTCTTGGCGAGTTAAGTTCTTAACATTGTTTGGACGGGAATTTGAACTTAACTCGCCAAGACCGCAAGTTAACTCGCTACTGTACTTATGCAAGTGTAAATCAGCCATTAGAGCAAATTTGATTACCAAAAAAAAGGTTATAGTGAGTCTACTTTAAAAGGCAGACGTGCTGTGTCGCGGACATTTTTTAGATCTTTTAAAGGAGATCAATTTTGTCGTACATAATTTTTGAGTAACTTTAACCGTTAACGCAGCGCACGCAACGAAAGCTCTGAAAAGGAATATTTTTTGCCATTTTTCATTGATGCTCAGCTCCTATTGGTGGTAGCGTGATGCTATATAGCCTATATAATGGACTATTCAACAAAAAAATATTTTTATCAATTTGAATCAGTAGTTCCTGAGATTAGCGCGTTCAACTAAACAAACAAACTCTTCAGCTTTATAATATTATAAATATATTACGTATTAAATATAGTAAATAAGTATAGATACGAATATTTACATCAAAGTAATGAGATTGGAAGTGGTGTACAGCTCAGGGGAAATAATAAACATTAATCAACCAAATTCATTCCACGAACTTACATTTAACTATTATAATAACTTTGAAATTAACTTTGATAAAGACCACGGCATTATTATAACCGTAATTGACAATACACACGTTGTGATCTGTACATATAAACTGTCTACAATACGAGTAATTACAATGAATAAATAATTCTGCAACAAAAGCGTTCATGGTCAACAAAATGTTGGCTGTGGCTAGCCGCTCGCGGATGTTCAATATTTTTGTCTGCAAATTGTGAGTACTTTCCAATATTATACTATAGACAATAGTAAATATCGTGCCAATTTGGGTCAATAAACAGCTGGGAGTGATTAAAGGGTTGCATGACTAAGTAGGTAATGACTATAATGGTCACTCTAAAGTAGGGGCTAGTATTGCTATAGTTACTAGTTAAGAGAAAATTGGCCAAGTTATTATCAGTTTTCAGTTTGTTTCATACAAACACACGAGTGTGTATTTGTATACATAGTATCAGTGTGTATTTTTTTTTCGCTAAGCTTGTCATGTGTGTGTGTGTGTTTATACCCGCCTATGAACCTTGGGTTGCGGTGGCTTCAGCAGGTAACTGGTAAGTAAAGGTGTATAAAACTGGGTCTTAAATTTGTTATCAATCAATGCAATCAAATATAATATCAATACAAAGATCAGTTTTATACATTTTATTTGTAAAAACATTATAAACCGCGTCGTCCATTTCCAGACACCATTAAACTATAATAAATTCAAATTATGCTAACGTTATTGTATAAAAGCTCAATTTTATACATGTTGATTGGGGAACTATCAAATGATGTTTCCTCAGTAGCCAGACAGTCTCGATGGTTCCCTCATCTTGCCAGTCACCTTAAAAGTCTGCCGTTGCGCTGGCGCGAAAGACATACCGGGTGTAAAGGGTCCCCTAAAAAACCAAGGCAGATGGCAGTGCTGATGACCCTAAAGACGACTTGTTGAAAAAAAACAATTGGAATAGCGAAAAAAAGTGAGTTCAATGCTAAGAAAATTCAGATATAAGGTCAACTGTTCTGTTGAGCTCAATGGTAACATTCTCTCTCTCTCTCTCTATCTCTCGGTTTTAGCGCGCCCCTGGGCGACCGTGATGTCCCCCAGGCACTGTACGGTCATCGGCATCGCAATGAATGTTTCCTAATGGAAGCATATCATTGAAGTGAAGAAGAAAGAGAGCCTTGTGGTATATCATCGTTCACTGACATCAGTCCCGAAGGGCATCCATCAACGATAACATGGATTCTTCGCTCCTGCAGGAAGGCGGCGATCCAGTTGCAGAGCTCAGCAGGCAGACCGTATGCCGGGAGCTTAGAGAGAAGAGCCCTGTGCCAGACCCGATCAAAGGCTTTGGCAATGTTAAATAGTCACTGACTCACCACGTTTGTCTACAGTCTACAGCTTCACCCCAGACGTACAATAAATACTCTATACAAGATTGTTTGGGCCGAAACGTATCAGACCAGGTCTTTTTATTTAAGATTCATTCCATAACCTTGCAAAGAACCTAGGTGACAGCTATTAGGTGGTAGTTAGATGGGTCTGATCGTTCTCCCTTTTGGGGACCGGTTGCACATTGGCCTCTCTCCAAGATTCCGGAAGAGACACACACACCCAGAAGAGAGAGAAAGATGGTATAGCCGCGTAAAATTGGTAGACAACTTCACTGCGCATTTTCTCAGTACCATCGCTGAATCTACTCGAGGCCCACTTTCATACACCTTTAATGCCTGTTACCGCCGTGACCCAAGTTTCAAAGGCGAGGATCATTCTTATCTGTTTAGAGGACATACATACAGAATATCAGAACCTGAAGTCTGGCCGTCGCGGGCTCTTGCTCTATATTAAAATGGCTATTAAAATTTAATATAGGTATCTACTACTAATAAGATAATCTCTATAGGTATGGCCGGTAATAATATGTATAACGAGCTTAGCGAAGACAAAATATACACTAGTGAGTGTGTGTTTGTATGAGACAAACTGAAAACTGATAATAATTTGGCTAAAGAGGCGCTCTTTACCCAATCAAAAGAATTTGTATTCCAAAAGACACTAGTTTGTAATTGTATTGCAGTCAGTGATTACGAGCTTTCTGCATGAGATGAGACTCGCATTTTAATTCATTTTACCAGTGCGAATTCAGCTTTGCAATAAAACTTTTTGGAAAATGTATCCAATCTGTCACAACAGAAGAAAATGCTTTAATGTCATGAAAAAACCCAAGACACTTCTAAACTATCGTAGATACGGAAATAATTAATCTGTGCTCTAAACCAAATACTATTTAGCTTTAGTTTGTACTGCTCAATTTGTAAAACTTTCTAAATATTGGTTTTAGTAACTATTTTCTCGGATTCTTTGCTTGTTACGGTACTGGCTGACAAAATAACAGAAAGGAAAAGCAGTTGTCGCCTAAGGACGAACTTATTGACATTGCACTGCAATTTGCTGTGTAATTGAGTTAAACAATAGCTTATTGACCGTCGCTAACTAGTTCAGGAATGAATCATTTTGCGAAGTTTCAGACTAAAATCTTGAGCATTTTACGGCGGCGTGATATCTAACAAAAGTTGTGTACTGGCTGAAATTAAATGCACAGCGACTACGCTAGTAATATAAATAAAATATATAAAATTGCTGAACTAGAAGCGGTACGCACCCGGCGGGCTCGAAACGCACCAACTTCCAGAGTAATCGCCTTGCTTAATGAGTTCCCTGAGGCCGACATATTATCCCAAAAATGTGTATTTTCTGTCAATATGTATCATCTGACCTTAATAGAAAGTATTAAATGTAATTCTAACCAGTGCACATTTTGGTTTAGTGCTGTAAATCCACTGTTATAATTAATTAAATAAATAAGTTAGTGACCTGCTACAGATCCAGAAATAGGTACATCCGTAAGAGAACCAAAGTCACTGACACGGCTCATAGGATTAGCTAGTAGAAGTGGCAGTGGGCAGGGCACATAACACGCAGAACGGACAGCCGACGGAAAACATAAAGTAGGTCGGCCTCCCACTAGATGAACAGACAACTAGCTAACGACTTGTTCGCTTACTCAAATGACAAGAGAAATGTCAGTGGATAAAATATACGGACCGAATCTGTTTCAGAACGGAACGTTGTAAGCGTGGTAGGCACCGATACTTGTCATTTTTAGCCAATAAGGAGGCTGGTCAGGGTCGAGGGAGCCGTTGGATGCAGGCTGCGCAAGCCGTTTTGTTTCGAAATCGATGGGGGAGGCCTTTGTTCGTCAGTGGACTTCATAGGCTTCAGTGGACTTCATAATGATGAAGATTAAGTTTACAGGGAGGAGCTCGGTGGCGTATTGGTTTGAGCGCTCTGGTGTCGATACGAAAAACAAAGCAACTTTCGCCATGGTCGATCTTGGGATGGGTCAATCAAAGTTTGTTATCTCGAGCTCCTCCGTGCTACAGAAGGCACGTTAAGCCTTGGTCCCGGTTGTTCCTGCAACCTCTTTAGCCCACCAACCCGCATAGGGCCCCCGTGGTGGTGTTATGGCCCAAACTCGCTCTGTTCGTGTTTCTCCCATGTAGGAAGGCCTGTGGGTCAATTCTGCTATTTCTTTTCCTAAACGGATCGGCTGCGGTTCGGTATCGTTACCAATGCGGTTGTAATACAAAAAGGTATTCCACTAACATTGCTTATAAAGCCGGAACCCTAACATAACGCGCTCGGTTGGTTTAACTTCGGCTCGATAATAGTTGCAATATTGCAAGAAACAAATATATTTTGGCTTAGTGACTAGACAGTTGTTAATTTTGGACAGTTCGAACAAAGAACTATCGATGCGTTTCGGCTGCCACAATTGTTAAATATTTAGCAGAATAAGATACAATGATTGAACCGAACGGTTCGCGTTACGTGTTTGTTAGTAGAATACCAAACTGATGCGTTTCGGTTACGTTTCGATTGCGTTGAGTTAGAAGAATACAAAAACATTGTAACTAAAGCGTTTCCGATTCGTTTCAGATCAAAATACAATAGCAGGATTGGGGGGCTGTGCACAGCAGTGGGACGTATATAGGCTGGTGATGATGATGATGATGATGAAGTTTACAGACTCGAGATTGCTCGAGGTGACATGTAGGTCATTTCTTGCTGTTCTTGACTCATAATCCATGGGTACGTGTTATTGCTCGTGACTGTCGACTGTCAGAGAAGTCAAACAAACTTCACGGTGGTTTCGTTATTCGTATAACTTTGTTTTCGTCTCCTAAGTTTCGAGATATTTTCATAGCAAGAGGAGGTTAGTTCAGGAATGTTGCGCCTTAATAAGAGGTAGGTTTAGTGCTGTAGGTAAAATATCAAGCAGGATTCCGCCATCTTTGTATAAGCCAATGTCGCCCTTACGCGTGGGCCTGTGGTGTCTCATTTTTTTCGCAAAAACTGTTTGTTAGGAAATTACTTGGAACAGAAGCGACGGGTTAAACCGGTGTTTCTTTACCCACTACGGTTGTAAATGTCGACAAGGATCAAAGAATGATAATGCACCACCTGCCCACCATTCTGGATTGTATGTAACTACAAACTACCTAATAGAGATACTAGAGTAATTGTCATAATAGAAAATGGTGGCAAAGAAGCGTACCGCTTGATGGTAAGCGGTTGCCGTAGCCATACATGTGTTCCCACCAGGCACCTTTTAGCGCGGTAAGGCGTAAGGTACCACTTAACAGTTAATTTTATCAATTCAATTCTTCGCATAATGCACCCTTTTTACGAAGCGTGAAATGTCACATCAGGTGGTATTTTTAAGTAATTTGCGGTGATTTTTATAATTAAAATGGTCTATACGCTCTCGTAGAACCTTGGGCACTACTCACGCGTTCCGTGTCCGTAACAATCAAGAGTTAGGAGACGATTTTCTGTTACTGTAATATAATTCTTACTCAGAGCACACTGCACGTACCACGTACCACACAACTGTCAAAAAAGATCCGAATTTAGGAATCTGTTTAACTGTCACTTTTTATCACGGTGCGTCAAAGCGAGACAGCATGTGTCTTTTTGAATCGAATCCCTGATCCGACAGTTTCTGAATAAGGGGGCAGCGCGCTGACTGTATTTAAATACTAATGTGTATTTATTTCAGGCAGTCATTACTATTATTTAATATTGATTAAACTTTTACACAGACTTTGTTTCTGGCGTCTCTGTTTTGCAAATAAGAGCTTAACTTGCCTGTGCTACCTAATAATAATATCCTGACGTCGGCCTGTAGGTACGACCTCAGCGTGGCCTGGCGCTTCTCTTATTCAAGGGTATAGAAAGGTTACCTTTTTATAATTCAGCAAATATACGAAGTTTTTAAACACAATACAAATCAAACAAAAAATCAGCTTGTTTTTCATAATATATTTTGTACCTGTTAGTACGAATTCATATATTATGTATAGAGTACAGTCAGGAACAAAGTACTTTTTTGCGAGGGGAAAAATAGGTTTTACGCCTTCCCTACATGTAGGAGAAAGAGG
Source organism: Nymphula nitidulata (assembly GCA_947347705.1). Taxonomy (NCBI): domain Eukaryota; kingdom Metazoa; phylum Arthropoda; class Insecta; order Lepidoptera; family Crambidae; genus Nymphula; species Nymphula nitidulata. Next base: position 28,356,096 of record OX374616.1, read on the forward strand.
GGCATGTGCGCAAGGTCGTAGCTAGGAATTTGTTAAGGGGGGGGGGGGGGGGGGGGCAGGCGTAGACAAACCAAGTACTATATCTAAGGTAAATGCTGCAAGAACTATGGAACAAGTTACGGTTTGTGAGCATTCCTGCATCTTCTATGGGGCAGCCGCCCCCCCTGCCCGTACCTCGCTACGCCCATGCATGTGCGGCTCCTCGACCAAAGATGGTGCAGGTCGGGAGTGAGACTACCCATTATAACTAGGTACCTCTTTTGCGGTGCTCTAACTACTAACTACACGCATGGCATGTTCAGAATTTTAAGCAACAGTTTCCCTTATCCCTCAGTATTTCTGTTTTTCGTTTGTACGTGTGTACTCTGGCTGCTCTAACAAGAAACTAAGTACCTACCTACCTTTTATAATTGTTTCATGTCTAGTTTAATTAAAATGTGTTTTTCGATTATCGTCGTACGTTCATATTTATTCCATAAAAATGTCATGTACATAAAAATGTAAATTAATAATATCTAATAGTCGTATAAATTCACAGTGTAGTATGCTGGTACAGCGACCAATTCATACAATAATCATAGGTACTCTTGTCTCTTCTGTACATCCGTGTAAGACTGAGTGCATTATTAGAGGAGAGAGATAAACATTACTAGTGCTAATCTATTATACATCTGAGCCGACTGCACCAAATCCAAGTTTTTCTGATCATTCTATTTTTCCAACTAACTAGTTAAAAGATCAAGAAAATTAGTAAAACTACTTGAAAAAATAAGGACTAGGTACTTAATCGAAAAATACGTTTGATCGTTAGATTTGGAATTCACCAAGTCTATAAGTATATACCTATAAAAGAAAAAGTAGTGAAGTAAAAAGAACCTTTCGTAAAAAATGCCTTACAAGTAGAGACAAAATGGTTTAATACAATATTAAACATTTTATTGTAAGAACGTAGTTCCATTATTTTACATTAGCAAGAGCAGACCGATAGAGTCGCGGCGCAAAGACTAATTTGATAAACAATGCAAAATAAACCTTATTTCAATATAATGAAATAAAATCGCGCTGTGCGACATGAAGCCGCCTCTTAGCGCGACAGAAAGGGAGCGGAATGAAAAAACGTAATAGGGTTGGTTTTACATTGCTTATTGAATTAGTAGCGCCTTACTCCGCCAGTCTATGACCCTATAGGTTGCTTTTTGCACAAGATAGCTTTTTACCAGATTCATAATACTAATTTTTTACCTTATTTTTAACCGACTTCAAAAACGAGGAGAAACTCAATTCGGTTGGTATGTTTTCTTGATCCGATTTACGTTATTATTTTTTGTTCGATGCGGAATAGTTGCTATTTGGTCCTATATTTTTTTTTATTAAATCGATTAGGTACCGATTAGGATAAGTAGAATGAGTTAAGTATTACTGACTCTTTCCTATGACTTTTTAGTGAAATGATACGATAAGTAGTAAGAAACAATATATGCTGACGGTCACCCATATAGCTTTGACTTTATAAAGTTATCACATAAAAACTATGAAAAAAAAAGATTTTACAAAAATTTAAACCGACTTCAAAATCCTCAAAAGGATAATTAATTAAATTTAAGTTGGTAGGTACTGATCCCCTAAAAAACATTTTTTGGAGTTGGTGCCAAGTTGTTTCCATAAACAATAGAAAGTGAAGCACTGACTCCAAAAAATACATAGGTATGTTTCTAGGGCATAACTACTTAAATGTAATTATTTTATCCTTTTTAGTATTTTGAAGTCGGTTTTAATTTGTTTGTATTATAAAGTGTTAAAAATTACGAACTACATTCAAACTTGCATGTTGTCTCAATTTTGAAAAGAAAATATAATACATGTATAGGTAATACTTGGCCTAGGGGGATTGTTTTTGGTTGTATTTTTCCTTTTTGTATATCATTGAAATATTATTTAATTAATGGTTTTTAGTGATGAATGATGATGAATTATTATCTAAGAAAGACCGACTTTTATTACGATGACGACGCATAGGTTCGTTTTCACTAAGACTCTTGACGACATTCTCTTTCTATCTCTTTTAGATAGACTGAGCTATAAATAGCTAAGAGACTCATAGCGTTAGCAAATGTTCGTGAAAACGAACATTACAAATACTCATATCATTTTAACCAGTGAAATGGGTAAAGTTCGATTAGAGTTTGACGTATTACCTTTTACGTGCTTCGATGTTCTTATTCGTGATTCATAAAATACTTCTCATGGTGATTAATTTTATTGAGAATGTCTAAAGTTTTAGTTTCTAAGGATAAATTTATGTTTGTATGTTATTATAACTAATTAAAGATGAGGTATAATGTTGATTCCACTTAAATTTGATTTTGGGCTGTGTAGTAATTGATATAGTACGTATCATTGGCGATGTAGAAGTCACAAACAGCCTAGAGAGTTTACAATTGCGTTGTGACATTGCGTCGCTTAGCTTCTTATATCGAGTTTATCATGAAGAGTGTTCTGAAGAGCTTTTTGACCTTATCCCACCTTTCCTCTATTTACTACTCAGGAGCCTACTCAGGAGCACGCGTGCCGGTCTTCGGAGTCATTAATTCACGGTCGTCAACATCACGCACAAATAAGTTTAGTAACTCGTTTCTTTATTGTATCAGGTGGTGTTGAGTCATTTGCCGTGCTTTGTATATCTAAATAAATAACTCAAGTCAATTTCATAAATTATAATGTACAGAGAAACAGGTACAAGAAACATGGCGTCCATTTTGTAACCCAAAACACACAGAAATGAAATAATTCGACATCAGGGATATGACGAACTCATTTCAGACTGGAATTTTAGTTTTTCTTATTTGTTGATGAGTGAATTTCTGGGCAGCTCTCGTGCATTCGAAACTATCTCGAATTCGTGATAAAATTCGAATTCGAACTACTTATAATTGAGTTCTAATCAAGTTGAAATATTCTGAAAATCTCGAATTCGAATTTTCTCGAAGGAAAGCCACTCGAAGTGCTTTGAATGGTAGGCAGCGATCGAGACGTAGATTTCGAACCATCTTAAATATAGTCCAATGGCGGCGGCAGTACCTACGTTGAGTATTATATTGTAATCTATGTTTATTGTTTGTTAGTTGGTTGGTTTTTGATTAAAATAGTAAAATACATATAACGAAGCATTCAATCAACTTTTAAAAAAAGTGACAAAAGAGTACCAGAATAAATTCAAAGTGTGAATAATAAGAAACGATAAATTTAAAAAAAGTAAAAAGAAACAAAATTAAAAATTATAGCAATAATAAATCATTTAAAAAAGTGTAGGTCTCATCTAGATTTAAGGACGAACGAAAATGGGTAAATAGTTTGGTTATCCTAATTTGAATGACAAACAAGGTTAACCAAACTATTTACCTACAGATAAGCTATGATGCTTCTCTAATTACTTGAAATTAAATATGCATATTTCACAATCTTCTAATCACTTTCACACTACAACTCGAAGTATAATGAGAATAGGAGATTCAAAAACAAGAAAACAATCTCGATTTACGAGATTCATGGTCGAAAATGATGTCGAAGAGTAAACTGAGATTTTTTTCGAGGAATTTTGTCCTTGCACACAGGAGAAGAGATAGAAACAAATGATATGTCATTTTTTCTTAAATGGAGACAATATTTTCTTTTTTGCATTAGAATTAGGATTGAATTATATCCACTAACCACTCTTGTTACTGGGCTTGATCGTTTAGTATACGCTAAAACAAAAATTAAAACTTACTACAAAATACTAAAAACGATAAAATAATTAAATTCAAGTACCTAGGTACTTATCCCTTAGAAACATATTTTATGGAGTCGGTGCTTCACTTTCTATTGTTTCTGGAAACAACTTAGCACCAACTCCACAAAAAATGTTTTAGGGGATAAGTACCTACTTAAATTTAATTATTTTATTCTTTTTAGTTTATGAAGTCAGTTTTAGTTTGTTTAAATTTTTTTTTCACTATTTTTAGTCATAATTTTTTTAAGCTCAAAGCTTGATGGGTGACCGTCAGCATAATATTGGTTCCTAGTAACGTATCGTTTCACTAAAAAGTTATAGGAAAGCAAAAATCCGCAATTTCGCATACTTAAGACAACTTACTCATTCTGATTAGTTATTTTGATTTAAAAACCAAACTAACCTATCGATTTTAAATATATTTTTAAGGGACCAAATGGCAACTATTCCGCATCGAAAAAAAAGAATCACGTAATTCGGATCAAAAATCTCTGCGTAATCGGTGTAAGTACATACATAGAAAAAAAAACGTACCAACCGAATTGAGAACTTCCTCGTTTTTGAACTCAGTGAAAAATTTATCTCTTTCTCTCAATAAACGACAGCTATCATATTTTGGAAATTAATAAAAATACTGATTTGCTTTACTTGTCATATACTATTGTTTTAATGAATACATCTCCCGCCCTCTCTCTGTGGCCTCAGATCCTGCAGTTTGTAAGAAGCTTTCAGTTTTCAGAACAGCAAAGGTTTTAATCAGCTTTCAACAAGGAACTGAGTGAAGACAAGAAATAAAAAATTCAGTAACTTTCATGACTAAAAAGAGGAGGATATAGCTACGCTAGGAAAGCTGATGTAATTGTTGTTGGATCGACTAGAATGTTTATATAAACGTTGCATGTTATTCTTTTTTTATTCTCTTAGATACTGCATATAATATCTTTACATCAAGATAAAATCGAGTCTGTTTCTTATTTATTTATTAATATACACTAACAGTCCATACATCGATACATTCAAAATAAAAATCACTTGACTTCATGCTACATTTCAAATGTATGCACATATTACAAATGTACACAACTCTCTAGGTAGAAACTTCAGGTTACAGGCAAGCTTGCATCTACATAAGTATATTTTGAAAACTGAACTTATTATTTTTATTTTCATAAAGAATATCAAAATTTTAAGAAAGCATCTCTTCTATGTTTGTAACGGCAAATCAAGTCGGCATGAACCTGATATGCGATTTTCTAAAGTCAGCAGCTATGGATTAGTGGCTGCCGGCTGCGCTGTCGTACCTTTTGGCGTTTTTTTGACAACCGTTGGCGACACTAGCGTTCCGAAATTCAGCAAACCGGAACTAAAAAGTGGATGATTTTTGTATCTTTATGTCAAAATCAAATATTGAATGAAGTCATTGCGATACAATTTTAACACAGCAAAAACGAAATAAAAAAATATCGATTATACTTCATGTCGTATAACCAAAACAGTGACAATCTTACACAGCCAAGAGACCGACGACGTAGAGATTAGTGAATACGCTTTCGCGCAGCGCAGTGCGCAAACGTCAAAACCAATGGCAGCTCGTCATCTTGTCAGACGTTAAGCTCGATGTCGAATATTTTTGTTTGTGAATCACTCTGCTGATCTAACTTTAGACCACGGTTTGTCTTAGAGCTGAAGGGGCCATCACGGAGGTTATACCCGACAGCAGGGTTCTTGTGACATTGGTCTGTGAAAGGTCCTTCTTAAATAAAGCTACAAATATTTGCCCCTTTTCTCAAGTCTACAGGAATTAAAATGCACTTTAAAACCATAATAATCAATTAATAATGGAAAATAAAATATAATGGAGAAATGCTGCAACGGCCCCAACGCAGTGACCCCAACTCAGCTTGTGTTACAGTTAAAATCTGAGTTCTTCTGTTAGAGTCGGCAGGAGTAATCGAAACGCATAAATACTATGTTATTATTTTGTGAAGAACTAATATAGATTCGCAGAAAGATCCGAGTGGAATTACTAACATGCTAAGGACTAAAAGGTGACCGACACAGATCGGTGTCGCGTGTTACTTGTACCTAGTACGTCGATGCACCAGGAGATGAGATGGTAAAGTTTTGGGCCCGCTCATGAGGACCCTTACTGTAACGAATCTCGAATTCAACTGTCAAATAGAGCAAAAAATGTATGAAAAATTGCTCTATTTACCAGTTGAATTCGAAGTGACTTGCGAAGTGAGGTGCGAGATTCGTTACAGAATCACTAGGCTGGTAGGCAATAATGTACTGAAAAACATGGTTTCCATTAAATAAAACAAAATTCTTTTATTTGATTGCTGCAAAATAACGAAATCAAATAAGTCTTGTATAAAATGGCAACAAAGAGGTCATAAAAGTGCTCAAAAGTGCATAGGCCATAGCCACAATAACGCTATTAAAAAGTTGAAGTAAGAACATTTATTAAGCATTCCTTATTATAAACCGTGAATGTTTTAGTGCGCTTGAAGTGTTTTTGTTGTTTTTCGAAATTGTTTGACCCTGCTATGAAGAAATAAAACGACATTATCAACGTAAGGAGGAGCTCGGTGGCGTATTGGTTTGAGCGCTCTGGTTTCGAATACGAAAACAAAGCAACTTTCGCCATGGTCGACCCTGGGATGGGTCAAACCAAAAATTTATAATCTCTAGCTCCTCCGTGCTTCGGAAGGCACGTTAAGCGGTTGGTCCCGGTTGTTACGACAACCGCTTTAACCCACCGACTCGCATTGGGCCAGCGTGGTGGAGTTATGGCCCAAACTCCTCATGTGTTTCTTCCATGTAGGAAGGCCTGTGTCCAGCAGTGGGACTTATGTAGGCTGGTGACGATGATGATGATGATCAACGTAAAGTAAGAAACAAATTTGTATTAAGACATTGATATTTTGTTTTCTCCAAAACGGCGACCTCTGTGATATTTTTTAGCAAATTAAAATCTTTTTTGCAGCATCAATCAGTCAAGATTTATATTCACAGTAAAATGGATTCTTACAAAAATAACTTCACGTGAAAATGGTGCTCAGGAGCTAGCCCAAATTGCATAGAAGCTTTATAATTCCTATGTTAGTATAGTTGGAATTAATAAGTATCATCAGTTCAAAGTAATGGAAAATAAATGAACGATAAAAAGAAGAAAAGTTTAAATTTTTTTAATTAAAAAGTTGTTTTTATTACTTTCACTTTTTTTCAAACACTCACACATATTATTATCTAGCCCAAAGTAAGCGTCATTAAGAGCTTGTGTTATGGATACTAGATAACGGAGAAATAATGATAATACTAAGTATATCATCATATCCTATCAACGCTGTGCCTCCCGGTACGCGACCGCCACTCGAAGACTTTCCGCCCCAACGGCCGTCAGTCCTCCTTGCAATTTGACCTGCCCACTGCCACTTGAGGCTCGCAATTATTTGGGCTATGACCTTTGTTTTCATGCGGATCTCATCATTTTAATAATATGTATATAAATATTAGAAATATACTAAATAAAAATATAAACATAAAAACAATCCATGACTCGTGAACAGATGTTCGTACTCATTATACAAACATTTGAGTATTGAGTATTATTACAGTTTATTTGATAATTCAGTTGTCATTTTTTTCGTTGTAGCAAAAAAATAATTAATTCGATACTATTATATTTCTCCATTATATTTTAACAATGCAAGCTTCTCAGTATAAAAATCGTAGAATATTGTAAAAAAAAACATTTAAAATTTTGCGTGACTTCTTACTTTTTTTCATACAAATCACGGCAATTGACTAAACACCACCTAATGTGAAGCGGCGGTGTCCATATGCGAATTAGGTAAAATGAAAGAGCATGTTGAACATACTGATTGATGAAACGTAGCGCGCCACATAGATACAAAAACAATTAATTAAGCATCATTTTAGCTTAAACTATGCATTATTTAGAACTTGTGATATAGATATAGTTATGCCACGGAGTAAGATAGATAATAATATGTATACAAATAATAGATCATTTATGTTAATAATGAAATCAAGAATCTTTTTTTTATACAACTAGACGACAAGCAACCTGACGGCCCCACCTGGTGGTAAGTGGCTGCCGCTTGAACCCAAAACAACAAGCTCTATAGCGGAAATAAAAAAGGCAGTGGAATTCACCCATGTGGTGGTTGTAGAACCAGACATAGACACATAATTACGTGCCTACCATCTAACACCTCATATTGATCTTACTGATGAGCAACCATAGTAATATACGCAAACTTGAGCGGTTTCAGAATTTCTGCATTATGTTAATATTTGACTAGCGCAAATATCCGCGTACACGAATTTCGTAGTTGCCGATCGGTCTTCGCCGGAATGCACATGCAATAATACATTCTCACTCTCAGCTCAAGCCAAAAAAATAATTTTGAAAACGCAAAAAAAACAGCGGTTTATACAAATTGTAATATCTACACGACCTGTTTGTATGGACCAGTACTGCCACCTGCATTCGTATTCGAGAGCGTCCCCCTAACATCCTGTATTAAGCTCAAATTGAACTTCGCTTAGAGCTTGTCACATGGATACTGCTAATAGTTCTCATTATCATTATTACATATCTTCTCCCTTTATTATGCTATTCATGTCTACTTATTTTATAGAACTAGATCCGTATATTTTTTATGCATCTTTCGAATTGTTAATATTATACTATTGATCGCCCGTAGCTCTGCCCGCGTCGATGTCGGTTATCGCTTCAAAAAGTATCCTGTATCCTTCCCAGGACCTCAAAATATTTCCACACCAAATTTCATCCAAATAGGTTCAGTGGTAGATATGGGTGTGATAACGTAACAGACTGACACACAAAGTTACTTTCGCAATTATAATATTAGTATGCATACTTAGAAGGTATGGATTTGAGTCGTTGTATGTAAGCAAATAATTTTTTATTTTATTTTTAGTCTAGTTAGATTTGTCTACACTCTGTGTGTACCTAAATAAAAATTTATATGAAAATCCCTTTCGCAAGTACGCTGGCATAAAACTCCTTCGAATCAAGCAGAGCTATCCCACTCTATACGTACTTAAAATATAAAATTGGCTGCATTATTTAGAAAGAAAGACAAGACGTCATTTCATAGAAATGTCATGAAATTATCAAATTAGTAACATGTTTTTTAAAGTTGCAAAACATTTCTGTGAACTAATATAGCCCTTATTTTAATTTATTGTCATCTTCAGCCTGTACATAGACCAATAAATATACCTAAATAATAATAGTATAATACTGTGACATAAAGATATATTGACTCAAATCAAATGATTTCGATCAAGTATTTCTTCACAAAATCACATTATTTCGCTATTTCTATTAAAGTAGTGAAAAACTATTTATCTGTTTTTCAAGCAACTGAAGTGATTTTTCCTAGCTTAACTTAGTTCAGGTAAGTAAATAATACATTTACAGTGATCTATTAAATGGGTCAGTAGGCTATTAGAAAGCTTGATTCCTGGGAGCTATCTGTAATGTTGGTTAAGATGGAAAGGAAAAACTTTGTCGCCATAGTACCTACCTAAGTAATTGCAATTTTGAGGGAAGGCCCCTATAGAGGATCGTCTAGGTGTTCTATTTTGGGTAGTATATTTTTTTCACTTATTTACTAAAATAATGTAGTTTTTATAGTGTCAATAAATTTAAACACACGCCACATCTATTCCAACCCTAAATTCTTAAAAGTGCTTCTTTGTGGCCTATTTAAATACAATATTTTTTCTTTTTTTCATCACGTTTTATGTCAATGGCAGTTCCATCTCCGCCCTTGCTATTTTGACATCGAAGTGTAAAATGAAGAAAAAGTTCGTACAATTTCCGTACGGTTGATTAATTGAGAGTTCTCCTCGCCTTGTCGTTGGATAAATATTCAGCATAACTTTCCTCTGTTAAACTATGAAGACTATAAGCAGAAAATATTAATTAGAAGTTCACAGGAAATTAACTCTTGTTTGGATTGCGTGCACCATAATCTGGTTTATCTAAGTTCATTCAAACCTGGGTCTCAAGTCGTCGCTTTACAACTCATTTTAAAGAGGAAATTATTTTTTTCAAGTAAAAGCACGTAAAAGTACTAAGGAGCTCGGTGGCGTTGTGGTTACTATGGTTTCAATTACGGAAAAATGCAATTTTCGCCGTGGTCGAGCCTTGATGGGTCAATCAAAAATTGAAATGTAGAGCTCCGCCTTGCTTCAAAAGGCACCACATTAAGTCGTTGGTCCCGGTTGTTCTGCAATCGCTGTGACTCACCAGACTAGACTAGACTGGGCCAGCGTAGTGGTGTTATGGCCTCAACTCTTCATGTGTTTCTCCCATAGAGGAAGGCTTGTGCCTAGTTGTGGGATGTATATAGACTGGTGATCATGATCAGGACGTAAAAGTAGCATATTTTTTTAAGTAATTGAACTTCATGTCGCTCGGAGGAGCTCGGTGGCGTATTGGTTTGAGGAGGAGCTCGGTGGCGTATTGGTTTGAGGAGGAGCTTGGTGGCTAATTGGTTTAAGCGATCTGGTTTCGATACGAAAAACAAAGCAAATTTCGCCATGGTTGATCCTGGGATGGGTCAATCAAAGTTTGTTATCTCGAGCTCCTCCGTGCTTTGGAAGGCACGTTAAGCTGTTGGTCTTGGTTGTTACTGCAACCGCTTTAACCCACCAACCGCATACGGCCAGCGTGGTGGTGCTATGGCCCAAACTCCTCATGTGTTTCTCCCGTGTAGGAAGGCCTGTGCCCAGCAGTGGGACGTATATAGGCTGATGATGAACTTCATGTAATATTATGAATACACAAAGTAAATAGAGATTAGAAGTATTACTCTTATAACAAAATTTCCAATTGTTCTATGTCTATGTGTAGTTGAATTACGCTTATATTTGCATCTACGATGAACAGTTTCTGCTAAAATGTACCTATTCATTCAGATACCTCGTTAACCACGTCCTTTGTTTAAATTATATTTCCACAATACGGATTTACGGTAGCATTCATCTGACCCATGCACACGTGCTGTCTTATTTGTACTACTTTACAATACTTACTGCAGACATTTAAAAACTGGGATATTTTGTATTTTTATTTTTAAAATCATTAATTTTTATTTTACAAGGTAAGCTACATCCGAATTCCTCAACCCCAGAGGCACCGGCTATCTTACCTTCAACTGCAGGAACACAATAATGTTGTACACATTATATTAGGTTGGGGAAAAAGTGTTTTCGCATTATAGTATATATGAACTTGTAATAAAATCTCTTTGGCTGTACTATTTGTATATGGCTGGTTTTAGTATAATTAAAAGTTTAGATTTTAAAAAAGATAATTCCAAATTCAAATTAGGAAAATGTGTGTTTTTCATTTGTTTTTCGTACTGTCAACATAAGTGAATCTAATGAAGAAATTCGATACATTTTAAAATTTTACTACAAAAAAGGTAAAAATGCAACGCAAGCCGCGAAAAAAATTTGCGATGTTTATGGACCTAGTGCAGTGTTTGTGAGAGTAGCACAAATTTGGTTTAAGCGTTTTCAATCCGGAAATTTTGATGTCAAAGATGCACGCCGCTCTGTTCGCCCTATTACGGATAAAATTGATACCATTTTTTAAAACTGGAGCAAGATCGGCATATCAGTAGTTACGACGTAGCTGAAGAACTGGGAATTGACCACAGAACAAAGGTCGATATTTGGGTACCCTACGAGCTCTCTGAAAGAAACCTAATGAACCGTGTACTCATTTGTGATTCTTTATTACGATGAAACCGAACCATTTTTGAAGAAGCTGATAACTGGTGATGAAAAGTGGATCACGTACGATTAGAACGTGCGAAAAAGGTCGTGGTCAAAGGCCGGTCAGGCTTCACAGACTGTGGCGAAACCCGGGTTAACTCGCAACAAGGTGATGCTGTGTGTGTGGTGGGATCGGAAGGGCATTATTCATTATGAGCTGTTACCACCAGGCAGGACCATCGATTCTGAACTCTACTGCGAACAACTGATGAGATTAAAGCAAGAAGTTGAGAGAAAGCGGCCGGAATTAATCAACAGAAGGGGTGTGGTTTTTCATCATGATAACGCTTGACCTCACACATCTTTAGCCACTCAGCAAAAATTAAGAGAGTTTGGCTGGGAGGTGTTAATACATCCGCCGTATAGCCCTGACCTTGCACCTTCAGATTTCCACCTGTTTCGCTCTGTTCAGAATTCTCTAGGCAGTGTCAGGTTAACATCACAGTATTTTGATCAAAATTTCTATAGCAATGGGATCATGTCCCTACCTACAAGATAGCGAAAAGTTATCGAACAAAATGGTACCTACATACTTTAGTTAAATGTAAATAAAGTATATTAAAAAATGTTTTGAATTTTCTTAAAAATGCCAAGCAATCTTTCCAACCTATTATATAAAAAAGTAACATATCTGTATAACAGAGGATAAAATTGTAGTTTTAAAATCAACTGACTGTGGCGTTTCAGCCACGGGTAGTAGGTAGGTAGTAGACTAACCAGAGAAATGAGAACAGTAAATTAGGTTTTACAAATTTTAATAAATATTACCTACGTTGATAAATCTCTCTGTCGTCGTGAGTACGATAACTCCCCTGAGTCTTCCAGCGCAGTCCGGGTTTGTAGGCAGCTAATGTCGAGTCAGATCTGCGGTCCGGGGAAGGCGTTGGTGTTTACCCAACAGCTTAGGTATTCACTGAAGTCGGCAGTTTTAATGGTAGAAGAAGAACACACAATACATTTTATTTCACTTGCAGCTAGCTCCGAGGTTCCTAAGCAATAGTTATTTACGCCTACGCTTGTTGAGGACCGAGGTATTCAATATAACCACGAAATCGTGTCGATGAGGGCTATAAATAATAATATTCATACCCTCACACCTGTTATCTAGCCCAAAGTATCATTAGAAGCTTGTGTTATGGATACTAGAAAACGGAGGAAATATTGATAACAATATAATGTGTAAAGAAATATACGAAATAAACATATAAACATGACTCGTGAAAAAATGCTTGTACTCATACAAACATTTGCCCCTACCGGGATTCGAACCCCTGTCCGAGTAGCCTGTATACAGTATAGCAAGAGGTAGAGACCACTCGGCCAGCCGGTCGTCAAGTTGCCGAGCCGAAAAGGTTATTAATGTAGGCCGCCGACCACACGATTAATTTTTATAGTTAATTATCGCACTCATTAGAAAGGGACCAAAAGCGGTGTTTCAGCTTTTTTTTAAACGACAAAGGAGGCAAACAAGTACACGGCCAACTTGGGCACTACCCACGCGCTGCCTACCCTATCAAAATCAAGAAAAAGAGTCTTGTTAACAGCTTAAGACAAGTCTCCCTGCTCCAAAGTTTCCAGATGAGCTCTGTGACCTTACTCACCGCTGGAACACAGAATGACAGAGTAGTCTTTCTTAGCTACGATCTCCTTTAAGGTGGCGACGCTAAGTCTATCGGGCGCTTAATGTTCGAGTGGTAATTACCTCTATGCACTAACTCTCCTAACTAGCTTTAAGGAGTTTTCATATTATAAATCCTTCAATGGGCTTATATTTCACCGACAACCTGGTCGATTTTCGACTGACTCAACATACACGTGTGTTCGTAGGATCAACAGTCACTCAGGAATAATCTTTATAGGCAGACATTTGTTATGGAGTGTAAGAAAACATGTAATTATGAAACAAAAAAGATGTTATAGAGACATTCATAGACAAAATCCGATTGATTCAGCGAAATGAATTTGATTTGGCGATGGTGAATTGATTTTGTAGGATTTTTTGTGTGACGTTTGGGTCGATCTATTGTAGGTATCTTATTTGCTCTAATTTCTAAAGGCTGGGCATTAACAATGGACGCCATGGTTCCCAATAACACCTCTCTTCCTATAGCGGCCAAACGATTATATAATGTAAGTGACATGCAAAACTGTCTTAGTTATGAATAGTTATGATTAATTAAATATATATTAATTTTGTCAAGATTATTTTATATTTAATTATTCATCATCACCAGCCTATAACGTCCTACTGCTGGGCACAGGCCTTCCTACATGGGAGAAACACATGAGGAGATTGGGCCATAGCACCACCACGCTAGCCCAATGCGGGTTGGTGGGTTAAAGCGTTAGCAGTAACAATCGCGACGGGCTTAACGTGCCTTCCGAAGCACGGAGGAGCTCGAGATTATAAATTTGATTGACCCGTCCTGGGATCAACCATGGCGTAAGTTGCTTTGTTTTCGTAATCGAAACCAGAGCGTTCGAACCACTACGCCACCGATCTCCTCATTAAAGTATTATTATTACTTTATTCTATGACCAGGTAGTAAGTAACGCAACATGCACTCGAATAGTGTAGGAGTGTAGGTTATTTTGAAACTGTAAATTAGCAGCGCTATAATTATATAAATTGGTCATATATTTGGCCATACCGTTCTTCAGAAGCTAATAATTAAATCAATAAGTGTATTTTGAGACTGAAACTTTTATAGAATTGCTATTTGATATTTTATAGGAATATTTAATGTAGAGCGTGGGCTTAATTAATTGCGGTGGCCTAGATTTCGTGTATAAAGAGGTAGGATCTGAGGGCCAGCTTCCTTCCTGACGGGACCTGAAGCGTCCCGAGTGCGGCGGTGCCGTGCTCAACGCATGTCACTGGATGCAAGGGCTAGTTTTCACTGCACCTCCGCGTAGGGTGGTCGTCGCACGGCTAGCCGCGTAACAGGTGAAAACGACTTGAACTTTTCGAATCTCGCGATTCTACCTGTTGTACTTATTCACCGCCGAGTTTGTTTGCTGATACCAAACAAAGTTGTGATTATTACGCATTTGACTGTCCGTTTTTTTTGTAATTGACAAATGCGAATTTTTAGGCACTCTGCGAACGAAGTAATTTGATTGTACAAAAATGTTTTCTATTTGTTGAATGTTTATTTTGGGAGGTATTTCAAAGGATTGAGCAATTTTTGATTACTTGTTTGTTTAGTTTTTTAGTTTAAAACTAAACAAACAAGCAATCAAAAATTCAGTTTGATTTACTTTAGATGGTGTTGAAGTACTTAGTCATACATAATTTTCAAAGACTTTTATTATTATGAAAAACAATATACTTACCGAAATGAAAGGAATACTTTGAATAATAGAAGAATTCAAGAAGTCTATTTTGTTTGTTAATCAAAAGTGACTTATTATTTAAATTAACACAATGTTAATTTTTTTTAGTTAAATCATAGATATTCCAAAACTTTTAAATAGAAAGAAAGTTCTATAAACGTGAGTAATAGGCAATCAACTTATCATATTATTATGGAGGTGTCCTTTTTTGTTCTTCTGCTAGTAAAGGAACTTAAGTTATAATTAGAGGACAGTTTTAAAAGCCCTTAAAAGAAAAGTCCAAGTCTCAAAGCGGTCGCCTACCGGAGATGCAACGGTTTCTGTTAACAATTTGCTCTGTATTCAAAGGAAACCAATTAATTTTTTTCTGATTCATCTATTGAAAATATTTAAAACATACCCAAATGGAAAATAGTTTTTTCACGCGGTTTTGAAATAGCCTTCTAATTATGACTCGAGTTTAATAATTGGAGCAAAAAAAAATATGCCAAAAAGTTGCATTAATGTTTAGGTCGTATTTTAAAACGGTTTTTTTTATGTAGCTTGTGTGATCGGATCCAGATAAATACAGATAAGGTACCCATTATGAGCTTTGACATATCGAGCGCATGTAACCGCTCCCGTAAGGTTTTAGATATCTTTATGAATCACAGAGTTTGGATACCGTTAATAATTATATCCAAATTTTTTCGCTGCCGGTTAAAGCGGTAGTTCAGTTCCTAGAATAAGCGAGTTATTGGCAAAAGCGAGGCGAATATTGCACTAATATTTAAGCTTATTTATAATCGTAAGTTAGCTTTGCTTTTATTAACCGACGAAATTTAAAAGGTGAGAACCTCTCATGTATAAGGCGGTATTTTTTTATATACGCATAACTTTTCACAAAGTAGTAAGATTTTGATGACCCTTTCTTTTACTGGCTGCATTGAAAATTGGTCGTTTTTTAAAGTACCTACTGTATTACTCGCAGTAAGTTTCAACTTTAAAAACGAAATTGTTTGCGATTATGATTCTCGATGTCTTTCGATTAAGATATTTAAATTATACTAGTTGCTTAGTTTTATATTTTTTACGTAGTCTAAATGAAATACAATATACTTTACCGAGTATTTATTTCATTTTCTCCGTTCGATTCGACTAAAAAGGTACGTAATCTAAAGCAATAAAAAAGCACCGCGCACGCTTTTTCAGCTCAGAGTGAAGTTTTGGCTTTGGGAGCGAATTCTCTACAGCCTTTACGTATAGGAAAAATTTTGATTGCTCACTAGAGGCATGGTGAAACCATGACGCAACCGAAGTAAACTGAATGCAATCGGGACAGGTCCTCCTTTTACCTGTTGGATAATATGTTGTGCCGTCTCATCCTTATTTACGATCTATTGATTTCTTAATATATTTTTGAAATTGTTCTTTATTTCTGTAAAGTCTTATAATTATGGTACGTAGGAAACGTTCTCCTAAATAATAGCTACAAATGGTCGTTCAATGTTGAGCCGATGAGTAAATGAGTAGGTTAGTACCATAAGCAACAACTTAACTTCTAGGGAAAGCTGTAAATAATAGTTATTTTAATGAATAGAATTTATGAATGATATCAAAAAACAGGCTCTAGCTAACAATTATTAGATTTCTCTCTTGCTGCCATGATACCTATGGTGGTGTATATATACAGGGTGGTGCCGTCAATACGACATCAAATTAAAACATGGGCTGTATTAGTTTATAGAAATAACAACCTCTTCCAAGCATCAATCAAGCATCAGTTTGCATCTTTCAAATATTTGATAATTTCGTGACATTTCTATGAAATAATATAACATTGGCTGCATTATTTCAATGAAATGTTATAAATAGTGGCTAAAGTAATTTATTCTCAAAAAGACAATTACAGTCAGTAAATAAATAAATATTATAGAATATTTGCATTAAATTATCATAATGAAGGCTATCTGTGTTTACGTTATTAACAGGCATCGATAAATTTGTCGCGAAAATAAAATGTACAAAATTCAATGTTAAAAAAAATACTCGACCCGGTCGACTCGATTGTCGCTAGCACAGATTTGTATTTGCCCCCCGCACACTTGGAAGTGTAGGTCGTTAGGTTTCAATGCATAGTGACGAACGTATGCGTTGAGTCAATCACAACATCCGTCTGATTATCGTATGTGCCTACACATAAAGCGTGATGTGTGCAGGCTTTAGTTTTCAGTCGTAATTTCAAAAAGCAACGTGATTGCTCCGTTCATGTCAAAAGCGATATTTCCAAAATTTATTGAACTACGAATCTTTATACGTCATAAGTTTAGTCATAAAAAATACTGTATTACTATATTACTTATTATGATCTTATGCCTATAAGATAGATGGAATTGATATACATTTCTGTAATTTTCAAAGAAATGTGTTACTTTTTGCGTGAAAAATTGCTAATAATAGCGATTTTTCATTTTGATAATTATTACTCTACAGATTTAACTACAACTCACATTGATAACGAGGTTTTTCTTTAGAAAGAATATTACAAAAATCTCAGGTAAAATCACCACGTAAGTAAGTGTACGTTGCATAACAAATGTTCTGCGTTACCGCTTAACGTGAGTGATAGGGTGCAGAAACTGGTGAACTTAAGGCTTATGTTCTGTAAGTGGTGTCAAGAGTAGCACGGCACTCTTAGGCGACTGTCCGGTTCCTGAACTATCAGGAAAGGGCCGAGAGTTGAATTGTCAATTGGGTAAACGAGGCGCGAACTTTTCAAGTCCCTATGGACGTGGTCTCGCTTGTCGTGTAGTTCTCGTATAAGTGCCTGCATTCAAACAAGCAGTAGCTTTCTAAATGCTATCACACTCTTTGTTGAATTTCTAAAAGTGTATGTGACTGCTTTTTTTATAGTTTTCTTAACAATCCACATTATTAGTATAGTTCATCACATTATTATCTAGTCTTATGACAAAAAAATTTGGATAAGATCAACTACTTTTAATCAAAATATGATTTTATTTTGCGAAGTAAATTATTCAAATCGACATCGTGAGTATTTTTTTAATATTTTATCAGGTGTTCTAAAATACATAGTTAAGACTGCTCAAAATAACTTTATTAGTTTTCATGTGATCTTACAACAAAAATACTTCAATGCCATGTTAAGAAACTCGACATTTCCATTGTGGTGACAACCGAATAATCATTAATTATCAGCTTAACAACTCTCAAATAGTGAGAGTGTTCAAACTAAAAAAAACTTTACTAATTAATTTTATAAGTATAGGGTACGTTTTATTAAATAGATAATACCACACAAGGTAAGGGAAGATAATTTACAAACAAATCATTACTTCAAATGCGCCAAATGTAAGTAGCCAATGTTGATGTAACCATTTTTATCACAGAAACTGTTCTTAATGGAAGCACAATCGCCTAAAAATGATAATTATTCATTTTAAATAGTTTCAACGGCATCATGTGGTTAAAATGCGAAACAAAAGATGTGTCTATTTTGTCGTTAAAATTAATGCCATTATCCGTACGAATGTATTTGTAGTACGAAGGCTGCCATAGCCGTGTTGGTCTTCGTTCGAATTAAGGATGCGGGAACCATAGAGAAACTTATGTGGGAACATTCGACTCCTAGGTTGTGGTTGAATGTTTGCCTGACTTAAAACCCAATATCACTGTTCAGATGCAAACTTGTCGATTAATGTAATCACACATGTAGTTACATGAGATTTAGAGAACGCGCACCGAAGGCACCCAGTGTCACAAACATGCTGCATCCATTTTGATTATTCATTGCTATTAGTTCTGATATTAACCATTAGATGGCGCTGAACGATATTGATTGGCGCTATTTAAGATTAAGGGTGTTTTGTAGGTAGATATTAAGCAAAGATGCAATGAGCAATAAATTTTAGTTTTTCTGAAACTACGTATGTATTTCTTAATCTCTTTGTTTTACTTATGTTAATATAATTGCAAAATTAAAAATTTTAAATCACCCCCGGCGTCATTAATCATCTATCTAACACCATCTCATTAAGACTATTCATAAGAGCCCAAACATGCTATATCTGCTGTAAGTTTCTGAAGAATTAAGCATTTCGCAGACTTTTTGATAGTATAGGATCAGCTCAAAGTTAGTATGTCATGGGAATGTCATCGAAGTGACAGTACACAAAATTTGAAATCAATGGGATCTGTAAAAGTTAGTAAAATCCTAATATCATGTAGAAAATGAGCTGATAGTCATCAAACGCCTGAACTGATCTTCATAAATTATAGCTAAGAACCATCGTAGTGACATCAGATTTCAAACAAATAAAACCGAATCAAAATCGGTCCATTCGTTTAGGCGCTACACGACACACTTATAACACCCCTCTTTTTTCGTCGGGGGCTAAAAACATTAGAAATCTAAACTTTTGGACTACTGCTAAATCTTCCACCAGCTACATACCACCTTAGTTTTACGCAACAGTTGCTAAGTATTGTAGATACGCAACGGATGTTTGTCGCTATTTGTTACAAATAGAGATTTTATTTGTCAAGTAACTTGTTCTAATGGGATGTTGCACTTCTTCCAAAAATTTTTTTAGTAATATTTGAAAGTCCATAAATGAACATCCCATCTTGCCAGGTAAATAAAAAGTTTCGCTTCGCTTCTATCGCGTACAATGAGTTACTGGGCAAGACAAAGATAATATAAGAGTACGTTTTATTACATTTTTGTGGATGTGTATTCTGTCCGGTCCACCCGCTTCTTCCTCCGCATTCTGCTCCGCTCGTCGCTGCGATCGTGAACAAAGCCTGAAGGTTGCCAAGGGCGGAATATAATATAAGTGACTGTACACCCTTCAGTAGTGGCTCACTTTCTTATACATTGACAGTTAAACGCAAACTCGGTGAAAATGCACAACTCGAGTTTGGAACAGATTGCATTACTTAAAATTCAAAATTCAAAATTCAAAATTCTTTATTTGTTAACATAGGTACATGTATAATTAGGTCTTAATGTATAAAAAGAACAGCTATGTTAGCCTACCGGCGTACATATATTTGGAAAAAAAGGAAATTAAATATTAAAAATTAGTCAATATAAACATATTGACTAATTTTTAATATTTAATGATAGTATACAATATTCAAATACAATAATGTCATCTGTAATACAAACAAAAAAATATTCAAATTCAAATATAATAATAATAATGGATACATGTTCAAAATATTAGAGTATTATCCTTCAAATATTCATTAACAGAATATTATGCTTTGTCTGCCAAATAATTGTGCAATGTCTTTTTAAGTCTATTTATGTCATTTATACTGCGTATAGTTTCTGGTAGTTTATTAAACATGATTGCAGACATTCCAAAAACACTTTTCCCAAAGAAGGCGGTGTTCCGTTTAGAACTATATATTTTGTATGGATGACGCTTACTTTTTTGTTGAGTGAACAAATTGTAATTAGTTTTAACTTTAACAAATACTATAATTTCATAGATGTAAAGCGAAGGCATCGTCAATGGCTTTTCTTTTTTGAAAAAAGGTAAACAACTGTCCATTCTTTGTAGTTTGAACATAGCTCTAAGACACTTCTTTTGGGCTCTAAATACAACATCTTTATCAGTACAATTACCCCAAAATATGATACCGTAACGTAAGACAGGAACAACATAGGCATGGTATGCTATGAGCAGTGTCTCTTTACTCACCGTTTTAGAAAGCTTATATAAGGCATATGAAGATTGTGTTAACCTGTTACATAATACTTCTATCTGATAACTCCATGTAATATTATTGCTTACTTAATTGTAATATTACTTAAGACGCGTGTGGCAGTCGCGTACCTACTTTACTTAAAGTTTATTTTCTCCCACGGTTACGCCGTTAGACATAGTAAAGGATAGGACTATAATAAACAAAAATATTAAAAATAATATAGGAACTTCATAGTTTTTTTTATACTACTAGATGACAAATAAGCTGATGGGGCACCTGATGGTAAGAGTTAACCGCCGCCTATAGACACCTGCAATAAGAAGGAAAAATCACTTGACATTGCAGGTGCGTTGTCATCATGAGGCCTAAGATGAAATGCCGTCCATGGCCGGTAAATTTACTGGCTACCTTTCCCTTCAAATCGAAACGCAGCGAACTATTTCACGGCTGTAATAAGAAAGGCAGTGATACCTACCCAGACGACCCTACATACGGGCCTACCACCTAGTAGTAAAATAGGAGTAGATTATAATACCGATTCATTCCAATCTAATGTTGGGCGCCAATGTGTCGTTTGAAGCCTTTTGAGTTCTAATCAGATTTTGTCACATTTTTATTATTTCATAATATATCTGGGTAGGCAGTACATACGAGCTAATGTCGGTCTAAGAGCTAGTATTATTGATAAAATAATGTTACACTTTATTGTTACGTTACACACACTCGTTTTACAAGTTCATTGGTTTGTCTTGCTTCGTACGCGTTAGACAAACATTGGTTTATACTTTGTAAAGCATCGCTACGATGTCAATATACTAGCGTTGTGGGAGATGTGTGACATGAAGACATTCGTCCCTTAACTATCAGCCCGCTGTAGCTGACACAGTACAAAATCTATTGTCTCTTATATTTTGGTACTTCACAGATTCACTATTGTTAGGTTATGACAAAAAATATTTGGCCGCAATATTCTCTGCTCTTCTCATTGAAGTTTGGCTGAAATCTGAAATTTTCAAGTGCGTATGGGTGGCCTGATCCAGAACTTTATTATTATAACCAAGCAATTTTGACAAATAGAACAATGCCCTCTCGAAAGTTATTCAGTTACAAGCAATAATATGTTTTACGTTCTTTGACTTTTACGTTCGTGACCCTTGTTGCAGTGATATAAAGATGCTAAAATGTCATAGGGGTATGTACATACAATTGCTCGTGACGGTGAATGTTATTTTTTTAAACCCCGACGAAAAAAGAAGGGTGGTATAAGTTTGACGTGTCTGTCTGTGTATCAGTGTGTCTGTCTATGGCAT
Organism: Nymphula nitidulata; assembly: GCA_947347705.1. Taxonomy (NCBI): domain Eukaryota; kingdom Metazoa; phylum Arthropoda; class Insecta; order Lepidoptera; family Crambidae; genus Nymphula; species Nymphula nitidulata. The sequence goes on from OX374616.1 coordinate 28,378,077, forward strand.
CGTAGCTCCTAAACGAATGGACCGATTTTGACTTGTTTTTTTGTTTGAAAGCTGTCGTGATTAGGATGGTTTATAGCCATAATTTATGAAAATCAGTTCAGGCTTTTGATGCCTATCAGCTCATTTTCTACATGATAAAAGAGTTTTACTAACTGTCACAGATCTGGTTAATTTGAAATTTGGTGTACTGTCACTTCGAAAAATTGATGTTTGGTGATATTCCCATGACATACTAACCTTGAGCTGATCCTATACCATCAAAAAGTCTGCAGAATGCTTTATTCTTCAGAAACTTACGGCACATATAGCGTGTGGGCTAAAAAAAAGTTTAAAGTAGTGAACATTTTAAGTCTTACATCGCAATACATGTTTGAAAATCACGTCTGCACGGAAATATATTACAAAATTTTATAAAAAATGCGATGATACTCATAATGTAATAATACGTAAAGTAAGGATAAGGCAGAAGCATAATCTTGTGCACACTACTCGTCTCGACGGAATGACTTGACAATGTATACGCTTTTACAAAAAGGTTTCATTCCATGATAGAGACTTATCCATTAGGCAATTTAAAACTTCAATTAAAAGGAAACTGTGTAGGGCAGCTTACTTTATGTAAGCGATTATCTTAATGACACTAAATGTGAGAGAAAAGTGCTCAAAGACGATTCATTAAAAATAAACCTTTATCCTAACACGTAATGGCATAGATAATTTGCGAATATCAACAAACATTTGAAAGCTGCACCCAAAGCACGGGCCATGGACAAAATCTCTCTCCACCCCTTTTAGGAGAAAAAATCTTTTTGTTTCTGTTGGGCAAAGAGAGAGACAAACTTTTGTCCACTACCCAGGGAGTTTGCGATGCTGCAGGGGCTGGAGGAATTTCTTGCGCCGCGGCTTCTTCTCCATAGCTAATTATGAAGATTTAAGTTTGAGTTTAAAAAAGAACTTTTCGCCTTTAAATAGCGGTTTAAACTTTTTGATGAGAACAAGGCACTCAAAGACAAGTATTCTGTTTTTGAAAAAAAAGCAATTGACTTGATAGTCAATTGTTTTTTTTTTTGGCAAAAAAACGTGGCAATGATTTGTCGCCCAAATAGTAATTATGTTTATTATGTTGTGTCAGTAAATATGTGGCTCAGTTAAATAGCATCCTTTAATTTTCACGTATTTGTACAACGTGGGCGGAAATTAAGAGCACGCCTCGCTTGATGTCAAAGTTATTTGTTTACCTTTGCCCGTTACATACTTCTAATATCAGAGGTAGCACAGATCCTACACCGGCGGGGGCTCAGTAGTGCTTATTTCGTTATGCTGCATATTTAAACGAAAATGATGAACCTACTTTAGTGTTATAATCGGTTGAAATTTCCTGAATTCTGTAAAGGATTCGCGCTATTTTTGACAGTGTTTTACACCCAATTGTCGTTACAGACATTGCTATAAATAGTAACATATCCATTTTTATATCGTAAATAGTGTTTACTTTTTTTTTATTATTAACATGTGTGTGTATTTGTATGTGTGACTATAAGTTTTATCTAAAGAATGGAAAATCGGTTTTGAACGATGGAAACTTCCAGGTCGTAGGTTTAATAAAATAACGTTCGCACTTGAAGCGTTTCATCGAAATTCCTTTAAAAACGTTTCTCTAAATATTTTTAATTGATACGTCAACATGATTCAAAGTAGTCGTTTGACGAAGCCCTCTTTAAGTGGATAGAAGCATATTAGAATTTCTCAGATTTTTTCAGAACATACACAGGATATTCAAGTATGAATTTTCCAACGTACCAGATGTAAAAGGTTCCAGTAATGCTTAGTCGATTTTTTAATTAATCGAGTTCCATATTTTTGTGTCGATTTGTGCTCTCGACTTCTACTTTGTCGGGATTAAACTATGTATTGTACCTTTCATGTTGTAAAATTATGTACTGAATCATGGTTTGAGTGGACTTAGTAATGATAAATGGTTTTTGATACTTCTTGATATTTCTTTGGTTTGGAAGATTAAATATAAATTCATATATTTTACATTTACATACGTCATTAAAGGTATCATAGTCGACGGATGTAGAAAGTGTATCTGTCGCAGCCATCTGGTTGAATTAGCCATTCAATTGGACTCCTAGGCCGTTGATTAAACGCCGGAATCCAATCATACGGCCGAAGGACAACTAGCCAAGTCGTAGAGCGCAACGTTCAACAAAATGGCTGAACGTCGTTTCAGCCATATTGTTAAATTAGGCATTCAATTAGACGCCTAGGCAGGTCGTTGAAATCGAAGAGATTTTATGTGATTGGTAGGTTCCAGGTTATTTTTTTTATAACTGCTTATAACCGAAACCGTTTTAGTTCTACGTGATCATAAAAGAAACCTTGAATTTACCAGTCAAAATTCCAAAGTATAAGATGATTCACCTAGGCATTCAATTGAGAAGACTTTCAATACCCCAAGTTGTTAAACGTTGAGTAATTTCAGTTTAACTAACTACCGGCCTAGGCATTAAATAGGATGTCGGCGTTAAATCAACGGGCTAGGAATCCAATTGACATTTACCATCACCATCATCATATCAGCTAAAACTACAAAGAAAAAAGGCCCTAAAGATGACAAAAAACCTTTAATTCGATTTTCTGAAGAAATCGAAACAAAACAAATTAATAAGTTAATATAGCAAATTGTATCTTTGCATATTATAAATGTTGTCATTGACCAGTGCATGGTTTTGATTGAGCTATAATAAAAAAGCATTTGCCTGACACATTTTTCGATATATATTCAGGCGTTCATTCTAATATTATAAATCTGTCTTTCTGCTACGTTTTCGCTTTCAAACAGCTTACATGAAATTTGGCACAAAAATAGATGAAATCCTGAGAAAGGAAATAGGACCCCTTGGACTCTATAACCAACACGCGTGCGTCCTCTATATTATTATAATGTAAATAAACATAAAAAAAGAAAATTTTAATTAATGTGGCGGAGAGTGTAAAAATCATTTTCCTTATTAGAGTTCACTCGATTAATGTAACACCTACTTAGTTTAGTTGTAAAAATAAACCCAATAAATAGTAAAATATTTAATAAAGAAATTGTCTATTGATCGCCGATTTACCCTTTCTCTTTGGTACGAGTACATTGAAATGCAAAGTTCAACTAGAGACCCTTCGAGAGTGTAACTACAGAATCATAAAATATTCAGATGCAAGCATAAGATAAAAGTTGCAAACGTTGAAATGACTGGGCTGTGGAATGGTCCGATGATAGATGCATCAGTACGATTACTATACAAACAGGCCATAGTACAAAAATTAATAAAACGGACACCGTTAATACAACCATAATAACTCACACATGCGTGGTGCGAAATTCGTTTTGTGTTTTGAAATGCATATTTTCTTTGAGTAATATTGATTGAATTTTAAGTTGACATTTGCATATAATTTATCCAGCTTAGCCCAGCGTTGGTAGGCCCTCCACAAGGTAGACTGAAGATCTGGTGAGGGTCGCGAGAAGCCATTGGATGCGGGCAGCGCAGGATCGATCGGTTTAGAGATCCCTGGGGGAGGCTTATACCCAGCAGTGGGTATTTCTCGGCTTAAATGATGAAGGCCGGTCTTATCAAAACCGTATTTATTCTGAGATCCAAAATATAATTTCAATTCTCCCGACGTTAATTATGCTAGATAAAACGCAATGCCACGAAAAACACAAATTTATTCGATGCAGGAACGTCCAATATTTCGTTCTGCTGTTATAACTTCATTATTAAATTACAACTTTCATGAACAACTCGCTAAACCAAATATAACAATAACAGAGGCATTTTTTCTGACATGTGCTTTGTTTACCAGTTTTTTGTACTTTGTATTTAATTTTATTGACGTCCTTAGTTATTTTTAACCGTAGCGTAGCGCCCAGCGTATGTTTACCAAAACAATAATTCAAATATGTAAATCCAGGTATTTTCCCACGGTGTCATTGTTATGGGTATGAATCAGTACACAAAGCACTCAAAGTTAAAGTTTTAAAATTATTCAGGGCGCCCTGGATAAAATATTTATACTAAAATACAGAACATACAGTTCACCTATTGATATATTCAATGCCCAGTTCAAAAATGAGATATGGCCCAACAAGTAAAGTAACCTTATAACGTAAGAATCATAAGGGTTAAATTCTTATACAAGTTTTATTAAGGCATTAATTTTACGAACCTTCAAATTAAGTATGAGTATTTAATCAATCAACTTTTTTCCCATAATTCCCATAATGGTTGTAATTAGAATGACAATTAATTGTTCACTACACTGGTTACAATAGTGCATAACTGCAAACCCCATTGGCGAAACTAAAGGCTTACTGTGAGTTACCTGGTTATCCTAATGATATTAAAGCGTGGGTGTGAATTTCTCAAATTCTATACATTTAAAATACTAATTCTGATACCATTATTTAGAACCAATTAGTTTGAGTCCATTAAAGTAAATACCTAAAAGACTTCAAGGAATAGTTCATTTATCAATGGTATTTTTATTTAATTGAAAATTATTGACTGCGAATGAAAAAGCGCTATTCATTTATAGTGAGAGAATATTTCGAGAGCGGATGTACAATGAGAAAACGAAAAACTGAATTTAGAACGCTTGCGCTCCAAGTGAAGTTGCTACCAACAGACAGATTAGTGAGTGATATACGAGTGCGTATCTACGATGGTACGAACGGCTATACATCGTAGCAACGGTTGCTACGATGTGTAGCTGTTCGTAGCATCATTGTAGTCTACTATGAAATATTTCGGAGTCGAATCGTCTCTTCCTTATTTAACTTAGCTAACTAGTTCTTGTAAATTACGTTTGCTTGTACTAATTACAAAAGATTGTTAGATTTGAATAAGTACAACTAGCTAGTTCTCTAATGATTTATGTGTGCATTTTACTAGGTGGTAGGCCCGTATAAAGGGTGGTTTGGGTAGGTACCACCGCCTTTCTTATTTCAACCGTGATACAGTCCGCGGTGCTTCGGATTGAAGGGAAAGGTGGCCAGTGAAATAACTGGGCATGGTAGGCATTACATTTTAGGCCTCAGGATGACAGCGCACTTGCAATACCAAGTGATTTTTCCTTGTTTTTACAGGTGCCTATAGGCGGCGGTTACTATTTACCACCACATGGGACGTCAGCTTGTTTGTCATCTAGTTGTATGAAAATAAATGTATTATTTTGGGTATATTTATGTGGTTAAAATTACATGACATAATTTGTTAACAGTATTCGTTTAGTCACACGTAGATTTGTGAACAAAACCACTCGCCTTACAGCTTACAAACTTACAGCTTGTAGCTTGTTATAAAAAAAGTCTGAGTGCTTCCGACGACTCTCCATTCCATTATAAGAGTCGAAAAACTATGCAAATTGTATTTGGTTTTATGGTAGATGAGAGTTTTAGTAAGATAGATAGATAGATAGATAGATAATAAGTTTATTTGCAAATTACTGCCACTCACATAACATTGACAATATACCCTTAAACAATATAACCTTAACTTATGCTTAGGTAGGTATAGATAATTTAACACTATATTGCAACCGAGGTGTGCATAAATCACAGTACATGTGTGTGAGCAGTAATACAAATAGGCCATAGCTCAGTGGCGTAATTTACTCAGTGAGCAAAAAATCACTGATCTTCAGCTATTGCCCTAAAGGTGCGTGGTGCGGCCGATGCGTGCCGAGGTGCGTGACCAGGAATGCAACATACACATAAATAAAAGAATAAAATTGTGTTTAGAACATAAAATTACTTCACGTTACGTATCTGTATGGAGTGTGAAATGTACGTGTAAACTGACAATAGGTACGTGACTGCCCTATAACTGCGAATTGTGCTATTTAAATAAATATATATATATAAAATAATAATACATATATACATGAAATAGGTATCAAGTGTTTTCAGTGACAGCTACCGCTACAGGTAACGGCTGGGTGTGTTTCTTCAGTGTTTCTTTAAAAGTAATCTTTGTCATCAAATGCCTAAGTGGAGGTGGGATGTTATTCCAACACTTAGTTGCCTGATAGCGGAAGCTGCCAGTGAATGCGACAGTTCGATGAGAATATGTAGCTAGCTGCGGTCGAGAGGATCTACAACTGTATTTGTTATGGTATGTCGAAAAGTTCAGCTTACAATAAAGATATTCCGGTTTCTTGTATTTTAGTAAGTCGAACAATAAACATGCAAGATGCTGCTGCCGACGAGATTCCATGTTCAATATAGATGCATTGTTTAAATATGGCGAAATGTGGCTACGAGGAGGAACATCAAAGCAATAACGACAGCACGCATTTTATACACGTTGTATTAAACGCTGGGTTCTGGACAGAAGACGCGGCCCATAAACAATATCACCATAATTAAATCTTGACAGTATCAATGAATCGCAGAGCATTATACGCATCTGTTCTGATAGGAGATTACGAATCCTATACAGGATTTTTAGCCTATAAAAACAACCCTTAACGACGTTAGACACATGACCTTCCAACACATGATTGTCCAATATAATACCCAGATTTCGTACCTCTTTAACAGATTCTATAGGTTGACCAGATACACTAACAAGAGGGTTTTTCGTTAATATACTGCTGATCTGCATTTTAGAACCAAGAATCATGTACCTTGACTTATTGGGATTGAGCAAAGAGAATTGCTGAATGACCAAGTAGCAACTTTCTCCAGATCTTCATTAAGTTTTATTACCGCGTCTAGTATATTTTCTGGCTTCTCGGATATATACATCTGCACATCATCAGCATAACAGTGAAACCTACAATGCCTAATTACATTATGAAGATCAGCACTGTATATGATAAAAAGGAGTGGCCCAAGTATAGAACCCTGGGGAACACCACGCTCCACAGGCTTTTGATCAGAATACAAAAACTCACCATTAGAATCAGCAAGTTTTACTGATTGATATCTACTGCTGAGATAGCTATTAAACCAATTTAAGTAACAGTCTTCATGAGTTGTAATACTATAGATTTTACCTTGCATTCTGCATTTTTCATACCAATTGAAATAATTGATCATAATTTTCGAATCGGACAGTGTCATTCCCAAAATTTCAACACGGTGCTGGCAAGCGAGAATGGAGCAAGCTATTTCTGAATTTACGATTGCTAGATATTTTTCTGTCGATATATATGGCAGATTGAAAGGCAGTGGATTCAAAGGATATTTTAAGAATTCCACAATAAACCTATTCCAGTGTTTTAATTTTTTCAAGAGGATTTGCATGCATTATTGATAATATGAACATAAACAATTGCTACCACACAGGCCATTTATTGGTTGGGAAAAAGTTCGGTTTCCGGGAAAGAGTAAATTAAAAAAAGGGGTTTCTTTAATATACTGTCGACAGAACATAAAACGCGATAAATTTATCTTATATTACACTTCATGTGTCGTCTGTATAAGTCTAGTGAAATTCTTTGTTAAATTTATTTTACATGAGATTAATAGGAATCCAAAGAACAATGAATGTAGAAGCGAAACATAAAAAAACACTTTCCAAGATAATTGATAAGTTCAAAATTACCTTTTGGTACGCAATTATTTCTTTATAATTGACCGCACCAAGTTTACTGGACTGTGACTTAAATTAACCAATGTTTCCTAACCGGGAACACCCGAAAATTCCGAATTATGTAATATATCCGAATTTGAATATTCCGATTTTTCAAAATCCGAATTTCAGAATTCCTAAGAGACTAAATTGCGACTATTCAAAAAACCGATTTTTATTTTATCGAAATCCATAAATACGAAATTTTAATTTTCCAACTTTCATTAGTACGAATAATTAAAAACCCGCTGTGTTACTAGTCCGAAATATGGTATTCCGAATTTTAATTTTCCGAAAATTCATTGCTAACATCAACTACGATGATGGCAGTTTTCCATTTAGAATAATTTCATTAGGCATACTATTCGATAAAGGGTAGATTCTGAAAATTGTGCTACATTAGTGACAGAAACGAATCGCTGCAAAACCGACTCCACGTAGTCTTGTCTGCCCTATCTCTAGAGTGTAATACAAGTCCGCGTAGGCGCGGTGGTGCGATATGGCCCGCCAGCTGAGGAGCAGGTGGTTTTGACGACCACCGCCACGGCTGGCCGGCCCAGCCGGCCCAGCCGGCCAGCAAGCCGAAGTTGCGGTGGGGGGCGAAGACCATCTGCGACGATAAGGTCGCATGGGACCGTCGGAGCCCCGCAGCGCCGGAGCCGTGACAGAAACCTTGCATGGTTGCTTGCGTGCCAGAAGCAACTTTAGAACGTTTCATATTATTCGGAATTATGATATTCGGGATTCGTATTTATGATATTTCGGATTATTATTAATTCGGATTTTTTATGGTTCGGTATCTTCAAATTCGGCATATTGATTTTCGTAATTATAAACGTTCAGAATTTTGAAGTTGCGGATTTTAAATATATAAGGAATTATGAAACACGGAATTTTTATAATCGGAATTTTGAACCATTCGGTGTTATAAAATTCGGAATTTTGAAATTCGTGATTATGACTATAGGAATTAAGTTTTTCGTATTTATGTAGTGTAACTCTCCTAACCAAATATACGAATATATTGGTACCGAATATTACCTAATATTTATGAGCTAGTAAACTAAAACGACTCTGAGGTACAAACAATGCGCGGTAAATCTTTGCTTGGCTCGAACACCTCACAACATCTTAATTGGTTTACTGGAACAATGAATGCAGTTGCGAAAAGGGATCATAATAAATGCAAATGAGATTTACCTGGAAGCGGAAAAGGTATCGCAATCTTACTCCAAAAATTTTCATCGCTGGTGTACATACAATTTCAATTGCGTAAAAACACATTTTCAATAAATTCAATCCAAATTATGAATTCGTATTATCAACTTTTAAAACAAGTCAAAAGGAATTATTGCATCGGTGGAAGATTTTTTTATTTTATATTTATTTCCGCTTTAATAATTTTAGTTTATTTTCTTTACATAGGAAAAATCCGAAATATTATTTATTTTCTTTCTACCTGCCGTGCGCATTTTGCGTTCGTCGTGTTTGAGACGATGCCTCGACCTAACGGCTCGTTCGACGCCCTGGGCTCGCCCTTAGGTATTTTCTTAAAATTTCTGTGACGATTCTTTTTGGTTAGTAAAAAAAACTAAAATTTTACATTTCTTACTATTATTTCCTACTTAGAGTTTATTGACAACGTAAAAGACACTGAGACACAGCAATAATCTATCCAACATGATGACGAAGTTATGTTATAAAAGTCCGAAGTGTAAATCGGAAACACGTATCCACGTACCAGGAAACCATAAAAATCACAGAGCGCAAATATGGGTGTATAAATCGCATATTTCCAAGCGTGTATCTTCTGAAAAAAAAACTGTATTATTTTGCTGCTGCATTTTTTGGGTATTTCAAATTGCAGACGTATTCACAAGCGTTAGGCCAAACTACGGAGAATCCTCCGTAATTGACACTATTTTATTTTTTAAATATCGTGTTAATAAAAACCCACTTGCAGATATTATATGCTACCTCGGCACAATTTCATACAGACTTCTTAGTTAATATTTCCCGAAATTATTTATTTATCTAAAATACGTTTACACAAATGCATTGCAGACTTGACATTTACTCATTTTTCTAACAAAATGTTGCACATCTCGTATGCCTATTCTCTTTGCTGTTGCAAAAGAGTCATTCACTGTGTAAATATAAGGAAGATACGTAAATGTTTATAGGCTACGGTTACTTTCGTATCTTCCACATATGTTTGCTAATATAGCAGCATGCAGTTTTAATCTTGGCAGACATAAACCTTTGAAAGATATCCGAAGCAGCGATTAGTCAAACAGAAGAATTACATTTAGGCACTCACATTATTTTTATATTATGTTTGAGGAAGTGGTCTTTCTAAGACTTCATTTAATGTCAGGTCCATAGATGCTTGAACATGAAAATAAACATTTTCCAAACAGTTTATTATATTTTCTTTGTCAACACTGCAAGCATGTGTTTGAGGGAGCGAGTTACCGGAATTTGCTCCAGCCCTAACAAAGTCTCCGAAGTTTGACGTCACAGAGTTCTCCTAATTGGCATATTGCTGTTCACTATTCACAAACGAGATCGTTAGTTATCACATGACACATGAAACCTTCGAATTTGTATTTAAGATGGTTACAATAGATCACAATTACAATAGTTACATTTCATTTGATGACCAATCATGTAGGTAATTGGATATTAGTTTCCTGTGACAATCAACAGACAATCCGGTGGTCCGTATGTAGCGCCTTTACAATTGATTGGATTAATTCAACGAAGACATTATATCTGATACCAATTCAAATACCTTCAAACGTAAAGTTTGCGATTTTTTTCAGGTGAATGTAAAATTATGTTATATCGGTTTCTTATACTTTGGAATTCATGTTTATTTTTATTATTACTATGAAATAAATTTATTTTTTCTCAGAGATGCTTACTCATGGGCATGGGTTATTGTTAATCATAAAAAGATGAATTTCGCTAAGCATTGTAATATAATGACTGTAATGTGTCTTATGAACTAAAACATAATAATCACATTTAAATACCTTTTCTTAAGGTATTTTATTATGTTATTTATTCTAAGTTATAATAATAATAATAATGATTCATTTATTTTAGATATTTTACACAATTATAGGTAGATACAATTATGTTTCCATCCATAGTTATATTAGTAATGTGGTTAGTAACAATTTTGCCGTATACAATTATGTTAGTTTGATTAGTATGTGATATTGTTGTTTGTAAAGTCTTCTACCCTGGTCTCCGCAAACAGGCACGACGCACTACACCGCCATGGCAAGTGGAGAATTGTTCGGAATGCATTACGGATTGACTGAAATGCGCGATTGGTGTAATTTTTCCATTGATGACTGGCATAGAACGCCTGACAGTATGCAGAAAACAGAGTGATCTTTACTTACTGCCTTAGGTACTACAGCGACTGAAACTTCGCGCTAACATTATTACTATAAGACCTAAGTATTTAAACCTGCTTACATTTTTTTTTCTTAGACTGGTTATGTGTAATTATTGGATTGTACTCACTTTTATGGTTCCCATGCCTAAATACCAAAGCTTCAATCTTTTTAACATATGAGAGTTCATGGCCTATGGCAAATTTTTCATTTATTGCCAATAATTTACGCAAGCCCTTAGCTGAGGGGCTCAGCGAAACCATATCATCAGCGTAGCTCACATTGTTAACAGACTGATTACTCTTAAGGCAGCCAACTCCGGAATCACTGAGCTCCTCAATCAATGCATCTATGTACAAATTAAATAGAGTGAGTGAGGTCAAACCACCTTGCCTTACACCGCAGCCAAGACTATTTCCCTTTGAGAAATCATTCCTCCATTTTACTACATTCGTTGCTTACTGTACCAGAACTTGAAAATACCCGTTATTAATATTATTATAGAGAAAACAGTCTACCTTGTTTTTGCGGGCTCTTCTCAGTAAAGGCTCACTCGAATTTCCCAACCAACGTTTTAATAGAATTATATTTGACGTCAACAAGCACTTATTTTACGTTTGAGAAGCGATTTTCGTTATTATTTTTAACTTAACTTATTGAAATTGTTGTTCGTGAAGTTATACGTATCAGGCTGAAAAGCCGATTAATTTACAGTATAAAATTTCACACGAAATTTTTTTTTTTTAATTTTTTTATACAAAGCACGACAAATGACTCAACACCACCTGATGTGAAGCGGTAAGAAGAGTCCATATGCGAAGACAGCTAGTGCAGTTCAGACACTGCTCTAGCTGCCTCCACCTTGCCGGCCCGAAAGGTGCTTTTTCACGCCTCTTTTGAAGGAACCCATGTTATAGGAAGGAGGGAACACATGTGCTGGCAAAGAATTCCAAGTTCTGGAAGTTCGACAAAGAAAAGAGCTACTAAATTTCTTTGTACGTGATGTTGAGGTGGAGACAGTGAATTGATGACTCCGAAGACCGGCACGCGTGCTCCTGAGTAGGAATGGGGAAGGTGGGATAAGGTCAAATAGCTCTTCAGAACACTCTCCGTGATATAGCCGATAGAAGGCGCTAAGCGACGCAATGTCTCGACGCAATTGCAGAGGCTCAAGGTTGTTCGTGACCTCTACATCGCCAACGATACGGACAGCACGACGCTGCAATCTGTCCAGGGCATCGAGTAGGTACTTGGCGGAGCCATCCCACAAGTGCGAGCAATATTCCACGCAAGACCGGACCTGAGTTTTATACAGCAGGCATAATTGGTCAGGCGTGAAAAATCGACGCCCCTTGTTTTCAGGACACCGAGCTTCCGTGAGGCTGTTTTTATCACGGTTTCGATGTAGTTCCTGGAATTCAGATCGCAACATATCTCCATGCCTAGCAAGCTTAGGGAGCCCTGTGCCGAAAGAGTCGTGCCCTGAAGAGACGGAAGGGGAAGGAACGGCGACATTTTGGCTGTAAACGCGCATACCTGTGTTTTCTTAGCATTGAACTCAACAAGATTGTTAGATCCCCATTCAGATACGAGGTTTAACACCCTGTCGACCTCAATGGCAAGCTTCTCTCTCTCCCTCTCGGTTTCAGCGCGCCCAGCCCCTGGGCGACCGTAATATTCCCCATGCACTGTACTGTCATCTGCATAGCAATGAATGTTTCCTAACGGAATCATGTCATTGATATGAAGAAGAAAGAGTGTGGGGGATAGAACAGAGCCTTGTGGTACACCAGCATTCACTGACATGAACCGCGAAGCGCATCCTTCTGCGAGGACACGGATTCTTCGCTCATGCAGGAAGCCGGCAATCCAGTTACAGAGCTGAGCGGGCAGACCGTAAGCCGGGAGCTTGGAGAGAAGAGCCCTGTGCCAGACCCGATCGAAGGCTTTGGCAATGTCAAGGCTAACTGCCAGTGACTCACCACGTTTGTCAATAGCTTCACCCCAGACATGCATTAAGTACGCTAGAAGATCAACCGTTGACCGGTTCGGCCGAAACCCGTACTGTCGATCATTAATTAATGAGTGATTTTCTAGGTATCGGATCAGCTGGTGGTTTAAGATCCGTTCCATGACCTTGCAAAGAACTGAGGTGACAGCTATCGGGCGGTAGTTAGCTGGGTGTGATCGGTCTCCCTTTCTGGGGACCGGTTGCACATTGGCCTCTCTCCAAGATTCCGGCACACACCCAGAAGAGAGAGAAAGACGGTATAGCCGCGTTAAGACAGGAGACAACTCCGCTGCGCAGTTTTTCAGTACTATCGCTGGAATGCCATCAGGTCCACTAGCTTTCCGGACGTCGATTGACTGAAGCTCCGCACGTACATCACATTGCCTAATACGAATATCGGACATTGTGTGGCCACAGTGGGAGAGTGTTGGTGGCTGTAAGTTGCAGTCATCGATTCGGGAGTGAGCAGCAAAGAGTTTTACCAAGAGATCGGCTTTCTCTTGCGACTTGTGAGCTAGCGAGCCGTCAGAACATCTCAACGGGGGCAGCGAGGGCTGACAGAAGTTGGACTGCACGGCTTTGGCCAGACGCCAGTAGCTACGGCTTCCCGTAGGATAATAAATAAAAACCAATTGTTTATTATTTGCAATGTATAATAATAATATAAACAATAGTATAATTAATCATTTCGTATTATATATTCTAACCGGTACTGCTTTGATGCTGCAGTTCATTTGACGAGTCGATGGATTGGTTTGCAAATTTATATGTTGTGTATGACTGCAACACTCAGAACAAGCTGAAACATATTTACAGAAATGCATTTAATTATAAACCTCATTTGGATCCGCATTTACGGATACCGGACGTAATTTCTATTAGTTGGTGCTGCGTACTATTTTAATTCCTAATTTTATATTTGTCTTTTATCAAAACATACATATAAAATACATGTTTTGTTAAAAATACATATGACAAATACATTTTTCAAGTGCTATTTTCCTAATCACCTTAACAGTATCTCGAGTAATAACTCTTAAAAATTATTTTGTAAAAGAGCATAGTAATTTATTTGATCCAAGAAGTACACTTTCATTACATTTCTATGAAAATATACAAGCCAATGTTATATTATTTCATACAAATGTCATGAAATTATCAAATGTATAAGATGTTTTGAAAGTGGCAAACCATTTCTATGAACATCCACCCTTTAAAATAGTAATTAGTATCCTAATATAAATATGATTGTATTATTAATATCCGTACAATAATATCTTTCATGCAAATGTACACAATGTGAAAGGAGTTCTAAGATTGGTAATCAGTTTAAAGAGCAACTGAAAGCTTGGTTAATTTGCAAGAGTTTATAGTTAAAATGATTTTTTTACAACAATCAATAACGTTAACGTTAACGAGATATTTTAGTTGGATTGTAAGTGCATTTGACGGTTTATTTAAGTACATATTAAATGTTTATTAAATTATTATAAACCTAGTGATTTAGCATTACATAATACTAATTGATCACATTATACTCTAATGGGTTCACCGCTGTTCTAAAATTATATTTGATAGGTAAATTACTAAATTATATTCTATCTATGTAATTATAATGATATACATTAATATCAATGTTTGAAATTTTGACGACCAGCTGGCCAAGTGGTTTGTACCCCTTGCTATACAAGCTACTCGGTCAGGAGTCCTGGATTCAAATCCCGGTGGGGGAAAATGTTTGCATGATGAGTAAGAGCATTTGTGCACGAGTCATGGATGTTTAATGTTTATTTAGTACTAGCGACCCGCCCCGGCTTTGCACGGGTTCAATGCTTATGTAAATATACCTACTACAAACATGTATAAGACATATAACCCTTCCTTAAGAATCACTCTATCTATTAAAAAAACCGCATCAAAATCTGTTGCGTAGTTTTAAAGATCTAAGCATATATAGGGACAGACAGACGGCGGATAGCGACTTTGTTTTATACTATGTAGTGATAGTGATTATTTTGTATTTATTTTTATTTGGAAAGCTTATTCACGAAATAATTTTTACAATGATTAACTATGAGCTAATTAGAAGCTTCCACATATAGTGTTTATCTATGTACTTAGTATGTAATAAAGTACTTACATTCAATATTTTTCAGTAATGCAATTCCTGATTTGATTTACACTACACTGATTGTTTTGCATTTGCCACTTGACTGATAGATGAAAATGTCCAACGCGAAAGAACAAAAACTGGGAACAAAAAAAGACCAAACTGCGGTGAGTACTAAGTATTACGTGGTTCCGTATCATACATTGATCAAACGACATAATACCGCAAACAGATAATGGAGACGAGAACGCTAGTCCGATTGCTATGTCAGCGATTGCCCGCATTTACCGGTTTGAGACCAATGCATGGAATCGCTTAGGCCACTCAACTCCACAAAGCAACGTAATCATAGTCATGCGATTGTCGCCTGTCACTGCATACTGCACAAGTTCTGGTTTGTCGATCTATTAAGTGTTGTTTACAGCTGACCGCAAATCAAACGGTCACCTAACCTATCAAGTTGTTCTCAATTATGTGTGTCTAAACTGTAGACAACAAGTGTGTTTGCTAATTGCCACCACCCACATTAAATTGACAAGACAGGTATTTAAGGTACAGGTATTATAGGTGTCAATGTATGAATATTATTATTATAATATTCATACATTCACACCTATAATCTGGCCCAAAGTAAGCATCATTAAGAGCTTGTGTTATGGATACTAGATAACGGAGAAATAATGATAATAATATGTATATGATTATTAGAAATATAAATAGACATATAAACATCCATGACTCCTAAACAAATGCTCTCATCATTTGCTCCTACCGGGATTTGAACCTGGGACCTTCTAGACCAAGTAGCCTGTACAGTAAGGGGTACAGACCACTTGGCCAGCCGGTCGTCAAGTCATTTACCTGAAAATCATA
Source organism: Nymphula nitidulata (assembly GCA_947347705.1). Taxonomy (NCBI): domain Eukaryota; kingdom Metazoa; phylum Arthropoda; class Insecta; order Lepidoptera; family Crambidae; genus Nymphula; species Nymphula nitidulata. The sequence goes on from OX374616.1 coordinate 28,394,118, forward strand.
CTTATTTAACTTGGCATCTAAAAATATGATTTGTGCATCTATTTAACGATTGGATGCCAGTTCATTATTTTTAGTAGCCCGCTTAGTATTTTTAGTTGATATACCATGATCTTAACATTATCATCACCAGCTGGGCAGCAGGGCGCAGGGGCCTTACCACCATCTTTGTAAAAGCGATTCATATTCCGCTCGGTTCAGTATTGGTTCCTAAACTGCATCGCTGTCATAGTCGTAGATAGCGTCGTAGTACGAATATAACGATTCTACTCAGTTTAGGTCCTAAACTGGATCGCGATACAAGATGGTGGTACGGGTGCAGGGCTTACATGAGAGTTTGGGCTTTTACACCACCACGCTGGTCCAATGCCTGATACTGGGCTGAAGCGGTTGCGGTTACAACCGGGACCATCGGCTTGGCGTGTCCTCTGATTTTTTTTATTGACCCATCCGTAACTAACCATGGCGAAAGTTGTCTTGTTTTCATAATCGAAACCCGACCGCTCAGACTACGACGCCAGCAAATTTCTCAATATCACCGTATAATAGAAAACCGAATCCAGATAAATGCTAGGCGGACGCAATGCCTGACGTCACATCCGTGATAAAACACTTTATGAAAGCAATAGTGGCTTCGGATAGATAGTCTTCCAATGCAATCGAATTCGTTATTTAAATGTTACGTTTATTGTGGTGATAATAAAACTAGTTATTAACTTTATTGGGATTACTTTCACATAATATAGTAAAGCTTTTTTAATTTCCTTGTTTTATTATAAATTCTTAGAGTTTACATTCACATCATCATCACCAGCCTATGTACGTCCCACTGCTGGGCACAGGCCTTCCTACATGGGAGAAACACATGAGAAGTTTAGGCCATAACACTACCACGCTGGCCCAATGCGGCTTAACGTGCCTTCCGAAGCACGGAGGAGCTCGAGATAACAAACTTTGATTGACTCATCCCAGGGTCGACCATGGCGAAAGTTGCTTTGTTTTTCGTATCGAAGCCAGAGCGCTCAAACCAATACGCCATCGAGCTCCTCACCAATACGCTACTGAGCTACTCAAGATACCGTATACACATGCCCGTGAATAAATGTATGTTTGTCCTCTATGCGTTCCGGAATCATTGATCAGATAGTGATGGAACTGTGGTAGGGTGTTCTGAGGACGCTCGCGAAGGTCCCTAAAAAGTTCTTGCATGTATTATAAAACATTTTTTTATTATAAAACTTAACAGTGTTCTCTTTACGGCCATTGCAAAGCATGCCGGGTGCAGATAGTATAAAATAAAAATGTAAATCTAGGATTGCTAACTTTCTGCATTAGTTAAAAAGGCATAGATGGTATCTAATTCGACTGATGTATGCCTATATATAGCCTAGATTCTATTGGAGGAGGAAGGAAGCTAGATCCGACGCTCAATAGTGCATTGTTCTGTTCGTAAATACCAACGTCTCTGTTCATTCAGAGTATGGTTTCTCGACGGATTTCTATTGTATGTTAGCAGAGATAGAGTTGGGCATACGGGCTTCAATTAGATTAAAATAATTAACAGGTACATTCAAGCGTAGAAATAGCACTGAGCGGTTTGCACGTCCGCCCAAGCAGATAGATTCAAATTCGAGCTAAAAGTCAATGCTGGCAATTATATTTACGAAGTCTTATATACAGGATGGAAAAAAACTATGTTCCCTGGAGGCCTATTTTAAATCCTTTAGTTAGCTCATTTTACTGAAAGGAAACATTCCTTTATTTTTTTAAAAGAAACAAAACTACATTTAATGATCTTCTAAAATTCACTTGTCTCACCCGGGAATAGAACCAACTAAAAAAATAAACTCTCCCTATTTTATTATATGGATCGGTAGGATTATTTTTCAGGATAAAATTTGTTTAATAAACATTAGGTATTTGAAACAAAATAAAGTGAAAACTAATATCAATTAAGAACGAGTACCTACTTTTTACATTTTTAACAATTTTAAAACTGTTGAAATTTTTAAAATCGTTAAAAATGTTGAAAGTTGTCGTTCTAATTTCAAATTATTGCCCCGCGTTGCAATAAAAAATGCGCGTTGTTAAGTGGGTGTCATGCGTTCCATTTTTAACTTTTCCTCAGATTGCCTAGTGTAAGATCGAATTGTGCATAAATGTATTATTACAATTTTAATGGTTTTCATAACGAAGTCTTCAATAAGATTCTTAGAGATAGATAACATTAGCAAACCTGTACTTCATACAATATCCTTGGATGTACGAGAGATAATAAAATTAACGTATGATTTACTTGTTACAAATGAACATTACAGTACTAGGTACTAGGTAACTAGTTAATAAAAAAACTAATAAATATTCAATTTCATAGGTATCTCGTACAACAGATTAGTGTGTTTTTTAGACAAATTTGTATAAAAAATAGCAAGGGTTTAGTTTTTTAATTTTTAGTTGGTTCGATTCCTGGGTGAGACAAGCGACTTTTAGAAGATCTTTGAATTCAGTTTTTGTTTCTTTTTGAAAATAAAGGAATGTTTCCTTTCAGTAAAATGAGCTAACTAAAGGGGAACTACTTTAAACGAATTTAAAGTAGTTCCTCTCCAGGGCCCATAGATTTTTTCCACCTTGTATACATATAGACAGTTGGATTAAAACTTATTTCACTTATTATAAACGACACTAGTTTAAGCTAAATGGTAAGAAAATACTACACAAATATTTTTATATGAAGCTAAAAATAACAATACAATATTTGTTAAAAATATATACAGGGTGGTGCCGTCAATCTGACAATAAAGTGAAACATGAGCCTTAATCGTTCATAGAATTGGTATGCCACTTTTAAAAATAGCTTATTCATTTCATAATTTTATAACATTGGCTACATTATTTAATAGGAATGTCATGAAATTATCAAATGAATAAGATGTGTTTGAAAGTGGCAAACCGTTTCTCAATCAATGATTTATCATTATGTGTTAACTGTTTTAAGCAAAATCCATAAGGTTATGGCTACCATTCAATTATTGTTGACAAATATAGGTATATAGACATATATAAATATAAAATATAAATATAGACATCTAGCTATATATGCTATTTTACGTGATGAAAATAAAATAATATTCAATGATTTTTCAGTCCACTCACTTAATTTGTAAATTACTCAAATAAATAGGAAATTGGTTTGAGTAATTTACAGTTTTATCAACGCAATTAAATCATAATGTTTATTAATTTTATTAAATAATCTTTTCATTCTTCACACGCGGAATCAGGAAAAATAATTAATAAAATGAATAATGCCAGATTTGGCTGTATGTGAATTATTCATTCGTCTACTGTTGAAAACAACTTCCGATGTATATTTTAACGATGTTTACCACCACAGGGTATCAAAATATTGTTAATGTTGTTCTTATTGTTTTATTTTAATACTTTTCATAGATCCAGATTGTTAATAGAACTGAGATATTCACCATAGGCGTCAAGCGGACCTTTATTATTATTTATTTTGTTTAATTGAAAATTACTACGTGGTAGGCCCGTATGTAGGGTCATCTGGGAATCCCCGCCTTTCTTATTTCAGCCATGTAACAGTAGCTCGCTAGCACGAACACTTTTAAATTTCTAATCGCCATCGTATCGAGTAGTTACGTTAGCTTTTGTTTGAGATTTTAACCGTGCGTGAAAGAGACAATAACGATTCGAAATTTTAAAATGTTCTTGCTAGGGGTACTGTCCGCTATGTTTCGGATTGAAAGGAGAGGTAGCCAGTGTAATTACACTTTGGCAGGGAAGGCATTTTATCTTAGGCCTCAGGTTGACAACGTACCCGCACCGCACCAAATTTTTTCCTTGGTTTTGCAGGTACCACCAGGGCCCTGTTTAATAAAACTTACAAGTCTACAATTCTGTAAATAAGTGACAACTTTGTTAAGTTTTGTGACAAGTGCTGTTTTATAAACTTTACAATTACGTAAGAATTTTACATATAAAAATCTACAAATGTGACAATTACAAATGCTGTTTAATAAGAAAACGCCTGTAGATTTCGATAAAATATTGTATCTACTTTGTAGTTCTAAGTTACAAACATAAAATGTAAATTTTTATTGAAGAAAATAAAGTAAGTAGATAAAAAAAAATACTTATTTAGAATTTGATTTTACCATTTGGTGTCCTATTTGTTTGATTCATAACAACAGTCGTGGAGCGTAATGACAGAATCACGATTTTCTCTAATATACGAAAACTATTATCCTGAGCTGTAAGGGTCCTAGCATCATGACGAATATACGATGCTGTAATTACCCTGCAACATAATTATAATAACGGACTTATAAAAATCTTGATCAACAAAAACGACGGCTTACATAATGTGATTAAATATGGAATTACATGCTAAAATGTTTCCAACTCGGGAACTACATCTTCCCTGTAAGGTTCACAACCGCGAAAAACAAATATGAGCACTTCAAAGAGAACTAAATATTTCTCCGAAGAGTACGTTCATGCAAATCGTTGGGTATGTAGCTGTTTCCTTTGCAGTGCAACTGCACACGGCTTCTGAGTGTTCAGTTTGATTGCAAGACTTCATTCCTGCTTTTTCCTTATTTCATACAAGAAATTTTCTATGTCCCGAACAATTTCACGCGAATAGTTCAACTCTTTTCATACGCTTTTTTGGTCTAGTGGTTGAGAGCACTGGAGGTCCGGGGTTCGATTCCCGTGGGTGCGGGCTCTACTGGTTTTTTTTGATCGGCTTTTCGTAGTCCGCCTGGCTAGATTCCATTATCTAACTTATCTTATCATGGTTCATTGACTTCGACCATTCGGGATTTTTCGTGCTTCTCTACCTTCACTCCTCCCGCGTCCCGAATATAGCTGCCATAAGCTATGAGTGAAAGAGCCTGAAGTCTTCTGGCCTTGGATACGCAACCTCTAGAAGACTCATTCTGGTCCTATCCATAGCATAGCATTGACGTACAAGATGGTGCCACCATCTTACCTAAGTCTGCCGACATAGCAATAGTGTTAACGGTATTGTTGTGTTCCGGCAGTTGGAGGTGATGTAGCCAGTTCCTCTGTGGTTAAGGACTTCATAATTAATTATAAGACTAAAATTATAATAAACTTACAATAAAATCAATAATTACATTCAATATTTATTGGGGAAATGCTTTGTCAATATTTTTTTAACCTAAGTCAATTAAAGAAAATAATAATAATTAATAGGTTTATATTCATAATTTGTATCTTAAGAAACCAGTTACGCGGTAATAACGTTTTTCAGTTAACAATTCAATTATAGATTGGTTGACAATTTTATTCTGTCTAATACCATTTTTTTTTGCACAAAATCTTGTTTTTTTTTTGCGAGAGGTTAATAGTCGCAATACTAGTAAATAAACATATAAAACATTTTGAAATTTTAATGTGTCCACGCATTCTTATTATCTAAATATTCATGTACCTTATAGTAGCCTTTTTTCATTAAAGTTTGTTTGACATATAACTTAAGTTTGTGAAAAGGCAGTTCAGTTACATTTGGTGGGACCTTGTTATAAATGTGTATACATTTCCCCATGAAAGAGTGACTTGTCTTGTGAAGTCTAAAATTTTTAAATCGAGTGTTTAATATGAATACCACTATGTTTTGAAAAGGTATGTTTATATTTGTGGATGTAAATTATGTTCTTAATTATTAAAATATCATTATTATTATTATTATCAATATATATCTCGCTATATTATGATGCGTTATATTCTGCCAAAGGACATGTTCTGAAAATGTATGGGGGCTGGTACTCAGCTACCCCCCAAGACAAAAGTTTTATGAGAAGAAAGAGTATATTTTTAAGAATATTATGAGACAAAAACTATAATTTTTAATGCCTGCATATAAATAAAAAATAACATTTTATTCTGGTCAAAAAACTGTTATCCAGAGATGTAAAATTCCATTTTAAAAAATGTGACACGTCACAGACATAGTATATAAAACGTCAATGTCGTATTGTATTGTCAAAAATTTTTTAATAACTAGGCATGGGGTTGATTTGGTTCAGCCTACGACTATTTTGCAATTATAATTTATTGTAAATGCTAGAAGAACATGGCAAATTGGTTTCTGCACTTGTTTCTGACTAATAATAATGATTTTAATTTATTTTTTACTATATTTTGTCGGAGAAACTTTGATAAGAAGCTTAGAATTCTTGCATACACTTTTCAAAATTACTCAAAAATGCCGGGGTATCAAAATGAAAAAATTGTATATTCAAGATCCTCTGAGCATAAGCTTTTGCATAATATATAATTTATCGTGGGGGGCTTTCGAGTACCAATATCGAACATCTCCTTTTGGAAGAGTGTGAACTGTCAACAACGAAATAAATTAGTGTTACCATACACCAAATAATATATCATCCTTGCTAATACGAATACGATACGTCTCTTTGAGGTAATAAAACGATGAAATTATTAATGAACGAAAAGGATTATACGTAAAGTGATATTAAAGCGCTTTCAGAATGTAAAACAATATCTCTTCACCCTACGTAATCAAATAAACCGTTCCACTGTAATAGTCGGAATACATAATCACGAAATCGAAGTAGTTAAGCGATATCAGACATTACTATATTACAATTAACATGTACTTAAATAAAATTCTTTAAAGGAATAATAGTGCTTATTGAATAAAGGATTCAGCGAAAATCTACTATGAAATCTTGAGTAAAATGAATATTTTTCCACTAGATTTATTATACTACGTAATATTAAAAAAATATGTTATTAGTAGGTATTGACGGTACTGATGAATATAATTTAATTATTACGAAGTAAATTTTACTTTAGTTATAAAAAAGCTTGGCAAAATATTTCGTTGGTGTTGTTCTATAAACTATCAATTTAAGAATGTACTAAAACTAACAGAGATTTGGTTAAAAACCGTAAGAACTACCACCAGCATTGTTAAGACTACGTTTTTTTATATTATACTACTAGATGACAAACAAGCTGACGGCCCACCTGATGGTAAGCGGTTGCCGCCGCCTATAGACACCTGCAATAACAAGGGAAAATCCCTTGATATTGCAGGTGCGTTGTCATCCTGAGGCCTAAGATGAAATGCCGTCTATGCCCAGAAATTACACTGGCTACCTTTCCCTTCAATCCAAAACACAGCGAACTGCTTCACGGCTGAAATAAGAAAGGCGGTGGTACCTACCCAGACGACCCTACATACGGGCCTACCACCTAGTAAACGTTAAATAAAGTTGTCTTGTTGAGGTTATTTCACCAAAATATGATACATAAACAATGACAAATTATGTACAATAGAGCTTACCTATCAATAGACACTTATCAAATTCATTAGTGGCAGACTTTATTGCCAACATAGAACAACACAGACTTTATTGCCGTCAGCTTGTTTGTCATAATCTTAAAAACACTACGGGAAATTCTGTTTCAGCGTTGCAATTTCTATAAATTAAACAAATACTTAGTTGATTCACTGCGTTTATTAATAAATTATAGTCCTACATATTTTAGAATAACAATCACAGTTCTGCGAAATTTTATTTGCATGCAATATACTAAATAATTAATATGAATACGTTCAGTGTGTAGGTATTAAATCAAAAGCCACTTAAATTGAATTGGCGAGAAAGTTTTTATTGGTTCCCGTGCCTTTGAGTGAAACGAATCCCTCTTTCATATGCGATATTGAGTTTACAAGCTTCAATCGTAGTGCTCAAAGTGAGCGTTTGAAATGTCCATATAATATTAAAGTTAGCAAATTTTGCTTTGAATATGAAACGCGTAAATTTTCAAAGTTATAACAAATGACTCACCTATATATCGATAAAATTTTAGATACCTAGGCAGTTTGAGAGGTATTTATACTGTGCAGCAGCAACCTTAGTTGCGTTGTTTCAGTAGTCTGCATTCCTAAGTCATGTTTTGAACCTTATTACGTAATCTAAAGCTGAAGCGACCAAAGTGAGCGCAGCGACCATTAGTCTTAATTCCTGACGATGTTTTACTCTTTATCGAGTATTAAGTACTTTTCTACTAAGTAGGCTCTCAGTCTTAGTGCTAAGTCACAGTTGACGGACTAGTTATAAACTATTTACTTTACCTTTCATAGAATTATAAACAATCTCCCATCTTTGGCGAGCATGTATGTAATCTTCTTAATAGTGAGGTACAAGAATGGACTTGGATCCGTTCCCGATAATTCAAACACAGTTAAAAATATCCTCCTCTAAGCTCTTTAAAAGCATAATGACATAAAATTTTACAATTTTTGATGTGGTAAGTAATTAAGTGTATTAATCACCAGCCTATATACGTCCCACTGCGGGGCAGAGGCCTTCCTACATGAGAAAAACACATAAGGAGTTAGGTGAGGATAATTTAAGTGCATTACTTAAGTTTTTTTGGGAATCACGTTCCAAGATGTCTCTATCTTTTATTCTAAAAATTTTCTTTAAGTTGAGACTTTCGCTAATGTTTTGTATTTATTCGCATTTATATCTTATTTATTTAGTCATTAGTCTTTCTTTTTTAAATAAATTAATCGGTTTGTGTGGATAAAGTATAAGTTGCAATTAATATTCGTCATAGAAACGACAGTGGTTAGTCCGACTGCTCTAAGTCAGTTACGAAATGCTTACTCGCTGCTGTAGTCGGCCAATGACGTGGAAAATTGTTGGCATTGCAACGTTTTTATATAGTTCACCGGATGGGGAAGTATTGCATCGGCATTGACAGGAAGAATCCAATATTTTTCACCGGCTGGCAATATGAATAGAAGTGTTGGAGAAATGATATATAACGTGTTTGGGCTCAAAAGAATAGTCTCAATAAGATGGTGTTAGATAGATGGCTAATACGGCCTGAGGTTACTTAAAATTTTAAATTTTATATTTCTGTAAAGAAATTTTCAAAAAATGGCGAAATAAAATATTATAAAATTTATTAAAATTATTACAACTGTTTACATGACAACTAATGTAATTAAATTTGTACATGCGCTCATACATGTGTGCGAGTCAATAAAGTATATCTTTTTATATAGACCATTTTTTAACGTTTATTGACAACTTGTAGCCGCACCTCAAACAAATCGCTATATCTAAAATAACTATTGATTGCAGATATACTACTGCTTCAGCAATATTAATCAACTATTGACATACTTTTTAAATATGAAACTAGAAAGCTGTCAACTACCATGTTGCGTTATTAGGTATTTTTTGTGATTGTGTGAAAGTAAATTGCATATTATATTTTTAATTTTGACTCAAAAACATATTATTAATGCCGTCTCTTTCTGCTTTTATTAACAATAATAAGACAGTCTCAGTTATAAACCGGATCTAATTTTATAATAGCGCGACAAAGTCAGGTAGGCGTCAAATCAATCAAAGCGCTGTGACATTTGTACCAAAAGCTATTTGATTAGGGGCATTGTTGCTTTGTGGGTAGTTGGAATTTGGCTGGAATCCCTTAGGTTAGTTTAAGAACACTTCTAGACCGCACTGCATTTCGCTATGCTACCGGGTTTAGATTGCCAAGGCATTTTCAACCGTAAGATAATTTGAAAGCTTCTTATATTCTTATTCAGTATCAGCTCTGAATGTGGTTGGAAAATATCTATAGGTTATAGGTTTTGAGGAGATTGGGGTAATTTGGGCCTTGGGGTAACTACGGTAAGGACTATTACTGCTGATATTTCGTGATGGGTCCCAAAGAACCCATATCTAGTGCTAGGCATTGAGCATGCTTATCATAATGTAAACGGCCTATTACTAACGGAAATTACCCTACTCTCCTAGGGGAGAGCTTACGACAACGAGGTCTCGAAATTCACTTAGTTCCTATGTAGAAATTTAATAATCACGCTTAGTAAATAGAACGGATACGTATCTCTACGTTAAAAAAATGCAAAATAACATTGACATTAGTGCTTTTCCTTGTTATTGCAGGTGTCTATAGGCGGCGGTAACCGCTTACCACCAGGTGGGCCGTCAGCTTGTTTGTCATCTAATTGTATAAAAAAAAATGTTTTTGATGCATTTAAACGCCTACTATATTTAAACGCGTTTAAACGTTTATTTGTAATTGACATTAAAGTTTTCCAAACATTGTTACTCACGAGGCTTATAAGTTCAAATGATTTAGTAGTCTGAATCTCTGAACACATAGAAATATTTTTTGGAAACAAAGCTTCCATTAGATTGACCTTGTAAATTTGTTGTTGTGTAACTTCATAGATTTTCTATTATTTTTCATCGTGTGTAAGCGTGAGTATTTTTAGATTGCTTTGTTTTATAAAAATAATAAAACGTAAAAAAATAATAAGAAAGGATTTCTCCTGAAACTAATTTTCTCTATTGAGTCCACTCGATGAATGCCATAGACTTTAGATTTAAAATGCACCGCGCACTCGGGGCTTTTAAACTTAAAATTTATTTTTCCTTTTACATACAGATTTTATATTTGGCAATGAGAATTAATGAACAATTATTGAAGTCATCAAGACTTCAAATATTGACTTCATAAAGTGAATATGACTTTAAGAATAATTAAATGAATTTATTGAATTTTAATGTATTTGCGTATGTTACTATTCTCGACATGTCGCTAAAGTGCGTATGCTATAGCCACAATTAATATTATCCACGGAGGGGTAGGTATTACCTGCTCTCAAATATACATGAGATTATGATAGGATAAAGAGTAATTAAGCTGTGAGTAGTAGAAATTGAAGCCTAGATTCTGCATTTATCCGTGCAACAAAATGAAATTAAATTTTTAATAGCTAAGAACTTGTGCGTCACCGTGAATTAACTGTCAGAAGCAACTGCGACGCAAATCCTGAGACTCAATAGAGAAATAAATTTTCTTGAAAGTCTTTAGCAGCAGTTCAAGTTTTAATATTACAGGGTGACATAAACTCGGTATGTGTTGAAAGGCGCAAAACTAGCATTGGCAGACATATAATTTTTCATCTATGTTCCACATATGCTGTGCCTCGTGTAATTTTATTTATGAGTAATGAATTTATGATATAACAGTCACTTCAAAAGTAAATTGGAAACTCTATGCATAGATTGCTTTATGTTTAAAGAAACATACTTACACAAAACAATATGTATGATCGTCATCTATAGCCATTAATAGTCACCATTAGATTCTCAAAATCAGCCACTCTGAACTCGTTTTACGTCTGATGGTTTTCGGCTATCAGCAACTAGACCATCAGGGCAGATAATCATCAGTATAAGAAGCGATGGCCATATAATAAGGTAATTTATCATATAATTGAATTTCCGCTATATAGTTTATTCGAAAATATTTACAATAGATAGTCTCACTTTAATGATCAGCTAGAAAATATAGTATTATAAAAAACGGAAAGACAAAAGATAACTAAAGCTATAAGTATTTATACACCGAATCAACATATTAGAGGACAGATTGATATGGATTTGTAGTGAATTTGATCTACCTCCGACTGACAAAATACCTTCTGAAAGTCTAGTTTGTCAGCTCAACGTCTCCATATAAGAACTGGGTCTTTTCAATTTATCCTTGTCCAGCCTCGCAATGTGCACCGCCTAGTTCCACTTCTGTGAGCAATAATATTGATCGTCTGCATCCCTGCTTATCGGCGTACCCATTCATTTGGTTTCCTATGGAAAAAAAATCATAAGTCTTGAAAGAAAATAATGAAATCACGAAATATCGTTCCTGAGTCATAATGAGGCCTTACAGGAATTAATTGCCTTTTCATGTTAATTTGACGTCAAGCCAAAAAGACGTTAAAATATTGTTTATTGTAACGCTAAATGATTTTATAGTAAATCGCTAAAACACCATGACACTTCCTGTGAAAATAATTCAATAAAAAAAAAATTGCGACATAAAATTAATCGAATTATTTTTAACCAACTCTAAAAAGGATAAGGTTATCAATCCTTGTAGAAATAGTGACTGCAAATGAATGTGTTGAGCTTTGTCCGAGTTCATTGTAAACTGTTTGTTGTAGCGTTGGCCGCCATGCCGCGCTGCTACATGGTGAAGAAAGCCACCCAGCGGCATGAAGGCCCGCCGCCCCGCAGCCCCACCGAGGCCAGCGTGGCTCCGCCCTGTTACAGCCCAGCGGAGCACTCGGCGCTCACCGGTAAGTGCCGTTTACTTTGTTAAGTATATTTTAATATTATATAAAATATATATAAAATCATCATCATCACCAGCCTATATACGTCCCACTGCTGGGCACAGGCCTTCCTACATGGCAGAAACACATGAGGAGTTTGGGCCATAACACCACCACGCTGGCCCAATGCGGGTTGGTTATATATAAAATGCAACAATAGAAAAAAGACAAAAACCCCTTACAATCTGTGCAGATTTCTCTAACTAATGAGCATCTTTCAAAGTGATGTGTAATACATATTATTATAATTATTTCTCCGTTATCTAGTAACCATAACACAAGCTCTTAATGACGCTTACTTTGGGCTAGATAATAGGTGTGAGTGTATGATTTTTATTAAAGTGTTCTTTAACTGGAACAGTGGTTTCAATAATACTCTCCACAATGCAATAACACTATAATCTACTTCTCTATATTCTTCGTCTATAATTCATCAAACACTCCTGTTATAAAATGTGCTTGCTCCACGACAATAACACTTCATGAACTAGTGCAGTGTAAGACAAAAGTTTGACAGACGCTACATCGAAAGACTTAAACCTGGACAGGACTGAACTTGTCCAGGACGTAAGTTCGATTGGATTTAACAAAATGAAACAAAACAAAACAAGTACTGGATATTTTGGATAAAGCAAATTAAAGAAAAATAATGTTGACTTTGAACTTAGGTACTTTATCCATTAGTTAGTATTTCTTCATAATTGAAACCATTGAAACCTAAAAAAAACTCTTGTTAAAAATCACTCAGCAGTAGCTTTCTTTTAAATTCGGAAAGTTTTAATAAGTGCTAAAGTACAATGTAATATGAAAAACTTTTCAGATTTTGAAAAAATCTTTAAGAACATTGATAGTCCGTCGCCTTTCATGTTTATGAAATAGGGCCCAAGGCGCTGACACCAATATATATTTCCCTATCTATAACAGTAACTATAATATATTTACAATTTGTTCGACTAATATCAACATACCTACTAAGTACCTATACGATGTTATTAGTGTAACAATTCGGTAATTAAGCAGGCTATTTCATTTTGAGCGTTACGTCGATACGTCAGGACTGTAAAGCTAACGTTCATTGCTTCGGGCATTTCGGACTATCAGATAGTGCCTATAATTAAACTGAACGCCTTTAGTTGCCCGCCCCGGCTTCGCACGGGCGGTGTACCTTAATAAAAAAGGGACTAACTTTTTATTTGCGGTCTCCATTATCAGCATAATAAAAATTAGAGGGTTTTTGTCAAATTATTAAAGATTTCCCCCACTGTGTCACTTTTCACAATAAGAGATTTTTATAACTTTTTGTAATAAAAACTTACTTTTATACAGTGTTTTTCTAAAGATTTTTTCAAATTAAATATAAGGGTGGGTGTGTTCTTTGTCAAGTGATACCTCTGAAATTTTGTCACACACTTTTATAATAATTAAATTTGAATTAATTTAATATATATAAAACATGGTCCTGCTTGTGACATCCTAAAAAGTGTGTAGTATTGCGTATCCTACAACACACTACACACACACACACACACACACACACACACACACACACACATACAGAACCCGCGCACATACTACGATATCGACCCCCGCAACCCTTTTTTTCCGGAGTGGAATCCGCTTACGGACGATACCCTAAACCGCTGGTTCGGTGGACCAGCGGACCGTCAGCTAGACGTGGGCCTGTGCAGGGGTCGCCCAGCGCCTGATCATAGCGGCACTGGGAATACCTGCTAAACCACTTCGGTTTCCCCATGCCAATAATGGAGACGACCTGGGGTTTGCCGAAGCATTTCACCGAGCCGCCTCCTGGCAGCCCGGCACTAGAACCGACCAGAGCCAGTCCTAGGGCGGGGCACCAGGCCTCACCCCGGATCCGGTCGCGGCCAATCGACCCCCGCAACCCTAGAATTCCTAAATTTATTTCAGAACACCCGGTACAAACCTTGTTCTGACAATACGAGCACTACAAATAAATAATAGCCCAATTTAATGCAGTCCTTCGGATATGAGATTACTTACATATGAAAATATGCTTTTATAAGTATTATGAGTGCTGTATTGTACCGACGACATTCCGTGTTAAAAATGTTAACTTACTTGAGGATAACTGTTATTACCTCAGAAGTTAATTGTATCCCCAATAAAAGAGAAGAAATTAATTGCTAATGAAATAAATAAAATAGAAGAGAAGTTTTTACTTAATTGCTTCAAATTTATACACACACCACATACTAAACTACTAATACTTACTTCATTTACAGCATCTAGGAATTACACTATAAAAACTATTAAAAGCTACTATATAAAAACTATTTTGTGGCAAACAATCGTATAGGTACACCACGTGAAGCACGCGAGGCTCGACTCGCCGTATTAATATTTGACAGTTGCTTAGTGCTCGGTTGTTCGGTCGAAATGACTCGCTTGAATTCCCATTGTAAATACGACTGCTTGTGGATGAGAAAACGTTATTAAATATTAATAATTATACTAGTTTCAACTGTTGAGCTACGTCTTATGAGGACTATGTCTACTAATAACAGAGCAGCAGCTCTGCATGCATATTCGTATAAGTAGCTCAGGAATATAGTCTTGACTGCAAACCCCGTAAACTGATCAAAACTGCTTTACCTTTAGTTTCATAATAGAACAGGATGGTTGAAATCTATTTCTTTGGGCTTAGAAAATGCCTCAATGCCAGGCACTATTCATCAGTTTTTCCCAGTAGTCAGACATGGGCCCTTGATTGTTTTTTAACTTAACGTAGATAGATTATTTCGAAGTTACCCTGGATTTGGAATTACCCCTCTGTACCCTATTCTCATTTAAATATTATCCATCTTATTGACATCGATGTAATGAGCTTACCCCTTAGATCGTTGGGCCTTCTTTGGCTAATATTCTTGGGATAGTCGATTCGATTGAACGAACTTGTCTGTATTAATGTCAATAGACAGTTCTGGTGGTTCCACAAAAAAATAATATATTTTTTGTCTCTCCAGTCAAAAAATCAGCGTTGATTGAGTTTTATTTCATTCGACTGCGCCTGTGCAAACTCCACAGTCACACATACATCCTCGTCGCATCGCTACTGATTGGTCTTTACTTATGAAATAGTCGTAACTTTTTCACATTTTATTCTATTAGTAGTAACATTAGTAGATGAATTAAAAAATAAAATTTGACAGACACAAAAAAGAACCAGTTAGTCGCAAAACTACAGAGCGCTCGTATCCAATTCTCCTGTCTAAAAGACATTGTATACAATACAAAGGCGCACAGATTCGCAGACAAAGAATGAGCGACAACTCATTGGTCGCATCTCGCTCTGTACTATGCAAAAACCAGTTTGGAACAGTCAGCAAATTGGATTATTGTTTTATGAACAGATTTCGAAGTGCTACTTTGAAATTGGATATAAAAACTGTATCAAGCTGTGAAATGTTATTTTTGTTTATTTGTTATAGATTTGATTTTCTAAAAAACAAAACTTTAAGAGGTTTTTGATTGGGAAGCTTAATAAAGTTATTTATGGGCACCAAGTTACGATTATCTAATCTGTGCCTTATGCCTCGTCGGATTTGGGCACAACTCGCAAACCATGTTTCGCTACGACTACTTTCTTATATCATTCATATATGTAATTTCATTAGGCCTCAGTGAATGTTGTTAAATGTAGGTTATAAGAAGCACCTCTATAAATTAATCTGTCAAGTGGCGTGGAGGTTTATTACTATTGAAAAATAAATTGTGTCTGGAATCTGAATCTTTACGGGTTAATGAGTAATTTAACAGTTCCTATTTGTGCGATCCTTTTCACAAACATAGGGAGTGAAAGAGATGTACTGTACTTCTCATCATACAAAGCGGAGTTCGAATCCAGGACCTCTGGTTTAAGCCGTCAATCATCAGATTCGTCTGGAATCTGATGATTGATTTTTCTACTGTCATAACCTCAAGAGGTATAACGCCGCTTGACAGATTTATGGTAGGGCTACTGAAAACTCAATTAGATGGCCGTTAGTTTTTCCAAATTAAAATCTAAAATATTTATCAACATAAATAGCCCACATACCTTTCTACATCGCAAAAAAAGCTATGTCTTTAAATATTTACATTCGTTAGTTTCTTATTGAAGTCACAAAGCACTCTACCGTATACACCGAATAGGAATATGCTTTTTAAATGTTACATGTAAGTGTAGACAATTTCGGGCTCGTTCATATCCGGTGAATCTTCATAACGGCCCGGCCACGGGAACGGGCGACGGCGACGGCGGCGGCGGCGCGACTAGCGGGACAAATATTCGCCCGGTGCAAAGTTCACGCCACGCACAGCAGCGATAGCCGCCGCGATCACTATAGACCAAGAGCTAGTTGTCTCGACACTGTTTGGGGAGTACCCAAAGACATTGTATTGGGAAGAGAATGTTGAGCAAGTACACAAATTGCATAAGAATCGATGCACAGATAAGGAATTCTACAAAAATATAGCAATTTAAAAATATATATACAGATTTTATTTATGGCTAGTCTGTTTAATGCGCACCTACAACTGAATCAACCCTTGCTACTTAAAATGAAAACAGCCGGCAAGCTTGACGTACTGCTAACTATTCTACTAACCTATATACGCTTATTAACAAACATCGAATAATTGTATTCATTTTTATAATTAACAAACTTAAAATCTCAAAAATAAGAATTTATCTCTTGCGCTAGTCGCTGAGTTTGCCGCCCGACGCAATGGTAGGTGTTGTACTATGAAAAAGCTATACATTTGTTTTATTTGCCGGTTGCCGCGCGCTAATCGCTCAGCTTATTTAGTGGGTCGCCTCGGCAGTCGCTGATACGCGTGGCGTACTTGATATATTTCCATACGTTTGTGTTCATTCGCGCGAGTAGAAGCGCGAATATTCGCCAGAGCGAACTTTCCATGGTCAAGCCTTAAGACAGGCTCGAAGGAGCGCATACCTTTTTTAGTCCAAGGCTCGCTCCGAGGCCACGAGTCTATTGTTTTTATACTTCTCATTGTGCTACTTTTTATATCAACGCGGCCTGACACAGTGAATCCGTTAAAAGCTTTTTTTTTTTTTTTTTTTTATACAAAGCACGACAAATGACTCAACACCACCTGATGTAAAGCGGTAAGAAGAGTCCATATGCGAAGACAGCTAGTGCAGTTCAGACACTGCTCTAGCCGCCTCCACCTTGCCGGCCCGAAAGGTGCTTTTTCACGCCTCTTTTGAAGGAACCCATGTTATAGGAAGGAGGGAACACATGTGCTGGCAAAGAATTCCAAGTTCTGGAAGTTTGACAAAGAAAAGAGCTACTAAATTTCTTCGTGCGTGATGTTGAGGTGGAGACAGTGAATTGATGACTCCGAAGACCGGCACGCGTGCTCCTGAGTAGGAAGGGGGAAGGTGGGATGAGGTCAAATAGCTCCTCAGAACACTCTCCGTGATATAGCCGATAGAAGGCGCTAAGCGACGCAATGTCTCGACGCAATTGCAGAGGCTCAAGGTTGTTGGTGACCTCTACATCGCCAATGATACGGACAGCACGACGCTGCAATCTGTCCAGGGCATCGAGAAGGTACTTGGCGGAGCCATCCCACAAGTGCGAGCAATATTCCACGCAAGACCGGACCTGAGTTTTATAGAGCAGGCATAATTGGTCAGGCGTGAAAAATCGACGCACCTTGTTCAGGACACCGAGCTTCCGTGAGGCTGTTTTGATCACGGTTTCGATGTAGTTCCTGGAATTCAGATTCTTATAGCTACTATAAGATAATTATAAAATTGAAAATTTTAGGCAACTCCCGACCTCATTATTCATCTATTTAGCACCATCTCGTTGAGACTATTCTTATGCGCTCAAATACGCTAAATCTGCTGTAAGTTTCTGGAGAATTGAGCATCCGTCAGACTATTTGATGATTTCAAACTTATAACTAATGATGTTAACTAATTTTGGGAGTATGTTTCATGTCGTGTATAAGTAATATAGCCCGAAATTGTTATCAACATTATTGTAATACGACTAATGTTCTAAAAATCATGTATGTAGGTATCTTAATTTCGCTCCGAAATACGACAATACATGTCACGTGACCGCTGTGAAGTCACCTGTTATGAATAGGGTATAAGCTGGATAATTGCCCCACTTTATGAAAAAATATCTATTTCTCAAACGTGCTTGGAAATTTGAGCATTATTTTGACAACATTCTTCGAGATAAATCGAAATTGCTGTATTGGCCTAACACATGCGAGCAGCGGCCGGCAAAAGCTTATGAAAAAAAAGTGTATGAAAATCCATATCGGTCGTGTTTTAGCGGCCTAATAAATTACTATGTGTACTCATATCTGCCGTGTAATTTAAAAATTTAAATTTCGAACCGGCTTGCAAATGGAAAGCTGTTTATTGAAAAACAAAAACAAATGGAACACTTTGGCGCGTGAAAAATTATTGTTGTTCGTTGTCGTCATTGATTTTGAAAAAAAATAAAATAAAATAAAACATAGACGAATTGATAACCTCCTCCTTTTTTTGAAGTCGGTTAAAAAGTAATATTATTAATTTCAGCACATTATTTAAGAAAAGTACTATACAATCCTTGGCCACGACTAGGCATTGATGGACTTACACGTTCGATCATCAATGCTTCTTTTGTGGGCCGCTGCAGTAATGTACTATATCTCAAACACGCTTGGAAGTTTGAGCATTATTTTGACAACCTTCTTCGAGATAAATCGAAATTGCCGTATTGGCCAAATACATGCGAGCAGAGGCCGGCAAAAGTTGTAAACTCATATCTGCCGTGTAATTTAAAAATAAATGAAACTATCATTTGTAAATTGCAAATATAAAGCTGTTTATTGAACAAAAAATAAATGGAACACTTTGGCGCGTGAATAATTTTCAAATAAAGGTGTCTAATGACAATTTTCGATTCGGCGTCTGAGACGCCGAATTAATATCACTATGCGATTAAAAATAAATTAAAATGCATCTATAACACTTAAATATAGACAGGACTGACTTACTAGGCATAGCCAAGATATGCTAATTTAACTCAAAGAACTGTTCATGAAGAACCGCAAAAACGACTTTGCAGACATGAAAGTTTGTCTTGTAGTAAGCAGTTGCGGGTTTCATTTTCGTAGCAGTTACTTCGTAGTAACTGCTACGAGGACCGAACCCGTAGCACTGTCCGTCCTTGTCTTGTATAGTATTGTTATAGGACTCGAGTCATCGACTTGATGTTTTTCGTGTTAACTGTTTTTTTAAAATGGTAACATATTAACATAGTTGACATGACAATAAAGAATTTCGTTAAGCAACCAGATGACAAGTAAGCTGACGGCACACCTGGTGGTAAATAGCTACAGTCGCCTTTAGACATTTGCATGAGTAATTCACAAAAGCCAAAATATTAATGGAAGCAATTATCTCTATAGAAAAAAAAAATCCAAAACTAGTGCACTATTGTTATCTTTTTTCCTCGCGCTGATAATTCATTTACCTATTCCTTTTTATCTCAAGACTTATCCTGGAAGTGGTCACGAAACTCCCGACTAAAATGACTCCGAATTCTGAGTTTCGCGTACTACTTCTTACACCGCTATATTCTTCTTAGAAGAATCGACTGGTGTAACGACATTTTTACTAGAGAATTAAAATTCATAAAAAGACTCGGATCTTTTTGTTGAGTTTGAGTCATTTTGTAATTTATTGGCAGTTAAATAGCCTGTCGCTTAGTTTCTTTAGTTTCAAAACAAACGTAACAATATCAATTATGATAAAATTCAATTGAAAGCATTAGTTTAGTGGTTGTCAGCCAAGCCACGGCGGACTTAGAAATAGCCCAACCACCAACCAAAACTGATATAAAACATTTATTTACTTATTTATTCTTTATTGTACACAAAACCAAATTAAATTATTAAAATAAAACATGATGTACACAGGTGATAGAGCTTAACACAAAAATATGTTTTCTACCAGCAAACCTTTGAGTTCAGAGAGTGATTTTGATAGGTAGGTGAGGTAGTATGTGTAAAAAAGACATAATTATTAACATAATTATTATAATTACGTACCTATCTATCATGCGTATCGTGTAGTATTACATAAAATTATCTACCATTAATTAAGAAGAAATAATCAACATTTTACTTCTCGGTGGAAAGCAACGAGTCCCAAACACATATCCTTGAAAAGATACAAAATTCTATTTCAGACTTTAACTACACAGAGTGAGTTAAGTTTCGCGAACGCGGTTTATGCTTGATGTGTAATTTTGAATGCAAACTTTCCTTGTCTAAGTACCGAAGGCTTCAGCATAGTATTAATTTCGCGAAATTAAATACAAGACTTAAAGTTTACAACATTTTATTAAGCAGTCCGCTAGAAAGTCTAGAGTTATGACTATTGTCCCGTCTTCATCTCAGGTTTAGCTCATTCTCACTCATACATACCTACTGCGCGTTAATTTTACGCTCTCGTGCTCACAATGAAAACAGAAGTGAGGTTTGCATGTTACGAATTTTCTCCCTATCTTGACATCTACCTGATTTTTAAGTTTTAACACATGCTACATAAGTTAGATATGTTAAATTTGGACTCACATTCCTTCTTTCCCCAACTCCAGTCTCCAGAATATTTATTCTATACCATAATTTGCCACCTAAACAAGTCCGGTCCACCTGATGACCAGCGGTTACCATAGCTTATAGATGGTCGTAGCGTTGCCAATCCTGTCAAAACATAAGGAAACGTTATGCTGTCAGCTTAGGAGACGACTCCTGCCAATGGTTCTGGTGCCCATCCTCATAGCAGAAACACTATGATAATAATATTCATACGCTCCCGAAATCACATCCCCCGAAGTTGTGTATGGACACAAGATAATGGAGAAATAAAGATAGTAATACGTATATAAATATTAGGGGTATACTAAAAAAATATATGAACATCCATTACTCGTGAACCAATGCTCTTTCAATTTATCGTACAAACATCTGCTCCTACTGGGATTCGAACCCGGGACCCCTGACCGAGTAGCCTACGTAGCAAGGGGCACATACCTTTTGGTCAGCCGGTCGTCATATAATAATACAAAGAAGTGCTATTAAGCTACGAATGAAAATTCATACAGGGTTATTCAAAGTTCTTGGTGGCTAGGTGGTTACAGCAGTCACCCGAGTTGTGAAACTTTTTCTGGCTTAGATATTTTCTACAAAAATCAATTTTCATAACACTACACTATCATACAAAACGTAATAGAATTACTGAATATGATTAGTAAATGGCAAATCTTGAAGAATTTTCTTTAAATAAAAGTTTATGTGACACGTTAAGAAATTCTGCTGTTATGTAGTATTCGCGTACTTTTCATTTCAATGTTATACATTACCCTCGCACTTAGCACCCAGCGTTCTTAATAATATGTGGGTAGAGTCGCCAGCGATGTCTTTGGTCATTTTCAAACTACAATCGGAAACGCTGCAGGTACGCAAAGCGTATATAATAGTACCCTTGCGGTGTGAGAATATGAACAGCAGATTATGAGAAGTGAGGCTGTGTCACCGGCAGCGTCCATAGCCTCAGTCACCGCAGGAATACAAAGCAACAATGGCATATAATTTGCTGCGTTCTTGGTACACGAGCTATTAATAGAGCGACAGCATACAGATTACTAACACTACGTAGCTTTATAAGACTTCGTAGGGATATTCACTGAGTGTCTCTATGTGTACAAGGTGCCTATGATTGTGGTATTTGATAATTAATATAATGGCACAACTTAGACTTATAAATACTCAAGTCAGTAACGTCTTCGCACGGTGCCATACAGCAGCGTGCGGTAAACTTAGGTGTGAGTACCTATTACATACAATACATACAATATACAGGCTTAGTAAATGTATTTTTGAGCAAATTTGTTGAATATATTTTATCAGTAGTATAAATATAATTTTAAGCCTTTGGTACGGTCGATCACAGAAGTAGCTGAACACTTTAGTACCATGCCATGCCACAATAACTATGGCGTCAATGTAGTATGGTAGCAACTACAAAATACACGTGCACGAAGTCGGTGTGACATGGTACTAAAGTGTTCAGCTACTTCTGTGGTCGACTGTACATTCCATCACATCTGCTAACATTCGTCATTAATCGTCATATTACTTACACGACAATATGAGCTCAACAGCATTCATAAAATATATCTATTTCTTTTTGTTTTTATATTAGTGAACTACAAACGTGCGAGTTTGGCGACACTGGTTATTTGTTATATTCAAATCTTACCAACGTGGACTTTTGTGCTTGTTGGTGTCAATTAAGTATTCTACCGCTGGTTTGGAAATTCGAGCCTTTACCGAATTTTAGTTGACTTCTTATGACAGATTCTCGAAGTTTTGACATACAATCCCATCTCAAAAACTAGAAGCCAAAGAGGATATTAATAAACTTGTCGCCTGTCAATTAAAACCCAGCTAAGAAGACGAAGTATCTTGTATTACCAAACTATTTACTAAGGCAACCGCCTTTAATACTGGATCGCAACTATTAGATCCTCCCAACGGATTTTGAAACTTGTTTAATTAACTATTTTGAAAAGGAAAAATTTTAATGGATTATAAAAACTTTTTTATCTTCTATATAAATAACAATCAACGTTTGTATGTTTGTCCCGTTCTCCGAAACCATTGATCAGATTGTGATGAGACTTTGGTAGGGTGTTCTCAGGATGCCCGCATAGGTTACTGTTTATTATGAAAAACTTTTATTTTATTTATTATGAAACCTAACACTTTTTTTAGGGGCATTGCTAAACATGCCGGGTGCATATATAGTTAAATTAAAAGTGTGTCTTATATTGTTTCAGATTGAAACAAACGAGTCTTTTCTCAAAACAAAGATCTCTTCAGTTAAAAATACTCTACGCTTCCCCCAAGAATATATGTTTTCCCATGATCTATAAGACTACTTTTGTTGCATTCAATTTTGTTTCCATGTATAAATTGCTAAAAGCAACGAAAAGAAATAAATATTGCTATATTTCTTGCTTTAAAATTCAGCTAATTGCTACTTCGAGGTTCAGCTAATGGGTTTGCAGATGTGTTCTAGACATTGTTAGTAATGTTGCGGTCACAAAGTTTCGTATTATTGAGTGTAGATAATTAATAAAAACTATCGATCTTGTGATAAATTAATTTAAAATATATTTATTTTTATTGTTGACTAGCTGTTCCGGATGCTTTGTAATGTCCGTAAAAAGAAAACTTATGTGTAAAAAAGTTTTTATAATAGCGGACAAACATACAAACATTGATTTTTAATCAATAGATCAATTTAACTAATGGGCTGGATCTAAACATATCGAGACGTAAATTATAAAATAATAATTTAATAATAATAATTTCAATTTTATAATTTACTGTCCATAAATACTCTACGATAAAGGATAAAGAGTTCACTTTAGCTCAAATTCAACATAGAAGGAAATTAGCTGTGTTAGAATTTTACTTGAAATCAATGAGTGATTATCAATCAATCTTGTTGAGCTCAATACTAAAAAAACACAGGTGTACACGTTTATAGCCAAAATGTCGCCGTTCCTTCCCCTTCCATCTCTTCAAGGCACTACTCCTTCGGCACAGGGCTCCTTAAACTTGATTGTCATGGAGATATGTTGCGATATGAATTCCAGGATCTACATCGAAAACGTGACCAAAACAGCCTCACGGAAGCTTGGTGTCCTGGACAAAGTTCGTCGATTTTTCACGCCTGACCAATTATAATTATAACTCAGGTCCTGTCTTGCGTGGAATATTGCTCGCACTTGTGGGATGGCTCCGCCAAGTACATCCTCGATGCACTTTGCAGCAGCGTCGTGCTACAGATTGCAGCGTCGTGCTGTCCGTATCATTGGCGATGTAGAGGTTAACAACAACGTTGAGCTTCTGCAATGTGTCGAGATATTGCCTTTTATCGGCTATATGACAGAGAGTGCTCTGAAGAGCTTTTCGACCTTATCCCACCTTCCCCCTTCTTGCTCAAGAGCACGCGTGCCGGTCTTCGGAGTCATCAATTCAGAGTCTCCACCTCAACATCACGCACAAAGAAATTTAGTACCTCGTTTGTTTGTCGTACTTCCAGAACTTGTAATTCTTTGCCAGCACATGTGTTCCTCGGAATTAGAGCTCGGTGGCGTAGTGGTTTGAGCGCTCTGGTTTCGATCACGAAAACAAAGCAACTTTCGCCATGGTTGGTCCCTGGATGGGTCAATCATCAAATTTATAATCTTGAGCTCCTCCGTGCTTCGTAAGGCACGTTAAGCCGTTGGTCCCGGTTGTTACTGCAACTGCTTTAGCCCACCAACCCGCATTGGGCCAGCGTGGTGGTGTTATGGCCCAAACTCCTCATGTGTTTCTGCCATGTAGGAAGGCCTGTGCCCAGCAGTGGGACGTATATAGGCTGGTGATGATGATGATGATGACATGTGTTCCCTCCTTCCTATAACATGGGATTCCTATAACGTCTTTTGGACCGGCAAAGTGGAGGCGGCTAGAGCAGTGTTTAAACTGCACTAGCTGTCTTCGCATATGGACTCTTCTTACCGCTTCACATCTGGTGGTGTGGGGTCAATTGCTTTGCATTGTATGAAAAAAATGTAGAGAAAAAAATATAAAACAGTTTATGAAACGTTTTTACATAAAACAATTTTTGAAGGCTTTTGATATCGGAAAAGCGTCAGTTTTATAGGAGATAAGGAAGAGGAATTAGAGGAACAGCCATGTTGCTTTTTATTTTGAAATACGAAAACTAAGAGGCATCAGAAATATTGCTCTGAACAAGATTGAATCCTCAAAAAGTTTATGTTTTATTTTACTGTAAATGTCAGTTGTATTTTTATCAAAAATATAAACATGGCTGGGAAATATTCCAATTGAAAAGTTTGTAGGTACGGATATCCGTTTGGGATTTGGGAACGGTAAAATATATCAAAAATGCTCACTTGTTCCTGATTTGTATATATTGTGGTGTGGTTGTGTATTACAAATGATATTTTATTTTGAAGCTCCCAGTATCATACATATACGATTTTATTGTGTGTGATTAGTAGGAACGAAAGCGTAATAAAGCAATCCAGCGTTTATTAACATCTCTAACGCTGTTATAACTAAAAACTATTTTACACATTATTATTAATAACAATCTTAATGATAGAGACATGATTCTTATTAAATTATTGATTGCACATAAATACATGAATACATCGCTTTATTTTTCACTTCATTTTGACTTCATTTCTGTATGTTGACGGTGTCTACGGCACCGTTTGTTCAGTGGTTCTGTATAACTTTCTTAACTTTACTTCGGAAACGTCAGCGTGCCCATGGAGCTCGTGAAGGGGCCTATCATCCTATAACCAATAGCGCTCCTTCAAGGTATTAATTAGGATTGTGAAGCTCGGTGGCGTGGCGGCTTCTATTACAAAACAAAGCAACTTTCACCGTGGTACATTAATCCTACCTTTCCCACATGTTAATCAAAATAGTCATACGGAAAATTCTAAAAAGTTTTATGCACACCAAAAATCAAAACCACAAAGAAAACAGATTTAAAAACGTTAGTTACTTTTTTATACTGATTGGGTCTACCTATTAAATTGATTTTAAGCATTCCCAATTCCGAATCAGCGGAATTAGTTTACTTAAGAGATTAGTTAACGTGTAATCAGATTGTGGACAGGACACCTTAAGTTTGTATCTAGGTCAGCAGCTTCGGAGCTAAATTAGTTACTATGTATGTGAGGTCAGCGCTGACACAGAATAGGTACGTCAATCAAGTCTTTCAACCTTAGATGAACACCAACTTAATTAACGCTTTAGCACTAACGTTTACGTTGGCCCTGATTCTGACACACTATATCTGAACTGATGTGCAGTACATCTATTGTAGTTCTCTCAAAATAATAGCTGAAAGTAGAGTTGTCAAAAGACAATTAAAACGAAATAGTAGATTATTAACCAAGGGGATAAAGCAGTGTCTTCTGTCGCGGGTGACGATTTAAATCGCGAGCGTAACGAAGGACTCGAGGTTTACTCCCGAGCATAGCAAGGGGGTTAAAAACTTAAATCACGAGCGAAGCGAGGGATTTAAGACGAGTCCTGAGTGTAGCGAGGGATTTAAGTTCACCCAAGACTAAGACAGCTTTATCACCGAGGAAAATACTCTACTTTTGTACGAAAAAATTTTTCTCCAAAAAAATTAACACAATAATAATATGAGATAAATGCTTATCTCAGTACAGCACTCGTCCTAAATCCCTCGCTTCGCCCGTGATTTAAGCTTTTAACACCCTCGCTACGCTCGGGAGTAAGCCTCGAGTCCTTCGTTACGCTCGCGATTTAAATCGTCACCCGCGACAGAAGACACTGCTTTATCCCCTTGGTTAATAATCTACTATTATTTAAATGCATTTAAACTTCATGTTCATCATTATGATGCAAGCCGAGAGACGCGCTGCGCTGCTGGGCCTAGGCATTCTTATTCGCTAAAAATGACAAGCGCCGATGCTTACTGCCTTCTTTAAACATCGCGGCAGACATCGAGTCAGCGCGCAGTGATTGCCGATTCGCGAGTCGCAGGACGCCCGCCCGTGCGGTGAGTTCGTGGCCAGGCCCTTACGCTACAAAGTTGTGAAAGATCAATGAACTTATAAGCACTGAAGATTTTATCCACCGGCACTTGGTCATTTGAGTTAACGAATAAGGTAGCAGCAGATTGGCGGTGCAATTTCGTTCTTCAAACTAAGTTTTTTTTAATTTAATTGAACCCTACTACGATAAATACTTTGTAGTAATACTACCACTACAAATGCTTTGTCGTGGCAGAAGCGTCGTGGCGCAACCAAATCGGAGGATGTGGTCGCCGCTTATTCTCCGGATTTTAATGTTTGTAATAACATTTACAAATTAGGCAGATACGTGTCAAGATGTTATAGGTATTACAATTTTTAGTTTTAATATTTATCGTTAGTATAATGAGTTATCACAGTTTCATATTTATTTTAGTTTTGGATTCGCGAATGGGAAAGTCTCTAATACATACTATATAAATGCTGAGCTTGTCGTAAGAGCGTATACAATGTCCCATAAAATAATTGTCAATTCTGTGGATATGAGTGGTGTGTACAACAAGATTATGTTTCTTCCTTGTAATAATATTTTTTTTTTATAAAATCGTGTATTACATTGCATAAATACTGAAGATTTTTAAAAATATTAATTTCAATACTAATAGACTCTCGATCCGTGCCTTTTTGTGTTTATAATTTTAGTTTTAAATTTTTCAATTATGAATCGCGATAGTACAGTTAAAATGTTCAATGATATTATGAAGGAAAGTATATTCTATTATCGACCATAGTGATAAATGTGTGATAGGATTAATAGGATGCGAGTGAGATTCTAAAATTATCTACGCTAGAGGATGGTTCTAAAGATTTAGGTAAAATTCTATTTTGAAAAATTTACAGTAAAAGTTTTGATGTCTTTTCGTTGACATAAATAAATTTTGACTTTGATGAGACAGACATACCTTAAAAATTAAAAATCATATAGTAGTTTATAGGACCTTTTAAAATGTGTAATTTAAGGAACGAATT
This sequence comes from Nymphula nitidulata, assembly GCA_947347705.1. Classification (NCBI taxonomy): domain Eukaryota; kingdom Metazoa; phylum Arthropoda; class Insecta; order Lepidoptera; family Crambidae; genus Nymphula; species Nymphula nitidulata. Next base: position 28,422,045 of record OX374616.1, read on the forward strand.
CCGTAGGTATTATTTTCGAGATAACCAAATATGCAATTTGATAGAGAACAAAAAGCCGCGTCCAGCGGTAACAACTCATTTTCGTGATTTTGTCACTTACATTTTTTTCACAACACAGTTTTTTTCTTTCTCACAGTCCGTGACCAGTCAGTACCAGAGAAAGAAAAAAACTGTGCTTCAATTTAGATTTAGTTTGTGTCTCCAAAATCTTGCTGATTGCCTCGAGAAGTCGCTGTATATGGACTGGAATAATTACCACAACAAGGTCTAATTCTGCGTATTTCTGTTTCGTAAGTTTGATTGCTAAAATAATTAACAAAGCCGGCCATGCGTACCAAAATTAATTAATTATGAGAACGAGTGAGATTAATTTCCTAAACGCAATGATACCGTGTAAGTTACATGCGGATAGACGCGTCTGTCATCCGTTCCATTTGGTTCACATTTTCGCAAACCATTCGGTCGGCCACGGCCCTTGCGGATAGTTCACGCAGTTTTGTATCATTGACACACTAGTTTGAATTGATGGATGCAAATCGCAAACTCTCACTGCGGACTTCATGTCTTCGAATCCATAGGTACGCTTAGAAGCATTTGACGTGACGTAGGTACCTATAATAATGGAAAACATTTCGAAAATAAAATTCTTGATAGAGGAACTTGGTTTACGCTATATTTACTAAAGGTGAGGGAACTGGAATCAAACTATAAAATAGCCATAATACACTTTAGCATAACATATTGAGTAAGTAAATACAAGTATTTCATACCCAGAATTTTGGGTGAAATATATTATTTTAATTGTAACTTCGGATCATCTTGTTTTTATTATTTAAAACTCGTATTGTAAAATAAGTATTTCATTCAATAACGATATATGACGTAGAGAGATTAAGTAGTAGCTTCATAACTACAAACACAAGCCCCAACATGTCATCCCTTTGGAATTGCAGAAAACCAATTTAACTTAAAGCGTGTCGTATGGACTTTGTACTGTTGCTATTAATCTATACATAGCCTCTATGAATCGGCCCAATATAAGTATTAGGCTTTCAACTTTAAAAGCTAAAAAATAGAAAGGTAAAGCCAATCCTCATAGAAGTCATTTTGTTAAAAGATCACTTTAACACCCTTTTTTATACTTTTTATCGCTTTTCCAGTACGAATAAATTGACATTTTAATTCAAATGAGTAAAAAAAATTTTGAACTAGAAAAAATTTATGACCTCAGGCGGAAACCGAACTTGCGCAATCCGGGTGACTGCTCTACCCATTTGAGCTGCGGTTGACTTGGGACGTCCCTGAAAATTTCCTCTAATCCATCTGTATTTGCGTTACAAGCTAATGTAGACCCTACATTAGTTTTTCTAGTTTAAATATTTTGCTTATATTTTCAAACATTCATTTAATGTTAAAATAAAAGTATAAATAAGTAATTAAAATAAGTGAAATTATAAATTTGACATAAAAATAATTTTACAGGCTAGTTTCTGGTGGAATCATTATCATCATCATCACTAGCCTATATACGTCCCACTGCTGGGCTCAGGGCTTCCTATATGGTGGACATATGAGGAGTTTCTGGTGTAATATGTGAATCAAAACTCTTTTTTTAAATTCGAAAAATGTATACCAAATATAAACCGGTATAATTTCTCACTATTTGGCATTCCATAGCCGTTATATGCTATGCTAATGCGGCTTCAGTTAAATGTCTTTGTCGTAGCCTTTTAAAGCAAAACTTTATCTACTTATTACATGCTAACTCAATATGACTCTTGGACTAAATTGTTTTCAATATTTATACCTAAAACAGTTAACATTTCTGTAAAAACTGTTACTTGTGCTTCTAATAGACGAATGACTTCTACGTCAAACGTACCAAAGTTGAAATACAACCTTATGGACTGTATTTCAACTTTGATAAGGAGATGCTAAGTCTCCTTGAATTTCTATCGCGTCAGTTTTGGGTACTTTGAAAGATGCGAGAGTATCGTTTTACGAACGTTAAAACTGGTTATCATTAAATCTGTAGGATATTCAATTAGAGTTGCTTGTTATACTACGGTGTTTAAAATTGCAATGTTTGTTGGCAGAACAACGGAGCGCTGAGTACGCGGAGCTGCGCAACAGGCCGCTGTCGGAGCGGTCGGCGGCCGACACCGAGGCGGCGCACGAGCTCCTCTCCTTGGCGCATAGCCTACCCCCGCTCCCGCCCGCCGTCGTCACCGTCCTACGCCCTCCCGACCCCCCTCCCATCCTGCCCCTATACACCTACACGATCCAGCCCACCAACATATACATTCTCGCTGACGACCCGCCCGAGCCCATCTATCACGCTGTCCAAACGGTTACTCCTTTGCAACCAGTCGAGTTTACCGTCGAGCCACAGGTCAACTACGTCGCATACCAACATCTGCCCTCGGAACCAATCTACCAAGCACATCAACAACCCACCGAATATGAAACTACTCATTACAAACTCACAGAATACAAGCCAGCTGAAAGTGCACCCATCGAGTATAAGTCCACTGAGTCGAAACCCGAGGAATGTACCACCATTGAATATAAACCAGTCCAGTATCAAGAACCTCTGGATGATTTGGTTGATTCTGATACGGAGCCTGAGCTGGTCATTGAAGAGCCCGAACCAGAAGTTGCGCACCCGCCGAAGGAAAAAAATGCTAACAATAAATATGACTGTAACGAGTGCGGCAAGAGCTATGCCACCTCCTCAAACCTTTCGCGGCACAAGCAGACTCACCGCAGCCTCGACTCGGGGGCGGCCAAGCGCTGCGGCGAGTGCGGCAAGGCGTACGTCTCGATGCCAGCACTCGCGATGCATGTGCTCACGCATCGCATGGGTCACGTGTGTGGCGTTTGTGGAAAGCAGTTCTCCCGGCCGTGGTTGCTGCGTGGTCACCTGCGCTCGCACACGGGCGAGAAGCCGTACAGCTGTGCGGCCTGCGGAAAGGCGTTTGCTGACCGATCTAACCTGCGAGCCCACTTGCAGACGCATTCCTCCGACAAGAAGTACGAATGTGCGCGCTGTCGCAAGACATTCGCACTTAAGAGTTATCTGAACAAGCACCAGGAGGCCGCGTGTGTGCGCTCCGACGACAATTAAAGCGCTCACGACGAAACGATTGCAACGAAAGATTTCTCTATGAACTTCTTTACACCTTTCTATTCGATGGGAAAATTTTATAGCGTAGTTGCTCGCAGTTTCGACGGCGTTGGAATTAATAAGCAATAATAATGTACCTAATTATATCGTTATGGCTCTTTCCATAATTTTAGAGAAGGTAAAAATTTTAATAGGTATATAAATTGTATTTTTTCAATTAATCCGGCATTGACGGAAGTAATCGAGTCAATTTATGGCAAGAGCCTGCAATGTTGTAGCGTTGCATATGTTTACATAGTGTGATTAGGTAAGTAAGCGTCGCACGTGCGGTGTGTGACGATTTTAGGTAGTAGTTACGGTGATACGTAGAGACTTAATGAAACCGTCGAGCTGTGGTACAAAGAGAGCAATAAAGTAATGAGCGTAGAGTGACAGTGATAGTAGCACGAGTAGCGTGCGACGCGTAGCGAGTAGCGTAGCGGGTAGCGGGCCGAGAGGACCAAACTGTTGCTCGGGCGCTGCTGACGCCGGGCCGACGCGTGCCAAATGCCGCCGCCAATAGGATTGCTAGTTAGTTTTCACAATTCTACACAACGAATTTAAAACACTATTATATTGACCGTCGAAATAAAATTTCTAAGGGAAATGTGTTTGAAATATTTTCTTTTGTAAATGGCTTGAACATTTCTGTAAATATGAAACTTAACTATACACATGATATATTTTTATTACAAAGGGTAAAATCAAAACAAAAACCAATAAAAACACGGTTTTTTGCAATTGTAATAAGATTAGTACTACATACGTCAATTGGTTTTAATAAATTATAATTTAAAACATTTACACCTGTTAAAGATGTCATATCAAATCAAGTTACAAAACTACGAAATTGACCCTTTTTTATGATGAGTTGTCAAAGGTTGTATATTGATGTTATTTAAGAAATAATCAGTAAGCCTAGCAATCCTATACGTGACGTCAACGCGTCGCCCGCGCTCGTCTGCCGCGGCGCGGCTCCCCACGATGCACACGGACTTAAACAATAATACTTCTTTTTAAAGAAACTACACACTTTTTTTAAAATAGACTACTTCTTTTTTTCATTTAAATAGTGTTCTGTATATAAATTTTTACACAATATTATCATATCGCCGCACATACGGGTTTGTATTTGTAGCTACATGTTGCCCAAAATAATATTTTGATCTATTTATAATTTAAGTGCTGTGAATATAGTATTTATTAATAATGAAAAAATCTCAAGCGGACATTGGCGGAACTTTTTTTTTCAGAAAGATTTCACCATAAATCTAAGTTTCTTATGCAGCTTTTTGATAGGGCGATGTCCAGCACTATTAATAAATGACTAGTTTTTGAAAATAAAGTAAAAAAGAAAAATAATCTAATCTAATAGTTACTTTTGAAGTCCAGTAAAAATAACACAAGCGATAAAAAAACATACAATGTCTCTTTGAAAACAAAATCGAAGTTTCGCCAGCTTTTAGCTTCAAACACCTGTATGTGTCACGGGCAAAATCATAAAGCACACTTCTATCCAAAAGTCAATTTCTACCGATGTATGAACCAAGGTAGCGTCTTTCGATATACGAGTACTAAGTAAGAAAAGAAGTATATCTAGTCAATTAATGAAGCATAAGTAAGGGTACCTAAAAATCCTTTGCGATTCATTTTTTATTATGATGTTCTTTCTTTTTGAGTAAAGGGTAAGGTTGCACATATTGGACGCTTTTAATGAACTACTTCGATATTCCTGTGACTACATTTGAATCATCTGATATTTCAGAATTTGGACATGAATACTTTCTTCTGGAGTAGTTTGTGTGTCATTTCGGTGCATTAGGACATGTTACATAAAAGAGTTTATTTCTTAGGCTCCCATGAGTCTATGACAGTTAAAAACCAATTGTGTCTCGGATATGCGGCTTGATAGATTTATTCAGCCTATCTTAGTTATACAAATACCCTAAGAATATGTTTTACAACATCAGTAGATGAAATGCGAGAAAGCCTTCAATACAATCACGTAATTATTTAATAATTAAAAAATATTGGATAAATAACGACGTCTTAAAATACTATTAGGTTGGTATCAATTTATTTGTTCGTAAAAAAGTAGCTAAGCTAAAAAAATATGTTGGTGCTGTATATTTTGTGGCAGGTATGCATTTAGATAATTATGTTCTATAATTTCACTACATTTAAATTATAAAATTTATATTTACAAATTATTTTCAACGCTTGTATTTAAACGCTTAAATACATGTGTCTTCGTGCAATAAGAATAAGAGAATGATTGATTGAAACTCTAGACTGTTTAGGAAGTAATTAGTTATTGTGATCAAGCATCGTGCCGGCCCACTTTACCTGTGAGTATGAAGCGGGCGTTGGATATGACAAAAGTGGACTAAAATATTAATAATTAAGTGAGGATTTAGACATTTTAGTGCTGTAACCATTGACTTATATATTACTAGCGTATCATTGGCTGTAACAGTTTCTTGGGTTGGTTAGATTAGGTGATTATCGTGAACAGTTAAAGAACAACAAACTCTACTTTTTGTACTGAGCGAAAGACATTGTACGAAAAATTAAATCGTGACTTTTTATACTAATTAATGACATTTCGATGATTTGCACACACTATTGAAATCATCTATACTCGTAATTAAATTCTGACAGTACTATATTCTTTATTCCACTCAGACTAAAATAGAATAGAATATTTATTTATTTTCTCTCACAAAAGTTAAAATTTTTCAATATAGTGTAAGTAGGTACATTGATTTTAGTGTATGAACTATTCTATTCTATTCTAAAATGATCGCCTGTTATGTGATATCTATTTCTATTGATCCCTAATATGATTCGAATGACTTTTTTGTAGAGATAAAATGCGTACGTATTACTTGCTGCATAGTAACGGCTACGACTAGGCAAAATAGCCCCGTACCCCGTACTCGCATGGACAGATTTGTGCGACAGTTGCCCTTGTCACAGAATTCTGTCACGCGCTTGGTGTGTGTCAAGCTCATCTTCAGCACGATTGTGCAAATGCCTCCCCGCGACTAACGCCGCAATGAGACACACATGCAGCGTCGCTCAACGGGAGTGACGGGCCCGTCGGACCTATATTTATTACTTGCTGTTTTGTATTTGAAGTACTTACTTGAATCTAACTATAATTTTGTTTTTCAAAGTACAGTTTTCATTCGCTTATCATATTCGTCCCATTATTTGACACTATTATTTCAGGCATATTCAAAGTATAGTTAGTTGAATAAACTCTGAAATATATTGAAAACAATTGAAACATTGTTTTAAGATGTAACCAATTACACATACTTTTTTGTCAATCGAATGAAATAAAAAAAAATTAAATTTAACGATTAATTAAAATAAATTAACTGCTTAAACTAATTTAACATACGTTGAGGCAATAAAAGCTACATATGTTGTATTATTTATCAGATGTGCAATTAGAGGATTTTTTTGGGTAGAAGACTGTTTCGTACTTTCCCTATTTAGTTAGCTAAGAAAAAAATAGTATTAGTAAATTTACCAGCACATACATTTAGATTTTAATTAATTGAGACTGATTTATATACCTAAGTACATTTCGCTAATTGACAAAGATAAAATAATTAATAGAAACGAATTATAAGTGTTTTAGTTCTAATTATGTGTGTGTCATGAGGGTGCTTTGAATGGACCAGTCGAGTAGAACCTTAAGACAAATGTTAAATAGTAAGTCGTTTAATCATGATACCTAACAGATTATTAATGCAATAAATATTAGAACCTGGTATAGAGCGGTACACATCTGTCATAGCACATTAGCCAAATCGTAGCTTTCGCTAGCCGTACGCCGCACAGTGGATCGACACCATAAAAAAGACATGACATAGGCATAAAAAATATTGTAAATCTTTAAAACAAGTACAAACCCTTTTGATCGAGTTACCTTAAACGCAAGATCCAATGAAGGCGTTATAAAGTAGTCCAACAACAGCGTTGCAACCTTATCCTATGTTATATCTTTTCACGTATTGTTTAACTCTGTGCGCATCAGCCATATTTATATACTATGAGTAGAGTAAGAATATAAGAATGCACCTAGTTATTAAGTGATTTAAATTAAATTTTAATGAAGCATACCAAACGATTTGCCACTTTCATAGGTAACTATGGACCAAACAAAAATGAATGAATTTTTGGTAAAGTGTTGATCAGTGTTTTCTAGAAGAAAAGATTCCATGTGGCACATAAATGTGTTCAATATGTTCAGTTTCATTACTTTTCACTACATTATTAAAACCTAACTAAATGTAAAACTTTCAACGTTGAAGTGACCTATTTCATTCGTGGTCATCAGTAGTCGTGCGGAAAATATTAATAAATAAAAGGCTGAGATTAACTGTACGCCATAACATTTCCGATACTGTTATTAATACTGCTAATTTTTACTAAAAAAAAAACACTGTTAAAAGCAAGGAAATAGATATTTTATAGTCCAATTATTACCTATTATTATTTAGTCAGAAAAATTAATCCTTTTGCTCTTTTATTAGTGGGTCTTTATTTTGTAAGGATTAATGATCTCATTATTTTGGTATAAAGGCAATCATTATATATTAACATATTATAATATCTAGTCAGCGTGTCTGTACAGTAGTGTACAAGTCTTAAAACAGATAATGAATAACTATGTGATACATATTTGTTTTTATATACATAATACTGTTACGAGGACAAAGAAAAGATATGGTAACTACTAACAAAATGATACAATCGCACATGATTTTAAGTTTACCAAGTTGATATTTAATTAACTTAGAATATTTTTTGATAAGCTATAGCGAGAATTCATGTAAGTTAAATTGTAGAAGATGTTATTTCGAAAATTAATATTTCAATGGCTATAAATTATATTGATTAAAGAAAGGAAATTTAATTGCGACTAAAAATATTTTTCAAGCGGACAATTTTAACATTTCATTATTCTAAATCGCATTCTCACATCATAATATGAAATGCATAATTTATATATCCTGCTTAAATATTTGCAATATTTACTGCCATGGATTGATATTTGAAAAGCAAATAATAATTGTATTACTTGATTAAATAGAATTAGCAATACTAATAAAGCTCACTCAGTGTTTTTCTAGTATACCAGCGGAATAATATAAATTTATTAAGAAGGAAGAGTGAAATGTAAATAGCCATCGATCACTTACCACCTTATTCATAAATATTGATATATAAAGTTATGTTGTAACTTTTCACACTTAATATATTTTGCTTTCGAAATGCTGATTATTATACTCACACTGAATACACTCTACATTTATTGAAAAGGCAATTAAACATACTGAATAAGGTGGTAAATAGTACTATATTTTGCAAATTAAAATATGAAATGTACATTTAGCCGCTGGTTTTACTTAGTGAATATTTAGTGTAAGTGCATATATACTCTTCTAAGGTTAGATATTTATTACTTAGACGATCATAGAGCTATAAAGTTTTATGCAAATTTATATCAGGAGCATGTGGCAGCGTGATATTTAAGAGTAATAACTAGAGTATTAGAAATTAAAAATAAGTATAATTTATTTACATTTATTGAACACACGCTAATTGTCATTCCGCCTGATGACAATCTTTAATATATACAAAAAGGAACAATAAAATAACACAAAAGTACGATATTCAACGAAACACATTTGTGTGAGAAGTTTATCCACGTTAAACTATTCTGATGTTTACTGTAAATTGTAATATCTAGTACTTAAAGTTTTTATAATACCACGAACTATATATATATTTATATAGCAGATCATTTTTTGCTCAATAGCTATCGTAGCTCAAAATTGTTAGGGCCTAATACTTATAAACTGCTTATCCACTTCAATAAACATTTGTTTTAATAAGTCGATACTTTTTGGCGATTGTACGAAAACACATTAGCTGTTATAGTAGTGACGTATTTAGATGTAAGGACATAATTATATAATTAATTTAGTAGTAAAATACCCGGAAAAATAAGGAATAGTATTGAAAATGAAGTTGCGTCTATGGTAGAAGCACGTGAGATGCGTTTTTGTTATAGTAACTGCGTGAAATCCTTGCACGCAAACAAACGTGACGCCATTTTCCATGCCATTCTGTATCTAACCCGGTAGTAATTGAAAGTAGATGTATACCACACTTACCTTGCATAGCGACACGTTGGTCAATTTATTAATTTTGTCAATTTTCGATTAAAATAATGTAGATTTAATTAAATTATAAATTTAAAGATGTAGCCACACTAGTTCGCCCAGCGATTGTCTGAACGTCTACAATTATTTTGGTTAAGGATTGTTGAATTACCAAATCAAAAGTTGCTGTTCAGAATGAGACTGATAGGAAGTGTCACTTTTAAATTAAGTGGTAATTAGACAATCAGGTTCGTCCTCTTGATTCATCGAGATTTGTCTTCCAAAATTGCGGACATAATAAACTTGTAACACAGAACATGCTAAAGTCACATGTTCACTTGAAAAGTTACAACAGGTGTACTAAGTGTACATGTTAGACATTGTTATCATGATGTCACATGTCCAAAATTTGTTGTGGTTAATCTAACTATGTCCTTCGTTCTAGACATAAACATTACCGAAAAAGGCTACCCGGCCTTTAACAAAGGCATAAAAACTGGCTTGTTAAAACTTAATTATTTTATTTCCTAAACGGCTGATAGAGAAGTATATCGAACCATTATATTTATTTATATTTTATTTTATTTAAACCTCCAAAAAAAAAAAATTTCTCCCAAAAAATATATGTAGTTATTGGTATCTATTTCAATACCCATATTCAGATGAAAGATTTTAATCAACCAGAGCGCGTTAAAGCGGCAAAAATTTCTCAGATTAATATCGCAATGCGAGTAACTTGGCAGCATGCAACAGGCAAAGGTACCAAATTTTTCTGCTAGAGTGGATCGCTCGCCGCACCGTGCCGGGTGGGGAAAGAACTCGACAACTTCGGGAATAAGGTTCGTTTATTTTTATGGTACGCAACGTTATAGTTTAGTATTTTACCAATGTGGAACTTGCCTAAGTTTAAAATGGGAACGTGGAGAAATTTATTTTACTTATTATTCTCAGTGATTCATCTCTCATTTTGTTAGTCAAGCATTGACATTTATTTGATGTGTATTTTTATGTAATTGTTTTACTGAATTAATAATTGGAAATGATCTCATTATCTTGAGGATTAACCTCTTCCTTTTTGCTATGCTGCGGCTCGCGCCTTGCGGGCGTTGTTATGTTACCTGTTTTTCTATTGTGTTTGTTAGACGTACTATTTTACAAATAAATTTCATTATTCCGAACCATATTATTATTATAGTTTTAATCAACAATAAGTCCACTCATTACTCTCCAACAATTAACATTTATTGTAATTGTTGGGACAAAAATTGTGTAATTTACAAATCCAATTCAGTATAAAGTGAGGTCTAAGGTCCAACTTTCGTGTTTATGGTTTTAATAGATATTTCAGTGAGTTGAAATCTGTATGCAATACACGTTTTGTGAATTAAGTTTCATCTAAAAAATAAATCATTTTAGTAATAATTTGTTTACCTGGACTTATCACGAAGTGTAGGGTAACTTGCAGACATCGAGTATTGTTAGTTATCTTCATAAAGTTTGTTGAAAAATGGATACTTAATCTGTCAAGCGGCGTTAAACCTCTGGAGATCTATGACAATTGGAAAATCAGTTGTGCCTGGAATCTAAAGCTTGACGAAGCTTGACGGGTTAATTATGTTGACACATTGATTATTTTGATTGTGTCAAAAATTGTTAAGATTTAAATCAGGTTTCAAAAATACTATCTGCTTTTTGAGTTAATTATAATCGACATTTTGTTAAAAAGCTGTTATATTTGAGGATTTTTATTGTATCTAGGTACTTATTATGCGTTTGTATGAATCACCTTGGTCAGCATAATTATAATATATTATTATCCTTTTATAATGATCTCAAAAAAAATATAATTCACTTAATACCACTTTGATACTTCTAAGAAATAGTTGTTAAGTATATCAATCGGTTGAATAATTTTGTCAGTATGATTATTTTCTTACGTAGGGGTGTCATCGCCAATTTTACACAATCGATTTATAATATATACGTACATTATGTATGTTTATATTTTGTGATTTACAGCATTAAAACATATTTGTAAGTTTTACAAAGCGATATTTCTAGTCATGTTAATATCCATTTATCAATGCTTTTTTACTATAAATGTTATCAATTAAGGTAATGACTACTGCACTGTTCATTAGTTTTTTGTTCTAAATATGTTTTGTTTTATTTATGCATGTTACATATTAAATAATATTGTAGTATAAACGATTATTTTTATTTTAATCCCAAATCAAACACATTGATTTTCCTAATTTTAATTTAGACTTTTAACAACAGTCAAGACCTGAAACGATTACTTAATTCTTTGAATATGAATAAAACTAAAAATAACTCTATTTATATTTTACTCCTTTAATTATACCCAAGACTGATACATTCAGGCTCAGTTAATTTATGATCTCAAGCAATATGAATTAACAGATGATAACGATCATGTTTAATTATCTAAATCTAGTAATTGCTGAAGTCTATTGACGTTAATTTAGGTACTCAATTAGGGTAGTCAAATTTGGCAAGCCTAAACAAAGCATCCTGTAGCCTTAGAGCCCTAGCACGAACATTTTAAAATTTGGAATTGCCATCGTATCGAGTAGTTACGTTAGTTTTTGTCTGGCTTTTGTTTTCAATTTTAAGCGTGCGTGAACTATACGATAAAGATTCGAAATTTAAAAATGTTCGTGCTAGGAGTACTGTTCCTCAAAGTTACTTTCGCATTTATACAGTGTGTGACAAAAGTCCAAAACAAAGTTTGTGTGTTCCTTGTCAAGATTTACCACTAAAAGTTTGACAGCTTTCAGACCAGTTTTATTTTCCACTAATAAAACCACTGTCACATCTGCTTGTGACATCCCTGAAAAATGCGTACAATTGCGTATAGTATGACACACTACAGTTATACACACACACACACACACACAACTAGAGCTTATTCTACGATATCGACCCCCTGCAACGCCAGAATCACAATTTTATTTTGGCATTCAGTAACAGCCGGTATAAGAATAAAAAATAAAACTACTAAACACACATTGTTATAAGACTCGGTATCAATCAAATACCAATTTCATTACCATTCTTAAAATTATTTTGTAATATCGCAAATTATTTAGACTTTAAGGTAAAATGTACGGAAATTTAAACAGTCTCACCCTTAAAATCAGGAAAGAGGCAGGCCTTGCACGGCTGTGGAAAATACCGGCTTTTAAAAAACTACGATATTGCCTCTCTCCTCTTTTTGATTTTTTTGTATCACAATTTTTCCTGCAGCTGATATTAACGTTAAACTAGCTTTTGGAATATTTTAATATTACTTTTTACTTACGTTGTGGAATGACAATCAAATCGGAATGTCGGATGATAGTTTAGTTCACCGATCTTCCTATTTCAGACTGGACAATCATGCTTTCAAATATACAGGGTGGTGCCGTCAAATCGACAATAAATTAAAACATGGGCTATATTCATTTGATAATTTCATGACATTTGTATGAAATAATATACCTAACATATGCTGCATTATTTCATAGAAATGTCATGAAATTATAATAACAATAACAAATAAAGTAAGAAAACGATGCAAAAAGAATTCTTTTTCATCGATGCAAAAAGAATTCTTTTTCTACTTTGTTTGTAGACTAGGCGTTATAAACGCAAAAAAATCAAACATATATTGTGATTAAAATGGCTTTAAAATACTTGTAAAAGTATGCTTTCGGATGCCTAGAGGTGATAACTTCAATGAGTGGTGAAATAAACGTTGCTATAAAAACGTTAAAAAGTTTAGAAAGTGTAGAAGTAATTGGTAGGTTGCATCTTGTGCTCCGGTGGCGTAGTGGTAATCGCGTCTGGCCGAATCCCAGGAGACGCGGGTTTGAACCCCGCTTGCGCATATAATTTTTTCATCGTTTTCTTTCTTTGTTTGTAATTGTTACAATAATTTATTTTATTGTTAATCTTGTTTCTTTATCTGTCTCCATCTTTTTTTCTTTACATACATATACGGGGACTTTCACAGCCTTTATGTATTTAATAGCATTTATAACTGGTGTATGTAGTCTTCCATAAATAAAATAAAATAAAAATACCATTGGAGGCATAATCACTTACAAAATTTTCTGAAGCGGGGAAATAATTAACCAAAGACTCACCACTAAAATACACCGATTGGAAGGTAAATGTTTTTATAGCACTACGTAGAGTTTTAATTGATACTTAGTTAATTTAGGTAATACCCAGTTTTTTTATCGCAACAATACTCCATACTTACTAATATTATAAATGTAGAAGTAACTCTGTATATCTATTTGTCTGACTGTTACGTATTCACTCTTAAGCCGCTGTACCAATATAGATGAAACTTGGCATGAAGATAGACTTGACCCTGAGTAAATACGAAGGCTACCTTTTGGCGCGATAGCCATCTTCCACTCTGACGGATGAAAAAATTTTTAGAATTGAAAAAAGACATGTCATTGGGCGCGAACCCGTGACATTTCACAATCCATGTGTAGCCGCTGAGCTACCGAGGACTTCTGAGAGCCCTATGGATTTCTAAATATCTTTGAAACATTTATAACCCACCAACTCCCCTTGGGCCAGCGTGGTGGTGTTAACACGCTTAACACGCATTTTGGGCCATAGCCCAAACTCTTTGATTCTCCCGTGTAGGAAAGCTTGCGCCCAGCAGTGGGCCGTATTAGGCTGGTGAATCATCACCTATGATGATTTATTTTTATATCAAAATATAAAATTTAGGCAAAAAATGTCTGGCCGTCCTTTTAAAAATCCCCTTTTGCGGTCTACTTGGAAGAGCTTTCCTTACAAATAAGTAAGTTGTAGGTACTATCTCTTCATTTACTTCGTATTTCTCTAAGTTGTGTGTATGTACAACGCGCTCTAAAAATGTTTACCACCTTAAGGTTTATAATTGCATGCACAAAACTGTGTCACTGGACTGATGATAATTATAATTTGATTAGACATACTTAGTGCATAGATTATTTCACATTCGAAATTATGAAGGTTAAAAATGATATAGGAAAGTAAGATATTTTATAAGTAAACCTTTTTTGTCAAAAAATAATAATATCTGATAGAAAAAAGACAAAAAACCACGGACAAATCACAATCAATCTACTTTGTTTAGTATTTCAATTCTAATAATAAATGTGTCAATTTTTAAATAAAGAAATGAGTTTGAATATCAAAAGGTCACTTTGTATTCTTTTAGTGAATATAGACCGAATGTCAGAACAATGACAGATTAGATAGAATACACAAATATTAAAAGTGATAATTATCTTGACTTTGCATTATAGCCTTTACTGCACACAGTGTGACGTAGAGAATGTAATTTGAAAACTGAGAAACATTTTTAGACCGCGATCGTACATACATATATTATTAAATGAATAAAATCAATATAAAATTACCATTCGAAACTAAAATAAAATAAATAGGAATATACTAACTAATATTATAAGCGAAAGTGAGTTTGTTTTGTTACGCTTTCACGGATGCACTACTGAACCTATTTAGATGAATTGGTATGGAGATAGTTTGAGATACAAAAGCCGACAGGAAAATCGACATCTACGCGGACAGAGCCGCCGGCAAAAGCTAGTAGAACATAAAGAGAATAAAGGCTTGAGAAATTAAACCTATTACAGCTATTATAACAATCATACAGTCGGTAGCAGGGCCCATTAATAATACCTGGCATTTGTGACTTTATCTACTATTATTGAAGACAATCGATCACTCGATGCATGCATTAACGGTTACTAATTTAACGGTTAGAATGCTAGAAATAATGTTTTAGATACAACTTTATTTATCCTATTACAGACTGGACTTAAATAAATATAGCTACGGGGGCATTTCATTTTTCCATCTCCCCCAATTCAGTACATACCACCACAACCACGCTGTTTGAGGTCGGGCTCACTAACATCCGTGGGCTCCATGCTAACCTCAATGCCGTCCACCAACATCTCGAGACGGCTCGACCCGAAATGCTGTTTTTGACGGAGACGCAAATACTCCGCCCGGCAGACACTAGCTACTTGGATTACCCTGGCTACGCTCTTGAAGAGTCCTTCAAAGCGAAGGCCGGGGTATGCTTGTTTGTCCGGGCGGATGTTTGCTGTCGCCGTCTGCGCTGTTTGGAGGACCCTTCCTACTCTATTCTTGAGGTGCATGTGGACCTGGGCACACATTGCCGAATCTACGTATGCCTCTATAGATGCCACAGCGGTGACATGGAGACAACTCGACTTTTCGAACATCTTAGTCGGGTGGCAGATGTTGCGCAGAAGCAGTTTCAAACCGCGGAATTGGTGTTTTTAGGGGACTTCAATGCTCACCACGAGTTGAGCGTTGTTGGACCTTCTGCTGACGACTCGCCCGGATGGATATCGGCTAGAGCTTCGTGCTCCTTTGGGAACATCGGATCACTGCCTGGTATCCGCTGGGGTGCCACGGGCGTCGCCACCGGTACCTATGGTTGCCAAACGCCGCATGTGGCACTATGCGTCGGCAGATTGGGACGGTATGCGGGATTTTTTTTTTTTTTTATACAACTAGATGACAAACAAGCTGACGGCCCACCTGGTGGTAAGCGGTTACCGCCGCCTATAGACACCTGCAATAACAAGGAAAAGCACTTGATATTGCAGGTGCGTTGTCATCCTGAGGCCTAAGATGAAATGCCGTCCATGCCCAGTAATTACACTGGCTACCTTTCCCTTCAATCCGAAACACAGCGAACTGTTTCACGGCTGAAATAAGAAAGGCGGTGATACCTACCCAGGCGACCCTACATATGGGTCTACCACCTAGTAACCGATTGTGCCTTAGCTGTTGAAAACAGACAGTCGGCATACCGCGCTTGGATCAGGGGCCGAGCTTGCGGGGATCGCAACATTGACTCACTGAAAGCAGTCTATAACAACGCCACCAAGTCCTGCAAAAGGGTCTTCATCAGAGCGGATGCACAGCGCGTTGCACGAGTTGGCCAAGAACTTCTTACGCATCCTACGGGAAGCCGTAGCTACTGGCGTCTGGCCAAAGCCGTGCAATCCAACTTCTGTCAACCCTCGCTGCCCCCGTTGAGATGTTCTGATGGCTCGCTAGCTCACAAGCCGCAAGAGAAAGCCGATCTCTTGGTAAAACTCTTTGCTGCTCACTCCCGAATCGATGACTGCAACTTACAGCCACCAACACTCTCCCACTGTGGCCACACAATGCCCGATATACGTTTTAGGCAATGTGATGTACGTGCGGAGCTTCAGTCAATCGACGTCCGGAAAGCTAGTGGACCTGATGGCATTCCAGCGATAGTACTGAAAAACTGCGCAGCGGAGTTGTCTCCTGTCTTAACGCGGCTATACCGTCTTTCTCTCTCTTCTGGGTGTGTGCCGGAGTCTTAGAGAGAGGCCAATGTGCAACCGGTCCCCAAAAAGGGAGACCGATCAGACCCAGCTAACAACCGCCCGATAGCTGTCACCTCAGTTCTTTGCAAGGTCATGGAACGGATCTTAAACAACCAGCTGATCCGATACCTAGAAAATCACTCATTAATTAATGATCGACAGTACGGGTTTCGGCCGAACCGGTCAACGGGTGATCTTCTAGCGTACTTAATGCATGTCTGGGGTGAAGCTATTGACAAACGTGGTGAGTCACTGGCAGTTAGCCTTGACATTGCCAAAGCCTTCGATCGGGTCTGGCACAGGGCTCTTCTCTCCAAGCTCCCGGCATACGGTCTGCTCGCTCAGTTCTGTAACTGGATTTCCGGCTTCCTGCATGAGCGAAGAATCCGTGTCCTCGCAGATGGATGCGCTTCGCGGTTCATGTCAGTGAATGCTGGTGTACCACAAGGATCTGTTCTATCCCCCACACTCTTTCTTTTTCATATCAATGACATGCTTCCGTTAGGAAACATTCATTGCTATGCAGATGACAGTACAGTGCATGGGGGATATTACGGTCGCCCAGGGGCTGGGCGCGCTGAAACCGAGAGGGAGAGAGAGAATCTTACCATTGAGCTAGACAGGGTGTTGAACCTCGTATCTGAATGGGGATCTAACAATCTTGTTGAGTTCAACGCTAAGAAAACACAGGTGTGCGCGTTTACAGCCAAAATGTCGCCGTTCCTTCCCCTTCCGTCTCTTTAGGGCACGACTCTTTCGGCACAGGGCTCCCTAAACTTGCTAGGTATGGAGATATGTTGCGATCTGAATTCCAGGAGCTACATCGAAACCGTGATCAAAACGCAGCCTCACGGAAGCTCGGTGTCCTGCACAAGGTGCGTCGATTTTTCACGCCTGATCAATTATGCCTGCTGTATAAAACTCAGGTCCGGTCTTGCGTGGAATTTTGCTCGCACTTGTGGGATGGCTCCGCCAAGTACCTACTCGATGCCCTGAACAGATTGCAGCGTCGTGCTGTCCGTATCGTTGGCGATGTAGACCAACCTTGGTCACCAACAACCTTGAGCCTCTGCAATTGCGTCGAGACATTGCATCGCTTAGCGCCTTCTATCGGCTATATCACGGAGAGTGTTCTGAAGAGCTATTTGACCTTATCCCACCTTCCCCCTTCCTACTCAGGAGCACGCGTGCTGGTCTTCGGAGTCATCAATTCATTGTCTCCACCTCAACATCACGTACAAAGAAATTTAGTAGCTCTTTTCTTTGTCGAACTTCCAGAACTTGGAATTCTTTGCCAGCACATGTGTTCCCTCCTTCCTATAACATGGGTTCCTTCAAAAGAGGCGTGAAAAAGCACCTTTCGGGCCGGCAAGGTGGAGGCAGCTAGAGCAGTGTCTGAACTGCACTAGCTATCTTCGCATATGGACTCTTCTTACTGCTTCACATCAGGTGGTGTTGAGTCATTTGTCGTGCTTTGTATAAAAAAAAAAAAAACGAGTACATCATTTCTCCCCTGTTTTAAACTGAAGTGTCTATAGTTTAAATCATTATCTATGATTTGGTTGCAACTTGATGAAAGGTACTTACTCGTATTATATTCAGTGTCTATAAGTATCTAAGGACAATAAAACTTATACGCTTCAAGCTTTTTACAATTCACTTTGGGAAGTTTTTTTATATTTTTATACGGCAAGGGGAGCAACCAGACGTATGGTCCGCGTGACGGTTAGCGGTTATCATAGGTTAAAACTGTAACCGTAAACTAATTCACTTTATTCAGTATCCATCATCAGCCTACATACGTCCCACTGCTGGGCACAGGCCTTCCAACGTGGGAGGAACACATGAGTAGGCCATAACACCACCACGCTGACCCAATGCGGGTTGGAGGGTTAAAGTGAATCTTGGTGTTGATTGACAATCGTTAAATACAATGGTCTCTTATTTTGATTCTGAACACCATGGTTTGGTTCCCGCCTCAAGTTATAATAGTTTTTTCTGGATTAGGTATTGTTCTGTACTGTGTTGTTCATTGTTTATTGCAAATAATTTTATGTAATGTGTTTTAGTTATTTCGTTAATTTGTTGTTATGTCAATAAGACTCTCTTAATATTTGTTATGCCCGTCAGGGCCCACAATTTAATGATCTGTTTAGCTTTAAGCCTTTTTAACATCTGATTGACATTGTGGAATGCAAATAAATAAATAAAAATAAAAAAGTGGTTGCAGTAACAACCGGTAACAAACGGCATAACGTGCCTTCCGAAGCACGGAGGATATCGAGATTATAAATTTGATCGACCCATCCTGGGACCGACCATGGCTAAAGTTGCTTTGTTTTCGTAATCGAAACCAGAGCGCTCAAACCACTACGCCACCGAGCTCCTCCATATTCAATTTATAAAACTTTAATTCAGTATCAACTATGTCAAAAGAGTACTTTAATTTAACACAATCTTATTAAAATACTTTAAGGAGTCACAAAAAAGTTTATTAGGATTTGTTTTTAGTATTATTTGTATTATTTGACGACCGGCTGGCCGAGAGGTCTGTATCCCTTGCTATACGGGCTGCTCGGTCAGAGGTCCCGGGTTCAAGTCCCGGTAGGGCAAATGTCTGTATGATGAATACGAGTATTTGTTCAAGAGTCATGGATGAAGTGTTTATTTAGTATATTTCTAATATTTATATACATATTATTATCAATATTTATCCGTTATCTAGAATCCATAACAGAAGTTCTTAATGATTCTTTAGGATAGATAAAAAGGTGTGAGTGTGAGTGAATATTATTATTATTATTATCGAGTCATTATCATTGCGGTCATTAGTAATTTTACAAGGATTTTATTGAATACTGAAAAAACTATGATTCGTTAAAAATAGAAAACAAACTCCTAAATTTGTTCGATAGCCTAAAAAACAAAAAGCGCTAGTTTCAGTTACAGTGCGAAGGTATTTTTATTTGTTTTTAGATGAAAGAGAAAAAGCAATATTGCAACAATACAAAAAAGAGTGTAAAAGAAGTATTGGTATTTGTTGACGTGAAAAGTATTTTTCGTTATCTATTTCAAGTACACGCAAGGGTAAAAAAGAAAGAACATAGCTTTTGAAATAGAAAATGGAGAAATGAAAACGGAATATCCATCAGTTTTATTGATTTTTAGTTCACAATATGCCCTAGGATAAAATCATACAGCGAAGTCGTAGGTGATTTTTTCTGTCGGCCATGTCAGTACCAGCTCTTTCGTGTTTCTGAATCGGATGGTTCTAGTAAAGTGTATAGTGTGGTCGAAAATGTTTACTCTCTTTCACACTCTCTTTTAACATAACGCATGTTTCAAACGATGACTTTCATTTCGGCGTTCAAAGCCAATTCTTTAAAAAATGTTTTCAATAAAATATCCTTTTATATGTTATCACTGGAGGAGGCCTTCACCCATTATGGGGTTTCGGTAAATTAAATAAAAATTAAGTAACTATAAATACTACGAAATAATACATAGGATACACATAAACTTAATTGAGTAAGAGACAAATAAAATAACATAGAATTAAGTAAACAAAACTAACACATTCATAGATTTTAAGAAATGTAAAATTTTTGGAAATTAAAGGCTTTTTTTATGATTTCTTTATAGATGTTATTTGTCATTTAGCTAAATCAATGACGATGCAAGTGAATTATTATTTTCTTTAACACAAGTCCACCACTTAAGCTCGTTAGTCAATTAGACGAATTATATCACATATAAGCAGCATCTTAACCGAGACTTAAACTTGACACTAGATAATAAATTAAACAGCAGGGAATTACCTACAGTACAATTCATTTCTGTATAATGTTTTATGGTTTTGGATGTGTGAAGCGACTAGAGCTATTTTTATGCATAGTCTTATTAACGATTTGAAATTTGAAAAGATGTACTTTTCAGCAGAGATTCGGGCTCGGATTGGCGAGCTATTTACTAACAGATCTATATAGTTGTTGGTCTCGTCTGTTTTATAAAGATACTAGCTTCAGCGCCCAGCTTCGCCCGCGTGGCTTATAAATGTTTTTTTTTTGCAGAAACAAATATGACGTTTAGGCGTAATCACTTCCTCCTAATTGAATAATACAAACTGATAATATCCCAAACAAAGCTATGAAACCGATGTTCTATGTAAAACTAATCTATTTTCTGGGATGGGAGTAAGTATGGTAACAGAACTCAAAGTGTGTGTCAAAAGATCTAATTGGGAAACTACCAGAAGCGGCTAATAAATAATAATTTATATTTGTTTACAACGTATTATTATGTTCATTTTCCTTGAACTTTTAATAAACACAATTATTAAATCTTGAGATATGATAATTATTAATTTCAATATTTATGTATGTATTAACTAAATTATTTAGATATGTGTGTATTTAAATTATAAAAATATCATTAAAGTAGTTTCATTCAATGAGTGGTGAGTTAAACATTGCTATAGAAACGTTGCAAAAAAGAATGGAAAACGGTGAAGAAATTGGTAGGTTACACCTAGTGCTCCGGTGGCGTAGAAGTTATCGTGTCTGGCCGGACCCCAGGAGACGCGGGTTCCATTCTCGCCTGGAGCATATAATTTATTCATCGTTTTCTTTCTTTATTTGTAATTGTTATAATAAAGTAGGCGTTATAAATGCACAAAATCAATCATAAATGTAATTATAAAAATAAACAAAATTTTCCCCTATCAATATAAATTAAACTGGAAATTATAGAGCAATTACCGTCATTCATAATGATTGGTTCACAGACAACGATAACTAAGCGCTCTGCTCATACTCTGCATATTTATGCTTTTTTTTATACGACTAGATGACAAACAAGCTGACGGCCCACCTGGTGGTAAGTGGTTACCGCCGCCTATAGACACCTGCAATAAGAAAAAAAATCACTTGATATTGCAGGTGCCTTATCATCCTGAGGCCTAAGATGAAATGCTGTGCATGCCCAGTAATCACACTATGTTTGTGGTTTTTATTTTTAAACGGTCACAAAAAAGCATGAACTATACGAATCAATCGGTCTCCAATACCAGACTACGTAGGAACGTTCCACCTGCGATCTTATGCAACGCGAATGCTCAAAATATTTTCCAGTTCAATAGACTGAGTAAATATTGAGTTAAAAGATGAAAGGCACGACGCTTTAGGTTTCAAAGCGTTAATTGCATGTTTTCAGAAACTTGTACAGCATTTCTGCTGGAAGAATCAATGATCATTCAACATGTGTCAGTCTTATCGCAACGATTTAATACTTTTCAATCTTTACCAGCCCGCTTGCAAGTTTACAGGTGGTTTAGTGTTTTTGAGGTGAGTAAGGTCGCCAGTTCTAATTAAGAAAACTCAGCAGGTTCAAGCTACGGTAACCGTTTACCATCAGGTGTTACCATCATGCTTGTTTGCACTATCTATACATATAAAAAACTTCTTTGTTGTTGTGTGTTGCTGCTAAGCTAATGTGAAGTACCTACTCCACCTCTCTTGAACGGTGTCGTTGTAATTAAACCTCCCCGCTGAACTGGAGAGCATCTCAAAACTCGCGAGGAGTACCCACATTAGAGCTGTATGATTAATATTAATAATGAGCGAAATGTCACGGGACTATAGATTAATCTGTGCTATAGAGTCTGTGACACCGTAATGGATGACGGCATATTATAATGGTATAAGATTGTATTACCGACAACGTCGAGCGAATTTTGCTCATTAAATAACGTATGCGTGTTTGGGAGGTGAATTGGTGGCGGTGTATGGTGGTACGGTCGACCACAGAAGTAGCTGAACATTTTAGTACCATGTCACAACGACTCTAGCGTCAATATAGTACGGTAGCAACTATAAAGTACGTGCACGAGATCGGTGTAACATGGTATTAAAGTGTTCAGCTTCTACTGTGGTCGACTGTACATGTCAAAACCAGAAATGCAATGCCATTCAGCATAGAGGTAAATGCTTCAAAATGCGAAAACTCATTATCATTGAGCTATAATATACTACTTGTCAGTTAGTCGCGTCTAGCTTTTTTAGTAATTGTTTTAGCATTCCGAATCTTGATTTAGGACAATAATTTTTCTCTAACACAACACTCCTTCTTTATTACAATACTTTTTATCCCTGGAGACTGACCGCGAGTTAATTAGTCAAAGCGAAGCGTATGAAGGGCGAACCCAATTTGAAAAGCCGTATTTGTGTAACGATAAAACAATGACTAAAAAAAGTTAGGCGCTCCTGTCTAATTCAGAGCAGTACATTATACGTCAAATCCATATCAAGTATCATTGAGAGCTTGTATAATGGATACTAGATAAAGAAGAAATATTGGAAATGTACTGAATAAATACACAAATGCCCATGACATGACTCATTATACAAACATCTGCTCCAACCGGGATTTCAATCCGGGACCACTGGTTAAGTTGACAGGGGTACTGACTCGACCAGACGGCTGCCGATACTGAGTTTCGATGTATTATTGAGGGATTAATCTGTCAAGAGGCGTTATCACTCCGGAGGGCTATGACAATTAACAGATCAATTGTTTCTGGGGTCTAATGCTGGACCGATTGACTATATTCCATATATACTACGCAGAAAATTTTCCACTTAAACTTAAGATTCTTATTCTCAATTTGGTTGGTATATTTTTTGTGTATACTTATACACTGGATATGCCGAGGTCTCTGATCCGATTTATTCAGAGATATTTTTTTTGTTCGATGCGGAATAGTAGCCATTTGGTCCTATTAAAATTTATTAAAATCGATCTGGTAGTTACGTTTTATGTCAAAATAACTGAAATAATTAATTAGTATATTTTTGCTTAGAACGATACGATAGTAGGAAACAATGTATGCTGATGGTCACCCTAGCTAGCTTTGACCTTAGAAAGTTATCACTAAATATTAAAATAAAAAAAATTTAACAAAAATAGAACCGACTTCCAGACACTAAAAGGGCAAAATAATTAAAATTAGAATAGGTAAACATATTTTTTTTGAAGTTGGTGCTGAGTAGTTTCCGGAAACAATAGTAAGTGAAGCACGGACTCCAAAAAATAGTGTTTTGAAGTTGGTTCTTATGTTTTGATTTATTAGGATTACAAGCTGCACTTACCTACTCACTATTACTATCACACTATTGTAATTACACGGCTACACCTTAAGGGGGTTACGGTATGAATGAGATGACGTATTATCCACCCGATTGCCAGCTCAAATGTCACGTACAAATCTTTAGATAACTTCCAGCAGGTAGTAATTAATCTTATGTATATTAATTTGGGGATTAAGGCACTATTTCATTATCTGACTGGCGACACATATTCATAACTACATATCTACTATGAACACACAGCGAAGTACCTACTATTAAGTACCGTCTAACTAATATGGCCATATTTCACAAATGAAATGAAACGTTTAATGTTACGTGCCATTTGGAAAATTACCGTCTAATTACTTACCATTATTAATCTTTACGTCCTTTCTAGCAGAAAAAAATTGACCAGTAAAAGAAAATTAAAAAAAAAACTCTTTTAGTAGTAGCTCTGCCTCCTTATTCTCAACTGTCGGATCACGGATTCGATTCGACAAGTCACATGCCGTCTCGCTTTGACGCAGCGCGATAAAAAGTGACAGGCATAGAGTTTCCTAAATTCGAATTCTTTCCGACAGTTGAGAATGGCTGGCGATCATACTTACCGTAGGAAACGTAGGAAAGCTATGTGATGGTACTTATGTGACGTTACATTTTTACTAATATGGGGCCATTCTATTTATTACGTAAGATGATTAAGGGGGGGAGGGGGGTCGACCACGTCTTATTTTTTCTTACAAGGGGGTGGGAGGGAGTCTCGATAGTTCTTACGTAAGATCACAAAAATTTGATAAATAAACATTATAACAAACCAAATCCTTTAGATTCTTACGTAATAGTACGGTATTCTTATTTGTTCTATAATAAGAGGGGGAGGGGGCCGAAAACTATCAAAATTCGTCTAACGTAATAAATGAATGGCCCCTAAGTCTTGAGAAAATTCACCACTGGATACGCATACCATGATATACAGGCTCCCACACAGCTATTTATACATTTTTTTAATTTTACAACGGAATATAATCCGCTCAGTCCTGTCCACTGCTTAGGTCGTAAATGCCACCTGAAAAGGTTGTTGCATGATAATGAAATAAACATATCCTTATTGAGAGTTTCTCTTTATTTCAAATAGCCAATTGAAAACTTCTTTTTCATTCGAGAACTCTTCGAATTTCAACGAGACAAAGGTTCAAAAGATTCGTTTCCTTGGTTAAGTACGTTACTTGGTTTACTTCGTTATTTTGTTATATAAAGCATAAAATATATTACGTCAACCGCAGCTACCATTAAATCAATCTACTGACAGACGGGCATATTGACTGCATGCATAATTAACTAAAGTTATATTGCACACGCGACTACAGGTTAAGTGTAACACTTTGACATTTGTAGGTACCATAATAAGTAGTAATAAGAGTTATTTTCCATATGAAATGTTGCATTTAATGTGCGGCCGTAAGTACACACGAAGTGAATCTTACTAGAATGTTTACACCCGAGGAAGTTTCAAAGATTCAAATATAGTAGTCAACGAATGATATTTCGTCGAGTAAATTTCAGTTCAGAGTGCATAATTTAAATATTACATCAAACGAACGACCAAGTTTCACTACTGGAAGAGTCTGAAGTTCAAACAAGTTTTAAGTGAGAGATCGAAAAATTACATACAACTTGACACACGACGCTTCCTTTAGTAGGTAGCCTCCAATTTCTCCATGTTATTTTTCACGTCATTTAACCTGATAAAAAGGCCCTAAAAATTCAAATAACAATCACTACAGTCATTTAGTAGTTATATTTGGAAAAAATCTGGAACAATTAGCTTGTGTATTATTGCGAATCCCGCTATGACGATACGGAAACGAAACGGAAATTTCGAAAAACAGTTCCAATACCGCCCGCCACGGAGGGACACGCTCCATACAAGGGCGGTCATAAATAGTTAAAGTCCTGTTACTATCAATACATTGTATTATTTTAGTGACTTATAGTTGTAAAAGTGTTTTAGGAACATTAAAATGAAAGAAGTACATGTATTTACGGAATAAAAAACGTTTACTTCAGTAAAAAACAAATATAAACAATAACATACTTTTACCTAAATTTATCATGAACAAACACTTAAAAATTGGAATGTAAAACATATATTTTAAATAAAATAAGAGTCAAAACATTGATAACATTATTTAATTATAATAAAATAATAGAAATAAATAAATTAAAATTAATTAAATACAAAAAAAACAAAACAACTAACAAAATACAAATAAATTATTCTTATTCTAACAATATTAAACATGTAACAATTCTATTACACTTTGTGACAGAGTATTTTTCTTTTTAGGGGGAAGTTTCCGAAGACTTGTAATATAAGGATCTGAATGTAATAATAGTCGTTGTATTAAATCTTGATTGGTAACTTCACGTGACATTTTTCGAGTGTGACTTCGTCTATAAATTTTGATATACTTATTTGTCGCTTCAGCAGCTTCTTCGGAAAGTTCTCCTATAGATAACAATGCATAACTTATAATATCTGATCCATGTACGAGCACCTTGTGGACAGAAGCAGGAAGACTATACCACGGATATTCCTCGACCAGGCTGTATGCTGTTTGTAATGCATAGTCTTTAAACTTGCATTCATTAATTTTATGTCCAGAAGATAACGTTTGTAATATTACACAACAACGATCTATGAGATCCTTATTCAAACCTGTAATTTCAGCAGATACAGCTGATTCCAAAAAAAACTTCCTGGCCGTGTTTCCGTCGTTAGACGTCCCGCTTCCACCACTACGCGGCTTGTCAACTATTAAACCTAATCGTTCCCTAAACTGGGACTGTACATATTGTTTTTTATTTGATAACAATTGTTTATCACTATCTAGCCTAACTTGCCATTTTTTTATGTCTAATCTATATGAAAGATGAATAAAATATTCGAAGAAACGTATCCAAGAATGTAGTGGTGATAATCCAAATTGGTATCTACTCTCTATTACAGGTTTTTGTAAACATTCGTCTATTTTATTCATCTCTTTAGGGGTAGCATTACATATATAACATCTACTTGTAGATGTTTCACTTAAAGCACTACAAATTTTACCATCTACCATTGAAAGCTGCAACTTATGAGAAACGACCAATTCACGATTGTCGATCTGAATAAAAGTAGGTTGCAAACTTTCAATTTTATCCTTAAAATAAGCTTCCTCTTGCAAAGACACTGCTGTGCTTTCTTTCAAAAATTGAAATCGAATAGGACGGCAGTACCTAGTGGAAGAGGGTCGAGGATTTTTCCATAAAATTTTACAATTATCTTCAGCTAATTTTACAATAATTTGAAGGGGTACATAAGATGTTACAAACAAACTACTATCTTCTAAAGTTGAATCTGAAAAAAATTGTTTGTATTCACTATGTCCAGTGCTGCCATCGAATCCCCATTTCCCAAGTAAAGAGATATTAGACAAACAATCATCAGGAATCTGATCTAAGACCTCTTTTTGAGATTCAAGGATTCGAGAAGCTGTGTGATCAAAAAGACTTTGTAATTCAACTTCAGCTGAAGACTCGGAAACAGTTATATTAGAAGGGTAACATCTCTGTTTCGCTTTAGTAATTTGTTGGTAACATGGTAATACATTAGGAGAAATCTTACTATTAACAAAGTTTTTAATTAATAAATACTGATGTTTTGTCAACTGAGCATCAGTCACAAGTGACAAGACATCATCAGTGCTAACTCTAGATATACACGAATCGAATGAACAGTCTGAAACATCAAGCAATGCACTCACAGTAGAATCATCAGACTTTGACAAATCAGCTACTCTCCGACGTTTAGTCCTTTTACTACATTGCGTAAAAGGTTTTCGAGGACGACCACGTGAATGACACGGCGACGTTTCAGACGGAGTACATTGCTTATTATTTTTCACAAGTTGAATTTTTTCAATAACATTAAACCAATCGGAATTCTTATATAAAAGCTTGGTTTTATCCCTATTACATTTTTTCCAGAATCGAGCAATAGCTTTACATAAATTATTAACAATTTTCTCTAAATAATGAATATCAATGTTCTCAGCATCGTTCAGAGTAGTCAACAAACTTTGTAGGACTTGACGACACTTTTCCGAGTCATTATCGGTATTGACAGTTAGCCATATTTCAAGAATATGCATTCTTGAAAACGAGCATATATATAAATTACCTAAAACAAAAAAAAAACGGTTAAAATTCAGTCACAAAACCTACACAAAGCACTAAGACTAAATAAACTAATTTCGTAGCAAATGCTACGAGATAATCTGGCAACCGTAGCACCCTTGTCATCGCCAAAAGGGCAGATAAGGGCAGCCAAGTTTTAATTTTCCTAAGATAAGAAAGTCTAAAGATTATGGTGCAATATACCTCCATAGTCGGAGCGAGTGGGAACATATTTAAAAGTTTATTCAAACTTTGAATATTAAAATATAATACTCCAAGAAAAGTCGCCTCGTAGCAATGACATACTAAAGAAAATATATACTAAGATACAATTAAAATAAAAATATTAATTATTACATACCCTGTTCTTGGATATCCATTTCAGAAAAAACTCACACAGCACTCACAGGTCCCGCAATGACAACAAATGACGTCACGCTTTTTAATGACTCACTGATAACAGTATTTACGATTGGCGATGCGCTCTCTTTGAATGCACAATAGATAATGAAGGCGCACTCTAATTACTGACCTATTTATAGTTTCAGAAGGTACCGCAACTATCCAATGTAACGACAAGGAATAAAATGTAAAACAAGAAAGCAGGTTTTTAAGATTTATGACCTATGGATGTCCCACCCGGGCGCTGCTTAAAATTTCATACAAAAACCAACGAGACGATAACAATACAAAAATTTCAAATGTTCGAGCTAGGCGTGTTTTTTATTTTTAATATAGCAAACGGTGCGGAAGTATTCCGCTTCCACAACCAATTTCGATGGCTCTTATCTTAAGCTCGTCTTCACTGACATTTACTTTGCGTTAAGTCTCTTGGCGATTATTATCTCGCTCTATCTGAAGGAGATAGAAAGAGACAAATGTCTTTAAGAGTCACCTAGTGAAAACGGACATTAGTATTGCTTTGCCGGTGTCCAAGTCTCCACTATTGAGTAGCTTCTGTGAGTTACTCAACTGAGCGGGTTTCTATGTGCCTACGGCTAATTGTTCATGGTGTCTTGCTCTCAAACGCTCAATTTCTCAGCTTTATGTCGGAACGTTTAATCTACCCCAGATGAAGGATCATTGGGAGCTTGTAACATTATTAATCTATGGAGTACCACTACGAAATATATTGATTAGGATTAGGAATTAAAGTGCTATTGTTGGCTAGTTTGAGGATTAGCTGGCGGAGTGGTCTGTACTCCTTGCTATACAAGCTACTCGGTCAGGGGTCCCGGGATCGAATCCCAGTGGGAGCAAATGTGTACTTTAGGCTAGATAATAGATGTGAGTACATTAAGCCCAGGCCGCAGCAGATTTTATTTAATTTATTTGAGAACGCGACGTGATTATTTTTTATATTATTAGTTAAATAAAATTGAGTAAGTATTCCATAAAACATCTCGCAATAGCTTCCACAATTCAACAGACTACGTACGACCAACTGACTATTAATAATGATAAGTGAAGGCTCAACGGGAAAGTCGCGAAGTTGTCCCAATGACAGTTGTCCAGTTGGCGATCCAAAGCTGGTGTAAATTGCACTTATCTAGGGCTGCCACAACACACTAGTTGACATAACTATTAATAACATAAAAATTCAAAAGACAAGAATGCGATTTAATTACGATTTGCTTAAAACATCAACCGAAATAACTAATAGGTACAGTCAGTATTGGGATATACTAGTCCATAGAAATGGTTTGTCACTTTCAAAAATATCTTATTCGTTTTATAATTTCATGACATTTTCATGGAATATCATAACATTGGCTGTATTATTTCATAGAAATATCATGAAATTATCTAACGAATAAGATATTTTTGAAAGTGGCAAACCATTTCTATGAACTAATATAGCCCATGTTTTAATTTATTGTCGTATTGACAGCACCACCCTCTATCAGCACTCCGAGTAATCAAAAAATACAATGATATCTTAGAACTGCATAAGAATCGCTTTTCACTTGTCAAATATTTAAAAGACAAGCAATATAACGATTCTATGATCTCTTGATTTTCTGAAAGGGTGCAGATTTTTTATCACTCTGAGAGCTCAGATAATTATGCTGACTGTACAGACGACAGCACATCAAGTGTAGCAGTTGGACTGCTTGCACTACAAAAGTCGTCTCTATTACGAACGGAGTAAGGGCGGTCTCAGGTCAAACTGTTACGCTTGGTGTGCTGTCGACTGTGCCGTGCTGTGTCGGTTGTCTACTTCTGAGTTCGACTGTACGTATAAATTAAAAATATCTAGTGTCCGAAAGAAATAGCGAAATAACTTCGGCTTGAAGTTATTAACTACGAGAACGCGAGAGTAATCGATGTCGCCTAACGCACTGGTTCGGTATACACGTAATAATTGATTGGCAATATGTTAGCAGTACCTATGCTTGCGCGTTAGCCCGTTTGGGAATATAGAAGTGGTTTCAGATAACACTCCATCTAACACCTTAGCGTGCGGCGTATTTATTAAGGGTCTTGTCTTGTAACACCTTCCTGTTTTCAGCTCTATATTTTATACCAGCTCTTGCCCGCGGCTTTGGTCGCGTGAAATTTGGGATAATCAAAAATCTAAAAAGTGTGACTTTCTTCGCGCAAAACAATGAGTACAATTCAAGATTCAACTGAATTTAAAAGATATGCATAATTCAGACATTGCTTATAAATTGGTAGGTTTCAGAGCAGTACAGAGACAATTTGCAGAAAAATTATGTAACACCAAAAATTATTGTCTAGGATGAAAGTACTATGGCCGGTAAAAAGATTACTTAACGGTGATCACATCATAAAAAGTTTTTTGGAGTTCATAATAAAAGTCAGAATACATTTTGAGAATAGCCAAAAATGTTAAAATAAATTTTTATTTGGGTTAAAATAAGGATGGCGTACATCATACTTTGCCGATGAGATAAAAGCGTGATTTTAACCTCAACTTATAAAAAACAAGCAGGTAACCTTCCTGCAGCACCTTAAATTCTAGATGTTAGTAGATAGTTACCCAATGACTACTCCCCCCGTCTCCCCGCGTTGCCTGCGCTTGCCTAGTGCATTATTAGGACAACGCGAGTCTCTTGCTATACCTTAAAATAAATAAATATGTTAAGGTTTTTTCTCCGTAGTATAAGGAGTTTTATGAACTTGGAAATTAGGCCGCAAAGAGAATTTAGTCGGCAGTAAATTTATTACTGAAATAAGAGTGCTTAGTTATTTTTGATCGTTAGAAAAGCCAGATAATAAATAATAATAATATAGTAATAATATTCATACACTCACACCTATTATCTTGCCCAAAGTAAGCATCCTTAAGAGCTTGTGTTATGGATACTAGATAACGGATAAATATTGATAATAATATGCATATAAATATTAGAAATGTACTAAATAAACATATAAACATCCATGACTCGTAAACAAATTCTCGTACTCATCATACAAACATTTGCTCCGACCGGGATTCGAACCCGGGACCTCTTGACCGAGTAGCCTGTATAGCAAGGGGTACAGACCGCTCGACCAGCAGGTCGTCAAAAATAAAGTCATCTCCCAATTTTGAAACAATCACTGAAGGGTTCATCTCATCTCATAGTTATACATTTTGTTAAACAATATCAATCAGTTGGGGAAGTCACAACAATCTTTGATAGATATAAAAATTGGCATCATTTTTGTGCGCGTGTTGCAAATAAGATCTTTATCTTTTGTCTCATTTTCTCTTTAGTATTAAAATGAGACAATTGTATTAAGCTAAAGCGCTTTCGAGAAGGTTCGATTATTTAGCCATTTGTTTTTGTGAAATTCACTGTTGTAAATTCTTATCAATATTAAGGAAATTTAAAAAAACTTAAAAATACGCACGGTGCCATACAAATGGAGCGTGCGGTAAAACAGGTACTTAGTTGTATGGTGCGTAACATTTAACTTTCGGACTAATATGTTGAAAAAGTTATTATTTAGTTCACTACTATATTATATTGGTAATCACACAATAAAAGTAATAAAATGAGCACACGCGGCGTAATCGGTGACAACATGTTAACTGGCTCTTAAAATAATTAAAATACTATAATGAGGTCAGCGCTAGTTGCTGATCGCGTGGCTTGTGAGGTAAATGCACTGTACTTCGTATGTAAACGTACTCAAAGAATACACAATCTCAAGGAATACAATAATTATCGATTAGGTCCCTCGCCATCTCTAATTTTTTTTATGTGTTATCTGTCTGTTACATTTTGAAACTTGTTAACAAATTACATTTAAAATAACTTGCTTTGTTCACATTCCGCGGTGTGAAAAATCCAGTCATTGAGTTGCGACCCTCTTGCACTTCTTTAACGCACATAATTAATGTAATTTAGTGTGTATTGTTATACCTATGCAAATGTTTATTCATCTCGGAAAGAGTATTTTTGCTCTTCGATATCTGAGTGCAAAAGCCGTTTTTATCCGCTAGAGGATAAAGTAAAATTGAATTTAGAACATCGTGTGCACTAAGTTTGTGAATTCAAAACAATATTAAACCTATTTACTTCTACCTCCATGGAGCCGAATTTATCATACAACCTTTTTTACATGTTAAAAACTCAAACTCGGCACCTTCTTGGAGTAGGTACTCTTTTTTATATTTGCTTTGTGCACGCCATTTTCTTTTCACGATATTTTTGTTAAAACCATAGGTTTAAAAACAAGAAACTTGAAAACAAGTGAAAAACCTAAAATGAGTGATTCTAGCGACGAAGAAGTTTATTTGACGCCAACAGAATTGACTGAAACTGTTAAAATGCGCAATATTTTTTTTTTGCATTTAGTTATTTCCTCGCTGAGGTGGGATGAAAAGTCACGTGTTGCACTTGTATAACAAATAACTATTGTGTGTGGTGAATAACTGAAAATATCTGGTTTACCGTTCAATATGCTATCTTCACCTAATTCTTTCAAATGGACCATGTGTGATGAAGTTATAGCTCCTTGTTCAATAATTGAGTTTGTGTCGAGATGTTCCTAGTCTAGTGCAGAGGTGTAAGATAGATGACGAAAATGGACATAAATTGCAACACATTTAGGCAAAATTGGATTTACTCGTATTCAAAGTGAATTTGGCTTCACACAACCATAGCAAATCTGTCCAATACTGAAGTGGTTCTACGCCAAGCGACTAAGTATAAGCTATATAATAAAGGTAACATGTCTAGTAATGAAACAACGAATCTATTCATTAAAGTTAGACGCTTGGGTGAATTGATTGGCTATAGTTTGTCGAACAGCTCAAAACCAATCGTGTTTTCCATACACTGAACCTCTGCTATGGCCTTTGCTGTCATCGTGTCTGAAGTGAAAACCAATAGGGAATTCGTGCAGTTTGAATTGAGTACAGTTTGATTGACGACCAATACGGATAAAGTCTGTTTTGAACTACGATCACTGGAATAACAACCTAGTGGAAAATTATATCCGAAAAAAAAAATATGTCCAATTAAAGTCTAAGGAAAACATAACTTATTTAAATTATTCCAAATAAACTTTGTGTGTTGTATGTGATAAACTACTGCTCGAACACGAGCAGTCTGTTACATACAAACAAAAAGGTTTTTCTTATACAACTACATGAAAAACCAGCTGATGGTGTTAACGCCACTTAAAGACACCTGCAGTAACAAGGCAAAACAACTTGATATTGCAGGTGAGTTGTCATCCTCAGGCCTAAGATGAAATGCCGTCTATGCCCAGTAATTATACTGGCTACATTTCTCTTCAATCCGAAACACAGTTAATGGTTTCAAGGCTGAAATATTTTTTTTTATAAATTTGGACTTTTGGAAACATTAAGCTGATTACAATAGTTTGGTAAAAAGATTTACTAGCCATAATATTACGTTATAAAATTTGCGTTAACTAACACAACACAAAATTAAACCAAATTCACGTTACATCTTATTCAAGAGCGCCATAACAAAATTTTACACAAAGACAATTTTAGCCTCTATGAAAGGGTATTTTTGATTATACAATTTCCATTTTGGACGTAATGAATATGAAGCGCCGGGTGTCGGTCTGTAACTTAATAATCTGTCTCCACAGAGTCAGCGACAGCCCTACTTAAGCTCGTGTGGCCACGCCGCAGCAAACAAAGTTACTTTGGTGTACGTATACTGAGCAACGTTTTAACTCTAACAAACAATTTAGATGAGGCGCAGACGAGGAATAATGAAAACCGTCAAGCTCTTTGTCGTGGACGTGCCGGTGCAATAGTAGCGGGAAAGTGATATTTAATTACTCAGCACACTTGGCTTGCTTTCGGACTGCTCGGTTAACAATTATGGGATGATTTAGAATAACTTTGGCTGTATTGTGCTGCTTTATTTTACTGTACATTGATTAATACGTTCTGAATAAATGATATCTAGCAATCTAGCAAGAGGAGCTCGGCGGCGTAGTGGTTTCGCATACAAAAACTAAGCAACTTTCGCCATGGTCGATCCCGGGATGGGTCAACCAAAGTATCTAATCTCGAGCTCCTCCGTGCTTCGGAAGGCACGCTAAACCTCTGGTCCCGGTTGTAACTGCAACCGCTTTTAGCCACCATTCTGTCGCCAGCGTGGTGGTTTTATAGCCTTCCTACATGAGGTAGGGAGGCCTGTGCCCAGCAGTGGAACATATACAGGCTGGTGATGATGATGATGAAGAATTTCGAAGAACGTTTATCTACAAATAACGCTCCTGTTAATTTCGTGCTTTATTCTATTTAGTTATCCAAACAAAAAAAAATACCTCTGTAATAGATGTTAATTTCGACTACCACCGTAATAGGTTTAATACGTAACATTTGAATCGTGAGGCATAAGGACGTCACAGTGAACTTCGACCCTTCGGGATCTTTTGCGCTTCCGATGCTTTTACTATTTCTGTTTTTACAATGTACCTGTTAATTACCATACCTAATCTCTGGGCAGTAAGAGTCTTCTGGCTTTAGATATGACATTTTCAAAATCTTGATTATGGTTCTAGCCAGGGCATGCTAAACTTGAACCAGAATCAAGCTGCCTCCAACTTTTTGCAAAGATAGTAATATTAACTACAATCTTCTCCTATTCCCCTAGAAAGGATATGTAGTATACTATCCCAGGTATTTTATGCTATTTAGCCTTTTGCCTGATTTTTGATTTCATTTATTTCATTTTGAAGATCAATTTTAAATTTATTATAATAAATCTTATATATTATAACTCAATATTAGATATGTATAAAAATAATAATAACTTTGGAAATAAACAATAACGAAGGGTGCGGTGAAACGGCGCAAACATTTTCATAAGACCACCGCGCGGAAGCCTCTTCTGCTCCTGTTAATTAATTACTAGCAAATTTAATCTCTATTTACTAGACAACAACATTCAATTTTCTTGCAACCACCAAACCTCGAGGTCGCCGCGCGTAGTCCTGCACGTGGATGGAATGTTTTCCTTGCTCATTTGATTATGAGGGTAATTTCAATGTAAATAGAACTTATTTTGCAAAAGCAGTCCGATCCGTAAATACGTCGTGAATGTGGTCACCGCGCGGCGTCTACTAACCAACCGCGCAACTTTATTGTGAAACGTTGATGCGAAGAGATTTGTGTCAAGTAAACGAAAGAAGCTACAGCGAGCCTTGGGACCTAATTATACATCTTTAGGTAGCTAATCAATCCAATCATCCTCAGCAACAACCAGAATAACCTGTTATCCATAGCAGAAAGTACCTGAATCTTGTGACGGTACCTAAGAGGTAAAGTTATCATAAAACCCTACACAGGTATTAACATCCAACAGATGCAGCAAACTACCCATCGAAGACGACGCACCGCCTGAGAAAAGACCAAGTAAGCCACCACCACTCAACACACTAAGAATTGTTGAAAACTGTGACAAATAAAAACCATCGTGCATACAATTCAGTCAAAAAAGTATCAGGAATGGGTGATTTGTTTATGGTTCCAAATTATTTTTTTTGTTTTTTTTTGTTGTTGTTAGATTGGCACAACTGTGTTTCGTTTTGGCGCGGAGTTTGAGTTGCATCTGTTTTTAGTTATATCAAATTTCATAATGGACAAAAACATCGAACAAAAAGTTTGTCTAAAATTTAGCATTGCCAATGGATTTTCATGTTCGGAGACACTAAAAATGTTACAGAAGGCTTACGGTGAATCGACTTTATTAAAAACACGTGCTTATGAGTGGTACAAAGCGTTCAAAAGCGGTCGAGATGTGATGGAAGATTTGCCTCGCTCTGGTAGGCCATCAACGTCTGCAACTGAAGTTAAATCGCATAGTGACTGATTCAACTTTGAGAGAGATCGCCGTCGATTTTTCTATATCTCACGAGTCGATCCGTACCATTTTAAATAATCACTTGGGTAAGAAACATGTTGCCGCTCGGCTAGTCCCAAATGGCCTGAATTTTCTCCAAAAACTCAATCGCATGAGAGTCGCTGAGGACATGCTAGAACGAGGCAATTCCGACCCAACATTCATGAAACGCATTGTTAATGGTGGCGAGACGTGGGTTTACGAATTTGACATGCAAACTAGTCAACAAGCTTCGGAGTGGCGCCTTCCAACTGAACCGAAACCGAAAAAACCACGCCATAGTCGATCAAAAGTCAAAGTCATGTTGACTGTTTTCTTTGACTGCCGCGGTGTTGTGCACTCGGAATTCTTGCCGGAAGGTCAAAAGGTAAATAAAGAATATTATTTGAGCATTAAGCGGCGTTGACGAAAGCAAATTCGAAAGGCCAGATTTGTGGAAAGAAAATTCTTGGATTTTGCACCACGATAATGCGGCACAAAGCCATCATTGTGAACGAATTTTTGACCAAACACTCAACGAATACCTTCGAGCAACCATATTCACCAGATATGGCTCCAGCCGACTTCTTTCTTTTTCCTATACTCAAATTACCACTTCGTGGCACCCGTTTCACAATCGGTAGAAGACATAAAGGAGAATTCGCGGCGAGAACTAAACTCAATTCCGGAAACAGCGTTTAAAAAATGTTTTGATGATTGGATTATTCGTTGGTGTAAGTGTATCGTTTCAGAAAAGGAGCATACTATGAAGGTGATAAAATAAATTTGGATGGATAACTAACATACAAAATGTTAGTTATTATTGATCTTTTTCCGGTACTTTCTTGACAGAGTAGTATAACACAATTTTTTCGTAGAGTTACTATTGTAAGAATCCATCTTATCTTATCATATCCATAAATCTCGACTGATATAAGCTGCAAAAAATTATTATAGTGTGCTAAAAACATCACAGAGATTAGCTACCTCTGTGATGTTTTTAGCACACTATAATATTTTTTTTGAAGAAAACAAAAATGACAATTTCTTAGTATAATTTTGATTTTACGACATTACTCTGAATACTGTCGTTTTATTTCTCAATTGCCAGGGTCTAGCATGATGACACCGATTTGCATCAAAGTTACATGCATTTAAGTTTTTGCCTGTCCTATGGTACATGTATGTACAATGGCCTTTAAGGTTGGGTAACATCATTATATTATTGACTTAAATTTTCAACAAATAAATTCCTTATATCATATACTTACCATTCGGAATCCGATATAGTACTTGTCGTACTTGTTGACGTACGGACGAAAACACATCAAGTGTAAAAATTGCACTGCGAAAGCCGCCTCTATTACGAACGCAGTAAGGGCTCAAACTGTTACGCGTGATTTGCTGTCTACTGTACTTGTCGTCCGCAGATATGAAAACAAGTAAAGTTATTCACTGATTTGATAGGACCTATTTCTAGCTCGACTGTAGACGTCAAACTTTAGTTTATTCCACTTCTCTCTATTATTAGTTTATAGCTCGGATATGTACCATATCAAATGTAACAATTGCACAACCAAAACCGCCTTAATACGAACGCAATAAGGGCGGTCTTAAGGTCAAACTCTTACGCTTGATGAGCTGTCGACTGTACAATCGCGTTCTAAAAATGTTTACCAGTTTTCATCAGTTCACCCTGTGTGCAAAATGCAAAGTCTAGATAATTATTATTTTTTCATATTAGTCATCTATTCACTAAAAGTGTATTATTGACTTTTTGATGATCAAAATTATTTCTTTATTTAAAAATTGAGCTAAAATGCATACATTACAATAACTATTACAAAAATATTAGGACTGAAATACCAAGCAAAATAGATTTAATGTTAATCGTCCGTTTACTTTTTGACTCGTTTCTCTATCAGTACCCTATTACTATTTTTAAATTTCGATTCGTAATCGTATCTTTCACGCATGCTTAAAATTTAAAACAAAAGCCAGACAAAAGTTAACGTAACTACTTGATACGAAAGCGATTCTAAATTTAAAAGTGTTCGTGCTAGGGATAATATTATGAATTTTTTTAACAAAAAAGGTTTTCTATATCGTACCCATCATAATGCGACCGATTTTTGTGTGTGAAAAATTTATGATTGTTGATCAAATTGTATCATCGACCCTGTGACATAGATTTGTGCATGCAATTAAAAACCTTAAAGTGGTAAACATTTTTAGACCACGATTGTACAATCGTGGTCTAAATATGATGTGTGATAAACATTATCAGTTTTCAAAGTAGATTCTCTGTCACACTGTGCGCAGTAAAGGCTAAAATGTTAAGTCTTATTACTTTTTAATATTTGTGAAGCATCTACTTACTGAAAGTGTGTATTTCTTAATTAAAAAATTAACACATTTAAAATGAAATGCACCTGTTACAATGACATTCAACAAAAATATAAAGGGAATGATTGTTGATTGTCCTTATATTTTTTATCTTGTTTCTAAAATAATATTTTGAAATTATTACCAGAAAAGGTTTTTATAACCACAACCGATTTTTGTATATGAAAAAACATGCTCTATGTCCAAAATCAAATTATATCATCGACCCCGTGGCACAGATCTGTGACATTAATAAACCTTAAAGTGGTTAACATTTTTAGACCGCGATTGTACATGATGCCCCCGGCTATGTCACACGGTGCAAAAGTACTGTAATGAAGAAAGATGGGACTGAAATTCATATATACAGAATGTTAGGGAGACGCCCTCGAATACGAAGGCAGGTGGCAGTGCTAGTCACCCTTTACACGACTTGCTAATAAATTTGAAATCGCGAAAATAAATCAGCTGTTTCATACAAATTGTAATATTTACACGGCCTGTTTGTATAAAACAGCTGATTTATTTTCTTGATTTTAAATTTATTTTTCAAGAAATCGTGTTTAAGGTAACGAGCACTGCTACCTGCCTTCGTTTCC
The DNA here is from genome assembly GCA_947347705.1 of Nymphula nitidulata. NCBI lineage: Eukaryota > Metazoa > Arthropoda > Insecta > Lepidoptera > Crambidae > Nymphula > Nymphula nitidulata. Next base: position 28,461,485 of record OX374616.1, read on the forward strand.
GAGAGCGTTTCCCTAACACCTTGTATAAGCAAGCGTTGCTGCATGAGGCATTGATGAAAGATTATAAGATTTTTATGATTTTGTTCTAAAATGTCCTATGCGTCAATCACATAATGTAGCGTGTATCTTAAATCAAAGAGAGTCGGTAAAACGTAACAGTAATAATTATCAGAAAACCAATAATACCTACGCAGTTTCCATACTATTTAAAATACTAACTAAAATTGTTGGTTCATTTCAAATTGCATGTTTTCTATCGTGAAATTGAATATTATTCGTTTAAAAATGTTTCGAATTTCCTTTGCAGATTCTGAGCCCGGACTGCAGCAAAAAGCTTAAAATTTAAATACCTCTGTCGTGAATATTAAATGTTCACATAATATGTACGGTATTTATTCACGATGGATTTTACGATTCCATATTTATTGTATACTAGTTGCTCGCCCCGGATTCGTACGGGTGGTGTACCTAAAATAAAAATAATGTTACATTGCGGTCATTATCAGTGTTCTGTTAAAATATGGAAGATCTCCACCATTGTCTTTTGTCTTATCCACGCACTCCATTTTCGTAGAAAATTTAAAAACTACGAGATAAATTAAAAAAATAAATAACAAACCTTGTCCTTACTATAACGAAAGCAAAAAACAATAATTATCAAATTTTAAGAGATGTAGGTGTCTTTTATATTACAATACATAATATAATAAGATTGTCTAATTATGTTTAATATTTGTAACCGACTTTAAAAACGAGGAGGTTCGCAATTCGATTGGTATGTTTTTTCCTATGTATTACGCCGAGATTTCTGATCCGATTTACGTGAATCTTTTGTTGTTCGATGCGGAATAGTTGCCATTTGGCCCCATATTTTTTTATCGATTGGGTAGTATAGTTTTTAATCATAATAACTGGAATGAGTATGTAAGCGAAATTGCAGATTTGCTGACTTTTTAGTAAAACGAGACGTTATTAGGAAACAATATAACCTAACGGTCACCCATCTAGCGTTGACCTAAGAAAGTTATCACCGAAAATTGTGAAAAAAAACCGACTTCAAAATAGGTACTGAAAAGGAAACAATAATTAATTTAAGTAAGTACTTATCCCCTAGAAACATTTATTTTTTGGAATTGGTGCTAAGCTACAATAGAAAGAGAAGCACCGACTCCAAAAAAATATGTTTAAAGGGGATAAGTACGTACTTAAATTAATTATTTTATCCTATTCAGTATTTTTGTAATATATTTATACATTTAATTATTTTTTATAACTTTTCATTTGATTTGTGGGCTCTTCACAAATTAAATCAATATTTACCTTTCACTTACGTATTTATCCTTAAAATTCAGTAACATCTTCAAACAATTTGTCGGTGTAAAGAAGCGTATTTATAATGAGGCTATAAGATAATAATTTAAGATAGGCAAGCAAAATATTACGAATTCATCAGCAATTACTAGGGACTGTATTAAATTTTTGTTGGTATTACAGTGAAATATAATTACTGTGCATAAATAGTAGTTTAATTTCTGACCCTCCAAATGTACAGAGAGTTGGTATATAAATAAAACAAAATTAAAAGGCGAAAGATAAATAAGTGTCCATGATGAAAGGTTTTTGTTATGCGGCAGAAGCTTACCACTACATTCTGAGTTGAGAAAAAAAAAAAATGTATAAAAGTATCTGAGAAAAACTTTCTGAGGAGCGCCGAGCAAATCCATGTCGCCACGCAAGCCTCCGTTATCTTTAACGCGGCCTCCCGAGGGAGAGGACAGGCGTGCCTACAGGCTTATCTGTATAATACTTTCCAACTTTGGTAAATACTGGGAAAGGTACGAAAATAAAAATCCACTTAAAATAAAAACGTATTAATTGGCCGGTTAAATTATTTGACATCTTTTATATATTTTATTCGAAAAACTTTAAAATGTAGTAAACAAACCGCGCAATACATTTTCAAACTTTTAACAACTGTCAAAGTTTTAAGTTACAAGGCAGCGACGGATTCGTTCTGTAGGAAAACTCGTTTGTACCGAGCGCACCCAATTTCCATTGCGTATAGCTATGTGGCGGTCATGTGGGGTTGTTTCCCACTGGTTGATCGTGTGGGGTTGAACAAGGAACGTCGCAAGTCGTCGGCGGCGGGCAAACTTTGGACCGTGGTGCGGAACTCACCCCATCGATCGAAGCGGCGGCGCGCGCACCCCCCAGCCGGCATATATACGAGGGTCGTCCCTCACGCTGCTCACAACCGTAAGAGAACGCGATCGCTCGGCTGCCGCTCGTCCGGGGCGCTCTTTCTTACTCTTCTTTCTCTGTTCGTCTGTCTCTCTGATGCGGGCGCGCCGGGTCTGATGCGGGCACCGCCATGCCGCGCTGCCTCATGGCTAAGAAATGGAAGGCTGCCCCGACGGCGGAGCTCGCCGACGACTCCGACGAGGAGATCGACGTGGTCGGCGAGGGGCGCGGCCGGAGCCCCGCGCCCGCCGCCACCGCGCCAGGCCCGCAGCCCCGCGATCCCGAGCCCACGCTCCTCTACAACGGTAAGTGCACACCACGCTGCTACTTGCACCATACTCCATGATTTTACTCCTTCCTATTTCTCCTTGATACCATTCACAAACAATCCTACATTTAAATCAACCCGATATTTTGTTTCCCTTGATCTTAATACAGAAAACATGATTATTATTTTATTATCCTTAAGTCTCATATATCCTTCAAATAGTCATTTAGTGGATAAGAATTGGACTAGTTTCACTTTAGCCGAATAGCGAGTGCCTAATTTTTTGCGAATTCGATATCCTAATCAATTAACATAATGCTATGCGCATGCGAGTTATGTTTCTTTTTTAATTACCAATTTGACAAACGCACTAAGTTTTGGCAAGCGAAGATTCCCAAATAATGTTACTATGGCACAACACCAAAACGGAAGCTTCGGGAATGTCACCTGCCAAAAATTAGTTGAATAAAATCAAATTTATTTTTTATTGACAATGCAGAAAATATAGCGAACAACAATTTAACAATATAAAATAAATATATATATTATGTTCACTAAAGAAATCCAAGCAATGTCAACTGCTTTGATTTACTGCATTTTCAATACAAAATACTATGCGGGACTCAACGAATTCTTCATAACAAGAATTTCGTTCTTTCCTACAATACAAAATTTGTTTCCATCGCTTTAGTGCTTTGAAGATTTCATAACCATGCAGGAATTTAACTTAGTTGCATATTTTGTCTGCCTGATGCACTAGACATTTTAATATCTATTATCCTAAAGATCATCTCATTAAATCGCAAAATCCTATGAGCAAACATTTTACAATATTTTTGTTTGATCCAACCTAAATTCCTATTTTTATTCTTATCCTATTGGGTCTCAAACCTTAAAGCCATTAGTATATAAATAAATGATGTAAGCTTACGCCATCAGAAGAATAATGAGGGGGCAAAAAATAATCAAGATATATAGAAGAAGGATCAAAAATTTACATGTCATCTTGTTTTAAACAAAACTCAGTTAGCGAATATAAATAAAATATTGATTTACATTCTAGACCGTACCTCATTTTTTTAAAATTATTTTACAGGCAAAGGCAATTGAATAAATATATCAACACTTGTTCAAACTAAATATAGTTTGATACTAGTAATTAATCTCTAGTATGAGAGTATATACTAATATCGTGACATAAAAATTAAACAAACGAAAAAAGCTTTAAAGCCTAGTCGGTTATTCGTCACACGATCAACGAATGAAAGGAAGAAAGTTAAATGACAACTTTTTTAAAAACTTATAATGACCATTTTGTTTTGAATTTCTAAATAAGTTATGCTGTCGCATATTAATCATAAAAGGTCTTGAGGATCATCTAATTTGTTGTTTGAACTAAAAGAATAGTTTTCAGCAAAGAAATACGAAGATATAAGGTCGGATTTCGGATTTTTGTTGTAGCCATAATATTCATCCAAATGGACTCCAATCCGTATTATTTTCATGTCTGCAGTCGAGAACGCCTACCTCAGATCTAGAAGTCGAGGTTCAATTCCCGTGGGGGCGGAAATTTTCTGCCGGTTGGTAGTAGGGCTTTTCAAAGTCCGCCTGCCGCCATAACAATAATGTTTATCTTATCTTATCTTACTGTGGGGCCATGACTAAGTCACAGTGCACTTCGACCCATTGGGATAACAATAATGTTAACAGCTTTGTTATATTCCGGCAGTCGGCTCATCCATCTTCGACTTTATCACCACTTCCATGAGGTGAGATGAAAGCCAAGAGATATCCCGTTAAAAATAAAAAAAATATTAAACGTGAAACTAGCTCTGTTTGTCTGTAACATTTTCACTCCTAAGCCAATTAAAATTAAATTTAGCATGTAAATAGATTTCATTATGAGAAAGTACGTAAGCTACCTTTTGTCGCTATAACCGACATTTACGCGAGTGATGCCCTCTTGTAAAAAGGTCAAATGATAACTCACAGCATCCTATATTTTCGATTGAAAGCTGACAGTGAGTGAGTATTTAATTCGGGTTTAAGTTCGTCCAGGCATGAGGCATTTGCTCGATAGCTAAATGGAATGGCCAGGTGCCAACGCCGTTACAAGAGGATAGCTCAGCAAAAATTTAGAACAGGTTCTCATAATTAAAATTGGTGTTTCTAATGTGTACAAGGGCATGGAAAGATATATTGCCAACACTAAAAATCTTATAACTAATTTATTATTATTAATTTATTATATTTAAAAAAAAATCAGTTTCATGCGTGACTGTAAACGCATCTTTCACTACGTTACTTTATCTTTCCTATTTTTACCGAAATATTTTTTTTGAACAATTCGGTATTGTGTGCCCAGAGGCCCTAGTGCGTATTTCGACGTGTGTAAAAATATTACTCACGTCTGCGTCCACATTGCAATGGAAAAGACGCGTGAAGAACAAAAAAAAACAAAAATTAAAACCAACTCCAAAAAACTGAAAAGGATAAATAGTTAAATTACAGTAGGTACTCATACTCTAGAAACATATTTGTTTAATTTTTTTTTGGGTGATGGGTGAACGTCAGGTTATATTGTTTCCTATATCGTATCATTTCGCTAATAAAAAGTCATAGGAAAAATCCGCAATTTCGCATACATAGACGGTAGACGACTTACTCATTCTAGTTATTTTGATTTAAAAACCAAACAACACAATCGATTTAAAAAAAAATGATGGGACTAAATGGCAACTATTCCGCAGCGAACAAAAAAAGAATCATCAATATCGGTTCATCCAGTCGAAAGTTTTAAGGTAACAAACATAAAAAAAGTTCAGTCGAATTAATAACCTCCTTTTTTAACCGACTTCAAAAAAAGGAGGAGGTTATCAATTCGTCTGTATGTTTTTTTTTGAAGCGTGTTGAATATGAAATTAACGTTAGATTATGCATATTTACCTTATTTCATCATAAAAGAATACATATTAAAATAACGGTAATGAAATAAATAAATAATTATTTTATACTCAATGAAATTGGTATATCAATAAAGTATTAAAAAACAAGAAAATTGTTGAATTAGAACTTACGGGAATATTTTTTAACTACCTAAATCAATGGAAATAAGTTCTTCAAATTACTGGTTATCATCAAACTTCCTTCATTGATTTAGAGCAAAAGGTAGTCCAGAATCTCTTAATAACTCAATTATAGGAATACTCATATTCTAAACAGTAATCATTTCAAGAAATAAAATCAACCAAAAAGATAAAACAGAAGTAACCATAAACGGTTCGTGATTCCAAGGATAAATAGATACGCACATTTGACCTTGGCAAGTGGCTTCCAAGGACTCTTACCCACTGAATTTCGGACGCACGAACCTTTTTTGCGTTATTTCCACTTCAGAGAATGCGTCCACAAAATCAGTTAGTAGCTAGCAAAACAACTCGGTATACAGGGGCGTAATGTAATATATACCTGCATATCACCGACATTTTCATGCAGTGCATACGGTGTGCTGCTAGATGTATAATCTGTGGCGTTGGCAGCGGGAACTTCGGCGTTGGCTGTACAATCATAATATATAACAGCCCAATAACTTGATATGTATACATGTCTGCTTCATTCTATCTTTTACAAAATATTAACGATAGTTGAAGAAATGTCCCAGTTCATATAATTGCCAATCGAAAGGACTCATGCCTCATAAACGTTTACAAGACGATAAAACCCGGAAGACTGTATCTATTGTACTGTTACTTATGATCTATTAATATTTTATAGCACATGAAATAACTCACGTCATTTGGCTGTACAAGTGGGTAGTTACAGGATTATTTTTGTTTATGTCGAGCTATAATATATGTTACCAGAAATGATATCAGTCATCATTTTGTATAATGCCTCGATACTCAGGTTACTCTAGGTACAGAGGTTATTTTAAAGGAGCGGTAATTATAAGCAGTTTAATAAGTTCCAAAGTGCTAATTTTTCAAATATTACATGGGATTTAAAAAAAAAACTAAATATTAATTACTAACCTTTTAATTTCGAATTTGAATAGAACGTTGGAGCACCGGGGTCGGTTAAGTGTGTAGTCTCAACTTAGACCAACTTTGGTTGAGAAGCCCCACATACCCCTGCACCTCTTTCTCCCGGTGGAGCGGGTCAGGCGTAAATGCCTGTATACCCGCAAAAATGTCAACACGATGAACAGTCAAATAGGTTCCGAAAAAAAATTTGAGAGATTCGCAAGATTTTCTCTACTTTGACTTTTATGTTGACTTCGTTGTCATATGATGGTAATCATTGATCAATATAAGAAGTATTGGATTCAAACACTTAAGGAAATAATTAATTGATCTGCATTTTGGTATGGTAGTATTTGTAATTTCGTCCCTTATGACCGCTGTAACTAATCTTTTGTGTCTGATGTGTATTATACTTCACAGATTAGTATAATTTCAACATTAACTTGACATGACACGTATGAGTTACATATTTGTCTTTAAATAGTTTAACCAAATATGTTATCATACATTTATTTTTGTAGTATTTTCACAGAAATGAAGATCGTGTGTGAGTCGAGGGTCACTTGGCCTGCGTCCAATTCAGCTGATACTTGCTTTTGTTACACCAATATTTCTAGTTCGCTATACAGAGTGGCACATTTAGATCGGTCAGTATGGGAAAGTCTTAAAACTATAAGACATACGAAAATCTCTTCTAAGGAACCATGTCATCGATTTTAGTAATAATAGAAACTGCATTCATACATTTCAAAAAAAAAAGTGTACTCAGCTCGGGAATCGACCCCGGCATTTTTGAAAAATAAAACCTACACTATTTCTGTTTATATATCGATTGTGTAGGTCTTAAGCAGTTAACGTTACTATGAAACATGATGTCTAAAATGAATAAAATGCATTGTTTTTATATCCTTTAATTTATTTTAGTAAGTGTTCGAAATTACCACTAGCTTCTACGTTCCACATTTTGAAGGGTTCATTGAATAAGTCCAACTTGAGAAGTCACGCACCGTTGAATTCATTTGTTAGGGAATTCATACAAAAAAATTAGAACTCTTTTGCGACCATATTAGTAGAGTAAATAAAAGTCCTATAAGTAATACCTAAACAAGCTAACAGGATACACTGTCAATTGTTCACTAGCCACTGCGCATAGGTCGCAATTAAATTCAAACTATTATTTTAGTACGCATTATACCCGTTATGTATTCTTTGCCGTGGATGATTTTTTGGTAATTTATTATTAGTTACGCGGCAGGCGAGCTGCTTTATGCGCATTGTATGTCATTTTCCACTTTAAAATAATATGCAAGTCGATTAAAAGAGCTTATTGTTATAAGCTCTTAATTCATTGTTAGTAATAATAGGTAATAATAATAGGTAGTAATAATTCTTACATTACCTATTATAACTCTTAACAATGAATTTTCAAACAAACATATTTACATCGTCTTAGTCCTACGCACACCTTGTAAACAAAACACTCGCTTAGTTTGCCAACAAGATAAAAGTTTGAAACACATCATTTTGAAGCTTGAGTGACCTTGTAACAGTTTAAAAGCTTTTACGGGGAAAGTGTAAAAATTCCCACGAAAATAGGGGATAAGTGCGGAACATGCCCGTCGCTTCATTTTTCTTTGGTTGCTTATAAAGCCATCTAGTTGGCGTCAAAATTTACTTAGGTGTTTTGTCTTTCTTTTTACTATCGTATTTGTAGATAGATTATAAGGGTCGTTGCATACTTTTATGAGTTAACACTAACTATGATACTTTTATTTATCATGCTTTACTTTACCCTAAGGTTGGCCGGTAGAGACACCACGCAATAAGGCCGCCGTTTGCATGTTTTTGTGCCCTACACTTTTCTTTCTTGTATCTTTGTGCAACAAAGTATATATATCTATCAATCTATGATTACTAGTGGCCGCTCGCGACTCGACCTATGTGAATGTCAGTTATCACGCTAAAAAGCAGAAGGAGACAAAGTAGAAAGTAGATCTAAATCGGATCAGCTAAACGTTATTTATTCGAAAAAGATATAAATTTCATTAGTAACTTAGTAAATAAATAACTAAATTACTAATGAAATTTATATCTTTTTCGAATTTGTTAAATTTTTTGCCACAAAATAATGTAAATGTTTTGATAATCCATTCCGTTGGCGACACTTTTTTGTATTTCAGATAAAGCTTAAATTCAAACCACACATTTATATCCACATTCTTTCTTAAAATTCCGTACATTCTACAGATATTTCTCGTAATATTAAAACATTAAAATAGTGCTTCGAAATAGTAAAGAGAATGGAAAGAATTTTGCACGGTATTGAAAAATGTCTGCGGCGAAAAGAGAGCGCGGTGTCGCGAGAAGACGTTGCTTTGTCGCGGAATGTTGCTTCCAATCGCGGTGGATGTCATCTTATACGGTAAGCACACAAATATAGGATACCACGTTCTTTGAACGTTCACGGAAAAGCGTTTCGACTTTCCTCAAAGCTGCGACAAATGTTAAAAAATACGTCTGATTTATTTAACTATTATGAAACGGTTTATATTCAACGTGTTGTGTAAACCACTGTATATAAATAAGTACAGCTTACTGAATATTTATTTAGTTTCGAAAAGAAATCAGTAATACATAACTTACAACACAAGCAGCGTACGAAGCAATTAGTATACTTTTACGAGTATATAGGACATGGAAATAGATGTATCCACAGTTTGTACCAATCTGCTTTCATCATCACATCATCATCACCAGACTATCATACGTCCCACTGCTCGGCACAGGCTCCTATATGGGAGAAACTCATGAGGAATATAGGGCCATAGCACTACCACGCTGACCCAATGCGGGTTGGTGGGATGGGTTAAAAGCGTTAGCAGTAACAATCGGGACCAACGGCTTAACGTGCCTTCCGAAGCACGGAGGAGCTCGAGATAACATTTTTTGATTGACCCGCCCCGTGTTCAACCATTGGGAAAGTTACTTTGTTTTTGTTATCGAAACCAGCTTGAACCACTACGCTTCCGTACATAAATATTACATTATTACCATATACCTACAAACTAAAAGACGTAAAAAATCATCAAAAAAGATTTAGAAAAAAACAATTGGTTGCTCCTGGCTAGTGTTTAACAGTTGTCGCCAAAAGGTAGCATATGTCGTTCTCCTTTCTGTGTCATAATCTATCTCCATGCCAAATTTTCATCTAAATTGGTTCAGCGGCTTAGAAGCGAAAACGTAAAAGACAGATAAGACAGAGATAAGTTCGCATTTATAATATTTTGTCCTTGCTTTTCAATATAAAGTTTGAATAGGAAATATGATTCTTGTTTGGTGTCACTACTAAAAATGTTTTCGATATGAAATTTTATCTCACCAAAATAATTATAGAAAGATTTTCTTGGATCATTATGATAGCAAATGTTTATCCACTTCAACCACATCCCACGGCTCCAATTTAAAATGAGCCCGTGTGGCGGGAACTGTGTATATTACTATTTATTGCTACAACTACGAGACACATCTGTGCTACGAGTATTAGTCGATGGCAGCGAACAGCGTTACTACGGAGCGCTACGAGGGCAATGTGACTGCTACGACTATTTGCAGACGTGGTTGTACACTCGAGAGAGTTTATTAATAGCGATCCCTTTGGGCACATCCATATTTAGCTAATTCTGATTGAGAACAATTAATTTTTCCTTGAAAATATTACTTCAATGTGTATAGAAAGAGGCGTGCCATTTACAATAATAAATGACGATAAAATAGTTTGTGCAATAGAACAAACTATTTTATCGTCAATTTATCAATTCTTTATTGCAGTATAAACATAACACAGTAAATTTAAATTTAGAAGTCGTGAGCAAGGGTGGACTTATCTCTATTGAAGATCTCTTTCAGTCAGCCCAAGTAAAGAATTTGTTCTTTATATGGGTATTTGACTAGATTTTTTTATTTTATTTATAAATAGTATGTCAAAAAACAATCAATATTGCAAAAGCAATAGTATATCTGCGATCAATAGTTTCATAGATATAGCGAGTTGTTTGTGCTGTTATGTTGTCAAAAAACGCTCTATAGAAAATGATGCTAGCTTGTGACGTCACAACACAGTAGTGGCTACCGAATATGTATGGACGCATGAACAAAGTTAATGAGCTCTTTGTAGTTAATGAGTTTACGTGCATAGTTAATGTATTAAAAGTTATTATATTTAATGTGAGTAAACGGATAGCATTAATAGTTTGAATGGATTTTGTAATATTCATTTTGCCATTTATTGAAAACTTCAATGCCATATACAAAAAATACTTAGCAAAGCTATTTATAAATAAAATAACCCATATTTTCGAAATATATGTAAAAATCCTCCTCTTTTCATGTTCTCCAATACTTAATTAAATATTAGGTAATCCATCAAAAATAAAAATAAACATTGATTCTTACAGTATCTGATGAATCTTAAAAAAATAAACATTGTATTCAAAATTTTATGAAAAATAAACTTGATTGACTTTAGCCGTTAAGTAAACAGTCCAGTATTAAATTAATACGGACGAGAATAGTAAGTTATCGTTTATTTTGGTAGCTTCGGTATATTATTGACCAGCAGCGTTCAATGATCACCAATTAGTAGACATGTATACCGCTCCAAAAGTGAACTGAAAATACGTATACCGACCTCTCTTTAAAATATTTTCTAAACTAAAGCCGATCCGTGTTCTATTGTGTCGTTTTGTATCTCGCTTCACGTGTTACACCATCGGGTTTATAGGATTATTTATTTACACGATATTCAACCGATATTCATCTTTAAAAGCTTTAGTTTGGACTACAGCTTTAGAATTTAGCTTGCAGAAATAAATTATAATGCCGCATCTGGTCTGATTGACTTCTGTTTTATAAATCAAGGAGTCGTGCTACACGAGGAAGTGTTTTGATTGGATACATTGCATTTTTATGCGAATATAATTGTTTACCGACGCGCAATAACCAAAAACTTTCTTCCATTATATTATCTATTGTTATTTATGTTTTAATTTATATTATGCAAAGACTAATTTAATATAAGACGTACATTAATCAATAGTTTGTTACTAAACATCGAAAAGAATGATGCAAGAGTAACATTGATTCATTACCAAGTTAAATAAAAAAAGACACAAATTCTTTTAATAAATCTATTTTTATAACCTTACATTATCATTAGGAAATAACAATAATAATATTATTGTTTAATGTCTTGTATTATTGTTGTTCTTATTATCTAATAATATTCGTGTTTTCCTTTAACTTTGTCTAAGACTACACCGCATTGTTCGACCCCTTACATAACTCCGTCTTAGTTATAACCGAAGTCATTCACATATTAATATATACCGAAACTTGCAGACGAACAACTCGTAGTATCGCCTTACAAAGGCGAAAGGCTTTTATGTAATCGGGACCCTATAGAGTTTACTCGGCCTCACGAAACTGAAATACAACGTGGGAACTCCGCAGGCTTGCAATCGCTACTTTATTTAACCATTGCTAAAATCCCGATTGAACTAAAAAGGCCCTCACAAACTTGGATAGTCCGTTACTTAAATAACAGTTCATTTCGGAGCGTTCTTTGTTTTGATTTTTCACAGCGAAATCGCAATAAATTCTCTTAGACGCCTGTTAGTAGTATAGGGCTCTTTCGAATTAGATGGTATAAAGGTTGAGGAATCCAGGTGTGGCTTGCCCCCATCTTCCTTCGGCCTTATCGTCACTTGCCATAAGGGAAGATGAAGGCCAAGAGCCTTTTCAGAATTAAAAAAAATATGGTTGTCATTATGCCAGTTGTGTTACTGTCGCGCGAGATCTGTGCGGATGTCGTGGTACGGGTCATTTGCGTGGTAATTGTTGCCACTGGTGTATACACTATATTTTTTTCATCATAAATTATTACCTTTTTATTAAAGTAATTAACGATAGATGTGACCGCGGCACGCTCGCTAAAATACTCTCTGAGAAAGTTAAAGTCTTTTTTTATACTGGTTTCTTTGTCAAAAGGATACATCTTTAAGAGCTTTAAAATTATAAAGGTATCAAAATCAGTATATAGAGTAGAGTCGTTATTGCTGTTTACATACATATGACACATTGAGTAATTTGAGTATTGAAATAAACTTACCGCGGTGACTGAATACAAATTTATGTAACTTAAAGTGGCGACTTCAAAATGGATACATTATTTTGTAGCTTTGAAATGGATATTAATTTATTCGACTGTACTAGATAACGGAGAAATATTGATATAATTATGAGAAATATACTGAGTGAACATATCATGATCCATGATTTGTGAACAATATTCGTACGCAACATACGAATGTTTGCCCCTACCAAGCTTTGAACCCAGTACCTCTGGTTAGGTGGCCAAGGATGATCACTCCATCAGATGGCCATTTGTCCGGCCAATATATTGCTATAAGTCATTTATTTTATCAAATGTCATAGACTTTAATTCAAATGATATTTACTTAGTTTATTTGTTTACCTTTAAAATATACAATTTAAAGAACTTATCTTTATAACACTAACCTAATATTTACATACCTTAAAAAGTGAGATTAAAAAAACAAACTTATAAATAAAAAACTTCACGCTCAATACCTCACTATAATTTACCAAAGTCATAGAACTAAAATTCAGTCGTCGTGACTGATTATTAAATTCTGGAGCCACACGGGAACTGTGATTTATATAGCTGAGGTATCTCCCCGTCCCGACACTCATTAGAACGACTGTGCTGTGCAATAAATATTATTAGGTTCCGTAGCGAGACATATGAGAATAGAGAAAAGCCAGGCAGTTCTAATATTATCTAGAGATTATTAAATCTATGCTCCAGCAAATTGTCTTGGGAGCGCTACCTTTGTTACACTCGAGTCGAGAAGCATATCTTCTCTATACTAATATTATAGTTCTATATAATATTATTAATATACAGAAGTATAGGGGTCTCTATTAGAGCACGGAATTTTGTTGATATCGAATTTCATTTCACAGAAAACTATTCCACGATTTTTAATATCTAAATTTCTTGATTAACCTAATAACCAATTATTACCGTTTGATACAATTGAATTAAACTTGCTTCGATTACCAGAGTAACGGTTCATCGAATTTATATTTTATATTACTTTATCGATATCGATTATTTTATTGATGAAACTGTTTATCGAAAAATAAATAACTGTCGGTATACATTTTGAATGTTTCATCGATAAACTTTTAATCGCAGTAACGTTTCATCGAACGATACATTCCTATGATGACAATAAAAACGGTTGCGGTCAATTTTATGTTTAAATACCTTACCTGCAACATATAAAAATTAGTTTCATAAGTTTATTATAATCAGTTACAATGTCTCAGCACCTATTGTGTTGTCAGTGAGGTTTTATGAAACTGTGCATTGATGGATATACATACGATAAAAACCGAGAGAAAATACTCGAAAAAAAAAAGAATTCTCAAAAAAAACTAATTTTGGAAATCGAAATCGAAATTTCTAAAAAGTTAAAACTGTAAATCTTAATAAATAAAAAATCATACAAAAAATACTTATGAGGTAAGTTTGCTGATGAAAACTATTTGAAAAAATTTCTGCGAATACTTAGTGTTATGGGAAAATAAAATCTATTTATTTAGTTTCGATAAAGTGATGGAAAAAAGGGTGACAGGACCCAATTGAAAAATTATAGACCCATCACGCTCCTGAGTCATGTTTACAAGCTGTTTTCGAGAGTTATATCGAATAGTCTCGCACGCAGGTTTGACGTCTTCCAGCCTCCCGAACAAGCCGGATTCCGAAAAGGCCAATGACTAAGAAAAGTACCATAGACCACATACATACAGGTTATACAGAAGACCGAAGAGTACAACCTGCCATTATGCTTAGCGTTCGTGAACTATGAAAAAGCCTTCGATTCTGTCGAGACCTGGGCCGTGCTTCAGTCACTCCAGAGAAGCCAAAAAGACTATCGGTACATCCAAGTGCTGCAGTCACTGTACGAAAAAGCCACTATGTCAGTCCGCCTTCAGGACCAAAACTCGGAACCAATACGTCTTCAGCGAGGTGTGAGACAGGACGATGTTATATCGCCGAAACTGTTCACTACCGCGTTGGAGGATGTGTTTAAGCTTTTGGACTGGAGAGGACTTGGCAGCAACATAAACGGCGAGTACATGACTCACCTTCGTTTTGCAGATGATATCGTAGTCATGACTAAATATCTGGAAAACTTAGGCACAATGCTCGACGACCTCTGTAGAGTCTCCCAACAAGTGGGTCTTAAAATGAACATGGATAAGACGAAAATAATGTCGAATTCCCATGTCGTACCCACTCCTGTAAAGGTTGGAAGCTCTACACTGGAAGTTGTTGACGAATATGTTTACCTGGGAGAAATAGTCCAACTTGGTAAGTCCAACTTCCAGGAAGAGGTCAATCGACGGATCCAACTCGGCTGGGCAGCGTTCGGGAAGCTTCGCAGCATATTCTCGGCCCAACTACCGCAGTGTATCAAGACGAAAGTCTTTAATTCGTGTGTGTTGCCAGTGATGACTTACGGAACTGAGACGTGGCCGCTTACAATGAGCCTCATGAGAAGGCTCAATGTCACCCAAAGGGCAATGGAGAGGGCTATGCTCGGGGTTTCTCTGCGTTATCGAATCAGAAATGATGAGATCCGCAGGAGAACTAAGGTTACCGACATAGCCCGAAGAATTGCGAGCCTCAAGTGGCAGTGGGCAGGCCACATTGCAAGAAGGACTGACGGCCGTTGGGGCGGAAAGGTCCTCGAGTGGCGGCCGCGTACCGGGAGACGCAGCGTTGGTAGGCCTCCCACAAGGTGGCCCGACGATCTGGTGAGGGTCGGGGAAGCCGATGGATGCGGACAGCGCAGAACTGATCGGTATGGAGATCTTTGGGGGAGGCCTATGCCCAACAGTGGGCGTCTCTCGGCTGAAATGATGACGATGATGAAAGTGATGGATCCCCGAAGTATATACAGGATGGTGTCGTCAATACGACAATAAATTAAAACATTAGCTATATTTGTTCATAGAAATGGTTTGCCACTTCCAAAAATATCATAGTCATTAGATAATTTCATGACATTTCTATGAAATAATGCGGCCAATGTTATATTATTTCATACAAATGTCATGAAATTATCAAACGAATAAGAAGTTTTTGAAAGTGGCAAACCATTTCTATGAACTAATATAGCCCATGTTTAAATTTATTGTCGTATTGACAGCGCCAACCTGTATAGTTTCTAAGTTTGTGAGTTTGTTTATAGGAAGTAGTCTCTGGAACTACTGCAATTATTTCGAGGAAATTGGGTTTAGAGATAGTTTAAGACACATGCTAGGAGATGGAACAATTTTATCATGAGAAATGAAATCAACGCGGGCAGAGACGCGGGGAAAAGTTAGTGATTAATACACTGAGTTTAATATTGTTTTGAGGTTATAGTGAACCAACCTCATTCGTGAAGGTGGCAAGCTAATGTATGTAAAAAATAAAATGTGAAAAAATAAAAGAAAATCGAGTCAGCTACGGGATGTATGTATGGCGCCTAACACAGACAAAGCCAGATGTTTTGTTGTAAGAACCAGATGACATTGTGAGTTTATTGTAATTAATACGTATGTGAAGTCAACATTATACAAGAGTTTTCCTGCAATCGAGGAGTTTTATTTGAACAAGGTTAAAGTTGTTCATACTGACATAAAGTATTTTACTTCTTTCGGCGTGCTCTTTGCTGTGGCTCAGAATTTAATTTTAGTACGCTTTTTAAAACCGACTATATTTTCCCTTTTGCCAACTTTTAACCTACGCTTTGTTTGTTTTGAGTTCCACGCGCAACTTGTTTGACTTTGGAGTTAATAAATGAGGTATTCGTTAAAAGTCGGCAACAGGTGTAAAGTTAATTTTACACAGTTATATTTGAAATACATAATTTAGTGATTTACGGCCGAATACTTAAACGTCACTTAAATTTTAAGTCTTTTTAAATTTAAAGGAGTAATTTGAAGTTCGACAATATGTATGCTTAAGAGGGTTTACGACGATAGCTTTTCATACAAACTCTTAAGTCGAAAATATACAAGTTGGTGCCGTAAATACGACAATAAATTAAAACATTAGCTATATTTGTTCATAGAAATGGTTTGCCACTTTCAAAAATATCATAGTCATTAGATAATTTCATGACATTTCTGTGCAATAATGCAGCCAATGTTATGTTATTTCATACAAATGTCATGAAATTATCAAATCATTAAGATGTTTTTGAAAGTGGTAAGATAAGGATTAACAAATTGAAGTGGCAGTGGGTAGGGCATAGCACGCAGAACGGACGGCCGGTGGGGCGTTAAGGTTTTGGGGTGACGACCGCGTACCGGAAAGCGCAAAGTAGGACGGCCTCCCACTAGATGAACAGACGACCTGGTCAGGGTCGCGGGGAGCCGTTGGACGCAGGCTGCGCAGAACCGTTTTATTTGGAGATCGATGGGGGAGGCCTTTGTTCAGCAGTGGACATCATAGGTTGGTATGATGATGATTATGATGAAGCCCTTTCTATGAAGTGATATATAGCTCATGTTTTAATTTACTGTCGTATTGACAGCACCAACCTATATATAAAGAACAAACCGATTCTAACAAATCTAGTCATGTATAAGCAAGTCAGGCTAAAAAGTAATCAGGGGATTTTTCTAAAATAGCATATCATAATAAAGAAATTACTAGGATGCTAGGTTAATGAGAAGATAAAAAAAAATAAACAGAAATTAAAACCGACTTCAAAAAACTGAAAAGGTTAAAATAATTAAATTTAAGTAGGTAGTCATCCCCTAGAAACATATTTATGGAGTTTGTGCTAACTTGTTTCCAAAAACAATAGAAAGTGAAGCTCTTCAGTTTTTTGAAGTCGATTTTAATTTTAGTTGAATTTTTTTTTACAATTTTTAGTGATAACTTTCTAAGGTCGAAGCTAGATGGGTGACCAACAACTTATATTGTTTCCTACTATCGTATCGTTTTACTAAAAAGTCATAGGGAAGCAAAAATCCGCCAATTTGGCATACTTACGTAGACGACTTCATGATTTCAGTTTTTTTTATATCCACTTACCCTGTGGTATATCGCATAGGAAATATAATTATTTTAACAATTCCAAATAAAGAAAGGAGACGATGAAAAAAAAGGTCCATCGAACCACACCACTACGTCACCGGAGCACTAGGTATAACCTACTAATTTCTTCACCGCTTTCTACCCTTATTTAACGTTTTTATAGCAACGTTGATCTACATTCATGTTTTAAAAATCGAATTATAGTCCCAAAGGTGTTACTAAATTGATTTACTTAGATAATTAAAAAGAAAATGTAAAAACAACTTGTAACATAATGATTAATATACAGAGGAGAAGCAGTATTACTTCAAGTATAAATTGACAAGCATAGTTTTCTTTATTAAAGCTCATAATATTGAGTGAGTACATACTCGTAATACCTACTATCATTTATCAATGAACCTTGAGGATAATTGTCTCAGGGTGTAATCTATCTCTGTGCTAAATTCTACCTAAATCGGATGAATAGCATATGCATACACAGTCTGGCCTTGTTTCAAATTCACCTTCCGAGGGTCACACGGTGGCAACTTAAATTAAATTTCTTTAGAAATAAGTGCACACTCTACGTACGTTCACTTTATTAACTATGATGTGTCTATTTATTTTGTGTAAACAGGTTCATAAATTGTAAAATAAATACACGAGAAAGACACCTACTAGCATTGCAAGACTAGTTTGACTAAGCAGATTATAAAACCGTATTCATTCCCGCAGTCTCAAGTTTGTTTTCAACACAATTAAGCTTGCAATAAAAACTTTGTCTAGGCGAACACTAGCCGTTGGTCGTTTCTATTGTCAAGCATAGTAGCCGCCAAACGGTCAGGAGACTCGACCGAAATTCGCAAAAAGCCCGAGTTGTTGAGCTTTTTGCTAACTGTCGGTCGACTTACTAAGCCATTTCAGAGACTTTAAACAATCGTCTATCAAAACTTTTTGTGTAAAAACAAAAGTTTTTATACAAGATTAGTTTTTATCTTCCCTTTGTATCTACTTCATCTCGGCGTTACTAACCATCAGGTAAAAATGGTAAGATAAAGGTCAAGAGCTACTCCGTTAATAATAAAAAGCACCTTATTCTCTAAGCTAAAATCTATTGTAACTGTCATATTTTATTGTATCTTTAGCTCTTTTTCGAGAATAATCAATATAATTTATTTACCAGAATAGGCTACAAATAGATGTCACAAATTGTACTTATGTCGACAAAATATTCTTTTGATGTAATCAATGTAGAAATAGACAATTGTCACATACAGTACATTGTGTTTAACATTAAATTCATTGTGTCAATTTTATAACAACCTGCAAGTATATTATGTCAGACAATAATTATTTCCTTCACGGTCTGATACGAAGGTCGCAGTTAGCCGTTGAGATATAATTATTTAAAAATTTTAGTGAATTTAAAAATATTTTATAGCCCCCCGTTTGTTTTCAAAACAAAAATGAAACATCCCACACCCTTTTTACCCCTTAAAACGACAGCCGTAGAACTTAAAAAGACAAATAAAAACTGCAGATCATATTTCGTTTCTGGCAACACCAAGAGCGTATTAGGTAATATGCCAATTCTCTGGATTGCAACTAAACGATTTTTCGATACAATGAAGGTATATAGCCATGCGGCATCTGACCAAAAGCAATTAACTCTCTCAAAATTACCAGTGTTCTAGTCAGCAACAATGCTTTGCAATTCAGAAGTTGTCCAATGGCGGCGGGGGTTTGGCCAGCACAATGGCCGCCCTGGGGAATCCGAGTTATAAAACAGAAAGGCTAAACCGCCGCTGTTGGTTTTATTTCTTTTACCAAATCTGGATCCATCGAAAATTGGCAAAAAATTCCCAAAAACGTCATAAGTCGTAACAGATTATGAATTTAAAGATGTTCCTGGACGCTATCACAGCATCCCTAAGAAATATCTGAGCGTGTTTATGATGCCAAAGATTTCCTAGGGTGTGTAAGGGCATCTATTAATAGGCGCAGTCGTCGGGACCTGCTTATAGTGGTGTGAGAAATTAAGGTCTCGGAAAAACGTGATGTCAACAAAACTAAAATAATTGGCCCCAGTTAAAATAACAATTAGTTTTGGGTTGCCGACATGTTGCAAGTAGACTTACTGCTCACCATAGCTTGAAAAGCTGGAATAATAAATCATGACACGCGTATTATTTATTGATAGTATCAATACGGATATCAAATTTCTAAAAGAGTTTCTATCTATTATAATTACATTTTAAACATTACTTGGTAAAATAAAAAAATAGGCATATGTTTAAATTACCCTAACCATTATAAAAAAGAACAACATTTTCAAGCGAGAACAATTTCAATTAAAACTTTTGGAGGGCTCGTAAAACATACCGTTCATATTGTTAGCCTGCTTCCAAGTATATAAAATCATATTATTCGTCGTCTGCTCGTGAATTCCACAAAATAGTAGCTAAAATAAGGTGGCAACTCTGCGGGATTCAAACAATAAAAGGCAACTATTACTGCGCTGGCTTTCAACTGACCACTTTGCCACCTCTGTAATTGGTGACAAAATTGCTTTAATTGAAAACTGTTGATTCTAGGTCAGCAACTTCTGCTTTCGGCTTTGAAGTAGCGAGTCAAACTATGCTGTTCCGCCATTAAGTTAAGTGACGTAGCATAGGCATAGTTTAAAACGTTTATGCAATCTGCATCTCTCCAATTTGACAAGATTTGGTCTGGAATCTATGGTTTGACAGGTTACTGTAAGATTGGTATAGATTTTGTTGTGGACTAAGCAGAATATTCATTGCTTATGTTATTTGTTACGCTTGAAGTGTGTCTGAACTCTTTACATATATGTAAATTAGATTAAATTAATTTTTCTTCACAATAATCTTCTGATAGCTATTTGTTTAACTACTGAGCTAGGTTTTTTCCTGCGAGTATCCTTTTGATTTCTGAACTAGCGAAGGAGTCTATAAATAGACAGTGCGGGATCTAGGCCCGTATTACAGAACGCGGGTCAAGCATCGTTTGAACTCGAATCACTCAAAACTAGTTTTAACTGTAGATCACTACTTAATTGCCCATCTTATTACAGGTTGCGTTTTAAGACTCAATCAGCCGAAACTAGAATCAATAATTGACATAGCAACAATGACAAGTACAGAACAGCGAAACTGTCAAAACATGGGCGGATATAAACCGTCAGATTATAAAACAATATAGCGTTATGTCAAGCATATTGAACTAGCATTACAACTATATTTGGGAGTATAGTATGTGATCCGTTCTCAAGAATGGTGTCGACCTCAGATGTCGACCATAACCAAAGATCAAATCTTTACTTCAGCGCAGATTTTGACGTAAGTAGGTATCAGGCAATTACTCAGCTGAGAGTTGATCAATGTATAACGTTTCAAGTAAAGTTCTAAATTTAAATTTCGTATTAAAATTAGATTTAAAACTAAATTCGTTTCTGAGAAATGTTCTGTAATACGGGCCCTAGAGGCACGAGACGAAACAAAATTACTCTCGTGTGTAACATTCAACTTTTCACCTCCTCCAGTAATTAAAATATTAGGTTACAGTAAAAGTAACTAACGCAGTATTTAATATCACGTTTACTATAGCAAATTAAACTTAAATTTACATTAATAACAGTGTCTTTCAAACATTTTATATTATAAATAAAAGTTAAGATTTTTAAAAAGCTAAATCCAAATTCAAATTAGAATAATGTGTGCTTTTTATTTATTTTTCGTACTGTCAAATGAGTGAATCTAATGAAGAAATTCGATACATTTTAAAATTTTACTACAAAAAAGGTAAAAATGCAACGCAAGCCGCGAAAAAAATTTGCGATGTTTATGGACCTAGTGCAGTGTCTGTGAGAGTAGCACAAATTTAGTTTAAGCGTTCTCAATCCGGAAATTTTGATGTCAAAGATGCACGTCGCTCAGGTCACAAGAAGTTGAGAGAAAGCGGCCGGAATTAATCAACAGAAGGGGTGTGGTTTTTCATCACGATAACGCTAGACCTCGCACATCTTTAGCCACTCAGCAAAAATTAAGAGAGTTTGGCTGGGAGATGTTAATGCATCCGCCGTATAGTCCTAACCATGCATCTTCAGATTTCCACCTGTTTCGCTCTCTTCAGAATTCTCTAGGCAGTTTCAGGTTAACATCACGAGAGGACTACCAAAACCACTTGTCGCGGTATTTTGATCGAAGCCCCAAAATTTCTATAGCAATGGGATCATGTCCCTACCTACAAGATGGCAAAAAGTTATCGAACAAAATGGTAACTATATACTTTAAATGTAAATAAACTATAGTAAAAAATGGTTTCAATTTTCTTAAGAAATGCGAAGTTACTTTTTCCCCAACCTATATCGTGTCAAAGTATTTGTTATTGAGCTCCCCCTAAACATTTGATCGATTTTTTAATTTTTTTTTGTGTATATTTGGTAGTTTTATAAGGGTAAAAAAATAAATTCTGGAGAGGGCCCAGAATTATTTTTTTATTATTTGGCATCAAAAAAACTTATTACCTTAAATTTTCACCGTTCCCCATTTTTGATAGCGATATTAAAATTTAATTTTATTGCTTCTGTAACGGTGCGAAGTTCGCCGAGTCAGCTAGTAAGCTATATAATTAATTATATAATAAAATAGTAGCTGTAATTTTTAAATTTCTATTATAAATGACGTTTCAATATTTATTTGCACTTTTTGTAATCATATTTTCAATAAAAAGCTTTAAAATATTTTAGACCATAAATTGAAAGGAGAAAGCTTAATACGATTTTACGTGCTGTTTTATTTCTGTGCCGCTTAACACCAAAATGAGGTGATCGAAAGTAAAACTGTTCGTCTCATTTTTGCACACTTCGCAATTCATTGAAACTGAATCATGTTTTAGAAAAGAGAAATGCATATTACTCGAATATCTTATTAACTACCATAAAATAAACAATGTAATAATTCAATTGAATATTATTAATTTTATAAATATCATTCAAATTTATAATATCAATATCTCAATAGATCATAGACAAATATCATTCAATAAGTTTAAGACGAAAAGCACTTACAATACTACACAGTGCCTACTTACTTAGCTACGGAAGTCGAAATCGGTTCTAATAAGCTATGGACTTACAGTTTCTGATAAAGTTAATTAAAAAAAAATGTGTTCTAATGCATATCAGCTACTGTGGTAACCACACAAATGCCTAGAATTAACACTACCAAAACTTAACAACAACAATATAAGCCCCTTTCGTCCGCTAATATACTCTGTCGCGTACTTTGGTTGTTAACCGTAAGCAAAGTACACTGAAGCGAGCACTTAAAGCAAATTTGCTCGTAGTCCCTTATAGTTGGTCTGGTGGCGAGAGTGTAAACAGGAAGCACTTTCTACAAGCTTTAAGATAGCTGCCTTAGTGATTGCTCACCGTCTTTATTCAAACTTGATTGAAAACTTTTTAATATCTACTCTGAAACAGGTTCAAGACAATTTTTTATTGAACATTATGAAAAAATGCTCATTAAAATAAAGTGAGTTGTTTAGTGGTTGGTTTATAAAAAAAGAAGAAGCGAACAGAGGGCTTACTCCGAAAAACAAAGCACGAACCGTAATGAAACATAAGATTTTGATACCCATGTACAGGCCCTCCAGTGGGTTTCCCCGAACGGCGAAATACAACTATGATAGAATTTAATTCAAAATTGCTTTAGTAACTGTCAAATTACGAAGCTTCGTTTGCATGTTTCGTTTTTTAGAGCAGCCCCTCAGAATTCAGATATATTCATTTTCACATTTATATTAATCGAAAGCACGTACTTCGGGCATTGACAAAAAGGAAGGACAGGCATGACCAATGATAAAACTTAATTTTTATATACATAACCCTCTTTTAAGGGTTTAAAACTTCCATTGATTTCTTCTTTTATGGAGAGGATTCCGCTCTTACTTACTTATACAAGTTTCGGCTTTACTTACTTAAAGTTAATTACTTAATCAAAATTGCTTTACCGTAGTAATAGTAGTGACAACCAGCCGTGAATGATATACATAGAACCTACTTATCTACCTATTCATGACTAAACTTTTAGGGTCTCGTTTTGGCCACGGAACCCAGTGATGCGTTAATTTACGACCTCCGATAACGGTGCGTTGTAAGTAATTTATCTTGTGCGACGCAACAGCTTCTGCTCATCATGCTTAGTTTTACTAAGCGTCTCTTATGACCGATCCGACAGTCTGTGAATTTAAGGAGTGTGCCATCCTTCTTTCTATGATCTGAGGTGCCATCCGTTTGTCTGTATGTTGTTAGAAGGCGGAGGCTATATAGTGGTATTTTCAAGATCAATTTTGAGCCCCCGATCGGGGAACACCTACGTCTTGCAGCAGATCGTATCATGTTGTGATTTAGGTAACCAGAGGTCATTTAAGAACATTTGTGTTAGGAGTAGGTAGACTCTCCCTCGCTCTTCATCATCAAGAAAAAAGTCTCCCTGCCAAAAAAGGAAAAGAATATTGGGACATAAAGACTCTTACTTTAAAGCAACTTTAAAAAATCTTGAGATTTTAGGGCATAAATTTAGTGGTACGGAACATGAAATGCTGCGTAACATGAAGAGTTACCAAACATTAAGTGCTACGAACCGTGTAGTGCTACGAAATATCAAGTGTTACAAAGTAAAAAGTGCTACGAAACATGTAGAGCTACGAAGCATGAATTGCTACGAATTTGATTGAAGTGCTACAAAAAACTTCGCATAGCTCATACTGGCTTATAATTTGGTATAGTAATACAAGAATTTTAATCAACTGCGGGTTAGCCATCGTCTTCTTTTATTGACTTTTATCGACTTTTATCAGACGTCAAGCAATATAAAACCTACCTAGAACTTTTGTGTTCTATCTAGATACTTGATGAGTCATTAACATAAAAAAACGCAGGTAGTTTAAATACTATTTTTAAAATAAAAAGTATCTTTAATGTGAGTAGAGACCTTAATCAGAGAAAGTACCTAATAGCACGAAACACGTGTACTTACAAACAACATTTTCTTTTACCCTCATCAATTGTGGACAAACAGAAAGGTCAACCCGAATGAGTTACGAATTATTTCTTTTTAGGAATTTAACCGAGTCAGAAAATTACACCAAAAAATATTTAGTAAACGTTGCCCACGTGAAACGTGACCGCAACTTGTTACGGCGGGTTATAAATGACGGCTTCTAGTAGTCGACAGTTCCTTGAGTGTTAAAGTAGTACAGCAAAAATATCTCCTATTACTAGTAACATAAGGGTAACATTTATACTGTTAATTTTGACGTGATGTCGACTGTACCTTACGCCTGGGATACACGTTTCCCACATTCCCTATTAGACTTCACTAATTGTGTTTTCCACGTGCCTTTTTAACAACACGCGTGTTTTAATGGATACGTTAAAGTCGCTTTGTTTACTTGACTTTGTCTTTCAACAAATTTATCCACATATTTGCTAGGTGGAAAATTAACACAACTCTAAATTGTATGAAACTTTTCATTTTAATAAGAACCATGTCCGTTTATGACTTATCTTTGAAAGCTGGAAGCTTATGTAAAAATGATTACATGATTGATGGGGTTAAACTATAGACAGTACATCAAGTCAAACAGTTTATTTATTTATTTTTATTTTATTTTATTTTATTGGTAGATCAACAGTTTTCTATTACAAAAATAAGACAAATAAGTAGAAAATAGTAAACCAGTTACAGATCCACACTAATGCACATCGAAATACAGTAGATAAGTAATGTTGAGCAAACAGAGAAAATTTTAATATTAACTCGATAAGAAAAAATTGCACACACGCACCTAGTTTATAAAGCAGCACAATTATATCACTACAAACTAAGCCAGATAAAACCTTATTCAAGTAAAATCCATTGAATTGTTCTTCTACCAAATACTACTTTAAAAGGATATAGTAAATATATAGTATATGTATGTACTTAGAACTAAACACATTAAGGTTCAAGAAACATACTAATCATCAAACGCCTCACTGAATCAAACCCGGAGTTGAAAATGTCGAAGTCAAGCTTGTCGCATAGGTTGTAAGACATCTGCCTGAACGCAGCAAGTATGTGTTTTGTCTAAAGTTGGTGTTTGAACGCGAAACACAAATAGGTTTGAAATTGCGTACTGATCTAGTAGGGACATTCAATTTTAATAATGCCAAAAGCTCGGGACAATCAACAGTGCTTCTTAATATTTTTTGTAGAAAAATAACATCTGAAATGAAACGTCGGTTTTCAAGTGTAACAAAATGATGTTTTATGCTTAACTGAACATAGTTATCAGAACTATAACGCATTTTTGTACGATAGCATAGATATCGGATAAACTTTTTTTGTACATTCTCTCACCTATCAATATATGTAGCATATCTAGGATTCCAAATTTGAGAAGCATACTCCAAGTTACTACGGACTAAAGTACAATAAAGTATCTCAAGAGTCTTGGGGTCTGAAAAATCTCTTGAATTTCTTATAAGAAATCCTAGAGCTTTGGTAGTTTTTGATATTATGGTATTAATATGTTCATCGAATAACAACTTAGAATCGTGCAACACACCAAGGTCTCGCATAGAATATACTCGTTGAAGTGTTTGATGCCCAAGAGTGTAATTATGAGTAATTAAATTATTTTTACGACTAAATGTCATAACTGTACATTTTATCGGATTAAGCTCAAGCCTATTCTGATAACAATACTCTTCAAGCCGCTTAAGATCATCCTGCAATAAATTTGCTTCACCATGAGAAGATACCTTGGCAAAAATCTTCATATCATCAGCAACCCTCCTCTAAAACTCACGGTGTAAGTGTAGTCTCACAGTCGAACTGTGTTGCTTTATGTGCTATCGTCTGTACCTCTAATAAAATCAAAAGTGATTACCGTTCGTAAATCAACGCTATTCGCTATTTCATCTCGAATATAAAATTATTATGAATATTTCACAATCCGTAGGTATGCGGATTGCTCAGCGATTTATACAGACCTCATTTTATACCCGTATAACTAGAATAGCGATTTAGACTAACCCCACGATCAGATGCTAGACGAAATTGAGGTGCAATGAAGCGTTCCCCCACATATTTCGCATAACCATGAAAGTAGTTGCGATATTGAACCTAATAAACCTCTGACTGGAACCTTGTCACTTCGGATTTACTAGCTACATTGGCGAAATTCACTTTTACAAATTTCATCCTTCAACACTCTTGTCATTTTACCGTGCTAGAACGAATCCAATTTAAGTCTTCTCTCTGACAAAGTAAATGAAATTTATATCGACAACTCGTGATGGTGGAAAACGCTGCGTTAAATTCTTTAAGCGGTGGAAGTTGCTGTGAAAAGTGTTTGAAATTGATTTAACTAGACGACATAGATAAATGTCCCTTGTTATGACCACGCAGACGATTCACTGCTGGCTATTGTTTCTCACTATCGGTGAGTAGACGGCTTCGATAGGCGCGCCTCAAAATGTTCATGACTTTCACAAATGCGCCACGCGTGCAGAATATCCGGTGCTATTGCCAGAAAGGATTTTATTGTGGTTTGTTTTAAAGAGAATGTAATTTACACGAGCTCGGGTCTCGCACGATGTATATTTTTGTGTTGAACACGCACGCTTAAAGCGTTTACGTTATCAGTTTTTACCTTCATTACGGTTGGAGCGCTCCCTTTTACTGCTCATGTGTAAAAACGTTTGGGAACCTACATTTGCGGTATATTACAATTGTGTCATACGGTATTTTTATTGTAAGTCAGTTTATTGTAAAGTAGATACATAAATACCATATTTATCTAGACCTTTATGTATTAATCTGTCTGACAAATACTCAAAGCCTATAGAGCACTATTACAGGAAATCATATCATTTTAATCCCTTCACGATGTTTACTATATAGCTTAGTAGTGTTTTTGATTAGATTTTGCAACATTTCTGAAATAGTTTTGATTTTTGAAATAAGACTGTTTAAAATATTTGCCTATAACACAACACACGTCACTTAATCTACAATGTCTTGCCAGCCTTGAACAATCGATTACACTCCAGGTGGGCCTCGTGAAATATGCATGCTCATATTAAAACCTTGTTCAATGTTCATTCGACATTGGCATTTCATGCATTCAAAATTAATTATAAAGCTTCGAATTTCAAATGAAGTGACGTTGTTTTCAAAGAATATAAATACTAACGCGTTGCTAGCACGATAGTTAGGTATAAACCGTTCTTATTTTCAAAATGCCGGCTGAAAGTCCCTGTAATTACCAGAATAAGCACTTTCATCTGAATTTAAAAATGGATTGCTACTTATTTTCTATAATTATCACCATTGGAACACTTCTTTGAAAAAAAATCATACAAGGATTTTCAATTGAAAAAAACATTCTTTATTGTAGTTTAGCGTAGGTACACCAGAAATTACAGATACCTACAAACAATTTGTAGAAACTATAACGTAGGTACCAGGGCGGTTTTATCGCTAAATATCTAAAAATAGACGTACCTTTTTTATTAACATAAAAGATTGTCTCAATCGAATAACCTTACAAGATTAGCTCTCATGGAAAAAGTCCCGGTTGTAAAAATCCTGCGATGAGACGCCCGTGGCTGACATTTTAAAAACGTGTGTAACTCAGATAAGAAGATATATGCAAAACCTTTTCTTTTCATAAGTGTCGTAAGTTGACTTCACTTCTGTGGTAGCAACTCGAGGCACGCAATCGCTCTCCAGCAAATTGAAAACCATTCTACGTGCCTCAAAAACGTTCAGTTATTGCTGTTCAAACATAGTTATACGTCAAGGGTCATAGAGTTTTTGTAGTGGCAATTGTTGGAGCTGTTCTATTTATGTAGCGATCAGCTTTTGCAATGCATTTGAGTCGCTTGGAATATTGTGAACACTTGGTCCAAGTGCTTAGTCCGATCGATCGGACGACGAAAACTATTTTATGCTTTTGGTTCGATTCATTTTAGACACCATGTTTCATAGTAATGTTTATTACTCAACACCTACACAATCGATATTTAAATAGAAATTGTATTAATGTTATTTTTCAAAATTTCCGGGTTCGATTCCCGAGCTGTGTACACGTTTTTTTAAAATGTATTAATGCAATTTTTCTTATTACTAAAATCGATGACATGGTTCTTAAGAAGACATTTTCGTATGTCTTATAGTTTCAGACTTTCCCATATAGATCTAAATGTGCCACCCTGTATAGACACAAACCCTAAATACATTAATCAACTTATCTCCGTATCAATATTAAATATCATTTTATTTTTTTGAATATACAGACTGGTGCCGTCAATACGACAGTAAATTAAAACATGGGCTGTATTACTTCATATAATTTTTTTGCAAAATTCTAATACATCTCATTCATTTGATAATTTTATAACATTTCTTTGAAATAATGCAGCCTAATATAATATATTATTTCATATAAATGTCTGGTAAGTACCTATACAGGAAGATGACGACAGTAGGATAATAATAGGTATTAAATCCTACTATTAAGTGCTATTTAAAAACAATTCCGAAAAATCCAAACACGGTTTAGCGAAATAAACACGATCACACCTTCTGAATAAATTAAGCGGCATTTCAGCTCACTAGATTACACTTGTAGCGCTCACAAAAAAGAAAAAAACCAGTAGCAATATAACGTTATTGCTTTTTGAACGGGACAGGGTGGCAAGCCTTGCGTCTGGTGGTTCACCGCTTCCCCAGTTTGGGCGTAAAAAAATCGCGATCCGTTTTTTTTATTTTTTTTATTTATGGGACAGCTATTGGCCTTTTTCTCACCTGATGGTAAGTGATGATAAGACCGACGATGGAAGTAAGCTACACCCGGATTCCTTAACCGCAGTGAAAGTGGAGCAGGCTGGCGAGGTAAAATTACCTCTAACTGCCGGAACCCAGCAAAAATGCTGTTAATATTATTATTATTATGGCGGCAGACTTGGGTAAGATGGTGGTAGCTAGCCAGGTGAACTTAGAAAAGCCCTACCACCAACATACATTATAAAAAGAATAATCACAATATATCAAACCGTAACAATAATATATATTAATTGGTTTTACAAGGTAGGCAATGTGTGACTAGTGCCCAAAGTACTACGAGCGTCTATCTATAGGCTACGGTGACTGCTTACCAATAACAGAAAGACTAAAAATACGCCAAAAGCGAATGAAAAGGAATGACGTCAACAAATACCTAATAGATGTACTCTATAACTTGTAAAAGGCTACGTTGATTAAATGATTGTAACTTTATTTCTGAAATAGAACTGTAAATTGAAGAAGGAAAGGCTCACATCGCATCGTCGGTTTGGTTGGATGCCGCCGTCCCTAATTGCGATTGATAATAATAGAATAGCTATAGGGCATAAACCCGTTCGCCCTCCTATCAAGGACAATTTCATTTTACAAAATTGTGTAGCCCTTTTAAATGGAAATGAAAAAGGAAAGGAAAAATGTTTACAGGTATTTTGTAGTTTGAATTAAATTGTAACTTTCCTTACTCATAACATAATCAAACGATCAATATTATAAATCACATACAAGCACATCACCTGCATATAAACAGCCTTCTTACATGGAAGAAACACTTGAGGAGTATTAAAAATAAATATTATACATATCTTTACATAATTAAAGAAACGGCAAACATATAATATTTAAGAATTACGAGTAGGTAGGAGTTAAATAGCATGTTAAGTACTCTTGTAGCAATATATCTAACTAACGCTGCTTTAAACAAAAAAAATATTTATTTTTAAAGACTTCTTGTCTTAATGAAAATTGAATAATGTTACTCTGTTAAACCACATTTATAATTTCTGTATAAAGTATTAATATTTTGTCTAATCAGATTAATTGGAAGATATTTACCAATTACTAACGTCTGCAAAATTTTAGCTAATCAAGTAAGCAGTTAACCTGTCAAACCACAAATTCCAGATTCAATAGGTTTTAAATAGTCCTAGGGATCTTACGCAACTGTGATATACAGATAGACTATTGGATGGGCAGAGAGACAGGGGAAATCATAAAGGTTCTCTTTCGCCATTGTTCAAAAGTACTGTACCCTGAAAATTGCAGGTTTATTAGTTGCATATTACATCGGATTTAACAAAACGGAGGGGTCGTGCCCTAAAACTCATTAACGGAATCCAATTAGTAACCCACGTTACGATCAAACAATAACCAACCTCGTCGAATGTGATTTGGACGTCCTGGACTTCGGCATTCATCGGAGGGGCTCCATACAGAAACTAGTTTTCAATCCACATAATATAAGTAGATACAATGTTTTATTATGGCTACTAATTTAGCGGCTGCTGTTCTATAAAATATATGTATATTGTATCTATCTCTCTATCTATGTTAAATAAAAATCAATGATTGTATATTTGTCCCCTATGCACCCAGAATTATTGATCAGATTGTGATGAATCTTTAGTAAGGTGTTCTCGGACGCCCGCGAAGGTTCCTGTATTAAAATATTTGACACTTTTCTGACGCCATTTTTGAAAGAATCCACCTATAGCATGGATTCTTTTAAAAGAGGCGTGAAAAGGTACCTTATCGGCCGGGTAAAATGGAGGCGGCTAGAACAGTGTGTTTCAAGCTGCACTAGCCGTTTTCGCATATGGACTCTTCTTACCGCTTCACATCAAATGGTGTTAATTCATTTGCCGTGCTTTGTATACTATAAAAATAAAAAAATAAACAAAAATAAAACCGACTTAAAAACACTAAAAATGAAAAATAATTCAATTTAAGTAAGTACCTAGGTACTTAATTCATAAAAATGTATTTTTTTGAAGATAGTGCTTCACTTTTTATTGTTTCTGGATACAGCTTAGTACCAACTAGAATTTGCTCTTTTTTGTAGTCGGTTAAAACATATTTAAAAAAGTCGGGTTAGTTACACCATTCCTAACTCTTTAATCGATTTTCATGATCTTTGATTTGCTGGATAGCTCTTCGCCCCAATACTCTACCTGTCAGAATAACTATTAAAAAACGTTAAATTTCGTAAAAATAATTGATGCTAATTATTATGTATGGAGTCTCGAGTAGGTACGGATTGATTGATCAGGTAGTGGGTACATAAAAAAGATATGCAACTTTTTAAAATTTCAGACTATTATTTTTGAAATATGGAACTTTTACGTATGCTGTAAAGTCATTTTGCGACTGGGTATTATGAAGTCTCAAGGGACTAAGAAGCAACTCAACTACTAACTTATTGACTTAACTCCACTTTAGTAACTGAGTTAAGGCAAACTTTTGTTTAACTAATCTTACAAAATAACCGGTCATATATACCATGTCGGAATGATGAAAGACCGTTCATACAATGATTGTTGGTAAAAATATTAACTTCGTACCATATTTTACATTTCATTTATTTTTTAAACAAATCAATAAAAATCGACTTCAAAACACTAAAAAAATATTTATTTTGGAAAGGTACTAATAATACCCCTTCACACTTTTTTTTGGAGATGGTGTTTCACTTTCTATTGTTTCTGGCACTCCAAAAATATGTTTGTAGGGGTACTTCAATGTAATATTTTTTGGTTTTTAGTATTTTGAAGTCGGTTTTTATTTTTGTATAAATTTTTCTACAAGAATTTTTATTGATAATATTTTAAGGTCATAGCTAGGTGGGTTACCGTCAGTATACAGGGTGGTGATGACAATACGACAATAAATTAAAACATGGGCTATTTTAGTTCATAGAAATGTTTTCCAACTTGAAAGTTGATTATTCAATTGATAATTTCATGACGTTTCTACGAATGAATATTTTGTATGAAATTACATAATGAATAAATGTATTTGAAAATTGCAAACCATTTCTTTAAACTTATATAGCCCATGTTTCAATTTATTGTATTATCCCCACCACCCTGTATATTGTATTTAACTATCGTATCTTACTACTAAAAAGTCACAGGAAAACAAAAGTCCGCTATTTCGCATGCATTGACGACTTCATTATTCCAGTTATGTTGATTTAAAAACCTAACTACCGATTATGAATCGATTATGAAAATAAATTTATAGGAAAAGCAAAATCTTTCAATTAAAAAATAATTTTCAAAATCGGTTTATAAATGTCAGAGTTTTGAGATAACAAACATAAAAAAATAGATAACCATTTTTAAGTCGGTTAAAAATCGATTAATTCGTGAAGTGACCACAAACCAGCTGCAATAGGTTTTCTATTGTCCTTAACAATGACGGGACACCCGCCGGCGGGATGACAAGTTACAAAGAAAATTGCTGAATAGTTACCTTTCTGACAAATAGTCAGTCAAACTAAGCATTTTATCAGCAAGAGGGAGAACGTGCCTTAACTGTTCTATATATCAATGACAAGTATCAGAGCGCAACCGTTAGTATCGCACATTTATCAAACTCTGTTAGTGGAAAATCTCTTTATTGTTCAAAGCCATTTTGTAGCAATCCATTGACTGTGCTCGATCGGGGCGTGAGCAGTTTGGAATCTGATCCATTTGAGATAGGTATTCTAGACTGAAACTATTCACTATACAGGGCGTCCCACGGCCATGCCACACGGAGGGAAAGTATATTAAATATTGAACGTAGGATATTTTACTAAAAGAAGACATCGTTTTATTTTTAATAATAAGTAGAACTGCATTCACAGATTTTTTAAAAATCGCCTACCTCAACCGGGAATCGAACCCGCCAAATGTGATAGAAAAATTACATGTATTTTATAATAGCGTTTGAAAGCATCAGGAAGATTATTAATCTCATTTCTTAAAATCTCAAGTATTTCTAGATATCTTTCCGTGTTCAGAGTTCCTTCGTAAAAATGTATTAAGAGAACCCGGTTACTTACAATCCCACACCAACAGTTAAAAGAAAAACGCACTTGATCATTAGTCTCGCGGATTCGTAAGGGATTCTGTCTGGACCAAATGCGATTATTACGCCGGTTGTACATACCGTTGTTACTAAAGTTTGACTCGTCTGACCAAATAATGGTGTTCAAAAAATTTTGATCCTCAAGGATGAGTCTCTCGATATGTTGGCAGAAATTAAATCGTCTTTCAGCATCTCCCGGCCGTAATTTTTGCACTAATCGCCCTTCAACATAACTTTTAAACTTGTATTTTTTCAGAACGCGATGTATTCTACTCTTTGAAAGTCCAATTTCTTCTTCACCTTCCCTCACTAAACTCTTCGGGTACGCTTCAAAGTAAATCAGAATGTTGAGTTCATCATCGCTGACGTTTATTATCTGCTGCTGTGGTTGCTGTAAGCGATGATCAAAACGTCCTAAATTTATTAAATTATCCACCATTCTTTTCAACACATATCGAGATGGTGTGCGTCTAGCGGGATACCTTTCGCGGTACCACCGCAAAGTTAATGAAATGTCTTTGTGATTTAAAAAGTATGCTTCTATTAAATCCAAATTATTTTGGTACGCCATGGCCGCGCCATGGTAAGTAAATTAACACAAAAATTGCTAATAAACGAAAATGAAACTCACAATAAACAAAAGAACAGACGCTTGAAAATTTACGTGTTCCATTTTCAAATTATTTATTTTTACTAATATCAGCCAGTTGCATGGTAATTGTGAGCTCATGAAGAAATGCATACAAGTACCTACTACACTTCATGTATCGCTTTATTATTATCATGTACTTACACCACGGAAATCTCGTATCTCAAGTGGGCAGGTCTTTGAAATGATAATGTTAATTGTTGGAAGCATGGCCAAGTCAGAGGAAATTTCCCTGAACAAAATTTTAAATAAAATGAAAAATTTTATGATCT
Organism: Nymphula nitidulata; assembly: GCA_947347705.1. NCBI lineage: Eukaryota > Metazoa > Arthropoda > Insecta > Lepidoptera > Crambidae > Nymphula > Nymphula nitidulata. Next base: position 28,496,093 of record OX374616.1, read on the forward strand.
TAGTTTCATTTAATATGCTAGTTTATTTAGGAAAAAATAATGCTTATGAGTAGCCCTTTCAAACGCTATTATAAAATACAAGTAATTTTTCTATAACATTTGGCGGGTTCGATTCCCGGTTGAGGTAGGCGATTTTTAAAAAATCTGTGAATGCAGTTCTACTTATTATTAAAAATAAAATGATGTCTTCTTTTAGTAAAATATCCTACGTTCAATATTTAATATACTTTCCCTCCGTGTGGCATGGCCGTGGGACGCCCTGTATAATCGTCCGGTTATTTGTATATATACATTGTAATCGGGAATGTTATAATAAGACATAATTATAGTACAGTAAATATATACTATTTAGTATTGCCCATATATTTTTGCTACAAACATGTGTACCACGGAATACTTTTACTCCAAGGAGCTATACCTACACATACTTAATGCAATATCTACATGCGAGTTATATCTGGTTATGTTGCCACACACTGGACGATGCGATCGTCCGTCGTATCACGATCTGCCGTATCAACCATCAGTCTTCGAAACATACACTTGCTCAAACATTGCACAGACACGTCCCAAAACCAGAAATGAAGCGTGTTTATTTGAAAACATCATACTAGAAGAAATCATGTCCTGGGCTGGGGACCGAGAACGCTACCTTTTACAATCCGTGTGACTGCTCTACCTGTCTAAGCGACCAAGGACTTACCTTTTTTTTCTAGTTTAGGCACCTATTTTTCTTTGAAGTAGAAACAGGGAAGCGCTACAGAACCCATAGTACGTGTTCAACAAGTATTAGCCCGGTTTCTTTCTTTTACACACGCCTGCAGATCAAGTTACACACTTGTTACACACTTTGTGGGTTCTTTAATCTTTTGTAACAAGAGTCATTTTTCAACTGACGTGTTACGCTTGATTTGAGACCATCTGGAAATTTAAAAGCAGCTTTACATATTTCTTTTTTTCATTCGATGACTTATAAGAGTCATCAGCTCATATGAAAGATAGATAAAAACTTACAGTCATAGGAAGCTAATCACAGAATCACCTACATGCAGTTTACAGTACAAAAAAAAATATGTAAACACAGAATACTGAACTATCGTTACTGTGCAAAATCCGATACACAAATTCAATCAACACTTTAATACTTTTGAATACACATCTGTGAATAGAACTGACTCTTCTGCTGATTGGATATTTACATTAAATAAGTCAAGGCCTAAAAAATTGTAACAGTTTGTAAAATTGCTTTCTGACTCTATGAAGAAAATTTTTCTGTTGTTACATAGTTGCAACGATAAATAAGCGTTAAGATAGAAACTGCGATTGAACGATAGCCTATATATTAACAAATACACAGCCTAACGGCAAGAGATGCAAAGTTCACTTTGAACGAATACTTCAAAAATAGTATTAGTAATTGAATCATTGAACAAAATTCAATTGGATGCAGTAGACCCGAAAGAAATTGTGTTTATAATGGTACAGCTATTGTCTATTTAACGTATGCACCTGTGTATGAATTCTTTGTTCTATTTCTTTTGAAAGTATGTGGAATTTCGATGAGGGCAGATAATTTACCCTGTTTATATACTGGGGTTACATATGCAGATTTCCAGATAGTTGTAACGGAATATTCACTGAAGCAACTTTTATAAAACAGCGTCAAAGGAATAGACAACGACCTGGCGCAATTTATAAGCAAAAGGTGCTGTGAGCTCATCTATCCCTGCAGATTTATGAGGGTCTAATTTTTTAAGTAACTCGAGGACAGGCTATCATTAACACTAATACTGGAAATTTATCTTACAGATTAAGATGACCTCTGAAGATGATCCTACTTAGAAGGGCAGACAATGTCGATAGATCTAGACTGAAGGCCAACTCCAAAAAACAAAAATTGCAAATAAACTATTAGATTTCGACAGTTTTTTAAGCAATTTACGTCGTAATCTGTCAAATTCCGTTCTATCGCTGTCGTATTTCGTTTTCGGGAGTAGTTTCTGACCTGTTTCACGCTTTGGTTGTTACATTGCCTAAAGCTGACATAACATTTGACCTAGTTCGGTCTTTGATGAACTCTAGTATCTTTTGGGGTTATTAGAAATAGAGTTCTCTACAGATGTTAAATATTCATTATAACATTTCCGTTCACGAATTTTCGCTCTTTACATATTACACCTCATATGTTTCTTCCATGAGGAAGGTCGGTGCCCAGCAGTGGGACGCATGGGGGCTGTTGCTGATATATCACAATTCGCTTTAAGTCCGTGGAACCGTGAATAGTATTATTCATGAGTACTAGCATTTCCAGACGGATGGATATCCGTTGAGACCCAACAGTCAAGTGAACTCGAGCGATGAGGCGGACGATTATATCGCTTTCAAATGCTTCTCTCGACAACAATGGTTAGTCGGGGAAGCGCAATTGAAAGGCATAGTAACATAAAATTAACTTACAATACGAGTATATAAAATGTATCTCGTCGGCCTGTGTCTGAGGCCTGTGCCCAGCAGTGGGACTTATATAGGATGATGATGATGTAATTGTAACCTAAACTAAGAGAAAATGGAATCTTTGCCTTAAGCGCTGCATCATCAACTGCTCCTCCAGCCTGCTACGCCCCGTTAGTGCTTGCTATACCTGTCCAATAATTTAATTTAATTTATCTGTGGCGTAGGTACTCCTTAGTCACTAGAAAACTCTTTTATAAAACTCAAGTTAAACTCAAATTAATTTGTAAAATTACTCGTAGTTATTGAAAATATGATAATTTCGACATAGTGAATGTAGAAGTTACATTGTATCGCAAATCCTTTATTACCCGTGGTCCACTAGTGTGGTTCACCTGGTTGGACCACGGGATTTTTTACTGTGGTACACTACACCAGAATTTCCTTATGTTATCGTGCTAGCATGAAAGTATAAAAGAGAGTAAATGCAATTCATTCACTTCTTTGATTCATTTGATCATCTAACATGTAAATTTCCAACCTGAAGTTAAGTATCATATTCATTGATAATGTTGTATTGGATGTAATTAATTTATATTGTATAAGCTCTGCACCCGTACCAGCATCTTTTAACGCGATCCAGTTTAGGACCTAAACTGAGTAGAATCGTTAATTCGTACTACGACGCTATCTACGACTATGCTAGCAATGCAGTTTAGGAACCAATACTGAACCGAGCGGAATATGAATCGCTTTTATAAAGATGGTGGTAAGGCCCCTGATATAGATGAGGAAGCTTGATTGTTTAGTTTGAAGCGCCTATAATGCGTATACCTTATATTGTAATGCAGCTTATAAATGAATAATAAAATTATAGTTCAATGGGAATCAACCCAAATAATAGAGAACAAAGAGGGAAAAATGCCATTATAATTAATATCTATTTTATTATCAGTAATGTATGAACTATATACGGACTTCCTAATTACGGAAAAAGGGTCGAAAGTATTAATTTAATCTACCTAGGTAGACCATGGGAGTTTTTTTTTCAATGGCATATCTGGGTGGACCACGGGGAAAAATATCTCCCATAGTCCACCTAGGTGTGCTGCGGGTAGAAAAATCTGTGATCCACCCAGGCGAAGGGTGTGTAGACCACGGGCAATAAAGGATCGCAAATAAAGATAGACTGTATAAGGCATACCAATGATCAATAAATTAGTAAGGCCGTATGAATACTGTTAAAAACTTTGATACGAAAAAGGTTACTGTATTAGTATACAGATTACACACAAATTGCTAAGGTACTTCTAAGTTAGCTACACAATGAACTTTATTAGCAGTAGCATAAAGTTCATACTGCAGTAAAAATATACGGGCCGTAAACTGAATGCGAATAAGTATTCATAATACACCCCCTAATCACAATATTTTATTACCAAATTGACTAAAGGTGGGGATAACGATCAATTTTGTGTAGGCTTGTAATTACTGAAAATGTAGGTATTAATTAAAAAGTAATAATTTCCGACGATCATTCATCATTGCCCTGACCTAGCTGCTTCCAATTTTATTTAGGGTCGACGCAATATGACTTCCTATTCTACTCGGCGTCCATTGTAAGTTAGGCATACAGGTCTACCTGTATACCCAGACAACAAATGTAGGCATACAGATCTACCTGTATACCTACATATGTCGTCCGGGTGGATATTACCGCCTTTTCTTTTTCAGCCTTAAAACAGTTCGCTATGTTTCGGATTGAAAGGAAAAGTAGGCAGTGTAATTACTGGGCATGGAAGGCATTTCATGTTAGGCTTCAGGATCAGACCTGGAATACCAAGTGATTTTCTTGTTATTACTGATGTTAATGGGCAATGATAGCCACTTACCACTAGGTAGGCTGTTAGCTTGCTTGTCATCTACTTAGTTGTATAAAAAAAAATCGCGACCTAAATTAACTAAATTAGTTTGAAGAACTGGTACCATGTATGGTACAGTTTGGACTATTGATAGTAGTATAGACCAAATAAATCCTTGATGACCTATTATATTTGAAAAGTATATATGATTTTAAATATGTCCTACATTTTAATAATGAATAAATTCTATTTTTAAAAGGAATTATTAGTACGAACATAAAAAAAATACCGAAAATCTAATTAAAGTCAAAATGGATCATGTGACGAGTTTCCTTTACTGGGAACAACGACGACACAATCGACTGAAACCCTATTACGAACAAGTAAAAAAAAAACATAACTTAAAGTCTCGCTTATTTTAAGGCTTGCTCAATAACATTCACATATCGAAAAATAATAAGAACCAATTATGAAAACCAAAAAAACACTGCAGTTTCGCTCATTTACGACCTGGCTAAGCCACATATGCCACTTCATTTATTTTTGCTTAAAAATAGTTTTCCCAGTTTGTCGGTTATCCAAATTGATAATCCTCATCTTTTTCGGTAATTCACTTCTACGTTTATGCTCAGGAAACCTTGGTTGGCTCATTAGATACATCACTAGCTTTAATTTGGCTTTAATTCAGTACCGCTGTCTGGTTTATAATCAAAATTTAATGCAGAAATTCCGCGATAGCCTCATCAGAATCATTGTGACTCATAATTAGCAAAACTGTCTAAAAATAACAAACCTCACTGGTGTGTTACTAATGCCAGTTACACGATTATTTCAGCGGCGGCGCATCCACCACCTAAGAGTAGTTAGCCGGCACAGAGAATACACGGAATAATGGCCACGTCACTCGCACTGTTTGACAATTATTTGCGTAAATGTATGCGTAGTACCCCACCGGTGTAGTTAAGGGTTAAGAAGCGTTTTATTATTAGGAAGTTATACGCTTAGGTAGTTGAGACGCTATAAGCTATTGTGGTAAGGGTTCTGGTGTTCTATAAGCCTATAGGCATCAGGTGGGATGGGCCTTAAACTTAAGTAGACGAAGTAGTGCGGTATTCAAAAATATATGAATACTCAGCGCGAGTAAAAAGCTAACAATAGCGTGCGTACCTACGTGTAACGTCAGCGATAAAGTTTTTTTTAATCTAAATGATTTGAAAATCTCTTTTCAGATTAATTAAAATAATTCATTGCTAATCAATAAACTTATTTTGGGTTTTAAATAATCCTTATTAAAAATGTTGAATATTCGCGAAGCACAAGTGAAAACTGATATTATCTTTTATTATCTCAGTCATCTGCAGTCCAGACAGAAAAATAACAAAAACAGATTATCTACGGGGTACAACAATGCCATGCGTTGCGAAGTGCCCGCGAGCCAAACAGCAACTCAGTATCAACCACAGTGTATCTACCAATCGTGCATTTTGACAGAACAAATTACCATTTATAAAAATATAAGTATATGGACTAGGTATAGAATCCAGTTGAATGTAGGCTACCCACATTCTACCCACTTCACCTATTCTTTATGTAGATAATTGCAAAGTGTTACATAAATACATAAAACAATTTAGAGTTTATCTACTGAATTTATATATCGTCTATTCTAAACGAGATTTCAGTTTGAAGTCTTAGTTATATATATGTAAGAAATAAAGCTAGTATCCATTCGAGCAGCCTGTGTGGAGACGCTATCTTTAGATTTCATGTAGACCACAATTACTTCATAATATTACTAGAAGAGCTGATTATACTCTCAAATATCGCGCAACATGCTTAACCATTTTTGTAGTAAGTATAATAATATGGTCAAAAACACACGCAGTTTAAACGCGTAACCTCCAAAAGGCACAGTTAATAAAAGTCGTGTGCAAAATGGACATACGATCTTTTTGTAGGTAAATTGCAGGAATTGGTCCGGTGGTTTTAATCGCTGACCGTCGAGTGTGCTCATGTCAATCAGACGCCCGGAGCCATACGACTGTCACAGAATATCAAAGGGTTTTACGTCAATAAAACAGCACTTAATATAGTTCGTATTCACATTTTATACTCGCCATTCAGTTCGCAATTTGCCTTGTCACTTCTGTGAATGTTTATTCGGCATTTGAATTCCGTGCTGAAGCCAACCAAAGCGGACGTTAAGCCCAGATTGGAGTTACGTTGCATTTGATTCATGCTTGCTAACCAAATAATTCAAATCAGAGCGAACTGAGGACCACTTGTGTTTATCATCAACTAATATTTAGCCGGTACGTTTCAGTCAAGCTAAACCAGACGTATGTGTAGTCGACAATACATCAAGCGTAACAGTATGACCTTGAAACGCCCTCACTACCTTTGTTATAGAGGCGGCTTTCGTAGTGCAACTGTTACACTTGACGTGCTGTCGTCTGTACCTACTCTCATATCGATGGCTTAGTTCACAAAGTACTAACTACACAACGGTAGATTTTTTAGGAGTGCATTTTTAAGTTCAGGGATGAATACCACAATTAACATAGCCGACAACTTCTAAATAAAATAGTATTTATTTATATGATTAGATCTTTGACTCCATTAAAAATTAAATATCAATACAAAATTATACAGATTTTTATAATCAAAACAGCTTGATTACTATCTAACACCACCATTTAGTACATTTGTGCATAATTATATACATTTACATAAATTAGCTTGCTCAAAATTGAGAGTGATAGATGCGAAAAAGTTAAGTTTAAAACAGGTGTTCGGTGAAAAACTGGAAAATTAAATGGCATAAATATTTGCTACAATAAAAGACGTATATTATTTAAGACGGGGTGATGTCTAGCTAGTCGTATATGTCATGACTAACCTTATGCTAAAACCGAGTAAAATAGAAATTCTCATTTATTTGCGCCTCACCTGAAATATTCGTATAACTACAACACTATAAGATAAGAATAGGCCGGGCCATAGACTAACTTCACAAAAGAATGGCGAAGGTTCTTCCGCGAAGGAAGGTCAATAAAAAAATTACAGTGTCGAAATTAAATTACAACGTTTTAAGCATGTTTATTTACAATACACAAAATCTATTTTTGATTGTTATTCTTACACTCACATGACATGTGGTTGTAAACAAGTGTATATTATTAATGGACGGTATTTTAAATTGTTCTTATATTTTAGGACAAAGACGCTATATGATAATTGTCTACGATCCTGAGCTCACTAGCGCCTAAGGAGAGATTTTGCCTCCTTTTGTGTGTTCTACCGTTTGTATAACGGGGTGTGTTCTGACGAAGAATTATTTGAGTTGAAGCCCACGGCCTCTTTCGATCAGCGCACCGGTCGCCACCGGCAGGGAGTTCATCCTCACAAATTGGAACCAAAGTGGTCGCGTACTGTACGGATACAGAGAAACTTTCTCCTGCGTACGCTCGTTGTGCAATAAGCTTCCTACAGAGAGTTTCTCGAATAAGTACAGCATAGGGTCTTTAAATTAATTTGGCGTGATGAGGTTTTCACAAAGTCGGCAATGCGCAAGTGATAACCCTGGTGTTGCAAACGTCGATAGGCTACGGTAACCACTTACCATCAGGTCCGGTGGGCCATATGCTTGATTGTCACCTTAGTGGTATAAAAAAATTGAGAAAGGTCTAATACTATTTATCTAAAATTTTGTGTTAGCTTAACAACATTTTCTATACTGTCAATATATTAAATACATAACTCTACGCTTATTTATTTTAATTTCTGTTTAAAAAAATAGAAATTAATAAAATAAATAATTTCAAGAAAATAAATGTAATTCGACGATTATCTAATTTTATTTCTTGTTCAAACCACACTCAAAATCACTAAAAAGAAATTAGTTTCTTTTTAGTGATTTTGACATCACAAAATAGATCTGGTTCGATCCTATTTTCCTTATGATCGCGTAGTACCTACTCACGTTTCTTACTCAATTCATGTGCAGCTGTTCGAAGCAATCTGTTCCCACGACAATCATTCACAGGTGCATTCCATTCTAAGCTTTATCTTGTCTAGCTAAAGACGACCATTGTATAACACACTATTTATATAGTTATCGAGGATTTAATAGTAACAGAAAAGAAAAATGTCTAGACTAGAAAATTTGAAAAGACTGAGGCGGGATTGGACCTCGCGACCTTTATTAATTTGGGTGACTGCTTGAAAATATTTAAAAACACTACTCAAATAATCCGATCGTCGATCGATAATCGTCAGAACCAATGTGTGAAGATACTCGTTCGGGTGTGTCGGGGACATACATATAATATATTTTCGACAAATGTACCTAATCTGTGAAAGTAAAAGATACCTCAAAATGCAAACAGAAAGAATTGAAGAAATTCAAAGGGTTAGAGCAGTCAACGAAACGAAAAATTGCGTGTTCACATCCCGTCAAAGGTAATGTCTTCCTCTGACGGATTTTCGTCTGACCATTTTTATAAATATTTTTGTAACATTAATTCTAGGTAATGGTAAAATAATTGTAGAATCTAAAAAATCACTTCAGTTCTTGGCTTTTGGCTGTAGCTTAGGGATCTCATGACCTGCCTTCATACGTCCCAAATGCTGGGCACAGGCCTTTCTACATTGGAGAAACACGTGAAGTGCCATATTATCACCACGCTGGCCCAGTGCGATTTGGTGAAAGCAGTTGCAGTAGCAGCTGAGAGCGATGGCTTAACGTGCCTTCTGAAGCACGGAGGAGCTCGAGATTACAAATTTTGATTGACCCATCCCGGGATCGACCATAGCGAAAGTTGCTTTGTTTTCGTAATCATAACCAGAGCGCTCAAACTACTACGCCACTAGACTTGTCATGAGATCTAATAGGGATGTATTATATATAATAGTTTAAACGTATATTTTTTATACAAGACACGGCAAATGACTCAACACCACCAGATGTGACGCGGTAAGAAGAGTACATATGCGAAAACAGCTAGTGTAGGTTGAACACACTATAATACCTTCATCTTACAAGCCTTAAGAAGGGAACACACGTACTTGGCGGAACCACCCTATAAGTGCGAGAAATATTCCACGAAATACCGGACCTGAGTTTTGTAAAGCAGGCATAACTGGTTAGGCTTGTAAACTCGACGCACCTTGTTCAGGACACCGAGCTTCCGTGACGCTGTTCTGATCACAGTTCGATGCAGTTCCTAGGATTCAGATCGCAGCATATATCCATACCTATCAAGTTGATGGAGCCCTGTGCAGAAAGAGTTGTACCCTGAAGAAAGGAAAGGGGAAGGAACGCCGAAATTTTGGCTGTGGACGCACATACCTGTGTTTTCATAGCATTAAACTCAACAAGGTTATTAGATGATAAAGGATCAAGGTCATTAATTGGTCTTAATGGAAGTTAACACTAGTGTGTCTGTGTTGTACCTACTGTCAAACTACAAAGTATTTCAAATATTACTGAGGTAAAATCAGTTTGATAGCTGAGCGCACTGAGCGAGCCGCACTACCTATATGAAGCGCGCATAGTTTGTTGGCACGCTGCCAGGAGCCGCCTCCTTGACGTATTAGGTGCGCCTACTGTACAGACAGCAACAAAAAGATATGACATATTTTCATCACTATCGCTTTGACTTAAGAGACTGTTTTAAGAGAGAGTTTCTGCTGTCTGTACAACTGTGATTTGATTAACTTTAGGGATTTGTTTCTTACTGAGCAGTAATAGTAATTACAATTCCTGTAGTATAGACACTAGATAACGGATGACATTATATGTGTATGTAAATTTTCGAACCCAGTCCTTCTCCATTAGTAGCCAGGGGAGCCCGTCTTGTAAAGTGTTAAGTTAAAAAAAAAATCTTTCTTTTATAAGTTTATATAAAAGGTTAGGTATCTAAATATTGTTTGAGACCTATGTAGAGTTTTTGAGTGTAGTATTTTTTTTCTGATTTTAAGAAACAGTATCACTGTGTTGAGGCTAGGTGACCAATCGGAGCGACTTTTATTACTGATTTTGATACAAATATCTTCGATTCGACATTCATTTTTGATGGTCGGGGTTTCAATTCTAAGGACATGTAATTTTTTAGTCTATATATGTTTCTTAATAAATATCTTTGTAATAATCATTTACTCAATCTGTATTAAAGAACGATATACAAAAAATATTATTATGTTCCCTGTATCATAATCTTAGTTCTGTACAATACCAAGCTTTTGATAAAGTAATGTAGCCAGTATTCTTGATATTTAAATACTTCGCCGTTGTAAAGTGTATTTTATTAACAGACTTAAAGGTTATTTATAAGCTAGCATCGTTTCAGGCAAGCTTGCCTAGAGTCAGAAATTGTATCAATACACTTTCAATCGTTTATTTTCCTTAGAATAGCTGAACGGGTTTTTTAAATCTTCAATTCTGTCTCAAATAGTTGGATTGCTTCAAGTTTTATATTTGTACAGCGCCATTTCATTATGATACCTACAGACCATTGCACAAATAAAGTGCAAACCGTAAAATGTTACGTAAAAAGGCTACGATAAACCAACTTAACATAAGTGTTTTGTCGTAAAAGAAAGAATAAATGCGTGGAAATGCGAATGAATAATACACAATCACGAGCGTTCAATTTTTACATGAGACAATTTTTCTACAAAAGTCACGAAATTGAGCAATACGTCTCCACGAGCGCGTACAGAATGGAACAATATAAGTGACTCGTCAAACGCGTCGCATACAAATTGGAGAGAAAAACGTTTTCTCTTCAGTCCAATTATGAGTTTTTGCGAAAAAACAGTGTAGCGTACGTTACTTTGGAAATCAATCCTGATCTCGGCTCCACGCGAGGCAGCGTCAACAAGTACCCCATGGCGGGCGGGGGCGGGGATTCCCCCCACGAGGGTGTTTCGGGGTGAAATTCAACTGGTGCAATGCGGCGTGCCCCTCCGCTCATCCTACCGTCGAGGTTTGTTTTTGCTATTGTGCCCGCGTGGCGCAGGGCACAGTTGGCACACTAAGCGTTGATTTTGTTACGTTTGTTTTGTAGCAGCGCCTTAAATGAGGGTGGGTTTGCCATTATTCCATTTACTTTTTCCCAGTTCTCCTCCAAGCAGAGACAGTTTATTGTGATTGCCCGTGTTAATTGAGACGCTGTTTTGAATTTCTAATTGTGGCACTAGATAATTTGGATACATATAATTCCAAATAAGCGTCCCGCAATAAAATTACTGGCGTTTTCACGTCACGGCTCACTCCACACTAATTACTTATTATGGAAAATATCAAATGGTTCCGAGCGTTTTTATATGTAGTCTGGCGTGATCATAAAGTGATACGAATTTGATCTTTATTGCATTAACATAAGAGACAGAATTTCTAATGAAGGTACAAAAATTACTCAATTAAAATTATTAGTATTTATAATTTACAAAGAAGAGTTTGATAAATTAATCTAGTAATTTAGTAAATAGACCCAATACGAAACAGTATTTTAATCTAATAGTGTGCCTATTAATTTATTTAAGGATTAAAGCCAAATAGCAATCTACAACGGAACCTGACGAAACAACGACGCACTTATTATGTTATACGCTCGAGGGCCGGAGATTAACATAATCCCGGGATAACGCTTAGTTCCCTCTGGAAACTTCTTAACACTTTCGGGAACAGTGAACCAGACATAATAGATTTTTTATAGTTATTACAACGTCTATCGGCATCCGTTGCTACTAAAAGTATGTTTAGTAAAAATTTGCTTAAAACTGACGCTAAGTTTTGTTTGGATTCCTATGCTCTGAATGTGTTTGTTTTGCGTTTTAAGAAAATACTGTTGCGTTGATTATGGTTATGTTCTAAAGATTGCTTTTTCGTTTTTTTTTGTTTTAACTCTGTGTTTTTTTGTGTAAATGTGGAAATAAAGAATTTCTTATCTAACTTTCAAATTGTACGGAGATAAGCTTGTGCAGTTCGTTCTTTGGAAAAAGGTTCCCTCTTCTACAGTACTGGGAAGTACTGTGTAAAGAAAAAAAGAATAAGAGAGCAATAAAAAATAGCAAGAAGATTTAATTGTAAAACTGTGTACCTATAATATTATATTTAGTATAACTACTATTACACTATTGTTATGCATCGCTTACTTTGGCATGCCAAAGTATGAAATATTGCCGCGAAGTAAGTTTCATTGCAATGGCAAAACAGATGGCACTTTGGTCCCGGGTGTATGATTCGATTGAATGGAAACGTTTCAAGTTTGGTTGCGTTCGGTGTCAAATCCACATGGTTTTCAATAATTCAGAACATAGGCGCTTCATAGTACTGATCATAAAAGTTGGCATACGTAATTCGTTTCTTTAGCTATCTTATCTTATCTTATTGTTTGGCCATGACTAAGTCATAGCGCACTGCGGCTAATTGGGATCTTTGTGCCTCCCTGCTTTTACTCCTCTTTAACCAGAATGAGCCTTCTGGAAGTAGCATATCCAAAGCCAGAGGACTACAGGCTCTTTCCTTTAGCTACCTTAGACCAATTAAAGGGCACTTCTACTTTTACTTAGTTTCTGTTAATTTCTTATCATTTGTGTATTATTATTTTTTAATTAACCAATGATAATCAACCATTCGAATATAGTTTACATCACGATAGTCAAAATGAAGGTTTTTTTATTAACGTGAGAAAATGGAATCGTTTATTTATATGTATTGTTTCGTGTAAGTTCCTGTGAAAATTACTTAACGTAGTCCTACCCATGTTTTTTTTTTTAAATAGCATCGTAGCTCTTGACCTTCATCTCATCTGATGGTAAGTGATATTAGGCCGCCGATAAAAGTGTTAATGTGATAATCCTTTCTCCTAATACGTGGGAGGAATGCTGCATTCATAAAGGGAAATAATTATACCAATACTGCATCATAAGTGTAGAGTACCTACTCGTCAAGGAGTTTTATTTTCCTCACATTCGACCTCCTTTGAAGAAACATTTTTTATTCCTTTGAGGTTTTATTCAAAATTATTAGTAGGTATAGTCATTGTGGTTACATTCTCTTTGAGTATATTCAGCATGGGGTTCTTCAAAAAAGGCGTGTAAAGGTTTTTACAGGGTCGGCAACGCACAAGTGATACCCCTGGTGTTGCAAGCGTCCATAGCCTACGGTAACCGCTTACCATCAGGTGGGCCGTATGCTTGATTGCCACCTTAGGGGTATTAAAAAAATTAGCCATTAATCAGTAATACCTTCAAACGTTACATGCCTATTACGGTCACAGCTTATTTTTCTTAACCTTTTGTCCTTAAGAGTCCGTCAACTTCTCCTTAACTAGAAAATCTGTTATCGGTTTGAGCTTACCAATCGGTTTGAGCTTACCAAAGAAAAGTCTTTTTTGTTTATTTTTATCAGAAGAGTGCGTTCCGTTTCCAAACGCCACCATAAACAGGTCTAGAATACTAAATATTCATAGAGCTCCTTTTCACTCTAAAAAATTAATACATCGCTTTTCCTTTCACTACAGATCAATTGCTTACTTTGGGCTAGTTAATAGGTGTGATTGTATGAATAATATTATAATGAATTATTATTATTATTGTAAAAAAACACACCTACAACTTATACTGACATTATGCTATTTATGCTTTGTATAATTAAATAGACGAACAATCATTTACTTACAGTAATTAATTGTTTGTCTTTTCAAAAGTCTGTCTTTTTCACTTTACTCGCATTCCGAATGAAAAGCAGAATGTTTAACTTCCGAGAAACATCAAATGCAAACGGGAAAGCTTTCCTCCTTTGATGACTTACCTCTTTTCCTAAACAATCTACTTTATTTTGTATTGTTTTTAATTATGTGTACTTTTGATTCGTTTATTTCAACAATGTTGTTTATACCCAACACGGTAGTTTATACATAGGTACCTAGGTTCATATCTTTCAAGTTCTAATAATGCATTGGTTATTTCTTTTCTGCAGTCGGATATGTTAAGAAATATAAATTATATTCGAACCGCTGGATAAATAGAATCAATCCATATTTTGTTAGTAACAATGTAATTACGTTTGTAAATAGGCATATAATATAATTATTTGTAAAGTATTTTATATGACCGTTATTTTTTGTAAATCGGTTTTCAATGTTTAGAATATCTGATATTCTTTCAGCTATTGCCTAGGCCAAAATTAAGCATCATTTAGAGTTTATGTTATGGATACTAGATATAACTACGAAACATGTAGGTACATAAATAAGAAATATTCTAAAAAATACTAACAAACATTTTAAATTCAAATGTTTAGATAAAGTGCACCAGATACAAGAATGTCCTTTTGTACATTCACTAAGAATCACAAAGCTTACTTACACAAATACTTTAGAATGAACAAGGTAGATTCCATCGAAAGTCTTGTCAAAGACTATTGCGTTGGACTTTACGTTGCAATTGGACAGAGTAGTTGAGAGTCTATGGAATTTCAAGTTACACTCGAAAGCTCTAATACTCTTCTGATAGTAGCTTCAATTAAAATAGTTAAAGTTTTACCTTTCCAATTCTGTTCGATTGAACTCTTCTCAACGTTGTCTCATCCATCTTCCTATCTTATATCCTTATACGCTTAAGTGATGAATTTGTTTACGCAATTCTTCAGTGAATTAATCGTAATTGCACAATAAGAACAAAGGGCGGACTTAATTCCTGAGGCATTCTGTACCAGTCGACCTGTAGAAAACGTAGAAATGTACTAATTATGGCGATAAAAAGGTAAAACTGAAAATGTCATAAGTACAGATTAGCATGAACACTAACATTTCGTAAACCTATACGAATTATACATATTCGATTAATAGATTAACTAAGTTCCGATTTGCTTCGAGTGAGTGCAGCCTTGGTCCTTGACAGAAAATACATAAACTTTTTTATATTTTGTTTAAAAAAAACTGTCTTAACAAAAAAGTATAAGGTCGGTTTTTCTATAACCAAATTTTAAAGCACATTGGTTTTAAGATACGGGAGCGGAAGGTGCTTTATCAGGGGCCATATTAAGCATTTTCTTCAAGTGAACGTTTAATAGCCACCATATTTGATTTGACATTTTCATAGAAGATGATTAATTGTTCTTGGAGGAAACCAGAGTATATAGTTAAAAGCATTACTGTGAGTAATTGATGACTAAAAATATGGAAATTCTGTAAGTCACGTTAAAGTAAAGCATCATATTTTTCGAAAGCGTTATGTACAGATGACAGCACGTCAAGTTTAACAGTTGTATTACAAAATTGCCTCTATTACGAACGCAGTAAGGGTGGTCACATACACACAGCCTTCACATGAACCTCTGAAATAGTCTGGAGAATTGCAGACAGACAAAATTTGCACTGCCCTAAGTAGACCCTCGGCTCTCCAAGACTCTCATTCAGCTTAGCAGATCACGCCTACACCTCATTGCGGTCGAGTTGACTGGTCACAGCAATTTTAACAGACACCTCTTTAGCTTAGGTATCACGGACAGTCCTCTATGCAGAGCAGGCATGGAGACAGAAGAAACAGCCGCTCATGTTCTGCTGGAATGCAGTGGTGTGGCTAACTACCGGGCGAACTATCTGGGCAACCCGGGTAGCTTTCGAGAAGTGCTCGGCAACGTTAAGGCGCTGGTTGACTTCCTGGAGGAGCTGGGATGGCTTGAGTAACCCAGCTCACCATCCTCCGACGCAAAACAGGCGCAATTGACGTCGATTTGCGGAAACCCGCCGCACGACGCAGAAGAAGAAGAAGAAGGGTGGTCTCAAGGTCAAACTGTTAAGCTAGATGTGCTTTCGACTGTACCTACGTATCGCGCAACTTTTCGGGATACGTTAAGACCACCTACCTTAGACCTAGAGCTCCGGGGTTAAATTCCCGTGAGGGCAGAAATTTTCTGCTCAGTTTGGTTAGTGGTGGGGCTTATTCTAATTCCGTCTGCTAGTACTATCTTACCTAAGTCTGTCGCCATAATACTGGTAATAGCATTTTTGCTCCGGTAGCAGGAGGTAAGATAATTTTTTTTATCTCTTTGGTTGAGGAATCCGGGTCCATTTTTGAACTTATAATCACTTACTACTTATCAGGTGAGATGCAATGATCCAATTGCTACTCTGTTTAATATTAGGTTGGGGAAAAAGTCTTTTCGCATTATAGTATGTATAACTTGTAATAAAATCGCTTTGGCTGTACTATTTGTATCTGGCTGGTTTTGGTATCATTAAAAGTTTAGATTTAAAAAAAGATAATTCCAAAATCAAATTAGGAAAATGTGTGTTTTTCATTTGTTTTTCGTACTGTCAAAATGAGTGCATCCAATGAAGAAATTCGATACATTTTAAAATTTTACTACAAAAAAGGTAAAAATGCAACGCAAGCCGCGAAAAAATAAGCGATCTTTATGGACCTAGTGCAGTTTCTGTGAGAGTAGCACAAATTTGGTTTAAGCGTTTTCAATCCGGAAATTTTGATGACAAAGATGCACGTTGCTCTGGTCGCCCTATTACGGATAAAATTGATGCCATTTTTGAAAAACTGGAGCAACATCGGCATATCAGTAGTTACGACGTAGCTGAAGAACTGGGAATTGACCACAAAAAGTTTTGGCGCATTTTAAAAAAATGGGTACACATAAAAGCTCGATATTTGGGTACCCCACGAGCTCACTGAAAGAAACCTAATGAACCGTGTACTCATTTGTGATTCTTTATTACGACGTAATAAAACCGAACCATTTTTTAAGGAGCTGATAACTGGTGATGAAAAGTGGATCACGTACGACAAGATCGTGCGAAAAAGGTCGTAGTCAAAGGCCGGTCAGGTTTCACAGACTGTGGCGAAACCCGGGTTAACTCGCAACAAGGTGATGCTGTGTATGTGGTGGGATTGGAAGGGCATTATTCATTATGAGCTGTTACCACCAGGCAGGACCATCGATTCTGAACACTACTGCGAACAACTGATGAGATAATAAAAATAAAAATAAAAAAATAATAATAATAAGAGATTAAAGCAAGAAGTTGAGAGAAAGCGGCCGGAACTAATCAACAGAAGGGGTGTGGTTTTTCATCATGATAACGCTAGACCTCACACATCTTTAGCCACTCAGCAAAAATTAAGAGAGTTTGGCTGGGAGGTGTTAATGCATCCGCCGTATAGTCCTGACCTTGCACCTTCAGATTTCCACCTGTTTCACTCTTTTCAGAATTCTGTAGGCAGTGTCAGGTTAACATCACGAGAGGACTGCCAAAACCACTTGTCGCGGTATTTTGATCAGAAGCCCCAAAATTTTTATAGCAATGGGATCATGTCCCTACCTACAAGATGGCAAAAAGTTATCGAACAAAATGGTACCTACATACTTTAGTTATATGTAAATAAACTATATTAAAAAATGTTTTGAAATCCGGTCAATTATGGAAACATTTCGAAATGAGAATTAGTTGCCAGATTTATTTATTTTTCTTTCTATTTGTGGTTACATCGCTTCCTGATTAAGTGCCAGGTAATTTATCCATGGCTTTACGGACACATCTAAGGCGTAGGGATAAGAAATTTAGGTAAATTCATAAATTTAATAGATCGTTAAATGACTGTACCTAAGCAGCATAATTGAACTTTACGCTGTATTTTATGCTGTAATCTTTTTACAATATATCTAGTTATTCATTATCTTTCCAAACATCAAGTCCGCTAATCGTAACATAATCATTTATGTAATGAAATTACGTTTAAAAAACGTTCAAACTAACTTTATTTTGAAGGAGGAGCTCGGTGGCTGGTTGGTGGCTGGCTGCTGGATTGGTTTGAGTGCTCTGGTTTCGATACGAAAAACAAAGCAACTTTCGCCATGGTCGATCCTGGGATGGGTCAATCAAAGTTTGTTATCTCGAGCTCCTCCGTGCTTCGGAAGGCACGTTAAGCCGTTGGTCCCGGTTGGTACTACAACCGCTTTAGCCCACCAACCCGCATTGGGCCAGCGTGGTGGTGCTATGGCCCAAACTCCTCATGTGTTTCTCCCATGTAGGAAGGCCTGTGCCCAGCAGTGGGACGTATATAGGCTGGTGATGATGATGATGATGATGATGATGATGAACTTTATTTTACGTTAGAACTACCATTTACATACAATTTATTATTACACTAAAAACAAATCATTTTTTTGAGAATATGAAGAAGCAGTACACAGAGAATGGTGAAAGCATGTAAGAATAAATATACAATATTACAATATTATAAATATATAATATTACAGTAAAAATCTAATAACAACGATATAAGTACTTATGTGTCGTAAGTAACTTGATACCTACGTGTGCTTTTGTTATACGTTCATGCGTTAGTTCATGTTCAATATAACTTTACTAATTGTACCCGGCATGCTTTGCAATGCCCCTAAAGAGAAAACTGATGGGTTTTATAATAAAAAACAATGAAAAGTTTTTATAAATCTTAGCCGGCGTACCCAGAACACCCTACTAAAATTTCATCATAATCTGATCAACAGTTTTGGAGAGCTTGTGGGACAAACATGCAAACATTCATATTTATTTACATAAAAGAAGATTGCAAGTCACTACATGATACGTTGGTTCTATGAAATAATGTTATACAATTATTTCATACGAGTGTCATGAAATTATCAAATCAATAAGATGTATTTGAAAGTCGCAAAACATTTTTATGAACTAATATAGCCCATGTTTTAATTTATTGTCGTATTGTCGCCACCCCCTGTATAACAGTGTGTTATTGTAAAAGGTCGCGAGTCTGCTTTCCGCCCCACACATGTGTTTTTGTACTCCAAACATTTGTTCTAAATAAATTTCAAACAAATGTTTGAAATACTCACCCTGCTATTGCAAAATGAAAATTTCATCCACAGACAGAATAATACGAAACCGACGATCTGACTGGCATTATCCTATTTGTATTTGTTTGACGAAACAGCAATTTAGGATTTGCTTAGCGAGGCAAACTGTTATCAACGAAACTGAATTAGCTTACAATAAATACAATAACGAACCCGAAGCGTTGCAAATTAAACTCGTTCATATAGGTATATTTTAGGGTAACGCGGCCAAAAGGAACTCTTACTGTTGTCTTCTCTCCTTAAAAATATTTACACGTTAGCCTATCATCTTCATCATCGTATCGTACCACCGCTTTCTTATTTCAGCCGTGAAACAGTTTTCTGTGTTTTAAATTGAAGGGAGAGATAGCCAGTATAATTACAGGGCATGGAAGTCATTTCATCTTAGGTCTCAGGGTGACAACGCACCTGCAATACCAAGTGATTTTTCCTTGTTAATGCAGGTGTCTATAGGCGGTGCCATCTTACCACCAGGTGGGCAGTTAGCTTGTTTGTCATCTAGTTGTATCAAAAAAATGAAGTTCTGTTCGCTCCTGCAACGATTTCCAGACGAAACAGCCTTTACAACATAAATTCAAATGGTTTTGTTTTGTCACTTTGACAAACTCTGAATTCGCGAAAAATATCAACTGATCCATACAAAAGTTCTAAAGGTCGAAAGGTATTTAACAGTTGATTATTTTTCGAAAATCCATAATTGGATAAATAACACTGGGCACTCAGCTATAAAACCTTTTGATATTAACGTTGTAGTTATATCCGATGTCACTGTTTGTTCCATCATATTACACAAACTGAGGAGCGGTGCCATAGCGTAGTGGTTTGAGAACTCTGGTTTCGATTACACTAAACATAGCAACTTTCGCCGTGGTCAATCCCGGGAAGGGTCATCAAATTTGCAATCTCGAGCTCCTCCGTGCTTCAGAAGGCATGTTACTGCAAGCCTGTAGCCTGCAGTGAGGCGTAAAAAGGCTGGCGATAGTTATGATGATGAAACGAACACACAAGATAAAAATAGTAAATGGAAGACTACGGTGGAACCTAATATAAATTAGGAACATAATTTACACTGTTACGTGTACTTTCAAAAAAAATGTAAAATAGGTACCTAACCACCGTCTAGTCTAGACACAAGAGGTTGTAGGTGGGTTGGTAAGTTACAGATAAACTCAACAATTAATACTTTATTGTATACATTATTGCATAAAAAACAAAAAGTAATATAGTATTAAAAAATCAATAATTTTGGTCTGTTTTATGACAAATCCTATGAAAACGTGAGCAGAATCTCCGTCAAAAAGTACTAAAAGCGATCTTTTACTGTGGAATTTACTCGAGTAATATCCGAACTGCAAATGGCAAACACTTTTATAGGTAACTTTATAACTGCCTAAGCATTTAAGAGTGTGAAAACTATGCCAATATTGTACACAACATTTTAGCTTTCACGAGCAGTTTTAATTTTTATTTTCAGTATCTTCAGGGTTCGGGCTTTTAACGATTATTCCGCGCTCGTCGTTCGGCGGCCATTGCCGTCGGCATCGCGGCACGGCGAATTTTTTTGTATTTACGAGTACATGATAAATGAAAGTTATCCTCGTCATTATATATTTTTTTTATTTTTATTTTTATTCGTGAAGCAAAAACTTAGTACCCCTTTTTAAGAAAATTGCGCGGACGGAGTAGTATGAAATTTCGCAGACATATAGTTTATATAAAAAAGGAGTGCAGAATGCTAATATTTTTTAAAAATTATGCATAAATAATACATTAACTCAATAATAAAAACATTATAAACACTACCATGTATTTGACACACACGCATATAATATGTCAAATTAAGAATCTAATATTGTTTGTTATCTGTCAATAGTATTAATGTCAAACATATCTATAATGAAAATAAACATAAAAAAATATGATCAAAGAAGTATAGTCTTTGACAATAGAACCATATTAATGTTCACACTTAATTTTAATTAATTATGTTCATATTTCAAGCACAAGGCGACCACTAGTTAAGTATAATAAAAAGAAAAACTAGCCAATTGTTTTTAATATGGCAATAACGAGGCCATTTGAACGCTTACCTACTGCATTGCTTTATCCTGTACGTTTCTAAATCACATGGAATCAGTTAGGTATCTGATTTCAGACATTCAGGGATGATTTTACAATGCTGTTGCTAGTTTGACGATTGTAAAATCGTCAAACTTTATTTTTCTTATGCGGCAATCGGCCGTTAAAAGGTGGAAATGACTATTCTACGAATAGTTTGGACAGATTTTCAATAGATCATATTCCAACTTGTAAATTAATCCTGCAGATAAACGCTACCAGAGGATTGAATAATCGCTCCTTTAAACCAATTTTTTTACAAGTAATTTAGCTTTGCTTTATAAGAACTGTTTATATTAGAGTTAATCTATCAAAATCATAAAGAGTAAAAAAGTGCCTACCAGTAGAAGAAGATCTGTGCAGAGGGCTTATGAAACACCTAATGGGTAGGTTTTCGTCGCATGGAATAATTCAAAAAGATAATTGAACATCGAAGAAATTGTTCTTGATTGAGACATAAATATGAGAATAACTTCAATTTTCATCCAATTAACCGCTGTTTTATTCATGTGAATACTTTTACTGTCGTAAACATAACGCTGTTAATGTTTATTGCAGCGCTATGTTTATTATATGTAATAAAAATGTGTACTGGCAAAATTAAAATAATATATAGTTCAATTTTGGTTTTTTATCTGTTTGGATCGAATTAAAAAGGATACTTTGCAAAAGTATTCATCACTTTCTGTATACGTAATTACGTATAGTCAAAGCGTGATGAACCACAGCTGCAAAATATTTACGCTTACTAATAACCTTCTGTAAAAGTTTACAGTCACTGGACGAGCTATGTTAGGTGTTTCCCTTCAAGATAAAATCAGAAATAAGGATATCCGTAAGATAACCTAAGTCACTGGCACTCATATCTCATAGGAATAGCATGGCAAAGGTGGCAAGGCAAGCTACATAGCACCCAGAACGGAAGTCGAAGGGGCGTTCACTATGTTTAAAAGTACTCTGTGGACGTTGAAGTTCTAACATGGCAACTACGTACCGGAAAGTGCAAAGTAGGACGGCCTCC
This sequence comes from Nymphula nitidulata, assembly GCA_947347705.1. Lineage (NCBI taxonomy): Eukaryota > Metazoa > Arthropoda > Insecta > Lepidoptera > Crambidae > Nymphula > Nymphula nitidulata. The sequence goes on from OX374616.1 coordinate 28,518,447, forward strand.
CACTAGATGGTCAGACGAAGTGGTCACGGTCGCGGGGAAGCAGGCTGAGTAGAACCGTTCCGTTTGGAAATCGATGGTCAAGGGGTTTGTTTGGCAGTGGACATCAAAGTCTAATATGATATGATGATAAGCAAGGAGGTAGAACACTAAAACCCTTCTGCAGATAAAGATGCAGATTATACTTTATTAAAATTAAAATATATTTTGTTTTGTCTCATAAATACTAATATGTAAATGAAATGGTGAATACTTCAAGTTAACTCTTGAGACCGTAGTACCTTATTTCACTTAATCTTGCTAAGCCTTGGCTCTGGTTATTTAGGTACTTGAGGTAACTTTATGCAAAATCTTAACGAGGATAAAGACACTTCGGTACGACCGGCCTATTTTAAAAAGTAATCGTTTTAATAAGAATTATAATGAACTAGCTGCTTGCAATTCTCGGAATGAGAAAACTGTTAGGTTTTATAATCTAGGAACCTTCGTGGGCATCCCCAGAACATCCTAACAAAATTTCATCACAATCTGAGTAATGGTTTTGCAACGCATAGAGGAGAAACTTAAAAAAATGATTTTTATTTATATAGATTTAAAAAATATTCAAATACATATCTCTAGTCTATAGGTTCATCATCATCATTTCAGCCGAGAGACGCCCACTGATGGGCATAAGCTTCCTGAATGGATCTCCAAACCGATCGGTCCTGCGCTGCCCGCATCCAGTCTATGGGTTGGTGTTTCAGAATAGCAAGTCTCTCTAGCACGAACTTTTTTACAAAGTATAGTAATACACCTCCTCAGGAGAATCAGGGTATATTCCTGGAAGCTTTTAAACTTAAAAACATCTAATTAATATATAATGATCCAGGCCTATGCCAATATGCATCTATGAATTTCAATTCTTATTAGTTAAAACTAACCCCATTTTACTAACTCGTAATTTATTCCAAATTATGTACAATTGGTATGTACCTACATCAAAGCTGATATATAACTCTTAAGCTAATTACTAAATTTGATTTAGGCTTTACATTATTTAGGAGGCTAAATTGGCAGCATTGAAACACCGCCGGGGTACTGTGAAATTTGTGGTCTCCACCACCACCAGTCTCTCTGCAAAATGAAATATACAAAAGCTACTTTGAAATATTCAACTGAATAGTCGTTGTGCATTCGAAACAAAAGAGAAACTCGCTTTACACACGTATCTCGGGCACGTGTTCGTGCCCTCGGGGAGCAATCCTGCGAATGAAATACGCAACCCGGACGTAGAAAGTTAGATAGACAAAGCTGGCCACTTTGACAAGTAGTACGCTCTTTTTACTACATATTGTTATTGGTGCTGATATTCACTTTTTCATGCGATATGGATGGCAAAAGTTCAACAGCTTAGGGAAAAACGTGGCAGACAGACAGAGAGACAGACAGATTACTTTTGAATTTATAAAAATAGTATGAATTATCTTCGTTCCTCTTTCAATTATAAGTAGGATACGCGAATTTGTAATGATAATACATTCATAGTTTTTCTCTCACGTAATTCACTTGTTGGATTACCATTTGCTGCTTTTAAGTTTTTAAAAGTTAATGGACGCGAGGCAACCCTGTCTGTAAAGCACCTTTGACAGTAAGCAGACAGAATGCTAAAATCAGAACTGAGATAGTGCGGCCCGCCTTGCGAAGCTCGCAATGCTCTCGTTTTCTGGGAAATTTCTTCCCGGAATATATTGAAACTTTTCGAGACTTAGACTCCATATTTATTTTTCATTTCAATGTAAGCTGAGTTCTGAGTTAAGAGAATATTTGTTTATACTGTTTTGAAGGTTGAATGTTTGCCGCTTTAATTTTTATTTGGGTTTAGCTGTATTACCCTAATCTTAATTATTGTTTAGATCAAACATTTTACTGTACGACGATTTATGTTCATTTTAAAAGTTCAATTAATTAGTTTGGCAGTTGCAATTGATTACAACAAAGTTATCAAGAGGTTGATAAGTGGATTCACTGTCAATCATCTGTCAAGAAACTAAAAAAGAGAACTACATTTTTCGTTCAATAATTTAATTAATGTTATTATTAATAATAGACTTTAAAAAAGGCGGAAGTTACAAACCGCCTAAATCGCGGTAATTTTTAATGTTGTGGCCGTTGTCTGGCGGTAAGCTGTTGCCGTAGCAGGCGCTCGTAGTGACCAAGGTGCTACGACTCTCGTAGCAATATGGGCGCTACGAGCGTTTGTTTTATAAATGCCATAACGTACGATGAAATTTACAGAGTAAATTAATATACTTTAGGTAGCCCCTGTTTTATATGCCGACAAAAATTTCCGGTCGGATGTCGCTTATTGCGCCGAAAGTTAGTGTATGTTCTCTATCACGATGTAATCTATCTCCATGCCAAAATTCATCTAAACCGGATCCGTGGCTTTGGAGTGCAAACTTTTCGGTGAAAAAAAGTCACTTTCGCATTTATAATATTAGTATGGCGTCGTTGTCAAGCCAAAATCTTCTTTGTGCAATTTGAGATGCTTAAAAATCCTTAATGAATTTAATTTTAACCTTTTTTTATTCAACTAGACGACAAACAAGCCGACGGCCCACCTGGTGGTAAGTGGTTGCCGCCGCCTATAGACACCTGCAATAACAAGGAAAAAATCACTTGTTATTGAAGGTGCGTTTGTCATCCTGAGGACTAAGATCAAATACCTTCCGTGCCCAGTAATTTCACTGGCTACCATTCACTTCAATCCGAAACACAGCGAACTGTTTCACGGCTGAAACAAGAAAGGCGGTGGTACCCACCCAGACGACCCTACATACGGGCCTATCACTACCTAGTACCACTCCCTAGTCAACAGTTGTCAATTATCACCAAAATGCCACGGGACTTCCTATAAATACGCATGAATAAGTATAGGAATAAAAATGTTTTCCGTCTCATTCGTAAGGATATTTTATTTTCTCGTGGAAATTGCTGAGCTACTGAATCCGAAGCCGTGAACACTTGAATTCTTCCTACTTTCCACAGGTTTGCAATTTAAAACTTCAAAGATCTCCACTTAAACTTTATGTGGTTTGTGATGCAAACACTTTTATACTTATGGGAATTTTTATGTTATTGCTTCTTAATTAGTATGTACTCGTACTTATTTACAAACATTATGGCGTTTGTTCTACACCTATGCAATACACGCGAATTGGTCGCGAGTTCGGATCCCGGTACGGGCAAATGTTTGATTGATGAGTACGACATTTGTTCACGGGTTATGGATTTTTATGTGTTTATATTTGTATATTTCCAAATGGAATAAGTATTTTCGTGTTTTCTGTTAATTGTAAAAACATACAAACTTAGACAAACAGTTAAATATTTTTAATTTTTAATTTTAACATTATTATAAACGTTTGAAAAATTATTAACTAATAAAAATATTAGTATTATTTTTCAAGTTTAGATATATTTTTGTTAGTGAACTGTTTAATGTTTAAACCAACAAACAATAGGATTTTTTATTGAGTGCTCGTCTTATCCTACACTTCTCTCTCTTGATGCTCTTCGCGTCAGTGTTTATATTCTTTGCTAATGGCAAAAATCACTGCGGGCTAGTTCCTCATTTACTTTGACTGGAGATATAATGAAAATCGTTAATAGCTTACAAACTGCTTTGAGTGCAACCTCACTTTACCGAACGGAACTCGGAAAGTGAGTTTGCCTAGTAAAAAATAATTAAAAAGAATGGCTCTTCATAGAAGGCGAGCTTCCTTCAACAAGTTCTTTTGCTCTGTTGTCACTTTATGGTATTAAACTTAAGGTTGCTTTAAAAGCGGCTTCTTGTCATCAAGCGGGCTCTTTTAAACTAAAAGACAAAAGTTTAATACACTTGGAAGCATATTTGATATTGATTTGCTCAATCGTCAGATTCAGGCGTTTGTTTACTATCAGCTCTTGACAAAAGGTTTTTACTAACTTTCATAGATCCTTCGGTAGTATTTCCAAGGCATGATAACCTTGAGCTGATCCTGTACCATCAATAGTCTGCGGGATGCTCAATTCTTCAAACACTTACAGCAGATATGACGTGTTTGGGCTCTTAAGAATAGTTTCAAAGAGATACTTAGTGTTAGATAAATGATTAATGAGGCCGGGGTTTAGTTAAAATTTTCAATTTTACTTTAGTAAATACAAGATAAATTGGAAAAGGATGAAAACGTTATGTAATATTTTGATACAATTTAAGTGTGTACTCATCATCATCACCAGCCTACTACATTTCCCACTGCAGCACGCGAAGCACAAGGAAATGTCATTTTCTCGGGTTAAGGCCCACAAAAATGACATTACGGTGTAGACAAAACCGTTTCTTGAGCTTCTCGTGTTCCTTGTGCTACGCGTACTGGTCGCAGGCCTTACTACATAGATGAAACACATGAGGACCTTGGGCCATAATACCACAAAACTGGCCACACATCTTCAGTTCCTTGCAAATGATTTCTTATCTGAATACCAGATTGGGCTAGGCTTTCTACTGCAAAAACATTATAATAATGTATTTGCTACATTGCTCATTTTAAATATGACAACACGAAATGTTCTTGAACTTAAAAATAATTATTGATTCTCCCGCCAAGTCACGCGATGGCCTCACTGGCGACGCGTGACGTCATAAGACCTTCAAACACACCCTACTTCACATAGACATTATGTAGTTCGTTGTCCGAAGTAGTCCTTATTTTAACAGGACTATTTCAGGCAACGAACTTCACCCATATACGCAGAATTCTAGTTAGGCTATTGATAATAACATTTGGGTTTAGGATACAAGAAGCTGCTGAAAAACCGCTGTTCACCAGTGATCATTATTAACGGTATCCAAAGGCAGTTACTCATAAAGATAACTAAAATTTACGGTAGAAAGAAGAACAAAGAAAGTAAGAGATAGCACAAGCTAGCAACGTTACGTGTGAATCTGTTTTAAAAACGGCTATCCGAGCTAAAAAGTAAGATGTCATTATTACGGGTACCCTTAATTTTATTATATCCTTAGAGTGATGGATTAGTTGGTATTTAAATTTTCAGGTTCCGTATAAAAAATATTTAAAAGCACAGAAAACGGTTGCGTACCAAAAATTTTACCGTCCTAAAAAGCTTCATCGGATACCTTTACAATCCCTGGGTTAAAAGAGTGATCGTTGTCTCCACAGTCATGGGTACGCTAACGTAGTGTTTATAACCTCTTTGGGTTCGTTGCTACGGAGCGCCCGTAGCAGACCGTAGCAAAGTTGCGCGCTCTACGGGGAAATAAGAACGCTTAGTCAAACCCCTTTAGAAGCATTATTATTACTTGTATCTTTCGGTAACGTTTGCCGTAGCGAATCGTAGTAGCGGCGCGCGTTGACTATTTGAAAATGGATAGTGGTTAGCATTAAAACACATTTTCGCGTACCTCATTTGTTTTTTTCTTTAAGGGAATGAGATATCTGTACACTTTGTACGTTAGGTAGGTATACGCAACGAAATTTGCTAATATGACACTTAATCACAAAACGTTATAAAATAAAAATAAGCTGTGTTACGATGAAAACCCAAGAAAACCCCAACAAAAAGAACCTAAAAACCAATGAACTGTCGTGTCAGATTTTTAATTTCGCCTATAGGTATGTGGAAAATAGCAAATTCATTTTTATAGGAAATTAATTTTCATTGAAAGAAAGAAAGAAAGAAAAAATATTTTATATAAATAGGCCACAAATAAGCACTTTTAAATTGTCAAAAAAAACACATTCTTACAACTATCACAAAAAATATAATTATTAACTAACGTCATAGTCTATGTCTTTCTGTCATGTCTGAATTTACACCGGTTCCAAAAGTTGAACTACCGAGAAGATTCCGGCAACAAACTCGTGTAATCACTCTTTTCAAATAATAAATTACAATGTTTGTAGTTAAAAAAATATAACCTTTAGCAGTGCAGTGCCGCCCAGCGGAAAAAATAATTAAAATTAGAAGAGAATGTATATCAACATAGGTACCAAAAAAGTAGGTACCCAATGTCAAAAGTATTATCGTTATTATCATGCTATCTGACAATGCACAATCACAATATAGGTATACAGAGGTTAATAGTCATAATACTCGTAAATAAACATATAATAATGTAAGACAAGACCATATAAAACATTAAGGAATTTTAATGTGTCCACGCATTCTTATCGTCTAAATATTCTTGGACCTTATAGTAGCCTTTTTTCATTAAAGTTTGTTTCACATATAACATATGTTTGTGAAATGGCAGTTCAGTTACATTTGGTGGGACTTTGTTATAAATGTGTATACATTTCCCCATGAATGAGCGACTTGTCTTGTGAAGTCTAAAACTTGGAACAGCAAGTTTATTTTTATATCTAGTGTTTAAGTTATGAATATCACTATGTTTTGAAAAGGTATGTTTATATTTGTGAACATAAATTATGTTCTCATATATATATTGAGAACCAACTGTCAAAATATTAATTTCTTTAAATAAATCCCTTAGTGAATTACGTGGCTTGAGTCTGTAAATAGCACGTACAGCCCTTTTTTGTAAAATAAAAATATCTTCAATGTCGGCTGCTTTTTTTTTAACAGCATAAGCAGCTGAACTAAGTCTTTTAGATAGGGACGAGATATGAGGATAGCATTGTAAACGAGAATCTAACTTAATTCCCAAAAATACTGTAGAGTCAACACATTCAATAGTTTCTTCATTGATTTCAACTTACACTTAGTTTTCTTTGAATTTAACAATAAATTATTATTTTCAAACCAGGATAGCACTTTTGAAATGACATTATTTACATCCTCAAAGTCAGTTTTAGTTCGGTCTATTTTAAAAATTAGTGAGGTGTCGTCTGCAAACAATACCGTCTCACACAAGTACTTTGAAAAGTAAGGGAGGTCGTTGATATAAATTAAAAAAAGCAATGGCCCTAATATCGAACCCTGAGGCACGCCCATTTGCACAGGCGCACCAGAAGACTCAGTTTTGTTTATAACAACTTTTTGAATTCTATTGGTCAAATAGGATTCAATAAGTTTTAATGAGTTTATTGATACACCATAATGCTTTAATTTACCCAATAATTTTTGATGATCAACACAGTCAAACGCCTTGGACAAGTCGCAGAAGATACCTAGAGCATCCTGCCGATTTTCCCAAGCATCAAATATGTGTTTTATACGCGCAATTCCCGCGTCTGTAGTATTTTTTCCTTTAGTAAATCCGAACTGTCTATTGTGAAGCAATTCATTTCTCGTAAAATGAGAAAGCAATTGGCTAAGAATAATTTTTTCAAAAATTTTGCTAAGAGTGGGCAAAATTTAAATGGGAATTTGTGGGGTCATTGCTATCTCCCGCCTTAAACAAAGGTATTATTTTACTTAATTTCATATGATTGGAAAATACACCATTATCAATACATTTATTATTACACTTCTGCATTCCCCTTTAGCCCTGTTTTGAAGTATATTCTTATTAAACAGACATCGATATTGGCTTAGAGCTTACATAATTTAGCTGTTGAATAGCCGCGGTGTCTGTAAACACAAGCAACGGTTGCCCGAGTTGAATATTTAAGTACACATCAATGTTCTAGAACATTGTTACTATTAAATCATTCTTGTTACCTATTAATCATTTCCAGTGAACACTTATATCTATTTCACGTGGTCATTATTAATGTAGGAGTACATACTTTTTCACCTCTCGAGCAAAAAAAAAGGCGCTTTTGAATATTTTTGCTTTTGGCGTGTTAGTGTAGTTATATTCTTTGCTTTTGGTGCGTAAAAACTCGCAAAAAAAAATCACGTCACTAACATTTTATTCACATGTAAGTAAAATTAATTTTAATTTTCAGTAACACAAAGTTGCTTTGTTTTTGTAATGGATACCAGAGCGCTAGAACCACTACGCCACCGAGCGTCTCCCCTACAAAATGAATACTGGGTGCAAATCATTTAGGACAGTACAGCTCAAAAAATCTAAACTATGTGCAACTTCTTGGTTGTAATTGTGAGTCATTTGTTTCCTTTTATAAAACTACGAATGCATTTAACAAGCATATATTTTCTGTTGAATTTTAATAATGATATTAAATATTCTATAGGAATTTATTTATGACTTATTTAGCACCAACATTTAATGTTACTCCAATATTTTTCGCGCTGGGAACGGTGAAAAGTTGTATATTTTACACGGTTTTTCTGTGTCTCGTGGCCATAAATAGCTCACTATGCTTAGCGATCTACATTTAGTATCACTCACTAGAATACTTCGTTAGTTCGTGATTGAAATCAGCACTCGCAGCAAAAACTAACTATGCTCACTTGTTGAACAAATAACTATTCTATAGGTAACAGAAACCACTAAAAGAAAAATATAAATGGTTATTTCTACTGTCTGAGCGGAAATTCCAGTCTTACAAGGGCACTTGAAAGAACTGGGTCACGTATACTTAAACTTATAAAAGTTTGCAATTAGACAGAGACGAGAAATGGCACAAAATTAAAAAAATGACGGCCGGAACGGAACTCAAACGACACTTCAATTGTCCCGCCTAAATTAGAGTCCTCAACCTGACGTTTGCCTACACAAATTTTCGAATTTTTCATTACTTAAAACATAGACCCCCTTATCATAAATACGGACTAAATTTAGTCCTGATCTAAAACTGCTGCTGTCTCTGTCTTTCTTTTCATAAATAAAGGTGTGTAATACATGTGTTCCCTCCTTCCTATAACATGGGTTCCTTGAAAAGAGGCGTGAAAAAGCATCTTTTGGGCCGGCAAGGTGGAGGCGGCTAGAGCAGTGTCTAAACTGCACTAGCTGCCTTCGCATATGGACTTTTCTTACCGCTTCACATCAGGTGGTGTTGAGTCATCAGTTTTAGACTAGTACTAACTTTAGTCCGGGTTTTATTATAAGGGAGAGAGAGTCCAATTATATGATGTGTTTGTTATGTTTGATAATATTAAAAGTTTTTCGTTATCACGATTTTTTTGAAAAAAATCCTTGTGAAATGTATAATTGTTGGTGCCTATTTTACGCTACAAATTCTTATTTGCAGAGGTGCAATACAGCAGCCTTGCCAGATCGAATTTATTTTTCTTAAGTAATTAAGAACATGTATTCAGTATTAGAACATGTATAGTATTATACATGTTCTAATACTAAGTATTAGAACATGTATATTTAATAACATGTATTCAGGTACCTATCAACTGAGCTGAAGAACGGCGGACAGCGATGAACTAATTGAATATTTTAACATAAGATTAAAATATGTCGCGCTGTGAACTTTGTGTTCTTTACACAAACTTATGTTAAAAACATATACTAAATAAGAGTTTTTAACTGCAACTTTTCATAATTTCAATTAATTAAAAATAAACTGACTTTATATGAATTTGACATCCCTTCCTAAAAGCTGGCATAGACTCATACTTACACAAAACTGTGTATTTCTGATAATATTACATATTCGATTCGAATTGACAAAAATAAAAAGTAAAACCTTTCAAATATTACCTACAATAAAATAACTATATAAAAATACGAACCTTCTACATTGCAAGCTTACACGCTGCACCCTCGCTATTAAAAAATACTTTGAAAGCATTTCATTGTCCCTCGGACAGACAACGCGCCAAACCAAATGCCTATCGGACCAAAAACGATCGCCGGCAGCTTTAATTAATCGAGTGTTGTAGGGAAAACGAATCGTACCAATCGATTTATCTCGACGGCCGCGTAAAGCTTACAAGTTGTTTATTCGATTTTTCAACGAATAGCCCAGGGTTACAGGCTAAATGAATACTAGATATTATTGCATGACGCTTTTGTATTTAACTGCAGCTTTTTTTAAAAGTTTTTTGATGCAGACCACTTGCTTTGTCCTTTAACAGCAATATTGCTTTTCAGTAATATGGTTTAGGTTTATTGGATTCAGCCAGCCGTGTTCTTTTATTTTCTCAGTTTTTCTTTTATGTTCCTGACGTATTCTGGATGACGATAATATAAAACATGGATGTGACAGCTTGTAAGTGCAACTGCTTATCCCAATGAGTCGAAGTACACTGTGACTTAGTCATGGCCCCTCAGTAAGATAAGATAAGATCCCAACTAGCACATTAGTGATAATTGTAGCCAAGTTTACAACTTAAAGATCCTTAGAGATGTGATCCTTACAATTTTGTTCTTATCGACTCCTCCATGTTTAAGGTTTAAGGACACAAGCTTTAGTCAGAGGTGAAGGTTTTAGTATGTAGGTGATACTACGCAGAATGGTTAAGAGGTTAGAGGTTCTTAAAAGTGTTCCCCATGCGGTTTTGGCCATTCCAAGGCTTACTAAAGCATCTGCATACTACACAGACAGCACAAAAGATGCCGCGACAACACGTCTTAAGTATACTTAATGCGTGCCAAGATTGCCACCACCACAAAAATCGTGAACTATAACCTGAGAATGGCGATATGCAGTGGAGACGACACAACAAGAGACTGATCTCCGGTTTCTGCGACTGAACCCATACTTTAAATATCTAAACTTGCACCAAGCCATCCACCATAGACTATAAATAACATGCAAAAGCAACAAATGTCAATTTTGTTAATAAGTAGGTTACTATAAATAACTTTAACCCTAAATTTATAGATAGTAATTAATTATAACTCTAAACGGTTAGGGTTGGAGTAGAAGTAAGTAATTAGACGACTAAATAACAAAACAAAATGTAATGAGCGCAACGCGGAGCGCATCAAATGTAATAAAAAATAAAAAAAAAACAACAAAAATGTATGAACATACCTTTTATACGGAACAAGAGTCTGTAGAATTTAAATTATGTTTAAAAAAAACTGAAAAGGTTAAAATAATTAAATTTAAGTAGGTATTCATCCCCTAGAAACATATTTTTGGAGTCGGTGCTTCACTTTCTATTGTTTTTGGAAACCACTTAGCACCAACTTCAAAAATATGTTTCTAGGGGATGAATACCTACTTAAATTTAATTATTTTATCCTTTTCAGTTTTTTGAAGTCGGTTTTAATTTTTGCTTAAAATTTTTTTTTCACAATTTTTAGTGGTAACCTTCTACGGTCGAAGCTAGATGGGTGACCGTCAACTTATATTGTTTCCTACTATCGTATCGTTTCACTAAAAAGTCATTTGAAAAGCAAAAATTCGCAATTTCGCATATGTAGACGACTTAATAATTTAAGTTTTTTTAAATTTAAAACCAAAGTACCCAACTGTTTTTGAAAAAATTTTAATGGGACCAAATGGCAGCTATTCCGCATCGTTCAAAAAAGAATCACGTAAATCGGATCAGTAATCTCGGCGTAATCGGTGTACATACATAGAAAAAAAAAAAAAAACATACTGGCCGAATTGAGAACCTCCTCGTTTTTGAAATCGGTTAAAAAGTATGTGGGTAATAATTTTAAATAGCCCATATTGATCCCTGTAAGACAGTCATCTTAGATAACAGATTTCTTTGCCAAAATGTAACTACATTAGGCCGCTATAGCCGCTAGTCCCAAGGCGCGGCAGGCCGATTACCCGATCTTATCGACAGGCTTACATTCCCTCTATATAACATAAGCCAGTTCATACCTTCTAGACTTTCTTTATTTTCCAATCTTATCAAGTTAATAAACTTGTTATTATCTCTTTGAAGAAGTACAGTACAGTGCCCAGTGGGTCATTTCTGCTATTTATTTTCCTAAATTTTTACAAACATTGTAATTTAATATTTGAAAAAAAAGACTACACGAGTTTGTTGCCGGAATCTTCTCGGTAGTTCAACTTTTGGAACCGGTGTAAATTTAGACATGACGGACAGACAGAGACTATGACTTTGTTAGTTAATAAGTATATTTTTGTGATAGTTATAAAAATGTGTTTTTTGACGATATAAAAGTGCTTCTTTGTGGCCTATTTAAATAAAATATTTTTTCTTTCTTTCTAAACGGATCGGCGGCAGTCCGGTATCGTTACTAATGCGGTTGTAATACAAAAAGGTATTCCACTGACATTACTTATAAAGCCGGAACGCTAGCAAAACGCTCTCGGTTGGTTCAACTTCGGCTGGATAATTGTTAAAAATGTTGCAAAATTACTGAGTTGGGAGTTGTTAACTTTTGACAGTTCAACCAAAGAAATTTCAATGCGTTTCGGCTGCCACAAATGTCAAATATTTTTCATAATACAAAACAATTATTGAACCGAACGGTTTTCGTTACGTATTTGTTAGTAGAATACCAAACTGATGCGTTTTGGCTTCGTTTCTATTGCGCAAAGTTAGCAGAATAAAAAAAACGTTGTAACTAAAGCTTTTCTGATTCGTTTCAGATCAAAATACAATAGCAGAGTTTGGTCACTGTAGGATACCACAGGCTATGTAATACTTATATCCATATTAATATTATAATTTTGTATGTAACTCTAATTGGCTAATTATGTCTGCCCACCATGTCTACCTGTCTGTTACTTTGTCACTCTTAATTTGTAAAGGCGCGAAAACCATGAAACACGAGCCCTGACTTGTGTTTTAACCCGTCAAGCAACAGATTCCAGATAAAATTGACTTTTCAATTGTCATAGCCATATAGGGATAATGCCGCTTGGCAGTTTAACAGAAATAATATAAAAGAACGAACTTATTTTCTGGTTAGCATAACCAGAAAATAAGTTCTTCATTTAAGAGTTGTAATAAAGTAAATTGAACATTTATTATAATTAGAAATTGATTTAAAAAAGAAGAATAATTGCAGGTGAAAATTTGCCTAAATCTGTACTTAAATAAGATTTTTTTATTGTTTATTAAACAAATTTTTTACAGTTCAATACAATCAGGGAGATATTTATAAAGGTCTTTTTGGACTGCAGCTCAGGGCCCACTGAAGACAATGGACATTTAAAAAAAAAACTCATATTAAAAACTGACATCTTAAGTTCAACTTTCCTGTGGACAATAAGACCGTTTACGTGTGTGTAAAAATACTTTTGAGTGTTCTTTTTTCCTATGCCTTTTTTACCAAAATAGCAATCAGTTGATTAGTTGGGCAACCGCCTAAGTAGTATCAGCCTAAAGCCGTACAAACCCACGCTCCGCATCTGGTTATATTAAAACACAATACTTTAATGCAAAAAGAGAACACACGATGACACTGTTTCATGTATTTCCTTTTGGACGTTTCGTGTGGACATGAATAAGTAAATAATAAATAATGACTAAGCGACGACAAACGGCTGAAGCCGAGTTGAAATAAAGATCACTCAAGACTTCATAACGTTGGAGGTTTCATTTACGAAGCTAGTGTAGACTAAGATAAGCTGCCGCAGAGTAGGATTACGGCGACTGTGTTGCTACAGCGTTTCCTTTTATTACGTCCAGAGGATTAGCTTGGTACAGAGCAGTGTATACATTTTCTATTACTTCGTATTATGCAGCTGTGCTGGGTCTTATATTCAGAAAAGAAACAACGGTTAACTCCAGCTTTTATATCTTACACTTGACCGTTAAACCCATCAGCCATCAGAAGCAAAGAGAATGTAACCATTAAGTTTAATAAAGATGCCGTCTCCCGTATCAGTCTATACCAAAACAAAATCTAAGTCGTTGAACTTAAGAAAAAGGAAAAGACTACATCATTAACTTTGGGTAAACCTTGACTGTTATTATTTAACTGTTTTAACATCATTTTTATGTCAACGTCGAATGCTTTCTTTGGGTTTGGTACATGTTACACACTTATCGTATGACTATTATAAGAAATTCGTACGTAAATCTATCGATAGGTCATGAAAACAAAGGAAGAAACCAGGAAGGTTCGCGCTATTTACATATTCTGTGTTTTTTCAATGTAGTAAGGGCCTGTGCCCAGCTGTGGGACGTGGCTGGTGATGATGGTGATGATATATTCTAATAGACGTAATTAAGTTAGGAGTAAAACTTGTGTAAAGTTGACACATGTTTCATTGTAGATAATCGCGATAATAGCAACCCAAACCTATAAAGCACATATTTGTCACAGTGCTGAGGCAGTTCATTCGCAGGTGGGTCTTTATTAAAATTTGTATAGTTTTACACCTGAATGAGCAAATTGTCTTGCGTAGTCTATAGGTTGGGATGTCGGGTTTCTTTTTATTTCTGCTATTAAAGTTATAATGATCGTTACGTACATACTGATGAGGATTGTTACAAAAGTCCGAAGTAAAGTTTGACACCTTTTACACCTTTTTTTCTATTAAGTTAGTACATTTTATTTCTTGATTCTGTACCACCCTGTTTATTTGCGATATACCTACACAATAGACAGTCGGAGTTTTGATTTGTATTACTGACTGTTAGCAAGATGTCCAATAGCAAACTATTCTTAAAAACCGCCATGTGATTATGATTTTTTATAAGATTTCATTTCCGATTTCGATTACGTATGCGGTATGACTGTCCGGATCTTGGAAGAGGTATTGGGCAGCAATATAAGCATTTATTCAATTTAATAGATAACACATGTATATATTGCCCCCATTAGATTGCCAGAGATAAAAAACAATTATTTTTGGTGTTGCCAACAAGATGTGTTTATCAATGTCTCAAGCATACACTTATTACACATATCTCGTAACTACTCGTATTTAATCAATCACATTTATTTGTAGTGCCTACGACGTGGATAAATCTTACGATTTACGTTTCTTATACATAGTTTTTTTTTATACCACTAAGGTGGCAATCAAGCATACGGCCCAATTGATGGTAAGCAGTTACCGTAGCCTATGGACGCTTGCAACACCAGGGGTATCACCTAGGTATTAGGTATGTTACCCATTATTCTCTGAGCGTGAACGCAATCATCAATCCGCGTTGAATACATCACTCCTGAATATTTCTTGGTCTTGTGTTCCTTTTGCTTTACTGTGAATTTACTCGTTGCGTGTTACATTTGAGTTTCATGCAAAAATAAAAACTGACTGCACACGAATCCCATTGGCGAAAGGTATTTTTTAGAAATAAATTGTGTAGGTAAATAAAATCCCGAATTCGTCAAACACGATTATAACTGAATATATAACTGAATAAACGTCACCGATTGGTTTAAATTATTTTGTCACCTGCAACGGAGTCGAAAACAAATACAGACAAAGTAAAATGTTCACCACATTCTAACCAGTTTCAGTAACGACCTCGCGTCCATTCTCGTAGTACAACTGCGCGGAAAACTAGTTAAATTTCCAGAAAACTTTTCAATAGCCCTTTGTCTCCACAATCGTATAAGTTAATTTTATGAATGAGTGCATCGTCCTACACATTCGCAGTACTGTGCAACGAAATGAAGTTTGCATATTTTTATGAAATGACGGCGTCGACAATTTATAGCATACTTAGACAATTTAGAAAACGACAAACTGACAATGCAAGCACAAAATAAACTTCATTTTGTCCTTCGATAGCAGTTTGAATCATATTACTTCCGGTGTTGATTGCTATGCAGTTCAATGGAGCATTGTAAAACTTATCCTAGTTTAAAGATAGTGTTTTAAAGATGGCGTTTCATGCGGCTTAAATATACAGGGATGTGCCGTCAATGCGACAATAAATTTAAACATGGACTATATTAGTCCATAGAAATGGACTGTGGAATAGTGTAACGTTGGCATCATTATTTCATACAAATGTCATGAAATTATCAAATGAATACGATATTTTTAAAAGTGACAAACCATTTCTATGGACCATATAGCCCATGTTTAAATTTATTGTCGCATTGACGGCACCACCCTGTATAAAAGTGAGTTCTTAATTGACCTAGATGAAGGATCTTTCACTTCCAATGTTTTTAGAGTAAAAGTCTATTTAGATTAAAAATATTTTTTTAAGGATCTCAAACACTACCTGTTATAAATTTATATAAGCTAAATCTCGTCCTTAATAAAAGCAGGCTTTAGCTAACAAAGCAGTCGGAGTGCAATTAATACAGTTGATGTAAGACGCCACAGGTTGCCGCTCCGCCACAGGTTGCCTCTGCGACTTATTAAACCGCTTACGGGGGCGGATTAAGGCGACAAACAAATATTTCAAAGTACCCTACAGTTCCTGATGAATAAAAGCTTTTCGAAACCGATAATTTTCGAGTGAAATTGGAAAATCCAAAGTATCTTATTACCTACCTACCTATATCGGGCGTGTTTGTGAAATTGGATAAGCCAAGCAAGGTGCTTCAGCCGCCCCTTTGCTCGGCAGCTTTGAAGATCCCTGCCCCGCGCTGCACCCTTGATGTGAAATTTGCGTGCCGTAGGTACTTCATGCTTGCAGCGCGTTATACGCTCTACATTTCAGAACAATAGATCCATCAGATAACTTTATTCACCATTTGTTACAATTCTTGTATCAAATGCGTACACTTTTAATATATACTTAATTACAGAGTTAGCGTGAAGGAAAAACAACTGGGGTAAAGAAATTGTGTATTATAAATAGGCACAATGGCATTTAATTCTTTAGTTTTAAGGCTGAATCAGGCCGAGACCATACAATAGAACAATAAGGAGCACGGGTCTCACGGACGCATCTGGAAGTGAGATACTTATTAATGATCTATATCGAACTGTAATCATATATACCACGGAGCCTATCTTACAAATAAACCAATGTTTAAAAAAACTATGTAAAATTAAACAATGTTAATGATTGTAATGAATTAATTTCGTTCACTTTCAGAACTTTTATAAAGTAGGTACTTGCTCTAATAATTTCAAGGAGGTATTATGGCCATAGAAATCCTATAAGGTATTAAAAAAAAGAGAAATGGCAAGAAAACATTTTGTTGAAAATAAAATCACGACAATAATATATTTGCTATAGCATTGCAGAAATAAACTGAAATCAAGATACTCAGGTAAATTTTAAAAAATAAATTCATATTCATACTCACACATTCATCATATTCTTCATCATCATAATCTTCATAATATCATATATTTATATTTAAAAGGTAGAATGAACACGGTCAATCGAATGTGCGTATTTTTTATTGTTTAGCAATAATCGTCTATCGCACTATCTGTGGATAATAATTGAAACCGAATGTTAGTAAAATCATTAGCTCATAACGCATGGCTTAACTTGGTTAACCTAGGAAAAGCTTTCCTGAATACTTACTAAGTTATTAAATATCCTGTAGTGTACCATAGACTAACAAATAATATTAATACTATTGATGATTGTATGTGATCATAGCATGTGATTTTAAATTTAGAGATGTTCTTTCTACTATAGAATAGAATAGAATAGAAAAAATTATTTGTGGCACAAAGGTACAAAATAGCTGTTATAAATTACAATATAATTACCATGACTATGTCCTGCCTTTGCGGCATACAAATATTATGTTAATAACAAATAATTTAATTCGCAATTTATAATTCTTAGAACAAATAGGATATCAATTAATAATAATACATAGGTCAATTAGAAAAAATAATAATAAATTGGCATTAATAGAAATGGTCATAATCATAAATCAGTAACTACATGTTTATCATTCATGAATTCAGCAACCGAGTAGTAAACCTTGTCTAGTAACAAACGTGAGAGGTGTTTCTTAAATAAGTGCACGGGAAGCTGCTTTAAAGAGTCCGGTAATCTATTATACACTTTAATAGCCATTGAAAGAGCATTTTTTTGGTATAATGCAGTTTGTGATGACGGCAAGTATAGTTTCGATTTCTTTCTAAAGTTTCTTTTGTGTATTGTTGCTGCCACAGTATATAAATGGGGATTAATTTTTACAAATATACCTAATTGTAGAAACAAGGAAGTGTCAAGATCTTTACCGACTTAAAGTGCTCTCTACAAGAGTCAATAGTCTGTATGCCAGTTATAGCTCTAATGCATCGTTTTTGGGACTTAAATATTAGATTTCTTTGTTTTGAAGAATTCCCCCAGAAAATAACACCATAACGTAGTACTGAGTCTACAAAACCATAATATGCTATACGAGCTGTTTCTATGCTAGATATACGTTTTATTTGTTTCAACGCGTAAGCAAAGCTGTTAATTTTTTGGCAAAGTTGTTCGGTATGATGTTTCCAATTTAATCCACAATCTATATATAAACCTAAAAATTTGGTCACATTTACTGGTTCAATATCCGTTCCCATATAATTTGCTTTTATGTCACTTTTGTTTTTTGTCGAAAATGCATGATTTTGGTTTTCTTTAAATTTATTACTAGATTATTATCATTATGCCATTTAATTATAGATTCCATTGTGTCATTTACTTCTTTTTCATATGTCACTATATTACTGCATTTTATCACTATGGTACTGTCATCAGCCAATAAAATCATTGGGTGTTTCTGACATTTGGGTAGGTCATTTATGTAGAGCTATAAATAAGTTTAGTAAGATAAAAATATATAATTGTCTTTATTGGCTTACCTACTTACACACTGTTGTATGTGTGCGCAGGTTACACCGAGGAGCAGCCTTCCACACAGTTCACCGCCCAGTTACCGAGCGAGGTGAGCCCGGCCCCCGCCGTGCCCCCCGCCCCCGCCCCGCAGCCTCTCTCCTACGCCCTTCTGCACCTATCCGCCTCTGACTCGACCGATTCGCCTTTCTTGCACGTGCAGCTCCAATCTTCGCCTATTTCCCCTCCTCCGCCACCGGCGAGCGGCAAGTCTATCTCTATGTGCTACACCAGCACTGGCGCTATCCTTTCACTTCCACCCAAGAAGAAGGACATTTACCGCCCATACTGCCTTGGTGAACGCGCCGCACACCTCCACCGCGCAGAGGAAGACCTAAACGCGGCGCACGCTATCCTTGATCTGAGTCAGCATGCGGTGTACCTGAGCACTCCGCGTACCGAGGCTGCGCCACCTGAGCTCCCGCCAGAGCCACCTGCGCCCGAACCTGAGCCCGAGCCCGAGCCCGAGCCCGAGCCCGAGCCCGAGCCTGATGCCGACTCCAATGCCGAGCGCTCGTGCGAGACCATCGCTTATACCTACGATACGTTTTTCGTCAGCGACGGTCGTTCCAAACGCCGCAACTTTGCCAGCGCTCCAGTAGAGTGCGCCCAATACCCTGGAGCTAAGTCCAAGTACACCTGTCCTGAGTGCGGCAAGCGGTACGCCACCTCTTCGAACCTTTCGCGGCACAAGCAGACTCACCGCAGCCTCGATTCGGTGGCGGCCAAACGCTGCGGCGAGTGCGGCAAGGCGTACGTCTCGATGCCAGCTCTCGCAATGCACGTACTTACACACCAACTGTCACATGTTTGTGGCGTATGCGGTAAGCTGTTCTCGCGTCCCTGGCTTCTTCAGGGCCATCTACGCTCCCACACTGGCGAAAAGCCCTATGGGTGCGCCCACTGCGGGAAAGCGTTCGCGGACAGATCCAACCTGCGTGCTCACATGCAAACGCACTCCGCCGACAAGAATTTCGAATGCTCGCGCTGTCACAAGACGTTTGCGCTGAAGAGCTACCTCAACAAGCACCAGGAGTCGGCTTGTGTGCGCGACGGGGAGTCTCCCTCGCCAGAGCCACCGCCGCCACCCTCCGCGACCGGTTAGACGCCACTGATGCCGCCACAACTAGGGACCGTAACCACCGCCATATGGTTTTACACGTAATCTTAAAGTATTATAATGAATTTAGCTTGTTAGCATAATAATTATGATAAATATACAAATTGATAGGAGTGAGCGCGCCCGCCGGAGCTCCAGGGCTCCGCTGGTCGCGCTGCGCCGCAATCGAGCAACGTTTCGCAAACAACGAATCAAGTACGACCCCGTAGCGCCGCCGCGGCCGCAGCGGCATTAGGCCGTAGCGACACACGTCCCGATACGTTAAGCATTAATATGTATATAGGTACTCATCGATAAAATATACCCTTATATACATAGAAGTATTAAAATATGAATGAAACTAATATCTTTTGTAGAAGATTTTTACAACTGCAATGTAGGTTAGAGAGTAATTACGGTGTAAGTTTAGCGTCGAGATGCGAGAGCCGAGCGCCGAGCTCGTCGGTGGACGGAAGCGGAGCGCCGCGTCGTCCTCTCGGTGAGGAACTTGCCAAAATTTTCCGTCCGAAGCTCCGCACACACGCGCCGTCACGCGCCGCCGCACGCTCGCCGCGCCCACGCGGCCTCCATGCCCAGTCACGCCACGCCGCGCCGCGCCTAGCCAGCAGTCGCCGTCGCCGCCCCGCGACAGTGCCTTAGTGGTAGCGATGGGTGATAATCATCATTTAATTAGCTTGTCACTCATAACTGTTGGTGACAAAATAATGCAATTCCTGTGTAATTAATAGAACCACTCTAGTTTACTCACATACTTTAAAAATCAATTGAATAACTATCAGTAAAATGATTAAGTTGTATATACTTGAAAAGTTGATTGTACATAGTATCAAAATACCGTCGAGGCCTTTGATTCTAGAAAAGACATTGTATGCTAGTTCAGACGTATCTAAATAAAGGTAGATTTCGCATCATTGTCACCGATAACATAGTTAAGAGTAATAGTAGTTTAGACGAAGTATGTCACTCAGCTCTACCTAAGCGGCGACGGCGAGACACTATTCCTATTGATACAACTATTTACTTAGATTCAATGCTGTCTAGCCACTTCGAAGAATAGTCACAGTCTAAAACCAGCCACGGTCATAGTGGCTGCACACTTTTTTTTAATACTTTTCATGTGATCAAAATAGTTCTCAAGAATGTAATCGTTCCTAATCATTGCTCTGTTTTGTCGGGAGAATGAAAAATTCAAACTAATGAAGCCCGTAGCGCGGCAGCGTGCGTGCACCAGAGCGTTCATCCAAGAATGCCTTTTACCGAGCGTGTGTAGTGACAAGTCAAACGTAACTGGCAATAAATTAACTTAGACTAAGCTAGGCTATTTTAGGCTAAGAGGCGAGCACGAGGTGCTCGGGAAGAAATGGGTATTCGAAAAGCAATAATAAAGTAGGATACTAGGAGTCGCGCACCGCTGTCGGACCGACTTAACCTTTATCAATCAGTAGTTGTAGATCGCCCCGCGGCAGTGCCGGCTCGCCTGAGAAACTCAAATATTATTTTGAATTTTTATACAAAACCTTAGAAGAAAACTAATCAAAAAACATTTGATACTACACTGAGCATGTGATCGGCGACATTTGGCGTTTTAAGCCATCGAACGTTATATAGCCTTAGAATGGACCATGACACAGTTTTTGGGAAAAATCTCTTTTGGTATGTACTTACGTGTTTTCGTGAATATCTGAATATGTATGCGTATTTACTACATACTATAATGGAGTATGGGGACACGTGACGAATTTGTGATGAATGAAATATGTAGATAAATGTTCTCAGTTGAGCTGACGCTGCTCCCTATTAGTGTATTAGTGAGTGCCTCGCGAGTCAATTCATTATTGGTGATTTTTTTAAATCCCTTGTCAATTATCATATATACTTTTAAACAAGTTCCTCGATTTATTAAATAAATGAGATGGGCACACTGCAAAATACACTGAATAGTTTTGAATTTTTTTCATGATATTGAAAAATATATATAATAATTAAGTTCGAGTCAATTTGAATTCATGTCATTTTGTAAACATTTCAATGAAATATACTTAATTTTATTCGAAACACTATAGAAAAAATATTCATGATATACATTAACCAGTGATTGTAAGACCTTCACTTAATCATATGTCTAGACTATCTTAAGTCGAAATATAAAGCAATATTGAGGTCTTATCTAAAAGAGTGCATTATCTTTAAATCAATTAGGCACTAAATTTCTTTTACCTACTAATATATTAAACTAAAAAAAAATATTCCTTATAACTGTTATATATTATTATAGCACATTAATAAATCAAAATTATAATTAAACAAGAAGCAGTGTTAGTGTTCTGTCTAAAACATTAATTTGGTATATTCAAAAAAATATTTTAGTATTTTCAACGTAATCATAAAACTTAATTTTTATGTAACTAAAAGCAATACTTGGTTAAGATCATAATTGAATTCCGAATGACTACGGCCAAAACAGCCTAAGAGGCACTTGAGACCCTAGTGACTATATTCCCTAATCCAAATATTCCTATTAGTAGACGTAGTGCCACTTTTAACTATACCTAGATATCGGATAGTTACCCTCACTCTTAATTTATACAAAGTAAGCTTACCAGACAATGGTCGCGCGTTCGAAGCAATACTGTAAACTATAAGCAATACTACTGTAGAATTTATGTATTTATTTAAGGTTTAGTAGATTTCTAGATATTTTTGGTGCTTTGGAGTACTTATTGTAAATTTGGAAACGAAACATACATCGAATATGATTAATTATATTGCGACTATAACAAATTTGTTTGTCAAATTATTAAATTTATTAAAAGCGTAATTAATGCGTTTCCTATTCTGTTTGTTTTCCCACTAACTCTAAAGATATATTTTATATGTATTTTCGCTTTAGTAGATCTAGTTTGTCTATCGTACTCCTTCACCTATTCTCTTAAAACTATTCTTTGTAACGTATAGCTGTCCAGTCTTTTTCATAGGAAATGCAAAAAATGGCTTTTAAAAAAATCTAAATTGAGATATTTTATTCAAATATTTATTATACTAACGTTATTGTAGTATTGTAATTAAGGTGAAAATAGTTAATGGCTAGGATTAACGAAAACTTATATACAAAAATATATACATTCGAGTTGTAAATACATTCCTGTGTACCAAATTTCCCTTCTTTACAATTTTTGTAGTCGTAGTAATAAAAATACTTAAAAATTACATAATATACTTAGTAAAGAAACAATTATGTAGATAGCGTCAAGTCTATATTTAAACTTGATATAGACAGGTGACCGTTTAACTGAAATATGAGTGCAGTTATATTACTGACATTGATTAAGGATGATGACCAACAGGGAGAAATTAAAATAAAACACCAATCGTAGACGAACTATTATTGGATACTTGACCTAGGAATGCATTACAGTATCTATAATTTTTATACTTTGAATTAAGTATACCTAAACTAGTATTTCACATCGTTTATCAATCAAAAGAACTGTGAAAGCTTATCTAAATTATACTTTAATGACACAAAATGAGTTAGACATGTAATTTAGTAGGTATGTATTGGATCGCCTAATTTTTAGCCCTAATTGTCATCGATATACAAACTCTACCTGGGCTTAAAAAATTTTCGTACAATTTTCACTTACCCGTAATGTGTTTGGCCTATTTTCACTTACCCTAGTCCCAACCATGCGAAAAAACCAGTAACCGTGCATTTTTTTCGGAAAGAACTGTTTCTAAAATTAGTGCTTAAAATTGCTAGGCCAAACAATAATAGGGCAAAAACATCGGTTAGGCTAGGCAATAATTGTACGTAAAACGTTTAGGCCAACGAGGGTTGGCCAAATAAAATTAAGACCAATAAGATTAGGCGAGGCGAAAAGACACCCAATTATGTGTGCTCTCTGCAGAAGTCAATGAAGCAGAAAAAGATTTTCTAAGCATACCTGGGTCAACAACAGAGACTATCATAACCAACTTGTTTTACTTTAAGCGGATTTTATGACGCGATAAGAAAGTAAGTGAGAATTTTCCAGCTGCACGTAGATTTATGTCAACAATCACCTTATATTCTAGCAATAGACATTATTTTAGAATTCTTAGACGTATGTCTACGTGCAGACCACAGTAACATATAAATCAAGCGATCTCCTTGTTCATATAATACCTACATAGATAAGTTAATGCAAAAACAGTGATAAAATTTAAATATTGTCCAAATTAGCAATACTTACGTAAGCAATAAATAATCTAGAATTAAAATAATTATTAAACAATTTATATAATATTATAGCGGTTAGAAAAATACGGATAACGTAAGAGAAGCAATATTGAAAGCAATATTAATTTATTAGATTTAGTTATCGGATTTGAGGCATTAACCAACTAATGTAAGTAGACTGCAACGAAGTGATATTTAGATTGTTTCGTTATACTTAAATATTGTAAAATTATGGCTTAGACTTTTATAATCATACACGAAATTACCAATGATGTTCATTCACTGGAAAAGAATTATAACGTAATTTAAAAGGAAACCCACTAAATAGTCAATAAATGCCTGAAAAAGATCATTGTGAGTGGTTTAAATAAAAGCAATAAATTTTAAATATAAAAAATATTGTCTGCTATTTATAAAAAACGAAACGATTAAATGTAAACAAAATTAGCTTGGGTACAAAATATTTTTAAGTATGTTTAAAGTTACGTTAATTATTTTTCAAACTATTAAAAACTAACTAAATATGAAAAATAACGATTTCATTTGGGAGCGCAAAACGCAAGATATAACTTTCAATATTTGTGATTAAATTAAATATCTTACCAAGAAATTTAATTTCTATTACCTACAAAATGTTAATAAAAAAGGAAAAAATATTTGATCCTGTACAAGTGATGAATATTGGACAACTGGTATTTTAGCACTTATGTTCCCGTGTTGTACTTAAGTAGATAAAATTACTTTGCCTCTCTACAAATCAGAATTTGGAACCTATGTATCCTAAACCCTTTTTTATGAAATGAAAGCGCTACATTTCAATAGTTATGAATAGAACAACGATTGGATATTAACGAATACGTACAACGAATTGTTAAAATCGTAAAACATGGTTGCGGTCATGGTACGAAATTAATTTAAGCGTTGTTTAAAATTAAATTTTATAATTATCATTAGTTGAATTGTAATACTCAAATGAGTGGCGAATCGATTATTAATATTTAAAAGCTTGTATGACTGACAATTTATTTAATTTAAAAATGTATTTCTTGTTTTTTTTCTGTTGCTTTTGTGATAAAATGAATGTGTGGTGAATTAGAGCTATCTGCGACAAGTTTTGGATCGAGATTGTACTAGTTTTAGATGAATTATTAGGAAGCAGATTGTGTCGTAGATATCTCTAAGAAAAAAGTATGTAATACCAAGTAAGGTAGTTTAGCTCCTGTTTTGTTAATAACGCGACGGTATTAATGTAGATTCATTCTAAGCCATCTTTGGAATGAGCACGATGATGAGTAAGTATATAGTTCTTAATATCTTTAATCTATAAAAAAATAACTACTCTAACTAATCAATAGTATTTCCTAGGTTCCTAAAGTAATATCTACTAATGAAATCATTTTTAGGTTTTTGTAAAAAAAATGTAATGTTTAGTGCTGTAAGCTTCCGGTTTATTGCTAGTATTATTTTCGTAGTTTTAATTACTTACTCAAAAACGAACCAAATGTAAATAATGTAATGTCTTATTAAGTTGAATTTGTAATATTTTCGAAATAAGCTTTTGTTTTTAAATAAATTCTATAATTGACGAAACTCTGAGTGAACTCGCACAGTGGCTTTAAAAGTTTCGTCAATTTATTAATTAAAATCAGCCAGTCAAGATCAAAGCCGAGTCGGTAAGATAATTTAGGCATACATTAGGTGCATAGAGTGTAGAAAGTCTAGTCGGATAGAGATCGATTTACAAGCATGTTTATACCAATAGCAGTAGAAGAAAGGTGATTAATACATATGTGATGCATACTCGTAGTAGTGCGTGAGAGTGGATAGATTAGATGAGAGATATATTATATGCTAGGCCCAGGAACTATACTCGGGCCACTTTAAGAAAATATAATGCAACCAGTAATATCAAAAATAATCGGTCGAAGAATTTAACAATAATTCTTTTCTTAACGTGAACTGAGTATAGACGGTTGATGATATTACTAAGTTTGCCTTACACTTTACGAGTAAGAAAGGACACAAAGGATAAAATAGGACAAGTCTAATTAATGCTTTATTTGGGACATTCATACCCTTTGATTGTGACATTTGCATATGACATTATTTAAAAAACTTAAAAATACCTATAAAAGACACTATTATAGTTTAGAAAGAATATCTACAGTTAAATGATATACGAAGATGTTACCTACTTCAAAATCGAGTAGATAGATATTTACATATAAATGACTACAAACATACAGAAAGTCGCAATCTTTGTTGGAATTGACATAGGTAACCTTTAAACGTAGAGGATGAAGTTGATCTCATATTACCGTATAGGTAAGTTCTTACTCTCCTAACAACCTTAGATTACAGTTGCTGTATTAAACATCGGCGACCAATAAATATTGAACAATACGATACGACTCGAGTATTGTGTACAAAAACGCAAATCGCGTATAAATTACGACCACATTATAATTATACTATCCATTAGACACAATAAAGCTGTTCCATCAACTTGTCGCGATATTTTTATGGATTGTGTACATTATTAATGAACAATTTCCTCGACGATATATATACTGTACATTGCGTTTTAAAAAGTTTTATTCTATAACTTATCATTAAAACAATATTAAGGTTTCCCTTTTAATGTAGAAAGTCAATTTTTAATTCACTTATTCCTTCCTAATAAGCAATTATTATTGTACCAAAAGTACCTACAGAGTTAGGAAATACATTGCATGAATTATATTATTATAATAGTAAGTACAATATATGATAAAGTAATGAGTAAGCGTAAGAAATGTACTATTATTCATACTGTTACATACATTTTATTAATATTTCTTTACTTAATAATAATTTGCTGTAGATAAAGACAATTATTATTTCAAAATATTTCTTATATCATAGTGATATGGCAGATGGGAACGTGAGTATTTATTTTACTTTTATTAATGATCTTCTTGGACTTACTTATGAATATACATACGTATTACAAAATGTTTCGCAATTGATAATTATATTATCCGTCCTAATTAAAACAAAACATTGCTTTAACTTGCATAGAACAATTTTTAAGAAATAAACTTAAAAATTCTCGCCCCACCAATCGCTATGATGATAATGAATATTTGTACAAAAGAAAAAGATGTGACTAAAAATTAAACATACCTCCGTACACCTGATTGGACTGTAGGTAGTTAGTTCAGGTACTAGACTTACCAACTATTAGTTAGTTATTTTAATATACCTACATATACCTGTACGCTAGGTACCACATAAAAGGTACATTGTCGTAAGTAGGTAGATACTTACTTATTCGCATTTATTTTATGTGCCTACTGAGTTATTTTATAAAAACTTTGAATTCTAGAACCAAAAGCTATAAGATGAAAATTATTAAATAATTACATACAATTTTCAAAACAATCATATAGGCGAAGCGAACCACAGGCACTTAATGGTTTAATGTGAATTTAAACTAATTCTAATAGTTTAAATCCACATGAAACCATAAAACTTAAAAATTAGAAATATTTACCTGTCACTTCATATTCACTTTAAGAATAAGTACCTATCTACATACATACCTACTCTATTTCATATTATTAATAATCGGCTAATTACTTACACAAATAAACCAGAAGAAAATACGACTTATGGGTCCATTAAGCTTTCACGTTATTAACATAAGAAGAACACTACTGTGTGATAGTTTTACATAAATTTTTGTTTTTCTTATATAATTGTTTATCACTAACATGCAATAAAATGTTAAAGTACTTAAACTTCTACTTACGTAATTCTTGAACATTCCCTAAAATACCTTCATATAATTGTACCTCTCCACAGCACATAACGATATCTTTGGCATTACAAAAATCAGGTATTACCAATCAAATAGGTCAGTGGACCAAATTCGCATGAATTTTATAAGTATGATTTTAATATGCTGTTGTTCAGGAGATAAAATTAATTTATAATTTTAAATTGACATACCTACCCAGTTTTTAGCTTTAATTTCAAATCTTGAAGTAATAAAGCTTTAAGAGGAAATTTGTCGAGAGTACCACTTGCATCCAATGTAATATTCATGTCATGGTCTTGCATAATCGTGTCGAACAAAACTGAAGAAAGCTTATGGCTAAAATGTATTAATGGATCTCCGTTCTGGATATTGTACTTATCTTTCTGGTTTATTATGTACTTACCTACTTAATTATTTATTTATATGTACTCAGTAAATATGCGCTACGAAGAAAAAAAATTGCACAAAATAATTTCCATTTTATCTAAAGGTTACTTATTATATTTGAAAGAATCAAAATTATTATTGTCTTTATTTATATATGTTTAAGTTTGATAATTGTTTGGCCAGTGTTAAAAAATTAGTTAATTTGCATTGCGCGTTACGATTGTTTTAATTATTCCTAAAATTAAACAGTATTGTATACAACACTTATTGTTTTAATTTCTGCCCCGAACTACACCCCCCAAATAAATAATTTCGGTAAAGTTATATAGCTTTGCTGATATTGCCTAGGTAAGTACCTATATGTTATAAAAAGATCAACAAATAGAGACATGCATAAAGGTATTGAAGCTCTATTATACTACCCTATTTCTATTTTCGTAACTAGGACATAGGAACATATTATAATTACAGTTAGAACAGTTAGATTTCTGTTAACAGTGAGTTAGGATAAGGCCCTTGATCGCTCTATGTATATGATCAAGGATTTAGGATAGTGTAATCGCATCGGTACGATTTACAACACTGTTCTTGAGAATGTCCTTATGGATTGAGGAACCACACCAGATTTTAAAGGGTAGCTTGCAGTGCTTGCACCCTTATTTAGCAGCAACGTAACTGATTTTGCAGCACGGATGCTGGATTAAGCACCAAAAATATCACAAGTTATATAAATGCAAAAGTGGCTCATCAATCTAAGCATCTAGACTGAGGAGCCACCTGGATGGAGGGAAGTCGTTAAATAATAAATGTGTTTTTTTTTTAAAAAAAAGTAGCATCTTTTAGCAGCTATTGTGAACAGTACCTATCTGCAAAAACAATGGGTTCAGTTGTGCTAAAATTCAAGAAAATACAATACTTTTTATATGGCTCTTCAATCTTTATACATGAGGATTTTGTTTTTGTTAAAAAAGGACAGGGCATTGCGTCGTTACCTATATTTTATTATTTCTATTATTATGTAGTTATCTTTCAAAGTTGATGTATCAATTCAATTAAGTTTAAATCTAGAATAACTGTTAAAAAGAATAATAGCCGTGTGCTATCTAATAGAGATATTCCAAAAATGTATAGACCCGGCCAGATCTATGTAGGTACACTACACTGACAAATTGGAAAAATATGCCGAACAGTGTTTTCTTTGTACTTGCATTGTTTAATGGCACAAAACAAGTAATTTTATAGAAAAAAACTGCAACACAAACAAATATTCATCATGGCGCGTATGTCACTTTGAAGGCCTTTAGTTGACTTCTGCTCAGAACAATGAGGACTTCTATGTCGCCCGCCATATTGCCTAAATAAAGTTGACATCGACGAGAAATTTCTTTTTTCGTCGATTTATCTTTTGATTTTTTTGGCAGCATACAAAACAAGTCACAGCCCGCCTGATAGTGAGCGGTTACCGTAGCCTAAACACTCGTAGCACCTTGTCCACTACTGACGCTGACAGCATAGGAGACGGGTCTCCCTGTGTCCAACATGACGCTTCTTCGATACGATCTAGCGACCTTACTCACCGCAGGAACAGAACGACACTAGTTGTTATTTGGCTACAAGATCTCTGTAAGGCGGAGGTGGTAAGTAACTGCTAAGGCAGGAGCTATAGAGTGGAAATAGTGTACCACTCTCTATACTCTTTTTATTTTTAATATGCGTAAATGACTTACCATTCTTTGCTAAGGAATTTTGTGTTGTTTGCAGATGATACTTCTTTAATTTTTAATGTGATAGAAATAAAGTAAACTTTGACGACGTAAACAATGCGCTTTCTCAAGTAATGAATTGGTTAACTGTGAACAATTTACAACTGAATGCAAAGAAAACTAAATGTTTTAAATTTATTTTACCTAATGTTAAGTGTATAGAAAGTGGAGTGAAGTGGATACAAACATCAAATTAAATAATCAGTCGCTAAATGTAATTCAATCCACAACATTTTTAGGCATTACAATCGACGGGAAACTCCAGTGGAACCCTCACATCACAACACTTTGTAGTAGACTTAGCTCCGCGGCTTATGCTATTAGAAAAATAAGGCAATATACTGATATTGCCACGGCGCGCTTGGTTTATTTTAGTTACTTTTATAGTATTACTTAAGTATTCTTAAGTAATAGTAGTATTCTTCTGTGGGGTAAAGCAGCAGACATTGATACAGTATTTATCTTGCAAAATCGTGCAATGAGAGCAATCTACTGCCTTGCTGCTCGAACATCTCTTAGAGACTTATTTAAAGAAATAGATATACTAATAGTTGCTTCTAAATATATTAATGCTTGCATAATTTTTGTGCGTCAAAATATAAATTCCTACTTAAGACACATCGATGTACATGCATTAAATACAAGAAATAAAAATAAGTTGATCTTACCGTCTCTAAGACTCCATAAAGTTTTTAATACTTTTATGGGTCAAAGCATACTTTACTATAACAAGATTCCTATAACGTACTAGACTTGCCAAATGACAAATTTAAAATTCACATTAAGAAAACTCTAATGTCTAAAGGTTACAATATGCTTGGTTGTAACTTATAGTGTCATATAGTTATTTCCACCAATAGCATTTCATTGATTTTCTGGTTGCTGGAAGATGTCATGCTCTCTATAAGTTTCTGCGGTGGTGGCGTCGTGTGCCGGGTTGCTCCGTTCCCTATAATATGGTTGAGCGGAGCGATGGCTGGCACATGCGTCATACTTGTGAACAGGTGCCACTAGTGGAAATGGCCATCTCTAAGCTTACATGATTTTGTAATAATTTACCTAACCTACATATTCATCAATAGTATCATTTTTGAGGGATTTTTTGAGGTACCTATATGGCATTATAGGAATTATATAAAACAATACAATTATTATGGTAATGACGTGGTCAGACAAGTGTTTAAAATTAATAAAAGATATTTGGCTTTATCAGGCCTTTGTATATTAATTGTTGACCTTTGTGTATTATAATACCTATATTGTGATGGTGCATTGTCGGACAGCCTTTAAGCAAAGTAAATATTCTTATCATTAGGTAGGTACTTATTGTAAGGATTTTTTTTGACGATCCGAAAGTGCTTCTTGGGGTGCCTAATTGAATAAAGATATTTTCATTTTCATTTTCTCTAAAGAACTGCACCATAAAATCTTTTGCTTACTTTGTGATGAAAAACAAAAGATAAACTAAGGTCGGTAAGTAAAACAAAAAAGCTTAAAAGTGCATAATTTACCTATTGCCTAGGAATACACCGATAGAGCATAATAATATTATTTCATAGCTCCCTTAAACACGACAGCGCTCCTGCGACAACTGATCGCACAGTTAGAGACACCGCACATATACAATTTCAAGTTGGCCAACTATCGAACAATTAATTGCGTGCCGCACACTTCGTCGACTTAGTTGGTGGACTGTGTTGCTAGCGCGGTGAAGTCTGCGATAAAATGGGGAAAAACAACGCACTTCTTCCCCGAAGAACTGCTGCAAGAAATAAAGTGTTATATATGGATTTAGGTAATGAACAATGACCTGTATGTGTCCTTATCAACATATTCCTGAAAAAACACTGAAGTACCTGAAAAAAAAATGTGGGAAAACATAATCCCATTGCCTGGGTACCGACTACCCTTTACTTGTCGCTATATACATGGCGAATGTTTGTGTGTTCATAATTTTTGTGACAGATTACTTACTAAATTTTTTAATAAACTTATAAGTTTTATTTATTAATTCATTTAAAAAATAAAAAATAATAGTAGTTATGATTTTGTTACAAGATTTTTTTTTATATTTGCATCAGCATCTTAAATATTTTATAGTTTAATTAAATTATTATTGTTCTAATGAAGAATTATTTGTCTCTAAGATTTACCTGTATAAATAATTGTGTAAATGAAAAAAGTTGCTAATTTTTATATGATATTTAGTTTTTTTAGTGTAAAATAAGTAAATCATGCGTATTTTTCAGTAAAAAATTAAATAAGTATAAAATCACAAACAACGTAGGGTGAAAAGGCTAGTATAAAAAATTTGGTAATTTGAACAGGCAAAGGATATATGGCTCCCACATATTGTTTCGATTCAACAGGCTATGGTCATATGTTCACCACATGATTATTTTCCTTATTTTACGCAAATTTTGCAAGAAATCAACAAGAAATAATATAAATCTTATTAGAAAAACTCAAAATCTACAACATATAAAAAAATTGCACGACTTACCTTTTTTAGTTTCGCCATAATCAATATAAATCTTGCAAATACATCAAAAATCACCTGTTCAACGGTCAGTCAAAATTCAAATGACTGTCAGTGTCACATAATTTCGGATACACAGAGTTTGCGAATTGGGAATCATAGAGTATATATTTCAGATTTGACAGATTGTGGGCTTTCTGTTGCCTAAACCTGGCTACAGCGTCGAAAAATCTATGTGGGAAGCATATGTCCGTGGCTTGCTTAAGGGCACAGAGTACTTTCTTAAGGGTTAATAAAAAAAAAGCCGAAAACAGAACAAAACATTTAGGGTCCATCCGTATGTGACAGATTAGAGCGTGGGAAACATCATACCTTACATTCTAAACTGAGATGTTACCCAGATAAGTTAAGTGCTTGCCTTTTTTGGACTTCGTCGATCAGCAGTTCTATTTTTTCATTTGTTACAAGAAGAGAATGCAGAGATCGTCTGGCTGCGGCGGCTGCGTGCCCGTCGGCAAAAATCCAAGCGTGGGGAAATCACGGGTCTGGTCACACTGCATCTTACCGTGCGACTGACCAACTAAGTTGTTTTGTTATAGTGTGCGGGCTATCGGCCGATAGTTCGCCAACTATTTAGTTGAACGACTTAGTTGATATAATGTGCGGGCTATCATAAGATTCTATGCCTATTAGACATTCTGCGATTTAGTTGGCCAACTTGAAATTGTATATGTGCGGTGGCTCTTATCAAATGGTCTAAGTCGTGCATTCTATGACAATCTACTTTTTGCGCTTGCCGAATGCTATTGCCGAGTTTATGTCTCTCTGGCATGTCCGACTTATCTACTGAAGCCTGTATTTAAATGCGCCCTTCTATTGCAGTGCCGAAACGGTGTCGTATATGGGTCAAGCAAGACATACTGATCGACGGCCTTTCGCAATATTGCCGATGAAAAGTAGCACATTAGTACATACCTACCTACTACCTACACATACGCTTTCCTACGGAGCAGCACGCAGCCGAATCCTTACTAACAGTTCTCTATTAGTATTAGGAAGGATGATCTATTAAGGATTCGTTATTTCAAACATCATATTTTGTTTTTAACCCCGAGGAAAAAGAGAGGTGTTATAATTGTCGTGTCAGTCTGTGTGACGCCTATGGCATTGTTGCTCCTAAGCGCATGATTTGTTTTTTTTTGTTTGAAAGCTGACGTGATTAGGATTGTTCTTAGCTATAATTTATGAAGATCAGCTAAGGCGTTTGATGACTATCAGCTTCATTTTCTACATGAAGCAGAACATTTTTATATGATAGAAATTTTCTTAAAAGCTGTATTCGGCTTACCTTATTATTATAAGGCTCTCGATTGACTTTCGATTGTAAATGTAAAATCCCGTACATTTTCCATTTAGCGATAGCGGTAGCGATTGTCAAATGGCATCTTGTCTAGGCCCTCAGGTTACCTACCTCAGGACATGAATTATTGGAAGTTTTGTGGAAAAGATAATACCTACTCCCCCGGGTAATAAGGGAGAGACTGGTGGTAGAGCTTTTCCAAATGCATCACCTCTTAAAATAAAAACCAACCATAGCCATATTTGTAGAGCTCGCTGGACCATTGGTTTATTTGTGGTTGCTCTCAGATGAGCAAATGGAGCTGCTACGTGAATCAGAATAACCTTAAGACTGTTGGTTCCAGCTGTTGCTGCAACTGCCTCCACCCTTAAGCCTTGTTTGTCTGATGTAGGTATGAATGATGCTTCATATCAGTAGTCTCTAAGAACATGATATTACAATAGTCCAAACGTGCTCTAGTCCAAAACACACTTTCAAATAATACGCAGACTAATAATCATCAGCATTCATTTATTTGCATTACAAATTTAGTTTCTAATTTATAAGTGCCAATCGTTGAATGACCCATGTAATATCTATAGGTAATATACAAATTGCGTCTCTTAAATTGAAAAATTAAATAAATATTTAGGTAGGTGCTTCTAAATAAAAAAAATATAATTTATGTAAAAAAAACACAATAAATAGGTATTTCCTTGGTTAGATTTTGTTAATGACAAATATTAATTATGACAAAACATATTACTTACATCTGATAAATTTTATCTCAAAATATAAGTACATCAGATTTGTGATTAGTTCTACAAAACTTAATACGAAAAAGCTATGAATAAATTTAACATTGATTATCAAGCACTTGAATCATTCATAGCATAGCGACACTACACGTGTCAGGTGTTAATTTGTTAAATATTATACATAATTATAATCTCCACACTCTAATCTAATAACGGTTGCGTAACGTTAGCTCTGTCGAAGGCGATCTTTAGACACATCTTGCAGTTATATATTAGCACACAACAAAATATATCTAGCTAACTTTACAATGCTACGTCGTTTCATTTTGACTAGGATTCGCAGATGACACTGATTAGAAGGAACGCAACAATGATGAAGTGCAAAATAAATAGCACTATTTTAAATTAAGCAACATAATGTTGTGTAACGAATTGAACTTTCATATCACAAATAACTAGTATCGTACTTGTTTGTTAGGCAATATTAAATTATATGATCTCAAGCTCATCACGACACTAACAACGTTCTAGAACAATCACAAGATTCAAGACTAATGACCTGGACACGTTTAGGACCTCATAATTTCAATAAAAATCGTAACGTCAAGGACTACATCCTCCCTTATAATCAGTTTCATTTGCAATACATTGCACATAATATTATGTACCTACAGGTAAACACAAAGTTAATGTTCATTGATATAAACACGATCAACATACATTACCGCTTAAACACGTATAAACCAACTGAAATTAAAAATATTTCCATTTGGTGTTGCCATATCGACAAAACTTTATCGTTTGTTGGTTAATGAACATTACAGTAACTATTATTTTAAAAAAATCACTTAAATTACTGTTTGCACCATCAATTGTTTGATAAGAGATTAATAAAATAACAACACGATTCACACCGATCGATTTATAGAGGACCTACTTGTTAAGTTTACGTCAATCATTCTAGTTAGTCACTATGAAAGTCACGTTTAATTTCAAGTCGAAAATTTAGTGGTTTTCCCGCAGCGAAATAATTTAGTGTCAGTAGTATAAAAATAGATTGATTTTATTTTGACAAAATAAAAAACTGAGCAGTATACTCCTTTTGTTTTTTTTTTAATACGACTAAGGTGGCAATCACGGCCCACCTGATGGTAGGCGGTTACCGTAGCCTATAGACGCTTGTAACGCCAGAGGTATCACTTGCGCGTTGCGGACCCTGTAAAAACCTTTTTTTTACCTTTTCGTTGCGGATCGCTTGCGGAGCGTAGGAAAGCCCTTGAGTAGTAAGTGCCTTACTTACGTTACGTCAAGTAAATTACTGAATGTGCGTTCCCATTGAGGGTCCACATCGGAATTTTGAGCTTTTGAATGTGTCACCCTTTAGTAAAAGTTCTCAAACGATTGTAAATTGAACCACTAATTTGTAAAAGTCAGCACTCAAAAGTTACATTCAGTTAAAGGTGGACCCTCAGTCGTGACTGACCGGTATCCATATTTAATAATCTACCTAAAATTTACAACTGTTGTAAATGGCTACTCTTAGTAAAAGATTTGTAAAACTAATTTCATTAATTGTCACTCCTTCCTGCTAAGTCAATAAGAAAATGTAGCATCTAGAAGGTGGTCCCTCAATTGATCGCGATAAATTCATATTAAGTGAGAACAACAGTAATAATTAAAATATAGGTATTACTGACAGTTAGTAAAAGTACTAGAACCAATGTAAATTCAATCTCTAGTTTGTAAAAGAAGCTATTCAAAAGTTTCAATCGATTAAAGGTGGTCCCTCAATTGAAACGCTTGTCATAAAAATAAATCAATTTACGTAACATTTGGTTGAGAACTAGACAATTGCTATAGCCTATTCGTTAGTAAAAAAAATTAACTAACTATTGCTCCACCGAACAGTATAAACAAATGTACCGTTTTACTTAAAATACAAATCAAACTGCTGTGAAGAAATACTACGGTCGAGGTGACCACATATTAGGATTTTATGGGATAAGTAAATAAAAATAATTACTGTTTGTTAACATTATTCATGTATTATTTTTAGGTTTGACATATCTTAGCTAATCAAATCACAATAAGAACATCAATCACAATGAAAAAGGTTGTTAAATGATGTTATAATAAAAAAATTACACTGCACTGACAATGTTACCCTGATCTTTTTAATAATAATAATAACATTCATACACTCACACCTATTATCTAGCCCAAAGTAAGCATCATTAAGAGCTTGTGGTATAGATACTAGATAACAGAGAAATAATGGTACAGACCACTCGGCCAGCCGGTCGTCTGATGGTCGATTTTTAATTCAGACATTACTACTAATTTGACAGTACGTATGTATAAAAATTAGTTCGTTTGGAGGACTTACGTCAAATTTCAAGCGAAAGTCGTCGTAACAGCGTATGCTCTCATTAAAGAAGTAGTGACATCTGTAATGGCCGATGTCACCGGCGCTAGCTGCTGTAATAAATTCCATAGCCCCAACTAATTTGTAAAATTTTTGTTTGAAATTGATCGTCCGAGGTAATTTGTTAATATAATTTTTAGATGTGTCATTTAAATCAAGTAGCGTATAATGAAAATGTAAAATTTATTAAAAACGGAAACATATGTCCATCTCTGAAGGTTGACTATAATAATATTTGTTGTGTGAAACTTATGACAAAAATGATAATTTTCGATGTAAATTTGTGGCAAATGGTAATATCCAGAGGTCGGAATTAATTAGAGTTATTAATGTACTTACACTGATTTCATGTATCGAAAGAATAAATTGGCTATATCTCAAATCCCGAGATTAATTTTAAAGAGCACCGTGATTTATTTAATATAAAAGTTATCTACTTTTACACAATTTAAACCACTGCAGGCGCGAAGTTGCCAAATTTACATCAACGACATTGGATGTCGGAAGTTGCAAAATTTGACGATCAAGTCGGACGAACAAAATTAAACAAATTTTTTACAAATTAGTTGGGGCTATTGAATTTATTCCCGCAGCTAGCGCCGGTGACATCAATTACAGATGTCACTACTTCTTTAATGAGAGCATACGCTGTTGCGACGACTTACGCTTGACTTACGAATCATTTTTTAAACATACGCCAAGCTACCTTAGCGTATACTTTAAGTTAATATTGTTACTAACATAACTAATAAAATGTAATTAATGTAAATGCAATATATATATAGTTAATATGAAATAAATGAATTATTATTATTATTATAGTATGTTTAAAAAATGATTCGTTTGGAGGACTCTTGTCAAATTAATAATTTAAACATTACTACTAATTGACAGTAGTGTCAAATTAGTAGTAATACTTTTTGTAATGTTTGTATTGTTTTTTCTTTTAACAAATATAAAACCGACTTCAAAACACATAAGGAAAAAATAATTAAAATTCAGTAGCTAGGTACTTACCTCCTAAAATGTATTTTCTGGAGTTCGTGCTTCACTGTCTATTGTCTCTGGAAACAGCTTAGCATGCTTAGCAAGTGATTTCCTAAGGTCAAAGCAAGATGGATGACCATCAGCACTATCGACTTGTCTGTCTCTCAGTCTTTGGTTGAAATATATAGTGAAAGAATTATCTTCTAACTCCTAATCGTTAATGAGTTGTACCTTCAATCATCAGCTCATTAATATGAGATGATGACTAACAGCAGCAAATACTTGAATAGCTTTGGGAAAACAGTAAGGCATGTCATACATGCCTATGAATTTGAGGTTCGGCCTCGATTTCCTTGGGATCCCATCATTAGATCAGGGCTTAGTGACAATGGGACCACCTCTGGAGTATATTATATCGAATAAAAAAATAATTTTAAAAATCGGTTCACAATTGACGGAGAAATCGGTACAAAAAATACAAAAAAAAATACATACCTACATTGGAAAATATAACCTCCTTATTTTTGAAGTCGGTTAAAAAGATCAGGGTAATATTGTCAGTGCAGTGTAATTTTTATTTATTAAAACATCATTTAACAACCTTTTTCATTGTGATTGATGTTCTTATTGTGATTTGATTAGCTAAGATATGTCAAACCTAAAAATAATACATGAATAATGTCAACAAACAGTAATTATTTTTATTTACTTATCCCATAAAATCCTAATATGTGGTCACCTCGACCGTAGTATTTCTTCACAGCAGTTTGATTTGTATTTTAAGTAAAACGGTACATTTGTTTATACTGTTCGGTGGAGCAATAGTTAGTTAATTTTTTTTACTAACGAATAGGCTATAGCAATTGTCTAGTTCTCAACCAAATGTTACGTAAATTGATTTATTTTTATGACAAGCGTTTCAATTGAGGGACCACCTTTAATCGATTGAAACTTTTGAATAGCTTCTTTTACAAACTAGAGATTGAATTTACATTGGTTCTAGTACTTTTACTAACTGTCAGTAATACCTATATTTTAATTATTACTGTTGTTCTCACTTAATATGAATTTATCGCGATCAATTGAGGGACCACCTTCTAGATGCTACATTTTCTTATTGACTTAGCAGGAAGGAGTGACAATTAATGAAATTAGTTTTACAAATCTTTTACTAAGAGTAGCCATTTACAACAGTTGTAAATTTTAGGTAGATTATTAAATATGGATACCGGTCAGTCACGACTGAGGGTCCACCTTTAACTGAATGTAACTTTTGAGTGCTGACTTTTACAAATTAGTGGTTCAATTTACAATCGTTTGAGAACTTTTACTAAAGGGTGACACATTCAAAAGCTCAAAATTCCGATGTGGACCCTCAATGGGAACGCACATAATTACTGATGCTTCTCACGCGTTCGATTTGTTGAATATTTTTAAACTAGTCTTCAAAGCTGATTAAATGGGCACTTAACGGCTTTCGTAGTAATATGGGATCAAGTAAAAGTCCATTATAATATTTAAAAAAAAAATTTCGCTAGTACAAATTGTTTTGCCGCGGGAAAAGTCTTTAAATTTAAAACGTGTATAGGTACCATATTTAAAGTTGAACTACCCAAAATGTTATTCGAGTGAATAAAAATTAACAAATAAGTCTCAGATCTTATTTACACTTTAACAAGTACAATAAACAATGTTTTATGACACATAATGAAATTTTTTAGTGGCGCAGTGTAGGGCAATACTGATGGTGAACTACAAAGATATCATGCGATAAGTCTGAATTTATTAATACATTAATCTTACCTTTCCAATATATTTTTCTTTCAAAGCTTTAAAAGAAAAATACAGAAGAAATAGAAAGCATTGCCCTAAACAACGCATTCTCTATTAACTGTACACATATTACTTTATGTATACATCTTGAAAATATCAAAACTATTGATTTGTTTTGTACCTAGCATTGAAGCTATCAAGATATCACATAAAGATAAATAAGTACGATATTTGTTAATAGTACGTATTTTGTTGGCCAAATTATTGGCAACGAACGCTACATTTCACTATTCAAATAAAACTTAAGTCTTTGTGAATGGTGTAATTAATATATACAAATGAAATAAAACTTAGTACAATACAATCATCCCACAGAAAACTCATATTGTCAACGAACATAAATAATGAGTGACTTGGTAGGACACCGCTACTAATGTAGAGGTCAAACATTCAAAATGTAGACCGGAGAACACACACTTACTGCTAAAATAAAAATATCGTAGTAAAGGAAAAAACCAATTCCATGAAATACATAGAAATTATAAAGGTTGGTGACGACGACAATACGACTTTAAATAAAATTTAAACATGGGCTACATATTAGTTTATAATAATGTTTTGCATCTTTTAAATACATCTCATTAATCTGATAATTTATAATGCAGCCAAATTTTTCATAAAGTGTCATGAATTATCAAATGAATAAGAAGTATCTGAAAGTTGCAAAACATTTCTATTTTTTAATTTACTGTTGTACTGTCGTAACAACCCGTATGTTCTCGAGAATAAATAGGAAGCCATTCACATTATTATACAGATTTAGTTGATTATTATACGTATAATACAATAATATTTGGTCAATCACTACCTTTTAACCATCGGATTTTAAAGTAGTAAGCCATTAATTTAAAAATTTTAATTAAGAATAATAATTATACGTACAAAGTCATTATAATTTTATCAAAACAAAATATTGGATGTGGAGACAAGTAAGTCATATAATGAGTACGTAATACATAATAACAGAAATATCATACAGTGAATCCATAAGTCTCTACTCTTTGTTATACAGGTGACCGATTTATTAATTATATTATTATGAATCATTTATTGCACAAATGTAGAACATTGTTTACGATAAAGAAATAAAAAATGTAACGATATTCTTTTGACTTAAAACCTAGGACAATATTAATAAAAAAATGTCTTTGAAAATAATATAATTTCGATATAGAATGGATTTAATACGCTCACGTGGTAAAATATGTAAGCACTTTTTGTCTCTTATTCCAAAACAATAAGGCATTTCAAAAGTTCATACATACATATTATTGCACATCATTGTACATACAAGATATACCTAAAGATAATTCATTGTTAAAGTGTTCACCATTGACAGCACAAAAACCTCATGGTTGTTGTAATAAAAATAATCAGCTGTCAAAAGTAATCTCTTTTGATGACGACTGTACATCAGAATCAAGTCTTCCTAAACTGGCCATTTTTGACACGTCAGATCACTCCACAAGTGACACTTATTATAACGTAATCTCCTCGTATAGTCACCAAATAAATAAGTTTTTAGAAATGCAGTTGTTTAAAAAAAAATTAATTAATTATAAACTACAAATCGCAGTGCAGTCAAAATAATAAACGGTACCCCTTCAGCAAAGGCAAATTACCAACTTTATCGCTACAATACTCGTTAAAGTGAAAACATAACAATTCATGTATAAATTAAATTATAAATTGTGATGCAGTTGACAACCACAGCCAATAATATAATATTAACCGTAAAAATTCATACATTAGTGGTTCCGCGCCACCGTGTACCTCTTATTCTATCTACAACTATTATGTATATATTATAATTATAAAAAATCATGCTATTCTATGCTAAGAACACTACTAAAATGAATTATTATTTGGTGGTTACATATTGTACATTAATTCTATATGAGAGAAAGCTTAAACCGAAACGCTGAGAGAACTGCAGCGATCACTGGCGCATGCACAGAATTAGAAGAAAAAGAAATATACTTTAAGGAAACCACTGAATATTGTGTAGCCAGTACCTAACGTAATTTTCTAGCCAACACTGATTTTGTTTTACATTAACTTAGAAAAGTACTCGTTATAAAATTCCGAAAAAGGTATTTGGCGACCTGCGTTAGCTAAGTTTTAGACACTCACTTGTTTAACAGTAAAAATTTAATATATTTCTATTATTTTTCTTCGCAACGCCCTTCTGAGGAACAGAGGAATAAGTATTCCTCGAACAATTCATTCATATCCTACGGTAATTATACTCATATAAATTCATTTGTGTCTACATAAATAATTTAATTAATTATCTAATACATCTTAGCCCTACAAATACTTTTCGTAGTCAATTGTTAATGTATTGAGCAGTAAACTACATAGAAAGTTCCTATGTCCCGCACGGAATAAACTTTAATCTGCGCGATCTGGTTCCTTCTAATTCTGTGGGCACGTGAATACAACCAAGCGCCAAACAACGACTGAGCGGAGAGAAATAAGCACGCGCTTTAAATATACACCAAGGCTATATTGTGTAATACACTTAATGAGTCCAGGAGGTGCCGAGCACAGCATCCAAGGAAGATCGAGACATGATACGTGACTGCGACGGTGAGAAACACACGGTTGGTCGAATTGATACCAGTCTCTGGCGCGAGCACTCTAAATAATTTATAATTTTAATTTATTTGACAAATCACATTTTCAGTGAGTGCGTGCCCCAGATACTGCTCTAATGAAGTGAATAGGTAACTGATGGATTACGAAGGACCGTCTCTTAAATCAATTTCTAGCTGAAAGTAACCAAATTCTAACACTAGTAATTTCGTCGACGCTGACCCAGTTCCCGCTGAAATCCTTATTTACCGTGTTTGAAAATCGTGTAAAATATCTTAAAAAATTTATGAGCTTCAAAATTAAATTATCACAAAAATATACAAATATAAAACTGTGAAAATGTATCAGTAAAGTAAAGTCATAAATAAAAATAAAAAATAAACTGACAAAAACAATAGGTAACTTGATTTCCAAACACTGGTCGCCTATTCA
This sequence comes from Nymphula nitidulata, assembly GCA_947347705.1. Classification (NCBI taxonomy): domain Eukaryota; kingdom Metazoa; phylum Arthropoda; class Insecta; order Lepidoptera; family Crambidae; genus Nymphula; species Nymphula nitidulata. The sequence goes on from OX374616.1 coordinate 28,561,105, forward strand.
CGCGCACGGTTTAATTGTGATACGGAACCGCGGGCTTGGTGGAAGTGCACACGTAGACGAAGTCCGACTCGGAGGAGATGCGTGCGCGGCGGGCGCTTTGTTAGGCGTTCGCCACCTGCCACACGATCAGGTGGCTCTTGGAGGCGCGCTCCGCCAGCGAGCTGTGCTCGCTCGACGATCCGTCCTCCGCGATCACCACCGAGTCTTCCATCTCGGAGTCCGCTGCGGAATAATTTTACGTGAATACTTATATCTTTCAAAGGAAAAAAATGATACTCAATAAAGAATGGCATGGAAAGGCGGACATTCGGCTTGCTTAGTTTGCTTAGACTTCAAAATTAGCAACGACACGAAGAAACAGGAACAAAATGAAAATTGTCTCTTTACCGTTTTGCAATAATCAGTGCTTTTTTAGAGCCGCTTTTCTCAATAACTTTACTATATACTGATATAGACAACCCATTTTCAATCTATTGTTAAGGTCAAATAAAATCTGAATTTCAGCATAATTACACAAGCACTTCGTGATAAAATAATATTCAACTTGAATAATATTTATTTATTTATTTTGACACACCCATTTCACACTAATATTATAATAAATGTAAAACGAAATTTTATTTCTCTGTTAATAAATTATTTACAGTTAATATATTAGCAATATACACGTTAGCAGTACATTGGTTTAATAACTTTTACACAGTGCTTACCTTGACAAATTAACCAATTAACCTAGTGCATAGTCCAAGAAAATTATATCAGGTTTGGTTTATTGTTTGAAACAAATATATTATACTGTAAATTGTGTTAGTAATGTTTACACAAATCGTAAGCAGTATGAAGCGAATGTATAATGTAATGACAACAAATCATTTTTGAGTTCCTTTTTATTGGTACATTTCTTTGATATGCGTATTCTGATCAGAAATACATAAAACAGCAGAAAATAGGATTCATATACTGAGCCACATAATATAATTATAATAACATAAGTATGAATACCAAATACAATATCCCTGTGTTTGACGAATCCGGGTGAAGCTCGCTTCTATCTTTCCTTATCATCAGGTGAGATGAAGGCCAAGAGCTACCCCATTAGGAAAAAAACAGGAAATGAATCAATGAATAATCAAACGTATAGGTATGTTTTTTGACTTTACAGTTACTCTAACGAGCCTTCGCGAGTCGTTAACGTATAGTCACGCTTGATTACCAGTACGAGTTATTTGGTTATTGTTTTGTTTAAATGTCAGGTAATTTTTATATACAGTGACACTGACACAATAAAACATACACATGACAAAGTCAACGTACAACGCGTCGCAATTAATTGACCATCGAAGAGACTTTACGACGTAGTAAAGAACTACCTTGAAAATTTAATATAGTTCTATCAAGAAAAAAGTAAATCGGCACAACAATGACCCATCAAATAGGATGGACCGAATCTATAATCGACGTTATTGCCGTGATATGGTTTCGGTACCGTTTTTGAGAGAAAATTTACATAAACATAACTTTAAAACATTGTTTTTCCAATAAACACTATATAACCCTCAAACGTTGTTCTTCCAGTAAACATTACATATCTAATAAAATACGGAGAAGAAACATAACAAGATTCTGTAATCCATTACCTATACGTATAGAGCTTCCTGATTATGTTATTTTTAATTTACAAGAATGCATGATGATACAGAAGACATTTTTTTTAGAGTAGCACTCCCGTAACTAAAAATGATTCAGTACTTCAAAACAATCAAACTTTTTAGCTGAAACAGGCGAGAGCGACGGCGTCACGCCCCTCGCAGTGGCTATAGTCGCCGCGTACTATAGTAGACACTGTTTAGAGAGAGCAGCCCAAGTTATTATAGTTGGATGAGAATATGGAGATTTGCTCCATATTTTATACACGAATTTTTTGATTAAGAATTCTATTTTAAAAAATACGAGAACTTAAATTATGTACTACAGAAAAAAAACGTAGAACTACTCTGTTTAATGCACACCTACAATTGAATGAGCCCTTGCCACTGAAAATGATAAGAGCCGGCAAGCTTGACGTACTGTCAACTATTATTATTATTCACAAAGCTGTCGGAACACATCGATTTCAAAACTCAAATCCAATCTCGCTTCAACGCACTGCGAAAAAGTAGCAAGTAAATAAGGAATATTCGAATATTTTGGACAGTTGTGAATACGGGTGCAGGTCCATTGAATATTAGCCAATTGGAATCTCTTACTCCTGGGAATACCGCTGGGATCAAAATATATTTATGATCAGAACAACTCCGTAAATGATTCATATGATTATGCAGTTAGTATCGATAATCATGATAGATTAGTTATGTTAAATGAGTTCAAGCGTGTACATACATGCCCTCGAATGTGATTATAAAAATTGACGTACCGTCGGCAATATAGAAAACATACAAAGGACTTATATTCTATCAGGTACGTTCAGGGTTGGGGACTATCCTCCATACCATGAGGTGAGAGGCGGGGTCACGGTCGTCCGCATGCTCTTCTAATAAACAAAATAAAACCGTAGAAATCATAATGCATCTCGCAAGTATTCGACTAAAATGTGAGTTTAGTGGTGGTAGTGTGAGACAGTTCAATGAAGATTATTTTCTGGAGCCGCTATTTAATTATTCGATTTATTTTAGTAGTTACCACTATGACAATTTTACTACACATTTGGCTACTATTTGTTGTAAGCAAATATAAGTAACGAAATACGCATCATGTAAATATTCGTGTACAAAATAATTATTAGGTCCTTACCTAAGAAGTTTTATTATATTTAATTAAAAATATTCTTTAATAAGCCATTTTTATACTGTAGAATTCCTAGGTACGAGAATCATGGCAGTGTTTGAAGGGGGTTTTCACCGCCATATTACAGCTGAAATTTTTCCATTGTTATGTAAAATCCGAATAAAATTTAAATCAGTTGGAGAGAGTACGGCCGGTGCCTAAGGGGTATCTAGACAAAGCAGTTGTAAGATCTGTAAGCGAGCATCGACGTGTAGTTGAGAGTGGACTAGAGCACTTGATATTTATATGCGCTGCTTGATTACTGGAAAATTTCTTGTACTTATTGGGTAATACCTGCATAGGTTCACCATACCGTCACAAGTAACTTGAATCAAATTTCGTTTGATGACTTTTCTGCCTCTATAGGCTCCTGAACATTACGGCGAACGATTCCGACTGTAGTACAGGAGCCACTTTAGTGAAAATCGGATTCACAGTCAACTCATCGGCGTTTTTATCTCTAGACTGGATTTTTCCATGGTCACAGATAAAACTTAATGGCAGTAAAACCAATACAACATTGTTTTTTACTATTGTAACCTTACTATAACATTTATTCGAATATGTTATTCTCAGTTTAAGGCAATCGAAATCGGACTTAAAACAAGACAGTATTAAATATCTAATTTCATAGGTATGGCCCTAATATATATTTTTCTGTTTCTCTTTTTTATGTAACTGCTTAAATACACTGCAAGTTATATAGTATGTATGAATATGAATTGAAGCCATAGATAATATCGAATCGCTAAATAGCAGCTGTAATGTGTAGTGTAAAGTAAGCAATGACAGCGATGTGAATATTCCCTTCGCAATGTTTTAATCACACATTTTAGTAGAAAATCTGCACCTGCAATTCAAATCAAACAATAGGCACAAATTATATAATTGTAAACCTCGACTCAAGTCATCACTAAGCGTGTACTTATAATAAGCTTAATGCTAAATAATAATTCTATGTAACAGTAAGCAATGAAAGCAAATTGAAATAATAAATTACGACACTATAAACACAAGTCGACTACAAAACAACAAAATCTATTACGCTAACGTGCATATTGCTTGCTTTGAAATATTGTATCCAGTTAGAGGCGAACCTCTGATAATATTCCTGTCATATCAATAGCGAATCACTTTTAAAAAAACTTGAACTTTCAATATCTTTCTGTTGGCTACCAAATAGTAGTATAAAGAATGGATTATAAAGGTGTTCCAGTTCATTCTTCGTCTTCTAAGATGTCTTACTCAAAAACCGGAGACTAAAGCGAGACATCATACAGCGAAAGGCAAGGGCGCTATATTCGAACCCAATCATTATTGGAGTTTATTTTTATTGTATTAAAGAATTATAAAATGTAACATAACTTACCTATCCTAAAGTCGATGTACCCTTCCCCACCAGATATGACCAGCATAGGCGGGGGCGAAGTCCCTTTAGTGGAATCCGGGGACCTAGCAGGGGATCCAGGCGCGTCCACGGCTCCGGGAACCGCCACGAAAAATGTCACCGCGTCTCTGTGGCCGTGAAAACTGAGCTGCGCGTGCGCCATTGAGCACCAAGGAATACTGCCCGTGGGACTAATTGATGTAGCTCGAACCAGCGTCGCGTGACCTAGTAGAGATCACATTAGTATTAATAAATTTGTTCAGTTGAATAAAATATATAAAACATTTATGCTCGTTTGCACATTTGCATAGCATTAAGAGTCTCTTGGCGATTTTTATCTCAGTCTATAGGAGAAAGAAAGAGACAAATATCGTTAAGAGTCACCAATACATAGGGAATGGTTAGTGAAAACGACTAGAATTTTAATATTAATTTTAGCTGAACTTTCGCCATTGTCGACCCCGGGATCGGTCAATCAACATTTTTGATCCCGAGCTCCTCCGTGCTTCGGAAAGCACGTTAAGCCGTTGGTTCCGGTTGTTACTGCAGCCGCTATAGCCCACCAACCCGCATTGGGCCAGCGTGGTAGTGTTATGGCCCAAACTCCTCGTGTGTTTTTCACGCGCGAAAATTATTTTTTTACTGGAATACAATAAACATACGTATAGAAAGCCTATTTAAATTTATTTTTATTAGCATAGCATTTAACATTTCGTTGATGTGCCACTACCTAAACATACTATTTAAGATTTGCATGCTATCGTAAAGTGGCTAAACGTGAGATCACTGTACTTAATATTTACAGCATTATTAAAGATGGCAACTAACCTGGTACTACAGGACGAACAGAGTGCGGGACAGATCCGACGGAATCCCTGCTGGATCCTTCGCTCAGAGGCACGGATATGACCACGCCGTTACTGGTGCCGATCCACAAGCGGCCCGAACTAATCAGCAGCGCCGTAATGCGCACCAGGGAGAAGCCCAACTTGCCCGTGCCGAGCATCTTGCTCACATACGGCTCGATATCCACGTCCTTTAGGTGTTGGTACGTGTGTGCGTGGTAGAGTCGGAGTGTTGAGTCCATTTTTATTGATACCTGTTAAAAACCGAGTTGTTGCTCGAATCTACAAAATATTTCATACAGGGTGATGCCGTCAATGCGACAATAAATCCAAACATGGGCTATATTATTTCATAGAAATGGTTTGGCACTTTCAAAAACATGTTATTCGTTTGATAATTTTATGACATTTCTACGAAATAATGCAGCCAATGTTGTACTATTTCATACAAATGTCATGAAATTATCAAAAAAATAACATGTTTTTGAAAGTCGCAAACCATTTCTATCAACTATAAACCGACTTCAAAAAACTGAAAAGGATAAAATAATTAAATTTAAGTAGGTATTCATCCCCTAGAAACATATTTTTGGAGTCGGTGCTTCACTTTCTATTGTTTTTGGAAACCACTTAGCACTAACTCCAAAAATATGTTTCTACGGGATGAATACCTACTTAAATTTAATTATTTTATCCCTTTCAGTTTATTGAAGTCGGTTTAAATTTTTGTTTAAAATTTTTTTTTCACAATTTTTAGTAGTAACTTTCTAAGGTCGAAGCAAGATGGGTGACCGTAAACTTATATTGTTTCCTAATATCGTATCGTTTCACTAAAAATTCATTTGAAAAGCAAAAATTCGCAATTTCGCATATGTAGACGACTTAATAATTTAAGTTTTTTTAAATTTAAATACAAAGTACCCAACTGTTTTTGAAAAAGTTTTTATGGGACCAAATGGCAGCTATTCCGCATCGAACAAAAAAAGAATCACGTAAATCGGATCAGTAATCTCGTCGTAATCGGTGTACATACATAGAAAAAAAAACATACCGGCCGAATTGAGAACCTCCTCGTTTTTGAAGTCGGTTAAAAATAGCCCATGTTTGAATTTATTGTCGCATTGGCAGCACCATCCTGTACATGAATTATTGTAAAAAAAAAAAATATATTACAGCGGCACATTGGTCCTCACATGTCGATTACTTTTACTCTAATTACAGTGTTTTAAGACATATAAAATTGTCGAAGTGCCTGGTCTGGTTTGCGAGTGTCTGAATATTCTATAGTTCTAATAATTAACGTTGGTGCTGTCGAGTTCAAGTCGAGTCAAGTTGGACTTGACTTGGTTGTTGTTAAGCATGCATCTAATATACTGTAATTTTAGGCACTCAAGGCACTTTTAGGCATTTATGTCCTATTTAAAGTTGATCATTCGATGTACATGACTGTTTGTTGCCAGAATAAAAATAAATAAAATAAAGAAAAAGAAAATATTGTAAATTTCATGACATTCTCAATTTTTTAATTGATTGCCATTACATTTCATAATTACACCTTTCTCAAATAAATAGTCGTTTTCCCAATTTTTTTTTGCTTTTAACAATTAGCGACTAAAGATAACACTTGGGATTACGATTTACAACGATTAAGTTTAATCCTATTCAAATTAATCAATCAACTAATCGATTGATAGCAACACTAGTATGTAGCTATGAGGTTGGAGTGTTTGGCGGGATTTTGTGGTGTCAGTCAGGATTTTTATTACAATAATTAAAAATTGTGTCGGAGCGAACGTTATGTTATGAAAGTGGAGTGGTTTTATAAAATAAGTGTTTGTGTTGACGTGCAACTAAAAGATTATTATATTAAAAGTGATTATGGTGTGAAGTACGATGTACGATGAATTTTTTGTGGTTATCCACCTCATCAAGTAGCATCATATGGAAACTGTCATCATATATTTCGTGTCAAATACTCCCAAGATGCATTGAAATGTGTTATGCCCGCATTTTAAGGCAATAAATGAAGAAATAACAAATACAAAAGACATGGCTGAATGGACATTGGTACCCTTTGCCTTCCCTTTATAGGGAGAACCGAACAAAAAATAAAACTATGAGGTTGTAGCCGTACTAACCCAGACGCCATCTCCGTCGGCGGCCATCTGCCGCACCTGGCTCTCGTTCCGCGGGTGCGCCTCGAGGGTGTGCAGTACCGCCTTCGTCCGAGGCTCCACCACGAGCACCTTGTTACGGTAGCCGCACCACACTGTGCACCCCACTCCGCTCAGGCAACGCACTGTCACACCAACGGGAGACGTTTGAACAACGTAGTTTGATCCGGGAAAGTGTTTACTTATGTTGGGTAAAGTGGTTTCATTTTAAATGTGAGGTGCGCGTGAAAATCCTTTGTTCCCGTTGAGTCACACTGTTACACAACGGGAAAAATATTCCCGTTGAGTAACACCGTAACTCAATGCCACTATTTTTTCCCCGTATGTATGTAGCTGGATCATTCCCTGAAGTACCAGGCTACCATATCTATGTAGGAGATGTTTAGCATACTCTTATTTTATTTTTAAAATAATCGTTGGGGTACAATAAATAACCTCTCATATACTTATGGTAGCCTGGTACTTCAGAGGATGATCGAGCTACATACATTCGAATTTGAACAATGATTTTACCCAAGAAGGTGTTACTGAACGGGAATACAACGTTTTTTTTAGTTACACTGTCACTCAGCGGAAAAAAAATAGTGGCATTTAGTTACGGTGTTACGGGAATATTTTTCCCGTTGTGTAACAGTGTGACACAAAATGGTGTGACTCAACGGGAACTAAGGGTGAAAATATAAGACTAAACGTAGTCTAACTGGTGGTATAACTTGCCTGCGGAAGGAGCTCGTGTAAGTGTCTACGAATCTAAACATGTTTTAAATCCAATTTGATTAAAAATATCTGTGTAATTATAATTTCGGCAATGACGTGTAACTAACCACATTTAAAAATATTCACCAATAAAATAATAAAGACGTCAAAAAGTCATAACGCAATTAATATAGTGGACTTTTCTATGGTAAAAAAGTAAGTACATGAATATTTAAATGCTAAATCATTAACACTTTACTTGCCCACAAAGAAATATAAAATCAATTGTTATGAATCATATTCGATGTGTGAGACAGGGTTAAAATACGACAAATAACCACATATATGTTAAGCCGCTTACGGTTTATCTTTAACACCCTTTTCTAATTTGATTTACAATCGTAAATGAAATGCAGTACTAGAGCTATGATTTGTAAAAAAATATTATTAACCTAAAGTTCGTTTTAAATTTTTCAATATTCATATATCTATATGTATTTACAAATCAAATACTTTTGCCGTTATGGCAGATTTTCTATAGATTACCTGCCAAAGTTATTATCTAGATAAAAATTACTAAGTATTAAAAATCGAGCCGTTATTTAACTCACCCGAACACTTAGGGTCGCCTAGGGTCAACAACCAGTACTGCGTGAAGTCCCACTGGCCGTCCGCTTGCCGCGCGAATATCGCCACGGTGCCGTCCGCGAGCGCCACCATACATCGAGACGCGCAGGCCACAATCGATAGGATAGCATCGTTTAGTTTCACCCTGTGTGAACAAACAACCTACTATATAAACTGGTAACGAAATTGGTTGAAACAAAAATTAGAATCGTAGTACGCCTACGACTATGAACCATCATAGCAGATGGTAACATCTTGACAATAGAATCCAATAGGATGTAGCGATTTACGTGGTGACGAGAGGATTTGGTCCGCGGTTAAATAAACATTTTACTTTTACTGTTAAATATAAATGTTTTTACAGGCATTTAGAAACAGTACGAGTGCTGTTCCGAAATGCCTGTAAATTCATATCGTGAGACAGATCAACGTTTATTTATACCAGAACCAAAGGTCAGAACTCATGAATAAAATATCATGAATAAATAAAACTAAACTCAATTTTTCATCACCACTTTAATTCGATAGAAAAAGAAAAATGAGTTAAAACGTTCTTTAGTTAAATTAAGGCCAGAACAAATAGATCGATTCTCATAAAATTGATACCGCGTGAGTGATTATAACAACTTTATGTCACAGGGACATGCTTCTAATTCACCACAAACAAGTTACACAAATTTTGAAAATGGTTATGTCAATAGATGAACATTTCAGCAGACACAAATTCCATACTACGATTGGCCCATATCTAAGAAAATTATTATGTTAGCATGAGAGCAAGGCACCATATCATGTGCCTTGCTGCAAATCTGCAGTCATGTGAATAGGGAATATGCATGAAAAGAAAATATACGGGTTTAGAGCATTTATAAAAAAATACGTACAATTAAACTGCTAATAGTGAAAACAGAATTATTTTAGACAAAAAAATACCTGAGATATTTGAATTAGAAATTGCAGTATTCCTGTTACTATCTAAAAGTACTTTTTATAAAATATTTAACTATGGGGGGTGTGTCGTCAAAAGAGATGTTTCAAAAATGTATGGAGACTCGGCCAGGTCTACATACACTAAACTAAAAAATAGGTAAAAATACGCAGAACAGTGTTCAATTGTCCATTTTCTTTTTATTTGCTTTGTTGCGTGGTGTACAAAACAAGAATCATGGCGCATATGTCACTTTGGTGACGTTTAGTTGACGTCTATATCACTCGCCATATTGCCATAGTGAATAACGGTAAAATTAACGAAAAATTTCAACTATCTACAAACAAACTCGAATGAAATGAAAACGAATTTTCACGGAATAAGGAGGTTTTTCCTGATTATTTGAGATACTGTACATACAGCTGGCTGGATATGAACCATCTCCTTTATATCGGATCTCCTTGTCCAACACGATGCGCAACTTAATATCGTTATAAGTCAGGTATTTATCTATATTTTTTATAAAATTCTTTTAGTTTTGTAAATTTTAACTGTGTAGAATTAATTTTAAATCTCAAAAAAATTGATGCATATTCCCCATTGCGAGTTAATATTCGCTATGTATGAAATAAAGGACTGTCCTATAAATACTTTAACCTACTATTTTTAGATACAGCAAGGACACTTGAAGGTTTATGGTTATGTGCATATAGGCAAATTAAGCTATAGGATTTTTACTCAAATAAATAAAATAAGATTAATTAAAAAAAAAAAGATCCTTGTTACCTTATACAACATTTAGCGTAAGCTCATAAGGTATTCGTAAGTTAATCCTATTTCAAAAGGAGTTTGAAACTTTAGGCCCCGTCCATAATTTAGTTTTTTTTAAATGGCGACCAAAGTTTGATACCTTCAAACAAACATAAAATATAGATTACAAAAATCTCGTAAACCGTCAATTGCATAGCAATAATTGATAGCCATCGAACCAGTTGCATAGTTAAGCGGGTAGACCGTATCCCGGGAGCTTGGAGAGGTGATCCTGGTGCCAGACCGGATCAAAGGCTTTGGCAATTGTGTATCAGTAAATTAAAGAGTGATCCTCTAGGTATCGCATCAGCTGGTTATTCAAGATCAGTTTTGATACGCAGTTTTGAATTTGTTTTAACTTTCTTAGGACACTCTATATTCAAAAATATTCATATGCATTGGTTCATTGAAATTTCGACAAAAATTCGTTAGACGGTTTTGTGACGTAAGGAATTTTGAACTAACATGAACGATTGCTAAAGACTCGTGAATAGAAGTAGTTTTGACGAGGTCATAATGACACCTTACGTAATGTAGTCGTTACGTATTATATGTAAAAAAAAATTTGGAATCCAAACAGATAACAATAGACTTACCTCGCAAGACACTTGCTGTAGTTCCCACAAGCAGAATGCACGTACAAATTCCCGCTCTTGGTACCAAGCCACATGGTCGCCATCACTGTGGACATCTTTCGGTCTTGAGCTACGTCCGCGCGACTCTCAGCGTTAGATTGTTCCTGCGCGAACGCGTCTACTCCTGGCTCGGGGGAAGCGGCGTGCTCGGCTGGATTAATTATTATAATTTAATTTGTGAAGTAATATGGCTACTTTACAAATTAGAAGGCAATGGCTATTCTATTGACCTCAGCGGTATTCTCCTACTATTCCTACTATTTCCTACTTGACCGCAAACCCGCAATAACATAGCAGATTCAGTTCAGTAGTTGGGGAACCGAAGTATGAATTAGTAGGATTGAAATTTTACTCTATAACTCTTAAATATATTTTTTTTTCAGTTTATACCTAAATAAAACAATTTTCAAAACATAGTATATTATCTTATAATCTCTTTATTTTTTATATTAAATATATTCAAGGTCATTAGTAATTGCCGCCTATTGAAATATCTTAGTTGAGTAGTTCGCCCACCTGACAACACAACGCCAGATCGTGCGTCTGCCCTCGCTAGTCCTTGTTAACATTCATGGTACGTGAAAATTAAACGAGTCACCATAGTTATCGTGCAATCACACGAGTACCCTAGTGCATTCATCAGCACACGCATTGCATTTAGCGTTTAGTCAAACAAAATATGCGCATGATTCGAAAATAGCCTAATCGAAAATAGTTAAACGAATAACCACATACTGTTCACAGGTGTGGAGCTAAGTGGTGGGCTGTCTGGCGCTGATGAATCGGCCTCCTCGACGTTTTTGGGCGTGGACTCCTTCGGCGCGCCTTCGGAGGGCGGCTCTGGCTCTTTCACTGGTGTACTCGGAGGTGTCAGCAAGAGCGCTTGTACCTAAATAATATACAGTTAAATAGTAAACATTTTTTAATCTTTTCTTCTTTTGCAAGAATTATATTTAATATAAACTAGTATAAAGTTAAACAGTAATATATATAAATAATAAATTTTAGCTTATATCCTATCATTTTAATTTTAATTTCAACATTATCTGAGCTTCAATTTTACTATTATTCTTGATGTTTATTTAATTTTTATTGCTTATCGACAGTAGTAAATAATTGACTATTTATAATGTAAATTTTATTCAAGCTGTAATGTTTCTATTATTTTTTATTATTTTCATTATTTTTTACCAGCATTGATTTTTTTAATTTTATTTTGTTTTGTAAGTGAGTTGTGTTTTTAATAATGAATTATCTATATATATATATATCTTAAAGGTGACTGACTGACAGTGATCTATCAACGCACAACCCAAACCACTGGACGGATCGGGCTGAAATTTGGCATGCAGGTAGATGTTATGACGTAGGCATCCACTAAGATAGAATTTTGATTAATTCTACCCCCAAGGGGATAAAATAGGGGATGAAAGTTTGTATGGAAAAAATCAATATTCCACGCGGACGAAGTCGCGGGCATAGCTAGTTGATTAATATAATCTTAATTGGAATCAAGCTTGAATTAATTTTATTATTCTATGATCTGTATTTAATTTTTTATTGTAATATAATGGTGTTTTTGTAAAATAATAATAATATAATAATTTAAATTTATTATTGTTATCAATTAAATGTAATGCATGTTGCGGTGCCCGAACAGGGTTCATGTTATGCTACTGGAACCAAAATGTACACCTAGTTTTAACCACATCATTGCAATAAATGTTTTGACTTTGACTTTGACTTTACCTACACGGCAATTGATTTTGCAGGTCTTAGTAAATAAAATTCAATAGCATACTTTATTAAAATAATTACTGTTTTATCGTCAATTCTCGGCACTGATGGTGCTGTGTGTTTGTGTTTTCTAAGCTATGACTTACCAGTCTGGTAGTCCCAATAACTACCTCCTTCTCCCCACCCTCGTTGTCCGAGCCAGGAAGCCCATTACTAGTGCTGTCCGCCGATTCACCCATACAGAATAACGACTATAACGCAAAACATTAAAAAAGTCGAATTAGAGTATTTAAAATCGAAGCATTGGGCCTAATTTTGAAGACACACTTTAATTCTAAATTCAAGTACAGTATATCTCTTTCTCGCAATAAGTCATAGGAAAAAGATAGCAAGAATCTGTTTAGAGCCCGGGGCAAAAGTGGGCCCGGATCATAAGCAGTGTCGAAAGTTATATCATTGGAAAGCTAATTTTAAGTGCTAACAGTACCAATTTATTTAAATTTTTAAATATCCTCCGTTTTTTTATAAATAATTCTTGAAAGTTGACGACAACAATAAAAAGACATCGTTACAGGACGGTTAAATTGATCTAAAATTACTTTTAAATTGTTAATTTTAATAAATGTTGATACCATTTGGCTACGGAGTTGATTAATATTGTCTAATTAATTAAATATTAATTATTAATTGATCTCTCGACACTTTGCGCTGACCACCCTGAATTATTATATTTAATCTGTGACGCTCAAGTATTAATCAAATCAATGTCAATGTCGTCAATGTGACACTGACTGCGAAGCTTGAATTTTATATAATTTTTAGCTATCTCATTATTCTCATTTACTGACAAAGAAATATAATATCATTAGTGATATCAGTATTAGATAAGTAAAATTAATACACGAAGTAAAATTGAAAGGTTCAATTACCTACTTAGTGTGTACGCAATTGTAATAAAAAAATATAAATGTTAGCCAGCCAATGTTTTCTTGGAATAATAAGTACATAAATATCAATGTGGAACTTTTATGTGAAAGAACTTGCTACCTCATCGGATCATATGTACTTTTTATGTTTTTGCAGATAAAGCCTGCAATAACCTAATAGTAAATGCTAGCGGAATGTTATTCTCTAGTTCCTCAAGTGTAGACCCACAGATATCAGACACATAATTGGTTTTTATTACGACCCTCGCAAGACCTCGTTACATTTCACATTAAAGCACCTTTTAAAAAGTATTAGATTTGGAATTGTTTCACTAACAATCAAACTTGCATGTTCATGATAATAATTAGTGTTGAATTGTTAAAAATATTTTGCATTATATGTATGTAATAAATATTATCACACCTATTATCTAGCCCAAAGTAAGCATCATCAAGAGCTTGTGTTATGGATACTAGACAACAGAGATATAATGATAATAATATTTATATAAATATTAGAAATATACTAAATAAACATAAACATCCATGACTCGTAAACAAATGCTCATACTCATCAGTGCGCCTAAAGGATACAAACATTTGCTCGAGGATTTTGCAACCGAGATTCGAACCCGGGACCTCTTGACCGAGTAGCCTGTATAGCAAGGGGTACAGTACTCGGCCAGCCGGTCGTCAACTGAAGAATAATGAAATGAATACTATTATTCAGTAATTATAAAAAATTAATGTAAAGGGTGCATATTATTCTTCAACATTAGTTTTCTTTGATAGGAAATGTTATGTATACTTAGTAAGGTGAAATAAAAAAATGGTATTTAGTAAAACAAGTTTATTCTTCTTTAATATCTTCTTCATCTTCTTGTCATTATTATAACATTTTGTTAAAATGAAAATTAAGAATATGAACAATAAATACTGTTCAATCCGTTGACTTGACACCAATCTTCACCAAATTCAAAAAAATATTGTGAAATATTTTTATTGCATAAGTCTCAATGTAATTATATGAAGTTATTACAACAGTAAAAATTATTGTTTACTGCCCGAATGAAGTAAATGATTTGTTCTTTTAATCACATGACTTTGTTTCCATGTGTTTTTTGTCATATTAAAATACATTTTTATTTGTGGATATTCTATCTGCTATTGATCTAATTATTTACCAACTCAAATGACGATGCTTCTCGTCTCGAGTGATGTTGCTATAAATTCGAGTCGTATTCAACTCAGTCTTATTTTCTTTCCAATTTTAAATTGAATACGTCTAAATAATACCATTGATAGAATGGATATTAAATATGTATTTTAAACTGATTTAATCGGCGAACGTAGAGAGCCTAGAAGCATAACTTCATACAAAACTCGTCGCAAAATGGGTACCCTCGGCGGCTAGAAGAGCACGTCGGATAAAATCGGCTAATATCGAAATTGTATAGCGCCCTCTCGGTCTTCTGATTTACACGCGCCGGACGGGTCATATATGCAGGATGTAACCATGCAAAATTTTATAACGACTTTAATAAAATCAAAATCAAAAATTATTTTTATTCAAGTAGGCTCCTAAGAAGCTCTTTCGAATCGTCAAAAATCACAAATTATGTATATCTATTTAAGAAATGGTCTCACAATGTCTTATTGTAAATCTGTCTATCATGTCTAAATTTACACCGGTTCCAAAAGTTGAACTACCGAGAGTTGAACTGAATAATTATATATCGTCATTTTAAATAAATATAGTAACGTTGTAAATCGGTGAACTTATCCAATTTTAGAGTTGAGATCAGAAATCAGAAATAAAATGGGTTCGCTTCATTCATTTAAATAAAAAAAATGTAATTATCTGTCATGATAATATTTATTTGTATTAAGGACATAAGAAAAAAAAATTGTCATCAAGTGGTTTTATTTTTTGAAATAAAACCACTTTACCGGATTTAAGAGGCTGATAATTGCTAATTGAGCCTTACTTAAAACTTTTTTTAGCACAATCTGTTGAAATAAACGCAGTGAAAAAAATATATGTTACTCTTGGACATATTTCTGATAATATGCATGTCCCCAAAACACATTATAATCAAAATGTTTGTATAAAAAAAATGCCAAAGTCACCCATCAAAATCAGCTTTCAGAACAAATTCTGCGTTATATGTCAAAGGTTTTTTTTCTTATTTTTAGGGAACAAACTTGTTATATTAAATTTTATAATATTGATGTTTTACAATTTCAAATAAGTAACTAGTTTTTTAGTAAATAAATTTATTCTGAATTCTTCAGCTGATTTCAATAGCGACTCGCGCCATTATCCATTCTTCTCTTTCATTTGTAGAGGAAACGACAGTGATCGCCGAGGCGTGCTGCTATGTGGACCTGTGTCGCTTCTTTGCTCGCGGTTCTTAATAATATCAGTCTGCGTCTGTTTTAATTTGCAAATATCAAATAGACAATTATATTTTAGGTTTTAGTGATTACTATGTGAGTGTATTATAGTAGATAGACAAAAATGCGTAAATAATTTCGTAAATTTTTATTGTGAAAATTTTATTTCATTAATAATATTATTTATGAAATAAAAATTTTATGGTATAAATATTATTTTGGACTATGGAAAACCAAGAAAAAGGTCTAAAAAGAGTCAAAAACCACTCGTATAGGGGTAAATAACACAATAATAACCTGATTATTATTTCTTTAGATAGCTAATTTTATCTAATTTTAGGAACTATCAAAAACTCCATAATCATCACGAAAGTTGTACTTATTCAGATTCACAGTCACAGATGGAAGTTGTAAAGTAAGTTTATGTTTACTTGAAGGGAAATGTATAAGTATATCGTATAATTCAGATAGTTAATTTCGAAATAAATGACTCTGTCGCGATTGTGTAGGGGTTGAGATGCAAGACTTACTATCCGAGAGGTAGGGGTTTAATCCTTCAATGGTTCTTAACTTTTTTTTATTATTTGTATTTTTTATTTCTTATTTGTTTTTTGAATATGAAATATGAAAGTAAAAAATATATAAATATAAAAAACGATTAAACTATAAATACAAAAAAAAAATTGTATCATTTTTTTTTACTTTTGTTTTATTTTTATTATTTTTATGTATGTTTATTTCTAGTCCTTTTTTGTTTATGTTTCTTATTTTTTCATTCTTTACTAATTCTTTTTTAATATTTTTTATTTTTTTATTATTCTTAATCTTTGTATCTCTTAGTTTATCTAATAATGAATAAGGAAAGTAAAAGAAAACTTATGTATTTATATGTAATACATAATACAAAGATAAATTTCAACAAAGTTTTTATATAGAACAATAAAATAAGTTTGGTTTATTTCATAGACCTACGTAATTGTCAGACCCGGCAGTCTTAAAAATAATCAAGGTATCGAATGGTTCGTTTCTGTTCTTTTTAATATTAATTTTTCCGGTTACAAAATGTGATTCATGAAGAACAACAGGCACAGTTAATTTTAGATTATTAAATGCATACAACACTAAATTAGCTTAAGCCTAGCCTAGGCTTAAAGGTTCTTTTTTAAGTAAATTTTAAAACCAGAACTTTTAACATGTGCTATAAAAGAGATGTTTTAAAAATGTATGTAGACCCGGCTAGGTTTATACACAGTTTACTGAAAAATAAGTAAAAAATTGTAGAACGGTGTTCAATTGTCCATTCCAGTCCACGGTGTTGAGTATTCTATATTTCAACTTTTGTACCGGCAAACTATGCATGATTCAAATATGTCCTCTTTCCACTATATTATTGTAGCACAAATTAGCTCTCAGCAATAGGGTAGTTTACAACTTGTTTTTTATTTCATAAATAAGAAGTTTATAACTCATAAAGAAATATTGCAAAAGAAATAGTATGTCTAAGATCAATACTTTCACAGATATAGTTTCATGTTGATATGTTGCGGCGCAACATCCAAAAAGGCTCCATAGAAAATCTACGGGACAGGTGACGTCACATGTTCCCATATTACTAAGAAATGTATGGGCATACTGACAAAATTAATAATAACTATGTATCAAGTATGTTTTTATTAATAGTTGTCATTATAATAGTTGCTTTAATTGATGTCAGCTATCTAATTCCATTATCATTTTTGATAAATTTTGAAAATAAATGTCTTTTTTTTATTTCGAAAAGGGTACAATTTTAACAATATTTCATATCTTTTAAGTTTGAATTGTTTTTATGGGTAGTGGTAGCACATATTTTCCGATTTTGTGAAAAATAGCGCCAATTTTAAACTTAGGCAACATCCCAATTCATGTTCATTATAATTTATGTTAATGTACCTAATCTGTGGGCAATGTTGTTAGGATTACATTTAAATGTACTATTTATTATTCATATTGTTTAGCTTAAACATACTGTAACACTGTTTATCATCATCATCATCACCACTAGCCTGTATACGTTATATAAGCCTTCCTACATGTAAGAAACACATGATACACATGTTTAATTTGGGCAATAACACTACCACGCTAGCCCAGTGCGAGTTGGTGGGGTAAAGAGGTTGTAACAACAACCGGGACCAACGGTGACCCATCCCGGGATCGACCATGGCGAAAGATGCTTTGTTTTCGTAGTTGAAACCAGAGAGTTCAATCTACTACGCCACCGAAACATATAGTCTTCAAAACATATAGTCTTCATCAAATGAAAAAAATCTGTATCAGACCTTCGGATCTTCAGGCAAAATATAACATGAACGCTGGCACATAAATAAAGATAATCACATACCTAACCTACAGAAAGAAATCTGTAAAAAAATCTAACATGTTCCAAATTTCAATATACTCTAGACTGTTTCAGATGAGTATTTATTAAAACACATAATTTTTCAATTTCGTATATCATTTCAAAGATTACTGTTCCAGAATTTTAATAACTAAATTTCTTGATTAACCTAATAACCAATCATTACTGTTTGATACAATCGAATAAAGTTTCATACGTTTCATAGAAAGTATATTTCATAATATTATTATTATTTTATCGACAAAACTCTGTATCGAAACATGAATAAATATTAAACAGCACACATTTTAATATATCACCAATCACCGCATTCCAGTGGTGACTAAAAAGCTGTTGTAGTCAGTTCTATATCAATAATACCTTTCCGACATTTAAGTAATAATTGATTGTTACGGCATTACTTTTTGTTAAAAAATTAGGTTTGTATTGAAAGCCTTGCGGCATAAACGCTCTTAACTTAAAAAAATAAATACTTACTTGATTAATCTTTCTATTACTTCGAACGGACATTATTTTTACTGTGATAAGATGACACATCCATACTCTTATAATTGCGAATGTAACTGTGTCTTTCTGGGTGTTACATTTTAACACTTATGCTGCTTAAACGATTTAGATAAAAAAATAATCTATTATGGATTCCGAATTCCAAATAGAAATAACGAAAAGTACTTAAAAGAGTATTGGGTCTGATTTCAATAAAAACTAAAAGTGCAGCATTAGATTTTTGAGAAATCAAAAATTAAGGTAGAAATAGAACCCGTTGATTTTGAAAAAAAAAAACACTACCATTACACGATTCGATAGTATCGCGGTATACAAGGAACAATACATTCCAGGAAGGAAGATATTACATATGAAAAACGTAAGGGAAATGTTGGATTTTTATAAACTGCTACATGTTTTAAAGTAATGTTAAAGGCCACAGTGAAAAAGAAATAAAATGTAAACAAGTGCGAGTAATCCACTTTACGTTTTAATAACATCGTGCCAATAATTTACATTTGGTTCGACGTTTCGTTGATTACTAGTAACTTTTTGCATACTGCTTCGTACTTTGTAGCATAATTCATAAAAGCAAAACCTACTTGAAACTTGAATTTTGTAATTTGGAATCTAATCGAATGGTCTAATACACCATGTGAGTTTTTTTAAACAATAGTTTTGATTCCTGGCTAGGAATATTTTGTAAACATCCAATGATGCAGTTTAGTTTTTCTTTTACGTTTTCGAGAGTCCTTTGAGTACTTTTCGCTATTTCTCATAGTGTCGGATTGGGACTATCCATGCACTTAAAAATTTACAAGGCGTTTCAGAACCAAAATTTATTCAAGTCGAGCTCTAATTTATAGAACAGCTGACATGAAAATACGTATGTCAAAACTATTATGATTTGTCTTTTATAATTGCATCCCTGACTGTCAAAGTTCGATTTCATAATAGGTCCCTTACAAAAATTTGTTAGTATAAATAAGTATATTGACCGTGTATAATATTTACCATTAATTTAAAAATACCACTTATTTTTTATAAAAGTGTATAGTTTTTTATTGTTCATTTCTATTTTTATAATGGTCTATGGAATAAAGCACGTGGAGCACGCCATCTAGTGGCATTTTTTTAGCTTGGCGCTTTTGAGGTTGTAGTAGTTACGCGGCTGGTCGGTGTAGTATTGTGGAGCCACGTTATCGGAAATATTAGTGGGCGGGGCCTCGAAATTCATTTTCTCAAGGTCGCTGGCGTTTATCAGCCTCTTAACTTGCGTTTATTTAGATGTCACATTATGATTTTTTATACCCAATGTGTCGATTACTTTATAGCGATCAAGGTCACGGGAAGACTGAAGTAAAGTCGTCAGTTGTCTTTGATAAGTTTAATATTAAATACCGTCATATTTTTTATAGTTATATTTTGAGTGTTCCGATTCACGCCATGGAGCTTACAGTGTCTGAAGGTCAGGAAGAGTAAATACGGGCTTGAGACTTTGTAATTCTCATGATAAGATCCCAAGCTGGTGTGGTCCAACTATCTTTTCTATTGAAATTATGATGTTGTTTTATTTCAATAACCTCACAAAACTATCTTGCAGTTTGCAACTTTACTTACTACGACTCATCCTTAACAGTTTAAAATAGATACCTATATTATTTCCAGATCATTTTGTAAATAAGTAAATTATTAAAGTAATAATTAAACATACACATGTTAAAATAATAATGCTTAAATTTATTGAGAAATGTGTTGAAAGTGGCATCGTATTGTAAGGAACTGTGGCAAAATATCCATAAAGTGGAGGTTTGTTTATCATTCTTACAAAAATCATATAAGGCAACGCTGTGTAAAGCCATAATTGCTTATTAGTAAGTAAATTAACTATTAAACATACACAATAACAATAAGTCGTCATAAAAGTCTGCAGAGTTAAAAGTTGAGTTGAAAATAAATAAATACTGTCACACACAAATGACTGCATAACATCATCCACTCGTGTATTTGTTCAAATTGTCCACAAATATTGGGCCAACATGGCGGCCAATATTATTGTTTATATTTGACTCGATTATAAAGGTTTAGGAGAAACTTACATGTAAAATTTGATTCCAGTGCTCTTATTATGTTCACCTACGCGGCTGACACACCATTTCACTTCACTTTTGGACATATTAACTGAGATTTTATTGTTTTTTTACGAGCACATCACCGTGACGCAGTCAATAACAAACTAAATCATGGCGCGGAGTCCGATTTAAGCCCCGCCCACTTTGGAGTCTCTTTCGGGGTGTCATTTTGGATGGGCTAGTTACTCGTCTATGTTATTATCGGTCGCCGGATTTAATGGATAAAATATCTAGTACTTTGAACTAATGTAATCGATAAAATATTAAATAATTAGATACAATAAATTAAGTTATTTAAGTTATGGCGTTCATTAAAAATCAAATGTTCCACTGCACTACTTTATAATGATTTAATGACTCATTTTGTTATATTTAAAGATAAACCTAAGGTAAG
This sequence comes from Nymphula nitidulata, assembly GCA_947347705.1. Classification (NCBI taxonomy): domain Eukaryota; kingdom Metazoa; phylum Arthropoda; class Insecta; order Lepidoptera; family Crambidae; genus Nymphula; species Nymphula nitidulata. Next base: position 28,582,503 of record OX374616.1, read on the forward strand.
TGGTTTTAGTGGTTATTTCTTCAACACCAACAGCATCACAGAGCGAGCACTATCCGTCATTTTCATATTTTTTAAAATGTTGTTTGTACTTCAGTCAAGTTGCCAGCATTAATTAATTTAAATTATTAATTTCAACAAAACGGAGGATATTTACAATGTAATATTTTACCGGGTGGTCCACTGTAATTTATACTACATGCTGTAAAAATTTCGTAGCTGCTGGATTCTGGGGCCCACCTTTCATACAATTTTAGACCGTGTCCTTTAGATAGATTTCATAGAAACCATAGACAATTTTAGACGGCATGTACGGAGGTGCTTCCTAAACACTGCATTTTATCACGTTCAATTAGGTCGAAAATTGAACGCACGCATCTAAATGTCAAAATATATGACAGCCATCCTTTTCGTATTCAATTTGAGAGAAAGAGATGCACTGAACTTAAATTTAGACTTAGCATGTGTTCTCCAGAATTAGGGTCATTAACAGCAAAAGCAAGCAAGGCAAAAGAAAATGCGTACTTTTTGTAAATATCCAATAAGAGTAATCTTACCGAATGTCTTTTCGGTTCAGTTTCACTGGACATTCTCTCTTCGTACTCCCGGTAGTCTTCTGCTACGGCGCCAGGAACGGAGGCCACACAAAGTATGTGTTTGTCGCTCACAGGGAATGACTCTAGGACCACTGCTGGGTTGTTAGCGTCTATTATCTGGGTATAAGAAATATTATTTGATATAAGAGATTGTGATCGTCACATTAAGAGTTATAAATAATTTATTACTGTAAAAGCTGGGTGGCGTAGTAGTTTAAGCAATTTGATTTCGATTACGAAAACAAAGGATTTTTCGCCATGATCGATCCCGGATGGGCCAATCAAAATTTGTAAGCTCGAGCTCCTTCTTGCTTGGAAGGCACGTTAAGCCGTTAGTCCCAGTTGCAGCCGCTTTAACCCACCAACTCGCATTATGAAAGCGTGGTGGTGTAATGGCCCAATGCCTAGCAGTGGGTCGTATATAGGCTTTTGATGATAATAGTTATGGTTGGTTTCTGGTAGTGTTGTTCAGCTACTCAAAACATATTTTCTGTACTGGAAGAATTGTTTAAAAAAAATCTTATCCTTAAAATATTATGTAGTAGCTAAGTCTATATCTCACCATCACGATGCCCTTAGTCTGCGTACAAGAACAAATCCATACAAGGGAAGAGAGGTTCTTTTCGGTCTTTTCGACGCTCTGCGTAGACTGCAGCTGCCGATTGATCTGCTCCACCTCTGGCGAGTGCACCAATTGGGCTTTACTCATTTCGTATGCTGTAAATTTATACAACATTAAAACATCAAATGTAAAACGAATGGATAAAATTATTATGTAACTTTTAAGCTGACGGTTTGTTTTCCTATATCAATATGGGACTACAATGGAAATTTTCGTTGAGATATTTCATCATTTCATAGTTACCTAACAATGTGTGGCATTATTTTCACGTATATCTACAGCACGTATGCTGGCAGATATTTTGTTAGAAATATGTAGTGCTGCTATATTTATTGCATTTTTGTATTCTCTGTCCCTGAAGCCCCCCGGAATCCGAAACACAAATACGAGTTGGAAAGGTGCACCCCGTGATTTTGTTTATCGTTAACATTGTGTATGTACATAATAAAATTAAATAAATATTTATATTTTTAAAAAACTGTTTTATTAAATATTTTGAATACCCAAAATCGCATAGGTTTCTTGATTTGGCTTAATTTTAATTGGTAAACCACAACATTTTTGTCAATAACGCGATTTTTGTGAGTAACTTATGAGGCTAAACCTATAAAATTAAGCTTATTTCGTCTTAGTCCACAGTGGTTTTGATTTCTCTAGATCAAAGGTCCAATACCCTTTATGTTTTAACCAAAGTTAACAATTGAAGCAGTGTAATATTCAGGTACACTTACCTAAACACATGGTATTGTCAGGCTTGTCATCGTAAAACACGCTTTCGCCGACCATGCAGCCTCCGTCTGGCGTGATGCCACCGTTCAAGTTCACCCCAGCAGCGCAAAGCAGAGTCATACGTGGCTCAGTTTCCGCGATTGGCCTGAAGTGAGATTATATTAGGTCCATATTGATAGACATTCTCCTTAGATTTTTTAGCAACAAAACTTTGAATATTTTCCGATTTTAAAGCAAATATACAAGCATAAAATACGCCGTATTATGTATAAGTATTATTATAAGATTGGCACGAGGGGTGTAATCGATAAAACCGTTTTTTTAAATATAAATTTGCGTGGTTTCTGTTTATTTTATTTTTCTGCGTTGTATGTATAAAACTTCGCTTCGTGGAAAACTAGCAGAATAATTGCAACAAACTATTGATCAGTTTCATGTCCAGGTAGACACTCAAAGCTAGCCATTGCTGGTACAATAATATACTAATCCACTCCCATCACTATGGGTATAAAAACCACTCCAATCACTATGGATAAAAAAGGATTAATTTACTCTAAAAGTTACAACCAACAGACCGCGGTGCAGAAGCGTTCCGGGCCGTTTTGTAATGTTACAAAACCATCCCGGAACGCTTGCACCCCGCGCCGCTCCTGCGTCTGTGGGTTCTGGCTTTAATAAGTAGATTCATGTAAGCACCTAACTAAAAAAAGAGTATTATTCGGCATAAAACCACTAGGCGACTTGATTTCTTTCTCGCCCTCGCTGCTGCAAGCAACTCACCTACAGAAGACTGGCACAGGCACTGGAACCCCGGCAGAGGACAGCGACGCGCACGGACTTGGCCCCTTCTGACTCTGGCCGCTCTTGCCCGGCAGGCTCCACCCGTACGCCTGCATGCGCCCATCCTCCTTACGCACGTGAGCCCGCACCTGCGCGTGTTGCTACTTAGGTGCGCACAAACTCGGGAACGCAACGCGCGGCTATCGCGTTCACTTAGAGCGGTTTGAGTTATGCTGATTTGCTCACGTGGGTTTATTTAGCAGTCGAATCTCGTCAGTGTCACTTTATAATTAATTCAAGTTTTAACGTTGAAGGTATACATGCGAAGCAAACCCAAAAGCCGTGAGAAAATGAACATGACTCTGAAACCACACTGAATATGTAACAGCGCACTCAAATATTGATAAGATCCTCATGGTGTTAGTGAATTATCGACATTACTTTTTTATATAGATGTTGCACTTTTCGAAGGCAGGTATCGGACTCAAGAAGAGGTAATTTGAAACGGGAAATATTTAAAGGGTCTACAAAAAATATTAGCGTGGTCATCAAAAATAATGATTGGTTTACAAATTGTTAATTTTTCGGTGTTTTGATGACCAATCATAATTTTTGAAGATAAATTATGTTTTTAACATTGGTTAGGTTTCAGTTAAATATAAGCCATTTGAAACGTGCATTTTACAACATAACAGAATGAAATCTGAAATCTTGGAAACTAATTAACACAACTAAAATATGGAACCAAGATCACCGTAGATCAATTTGGTTTTGAATCCTACTAAATTTATAAACACGAAAGTTTGTATGGATGTATGTATGAATATATATTTGCTACTCTTTCACGCACAAACTACTGAAATGGATTTTAATGGAACTGTACAATAATATAGCCCATACATCAGAATAACATGTAAGCTATAATTTAGTTTTCTAAAAATAGGCTACTCGGTGTACTAATCCTGCGCAGACGACGTCGCGAGCAGAAACTAGTTTTTCATAAAATCATGCTGGTATTTGGAGTAGATACTTAGTTAAGGTAAGAGGGGATCACACATAAATTATCGGTGATTTTAGTGTCACCCGATTTTATGTTATAGGAACTTATTAACTCTTCGTGATAATTAATGTTTGGGGTCCGCGTAACGACATATTAGTTTAGCAGTGAGAACTAGGTCCTAGTACCAGTCACGTTATCCAATTATAATTCAATGCAATCTCGTATTATAGACATAGTCCTTTCTTCGTTTGTGCCCAGAATGTAAATAAACTACTAACTTACTAAAATCTCGTAAACTTTCATTAATCCGCTGGTTCAACGTAATACACGTAGCCTTTGTCCATGAATATTGACTCACTTTAATTATGACAAAACTGACACGAACTAAAAGATGAAATACTTTAAGGCAGCTTGACACATTATTCAATCTTTTTCATTCTTTTTGTATTTATTTATTACGTAAACATAATATTAGACCGCCTTACTAAGGTGTTATTTTGTTTTACATAATATTATTTGCAATAATTTCATTTGCCATAATGATCACAATAGTGCTGACAATAATGATGACAATAGTGCACAGAAGTATGTATTATGACTGAGCATAATACATACTTCTGTGCACTATTGTCATTAACACTAAAAACACATGACATAACAATTTGGTAGTCATAACTCTCTTATGCCATATAACTAGGTGCCTATGAAAGTGATATAATTATTAGTTTCTATATAAATAATATTTTACATACTTAAAATTTACATAACATACAATATCTATAACATATTCTTTACCTAAACGTTATAATACGGAGATCACAAAACAATCAATAAGTAATGCTATTTAAAACCGACTCAGTCTACCCCGACTCCACGTAGTCTTGTCTGCCCTACGCCTAAAGTGTAATTTAGACCCGCGAGGTCGCGGAGGGGTGACGCTGCCCGCCGGCTGAGTAGCAGGTGGTGAGTGAAAGCTATGACTATTAGCACTCGTAATCATGCATGCTGCAAACCTGCTTGAATACTGCATTCCTGCTTGCTTGCATGTCTGCATTCTTGCTTGCATGCTTGTTTACATGCTTGCTTGCTTGCTTGCGTACTTGCTTGCTTGCTTGCTTGTTTGCATGCATGCTTACATGCATGCTTGCATTCTTGCTTGCATGCCTGTTTGCATGCTTGCTTGCATTATAAACAGTGTTTTATCTCTTTTGTTAGAATTCAAAATGTATACGAGCAAGCAGTGAGTAACTAGTACGTTTGAGTGTTTTTTTGATGTTTTTTGATACAAAGTACGGTAATTAACCCAACACCACCTGATGTGAAGCGGTAAGATGAGTTCATATGCGAAGACAGCTAGTGCAGTTTAGACACTGCTCTAGCCGGTCCACTTTGCCGGCCCATAAGAATTCCAAGTTCTGGAAGTATGACAAAGAAACGATGCACGAAATTTATTTGTGCGTGATATTGAGGTGGAGACAGTGAATTGATGACTCCGAAGACCGGCACGCGTGCTTTTGAGCGGGAAGGGAAAAGGGGGATATGATCGAAAATCTCTTCAGAGCACACTCCGTGATATAGCCGATGAAAGGCGCTAAGCGACGCAATGTCTCGACGCAATTGCAGAGGCTCAAGGTTGTTCGTAACCTCTACATCGCCAAAGATACGGATAGCACGACGCTGCAATCTGTCTAGAAATGACCGTATTAGATAAATATAAATTATGGAGTTAGTTGTTTTAAGTATTTGTTTAACACATTTACGAACCAAAAACTTTCCTATGTATAGGGTTATAATCATCGTCATAGTCGCCCAATTTGCTTACAGCTTGGGCATAAACAAAAAAATATTCAATAAATTTCGTATAAAAATGCAAGTATCGGGAAAGAAGCGCATTTGAACCGTGGTCCCAATGCTTTGGTCCACTCGTGGATCCATAAAATAAACATATTACATGCAAGAAATATAATTAATAGTCGTATTTAATAATTTAATTTAGTTTTATAATCGTGGAAACCTTATTATGTTTAGGAAGTAAGTATTAAATTATAAGAACCTAGTATCAGTATGAACCGTAAGCCACATATCATTATAGAGAATACAACCAACATACACTAAACAGACATCATGCAAGGACGTACACAAAAGAAAGTCCCAGTATATGGCAAATACTATTTATTTACAACGTCACAAATTGTAATAAAATAAACCCGTGAACACTATACACAATATAAAGTTAATATACTTAAAATAAAATAAAAATTAACTATATCACTGTTCAACTTGAACTATATATTATTAAAAAGGTATTGAACGGTGTCATCAGTGTTTCAACTGAAAATAAAAGAAACGTGAAGGAATTATGTTTTGCAGATCGGGAATAAAAACAAACACCACAAGCAAATAAGGAATAAGCAAAGCGTTAAAAGCGTGATAATTAAATATGATATGCATAAAATATAAGCTCAAGAGTTAGGAATAAATATGAATAGTCACTCCAATCACAATTTTACAACATAAAATGATACAAAAAAAAAAGCTGTGAAATCAAAGTGCGTAAATGACACGCTCGATACTGAATTGGTAGAAAATTGGCAAAATATGGTAACCATATCTCGTACAATCCCTTAATTCACTCAATATTGTATAACGATATTCCGTAATTGTCTTTTCCGTTATTTTAATGTTGTGTACATTAATTGTTAAATAAATAAATATTTTTTCTTATTAGGACACAGTAGTCTACACTAATATTATGAAGAGGTACGTGATAATGACCAACAAAGTATGGGCGGTAGTAAAAGTTGCATTAAAGCCAAACTTTTTTGGGAGGGTTATTAAATATTTAAATACTACACCTCCATTCAATAATTTTAAGCCAAAATATGGGTTTTGAAGTTCTAAAAAATGCAAGATAATCTAAAAATCAAGACGGCCCGTATCCTAAGTTTAAGATAATAAGGTCCAATTTAACTAACCATTAATTGTCACTTTCTATCTTCTTTAGATAGACCGAGCTAAAAATCGCTAAGTCTCTTAACTTTCAGCAAATTTTAGAGAAAACGAACATAAGCAGAACAGGGACGCAATTCTCGATTCCGTAAAAAAATCTCGAATTAGATCCTCCTTGATGCCTTTCTTGGCCGTAAAATCTCGTAAATCGAAATTCAAATCTCCTATTCTTACCAGTAATCGAATCATACTCGAATTATACTTCAAGTAATCACCGTACGACGCGTTTAGCCCTACCCTTTCCATCTGATTTTATGACAGCTTGCAGCTATGAAATGTTGCAGCCATTTACCTCATACAAAATGGTTGGAAGATTTTAAAATAGCATAAAGCTCAAACCCGACCGCAAACCCTTAATAAACTATTAAATGTTTTTAAAATATAATAATTAGAGAAGCATATGTGTGAGTGACTGTGTGATATAACCTATAAAATAGATTGGTAATTCCTTAAAATTTTACTATTTATTAGTATCGTAAAATTTTAAGGGTTAACCTACTACTCATTATAACCTACAAGTAATAGGTTAACCAAACTACTATTTACTGATCTTCGCCTTTAAATCTAGATAAGTCCTACTTTTTTTAACTATTCTAATATGTGTTTTAGTCTTGGATTCTTAACATGACGAAACTGCTTAGCCTTCCTTCAAATGACAAGCATTTAAATGCATGACTGTACCAGTTTGACCCTTTCATCATCACCACCAGCCTATATGCATACGTCCCACTGCTGGGCACAGGCCTTCCTACATGCGAGAAACACATGAGGAGTTTGGGCCATAACAACACCACGCTGGTCCAATGCGGGTTTGTGATTTAAAGCAGTTGCAATAACAACCGGTATCAATGGCTTAACGTGCCTTCCTAAGCAGGGAAGAGCTTGAAATTACAAATTTTGATTGATCCCTCCCGTGACTGACCATGGTGAAAGGTGCTTTATTTTCGTAACTGAAACCAAAGCGCTGAAACTACTCCGCCACCGAACTCCTCCCACCCACGCCTGACCCTTTGCTTTTCTTTTTTTTGGGAGAATAAAACAAAATAAGGAATATTTTGTAATACATTTGGCATAATATTTATTATTTCTTTATAATTTCTCCTCGACTTCATCGTGAAATGGTCTGTATTAAGTTAATATTTCATAGCTAGTCTAATACCAGAATTAACAATATGTGTAACTAAGTTTTTAATATGGATTAGCAATAAAATACAATAAAAATTTTAAGTAACCCCCGGCGTCATTAATCATCTATCTAACACGATCTCATTGAGACTATTCATAAAAGCCCAAGCACGCTATATCTGCTGTAAGTTTCTGAAGAATTAAGCATTTTACAGACTTTTTGATGGTATAGGATCAGCTTAAGGATAGTATGTCATGGGCATGTCACCGAAGTAACAGTACACCAAAATTCAATTCAATCGGATCTGTAAAAGTTAGTGAAACCTTATCATGTAGAAAATGAGCTAATAGTCATCAAACGCCTGAACTGATCTTCATAAATTATAGCTAAGAACCATCGTAGTCACATCAGCTTTAAAACAAAAAAAAAACAAATCAAAATCGGTCCATTCGTTTAGGCGCTACGATGCCACAGACAGACACACAGATACACAGACAGACACGTCAAACTTATAACACCCCTCTTTTTTTGTCGGGGGTTAAAAAATAAACAAGATCATTATCAGTCTAGCCAGAGCCTTCTTATTCCTATTACTTCTATTAACATTACCGCTACCACTGTAAAGAATATTGTGTTTTAAAGATTCCAGTATTTAATTCCCTTGTATCAAAATCGATACAGAATTTAGGATTTGGCATATTGGACAATTGGACTATATTGGACTATTTTTTCAAAAATCGAAAACACCAAAATACAATTGGCAATAAGCGCACATTGGATTCAATTCTGTTGAAAGTTACTGAGAATTAATTTATGAACAGTATATCTTTTTTATACATACGCGGCAAATGACTCAACGCCATCTGATGGAAAGCGGTATAAAGAGTCCAACTCTCATTCTTATATTATAAATAGAATAAGGATATAAAATATTATAACTGTCGATTTCCTCTCATTTTTTTAAATAGGACATATTTTTCAGGGCTGTGCATTTTTTAAAGTTTCTATTTACATGTAAATATTATTTCAATTCATTGCATATTTTTCATTGACATGACAACATGTTGTGAGAAAGACGTGTAATTGTTATTCTAATGAGTATTAACTTCGAGCAAAGCCTTTTTTAGAGCTGATTATGATCTACAATCTCAAATGAGTTAGACAACTTTAGCACAGAGCACAATGGTATTATCCTTACCTGGCGGAACTGCTCGCTTCGCTCATGCCTCCTGTGGTGGTGGTCCGAGAGTTGTGTCTCTATGAAGTCGGCCTGCGTGCGCGAGTGCCGCATCGCCGGCTGCGCCGCGGCCACCGCGCGCAAGTGCGGCGTCGACAACGGCCGCTGAGGCCTCTCGCCGGTACTGTGGAACAATCGAGACTTTACTCACCGCAGATTTATCATTTCTAGTTAATCGACTAAATCGCAGATTGTACCAATACACAAAGAACCTTGTAACTTGGTACTATAACATTGCGATGTTATAGCACCTTGTTCCACCTTCCAAATTTCCAGGCAATATTTAAACAATATAAATTCAAATTCATATAATACTTTGGCGTTTGATTCGGTTTTATCTTTCAAATATATTTTTTTACTGACTCTGAGAGGAGACGTTTCTCCATTTTTATGTCTCGCTCTCGACGCCCTCCATACTCTTGGGCGATATATTATTATACTAATACAAAATTCCGGACTGGATATCCAATTTCTTATTTGTCAACTCAATATCAAGGCACTTTTGTAAATACCTTATTTTTAAAATAATTTCAGAGTATTGTGTTTTTAAGTGTTCAGTTTTAAGTTTAATTATCTTGTGTGTTTGTTACAGTGTGCCTTTTATTTTACTGCATGAATATACTATAAAGTGACGTATTTGGGTGCTTTTATTGTTCAGACCCTCCCAACCTTACCACCATACGCGTTACAAGCTTATGATAGGCCGCAAATCTTATTCAACTAAATCGTCTATTGTTAACGTTTGTCGCAGAATCGAGATTGCCTTCCGGTTAAGCACAATCAAAAAGTTGGCCAACTATCGGCCGATAGCTTATTAGAACGGACTCCCTATGCACGCTCGCGGACTATGCAACTTATAGTCTAGGATCCCACTGCAGAATTAGTGCACTCATCGCGTACATGCTACAAACCTAATTTTTACGCATGTTTATCATCAGGAGAATATACATCTACTCAGGAGAATGTATACCTACTAGGGTGCCTATCAAAATGTGGCCGCAAGTATTTTTAATAAAAATATTTTAAATTGATTTTTGGGACAAAATTTCATTGACTCGTTTTTTAAATAAAATAGCACGGCAATTTATAAAGAAAGATGATTCTGAAAAGTCACGGTTGCCATTGCGCACTTGGCCGCACCTCTACGCAGCCAGGTGTAAACAGGTATGATTTTGGTACCTTTTTACGTTCATAACGTGCATTTATTATTTATATATCAAATTAAAGCTAAATAAGGTTTGTAGCATGTACTCGGTGAGTGCACTAATTCTGCAGTGGAATCTCGTACTATTAGTTGATCAGCGCTCGGCCAGATGCAGGAGAAACAACACGTTTGGACCTTTGCCGATAGGCACGCCTATGCCACTGCCGACCACCCGATTATATGTTTTAAATGAAAAAGTAGAAGACCTCATACATGTGGACTTAATCTGTAGAATGAAAATAACTTATCTGGGTAACATCTCAGTTTAGATTGTAAGATGTTTCCCATATGTTATAATCTGTCACTTGCTACATGCACCCAAATGTTTTGTTGTTTTCGTCTTCTTTTTATTAATATATCAAATTCTTTTCCATTAAGTTTTCTTCACTATTAGTTTTAATTAAAACACTATTCCACATGGCTGTCCTATTCATTTGACATACAAAAAAACATGTGTTTTGTCCGTAGTGCAATGAAATAAGTTAGTCAGGCAGCGTTTACAAATAAGACTGTTCGAAATCGCGTCGGCAATAGTTCGCTTATAAATATCAGAATATATAAATGAATATAATTGCATAAAAAAAGCTTTCTGGCCCAGAAAGCTTTTTTACCCAGAAATTCTGGGTCAGAATTTACAAATCTAATTCTTCAAAGACTAAGAATCTCATTCAGTTATTTGGTAAGATATAGTATTGCTATAACGGATCTTATGCGACATTTTACTTTTACTGGCATATCAACAATAGAAAATATTTTTGGTCTGGTTTGTGGGTATCAAAATAGGAAAGTTGTCAAATAAATTGTCTTCCGTACCTCGGAAAGCACGTAAAGCCGTTGGTCCCGGTTGTTACAGCAACCGCTTTATCACCCCGTATTAAGCCTGCGTGGTGGTGTTATGGCCCAAACATTGCATGCGTTTCTTCCATTTAGGAAGGCCTGAGCCGAGCAGTGGGACGTCTAATATAACTCACGTCAAATGATTACTTCAGATTTTAAATAATTATATTTTGGTAAGATCTCATAAACACATATTAAAATAGTAAATTTGTCACAAAAATATATGTAAAACAGCTCACAGTGTGATGTGGTTTTCATATGAAAGCGCTCACGACGAGTTGTGGCTATCACAGAAAGACCAAATAGCCAAATGCGTGTTGCCATAACACGCATACTATCATGGTATACGACCACAATTGTTTTTGGCAATGAAAAAAAGTCATGACGCGTATAATAATAATAGCATTCATACACTCACGCCTATTATCTAACACAAAGTAGGCATAATTATGAGCTAGTGTTATGGATACTAGATAACGGAGAAATAATGAAAATAATATTTACGTAAATATTAGAAATATACTAAAAAAAAAATACACACATACTTATAAACATTCACGACTTGCGGACTAACGCTTGTACTCATCATACAAACATTTGCTCCTACTGGGATTCGAACCCGGGACCCCTGACCGAGTAGAATATAAAGCAAGGGTCACAGACCACTCGGCCAGCCGGTAGTCTTATAATAGGCGGATGGAACTATATTAGAATACGACACACCGTGCTTTGCGATGTGGAGGACACATATCGAAAATCACTAGTCTCGGAAACTGAGATAGATGTCCGACGTGATAAAACAGTAACGGTGTATACATATTTGAAACAAACAAAACAACTTCACTCGCAATAAAGCACTAGCAATATTAGCCACATACTCAACAATAGTTTTAGCAATATATTTTTTACATAGTAAATAGGACACTCATTCGAGACAGACGGACACCCTTTTTAAAGGAACACTTGAAAGTAAATGCCTGACGAGATGGGTATTGGTAGACTTTAATTGCGAACCAATATCGCCTTACTCCTGATTGTCACAGTATAAATAAAAGTGCTTAATTATCATCACTGCTGATTACCCCGTAAAAATATATTCAAGTTTTAATTTCAGGGTCGTACCTATTTGAATATTAAATAGCCAAAACATGTAAAATTTGGTAGTCTATCATAAAATAACTTCGCTTCGCATAACATGTGCTATAAACATATTTAAGAAATATTCGCATCTTAGCAAAAAAAAGTGCATTTGCATACTAAATCTATTACGCAAGGATTTTGATAATATTGGATTATAATAAATATCTTAAACTTAGGTTCAGCTAAGCATGACATATCAATTTCATGCTTAGCTGAACCGAGTGGGTAGGTTAGTTGGAGCTGAGTCTAAAAATATATATTTAAAATTACAAATTGTTACCTAAACAGATTGCTAAAGAACTTCCATATGCTCTGCTTATTTTTCTTATCCATAGTGGAATCGACACGACTGGCCCGCACCATCTCTGTCCAACGTACCGCGTCCTGAAGCTCCATGAAACGTTCCTGAAGACAAACAGAATAAAATCTTTGGTCAAAAATGCGAAGCCCGCAGGAAATTAAAATACAGCTTGAGTTTATTAGTGAATTTGTTGGGCAAAACTTTGAAAACATTTTTTAAGAATACGTTTTGCCTAAGAGCAAACCCGTTTATAAACAAAAAATCAATAGACACCATATTGAAAGGTACAAATTTATGTAACTCAAGTAGTAAAGAAGTTATTTATAACAATATTTTTTATTCCTAATCAAATTTGTAACATATTCATAAATGTTAAAAAATATATACTGAAAATATAGCAAAAAGCAAAATTCATGTCCTGACTACGTGGACCGAACTAGAGTCCATTTACAACGTGACTCGTGACTATTCCAGCCATCTGAGCTAAAAAGGACTTGGTATAACCCTATGAACTTTTTCTACTCAAGTCTAGCAAAGGTGACTTGTGACTATTCCAGCCATCTGAGCTAAAAAGGACTTAGCATAACCCTATGAACTTTTTCTACTCAAGTCTAGCAAAGGTGACTTGTGACTATTCCAGCCATCTGAGCTAAAAAGGACTTGGCATAACCCTATGATCTTTTTCTACACAAGTCTAGCAAAGGTGACTTGTGACTATTCCAGCCATTGAGCTAAAAAGGACTTGGTATAACCCTATGAACATTTTCTAGTCAAGTCTAGCAAAGGTCTACCTTGTACTGGTTCCTCTCCATGAGAACTCTCGCCATCTCGACTCTGGTGAAGCGCCGCCGCTGCGCCATAGGGACGTCCGCCTCGTCTTCGTTTTCACCACCGCCGGCGTTGTTGCTTATTGTTTCCTAAAAATTTCAAGCGATAAACATTTATCATGGACAGTATTTTACCTTGACTTCTAAGAGTGTACTTAAAGATATGCGTTTTGTGGATTGTGGGTACATGTTTCTCTTATTGACTGAATAAGAACAACTAAGTAGGGGTTAGTTTGATAGCTTCACTTAAATTTTGCTACCTAGCTTTAGTTTTTATCAACACAAAACTTAATGTTTACGACATTTTCGCACATGCTACACTACCTCTTTTTCGTGAGCAGGTCTCAGACGTTACATTACTCTCGTTGGGACAAATACGTTCATCACAGTTCAGTTCGATTGTAAGCGCACTATCTGCGCAAATTGTGCATTGCGGACCATAGGGAATATCAACAAGAATTGTGGTGTTAGGTAAAGGCCTTAAATAGGATAGATACCTACCTTCAGATTCCTCAACTCCTCCTCTAGCTGTGTGACTCTCTCCCGCAACTTCTCTCTCGCAGCGCTGAGACTCGCTACTTCTTCCCGTAGAATCTCCTGCTCCGCTGTGAGCTCGTCTACCTTCACGATGAGATCGTCTTTCACCACATTCAGGGCGTTCCTATGTAATACACATGATTATAGAACCTCTCTGAGACGGCACAATAAATGTTGAGTATTTCATCAAAATAAACTTACTTGGTTGCTAATAACTCGTTGTTTTCCAGAATAAGATTCTCAACTTCTTTGCCCATACCTGTATAAAAATACTATTGTTGAAATATTGTTTTCATACATAATAATGTAACACTGTAATACTGAAAAAATAATTATATTTAATTACAATATAGGAATAGTAGAAGTATATAAGTAATATTATAGAATAATAATACTATTAATATATTTACAACTTTTATGTATCTCTATACATCTATGGTTAGCATAGAAAACAGAAAAATACATAATAAGCCAGTGTTTGAATGAAGCACAATGGGTTACATAGTAAATAAAAAGTATTTTTTTATTGAGTTCATCCACAACTGTACAAGAAGATAAAAGTCGGAAATATGAGAAATATATTCACATAATGTTTTTGGCTTTGTGGGAAGCTGGCAGCCTAAATAAAGCCAAATAATCGTTTTGTTTCTTCTAGTACTTAACATTTTTGGTCATACAAATTGAAACTGGTGAGACCAATGAGAACTAATATTATTATATTCATTACATCATACTTCATGATACGTATACTTACCAAAGTAATTATCGTTAACTGCAATACGGTGACGCACATTTTGTTAGAGAGCATGGAAACAGAATGAACATATATTAGTAATTTATTAGGTAAAGAATGCAAGCAAAATACAAGGACCTAAACGAAGCATGCTATGACAACAACATTAAATAGGAATCTATTGATATAATAACGATAAATACAACACCAAAAGGCAAAAATATATTTTAAGTCTGCTATCACAAACAAAAACATATTTTAAATTTAACTATATGATATATTGTTTAGTGAAATTCGTTACAAATAACATAAGAATTTATCAACAAAAAAAAACATGACATTGATTAATTGCGATTGTTTTTGAAAAGAATAAGAAATTACTTTACTAGTCATTAATTATTATGTTACATTATGTGTTTATAACATAAATAAATGTTTACAAGTCAGCACACTCATTGATGCGTGGAAATTTACCTTTTTAAATCATTTGATATACTATTATCCGTACTTCAAAAATAAATTCACGATAACTGTTTTATTTAAATACGTTATATCTATCTATATATATAAAAATGTTATGTTGGTTTGTGTGCGCTTCAAAAACTCAAAAAGTTCTGCACCGATTGAGTCGAAATTTTAACATGATATAAAATCCGCATCAAGGATTGTTTTTATCTATTTTTTGCATCAGTCACATATCTGCGACCACGAGAAAACAGTTTTTTTAGCGATGCGCCACTGCGAAGCGTGGCAGGGTACAGCTAGTCTGATATAAAAAAAAACTTAATACCTAAGTATATAAATAAAAGATTAAAAATATACATATATCAGATATGGAACCATCATTTATTTGTACAGCTTGACTCAAACGCCTGCAACGTAAAGTAAGTTATCACCTCCTTTTAAGTACATTTCGCTATTTTCTTATTTCGGATATGGCAATCCGCGCACAGTTGGAGAAAATCTTCTATATTATGTAATGAATGACGTATTATTCCCGCTAGTTAAAGTTAGATTCCTTAGGTTTTATTATGAAGGAACGACTTGCATTACCTTTAACAAACTGATTTTGTCGTATTTCAAAGTCTCATAATTATGTTTTATAATACATTACTTTATACAGATTGACAAGTTACACGATTATTCTCGGATACACGAGTTTATAGACCCATTTACACGATGAAACGATCTAAACAACGCAATTTCATTGTAATTCATTTCTATAAATGAAATAAAATTAGAATTATTAGATAGATAAATTAGAATTCGATTATGAATTACATTAATTGTATTTGATAATGAACTAATTAATTAATTTTATATTGTAAGTATGTGTAATAAATCCAATAGGTACCATATACTATAGTGAAATGGAATTAAAATGATCAATTAGATAAATTTTAATTAGACTAACTTTATTTGTTAATGAAATGAATACTGATTTTTATTTTAGGTATGTGAAATTAATACAATAGGTGTTCCTATTGTATTAATATGTAAATTACATAGAATTAGAATTATGTAACAATTACAAAATCTATAGTGATAATAATGATAGTTCATAATATTAGGTTGGGGAAAAAGTCTTTTCGCATTATAGTATGTATGAACTTGTAATAAAATCTCTTTGGCTGTACTATTTGTATCTGGCTGATTTTGGTATCATTAAAAGTTTAGATTTTAAAAAAGATAATTCCAAATTCAAATTAGAAAAATGTGTGTTTTTCATTTGTTTTTCGTACTGTCAAGATGAGTGTATCTAATAAAGAAATTCGATACATTTTGAAATTTTACTACAAAAAAGGTAAAAATGCAACGCAAGCTGCGAAAAAAATTTGCGATATTTATGGACCTAATTTAGTGTATGTGAGAGTAGCACAAATTTGGTTTAAGCGTTTTCAAACCGGAAATTTTGATGTCAAAGGTCGAGAGACGTCGCTCTGGTCGCCCTATTACGGATAAAATTGATGCCATTTTTGAAAAACTGGAGCAAGATCGGCATATCAGTAGTTACGACGTAGCTGAAGAATTGGGAATTGACCACAAAACAGTTTTTGACGCATTTAAAAAAAAAAGGGGTACACAAAAAAGCTCCATATTTGGGCAACCCACTAGCTCACTGAATGAAACCTAATGAACCGTGCACTCATTTGTGATTCCTTATTACGACGTAATGAAACCGAACCATTTTTGAAGAAGCTCATAACTGGTGATGAAAAGTGGATCACGTACGACAAGAACGTGCGAAAAAGGTCGTGGTCAAAGGCCGGTCAGGCTTCACAGACTGTGGCGAAACCCGGGTTGACTCGCAACAAGGTGATGCTGTGTGTGTGGTGGGATTGGAAGGGCATTATTCATTATGAGCTGTTACCACCAGGCAGGACCATCGATTCTGAACTCTACTGCGAACAACTGATGAGATTAAAGCAAGAAGTTGAGGGAAAGCGGCCGGAATTAATCAACAGAAGGGGTGTGGTTTTTCATCATGATAATGCTAGACCTCACACATCTTTAGCCACTCAGCAAAAATTAAGAGAGTTTGGCTGGGAGGTGTTAATGCATCCGCCGTATAGTCCTGACCTTGCACCTTCAGATTTCCACCTGTTTCGCTCTCTTCAGAATTCTCTAGGCATTGTAAGGTTAACATCACGAGAGGACTGCCAAAACCACTTATCACGGTATTTTGATCAGAAGCCCCAAAATTTCTATAGCAATGGGATCATGTCCCTACCTACAAGATGGCAAAAAGTTATCGAACAAAATGGTACCTACATACTTTAGTTATATGTAAATAAACTATATTAAAAAATGTTTTGAATTTTCATAAAAAATGCGAAGAAACTTTTTCCCCAACCTATTATATTTGTAATTATAATGGGGGTGCATGTTATTATATAGAAGTGGGTTTAAATGTTTTTGTATCTTGGCTATAGAGTTATGTAAGCCCCAATTAAATACTATAGTCATGCCCTACAGGGTCCACAATGTTCCAAAAAGTTTTGAAACACCTTGATTTACTTGTGGAGAGCAATAAAATAAATAAATAAATTGTATGCTACAGGCAAGAAACTTGCAACGTGTAGATGGGCCGTAATTTTTCGGTTCGTAGTTAAGCTTATCTAAATAGAACCAATAGGCAAAACGAGCATTCGGCCACGTGGTCTGTTCACAGAGCAGAGGTAATAGTCAAGCTCATAATTTGCGCCTATATTTGGGTTTAGCTTTCGAAACCTAAACGAAAATGTTATTTATTATTGACCTATTTGGTCAAGGTATTTTTTCCTATACGATAGATATGCACCTAATTTAAAAATATATACATAAAGTAATCGATCCGTAATAAATAATCTGTACTAAGTAATCTGTCTCAAATAACTCCTATTGGAAATGTACTTTGTTGGGAATATGTAAACAATTCAATAGATTGATAAATTAATAACAATCACATAATTTGTACACGGTAGTTGTAAGTACGAATATTTAACAAAAAGTAGGGTTAGATTAAACGACGAAAATATTGTCTAAGTAGGTATAGGAATACTTACCAGAAGAGGCGTATTCACCAGGATGTACCCAGCTTCCTGTGGAACATATAATAAGTAATATAAAATATAAAAAAACCAAAGACTCATCTTTAGTAGAAATTTAAGTCATTTGGATATTGTGATAATAACCAGTCAATTATACAAGTCTTCGTTGCTGGCCAAATCAGAAACCTTAAGACATAGCGAAATATAGTCAAGCACTCTTGCGGTCGATGTTGAATGAAACTAAAACTGTATTAAGTAACTGATTTATGAAATCATTTTTCTGGTCGAGAATCGAACTCCTTCGATTTTGGTAAAAAAAACAACATCCTTTAATACTACACAAGCCAACCGTCACGCTTGTTGGGATCACATTCCGTCAAACGTCTAACTAAACAAAAGAGCTAATTTTTAAACATATACAAATATATTTTTGTTACACTCCTTAAAGTGGTGACCATTGTTTATAATGTGAAAATGCGACGAAGACGTTTCAAAAATTGTAATGTTATCATATTACTGGTTCCATGTTCCGTCTAAAATAGTCCACATATTAAAAAAACACTTCCGTCATTTTGAATACATATATTGATTAGTCAATGTACGCGTAATAATGTATTTGTTTCTTGAAAGTATAAATCATTTTACTAAAAATCAACACTTGGCTTTATATTATTACTACCCAGAATTTCCACCAAATTTGTACATAACATTATGCTATTATATTGTTTGATAACTTAAGACTGCTAAAAATTTACTTAAAGTATACATAACTGCGTGATATTATTTATCATAACGTAAATAAATCCCACAAATACATATAACAATAAAGGGATATTTATTATATCTTTGAATTTAAATTAGAAGGAATCAATAATAATTTTTTTTAAATCCCATTATTAGGTTTAGCAATTTTAATGAAGCAACTACTTGTCAGCGTGAGAAACAGCACAGGGTATAAATCGATATCCGAAGAATGCAAATGACATTAGAAATATGCATCCGTTACTATGAAATTTTCATAATCCAGACACAAACCTATAACCCCACCCTAAATGTAATTCTTTCTGTAAACTAGAATAGACTAAAATTTTCATTTTATTCATTAGTTCATTTCTCTGACAGTCTATTCAAAGAATTTTGCTGTTTTCATCTTTTTCTCGAAGTAGATATCAGTAAAATATTTTAAGATACCGCTTATACAGGGTGGTTCCGACAATAAATTTAAACATAGGCTATATTAGTCCATAGAAATGGTTTGCCACTTTCAAAAATTTCGTATTCAATTGATAATTTCATGACCTTTGTATGAAATAATGCTGCCAACGTTACACTATTCCATACAAATGTCATGAAATTATCAAATGAATAAGATATTTTTGAAAGTGGCAAACCATTTCTATGGACTAATATAGCCCATGTTTAAACTTATTGTCGCATTGACGGCACCACCCTGTATAAAGCGATTCCTTGAGCTAGCGAATTGATATTCATTCGAATTTCAGTCAGGTAAAATTGCGATTAAACTTTAGTCTACTATATAAATAAAAGTGAATAACCGTAATGTACACACGCGCATAACTTACGAACGACTGCAATAATGTACTTTATGGACTGCACCTATTGGATCCTCTGACATTGGATCATTTGCTTTTTGACGTGTTCGTTACTGCCAGGGGCCTTAACACCATCTTTATAAAAGCGATTCATATTCCGCTCGGTTCAGTATTGGTTCCTAGACTGCACCGCTGTCATAGTCGTAGATAGCGTCGTAGTACGGATATAACGATTCTACTCAGTTTAGGTCCTAAACTAGATCGCTATAAAAGATGGTGGTACGGGTGCAGGACAAGGTTAGTAACCTTAACAACCAAGGACAGTAATAAGAAATTTAAAAAAATAGTACAAAAAAGTTTGAATAATCTTTTACTATGAAAAGTGAGTGAGCATAATATAATGGGATGATCTTCAATATTCGACAAAGCATTGCCTCTTTTTCTCTTAAGATAAACTACCCGTGCGAAGCCGATGCGGGCAACTAGTACTTAATAATTATCTTGTGGATAATCAGAAGTAAAACAAATATATTTCTCTAATAAACTTACTACAAACAGAAACGTAGCAAAATATACAGACATTGGAACCATAATTCTTATTGAGGATTAAGATAATGCTTTATAGATCCCAGATAAGCCGTGCCTAAATAATTCGGATATGATCCATGTTCCAGTTACGTTAGTTTTTTGCAAAGTTACAGATTACTAAAAGCGAACGGTATTTACCAGTGATGTCGGCTCCATCGTCGCCTTCTGCAATGTTCGCTTCTGTGTCGTGAAACGCCAGTTCTTGGTACAGGGTGTTGGCGCTTCGCTTTTCGCTTTTAGTCTGCGACTTTCCAGAATTAGCGTTTTGAGGAGTCACCGGAGACGTAGCCTGGAAAATTTGAAAAATGTTATTAAGGAAAATAAAGTTTGCATACATGCACACATAGTCATAGTCATATTCATTTATTGACACCGGCGACCGATAATGTTCGCCGATTGACACATGTTGGTATAAAGATGTTACATAAAAATGAATTTCCCATAAACATGACCCTGTAAGGGTATCGCAATATAAATAATTCGCAATATTTATGTAATTTGACATAAATACGTGTGATGTGCTCGACTCGAATATTTACTACATAGAGGAAAATAATTTACCATATATGGTCAAGTTGTCACTGGATATTTTTCAACAAAATCGTGTTAATAATTTTTTCTTATTGTTCCAACTGCTTTAGTTATTGTTCTAAGGTTCGAAACAATGAAGAAATGCAGAGCGTGAGGAATACGAACCCAAATGTTAGTGATATATTACTATCTATCTATCTTAAAATTTTTCTTTGCTCCATGGTTATAAGAATAATGTTTATGTTATAAACATTACATCAAATATATTTTTTTTATAGCTAGTATGGTCTAAGAGCTAGAATAGTATTTAAAATAAACATCACTCTTCGTTTTTGGGTGCGCAAGCCTGAATTGTTTAGAACTCTTTAAGACCAGAGAGTAACTTTTGTTTCTATCTTTAATAGATTTTAAATGATACTTCAATGTCATTATGATTTAGGTGACCCGTCAATCAAGTTGTCAGCGGTAATCGTTTAAAATGCGACGTGCATTGTATAATTTAATAACCATTTCACTATTTATGGAGTTTATTAATGAAATAACAAGCATTAAATGTTATCAGTGCTCGACATTACACGATCACAATTGTTTTAATTACAATTTGGACAGAGCTCATCTCAAAGATTGTGATAAGAAGAAGGATCAGGAGCCAAAGTGCAGAGTTCTTTCGCAATTACAATTATTCACTAGCAAGCCGGATGTAACTGTTCTCAGAGAGTGTGCCTACGTTTATAAACAACCTTTAGGGTGCGTCCAATCCAAGTTTAGCAATGTGCATTACTCATTGTCTTGCGAGTGCAGCCAGCCCGGCTGCAACAGCGCTCTTACAGGAATACGACAGAACAATATTTTTATGTTTCTTATCTTATGTAGTGTAATAATAATGTAAGAGCGTAGACACATTTTTTTATTAAAGTTTAAACACCGATTTGAATACACTTTAACTTACAAAGAGACCGACCTAATTTTGTACGTATGGTTTTGTAGTTCTCTATTCTCCTTTCAAATAGAAATAGATATAGGTATATCTTGTGTAGGTTACGTCGACAGGTCACATGAAATACGAGACGACTGGAAGCCTGTCAAATGATATCGGAAAACCCGGCGATAGACAATAGATTACTTCCATATTAACGCTATCCCTTTACTTCTATTATTAAACAGACTGGCTAAACCTATTGGAACGTGTGAACAGTTTATTTTAGACAGGATAGGTAATATAAATGCCTCCAGGAAAGCGCATTGGAAAATAATAAATACACACGTCTAATTTACATATGTATTTGTAAATCTCCGGTACAAATATGTAAATTAGACGAGATAAAATGTTAGTTTACAAAACAATTGAGCAATTTCTTATTTCAGCCGTGAAATAGTTCGCTGTGTTTCGGATTAAAGGGAAAGGTAGCCAGCGTAATTACTGGGAATGGACGGCATTTCATCTTAGGCCTCAGGATAACAACACCTGCTATATCAAGTGATTTTTCCTTGTTATTGCAGGTGTCTATAGGCGGCGGTAACCGCTTACCACCAGCACGCGAGAGAAGCTCGAGAAACGGTTTTGTCTACACCGTAACAAACAGTTTCTCGAGCTTCTCGTGTTCCTTGTGCTACGCGTGCAGGTAGGCCGTCAGCTTGTTTGTCATCTAGTTGTATAAAAAACAGGGACGTTTGGATTGCAGTACAGGGAACATCTGAATTTTTGGTGCTGACTGTACCTACAGCTGAAGCATTACCAGAATACCTTGCATAGGTAGTTGTGTGGCATGGGTTTATAGAATATATTGTATTTGTGGTAGTGCAAAAGACCATTAGAAATAATTTAATTACAAGTTTTTTATAATTTAGTTTTGTTTTACAATTAGAAAAAGTTGCACTTTATATTTTTTAAATTAAGTTTTCAGTCCACTATACATGCCATGGCAATTTATAATTAAGACAGCACTTAGCTCACGTACTCTTTAGCTAACTCTATACCATGTTTGTGTTAAAAATCTGGTATTCATCATCATCATCAACTAATATAAGTTCCACTACTAGACACAGGCCTTCCCACATGGGAGAAACACATGAAGAGTTTGGGCCATAACATCACGATGGCCCAATCCGGGTTAGTTTATCTGGGATTGGTAAGTGATAAATAGGGGACAGCGCGACGCCCACTAATTGTTTTTACTTTTGTGACTATGTTGATCATGTGCTGATTTGGTGTTTAGGCGTTCAAATGGTATAACTAAAAGTTGTCAACTTTTGAGTTCCCATTGACAAAATTTTTAGTGCCCAAAAGAAAGAAGTGCTTTTTGACCTTATCCCACCGTCGCTCTTCCTAACCATGAGCACGCGTGCCGGTCTTCGGAGTCATAAATTCACTGACTCCACCTCAACATTACGCACAAAGAAGTTTAGTAACTCGTTTCTTTATCCAATTTAATCGAACTTCCAAAACTTGGAGGCAAGGCATGGTGGAGGCTGCTACAACGGTGTGTTTCAAGCTGCACTAGCGGTCTTCGCATGTAGACTCTTTTTACCACTTCACATCAGGTGGTGTTGAGTCATTAGGCGTGCTTTATATAAAAAATGACGAACAGTAAGTAGTACTTAGAATTTAAGCTGGACACAAAATTAGAATAGCGTTTCAGTATTCGGCCGTCAGTATGCCTAGTGTCTGGAGGGTTTATTACTTGTTATAAATATATTTTGAGAACTGATACGAATGAAGGTCTATAATAACTAAGATTTAAGGAGTCTTTATACACTAAGTAGCACTTTAGTTCTTGCACGTTTTATGAAAATATTACTATGTTCCGTAGTCTTGTTGATATCATTTATCTTTTGTCCTGTCTCTCCCGCTGTAACGACGTAACGACACATGAGTTTACCTTATTATGAAGAGGCAAAAGTAATCGTTGGCGACAAATTGAGAGTTTGATACAATTATTATATTACGAAATTAGAAATATGAGAAATACCAGGTTAAAGTTAAAAATATACCGCTGAATATGTAAAAAAAAACTATTTCTTTTCGTTATTGATAATGGAATACAGTTTCTGTAATATTTCCTTATTTCTCCCCTTAACAAATTCTTTAAAATAATAAATAAATACAAATTATTTAAAGAGTTTCTTCCTCAACAATAATTGTGTATTCCTTGTGTTATTTATTATTGAACATGCACTACTTAGCCACATTAAATAAAGCAAACAATTTGTTCGCATGACTGAATAGAATACACTTTCATGTTGTGTCAATTTAGCAAACAATAAAGATTATTAGCAAATATTGCTTATAAAGAAAATTAAATTATTTTTTGTAATATTTTATAATAAATGTACAACAAGTACAACGCATATAAAAACAATTCATATACAAAACAACTTAAGTTCAAGTGAATACGTTTTCGCAATTCTTCACCTTGCATTGCAACATAGCCCGATTATGTCGGATGATTCATTCTTGATGCGATAGATTTCTTCAAATATTCTTCGCCGCATCGTTACCACGCGTAATACACTATCGATAAGTAATAACCAATAAGTAATATCAAAAGCTAGTATGACTACTGTAAGGGAATAATTGAAATAAAATATGACGGCTCTTATTTTTGTGTATGGTTTATCTACCCTTATAAATAAATTTCTAGTAACCTAACTTTTTTTTACTGGCCATGAAGGTGTTAAAATAGCAAGTAATTATGTACAAATTAGTGCAATACAAGCGTATTGCACTAATTTGTACATAATAATCATTATCAAAGGTAGGTAGGTAATTAACAGTATATTCATCCGTGAAACTACTTATGAAATGTAAGATCTTTTACCTGTAAAGCCACAGATTCCAGAATCAATTGATTTTCAATTTGTTAATGACCCTCGGGGGTCTTAAGCGGCGAAATGATTAGTTATTTACCTGACTTTGTTGCGTGATAGCATCTGTTTGATGGGCCCTCTCGACAGTTCGCACGGCAGCCAGCTCGGAGCCGATGGGTGGCGTCGGAGGAGATGATGACAGGCTCACTGGACTACCGGGCATGCTTTCAGAGTGTTCGACCACGTTCACTGAACCCTCCAGAGATGCGAACCCGAAAGATATTGGACCTGAGCAAGGATTACCGCTTATGCAGAAGCCTGAACTTTGTGACCAGGATTCAGATTATTTGTTTAACCAACTATAAGCCTCGTCACATAAAATGAAGATTATGATCATCATCAGCAAAAAAACGTGTATACGATGAAGATTATGTAGTTAGATAATTCCATAGACAATCAATAAAATAATGCATATAAAAGGTTCTGCTTGATAAATAACAGATATTCTTCATCTTTGAATATAAGAATTTACTTTGAAATCGACAGAAATTACACCCTCATTTAAATCTGTTTTTACACAACTTGAATTTAACAATTATAACAAACAATTTTGCTCATAATTGTTTGGACTTTTATCAAATCAAAGTGTTACAAAACTAAATAACGTTAGACGTTATTTTCATCAATGCATTCTCTTTCCTGCTGCTGACGGCGATATATGCATGCCTATGCCATGAAATCCACTATTCTTACAGTTTAAAATATTTTAATTATTTCTTCCTTAGTTAGAACATCTATAAAATTTGTATCTTTATTGTAGGTATTTAAGTTTTATAATATGTGAGTCTCAACGTCTGCTTTTCATGCTGTATACACATACTGTGGAGTTGCAGCCTGTCGACAATGATGTATTCTGCTTTTTTACTGCCTTTAAACCTGTTGTTGTTGTAATTATGTTTTGTGTACCTGATTAAATAAATAAATAAATTCTATCATCGCAAGCCAAAACTCAGATACGATACTGATCTATCTGAGACCTACATCAACTAATAAAATAACTCAGCCATCAAAATTGCGTATTGCGGTTGCTCCATTCTAAGTCTTTATTAAATGTATCACTTACCACTTGATCTTCCTATTGGGTTTAATCCTAGCCTGCCTCGCACCTCATTCCTTTCAGTTGCTGTGCTAAGAAGCAGTTTCGTGCGCTCCATATAGTCCATATGAGTTTTGAAGAGCTCTGTATACCGTTCATGTAGTTTCGCATATTCCTGGTGACAACGAGATCGGCTGTTTACATCAATTACACAAAAATAACTACCAATCTACATTATTTACTTTTCCGGCAACCGGTGAATATATGTACAGCCGCTTATCAAGCATAACACATCAGTTAAAAAATGACTCTTATTACAAAGGTTTAAGGTACCTAAAAATGTGCATTCAAAATGCACACCTTTTCCAAGAGGGCTTCAATGTACAACACTAACAATCACTTATAACTGAAATTTTTTGGTACATAGATCATTATTTTATTTGCTCAAATCAAATATATTTAGTAAACATAGTTTTGTAAATAAATCACTGAAATATATATATTATTGGTTCTTTCTATTAAAAGATTAATATGGGGTACATGCTTCTATCGCTATTCTAAGTATTGCCAAACATAACATTCTTAAGGAACAAATCATAATAAGAATTGAAATCCATGAATTAGCAGAAGGCCCACCTAATTACATGTGATTACCATAACCTATGCCTAGATGCTTGTAACACCAAGATGCTTCATTGAATACATAAGAGACTAGTCCCCTTGCTGCCAACTGAACATAAGCAGCATGTTCCTCAATAAGCTTGAAGTAACACTAAACACTGTGAAGTAGTGTTACATAGATACATTACTATAATTAGGTATATAAAAAAATATAATTTACCTTTTTAAGCTCATTTTCTCTTTCTTCCAGTCGACTGGCATGATCCAAGGAGTTCTTATGTTTCAGTTCTAGCATTCTTACGATACTATCCAACGCCTCGAGTCTGCCTGTGAGTTCTTTCCTCTCACCTTCATAATGGTCTTCTGCTTCCAATAACTGCACAGTAAAATATCCTTTTTACAAAAGTCATGTGACATTGGATAACAGACAACAGTCTCCTCTTATTTGTATTGCTAACAGGACATTTTGCCACTAAGTAGAATACAACAGTTATTTACTTACACTTTACAAGATACAACAGTTATTGATTAGACTGTGTGGAGAATTCCGGAAGTCAATTAAGCACTTTATGTGGCGCTCTGGCCTGTAGGTACTGAAATGAGTCTACTAGGAATAGATAACTTTAAGTAAACAATCTGAAGCTGAAGAAAGGGTCTAAATATGGTTGCCAACCCCATTGCTATGTAAAAAATAAATTATACACATCTAAATAAAAAGTTTAGACATTTATTTACCTAGATGTGTGTAGCTAGCTTTTGTAAGATTATAAAACCTAATTCAAATTTATATAATTTCAAAGAATTTATTTTAACATTATGGTGCTATTTTTATTTACATTGTAATAAGTAATAGAATTTCTTACTAAATGCATACTAATATTATAAATGTGTAAATTGCTCTCTATCTGTGTTAAGTTTTAACTCCTAAGCTGCTGAACTGATTTAGGTAAAATTTATTATAGAAGTAGATTGTATCTTGTGAAAGGACCTAGGATACCTATCAGCGCGATAAATGGAGTGAATGTCAGATACTATAGAAATTTGAAATAAAACCAATTTCCCAGATTTAAAACATGTTTCGATAACTTTACAGACTGATGTTTATAAGTTAACTACTGTCACTTTGTGACGTGTTATATTGTGATCAGTCCGATTCATGCATAAGTGGTTAATGAGAAAAAAACGTCTGGGAACCTCTGATCTAGACTATACAACACAAGCTCTTAATGATGCTTACTTAGTATAGTAGGTATAATAATAATATTCTTAATTTTATTTAATTAATAATATTCATACACTCACAGTGTATGAATATTATTAATATTTTAAATAAATAATACATTTTGATCGATTTTGTCATCTGAATTGGTATGATTATCATGATTTACCAAAAAAATACTGTACAACACAAAGGTGTCCAGAAAGACACCTCCATATAAATGATATTTTACTAAATATTCCTCTGATCAGGTTAGGTTAGACCACAATTGTTATTACTCAGATTTAAGAATTAGTGGCACCAAGACACATAATTTACCATGTTATTCTTTTTACTTAAATAAATTAGCAATGAAATTAACAACATTGTTCATATCTGTATATATTTTGTAGTATCATTATAACTCTATTCTTTGTATCAATACCTCATTTTTACCTTATATTTTGTATTTAAATAAATTGACAACTAGTTTTTATTAGTACAATAATAAACAATAGAATTCCACTGCCCGAAATAATTGCATTAATCAATTCAGGTCACACAAACAGCAGATACAATTTATTGCATGTTGCATATGTTGATATAAACTGCATTATGATAAGTACAAAGACCTTGGTTGCCTCAAAACAGACATTAGGGGCCAATAAAACTTAATTACCTTAAGGTTTAGATGACAGTAAGGATGACACATTGCATAAATATCTAAAGCATAATATGTATTTAAGATACCACTAAAGTTATATTTTTATTGTTACCAAATGTTCTTTACAAAACACATGTATGCACCAACAGAAACTAAATAAAATACTAAAAGTGCAACTAAATGTATGTAACCTTGTGTAGTAAAACAAAGAAATCTATACCAAGGTCTGTTTGTGTACTAAATGGCAGCTCACCTTCTGTTCAGAATGCTTCCTTGCTGCCTTCTCGCGCTCATATTGCGTCACCAGCTGTTCATTGTCTTCTCTCAACAACTCCAATTCCACTTCATGTTCTTGATTGGTTTGGTAGGCTGAATCCAAGCATTCCAACACATTCACTAGCAAAGGCATCAGAGTTTTCACAACATCTTCGTCGTACCGGGCTATCATACGTTCGAACTCCTGATAAATACTTCCCGCTAGAGACTGGACTTTCTCTGACATAACGACATGAGAATCTTCATGGGTTCCATATATTGTCTCCGTCGTCACATATCCGCTACTCGCGGTATCGTCAAAATTCATGATTGAAAACAATGAGTAGACTACGCAATAAGAAAAAAATTGTGTGTCCCTCACAAGGACGTCTAATGGATTTTACGCGAAAACATGATTAGTCGTTTTGTGTGTACGTAGGATAGTGCGATCGATTATTTATGGCGACCTAGGGTAATATTATTAACAGCATGTCGATTTTTAGAGAAATTGCAGTGTTTAAATGATGTACGGAAGAAAATAGAAAAAAATAAAACTGCGATCAAACCATTTGTTTGATTGACGTATTATTTGTGGCACTAAAAAAAATTCGATAGCGATTGATTACTGGAGGACTGACGTTGGTTTGCTTCTTGCTACGTTCCGGGTTCCGGAAGTGTTCGGAATTATGGGTGCAAAAGTAATTTGATCTTAAAATTTTTGAGTGTTTAAAAAATAATATAATATAGGAATAAAAAGTAATATATATCTGCCTTTATTTATTAGTTTATTGGTATTTTTTTTGCGCTCTATGTAAAAGTATAAAAATTTGTGTCGACGTTGATGTTAAAAATAACAACTCCTGTCCGGTCCTGATACTTCTCTAAAAAAGTTATTTGAGCCTGGCAACACGGCAATATCGAGTAAAAACGTTTCGTTCGGATATATTAAATTTCAATAAAATGCACTAAACAATCTTGTCCAATGTCCACAACTCAGAGGTCCACAATGAGGAAGGATTAGTATTTCTTCGTCATAGAATGTCCATAAGATAATCGTGTCGAATCGTAGCGAGCTGAGTCGAGTCGAATTTATTCCAGTGCGTTCATTTGCGTGCTCTTTCTGCTGTTGTATTTTGATCTGAAACGAATCAGGGGGCCACGCAGACCACTCGACTCGTCAAAGATGGACAATAACTGCCAATTGAGATTCTTGCTGATTCTTCTCAGTAAAAGCTACAACTTTAGTCAACTTTTAGAACGTTGACGTCAACAAGTACTTCTTAAGCCACATTGGGCCTAATTCTGGGAACACACTTTAATTCTAAATTTAAGAACAGTATATCTCTTTCTCGCAATAAGTAATAGGAAAACGATAGCAAGAATCTGTTGAGAGCTGTCACTTAAATTTAGATAGATTTCATAGAAACCATAGACAATTTTAGACGGCATGTACGGAGGTGCCTCCTAAACACTGCATTTTAGCCGGCGAACGATTTTAGCACGTTCAATAAGGTCGAAAATTGAACGCACCTTTCTAAATGTCAATTTATATGACAGCCATCCTTTTCTTTTTCATTTTGAAAGAAAGAAATAGACTGAACTTAAATTTAAACTTAGCATGTGTTCGCCAGAATTAGGGCCATTGTCAGTTTTCCGAAATATTGTAGATATTTGTAGCAATACCTGCCTAGATAAAAGTATTTTTACTTTTCAGATATTGGGGTATCAACTTGCGAGTTCAGTCGCTTATAAGCGATAAGTTAGATGAGCGACACGATGAAGTATAAGTACGCTGAGAAATGAAACAGTTTTGTTATAATTTTATAAATTACAATAAAATGGAATATAAACATTTTATTCAGCATTTCACAAAAAATCTTGAAATGTTGACTGAAAACTGCAATAAATTATTTTTTAAGCGTGGTTCAATTTTTTATTTGCATATAAATTCAAAGAAACCATAGACGATTTAAGACGGCATGTATGTAATATACTTGGCCGGATATGAAAAATCTCGTTTAAACCTATATTTCCCCACATTTGTAATATAATTTTTTATAAAAATTTATGAATAAAACTAATGTATAAATCTCTAAATAATGTAATAATTTACATATATATAATCTTAAATTACGATCCCAATACAAGCCACGATATTCTACTATTAATTACATAGTTATTTTGAACGAATAACACACAGCACTACGGTTTTCGTGAAATCAAAAATGAAAAACTTGTAAATGTCACATTTTTACAGTGCTGTATTTATTGACGAATATTTAGTGTTTTTTTGTGAGTATTTTATTTTGTCGTGTGTGTGTGTTGTAGCAAAGCGGATATAAAAAAGAGTAATGTGTATTACGTTTGGACGAGTGAATTGTTAAAAGTTTACGAGATTTTTGTAAGTTTATTGTTTGTTTACATCTCGGGCAGTAAAAAAATGGACTTATAGATAGTCATAGTGTTGTTGCGATAGTATATCGGTAGTATCGTGATACTATCGTGACCTCGAAAATCAGTTATACTATCGATAGTCCTATCGAAAATATCGACCTTTGACAATATTATCGATAGTATCGATTGATAAAAATAAGTGATACTATTGCTAAATATCAATAATATCGATACTATCAATAGTATCGATAGTATTGCAGCATCTCGATATTTTCGATAGAACTATCGATAGTATGACTGATTTTCGAGGTCAACGATCGCTATCGAAACTATCGCTATCGCAACAACACTACATAGTCATTTAAAAGGCGTTTTAAGTGACGTTAGTGTAAAAATAAAATATTCGAAAAATTAAAGAAAATACTTCAGAAATGGCTGTATGGACTTGATTCCTTTGCCTTTCCCATTCGGGTAGGACTAGAAAACCTCAGAAAAGCAATTATACCCTATTGTTTTTCACAGTTTTTCATTAATTTCTTCTTCAATAGAAGAAGAAATACTTTAATAATTATTCCTTAATCATTGGACAAACCAGACACAATTATTAAATTTTAATTGTCTATGTCATACATTTCTGGGCAATTATGACAAGATAAAGTTTTTGGTGGGATTTGATGGAGGCTGTCAATAACTTAATTACGATTTTAACAAAATTTTTGTCTCCTTGCGGCTCCCAAGATACATTGAAATATGTTTCACTAGCGTTTTAACGAATTGGCAGAAAAAATGAAAATACTTTAGGACAAGATGATTGGATCCCTTTGCTGTCCCATAAAAAAAAACCACTACCACGTCACGTCATTTGCTGGATAAAGAAGGCGGCGTCAAAAATTATTTGAAAAACTTATTTCTCCACAATACAGTCGCACAAATAAACGTACTAATCCTATGGTTTAATAAAATGCATGGGTTTATAATATATCCTTAAATTATTTCATGACTTTTGTGTCATCACTACATAGTGTGTATATTTTTGTGATTGTGATTCGTAATCGACAAAATTTTAACTATGTCCTCATCACAGGAGTCGGTTTCAAGCAATAAATCCGTAATATGGGCGTATGTATTCTGGTTATTCGGTGGAATATTCGGTGTGCATCATTTTTACCTGAGAAGAGATAAACATGCATTCATATGGTGGACTACATTTGGTGGTTTCGGGGTCGGCTGGATTAGCGAGATATTCCGCATTCCTCGGTACGTGCTTGACGCTAATGAAGATCCAATTTTTATAGAGAATCTAAATCATAGGATGTCCGTTAATAAAAAGGTGAGCCATTTGTATGTTGCTTTGTTCACAATTTAATTAATAAGTACCTACCCACTGAGCACACATTTTGTCACTAATTTCTAAAATATACCGTAAACATACCCTAAGGTCAGAAAATATTACCAATGCTAACAGTGCAAACACCAAGACTGAATTGGATATGGTGCTATAAGCTGTTTGTGTGCAATAATTTGGACCATTCTATAACACATTTGTGTCTACACTGGTTAAACAACTTGGTTTGGTACAAGATGGGCCTAAGTAAAGCGAAGCAGTTGGAATGGCATTTATTACAAAAGTTTCATGAATGTGCTCTTTGTGTTTTGTTTAAACCTAAGTTCATTATTATTATTATTGAAAAGTGATATTTGATATTGACAGGTCATCCTCATTTCATATCATTAATGGCTGATTTACACTTCCATAAGTACAGTAGCGAGTTTAGTTACCGGCCAGTTGAGCAGTAAGTACTAAGTAGTAAGTATCGTCCAAACGTTGGCTTAGCGAGTTAAGTTATATGTGTCAGTTCCGCGCCTAAGATTACAGTTATTGGTTCAGTTTTGATAGTCAAACAAAAGTCTTTGTAACCTGTCAACTTATGAACTGTACTAAACTCGCCCGTCTACACGCACGGCGACACGGCGAGTTTAGTTGGCAGGGTGAGGAAGACGCACGGGCGGGGTGCACTTGCACTTAACTTGCCGAAAAAATAGAACATCATTCTATTCTTTGTACTAAATTGTTAAGTTACTACTTAACTAGCAAATTCCTGTCCAAACAATGTTAAGAACTTAACTCGCCAAGACCGCAAGTTAACTCGCTACTGTACTAATGCAAGTGTAAATCTGCCTTAAGACAATGTAACAAGTACTTTTAGGTTAAATCAACAAATATTATAGAGCTTATAATCACTAATATATTTAGCCGTAAAACATACAGAATCCATTTATTATGACTCGGCCTATATTGACCAACTGCTTAATATGAAGTAATTACACAGCAAAATTTGGTGTTCATATAATATCCTTTATAACAAAGTTAGATATAAGGACTATAAGTGTATAGTGATGTTTCGCTTATTATGACCCATTTTTAATAAAATATGGCCAGTTATGGCAACATGATTCATAACACCTTTGGCAGTGTTCAACGTTTGGGGCATGCGTGGTATATACCTTGTTTTTGTTTTTTGAGTCTCATTGAGTAATTGATAGTTAAAGGTATTGTTTGTTAGTGATTTGTGAAAAAAATACAGATCTCAGTGTCATCATAAAGCATACCGGTACCAAAGAATAAGGAGAAAGGTGCAATAAAATGCACAAAATAGAAGACAAATAAGAGAATCAAACTTATCGCACTCGAAGGAATTTGGGGTTGGTCATTCAACAATCTTAATGAGTTACAAAATCTAAAACCAGATTAAGCTATTCAATTTATTATTTATTTTCTACAAAATGCTTTGTATGACATCAGCTAAGTATGACA
Source organism: Nymphula nitidulata (assembly GCA_947347705.1). Classification (NCBI taxonomy): domain Eukaryota; kingdom Metazoa; phylum Arthropoda; class Insecta; order Lepidoptera; family Crambidae; genus Nymphula; species Nymphula nitidulata. The sequence continues at coordinate 28,616,230 of OX374616.1, forward strand.
GGTTTGTCATTTCCCTTCGATTACGTTACAAACGGATTCCACTGTATTTATACTCCAACATTCCTTTAATTAGACAATGAAACATTTAATTAAATTTTATGTTTGTGCACTTGATTCCTTGCAAAAACTTGGTCCCACTGCTTAGTCTGAGCAATCGGACAATGTAAAGTTTATTTTACTTTTGGTTCGATTCATTCGACAAAGAGGAATCACAAATTTATAAAGTCCGATTGATAGGACAACACATCATATCACACATTTTATAATATATAAAATTAATCTAATTTCAAGTTCAATATGTAATTCAATAGAGTTCACTGTAACCCATAATCTTGCACTTAAAAATTTAATATTTTTTATGTTTGCTTTCGCCTTTTAATTCCTTTTAATTTCAGAAATATAAATCATTTTTTTTTCCTTTTACTTTGTGTAGACACATCTTTTTTCCTTGACGTCAGAATGCTGGTAACATTATTGTTATGGCGGCCGACTTAGGTAAGATAGTGGTAGCTAGCCAGGAGGACATAAAAAGTCCTACCACAAACCAAACCAAGCAGGAAATTTCTGCCCCCACGGGGGTTGTACCCTGGACCTCTAGACCTCAAATTATGTAACCTTTGTTAAAAATTACTTAAATCCATTTACTTAACAAATTAGCTAAAACTGTAAGTTAAACTTATACCATATGAACAAGATAAACAAACAAACTCACTTTCGCATTTATAATATTAGCTAGGATTAGATTTATTTTATACTTGTTTGATTTTATATTATGATCTTCAAATTTTCTTTTCCTTTCAAGCATCCATTGACTCCTTGATATGGTTTGGATCACATTGTAAGTATAGGATGAACTGACAATGTATGGTGCAGCAAGACATGACACACATCTAAGTTCATTATGATAGCAAATATCTGAAAATTAAAATGATTAATAAAAAAGTGTTAACAAACACCATCCATGGGCTAGCATCCCAACTTAGTAGTTGCTGTAGAGATAATTCTAAGGATATTATTGTTTGATTACAGCCTACATTCTCTACAAATCGGTTTACTGGTATGCTGATGGTTGGATACTCTTGGGGCCAGATGATGATGTCCGCAGTGCCTCCGGATGAGCTGTGGGGTATCAATTTCAGATATCTTAATTATCTGATTCCATTTGCTGCAGCACTTGGTAATTTTAATATACTGTTGGCTAAAGTAAAGTACTTTGTAATTGGTATTATTTGAGTTTAAGCCCATCACTTTGATCTTTTGTAAAGTTACTATTAAACATTGATTATTAGGTATGCAATTTAAAGAAATTTTATGGTTCTCAATTTATTCATCAATACATAAAAGTATTTTTTTTTCAGGTGTCTGGACAGTAGGCAATATTGGTAGAGAGAAAGGAAGTCTAAAGTGGCCTGTTGTAGCAGCATACTTGACATACGGCAGCCGCTACTATATTTATGATGAAACTGTTTGGTTCACACTCATGGTGCTGGCTGCTGCTCTCGCCTTCGATACATTTTCTAAGGAATGGCGGAAAAAGCCTGAGAAAAAACAACATGTGGTCAAGTAAGTATCACTTGAGTGTTGATTATATTTTTTGGAATAGTGCTAATAAGGATTCAATGCAATTCATTCTTATTATATTTCTGTGAGAAAATGATAAAAGTTGATATTTTATTATGTTGTAAGGATGGCAAACATGCATAAGACCTGCATGATGGTAAATGGAGCCCATAAACGTAAACACCATAGACATACTACACTAAAAAAAAGACAATCTTGAAGTCAACTAATTGAGTCAAAATTATTAATAAATACTTGTGGATTTTGGTATGACATTTCCATGCATGCATGATCATTGCTTAACTTTCTTTTTTGAATGCGAGTGATATTGAGGATTGTAGATTTATCTGACTATGGTACTAATTCTGTTATCATCTCTAAAACTCATGTTATCTGAACATCAAGTTAGTACTCAGAAAGCCGATAACTTGTGTGCTATTTTACCATAGACTATAAGAACCAGATAGACAGAACGTTTTAAGACAGCGAATGAAGCCGCGCAAACTCATCTGAAACAAGAAACCCATCTGATTCAGTCGCAGTGTGACGGCTTTTTTTGGAACGGTCGTCGCGAGACGTCGTATTTTTTCCTATTATTATGCTATCTCGTGTCTTAAAAACAAAATAAAACTGTAAAAGGATAAGAACAGAAGAAAGATGGAGATATCTCATTTCACAGATATTTTATATAAATACTACCAATTTAAAATTGTTTTCAAAGAAATTAGAATTATGTATACATGTAAATTTGGAAACCAAAACCTCAATATGGGCGATCAGTGTGGCTGTAATGTGATCTCTCCGTTACACGTATTTAATATCTCATGTAAAATTTTCATGTATGTGTGGTTTAATTCATAAGTAACAAGTAAATAAATAAGTTTACATTGTAAGTAAGTTAAGTTAGTATAAGTATTAAGACAAGTTTTTTGAAAAAAGAATAGCAATTTATAGGTAAGATGCGATTAAATAGATCTTACCTACTTACGACCTTCTGTCTGGATTGAATATTTAATGCAATCCATACAACTGTAATTGAAAACTACAGCAAAAAAAACAAATGCTTAGTAGATAAGTATACTCAACCACATCGATATGAGGTTTAGTATACTTATCTATTATATATATTCAATCCAGAGAGAAGGTCGTAAGTAGGTAAGATCTATTTAATCGCATCATTAATCGATGATTAATGATTAAACGATTATTATTTAGCGATTGAAATAATATGTTATTTATAAGTAAAGGAATATTGAAGAAGCAATAGTAGGATATCTGTAGTAGCCAAGTACTACAAAAAGTATTTGCAATAATTATTTTTGGAGTCAAAATATAATCGTCGAGAATGAAAACATTTAATATCATATTAATTAAAAAGGATAGTAGGTACATTCCAATTTTAATTACCAAAAGTCGGGGTAAACAGTAAAAGAATTGCAACATTATACGCACGACGGCATCCATGTACGTACCTACTTGTAGATGACGCACACAGAGCGAAAAATTGGCTTCACTTGATTGCACCAAACGTTCTGCATGTCTTGTTCTTATGGTCTAAGTATTCACGTAAATTCTCTGAAATGGTTTTCTTAGAAACGTCCAATGACTTCACCCATCATCCGTCTCTGTCTGGGCGAATTGTAATGAAAGTGTAGCACGGAACTTAAATTTGATTTACTTGATTAATTTACATACATATATGCTAAAAGAACCAGGGCAAATATCATAGAAGCTTATTTAGAAATAGGCGCAATTTTTTGCAGTTTTTACCCACTGTCTAATATTCTAATTGTTGTTTTTCTTTTCAGACGGATAATAGTGTTAGCTGTGTGTGCGTGCCTTTACCTTTCTCTCTGGTGCAGCTACTTATATTTCCATGGTATCATCACTGATAGTGATGGCAACGATGTGCCCATTTACGAAGCTTTTGAACACTTTTTCAGTAGTCCTTGGTAAGTAAACTTTATTTTAAGCCATAAAAAGAAGTCCAAGTATATTACATATGTGTTGCTATTATTGCAAAACTGTGCTCCCTGGTTTTTTAAAATAGCTTAATGCATATTATAATGTAGTACATTTTTTGATCAGCCAAACAAGAAAGTTATGATAGACTTCGATTGGCCTTTCATGACAAAGCCCCATCTCGTGCCGCTGTTTACAACTGGTGTAATGAGCTTAAAACGTGGTAAATGTAAATATATTAAAAATGGTTCAAAGACTTAACGGAGGTAACACGAAGGCTGTGTTCGTACATACTTACGGGTGACGAAAGCTGGATTTACTGTTATGATGCCAAAACCAAAAGACAAGTTCAGTGGGTCTCTTTCCGAGGAGTTGTGAACTAAAGTGGAGAGAGGACGAAGCGTCGGTAAAAGGCATCGTTCTTCGGAAAACAGGTCATTACGCGACAATTGTTTTAGTAGAGGATCAAAAATAGTTACTGCACAGTGGTACACTAGTCATTGTTTGCCATTTGTCTTGGAAAAAGTTCGGGAGGAACGACCAGAACGGAAGCCACGACAACGCTTCGTCGCACACCGCCAGGCGAACTATCGACTATTTGGTGACGTCTTTAGCTCCGACATCGCACCTTGCGATTTTTATTTATTACCAAAAATAAAAGAAAAACTTCGAGGAATACGTTTTATGGACGTGGCTGCGTTTCAAAAGGCCGTCGAAAAGACCCCAAAGTGCTTTTCTCAGTGATTCCATCAGATGCAGCGATGTATTGATGTGAATGGACACTATTTCGAAAAGATATAATGAAACTAATAACTTGCTAGTTGGCTCAGTTTTTGATTTTCTAATAACATTCAGTTTGACCCTCGTAATGTAGTAAAAAATCTTAAAATTTTTGGGAACCTTTGGTTAGTGAAAATGTGTAACTCTTTATTAGTATCTATGCTTTCAAAACGGAACACTGTTTTGTTTATTCTGTGCTCAACGCAAAAAAGTTGCTTGCAAAATAATGACTGGAAATTAAAGGTGTTAGAAGTAATTTCTATGAGTATCCTGCTAATACATATGGTCTTCATCTTGATACGTAGCGTTATTTTATGTGTTCAAATAGATTAATGTGATTTTCATTCAAACAACATTGTAATGAGCTATAATTAATTTCCCGTAATGTCAGTGCTATCTTGTTTTGACAGGTGGTTAGATGCAAAGCAATGTCTGTACGATACCTATCAGTTTGCCCAGCACCACGGATGGTATGAAGTCTGGAAACAGATAATAGACCTCTCTGATCCGCACGGGGAGCAGAATGCTTACAAGGTGAGTTATTTAAAAACTGAATAAAATTGAAAATGGGTTTTATACAGATGTTGACTGCCACCCTAGCCACGAAAAGATATATCACTAACGAAATGCTTAACACGAAGCTACTGTGTGGTTTGTTTGACTAGGTGGTAGGCCCTTATATAGGTTCGCCTTTTCTATGTAGGTCGTAAAATAGTTCGCTGTGTTTAGGATTGAAGGAAAAGATAGCCAGTGTAATTACTGGACATGGAAAGCAAGCACAGGGCTCAGGATGACAACACACCTGCAATACCAAGTAATTTGTTATTGCAGGTGTCTAAGGCGACTGTAGCCACTAACTACCAGGAGCCGTGGGCTTATTTGTTATCTAATTGTATAAAATCTCTGTTCAGAACACAAACAAAGGATTGATAATAATGATCGCCATATGTAGGAAAAGCCACAGTCATATAATATAGAATATGAAAAAAGCTATTTTTTTGAGTATGAGGTTTATTTTTTAATAATTCCTGGAAACAATTTAGCACCAACTCCAAAAAATAACACTTCATTTTAATTATTTTTAAGTGTTTTGAAGTCGGTTCAATTATTTAAATTAATTTTTATTTCTTCATTTTTTAAATTTCGTTTCGCTAGCTAGAGCCTAATTGTATCCCTTCCTACATAGGAGATACTCCTCATTTGTATCTCCCATATTGTATGGTTTACACGAGGCCAGCACTAGCTGCCAGTCTCACTGGCAGCCAGCGCAGCCAGCGCTGGCTCGGTATTGGCCTTGTATAAACAGTTTTTCAAGCCAGGCCAGCGCTAGCTGCCAGCACTGGCTTGGTATTGGCCTCGTCTAAACAACACGGGCCGGGCCAGCGCTGGCTTGTCTGTAGTACTGGCGGCAGAAGCACTGGCTTCGTGTAAACTTAGTATAGGCTGGTGATGATGATGATGATGATAGCCTAATTGCATGCAACACCATAAAACACCTGATTTAGAATTACGGTGTTAAGCTATCGATACGTTTTGTTAGTGATGAACTTGCACAATTCCATAAGTCGGACTATGTCGAGTCCAACAAAAAAAAATTTTTGGAATCCGACTTATAGTTTTTGAGATATGCACGGACAGGAATATAGATACACTCATAAAATTTAACACCATGTTCAGAAGCTAGTATAGACTAACATTATAAGTACACAAAGACTGTGCAATTTCGACAATACGACTACCTCATTTCTCCGAAGTCGGTTAAAACTGTTATTAAATAATTTCATGACATTTGTATGGTATAGTGTAACGTTGGCAGCATTATTTCATACAAATGTCATGAAATTATCAAATGAATACGATATTTTTGAAAGTGGCAAATCATTTCTATGGACTAATATAGCCCATCTTTAAATTTATTGTCGCATTGACGGCACCACCCTGTATACGTTCCACTGCTGGGTACAGTCCTTCCTACATGGGAAAAACACATGAGGAGCATGGGCCATAACACAACCACGCTGGCACAATGTGGGTTGGTGGGTTAAAGCAGATTGCAGTAACAACCGGGACCAACGGCTTAACCTGCCTTCCGAAGCACGCAGGAGCTCGAGATTATAAATTTGATTGACCCATCCCGGCACCGACCATGGCGAAAGTTGCTTTGTTTTCGTAATCGAAACCAGAGCGCTCAACCACTAAGCCACCGAGCTCCTCTGATACGGAGTATCTGTATACAAAAAAATTGTTATGACAAAAGAAACTAGACAGTAACTTTTTAACTTATGTTAACCATTTCATTCGTGTCGTTTCGCATTTATACTTATTCGTGTTAAGGCTGCTGATATGGAGTTTATCTATAAAAATAAATTTGTAATGGCAAAATACTTTTTCCTTCGTAAAAAGTTAGTTTCAAATACCTGTAATTTTATCTTCAACAACATTATCTTTAGGTGCTGGGTCTTACTCCTGAGTCGACTCAGCAGGAAATTACGTCGACATGGCGGCGTCTCTCCCGGGAGAACCACCCTGACAAAGTGAAAGAAGAAGCATTGAGGAGAGCTGCCCAGGAAAAGTTTATGGATATACAACAAGCTTACGAGATATTGTCCAATAGCAAACACAGGTGAGCAAAATGGGCAACGAAGGGGGCAGTCCCTCTGTTCCCTACAATACACTTCGTCATAGAGCTCGGGTGACCTCAATCATCACACGAACATTTTATCGGGCAAAAATCTTCTGTAACGTGAAGTACTCGCAAGCAAGTGATCCAAATTCAAGTAGAAATTCGAGTACCACAGGGTAGTATCCCTGTCCTCTACTCTTCCTGATCTACGTAATGATTTCCGTGATAATATAAATTGTCCTTGTATTTGTTCTACAGATGATATACCTGTAGTGGTACCATGTCTCAATATTACTGACAACAACACATACTGCCCTCTCCCTTTTTAAATATTGTATATGATGACTTGGAGACTTAATAGGCTACACGATGCCTACCAATAATTTACAATGTCTAATTGTGTTCCTTAGATCTATTTAAAAGTGTCAAATAGATTAACTCCCATATTCATAAACGCTCAATAAACCTATTTTAGATAACACACTGCTACAATATGTTTTATCTTTTCTCTTTCTCTTAAGAATGAGAGAAACAAAACACTTTATAAGCCTCTTATAACATCACTTGATTTTATGAATACGTGGGTTAATGTTTGATAGTTTCTCAGTTAACTGAAACTAATAGGTTTACACACACACCTATTTGTGTTTATTCTGTGTTTACCTTAAATATGGAAGTTCTTGCCTCGATTGTGTGGGTGATGTTTTCTTTTATTGATAATTGCAGGAGGAATCGCCGTAACAAAAAGGACAATACTGAAAAGCAAGAATTTCGACACGATGAAATGTAAAGACATATATGTATCACTTGTACCTTAACTGAAGTACTAATTTTAATTACATAAAATGTCAATATAGCGTATAAACATCACGAACAACGTTGTCTCTGCGTCTGATGTTTGCTCAACTGTATCTATAACGTTATTTTAATTTAATAATGACGTATTGACAACGAAATATAACGTACAAGCTATTTATAACTAGTAGCTAGTGACGTTAGACTGAAAATAAATTCAGAGCCAGTGAAATTTATTATATTACTTTGCGAACTTTTGTTTCAAACACTTATTTGGTTTAGGTGTAAACTTTAATTTGTTTTACTTAAAAATAGATATACAGACACGTCTGAAAAGTTGTAGATACTCAAAGCTTCAAAATGTCCATAAATGGACTCTATTGTATAAGCAACAAGGTGTACTTAATTTTTGATTTTAACATTATTATAAATGTTTGAAAAATTACTTAGTAATTAAAATAGAATAAAACTAGAGAGCAGAGCAGACGCCCGGATTGCGAAAGGTCGCGGGTTCGATTCCTGCCTCAGGACGTGAGAAAAAAGAAAATTTTTTTTTCTAGTTTTATTATTTTTTAATCAACAAGGTGTACTTATGAAGCCCTAAAAGTATACATCTTTTTAGACGTGCCGATACCATAAAATAATATAGTATAATATAATGTTATAGTTTTATTACTGCTTGTATATACAAGGAATGTATTTTTTTAATCAACTAGATGATAAACAGGCTGACAGCCCACCTGGTGGTAAGTGATTACCGTTGTCTATAGACACTTGCAATAACAAGGAAAACATCACTCGGTATTGCAGGTGCGTTGTCATCCTGAGGCCCAAGGTGAAACTTAAATTCCCTTCAATGCCCAGTAATTACACTGGCTACCTTTCTCTTCAATCCGAAACGCAGCAAACTGCTTTGCGGCTGAAATGAGAAAAGCGGTGGTACCTACCCAGACGACCCTACATACGGGCCTACCACCTAGTTAACGTATACTACTAAATGTATTATAAAATCTATACTATTTTATCATTGGGGCTGTAGTCATATGAACTTTGTTTTTTTCGTATTTGTGTTGGAAAATCACTTACCTATTATAATTACTAAGTCACTTTCACAAAATTCAACATTTGTGAGGAATTTCCAACTGCCATCTTAGTCACTCATTGAATTCTATTTCGGCACAAGTGACCAGGATTTGCTAGAAGTCGGTTTTATGTACTTACATACATTTATTTGTATGTATGTACTCAAATCTTCAACGGAATATGAAAAGTAAAAAATATGATTTAAAAAATGAAAACTTTACTCTAAGTTGTAGGTATAAGTATCGATTAGAACAGTTGTGCGAATTTTATTATTGACTTTGTGCATTTATTATACATACCAAAAGTAATTTATTAATACTACATAGTTACGTGCGGTTAGATTATAATAAGATTTAAAAAATATTTTATTTTTTTAGATCTATAGAAATATTCTTCTATTTTTTTTTATTTAGATTACTTTGTATGTCTTCCAAAAAGTACGATTTAAAACTTTTTACAATTTACCTATATGTATACATAGTTTGACTTTACATTTTTAAATTTTGACTGTCTCACTCAGTGTTGTGATTTTAGGTTTTTAGTAAAATAAAAGTTATGTTGTGGAGTTGTTAAGGTGTCGGTTGCTGTGGAATTGAAAATAATTTAAACTTTGTACCTACTCAATTTTGTTCAATAACATGCCAGTTTCTGTTGCGTCACTCATTTTAATTTAACAGCTTAGAGCGTTATAAAAACGACGTTTTTAAACGAATAAACCACACGATCTGCGTGTTTTCTGGGCGTACTCTTGTACCGCAACAGTGTGATAGACATAAATAAGTCACCGGGCACACCCTGTATATGGAAATTTACGGTTAAAGGTAACAGGAGCAAAAAATTAAAATGTACATCCTTTAACTAATCAGTAATGACGTCAAAATGGCATTATTTAATTATAATGAAAAATATTTTTACTGTTATTTCCTACAAAATTAATCGATTCAGCAACAGACATTGTGTACTGTCGCTATAATTGACAATACCATTTAGTGACAATAATACATGTTGGAATCTATCATAATGCCCGGTACCAAGATATCTTACGACCATTAAGCGACAATTATCGCAATGTGAAATTCATTGATGGGAAATCTTAATTTTGAATGACTATTTTTCCTGATTTAAGAACTTTGGAACATTAGGACTACTTTGTAATAACTGTGGATACTTTAAGGAATCTCTGTTTAAATGTTTTGCTTTAGTTACAGGGCCCACACTGTAGATAATGTTTTGATGTAGTTCCAAGTTACACTTTGTATCGATGCAACGTGTCTCATTTGCGTTTGATCTGTCAAGCGGCATTATCCCTCCGGAGGTCTTTGACAATTCAAAAATCATTTGTGTCTGCAATATGATGCATGACTGGTTAAATCAATACAAACGCGCGTCGTTTTCTCGTTTAAATAACGACGTTTGTCTCGCGCGGAGTATATGCCGTGGTTAACGTGTTATTTTTGTTTTGGATTGTACTTAACATGATGGCTTAGTGGACAAGATCATATTTTATATTAATTTTTAATGAATATGTAGAAGTATCTACTTAGTTTCTATTGGAATAAAATTGTAACATTTTGACAGTTTTGTTCATATTTTACGATGACCATTGTTTATTTTACCTTTATCTAATCTAGCTTTTATGATGTAGTTGAAATAAAAGGTCATCGTATTTTTCTACTTCTCAAATTTGCCAAGGGCTCGGCATCATAGATTCGCCCGTGTCACAAAAAATGTGATATATCTATTTATCCCTTATTCTTTGCAATTGACTAAAATGAGACAGCGAGTGAGGCGTCAGTCGGAACATATAATTTGAATATTTATAAATCCTTAATACTCACGAAGTGTTGTTAGAATTAAATCAATCATTCCTTCCAACTTAATTTAATCCGTCCTCATTACTTATTATGAATAATTTTATTTTTGATATGTTTTTGTACTTAAATATATAGCTTCTTTTATTTTAAATTATTTAGTATTTAAGAAACAAATAGTTATTTTATTATGTAAAACATATAATTTGTAAATTAATATTCTGTTTGGTGGTGAGTAAATAAAATCATGTGTACTTTCATACTTTTGTTTTGTTTCTAGAATTCAAAATGTGATGTTATGCCCAATTATAGTCACTATATCTTAGCACGATTATCATCATTGTATGATATACATGTATGTAAATATTACTATCATGATTGCACTATATTAATATCATGATAGTATAGCCTTCGTGGTATACTAAAAGGGTTATAATTTACTGCAAATTTTTATGGTATCCACAAGCACTTTATAAAAATTATGTGTTACGTCAATACACTACTTGACGATTATTGAAACCAATATAACGCATCGTAAGGTCCGTTAAAGGCTTCCGGCCCTGTAGTGCGAGTACCAATAAACTAAAGGAGATGTCCCAAAATTGTATGTTGGCCAGGTCAATGCTATAAAATTGTCAAAAATATACAGAACAGAATCCAATTGTAAGAAATACAAATAAAGAAACAAAACGATAAAAAAAATGTATGCTCAAGACGGGAATTGCAACCGCGTCTTCTGGGGTCCCGCCAGACGCGATAACTGCTACGCCACCGGAGCACTAGGTGTAACCTACCAATTTCTTCACCGCTTTCTACCCTTTTTTTAAACGCAACGTTTATCTCACCAGTCATTGAAGTTTACACCTCAAATTCACTACACAACTAATTACACAGTAAACTTTTTTTTATACGAAGCACGGCAATTGACCCAACACCTGATGTGAAGCGGTAAGAAGCTAGTAGCAGCTAGTGCAGTTTAGATTAGACACTGCTTTAGCCGCCTCCACCTTGCCGGCTCAAAAGGTGCTTTTTCATGCCTCTCTTGACGGAATACATGCGATACGAAGGAGGGAACACATACGCTGGCAAAGAATTCCAAGTTCTGGAAGTTCATAGGGAGGGACAGACATACAAACGTTGATTTCAATTTCAATAGATTATGCGATATTTGAAGCTTAGCGAACGTTTAGTGATTACACACCTAATATTTATCCCAAACTAAGCAACATAAATATCTTGTGTTGTGTGTTTTGATTGTACTTGTTTGCTTAAATAATTATGTGTTCAATGCGAATATATTTTGGAAAACAAAATCTGTTCAGTATAATTAAGCTTGCGGCATGAACAGTGGGGTGTGCGCTTTCATGTAAATGTAAAGTATACCTATAGCACTTTACTGCGAATTACAGTACTAAGCCAAGCGAGATAATAGAATAAAACTATAGGTCAGCTACGACTGCGTCCCTGATCTATCTACACATAGCAGATCGGCATACGAAAGTAACTAACTTGTTGACTTGTTTGTTTTTAGTAAATTAATAATAATGCCAGCACATTTCCACCACTTTCCTCTTTGAATTTCTTTGTCCTACAGTATTTAAAGTATAAACGACAGCACATCAAGTGTAACAGTTGTACTACGAAAACCACCTCTATTACAAACCAAATGAGAGCGTTCTAAAATTTCTAATCTCGTGCTCCTCCGTGCTTCGGAAGGCACGCTAAGCCCTTGGTCCCGGTTGTTACTGCAACCGCTTTAACCCACCAACCCGCATTGGACCAGCGTGGTGGTGTAATGGCCTCCTCCTCTCCCATGTGGTATGAATGAAGAGCGTACTAAACTACTTATTATCTAATAAAAGCTGTCACGCTTGATGTGAAGAATCGCATGCATAAAGGTAGATCAAGCAAAACTCGTTTTAGAAACCTGTTAATTATCTACTATTTTCAACCCTAAGAACGTTCTTAAAAAAAGAGGTAATTTTTAACAAAATACTTTTATTTTTATTTTATACTTTCCCTACCTTACCTACTTAGTACCTAAGCCATGACTAACATTTTTTTCAAAATGATGGGCATTGTTTTAATAATAAATTTATAATCAATAAGGATTTATTGTCAAGGATATTGTACTGCATTCAGTATTACAATATTATTCATTATGTTTATAATATTCCTACCCAGGAATCGAATCTGCCCCCTTATTCTCAATTGTCGGATTCAATTCGAAAAGACACATGCCGTCTCGCTTTTACGCACCGCGATAAAGAGTGACAGGTATAGAGTTTCCGAAATTCGAATATTTTCCAATAAGTTAGAATAAGGTGGCTGGTGTTTTTGTACAAAAAAACCCACCGTATTATTACATACCTAATTCGATAGTGTCGCGAATGAGGATCGAATTCTAAGTCGATCTTGGCAGGGGTCAATCAAAATTTGTAATTTACAACTTCTCCGTGCTTCGGAAGGCACGTAACACGTTAACAGCCCCCATACAAAATGATCTGACCACCCGATAAGTCCAAAGCAATTAATATGTAACTTTGAGATAACTTTAGATAATCTGTATTATTTTCACGGATTTTGTATGACCAATTCTTCCTTCATGAGTCCACTAAATAACCAAAATCATACTCATAAGTCCGCTTAAAATTTATGAAGAAATATTCTAAGTGCTATGAACCCATATGGGGTCAGGGACGTATGGGTGTAAAGCAGATGGTCCCGGTTGTTAAAGCCATGGCCTAAATTCCTAATGTTTTTCTCCCATGTAGGTAGGTCTGTGACCAGCAGGGGGACGTATATAGGCTGTTGATGAAGATTCTTTCCTAAAATAGCCTCATATTCCTTTCATAAAATATACGTAAAATTTAATTTACTTTAGAACATTCCTGTACAAAAAAAAAAATAAACAGTGTGTTGAAAAAGTCCGAAATAAAATTCTTGTTCTTCTTCGTCTATTGTAAGTGGCAATGTGTTATCTTGAAATATGATAACAATTCTGCCAGCACAGTGCTTTGACCGAGCATGTGAAAGCGTGGAAGTAGTAGAGATCTTGGGTTAGTAGTGGAAGTAACAGTGACCTGGGGAACAAAACAACAAAGACAGGTGGTATTATACGACAATGGGAAATATTATATTGAATATACCTCGAAATAGTTACAGTTTAATTTGATGTTAATAATTACATTTGATAAATTTGATAAGGGAATAAAAAACATTAGGGGAGTGAAGGTCAAAAGACAACTTAAATTAACTGGAAAGGGGATTTTTGCTTTAAAGAGCGCATCATATAAATTATAATTAGAGTTGTATTTTGGACATTCAAAGAATATGTGGGGATGGTTGTGTTCTTGTGCTCCTTTTCAGGAGTTACCTCTAAAAGTTTGATACCTTTCAGACCACTTTCATTTCCTCATTCATTTAATAAAAACTATGTCACACCTGCTCGTGACAACCCTATAGAATGCCTAGTATCGCGTATCGTAGCGTACGACACATACCTAATCACTAAATATCGGTGATACTTGTGTAGAGATTAGAATCGTCATAAAATTGGCAAGTTTTTTATTACAGGGCATTTTTTGGTATTACCTACATTTTTATTTGTAAGTACAGGAAAGTTCTAAAGTTAATTTGAATTTTTCGTAAAACATTTTTTTTTCAAAAAAGTGGCTTAGAGTAACACCCACAGTCAAAGAAGTACTATTTTAGGAAAGATTAATTCCCTGTTAATAGTTAATTAAACCCAAAAAATATTGTTTTATAAATTGGTCGCATATAAAAATTACCAGTTTATTTTTTTGTCAATCTTGCTTCTCTGTCATTTACTACATATTTTTTCTATATGTGGAGACTTTCAGAGACTTTTGTATTTAGCGTTTATACCTTGTTTACGTAGTCATTAGTCTTCCCTAAAATAAATAAATAAATATTTAAAAAATTCAAAACTTTCTGTAGGAATGTAAGTCCTAGTTCCCATTTAGATGATATTAATTTTGATGAATTCCAGCAATTAAAAAAAGGGGAAGGATTTAAATGAAAAATGGTTATTATTTATTTAGATTTCATTTATAAACGTACAAGTACAAGCGCGTTTTCCACCGAGACGCGTTGTTTTACCTATACACAAAACAATATGTTAGCCATTTAAAACTTACGAAACATTCGTTTACCACGAAACGTAAAAACAACATTATATGTACCTATAATGTTTATATAGATACCGATAATACATGAAACTACAAACGACTTTAATGTTATTTATTTTTCATGTCATGCATAAACACATCAAGTTATACGTATTTATATTTCATTAATATTCTTTTGTATATTTACATCTATTTATCTATTTCATAAATTGTAATGGCACAATAAAATTTAGAGCATTCATAGAGCAGATTTTTACAAGTAATGAAGAAAAATTTATTTGAAAGTACATACAATTGTAAGATATTTAGAAAATAACTCATTTTATGTACAATAGCGTAAAGATATAATTATATTATTTACATATTTCATGGCATGTGGTTTGGTCTAAATATAAAATAAAATACTTATCTACATAGTTACTTAGTAAAACATAAAAAAAATGTATTTGCATTAAGTTGGGATTTTTGAGCTTGTTTGTGCTAAAAGACAGCTCATTTATAATATACTTACAATAATGTCTTTTGTGGCCTGCTATAAAAAGTGCATTACTCTTTTATTAAACTTATTTTATGTACATAGATTATTTATATAATACAATAATATCGCGGTTTATAAAGATATCTATAAAGATATAGGTGAGTGAAGGCAAGAGTACTTACTGTTAATTTTCAAACAGTTTTGCATTTGAAAGTGAACATAGATTAAATGTTCGGAACGAGGATACGCTTTACGGGTTTATAAACAAATAAACATAATAGATTTTATGTTTAAAACTATTTGAACCGACTTCAAAAAGGAGGAGGTCTTAATTCAGTTGGTATGTTTTTGTTGTTGTTTTTTTATGTATATAAACCGATTAGCCGAGATTTCTGATCAGATTTACGGGATTATTTTCACGTTCGATGCTAAGATGTTTCAGAAACAATAGATAGTGAACCCTGACTCCAAAAAATATGTTTCTAGGGGATAAGTCCCTACTTAAATTTAATTATTTTATCCTTTTTAGTGTTTAGAAGTCGGTTTTTATAATTGTTTAAAAAAATCCGTTCAGATTCTGTATTTTCCACAAGCCGAGACAATGCTGCTGATACAGTAGCATTAATCACTTAAATAATTGTTTATGTAAAACTTGCAGTGCTATTCAGTTTGTCAGCGCTGATGGTCACAGACACTAGCGCTTTACGTTGAAAGCTACTGAAATACACTACCCCGCTGTACAGTATTTTTCTCGACATCAAGATTTCTGGTTATTGGTTAATTGTTGTCTGCGCGAATATGTGTATGTAATTAGCATAAACCTCAAACGTTTATGATGAAAGGAAACGGTCTTTGGGCCTTTGCTCCGAATAATTTTGAACAGCAATGTGACATACCTCTTTACAAAGATAATTAAATAAGCTACTCGATTTTAAATCAATCTGATTTTTCGAGCTGCCCGTTTGTCTAGTACCTAATGTGAAGAAAGTTCCAGCAGAATCTAAACGCACATTTGATTTTTTGTCAAATGCGCATATTGTTGCATTGTCTATTAAATATTTGAAGTTTTTACTATAATTTTAGCTGCAGCTCCATATTAAGTAAGTAAAAAGTAATGGTTGTTTTATTATTGCAATCAAAAACCGCAAAAAGCAACTTTAATAAGACATTATTCATGTTCGTTTAAAAAATAAACGCGGAGCTATAGTAAAATATTTTTGAATGCACTAAAAATTCTAAATAATTATACCTTTTTAACCTAAAGGTAGGATTGCTGTTCAAGATTAAAATTATTTTAAGCCCAGGCTTCATACATTTTGAGGTCCTCTCTTTTTGTACGAAAATTTTGTTTTTTTTCTTCCCCTCTAAAGAATTGTATGCGAAAAGATACGTGTGCATAAAGTAACAAATTTAAATATCGCGTATATAGTAGATACTCATATTTTACTATTTGAAATTAGTCCAGAAATAGAGAATCTCATAGGATGACGTTCAAAAAGAGAGCGACAAGATGATGCAACGCAATTTATGTAAATAAGTGCAAACCAACTCATATTAAACGGTTTTGAATTTGGTACATACACATTATTGATTAAAACACTTCAAGCTACGATTGTTGTAGATGAGCGATTGAGTTTTTTAAATATGGTATATTTACTTATATAAAACTATATCACTAATTTTGTACAGAATTTACAGCGAAGGTCCTGAAAACGTTAGAAGGCAAAGTACCGACTTTTCAGCCCAGCTGAACTATTTATATTTGCTCGTATTTTAACAAAAATGTCTAAAAGATAATTAGGAATGCTTTTCACAACATTGTTATTCAGAAACTATGTTTCCTAATGAGGAATGCAAACAGCTTCCTAAATAAGATTACAATTATACTTTAAAGTGCGTCCCGAGTGGCGTATTTAGATTGTTGAATTTGCGTTTGAAGCGATTCAATGACGACACTGCATATCCTTATTTATAAAGTCCCGACCTAGCCTTTACACTCAATCATCACTGGTTTTGTAAAAAAATTAAGCTAATTATCACAGTTTTAAAATTAAAATAACACTCGCATAGCTACTTAACGCTACATTCTAGTAACGTAAACATAGCCTCCCTTAAAACTAAATTAATAAATAACTTATTTTTCTTTAGAGCTATGTGCGAGCACCTAATAAGAATGAAATAATATTTATACAAATTACAAATAACAGTTCCTTTACAAAATTTTTAAGTAGAATAAAATAACAAAAATTGTCTTTCAATAACTAAAATAAAATTCTTAGTTGTATTATTCCAACAATCTAACACTAGCCATCACACCCATGGCACGAAGTGCACACGTGCACTTTTATTTTATTACAGTCATTAGTCGGGAGAGATCAGTCTATACGTTGAAATTTATCACACGGTGACCCGGTAGTATTCATACTGTGGTCTCGTTCCGTCGGAGGGGTTGCAGTTCGCGCTGCAAGTCATTGTAGTACTCGTGATCCGACATGGACTCCTCCTCAATCGACCGCTGCGGAAGGTATTTACTGGTGCCGGGCCGCGGCGTGCTTTCACTGCCACTTCCCTCACTTACGCACAAAGATTCTAATGGTACTGGCTCAGTGGGAATCCCCAGGGTCTGAGGGGGGACATTCTCGTCTGACATCAAGTATTCTGGGTTATCCACACATCGTTTCGGGCCCACAAAACCACTATAACGTATGTCTTTCGCATCTTGACCCTCACCACCGTCACCTATTAGATCCATGTATGTCGAAGCATTCTGATTATGTTGAGGCGATGGCATCAAATAATCGTCTTCATCCAAAGGAAGGTTCAGTTTCAGATTTCCAACTTGTGCTTCTTTGATCTTCGACATTGAATCAAAGTTTCCTTCTAAGCTACAATCCGTACGTATTTTCATCGGATCGCTGCAGTATCTTGAACTAGAGCTATCAGATGCACAGACGCCGTTGTTATAGTAATGCCTTAGTTCGGAACCGTCAGGATTTGTTTGGTGATTATACCTCAGAAGCTCGTGATCCCATGTCTCTGGTTTATTAGACCCATCGGTGGTGCCGCAGTCAGGACCAGTTCCATTGTTAGCCCAAGATGATGAAGTGCAAGGTTTAAGTGAACTCGTTTGCGTCTCGATACCGGCGCTGACAACTGATGTTGTGGCGGTGCCTGGTATTGTTTTGAACTTTGGTTGTAGATATTCATCAGCTTCTACTAGTGATTCTGGTCCCTCCATTGCTGATGATAGATTCCTGATCAATTCCTTCTCATCCTGAAAGCAAAATAGGGTTTATAATTATTTGTAAAAAGAAATGTAATAGATTATAAATGTAATGTAATAAATTATTATAATTATAGGGTTTCGTAGTGCTTAGGCAAAGAAATTAAAATATTTGGCGAAGGATAATTTTTTAGCCAATATACCCAGTAATACTTTTAAAAGATGAACTCGAGTATTTAATCTTCTAGAGCTTACTTAGTAGGCGACAGATGTTAATTTATAATCAACTTTTTGATTCGCACAAAACAAAAATCTGGACATTATTTTAACATAAAATAAAATGTCATCCACAGCTCTCAAGCACTTATCTCCTACCTTTTTGATATCTATGTAGGTAGGTAGTAATGTAGTTTGTGTGTACTTCATTTATGTTTATATCGCATATGTACTTAATTTTTATGATGACATTTTATAGTTATAAGTTTCATAAAATGTGTCGTATTAGTCCATTCTAGTTTTTAGTTCTGAGCCAATTCTTCCAAAGACTTACAATTTCTGTCTATTTTGATCGTTGATTATTATAATAAAGATTTTGATAAGCCCTGCTAGGAGAGAAAGCAAAAGAGAAGAAATATTTACCTGAGTAGAATAGGATGGCAGACGCATGAATTTGTCTCCTGGAATCACAAGATATCTGCCTGGATCTCTTGCCATTTCTGCAAAAGTGTCTGCTAGCTGCTTGAACGTTGGTCTACTGTCAGCGTCTAACATCCAACATGAGACCATGATACAGTAAATATCCAGAGTACATATACTCGGCTGAGGTAATTTCAACCCATTTTCTATTAATTCTGGCACATTTCTTGCAGAAATGTTTTCATAAGGACGTGCGCCGTAACTCAAAATTTCCCAAATTGTTACGCCGAAAGCCCATACATCACTTTTATGGGTGAATATTCTATGCTGTATGCATTCCAGCGCTAACCATTTTATTGGCATTTTACCACCAGCTGCCTTATACTCATCTTCGTTAATATCTAATAATTTTGCTAAACCGAAATCGGTAATTTTCACACAGTTTGGAGTCTGAACTAAAACATTTCTTGCTGCTAAATCTCTGTGAACCAATCTCTTTTCTTCAAGATATGACATTCCCCTCGCTATTTGCGTGCACCAGTTCAAAAAAGCTTTAGAACCAATTTTTTCTTTATGCGTTCTGACGTAGTCTAGTAAACACCCCAAAGGCATTAGTTGCGTTATCAACATCATTTGGTTAGTCATACAAACTGCTAATAATTGTAATAAGTTTGGGTGTTCAACGCTTGCCATAATGTAAGCTTCTTCTAAGAATTCCTTGCTAGTGCTGGCTCCAGTACCCTCCTTTAAAACTTTGATTGCTACTGGAATTTTAACATTTTCTCCTTCAGGCACCCAAACACCTTTGTATACTTTGCCAAATGCACCAAAACCAAGCATCCCGCCGCGACGAAGCTCAGCTTCTTTCACAATTCTTAACTTAGCCAGATTAGGTTTAACATTTGTTGGTCGCAAAGGCTCATTGTCTTCACAGCCAGTAAGTACCATGGTCATTTTGACAGCTTCCTTTTTAGCTTTTGCTTTTTGTCTACACGCATAACCTATTATTAGGAATATTACTAAAAGAACGACGGCAAGAACTAAAAATATTATTAAAATTGTTGGTGTTTTAGCAGTATTCATATTAGGCACACCATTAGTTGAGGCAGAACAATAAGGTTCGTCTATTGGGTTTTGTAACAGTTCATCAAAATATATTTTATATGAAGTGTTTTCTGGGCAGGTGTCGGTACAGTTAAAAGCAGAAGTATTGTCGAAAGAATTTGGTTCAATTAGAAATACTTTGAGATTTTGGCATCTGATACAATCCGTGGAAGACGGGCCCGTGCAGCCCTTGCATTCATGGTGGCATGGTGTACATGTTTTAAATTCTTCATCGGTGAAGTGATCAGCTGGGCATTCATCTTCGCATTGGTCTCCTCGTTTAAATCCATTACAAACTCTGCAAACTTGCTCATGAATACCGAAACCTGTGCACTTTTTACACAGTGGATGGCATTTTCTGCAAACCACTTTTACTTTTCCTTCCAAAGGTTTTACATTTCCAACCCATTCATTGTAATATCCATCAGGACATGGTTCATTTTCAGCGAGGCAGCTTTCCACAGTGGCTTCAACACTGATGATGGCCTTTTTACAAAAGTTACATCCATTCTCTCCTACGGTGTTTTCGGGACCTGTACAGCCATTGAAGCAGTTATAATGGCACGATTCACATGTGCCGTTTTCTGATGCATATCTTGTTTCCGGGCATTCTGCTACACAATATGGCCCGTCGCGGACATGTTTGCACCTAGTGCAGTTACCCCGACTTGGTCCTGTACATCCATCAAGACATTCAGAATGGCACTCTCGGCAACTCTTCGGACCGGCTTTATACAACCTGGAAAAATTTAAGAAGCTAATTAGTTTTTACTTTATGAACACTCAAAGTTTCCAAGGTTTATACATATTGAAAACAAGTAGGATTTAAAAAAATAGGATCTGTTTTACCGATTCTATTCATATATTCGTTTTACAGGATTTACTGCTGTTTCTTAGCAAATCGACGAATTCCCTTATAAAGTAACTTATATTTAGCGATTATAATTAAACATTCGCTTTGTTGTTTTATAAAATACTTAAACAAAATATTTTGATTACTTCATGCTGTTAACGAAACTTACCCGGGCTCAACGCTGCAATTCTGAATACACGTCTCGCCGACTTTGTAGTTTTGACAGGACAGGCATTGATCAGGTCCCGGGCCCCAGCATCCGTCCACCGAACATTGCGGATCGCACACCAAATTTGTTTTCTCTGTTGGACATATGCTTGTTAGATACAAAAAGAAATTCATTTCGCCAAAGCAAATCCAAGAACGTCTTTATTATTTTTCATATTTGTTTGAATTCTAATGGTACTGGTATGGTTTTGTAATTCATTATGACGAAAGATAATAAAGAAAATAACTGATCATTGAGCGTAGACTGTAGAAAATTTGCTCTTTGGCCAGCCTTGGATTTGAAAATGTGCAACTTTACAATGCTGAGCTAGTTAGTATGGTTAGTTAATTTTTTAGGAACAAGTGTAATTTTCGCTTGCACAATATTTTATGAGTGACAATAAAGAAAAACATTAATGATAAATAAATTTTCGCTCTAGCAAAAAAATACCTAACACTAAATTTAAGTTGAGGATCCTCAAAAACTAATTCATATCGCACAGCAAACTTACCACAAGTTCTCTGGTCTCCGTTCTTTTGAATTATTTGTTTGTGGTCTTTAGACTTGACTAATTTATTCCAAGCTATTTTATCAGCAAAGCAAAGGTTTCTATTCTCCATAATAGCTATTGCTCCGGAATTTA
This sequence comes from Nymphula nitidulata, assembly GCA_947347705.1. Taxonomy (NCBI): domain Eukaryota; kingdom Metazoa; phylum Arthropoda; class Insecta; order Lepidoptera; family Crambidae; genus Nymphula; species Nymphula nitidulata. The sequence goes on from OX374616.1 coordinate 28,638,140, forward strand.
CTCTCTTCAATGATTTCAAGCCCAGTGATTTTAGAGATGTTTTGACTATGTATAAGGAAGCGAATAAATTTTCTACCACTTGGCGTCCTCCAATAACTTCCAAGTTGCGAAAATAAGATAAGCTAGTGAAGTTTGGGTGGACAGCCTGTACATTCAAATATCCGGTAACCTCTCGAACGGTGCTAAACACTTCTAGGACATCAGGCTCCATCTTAGCATATCGGTCTCCGAACGAGTAATCTGGATTCACATGTTGAAATCCAGTAAAAGTCATTTCTAGAATCTCAATTGATCCATCAATGATGGTACAGTCTCTAAAACTATCGATGTTGCCGGAATGTATAGGTCTCTCTGCTCGGCAAGTTTTTGGACACGTTACGTTACACGGTATACATTCACCATTAACTGCAGTTTTGTTTGGCGGACAACTCCTTACACACGCACCGTTGTCTTTCAATAGATGTTCTGGGCAATTGCGTACACACGTGGCACCGTATGCATATTTTCCATTGGGATTCGGTTCCCATGAATAATTTGTCGGATTATATATTTGCATCGAAGGACATTCTTGTGAACAAGTACCTTCGTCGTAAAAGTTTCGACAGGCAAGGCATTGGCTAGGAAGGGGGCCGGTACAGCCACCAGCACAAAATGTATTACAGCAATCGCGCGGGTTGGGACCGAAACACCGTCCTTGTGCACACTGTGGGCTACAGTTCGTTTTCGAGAATTTTTGACAATTTTCTGGGCCTTCTCCCCAGCAGCCAGCTTCACAGCTATCGTGGCACCGGGGACAATCGCGTTCTGCAGCTTGGAAGTCGTACACATACACATAGCTAGAATTGGCACCCGTTATTATCTCGTCCCAATTTATAGTCTTAACATGACAAAGATTGTAGTTATTATAAATGCCTACACTGCCACGCAGTACATCTCGTAGTGCTGGCAGTTCTAATGTAAATGCAGTGGACATTGCGACGAGCAGAGCGAAGTCTTCTTTTCTTACATTGAGTTTGAAAAGAGTTCGGCCACGAATAATTTGTAGTTGAGGAAGAACAATTTTCCGAACATTCACGTAAGAAATGAGAACATATCCGGTTACTTCTCTTATATATTTGAGGAAGGAGAGATCCATGGTCTCGTTCTGAATCCATGTCAGCTCGAGGTTGCCGTCGACGTATGTACAATTCGTGAAGCGATCTCGAAGATTCCGGTAGTGGGTATCGCGGTTCGATGGAACCGACATACGCCCGTTCGTCCCAATGCATACTGAAAACAAAGAAAAGCGAATGTTTAATAAATAATAATTTTCAAGTAAGTAATTTAAAATAGGACTTTATTAAAATATTCATCATAATTTAATCATTTCTATAATATTGCTAAATAAAATAGAACTCAGTTTTTTTAGGAATTTTAGTATATGACCAAGTTCTGTGAATTTTATAAACAATAAATAATACCTAAAACCCACGCACTATTAAGTATATGTTTTCTTAGAATTCGGAAGCAGGAAAGATCTTTTGAATACTGTTATGAATCATCCATGGATTTATGATTATCATATTAGGGACGATTAAATTTGTTTTACCTGATTCTAACTTTAATTTGATGGTTGTTATGTTAATACATTTAATAAAAACAATGTGTTTGTAGGTCGGCTCATCGACAAGTTAGGAACTGTGCGGATAACGAAGAGGCGGTGCCGTGTGGGCGGATCGAGAGCCTGTTTTCTCTACTACGATACACGTAACACCGCTATTCGTGACTAAACTACGAAAATAGTTACAACGCCTGGTTCGCTTGGACAACAAAAAGATATGTGGAGCTGAACAGACAGTGTAAAACGAATTGAGGTACACAGTCGATTTGAGCTTGCCCCGAAGTTTACGGTTCATCTGATTGTTATTGAAACCAGCGCACAAATACACGATTATGTTGTTTTACAGCACATTGGTGTTAATGTTTAAGAAATAAAATTTTATTACTTAATGCAAGTCGTAAAATGTGTCCAAATAAAGTCAACTATGCTTTCGACAATGCCATAAATACAAGAAAAACAACTCTCGTCCTTTAATAATATCTTATGTTATATGTAATTACCAAAGCTAAAGTTCTATGAAACTAGAAGACGGCTAAAAAGTACCTACCTAGTATAGGGAGGCAAATTGTAAGACTATAAAAAAAATTAAAACCGACTGCAAAAAACTGAAAAGGATAAAATAATTAAATTTTAGTAGGTACTCATCCCCTAGGAATATATTTTTGGAGTCGGTGCTTCACTACCTATGGTTTCTGGAAATAACTTAGCACTCACTCTAAAAATATGTTCCTAGGGGATGAGTACCTACTAAAATTTAATTATTTTATCCTTTTCAGTTTTTTGGAGACGGTTTTAATTTTTGTTTTAATATTTTTTTTTTCACAAATTTTAGTGATAACTTTTGAAGGTCAAAGCTAGATGGGTGACCGTGAGCTTATATTGTTTTCTACTATCGTATCATTTCACTAATAAAAATTCATAGGAAAGCAAAAATCCGCAATTTCGCATATGTAGACGACTTATTTTTTCCAGTTTTTTTTATTTAAAAACCAAACTAACCAATGGATTTTCAAAAATTTTTTATGGGACCAAATGGGAACTAGTTCGCATCGAACAAAAAAAGAATCATCAATATCGGTTCACCCAGTCAAAAGTTCTGAGGTAAGAAACATAAAATAATAATAATAAAAATAAAAAACATACTGACAAATTGATACCCTCCTCCTTTTTTTGAAGTCGGTTAAAAATAATCTAGCCCAACTATGTGTAGTCGTGTCTTTTACGTCAAAAAATTGTGAAGCCTCATGGCCGAGAGCCTTCGAATGTCCAACTACAAAGGTACAGTTTTTGTAAGGGGTTCTATAGAAATAACGAGGTATTCATGGTGCAAGGTAGAATTTACCTGCTCGTCGAAAGAATAGACTACTTTTTATATGTATTTGGTGGTGTAACTTTACTGTCATACGATACGTCTACCTTTAGGATTCCGAAACACACTTATGATGAGTAGGTAAACTTGTATACCTAAGTATATGAAAGTAGTCTTTAAAAATCCCCCTTAATTGTCTACTCTCTTAAATAAAAAAATCGATTTAGGGATTGAGAAGATATTTCATTGCTGTTGTCCTTATTCCTTATGTTCTAATTGTTGTTACAGCTAATTCTGGGTTATTTTTATAGTAAATAGATAGGCTGAAGTTGAAGTCAAGTAAAACACAAAACATAGTATCATACTTGCAACTATAATAATATTATGAAAAATTTTTTACTCGCGCCTTGTCGGTCGTCCGTCGTGTTGTGGCGTTAATGCGGTGGATTCAAAATGTCACTGTGCGCTTGGAGCGTGCCTGGGATTTATGGCTTTTTAGTTTGGTCGTTTACTGTGTGGGTAGTAGAAGCCTGGTGTCCGGTCGACCCAGATGACATAGACGATAGTATTCAACTGTTATGTAGTTGTGACGTTGCGCTCACTGCACTGATTATCATCTTTTTAAACTATGCGACAGCAACGCATGGTGAAAGTGAGCCGACTGGTATAAACATTCTGTCATGAAAATTTGCTAATAAACGTTATCCACCATACTTCGATGCCTCTGGTCACCCACATGGCGAAGATAGTGTAGGCAGATAGCGCCTTTTAAATTATTCACGAATTACTACTACCTACTTACATACAGCACACGTTCGCTGTGTTCAATTTAGCATCCATATTTAATTCAATTGCTTAACCCTCGTGAATAAAGTAAGTAGATGCCTTCATCATAAACAGTGGCTATCTAACAAGAAATAAAATACGAAGACCGATTAGAATGTTAGTGTATCGTTTTTGTAACAATCATGTTGGCCTTTTACTATTTAGTTGCATTTAAAGCGAGAAACAAGTTTTAAATGCTTAAAAAGGCTGTGTTTAAGGTTTCCTGCGTTTGGTTGGCTTGGACGTCCGTACTTAAGCAATCTTTCGCCGTACAGTCGCACCGCCTACGACTGGTTTGTCTTAACTCGATGTTTTTATCCAGTTACTTGCATTCTGAAGCATTGGAACCAGTTTTGTTCCTCCATTTCGTTCTGGCCGGGCGACCTTTCACTGTTGTATCGCCCAGCACGTTTACAATGCTGACTTGCTTTACCATATTTTGTGTAAGATATGAAGCAACGCGTCAATGTATGGACAACTTTCCCTCAAGGTTTTGTCACGTACCCGATGTAATGTTGCAAATGATTAACAATTTGTTAAACTTGAGCTTTAAAGCCGGACTCCAGTTCAGAATCTTTTGGTGCAGCCGAAGATTTAATTACGTAAAACAATTCACTAGTTATAGAAGTTTCATTGATTAAATTATATTCCTAATCGTACATTTCTTATTGGACAGCTTATCCTTATATTCAAACCACCCTTAACTTAAAAGCTATTTGATTGATTGAAACAACTTTTTATAATGACACTTATCAACGCTTCAACATCGATCAATAAAAACACCAAATTTGTACAATTGCATTACCCGCTACATGACGTGTTCGATGCAATCAATCGATAAAAGCGATAATCAATGAAATCGATTTGGAAACTGGAACTTGATTATCGATTATTGTAAAACGACTGTTTTGGTAAGGTGCTTTATTTTGACTTGACTGAATTTTTACAAAGAGGTAAATTTGAAATAAAAATACCTTTTGTAAATTTTAAAAATAACCTTTATTTCTTTTAAATTACCTTGTAACCTTTAAGTTTATTTGGTTTGTCGATAGTATTATTCAAGTAATACCATAAAAAAAAATATGTCTATGTACTAAAGTAGTTCTACTTCTAAATAATAGGTAGGTATGTAAAAAACAGTCAAACTGATTCTCGGGTACTTAAAAATTGTTTTTGTTTGAAATTTACTAGCTAAGAGGGTAGTTGACAACTTATTTTTTTTCATTAATAAGCAAAAGTTGCAGCTCATCGTCTAAAAACTGTCCATAATTAAAATCTGCGGAACAGATGACGTCACATATTGCTATAATAACCTACTAAAAATGTATAGGCGTATTGACAACATTAATAATAACTGTGTAATATGTATGGTTTTATTTATAGCTGTCATAATAATAGATGAATTTTGGAAAAAAATACCATATTTTTTTTCGAAACCGTACAATTTCAACAATATTCCTTAACCTACAGTTTGAATTATTTTGTGGGTAACAGTAGCAAATATTTTCTGAATTTGTGAAAAATAGCGCCAAATTCAAACTTCGTTTTATGTCGGTACTTACTTACATAGTACTTAGTAAGTATAAATTACCTTACTATCTTATTTTGTCGGTTACTATTAATTAATATAATTTAAAGTGTCTCTGAGATGATTCTAAACAAAAAATAAAAGCTTTTTTTTAAATACCTACCAGTTATAGGTATTAAGCTAGGTGTCTCCAATTGACAGAAATTTCATTCCCTGAGTGTTGCTACTGCGTCAGGTCAAGAACCTGGCACGCAATCTTGCATATCATTACTAACGTGGCCGTTAATTTAACAGACGAAAACTAGAAATTTTATTATGGCTTTGGATAAGGTGCACGGCCGATTTAATTTGATTAAATTAATGGGCCAGCTAATTAACTGGCCTTTTTCTCAATAAAATGAACATTGAAGCCACAGCGTTGTTAATTGCCGCAATAAATTAATATATTTTTTCGGCGACATTTGTTTTTAGCTTCTAGCAGTAAAGTAGTTGATGTATTAGCTTTTATTACTTTATTTTTACAGTTTTTATTGGAAGTAAAATATTTCAGTGCGTCATCACCTGCGTTAGCAAGGTTGCCTGGTAGAGATTGCTACCTTAGCAATAAGCCTTATGGATGTGTTTCTTCTCTGTACTCTTCCTTCTTGTGTCTTTGAGCAATAAATTATCTATCTATTTGTCTACCAGTATAGTTACTAGGGGCTTACGCCATAAATAAATATCTACTCAATTGATGAGTTCAATATTCCCCAATGGGTAGAGGGTTGTAAATTGCAAGATCTTTAAAAGCTTTCCTTATATATTCCCTAAGCTATAGCCATTCCACGCCAATATTCCATCATCGCCTTTCCTGTTGGCGTTGCATTATGTGTCATCGATGTTTCCAGGATAATTTTTATATCGGGCGTAAAATATAGATAGACGTTTATACTTCGAATACATAAGTACCTACTATTACTTATTGCAATTATTACTATCCGTGTAATGTAAGACTGCGCATGTAGATGCACTTCCAAAAACAAGATCAAGAAATGTTTATATCGATATCAAGGTATAATCCTAATATAATAAAACTTTTATACTGAGAACAATGAAACTATGAATGGACTTTTTATAAGCGTCCAAACAAGTAAAACACGTAAGCTGCGTGTTTCTTAGAATCGAGACATTGGTTTTGGACTGGATATTTATACGAAATACGCTTTTACCGTAATGTATTTAGGCATAAAATAAAACCAATATCACGTGCTATACACCTACACTAAATTAAATTTCGATAGCTGGTGTGCGGACGGAGGAATGAAAAATGTCTTATTCAAATTACAGGATATGATTTAAAGCGATTAACAATAAAATATGGGAATTGTTATTTGATACTTTGTTATTTTATTTACGTCAGTCAGTATACCTACTTCTCGTTTACACACTTTAATGACTTGAAGTTAGTCGGATACCCGATTATTTTTTGGGAGATGATCCAGTATTTAATTGTCAGGGAGTCGGTCGGTGGGTACAGTGCTGTAAAATTTAGTAGCCTATTATTAGCAAACTAAATTGTAGCCTATATATTATTCTGATGTATGCCCAAAATTTTTGCAAAGGTTCATTAAAATTCATTCAGTAGTTTTAGTGCGAAAGAGTAACAAACATACATCCATTAAAAAATTCGCGTTTATAATATTAGTAAGATACTACCAAAACATATTTTTTTGTATAACATTAGCTGCATTATTTCATACAAATGTTATTGAAAGAAAATAATTCTAAAAAATAGTTTTTGAACGTTGCAAACCATATCTGTGAACTAATATAGCCCATGTTTTAATTTATTATCGTATGGTCGGCATCAACCTGTATAGCTACCATTGGCATTGGTATTTAAATAACGAAGTATTTGTAAAACGTCAAATAAGACCATGTATCATCGGTAGTATATACTTAATCTGTGGTTTTACCTTAAGATCGACTTTTGTGAATAAAAAATATACGTATTTATAGTAGGAATTTATAATTATACCTACACTTATTATGCAGTGTACGGTACATTCCTATCCATGTAGGTATTTATATGCGTTATTTTCTTAGCCATTGGATATGGGTCTATAAATGTGCACAATAATTTTATTAGCATAGCAAACATGTTTTCCTATATTATTTCATAGTTTATGTGCTTTGTCCTAATAAGCAATGATAACGTTGAAAATGATTGAATAGTAATTAAGTATTTATGCCATGTTCCTGAGGTGCCTACTTACATATAGTTTTTTTTTTATAAAATTAGATGACAAACAAGCTGACGGCCCGCCTGGTGGTAAGTGGTTACTGCCGCCTATAGACACCTGCAATAACAAGGAAAAATCACTTGATACTGCAGACGGGTGCGTTGTCATCCTGAGGCCTAAGATGAAATTCCGCCCATGCCCAGATTGCCCAGTAATGACACTGGTTATCTTTCCCTTCAATCGAAACACAGCGAACTGTTTCACGGCTGAAATAAGAAAGGCGGTGGTACCTGCCCAGGCGAACCTACATATGGGTCCACCACCTACAATTTGGTGATCCAATAAAAAATTACAACACCATAGGTAAGTACTAGCCATTAGCTCAATGGTACTAGCCATGATTGGTTGGGTTTGTCAAAATGCAGAAAAGGATAGCAATACATATTAAATATTATAGAAGTTACTGATCATACATATGTCTACGATTTAAAAGCTACCAGCAAAAAAAAATGAGCTACGAAAAATTGATTATACAAACACTAGAACTGATTGCGTTTCAGGCTACGCGATGAATTAACATTGAAACGGCACCAATATTTAGTTAGGTTAGTCCAAACAGCGTTCAACCGGCTATTGGTTCACCAAAACTAGTTTCCGAGTAGGTATTCCGAAGGGCAAATGTGGTTTCTTTGGAATTCCAAACAAGGTAGTTTATTTAACGTACTAATTACCAACATTATGACATTCCTATTAATATCACATTAATTGATGCAAAACATTAGGCATCTATACCTTGCGTTGACATTTTAAAAACAACTATATTTAATTTTATGATTTTTTAAATAGAACAATATTTTCATAGTTTCAGAGCCAGCATTTCTTTTCCGAACTTCTCACATTGTAAGCTTATTTGATACTATAATCTGTTGAAATAAGAGTAATATTTCAACTAGTGTGTTACGATTAATGTGGCAGGAGATTAACATTATAACACTGTTTGTACAGCCACTGTACCTATTTTTCATGGTTGTGGTTTCATTTGCTAGCTTTTATGTGGACTCAATCATTCAGTAAGCAACTACAGCCAACAGCATTTATTTTTGCATAAAACTTTAGACTCTAACGACTTATTACCGCCTTTTTCACAATAAAAGCTGTCTGCAGTTTGTAAACATTTTGTAGAATAAAGCGCCAACAACAATTTTTAAGAGGCAGATTCATACCTTAGCAAGGTCTATTTAGTTTCAAAGAAAGTTATGCGACTGTTAATAAGGTATTTTTTGTGTGTAGTACCCACACAATCTATACTTATGTTAACGTTAAAATTAAAAATATGCAATGTGTTCGGTTATTTGAATCCAAAATACATCAACAATACGCTTTACATTATGATTGAAACAATGGACCTTTGAAAGCCTACGCCCTAAACGTGACGTATTGTACAATAATCATACTAAATATTTTCAGTAACATTTTTTAACAAGTCCATTGACGAGGAACAAACTGAGCAATGTTGTTGGTGGCAACTGAGGAATAGTTTTTGTGTTTGTATATCCGAAGTCTTAAATATTATATTAGATGTTATCATGATGATCACAAATGTATTTCAATATCCCTTTTATGTTTTTTGATTCCATGTAAGATTAAACTTTTATACAGTTGAATTTTAGTATACCTATTAATTGACAACATTTATGCCCATATTTATGGCTCCGAGATACTAAGGTCACAAGGTAAAAATAATTATTCTAATTATTCCACCTGTCACTGTCCTCTTTTAAATATATCTACTTTAAACCTTTACACGCTATAACAAATTTAATTATGCATAGATGTAAATAAAACAAAAGGTTGTAACATGCTAAGTTACTATTAGCATTTAACCTGTCATTTTGGCGCCATTTGACGTCATTTGCTTTTCCAGCGAAATGAAGAATTTTGAATAATGTATGCAAATTAAATACACTTCTAATTGTAGTACAAAGGTTACAAAGCGAATTGTTATGAATATAAAACATACCTAATTGTGTTAAACAAAACATTGTTGTGTTACCTACTGTTGTGATCGATGTCCGGTATGTTTTATTGTCCACAGATAAGACGAAATTGGTCATTATAAACTTTATTTGGTTGCTGAAATTAAGGGTTGAAAAAAGTTTTGTTGCGAGTACAATGCCTAGTTCTGAATTAGAAAGGTACAAAGGAAACGGCAACCGCAACCGCCATGAAAGTTGAACGTTGCAATAGCGTACACCTTGCCAGTTCTCGATTCAGGCTTTCATCTTAAAGGATATTGTTTCTTGTCCCTTTCACGCTGTAAAACATTGTTACATACAAAGTGAGATTTAATTGTTTCGGAGCGGGCGTACGTCGCTGTTTGTCGCGAACTACAGCCTACGGACGAGCTTTCCGAGCTATATAAGGCTTCATCGGCGGTCGCGATTATATTATCTTCGTTTTATTTAGATAAAACGAAGATAAAATTACTTCAGCGCGGTGACATTTGGTTTTCTTGGTAATGCTGCTTAATTTGTACGTCACTGATACTTTTGAACACAAATTTGGGAATTTAGAAACTAGCACTGCACTGTGTAGGTGGCACTTACTTTTTCCTTTAACGAATTCCGAATGCTTTGGCTTGTGCCGGGCAGGAAAGTTTTGGTGGTGCTTGTGGGGGCGCGCGGCGGGCGCACAGGGCGCGAGGGCGAGGAGGCACAGGCACCAGATGAAGGCACGCGCAGCGACCATGCTGCGACATCACTCGCGGATCTCAAGACACAACCGTCCGACACTAGTTTCCATCGTGTACTGGCCCGCCCGGTTTGAAAACCTCACTGTGCGCCCGCGCAGACCATAGCCTTACCGAAACAGAGACAGGGCCTTTAAAGTTTAGGCGGGAAAACTTTACGCTTTGTTTACGTACGTAGATGGCTTATAAATAACAAAGCCTTTTGATTAGTATTTGTTGTAATTCACTTTTTTTGTATTTATGATTCATATTATTTAGTGAAATAATAATATAAAATTTTCAATCATCCATCTAACACCAGCTCAATAAGATTTATGAGCCAAAACACACTGTATCTGCTGTAAGTTTCTAAAGAGTAAAGCATCCCGCAGATTTATAATGGTATAGGACCAGCATAAGATTAGTATGTCATGGAATTGTCACCAAACACCTTTCAAATCAATTGAATATGTGAAAGTTAGTAAAACCCTTTTACCATGTAGAAAATGAGCTGATAGTCATCAAACGCCTGAACTTACATCACATCACATCACCAGCTTCTATACGTCCCACTGCTGGGCACATGCCTTCCTACATGGGAAAACACATGAGGAGTTTGAACCATAACACCACCATGCTAGCCCGACCTGACCTCGCCTGAACTGATTTTCATAAATTATAGCTAAAAACTATCCTGATCACCTCTGCTTTCAAACAAACACAAAACGAATCAAAATCGGTCTATTAGTTAAGGAGCTACGATTTCACAGACAGAAACACAGATACACTCGTTTTTCGTAGAGGGTTAAAAAGAAAAAAACGATACCTTACTGTAAAATCTACTATCTATCAAACTGTTCTTATTTTATGAATTTTATTTTTGCTTAAAATAAATGTTAAGTGAGGAATGAAAGATCCACCGCTATCGGGATATAGTCACAGTGCAAAATGTAGATTTTATTTAATAAATAAGTATTTGGTTAGGTAGGTAAATTTCCGTATTATAATCGCACGGGAAATATGCCAACTCGTCATTTTTCTACTATTTTGGCTATTTACTTTATGACAGATGTAATGTGCTATAATTACATCTGTCATAGGAGATACTAGCCATGTCTAACGAGCGCTAGAGCTATGGCATGGCGCTGCCCTCTCACAAGCACAGGTAAACGCCGAGAAGGACGCAGGTATGCGCCGGAGTTGTTACGCTCAGAAAAAGCCACGTAACAAAAGTTTAATAACTACGCATTGTACGCCCGTGCTCGTACCGACACAAATAATTAAACTCTTAAAAATACACCTAAATCTGTTTTTGTGGCCCTCGGACCTTTTGTGGCAATCTGATCTAATATGCGGGCGCAATTAAATCTTTGGTGCTATGCTGATGAGATATGATGCTTTTTATTCAGTATGACTTGGGTATATTAGAAATATTCTCTAGGCAACGTCGTTCTAGGTCGTTCAAGTCTTATAATTGTTTTTTGGATCAATTTTGAAATATTCTTTAATAATACAAACACCAATTATGATGTCTAATGTTTAATGTAATCTTTACAAGTACTCGTATAAATTAAATTCTTAATACCCTTCGTCTCGATTCTCGAAGTAAAACGGTTGTCTATATTTCAAAAAGAAGGTTTGTACTTCTATTATAAATTTAGAAAATATACGAATATATTACCTATTCAAAATTAGACTGAATGTTCTGTAATTTAAAATCTCATTTTCATACTGTCATACGTACGCAGAGTCGCAGACGAGGTTAAACAGAGTCAAAGTGTGGCCTCTGGCCCATATTGTTTTTGACGGAGTTACGGGTTTCAATGTTATTTATTTTGTGTAGTATTGGTTTTAATTTCCTATTTGAGCTGTTAACTGATTTCCAAACATTATGCGTAACTAAGACGAATGCACGAGATGTTTTAAAAGTATTCCAATAAGTAGGTAACTACGTAGGTTATCTCTACATAAGCGAGATAAATACCTACTCGATGAAGTATCTAATTTAATAATAAAAATGAAATCATGATAATGAAAATTACAGAATAGTGTAAATGGCGATCAAATATTTCTGAAATTTCAAAGTAAGCACAATATATCAAATATGTTACTTATTTGATAAATCTGTTTCCTTATCCAACCAATTAAAAATATATTTCATCTTAATCAAAAGCAAATAAACAAACATTATATTATTATAACTTAAGTGCCATAATTTGATCTACAACTATAGCTGGATAATTTATTATTCTGATGGCTTGAAGTGACGATTGATTAACTCTTTATACCTTTAATCAAAAAATTAACTTGTCTTGTCCTTTATTTCGACATGCCCTTCTACACAATAAAAATCTATGGTGTTCTGAGATGTGGCTGCTTTACAGATTATAGAATTAGCGAAGTCCAAATCACACATGCAGACACTTTTAACTTCAGTTCGGCGACCAGGATCAGGATTAGGTAACCTTCCCCGAAGCAGTTTTATGTTTGATTAAGATTAGCCTTTAATTGGTATTTAACGTTACTATCAATCCGCAACAACAATTACATAATTGGGTCACGTATACAGTATACATATTATGTTTTGTTCTGATAATGTTGAGTGTGTGGACAGAATTGGCGCGCGTTGAACTCTCTTAGGAAAGTAGACTTAGGCGCCTACTACAGACTTTATACAAGCATTCATAATATCGATCGCTTAGCGTGTTCTATTACTATCGCATGCTAGCAACACAGTCGTGTGGTGGGGTTCGTTAGAAAACAGCGATGTATATCTAATAGACTGAGGTTGTAGAAACGTAATGTTTGGCCAGTCATAAAGTGGTGGCGGGCGAGTCACATTCCTCCATAGGAGCCTGCGCCTTATGTTGAGCTTTAAGATGAATTGACCGGTCAACTTAAATACGGGAAAGCTTTGTTATAATTGTAAAAGGGATATTGAAATATATTATTTGTGACTTCAAGTTACAGAAATCTGTTATGTTTGAAAGTAATAGCACTTTTAATATTGATTTGGAATTTACATAAATAAGAACTGAGATCTGTTGAATATTAAAAAACCGTTGTACTAGGTTTGTTTTTTAAAAGCTGCACAGGAAACGTTCGCTTGAAATGCATAGTTGAAATGTAACTTAACATAATAAGACAATACAAATCAATGCCTTCGCCAATCATCATCGACAAGAGCTATTTAAACATTTCCAGTTCTGCCATGACTATTATTGGCTAAAATTAACTGTTAACCGCTGTGAGCCTTATTTTATCCGCTTTAAAGTGAATTTTTGTATAACTTTGACATAAAATTATGCTGACCCGTACAACCCACCTACGACACGGTTCAAGTCGACAGAGAGCGCGTCAATAAACCTATTATTTATTCTGTGAGTATATAGCAAAGATAAAACGATATAAACACGCGGTTTCTTTGTTTACATTCTAACAGAAGATATTCAAAAATAAATAGATCTTTGTTAATTTTATTTAAACATAAAACAAAATTAAATAATCATTAAAAATTGTTTTTTTTACATGTTTTATTTATGTTTGGGGGCTTACAGCTTTTATTAAAATAATCAAGCATCCACAGATAACGATAATCAATATTGGTTAGTTAATATTTGAGAATTTGGTTCATCGAATAACCTTCCTTTTATGCATAATTTCTACGGCCGGCTTTTCGAGTGGTCAGTCTCCTGTCTACTTATCCAGAGGTATTCTGGTATATAGGGACTAAATACCATTGTCATTGTTTTTCTCGCAGATTTACTGTATCTCTTTTGCAATGTTCATTTTTCCTGCATAATTTTCTGTTAACCTCCTCATCCTCGTGTGAGTGGTTCTCATGATATAGTTTTAGTTTCAGTTGTCCCATTGCTCCCCCAGGTGTCTGTCGCTGCTGAACAAACCGACTTCCTTGTCGTTCGAAACTGAATGTTTTGTCTCATCGTATCACATGTTTTTGATAACAAAGACCTAAATAACTTTTATCTTCACTTATTAGGACAAGAATAAAAATGAGATTTAATATAGGTAAATGAGACATCAACACAATTATTTTGCGAGGAATCTCATGAGATTGTTATTGCCTAGCCTTTGTTATGTTTGTATTTTGATGATATAGGTAAATTTTGGGTGGTAAAAATAATATTACTTCACACATATACAGCTAGCAATGTTAACGGCTTGTATAATATAGTGAAGTAGCCATTGTAATGATGAAACTGTTGTAATCTGGGCGGGTTTTCCATTTTATTATAAGGCCAGGGTGTAAAACAAGCGCACAGACCGCCTAATGGTAACCGGTTACAGTATCAAATAGACAATTGCAGCATCTTGGGCACATTACTAGGTTTACTAAGTGGTAGACCCTTATGGAGGGTCGCCTGGGTAGGTACCACCGCCTTTCTTATTTCAGCCGTGAAACAGTTCGCCGTGTTTCGGATTGAAGGGAAAGGTAGCCAGTGTAATTACTAGGCATGGACGGCATTTCATCTTAGGCCTCAGGATGACAAGGCACCTGCAATATCAAGTGCTTCCCCTTGTTATTGCAGTTGTCTATAGGCGGCATTAACCGCTAACCACCAGGTGGGCCGTCAGCTTGTTAGTCATCTAGTTGTATAGAAAAAAATCTCATGCACTGCCTAACCTATAACATTATATTTTTAATTTAAAACACCAATTTCCTGAATTACTAAGTACTCCCAACTTTTAGGTTTAGGTTACCCATTCACTAGAATTGTGCAAGCGTGGTGGTGTTATGGTCCTAACTCCTCATGTGTTTCTCCTATGTAGGAAAGGCTGTGGTCAGCAGTGTCACGTAAGAGAATGGTAAAAAAAGATGATGAAATTCAGGTTGAACGTCTGAGCAACGTTTCTGCTTGAAAAAACCAGTTACAATTCATCTGTGTTTACTCTAGACTCGATTAAACATAAAACTCACACTTGGGACTATTTTGTCACCACTAGACATCTCACGTTTGGCTCCGGTTTTGTGTGTTAAATACAGTGTAAACAAAACTAATATAGGGTAATTGCCCAAATATGTCCGTACTATGTCGACAGACACACAGAGGTGTTATGAACTGTTTTACTATACTCCTCGTAACCTTCATTCTTAAAATCATTCCCTTACCCCATGTGGCTGTAAAGAGGCGCGAGGAGCTCTGTGGCGTAGTAGTTCGAGCTCTCTGGTTTTCATTACGAAAACGAAGCAGTTTTCGCCTTGGTCGATCCTGCGATGGGTCAATCAAAATTTGGCATTCTGTGCTCCTCCGTGCTTCGGAAGGCACGATAAACCGTTGGTCCTGGTTGTTACTGCAACCGCTTTAGCCCTGGGCCAGCGTGGTGGTGTTATAGCTCAAACTGCTCATGTGTTTCTCTCTTGTACGAAGGCCTCTGCCCAGCAATAATATGATATTAATATGATCTGTCATTATAATAATAATAATATACTCTCACACCTATTAACTAGCCCAAAGTAAGCATTACGGATAGTAGTTAACGGATAAATATTGATAATAATATATATAGAAATATACTAAATAAACATATAAACATCCATGACTCATGAACAAATGAGTGCGTACTCGTCATACAAACATTTGCTCCGACCGGGATTCGAACCCGGGATCCCTGACCGAGTAGCCTGTATCTTGCTATACAGACCACTCGGCCAGCCGGTTGTCGAAGCCGATAAAATGCACCTTTGCAATCAGATTTCGAATGATAAACATATTCTTGCCGAACTTGTAAGGTGAAAAATAAATAATTTAAACAGAGAGAATATCCAATGAAGTCCATTGCGACCAGTGAAATTACATATTTAAAGGGCAGACCTGAAAGAAGAAACAATATTCAAGGATTACCTTAGTTAATTGTCATTGGTTACTAATCCAAGGAAACAAAAACTCATCTCCTTTACGATCGAGTCGGAGGTTCCCCTTATGGGACCGGGTACTACAGAATACTAATGTAGTGTTATTCTAGATATACATTTAGTTTATGTGAAACAATTACGCTTTCAATATTTATTGTAGGTGCCACGATATCATTAATGTATTTTTCTTGGTAGGGTGGTGCCGTCAATACGACAATAAATTGAAACATGGGCTATATTAGTTCATAGAAATGGTTTGCCACTTTCAAAACATCGTATTCATCTAATAATTTCTTTTCATGACATTTGTATGAAATAATATAAGATTGGCTGCATTATTTCATAGAAATGTCATGACATTCCAAATCATTTGAAATGAATGTCTACTAACCTACAGTATTCAAAGTGCAGCCCAAAAGCAGGAAATTACGAATGGAATTATTAAGTTTTGTTATAATTTATTAGTTGAAAATGAGGGTCAATTAGATTTTGTTGAAAAATGTTTTTTTTCACAGCATTTTCAAAACAATGAATGTCTTAAATTATCCACAAAATTTCGAAAAAATCGGTCATGTCAATTTCTAGTTCTCACAAAATATTTCATATAAAATGGCAATTTTATGCTTACACACTATTAAAATTCCTTCTATTGATTAATATAGGGTAGGCAATGCACGAGTGAGTGTGCCCAAGGTGCTACGAACGTCTATAGGCTACGGTTGTGGCGTCGTAGGTGTGATGGAGATTATAGAAGCAGGAATAAGATACGTCATTTCACTATTATATTTTATTGTAGTAAACTAAAGGACCACTAAAACAAAATAAAATAAACTATAAAACTGAACACCAAGTATGAAACTAAAGGCAAACTGAACACTTTTTAATTCTACACAAATAGGCTTATATACATTTTTAAAACAATGATAAAACTGACTTCAAAATACTAAAAAGGAAATAATATTTAAGTAGATTCTTTAAAAAAAGTTATTTTTTGAATTAAGTGCTAAGCTGTTTCTAGAAACAATAGAAAGTGAAGCACCAACCCTAAAAAATAACTTTTGATTAAGTAAATAAGTACCTACTTAAATGAAATAATTGTTTCCTGTTTAGTGTTTTGATGTGTGTTTTTAATTATGTTTAAATAAATATTTTTGTTGCAATGAAGTCGGTTTTTGTTTATGTATACTTCAAACAAAGAATAAAAACACCGAATGTTATGTTTCTAACAACGTCATATAAATCTAATTCCAAACATTACATCTCCCAGCTCTTTGGGACTGTCGTTCCCAAAAGCAAACAGTCGTAGTACACACTAATCCCTGCGGGGCGGCGTCATCCAGACGGGTGTTGAAGTGAACAAAAGACTGCTAAGGCACTTGACTGTATTGTGCCACAATGGGCCTTTGATTTGTCCTATTGTCAGACAGGTAGCCACCGTGTATGCCGCCCGAGACAGGGCTGCCACTTGATCCACTTCAACAACAAGTCATAAAAGCTTTGCAAAGCTTACAATGATCAGTTTTGAAATCACTTTACTTTATAACTAATTACTCCTTAATGAAAAACGCATTTTGGTTTACAGAGATAAGCGATATTTTTTGTTAATTGTTTTTTAGCACTGTCACTATCAGTAAAAAAAATTCAACCTACCTACAAAAAATAATCTAAAAAAAAATCACGTCCTGAGGCGGAAATCGACCTCGCTACCTTTCCAAATCCGGGCGACTGCAATAATAATAGCAAGTAATTTTTCAAACATTTATAATAATGCTAAAATCAAAAATTAAGAATAAAAAATTGAATTTATAATAATTAAATGACAACCCTAAACTGCAATGAAGAAAATTTTAAAAGTATTTTGTTACGTAGCCGTAGACTTTAAAACAAGCGAAGTTCGTCGCTATTCTATGAATAATACTTTATGCTTTTTTCACACAATAGCTTTGTTTTATTTATCGAATTACTTTCTATCGTTATAAATAACTTGTTAATTTAAATTGATAAAATCATTCCAATGACACTGCCACTATTGTCATTTAACCACCTAATTTATAAAATCAACAACATTCTTAAGATTCTACAAAGTGGTAATTAAAAAAACATTAACATGAACTACAATATCTGTAATTGTAATATTTGTATAAGTCGTTGAAACACTCAATAAGTATCTGTAATTGCTATAGACAAAACTGTACGAGGAACAATTAGTAAGCTCCCGTGCCATGCAGTAACAAAACGAGCTATTCGCTTTGATTGCAACTGTTAAAATGTGTGAATTGAAATCACTTGTAAAGCTATGCGAGATTCGCTACCAGAATATAACGCTCATAAAAATTGAGTATATACTCGAATTAAATCCATGGCAATGGCAATCAAATTTTGAGTTATCTCGGAATTCGGTGTTAGTCGTTGCTAGTGAGAAAATAAACGAACTAGCGGAGATGTACGAACGAAAGCCGCCCCACCTCGAAACTTGAAACATTAAAAGTTATGTTTTTGATCGTTAATATTAAACGTAGAAACTGTTAATAATTGCGGCAGGTTATAAATGTTCTAATAAAAATTCCAAGGCCCGGCGAGTATCCCGAAGTGGTATCCCACTGAGACGGGGATGGAGCATACCGATCAGGGATAAACAACATACAAACTACCACCGAATGTTTTTAACTCTTGTGGACATTGAAAGTAGAACTATCTTCGCACAACAACCCCGAGCCGAAATCAAAAGTTTCACAAGCGTCCGAAACGCCTGGAAACATGAGAGCATCTGCCGCCCCCGACTGCTTGTTTTAATCAAATCTATAAGTCACTCACAAGATTCTCAATTTCTCGATATGAATCTATCATAACCGACTCGGGTATCGATGATATCTTGCACCAAACGTTCCCTTTGTCTCGGAAGCGATGTTTTGTTAATATTGTTTTGTGTAGCTATAATTACAAGATTTTGATCTGTTTTAAATATTTCTAATTAGTTACTTTTTGATGATGCGCGACATGATAGAAAGATGAAAATTATGAAAGATGAAACAAAATAATACAAGTAACCTTGTTATTTGATTCAGAGTTGAAAGACACCAATAATGAATGCACTTGATGTAATCTTAACTTTACATAAACGGAGGGAATACCTATCTAAAATTAGTGTTATATTTTAAACTTGGACAATAGAGAAAAGACATTGTTATGCTAAGATCGCTAGGTATGCATTTCAGATATGCATTCAGTCGCATAAGACTCCGTGGTACAATTCTCATGTTAATTCGAAACGTTTGAGACGGTTTAATGCACGGGGTCTACGGTTGTGCCGGAGGCAGACTTATTTATTATACAGATCACTCTCTCAAAATTGCAAATGAGCACTTGAAAATGTTCATTATCTACCAGGGAACCAGAGTTCGAAATATTTTACTAACATTTTTGAAATACTTCGGGTTGTCATTTTATATGATAAAGTTTTATATCAAAGTGAGGCTTGATGTGTTTATGTTAAATATTTTAGAATAATTTTTTTTAGCCTTGAGTTTTTATAGATGAGAAAATAGGGCGCTAAAAAGAAAGGCAAACATAGGAACCTATAGACAGAATCATTTCAAACGTAAGTAAATTAAATAAGTATTATATCTGAATCGAACCAAAATTTTACTCAGTAACACATAAAAGTAGGTATATAGTTTTCATTTTCATTTGTTGTGTCCCATCACATCAATTTTTTGGTCTGAGATGTGATTTCTTTTATGAGACAGTTGTACGGCTGTGCAAGCCGAATTATTTTTGTAGGGATTAACAATTTTATGCTGAAAAAATATTTGATAATATGCTCTTTCTTTCAAGAAACACTCTTAGAAAACGTTCAATTACCAGCTTAACTACAGTCAGCAGCAAAATGAGTACCTACAAATTCTATATCTTATGTTTATGTGATAAGGATCAAAATCGTGTACAGCTTTTTGATGCTGAGTGTACGCTTTCGGACTCAGGTCATACTTTTCAGAGAGATTCGGGGTAACAGCGCGAAGTGGGTGAACTTCGCAGTGGCATAATTGGAACGAATTGAGACGAGCGGGGTGAAGGGCTTGTATGTATGGAGAATTTACTATCCACTCGACCACTCGTTTAGTTATAATACTACTGCCAGAAAATAAGTTTGTTTTGTTTTCATTTCGTGTTCATTTATAATAGGTAAGCCTTTATTATTACTTATATAGATATATATATATATAGATTATCACCTTTATTACGGGACATAGGAATGCTTTGCCAGTTGCAAAGAATAGTTTAACTATAAAACCTTTCTAGCTCTCTCGTAGTTCCGAAAATGATTACAAATTAATGTAAATTCTTTTAACCCAATCCAGAAACATTTAACTTTTAACATCGTCCGAGATAGAACTACGCTTTACCGCCAGGAATCTTTATATGGAAACATAAGCGTCATAATGAATTTTCTAAAATTAGGAGCGAATAAAAGGCCATATCAAAGACATCATTACCGAACACGCCAACCCATCATATCAAACGACGATCGCCCGTCAAAGATAAAGGTGTACCTACCTTCAGTTCTAAAATTATAATGATCGGGACGAGACAGATGCACTTTTGACATAAGGGAACAAAACGCGGGGATTTATTCATTTCACACGAGCCGGAGCCGCACAAAAGAGTCTTTTTTTGCGTTCGGAAAGAGAATTCGAGGCAGCGCATCTCTGTGGGAGCGTACCTCAAATTTGATTTTGTTTTTTTAGATGTCCTAAACTGTGGTTTAGGCTGTGAGAGCGCGTCCAGTTCGCTCTGAGAAAAATTATTTTGCACTCGTATGATTAATAGCACTAAAATCATTTTTTTAAAATATTTTCTTGGTAAGGCTAGGTTATGCAAACTTTATTAGATGTTAACTTACAACTGGTTATAGTCTGTAATTTAATATGAATGTATAAAATATGTTAATTGATTAAGGAAATCTGTATAATTATAATTGCAATTAACTGATATCATTGTCGCTGCAAACAAGTCTGATTTACTTCGTGGTATACTAGCAATATTATACATGAATGATCAGGTTTCCATTAAATAAATATAGGAATATCATACTGAATAAAATATGCAGCAGTTCATCAAGTATAAAATTAACTTTATTGAAATTGAATTAATACGGTTTTTGTGCAAGATGTGTATACGTTTGATGGTGAGCGGAGGTGCAAAACTTGTCACCAAAACCGCATAAAGATGATCGACGTAGCCTTTGTATGAACATTATAAATCTCCACTGTAAAAACTGTGCTATGCCACACGGTCCAGCCAAGAAAACGGACGATTAAAATCAAAAATAAACTACAACATGGCCCGCTTTTGTCTTACTCGTGTCTACAACAAGCTTTTACCTTTTGGACACCGTGGCTCGGTCCTTCGAAAAAAAAATCACTCGAGTGGCGCGCAGGTAACCAGACGGCTATTTTGATTCTTATTTCGCCTTTTATTGTTATTTCTTTTAATAATCTGCATGTTTTATTGCTTGTTAGGCAGTTTGTTACTAATTAAACAGTGGGAACACCAGTAGCAGGAAGCATTCATTATTAA
Organism: Nymphula nitidulata; assembly: GCA_947347705.1. Classification (NCBI taxonomy): domain Eukaryota; kingdom Metazoa; phylum Arthropoda; class Insecta; order Lepidoptera; family Crambidae; genus Nymphula; species Nymphula nitidulata. The sequence continues at coordinate 28,659,804 of OX374616.1, forward strand.
TAACATTTTCGAATCGTTTTTTTTGGGTTAAGCAACAGGTTAGGATCCACTTTTGTAAATGTTTGGCCCCTAAATTACTGCAATGTTGCGTTCAGTAACTTCCATAGTCGTTTTATTTAAATTTACAAAATATAATAATCAATGAAACATTAGGTGTTAATTTAATCGTTGTGTCTCCGTCAACGGCAAGGAAATGTAGATCAATTTGTCGCTATTTATGCAAATAAATTTATAGTTACAGAGCAAACAAAGAATAAATTTTATTGATGTTTTTACATAAATGTCGATTTCCTGTAAATACCTTAGCTAAGTCTAGCAGCTGAGGTGAATTCTTGGAGATCTTAGTAAAATATAACTAGCTACTATGATTGCATAGTAGTTACCTTCTTGAGCATTTAGGTTTTTATTTCTATTACCTACTTTTTTCTTTCCGGATGGAAGTTTTTAAACATTATCACTTTAACAGGATTTGAAAACCACTTATGGAATAGAAGCGTATAGGAACCATTCCGATAAATATAATCCCGTTAGGATTCTCAGTACCCAGTCACTATTCCGATTTCTAAAGTGATCTTCGAGATGCGATTACGAATTACAGGATTGACGGTAATTCCCCCGCATAGTGGTTAATGTTCAATGATTTTTACTGCCCGCTCCCTTACAGCGCGTAATCACGATAAACGCACACGAAGTGAGGGTAAGGACTCGTGTAGGATATCGATAAAATATTTTCTTTAAGACAATATCGCAGTTGCTTGCTGTTTACAGCATAATTTATGTGTAAGTTTTTTTTTAATTTGTCTAAATTTTACGCCATTTAAAAATTTGTGATTACATAAGATACGTATCCTGCCGCAGGAGTGCTTCAAAATTGTTAAACATACAATATACTAGCAATGTCTTACTTGATATTCGCTTTGTAAGTGGAACTTGCACTAGACTAAGATTTACCTGAGTATATCATAGTATTATCGAGAATCATCTCCTTCTAACCCTTACAAACCCGCTGGCGAGCAAACACACACCAAAAAACAACTATGCTTTTATTACAAAACATGATTTAATTAAAGTTAATCCAGGTTTGATTCAGATGCCTCTTTGTCTACTTTTATTAACAGCCTTGGTTTTAAACCAGGTTTAACTTTGTAACAAGGCGGATTGTGTCTGATATGTAGGTGCTAATTAAAATGAACTTTTTACCAAGATCATATTTATAATACTATTGTGTAGGCGACAATTTATAGCGCTGTTCTGCATTATTCAACTTACGTTTTGTCGATATCGTCAAGTACAGCATTACCTTGATAATATAAAAAAGATTCTTAGGCGAAAGGCCTTTGTTCTCATAATCTAGACGTAGTTTTGTAGCTATCATGTCTACATTGCGGCCGGCGCGGAGGCCGCGCCGTGACTTGTACTGTACCATTAGCTCTACGCATATCCTTAGGGTTAAGTTTGCATTTTTGTTTTCATTACTATCGGGAATTCCAAAGCTATAGGTACCGATACTTTAGTTACTCGCTTATCAATCAGATGTTGATTTTCTTCGCTAAAATTAACATAAGTTCATGCTTATACCACAGAACAATTTAATAGTCTAAATTATGTTTAAAAAAATATTTTTAGGACTGTCTTAGGTATCAGATTTATGTTTAGTAATTAGTTCTTGAGTGTAGTTACTTATGAAATGTAAACTGGGACCCATCACATACGTAATATCTATTTAGAGCATTGTAAGTACATTTGGACGCGTTCAGGATTAAACAAACTCATTTATCTTCTATTTGAAATAGAATCAGACAATTATTTGCTTTATACTCCTGAGACATTAGTGCGAACCATACGCAAATATGTTCTATCATTGCATTATTTAATATGAGCTTATTTAAAGATTAAATTACTTGTAAATTTTAGTCCATATAAAACAATTTTGATGCGTTATCTATATCTTTGAAACAATAATTATGAGTATGAACGCTCTTTATTAATTTCCATTGTGTTTTTGTTATTTAATCTGTTTAAAAGTACCCCGACTGTTTAAAAGCCGCCAATTTTTTCGCGAAGCAATTACTTTGTGTAAGGTCCAGATCGACTGTGAATGTTGTTGCTTCTCTCTTTATGGCTAGCGGCGGCATCTCCTGGGTGGTGCTCTCGCAGCCAGTCACGCGGCCACCAAACTATTTTTGCCTATCTACAATGAACATATAAATTGATGTAATGCTAAACCTTCGCTCCAGGATTTATTCCTCTACCATAATTTGCGTGAAGCTAATTTATTTAATTTTGTTCTTGAAATACAATGTGAAGCACTTAGGTACTTACCTACCTTAAGGCTTTGATAACAAAATTATTATGGTAAACATTATTATTTGAATATTTGAATCATCAAACATAGATATATTGCTTAAGTCAATTTACATAAATATTCTAATGTTTATTTATCTATTAACTGAGACAGATGCAGTAAAATGATTTACAATTTGGATGAAAGGATACAGAGAGTATTTAAGTAACTGAAAATTCCATTCAGTATCGTTTTTGTTCTCATAATGCAGCAATATACACTTACCGACGTCTCAAAAAGGCTAACTGCCAATGTGATAGAGGAGTGTTTTAAAATTAAAATTAATGATACGGATAAAATAGAGTCTATAAGTGTTACGAGAGCTGCTGCAGCAGGCGAAGGGCTCATAAGCGCAGTTTACAGGATTCAAGTGAAAGGTCTGCTACACCATACATCGTTTGTCGCTAAAGGATTAGTTGGAGATCCTTTATTAAGAAAGTCTTTGCGGTGTGATAAATATTTCAATAGAGAAATTATGTTTTTTTCAAAAATTTTACCTATGTTAATTGAGGTACAAAAGGCTTCTGGAGCCAAAGAAAATATTCAAGACTACGTTCCAGTTTGTTATGCCTTCCATGTTGGTGGTGACGATGACTACATATTGATGGAAGATTTGTCTGAAACTGGGTACGTTTCGGTTTCAAAAATACCAACACAGTTGGAGAAAGAGCTAACGTTGAAGACTTTAGCTCACATGCATGCTGTTTCTTTTGCATTGAAAACAAAGAAACCAGATGACTTCAAAAGAGTTGTGCAGAATTTGCCTGAAATATATTACAATGAAGAAAATCGTTCGTGGTACGGTAATTTTTTGAGAAACGCCATTGATATCAATAAAAAAGTAATAGCGGAATATGAACATCCAAGCAGTATTTATTATAAAAAGTTTATGGCTCTGGTAGAAAAAGATATATATGAGCAGTTGGTAGAGTTATCTTCAAACAAATCTGAGTCAGCCTCAGTTTTTAATCACGGTGACGCGTGGCTACCAAATTTTCTGTGTTCTAAGCAGAAAGCAATGGCCATCGACTTTCAATTATTCAGATGTTCGTCGTTAGTAACTGATATAACTTTGTTTTTAACTCTCTGCAGTGACATACATAGCACCAAGGAAGACTATTTAAAGTCACTTGAGTTATACTATCGTCATTTAGTGTACTATTTGGATGATATGGGAATGGATGCTAGAAAAATATATTCTTGGGGTGATTTCACAAGTGAACTGAAGAGATATGGAAAATTTGGGCTAATGGCCTCCTTGACTTCTATACCATTGCTGGCTAGTGAACGTTGTGATGTCCAGAAAAGTTTCATTGATAAATTTGTTGATGTGGACAGAATTCCCTTAGAGGAACTTTGGATTCTGACTCCTATTAAAAAGCACGAGCAAAAAATGGTTTTGGTAAATGCCGTTAGAGTTGCAGTTGACGTGGGATTGATTTAAAAATCATTTCAATTATGCGTTTATATTCATATTGCCTAGGTACCTCGTTAAATAAAACATAAGTAGGAAAATTTGGAAATTTTAATAACTTGTTTAATTTTTATGTCGCGCAAAAACTCTAAGCATCTATTGAAATGTACTTAAATAAAAATTTACTAAATAAATTCTTGCTCTTGTTCTTATCTTCTGCATTCTTGTGGAGCGTTAACGGAACTTGTAAACATAAAATCATCGTTAAGCCAGACTTGCAAACCAATTTGTATAGAAATTCTGTTAAAAAAAACCACCTGTATCTCAGTGAGATAAGCCTTGAGATGAGTCGGCGTTTCATTGGAATGTTCCATTCGTGACCGTCAGAGAGCCGAAAACTAATTATCGCGGTTATATAGAACTGCTGGATGTTATAGGCATCGTTTGATTCACGACCAACAAATTGATGTGTGCGAGCGAATAATAATGTTGGTACATACAATGTTACACACATTGCTGTAATGTTTTCTCAAGTAATTTTTTTCATTTGTTTATTTCAAGGTAATTTTTTTGCAGGTACATTTTAGAAATATATTATTAAAGCAATATTTTGGGTCAGTACAGTGTGTACGGATGGACATAAAAATATGGGTTGAATGTTAATATTTTTTAACAAATTTGGTGTGTTTAATAGATTGGTGGTTTTAATAGTTTGGCTCTAATTTCACAATAAAAATCTTAAAGCTCTAAAGAATTTTTATTTTTATTAGTAGGTTGCAATCAAAGTGCCACTTTAAGATGAGAAGCCGCCTATCGGTCCACTCAACGCTCACAGCCGTAAATTAAGCTACGCTGATTCGTTGGTTTCGTAGTTGAGGTGGGATACCTAGCGCGTAAGTGCACGTTTTTAGCCGTTAATGGTTACATTTTTTGTATCGGAACTCAAGGCACCGTAGAGCTTTTTGGGATGTTGGATTGGACGGATTAGTCTTCGCTTAATGTATGTTGCGGGTCCCATGAGATCTGTTATAGTCTTGTTAAATGTTCCTCTAACAATTTACCTTCTTCGATTGTAAGCAACGAGTCGACCCAAAAAATCAAAATTACAATCTTTTCTGTAAAAGTAAATTAATGGTTGGTGAAATTTCTTTACGGACTACCCACAAACCAGGTACAATAAGTTTCATACTGACGAGACTCCGGCAGGCTGGTAAAGAATAAAATGATAATCGTAATGATTCTATTTACACATATTGTGTTCCGAAAGGTGGAGGCGGCTAGAACAGCATGTTCAACCTGCACTAGCTGTCTTCGCATATAGACCCTTCTTATCGCTTCTCATCAGGTGGTGTTGACTCATTTGCCGAGCTTTGTATAACTTTTAAAATAAGATACGGATGTACCATATTAATCAAAAATATACACTATAATATAAGTTTATAAGCTGTTGATTTATTGTTGAATAAATAAATAAAAATAAATAAATAAAAAATACTCAAATGACTCAAACCTACTAAGCGAAGTTAACATACGCATCGCATCTCATCACCATTAGATAAACGTTAACTTTGGTGCCATCCCAAAGTAATCTTGTAAGTGGAACGGTAAGTAACTGTTAGGTTATCTATAGTAGCAAGTTTTTATTTACTAGGTAACAAACTGTAATTGTTATTAACACATTAACAACAGATCAAAACATACTAAAAGGACCCCCTTCGAAGAAAACAAATTAAATAGATAGTTATACTTAATTGAATATCAAACACTGCTGGCCTTGAGTATCAGTCACTGATTTTATATCAACAGAAAAATACAAATATGTTTAACAGATTTTAACTAAAATAAGTTAACGTTCAATGAGCGTTTATAAGCAAGTTCAAGAGAGTTCGTAAGTTCAAGTGAAATTACCGAACTAAAATCAGTCAAACTAAGAACGAAAAGCCCAAACAACTATTATAGAGTGAATATTGAAGAAAATAATGTTCTGAAATATGACGTGTAAGATGCCGATGGGATGAATAAGCTATAATGCTTCATTACAAGTTGAACATATGACCTCCGTCACATGGAATTTCTGACAAAACCACGGAGTCGAAAAACAGCTGTACGTGTGCAGAGCTTTACAAGTCAATATGAATTATGTATAAAATTGTTGAGAGAATCACTTGAAAATTGGCTAGGAATGCAAGTTTAAATATTTTAAGTAGAGTAGGTACGTGTCTCACATATCTGCTCGATTGTTAATTCAATATGCGTGATTTAAATGACAGGCTATTTAAAGCTTTAGCAACGTCAAATTAAAGAACGCGGATTGGTTTGAAATGTATTACTTACGCAGTTTAGACACATTTTTTCACATTAAATACCTAGGATATTTTATATATATGCTGTTTTTGGGAGCTATTGCAAAACCGCAACTTATTACAGTTTTAATAAGTTTTGTTAACACTCGTATAGTATGGACCGTGAACTTTATGGTCTTGAGGATGTAGTTTCTTAAAGTTCCCTTTATTTACTTATATTTTTTTATTTTATTAAGCTATAAGTAACAATGCTTTTGCTACATTCAGTAGTGGCTTCTAAGACACTTTCATTCCAATGAAATAGAATATTAATACTCAAAAAATTTACATGAATCCGTATCAATTGAAAACCATGATAATCTTCTAAAGCAACATTATTAACGTTCTACGTATTATTTTTTAAATTCCATTAATATTTTTGTATTAAATTTAACCCATATTTTATATTTATTTAAGCTTGTAATGTTGTTGTTGAACTATATGAAGAAACATCATCAGTTGAAACCATTAAAATTTTAAAAATGTAGCCAATTCTAAAACTGTATATTAATTTTGTTTACTTAGTTTGGGATCCCTTCTGTTAAGTTATTAAAACACTTATTAGAAAGAGACTCATCTAATTCCATGTGAAGAACAAAACTTGTTCACGAGGACGTCACGTTAAATAATGAGGTCAATTAAGGACCATTTCCTACCTACAAGGCTCTCTTTTCAGCAGAAAATAGAACAATTCAAAGGCTTTATTTGGCTGCGCTTGCCTAAAAGACGAAAATGTGCTACTTCAACTTTCAACTGAACAGCGGCTGCAAATTGAAAAGTCCAGGAATATCGCTTAGTCTTGAAGGTTGCAAATTTGATTTGAAAATGTGGGCGTTAGTAAAGAACAGAAATAATAATCTAAGCGTCAAATCTCCAAAGTTTCTGCCTCATAAAGTGTTGTAATTATTAATAATTTAACATGGCCCATTAGCAGGGTGACCGACGTCCCGACTGGGATAAAAAAAAGCCTCGAACCTCTCGACGGGGCACTTAAAATTGTCAGAGCAGTCTTAAAAGCAGATAACGCTTTTAACATTAAAAAAACTCGAGTCCATTTTGTAAACAGGTTGTAAACGATCTTGTACGTTGTCGGAACTGAGAAATTTTGAATACGCATCGTATTTAGACATTTGGTAATCCCGATTAGAATAAGCAGTAGAATTTATACACATTAATTTGTCGACCAGGAAAAGCAGCCAGTATTCCGTGTTTTCGTATAAGGTGAAGTGTTAATTTAAAATTATCATATTATTCACAGCTTATGGTATTAACAGAATAAGGTTGCAAATAGCGTTTAAGACTAGAGAAATTTAAGCAAACCCCCTTTCGTCCTATTACTGACCGCCACCAAAATAGGTATTTCATTACACATTTTGAAGCTGTCTTAAAAATATTTTTGTATGGGATGGAGATAGCTTTTTTACACACTTACTACTTATTCCATTGCAAGTGGTGTGAAACGAGAGACAGGTAGAAGTGCCAGTAGGTACTAAATAAAATTCTTTCCTGTATTTCTCGTAAATATAGAGACCCATAAAAAATATACGAAAATGCCTTCCATGAGCTAATAAAAAAACTTTGCTTGGATTGTAAAGAACTAATTTAGTATATCAATTTATAGGAGATTTTCGGTCCTTTTTGTATAAAATCAATTGACATAATCGTTCAGGCTTTTAAGAATTATCTTGTTGAAACGACAAATTTATCAAAAACTGTTTTATGTTTGTCTTTTTTGGTTACCCATGTTTGTTTTTAGGTTTGGCATATCAACCGTATTTTATAATTTGTCACTGGGACCTTAAATATGAAATAATCTGGGGGACGGTACTGCCTCCGCCAAGTCGAGCAAAACAAAGAGACACGGCCGTACCATCCTTTTCAACATCCAGTAATTTTGTGCTGGCTAAAGTTAGAACCATGAATTTTTAGTGAAATATAGGGCATTTTATGACTGACATACTTATATTTTTAACAACCCTTTTAGTTTAAGAATTGTTACCCGTTATTATTTATTTTTCAATATATGTGCGATGGAATTGATACGTATTGAAATAAAAAAATCGGCGGCATTCGAGTTCTATGGACATTCTTTTTGATGTGATTGTTTTGTTTTAAAGGTTTTAAATTCAGTTGAAATATAGATGATAAAATATATCATCAGATTCTTGACCCTTTTTTTATCATGTATAAATCATCCTCCTTTTTCATTTTTAAATACTCATATTACACTGTATTTTACCTGATATTTTAGTACCGAGGATAGAAATCTGTAATTTGATTACGAGTAAACACTTCTTTTGAAAATGAATAAAATTGACGTAGGTATTATTGAATTAACTTGATAAGGAATACTTTAAACATTTTACAAATAGTATAAGGATAAGTTTTATTGCGTACATCCTATGGTTAGACTACGCACATCTTTAACTCCCGACGAAAAATGGGGGGTGTTATAATTTTAACGTGTCTGTCTGTGTATCTGTGTGTCTGTCTGTGCCATCGTAGCTCCTAAATGAATGGACCGTTTTTTTTTTGTTTTTGTTTGAAAGCTGACGTGATTAGGATGATTCGTAGTTATAATATATGAAAATCAGTTCAGGCGTTTGATTACTATCAACTCATTTTCTACGTGATAAAAGGGGTTTACTAACTGTCACAGAGCCGATTAATTAGAATTTTGGTGTGCTGTGACTTCGATGACATTCTCATGACACACTAACCTTGAGCGGATCCTAAACCATCAACAAGTTTTCAGAAACTTACAGCAGATATAGCGTATTTGGGCTCATAAAATAGTCTCAATGAGATGGTGTTAGATAGATGATTAATGAAGCCGGAAATTACTTAAAATTTTTAATTTTATATTTTTGCATTATTTCTTCCGTGGTCCAACAATCACCGTCATGTTCTTGAGCGAGTGTTCCGTGCTCCTAGATTAAATAAAAACAGAGGTCCCAGGTTCCAATCTCTGCAGGGGCAAATGTTTGTATCATGAGTGTGTTTATTTTGTAAATTTACTATATTTTGTTACATATTATCTATATTTCGCTGTTGTTTACTATCCAGTCCACCACAAACTCTTGTTGATGCTTAATTTGTGCTGGGTAAGATTTTTCATTGTTCTAGCTAATGCAATAGTTCACTTTGAGCACTGCCTAGATAGGATACAAAACTCACTACAATTTAAGCTAGTCTTATACTTATCACAGAAATATCTTCAGGTGAATTATGACTTCGTAGTACTTAATGGTTGATAATATAGTAATACTAGCTGACCCCGCTAACGTTGTTTTGCCATAAAAAAAATTGCCAAAAAAAAGATAGTAGCCGATTCTCAGACCTACTGAATATACATATAAAATTTCATGAAAATCAGTCAAAAATATATTAGATGAGCTTCTAGTTTCGTTGGTATAGCTAGAATTTCTTTATTATTATTTGCACCGTAAGTGAAGGACTGCCCGTAGTCTAGCCAGTGTGAGGGCAACAAAGACATAAATCGTTATTTTACAGTGACATCCAAACAATAAAAGCAATCTAATGACACGTTATTTACTATAATAGTTAAACTATATAACTCTCAGTATACTTGTGTATATAGTTCACGTTGGAATGGACGTGGAGGCTAGTCGAAAAATGATCGGAGCGTGTATGGTCCAACCGTGAAATCGGAGAGCGAATGAATGTTGTAAATCAACTGAGCGCTCTCAACATTTTTTACTGTCTTGTATGTAGGGTCACTATAAATTTAGAGAACATTAAAATAGCGTATATATATAACCTTTTATAGGTTATTTACAGTGTGCATCCGTGACATCTTGTTTCTATAAACATCTTTAGTCTCATTGAAAAGTTTAAGAGAGTTTTTTTTTATTAATTAGCACATGTTTCTCCGTTCATCCGTTCGCGCTCAAAAGAGAGCGGACCCTTATGAAAATGAATGAAAATATCTGTACAAAGACGGAATATGTAGATATTTCTACTCAAATATACTTACAGTTGCCGCTGGTGAAATATTTTACGTATCATCACCATTAAAATCGATTCGATATAAAAAAAATTACATACCTCTTTTAATTTTTTCTTAGTTTTCATATTTTCAAACGGCAAATTAACACATTTAGCGCCGAACACTCGGATCCGAGTGGAGGTATGCGCTATTACTGGTGTCGCATACTCGGATCCGAGTGTCCGTCGCTAATATTTTGTTTGGTTTATTGCTTGCCGATGCCTCTGGTAAATTCGCGTTGTTTCTTACGTCTACATATGCATGAAATTGAACTCGTAAAAACTTGCATTCGCAAAAAATAATAGTGTGGCATCTGAGTGATTTTTGATATGAAGCCCTTGGTTAATTATTACTTTATATAGTATGTTTCAAATTTAGGTTTGACAAATTTATGGCCACACTACTTACGCGCTGGAAGCTCTTAGTTTATCTAAAAGCTCCGTGCTCGTTTGTAGCCGTTCGTGTCGGTGTAAATACATTAGAACCCTTGGATATTTGAAGTCTTTCTGTATGTCACGACGCGACGCAGGAACTTGACTTTAGTAATTTGTGAAGGAAATGAATTTTCAAAAAGATAAAAAAAAACTTACATCGCATCGAAAAGTAATACTATGTATTAAAATCTGTTAGGCGGATCCCCCTTAGATCCAAAAATTAATATACAATTATGAAAACACTGACATACTAGTCTTTACAAAATTATAGATACTTAAATTTTCCGACTAAGAAAACTAAGAAGGAGGTCTACTCTCGGCGTCGGTGAACACTGATTCGAATCCTTTCGGTAACATTAAATACTATTGTGCGTACAAGTGTTATCTGAAATATAAAGGGGCATCTGTAGAATAATGTGTAAGATCGAATATATGTGTTTTTTTTCATAATATTTGGAACCTGAGATAGACAACGAAGGTATCCGGAACACTCCGGGACTATTATCTTGTTACTAAACTGCAACGAAATACTTAATACCAATATCAAGTTTGTTTTGGCAATCAATTAAATTAAATACAAATTACGAATAAATAAAATTTAACTGCAAAGAGTTTATCTAAGGTTGTTTACTATTCCTTAAACAAAGCTATTTTACTGGGTAGAAGTTAATTAAAAAGAGCTATAAATTACCTCCTAAATAGTTTCGCTATTCATTAATGACATTGTCAATGACAGACTTATAAATAAAATAATGTCCGATTTATTTTCGTGTTTCCAAGACACCCACTGTTTTTTAAATACTGATGAATTTAGTTTTTATTTAAAGATACTAAGGTTACCTACCTAGTACTTATTCTTTTTTGATGGCAAAAATACGATTAAATAATATTATTAATATAGGTAGTTTTAACGAAGCGAGATCATTACCATTAGTATGATAATTAGCAACCGTCTTATCATAAATTTATTTTTAGACAAAAAATAGTATGTACTGCCAAAACCTACGAGAGTGTAGGACCGGTTTAAAATAAAATTATTATAACCTACATATCCTACGTGTATTGAAATAAATGCAAACTCGAAATTAGATATCTAGTTAATCTAGTACACGACAGCACATTAAGCGTGACAGTTGCACTACGAAAGCCGCCCCTATTATGAACGGAGTAAGGGCGGCCTCAGGGTCAAACTGTCGTCGACTGTACAATGTCTTATAAAACTCAACTATTTCGTTTCGGGGTAGAATTTCTACTTGATTTTTTAAACAAATCTCCTGATTCCTATCTTATAAACGTGTTATAAACTACGTAGCATCTCCAGATTGTATCAAAAACCTGATATTTCGTGTTTTGAGATGGCCGCGGCTTTGAGATTATCTAGTGTAATAACGAAAAGACAAGGAATAATGTAAAAAAATCTACTGATTTTTATCCTTGTAAACAACATAAAGAATACGGTTTCAAAAGAAACTCATTCAAAAGAGTAGGTATCTAAAAAGTTACATAGCACTAAATTAAACTGTAAATATTAACATCAAAATACGTATAAGAAAAGAGAGAGCATAATAATAAGAGAAAATTCTAGCTAAAATAACTATTTAGTTAGTTTCTGAGATTAACAATTACACTAAAATTAATAGTTTTGCGTGTAGGAGCGTTCGTTTGTCCCTGTTAGCAGAATATGGAATACGCGAATTATACTTGTGGGAGGATCACTTAGGGTACTTTTCCACCAGCTGTGAAGCTAAGCTACGAAACTATTTGACCGTTTCCAAAGGTTTCCACTGATACTAAGCTATGTGGCGGAGCGAGTAAGAATACTGTGCGAGTAGTGCTACGAAGATCCACCTTCGCGAGGTAGCTGTGCGTGCGAAAATGCGCAGTTTAGGCTATGCGCGTGTCTACTGTACACCTCATGCGACCATCCATAGCACGCATCCACAGCGGGCATCCATTCATATAAAACACAGCTTATTAGAACCCTTTTGCACTATTGCTGTTCTATGTGGACCAATAAATATTGCCGATGGATATCAAACGCATCCATAGCAACGTAGCATAGCACATCTCTGGTGGAAAAGCAATCTTATTCTAGTAAAATTTCAACAAAATTAATTCAATTTATTAACCGACTTCAAAAACGAGGAGGTTCTCAATTCGGCCGGTTTTTTTTCTATGTATGTACACCGATTACGCCGAGACTACTGATCCGATTTACGTGATTCTTTTTTTGTTCGATGCGGAAAAGTTGGCATTAGGTCTCATAATTTTTTTTTCAAAATAATTTGGGTAGTATGATTTTTATAAAAAAAAAACTGAAATCATTAAGTCGTCTACGTATGCGAAATTGGCGGATTTTTGCTTTCCTATGAATTTTTAGTGAAACGATACGATAGTATACCTTAAAAAGTTATCACTAAAAATTGTCAAAAAAATTTCAAACAAAAATTAAAACCGACTTCAAAAAACTGAAAAGGTTAAAATAATTAAATTTAAGTAGGTACTCATTACCTAGAAACATATTTTTTGGAGTTAGTGCTAAGTTGTTTCCAAAAACAATAAAAAGTGAAGCACCGACTCCAAAAAAATATGTTTCTAGGGGATGAGTACCTACCTACTTAAATTTTAACCTTTTCAGTTTTTTAAGTCGGTTTTAATTTTCTTAATTTTTGGTTGGCTTAAAATGATACAACCTTTGTTTTAGAATCCTATGTAAATAGCTGGTACCTGTTTGATTGGTTGAATAAAAGTTATTATTATTTGAAAAATGATTTAAATAACGCCTTCTGATAAAGACCAGCTAGTTAGTGTTAGAATAGTACACAGAGTACTTTTATACATTCAGGTTGGTGCCTCAATACGGCAATCAATTAAAACATGGGCTATATTACTTCATAGTTCATAAATAGTTTGCCACTTTCAATAACATCTTATTCATTTGATAATTTTAGGACATTTCTATGAAATAATGCAGCCAATGTTATATTACCTATTTCTTACAAATGTCATAAAATTATCAAATGAATAAGGTATTTTTAAAAGTGACAAATCATTTCTATGAACAAATATAGCCCGTATTTTAATTTATTGTCGTATAGACGGCACCACCCTGTGTATGAAGAGTGTTTGAATCTCTACTTAGTTTAGTAACTCCACACTGACTCACAGACCGGCGGATTACGAAGCGTGAAATGTTTCATTGAAGTTCCTGCCATCTCTACTTAGTTTACTTACTCTACACTGACTCACAGACCGGCGGATTACGAAGCGTGAAATGTTTCATTGAAGTTCCTGCCATCTCTACTTAGTTTACTTACTCTACACTGACTCACAGACCGGCGGATTACGAAGCGTGAAATGTTTCATTGAGTTCCTGCCATCTCTACTTAGTTTACTTACTCTACACTGACTTACAGACCGGCGGATTACGAAGCGTGAAATGTTTCATTGAGTTCCTGCCATCTCTACTTAGTTTACTTACTCTACACTGACTCACAGACCGGCGGATTACGAAGCGTGAAATGTTTCATTGAGTTCCTGCCATCTCTACTTAGTTTACTTACTCTACACTGACTCACAGACCGGCGGATTACGAAGCGTGAAATGTTTCATTGAAGTTCCTGCCATCTCTACTTAGTTTACTTACTCTACACTGACTCACAGACCGGCGGATTACGAAGCGTGAAATGTTTCATTGAGTTCCTGCCATCTCTACTTAGTTTACTTACTCTACACTGACTCACAGACCGGCGGATTACGAAGCGTGAAATGTTTCATTGAGTTTCTGCCATCTCTACTTAGTTTACTTACTCTACACTGACTCACAGACCGGTAGATTAAGAAGCGTGAAATGTTTCATTGCAGTCCCTGTAATCTCTACTTGGTTTACTTACTCTACACTGACTCACTGACCGGTGGGTTTTGAAGCATGAAAGTCCCTTTTCTAAGTGAATTAATTTCTTTTAATAATTTAAAAAGAGAAATGTTTTTATTTTTGATAGTTGGATCATTCCTGAGATATTTATGGGAAATCATCGTTTTGTAATTTTAACCGTTTTTAAAACAATTAAGATAATACTCGTATGCCTTTCTTATCGAGACATACTTGTCTGAGCATGGCAGGGGTCTATTCATAGACAATATTTGTTATTTAACTATGATTTAAAGCACTTTCTATCATACAAACTTTAATATAAAACTCGACAAGGGTTTGTTTAGACTCATATCCGACAAGGTATAAGTATATTATATGTACAGTATCTCAAAAAATCAGGTAAAATCTCCTGAATCTGTGAAAAATACTAATAATTCGTTTCCATGCATAATTTTTTCGTATAAAAGTTAAAATTTTTCGTTGATTTCACCGTTATTCATTATGGCGATATGGCGGCGGAATAGAAGTCAACTGAATGTCACCTAAGTGACAGACGCGCCATGATGAATATTTGGCTGTGTTGAAGTTTTTTCTATGAAAATTCTTGATTTGTACCACTCAGTAAAGCAAATAAAAAGAAAATGGACAATTGAACAATGATGTGCATATTTTTACCTATTCTTCAGTATAGTGTATAGACTTGGCCGGGTTTCCATAAATTTTTGAAACATCTATTTTTCGTATTATCTCTACAGTTTTTTTGAGATATATATTGTATATTGTCATTGGTATTCAAAACTTTGTCGATTTTAATGAAAAATTTCGTGCATTTACTTTTGAAACAATCGGTACTGCTTAGTTCGTTATGCAAAAGACAAGATTTATTATTAATATAATGCAGATGAATATTGCTGTAATTGCTATAGCTGTTCTTAGGAAGGCATATTGCTTATTAGATATCATCAGATCTCGCGGAATTGATGTAGGCAGGTTTTCGCAACTTCTGCCTACATGAGATGATGAAACTTGCCCTCAATTACGGCTCTATATAGGTGTTTACGACGCATTAATCTTTAGCACCCAGCATCAGGTGATAATAATTAGGGACTTGAAAATTCTATATGATGAACGTCTAAACGAATAAGTATAATTTTAAGACTGAACAATATTTAAATCAATCTGTTTAGTGTTTAATGAAGCAATTATGATAACTCCAAGGAATCAAACCTATTTTGTTTCACATCCATCGATGTTTTACATATTCAATCCAGTAACCATTTTATTACAACGGAGCGTTGTAATATCACGGAGCTTTTTAATTACTAGCTATTTTTTTTTTTTACTAGCTGTGCTGCTGATGGGTTGCAATAATCTTTAATATTTTATTACCTGTAACAAATAAAATGTTTATGTTAGTACATGTTTAAGTTGATAATTTACTTACGAAATCATGACATTGGTGACGCGACTCTAAAATAACTTTTTTATGGAAATATGTTGTACGGTACTTAATGAAGTAAATTATTGAAACGTTTCACATTTCTCCATATAGGTTCGTGCCATGCATGGCACGGTGGTATTGATAATTAAAAGATATGAACCCGTGGCGGGTGGTTGCACTGCGCCGACGCACATTACGAAACGTGCCTCTCTCGTTAACATTCTCGTGATTCGCCCCGGTTACAAGGAGAAAGGGAAACTACAAAATATCCAAAATGAAAACTCGTCCAAATAGATATAAGATTTGACGACCGGCTGGTCGAGCGGTCTGTACCCCTTGCTATACAGCCTACTCGGTCAAGAGGTCCCGGGTTCGAATCCCGGTAGGAGCAAATGTTTGTATGATGAGTACGAGCATTTGTTTACGAGTCATGGATATTTATATGCTTATTTAGTATATTTCTAATATTTATATACGTACATATTATTATCAATATTTATCCGTTATCTAGTATCCATAACGTAAGCACAAAATGATGCTTACTTTGGGCTAGATAGCTAGGTAATAGGTGTGAGTGTATGAATACTATTATTATTATTATTAAGATTTTCGAAAAAAGTAGGTACTTAACTAATTGCTGGTATAGCTATAGTTCAATTTTTGAATGAGAATAGGTGTTGAAGAACGAACTACCACTTCTGTTTATTCAAACTGACTCTTGTCATAAAGAATATTAATTCTCCAATAAATATAATGTTCTAATTTTCCAATAAATATAAGGAGTCTCACCCTGCCTTTTATGTTCATTATATAAACCCTCATAGATACAGTCACGAACAGAAAAAGCTTTGAACGTAAGACCTCGTGATAAGATTCAATTTTCAACTAACAAATAAGCTTTATCTTGTTAGTGTACTGACTGTACTGCCTTGGGCAACTCACCGAAGGCGTACAGAGTAATTTCCACCGAAAGACAACGTTAAACCAAAATTAATAAGTAATTGTGTATTGCGGAATTAATATTAAGAATGGCGCCGTAATAATACGTCTTTATGCCCTATAATATCGGTAAAGTGAGTTTTTATAGGCATGCGTCACTTTTGTTCAAGTACCACGTCACTTTACATAACAAGCAAGTAGGTAATTGATTTCGCTAACATAAGGAGGGGTGGGTGGGGGAGGGGAACAGGGTTATTAAGAATGTCAAGGTAATAAAGGAGATGTTTCATATCCGGCCAGGTATACACTATCTCAAAAAATCAGAAAAATCTGAATCCGGGAAAAATACTAATAATTCGTTTTCATTCATAGTTAGTATGTTAAAAAGTAGAAATATTTCGTCAATTTTACCACTATTCAATATGGCAATATGGCGGGCGACATAGAAGTCAACTAAACGTCACGAAAGTGACGCAGGCGCCATGATGAATATTTGGCTGTGTTGCAGTTTTTTCTCTAAAAAAACTTGTTCTGTACCACGCAACAAAGCGAATAAAAAGAAAATGGACAATTGAACGCTGTTTTGCATATTTTTACCTAATTTTCAATATACTATACGTAGACCTGGCCGGGTCTCCATACATTTTTTGGAACATCTCTTTTATACCCCGATCATGATATCGGCTTGAAAAAATAACGTTTTTTATCGAGGAAGTTATACTCGCACTAAAACTGTTTAAGGACTTTCAATAACTGTCATCGCTAATCGGAAAAAGTAACGGATTTGTGAGACCTTCAATATCTTTCTAAAGAAAAGCGTTGAATTCCATATAGTCAATTGGGTCATAGCAAAATCTTAGCATTATTAGAGTCTAATCTATTACTTGCTATAATTGTAATCCTAATTTTGATCATTACCAGCCTATAAGTATACGTCCCACTGCTGGGCACAGGCTTTACTACATGGGAGAAACACATGAGGAGTTTGGGCCAAACGGCTTAACGTGCCTTCCGAGTGAATACGGACATTAATATCTCCCAAACATACATTATATGGGCACAGATAAGCGTTTAAATTTATTTTGTCTTTTTAGTTGGTGTTTAGTTTTGTTTAAAATTATATAGGTATTACCCACGAGTTTTTTCGCAATACAGCATAGCTAATGATTATAATAATGTAAAACACAGCTACTGTTAGGAAGAATACCAAAGAGGCTTTATGTTATTTTATTTATTACCCCACACGGAGTTGACCCGATGCGGGACGGTGGGTGTGAAGGTTAGGGTGAATCCGAACCCGGGGTAGTTTGAAGGAGGCCGTTTACAATGCAATAGCTAGAATCCTGAGCCACTCTAGAACCTTGTCTTAATAATATTTTTTGATTAATTCTTAACGGAGTAGCTTTTGACCTTCATCTCACCTGACGTTAAGTGATGATAAGGCCGCAGAGGAACTGGCTGCCTTACCCCCAACTGCCGGAACACCACAATGCTGTTAACATTATTGATAAGGCAGCAGACTTAGGTAAGACGGTAGTAGCTAGCCAGGCGGACGTAGTGGTTTAAGCGCTCTAGTTTCGGTTACGGAAACAAAGCAACTTTCGCCATGGTCGATCCCGGGATGGGTCTATCTCTAGCTCCTCCGTGCTTCGAAAGTCAGTTAAGTCATTGGTCTCGGTTGTTACTACAACCGCTACAGCCCACCAACCCGAATTGGGCCAGCGTGGTAGTGTTATGGCCCAAACTCCTCAAATGTTTGCCTGTAACCCCTGAAGGAAGGCCTGTACCCTACAGTAAGGGACGTATATAGGCTGATGATGACCCCACTCTCCCCTGGCACAAACCGACGGCCACATCTAACAACACGGATAATCAAGTCACTTTTCAAATGGCAAAGCGAAAGCAACTATCCTTCGTGTTAATTTCGAAATAAAAAGACTGGCGAGGGTTGCGTAGGCTTCATATTTAAAACTAATATCATTACATAATGTGCACGTACGCTAATATCTTATTGAAACCTTATTGTGAGTCCCATAAGGTTTAAATTAAAAGTAAAAGTAATGTAGTCATTTACTACTGGCCCACGTTTTTTCTACGCGGTGTGGGCGCAGCCTACATCCTACATGAGACATTAAAAAAAAACGAAATAGCTAGGCGCGAATATGGCATTGACGTAACATTCGAAATTACGACCAAGAGTGGGGTAAAAAACTTTAAGAAAAAAAAAAAAAAAGATGACAACTACCATTTCTCTGTGTCCTTAATAGCCTAGTAACAGACAAAGAAATAGGAGAATGTGCTGGAATTTGTGTGGACAATTGGTATTTATTTTAACGTAGAACATGATAAAAAGCAGGCATTAAAATATGTTGTTCAGTACTTCACTGTTAAATTAAATCAATTAACATTCTTTAATTACTGAGAATTTTCGGAATGAAAGTGTTCGAGGTGACTGTGATTTATTTTTACAAAAAAAATATACTTTTTTCGAATATTAGGAAGAAATATCCGCTTCGTTATTACTATTAACTTTTTCTACTGCAACCAGATTGGATGCATTTTGCAAAAGGTTGGTTGGTTTTTTCATGTAATTTAATTATAATTTGATAAATCTTTAGTATAAAAACGATTATAATTTATACTAACCTAGATTACCTAATTATTATTTTGCATATCATTGTAAAAACCAATAATATTTCTGTACGCTAACAGGGTTCATGTGTGAACTTATTACTTAATTAAGATCTTTATTGTACAACATGATTGCAATATAAAGTTTGAGTTTGAGTTTAGGAAGAGGTCCATTAGCCCTAGCAAGGATTATCGAAGTATTTGGTCTATGGCACTAATCAGTGCATTGAAGTGGGCCTCGCACGTTTTCATTTACGGTAAATAAAAATTTAAGTGTTTTTTTGAACAAATATTTTTATTTCAGAATACCACACACTGTGCTGGGTGTCTAAAGAGTAGGTACATAATTATAAATATTATTAACAAATTTTCTTGTATTGTGTAATGAGGTGCGTAAAAATGTCATCACAGGCTGTTTATTTATCTTGTACCTGTTAATTAGCAACTTGTAATAACAGCGACGACGCGACGTGGTCCAGAAAGGAGGGCGTACACTCGACAGCACATCAAGCGTAACAGTTTGATCTTGAGACCGCCCTTACTCCGTTCGTATTAAAGGCGACTTTTGTAGTACAACTGTTGAACTTGACGTGCTGTTGTCGTACATACACATCAGATTTTGACGAACGCCTTTTACCTTACACAAATTAGTACCGTATTATTCTCGAATGTAAGTGTTAACAACTTTTGTTCCACAGAACATTCGGGTATTGACTAATTATAATTAGATACTACTAAGAAAGATTTATTTACTTACTTAAAATCTTCCCTATAAGTACACATAATTGAAAACTAAACTCCAAAACTGTTAATTGGAGCAGTTTTTGGGAGTAACTTTCTTTGTAATTTTAGTTAATTTTCCCTTCTCTGAACCCATTAAAAAAATTCATAGAATTGTAATGCTTTGTATGTGCCGCAATACGTGTACATGACCTAATTTCGATCAATTTTCCATGATATTTTGTCAATTTAACACACATTTGTAGCGTGCTCTACAAAGCATTCTCTCATGCGGCAACCTTGTGTAATTTGGGTCTATATCCATAGTTATCTGGAGTTGAGTCAAGGCCGAAATATCTTCAAGGATAAGAAACAGCGGCGCCTTGTGCGATATTTTTTAAATCATGTCTATACGAGGAAACGCAAACAATGATATCGATTCAAAGTTTGCCATAAGTTTGGATACAATATTTGCATTTAGGTGTAGGTACTGTATTACATACATTTTGAATATCATAAATGTTTGATTGCAGTTGATAAAATAAGGGTTTAAATTGTATGTACCGATTGTGCTCCCAAACTTAGCACAGATATTTGTAAATTAATTGGATACTCAATCAATAAACCGCCATAATAGTAACATAGTCATTTAATAAGAAATATTTTTTTAGTCTTTGCTTTTATATGAAACTTGAATGAGGCGTTTTGTTGCGGCCAGGCCAATATTCTTGTCGTATAAAAAAATAAAACATTGCTCACAATTTTCTTTACCGAATTATTACCTTTTTATACCCATATATTGGGTTCACGCCAACGTCTCCCGTCGTCCTTGCATTAACACTGCCTGCATGCTAAAAATCCGGTAGTATTCAGATGTCAGTGGCTTAGATGTATGAGTCTGTGGAGGCACAATAGCTCGAGCGAACGAGCCATAAGCTCCGGAGCGGGCACACTTTCGACCTGCGTAGGCGACGGATTCACGCCAAGAGACGAGATGGGGCGGTAGCGGGAGGTAGAATCCTCTACTTCATAGTAAACTGAAAAAAAATTTCAGCCAAACTCTTTCGGTGAATCATAATCATAATCATTTATTGCACTTCAAAATGTTATACCTACAAGGTGTTAGAACTGAAATTTTACAGATCATTTTGGAACCTGTCGGGCAGGGCAAGTTAGGAGAGAGAATGAGTTTATGAATAAAATATTATTTAGGTATATTGTTTGTTACAGTGTTTATACTATTTTTAATTATTTTTTTGATTTTAACATTATTATAAATGTTTGAAAAATTACTTTGTAATTAAAATATAATAAAACTAGAAAAATTTCACGTCCTGAGGCAGGAGTGGAACCCGCGGCCCTTCGCAATCCGGGCGACTGCTCTGACCACTGAGCCACCCAGAACTTGGGATATCCCTGTGAAATTCTTCTAGTCTATCTGTATTTGCGTTTATGAGCTAACGTCCACCCCACAATGTCGAAATATTCCATTTTAACATCCGAAACGAGTATTTTTACAAATACCTACGATTCGGTTAAGTTGGGGCAGTGCTTTCAAATATTCTTAATTTTTGATTTTAACATTATTATAAATGTATGGAAAAATTACTTAGTAATTAAAATATAATAAGACTAGGAAAATTTCACGTCGATTCCTGCCTCAGGACGTGGAATTTTTCTGTTTTATAATATTTTAATTTATACTATTTATCTATTAAGTGTGAAAAGTAGTAGGTTTCATACTTTTTTTATTTAAATATTCATTTAATGTGTAATATGATTTTGTAACTAACAATTCTTTTATAAGTTTTACAAATCGTTTGTCTTTAACTTATTCCTTTATATTTTTAGGCAGTTTATTAAATATTTTTATTGACATTACTAAAGGGCTTGATTTAGGGTTACATTAGTAACAGCCAAAATTTGGCGTGTTATAGTTTATTTGTTTTAACAAATAACTACATATATGCAACTTTATTTTTGGCTAAGTATTACCCTAAAATATGTTGTCACTTTTTTAGCTACAGGTTGTCGAAAGTTCAGTTGCCATTTTTTTATCTGGCAATCCGTCTATAAATAGTGGAAAAGACCATTTCTGCCAATGTCAAGTAATGGAAAACAACATAGCTTTCCATCTTAAAGTTGCTTGCTGTGAAAACTAGCCTTGTGACTCAGCAGTTATTTAGCTGAATATAGTAGCTAAATGTTACTAATGTGCTAAAACCTTTATTGCTAAAATAGGTCGAAGGCTAATATTTATTTTATATGTAGATTAAGGATGGTAAACAAGCAGTAGTCTATAAATTATTTCTTTGAGATTTCACGTCATTCACGTACAAATATCGTACTGTACATTTTGAATCCACTTTTCCTACTCTAATCCTAATCTATGTCAGATAGTTATGTTACCAAAGTAAAATAAAGCTAATGATTATAAAACCTAACAGTTTTCTCTTTACGGGCATTGCAAAGCATACCGGCTGGGTGCAGCTCGTAAGTAATATAGAAGGTATAGTCTAGCTACTTTATTCGCTAAAAATGGCAAATGCCTGTGTGTACTACCTTCTTTAAACATTGGTGTTTAACGCTACAATCAAACGAATCGCTTCGTCGTGAAACATAAACACAGTCTATGAATATAAGCAACACCGAAGATTTGGTCCATCGGCACTGTTGTCATTTAAGTTAGCGAATAAGGGGACAGAACCAGCTGTGCACAGACTAAAATTAAGTTTAAACACAGTGTTACTGTTTCATTATAATTTGCCTCTGTCTCTGTCAAAAGTGTAAGGATAGGCTAATTGTCATCTAACTAAATCGACGCTTCTATAGGTCGTAAAGTAGACTGAAAGAGAGGCATAATTTTAGTTTTAGGTAATTACAACAGAGTTCCCAGCGTTATCTAGTTGAAACAATATGTGTATTTGAAACCTTGGGTAAACTAAATCTCATGTTTAAAGGAAAAATGTTTGTTAAATGCTTGCACCACACGTTAATCCCTGATCGACTGAGGTCAGAAGGGGGTCGGATTATAAATTTTCTAAAGAAAGCATCACGTGGGCCGCGGCGCGTGCCGCCTTACGAAATAACGAACGGACCTCGGCGATGCTTACATGAAAAATAACGACACGTCAACAAAACGATGAATACACACTTGTATATATGTATGTTTTATTTGTAACATGTTTTGTGATGTTACTAATAAGACTGAACAACCACAGCTCATTTAAAAGTAAACAAAACAACTTTATGTGGCTTTCCAAAAATGTCAGGCCTGGCCCCAAAATCAACAATGAGATAATTTTGAACTACTTCTAAGCTAAATAGAGATTTAGGAATTAATCTCTTTGTACGCCTATTTGTTGCTCCGCAAACTATACACCGTTGATGTTGGCAGGCAAAATACGCATGTTCTCGTTATGTTGGTTATTAACTTATTAGATCAGATTTTGGAACAATTACCTACTGTTATAGGAGCTTTGAGCGATGGTTTAACAATGTTGATTAGCTACATTATCACCACCTGTAGGTATCGTGTATAGCCAACCATTCATTAACATTTCGTTTGCCAACACCGGATGTCTTGATAGCCTTCCAAGCAGCCTTTGACGCTTTATCAAAAACATTTCGCCCCCGCGCGTGTTCAAAATCGTTACCGAATAAATACACCTACACCGCTATTGCAATGTCATATTAACTGGCAGAAAGAAAACGTCACACAGTAACATTAAACTTCACCGTTCATCTGAGTATTTAATTTGGTCGCATGGAAATGCAGTTGCTCAATAGCATGTAGGCTGTCGGGTCTTCGTATCTAGTTTTCTTCTGTTATCTCACAAACGAAAATGAGTTTTAATACAATAACCAAAGAACATAAATTTCTATGAAGCCGGTTTTGTTCGGATGTCGATGGTGTCGCAACAGTCGCGTGCCTCGTCTCCAAAGCTGTAACCATCTAGTTTGATTTAAACTGAACTTTGTACACTTGGTAATTAGGTGCAACTTGGGCTGTGTGTAAGAATAAGGTTGTATTCCGTTGAAACTAGGGTTTGGTTAACTTTACCACGTGGGAAGAGCTGACGTCATTATAAGAAACGAGTCCCATAAAGCCTCCTTTCAACAAAGCTTAAGATAAGAAGTGATTTAGTAAACCATGACATAACTAATTACTGGTAGTTCTGTCCCTTTACTGTAATGAGCGCTGGGTAGGTATTATCCTATGGTAATTTTAAAAATAAATATAGCCTTACTTCTATTAATATAGTAGAAAATGAATTTGTTGTGAAAACAATATACACCATCTTAAGTGAGTAAAAACTTGGGGTGAGATCCTGGTAGTACTCCATTCAGTACCTACTGAATGGCGAGGCTTATTTTTTCTGTAAAATAAATGCCAGCTTTTTGGGGTTTTACTTATATGTTCTGCCAAGTCCTTAAACAGTCGGTGTGCTCATGGACCCCTCGGTTCCAATTTCTCGACCACAAACGGCTCAAACAAAACCCCTAGATAGTCCAGCACACTTATGCTGTTTCAGGGATAAAGAAAAAAAAACTATCGTGAAATTTTGAAATATGCTACTGCTATAAATATACCTATCTACAAACTTAATAGGGATGTTGTCTAAGTTTGAATGTGACGCTCTTTTCCACAAATTCGGAAAATATACGCTGGTGTCCATAAAACTATTCAAACTCAAAAGTTTTGGAATATTGTTAAAATTTTGCGGTTTAGGAAATTTACAAAAATGGTCATTATTTTACAAAATTTATCAAATTTTTTTTTTTGATTTTCTTTATGACAACTATGACCAAAAACATATCTAATACATAGTTATTATCAATTTTGTTTGTCAATATACATTTTTTGGTATTATAGGAATATGTGACGACATCTGTTCCGCAGATTTTATATGGAGCGTTTTTACACGATGCACCGAACATATCATACCACTGTATCTGTGATTTCAAGCATACTAAGTATTTCATTTACAATATTTCTTTCTGAGCTCTAAACTTCTAATTTATGAAACTAAAAAAGCTGCCAACTTAAATTACCGAACCAAGTAACAAAAACCGGCGGTTTCAGTGTGCCAAGTTTTAAGAAGAGTTTACTTATATACGGGATTCGGGAATTTTCAATCTTATATCTTCTTAATTAATCCATAAAGAATGGTATAAGCTAACTTCACATTCTAGAGGTCCGCGGGGTTCAATTCCCGTGGGGGCAGAAATTGTCTGCTCGGTTGGGTTCGTGATATGGCTTTTTTACCTTATAATATTAACACCATTGTTGTGTTCGGCAGTTAGAGGTAAGATAGCCAGTTTAAAGGAGTTTAAAAGACGCGTGAAAAGCACATTTCGTGCCGGCAAGATGGAAGTGGCTAGAGCAGTTGAGTGTCTGAACTGCACTAGCTGTCTTCGCATATGGACTCTTCTTACTGCTTCACATCAAGTGGTGTTGAGTCATTTGTCATGATTTGAAAAAAAAAAAGATTATTTGTGGTTGAGGAATCGGGTGTAGTTCGCTTCCAACTTCGGCCTTATCATCAGTTGTCATCAGGTGAGATATAGGCTAAGAGCTACCACGTACAGAATAAAAAAAGTCTTATCACCGTGCACTAACTTTAAGTTTTTAGGTATGCAATTCTTTCACGTCGAGTAAAATGATAGAACCTATTAATTCCCACAAAGGGAGAGAGCTCGGTGGCGTATTGGTTTGAGCGCTCGGGGTTCGATACGAAAAACAAAGCAACTTTCGCCATGGTCGATCCTGGGAAGGGCCAGTCAAAGTTTGTTATCTCGAGCTCCTCCGTGCTTCGGAAGGCCGTTAAGCCGTTGTTCCCGGTTGTTAATGAAACCGCTTTAACCCACCAACCCGCAATAGGCCATCGTGGTGGTGTTATGGCCCAAACTCCATGTAGGATGGCCTGTGCCCAGCAGTGGGACGTATATAGGCTGGTGAAGATGATGATCTGGCACAATTTCGTGCGAGTGAAAGTTAAATATAGAAGTTAGTAACTATCAATTCTATTATTTAATTGACTATTTATTTAACACTAGTAAGTATCGGTAGAATAGGTGTTTGCCAACGGCATTTACTGAATTTCACAAAAATATCTAACATCGAATATCATGTATAAACTTATAGTAAAAAGCGCAGCGCTAGAAGTGTAGTCACTAAAATGTATATTTAACATTTCTTATCGAACCTTGCACCTATAGATAAAACATCTATCCATTAAAATTACAAACTTAAGTGCATAAACACACTTAAACTCGCAGTGCTTAAATATTACTAATGTACGACACTGCTCTCGCGAAGGCTATCCACTTAATCTTTTGTCCCGTTCGCACTCTCTTAAACTGTATCCTTCTGTCTAGCATGCGCCGGCGCAGCCTCCGAGCGAGACGTTTTCTCAGAACTCAACGTTCCCTAGATAGATGATATCAGAGCTTGTAAGATGATTATTTTCTGTGTAAATGCTTATTTTTTGGTATAATGTTTCGTCAACATGTCTTTGGCTCGAGCCATTATGTTCGATGAGTGTTCTCTAGATATGTTATGAATATGATTCCAGGATTTTCCTTATCCTTAAATAAATTACTTATTTTCGTTTAAATATTTAATGCAATAAGAGAAAATCCTCTCTGAAAGGGGTTTTTTTAACAAAAATAACGATTTGACCCATGATATCCATAAAAAAACATTATTTGACGACCGGCTAGCCGAGTGGTCTGTACCCCTTGCTATACAGGCTAATCGGCCAGGGGTCCCGGGTTCGAATCCCGGTGGGAGCAAATGTTTGTATGATGAGTGTGATCATTTGTTCACGAGTCATGGATGTTTATGTTTATTTAGTATATTTCTAATATTTATATACATATTATTATCATTATTTCTCCGTTATCTAGTATCCATAACACAAGCTCATAATGATGCTAACTTTGGGCTAGATAATAGGTGTGAGTGTGTGAATATTATTTTTATCTATCCAAAGTGGCTGGTATCAACTCTACTATATACAGTTTATATTAAGCTTTATTGAGAAGAAAGTACAAATATGGTTAAGTAAATTGTAAAACCATAAACAAGCATGAGTGATGATGACAATTAACGTACAACCTATTGCATCGGTAGAAATTATCTCAGTAAGATTATCGAACTTACAGATCTGCGCTACGAGCTTTTACTGCCGTACCTCGGCTATGCCTATGAATGTTCCATTAAATATTTGTAAGTTTTCCAAGCGAAGACTTACCATAACGGTGATTATTGAGTGCCTATGCGGCACTGCGGCATAGTGTACACTGCATAATGACCTAAAAAGTTATTTGTTGAACGTGTGTAGGTACTAGACAATACTAATAGAACAAAGATTACGGTGTCGTTGACTTTGATAACGACCACGTTGGCCTGATAACTGAAAACAAACATTTGACTTCTGTAAATGAAACTTGAAAAACGAAGTGGATTCAACTATTTATTTAAGTTGTTGGTAAATAGAGGATAAGACTGTTGCACACAAAGGATAACTACTTGTGATATTTTTGCTTATGTCGAACAGTCTCAAGGGAGCAGGCGGTCCATTTTTTTATTTAATCCACTTGGGTAAAGGTGCAACGTGGTACTACAACATTGCGATGTTGTAGCTACTCTTTCTCCTTTACTATGCTGGCAATCGTTAAAATAAATTTCTTTCAAAATTAAAATTAGAGTATGTATTAATATATAAATTCTATTGTTGGCCGTGTCTATGATATGCGACGTATCTTTTGTAAAACTTAGCCAGCATCTCGCCATTGAGCTTAGGCTATTTTATTAGTGCAATCATAAAAGTACAGTTTTATAGTTGTGCCATTTGTTAGTAATAAAAATATAGTGAGTTTCGGCTCCTTATTTATCGGTCGCCAACCAACCCTGCGCACTGTATCCGTACAAGGGTAATGGGAGCTCAAAGTGGGTAACTGCGTGTATGTGTCCGTATTAAGCTTTAGTGAGAATCCGTGAGTGTAGCCCGAGAATTCGTTTTAAACTCACACTACTTCAAATTACTTTCATAATTTTACAAGTAAAAAAACTTTTAGCTATTGATTGACTGTTAATTTATTTCAATCTCAAGGATTGTTCCTTTGCTGGCAAATGGCAAAAGTCAGCAGGCGTCTCCTAAGCAATAGAAAGCATATTATTGTGTCCGGTTTGTAGATACTTCACAAAATAATGAGATTGGTCCTCGCAACGTTTTTAGCATCATATCGAAAATAATCTGTTTTTCATTTGAAATTTAAATGCAAAAGTGCGTTATCTCCGCTAGCGTGGAAAGAGTTTTTAAATTTCGTAACTTAATTTTCAATAAGTTTCTACACAGCACGTTCACTGAAAATGCAATAAAACTTATTACATGTCAGTGCGCTAACCTCATTTTTAGAAAAATCGCACTGGCCAGTATAAAAAATTCATGTTTTTTTTATTTTCTTTATTAGTCACTTTCCATCATTTTGGTTTTTGATAAAATCGTAATAAGCAAGCCCACTAGCGAAGATATATTTGTAGAGTCAGTGCAAGCGGTACATAATGAAATGAGTTTTGTACCGGAAAAAAAGTAAATAGGTACATAAAATTTTTCTTTCAGAAAGTACATAAATTTTTATACTACTAATTGTACTTTTTTGTGTTTACTTTTAATATTAAACAGAAATAAACACTAATCTAATATATATTATGATGTTTTTTGCACCTAGTATACCTACTAGCATTTTCCTCGCTGTAGTGAGGTGAAAATGGTGTATTGCGCTCGGCAGGTAAGTTATTCTACGTCTCGTACCTTTGAGACCCTCGCTACGCTCAGGATTCTACAATCCTAGGATCCTTCGCTTCAAGTGTTCTCGCCAAAAACCACTTTGCAGCGTTGCATAACAAATAACTATTGTATAGAACCGCTCGAAACTGAAATTCTATTTACTTATAGTAGTGTATTCTCAGCTTCTCATCGAGAAATATTAAGTAAGTGCCACTTGGGCTTAAGTAAGTGATTCCGTGAAACGATCATAACTTGGAAAGTATCTAATTTACATTGTTTCTAAAAGTTCCTTGAACGAGACGCAATTAAGTAGCACAAAGAATGTTTAAGAGTTGAATGATGGATGCTATTAGCGTCGTTTATATTATAAGTTAAAATTACATGTAGGTTAGTGGCTGTTATGAGAGGTGCGTAGTATGAGGCAGTAGGTAGTACTATAATTTATAAATGGCTTCAATGAGTTTTATTCCAATCTCATAATTTAACACACTTTACCCTAAAATCCGCGTAATGTGGACAAACATAAATATTTTCCAATAAGTTGAATGCATAAGACATACCTAAGTATTGCTCGAGCAGATATATAAGTATCTTTAAAACATCTGTATAGTTATGTACAATAAAATATTTTAAGGACATGGTAGAAATATTTAAAAATTTATAGCTTGTCTGAAACGTAGGATCAAATCAAACTGACAGGAACGCAGCGGAGCGTGCATTTTGACGTTATTTTTTAAATTATTTTATTCACGACGAAATAAAAATATGTATTCTTTACTATTATAATTTAGATGACTTGTTTTTTAGTCCGCATACAAACATCTCAAAACTGGCCCTGTGTTGGTGGCCACGTATTACATAGATGGACTATCTGCGAGTACTCATAGCATTCTTAGAAACAAAACTGCTTTTATTCAACAGTGAACCTTACCATTTCGGCAAAGCGCATCGTAAGATATTATTAGCTTGGGAAGTGGTTTATGCCAGCGCACCAATTACAAAGTAGACCAAAAAGTATATTGAAAGCTTTTATTCCTAAAACGAATAAAAGAGGATACGCAACGGTCAATTTCCTGTTGGTATGTGTCGACTCTTAAGAGCTATAAAGAGTTAAGTTCGCGTGTAGCATCTTTTATTAAAAGACGTGCACACAAATTGGTCTCGTGCCATTGCTGTAGGCTGTATCATTAGACGTATTAAAACTAAATCAACATGCCTCGAGACTTGGACGAATTTCCCGAAGAAGTTAAGCTTTGATGTTTTGGTGTTTTTTTTGAGCATTTAGTTAAAATTTTTGGGTGACTGGATTCTGGTTCGGAATGTGGACCACATAGCTTTACTAATAAAGCGCAAAATATATATTAAGTGTACTAAATATCATCATCACCAGCCTATAGACGTTCCACTGCTGGGCACAGGCCTTCCTAAATGGGGGAAACACATGAGGAGTTCGGGCCATAATAACACCACCACGCTGGCCCAATGTGGGTTTGTGGGGTAAAGCGGTTGCAGTAACAACCGAGACCAACGGCTTGACGTGCCTTCCGAAGCACGGAGGTGCTCGAAGATTAGAAATATGTATTAGACTGTCATTGAACTGCACTGATAATGTTACCAAAATACTTTGTTAAATTTATATTAAAATGTTGTTTATAATGTTTCCTTTTTAAATTTAATAATATTTCTTACTGCAGGCGCAACGAGAAATTATTTCGTATACTTTGTCTTGACTTATTTACATACTATATTTATGTTTATGACTGTTTACATATACGTAAATATGCACCTATCATTGTGAAGGTTGGGTGGATCGCGTGAATGATGATAGGTGTAGCAAGATAGAGAAGACACGGGAAATTACAGACTATCGAGCATAAGGGTAAAAACGGGAATCAGTTACATTACCTACATGTATTAGCCACAGTAAAGACAGAAAAAAGGTTTTGGATAGGCGTTGTATGTATAAAGAGGTTTAAACCAATCACAGTAAAATAAAAAGAAACAATTTGTTTCAAGCAAGTAGGTATATTTCATTTTTTGTTATTTTTATTATAATTCAAATAGATAGGTAAACGTGTTCGTTATGGCGCCTATCAAATCAGTTGGATATGAATTCTAAATACTTTTCTATACAAAACAAGGATGAGGTAAGTGGTTACCGGTTAGCGGTTATACTAATAGGGAGTTATAAATTAATCATACATAACTTAACTTAGGTAAATGACTGTACCTAAGTTATGTTACGAGCACTAATATTAAGGTATACACTTTTACATCTTATACCTTATATACCGTATACCTTATTCTCTTTGCAAAAAGAGTTACTAACTGTCAAAAGTTCATTCATTTCATTATATAACTTGTATATTATCAAAAATATTCAATATAACAATTTTTTAGTTCTCCTAGCCGCGCAAGTACTTAATTGTTTCTTTTCTTTAGTTCCTAATGATGATACATAAGAAGTAGGTGAAGTCATTGGAAAAAAATGACTTTCTGTAATTAGTCCCCACAAATACAATTAAGTGAATAGTGAAAATATTTTTGATTTTTTTTTAAAGATTTAGTAAAAATAGGGAGATTTTCAATTGAATTTTTTTATTTTTTATTTTATTTTATTTGGAAAGCTTACAGCAGTATTCACAAAATAAATTTTACAGTGGTTAACTATAAGCTAATTACAAGCTTCCACATATAGCAAAACCGATTAATTTAGTGTTAGCAATAAGTTTATTTTTCTTTACAGTTTTCTTACTGATAAACTGATAACCAATAAATTCGCGGCACCGTTGTGTAAGCGTTGATCAAAAGTTAAATTACTGTTAAGCTATAGGATAGGTACCT
The DNA here is from genome assembly GCA_947347705.1 of Nymphula nitidulata. Taxonomy (NCBI): domain Eukaryota; kingdom Metazoa; phylum Arthropoda; class Insecta; order Lepidoptera; family Crambidae; genus Nymphula; species Nymphula nitidulata. The sequence goes on from OX374616.1 coordinate 28,691,594, forward strand.
TTTAAAAATCTGAATGTGTAGTCAAGCAAAATAAATGTCTGCGTGTTATGGAGTCCAGAGGTTGATTAATAGTTTTACGGGTCCAGACTTGACAGACCATTTCCTTTTTTGACAGCTCTTGCACCCTCGTGGTATCCTCCTAGCCACGTGGTGATTCCCTTAGTCCTGTTGATCTACGTGCCTTTTTTGCGCTCCACGGAAGAACTACCGGCATATACCCCCCAACTCTTTTACTATAGTAACGGCACTGAGTATCTAGTAGGTAGATACTTACTTTAAGTCTTAGGGTTAAGGTACTCGTATATATTTTAATACATTTAATGGTAGTTAAACGTCCTTTTGGATTTTGCTAATGAGATTTTAAGTTCTCTAACAAATCTTAGTTCCTTTACAAAAATATCATAACTTTAACATTTATCTATAAATATCGTCATAAAAACACTGGAAATTAATATACAGTCATAAAGTCAATGCTCCAGAATTTAAGCAACCGCAAAACCGGTCTATAATAGAAGCCAATAATTTCCTATTAGACGTTGGCTTGTCTCACAGGAATGCGTTACATAACATTTATTAACTTGAAGTAGGTACGCTTGCTTAAGCTGTAGTTAACTGCGGAAAATGTCACTTACTCGAGCATCGTGTGTTACTTATACTGAGAATTCAGAAAAGTCTGTCCGTAAGCATTGATATGTTTATATCAATGTCTGTAAGATATCATCTGTAAGTTAGCATGTAATTTACAAATGTTAGTTTGAAAGTTTCATGGACAGAATAAGTTGAAAAATATGGTATCGACCTTCTGACTTTTAAAACTAATATTAAAAATCGTCCTTAAATTTTTTACGACTACAGATAAACTAAATAAGATATTATTAAAAGATGTCTTAAAAATGTCGTCTCGTCGACATTGTAAATATTATTGGTCAACCGTCGCAATCATGTAGCTATCGACGCTACGGGAGCTTTGTTTGAATATTGATAAAAATCTAAGCAAGCATCTAAGTCGATATCAAACGAATCCTAGATATCATCGGTTTCTGGTGAATAATATTTATGCTCGTAATAATATTACTTAGCTCTGCTAATAGCGCCGGCATGAAAAGCATGTTGTCCAGTGTGTGAGCACGTTGAAAGAAACTAAAAGTCATATATCACACTTATTGGAAATATTAGTATTTAAACCTTTTTTTTATATACAACTAGATGACAAACAAGCTGACGGCCCACCTGATGGTAAGCGGTTACCGCCGCCTATAGACACCTGCAATAACAAGGAAAAGCACTTGATATTGCAGGTGCGTTGTCATCCTGAGGCCTAAGATGAAATGCCGTCCATGCCCAGGAATTACACTGGCTACCTTTCCCTTCAATCCGAAACACAGCGAACTGTTTCACGGCTAACCTACAAATCTACCTAAATTATTTTCACTATCATATAGCAATATGATACATGATGCAGTATGTTACATATTTCCAAATGTAATTCTTACGTAGTTTCATACTACATTTTACTTTGCTTTTTTGAAAAATATCATAGTGTTTTAAACTAAGTTTTATACGTTTTATACAAATATACTATACATATACAATATACAGGATGGTGCTGTCAATACGACAATAAATTAAAACATGGGCTATATAAGTTCATAGACATGGTTTAATTTCATGACATTTGTATGAAATAATATAACATTAGCAGCATTATTTCTTAGAAATTTCATGAAATTATCAAACGTTTAAGATGTTTTTGAAAGTGGCAAACCATTTCTATAAACTAATATAGCATTTTTTATTTTATTGTCGTATTGACATAACCACTCTGTATACGTTATAATCATCATATATATAAGAATCATAAGATTAAAAAAAAAGTATTAATATTTAATAGAAGAACAGCATTATCAACGTTTATATTTTCCTGAGCCTATTTTAAAATAAGCTGTATTTATCTTTCATAATTACATAATTTAATTTCTAATTTCAATCATATGATGTATAACTAATTGTTTTCAAAAGCCGAAGTAAAAAAATTATAGCGCGCGATGAGCACAATCCTAAAGTATTTCTGACATCTATTTGAATAAGCTAAGTGATACCTGAATATTTATTCACAGATAAAATGGTCGCTCACAGAAATTTTGAGTTTATTATATTATCTGTACGTAAATAACTATTTTGAATAAATCAGCATTACAGTATCGAACTTTGAGTTGGTATCGAGAAATTTGCGCGTTATTTATTATAAATTCACGTTAATAATAACGGAATTTTTGCTATTGTAAGTAATAAAATTAAACAGGTATGGACGAATAATTTAAAATTTGACGAAGATTGAATGTTTCATATTAGATGTTGATTAAATATTTTAATTTTCACTAACCAAAGAAAAATAAGTTTCTTATCTGCATTTATCTTGTTAATTAGATGATATTATGACTTTCAAACAATCGTCTATCATCATCCATTCTAATATTATTTAGACGAAAGAAGCTGTCTGAATTCTACTCGTTTTTCAAACTACTCAAATCATATTTAAAGTGTTAGTTTTATACCCTATCAAGCCGAATCGTGCATGTGCAACCTATGCATGTAAAAGGTATGTCAACATTGGCAAGCATCTAACTCTCAACATTTACGAGTAATTAGCTAATGCGCTGCTGCCATTTTCATACAATTTGACAGTTATCACGACCACGAACGATTTCGTTTCAATCTGATGGAAACTTAGACTAGGGGCATTGATAACTTTTTACACTAGCCTGACGCGCAAGCTTGGTAAGTTTTGTTAAAATCTGATTGTTCGTTTTCAATATATCCGCTGGTGGAACGGAAAACCGCTACGACCAGAGAAGAGTACAGGTGCAGCGTCTGACTGACATACTTCAGACTTTACCGCCTCTGTGGTCTAGTGACTGAGACTTCCTTTTTTTTGGGAGGAATCCGCTTGCAGACCTACCCGCCGCTGGCGAAGCGACGGGCGTGAGTGGGGGTCGCCCAGTGCTTGATGGTAACGGCACTGGGAATACCCACTTAAATTCCTCGGTAATTCCAATGCCCTTGCTGGGGATGGACTGGGCTCTGCCGAAGCAATTTCACCAGCCTACCCCCGGGCAACCCGGCCTTACGATCAGGTTTAGCGCCGATGGGGAATACCCAAAGTAGTGGCTCAATTTCAATCAATCTGTTCAATTTGGTCGGTGGTCGAGGGCTTCCTTAGTACGCCTGGGGTTTTCAATTTCAATCAATCTGTTCAATTTGGTCGGTGGTCGAGGGCTTCCTTAGTACGCCTGGGGTTTTCAATTTCAATCAATCTGTTCAATTTGGTCGGTGGTCGAGGGCTTCCTTAGTACGCCTGGGGTTTTCAATTTCAATCAATCTGTTCAATTTGGTCGGTGGTCGAGGGCTTCCTTAGTACGCCTGGCTAGAAACCAAGTCTGCCGCCGTAACAATAATGTTAGCAGCATTGCTGTATTCCGGCAGATGGAGGTAAGATATAGGCAGTGTTTGTGGTTGAGGACTCCGGGTGGTGCCGCTCGATTCCATCACTGACCATCAAGTGAGATGAAGGCCAAGAGCTACTCAGTTAAATAAATCTCTTACGTCATCCTAATCCATCTCCAATATCAGTACAACGACCAAAATAGAAATCGAACAATTTAATTCGCGCGCCATTTTCTTGACGATTAAACTTAACGTGTTACTCACTTCAGTACCCACGTGACCGTGCCTCTAAATCATAGAGGCAACCGGTATTCGTGTAATAAATACATCAAGCAGCAGGGCCGACATAATTTGTACTTGGACACAGGAAGTTCAGGGACGCACGCGCCGGCTCACAAACCTGTTGGTCCCACTTTCTAATAAACACTCGACTTTTGTGTGGTATGCAGACATGTGTGTGTCGTGTGTTTACTCAATATTTTGGCAATACGGCCGTTTTAAATTTCCAATAGTAGAAGTAGACTTGCTTAAGCTTTTTCATGTCTAATATGGGTACTAATAGTAAACCTTAGGAAATAAATATTAAAAATTAGCGGCTTTACCGCTAGTTCGGAAATTCGGGTCCTCGCTGAGAAAGCCCAGCAAGAAATTCAGAACACTGGCAAATTTTGTTCATGTTTTAATATAAACAAAAAATCTTGTTAAATTTTATTAATTACCTATTCATACACATATAGTTTAAATAAAAACGTTAGTAATCTCAAGCAGTTAAAAAGCTCCAGATTAAAGAACTCGAAATTACTTATACCTATTATTAATTCTTAGACTAGTGACTTGACGGGGTTATTTACTTCAAAAAGGTTGTTTCTTTCTTAGAATATGAATTTTTTTATCTTTTAATTTAACCTAACAATAAATTGGCCAAAACTAATTTATTAATAACTCTAAAATAATTTATTTCCATCGTAACGTAAAAAAAAGACGCATTCTCTGTTCAGCTATGCACGACCCCAGCTGAGATCTCAGTATTTTTTGAAAACAAAACGAACGCATCGGCACAATAAAGGCCGTATATCAAAATTTAAAAAACGAACACCGTAAGCGAGACGGGATATTCGAGATAGCGCGGTCGTGCTGCCGCGGGCCGTATCTACTCATCTCGCTCGCACGCCGCGCACGACCACAATAAAACAAATGAAACTCGGTAATCTATGTAGTGCTTCTAATTTTATGTTTGACTAGCCTTTGGCAACCCCGAGGGAGCAAACCTTTGTGGTTCAATGGGAACGTTGAGTACCGATCCCTGCCAAATAAAGAGGCATAGGTATTATTAGGTATAGAGATATCTACTTACTTGGTATTATTGGTATATTATTGGTATTATAAATAGATGGAACCTAAAAAAAAATACCATTTTGTTGTTGGGTTGTTGCGGGTACAACCACGCTAAGCGTTTCCAAGCACGGGAAAGATTTTGAACTCTATGTTAATTATTTTAAAGAAAATAAATAAGTTAAACTCACATCTTTGATGATGCAAGCAATACGCTTAATAATAATTAAGTGTAACACCTTCAAAGATTGGTGATCCCACACATTTTTTGTATCCCATATTCACCATCACTTATAATTACGATTGAACCTGATAAAAAGGTTTGTGCCTAAATCTCAGCTGCCAATAAAGTCTCAATGCCTTTGGCATAAGGGGCAAGATACTCAAGAAACCAGTTTAGATGCAAACGATACAGTTGTGGATGCCTTTACGAACGCCGTTGGAGCATTTATTAGAAGGACCTGTTATCATGGTAATTATACCATAATTTTCTAATAAAAAGCTTTAGAAAAAGTTTGTAGGACCCTATACGTTTCATTATTATAGCTTATAATTATTAGATTCGTTGTTTTATTTCTTTAGGACTAGGTACGTCTTAAATATGTTACATAATAAAATAGTACTAACAAAGACCCTTCAAATTTTTTACTTGCTTTCGCTAAAGATATATATTGGTAGTGCTTTTTAACATCCAAAAAATATATATTTCCCAATTAACTTCGAAACTCGACGTCTCTCGCTTTGCGATAGCATGTGGCGTCATCGGTCCTGGGATCCTGCGAATTTACCATAATGCATTCAGATCAGATATCTGTTTGCGAAATTTTACGACACCCTTTACAGCGGCCAAGTGCTCGTGCCTCGATCATTAGCTATGTATGCTCTGTCGAATTACGATCAATTAGGCAGGAGCCACTAAATAGGCAGCCTCTTTGCTCCTCGTGTGAGATTCCGTGCGTATTTCATAAGTGCTCTAAGGTGGGGTGGCAACTAGATTAACCAAAGTAAGATAACTATTTGATATTTTCTTAAACTAAGTATCATGCAAGAAACCCGCTGACCGTGTATTGATTGGCTGAAATCTGTACAGGGCGGTGCCGTCAATACGACGAAAAATTGAAACATGGGCTATATTAGTTCATAGAAATGGTTTGCTACTTTCAAAAACATCTTATTCATTTGATAATTTCATTACATTTGTATGAAATAACAAAACATTGGATAAGGAGTGACGTTTAACTTCGGACAAGGGATCGACAACACACAACATACACATTATGCTCTGTGGCTGCATATTTTAAACGCCTAAATTAGAAGGTTAAATCGATGGCTGTTGAAAAATCACGTGCTTTTACTTGACGGGAGCACTCTAAAATCAAATGAAAATTTATATTTTCTTATAGTTTTTTCTCGACTCTGGCTATGAGCACGTGTAGCATCCTGAATTAAGAGACAAACGGCAGATAGAATATGAGGTAAACACAATTTAGACCAGCGATTGTGCGTTTTGAATGCTCTTTTTAAAATTGCGGCATAATTCAGCTTCATTGACTGACTGAAGCGAACCCAAAAGGCGAGTAGTGTTCACGCGAAACATGCTCTTATTTCGTTCCGGTAAAACCCTACTTCGCTAACAGGCAGATTTATGCGCTAGTCCTATTGTAAGTTTTGCGTGTGCCTGATTACTTGTTCTATGTACTCTCCTCGTGACTTGGTCCCAGCCATCTTTAACTTCGCAGTTTAATAACCCCTGTCTGTCTATATCACTGATATTTCTAGGTTCTAGCTTTTAAAACTAAGCAGGTTACCTTTCTCGTTATTAGAAATATTCTTTCATTGCCCAGAACAGTTTTATAACAATAGAATTTAAAATAAACTAATCGTCACAAAGGTTTTTTACCTACTGTAAATTTTGTAGTCTCTGTAGAGGCTTATTATCCACCGTTCCAAATAGTTCGAATACTTCCTTTCACTGAAAGTGAAATAACTGCCATATTTGTTTGAGATTATTAAAAATCTTTTGTCTCTATAAAATTGTACTTGAGTTACAATTCTATTGCTAGGGGAAGAAAATAAAATGTAGGCACTTGGTTTGGTTAGCACTAAACGAACAAAAATGACAAGACGCCCCCTGTTATGGTAGCCGCCATTCTTGGGAAAATTAGGATAGACAAGATAAGTTGCAATGCAGCAAATGCTGCAGCTCGCTGACCTAACGACAGTCTTCTCAATACTTAAGTAAATAGAAATTGGGTATTTTGATTCTGTTTAGATAGTACATAGGTAACGAAAATGATTCTAAAAACCTTTCCAGCTATTAATATAGGGTATGATAGCTAGTCCTCTGTGGTAGAGAAATCTGGGTGTAGCTTGCTTCCGCAGCCTAATCATCACTTCCATCAGCTGAGATAAAGGCCAAGAGGTTGGTAATAAAAAATTGGGAATATGTAAAAAAATATTTTTTTCAACTTTGATTTATTTACGTCCTCTAAAAGTTACAACCCTAATTCTTAACACCGCGGTACAAATTGGTTGGGACCGAACATGGTGCACGCGCGCATCTTTTTCTCTTTTTGATATACGACGCTTGTAACGACCTCGGCCGGCGAAGGTCGTATTGTACGCTCACCGGGAGGACCCCAAGAGCCTTGTCGTTATTTGACCAAAGAGAGATATGGCTACATTGTAATAAACTAAAACAGAGACCTATCCTGAGCCGGTAAATTGGCAATGCTAGCGCCCCCGACATTTCTAGTAAGTACCTACTACGTTTTGACGTAAATTTATTCTGTAAGTTTATTCCTGAAATGGCTAATTAAAAAGAAGCATTTAATTGAAATAATTTAGAATGTAATTCTTATAATATGCTAAAAGAAATTTATAGGCTTATCCTAAGTCCTTGGTTGGTTAGTGGTTAAAGCAGTCACCCGAATTGTGAAAGGCTGCGGGTTCGTTTGCCGCCTCAGAACATGAATTTATTCTAGTACATACAGATATTTTTCTAATTAAATACAGACATTTTGTGTGCCCAACTCAAACATAGGAAAGATCTCTGATTATTTTAGGGAAAGATCATTTAACTCTCTGTTTTTATTCACATATTTTTGTTACCATATCAAACTTAGCCTCCGTCAATAATAAAACAGATTAACAAGATTATAGCCTTTCTTCATGTTTTCATATTAGTTATCAGATTTATAGGTTTTTTCATCGCGTTATACATATATTAGATATATTTACGTTATTGTAGAAAGTATAACGAGAGGGTCATTAAACCTAAAGGAGATGACGTCATTTATTGTTTAACAAAGTCAAATAAACAAAGACCTTTTCAAGGTAAGAAACTGAATTCAATGGGTACGGTCACTTCTAAAAAAATGTATATGCATACACACTCATAGCTTAAAATATTTTTACTATATGGACTCTATTGCAGTACCCATTAGATGTTAGAAAGTTTTAAACATTTTAATGTTTTAAATGTAGACACCTTATTAGTCGTGAATGTACAAAGATAATTACTATACGAATTTTATTTTTAAGCAATAGTAGGTAACTTAAAATTAAAATTCCTTTTTGAGAGAAGTTTGTCGAAAATGATTAATTTAGTATCCATTATTTCATGCAAAAAAGGAACCTTGGTGAGCATTTGGTGAGGGCCAGAAATCAATTGAAAAAATCAATGTATCTACACATTTAAAAACTTTATATATTTACGCATGTGTGTATTTACTAATAATAGGTGGCATCGTTAGTTAGTAAATAAATAAGTACCTACCTTTACCTTAAAATTAAATTCCTGAAAAAAGAAAACTCCCGGGACATAATATTTTCTCCATTTCTAGTTAGTTTAAAAAAAACAAACTACTTAATTGATTTAAATAAATATGGGGCCAAATGGCAAGTATTCCGCATCGAACATAAAAAGAATCACGTCGGATCTGCCCCCTTATTCTCAGCTGTCGGTAAGAATCCGAATTTCGGAAACTCTATGCCTGTCACTTTTTATCGCGCTGCGTCAAAGCGAGACGGCATGTGACTTGTCGAATCGAATCCGTGATCCGACAGTTGAGAATAAGGGGGCTGGTCGGAATCGGATCAGAAATCTCGGCGTAATCGGTGTACATACATAGAAAAAAAAAATTAATTGAATTGAGTACTTCCTCGTTTTTAAAGTCGGTTAAAAAAAGATATAAAATGCTATATATTTACCTACAGTTGATGACATCTCTAGGTTCCAGCGCACGGTTCCCTGGTGCCGCAAACATACCTATATCCTTGTATATAGGTATGTTTGTATATGAGGACGAATATTTATTCACGACTCATGGATGTTCTTGTGTTTATTTATCATCCTAACATACGTATTATTATTTGCTATCTAGTATCCATTATAAATGTTAGGTGTGAGTGCAAGAATATGATTATTAGCTACAAGATCGAAATCTAAGGTCCAAGTGGGTGGGCCAAATGATAACTCTATTTATTTTAAGCTACATACTACAAAGTACAGAGAAATTACTAAATGTTGCTCCAAATAACATTTTCCTGTACGAAACGTGTAATTTTGTTAAGTTTCAAACTCATCTGTCATATCCAAAGTAGGTTGAGCTTATGAGCTTAGTTCGTGCAAGAAAGTTTAAGCAAAAGGAAAATTGTGGGAGGTCAAGATACGTTGGCTGCGTCGACCACACATGGCTATGTCGTGACAAAAGATGACCATTCGCCGTCGTGTTGAGCTCAATAAATGCTTGGAAATATTACTGTTTGAGAAATAAATTAATTTGAAAATGATTGAACACAATACTTTTCTTTGTTAGTTTTAAGACCGTTGGTCCATTTGATAGTAGATAAGCGTAAAAATAAACGATCGTCACGATTGCGAAGTAGATAGTTTAATAACAATATTCTGTGATTGTTTAAGTATGAATTAATGAAAAAAATAATGGTCAGATTTCGTTTCGCTCTTATTCTGCTGCTAGTTACAGGTGCTTTTAAAAAATAAGTAGATAAGGATTGTAAGGACTACTATTTTTTTGTTAAATATTAATAACATATTTGTTTTATGTCAAAAAAAATATAGATTTGTCAAAAATGCGTTTGTTATTTGGAGTTCTGAGAAATACCTACCTACCCTGAAAAGCTAATAATGTTTAATGAAAACAATATTTTTTATGATTCCCATCTGCAACAAGTTTGCTTTTTTTCCATCGAGATAATTGTTTTCATTCATGTGTTGGTTTGTGTAATACCATAATACCGACTTTATTAATTAGTCAACTTTAACATATTTCAAAATCTAACGTGTTGTGGGAAAAATAGAAATAAATCGTCATTAAAAGTGTTGAATATTAGCGAGGTAGCTGTGTTCAGTAGATACTTGAGAGCATTCTCCTTAAATTTTAGTTTACCAGAATCAAGAGCGAAGAGTCAAAGCGGGGGAGGAATATAAATGTTATCTAAACGGTACTAGAAAAAAAAACTATCCAGCTAAAGCTATCTGGTTAAATATAAATACAGTGTTTTGGATATGAGATTTGTGTTATTTTAGCTCGCGCTGGTTTTTCATTGCAACATCTAACTGCAACTTTTAATTTATTTTAATATTAGTGATCCCGAGCCTATCGTGCGGCTATTTGAATCAAACAATATCCTAATTTCAATAGAGAAGATGGTTGAAGCGTACCGCCAGTTTGGGATCCCATCTTGCGAATAATAAAGTCCCAAGCCCGTCCTCACACTGTCTGACAAACTGACACCGTGAGCTCCGTATCTGTGAATCAAACCGCTAAAAATATAACACAACGTGACGGTAGATAACTTGAAAACTTATCAAAGACAAGAAAACGGATTTTCAGTCTTCCCATGACCACGATCGCTGTAAAGTAGGAAATCGTAAAATCTCGGGTATATATTATGTATAAGTTATAACAATAATGTAATAATTAAACGCGAGTTAAATCCGGTAAAGTAAGGTTTTTTTTTAAATGCATAAAACCTTTTTGTTGTTTTTATTATAATAACACCTAACAGTTCTGTTATTTCTTTATGGGCATTGCAAAGCTTGGTGTTTGCAGCTAGTATTTAAATAAATTTCATTCATGGTTCGAGCCGCCCTTACTGAAAAGTTTTGTTTGGGCTAGCGCAATTTCGCGCCAAGATCTCAGGAGAGAAAATTGTGTCGGCCATCTTGGAAATCGACCTAATGGCCCTCGACACGTTTTGAAGAAAGAAATAAAACCTACGTGGCATACGATAGCCGCGTACAAAACTTATTTGATCGGTCGTTCAACCATGTCGTTTTTCTATCCCTTTCATCGCCCATACTCTCGTCTCGCTCTCGCGTACCGTTAAGGTGGTATGCTTGAGTTATGGCATTCCAATGTTGCCACCACCACTCCGGAGGCTGTGTACTGGCCAGCATATCGTAGGTTACATGTGGTTTAGCATTCCTAACGCTACGAACTTATTTCATACCTATTAGGCGTGAACGCCCTAATATGATTAGAAAATTAATTGAAGACTTTCGTCCGGCATACTGCTGCGGCCAAATAAATAGACAGATGGATCATGAATATGTAATATTTTTTTATCTTTAGATGTTTTTGCCACGAATAGTTGGTCCATGGTAATAGGTATACCTACTTACCTTGCTGCAATAAAAATTGTTTGTTCCTAGTTCAATCTAAGCGTGTACTTGTAGGAAGTTGTTTAATGTATTCAAAATTAATAATACTTAATGTGGTTGGATCTGGTTGATTGTTATGTAATAAATAAGTAACACTTACTTATTAGGTACTCATTACTTATGTAAGGTATTTAAGTGATTAGCTACCTATGTCTCCAGATTATAATATTTTTTTTCTAGTTCAATCTGTCAAGCGGCGTTACACCTCTGGAGCCCTATGACAATTTAAAAATTCATTGTGTCTGGAATCTGAGGCTTCGGAGTAGGCTAACGGGTTAAAAAAATATTTCAAACTTAATAATATACATGGTAGAAAAAATCTATGGGCCCTAGAGGCCCCTAACTACTTTAAATCCTTTTTTAGTTATCTCATTTTACTGAAAGGAAACATTCCTTTATTTTTAATTTTTGATTTTAACATTATTATAAATGTTTGAAAAATTACTTAGTAATTTAACCGGATTGCGAAAGGTCGCGGGTTCGATTCCTGCCTCAGGACGTGAAATTTTTCTAGTTTTATTCTATTCCTTTATTTTTTAAAAGAAACAAAACTGCATTCAAAGATCTAAAATTCGCTTGTATCGCCCGGGAATCAAACTAACTAAAAATTAAAAAATTAACCCTCGCTATTTTATTATACGAATTGGTAGGATTATTGTTCAGGATAAAATTAGTTTAATAATCATTTGGTCTAAAATAAAAAAAAAATTACTTATAATACTAATTTTATTTTATCATCAATACGAAGAACACAAACATGAAAAATTTCAACATTTTTATCGATTTTTAAAATTTTGAAAGTTCTCGTTCTAATTTCAAATTGTTGCCCTGCGTTGCAATAAAAAAGTACGTTCCATTTTCAACTTTTCGTCAGAAAGCCTCGTGTCAGAAGAAATTGTGCATTTTATGATATTCTTAATTTTATGACCATTTAATGATTTTCTGAACTACTCTTACCTACTACTTCTCTACTTTGAGATGAATAACAGTAGCAAGCCTGTACCTACTTCATACGATTTATTTGGATGTTAGAAAGATAAGAAAATTAACGTGATTTACTTGTTACAAATGAACATTACAGTACTCGGTATTATTAATAAAAAACTTGTAATAAATATTCAATTTCATAGGTATCTCGTAGTACAACAGATGAGTGTAAGAGCAAATATTATAGGGCAAGTATTATAAAATAGCGGGGGTTTGCTTTTTAATTTTTAGTTGGTTCGATTCCCGGGTGAGACAAGCGAATTTTTCAGAAGATCTTTGAATGCAGTTTTGTTTTTTTTTAAATAAAGGAATGTTTACTTTCAGTAAACGTAAACATATGAATGCGAAATTATACTGATATTTGAATACGAAATTATATCAAAAACTTAAAGAACCGTCCTTCAAGATGCCATATAAATACACAATGGCACTCAATAAATTATTCTTTCGTAATTTGATTTCTGACATACATAATAGTAATTTTTTGAAAAATATAAACTTATTAATCTAATAAGTATAGATAGAGCAATCATCCGGATTGTGTAAAGTCGTCGGTTAGGTCCCCGCACCAGGATCCGAACTTTTTTTTAGTTCTTATGTATCTATTTTAAGTTATTCTTTAATTGAACTGATTTTTTATACATTAATAATATACATTAATAAAAATTACTTACATTAACAATGAGTTCTGATAATATTATTAATAAAGTTTAAAATAGTCCCAATATTACTATAGTAGGTAGGTACCTACTCAGATATTTTTGGTTAATATACTATGAGTAATTTTGAAATCAATTTGTAAATTAACTAGGTGGTAGGCCCGTATGTAAGGTCGTCTGGGTAGGTACCACCGCGTTTCTTATTTCAGCCGTGAAAAGTTCGCTGTGTTTCGGATTGAAGGGAAAGGTAGCCAGTGTAATTACTGGGCATGGACGGCATTTCATCTTTGGCCTCAGGATGACAACGCACCTGCAATATCAAGTGATTTTTCCTTGTTATTGCAGGTGTCTATAGGCGGTGGTAACCGCTTACCATCAGGTGGGCCGTCAGCTTGTTTGTCATCTAGTAGTATAAAAAAAATGTAATGTAGGTAAATAATTGTACCCAGGTAATTGATGTAGGAACCTAAAACTTACGCTACGCTAGTATTCATTTTTAAGTACGCAAGTATGGCAATCTTTGTCAATTGATATTATAGGAATTTGAATTTTACGATTGTTGTAATAAAGCTGGTACTTTTTATGGCTTTGAAAATATAAACAGCCAATCACTAGAGATCTGCAATTTAATGCAAATGATGTCATAGATGCTATAGGATGGATAAAGGCATGAATAGCTACTGCTTAAAGTTATTTTCGCATCCGTTTATTTAAGCTTTTGCTCTTAGATAATTATTTATACTTACTCTACTTCTACAGTTTGAGAAGGAAATCTTGAAAATTCCTTGTGTTAAACTTTGAGTATGAAAACTAGGTAGGTATGAACGTACATACTTATTTTGCGGAGTTAAGAACAAAAAAAATGGCTAACATAGGTAATTCAGATGCATCGAGCTTACCCACATTTCACATAAACTAAAGAGCTCGTTTATTAATGTTTTTTTGTAAATAGTTCTTATCGGTGTATTTACTACAATATGCTCAAGTTTAGGATACTATAAAACAGTACAGTCAAACAAACAAACAGTTGTTGAACAAACATATACTTAATGCTTAATAACTTTTTACTATTTAATTTTAAAATTTATCAAAATTTAAGTACCATTTCGAAGTCGGCAGCGCTGTGTTGATAATGTCATCATGAAATTCACCTTTCACTGCTGCTGCACACGAGCAAGGATTATATAATAAGTTCCATGACATGAGGCCAAGGATGATAGTATTATTTTATCCATGACATGAGGCTTAACACTCTTACGCTGCTGGCCCAATGCGGGTCGGTTGTATTTCTGTAGGTTTTTTTTAAATTTGTATTAAAATATATAAAAAAAAAATACCAAAATAATTTTGTTGGTGGACTAAGAAGCCTCAATTCATTCTGATTTTGAATCCCCCTCATTATCACCAGCCTATACACGTCCCAATGCTGGGCACAGGCCTTCCTACATGGGAGTAACAAATGAAGAGTTTGCAACATAACACCACCACGCTGCTGGCCCAATGCGGGTTGGTGGGTTAAAGCGCGGTTGCAGTAACAACCGGGACCAACAGTTCCCCTCTCTCCTCTCTCTTTAGGAACATCATAATGTTAATGTTCATATAAGTTTTGTTTACGTATCCAATAATAGTATACAATAACGGTAAGTAATTAAAAACTTTTATAATTGCAATATCTACCTAAAGTAAGTGTGATTTTGACTGAAGATAGGTAAAGGAATAAAAAAATACTATTTGGCTATATCCTTAGAATTAATGTCTATTATTTTAGTTTATGGAAATACCATCATGTCGTCGGTGGGCGTGCAAGACCGCGCAATAGCAGTTTGTAAATACCACGTTTCAGTTTTTTCTTTATTTCACAAGAGGAAGAAAAAAGTCAATTTCTTGGATTCTTCCAATTGGACAATTCCACACATTTCTATGACTGAACTTGTTTGGGATATCTCTGGGTGTTGTCTAATAAGAATCTAATACAAGTTATAGAAGCAAATAAGCGCTAAGAATGCACTAGCGTGATATTACAATTGTGCGACCTTTGTAAATACGCGGTAAGCAAACTGCTCTAACGCGGTCTTGCACGCCGACCGACGATTTTCTTTTGACACCTAGGTACGGATGTAAGAAAACTGAAATGTAGCCTTATTCATATACAATATCAAGTGAATTTTCCTTGTTATGGCAGGTGTCTATAGGCGGCGGTTACCGCTTTCCATCAGGTGGGCCGTCAGCTTGTTTGTCATCCAGTTGTATAAAAAAAAAAAAAAAAACGATTCATCATATAATACTGCTGTACCTAATTATTTATGTTTAATTTACTGAAATATTAATAAATTGAAAATAACTAATAGTGATAAAAGTCATTAAAATAATCGCAGTAGTGTCATCTAGTTGGAAATAAACAAACTAAATGCAACGAATCGTTCGTTTCTGATAGCGACACCTAGCGATTACTTACGACACTACATGAGTGCTTGTACGAAAAGCAATCCAGTGGTGACTGCTTCTAACTTGTATGTAGTTAGCGCTTGAAAGCATAGATGGCGCTGTTATATGAATTATTGTTTGGAGTGGTGTTTTATGGTGTATTAAATAGATGTCGCTACTATCGCTATTAAATATGAAATTGATCGATAGTGTAGTACTGAAACTGATTTAATTTGTATGAATAAAAAGCATAGTTTGAAATAATTATGGTTGTTTAAACTCAAATTATAGTTAGTTGTAAATAACTAATGAGTACCTACCTAGTTCATAAACTTTAAACAAATGCTATCAAACTATCAAACAAGCAAAATATAATTAGGTATTGAAGTCAAAATCATACCTGCTAGCAAGGTAGTTAGTGCTTTAGTTCGTTTGAAAGTTTCTTATAAACTTTCGCGTTTTATGGAACAAGTAGATGACTTTACTAGTGTTATAAAAAAACGACCATCGTGTTTTATACAACATTCGTCTAGTTCATAATTCCTAGCGAAATCCATGTTTTTTATGTGATAGTTATGAAGATAATAAATTAAAAACAGGAAATCGCCTGTTTCATTTGGAAAACTGATACAAAACTAGAGAAACTAGATTTATTATAAATTAGATTGTAATAAAAATGTTACATTAATTTATAGTTGGTGACCATTAAATAAACAAAAGATGATAAAATTTAAAAGACATTTTTGTGGATTTACTGCACGACAAACAGGCCTTTGGCGTTTTTGTTTGGTAGGTTAATTATGAAGGTTAAAATTATTTTGAAAGTGTAAAGTTATAGGTATTTGTTCGTATACTACCTATTAAAATATTTAAACTTTATTATGAATTCGCCAATGCGAAAATTCATCATAAAGTCCATAATCTACTTAATTATTAATAGCTGTGAAAGAAACTCTGTATAGGTATCTGTTTCGTATTCACTCCATAACCGCTCAACCCACCAAGCTGAAGTTTGGTAAGGAGGTAAATTACGCCTGAAAAAGGACATAGGCTACATCCACGAGAGGGGAGACACGGGTGTATACTTTATAGTTAAATTTAAGCAAAGATGATAGAAGTCATTGGTCTATGCTTTATCTAAATAAAAATGTTTCTTCTTGTCTAAGACAGACAGTAAAGCAGAAAAATCTACTAAGTACAAAAAAAAAAATTATTTAATTTCTCTGTTTATAACTTAACTGCCTTTATACTCCAAATTTTTAACAATCAAAATGAATGTCTACAATCAGGCTAATAAACCGAGTTGAATCCTATTTGAATCATTGAGGGACCACGTCGTCTGTACTTTATATAACTTTTATAAAATTATTACCTAATTTAGTGTCCACGGTTTGTGAAATACTAAACAAGTTAGGTCAATAAAAATAATTCAAGATTTACGCCACTATTAGTGATAGAGGCAATATAGTAAGAGACTTAAATTCTGCCTCCTTGTCATCAGGTATTCGATTTGATAGCCCTACGTTTGTAATCAAATATCTGACAAGTGATGCATGAAATTGTGCGCGGGCGCCGCGGCCGTTGCCCTGCCTTGATGAGGAACGTACATTTAATTGAAATTTAGTTAGCAAACTAATATCTTAATAAAAAGCCAGATTTAAAAGAAGATGAATGAGCACGATTTGAAAACGGGAAGAAGTTGTATAAAAAATGAGACAAATTTAATTTAATATACTCAAAATAAATGTGATTGAAGAATTTAAAAAATTGTTCATACATACAAATAAGTGTTTTTTGGCATTACAAAGCTTTTAGGTACTGTGTTTACCTACGTTTTGAAAGCAACATGTTATTTTTCGCAAAATGGTATTATAAAATAACGTTTGTAGACACGACGGTACTGGCTGGGTAAGTACCTACTGCAGAATACTTTTCATCGGAATCATTAGGTCAAGGGCTTATTAAGAAAACATAATATTAGAAGACAATCTTTAAACAGTCTTTCTCGGTATCGTCAATTGGTTAACATTTACATTGAGAAATATTGATCATATTTTCCTTCTAATATACTGATTTAAAAAAAAACTTTTTTTATAGCTGTCTAGAGAGAGAGCTCTCTGTTGTTTAAGCGTTCATAGTCTTGTTAGTACAGAAGTTAATTTACAGTTCAAAATAAAAATAAATAAATACTTACTTTCCGTTTTACAAGATTTTGGGAAATAAAAGTATTTGGATATTTTTAATTTTGATTTTAACCGTTACAATGTTATACAAACAGATCTGATTTCAAAAAATATTCTACCGAATATTTAAAATGAACTTTCGGGGGTGACAATTGTTACCTATTTTTTATTTTACGGTATTGTTTTGTAATTTCGGTGTTCTTAGTGAAAATATTATTCTCGGGTAGATATAGAGATGTTCCATTCCAAAGTTTAAGCTGTGCGTCATTCACTGTCTGGTAATTAAATTCGTAAAACATTCTGTTAAGCCTTATTTACTTTCAAAACTAACTCAAGCTTACGGTTTTGTATTAAAGTCATAGTGTGTTTTTTTTTTATTTTTTTATTATTAGTTCTGTTTGGAGGGCACAACACCAGTGTCTCTCCGAGGTAACAAAACGAAAGTCTTTACTCTTTAGAAACGCGATGCATCCAAGACAATTAAAATTGATGCCCGTCAGAGGGGCCCGCCAATTAAGCGGGAGCACATACGGGCACAGCCGATTAAAAAGACTGGGGTCTTTAGAAGATCTCTGCGTGCCTCAGATTGTTGTGTAGGATAAGTCGGATTTACTCGTATATACATATTTTCTTTATAAATCCTTCAGTTCCTTTAACAAGGGCATCCAAGCACTTTGGATTGTGTTTGTTTTATTAAATCGACAGGGGCTTTATTTAAGAACATTATATTTTTGAGTTTTATCTAAGCCTTTCGTTACAATAAAGATATAGATAAATGAAACTATATGATTTTAAGTAATTCGAAAGAGTGAAAACTTGCATGATTTACTTCTATTTATGGTAATTTTTAGGAAAAAAATAATACTCAATTTTTAAATAATTTTTGAATAGACTCAAGCATCGCAGGTGGTCGATATGGGGGTCGTATGGGCAGGTACAGTCAACAGAAAAAGTAAGTGATCACTTTTGACAGCTCATGACCCCTATTAAAAAAACAATTAGGTCTGCAAGCTTGTTCTACTTTGGCTGTAATGAATGAAAAAAAAAAAAATTTAATAGAAAGTCGGTACTTTTAAATCATAATAATTACACATTGCGTTCTGTTCGTGATTTAAATTATCTTTTTTAGTTCATAATATTGAATTGAATTTACATTCATAATATAAGTGATTATAAAACATTCTTTACCACCAACAAAGCTTTTAAAGTTACAAACATGAGCGGCGGTATACTGGCGAATACAAAACGCGCTCAGAAACCAGCCCTGCAACTTATTACTATCGTTCACATGAATGAACAAGAGTCTGCTCATAAAATAAGGCATAAATGAAACGAACATAATGATCGCTTGTTTTATTTGCATAAAACCTGTTCGCTTAAGGTGTGCGCAGGGTTGCAAACATAGGTAAACATGATATTTCAATTATCCAAGCGTAAAACCGAATACGCCATAAAATATTGATTACAAACATATTTTGTATTTTCGTGTCTTTTAACTGATTACAAATAAGTACTTTCTTACTAGTAAAATCGTAATTTTTATTTTGTTCTATTGACTATTGTTTGTTTTGGTAACAATTAAGTAGGACTCATTCTAAGTTTAAAAACACCTAATAAAGAAAAAAATCAAACAAGTAAATTATTAAATCAATTAGATTGTGAGATTTTACACTGTAATTCTATTTTTTTTTTGATTCTCTGATGTCAAGTTTCATATTAATATAAATGATTTCATAATACAGCTCTAAAATTAATAACCAGAGATTAAACACACGGACTAAAGTTAGACCTGGCTTAATACTGATGCTGTCACTTTTATTTTTTAGAAGAGAGACAGAAACAGTATCATTCTTAAACCAAAGTTTTAAAGTTCTCTGGCTTTATTAGTGTTATTTAAAATTAAAATGCATTTATGTTAAAAGAATATTTTAAAAATCGAAATATGACAAGTATTTTTTTCAATGACCTCTCCCACTCATAAAAACATTTCTTAAAATAATAGGCGCCTATCGTCAAAAACAGACAATACAAACAATTGAATTATAATAATTACGAAAACTTCAAACTCCAAGGATTTAGATGGCCTTAATCCTAATAAAGTTTTTCCCCTGTAACTACTGAACAGATAAATTATTATAATTTTTTGTAAGTCTTGTGACAGCCCTATGCGCAAGAGCAGTACAAATTATGTGCGAGGGGGAAAACAGCATTTGTAAAGCCTCCAAAAATCCAAACCTAGGATTCCGGCAGTTGAACCGAAATTTATTAAAGTCCTATTATTTTACAATAATGTTACATAATTAAATTCAGTTTAGATTTGGTAGATTTTAAACTATGTTTTGTGGTAAACTCTATGGTAGAATTTTAACTTTTTTTGTGTTTTCTAAATATTTGGTGTACCTAATTAATCATAATAACATATTTTTAAAAGATTATTTTACATAACTAGTGTAGATACAATTAATTGTATCACTGCTTTATTGTAGTGAATTTACAAAACCTTATAATGTTATGTTTTTTGTTTGTGTACGATTCATAGATTGTTTGTATTGTAAGTTTATTTAGTACTCTTCTAATTTTTATTACCTGCATTAAGTATGTTCTTTATTTCTCCGTTAAAGTATCCATAACATAATCTCTTAATGATGCTTAATTTGGAAGAGACAAGAGGTGTAATTGTGAATTGTGAGAATATTTTTATTGGTATTTTTATGCAGTAAATTACATTATCTACATAGCGTTTCTGCTTCAATCAATTTTATCATGCAAAAATTAAACATGGAATCTTTGAATAGTTTAAACATGTTTTCTTATCTCAAAATCTCTAAAACTAAAACTCTCCCGAAGCTATACAACATACAAATGGTATCGATTCCGAAAAAACTAAAAATTGGCATATCCTCGAAACTGTTTTCAGGATGTCTATAAGAAATAATCAGAAAAAGCTCGGAAATCCTTTTTGGGCGATCGCAACATGTGCATGGTGGATCCAGTGGACAAAAAATATTTTTTATCCCTTTTTTTCCACCCGAAGGGCGACGGAGCATCTGTTCAAGATATTGGATGACCTGAGATCTCACGTGAGATGGCCCTGTATAAGGCGGGTAATTATTTTGATCGTAGTTTATTAAATTTAAGCAATATTCTTTTTTTTCCCTAGGATTATTCATGACGTCATATTTGTATAATCTAGGTGCCAACTTATACATGACTAAATTAATTGATGATATTTTATATTTATCTTAACTTAAAGGTGGACAACAATACATCTTGTGGTAAAAGTTTACTGTTTACCACTAGAGTCATCAGGGAGGCGTTGGGGGGGGGGGGGGGGGGGCACACATACTACGCTAATTTATTCATCAGTCATTAATACCTAAATACCATCACTAGATGAATAAGTTTAGAATTAATCATATATTTTTAATTAGTCTTACTCAATCAGTACGAATTTCTGCATATCACAGTCTCGTAACAAATATTTACCTGAAACAAAAAATTAAAAATTAATGACTCGTTAATGATTACTACATTCTATGCTATTTATTTTGAATTAGTAGCGATATATTTTACAATAAAAATATTTTAAATAATTAAAATATTCAAAGACTTAAATATATCGCTTAAAGCTATTCCACAATTATTATAAGAACTATTATATTTTGGGAGGACCTCAAATTATTAACGAAACGCAAACATCAATTAACCTGAGTCGGCTCTGAAATAATTTATTATAAGTGTTGTCTTTGTTATTATTAGTGTACCTAATCGTTTTCATTTAAAAGAAATATCTCACATACGGCAGGACAGGAACTTAAATGAAACGTATTAAGATGGTTTAAGTTTAGGATATAAATTGGCCAATATCAAATACTGCTAGTCGCACTACACGCCGCGACTCGGGCTCACACACCGCCAGGCTGTTATTATTGAACAGGTTATCTTGTATGTGTGTTCGTTGTTCTAGGGTCGTTACCCAAGTTTTACCGTCTGATAAGTATCCGGAAGAAACGAGCAGAAATCTTTATGGAAGGACATCTAAGCTAAGCTCTCGTCACGAATATAAATAGTACGGTTCTTATTCTATACTCGAAAACACTATAAAATTGAACTACTTACAGTTTTGCCGGTACATGTTTTGCATAATATGTCAGAGTAATCACATAGTTGTAATAATTAGTGTTTAAAATCGGTTTGTTTTTGTTAGTAGGTAATATTAGTTTGAAATATTATGGCATATTTCTGCGAAGTTTGAAACCGTCGCATCTATTTCATTTGATGTGAAGTGTTTTGAGGTTTTGTATGATATCACAACGGATAGTTGTTGTGATGTGGTCGTGGTAATAATCCAACGTGAATCTTAACTAAACGTGTTAATTAACTTGACTAAACTAAATATATCATCCTCATCATCACCATCATTATTAACCCTTGAAGCGCGCGATGTTACGTCAAAGAAATAAATATAGGTTGTGTTGATTCGCGGAGTGGGCCTGGTGTCCTAAGACAGATTTTTATAAAATCTACAATAGGCACCAGTTCTCATAATGCTGATTGGTAATACTGCGCTATGTTATAATTTTATACTTAATCTTTATGAATAACTGTTATGAGTGAAATAAACGTTTTTTGAATTGAAATAGGTTTGTTTACTTTAGTTGTTTATGAAAAAAGAAGGTTGTAAGCATTAAAATCAAATGCTTCATACGATTTACTTCTTATGAACTGGTTTGCTTGTTTCCTATTGTTCGTAACATAACGTGAGAACACAATATCGTCCACGAGTTTGGTGTTACGTACTGCAATAAAAATAAACACAAGTTTTCCCATCGTATGTTTAGTTCGTGTGACATGCTGTAAACATAGCCTATCACAACATACGTCATGCGTTGCCCAAATGCGGCTTACTACCGCTACTACGGGAGGTACTTGAGTGGGTAGTGGTCGGCCCACGTTGCTATTCGGTTTCAGCCTTAGATACTGTTATTTTTATTACGATATTCGTCTGTCATTGCGAAAATTGAGAACAGGCTGCAAGAGCAAATCTTGAGGAAGGGAGGCCTTCAGTATAAATTATGGGCTTTATTTATTTAATTACTGAATACCTTATTTTATGCATCACAACATAAATGCAAAGGAAAGAAAAAATACACAGATATTTTGTTTACACTAATTTAACAAAGAGGTAAGTAAAGCTTTGTTATCGGAGGTAATATCTGAAATCCAAAACGATTCATCCAGTTTAAAAAAACACCAATCCTACACATGCGAGCAGTGCCACGGGCAAAAGCTGGTTAAGTATTAATAGGGCGCGGAAAACTCCACAGGAAAATCCTCTTTACTGAGCAGTTTTAGACAAAATCTTATGATTATTAAATAAAAGAATGCACGTTAAAAATGGTTAAACAGTACCTATTTTCACTATCTATTAATTTAAGACAATACAAGTCTTGTTTTACTAGTGATACTTCCACTTTAATAATTAAAGCATTGTGTGCTTTATCTATAATCCCCTTTTGACGCCTATTATTCTCTTATCTGTCTGATAAACAACTAATCATTGGTATCTTGTACGATAGAATGCTTAATACCTATTATTATAACCAATTAAAATAATAATTCTCAATATTTTTGTAGCCCACATTAAGCTTAATCTGTCAAGCGGCGTAATACCTCTGGAGGTCCATGATAATTGAAAAATCAGTTGCGTCTGATAATTGGCGGGATAACTAAGTGCTTGAGTTATGGATACTCGACACCGGACAAATATATACAATACATGTTAATTTGAAATGAGTCGTTATAATTATTTAATACTTTTCTCTCTATTTTTTTCTCGCTAGTTAACTTGTATTTACTTTTAATGATAATGAAAACATATACATAATAATAAAGCTCTTTATTCTTAATTTTTGATTTTAACATTATTATAAATGTTTGAAAAATTACTTAGTAATTAAAATATAATAAAACTAGAAAAATTTCACGTCCTGAGGCAGGAATCGAACCCGCGACCTTTCGCAATCCGGGCGACTGCTCTGACCACTGAGCCACCCAGGACTTGGGATATCCCTGTGAAATTCTTCTAGTCTACTTATCTGTATTTGCGTTTATGAGCTAACGTCCACCCTACAATTTCGAAATATTCTATTTCAACATCCGAAACGAGTATTTTTACAGTCGGGCAGTCGCCCGGATTGCGAAAGATCGCGGGTTCGATTCCTGCCTCAGGACGTGAAATTTTTCTAGTTTTATTATATTTTAAAGCTCTTTATGTCATAAATAATTTAATTACTCACAAATATTGCAATTTACTCACACATATGTAATTCTCAGTTTATCAAATTTCTTATATTGTAAAAACTCGTTAATCGTGCAAAAATATTATTTAATTGTTAGCCATTTGTGTTAAGTGCTTTAAAAGTTTTTAATGGTAGTTCACTAAACACAGGAGGCCTCTTCGACTTTGTCCGCTTATTTAAAAAAAATTACAAAAGTAACCTATGTCCTCTTCATGGATCTTACAGTGACTCCATGTCAAATTTAATCTTAATCGGCTTAGTAGTTTCAGAGATTACTTCCGACAAACAAGCACACACTTACAAATTTTATATACCTCTTTATAAGATTAGTTTTGATTGCCATTAGAAAACAACTTTTAATGAAAAGTATTGTTGTTTCTAAACGAAACATGAGTTTCTTCGGGTATTATTCAGTAAGTTTCAATATAATTTTCAAAGAAGTTTGGGTCTGACACATACATAATAATACGTTCAAAGTGCAATGGTTGCGCGTTTCATATTACCCTTATGCACTATTTCTAATAGCATTTCAATTTTGGTAAAATTGCCTCATACCGAACAAGAATGCAACATAACCCATAATAATAATATGCTAATAAAGCCAATTTTATACTATTTGCCTTTGTATTCTATACATGAATATATTAGAATACTTATTGTCTTATATTTTCGCGAGCAGTATACATTTGAAATAAAAATAATCCTGTAAAGTTATATTAAATATTATAATCCTATTAATATTAACGGATAGTTTGGATGATTGTTTGTTCCCTTCAATCATGCGACGACAACGGCTGAAGGGATTTGGATAAATTTGGCACGGAGAAAAATAACACTTAGGCTACTGTTCATCCCGGGAATGCATTCCCATGAGATAGACGAAGTCGCGGGAGATAGCTAGTATAACATTTAGTATACATACTTGGTTTGGAATTCTGCATCGAGAAACGAACACAGCTGTGTCAGTTCGCATAGTAATTATCAGTTAACTTGATCCAATACACCGTAATGGAAGTGGACTTCTCTCGTTACAGGTCGGAGAAATTGTGACGATGATATACACGATACCCCGCATTGTGATTCACCAAGTACCTATGATGTGCAGTGGACACCGGTTCCCAAGGGAATATCGAGCTATTTGGGAGACTTCTCATTGCTAACACAGTATACATAATTACACATTGATATAGTATTTAAGGAACAGATAGTGTAGATGCTTATTGTCGCTAACACTACCACACCTAAAGAACAACGGTAGGTATACTTAAGTATACATAGTGCAGCTGCAGAAACTTATAATAATGTTAAAGACTCTCAAGTCTCAACAGAATAATCTGCCAATAAAAATACGATGAAAATAAACGGTCATATTTTTACCAATTATATGTATATAAGTCTAGCAAGCCCACCATGAAACGTCTTCCGAAGTTCCACACCAAAACGAAGTGTATTTCGTCATATTACAGATGTCTAATAAAGATTATGAATGTTCTCTATTAGTTCCACAAAGAGTTCAAAATGTAATCAAACTTCATAGTAGTTTTGTTGCTATTTCGTTAATTTAAGAAGTTTCGAGTATTTTTTTCACTGTAGGGGTGATCGACTGACAGCCTGTTCCAATGTTCTATCCGCAGATATACCTGGTTGCGGCGTTCAGCCTCCATAGTTTCGTCAGTAACTGACGATATGACGAGGATATTTTAACGTGACTGGAGAGAAGAAGGACAACGTAGACATCGAGTAAGAGAGGACAATTTGCTATTATTTTCTTTAAATAGTAGTTTTATTCCTACCCTCGACGACAAAGACCGAAAATACCTAGACAGGCCTACCACGGCTTTGTTACCAAGCAACCAATGTTATTGTTAATGAAAACTAGCTAGGCAACAAAAAATTAGTTACCATCTCTATCTGTAGACACTAAATACATTAGGACCGGCAGTAAAGCAGTCTGTCACGCACTTTTTGAAATTTAGCACATTATGTAAATCAATTACGATTTATTCTAATGTACTGCAGAGATTTGCCCTTACTGTATTTCAATTTGGGACTTCTATGCCTTAAAATAAGGCCCATTGTAACAAACACCGTTGTCTATCTGTACCTGTTCAACAGCGATCAAAAATCAACGGGCGTCTATTGAGTAAAATTTACAACTTTAAAAGTGGCATTCAGGTGCGTTCACTATATTCGGCGTATGTATTTCGTTGGCCTATTGTTGTAACATATTGTATTCGTCCTCAATTCTCGGAAAACTCCATTGTCAAGTATAACACCGTAGAAACAGTCGGTCGTTTGCTGTTTACCCTATTCCGATGTTCATTCATTGTCACCCGAGTCTGCATGAGGAATCCAGTCATTCACACGTTAATGATTTGCATTCGAAGAAGCAACTTGTTCATATCTTCGTGTCGAATATGCCGTTGCGAGCTCATTAATGACTATGTGTTAGAGGAATTTGTGAATTGATTAATACTAAAATTAATATAGTTAAAGCAATTAGCTTCTTAGAATTTGAATAAAATGGTTTTAAAGTTTGCACAAGTGATTTGAACAGCATTCAACTTAGTTTAATTCGTATGAGTCAGACACGTAAAAGATTTTTTCTTCCCAAACTAACCAACATTCACCAAAAAATTTAATTACATGAACTATCCTTCCATTTTCAAAAGGGAAACGCCAGACCGAATATTTTTTACACGAATTCTAATCTTTAGTAACGGTGGTGAAAGAGACAGGTATATAGCGTGGCAGCGAGTACGACAGAGGGGATTGATGATTAGGTTTTTTGCTGTGGCCAAGAGTGTGAGCTATGAACAGATTTGAGATGTGAATAATGATTGGTACGAGAACTTGATGTTAATTTAAATACCTACTTATTTTATTTCACTTGCCTCTACTGGACTAACGGCAGAATTCGCAAATGGTTCTTATATTTGCGGCCCTCTTAAAATCAAATATTTTGAGTAAATTGTCAAAGTCAACACAATTTATTGGAAAATATCAAATTGAGCACTCATTAAAATTTTAGCAGGACTTAGACCATAAGAACATATATAAGAAATACTTAAAGTTTGATTATTCGGCCTTGAGTAATTTTATTTTTAAAAAGGTGGAATATAATAAGGCTCTGTTTTCACTTCATTATGTTAAGTTCATTTATTTATTTAGAAAGCTGCACACAGATTTCGAATCATCACCAGCTACAGATATAAAAATTATCAATTTGTCACTTTCTGAGATATTGACGTACCTACCAGATATTATTATGAATATAATTTGAATACGTGTTTTTATAAGAGTACTCTTATAAAAAACGTATTCAAATTATATGTAATAGATGTATCTACCTATTTATGAATATGTAGATACATCTATATCAGAATGCAAAATAAGTTGTTATTGAACCTCCGTTAAAAGACCTATACCTACTGCACAGCTCATTCTGTATTAGAAACATGAATTTTCTGAATGACGTATTACTATCATTGAAACGTTTCTCGCATTCTCAATGACGTGTCCATGGAGCAGATATAGCATTATCAACTATTCCATAATGACATATGTATGCGCATGAGATGGGAGGTGCGCGACAATTATCTAAATAACAACTGACTTATCGATCGCGTGAGGCCTCATTCATATAAATGTGTATGTCACTGAGAAGAACCGTGACATTAAAATTTAGTTACTCAACATGCTCTACTAAGAAAATCCTCCACATAGGTTCTTATGCTTAAAGTTTGATGGGATGTCCATAATGACAGCTAATCGGAAAATATTATTAGAAAACAATGTGTAAAATACTAGTTTAATTAACTATCTCATACACAATATAATGGTTTAGAAAATTGTACAGTCGACAACACGTCAAGCGTAACAGTTTGACCTTGAGACCGCCCTTACTGCGTTCGTAATAGAGGCGGCTTTTTTGTAATGTTAAAAATACCAAGAAATAATGACTGCTAAATATTGCTAATATCATGACCAACTATGCTATGACTTTCTTTATCATCTTCCATCATCATCACCAGGCTACATACGTCCCACTGCTGGGCATAGCTTCCCACATGGGAGAAACACAGGAGGAGTTTCATCGTAAACGTACTTAGATAGAGGCAGATACATCGATATGTATATTCGGAATTCAGGATTTAAGTATGTTTAGCGTTATTTGAAATGTATTTGGCCTAATATTTGGTGTGTGTACCGAATTCATGGTGGTTACATACTTGTGTGTCTTAACTAATAACTTCTATCATTCTTGCTAATAAGTAATCATATCAGCTGTGGATTATGTATTCTGTGGCTATAGAGTCAAGGATTCCGTAAGATTATTTCTTGATAAATGCATCTTCTAAAGTTAACTGTGAAGTTATGCTTATAATGAACCTAAATTTAGACCCATCATCGGTGCATTTTAAGGGTTAAGCGTGAGTAACTTTATAATAAGCATTGAAATAGAAACGTATGTTTTGTAAGTGGTTCTTTAAACAAATACTGCTTTCTAAATAAATTTTCCTGTATTTTTTCCGGCTTCAAATTAAGTTTATAGGTGACTCTATTGCACTTGCTAACACATTTTATCTGTGTCACACAAACGCGTTAATTTGTTAAGTACTTCCAAAGTAGACACAATAGATATTCGATTGTTGAGAATACCGGCGGGTTCGATATATTTCAAAATTGATATCCGTAATGCTATAAACATACTGTAACGTTTCGAAAATCGAATTTTTTTATAGGCAGGGAGGCAGGGTTCCATGTTATTTCATTTATAGCGGCCACGTGTTTTGTAAATCGGTGCGCGTTTAATCCTTCGCGGTTGACTCTTTTGCTATTCGCTCCCTATGTTGCAAATACCACTCGGAGTTAATGTGAATAGGCAACTGTGACACCTATACGAACAAACCAGAGGGCCTGGACAAGAGGCCATTTGACAATCGCTACCGGTATCGCTAAATGGAAAATGTATGAGATTTGACATTTACAATTGAAAGTCAATCGAGGACTTATGTCAAATCCCATACATTTTCCGCTTACCGATAGCGATAGCGATTATCGATAGGCATCTTGTCTAGGCCCTCTGAACAATCTTGACGACCGGCTAGCCGAGTGGTCTTGGCTATACAGGCTACTCGGTCAAGAAGTCTCGGATTCGAATCCCGGTGGGAGCAAATGATTGTATGATGAGTACAAGCATTTGTCATGGATGTTTATTATGTTTATTTAGTATATTTCTAATATTTATATACATATTATTATCATTATTTCTCAGTTATCTAGTTACTATGGGCATGGATCAAATAATACATCTTCAGCCTACATAGTGCTTCTTTATTACCTAATTTACATAGAAAATCTCAGTTGTTTGTATGACTACATTGATCTGTAACGTGTTTTGCTTGAAATTTGACTTGTAATACCATGATCTCGCTTTTCGGTAATGAGCTAAGCTTTATTATTTATTTAAATTAAAATGACTTAATCGAAGTAACGATAGATAAGATGATTAAAATATATGATAATAATATAGAGCTTAATAAATAAAAGGTACAGGCGCTCTTACTAAGATTAGTAAAGTCGGTATATTAGTAATATGACAATTCCGTCGCATTATGAAACTAAGTCTCTTTAAAGTTTATTCATATTTCAGAAAGCTTAGTCTTGAAAATTAAACTCTTGCCGGTTGCTTGTTTGTTTGAATAAAGAGACACTACCTTAGCTTATAAAAGAAATAATAGAGCCTAGAACTTTACGAATGTTATTTTAACTTCTGTCTCTTACAGCTCGCCATCGTTTTGTCAGAAACCCAAACCACTTAAAGAATTTTTAAATACAAAGTATTTTGCAACAAAAATAAAACTTTGAACAGAGCAAATTAGTAGTTTTATCACTAAAGCATTACGTTACGTGACTGTGTAACCGTCAGCCTTTTCCATATCAGATTGCAATTGGAATTCAAGACGACACTTAGCCGTTCATGTTGTTTAATAGAATTTAGATTTCTATAATACCACATAAGGTCTTTTTTCCTAGAACACATGCTCATTAGCTTTATTCATAAACTAAAAGAATAAAATCGATTCGTAATCTAATTTGGATTTTATTATTTTCGTTTAAGGTTTGATTTGGATTGAAGGTCTATAAATAAACAATTTTTTGCATTATGTAAAAACGTGTAAACTGAGTTGTAGCGACACGTGTATTGAACGATAATGCTACAATGGTGGGCTCTACTCTATTTAGCGAGGATTTTTCTAGTGATATTAATATTTCATTGTATTTATTTTTATCTGCTGTGAAACAAAGCACACAAATAACATGACTTTGATTTCAGTTTGGCTGGATCCGATTTTCTATCTGCATATAAACGCAAGATGAATTATTTTTGTTATAAACATTAACACATATAGGTATTATGCTCTTCATTCTTTTTTTCTTTAGAAATAATAAGCGTTCTTGTACGTTCTCCCTGTTTAATACGTATCGAATTTTTGTATTAATCATTTTATTTAATAATTTATGTACTACACACAACATACTGATACGCAAAAAAGGGTAGACCCGTGTAAGGAGTAATTTATGTTGTTTTTAATTTTTGATATACATATTTAACAATTAATGTTCATGAACAAAAATTGGTAAATATATCAAAAATATTGGTTTATTTTTATCAATTCGTGATTTTGTGGTAAAGAACAATGATAGTCTTATCTCTATCTGTAGACAGAATATTGAAACTATTTGAAACTAAGTTGTAACCAGCCCTTGAGGGTGTGTGTGACGAAAAATGGCATGCAGCAGGTGCATTTGTCTTGGTATATTATTCCAACAGCTGTTGACTGACTTGTCTGAAGATAGATGAAATACTAAAAATTGTATACGTTAGCAAGTTAGCATGCTTACCATAGATACAGTTGATTAACAGGTTTTACAATCAAAATGACCGTTAAAATAATATCAATAACACTTTGAAAATCGAATTAATACGAAAACAAAAATTATAAGCTAGAAAAAGATAAAAGCCTTGACCAGTACGAAAATAAATTCAAAATGTCACTATAGTGATCCGCTACGAACAGTTAGCGCGATGCCAATATCAATAAATAACCGCTTTTTACAATCTACTGCTTGGAATGAACCGGTAAGATATACCTACAGCAATTACTATCGGCCGTATCCGTTAGGTCAGATAAAAACTCGAAGGTACAGTACACCTTATTGGGGCAAGTCATTCCTGGGCTTGCCCAATAGGGCACGTACGCTCTCTAGACTAGGGACATTCCCAGTTCTACTAAGTTAAACAAGCTTGCTATAACATTGGCGCCAATGAGCAGTAATGATAATAAAATTATTATTAATATTAATTTTACTGCCAAAAAGTGGTGTAAACAGTGATTGTATAATCTTACAGTTTCAATCAATTTAGGTAGATACCATTTTTAATACGTATTTAATAATATTGATATTATTATAGTTAGACAGTATTACAATTTATATCTGTCGTCTGAGATACATAATATATATGTTGTTATGTTGATGGTCAATAAATATTATTATTATTATTATGAACTTTTTTTAAAAAAATGATTATATTATTTATTAGGAATAGCATCTAACACATAATTTTGTTCTTGTTCGAAGCTAAAACCGAATACAAACGTTGCTCTGTCTATGTCACTAGCGTGATTTACATTTGAATTTTGTACTAGAAATATTTGTTACATTACCTTTTCTCTCCTAAATACATAACACATTAATCAGCTTGTATGTTTTTAGCAAAAAAATATTGACTAGATTTTTTGTTAAAAATTGTTAAGGCATATTAAATTTTGGTACTCGATCTGGAAGAATAATTGCCAATTTTCAGACAAGTACGATTCGTCGCTCGAAAGCGACTGTTGACTTTCACCATGATCTTTGCGCAAGTGTCGTTAATGTCAACTATATTAACACCGAAACAATAACATTATCTAATTCTAACCTAAACATAAAACTGTGTATGATCAATATTTCGGTATTCTTATTGTTATAATTACTTGCAGATTTCTTGGTATTGTTTTAGATTTGGCACACTAAATCTCCGTAAATTTACTTCATGTGGTTTTGTATATTAGACTTAAAAATACGGCGGATTTTGACACTCGCCCTTGATAAAAAAAAGAATCGCTGGTCAAGGCGATAAGCGGGTGAAATGGGTTCTGCAATAGATAGATACGTAAGCAACGGGATCGAACGTGGGATATTTTAGACAATCGATTTCAAAATCGATATAAAAAGCATGCGAAGTGAGTTGCTAACGGTCTTGCATTGCACGTCGACATTAAAAGGTTATGGGCGCCGGTGTACTGTGATGTGCCTCTACTTCGCCATAATCATTACGGTTATGTAGAAAGGCAGAGATAATCAACTAATAATTAATTCTTAAAGAAAATATATTTTATTGGACTTTGACCTGTTCAAAGTCCAATAAAATATATTTTCTTTGGTTTTTACCGAAAGACGTTAAAGTGCCGATAACTTGATTACAAGCAGGAAATACAGATTTCTTCATATTCGTCCTTAGATAGAGAACATACATCAGACACAATATTTAATGCTTACAGCTGTTTAATGCTTTTTGCCTAGTAACTTAAGAAGTTGTGACATCAAAAATGAATTCAAAAGGAAACTTAAAATAATTGTGTGCAACCAAACTGTAACGTGAACAAAACAACAAGTGCTCCAGAAGCCAAGTGAACAATATTTTTATGATAATTGTATGTCTCATTTTAAGTGAACCATGTGTTTTTATGAGGAATAAAATTCTTTAAACATTTATAGTATACAGGCTGAGTCAAACCAGAGCCCCGGAGGGAAGTATCCTAACTATTGAAGTTAGAGAATTATATTCCAAGAAAATTATTCCTTTATTTGTAGAAATAACAGAAGATTTCTTAAACGTCGACGACGTCGTATGTAGAGTCGGTATTATAGTTCAACAAAATCTATCTTCCTGCACAATTTTTGGATAAAATTGTTTGATAGTTTATAATGATAAAAGCAATGAAATGACTCCTTTAATCTATTGGTATTTTAATAAACAAGTTTCAAGCTGAATTTATTTTGGCGTAGTTATAATATATAGAGGCCTCTCGAGG
The DNA here is from genome assembly GCA_947347705.1 of Nymphula nitidulata. Lineage (NCBI taxonomy): Eukaryota > Metazoa > Arthropoda > Insecta > Lepidoptera > Crambidae > Nymphula > Nymphula nitidulata. The sequence goes on from OX374616.1 coordinate 28,724,756, forward strand.
ACTTTTCCGCCCCAACTCTTGAGGCCACTTGAGGCTCGTAATTCTTTGGGCTATGTCGGTGACCTTAGTTCTCCTGCGGATCTCATCATTTCATAAATAGCCCTGTGTACTTTAATTTATTGATAGTATTGATTTTGATTTAAACATGAAAACTATACAAAGCCATTTATTTTTGCGTGTCACATCCACAGAACAGAAAAATAGGTTTTATCTGTTCTTGGCTTTGGCTCAGAAAATAAATATACATTGTATAGATATACATAGTAACTATAAACGTTGATCGCCGTGGAAATCATTAGGGGAGGCCATTGCTCAGCAGTGGACGTCTTTCGACGGAAAAGATGATGATACACGTTGGATATCACTGAAGAAATGGACGTTCATCGTGACAGACCCTGTTCATTCACAATTAAGCCCAAATCATGCAACATAATTATGATCTGTCAAAACGAATCAAACTTTTGAAACACGTAAATCGGATTCGGGGTTCCGTACTATGCCAAGTACTCTAAATTTATTTTAACATTTTAATATAATATGTTTCAATTGGTAGTTACTGCAACCGCTTTCATCCACTAGCCTGCATTCTGCCAGCGAAGGGATGCTATGGCCCAAACTCCTCGTGTCTTTATCCCATGTAGGAAGGTATGTGCCCAGCATGCTGTGGGGCGTATAGTGATGACGTGAAACGTTTAACTAGAAAATTCATGTCTTGGGGAGGGAGCTGAATTCGCGACTTTTAAATATGGTTGTACATTGTGATTTTTTCTAGTGTAGATATTTTTTATGCTAAGTACTTATATACAGCGAAATTATAGGTAAATATTAAGTGTAGAAACGTTTAAATTAACATAAAAGACTGTATTTTATTCGCCTTTTAATCAAATGTTCGGCAGTAAATTTTACATTCCATTTGATTAGTTTAATATATGTATGTATATATGTATGTGTATATATATATGTGTGTGTTTATGTTGTTTAGTTAAATATTTACGTTTGTATTTATGGGTTGCTAGTGTAGAGCAAATGTTTGTATGATGAGTAAGAGCAGTTGTTCACGAGTAATGGATTTTTATATGTTTATGTAGTATCTTTCTAATGTTTATATACAATATTATTCTATATTATATCTAGAGTCCATAAGCTCTTAATGACTTACTTTGGGTTAGATAATAGGTACGAGTGTATGAATATTACTATTATTTTATTAGTTATGCCGTATAAGTGTCCCGGGAGCATATATGTCAATCTAAAACCAATTGTGACTCGAATCTGTGGCTTGACAGGTTATGGTTGTAGAAATTGTACATAGCAGTACATCAGATGCGACTATTTGTTGTACATACATGGAGTTGTAATCTTCCTTATTTAATCAATTCTATAGCTTGTTTTTCTCCAGAAACTGGGGCGGTAAATGCCATTGTATAACTTTCTATATAATTTGGTTATTTGACGTTAACAAAAGGAGCAATATCGCAAAAGTGTATTGCAAAAAAAATCTTCTTAAATAGTTTTTTTTTATATTTTGTCGACTGTAACAATTATTTTGTTTACATAATTTACTCAGCTCACTTTTATACACCTTTAAATGACGTTTGGAATTTTAATAATATTTTTATACGGCATAAAGTACTGTAGGATGTTTATAAATAGTCCGGGGCAAGAGTCAAATAACCTATTTATGTATGTGAAGTTCGAAGAAGCAAGCAACTGCGAATATAAGCCATTGTTTACCAATGTCGATGGAAACCGACCGTCAATGCGATATCTTCACAACGTTAACTCTATGAGGAAAAATTAATATGTCTGTTGCCATATTATTGCATTTAAATAACGACTTGAGTCACTGAGCTAAGTTTGAGATCTCTGATAATTTAACTGTAAAATACATTGCAGAAACTACCAGCGCTTCTGATTCTAACTGCTAAAGTATCAAAGTCAACTCGATTAGCAATTCGGTAAATGCATTCGTCACAAATATCTTTCTCTATAATTATGCAATACTGAAACAATATGGATCGGTTGGTATATTTCTTGGTAAATTATAAGGCAGAAGGCTAATTATAAATCTCAGAAAAGATAGTAAGAAATAGAAGTAGAATTTCTAAACCATATTAGACGCGATGGATTGTTGACTGCACCTTAAAGTATATTATACCCACGAGCCCACGACAGTTCCTAAAATAAGCAAATCAATCTAAGTACAACCCATAAAAGGCCCTTACACGCTAATACTGAATTCAAAAGGCAAGGTACAAGCACGGTTGCGCGTGTGTTGAATTCCGTGCCGCACTGAGAACGAAAACAACACTAATTTGCAACTGTTCACAACCTTATCACAATACCACAAGACTCAAATTCTATTCATTCCATCGCAGAACGTTAGATTTAAAAGATGCACAAATCACATTTGAATAATCACAATCTTGACCAATCGGGAGAAGTTCTAGCTTCTCTAACCAATAAGAACTGCGGGATGTTTATGATTGTTTTCAGATTCGTTTCGTTATTTAGAATAGTATTGAGACAGCCAGGCTCCGTTTACTGCATTCCAATATTAGCATAATGCCTTTGGCATTCGCGGAGCTAAGGCACAGTGGAGCCTACTAACAAGAACTGCATACATATTCAAGGATTTTCCATCATTATTTATTAGAAACAGACCTTTGCGTGATGCAGGACTGCCGTTATTGAATAATCTTTATTGATTCAAATTGAATTACGCTACAAAATATTTAATTTAGAATTTAAATTACTGAGAGTATGCTAGATACCGTTTTCCATTTTATTTTTATGGGCTGTAAAAAACAGCGTCTTCAAAGTGTTTTAGTACCGTTATTCAAAATTATGATATGTTGTCGCTTTTTGCTTTATGTAACACACCCTGTCAATTATCTCATCATTTTGATTGCTTTTTAATAATTGTTAAGAACCTCAATTTATTTACAGTTAAAACTTTCAGCCTCAGACAATGTTGGGTTTAGGTCGTGTCGTGACTTCGCATGTGAGCAAAAACTACTACGTATAATTACTCCTAGAAACCTCTTAGCATATAGATAAGCTGTTCAATTATTTAGGTATCATAATAACTATACGTAGAGTTCGATTACAGAAGTAGCTGACACTAAGTCCTTTATAACCCATACTGACTAATTTATTCCTTGTCACTTTCTCGTCCGGACGTCCGGTTGCGAAAGCCCAGCCGGACTGTTGGACACACTTGCCGGACACCAAATCCATTGCTCTTTCAGTTTTATTTTATCATTCAAATTGCATAAGTAATTGGTGAACGGGCTCAAAAGGATATTAGCTTTCTAATATAAGAGACTGGTCAAGTTAGAGTTGTTGAAATATTTATTCAAATAAAACAGGATTTACATGTCGTCTGGAATCAAAGCTAATGAGGCGTATTTAAAACTTTTAAAAGTACATATATCAAAAAGGTCGAACATTCATACTTGCTATGAGCAGTGATTAAATGTTTTTATTTCACAGTTTTGGGAAACAAGAAGACGGCCTCCTTGTGCTAAACGGTTACCGTAGCCTAAATACGCTTGTCTTAGAACACCAAGGGAAGGTATTCTCACGAGTTTCCCACCCTCAAGACTCAAGATGACTCATTTTTTTGACTATACGGAAGACTATAGTCAGATAGTCACCCTTCTTACACAAGAGTAGAGATTTCTTAATGAAAAGTACATAATTATTATATAATTCTAACACTTACGGATATTTTACTTTGAGTAAACATCTCAGAAACTGGTGTAGATAGGACTTTATTTTGAAAGATTTGATAGGAATTGATGTACAAATATCCTATCGGCGAAAGACTCAGCTAGCAGGCTTCATAGATTATAGATATTATTAGTTTTAATTTCATTGCATTTGTATGGATCCAAAATATTGTGTGTGAATCTTTAATTAGCATTCTATTACTATAAGCATAGTTTATAAAAAGTTACTGTGCTATGATCTATCGATATCAGCTTACTTGCCGAATAAAATAAAATAAATTACTTTCGGATACAATGACCGTGCTTACAGAGCTGGTCTTGGTCAATATATGCGCATAAAGCATAATTTTGTTGTACTATAGTTAAACTGATCTGCGTGCGCGCTCGGCGTCTCACAAGATTATAGTGCATTGCTCTGCGCTTCCGTCTGCCAATGAAAGTGTACAGTACACAGTACCTTCTACCTAATATCTTAGATTAAATTAAGACTCGTATTACAATGAAAAAGGATGGGCGATACCGGAACTTGACTACTGTCACGACGATTCAGCTGTGTGCTGTGGGGCGCAGCGCAGCTGATGTCTTCGGAAGTGAGCCAGCATTGTATGAGACGGAAGTACTGCTTCAAAGCTCGAGCATGTCAGATCTTATTGAGAATGATATACCAATTATTTCTACATTGATTACAGAGATTTAATCTAATTTGTGGAATATATCGTTTTTGTGGAATACATCGTTTTTGTGGTAGGTCAAGAAAACGCAGGGAATATAAGTTTGGAGAAGCCATTCCTGATAAGGCTTGGATGCGATACAGCTACTGATGTATGTACCTTACAGAGAAGCAAATTTAAAAATCGGAATGATATTTCGATAGGATCTATTTTTTATCTGCACAATTTTTTATGTGACATTTGGCGCAACTACTTCTGCTGCCGAGGTTCATCACTACATAGTATAAAACAAAGTCGCTATCCGCCGTCTGTCTGTCCCTATGTATGCTTAGATCTTTAAAACTACGCAACGGATTTTGATGCGGTTTTTTTAAATAGATAGAGTGATTCTTAAGGAAGGTTTATATGTATAATACATGCATAATATTTACATAAGCAATGCACCCGTGCAAAGCCGGGGCGGGTCGCTAGTTGTAAATAATTGCAAGTTATGGTGGACCGGTGGTGGACAAGTTCGCTATCAAACAACTGAGACCTATTCAATGGATTAAACCAATTATTTCTACATGTAAACGCAGCATAAACGTTTACATCAATTGTTTTTAGACCGTGTTTGCTCTTTAGACTTATATAATATATCCAAAAATAGATGTATATTGTAGCGCTCTTATAGAACCCGCTGTCACTGATAAAACCTTTATAAATCGGCTTTTGAGAGATAAAACCTTTAGCTCTAAGACTGTTTTGCTGGTGGGGTGGCAATTATAAAATTACAAAGCTTAGAAATTGGTGTATTCGGTTAGCTATGAATGGAAACTCTCCCTCGTTCACTGTATTCACCAGGCATTACTTTAACCTTTTTCCATTTATTTGGAATTTTAAATAAGTCAGCAAAGTAAGAAATAAAAATAACACTCAGAGGCGTTGAATAACGCCTTGAGAGGTTTTATGCAGAGGCATCAATAAACATCCATTAAAATGGCAAAAGTCATAAATAATAATTTCCAATACTCCAATTAGTAAAATTTTACTATATAATATACCAATTAGAAAAAAAACTAACCTAACTCATTTAAACGAAGATAAACTAGATTCTAACTTTATTAAAATTCCAAAAAAAGTTACCAATTAGTCCACTTAACTGTGCAAAAATAATTTACGTTTACGCTAAATGTATTTTTTTAAAATTGACATTATTGTTATTAAGGTTAAACACATACATACGCACTTGCGCACACACACGTAGTATTTATGTTGTTAATTACTTTCAAATTTAAAATCGGTGCAGTCTAAATCAAAATAAGTTAACATTTTACTTCCATATCACAGCGACTATTGCCAACGCGTAACGCATAGGTGAAAAAATGAAAATGAAAATGAAAATATCTTTATTCAATTAGGCCCCCCAAGAAGCACTTTCGAATCCTCAACAAAAAAACCCTTATGTCTATCACATAAAAATAATATTAACTAACTACCAATTTCATAATGTTTGTCTCTCTGTCTTATCTGGATCTACGTAAGCTAAGAATGTTATAATGTCTGTTTATCGGTCTGTCTGTCGATCCGTCTGTCCGTCAGTCAGTCTGTCTGTCTGTCAGTCAGTCACGTCTGTCTGTCTGTCTGTCACTCTGTCTGAATTTACACCGGTTCCAAGAGGTAGTCGATACGATTAGCACCAACTCCAAAAAATATGTTTCTAGGGGAGGAGTGCTTACTTAAATTTAATTATTTTAACCTTTTCAGTTTTTTTTAAGTCGGTTTTAATTTTTGTTTAAATTCTTTTTACACAATTTTTAGTGATAACGTTCTAAGGTCAAAGCTAGATGGGTGACCGTCAACTTATATTGTTTCCTGCTATCGTATCGTTTCACTAAAAAGTCATTTATGGGACCAAATGGCAACTATTCCGCATCGAACAAAAAAAGAATCACGTAAATCGGATCATTAATCTCGGCGTAATCGGTGTACATACATAGAAAAAAAACATACCGGCCGAATTGAGCACCTCCTCGTTTTTGAAGTCGGTTAAAAATGAACGCATAGTTGTTGTAGCATAGTGTTGAACTTTAAAACTACTTTTACATTTGACCGTACCAATAGAAACGTACAAGGTCTATCAAAATTACCCAAAAAAAAACAATCTTTATCGAAAACTCAAAATGAAAATGTCACTACTCTAGTAATCGGCTGTGAATGTCATTCAACCTAAAATTACTAGAGTACAACTTAACCTAGTAGGTACTACGTATAATTACTAGAGGCCGCCTACTAGACATTTTCATTTTGAGTTTTCGATAAAGAATTTCTTTTTTTTTTGGGTAGTTCTGATACACTTTGTTTATACCAAAAACCCGCGACACATCAATGATACTTATAAATGTAAATTTCACCAAACAAAAAAGTTACGCTCTGAAAATGGCTGTCGAGACGGCTTTTATTCGTTCCCACGCGCATGCGCCCTGGGAACGAGCGGGCGAGCACATGTGCGCGAGAAAAATCTACGCGCTTTTTTTTCAATAAATTCGTGTCAAGAACAAACCGTGTTATTATTTTGTTATAATCGGAGACAAAGATCTGTTTTTAATTTATGTGCATGATCCGTAAAAAAAAGTTGTCAAACATCTTGTTTAGAATTATTTTAACACACGAATGTCCATTGCAGCTATTTTTAATTCAATAAATAAGACTTTATAGAGTTAAAAAAATAGAATGGCAGGTTAAAAAAACAATTTTATTATGTTATTTGTTTTCTTTGTTATACTTTTAATTGATTCAAAACATTTTGCATATTCTATACTTCCACAAGATTACTTTTAAATAAATATTAAAGTAAAAAATCACAAATACACACACCAAATAGACAAACGTACCACTTAATATACAAATGAGTGGTTAGGTCAGCGTTTTTGTCATAATCAAAATTTACTTACATATTTATAATTAAGATCAGCACCCGTACCACCATCTTTTATCGCGATCCAGTTTAGGTCCTAAACTGAGTAGAATCGTTAATTCGTACTACGACGCTATCTACGACTATGACAGCGATGCAGTTTAGGAACCAATACTGAACAGAGCGGAATATGAATCGCTTTTATAAAGATGGTATTAAGGCCCCAGATTTAGAATTACAACTGTGAGAAATAGAAATACAACGTTGATCTCCCATTTTCACTGCAATACGCGATATCAAAGCAAGTCCTGTATCAGTACAGCGACGCAGCCCGGATATCGAATCCCGCACCGTTACTATAACCAGTTCCGCGCATGCTTCTGGGAACAGACAAGTCTGGTTCGTAATTAATTCTATACAGTGACTGTAGTATTTTTTATTCCACAACTGGATCAAGTTGGCGCCAGTCTCAATACTACTCGGTTAGACAACTTAGAAAGCAAGATAGCATCCCTATATAATTTCTTTATTTCTTGGTATATAAACAGTTTTCTAAATTCAGTATGAAATATTAAGAAAAATTACTAATCTAGAAAATGTTGATTATAATTTTGAAACTCATAGAAGGTAACATCAATAAGTAGTACCTAATAGAAAGTTTAGTGATCAATTACTTTGTAGGTTATACGAAATTTGGGGAACTTGGCGATACAACATAAAAGACTTCTATTTGTTTTGTAAATAATAACTTTAGTAAGATTTTGACCAACAACGTTTTTGCTATTAAATGAACCCGTCAAATGACCCATAACCTTTAATCCTTTAACAACCCGCCGACGCTCATATACAATAGAAAACATATTGTGTATAATATGTAAAGTTCAGTCTCAGTCCAAAAAGTTAAATTAAGGTTTAAAGTCCCATAGAGACATTCAAGCCGCGCCCAGAGTTACTAATAAAATTCAATGATTTACAAAACCAGGAACTTTATAGCTTACTTAGTTTCCGTTTTTGCTAATGACTAAAGAACCCTAAAAACAATATTTTATGCATCTGGCTACAAAATACTTCTTAAAAAACTTCTGAATTTAATTAAAAACAAAGTATAATGGTATGCTTTTCAAAACTTTTTTATGCTGCTCAAGTGCTTAGAGAACTTTTGGTTTGATAGAAAAAAGATTTCTCAGGGTTTTACTTCGTTATTATAAAAACGGCGGATAAGAAAAAGATGAACACGTGGTCACCCGCATATGTTCCTAACTCTGTAGTAGATGCATATGTGGTGCTCGTTGTGGTACTAGGCCGGATTATAATCGTAACATAAATAAAATAACATCTCATAAATAAACTCTCGGACATTTGCACGTTTATTTATATTAGGTATTACCGAATTAACGTTAGCTAACAGCTTACATACACATAACACACAGACACGTATACATAGCGATAAGGTTTAAATTAGCTTTTAACTTTAATCATCATCATCATTATATCAGCCGAGAGACGCCCACTGCTGGGCAATGCGCTGCCCTTATCACCAGCCTGGCCTGCCAACGCTGCGTCTCCCGGTACGCGCCCGCTACTCGAGTACCTTTCCGCCCCAACGACCGTTAGTCCCTGCAATGTGACTTGCCCACTGCCACTTGAGCTCGCAATTCTTTGGGCTACGTCTGCGACCTTTTCCTGTGGATCTCATTATTTCTGATTCGCTCACGCAGAGAAATGCCAAGCATAGCCCTCTACATTGCCCTTTGGGTGACTTTGGGTCAGCTTTCTCATGAGGCCCCTTGTAAGCGGCCACGTCTCGGTTCCGTACGTCATCACTGGCAACACACACGAATTGAAGACTTTTGTCTAAGACACTGCGGAAGCTGGGCCGAGACTTTACTGAACTTTATTTATAATGTAAAGCCTAGAATAAAAAAAAACATTACATCAGTTTTAGCTGTATGGATAAATGGACTTCGTTCGCTTTGCCTTTTGTAAGAAAACTTTGTCCCTTATCAAAAAATTAAATAAATAAATAATAAATATTTTTAAAATATGTAATTGAAAATATTTCACATATTAAATTACTTAATATTTTTAAAATAATTATATTTAATATATATGCATTTAGAACATTTAAACCATTTTACTAATTTTCAAGCACATTATCGAGAAATATGTTTCTTAATGACTAATATTTGTAAAAAATACTAATTACAAACCCGATTTTTCTTCTTATTTAATTCTATTACTTTCTGAGACAACTCTCGTATCCGACCGCGTTGCACGCCCTGTGGCATTCAAGAAGACGTCTGGGTGTAACCCGATCGTTTTGAAGAGATCTGTAAGCTAATACTCTCTTGAATAGTACCAGTACTCCTCAAACTGGCTAGGTCGCAGCAAAGGGTCAGTCCCAATTGACCCCATGCAGCTGCTTGCCCGCACCGACAGTTTCCAAACGTCTTTTATATAAATAATGTTAATTCAGTGTTTGTGTTGGATTGTAAATTGATTCATTCCTATTTTGTAACTTAGAAATGTGGTTATCTACTTGCTCTACGAATTGCATTCATTGTGCCTTAATTTAGCAAGTCTCACAAATTGTGAAAATTATTATTCACAATCATTTACCATTTTACTCATTCATCATATAAATCTATTTCAGATTTATAAAGTAATTTGTTTCTCTCATTTATCGTAAGACAAATATGAAAGGGAAAACTAATTATCCGTACCAAGGATGATAGTAATCCATACTTCCATACTTATACGGTAAATGCAAAAGTGTGTCTGTCTGTTACCTAAGTACCTCTTCACTTTTAAACTGTTTTATGAAAACCGCTAGATGAAATTTGGTAAAGAGATAGCTTGAGTTCCAAGAAAGGACATAGGATAGTTTTTATTCCAGATATCGTACTTTAAGGGGGTGAAAAGATGGTGGAAGTTTGTATGCGGAATCAATAAACGCTGAACAGCTGAACCGGTACCCTAGGAAGGACATAGGACACTTTTTGGCGTAATAACCGAAAATCACGCGGGCGGTGCCACGGGCGGCCATTAGTATTAAATATGCGAAAGTATGTTGATAAAAAACGGCATGGAGATAGATTAAATCCTGAGAAAGGATATATACTACCTTTTGGTGCAATAATTGACATCCAGGCAAGTGGGCAGCCATAACTGGTATACATTAATACTGACATCTAGCCAAGTGGAGCCGCTGGCAGCCATAACTGGTATACAATTAACTTATCATTTCTTGCCAGTCCCGGTGCTCTTACTAGTAAGAAAATTGTGTATTATATGAGTATTTCGTAGATAAACGAAACCTTAGTTGTTAGGGACTTATGCCAGGACTTTAAAAATACATATAACAACTAGCTGACCCCGCAAACGTTGTGTTGCCATAAAAAAAAATTGTCCAACAAAAAAAAAAAGATAGTAGCCGATTCTCAGATCTACTGAATATACATAAAAAAAATCATGAGAATCGGTCAAGCCGTTTCGGAGGAGTATGGTAACTAAAACTGTGAGTCGAGAATTTTATATATAATATTAAGATTATCATTTGATTTGAATTTGTTCATTAACTTTTTACTATGGTGGTTTTTTTAAAGTTACCAGACAAATAAATACTAACGAGTAAAGTAAAACTGTAATGTTTCATATAAAAAAACGTGTAATTTATTTTGCTAGCAGCAATTACAGCGGTAGTACCTAGTAGTTACCTACATTATAATGTCATTACCTATAAATAAAGTTTGTATGTAATTTTTTTTATTATTTTTCCCAAAACTATTTGTCGTTTACATAAACAACACAGATGATAAATTAATTTTTACTTAAAATTTTGTCAAGAGGCTTGAGTGTTGGTGGCTTAGTGGTTTGAGCGTTGGTTTCAATTACGAAAACAAAGCAACTTTCTTCATGGTCAATCCCAGGATAGGTCAATAAAAATTTGTTATCTCTAGCTCCTCCGTGCTTCGGAAGGCACGTTAAACCGTTGGTCCCAGTGGTTACTGCAACCGCTTTAACCCACCAACCCGCATTGCGCCCCCGTGGTGATGATATGGCTCAAGGCCGGTGCCCAGCAGTGTTTCAAAGATTATTTGAATAAAAAAACCAGTCACCACCAGTTAATTTAAAATCAAGCAATAAATTATCAGTACCAATGCGTCAGATGATTGTGGGGCCAATAGTGACAATTGATGATTAGTCATAACGATCATGATTGGTTGTTGTTGTTTTAAGTTTATAACAATAATTTCAAAAGCGGTCGGGCATCAGCGATATCTCCCTTTGATTATAAGGCCTCCCTCGCGGCTGGACTGTTGCAAGAAAATAGAGAAAAGGTACTCTGTCTTTTTTTGCAACGTATCGATGAGAGATGGAGTTTGAGTGGTTGAAAGATCATCATAATCATCACCAGCCTATATACGTCCCACTGCTGGGCACAGACCTTCCTACATGGGAGAAACACATGAGAAGTTTGGGCCATAGCACCAGCACGCTGGGCCAATGCGGGTTGGTGGGTTAAAGCGGTTGCAGGAACAACCGGGACCAACGGCTTAACTTGCCTTCCGAAGCACGGTGGAGCTCGAGGTAACAAACTTTGATTGACCCATCCCAGGATAGACCATGGCGAAAGTTGCTTTGTTTTCGTATCGAAACCAGAGCGCTGAAGCCAATACGCCACCGAGCTCCTCAGTTGATTGGAAGATAACTTGTGAAATAAATGATACCTAACTTGTGTGTGCCGCTAGCGGCGGCGCTTGCGCTGCCCCAATATATTGTTGTTTAAGGTCCTCCGAAGAAATCTATGATGAGTAAGAAAACCAGAACGAACTGACAATAACCAGATATGATGATAACAGATAAGTATTGGTAATTGCAGGAGCAATGTTTTTGAATCATCACCGAGTCAATTGACGGGGTCCCGTGCTGAGAGTGCGTCACCGGATGGTTATTAATTAGGTTTCATAGCCTCCGTTGCCGTTTCGATGATTATGATTTAGGTTTCGTGCAATCGATTCTATTAAAGCTATTGAGAATTCGGCTGGGAAATGTTTTATTGTAGTTGCGCCTAGTCTAAGTAGGTGAGTATCTCTATATTTTTCTTTTGTCTTCAAGAACTGCACCCGTACCACCATCTTTTATCGCGATCCAGTTTAGGACCTAAACTGAGTAGAATCGTTAATTCGTACTACGACGCTATCTACGACTATGATAGCGGTGCAGTTTAGGAACCAATACTGAACCGAGCGGAATATGAATCGCTATTATCAAGATGGTGGTAAGGCCCCTGTGCCTAAATAAAAATCAGTAAGATTGTTGAAGTAACTATACTGATTTTCATCAAAATGTAATAAAGACGCTGAGACGGAAAGCATATAGCCGTACTCGCAATATATTATATTTATGTGACTTTACTAACATTAACTTCTAAAATAAAAGCAACGAGCTGAAACTGTAAACTGAAATTAATTGTTGGTAAGTATTTATTGATTAACAACAATTAATTCAAATTTGATCGGTTTGTAAAGTACAAGTAGTACTTAAAGTACTGACCGTATGCCATAGGCCATAACCAGAATGCCAATATACATAAGTATGTTTTTGCTGTATATTTTTCGGTCGTCTTCCTATGCAAGTAATACTTAACTCCGCTACGTTCTTAAGCCCACGATTCTAAGAACATTGTGAGTGACAAATGGACCACTTTTTTATATAAAAGCCCAAAGTTTTGCTTGAATCTCTATTATATGATATGTAGCAAAAAGTGTCTAATAAAAATAGTCCAAGTGAGGCCGCCTCTCGAGGCGAAGCCGAGCGTGACGGTGGGGCCCGGCTGCTGGAGAACGCGGTGGAAATTATATATACTATAAAATGAGTTACTTACGAAGCTGTCACATAGAACATCTACCATACCTAGCCGTTTAACATGATTCTGATAAAGATAGTATTGATAATATGGTTTTGATTATCGATAAAGGATGATAGCTCTCCTATTCGATCTACAAGGGACTTTTCTTTATAGACAGAAGAATATGGATGGAAGAAATAGAAGCGACATTTAAAATGTCTAGAATTTTAATGTTTTAATTTAAACTTGTCTCAAACGAAATAAAAGTTAAGCTGAAAACATCTTCTACAAATTAAACTAAGTTTTTTATGTTTTTTTGTGCATTGTGAACGTTGAAAACAACTCAAACTCTATTTTTGTTGCAATTGTACCTACGATTGTAACTTTTTTCTGCCGGCGAGTAAGAAATTCGCTATATAATAGGGTTTCGGATATAGATTTTCGACTACCTGTAATGTAAGTAATTACTGTCTTGCAGAATTGTTGCGTAACATTGCGTTCGCGACCATTGACCTCACCTGTAGATGATTTAACAATAGAACCACAATCGGCATTAAGAGATTTAAGTAGTTTACTATTTTTACTAATTTCAGTAAGGAGACGGTTATCGTATAGACGCCTTCATTTTTATGTGATGTATAAAACAGTTTATTGTTACTTTGAGTGAGTGCTTCTTTTTAGAGTCAAATGTCCTACCTAGAACTTTGTTTTTAATTGTTTTAGAATTGTCTTCCTTAATATCACATAAAATTTTCACACTCCGCAAAACTACTACCTACTGCGTTAACATTAAAAGATCAAATTATACGAAAAATAAGGCTGTGCCTAGCAAATTTTTTTTGTGAGTTTTTCCTTTTTTGGATCTTTTTATTATCGCCTTTAGCGTTTAACACAACGCTGTCTAGTATCTATCTGCCAGAAAGACAATTTTCAGTTTTCGTGACGTAGGTTTCCTTTAATCCTTTAGCAGTCCATTCTAATATCATAAATGCGAAAGTAATTTTGTCTGTCTGTTATTGTGATTTGTAAAATATAACTTACGTATAACTTAAGTATATTTGCGACTAAAAATAAAGTAGAGTAATAAGGATACATGCCACAAAAATCAAGAAAAGCTAAACATCACTATACCTCTTATTATAAAGTTAGTACTGGTCTAAAACTGATGCCGTCACTGTCTTTCTTTAAACAAATATAAGTGACAGCATCAGTTTTTCAACATAGTATGGCATGCCACTAAAATTAAGAAGGGGTAAACTTATCTTCATAGCGATCGCTCTCAGTCAAACCATAACATGAATGTGTGAGATAACTTTCTTGTTGTAAGTATGTGACAAACTTCAATTATATAAGAATTTTTCGTTATGATGTCTTGTTGAGACATAATGTTGTTTGTCATAATGTAGCCTCCCACAGAGCACTTGTAATTACTTATATTTTTTCCTTTTTGCATCAAATGTGCACACAGCAAGCCGCTGTCGTTACAGCGACACATATGGAGAGTACAATGATTTAGCATATGTTTAATAAACAAAACAAACTTAAAAGTAAATAATACTTTACTTCACTTTATGTCTATGTTTTGAAAAAAAATTTAAACGAAAATAAAAACCAACTTCTATACACTAAAAATAAAACAATAATTAAATTCAAGTAATTATTTATCCCCTAGAAACATATTTTTTGGAGTCGGGGCTTCATTTTCAATTGTTTCTGCAAGCAACTTAGCGTCAACTCCAAAAAATATGTTTCTAGGGGATAAGTAGCTACTTAAATTTAATTATTTTACCATTTGTAGTTTTTTATTTAGTTTGAAAATTTTTTTTGCAGTTATTGTGTCATTTTTCTACGGTCAAAGCTAGATAGATGGCCATAGGAAAGAAAAAATCCGCAATCCTCTGATTTACCTAAAATTAGTGGTCTTAATTTTATTTTACTGGTTACAAAAATGTTATGTTGTATGTAGCCTAACTAATGTTTACGCTTTCCTAAACATATTAAACTATAAAAAAGGAGCTTAAAGAAATCAATAGATAGGTACTCCTAAACTAGATAATTATAAAAGTGTTTTTTCCACATTGAGTGTAAAAGCTCCTACATTGAGATGTCGTTCGTGCAATGCCTACACACTCGGTTTTGCTTGAACGCACATGCCTACGTAAGGAAAACACCCAATACAAAACATAGAATCAGTAAATAAAATAAACTTATTACTTACAACGAAAGAATCGAATAGGATTTCAAAAATATAATATTTGGATACAAATTACGATTGTTTTTTAATTTTGAGCAAAAAAATTAAAAGAAATCTAATACAAATTTATTTTAATGTTTTTTTTACAGGACAGTCAATATATATTTATAATAAAGACAAAATTCTACATAAAATCCCACTAAAGAGCTGTTTTGTTTCAATAAGTTTATGATAGAAGGGTACCCGTCAGCCCTGCGCCCGCGCACTCCGTCACGGGCGAGCGGGCGCGCTGAAGACACCACATTACGCAAGCCTCACACATCGTGTAACGACCACTGATGAGTATTATTTTTGTTTGACCGCTCAGTAAGAACGGGCTTTGTTTAGCAGGCGCTTTTAAAACACACACGTGCAGACAACTCATTTCAGTTGCAAAGTCCCGAAAAATTATTGTCTAATCCATATCATTTATCAGGCAGTTTAAATTTTTGTAAAATATGTCACTATAGCGAGTCTCATTTAAGTAGTTCAAGTAGGTAATATGAAACAATAATCAAAATCTTTGGTTTTTGCAAACTTATGTTACTTATCACTCAGTATTCGTAATTCTAGTTCTTAAGCTACCCTATGTTTGCATAACAAGCAGATGTTGAAATGTTGAGGCATATAATTATTCGCAAGTGACAACTAAGTGCACTGGAAGTAATTGTGACATGACTCTGTCTTGCATACTTATTGTTACACTTAGATACGGAGTCTAGTCTATAGCACTAACTTAAAAAAACATTAATATTAAATAATCGTAGTCTTGCACTTACATCTAGTTATCATAACTATCCGATATACCTACATATACGTCCCCTTGTGCTCATGGGAGAAACCTTTTTTCTATGATCTGAGGGAAATACTTACCAAGACCAAAGTAAGCATCATTAAGAGTGTGTGTGATGGATCTTAGGTAGCGGAGAAATATTGATAATAATAGTAACAGTCGGCTTCTGAATTACCTGAGCTTTCAGTGTTCAAAAATAACTATGATATTTTAGAAAAGCCTCGCCTTTCATTTGTTAAGCTTCTAAATTTTCTTTCTAAACATTTGTGCTTCGATATTATGTTTTACTTTTTATTTATACGTCAGTTGTATTGTGTTTACTCTCTAAAAATTGGTCTTCTAACAGTAATTTTGACATTTTCCACCATTTAAAGTATTGGACAATTATTTCTCTGGTTATGCTGTATTGAGCAGTTCTCAATAAGTAAGTAACGAAATTTCTTTTGTTGCGGGCTGAATCATACCACGGGCCCGCGATCGTGGTTATGCTTTGATATTTGTTGAGAGTAACAGGATGGTTAGTTGGGCTATTTTTACAAATTTTTAAGGTAAGAAACTCATTTTTTTTGTGTTATTGAAATACTTAAAACTTATCTACTTTTTCTGCTTAGCATTAGGTATTTTCACCAAAAGTCATACCAGCCATGTCCCCATTTATGTGAACACAGCGATCTAACAACAGCAGCTATTGTCATCAGTTATCTGGATGTTGGTCATGGGCGGCGCGGCCGGTGTCGCGGCGTCGACGGCCTCACGTTTTGTTATTAAATCCATTAACCCTGTTTGCCACACGCGATTGTCAGCTGTTTTTTCCATTTGCGCTCAGTGACGTCCAGATCGTGAACATACGGTCATAGTAGATAGATTAGTAGAGCTCATAATTCAATTAGTCTGGTACATATGAACAATTTATTACGCAGAAGCAGATTGTACTAAATTTGAGTTGAACTAAACATGTGTTATTTTATGTTTTATTCAAATGAGGATGATATGTCATTAACACTATCGTTGAAAGGGACGATGGGATATGATACCACATCGAGCCTGAAGAGATTAACGCTCCGCTAGTTCACGTCACGGCCAGCCGAACTCCCCCCTCTTCACTGTTCGGGTGTCTTCGCTATTCTTCGGATATCTTCGGTCATCCGTTAGAAATTCCCCAAAACTACTTATTTGAATTTAAGTCTGTAAAAAAACCGACTTCAAAAAACTGAAAAGGATGAAATAATTAAATTTAAGTAGGTATTCATAGAAACATATTTTTGGAGTCGGTGCTTTACTTTCTATTGTTTTTGGAAATCACTTAGCACCAACTCCAAAAATATGTTTCTATGAATACCTACTTAATTTTAATTATTTCATCCTTTTCAGTTTTTTGAAGTCGGTTTTAATTTTTGTATAAATTTTTTTTTCACAATTTTTAGTGATAACTTTCTACGGTCGAAGCTAGATGGGTGACCGTCAACTTATATTGTTTCCTACTAATCGTATCGTTTCACTAAAAAGTCATTGGAAAAGCAAAAATTCGCAATTTCGCTTATGTAGACGATATCATAATTTCAGTTTTTTTAAATTTAAAACCTAAGTACCCAACTGTTTTTGAAAAAAAATTTATGGGACCAAATGGCAGCTATTCCGCATCGAACAGAAAAAGAATCACGTAAATCGAATCAGTAATCTCGGCGTAATCGGTGTACATACATAGAAAAAAAAAAAAAAAAAGATCATACCGGCCGAATTGAGAACCTCCTCGTTTTTGAAGTCGGTTAATGACACATATGACTGATTCTGAAATATTTATAAAACAATACCGGCCGCATTAGGTTACAATATAAGCCTTCAATGCCTTCAAATCATACTTATGCTTATGCTCCAAATTAAAATTTTATAAAATCTTCATGAGAAAACATTGCGAAACTATGGCTTACACAATGATTATTAGTGAGATTTTATTTTTTGACATTTGTGATTTTATTTTTTTACCCTTTATTATTAACATTCATATCTTTAAGCTAGAAAAAAATATAAAAAGTCATTAAAAGTACTAAGAACAAGAAACTTGACATAGTTTAGCATAGATAGAAGTATGATTAACTTATCCAAGTGATATTTATACAACAAAAATTTTGAAGGTAAGTATAGGTAATAATTACTTACATAACGACCTTAGCCACAGAATAAATAAAGTAAACCTAAATCAATACATAATGTTGCTTGACAACTTATTTAAACATTCTAAAAACATTGACCTTAAGTAAATTTTCATAACAGGGTTACGATTTTCTTTTTTTATGTTTATTATGTATGGATTGGCATTTTGGAGGCATTGTATTTAAGTACCACTATATACCATGTTACCTAAGTATGCCGCCATAACAATAACATTAACAACAATGTTGTATACCGGCAGTCGGAGGTTAAGATAGCCAGTTCCTCCGTGGTTGAGGAGTATGTGTGTCTCGCTTCTATGTCATCATCATCATCACCAGCCTATATACGTCCCACTGCTGGGCACAGACCTTCTTACATGGAAGAAACACATGAGGAGGTTGGGCCATAACACCACCACGCTGGCCCATGAATGCGGGTTGGTGGGTTAAAGCGGTTGCAGGAACAACCGGGACCAACGGCTTTACGTGCCTTTCGAAGCACGGAGGAGCTCGAGATAGCAAACTTTGATTGACCCATCCCAGGACCAACCATGGCGAAAGTTGCTTTGTTTTTCGGATCGAAACCAGAGCGCTCAAACCAATACGCCACCGAGCTCCGCTTCTATGTACGGCCTTATTATCACTTATCATCAGGTGAGATGATGACCAATAAGGATAAATAAAGTATTATATGGAAGTGGAAATTACTAGAGACCGAATATAATCCTGCTGTGCCATACCTTACAGTATTTTAAATATTTTTTTTTAGAGTTGAGGTTGTTTCGATATGAAAAACAAAGCAACTTTCGCCATGGTCGATCCTGGGATGGGTCAATCAAAGTTTGTTATCTCGAGCTCCTCCGTGCATCTTTATTGTGATTAGATAATTATCTACATACTTATTGTTGCAGAATGTATAAAACTAATTGCTTACTATTGATAATATTCAATAGAAAATTTAAAAAATCAAATCGAAATGTTGACATTGACGTGTGTGCTTACAGTGCTGAGGTTTTTTTCCTGAGCACTGTGAGAAACCGCATTGGGCCAGCGTGGTAGAGCTATGGCCCCTAACTCCTCATTTTTCTCTCATATAGGAAAGCCTGAGCCCAGCATTGGGACGTAGGCTGCTGATGATGATGATGATTTTCTTTCTCATTTCTTAGGTTACAGTTACAAATGATCGCTTAATGTTACTCTTTTTAACATAGCGAAAAAGCTATGAAAACCATAAACTATTTGAAATAGTTAGGGGTTTTTGTATAACAACAAAGAAATGGTTAAAAAGGTACGCAGCACCAAGTTCATTGAATTTTGAAAATAAAGAATCTTTCTGACAAATCCATTCAAGTGGTTCTGTGTTTTTTAATGTTCGACAAACGCGAGGCCCAAGCTTAGACTGTTATTGTTCTATGCACTTAATAACATTGTAATGCACAAGTTGAATACGTGAGTTTCATACACAATGTCATGCACATTATTTCGTGCGGGTATAGCGTGCGTCGTATAAAGCGTTGTCTTTGTAAGATCAATGTTGAAATTTAAATGTTTTTATTTTATAGAGTTCAAGCATTGTGTAGGTTCAAAACTAAAGTAGAAAAATATGCATGCATTATTATTATACTTATATTTGTTAATTATTGATAGTACAATACAATGTAGGAACCTGAAAACAATGTCGCCAATGAGCACTCGGAGAATCAAATTAACGAGCTTAGTTTAAATTAGACAGGAATTTTATCATATAATTGTATTAGATTAGAAGCTTGTCCGTTGTACGAGCATTTACGATGATCGAACGGAGCATCTCTTCTAAATAAATTTTTGTATTTATAATAATATGTGATCTTGGAAAAACTCATCTTTCATTGGACATAATATTGTGTCAATTCAGTACGTTTTCAATAATATTAATATCACGTGTAATATTTTTTTTACTGTCTTAATTCACCCGTATTGTGAAACTTAGCGGTTTTGGTTCCCGGGATTGTTTACATAAGATGAATATTTCCAGATCAGACCTATTATGTATTCTATGGTTCAGATATCTTAATTAAAAAAAAATGTTGGGATTTTCTTAAAACTCTTTTGTGTTTTTTTTTGGCACTTGTGAGTCTTTTAAGTTTCCCAATATTGTTTCAACTGTTTTATATTATGCGTGTAGGTAGGTCAATGGAGGTGCTAACCATGCAATGGCGGGTATGTTAATTATTTAATTGATCCGGCCATGGGAACATACGGCTGTTAATAAAAACAGATCGCGTTGACTGTAGCAGGAATTCGATAGTGTCGTGTCGTATAACGACTGATTGTAGTTCAACCAGGTACTTTATAACAAGCAGTTCATTATATGTTCATAAGAAGCCGAAGAATTGAATGTTAAGCTTTCGCCGCATTGAGTTTTGTGTCTACTACGGCGATGGTGAACTGTGGAAAAAATGATTTTTTAAAGTAAAATTTTTTTTTATATCATTTTTATATTACGTTATTTTTAACCGACTTCAAAAAAGGAGGAGGTTTTTAATTTATCTGTATGTTGTTTTTTTAAATGTTTATTATCTCAGAACTCTTTATATATAAACTGAAAAAGTATACTTCTAAAATAGTTCCCTTGGATTTTTTAAAACGAATTTATGAATTTGGTTTTTAAATAAAAATAACAGGAATTAAGGCATCAATATAAGCGAAATTGCGGATTTTTGCTTTCTTATAACTTTTTAGTTGTGCTCATGATAATTATATTTGCGTTGGAATACTATTAGGTTGGTCCACGATCACCCATCTGGCTTTAACCTTCGTACTTTATTATCGAAAATTATAAAAAAAAACAGACATCAAAACACTAAAAAGCAAAAAGTAATTAAATTAAAATAGGTACTTATATAAAACAGGTTATTACTTGGAGTAAGTGCTTCAATATCTATTGTTTTGTTTCTGAAAATAGCTTAGAATCAAATCTTATTATAGAGTGTACAATTTTTTCGTAGAGTTCTCGCAAATTTCGCTACTAACGAACTAGCGAAATAAAACATTAATACACCTCTTTATAATAGGCACCCTAAAATAACTCTACAAATCACAAATCGTCTTTATGGCATATTGACATAATAATTTTAATTCTTTGGGTTATATAAAATAATATTAAAAAAAAGATTCCATATGTGATATATTTTTTTATGATACAAAAGTTAAAATTAATAAAAAAAAAACAGATCTATCTTATTTGAAATTGACTTCAAAAAAAAGTAGGAGGTTATCAATTCGTCTATGTTTTTTTTATGTTTGTTACCTCAGAACTTTTGACTGGATGAACCGATATTGATGATTCCTTTTTTGTTCGATGCGCAATAGTTCCCATTTGGTCCCATAAAATTTTTTTCAAAATCCATTGGGTAGTTTGGTTTTTAAATCAAAAAACTGGAAAAATTAAGTCGTCTACGTATGCGAATTGGCGGATTTTTGCTTTCCTATGAATTTTTAGAGAAATGATACGATAGTAGAAAACAATATAAGTTCACGGTCACCCATCTAGCTTTGACCTTCAAAAGCTATCACTAAAAATTGTGATAAAAAAAATTAACAAAAATTAAAACCGACTCCAAAAAACTGAAAAGGATAAAATAATTAAATTATAGTAGGTACTAGGTACTCATCCCCTAGGAACATATTTTTAGAGTTGGTGAGAAGTTGTTTCTAGAAACCATAGATAGTGAAGCACCTACTCCAAAAATATATTTCTAGGGGATGAGTACCTACTAAAATTTAATTATTTTATCCTTTTCAGTTTTTGGAGTCGGTTTTAATTTTTGTTAATTTTTTGTATTAATAGTATCCTCATTTACCCAGAGATCTGTTAAAGCCCTTGGCTTCGCTTGCTCAGTCTGCTATTGTTTGCAACAATTAAAAGACCAGCCAGTAGATTTTATCTGTTTGGGAAAACAACTAACAACTGCTTATACCTATTACCTATGTATAAAGTAGGCACTATATACAAGTTCATAAGTTTTTTTTATTAATATGTCATAGAAATTTCTAATAGTATTACATGACTATTTATTTCTTTATAAATAACAATGTCATGTTGAATTTAATAAAATACTAACACATTTTTCATAAAATCCTATTATTTCACATAAAATGACATCTTATCGAAATTTCTCAAAAAATGGTTGTTATTATGACTTAATTTATTTTAATTTTATTTCTTCAAATAAACAACTGTAAAGTATTCTAAACGTCGGGTGTATAATAATAATGTAACATCTAATTACACGAGAGTTAAACCTGGTACATATATTGGTTTTATTTCAAATGTGTAGTCCTCGCGAAAATATAGGTAGGACAATAATAAAAAATATTTTATTTCGTTCATATGCCATGAATATGCTAAACTGCCGCGTCTATTTTACAAAACATTCCTTTTACTTGAAAGTACATGTAATTAATTTACAGAATCAAAAGAATAGATACCTAATGACGTTTAGAATGCGACGAGTTAGGACGATAGTTAGACTGGAATAATGAAAAAAATGGCTTGCGGACAGTGGGAGTGTCCATAAGGACTCTGTCCCAATTTTAGTCCCACGTGTAGTATACCTACAGCTTAAAATATAGCAGTAGTAAGAGTGAAGAAAAGATAGGCTTTTATATACAACTGTATATTTACAATCGGAATGGAAATTTACAATATACAAATAAAAACTGAACAGAAAATAATTTATTCTAATAATTGTATAAAAAAAAATCTATGTGATAGGCAAAAGTCAGAGGAGGAAGAATGTTCTAATCTGATGGCAAAAAATTTATGAAACAGAAACGTCATAAAATAAACTAAATATAAAACGAGGCTTTACTGAGCAGCCACATCACTCCGCTGGTCCAATTGGCATGCGAGTATTTTAGGCAAGCGCAGTAAATGAGAGTAAAAGTCGTTATTTATTATTACACTATTCGCAATAGATATTTTTATAGTTGTGCTTAATTTCGTTCTGATGGCCACCAGTGGTGGACGGTGACATAAATTTTTGTTTACTATTTTAACTACGGTAAAGTCCACGCGTGTGGTTACACCGGGAGTAATTTATTGATTTGAAAATCTGTGTCACATGTTCTTAATTTCCTGATTACTGAAAAATTTTAGGTATTTTGCTAAATGTTACTAAGCTACGACCTGTTGTCCGTCTGTACAAAAATGTCCAATGGTGCTCTCTCCCTCGATTACACGCCGTAGGACCATATAACTACTCAATTAATTTAATTTTATCTGGCTAAAATTTTATGTAATCCCAATAATGCAATTCATATTTGAAAAAAAAAACCATTTGAATAAATTTCTTAAACCATACAATCACAAATTTCATAACTGTTAAGCCTGAATTGTTCTTCTAAGTAACAGTAGCTTATATTTTCCGAATTTGTGAAAATTAGCGCCATTTTCAAACTCAGGCAGCATACCTATTCAAACGTATTTATCACAGGTATTTTTTATTATTTTGTAAAACGAATATCACGTGAAGCTGAAGACAATTGAAGGCCCTTGGTGCCTGAATGAAAGATACATATCTAATAGCAGCCGACCTTGTCATAAGTTATTAAACGAGTGGCGTGTAATTATTATAATTAATTATTTATACACACCACTGTATGCATTTGGAATAGCTCCAGCTCATAAATGTTAAAATACTGAACGCACTTTCAGTAACAGTTATAATAAGTCTTATGTGTAACGGGATTGAGACAAAAATCAAGTGCACTCGATAATGATTTAATTCTTATTATCAGAGGCACCAATTAAGTTGTCTTAAGATAAGATACATTGACGCTTTAATATTAACCTGTAAACACTTTCGCAGTAGCAAATTCGCTTAGCTTTAAAGTAAGCAAGTTATGTTAGTTTGTAAAATAATTAACCTTCTTATTACAGCCAGGTCCACTAGAGGATGTAGGCCTCCCCGAGGCTGCTCCATCATACACTTATACCTTTCCACATCCAGCTTTTTCCAGCACGCCTAGCATTAGAACTCGAAAGGTGTTTAAATAAATGTCATTTCTCCCAAGTCAAAGTATGAAAGTAAAGTATATTACATTTCGAGCTTTTCCAGCTCTTTATGCTATGAAAAGGACCCGGGGTTCGGCCGGAGCACTCATTTGAGGTGTAAACTGCAATAAGTGGTGAGATAAATATTAATTTGAAAACGTTAAAAAAAGGTTAGAAAGCGGTGAAGAAATTGGTTGGTTGCACCTAGTGCTCTGGTGGCGTAGCGGTTATCGCGTCTGGAGCATGCAATTTTTTCATTGTTTTCTTTCTTTATTTGTATTTATTATACTAATAGTAATAAATCTAATTCATTGGATCGTCTTCTCTTTTATTTACTTGTCACAAAATATAAACTTACAAGTGATTGGTTGGTATTAATTTATCAATCAGCATCACGCTGCGCTACCAAAAAAGTGTTAGAATCCAATGTGTGAAAGAAGACATGGAAAAATATATTAACGAAATAGATTAGGTCAGAGTAAAAGAATCGGGCAGAGGCACAGTAAGGGTATGCTTGTGTTTTGTATTTGTATGTTAGCACTGGTCTATATTTATAAGAAAATATTACTTTTATATTAGTGTTACTAAATGTTCATTACTGCTATCTCCTACGAACTTGTCTACGATTTATAAGATTACTTAAACTAATTAAGTCATCAAATAGATATCTAGTAATAAACTGCTTTTCTGATAATAAACCTGATAGTACACTGCGTTTCGCGTCTTCTATCTTTGATAAGTCTGTTGTCTTTTCGACCTTGACTCCAGAACGCTACATGTAGGTAGGTGCATATAAATCCAAATAAAAGTCGTTACAATGGTCGAGGTTATCGGAAGAACAATGCTGTATTTGGTCAACAAAATTAACTTTCAGAGCTATTGTTTCTATGTTGTAGAGCTTGATTTACTGATAAATTAAGTTAATTCTTATTTGGATCACTGTAAAATAGATATCAAAACTGCCGTTTGTAGTAAAACCTAGATATCAAGGATGCTTATTAATTAAAACTCGAAGTGACTGTTGCAATAGGCGCATATTGTCGATGTCTACAATAATACGATATGATAAACCTATTTCATGCACAAGGTTTATTAGTAAACGCTGCAATTTTATGAATGAACCAATTACTGACGGATTGTTATGTCAATTTAAGACTTTATAGGAAAACATACCTTTTTCCTCGACACTTACTTCTTTGTGAACTGTGTACCCATGTAACTGAATTCCCATAGATGGATGACATAATCCAATAGATTGATAAGAACTCAGCATTTACCTTTCAGCATAATATACACAATGTACCGAGTCATGAAATCATCACTACTGTTCGTTAAAAGCATTAGACATTAAAATTAACAAGTCAAACTACTGAAAAGCACCTTATCAATAGGTTATAAGATTCATTGTTGAACGACTACGTCTGTAATTAAGCCGGCACGGTATGGGCCTCGGAAAGCGTTGATGCGAATGCCAACTGCAAAAACAATCTTAGTTGAGTACGTATTTTTTATCGTTTTGATATGTAGAGGTATTGTTGAGAGACTGAACTTTGTTTGTATCAACCTTATGAAATAATAATTTGCAGACTCTTCTTCAGCAGCGTATGATGACGAGAAATAGACTTTATTTGCAGAACAATAGTTTTCATTTCGACAAAAATTAATCAAAAAACTTGCATTTAAAAAGTAAGGTAATTTGAGTTACTTTGACACAAACTTATAGTCAAATTAATTTCTTTTAAGTACTTTTTAAATCACTAACCTGTCAATCAGAGCAAAATCTGGAAATATTAAGAAATTCACTTGACTAAGAGTTTATGTCAAAATAGCAAGTTCTGGAAATATTATAAATTTTATATTCAAGGTAAGTCTTCGTGATGGCAAAGGTGACGAGCTTCGGCATGGAATTAAATCTACATACTATCAAATTACTTACTGATTTCGTAATTATTTTCGAATTACAGGCTGCAAGCTATTTCATGAAATATACACATAGGATAGTTATGTTTACGATTCGGATTAACACGAGTGCTGTAATTGTGAGATTGTATATTATACCTACTTTTATTTCCCGTGATGATAGCTGTGAAGTTACGAATGAATAGAAGGAATATTATTGATTTTATGTACAGGACATTTGCTATATTATTATAATACTCGTAGTACATCAATATCTAATCAATATCATAATCTAATTGGTAATTCATCACCAACCCATACACGCCCCACTGCTGGGCTCAGCCCTTCCTACATGGGAGAAACACATGAGGAATTTGGGCCACTACACCACCTCTCTGACCCAATGCGGTTTGGTGGGTTAAAGAGGCTGCAATAACAACCGGGACCAACAATTTATCACTTTCGAAGCCCGGAGGAACTCGAGATATTTCGTGGTTATTTATCGACAATAAATTCGAATAATTGATGTGCACTAGGCTGGTGATAATCTAGATGATGATACAGGTTGGTAGGCATGAATATTTAAAAATTTCATGGTGTAAAAAGGCTATTGATTTACAGTTAATTCCATACAAATACCGGATATCAGCACAGATGTGCTGTCTTCAAAATTAAGGACAATTTTGATAGTGACAGCGAACCCCATATCCGTTCAAATCCGCTGTCGTATAATACAGGGGGTAAAAATGCGAACACTTGGGCACGCTCCTCGGGATGTCCCCATTAATGAATCTTTTCCCATAAACCAACCCAACTAAGCTTCCGTTCTATTGAAATGAGGGAAGAAATGCAAGTACCGTGTGTTATTTTTTGTCAAAGAAACACGTGTATTTGATAATCGGTTATCCGATCATAGCTTGTGGGATACTTTAGAATTGAATTGAGCACTTATATTGGTATTTTTTAAATCGTAATCTGTTTTTGTTTGTTAGATACAATCTATAGCATTAAGTACTAATGCATTTTAGCCAATCACACGCGTTTTGTTATTATGATCTTACTATGAAACATCCAAAGTGACCTTATTTACATTAGTTCCAAATTTTTAAATGTAGTTTCTCAAGAGAAAGTAGTGTTAGTAGAAATATTTATTATTATTTCAAATTCTTATTGTACGTAATAGGAATGTTGTCACAAGAAACGTATCCAACCGTTACCCATGAATTAGTTTGAAAATGAGAGTTATTCAGAAAGCCTCCAATTACATTTTTAAAGTCATCCCCAGGACTAATTTTACAAAATGATCAAATTTTTGCCGAGAAAAGAAATTACACTATTGATTACAGCAAGACGCCGACCCTGCAAACATGCCAAAAGACGTACAATCTGCTGTTTTAATAAAAAAAAAGTAGTTAAGCAAGGAAGTTTCCTTGCTTAACTACTACTGCTACTGCGCATGCTAGTAAAATTGATAATTTTAATATTACATGATGCAGACAGATATTATCTGAATCGTGCCTAATAATTATCTGATTCAGACTGTTTCTTCGTAGGTAATTTATGGAAATAGACATCTTAACATCGGATTTTTATTTACTGTCTAGTCATGATTATGACTGTGACGTCATCTAGGATGTACCACAATTATGTACTGTTATGGTGTAAACGGCCCGGCTTCGTCAATATTATGTTCCCCACAAACCTGTTTTGAACGTTAGTTTTTCCTAGTTTTCTCTTCCGCTTGGTGGTCAATTAAACTGGCGGGCAGAGTCGCTGGATGTCAGCTTTTACTCACTCATTATGGCAGTCGTTTGAAGGGGATTTATTGAGATTTCTCTACGGGATTCGTGTTGCACTTTGTCTAGTCTATGCAGAGGCAAAACGATACATTTTTAATAATTTTCCGATGCGTGACAGTGAAGCATTTCAGATGCTGAACGGTTTGTTTTTAAGCATTTCCTAGCAAAGAAGCACATGCTGCAATGAACTCGGGGAATTTCTATAAATAATTGGATCAGGGTAATTGCCTAATTAGTTGCCTAACTGGGGATGCCTTGCCCAAGACCAGGAAGCAGTGACACGAATATAAGCTGTTGATGATGATGATGAAGTAAGGGGAGAAACCAAATATCACATGACGCTTTAGGATATAACCTTTTCATTTAAAAGGCAGACCTGTTAAATATAAAATAATCTGCAAATCTTGAAGATCTATCTTCAAGGTACGCATATTGTAAAGATTTATATATTGTATTATTATGTACACGGTTATATTATTACA
The DNA here is from genome assembly GCA_947347705.1 of Nymphula nitidulata. NCBI lineage: Eukaryota > Metazoa > Arthropoda > Insecta > Lepidoptera > Crambidae > Nymphula > Nymphula nitidulata. Next base: position 28,753,301 of record OX374616.1, read on the forward strand.
ACAAAATAATACAGTACAATTTGTAGATATATAGCGCGCAAAATTGCACGAATTGACCAATTATAAAGTTTAAAAGGCATTTTGACACGTTGAAATCAAACTGGTCGCGTTCTTTCGGAGAATCTTTCTTTCCTGTACATGTTAAGACTGTGAAATAAGTTCCTTGCGGAGTTTTACCAGAAAGGGGTTTCTTAAAAAAAACGCGAGAAAAAGGTTATGCTGTGTCAGCATCCTCTGATGTTACAAGCGTCCATAGGCTACGGTAACCGCTTACCATCAGGTGGGCCGTATGCTTGGTTGATTATAATTTCCTATAAAAAATCACACCTCAATCTAGTACAAGACAGATGACTCATGTGTTATAAGAAGCAAAATGAATACTCAAGAATCAAGATAACACGATTCTTATCCAAATTCTGATTAAACATATAGTACCTACGTACGTTGTATATCGATTTAAGTAAACATAATAAACCAAACACCTGCAATCGCCCCGTGCAGTCCCTACATGCCGTATCTAACACAATGCTTTTTAACAAAGCTACCACAAGCTAATATGCGACTAAATTGAAAAGTAGAGAAAAGATAACATTTCTACGCGATGACTACACACATATTAAGTTCTTATTAGTTCCAGTTATTTAAACTAAAACAATACAATGTGACATCATCAAAATAAAATATCCTTCTCCGTTTGTCAATTCATGGAAGCGATACGAGTAGGTATATAATTAATCCATAACTTATAATTAGAAAATATGAAGGATGGCCGTAAATATAAATTTTATTATTACATCACAGCTAAAAGTTTAGGTATTTCATTACCTAATTTGATAAGATTTCAATATTTAATAAGAAAATTTTCTTGAAGGAGGGAACTATTAGTGTAACTAGGTGTCACTAGGTGGTAGACCCATATGTAGGGTCACCTGGGTAGGTACCACCGCATTTCTTATTCAGCCGTGAAACAGTTCGCTGTGTTTCGGATTGAAGGGAAAGGTAGCCAGTGTAATTACTGGGCATGGACGGCATTTCATCTTAGGCCTCAGGATGACAACGCACCTACAATATCAAGTGCTTTTCCTTGTTATTGCAGATGTCTATAGGCGGCGGTAGCCGCTTACCACAAGGTGGGCCGTCAGCTTGTTTGACATCTAGTTATATAAAATAAAATAAAATAAAATAAACGTTTTTTTTAGTTACATGTTTGTATTTGTTGTTAATTTTTATTTCTTTGTCTTTGTTGTTAATTTTTATTTCTTTAAGTAAGTTTATTTTCGCACTTTTTGCTACATTCGCACATTCATGGTTGATTAGACAATCACTTGGTTTAGATTTGTTTAGTAAATCACTACAAATGAGGTTTTAAGTTAGCGTTAAATGCCTTTGAGTGGCGCAGTTAATGTATATTTTCATTGTTATAAGCGAAATTAAAAGTGGAGCTTGATCTATTAACTTCAATATTAGATTTGAAAAATAAAACCCTTAAAACCAGGTAAAAATAATAAGTATTTTTGTATGTTTTTGAAAAGTATTTCTTTCAGTTTCAACTTTTTGACTATCCTACAGTTTTAAAAATTAGTTGATTTAAGTTCAAAATCATGGATTACTAACTACCAATTGAAACACCCGCATAATTTTTAAAACAACTATTTAAATGGATTAGATTTTCGCAGCAGAATGTGTGTTCAGTAAGACACATTCAATGTAACCATGTTTATCAATATCATGATGTTTTGAAAGTATGTGTCGGAATCCCTAGTCTTTGAAGTACAGTCGACCACAAGCGTAACAGTTTGACCTTTAGACCGCCCTTACTACGTTCGTAATAGAGGCGGCTTTCGTAGTGAAACCGTTACACTTGATGTGCTGTCGTGTGTACATACATTGATATTGTAGTGTGGTAATTCTTAAATCGAAATTCTCGAAAATTATATTAGAATTTAATATTATTGCACTGGTAACATCATAGGTTCAACAATACCGGCCGGCCGGTCAGGTGGGCCGTCAGCTTGTTTGTCATCTAGTTGTATAAAAAAAAACATAGGTAATTATATTTAGTTAGCAAGGGTGGACTTATCTCTATAAGAGATCACTTCCAGCCAACCCACGAGTGTGATGGATATGTCATGTGGTAAGGTCATGTTTTAATTCATGCTTAGTTCTTAACCCGCTGAACCACACACAATGATAGAAAGATCGTAGAGTTATATAGAAAACAAACATATTATCTCTCATTTTGATGAGTTTTTAAATGTTGCCATTTGTAAGCGGGTTCAACGCTTGAACCACCGGCGTCGGTTACCAGTTACACAAGGTTCGCTTCTGTCTATTTAGCTTAGCTAGCACGATGGTGTTCGGTCAGGCAGACCCACTTGGAGCGAACGTGTTTGTGTCCGCTATCCGCTTATCTCAGCCTAAATCGTTCAATGCGGTTCTTAATTACAACACACATTACAATAAGACGTAACGACTGAACTTGGTAAGGCGACCTCAATCTATCATGTTCTACTTTAGTGTCACACTAAAGTTTACATCCACGTGTATCGTTTCATTTTATAAACAAAGACTCTCATATTTGTTTTTTCGGCAACCCCTGCTAACTAATTAATTCGTGACATATTCTAGGGCAGCTTTGTTACTGCTGCGATCTCGACTAGATTAACAATGGTACAATTTTGATGTGGAGTCAAAAAAACGGCGTGACTTACCTCTCTCCTGGAATTCAGCCCGGCAGTCTGCCGAAACCAGCAGTAAAAGTAGTGCTAACTTCCACATAGCGTCACTGTCACAATTATACACAGGGGAGCATGCTAGAAGAATTCACAGTTTGGGAAACACCACATTTGGCACGAAACACAGTGCGCAGAGGGCGCGCGCGTGTGCCTCGGTCGCTTGCGCAGCCTGTATGACGTTGCTGTAAGTTCGGCGCGTACGCAGCGAGCCGATGTCGTGCGGCCGCCGCGCCGTCGAGGCAAAGATTATGTTTACAGAGAGTATAGCAGTTTTGTAGTATGTAGCTCTTAAATAGTACATTAAATATCGAGATATCAAAGATTTATTGCAACGTACTTCTTTATTGAATTAATAAATTACCTCCTGTAATTAATAAAAAAGTACTTAAAAAACTATTATTTTTATAAGATATAATAAAGATACAATAAGATTTTTAACCAGTAGGTACAGGAGTAACTACTGGTTAAAGATCTATTATTTTTATGTCTCGCTCATTAAAATCGTAACCGCCTGTACGTCCACCCGATCTAAGTATAGAGAACTTTGCCTCAAATGTGAGTTCTACCTCATGTCATACCTAATGACAGCTATTTGGTTTCTAATGTTACAATTTTTATATAATTCCAAAGGCAAACACGAAAGTAAAGTTTTACAAAAGTCAAAACTCGCAATAAACGAGCCTCTGGTGTTTAAAGTGTTCTAACCATTTTTAGTCAATTTTATTTTAAGGCTGTATATACATACAAAATTAAATATAATGACAAAATTGCTCTATGCTTTAAATATATCATGAATTAATATTCGGTTAGAGTTGTATGAAGTACTAATTTATAATACAATCGTAAACACAGAGAGAGTGTCAGCTCTTCGGTCGGCTTGCTCTATGATAAGCACAGTAGCGGTTCTCCGAGGCTGCATCGTAGCGTCGCAGGCGCAGCGCAGGTAAGCCTCCGGAGGACGCATACCGGGGCGGGGGGCGGGAGGGGAGAGATGCTCAATGCACTTGTGTCCCACAGATATTCATGCTCTTTCTTCCCGCCTATTCATCTCTCGGGAATAATTTATGAATGTTTGAGCCAGTTCCCGATCACCGAAGCAAACTACGTGGATATTAACGGAGCCCTGTTATTCGACATGATTAGAACTTTTTATTCATCAGTCTTTTTCATTACGGATTCTTTACCAGTCAAGCGTAATATTAAAGCCTCGAGATAGACTTATTATGAAAATATTTTAAGCGATCAAATCTCAAGTTGCTTCAAACATTAGGTACAGTTAACAGGAAAAGTAAGTCAACAACTTCCACATTTCATGACCATTATTGTGAAAGCAATATGGATATTATTGCTTTAAGGAGTTATAATTCACTTTATTTACTATTACTGTGGCTGTACCGCAAAATATACTATTCAGCGAAAAGTCATAATTAGTTGACAAATCTAATAATCGTTATTTTGTGCTTATATGCGATGGTTAAGTTTATGTATAAATAACTTAATGATTGTAAGAATATTACACATGGGCTTTTATATTTGATTTTCCTTATTTACATAATTTATTTTTTATAAGAATAGCTTGAAACTTTTTATAGCAAACTAACTTTAAAACCTTCGTGTTGTTCTTCATTGAAAAAATCTATTACATTTTGTCAATTCATTTAGATTGAATTAAATTCGTTATTATCTTCATAACGTTACGCTACAGTTTGAGAAATTATGATCCAGGACAGTTTGCAATGACAGACAGATTGGAAATACAAATATCTAATACATTTATACATCACACTCCTGGCCACAGGCTTTCCTACACGACGAGAATAAAAATATAAAATTATCTAATTCAAATAATATTTTTTTATGTATTTAATTATAACCGATTTGATTCATTACAATGTGCTTCATTACAATTAATAATGCCCCATTAATTAATATTCGTACGCACACATATACATTTAATATTAATTGATATAGGTACTCATCTTGTAGGCACCTAATGATACATATTAAGCGTCAAAATAATTAGTCAAAGGAGGATGACAATTTTTGCCCCAACCCAAGTTTAATGTCCTACAAAACAATATTTCCAATAATACCTCATAAATTGAAAGATTATTTTTGGAAATAGTTTGAGTTACTATAAAGCTAAGGATTTGTTGACAACATAAATAAAATCTTCAAAAATCTTTCATTCCGGAATTGTAATATTATATTTAGTAAATGAAAATCATTGACCGGAGCGTTTTGTTTCATAGAAAACAAATACTTTTTTATGTTTTGAAAACCATAAAATGTATTTTAATGTATTTATCATTATTTTTTCATATTATTATTATTTTATTATAATAAAGATGATTAATAATTAAATACAGTTAATTGGATTGGACAAGTTTATTACCTAGGAAGAAATTAACAAACGCACTTTGAAAGATGACAAACATTGCTAGTGTTGATTGTTATTACAATTCAGTTTTCTTTTACGTATATCTCAGAAATCGCATCTTTAAACAAAAATGTGTTGGTATGTAAAGATACTTTGTCTTAATAATATCTAATTCGCCATAAATTACTTTTAGACGTGTTAGTTTTTAGGTGGGGCAAGGCTTCATACTAAGATTAGCATCCTCCTTTATATATTTATTCACAGTTGTACTGTCACAATGAAACATATACCTTTTGTAAATAAAAACATTTTGTTTTTTTTGGTGTTGTTAAAAAATATTGTATTAGATTTTATACTTATAGTAACTTTATCATCTTGTGATTTTGCGGACTATTAAATCTTTCATTGTGTAATACACATTGATAATTAGTATAATTTTAATTGTTTATTACTTGAATATGACGTTTTTTCAAAATATAAATTTGTAACTATTTATTCAGATATACTGTAAATATATTGTTCTAAATTTTAAGAATTCTAACATCTCATATATTCATTTATGAAAACTTTGATGTAAAGATTTGAAATCCACTAAGTTCTTTAATATTACTGCTAATAGTCTGTGGATAGATATGTCTTCATCCACGAAGTATGGCAATAAATATTTTTTTTATATTGATGGATCTGTACCTATTTAGTATACTAGAATGTAATTAATTATTCTTATGGTAATACCTTGAGTAACACTTAAAACACATGATAACGTAAGTTAAGCCAACATCTCGATAGCCTAACTGACATTATTAATAAAATTTTAACTGAAATACAAATATTAAAATATTATAAAAAAACATATCAAAAAAATAATCATCATAAAATCTATTTAAATTTGTAACACAATAATTCTAAGATTAGGTAAAAATATTACATAAAGTGACTTATTGACACAGGTTTTGAAATGACCTTGTTTAAATTATTTAAAGTTTTAAACAGTTATAAAATCCGTTTTGAAAACCAACTGTAAATATTGTTTTTACAATTTTTTTATGATAAATTCCCAACATCAAGACCGCTAAGCATGATGGATTTGTCAGTCTTTGCCTGTTACAATCTGTATCGGCGAATGTCCTTATCAGTGCAATGGAGAAAATAATATGAAAATGTCACTAATCCGGTAGCATACCCATTCAAATAGAAGAAGAATATAATTATTCAAATCAATTTAATTATACGTACAAATTAACATATAGTAGAGTTGAGAGCCTCCTTTTAAGGCGATTAAAAGTGTATAAACATCTATATTTTACATCTATACTATAAATTATAAAACTGTAAAAAACCTATGATTGAAGTTAGTAAGTAAATATACAGTATGTTACAAAAGTGCTTGTGCTCGTTGTCAAGGGTTCCCTCTGAGTGTTTGACACCTTTTAGACCACTTTTATTTTCCGAATAAAAATATTGTCTCTGAAAATATTGGCCCGTGACAATCCTTAATATTGCGTATATTTTTTACGGTGAGACATGTATTTTTCTAATAACTAAGTAGCTACTGTAAAAACGCCATAAAGTAAGTTCTTCTATTTGAGGAAAGATGGCGCAAGTGTCACTTTTTACAGGGACCAACTGAACCCGCCATCCGCGGCCATCCTGTAAAACAGTGCACACCATCACATCTTCTTACGTGTAGACGCGTGTTCGTAGTTATGAAAAGTTTCGTAAGCTTTTTGATGAAAACAGTCATAACATAGGATTTTTGTTAACTAAACAAATATTTCTACTAGAACAATCAAAATAAAGATTACAGCTGTTAACTCTGATGAAAGTACATTAAATAAAGATATAATACTACTTTTAGTTTATCTCTATTATCATTATTATTGCTGTAAAACACAATCACCTATTCACAAAAACTTTAAACTTCATTTACTCAATTCTTGATTTTGAGTCTTGTGACAGTTTTGTAGCGGGTGTGCGATATTACGTTATAGAAGCCCAGAACGCCAAATTTGGGAATTCTGCAACACCCGCGGTATACGAGAAAATATATTATTATGTATATATATTTCTTATGTATTTCTTACAATAAACGCACAAAATCAAACGTCTGAATACGAATATAATTTATGCTTAATATAAACAAACTTTTTCAGAACATAGTGATATTTATAGCATAAGCACTAGATATAAAAATAAACTCGCTGTTCCAAGTTTTAGACTTCACAGGACAAGTCGCTCATTTAAATGGAAATGTTTTTTGATAAAGTCCCACCAAATCTAACTGAAGTGCCTTTACACAAACTTAAACTTGAGATGTCAAACAAACTTTTAATGAAAAAAGGCTACTATAAGGATCAAAAATATTTAGATGATAGCAATGCGTGTATTATGTCTTCTTTTAATACTTCCACTGTGATTGTCAACCAACCAACAGACAACCTGAAAATTAAGTTTTTTGTCATTACTTACTTTGTTTGTATGTTGATTGAATACTACTTTTCAAATTTTAATATTGTTTTCTCTATACGACACTGCACTGCTTAATAATATTATTGTCACCACAAAAATTATTTTTGTGGTGACATAATACAACATACATACATATTGTTCAACTTTTGGAACCGGTGTTAATTCAGACATGCATGGCAGACAGACAGACATTATAACATTGTTAGTTATTACTATTTTTTTTTCGTTATAGACATGTATATATAATTTTAGAAGATTCGAAAGTGCGTCTTGAATAAAAAATAAAGATATTTGTATAAAGTTTTTTTTTCATTTTAGAAGATATTCCAGGAAAATTGATGGGATAGCGGATAGGGTGTTGGGACGTAAACGTGCCCACAATTTTTTTTTATAGTTATTTTGTCGCACGGATTTTTACACAAGCTTTCAAGTCGAAAATATAGAAAACAAACAAACAGATTTTCATAAGACTTTACATGCAAAAGCAAGTCAGGTTAGACTAAATAGTAATCTGAGGATTTTTCAAAAAACATTCGCTTATTGTCTAAGACCGATCTTTTTATAATAATTTGTTTATTAATAATAAACAAATTATTATCAAAAAATCGGTTTTTCGAAACTACTCTGATAACTTTTTGACAAGTCTGACTTTTCAAACTAGCATAGCAAGTTTTGATAGAGTCCGTTTGCTCCTTTTCGATATTTTGGAATTGAAACTCTTGAAAGTTTATATGAAAACTCGTGCAGCCTAAACGCTCTAAAATGAAGTACCTCAAAATTAAGTGACTTCAAAAAGTGACGTTTAGTACCTTCGGCTTTTTAACTTTTGCAAAGCCAATGTTTAACTCAGAGTATCTGTGGCTAATTATGTAGAGTTCGGTGTTTATGACAGCTAATAGCTACCGTTTTCCTATATTAGGTAAATAGTACACCTGGTAAAACGAAAAAGAAACATATGTTACAGGTTTTATCTTTTTTTACATTTCTGTGCGCGAGTTCTTGATATAGTGTCAAATGAATCCTGAAAAAATAGCGGTCTTTCAGAAACATACGACTTAAGTAGGTACGCATCTAAGTATATTGTGGTAGTTTTTATTATTTAGAACTGGGCGGACCATAGATGATAAATAAGAAGTACCTAAGTACATAAACTACGATAAGGTACTTTAAAGTAAATATTTTTTTGTTCAGAATCCATAGCAATAGGTACATATTTATTTGGAAAAGGATATACTTACGTTATATTATGAATGAGCCCGTAATTAACGAAACTTAGATAACGTTTTAATTTTAAGACCTAGCGTTTATTTATGACGGCTTTGATATTATTTATTTATTTAACAATTGGCATGTATTTAACTGAGCAACATACTAACTTAACCTAACAAACTAAAATACTAAGTGCGCAACTAAAAATCTGATTTCGGCAACAAATCGTGAATAGTCGAGCAAAACAGATTATTAGTTGCTAACTTAGTATTTTTTAATTGCTCAGTTTATTATATTCCTTAACAATTTATGTACACACAAAAAAGCAACAATGAAAACACAAACAAGGACAACAGAGTTCAAAGGAACTGCTTATTCCTAAAAGAAATCTCTTCCAGCAGCCCTACGACTAGGAGAATTAACAAAAAAATGGCAGAAATGGTGTGTAATAAAATATAATCAGCATAATATGTAAATAGGTCGGTGATATTAAGTCAGTTTTAGGCAATACCGTTTCAATTCAATTGATTTTAATGGAAATATTAAATGAGCCACGACGATAACTTAACTTGAATTTACAAAAAATATAAAGATTAGTATATTTGAATTAGTAAGTGAATAATATATAATTGTATGTATAATAAAAGCTTCGAGATTATTATTTTTTGTTTAGGTAATTTAAGTAGTATTCCGAAGTTGTTTAATAGTATAATAACTGTTATTTGAGTAGTACACAACAAGAAGAAGTTGTCTAGATCAAAATGTAATAAAATCTTTAATTGTTTTACATATAATGTACTCATAATATTTTTTCCAACAGCTCTTACAATAATTTATGGTGTGAATATATGTAAATATTATGTTAGGCGCGACAACATAATAATATTATAGAAATAATTCTTTCGATGATCTGAGGGCGCGACAAGTGTTGCTTCTCGAACTTGCGTTTTTGTATTTTGTTGGATAAATTATTGGTATTTTAATAAGAGAAAATCATAAAGATCAAAAAGTAGCAACTAATTAAGTACCTACTGTAACTTTTGAGTTCACTGAAAGGGACTTTCCAGGACAATAATAATTATTAATAGCAGACTGATAGTGAACTATCGATACATCACCATGTCGATGAACTAGCGTAGGTTGAAATCAAAATAATAAGTTCTTGCATAAACTTTTATCTAAAGTACTGCTTAAGTATTTATCAATTTTCCAGGAATTGTTTCCAGCGTCAACAATTTTCCAAGAACATGTTGCGCCATCTTGAGGATCTAGTTGCAAACGTATAACAGTAAAAGCATGAGTTAAAACATGCTTTCGAGGCCTTTAGTTTGATACACAAATGTGTTCATAGATGGCGCTAGCAACATTTACTACCCGAGAAGGCAGCATCCAAAAAAATTATTTATTAAATTACAATTAGAATTTAACTACTACACACCCTAAAAATAATATGTAGTTATATTCGTAGCTTCATCAAATCTCTATCCTAATCACTCTAAACAAGTAAGATGTCCTTTTTACTGTGGGCGCCTACACAGACACCTAGGTACCCCTAAAACTCAAAACTGATACCCTAGCTAGGTCATCATAGTGGAATAGACCGAAGCTGATACTCTAGTGCAAGGGTAAAATTATTTTCTAAAACAGTGTCTATAACAATTAGACACTGTTTTAGAAAATAATGTATGTTGTATGAAAATATATGCCTACCAAAATTCCTTTATTATTATTTATTATTAAATTATTTTTAATCTATTATTTCCATCCTAAGGTGGCCTGGAAGAGATTGCTTTCAGCAATAAGGCCGACCTTTGTACGTTGGTTAAATTTGCACGTTGTATTATATTTTGTCAATGTGGTTGATGTATTTACAATAAAGTAATAAATAATTATTAATCTCTAATATACATATACGGTGAAACTTAGAAAAAGAGACTGAGTTGGACTTGATGGGACAATTTTAGAGGTGTTATGGATTTTGGTGATTGAATCTTATTGAATCACTATAATCTTGGTGCTTACTTAATCGAACACTTAATTAAGTCACAAACATGATGGGGAAGATCATATTACGACTAATGAAATAACTCCCGACAACATGAGACAATAATATAGAGATGTAGAGCATATTCTATGTCCCATTGTCTTATAACTTACTTTTATGTCCATTAATTTATTTAAATAGTTTGCGACTAAAGCATCCCCTTTTATGTAACACGTAATGGGATTTATTTTCAGAATAGATCAGTGCCGTTAAACTGTTACGTTCTTTAAAAAATACCAACGAAATTGTATTGATTTGCCATGAGCATTTTATGCTTATCAAATATTCAGGCGGCATGAGGCGCTTCCTAAGTCTTGTAACGTGACATCGAATGTGTTGTGGGTAATGAATCTGTAGGTATTTATGCTTTGATATTATAATCAAAGAACAGCTATGCCTAATATAAAAGTGTGGAAATTACCTACATCATTTTTTTCACGAGTCCCGGTCGATACGAGTGGAAATATACATTTGGGATACATTTTAATCCTTGGACAAGTAATCATTGATATTACAGATTGAAAAATTGTTGAGAGTGATATTAAACGTTTTGGAGGGTAAAATTAAGGTTTTATTTAGAATATTGCTTACTACTTCACACGGTTGTTGTATGGTTTACCTCTTTTTTTTTCTATATTTAAGGGTTTTTTTTAAATACCTCCTTCATGCAATTGTATGTTATATGTAGGAGGAAAACAAAAAGCCCTAGTGTGGAAAAGAATAACTTTCCGCACGCTAAACACATGGAAATAGTATATTTCATTACGAGTGCGGAAAGCCTGTCATTGCAAAGAGTTCCAATGACGGTTCCGCACGTGTACTAAACAACTATTTTTAATACAGTTGCGAAAAAATGAAGCAATTTAATAAAATAATAAAAACACCATAAACTCAACTAACTAATCATTTATTTCTTATAAAAGTTATAATTCACATATCACATTAATTTTGCTGAGAGTTCAGAGAAGTATGCCAACATAACATTTTCTGAAAATTAATTTGCTTTTTTCTCTTCTCTCCACGCAATAAATTCGTCGTATGTAGATATGTAGTGACTTTTTGACTTTTCCGGTAAAATGTTCTCCGAAGCATTTTATGCAATTTGCCACCACCACATCGCTATCGTAAATTATATATCGTCGCAATTACATAATATATAAAAATAATATATCGTCGCAATTACTCATTTTGTGCAACAAACAACTAAACTCGCAAGGAAAATTTTTGTAAAATGGCGCCAACAGGGCGCCTACCGTAATAGAATATAAGCAGAGTTTTTTTTTGTTTTCTTCACCCACTCTGGGAGGCAAAGGGTACTATGCCCATACAGCCAAGTCGTCAGTATAATTTTTTTATTGATATGAAATGAAAATGAAATTTAATGAAATGAAATGAAACCTAACCTAACTCATTTAATCTGATAATGAAAAAAGTTAGTAGCTTCTTTTTAGAAATTTTTGCATGGATCATAAAAATATCTTTGAATTTTTTTAGTAAAAACTTCGTGGTTGGTATTTTCTTTTTAATAGACATTATTATGACAGTTGGGAAAGAGAACGCACGAGTTCGGAAAAGGTAAAGAAAAAGCTCGAGTATGTAATAGCCCACATCCCGTACGCTATACGTCCCTGCAATACGCCACTTTTTGAGCAACTGCATTAAAAGTACTTTTTGGGAAAATGTATTTATTAAAAAAATTAATTGTAGAGCAAAACATACTTTTAAAGTTGTTGTAAGAATGGTTGCAGTTACAAAATAAAACAAGAGATAAGAATCATCATCATCACCAACCTATATTCATTCCACTGCTGGGCACAGGGTTTCCTACATGGGAAAACACATGAGGAGTTTGGGCCATAACACAACCACGCTGGCCCAATGTGGGTCGGTGGGTCAGAGCGGTTGCAGAATAACCAGGACCATCCACTTCAACGTGCCTTCCAAAGCACGGAGGAGCTGGAAATTGGAATTTATGATTGACGCAGCCCGGGATCGACCATGGCGAAAGATGAATTGTTTTCGCTTTCGAAATAAAAACCAGAGCGCTCGAACCGCTACGTCTCAACGAGCTCCACATAGTGAAAGATACTGTAGAAAATAACATAGTTTCAAAGCTGTTAAATACAGACTAAGTAATAGTGACAAAATAAAATAAGAGGAAAGCAAAATGATGATTTTTTTATAAAAATAAAAGACATGAATTGCGCTCAATTTATTTCCTTGGTCTTTAACAACATTTACTCTTGATAATATTTGTAGGTACAATGAATCATCATTATCATCACCACACTTATTTACGTCCCACTGCTTATTAAAGCTTTACATTGTACACCTCTCTAATTATTTTCTAGTACAGACACACATAGATATAAAACCGTCCCTTATAAAGCTAAAACAGCATTACTAAATGAATCAGCCAATCTATAAATAAATACTACAAAAGCACTTTCTTCATTTAAAGCATGTTACGATGGGTCTATTTTTGCCCAAAATTCACCAACACCCATAATAGTAATCTATTTATACTGCAGTTTATTGCTGTACTCTGAATCACAATTGGTGTGTAACACAATTCCTCCCTCCGCATTTAAAGTCAACCTTATTTTGTAATGTTGTAGGATAATAGTCGCGTAAAACTCATTTCGTCAGAGCATATCAGCGCATGAGTCGATTGTTGGCATCATCTTTATCACAGTCATCGAATAATGATTATTATCATGTCGACAGAAACGTTTGGCAGATGAATGCAACAGAACAGACTGGTAGATTCTTCCTGTTTACCTCTGTCGTGATTATAATATTGTTACGATACAGTTCTATTATTATCGTGTTAATTGAATTGATCACCTTATAGTGGTATTTATTTCATTGAAGTAATTAAATTTATATTAATAATAATAAGTATATTGAAGTTATAATCTTATTTTTCATGTTTCCTCTACATACAAACCTTTGTTCTTCTCTCGCCATCTATTACGGTTTTATTTCGTCTGTATCCAATTGGATCCCAATCTCATGTCATCTTTCCACCAAATCTGCTGTCTGCCTCTGGAGAGCTTTTCCCCCACTGGCTATTTTATTTGTGAGTTCAAAAATACCCACATGAAACCGAGCGAGCGAAGCGAGCGTGCCGCGGGAGCGGCCGACGAAGTAATCCAAATGGCCTCGATATTAAAAAGATAGGATTTTGTATACAACTAGACGACAAACAAGCTGACGGCCCACCTGGTGGTAAGCGGTCACCGCCGCCTATAGGCACCTGCACAACAACAGGTGAAAAATCAGCCGATATTGCAGGTGCGTTGTCATACTGAAGCTTTATATGAAATGCCGCCAGTAATTACGCTGGCTACCTTTCCTTTCAACCCGAAACAGCAAACTGTTTCACGGCTGAAATAAGAAAGGCGGTAGTGCCTACCCAGACGCCCAGACTACGTCCCACTGCTTATTAAAGCTTTACATTGTACACCTCTCTAATTATTTTCTAGTACAGACACACATAGATATAAAACCGTCCCTTATAAAGCTAAAACAGCATTACTAAATGAATCAGCCAATCTATAAATAAATACTACAAAAGCACTTTCTTCATTTAAAGCATGTTACGATGGGTCTATTTTTGCCCAAAATTCACCAACACCCATAATAGTAATCTATTTATACTGCAGTTTATTGCTGTACTCTGAATCACAATTGGTGTGTAACACAATTCCTCCCTCCGCATTTAAAGTCAACCTTATTTTGTAATGTTGTAGGATAATAGTCGCGTAAAACTCATTTCGTCAGAGCATATCAGCGCATGAGTCGATTGTTGGCATCATCTTTATCACAGTCATCGAATAATGATTATTATCATGTCGACAGAAACGTTTGGCAGATGAATGCAACAGAACAGACTGGTAGATTCTTCCTGTTTACCTCTGTCGTGATTATAATATTGTTACGATACAGTTCTATTATTATCGTGTTAATTGAATTGATCACCTTATAGTGGTATTTATTTCATTGAAGTAATTAAATTTATATTAATAATAATAAGTATATTGAAGTTATAATCTTATTTTTCATGTTTCCTCTACATACAAACCTTTGTTCTTCTCTCGCCATCTATTACGGTTTTATTTCGTCTGTATCCAATTGGATCCCAATCTCATGTCATCTTTCCACCAAATCTGCTGTCTGCCTCTGGAGAGCTTTTCCCCCACTGGCTATTTTATTTGTGAGTTCAAAAATACCCACATGAAACCGAGCGAGCGAAGCGAGCGTGCCGCGGGAGCGGCCGACGAAGTAATCCAAATGGCCTCGATATTAAAAAGATAGGATTTTGTATACAACTAGACGACAAACAAGCTGACGGCCCACCTGGTGGTAAGCGGTCACCGCCGCCTATAGGCACCTGCACAACAACAGGTGAAAAATCAGCCGATATTGCAGGTGCGTTGTCATACTGAAGCTTTATATGAAATGCCGCCAGTAATTACGCTGGCTACCTTTCCTTTCAACCCGAAACAGCAAACTGTTTCACGGCTGAAATAAGAAAGGCGGTAGTGCCTACCCAGACGACCCTACACGGGCCTACCACCTAGTGATATTGTTACCTTATTGTTATATTACCACGAAAAGAGAAATAATTCATGGTCTATGGATCCATCATTGCGGTATTCGTGTTCTATGTTTTGTGATGGAGTACCACACTACAATATTATATTACGAGTAGGTACTGAATGTCTCACTGAATGTCTGAGATCGAGTTCATGATGTCGACTAAGCCTCGGATATTCAATGATGTATCAGTGATCAATTCGTTTAACACGGGAAGTGATCATCGAATGGTAAGAGGCAAATTGAATCTCAATGTGAAATGCGAGAGGTATCGACTGATGAAGTCTACGCTCCGCCCTGCAGCTATCCAGATCCAAAACCCCGAACTCTTTCAGCTCGAACTGCAAAATTGCTTCGATTGCCTGGAGGACTGCACAGATGTGGACACTTACAATGACAAGTTTGTGGAAGCTGTCCTTACGGTGGGTTCTAAGCTCTTCAAATCCAGCCGTTACAAAAGAGAGATAGAGGAAAGACGTATGGTTTTACAGTCTTCTGAGGATGCTAGTCGGCATCTCAATAAGCAGATCTCCAAGTCCTTGACTCGTGACTACGCCGCCGCCGATTTAATACTGAACGTATTAAGGAGGCGATCGAGCGGACCAAAGGCTCTAAAGTGTTCGCAAGAGATCTTTCGCTTGGACAAAGTTTGCTGACGAAGCAGAAGAAGGAGGACGGCAGACTCATTACGTCACGACCTGAGTTTTTGGCCGCTTTACGCGACATCACGCACACCTGTCACTCAGGCCACCGATCCAAGAGCCAAATTAACCCGACATTACACAGAAGATATCCCGGACGTCAGCCTGTACGCGATTAGTAAAGCACTCACACAGCTTAAGAACAACAAGGCACCGGGCAACGACGGAGTTACAGCAAAGCTTCTAAAAGCAGGTGGACGTGTGGTCCTGAAAGCTCTTCAGAGGCTATTTAACTCCATCATGCTCGAGGGTAAAACACCAAAGGCGTGGCACAGGGGCACTCTTCTTCAAAAAGGGTGACAATACCCTATTGAAGAACTACAGACCCATCACGCTCCTGTTTACAAGCTGTTTTCGAGAGTTATAACGAATCGTCTCGCACGCAGGTTTGACGACTTCCAGCCTCCCGAACAAGCCGGATTCCGAAAAGGCTTTAGTACCATACACCACATACATACGCCGCGAAACTGATCACAGCCGCGATAGAGGATGTGTTTAAGCTTTAGGACCGGAGAGGACTTGGCATCAACATTAACGGCGAGTACATGACGCACCTTAGTTTTGCTGATGATATCGAGGTCATGGCTAAGATCCTGGAGGACTTAGGCACAATGCTTGACGACCTCTGTAGAGTCTTCCAACAAGTGCGTCTTGAAATGAACATGGATAAGACGAAAATTACGTCAAATTCCCATGTTGTAGCCGCTCCTGTGAAGGTTGGGAGCTCTACACTGGAAGCTGTTGACGAATATGTTTACCTGGGACAAACAGTCCAACTTGGTAACTCCAACTTCCAGAAAGAGGTTAATAGACGGATCCAACTCGGCTGGGCAGCGTTCGGGTAGTTTCGTAGCATATTCAGCAGTGTCTCAAGACGAAAGTCTTTCATTCGTGTGTGTTGCCAATGATGACTTACGGAACTGAGAAATGGCCGCTTACAATGGGCCTCATAACAAGGCTCAATGCTACCCAAAGGGCAATGGAGAGGGCTATGCTCGGGGTTTCTCTGCGTGATCAAATTATGAGATGAGATCCGCAGGAAAACTAAGGTCACCAACATAGACCGAAGAATTGCGAACATCAAGTAGCAGTGGGCAGGCCACATTACAAGGACTTGACGGCCGTTGGGGCGGAAAGGTCCTCGAGTGGCGGACGCGTACCGGGAGACGCAGCGTTGGTAGGCCCCCCACAAGGTGGGCCGACGATCTGGTGAGGGTCGCGGGAAGCCGATGGATGCGGGCAGCGTAGGACCGATCGGTTTGAAGATCCCTGGGGGAGGCTTATGCCCAGCAGTCTCTCGGCTGAAATGATGATGATGATTACGGTGTACTACTGCGTCCCTAGTAACTAATAAAGCCAAATGATCGGTTGACTGAAAAGATAGGTATCTAAAAAATTCCTTCTAAATTTCGATAATTTTAAAGCATACCTTGTGACCATCCAACCTTTTACCTCTATCGTCGTTACTTCTCACCTATCGTTGTATGCAAGGCCGACGTCTGTGTTACGAAATTGCTTTCGAATGTGGAGCGATCTATATTTAGGCGAGTGTCGTGCGCGGACCGAGATGCCCACCGTTCGCAAACGTTCGTACTTCTTTTCCTATTACTTACTTCTTTCTTATTGTATTTAAAAAAAAACTTTATTAATTAAGTACTGTTAGTTTTACAGCAAAATATATTGAGGTAATAAGCAAAGAAACGAGTCTTTTAAAACTTGTTTTGATGTTCAACGTGGCGTTTTAGTGGATTTTATGATTGAACTTTGAGAATTTAGTAAAATATGTTAGAAACAATATGATTTATGGTAACGTAAAGAACCCTAATACGGCGGTAGTAAAAATAAACGCCTATTATGAAGGTATGTTTATATTCTTGTTTGGATAACCAAACAAGAATAAAGATAGAAACAAAAGCTATAAAGATAAAATTGACAGCATTGGATGCACTGGAGACGAAATCCCCTGGCTCTAAGCAGCATGCTTCTTCAATAAACTTTATTACAAATGAAAACAGGTAGGTGGTAGGCCCGTATGTAGGGTCATCTGAGTAGCCAGCGTAATTACTGGGCATGGACGGCATTTCATCTTAGGCCTCAGGATGAAAACGCACCCGCAATATCTAATATAGTATAAAAAAAAATTGATGCAATTTTCCCTAAGATGGCGGTGTTTCCCCAGTCGGACGACAGTCTAAGCCCGACCAGAAATAGTTACCACCATGCCATGCATCATTTGAGGAGCTCAGTGGTGTAAGTAGTCCAGCGCTTCGTTTAGGATTACAAAAAAAAAGCGATTTTCCCCATGGTTGATAGGGGAAGTATCAATGAAAAATCTGTAATCTCGAACTGAAAGAAAGAAAGAAATAAAAAATATTTTACTTAAATAGACCACAAAGAAGCACTTTGGTCCTGGTTGTAGCAGCAACCGCTTTTAGTCGCCAACCCGCATGTGTTTCTCACATTCAGGAAGTCCTGTGCCTAGAAGGGGGACGTAATAGGCTGTTGCTGACATGCAAGTCTTCTACCATATTTCACAGATATACGAACGAACTTATTGCCTATAGGTAGGCAATAAGTTCGTTCGTAGTTCCTAATGGCGCGTACAGTATCAAAGTACCAACCGACTTTGCGCTCGTACTTAATAGTTGCCACCGTACTATATTGACGCCATCGTTATTGTGACAAGGTAGTGAAGTAGGCTACTTGTGTGGTCGACCGTACCTACCCCCAGTGTAAGTTTTAATCGAATCGAATCTTTTTACTAATTAAAAACGTCGTGTTCAACTGTCAACTAGTACGAAAAAAATTGCCGCGCCTCTTTTGAATTTATTCGATTTTTTTTTAATATAGGGGGTGGTGCCGTCAATACGACAATAAATTGAAACATGGGCTGTATTCATAGAAATGGTATGGCACTTTAAAAAACATCTTATTCATTTGATAATTTCATGACATTTCTATCAAATAATGCACCCAATGTTATATTATTTCGTACAACCACAACAAGAGCCGCCATTAATTTTGACGTTTGAGAACATACGAACACGACGATGATGAAAGATCGTTCCGATTCCATTGCAACTTACATTAGAGGAAGGTACTGCTATGTGATTTTCTAAAGTCAGCAGCCAAGTACAGCATGGGGTTCTTCGAAAGGGGCGTGAAATAGTGCATTATGATATAAGTGCGGTAAGTTGAAAAATACAGCCGGGGCAATATTGCTAGCCCGAGCCGTAGGCGAGGGCTACCAGAAAGCAGAGGCTGTAATTATCACAGCGCACGTTTGTCATACGACGTCTTAAAACATATTTGCGAGGAAATAAATAAAACTAGGACTTTCTTAAACGAATAAATCTTTAATCACTTGTTAGAGCAGTTATAAAAATTTGAACAATTTGTAAAACTGATTATTCCGTTGCCAGTTGGCATCTTTAATGTTGTCAAGTAAATTAATATTTTTGTGTTTTTGTTACAGATAAATGTTGTAATTTATTGTCAAAATTAATTAAATTAAAGAATTAAATGTTTGTTTATTATATTTTATCTTCCAAAGTTAATTTCATTCATAAAATATTGACCACTTTTCTGACTTATAAACTCATTGCTAAGATTTTAAAAAGTACCGTTCGTTTTTAGACGGATCATCTTGATAAACCGTGCGTTTTACATTACAATAACGCACAAGTACGTATTGAGATACAATACGATATTTAAATTGGTGAATGAGACCCTTTACGAGCAAATGTGTTATAAAAGTTTTTACAGGATTGTCAACATGCGAGTAATACTTACCTGTTGTTGCAATCTCGCAACTGTCCATCTTACCGTCAGGTGGGCCGTATATTTAATTGTCATATGTTAAATGAAAACACTTGGAGACATTACAATATGTATTTTGAATAGTTTTTAGTTTTTTTTGTAGTGTTCATATTGTTATTAAAATAAAATAAACTAAATCAATGTATCCCAACTCATCAAAAAAATGTTTTTATTTCCCAACCCTTTTATTAATATTTCAGTTGTAACACTGAGTGTCTATAATTAATAATATTATTAAAACGATAGCGCGAGTAAGTGCACAGTGAAAATTAATGACCACACGAAAGATACTCGGAAACTAAGCCTAATATTAATGAGTACAGAAATTAAATTTAGTAGTTTGATCTACATACTCGTGAATGTTACATTGCAAATCGTGTAATACTATACAATATTGGTTAATGTGAAATGTTTTATTCTAGCAGTGTTGAAAGGTACAACTTGTTTGTAAGAACTTTAATAATATAACAATCGGTCACCTATCATAATATTGGTCAGTCTTATAATTTTTATAATAAACAGTCGATCGAACTCAGAAGGAGATGATCACTTTAGTAACATGTCACTCCAAGTAATTGCGCCCGTCCAATCATAATTGCATCCATAATATATGAACGCGTTGGGGCGGAAAGGTTCTACAGCGGCGACCACGAACCGTAAGACGCAGCGTGGGCAGGCCTCCAACAAGGTGGACCGACTATCTGGTGAAGGTCGCAGGTAGCAGCTGGAATGTGGTCGTGTAGTTCAGCAGCGATCGTCACGGAAATCATTATGGGAGGCCTAGTCCAGCAGTGAGCATCTTTTATCTTATCTTCCTAACGCAATAGTTATTATGACATAAAACGAAAGTGTTACCCTACTTCTGAGCGCAACAGTAGGTACCTACCTATACCAAAATTGTAACTTTTAGCCGACTTCAAAACAGGAAGGTTCTCAATGCAACTTTATTTTTTTTTAGGTTTGTTACCTCAGAACTTCTGACTGGGTGAACCGACATTGATGATTCTTCTTTTGTTCGATGCGAAATAGTTGTCATATGGTCCCATAATTTTTTTTTTAAATCGATTGGGTAGTTTGGTTTTTAAATCAAAATAACTGGAATGAGTAAGTCGTCTATGTATGCCAATTTTTGGAGTTGGTGCTAAGTTCTTTTCAGGAACAATAGATAGTTAAGCACCGACTCCAAAAATTATCTTTCTAGGGGATGAGTACCTACTTAAATTTAATTATTTTATCCTTTTCAGTTTTTTGAAGTTAGTTTTATTTTTTGTTTAAAATTTTTATTACTTAGTTATATTTTCGCGATAAAGGCTGGTGATGATGATAATGTCTGATTCAAACATAATTAGTAATTTTATTTACCGGAGAAGCTCGTTGGCGCATAGGTTTAAGCGCTCTGGTTTAGATTACGAATACATAGCAACTTTCGCCATTGTTGATTCCGGATCGGTCAATCCATTTGTAATCTCCACCTCCTCCGTGCTTCGGAAGACACGTTAAGCCGTTGGTCCCGGTTGTTACTGCAATCGCTTTAACCCTCCAATCCACATTGGGCCAGCGCACAGTGGGACATCCATAGGTCATAAATCTTAAAAACCTGCTTTCTTGTTTTACATTTTATTCCTTGTCGTTACATTGGATAGTTGCGGTACCTTCTGAAACTATAAATAGGTCAGTAATTAGAGTGCGCCTTCATTATCTATTGTGCATTCAAAGAGAGCGCATCGCCAATCGTAAATACTGTTATCAGTGAGTCATTAAAAAGCGTGACGTCATTTGTTGTCATTGCGGGACCTGTGAGTGCTGTGTGAGTTTTTTCTGAAATGGATATCCAAGAACAGGGTATGTAATAATTAATATTTTTATTTTAATTGTATCTTAGTATATATTTTCTTTAGTATGTCATTGCTACGAGGCGACTTTTCTTGGAGTATTATATTTTAATATTCAAAGTTTGAATAAACTTTTAAATATGTTCCCACTCGCTCCGACTATGGAGGTATATTGCACCATAATCTTTAGACTTTCTTATCTTAGGAAAATTAAAACTTGGCTGCCCTTATCTGCCCTTTTGGCGATGACAAGGGTGCTACGGTTGCCAGATTATCTCGTAGCATTTGCTACGAAATTAGTTTATTTAGTCTTAGTGCTTTGTGTAGGTTTTGTGACTGAATTTTAACCGTTTTTTTTTTGTTTTAGGTAATTTATATATATGCTCGTTTTCAAGAATGCATATTCTTGAAATATGGCTAACTGTCAATACCGATAATGACTCGGAAAAGTGTCGTCAAGTCCTACAAAGTTTGTTGACTACTCTGAACGATGCTGAGAACATTGATATTCATTATTTAGAGAAAATTGTTAATAATTTATGTAAAGCTATTGCTCGATTCTGGAAAAAATGTAATAGGGATAAAACCAAGCTTTTATATAAGAATTCCGATTGGTTTAATGTTATTGAAAAAATTCAACTTGTGAAAAATAATAAGCAATGTACTCCGTCTGAAACGTCGCCGTGTCATTCACGTGGTCGTCCTCGAAAACCTTTTACGCAATGTAGTAAAAGGACTAAACGTCGGAGAGTAGCTGATTTGTCAAAGTCTGATGATTCTACTGTGAGTGCATTGCTTGATGTTTCAGACTGTTCATTCGATTCGTGTATATCTAGAGTTAGCACTGATGATGTCTTGTCACTTGTGACTGATGCTCAGTTGACAAAACATCAGTATTTATTAATTAAAAACTTTGTTAATAGTAAGATTTCTCCTAATGTATTACCATGTTACCAACAAATTACTAAAGCGAAACAGAGATGTTACCCTTCTAATATAACTGTTTCCGAGTCTTCAGCTGAAGTTGAATTACAAAGTCTTTTTGATCACACAGCTTCTCGAATCCTTGAATCTCAAAAAGAGGTCTTAGATCAGATTCCTGATGATTGTTTGTCTAATATCTCTTTACTTGGGAAATGGGGATTCGATGGCAGCACTGGACATAGTGAATACAAACAATTTTTTTCAGATTCAACTTTAGAAGATAGTAGTTTGTTTGTAACATCTTATGTACCCCTTCAAATTATTGTAAAATTAGCTGAAGATAATTGTAAAATTTTATGGAAAAATCCTCGACCCTCTTCCACTAGGTACTGCCGTCCTATTCGATTTCAATTTTTGAAAGAAAGCACAGCAGTGTCTTTGCAAGAGGAAGCTTATTTTAAGGATAAAATTGAAAGTTTGCAACCTACTTTTATTCAGATCGACAATCGTGAATTGGTCGTTTCTCATAAGTTGCAGCTTTCAATGGTAGATGGTAAAATTTGTAGTGCTTTAAGTGAAACATCTACAAGTAGATGTTATATATGTAATGCTACCCCTAAAGAGATGAATAAAATAGACGAATGTTTACAAAAACCTGTAATAGAGAGTAGATACCAATTTGGATTATCACCACTACATTCTTGGATACGTTTCTTCGAATATTTTATTCATCTTTCATATAGATTAGACATAAAAAAATGGCAAGTTAGGCTAGATAGTGATAAACAATTGTTATCAAATAAAAAACAATATGTACAGTCCCAGTTTAGGGAACGATTAGGTTTAATAGTTGACAAGCCGCGTAGTGGTGGAAGCGGGACGTCTAACGACGGAAACACGGCCAGGAAGTTTTTTTTGGAATCAGCTGTATCTGCTGAAATTACAGGTTTGAATAAGGATCTCATAGATCGTTGTTGTGTAATATTACAAACGTTATCTTCTGGACATAAAATTAATGAATGCAAGTTTAAAGACTATGCATTACAAACAGCATACAGCCTGGTCGAGGAATATCCGTGGTATAGTCTTCCTGCTTCTGTCCACAAGGTGCTCGTACATGGATCAGATATTATAAGTTATGCATTGTTATCTATAGGAGAACTTTCCGAAGAAGCTGCTGAAGCGACAAATAAGTATATCAAAATTTATAGACGAAGTCACACTCGAAAAATGTCACGTGAAGTTACCAATCAAGATTTAATACAACGACTATTATTACATTCAGATCCTTATATTACAAGTCTTCGGAAACTTCCCCCTAAAAAGAAAAATACTCTGTCACAAAGTGTAATAGAATTGTTACATGTTTAATATTGTTAGAATAAGAATAATTTATTTGTATTTTGTTAGTTGTTTTGTTTTTTTTGTATTTAATTAATTTTAATTTATTTATTTCTATTATTTTATTATAATTAAATAATGTTATCAATGTTTTGACTCTTATTTTATTTAAAATATATGTTTTACATTCCAATTTTTAAGTGTTTGTTCATGATAAATTTAGGTAAAAGTATGTTATTGTTTATATTTGTTTTTTACTGAAGTAAACGTTTTTTATTCCGTAAATACATGTACTTCTTTCATTTTAATGTTCCTAAAACACTTTTACAACTATAAGTCACTAAAATAATACAATGTATTGATAGTAACAGGACTTTAACTATTTATGACCGCCCTTGTATGGAGCGTGTCCCTCCGTGCAGCGTGGTGGTCTTATGGCTTCAACTATTCATGTGGTCCTCCCATGTAGGAAAGCCCGTGCCCAGCAGTGGGACGTATATATAAGCTGATGATGATATTTTTCAGCATTATCAAACCCATGCTCTTGACGATGATTTATTTGGCCTAGTTACTGGGTCTAGGATTTGTATATTTGTTTTGCGCTTGTTTAAGAAGCGTATGTAACGAATCGTTAGTCGAAGTATTAATACAATGGTTCAGAAGGTGATGCCGTGATATTGCGTGTTTCCCGAGAAACAGAGATGGAAGCAATCGACGCCTACGTAAATTTATTTCTGGACGGAAAATGTACACACCTTGCCGTTAGGTGAGACGTGGTAGAATATTCCTGAAGGATCCTGTTATAGATTGGAACAAAAGCTAAGGACCAGAATTCACATTTAATTGAACGATCCAAGCACAGTTTAGTGAGCGACTAATATGCATACTATCAGCGAAAAATTTTAATAAAGATTAATCAGATAGATTTTTGTTACAGATTGAAAAAAAAAATAAGAACTGGTATTCATAATTTATTTAACTAAACAAGTAAAATTAAGTGCGGGTGTTTTAATATTATTTTAATTATTTTAGCTATTTTTATCGAAACTTCTACTAAGCCAACTACTGACTGCTGACAAATTGTAATACAGTTTGGCTTATATAAAATTTACAAACATTATTTAATCTATAGAATCTAATAAAAATACTTAGAAATGATGGATATCTTATTCTCATCAACATAGGTTGGTGTGGATATGCTTGCATGAATAGTTTAGCAATTTGTCGAGCAGAATATTATTCTTTGTCATGGATCAACTCCGTAATGCTCAGCTGGTCGGTGGTTCACAATAGACGGTTTTATTTATTTCTTTTACTTTGACGAAATAAATAACTTTGAGATTTTTTATTGTCAGTTGACGCAACTGCGCCTAATGTTCCAAATGTGGACAGCTAGTGCAGTATGGAGATGGCCTTAGAAATCCGCAGTGTCGCCTCATAAGTGCCTCTTTAGATGTTTCAAGAATTTAGTTTACAGAAAGCCAACATTTTCACGACTTTACAAACGAAACGTGGCGCCAATTTTATTTTCTTGGCATTGTAGCCACTTTCCGGTGCTATTTACGATAGTGTATTACATATAGTATTTGAAAAATAATTATATTTCACTTACAATTAGTCAAATTTTTTGTTGTGATGATATGTCTGCTTACTTCGTCATTATTTAAATGCAGTATGATTAAAATCGGCAACTATTCCTATGCAATACTTTTCCTGTTAGGCAATATTCTATCTAAATATTTATCAGAGAAAATGTTTCACTCATTACAGTATTTGTAAATAGCATGATAGCTGAACAGCGTTTTACAAAATTCAATGTGTAGAGTTCATTTATACACTCGAAATATTTGATACTTATTGGTAAAAATTCAATCAAAACAAAAAATATTATGAGGCGGGAAATATCTATAATAAAATAGCTATCAGGGAAAAATGATAAACTTCAACGATTTTCACAAAATACAGTCTAATTAAAGTGTACGTACTAAATATTACAAAGATTCCATTTTCGAAATTGATATTTCCAGCACAACGATGTGAGTAAGAGAAGACAAAATTTTCTTAAATGTGACAGAAAAAAGTTATTTAAATATTAAGCCAAAATCTATCTTTGATGATTTAAAAAAAAACAACATAAAACTGTTCGCGCACTAAAAACTATTTCAAATAATTCTGCTTCACGGCATATTACATGCATATTAGTAGAAATAAGTATTGTCAAACTTTAATTCAAACTGCGTAACCGCTCTTAAGTCTTAAGTTTTAAACTATTGAAAAATAATTTTTGGCATTGTGGATAAAGTTTATTGAGTATTAAGACTGTGGATGGTATTTTACTAATAATAAAAAAAATAAGTAACGCCTGGCCTCATTGATCATCTATTTAATACTATCTCATTGAGATTTCATGAAGTCTCTGCAGAATTAAGCATTTCGCAGACTACTTGATGATACAGGATCAGCTCCAGGTTAGCATGTCTTCGAAATACCACCGAAGTAAAAGTAAATCAAATCCGACCGGCTGGTCGAGCGGTCTGTACCCCTTGCTATGCAGGCTACTCGGTCAAGAGGTCCCGGGTTCGTATCACGGTAGGAGCAAATGTTTGTATGATGAGTGCGAGCCTTTGTTTACGTGTCATGGATGTTCATATGTATATTAAGTATACATATTATTATTAATATTTATCCATAACACAAGCTCTTAATGATGCTTATTTTGGGATAGATAATAGCTGTGAGTGTGTGAATGTTACTACCATTATTACTATCGTAAATCATAGCTAAGAACCATCCTGATTATAACAGCTTTAAAACAAAAAAAAAGAATTATTATACACAGACATATACGTCAAATTTATAACACCCCTCTCTTTTCGTCGAGGGTTAAAAAAGCGTTTGATTGGTCGAGTTTAAGTCGATCAATAGTCCATGCTCGCTGGCTGTCAGTACTTGCCAGTAGCACAAATTCAGCATAATATAAGAATAACTATGAGAACTCTATCAAGAAACACCTATCGTTGTGAGCGCAGCACACAAAGATTGTGTTTGACACTAACAATCAAGATAAATGTGTGTCACACTTCCCAATTAGAGGCACTGCTCAAGCTTTCATGCCATTTACAAAAGCTCACAGTGGGGCCACAGGTAATTCGTCACTATTTCTTTATTGAGTGTGGGCACGTAAATGGTATGTACACACGACAGCACATCAAGTGTAACAGTTGCACTACGAAAGCCGCCTCTATTACGAACGCAGTAAGGGTGGTCTCAAGGTCAAACTGTTACGCTTAATGTGCTGTCGACTGTACATTAAACTTTCTATTACGCTATACAACATTAACAATTAGTGAAATTTATTAATATGTCATGGCATCATCACAATATTGACCTAGTGATGTAATGAAGTTGTTGATTTATGTAACTTGATATTGAGAAATAATTGATATAGGTCTTGCTAGTGTGTCGGAAATGTATTTCAGTCAACCAGCATATGTGATTGTGTATTAAAAATAAATATATAGACGCCATCCAATCGCTGTTATTTAAGGCGGAACCCCCTTCGGAAAATATTTAGATTGCACCGTACATTTTTCACCGTCGGCTCTGTAAAGAACAACTGAATTTCATGAATTGTTGTCGCTAAAATTAGAAAAATCGTCTTTCTGTTTCGTTTTGTGTAGTCTTTTTTTTTTGTTGGAAAAGCTTTTATAGCTACCCAGCTGCGATAAAGGGCCACATTTGGGTTATGTGAGACTCTCCGGCTGGCATACTCACTAAAAACCATCAGTTCTTTCTGCCTCGCTGCCAAGCGACGCGACCACACAGGGAACTTGGTAGGCGTCCGCGTGGCCGCTTGCAGCTGGCCTCAGCAGGCCACCACAAAGGGTTAGGGATATCTCGGAAGAACATCAGATATCCCTAACACACCGGGTGACGATGTAGACGATGGAGCCCTATTCCATCGTCCACATCCCGGCTAGGGCAGATGGAGTGCGGCAAAGAGCCTCCTCCTGCGGCCCAATCGCCTGCGGGACGGGGCTGCGAGAGGATCATCCTCTCTAGCCCGCTCCGCAGCCTCCTTCTGGAGCATGACTTGCTCGCAGAAGGAGGCAGCCGCCTCTCAGCACGTCGCAATGCTAACCATCGACCTAGTCAATGTCGGCAGTGTGAGGTCTGCTCCCCCTGACGCGATAAGGACATTGCGCTCATCAGCCCACGCTGGTCAGTGTCCCAGCGTGTGTTGCGCCGTGTCGTCATCACCACCACACGCGTGACACCGCGGACTCATTTCCCGTTCGATCCTGTGCAGATAATGCCCGAAGCATCCATGTCCTGACATCACCTGCACAAGCCGAAATGAAAGAGCTCCGTGCTCCCGGTCCACCCATTTGGCTAAAATTGGTCTGACTGCCGTAACGGTCCAGTGGCCATAAGCTGGGCCTTGCAGCCTGTATAGCCAATCGCTCATAACGCCATGCTGTGCCCTGTCGCGCCATTGCCGGATAAGTTCTGGCGTCGGACGTGCTCCTTCCCTTCGAACAGCAACGCTCCGCCTGTATACCTCAGACAGCGCAAGCGCGTTAAGGTCCCAGGGCGGGGTTCCTGCGAGAACGCACGCAGCCTCATACGACACGGTGATGTACCCGCGAATAACCCTGTTCGCCATGTTTACGCAGGAGGGTTTTATTGCGAGAGGACAGGGTTTCCGCAAACACAGGTGAGCCGTACAAGGCCATGGACCTCACCACCCCAGTATAGAGGCGGCGGCACGTAGCGCTCGGTCCACCAACGTTTGGAAGGAGTCTTCCGAGGGCTCCGGCAGTCGCAATCAGCTTAGGGCACAGCTTGCGAAAGTGTTCGCTAAAAGTCCAGCTATGGTCTAACACCAGACCGAGGTAGTGCATATGCGCCAACACTGGGATCTGCTCCCCTCTCACCATGACGTGCGCACCTCGTGGTGGTCCTCGACGTGGCCCGTGGAATAAAAGCGCCTCAGTCTTGTCCACTGCACATTTAAGACCTAATGCCTCGATACGCCCGATGAGGTTGTCAACTCCAACGGTAGCCAACGTCGCCGCATCTATAAAGCTCTTAGCTCATGCTAAGAGGAGAGTGTCATCCGCGTAGCATACGATACTCAATCCTCTAGGAAGCACCCCTCTCAATGCCCAATCATACCAGATGTTCCACAGCGTCGGCCCGAGGACCGAACCCTGTGGGACACCGCACGCCATCGGCCTATCCATTATACGCCCATCGCGGTTCACACAACGGATGTTACGGCCGCGCAGGTACGAACCAATGAATTTCAATAAGTACCCGGGCACATGGTGAAACCGCAGGGCCTCCTCGATGCAGCTAAACGGCAGAGTCTTAAAGGCATTCGCTATATCCAGCGAAATAGCAAGCAGCACCCTGCCCCCGGCGACCTCTTCGTTAGATTGTGAGTTTACTCGTAGGATTGCATCGATCGTAGAGCGGTTTTCTCTGAATCCTAAATGCCAATCCACGAGATTTGGGCCTACTCGGCTGAGGTGGCTCACTAGCCTGCCCGCGACGATTCGCTCTAGGAGCTTGCCGACCTCGTCCAGCAACACAATCAGCCTGTAGGCAGAGGGATTGTGTGCTGGTTTTCCGGGCTTCTGGAGCAGAACCAACCGCCCCAATTTCCATTTTTGTGGGAATCGACCCTCCACAAGACATCGGTTGTAGAGGCTTCGGAGACGCGTCTCTAGGGACCTAAGGGAGAGTGCCAAAACTCGGCCTGGTACTCCATCGGGCCCCGGGGCAGTGTTTTTGGCTCGAAGCCTCACAACTGCAGCATCAAACTCCCCGTCACTAATCGGCGGAGGAGGTGGTGACTCAGGCCTACTTTCCGGCTGGTCAAAGGCCATAACTGGGGCCTCAAACTCTTCGCGCTCGGGGAACAGCCTGCAGACAACCTCATCGTTTTGTGTCGTCTACCTAGCTGATGGTCAACTGTCTCGTAATTAGTTTTCACGGTATTTCATTTCACTGATTTATGTTATGGTGTGCAAATCAAAGAAATGATAAAAATTAATAATAATAATAATAATTCTTTGTTATTTTTGTCAAACGTGTTTAATTAGTTTTTATTAAGATTCAATTTTTAACAATTTTGATAACATCTTAGTTTTTATAATGCGTAGCTTGTTATATCGTGTACTAAACAACTTGTAATTATGTTTAGAAAGGTTCTGGTACGGACCGCCTTGTGTGATGCTTGATGAACTTTCACCCCACGGCATGTAAACAGCTTCTGTCCAAGCAAAAGGAACGTTTGGAATGCTTAGCCGAAATTCTATGATAATTTCAAAAGGTTAACAAGTAGAGGCGGTGAGTGTATATGGTTGGTACAAGTTGTGTCGCAGATATTGTTACGGTTAGATTGTTTGTTCAAAATAAGGGCGCCATTAGCAAAATCGGCGCCAGGCCATTAACTAAAAATAAAACTATCCCACCGGAGCTGGAGTGTCCGGGTAAAGGGTTGTTGGCAACGATAAAATGAGCAGACCGCGAGCTTTTGAATCTAGCTCTTGCAAGTTGAGACATTCATAGATCAAATCGCATGAAAACGACAGCAGGCATCGCCGCTGCTTTGAAGTATTGCAAAACATTTATTTTAAATTAGGTAAACGCGGTAGTTTTGTCCGACGAAGTACTTAACTCTGAGATACGCAAGATTAGTTAATATATTTGAGTCACTTTTTGGCAGTAATTACACAACAGCATTCTTTATTTAAGTTGCAGACACAACTACAAATCTAAATCGGAATAAGAATTAGTAGTTACATCGAAGAAGTGTTTGCTTCGAAGTCAGTTCACGGAAGAAACAATTATTGTCAACAATAATTTAATCGTTCTAGGAGGAAAAGTACAGTAGACGACAGTTACAGATAACAATTCAAAGAATATAGAAAAGTGAAACATGTCTGAATAAATTCTGTAAGGTTTACAATTTTCAATATTGAAATATCAAATTGACTCGAATGAATTGTAATCGACAATTCGGTTGTGAATTGCGATTCATTTGAGAGTCGTGCCTTATTCTCAAAATGGCAGGCGATAACTGGGGCGTAGAGACGCGCACTGTGCCATTTTTCCCATTCTATTCTGGAACGCTGTACAGTGTGGACTTGCAGGTAACTTAGCAAGTTTAATAAATGGTTGTTATAACTACTAAGGAGTTTTATTTTATGATTATACTAGTTGTACCCACCACTTCGTTCGTGTGGATATCGGAAAATAGCAACATGTCGTAAGAAGGTGGGTAAGTTACATGATTTTACTTGAGTATTTATTTGGCTAGGATTTAAGTCATATTTATAAAAACTCCTTTGCAATAAATGCAAAATTAATGAACAAATGATCAGTAAGAGTGGAACTATGGTAAAATGTCACGCACCCTACGTGGTCGCCCCGGCCGCGCCCGCCCGCCTTGGATATCATAAATGCGTACGTGCCACTAAATCATTTTGTTGCGGAGCTATTTTAATAATTTGATATCTCTTAAGATATTTATTGAAATCAAATGATGAAATCAATTGATGTCAAGAACGATCTTGTTCAAAATTAAATTCTTGTGATAAACAATGTATTTATTTGGTTATGGAATAATAAAATCATGTTTACAAAAACACCTACGCAGATAATGCATTATTTAAGAATAAATTTGATTACCAAAAAAGGTTACAGTGAGTCAACCTCAAAAGATAGACAAATTCTGTCGTGGCCTTTTTTTAGAACTTTTAAAGTAAAACATACATTAGTTTTGCGTAACTTTAACTGTTTACGCAGCGCACGCCACGAAAGCTCTGAAAAGGAATCTTATTTTTCGCTACGGCAACATTTTCTATTAATGCCCAGCTACTATTAGTCGTAGCGTGATGTTTTATAGCCACAGGCTTCCTCAATAAATGGACTACCTAACACAAAAAAATAATAACTTCGGTCAGTAGTTCTCAAAATAAACGCGTTCAACAAAACAAACAAACTTTTTAGATTTATAATATTACTAGAGATTATAGTCATATCTAGGCTAGAAGTAAGTATTTCTCTACCAACCCGCGTTGGGCCAGCGTGGTGGTGCTATGGCCCAAATTCCTCATGTGTTTTTCCTATGTAGGAAGGCCTGAGCCCAGCAGTGGGCGTACATTGGCCGGTACGGTATTTATTTTTAAAACATTGAATATTTTGAATCCAAAAACTGTTTGAGTAAACGTGAATCACTCGTAATAAACGGCTATGACTCAGTGACGGCTGCTACGTCTCACATTCCGAAATTGCGTCGGACGCGGGAAAGACTTCGTGTAACTTCGGGAGATATTGTTCGTGTACTTTGTATGGTGTCATAAAATATAACGGTCCACAGGTACAGGTCACTCAAGACATATCAGAGAAATCCGCATCTATTACGACCCAATAACATTTATAGTGTTTAAATGGGGTGCTTACTTGGCTTGTTGACTGTTAGGAATAACCATTGTAAATGGAATCGTACTTTGAATATCATCTTGATTTTTATGTCGGATCGAAATGAAAGGATATAATAATAAAGTTCCGTAATTACGGAACTAACGTAATTACCTTTTAGGAGACCACTCGAATTTTGGGCGCCCGGTTGGTGTAGCACCACGTCACGGAAGATCGCAGCTAAATAACAATAGTAAGTACTGGTAGAGTGTGTTTTTGTAGTGTGTTGTTATTGTGTGTTGTTGTTGATTGTAGTGTTGTATTCCTTATTCTTGTGTGCTTTGATAATGAATCTGGGAAGTTCTACTACAAATTAATTGACAGAAGTTTATTCTGTAACTCAAAAATTACACAGGAGCAGGCGTGCCCGGTCTTCGGAGTCATCAATTCACTGTTTCCACCTCAACATCACGTACAAAGAAATTTAGTAGCCCGTTTCTTTGTCGTACTGCCAGAACTTGGAATTCTTTGCCAGCACATGTGTTCCTTCCTATAACATAGGTTCCTTCAAAAGAGGCGTGAAAAAGTACCTTTCAGGCCGGCAAGGTGGAGGCGACTAGAGCAGTGTCTGAACTGCACTAGCTGTCTTCGCATACGGACTCTTCTTTTCGCTTCACATCAGGTGGTGTTGAATCATTTGTCGTGCTTTGTATAAAAAAAATGAAAAAAACATGCCCTAAAAAATTTAGTTTGACATAATTTTCACAACAGCGGCCGCCAACGCAACATAACGGGTTGTTGTACATACGTCACAAAGTTAATTCTTCCCAGAAAAAAGTATGTGTTATTTTTACGAGCTCCCCTAAAGAAGATTCTTTAAATTTTTAAACCGGGATGTGGTGATTAATTCCGAATGCAAAACGTTAGCGAAACCGTTCCACCTCTCAATCTGAATCCGAAGATTATTCTGTGCCAAGACATAAACCCAACTATTTGTTACCTACTTGTTGTGGGATCGAACAGGTGACGATGTTGGTTAGATTACACTTCTATTAATACCTATGCCGAGATGCATTTGCTTTGCGGACGATGGTCATTAATTACTAGTATTTCTTCATTACATTGACTAGGTGCTAGGCTTGCTTGTAGAGTAGATTTTTGCTCCGAGCAGGAAATAATAAATGAGAGGGGAACACCCGGTAAGTAGTATGTGACCGTTCTATTCCCTGGCGGCAGATCGAGTACGGTTTCTCGTTGAGACTTCTCAAAGCGATTATTCCCGGAAAATCCCTTGTTATACAGGGTGGTGCCGTCAATACGTAACTAAATTAAAATATGGGCTTTATTAGTTCCTACAAATGGTTAGCCACTTTCAAAAACATGTTATTCATTTGATAACTTCAGCATATTTCTATGAAATAATGCAACTACTGATATATTATTACCAGCGACCGAGGCTCTCTACGTTCGCCGATTATTTCATACAAATGTCAGGAAATTATAAAATATGAGATATATAGAATATGAGGTTTTCGAACGTGGCAAACCATTTCTATAAACTAATATAGGCCAGCATGTTTTAATTTATTGTCGTATTGACGGCACCACCCTGTATAAACGGAAAACTGTATAGGTTAAGTATTAACTTTTCAGTTTCAATTGAAACGGGCTAAATGATTCTGTTCCCTAATATGCTGCTTGTAACTCCACTAGTAATTAATCATGACGCGTTCATTTCATACTTACTGGATATACATTGCTTGATACGAATATTTTTCATTTCACTTGGTGAAACTGTATTGCATAACTATCAAAGGCCGACGGTTGAATTTGGCAGATAGTTTAGCAAAAGTAACTGCCTAGGCGGATCGTGTAGTAGAAGACTTTTGTATGATTGGTCTTGAACTTTCAAGGTTATTTCTCATAACCACCTAAAAACACCTTGAACCTACCAACACAAATAAACTATTCGAACAAACGATTTGCCTACACATGCCGGATTGAAACATCGGCCCTCGACATATCGACTGCATGTTGTAAGATGATTATTTAATCAGAGAGCTCATTTGATTGCCGTTTCTTACTTTAAATTAATTAGGTTACAGCTTTGCTTCACATATTGCATTAAACAATTCCAAACATTCACTCTTCATAAAGTTTATTTCCATCTTTACGTTTGAATCATGCATGCCTTGCTCAAGTGCCAAATAATCCCATTGTTTGCATTGTTTCACTAGGTGGTAGGCCTGTATGTAGGGCCGTCTGGGTAGGTATCACCGCCTTTTTTATTTCAGCCGTGAAACAGTTCGCTGTGTTTCGGATTGAAGGGAAAGTAGCCAGTGTAATTACTGGGCATGGACGGCATTTCATCTTAGGCCCGAGGATGACAACGCACCTGCAATGTCAAGTGATTTTTCCTTGTTATTGCAGGTGTCTATAGGCGGCGGTTACCGCTAACCATCAGGTGGGCCGTCAGCTTGTTCGTCATCTAGTTGTATAAAATTAAAAATGAAACTCAGAATTCTTCGCCAGCACATGACAACTACTTATGACATGGGTTCCTTCAAAAGAGGCATGTATAGACACCTGTATAGGCCGGCTAGGTGAAGGCGTCTAAGAACAGTGTGTGCAACCTGTTTCTGATAAGTGGTCGCCAAGCTTCACCTATAACTCTCCATCAGCCGGCTGTCATACTTAATAAGCAATGTATATTGCACAATCTAATCGCGTTCAATTTTGTGGAAATGAAATTCAAATTTGAAAAGCATAACATACTGCAACCGTAGAAAAAATGCTAAAGCAGCAAAAATATGGTAAAGCTTGCGCGAGAATAAACGGCGGAGTTAATAATTTCTGAGCACTGAGTCACGAGTCCACGACATCGGGTGGGACGCGGAAAGCATTCGGCCCACTTCGAGCAGGTACCGATATAACCGAATATTTTCTCACCTGCTCGCACTGAAATCGGGACGCTGTACTATTGTATACAAAAGCGTAAAACACCAATAATTTTATAAATGTAATATTTTTTCAGAAAAATGATATGGAATAATTGAAGGCTAGGAAAAGGTAATAATCTTCATCAACAACCTGTAATCAATATACGTCGCACTGCTTCGCGCAGAGCTTCCTATATGAGAGAAACACATGTTGAGCATGGTTCATAACAGCACCAAGCTAGCCTAATGCGGGTTGGTTGCAGTAACAACCAATGAATGTTAATGAATCTGGCTTTGTTTCCATATAATTGCCAAACCATCGGGGGCTCCATAGCATTTTGTTAGTTAATTATATAGCATCTGCTTTGACGTGGTTAATATTATAAATTAGCTGACAAGTTTCATCTACTACTTAAGCACGAAGAGCATTGTTCGGTATAAGTCATTCATAAGGCGCTCGAGTAGAAGGACAAAAAAAATGCTTGTAAAATAGTAATTTTGGCGTTCGTAGAGCAACGAGCAAAAACCTGCGGGCCACCATATTGGCTCTCACAGACAACGCCCTTCGCTCTCTCTCTATGCCTACATCATCTTTCAAGTCAGAGGTTACCGTAGAGGTATTACCATATTGTCCAAGATACTTAAACTTTTCAACCCTACATTACTGTTTAATCTAATAGGTGGTATGGTATCTGGACATTCTCCTTTGACTCGAAAGACCATGCAATCGTGCTTTTTATCGTTATAGAGCAGACCGTGACCAATAAACCAAGCGCATCTTCTACATACGATTTACAACTTAAACCATGTGGTTTGAGCCACTCAGCACCACCATATCGTTCGCATAACTAATATTATTTTGATAGACCCTATCAATATAGCAGCCGACACGTGTGCTGCTGAACTCCTCAATCAAGGCGTTCACGTACAAGGTAAAGAGCCTAGGGGAAGACAACCCGCTCTGCCTTACCCCGTACTCCAACCTGTACGGTTTCAAAAAGTATTTGACCACCGAACAAAATTGATCTGATTCATGTAATGACTTTTCTGTTTTACCTTTATTCTTTTCCTGTTTTTAATCATCTGCATGCCTTTTTTACGTCTATTTAAGTTTGACTGGTAGAGAATATCACAGGTATTCAGTCTGCCGCTTGTACTTTTTGTAAAAAATTAATGATGCTTATAGGTGGATTAGATAATTTAATTATTTAAATATTTACTACCAATTTTATTAAACCGTCAATCTTAATTTGGTAAACATAAATAAAAAATCCTTACAATTTTCTTTTTGGAGGTACCAGCATCAAGCTAGGGCTATGATGGATTATACCTATTAATAGCCAGTTACAAAGTACATATCTTGACATTTCATTCAGCGCTTTATACACTATCTATATCTAAAAGCATAGCAGGCACTGTAGTGTCAAATAAAAAAAATCCTCTATTGAAATAGACTGCACCCTTGCGGTATAGAAAGTCAGAAACATTATTGAAAAAAATCTGAAATAAATTTTTTTGAGACTATTCATAAGAGCCCAAACACGCTATATTTGCTGTAAGTTTCTGAAAAATTAGAGATCCCGCCGACTTTTTGATGGTATAGGATCAGCTCAAGATTAGTATGTCATGGGAATGTCACCAAAGTGACAGTACCTACACCAATTTTCAAATTAATCGGATCTGTGAAAGTTAGTAAAACCCATTTATCATGTAGAAAATGAGCTGATAGTCATCAAACGCCTGAACTGATCTTTATAAATTATAGCTAAGAACCATCCTAGTCACGTCAGCTTTCAAACAAAAAAAAAATGAATCAAAATTGGTCCATTCGTTTAGGAGGTACGATGCCACAGAAAGACACACAGATACACAGACTGAAACGTCAAACTTATAACACCCTTCTTTTTTCGTCGAGGGTTAAAAATTGAGAAAAAACCTTTTTTGTTTCTATAATGAATGTAAAATCTGTACATCCGTAAAATTTGACAGATACAGGGCATAAAAGTCTTCACCCCTGGAATTTAGAGTGTTCTACTAAGGAAGCACTTCTTCCTCATTCTCCTTTGGGTTCCTGGGTTACCAGAGCTCATGAAGGAATCGTGTCGAGAACAGCAGTCAAAATGGTGTCAACATAACACATGATTATGTAAGCCGGGTAACCTTGGAGTTAGGTACAGGCGGCTTTAGGTTACGGTAACAGGTTACCATAAAGTAATTTGAGCACGCTGTTGGTACTAAAATCAAAATCTTTCTCAGGTTCTTAAAATTTGTTCAACAAGTGTGATAAATGACGCTCGCCTTATGAACAAAGCTAGGTGAGCTTTGTTCATAAGGCGAGCGTCGACGAACTCAACACCTGTCCGGCACAGTATGCGAATGAACATTTGAACATTGAAATAAAGGCTTATATTTCTGTTACGCAGATATACTTTAAAATGACTTAAAGCGTACTTGTCCTATTATCTAGCCCAAAGTAAGCATCAATAAGAGCTTGCGTTATGGATATTCGATAACGGAGATATAATGATAATAATATGTAGGTTTGTACATATACTAAATAAACATACCAACATCCATGACTCGTGTACAAATGCTCGTACTCATCATACAAACATTTGTCCCTACCTGGGACCTCGGACCGAGTATCTATATCTGTATAGTAAGGGTTAAAACCGAAATCAAAATATTTGTTACATTGGTGTTCATAGTGAACTGCAGATCAGTAAGTACATGAGTTGTTAAAATACACAATGTAGCGCCCTGTAAGGGCATAGCAATTTGGTTAGCAGAGAGCTTTCTGCATTAATATTAGTGTTATTAATTATCAGTCTTATTGTTAGTGTTATTTGAATATTGGATGATTTATGTTATTTGTTTGTTTTAAATAGCTATTTCGATGGAAAAGAATTCGTCAAGCGTATAATAACAATTTTCAATTAAATAAATTTTTAATATACTATTGTACCTTTGTTTTAGGTTTTGTGATTTCTGGAATTATAAATATTGTGGACTGCAATTGAGCATTTTTATTCTTGAATGGGGATATGAAGCCTATCTTTGTGTCTTGTATTAATATTGTACGACGACTATGTCTACAGAGCACGGCTTATACTATATTTGAATGTTCGTTCGGCTTCTATGCCTGAGAGGTGTCGTGCACGTGAGATCTGTTCTAAAGGTGGGTGTCGTTTGTCACACATGTTGTACAAAATAAAAATATTTTAAGAACAGAAGAAAAATTTTCATATTTAAGTTCATTGAGACTATTGACTCATGAAAGTGCGAATAGTATCAGTTGGACGAAACAAAATTTATAGATCAAGGATGTAATCCCACACGAAAAATGACTCAGTGTTTTCAAATCGGACGAAATGAGTACAAGAAGCTTTTAGCTGTAGAAAGATATTGGGCGTGAGTTGACATGTTTACAGGACGTTCCGTATGTTGCCACTGTATAAATTTTAATAACAGTTTTTCAAGTAATTAGTAGGCTAAACTTGATTAATCGGTGATATGCAGTAATTCTGTTATAGTTAGTTCCTCCTTTACATCAAAGTTACTACATCAATCTAAAGTATTATCTCATGTTGTATACTACATCTACAGTTTTATCTCATGTTATATCATCCAACATGAGATAAAACTGTAGATGTATATAGTAACTTTGATATAAAGGAGAAACAAACTATCACAGAATTACTACATATCACCAATTAACCAAGTTTTGCCCCACCATTTTAATAATAAGTACTTAGTTGCAGAAAAAACCCCGCCAAATAATGTTTTAATATTTCCTTACGAAGTAAGCAAATATTAAAACACTATGCAAAATAATGTTTTGCATGAGTCACTGAAAGAAAATTTTATTCATAAAAACATTTGGTGGTTTTTTCCGTAATACAAGTATTCGTCGTGGATCAATTTTAAAATCATTGAAAGCTTGTCGTGAATATAATATTTTTGTCACCAAAGGTAACGTTAATTAAATAAGTAATAAAAGTTATTGGATGCCTATAGAAATTGGAGTTCAAAATAGTTTATATTTTTGAATTTTTACTTGAAACAGATAAATTTAAATATTATTGAAAATAGTTAATTTACAAACCCCTTTAAAGATGTTACTATATTATTAGGTGTCTATAGCTGAAAGAAGTGGTGCTTTATTTTGAATTTTGTACTTTACGTAATCCAGATGTCTTGATTTTTCAATGAATAAATTATATTTATTTTTAATAATTCTGTTTCAAACAATTATATTCTTTTCATTGGATTGAAATCCCAATCCAATGATACCCTAAATTTCAGTAAGTCAACTACAAACAGACATTTTCTAATGCTGTTGCTAGAAAATGACGTATATTCTATTAATGTGTATTTAATGACATCCGGTGTTTATACACTACTTATCTTGGGTATTATTTACATTTTTTCATATCGTACTATCATCTTCAGCCACATAAGTTATTTGTTGTTATTTAACAAAATCGTAAATTATTTTTTCAGAAAATTCTAATTTTATTTATTTATCTTTATAAGTTAATATAATATTAGTAAAAAAATATAGTAAAGTAAAAAAAGTATTTAAAAATATATCAAGTTTTTGAATTTTAAAATAAATCAATAGGTAGAGAGATACGGAGCCGGCGACTACGACGTGCTACGACCGTAACGTTACGAGACTTAGCCCATAGTTGCAGTTGATACATATAAACATTTCAATATTGCTCACTCACTTCCTTGTCACCCATTACAATTGTCCAATGCAAATGTATGTCGTAATTAAACTTTAATGCGCTTGATTCAAGATTATTGATTAGACAATACAGTTAGATTAATGTTTGTAAACACCAAAGAGCCCTGACGGTTAGGGGTTAATTTAAAAATTGAAAGT
Organism: Nymphula nitidulata; assembly: GCA_947347705.1. NCBI lineage: Eukaryota > Metazoa > Arthropoda > Insecta > Lepidoptera > Crambidae > Nymphula > Nymphula nitidulata. Next base: position 28,793,620 of record OX374616.1, read on the forward strand.
TCATTGTTAAGTTCAACTGGTGGTGGCATTCGACGTCGGGCCGCGGCGCCTGCCAGGGACCGACAGGAATCCACCAGGAAGCGGCTGGACCAGTTACCACCGCCCACGATGCCGCGCCATCGATCTTTATACCGCAACGTATGCAACGACGCATCAAACTCGCGATCAAGAAAGCTTTTCATGCGTAAAGGGTATCGCCAAATTTTGGGCAAAACAAATAAAAGAGTACAGCGACGGCGTCAAGACGGGCGTGTCTATAAAAGGCTGAGAGGGGGGTGCGCGGGGGTGGTAACACGATCCCTGAGCTCCAGCCGGCCGGCCGCCCTGGAGCGGCGCGGGCGGCGGCGGGCGGGGCACGGGGCGTGCTGCCGTGGTGCGCGCGCGCCGCCCGCTCCCGCTCTCACTAGTCGAACGGTGCCCGACCGGTAACGTAGCGCCGACTGCCGACCGAGAGACGAACCAGCGACAATGTCCGCCGTGGCGAAGACTTCCAAGTACAGCTACCGCAGCAGCGGCGGCGGCACCACCGACGTCAACATCGAGTATAGCGCCGACCTGAGTGCTCTCTCCAGGCTGGAGGTACCAGCCGTACCGAATCAGTGCAGTGCTTGTGAAGTGTTTGCGGAGACATGATAGAGTCTGTTATATTTTTCAGGACAAGATCCGTCTCCTCCATGATGATCTGGAATCCGAAAGGGAGCTGCGTCAGAGGGTAAGCCTCGAGCATGCGAAATGTGATATGCGCGCTCGCTGCGGCCATAGCGGGCGCGCGCGCACAGGTGTAGGCGGGGCGCCTCTCTCGCGCGGTCCCACACCTCTATTAATATCGCCGCTTCATTATCGCTTCCCTTTTCACCCTATGAGTGATATTTACTTAATTGTCACAAATTTGCACATAACAATACATTTTTCAGAGCCTAATTATGTTTCAAAGCCTAATTTGCTAACAATCTGTAGGCATGACGCTTTTTTTAAACAGTTTCATCGTTTAACTTTGAGGATTAATGTTGGGAAAAGTATATGATAACTAATGTAATAAAGAATATTAATAATGATAATTATCGTGTGTGTTTGTGAATAACAAAAAAGTGTAAGTTGATTGAAAAAGAGTTCAAAATTTGACACTTTATAAGTTAGTAAGACAGATATCAAGCTAACTGAAAGACGTAGGTAGTCGATATCACCGATCGCCAGACATAAGTTCAATGGCATCAATATCATGTGAACATTTTGAATTATTGTAATGTCTTCATAATATGATCCAAGATTACGTGTGCTATTTTGGACCGTTGCACTGTTCAGCGTGCAAGTGATTGCAGGCGGCGGCGCGAGGGGCTGAGCACTGAATCGCTGCCGCTCGTAGCTTGCGCGTCTCACGATATATTTAGCCACGTAGCTAAAGCATTCTTTGAAATCTCAACTTCTCGCTCTCCGGTCTCACTTTTGAAACTGGGCCAAATGATGCTCGTTCCCGTTGAGAATGCCACAATATTGAAATATAATAATAGACAGTGGTATGAGTAGCGAAAATATCCGTCTTAGTCACAGCTACCGTGAGATGGGGACGGTCTCTTATTTTAGACGGAAACAATGTTCAAATATGCGAAGGACGTTGACGTACCGACTAACAGATATTGCATAATAATTGTGAATTTTGAGGACTAACACCTGGCCAAATTATTTCAGGATATAGGTACTAGTAATAGGTATTTTATTCGTTGATGCATGATAATGAAACTTATCCATAAAAATATAATAGTAGTTTATGTCAATGACAAACTATTTCAGATCGAGAGGGAAAAGGCAGATTTGAGTGTGCAAGTTATTCAACTCTCTGAAAGGCTGGAGGAAGCTGAAGGTGGAGCCGAAAGTCAGGTAAATAAATTTTGTTTATTGTATATATTTTATTAATGTAATAAATTATTGGGGATAAAACTTATACCTACCTAGAAATTCGGAATATTGTACCGAAGGAATCTATTTTCCGAAGATGAAAAAGAAATATATGAGATTGAAGGAACAAAATAATTATTAATAATTATGGAATATGGAAAGATATTACAGGAAATACAAGAAAATTTATGAAAAACTTGAGAATAGAGAAACATCACGGGGAAATACGAAGAATACGGGATTTAAAAAAAAAATATATGGTTTTTTATGTTAACGCTCTGCGACTTTTTTTATGTTGTCTTTATGCTATTGCGATTTTATTGCCATGCGATATATTTTTGTAATGTGTTTATTTTACAGGATTAAGTGAAACATCAAGAAAATTACTATACCATTTAATTTAATTAGAAAAGAAGACACAATTCCAATAATAAAAACATAGAGTAGTAGACTATTACGCATTACTATATGAATGATAATCAAATATAATTTGGGGTTAATTTACTAGAAAATAATAATAAAATACACTTTGCTTAGAATAACATAATATTTCAAATGTGCATCCTAGATATATTAGGGGCATGTTTTGAAACGATCTCGTACGTTTTTCAGTTCGAGATCAACAGGAAACGTGACACCGAACTTACCAAGCTCCGCAAACTACTGGAAGATGTCCACCTGGAGTCTGAAGAGACCGCCCACCTGCTCAAGAAGAAGCACCAGGAGATCGTCGTCGACTTCCAGGACCAAATCGACCAGCTTACCAAAAGCAAAGCCAGGTGAGGATGAGAGCTCTAATAAAGTATACACACAGTTAAAACTAACAATGAAAACAATTTGTAGTTATTAAGAATGCTGTGCGAATCATCTTTTGCGTTGCTATGCGTTTGATGTCGGCATCATCATTAAAACACTTACAAAAATGGATGGCTATGTAGTATTCATCATAGTTGTCCATTAATATTGTGTGCGCTGGGACTGCATGGTACATTTTTTGTCACCAGGTCTGAGAAGGAGAAGTCCAAGTTCCAAGCTGAGGTTTACGAGCTGTTGGCCCAAGTGGAAAACGTGACTAAGGAGAAGATTACCATCTCCAAGACTGTTGAGAAGCTTGACATCACCATTTCTGAACTCCACATTAAGATCGAAGAGCTGAACCGCACCATTGTTGACATCACCTCGCACAAGCAACGCCTGTCACAGGAAAATGTTGAGCTCATCAAGGAAGTTCAAGACCTGAAGGTAATTAATAAATTATGTAATGGAATTTACAGAAAATTCATTCATACATTGATATTTACTCGTATCAGAAGTAAAAAGACATAACTAGATATATTGCGCGACATGCATGAAGTGCGATAGCTATGAAAATGGATAGATTGATAAATAGGTAGATTATAATTTCAAATTATTTCAAACAGGTTTCCCTGTCATTTGTTAAGTCATTTCAATAAAATATTACCGTTCTTTCATTGACCAATTCATTTTAACATGTGAAAAGAACTATGTGAATTCACAAACCAGAAACAATAATATTGTTATGTTGAGTGAATGCCGGCGGACTAAGAAGTCAAGCATAAAAATGTTGAAAGTATACCCAATATCACATCTCGTAGCAGTATCAAAAATCTATAGAAAACAACATCTATAGAAGTTCTCACTGCGGATATGCCTATTACCATCTGCACCTACATAAGATTATTTAGGTAATGTCTTAAAAGTATTTTGAGAAAGTTTATTGTACTCCAGGATCATAATTACCTAAATAGCAATACAGGTAATGTTAATATGTAATAATCTTCCAGGTGAACATCGAGAATGTTGTATACCTGAGGAGCCAGCTGGCTGGTCAACTCGAGGATTCCCGTCGCAGGCTCGAAGATGAGGAGAGGAGGCGTTCTCTGCTTGAGGCTAGCCTTCACCAGGTAGATACAATACTTCTGAGTAAATAAATAAACAGCAGACCGTTACGATTTGTTAGTAGATTTATCGTTACTAGAGCCTTATAATCAACAATTCTTATCCAATAGGTTGAAATCGATCTGGAATCTGTCCGCGTGCAACTTGAAGAGGAATCTGAGGCTCGTCTGGACCTGGAACGTCAATTGGTCAAGGTCAACGGTGAAGCCCAACACTGGCGGTCCAAGTTTGAGGCCGAGGCTGCTGCCAGGGCTGAGGAGATCGAGGAGATCCGTCGCAAGTACTCCATCCGCATCCAGGAACAGGAGGAACAGATCGAAACCCTCATCGTTAAGATCAACAACGTTGAGAAGCAGAAGTCCCGCCTACAAAGCGAGGTAATTACTTAATAGGAAATATTCTGGAGTTAAAATATAATTGACCAAATTTATTATTTGATGAATATCACATTATGTACACCAGCTTAAAAACAAGGGAGAGTGTTCAGAGAGGAAGTAGGTCTTATAAGTCTGATTTTTTTTGAAGATAAAGACAAATTAATACAGTAACAACATTACCATTTATAATCTATAATAAGTTGGTAGGTAGATTGTTACTTATTGATTTTAGTCGATTTTCTGTATTAAATAAGCGCTCTTTTTAAAGGTGGAGGTGCTCATCATTGACTTGGAGAAGGCCAATGGAACAGCCCGGGAGCTTCAGAAGAGGACTGAGCAACTGGAGCGTATCAACATCGAGATCAAATCACGTCTGGAAGAGACTGTTCAGCTGTATGAGCAGACCCAACGTGACCTGCGCAACAAGCTTGTTGAAGTCCAGCGTATCAGTCATGAGTTGGACAAGACCCGTGAGCAGAAAGACGCCCTGGGCCGCGAAAACAAGAAACTGGGTGGTAGGTAGCATTCTATATGAGTATTTAAAAAAGTTCTCAGATTTTTTAAAACACAATTTCAAAGATTTTTTGATAATTTTTAAAGAAACACATAAATATAAGTCATATTGCAAAGCATAGCAACTAATAAGTATTAGTTGCTAAAAATCTTTGAAATTGTATTTTAAAAAAATCTGAGAACTTTTAGACTATAAGAACATGTGATGAAAAAAAAGAAAGATTACTAAAATGAAGAAGAAGATAAAAGATTCAGGAATATTTTTTTATTGAGACAGGACAGCGGCTAATTTTCATAAATTTCAAACAAACCTTGTTGTGTATACAAAAGAAGAGAAAAAAATCTGATGTTTGTTATTTAAAACTCTTTGAAAAATTTGATTCTGATGCAGCTGCTAAGTCACAAGAATAAGGAGCATTTGGTATTTTTAAAATTACCGAAGTAACTGATAACAAACTTATTTCAGATGAATTGCACGACGCTCGCGCTAATCTCACCGAGTTAACCCGCCGTCTTCACGAGCTCGAGATCGAGCTGCGCCGTCTTGAGAACGAGCGAGAAGAACTCACCGCTGCCTACAAGGAGGCCGAGGCTGTAAGTTCACATTTCACACCTCAACAAAGGTGGCAAAAAGCATCTTTCCGATGTTATTTTAAGTTTTGCTAATTATTATTATAATTTTTAGCGATGTGCAACTGGTATTCTGGTATCTTGAAATTGACGTATTCACCTGTCGAGTTCAAAAACGGTTCTTTTACTGCTTAAAAATTTGCAGCAAATTTGCATTTTGCTCACAATGTAAGCATCTATTAAGTTAAATTTCGAACACGGGGTTTTAATTTTACGCGGCGCAGATTTTTTTTTTGTTTTTGGTATTTTAATACACTGGATTCATGTATTTGCATCCAAACTATGTTCAATAATTTATAATCTTGTGCCAGTTTTAAATTAATAGTCAAAAAAATTTCAATTATATAGGTACTAAATTTTGATAATATTTAACACTACAAATGAAATTTTGCGACTTATTATGATAGTAAAAATTTGCAAAATTGTAGCTTATTCATTTTGACGTTTAATAACACTAAATAGTATAAAGGTTTAATTAAGTTTATTATGCTTTATTTTCTGCTTATATTAAGTATTACGTTAGCTGATTCTACCTTTTGTAACCTAATATTTTCTCGCTGGGAGAGGTGAAAAGTTGTATGTTTCACACGAGAGCACGTTTTTTTAATGCGAGCATTAAAAAAAAAAGCAGCAAAAAAGCAAAGTGTCATGAAATAAATCACAGTAATCACTAGTCTGTACTAGACTACTTAGCTTGTTCGTGATTTAAAGTCAGACAAAAAATAACTTTGCTCGCTTGTTTAAAAAATAACTAAGTTGTTGTGTAGGGCTTTACCTTTAGGGTTAGAATTAAAGTAGCTATAGCTTATGATTTTTTAGTCATTTCCAATCTTTCTGTATTTTAATCTTTTGATACTGGGCATTAATCCCTTTATACTATTGTCCGTTTTGTAATGGTTTACCTAGATCTTAATTGCTACCTCTTATAATATTTAAATTTCAACTCATTGCAATCATCTATCAATTCTTGAATTAGTGTTATAATGAAAAGGAATTTTATTTCTTACAATGTTACTGCTATTAATATTAATGATCATCAAGAACATACAAGCTTTAAGGAAATAATTAAATTTTACACAATTATCGCCAGCATTCAAAAGAGACATAATTAGTAACGTCCACTCGTGTAATGCATTGGTTGGTAAAAGCTTGGCAACCATTCAGACAATATAGATACACCATCCCAGCCAAAGTTCCACACAGAAATAGAATTTATTTTTAGTGTCGAGGATGTGCAACATGCCTGTATTATTTTTTGGATTCCGTTACTAAAATGATTGATTCAGTAATAACTTAACTAATTTCCAATAAAGAATTAAGTGGCGCCATCTTCTATTTCTAGAGTGGGAAAATGGAATTGTTAATATTTGCATTCTGTTAATATTTAATAGATGATAGATTAATATAATTTTCGGAAAAATTTAAAATTTAGAAATACAAAGTTGTTTAATTCATGAGCGTTATCTAGTGATCCAACAACAACCATTCGGATTCCATTGACAACAAGCTCAACCAAAAGTTTTTCTTTTTAACTATTATAATATCGTTCGCAGTGCAGTCATTCTATTCATTCGCATAATTCGCAATTTGGTGATTGCTATAATACACTAAAGGTGAACTAATATGAATTATTTAAAACACAATTTTTATATACAGCAGAGAGCACATAACACATGAATCGTTTTATTGTCTATATTAGTTGTTAGTTCTTTAAGTTATGTTTAAATGGATAATATCAGTAAAGCATGTTCAATTATGATTGGTCGTTATTATGTAGTAAAATGAATCAAACGAGTCGAGTTTCTTGAAGTGCCTTTGAAGACCACTTAATATATTACGTCCCAAAACTTAAAGTCGCTAATAATCAACATCATAACTAGGTAAAAGTATCTTTTATGAAACTGAAACATTAATCTTATCCAGAAAATTGGAAAAATATGTCCCATGAATCCCTTATAAACAATGTTGATTGGTATCTACTTGTATTGTTTTGAGATAAGCATCAAATAAACATATTTATGGTACAAAAAATTTCAAATTACTAATGACTGTGTCTTTTGTATCATAGGGTCGCAAAGCTGAGGAGCAGCGTGCCCAAAGGCTGACCGCTGAGCTGGGCCAGTTCCGCCATGAAGCCGAGCGCCGCCTCCAGGAGAAGGAGGAAGAGATCGAAGCCATTCGGTTAGTAATTAACATGAAAACTTTGATTTAATTGTACTGAAAGGAAATGTTCTTATCAGAAAAAGGCAGATATACAGCTACCATTTACTTAGCATGGCATCCAGTGGAAACTATAGACCTTAGTGGAACCGAAATAAAACACTTAAATGAATTATAAGGAGTGATAAAGTGACCTGATGACCAAACTGAATATTATTATATGAATGTATGGTAATAATTTACAAAAAGTATGATTTACTCACACGAAGCTTACATTTCAAATGACTGTCGGAATATAAAACAAACCGCACACGATGAAAACCAACTCGGAACTACTAAAGCATTATATCTTTCAACACGAAAGTTTTATCCCCCCTTCCCCAGTTATAGCTGAGTGATGTGTGTCAACAAAAAATGTGACCGACAGGGCTCAATAATCACAACCATGACACACTTTTGTTATTGGACCTACTCCAAATGAAAATTAATATACCACCTCCTCAATTAATATCATATTAAACTCATCTTTTAAGAAATTTCCGATGACTGAAAATTTAAGCGATGCACTTTGAAAGTGAGCAAGTAAGTCTACTGCAATTTTCCGGTGCAACGGATCTGAGCAAGCAAGTTTTATACTAAATATATCTCAAATTATTGGCACAAATTCCATTTATTTATAACTGCTTATCTGATTGGTGAATATTACTAGAGATTATACACTTAGGTTGGCACATTGGTACATAAGAAAATCTACAAAAGACGGCGTTGATTTTACCGTGGGCCCAATTACGCAATATCGGCTCCTGGCGGCGCACGTCGTCGGGGTGATCGATATTCATTAACGAAACGATCGACACTCAACGCCGACTGTAAATCTTTCAATTGCCACATCATGGCACCGGTTAATTTGCCTAACTACAATAAGTGGAGCAAACCACCTACTGCTGTTTACGAAGACAATTATGGCTATGGTATCCATTTCTATCAGCCAATGATAGACTACATAGCTGCTAAAGAGCGAGGTGCAAATGTCAAACCACCTCACTTGCCGTGGAACAACGAGAGAGGGCTAGACAAGTACAGGTTTGACAAACCTATACAAGCTTATTCCTCAGAAGATGTCACTAGGATTTCACATGATATAGCTGAACAAGCAAAACGGGATCTTAATAAATTCGATGTTGCAAAACGTTCGCCATTTTCGGTTATAGCCACTGCAGCGGCCGCTAATGTCACGAAACACGTGGGAGTTGAAAGTGTTACAGTAAGGGCTAAGAAAAAGAAAGTTGATAGAGAAAAAATAAAAGCTGAAAGGCAGAAAAAAAGAATGGACGAGATAGAAAAACAACTTGATTTATATGAAGCGGAAGTAAATGTTGGGACAGAGTTGAAAGGCAAAGCCATGATGTATAGAGGTAAGTCTGCTAAAGCAATAGCGCAGACTTTATTGGAGGAAAGTAGAAAAAATGTAGCTCAAGGTAGAATACGAAGAATGGATACGGAGGCTAAAAAAACTGCCATAGATCGCAATTATGCAAAGTTTGCTGAGAGCATGATGTCTAAAAAAGTGGAATCAAAGTTTTCTAGTTTATCGGAAAGTAAAGTATCTGAGGCTGTATCAGAAACAATCAGGACTATTCGCCAGACGTCGCCAACTACCTGCCTTGTGAGAATACATACAGAAATTCCAGTGATTGATGAATCTTATAAACAGCGTATAGAGGAATTAAAGGAGACCTTGAATCAATTTGAACATATAAATACACATATTCTTTTCGATTCAAGGTGATGTTTAATTAAAATGATATTTCTGGTTATCAGTGTTAGTGAAGTGTGTTTGGGTTTGACTGACGATCGTGTATTATTTGTCTACAGCAAGCAGACCAGCATCGAAATTGAGCAGTTGAATGCTCGTGTAGTGGAAGCTGAGACTAAGCTGAAGACTGAGGTGACCCGCATCAAGAAGAAGCTCCAGATCCAGATCACAGAGCTAGAGTTGTCACTTGACGTCGCCAACAAGACCAACATTGACCTTCAGAAAACAATCAAGAAGCAATCCCTGCAGGTGAGAACTTAGTGATGTAATAAAATGTGGTGTGTAATACAATTATAATAATTTGCATAATAATATTAATATTAATAATTAATAATATTTTATAAAGTTTAAATAAAAGAGAAGATAAGTCAGAATAAAAGAAAGGAAGACCCAAGTCATGGGTATTTTCTAGACATACAATTAAAGGGAGAACTTTGTTAATCTTTATGACAGAGTATATTATGTCATGTTTTAGCTCACCGAGATCCAGACTCACTACGACGAGGTCCAGAGGCAGCTGCAAGTGACCCTCGACCAATATGGCGTCGCTCAGCGTAGGATACAATCCCTTACTGGCGAAGTTGAAGAGATCCGTGGCAACTATGAGCAGGTACAGTGAAAAGCTCCCCTATCAGTACTTGAAGTTTTCTGATCTCACTGCAATGTAGCCTTGCATTGGCTCTTATCATCTATACTATACTTAATCAAAATAATTGTCTCGTTTCAATAGGCTCTACGTGCCAAGCGCGTCGTCGAACAGTCATTCGAGGAGGCTCAGACCCGCATCAATGAGTTGACTGTGATCAACGTCAATCTATCAAGCAGCAAGGCCAAGATTGAGCAGGAACTCGGCGCTGTCGCAGCTGACTACGATGAGATCACCAAGGAATTGCGCATCGCCGATGAGAGATTCCAGCGTGTCCAGGTCTGTCATAGAGTTAAAATTAAGTATCATAATATTAATATGGAATTAATGCGTAGGAAGTGTTGGAAATATAAAATTTTGTATTAATAAAGAAGCGTGAAAATAGGTGCTATGAAAATATACATACATACAATACGAAACTAAATTAAAACATGGGCTATATTCATCATAGGTTCATACATATCTTAGCAACTTTCAAATATATGTATCTTATTCAATTGATAAGTTCATGAAATTTCTATAAAATAATATACTGCATTATTTCATAGAAATGTCATGAAATTATCGAATGAATAAGATGTATTTGAAAGGTGCATAACATTTCTATGAACTAATATAGTCCATGTTTTAATTTATTGTCGTCACTACCCTGTATAGATAGCACGGAAAAAACTGTGCTGTCTCGGTTTTATATTTGAGATATTTTTTCTAGAGCTATAACAGAATAAATAACTAACAATAATAAAAGAACAGAGTATATATAAAAGTATTTGTTTACTGTTATTGCAGACTGAACTGAAGCACACCGTTGAACATTTGCACGAGGAGCAGGAGAGGATCGTCAAGATTGAAGCTGTTAAGAAGTCCCTCGAGATCGAAGTTAAGGTAATGATAGTATTTACCAAAAACTACCTGCATTTTAGTAGGCTTAGTGCCAAATTTTTTTGTGTATTATCATATTACGCCTATGTTATACACTAACTTAAATATGTCTACGAGACGTAAGATCATTTGTAAAATATGAAATATGACATGGTGTGAACATTGACTTAGTTATTTGACTTTGATAGACTTTTCTATTATTCAAACAATATTCTTATTGGTTTCTCTTAGAACATTTCCGTCCGCTTGGAGGAGGTCGAGACTAATGCCATTGTCGGTGGCAAGCGCATCATCAGCAAGTTGGAGGCGCGCATCAAGGACATGGAACTGGAACTGGATGAGGAAAAGAGGAGGCACGCTGAAACCATCAAGATCCTACGCAAGAAGGAACGTCAAGTTAAGGAAGTCATGATCCAATGTGAGGAGGACCAGAAGAACATTGCTCTTCTCCAGGACTCACTGGAAAAATGCTCCCAGAAAGTCAACATTTACAAGAGACAATTGACAGAACAGGTACGTCTAACACCAAGTTAGAAATTGTTAGATTTTTAGTCAACACTTGTTTAGACCAAGCAATGGATGAAAATCATTTTTTAATATTGTTTTGGTGTTTTTTGTTTACAGGAAGGTGTATCCCAGCAGAGCGTGACCAGGGTACGACGATTCCAACGCGAGCTCGAGGCCGCCGAAGACCGTGCCGACGTCGCAGAGAGCAATCTGTCGCTCATCCGCGCCAAGCACCGCACCTTCGTAACCACCTCCACAGTGCCCGGCTCCCAGGTGTACCTTGTCCAGGAGTCCCGCGCCCTCAGCACAGAGTGAACACGCCACGGCCCCCCGCCCCGCAACACCAGCATTTCTCTCACCAGTCTATAATGGGGCGTAATTCCGGTCGGGTATAAGCCTAGTCGTTCGTTAAGTGATGTCTGATCCAGCCAATAGGTGGCGCTAATGGGCGCGCGCGCAGTAGCGGCACCTGTTGGAGTGCTTTCGATTCGGGACGGGCGCTCGGCGATGCGGCTCGCCCTAACGTCGCCGTGTCTCACAGAATGGCCATACGCCGACCGTTCGTCCCGCAGCCAATTTTTTAATGTAACGTTAAATCAATTTAAATAAAGGAACCAAAAACTCTCTAAGCTTTTTTTTCAATATTTTTCTATGATAAGGTCACCGGCGCTATAGTTTACAATGTCGTTGTGCACCGTGTCACGGTGCAGTAGTTTAAAATAAATGAATTATTTTATATTATTATTTATTAATGGTGCAATGCATATTGTACGTTTGTAACTGTAACTTGTAATAATTAAAAATAAATGCTATTTATGTTAAAGAAACAAAAAAGCAATAAAAGTTCAAAAGTAGATTGCATTTCATTTATTAACTACTGATTTATCTATTTATTTAATATCCACAATATTCAAATATTTGTACTAGGGTAAACACTTATATCTTAATGGGTGAGACTGATACTGAAGCATATTTTATTTAATTTTATTTAAATAAACAAAATTTAACGTAAATTCTTGTCTGAACGGTTTTTGTCGTGATTTTATACAGGGTGGTGCCGACAATACGACAATAAATTGAAACATGGGCTCGATTAGTTCATAAAAATGGCTTACCACTTTCAAAAACATCATATTCGTTTCATAATTTATGTAATTTTTATGAAATAATATAACATTGACTGCAGTATTTCATAGAAATGTCATGAAATTATCAAATGAGATGTTTTTGAGAGTGACAAACCATTTCTATGAACTTATATAGCTGCAACCCTGTATGATACTAATATAGCTGTAAACCTGTATGATAGAAACCGTGATCTTTATCGATAGATCCAAGCTAATAATAATAATCAACCCACAGCAATTGAGATATTTACTAGATGGTAGGTCCGTATGTAGGGTACCCAGACGACTACATACGCCGGTACCACTGCTTTCTTATTTCAACTGTGAAAAAGTTTGCTGTATTTCGGATTGAAGGGAAAGGTAGTCAGTGTAATTACTGGGCATGGAACGTATTTATGTTAGGCCTCGGGATATCAACGCACCTGCTATACCAAGTGATTTGTTCCTTGTAAATTGCAGGTGTAAACATAGAGTCAACACATTCAATATGCCAACTTTCAAGTCATAAATATTGGATACAAAAAAACCGCCATAATTTGCCATGCATAGCAAGTCAGGCGGGTCAAAAAGATTATCAGATGATTTTTCGAAAAGTCTACTAATAGACAAATTAGGATAAAAGCGGAGTTGCCTCGCCTTGGTGAGATATATGCCGGTTTCGAATACACTATGTTAGAGATGTACTTGATGTTAGTGCTCTTTTATAATTAGGAGCCCTACTCCAAGCCCTACTTAGGCCTGCCCTCAGGGCCACACAAGTTGTAGAACAGCGCGTACGCATTTAGTTTGGGTAAACGAAAATCATCTGCCGCGAGTCCTCAGTGACCGTCTAAATTGTATTTGTCAGTGATTTCTAACGAATATATTTTGTATGTTTGTGGATTCAGTCAACTTTTTATTTCTTCGAATGCACTGGAGTACAAATTACGCGGACTTTTGTGTTTTATTTTCAAATAGCTTTTATTTATTTTTTCAATAACGATGTATTCCTCTAAAACAGTACATTCGCCGCATACAGTTTTGCTTTTGCTTGTCGCTTTAAAAACAACAACGTTGCAACAACTACTTCTTCTAAGATTTAATAAAAGCTCTGGCTTTGTAATTGATTTTTTATTTGGTAATATTCGCAAGCATCTAAAATTAATTCCAAAGATGATGGCCCTGTTTTTATATTTAAAGTTAATAATAAGCCACAACGTAAAATTAATGATACTTACCTAAACTTAATATGGTGGCAATTAAGCATACGGCCCACCTGATGGTAAGCAGTTACCGTAACCTATGAACCCTTTGTGTATCACTACACGTTGCCAACCCTGTAAAAATCTGTCCAAGCCCTTTTTGAAGCACCATGCTGTACTTGCTAAAACCGGTTTTTTGTATTTTTAAAGTTTAAAACATTTTACAGTGCTGATACTTTATTTAAGTAAAAAAAAATAGATGGTTTCATTTTTTTTTTAAGTAATTTCATAGTGAGACTTCTATATCTGCATTAGGCAAATAAACCCCAAAGCATTTTTAACTTGAGAGTTGAGACATTCCGCTATATTAGGCATCTATGCCTTTTTCGAGAGGTCAAATAAAACAGGATTTACTCAAAAACTATATTAATTGTATTGTAAGAGATTGTGTACAATAATAATTTAATGACCAACGTTTCACTATAGACGCAGCATATTGTCAGTAGATAATTAAGCTTGAAGTAATATAGATTTTTTATGAAGTGGGGCAACCATTCGGCTTTTACCCAATTGTCGATTTTAGGTTTTTAAGAAAAGGTGAATATTACTCTTACTCTATTACTGTTTCTAAAAATTCTCTCCTAACTATTTAGACTACCCTGCCTTGCTTATGCTGTACAGTCATATTAGAATCGATTTCTTCGTTTCTAATATTTACCGACCGACCGTTTTTGTTGAGGACCGGCCCTGCTATACAGGCAACTCGGTCGGGGGTCTCGGGTTCGAATCCTGGTGGAAGCAAATATTTGTATGATGTGTACGAGCGTCTGCTCACGAGTCATGGATGTTCTTATTTTTAGTTACTATATTACTAATATTTATATACATATTATTATCAATATTTGTACGTTATCTAGTAACCATATCACAAGTTCTTAATGATGCTACTTTGGGCCAGATAATCAGTGTGGTTGTATGATTATTATTATTATTTATAAAATTATCTCTCTTTAAATAGGTGTTTTATAGAAAAAGTAAACTTAACACTTTTTTTTCATTGATATTTACAATTCTGATTTCATTCAGCAGTAGCATTGGATAGATTCGTGTAATAATGAAATGAAATAAAAATAACTTTATTCCAATTTGCCCCAAGAAGGACATTTTAATAGACAATGCAACAATAGGTGCATTTAACATGTTTTCGTACTTGAAAAACAAGGGAAAAAAGCAAATTACCATCGCCCGCTTACCATCAGGGGGGCCGTCAGCTTGTTTGTCATCTAGTAGTTAAAAAAATAGTTTCAGCTGGAATATATCTACATTTTTAAACAAACAAGCAGTTCGAAAAATCCGATTAATTTAAAATCGAGTAGCTTATTCAATTAGCTTTGTAAATAGGTATATCACATTGCTGTTTAAAATTATTCGGAATTAAAGCCCAAAAAAGTTGTTCTTTCATATTGCCACATTGATTACCGGTGAAATCAACGATAAATTTCAACTTTTGTACAAACAAATCATGCCTGAAAACGAATTATTAGTATTTTTCCGTATTCAGGAGGATTTTCCCTGTTTTTTTGAGATAATGTATGATTTGGATATACCTGGCCGGATGTGAAACATGTCCTTCTTCTTGCTATTCAGAAAGTGAGCGCTTTTATGTTAAAAAGTGGTAGTAAATAAAATGATTTCTTGTGTACTTACTTAAGAGGGTAAAATCAACAAGGTAAATAATTCTTAAAGTTGTTCTAGAAGTCACCGCGAGTATAATAAGTAAAATGCCAGAACTCATTGAAGAAGCGTTATATTTGGAGAAGGGGGATTCTTCCCCTACGCTAAGTACTTGGTAGCGTCTTCATGTTTTACGGGGTTGGAAACGTGAGTAAGTTTTTGTTATCACAAGCGACTAAAGGCTAGGGTTACAGATTACCATATGGCAGGGTCAGGTCGTCTATGCTTTTCTATCACGTTCACAAAAGGGGCTTGCTACGAAAATAAAATATCATTGAAGCAAGATATTTGTTTAACATTACTATCAATGTATAACTGTTTCGTTTTTTTAAATAGTTTAGATTGGAGGGTTTTGCACAAAATAATGACCTATTTTGTGAAGAGTTTTCAAGAAACAAGTGACCATTTGGGCTAGCTCTTCATTACCCTCATTAACAATATTTTGTGGTTCTGTGAATGCTATTTCAGCTCCAAATGGGTGTATTTAGTATAAACTACTTAAATTACTATTTTGGCACGTAATTTTATGTGTATATACGAAAGCGTAAGTACGTGACTTGATATTTAAGTGGTGGGAACTGTACTTAATTGTACCTACGTTAGTAAATTTGTTGAGGTTAAATATACCCACACCCACATTGAGAAAATTGGAGAATCGTGTTCTGTTCCTTGCGTACAAGTCCATCGTTCTCTATTTACGTTACAAGCTATAGTCTACCTTTACAATGTTGTAATAAATATAATCCAAAAACAAGTATTTTCTGAAATACCGACTATCCTCGTTGCCCGATTTCGTTGTTATCTGTGTAAATATGTAGTATTTCTGAATAAGCCTATAACTTTATTTTTCTCACTTGGGTAGCTCTTGGGCTTCCGACGATGGAAGCGAGCTACACCCGTATTCCTCAACAACATTATACACATTATTGACTATGGCTGCAGACTTAGTTAAGATGTTTGAAGCTAGACAGGCGGACTTAGAAAGCCCTAAAACCAACCAAAAAACCTGCTATGCATTGTATCAAGACGGATTAAAAATGAAAATGTATTATTTTTGCTTCACTTGCCACTTTACAACATGTTTGATACAATACGATTGTTTTGTAATTCACAAATACGAAGAAGAACTATTTTAACAAATACTAGAAGGTATTTATGAAATAAAATTTATTTCTATAAACTCATGATCACTAAAAATCCTAATCGTAATCTTTAAATCTTAGATTTCTATGTATTAGTAACAGTGAGCAAGAATTATTAATGATGACACCATAGCAATGTAGGACAGTTAGGAATATAAGATATACTTTCAAGAAAAACAGTAAACTATTAAATTTTATTTGACACATCTTAGCAACTTGTGATGTCGACTACTCAACAAAAGCTTCTTGTGACATTTCGCCATTACATTAGATTTTCATTTCAACACAATTTTAGATAGAACTCAGTTTTCCAATGTTTACAGTTATTCTAATGAATTCTAAGATTGATAACCTTAATATTAGAAAGAGTAACAAACTTAATAATAGGTAGTTACTCAAGATAATTCATACAAATTTTAGAATTTTAGTGTCATCATTTATTTAAAAAAATATTTTGTAATTGCTGCTAAGTTCGATAGTCCGAATAACGGTTTTTTTTATTAGTAGTAAGCGGCTTAACATTTAGACGCTACTAGCACCATGAGCGTGTGTGGTGACTGGCGCCTAGGACCTTACTTATATTTTTAAGCTTTGAGAACATTATCTACATCATTATTATCTTCCTTTTT
Source organism: Nymphula nitidulata (assembly GCA_947347705.1). NCBI lineage: Eukaryota > Metazoa > Arthropoda > Insecta > Lepidoptera > Crambidae > Nymphula > Nymphula nitidulata. The sequence goes on from OX374616.1 coordinate 28,810,777, forward strand.
AATAAAAACGTTGACTTAATAATGTTTATACCTTTTTTTTTAGTTTATTATCAACATAAAAATACATTTAAGGATTAACAAATAATGAGCATTAAAATAAACCACTGAGGTTTGTCTACAATGCCGCGAACAATCAACAATAGGCTGTCATAACAGGCAATAAACATATCAGAAAACGATACCTTTTGAGATTCATATTCATAAAAAAATTCAAGATACACAAAACAATCCTACTTACACTTAATACAGAAATCATAACCAGTAGTACAGAAACCAAACCAGTACATAAGTCAATTATCAAACTGGAGAAAGAAAGATTTTAGTTTTGTTTTAAGATTTTTCTTGATAGGTTATTTTCTAACATTGTTACCTATGTAAGTGTATCAAAGAAATCGTCATGCCAAAGTTTGTCGATCCATAAGTTCGCAGGACTGCTCAAATTTTGTTTCGTACAATATTTTTTTAGAAAAGATGTCTATAAACAATTACACTATTAAACCAAAATATACATAATTAATTAAAAAGTACCTACTCACAAAGAAATATGGTCATATACTTCATTGTAACAATTACATTTATAACAATAATAATAAAAATAATAATTTAAATATTTTATATTTAAACTATTATTATTATTATTACTTTTTGATATATATTTTTATACTATAATTATCACCAGCCTATAAACGTCCCACAGCTGGGCACGGGAGAAACACATGAGGAGCTTGGGCCATAACACCGCCACTAGTGCAATGCGGGTTGGTGGGCTAAAGCGGTTCCAGTAACAACCTGGACTGGCTTAACGTGCCTTCCGAAGCATGGAGGAGCTCGAGATTATAAATTTGATTGACCCATCCCGGGACCTATCATGGCAAAAGTTGCTTTGTTTTCATAATCGAAACCAGACCGTTCAAACCATTAAGCCACCGAGCTCCTCTACATATTATAATAATATATTATTGTTATTGTTAGTATATTTTTACATCGTTTTCTTTCTTTATTTGTAATTGATGCAATTTTTATGTTTAAAATACCATGCCTACTGATTAAAATGAATACAAACTTTTTGTTTAGACGGGAGCAAGTCTAGTGCACACTCAGTGGGTCACCAGACCAGTGACTCAGCGTCGACGTCACCAGTTTCTGGCTAAATTATCGGGAACATTCGTAAATAAAGCGTATGCCAAAAAATTGTGAAATCGTGACTTCTTCTACTTACTTTGATTTATTTCTGATGAATGTTTACCTACATACGTATTTTTTTATTATATTTCGGGATTTCATGAAATCTCAAGTATCTTCATTTCCCTCTGACATAAGCATACAAAGTACTGTAAATCAATACTGATGTGGAGCGGTAAGAAGACTCCATATGCGATTATGCAAAGCTTATTGTTTTATTTTCTTATCAGACCTTATCAGACGGCGGTGACAATATATAAAATAAGGTAGTATCAATTATAATGCTAGTTAAATTCGGTTAATATGTAGTACTGACGCAACCAGCCTGCCAACAAAGCAAAAGAAACTAATTAGAATCATATTTAATATACAAGAAACTGTTAGCTGCAAGCCTTACTTTGAAAAATATAACAATTTAACACTACCGTGTATATCTTGGAGTTGTGTAAATTTCTTCGTAAATATCCAAACTTCTACACAAGACACGAAGACGACACAACTCAACATCTCAGACATAGAAATAAATTAATGCTTCTAACCTCTCAAATGAAACATCACTCTTCCAGTCCATTAGTCATGTCAATAAAAAATTTCAATAAGTTACCTGATTCATTAAAAAACATCAGTGATGAAAAACATTTTATAAATAGCCTAAACAATTTCTTACTGAAAAGAGCTATTATAACGTAAGAGAATACTTAGAAGACAGAAATATATAATAATAATAATTATAATAAAATACTGAAAAAATAATAATAGATAGGAAACGAAATAACATAACTTACGTATGAAAATTAGATATAAAAATAAGACAGCACTTTTTAAAAATATTTATAGTTATGTCTATTTAAAAGAATGAAGTACTAAATAAAATATCTAATTAATAACAAAATTAAAATTATAATAATCACAATGAAATAACAATAATATTTAATATAGATTTGAAAGATAAAACACTAATCAAAATAATGAAACTAACAATGACAATATTAGATACATATATATTACTAATACTAATAATAATTACAAGTGTTCATCCTCTCCATTATTGTTGTGCCCGACAGGGTCCATAGTGATTCCTACTGTGTAATCAAACATCTATTGTAAATACCTATGGAATGCAATAAACGATTGAGTATTGAGTATTGATTTTAATAACCTAATAGCCCAAGAATTTAAATTTGATAATTTTGAACCTTGTTTATTTTTGCGGAGCGGGTATTTACTATTATTATTTATTTACTCTTTACGAGATAGTTTTATTCCTAAAGTAGTTATTGTCGTGCTCATTTTTATTATCAATGTTATATTATGTACTTCAAAAAATAGGAACATTGCACTTTCATTTCTATTGCCATTTTACTACTGAATTAAAAAAAAAAAATTTTTACTGTCAACGTCCTTTTTTATATAACGATATTACCGACACCTCGTACACGCCACGTGTCGTAGTCGTCACGTCGGCCCTAAATCGAGCCGTGTGAAAGCGTGAAGTTGCTCTCGCGCCGCCCGCCCAGTCTCCGGCCGCCCGCCCTGAGTCGCGTGCGCACCACACGTCACTAAACCAACACCAGGTCAGTGGTTATTGCTGCATTTCTAACTAAAACCATCATACCTCAACATCAAAACAGAACAAAATAAGAGAGGCGGGCGTCCACTAAGAATACACCTGAAAGTGGCGGTTTTATTTCTGTACTGCATAATACTGAGTGCATGTCGTCTCGTCAGTGGATGTGTAATTAACCAAAACGGTATTCCGTGTAAGCAGTAGCGGGAATTAAGTCTAAATATTTCGTATAAAAATACTCTTTTTGCGTGTTATTCGTTTTGTATGGAACGCGGAGTTTGTGTGGAGACCAACCCGTTATTTAGTTCGAGTTTGTGATAAAAAAATAGACATTTGATTGTAGGTATTAGTACGAACGTACCTCAAAGCGATGTTTACGTGATAGCGAAAAGTGCTGCAAATAAAGGTTTTTGTTTTGTTTTGTTTGTCAACTTGTTGTGCAATACTAGCTCTTCACAACACGTACGGATTGCATACAATATGAAACTAAATTTGCTTTAACGTTTATTTCTGTAGTTCCTTATTTAAGTGACCATTATTTTTGTGTTTATTGCTACGTAAACAAATAACACTATTCACTGTGAGAAGTCTTACACATAAATTCTTATAAAATAGTTGCGTCTTCATCTAGTTTCTCTGATTGGATACAAGATAGAACGGATAATATATTATTACTGAGTTTCTATTTAATGATAATGTCCCTTTAGTGTTTGTTCTGCTGTTTTAATCATTCTCCATTTGCAGAAATTTTGTATTATATTTTAAAGATCTTATAAAGCTCATATAATAAATGCGTAGGTTTTTAAGTAACTTCTGAATTATAAACGTATATTATACAGCTTTATATTTCTATTCTTGGAGTGAAAACTTTTAGTCTCATTCATTTTTAACTTTGCGGTACATCATCAACTGTGGTTGATTTATACAAAAACATAGTTAGTTTTGGGCCTCTGAAAGCGATCTCTGTCTTAGGGTCAAATCACACCTCAGATGCGTCTGTTTCTACAATTTTGCTATTGACGCGAAACGACGATGTAAAGAATGCACTGATATACATACATAAATACAACAAAGATATTATACCAGTGCAATAATTAGGATTTTGGAATGATTTTATGACTTAAAAAGTTGAATTACTTTTGTAAATAAGAAACAAACTGATATGATAACCTCCTTCTTTTTTCAGTCGGCTTTATAATTTTATTATATCGTTTTCATGTAAGTAAATCATTTAAAAATTTTATAATTTGAAAAATAATTGTTAGCAATACCAAGTATCTAGCATTCAAACTCATAAGCGCCACGACGTTAAGAATGTCTTTTTGTCATTAAAATGATAAAAAAAATATGTTTGTAAAAGAAAAAAATATTGATCAAGCTTAGTTTGTACTGCGTATTTTGATACAGTTTAGTAATTAGATCAATGTTATGTTTTTAATACCTTATTACACCGACAAACTACGCTATAATAATACTAATATTACGTAAGTTTAGCTCATTAACTCATAAACGTTTAATAACTATGTTTAAGTCTACACTCGTATGATTTATTGCTCATGATCCCTATATATTTTAACTAAATACAATGGAGAAAATGAACAACACTAATCGTTTCTAAGTACAGTCGACCACAGCAGTAGCTAGCTTGACACTGCAGTGCCATGTCTCACCGACTAGTGTGCTCGTACTTATTAGTTGCTACCGTACTATATTAAAGACATTTGTTATTGTGGCATGGTACTAAAGTGTTCAGCTACTTCTGTGCTAACAGAAGATTTCAGTTAAATAACACTGCTTTGCGTTCGGTCGCCAGAGCTAAATCAAAAGTGATACGTTGAGAGAAATGACACTCGGCTGCTATGCTACAAATAATAATAAAAGGGCACTCGGCTCCTATGCTACAAATAATAATACAAGACAATCAATATTGCGCATTTTTATTATGATTTGTATTTGGGACTTATCAGTCTCTTTTAGACTGAATTTTCCGACCTAAAAGATGTATTGTGACTTGCCGCCAATAGTTAATAGTAGAGACTTGATTTGGGCAGTCTCCGTAAATTTTAGGATTTGCCCAACCTCAAGTTTTTCAACATTTGGTTCGATAATGTGTCTCCCCAGGTAAAGGCTTCCTAAGAAAGAAAATAAACAATACAAAGCTATAAAAATGTGCAATGAAATCAATTCTCACGCAACCTGAGGTGACAAAAATATTACGAGAAAGAAAAACTCAAATAGGGTAAAGGACATGTTCTGAAAATGTATGGGGGCTGGTACTCAGCTACCCCCCAAGACAAAAGTTATATCAGAAGAAAGAGTATATTTTTAAGAATATAATGAGTCAAAAACTATAATTTTTAATGCCTGCATATAAATAAAAAATAACATTTTATTCTGGTCAAAAAACTGTTATCCAGAGATGAAAATATTCCATTTTAAAAAATGTGACACATCACAGACATAGTATGAAACGTCAATGTCGTCTATTGTCTTGTCAAATATTTATTTACTAACTAGGCATGGGGTTGATTTGGTTCAGCCTACGACTGACTACGGCAATTATATTTTATTGTAAATGCTAGAAGAACATGGCAAATTGGTTTCTGCACTTGTTTCTGACTAATAATAATGATTTTAATTTATTTTTTACTATATTTTGTCAGAGAAACTTTGATAAGAAGCTTAGAATTAATGCACACACTTTTCAAAATTACTCAAAATTGCCGGGGTATCAAAATGAAAAAATAGTATATTCAAGATCCTCTGAGCATAAGCTTTCGCATAATATATAATTTATCGTGGGGGGCTTTCGAGTACCAATATCGAACATCTCCTTTACCGGAAAATATCAAATAGGTACGAAAAAATTAATTATTTAATAATATTCATACATACACGCCTATTATCTAGCCCAAAGTAAGCATCATTAAGAGCTTGTATTATGGATTCTAGATAACGGATAATTATTGATAATAATATGTATATCAAAAATATCAATGTATCGTGCTTGAGCAAATCATTCCCACGCCTAATTAAAATTATATAAATTATATTCTTTTTGTGTTCTTGGTTGTGTAAACAAATTTTAATTATTATAGGTAGCATCATTCGATCTGTGTCAAGTTCGCAAAACAGTAATGCGCGCGCGCCGAGCCGTCCGGCATAATTTATTCTGGTTCCTGGCCCCTGGTCATTTTACTGGCGCTGCAAATTACGCTAGTACTGATTCCGAACCCAGCGTTTAATTGTTTGAGCAAACTGGGGATAACCCAGTTTTATCTATTTTCAACATCACGTCAGTACTTTGTACAAGATTTGCGTTTTCCGTAACTGAACTACCGCGTCAGCACCAAACTGTCAACAAGAGTTGCCACTTTGTTCAAACTCAAATTTAATCTTTGTTTCTGTTTGCAGTCGTTTTAGTTTTATAAAATACATAACTTTCATGCATAAGGTGCTATAAGATAAATTTTGGTTTGATTTTGTCCATGACGACCGGTTGGCCGAGTGGTCTGTACCCCTTGCTATACAGGCTACTCGGTCAGCGGTCCTGGGTTCAAATCCCGGTAGAAGCATATGTTTGCATGATGAGTACGAGCATTTGTTCACGAGTCATGGTGTTTAAATGTCTATTTAGTATATTTCTAATATTTATTAACATATTAGATGTATCATACCTGTATGTTCTATTCCACCGTGTGGTCCATCTGTTCATATCTTCTATTTGTGTATTTTTTTATCAACTCACCCAGAGGAGCCGTAATTATTTACACGTTGCAGCTGTTATTTTATTTAGACTACAAATATACCAAACTACAGGATAATTTCTAAATATACAACCGCCATGAGGTTCATTCAATCTGCAGCGTGGGTCCGCTGGGCGGATATAAAGAGGTAGGGATATATAAAAATAATTTGTCAGGATGTCCTATGCAGCAAAATGTTGCCCGTTTATATTTAGATGTGTGCGTGGCAAGTCTATGATGTGTGCTGGGGAAGTGTACTCGCGTTTGTTTTTAGAAGTAGAACCAAACAATTGTTTACGACAGTCGTAAATTTTTTATTTGACTTCGGATATTGTAGCTGTTCTACATTATCATAGTTCTGTGATGTGAGGTTTTGAAGGAAAATTTTAATACTGTAACTAATAAATTTTTATAGTAATTGGTGTTTGAAAGATAATTAGAAAAATATTTAGACTTACCATATAAAATTTCTGTAGTCTTTCTGTTTGTATGTTATAACCGTAAACCACAGAGTAAGGAGGTCGGTGGTAATGGTAAGAGTCTGGTTTAGATTATGCAAACAAAGCAACTTTCGCCTTGGTCGATCCAGGGATGGGTCAATCCAAATTTTTAATCTAGAGCTCCTCCATGCTTCAGAAGGCACGTTAAGCCGTTGTTCCCGGTTGTTACTGCAACCGTTTTAGCCCACCAACTCGTGTTATGGCCAAGCTTCTCATGTGTTTCTCTCATGTAGGAAGGCCTGTTCCCAGCAGTGCGACGTGAGCTAGCGATGAAACAAAAGTGTAGACAATCACAGCGTCGAAATTATTATATTTTAACATCCGATCCAGTATTTTTACAATAAAGTATCTATTTCTCTATATAAGCAAGGATGATAGAAGTAAAGGATTGCCAATGTCTAATGTCGCGTAAATTAGTACCTAAATAACGACGAGATGTCGCTAGTAGTATCAAATCATAAAAATACACATTCCGTCAATACTTTGCGTAAAAGCAGACTCCTAGATGGCGTCACTGCAACTTTAATTTATTTGTGAAACTTACTTAATCTTGCCAATAGATGGACCTATTTTATAATTTAACAACATGGACCAAATATCATTCTTGTTATATCATTCTTGTTATATTAAAGTAGTAATGGGGCAATAGTATAAATTAACGTAGCAACTTTTATTGTAATGATTTATTCTCGTTGTTTGTTTTTATTTTTTTAGTGTAGGTATATTAATTACATAAAATTTTAAACATAAATTAAAACCGACTTCAAAAAACTGAAAAGATTAAAATAAGTAATAGAAATATATTTTTTCGTGTCGGTGCTTCACTTTCCATTGTTTTTGTTTTTGGAGACCACTTAGCACCAACTCCAAAAAATATGATTCTAGGGGATGATTACCTACTTAGATTTAATTATTTTAACCTTTTCAGTTTTTTGAAGTGGGTTTTAATTTTTGTTTAATTTTTTTTTTCACAAGTTTTAGTGATAGATAACTTTTTAAGGACGAAGCTATATTGGTGACCGTCAACTTAAATTGTTTGCTACTATCGTATCGTTTCACTAAAAAGTTATAGGAAATTGATTGCACACACGGGCGCTAAATGAGCCGGCTCTGGGTTGATCTCCTGAATTGTTAAATAGAGTTTAGTTTTGTACCTTTTTTTTAACTATTGCATATCTAGAGACTTAGTACCAACGCAATATGTAACAAAATTCTGTGGAATAAATTATTTGTATTTGTAAGTTCTAACTGATATTTCAGTAATGAAGACCATATTTTTGGGTCGTCTAGAGAAAATGGCAGGTTCATTTCCCAAAAGTGGTAGGAGTCATGTTCGGGTGCATTAGAAACCCGTGTTTTTTACCACGCGTCATTTCATTATGTAATGCGGCAGAAACCACTGCTATCGCTCACTAACCGACTTCAAAAACGAGGAGGTTCTCAATTCGGCCGGTTTTTTTTTATATATGTATGTACACCGATTACGCCGAGATTACTGATCCGATTTACGTGATTCTTTTTTTGTTCGATGCGGAATAGCTGCCATTTGGTCCCATAAATTTTTTTTCAATAACAGTTGGGTACTTTGGTTTTAAATTAAAAAAAAACTGAAATTATTAAGTCGTCTACATATGCGAAATTGCAAATTTTTGCTTTTCCAATGAATTTTTAGTAAAACAATACGATAGTACGAAACAATATAAGTTGACGGTCACCCATCTAGCTTCGACCGTAGAAAGATATCACTAAAAATTGTGAAAAAAAAATTAAACAAAAATTAAAACCGACTTCAAAAAACTGAAAAGGATAAAATAATTAAATTTAAGTAGGTATTCCCTACGTCCGTAGGTTTTTTTTAAATGTTCGTGTTCTTCAAGGGTCACAAGTTTTATTTAGGCTGTGTGTTGTTACATCCGCCCCGACAAACAAGAACACCCTGGCCTTCGTTTTGAAGAACTCTTCAAGAGCGCAGCTGGTATTTTAATCCAGGTGGCTTAGTGTCAACCGGGCAGAGTATTTGCGTCTAAGTCAAAATTAGCATACTGGCCGAGCCGTCTCAAGATGTTGGTGGAAGGCATTTAGTCCGGTACCGCTAGGTTTTGAGGTTCCAAAAATATTAAAGTTTATGATTTTTGCATACAGTTAGTAGGTAAGGTAAACGTCCCTATACTCGTCGGATTTTGAACATGGCTGACTTTGACGACTTGTCACACAAACATCATTGAGCTTACGTACGAAGTTGTAATTACACGATGCGATACATAATTTAATACTCTATTAGATATAATGATTCGTTTTACTAGGTGGTAGACCTGTATGTAGGGTCCTCTGGGTAGGTACCACCGCCTTTCTTATTTCAGCTGTGAAACAGTTCGCTGTGTTTCGGATTGAAGGGAAAGGTAGCCAGTGCAATTACTGGGCATGGACGGCATTTCATCTTAGGCCCCAGGATGACAACGCACCTGCAATATCAAGTGACTTTTCCTTGTTATTGCAGGTGTCTATAGGCGGCGGTAACCGCTTACCATCAGGTGGGCCGTCAGCTTGTTTGTCATCCAGTTGAATAAAAAAATAAATCATTAAGGAGAATCAGGAAAAAATCTAAAAAATAATAAATTGACGAAACACACATTTGTACCAGTATTGGACAGATTTGTGTGTTTTTGACACTGTGTTTCGGATTAAAGGAAACGTTCGAAGTATGATTACTGGGCATCGAAGTCATCTCATTTTAGGCTACAGCATATCGGGGGGGGGGGGGGGGGGGGCTCGTGAAATTGCTTCGCCAGAGCCTAGGCTACCCACGCGAAGGGCAATGAAGCTACCAGGGAGTTTTAGTGTATTTAGCACTCAGATCATAGAAAGAAGTAGATATTTTAAGGAGGCGGCGTGGCGCGTAGGTTTCCGACATGCCCAAACCGAAATATCGTTCTCTAACGGGCTGTTAGTTATAACTTAGCCGCGCTTACGTAAGGATCTCCAGTATTTACCGAAATGTCGAGACACACGCACGGCCAGCGAGGAGACGAGGCTCCTCCGCGTTGAAAATGCCCGTTTCAAAGCCGAGATGGAGGCTCTCCGCCGAGAAATCGGTAAACTGAAGACGGTGAGGCAAGAGCTCGACCGATTGAAAAAGGACGTTCGTGAGCTCCGTTTGGGTGACAAAGGCGTTCCAAAAGCGCCGGTTGCAATTGAGGACTCCGACATGGATATATGTTTCACCTGAGAGGCCCTGCCTCAGCGGGAAAACATTCGGTGCACTCAGCCGCAACCGAGCACGTCACGGCAAGCGCCTGTACTCTTTGTTGTAACCCCGCCGTCTAACGATGAGGAGGACAAGGAAGAGAGATTGATGCGGAAAGTGCTCTCCCGCGTCAGCACCATGGTTGGCGCTAGGTTTGATGGGACGGAGGCCGATGGAAGGCTGCTTCCTGCGAAACAGCACCGTCCTCCGCTGGCCGCTGATAATCGAAAGACGATGCAGGAGAAAGCGAAGCCACCGACCTCTGCCGCACCAAATAAGGGCAAAATTATAGTCATCCCTGCTTTTAAGCCGAAGGCAGGCATCTCCGCCGTCCGCAGGCATCAGCTCCTAATACGACGAGCGCCACGGATGCTGAAAGGTGGACGAAAGTAAAAAGTAGTAAGGGGGGGCAAGGGCAAGCTTGGCGCAGCATCAATACTAGCTCCTGCAACGATTGCCAGTGGAGGAACGTCCAAAGCCAAAGAGGTAACAGCAGACGCAGCCCCCGAAAATAAGCGGAGGAGGAGGAAGACTAGGCTTAGAGCTTCGCGGTCAGCGGCTGTCATAGTGACTATTGAGCAGGAGAAAAAGGTAGCGCGTATGAACATTGAAGAGCTGGGCCTCCCCCCGCTAAAATTGCGAGAGTCGGCATCGGACGCTCGCCTGTTTGAAATCCAGGGACTTGAGGATAACGCAGATAGCGCAGATAAATTTGCGGAAAAGTTTCGCGCCGCCTTCGGAGAAGGAGTACGGGTGACTCGGCCCATTAAAACAGCGGAGTTTCGTCTCGCGGGGCTTGACGACTCGGTTACCGCAGATGATATCAAAGTCGCTGTGGAACGTACGGGATTCTATACGTGGCCCTGGGGAACGCTCGTAAGGAGCTGCAAGTGGCAATTGCTCGTGCCAAGGTCGCAGCTCGGGCAGATATGTTGGAGAATCTAAATAGGGACCCCTGGGGTAGCCCCTATCGTGCAGTGCGTGATAAGTTCGCAAAGGGCCCCCCAGTAGTGGAATCCATAGATCCCTCTTTACTACGAGAGACAATAGACCGGCTGTTTCCTGAGAGCGGGGAGTTCCCCGCTCCGGCGATGGCGTCTGACCAAGCGACGCGCGAACCTGATTCGCTGCCTCCACCGCCAATCACAAACTGGGAGTTTGAGACAGTCATCACCAGGCTCCGAGCCAAAAACACAGCCCCGGGGCCTGACGGAGTGCCTGGCCGAGTTCTGGCACTTGCTCTTGGGTCTCTGGGGGATCATCTCCGGGGCATTTAAGATCGCTGCTTCGAGCCTGGTGTTGCTCCAGAAGCCCGGGAAACCAGCGCACAGTCCTTCTGCCTATAGGCCGATTGTGCTGCTGGACGAAGCCGGAAAGCTTCTGGAGCGAATTGTTGGCTGGTTAAGCATCTCAGCAGGGTGGGTCCTGATCTTGTGGAGTGGCAGTTCGGTTTTAGGGAAAATCGCTCCACCATAGACGCCATCCGGTTGGTCAGGGCTAAATCTGAGGAGGAGATTGCTAGGGGCAGGGAGGAGATTGCACTTGCAGGGACTTCACCCTGGGATCTCAACGCGTTTGCATTGGCAGAGGTGTATAGGCGGAGCGCCGCCGTTCGGATGGGAGGAGCCTGCCCGTCGCCGGAGCTCATTCGACGGTGGCGCGACAAGCCCAGCGGGTAGTGATGAGCGTTTGGCTACGCAGGCTGGAGGTTCCAATTTATGGCTAGTAGACTGTCGAGGGAATCAGGCCATGCTCGACGAAGTGGGTGGATCGGGAGTATGGCTCCCTGTCCTTCAGACTAGTGCAGGTGATGTCAGGGCACGGTTGCTTTGGCCATTATCTACACAGAATCAGACGGGAGCCGAGTCCCCGGTGCCACGAGTGCGGTGGCGAAGACGACACGGCGCAACATACGCTTGAGTTGTACCCAGCATGGGTTGTTGAGTGGGTGGTGTTCGACAGTGGGGGCAGACCTTGCACTGCCGACATTGATTAGATCGATGGTCGGTAGTGTGACGAGCTGGGAGGCAGTTGCCACCTTCTGTGAGCAAGTTATGCTCCAGAAGGTAGGCCCTCAAAATCGCCTATTACGTAACGGAGTTCAAGTATTACGTAACGCAGTTTGAGGGGAGGGGGGGTCTTACCAGAACCTTACTTATCTTACGACGAAGCGTTACCAGGGCGGGAGTAGGGTTCGAACAACGCGTTACGTTACATGTTTTTTTTTATTTAAATAAAAAACTAGGAAATCGTCGAAAATTGCGTTACGTAATACTTAAACGGTCCCCTAGCCGTACCGGACTAGAAGTGCGCGCCGAGTCCAAATTTTCCGGCGGCGGTGCGCTGACCATTTATGGTCGGCGTGGCAACGCCGCGCCGGCGTGGCCCTATATTTCGCCGTCATTTTAAGAGGTTTCATTCTCCAGGGTATTCATACAAATTTCCTAGTCCAAATTTTTCGAAATAAATAGACTGTATCTAATGAAACTTTATACGCACACCTAAGCAGGATACAGAGATCTAGAGAGTTGTAAGAGATTATTTTCGAAAAAGAGTATAAGAACCCGATAAGAACTAAATAAGAGCGAGTAAAAATAGAAGTGGAATAAAAAAGTTTATTACTTGAAATGCTATCAAAACTGCATCTCAATATTAGTAGGAAAGGAAAGAAAGAGTAGGTGAGGTAAATAACTTTTGATTGCTTTTGAAAGCAGTTTTGATTGCACAATACATAATTCCAATACCCAATTGAAGAATTATAGACCCATCGCGCTCCTGAGTCATGTTTACAAGCTGTATTTGAGAGTTACAACAAATCGTCTCGCATGCAGATTTGACGACTTCCAGCCTCCCGAACAAGCCGGATTCCGAAGAGGCTTTAGTACCATAGACCACATACATAAGCTGCGGCAGGTTATACAGTAGGCCGAAGAGTACAACCTGCCATTATGCTTAGCGTTCGTGGACTATGAGCAAGCCTTCGATTCTGTCGAGACCTGGGCCGTGTTTCAGTCACTCCAGAGATGCCAAATAGACTATCCGTACATGCAAGTGCTGCAGTCACTGTACGAAAACGCCACTATGTCAGTCCGCCTTCAGGACCAAAACTCAGAACCAATACGTCTTCAGCGAGGTGTGAGACAGGGCGATGCTATATCGCCGAAAATGTTAACTCCCGCGTTGGAGGATGTGATGTGTTAAAGGTTTTGAACTGGAGACGAGTACTTGGCATCAACATAAACGGCGAGTACATGACTCACCTTCGTTTTGCTTATGATATCGTAGTCATGGCTAAAAACCTGGAAGACTTAGGCACTATGCTCGACGACCTCTGTAGAGTCTCCCAATAAGTGGGTCTAAAAATGAACATGGATAAGACGAAAATTATGTCGAATTCCCATGTCGTACCCACTCCTGTAAAGGTTGGAAGCTCTACACTGGAAGTTGTTGACGAATATAATTTACCTGGGACAAATAGTCCAACTTGATTAGTCCAACTTCCAGAAAGAGGTCAATCTTAGGTTCCAATCCAATGGACGGATCCAACTCGGCTGGGCAGCGTTCGGGAAGCTTCGCAGCATATGCCCGGCCCAACTACCGCAGTGTCTCAAGATGAAAGTCTTTAATTCGTGTGTGATGCCAGTTATAACTAACGGAACTTAGACGTGGCCGCTTACAATGGGCCTCATAAGAAGGCGCAATGTCACCCAAAGGGCAATAGAGAGGGCTATGCTCGGGGTTTCTCTGCGTAATCGAATCAGAAATGATGAGATCCGCAATAGAACTAAGGCTACCGACATAGCCTGAAGAATTGCGAGCCTCAAGTGGCAGTAGGCAGGCCACATTGAAAGGAGGCCTGACGGCCGTTGGGGCGGAAAGGTCCTCGAGTGGCGGCCACGTACAGGGAGACGCAGCGTTGGTAGGCCCCCCACAAGGTGGACCGATGATATGGTGAGGGTCGCGGGAAGCCGATGGTTGCGGACAGCGCAGAACCGATCGGTATGGAGATCTTTGGGGAAGGCCTATGCCCAGCAGTGGGCGTTTCTCGGCTGAAATGATGATGATGATGATGAATACATAATTGGATGAAAATAATTTGTCATGGATTGGACATTGTCATGGATGGAAATAATTTTATCCACGCGTAGTGGACTTAGTCGCGATCTTTTAGCAGTGACAGTTAGTCCTGCTATAGAAAAAACTCGCTGATATGGCGTGCTAGTGGCAGGAATTGCCAATATAGCCCTTGTGAGTTCGCTTAAAAGCACAACACAAAAGCTTGCAAAAACAAGCTTGACTTGATCTTAGCGTCGTATAAAACAGAGATTGAAAACTGTTTGAATTTAGTCTTATTAAATGTAGTCATTTTCTATGCGCACTATCAACTGATCGCATGAAATGAATCAATAAAAATGGACGATCGTGCGAGCGAGCGGCTGTTCGTTGCTTTCCCTTCCCCGCCCCCGGCGCGCCGAGCAGCCGTCGCGGCGGCGGCGGCGCGGGCCGAGAGCGGCGCGGCGCGGCGGCGCCGGCGCGGAGCGCACGTCTATACCGGACTAATTGCCTATTTGCGTAATAACTACAAAAAGTAATAGTTAAATTAACAGATGTGTAATTTACATAAAACTCACAACACACACATTACACGCACATCACACTTAAATACCCGAATTACAAAACATTATTTTAGTAATTCGTGTAGAGATCCATAACAATTTATGTAGGTAGCCTAGCCATTTCTTTATAATATCGCCGCGGTACGGCGCAGGCGGCGCGGCAAGAGTACAAAGGACGCCGGCCGCCCTGCCCCCGCGGCCGCCCGCGCCGCTAAACTTCCCCCCGCCACACGTGCTCACACAAACAAACACCACTCGCACACATAAAAAAAGCGTAAAAGAGTTATCTACTTACCTTAACTTATTGATAGGTATTTTAATAACTGTCCATCAACCAATCCACAATATCGAAATATTCTATTTCAACACCCGAACGAGTATTTTTCAAATACCTACATGTACAGTCGACAGCACATCAAGTGTAACAGTTGATGGCAATAAGCTTTATTGTACAGCCTAAATTACATAGTTATAATAAACAAATTATCAGACTGCTAAAATATTATAATTAAAAAAGATACGCCTTGGGGCGGGGATCGAATCCGCGACCGTTGAAATACCTATAATTTTATTGGGACTGAGAGAATACGTTAGGTTATAATAACGCAAATACAGACAGACTAGAAAATATATAATTAAAAAAAAATGGGTAATCCTAAGTAACTCACTTGGTTAGAGCAGGCACCCGGACATTATTATCCTTGCGCGGACTGAGAATGGTTGCGGCTTTGGTCCCCGCCCGCGCCCCAGCACATGAACTTTTTCTAGTTTGTCTATTTATCTCAGTAAAGTTGACAGCACATCAAGCTTGACAGTTTGACTTTTAGACCGCCCTTACTGCGTTCGTAATAGAGGTGGCTTTTGTAGTGCAACTGTTACACTTGATGTGCTGTCGACTGTACTTCTAGGTATTTGAAAAATACTCGTTCGGGTGTTGAAATAGAATATTTCGATATTGTGGATGTGCTTCGTGCTAGCTAACGGAGATTTTGAATCAGTTATTAAAATACCTATCAATGAGTTAAGGTAAGTAGATAACTCTTTTACGCATTTTTAATGTGTGCGAGTGGTGTTTGTTTGTGTGAGCACGTGTGGCGAGGGGAAGTTTAGCGGCGCAGGCGGCCGCGGGGGCAGGGCGGCCGGCGTCCTTTGTACTTATGCCGCGCCGCGCCGGTGCCGTACCGCGGCGATATTATAAAGAAATGGCTAGGCTACCTACATAAATTGTTATGTATTTACACGAATTACTAAAATAATGTTAAATTGAAAGCTTATATAAAACAACCGATCAACTCACAAGTGTAACCTTCTGAATGTAAGTACCTACGGTTGAGTTTAGCACCATGTCACACCAGCTATTGCGTCTCGTATTTTAATAGTTTATACCTTATTTTAATAGTTTATACCTTACTATAGTAAGCCATAATTATTGTGACATGATACTAAAGTGTTCAGCTCTCTGAGATTCAGCTACTTCTGTGGTTGATCACACCTACGTTATTTAACCGACTTCAAAAACGAGGAGGTTCTCAATTCGGTTGGTATGATTTTTTTAAAGTATGTACACCGATTACGCCGTGATTTCGGGTTCGATTTACGTGATTCTTTATTGATTAACAAAAATTAAAGCCGTGTTCAAAAAACTGAAAAGGATAAAATAATTAAATTTAAGACTAGGTACTCATCACCTAGAAACATATATACAGTTTTTTGAAGTTGGTTTTAATTTTTGTTTATTTTTTTTATACAATCGTGTGCAGTCAGACATCAAAACAAAGTCTAGATTCTAGATGCCTACCTATCTACTTATTAACGCTGTCGTCGACGACGCCCTCATTACAAATTTTTAACATTTGTGTTTTAAAGTTTTTGATTTCATATAGTAATTATAATGTTCCCAATAGTTTTTTATTTTACAATAAAATACTGGATTAGCAATCTTAATTTTCAAAAAAACCTTTCTTGTTTCAGCGCCATCTATAAAATTTATGCTAGCATTATATTGAAAATCTAAACTAGCATACTGGTAGCACAGTAGCAAATGGTGTATAAATCTATCACGTAGCGCTAGTTTCATATAGAAAAATGAAATCGTTGAAGCAGAATATTGTGATGATATTTAGAGCTCGAAAATAGTAATGTATCAAACTATTAATTTTCATGTAAAAATTCTAATGATTTACTATCATATTTGGGCATATTTTAATCCGCAGGCTAACTGCTAACGCCATCTAGTCTTAAGCCGGTATTCGTAGCTTTAACAGAGTTACGCTTTTTTGTATGACATTGGCAGTCTATATATTATTTGGTCCATGATATAAGTAAGTACAGAGACAGAGATATGATGATGATAGAGTAAGAGAGAAAAAATAGTAGATTAAGAGAGAAAAGATGGCAGTGTTTTGTCAACCGTTACTTTTACGTCTTTTTTAAATAATGTTGTTCTTGAGGATTATTTGTGAATCCGCCAAGAAGTCTAGGTTGGATACGTTTATTGTTGTTTTATAAACAGTTTTTTATACTTTTCTGATAATTTTAGCTACTTACTGTCTGTCATGCAATAGATATATAATTATTTTTACGAGACAGTTAAAGTCGTATTGTTTGGAACTAATAATATAGGTGCGTAGAAACCTATTGGATTTGAACAAATAAATATTGTGAATATTTTATAAATTAAATAAAAAGAAATGCGATGAGTATAGGACAATTTATGTAATCAGTTGACAAGTTCAAAGTTTTTGGCAATATGGGCAGTCTAAATTGAATCTAGAATTTTATTAATAATGTCATTATAGTGTAGCAAGTTACGTTTAAACAAGCCACCTAGACACCAACCGAAAACCAGCGTTGCAGCCTCGGCTGTAGCATATGCTGAGTTGGAGTTCGTTTCGGCAATAATTTGTTGTTTTCTTTCTAGCAAATGTTTTAATTTACTGTCGTAGCCACCTTGTATACATCCCTCAGCTGGACACAGGTCTTTCTACATGAGAAAAACACACGAGGAGTACGGGATATAACACCACCACGATGGTCCAATACGGGCGATTGCAGTAACAATCGAGACCAACGGTTTATCATGCCTTCCTAAGCACGGAGGAGCTTGCCATTAAAATTTTTGACCCATCTGCGGGATTCACCTAGGCGAAAGTTACTTTGTTTTCGTAATCGAAACCAGAGCACTCGCACCAATACTCCAACGAGCTTCTCCACAAATAAAAAAAATGTTCTTAATAATTTCAACTGTGGAACATTAAAAAACGGTCTGCATTTTTTGCTAAGGAACAGATATTTACTTAATTTGAATTTCAAATTGATTCCGGTTCGGTTACAACGTGAAGTCAATCGAATTATTATTTAGCGTTATCACAGTTTGTGTGTTCCAAACAGTATTCCAATTAAAACATATTCACCTTACTGATGAAGCATTCACCACCCTGTCTTTATTTTGAAAATACTTTATATTTTTGCATATTCTTCGATTGAAATATTGACACCGTTGCCTACTTTTGATTGATTGTTTTTATTCTTATGAATGAGCTTTCCGTTTGTATCTTAGAACGAACCTAATAGTAGTATAGTACGTACACCAAAAGAATTTGGTATCTCTGTAACTTGCGACGTTTGAAATGTACGTTAAAAAAGTTATCAATCATATAAAAAACACCGGTCAAGTGCGGGTCGGACTCGTGCACGAAGGGTTCCGTACCATTATCCATAAACAAGCGTCTATCTGTTTCCGTTATCAATATTAAGCAAAAACAAGCAATAATATCACGTTTGTTGTACGGGAGCCCTCTTAAATAGTTATTTTATTCTATTTATTAGTACCTATTTGTTATTATAGCCGCAACAGAGATGCATCATCTGTGAAAATGTCAACTGTCTAACTATCATGGCTCATGAGATACACCCTGGTGACAGACTGACGGACGGACAGCGGAGTCTTAGTCATAGGGTCCCGTTTTATTCTTTCGGTACGGAACCCTAAAAAGATGTCCGGCTGCCCGAGTGCTATACAGGCTGAGTAGCTTAATTCGATTCCTGTAGGAACAAATGTTTGTATGATGAGTACGAGCATTTGTTCACGAGTCATGGATGTTTATATATTAATTACAATAAATTGATTAATAAATATATGAACACCCATGACTAGTGAACGTCCACTCTTTCAGTTAATTGGCAATAATTTTGATCGTATTCAAATTCTGTAAATCAGAGTACCCGTATCTTAGCTATGGGAAAATGGAGTGGGTATGGAATAGATGATTATGATTGAGGTAGGGTCATTTGGGAAGGACAAAAACGGGGTGGACATAAATACCATTTCATTAGTAGGTAGTAGGAAGCCATGGAGTAGAATGTGTAGTATGAACAATATTTTTTTAGAATAATTTGATCAATAAAAAAACAGTGTATAAAATAAACAAAACTGGTTTTTGCTTTTATGATAAACTTATTATATATTACATTTATTGGTGGACTTGGTGGACCATATTTTGAATAGCCATTTAAAGACAGTCTTTAAAAAAGATTTGTAAATTTAATATTGTTATTTAAAAGTAAAAAAAAACTAAATTCACACACGGCAGCACGGCAGCAGTGTAACAGATGCACTACGAAAGCCGCCTCTATTACGAACGCAGTAAGAACGGTCTCAAAGTCAAACTGTTACGTTTGATGTGCTGTACATAAGTTGTCATATAGATAAAATAATAATAATAATAATAATATTTATACACTCACACCTATTATCTAGCCCAAAGTAAGCATCATAAGGAGCTTGTATTATGGATACTATATAACGGAGAAATAATGATAATAATATGTATATAAATATTAGAAATATACTAAATAAACAAATAAACATCCATGACTCGTAAACAAATGCTCGTACTCATCATACAAACATTTGTTCCTACCTGGATTCGAACCCGGGACCTCTTGACCGAGTAGCCTGGGGTACAGACCACTCGGCCAGCCGGTCGTCGTAAAATTAGTGATATTCAATTGAATTTGTAAAAAAATCTCCATTTAACGAAAGTCAAGTATTCTCAAACTTTATCGATTTCGGTATTGTACCACTCATCCGTAAATTCAGATAAGTGGGCCAGCTGGTTAACGGATGCTCGTTGGATTGATCACTTGTGTATTTCAGCAAGTCTCCAAACTAATAACCTACATTCATCGCTGTATTTTGAACTACATAATATGTTCAAGAGACAATTTTTTTATACCAATAAGGTGGCAATCAAGCATACGGCCCACCTGATGGTAAGTGGTTACCATAGCCATGGACCAAATAATATATAGACTGCCAATGTCATACAAAAAAGCGTAACTCTGTTAAAGCTACGAATACCGGCTTAAGACTAGATGGCGTTAGCAGTTAGCCTGCGGATTAAAATATGCCCAAATATGATAGTAAATCATTAGAATTTTTACATGAAAATTAATAGTTTGATACATTACTATTTTCGAGCTCTAAATATCATCACAATATTCTGCTTCAACGATTTCATTTTTCTATATGAAACTAGCGCTACGTGATAGATTTATACACCATTTGCTACTGTGCTACCAGTATGCTAGTTTAGATTTTCAATATAATGCTAGCATAAATTTTATAGATGGCGCTGAAACAAGAAAGGTTTTTTTGAAAATTAAGATTGCTAATCCAGTATTTTATTGTAAAATAAAAAACTATTGGGAACATTATAATTACTATATGAAATCAAAAACTTTAAAACACAAATGTTAAAAATTTGTAATGAGGGCGTCGTCGACGACAGCGTTAATAAGTAGATAGGTAGGCATCTAGAATCTAGACTTTGTTTTGATGTCTGACTGCACACGATTGTATAAAAAAAATAAACAAAAATTAAAACCAACTTCAAAAAACTGTATATATGTTTCTAGGTGATGAGTACCTAGTCTTAAATTTAATTATTTTATCCTTTTCAGTTTTTTGAACACGGCTTTAATTTTTGTTAATCAATAAAGAATCACGTAAATCGAACCCGAAATCACGGCGTAATCGGTGTACATACTTTAAAAAAATCATACCAACCGAATTGAGAACCTCCTCGTTTTTGAAGTCGGTTAAATAACGTAGGTGTGATCAACCACAGAAGTAGCTGAATCTCAGAGAGCTGAACACTTTAGTATCATGTCACAATAATTATGGCTTACTATAGTAAGGTATAAACTATTAAAATAAGGTATAAACTATTAAAATACGAGACGCAATAGCTGGTGTGACATGGTGCTAAACTCAACCGTAGGTACTTACATTCAGAAGGTTACACTTGTGAGTTGATCGGTTGTTTTATATAAGCTTTCAATTTAACATTATTTTAGTAATTCGTGTAAATACATAACAATTTATGTAGGTAGCCTAGCCATTTCTTTATAATATCGCCGCGGTACGGCACCGGCGCGGCGCGGCATAAGTACAAAGGACGCCGGCCGCCCTGCCCCCGCGGCCGCCTGCGCCGCTAAACTTCCCCTCGCCACACGTGCTCACACAAACAAACACCACTCGCACACATTAAAAATGCGTAAAAGAGTTATCTACTTACCTTAACTCATTGATAGGTATTTTAATAACTGATTCAAAATCTCCGTTAGCTAGCACGAAGCACATCCACAATATCGAAATATTCTATTTCAACACCCGAACGAGTATTTTTCAAATACCTAGAAGTACAGTCGACAGCACATCAAGTGTAACAGTTGCACTACAAAAGCCACCTCTATTACGAACGCAGTAAGGGCGGTCTAAAAGTCAAACTGTCAAGCTTGATGTGCTGTCAACTTTACTGAGATAAATAGACAAACTAGAAAAAGTTCATGTGCTGGGGCGCGGGCGGGGACCAAAGCCGCAACCATTCTCAGTCCGCGCAAGGATAATAATGTCCGGGTGCCTGCTCTAACCAAGTGAGTTACTTAGGATTACCCATTTTTTTTTAATTATATATTTTCTAGTCTGTCTGTATTTGCGTTATTATAACCTAACGTATTCTCTCAGTCCCAATAAAATTATAGGTATTTCAACGGTCGCGGATTCGATCCCCGCCCCAAGGCGTATCTTTTTTAATTATAATATTTTAGCAGTCTGATAATTTGTTTATTATAACTATGTAATTTAGGCTGTACAATAAAGCTTATTGCCATCAACTGTTACACTTGATGTGCTGTCGACTGTACATGTAGGTATTTGAAAAATACTCGTTCGGGTGTTGAAATAGAATATTTCGATATTGTGGATTGGTTGATGGACAGTTATTAAAATACCTATCAATAAGTTAAGGTAAGTAGATAACTCTTTTACGCTTTTTTTATGTGTGCGAGTGGTGTTTGTTTGTGTGAGCACGTGTGGCGGGGGGAAGTTTAGCGGCGCGGGCGGCCGCGGGGGCAGGGCGGCCGGCGTCCTTTGTACTCTTGCCGCGCCGCCTGCGCCGTACCGCGGCGATATTATAAAGAAATGGCTAGGCTACCTACATAAATTGTTATGGATCTCTACACGAATTACTAAAATAATGTTTTGTAATTCGGGTATTTAAGTGTGATGTGCGTGTAATGTGTGTGTTGTGAGTTTTATGTAAATTACACATCTGTTAATTTAACTATTACTTTTTGTAGTTATTACGCAAATAGGCAATTAGTCCGGTATAGACGTGCGCTCCGCGCCGGCGCCGCCGCGCCGCGCCGCTCTCGGCCCGCGCCGCCGCCGCCGCGACGGCTGCTCGGCGCGCCGGGGGCGGGGAAGGGAAAGCAACGAACAGCCGCTCGCTCGCACGATCGTCCATTTTTATTGATTCATTTCATGCGATCAGTTGATAGTGCGCATAGAAAATGACTACATTTAATAAGACTAAATTCAAACAGTTTTCAATCTCTGTTTTATACGACGCTAAGATCAAGTCAAGCTTGTTTTTGCAAGCTTTTGTGTTGTGCTTTTAAGCGAACTCACAAGGGCTATATTGGCAATTCCTGCCACTAGCACGCCATATCAGCGAGTTTTTTCTATAGCAGGACTAACTGTCACTGCTAAAAGATCGCGACTAAGTCCACTACGCGTGGATAAAATTATTTCCATCCATGACAATGTCCAATCCATGACAAATTATTTTCATCCAATTATGTATTCATCATCATCATCATCATTTCAGCCGAGAAACGCCCACTGCTGGGCATAGGCCTTCCCCAAAGATCTCCATACCGATCGGTTCTGCGCTGTCCGCAACCATCGGCTTCCCGCGACCCTCACCATATCATCGGTCCACCTTGTGGGGGGCCTACCAACGCTGCGTCTCCCTGTACGTGGCCGCCACTCGAGGACCTTTCCGCCCCAACGGCCGTCAGTCCTCCTTTCAATGTGGCCTGCCTACTGCCACTTGAGGCTCGCAATTCTTCAGGCTATGTCGGTAGCCTTAGTTCTATTGCGGATCTCATCATTTCTGATTCGATTACGCAGAGAAACCCCGAGCATAGCCCTCTCTATTGCCCTTTGGGTGACATTGCGCCTTCTTATGAGGCCCATTGTAAGCGGCCACGTCTAAGTTCCGTTAGTTATAACTGGCATCACACACGAATTAAAGACTTTCATCTTGAGACACTGCGGTAGTTGGGCCGGGCATATGCTGCGAAGCTTCCCGAACGCTGCCCAGCCGAGTTGGATCCGTCCATTGGATTGGAACCTAAGATTGACCTCTTTCTGGAAGTTGGACTAATCAAGTTGGACTATTTGTCCCAGGTAAATTATATTCGTCAACAACTTCCAGTGTAGAGCTTCCAACCTTTACAGGAGTGGGTACGACATGGGAATTCGACATAATTTTCGTCTTATCCATGTTCATTTTTAGACCCACTTATTGGGAGACTCTACAGAGGTCGTCGAGCATAGTGCCTAAGTCTTCCAGGTTTTTAGCCATGACTACGATATCATAAGCAAAACGAAGGTGAGTCATGTACTCGCCGTTTATGTTGATGCCAAGTACTCGTCTCCAGTTCAAAACCTTTAACACATCACATCCTCCAACGCGGGAGTTAACATTTTCGGCGATATAGCATCGCCCTGTCTCACACCTCGCTGAAGACGTATTGGTTCTGAGTTTTGGTCCTGAAGGCGGACTGACATAGTGGCGTTTTCGTACAGTGACTGCAGCACTTGCATGTACGGATAGTCTATTTGGCATCTCTGGAGTGACTGAAACACGGCCCAGGTCTCGACAGAATCGAAGGCTTGCTCATAGTCCACGAACGCTAAGCATAATGGCAGGTTGTACTCTTCGGCCTACTGTATAACCTGCCGCAGCGTATGTATGTGGTCTATGGTACTAAAGCCTCTTCGGAATCCGGCTTGTTCGGGAGGCTGGAAGTCGTCAAATCTGCATGCGAGACGATTTGTTGTAACTCTCAAATACAGCTTGTAAACATGACTCAGGAGCGCGATGGGTCTATAATTCTTCAATTGGGTATTGGAATTATGTATTGTGCAATCAAAACTGCTTTCAAAAGCAATCAAAAGTTATTTACCTCACCTACTCTTTCTTTCCTTTCCTACTAATATTGAGATGCAGTTTTGATAGCATTTCAAGTAATAAACTTTTTTATTCCACTTCTATTTTTACTCGCTCTTATTTAGTTCTTATCGGGTTCTTATACTCTTTTTCGAAAATAATCTCTTACAACTCTCTAGATCTCTGTATCCTGCTTAGGTGTGCGTATAAAGTTTCATTAGATACAGTCTATTTATTTCGAAAAATTTGGACTAGGAAATTTGTATGAATACCCTGGAGAATGAAACCTCTTAAAATGACGGCGAAATATAGGGCCACGCCGGCGCGGCGTTGCCACGCCGACCATAAATGGTCAGCGCACCGCCGCCGGAAAATTTGGACTCGGCGCGCACTTCTAGTCCGGTACGGCTAGGGGACCGTTTAAGTATTACGTAACGCAATTTTCGACGATTTCCTAGTTTTTTATTTAAATAAAAAAAAACATGTAACGTAACGCGTTGTTCGAACCCTACTCCCGCCCTGGTAACGCTTCGTCGTAAGATAAGTAAGGTTCTGGTAAGACCCCCCCTCCCCTCAAACTGCGTTACGTAATACTTGAACTCCGTTACGTAATAGGCGATTTTGAGGGCCTACCTTCTGGAGCATAACTTGCTCACAGAAGGTGGCAACTGCCTCCCAGCTCGTCACACTACCGACCATCGATCTAATCAATGTCGGCAGTGCAAGGTCTGCCCCCACTGTCGAACACCACCCACTCAACAACCCATGCTGGGTACAACTCAAGCGTATGTTGCGCCGTGTCGTCTTCGCCACCGCACTCGTGGCACCGGGGACTCGGCTCCCGTCTGATTCTGTGTAGATAATGGCCAAAGCAACCGTGCCCTGACATCACCTGCACTAGTCTGAAGGACAGGGAGCCATACTCCCGATCCACCCACTTCGTCGAGCATGGCCTGATTCCCTCGACAGTCTACTAGCCATAAATTGGAACCTCCAGCCTGCGTAGCCAAACGCTCATCACTACCCGCTGGGCTTGTCGCGCCACCGTCGAATGAGCTCCGGCGACGGGCAGGCTCCTCCCATCCGAACGGCGGCGCTCCGCCTATACACCTCTGCCAATGCAAACGCGTTGAGATCCCAGGGTGAAGTCCCTGCAAGTGCAATCTCCTCCCTGCCCCTAGCAATCTCCTCCTCAGATTTAGCCCTGACCAACCGGATGGCGTCTATGGTGGAGCGATTTTCCCTAAAACCGAACTGCCACTCCACAAGATCAGGACCCACCCTGCTGAGATGCTTAACCAGCCAACAATTCGCTCCAGAAGCTTTCCGGCTTCGTCCAGCAGCACAATCGGCCTATAGGCAGAAGGACTGTGCGCTGGTTTCCCGGGCTTCTGGAGCAACACCAGGCTCGAAGCAGCGATCTTAAATGCCCCGGAGATGATCCCCCAGAGACCCAAGAGCAAGTGCCAGAACTCGGCCAGGCACTCCGTCAGGCCCCGGGGCTGTGTTTTTGGCTCGGAGCCTGGTGATGACTGTCTCAAACTCCCAGTTTGTGATTGGCGGTGGAGGCAGCGAATCAGGTTCGCGCGTCGCTTGGTCAGACGCCATCGCCGGAGCGGGGAACTCCCCGCTCTCAGGAAACAGCCGGTCTATTGTCTCTCGTAGTAAAGAGGGATCTATGGATTCCACTACTGGGGGGCCCTTTGCGAACTTATCACGCACTGCACGATAGGGGCTACCCCAGGGGTCCCTATTTAGATTCTCCAACATATCTGCCCGAGCTGCGACCTTGGCACGAGCAATTGCCACTTGCAGCTCCTTACGAGCGTTCCCCAGGGCCACGTATAGAATCCCGTACGTTCCACAGCGACTTTGATATCATCTGCGGTAACCGAGTCGTCAAGCCCCGCGAGACGAAACTCCGCTGTTTTAATGGGCCGAGTCACCCGTACTCCTTCTCCGAAGGCGGCGCGAAACTTTTCCGCAAATTTATCTGCGCTATCTGCGTTATCCTCAAGTCCCTGGATTTCAAACAGGCGAGCGTCCGATGCCGACTCTCGCAATTTTAGCGGGGGGAGGCCCAGCTCTTCAATGTTCATACGCGCTACCTTTTTCTCCTGCTCAATAGTCACTATGACAGCCGCTGACCGCGAAGCTCTAAGCCTAGTCTTCCTCCTCCTCCGCTTATTTTCGGGGGCTGCGTCTGCTGTTACCTCTTTGGCTTTGGACGTTCCTCCACTGGCAATCGTTGCAGGAGCTAGTATTGATGCTGCGCCAAGCTTGCCCTTGCCCCCCCTTACTACTTTTTACTTTCGTCCACCTTTCAGCATCCGTGGCGCTCGTCGTATTAGGAGCTGATGCCTGCGGACGGCGGAGATGCCTGCCTTCGGCTTAAAAGCAGGGATGACTATAATTTTGCCCTTATTTGGTGCGGCAGAGGTCGGTGGCTTCGCTTTCTCCTGCATCGTCTTTCGATTATCAGCGGCCAGCGGAGGACGGTGCTGTTTCGCAGGAAGCAGCCTTCCATCGGCCTCCGTCCCATCAAACCTAGCGCCAACCATGGTGCTGACGCGGGAGAGCACTTTCCGCATCAATCTCTCTTCCTTGTCCTCCTCATCGTTAGACGGCGGGGTTACAACAAAGAGTACAGGCGCTTGCCGTGACGTGCTCGGTTGCGGCTGAGTGCACCGAATGTTTTCCCGCTGAGGCAGGGCCTCTCAGGTGAAACATATATCCATGTCGGAGTCCTCAATTGCAACCGGCGCTTTTGGAACGCCTTTGTCACCCAAACGGAGCTCACGAACGTCCTTTTTCAATCGGTCGAGCTCTTGCCTCACCGTCTTCAGTTTACCGATTTCTCGGCGGAGAGCCTCCATCTCGGCTTTGAAACGGGCATTTTCAACGCGGAGGAGCCTCGTCTCCTCGCTGGCCGTGCGTGTGTCTCGACATTTCGGTAAATACTGGAGATCCTTACGTAAGCGCGGCTAAGTTATAACTAACAGCCCGTTAGAGAACGATATTTCGGTTTGGGCATGTCGGAAACCTACGCGCCACGCCGCCTCCTTAAAATATCTACTTCTTTCTATGATCTGAGTGCTAAATACACTAAAACTCCCTGGTAGCTTCATTGCCCTTCGCGTGGGTAGCCTAGGCTCTGGCGAAGCAATTTCACGAGCCCCCCCCCCCCCCCCCCCGATATGCTGTAGCCTAAAATGAGATGACTTCGATGCCCAGTAATCATACTTCGAACGTTTCCTTTAATCCGAAACACAGTGTCAAAAACACACAAATCTGTCCAATACTGGTACAAATGTGTGTTTCGTCAATTTATTATTTTTTAGATTTTTTCCTGATTCTCCTTAATGATTTATTTTTTTATTCAACTGGATGACAAACAAGCTGACGGCCCACCTGATGGTAAGCGGTTACCGCCGCCTATAGACACCTGCAATAACAAGGAAAAGTCACTTGATATTGCAGGTGCGTTGTCATCCTGGGGCCTAAGATGAAATGCCGTCCATGCCCAGTAATTGCACTGGCTACCTTTCCCTTCAATCCGAAACACAGCGAACTGTTTCACAGCTGAAATAAGAAAGGCGGTGGTACCTACCCAGAGGACCCTACATACAGGTCTACCACCTAGTAAAACGAATCATTATATCTAATAGAGTATTAAATTATGTATCGCATCGTGTAATTACAACTTCGTACGTAAGCTCAATGATGTTTGTGTGACAAGTCGTCAAAGTCAGCCATGTTCAAAATCCGACGAGTATAGGGACGTTTACCTTACCTACTAACTGTATGCAAAAATCATAAACTTTAATATTTTTGGAACCTCAAAACCTAGCGGTACCGGACTAAATGCCTTCCACCAACATCTTGAGACGGCTCGGCCAGTATGCTAATTTTGACTTAGACGCAAATACTCTGCCCGGTTGACACTAAGCCACCTGGATTAAAATACCAGCTGCGCTCTTGAAGAGTTCTTCAAAACGAAGGCCAGGGTGTTCTTGTTTGTCGGGGCGGATGTAACAACACACAGCCTAAATAAAACTTGTGACCCTTGAAGAACACGAACATTTAAAAAAAACCTACGGACGTAGGGAATACCTACTTAAATTTAATTATTTTATCCTTTTCAGTTTTTTGAAGTCGGTTTTAATTTTTGTTTAATTTTTTTTTCACAATTTTTAGTGATATCTTTCTACGGTCGAAGCTAGATGGGTGACCGTCAACTTATATTGTTTCGTACTATCGTATTGTTTTACTAAAAATTCATTGGAAAAGCAAAAATTTGCAATTTCGCATATGTAGACGACTTAATAATTTCAGTTTTTTTTTAATTTAAAACCAAAGTACCCAACTGTTATTGAAAAAAAATTTATGGGACCAAATGGCAGCTATTCCGCATCGAACAAAAAAAGAATCACGTAAATCGGATCAGTAATCTCGGCGTAATCGGTGTACATACATATATAAAAAAAAACCGGCCGAATTGAGAACCTCCTCGTTTTTGAAGTCGGTTAGTGAGCGATAGCAGTGGTTTCTGCCGCATTACATAATGAAATGACGCGTGGTAAAAAACACGGGTTTCTAATGCACCCGAACATGACTCCTACCACTTTTGGGAAATGAACCTGCCATTTTCTCTAGACGACCCAAAAATATGGTCTTCATTACTGAAATATCAGTTAGAACTTACAAATACAAATAATTTATTCCACAGAATTTTGTTACATATTGCGTTGGTACTAAGTCTCTAGATATGCAATAGTTAAAAAAAAGGTACAAAACTAAACTCTATTTAACAATTCAGGAGATCAACCCAGAGCCGGCTCATTTAGCGCCCGTGTGTGCAATCAATTTCCTATAACTTTTTAGTGAAACGATACGATAGTAGCAAACAATTTAAGTTGACGGTCACCAATATAGCTTCGTCCTTAAAAAGTTATCTATCACTAAAACTTGTGAAAAAAAAAATTAAACAAAAATTAAAACCCACTTCAAAAAACTGAAAAGGTTAAAATAATTAAATCTAAGTAGGTAATCATCCCCTAGAATCATATTTTTTGGAGTTGGTGCTAAGTGGTCTCCAAAAACAAAAACAATGGAAAGTGAAGCACCGACACGAAAAAATATATTTCTATTACTTATTTTAATCTTTTCAGTTTTTTGAAGTCGGTTTTAATTTATGTTTAAAATTTTATGTAATTAATATACCTACACTAAAAAAATAAAAACAAACAACGAGAATAAATCATTACAATAAAAGTTGCTACGTTAATTTATACTATTGCCCCATTACTACTTTAATATAACAAGAATGATATAACAAGAATGATATTTGGTCCATGTTGTTAAATTATAAAATAGGTCCATCTATTGGCAAGATTAAGTAAGTTTCACAAATAAATTAAAGTTGCAGTGACGCCATCTAGGAGTCTGCTTTTACGCAAAGTATTGACGGAATGTGTATTTTTATGATTTGATACTACTAGCGACATCTCGTCGTTATTTAGGTACTAATTTACGCGACATTAGACATTGGCAATCCTTTACTTCTATCATCCTTGCCATAGCCTATGGATGCTTGCAACAACAAGGGTATCACTTGCGCGTTGCCGACGCTGTAAAAACCTTTTCAAACCCTTTTTGAAGAACCCCATGCTGTACTAGTTCGAGAAAACCTCAGCAGGGAGGTCATTCCACAACCTGAGCGTACGCGGGAGAAACCGCACAGTACGAGACCATTTTAGTTCCAACGTGTGAGGATGAATTCCCTGCCGAAGGCGAGCGGTACGATGGTAGAAAGAGGCCGTGGGCATCATGTCAAACAATTCCTCAGAACACCCTCCTTTATACAACCGTTAAAACACACATAAGGAAGCAAAATCTCTCCTTAGGCTTAAGTTTTCCATACCCGTGTAAGGGTTAATTCTGAAACGTTTCGTTCGTAATTCTGAAGCTCATAGATTTAGATAGACACATTAGTTTTGCTCTTCAATCTAGATGTAAGTAACACAATAGTCATTAATGTAACCGTCCTTAATATTGGTACACAGATTTTTTCGGGTTTTTGGTAGGCATTGTAATAAACTTCAACTAACAATCAACGAAACTAGATGGCATATTACACGTTCCTCGAAACTAAACTACAACTTACTATTCGTACAAAATTAACGAAACCTTAATTTTATTTTTATTTTTTTTATTATGTTTGACGCTAAGATTTTCAGGGACTCGACCAATCGAATTCTGTAATAACTTTCTTGATGACTTTATTTACATCAAAAATTATAAAAAAATCATTGCACGATAATTTTCTCGCGTAAAATTTATGCTGACGTGGCTTAGGCAATTTTTAATTTGCCGTAAATTCGTAAAATAGCTGACAAACGAATGTGGTACATATTTACTCAATAATATTTAGAAAGAGTTGCATCCTGAACATTTCGACTTAATTTTTTGTTGAATTGTTTACAAGTAACTTGGATCTAAAAACTTTGTAGTAGCGTTTTCAGGTAGGGTAAAGTCACCGGTTATCGACCACTTAAGCGACTCGTTGACTTGCAACTTCATTTTCATTATAATTTTATATGAAAACACTTCTTTCTAATGCATTAATAATATTTTACAAAAGACCTAATTTCATAAAAAAAAAAGTTTATAGACGAATCTTTAATAGGTTATTTACAAAAAATTCTTTAATGCAAAACAAGCGAAAACACTGGTTATCGGCCATTTGACTCAGATGTCGACCATCAGTGTACCGGTTATCGGCCACTTATTTCACAGTAGAAAAATAACTTTTAACTACGAGCTCATAGGGTTGAAATTAGAATAACAGGGAAACAAGGACTCTTGATTAAGAATTAACAATTTATTATTTTATGTAATTAACACATAATCATAACAAATAACAATAAAGGAACTATCCATGATCACAGTGTTTTAATAATTAACAATTTAATAATTCAGTATTGTCATAAAATGTCTTCAAAATTTATCTCCTTGTAATTTTAGCAGTTTATCACAACTCTCTTTCATTATTTTAAGTAATTAACACATAATTATAACAAGTTATAATAAAAGGCTATTAATCATCACATTTTTTAACAATTAACAATTTAATCAGCCAGTGTTATTAAATGGCATCAAAATATCTCTCCTATCAACTTTAGCAGTTTCACACAACTCAGATTCATATTGTGCAGTTGTTGCTTGAATGTAAGACAAATCCTTCAGTTTCGTGCATTTTAGGTGATACCATCAAATACAATAATCACAGCCTATGTTCTTTTCTCCCTCTTCTTCAGTGTCACTAATAAGGTCAATGTCACACGAACCACATTTAATATGGCTTTGAGTTTCTTCTGGTTTCTTTTTATTTAGTGGTAGTCTTTTTATTAAGCTTCTTTTTTTTGAGGAGGTTCCTTTTTCTTTAGCTCCCTTTCTAGTTTACGTTTTTTTATCTAATTTTCCTTATCCTGTTTCTTTTTTTCTTTGTTCTGGTGATATTTTTTCCAAGCTTTAGACGCTATAGCACTCGGAAAATGACTTGATTTAGAACTTCTTTCGTTTTTGTGGGAACAACAGGAAATTTCAAATGTTTTTAAATGGATCCTCTCTATTATAAGCATCAACGTCAGTAGTTAAAGTTGATTCTTTTAATATGTTACATTTATCTTCTAATGTATTTTTGTTTCTTAATTTTTCTTGACATGTCATCTTTGAGGAATCTGTAGATATTATTGTTTGCTCTTCTATTAAATTATTTTCTTCATTTTCAATTTCCTTAAAAATGTTATCTTCTAAAGTATTTATGTTTCTTGATTTTTCCTGACATGTTGTTTTTGAGGAATCTGTAGATAGTATTATTTGCTTTTCTATTAAATTATTTTCTTTATTTTCAATTTCCTTAAAAATGTCACATTCCAACATAGTTAGTAGAAGCAAAACTTTCTAAATTTGTGTAACTTTTTAATGAATCGCCTTGAGTTACAATAGGAGATCCATTATTTTTTATGTCAGATTCTTTAAAGCATGTTTGTTTTTCTACCGGTAAAACATCTGAACGAGCATTTAAGATATTGTGGTCGTGATTATTTTTTGAGTGCAATTACAAATATTTGGTTGATTGTTGTGTACTTCTGCAACAGTTATAATATAATCCGTTCATTATTTCCTATGGCCGAAAACTAGATTTATTTTTACTAGTTATCGGCCGTCCGTATTTTACTATGGCCGTAAAGAGGTATAATTTGAACTAGATATCGGCTACTAAAATATCGATATTTCTAATGATTACAGTTTATAAATTATGTAACTTTATAGCGGCCGAAATCTGGTTATAAAGTTACTAAAATCCAACTGTTCGTAAATATAAAGGCAACATGTTAGTGTATTTAAGATTTCCTATATATATTAAAAATAAAAATAAGAGTAAAAATACCAGTTATCGGCCATATGCCGATAACTAAATTTTAGATGTAACAGTAACGTGTTCCCCGGCCATCAAAAATATCGTAAACAATTGAGATATTATGCGTTTTAGTGCTTGGATATTAAAATTTAAGATGTTACATGTGCGCAAAACCAAACCAATTGACAATTAATCAACAATATCATATTAAAATTTTACTTGAAAGTCAATCCATGTACTAATATTTCTCTCTATTTTGACACACGTTCGCACACTCAATTTTCAAATAGGGACTGACAGCACAGTGTGCAGAGTACAGGGTTAAGCCGTTATGTAATAAATCGTCAAGTTCTTCCAGATCTAATGGCGCGGGAATTTTAAAAGATTTGTAGAATAGAAGGTTAATATTCAAAATAATGTGCGAAAAGGCCGATAAATGGTAGTGGCCGGCTAACAGGTGCTTTTACCCTACGTGGTCGCCATGTTCGCACTTTAACGCCTCATTGGCCGTCCGTTTGCGTGCTATGACTGTCCACTGGCACTTTAACTTGCTAATATAGATTAGTCCATGTGCTAATCCTATGAGCTATGTCAGTGACTATAGTTCTCTTCCGAGGAAAACACAATAGTTTGTGTTTTCCTCATTTCTTGTTCTATCTCATAGGGAAACACCTAACATAGCTCATTCAATAGCTCGTTGGGTGACTGAACTTGCAGCCGTATGTCATCACTGGCAATACCAATTTCTCGAACGCTGCCCATCCGAGTTGGACTCTCGAAGTAAAACTTGCTTAGCTGTACCATTTGACCGAGGTCAACATTTTAACACTAGGAACAAAAACTCACTACTAGGTATTTTATCAGTCAAAAACGAGTACGAACCAAATACAATATTAGCAGAATGCAAAAAGGTTATTAGTACCTACACTTCCTTTTAGGTAGTATTTTTTATTTATAAGTTTGGTTTATTTTCACTAAATGTGTAAATTAATTTTAATTTAATTATAATAAAAGTAATAGAAATGACAAACAAAGAAATCAAGGTTTCCGTATAAACTCTATGTAGATTGACTATGTTACTTACTTCATAGTCACATTTCATTAAATTTGCGCTTAAAGATAAACTGCTTAAAGATTAGAAGAATTCGCGCGAGTTATTGAATAAGCTGGGATACTTTATTTATTTATTACCAAAAAAACGCACAGTACTTATTACGGCACACTGCGTAGCAGTTTGTCGGTCGACATCCAATGCGAAGACACCGAAGACAGATATTGTAGCTTGAAACAGACTGTCGTATTTTACGTTGGAGTGCAGACTTGTAGAGTAGTAGGTATCTCCTCCAAGCTTGTAGACATGTGAAACTAGGTAGCCTGGCTGTTAAATCATAGTTCAATGTTCGGCACGTAGCGCGAACATCATAGTTGATCAGTCAATTTGTAAAAGATTTGATGATTTTAATGATTTTATTACAGATATTTTAAGTAAATTGTAAGCTGAAGGTCTTTTAACGAGGAATGTAGTAATATTTGCAAATAAAATAGTCACTTAGGCAGCAAACAGAGGTGAAATTGCCTATGAGAGCTTAGTGTTAGTAATGAGAATTTGTACTCGGGCATTCCTAACACTTCTTTTTGTACAATGCAGCTGATTGGTCTAAAATACGGTATTAATGATTCAAGTGGAACCAATACAAAAGAGGGACGAAGGGATTTTCCATAAGAAAATCGGTTTACTGGTTTTTAGTACCTAATACGATCAGCTACAGAATAATAAACCAGAATAATAGAGCTAAGTGTGCAATAGCAACATGACATACATATTAAAAAATGAAGGCCCGTAACAGTGGACAATAAGGAAAAACTTAGTACACCTTAGTAAAAGAGAGGCTGCGTATAAAATAATGAACTGTAAAACTGTATATGAGTTATTCATCATCACCAGCCTATACGTCCCACTGCTGGGCACAGGCCTTCCTACATGGCAGAAACACATGAGGAGTTTGGGCCATAACACCACCACGCTGGCCTAATGCGGGTTGGTGGGTTGAAGTGGTTGCATTAACAACCGGGACCAACGGCTTAACGTGCCTTCCGAAGCACGGAGGAGCTCGAGATAACAAACTTTGATTGACCCATCCCAGGATGGACCATGGCGAAAGTTGCTTCGCTTTTCGTATCGAAACCAGAGCACTCAAACCGCTACGCCACCGAGCTTATGAGTTATTGCATGCAGTTATTTATTCACCTTGGCAATCAGTAGGTAACAAGCTAAGAGTCTTATATCGCTCATTCTCGCCGTTTTTGTATTTACAGTTTGGGATTGCCCCTAACGTCACTGGCGAAGTTCACGTTTGGTGTCAGTTTCCCCCGAACTTACGGAAGTAACGTTTTAAATAGGTTTCTGTTCCTACGGTCGTGATTTGGCAGTGCGGTCCACGCCGTTGGCCAATACCTTCCACTCGGAAGCCGCCTGGCCCCATTTCAGCCGAGGCAACAACCCAACCAGAGTCTTTGACACTTAAAGTGGAGAGTAGGCCATTTATTTCGGTGTTGCCGGACAGAAATAAATCTAACAGTTACTATTGCAGGATTTGTGACGTTGTAAGTTATACGTGATTCTTGCAGCGTACTGTTTTTTGTTGCTCTTCAACCTCTGATTATCAATTTCGAATTTATTTCTCTAAAGTGCTTCGGTGTATATTTTGGATGCTACTGCAATAGGTGTCCGTAATTTAAGTGAGTTCAGTACTATTGTTTATTGTGAAGTGAATCTTGATACTTGAATAGTTTTATTTCATTGTCTGTTGTCTAGTGTGTCTGTGTTCACCGTAATCGGTATAGTACTTTTAGTGTGTGTCAATTTTTCTATTCACTACTTTTTTCACTTAACATATCAAAATTCATTACTTTCTTTTCCATATCGACTCCATAAGCAACAAAAGTCTTTACCTAGTAAAATTATCATCAATAACAAAGACTAGGCATAATTTTTTGATCTTGCCTCTCCCTACATAACCATTCAAATTCATACGCAACCTTCCTCGTCACACTGAGTTTTAATTTTAAAAACGTTCTGGCAACAGATTTACAGTGCCAGAGTAGATGCCATGTATGATTTTTTGCGTTTTACGTAAGAAACAAGTTTACTGAATAATTTTGAACATCTTAAAAGTATTGTGTTACGAAATTCTTAGCGAAATTCGCTTTGGAGTTGACACTAGCTTGCGATTGAAACTTGATTTACTATATCTTTAATTATTATTGAAATTACAATTTTTACGATTAAGATTCTAACATACTTTAGAGTATTTGAGACACACTTCTTTACTTAGAAAACGTTTAACATATACTCCTTATTACTTAATTGCTCATTATGATACGCTTATAATTCGAAAATATTTAAGCTAGCTTCCATACTGTTTTTTACGCTTACGATTCTAATTTATCAAGAACATTAGAGACAACCTTTCTTAAATTAGGAAATGTTTAACCGTCCCTAATTGTGACTTTACGAACTGCGTTCATCGAAAGGGACAACACTACTTTCGTATTATTGAGCTGCTTAACTAAGCTTAATAATACCTACTTAATATCGAGGTACTAGATATTATCAGTTAAATATATTAGTTGATAAGTGTTTGAAACCAGTTATAGTCGAATCATTTTGCAGTGGTTGCTCCGTTTAAGAACTGCCCCGGTGGTGGTTCCAAGTAAAGTCCTGACAAGTTCAAATGGGGCCCACATCCAATAAGGAAATGATAGTCAAAACGCCATAAATGTCTACTGTTAAATAGGAATTTACATTAATTGGTGAAATGAATGCAATTGATGATTTATAGACTATAAATTTGTATTTATGGTAATGTAAATTGTAAAACCATATAGCTTAGCTTGTCTTCATCGGCTTTAGATTGAGTCGTTATTATTATTTGTTGCACATTAACACATTAATAATACTTTCGAATACGTAAAACAAACCTCTTTTTAAATATTTTCGTTTTTAGCTTTCCGTTGTAGGGTATAGCATTTGAACCTCTAAACTTAACATAAAAACATGATACTAGCATTGGTATGTTTATTAAGCTTTTTGGTAATCAGCATTTATATTCTTATATATAAAATAGTAAAATGGTAAAGTTCTAAGTAATATGGTTAGATGTTAGATTCGCCATTGACTCAATCTTCGCTTGAGCCATACTGCACATTATGGCATCGTTTTCAATCCTTTGACTCATCCATATTTCAAGTAACGCTTTTGCTTCTTTCTACGCCAAGTTCCCAACGTGTGTTCGTTCCGTTGACATCTTTTTATGCTATATCTTCTTTCAAACATCTTCTAATGCATATCCGCATATACTGGTCAGTATATGCGGATATGCATTAGATGTTTCTCTTTTCTCTTTCTCTTTCCTCCTTTCTGAATCCCAACATTTGTTTTGATGTACTAGTTTATTTTATATATTTATTTATGTATAGGTAGAATTCAAATAAAATTCCTTTTTCAGAGATGTTTCTACTTTTTCGCACCTATCACAATTATGTTTTTTTTATTTCTACCCTTTAAGTTGTTAAGTACAGATATCGCTTCCAGCAGTAGCATCGATTTTTTTGTCATATTATGTTTGTTTTATCTTTGTGCTGCTTATGTTGATGTACAAAATAAATAAATTTTATCTTTCTATCTGATAAGTAAGGGTAGACCCGAAACCCAAACGAAACAGTAAACTAAACTGTGTTATGCAATTTACCTATTTCTCATCACAGTTTACAGTCTAGAGCTTCTGCGAATTCCGTAATTATTATATCTTTATGTACTTTGTAAGAGGAAGTTATGTGTCTGGAAGAACAACAATAAGCTTTTCATATATCACGCTCGGGCGGTATTAAATCTTGCAATGAAATGTGGGTGTTTTGTCAAAGCTATTAAAAGCAACACAATTTATAGCACTAGATAGCTTAGCATATGTAGCAGATCTTACAGTTAAGACTAAGATTAGTTAATTTACTATTAATGAGTTCACGCTGAATAATATGACCAAGTAGATACTACTTTACACTGTAAAAATATTAAAAGTAAAATAGTACTTTATTGTTGAACAGTAATAGCAGAGCCGATAGATAAATAGCTTTGGTGCATTGTTTTAGCTTTGTAATAAATTTGCTGTTTTTTATTTCAAGTGTGCTGATTTTATGTAGTAAACGCTATAACGCGGACAAAGAAATCACGACCTTACGGCGATTTCTCTACGAATTACAATTGCAAATAGTGCAGCGTGATAGTAAAAGTTGACTGTCCGTTTTGTCCAATAGCTCGATCAATATAGGTCGGTCCGGAAACTTTTATTTAACAGCTCCTATTTTAAATACGGATTGAACAAGATAATGCATAACAGACATTGATGTTGTTGTGTAAATAATTCAATTAGTTGAATCTCAATAAATAGTAAAGTTTATTCAACTCACATTGTGTAGAAAGGGTCGTAATGTTTTGCGTTGTGTTGTATTGATAAAAAATTACAGAAATCAACAATTTAGGACTGTCTTAAATATATAGTTACACAGTGTTTGGGTGTGTTTGTTCTATAGACATTTTAATTTTAAACAAAGGAGGTAAAAGTAAAACACAGTACAAATATGTCCCTGTCTATTAATTGGAGAGATGAAGGGAGATGTTTGTATGATGAGTACGAACATTGGTTTACGAGTCACGGATGTTTGTATGTTTATTTAGTATATTTGAAGCGCAACCTCTTAATGATGCTTCATCATCACCAGCCTATATACGTCCCACTGCTGGGCACAGGCCTTCCTACATGGCAGAAACACATGAGGAGTTAGGGCCATAACACCACCACGCTGGCCCAATGCGGGTTGGTGGGTTAAAGCGGTTGCAGCAACAACCGGGACCAACGGCTTAACGTGCCTTCCGAAGCACGGAGGAGCTCGAGATAAGAAACTTTGATTGACTCATCCCAGGATCGACCATGGTGAAAGTTGCTTCGTTTTTCGTATCGAAACCAGAGCGCTCAAACCAATACGCCACCGAACTCCTCATAATGATGCTTACTGTGGGCTAGATAATAGGTGTGATTGTATGAATATTACTCTTCTTATTCTTAAACACAAGCTCATAAGTATGCTTAATTTGTGCTAAGTTAAAGGTGTAATATTACATACTTATTAGGACTAAAAACACTGTTTTGGAATAAGCGCACACTTTGCTAGGCTCGAAATCTTCTGAAAGCTTTATTGACTCTACCAGGGTAAACAAAGCGTAAGAATAAGTGGTAAAAAGCTCAATAGTAACCATTTTATTTCACTGTCAACTGTACAAGCATCTAACAGCTTACGCCTACGCACCCTTAAACATGAAAAAGAAACAGATCACGTTTACATTTTGGCAATCCTCTAACGGCTGTATGAGACCTACGTGTCTTACTCATCACAGTCATCTCCATCAATCTCAAGCGCCTCTTTTCATCGCGTACTCGTACCTGACTCATACAATCAACTTCGAATAAGCTTTGTAACAGCCAAAAGCCCACATTTATTTAATTGATTTCGTATGCTACTGAAAGCAGAATAAATTATTCAATTTAAATAACTATGGTATTTTTTTAAATTTCTTCTAGTGATTAGTGAAATTGTAAGAGAATTTCAGGCACCGTTTAACACTGTTTTAAACCCCCGACGAAAAAAAGGGGTGTTATAAGTTTGACGTGTCTGTCTGTGTATCTGTGTGTCTTCTGTGGCATCGTAGCGCCTAAAGGAATGGACCGATTTTGATTCGGTTTTTTTTTGTTTGAAAGCTGAAGTGACTATGATGGTTGTTAGCTATAATTTATGAAGATCAGTTCAGGCGTCTGATGACTATCAGCTCATTTTCTACATGATAATAGGATTTTATTAACTTTTACAGATCCGATAGATTTCAAATTTGGTGTACTGTCACTTCGGTGACATTTCCATGACATACTAACCTTGAGCTGATCCTATACCATCAAAAAGTCTGTTTAGTGCCTAATTTTTCAGAAACTTACAGCAGATATAGCGTGTTTGGGATCTTATGAATAGTCTCAATGAGATGGTGTTAGATAGATGATTAATGACGGCGGGGGGTTACTGAAATTTTTTAATTTTGTAATTATTGCGTGTTGCGATTTCCATGTTTGTTTAAAATTCATTGAATTAGTATATTATTTAATAACTAGTACCTTTTATTCTATATTAATTCAATTCAATGCATGAAAACAAACATGCTATTTTAAGTATCTTCGTATTAGTTCTGTCTTTTATAGTCTTGGTCTGAATACTACCAAATTTGTATAAAACAAGAACAAATGAAGTCTAGACCAACATTACAAGAAAACTAATTCGTGCGCCAACTTATAGTGCGACCAGACTTATACAAGTCAAAAGAAAAAAATGTTGATATTGCGTCTGTGCCTGAAGTTGAAAAATTTTACTCAATTCAGATCGACCCAGCGTCTGTACTAATAAAAATCTATTCGAAATTTCGGAGACGCAATAAGAACTCAAAGATACGGTGAAGATAATTGCGGCTATGAACCTTTCGTTTGGACTCATAGAACATTCGTGAGGTCATCGATAGAATAAAATAATCAATAATAGTAATTTTGGTTCTCAAATTCGAAATACATTTCATGATAGGCCTGCTAATTATATCATTTGAAGTTTTCTTTCCATTTGTCAAGAAAAAAAGCCTCCTTCACATTAAGCTGCCAAATCGGAGAAAAACTTTTATCAATAGCTCCTTGAAGGTAGTGATTTTAAATATTGATAGACTCTAAATCCATAGCTATTTTAACGTTTTTTTTTAATTTTTGTTAAATATAAAAAAAAACCATAGCTTTTTTAATGTTTTTTATTAATTTTTGTTAAATATTATTTCAGTCTCTAAAAGAAGATACCAAGGCCGCCACAACCTTTCAATCCATGGATGTCAGCTGACATGGTGTTGCAAGATGTCTTTTAGAAATTATGTAAGTAACAAAACTTAGATATTTTTTTATACTATAAGCGTACGGCCCGCCTGTAGATGATTGGTTACCACATGGTTACCGTACACTCATTCACTCACCGATACCACTAAACGATACTTCATGAGTACGGTTGCCAAAAGTATTCGTTAATACCACCACTATAGTGTTGCTCTGAAGGTCAGTTAAGTTTTGTATGTAAATACTTATACTCGTTTAACAAAGTATTAAAAAAAGAACTACCATGACAAGCGGGAACCTCCCCATGTTAAAATATTCATATAAATACTAATAGTTCGGTTAATTAAACAAAATGTATATGAAATTTCAAAAATAATTTTAGAATTCTGAACTTTTGATAACATCTCAGTATGTATTTATACAGGATGGTGCCGTAATATGCTATATTAGTTCATAGCAATGGTTTGCAACTTATCTTTTAAAAACATCTTATTCATTTGATAATGAATGATAATGAATAAGATGTTTTTAAGATCTATACCTAAATATGTAACAACTATCAAATTATTATTTTTTCTATAATTTTCAATTTTATGGTCCGTATTTAGCAAAAACTATGGGTATTTCTATTGTTGTACATTGCATATTGTTGTACATCAGAGATTGATTTAACAAAGTTTGATTTTATTTCTGCTTATAAAATTATCAATCTATAATATGTAATAGTCTGTTAAGTGAAATGCACTATACGTATTACACCGAGATTCTAATAAAAGCAATTTTATACTCACCGGATTCCTAAGCAAAGCCCCCTATTAATCAGTCTACTGTATAATACATATCCCAAATAAATCCTTCTCCGTTCCTTATATTGCAGCTATCCAGCAATTTTAGTATCCTTATTTGTTTAGAAATACAGTCCAGTTTCAAACCATTTCTATCAATCGAGCTCTTCATTGCTTACGCGCATTCCCTTTGCTATTTATAAAACGGTGAAAGGCACAACTTTATGCGTGATAGTGTTGAATGAAGAATATGTATTCTGCGTTGCTCTAAAAACATACCCCTAATGGAATGGAATCCTAATATTTGTATTAAAACTATTTTATAATAGTTATTTCTTCCCTAACACCAAGATTTTTTAACGGTTTATTTGAAAGATTTTAAATTTGTTCCGTTTTGTTTTCAGTATGATACTTCATCGTATAGCCGGAATCGAGATAAAGGCAGAGCATCGACAACAAGCGTCGCGGTAGACCGGCCAACGACTGTCACAGCCAAGTACATCAACTCCACTCCGTCATACAAGTCCTCTAGTATTCCAATATTATGCCCAGAAAGAGCTGAAAGAACCGACCGCTCAACCTCCAAGGATGAGTCACCGTTGTCTGCAATCGCAAGCCGATACGCTAATTATGCAAAATCCGAAAAAACTACACCAAAATACGAAAAGAAAGATTATTCGAAGCTTACAGTCCCCATTGTAACTGGTAAAAGTAGAGATGTCAGTCCTATATCGACAACTTCGAAATACAGCTACTCTCGACCTTCCAGGCACCTGAGCCCTGAGAGGAGAACTACGAAAACTTTTAAAGAAAAAAGCCGCGATCCCAGCCCTGTGGATCGTGAAAAAGACATTCCAAGTAAGACTGATAAGTCTTCAGGCTACAATAGCCTGTCGAGCTACAAATTGTACTCACGGCCAACAAATTATACACCTTCATCTAGAACAGAAACAAAACCAGAAATAACTGTAAACAGATATGCGATTGCAAACCGCTTATCATCAAATTATTTACGAAGCCCTCCTACTGTAAAACGAACATCTGTGTCGCCTGTAAATCATATCGAACCAATAACTACGAAGAATGAAATTGAAAAATCTGTATCACCAATTGCAGTAGTAGAAGAAACTGTAAAAACTCCAGTGGACTCAGTACAAGAATGTTTAGATATTAAAAATGACATCGGAGAAAAAGATGAAGAAGTTGACATAGAAACAGTAACTGTTATAACACGTCATACATCACCGACACCACCTGGTTCATCTGCATATGTTAGAAGTAGAAGGGCTGATATGGCCAAAACTATAGAAAAAGCTGTGAAGCGACTAAAGAAAAGACCCGAAATGATCGACAAAGAAATTCAGTCTGATAGACTTGATGATTCAACCAGATCAAGTCGATACGGTAGTAACACTAGAGCAAGTACAACCAATTGGACATATTATTCACCTAATAGTTACACAGGATATGCAGGAAGATATTCTACACATTACTCAAATTTGAGAGAAAATTCAGCTAGTAATAATTCATATTGTGACAGAACAAGCAGAAGTCACAGTTCCGAACCACCTTCAAGAGAAAATAACAGCATTAGCCCATATTCTGAGACTAGCAGCAATACTAAAAATAAAGTGGTTACAAACAATAGTAAGACAGAGCCAAACCAGGAAATGGTAGCCGTTTATGAACAAAATAAAGGAGAAGACTTGTCAGAAATAATAATAAATGTAAATCTAAAATTGACGAGAGCCAAAAGTCCGTTAGCAAATACTTCTGCAGAATTTGTTTCGCCCGAGCTAACCATCACTAACAGTCAGTTACCACCTCAACCACCTAAGCCTGATGGGACAGCAAAACCAAAAAAGATAAAAGTTAGAAAATCAAGTACAGATTCATCGTCTGATTCATCACCAAAGAAAAAAATTGTGAAAAAAAGAAGTAAATCCGTGAGTTCTACAGATTCCGACCAGGGAAGTGAAGTTAGTGACAAAAATAAAGAATTAACGTCTCCTTCAATATCTAAAAACATACAAAAAACTTCTTCAAGCAGTAATTTACAGAATGGTATAAAAAAGTTGAAACATTCCAAATCACGAGAAAGTAAAAGTCCAGAATCGAGTATTACCTTGTCAACGCAGTCATCAATGAGTGAAGATGAACCGCTATCAAGGTCAAAGACAAATGACGTATCAAGAACATCTGCAGATGAAAATTCTTTACCAACTGATAAATCAGCTAAGCAATCATCTCCTTTAATATTGCAAAAACATGAACCAGGTACAGAAGAGGCCAAATCCTTTTTAATTCGAGCTCTTGCGCCTGTGACGAACCTTTTTAAGATTCGACATCAAGATTCTAATGAAAACAGCCGTTGGTTAGATAATTCAACTTCAGAATCAACTGGAAAAGATGTATCAAATCTAATTACCGAAAGTGATAGATCAAACAAAAATAAAAACATAGTTGCATCAAATGAAGATTCTGTTGTAAAACTTAAAAGCATTAGGCACATCGAA
Organism: Nymphula nitidulata; assembly: GCA_947347705.1. NCBI lineage: Eukaryota > Metazoa > Arthropoda > Insecta > Lepidoptera > Crambidae > Nymphula > Nymphula nitidulata. Next base: position 28,854,846 of record OX374616.1, read on the forward strand.
TCTGGAGAAAGGGCTTGGTGGCTTGATTCAGAATCTGAAAAGAAGTTATCCGAAACCTCTAAATCAGGTTCCGATAAAAATATCCCAAAAATAATAAGGCACGTGGAATCCGGGGAAAGAGCTTGGTGGCTTGAGTCCAATAGCGAGAGTAAAAATGACAATCAAATGAATCATACAAATTACAACGCGGAGAACGTGGAATCTAGTAAACAAATAAAAAAAAGTAAATTTGTTGATGATGAAACGCCTTGGTGGTTGGACAGTAGTGCTAATATCCCAGAAGGCATAGAAATATTGACTCCTCCTAGGAAATCTTCTAGCGAAAGTGAAAAAAGTGAAAAGTTTAACTTCTTCAAAGTACGTCATATAGAATCTGGAGAACGGAAGGATTGGTGGCTAACGAGTAACGAAAATTCATCGAATAGTAACAAATTTGAATCTCAAAACAATTTAAGCAAATCAAGTTCTGACCAAAAGAGTTTTCCATTAAGAAGAATTCGACATGTTGAATCTGGAGAAAGACCTTGGTGGTTATCTAGTGACAAAAACATTCCAGAAGGTATTGAAAAATTGCCTACTCCTCCGCCTGAACAAGAAATTGATTCTTCTGACTCAGAAGAAGTTCAAGTATACGTTTCATCAAATCACGTACCACCGTTTCCGCTACATTTGCCAGATGACGAACCTTTGGGAGATAGAAGGAGTCCCGAGGGTCTGGAAACACCCAAAGAAAATGAAGAATATCGCGGTCGCGCTTCACCTTACGAGAACAATCGTCAATATAATCGTAGGAGAAGTTTATATCAAAAAGTATCTGATAGATACATATCACGATACACCGATATTGATGATATTTTGGGCACTTCTGGGCAACTTTACAGTCCTTTTATGGATTCTATACTGGCAAGAAGGACAGGTCAAATACCCTTCGATGACGATGAGTGTGAAGAAATAGATCCGACGCAAGTGAGGATTCATGACAGCACTGCGCAAAGACCGGTCATTATGAAGCTAAGGGGCAGGTAATAAATTAGCTGTAATATTTTTTTCAGATTAATGTGCAATTATAAAATTAGAACTTTAATATTCGTTTGCTGTCTAAGACAATGGTGATGATTAGTATGATTTTCGATAATACTTTAATAAATAGAATACAGATCTGGTAGGTAGGTGCCAGACTGATAAGCGGTTTTGAACTATGGTGATCATTTCTTGATCTTACCGGCTGTACTCCAAACCTCCAAAGAAGCATTTATGTAATACGTGCTCCGGAGACAAAACTTTCACGACATTTGTCTCTACATGGATTTATGGCGGCTTAGCCTTAAAATGGTCTGTAGACAATCAGTCTTCTTACACGTGCAACGATCACTATTCTGCAAACAATTATATTTTTAGGGTATCTGTATTATATTGTATTTTATTCAAAGTTTATAAATTGTTTTTTATTGCAAGAAAATAAATTATTAATGGTAATAAAAAAAATTCTGCTATCATGAAATTCAGTATAGCTCTATGTCGAAATAAATCAGAGTCATCTGATTTTATCCCCTAAGTCAATAAAATAAGTCAGAGTTTTTTTAAACTATAAACAGTAAATCTGATAACAATAGCTTAGAAATTACAGTCTCAGGTTATCGCAAAATTGTTTTAAATCGTCTTTATTATTATTTCAGGAATGAAGTTGCAAATTATCGGAGTGAGGATCAGGTGAGACACTAAACAATTATTATCATTAATTACACCGGCCTTTACTTACATCGAGTTAGACTTAGAACAAGTATGTATGTGTGCTACTAAAATAAATTGCATCTGTAATAACGTCAGCTGTGCGAGCAAAAACTAGACGCGACGTCAGGTTAATAAGAGAAAAAGAGACAAGTGCGAGTCAGCTTGTTGGGGTATTTTATATGCGTGGGACTTTTTGGTGCAAAAATAGATTGAAAGATTGATCATGTGTGAAAACCTTTTTAGGAATCTAATGAATAAAAAAAGCGAACGTTATAATTATTACTGCGTTATAATATAGTCTATTAACATGCTTTAATTTTAAAACCTAACTGTTATATTGCTGATTTATTTGCAGAGGTCAGTAGTAAACTAATCAGAATGTCACATATAGTTTAATGATAGAAGCTCTACATTTTTGTATTCAATATATTTTCAGCTTTTACTGCTGAACCCTAAAAACAAGTTACGAGAAGTTGGTTAGTCAAGTATACAAGTTTCTCTGTTTTTCTATTGAGTAGAGAAGATTAATGTTTCTTAAACGATGGAAATGAATAAAACTTTACTATTATTAATAATTATTATGTTCCGCAGAAGCAATAGGTAATTTGAAGCAATAGACAAATGAAATTAAAATATTTAAATGTAAGATTAAGTTATGTCGAATCCTCTAGAAACCAGACAGCAGATAAGTTACCTACCTAGTTATAATAGTTATACATTTATATACGTAAAGACTTTCGCACATTTTCTGATTTTTTTTGCATTTAAATCTTGCTTATGTACTCATTAGTTGTCTATAATCATATAAATAAATATGGGAATTCAACCCAGTAAGTAGATAGACGAAACCTAAAAATACCCTGTAGTTATTCTTCATAGCTTATGACTACGCGCCTGCAAATTATCTGTCGGCACCTTAATCCGTTATAACAGGAGGCATTTTAAACTGACGTACTACTCTTGAAATGGATCCATATTTCCCGACAAAGTATCAACATTTCTATGCTACATTGAATATAATACATTTTATTTAATAAAATTTACCAGTTTACGTTCAATAAAGTTTTGCGGCATAAATTTTCAGCAAATATTCTATGGCTGTAAAACTTACAATAGTCTATCTTAATATTTTACGAAGTGGTTTTCAATAGTAGCATTTGGCTACTTTATGTGCTACTTTGTGTGGCGCTTTTTTGTACTAGAAATAAGGCACCTGCGCGGGCGCAGTGCGAGCACTGAACCGCGGTATCCCCGCATCCTTGAATCAGTCGCCTATGGGAATACGGCGTAGGACAGAGACGGCAACAGTATGTTCGCTACTGACATTTTAAAAAGGTGACGTCACACACGAAGAGTCTCAGAAGAGAAGCGCGTGTGATTATTGAGAACATTTTATAAGATATGGAGAATGTTTACTTTCGTATGAAGCTTGGGTTACATCTCATGATTCTCGGACCTAGATCAAACAAAGCAAAAAGCGTTTGTCTAAGCAATAGGCACAATTTTGATTTATCTTGGCAATTATAATTTATAATTATCACTTGTTTAAAATTAAGTGATCAAAATAAATGTTGGACTTCCGTGTCTTAACAGAGTTTTGGTTTTAAGCTAAGTTAGTAAAATCTAACAACCTGGGAGTAAATGCCCCCGCCAAGTCGAGCAAAACAAAGCAGCACGACAGTACGCTCCTTTTCTCGAAGCCATTCACACCATTTTCAACATCCTGTAGTGCTGGCTAAAGCTAAAACCATGAATTTTCAGTAAAATATAAGGCACAATATGGGTTAGATATATTCTCAATAACATTCAATTTGAACTTTTACTTTAAGAACTATTGCCCGTCAAAGTTCCTTAGTTTTGTCACTGACACACTAACTGACTGATAAACATAATTCTAAGGTAGGTACTTCTAGCAGATCCAAAAGCTCCAAATTTTAACCATAATTAGTTTTTAGCCTATCAAATCTTAAAAAATAACTAAAAATATTGCAATTTGAGTCACGTTTCAGACATATACACACTGTATAATTAAGTTTGTAATCCTATCCTATACATTTACATACCAATACATGCGATTTCGGAGTTTTACTTTTGTAAAGGTAGGTAGGTTGAATCTTTATATCTGCGCATTTTGGTTAAAATTAAAATGACAATTTATCAATAATTTAATTCAAAGCCTCGAAGAAACACCCATAAAAGGCAGAAAGGCAGTGGGCTTTGAGAAAAGTGGTAGCTGACGCATAAAAAGTAGTACCCGAATAGAAATAAAACTGCCTACAAAAAGAGATGAGATCCCATCAAAACATTACTCCGCTTATTATAAAACGCGGACTAAAGTAAGTCCAGTGCCTCTAGCACGAATACTTTTATATTTCGAATCGCCATCGTATTGAGTAGTTACGTTAGCTTTTGATTGGCTTTTGTTTGAAATTTTAAACCTACGGGAATGATATGATTATGATTCGAAATTTAAAAATGTTCGTGCTTGGGGGGGTACTAGTCTAAAACTGGTCACCTAAATTTGTCAAAAGAAAGGTAGTGACGGGCTGACGGCATCAGTTTTAGACATGTCCAAAATTGCAAGTTTCGCAACGCAGTTTTCATAATACAAAAAAGTTATGACATGTAATTTTAACAACACAGGGAATTTCACAGGAATATCCCAAGTCCTGGGTAGCTCAGATGGTTCTGTTATAATTACTAAGTAATTTTTCAAACATTTATAATAATGTTAAAATCAAAAATTAAGAATTGTTATAAATGTTTGAAAAATTATTTACTAATAAAAATCTAAACTAGAAAAATTTCACGTCCTGAGGCAGGAATCGAACCCGCGACCTTTCGCAATCCGGGCGACTGCTCTGACCACTGAGCCACCCAGGACTTGGGATATCCCTGTGAAATTCTTCTAGTCTATCTGTATTTTTTATATTGTAGGGTAGACGTTAGCTCCTAAACGCAAATATGTTAAAATCAAAAATTAAGAATATTTGAAAGCACTGCCCCAACTTAACCGAATCGTCGGTATTTGTAAAAATACTCGTTTCGGATGTTGAAATAGAATATTTCGATATTGTAGGGTAGACGTTAGCTCCTAAACGCAAATACAGATAGACTAGAAGAATTTCACAGGGATATCCCAAGTCCTGGGTGGCTCAGTGGTCAGAGCAGTCGCCCGGATTGCGAAAGGTCGCGGGTTCGATTCCTGCCTCAGGACGTGAAATTTTTCTAGTTTTATTCTATTTTAATTACATTTATAACAATGTTAAAATCAAAATTTAAGAATTATGTAATTTTAAACTAAGTTTGTTATTTTAGTCAGTACCGGGGGTGTATTTTAATTTTTTTTTTTATTTATTTGTTACCAAAAAACGCACAGTTCATAAATCAAATTCCCATCTGCAAAACCGCGTAGCAGTGAACCGTACCAATATTAGTTTTTTTTTTATACAACTAGATGACAAACAAGCTGACGGCCCACCTGGTGGTAAGCGGTTACCGCCGCATATATACACCTGCAATAACAAGGAAAAGCACTTGATATTGCAGGTGCGTTGTTATCCTGAGGCCTAAGATATATATGTATTTTTATTTTTTTAATAAAAAGAATGACTTCGCAATAGCACACAACGCTTTAATCGTAGTCGTGTGTGTATTGCTCACACTGCATCTGATAGGGTAAAACTACAGTCAACTACACTATGTCCAATTATTTTGAAAAGTTGACGCTTCAATAGGCCCAGGCCGTGCGATAGCCAAGACATTCTTTAAATTAAATAAATAAAAATATCTTATATTTGTACTGTCACTTTTGAAATAGGCAAGTCGGTGGAAATCAATTTCTATGGAGACCCTGTAGTAGGTACTGACTTAAATAACCGACTTAGTTTAAGATCAACAAGATATGCTTGTTGATAATAAAGTTATCAAAATAAATAGTGGAGAACAATTTGTATTATATTATAAGTCAAGTTAGAATTTACTAACTTAGCTTTAAACTAAAACTCTTTTAACATACATAAATCCGACATATATTTAGATTGCATAATTATAAATAAATGATTATTATGCATTATGGTGCCGTCAATATGAAAATAAACTAGAACATGGGCTGTATTAGTTCATGGAAATGGTTTCCTACTTTCAAAAACAACTGATTCTATTGATAATTTTATGACATTTGTATGAAATAGTATAAAATTGGCTGCATTATTTCATAGAAAGGTCATGAAATTATCAAATGAATAAGATGTTTTTGAAAGTGGCAAACCATTTCAATGAACTAATACAGCCCATGTTTTAATTTATTGTCGTCAGTACCGCCAATGCTGTACCACCCTGTAATATCAGAAAGTTGTTATCTTATATTCATATAAAAAAAATACTTAAAGTATAAAATGTAAATTGCTTAAGCATATTCTAAAACAAATAAAAAATATAATATAGTACATCACACTCAGACATATTATCTAGCCTACATAATTTTGCCAAACTCACTTTTATTTTCAATTTGCATTCAATTTAGTTTAATGCACATACGCATCTCCAACAATTACTCTTTGAAAAGGCTTAAATTCATTCACGTTTCATCTCTTTCTACCACTAAGAACGAAGTGCTACAATGTTGTTCCGTGGTAATACCACCTTCGAGAACTTAGTATACTTAGCGCTGTGAGTCAAAGCCTTAAGGGGTTTTTGAACTCGGCCGGTTAATGCCGACGTGAAAAATTTACCTGAGACAAGTCGCTTCTCGGCTGACTTCTTTAGTGATGCTCGTGTTTTCGATGTAGCCGGCTGCAGCACGGTGTCGTGCTGCAAAAAGTTCGAACAATGCAGTGATCTTGTGTTTGTTAGTGTTCCGATCTCAACAAGGTGCATCTAAAGTTTACTATCCCATCCTTTTTTAAGCTACATTTGTGGAGCCGGTTCTGTCTTTTACTTTTTTTAAAGCGTTTGCGGTTGTCTGTGGTAAAAATATTTGCCATTGTTTAATACTGGACAACTTGTTGCACTTGAAAAAGTTTGGTTGTCTTGAATTTATTCAGGATAAGTAAAAAGGTTTTAGTGCTACTGTTTTATCAATGTGAAAACGCCAATTAACGGCTTATTTGAATCTGTCGACATAAAAGTAATTAAGTGAAAAGGTTCCTTATCGGCAAATATTAAGTTAAAAAGTTGAAAGTCGTTGCAGTCCAAAATAAGAGAAAGAGGGTGCAAGTTGCACCGGTTTTTCTTACCCACTAAGGCTTCATACGTAAAATATGTTCTTAGCTGTTTGTTATCAAATACAACATATTTATATCCGGCCTTATAATTAAGATTTATTAAGTTCTCGAAAGTGATTTGCATATTTAGGTTTCTTTTTAATTGATTAGCATACTGACCTACAATAAAATAGGAATAAGTAACAATAATGTCTAAAGTGACCGATATATCAATGATTTGGAAGGTAAGAAGTTTTGCTGTTCGAGTGAATTTTTTTAGCTACCGACTACATATTTGTTTTCTGCTTTATTTTATTTAACTTTTAAAATAGAATGGTGTTTTACATCGTTACATTGATGACGTTAACAATCCGTGTAAAGACTAGGTAATTTAAGGCGATACCTCGTCGGAACTAGCGACACCACTTGATTCATATTAATTGTAGTGAATATGAATATTTGAAAACCAAAAAATTTGAAAATAATGCGCATCAAAATTATTCGCAAAATTTCATTGAAAAATCAGCCCTAAGTCGTTTTAGACTTTCAGTTTGAATTTTATATTTTTTTTATTATTTAACGTAATACTCTATAGATAAACAATATTATTGTCTAGATATAGCATAGATAGGGATAGCATTGTTATGACCAATTATGAATCATTTCATCAAAAGCCATCCCAACTTTGTTGAATAGAGCATTGACCCGGTTTTGTTTTCAAATATTATGATTTGAATATCATGACTTTTATTTTATTTTAGTTTTTTAAGGGTTGACAAATTTTACTTGAGGAACTTGGTTTACCTACTTGATTTTAAATGCTTGAATGAAAGGTATTTTTTGCGCAGTTTTATTGATGCCAAAACTATAGTATTCGTAATTGTTAAAGGTTCACCATCGGCAAATATTAATTTAGAAGTTTAAAGTCTATTTTAGTATTTGTAAATCACACCTACTAAATTTACCATGTGTTAATACCTAATCAACATTAAGTTAAACTCTATATAGATGGACAATAACAATAGCAGCACTTTTGTTTTTTGTCACTATTTACTTAATAACAATCAACTGACAAATATTTCACACTTTCAAACAAAATGTGTTAATATCCATTATCAACAAAGGACCCGTATAAAACAAGGATTTTCGTCAAAACAAAGAGACCATTAGCCTTGACATTATCGCCAGTGTTATGGTTGAATTTCGAAGAAAACTTTGAAGGAACGATAATGAATAGTGAGATAAGCCACGCTGTTTAAATTTAGAAAAAAAAATGAGACAAGAACTTTAAGGTGGGACTGATTTCACAGCTATTGCGCTACGAAAATTGCAAATAAACATTAAAGTTACATTATTATATTAAAGTCATCGATCTTTGTTGCTTAGTTCCGAATTTTTCAAATTGACTTCAGTTTTACCTGCCTCATACACCAAATTAGGTAGGTAATATCCACCTTAAACCCGAAGATTAAGTTATTCCAGAACCAGAGACGCAAGTAGTTGATGATTGCTCCTACAAAATTGTCTACTACAAAAAAAAAGAGGTTTTAAAAAAAAACATATAATAATGTCATTCTATCTGTGAAGCTTAATGTTTACCACGCTATTGTTTAATATCGATGGTAATATTCATGTGGCTTTTATTACGAGTTAAAAAATAATAGACATGTAATCATCGATTTACAAACGGTTATCGATATTTCAAATAACCGAAACATTGATCATGCCCGAAACTGGCCTAACTGGAATCCGGCCTGCTTTTTTCTCGAAATTATTTGAAAATAGCATCATCGTATAAAAATATAAAACGGTTTCAACTGGTTACTGATGTTTAAGCTACGCATTTTGTATAACATTTCCAATTACTCTTGGGTGATCAAAAGATTGAGTCGTAACCGCTTTCCACTATTTGGATTTGAACCCCTGTGAATATTGTAATATATCTTAAGTAACTTAGATCCTCAAATCAGTTGTAATTAAGTATATAGGGAAAAATCCGAAAATTACAATTACAACTTTCTAACTGTGTACTAGATAGTGTAAAAGAAAATAAAAATTGGTTACTATAATTGCTTATATTTTGGAATCCAGACTACCTACTTTTGATCGGGTAAACTGATCACTACAAAAATCACATTTGAATTACCTTCATTAACTAAATTGGCTTGATCCCATCATTTATTTTGTCAACTAAAAACAAATAAATATGACAATCCCAAAAACCTATACCTGTTAATATTAAACTATAACAATAATACCAAACTAAACTACTCTTTCACGAAGCAGCGACAAGAGACTATCAGAGAGAAAGCTTCTATGGAAAAAAACTACAAAAAAGGACGGAGGAAGGAAGACAGGTGGTGGAAATACCTTGAACGCAGTCATGCACTGCCTGTGAGTGACGGGTGCCATTCCCCGCTTTTTTAGCCGTGGCTAATTTAGAGAAGTAACTAGGTATTATATTTCTTCCATTAGTACCCACCTATATCAAATTCATTCTGATGATGTCATAATTCTGAATGTGCATTGGATTAAGACAAGACATTAAGACAATTATTTTCAATTTAATCAAGTTTTGGAAAGCCCCCATTAAAATCCATAAAGTTCAAATGTTAATTAACGTGAACCCAAATATTGCAAATCTAATTGGCTAATGAAATGACTTGCAAATTAATTGTAGCGCCAATTTAATTCTGCCTTAGAAAAAGCACAGCAGCTCTCATCATTTCTAGCACCAATTCGATTCGGTAGCGATCTAATGACATGAAGTACCAAACACTTTTCTTCGTCCGATGATTAAGGTATGTAGATTCATCACCTATTTTGTAATTACAATGCTATTTTCTAACGAATGAACGAAGACGTAGAAAGTTTTGCCAGTTTACAATTGTTGTGATGTCTGTTATTCCAAGTAAAGAATTGAATGGTCAATGACCTTATCTCCATTAGAGCTCCAGGGTTCGAATCCCAATATGGGCAGATGTTTGTATGATGAATACGAACATTTGTTCTCGAACTATGAATGTTTCTCTATTCACGTTTGCATGTTATTATCATAAATTAACGCTGCTGATAACTATAGGTACCAGTTATTTCTAGATTATATTCTCTTAATTTCCATTCAGAGTTGTTATTTTTGCATAAAATGTAATGATTTTTGGAAGTTAACCGTCAACATTTTGCTTCTTAATCACCGTCTACCAGTTATAAAACTTTTTGAGGAACGTCCAAAGTTAGGAACGAATGAAAGATAGTTCAGGTAACGGAAACAGTGGTCTGTACTCCAATTGCATGGAGCAAAAACTTGTGGGTATCTACTCATGTTAGTTAGAATTGCTTAAACTCATTAAAAGATTAATAAAACATCAAGTCATGCATGCTATCGTATTAAATCCTTGTATTAAATCCTATAATTAGGTACATGGTTAGAAAGTAGACATAAGCTCATCAAGAAGTGCTGGTCGCGTATTACACCTACAATTCATCTACACTTCCCTACATTTTTTCTTTTACTTAATTTCCATATCACGTGATTGTATAGGTAAACATATTATGAGTGGCTCCAATTTATTGTCTGACTGCTATCTTCTTCTGTCTGTTTTTTTTTTATAAATTATTATCAACAATTTAGACGTTGTGATTTATAAATACTAAAATAGATTTTAAACTTTTAACTAATTATTGGCCGATGGTGAACATTTAACAAGCACGAATACTATAGTTTTCTCATCGATAAATCTGGACTAAAAAATAGTAAAAAAACTTTCATTCAAGTATTCAAATTCAAGTTGGTGTAAGTTCCACATTCACTTGGTGTAAGTTCCTCAAGTACAATTTGTCAATCTCAAAACTAAACGGACCTAAAATTTCCTTGTATTTTAATTTTTTTCTACTGTCATCATAGTATTTGTTGGTATAGCTTTTGATAAAATGATTCATAATTGGTCTTATTTGTGTTATCTTTAGACAAAAATGTAAAAAACGTAATACTTTAAATAAACAATTGAAAGTATTACGTAAACAATTAAAAAAATATAAAACTCACTCTCAAAGTCCAAAACGGCTTAGGACTGATTTTTCCATGAGATATTTTTATTTAGCAAATAATTTTGATTATATAGTGCATTATTTTGCAATATTGTCTAGCTAGATAAACCCTATGACCGGATATAAAAACAGACTCTTAATTTAAAAAGATTAGGGAAATCTGGCAACGGATTTAGTAGCTAAATTTTGTTTTTCAAAGCTTATTTAACGATGATACTCGAAATAGCCGCTCAGTCTGATTTAGGTGCAATAAATCTTATTAATAAATAAGTATGATTTTAAAATTAACAAATATTATACATAACAGATAAAATATACTAGTGCTTGCGAGTATATTGATTACTTAGGAACAACTTGTAGATAAAATTATAAACAATTCCTCTTGCCCCGCCAGGGATCAGGGAAAGCCTATCCTAGGCGGCATCATTATACTTAATTCCATCAGCAAATTACCTCAAAGCGTAAATTAAAACAAATGGTCCATTTAAACCGTTGCAATGATAATTTTGGTTTGCATTATAATATCTATTATTTTGGAGGTTTTGATACCGATTAGAAGTTTCAACAATTATTGTTTTCGCGCTATTTATTATTTGTTAAATTAAAAAAATCCTTCTCAAATTAACTTTTGTTCCTTTTTATGGATTTTATCTATTTATTTTTCATTAGCATTCATATCTCTCATATTTCTTCTGCATTCATAATTATGTTCTTATCTAATGATGCATTTTTCATACTTATGAGTGTCTACATTGTATAAGATATTTTTATATTATTCAATAAACTTAACAGTTGAATTACCTAGTGCTTAGACGGCTTATTACTGTAATCAATTTAACTTGTAAAATATCATTCTATTTTAAAAGTTAAAATAAAACAGAAAACAAATTGACGGTAGCTAATAAAATCACTCGATCAGCAAAACTTCTTTCCTTACAAACCATTGATTTGTCGATCACTTTAGACATTATAATTATTTATTTTGTTTTTACTGTCGGTCAGTATGCTGATTAATTAAAAAGAAGCCCTAAAATATATTTATTGAAATGCAAATCACTTTCGAGAACTTATTGAATCTTAATTATTAGGCCGGATATAAATATGTTGTGATTTATAACAAACAACTAAGGACGTTTAAAAAGCCTGGTAAGGAATACCGATATGACTTCTATCTTGTTCTGTCTGGTTTTTTAATGCAAAGTACGGCAATTTTATGTGAAGTGATGAGAAGAGTCCATATGTTCCGTTAGAGTCCGCCTCCCCCTTGTCGACCTTTTCGCGCCTCTTTGGAGAAACTCAATTTCTTTGCGCGTGATTTGTAAGTTTTAGATAACTATTTATAAAAACTGGAAGAGTATACTTGAACCTATTTTTGAGATTACTTAATAATGTTATAAGTACAACATAAGTTTTCCGAATCCACTAAAATTAACAGAATAAAATTTCCACTGTCTCGATATCTCGATATTGACAATGTGAGAGATGTGAATTTGAAGGTTGTATCTGTAAAACTGATTTAATGTTATTTATTTCTAACAAATGAGGTTACTTACGCTAGTCTCAAGATTCCTCAAATATTACAAGTCAAACGTTTAAAAATAGAATCACCATAACAGCCGTCCACTCGAATGCACACGTTAACAAGCAAAAAATCTATGATGAGATTACCAACAACGTATCTGTCTTTTTACTGCGTGGCCAAGACTATAACTTTGGCAATCTGCAGACAGTTCGATGACCTGCGATCGTGCACAACAGAATTGGTCTATGGTTGATTATTTTTATACGGGTCATACGTAAGGCACTTCATGACGATATCAGGCTTTTCTGTTTGTTCCAAAATTGAAGTTCTTCTCTTGGAACGTAATAGAATGATATACTTACTACGCATAATGATTATGTCCTAATAATGCACTTGGAGATAGGTACCAGTCTGCCTGATAAGAAACTCAGCAAGATTAAAGTTTCTAAAAGGGAGGATCCTTTATAATGACTGATCGCTTAAAATTAAAATTCACAATTTCACCAAACATATTAAACTAGTGGTTCAAGCAGGGTAACTGCCTAACACCATGTACTTAAACTCATGAACCAATGAATATAATTTGTATTTGTCTAAATACACAAAGCTCAAATAATAAACGACGACCGGCTGGCCGAGTGGTCTGTGCCTCTTGCTATACAGGCTACTTGGTCGGGAGGTCCCGGGTTCGAATCCCGGTAGGAGCAAATGTTTGTATGATGAGTACGAGCATTTGTTCACGAGTCATGGATGTTTATATGTTTATTTTGTATATTTCTAATATTTATATACTATCATTATTTCTCCGTTATCTAGTATCCATAACACAAGCTCTTATAGATGCTTACTTTAGGCTAGATAATAGGTGTGTAGATAATAAATAATAGTGTTTAAAAAAAAACTAACGATTCCGTAGTTTGTGGTTAAAATTAAAAGTTACAAGTTCAAGAGCTTTAAGACTTTAATAAAATCGGTACTATTTATTAATAAACAATATGAAAATATTGTTAATTAAATCAAAGGTTTTTTGTTGCGCAGTCAGTAATTTTGGTGTGCTTAGTACTTTGTTATTTTTAATTGCGCATGTAATTATTTTCCAAATCAAATAGTTTATAATAACACGAGCTGAGCGAAGGTATACAAGGTGGTGACTATAATACTACAAAATAATTAAACCATGGCCTATATTAGTTCAGAGAAATGTCATAAAATTATCAAATGAATAAGATGTATTTGAATGTTGCAAAACATTTCCATGAACTAATATAGCCCATGTTTTAATTAATTGTCTTATTGTCGCCACCATCCTGTATATGGGCATGCATTAACATTATTAAAATCAACGTATAATAATAAATAAAGTTAAGCCGAGTGCAAACACGATGGAAACTAATCGCCTATAGTTTAGTAGTGTGATATAAAATAGCAGTTTATGCCACAAATTTCTAGGTAACCACCGAAGGTCTTGTGAAGTGGCCTAGTTAACTTGAAACGGATCGATCTCGTAGAAATACAATACGTCAATGTGAAAATAATTATACTGCTATTATTCTACGTTTGTGTATCTGTGGATTACATATCAAAAGTTAATTTGCCTTATAATCGACATACCTCCCAATATACTTATAAGTTATAACATAGAAATAAAATAATCATGGATGAGCAACGTGACAAAGCTTTATTTCGACAATCAAGCATTCGAAGCTGATACACACCACGGTAAGAAACGTAAGCATTGTTGCAGATAAATCCTATACACCTATGATTTTCTGAAATTTTCTATTTTAAAAAAGACGCCTCTACTCCCATTAATTGGGAGTGAACTTTTCCATAAGTATAACATACTTCTGTCTCAGAAAGGAAAACATATTATTAAGAAAAAAAAAGATAAAAAAACTTAATAAGCGTTTACTTGACATATTTACTGGAAATAAAGAATAATGACACCCACTGAAATTATTTACTATGTCAACGTTGTAACGAAAGAAGATTAGGCAGGCATAATACTACCGAGTATATTCAAGAAGTTTAGAGCGACGACTCAAAATATAATACAAAGTGACGGTAGTAAAATACACTTATCAAAGACAACAGTAACTGACATATTCAGTACTCTTCTGGCTACTCAAAAATATCAATACTCCGCGATCGCTGTAAAGTAATCGAAACGTTGGCTTTATACTAAAATATGAAATAGTTAAAAATGGTAAATTAGTCCTTATTTCAAATTTGTACCGCCCAAAAAAATATAGGTCAATTCTTTTTTCAAATTCGTGACAAATAAATGATATTTTATTGAATTTACCCAATACCTTCAACAAAAACTCATCACAAATGTGAACGTATCTTCAGAATGCAATATGTATCACAAATTCATTGCATGAGTTGGTACTTCAACTCATATTTTTTGTAATTTGTTTAGTAGTACTTTTATTATTAAAAGAAGGAAAAAAAATATATTTGAATTCCTTCTTATTCCATGTTAGTAGGAATACCGTAACTTTTTAGTGAGAACTATTTTTGAAAATTAAAAGTTTTATACTACTTATAATTCAAATAACACAGGTTTTATTTTCACCTGTATAAATTACTAATAACTACCATTTACATGCGTCACATAAAACTGACAAATCTCCGTTTGAAAACCATAGCGTTACGGTTACTAATATCAAGTGACATGATGCCTGTGGGAACAGTGGGAACGACCGTGCATAAGGATTTGTTATAGTCTCAAATACTACACATTCTAAAACAGAGGCTATAATGACAGCGGCACTAAAAGCTAAAGCGTTTAATCAAGATAATTTTACTCAATACCAGTTTAAAGAATGTATGTTAACGAATGTTTTTGAAAATAAATTACGTTCTGTACAGCGGATGAACTTGCGCCTTTTTACGAAACAAGTACCTACTTAAGAATAAACTAAGGGAGCTTGTAGCAATGCTCGTTTTAAAAGCATTTACGGTTTAATAATCTACTTGTTTATTATATAGGACATTAAGCAAGTATTAGATCGTCAAGTACTCATTTAATTTGAGCTTTTTAAAATATTTTTCAATGAACAGGTGTTTTATTGAGTTTGTTTTAAATATTTTATTAATAGGAGTGCAATATTCTCATAAATTAGGCAGTTCCTGTGGGACGTTTCTTGCCAAGACTTGTTTTGTTTGAAAAAGCTAATTTTAGTGAAGTGACTCATAAACTCATGTTACATGAGAAAACATATTACCTTCTCCTGGCTAAAAAATCATAACAATATGTTTTACGTCAGTAAGATGAATTCAAAGAAACTTTATCAACACGGATATGATCACGCGCCGCCGCCACTCACATTCAAGTCCCGAGTATTCCTGTCTCTTTCAGTCCCGTGGAAATAAGCAGGCAGGACTACTACTTTGCACGAATATGTGGACGTGGGAACAGCCAACATGCGTAGGCGATTCTTGCTACTAAGCTAGACAATAATTGGACTGAAGCAGGCGGCGCTTTGAGTTATTGCAAATCTTGCTCTCATATTAGGTAACCTAATTTTTCTGTCTAATTGGTTTATGAATAAAACTTCTGTAAACAATTGCTACTTTGCAGAAGGAGAAAAAATGGAGTGTAAACACAGTTGAGACCAAGAACTTTATTGACGAATACGTATGTAAAATTATATAGGAAATGATTTCAAATTTATTGTTAGAGAATCGGTTCCTGCAGCAGTGGGTACCTCGCCTAATAATTCTATCAGTGACGTTACTATTGAAGATAAAAAGGCGAAACTGATAATCAATGTTATGTTTAAAAAAAAATAACATCAGACAGGTACTTGAATTAGAAATAAAGTAATTCATTAATCAAATTGAAATGTTTCTAGGCGGAAAAGACACTTGGACTGCGTTGATGATAAAAAGCGTATGGTCATAAGTTCATATAGTTTTTGTTTTTATACAAATCACGGCAAATTACTTATCACCACCTGATGTGGAGCGGTAAGAAAATTACTAGCTGTTTTCGCCTTGCCGGCCCGTAAGATGCTATTTAACGACTCTTTCGAAGAATCCCATGTTATAGGAAGGAGGGCGAACATATGTGGTGGCAAAGAATTCCAATTTTTGGAAGTATGACAAAAAAACGAGTTACTAAACTTCTTTGTGCGTGATGTTGACAGTGAATTGTTGACTCCGTAGACCGACACACTTACTCCTTAGTAGGAAGGGGCTTCCCCCTTCCTACTAAGGAGTACGTGTGTCGATGGAAATGTGGGATAAGCTCTTCACAGCACTCTCCGGGATAAATCCGATAGAAGGCGCTAATCAACGCAATGTCTCGATGCAATTGCAGCGGCTCAAGGTTGTTCGTGACCTCTAAATTGACAATAATACGGACAACACGACGCTGCAGTCTGTCCAGTGCATCGAGGAGGTACTTGGCGGAGGCATCCCACAAATCCACGCAAGACCGGCTCTGAGTTTTGTAAAACGGGCATAATTGGTCAGGCGTAAAAAATCGACGCACCTTGTTCAGGGCACCGAGCTTCCGTGAGGCTGTTTTGCTCACTATTTTTATAATTACTTGAAGTATAGTAACAATGTTCAAAAAGTTATAAAATAATAATATATTATAACTACATCAGTGATACAATTAGACGAATATTATAAATACATTATCGTGAAATTATAAATTACTAATGAAACAAATTAGGAGTCTATTCTTGCAGCATACGTTAATGAACAAAATACATACATTCATAAATCGTCCCATCTAGAGTAATGCTCCTTTTGAATGCCTTTCGCTACTCCTATATACTTAAAGGGAACCCCCGTGACCACTTTCCACAGTAGTCGCTTTACGCCGTATGGTTGTATAATAATAGTAGTCCTTAAAATAATAAGTAACCATGCAAAACCCGACCTTAAACTGTTGTAATAGGATTGACGTACCTATTATGATATTCCTGTTTCTTTACAGTGCGCTTTGTTATTATCTCTCGCATTCTAAAAAGATACTCACATATTGAACAAAAGCTAAGGAATGGTGGTCACGGGAAATGCCCACGGTCACAGCTGAGCGGAGTCGTAACATAATTGTTGCAAAAACTGTAGTATAGTCGTATTGGCGACAATGATGTTATTAATTTGAAACTTAAATGCAACACATTATTTTGAAAACAAAATTGCTTCTGTTTCTTTAATGAACGCATAATATTAAATTTTTTGTGCATTTTTGTATTTTGCGTGACGAACACACACGAAAATCAAATATTTTTTTAGGTACCTATCTGTATTTTTATTATTTTAATGAGGGTGTAATTGAGTTATCTATCATCATCATCATCGATAAATTCAGGTTCAGATTATCTAGCAACCGTGATATCTGTATCGAACTTTTATAATTATATTCCATTACTATTATTGTGTTCGTTATTCAGACCATTACAAAACTTAGTAGTTTAATTATGTGATGTACAAATTGTTATTAAGATCTTTAGCAAAACTACTAACTCTCACCCTAACAATGTATTTGCATATTTATTTAAAATTCACCTCAGAAAAAAATACAAAAAAAAAATTATCACCAAAAGGTATTAAATAGAAAATATATCAAGATATCTTTATTATGCCTCTGTTTTGATATTTTTCTTAGATTTCATCAGTATATTTTTTTTTACTTCTAAATAATTAGTATCAAACCAAACAACGGGGGAATTAATTTTTAATTGGCTTATGTCAAAGCTTAGAAGGTAGATAATTACGTCTTTCGTTTAATTAGATTTAATATAGAAATTGTGTACCTAAACATTTGATATAAATGTTGTTTTATATTACACAGACGACGACATACAATGTTATCATCTGTGTATAATAAGATTTTTAAAAATACTTCTGGCCTCTAAAATGTCTAGCAATTTTTTTCCTACCGGTAGATATTTTAACACTGAAATCTAGGTGTATAAAATTCAAACTGAATGACACAACAAATTGTTAATTCTAGTAGTTAAACTTAAACGTAAAAAAATCAACTAGTGAATTTTTAATATGATTTAAATTAAAGTAGTTAAATTTCAAGATTAAAAAGTAAAATATTTAAAAAAACCGCCAAGTGCGAGTCGGACTCGTGCACGAAGGGTTCCGTACCATTACCTATAAACAAGCGTCTACCTGTTGCCGTTACCAATATCGAGCAAAAACAAGCAAAAAAAATCACATTTATTGTATGGTAGACCCCTTAAATATTTATTTTATTCTGTTTATTAGTATTTGTTGATATATACAGGAATACATCATCTGTGAAAATTTCAACTGTCTAACTATCACGGTTCATAAGATACAGCCTGGTGGCAGACGGACGGGCGGACAGCGGATTCTTGGTAATAGGGTCCCGTTTTACCCTTTGGGCACGAAACCCTTTAAAATGGACCTGTATATAGAGATAGCTAATTAACGCATCCTTTTTCTCCAGTAACACCTGTGGCTTTGATAATCTTTATAGTAATTACAATCTAATATGTATATTACTAGCGTAAATCATTAATTAATTAGCATTTAATCTCTTATAGGATTTTTTTTAAAATCACGAATTCTCCTTAAATTTACTTAAGTAGATTAAGAAATCTATTCCTGTTGTTATAAATTATGACTTTATTCAGTTCAGCACACGGTCGGTATTGTTTTTTATTTGACGAAATATTTAGAAATGCGAAGGAAGTGACACTATCAAGTCATATTTGACGCTTCGTTATTTATAAATCATAGATGTTGAAGCGACGATTCAAAGTATACTTGTTAATTCCGTCGCGTAGGTACATGTCGGCTACGATACTGAGAGTCTCGAAGGAAATGCAGCGACGTCGCAGATTAATTGTTTATATTGTTGCACAATATTGTCGTTTTTCCCTCTGTGATATTTCGTGCTAGTGGCTACGTCTATGGTGTTTTAGAAGACGTTTAATGTCAGTAAAAAAAAATTTTGCGCAGATGCAAGACGAGCTGATGGGTGACGATATGTCACCCATCAGCTCAGGTGACGATATGACGTTTTGTTCCTTATTATTACGCAGCTTAAGTAGCTTATGGCCGAAATACTTAAGCGCTTATTTAATTTGAGACCCTCATATTTTTAAGTATTGGCATATACGTTAAATTAAGCACTCCTTAAACATAAAGCGGGACTTAATATTTAAGTTATGTTTGTCATGTCATGTATTTTTAAAATGAAGAGACTTAAGTTATTTCTACTAAATCTCATGAAATATTGCGATGGAATGACATTTGAAGTTATCAATCACTTAATAATCTAATATCACTCTAAGCAAATTATTGATCGACAATCAAGGTCTAAATCAATGAACTAGTTCTAGATCATTACCAGTGTTTTACTACATTAAAATGTTTGTAGCAAACTTTTTATACTATCACAGGCATTATTTTTCTTGGAATTTAGCAAAACGAGTTCCCACTTAGGTATTTTATCTATGTGAATTACAGTTAGATGCAATTACATTTTGTTTCTATTTAGGAATATTATATTTAAATAGCTAGTCAAAACCACATCATTATCATAAACAAAACCTACATCTCAGTGACATTAATCGTATTTTAATTGTGATTGTCGTGTAATAAACATGCATAATGTTTAAAAATAAGTAGCTAATGCTTTGTGAATTGAGAATGGAAAGTGATGTTTCTTTTTAGTGTTCACAAACATTATGTGAATTACATTTAGTAGCTACCTAACTTTACGGATATTGACGAAAATTGAGTAAATAGCAATATACGTACTAAGTGCTCATATCGATTTTCTATATACAGAAATTTGTAATATTAAAAATAACACTAGAATATCCATTTGAATGAAATTTGAAGCAAATTAATAATGTTTGGAATTCTAACCCAAGATTAAAGTAAGAAAGTTTAAAATACTATTGCTTGTTATTTACAATATTTCGAAATAATATTTAATAGTATTCAACGTAGGCTTTACACGCTTTGTTTTGTAATTGTGAGAAAATTCTTATTGTATTTCTTTATATCATATTTTCCTTTTATGTTTTTTATTTACTTAAATTAAATACTACTACAGATAAAAAAATAGTAGCTTTATTAATTGACATACAGGTTACAGGTTAACAATGAAGTTGAATTCTGAATTTTGTTGTCAAAAGTAATATTTTTACACCTCTATGATTTACAAATTTTGAACCAGTTAATAAAAAAACTACACTTTGTGAATCGCTCACCATAAGCGGGAGTTGTTACGATAATGGTATTAATATAATTTTAACGTTATCTTTATAAACAGACATAAAGAGGACAGCAAAATACCCTAATAACAATACGACTGTATTGCCTTACTTATACAACTAAAAATATCCATTTAAAAAAGGAAAAACATTAAAGTTGAATATTTCTGACTAACAACTTTATTCTGAATAGCATATTGAAAAGATTAAGAAATATTCTTAATCTTTTTGATCCTTTTTCTCGGTCAAACTTGTATACGACCTCAGATGTAAACAGTCAGTAAGGATCATAAGGTGTAACTGTATACACAAAACCAAAGCTATCGAGTACAGCTGTTCTGTTATTGGTTTATTTATAATTAATAAACTAATAAACGTTTTAATAAACGTGTGTATAAACTGATTCGTTTATCGATTGTTCTTGTATAGACAACTATCGCCATCATTAGTGCAATTTCGCCCTCAATTCTCATGGCATCGGCACGCCTGGCACTAGCCTCTTCTAAGAAATGAAGAATAACCTGTGGGTCATGTAAAACGTGTCAAACTACGGGACCTTGGCTCCAGCTATCTTGAAGCCGTTTATTTATCGCACGACAATCGTTAAGGCTTCAGTATGTTTTTACAACATAAATTATCTTATAACATTATGTATAATATGACTTATCTGCGAGGTTATCAGTTCTTTCGTGTTGTATAAAATTTAAATAATAATTATAATGAGAGTAGCTAATGTATGGAGAGCATCTCACAGTACCACACGTATTGTCTTTTGCCGATAGGTATTGCATCTTAAACTTAGCGATGAAAGAAAAATAATAACTGTCTTTCATAGCAGCTGGCTGTATCATTTGCAGCGATGTCGGTTCAGTAAACCACCTTCTCTATAGATTTTGTGTGGACCAAGTGTCACAGCCCAATTTCTAAATAACCGTATTAAAAATCTTAAATTATATGGAGCCTTAGTTCCAAAAGGGGTCCAAGTGGACCCCCAGGGGACCACGTGAGGCTCGAAGGGGTCTACGTTGCCGTGACAAAAATACTAAAGCAGACTTTTATTTCTTCAATATTACAAAATTACGATATACATATTAAAATTTGATTGACCAGTTTTTCTGCTGACGGTACTTTTAAGCTAAACTTAGTATTGAAGCTAAAAACAAATCGTGATCCTCCGGGACAGGATCCTCTGGGAATGTGGTCCTCAGGGAATAACCCGTTACTACAGGGGGTCCACCGGAACCAGCTAAATTTTGAAAATGGTCTCTGAGAAAAAAAGTCTGGGAACCTCTGGTCTAAAGATTACCCTTAGCTAGGATTTTCCACGTCCGCTACTCATACGGATAGCGATACAAAATATGATATTTTTGCCAAAATGAGTTTCGTTAGTATTTGTACGAATTTTTATTATGTTGTATAATAAATAGAAGGAGAAGAACAGTAAAGACTGCTGAAACAGGGTATTGGTGGGAGTGCCCTGTTATTATTAATATTACAGGGCAGCTATTGCTTATCAATCTCTTTAAAAAATTGCAAATCAATTAACAGCTTAGTAAAAAGGAGATGGTAATATTGAGACTTTGTTGTCTCTACCAAATTTCCCGTTGTTGAATGATGTAAAATATTAAAGACCAGCTAGTAGGAAACGTATAAGGTATTATTAGCATTGTTGTTTTTAAGCTAATGTGATAGAATACACCAGACTTAACTGCCTGACCTGCAACCTTGCCAAGGGATATTATGGTCCAAGTGATAAGTGTTTGTGATTGCTTTCATATTGGACGTAATAAATATGATTGAAATTTAAGTTTTCAGATCGGTAAAATTAAGAAGTATACTTGTTATGAGCAGAGGTCGGAATTAGGTAGAGTTATTTATGTACTTGCATCGAAATGTTTATACATGAATTAAAATGGCTCTTCCTGGAATTTAAAGTTTTGCAACTTCGGACATCCGATGTTGTTTATGTAAATGCAACGTCGCGCGTGCAGTGGTTTAAGTTGTGTTAAAGTTAATAACTTTTTTAATTAATGAATCACGGTATATTACTGCTATTTCAAATTAATCTCGGTATTTGAGGCATATCCACTTTTGTCTTTCGCTGTATGAAATCAGTGTAAGTACATAAATAACTCTATCTAATTCCGACCTCTGGTTATGAGACGTAATACCAGTGAGGTAATCATAATCACTTTAATCACCTCAGTTGTGCTAAAATTATATTTCAATTTTTAGTAGGTAGTACCTTATCTGCTGTACTAATAATAATAGTTGCGATTTATGTAATATGATTTTAGTGGACTTTCCTATAGTTTGCAACAAATAATTGCCAATGCATAGGAAACTATTACGTTTGCTTTTTCAAATTTTCTTCATATTCTAATTCAGATATTTGACAGTAAAATATACTGTGATCCTACCAAGACAGCGATTTGTTTCGCTTATGCTTGCACCAAGCACCATAGTATTGTCACGGCCAATCTCGTTAGTCGGCGTTCCCTCACAATACACGTGGCTTTGTGACCGCCAATCCTCTTTATATACGACTTTATACGCATCTTTACGCTGACTGACCAGTCAGAGGAAATTGGTATCATAACGATCCAGATCCTTTGAAATAAAATGGTCAATTCTTTCATGTTTATGTCGGGACTAATGAGGCTTTTATAATAATCATCTTTAGAATCGTTCGAGATGCCTACCAATTATACCTCTATCACTTATTTTAATATTAAATGCTTCATGCACTTAATCGTTTTATATAGTCCATTTCTACACAGAAATATAGAGGCACTAGTATTATACGTCAAAAATGAAGCAATGATTACGAATTAAACATGGGCATTTTTAATAAACATCTTAAATCGCTACTTTAAACTACCTCCAAAGTTTGCGATCATGTTTACAATGAACCAAAACATAAACTAGTGGAACAACAAGCAATCCAAGCGTTCCCTGTTACAAATTATTTTGTATCAAAGGAATGGAATAAGTTACCAAAGACGATGATTGGTGCCGTCGGTAAAGAGTTTCATAAATTGTCTAGACATACATCTAAGAAAAGAAAATGCCCTGGATTAATATATTATATTATCGGGAGAAAATTTGTAACATAAAATAAAACAGACTCAATATTTATGATTTGATAAATTTGGGATTAGGAAAAATGAAAATACTAGTGCTAAATGAATGACTTAGCGTCAAATAAAGAAAGAGGCGGTGAAGAACGATGTTACGAGCTGTTAGGTGGATAGCCGCGTAAAGCCGACTGAGCGGCGGACGCAATTCCAAATGCCCTCGATGTGAGATTTTTTCTTACATACCTGTCTAGCAAAATAGCAATCAAAATGCAATTTTAATTACACAAGAGTGGCAAACAAGGAAAAAAAAACCAATAAAAACAAATTCGCATCCCTTAAAATTCAGACACCTAAGACACTCACGCATTGCCCACCTTGTGTAAATCAAAAGGATTTTTATGAGGAACCAAACACCAGAGCCAGATGGCCAAGAATCCTTCACGTTTGAACACGTCATGGGCCTCGCAAATTACCGGTTTTTATTTATGCAGCCAATACTATGCTCAAACATTCTCTAGTTATGCCAAACGCCTGTCTTCATCGTGCTTCGTACCAATAATGATTTTCTGATAGTCTTTTTGATGTATACGAAAATAAAATGAAATGAAAATATCTCCATTCAATTACATTCATTCAAGCTATTTTGAATGGTCATAATTCATACTTTTCTATCAAAAATATATGTTAACTAACAATGTAATAATTATTTCGATAATAATAAATACTTATTTATTAGAAATGAAACCACTTTACCGGATTTAACTACAGTTTAATTAGATGTTACTTAGCAATAGTACCTATAATAAGTTACTACAGATTTACATTTGTCCTGAGGTCTGTATTTAGAATATTCTTAAGTTTGCTGCACACTCCTAAGCCGATCTCCCAAAAAAATATATGCTTACAAAATATTAATTATATACGTGGACATGAACAAATCATTTTTCAATTATTTAATTTTAAATACCTATTAGTAGGTATGTATCAGCTTTTCACACGTATATATTTCATCAGTAAGTTTAGTTGCATCACCGCAAATAATAAGTACCGTGACGTCATTATTCACTGCGACAGCCGCTGGACAGCGGAAGTAGAATGCTTAATGCTTGTGCCATACTAAAAACGCAAATCAGTACCTACTCTGTGCGCTTACGCATATGTATTTAAAAAATCTGGATAAACCTATAAGGAATAGCTTATAATACTCAACGGAATTCCGGATTCAATTTTGATTCCACTAAAATTTCCAATGTACCAATCACTCAAACAGTCACACAAAATATTCGATTTAAAATTGAATGGGTAATATAACCAGACGGCTGACATGACGTACAGCGATCTGGTTAAACGTTGCGCTTAATGGCTTATCCAGTTGTCCTTCAGCCGTTTCATTGCCGTCGTTTAATCAACAGCCTAGGCGTAGACTTAAGCGGCTAATTTTACCAGACGGCCGCCACAGATATATTGCTGCCACAAGATCAAATTAAATTCTGGGAAATCATGAGTTCAATGAAACTTTAGAAACACTTATCCACAGTGTTGATTTATTTATTAGAAAATAATAATCTATTGCTAAATGCAGTCCTTGAGACGTTGTATTCAGCTACGCATCGAAAACAATGACCACTATTTTGAACAAGCGATGAGATAATGTCATAGGCGTTTTGATAACATATTCGGTTCCCGCTAGGAAACTTGATGTTTTAAAATTATCAGAATTTTTAAACGAAATACGGTCCAGATACTCCTTCGGGTATTTTTGCTACTTCTTACAGTTTCGGATTATGTTGCCACCTGAATAACATGTATTTTTATTATTATCAATTATTTTTTAAGAGTTATTAGGTTTAACAAAATAATAATAAATTTGAAGTAACGCCTCGCTTTACTTAATTATTGTTATTAGACTTATTGTTTGAACAATATAAAATAAATAACAAAGGTTTTAATTTTATAAATCAGCTTCAGTTTGTCTAACATTTCGGAATACAACTTAACAGCAAGGCTTTCGATGACTAAGCAATACCATAAGACGTAGTGAATATCTATATCCTACTTTCGGAACACCTGTGTTCACCAATTTAGACCTACTGCTTTGACTAATACCGCTGTGCGTGCGCAGATCACGTCCCCGATCGAAAGTGCGATCAGGACATTCCGAGCCATTGATCGATATTCAGAGGGCGTCTGCATCTGGGCAGTTACGAAATTTTCGCATATGATTTTGCTGTTGCGAAAACGAGACACAAAATAACCTGTCAAAGTTTAAGTACAATCTTGGTCATAAATAATATATAATTTTACAAAAGACGACACGAATGTTGCAACGAGTTTTAAATTACAAACTCTGCTCTTTGTTACGGTTATAAGACCATATGACATTTCAAGTGTTCTTGGAATAATTATCACTATGTATATTATCACTTACAGAGAAGATTAACAAAACTTGAAAAATGAATTTTCTACACGTACAATAATAATTTATGGGTTTGAAACAGGCTATGGAAAGTCGTGGGTTATATTTTTTTATATAAGTAATTATATGACATGGATTACCACTACCCGATGAAAGTTTTGAAATTTAAAAAAGAAAATGTCATTAATAATTTCTTTTCTTGTTGGTTCGACTGCGGTTTTAAAGTACCTAATTGATTAAAAATAATTAATAATCACCGCATTATTAAAAGCTAAATGTTACATTATCTTTAGCAGCTATTTTAAAAGTATGCAATGAAGTTTAGTGTTTGAATGGCGAGCTTAGTCACCTCAACAACATAATTTTATCAAAGCTATATTGCTATGTTTGAAATGTATGCTTTGAATTTTAGATGTAACTAAGACAATAGCAGTTTTTGTGAGGCTCTCGAAGACTTAAATAATTAATTTTTCTAAGATAGTAAAAAATACATTTTTAAATTACAATACCCTTATGTTGGGTGCTTTTGGTAATGGTTAAACGCAGTCGGAGAAGAAGCCCTGGTAATGTGCAGGAGTTCAGAGGGTCAATACGGGTCTGACAGCTTCCGCCGACACCCAATACAACGGACGTACCGTATAGCTACCGCGCTTAGTCGAGTTAGGACCCTATCGCCTTCATTTGTGATGTAAGAAATTCGCCTCATATAAAACTATCGATCGCATATCAGTGGGTGACAATCGAAAATTTATAACATACCTGGAGTGGAGGGTTCGGAGCGCACGAAAATCTGTCAATTCTAACTACTTAGTAACTAACTCACGAAATTAGGTTAAACGAAAAGCCATTCTTATGTAATCAAAAATAAAGTTAGTTTTTTGATGAAACAATTGAAATACCTACTTGCCTACGATAAATTTAAGAAAGCTGCAATAGCTTAATTTCTTAGTCAACCCTCATCAATACTTTTTGTAGATTTTTTTTTATGAAAAATGTTCATGATGTATATATTGAGACAAAACTTTGGATTCTTTACCCAGAAACCCGCAGCCAGTATATTGGAGCTAGCTAAACCGTTACAGGAGCCTTAACGTATTGATTTAGGGCCTTAATCCACTACAATATCAAGTACCTATCGAATAAGTCTATAGGCAAAGGTAACCATTTACCATTAAACAAAACATAATTACTATGGCATTATATGACGTTAAAAACGATTTTTCTAAGTTTATCAAGTGTAGATTTCGCTTTTTTTTGTCATGATGTAAGTACTAAGCGTTTTAATTATTTAACATAAGTATTAAGTAACGTATCCATAACTTATTGCATAGGTCACACAATAAGTAATTATATTTTTTAAAATCTTATGTGATTCTTACTTCATTCCATATTAAGTACCTATTATCTTTTTTATAATATTTAATCTTTGGGTTCACAGCAATAGGTGACCGTGACATACTCCTTTTGTGTGTCAAATACGGACGATCGTATGAAAAAGCCGTATAAAACGACGTGTTGCTAAATATAATTGGGTTTTAATGTGCTGTTGGCTGGTCAAAATGAGTTATTAGGGTATTGTACTTATTTCAAATATTCCATAACAACTTATCTAGTGAAGCATGCCTATTTATTTTTAACCGACTTCAAAAAAAGGAGGAGGTTATCAATTCGTTTGTATGTTTTTATTTTATTATTTTTTTAATTTTTTATGTTTGTTACCTCAGAACTTTTGACTGGGTGAACCGATATTGATGATTCTTTTTTGTTCGATGCGGAATAGTTCCCATTTGGTCTCATAAAAATTTTTGAAAATCCATTGGGTAGCTTGGTTTTTAAATAAAAAAAACTGGAAAAATTTAGTCGTCTACATATCGAAGTTGCGGATATTTGCTTTCCTATGAATTTTTAGTGAAATGATACGATAGTAGAAAACAATATAAACTCACGGTCATCCATCTAGCTTTGACCTTCAAAAGTTATCACTAAAAATTGTGAATAAAAAATTTTAACAAAAATAAAACCGACTCCAAAAAACTGAAAAGGATAAAATAATTAAATTTTAGTAAGTAGGCACTTATCGGTTATCCCCCAGGAACATATTTTTGGAGTTGGTGCTAAGTTGTTTCCAGAAACCATAGATAGTGAAGCACCGACTCCAAAAACATGTTCCTGGGGGGTAAGTGCCTACTTACTAAAATTTAATTATTTTATCCTTTTCAGTTTTTTGGAGTCGGTTTTATTTTTGTTAAAATTTTTTATTCACAATTTTTAGTGATAACTTTTGAAGGTCAAAGCTAGATGGATGACCGTGAGTTTATATTGTTTTCTACTATCGTATCATTTCACTAAAAATTCATAGGAAAGCAAATATCCGCAACTTCGATATGTAGACGACTAAATTTTTCCAGTTTTTTTTATTTAAAAACCAAGCTACCCAATGGATTTTCAAAAATTTTTATGAGACCAAATGGGAACTATTCCGCATCGAACAAAAAAGAATCATCAATATCGGTTCACCCAGTCAAAAGTTCTGAGGTAACAAACATAAAAAATTAAAAAAATAATAAAATAAAAACATACAAACGAATTGATAACCTCCTCCTTTTTTGAAGTCGGTTAAAAATAAATAGGCATGCTTCACTAGATAAGTTGTTATGGAATATTTGAAATAAGTACAATACCCTAATAACTCATTTTGACCAGCCAACAGCACATTAAAACCCAATTATATTTAGCAACACGTCATTTTATACGGCTTTTTCATACGATCGTCCGTATTTGACACACAAAAGGAGTATGTCACGGTCACCTATTGCTGTGAACCCAAAGATTAAATATTATAAAAAAGATAATAGGTACTTAATATGGAATGAAGTAAGAATCACATAAGATTTTAAAAAATATAATTACTTATTGTGTGACCTATGCAATAAGTTATGGATACGTTACTTAATACTTATGTTAAATAATTAAAACGCTTAGTACTTACATCATGACAAAAAAAAGCGAAATCTACACTTGATAAACTTAGAAAAATCGTTTTTAACGTCATATAATGCCATAGTAATTATGTTTTGTTTAATGGTAAATGGTTACCTTTGCCTATAGACTTATTCGATAGGTACTTGATATTGTAGTGGATTAAGGCCCTAAATCAATACGTTAAGGCTCCTGTAACGGTTTAGCTAGCTCCAATATACTGGCTGCGGGTTTCTGGGTAAAGAATCCAAAGTTTTGTCTCAATATATACATCATGAACATTTTTCATAAAAAAAAATCTACAAAAAGTATTGATGAGGGTTGACTAAGAAATTAAGCAATTGCAGCTTTCTTAAATTTATCGTAGGCAAGTAGGTATTTCAATTGTTTCATCAAAAAACTAACTTTATTTTTGATTACATAAGAATGGCTTTTCGTTTAACCTAATTTCGTGAGTTAGTTACTAAGTAGTTAGAATTGACAGATTTTCGTGCGCTCCGAACCCTCCACTCCAGGTATGTTATGAATTTTCGATTGTCACCCACTGATATGCGATCGATAGTTTTATATGAGGCGAATTTCGAAACCATACCATTTGAGAAACCATAGATAGTGAAGCACCGACTCCAAAAACATGTTCCTGGGGGGTAAGTGCCTACTTACTAAAATTTAATTATTTTATCCTTTTCAGTTTTTTGGAGTCGGTTTTATTTTTTGTTTTTAACTACTTAGTTTCCGCCCGCGGTGAAAGTAATCTGTGTTCCTTCTCTGTATCTCCATGCCATTTTCACATAAATCAATTCAGCGGATTAGGAGTGAAAACATAATAGACAGACCTACATTCGTAAAAAAGTCATGTTAGAATGTTCGACTTTTCGTAAAATTTAGCTGCGTAATACTCTCTAGAGCCTGGAAAAACCAATTGTGTCTGAAATATGCGGCTCGACAAGTTGATTAAAAGTTCACAGACAAATTTACTGATCGGTTAGTTTAGGTATCAAAAATGTACATTTTCTTTCTCTCTATCGTCTTTGACACTGCACAAGCATAGCTTACTGCGAGAACGTCCGCAAATAAAAATATAGGTGAGGAAATATTTATTCAGTTATTGATTTGAAAAGTATTCTTGAAAACAAATGTTGATTTTGCGCCAGTCCCGCTTGTTGCAACTACACTTTTATTTAAAAACTTGAATTTATAGATGATGGTATGACATAAACCGATCGTTTATATACCAAGAATTATTCACTAACGGCAGATCCCAATAAGTGTACTATCCACAGAGAGTACTTACTATAATTTTGTTGACTAGCAATTTTTTATATTTCACTAAAATAACAAAGGTTGCTTGGTAACTAATCTGTCTTTGCGAATAGTTAGGACCGACAGTTAATCAAAATAATTTTTACCAGGAAAATATATATCCTAAAGATTAAGCTCTTTCTTGTTTAGTTTCCAGTGTTATTCTAAATCTGGTTGCTAATATGACCGTAAATCTGCTGTGATATTTACTACACGTGGAGGTGGAAGAGGCGAAAATATTATATGCATCCCGTTATTGCAATGCTTTGTATAAAACCTTTTAAATAATTAATGAAACTACTTGCCGGCTCTTACAAATTCTTAACCTGGTTCTCTTTACACTGTGTTTATTTTAGGTCGGATTAAACGGACATCTCAAATTAGTTGTTGAAAGTTAACGTTCCCATAATGCGCCGCGAATGTCATCGGCAGGACAAGTGTTTTTACAAATTCATATTAATACTATATTATTATACTATTTATTATCAGGATTACTCCCCTGAGGCAATATCTTGCGAATATTTATTTATGTATTTATTTATACTTTTATTGCACATGATAAGGTACGATTTGGCGGACTTAATGCCATTAGGTATTCTCTACCAGTCAACCGAAAAGTTGAGTCCAGTATGAGTTTGTGCAAAAATATACATATACAAAAACAATGAATACATTAGATATATACTATAAATAAATATAGATAAATACATAAATATAAATGTATAAAACAAAAACAGAAATGATAGATTAATTGAATTAAGGTTGAGACTCCAAAAGGAGACTGTGTATTAAACCGTTTGAAAACCAGTTTCTCAATAATATTGAGCATTTTGAACAAGAATTTAATTCTAATTTTATTAATACAGTTGTCTGGTTTTAAAATATGTTGGAGTTAAATAATCAATAAAATATTTTACAAAAACCGAAACATAAAATGAAAACAAATTACTCGATTGACATAAAAAACTAAAGACAAATTTACTGATGGGTTAGTTTAGTTTAGTTTTCTCTTTTTCTTTTATCTTTTCATCAGACTTTATTTATATCGCGTACAGTAATCATGTTGAAGTGAAGCACTTTAGTGCTCGCTAGTACAAAGAGCTGAGTTTTCGCATATTGCACAACTGTACCCAGATCCGTGGACCGCCCACACACAGTTATGTAATTCGTTTAAAATTAGAATTGAATGACGCCGTTCGTTGTCATAATAATGTCAACTGTCAAACAGAAGTGCGATCATCGAATTCGTTGTCAGTTTATGCAAAATCTTTATAATCAAGGTTGAGGTTAAACTTCACCACAGCGATTCGGAAGCCCTTTTATGGATGGCTTTAATACAAATTTTGTAGGAAATATATTAACAAGCATAGAACGATAAATAGACATTTAGTCTTCGAAAGCTCGAAGTGTTGTTTGATGTATTTTCAACGACGGGTTTGGGTCAACGGTTATTAGTATGACATCATATCCCTGTGTCATTTACATTCGTGTTTAGGCTTAAAAAAACATAGATTCACTGGCGACAACAGGCACTTATCTTACAAATTACAACGCGATTTTCAGTTGTTCAAACTAGAATGAAATGATCCAGTTTCGGGTTTGATTAAATAAAATAAAAATAAACATATTCATTGTATTGTCATAAAGTTTCGTAAGCACTACACAATTGAAATAATATCTATTTACCTGATGTATTTCGCATATAATTTGATGTCGAGGTACTCCTCGTGTGTTTCTTTTATGCAGAAAGGCCTGTGCCCTGCAGTGGGAAGTATCTAGGCTCGAAAGCCTCATGATAATTAGATGTTGTTACAGTACTGTTTTTTATTATGAACCACATTTTGACTACTTTAAACTCGATCGTGATCCCGGGAAGTCAGAACCAAAGAATTATACACTAACTGGACCACAGTTTTGCTCGTTTTCACTAACATTTGCTTAGTATTAAGGTCTCTTAGCGATTTTTATCTCGGTCTTACTAAAGGAGATAGAAAGAGACAAATGGCGTTAGGAGTCACACGTTGTTAATTCAGTACCCCTAGTGTAAGTTTCAATAGAATCGAAACGAAAGCGATAATCGTCGTGTTCACCTCAGAAGTCAGAACCATAAACCCATAAACTCAGAACCATGTACTCATGAACCAAGTTGTTCTCAGATCCATATTTAAAAGTGATATCCAATTATTCACTACAGAAGCACTGCTGCCGTTTCCTTAAGATTTGGCAGTTGCCACGAGGACAAACGTTTTAGTTTCAATTCGATTGAAACTTACAATATGGGCAATGTTGGCAACCGTCACTTTGTGATATGTTTTGTTTCCCGAATCAACAACATTTAATTTCGATAACATGATTTTGCAAAATTCAGGATCTCCTAATGAATTGTCAATAATAATGTTCATTATTGAGTGCGCATTTTATAATTTTACATGTGGTCAAAACAATATAGTTTCTCTACTACTCTCATCTATTATTCGACATTTCTTTATTTACTTCTTTCTTAGGTGTACCAATTGACGTCGTCTATCTTTTATTAGGACATGGTTACCGTTACCTTCAATAAGATCCTGCTGCAAGCTTAAACTTATCCGCTTATACTTAAGCTTTAATATCCGTTACCGCCTGTTTACTGTGGTGTACGGACGACAGCATATCAAATGCAACAGTTACACTACGAAAGCCGCCTCTATTACAAGCGCAGTACGGGCGATCTCAAGGTCAAACCGTAACGTCTTATGAGCTGTCGAGTGTACATGACAGCTAATAAACTACGGCTAACGTAATCCGCTACAATACCCGAAGCGTTCCCGACTCGATCACAAGTTCAGGCGCAGGTCGAGGGCTCGTCATGACCCTGGCTTGCTTTACGGTAGGCATGAGGATTGACGACACATGCCTACTATATGTATTATGTAATAGTATCCAGTTAATCCTACTAATATTATAAATGCCTTCGGATTTATGTTACTCAATCGCTGAAAACGCTAAACGGATTTGGCTGAAATTTAGTATCGCGATTGATTACATATAATCTGGATTAATACATAGGATACTTCTTTCCTAGGAACGCGTTGCCATGGGATAACGTAGAAAATCGCGGGTAGATGCTAGTATGGACATAATTTTATAGTGCAAGTTATCTCGATGCTTGCGGCAAATATTGCTCAATAATCTACATTATTAGCTTTTAAAGTGATGACTTACGTTCACAATTTTTTATCAGGTTTATAAGTGAATTTTATGCTGTCATTAGACTAAAATTATAGCAATGACAGCACACCATCCACATCTTATGTATTCACTTGTGTTAATACACAAGATGATAACCTTGAATATGTAATTCGAAGGTAATCACATATCTTACAAACTATGTCTACGCACATTTTTGTTAAATTAAAACTAACTCTGCTATCCTTTTTTACGAAAAAATAATAGGAATACGCACCCTGGAAACTTTACGTTTCCGAAACGATCGTACCATCAATGTGGTTAACTTCCAAATCAAGGCGTATAGCTCTAAAAATATACTAAAAAATCTTAAAACTTTGTATACATAATAATTATATGCAGTGCTTCTGCTGAACAGCATCATAATGATTTCTGGTTTAATGAAATCACTCAATTTACACCGTAATTGCTTTATCCATAAAACTCACATCGGAAGCAAAGGTGTATCGTAGACGAGAGATACTTAATGTGACTCCCGAAGTCTTGATTTGAATGAGTCAATTATATTATGCAGAACTCATTACATTCGATAGGCTCTGTTGAGTTCAGTGACCTCGACTATGCGTTTTTCAAAACAACCTACCCTACAACCTTTCCCTAAATACTGACTAAAACTACCTTAGTTTCCTATCAACACGATGCAATTTTCTTGCCTGTAGCATACAATTAAATTAAAGCAAGAAATGACTTGCATAGTCTAATGTGTTGTTTAGATTATGCAAGTAATTTCTTGCTTTAATTTATTGTATGCTAGAGGCAAGAATCTATGACTGAATGAATGACAAATTCAACTTTGGACCCTTATATGTCTCCTAAAATGGTATTTCTTCTTAATTTAATTTATTTCTAAATAATTTGACGATTCCAATAATAGCTATCTTTTTTGTATTCAAACTCACCTAGAGTTAAATTTAATCGCAGTACAGTCAACATAAAATTATTGTTTACATTCTGTATCTTATGTGAATGCGATTGGAATCTAAATCGTATACAACTTTTTGAATCC
The DNA here is from genome assembly GCA_947347705.1 of Nymphula nitidulata. Classification (NCBI taxonomy): domain Eukaryota; kingdom Metazoa; phylum Arthropoda; class Insecta; order Lepidoptera; family Crambidae; genus Nymphula; species Nymphula nitidulata. The sequence continues at coordinate 28,889,586 of OX374616.1, forward strand.
GACTGTACAGAAAAAATTAACAGATCTTAGAGAGTTGCAATAGCAGTCACAATCGAGGCTGTCTCTATATTCGTAGAGGCAGAGACCCATGAGAAACTATTTTAGGTAATTTGGTATTGCATAATCTCTTGAACATTTTGAGTAGGAGCGGTTTGATCATAACAAAAAATACAATTTGTTTTTAGACTAAGTCTCATTTAATAGCTTGTTTAGATTGACGCACGTTAAAGTGAGCGTGATTCCAGAAGAACATTGCTTTTGTGCTATTTTACACATATTGCCAACTTTTTAAATTGAGCAAAACAATGTAACAATGGTAGAAAGGGTTAGATGTATTTCCTTAATTTATCAAAAAACAGTAACTAAGAACTTCTTTATGAGAATTTCATTCAAATTGTAATGAAACGCATATTAATAACCGCTATTCATTGTATTGTTCCTCGAACCTTATGATATTTATGCAACGCGTATAGTACACAAAACGATCGTGATGGAGCTAGCTCACGACTGGTACATTTTAGCTCCGTGGTCATTGCTTCAAAAAAACGTAGCCATAGATTTTAATCAACAAGGAACAATGCATGAACAATATGACAGATAACCAAGTTATTGACGTCACCGGTTTCAAAATTTTACACTTTTGGGTTCTTGAACAATTTTCTCCGTTAGGAATATAGCTGCAAGTCAGTTTAGCAAAGTATTTAATATTTTGACGGTATTGAAACAATTTTACAAGCATGAGAATATTATAATAGTTCAATTTTGTCTACTCAAAGTTAGGCATCTTGTAAGCACGCATTTTGTTTAAAAATAAAAAACCTCCGTTTTAAATGGATCTTCAAATTTTTAAATTTTAGCTGCGGAAAGTGAAGCGGCTCCAAAAGCTTTTTCAGCTTTCCTTTAATGCTTAACCGATTTTGTCCCACGCTTTATTATCAATAAGATAATAGTATTAAATTCTATTATATTACCGCCACCAATCTGACCTGCCGCCTTATTCTCTGAACTAACTAGACCTTTAACCCACGTGACTTGCATTGTATATCAAGCTGTTGTTATTGATGAACACAATCCATAAAAACAACCGCCGTAAGACCTATAGCTTGTGGAAATGTAAGATGAGTGTCGTTTAGGTTAAAGCTAGAAATTTCGCTAACATTGAAATGACTCTTCTGGGACAAGGACTTAAATTATACCTTGTATTTAATTTAATAAGTGCTATAATTAAGGATGTAAAAACGTGAGAATATTTATGGTCTCACAAGATAGAACCAACCAGCACTTGCATAAGTAAACTATCTGGTAATATACCTATTTATACTGAAATTTAATATAACCCTTTGCAGAAATTACATTACTGGTTCAATGCGATATTTTTGCTTTGTTCAAAAAATAGGGTGTCTCCGGCTTAGTTATCATTGCGTAGTCGTTGGAAATTTGAAGCCATTTTTTATATTTTTACTTCATCAGCGTTTACAATCAGAGACACGATGAATCGTCGAAACAGAACGACTGCGCGTGCACATGAGTCAACGACCTTTGGTAACCATTTTCCCGACCACAGGCTGGGAAGACCAAAGGCGATCGGCCTATTTTGTGGTCTGTTTAATAAGATAATTGTTCTACAAATATTGGTGAGAGTAAAGATAATTTATTGTTATATTTTTATGAGTGTTCGTATTCATACAATCAAACCAATAATTACGATTGATATGAAAAAATCTTTGCTGTCAAGTAATGTTCCAATCTAATTGAAAATAAATACGCATCTTTATTAATACCTACTTTGATTTTGGAAATTCCGATAATATAATACCAAACTTTTTTGTAGAAGTCTAGTATCCATAGGTATACTGGGTCGAGGTATTATCAAAACCTGATATTTTATTATTTGCAAGTTACCCTCTCCATTCCAAATGTAAGCTGATATATGTTAAAATGACGCAGAATTCGATTTTAACATAAGTCCGATAACATAAAAAATTTGCGAATCATTGCTGCTATTTTGATAAAGACGAGAAGCCCATAAAGTGACAAAAACGTGGAGGTAGCGATATTAGTACACATTGTTATGAAATGTTATCCGTAAACTTTCAATTTCCCAACCACATCCTTAGCCGTAAAAATCTAATCAAAACATCTAGCGTTTATCGCAACCAAGAATTGAAGTTGGCAGTGAAAATTCAAACAGTATAATAAGTTATAAATACATAAATTCACTTGTAAAGGCGATACGTGATTTAATTTAAGCAAAAGCTATTCCTTTTTCACTTTAAAGTGTTAGGTGTAAAATCCCCAAAATTTTCCGGAATAATTGATCACGAAGATAACCAAAATCTATACTTCATTATGACTCTTTCATAATTTAATAAGGTAAATGACACACAAATATAAAAAAAATATCTGACTAATAAGTAGTGCAAAAAAGAATTTAGCCCATTCAAAATCTTTAGTTTTGGTACCTATTTGAAAGCTGGGATAATGTTAAGATTTTTTACGTAGGGTAGCCGCAACGTGCTTTCGAGCCTTTATTTGATACATTGTATTTTTATGTTGGGTAGCCTATTATTAATATACTTTGTAATATCCAGAAAGCAGCATTTAACTAAAAAAATTGAAGTAAAAGATTTTATTGCATCTTCATCCTGCAATAAAAACTTATAAACTTTACCATAACTAATTGGTATCGTACTTAAATTAAAGTCAAGGCGTATACTTCAACAGAATTGTATTAAACTGTCAAGCGACGTTATACCTCTGGAGGTTTATGATTATGACAAATGAAAAATCAATCGTGTCTGGTATCTGATGCTTGACGGGTCAATATAAAAGTACATGTATTGAAGTATGAGTGAGTATAAGTGTGAGTGTATGAATTAGTACTGTTTATTATTATTAATAGTTAAACTTTATGGTAAGTACAGTCTTCTCACAATTTGATTAGAACGTTATGAAATATTATCTCAACTATAATTTGGAAACAGGTCTATGAACGGACTTATCAAAAGTAAAAGAAAAAAATAAATTACATATTATTACTATTATGTTTTGTGTCACCTTTGTTAAAGTGAACAGAAACGTCTTTACTTCAATATGGTTCTATCTCAACCGTTACATGTAAGTCGTAACAATAATAGCTTATGTAAAGAAATCTTTATAAACACCTGATTTCAGCAATCCACCCTGAACTATTTTCGACATCGTCGTATATTTTTAGCAGCAACATAAATAGCCCCTATTCATCGTTTTCACTAAAACAGTCCACTGTACTGTTTACACTATGATTCTGACGAATCGGAGACCACGTGCGTTTGGCGTACACCGTGCCGTCACAAGGCTCAGTCGGTCCGCGAATCTGTACAAAACACTGGCTTAATGTAGCCAGAGAAATATTTGATGTGTCCATTCTCATTTTAAATCAAACTGTTTTATCATGCTCTATTATTAATTTTAAAACAAAAGCCGGCTCCACAGTGCAAACCTTATGTTTTTTTCTAAATAAGTTTTATAAAAGGAAATTATTTTCTTAGTGAGCGATTGTTTTTACTCGGGTAGAAATGATCGAATTGGTGAAAGTGAATGATAAGAGGGTGAACGGCACAATGCGGGACATAGGAGCGGACTCGTTCGTGTGCCGTGTGCAGTACTTGAACGACTTGGACCCTTTCGCGGAGTACATCGTGAGAGAGCCCTCCAGGCCTCTGTACCACACGTTCAACACGACAATACCGTTGTCTTACCAAATTGCGGCAGTGCACCGTCTACTGCAAGCACCACATAGGGTAAGTGACTATTGCTTCTTATTGGTTTATTAATTTCAATGTTATTTGCAATGCGATGTTTCTAAAGGCTAGTATTTAAACGTGGTTTACACTGCTTACAAAATACTTTATTTCTTTATCTTGTAGTGCAATGAGAATAAATAATTTTTAAAATAGTTTAAAGTTTGCGGAGTGTTTGCATTACGTTAGAGCGTTGTTTTAAGTAAATTTATTGTAATTTTTATCATTACTGAATTTTCATACATACCTCTATTAATGATGTAGAACAAAGCACAAATAGAAATATCCAATAGCTTAGCTTATAAGGTAATTTATTAAAACAAACAATTATGACTCAATAAGTGTAAAATTCAAAGTGTTACGATTATTATCAGACAATCAGCAGGTTTCATTATGAAAGATGAGGAGTTGCATGTGCATTAAGTAACCGTCTAAGACACGGCTGGCGAAGCATATGCTTGATATTCTGATTGCTAATTTGCCATTACATATTTTCTTGCAAAACTTGTAACGCAAGGGGGTTATTCCCTGAGAATCACATTCCCAGAGGATCATGTTCCGGAGGATCACGATTTGTTCGACGACGATCGACGATGAAGGTAAAACAAATCGTGATCCTCCGGAACATGATCCTCTGGGAATGTGATCCTCAAGGAATAACCCACGCAAGGTTTTGTCATTCAAATATATCGCATGCATTCCTTGTGTCATGTCATCTTATTGGTGCTAAATTCATTACAGTATTTCGAAATCCTAGCTTACTCAAAAAGAAGAGCAGATAAGTAGGGAATGCAATTTTATTTGAATTGGAATTCTAAAAATTAGTTTGATATTTTATAATGGATCCTTTTTTTTTGCATTTTTGATGAAAATAATGCATTCATCCTATCTATCTAAACCAATATTATGTCTATACGACGCTATTGGTCTTTCTTTAATTTATTAAATTATTTTTCTAAGCCATTTTTCTGCAACGCAAAAAACATCGAAGAGCTAATACCTATACAGATGTGTTATTTTATCGATGGGACATTTAATATCCGATATCACCGGTGGTACATTTATTCTAATGTCATTCATTTGTGTTCCAATGCAAAAAACAAAACATGCAAAATTAAAAAGAAAGTACCAATTCAACACAATTTGCTGCTGTCATTTGTTTTACATTTCGATGTTCTTAAGACTTTTAAAAAAATACTTATTTTAAATATTCTTACTATAGGTAAATATGATGTTGATTACCATTCATATAAAATAGGGACCGGACACCAAATTAATACTTTTAAATTTAAAAAAATATATATAAAAAACACATAAAATGCACAATACAATGTGTTTTTTTTTCCAAGTTAGCAAGTCGTGGTTATTTTATTTATGTATTATCTGATATTTATTTAGAGCAAACGATGTATCCGTTATCTAGTATCTATTAATTTGGATTTAGTGTGAAACAATTTGGGTTTGGCTCTGATTATTTACTTTAACACCCTTTGGCAGTTTATTGACACAAATAATCAGTCACACGTTCCAGACACAATGGGGCATGTGCTCCTGGGAGTCTTATGCGGCTCAACCATTTAATGTTTTGACCGGGAATTCGTATTAGGGCCAATATCTAACCATTGACTGTTCGGTTTTTGTTAGTAAATGAGAGTAAAAAAAAAATTACAAACATAAAATTTATGACGAGACTATCTATCTACTATCACATAAATTACATTCATACAGAATGTAATTTATGTGATAGTAAACTGTTTGTGATATGGTTACATGTTAGTAACTCACTGGTATTTAGCTAAAATTAACTGTTCTAAATATCATAGCTGAGCTCAGGTGTGCGCAATGACATAATATTATGCGTTCCACAATATCTAGCATACTTTCGTAGGTATATCCGTACTGAAAACTGTTATCGTGACGTGTACAGTTCCAAGCTTCTTTAATTAAGATAACTAGAGACGTTTAATTATTTTTTTAAATAGTTTTTTTTATACCACTAAAAAGTTCTATAACTATACCCACCTGTTGATAAGCGGTTATCGTAGTCTTTAGACGCTTGCAAACGAGGGTATCTGTAAAAATACAGAGGAGCGTATGAGATAGCGTATGAGACAAACATCCCGCCCCTAAAATAAATCTTCCACAGAAAATTGAGCTTTAGTTATACCCACAGAACAGAGAAAGATGTTTTACTTTGTTTCCTGTATGTTGAAATGGCACAAAAAGGCGTTTTTCCACTAGTTTTGGCATAATATTAGTCTACATAGGTTAGCAAATGACTGAGAGTGTCAAATCGTGAAAATGACTGGATGAGAGTGTTTAATTTTATGCGTGGCGCGCGCCCCGACCCACTAACGACTTCTAACCTCTTTCTATATTCTGTGGTTACACCACGGGAAGCTTTTATTAGGTATAAAACGTACTGTGCCTTAAAAGCTACGTAAGTATGGAGTACGTGTTCTCCTACCGGTTATAACATTGTTAGTAGGTGTCATTATCTTTTATGATTTAGTAACGCATGGTTTTCTGGGCCATCTTTACATACGTCTCTTCTGAATTCCTAAATTATGCCTGTCCAGGCGTGATATTACTGACTTCATGCTATTGTTGACTGCCACTTCATGTTCATTGTTACAGCAGCTCATGTGCAACTATTTCTTTATTCGAAATCTCGTATGAATCTAAACTGCAAATTAAATGTTATAATTTCTGGAATACTGATTCTGATGAATGGTGTTCCTAAGACGCAGGTACTAATCAAGTGCCATTTTTCAGATAGAGTTTTTAAGTAATAATAGAGTAGGAACTTAATTAGACTCTACAAGCCTTTTACTTATTGGATGTGCGAAATTTGTAATACTAACAAAACACACAAAAAGGATTATGTTATTTTTATTTAATCTCAACTTTCATTACTTTTTGCCCAAATTTTATTATTATTTCTGTCTTTTATTTTTTCCTAGAAATTCAGTATTTTTTGCACCATAACATCTTAGTTTTGTGATACTAACTCTTGTAAAGTCCCTGGAGATACCCGAAACTATTTTGTGCTGTTAGAAAGGGACATACTCGTATCTGTGTACGCACTTACTTAACCTCTCTCGCAGAGCGGACTCTTCTGTCGACACTACCACCAACCACCAGTGATTATATTCTACTTGTATACCGACTAAAATCTCGGCATTAAATGTAATTCACTTCAAATGTTTGCTATTTTACTATTTTGTGTCCCGCATCAATAGTTGCTTGGTCGCTATTAGAAAAGGAGAAATTATTCAAATAATAGTCCTCAATTTTGGTTTTGCACTTAAGTATTGTAATCGGCTGCAGGGGGTGTAGAGATTGTACCTTGTACCGAAAATGATAGCTGTGTACCATTTTTCAAATGTGAGGATTAACCTTGTATTAAAAGGGTGAAATTTAAATGATTTGCACTGTGAGCATCTAATTTTACTATCGAATAACGAGCCTTTACACTGTTGTATAAACAGTGTACAGTTAAAGCAAAGCATAAAATATTAAGAATATAGTCGAAACAGAGATTGATGTGTCTGATGATTTATATTTTAGTACTTTGTGAATTAAAAATTATGGAATCTCTAAATTTATTCAGATTATATGAATTGTCGTATTTCTGGTCGAGTATTGAAAAGATACTTGAGCCAAAGTCGATAGGTAAGCAAGCCACTGTCATTTTTGTATGATGGATATAAGCAAGAAAGGTAGCGAGTGAAAGGGATAAACCAATAATCTCACCTTCCCCTTTCCTACTCAGGAGCACGCGTGCCGGTCTTCGGTGTCAATTCACTGTCTCCACCTCAACATCACGTACAAAGAAATTTAGTAGCTCTTTTCTTTGTCGAACTTCCAGAACTTGGAATTCACTGCCAGCACATGTGTTCCCTCCTTCCTATAACATGGGTTCCTTCAAAACCTTCAAAAGAGGCGTGAAAAAGCACCTTTAGGGCCGGCAAGGTGGAGGCGGCTAAAGCAGTGTCTGAACTGCACTCTTCTTACCGCTTCACATCAGGTGGTGTTAAGTCATTTGTCGTGCTTTGTATATAAAAAAAAAACCTATACAAAATTACATTTGGATTGTTTGTACATTAAATCTTAACGAATTTGGCTCAAATATTTTAAGTATTTTCAAAGGCAACATATTCTACCAGCAAATGACTTAGCCGGTCCTAAAACTTGAGTAGCGTTTTTTTAGTATTCTACAATATTATTTTACATTTTAGATATTGAAGTCTTTGAAATAATTAGCTTCATATTAACATGAACTAATTTAACACCGAAGTTACGGTGTTCTTCTTTAAGTGATCGAAGTTCAAATTCAATCAGTTCTTCAATATTCTTTTTTACTTTCCTTTTATTGATGCACATTTTTGCAAGTAAAGTAGGTACATAATATTGAGCCTTGAATAGAACAGGGAACAAAAGAATAAGAGGTGGCGAGCTAGCCAAGTAACAGACAATGATAACAGGTTTTGTACTAGTGCTTGCACTTAAGGGCAACCAGACCGAACATATAGATGCAGGTACATTTTAATAAGACCACTGAGATAAAAATTCCTATAACTCAAGCATAGGGCACGGGAGAATGGATAGTTTGAGTTGAACTGTCGTGTACAGGCGCTAGGCATGACTAAACCATTTTGGTCTATGATATGACGCATTGCATGATCTTATGTCTAGGTATTTCTTTTTAAAAATTACTCGCAGTGTAAATATTTACTATCCTACGTACCGTATCCGCTGCTCACACAAAAGTAATGTGACACGTTGACATAATTATAAACCAGAATCGGTCATATCAGATTGCGCGAGAAATTAAATGTTGAAAACTATTACAATAACAGAAAACTATTACAGACTATAAAAATGCGGAGGTTCTAATAATAATAAGTGCAAGAAGCCCATACAGGTGTTATTATAATAATTCAAGCAGCGGCAAAACATCAATCATAGTATGTATCGATATATGAATGCGAATGTAACGCTGTCTGTATGTTACCTTTTACCCCTTAATCGCTGAACTGATTAGGATTTTTTTTATATAATACAATGCACCACAAATAACTCAACACTACCTGATGTAAAGCGGTAAGAAGAGTCTATATACGAAGACAGCTAGTGCAGTTCAGACACTGCTCCAGCCACCTCCATCTTGCCGGCCCAAAACGTGATTTTTCACGTCTCTTTTTAAGGAACTGATATTATAGGAATGAGGAAACACAATTTTCTGGCAAAGAATTCCAAGACCTGGAAGGACGACAAAGAAACGAGGTACTAAAAAGAATATGAAGATAGTTAGAGACCCTGCAGAGGACATGGATACTTTTTGGTGCGATAACCGATATCGCGGGCGAAGCGGCACTAGTAATAATTTTCCCAACTTCATAAAAAGTAAGCGTACACTCATGTATCTTATCTGAAATGTTGAGCTGGTTTGATTCATGAATGATGCTAAAATTAGTAATGATTACTTAGTGACTAATAATTATTAAAATATTTTAATAGATCATATTGTATGTCAGAAATTAATAGCAAATATTGCAACTAGGGCTAAGATTTTTAGAATTTTAATACAATCCAGAAGATACTCTTCATGACATTTATTAAGAATCCGAATTAGGTTTATTATAACCAAATAGCAATTAAGAAAATTCTTCTGGATTGTAGTTATCAGGGCATACTTCAGCAGGCAGCGCGTCTTACCCTCTAGCTCTTCGCATTATGAGAGATGATGCAGGTCACTTCGTGAAACTAAGCAATATTTCAATAGCATACGGGTGGTATACGAGTCTACATCTACTTAGTGCCTCTGTGATAAAAGGGGGCTAGACGAACGGGTTTGTCAAATTCCATCGCAGTGTATGTAATCTATAAAATGACTGTCATAGAACGGATAAAACTATTCCATGGTGGGGGTGTTCAAGGCCTTGCAGCTCAGGCTTCTTGCGAAGGATTAGTTGCCAATAACCCTATAGCACGTTTTTCTACTCAATGTCTTCTTCTGAGGCGAAAACCGTGCTACAAAACTAAAAAAAATGTTATTGGTTTGATATTGAAAAAAATATATTATGTTATTATTATCTTCGTTATCTTTGAAAATTATGAAAGGATCTATGAATATTTCACATTATGAGATTGTGAAAGGTCGAGGGTTCAGTTCTTGCATGAGGACATGGATTTATACTAGATTAAATACGTTTCTAATATTTTTAAAATTTAAAATGTTAATAATGAAAAAAATATAAAATAATTTTGACAGTTCTATTGCATATTAAGCAATAGAATGATCTGTTACTACACGTCCCATATACGCTCGTGGTACTTAGTTTGTTATTGTAACGTCTTTTTAAAAAAGTATCGATCTCTGTAGTCTACCTAACGATTTATTATTGACTCTCGGAATTCAGTCGCACAGTTTAGCTTCTTTTTCTGAAATCCGATCTTTCTCAGAAATCTCACTAGATCCATTATGCCAATGGATATTCCATTGGCATGACGGATCTAGTGAGATTTTTGCTCCTAAATGATAATTATATTTGTAAGGCATTGAATAAAATGCATCTAATGAGTACTTCATTCTCAGTCGATATTGAAATTTTCTCTTCTCATTAGATATATTGTTGAAATAATAAATTTTAAATGTATTCAGTGAGAATCTTTATGAAGTCGTGTCATAACAATAATATCGTCCAAAGCCAACCATAGATTTATAAAGATGAACTAGTAACGCATGCCTATGCCTTCATTCAAAGACATCAGGAGTTTCAAAATCAAAACTATATTTCTTCAAATAGCTCCAAGAATCTCTTTCAAATCGTCAAAAATCCCACGATAAGCTTAAAAGTCTATCTTGTCCCAACGTCACTGGTAGTTAACTAGTCGTCTAAAAAGTGTCTAAAAGCTTGGAAACCACTAATTCTGCGCTCCAACTGCCAACTGGAAACCAACGGCTTGGATGAGAGCTAACTAGAATAACAGATACTAACACCAGACAAATAAAAAATACAATTATTTGACAATTGGCCAATAGGCTTTATGATGCAACTATTATTAGTAAGTTTTCACCTGTAATCAGTCTAGCACCCACTTATCAGACGCATTTCAATTTGCGAATTTAGCCTCGGTGATGCCTCAAGCCGACCGATACACTTTTGATTGATTTCTAAATTCCTCCAAGAGTCCAAGGCGTCAACATCGACACCAAGGCGTCGTAAGGCACGAATAATACTATATCTACAGACGAACTCGAACTCAGAAGTAACTTATCATTTTAGTACCATATCAGATCGACTATTGTGCTCGTACAATTACTTATATTGAAAATTTTAGCATCCTTTTTTCTATGTATTAAAAGTCACGAAATATTAAAAGTGCTCGCTGCGCATTCTTACCACGGATATATTATTGAAGGTACGAGCTACCTATTTTATGAATGTGCCCTAATGAGACTTTATCAGAGCAATTCAATAACACGCTGTCGAAAAGTCTCTGTCATGCCAAGATACAGCAACTATTTCGGAAACTGTTCCAGTTTCCACGGTACGCCATCCTGGCTTAACGCCAAGTGTGCCCTGTCCATGTGGATGCACTCGTAGACAGTCACACTCCCTGGATATGCCCGATGACGCACCAGTGACACAATGATGCGCAAGCGCAGGCAGCTTACAGCTTCGTTGTTATTTATGAAATGAGCCGCTGCAATGCGTGGGAGTAGGTTGTCGTGGCCTCCTCAAATCACCAGCGTATTTAATCTGCGATTGTTTAGTGCTCGCGAGATGGCTTAAGTAACTAATTGTAAAAAAAGCAAAAGAAATTCGTACCTAACTAATTACCTAGTAATAAGCCATAGAACAATTAGAAAATGCTTCTTATTTATACATTAACTAGGTAGGTATAGGTATTTATACCCACCTAGAGTTATTGTTGATTAGTTAATTTAATTCAAGTGATGTGTTTTTCTTCATATAAAATATTAAAATTAAGTTAGGTATTCTTAAAATTTGAAATAGTTTTTAGAGAATGGGGCTATAGGCATAATCTTTCCCCTCATTTACGATCCCACTTTACCTAATAAATTACCCACATCACAAAAATATTTCATGTTTATTTATAAGCGAACCCAAATATATAATGAATTTTTATTCAACGTTATAATTTGAGAAAAATATGTTGGTACGATTGTAGCGCCCTCAATCGACGTTGATCGAAACTACAAACAGCGATACTACCACCACTTATCACAATGTAGCACAAAGATGTACCTGTTAGTCCATATGAGAGCACACAGATGGCGCTTATTACATTAAAAAATTAATGTAACTAATTTTGAAGCTAAGGTTTTTAAAATGTTCTAAATGCATTTCTTTTTGTTACAGTTAGATGACGCAACGTTGCAAGTATTCAAAGATGGCGATTATGGGCCGTACTTGGATTTGGACTCCACTCTTGGTGAACAAGATGAGGAACTTGAAGGCCTACAGGACAAGTAAGTAAATTCATTTTTATTCGGCTTATTTTACATTTTAGAGTTCCGTAGACCATATCGATTTGTCATGTCTATCGTCTGTCAGTAAGTAGGTATGTCACAGATCACAGTCGAATTGTAACGTGGAAAATTTGGACACCGAAAGCCTTTTCGAAAATTTTATAGTGAATGATTAAATAGAGAAATGCTGATCTGCGGGGTATGCGTTTCTGAGTTGACCGCAACTACCTACGTCATATTTAAGTATTCTAAAAACTCATTAAAGATAAAATAGCGGATAAAATATACCTACTATAAATATACATTTTGTATATTTTATCCAGGGTAAAACTTTAATTAACTAAGTTTGACCCAAACAAATAGATAAACAAAAACAAACAGGCGAAACTTAATGAAATCGTTTAAAAAGCGTCCGCGCGCAGCGCAAAGATAAACTATTCCCACGAACACTACATGGCAGTTCTATAAGTATAACACAATTTAAAAAGAAACGCAAGAGAGCGCGTGTAGCATCCAGTGAGACCACGAGCGACACAGGCACCCCGTCCGAGAGCTAGCGGCACCTAGACTAAAATAAATAAAATAATAAATAAATAAATAAATCAAGCATAGAGGAACTGGCTATCCTCCTTTACCCACAAAGGTCAAAATACAATAATGCTGATATAACGTTGTTTTTATGGCGGCGCAGACTTACGTTAGGTGGTGGCTTTACAAAAAACTTAAACCTTACCTTGCCAATTATAACAATAAGTCATATTTTTTTTCTTAAAAAAATCACGAAGTTTTCCCAATAATCCCACCTGGTGGTAAATGGCTACAATCAATAACAAGGTAAAAATCACTTGGTATAGAAATGCCTTCCATGTCCAGTCATAACACTGGCTGTCTTACGGCCGAAATAGGAAGGGCGTTAGTACGATAGCCAGTACCTCTGTGCCTAATAAACCTGGATGTAACTTTAGCACCATCAACCGAGGACAAGAGTTAACCCGTCATGAATAAAAAAAACTTTATTACCCGCCTATACAGGCTGATATTTTAAGACGGGACAGTAAGGGCAGGTACCTTAACCGTTATAGTTACAGGAAAACGGTCCTACGAGACCATTCATAACTTTTTAAGATATCCTGAACTGCATTCACAGATTTTGGATAAATTAAAAGCTAGTGAAAAAAAAAGCAAAACAATTTTTATGCCTTTTGATCCTATTTCACGTGGGGATTAAAAAACTCTATCGGACCATTCATTCAGGTACGAGTAAGTACTAGAAATGGCAGAAATCGCCAAAAACGTTTCCGAAAAACGATAAATCTTGGGTTTTATAATGCTTAGGATTTTAAAAACCCTTGATCCACATAAACACTTACTATTTTATTACTTAATTTATAACCCACCGTTCTAAACTAAGTAAAAACAAATGTTCGGCAACTTTGAAAAGTAGCACAATATTCCTCCCAATTTTAATATTTTTTTTTATTTCTTTATACAACTAGATGACAAACAAGCTGACGGCCCACCTGGTGGTAAGCAGTTACCGCCGCCTATAGACACCTGCAATAACAAGGAAAAGCACTTGATATTGCAGGTGCGTTGTCATCCTGAGGCCTAAGATGAAATGCCGTCCATGCCCAGTAATTACACTGGCTACCTTTCCCTTCAATCCGAAACACAGCGAACTGTTTCACGGCTGAAAAAAGAAAGGCGGTGGTACCTACCCAGGCGACCCTACATATGGGTCTGCCACCTAGTAGAATAATTTTAATATAGAGTATTTCATAGTGTGTAAGTCCGTCTTTCTCTTTATGGGGCCACTTCAGCCACTAGCGTATTTCTGCTACGGCCGTGCATAGTAAGTATTCGTGTTTAAGACCTGACTGTACCTATTTTTATTATAGTTTCGTGTTGACTATTGCATGATGCTATGACGAATGATTTTACGGGGTCCCCCTGGTATCAAGCGGGACTTCCTTTGTAGGGAGCTGTCGCGTCGTGATAATTTGCGGAAGTCAGACGCATTTATCAGTGCAGGGGTATAGCTTATATTTGATCTTTTATATAGCTCTGGATTTACTTTGCGATTTTTGGGATAGAGCGAGTGAAGTTTTGCGTTTGTTTTATTTCTTTTCTTTTCCTTATAACGGTTTATCAACACACAAAAAAAATACTTGTTCAACCAAACTTCTTAGGTTAAATTTGTAATAACTGAAATTTGGGTAGGTGTAATTATAGATTATATTCTGATGTAACAAAACGTTGCCTCTATGTGTATGTGTATCTTTATTTTTGGCTACGTGTTGAAAGTTCAGTTGTCAGTTTTATCAGTGTACCTAGTTGTCTTAATAAAACATGCTTTATTGGAATGCTACGATTAACACTAATGTTCGTTTTCACTAAACATTACCTAGACTTAGTGACTCTTATAGACATATGTCTCTTTCTATCTTCTTTAGATAGACAGAGCTAAAAATCACTAAGGGACTCTCTTAACGCTTAGCTAATTTTAATGTTAGTGAAAACGAGCATTATTGCACAACCACTTAGTAATTTGGGCAAACACAACATGCAAATAATTTATCCAGTTAATTTAGTAAGCAGGTAAGTCCAGTAATTTAAATAACTTTACTTATGACTGTAACACCAGGAATAGAGATACCGATTACCGGGTTTTACAGAATTCCGAAATAATATTTGAAATTCGGGGGTTGCGGGTGGTCGATAACGTAGTATGTGTTACGTACGATATGCCATAGTAGGTACTTTGGGGTTGTCAAAAGCAGGACAATGTGTTTATAATCTTACTCGTTAAGTAAAAGTGGTCGGAAAGGTGTCAAACTATTTGAGGTAACCCTTGACAGGGAACACATCTACCATTTGAATTTTATTTCGTACTTTTGGAACACAACGATTTTATTATTTCCTAAAAAAATGTAGCTTAAATACTTTAGCTACGATTTAATTGTGGGTGAATTACATCTTTTAAAAAACACAATATCAAATAAGTGTAAAAAAAAGGATAACAAACAAACCTCCAAAGTTAACAATGATGTAAAATTGTTTTAAGTTTCTTACTATAAATAATGAAGCAACAAGATAAAGAATACACTCTCAAATGAACTAGACTAAGTGTTTGGCTTTTTTTACGCTTTTTGGAGATTTTTTAATCAATAATAATTATAAAATTCCCATAAAAGTGTAGACTAGATTGTTTTCTTATTTTACATTAGATTTCAATTACGTATTTGATCACTATCCCCACAAACCCGCATAATGCCAGCGTGGTGGTGTTATGGCTCAAATTTCTGATGTGCTTCTCCAATGTAGGAAGGCCTGTGGCCAGCAGTGGGACATAATTATGGGCCGGTGATGATAATGGTGATTTAATTTTGATCATCATCATTAAACTGAACATAAAAATCTTACAATCCTTACTTTCCTTGCGCAATTCTCTTCATGCTCTCATTATTGTCTGACATTGGTTCAAACTACTTCCTAATGAATTTAGCTATGTTATAATTAACACACATTTTTTTTATCATATGTAGATCAGTACGGTGAGTAAGGTCATCGTACTATATCCAAGAATAAATTCGTACCAAATTCGACACATGTTAATTTATTCGGGTTACTTGTAAGTAGAACCGGGTAAATGTAATGGTTCCATTAGGATGTTCCATACGAATCTTTTTCTATCACCCATAATTATTTAAGCTTGCTTGTTCCGCAATTTTCTGGAGGTATCCACTGTTTTAATATTATCGGATATTTGGAATAAGCACTCCAATATTTAGAATAAATGATATTGGGGAATAAATATTGATACTAGCTATATGAAAATTCCCTGAATTTAGTTGGTAATAAAGATTGTATTGGATTTCTCTGTATTTTGTGTACTCATGTTTATTAATTTCTATATGAAAACGGTAATAAGTCCTCAAGTACTGGCGTTGCCTGGTAGACTATCATATATAAATTGTTAACTGTCATATATAAATAGTGGCGTAAAGCTCACAATGCCTAAACAGTCATGTTCATATTGTAGGTATTAGCAATGTCTAGTTGCTTTACAAAATAAAATTAAACAAATTATAAGCATTGAAGACGTCGAATACCCAAAAAATGGTTGAGGACGTCGTAATATTTGTTGTAACGTCATTTATTTGATCAAAGAGACATTAATGTATAAATTAGTGTGTAGAAAGTCTGGAAAACTTTATTGCCAGCGAAACCGTGAGTGTTTCCCTCATCGGTCTTTTTTCATGTATGACGAAGAATCGCTTGCAAAAAGTTTAGTTTCATTAAACAATGAACTTACGCTACGATCTTGACATACAGGCTGTTTGCTTTTGTGATTTAATTGTTCGTTGGCTTTGAAACTGTTTTATACGTCTCTAAAGAAGACTAGATTTTAATTAATAATTATGGAAATAAGAAAAGAACTTCGAGTGATCACTTAATAATTCAAGTGTTCTAGTTTAGATTATACTCCAAACTTCTTAATATGCAACAAAGAAGATTTGAGCGATTGTCTTCAACCCAAATCATGACTCCAAAATTTTAAAAAATAAATTAAAATATATTAATGCACCAGTAAGGCATAACTTATATTTTTGGAATGCCTTAATAGATTTAATAATATCCTTTACGCATTGATTTAAGCTGTGTAACACATTAATATTTCACTGTCTGCTAAGAAACAAAACCTTGGATTTGATGAACATTGATGGCATCCGGTATACCTATTCTTGTGTTGTATAAGTCTGTGATGTAGCTACGCAAGCTGGAAAATTGAGAACTTATGGAAGTCTATTACATACATAATGTTACTATATCTCCTCTCTCCACACATAATTGAAAACCTAATTAATGATTGCAATATCGAAAGCCTGCTTAATTTTTTCCTTTATTAATTCTTTATTTGTTGTATTCATGGTAATATCCCTAATATCTGTAACCTATAATTGATCCATATAAGTTGGAGTTGGAAATTTTGCTGCAATTTTAATAATCCGATCAAATGAAAAATCTAAAATAGAAAAGTCCCTGAGCTTAGACAACTAAGTAGTGTTTCAAAATTGGATACCTGTATATTTTACTCAGTCAATTCTGAGGCGTATTAACGTAAGTGGTGGGTTCATTTTTGAAAGACAATCTTTCATCAATAGACAGCGCTAAGCGCAGATGACTTTTATAAAATAAGGGTGGCAAACAAGATTGCGACCCGCCTGATGGTTAGCGAGCCACCAAGAGCCTATTCACACCTTGCCTATTCTGTAAAACCAAGAGGAAGCGGTATGCAGAGACAAGTTCCACCAACATAGCACTTCCCTGAGCTCTAGCGACCTTACTCACCGCAACAACAGTACACAACGAGGTTATTTGGCTGCTGTCTTCTGGTCTAAGTGCTACGTTAGCCGGGCTAAATTTAGTGGAAAATACAATGGCTAAAAAGTCGACTAAAAATAAATTAGTTGCACAGTTGTAGAGCAACAACAATTTGTTCCTGGTTTTAAACAATTTTGACACTTATGTGTGTATCCAGCCCAAATTATTTACGCATCACAAAAAACTTGTTCTATGGACAGTATTTAGTAATTGATCGACATACGTAAATAAAATAATTTTTACTAAAACTACACAAAAAAATATTAAAATTTCGGTTACATTTGTAAGAACCAAAATTTGCGAGGTGTAATAATATAGTTCATTTGATTTATCAAAACGGTGTACCTTTAAGCAACTTTATTTTTGGCTAGGTGTTACCCCGACTAAAAATTACAAAAAATTATAAAAAAAGACCACTGAACTTTCGTTCACTTGTAATTTTTTTTCAGTGTTGCCTCTTCGGCACTCCAATACCACTAATCCAATACCACCATCACACTAGCCAGCTGCCATTGCTAAATCCTATATGATCTTAAAAAAATGCGCTGCAAGCAATATATTCGTCATTTATCACTAAGAGCACAAATCAATACAGTACCTTCGACCAGTTATAATTTTTAAGTTTAGGTATTTCACAGTTCCCAGTGATTTTAATTAATTTTATTTGTACAGTTATAATCATTTAGTGAAAGAAGGATTCGCAGATCAACATTGGCATTGGATAGTGAAATATGTTTTTAAACACCGTCGATGATTTCAGTCCGAGTTTGCCTCTGCCCGGGAGATGATGCACCTAACGCATTTTTTGCTCGCACTAAAATATAATATATTTAATTTTCGAATACTACAAATTAGGAAAATACAAACCTGAAAATATAAAACTAGTGCTGTTTTTATTTGGTTAATAGCTATTGATGAAGTGATAGTGCGGTGAGTTTTTTATTGGAATTTTAACCCACATGGGCGATAAATGAGTAAGTAAGCTGTAATTGGACTGAAGACTTTAGGAATTGATAACATTTAGATATTTGTAAATAGCTATTTATTGTTACTAAGCTGGCTCCTCTAAGTTTATCTTTTTGTTAAACCGCGTAAGACTACCGGAATCATCTTGCAATTGAAAACCTATTGTGTCGAAATGTATGGCTTGGCAGGTTAATAATTACGTGTCTATTACACGGTGAACCCGAGACACAGTATATAGGAGTGATATATTAATTCTAATTAAAATATTTGCTCTATAATGCACAATTGCAATTTGTATTATAATCACATGATAAGTAAGTTTCTTTAATTAGTATATTATATTTATGTTTACATCCAATAAGTACAAACATATTATATTTATTTATTCTTTTAATTTTTGCCCTCTTTCTGCGTTCTCCTTCTTCCTAATATTTTATCACCTTGTGTTGCCTGGAAGATATTGCTTTTAGGCAAAAAGGCCGCCTAATTGTACTTGTTTTGTTTTTAAGTATGTATAATTAGATTTGTCTCTTGTGTGCAATACAGAGTATTTATTATTATTTTTATTAATTGCTGTAAGAGATTGGGCCTAATTCTGAAGACACACTTTAATTCGAAATTTAAGTACAGTATATCTCTTTCTCGCAATAAGTCATAGGAAAAGGATAACAAGAATCTGTTTAGAGCTGTCACTTAAATTTAGATAGATTTCATAGAAACCATATACAATTTTAGACGGCATGTACGGAGGTGCCTCCTAAACACTGCATTTTATCACGTTCAATAAGGTCGAAAATTGAACACACGTATCTAAATGTCAAATTATATGACAGCCATCCTTTTCGTTTTCCTTTTGATAGAAAGAAATGCACTGAACTTAAATTTAGACTTAGCATGTGTTTACCAGAATTAGGGCCATTGTCAACTAAAACCCCAGAAATCACCCCGCATTCGGAAAAACCTTACAATACCTTACCTTTCTAGAAACATCAACGTGTCTATTCTACAAAAAGCAGTCATACGAGCCTTTTTAAAAAATAGGATTTTAAAAAAACACGTCGCCTTCGCAAACGTTTCAGTGAGCGAACGACCTTGACCTAATTCGTATTGGTTATTAGAATCTTATTAATAAATCAAGTAGTCAATCAATACTTATACATGATTCTATAACGTCTTGTTTAGAGGTAGCAGAAGTCAGGTTAGAAATTGTAATTAATCTGTGAAGTTACTGCATAACAGACACAACCGATTTTCTATTGCTAATGTGGTACATGTCAAAAAAAAATCAGTATGCTAAAGTGAAAAAACTAAAATCTTTAAAACGTTACCTACGTATACAGAAAAAAAGTTTAGAAAGCCGCTTGTCAAGATATCGAAATCGACGACTATAACAACAATGAAAAGAAATGATTGTAAATTGTAGCGACAATGATTCTAAACTTAAAAAAACACAGCAGAATAAGCCCCTTCTAAAATAATTAAGAAGGAACATCTTTTTCTCAGCAGCCTGTATAAACGTTGCTATTAGTCAAGAAAATGAATAGCGACTCGCAAGACACTGTCTTCACACGATCGTCTTCTGTTGAGAGCGGCGCCGGCGCCTGCAAATGCAACAAGTATCGACTGTCACTTGATTCGGGCATCGCCGACGATGGCGTCTACGTCAAGAGCAGTGTAGTGTTCTCGGAGGATGATATGTCAGAGGACGAGAGTTTTGATTTCTTCGGCTTGGATGACAAGGACGAGTGAGTTAATAATCAGTTCCTCGCCAAATTATTAGACGCACTGCAAAATTCCTGTAAAATATTAATTACCGAGTGATATTGTACAGTTTTATTTTCGATTAATTTAACATAAATAAAACAGCAATAAATTTGAAAATCAAATAAAAAAAAACCATTTGTTTATTAAGTTTTGAAGAAAATTGAAAATAATGTAAGTAAAAGTCAATATTTAGTTAAGCCACCTTTGGCCGCTATCAAAGCTTTAATTCTTCGCGGCATGCTACCAATGCAAGACTGTACTGTCTCCTGCATTAGAGGATGATGATTCCACACATGAATAATATTTTCTAGGAGCTGGGTTTTGTTGGTGATCGCGACCGATACAGGTTTGTACTTGTTTCCGTTCATGTATCACATTTTTTTTTAAAATAATTTATTGGCATATGTATCACATTGTCAACACAGTGTTGCCATAAGTTAAAAATAAATAAAAATAGCTAGTCTGTGACAAATCTTTTAAATAAAAATAAATAATGTTTGTAGTTTTAATACACAACTAACTGCATAAAAGCTCTTAAGAAACATAAAATTAATAAAAAAAAAAAAAACAGTGCATCTAATAATTAGGCCAGGGAGTGTAAGTAAAGTTCCGATAACGATTATAATCATGAGAAAAATTACAAATTTTACCGGTAAATTTACCTACTATTATTCTATACCACCCTTTTTGGCACCCCTTTCTAATAAGCCACACATCTAGGGTTCGAATACCGGTAGAGGTATTCGTTTTGTATGATGCTTACGAATCTTTTTTGTGTTTACGAGATCACTAGTAATGGATGTTTGTATGTTTATTCAGCATAATTCTAATATTAATTAAATTGTTATCTATATTTCTTCGTTATCTAATATGCAAAATATAAGCACTTAATGAAGCTAATTTGGGCTAGATAATAGGTGTGAGTGCAAGAGAATTATTATTATTAATTATTATATGTCTACTGTCATAACTTATATTTTATTATTACCTAGTCCTATACCCTATTCTCGACGATCGCAAAATAATTTCATCAAGCGAATTATTCAACAAATGTGTATAAATTATACCCAATCCGCATTTATAGAGAAGTACAAATTCATATTTACAAAACTGCGACCATGATACCAGTTACTGAGCGTAACTGGTGATTAATTACTTTTATTATTAAATTAAGTGTAATAGAGAAAACTGAAGGAAGATGTTGAAAATACCGCGTTCACCTCCGTCATTTCTTTCACTGGGCTTTTGATATAACGTAGTGACCAGAGAGCATTTTCAGCCTGTCTGTAGAGGCATACCGCATACACGTAAACACCCTGTTCTGTTTCATGTGCTTAACAATAATTTTGACTCTATGGTATACATATCACGAGCACTAAATTATGCTTAATTTGGCCTAGATTATCCGCCCACCGTTTAAGAATATTAAAATAATATTACAATATTGTCATAGAGTAGTTATTGAGATTGTATAAAATTCTACCTGTTTTTATGTTCTTTATGTGTTGTTTGTGTATTTGTATGTTGATCCACTTTCCTCGACCTATAAACTGTATTCTGGAATACCGGTTTCCTAGAATACTTTGTATTCCAGGAAGTGTAGCAGTCCTCAATACGACTAAATGGGGGAAAAAAATAGCGAAAAAAATTAGCTGTTCCAAACAAACCGCTCGTGTAGGTATTACAATTTAGTATAAAATAAGTAGCTATTTTTTTTGCATTTTTTTTAACAAGACGTGTCTGTCTTTGTTTTCTGGAATATTCTTCTTACATCCAGTATATGATATTATTGATTTTGGTCTTGACAGAACTGAAAGTTTTGTACTAATTGTAAATTTTGGGCTCCAAAAGCGTGGCTTTATTATTTGAGCCAGTTAAACAACAATCGAGCTTGTGTAGCTGTTGAAAAATGACTACATACATATTTCTATTATCACGGCATTTATCAATTTTATCTGATTGTTTCCTTTCCTTGCCCCTCTTGACTTTTGTGCGGGCTTCTCTCCGAATGAGAGGAAATTTTTCAGCTCCGTTTTTCTCAACATGTATATTATGTAGTTGTTTTTTCCTAACTTGATTTGAGTAACAGGAAGAAAGTAGGCGTTACACGACCATTTCAATTATTGAGTATCATCACAATGTGAAGCTTTTCAACCGCCTTCCTCCGAACCCATGCGTTCACTGAAACACGCGTGTTGGTCTTCGGTTTCATACACTGTCTTCCTCTATTTCGAGCACAAATAAATATGGTGACTCGTTTTTCTGTCATACTACTTAAATACATATCTTTTGACCAGCGAGCGTATTCCCTCTTTTCCCACATATGGGTTCCTTTGTAGCATGAAACTAGGCGCGATCTATACTGCACTAGCTGTTACAGTATTTGGATACTATTTACCGATTAGCGTCTGTCCTCAGAAATTGCGTCATTTGTCGTGCTTTGTTTAAAAATATATAAGCTATTGACACCTAGAAAAATTTAACAATTTTATTATGACATTTGGGTCATAATGAAAAAATGACATGCACATTTAGCTCAATGTCAAATTTTATTTATTAAATTATCGATGGTTGAAAAATATATATAATTTTATTAAAATAAAACATTTAATTATTTAACTACACTTAAATTGATTTATCATATTGGTCAGTAAAATGATGTTTTAATTAATAAGCATAAATACCGTATATCATATACACAAAGACGCATACATTTCAATATTAATTTTATTACTTACAGTCAATCATTTTCAGTAATTTTAAGTCAAGATAAGCTAGCATCAAAAGTAATTAATGACTCTCTTTGAATAATGTTAAGTCACTTTTT
Source organism: Nymphula nitidulata (assembly GCA_947347705.1). Taxonomy (NCBI): domain Eukaryota; kingdom Metazoa; phylum Arthropoda; class Insecta; order Lepidoptera; family Crambidae; genus Nymphula; species Nymphula nitidulata. The sequence goes on from OX374616.1 coordinate 28,912,813, forward strand.
GAATAATTCAATTTGATACTGTAAAAAAGAGAGATTTATTCATATTCACTTGTACGTAATTCATTTAATTTCTTCGTAATAATTTAATTGTAATATTTTTTGTAAATAGTAATAATTTTATTTTATCTTAAGGCATAATTAATTTTATTTATGATAAAAGGGAAATCGAAGCCAGATATCCTTTAATTGTAGACCTATTAGTTAGGGTATATACGTATTATATTACTAGCTTACAGGATATCTATAAAAGAAAACGTCAATAGTTGAATATTTTTTAAATGCGGTTTTAAGTTTTCATTATATTTTCTATATTTCTGATTTTTCCTAAACACTTATTTTGATTAGCATTTTTATAATAACTAGCATCGTTACTATTTGCCTTACAGAATAATGCGATAGCGAAGCCATGAATAGGTTTGTGCATGCGAAGAATATTAGCGAATAGGAAACGCTGCGAGAACTGTCTTTTTATAGATGCAGTTTTTATTTCCCAGTTTTTTGTAAACCTTGATGATTTTACTGCAATTTTATTGACATGCTACTTCCAAAGATAACGGCTTCAAAGTCTATGCCCAACAGATAATAAGTATCGACGCATATTGTCTTTATACTCAATTAAGTTTAGGTGCAAGAGTTTTTGATAAGGACTGAAGTATTTTTTTTAGAAAATAATATTTTTATGTTATAATCTGTTTGTCTATTACATTTTATCTAGAAAGCACACTATCCAGGATATTTTTTCATTACAAGTTAAGGTCTAAACATCCTTACGTATGATATGGAATAAGGCGAGACACATAGTCCGTTCCATAAATAAGATACTAAATAAAATAAAGTAAATCCGTTTAAATAAATAAGATAATAAAGTCATCACCGGAAGTTTCCTTCTGGAATGGAAAATTTTGACTTTTTGACCAATTGTCCAAAAAGTGTGTTTTATTTATTCTACACGTTGTTTTTCGCCTCGCAAGTACAACGCGAAGTAATTCTAAGTAACACTTTTAGAGTTATGACTGACTATTTACAGAAAGTAATATATAACATTTTTTTCCAGTCGTAAAAATGCACTCGTTCTGCGAACCCAGCTACCAGTTCGCGTGCACGCCATTATCGGTAAGTAATTGTAAATAAATCTCATTCAAATCCGAAGCTAGACTCATACGTATCACTCAAAAAGTCCGGGCTTATCTAATGTAGCATTCGTAGTAGTTTATGATCATACGAAGACAATGAAATAAATGAGCGGTATAAAGTAATATTTTTTTAAATACATAATTTCGAATTTGTGCCCTGACTGATACCCTTACAGAAGATCGCAGCTAAATAATAATTTGCAGTTTTGTTATGTGTAACCATTGGTAGCAACCTTATTGAAGGTCTCCGCTGCATAATACTTTGCAGTTGTGGCCGGTGGTAAGATCATCCTTAAGGTCACACTGTTACGCTTGATGTGTTGTCGACTGTACCATGAAGGTGGCAAACAAGCGTACTTCCCACTATAGGGTACAAAAGGTTACCGTAGCCTATAGATACTCGTATCGAACTACCTCGGGCACTACTCACGCGCTGACTGTACCCTATAAATATCAAGAAAAAGCCTTGTCTCGACAGCAAAGGGGAGACGTGGCCCTGCTCCCAACGTACACACCGCATTCGGTTATTGACAGTAATAATTATTTTCTACGTGACTTTATGTAAAATTGTTAAAATGTATTATTTTGGCGTACTTAAATTGTTTTTAAATGTATTGTTAAAGTGGCTCTTGTAATAGATACTGTAACCTATTACGATCCCTGAAAACTCTGTATAGATTTTTTAAAAATAAAGTATTGACATAATAATATTATTAGTAGTTAATAAAATAAGAACTGTGTATTGTGTTATAATTATGACTATGTATTACGTTATGATTTTGAATCATTAATTAATTAATCATTTACAATGCCACATTTGGAGAAATATGAGATATTCATTGTTATGTTATAAGATCCCATGTACCGTATTTTTGGCAAATAAATTATTACTATTATTATTATGCTGGGAGAAAAATTACAAACACTGAGGTATTAAAATATGTAAGTCGAGGTATGCTGTAACTACAAATATTTGTGGATCGGAAAATAGCCGATGTAGAATAAATACCTACAACAAAAAGACATATAATAAAATGTGGTTCGTCAATAGCTATGCGACATTATTGAACTCGATTAAATAAAGGGTATAATGAGTAGACAAAAAAAATCTAAATTTGTAGAGTCGTTGACTCAGTGTATTTGGTCTCTTAAAACTAAAAATAAAAACTATGAAACATAAATTTAGGTAATGTTTTGTACGATTTTCAGAAAAGCTCTTGCAAATTCAAGGACGGGAGCTGCGCCGGGCTCTGTTCTCCCTCAAGCAAATCCTCCAATCAGACAAAGACCTTGTCCATGACTTCGTGGCTAACAAAGGCCTAGACTGTCTCATGCAGCTCGGCAACATGGAGGATCAGACTTACATCGACTACACACTCAGAGCACTTGGCCAGGTTAGCCCAAATAAAATATATAATATTGAAAAGAAGAAAGTGGAAACGAAATCTCATTTGTTTATAATTTTATTTATTGAAACTCAGAATTGGGTCTTTAATAATAAATGTGTCCAGTAGTTTAACTTAGTTGTAAAACTTACATAAAAATTAGACGAATTGCAAATAAATTGTTAGTACGTTTAAGTACTAATTCTTAAAATTGAAAAAAAAAAACAATTTCAAAATAACCATAATTTTTAATTTTTTACTTTAATTAAAAATATTTGTTTCGAAAACATTATGTTAGTAATTTATTGGCATTAATAGTGGCGTGCTAATAATAAATATTCAAATTTAATAAATAAATTTCTGTATTGTATGACCAGAAATACAAAATAAATATAATAGCAAGTACCTAGGTATTAGTTATTTTGCAATCTTTTATTATAGCCATCAGGATATTCGTTTATTGTAACTATTTTTATACTCTCTTTTTATGTTGTTACTATGAATTATTTAAAGAGTGTCAGTGAAATAAGTCAGTTATTTATAAAGAGAAAAATAAAAATCCCTATTAAGAAAAAGACATAAATGAAAACAAAAAATCAGTCTCTCAAAAATGCATAAATTTTAAATTAAGATATTCATCCAACCATTTTGTAATTTTTAACAATATTACCTACCAATGAAATAAATGTTCAATATTTTCTTTTTGTTTTTTATAGATACTGTTATACGTTGATGGTATGCATGGTGTGATGGGACATAAACACTGTGTCCAGTGGCTCTACTCATTGATCGCTAGCAAATACCGCCATGTCGTCAAAACCGCGCTAAAGTTGCTCGTTGTCTTTGGAGAATACACAGAAAAGAATGCATTGCTTCTCATCGACGCGATAAACATCGTAGATAGTTCGAACGGCAGACAACCGTGGTATAATATTATGAAAATTCTGCAGGACATCGATGCCTCTGATACAGAACTACTTATATACGCCACAACACTTATAAATATCTGCTTGAACAACATACCAGATAGAGACACTTATTATGATCAAGTTGATGCATTACAAGACCAAGGTATGGACGAAATTATCCAACTTTACATGGCTAAACAAGGCACAGATTTAGATCTCTTGAGGCAACTACAGATTTTTGAAGCGGTTCTATTATATGAAGATGGTGATGAATCTGGGACTGCTTTAAAGTACGTACTAGTCATTGTAATAACATGGCTATTCCTCTAGGTGCCACATGTAAGAAGGTATATTATATAAAATGATTCAAATTTCGCAGGCAATTAGATGAATCGATCGTAACCTCAGTACGGCGAAGAAGTCTAAATTTAAACACATCTGAAAGGCGAAAGTCTAAAAAGCAACAAATTAAAGAAAAAGGTTTGTAGGAACTGTGTATACTATTTATTAAATAGTTTTTTGTATTTAAATATTTTCGTTGGCATCTTTGTTAAGCATGAAGGCTTTAATCAGTTGTTTAGCATGATCTTGTAGAAAACGTACATTTAGATTCTTGTATGGTTGTTCATATCATTGTCATAAAAATGCCTATTTAATAAATAAAACGCGTAATCAAACCAAAGTACATCTTAAATATCACATTATCATTTGAATTATTAAAGTTAACATCTTATTACATTTACTAACAACCGACAGTAAAGCCTCCAGTCATCACACATACAGAGCCCAAGACCAAGCTAACCACTAATTGTCGACCACAATTATTACCAACAATAATAGATAATGGTAAGGATAATAAGGAATTAAATACAGCTTTAAGAAGAAGAAGAGATAGATTCACAAGACAAGCACATCACATAATACAGCAACAGGAACTTTTAAATAATTCAAATAGCATTCAAAATGGAATATTTGCCAGCACAAATGGAGACTTTTCACCTACTAACGGAAATATTACTACAACTACCACAAATTATACAAATGGAGCATATACAAATACTAATAATAGTTTCCCGTTGGTCAACGGCAATAGCAACAGTAACCATTATAATGGTGTTAACGGCCATGATGAAGGAGATACATATAGAGCAGTCAAGAACTTAAACTTACCTGATGTTTTAAAAAATGGTTTGTTGTTTCTCTAACCCACTAATCTATAGACATCGTATCATCTGACTTATGTTTGCTTTGTGTTGTTGTGTTTTATGTCAGCTTTTGATGTAATAATTCAAGTTTAAAATTTGTGTATTAGCTGACATTGAAATTGACTAAATTAGTTTACGTTTCAGGTAACCAAAGATATACGGCAGGGTTAAAACAAAGAATTCAAAATGGTACTTTAGGTCATAGTGTTAATGCTGTAGATGCTTTGGCGGTCATCCGCCAAAAACCGTTAGATGTCACACCTGAAGTCAAAGATGACCGAGGAATTCTCATCAATAGGGAACACAGTATTAAAGATCTAGCTCAGAGGTTAACGAGTCCTGTCAGCCCTACTTCTGAGGAAAAACCACTTAGAGTTGCTGAAATGACAGGAATAGTATCTAAAGCCAAAGAAGAATTAGCTAAGTCACAATCTAAGGGTAATTTTACATACATAAATACAAAATTTTATTAAAGATTTTTCTTAATAGCTTGGTTTTAAAAAATATTTATTTAAGTCATAGGTATTCATAAACCAAATACCTTTTTACAGAAGTAATAAAAAGTCCAAGTATAGAGAAGACTACAAAGATTCACGAAATTAAAGTATCGGAAAATGAATTACATTGGGAAGAATTGAGACAAGGTTGTCTTAATAGAGAGTTTCATCTCTGCGATCTCGACTTCTCAGACTTACGTCAGGATTCAGATGATGACATGATTTCACCTGCTATAAACGCGGTGAATGGACCGCCACCTCCTCCCCCAGGATTGTTTCTACCTCCGGTTTGCAATCCACCTCCTCTCCCAGGATCTCTCACCAATGGCCAAAGAAATAATGTCCCAGTACCACCACCAAAACCCTCTTATTCCTCAGAAATGTCTAATGATTCTGACAGTTCTGCAATAAAGAAAAACAAAAAGACCGTAAAACTATTCTGGCGCGAGGTTCAAGAAAATCCTTCACCACTAGCTATTCGGTCTAAACTTGGAGGTTTCATATGGGATGATCTACCCGATGTGCCATTAGATACAAAAGCTTTAGAACATCTCTTTGAATCTAGGACGAACGATCTGATAATTAAGGCGAGTAATATCATTTTAATTATAGTATTTTTTTATATGATTATTCATATCATTGTGAATTTTATGTATTTTAATATTATTTTACCTCTTTTCATGAACTTATTTGCGGTTGGATTGACTTAACAGGAAGTAAGTATTTTGAAATCGATGTATGATTATAAAAAAATAGTTTAAAATTTCATAAAGTAATAATTCTCTTTTTATCTTTAGAAACTAATGGAGCCAAAACGTAATCTCATATTGGATACTAAAAGATCTAATGCAATAAATATTGCAATGAAAAAACTGCCAACACCGCAGACAATCAAAGCGGCAATAATGAAAATGGATGCTACAGTAGTCGGAAGAGAGGGAATTGAGAAATTACTGACAATGTTACCAACTGAAGAAGAAAAAATTAAAATACAAGAAGCACAGGTTACTATATTGTTTTGCCATTCAATAATAAATGATAAAAGGCGTTTGTCAAATATAATGTTTTGTAAATACAGCAAAATTTACTATGTTTTAGTATGCTAATCCAGACCTACCACTAGGCAGCGCTGAACAATTTTTGCTAACTCTGGCCTCCATCAATGAATTGTCATCTCGTTTAAAATTATGGGTCTTCAAGTTGGATTTTGATAATTCGGAAGTATGTATTTAAAATTTTAATTTTAATCTAATATTCCGTAGCAGTTAAAACTTATTTAGAAATTCATGTTGTAACACTGTTATTGTAGAAAGAAATCGCCGAACCTCTTATGGATTTAAAGCAAGGGATAGAACTTTTGAAAGTTAACAAAACATTCAAAGTTATCTTAGCAACTCTACGATCTGTTGGGAGTTTCCTCAATGGAAGCCAAGTAAAGGGCTTCCGATTAGAGTATCTCTCGAAGGTGATGGAGGTCAAAGACACTGTTCACAAGCATCCTTTGCTGCATCACATCTGTGAAATGATCATTGAGAAATTTCCAGATACAACAGATTTCTTTAGCGAGGTTAGTACTAAAACACAATAGTCAGCCATACTTAAATAAAATTCTTGAAACGGTCCTACAATCAGGGCCTGTAGTTACAGGATCGTAGCTGACAGTACCCGATGAAACGATTATGAACGGTTTTTTCGGTACCCTACCATTTACTGAGCTTTTAAATACCGGTAATAATGGTACTCGAAAATTTAAACATCAACAATCCCATAATTCAAAGGACACCATAATTTAAAGGGTTCCCGTTAAACAGTACCTAAATTTGTTGGTCGGATACCCGTATTTTAAAATGGTTTTACACGTAATGTTGCCAGCTTATGCGATCGGTATCCGATTAAATACAGACGCTTCATTTTTAAGGTACCCGTTAGGAGTTTTGATTTATTTGTCGCATGTAACCGATCCCTGAAATTTTAGATATCTTTATGTGTCACTGGATTCGGAAACCGTTTCTAATGATAGGTGTTCCAATTATGTTACCGGTTTAAACGGGTTTTCAGTCCCTGCATACAATTAAACAGATTTTAAAAACCAGGTTGGTCCAGTAATTCGAGCTTCGAAAGTGGACTTCGATATCCTCAGCACAAATCTTCAGAAGCTGGAATCTGATTGCAAAGCTTCCTGGGATCATATGAAGAGGATAGCCAAACACGATGGTTCCCAAATATTTAAGACTAAAATTAACGAATTTTTAACTGATGCCGCAGAGAGGATCATTCTACTGGCAGTTATTCGGAAAAGGGTTATGAGCAGGTAATCATATTTTTAAAGGGAACAGGAGCATTATTGTTAAGTAATTAAATAAATGCAAAGCGAATGCGAACGCAAAATCTTTTATGCGAATAAAACATTCTCATATGTTTATTTATTTGTTATAACTGCAGTGCTGCAATGCGACTTTTGTTCAATTTAGTTTTCGACATCGACAACAAAGACCAATTTCTTTGTTATAGGTACAGTAAATTCTTGCTCTATCTCGGCGTTCCTCCTGGTGACGTAATGAAAACTAAGCCATCAGAGTTCCTGAAAGTGATTGCAGAGTTCGCTTTAGAGTATCGAACTACTAGGGAACGAGTGTTACAGCAATTAGAGAAAAGGGCGAATCATAGAGAGAGAAACAAGACTAGGGGCAAGATGATTATAGATGTAAGTTGATTTTTGTCTACTGTGTAAAAGTACGGCTCTGGACCATTTGTGTGTTAGGTAAAATATATTTTTACTTAGCATGCCGGTTGCAGCTAGTGATTTATAAATATTACTATCAATCACAATCTATCCCTGTATTAGACCGCAGTATTAACATTTAAAATTAAAATTTATTAATTTCAAAGTTAATAACAATATAATGTAATTTTTATCGTTATAATTATAGATCGGAAACTACTCAAACAAAAAAGATGAACATTCAGCAGATAGTGCATTAAAGGAACTTCTCAAGACTGATCCTGACACCGACAGTCTCACTGATGGCAGACGAAAATCTGTTTCTACTAGAAGATTGCCAGTAAAGTAAGAATTGATCATAATGATATTGTTCATTAGAATAAAAAAAATATTTAAAAGGCGAGAAATAAAAAACACCCCCAATAACCATTTCTGAAAATAACCATTTTAAAATTAAAAGCCCGGGCTTATATTATCTGTCTTAGAAGTTTGAATTTTTTTGTAATTATTTAAACAAAATAACTGATAAGTGATAACGGACTCTTTTAGAAGTGGTCATTTTCAAAGAGAACATTTTTTAAGTGGTCATATTATGAAATGCACTTTTCTTTCCCAGCAGTGGGACGTGTATATATACGTATGGACACATGGGTGAAACACATGAGAAGTTGGGGGCATAACTGGCCCAATGCAGGTTGGTGGGTTAAAGCGGTTACAGTAACAATTGGGACCAACGGCTTAACATGACTTCCGAAATACAGAGCAGCTCGAGATAACAAATTTTGATTAATTCATCCTGGGATCTACTATGGCAAAAGTTGCTTTGTTTCCGTAATCGAAACCAGAGCGATCATACCACTACGCCACCAAGCTCCTCACGCCATAGAGCAAATAATATGTAAGTACAAGTAATTCGTTTAAAACGGTATTGTCGCGATGTGGGACAAGACCGTTTATAGTAGTGTGTGTTGTGTACCGTCAATTTTATAGAAGTGGTAAATTTTATAGAAGTGGTCATTTTCAATTGCAGTGAAAACCAGCTAAAACTATCACGACCTTTGTAATTTACAAATGCCGTGCATTATTTTTTATGGAATAAAGTCAAGATTTTTTTAAAATTGATTTCAGTGGAGAATTATCGGCCGACGACGAAATTATTGAAAGCCTTGTGAGGTCAGCCACATCTAAAAGGAAGCCTATCACACGTGAACGCAGGAGGAACAGACTCTCTGATAAGAAAAACTGTAAGAATATAACAATATTTTAGTATTTTATGCTGTATTGCGAAAGTTTTTAATAGTAACCTAACATACGGAGTCTGTCGATCTAGCGAAGCACTATTTATAATATTCATTAATAATAAGAAATTTTTTAGTCTGTTTGATAAGATCGTACTTCTCAAACACAGCACAAGGGTGCTGGAAGGCCAAGAAAAAAATATTCCTAGCTTATGAGACGAACGAAACTGTGAACTAAGGGTCACGAAGCCATTATGAAACTTGTTAGGATTTTAAACCTTTTTTTTAACGTCGAACGGTTTTTCATACAAACTCTCAAATCTAAAATATTGTAAACAACAAACCGATTCCAACAAGACTTGCCATGCATTAGCAAGCCAGGCTAGTCTAAAAAGTTGTCACAGGAGTTTTCAAAAAGTCTAATGAAAGTAATAATTAACTTTGGCTAGTATGAAAATCAATTAATATTGGTTGGGGAATTCGGATAACGTTTCATGGTAGGCCTGTTGTATTCCTAATAGTCGCAGTATAACATTGGTTAGTATTAAAGTGGTTGCATTATGCGAGATATAAGTGCAAACACTTGCAAGTTTGATAATCAATAGAATTGGTTTTAATTAAACTTCCGATGGCTCTAAATAATTGTAATCCTTTTTTGTTTATTTTTTTATCAATAAAAGTTATTAAAGTATTCCACTTCCAAATTTTTACAGAACGGCGTTGCGAATTACATATTTTTTTCTGCTGGCGTGAATATTTATCGGCGGGTATCACAGATAGCTGGTAAAATGAAAAGTAAAACCATAATTTTTGGTTTCACGTATCACTGATTTCAAAATTTCTATGCAGTAACCGCACTATATGAAAATACAGAACAGCACTTTACCAGTGTCTAGTGATAACCGTAAAGAAGTAAAATTTGAACTTGTTTCTTAGTCATTTTAAGTTATTATCGCCAGTACTTTCTTTAGAAAGACGTTAGCTCATAAATACAAATACAGATAGACTAAAAGAATTTTACAGGGATATCCCAAATCCTGGGTGGCTCAGTTGGTTAGAGCAGTCGCCCGGATTGCGAAAGGTCGCGGTTTCGATTCTCACCTCAGGACGTGAATTTTTTTTAGTTTTATATTTTAATTATATAATTATAGCTTTTTAGGGAAAGGTAGCCAGTGTAATTACTGGGCATGGACGGCATTTCATCTTAGGCCTCAGGATGACAACGCACCTGCAATATCAAGTGCTTTTCCTTGTTATTGCAGGTGTCTATAGGCGGCGGTAACCGCTTACCACCAGGTGGGCCGTCAGCTTGTTTGTCATCTAGTTGTATAAAATAATAATAATAATAATTGATACAATTTTCTTTTTTTAACGCTCACCAGATGACGTTCCACGTGACTAAGGTATAATGTTTATTGTGGTGTAGTATACATAGTAATACAGGGTAATTAATTTATCATGTGATTTTTTGATATTTTTTATTTTATCGACTACAAAATTCAAGTAACGTCGTCACTCTACGCTTGGTAGTGAAAGGGGTAGGTTAGAGGAAGCGCGGGGGTGATAAGCGCTACGTATGGCTGCTGTGGCGTGCCTTTAGTGACGTTGAATTAATCAGCGCAACCATAGAGTAGATTGAATATGCCGAGATAGAGTTATCAGTCAATAGTTTGTGAATGAAGCGACATCTGTTACTGTGCTTGCAAACTATTCCCTGGTTTGCTAATTTTTCACAGGTGATTTTGAATTTTATTGCTAATTTGTTTGGGTCTTCAATTTTATTAGGGAAATCATAGAAGTTTTAGTCAAATAAATAAAATAATCGTAACGGGATTCATGTTAGTTCATGTGGCTGTTATATCGTGAACAATGGGAATAAAATGAGAAAAGAGCTACTTCAACTTACAGAGATTTCGCACAACTAAGAACACAATACTTTTTATAAATTTCACATTAGACATCACTATCACAGTTCGGAAAACGTAGGAAGAGTTAACAGATGACAAATTCAAATGGAGTCCAGAAGCCTTACAAGGATCAACTCAACAGAAATAGCAGAAAAAGTAATGAAACAGAAAATTAAATACGGCACTATTTTGACACAAAAACTGACAGATGACATTTGTTGACAAACACTTGATACGATAGTAGGAAACAATATATACTGACGGTTACCCATCTAGCTTTGCCCATAAAAAGTTATCATTAAAAATTGGTAAAACCAAAATTAAAACTTTTAATAATTTTATCCTATTTAATATTTTGAAGTCCAAAATATTAAATAGGATAAAATTATTAAATTTAAGTAGGTACTTTTCCCCTACAAACATATTTTTTGGAGTTTTTGGAGAAAGTGAAGCACCGACTCCAAAAAAATATTTTTGTAGGGGATACCCCTAGAAACATATTTTTTTTATCCCCTACAAACATAATTATAGGAGTTTTTTTTTTACATTTATTATTTTATCCTTATTAATATTATGAAGTCGGGCTTAATTTTTGTTTTATCAATACTAATTTCAAAGCGGTGTATCGATGATGCGCCCGTTTGTAAGGGGTTCACCTTACTTAGCCGCTTTGATCACAGAAAACTCAAGCCCCATTTTAGGCTCTTATGAGAGAAATTTCGAAAAACCCGTTTACTACTTAAAGAATACCTACCTACACCATCAAACTTTCATGTCTGTAAAATCAGCTGTGCATTGATACCTATATCAGACAGGCAGTTAGGACTTTGTTTTTTTTAGAATTCAGATTAATCGTTATTTTAACCGACATAAATAGGAAACCGATATTTATCACTCAAACTTGTAGCAAATATCTGCTACCTGCCTGCAAGCATGTTCGATTATAAGTTTAAAATTAACCTTACTACCTAAGTTGTTTTTCAAAGGTCTTTAAATCTGTTTTCAAAAAAGTTTCAATGGATGATTCTGTATTGTGAGGCCTAGTTTCTATTTACTTAGTGTATCTTTTATTTTTCAGTCACACGAACTCTGGACGGACACCAATCATGGCCTGGCCCGGAAATAAGCTCAGGGTAAGGTGTAGAAAATAATTTATTAGTATCATTATTTTGATAATTAGATTGTCAATTTAATTTTTCACTTATGAGCGTTTATCGCACACACTGCGGTCCATACAAAATTTCAAGCCGAAAATATCAGAAAAGAACAATAAATTTATTCTAATAAGATTACAGGAGCAGCCCTCTTATCCTCAACTGTCGGAAAATTATCGAATTTCGGAAACTCTATACCTGTCACTTTTTATCACTATCCGTCAAAGCGAGACAGCATGTGACTTTTCGAAACGAATCCGTGATCTGACAGTTGAGAATAAGGGGGCAGGTCAGGCTAGTCTAAATAGTTGTGTAGGCACACATAACATACATTTTTATGACCTTCGCATCACCACACAATGAATTTACAAGAAAATAAATTCAGTTGTCATTGCGCGCCAGTCTAGACCGCTCGTCGTAAACCAGTGTTTTATTTACCAAACCCTCTGATCAACCTTAGGACTCTACTCAATAGTAGACATTTAGCACACTTACCTCAGTACACCAGAACACAGCCTTCATCCATCAGCCATCATACAGTTGTAACAGGATTTTTCGAAAAACAGTATGCAGTTTATACATTTGAGACTTCAGAAATATGTATGCGAGTACAACACCTAATAGAGTAACTTATTCGAGTATATATGTACTTATCTCTGAAACTCTCAAAGAATTTCCGTATATTTTAATAAAAAAAGGGACTGCTTTTATTTTTATTATTTGTTAATTTTGTTTTTTGTTTGTTTAATTACAGGTCCGCTGCAGCGATTCAGCATAGATAAACGAAAGCAAGTGAATTAGTCGTGAATTTTAATGAACTATTTATTTTAATTTTCGAATTTTTGAATCTCATAAAGGATACGATGTTTCTAACTTGGTCTACGTAAGTACATTCGGTATCGTCCATTAGAATTACTTGGCTAACTTAATTCGTTGATGAATTAAATTTACTCAATAGCTTGTGTAATATAAGGTACGACGTGACAGACTGATCAGTTAGATATTGAAACTGGAATAAATAATACTGTTAGTCTTAGTATTAACATTTATTATTATTATTAATGTTACAGATTAATGCTAGTAGGAAATTTACAAATAATAAATTAATTGCGGCAGATGTGTCGCTATAACATTGTGATTTCAATTCAAATAAACTCTTCAGTTAGTTTTATTAAAAGTATTTAAAAATACTCAGCCGAAAGAGTCTTTAAGACAAACACTTGTAAATTTGTTAAGGTTTACAAGTGAATGTAAATAAAGATTTTTTGATTTTTTTGATTTTTTGATTTTTGAACGTATTATTGGGCAACCAACCAACATTATCCAACTTTTAAAATTCATGTTACAACAGTTTATGATATTGTAATAGTTTTTAAGATACGATGTCTAAAAGTTCCATCCGAACCTAGAGATTTTTGCATGTGATCCTTTCCATTTCCATGTGTTTTGGGAATTTAATGTCTTCGTAAATATTATCGATGTAAAGGTATGTGCATGTTGTGTAAACATCACAAAATATTCACAAGGTAAATAAAATTTTTCATTCGTTACAAAATGTTTTCTTTGCCGGAAAACCGTGCTAAGCGGCGGTATTCGGAAGTGTCTTTCTCAGACTGTCGACGTTGCTGAAGTTAATGACTCATGGGAAGGGGTTCATCTTTTTAATGGCGGGTGATTACGGAAAAACCCGTTTATATCATGAAAAGCGTGCTCATGCCAGGCTAAACCTAAAGTAAATTGTAAGACAGAAATACAAGGTTACCTCGGAGACAGTGCGCATTGTTATTGCACTTTATTATAAGCGTTAATAAAACAGATTTCAAGAACAAAATAATATGTGACTTTTTTGATATATTTTTTTATATTATACACTGCAAAATTCAAGTAGTGTAGTCACTCTATCCTTGGTAGTGAAAAGGGTAGGTAAGAGTAAGCGCGGGGGTGACGAGCGCGACGCGGCGCGGGTTTAGTGACGTTGAACCACTCAGCGCAACCATAGAGTAGATTGAATATGCTTATCAGTCAACAGTTTGTGAATGAAGTGACATCTGCTACCGTGTTTCCAAACTAGTCCCTCATTAACAATTTTTTTCACAGAATATTTTAAATTTTATTGGTAATTTGTTTCGGTCAACTATTTTTTTAAGAAAATCATTAAACTTTAAAACTAAATAAAATAATTTATTATTTTTTTATAACAAATTTGAAATAAATATTACATGTTACCTTTTTTTTAGCAAAGTTTGCTTCATATCTCTTGGACTATCCATTGTAATTTCGAATACGTTATAATACCTAAACCACGGCCTGACAAAATCTGATATTTGGCAAATAATCGCGACATATTCGCGACAAATTTTGAGATAAAACAGCTCGTCGCTCGGTGGTATAGTTTTCGAGATATTGAGGTGGCCGATCAGGGGCGAATGCGTCCCGGCTAGGCCACCACCATACCCTTATAACTTTTAAACTACTGCTCGACATAATCTGATATTTGGCGAATCGTCGCGACATATTCGCGACAAATTTTGAGATAAAACAGCTCGTCGCTAGGTGGTATAGTTTTCGAGATATTGAGGTGGCCGATCTGGGGCGAATGCGTCCCGGCTGGGCCACCAACCCCTATAACTTTTGAACCATGGTCCGACAAAATTAGATTTTTGTGCGACAAATTTCGACAAAATCGCGACATATTTTTGGTGTAGTCAGACTTCAAATCGGTGTTGGTGGCCGATCCAGAACGATTCACACGTTTTAATGGTGACTATGATTACCGCAGTCCTGTAGATATTTTCGAGTTAAGCTTGTTTGATATTTCTGGTTAAAACATGGTGATACAAAAAATACGTCTGTTTATTTTTATTTTCAAAGAACTTCATATACTAAAAATTTGTGCACTGCCTCGAAAGTAACCCTGTATATTATAGTATTATTATTTATCATCATGGTAAACGTAGTTAAGTTAGTACCGGAGTTATCCCACTATCCCCATCTACATCTTCAAGCACAGCTGCGCCGCTGCATGCCATGAGAGAATCCGGTCTTAAGGAACTAATTTATATATAACAGGGGATATTAAAACAACGTTATTACTACACTCAACACCATTTATTAAATATTATAATCCGACAGATTTTATCATAGATAGAAGGCGTGGTACATAATTCTACTTAGAGTAGTCATATTAAAAAAAAAACAGTTATCATTTCTTTATTTACAATTCTCACTACATCCTCAGCAACGTGTACTAAAGATGTATCATTGCTTTTTACCTGACATCATTGTCAAATTCAATGAACTGACCCGATATAGCCTTTACTTTGTTTAGCCATACTTTTACAGTACATTTTTACGTGTAGTACGCATACGCAGTAGGCACATGTCACAGACATCACATCTTCAGTTCAAATGTCGTACTTCACATCTCATTTTAAAGGTGGAGAACGCTGAACTCATTCTCATAGTCTACTATCGAATTCAAGATGTAAATAGATGCTTTCAATACCAAAAGCGTCATGAAGCTTTCTGGCAAGCATTAGGTAAGCTTATTACCAGCCTTGACGGCACTTTGAACCGAGTTCCGGTCAGCTTTGTAAGTTCGGTCTCCACATTTTATGTTATTATTAAATCACTGAGAATTTAGCGAGAAATTGTTTTAGGAACGAATCGGAGATAAGCGCCTTTCTTATGCTATATCTTGTTACAATGTTGCATCCTTACTGAAGTAATTTTTTGTAGAGCTACATTATGTTATTCATCTCGACCTCACTGCCAATGAGGACTTACTGTCAAAAAAGGCTCTTTTTGCAACAAGTAGGTAACTACATCCCGCGCGTTATCTTGCTCCTAGGTTCATCAAATGCTATTTCATGTTGCTGTGTCAAATTCTGTAGAATACTGAAAATTTTCATGTTTTTTTTAATGTTATTCGCAACCAACACTCATGCCTATTCTCACGAAGTTTTTTAAGCGCGTTTTCAATTCTCGGCGCGTAATCTAAGTTTACGTTCATATCGACACTGACGCGCGTTAGTAACGCATCTCATTTGCGTTTAAATCGAGTCAAATACGTGTCGTCTACGTTAAAAACTTCGTGTGCAATATGCTCTAAAACCATGCTCTACAAAAAGTGACTGCGGAGTGGATGCACCATTACTAATAATGCTTTCATGTTTCAATTTTCCGATACCTCCTTTATTAGTGCCGTTAGGAAAACTTCACAAATTTATTAACTTAAATATTACTCCTAAAATAAATTTTGGTACTGATTAGTCGCAGAGAAACATTAAATTTTAATCAAATCAGTGCTATCACCAGTACAGTACATTTCATGTCTCACCAAAAGCTCCTTTACTGTGTAAAGGTTTCGTTATCCTACTCATAGTAATATATCAAATAGTAACATTTGTTCCAATTTTCATACCTACGATTTACAACACAAATGTCGGTGTTTGAACATATAACACAAATTACTTCTAACAAATAAGAACTTAGATAAAATTATCAAACAATAATTTCACATACTTTATGATTAATTTATCATATCAAAGAAGAACATCAAATTAATCACCGACACTATTATAAGACAAGAATATAAATTAATTTAAACACCTATTTACAAACTTTTCACTTATTTAAATAGGGTAACCCAGGCGAATCGGACCAAAATTTCCATAAGTATTTTTAAAACAGCACTATAATTTGTGTTGCACGTCAAAGTCTGTGCTTGGTTCGTCCTTTTGATGTGACACCGACGCTCAAGTGTAAATAAAGTTGTCTTTTGAGGAATATATTACGAGAAATAATGTAGGTACATTTTGGCATTGTAATTTCAGGAACATTTTTATTCTTTGCTCGCAACTGTAACCTGTTCATCATGAAAAATACAGGCTGTATTGTCAATCCAAATCGCCTCGCGTACCCTAACAAAGACAAACACTACACAACAATGTTTAACACATTTTCTAATAAATCAGTCGTAATAATTTGATTTAAGACGTAACGTATCGAATTTTCTAGAACTTTCACACATTCTTTGTTCTGTGTAAGCACAAAATTCGGTACATACTTCTCTCAAGCATTAGCCATTTGGCATTAAGTATAATTACGCAATAAAATTTGTGCACTACTAGGTCTTTGCCCGTTCGAGATTTACAAACCTAAATTCCTGAATCTTTACAGCCGTATACTAAATTTGAGATTTAAAATGGTACATATTTCCGTTTGCCTGTTATTTATTAATTGATGTCTGGGCTTAGACCGTAAAAAAACTATGTCAATAATTATCAATAAGATTTTTAGACATTCTTGGAATTCCATTTCAATTCACTCGACCCTAAAACAGCTTTTAAAATTTAATGTAGGTAAGTATCATAATGTTCTTTGACACTTAATAGAAGCACCACTCGGAAAACGTCTTACTTTAATTAAAATTTATTTAATAGTTATGAATAATAATTAACCTTCATTTATGGTTAGTAATCAAATAAAAAACTCTGAAGGGCATTAACACACTTACCGCTTTCTGGCGAGCAAATATTTTTTATAGCCGTAATTGTTGTTGGTGTAGCAACCACAAAGCCATGACAACATTTAAATTGAAATTTGTACGTCACATTGCCTGAGAAGGGAGAAACCTAATTTCAGGAGTAGGTACGTAATTAAGTATACTGACAATAAATTAATTGTAAAATAAGTGGGGTTCAAATATACATTTTAAGATGTAAAGTAAAAGAAAAACAGATATGACAACGAAAAAGGAACACAAAATTATAAGGAAAGAAAGTAGAGAGTGCAAACCTTTTGTAAAGTGAGCAAATATGGATTTGTCACGACAAGGACGTTTTAGGGGTGACTATGTAGGTAATACAAGCAAGCGTTTTCTCGATAATGTGCAGAGAAATGTTCTCGCGTTTTCCTTTAGGTATAGATATAGGTGTGGGTATTAAATGTTTTATAACCATTAGACATTTGTTCGCAGTTGGCTTGTCGAATGCTGCTCTGGTGTGTTTAGCTACAAATTTCCTGCTCCAAGCATGTGTTAATAGCCCTTTAAGTGAAGAGTACCACGCTGAATATGTAGTTCTATAGATTCGGAAACTTATTCGAGAAAACACGTATAATATAGTAAACATTAATAAACTACTGTAGGTTATATTATTATAACTAATGTGTAACATTGAAGTGTATATTCTTTATCACCCTTATCGTGGAAGAATCGTATATGAAACAATTGTTTAATCTTTATCTCCTCAATAATACAATATCTTCGTGTCCGACTTTGGGTACTTTACAAAGCAAGGAATTTCAACTTGACATACTTAGATTTATTTTAAACAACATTCTATTACAATTAAAAACCGAAGATACGTGCTTAATATACTGGCCTGTAGCGTTCTACAGTGAAGTTATTTCACTGTGAAACAGAACTGTCAGACCCGTAAAAATATTCGTAATTTGATTAGAATAATTAAAAGGGTGAGAATTTCCTTGGCACACTATACTGAACGTCATATCCACGATAAGTTTAATGCAATGTGTATTACAGGATAGGGTAACATCGAGATTTAAAAATTGAGATGATAGTCTAAATTACTGTAACTATTCATTGATTTATATTGAGATAATGTATTGATTAAATATTAAGAGAGGCTGCTTTGCAGTGACTTACGCGGTGAGTTTCAATACCAATTCTGTTACATAGTATTGGATCAGAACAATAATCTGTTACTTATTAAAATTTATTATAAAAGAAGTCCGGAAAATACGAATGGTTAAAACAGAATTGTTGTCATTAATTTGTAGGTGAAGTTTTAAATTGACGGTCATTTTAATCAAAGTTAATAAATCAAAACAGTTATTGACTTTTTTAATTATGGAGAATGTATTATTTAAATAATATGACAATTAAATAGATTAACCATTAATAATATATGTAGGTACTCTACGATTTGTTACATGTATCTAATAATTAATAGACAATAATGACTAACTACACTTATCGAATATTAATATTATTTAATTTGAAATTGAGTAAGGGTTATATTGACATTAATATAACAGGAACTCAGAAAGATGCAAAAAAGTATCAAAAATATGTCATTGTTATAAGCAGTGCAATAGAGTCTGAAATTTATACTTGTTACGATATGCGTGGGTTTTAATATTAAAATATTACTTATTTAGCAAAACAATCTTTAAAATTGCATAGTAATACTGCCGCGGTAGGACATTTTTTAGTGTTGGCACAATATCCTATCAATAGTTAATGTAAGAACATCGAAAAATAGTTAGCATTTGCCTAAATGGGTTAAAAATATTATTAAAAAATTCGTGGGTTTTGAATTATGGCCCGAAATACCTACTAAAGTCGTCGTATTTTATCATTAAATACTTAGTCACAATATAATTTTTACTAACAATAATATATCTATGGTATGAAGCCAAAATTTATTATTATAAGAAAAAGATCAAAATTATAGTAAATGCAAAATAATTAAAATTGAACAAAACATCACAGTTCGAAGTAAAAATTACCTAGTCCAACTGGGGTGCGGTAAATTAAGTACATTCTTATCTTAGATTCTAAATCTACATTTTGTAACAATGTTTCATGCACCTTTACACAAATGATAATCCCACAATTATACCTTTTTTGTTAATCACAAAAAGCCTGGTTCCTTGAATCAGTTTATCTGTTTTATCAATCAAGAGAAAACAGGCAGGTTATTTTTCAGGTTATGAAAAATAATTTAGTTTTATAACAGCTTGGACCCGAGTAAATTGGTCGAATTATCATTACTGGATGGAACAGGGTTAATAAATCAATAGAAAAATATCTACTAAATTCGTCAAGCTGTGAAATAAAGTTTGATTAACAACAGCAAGAAATATCGGCAAGATTTTATTGGATTCACGCGATTTGGTTTTGTCCCAAACTCCGATCATACAAAATCGGTTAATTTGACGCATTATCCACTGATACCTACGTGAAGCTTTCGATACAGTTTTAAGGTACGAAAGCTCAGACTTAGGTTTATTCATATAGTGATTACTTTGATAGTGTTGTTGATGCTGAAGTTAAAGATTTTATTAGTAAACCTGTATCTGTCAATCCGTCATGAACAAAGTCGATTCCATTCCTTGTATCGGTGCAAACATGTTACACGTATACGTGAGATGACACAATTAAATATGAACACTACAAAAACATTTGGTGATTATTTGGTTGATGTTAAATTTATAAATATACCCGTAGGCTGATCTTTGATTTCAAACACTCCTGTAGATGTTGTGCTTAAAGATCAGATTCGTACACAAACGATGGATTTATTAATTGCACGAGAACACTGAAGGTTTGTCTATGCATTCTGTATATCCATTACAATTTGGTGCTATTAAATGAGACGTTCTTGCTAACATCGAACACTTCCATATTTCATTTGTAATTAACCATTTAATAGATATATTTTTAAAATGGTCACAAACAAAGCATATCAATTAAACTACCTCTTTTAAAAACCCCGAAATGCTGACAACGCAGCAACAGTACCAGTAGTCCGTTGTGACTCTTGTATTCATTTGCTAATTTCTCAGTTCTTTCTACCCTCACTTAGTTCAACAGCTGTCAAATGAGGTGAAACGTTGACAAAACTGCGACTTACCCGGAATTCAAATATCTTTGGGCCTGTTGTCGCTATGGACAAGGTCTCATATTGATACCTATTACAATCATATTATACGGCAATTTTTTTTGTCAAACTTACTAATAGTTCATTCAAATCACATCCTTGAAGATAAATTCATTCCGTTGTTAATATAACCTTTGATTATGTCCTTTTTAGAAAGGGGCTTACCATAATATTTCACTATCACTGTTCTACTACGCGTAGTACCTGTATTTTTTATTTAATATCATTTTACCTAAACGATTTAATGTTTATGTACAATTTATTTACAAATTTGTAATGACATAATTATATTATGAATACATCAAGTGTTCCTCTCGCGTCTAGACATGTAAACATAATTAAATTGTTAAAATTGAATGTCATACTTTTTTTTTCTTTTTCCAAAAAGTTTAAAGGAAAATAGAAAAAGTTGATTTAATCATCTAATTATAAGAATTTTATAAGTTACAAGCATAATTAATTTTAAATAAATACATTACTTAATTTAATATTATCAAAATTAGGGTGTGAAGAGAACAAAATTTATATTCTACTTAATACTGATCACTTCGCCGCCAAAAATATGGTAGCAGTCACAGAATACGCACCAAACAGACAAATTCACGACAGTTAACAATAACTTTTAAAACATAGATTAAATTTTATTTAAATAATCTCAGTAATATTAAATCGTATGTTGTACTTCATAACAATTCAGGCGTAACCTCTAAATTATAAGCGTATTTGCGATATTGTTCAATATTATGCATTCATTGTTACGTCATTATGAGATAAGTCGTTCTCTACCATTAAACACACAATTTTATCGGTTTACAATGTGAAAATTTACGAAAGCTTTGACTATCAGCAATCCTGATATAAATCTGAGACAAACTCATGTTTGTCTCCGATTATGTCAGGCTGTGATCTCCCTCACAGTACTAAACAGTTTTTTGGTGATATAGGTACTTTTTGCGGAATGATTTTACAGAATGTTTAATTGTATTTTCGATACACGGCCAATTTGGTTTTTAATTATCGCTGTAGCTAACAGTTATCTTCTTGTACCTACACATTGAGACCATGCACAAGGTGTTCAAGGCAACAGGGCGAGATCAATCAATGAAATTGATTTGATAAATGAGTGCTTTAAGCCAATATGTATAAGCACGAGATTTTACTAATTGACTTGTCCCTCAGTGGAATTTTCAGAAGTGTGTCAGATATCTTAGCTATAGCGATAGAAATCCACGGGCTATGAGCTCAGATCTTCAGAATATTTGCGTGTTACCAAATATACGCAAGCTCCTCAAAGCTGTATTTTAAATCTTGCCTTTTCAATCAATTTTGACGCTTTTAGCTTTGCCTTTTCAAACTTCTTGTATCTAATTAAACTTACGTATACTTCCAATAAATTTTAAATTAATTTAACTATTTACACGTATAACTGTAATTACTTTAGCACGTAACACTAAGCAATAATAGATTTGCGAGACAAGACTGGCTCATTCTTGAATCGCGTCTATAAAGCTACTAGTATGTGCAAATTTACATACCTACAATTTACTTTGCCGTACAAACTTCGTGTATCGAAAATATTTTTTTTTGCAAAATCATGTTATTCACAAAACAGCTAGTTTTCCATATCTAAGCGCGAGGAGTAAGTAATTAATATACACTAATTATTTTATTCACTGAAATGATCTACACAATTTCTCTCTTCTTTTTGACTGAAGCGACGTATATCAAAATCGCGCACCTTAATGACATTACAGTTTTCCTTTGGAACTATTAAGATTATCCTAACCTATTTTAATTTAAGGAGCATAACTCATGATTCAACTGACAGAGATCCAATTGTATCACCTTGTTGCATCTGGGACTTTATTATTTGAATGTCTTAACACTTAATCGCGAGCTATAAGAATAGTAAGAATTCACATATTATTCTAAAAAAATTATCGAGCTTTAGAATGTAATCTGTTATCTTCTATAAATAAGTTATATTATACAAATTTACAATGCATTATCATACTATAAATTTACGACACTAGGGAACGTATCGATGAAATAGGCAAAAAGCCAAAATCTCGCGGGACCACCCGATAGATAATAGCTCATGCAAGTACAATCTAGGTTATTTAAATATTTACACTTCGTTTTTTGGTCATGGAGATGTCACCTACAAGCTTGTAAATTCTCTAGCTAAGGTAACAACCCAATCGGCAACGACAATTGGGATAACTGCAACCTTGCGTATCACACAACTTTGCAACCACCTGTATTCTAAAGCTAATATCAATAAATTCGTAATCCTATCCCGGAAATATAAATTAATGTCTATGTCCAGTTAATTTGTTTTCGTTTTAGCAAATTATGTCAGTCTTGGATTAGTGTTTAGTCCGTTGAAACGGAATAAGCAACACAGTTAAAAAACCATGTACTTTCATATCGCAAAACTGCGATATAGGCTCAATAAAAGAACCTGGCTTTTTAAATGCTTTCTAAGTCGAGGCTAAATGCTAAATTTCGTCCATAACGTAGTCAATCATTTAAACAGTCAACCTTAACGCTATTTATTATGAAATTATAAAAGTGAAAAAGTCTAACTATGCACTAAAGCTATAATTATGATCATATTGTCATCATCTGATATGATGAGAGTCCGAGTGGCATTTAACTAATTTTAGCCTAAATATGTACAACAAATCTTATTACACCACGGATTCTCTATTCTATAGCTTAGTCGATAAATGTGGGTTCGGGTGAGTCTCGCGCCTCGCAGTCGTATACCACGTTCATGGGGTTGCTGATAATATTCACTGCCGCGACGTTGTGGCGAGGCTGCTTCCGTCTGAAGATGAAGTCCACGAGGCTGGCTGTGCGTCGAGGGCCTCGGCCTTCGAGGAGCGCTTCGATCTCGCCGCTGCTGCGTGACTCTACCACGGACTGCTTGATGTCACGCAGCGAGAAGTTTTGTCTATCGGTGTAGTCAAAGTGGCTGGACTGTGCCCGCTCGTTGATCATGACGATGATGGCGGGCAGGCTGGGCTCGTCGGCGAGGGACTGCGGCCGTTCGAGGCGGCGCATGACGCGAGCGCGCACTGCCGACGCCAGGCTCTCGCGCGATGACGACCCACCGTTATGAAGTCTGGGGCTCATCGAGCCATTTTGGTTCTCTGTAAATAGTAATAGGTGTGTCAAAGAAAAATAAATTGTTAGTAGCTTAGTTGTTATTTGAGAATGGTTTCAACTGTCCTCAGGGTCCGTTGCAAGATTTAAAACGACTTGGTATAATATTTTCCTAAAACCAATAGGACTATTTGCTATTTTTTATTGTGGGTGTATGTGTTATTATTACGCTGTAGGTACTCCTTGTAGTAATGGAATATTGTTAGAAATTATCTAAATGCCAATGGGGAAAATGCACCACTTTCTTAGGTTTTACATTAATAATACACAGTTACAATTTACAAACCTGAAAAAAATTTAGAAAAATATTGACGAATACTTGACTTACAACTACATAAAGTTGCGTGTTAGACAAACCACTCGCCATTTTAGAAAGAGTCAGGAATACTGCAATTTCTAATAAAAATATCTTAGGTTTTTTTTTTCATTATTTAAGTTTCTTTTATAAATTTACTAAACCAGTATATTTTTTTCATGCATATTCCGTATTCACAAGGCTTGGAAGATGTTAATATTTTCTTAGCTTAAATGTTTCGAGAAGTGATAAGTACTGAATAATAAAACAAACTTAGTTTTTTTCAATAAGGCCTTGATTGACGATCACGAGGGGCTATCATAGTCGGCGTAGACCTTAAGGATGCCCTGAGTGAAACATACGAGCACACAGTGTTAATGCTTAGCTACCTCGAGGGATAGAGGCGCGCGGCGAGGGACCATCCTCGTCGGTGCAGCCCTCCGAGAGCGTCTCGAGGGGGTGGTGGTCCAGTCGTGACGGGCCGCAGCCACCACCTTCTGATGACGTCGACGGCGTGGGGTTCTGTCAGTAATAAAGCGTAAGCTTAATTTAATTAATAAGACTTAAAACCCAGAAATGGAGAGGCTATAAAAAACTCGATGGGTTATTCTAAGTCCTTGGTAGGTTAGTCAGGTCAGAGAAGTCAGTAGGATGTGATGAAAGTACCATAAGCAAACCTATTACAGCAGTATCTAGTCAAAATCCACGCCTATCGCGGAGGTATTTGGATATCCAAACAAGAATAAAACACGACAATAAACATACCTCCGTAATAGGAGATGGTTTTTACTACCGCCGTAAAAGAACTGTTTACGTTAATTGATTGCACTATCCAAGTAATTCAGAGAAAGCCTTAATTTTTTCCATGAGGTTGTTACACACCTTAGTTTCAGTATAATTTAGTAGAGTCCGTATACTAAGTATGGCATACTGAGGAAGGGATTTGCCATATCCCTAAATGGGTTAAATCTTAGCCACACACCTAAAACTAAACTTTGACTAAGAAGCGTATATTATCTTGTTTTAATAGGGGGAGGAGCTCGGTGGCATATTGGTTTGATCTCTCTGGTTTCGAATGCGGAAACCAAGCAAATTTCGCCGTGGTTGACCCCGGGATGTGTCAACCAAAATTTATAATCTCGAGCTCCTCCAGCTTCGGTAGGAACGTTAAGCCGTTGATCCCGGTTAACCCACCAGCCCGCATTGGGCCAGCGTAGTTGTGTTATGGCCCAAACTCCTCGTGTGTTTCTTCCATGTAGGAAGGCCTGTGCCCAGCAAAGGGACGTATATAGGCTGGTGATGATGAATAGAGCCTTCTTAGTCAAAGTTTAGGCTCTATTAAAACAAGATTTGATATTCAGGAATACTTACGCTGTAAATGTCCCGACAACTTGGGTCTCCGGTGTTGCCTACTCCCTCAAGGAAGTACGTCACCATGTTTCCTTTCCCCTTGACGTCAACCGTGCCCCGACATTGTAGGCTGTACCCTCGTGTCGCTAGGATGTCGTACACCTCCTGCGTAACCTACAGAGCATATCGCTTTGCAATCACATATCAAGGTAAAGCATAAACACCAAGACAATGGGATATCAATTATAAACCATAATAATTTCGCACTGCACTGAACAAACTTTATAGTAAAAAAGGCTTTTAAATTTATATTGTGGTACCACAATCGCATAGCATCGTATAAAAATAATTAAGCTGATCAATATTTAATGATTTTCAATTTAATAGTTTGTTTACACGCTTGTATTTGAGCAGGCATTTTTCATACTGTTAGGCTATTCCACGAAAGTTACTAATTTAATACAAGTAACTAAACAGAGCAACCGGTGTTTAATGGCTCAGTTAAGCTTACAAGTAACTTTCGTGATAAAGCCATGAAATATTGTTAAAACAATCACCTGGATGTGGTCCAGTAGGCCAGTGGAATCCATTCGCGATGCGACGTTGACAGCATTGCCCCAGATATCATACTGCGGCTTTCGGGCCCCAATCACACCAGCTACTACTGGTCCAATGTTGATGCCTGTTTAAAACATCACGAGAACTTGCCTAAAAGTAATTTGGATGAGCTTATAAATTCTACGCCAGTTATGAAATTAGTTGTAAAACGTTCGCTCGAGCCGAAACATTTTGCTTAGATTTTTCAACTGTCGCCAGACTTATGTGCTGTGGTTTCTAAATTATGAACTCACCGATGCGGATGCGGAAGCTGTTAAAGGAGTGTTCGTTGACGTACTGCAGTTGTTCGCGTAGTCGTAGAGCGTAATCCGCCATCGCAGTTACGTGGCGGTACCCCTGAAGATCGCGAGTCGCAGCCGTCAGGCCTAAAACAATAAATTTAAAAAACAATTAAAAATTCTTACATTTAATGTAGTTTTGTAGTGGTCTAGCTTTTTACAGCTCTCGTGGTAGAGATCATTGTGATATAATTTCAAACAGCACTAATTATTTATCAAGAAAGTTTTGATTTGGAGTTTATTTGTTACGTGTCAAATATTTTTTGTACATATTACGTTTGGAAGTTTATATTACATATACAAGGTGTATCAGAAGTACCCCTTAAGCGGAAAGAGTGTAAATGGGTCCCTTGTGTAGAGTTTCTTAACAATGTATGACAACTGTAGTATGATATTATTACATGCTGATAATATATTTATTTTGATAGAAAAAACTCTACACTCTACACAAAGGACCCATTTGATATACCTTGTACCTTTACCTAATTAATAGATCAGCTCAAATTCTGGGCCGCGTCCCATTTAATCCTTTAGAAATCATGCCATTGAAAAACTTAACGTATTTCGTTAAATTTTTCCGGAATTGATAACCATCCAGTAAAATGAACAGTGGCTAGAGAAAGGTTGTTTGTATTATATTATACAAGAAGACTGAAGTGCTTGTATCATACCAGATTTTATACAAAAAGTCTGATAATCATCATAGGTAAGTACTACTTTTTGAAAATACTATACCTGAGGCAGCCATATACGTGGCGCCAGTACTCTTGATTTTCTCGATGTACTTGAACTGATCCTCAGCCAGGATCTCGTCGAAGTCTGCGATGATTTCGTTGAGGAGCCGGAGGCACTCGACGCCCTCGTTGTTACCCTCGAGCTCAACGTAGAACTCGGAGAAATTCGGGATCGAGGCGAACATGACGCAAACGGACTCGCATTGCTCGTGGTACAGCTCCTATTTATGTATTGCGATAAGTTTAGTAATTCACTGTCAAATGTTTCACAAATTCGGGAAATATACATTCTTGTTACCCGTAAACAATTCAAACTTAAAAGATATGTTATATTGTTGAAGTTGTCTGTTTAGATAATTGATAAAATTGGTAATATTTTTTATTTTTCAACAATGTTGATAGAGCAATCTAAATTTATTACATCAATTAAAATAACTATTATTATGACCGCTTTGTATAAAAACATACATATATTACATAGTTATTATTTATTTTGTTAATATGCCTATACATTTTGTTATAATAAAGGAACATGTGACGTCGCCTGTTCCGTAGATTTTCTATGGAGCGTTTTTGGAAGATGCGCCGTAACACATAAAACATACCACTGTATCTCTGAAACTATTGATCTTAAACATGCTATTTCTTCTGCAATATTTCTTCATGCGTTATAAACTTTTTATTTATGAAATAAAATAACAGTTGTCAACTACTTACCCTATTGAGTTTTAACAACTATTTATGCTAAGTATTAACTTACATCAATGTTTTTGTCGCTGCAAAGGAAGTGTTGCGCCACGTGCTCTGGTAGAATATTAGCAAGGAGCTTGCGGTTGTACGCCTCGAGATGTTCCATGTCCTCTTTCTCGTCTATCATCAATAAAACATATTCCATTAGCTAGATTTCTAATTCTAATTTATAAAAGTGATGAGAGAATTAATCTTTTGACGTAAAAGAAGATTTTACCGTTAGCCTGTAGTTTCCAGATGAAATCAAGTCGGTATGTGCTCTCCGTTTGCTGTGAGTGGAGCATCAATGCGACGGTGGCGGCAAGTGCTATGACGATGTTCGTCCACTGCTGATTCCAGTCCAGCCCACATTGGTGTCTAGTTAAAAACAAATATCCGTGAGGTGTGATATTGCACTGAAAGTTGATGTTCGATATTTATTATATCTAAAGGGTTAGCATTAAGACTGAACACTGCCTGCTGATTGATTAATTGAAATTAGGTACTGTAGGGATGTAATCACAATGTTACTGCAGCTTGATTAATAGATACGAGTCTTAATTTAGTTCGATAAGTTTAAGGAAAATGTCAAAAATTTAAAAACTATTGTTTCGGTGAGAATAAAGTTTTAGTTCAGTAAAGTTAAGGGGAGAAAGTTGTTATATCAATGGGCAAATACATGTTTTAATTTGGATTATTTAGGTAATTAATTTTCATGTACGATCGCGGTTTAAAAATGTTTACCAGTTTAAAATTAGATTCTCTGTGACACTGTGTGCAGTAAAGAGTCTAGATAGATAATACTTTTAATATTTGTGAAGCAATCTATTTACTCAAAGACTGTTACCACAATTTGAATATACTCATTTCTTTATTTAAAAATTTACACGTCATTTAAAATGAAATGTCCTAGTAACAGATAATATTTTGTAGTTTTTTAAGAAAAAAGGTTTTCTATATCCTAGCTAGATAAACATCCTATTGCGACCAACTTTCGCGTGTGAAAAAATCTATGCCCCATGTCTCATTATATCATCAACCCTGTGACACAGATTTGTGCATGCAATTACAAACCTTACGGTGTATCTATACTGTTTCATAGACTTACTGGAAATCGAAGAAGTAGTTAGTAAGGTAAAGGTGCTCCTGTGTCGTGACCATCACATACGCAACTGAGATGACCAACAGAAGGAATGTCTTCACGACTGTGATGAGGATTTGGTGCACAGCACACAGGAACATAATCATCAGCGTCAGTTGGAGGTAGTGCTAGAGGGAAAACACGAAATATTAAAGAAACAATGTCTACGTATGCGAAATTGCGGATTGATATATGCTGACGGTCACTCATCTAGCTTCAACTTAGTAAGCTATCACTGAAAAATGTGAGAAAGAAAAAACAAAAATAAAAACCGACCCAAAACACTAAAAAGAATAAAATAGATCTAAGTACTTATCCCCTAGAAACATATTTTTTGGAGTTAGTGCCTAAGTTGTTTTCAGAAACAATAGAAACTGATGCACCGACTCCATAAAACAAGTTTCTAGGGGATAAGTACCTACTTCAAGTTAATTATTTTATCCTGTTTAGCTCGGAGGAGCTCGGTGGCGTAGTAGTTTTGAGCGCTCTGGTTTCGATTACGAAAACAAAGCAACTTTCGCCATGGTCGGTCTCGGGATGGGTCAATCAAATTTATACTTAATCTCGAGCTCCTCCGTGCTTCGGAAGGCACGTTGGTTGTAACTGCAACAGCTTTAACCCACCAACACGCATTGGGCCAGCGTGGTGGTGTTATGGCCCAAACTCCCATGTAGGTAGGCTTGTGCCCATGACGTATATAGGCTGAGGATGATGATGATGATGATCCTTTTTAGTATTTTAAAGTCGGTTTTTATTATTAGGTTTAGGTTTAGGCTTACTTTGGGCTAGATATTATTATTATTGCCTAATTTTTTTGCGGCATAAGCTAAGTCTCCACTCACAATGTCGACATACCGCTCGAGGACATGTCTTAATTCTAGATTAGACATTGTTTTAAATAGCTAACAAATATTTAAATGTCGAAATAACAATAAAGTTAATAGAATAGACATTACTAATGGCGTGAAGTTGAGATGATATCTAAATCTATGAATACGGTAAATGATAATATTTTCTAACCTCATTCATGTCATAGGGGCAGAATTCCTTTTTGGCCGCATCTAGTAGTGCCTTCTTCGGATCTACACTAGCGCCGCTGCTGAGGCCCAGCAACTAAAACGAAATCGTCGTACTGAACTCAATGTAATTTGTGTATTTTGTTAGATAGCTCTCCTCGACTTAATACCGATGGAGCGTAAAAGCGTAAAGACTAACTTTGAATTCATACAACCACGACCCCTCGGCTGTTGTCACTATCAGTAGTACAGTCGACCACAGAAGTAGCTTAACACTTTAGTACTATGTCGCACCGACTATTGCGCTCGTACTTAATAGTGCTACCGTACTAATATTGATGCCATAGTTATTGTGACATGGTACTAAGTGTTCAGGTACTTCTGTGGTCGATTGTTTTTGAACATTACAGGCCGGTCGTTACTCCATTACGATGCAAATGGCTTATAGTAATGGCCGCTTCTTGTGTTCGTACAAATAAAAAGTTTTCCTTGACAATTTTAAAAGTATAAGAATGTCAGTGTCTCCAAATGGTGTGTGAAAGGTTTTCTAACTTTACCGTGCTTCCGACTTATTCAAAGGTGGGCAGGCAAAGATTTTTTTCCCGTATTAACTACTATTTGGCTCAATTAGGATAATTAGGAAAGAAATAATAAATATATTGCCACCCATCACAAAATGTTTCACTTATACAATGCTGACCAAAACCAAGAAAACTGGGCCATTCGCCGGAACAGAAACTGAAACACTCATGAATATACATGAACACTTCAATCATATTGATGAAAAACTAGGATGCAAAAGCATATTTACCATGATGATTTGAACTTGTAAGATGAAAGCAACGACCACGAAGAATGACATCATCTGTGCGAGTGTGCGGTTGTTGTGCACTCTCTTCGCAAAGCCTTGTAGTCGAGGCGGTGTGTGCTGGGCAAAGGAAATAAAATTTGTAGCAATAATATTTTCATAGCTTTGCCCCAAGTTACATTTTGGGCATATTCAGCAATATAATTTATTGGCCACGTCACTAACTTTGATTTTGTCTCGTTTATTATCAGAGCGTCTACTTAGGAAGATACCAAAACATGATCAAAACTTAAAGGACATGTTCTGAAAATGTATGGGGGCTGGTACTCAGCTACCCCCAAAGACAAAAGTTATATGAGAAGAAAGAGTATATTTTTAAGAATATTATGAGACAAAAACTATAATTTTAATGCCTGCATATAAATAAAAAATAACATTTTATTCTGGTCAAAAAACTGTTATCCAGCGATGTAAAATTCCATTTTAAAAATTGTGACACGTCACAGACATAGTATATAAAACGTCAATGTCGTCTATTGTCTTGTCAAATATTTTTTAATAACTAGGCATGGGCTTGATTTGGTTCAGCCTACGACTATTTTGCAATTATATTTTATTGTAAGTGTTAGAAGAACATAGCAAATTGGTTTCTGCACTTGTTTCTGACAAATAATAATGATTTTAATTTATTTTTTACTATATTTTGTCAGAGTAACTTTGATAAGAAGCTTAGAATTCTTGCATACACTTTACAAAATTACTCAAAAATGCCGGGGTATCAAAATGAAAAAATGGTATATTCAAGATGCTCTGAGCATAAGCTTTCGCATAATATATAATTTATCGTGGGGGGGCTTTCGAGTACCAATATCGAACATCCTTTGGAATACGCGCGTAATTAAATTGTTATTGCCGCTGCAACCGCTACAAGCAACGCACCAACCCGCATTGGGCCAGCGTGGTGTTATAGCCCAAACTCCTCGTGTGTTTCTCCCATGTAGGAAGGCCTGTGTCCAGCAGTGGGACGTTTATAGGCTGGTGATGATGATGATGAAGATGTGTGATTGAAACAACCAGGATAGCAGTAAACACACGAGGCTGGTTGCTTGATTAGTGTAAGTATGATCACCTTGAAGTCAACGCAGAGAACCACGTAGGTGCTGGTGACGAGAATAAAGCCGCACACAGCCATCGTGATGAATCCAAAGACGTCGCTGAAAATAGCGTATTAAGTAATCATAAAGAAGTTTCAAATCATGAAAGGTAAAACTTCTATTTTGTTATTTAGGACCCGAAAAGAATTAACATAAATCATGAAATGAATAAACTAACACATATTTTTTTTTACCTAAAATATATCTATACATTTCAATAGATAACAATGTAACGATTTAATTTCTTGGAAAAATATGTATGCGGGTAATAATTAAACTTATTCCAGTTTGAATAAAATTTGAAAGGCTAGAAACATTCGTACCTACGTAATCTTTGTAAAAACGATGAAATAGACCAAAAATAATAATCACATTAGTGCAAACAATCATTATAAATTGTAACTATTTCAGTGTATACTTACATCTTGAAAGCAAATAATTGCACCAAGACTACAGCAATGTACATCACTAGTGAGCAGATGAAGTATACTTTTAACATCCTATCTCGCTCTGCAGTGTACTGAAAAAAAAATATATATAAATATTAAGCAACATCTGAAAAGTTCAAAAGTTAACGACACCTAATTTCTGCCACACGGAAATAGGAAATAAGGCACGTAAATAAAAAATATCACAATATTATTTTTTATTATGATATTATGAATATGATATTATAACAAATTTGGAAGTTGACTGACAGTTTGAACATGGACTAATGAGCAATGAAGACGGAACAGAAAACCTGTTATAAATTCCGTTCTAAAGCAAATATATATATAACTACCTACTTATAACACTTGCTGAATGGAAAATTTTACAAGTACCTAAATAGTATTAATAATATTAAATAAAGTTATCTATTCCTGTAATAATATTTTCAAACATACGCACATTAATTGTTTATCTGTAGACTAAGGAAAAACTGTTTATTTGTTAATTTTGGACATTGTGCAATCCAAAATGCAACTGTAAATAAATGTTTATGTGTTTAAGTACTAAACAAATACCTATTTCATTTTAAAGAACAAGTATTATAGAATAAAATAAAAGAGGGCGAAGTATTTATTTCCTTTGATAAACTGAAATGATCTATCTATCCAAGAGCAAAAACTCTCCGTAAATAACAAAAATGTTCCGAGTTCAATCAATTCGGCCGAGTCACCGTCAATTTGACAGTTTGCTTTCCACGAATTGATTGATTTGCCAAGTTTCCCCGGTACGAGCTTGAGTCACCTATTAAAACTTAATTTCCAACTGCTCGACTCAGAGAGTTAGTGCGACTCCCTCGTCAAAGGAGATGCGAGATTTCGAAGCTTTAAGTGCAAAACGAGATTGTACTTGAATTCAATTTTATTATTTCAACGGTAATGTGACAGTTATACTATAATTGCCATAAACTTTAGATAAGTCAGAAAATTTAGAAGTGGAAAGACAGAAAATTTGGAAGAACTAGTAATAAAAAAACAGTAGGGATTAATACTTAAATATTACAACCCAGTAGCTTTAAAATATCAAAGTATCAAAATAGGTACATTAGAAATCAAGTATTAAGCCACGCCTTTTGTACATTTTTTTATTATTATGTTTTCTTGTATTGTTTCTATGTGTACAGACGACAGCACATCAAGTGTAACAGTTGCACTACGATAGCCGCCTCTATTACGAACGCAGTAAGGGCGGTCTCAAGGTCAAACTGTTACGTTTGATGTGCTGTCGACTGTACAGTAAATTATTAAATAAATAAATATTAAGTATGAAGCTTAGACAGCACTTGGTTGTGTAACAAGATGTGTTAATAGTATGGTGGTTATCAATCAGTCCTTTGATTATGATAAAAATTAATTCTTGAATGAATTATATACCTTGCGCTCTAGCTTTTGGTCGCGGAAGGTGAGAGTGAAGGGCCGGCAGTGCTCAGCTCGAAGTCGGTCAATCGAGCGAGCGTCAATCGCCTTCATCAGGTATTCGTTCACTTCATCTTCCGGCTTCTTATTCTCGCTGGCTGAGTCAACGCCAATCCTACTGAAGATGGAACAAGCAATACATTTAACACATAGTTTTAAGGAAACATCTACATTTGACGTCGATATAAGTACATAATGAAAAATCATTATTAAGCGAACATTTTTAACAATGAGAGGCTTAAAATGAAGTACTTCGTACTACCCACTCGAGCTTTGAATACGAGACTGGTGTAGTACCTCCACCCTACAGCCCCCGTAGAGCGTCAAACACCCTGGGGAGTAATAAAACACATTTTCTCTGCTAATAGGTGGACATAAGTGGTGAAGAGAGATTTTGTCTCCGGCCCATGCTAGGTCCGCAGAAGACTGCAGCTAAATAACACTGCCAATGTATGTCTTCCTGCAGTGAGTAAGGTCGCCAGAGCTCACTGAGAAAGCGTTATGTTAGGCTTAAGAGACACGTTTCAAAAATCAAGCATACTGTACGCACGTTTGCCTCTCTTATCGTGTAAAAAAAAAGTTGTGTAGATGATAAAGTTCCATTGTTATAATTTTAATAATAAATACTAAACAATTTTTGTTTCTCGAATAAGAAGGATTGATGATGGTAAGAAATGATTAACGTAGATTTATTTATCATATCCTTGGATTTGTAAGGCTTACGAATCTCGGAAAGATTCAATTAAAGTTCGCAATTCCAATTGCACATCAAACGTGGAAGCTATCGACGTGCCCTTTGAGATATTTCAGAGACTTAATATGATATACATACGAAGTCGTAACAAGTTAGCGTGACTACGGTGGATTACTGATAAAGTATTTAAATTTATTACAGGTTGTCGGATTATGGTGTTTCAAATTTTTTTATATATTTATCACGAAATCACTGGCTTAGCGACCTTATTTAATGTTTGTTATGATAAATAATAATAGAATAATAAAAATAAAAAGGTTCTCTTTTAGAATCCTCACCACAAAATAGTTTTATTGAGTAGGCTGGTAAACAACATAATTATTTTGACTTATGTGTCGTAACAAGTATAAATTATTGTACGATTGTGTATTCCAAATAACTCTACATAAAGTGAATCCATACTATTATCACAGTCTATACCGGGTGTTACAGAATCCCGAAATAACATTTGGAGTTCTGGGGAGTTGAAATGGTAGGGTTGTCACAAGCAGGTGTGCCAATGTGTTTATTAGCATAGCCGGAAAATAAAAGTGGTCTGAAAGGTGTCAAACTTACAGAGGTAGGTAATTAACAAAGAACACAATCACGCCCTTAAATTTTATTTCAGGTTTTTGTAACACAGTGGGCAAAATACTAAAAAAAAACTTTTAAGTACAGTATATCTCTTTCTCGCATTATGTAATAGGAAAAAGATAGCAAGAATTCGTTTAGAGCTGTCAACAAAATTTCGATAGATTTCAAAGGAACCCTAAACAATTTAAGACGGCATGTACGGAGTAGGCTCCTAAAGGCTGAATTTTATCACGTTCAATAAGCTCGGAAATTGAAGGCATGTTTCTAAATGTCAAATCATATGACAGCTATTTTTCGTATTCATATTGTGAGAAAGAGATGCACTGAACTTAAATTTAGACTAACACATGCTAATGTGTTCTCCAGAACTAATTCTGGAGAACACATTAGCATGTGTTAGTCTAAAGTTTTTCTGGTTGTAAAGTTTTTATTCAAATGCAAAAGAAACTCTGAGTGAAATAATTCAGATGAAATTCGGCATAAATAAAATTAAAGCTTAAGATGGGACATTACGGTACTTTTTGGCGCGATAACGAACATCCACGTGCGTGGCCACTAGTATATGAAATTCTAGCAAGTCACTCCAAGAAACCTATCGCAATACGAATTGGTTGATACGTGAAATCAATCAGCTTGAAATGAACCTAATTGCAAATTGCTGAGGAGACGACCACTCTCACTTATAGAACTTTAGATGAGGGCTTTAATCAGAGAAAAACGGTTGGAATTCCATTGGGGTGAGTGCGAGTTTTTCGTAGCAAATATAACTAAGTCGAATGATCTTGATACTTCTGTACACCTCGTATAAGTTTCAATCGTTCGTCGCCGTGACAACTGTCAAATCGTATGAAAACGGTAGCAGCGCCTCTATTATGAATTTTGGAAACCATTTTTCATATAATTGAGTTGAGAAAACACGAAGACGCTGATAGTTTTCGTTTCGATTCGATTGAAACCTACACCAGCCCCCTTATTCACAACCGTCGGAAAAGATTCGAATTTCGCAAACTCTATAGCTGTCACTTTTTATCACGGTGCGTTAAAGCGAGGCGGCATGTGACTTTTCGAATCGAATCCGCGATCCGACAGATTCTGAATAAGGGGCAGGTGTACTGCAGCTAAATAGCTCATGTCAGTAATGATAAATTTTAAAGCACCAATAGTATATCTGTAATTAATAGTTTCTTAGATATAGTGATTTGTTTGAGGTGTGGTTACAAATTGTCAAAAAAAGCTGTATAAAAATGGTGCGAAATAACATCACACCTTACTTTAGTCTGATTTTCATTCTCACCTCAGAACAAAATAATTCTCACTGAAAAATTGTAAACAAAGTTATGTCAATTGGTTGGTTTAAAAAACGGAATTTTCGTACAAAGTAGAAATCCTTTTTCATTCGCGTCAGCGCCATTGTTTACATTTTTGCCGTGAGAATAAAAAACAATCTACTGAAAGTAGCCACAGATTTTTTTTAAATTTATGCGTTTACATGCATAGTTAGCTTAGATAAAGTTTCCACATTTATCTTGCGCAAATATTATTAATTGATTTTGTATATATTTCGGCTCTTTATTTAAATTTCAAAGCCACATTAGTTTGATACTAAATATATAGTTTGCAAAGTATTTAATAGTTACATATAAAAACTCATTTTCCAAATGTGTTTAAGAAATCTACATTTTACTTATAGATAACTCATCAAATACCAATAAAGGACTACTGTAGGCACCTATCATTAGGCGGGCCGACGTTAAACTGCCAACAAGTACTTACCCAAAATAATTGAATAAACAATGCGTATTGAATAAAATAAAAAATTGAAATGTAAAAAATGCGACGTATAAAAATATCAAAATCATTATCAAAACAAATATTTACTTTCAGTGCTGGGTAAAAATTTAATAATACTTTGAATAAACAAATTATTTCCATTTTTAATCTACTCCAAAGAAGAACAATTTAATTTAAATATGCAGTGGATATTGCTGTTGTACAAACTTTTCTGCTTTGAGAGTGAACAAGTTTTTAACGGAGAAGGAAAGTTTGTTTACTCGATAAATATTGACAGCATTTAATAATCATTTCTGAGCTTAAGAAGACTGTTATCAGTATTAATAATATATTAGTACAGTAGACAAATTATAAAAACACAAGTCTTTTTTAATTCAAATAATAATTTGACGGTTTCGTTTTGAGTAAATAACATAAATACATTACTCACTTCGAGGTGTGCTTGCCATGCTGTGAGCCGTGGCCCATAACGCGCATTTCCTTTGACACATTGCCGTTAATGGAGAAGGTGTGTTGTGGCTTCTTGTCCTGATGAACATTATCAGAAATCAGCGTACTGGTAAGTCGTCACGTTACAAACATCAGTGACAAAGATTAAAATTTAAATATAATTTACTGTATGCGTTTTAATACTATGCATAAAAGATAGATAGTTCATTAGTATTGCACGATAGTAACGAGTACAATCAAACCTAGTGCGGGGAATCGTAGAGCACGAAAAAGAAGAAATTAGTTTTTTCGGTTAGTCTGATTTAAACAGATAGATATAAACTTTTAGTAATAGGAAGCTGATTACAGTTTCATATGTCATGTAATTAAATTATAGTTGAGGTTTGACGATATTTGAATTTACCACACGGCTGGTGTCATCAGGGACAATCAGGAAGGTTTCGATGTTGTGGTCCTTGAGGTAGGTGTTGCGCTGGTCTCCGTGGCCTGCCTCTACTTTGTAGTCATTGCCCAAGCAGC
This sequence comes from Nymphula nitidulata, assembly GCA_947347705.1. Taxonomy (NCBI): domain Eukaryota; kingdom Metazoa; phylum Arthropoda; class Insecta; order Lepidoptera; family Crambidae; genus Nymphula; species Nymphula nitidulata. Next base: position 28,950,937 of record OX374616.1, read on the forward strand.
GCAGGGTTTCCTTCGTGATGTGTACGCGTCTGAGGAAACAAATTTAATTTATCGAGTCCTTGTAACTTGCTAAACTAAATACAGTTAACAGTAAAATTATAGTAATAAAAACTGTTGAATCTGCTATTATTAGATCACTTCTTTATGTTTCTTGATTATACTTATGAAGAGGGGCTTCCTGCCACAATATTATCTTTCATATAAGCAAGTCCCAAGCCCGAATATTGTAAACAAAAGTTATTAAGGAAGAAAACAATATTCATTTACATTTTCAACTCGATCGATCAATCCGATCCTGAGCAGCGTAATTTTGGCGATTTATACACCTTGCAGACCTGCGGATCGACATGTTGCTTCTCACAGTGCCCTACCCTATCCACGTTGTGAGATGCGTGACCCAGTGCCCCCGATATTTGGATTCCGTGACCAACCTTAAGGGAGTACCTGACTGTGACTGATGGTGCTTGAGGGTAATGTTTGCATTCTGTTTAGATTTTGCAGCACACCTTTAGCGGCCTTTCACGAGTAATTTCCTTAGAGCTCTGTTTAGATTCTAAGTACGCGACAGGCAATTTTTCGTATGTAGGTTGGTACAAGACGAATCGCAGTACTCTATTTCATCGAATGTCATTGGTGAGAGTGTGTTGCAGAGGTGTGTGTGCATTTGCTTAATCAGTGCTATACCCTCAAATCATACACAATAAATGTAGAGACCGACGACGCTCCCACGACGCGAACTAAATCCCTAATAGGCGATGATCTTTATTTATTTATTTATTAATTAGGGATAACAACAGCATTTCCACAGTATATAACACAATTTTAAAATCCACTTATAAGCCAGTTAAAGTTATCCACAGTTTACCAGAAAAAAATATGATGAGAGCATTCATACCCCCGCACAAAAAAGTACTTACTTAATTTAATATTAAAACAAACATATAATTTTACTTAAAAGGGGACGAAGAAATTCATTTTTAACCCCCGACGAAAAAAGAGGGGTGTTATAAGTTTGACGTGTCTGTCTGTGTATCTGTGTATCTATCTGTGGCATCGTAGCGCCTAAACGAATAGAACGATTTTGATTCGTTTTGTTTTGTTTGAAAGTTGATGTGCCTACGATGGTTCTTAGCTATAATTTATGAAGATCAGTTCAGGCGTTTGATGACTATCAGCTTATTTTCTACATGATAATAGGGTTTTACTAACTTTTACACATCCCATTGATTTGAAATTTGGTGTACTGTCACTTCGGTGACATTCCCATGACATACTATCCTTGAGCTGATCCTATACCATCAAAAAGTCTGCGAAATGCTTAATTATTTAGAAACTTACAGCAGATATAGCGTGTTTGGGCTCTTATGTATAGTCTCAATGAGATGGTGTTAGATAGGTGATTAATGACGCCGGGGGTTACTTAAAATTTTTATTTTTGTATTTTATTTTATATTATTACCAGACACTGTGAAGTAAATATTAATATTATAAATTAATATTGGTACGTAATAAATAAACATAAATAAAATAACTCATTAACATTAACTGTGACTGTGCTTACATACGCAAATTAAAAATATATAAGTTTATTAATAAGTATGGATACCTATTTGAAAACAAGTGACTTTTTTGTGATCTTGATCTATTCGATCTAGGCGACAGTCTCACAGACTTGTGTTGCAAGTTTTATGAGTGTTTGAGGGTCACATGATGACGGAGGTGTTCTATTTTATTCAAAAAGCTTTTACTCGCGACTTGATCTGCTCAGGATGAGTATTTCGAGTAAGTAAGTATCTTATTTTAGGCGAAGTTTTCTCAAAATCCATTCAGAAGTTTATGCGTGAATAAGTAACAAAGATACATCCAGACATTCATACAAAATATATATAAGGTCAGTTTATAGTGCAATACCACAGACAATACAATTTAAATACAAAATACTTTCATTTGAAATGGCCACAAAGAAGCATTTTTAGATCATCAAAAAAAATATATTTTATTACTTTTACAACATATTTGCTAACATGTCATAGTGCCTGTCTGTCATCTCTGAGTTTTCATTATCTAACAATGTCATAGTGACAGATAAATGTGTATACATTTCCTCATTATTGGGCGACTTGTCTTGTGAAGCCGAAAACTTGGAACAGCAAGTATATTTTTATATCAAGTGTTGAAGCTATAAATATCACTTTGTTTTGAAAAGGTGTGTTTATATTTGTCAACATAAATTATGTTCTCTTAAAATTGAGAAGCAAGGGTCAAAATATTAATTTCTTTAAATAAATCCCTGAGTAATCACGTGGCTTTAGACTGTATTTTTTTTTGTAAAATTTGTAAAATAAAAATATATTAATGTCGGCTGCTATGCCCCGCAATAACAAGCCATATGACATATGTCAGCTGGTAGGTACTCTAGTAGATACCGCGGACCACAGATAACTGAACTATTGTGAAGTAACTCGAAAGTTTACAGTGCGGTTTGCGCTTCTAACTTGAGAAAACCAATAATAGCATTGGTAACGTTTTGTTGAAGATGTTCTTGTTTCGAGGGCGGATTTGATGGCTGTTTATAATTGTTTGTTGAAAAATGAGGAGTGTAGTGAGTACTTAAATTATTCTGGACCAGTAGTACCATTGAGCTGTGTCATTCGTATTATATAGAATTTACTTTAGGAACATTATTAATTGTTTTAAAATGATTTTACTTGTGGCTAAGTAAGTTAGTAAGTATCTTTTAATTTAGTCTGTTTTTTTTAGAATTATGTGCTGTGCTCCACAGGTAGGTAAGAATACAAACTCAAAATGTATATTAAAAATTTGCGAAAACCAACAAATGAGCGTGGTTAAATTAGTTATAGGCTCAGGCTATTAGTCTGAGCATATAACTAATTTAATCATATTGCAAGAAACTGCAATGAAGTAGACAGCTAACTTTTATACTTACGTGACATAAACGTTTTTTATTATTAGTTTTACACATCTGGACCATGCCATGTCATGAATAATGCACTAGGGTTGTTATATTTCTAAAACGGAGCGATCTGTACTCTTGATGTAATGTTTTTTCGTAGTTTCTTTAAGTTAGTAACAATTTATATAAGAAACTGTTCGTAAAATAATCATTATAAAAAAAAATACCTACAAGTTCATTAGGACTGAAGACGAGAATAGAATATCAAAAATTTAATAAGAGGAAGATACTTTCTCTTGGAAATTTGAGCATTATTTTGACAACCTTCTTCGAGATATATCGAAAGTGCTGTATTATCGAAATACATGCGAGCAGCGGCCGGCAAAAGTTGTATAAAAATCCATATCTGTCGTGTTTTAGCGGCCAAATAACTGACTATGTAAACTCATATCTGCTGTGTAATTTAAAAATAGAACGATCTTTTACCCTAAAACATGGCAACAAAGGAGGTAATTAATCAAAGGTTTTATTTAAATTTCGAACTGGCTTGCATTGAAATAATAATAAGAATAGAAAGCTGTTTATGGACAAAGAACCCCACTTTAAAATTTAAAAATTGTACATTCAATAACTGTATTTTTTTCTAATAAAAATTTTTGCCTAGGGACTTTTTTTTTTATACAAAGCACGACAAATGACTCAACACCACCTGATGTGAAGCGGTTAGAAAAGTCTATATGCGAAGACGACAGCTAGTGCAGTTTAGACACTGCTCTAGCCGCCTCCACCTTGCCGGCCTGAAAGATGCTTTTTCACGCCTCTTTTGAAGGAACCCATGTTCTAGGTACTTAGTTTTAGATAACGCGCATTATTTGAGAAAAATACTATACAAGCCTTGACCACAACTGGGCACTGATGGACTTACGTATGTTTTGCTGGCCGCAGTAATGTAATATAAATTTAAAGTACATTTCATTTTCTTTGCCATAAACAGTCGTAAATTATTTATTTTATAATGGTTCTTTAAAAGGAATATGAATTCATTTGTTCAGTTCCATTTAATTGTGCGCAAAGCGTAAATTTATAATAATCTATTTATTTATACCATTGATAATATCTGGTCCTTTACCAAAAAAGAAAAACTATAAAACGTCACTGTTTTAGGAAGTCTCGCAGAAATGAGAAATCACGCTAGGTATACCTTAAATTACTTACATTACATTCTTTTAATTCAGTAATTCTTATTTAAGAAATATTGAACATAATATACATTAGTAGTGTTCTATGTTTCGTTCAAACCGCGCAAACATACGTTTTGTGTCTAGCTCATCTGTTAGAGTGCACCTATTAAATTATTTTATCTATAGTGTAGTGCACATTAGTAGTAAATAGTACTAATAGAGGTCCAGATTTTTAGTACTAATACAAGTTAATGACAAGCAACCTAACGGTCCACCTGGTGGTAAGTGGCTATCGTCACCTACAGACAACTACGAGACAAAATGTACAGAGAAAAAATCGTTTGGATATATGTATTTGTAACCATACTAACCCGGCAACGCCACCGCTCTCCATGTAGTTGGCCAGTGTGACGTCATTGGACCACACATCAAACTGCCACTTGCGGAGGCCGAGCACCACGCAGTGCACGCGGCCGGTGTGAATGCCCACGCGCATGTTTACATTCACCGCCATCACCTCGCGAACAAGTCTGTACGAAGCATTCATTTATTAGTAATTCCTCTTGGTAGCTAAATAAATAAATAACATTGATGTTGTTCAGAGTACTACAGCACCATTATTGTTCTCCCTTGTCTATTTGGTTACTAACCAAATAAACAAGGGAGAATTTACTAGAAACAGACGAACGCAATCAAAACTAGCATTTATATTCACACGAAACATACCTAAGAGTAGTCAAATTGGTCAAAAATGTTTAAGAAAAAAAACATGAATTTTGGGTTGGTCATCAGCTTACCTACATCAATGCACGTACATTTAATGCTAACCGTCAAAATCAGCTGGATTTAAAACTTTAAAGAAATTGATGAAAGATTCCAACATCAAATAGGTACGCGCGTTAAAAGTTGACTGATAAAACAAACGTACGCAATAGCATCAATCATGTCTAGCCCCATCTCGACACAGCACTTGGCGTGGTCGTCGCGTGCCTCGGGCAAGCCCGACACGCAGTAGTAGCAGTCGCCGAGGAGCTTAATGCGAAGACAGTGGTGCTCCGCTGCTAGGCGGTCGAATCTAAAAAACATAAGATATTTAAACTTTGTAATGCATGATTTTTTATTTATGTCGAAAATTTAAATGTTTCGTTCTTTACAGGTCAGGATACCTAAAAATTAATTTAAAAATTGAAGTCCACTGAATAGGTAGAATTTTATTATACGGCTCAATTTCCGGCACATTATGCATTCACACTTGTATTTGGCTCTTGTAAAAAAATGCTTTCGCTAATGTCTTGGTTGCTTGGTAATGAAATTTGTGTAATGAGTGTCATTTTTAAAATAATACATTAACGCCCATATTCATAAACGCTCAATAAACCTATTTTAGATAAAACACTGCTAAAATATGTTTTATCTTTTTCCTTTCTCATGTGAGCGAAAGAAACAAAACATTTTATAAGCCTCTTATAACTTCACTTGTTTTTATGAATACGGGGGTTAATTTTTTGGGTCTTTGTAAACTCGCCTCTACAGTTAAATCGTCATCAAAAATCGCCAGAATCAGGTTTATTTTGCGACATTAGTGGCAACCTTTTTTTTACCAGATGAAAAGCAAGCGACGATTCACTTGGTGGTAAGTGGCTACTGCCGCCTATACAGGTGGTGCCATTAATACGACAGTAAATGAAAACATGGGATAAATTAGTTCAAAGAAATGGTTTGCCACTTTCAAATTCATTTAATAATTAAGTATAAAATAATGCAGCCAATGCAATATTATTTCATAGAAATGTCATAAAATTATTAAATGAATACGTGTTTTTGAAAGTGGCAAACTATTTCTATGAACTAATGTAATATATAACAGCCCATGTTTTGATTTATTGTCGTAGTGACTGTACCACCCGTATAAACACCCGCAACAACAAGGAAATATCACTTGGTATAGCAGGTAAGTCGTCATCCTGAATCCTAAGATGAAATGCCTTCCATGCCCAGTAATTATACTAGCTACCTTTCCCTTCAATCCGAAACTGCGAACTGCTTTAAGGGAAAAAGGCCATAAAAGGAAAACGAATTATATTGAAAACATTATGTAATAATATGCAATAAAAATAAAATGATGAATTGTATGGGACTCTTTACCCGGTTGCACCAGGGAAGACACGAGGTAGTGAAGAATATTTGCATTTTTAATACATAATATACAGGGGCGTATTTTAAATTCAAATTGCACTTAAAGCAACTAATTATGACTCTAATTATATTAGAACCTAATTCAAAGAGTTCATTAAAACAACATATTTCTTAGAGTTTTAAAATGTTCTTGACATTTTAAGAGTCCATTAATTTCTTGCTGAGCAGTTCAAAAGTTTTTATTTGTTTTAATTTCTTCGGTTTTATTTTCGGTCCAATTAAGAGTTTTACTACTAATATTTACTTAAGAAAAATTGACTGAATTTCATTTGCTTGTCATTTCGGTCGCCGTCAGACAGCTGCCCAGCCATCTCTCGGAAGACTTTATTAACCAGACGTAAGTATAAAAAGTAGACTGCACCATAAAAAGGTGCAATAAAGCTCACCTAACAATTTACGACCTACCAAAGGATCGGTAATGAGATTTGTACGTAACATTCTGGTTCAGTCAAATTTATACCCAGCATTAAATCTATCCTTTTATTTTCACTAAAGAGCAATTATTTTGATTCCGCGCTGTTTTGATTAGTGCGGGGGGTTGTATTAGGACGGTTCGGCCTCGTTAAGCCGCCTAGTGTCCGATATCACGAAGGTACTGTGATGGATGACCCAATCATCCCGCCGCTCGGCACCGATGCTTTATCATAGTAAAAAAAAAATACGTAGGAACTCTTGCTTAAAATTCTTGAACCGTTGTATCGTCTTTCGATTTGTATTACTGTGTTTACAGAGATTTCAGAGAACTCCTCACATAATCAATTTTGGTATACAACTATAACGTACGTAGCTTAGTTAAAGCTCAACAATTATGTTATCGGGTGAGGCGTTCCAGTGACTTTAACAATTAAAAAAATAAGGAGGTACCAGTTCGGATTGCAACCGTCGCCGATGCGACATGTGTTACTCGACAGTAACACATGTTACCTCTTTCAATGTAAATTTGAGCAGCGCTAACGGTACACTCGTTAGGGGCGGCGCTCGATACGGTACGATATTTAAATTGCTCCGTGTTAGGGATACAGATTACATTGATGGGGTCAGAGTAGTGGTTTTAAAAATGTGTGAGAATATTGGCTGTGACACTAATAAGCGGAAAAATTAATAGTTGGTCTCACTCGATGATATGGTAAGACGCACCATTACATAGGGTTTTTAGCAAAAAGCACACTTATTGAAGAAGAGATGGGCAAATTTTTAACTGATCCCGAAACTTGTTAGGATAGTGATTTATTTCCACTCCCAAAGTAGTTGCCACGACCAAGCATAAACGTTAAACAAATACTGGGAGTATTTGTTAGGCTACCAAAATGGCCGACTTCAGAATAAACGAGAATCTACATCTGTAAATATTGTTGAATTTCAGAATTCCTTCGGTAGTATTCTTCGATGGTAGTATTAAGGTGTGCTTTTGCAACCCTTAGTTTTCAGATCATCACATAATTATCAAGTGTAGTTTGATTAATAGAAGTTCACTTGGAGTCTTGTAAAGTTATTTCTCGATATCAAATTTCAAATGACTAAAAATAGAATCGGCGAGAACAGATCATAATTGCACGAATTTTACAAAATCTTGTGAGTTGTTCATTCGCACGTTATTTGGCGGGACAACTATTTGTCTGTTGGTTTAGTTTGGCTTTTCCGTACCCCTATCGACTGGTGCGTAGATATAATTAGGCTTAGGTAGGTACCCGTGATCAGTGAAGTATCAATAACACGTGGTGGTGGTGGTGGCTTCCATATCAAATAATTCCATAATAAATATTTCTTTTGTCAAAATATTGAAGGTCTCTCCCACCGTCTTCTGTCTGACTCACTCACTCACTTTTTATGGTGAGATTTTTAAAACTTCTCGTATAATTTACTTTAAATTTCCTTTTATACAAACTTTGTCCAGGCAATAACAAACATATCAAAAAAGAATTACCCAAATTGGTGCAATCGTTCGGATGTTATGTGCATACGAGTATATATTATACATATCAGTGAATTATTTTTATTTATATAGATTCATATTTTAAATGCACTTTGCGTTGCCTGCATTACACAAGTTATATCTCACACATTTTTATGAAATGATCTCGTATTGATATAAGCACACCTTGCTTATGTATTGTTAAGTACATTCAAATAAAGACCACATAATTTATCACACTCATAACATACATATAAGATTTTCCACTGTTGATGAACGGCGGAGGGCTGGTAAGGGACGAAAATGAACGAATAGTAAATCTAATAGATTATAATCTATTACATTATCCGCTTCATCCCAATCCTATTCAACAGACTATCGCAGGTACTCTGTTACAGAAAGGCTTTTCTTGTTATATTGCGAAACAGGTGACATCTTTTCAGGCCTCGGGTAATCCGTTTTAACTTAATTCACTATGTTTCAGCACTAAAATGTGGTTGATTCTCTCTTGTGATTAATTATTAAGTGACGTGGAGCGTGCGAATTGATAAAATGAAATTAACAACCACTATAACAGTTTTAACGAGAAATGTAGATGAATAACTGATTTATTCGTATGTTTTTATTATTCGATAGTATTTTATTTTCATTTTAAAATATCTGTTAGTAATAGCTGATGCTGTAAAATTTTGAAATATTTTATCTGAAAAAAAAAACACCGTATCGAGTGCGGGTGCGAATTAGTGAAAAAATTTATATTTTAACAATTTTTTTAAGCAGTTTGATTTAAGTTAGTTGAACTTTACCTATATTAGGTATCTATTGCTGTTATGTTACATACCTAGCGAATAGCTCGTTTAGGAGGCGAACCAGCTCTTCTGCTGTGCATTGGTCCGATAGAGATGTGAAGCCGCAGATATCCGCGAACAGGATGCTGTTAAAAAACAACCTTATTAACTATCACATAGGATTTGAAGTTATATCAGTCAAAACACAAGAAAAACTGTGTAAAGATCAACCTCTTGAATATGAAATGTGTTTGGAAGATTGCATAATTTATGGCGTTATTGGTATGTTGGTTTAGTAATTTTTTAATATTTACTTATACAGAGTGGTGCCGCCAATACGACAATAGATCATAACATGGGCTGTATTAGTTCATAGAAATGGTTTGCAACTTTCAAAAACATCTTACTCATTTGATAATTTCATGACATTTCTATGAAATAATGATAAGATGTTTTTTAAAAGTGGCAAAATATTTCTATGAATTAATTTAGTCCATGTTTTAATTTATTGTCGTATTGACGGCACCACCCTGTATAATTACTGTTTATTGGAGATCAATGTTCTGTAATAAATATGTCTTGTATAAAATTAACACTAATCACACTTTTATACTAGTACCTACATGTTTTTAACAAAAAGTATAGGTAAAAATTATTTAAATCAAACTCGGGTACAATTAGCACGCCTGATCAGGTAGAGCATAATTACAATGTACGTACTTTATTATTATCGTTCTGCAACATCAAATGAACATGTGTCCAACAAACGAATTAATTAACGGAAATAATTAATGCATAAAAATGAGCAACAAGTTTTAATTAAAGCTCAATTTGGGTAAAATAATAAGCATTGAGGAACTCGGTGGCGTAGTAGTTTGAGCGCTTTGGTTTCGATTACGGAAACAAAGCAACTTTCGCCATGGTCGATCTCGGGATGGGTCAAGAAAAAATTTGTTATCTCGAGCTCGGCAAGGCACGTCAAGCCGTTGGTCCCGGTTGTTACTGCAACCACTTCAACCCACCAAACCGCATTGGGCCAGCGTGGTGGTGTTGTGGTGGTCCAAACTCCTCATGTGAGAAAACTCCCATAGGAGGCCTGTGCCCAGCAGTGGGACATATACTATAGGCTGGTGATGATGATGATGAGCGTGAGTGCAAATGTATTTTTGACCCCCGACAAAAAAAAGGGGTGTTATAAGTTTGACGTGTCTGTCTGTGTATCTGTGTATCTTTGTGTCTGTCTGTGGCATCGTAGCGCCTAAACGAATGGACCGATTTTGATTCGGTTTTTTTTGTTTCAAAGCTGATGTGACTACGAAGAGTCTTAGCTATAATTTATGAAGATCAGTTCAGGCGTTTGATGATTATCAGGTCATTTTCTACCTAATATTAGGATTTTACTAACTTTTACAGATCCGATTGATTTCAAATTTCGTGTACTGTCACTTCGATGACATTGCCATGACATACTAACTTTTAGCTGATCCTATACCATCAAAAAGTTTGCGAAATGCTTAATTCTTCAGAAACTTACAGCAGATAATATAGCGTGTTTGGGCTCATATGAATACTCTTAATGAGATGGTGTAAGATAGATGATTAATGACGCCGGGGGTTACTTAAAATTTTTAATTTTGCAATTTTTCTACTAAGTAAAAGAAAATGTTCGTACTTTATAGATATTTAATCTTCATTCGTTAGTTTCAATCCCCAATTATTAGCTAAAAATAACGACTGCTGATGCTATCACCTTCTATGTACACATTGATGTTTCACGGTACAATGGAACGAAGCGTTTTGTTGTGACACAGGTACGTATAAATTTATAAACATTGAAGATTATCGTTAATACAATAACCTTTTAAATACAGTACAATATTATACATACATTTTTGTATTTATAAACATACTAACAACAACTAACCAACTTATTGTTTGTGCTTGTCCACAGGTTACCCAACCGGTTAATAATCCCCTAGAGTCTCGTGTCTTTTCCAAAACTGGATCTTGGCGAAATTGTCAAATCTGACAGAGGCCATAAAACAAAAATTGAATTGAATTGAAGATTATCGTGACTTGTCATTTGAGTTAGCAAATTAGAAGGCAGAAGTTACAGCACCCAATTAAAATTGTCCTTTATATTTTAGGCTTTTATAGTAGGTACAAAATACCTTGTCTGTCTTACCTTAAAAAAGCAATATTACATAATAGGCAATAATCGGCCGGTATTAGCCGCCATTGTCCAAATTTCTTCGCCATTCGTTGGTCGCGCCCTCAAAATTGCAGCCATTATTTTTTTATTTGCTACATAATCTTGCTCAAGCCCAATTTTTACAACAATGAAATGTTTTACTCTTATTTCACCTTTTAGTTTTTATTTGGGTCGTTGTTATTGTGTAAAAAGGCTAATCAAAAAGTAAACCTGGCCCACCGTTTGTTTGTTTTTGTTTACTGACTTGTTTGTTTAGAAAAGAATGTCATAAACCACATATACACAAATCACATTTTTATTTCACATTTTATCGTTAGTAAATTCAATAATCACACTATTATGAATAAGCCAATTAGCCAAACACCTTTCCTATGAAGTTTCAACAAGTGCTATAAGTTACTTTTATCTTGACTTCAATATAATAAAGACAGCTTCAGTTATAAAGCAAGTGTCTAACATCTTGCTATGGGGCCAAATTACAGTGCATTTTCACCGGTTGGGATTTTTCGTGCCACCCTTGCGTTTACTGTTTCTGTGCTCAGAATATAGATGCTATTAGCCTTACTTAATCTTTAGGCAGGAAGAGCCTGAAGTCTTCTGTCTTTGGATATGCCACTTCCAGAAGGCTCATTCTGGTTCTAGCCAGGGTATCACAATGTCACAAGAGACGCGTCATTGATTCCTGGCATTCACCACGTGCTGTTGGAGAGAGTCGCATTTTGTGTAGCATGTGGTTAGTTGCGAAATACCCTGAGAGCACTCCAAATAAGAAGTGAGCTTGAGTTCTACCGTTTGCATAGATGTATTTACTGCATCCTTTCATTCCTCTCATTCTCATCCTTCCCTAGGAACGAATTGGAGTGTTTTAATCCTGGTATTTTAAGACCACTCAACTGTATGTCTATTTTTGACATGCTCTTTAATGGCTGTGTTTTTAAAACTTTGTTTAAGTGCTGGAAATTGGCAAGGAAGGGAACTATAAGTAAGTTCTCTTCCTCCATTCCTCCTTCCATTGACCATCACTCCACATAACCTTGAACCTAGATCAGTCTTACCCTGTTATGCCTACCGAGCTTGATTAGAGCCTGTACAGCGCTCAGGACTAGATCGTTCATTTATAAGTTGATATCTTTGATTTTATTTATATCACATATATCTAATATGCGTATATTACATAAATAAATAAAATAAAAACTTTGTAAATTCTGTAAATATATTGACGTTTTTTGACAGCCTTCATATAATATACAAAGACGTTGCTATGGGAACCACCACCATCATCATCATCATCATCATCATCATATCAGCCGAGAGACGTCCACTGCTGGGCATAGGCCTCCCCCAAGGATCTCCAAACCGATCGGTACTGCGCTGCCCTCATCCAACGGCTTCCCGCGACCCTTACCAGATCATCGGTCCATGGGAACCATCTATGGGAACGTATTTGCCGCTGTCCAACAACCATTTTTGTCGATTTTTGAAATGTCTCTAGGCAATAAAATTAAAAACGGTCGTCTGACAGCGGTATGTAGGATGGTTGCCATATTATCGTCTTTGTATCTAAGTAGATGCTGTCAAAAACCGAACGATATATTTACTCAATATAGAACATTTTTATATTATTAATTTATGTATTTTAAAATTAATAAATATGTTATATAAAAATAATCAAAAACATCAACGTATGTTGATTCAAATGTTTAGCGCATTACAAGTGTGCGCAATATACTTAGGTTCTGTTGTTGGTTTTTCTTTGGTGAACACGTTGTAAATTAGCGCGAGCGCGGGGCCCAGCATTTGCTCTCCTTATATTACTGATGTGATTTGAAAGACTAAGCATTAAATTGTATAAGACACAAAAATGACCTAGACCAGTTATTCGCTAACTCAAATGAAAAGTACCGGTGGATCAAAAATTTAGTGTTGTTTCGTAAGTAGGCACAAGTTTTGTTTCATTGTGCCGTGAAACAGTAATATACATTTATTTATAAAACGTGGTAGGCACTAAAACTTGTCATTTTAGCGAATAAAGGGGCAGTCTTGCGCCTAGATATATCATACCTAAAAAGTTTGACATTATGACTCGACAAAGTGGTTTTGTCAAGTTCAAAGGTCATTTTTTTATGTTTTAAATGTCTACCCATGCCCGTATTACTGTTGAGATATAAACGTATTAACAGCAGTCGGCAGATGTCAATCGACGTCGATTAATGACATCGATGGCCTATCAATAAAAGCATTTGACTGATCGTACGTAATGTAGCGCGACGCAGGACACTGAATGGGTTTTATTACTTTATGCGTCGTATCATTGATATCGCGAGCGGAAAAGTCTAAACAAAAGGAAAAATAGAGATGGTGATATAACTTTTTCAATTTCCAGGAATAATGAGTTGCTATTGTAATAAAAAACAATTGAAGACTGCAAAAAAGGTTCACTGATGTCATTATCTGAACTTTTTGAGTTGTCGCTTTCAAATGCCGAATAATAGACTTGATTGAGTTTACTTTTAACCATTAACGGCCCAATACCTAAACGTCCTTTAAATTTTAAGTCATGTTTAAATTTTAAGGAGTGCTCAATTTGACGATTACCAATATAAATTTTAAAATGTTTTAGAGTCTCTTTGAGAAGGGTTTGAGTATTCAGCCGTTAGAATGATTAAAATCCAGTAATTTATTCAGGTGACCTTTATGAAAAATAAACTAATCTGAAATTAAAATGTATTAATATTTATTAGCGACAAGTGATAAGTAAATAGAAAAATAATAATTTACTCCATAGTATACTAACCAATTATGAGTTCAAGAAATTAAAAAGAGCGTAATAGTTTGTAAACGTTAATAACTTGTTCAACCTATTAATAATATAGCATTCCAGTCAATATTCAACAGAATATAATAAAACTAATAATAATAATATATATAATACGTCATACCCATTGTAGTAGGTTCAACAGGCGTCATAGCAAAAAGTCTTTCAAGATATTACAATAAATTAAACTCACACATCAACATTAACATCATACAAAAACAAGCAGCCATTCACTCTGTCACAAAAGTCAGTAAAGTTTTAAGAGATACAGTTTTTGTCACTGGGCCATCTGAGCCACCCTTTCCCTGAAGGTCTCAGGGCGGGGGCTCAGAAATACCGAGCAATTAGCTCGAGTAAAGAAAACCTTTTTGAACAAAATAATAATATAATATATAATAAATAGTAAAATCACCAGCACAGAGAACAACACTTTTTTTTTTTAATGTGATGATAGGCAGAACGTTTGGCCACAATCTCACCTGATGTGAAGCGAAGATGAGGCCTAAGATGGTACACGCTCGCCTAGAAGATGCTTGTTCACTCTGGCCTTAAAGATATCCAGATTATATTGATCCGGGAAAACAGACCCTGGCAACGAGTTCCACTCCTTAGCTGTTCGTATAATGAAAGATGAAGCAAAGCGCTTCGTGCGGATGGGAGGTATATCCACAACGTAAGGGTGAAAGCCTTCGCCGCGTCTGGTCGTCCGGTGGTGAAAAGGGACGGGGGGGATCAAATTATGAAGAACCTCCGCACACTCTCCGAAATGCAGCCGATAAAAGACCGAGAGGCAAGCTACACGCCTTCGGTGGTCAAGGCTCTGGAGATTAGCCTCAGCGAGTGTCTCACTGCCGATGAGTCGCCTCGCTCGGTGCTCCACCGAATCCAGTGCATCCAACTGATAACGTGCAGATCCGTCCCAAAGGTGACAACAGTACTCCATGCAGGAGTGTACTTGGGCTCGATAAAGGCTTAGGAGCTGCTCAGATGTAAAATATCGTTTAACCTTTGAAAGAATGCCAAGTTTTTTGGCTGCAGTTACAGCAATGGATTCGATGTAGCGACCGAAATTGAGATTGGCAGAGATATCTAGACCCAAGAGGTCCAGATGGTCGCTAACCGGAACGAAGACATTTCGGAAAGTCGGAGTCAGATGAAATGGACTCCGTTTCGCCGAGAAGTGACATGCCTGCGTTTTGGACGGATTGAACCCAACCAAGTTGGCCTCACCCCAGACGGAAACAGCTTCCAAGGTTGCATTCACTCCCTCCACCATCGCCTCCCTCAAAGATCAGACGTCAGCTCCAGACTTCGTATCAGACAAGTACCTTTCCGAAACTGTGCTGTCGTCCGCGTACCGAAAGATACCGGGAATTAGAAGCAGGTCGTTGATATGCAGCAAGAATAGAGTTGCGGAGAGGACAGAACCCTGGGGGACACCGGCACTGATACCAAGCAGATCCGACGAGGAGCCATTAATGACTACCCGAATTGATCTGCCCCCCAGGAAATCCGCAATCCAGTTGCAAAGTCCGGTAGCGATTCCGTATGATGGAAGTTTGCCAACAAGACTTGCATGCCAGACCCTGTCAAAAGCCTTGGAGATATCGAGGGAAACGGCGAGAGCTTCACCGTGTTTCTCTATGGCTTCGCTCCATAAGTGAGTAGCATACACAAGAAGATCCCCGGTAGACCGCCCACGGCGGAAGCCAAACTGGCGGTCACCAAGGAGATCGTTATCTTCAAGGTAAGCTAGGAGACGGTTGTTCAATACACGTTCCATAATCTTACAGAGTATGGACGTGATTGCGATTGGATGATAGTTGGCAGGATCGGCACGGCTACCCTTTTTTGGTACTGGTTGGACATTGGCAACCTTCCAGGCATTCGGAACTTGTCCGGTTCTAAGAGATAAGCGGTACAGGCGAGTCAGAATGGGTGACAACTCAGGTGCACAATTTCGCAGCACAATAGCTGGAATGCCATCAGGGCCACTAGCTTTATTTATATCAAGAACGCTTAGCGTTTTGAGTACCTCTTGAGTACCTTGAGTACCTCGGTAAATATGAAGTTCTGACATCATAGAAGAACACAGAGGTAACTTAGGTGGATTTACGCCAGCAGCATCTAGTTGCGAGTTATTCGCAAAGATAGAGGCAAACAAGTCTGCCTTCTCTTTGGCGGTGTGAGCTAGCGACCCGTCAGGCTTAATTAAAGGTGGCAGCGACGACCGACAAAAGCTTTACTCCCGGACGGAAAGGAGGCTAATCTGGTACCAATTCGGCCCATGTGGTTGAAGCGGGCCTTGCGAAGAACACCTTCGCAGGATTTGGCGGCACTGTTATAGGCCTTCTTCAGTTTCCAAACGTTTTGTGATTTACGTGCTCGAGCATCCACCCAGGATTGGTAAGCGGAATGCTTAAGCGCCTCGGCTTTAGCACAATCCGCGTTAAACCAGGGGCGGGCGGTGAATCGGCGCGATACGTCATAATATGGAATAAAGTATTCCATAGCCTGACGCATCACACCAGTGATAGCATTCGCGCAGCAGGTCGGGTCCTCTGAAGAAAAGCAAGTGCGACGCCAAGGATATGATGCAAAGAAATGCCGCATCTCATCCCAATCTGCTGATTACAAATCAGCAGATTGGGATGAGATGCGGCATTTCTTTGCATATTCGCCATACGCGCCTTGTTCCGATAGGATCTAGGTCGGGTGGAGAGTAGACAGACACGGACTTCACCAGACAGTGGTCAGAACTCCCTAGTGGAGACGAAATTACGACTTGATATCGGTCCGGGTCTGTTGTCAGCAGAAGGTCCAGGCAATTTGGTGTGTGGCCATCAATGTCGGGTACACGGGTAGCGCCCTTCACGAGCTGGGAGAGACCCAGCGACATAGCAAATGTATGAGCTAATCTTCCAGCGTGGTCGGTTTTCTGGTATGGGAACAACCACTCGTGGTGGTGAGCGTTAAAGTCCCCCAGAACGACTAGTTGCGCAATCGGGTACCTCTGTTGAGCTGTTTCGGCGGAGGCGCTGAGGTACTGAAACAACCTGGTTGTCTCCGTGTTCTCAGTGTGCGACCGGTAAACACAAGCATAGAGTATTTGCTCTATACCAGTGTTCACCAGAACCCACATTGCAGAGAAACTGGGATCCTCAAGGTTACGGAGGCGTCGGCAGCAGATGTCGTCGCGAGCATACACGCAGGTACCAGCGCGCGGTTTAAAATTGTGCCTCAGGGTGTAACCTGGGTAATGCAAATAAGCTGCGTCAGTCGGACATCGGATTTGCGTCTCCGTGAGGAACAGCAGGTGAGGTTTATCGGTTTCGAGGTGGTGATGGACACTATTGATATTTGAGTGCAGACCTCGGATGTTGGTAAGGTGCACTTTTAGTGCGAGGGAGTGCATCCGCTGTTTCACCAGTTTCTTTTTACCAATTTTCATTTTGCCATAGGAATTTAGTGAACAAGCAGGAAGGGGACAGATGAGCGAGACGCTGCAAAATTGCTGCCAAGCGAAGCAGCTGTGACGCCACACTGACAGGTGACTGAGCTGGAGCGCGCGGGGACGCCCTAACCCCCCCAAAGGTGTCCATCGGGCCCTCGCATCCGGTCGCCAACCGGCACGATGGCGCACCCTGGGATTTTTCGCGAGTTGGCGGGGCAGCCTTTCATAGGTGGCTAACCTACTAATTGGGCCCCCTACTACCTGCGGTCGGCCAGCGGAAAAACCGTGCTTAGGATCCCGCTACCCTCCGCGATCAGTCACCCAGCGCAGTAATCACGCAGCACCGAAACCGGCCAACTCTACAGCGCAACTGCTCGGACTCCCCTCCCAGAACGGCAACACCAGGCATCAAGCCGGAAAACGACATGAGTCGCTTGGCGGCTAGGCTTTGCTTGGAGGGTGGTTACCAGCCGCGGTCGAAACCTACCACCGGTAATGTACTGAGCATTTAGCGCTACCCAGGGGACACGTGTGGGTATCTAGAGCTAAAGCCCACGGACGCGCTCAGCTTTATCCCCTAAACAATTCAAATAGAAAAATGTGAGCAAAGAGTAAATAAGTAGCTGTACTAGCAAATGTTTTTTTTTCATTGCTAACAGAGTAGCTCTTAGCTTATATCTCAGCTGATGGGTAAGTGAAAATAAGGCCGTAGATGAAAGCGAACTGCACCCGGATTCCTTAACCATAGAGGATCTGGCTATCTTTCCTCCCACTGCCGGAACACTACAACGCTGTAAGCATTTTTGTTATGACGGCAGACTTAGGTAAGATGGTAGCTAGCCAGGTGGACTTAGAACCGCTCTATTACCAACCAAACCTAGCAGAAAATATCTTCCCCTTCGGAAATTGAACCGCGGATATCTCGATCTGAGGTGTAAGCCACTAGCCTGCAAAGGCGGTTATCAACCGACACAGTGTTTCAATTACAAAAAACCTCACCATACAGCGTCCTTACACATACCTACACTTGCCATTAGCAACAAGTTTAAGCGGAGTTGACAGGGCTCGCATACGAAAAACTACTTGAGTCTTAGTGAGGCGCTCCCCGATGCGATGACGTGTGCCTGTTTGAGTCACTGCGTTTAGCTTTAAGGATATATGCTTCAGTTAAAGTCATATTCCATCTTGCTCAAGTTAATATGTCGTAAAATTAACCCTTTATGACATGGCTATTAATGTCCATGGGCTTGGAGACAAAGCGGACTGACACATTGTACTAACTCGATAGCCTGCGTCGAGCAGACATGAATCCTGTTAAAGCCTTCATTGTGCCCAGCAGAGCACCTATTGACGAAGTCAGCCACAATCTGAATTCTGTATTATGTTAATACATACCTATTGCTAATTGTTAATAACGTGATGGCATTATACTAGTAGCCATTACTTGTTATATGACCACTTGCAATGCATTGTTCCTAAGCAATCAGTATTTAACCATTGAATGTTCACTACACAGATACATAGTGTTTTCATAGCAGTTTCATAGTATCTGAGCTTGAAATTTAGGAATATATATCATTAATATTACATCGATCAATGCCTGTTGGATGCGATTACATACAAGAATAACTTTAAAATTTACATAGACATCAATGCAAATAATGCTGGGCGGATAAACAGTTTCATTTCTTCGGCTCTGCTGAGTGTTCTTTTATAGCTTCGAAACAATTTCATAAAAAAACTATAAGCAAGAAACACACTAATCAACTTACTATAGTTTTATATTACGCTCTAAGACTGTATAAGGATTATTCTCTAATTTATTAGCTGACAAAAAAAAAATCACGGCCGGCGAGCAATGCAAAATCGTCTTTATTAACTATCAAATTTATGAAGAATTTTTTTTAAAGTTGTCAATATAAATGGAATCATTATATTCCCTTTATATAATTAGTATTTGATAGATATGAAGAAAAAGATACAAAAATGTAAGTTTACGCCAGACAACTTTAAAAATTTGTTCCAATTATATTTTTGAACAAAAGTAGGTACCTAAAATAACATTTTTATTTATATATAAGTTTCAAAACATGCTACCTTTACTAACCATCAATTTTTTTTTTCTTTTAAGTTAAGCTTATGTATGCTTTTTATATAAACAGGTGCTATCGGACTACAACTGTCTATATGAGCTTGTTTTTAAAGGTGGTATCGTTTGTTTTGATTTGGTATTGCAGTTATGCAATTAGTTTAGTTATAATTATGTTGTAGTATTATTGAATGTTGGTAAATAAATATTTAATATGTTATTGCGTGTGTGTGCGTATGTGTGTGCTGTGCGCGTATTTGTGTGTGTGTGTGTGTAAGTGTGTGTGTGTGCGTGCGTATGTTTGTGTGTGATGAAGTACAATATGGCGTCTATTCCGTGTTTGTTTGTCTTGTTCGGGTTTTATTTACTTAGGTATTGTTGAAGTTTTTTAGATTATTAATTATGTGGTTAATGTGGCTCAGCAACAGCTCAGATGTTGTCGCCTTTTCAGTAATTTGGTTTAGGTTATGAGGGTCGATGTTCATAAGGTTACAGGCGGTTATGAGGTTATGTCTTGTTACGTTGAACCGGGGGCAGTTATAAAATAGATGGTGGAGTGTTTGTGTGGAAAAGGAGTCACAAGGACAAAGAGACTCGGATATTATATGAAACCGATGGAGGTAGAATTTATGGTAGCCGTGGTTTGTGAGGAATTGTGAAGTCTGAAAAGTGATTGGGATATGTTTAAGAAAAGATGAAAGAGAATCGTAGTTAGGAAACATGGTTTTGGTATATTTGCAGTTGTCAGGTTCCTCATAGTACTTCTTTTTGGCTTCTTTTTAAAATGTTCGTTCGATACCCTTGATGTAACTGATGGGAAAGTTGCTGTAAGAGAGGGTTTCATGTGATGATGCTGCAGATTTCGCAGCAGCATCAGCTAGCTCATTGCCCAGGATGCCTACATGTGCTTTTACCCAAATAAATTCAATATTGTGGCCTATCATCTCGATATCTCGAATTGTCTTAAATATTTGAACAGTGTGGTGATTATGGCTTAGAGTGTTTTGTAGGTCTGTTAGAGATGATTTGCTATCCGTAACAATAAATGCTGATACATTTCTAGTCAAGGCCCATGCGCACGCCTGTTTGATAGCTGGAAACAAAAACTTAGATAAAGATATTTGATAATGTAAGCGCCGGCGGCCTAATATCGAACGAACTTATAAATAACGCCTAGTAGATAATTGACACGAAAGCGATTTAATTTTATCAAAGTGCTCGCTGGATTTAACTGTCGTTATTAATAAACAACAGCTTGTTCGCGCGATAGGACATCCTGACGGCACCCGGATGGAACTGCGTTAGTGCAGCTAACCACATGGCACACCACAAATTACAATGGCACTAGAGGCCTCGAACTTAATGCATGTATCCCATTGAAATACCAAATCATCTAGAAGTACCTCCAGTCCAATAGTTATAAACTTCGTTGAACTTTACATCGATCGAGAATTTATAAGCGCCTGAAAGAAAGTAACTTTAGTTCACCGCGTTCCATTTTCTCTCTGTATTTGTTTTCTTTGCATATATTGGCAACAATTTCACTGTGAAAAATATAAGGGCGACGAGCAGATGCAGTTTGAGCGAGCATATTAGGGACAAGTATCCAATCTTCAACATCGCACTTCAAGTCGTATGGTATTGCTTTATCTACCTACTGTCTTGAATGTAGTTAAAATATCAATTTAACATATCGACCCTCTAAACGACAAATATAATAATATGGAAATTAGCAATTTTAGAGGACAAGCAAAAAACGGAAATGATAAATTATATTTATTTTAAATCTTTTTATAAAATTATTGTATGATGCGCCACTTGCTCTTTTTCTGAGTTTTTTGTGTTCCTTAATAATTTGAAGGTAAAAATGATGGAGCTTAGATAGTGACATAGGATAGCATGGCTTTAATTACAAAATATAAATGCAGTATCTCTCTAACTATCGGTTCATGTAACAGCGGCGAACTAAAACTCGAAAAAACTTAATAAGTTAACTTCTAAGTCGTAGGTTTCATGACATAATTAAGTGACGCTATTTTGAGAATCCTTCATAGTAAGATCGTAGTAAAAACCTTATTTGAAAACATTATGCTTTTTACGGTAAATAAGTATACATTCAATTTTGTTTTTTATACAGTATCGCGTTTTGTAGCATACTCCAGGAAATGTTCAAATAAGTCATTTACAGTATTAATTTTTAAATTTCACTGTCTCAATTATTCATTACGACAAAATAACTGAGCTTTTATCGTTAATCAGACTACGTCGTAAAGTAAAGGTATAAAATGTCATTTTGACCAAAATTGTCTTTTGCTCTATTTGTTTGTCGATATTTGAAATATTATTGTCAGCGCACAATTATTTGAAATATGTTCTTTAAGTTTCTTGGTTAGTGAATACCATGTAATTCTCGTGAGAAATTAATATTTCTATGTCATCTAAGTCTAAGACTAAACCTTCAAATTGACCAGAGACAAGAATGATAATATTAAAAATATTCCTTAGTTTTACAGGCGCAAACGGTATTAGTACGCATGTAAGATTAGATGTGTCATTATCATTAACCTATTAAAAATAACAAGGTGCTCGTATAGAACACGAGAGAACCTATCAAACGTCGCATATAAAGGGATATGGACGTGTATTGTGTACTGAATACAATACAATACATAAAGGTCCATATAAGACCCAATCTACCAATATACTCTGTCAATGCAGGTGATCACAAAGCAAGCTTTGATAATAGCTTTCCTTCTGGTTCAGTTTATTTTGCGGCCGGACACGGTTTGACAGTGCTATAGGTACATCGCGTTCAAATGGCACTAGCACGCACTAATCAAATGTGACCAGACCAGACCGAACTCCGGGAGATTAATCCTGCAACGGCAGCATTAAAATAATATTGCTACCTATAAATTACGCTCACTTTTGGTAACAATAATTATGTTTTAGGTGAATTGGCTTATCAACGTTTTCCTGTTAAACCTCGTGACCACGTATCTGAAATCTGTTCACAGAAAAGTTGAACATCTAGTCTTACTATTCTATATTATACGCTAAGCGTCGAAACGTAAGGTTGAATTTCCACGGGCACGTAAAAATCTTTTACGTGACAGCTGCGTGTCTCAAATCCGGCGGGTACCTATGTCAAAGGTGTAAATCCTTTGAAGTCTTTCGCTCTTATGATAAGTTCATATCAATTTGTAGTATGACGAAAAATACTGGGTTAGACAATATGTGGTTACAAAGGCTTTGAAAAATAATCTTTTAAAAGAAGTTTGGCTTCGTTGCATCGGTGAGCAATTTGTTCATTTGGAAGATTACATATTGTTGCTAACTCGACCTCACTTGCCCTTAAACATTGGGATTTCTAAGCTTTGAATATATCGTGTAATTCAAAGAATAGACGCTTTTGAGCATAGATTTTGAATAAAAATTTAATCAATTAATTAATGGATACTGTTTACACCTTTATTACCTACTACTTTTTATACTATTTTTTATATTTACTACTTTTTGTACTTTATCAATTATTTTTTTATCATTTGTGGTTTTTTAAAAATAATGTGTTTATTTTAAATACAATCTTATAGCGTTTTAGATATGTCAAGTGTGACATACGATAACTATTAAGCACACAATATCAAGATGTTGAAAATGGCCTGTATGGCTTCGAGAAAAGGATGGTATGGCCATGCCTCTTTGTTTTGCTCGACTTGGCGGCATATACTTAGAGCCCTAGCGCGTTTCCGATGTTACGAGTGCGGTTTACGTGTCCCTAATCAATGGCTACAATTGTTAGTTACAGCGCGAAACTCGACTACTTAATTCACCGCTTGAAGCGTTGCGTTTCATCGGTCTGATAAATTAATTCAGTACTAAGCGGAGACCAGATAACAATGTATTTAGATACTAAACACTCCCAATAAATATTTGCATGAATTAGCAAATACATTTGTTGAAACATAATTTATCACTCAAATTTAAGACGTTTGCACAGCAACAAGAGAGAGAGAGAGGGTTGACACATAAAAATCTACCATTTGATAAAATCTTTAAAAGCATATTTTCTTTGGAAACATAGAGATTTTAAAGTTTACTTGTAATTGTTTTTTTTTATTTCAAGATTTCATAATTAATCAGGTATCGCTTCTAAAACTAAAATTTCAATCATTGAA
The DNA here is from genome assembly GCA_947347705.1 of Nymphula nitidulata. NCBI lineage: Eukaryota > Metazoa > Arthropoda > Insecta > Lepidoptera > Crambidae > Nymphula > Nymphula nitidulata. The sequence continues at coordinate 28,974,676 of OX374616.1, forward strand.
AATATGTTCTAATTTATGTGTAGGTAGATATAGGTTCGTGAAGTACTCTGCCCATTCCAATACATGTGGAAATGTAAAAAATTTTTTTTCATAAACGGCGTAAGAAAGCTGTTCTGTGGGTAATCTTATCAGGGCAGAATTAAAAATCACCACTTTATTCTTGTTTACTAATTAAATATTCAAGCCTGGCATCATTACATTGTTAAACATGATAGATCTAACTAAAATCACACTCGAAACTCTCATTTCGTTAAATATTGATAAGCAAATTTAGCTTAAAATGTCTCAAATTGTTGCACTACTAAAGCCGCCTCTATTACCAGCGGGGTAAGTGTCTTCAAACTGTTAAGTTTAATGTGCTGTTGACTGTACACAACTGAGATTACGACTACAACTGTTGCTTCAAATACCATTTAGGGTTATATTTGCTTTCAACTTTTGCACTCGTTTATTATGAACGACCCAAAGTGGATTGCGACGGGTTAAAAGAAAAGTTGGGGATGGAAATTAGAGGTATACTTACTACATTCAGAGTCTATCTGATAAGAGACTTTGTTCTGAGATTAGACATAAACGAAATGCTCCTAAAAAAGATTCCAATGAAATACATCTTCTAAAAATATGTTGAACTCTTGTTACTTACCTGTAAAAAGTCATTAGAAAGAACACTAAACTAGTACTAGGATCCATTTCATTAATTACGCTAAAAGTTTGGCTTGAGAAAAACCTTACTAAGTATATAGTGAACATACGAGGAAATACTTAATATTGGGCATTCGTCTGAGAATATTTGGTAATATACTTAAAAGGGTTGGAAGGCACAGTAAAAAATCTTTCAGCTAAACTTATAGGCTTTGCGTCTTATCAATCCCACACGATGGACGTTGGTGATTCTATCCAATTCATCTAAGTTTTGCAAATAAGCAGCAAACGTCAGCGTAATAATATATGTTGTACATATTATCAAATAGACCAACCCTGGTTTAATGCTGTTTGTATTCTTTATTCCGAAACCACTACATATTCTGCAATATTCTAATTGATTTGCGAATTTAGTTGTTCAGTCGACATGTTATAGAGGCAACAATTTCGAATATGGACCAACCTTATTCAACGGTGTTAGAAGCGATTGTTCTACAATACCTATGTTCCACGTACGCACACCTGCTCATCCCTCCATGGTAGTAATATTCAACACAACCAATGTGAAACTTATATCAGCAATCCATTTGCAAAACCTTAAACTTTTACTACAAGTTCCATCTTCGGCATCTAGGTACCTGATAATTTAATTGCTAGGGACTGATTTTCCAGGGATATGCAGCATGAAGAAAACTTGCCCAAAGCAAAAGTTTTTGGTTAAGCACGTACCGAAGTCTTGTTTAGAATATCAGTTAGAATATGACGGCTCAGGAGCAGAGGTGGTTAATACGTACCTAATGATTTTTACTTGCTTATAACTTAGATGCAAAAAATATTATTAAGCATTTGTAATGTATAGTCATCATCACCAGCCTATATACGTCCCACTGCTGGGCACATACCTTTCTACATGGGAGAAACACATGAGGAGTTTGGGCCATAACACCACCACGCTGGCCCAATGCGGGTTGGTTGGTAAATGCGGTTGTAGGAACAACCGGGACCAACGGCTGAACGTGGCTTCCGAAGCACGGAGGAGCTCGATATAAAAAAACTTCGATTGACCCATCCCAGGATCTAGCATGGCGAAAGTTCCTTTGTTTTTCGTATCTTAACCTGAGCGCTCTAACCAAGAAGCCGCCTTCTCTATTTAAATATATAATTATTAAGATTGTAAAGGTAAATCTTTGTTTCCCGTGGTCGAAAACCAAATCAGGACCTCAAGATCTGCTTCAGAAAAAAAATTGAGTTAATGCTGATGTATCTATAGCAAGTTCTCAGGGGTCAGGTGTTAAGGGTCCCGTTTCTAACACAGGCAAAACGTACCTATGATTGTAAAATTAACTGACCTGACATTCTCGTAGCGCTGGATGTAGATCTTGTGGAACTGTTCCTGTCGGGGCTGGTTCGCGATGTCGGCCTTCATCTCCATCGCAACATGCCTTGGAAGCACTGACAGAAGAAGGCGCTCCTGCCGGAATAAAAAATATTATCAACAGAAGATCCTGCCAAGTAAAACTACTTTTGCAATGTTGCGTTTCTATGGTGAGAAAGGAGGCTAAATCTCATGTAGGTATGGTAACTGTTTGCCACCAGGCGAAGCTAAGGGCTTGTTTCGGATCTTTGAACCCAAATACAAATTATTTGTTAGTAAATATATATCTACTCAAGATCAATTTTATCTCGGTCCACTTAGAATTCATTGAAATTCGGCCCTCACGCCTACGCCAAATAATTCAGATGTTTAACTTCACACATATAGGTTTTTGCAATATGTCGTAAGAGGCATAGTAAGGGCGATTTATCCTTCAAGTATAGTATGAATATAAAAAAGTCACACGCACGCAGGTGATTTCCTTATCAGATAAGGTATCAAAAATGTATTTGGACTAAAACTCATTGGAATGGCGCCTAAAATATTTATATACTTTATTTTTGTTTCTGATCAACTTTATAAAACCCGGCCAAGTGCGAGTCGGACTTGCGCACGAAGGGTTCCGTACCATTATCTATAAACAAGCGTGTTCCTGTTGCCGTTATTAATATCGAGCAAAAACAAGCAATAAAAATCGTGTTTGTTGTATGAGAGCCCCCTCAAATATTTATTTTATTCTGTTTATTAGTATTTGTTGTTATAGCGGCAACAGAAATCCATTGTCTGTGTTTTCAACTGTCCAACTATCACGGTTCATGAAATACAGCCTGGTGACCGATGGACGGACGGATGGACGGACGGATGGACGGACAGTGGAGTCCTTTGGGTAAGGACTCCGCTGTCCGTCCATCCATCGGTCGGGTCGTCTGGGTAGGTACCACCGCCTTTCTTTCTTGTTTCGGCCGTGAAACAGTTCACTGTGTTTCGGGTTGAAGGGAAAGGTAGCCAGTGTAATTACTGGGCATTTCATCTTAGGCCTCAGGATGACAACGCACCTTTATATCAAGTGATTTTCCCTTGTTATTGCCGGTGTATAGAGGCGGCGGTAACCGCTTACCATCAGGTGGGCTGTCAGCTTGCAAGTCATCTAGTTGTATAAAAAAGGAACCCTATGACTGCACTTAATCCAGATACTACAAATTTCACTACATTTTTTATTACTATTGATATAGAACAAGTTTCCGTTCTTGGTTGATAAACACCAAACAGCCTGTTTTCAAGTTCGCTCAAGCAACATAAGTAAGATACAAGTTAGAAGGAAGCGCGCCATTACATAAGTTTGATGAGAACACCACGTTTCTAAACACACGATTAGTGTTATGTTAGGTATGTACGAAGGAATCAGTTAAATTGGCCGAAGTAGGGACATACAGTAGGTAGTTAACACTTTAATATCATACCACACCGATTATTTCTCGTCCAATAATCGTTGCTAGCATACTATATGAACGCAAGAGTTGTTGTGACATGGTACTAATGTCTCAGTTTATTTCTTCTTCATACACTTTAGGTGACGAATGTACAGTGTAAGTACAGTCGTCATCTAAAGTACATACTTCAGCTAATTATGATTTTTTTATTGTAAGAATATTATTGACGATTTGCAGGACGAGTATCTTACGTAGTTAAAAATAATATACGCCGTTTCTATAGCTATAACCGTTTACCTTAAAGCGATATGTTTACTTACTACTCTTGTAAGTAAGTATAAAATACACGAGTTCCAAATAATAGGAGACTGAAGTTACTTAAGGCATAGTTAATGTTGTGTATCGGAATAGTTGAGTACGTCTGAAATAGAAACAATAACGCTCAAGACAGAGGGTAAACAGACAAGTTTGGCAATAACACTGTCATCAATTTCACCGCGCCGTCACCGCAGCCTTGCCTTGGCCACGGTTCATGTAATTGAATCGAATAATATCAACAACGCCAAATATTTATCAGCTAAATTAATTATTTATAAAATAACTAGCGACCCGCCCCGGCTTTGCACGGGTGCAATGCTTATGTAAATATTATGCATGTATTATACATATAAACTGTCCTTAAGAATCACACTATCTATTAAAAAAAACCGCATCAAAATCCGTTGCGTAGTTTTAAGGATCTAAGCATACATAGGGTCAGACAGACGGCGGATAGCGACTTTGTTTTATACTATGTAGTGATACATAAATGAGCAACTATAGATACTTCGGTTAAAGTGAAAAGTAGAGAGAGAATGGTGGCCAGTGTAATTACTGAGCATGGAATTCTGGGCATGGTATTTCATCTGAGGCCTCATGATGACAACGCACCTGCAATACCAAGTGATTTCCTACTTGTTATTGTAGGTGTTTATAGGCAACGGCAACCACTTACCACCAGGTGCGCCGTGGGCTTGTTCGTCATCTAATTGCATAAAGCACGTTCCGAACGAGTCCGCTTACATCATGATAGAAAGAGATGAAGAGCCCATGCTCAGTATGCCCTTACACTCGACATGTGTCTCCTTTTGTCACCGAAAAGAGATAACTACTTATCCTTCCTTTTCCATCATGATGTAATACATAGGTCTCGTTCAACATTACCACGCGTTCGGATCACTGATTTCACACAAATAAGTAGGTGATGTTACACTTATGATGCTTAGAAAAACACAAACTAAATTATTCTTTCGTTTATTCCATTGTAGTGTTGAGAATATTGACTTTCCAGTTGCATCGGTCTCAGAAACCTCATTAGTAATAATTTATTAAATAGGGTTCATAATCATCATAATGACTTCATATACGTCCCACTGCTGAGCACAGGCTTCATGGAAGAAGATTGCGCTATACGCCGCCTAATAATCCTAAGTGGATTAAAGGTTATAGGCACGGAGGAGATCGAGATTACAAAGTTCGATTGACAAATCCTAGGATCGACCATGGTGAAAGTCGCTGTGTTTTCGTAATCGAAACTAGAGTGCTAAACCCCCCTTCCCCCCCTCAAAATAGGGCTGCTAGAAGAAAACCTTTACATGCTACCTTCTTCTTTAGAATTATCACTACAAACTAAAAAGGCCGCGTTATGGCAGCTTGTAAGTTGACTCGAAATATTAGAATAGTATTCCTCCGCCAATTATAAATTCAAAATCAATTAATTCGTTTCAACAACATCGCAAAACGTCTTATGGAATTGCAGACATTGACATAGGCATTCGTGCGGTTTGTGTATCTATCACAGTATAATCAATAGGTTTGGTCTTTGCATGTTCAATATTTCATCTCATGCGCATGCAATATTTAAGAGGAATAATATTCTACATGATAATAGGGTTTTACTGTTTTACTAACTTTTACAGTTACGATTGATTTGAAATTTCGTGTACTGTCACTTCGATGACATCGCCATGACATATTAACTTTTAGCTGATCCTATACCATCAAAAAGTTTGCAAAATGCTTAATTCTTCAGAAACTTACAGCAGATATAGCGTGTTTGGGCTCTTATGAATAGTCTCAATGAGATGGTGTAAGATAGATGATTAATGACGCCGGGGGTTACTGGAATTTTTTAATTGTGTATTTTTTTTAAAGTTTGTTAGGTTAGTTTTGTATGGTGAACAGTTAAATACGAGCCATATTTAAGTTATTTCAAATAGACCAGAATTAATTTGTTTTTATTTAGTTTTTTAAGTTGTATTGTAACAGTGAGTGAGTAAAGCTAATAATAAGTTAAATATTTCTCTTCAAATATCTATAGCTCTCTCTCCCTTACTTGTTCCACTTTCCACTGAAAATTTGCGTGTCTGAAGTCAACACTGAAAAGCAGCCATGAATGAGCTGAGTGGAATCCATTTTGGTTGTATTATTTTATTTCTTTCTCATTGTTGCAGAAGCTATATCCCTATAAATACACTTAGGCTAAACCTATTCAATACGGACAGCGAGTTAAACTGTTAACAGTGTTATAGAGATAAGTTTAACTCAATATATCGCATACCTAATACATGACAAAGGCAATAAAATCAGTACTTAGTACTTAATTTTTTGTGGAAAGTGAATAACAAATCTGCGAAAACAGTAGCATCGTATGCTGACGACGTATACTTAATTGGTCGCCAAATTGTTGGTTTGTCGGTCTTTTGTTGACATTCTTGCTGATCAATCATATTCTAAAGGTCAAAGTTAAGCTATGATAGTATGCTGATCAGTGAAATGGATACTGATATTACATTTACTAAAGTTACTTACAGTTTAGCATCAATAATCATTTTGTATTATAGCAAGATATAAATAGTGTGCTCCTCATGTGTTCCTCCAATGTAGGAAGGCCTGTGCCCAGCAGTAGGACGTGTGTACGTCGTATAGGCTGTGATGATGGCTCGTATTGGATCAGATTTTAGCAGTCACCTGGATTGTAAAAGGTCGCGGGTTCGATTCCCGCCCCAGGACGTGGAATGTTTCTAGTTTAGATATTTTTCTATCTCAACATAGGGTGGTGTTAGCTTAAAACGCAAATACAGATATACTAAAAAAAACCACAGGGTTATTCCACGTCCATGGTTAGCCAAGAGCAGTATGGTGAAAGGTCGGGGATTCGATCCCAGCCCCAGAACGTAAAAATATCTAGTTTACATATTTTTCTATGTCAATATATTTTTCAAACATTTATAATATTATTAAAATAAAATTAAGAATATTAAGATAATCGTCAAATTGTTTCATCTTTGAATTTTTTCTATGGGGATAATTATTTACATTCATGATTTGGCTGTTGCAAGAATCTTTAGTCAACTCTGTCATTTGAAAAACAAAAGAGCAGTATTAGGAGAAGTAGGATTAAATCTTTATTACGAATGAAGAAGAGTCGCCTTACACGTCATCTTAGTAAAATACTAATGGCTGCCTCTGCCTACGGGTCCGCTCTTGTGGATGTAGGTTATCGCGACAAAAGGTGTTCTCACAGAATGCATTCAGCATGCTCAGCAGCAAGGCAACAGAGACACAAATAAACTTTTATATTTATTATATTAGAATGAAATGTAAATATTTTAAATAAATAGGCGCTTTAGAATCGTTAAAAATCCCATTTGTAGAACTTTTACAAAAAAATGTGTTAACTAACAACGTCATAGTGTCTGTCATGTCTGAATTTACGATGCCTGACAATGTTATAATTTCTGTTTGTCTGTGTATGCAGTTACATAGTAGTAATATTTAGCAGTGCAGTGTCCACAAAAAAAATATCTTTTATCAAAATTTGTAGAATAGGTAAATTTTTAACGTACTAACAAAGTACCTAATGAGAAAAGTATTAACTTTATTTTAAGGCTGTTAGACAAAGCATAATCACGATGGTATTTAAATACACAAATGTCAATAGTCATGTAATAATACACAAAAGCCTATTAGACTAACGTTAAGGTTAAACTAACGATCAAGACAGATTTTTCGTTTGTGGCTCAGAATATTCCTCATTACTAAACTATAAATCAGTAAGTTAACGAGCTATATTTTTTAAAAAAAAACAAGAATATTTATTAGTTAAAAATATGAAAATATGTTCTTGTCAAAACAAACGTAAAATGAAATGAGTTTTCGGACATATAATTTAGTAACGGGTAATTAACTTTAAATAGGTACTGTCTACGTGATTGAAATTTCATAATAACATTCCTGTAATGCTACGTGCTTATGTCTCTTAAAAAAGCTGCTGGGCATAGGCCTCCCCCAAGGATCTCCAAACTGATCGGTCCTATGCTGCCCTCTTCCATCGGCTTCCCGCGACCCTCACCAGATCGTCGGTCCACCTTGTGGGAGGCCTACTAAGCTGCATCTGCCGGTACGCGGCTGCCACTCGAGGACCTTCCCGATAAACGCTAAGCGATATGTAAATAAAATTGATGATTGAATTGAAATGATTTACGGCCTGGCCACGACATCACCGCACGCGCGTCCTGCGTCTCGCGTCTCGGCAACCACTATCTGGATGTCCGCCTCGCAGCGCGTCGTGGTGACCGCGCAGTGGTTGCCGAGACGACGCCGCCGCCGCCGCCGCGGCCCGTCCATGGCCAGGCCGTTATAAATCAAGGAAGCTTACAGATAAATATTTCCACTAGTGGCACCTGTATCGGTGTCCATATAGTATATGTTATCCGCTATCTACTGTCTACAGTATATACGGTCTAAAATTCTAAATTATAAATCAACTGAAAGAAAATGGTGCGACTGAAATAATATGAATATTATAATGACTGATACCATATTTATATCCATATTGAATATTAATGCTACCTATTTATTGTAAAAAGGTAGATAATTTAAAAGATAGAGCAATAGTAATCCTCATAAATAAATAAAATAAAAGCTGCCTTCAGAAGTCTACCTATTTATAAACGTAAGGATTACCAAGCCAATAAGTCAATATTATTTTATCCGCAAAGCTCTATAGAAGTCGGCTCCCTAAGGGTCCTCTCTTTTCTGTCTTTACTGATTCATCAGCCAACCACTGGATATTTACCAACGCATAAATCACGTACTAACCGATAAATCTGTCTTAGATTCGGTAGGTTGGATTACGTAGGGAATGGTGTAGGCATTATTTAATTGCCCGCTATTTTGGTTCAGTTGATAGTAACATGATATATTTGGCTCTCGATCAAGGAATTACGTTTATTATTTAGAGGAACATTCAGTTACAGTCAATATACAGCAGTATCCAGCGGGACAGCTAGCATCTGAGTTATCTGAGCATTCATAGCTTTAAAAAAACTATGATGTATTAGAATAGCAGCTGTGTTACTTCAGCATTATAGTCTCCTTTCATTTGTACTATCCTACCAACAACATACGATTCTATCATAGTACAAGTAGTGTTAAAATTGATTTTCGAAAACAGATTTTTTTTATAAATCTGAGAGCTCACATGATTCTGATTCTGACTGTACCTACTTAAGATATTAATGGTACTCTTTAAACTCTATTAGACCCCTTAGTTTGACATAAGTAAAGCACGAACTGCTTAAGATTTATTTTTGTTTAATAAAGCCCGTAGTACAAACTTGTACTTTTTATCAACTATTACCGTAGGTTAAGTAGTAGGTTAGAAGTCTGTATAGTTACAGAGCTTCTAGTGCAAGATTTGACACTTGTGAAATTTTAATATCGCGTTTAAACTGAGCTAAGAAATTACATGAAAATGACAGTTTAAGTAGCGCTTACTTATGCTGCCTTTTCATGTCATTTGTATTGTGACGTACTTTAATTATTATAATGAGCAGGTGTTCTTGAAATATTCTAAAATAATTCGTTAACTTTTTTTTCCAGTGTAACATTTGGAGTATTAGTCAAGAAAAAGCAAATTTACCTGTTTGCAGTATGGACAGTATTCGACAGTAATTTAAAATTAACGTATAATGAATGAAATAATGATAATTCTTATGTGTATCGTAGTTGAATAAAATCAATGTACTATGCGGCATTTGGCGAATTGAAGGTAATTCAAATGAATATTTCAGCTTGAAAGCTTTATGTAGTAACGAGTTACCCTTCAGTGGCCGTCTATTGACAGATCACAATACGCTAGTTCGAAGGTAGGATTTTCTTTTCAATAATATTACACAATTGTCATTAATTGTGCGTAGTGGCGCATGATATAACTTTTATTTTCGATCATATTAATAAAAAAAGGCGGAGATTCTCAAGGGGATGAGAAGTTTTAGGTAAATTACATCTTAGTTCCGTCGAATTTAGATCTGTTTTGCGTAAGATTTGTATTTAAATGGTTCGTTCTATATAAATTTCGTTTAGATTTGATAAAAACACATTACGTCGTATAGTTTCGTATGTGAGTTTAATTTTGGTAGTAATATATTTTTTTTATACCACTAAGGTGGCAATCAAGCATACGGCCCACCTGATGGTAAGCGGTTACCGTAGCCTACCTAATAAACTCTGACTATTGCACTAGGAAAATATTCTTATTTTCGACATCGTTTTCGTGCCATTGGAAATAGACAGAACACAATGGAACATAAAATATGAATGTGCTAACTTTATTTAACATTTTATCCCTTACCTTAAAAGAATACCTCTTATGTCTGGTGTGAAGTGTAGTGTATGCCGCGTTTCCTCTTATTAGGTTTCCATATAGAGTAAAGACATATGTTATAATTAACATAATTCATAAGTAACAAACTGGCTCTCAAGCAGTGAATACGTTTTATCATTCACCCCTGATATTGCAGAGGGTAGGTTCTTCACAATTACTAACAGTTTACGTCGCCAATTTTTTCGTTAGAAGTAGAAACACAGGAGTTCCTATATTAATAGTTCATTTGAATAGATTGACGTAGAACACAATTAAGTCAGAGTCATTTAATAATGACACAGTGTGTTCTTTATCACTGTTGATAGTTCACGACTCCTATTATGTAACCGGCAATTAAGTTACAATCTATCAAAAGTGACTAAATTTGACTGTACATATGAGAAAATGTTAATAATTCACGCCGTGGATTTGGCTTTGTGAGCACATCCTCCTACATAAATATAATAAATACGGTCGACCGAGACAATGGGATTTTTAGCCTGCGGCAGTTTGTTATTTTTGCTCGCCAAAAAATACGGTGTAAATAGTGTACGTGTAAGGAAATATTCTGTAAAAAATATAATGCTTAAACCTGTTTCTGCTGAGATAATAAATAGCCCCTGAACGCCACGCCTATAAGTCTAAGACCTCAAATTAACACAAAATAGGAAGACAGACCTTTGATTATTAGCTACCAGAGGGCCTAAAATAAAATGTAAGCATGCAGGTACTGCCGTCGCTGGCGGGGCATCTCTTTACGTGAGGTGTGGTAGTGTTCAAATTTTAACGTGATTTTTTATGGTCTATTAAAAAAAGCCATCCTACATAGGAAAAACAAAGACCAGCTTAGAGCTAAGTTGTGGTGTACCCCTAAGTTTTCTAATCTGTGCCACCACCGTGGGTGGGTGAAAATTAATTCAGATAACTAAGTATTGTAAAGTTGCTTTGCTGTCGAGTTGGAAATCAAACGGTCGATAAACCATAACAGTGGACTCTCGATGTTCATTATGGGGAAAATACGTCCAGAAAATCTATACCAATGTTATATAGGTAATGGGGTAATAAAGTTTCTGAATTTGAAACTTGTATCCATCCGATTTCAAAAATTCTCTCATCAATATTTAGATAGGACTTTCATGATTACATAGGCGGGCAAAGTTAGTAATAATTAAACACATAAATCTAATCTGAATTGATAAGCGGCCGAATACTGAAACGCTACACAAATTTTGAGTCCTGCTCAAATCTGAAGTTTCTAATAATAAAATTGATGTTTTCCTACACAAAATGTTGACACTGACAGTTCTTGAACAAAAAAGTGGGATTTACTAACTTAGATTATCATCGTTTGGCTATATGTAACCTAAATCTACCTAAGTACCTAATCCTTCAGGTAATATTTCTTTCAAATCCGTCAGTTCTCAGTTAAGATGGATCGACATTGTAACATTATAATGCAGGTAATATTAATCATTCAATATGTTGAGATATTACCGGTTGAGATATACAAGCACTGACAAGAAATATCCGCTCAGGAAATTAAAAGATTAAATTTCATACATACAAGTCTCCGTGTGCTTTTTCTATCGTTAAAATTGAAATTATGCTCAAAGTAAAGAATTTTGATAATCATATTTAAAACGAATTAATTGGAAACAAGATTTTACTTGTGAAAACACCTATAAGCATTTACTTGTAATAATATTAAATTCCACGATTAGTATTTAAATGGATAAACAAACATTTATGAAATTTAATTTTATATTGTTTTTTGTCGAGTAAGTTAAATTAAGTTTAAGGCTGACGGCGATATGACTAATTTGATCAGCAATGTAAAATAAATTTTACTTCGCTTTCGCTGCTGCTCTGCCTCTCAACCGCGCTACGAGGCGACTACGAGGCGACTACGAGGCGACTACGAGCAGACTACGAGGCGACTACGAGGCGACTACGAGACCTCTACGAGGCACTCGATGCGATTTGACTTTATCAAACTTTGAGGCCAATCAAAATTGTAATAAGATTGATTTTCCATTGCTAATAGAAATAGTCTATTTGCCGCCTCTCCGTACCAACGGTCTGCGCCATTCTAGTTTTTAAAATTCAATAAAAGAGAGCCCTTCTATCGCGTCTTTTAAATCGAGAATTAAGTACCATTATTTATCGCAAATTTCATCATAATCAATCCAATTTATATTATTTAATACTAGCTGACCCCGCAAACGTAGTATTGCCATAAAAAAAATTGCCAAAAAGAAATAATTAAATAATAGCCGATTCTCAGACCTACTGATAAAATCCCAAATATAAAACTCCTAACTGTCCCGGCAAAAATTGTTTTGGTATAAAAAAAATGTCAAAAAAATTAAATAAATAGAAAGTAGCCGATTCTCAGACCTACTGAATATACATATAAAATTTCATGAAAATCGGTCTAGCCGTTTCGGAGGAGTATGGTAACTAAATTTGTGACACGAGAATACGACAATAAATTAAAACATGGGCTATTTTAGTTCATAGAAATGGTTTGCCGCTTTCAAAAACATCTTATTCATTTGATAATTTTATGACATTTCTATGAAATATAGCCAAGGTTACATTATTTCATACAAATGTCATGAAATAATCAAATGAATAATATGTTTTTGAAAGTGGAAAACCATTTCTAGGAACTAATAATACAGCCCATGTTTTAATTTAATGTCGTATTGACGGCACCACCCTGTATATTAGATATATGTATTAGATATTTATATATGAATTATAGTCTTTGTAAGTATAGTATGTATATTTTAGAATTATTTATGTAGTATGTTTTTTGCGTATTTATTTATATATAAGTAGTATTGTCTGTTTTGTTTGACTATGCACTTTTGTATGGCCAGCTTTACCACATTGCATATCTAACACACATATCCAAGTCCACCCTTATGTTAAAGAATTGTATTGATGAATAAAGTGCAATAAAGATAATAATAAAAATTTCAAATAGATTTACAAACGAAAAGCGTTGTTATAAAAAATGTTAAATTTTATGTAATTATTATTACAAACAGTGAAATTTACGTAGTTTTTATACATTTGATGCGCTATGATATACGATTTTCGACTGGTCTTCGAGAATGCACTTTATGAAGTCCCTAAATTTGAACTTCATAAAGTGCTTTTTCATTTTGATTTTAATTTGATCAGCCGCGTTAAGCTCCTGGGAGCATATGGCATTTAAAAAATCACTGTCTTGAATGTGTGTCTCGACAGGTTAACATTATTAACATGAAAATTTTCTTTTTTCACGTTTGTGGGCGTTGTCAAACCTCGACCTAAGTAGGAAACCGATCTCTTCACATTTTGAGGATCAAATATTGGTGCAGCTTATTTCACCTCTCTTAATCTACTCGCAGAGGTCGATCTTGTCGTTGTACGAGTTTTTAAAGTTGTACGAGGCAGATTAAACGTTTATAGCGATCTCGCTGAATTCCTTGGCTCCCAAACAATACAGTTTGAGCAACTTGAGCTGGAGTAATGGAGATTGAGTTTTAGTTCTGAAAACGCTTTCAGATCAATTTTAAATTAAAATAGTATTTTAATCCACCCTTGTGAGGTGGGAATTCTTTGTTTTCCATTCCAGACTCACGCACGAATACTGTTCAGCTGTCACAAAAGACTAGTACTTATAAAAAATGGTACAGTAAAACTTATTTTTAGATTGTTTGCATCGGTTACAAAAAATCTACCAACACTACCCTATTTAAGGCGAGAGGAATATCTTCCTCCCGACGACTGATAAGGATTAACCGATGACATCAAAGAGATACATACGACCCGGAAAATAGTGTTCGAGCAGCATGTTATTTCGCCTTCATGGTCAAGTGATCCGACATTTCTAATAATAATATCACTTGAAAGAGTAGACAAACCTTTGTTGTTTGTGAAGAAACAGAAATAATACTGTTTGTGTCAGTACAACAGAAAAATATCTATTTCTAATTTTGTTTCTATTTCATTTTCTCAAATAGATATTAAATAAAGTTTTTGTCTGGTAAGGAAACCGAAACGCAGCGTTGATAGGCTGCTCATAAGGTGGACGGACGTTCTAGCGAGGGTCGCGGGGAGCAGACGAATGCGGGTTGTGCAGGACAGATCGGCCTGGACTTTCTTGGGGGAGGACTATGCCCTGGAGTCTCTCAGTTAAGCTGATGATGATGAAGGTGAAGGAGACCAAACCCTTGACCTCGGTAGCTCAGATGGTTAGTTATGTGAAAAGTCGGGAGTTCGGTCTCCGTTCCAGGATTTTTTTTCTTTAGTCTTTCTTTTTTTGGCTTTATTTTTTTTATATATTTTTCTAAGCATCCGTCAAAGGTACCACGATTAAGACACTCCAAGACATTTATGGAGGGACGGTAGGGGAATGAAGTAAATATATCTGTAGAAACGGTAGAACACCAGCTCGCTTTTTCACTGGAGCACTTACAGGACATTTTGCCACCAACTACATGCTGCACAAAATGCAATTTCCCAAATTTATGGTGAAGGCCAGGAATCGATTAAAACATCTTTTGTGTCAATGCGATGCCATGGCTAGGATCCAAATGGGTCTTCTGGAAGTGGCGTATCCAAAGCCAGAAGACTATAGACTCTTTCACCCCAGATATATAGTGAAGCTTATGGCAGCTATATTCAGGACATGGGAGGAGTGAAGGCAGGGGTGGCACAAAAGATCCCGAAGGGTCTAAGTGCATCGTGGCGTAGTCACGGCCCCATGATAAGATAAGATAAGAAGCATCCGTCAAACATTTAATAAAATGTTAAAAATTAAATTAAGAATATTAAAAACAAAGTTTACTCAATATCCGCTATTTTGTTAAATTAATGTCCACTTTGAGGTATTTTTCAATTTAATTTCCAAATTCTGGGTACTTCTGCTAGCACTACCCGTGTAATAGCAAATCGTGTTTCCGAGCGCAGAAAACGCATCACTGCGCAAATGTAACGAGTGGCTGTGTCGCGGAATTTCCGAGGGCGTTTTCCGCATTATTATCCCAAAACGTTATTTAATTTATTAGCATTCCATACTAGTATTTAGGTACGAAATTGCCGGTTTGTATGAAGAATTTTGTGCAAACTGGAATTACCGTACTATGTTTTTTTGTGTTCAATATTAAATTCGATTTATTTTTTTGAAATTTCGTGGATAATTTAAAACATTCATTGTTAAGCAAAATGCAGTAAACAATATTTTTTTTAAGAATAGAAATTAATTACAACAAATCAAAACATGGAAATCGGCTCCATATTCTACAAGCTTTAATGGCCCTCATTTTCAACAAATAAATTTTATTAAAAATTAATAATTCCATTCGTAAAATCCTACTTGTATACTGCACTGTTATACTTTAGGTAAACATTCATTTAAAATTATTTGGACAACGGCACATATTTAAAGAGCATGGATGACCATGGATATGACTATGACCTATTATTATAAATGCGAAAGTAGCTCTGGCTGTTAACTTTTCAAGCTTATATCGCTGAACTGATTAAGTTGAGTTTTGGTATAGATACAGATTATTGAGAAAGGACGCAGCCTACCTTTCGGCGATAAAACCAAAAACCACGCGGGCGGCTACAGTACTATTGGCAAATAAATATTTATGTTTAAGTAGGTATAGAAAAGGGATCGTTTTATATTAGTATTTTGCGTAGTTTACACGTTTCTAAGGTAATTAAAACAAAAACCATTATGAAGCTAGGTTACAGTTGCTTGTTTTATTTATGGTTGGAGCAATAATATGTTATAGTTGTCATTACTTTTGATAGTCTATTTAACTCTCCTTCGGTCTCTTTCTCCTCTCAAAATAATACATATTCATACTTCGCAAATATAAAGAAATCCTGTAGTGTTCCTATATATAAGCATTTCAGTTCTATTCAAATTAAAATGCATTATTTATCTAAAGATAATGTAGTATTTGAAGACTGGATGTATTGTTTTTTCTTTATCGTGTCATATTTCACAAATAATACTCATAATGTATTTTATTAACAGAGGTTTTTTTTTTTGCGTACACATCATCTCCTCTCATTACATGCAAGTAGAATACTCCCACTAATTCAAATAAATTATTTTGTTAAACTTAGTAATTGCTAGCTATACAAGAAATCCTTTATTTACCTATAACCCTCTTGGCAGTAGGCAAATTAGGTATCCAAAATGTCTGTCATACCTTTACGTTACTCGTTACCTGTTCAAAGGTGCTACGTCAAACAAATTGCTACGTCGCGTCGTAGCATGTGTAGCTACGAGCTACATACATTTTTGTCGCGTGCCTTCTCTAATCACTGGCTTTCGCTCCGTAGTTCTATTTCAAAAAGCTAGTCTTTTAAGACGGTGTCGCCTTCATTATGTAGGTAGAAATAAAGCGAAGTTAGTCACTGGAACTACGTAAAGAATGTGAGGTGTTCTCTTTAAGGGAATGGAGATCAATAACAGCAGTAATATTGTTTTAATTTAATACGCGGATATTGTTATTGGGTTCTGATAAGTTGGTCCCGCCATATAAATATGTAGTGCCTGCGTCTCTATTCTAATAAGCTATAGCCTAGTATACTGTCGATCACATACCTGTTGTTGGTTCTCTCGCTGTGTAACCAGCCTGGCCTCGACGCAGTCACGTGTCTCCAGGAAGGCACGCCGCTGGGCCAGCTCGCGAGGGTGGTGGGTCATGATGCCTGATACGTTGCACACCAACAATGTAGTTGCCGTGCATAAAATCTAACATAAAAAGTATGACATCTATTAGTATGTTGGTAGATACAAAACCGTAAAAACGGTCGAACTCATATAAGAAAGTACACTCAAATTAGAGGCTCTTTGAAGTTTTCGTAAGACTGTTACGGTTTTATTAATTCCGCAGAGACAAAGTTTTTTGTTTTCACAAAGTTCTGTGGGACAGGCATACAGGCAGTATGTCCATGGCCCAGGAAAAATTTTTCCACGAATTCCGAGAAGTTTAATTGGCAGCGATCGTCAGTGAAATACACATTCTGAATGATGGCGAGTGTTCGTTTCACGTACAAAGCTTCCCTTTCCCAATTGATTAATCTAGAAGTTGACGCCACGGAAGGACAACCATATACATTGCGCTGTCATGTCTATGTGAAGTATCTACACTAGACACAACATACTTACTTTTATGCGCAATAGGCTGGCAAGGGACGATAGATTAAAAATGTGTACTAAAATGGAACCGTTAACGTTGTCACTCACATGTCACTCAAATATTATGAACTAAACCTAATTTTTATAACAATAGCAAATAATATCGTCATGTAGATACTCGCCACACTATTAAAAAAAAATGTAGTACCTACTTAAGGTTTTTTGTGTATTTTTCGCTAAGTTATACATGAATAAATTTTATCTTATCTTAACTTTAACGTTCAGTCGGTAAATTAAAATAGAAAGTATCGCCTTGGGGTAATATTTAAAGCTCACATAATTTCTCTAATCCCTCTTTCTATCTTACCTCAATGTCGGTAGTCCTCTCCAGGATAAGATGAGCGCCGATGTTAACGGCAGCAAGCGCGATGCCCCCGAGAGTAGCCTCGTGTAAGCGAAGAGGCAGAGCTGCGTAGACTATATACGTGAACAGTGCGCACGAGCCGGCGCTCACGCTCAGACCCCTGGGACCAAAACAGACATATTTACCAGGAGATGTTTCATTTTCGGCTATGAACATGTACCTTATCTTTGTCAACAAAAAATTATTATAACCACTACATGAATATTGTTAAGCATCCATAAAAAATCAATCAATAATCTGTGGCCATATTTTTAAGTCGTTAGGAAAAACGTTGGTTTTTAGTATTGGAATATGGAATTTGAACTCAGTAGTCTGATAGACAGATCAATAAAGTATCCTGCTTTCTTCTTATTCTTTGAGTGGTATAATTAAAGTTTGACTTTATAGTGTTGCCATTATATTGATAATTATAAAACTGGCACCTAACATCAAAAAATATTTTGTACGAGAAAACAACAAAAAAAGAATGAAAATGAATTGAAAAATAATGTTTTGTTCCATTTCCCTAACTTAAAAACCCACTGTACATACTCATAGCCGGGACGCCATATAAACCTGAAACATCTCCTTTACACAAGTTTAAAGATTTTGAGGAACTCGTAGTGGTTGAGCTCTCTGCTTCGATTACGAAAACAAAGCAACTTTCGCCATCGTCGATCCCGGGATGGGTCAATCAAAAATATAATCTCGATCTCCTCCGTGCTTCGGAAGGCACGTTAAGGCGTTGGTCCCGGTTGTCACTGAAAACACTTTAACCCACCAACCCGGGTCAGCGTGGTGGTGTTATGGCCCAAGCTCCTCATTTGTTTCTCCCATGTAGGAAGGCCTGTGCCCAGCAGTGGGACGTATAATAGCCTGCTGATGATGATGAAATATTTTGACACACTTATAAAATAAGAAGTTTTGTTCTTGTATCTAAGAAAACATTCTACTTTTTGATTAATGGCCATACCACATCATTCGTGTGTTTACCCAATAAAGCCCATCCTCCTCTTCCAAATAAATATACTAGTTTAAAAAAACAAACAAATTAATAGAGTCAATCGTGGTATTTAAGGGTGGGTTTTGTAGGTACTCCACTATGGCACTGTAGATATAATATACGTCTACCATAAAAGTTATTTATAAAAAAAGATTATTCAGTCCATATTGTGATTATAAATTAATATTATGCTAAGCATCTCCTACCTGGTAGCCTGGTACTTCAGGTTGGAAATATACAAGTATTATATGATCAACTGAATCACTGTAAAAAAGAGGTATAATTATATATTATATCTGCAGTAACATAGTGGAGTACTTGCAAAACACACCCTTAAAATACCAAAATTATTGACTCTATTAGGTTTGGCTTTGTAGACGTTCTACTTATATGACGATTTCGGATTTCATAACTTTTACTATCATGTCGTTAATGTACCAAAGGCATTTTGCTAGTTTGTCCTTTTGATACGGAGGGCCCAGATGGAATGATATCATGTTAAAAAACCGGCAAAGTGCGAGTCAGACTCGCTCACGAAGGGTTCCGTACAAAAACAACAAGATCGTACAAAAACAACAATATCAAAACAGGTAAAAGAATCAAGTTTGTTGTATGTGAGCCCCCTTAAATATTGATTTTATTCTAATATATTAATTAGTATTTGTTACTATAGCAGCAACGGTTCATGAGATACAGCCTTGTGACAGACGGACGGACGGACGGGCAGCGGAGTCTTGTTAGTAGGGTCCCGTTTTACCCTTTGGGTACGGAACCTTAAAAACAGCTGTCTGCTACATCCACGTTCATCAACTGCGTGAACTGTCACAACGTAACATGTGAAGTTAAAATAGTCGTTAAGTTTTCTGAAATTATGCAATTTTCTGAGCAATGTTCTTAATTTTTCTTTCCATATGAACCTTCTACAAAGTATTTAAAAATAGATGAATGAAATATGTAAAGTACTTCCCAAGTTATGGCCCGACCAAGAAAAAAAGGGATTGTTTTCTATATATAGAAATGTACAGACTACAGCACATCAAGTGTACAGTTGCACTACGAAAGCCGCCTCTATTCCGAACGGAATAAGGGCGGTCTCAAGGTCAAACTGTTACGCTTGATGTGCTGTCGACTGTACTAGTCTCTCTAAGTGCATTAAAGAGTGTTCGTGGGTCGACCCAGAAAACAGTGTTAGCGCCATTTACGGATTATCACAAGATAGGATACGAACAGTAAAGAAATCTCGCGTATTTAAGTACGGCCAATCTCATATTCCTCTGCTCCCATTTTACAAGAGCACCGTCGTAATTTCCTCTTTTGAGCATGATTAAGGATCTAACTGTACGAGACGGGTCATCAATATAGAGTATAGTATATTTATAGTATAATACTATACTCTATATACTATAGGGGAGGGTAGGGGAATCACGGACAGCGGGTAATGATGGACGCATAGGTTTAACTATTTTAGAAAGGGATAGATATTTTGTATGACGCGGTCTCAAGTCGACCTTGAACCCAGTGCCAAACAACAAGTACGGAAGTGAGGACGCGTTCGTGCTTCAAAGTAAGTTAATTTAACTATTTGTTAATAATTTTATCTTATTTTTGTGTAAAATTGTATGCGTGCTTCTTACATTACGAAAACCATAGGAACATAACTTTTTTTTGTGAAATAATATCTAATTGAACAACGTTTTAAAGCACTTATATCATGCAACGTGTTTTTCTAATCTCTAATAAAATATTTATATTGCGTTTCTGGGCGAGTCGGCCAATGGCGGACGTTCTGAGGGGGGTAACCACGAACGCAGTTACCCCTAAACAATAAGCGTATTGAGTGCTGTACTTACTTTTATTTTAAATAAAATATAGATACGCTTAGGTATATGTATGTATATTACCCATAAACGTATCTGCGTGTGTATATATTGTTTCTTATACTGTTGTTAAAATATAGAATTATTTTTCAGATGCCAAGGAATTACCAAAGAAAAACAATGATGATTTTTGCGATAGCTAAAGTATGTCCGGCTTAGTCCGGGATTACCCCACTCAGTATCCGTAACTACCCCACAGCATGTGGGGTAATGCCGCACACCAGATGTTTAGTTTTCTTATAATAACTTCATTTTATTTAAAAAAATATTATTGTTAATTATAAAAATACAAGGTTGATTAGTTTAACTAAAAACTGAGTAATAAATAGCTTCGAAAACTTAATATAGTTTCGTTTTATTTAAGTTTTTTAAGAGTTTTATAGACGGGTAGAAGACAAATATACTATACACTATAAATATAAACTATAAATTTATGGCGGTGATACTTATCATAATAGAGAGACCTTAAATTGAAGAGAAAACATGACAGAAAGACACTTAAATTAACATTTAGGCCTTTTACGATACTTATGCACAATAGCATTACAAGTGGAATAATTGAACTCTACTACAGGCCTACAGATAAACAATTTTCAAAAGGGTTTGCTTGCTTTGATTTTTTTTTAAATTGCTATGATGTTAACTGATGTTCCGTTTCATGTGACATTATTGTGGCATTATTGCTTAAGAGCTTTAAGCATTTTCAGCTTTTAATGCAATAATAGCTAATATTGCATTAAAAACTGTGAGGCAGTTCGCACAGTTCGCTGTGTTTCGGATTAAAGGGAAAGTTAGCCTGTGTATTTATTGGGCATGGAAGGCATTTCATCTTAGGCCTCAGGCTTACAACGCACCTGCAATATCAAGTGATTTTGCCTTCTTATTGCAAGGAGTCTATAGGTGGAGGTAACCATTTACCACGTCCGTCAGCTTGTTTGTCATCTAGTTGTATAAAAGAGGGCATATTTCCTCTGATTCAATTGTTAAATGAATTAATTTATTATTATTGTGCACGTAATCAGGAAAAAGGATGGGCCATTTAAAAATAATAAAAAGAATGACAGAGCTGGCTGCACGGGATATTTATTGGTCTGCAGAGGTGGAATTCCGATGACTATTATTTTTAAGTCCACAGATTATTCACACTACATTTGTATCCGTGTATACCTACATAATAATATAGCGTATTTAGATTTATTCTTAAAGTGAGTACCTTTTCTTATTTTTTTTAGTAAAATTATCAATTCCGATATTAGTTCAAGATGCTAGAAATTACCCCTACCCTAACCAATTGTGCTATTCATCAAATAAATTAAGCCGAGTACCTACTAATTTAAGAACTAGTTATATAGTATCTAGGTACTCAACTAAAATTTTTATTAAAATGATACCCTTTGAAGTGTTAAATAATCTACTGTTCTAAATAAAGGTGAATCTGTGATCCCATTTTGAATGAACAACATAATGATATTGCTATATGGTACAAGGAAATTGGGACGTGCTTGGAATATGGGTTTATTTAATTATCAATATTTCGGCGTCATCCGTCGTTTAATCGTCCCGTCAGTAATTTTGTCAATGTTACTCACGTCTCAACAATTTTACGTTCCATTTCACACATACGACATCTACATTAATTTCACAATTATTATGGATTTATTTAGGTATTGTACTAACAACACAGTACAGCCGTATAATCTAGATGTTTACAATACAATCAAAGGCAGAACTAGATTAATACTTTGTCACATAAATTATTACGCTCGTAGAATCAAAGTCAATGCATTTTTTATTCAACTTTGGTACATATTTTACAAACGGACCTTTATGAAACCGCCGGAAAAAAAATAGTTCTCACTCCACAAGATATGGTTTTATAATAAAGCATCATATTCCAGACAATATTGATTTTTCAATTGTCATAGACCTCCGGAGGGATAATGCCACTGGACAGATTAAATCCCATAAAAATATAAAACTTTGATTTCATTTCCGTGCAAAATTTAAACGATACCTACTTAAGCCGATGGGGTTTCATTGGAAAACATTAGGTACTACGAGTATTTGTAGTAATGTAAAAAACAGAGTTAGAATTGTTTTTGTCGACCGTACCATGTCGTCATAGTACATAAAGCCGAGAACTTAGGAAACATTTCAAGCGTCTCGTCATTAAGATGGTGTGGTGCAAACATGCGACTGTTGAACGTTAGAGCGAATGGAATTTTGTTTCAAACGACATGATATAAAACGTTCAGTCTCCGGTTATTACTCGGTATACAACATCTTGGTGTAAATGTGAATGACATTGTAAATGTAGCAAGTGTAATAGTGTGATGTTATTATTTTATAGAAACGAAGCTAGATTATGATCTCTTATTGTAATAATAGCACCTACAATGACTATGATATTTTCTAACAATCTGTATTTTTCTAGAACGACTTTAAACTGTTTTTAGGGTACCGTATCTTTAAAGAAAAAAAAGAACTCTGATGAGATTAATACGTTGTCCGTCTGCAGTTAATACCCGCGATAAGCGTAGTTACCTTATTAAAGAACTTACCTCAGCACTGAAGAGCTAGCGAATGAGAGGTCTATGAGGAGGAATGTTACGAGCACCACGTAAGATATGGTAAGGAGGTAGATCTCGTTCATCGCTGGTCGACTCAGGCATGCCAGAAGACCTGTTGACAAATAAAATATCGTCTTAGAACGCATCTCTATCGAACTGTGTGCTTCATTCTTAAAATTGCAGAGAACGTCTGATTGCTTTTTAGCCGACTTCAAAAAAGGAGGAAGTTATCAATTCGACTGTATGTTTTTTTTATGTTTGTTACCTCAGAACTTTCGACTGGGTGAACCGATATTGATGATTCTTTTTTTATTAGATGCGTAATAGTTCCCGTTTGGTCCAATGATTTTTTTTTT
Source organism: Nymphula nitidulata (assembly GCA_947347705.1). Taxonomy (NCBI): domain Eukaryota; kingdom Metazoa; phylum Arthropoda; class Insecta; order Lepidoptera; family Crambidae; genus Nymphula; species Nymphula nitidulata. The sequence continues at coordinate 28,998,179 of OX374616.1, forward strand.
TGAAAATCCATAAAACAGTTTGGTTTTTAAATCAAAATAACTGGAATAAGTAAGTCATCTTCGTATGCGAAATTGTGGATTTTTGCTTTAATATGAATTTTTAGTGAAATGATAAGATAGTAGAAAACAATATTATATAAGCTCACGGTCACCCATCTAGCTTACACCTTAAAAAGTTATCACTAAAAATTGTGAAAAAAAAAATTAATCAAAAATTAAATCCGACTCCAAAAAAACTGAAAAGGATAAAATAATTTAACAATAGATAGTGAAGCACAGACTCCAAAAATATGTTTCTAGGGGATGAGTACATACTAAAATTTAATTAGTTTATTCTTTTTAGTTTTTTGGGGTCGGTTTTAATTTTTGATTTTTATTTTTTAATCAAGTACGTGCACGTGAGTCATCAGTCACTCCGACGCCGGATTCGGTTTAAATGATCCCCTGTGGACACGTGATCCGGAAGTTGAGTCTTCTCTGCCAGACGATCACAGATATCGTACTAGGGCTTCAATGATTTGAAACACGAATACTCGTGCTACCTCAGTCCACAGACCAAAAAAAACTTTTCGTGCATTCGAGAGGATCAAACTTTCGGACCACGTGTTCAGAGGTCTTTTCACTACCTAGTGATTATAACTTACAGCCATACGACAGGGAACCGATGCCAAGAATAGCGATGTTAATGATGTGAGCGATCCTCTCCTTCTCGTAGTACTCCAGCCTTAGAGCGTCGGTGTTGTTTGTTTGAATGTAAGGGCTGTCGCTCAGGTTGAATGATTGCATGTAATCGGTAGAAAATCCAAATGTGCTGCAAAATATTTCAATATTAATCAAACAGCTAAAAAGACAACAGTCAAGCAAAAAATGGACAGGGATTTTGGGGTTGGGTTGGGGTTGGAATTAGTCAAAACAAAATGGTGGGGTTGGGTTGGGGTCGGAATTAGTCGAAATAAAATGGTGGATGTCAATTGAAACACATTTTTAGTATACTCTCTCAAATGTCACATTTATCGTTGCAAGTTGAAAGCTAGAAGTATACATTTTTATCAGTCGACATTTTCGGTAAAGATCAAAGTGAACTGCACTGGACATTATGATCTCTCAAGTACTTACCTACTGAAAACTAAGAATTCCCTTCCTGAAGGCCGTTTCCAAACAATTACAACGCGTACGCATGCACATAATACACAATCATACGGTGAGCAACATAAGCTGACTAACACTTTATTACCATGTCCTACTACGTCCTTTACAATAATAGGGTAGTTGACAACTTTTTTTTATTTCATAAATAAGAAGTTTATAACTTATAAAGAAATATTGCAAAATAAATTATATGTCTAAGATCAATCGTTTCACAGATATAGTGGTATGTTTAATGTGTGGCGGCGCATCGCCCAAAAACGCTCCTTAGAAAATCTACGGAACAGGTGACGTCACATGTTCCCATATTACTGAGAAATGTATGGACATACTGACAAAATTGATAATAACTATGTATTATGTACGGTTTTATTGATAGTTGTCGTAATAATTGTTGTTTTAATTGATGTCAGCAATCTAATACCATTAACATTTTTGATAAACTGAAAAAAAAAATATCATTAATTTTTTATTTTCAAAACAGTACAACTTCAACAATATTCCATATCTTTTAAGTTTGAATAGTTTTTATGGGTAACAGTAGCGTATATTTTCCGAATTTGTGAAAAATATCTGCCAATTCAAACTTGGCAACATCCCAATTATATGAACTGTCAAGAGTAAGTATGCCAATATGTTCAGTTGTTGACTTCTGTTGCTAACAGTACGTATGGTGATTACGAATCAATAAATGAACTAAGTATTAGTTTGACTTGATTTGAGATATTCGTACGTATACGTCAGTGCATGTGCGTGCCCGATATCGCTCTTTGTATGATGGAGCCGGTTTTCTATATCTGTTATTTTGTGACTCAAGGCTATCTAAGGGCACTGTTTACATTAAACTTCATGAATGTAAAAAAAAAACTTTTCACTTGAAATAATGTTCTAATTTAGATAATAAATAAAGTGTCAAAGGTCAGCAATGTTTTGCAGTAACTTCGGAGTAACTTTGTTAATATACGTCTATTTAATTTACCAAATAACTTTCACAAAGTTCATTGTAGAGTTTTTTCTTTTAGTTTTTTTCTATTTTATAAAATTTAATGAGGCTCAACAGCGATAAACCTTTAACTTTTAAGCCGTGTCTTGTCAAAAATGTTACGTAATCGCTTACTAGACTCAATAACTATATGATGTTTGTTATTGAGTGGTTGTATTTACCAAAGAAACTTTAATTCATCAAAAACTTTATTAATCATAAAGTTTTATGCTATGAATGTGACTGACAGTTTGTTAATGGGAAAGCGTGAAACTGTAGCGTAATTAGTTGTATTGAAATGAATAGGATCGTGAGGATTGGCGTAGTATAGAGGACGCAATATTAAAGTCGAACAATATTTATTCTAACATCAAATATATGACTATTTGACCATGTGGACAATTACTCATCAAACGCTTGTTTCAAACGATTTTACATTTTATTGTCATTGATTTATGCCGCGGGTTTTACAATTAAAATTGTACTTTAAATAAATTTGTATTGTGTAGTGTATGTTGTAACTTAAAAAAAATCTATTTTTATGTAGTTCGTATTGAAGTCGTGAATTTATCATCAAGAAACCGAAGAGATGGATTCTATGGAGAAGGCAACGAACTGTACTCTTTGGCCATGTACTCTAATCATTTATGCAACTTATGATCAATTAAGAATGAACTCCGTTTGATCACTACATATTTTAAGTGTGTGTGTGGATTATAATTATTTATGCACATTTTATCTTTTTAACCCCCGACGAAAAACGAAGTCTGTCTGTATATCTGTGTGTATGCCACAGGCATCGTAGCTCCATAAAGAATGGAGCGATTTTGATTTCTTTTTTTTGTTTAAGGCTGAAGCGATAAGATGGTTCTTCGCTATAATTTATGAAGATGAGTTCAGGCGTTTGATGATTAGCAGCTTTAATAACTTTCATAGATCCGATTAATTTAAAATTTGGTGTACTGTCACTTCGGTGACATTCTCATGTCATAAGCTGATCCAATACCGTTCAAAAGTCTGCGGGATGCTTAATTCTTCAGAAACTTACAGCAGATAAAGCGTGTTTGGGCTCATAACAATAGTCTCAATTAAGTTGTGTTAGATAGATGATTATTGGAGGCCGGGGGTAACTTAAAGTTTGTGATTTTATAATTTTGGTAAAGGAGAAATGGGTATCTATTTAATTTCACTATGGTGAACTCCTTTTTTAAGAAGTAGACAAGGTGAATTTCTCTAAAAAAGTACTGTCCAAGTGTGTGTGATGGTCATATCCGAAACTATAACAAATGATGTAAAATAAATAAACGTGTCTCGGGATTAATATCGAGCCGTTTTTCTAAATATACTTAGGTCGTGTTAACGGTTCAAACTACTTACGTATACATATCATAATCACTGAAGTTCGTCGAGTATTGACTGACGTTCATAACTGGCAGCAGTTTGTTGAGATAGTTCTGTGCCAGCAGCAAGGTCCTCGTTTGAACTAGAAGCAGCATTATGGAGACAGCGAGAAGCAGGCCGAGCAAATGTGTCATATTCGTCTGGTTCATTCGGAGAAAGTATCGCTGGTACAACATTTCCACCTAAAGAAAAGTAATAAGTGATTAGTAGTGTGGTCGTTAGAAATTTGTTTCATTCAAACACCGACCTAATTATTTTTCGCGTTAGGATGGGTTTTCGATGAGCCAAATTCACGTGGTTTTAAAAATGCTATAAGGTTTCATCGTTTGGGAGTTGACAATAATTTAATCGGTAATACTTTAACATCAAAATGTATCCTTAATTACAATATTAAAGAATATAAGTTTAAATATTGAGTAGGTATATTTTATGCATGAAATTGCAAATTAATATCAATTCTGTTGGTTGGTATACATGGCAGCAAATTCTGACAAATAATTATAAAGTTTGCATTTCATTATGAAGGCTAATCCGATTAAAATTTTATAACTTTATATCGAAAAAAAAAACTTGTTATAACTTATCTAATGTGCATAAATTTATTATATTATTATTACGGGCAACTTGATAAGTCCGGTCACTATAAATAATGACCGGTATATATGAACAACTAGCTGTGCCCGCGACTTCGTTCGCGTGGATGTCGGAAATAACAACGGTGGGGTAAGTAATCTAAGATTTTTAAATCATGTTTGTAAGACACCTTTGCAATTAATGCATTGATCGCCCCGCTCGCGCCCGCCCGCCTTGAAAAACATTTATGCGTTCATAATATTTTAAAACTATTATATCTCTTAAGATATTAATTGAAAGCAAATGATGTCAAGAACAACTTTGCTCAAAATTAAATAATTGTAGTGAATAATGTATTTATTTCGATAAGCAATAATATGATGTTTACAAAAACACCTTCGCAGATAGTACATTAGAACAAATTTGATTGCCAAAAACTGGTTCTAGAGAGTCAATTTCAAAGAATAAAAATATGCTGCCGCGGACTTTTTTTTAGAACTTTTAAAGGAAAACAATTCCTGCATACATGATTTATACGTAACTTTAACCGTTTACGCAGCGCACGCAACGAAAGCTCTGAAAAGGAATATTTTCCCCCCGTTTTTGCAACACTTTTAATTAATGGTCAGCTTCTATTGGTGTTAGCGTGATGTTATATAGCCTATATAATACCTCGATAAATGGACTATTAAACACAAGAAGAATTTTTCAATTTGAATCAGTACCTAGTTCCTGAGATTAGCGCGTTCAACCAAACAAACAAACAAACAAACTCTTCAGCTTTATAATATTAGTATAGATGACCGGTTTGAACACACAACGCCCGTATCGAGGTTGTTTTCGTATTTACTTCAATACTTCTAATTTAACATTTGAATATGTAAATCAAGTTAGATTTCTAACCTACCGCGGCGACGTCGGGCTTCAGTTAAAAGATCTGTTCTCTCGCTGTTTGACACCGGTCATTATTCATAATATGTTGTTACTCGTAACATGTATATTATTCGAATTATGTCATCAAAATGGCAGTCATGCGGTAGTTGAAATAGATAATGAGATGCTTCCAATTCCTGCTGGCTTAATCTCAATAAAGACTGAAGATCAAAGATGTAACCGTCTTTGATCTTCAGTCTTTATTACAGGCTTCAAATCCTTTTTTTACATTACGAAAATAGTGGCAAACAAGCGAAAGACCCTCTAGCCTAGCCTCTTATTCGCTGACTTAAATAACAAAAGGCAGTGGATAAAATGTTCGGTGTTTTTACGTACAAAGATGTTCCTCTATGAAACGTAATAGCGTTAAACAGCAATGTATAATTATGTCGCAGTCCTCTGGTAAAATTAGCCGCATAACTGTACGCCTAGCCTGTAGATTAGAAAGAAAGAAAGAAATATTTTTATTGACTTGCACATACACATTTACAATAAAATAATAATAATAATAATTACAAGTGTGCAACGCCAATAGGCCCCTGTCTCAGCACTTAGCTTCTACGACATTCGCAGAATGCGCATTCGAATGAAGCGCTGATATTATGACAGGGACCAGCCGATGACGCGAAGTAATATAAATATATATATAAAACAAAGAAGATAATACATTATAATATAATAATGCCTGATGAGGCATCCAATTAAGCGGCGAATTTAACTAAATGGCGGTGACATCAATTTATGGTGGTGGGCACCGACACTTGGGATTTTCAGCGAATAAGGGGGGCAGATGGTAAGCGGTGACGGTGGCGTATGAGAGTTCGTAAAACCTTGGGCGCGCGTTTAATAATCAAGAGAAAGCGTTGTTGCCAATGTAGAAGACAACTTGCTCAAAGAGCTCTGAAGAACTCTCACCGCAGGAGCACAATAGTAAAAAGGTGTTATAAAGTAGGTATAGCTGCAATCTTCGATAAGGTGAAGGAGAACAAAATTGGTGCGCTAAATAACTATTTGCCCTGTAAAATTCAGAATATTATGTATTTTAGTATGAAATTGGCGTTTTATATGAAGTGTTTTGTGCAAACGGGAATTACCATACTATGTCTTTGTATTTAATTTTAAATTGGCCTAACCGGCGATTTTTGCAGATAATTTATGAAATTAACTGTTTACCCGTCTAGCATCAGGTTCCAGACACAATTGATTTTTCAATTGTCTTATACCTCCAGAAGTATAACGCTGCTTGACAGATTAGGGAAATGCAGTGAAAAAAATTTTTTTTAGTACACAATAGAATATAATTACAACAAATTGAAACATTGAAATCTCTTTAGGCACATTCTACAAGCTCTTCTACATTCGTGAAATTCTGCTTGAATACTTACTGCACTTTGAATATACCTAAATTATATTTTATAACTACATTTTAGGTAGACATTCTTTTAAAATGATTGGGAGAAAAGACGGCTTTGAAAAAAAACGGCAATTTCATATTTTAAGGACCTATTATGTATGCCTGTCTTTACTCTAAATAATAATATTCTTGAGTAAGTTATATACAGGTATGGGTGCAATCCCCTGGGCAAAATGCAAGATAGGGAGCTTTAAGAACGGCTCTGCGAACGACGGAGTGATATTTCTGGGTCTTCACTTCAGTCACACTATCACTTACAGCAGCAATATGCTTACCAGGACGTGCGCTACAACGATACTCATGGCTTACCCTATCTTCGATGTGAACTGTTCGCTTTTAGGAGGATTAGCAAAGCTTCTAAGCAGAGTTCATATAGAAAGTGTAGCTTGGAGGAACAATATTTTATATGATAAAGACGGCAAACATTTGAAAAGAGTGACTAAACGAGGATGTTACCGGAATCTTCTTGGTACTTCAACTTTTAGAAACGGTGTAAATAAGACATGACAGACAAACGGGCATTATGACATTGTAAGTTATCGTAAATGAAATGAAAGACAGACATAATGACATTGTTAGCTAACGTAAATTCAGACATGACATACAGATTTATATTCGCATAATTATTTACATCTATTGAAGTTTCAGAATCGGATCACTCTTTAAAGTTGTTAGTTAATCTAAATTCAGACCGTCATGCCTGGAGTCACGTCTGTCACAGGAAGACAGACGGACAGACGGACACTCTAATGCGGTTAGTTAATATATTTATTGTCACAGTCATACAAATGTGATTTTTGAAGATTCGACGTAGCTTCTTAGTGGCTTATTTGAGTAACGATATCTTCATTACATTTATTTTAATTTCACTGTATAAATGTAGGTTATACTTATTATGTCACATCTGATCTAAGTAGTAATCAGTACCCATGTTTAGAAACCAGCCAGAAGTTTTAGGTACGAATACCGGTAGGAGCAGATGTTTTTATTATGAGTGCGAACATTTTGTTCAAGTCACACAAATGTTTTTTTAAGGTTGTATATTATTATGTAAAAATATAATATGCAATAAATATAAGTACGTATGATTTTTACATTTTTAATTCTAAATGTGTCCAACAGCGGGCATCTCTCGGCTGAAATAATGATGATGTTGAAAAATGTAAAAAATCAATACTGTGCTTAGTTTGTCAATGTCTATCCTGTGTCAATGTTTTCTGTGGAGTTGTTTTCTGTATCACACAGAAATAGTAATCCCGAAGGTTCGGCTCCTGGGTCGCAATCCAAAAAGGTTTTCGTTTTGGTCACTTTGACACTGGATTACGGTACTACACCGCTAAAATGGAAAGTATCTACTACAGCTGAAACCCTTACGAAAGAAAAATAATTTATATTTAAAATCATTATAATAGACATTACAGGCGTTAAATTTCTACTAGTACGAACTACTTACTATACCAATACTACATTTTTTTTTATACAAAGCACGGCAATTGACCCAACACCACCTGATGTGAAGCGGTAAGGAGAGTCCATATGCGAAGACAGCTAGTGCAGAATAGACATTGCACTAGCCGCCTCCACCTTGCCGGCCCGAAAGGTGCTTTTAAAAACAACACACATAAAGAATTACTTACATTACATTATAAAGAATTACTTTAAAACACTAAAATAGTTAACAACACACTCAATAAAGCCTCCGTCATAAGTTAATTGCAGGCCCGTGCTATTTCATTGTGACGTCATTATTATAACTCAGCTTTTAACGCTGCAATGAATAGATAAGCAACTATATAGTACCTCTACAGGAAGACTATTACTATTGCTATTGGATAAACATAATAAGTGGGTAGGTCATAAGCAGTACTTCATGCAAAACAATATAAAATCTTACTTTATTGTTTATAGAAATGGGGTGTTGCTTACGTATAAGCATTATCATCATGTAAGATTAAAATTCCTAGTCAACACATACGATGGTTTCAAAAAAAATCACCTATTTTATTACACAATGTTCGCTCAGAAACAATAAGGCGATATATTGAAAAAAAAACGCACTTTTATAAGTAATGTCATAATGCTGAAAGGTCTTATGAATCTGAAAATCAAATATACGTTACTCCATAACCTTATCTAGATACGAGTAGAACGAAAACACGATTAAAGGAATTTGCCTCGATACATTTTATTTCCGAAAAGACCTCTTATAAACAAGAAAACTTAAGATTATTGGTGAACGATAATTTGTATTCAATAGGAAATTACTTTAAATAGTAGATATCATTAATATACAGAATCGTGTAGAAGCGTTTTTTTATAGTCCATAAGGTTATTTTTTAATAAAATAATTTGTGTATTTCGTTTACTTTTCACGCGCGATCGCTGTTTTGTCTTTTTTCCTCCCGCTGAGTCAGCCATATCTCTATCCCTATCGCTCTTGGCCGAAACAACGTTTCGATAGATCCTCTTAATATAGTAAAAATCTTGGCCATCGCCATTAAATGGCGACAAAATAACCTCACATAAAAAAATATACTATTAACCCGATTGTCAAGAATATATTCGTGTAATATTTTTCATCAATTCGTGGCTTATTCGCTAAAATGACTATACAGTGTGTGACAAAAGTTCGAAATAAAATTAAAGGGGGTTGGTTGTGTTCGTTGTCAAGGTGATGCTGCAAGCAACATTCGATTTTATTATTGAAGTGTTACAATTGCTATTCTGAGGCGATAGCTATATTTGATCACTGTGAGACCTCAGATGATTCTGATGGCCGATTGTGCCAGACCGCAAGAAAGGCCTAATGTGGATTTGGTTTAAATATACCTTCGTTATCACGTAATAAAGAGCACACGAGACTTTTGTTTCATGCAAGATTATCGATGTTTGAAATGAATGAATCACGGTATCAGCTTTACGTGATCACGTCGGGTTTTGAGTCTCGATGGTTCCATTCAAAATCATCATATTATATAATTTATTCATTTAGTTACTTAATTGCATACAAAGTTTACAATTGGCGGATTTAACGTTTGAGAAGCACGTATGGCTAATTGGCCATTTATGCTACATTCACCAATTCTTACAAACGCTAGATATGTACATACATACGAACTTACCCGCTATGGGCGAGGTACCCACTTTGGGCATCCTTCCCCTACCCGCTTTGTTGGTTTGTAACTCTTATGGCAAAGGTAATAAGGATGCTTAAATATCAAAAGAGGGTGTATTGCTAGTATTTTTACCTATATCCGTTTCATTGTACTTTCCAAATCTGTCAAAACTAAAACCATGTATATTTTGCTGGGGTCAATAAATAAGAATATTTTAAGATGTGGGTCGCCTTTTTCGGGCGATACATTGTGAGGTGAAAAGAGTAAAATGGTGTTTAGTATACATATTGAAAGGGCTACCAAACTTTATCATGATCTTGTGCCCCGAAAAGAATCCCGTCACACCGACACGCGACCCTTTTCCAATTTCCACGAGGCGTATTATATAATAGGTCGCATTTCCATTCAGTGACATGAAGCCTAAAGGAAACTTTTGTAACAACCTTTTAAGAAGAATAATTGAATCTTTCAGGACCTTATTACTTACATAATTTATTTTTTACAAGTTTACGCCATATTACATTTTATATAATAAATAAAGCAACGTTGAAAATGAATTGTGGTTTGTATAATTATTAACACCATATCAGAAGGATAAACGACGTGTGGTAAAGAAAATTACCCTTTTATAAGCACTCATTAAACCTTTTTAGTGACACTGGATTTTTATTTTTACGAAAAGTACAAATAAAAGACTAGTGTCACTAAGCCCAAGTTAATTAACAGTAAGCTAACGTTTACTATCACAAAGTCGAAATAGTTTCATTTCAACACCTGAACGAGAATTTTTAAAAATGCCTACGATTCAGCAGCTAGTTTTTCTTTGTCCTACTTCCATTCCATACCTTGAAATTCATTGCCAGCACATGTGTTCCCATCCTTCCGATAACTTAATAAAAACATCAGAAATATTTGGTTATTTGGTTAAAAAGTTCCCGAACAAAAAAACCAAAATATTATCAAGTACTAGTTAAGAGTAAGAAGTTTACTGTGGCACAACCTACAGCTAAGTGAGTAAAAAGATTATTCAGAGATGTAAGAATATTTTTACATTTTATAGAATATCTACGATCCAGGGCAGTTTCGTGTCGAGTCAAAGTTCCGTCGGGAAGAGAAAACGTCGACTGCATACATTTCGTGTTAATCTGATTGAGCCCGTGTCAAAGGCACTCGAAGTCCCAGAGACTGAATATACGCACTGTCCGTCATTTTGTTGAAAACAATTTTTGACGCCACCCAGACTGGAGACGTATTATGCAAAATAAATACAGAAAGAACAATTCCCGCTCCACTTTAGACGACAGACCCCAATTTTGTCCTTTCACGTTCAGGACTTGATTCACTCATCATTTAATATTATCGACGATAATTACAATAATATATAATGAGGAAATTAAGGGAAGACTGAAACCGAAATAGATTACGGAACGTAAATATATCTACCGTTTTAATATTTTATGCTGCTGCCGCCTTTCCTATTTCGGTTGTAAAACATTTCGCTGTGTTTCAGATTGGGCATACAGTCAACCCGTCGTCTAAGGCCTCAGGATGACAGCGCACCTACGATACCAAGTAATTTAATACTTGTTATTCGATTTGTCTATAAGCGACCGTAGTCACTTTCCACCAGGGGAACTGTCAGTTAGCTTGTCAACTAGTTGTATAAAAAAACTTTGCAAATCTTAACTTTTTGAGAGCTTTTTGATGCAAAACTAATGATAGAAACCAAGTCGTGTGAGATGTAAATCGCATAAATACTAACGTTATAACTTTTATAAATTTTCAACGGCATAGATAGGTATCTAAGAAAAAAGGATCTCATAGCCACTGTCTGATTTATTTTCCTTGTATCCATATTTGGTGGCAGTTATAATCTGATTATTCCATTAAATGATGACAAACAAGCTAAGCGCCCACCTGATGGTAAGTGGTAACCGCCGCCTATAGACCCCTGCAATAGCAAGGGAAAAATCCTAAGATGAAATGCCGTCCATACCTAGTAATTACACTATGGCTACCTTTCCCTTCAATCCGAAACATAGCGAACTGTTTCACGGCTGAAATAAGAAAGGCGGTGATACCTACCCAGACGACCTAACATAAATTCCATTACCTATAAATATTACTTTTCATCATAATAAACAATTTAACTTTTTACCTTTTAGTTTCAATTTGGTATCAAGTGATATTTTTTTATCTGTAATATTAGTATGAGTGTGAATCACTGATAGCGTATATAGGTTTGGTGTACGCTACATACACACGAAAAACTTGTTTGTGACGATCATTAGCACAATTTTTTACTACAGAATCTGAAAACTTTCAAAAAAAGGATTTATATTCTGAAATTACTATACCCCCAACGTTTATATTTTCGAATAACAACATTTTTGTAAATAGGCACGGCGAGTTACTTCGAATAATAAAAACGTCACGCTATGATATCAATATTACCATAGATTACGATTTCAGATTTTGAAAACACCTAACACAATTTCAAAAATTTAACGGTCTGAAAATCAATTACCATATGTAAAAAAACGGCAACATTAAAGCCATTTCGATGGTTGAAATTTATGATTGGTTCATATAATCTGTGCATCCCTCTTCGCAACCTAATTGACAAATTACTATCTATTATTCCATCTTGTCTTTAATATCATGCCCAACTTACATATGTTGGGCATGATATTAAAGACAAGATGGAAGACAAGACTAAGTTATTCTGAACTCAAATTCATTTTAGCATTCAATATTATCATTTAAGCCGAAGGTTCTTACTAACAGAAAATTCCATCAGTACTAAGCTCTCCACGCAGTCACATATATTCCAATATACTCCGTTATCCGTTCTCGGTAGGAGTAAAATTTGTTTTATTTCAATGCATAGAAAACAAAGAGGACGTTATTGGAAAACGTGAACTTGGAAGAAGAATTTTATTAAAATGCATACGTATTGAATTCGACTGTTATGTAGAAGCTAAACACAGCTGAAGAATTCAAATTAAAGCTGTCGTCGTCGATCTATTTCGAATAAATAAATAAAAGATCCCTACGATGTTTTGTGTACTACCATTGCGATAAAAGATTATCGTTTTTAGCACTTCTGGGCGCCTAAGCCTAGTTTATACTGGCAAATGAGATTTCCATATCAGGCCAGGTGTAAAAAAACCAGCCCCTATATGGCTGGCATATTAGATGCTTATTTACTGCCAATCAAAAAACACTGGGCAATTTTGTGAGTACAAAAGAACTGCCAAGGAAAGAACAATTAATATAAAATAAAACGTAATACAAATTTTGAAAACTTGTTTAAAGTTATAGGTAACATCGGCTACAAAGTTAGGACTCGTGCCAAGTCTTATACTTGGACTATTTGTTATTAAAATAAAACAATAATTGCAAAATTAAAAATTTTAAGTAACCCCCGGCGTCATTAATCATCTATCTAACACCATCTCATTGAGACTATTCATAAGCGCCCAAACACGCTATATCTGCTGTAAGTTTTTGTAGAATTACCATTTCGCAGACTTTTTGATGCTATAGGATCAGCTCAAGGATAGTATGTCATGGGAATGTCACCGAAGTGACAGTACACGAAATTTCAAATCAATCGGATGTGTAAAAGTTGGTAAAACCCTATTATCATGCACAAAATGAGCTGATAGTCATTAAACGCCTGAACTGATCTTCATAAATTATAGCTAAGAACCATCGTAGGCACATCAGCTTTCAAACAAAAAAAAACCGAGTCAAAATCGGTCCATTCGTTTAGGCGCTACGATGCCACAGACAGACACACAGATACACAGACAGACACGTCAAACTTATAACACCCCTCTTTTTTCGTCGGGGGTTAAAAAAGGTGCATAATATAATGGTTCACTAGATAAGTAGGTAGTATGTCATAATCGTTCTACTGGCACATTGTAAAGTAATATTCCAATTTGTCGCTTACATTGCGTGCGCGTGATCTTTAGTTATCTGTTTTCCTCGCGCTGAAAAGTTTCATCTCTGATGTCCTTTTCCATCTCGTATGAAGCAAAGTTCACAATGTCTCGAAGTAAAAAGTTTCAGTAAATTACAAGCAATAATATCTTTTCGCGGCAAATCGTTAGTATTTGAAAAATTCTCATGTTTGATTTCGTGTGGGTCTTGTGGACCTTTTAATGGCTTTGCCTTTCGCCTATTTTATTTTATATTTATTTTGTCTGCACCTCATTAGTAGTATAAAGAAATAGGTGGTTCTTTTGATATTTTTTCAACTTATGTTATTTAGTAATTGAGGTACAGTTCTCAAATGAACAGTTTACTTAGAACTGAATTTGGCCGTTAAATAGTCCTGTGAGCTCTCTACGTATGTCACAATATTAGACAAGAAAACGACAAGTGGAGGAGACAATTGGGATGTTGCCTAAGTTTGAATTTGGCTCTATTTTTCACAAATTCGGAAAATATACACTACTGTTACACAGAAAAACAATTCAAACTTAAAAGATATGGAATATTGTTGAAGTTGTACTGTTTTAAAATATTAAAAAAATGATTATTTAATTTTTTTAAATTTATCAAAAATTTTAATAATATTAGATTGCTGACATCAATTAAAACAACTATTATTATAGCAACTATTAATAAAAACATACTTAATACATAGTTATTATCAATTTTGTCATTATGCCCATACATTTCTTAGTAATATGGGAACATGTGACGTCACCTGTTCCGTAGATTTTCTATGGAGCGTTTTTGAACAATGCGCCGCAACACTTCAAACATGCCACTATATCTGTGAAACTATTGATCTTAGACATACTATTTCTTTTGCAATATTTCTTTATGAGTTATAAACTTCTTATTTATGAAATACAAAAAAAATTGTCAACTACCATATTATGAATAATTAATGTTTATTCTTGCTGTTTTCCCAAAACATTCTATTATTTGCAGACGTAAAAAAATCCTCTTTTAAACAATCGATATTAAAGACACTATCACCATCAAAGCTTTGAGTAACGGTCTGATTGTATAGACAAAGATTTTGACAAGCAAAAGGACGAAAGACACGCAGCAGCTAAAAATGTTTTGTTGATAGGGTCAAATACTTCAGAATTTTAAATTTCACGATTAGAATAGAGAAAAGAAACTACTCGGAATAGCTATGATGCACTTTTATCAAGCCGGAGTTAGACCACTTGGTATGGTGTTATGGAAGATTCAAAACGTGGGCGCACTTTAGGACAGAGTTTCGAGAAAGAAAACCCATACTTTACCAGTTTAGGTAACCTTCGAGGATCCCTTTTTCACGAATATTTTAATGCAAACAAAGTACACACAAAAAAAGGAAGAAGTAAAAGCTTTCCCATCGAATGTTCGGCGGCTCTGGATATGTCGGAGCATAATGCGAGTAATTGATTGATGGAATTTGATTCAACGTACGAAAATTTTTTAGCGAGCATTCTTACTGGTTCGACATTTACAAACAAATGAATATTCATAGCGTAGATTTTATTTCGAAAAATTAATACGAGCTGAAAATTTTACGGAATTATAGTTGATTGGAGATAAGATTTGCTAACTGGCAAAATGAACTACTACTGCGCTAAGAGTAGCGAAAATGTTATGCTTTCAGTAATCTTCAGATTCGTCGACCTGTCTTTCAAATTTTATTATTTCATAAATAAATGTTTAGAACTCATAAAGAAATATTTCAAATAAATAGTATGGTTAAAATCAATAGTTCGACAGATGCAGTCATCATCACCAGCCTATATACGTCCCACTGCTCGGCACAGGCCTTTCTTCATGGTTGAAACACATGAGGAGTTTGGGCCATAACACGCGGGTTGGTGGGTTAAATCGTTTCTAGTAACAAACGGGAGGAGCTCGAGATTAGAAATTTTGGTTGACCCATCCCGGGATCGACCATGGCGGAAGTTGCTTTGTTTTCATAAAAGAAACCAGAGTGCTCAAACCACTATCGAGCTCCTCCGAGTTTATGGTTTGTTTGATGTATGTTTGATATGTTGCAGCGCATCATCTAAAAACACTGCTTAAAAAATCTGCGGAACAGATGACAACTTGAGTGGGATGACCTTAGGTCAAAGCTTGATGGGTGACCGTCAGCACTATCGACTTTTCTGTCTCTCAGTTTTTAGTTGAAATACATAATATTGCTCCGTTAACCGAAACCGTTACGGAGTTTTACCTTCCATCATCAGTTCACCCCAATAACCCGATAGAATACTTCTATTAACGAATAGAAGTATTCTACGTACCTATAATATTTAGAGAATTATCTTCCAACTTCTAACCGTTGAGGAGTTGTACCTTCCATCACCAGCTCATCAAAATAAGATGGTGACTCAAATTAGCAAATATTTCAATAGCGTTACAAATAAATTAAAAATATCATCATCATCATCATCATTTCAGTCGAGAGAAGCCCACTGCTGGGCATGGGCCTCCCCCAAAGATGTCCATCGGTCATCCTTACCGATCGGTTCTGCGCTGTCCGCATTCATCGGCTTACATACGGCTCCTTTTATATCATACGTGCCCATTAACATTTGAGGTTTGCCCTCGATTTACCCGGGATCCCATCATCAGATCCTGACTTGGTGACAATAGGATCACCTCAGGAGTATCTCTAAATCGGTTCACAATTGACCGAGAAATCGATGAACATATATACAAAAAAAATACATACAGTGAAACATATAACCATCTTCTTTTTTGAAGTCGGTTAGAAATAAAAACTTACTAAATCAGTAACTTTGATGATAGTCAGGAGCTATCGGAAACCCACTGGCCTTAGCAAGCATTTGAAATGCTTTATTTGTGGTTGTAATTTCAAAAGGTACCCGGAAGCCTCGTCGCTCACTTATTGGTGAAGTTAATAGCACCGTCTCTCTACACCTATGGTTTGTATAGATTGCGGAAAACAAAACCTTGTTTTAATCATAAACTTTTGACTTAGAAAAGCATGTAGGTTGTAATATCTGCTGCCATCATTCATCATAATTCATAAGACAAAAGTTACGAGTGAGTGTCACCGAGATTAGACAGTTCAAAAGTAACTCGTAATTCTAAAATTATTTTCATTAGATATTTGTGAGGAGGGACCCTCAATTTTTGTGTCACATGGAGACTACTGAAAATATTTAAGATGTCATCTTGATAAAAAAAAGTATATTTCGTAATCTGCCCCCTTATTCTCAATTGTCGGATCACGGATTCGATTCGAAAAGTCACATGCCGTCTCGTTTTGACGCATCGCGATAAAAAGTGACAGGTATAGAGTTTCCGAAATTCGAATACTTTCCGACAGTTGAGTATAAGGGGGCTGGACGCGCTGCGTTTTGATATTCTCTTTAAATAAACCATTCAATCATAGCACACCACATTCGCTCACTTGTTTTGTCAGTTATTGCATTCCCGCTCCGCATCTCACTCTCTCTTGTTCTCTCTCTCGCTATGCTTCCCGCATAACTTATCCGCATATTATAAAACAAATAAGAACTAAGTTCATATCATAGGTACTGAACTGTACTGTAAAACCTGTGATTACATGATAGCAAAAATATGGTGTGTGAGGTTGGTTAAGGGAGTTGACCACAGGCCAGGCAAACTACCGAAGACGGAGACCCTCCAAATCGACATTCCACACGATGCAAAATCGGAGCAAAATCAGTATAGTCGACAAGCACATCAAGTGTAATAGTTTCACTACGAAAAACGCCTCTATTATGAATGGTATTAAGGTCAAATTGTCTGTACATAAATGATTCACGGGCCAATTAGATTAGATTATAATAACAGTAATAATAATCGTACAATGTTGTTATCTCCTTATTCACAACTTATGGTTACGGAATATTTTTTAATTTATAGTTATTTTAAATAACTTTTCAGCATTATTTCATGAAATGATTTTTTTTTATCTTTCCAACATGAAGAGGGGTGGGCAAAAAACTAGCAGCAAAATCGTTTACTCTTAGATGCCTAACAATAAATTAAATGTCGCTCGCCGCATTTTAGCATTACACGTCGCAGAAAAAAAACTCAATAATCATCCCATAATGTTTGAATTTATTTCATTAATAAAATATATTAAGACGTAAGTACTAATCATAAAAAATGCGAAATCACTGCTATTGCATACTTAACTTTTAATGATAATTAATTGTGAGTTCTTAACTACACTTCGTTCCGAAAAGTCAAATTCAGTCACTTGTTGATCGAATAACTAATTTTGAGAGCAAATCCAAAACATAAAAGCTGAAAAGGATTTTCAAAACAAATAGCTAAGTATAAGTGGAAACTTTGTTGGCATTTTGTTTAGTTTATATGCGTAATTTTTTGTGTGTTATTGTATTGCTGTATGTTTCCCTTAAATAAATAAATAAAATATCGACACTGAATCAATAACCTCAGCAGTCATGTTTAAGAAAAACTATTGCTTACACACCTGGAGAAATAAGACTGCGCTGAAAAGGATGTTCTAGATTTATAATAATAGCCTATTTACTCAAATAAGTATACCTCAATTACTAAGTTGAGAACTTATATCGGTACAAATAGAAATTGCTGTGTGCCTTATCGGCTAATTTAGTATGTTTATATTTTTTTATTTTGATTGTAAATATGATATTTATGAAAAAAAGTTAGTTGTCAGTGAATCTTCCCTTCGGGAACTCGTTTTATTCCTGATTCCTATTTCCTTCACCTTAGCAAGTTTTTGATAACATTGGTAGTCAGTAACGATAACAGCTTTGCTTGATTATGAATATAGTTACATAATATTTTTTTTTTTTTTTTTTTTATACAACTGGATGACAAACAAGCTGACGGCCCACCTGATGGTAAGCGGTTACCGCCGCCTATAGACACCTGCAATAACAAGGAAAAGTCACTTGATATTGCAGGTGCGTTAGATATTGAATAGTAACCGCGATATTAGAGAATAGTAACCTTAATAGGATGAGATGGCGGAATACAGAACAACACTATATAATACTAAAGTCGTATTTCAAAAATCTTTTAGAAAACTTTTACTCAATGTTGTGAAAATTAAGGTCGTCTCAACACACCGATTCATTTGAAAGGCGCTTTTATTATAGCTGCTATAATATAATTTACTCGGACGACCCCAAGAACTTAGCAACCCATTAAAACTTCAATGAAACTTAAAACGTAATGAGCGGCGCTGGTTTGGTAAACCACGGACTCAATGAAGTAGAATATTTTTCATGAACTCCTCTTGATACAGTCTGTTGAGAAATAAATATGATTCTTAAGAAAAGCAACCCGTATTAATACATAACGAACACCGTATTTAACTTGTTAAACATTTAAGTGATGCTACAAGCAACTTCCGATTCTATTATTGCGATGCTAAAGTTGATTTTCTGAAACATATTTTTGATAAATCGGAGAGATCAGATGATTTTCATTCGGAATATACCGTTTTATTTACACGCATTTTCTTTTTTTATTGTTGAGTATTCTGCATCATCGTTATACCGTCCAATTACCAGGATTATTGTTTGATCTTCAACGTCTGTCTGTGTTAAATACGATTTACCTGTCGATAAATAATTATATATATTTCTTGGTGAAAAAAATCAGAAATAAATCGAATCGTTTTTAAAAATATTTTTCATCTCCTACCTTACATTACTTGTAAAAGCTGTTTTTAATTACATAAATAAATATTTGAAAGATATTTAGTTAAATACCTATTCTACAAAAATATCATGTTCTGGGGCGAGGACAAAACCCACAATCCACGGTTTTTTTTCTAGTTTAGACAATTTTCGAAAAGATGTTTTTAAGTGAACAATTTCGTCTCTTTATTTATTTTCTTCGAAACAAACTGTTGATATTGTCTCTAAATTATTCTAAACTAAAATATTACATGTTAAAACTGAAAAGGAAAAAGAGAAAAACTAAGAAATACCTACACTTAAAGTAGCTATTGTAAGGACTTTTATTTTCACTCTTTGAAGCATTTTAATATTGGCGTCTTTGAACAATTTCTAGACAAAATAGTATTTTGATACCAAAAAGGAGTTCGTATCCTAATAAATCTAATGTTTGGTGTTTTCAAGAAAAAACACCAAACTTTTAGAATTCTAAAAATTTGGTTGCAATCATATCAAAACGTACTGGAGAATCATACCTTATTTTACGGCAAAAAATTATAAAGTCCAATAGGTCTATTGAACTTAATAAGCCCATTGGTTTTATATTGATTTCCTCACACTCAGTCACTGTGCGGTGACACTAATCTCCCATGTAATGCCCATGCAAATACTGTAGTACTGTAGATGTTTCCTTCTATAAATCATGGATGTAAAGAAGAAAGAATGTGGGATAGATTTGTGGTATACCAGCATACATGAACCGCAAACCACATATATTTAAGAGGGCACGGATTCTTTGCACATGATGGCTGTAGGTACAGTTGTGTATCTAGCAGACTGTGAGCAGGGTTTGACAGTAGTAACGCTGTCAAGGGGCCATTTTTTACCAGTGAAGTAACACTGAAAGGGTAAGTTGTAAGTTACCGAATTCCGTTCATTTATGTTAAATTGAAAAACATAGCCACACTAAAAGAAGAAAATAAGCTTCCAAGACACGAATGAGGGACAAAAGGAAACGCACTAAAATACGCAATTGAGCGCGTCTAAATCTTTGGTATCAAAGCTTCGAATACTTATGAAGCTTTATGAACTTTTAAGGGTCTTGACAAATTATAATCTTTACCAAGATTACGAATTGAATGTTCTGGAACTTAATGTGAAATGTGTCATTAATAGTGTTTTAATAAAGTTTTATGGGTTGGTAAGGTAAGGTAAGGTAAGGTCAATTATAATTGCGGAAGTAATTTTGTCTGTCTGTTACATTTTTACTATCAAACCTCTATGGGTTTGTTAGTAAAAATGTAACAACCATAGAGATTACATTCTTCTTCAAAAAAGAAGCATGTCATCCAATAAACAACAACAACACCAATGTACTAACAACCAACCAAAGCAATCAATGCACCAATTTGTAACAATACCAATGTATTGTTATAAATTCGAAGGTATTTTTATTTACAACTAGATGACAAACAATCTGACGTCCCACCTGACTCTGACGCCCTGATGGTAAGCGGTTACCTGGTAGGTATAGGTATCTGTCTATACGTCTGTTACGTTTTCATTCATAGGGTACCTTAGTATTGTTGTATTGTATTTAAGTGGCTTAATTTCAATTATTAGCTACGATTGTTTGACTGCGTTCGGTCGGAATACGGATGAGTAGTTGTAATAATATTTGTGTTGTACAATACGTCGAGAGCGGATCATATATTATTAAATTATTCACTCTATAGTCTGCACGGATTGCTCATACATTAATAACAAATTAAAAATACCCAACATAATGTAAGCTGCAATGTCAGATTGTCTGTTGTCTTGTATATGTCGCAGCCGTCTGGTTAAATCAGCCGCTTAACTGGACGCCTAGCCCGTTGATTGAACGCTGGCATTCAATCAAACGGCTAAAGTAGAACTAGCCAAGTCATTGAGCGCAACGTTTAACCAGATGGCTGAACGTCATGTCAGCCGTCTGGTTTAAATTAGCCATTCAATTGGACGCCTAGGCGGGTCGTTTAAATCGAATAACTTTTGAGGGACTGTTTATGTGATTGGTAGGTTCAAGGTTATTGGTAGGTTCAACGGGGACGCTTGGGACCGGCAATGGCAGAGTTGAACCTACCAATCAACCAAAACTTTTCAGTACCAGAAGTTTAACTATCAGGCTAGGCATTTAATTGGATGCCGGCGTTTAATCAACGGGCTAGGCATCCAATTAAGCGGCGATTTTAACCCGACGGCGGCGACATACCCAATTCATTCTTTCAAATCAAATATAATTTTGTATAGGCTTGTCCCTTTCACTCGCTACCTTTCTTGATCGTGGTTTGTTTATAATTATACTCACTGCTTCGTCCTCGAGATTAGCATAAGATACATGTAGTAACACATACGGTGACGCCAGTTTATGCACTAATAGTTGAGATATTTTTATTTTTATTTTACTTATTAAAAATATTTTGCGGGTAGGTTAACTTATCTGTTACTATGACAGCGCTATTTAATACGTCATTCACAGTACAGTGCTCCGCCAGTTCGCACACGTTTTTGTTTCCTTAGTGTTTATAAGTTTTTTCAGGTGAAATGGGTAAAAGAAAACATTTGAAAAATGATGATTAAGATTACATTGCAAGAAAATAAAAAATAATAAAAAAAAAAACTGAATAAGAAACTAAAAAATAGCAAAAATAACGACATGACTCGGTCTCATCTATGGATTCATCAAACTACGACGCATTACCCTCAAACAATTAAGGTATGATACTTAGTTATATTACCAAGTGAATGAATCTGAATTACGAATATCGTATAGTTACATGATAAGTCAGTATAGTAATAACTGCTTTACTGACAATACTCTAACAAAAAATTATACGTACATCTGTTATAAACAATGTTACTGATAAGTCGAAGGCATATAAGCCCCACGACAATACTGTAACGAAATAGATGCATGTATAAAGTTAGCTTTGCGGTGGTCACTAAGCTAACTAGCATGCTATCTAAATGGAGTCAATCAGAATATTGTAATTAAGGTGATACCTACTACTTGGTGGGTATATTGGTACCAACTGCCCCGCCAGGCTGGCGCCTGTCACTGCCTGCGCACCGTCTCGGTCCGCTGAGCACAATTTTTTTTTAAATAAAATAAATGATCTGGAATTGCACCTAGTATGAATGTCATAGGTGCTATTTTATGTTACATTAGCTCATTCAGGAGAAATAAAGAGTGATGATAAGAATACATTTCTTATTTTATGTTTTCAGTAGGCAGATTAATGACGATAAAGACATCAAAATGTAATGCAGATATGAACTGAAAATTTACAAATAAGTACCTGCCTACTTACCTTATCTTGTTGAGCCACAGCTTGAACTATTCATAAATTCATGAATGAATTACTATTTGCTTTTGTATTATTAATATCAAAGAGACGCATGCCAGAAGTACTGATGATGCGATTATTCTAGATGATATCGAAGATATTATGGAGCCTACGCGTTGAAATAGTACCGAGCCTACTGGAGATCCGATCCCGTCTACGAGCACATGCGATCTACCATCTTCCATTTATATTAAATTTCTGGATGATGAAATGGCAGTAATATCAGAAGTCAAAATAATATAAAACTAGAAAAATTTCAAGTCCTGAGGCGGGAATCGAACCCGCGATCTTTCGCAATCCGGGTGACTGCTCTAACCACTGAGCCACCCAGGACTTGGGATATCCCTGTGAAATTCTTCTAGTCTATCTGTATTTGCGTTAATGAGCTAACGTCCACCCTACAATGTCGAAATGTCCTATTTCAACATCCGAAACGAGTATTTTTACAAATACCTACGATTCGGTTAAGTTGGGGCAGTGCTTTCAAATATTCTTAATTTTTTATTTAAACATTGTTAAAATTTGTTTGAAAAATTACTTAGTAATTAAAATAATATAAAACTAGAAAAATTCCACGTCCTGAGGCGGCAATCGAACCCGCGATCTTTCGCAATCCGGGCGACTGCTCTAGCCACTGAGCCACCCAGGACTTGGGATATCCCTGTGAAATTCTTCTAGTCTATCTGTATTTGCGTTTATGAGTATGAGACTCAGGTTAATAAAACCATTACCGTTACAAATACACAGAAAAAAAAAATTGGAAAGCTCCTCCCCCTGGCTGCAGGCTCAAGATGGCTCAGGCTCAAGATGCTGAAGAAGATCCTCAGAGGAATCAGCACGCGAGATCCTCAAGGCCTTCGTATCAGCCGCCCCCGCCACCCCCGCCACCCCCGCCACCGGCGACGTACTCAGCGCCACGGAGTCGCTATCGACCTTAGAACCGGTGGTAAGACAGGCCGGAAGGCTTTGTCCATTTATAATCAATGATCATAAAATATTGTCATGGATTTCTGTTTCAAATACCTGAAGGGTATTTTTTTTATTTAAGACCGGTGATACAATTAAATATTCCTAAACGACAAGCATATACTAAGATAGAGAAATCACTCACAACACTGTATATTTTATTCTTTATCTATAGGGGCGATTTCTCAGTGCTTAATATGTAAAGGAAAATTTTTATCAAGTCTTTTCCTTTTACAAAAACCAAACGGTAAAAATAGATAAATACTTAATTTTAAAAAACCGTAATAAAGTCATTGACACGGAACATTATAAATAAGAAGACTTACGGACAGTTTTATTGTACCGCAAACTTATAAGATGCATATTTTTTTACTAAAAATTCACGTCAATTTTAAAAAATATTTGTGATTTCAATTTGGAAATAAAATTGAATTCAATGTATTACCGTTTGATCTACCGTTTGAGTACAACCAGTACAACGCCTTTTGTGTTTACCAAAACTATGAAACCGGTAAGTAGTGAAATTGCTTAGATCCTGTGGCTAAATATCTACTATAAATTTAGATGGTTTATTGTAAATAATGTAGATAAATAATACATAGCTATATGGAGTGCTTAGATAATTTACATGTTACGGTAATGCTCTTAAAATCATTAGGATTTATTACAAATTATCAAAAAGTAATTTACTACCTAGTAGGTTTTTTGTAAATTCCTAGGATAAATTATAGATACCAAAAATGTTATTGTTACATTTATTTAATTTTATTATCGTTGCCGGAAAAAATACAAAAAATTAAAATCAACTCAGTCATTTTCATACATTAAAAAGACGTACCTAAGAAAAGAGACTTTGGTCGTTTGGTCGGACTTCTTACATCTGCTTGCCCTGCAGTTGAATATGGGTGTACGTACAGTACACAAAAAGTTTTAAAGGTGCAAGTATTTTAATTTAAAAAATGATCCAGATAATTATGATAGATGTATGATAGTACCTGAGTCTTTACTCCCCGAATTCGAATGTGGATTCGGGCCATACCCCTTCTAATAGTATAAAATGTGACAAATATGTATTAAAAATTTTCAGTGATGCTTCAACTACGGGGTGGGGTGCGCATGTGGTAAGGAAACTGCTGTGGTATTTGGACAAATTTTGAACGTTCTAAACATATTTAATAACATTTTAATTATCTAGAAATTTTAGCAGCCTTTTTTGGCCTTAAAGTCTTTGCTAAAAATTTATTAAACTGTCAAATATTACTTCGTATAGACAATACCACTGCAATCTCATACGTTAATCGTATGGGTGGTATACAGTTTCCTCACCGCAAATTACACAAAATCTGTGTCAATGGTGTGAGAAAAAAACAGATTATACTTAGTATTCTAAAAACGCTTAATATATTCGCTCTGCAGAGAATTCTGCAGCAGATGCGGAATCTAGGCGTAACCATCCAGATGTTAAGTGGGAGCTCGCTGACTATACTTTAAAAAAAAAAATCGATTGCGTGAACCTGAAATTATCTTCTTCTTCTATCGACATCTTGGAACAGGGATGCCTTTGCCATAAACGCATTCTCTGTACCATGGTCAAGGTTTTTCTTTAACGCCTTTCCTCCGTTTACCATGATACTAAAAAGTATACGGAAACTTGTGAAAGACAAGGCCACAGTTATATTTGTAGTCCCTATGTGGCCTACACAACCATTATTTCCACATTACAAAAAACTCCTAGTCTCACCCCGCTTGTTTTTTTCACCTAGTCGGAATCTGATTTTATCTCTTTCCAGCAATCGTCATGTACACCAGCGGCTTACCCTGGTTGCCGGAGTATTGTCAGGACGTCAATGTTAAGAAGAAATATTCCGCATTCTTCAATACAAATAATGATAGCTTCATTCTCAAACAATTCATTTAATACAATATAATTCTTGTTTTAAAAGTGGTTCCAACAATCTTAGTCTGTACGAGACATCTATTTCTAGCATATTGAAATTCCTTACTGATCTTTTTGACAATGGAGCTCAATATATGGAACGCTTAATAGTTGCAGATCTGCATTATCGTTGACAATAGGTCCTCATCTCAGTAGTGATGTTGATGTAACAATTAAAAGGTTTTTTAAAGGAGTGTTTCGGCTACGGCCTGCATTGCCAAAATATAATGACACTTGGGATAATTCTCTAGTGTTAAACCATGTATACAAAATGTAACCCAATGAGTCATTAAGTATAGTGACAATTTCAAAAAACTTGTAACTATCCTTGCTCTTGTGACAGCACATAGAATGCAAACTTTTGTTCAAGTATTCAAGTAAATAATATAGAATGGTTCCCTGAACAAATAATCATAATAATCCCAGATTTTATTAAGACATTTCGTGTTGGATCTGTACAACCTATCTGTCTTACCTTGTTTTAATGAAATACCTTGAAATGTTATTTAAACGTTACAGAACCCTTACGTCAAGATTATGTTTATCTTTTTGTAAGTTTAAGAAAGCCTCATTCTAGAACAGTGTGTTTTCAGGCTGTACTAGCTGTCTCCGCATATGGACTTTTCTTACTGCTTCACATCAGGTGGTGTTGAGTCATTTGCTGAGTTTTGTATATAAAAAATAAAAATAAAAAATCGCAAAGTATCGTCGCAGATGTAGATGTCTCGACCTTCACTGCACACAGTACTAGGCACGCCAGTACTTGAAAAGCTAATTAGCTAGGTGTTAACCTCGACTTAATACAAAAGACAGCAGGCTGGAGTGGCAGTTCACAGACTTTTTATTAGTTTATATTAGGATCATCATCAATGAAAGTGATGAGGGCTCCTTTGCAAGGACGATTATGTCAGATCTAGTTTAATGATTCAAAAGTATCATTAGTTATTGCAACAGTTAATGTACCCATTAGCATTTGTTTAGTTATTTAACAATTGTTAAGATTGTTATAAATTGAAATTATGAGTCGGTAAATAAATAAATGACTAATATATTATAATTTTTTACAATACTTACAATTTATCTCTCAATATCTACATGTAACTTATGCTAATCTCGAGGACGAAGCAGTGAGTATAATTAATGATTAAACGAACTTACCTGTCGTGAAGTTCTATCATAATTATACGAGCTGCTTCGTCCGAAGAGATTAGCATCCCTCCCAGATCCCCAATTCCAATATCTATTGTAAAAAATTTCATTGCTCTAAACTAAATGACGTATTAAATAGCGCTGTCATAGTAACAGATAAGTTAACCTACCCGCAAAATATTTTTAATAAGTAAAATAAAAATAAAAATATCTCAACTATTAGTGCATAAACTGGCGTCACCGTATGTGTTACTACATGTATCTTATGCTAATCTCTTCGGACGATGCAGCTCGTATAATTATGATAGAACTTCACGACAGGTAAGTTCGTTTAATCATTAATTATTCCTTTCCTAAGTTGGCTAAAGTATAAGTTAATAGGCAGATAGATAATAATAGTTTACTTACACGCACTATCGCAGCTTTAAGAGAGGTAGGACGTTTACCACTCGAATCTCAAGCGACTGGCCCAAACCCTGGAACTGTTTTACGGCGATCGATGGTACATACCTATCGAGACGTACCTAAATACGGACCTACCGCCAACTAAGATTATCAGCTACTACCTGGTAAGATAGTGATTCCCCATGTCACACTGTTTTTCGGCGATACCAAGGAGAATGAATGATATGTTGCTGCGTTTCAAGGCAAGATTATCACAAAAACGTAATGTAGGCCACACTATAAACACATGAGGAGAAGGTCTATAATTGCTTGCACATTTCTGTTTTGGTAGATTTCGTCGCAATAGCCGGCCTCGCGCGTTTTACGATATACAAAATCATAGCCAGCTTAACATAGGTGTTAAGTAGATTTACAATAGTAAAATATTCCTGGACAGATATTGTAAATAAAGCTGTTGATAAGATATGTACTGAAACTTTTAAATATGACATGTTAATCAATATGTAAATTTTTAACTGAAATAAAGATGGGTCATTTTCACCAACTTTTTCATTCATGCATGCTCAATGTAAGTAGGAATTGATTTTGAAACCTGGTAAACATTTACCATTCACGATCGTACGTAATTCATAAATTCAAACGATGTTACGTTCAATAAAAATAAATGGGCGCCAATCTGAGGAGAGAAATAAGTTAATTAAAATTCCACTGCTTGAAAAGCGCTTTTTTTGGTGCGTAAAATTGGCAGCGCAGACTCGTTTACAATGTGGTTTTTAATAATGTCGACATAATTTCTGAATATAGATTCCATGAGAAGGAAACGGAGGAATTATTCGTTTTATTTTAAATAAATTTACAGATACTTTTTTAGCAAACGTTCTTGTTGTCAACCTTCTTGGCCGTCATGAGAGTAATATGGATTGATGTGAACGATAGTAATTACACGTATGTCAATGTCGCACTTATTCTTTCTTTTCTGCTCGGTAGGAACTTGTTTAATCTCGTTAGTTTTGTTCAATGTCGTAAAAAGTAATGTTAATTACTTATGACATATTAATGTGTTCTAATCATCATCATATTAATACGTGAAGCAAAAACTTTGCACTCCTTTTACGAAAATTGCATGGACGGAGGAGTTTAAAATTTCGCACACCTATAGTTTATCTGGAGAAGAAGTGCTAATATTTTCTAAAATTATGCAGAATAATTACATTAAATCAATAATAAAAACATTACAAACACTACCAAGTATAATAAATAGTACGCGTATATTATGTCAAATTGAGAATATATTAATATTGTTTGTTATTTGTCTATAGTATTACTGAATGTCAAACATAACGGTAGTAAAAAAAAACATAAAATATAATATAATTTAAAAGAATCTGTAATAATATAGAAGTATAGTTTTGACAATAGAACCTTAGTAATGTTCAATCTTATAATTTAAATTAATTATGGTCGAATTTTGAGCACAGAGCGACCACTAAGTAGTCTCAATAAATGAATGAGATTAAATAGATTTTGTATTTAAAAATACGAGTTTTTAATCAAAATAAACCTGCTGTTGTTCCCACTTTTGCTGCGAGAGAAGTTAAGGTGCCTATGAAAATAACATAAAATGTACCTGTACAAGATTATCTATATTTTGAGTGTTAAGTTTTACGAAGCATTGATATATTTATTTCCCAAGCCGTAAGGGACTAATCGAAAGTAATGATGTTAGCTTTTTACGCAACAACAACAGATACTTAGTTACTAAATATGTATGGCAAAGTCGAATATATTTTTGCAAGTAATAAGACATCTAGGCGTTAGATTCAAAGCAAGCAGGTAAGATTTACAAATGCTATTACAAGACCGTTAATGAAAACCTAATAAATCTTCTGTTAGAATGGTATAAATTTCTGCACGCATATTATTCTCATTAACGGCGGCGTGTAAAGTAATTATTCTGATTTTAATAAAACAGTTACTAGACAAATGGCTTCCTTTAATCATGGCCTAAAAATATTATGTCTAAAATGTCACACCATTAGTGAAACCCGTAACGGAGTAAAGTGCCGTGAACTCCAGCTAGACTAAGAAAAATGACACACGACACATTTATAATGTAATATAAATTCTTATAATTTTTTATAATACATAAATCTGATTGAGAAAAGACTGTCGTTTTCTATCAAATTTAGCTAAGAAATGGTCGATTAGCTTTCACTACCTTAATCTGTCAAGCGGCGTTGACGGGTTAATCAAATGCATTGAATTTACATGTCTTTGATATTGTAATTAGTATGTTGACAGGAAGAACAGTAAATATCATAACCACTTACTATGCCAACAGCACAAACACTAAAGTGAGTAAGTTTGGAACAAGTACTCACATACTCGAGCGCAAAGTTTCCTACCATTGTTCGACTAGATAGTTTTACTCAAAAAACTTGGTAGATTTGTGCGGAAGGCCAAACGTTTGGCGGTAATTAGGAAGCTCGTCACGAACAGAACCCAAGGGCGGTAGCCGCATTATTCCCCATAAAACTTTCCTTTTAGGCTTGCACAAAAGAGATGGAAAACATATACATTTATTTAATTATTTAGGGTGTTTGATTTGTATGCATAGTTGGGAATCTTTTTGGCATTTTTACTATTTTAACCCCCGCCGAATAAATAGGGGTATTATAAGTTTGACGTGTCTCTCGATGTATCCGTGTGTCTGTCTGTGGCATCGTAGCTTTTAAAGGAATAAACCAATTTTGATTAGTTTCTTTGCTTGACAGCTGACGTCATCCAGATGGCTTTTAGGTATAATTTGTGAAGATCTGTGATTTGAGATTTGCGTTTGATCTCATTTCCTACTTGACTAAAGGGTTTTAGTAACTTTCACAGATCCAATTGATTTGAAATATGGTGTACTGTAATTTTAGTGGTATTTCCAAGACATGCTAGCCTTTAGCTGATGCTGTAGAATCAAATAGTCTGCGGGATGCTTCATTCTTCAGAAACTTACAGCAGATAAAGCGTGTTTGGGCTTATTCGAATGGTCACAATGAGAGGGTGTCAGATAGATGATGATCGAAGCCGGGGTCACTTTAAAATGTAATTGTACACTACCACTACTTTTTGTTAATTTTACAAGTTAGACGACCGGCGGACCGAGTGGTCTGTACCCCTTGATGGACAGGCTACCCGGTCAGGGGTTCGATTCTTGGTAGCATTTGTTATCGCGTCATGTGCGTTTTTATGTTTATTTTGTTTATTTATAATATTTTATATATATTATTATCAATATGCATTCGTTATCCAGTATCCATAACACAAGCTCTTCTAAATGCCTACTTTGGGCTAGCTAATAGGTGATTGTGATATTAAATTATAACATTCCTAAAATAATTCGCAATTAGTTTATTTAATACACCAAGAAGCAACCACATTTGTGGATGACGCGGCTCCATAGGTAATGGCGCGAAAAGTTATGCCAAGCCAAACTTCATGTAGATCACTTCAGCAGCTTATAGCTGCAAACGTAGCAGACAGACAGAGATATAGTTTCGAATTTGATATTATATATTAGTATAAAATATGACAATAGATGAAATATAAGAAATGGCTGCGTAAATGTCAGCAATCATTCGTACTTGTTTCTTGTTGTAAAAATAAATCCGAAGAGCAACAACGTATTCTAAGGTAATGATATCGTGTGGTTCCTTACGTCCCCATCCCACCCTCGATGTGTTGCTATTACAAAACTTGTTAAGCGAAGTTTTTCTCCAAAGTATCTGGGAACAAATGTGTCGCGTAACAGAATATCAGCAAAGACTGTAGCGAAGTTTGAAATCAGCTGCTTTACAAAACTTTGAAAAGATTTCTCCGTATGTCGTAAATAAATCTGGATAATGTATTGTTCACTTTATAAGCCCGTTAAGTGGTCCTGAGAATAGGTAAGGTGTTTGTCTGTAAGCTACAAACAAAAATAACAAACAATGAAGCAACCTCTTGTGCAATATTTGTTATAAACCGTTGTCAATGCGGTTGTACGTTTTTTTTAGTATGTTTGTTAACTTAGAATTCCTTCATTTATAAAACGATTTAGAAAATTATTTTATTTAATTGAAAAAGTACACTTTCAGTTTAGTCCCATATATTTTATTAAACACGATTTTTTAAAATCAAAATAACTGCTACATTGCGGATATTAGTTTTCTTGATACTTTCAGTGGTACTTTTATTTGCCAAGTTGGTCCACGATCTCCCATCCGTCATTGACTTTCGAAAATTTTTACTGATGATTGCAAAAAAAAAATTAAACAAAAATAAAAACTGTCTTTAAAACACTCAAAGGGAAATAATGAAAAAATAATAATTAGGTACTACCTACTTATTTCACTAAAAGTTATTTTTTGGAATTGTTGCTACACTTTCTATTGTTTCTGGAAACAGGTTAGCATCAACTTTAAGAGAGAAATAACTTTTTATGAAATATGTACCTAATTAAAATGATTTATTTTGTGGTAGATAGATTGAAAATCAACAATCACTGATGTAGGAAAGCTCCTACAATTTATTCCTCTTTAGTGTTATAAAGACGGCTTTTATTTTTATTTAAAAAATTTTCGTACTTGTGAATCTAGTGTTGAGATCAAATCTATCGGAAGAGTCGTCCTTGAAAAATATTTTTAGTATTGACTTTTCCACGGTGACCTCGAACGAAAAAACTTACAAAGAAGTAGTTCATTGTCAAGCAATTACGATCACATCGATCAAGTTAACGATACTAGCGGTAAGAGATAACTACTATCGTGTATGATTTCAATTAATTCGACTGTTTCAAAAAACTACAGCATCATCACAGCCCATGAAGTCCACTGCTGAACAAAGTTTTGCGCAGTCTGCATCCAACGGCTCCCCCGCACCCCTGAGGTCGTCTGTTCAAATAATGGAAGGCCGCCCTACTTTGCTTTCCGGTACATGGTCTACTTTAACCATGCTATAATTTTCTAAACTCACTAAAAACCATCAACGTTCCCAACCTGCTGCATATCGACGCAACTACACGGGGAACATGGTAGTCGTCCGCGTAGTCGCGTTGCAGCTTGCCTTAAAAGGCCCCAACAAGGTTTAGGGATATCCCGGGAAGGATTTGAATATCCCTTCCACGCCAGGTGTAAGGTGCAGAAGATGGAGGCGTTCTATGTGCCCTGCTCACTGCCACTTCAACTAATCCTATGAGCTATGTAAGTGACCCACTTCAACTTGCTAATCCTATGAGCTATGTAAGTGACTTTAGTTATCTGACGGATGTCCTTATTTCTGGTACTGTCCCGTAAGGAAACGCCTAACATAGCTCGCTCCGCAGCTCGTTGGGTGACTGTAAACTTGTACAGACGTACAAGTTTACAGTCACCCGTTGTAACGTGGGCTTTTAGTAAGTGACCACGTTACATAATATAATGTATTTCTTGCATTGTTATAGTAAGTTTTGTTATATAAGATCAACCGAGCAGATGTATAATTCCATTTTAAAACGAATGGACTGATTTTGATTCGGTTTTTTGTTTAAAAGCTGACGTGGTCAGGATGGTTCTTACCTTTATTTTTTGAAGATTTAATGAGTCCTGTGGTAACTATCAGCTCATTTCCTACTTGTCAATAGAGTTTTACTAATTTTCACAGATTCGATTATTTCCCAGACAAGCTAACCTTGATCTGATCCTGTATCATAAAATAGTATGCGTGCGGGTTGATCAATTTTTCAGAATCTTGCAGCAGATATAACGTGATTGGGCTTATAAGAATAGTATTAATGAGAGGGTGTTAGATAGATTATTAATGAGGCCGTGGGTTACTTAAAAACATTAATTTCAAATTTTTACTTTACTTGTTTGACATCAATTATTGTTTGTGTTGTGAAATCCTTTAAGCCTTATAAATTTATGCGCAGTAATGAACTCTTGTATCGGACGGCTTCACGAACATATGGAATTCCCTGTTTGTAAAATAAAGCAACATAGAAATACATGCGCCAGTAGAATCCTTGTTTAGACAAGATTACCTTCTTATTTAAACAGATGAGATCTTTCAAAACTCTGTGTCTTGACTTGTCATCGAAATATCGGTTGTCAAATAACAATGCCAACTAAATTAAAATGTTGTAAATTAAACCAATACCCCTTTTAACTACCTCTGTGGTCTAGTGGTTGAGTTACCGTTTGGTACCTCAGATCTAGAGTTCTGGGATTCAATTCCCGTGGGA
Organism: Nymphula nitidulata; assembly: GCA_947347705.1. Classification (NCBI taxonomy): domain Eukaryota; kingdom Metazoa; phylum Arthropoda; class Insecta; order Lepidoptera; family Crambidae; genus Nymphula; species Nymphula nitidulata. Next base: position 29,031,483 of record OX374616.1, read on the forward strand.
GCAAAAATTTCCCGTTCGGTTTTGTTGGTGGTAGGGCTTTTTAAGTTCACCTGGTTTGCTACCACCTAAGTCGGCCGCCATAACAAATGTTGTGTTCCCACAGTTGGGGGTAAGGTTCCTCTTTTTGGCCTTAACATCGCTTTCCATCAGGTGAGAATATGAAGGCCAAGAGCTACTCCATAAAGAGTTAAAAAAACCCGGCCTAGTGCGAGTCAGACTTGCGCACAAAGGGTTACGTACCGCAATCTATACACAAGCGTCTACCTGTTCCTGTTATCAATATCGAGCAAAAAAAATAAGTTTGTTGTATGGAAGCCCCCTTGAATATTTATAATATTCTGTGTATTAGTATTGGTTGTCATAGCGGCAACAGAAATACATTATCAGTGAAAATTTCAACTGTCAAACTATCACGGTTTATGAGATACAGCCTGGTGACAGACGGCCGGATGGACGGACAGCGGAGTCTCAGTATGTACAAGACCAAGGAGGCTGGTTTAGCGCCTTTTACTTTTTCTATATATTCGTCATTTGTTTTTATTGTTCTCATATTCTCCTTCTTTTATTCACGCTACTGATAACATCTATCGACTGTCAAGCAATGTTTTTTATTACAATATATTTTACTATGGATTAATACAGTTTAATTTCGCTCATCACAATCGACGGCTCATCACACAAGTTACACAGTAACAGGGTCCCGTTTTATCCTTTGGGTACGGATCTCTAAAAATGAATCAACGATTCCTAGATCAGTAATGCAAATTATTTTTATCTTTGTTCCGCTTACCCATTCGGCAATTTCCAACTTTAGCCTTGGGTTTTACAAAATCAAACTCAGTATTAATTAAAGTTAAAAATAACTCTCATTTTAACTCAAACCAATAATATACACACACAAAACCTCAAACATCCTTTGTCTAAAAATTGAGAGATAGTATCTATGTAGTAGATTGAAATCAAAACAACAAACAATCCTATTATTGTCTGTCCGTCTATTGGAGTTCCACAATTTACAATACCTTGCGAAAACAAGAGGCTTAGAATTTTAAGTCTTTTTAAGCCCTTGTGTTGAAGTGAGAGATTTTTAATGAAAAACGACTTGTTTGCTGTCCTTTCGTGCTTGCGGCTTGCAATCAATACAAATATTTACCGTAAAGCACCCTACTTGATATTTAAGTGCTGAAGGGTCTGTAAAGAACCCCGCGCTGATAAGATTCGTTTCGTGTAAAGGGACTCAACATGAACCATTTATACGTAGAAGGAATTTGCGATCTTCTTTGATAAAATACATTTTTCGAAGTTATATAAACATACATACACAACCATAATAATTATTGTGATATATACTGTTTGGATTCGCTAATGGGAACAATCGTGCAGGCATGACAATATAGTGAAGTCTAAATAACTATCTCGTTGCCAGAAATATCTATCTCAATATTAATATTCTTTTTTATATGTCGTACACTATGTTTTTCATAACAACAGCTCATGTTGTAGAAGATTATAAATGTGGAATCGTCATGCATTCTCAAACCTGTAAATGTATGTACGTTCGATAATGTGTTAATAATTCCCTTCCTCTGAGTAGCGTTGTGTTGGCGAATTAGAGAAAAGTATCTGCTACTAATGCGCTGTTTTCTTGTTATTTATTGATCTTTGACATCTGTTTAATTACTTAAAGGTATCAGAATACAAATGCCGACCAAGTTTTTTATTACAGCCATTGAATTCCTCGTAACCATATCTGGGCGTTATAGAATACTACCGTCGTTCGTTTTCTGGATATTATATAGGCTGAGCCGCATCCAATTGCTTTCTTATTCATGCTCATCTTTTTTTTGGGTCTTTAAGCTATGCAATTCTTTTTTTAAAGCAATAAACGAATTAGGAATTATTTACCATAGTACAACATACGTGGTGAATACATTTCAATGTTATTTTTTCGGATCACCCAGAATGACTAAATGTGAGGCCACTTTCAATTTGCCCATGTCCAAAGCCTCCACAATCCACAGCCCACTGTAAGTATGCTCAAAGCGCAAATCTCAATTCGTAGTGTTTGTGTCGCACATACGATTACAACGACTTGAGCGAATGATCTATTCGCGTGAATTGGATATATTCAATAGCCCCCAGTTTGTTAGAAAGAGCTGAACAAGGGCTGAGAATTATTTTAAAATTTACCCTTATTTATTTTATTTTATTTATTTATTGAATAATAAATCAACAGCTTAAAATTCTAAGAATCAGTACAGTAATTTAATCTACTTATCTTTTAATCCCTTTATTTTTTATATAATAGGGAATTGTATAGTTTTCACGTTATTTAAAAATAACAAGTTAACTTGAACATGCTGTCAACACTATTGAGGGTAGCTTTTAAAACAAATCTGCGTAATTTGAAGCGAATGTAATTTAAACTAATGACTATTTTTGTTGAAAATCAATAAACGAATCACTTACTAACCCCACTACAGAGGAATCTGGTCTGTAAGGAAAACACCATCCGTCTAACTCCACACCTAGAATACCCAATTAAATTTGCCGCTGTTAAATAGATATTGAATACCAAAGCTACGTTACTCAAGGAATTATCTTCCTTCAGCATGTGTAATAGTAACACAATTTCTGAGAACCTTGTTACTTTAAGTATTTCAGTGTCTCCGTCGTGTTAGTACAGCTGTCTTATCAATAACTGTGGCTAATTTATATGTGGTTCATGATAATTAAAACATATATTAAGTATGATTGAGTATGAGTGGCAAATTGCGTACCTAGGCAGCAAATTTTTTTTCAAAACAGTTATTAGTAGTTATATCTTGACGTTAGGTACCTACACACATTTTTCATGAATTTTGTTCAATAAACTCCATCATTGAAATGAAAAATTCTTACTTTATAATCGTAATTAAAGAATACGTTTTTATACGCGAAAATGACCTGGGTTTTTGACTCAACAAGTTCTAAGATATCATATATTCATCAAAATTGTAAAACAACAAGCAGTAAGTAGATATAAAGACAAAAAGTCTCAGGGTAGAATTCGTTTTATATAAAAAAAAATATTTTTTGAAAATATTAAATAAATAAAGACTTTGGTTTCCTACAAATAAATTTTGGGAGACGGAACAAAAAACTATTTTTTCTGGTACATTTATCGTCAAATTATACATGTTATAGTAATACATTTCCAAGTTTAATAAAATAGAATAGGATTTCCAAGCTGCACTATCTGTCTTCGCATTTGGACTTTTCTGACTGCTCCACATCAGGTTAAGTCCGTTGCCAAATTTATAAACAAATTGAGAACTTTATGACATTTTGCAATATTATTAAAATGTTTTCAAATGCGAAAGTGTGACTTAATAATGCAAAATGTCATAAAGTTCTCAATTTTTTTATAAATACGGTAAACTTTATTTATCTGGACAAATATAATATATTTCCACATCGGAACAGCTTAATTACGTAATCTAGATTTACTTACCCTGATGTAACATATTTTTAAAAAAATAAAATAAAAAAAATAAAATAAAAAATGTGACCTAAGTTATACTTAATTTTATTTATAAAACACCATGTTTAATGTCTGCATGATTATTTGTCTTACGCTACTTGTCAACTACATAAAAACTCGTCAATTGACGCACTCTTATTTTAGGAGATCTAAGCAGAGTCCATGTTAGGTGTTTCTCTGTGAGATAGAATCAGAAATGAGGACATCCGTAAGAGAATCAAAGTGAATGACACACCGCAGTGGATAGCAACTTGAAGTGACAGTGGGCAGGACACATAGCACGCAGAACAGACGGCCAGTGGGCCGTTACTACCTGGCCACGGAAACGGGGGCGGCGCGACTGGCAATAGCGTGAAATTCGATGCGGGCGAATATTTGTTCCACCAGTCGCGTCGCCGTCGCCGCCGTCCGTTCCCGTGGCCAGGCCGTTAGAGTTCTACAGTGGCGACCACGTACCGCAAAGCGCAAATTAGGATGGCCTACCACTAGATGGTCAATGGCCTGGTCTAAATCGCGGGAAGCCGTTGCAGGCTTTACAGAACCGTTCCATTTAGAAATCGATGGCGCAGGCTTCTGTTCAGCAGTGGACATCATAGACTGGTATGACGATGATGAAGCAGAGTTCAGTGTCACGCCCAGTCGGACAGAAGAAAACATTACACTTGCGTTATCGAATAAAAAAATTAGACAAACTAATTCACGACCTATTATCTTGTAACTAATTTTTGCAAGCCTTGTGGCAAAATACAGAAAAGCTCTATATAAAAATGTCTAACATCTATGTACACACCTGTATTTGCAATTAAAGTGATTTTCATTTTGATTTTGTTCTGGATCCATTTTTGTAACCCTAATGAGTATCTTAAATCATTATAAACAAACAATATGGTGTAGTATCGCGGAAACGTAGGACTGTATTGATAAAACACAGCGTTATTTTAAAAAAAGACATACAACAACATCAAATTTCTACAGCTTATTGTAACAAGATATATAATTAGACAAAGAAGAGCAGCTATAATCATAATTGCAATCACACAAAAGCACCAAAGAATGAAGCATCAGAGAAGGGCATAATATCGTGCTCCAAATCTAGCTAACAGACTCGCGGGAAGATTATTAAAAATTCTAACAATCAATCGTATACTTCAACTGATTCTACAATACACTTGTCCTCGGTTTATCGGAGGCTGATAAAATTATTCCTTTTACCCAATTATGTGTCGATGGTTGTGATCTGAAGAACGTCATCAATTGAAGGGTCGAGTGGATAAAGGCCGTTTAAATTTGTAACGAGCTTTCGAAATATTCGAATACGCGTAACAATTACAAGATAAAACTTTTTGTATAATTTATTACTGATTGCGTAATCATTAAAGCCATTTTATTGATTAAAATATGTACAGGGATGTAATATATAAAAAATATCTACAGGGATGTAAAATCTGGTACCTGAAAGGATAACACAAAATACTTATCCGGTTTTAGGCGCTTATAGCAATAAGAGAAAAACAAAGTCACGATGGGCTCATTGACCAGGAACTAAATGAACTAAAGAACAATTAGAAGCAATGTCAACATTAAGGAGCCGAAAGCGTCGCGGGCGGTCGCATCCCAAAGTATGAAATTGCTACAGGTAAGGCTTATGGTAAAATTACAAACATTGAATAGATACTGTCTTTGCCCACTTGACCCGTTGAATAATACCAATAACTATTACTTGGTCTGACACAATATGTAATTAAAACCGAGGACAATGGTAAGAAAATGTTGGTAATATATTAAATAACCATTGTAAAAATAGAAACTTACAGATACGATCTAATGCTAATAATATCTAAGCTTTAAAATGGGAAATCAAAAGAAAAATCGAGCAAACACTTTCATGAATTAGTTGCTATAAATCACTTACAAATGTTGATTGAATCATCGCGTCTTCCGCCTCGGGGAAAACCTGTTTTTACAGATTGAAATTAATAAGTGAAAGCTTCATAGCGTTTCCCGAAATTAGATGGGATTATTTTGCCTTTAAAATGATTAAATACATTGTCTTAACAATTGATCTACCTTTTTTTTATATTTGTTGCGAGATAAGAGTTTTTTGCTCCTTTAGTAGAGGTTTGCTAATAACTATATTTTTCATAATTTATTTAAAATACTCGTATCTTGATAAATAAGTATTGTACTAAAGATATCTAAGGTAATTTAAATTACCGGTGAAAACGTAATAATAATTACTTAAAGCAATAGTGCTTGCTGATATAAAGTCCTGGCAAACATTCTAGCTGTATATTTAATAACCAATGTGAAGGACTGTAGGATTATTGCGAAGTGGTTCATAATGAATATAATTAAGAGCTTCGTAATATAACCATATCGTAAACTTATTTCGTATCTCTGATTAATTTTAATACAAAACTGGCACAGAGCAACCACAGAGAGGCGTTGACAGAAAGTTCAGAAAGCAAAAGAATTTACTTATGTTAGTTATTTTCAGCATCGCAGAACCAATATTTCCACTGAAATCGGTAAGCTGTCATTCATGTACTCACAATGTATGACTAGTGCATAAAATACTACACAAAGGTGAGTTTTTTCTACCACGAAATAACTTTCTGATGCTTAATGCGTAAGTGCTTAACTTCCAGTATCTCTTCGACTTTCATTTTAGCACATATTATTATACTATGACCAAGAAAGAGGGCTTAGCGTGCCTTCAATGAAAAGAGGTATGTATATTATTATTATTGGTTGCTCCATATGAGACCGATCATGGCTACAGTTGCTTAGGAAGCAACAGCGATGCAGTGTTGCCAACTATCTTAACTGATTTCAACTTCTAGCTTAGTCCTAAAACTTCGTAGTGGGCCATACAATGTTAGACATTATTATTATAGTGGAATACTTACATGAAGGTTTTCGAATCTGTGAGACTCGAACAGGGCGCGCAGTGGAGGAGGCAGTCGCACGATACAGACGTGCCAACAGGTGTTTTCATCTTCCTCCTCTTCATCCTGCGCGCCCCCTTGCCCCCCTCCCCCTTCGGCGCCTTCTGCAACAATAAGGAAGCACATTGAATTCAACTTCGAAGCATAAAGCCCAACCAATAAAAAATCTCTGAGACGTCTGGTTAAACTCGCCGCCAAATTAAATGCCTGGAATCGCCGGCATCCAATTAATTGTCTAGCCCGATAGTTAATTTACCTAGACTCCCTTAATGTTCAACGACTTGGCGTATTGAATGGATCGTCTTGTACTGAAAAGTTTTGTTTTGATTTGTAGGTTCAAGTTTTTTTATGACCACTTATAACCGACATCGTTTTGGTTCTAAGTAATCATAAAAATGTAACCTTTAACCAACCAATCACTCTAACAGTCACAAAAAGTTCTTCGATTTAAACGAGCCTAGGCGTCCAATCCAATGGCTAATTTAAACCAGACGGCTGACATGATCGTTCAGCCATCTGGTTAATAATAATAATAATAATAATAATCATTTTATTTCAGAATCTCATTCCATAAGCAATTAATTAAAATCATCCACATTATTACACATACAAATTAAATATAAATAAAACTAAAACAGCACTCACTAAAACTATGTCAAATAATAATATAATATAAACGGTTAAACGTGGTGCTGAATAACTTGGCTAGTTGTACTTTAGCCGTTTGATTGGATGCCGGCGTTCAATAAATGGGCTAGGCGTCCAGTTAAGCGGCTGATTTAACCAGACGGCTTCAACATGTCCACCGTAATAATATACTTAATATCAAAGTCTAAATTAAGGATCTTACTTCTTTTAAATTTAGTTCAAAGGTTAAGAGATAATATTAGAAAACTCCACTACGTCTGTAACTCGCGCATAGCATGACATTTATCAGGCAGGTCACAGATCTAACTTAACTCAATTGGTTAATTATGAAATGTAAAAGTATGACGCCTGACAATGTGCAAGATTTCCTTAAACCTTTCTATGTTTGTGTCAAATATTTTTTTTTCTCTTAACGGAGTAGCTTTTGGCCCTCATCTCACCTGGTGGTAAGTGATGATAAGACTGAAGATGGAAGCGAGCTACACTCGGATTCCTCAACCACAGAGGAACTGGCTACTTACCTCCAACTGCCGGAACATAACAATGCTGTTAGCATTGTTGTTATGGCGGCAGACTTACACCCGTATTCACAAACGACACTATGAGGTCTCACAGAGCCCGCGGACGCACAGGGTGCCAAATTCCTATTCATAAACAATACTTGAGTGACAATCGGCACTATGCGTTTGTCATAATGAACACTTAGCTAAGGGAGCCTGATAGCTATATTAATCAACGCATAGTGTCGAGCTCACCAAAGAGAATGTAATCACTACGGAGTTTACGATAAAAAGCAAACAAACAATAAAATTGAAATGTCAGTCAGTGAAGTGAACTACGTAACACTAATGAACCAATCACAGAGCTATATTCAACGCTATGGGTCCGCATAGTAAAGATTCGTTTGAGTATTGTTTGTGAATTGAAAGGCTTGTCAAAGTGAACGCACTGAGAAATGCCTTACTTCGCTATGTATTGCTCCTTTACTTACATAAGTATCGTTTGTGAACACGGGTGTTAGGTAAGATGGTCGTAGCCCTTGTTACTCGTACATTACTGAGTTAAATTACCAGCAATGTACAAGGAAGAAATATTATTTGCACAAAACCGAGTAATGTATTAAGAAATATTTTTTCTTTGCACATTACCGATTACATTTCCAGTTTTGTACGAGGATGTCAATATTCTTCCTACATTACTTGGTTTTGTTCAAAGAAATCGTTATTCCGTGAAGGTACAAAACCAAGGAGGTTCTCCGCGTAGTGTAAATACCCTCCCATTGCGAACGAAAAACAAGGATGTTCTCAATTCGGCCGGTATGTTGTTTTTTTCTTCTATGTATATACACCGAATAGTTGCCATTTAGTCCCATTAAAATTTTTTCAAAATCAGTTGGATAGTTTTGTTTTTATATAAAAAAATCTGAAATCATTAAGTCGTCTACGTATGCGAAATAGGCGGATTTTTGCTTTCCTATGACTTTTTAGTGAAACGGTACGAAAGTAAACAATATAAGTTGACGGTCACCCATCTAGCTTCGACCTTAGAAAGTTATCACTGAAAATTGTGAAAAAAAAATTTTAAACATAAATTAAAACCGACTTCAAAAAACTGAAAAGGTAAAAATAATTAAATTTAAGTAAGTACTCATCCCCTAGAAACATATTTCTTGGAGTTGGTGCTAAGTTGTTTAAACAAAAGAAAGTGAAGCACCGACTCCAAAAAATATGTTTTTAGGGGATGAGTACTTACTTAAATTTAATTATTTTAACCATTTCAGTTTTTTGAAGTCGGTTTTAATTTTTGGTCATTCACACATCAAGGAAAATTAACATTTACTCCGAGGTTTAGTGACGAGTGCTGGCACATCAAACGTATTGGACTGTTTTTTTTAAACTAGAACTAATAAATAATATTAAACTTCAATTCCTGTGAATAACCCTCCAGGTTTTATTTAGGTTGGAAGCTGAAACGATTCATACGGATAAGAATAGTAAAAACCTTGTTTGTTTTCAAAGGAATTTTGAAGTTATACGTAACATACTTAGAAGATCGTCAGCATGGCATGCTTTTGTGGGATAATTTACAAACTTTTTCGTTTCTGCCCTGACATTGCCGACTAAGTTGATACACAGACGACTCGTATTTCGGGCAGCCAACATTTATCTATTATACCGTCTCTATCCCCCGCCACCTGTCACATTCACGCTCCAATAATGCGCATAGGGACTGCCATGTAGCGACAAAAAGCCGATCTATTTATATATTCTTATCGGTTTGATACCCAGGCTTTCCTTATTCTAATTGAGTGAATTTTCTCTTTCAAACTTTCAATTGCTAGTTTTTGGCGTGAGTAAGATGGCCGTACTTAATGTCTGTTGCAGCTCTCACTAAGTTAGATTGGAAAAGTGCTTGTGCCAGCTGCTTGATTGTGGAATGCAGTGTCTGTTGAGATTAGATGAGCTCAAACGATAAGTGCCCTAATAAGTCTTTTGAAGGAAAACTTGTCACTTTAACTTCACTTCGACGCTTAGGTATTCATAAGGTATATCTAACTTAAATTTTAAAGTACTAACTTTTAGACTTTTTACTTTAAAATTAGCAAGCTCGAACAGATATAAAGCATCTGAAACAATGATAACGCTAAGAACTTTAGGCCAAAGGGGTTTGGCCAAATTGAATAAGTACCTATCATAACAAATACATTAATAATGCATTTTTAAATCAGCACGAAGTACCACGATTGGCCAAAGACAAAGCACGTCTTTCCTTCATGCGGTGCTTTAATGTAGATCAAGATCTAAAATGTCAATATTGTATGCACATTGCTGACATTGCCGCTGCGCGGGTGCTAAACACGTATCGGAAACACTACCAAGCTATTCCGACGGGTTGATTGTTGGCAATGCCATAGCAAACGGTACTGACGACTAAAATACCGAAGCACGAAACAGTTTGAAAATAAATACGCTTTCAAAATTTGAGACCCCTTTCATTTTTTAAAGTATTGTACCAAAAATTATTAGTTGGCAAACAGAAAAACTAATGTTAAAGTATATCTAGTGGCCTTATTTTTTAAATCTTTGTAAATCTCAAACTCCTTTTAGATAAAGATGATTAAATATTAACTAACGCCAAGCTTGCAGTTCGTTTTGGGAACCATTTTATCACGTATCGTATTTTAATACACTGCTCAGTTGGCAGTGACAGCTTGAAAATGCTTATCTCATTTTATTCTGTTTTACTATTTTACTTTACGTTTAAGCCGTGCATTTCAAGGCTGACATAATATATGAATGGGACATCATTTGCTTTATCGTTTATACAAACAACTCATCAGTTCTGTAATTTGATTTCAACAATGATGTCCACATTATATTTTCATTGTACGAGAAAATAACATGTATATACCTACGCATAATAACAGCTTTGGCTTCATATTATGCTTGTTGAAATATTCTGAGTAGAGCGATACCCAAAGGGATGAGTTCTAAGCATGAGGGTGTCGTTTGTGCCTTGATTATTTATGAAATTGATATTGTCCTTTTGATATCTTGCGAATATCTGAAAGGCTGCGTAAAGGGAATGTAAACTAAGCCAAATTCAATTTAACGCTGGGCTTGAGTTTCCAGATATATTTTATATTCATTCAGCATTAAATTGTACTAAACTACGTACCTACAGTACTTTGATTAAATATTCTGCACAGGCCTGCATAGGAAACAATCATATTCCACGTCAACAGAAGGGCACTAATCAATATTCACAAATTCAACATTAAGGCGACACATTGAAATAATCATATAATACTTTTATATGTAATGTCATGGGTCACTAAAGGTCTTACGGATCTGAAAATCAGATAGATATACACCTTCCTAGATACGTGTGAACCAAAATACGACTAAAGGCTTTTATCTCGATACATTTTGTTTCTGACAAGACCTCTTAGAGCTCTAAAAATAAGAAAACTTAAGATTATTGGTAAACGATAAGTTTTATTTAATAGGTTAAATAGTGCAGAATGGTTTTTTTTGTTATCATTATTTTTGCGTACTTTAGATAGCTATTTGGTCTTTTTTCCTCCCGCTGAGTCAGTCATATCTCTACCCTATCCTGTCTCGGTCGGAGCAGAGCAGGCCGACAAAGGCAAAATGTGTGATGTGTTTTGTTGGTGATAAAAAACTATTTTTTTTATTTAGTATGACTCAAAGTTGGATAAAAATATTATAGACTTACACTAAACATACCGTCAAATTACTATAATTCTTAGTATTAATAGTTTCAAAAACCACTGAAGAAAACGATTGACTATACTTTATTTCATGGCTATAACCGAACGTTTTATGCATTCTCTACGAAGATATTTGCTCGCCAACGTCTCCGCCTTAAAGCTAGGAACTTTTTAAAAGCCTCGTTTCTTCCCCTTCGGGAAATTTTAATTTCGTCTAAGCTGATTGCGTGTGTTCCAAAGAGATAGATACTAATAGCTGGCGCATATCGCATCGATATTGCATCGGGATTTCACGCCCAATATGACGTTCTATTGTCCGATGACACGAACATTAATGACATTATTATAATATTGACATGGTGGCAAATATCGTCTTGCACTACTTTCCTTTGTAAATACCTAGGGTAGCTTAATACAATATGTAGTGGCGCTGTTAAAACAAATTTAGAAAGTACTCTATATTATTAGGACTTAATAATTTTAAATATCATAAGGTATCATCATCATCAGCCATACGTCCCACTGCTGGGCACAGGCCTTCCTACATGGGAGAAACACATGAGGAGCTTGGGCCATAACACCACCACGCTGGCCCAATGCGGGATGGTGGGTTAAAGCAGTTGCACTGACAACCGGGACCAACGGCTTAACGTGCCTTCCCGAGCACGGAGGAGCTCGAGATTAAAAATTCACCCCGCGACCGACCGTGGCGAAAGTTGCTTTGTTTTCGTATTCGAAACTAAAGCGCTCAAACCACTACTAATTAATAGTTATAATATCAATATGGTTAAAATGCAGATTGTTACTGCAACTACCTTACCCACTAAGCAACATTGGGCTAGCGTGGAAGTATAATATAGCCTAAATTCCTTATGCCTTTCTCCCATGTATTAAGGCATGTGCCCAGCAGGGGAGCGTATAAGTTGGTGATGGTTAATAGTAGATTGTTCACCAAGGATCAATTCATTTCCCACAAAAGGCAACTATTACTGCCGAGATATTTTGTGTCAATAGTTCAAGGCTGAAATGGTGCCTTTCACCTGAGTTAAAAACTCTACCGTTCATTTCGAATAAGAGGAAAAAAAACAAAAGCTAGATAAATAATTAAATTAGTGAAAACAATTGATCGGTAAAAACAATTTCAAACTAATCTTGCTTTCTCGTCATTTTTTTGTTACTTTTCCCGAATAATCAACAAGTGGTCAAGCCCAGACGACAGCCATGTCTGATGTATTTTTTTCATTTTTGTGTTTCTTACATTGAAATGCGACTTTATCGCCAAATTAGTTGTACAAAAAAAGGACCGAAAAAGTATTACACAATTTTATCAAAAATATTACTTAATTACGTAATACAGGGAAGAAGCTAATACAAAGAATAACCTTGCTGTACACAATTTTCGTCTCCACAGAATAAGCAATTCTTGTATGAGCTGTATACGCTTGTTTAACTTGGGTAAAGGCACCATTTCAGTTTCCAACTATTGGATATTAAAATAACTAGGGAGAAATGGGTCTGAGGTGGGCTGGTGAAATTGCGGTTTAGCCTAGGCTACCCCCGTGGAGGGGAGTGGAGTTACCGGGAAGTTTTAGTGGGTATTCCCAGTGTTGTTACGATCAGGCACTGGGTGACTGGCACAAAAGATCCCGAAGGGTCGAAGTGCATCGTGGCAAAGTCACGGCCCCAAGATAAGATAAAAAGACCCCTCAAAAGGTGGACCGACGATCTGGTAAAGGTCGCAGGAAGCCGGTGGATGTGGCCAGCGCAGGACCGATTGGTTTGGAGATCCTCGGGCTAGCCCTATGCCCAGCAGTGGGCGTCTCTCGGCTGATCGTCTTTACTGTTCAGCTTTCTTTGCGCGTAAAATAAAACTAGGCGTAGTACAAACCTTGATCTAATAATAATGACATCTTATAACTAAAGATGTGCTACATTTCACACTCATAAATCAACTTTAATTCTCGCTGTTACATTAAACCACGCGTACAATTAACCTATAACTGATAAACTAGCTCACAAGGTAGCTTCATCATCATCATCATCATCATACCAGCCTCTCATGTCCACTGCTGAACAAAGGCCTCCCCCATCGATTAGCTAGTACACCTAACAAGATACTCGTTAGAATAAGATTGACTCAGTGCCATATTATGACGTCATTTAGACGTGAAACTTATTTCACTCAAGTGTCGTGGGTACAGTTTGCAAAAAAAAAAAACAAAAAAAAACATTCACGAGGTGTTCCTTTATTGAAAATATTTTTTTTTTTAATTATTATTAACAAACAAAAACAAAGACACTCTAGTTATTTACACGGTCAATTTCAAAGACCGTTATGTTATAAATGTAAGCAAAATTCAATTCTTCATCAACCCGCATTATGTGGTGGTGGTGTGATTGCCCAAACTCCCAAGTGTTTCCCCCATGTAGGAGGGCCTTTCCCCAGCAGTGGGACGTATATAGACAAAAAAAAAGGCTTGTTATTTATACCTTGAATTACAAAGACCGTTATGTTATAAATGTAAGCATAGTATTCAATTCGTCACTAACCCGCATTATTATCCGTTATACGGAATTCGTCGCTGGTATAACACTGCAAGTATAATAAAAGCTTTATTTTGCAAAAAAGAGCTATAAAGGTAGGTAATATGCCAGCTTTGTCCTCAGATTTCAGTCAGAGAAAAGTTCAGAGATAAATATTTGAACTGTAGCATTGCAATTCTGTATTGCTACTGTTGACTGTGTGTAGAACAAATATTACCTACACGCTTTTATGAAGAATGCGATGCTCGTAATCTTAATAGAAGGAAAAAGCATCACATTGTTGTACATACTGAGTAGTATGTCTCCACAGACTAAATATTTTTTATGGGGTAATGTCAACGCTTTTATAAGCTTTCAATTTATATTAGAGACTCATCTTACCTACTAACAAATTTAAAACTACAACAGATGTGAAACAGTGTAGGAAAGCTTACTATACGATTCTACATAGCAAAAACGCCTGTGTAAAGGTCGTTTAGGCGCTCTATGACAACTTCTTGAAATGTCCCCTTCTGGATATGACTAATTCTGTTTTTGACCACTTCTTGTTACGCCCAGTTCTAGTAATGCCCGCTTTGGTTTTAGACCATTTCGTGTTATGACTATTACAAGTACAGTGAGAGAAAAAATTCATAATATAGAACTATAACGACGACCTCCGTGGCGGAGTGTCGCCATCTCTGAAGAGGAGGTAAGAAAGAAAAAAATTATAATATGGAAAATACACAAACAAATTAGAAAAACTTGAACAGAACGAGATTTCTGAAATTGATTTCCTAATATATATATATATATATATATATATATTATAAATTGCGTTACACCTAATGAACGATTAGTACTTTTTTTGTTAAAAAAAATATTATCCTTAAAATTGTTAAAAAATATTTGTGTGAAAAGTCTGATATATCTTGTTATTTTTTGTTCACACTGTACTTATAGCCATTACACGAAATGGTCAAAATCAGAAGCGGGCATTACTAGAACTGGGCGTAACAGAAGTGGTCAAAAACAGAAATAGTCATATCCAGAAGGGGACATTTCAAGAAGTTGTCACAGAGCGCCTAAACGGTAAATATTACCAAAATAATGTGTGAATTCTATTAACAACATCCTCCTCTGCTTCTTCGCCACAACTAAACTATTCGTCAAAGCGGTGGTACGATTGATTTATGGCAATTTAATATAATTGAGTCCACTTAAATAAAGAGCATTTTGATTATTAAAGCTAATCTTTGTCTAGTATATTGTATGATTGCTTTATCTTTAAACATTGTATACGCATACCACGTTCAACGGTTTTTTTAGTTCTTGAAAAGTAATAAAAGCAAATGGTTATGTATCGGCAGCATCTAATAAAGAAATACAAGCATGATTTTCATGTTACGTGCATGTCAGGCGTGTGGCTGAAATTTGCTAACACTGATATCGTAAACCGATTACGTGATCCAATTAACTGCTTCTAAGGGGCGGTGGTATTCGATTGGAAATTATCGTATTTTATTTCTGTTTCTCTATTTATCTACCCCACGAGGGTATGACTGATTTACTCCCCGTGATTCTAGTTATGATGCAAACGAAATAAGTATCCTGTTAATTCATTTTTTGCAGAGGCAAATACGTGTGTTTTATTAGTATTAGCTTTTGGGTGTTGAGGGGGGAAGAAGTGTGGTACTCAAATCCACTGAAACTCTCAGCTATTTATTGCATTCACATAAAACTAGCCTTCCAAACCATATTGGGCCAGTAGGCAGGCTTCATTTATTAATGTGAGTGACTTATGAATAATAGTATTATATTACATTTTATTTCTTAAGGAGTAATAATGACATCGTTGGTCGACCACTTTCCAACGTATGTAAAGAGTTTAGCCGAAAAAGTGAGCATACGGGAATTCTGATTAAAATTGATGACGATAGGAAGGTACACCACTGTTTAATGTATTTTACATATTAAATAACTCGTGTCTCTTTAGTATTCCTGGAGCAGGCAAGCCTCAAAGTGTTTGTAGCGATAGCGTTACAAAATATACACGGCAAATTTTCTCCGTGCATAAACCTCTGCACATGTCCAAAAATTCAGTCATGCATTTTATATCGACACAAACGCGCAGATACTTTGGTACAGACCTGCTGTGGTCGCACGTTTGTATTTTAGTAAGTGAACAAAGTATTAACAATTTCTGCACCCCTTTTGTAACTTTGAATTTGGCAAATATGTAGAGAGCGCAACGGAGCGCATAAAAATAACACCTAAGTAATAATTAAAACTCAAAACTAAAAAGGTATGGACCGCGAGTCCGTAGAAGTAATCTTTGATTAAATAATAAAAGAAACATGTTTGCAAGAAACAAAGAACAATGAAATGAAATGAAATACGAATTTCATTTAAATAATTTACTAAAAATACATATAAAATTGATAATTTTAAGTAAGCCCCGGTCTTACTAATCATCTATCTAACACCATCTCATTGAGACTATTATAAGAGCCCAAACATGCGATATCTGCTGTAAGTTTCTGAAGAATTAGAGTTCCGGCAGACTTAAGATGATGGTATAGAATCAGTTCAAGGTTTTTGTCATGGGAATGTCACCAAGTGACAGTACATCCAATTTCAAATCATTCGGATATGTGAAAGTCCATAAAATCCTTTTATCATGTAAAAAATCTGATAGTCATCAAACGCCTGAACTGATCTGCATAAATTATAGGTAAGAACCATCCTAGTTAGCTTTCAAACAAAAAAAAACTGAATCAAAATTGGTCCTTTCGTTTAGTACCTACGATTCCACAGACAGACATGTCAAACTTATAAAACCCCTCTTTTTTCGTCGGTAGTTAATAAAGAGTGTAACGGTAGACAACACACTCCATATCAATTTTATTTCTCACTCACAACTGCGCAATCATACTTACATCCTCAACCGCGCCCATCTTTTTTTTCTTTGTCTTTTAAAGCGCGTTCTGTCATAATTTTTGTATAATAAATTCATTCAGTTCATTTTAGAAACAAAATGCTTCCCACCACATACAACATCATACGTTTACCCCGAAACCGAAACTTAACTCGGACCATTGCAAACAATCTTCAGAATAAAGCCTCTAAGGGATGATTCCACTTGAAAGTTCAGCTGTGAGCTCAGAGAACGAACCGTTTCTGAACTTAATTGTCTGTGTTCAAAATTACTATAGATTTTTTTTTTGTTTTGTGGCGAGACTTCAGTGAGAAATACAACAGAAGCCTAGAAAGCTTTTAGATAAAGGAATATTTTAGCTCGAGCTGAAAAAGAAACAATGAAAAATCTCATAAACATTTTGTCATAACTCTTTGTGATGAAAATTGAAAAGCACGGCGTTCATCACTATGGATCAGCTGCTATGCAGAACTAGTTGTGCAATCGGTACTCATAAAAAAACTAGTAGCTGTCCGCAGTTTCACCCACGTGGGTGTTGGTTATTGCGCCAAAAGGTAGCATAATTTGTTCAGCCACGTAAGACTCCCGCGGAGCATTATGATAATTAAAAGGTCATTTGAACTAAAATTAGACCTGGCTTAAACTAATGCCGTCTCTTTTACTTGTTAAAAGAAAGACAGAGATCGTCATCCACATTTTGTGATAAGGGTGGTTTTGTCTAACAGGTTAAGTATTTTCTCATGATCTAATAATCGTAATTGAGTTGGCGCCAAACCTATAGTGTAATTTTGTAATACTCGTGTATGTGACAGCTCACATACACTAGTATAAGCGTAAAAAGCGACAAACTTTACTAAAATGCAAATCCGATGCTCTCTGAAACTGTAAATAAGGGTGGAGGGTAGCGAACTTAGGCAAACATGAGCAAAGTGAAATAGTTCCCTTCTATCGTTTCCAATCGCATATTAATTGAGCCATACATTGAGGCTTTGACTTCACGCTCGATTGAGTCCAGTAAAAGTTGGCGCTTACGTACTTAACTTATGCACAAAACTAGTTTGCGAGCTTTGTTTACATTTGGTTTGTCTGGACGTTTATTTAAAAGCTTTACAACGATTTATTACCAAAGGGTTGAGATTGGTGGAGACAAAGCTTCATAGCCTGGACCACGGCAAGGTTGCTTGCTTTTTTTTATATACCACTAAGGTGGCAATCAAGCATACGGCCCACCTGATGGTAAGCGTTTACCGTAGCCTATGGACGCCTGCAACACCAGGGGTATGACTTGCGCGTTGCCGGCCCAGTTAAAACCTTTTCAAGCCCTTTTTGAAGAACCCCATGCTGTACTCATTTTAGAAAACCTCTGTAGGGAGGTCATTCCACAACCTGACCGTACGCGGTAGAAAGTTTCTCTGAAACCGCACAGTACGAGACCATTTTAGTTCCAACGTGTGAGAATGAATAATCTGCCGATGGCGAGCGGTGCGATGGTAGAAAGAGGCCGTGGGCATCATGTCAAACAATTCCTCAGAACACACTCCGTTATACAAACGGTAGAACACACATAAGGAAGCAAAATCTCTCCTTAAGCTTAAGGGTTCCATACCGTTTGTGAGCTCGGGATCGTCGACAGTTCTCATAGCGCGTCTTTGAATGCTTGTCAATCTTCTACAGATTGTACTTCGGAGTGTATGCTCAGGAGCATCACTTGGATTAAATAGACACTTTCTGGATAAGCTCGCTACATAGTCGACCTCCTCTTAACTTCTCTCGGAGAAAGAGTGGGATTAAGAGTAAGCCCATTTTAATAAAAAAAAAGTCCCTGAACTGACGAAATCACATTTACCAAATTAATATAGAACTGAATATTATTCAAATCAGTTTTTTACATTACATTACAGTATATTAATTCAACTAAGTATTTACATTATCAATAGTTGAATTAATATACAGGGTGGTGCCGTCAATACGACAATAAATTAAAACATGGGCTATATTAGTTCATAGTAATGGTTTGCCACTTTCAAAAACATAGTATTCGTTTGATAATTTCATGACATTTGTATGTAATAATATAACATTCGCTGCATTATTTAATAGAAATGTCATGAAATTATCAAACAAATATGATGATTTTTGTGGCAAACCATTTCTATGAACTAATAGCCTATTAATATAATATGTTTTAATTTACTGTCGTATTGAAGTGCACTACCTTGTATGCAAGTAATTTTTTTTAAACCATACCCAAAGTTAAATTACACGCCATGAAAGTGGCAAATCATTTCTATGAACTAATATAGTATAGTATGTTTAAATTTATTGTCGTATAGACGGCACCATCCTGTATATTTATTCAACTATTGATAATGTAAAAAACTGATTTGAATAATCTTCAGTTTTATATTAATTTGGTAAATCTGATTATACATTATGCAAGTTATTTTTTGTAAACCATACCCAAAGTGAAATTGACGCCAATGACATCACAAAATTTACGAACGCTGATTAAACCTATTACAGGTAAGTAGAACACTATTGAACTATTTACAGTTTATCTCTATCATATTATCATCAAATGAAATGAGACAAAGCACATGTTTGACAGTGTTTCTGATAAATAGGTTTACCTATAAGTAGAACCGATATGCATTATTGTATTTCATACAAACGGTGTATCAGATATACGCAAGTTTCTTTAGTTAACCTATATCGCAGTAGCCCAATGAGCTATGGAACGAACTATGTTAGGTGTTTCTCCGCGAGATAGAATCAGAAATGAGGATGTCCTCATATCTGATTCTATCTCGCAGAGAAGAGTAAGAGAACCAAAGTCACTGTGGCACTGTGAACTGTGAACAAAGTCACTGTGAAAGAAGTGGCAGTGGGGAGGGCACATAGCACACAGAACAGATCTCCGGTGGGGGGTTAAAGTTCTAGAATAGCGACCCGGAACGTTAATGGATGGATGCAGGCTGCGCAGAACCTTTCCATTTAAGAATCGATGGGGGAAGCTTTTGACCAGGAGTAGACATCATAGGCTGGTATCATTATGATGACCATGGAAATATCATAAAAACCTCAATATTACGGGAATTAGGTAGTATTTGTCGGCGTTATTCCATCATCACGTTCAATATGTTCCATATTGTAGGTATTATGAAAAATAATTAAAATACGCAAATCACTTTTATTATAATTTCAAGCAGAGTAACGGCTTACGCCACAGTTCAAGAGAGAATGTGCCGCGCTAAAGGCGTGCGCACTTAAATACTGAGCGACAAACAACCCCACTACTCCCACCACTACCTAGCTCACGCCACTGTTTTGTTTGAGCAAAACAAGTCACGTGACTCACACTAGATTTAGCTTCGAATAAATAATTATTACACTTAAAATATAGGGAAAGTACAAAAAATAGCATATCAATATGATGAAATAAATACTATTTGTAACTAAAATTGCAGAATTTACATTTTATCAATTAATATAAAACAGTTACCGGAAGTCGTCCGCACTCTATGAATTAAACATATTTTTGCTTAAAACTATCCTATGATAGTTAATAAAAAAATATTATGATAGTTATTTTAATATTTTTTTACGATTTATAATAAACACAAAAGGTTTGGCGCCCATATATTCATAGTTTATAATGTAAGGTGCACTGCACTTTATCGTTCCCCTCACAAGTTCGTAATTTGATTGACGTCACGTAGGTCACGTCGCTCCTGTTGAAATCGAATTAACCATAACCGAAGCTGAATATGTTTGCTTGCAAATTTCAGTTGGTAACTCTTAATTGTAGACGATTCAATTGATTATAGTGATGATTGCCTAGTTATGTATTAGTTTTATTTATAGTCATTCTTCTCAATCAATCAATAGGTATACTTTATTCTACAAGGACACAGTTTAACATTTAAAATCATGTCTCATCTTCTTGTGTGTTAGTCTTGGACATCATAGTAACAAACATTTATTAGTAACTGAGAATTTCAATTGTTTTAAGTTTGTGAACTCAATGTAAAGAAACAAAGAAAATGGGTTTCCCCAAAATGTCGTTCCGATCTCACAAAGAAACCAAACCAAATTTTACTGAGGATTTCAATTAAACTTAACTTGATATAGTAAGTAGTAATAGTCTGGCTTATTTGTTCTTTGTTTAACAGTTACAAGCGATTTTTATTTTATTTTATTATACTTTCTGCATTTCTTAGAACTGTCTTTAGCTCTATCTTCTCAATTCCAAGTCAAGGCGTGAGAATTCTATCGAGGCTGATTCCTGTACGTGTATTGAAAGAAAATGATAGTAATCCACTTAGGAGTAGCTTACAAAAATATCCTATCAACTGGCGTCCCACCGAAAGAAAGCTCTTTAATGAACTATGGCGTATTGCACTCCAACTTCCATAAAATTAAATTGTAACTATGTTATGATGGTTTAATATTAAATTAGCAGCCAAATACTACAATTATTCTTCTCAAATTTGATGTCTACTGTTAGAAGTTGACGTAGATGGTGTGACCGTATGAATATTATTATTTTTGAACTTGTATATTTGTTAAACTTTAATAAGATTGAAAATTATATGAACAATGTTTTCCGATGTGTGAGAGAAAGTATTTGCTTTATGTTCATTATTCATTTTATTCCGACGTTCATTTGTTTTCGACATTTATTTTGTTGACCTTTCGATTTCTGAATCGGGTCGTTTAATCATTTGTTTTACGACAATCTTTGCCTTCTGAAGTTGTTTACCGACATTCGTTTGTTTCTCGACATTTGTTTAATATCTGACATACACTTGTTTCTGACATTTATTTGGCTTCCGACATTTCTTACACCATGTCATTATCATTTATATTCATCATTTCTGTTATTTCCTTCAATTCCCTTCATTTGTTTATACGCATTTGAAGAGTCCTCACAGCTATGAGAGATTTGAAAAAAGCGTTACAAATACTGTTTTAAAAATAATATTGTCTTTAATTTCTTGTCTTATGAAGAGAGCTAATATTAATTTCGAATGCCCCAGTTGTAGCTGAACGTACACCCTTGACTCGTTCTGTACCGATATGTTCGCGTTAGGAACATTATATTGAACGCTTGGCAAGTGTAATTTCCGCGTGTCGATCCCGTCACGAATCTGCAAGTGTATAGCAGGGCCGGAAAGACACGGACAGGACAGGAAAACGGGTGCGGGACAGACAAACACTAAGTATTGTATGCCTGTTCTGACACATTTGGACACTTCAACAAGACAACTTACTAAACATAAGTTTTGTGTCTACGATCGGAGAAGCCAAAGAAAATGTGTATGCATTGGTGAGTATTTCGGACCACTTTCGAGCGTGCTTATGAGTGTTTTCGTGATATTAGCTAGATTCAGACGCAATTCTCTAAAACAAAGTAAACTTTTAAGCTGCTATTTAATGGAGAGGTTCCATTCTAAAAGACTATCGTAAAGTTCCAAAATAAACGGTATATTGTTATAAATAAAAAATAACAAATATTCAATATCGTCCTGAAACCAGTAACAATCTCAGTAACGGTTCAAATTGATAATGACAGTAACCATGAAGTCATTTCGCAATGAAATTCTTCTAAAGTATCGTAATTGGTGCTTAATCAGAAAAGACGGCCATAGATGACTTATAATTTTATTGACGATATGAGAGAAATATTTGAATTGTTTATTATGAATCCTGAAGTTCAATCTAGATCTAGAAAATCTAGCCCAAAATAAGCATCACTAGGAACTTGTGCTAAGGATATTAGATAACGGAGAAAAAATCATAATAATATGTATAATAAATAGTAGATAACTAGTGAACACGAACACCAAATTAGTACTTATCATAAAAACATCTGCCCCTGCCGGGATTCAACCCGGAGCCTCTGACCAAGTAGCACTACTTGGTCGGCCTCGGTTCGAATCCCGGTATAATTAGGCGTATTAACTACTCAGCCAGACCTACTAAAATACTGGGATTAAAACACTCCAAATCCTTCCTAGGGGAGGAGGTAGGAGTTTGGAGTAAATACATCTATGGAAACGGTAGAACAAAAGCTCGCTTCTTGATTGGGGCGCTCACAGAGCATTTTGCTACTAACCACATGCTACATAAAATGCAACTCTCCCAACACAACTTTGTCGAGCATGTGGTGAATGCCAGGAATCAATGATGCATCTCTTGTGTCATTGTGATACCCTGGCTAGAACCAGAATGAGCCTTCTGGAAGTGGCATATCAAAAGCCAGAAGACTACAGGCTCTTTCTGCTTAAAGATATAGTAAGGCTGATGGCATCTATATTCTGGATACAGGAAGAGTAAACGCAGGGGAGGCACAAAAGATCCCAATGGGTCGAAGTGCACTGTGACTTAGTGATAGCCCCTCAGTAAGATAAGATAAGAACTACTCGGCCAGCCGGTCGATGTATTTGATTTTTGGTACAAATTGAAATGGTTTCATCATCATCAGGCATCAGCGGTAGAGGTACTTATTTATTTTAGTTATTCAATGAAATATTTGTTGAATCAGTATTAATAGTAATAGTTGACCTCAACAAATACCTGGATATGTCTTTTTTTAATAAGTTATTTGAAATGAACCGAAACGGAAACTCATTAAGCACGGGTTTGATCAGTCTTCAGCTTGGGGCTCAAACTAGAACGAGCGACTCAACGTTGAATATTCAGCAGTCCAAGTCCAAGGTAAAGCTATTAAACTGAAAGGTCTAATCGCATTGATTTGAGATTGCTTAATCAGCAGCGAAGTCTGTAAATTTTTATCTTGCCAGCTTCTTACGTCTTCTTCTATTTGCTTATTATTTTTCCTTCTACGCTTCGTACCGTGTAAACTGAACCAAAGATTAGTTCAAGTCTACTGAGAGATATGTATTTTGTGCATGGGTATGTTTATGTGCAGCATTCCTATCAAATATATTGCCGGCTTTCACTAGACGCTGGTGTACAGGTTTGTCGATATGCAATTTATAGGGCGAAAGGCAGAACTGCAAGACCCACTTAAAAACAGCTCTTGGCTGTCTAAATCTGTTAAAATAATGGGGATCAATACCAAATATGACAGTTGGAGTATAGTTGAGGCAAGATAAGGCATTGTGGTATCTTCGACTCCAAATTTGAGCAGTCAACTAGGGTAGCGCCGTAACCTTACAATTTTTTTTCGAGGGGTTAAAGGCTACCCCGGCAAAGAGCAGTAGAGTTACTGGAGAATTTTAGTAAGTATTCGCAGTGTCGATGCGATCAGCCACTGGGCGACACCCACATGCCCGTCGCTTAGCCAGCAGCGGGTAAGTCCGTAAAGCAGATATTTTTTTTATTTTTACACAGTCGGTAACGCGTGAATAGTGCTCAAGGTTTTACGAGCGTCTTTAGGCTACAGTAAGCGCTTGCCATCAGGCGATCCGTAAGCTTGCTTGCCCTTACGTTGCTTGGCGTTTGCAAATTAGCACTACTTTTGGAAAACTAAAATTATTTTGTTTCTTCACTAATATAAACAGTTTGATTTTATAACATTCAAAAGAAACGAATAGAACCGCGTTATTGTGGGGAAAATGCTATCTCAATTCGCCGGTCGCTCCACCAGGTTTTTGTTATAACAATTACATTTCATTGAAAGCTTCACAATACCGATTGGAGAACAATCATTGTTAGTGGGTATAGACCAAGTACGTAGGTACGTACTCGGAACGCTGGATGAATAGTGGAGCTATGCAATGGAAAGCCTTTCACTCTATGACCAACCATTCCTTTATTCTAGCTTGTGTTCTATTTTCCTACAAAAACTAATCATTGTCTATTAAAAATGATACTAATTTCGCATCGCTATTTGACCTTTGAGTCAACATACCTACGAATGTCATTAGATTATCATACTCAGAATATATATCAGAAAACTAAAGTTTTTTATTTCTGAATGTCATAGGATCCTAACTTATTTTACCGCGACTAATGTTTTAAGGGTCAGCAAATTTCGCACCGAAACCAAAGAATACTAAATATACTATTATGAAACGTTAATACATATCACGTGGCCGCTGTGACGTCACCTGTCACCAAACACCGCTTGGTTGCTACGAGTATACAGGATGTATACTCGTAGCATTTTGTCCGTGCGGTGACGGATTAAGAATACAATTCACCGCCCCATTTCTTCCCGTGGGTGTCGTAAGAGGCGACTAAGGGATTACCGAGCTACCAACTGCTCGACTGGTGGTAGGGTCTGAACACCCGTCTGGTTAGTGACCACCGTACGCATGGCGTAAAACCCGCCAAGTGACCACTTGTGGTCGCGTTCCGGGATCAGTCAGCGTACAACCAGAGCTTGGGGAGACGTTGCGGCGATGGATGCGGTCAGTGACGGCTTCCGTCTAACCAGAGCCAGGTGGACTGCATTGACCCGCCGACCAGGGAGACCCGAAGAAACGGCTGTTCCGCTGGCCGCCCGTGGTACAGTACAGGGGCCCAAGCGAACCTAACCAGTTCGTGAGGCTGCCCTATCATGCCACGCATAATCTTGGGGTGGTCCGTCGTGCCGGTTGGTGACCGGGTGGTGGGGTCCCGGCGGCCATTCCCGGGGGGGTTCGGGGGCCCTTCCGTTCGGCGGGTCAGCGCGTCTCTACTGTCGGCTATTACCTGGGGAAACAGGCCTCACTCTTTGACCGTATATATCGCGGCAACGTCCCCCCAATTCACGCCTCTCCTCCTTCTATCTTCAACTATGGCAGCGCTCAAAAACAGTTCCGGTCGTTCAGCGGTGCACACCCCCACCACAACCACGCTGTTTGAGGTCGGGCTCACTAACATCCGTGGGCTCCATGCTAACCTCAATGCCGTCCACCAACATCTCGAGACGGCTCGACCCGAAATGCTGTTTTTGACGGAGACGCAAATACTCCGCCCGGCAGACACTAGCTACTTGGATTACCCCGGCTACGCTCTTGAAGAGTCCTTCAAAGCGAAGGCCGGGGTATGCTTGTTTGTCCGGGCGGATGTTTGCTGTCGCCGTCTGCGCTGTTTGGAGGACCCTTCCTACTCTATTCTTGGGGTACATGTGGACCTGGGCACACATTGCCGAATCTACGTGTGCCTCTATAGATCCCACAGCGGTGACATGGAGACAACTCGACTTTTCGAACATCTTAGTCGGGTGGCAGATGTTGCGCAGGAGCAGTTTCCAACCGCGGAATTGGTGTTTTTAGGGGACTTCAATGGTCACCACGAGTCGTGGTTAAGTTCCTCTAAAACTGACCATGCTGGTAGAACTGCCTACGCTTTCGCTCTCACGCACGACCTGACCCAACTGGTAAACCAGCCCACCAGGATTCCAGACATTGTCGGTCACGCGCCCTCATTGTTGGACCTTCTGCTGACGACTCGCCCGGATGGATATCGGCTAGAGGTTCGTGCTCCTTTAGGAACATCGGATCACTGCCTGGTATCCGCTGGGGTGCCACGGGCGTCGCCACCGGTACCTATGGTTGCCAAACGCCGCATCTGGCACTATGCGTCGGCAGATTGGGACGGTATGCGGGATTACTTCGCATCTGTCCCTTGGAGGCAGCGCTGTTTCAGTGAGCTGGACCCGAACGCTAGCACTACTGCTGTTGCTGATGAGATCATGTTAGGGATGGAGTACTATATCCCTCACTCCGATCTCATCAGTAGGGGTAGGCGTAACCTCTGGTTCAACCGCGATTGTGCCTTAGCTGTTGAAAACAGACAGTCGGCATACCGCGCTTGGATCAGGGGCCGAGCTTGCGGGGATCCCAACATTGACTCACTGAAAGCAGTCTATAACAACGCCACCAAGTCCTGCAAAAGGGCCTTCATCAGAGCGGATGCACAGCGCGTTGCACGAGTTGGCCAAGAACTTCTTACGCATCCTACGGGAAGCCGTAGCTACTGGCGTCTGGCCAAAGCCGTGCAATCCAACTTCTGTCAACCCTCGCTGCCCCCGTTGAGATGTTCTGACGGCTCGCTAGCTCACAAGCCGCAAGAGAAAGCCGATCTCTTGGTAAAACTCTTTGCGGCTCACTCCCGAATCGACGACTGCAACTTACAGCCACCAACACTCTCCCACTGTGGCCACACAATGCCCGATATTCGTATTAGGCAATGTGATGTACGTGCGGAGCTTCAGTCAATCGACGTCCGGAAAGCTAGTGGACCTGATGGCATTCCAGCGATAGTACTGAAAAACTGCGCAGCGGAGTTGTCTCCTGTCTTAACGCGGCTATACCGTCTTTCTCTCTCTTCCGGGTGTGTGCCGGAATCTTGGAGAGAGGCCAATGTGCAACCGGTCCCCAAAAAGGGAGACCGATCAGACCCAGCTAACTACCGCCCGATAGCTGTCACCTCAGTTCTTTGCAAGGTCATGGAACGGATCTTAAACCACCAGCTGATCCGATACCTAGAAGATCACTCATTAATTAATGATCGACAGTACGGGTTTCGGCCGAACCGGTCAACGGGTGATCTTCTAGCGTACTTAATGCATGTCTGGGGTGAAGCTATTGACAAACGTGGAGAGTCACTGGCTGTTAGCCTTGACATTGCCAAAGCATTCGATCGGGTCTGGCACAAGGCTCTTCTCTCCAAGCTCCCGGCATACGGTCTGCCCGCTCAGCTCTGTAACTGGATCGCCGGCTTCCTGCATGAGCGAAGAATCCGTGTCCTCGCAGATGGATGCGCTTCGCGGTTCATGTCAGTGAATGCTGGTGTACCACAAGGCTCTGTTCTATCCCCCACACTCTTTCTTCTTCATATCAATGACATGATTCCGTTAGGAAACATTCATTGCTATGCAGATGACAGTACAGTGCATGGGGGATATTACGGTCGCCCAGGGGCTGGGCGCGCTGAAACCGAGAGAGAGAGAGAGAATCTTACCATTGAGCTCGACAGGGTGTTGAACCTCGTATCTGAATGGGGATCTAACAATCTTGTTGAGTTCAATGCTAAGAAAACACAGGTGTGCGCGTTTACAGCCAAAATGTCGCCGTTCCTTCCCCTTCCGTCTCTTCAGGGCACGACTCTTTCGGCACAGGGCTCCCTAAACTTGCTAGGTATGGAGATATGTTGCGATCTGAATTCCAGGAACTATATCGAAACCGTGATAAAAACAGCCTCACGGAAGCTCGGTGTCCTGAACAAGGTGCGTCGATTTTTCACGCCTGACCAATTATGCCTGCTGTATAAAACTCAGGTCCGGTCTTGCGTGGAATATTGCTCGCACTTGTGGGATGGCTCCGCCAAGTACCTACTCGATGCCCTGGACAGATTGCAGCGTCGTGCTGTCCGTATCGTTGGCGATGTAGAGGTCACCAACAACCTTGAGCCTCTGCAATTGCGTCGAGACATTGCGTCGCTTAGCGCCTTCTATCGGCTATATCACGGAGAGTGTTCTGAAGAGCTATTTGACCTTATCCCACCTTCCCCCTTCCTACTCAGGAGCACGCGTGCCGGTCTTCGGAGTCATCAATTCACTGTCTCCACCTCAACATCACGTACAAAGAAATTTAGTAGCACTTTTCTTTGTCGAACTTCCAGAACTTGGAATTCTTTGCCAGCACATGTGTTCCCTCCTTCCTATAACATGGGGTCCTTCAAAAGAGGCGTGAAAAAGCACCTTTCGGGCCGGCAAGGTGGAGGCAGCTAGAGTAGTGTCTGAACTGCACTAGCTGTCTTCGCATATGGACTCTTCTTACTGCTTCACATCAGGTGGTGTTGAGTCATTTGTCGTGCTTTGTATAAAAAAAAAAAAAAAAAAAAAAAAGGATGGAAAAAATCTATGGGCCCTGGAGGGGAACTACTTTAAATCCATTAGTTAGCTCATTTTACTTAAAGGAAATATTCCTTTGTTTTTGAAAAGAAACAAAACTGCATTCAAAGATCTTCTAAAAGTCGCTTGTCTCACCTGGGAATCGAACCAACTTTAAATTAAAAAAGTAAACCCTTTCTATTTTTTTAAACGAATCAGTAGGATTTTGTTCAGGATAAAATTTGTTTAATAAACATTTGGTATTTGAAATAAAAAAAGTGAAAACTAATATCAATAACGAACGAAAACTTTCAACATTTTTAACGATTTTAAAAATATAGAAAGTTGTCGTTCTAATTTCAAATTACCCCGCGTTCCAATAAAAAATGCGTTCCATTTTTTAACTTTTTGCCAGATTGCCTAGTGTAATTGTGCATAAATTTATTATTACGAAGTCTTCATTAAGGTACTTAGACATAAATAACATCAGCAAACCTGTACTTCATACAATATCTTTGGATGTTGGAGAGATAATAAAATTAACGTATCCATGGTTTACTTGTTACAAATGAACATTACAGTACTAGGTACTAGGTATTTAATAAAAAACTTGTAATAAATATTCAATTTCATAGGTGTCTCGTGCAACAGATTAGTTTGTTGGACAAATTTTATTCTGCACAATAATCCTACCGATTCGTTTAATAAAATTAATAGCGAGGGTTTATTTTTAAAATTTTTAGTTGGTTCGATTCCCGGGTGCGACAAGCGACTTTTAGAAAGTCTTTGAATGCAGTTTTGTTTTTTTTTTTCAAAAAAAAAGGAATGTTTCTTTTCAGTAAAATGAGCTAACTAAAGGATTTAAAGTAGTTCCTCTCCAGGGCCCATAGATTTTTTCCACCCTGTATAGTGACTACGATGGTTTTGACAGCATCAGATGCTAACAACAAGAGTCGACGGTGCTGTTATTTATACGAATCGGTAATTTTTCAGGATGAAAGTTGAATAAACATTTGGTATTTGAAATAAAAAAGTGAAAACTAATATTAATTAACGAACAAATACTTTCAACATGTGTATCGATTTTAAAACTGTTAAAAGTTGTCGTTCGAATTTCATATTGTTGCCACGCGTTGCAATAAAAAATACGTTCCATTGTAACCAGAATCATATAATTGTATTTTGCTAATTAAGCATCATTGAAAATTCGTAATAATACAATAAACTATTGTGTTCTTTATGATTTCTATTATGAAAACTACCACTACGCGACAAATTCATATTCTAATTTAAATTCAGTCAAAATCTCTATTTGCCCTGTTTTGCCGTAATTGGTTTTCCATAATAATTAGTTTTTTAATTAGGAAACTTATTATGTGCGTTTGCACAAATTTAATTTCTCACTCTGCCTGACCTAAATACAGGTGTTCGGGAAACGGTTAGAATGGTTTGGTTGATGTGTTTTGCTACATACGTTACGTAAACTAGACATCACGTCAAGTTAACAGTTTCACTACAAAAGCCGCCTCTATTACAAACCCAGTAAGGGTGATCTCAAGGTCAAACTGTTACGCTTGATGTGCTGTCGACTGTACATAGATATATTCAAACTTAAACTGTTTTTATTGTGTTCAAGCTCTTTCGTTATTGAAAACACTCGATTTAAATGTGCAACATGTATTTTGGGTTACATATTAATTTTTCCACTACAATAAACAGTATATGTATATATGAGCAAGTAATGAAACTGAAACAAAGGCTTTTTAAAACTGCTTAGTGAAAATTACGCAATACAATAATTTTGTGGTTTGAAACATTGTTTTCCATTCGATAAAAAACAGTAAATCACCTCGTGCTGTGCCGGCTCGATGCAAAATTGGCAATTTGATGACGCGAATTCGGAACGTTTAAGTGAAATTTTGCTTGAGCGCCCGATGATTTATAGGTTAATAAAAAGGCGGCATTCTGGTTACGACAATTTTAGGAGAATTAGTAACTTCTGTTTTATTTAGTAATTATTACGGATCTATTATAACTACTTGACCACGCTAGCTATGGTACAGAAATACGACTCACGAAAAGAGGTCCAATCTTAGGCAGGTGGCACGCAATTAAGATAAGCGGCAGATAAAGAGGCCTACCTACATTATGATAGCGAATTTCCGGGGGAAGAAGAGAAAGAATTGTGACTATGGTAACCATCGTGTACTGTACTTGTTTGATTATGTTTACGAGGAGATAGGCCAGTATGTAGGGGGGGGGGGGGGGGGGGCGTAGGCGGATAAGTACCAACGCCTTTCCTACTTCAGCCGTTAAACAGTTTGCTGTGTTTCGGATTGAAGGGAAAGGTAGCCAGCGTAATTTCTGGGCATGGAATGTATTTCATTTTAGGCCAAAGGATGACAACGCACTTACATTACCAAGTGAGTTTTTTCTTGTTATTGCAGGTGTCTAAAGGCAGCCGTTACTCCTTGCCACAAGGTGGGCCGTCAGCTTGTTATAAAAAACTCATCGCAAAACACAACACAATAAATCAGTGTATTTAAGCTGAGATCTTCTGTAGCCACTATGTCGTTTATTTATGTATAAAAATCTATAGGTACAATGTTTCTTACAAAAAATGATTACTGATACAACTTCATCAACCTTAAGCGTAACGACGACATACAAACAAATAAGTTGTATAAAAAAGAAAAAAAAATTAAAGAAGCACTTAGCAGTAAATTTTCATCAGTATTTCAAGCAGCCTAGCTGAAATTAAATATTCTACCAGTAGTAATACTTTGTCTGGAACAATAACCGTCAGGAATGAAAGAAAGGGGAGACGTGGCCTGTTTTGCAACAAGCGACGACACTTCCTTTCAATCAGTGGCTATAGCCAATAGGCTATAGCCACACAATGTCGGGAGAAATTCTAAGAATTGGAAAACATTTCGAGTAAAGAATGTGCATTTGCTTTGTTTATCCTTTAGATAAGTCCAATAATTCGCGGAAAAGCTTTCCGATGTTTGCTTTGTAGACCGATATGTGTTTGCTGATGTTTTAGTTTATAGTCAGCACAACTAGCCAGGATATTGAGGATACTTAAAATGTTTGTGTGGGGTTGTTATGTCTCAATTTATTCGATGTTCAATCCTGGTTAAGGAGATAGTAAAGAGAGAACGACTGTTATTCTTGTATACAAAAAAATACAAGCCGTAGGCCTCGTTCGTTTTCTTTTAAGGAAAAACGAATAAAAAGTGGTCTGCCTTTCGAATGGCCAAAGGCAAGTTTTGGCAACTAAGCGAGATATTTCATAAACTGCGATTTAAATTTTTTGTAACGATTCAGAAACACAACTATGAACTTAAGAACATTAAATTTTCTATTTTTTAGTTTACACTAATATCTTTGTACTAATAAGATTAGATTAAAAAAATGTGGTTCTTTGAGACATTATCGAATTAGGGCAACTATCAAGTGCCTTCCGTACGTACAGTCTTAGGGTGACAACAATAAAGACATTAACTTAAAGAAGCAGGTAGTAACCTACCTAAAGGTACCCTTAGGTTGATAAAATATCAAATTGACTTATTTGTCGAGTTCATTTTGCACATCTGCCACTTACTTAAATCCTTTCAGAACAGATCTCTATAAGTCTCTATCTATTTACCAAGGACTGAATACAGAATGGAGAAATGTAGGTTATACAGCAAACTGTTAACAACTTAAAAATAGATAAAAAAAAGTTTTAAAATCTTTTAAGAGATTAGCAGATATTTTAGCCGACCGACTGACTAAGTGGTCTGTGCCCCTTGCTATACAGGCTACTCGTTTTAAGGTCCCGGGTTCGAATCCCGGTAGGAGGAAATGATTGTATAATGAGTACGAGCGTTTGTTCACGAGCCATAGACTAATTTTAATACACTTAATATTGCTATTATGTCTCCTTTATGTAGTATCCATAATACTTTGTGCTAGATAATAGGTGTGAGTGTATGAATATTATTATTTATTAGCAAATGTATTCGTGATTTGCACAGAGTCTCTCATTAGTGAAATATCTGAAGTTATGAATTAATCAAATTCCCTTTTACATCCAAATACATAATCAAATTTGCATGAAAAAGGGAATGTAATAAATTCATTGAAAACTAAGCATTTTAATTTATAAAGTACTCCCAGTTGGTTTTCTATTCTTGAGTAGACGCCGACTAGTTGATGGGGCATGAAAAATTAACATTTAAACAGTTTTCTTGCAAATTAAGCTAAATACCTACTTGCTGCCTCTGAATATTGGACGGCCCTCTACTGGCGTAGTCAGTAGCTGTCTACTAATTCAAAGGTCCCGGATTCGAACCCCGGTCGGGGCAGTTGATTGAAAGAAAGTTTGTATGTTAAATATAGTATATTTCTAATATTTACAATATACGGAAAAACATGTTTACCGATATGTAGTATCTTTAACGAGCTCACAATAATGCTTAAAATAACTAGGTAAACAACTAAACTAAGTAACTGGTTTTAATTAAACTTAAAACATGATAATTATTCACAACTTTTGTTTATTTAGTGCACAAAATCGCGTCAATATGCTTTTATTATTTATTTATTTGGAAGACCAACAGCTATTACAACAAATTAAGTGACTTAAAATAAATAACAAAAAGCCAAATATAGGTCCTCACAAGTGGCAACATATTAACTAAGTAATATACACACTGCAACAAACCACGCACATGCACACACACTCAATCAGCGTATTAATAATCCCTAATTAGGCTCAAAAAAGTTTCTGCTCATAAGACGCTTCGCCGACACACAACTGGTATTATATAAATCAATGTTCAGCGTCTTGGACACTGAATTGAAACTGTTAGCCGTACGCCAAAGATATGTATTCTGCCTATAATTTGATTTTACACGGGGAAGGAGTAGGGGCGAATGAAATCTGAGTGGTTTAGAGGAAACTTTAAGTCGTATCTTAATAATGAAATAAAGAGAATGATTTTTTAAAATAATTAGGAAAAAATAGAAAGGATATTTTCTTATTTTCCAAATTTTCATACTTAGATAAAAGAAGATATCCCATTTTTTAATATATTCTTCATCTTGACTGATTAAGATAATCACCTTTACTACAATATGGTTTTCAAACTATTCAATTGAAAGAATGGTGTTTGGTTTGTGGGTACTTTACAAATTTTGTTAAGTTGCTATCAAAACTATTTCGGTTATAAATGGTCATTAACAAATAACACTGAAACTACTGACCACGATACACAAACAGATACGTCAAACTTATAACACAAATCTTTTCTCGGCGGGTGTTAAAAAGGTACATATTTGAGAGCTTTCGAAACAAACATAATTATAAACCTACCAAACGATCTCTGTCCAGTATTTACTCAATTATTTCTACCTTCTAGATCGATAGCTTAAGAGTTTTGGTCCATGGCTTAACGAAAAACCTGTAAAACCTCAGATGTGATTATAATCGTGAAACCCCGAAACTCACTCTTTGAAAATTACTCGCTCGACTAATTTAAATTTTAACAGGAACCGGCAGACAGTGCTTCATTTTGTTAATACGACATAAAAGTCGACAAATCAACATTAAAGTTTTCCTGACAGAAATTGGAGAGACTTTAATAAAAACGAAAGAGGGTTTCAAAGCACTTCAATCACTTGATAGCCGCGTTTTGACTCAAAGTCAGGTCACCGAATTCATTCAAACATTTCAATACATACGCGCCGGAGTCTATCGCGCAGCGGTATCAGGACGATTAAGGTCTAAAGTCTACATTGTCCAGTCACTCACCCAAAAGACAAGTTATGCATGATGAGGGTAAAATTATAAAGTAACTTCAAAGGGCCCAGAGTAATAAGTGAAGTTTTGACCTGTCAAGCTCAGTCAGATTTAATTAGGGAATTATTTTATACATTTTCGCAATGTAAGCTCTTTAACAAATAAACATTGTTATGGAGAGACGCTGTAAACGCACTCTGTTTTACCGACCGTGCATTTCATGTGTATGTATATTTAATTTGTGTCAAACCTACGTTTCAGACACAATCACTATTATTATAAAACGCGGATTAAAGTTAGGTCCATAACTGATGTTGTCTGTGACTAAATATAAGTGACAGCGTCAGTCTTAAACCAGGACTAACTTTAGTCCACGTTTTATAACAAGGGGGAATAGGTTTTCTGTTAAAGTACTTACTGCTGGTGCCTCACTTCATAGATATAACAATGATTTAGTATATTTAAAAATCAATGTTTGTATGTTTTTCCCCTATGCGCTAAAACATTGATTACATTCTGATGAAAATTTATAGGGTGATCTGGGGACACAAGCGAAAGTTCCAGGATTATAAACACTTTGTTTTGTATTTTTTTATTTTATTTATTTTTATTCTGGCAACAACCAGTCATGTACATTGAATGATCAACTTAAAAATAGGACATAAATTTCAGACCTTGAGTGCCTAAAATTACAGTATTTAGATGCATGCTTAGCAACAACCAAGTCAAGTTGGAGGAACTCAACAGCAACAGCGTTAATTTTTAGAACTATAGAATATTCAGACACACGCAAACCAGACCAGACACTTCGACAATTTTATATGCCTTAATACTATTAAGTATTATTTTTATATAATCTAATAGTATCCCTTTTAAGGTCATTGCAAAGCATGCCCGATGCAGCTAGCTTAATGTATTTATCTGAAGTCGAAAGCGTAATTAGGTGAGAATTTATTCGATTAGCGCAAACAAAAATGTTAGTCAAATGTTCATGTCTCACAAATTGCTCTAATAACAAAGCATACGGTAAGATATTAAGCCAAATGATTTACAAGTTCAACAACACTATATCAACTTTATTAACACTACATCAAGACTAATTGTTCATTAACGTCGGTTCAGCGCTGGTAAAAATTTATTACTCACACAACCTTCACTTAATATTACCGTTCATCATTTAGTTTACGTTTTAATGATAATTATGATTCGATGAAGGAACAAAATTTATAAGCAACTAAAAGATATCAACTGCAAGAGTCAGTGGTTAGATTTTGTGGCCTTCCGAAGCACGGAGGAGCACGAGATCTTTGTGCAAGTTGCTTTGTTTTTTTTACTGGAAACCAGAGCGGTCAAACCACTATGCCATCAATCTCCTCGTGTGTTTCTCCCATGTAGGAAGGCCTGTGCCCAGCAGCGGGACATATATATGCCGGCGATGATGATGAAAGTTTATCATAAAAGTATTTTTAAACTTTAAACTATTTTTTTGTACAAATCACGGAAAAAGACTCAACACCACCTAACGTAAACCGGTAAGAAGAGTCTTTATGCAAAGACAGAGTGAAGCTGCAACACACTATTCTAGCCACCTCCACATTACTAGACATTGGCTAATAAGTTGACTTTTCCCGTCTCTATTGAAGGAACCCATGCTATGGGAGGAGGGAACACTAATGCTGGCATAGGAATACTAATTTCTGGAAGATAGACAAAGAAACTAATAAACTACCAACTGAGGACTAGAACCTATGAATTTCTTTGAGAAAAAATTGCTACTTTTACGTTATAAGCTTACGTTTAGTGACACATTTTATCTTCTAGACTAGGTTCTGTTTTATTCATTTGTTTTTTTTTTGTAAAAATAAACTGGGTTTATGACACCAGTGGCCCAGTTGACTCAGCCCGCATGGATCCCACGTCTTTTTCACGGTCTCAAACTAGCTCCACAACAAAATTTCATGAAAATCGGTTCTGCAGCTTAGTCGTGAAAATATAGCAAACAGACAGGCAGAGTTACTTACCCATTTTAGCCGACTTCATAAAAAGGAGGTTATCAATTCGACCCGTATGTATTCTATGCACCTACATACGGGTCGAATTGATAACCTCCTTTTTATGAAGTCGGCTAAAATGGGTAAGTAACTCTGCCTGTCTGTTTGCTATCCTTATGTAATATTGTCAGAATTGCACAGCTTTGTATATTTAAAGTCTATACCAGCTACTGAACATGGGTGCTAAAGGAGATAGTAAAAGTTTCTATGGGATTTGGGCCTGTCATGAGCAGTATTTTATCGTACCTACAGCAATTTTGGTAAGAATCCATCTTAATTTATCATTTCCATAAATCATGACATTTGTATTAAATAATATAACATTGGCTGCATTATTTCATAGAAATGTCATGAAATTATGAAATGAATAAGATGTTTTTGAAAGTGGCAAACCATTACTATGAACTAATATAGCTCATGATTTAATTTACTGTCGTATTGACGGCACCTCCCCGTATAACATAGCTAAACGAAATCTAAAAAAGTAAGTAATAAAACATTAATTTAAAAAAAATAAGCCGGCTTCAAAACATTTGTCTCATAAAAAGGTATTTTTTGGAGTTGGTGCTGAACTGTTTCTAGAAACCATAAAAAATTAAACTTACCCTTTTGCTTAGCTTTTTGCTTATTAAGCTTATTTAGCTTTTAGCTTTTATTAAGCTTTTTAACTTTTTTAGTGATACCTTTATATGAGATAAGTACCTACTTCGTTTTAATTATTTGTTTCTATTTAGTGTTTGAAGTCGGTTTAATTGTTTTATAATAGAACGGATTCCTAGCAATGTGAAATATTATAATAAAAATCGTCTAGAGTGTGTAAGTACATGATTTTTCTGATTGCAGCTTAACAGATACTTAAACGTGTAATAAACGGACAAAGAACCGGCAGAGCAGCTCGTAAGGGGTATTAAACTAATACCTACTCATAAAAAGAAAAGTTTGCGAATACCCGCATAGTAAGACTTTTCTTTTGCACGTAGGGCTTAGTTTTAATATACTTGTTTGTTATGTGAGTATGAAAGAAATTGTTTTTATACAGTTGACACTGTATCTGAAGTATAATCAGCATTGAAATGTTCAAATAAAATGTTTCACAAGAATGTTCGAAGTTTTTTTTATGATTTGTAGAACCCCTTTAAAACTTGCAATGATCTAGAAGTGATCATCGTCATCATTTCAGCCTAAAGACGCCCACTGCTGGACAAAGGCCTCCCCTAAATATTTCCACGACGATTGGTTAAGCGCTGCACGCATCCAACGGCCAATTGCAACCTTCACTTGATAATTTTAATTCAATTGATAATTGATGTTAAATAATTCAAAAGCGCCTGTGAACCTTCTTGTTGAGTAAATAATGTTTGTATGGTTTTTCTATAAAATATTTTAAGTGCTCAATTTCTTTAGTACCTACAGTAGGTACTACAGAAAATAAATATTATGTACTTACAATGCTTCCCAGCCAAAAAGTGTCGTATAAGTGCGTTATGACATTTTTGCAGCATTAACTAACAGCAGATAGTAAAACAATTGCGATGTTGTCTTAGTTTTGGTCTGGCGCTATTTTTAACAAATTATTCGGAAAATATACGCTACTATTACCCGTTAATATAGTTGAAACTTTAAAGGTATGGAATATTGTTAAAATTGTACTGTTTAGAAAATTAAAAAATATTTTTTTTTTAATTATGACAACTATGAATAAAAACATACAAATTTCATAGTTATTAATAATTTTGTCAATATACCCATACATTTCTTAGTATCTTAGAAACTTGTGACGTCACCTGTTCCGTAGATTTTCTATGAAGCGTTTTTGGACGATGCCCCGCAACACATCAAACATGCCACTATATGTGTGAAACTATTGGTCTTAGACATACTATTTTTTCTTCAATATTTATTTATGAATTATATACTTCCTAATTATGAAATAAAAAAAAGTTGTCAACTACCTTAAAGTAAAAAAATCCTAAAAGTCGTATTTTTAAAAACACCTGTTTTTGTCTTATGACGCTTTTTAACCGGGAGGGGATATTTTTGTACCTAATAGAAATAATTGTGTGAATTTCGATTTCTGACACCAACGTACAAACAATATTTTTAATGAAATAAATATAATTTTTAAACTCGCAAGCTTATCTCGAAGTTCCTCCTCAGATTCAGTCTTAAAATATTGACAACTGAATAGCTCGTCAATAGTCAGTTATAGCAACCAGCTTCTCGTTTATTTGCGACCTAGAATGGGGGTTTTAACTCCCCATTTACTGTGGTGGAAACGTTAGCAACACGGCGTACCGACAAATTGGTATTAAGTGACGAACGGACGAGATTCTATTAGGCGCAGCGGGAGAGAAAATGAATTATCTTGGCTGCGAACAAGCCCGATCCCATGAATTCTCCTACTACTAATACGGCAGGGGAGAAATACTCGATTAATTAAGAGTTCTAGGAATCGGTTTGTGCTGATGTGATTACTAATGTGCGCTTTTATTTGATTGTCTTCAGTTATCGATGAGTTTCATCCTGACAACACCGGGATAAAAAACATTCCAAAACAACACAAGGTTGCAATGATACAATATATGGGCTAGATAGTAGAGGGGTGTGAGTGTTTAAAAAGGGCGATCAAGTCGAGGCGAGTAATCGGAGATCAAGAGCTTTCGATAAAGTTGTTCAGAAGTGAGCTTGGCTGCATCAGCATTTTGTGATTTTTGTTTTGAATTTATACGAAACTATGTGAATACCCGTATACACAATACACTATGTTCGACATGCTTAGGTATATTTTTTCTATTGTAATAAGGACTCAACGTGAGAATCATTCACACAATCGACCCGATTGCGTTGCGTGACAGCAGGACAATGAGCTAAATGCAATTATAACGAAACATCTCTATTTATGGAATTCATTGTAAGTAGTTTTGACGATAATCGTTTGGTCTATTTTCTAAAACGGTCTTCTTATGGAAAATAATACAATAAATAGGATAAGTTCATTATGCAAGTTAAATACCTATATCATTTTTGCGTGTTAAATCTATATCCTTGTATTCTTTGCTGTCACACACACTTTTGTCGAAAGAACAGAGGCAAACGCTTGCTGTATTTTGTCGATGATTTTGCCTCCAAATTCCGACGATCAAGATTTGTATTACAATAATTACGAAATTGTTTCTGAATGAACACTGTGTTATACAATTGCTATAGTCAGTGTTGGTGTTTTGGGAATTTTGACGTAGATATCTACCTCATTGAGATATCATCAAGAAGACTGTCATCATATATTTGGTGTGTAACACATTTCAATGCATTGGGCATTGAAATGTGTTATACCCGCAATTCAATGCAAAAGCTGCAGAAATATACAAATACTCGTACCTAAGTTATGGTTGTACGGGTATTGGTCTGGTGAATTTGCTTAGCAGGTCCCAGATCCCTCCGCGAAAGGCATAAGAGTTATCCAGGAGTTTTAGCGGGTATTCCCAGGGATTAGACCCCCGCACACACTCGCTGCTTCTTCAGCGGTGGGTAGCTTTGTAAATGGATTTCTCCTGGTAAAAAAATGGTTGTACGGGCATGAACCTTTGATGTTCTTTTTATATGGAAAACTCAACCAACAACAAGAACAAATTAACTAAACAATGTTAAAGGCTATCCCTGCCGCGCCGCGTGTATGATCCGGACGATAGAATATGAACTGCCCCATTGCTTCCTTGCCAAAGTGATCACTTTGGAGACGATCACGCTAGCTTTTTTATGCTAAAACAAACCTTTATATGTGCCAGCATTTACTTTTCAAAAATAGAGCCAGTAACTTTTTTAAATCTCACTATCTATTTGTAAATGAGGGTAGTATGACGGTTTTTTATTTATGTTTTGAATGTGGGAAACCAATTAAATGTAAAGAGGAAAGCACTATGCATACTTATGCCATTTGCTTAACATGAAAGGTTCTACTTCAAATACTACGTGAAATGTGATAAAAACAAACTGTAAGTAAGGCGATTTTTGATTACGAGTTTATTGCTTCTACTTTCAAAAACGTACTTAAAATACAAATACACTATTGTTGAACAATATCCCAACCTATCAATCCATTTCCTAAATGATTTGTATAAAAAATCACTCGACGAAAATAACATGCAACAAGACGGAAAGTGAAACTATCGGATTACATTTCATATTGGCTATGAATATTAATGAATTGAATATTCCCACTTAATAACCAGGTAATCACATTCATGCATCATAAAGTAGATTAACTACAACAAGCGATCGCATAATTGGAACCAGCCATCAGGGCCGATGCTGTCAACTTAACGTTAGTTACTCTTATTTTATAGGATAGACAGAAGTAGTGGCCAAGGTACCAGCTACCACCCTCTTCCCAAGAGTCTTAGCGGGTCATATGACACATCAAAAATAATGTGAAATAAAACATACTACTGCCGTCATAACAATAATAATAATAAAAGTAATAATTAAGCAGTGGTTCGACATCAATATTTTTTCTAGTTGCCCTGAACTACCAAGAAATCTAGATTATTGATTGATTCATATAGGAATCTTAAATTAATAAGTTAGTCTTTATTTCATTAAAATCGGTTGACTCTATCAAAAGTTAATATTCCTTGAAGACAGAAACAAGCAACTTTACTAACTACTTATTTCCCCCATTTTTTGGAAATTTCATTGCCACTTAAGATCATACAAAAAAATGTACCTACTTTAAAAAGTTTTCTGTAAACAAATAGCTCATAATATTCTCGTAATATATAAAAAAAAAATACAATTTTTACATGTTGTCAAATACTCCAATAAATTAAAACACTTTATAATAATTAAAAAAAATACAATAACCTCCTGTCCGTGCCTTTAGTAAAACCAATTTTCTTCTGTTTCCTTTGTAGACTTTCAAAACCGAAAACGAATTTATCTCAAAGGCCGAAAAAAAATACAGCGACACAAGCCGCAGAGTTTATTTAAAAACTCGTTTAAAAACTGAACTGTTTCAACGCCTACGTAACGTACTTCCACAACATCGAAGTTTAGTGTAGTTGTGAAGTGGACAATTCTGCCGTTTCTGGCTATTTTTGTACGTCATTTGCAACTTTTACTAATTGTCCTGGAGCATTACCTTTAACCAAAAGTGTAAACAGAGTTTACACTTTTCCTTACGGTATGTGGGCTACTATTACTACTATTTGACAACAAACCTTTGGTGTCAGTTTTGTAACAACTATTCGTTCGTGTTTTAACGGATTCTGCCTCAGATTATGACACGACAGCTACATCCATTAATAAAGTTGCTCTGGATGTAAACTCTTAAAACTTTCTATGTGTTATCTTTTCTGGTTGAAGAATGGCAGTAAGTCTAACGATGTCATGAACTAAGCAACTAGCTGACATATTTTCACAATGAATACTCAATATCTTAGACAGTTGCGTGCGTGTCTGTTTTTAATAATAGTATTCAAGTTACTAATGCCTCCCGAGGTCTGGAGGTAACCTTTTTCCCGTTTGCCAAAATGTCGCCTCCCTGGCCACTCCAATTAGCAATTCAAATATTTCTCCTTCATTTTTCTTTCCGAAGCGACTTCGAGATCGTACTAATGCTTTAGAAATTTCGCTCGAATTCTCCGTGTTACGATAAAATTGGTGAATGAATAAAACAAGTGTTTTCCGAATGCAGAATTAGAATATTAATTATAAAATAACATAAAAAATAGGTATCTATTTGAGAATATGTTTACTGAAATGTATTGTTACACAAGTTATGGTTCTTCAAAAGAATTACCTACCGCAGTATATTTTCCACGAGATTGATATGGCGCTGAAACTAAGCTGGTAGAGGCATGCTATACCAGAGACATGCTTGTATATTATTCATGAGTTTGAGATGAGTATTGAAGCTATGCTAGCAGATACATACTGTAACAGGGACATGAACGTATATTTTTCAGGAGTCTGAAATGAGCACATGGCAGAGGCATACTATATTAGAGTCATCATCATCACCAACCTATTATACGTCCCACTGCTGGGCACAGGCCTTCCTACATGGGAGAAACACATGAGAAACTCGGGCCATAACACAACTACGCTGACCCAATGCGGGTTGGAAATTGAAATCGGTTGCAGTAACAACCGGGACCAAAGGCTTACCGTGCCTTACGAAGCATGGAGGAGCTCGAGATTTTTAACCGCCTCTGTGGTCTAGTGGTTGAGACCACCTGCCTCAGATCTATAGGTCCGGGGTTCGATTCCCGTAGGGGCATAAATTTTCTGCTTGGTATGGTTGGTGGTAGGGCTTTTCTAAGTCCGCCTGGCTAGCTACCACCATCTTACCTAAGTCTGCCGCGATAATAATGTTAACAGCATTGTTGTGTTCCAGCAGTTAGAGGTGATAGCCAGCTCCTCTGTGGTTGAGGAATCCGGCTGTAACTCGCTTCCATCGTCGGCCCTATCTCCACTTACCAGCAGGTGAGATGAAGACCAAGAGATACCCCGTTGAGGTTAAAAAAAGATCATAAATTTTGTTTGACTCATCCAGGGATCGACCATGGCGAAAGTTGCTTTGTTTTCGAAATTGGAATCAAAGCGCTAACGCTACCGAGCTCCTCATGAAAGACATGCTCGTATATTCTTCGTGAGTGTAAAAACAGCACTAAAGCTATGCTGACAGATGTTTTTCATGAGTTTAAAATAAGCATTGAAGCTATGTTTGCAGAGACATACTGTACCAGAGAAATGCTCGTATATGAGATGAGCAATGAAGCTTTGCTAACAGAGCTATACTATAACAGAGACATGCTCGTATTTTTTTAAAATGATGAGCATCAAAGCTATGCTGGGAGGGACATATTATAACAGAGACACGCTCGTATATAGTAATTAAAATACAAAACTAGAAAAAATTCACGTCCTGAGGCGGGAATCGAACCCGCGATCTTTCGCAATCCGGGTGACTGCTCTAACCAACTGAGCCACCTAGGACTTGGGATATCCCTGTTAAATTCTTCTAGTCTATCTGTATTTGCGTTTATAAGCTAACGTCTACACAATGTCGAAATGTTCTGTATCAACATCCGAAACGAGTATTTTTACAAATACCCACGATTCGGTTAAGTTGGGGCAGTGCTTTCAAATATTCTTAATTTTTTATTTTAACATTATAAATGTTTCGCAATCCGGCAACTGCTCAGTTGGTTAGAGCAGTCGCCCGGATTGCGAAAGGTCGCGGGTTCGATTCCCGCCTCAGGACGTGAAATTTTTCTAGTTTTATATTTTAATTACTAAGTAATTTTTCAAACATTTATAATAATGTTAAAATCGAAAATTAAGAATGCTCGTATATTTTCAAGAGTTTGAGATGAGCATTAAAGCTATGCTGGCAGGGACATACTATACCAGAGAAATGCTCGCATATTATTCATGAGTTTGAGATGAGCATTGAAGCTTTGCTAACAGAGCCATACTATAATAGAGACATGCTTCTATATTTTTTATGAGTTTGAAATAAGCAACTCAAGCTATACTGATAGGGCGCTTTTATGTTTCATGAGTTTGATATGAGCATTGAAGCTACGCCGGCAGTTATACTTTACCAAATATATACTTATCCTTACAATCACAATGGCTCGGAACGAACATCGAATTCAAACCGTTAGAGTGACACCAAAGAAGAAAAAT
The DNA here is from genome assembly GCA_947347705.1 of Nymphula nitidulata. Taxonomy (NCBI): domain Eukaryota; kingdom Metazoa; phylum Arthropoda; class Insecta; order Lepidoptera; family Crambidae; genus Nymphula; species Nymphula nitidulata. Next base: position 29,075,619 of record OX374616.1, read on the forward strand.
TTAATAAACTCTTTGTAAAAAGTTTTAATTTAAGAGTTTTTTTTTGTCACAATATTACATTAACGATAACGATTGCAAAATGGTAGAATGGAAGAAATCTTTGATTATTGCACATTCAGTGACGACATTTATCGTGATATCTAACCGAACGTATTTCCACATGAGAGCATCTTACTCTGAAGAGACCATTAAGCACACATTAAACGTTGCGAAGGGAATAAAATTGGGAATATTCTGAAGAACATAACTTACAACTTTGATGTATTGGTGTAGGTAATAACAATAATGAAAAAGAAAATTAGGAAAGAAATTTCAATTTACTTACCGCCAATGACATATTTCTTTTCGTAAAAAAAATGTTACTATCTTAATTTTATTTAATTATTATAATAAAGTACTTATTTAGCAAAAAGTAACCTTTTTCCAAAACAATATTTCTATTTTGTTATCCACATAATTATGAAAAGTCAAATAAAAATATTGTAAATTTTATTTACATCTGAATCTGCCCACAAATAACACAGAGGAGGTTTTGGTTATGACACGCCGGTGGGCTTTAGGGACTAAAAGTTGAAAATATAAAAAGATTGTTGTGATGTTACGAGTAGTTAGTAAAAATTACAAAAGTGAATAGAAATAGAAATAAAGTAAAAAAGAAATAGAGTTACCTATATTATGAATTTTTTTAATTTTTCTCTTAAGCTACCTACTCGGATCGATCGGAAAAAGATCTAAGAACACGCACATCCCTAATTTGATAGAGATAAATCGATTTACTACAGAGTCCTGAAGTAACTAGTATACGATATCTTCGATAACTAATTCGGTTTCATAATAAAAAAGGGTCTTTCTTTAAGTGACGTTTCTCAACGTAAATCTATTCAACTGTCTGACAGTTAGATGGGTAGAAATTACTTATTTATCTTCTACTATTCTTTTTATAACAGAAAAAAATAAAATAAACTCAATATGACAAAAAGGCAAACTTATCGCTAGATAGACGATATCGAAGTAAATGTTTGTAAAAAAAAGTTATGTAGGTAAATAACAAAAAATGAAACCATTCTAAAAAAAAAATCTGAATTTGAAAAAAATAACGAAATCTTTCTGGCCGCAAAGGATTTTTACTATTTTTTCATAATTATTTATTTATAATCATTATCATCATCATTTCCAGCTTATATAGGTTCATCCCACTGCTGGGAACAGGCCTTCGCATATGGGAGAAATACAAGAGGATATAGGGTCGCGGCACCTCCACGATAGCCCAGTACTGGCTGGTGGGTTAAAGCGGTGGCTGTAACAAACGGGAACAACAGCTTCACGTGCCTTCCAACTCCGAAGCACGGAGGAGTAATATTGACATGTTTTGATTGACCCATCCTGGGATCGACCACGGCGAAAGGTGCTTTGTGTCGTAGTCGAAACCAGAAAGCTCTGACCTCTACGTCATCACCACCGAGCTCCTCAAACAAAAGTATATATATAAAATCAATAATTTTTCAAATAATTCAGTGGTTTGAAGTCGGTAGCAGGAAGTGTCGTGAAAGAATGATTGTCATCATTATTATTTGGTTAACGACGATTCCTTCAACTAAAATCACATCTATTTCAGAAAGATGGAGCTAATCGATATCTTATTTGACCACACATAATAAATTTCAACTTAAGAAGGCGGTAGGTAAATGTACCTAGGAAGATAAGACGGGTCCCGGACCATGAATAATTTTACGCATATTAATTAATAATTACGTGAATGCCTAAATCAGTTTCATTAAGTCAGGTCGGTAGCTGTCGAATTTTGCTATATAGGTATTGTTACCTTTGTGCGCAGTGTAACTAAGCAACCGTTACTATGTTCAAAATTAAATTTAACGGCTGGCTACACAAACCCAAGTTTAAGGCCATCTTAAACATTTCAAGGAAGTACCCAACTATTGTCGATATATATTTTTTTATCAAATTCAATCTTTTAAATTTTACCGGAGCATAAAGGAGGTCAACCACAAAGCACAAGTCAACAAACGCTAAACCAAATGTGAACCTTAACTTAGAATAAAAAAAATATTTTTCCAAATTTGTAGTCTGAACTGCCCAAAATATGTGTTTTTTGTAGATACTGCCAAACATTTTATTTTTAAAATACCTACTTTCTGGTCTACTATGAGACACTCTGAATAAGCTTGAAGTCTTTTGCGTAGCTTCCAAATAAAAAAACACTGTGCGAAATCTCTCGGAGACAAGTTGCAAAGCGAAGGATATAATCATATTATAAATTCCGTAATAATATTTAATGCATATACCCAGCAGTCACTTGAACATAAAAGGGACACTCACTCCAAGTAATTAAGTACGTAGTTCGTCCAAGTCCCGGTCGACACAAATGAGGCTAGTTGTGAGAGGAAATTGCAATTTGAAACAGTTTTAAACTTACTCGTAGATGCACAGTGGCACAGGGTGACCGGTCGACGAAGATTCTCGTGGACATCTAATTTATCTTTCATTACCCTTCGGGAATAACGCCGATTCAACGCGCGGGCTAACATTGAGTCCAATCAAAGATGGAAAATAAAAAAAACAGATCCAATTTCGAAGTGACATATACTGTTTACTTTTATAGGTAGGTAGGTCCCTATTTCGGCAGTAAAACAGTTCGCTGTGTTTCAAATTGAAGGGAAAGTAGCCAGTGTAATTACTGGGCATGGAGGGCATTTCACCACAGGTTCAGGGTGACAACCAGCAGAACCAAGTGATTTTTGCCCTCGTTATTGCAGATATCTGTAGCTGACTGTAGCCACTTACCACCAGGTGGGCCTGTCAGCTTGCTTGTCATCTAGTTGTATTAAAAGGATTGCACTAGTTTTATGCTGCTAATATGTTAAGCGCATCCTGTATCATATTTGCCGTTGGGAAAACTTTTAAAATTAATAACAAAGGAGATAGTTAAAGTTTCTATGGGATTTAAGCCAGCTCATGAGTACCATGTGTTCGTATAGCTATTTTTATAAGAACTCATCTTACCTTATCGTTTTCATACATCTTAAATAACAGAAGCGGAAAAAAAATATTAAACATATCACAGAAGAAAACAAAATGTTAATGTCATATTACAATACTAATTTTGTTAATGGACTAATATTGTCGTTTAATTTCGTCATAGCCAGGGTCAAACAATTTCGAAAAACAACAAAAGCAATTCAAGAGTTGTCAATATTCACGGTTGAAAATACGGAATGACAATTTTAATAAAATTTTATTAAAATTTTAATTAAATTACTTTTTAAAAGCGTTATTGTGGCTATGGACTATGCACACTTAGGCACTTTTATGACTTCTATGCTGTCATTTTATACAATACTTATTTTATTTCGTTAATTTTTTGCAATAAAATGGAAGAGGTTTGTGTCATTTAATGGAAACCATGTTATTCAGTACATTATAGTCTACAATCTGTCCGTTTGTCTACAAAACTTTACCGTCTCCTTTAGTTGGTGCTCTAAAGAGCATGGTAATGGGATGTTATCACTATGGTACAAACTTACCATCGCTGAGTAATGGCAATCCGTCGACATCAGGCTTGCCGGTCGGACACAGCGGCAGAATCGGAGACGACGGTGCAACTCCTGCACCTTCTGCCTCCGCCTGTGAAAATGAAAAAGGTTTTATTGTACTCCAATGAGGTTCAATATGTCCCATTCTTCACGTTATTTTGGTAACGTTTCGGTACTCCAAAGAGGTTCAATATGTCCCATTCTTCACGTTATTTCGGTAAGAAAAGGCTAACATATCATTTGATAACTTTTAAAATTAAGATGAATACAATGCAATACTTTTCTTGCAGGTAAAATTAAACAGTCTAAGGGCTGAGGACTTGAACGTCACATAAATTGTAAGAGGTGATCAGTTTGACGTTTGCCAATACAAACTTTAACTAGTCCTATACCCAGGCAGCGTTTGAGTATGACCATTAATTATTGTAATTTAAGATCGATAAGATGATCATGACGGTGCATTTTATTTGATCTTTATAATAATATACGCATACTCAAATTAATGCTGCTCTATATTTAAATGCAGTTAGTTAAACTTACTAGAAGAAACACAGAACTCGCTATGCGATCCTAGTACTTTGGATAACAAAATTAAATTGAATTGCTGGTAATTAGCATCATTTGCGAAAATATTCGCTATTTAAAGCCCTTATAACGCGGTAATGCTGCTAGCTAGATTGTGAACAATGCGGAGGGAACCCCTTTGAATATTATATAATTACTAATCTATACTAATTATAGGCTAAGGGGAGCAGCTAGATGAGAAGATCGAAATACGAACCCATTTAAGCTGCTATTTCAGTTTTCAAGGAAAACATTGTTAACTTAACAAAACTCTGAATCTGTCTAATTAACGCAGTTCTTTGGTACTTGATTATACTCGTAAAATTTAATAATAGGGTACCGTCTTTAAGATTGTCTTTCTTGGCCGATTCATAAAGTTTGTAAGGTAAATATTGCGACTTCATGTTTTCAAGACGTTAGTTCTTTTGACTTGTATAACAAACCGGACGGCCGATGGGGCGTTGAAGTGCGATGGCGACCACGTACCGAAAAACGCAAAGTAGGTCTCCTGCCTGCCACTAGATGGACAGACTACCAGGCCAGGGTCGCGGGGAGCCGTTGGATGCAGACTGCGCAAAACCGTTTGGAAATCGATGGTGGAGGCCTTTGTTCAGCAGCGGACTTCATAGATTATGATGATGATGATCTCTTCACTAAAACTATCTTATAATAAAATACTTTAGGTATACGTCTGAGAATGTTACCAACCACCAACCAACGTTCTTTAATTACTCGAAATTATTCTTGTCTTAATAGTTTAAAAAAGATCTTGGTAATGTTTTATAAAATATCACTTTATTGCGGAAAAATTGCAGGAATTTTAGGTGATTTTAAATTTTCCCTTTCTTGCGCATTATTATTAGGAATGTCTTCAAAGTTTTTTTTAATTACTGTATTCTGCGTGCAATATTTCTTACAGGCAGCGTTAGACAGACAAGAATTATATAAATTATATTTATAGGTACAGTCGACCAAATAAATGGTCATATCAACCGAGAGACGCCCACTGCTGGGCATAAGCCTTCTTCCATGTAGGCCATGCGGGCACAGACCACAGTTAACACTTTAGTACCACACACTCGTACTTAATAATAGCTACCGTACTATATTAACGCTATAGTTATTGTGACATGGTTCTTCAGTACATAGGTGGACTGTGATGGACCGTACTATTACTAACCGCCCGCATTCTCGATTATCGCGCATCAAGTTTCATCTAAATCGTATTAATAAGAGTAAAAACGTAGCAGATTTTTTTATACAACTAGATTTTTTTTTTTTTTTTTTTACACTCTCACCTATTATCTAGCCCAAAGTAAGCATCATTAAGAGCTTGTGTTATGGATACTAGATAACGGAGAAATAATGATAATAATATGTATATAAATATTAGAAATATACTAAATAAACATATAAACATCCATGACTCGTAAACAAATGTTCGTACTCATCATACAAACATTTGTTCCTACCGGGATTCGAACCCGGGACCTTTTGACCGAGTAGCCTGGGGTACAGACCACTCGGCCAAGCGGTCGTCAAAGATGACAAACAAGCTGACGGCCGAGCTGGTGGTAAGGGGTTACCGCCGCCTATTGACAATGAAAAAAAGGTGGAACGCCGTCGACGCCCAGTAATAACATACATATAGAGTGAATTTTACATTTTTAATAATAGTATCAATAATAATAAAATCTAGTTTTTAAATATTAAATAGGTACTTATTATTTCATGACAATATTTGAAAAAAAATATATTAAAAGCCAAACCACCCTGGCTTAGAATATACACAATAAACCCTAGGATATGTTTCTTTAAAAACAGAAAAATATTATAAAGTATATAAAATAATTGTTGAAGGGTCCACCCGGGCGGAAGTCGCGTACAATGTTACCTATTGTAGAAAATTAAGGTTCAATTCATAAATTCGAACAGTATTTTACTTATATCAACGGGCCCTTATGTTCTTGATTAACGGCAATTATTTCGCCTAATTAAAATTTAATCGAATTCTGTACTGTTGGCGGAAGCGTATTTATTCAATCTCGTGCATGACTCTGACAAAGATCGCACTGTATTTTTCCATTTTCCTTATTGCAAATCTTACGTTACCCAAATTGATTTATAAATCTATATCACCTTAACGACAAAAAAGGCTCGTAAATGAGATCACGGACTATTATCTGTAATTCAAGGAGGATCAGGAGCTTCAAGACTTATTAGCGTAGGCCTATGGCAGTTAGGTGTCTTATTGAAAGTGATGTGAATACGTAAGTTTTGCTAAAAAAGCTTACAAAGATTATTGGTTGTAAATGACGAGTGCTTATTTTCAAAGAAGTATGACAGTTGGGATGTTACCACTCAAAATCGGAGCGTTCGTCTGAAGAAGCACCGCCACCTCTTACATTTTGCAGGAAGACTTGCCCTTTAAGCTGTCAACTTAAATTGCGAATGAATAAGAGCTCCTTGACCCGCGGCAGCTTCAACCACGTATGGCAATACTACTCATTTCAGGCATCATGGCAAAATGACGGCAAAACCACAAATGTGAATAGTTGATGAAACTTTAAGAAGTGCTCGATTTGACATTTGCCGATACAAACTAACTCTAATCGTTTTAGTCTTCCATAAAAGACTTAAATAATTTTATATATCTATGACGTGTTGTAAAATTGAACATGTTAATTGATTTTAGTTACCTCAAAACAAAATCAAATTCGGTGTTAACCTAGGTCCTTCGGTGTATCGTCCATGACGCGAGAATCGCATACCGATTCTCGGCGACGGACAAACATCGTTCGCCGCCGATTCACCTTTGAGCGCGGTCAAAAAGCCGACTGGGGGTGGCTTGCGGCATCGAATTCACGCATGATATGAGCAAAGGGGCTAGCCGTACGATTCTCAATTCGAGGCTGCCTATATTTCATACGCGGCTTAACGCTATTTGTCGATTCATACAAAGTGGCAACTCTTCGATTTGAATATGGACTTTGAAATGAATGTGTTAGCTCGCAGATTTGCATCGTTTCAGACTCAGAGTACCTAGGCTAGACTAGGTACCTACATTTTTTTCAACTGCAGCCTTAGCAGTCAGGCTGTTTTTTCCTGCATTTCTATGAGGACTTTTGAAAAATAGCTGTCGTTAGACTAGACTTAATTTAGGAATAAATTAAAAGACTCACTTTCTTACCTGCTGTGAGCTCAACCTGTTCCATTTCCACCCCATACATTCACGACTTGATTTCTCATTATCACGGCAATTATATGGTACGCGTAGTTCAATACCGTGATACTAATCCAAGAATACATTACAAAGCCCATGGACAGTCTCACGCCAAGCTCAGGTAGAACCATAACTGATTTCCCCGTTGTATTATATTATTATATGCTGATTTCATATTTCTACCTGATCACAGATTTAGACACATTTCGAGCAGTGGCAAACGTAAAATTGATGACACATGAATGATACCCGCCACAGAGAACATTTTAAAAATGATTTCAATAAATTTTGACAATCAGACAATCATAAAGAATATTTTCAGCCTTAGATTCAATTTTAACAAAGAGTATTTGAGTACTAAGTACCTAGATATTATAAATTCAATATTATTTTTAACCTAAATATATAACAATCCAAGTTTTTCTCAGCTTTCAATGGCGTATTGTGGTGAAATGCTATAAAACAAATGATATAATTCTAAGACGATTATGAAATTATCTTTATTTGTAACAATAAGGACGTTTTAAGATAATATGTTCCGCTTATACCGTCACCTTTCCACCACTAATATTTAAATGTTAAATGAGATTAAATTATGTTACGTCACGTCTAAAACCGGTAATAATGTTGATATAATATATTTGGTAAAATTAATAAAACAGGGTGACAAGACAAGGAACAGAATATAATAACATTTTAAATCACCAGAATACATTTACTACAAGTAGTTTTGAATATATGCCCCCACTATACACTACACTGAAAAAATGACAACTGAAGATACACTGTTTGGTTGAATCAAATAATCTGTAATTATATCCGACCGAAGTAGTTTGGATAAATATTTATTTCAGTGTATATGTGAAAATATCTCTGAATTAGCTAATAGAGAGGTGGTGAGAGCCTAGTAATCTGTAACACAGGTTTTCTTAGTACAGACGCCAGTCTCTCACAATATTGGTATTGAATTGATTTCTATTTTTAATCATAATCTGTGTAATGGCTATATTGTGAAAGAGAAATAAAAATAAATGAATAAATCTAGGCATTCGACCTCAACAATTTTTTTGAGGTTGAATGCTAAACTATATGACAAGCAAGCTGACGGCCCACCTAGTAGTAAGTGGCTACTGTCGCTTAAAGATATATTCAATAACAAGAAATAAATTACTTGGTATTTCAGGTGCATTATCATCCTGAGGCCTAAGATGAAATGCTTTCCATACAGTCCCGAACATGTTTCCGAAAACCATTTTATCAACTAATAGATCTCATAGATTTTTTTCAGTTTTATGATTTTTTTCGAATGAACTGTAGACCAATATAAAAAATGTACTCTTTGGATCAATATACGTTTGACCAAAAAAGAAAAAAAAATAACCATGAAATCTAGGTAGGTAGGTAGGTACCTATACAAAATCAGACAGAGCTGTCCGCCGAAGCCCGACACGGCAGGGGTGGGTAAGAAATCTTCGTGATTATAGATGTCGTGTCGTTTTTTTTTTGGTCAAACGTGTATTGGACTAGTTCATGGAATTTCATCTTAGGCCTCAGGATGACAACGCACCTGCAATATCAAGTGCTTTTCCTTGTTATTGCAGGTGCCTATAGGCGGCGGTAACTACTTACCACCAGGTGGGCCGTCAGCTTGTTTGTCATCTAGTTTATTTAGCATTCAACCTCAAAAAAATTGTTGAGGTTGAAAAAAAATCTATGAAAATTATAAAAGTGAAAAAAATCTTTGGGATCTATTAGTAGGTAAAATGGTTTTCGGAAACATGTTCGGGACTCCCTTTCATGCCCTGAAATTACACTAGCTACCTTGTCTTCAATCTGAAACATAGCGAACTGCTTTACGGCCGAAATAGGACAGACCTACCCAAATAACTCTACAAACGGGCCTAGCACTTCCGGGTACCCCTTATCGATGTTTAACTTATCAGTTTAGTGGAGATATTATAAAAGAGGAGCTCGGTGGCGTAGTGGTTTGAGCGCTCTGGTTTCGATCACGAAAACAAAGCAACTTTCGCCATGGTTGGTCCCTAGGGACCAACCATGGCGAAAATTTATAATCTTGAGCTCCCCTGTGCTTCGGAAGGCACGTTAAGCCGTTGGTCCCGGTTGTTACTGCAACCGCTTTAACCCACCAACCCGCATTGGGCCAGCGTGGTGGTGTTATGGCTCAAATTCCTCATGTGTTTCTGCCATGTAGGAAGGCCTGTGCCCAGCAGTGGGACGTATATAGGCTGGTGATGATGATTATAAAAAAACGAGTCAATAATTCGAATCCTAAGAAAAATGCTATCGGAAACAGACAAAAATTGCTAACTTTGTCTGCTTTTTATCGTGATCGCAATCGGATCATATTAGTTTATCTTGGCGTAATGTACACGGAAGTAATCGAGAAAAAGCCTTTCAAATTTCGACATCTGTCTGCAGCGTTAATCCTTTGTGTTGGAAGCTTCAGAATACCTTTCAACTTTAAATTCATGAATAATGAATGTTTCCAGGGCTTGTCAACTTATAATACTGTAGTATACTGTTTTAAATTAAGTTTATGAATCTTAATCACTCTTTGAATATGTACAATTCTGTTGGTAGTGTGGTCACTGAAAAGGCTTATCTACATTGTATAAGACTTTAAAATTTGGTACAGACGACAGCATGTCTAGTGTAACAGTGGCCTCTATTACGTACGGAATAAGGGCGGTATCAAGGTCTAACTGTTACCCTTGATGTGCGACTGTACAATAATAAATTTTTGAGAGCTTGAATAGCGTGAGTTCCGTATAAACTTTTTTGTTCGCCCATACATCGATTAATATCAAGGTTGATTCTCTTACTGCAAATGTAAGTTTTTGATAGCAGTTTTGTTAATGTGAAATAACTACAAAGTAGTATTTGGTTTTGTGCCGGTGCTGTGAAAAATTGCCTCATTCTCAATGTTTGCTTTTGCCTCATTTTTAAATTTGAAAAAACATGTAAATAGTAAAGGCTTTTACGCACAGAGGTCAAATAATATTCGACCTTGATGCGAAAAAGGCTTTTCGTTCCCTCGCTCACTTGTGGACTAGAAATGAGTGAGCGCGCTGCAACAAATAAGCTTGTAAAAAGCATACAGCCGAATTAATGGTAATTATTTTGACACCCCAGTGTATAGCAGCTCAACACCAGCCCAACCCAATGCTTCTCGAATGAGCTAAGTCTACCTTATTCACAGCTGGAACACAACATTATAAAGTAGTGTCCTTAATTGCGAACTTCAGTCATCATCTCAAATCTTGTCCACCTTGGAGATGATTCCCCATTAATAACTCTAAATTTAAGTAGATTATCCCCCACCTTTATTATATTATAGACTTTGAATTCTTCGCAGCTCAGAATTTCCAAAGAAACAGAAAAATTGTATACTTATATTCACATTTATTTATTTATTTATTTATTCAGGATAACAACAACCTATTACAGACTGGTACTTAAATCTAAATTCTAATAAATAGGTCTTAAATGTGTCTTAAAAGAGAACACACATAATTTGTTGTGCTTATTAAAAATAAATTTAGGTTAGTTTATTTATATTATAAATGATCATAGAAATGTGTTGCAATTTTCAAATACACTTAATTCATTTTATAATTATATAACATTCTTATGAAATAATGTAACCAATGTTTAATTATTTTGTATGAAATTATCTTTTGTATAAATACCATGAATTTATCAAATGAATAGGCTAAATTTTAAAATTTCAAACCATTTCTATAAACTAATATAGCCCATGTTTTTATTTATTTTCGTAATGGCGACACCACGCTGTATATATTTTCTCATAGAATTTTACGCGTACTACTCCAAAAATAATTCAGAACAAACTGCCAACTCTTATTTACATACATACTCTTTTTCTATGCATAACAAGAGAGGCAACGTAGCAATACGAATAACTAGTTCCTTTGATCGAATCTGAAGGTAGCTGTAAATCATCAGAATTGTCTAACTCTAAAGTTGGAAGTCGTAAAACACTATTCTTGGGCGTTTAGAACGTTTGTTAATCATAGGTCAATATTATTGTTTCCACTGTTCTAGTAATTTTAGTTCGATTAGGTACAGACTGCAGCACATCAAGTTGCACTACGAATGCCGCCTCTATTACAAACGGAATTAAGGGCGGTCTCAAGGTCAATCTGTTATGCTTGATGTGCGGTCGACCGTACTTAAAAAGTAAAGATCAGCAATAAAAAAATACTTTATCAAAACCTTAAAAATTATTACATTTAAGGCGGTATGAACTAAATTGACACCGGAATTATTAAAGCATGAAAATGAATTAAAAATTGTTGTAGGGGAGAGTGGGGTAATGACGAACGCGAATTTTGGACGAGGCTGTTGAGTTGATAATCTCTTTCTTCTGTCTGAGATAGAGTCATGTTCAAAGCAAAGTAATAAACACGGGCTCTTTAAACTTTTCTGTCTTCATTTGAATGCTCTTGTCGGGATTTAAACCGCGTTCGCAATCATACCACTCTAACCTTCCTATTTATTACATTGCGACGAGAAAATTGCACACTAAATAAGGTTTATTATCAGGAACAATATTCTTACTTTTAACCATGTAGAGTTTTATTGAAAAGAGCTCTAAAAAAATTAAACATTAGAAAAGCTTTAATAGTCGATTCTGAATCTAACGACAAATATTATTTATTTAAAGAGAGCAACGCACACTGATACCTTTAGTGATATATGTACATAGTCTTTATTAGGTACGATTAAACACCATTTAACATCAGGCAGACAACATACTTATTCACTAATTTTGTGACCTTCCAAAGAAAGTACCTACAACTGGTACTTATTATCATTAAGTGGTCTGCCTTAACGTACACTTTTCCGAACGTTCCATTTTCTGATGTATGTATACATTTGTTTAAAGACCTATGCGTTTTGATGTTGAACAATATCAGTTTTTCCCAATCAGTTTTTGGGAGGATATGGAAAGAGATATTGAGGTGGAGGTAGTAAAATTATGACTCCTAAGCCCAGCACGCGTGCTTTTAAGTAAGAAAGGGGAAGGTGAGTTAAGGTCAAAGGTATAACAAAACAGTGGCCATCCTAAGGGTTCTCCACGAAATAGAAGGAAATATTTTTTTTCATCATATCACCAGTTAGTAAAATTCGGACAGCATTTTGTCTACAGATATTAATATTCATGTGACAGTGGTTTGAAACTACAACCTGTAAAATATCAAACACATAGTCCCTTATTATAAAAGGCGGACTAAAGTTAGTCCTGGTCTAAAACTGAAGCTGTCACTGTCTTTCTTTTAACAAAAGTGACAACATCAGTTTTAGACCAGGACTTTAACTTTAGTCCGCGTTTTATAATAAGGCGGATAGAGTTCTGTTCTGTGTAAGTGCCTGCGAGCTGGTAAGAGTCTAAATATTAATGGAACCTTTTTTTACGTATCTTATATGAAGTAGGTACAGAAGACTAAAGATGGCTATAAATGGATGGACATCTATATAAAGCCATCTTTAATAATTTATTTGTGAACAAACGATTACCTCTTAGTAAAAAATACCAAAACCACATTTTTCTCCTGATCAAAGCTAGTCACCACAACCGTTCAAGGCATACTGAACTGTAACTAGTACTGTAATAGACTCAGAAAATCTATTGCATCCGAGTAAAATACTTCCAATCATTCTTCGAAGAAAAATTTAATCATAAAAGTGAGCAGCTTATTATTTAAAGCTTTTTGAGGAATAAAGCTAAACATCGTAATAGCTAGGCGAAAATATGAGTAGAACTTTCCGGATATGATGGACTTGAGCGAGAGAAATTATGAGATGCTGCAGCCGCCCGACCTCCTTGTGCACCTGTTTCGCGATTATGTTGGTCGTTTTTTTTAGTGAATAAGCAACTGAGAAGGTAAATGATTGAATAGGTATGTTACTTATAATTAAAACAAAAAACTGCATATAAGTCGCTACATGTTATCGATTTAGAGTTGAGTACTCTTGCAAGTGTAATCAAAAGTTCTTTTTAAGACATTTATAAACTTTAGTATACTTTATTATTTCCCACTTAAATTATCGCGGATATAATAGATTGGGTCACTTGTTTTTTGAAAGTCTTAAATATAAATAACTAATCATCACTTTTAATAACATAAAATTTAGACTAAAAACAAAGAAATCATAGAATATCATGACAATTATCGAGCTCCTTCAGAGTTGTCTCTCGATCAATATTACCCTACTCTCCCCTAGTTTTGTGATTTATTTACGAATTTCAAACTTATTTCATATGAGCAAGTCGTAGCAATTTCAAATAGGACAATGTTTTGCTACTGCTGAATATTAAATGACCGAGCAGAGCAACAATATAATACCCTGATATTATATTGTTTGGAGTACTTGTTACAATCTTAAGTAAGCTACAAAACAAAAGCACTTCATCCCAAAGGGTGACGCCCCCTTACAGAATAATGTATTACATACAGACTGCCGTCCTCAGATTAAGTGTTAAAAGCTGAAATGGCTCCTGTCACCTCGCATTACGAACCGTTTATACACCTTAAAATAAATTTCACTTTCTGCTCGGTACTTTACAGTTATTAGATAGTCCCCTTTCTACGGTCTACGGGTTTTTCCAAGAATAATAGAAAAATACTTTCTTAGTGCACCTCTAGGCACCGATTGCTGACGATTGAGATTGCACCAAATACAAATTTGAAAACCAAAAAGGATAACGCGCGTCTAGTGACATATCTCAAAATAAAGGGATGGAACCGTGATAGGGTATAATGGCACTTCTCGTCCGCCATGCCAGATTTCAACATCGTTGTTATTTTTGTAATCTGCGACCCGATTAACCGTACAAAAATATTCGTGTTGATTTTCAGACTTTGTCACACCATTTTCCTCTTTAGGGGTTGAATTCTGAAAAAAACTGAAATACATGTTTACTCATTTATCGATTAGAGTACTCCTGTGTAGTTTTGAAGAAAATAGTCTAACTAATCTTGTTTCCTCATACAAACCTTAGACCCCCCCCCCCCTTACACCACCTCAGAGAGTGAATTTAAAAAAATCATTTTTAGTACACCCATAGGTACCGATGGAAGACGATCGAGATGGCACCAAATACAAATGTTCTATTAAGATAATGCGAGTCTCGTGCCATACCTCGAAATGAAAGGATTAAACCCATTTCTGGGATAATGGTACCGCACGTCCGGCACGGTGGATTTCAAAATTGTTGTTGCAATCAGCGACCCGATAAACCTTACAAAAAATACCCATGTTGATTTTCAGTCTTTGTTACCCCATTTTTCCCTTTAGGCAGTTGAATTCTAATAAAACCTGAAATATCTGTTTCGTCACTTATCGATAGGAGAACTCCTGTAAAGTTTAGAATAAAATAGTGAAACTTACTTCACTGAAACAAGATAAGTTTGAGTATGTTATTCTAAACTAAAGGGGGTCCAAACAAATTGTTTCACCATACAAACTTCGGTGTCCCGTTCACCACCTTAGAAGGTGAAATTTGAAAAATCCTTTCTAAGTGAACCCCTAGTAATAAATTCATAATTATTATTATAATTCCATCACAACGTTCAGAGTTAATTGTTTGAGTCACGGAGGTAAATATTCTAATTATCAAACTGTTCACCGTTGAATGGCACAAGCTCATTTCGTGGAGGCGATTTCCATTTAAAGAAGCTACAGGGCAGTTAACTAATTAAAACTGACATAATAGACAGTCTGAATTTAACATCCGTTACATTTTGAATAATCACCTCCCTCACCGTTATTTATTATAATAACGTTAAACTTTGAAAACATTTCAATAACCTCAATTTTCAGTTTCAGGTAGTATTCCATTTACAAAAACATCTTATTCGTTTGATAATTTCATGTCCTTTGTATGAAATAATATAACATTGGCTGCAATCTTTCATATCTGCATTATTAATACTAAATAATTGTGTTTCAATTATTTAGTATTTGCGAAAATTGAACGTTGTCGGCTATTTACGAAGCATTGCCACGAAATGACGGTTTCTGTTCCTAGGAAACTGAAACAACTATAAATCATTTTGTATCAACTGGCTTTTGAGGAGGGATTTCCCCTGAGCTTTGTTCTATTTTCTCGTGTGTTGCCTATTAATGATCTTCTCGTTCCCGGCACCTTTGGGTATGCAGATAGCTTAGTTACTTGTCCACTGCAAAGGCTAGCAGATACACCATGAGGCCAAGGTTGATTGCTTAGTTCTGGCTTTAAATGGTGGATCCAATTAGGGCGATATCAATCTATGTAGTACAAATTGATGCAACCAAAACAAATAAACGCCTTTTGTCACTAAACGGATTCTTTTCACCTTTTCTTTATCCGAATTCAATGGTTAGAAAACATAGCTTTAGCGGTTACTGCCAAAATATCGCTGTTTCTTCCCCTACCCTCTTTAAATTCTGAATTCCAGGAACTTCATCGGAACCGTGATCGAAACAGCCTCACGGAAGCTCGGTGCCTTGAACAAGGTGCGTCGATTTTTCACGCCTGACCAATTATGCCTACTTTAGAAAACTCAGGTCCGGTCTTGCGTGGAATATTGCTCGCACTTGTGGGATGGCTCCGCCAAACTGGACAGATTGCAGCATCGTGCTGTCCGTATCATTGGCGATGCAGAGGTCACGAACACCCTTGAGCCTCTGCTTGCGTCGGGACATTGGCTTTATCGCGGAGAGTTCTCTGAAGAGCTTTTTGACCTTATCACACCTTCCCCTTCCTATTCAGGAGCACGCGTGCCGGTCGTCGGAGTAATTAATTCACTGTGTACACTTAACATCACGTAGAAAGAAATTTAGTACCTCGTTTCTTTGTCGTAGTTCCAGAACTTGGGATTCTTTGCCAGCTTATGTGCTTCCTTCCTATAACATGGGTTCCTTCAAAAGAGGCGTGGAAAAGCACCTTTTGGTCCGCCAAGGTGAAGGCGGCTAGCTCAGTGTATGATTGAACTGCACTAGCTGTCTTCGCATATGAACTCTTCTTACCGCTTCGCATCAGGTGGTGTTGAGTCATTTGTCGTGCTTTGTGTATAAAAAAACTGACTTTTTAATTACCTACATGCGAAACTGAACCGTGACCACCACTGTGACCACCAGCGCAGAGAAGTCAGCCTCTCGGTTTTGACAGGATATAATAATATTTCGAAGGGTGTGCGATAAAATGGCAAGAACTAGTATTCTTGCAACCCCATTCTTTCATAGAAACACCACTTGTAGACTCGGTAATCACGCTTATACGATCGAAATACCGCCTGTACTAGTTTCCAAGAAGCCACTAATTTAGTTTTTGATTTTTTTAAGAGTTTTTTTTTATAAGGGGTATAATTGTCTTATGTCATCTAAATCTTTACAATAGTCCTTTTAGTCAAACGGTAACTTAAGATTTTCTTCTTGTTTAAACTTACGGTTTAAGATATTTATTTCTCAAAAAGAATATACATTCACTTAACAGAGAAATACAAGATTACATCTAAAAATAAACAAGTGCAGGACGCGAAACAAAACTGTATGTAGGTAGAGATTAAACTTGAAGAAACATTTAAAAAAAAAATTGTTTAAAAGTATTATTCGCAGTAAGCCGACCACGTAGTTCGACATACACACACGCAAGTATCTATCAGTTACTCACAGGCCCGATTTCAAAATAATGCACAGATCTGTGACATTATTACACAATAAGATATTCTTTCTATACTTAATTATTATTAGTCTATAATTCACCCTCTCTAATTTGTGATTGCGTTACATATTACATTAATTATTTCAACCCTGCTGCTACAATATGCTATGCTTCCATTAATATTCATTAAAAATGACTGGTTCAATAATCTGTGAAACAGTAACAAGCGCAAAGACGGTAGACAGCTTCACTATTTTAATTACAATTTTATACCTAACAATCGTCACTTTTTACATATGTCGCCGCCGTCTGGTCAAATTAGCCGCTTAACTGGACGCCTAGCCCGTTGATTGAACGCCGGCATCCAGTCAAACGGCTGAAGTACAACTAGCCAAATCATTGAGCGCAACGTTTAACCAGATAGCTGAACGTCATGTCAGCCGCCTGGTTTAAAATATCCATTCAATTGGAAGCCTATACGGGACGTTTAAATCGAAGAGCTTTTGTGTGACTGTTTAAGTGATTGGTAGGTTCAATGTCATTTATATGACCACTTAGAACCAAAACGATGTCGGTTATAAGCGGTCATAAAAAATAGCCTTGCACCTACCAATCGAACAAAAACTTTTAAGTACAAGCCGATCCATTCAATACGCTAAGTCGTTAAACGTTATGTGAGTCTAGTTCAATTAAGTATCGGGCTAGGCAAACAATTAAGCGGTGAATTTAACCAGATGGCGGCGACACATACTAATGATACTTAATGATGCTTACTTTGGGCTAGATAATAGGTGTGAGTGTATGAATATTATTATTATTATACCTATTCCGGGTGTTACAGAGTTCCGAAATATAATTTAGATATTAGGGGTTGCAGGGTTTCGATTCGTAGTATATGCACGGGTGTGTGTATGTGTGTGGTATGACTGTGATGTCTCGTATACGCTATAGTACAGTCGACCACAGAAGTAGCTGAACACTTTAGTACCATGTCACACCGATCTCGTGCACGTACTTTATAGTTGCTACCGTAC
This sequence comes from Nymphula nitidulata, assembly GCA_947347705.1. Taxonomy (NCBI): domain Eukaryota; kingdom Metazoa; phylum Arthropoda; class Insecta; order Lepidoptera; family Crambidae; genus Nymphula; species Nymphula nitidulata. Next base: position 29,093,682 of record OX374616.1, read on the forward strand.
TATATTGACGCTAGAGTCCTTGTGACATGGTACTAAAGTGTTCAGCTACTTCTGTGGTCGACCGTATCTGCGCAGTTTTAGGGTTGTCATGAGCATAGAGGTGTCATAATGTTTTTTTTTAACTTTTATTGATTATTAAAAATAAAAGTAGTCTGTAAGGCGTAAAACTTTCAGAGGTAACTTGACAATGAATACAACCACATGAATACAACCATAAATTTTTTTTCGGACTTTTGTAACACTCTGTTTATAGCAAGCTCACATTTTACAGTTTCTATTGAACTTATTTATGTTATAATAGATGCTATTTTATTGCATTATCGAAGACTTTGAAGTTTTATAGATATCAAAGACTATTCTTGCAGTCCCACTATCATTACGGAGACTTGTGTATTTTCTAAAAAAAAAACAGTCGCGATGCTTAACTTTACAACAATAACACCTTCTTATAGTAGTAAATTCCAAACACTTCTTTAAGATTTTCTTTATATTACTTGTAAGTTTCATAGGTAGTGTTTTAGATGAAAAAGTTACTCTTTATTTATATCACCTTAGGTTGCCTGGAAAAAAATTATTTTTAGCAATAAGACCATCCAATTCTTTCGTTATAACTTTGTATTGCTGATTTTATCATATCTTTTCAATTCTAAATATTATGAATGTAAATTTGAGTTTTATTATTATGCTTTCACGCCTAAACCACTCGACCGAGTTCAGTGAAATTTAGTATGGAGATAGTTTGGAACCTGGGAAGAATCAAAATACTTTTTGGATCGATAATCGACATTCACGTGGGGGGAGCTGTGCGCATAAGCTAATAAAAATATTTTTTATTATTATGTCAAACACGACTCGTCTTATGGCATTTGTTAACCCTATCCTATAGGGCCTCATTACACTAACGGCACTGCTCATGAGGTAACCCTCTAAGATTAGAGGAATCTTTCTGCGGACCTATTCGATAGCTCATTTTGACTGTCAAAAAGATAATAGTTATTTGTTATACAAGAGTGCAAAGTTGCTTTTTAGCCTCGTACTCAATTTTGATAACCGAGCAAGCGAAGGATTCTAAAATTGAATCACGAGCGCAGCGAATCAAAAGAGCACGAGGTGAAAAATCTTCGCACTCGAGTGCAACACGTAACTTTTCATCCCACCTCAACCAGAAAATGACTCAATGCAAAAAAAAACATTTGCGCATTATTAACAGTTTCAGTCAATTCTGTTGGCGTCAAATAAACTTCTTCGACGCTAGAATCACTCATTTTAGGTATTTTACTTGTTTTCAAGTTTTTTGTTTTAAACCTATGGTTTTAACAAATATGTCGTGAAAAGAAAATGGCGCGCGCAAATCAAATTAAACAAAAAGTACACTAAGAAGGAGCCGAGTCTCAGTTTTTAACAAGTTAAAATAGGTTGTATGATAAATTCGGCACCATGGAGGTAGAAGTAAAGAGGTTTAATGATGTGTTGAATTCACAAACTTAGTGCACACCGATGTTCTAAATTCAAATTTACTTTATCCTCTAGCGGAGAAAAACGGCTTTTGCACTCAGATATCGAAGAGCAAAAGTACTCTTTCCGAGATGGGCGGATGTAAACACTATATACTTAGTATTTACCTCATCACTCCGTCAAAAACCAAAATATTACACCGGCTCGTGTTAAAGTAGTTGTGGATCTAAAAATGATTAAATGATTATCAATTAACTGCCAAATAAGTTGGCGAATAATCCCTCTGTTGGCAGCATATACGGCAAGTTTCTGCTCGCAATACAATACTTGACAGGCGCTGGCGAACTTTTTCAACACGGATCATAAAACTACAAAAGTAGCTTATTTTATTTAGCTGTAACTTGTGACATACAGGCCCTTTCCTGCGATTCTATACAGGCAGCAGGCTTAAATTCGTGGCCGTGGCAGCGCTTTAATACCTTTTGGAGTTTGTTTGACAACCATTTGACAACCTTTGGTGATACTGGCGTTTCGACGACGAGCACGACGTGAGCCGGAACTAAAAAGTTGTTTATTTTTATATCTTCACGTCGAAGTCGATTAAATATTAAATCAAGTCAATATGATACATTTTATATGATTGTGCACTGTTAGATAGGCTGAAAATAACGATATTATTTTTGACATTGGGTACCTACTTTCTTGGTACGTTGACATACCTTCTCTTCTAATTTTCATTTTTTTTTCGCTGGGTGGCACTGCACTTCTAAAAGTTATATTTTCTTAACTACAAACATTGTAATTTAATATTTGAAAAGAGTGACTACACGAGTTTGTTGCCGGAATCTTCTCGGTAGTTCGACTTTTGGAACCGGTGTAAATTCAGACATGACAGACGGAGAGACTTAGACGTTGTTAGTTAATATATTTTTTGTAATAGTTATAAAAATGTGTTTTTGATGATTTAAAAGTGCTTCTTTGTGGCCATTTAAATAAAATATTTTTTCTTTCTTTCTTTCTTTAAACACAATAAAAGCTAAATCGAAAAATGTATGAATTGTACTTTATATCGAACCTCTAAAACAGCGACAAACATACACAGCCAAGGGATCGACGTCGAGATTAGTGAATACGCTTACGAGCAGCGCTGTGGTCAAACGTCAAAATCAATGGCGGCTCGTCATCAATCTCTATGTTAAATATTTATGTTATTGAATCGCACCGCTGGTCAGGCACACTAAATTTTCAAGGAAAGTCCGCACAAATACGGTTTCCCGATGAGGAATTCAGATACGGAATTCCGTGATCCTAGTGCGGAGATATTTTGTATTAGGAATAATGCCAGTTAGTAGAGTGACACTTTATTAAAAACGAACGTCATGCTCTTTTGCCATTTAGAAAATATAGGAAAGTTTCCCTTCAGCGACTCACGTTTTGTATATAACATTTTGTATGCATTCTGTTCTCCGAATCTGAATTCCTGATCAGGAAACCACATTTGTGCTGCCTACATAAGTCCTCTATGCTCTTTCTCTTAAGCTGTAAGAGACACTTAGTACTGAGTTGCGAAGAGGACACTTCAGGCAAGGCCTTGGAAGTCGTTAGTGACAGCTCATTTTGACCTTGTTTCAGATACATTGAAATTAACAAGTACTAAAGCACTAAAAGATGTAAGTAATAACAAGAACTTTTTTTTTAACAATTCACGGCTTAAGCATTATTTCGTCAAATAAAAAGCATATTGTTCTTTTTTTAGATTTTCTGTTGCACTCTGCCCATAAAATAAAATACAAATGATTCATGTCTACGCAGTCGTGTCTGATACATCTTGTTATTTCTGCAGCTGTTGCATTGCAATAAGGGTCAAATATACATAGCTACCTATGGTAAGAGTCTCCGTAATGATATTTCGATAAGGTCAATAACCACTAAAACTCTCAACATTTTTCGCACAATGTCTATGTTAATTTCAATTACTCTACATTATGTTCAATAGAGACACTTCTTTAAGAAAAAATACACAAATTTTACAATAACTATAGCACTTAGTTATAATTTTCTAATCTTTGTACTAAAATAAATCTAGACTATCGCCAGAAATGATGTTTTTTGCTATATTCCCCTAACTCAATGAGAACTGCACTCGAAGCACCCATATCTGTTATTAGTTAATAACAGACAATGGGTGTTTCGACATGGGTTTTCTTTTTGTTTCAATAACAATAACCTTAAATGCCACAAAATGTGCTTGTTGGTGAATTGTTAGTTATAAGGCTGTGAATGATGGGCGAGCCAAACAGTTGCTAGTTAACAGTAGCTGTTTACTGATTGTTTAAGCCATAACTCGATTTGGTACTTAAAATGAAGTGCTCTGCTCCCCTAGACAAGGAGCCTTTTGATAATCGCTATCACTAGAGGGAAAATATGACATTTTCTCAAACTTCTTCGAGCGTTAATGTCAAATTCTATTGACATTAACGCTCGAAGAAGTTTGAGTGCTTAATTATGTCAAATACACACATACAATTGCAAGTCTATATCGATATTATTTGACAGTGTTCTTTCGAATTAATTCCCACAGGCATGGATTCAAAAACAAACACTCACGAATTGACTTATAAAATCTCGATTTTTAACCGACTTCAAAAACGAGGAGGTTCTCAATTCGGCCGGTATGTTTTTTTTTTTTTTTTCTATGTGTGTACACCGATTACGCCGAGATTACTGATCCGATTTACGTGATTCTTTTTTTGTTCAATGCGGAATAGCTGCCATTTGGTCCCATAAAATTTTTTTTTAAAACAGTTGGGTACTTTGGTTTTAAATTTAAAAAAACTTAAATTATGAAGTCGTCTACATATGCGAAATTGCGAAGTTTTGCTTTTCAAATGACTTTTTAGTAAAACGATACGATAGTAGGAAACAATATAAGTTTACGATCACCCGTCTAGCTTCGACCGTAGAAAGTAACCACTAAAAATTGTGAAAAAAAATTTTAAAAAAAAATTAAAACCGACTTCAAAAAACTGAAAAGGATAAAATAATTAAATTTAAGTAGGTATTCATCCCCTAGAAACATATTTTTGGAGTTGGTGCTAAGTGGTTTCCAAAAACAATAGAAAGTGAAGCACCGACTCCAAAAATATGTTTCTAGGGGATGAATACCTACTTAAATTTAATTATTTTATCCTTTTCAGTTTTTTGAAGTCGGTTTTAATTTTGTATGCTAAAGTCCATTTTTCGACTTTATCTCTGCAATGTCCCACCAAAACTGGCGACACGGCTCGCCGCTCGGTGATCGCCGAAGTTTATAGCGCGTAGCGCCAAGTTTCAAACAATTCTGACGAGACGCGGGCACATATTAATAACACGCGGAGCTCATCGACTCGAAAAAACTTTCTCATAATTTGTTTGGCCCGTATTTTATTTAATACAGGCGTTAGAAAAACAACGACATAGGTACATGACTAAATGGTCTTCAGTTCCGTGCTTAACCAGTATTATATGTACAATTCACCAAATAAATCAGTTCTCAGAAGTGTCCTTTGTGTTTTTATGGCATTTCGTTGTAATTACGAGCACAGGAATTCATTCGTCTTGAAAAAAAAGACATAAAACAGTAATTACATCATTTTAATCGATATTTTCCAGAGTCTCAACATCAAACAATCCTGTATTTCGCTTTTTACTTCTGGCTGCCCAGCTTTTTTTATTTTAATGAGACAATTGGCTTTGGTATCAATTCAATTTCATCAACACATTTCGGACGGGACCAAGTTGGCTTTGACCGGCGGGCGACCGGCTCTGACGCTTTGACAATTAATCACTACATTGTGACAAAGTATTAAAATCAAAAACTATCAATTTATATTAAAAAAATAATGTTATACCGTTATTTGGGTGGACCAAGCGTTGTGAAAACATTTTTGTTTTTTCAAAACAATTGAGGTAAGTAAACTTTATTCAAAGTGTCTTTTATTTTGGTTACGTTGGGGTTTGTTTACTTCATGGTAAATTGTATTTTTACTGTAAAACAAGAAGATTAAGCTACGTTTATCGTTTCATTACATAATAGTGAACATATAAAATTGTTCCTAAATCGCTATTTATAAATTGAATATCGTTTGCAGATCTAAATGAGTATTAATCTGAAAACCGGGTTTGTGAGTAGATATCACTCACAATGTTAAATTTCAACCACTAATCGTATCTAAAAGAAAATTGTTGATATCTGCTGGACATGTGTGAGATGTAAATGAATTAAGAACAAACGAGGATAGAGTTCAATAATTCAAGCTCGCATTCTAAGACAAACATCTATTACTTTGACACCTTAAAATAACGACAATTCTAAGTTTGACACCATAAAAAACGTTTATAAAGGTAATCAATCTCCGTTTTAACTCCTAATCAGTTTGATTGAGTTATAATAGACGCAATATTAAAATGTTCATTTGATTTGAGATGAAAATAGCACGAGTATGACAGAGACTAAATTTATTCTACTTTTGACCACTATGAGCGCTGCAATAGATTATATTAGCCCCACCTAGTACTTTGCACCCAACGACTGTACTATAGTTGGGGAAAAAGTCTTTTCGCATTATACTTTATACGTTTATACTTTTCGTATGTATGAACTTGTAATAAAATCTCTTTGGCTGTACCATTTGTATCTGGCTGGTTTTAGTACAATAAAAGTTTAGATTTTAAAAAAGATAATTCCAAATTTAAATTAGTAAAATGTGTGTTTTTCGTACTGTCAAGATGAGTGAATGTAATGAAGAAATTCGATACATTTTAAAATTTTACTACAAAAAAGGTAAAAATATAACGCAAGCCGCGAAAAAAATTTGCGATGTTTATGGACCTAGTGCAGTGTCTGTGAACGTAGCACAAATTTGGTTTAAGCGTTTTCAATGCGGAAATTTTGATGTCAAAGATGCACGTCGCTCTGGTCGCCCTATTACAAATAAAATTGATGCCATTTTTGAAAAACTGGAGCAAGATCGGCATATCAGTAGTTACGACGTAGCTGAAGAACTGGGAATTGACCACAAAACAGTTTTGGCGCATTTTAAAAAAAATGGGTACACAAAAAAGCTCGATATTTGGGTACCCCACGAGCTCACTGAAAGAAACCTAATGAGCCGTGTACTCATTTGTGATTCTTTATTACGAGACGTAATGAAACCGAACCATTTTTGAAGACACTGATAACTGGTGATGAAAAGTGGATCACGTATGACAAGAACGTGCGAAAAAGGTCGTGGTCAAAGGCACGTCAGGCTCCACAGACTGTGGCGAAACCCGGGTTAACTCGCAACAAGGTGATGCTGTTTGTGGTGGGCTTGGAAGGGCATTATTCATTATGAGCTGTTACCACCACGCAAGACCATCGATTCTGAACTCTACTGCGAACAACTGATGAGATTAAAGCAAGATGTTGAGAGAAAGCGGCCGGAATTAATAAACAGTAGGGGTGTGGTTTTTCATTATGATAACGCTAGACCTCACACATCTTTAGCCACTCAGCAAAAATTAAGAGAGTTTGGCTGGGAGGTGTTAATGCATCCGCCGTATAGTCCTGACCTTGCACCTTCAAATTTCCACCTGTTTCGCTCTCTTCAGAATTCTCTAGGCAGTGTCAGGTTAACATCACGAGAGAACTGCCAAAACCACTTGTCGTGGTTTTTTGATCAGAAGCCCCAAAATTTCTATAGCAATGTGATCATGTCGCTACCTACAAGATGGCAAAAAGTTATCGAACGAAATGGTGCCTACATACTTAAGTTAAATGTAAAGAAACTATATTAAAAAATGTTTTGAATTCTCTTAAATAATGCGAGGAAACTTTTTCCCCAACCTGTTATTTAACTTGGTGCATGTACCATGCAGTGGTTCAAGTAAAAAAAAATATGGTTAAGATAATTTTTATAGCGAGCACATTATTTTGGCGCATCAACTATTCTTAGATAAAAGAGAGGATATTTTGTAAGATTTCGTATACTTTTCTGGTAAAGAAATCAATAAAATATCAACATCGCCATAAAACTAATATTATATTATTAAAATTAATAACAGTACCCAAAAAAATAATTTGATTTAATTTGACTATTCGATGAAGGGATCTTCTTTCACAGCTAAGATTCCAATTATATTAATGAGTGTACACAATATGCTACTAAACCAGTAAACACCTTCATTTTCATTCAGTTAAAACGAAATACCTAAAAGTAAATGAATAGCCCCGTCAGTAGCGCCCAAGGATTTTTTCAATTAGGGAAATGTATCGCACCAAAAAACACGATGGGTACGTATCTTTTAATCACAAATTCCTTTTTCATTTATATATTTTGTTAACAAGGAAACCTTTGCTAAACAAACACTTACAAAAAATAAATGTACACAATTAATCCAAGCATTCCATCGAAGCGTTTAGTTGTGTGGAGCTGAAAGGTTTAATAATGAGCTTTATTAAAACAGAGTTGGGTCGACGTTTAATTTCCGGTTCGAAGTATACATGTCTTTAAAGAAAGGGTGATTGAGGAACAATCTGCACTCGTCCTAAAAAACTAGTCATTAATGATAGTGGCAGGAAGACAACAAATACTTTAATATCTTTACGTTTTAAAATTTGAAATTTTGATATCATAGTATGTGTGTGTGTGGTCTGGAATCTCCGAATTGACTCATTCGGAGCTATCTTACATTAGCAGCCTTGCTTATATTATGATGGAAAAGGATAAAAAGGACATGCTCAGTGCTTTGCATTGTTTGGAACTACCCCACTCACTCCTATACACAGGTCAGGAATATCACCAACTAACTTTAAGAAATAGCCCCGTAATTATGTAACTTTGCTGTCTTCAATTTGAAAGTTTTAAACTAGATTTGATCTGTTCCGATTTCATCCAATTTTGACCAGTAATGGTTTACTAATTTTAACATTAGCCTATAATGACCAGTTACTTAATAAGTTGAACTAAGTTCTAAGCACCAATGAATCTTTTAAAATGTTTTTTAAAACATAAACAATGAAAAAAATGAAATGCAACTTCTTTGTTCACTATTCTTGTACCAATAATCATTTTGTAATGTTATTTCCGCCTTTCTTATTTCAACCGTGAAACAGTTCGCTGTGTTTCGGATTGAAGGGAAAGGTAGGCAGTGTAATTACTGGGCATGGAAAGCATTTCATCTTAGGCCCCAGGATGACAACGCACCTGTAATACCAAGTGTTTTTTTCCTTGTTATTGCAGGTGTCTATAGGCGGCGGTAACCGCTTACCACCTGGAGGGCTGTCAGTTTGTTTGTCATCTAGTAAAAATAAAAAAAATCTTTACAAGTTAATTTAATGAAGTTCCAAGTAATTACAATTTCCAGAAAAGATTGATCATTATAAACCACCGGCGACGTCGGCATCGACACTGAAAACACTGCTAGAAGACCAGACGCAACTGTGTCTGTGTGAGTACAACAACTAACGAGACTTAACATAGTTACGTTACTGACATTTTCATAATAATTAATATCATAATCATACTCGTTTATTCGCTTTGTAATATTTATGTTTAACTATTGTCTACTTTTACTGAGCTCAAAGTGCCAATATTTAAATACATAACTCATGGCGTTTTCAATTGTAATGTCGGGTTATAGTGGCTCATGGATCGGTGGAATATTCAGAAGATTGTATTCAAAAGTCTTTCCTCCATGAGGTTTAATGTTGGCTTAGAGATTTTCATGCTTTTTTTGTGTGAAAAGTCCTCCAAGCAATCGAAGCGATTTAGTCCGGTACGGCTAGGCGATTTTGAGGTGCTAAGTTACAAAAATTCTAAAGTTTCTGAATTTTTGCAAGGGGATACAGTTCCACCTAAAAAGCTTATATTTAATTTTTGTGTCAAATATTGCTGTTGCATTTTCAGTAATTCAATATTTTGTGACTTAAATGTTAAAATATAAATAAAACTGCCAAAAATAATTTAATGTGCCAAATGATACTAATATTGTGTGTAAAATAGCCTAGGCTGTGTGCAAACTAAGTGTGTGTCGTTTTCGTCCAGTGCAAATTGACAGGGGGCCCAATATATGTTAAAAGTTTCAAAAAAATATTATGGTTTATAAAACAAATACAACCTAACTCAGGGCACCTAAATATGACCCTGACATGATTTTGTGCCAAACTAAGCCATGGGTTATTAAGATATTAAATGATTTAACTTTTCCAAGCCATAGCGGCTGTAAAAAAATATTAAAGTTATTAGAGTTTGCACATTTAATATCATCAAAGCATCAAATATCTACTATAAAAATTTGTGTCACTTTAATTCATGATATACTTAAAAAACATAATTTCATTTCCTATATAAATATTAGTTCGCTCGCGTGTAGGTACCGCACGGAGCATTTACACACGTTTGCAAAGAGTAGCAAGTAGGAACAGTCAACCGAAGGTCACGTTAACACAAACGCCCGAATTAAGCTAAACGTTTTTGTACTTTAATCGGATTGCGTTTAGGTTGAAAATTGGTTGGATTTTTTTTCTCATATTACGGTTACCTGACCTGCTGTTGTTTTGTATAGTTGACAGCACATCAAGCGTAACAGTATGACCTTGAGCTTGCCCTTACTGCGTTCGTAATAGAGGTGGCTTTCGTATTCCAACTGTTACACTTCATGTGCTGTCGTGTGTACATATAAGTATAAATTTATCAATCTTTGTGACAGTATATAGTGGACAGAACATAACAATGTCGTATTATAAGTAGATATATTTTTTATGTATAAACATTTGAACATTAATGGTTAGATCGGATAATCCGAAATAGTTTCATATCCGAAAATGCCCTACATAATGAAAAACTTAAGAGCATACTTTATTTGATAAATAAAACAAGTGCGGGTGCCGTATGTTGCGAGAGAAATTTCTTTTTTTTTTTGCGGGAGGCAAAGATTAGTGCTCAGAAATATGGACATCCCATTTCTCTCTGAAGCTGATTGAACAATTCTAGAGATAGGTAATAGACTTATTATTAGACATAGAAGTAACAAAACAATTATATCTCTAAAATCTTATTAAAAAAATTGTACCGTGCGGTGGCCCATTTCTTCCCGTGGGTGTCGTAAGAGGCGACTAAGGGATCGCTGAGCTATCAACTGCTCCACTCGTGGTAGGGTGTGAAAGCCCTGGTTACTGACCACCGTACGCAAGGCACAAAACCCGCCAAGTGACCACATGTGGCCGCGTTCCGGGATCAGTGGGCATACAACCAGAGCTTGGGGAGACGATGCCGCGATGGATGCGGTCAATGATGGTTTCCGTCTAACTAGTGCCAGGTGGACTAACAATAATAAATTAACTTTAATTAACTTGCTACAAAACATACCACAGACACACACACACACACACATACACACACACAAACTATTACACCACTGTGACACACAGCATTATTCTACTCACGCTTAGTATTAACCCGCGTGGAATTAGAAAATACCTCAGAAATGAGAGATATTATAAATAGAAGTAAACATAATAATAATAATATTTATACACTCACACCTATTATCTATCCCAAAGTAAGCATCATTAAGAGCTTGTGTTATGGATACTAGATAACGGATAAATAATGATAATAATATGACATATAAATATTAGAAATATACTAAATAAACATATAAACATCCATGACTCGTAAACAAATGCTCGTACTCATCATACAAACATTTGCTCCTACCGGGATTCGAACCCGGGACCTCTTGACCGAGTAGCCTGGGGTAAAGACCACTTGGCCAGCCGGTCGCCGACTGCGTTGACCCGCCGGCCAGGGAGACCTGAAGTAACGGCTGTTCCGCTGGCCGCCCGTGGCACAGTACAGGGGCACTATCCTAACCAGATCATAAGGCTGCCCCATCATGCCTCGCATAATCTCGGGGTGGTCCGTCGTGCCGGTTGGTGACCGGATGGTGGGGTTCAGCGGCCATACCCGGGAGGGTTCGGGGGCCCTTCCATCCGGCGGGTCAGCGCTTCTCTGCTGTCGGCTGTTACCTGGCGAAACAGGCCTCACGATTTGACTGCCTATATCCATCCATGGCAGCGACAAGTAATGTGTATGGTCGTACAGCGGTGCACATCCCCACTACAGCCACGCTGTTTGAGGTAGGGCTCACTAACTTCCGTGGGCTTCATGCTAACCTCAATGTCGTCTACCAACATCTTGAGACGGCTCGGCCAGCGCTGCTTTTTTTGACGGAGACCCTTTTCTTTTCCATCCTCGGGGTGCACGTGGACCTGGGCATTCATTGCCGTGTCTACGTTTGCCTCTACAGATCCCACAGAGATGACATGGAGACAACTCGACTTTTAGAACACCTTAGTCGGGTGGCAGATGTTGCGCAGGAGCAGTTTCCAACCGCGGATTTGGTGTTTTTAGGAGACTTCAATGCTCACCACGAGATGTGGTTATGTTTCCCCAAAACTGACCATGCTGGTAGAACTGCCCCATCGGTTAGAGGTTCGAGCTCCCTTGGGATCATCGGGTCACTGCCTGATTTCTGCTGGGGTGCCAAGGGCGTCGCCACCGGTATCTGTGGTGGCCAAACGCCGCATCTGGCACTATGCGTCGGTAGATTGGGGCGGTATGCGGGATTACTTTGCATCTGTTCCTTGGAGGCAGCGCTGTTTCAGTGAGTCGGAGCCGAATGCTAGCGCTACTGCTGAGTGAGCTGGTGAGATAATGTTAAGGATGGAGTACTATATCCCTCACTCCAATCTCGTCAGTAAGGGCAGGCGTAACCACTAGTTCAATCGTGAGTGTGCCTTAGCTGTTGAGAACAAACAGTCGGCATACCGCGCTTGGATCAGAGGTCGAGTCAATGGGGATCCAAATATTGACTCACTGAAAGCAGCCTATAACAATGCCACCAAGTCCTGCAAAAGGGCCCTCATCAGAGCGAATGCTCAGCGCGTTGCACGAGTTGGCCAAGAATTACTAACGCACCCTACGGGAAGCCGTAGGCTACTGGCGTCTGGCCAAAGCCCTGCTGTCACCCTTCTTCGGAACACTTGCTCATAAGCCGCAAGAGATAGCCGATCTCCAGGTAAAACTCTTTGCTGCTCATTCCCGAATCGATGACTGCAATTCTCAGCCACCAACACTCACCCATTGTGGCCACACAATGCCTGATATCCGTATCAGGCAATGTGATGTACGTGCGGAGCTTCAGTCAATCGACGTCCGAAAAGCTCGTGGACCTGATGGCATCCCAGCGATAGTACTGAAAAACTGCGCAGTGGAGTTGTCTTCCGTCGTAACGCGGCTATACCCCCTTCCTCTCTCTTCTGGGTGTGTGCCGTTGGAGCGACGCTAATGTGCAACCGGTCCCCAAAAAGGGAGACCGATCAGACCCAGCTAACTACCGCCCAATAGCTGTCACCTCTGTTCTTTGCAAGGTTATGGAACGGATCTTAAATTACCAGCTGGTCCGATACCTAGAAGATCACTCATTAATTAATGATCGTCAGTGTGGGTTTCGGTCGACACGGTCAACGGGTGATCTTCGAGCGTATTTAATGCATGTCTGGGGTAAAGCTATTGACAATCGTGGTGAGTGAGTGGCTGTTAGCCTTGACATTGCCAAAGCTTTTTGATCGGGTCTGGCTCAGTGCTCTTCTCTCCAAGCTCCCGGCATACGGTCTGCCCACTCAGCTCTGCAATTGGATCGCCAGCTTCCTGCATGAGCGGAGAATCCGTATCCTCGTTGATGAATGCGCTTCGTGGTTCATGTCAGTGAACGCTGGTGTACCAGAAGGCTCTGTTCTATCCCCCACTCTCTTTCTTCTTCATATCAATCATATGCTTTCATTAGGAAACAATCATTGCAATGCGGATGACAGTACAGTGCATGGTGGATATAACGGTCACCCAGGGGCTGGGCGCATTGAAACCGAGACGGAGAGAATCAATCTTACTATTGAGCTCAACAGGGTGTTAAACATCATATCTGAATGGGGATTTAACAATGCTAAGAAAACACAGGTGTGCGCGTTTACAGCGAAAATGTCGCCGTTCCTTCCCCTTCCCTCTCTTCAGGGCACTACTCTTTCGGCATAGGGCTACATCAACTTGCTCGGTATGGAGATATGCTGCGATCTAAATCAGAGGAATTATATCGAAACCGTGGTAAAAACAGCCTCACGGAAGCTAGGTGTCCTGAACAAGGTGCGTCGATTTTTCACGCCTGACCAATTATGCCCGCTGTACAGAACTCTGGTCCGGTCTTGCGTTGAATATTGCTCGCATCTGTGGGAAAGCTCCGCCAAGTACCTCCTCGATGCGCTGGACAGATTGCAGCGTCGTACCGTCCGTATTATTGACGACGTAGAGGTTACGAACAGCCTAGAACCTCTACAACTCCGTCGTGACATTGCATCATTAAGCGCCTTTTAGCGGCTTTATCATGGAGAGTGTTCTGAGGAGCTTTTCGACCTTATCCCACCTTCCCCTTTCCTACTCAGGAGCACGCGTGCCGGTATTCGGAGTCATCAATTTACTGTCTCCACCTAAACATCACGCACAAAGAAGTATAGTTACTCGTTTCTTTGTCGGACTTCCAAAACTTGGAATTTTTTGCCAGCACATGTGTTCCCTCCTTCCTATAACATGGGTTTCTTCAAAAGAGGTGTTAAAAAAACCGGCAAGGTGGGGGCGGCTAGAACAGTGTGTTTTCAAACTGCTCTAGCTGTCTCCGCACATGGACTTTTCTTACCGCTTCACATCAGATGGTGATGACTCAAATGAAAAAGCTCAGTAAATACTGAGCTTTGTATATAAAGCGGTTCGGTGAGTTATAGCAGTTGTGGTAACGACTGTGACCAACGGCTTAGCGTGCCTTCCAAAGCACGGAGAAGCTCGAGATTATAAATTATGATTAACCCATCTCGGTGGTAGACCCGTATGTAGGGTCGTCTGGGTATGTACCACCGCCTTTCTTATTTCAGCCGTGAAACAGTTCGCTGTGTTTCGGATTGAAGGGAAAGGTAGCCAGTGTATGTACTGGGCATGGACGGCATTTCAGCTTAGGCCTCAGTATGACAACGCACCTGCAATATCAAGTGGTTTTTCCTTCTTATTGCAGGTGTCTATAGGCGGCGGTAACCGCTTACCATCAGGTGGGCCGTCAGCTTGTTTGTCATCTAGTTGTATAAAAAAAAAATCGGGCATGGCGAAAGTTGCTTTGTTTTTGTAATCGAAACTATGGCGTTCAAATCACTACGCTATCGCTACCGAGATACTCAAATCACTCTATAATTTAATTAAATTAAAATGAATACACTATGATTTTGGTTTTTTGGAAAAATTAACATAAATAATTTGTATTTACGGGCAAATTTTACCATGCATATAAATGTTATTTGGAAAATATTTATTTAATACAATGACACAATTTTGCACTACTATAAATTAATTCGGAAGTCACTTTCACACTCCATCGCTATAACGGTAATACACCAAAGAAAATGTATTTTTTGTAATAATTAACTCACAATATGAATGCGCTCTTCAATCGAACAAATCACTCTGCTCGTAAAACATATAAAAAATAGTGAATGTCGAAATGCCGAGGTAACCCATGGGCGGCTGTGTACTTTATCGAGATGTCGCCGACGCCGATGGGCAGCGCGCTTCCAATTTATAACGGCATTGGGGTAATGGTAATGTGTGTATATTTACAGGAGGCAATTATAATGCGTTAATAAAATCCTTTATTTTAATTTTACAGCTTTACCACCCAACATTAGCCCACAAATAAGACATGTTTTAGTTTCCATTTTCTATGCAATTATCACAAGTCACTACTCGTACAACAACAAACAAATTATAGCGCCTCGCTCCCGGCCGGCAGCCGGTCGCCGGAGCCCGTGAATGCCTACGCGGCTAGCGCTCCTTTGCCGCGCTGTGGCCGCGCTAGTGTTCTTCGCACAAAAACGTTGAAAATAATATAAATCAAAATCCCATGGATTAAAATGACACAAATTAAGCACATAGCTTCCTTTTACCATAACATTAATAAAGAAATAAACTCTAATAACTTGAATTTTCTTTTATGGCTATTACAGGGGGTTAAATAGGAAAAAAATTATAGTTCCGAATACCATGGATGAATATGACACAAAATGATTTAAACAATAGATACTAGAGTTAGAGAACCGGTAACACTTATTTCACCAACTTTAATATTTTTCTATAGCTATTACAGCGATAGGTATGGTATTTGGGTAAATCCAGTATTCCCATGGAGTGAGATGGCACAAAAAGCTTATGTATATCAGTAATGCGTCAGCGTTTAGGCAGAATCTTAAAAAAAATCTAATGAAAAAACAACTCTCTGTCGCATAAGCAGTCCTTCTGTGTTTATGTTTTGGTTCAAGTCAGACATTATAATGGATGTGCCGAACGTGAGCTGTCAACAGCTATACGTAAAGCATAATGCATAATAAAATTGTAAGGAAAATATAAATAAAATATTTATTTTAGTAATTTAATGTTATATAATAAATATATATGTTGTTATATATGTATTGATATATATTTATATTTTAACTAATAATATACTAATTATTACCTCATATAATAATAGTTGAATTTATATTTATAATTATGGAATAATATGAATATAGTTTAAAGTGAAAGTGTATTATAATAGTTTAGTTTATTCTATAGAAATATATATAATAGGGTTAACTGGTTCCACTGAAAACCAGCGTCAAAGGATCTAACATCCTTTGACATATAGCTGAGTGGTAACCATTTTGGTTACATATCATTTCTAGGTCATCAAATGTTACACGTAAGAAGAGAATATTTGTAAACATTATGTGCCTGTATTGATTTTATTGTTGTGTATACTTGTGTGTGATATGTGCCAAATAAACGCATTTTCTTTCTTTCTTTCTTTAATGACTTTGTTATCATCATGGAAGTTAAATTTTCAACTCTAATTTTCTTTTCAACGAAATAATGCATAAAAAGACAAATACCTAAATTGTGACCTTAGCAACCATCAAAAATGACACAAAATCATGATTTGGGTTGGTCAAATGGTATACTAACTGTATGCAAAAAATCATAAACTTTAATATTTTTGGAACCTCAAAACCTAGCGGTACCGGACTAATTTTGCAGTTCGAGTGGAAAACTTTCGGAGTTTTGAATAGCATTAGGACGGAACGTAGATACCGTTCCTATTTAACATTTAGATTCAATGATCGCTTCCCATGTTAAATGAATTGATCACTGAATATCCATTTCCGTGCATCTGAAATTATGCTCCTGCGCCGCGCCGACCGCTATTGTGAATGAATAAACGTGCGAACGTTTTTATTCCAGAGACCGCCTTTTTCTCCGCCACCGTAATATCGTAACACAACGATGTCCTTTAGAGTATTAGCACCCTTATTGCTTCGCATTCGCGACAGTCATTGACAGGGTTGATGGTATGACCTTCAACAAATACCGTTTGGTGATTCTGAATATAAGGTACGCCACCCTATTTGACACACATCCGATTTGTACAACGCAATTCAAGAGAGACTTATGGTCAATAAGCCCGACACCATCTTGAGACAAATTTTCGCTCTGCCGGAAATAAAGCAGGTTGCTTGGATTTAAGGACCACTGTGTCCTCGCCCTCTCGTCAGACTTTTTTATATTCCTGAACAAGAGACTATGTATTTCGATATTATAATCACCAATACTACTTCTATCATGATGTGAATTTATTTCGGATCACGCCGCGTTCGAAATTTTGAACTCTACCTTTACGTTTCCAAACATGGAACGCCGATGTCTTTTCGACATCATAAGCACTAATTCGACTTCTAATTGATTAGGTTTTCCAATTATTGCAAAGCTCTCGAGCACACTTAACAAAATTAACTAATTAGTTTCATTTGAGAACAATTAACAAGAGAGTAGTTTTAGTGGCAGCGTGTCCCAGAATTTGTACTAATAACTATGTTGGCTGTTTTACTCGCAAATCATATTATTCTGTGGACAGAATGAACCGGAAATGCTAATGTACGCCTTGATTGTTGTTCTCTTTATTTGGTATTTGGAGCTCAGAATTAAGCATACGTGGAGACAGGCAGTGATTAAGCGGTTTACATTGAATGTTATGTTTACGGCTGGAGCTTATAAAATCACATGTGACATGATAATAATACAAAGTAATATTCTCTAGACAGCGCCAGATAGCGGTGTTTATAAGGCGATGATTATAATACGCTTTGTGCATTTCTGTATAATGTGGGTATTACGAAACAAAAAAAAATCTATTTATTATTGTAAATACATTTTTTTAATCCACAGAGGAAATCTGTCTAAACTTAATTTCCACACATTTGTCAAGGGATGTCCAGGAAACTTAGTACGGAGTGGAAATTCTGTTATCATTCAAACCTACTGAAATTTATAAATTAATAAGCATCACAGACCCACCACACCCCTAGCCATACCCCTGGGGGTAGGGTAAGACTGAACCATATCACTGTAGCCCCAGCCCCACCAGCCCACGTAGGGCTAGGGGTATGGTGAGTCTGTCGCGCGCGTCGGGTGGCTCCCACGCGCGCAATACAAAGGCCGCCACGTCTGAGATTGCCCATGGAAACTCTGGGCAATCTCCATCGGCGCGAAGCTGGGCCGTAAGGCCGGGTTGCCTGGGGGTGGTTTGGTGAATTTGCTTTGTAGACCCCAAACCGCCTCCGCGAAAGGCACGGGAGTTATCCAGGAGTTTTAGCGGGTATTCCCAGGGTCAATATAGACGCTGGGCGAGTCCCGCACACGCCCACTGCTTCGCCAGCAGTGGGTAGGTCGGTTAATGGATTTCTCCTGGTAAAAAAGGGGTACGGTGGGTCTGACGAAAGCTTTTCCTCTTTATATATAGCACACAATAGTTCCTTTAGTACTCTATAAGTACTATACAATACATATAAACATCACTATTAATTGGTGGTATTGTTTTTAAAATAATTACCCACCGTACCACTGGGGGTATGGTCGGTGGTACGGTGGGTCAGTCATGTTAATAAGCTACGTGGCCACTAATTTTAAAACCATTTGTCTGTCTGACGGAACTTTGATACGTTTAAATACATTTTCATCATGACTCGAATCTAACTTTCGTAATAAGCCACTTTTATTTAGTTTCCAATTATAAGCTGGATTTAACGCAGTTGGTAACTTTTAATTAAGTGGTTATTCCACATATAAGATAAAGCGATGAGATAATAATTATGAACAGTCTCATAATGTTAAACAAACATAACGAAATTATTTTGTACGAACAGAAAATTAATAGAAAAAAGAAAAAATATTATTTATTTATTTAACACTTTATTGCACTATACATACACTACGCATCGCATCGTTTTATCTCTTCCAGGCAACCTTAGGATGAATAGGATATGAAATAAAAAAGAGGTACCACCGCCTTTCTTATTTCAGCCTTAAAGCAGCTCGCTGTGTTTCGGATTGAAGGGAAAGGTAGCCAGTGTAATTACTGGGCATAGACGGCATTTCATCTTAGGCCTCAGGATGACAACGCTCCTGCAATATCAATGATCAAATCAAAATCAAGTGATTTTCCCTTGTTATTGCAGGTGTCTATAGGCGGCGGTAACCGCTTACTATCAGGTGGGCCGTCAGCTTGTTTGTCATCTAGTTGTATAAAAAAAGAGGGTAAGAAAGTTGGCGATGTATGCCGATGACTATAATTTACTTGAAATTAATTGAACTGTTCCAAACAAAAGGAAAAATAATAATCATACGTACCATACTTTAAAAGAAATACCTACCTACTAATATTACAAAAACGACCAAAATGATAGTGGAAAATGTCGATTCACCTTTGTCATAATTACTGGCATGGCAACACAAAACAGAAAACGAATATCGGTATTATACCTACACATGTGTTTTCGAGTTACCCATTCCAAAAATTTTCCTTTGAACGGCTCTCGGCTAGCAGATTGCCATAAGCCGGGATCTAGCTCGAGCGAGCGTCACCTTTTATTGGTCGGCCATGTATTGCCTCGCTTTTAGACGTTCAAAGTGTAAAGACCGTATTAGTAACGAGTATCTACCTGATAAATAAGTAAATGGTTACGTGCAAAAATTATACAGGGTGCCACTTTCAAAAACATCTAATTCATGTGATATTTTCATGACATTTGTATGAAATAATATAAGATTGGTTGCATTATTTCATAGAAATGTCCTAAAATTATCAAATAAATACGATGTTTTTGAAAGTAGGAAACCATTTTTATGAACTCATATAGCCTATGTTTTAATTAATTGTCGTATTGACGGCACCACCCTGTATACCTACCCACTTTGATATTTTTGACAAATTCGGTGGAGTAGTGGTTTTTGCGCTCAGGCCTCATTTTTTATATAACTAAACACGCTCATTATTAGGTGGTAGGCCCGCATGTAGGGTTGTCTGGGTAGGTACCACCGCCTTTCTTATTTCAGCCGTGAAACAGTTCGCTGTGTTTCGGATGCCAGTGTAATAACTGGGCATGGACGGCATTTCATCTTAGGTCCCAGGATGACAACGCACCTGCAATATTGAGTGATTTCTCCTTGTTATTGCTGGTGTCTATAGGCGGCGGTAACCACTTACCATCAAGTGGTCCGTCACAAAAGCTCACGGCCCATTTTGTGGTGTATGTGGTAACCGCCACCTATAGACACCTGCAATAACAAGGAAAACATCACTTGGTTTTGCAGGTGCGTTGTCATCCTGACGCCTAAGATGAAATGGCTGATGGTTTCATTTTCGATAGCAGAGCACCTTTTTTGTCAAACAAAATTTGTTATCACGAGCTCCTCTCCGTTGTTCCCGGTTGTTATTGCAACTGTTTTAACCCACCAACCCGCATTGGGCCAGCGTAGTAGTTCTATACCTAGCCCAAATTTCTCATGTGTTGCTCACATGTAGAAAGGTCTGTGAACAGGAGTATGACGTACCTATATAGGCTAGTAATTATGATGATCCAATTTCAGCATCCTTATAATCATAGTAATAAGAGTCACAAAATATGAAAAGGGAGTAGGTAGGTATTGTTGCGATATAATTTTTTCAAACCTTAAATTTTACCACGGCCGCCATAGTTGACAAACCAACTACAATAGAAACCAGAACACAAAGAAATAAAAACTTTATTTGATTTAACAAACGTGAAGAAATTTTTTTTACTGTAAACAACAATTGTCACGGGATGTCGAAACGTTTTTGTTTTATTGTTTGGAACCCTTTAAAATGATTGAAACCCTTAAAAACTTTTACAGGACGATATTAATTTCGAGTTTTTTTTATACGAGTAAATACCTAATATCAGGTGGGGCTACCATAAAACTATTTTGAAATTTCGGAATAAAATTAAGTTTCTTTTGTGATTTTACTAAGATAAAGATAATGCACGCAAGAACACACGAAATTCGAATTTACCTCTTTTATAAAACATATAATGTAAATTGAGTTTATTAAACTCAATTAACAATATCACTTGATATTGTTACTGGTGCTCAAAATCGGATACGTTATCCTGAAAAATTAAAGGGAAGTGTGAAATCAAAAGTGAAAAGTGAAAAATCAAATAAGAAATATACTTGTCTTTTTCCATGATAACGCTTGTAATAATACCAGTGACAAACAATGTCAATTAATAGTCATTGGTGAAATAAATAACTGGAGGTCAGTGTCAAAATAGTATTCATGATTTTACTCGCAGTTAATTACTTATTCCTGCAATTTATGCAATATATATGCAAAAATAAAGATAATGAAACAACAAAACTAATTTATTTCTTTACTAGTGGCTACTACAGGAAAATGAGTAAGATTTATTACTTTTAAATCGTCTGTCAATCCTACATGACTCGTTAAATGGTAGTTTTGTAACTTTGTACTTATTTTCCTGAAAGTATTTTTCGTTTCACTATTTTCGACAGTAAACACTAGCTCGGTTTTATTCACCGAGAGTTGTCCGAAAACATAAATTCACTGCAAGAATCCAAGTTACGAGCTGAAATTATGTGTGGGCATTTGTGACAAATACTTTAGCAAACTTCGACGGTTACACGAACACCCGATAAATATTTGAGCCAAGAGAAAATAGATTTGTGAAATTTTTCCGGCACGTTGAATCTTACACTCACGAGATTCTTTCGTAAAGTGAATGTTTCTGATTATTGCCTGATTTAATCCTTTATTATGTCAATACTGAAATTTAATACTTCGAAACACTTTATGAAGACACCTCATAAAGTAAATAGTAGCAAAAAAATTGAGTTTCTTCCTTATTTAAAACTTACAACATAATAAGGATTATGAAACTTAGTAAGAAAATTGATAATCTACGTCTTTTGTAAGGTGAGGATAATATTATTACAAAGTTGGAATGGGATTCTTTAGGAAAAAATGTTTTAATGTTGTTAACAATGTTTCAAGAAACAAAATAATGTAAATATTTTTTTACAACCTAAAAAAGTATAGTTTTTTAATTATCAATACACAGATTGTGTAAATTTTCAATGGAAATTACCTGTTATCTATATACGTAATAGCCGGTAGGTCGATATCAGCAACAATTGATTAATACTGAGCAAAAAATAACCCGCGGTCATGGCGGCTGCATTATGTAAAAAGTAACGACAAACATTGTTGTGGTATTAACCTTTGTGTGTGAAAATGTAAATAAAAAGTCCGCAGAATATTTTCATTGCGTCACACAAATATTTTCACTGTCGACACTGTACGGTAAATGAGAATTTTGAATGTTCTTTGATATTATTAAAATAACGACGATCTTGCTTTAAGCAAATAATAAAAACATAATAATTAAAACGTATTTAGTTTCACGTATTTCTCTAACATAATTATGTCTAATGAAAATATAAACCATGTTTAGGTGTGTTCTATCTAACTGTAATAGTTTTATTATGCTTTTATTATAGACTGCCATACTAGGTATAACTTTTTCTAATCCTTTACCTACTCCAAAAATAATGTTTCCTATTTTTAAATGTATTTGCTTATATATAGTCACGAAAAGCAAGATTTTATTTTAAGATTCCCGATTATATTGAAAATACGTAATGTGGTATGTTACCAGTTTCTGACTTGAGAACTCGAAGCTGAGCAAGTTTCAGTTACACATTATCAGTTAAATAAGTATCCACCATGTCCATAAAATTGACTTTCAAACAATTAAGAAACTTGATTTTAGTATCAATGTTGCTCACTAAAAGTTGAAAACATTGCCTACTCTACTATTGAAAATGAGTAAGACGAACCCATAGAATTTTTTTCCAATCATTATTAAAGTAAAGTATTTTAAAATCGACTACAAAATCCAATCTAGCGTCGAATCTTCAACACACAATGGAACGAAAAGGCGAGTTTGATCAAAACCAACATGAAGGTAATGTGCTTAGCTAGATTACCGCTATAGAGGCTGTGGAATGATTCCATTTGTTTCCCGTGACCCGAACCCATTCATTCCCCGGCTTCGAACAAATCAAGTCTGCTGCAAGCGATATACTGCAGCGTTTTAAGAAGTCATTTTTTAAGCTATCTTATCTAAGCTTAACTTATCATGGGGCCATGACTTAGTCACAGTGTACTTCGACCCATCGAGATCTTTTGTGTGTCTCCTGCTTTACTCTTTCTGTTTGAATACATATGCCTTAAGTCTTACTATAATTATACTTAGTCAATCTTAGACAAAATTCAGTCATGCTCTGGATACTATCTGTTTTGATATCTCAAGAACGCGTATGTAATGTTGTCTTGTTTATCATACTTTTGGAATTCGATTGTGTCTGCGTGCAGTAGAAATTTTGGAAAGTACATTATTTGTATTAATACGTACGTGTTATACGTACAACTCAAACTAGAGAAGAACAAGTTATAATTTATCATAATTAATTATTAGTACATTATGGTACAAGTGTGTAATGTTGGTGATTACCGCTGAGGCGCATTGAGGCCCGAGCCGTTAGGCGAGGGTCTTAAGGAGCCGAGGACGGTAATCATCAATACACACGTGTATCATACAACGTTTTTCAACACACTTCTGAATAAAATAATACTTAAATAAAAAACCATTTTACATAGTAGATAAAAAGTTTATTTAGAGAAACAATTAGTAAATGTGCAGTTAGTAAAATTATAATTAACTATTTTTGATGATATAGCGGTCTCATCAGATAGATTATTTAATGAAATACTTTCATGTTCTATTGTTATTTGTGATGGTTCATTATTCGTGTAGGTAGGTGAAATCCAATCATTGGATGTACTTGGTATTTCGCTAGTAGGATGCGTCTCAGAATCAAGTTTAATTCTTTTTGTGATTTTCGCACAAATTACATATAGATAAGTGACATAAACTCAATCACATTAGACATGGCTGTATGGGCATTAGTTCCTTTTGCCTTCCCATTACAGGGAGATTTAACAACAAAAAAAGAAAAAAAATATATATTGGCAATTTTAATTATTAAAAAAAAAACTATTACTCACTAGTGAATAATAGTAATGAAAAAGTCACAGTTTGATTATAGGTGTCAATATGTGCCTAATTGCCATGGGATTAGAGCCACTTTATGAGAAAGTGTGTTGAAAAAATTTTTAAACTAGTTTACTTGGGATAAACTTTTCTTTAGTATAACAACTAAGTATCTATAAACTTATCTAATTATTCTAAAGAATTCCAAAGGTTAATCAAAACTCACACCAAAAAAAGTAAATATTTTTGGTGTGAGGTATGATTGAAACTAATTTAATAACAGTGTAATAATTTAATTCCCTATCTTATTATTATTTTTACTGCTTTCTTGATAACTGTTTATTGAGACCAAATAAGCCATAACTAATATTGATATACATACTGAAAAGTTTGCCTAAAATTCCACCTTGATGAAAAAGTCGAGATCACTGCTCCGATGGTCTCCTGGAAAGGTAGCCGTCATATATCCAAAAAATTATTCCGCTTATCTTTTGTCTTTTAACGAAACGAAAGAGGGTATCCGACAACTCGAGTTAAGCCCATCACCAGAATTATCGTGAAATGGAAAAAGTTGGCAACAAATATTGGACTCCTTGCTTCGTATAAGAGCTTTTTATATTTAAAACGAAAAAGAAAAAAAACATAAATAACAATCAGATTCGACCTACACAGGAAATAAGAAATACTACGGTTTTCTATAGGTGCATCTGCTGAGGATATCAGTTCCCCGCAGTACGAGTAAAAACTACTAATTCTACACTACTAATTCAACAGGTTAATTCTTTCAAATCTGACTTATCAGGCACAATAGAAATGGGATGTTTCATATCTGGCCAAGTCTATGTAAGTATAAATATCAGGAAAAATCTCCTGGATTCGGGAAGAACAGTTATTACTGTTCTTGCGGGTCATCCTCAGGCCTAAGATGAAATGCCGTCCATGCCCAGTAATTACACTGGCTGCCTTTCCCTTCAATCCGAAACACAGCGAACTGATTCACGGCTGAAATAAGAAAGGCGGTGGTTCCTACCCAGACGGCCCTACATACGGGCCTGCCACCTAGTAATAATAAAAAAATTAAATGCGACTTAAATCCAGTAAAGTTGATTTATTTCATCATAGTCAGTCATCCGCATTAGGGCTCGTTATTTAATATCTCCTATTTACGTAAATTGACTACAGTCCTGTACGTCCACCCGAAATAGGTATAATAAGTAATTCGCATGATTCAAGCCGATCCATTTGGAAGTCGATTGGGGAGGCCTTTGTATACTTTATAGGCTCAAAATGATGGTGCCGACATTGACATCAAAATTATGTGTAACAAAGTTCCCAATATATTTATTCCGTCTCCGTTGCTATATAAACTTATAACATGTTATTGGATCTATTTGGAATAACACAGTGTGTTCATAGTATCTCTCTAGATAATCGCTGATATTGCAATAAGAAAAACGCAATTCTCCTTACTTTAGTAGGCATATTTCTTTCCCCCGCTCATTACTAGGCCTGTTAAAATAGATATTTATTTGTGGGAAAGGGTTCAAAGGATTAAGACAGATTATTAAAGGGAACGAGCAGATGTCCCTTTTAATACTTAAATTACAAGATAATATATCAGAGTAATGCATAGACCACTAGCTGGTTAAACAAATAGGCTCTTCTAAAGTAAGTACCTACAAGAATTTAATGAACCTAAAATAATTAAATAAAATAATTAGTGAATTCAAAATACACGTGGAGAAATTAATTAAATAAAAACTAATAAAAAGATCCAGAAATATGAAATACATAATATAAAAATAACGTATGAAAAATTCAACATATTTTTTTAAATTAAACTTTTTGAAAGATGAAGTTCTCATAAAACTAAAGTGATCAATAAAATTCACCTTTTTTATTTAAGCAGTGAAACAGTTCGTTGTGTTTTAGATTGAAGGGAAAGGTAGCCAGTGCAATTACTGGGCATGGACGGCATTTCATCTTAGGCCTCGGGATGACAACGCACCTGCAATATCAAGTGACTTTTCCTTGTTATCTAGTTGTATAAAAAAAGTTTGCTTTATTGTATAGCACACATAATAGATGGTCAGGCTAGGCAAGGGATGCAAAATGGCGAATCATCAATGAAATCCTTAAGCGAGGTTTAGACTAGCAAGTTCTTGCTGCAACTTTTGAGACAGAGCTATGCGTAAGAGGGAGAGGTAATTATTTTTCACTCGCTCGTGCATATAGCGCCGTCTCAAAACTTGCAGCAAGAACTTGCTAGTCTAATCCTTGCTTTACACGATGTACACTATTAGCAGAATTTCCAAGTATATTATTATTCTATGCAGTAATTTCATTACAAGTAAACTCGCCAATTACCGTACTTACACGGACACAAGGACGAAACTCAAAGCGGAGTTTGCAACGGAGTTTGCAGTGCCAGCGGATGAAAACTTACGACTTTGTGAGTCACATGCCTTGCTAAGTTTACGTCTGACGTCATTGAGTGGAAAACTGGACTTGTTGAGTTACTGCTTTCAACTAATATGTTGTACTGTGCCTTTATCCCGTAGTGACAGTCGAACATAGGCCTCCTGCGGTGAAGGCGCCGCCGCCGGTAAAAGTAACGAGCTCGTTAACAATATCTAAGCTTTTGAAACCTTGCGTATAATAATTACTACGAAACAATTTTCAGGGTTCTGTAAGGGAAAAAAATAAAATGTAAGAACGAGACTTATCTAGTTAAAAAAAATCATTTTTTGGGTATTGATGGTGAACAAGACAGAGATCGAGACTCGACACTTAATCTGCGACAGTACTTTTATCTCACAAAGCGACAAGTTCTTTAGTTGTGGTAACTAGTATACAAACACGCTGCAAATGTGTGGGTAAGCAATACAAACAATTTGTATTGCTTACCAGTTTTTTTCTGTGTTTTGCCTCTGTTGTCTTTTATAAATATGTTTTTACTATCTTTGTTTAAAATTTGTTGATAGAAATTTTTTAGCAGCCCATTCAAAAATTTTTTATGACGATTGATGCTGATACTCAATAGCAAGCACTATTGCTAGCAAAGCATTGGCGTTATTTTGGGCACTTGGTCCTGGTTGATGTTCCAATTTAATCGTCCAATGGCTGGCCACAATGATGCTTCAAATTCAATATTTGTGACCGTTTACTGGATGCATGAGGAAGCCGACGCGGTGAAAGCACATTCCTTGCCACGGGTATCGGATTGCACGCTCCCGTTTAGAGTTACCACAATATTCAGGTTGGCTGAATTAATTTCAGTTTGAGTTAGATATTTGGTGTTAAGTCCCGGGTCGATGAGTGTTACAGTAATCATCTACTACCTTTTTAAAATGGAAAATGCTGATTGAGTTTAACAATTTTTTTTAAAATATATTTATAACTTAATATCTTTAGGCCTGTCCGACTATTTTACGACATTTTTATTTTATTTCGATTCCGAAAGCTGCAGCGTATGAGCAGCATTAGCCAATTTATTTTATTTTATTTTATTGGTAGATCAACAGCTTCCCATACAAAACTAAGACAACAACAGATATTTGTGTTGCACTAGTGTGTTGACACACATCAAGATGAGTATTTCATTCACTATCATGGCATTAATCAGTATAAATGACAAAAATTTAAAAACCAGCCGGAAGCGTCGTATCAGAAAGCTTGGTTATTAACAAACAATAATCAACTTTTATGCAGAGAGGCGCGTACGCTGACTGATATCAGTGTGCTGTAAGGGGTCTTTTTTTTATTTATTTAAAGCAGTGCAATTGACCCAACACCACCTGATGCATTGCACTAGCCGCCTCCACCTTGCCGGCCCAAAAGGTGCTTTTTCACGCCTCTCTTGAAGGACCCCATGTTATAGGAAGGAGGGAACACATGTGCTGGCAAAGAATTCCAAGTTCTGGAAGTACGACAAAGAAACGAGGCACTAAATTTCTTTGTGCGTGATGTTGAAGTGGAGACAGTGAATGGATAACTCCGAAGACCGGCACGCGTGCTCCTGAGCAGGAAGGGGGAAGGTGGGATAAGGTCGAAAAACTCTTCAGAGCACTCTCCGTGATAAAGCCGATAAAAGGCGCTAAGCGACGCAATGTCTCGACGCAATTGCAGAGCTCAGAGGCTCAGAGGCTCAAGGTTGTTCGTGACCTCTTGGAACGGAACGGCAGAATTCCAGTGAATTTTTATCGAACTCGAAACCGAGATTTCCGTGAAATCATTAGCCGAGCCTTTAGTCCAGATACAAAAACAGCTAGTTCAATGTGAATCATAATAATATTATCCTAGCCGCCTCCACACTGCTGGCTCATAAAATGCCTTACCTTCACGCATCGCTTGAATAACCCCATGCCGTAGTAAGGAGGAAAAAACGTGTCCATGCATAGAGATCTATGATAGAAAATTGAAAGAACAAATAAAAGAGCTTCCAATTTTCCTTGTGTGTAAAGTTGGAGTGGCGACAATTTAAAGATGATCTATATATCTACTGAGGCTCAGGCTATGGACTACGTCCCCCATTATCATAAAAGGGACTTTCTAGGCTACCCTTTTGCAACGGGATTATATTACTGTAAAAATAAAAAATAATATTGAGCTACGAATACGAAATGTTGAAATGTTTCGAAAGATTTGTCCAATATTTCGGAAACACATTGCGTATCCGACACGCTCTTGGGAGGTTTTCTATTCATTAACAATTTGCTTGATTTGTCCTTTATGCAGCTCGACAACTTCTTAATGTGCCTTTACGGAAAATGTATTCGTGGGTTTGTATTTATTAAATATGACATAATGTTTCCTAATGAAGATTTTTATCACTAAAATATTAGGTTGGGGAAAAAGTCTTTTCGCATTATAGTATGTATGAACTTGTAATAAAATATCTTTGGTTGTACTATTTGTATTTGGCTGGTTTTGGTATCATTAAAGGTTTAGATTTTAAAAAAGATAATTCCAAATTCTAATTAGGAAAATGTGTGTTTTTCATTTGTTTTTCGTACTGTCAAGATGAGTAAATCTAATCAAGAAATTTGATACATTTTAAAATTTTACTACAAAAAAGGTAAAAATACAACGCAAGCCGCGAAAAAAATTTGCGATGTTTATGGACCTAGTGCAGTGTCTGTGAAAGTAGCACAAATTTGGTTTAAGCGTTTTCAATCCGGAAATTTTGATGTCAAAAATGCACGTCGCTCTGGTCGCCCTTTCACAGATAAAATTGATGCCCTTTTTAAAAACAGGAGCAAGATCGGCATATCAGTAGTCACGACGTAGCTGAAGAACTGGGAATTGGCCACAAAACAGTTTTGGCGCATTTAAAAAAAAATGGGTACACAAAAAAACTCTATTTTTGGGTACCCCACGAGCTCACTGAAAGAAACCTAATGAACCGTGTACTCATTTGTGGTACTTTATTACGACGTAATGAAACCAAACTATTTTTGAAGAAGCTGATAACTGGTGATGAAAAGTGGATCACGTACGACAAGAACGTGCGAAAAAGGTCGTGGTCAAAGGCCGGTCAGGCTTCACAGACTGTGGCGAAACCCGGGTTAACATCGATTCTGAACTCTACTGCGAACAACTGATAAGATTAAAGCAAGAAGTTGAGAGAAAGCAGCCGGAATTAATCAACAGAAGGGGTGTGGTTTTTCATCATGATAACGCTAGACACTCAGCAAAAATTAAGAGAGTTTGGCTGGGAGGTGTTAATGCATCCGCCGTATAGTCCTGACCTTGCATCTTCAGATTTCCACCTGTTTCGCTGTCTTCAGAATTCTCTAGGCAGTGTCAGGTTAACATCACGAGAGGACTGCCAAAACCACTTGTCGCGGTATTTTGATCAGAAGCCCCAAAATTTATATAGCAATGGGATCATGTCCCTACCTACAAGATGGCAAAAAGTTATCGAACAAAATGGTACCTAAATACTTTACTTAAATGTAAATAAACTATATTAAAAAATGTTTTGAATTTTCTTAAAAAATGCGAAGAAACTTTTTCCCCAACCTATTATTAAATTGGCCGTTAGCTATTATGGGTACAATGCTATAAGCCTATACAAATATTTTTTTCAATCTATCTATGGATAAAATTCTATCTAAGATGCAAGCTGGAACAAAATAATACAGTTTTATTCTTGACATATTCCACTACAAAGTTTTGTACATCCTTACCTTTTCTACACGCTTTCATCATTAAATTTAACAAAATGTTTATTAAGAGGCCACATTCCATTTAGCATTTTGAACGAAGTCTGGGCGCGATTACAACGAATTTACGTCTAATATTTCTATTAATGAACCAAGATATTCGAAAAGGCCCTCATTTGGTAGTTCTATTCCAAATGCCTCTCATCTTAGACCTTTCATTAAAATTTTCTGCCCAGGTCTGATGCCAGTCAGTTTTGAATTTACGAATATTTGCGATTATGCTTGAAGAATTTCGTTATAATATTCCCCAAATAGTAATTGCTGTTGCCGTATAGTTCGAACATATTAAGGCAAGCACTTTTTGGTACGTTTTGCACACCTATCTATGATATCGTTTTACCATATTGAGTCCAAAATTCAGAAATATCCATATTTCCACAGCTTTATGACAACTAAAATCCAATTTTGCCTGGAACCGGTGGCTTGACAGGTTTCAAGGAGCATTATTTTCTTCTAAGATAAAAGCTAAGCTGGATTTTATTGCAAAAATGTGGATGACATTTTTCTGTAATAAATTTATTATTAATTTCTATTGATGGCTAAAAATCAAATCTTGAAACATTTTAAATTATATTAAATTGACGTTCTTAAATTACCCACGCAGCTATAGGGCGTGAAGGTCGTTAGGAAATATTCAAATTTTCCATTCCTTACTCTCCAATCTTCGTAATTTTGTCTGAGAATTATCGTTTGAAATGATACCCAGTTTGCATCTTTTTGTGCCTAATATTTTCAACAGTCCATTCATTTGTCTTTATTAGCGTCTGATGGCATAAGTAGTAATATTTTTAAATATCTCCGCTTTACATATTTCTATCCTTAATTTCTAGGTAAGTAAATAAGAGTAAATGTTCTAGCTAATAAATTTCTCCTTTAAAATAACAATATTATGTTGTTGTGCCTTATTACAAAGTTTTTATTTCATTTTTTTTTATTAATCATTTGTTTAACATGTAAAAAATTGGTTAGCGTCATCTTTACATAGCTATATAAACTTACTGTGTATTCATGTGTTATGTTTGAATTTCTGAGTGGATCTAGGATTTTATATGTGACTTATTTATGTGTTTAGCACATCAGTGAAACCTTTACCAAAGTAAGTGTGTACATTGTGTTGGTGGTTAAATTGTGATATGATTTTTTTTTATAAAAAAAAGAACTCGCGCTGGTGCTTACAATCTTGAAGCGGGATGCGGACCACAAACTTTCTTAACTCTCTATCCAGTGGCTTCTCTATCCACTGAGCTAACGAGGGTTTGTGGGACCAAATGGTCACCAAACACCAAATTTATCGAGTGGCTTCTCTATTCACTGAGTTAGCGAGGATTTGGGAGAACCTTATGAACTTCCTGTAGTATTTCTGTTTTTATGATTTATGCTAACGTCAGCCCCCGCAAAGTGGAAATAATTTATATTAGTCAATGATATAGGGAGACTGGGGTAATTGAGAATGGCGGGTAATTGGGAACAGCCAGTTAAGTAATACTTACCACCGCACTACTTGTTCCCGTAATTATTCAAAAGACGTATTCTGCGCCCTTAACCTTCGGCATACAAGGTGAAAAAAAATCCTCAACCATACAACGTGGGGTTAAAATTACTCGATAGTAAATATCTACCTATTAAGTGTATTATTTAAATATTAGGCCTTAGATAAAGTCTCGTACTGCCGGCAAGACTAGTAAAGGTTAAGTGAGCGATATGTGCCAACGAAAAAAAGGAAGTTTATTGTAAAGATTTACATTTGAGTTGTTCCTAATTACCCCATACCGTTCCCATTTCCCCTGCGGGATGATCTTGATTACCCCATAGGGTATCAGGTAAAAAGGAACGGCAATGTTTTGGTTTTTAGTTCCGTTTTTTAATAAAACATTCATTTTTCACATTTATTTGGTCACTGATATGTAGATAGATAAGCAAAGATTATGTTGCGATAGAACTTAATAATGTCTGTAACTTTTTTATAATATTTTTTAGCGTTGGGAGTTAGATGTTCCCATTTACCCCCCGCTTCGTTCCCTATAATATGGTTGAGCGGAGCGATGGCTGGCACATGCGTCATACTTGTGAACAGGTGCCACTAGTGGAAATGGTCATCTCTAAGCTTCCTTGATTTTGTAATAATTTACCTACATTTTCATCAATAGTATCATTTTTTTTTCTTTTTTTTTCAGGGATTTTTGAGGTATATGGCATTATAGGATATTATATATAAAACAATACAATTATTATTGTAATGACGTGGTCAGACAAGTGTTTAAAATTAATGAAAGATGTTTGGCTTTATTAGGTCTTTGTATATTTATTGTTGACTTTTGTGTATTGTAATACCTATAATGTGATGGTGAATTGGCGGACAGCCTTTAAATACAGTAAATATTTTTGTCATTAGCTACTTATTGGTACGTTATTATACCTTTTTTATACTCTGTGCGGCACAGCACTGCTAAATACTATTACTGTGTAATTAAACATTGTAACTTAATAATTGAAAAGAGTGACTACACGAGTTTGTTGCCGGAATCTTCTCGGTAGTTCAACTTTTGGAACCGGTGTAAATTCAGACAGACTGACAGACAGACAGACTGACAGACAGACAGATAGACTGACTGACGGACAGACGGACCGACAGACAGACCGATAGACAGACATTATAACATTCTTTGCTTACGTAGATCCAGATAAGACAGAGAGACAAACATTATGAAATTGTTAGTTAGTTAATATTATTTTTATGTGATAGACATAAGGGTTTTATGTTGACGACTCGAAAGGGCTTCTTGGGGGAGCAAATTGAGTAAAGATATTTTCATTTTAAGTTTCATGTTCATTTACATTCATTTCCCCACTTTCCCCTAAACACTGTAACGGGCAATACGCGTTACACACATTGTTCTTAATATTTTTCAAACACTATTTATAGTGTTTTTTTTAATTAAGATTGTATGAAACAAAAAAATAATAGAAAATGATATATTTTGCTACTTAAAAATCTCTACAATTTTCTAATATAAAGACAAGACTGCTTATCTTATTACCTATTATTGTATTATACTGGGAGTATTTTATCCTTGAACAAAATTACTTTCCGACAGGAATATAAATAATCTCAATAGCAAAGAAATACGAATCCCTTAAGGGTTGAATGATGTATCTGGGGGTTCATACTTCAATATATATTAATGTAATCTTCAAAAGTTTCTTATAATAGAACCTTGTTCGATTATATTTAGGATTCAATAAAGAATAAAGAAATTTGGATACCCTTCAAAGAGGCCGGTTTCCGGTTTTTACATTCAATTAAGATTTATTTTTATAGTCGCAACGGCGTTCTAAAGGTTCCATTCAAATAACCATTCAAACTAAAATATAAAAAATGCGAAAGCAACTCCGTTTGTCTGTCTGTTACCTGTTCACGCTTGTACCGCTGAACTTTAGTATGGAGTTAGTTTAAAATCTAAGGGACAACATAGGATACTTTTCGGAGCGATCGCCGAAATTCACGCGGGTGAAGCCACGGGCGACGTCTGATTATTATAAAATAGGTAAAGACTTGGGATAGACTTTTTCTACCATATTAGTAGTCATTCCTTATTTTCTATGTATATTACCTATTTGAGATCATTAGCACCAGTCTCTATACGTCCCGCAGCTGGGCACAGGTCTTCATTCGTGGGTGAAAAATATGAGGAGTCTTGGGGCGTAGCTCCACCACGCTGGCCCAATGCGTGTTAGTGGGTTAAAGAGGTTGGAGTACCAACCGGAATCAACGGCTTCGTGCACGGAGGAGCTAGAAATCACACATTTTTATGAAACCATCCGGGATCGACCGTAGCAAAAGTTGCTTTATTTTCGTAATCAAAACCAGAGCGCTCAGGCCCACGTACTACGCTACCGAGCTCCTCGAACTAAATTAGATAACATAGGCAAAATTTAATCAAATCAAACAATCATTATATTAATACGTGAACCAAAAACTTTGTACCCCTTTTTACGAAAATCGCGCAGACGGAGGAGTATGAAGTTTCGCACACTTAGTTTATATAGAGAAGGAGTGCAGAATGCTAATGTTTTTTTTAATTATGCGTAATAAGTAAATTAAATTAATAATAAAAAAATTACAAACACTACCATGTATTTGACACACACGCATATAATATGTCAAATTGAGAATAGATTAATATTGTTTGTTAATTGTCTATCTATAGTATTACTGAATGTCAAACATAACCTTACTAAAAAATCTGTGAATAGTATTAATTAAATAAATAGTAGTAATTAAATCATCATATCAGCCGAGAGACGGCCACTGCTGGATTGAGTCACTTAATTTCAAATAATATTTCTTTAAATATGACGTACTATCTCATCAAAGCTAACATATTTTATCATCTGGAGCGCCCCTGTGTACTCTCTGCCATAAATATTTTTATTTTACGAGATGAAGTCGCCCGTGAAATTCTAATTGCGTTTATTCAGTCGTCAGGAAAGGGATGTTGGTCCGGACTCCTGAGCGTCATTAACTAACCGATATGAGTAATCCCACGGAGTTTCAACTAGAAAATAAGTGTATAAAGATATAACGTTAAACCTTTTGATGTTAGGGTGACCCTCAACAGTAAAAGAAACAATCAATATGTTATTTTCAACATTATTATAAACAATATTGCTACTTTTTATGTCACGCATCAAACCTATTTTTTAAAAAGCTAAAGCTTGTTCAATCAATCAAAACGTTAAATTTTTAATTTTATTTTTTTAAATAACTGGACATAGGCAATTTTTGTGAAAGTTTCATAAATTATGAAAAATAATTTAATAATTATTTTTACTACACAAATAATATATGTTATCTTATTCTTAATTTTCGAGAGCAGTCGCCCGGATTGCGAAAGGTCACGTTTTCGTTTCCCGCCTCAGAACGTGAATTTTTTCTAGTTTAGATATTTTTATTAGTAAATATGTCATCCTAAGTATATAAAAACTTCTCGACTTACAGTTTTAGTTACCATACTCCTCCGTAACGGCTCGACCGATTCTCATGAAATTTTATATGTATATTCAGTAGGTCTGAGAATCGGCTACTATCTATTTTTTATTTTATTTTTGGACATTTTTTTTACGGCAAGACAACGTTTGCGGGGTCAGCTAGTTATTTTTATAAAATCTATTAAGCTTTCATATGACATGCCTTTTATTACGAAAACTTTAATGTCTCATGTGTAATAACGTGCATTTAATCACGTAAATTTTAAATTTTTGTTTAAAACTGTCCATCTACCATTTTTATTAGCAGAACTGAAAGAAACGAAGTTACTAGGCGTAATCCTGAATTTAAATTTTTTATTTTTTAGTTACAACTATAAGTGACAGAAACATAGTTGACAAACGCTTAAGTTTGGGTTTGAAATTAACGTTGAGTACATAAGTATTTATCTTATCCCTACGAAATTATTTTTAGTTACTATCACAGCCATTTGAACATCAGTCTCGAGCAAGACAGATAGTTATTTCAGTTAACAACAACATTGGACAACCTAATTATCGCTTTCCGGTAAGTGGTCGCCATTCCGGCCGTCTGTTCTACGTGCTATGTGCTCTGCCCACTGCCACTGCAACTTGCTAATCCTATAAGCCACTTGCGGAAAAATGCCAGCTAAAGTCACTCTCTGACGGATGTCTTCATTTCTGATACTATCTCGCAGAGAAACACCTAACATAGCTCGTTATATAGCTCGCTGTGCTACTGCGAACTTGCGTTGAAGGCCCTTAATAAGCGACCACGTTTCACAGCCGACATACGGCGCCGGCATACACGCACTGGCCGAATACTTTCGACTTCAAGCACTGAGGAATTTCAGACGAGATCTTACGGAATTTCCCGGATTATCCGAGTTTAATACGTCGATTTACCTCATTCTCGAAGTTAGGCCTATGTTACTGGACCATTAGTCCGAGGTAAAAGTATTCTTGCATAAAACGTACCTAAATGTTTATGTGATTACAAGTCCATAACTTTAAGTGTATTGTCTACAGCATCTTTATTTAAATCGAACACTTAACTAAGTAAAAAAAGGTAAAAAGCACGTAGGCTGACGAGCCTACATGTTATTTCCCCTTTTTAAATTTTATTTATTTATATAAATGTAATTTATAACATTTGAACTGTGAAGCAGTCATAATAACCACGGTGCTTGAATGAAAGCTGTTTTCTATTCAAATCATAAAATAGGATTCACATTGCTCCGTTGATAGCTGCAACTATTTCCTGCCTATTTGCGAATACTCAAGTAGCACTGAGACTCCCAGAGGGAAATAAATCCTCTTATGAGATAATAATCTTGAAAACAGGGAATCGCAGACGCTTTCAACATTATAGTCATAATTATATTTGTAGTACAACAGCTTACTTATATTATTTTGTTGGTAGTAAATCATGGAAAATCAGGTGTGGTTGTGGCATGTGAGCTTTGCATTTATTTACTTGCATTTTGATGTATTGTTCTGCCTTCGCGAAAGTTTAATCTTTTCACATTTAAACTGACGTATACTTTCACTAGTATGACATGAAAATAAACTACATATTTACAAATAGAACAACATTATGGATGGTGGATAAAATCATGAACGTGATTGACAGCGTAGTACACCGAAGGCATCGCAGCGTCAGACGATCGATCTCATTTGATTTTTGTTAGGAATGTCTTATTAGTTTTATTGAGTGCATCTTCAGTTCACTCTTCTTGTGAGTGTGAAAAGTAGAGTTGGTTCCTAATGTTGTTGTTATTTTTACAGATGGTGTATCCTTTCTCACATTACCAATAAGAAGCCGTCACAACACCCATTCCAGCTGAATATACTATAACGAAATTCCAATATATGTACAACAATATCAATATTTCGTAATCGACTGACAAAATTTTATAATTTCATAGTCCGGCAAAATCGGACGCGCTCCCACGTTATAGTCAGAACGAAGTAGGAAGAAACGGTGCAGTGTTGCCAACTGTTTTGACAAATTATTACTATTTTTTAATACAACTAGATGCTAACTGCCCACCTGCTGGTAAGCGGTTACTGTCGCCTATAGACACCTACAAGGTGGGCCCACAGATCACTGGTGGACAGTCAGATTGTATGTCATCTAATTGTATATATAAAAAAATCAATCAAGAAAAAACACTCGATATTGTAGGTGCGTGTCATCTTGAGGCCTAATATGAAACGCTTTTCATGTTCAGTAAATCTGACTTTGCACATACAAAATTTGTGCTCTTTTAAGCAGACACACTGCACTTAAACTGCACTAAGACTTTTTTTTATTTTTTATACAACTAGATGACAAACAAGCTGACGGCCCACCTGATGGTAAGCGGTTACCGCCGCAATTTTTTTAATAGACTTAGTATATTTTGTAAGACTTAATAATTTATATGAGACATTGATAGAATTTAATCATATACCTACACTCCCTAATCAATTTATAGAGAATGACGTTTTATTTCTTTAGAATTAAAGTTTGAAATTGAAGAGGCATTAATTCATGTACTCCACGGACAGATTGCGACCGAAAAACCGAATGGTAAAGATCCGAATTTACACAGTTTGTTATAGGAACGTAATATATACTATGCTAAGAGGGGTCACACATCATAATATTCATAGGGATGTGGGCCGCTTAGTGGTACCGTTTCTATGGAAATGACGAACAACGGCAAAATGTGTTTGAATTTAAAAATAGAATAACAATTGAATGATTGGAACACTGTTTCTGTCGCTGACATCTAAAAAGCCAACATTGAATTGTTTCGTTTGAAAATGAGATGGTGTATATTATTGACTAAGTTTAATATGCCTTGTTTTATGCAATCGTCACGGGAGATGTATCATATCTGGACTGGTATACAAGGTGGTGCCGTCAATACGACAATAAATTAAAACATGGGCTATATTAGTTCATAGAAATGGTTTGCCACTTTTATAAACTAATATAACCTACACTATCTGAAAAAAATCTCCTGAATCCAGGAAAAATACTCATAATTGGTTTTCATGCATATTTTATTTGTACAAAAGTTGTGATTTTTTATCGATTTTACCGTTATTCACCATAGCAATATGGCGGGCGACATAGAAGTCAACTAAATGTCACCGAACTGACATAGGCGCAATGGTGAATATTTGGCTGTGTTGGGGTTGTTTTATGAAAATTCTTGTTTTTTCAACACGCAAGAAAGCAAATACTGTTCAGCATATTTTTACCTATCTTTCAGAATAGTTTCCATCATTCATTTTTGGACCATTTCTTTTCTGGGGTTTTTTAAGCAATAAAGTATAATAATATATCAGTCTGTATATTCGTCTGTATATCAAAATAAAAAACCTATTTGTTCCATTACTTTTAGAACGTAGTAAGTATCCACACATAATTTTGCGGAAAAATGCAAATTGTACAAGAAAATTACAAAATAATACCTATTGATTTGGACTCACCTTCCTAAGAACGAAAATTGAAAGAAAGTCTGTAAATGTATAGAAAATAAGTTTAATCTAACATCTAACAGTGGTTTTTATACAAAGTTCGGTCTAGGCCGGTTTTATATGAAATTTTGGTTTACGAATATTTATTTAGGGTGGTGACGGTATGTTACGTAACTTATGCATTTGTGTAATAGAGTCTGTCATCTAAGTCAAGACATATACAATATTCTGGCGCAGTAACTGAAATCCTTGCTAGCGCCCAATTGTAGTAAAAGTGCGAAAGTTAATCTGTTTGTCTATTACGTTTTGACACCAAAGCTGCTGAACTTATTCCGATGAAATTTGACATAGAAATGGAAAACATTCTGAGCAAGGACATAGGCAATCTTTTGGCGCGTTTACTGTTTATACATCGTAGCCCACTGGCTTTAGCCACTTAGTTGGACGACTAGGCCGTAGATTAGACACCTGTATCCAGATAGCTAAACGTATCAGCATCTGGTTAAATTCAATTGGACACCTAGGCAGGTTGTCTAGTGCTAATAGTTTTTGTGTGACTGCTAGGTAGGTAGTGTGAGTTTAGTAGGTGGAAACCTTGAACCTATCAATAACTCAAAAACCGGATCTGGTACACTTGCGCGAAAGGACATATGCGCAAAAAGCCATTTGTGCGAAAGGAGATTTGCTCGAATGGACAGATGCGCGAAAGGACATTTGGGCGAAAAAATGTTTGCGCGAATAGACACTTGCGCGAAAAGACGTTTGCGCGAAAAAATGGATTTATAGTTATGGGTGAACTTAAATTACGTAAAGAAATTATTAATTATCAGTGCAATCCCCTTATAGTGTTTGTAAATTTGCCTACAACACACAAGACTTCTGTCACGGTTCCGACACTGCGTAGCTCCGGCGGTCCCTCGGGTGCTAATCGTCGCAGATGGCTTTCGCTCACCACCACAGCTTCGGCTTGTTGGCCGGCTTCGCGGGCCAGCCTCAGCCGCGGCGGCTCGCACGCTCCCACCTGCCCCTAAGCCCGCGGGCCGCCTCGCCCCTCCGTGCCTGCGCGCTTTTAAATAGCACTCTAGGGGTGGGGCGGACAAGACTACGTGGAGTCGGTTTTACGGCGATTCGTTACTGTCACTAGTCATTTCAAAACGTCTATTGATACGGATTACACTTTTACATACAAGCGTACAAAGCAATTCACCAAAACATGTATCAATTAAAAAATACCTATACTAATTAGTCGTCCTATCAAATAATAAAATAATATACTATAGTGACATGAAATGTTATTTAAATTTAATGAAATTATACATGTGGTGCAGTAAATTTTTTCGCGCAAACGCCTTTTCGCGCAAGTGTCCATTCGCGCAAACGTCTTTTCGCCAAAATGTTGTTAAAGGTTGAGTGATTCTAGTTCAATCAACTATCGGCCTAGGCATTTCATTGGATGTCGTTAAATTAAAGGCCTAAGCGTTAAATTTAGTGGTCAATTCGACTAGAAAGCTGCGACAAATATATTAACTAAGTTTCGCAAACGCTTCGCTTTGGCGGGCTCGTGAGTTTTACAATAAAAAAGTCGTACGCATCAGTCATGAAAAATTCATTCCTCAAAACGAAGCTGCGTTACTGGCTCGCCCTAAACTTTAAACGGTAAATTTATTTACCAACACAATTATGTAAATTAAACGAGTGTTAATAGGACAAGCCAACAGGTTTTATACCAGTTTAACTTAATTAATCACTTAAAAGCGCTGCTGCCGAGCAATCGTGCGTTAAAATGGGGTGACAAAGTACCTATGTCAGTTTATGAAACGAGAGAATTACATTTGACCACATTAACTTTTACAATGAAGTTAAAATAACTTAGGTTGATATTTGTGAGACTCAAAATTATTATTCGCAAATAATTCACTTATCTGTGTGAGACCTACTTACAATTGAATTGCTTTAATGCATTATTACATCCCTGATTACTTTACAGCTATCGTGGAAGACTAAAGATGTCAGACTTTATTAAGTTTACTAAATTTATTCTGAGCTATATTTTATGTGCATATGCACGGCTTAGGTGGAAGCTCGCTCAGTATCAAACTTGGCCCCCCTTTTTACATTTTTCCGGTAACATATCTAACCTAATTTAATTGCCCCGCAAGTTTTCACCTAAGTCCGAGGTTATTAATCCGGCAGTGTGTATCTTCTCCGCAGATATCATGGTGTTTCTTGATTTCAATTAGCGATAATAAATTAAAACATGGGCTACCCATATTAAGTCACAGAAATGGTTTGCCACTTTCAAAAACATCTTTTTCGTTTAATAACTTCATGACATTTGTATGAAATAATATAACATTGGCTGCATTGTTTCATAGTAATGTTATGAAATTATCAAATGAATAAGATATTATTGAAAATCGCGAACCATTTCTATGAACTAATTTAGCCCATGTTTTAATTTATTGTGGTATTGACAGTACTAACCTGTATAACATTCTAGAAATGAATTTGTTTTCTTTTCTTTTCTTAATGTGATCCTATTACTAACCATTACGTTGGGTTCATTTTAGCTATGTCAGAACATTGAGGACAAAAAACAAAGACAACTGACATCTTCAGCCTTCCTGTCACCACGATCGCTGTATAGGACCAGCATGGTTGCCCCTCCTCGACGATGGAACACCAATTCTGCCTGTTTTGGGCTTACTTCGAAAATTACATGCAGTAAGGATGATCAGTTTCGTATAATAATAATATTCAAACACTCACACATATTCTCTAGCTCAATGTGAGCATCATTAGGAGCTTGTGTTATGGATACTAGACAACGGAGAAATAATGATAATAATATGTATATATATATATATTAGAAATATACTAAATAACCATACAAACATCCATGACTCGTAAACAAATGCTCGTACTCATCATACAAAAATTTTCTTCTACCAGGATTCGAACCCCGGACCTCTTGACCGAGTAGCCTGTATCCATAGACAGCAAAAGTAAGAGAATAGTTTAAGCAGCTCGTAACCGTTGTGGAATTTAGATTAAGAGCCACGATGACTGTAAGATAGACTATTGCCTACCTCGTAAAAAATATAGGCATTCAATGAGCTACAATGAAGAACTACGATCCACTCGGCCGTATTCCATTAGAACATTTGTAAATTTACCAGTGAATTTCCAAAACTAGGCTTTTTTCACGACCGAACAAGGAACAATCGTCACGCTCTGGAGGGTCGAATTGCCTATTACAATCCTATCGCTAATAAAGGAGGTCATACGGATATAATTGAAAGACATTTTTGTTATAGTTCTAGCACGTATAGAGCAATAACTCGTTGTTTCTTTCAGCTTTCATAATAAAACTTTGATCCCTATCGAGGGTTGTTTACAGACCATTAGTGGCCCACTATGAGGCCTGTAATTCTTGAATCAATAGACCACACCCGATTCGGGAGAGCTGGTGTACAAAAACTTAAGCAGGCACCCACGGTTCCAAGTTAATAATAACAAATTATTTTTAGGAAAAAATATTAAAGTTTTATATAACATTTAAGTTGAGCTTTATGATGTTTATAATATATTTTTTATCTGTTTTATATACATATCAAAAGGAAATTTTAAGAGGTTTTTTATTCCACACTAAAATGCTGTCTTTTACAGATTTGTCTGTAATAAGCTGCCTTCCAGAAAATAAAACAAAAATAGGTACAAGGTTTGAAGTAAAAAATAATATAAATCAGAATAAAAACTTACGTTGGACGAAAATGGAATAGGCTACGTTTAGAGAAGATAGGATTAATAGTGGACTTTTTTATTTATTAGAAACTGTGGTAGCCGCTGGTAGACGTATTGATGTTTAATATTGTATTTTTAGACGATACAAATGACTCTTTTACCTTTTTTTTAACTAGATGACAAAAAAGGCCTACTTGGTGAAAAACAGCAAAAGCAATCCGAATTTGAAAACAGCGACGGACGGGTCCTTTGAAGGCAACACATGAGCTGGTAAAGAATCCCGAGTTTTGAAAGACCCCAGTCAGTCTATTATGATATCATTGGAGTGATTATTAATAATAATAGTCCTATAAAAACCTTATTGAAATTTAAGCTATAGTTCTTTTACAAATTAATTGAGTATAAAAGTAGGTACTGTACCCCTAGAACAAACACTTTTAAATTTCGAATTGCCATCCTATCGAGAAGTAACGTCAGCTTTTGTCGGGCTTTTGTTTGAAATTTTAAGCGCGCGTAAACGATACGATTGTGAGTGCTAGCTTGCAAGGGACGAAAGTTTATGAGTGTAAAAAAGTTTCATCGTCATCATCACCAGCCTACATACGTCCTACAGCTGGGCATAGGCCTTCCTACATGGGACCAACACACGAAAAGTTTAAGGACTACTAAATCGACTGACAACGTTTGACACGCTGTAAAATGGTATCCATTTTGAAATAGGCTACCAGCACGCGTAGCACAAGGAACACGAGAAGCTCGAGAAACGGTTTAGTCTACACCGTAATGTCATTTATGTCGGGCTAAGGTAAGGTGAGGCGGTTATAGTGTAAAACACTATTTAGAGTCGATATCAAGCATCAAGCATAACAGTGCTACACTGAGACCGCTCTTACTCTGTTCGTAATAAGGCTTTCGTTACACAACTGATAAACTTGATTTGTCGTCGTCTGTACAATCGGAATCTACGTCGCTAATCAAGTATCTGATAACCAAACAGTAAGATTGAAATTTGATTTGATAATTGAATTATACTAATTAACGAATTCTAATCAATCATCCATTATGGTATCTCACCCCGTCGATGAAACGACTACGCGCGGCGAGATAAGAGGGGTTATTGAAGCGTGCTCTACCTGCCACGCCGATTTCAGACTCCAGGTTCACTCATAATTGAAATTAAAATAACTTTACTAGATGTATGACAAATGTGTTTCTTGTGTTTCCATCGAATAATTGAATTAAAGCGTGAATTTGCTCCTGATTTACGGATGGAATCTGAGTTTCAAGAATCATAAGTTAATCAAAACTTAAATGTTCAACACCACGGTAGCAACAAATTATAAGACCAATAAACAATTTGATCAAGTAATATTGCCTTTTGGAAACAGAGCGATAGGGGCCGTCCTAACTCTCTAGAAAGGATTCTATCTGTTCTAACTGCGATTAGACCTTCCTATTTCCTATTTAGACAGTTAGGAAATAGGATAATGTAATAAGTCATTAAGTTAAGTTTCAAAATCAAGTGAGGAAATTTACGTTTTTGTGGTAACCTGATGTGTTGTTGACAGAATCAACGAAAATTTCATAGATTAATTAAACACAGGCTTTTTTTATATACAACCAGATGACAAACAAGCTGACGGCCCACCTGATGGTAAGCGGTA
The DNA here is from genome assembly GCA_947347705.1 of Nymphula nitidulata. Taxonomy (NCBI): domain Eukaryota; kingdom Metazoa; phylum Arthropoda; class Insecta; order Lepidoptera; family Crambidae; genus Nymphula; species Nymphula nitidulata. Next base: position 29,137,835 of record OX374616.1, read on the forward strand.
ACCGCCACCTATAGACACCTGCAATAAAAAGGAAAAATCACTTGATATTGCAGGTGCGTTGTCATTCTGGGGCCTAAGATGAAATGCCGTCCATGCCCAGTAATTATACTGGCTACCTTTCCCTTCAATCCGAAACACAGCGAACTGTTTCACGGCTAATATAAGAAAGGCGGTGGTACCTACCCAGACGACCCTACATACGGGCCTACCACCTAGTAGATTATATTTTATCCTTTTTAACTTATTCATGTGAAACATCATGTATTATTGCCCTTTTATTATATATCCCGTCCATCCTAAGGTTGCCGGGAAGAGATTGCTCTTAGCGATAAGGCCGCCCATTGTGCAAACATTCCTCACATATTATCATAATTATTTCGTTATTTCTTTCTATTTCTTTATTTGTGTGATGTGAGCAGTTCACTAAAGTGTTAAATAAATAAATAAACCTTTCTTCTTCATTTTTATGTGATAAAAGCCACCTCTATGAATGAATGAACTGAATGAACGAATGAATGTATGATGGAAGGAAGGAATTGAAAATTGAATGAATGAATGAATAAATTTATTACCAACTTCATACTTGCCTACTGTACATTACATAATGTACAGTGGAGTACACTTCTATAGAATAATGAGTACCGGTAAGTAGCTGTTTCCAGTATTAAATTTGATATGATCTCTATTACGAACGCATTAAGTGCGGTCTTAAGGTCAAACTGATGTGCTGACGACTGTAAAAGAACGTAATATTTCTTTCTTTCGTTCTTACTGAATAAACAATACTGATTCTAAATGACATAAAATACGGTGTTTAGTGGGTGCAGTACTCGTAGTTAGTACATACAGAATAAATTATATCACGTCAGCACGAATACAAAAGAAATATCTTCTGTTTCTAGAATTAAGTTTCATGTTTGGTGATCCCTCGGGGAATTACGGGCATCTAATATTGGAGAAAGCATTATACTTCGGAGAATTGGAATGTGTCTCTTATCTTACAATAATTTGATTTTCGTAAATTTATATTTTAACGTAACTACAAGAAATACCTGAAATATATTTAAAAAGTTAAGCTTAGAAAAGACACATGTTCTGGGGCGGTGCGAAGCCGTGGCCTTTCACAATCCGATTGACTGCCTTTCCATTGAAATATTCTTAAACCGTCGAGTATCAGATTCCAGACACTTGGACAGATTTTATTCTTAACGTACCGAAAAAAATATTTAGGGAACCTACTTCGGCTTCATTGGTTATAACCAAAAGTTAGCCACACAATGCATCTGTATGCACCTTTATTTTTGACTGAGTATGTGTTACCTTATATAGTTAGTCACTTTTTGAGCGACTTTCACTTTTTTCAGTGCGGGGTAACTCTTGGCCTCCATCTCACTTGATGATGAGTGATGATAAGGTCGAAGATGGAAGCGAGCTACATTCTTATTCTTCAACCACAGAGGTACTAGCTATCTTAACTCCTACTGCCGAAACAGACGTAAGCAAATCGCGGAAACAGAAGAACTAACAGCCCCTCAATTCTGTTATTTATTTACCTAATCGGATCGGCAGCGTTTCGGTATCGTTACTATTGCGCCATGGATAAGAAAAGGTATTCTACTAACATTGCTTACAAAATCGGAACTCTAACGAAACGCTCTCGGTTGGTTCAACTATTTGACAACTGAATCGTTGGTGACATTAACATTTAAAAGTTGTGATATTCGGTATGTATATCGTGTTTTTGGTAGTCTTCGCAAATCATATTTATTTAAAATAAAATTAAAGGGTCGATTCTGCTATTTAGACACCTAAACGAATCGGCAGCGACTCGGTATGCGGTTGGGTTATAAAAAAGGTATTCCACTAACATTGTTTATAAAGCCGGAACGCTAATGAAACGCTCTCGGATGGTTTAAATATTGGTTGGTGACAGAAACTGTCAAAAGTAAAAAAAATCGGTATATACGTAATAGTGTTTTTGGTAGTTATATTTATTTAAAAACAGTTAAAGTAGTTTTAAAATCAATTAAATAGTAATTATATTACATATAACTAAATGTGAAAATGTTTTATTTTCCAAAAATATTGGAAAAATATACATTCATGATAATTATGATGACTCGTCAAAGGTTTTTATCCAAATTATACTTCATGCAATCCTTTAAGCACAGGAACTAAGTTATAGAGTACTTTTTATTCCATTTTGCGAAATTAAACGTTACACAATTACTGCCGTTGTAAAACCGTAACTTTTGACAGTTCAACCAAAGAACTACCGATGCGTTTCGGCTGCCACAAATGTTAAATATTTAGCAGAATACGAAACAATGATTGAACCGAACGGTTCGCGTTACGTGTTTGTTAGCAGAATACCAAACTGATGCGTTTCGGCTACGTTTCGATTGCGTTGAGTTAGCAGAATACAAAAACCTTCTAACTTAAGCGTTTTCGATTCGTTTCAGATCAAAATACAATAGCAGAATTGGGGGGCCTGATCCTAATAGGATTTTATCAAGCCCTCAGTAGTTTAGTAGTGTAGTCACCCGGATCGTGTAAGGTTGCGAGAACGAATCCCGCCCTAGATGATGTATTATCTACATATATTTGTAAATACTCGTAATTTGAATTTACTTTGATTAACCACAAAAATGCAGTTAAAATTTCATTTGCTTATCCGCACGAAGCTAATTACATGAACCAGTTAAAAAGCAACTTTAATTTTAAATAAATACTGAAGCATAACTTTTGTTATAATATGCTATCTCTTTTAAAATGGATATTAAATATAAGTTTTAAAGTTTATATAACTTTTGATTAATATCTAGATACCTACTCCTATTTTTCGCAAACACTTTTAAGTGGGTGAATAGAAAATTATTTTATAAATTAGGTAGTTTTATGTAATGATAATAAAACCGCTAGATGGCTTTTGGAGGCGTGAACTTTTTGCGCTCATAAATAATGGTGACACAAGAAAATGCTCTCACATTTGCAAAATGTTATTGATTTTGTGCATTCTCAGCCCTTATTATTTAGCACAATCAGCAAGAAAAATTACAACGCCAAAACAGCATTACATCGATAGCACTTGACTCAAAAGGCGTAGGGAAAGACAAATTAAAGCATTTCCATCTAAGCCGTCGAAAAAGGTATTTGGCATTTAGCGATGAGCAGCAAAAATGCTCTACCAATTTCATGGATTGTTGTCATTTGTTGAAATCGGATGCGGTAGTTGAAAGTTTGCTGATTTATGTTGAGTCCAAAAACTTTGTGAAAACTTTGTAACATATTTTGTATGTACAGGGTGGTGATGACATAACAACGTTGAATTAGAACATTGGCTGCATTATTTCATAGAAATATCATAGAATTATCAAATTTAAAAGTTGCAAAACTTTCTATGAAATAATATAGCCCATGTTAAAACATTTAATGACGTAATTTCATCGCCACCCTGTATTACTATGTATCCATCAATGTATCTATACACTGTCCATCAGTATTATGTATTTCGCTAATATGGGACTTTTGAAATATTGAAGCTCATGAAACCGATCATACAAAAAATATTTTCAAACAGAAAGGTTCCATAAGATTTCAAAGTATAAAACTGACATCCGTATTAAAAACTTAGCGTCATCCCATGGGGCCGTATTCTCTGGAGAAAAACGGCTGTATATTTTAATTCAGATAATACTCTATCTCTGTGACGAATATTATCTAGATACGTTAAGCCAATATGGTGGTGATAGAGTTACAGACATCCATCCAAAATTCCGTAGCCCATGGACTCTTGCAACACCAGGGGTATCACTTGCGCGTTGCCGACCCTGTAAAAACCTTTTCACGCCTTTTTTGAAGAACCCCGACCCCAATATTAGTAGGATTAAAAAAACAAAGAAGTGTGTAAAACGAAATCACTATCTTTTGTTATGGGACCTTATTTATTTTCTTCACAGTACAAACACGCGGAATAATTAACGTTTGACTCTCAGATGGAGTTTCCTCGGAAATTATAAATTTACAAACGCTCCCGAAGAGGCTCAAGATTGTTGTGCGATGCTAAAATTCTTTTAGACAATCTCATTTGCGTGAGAGATTTGAAATTACTCCCCAAACAAGGTTTTCTTTGTATACATAGCGGTGTTTTACTTTGTTTACTATGTAAAGAAATTGTAAGAATATTAAGAACGGTACGATAGTTCAGGTTGGTAGGTTAAATTTTAAAATGCCTTTTATAGTTTATCAAAATGCCATGTATGGCCGTCCTGTCTATTTATTTATGCTAGAGCTAATATCGCTTTCAAAGATTTATCGTAGTTAGCACTTAGAATTTCGGAGCCAAAGACGGAGATGTAAAGTTAACTGTTAACCTTTCGGAGTGTAACTGGAATCTCCAAAGCATCCCTAATATTGCTCACGGAATGTTACGTTTATTTATCACAGTCAAAAAAGGTTCCAAGTATTGCGTATTAGGCTCAGTTTGTAATAACTTTAACATCCGTACATCCCTTCAATCGGAATTTATGTCTCAAGTTTCTCGTGATAACAAACTTTTTACATGATATCATAACTCCAAGACTTTTAAAGAATAATATATCATCGTCTGTAAAGCGGAAAAAAAGAAATTTGTTTTTTCGGCAACGGTATAAAAAGTTAATTTTATCTTTTAACACAAGCTCCTACTGATGTTTCATTTGGGCTGGACAATAGGTGTGAGTGTGATTTTTTTTAAAAAAAGGAGGGTATAATCGCAAGCAAGCACAGCCTCTCGGCTACAAGTAGTTGCCTATACTCTGCGCTGTACTCACACGTTACAGACCCGTTGCCTGCCCTGTAAAATCAAGAGAAACCTTGAGATAAAACTACCTGTTTCTAGCATGACGCTACCTCATTGAGCTATGGCAACCTTCCTTCTTACAAAATAGTGTAATTTGGCTGTTCTACAAATGTCATGAAATTAACCAATGAATAGGATGTCTTTGAAAGTGGCAAACCATTTCTATAACTAACCCATGTTTTAATTTACTGTCGTATTGATGGCACCACTGGTTAAGTCCCCCTACAGTGGAGGCATAAATTTACTGCTGTCAGGTTGGTGTCTTGTTTTCGTAATCAAAATCAAAGAGATTAAACCTCTACCACAGCAAGCTTCAATATAATTTACATATGTTGCTCAGTAATTTTACGAAAAATATAATTTAGTAAAGAAACGACGAAAGCGATTTTAGCGCTATTCCCTCTCTCTTCTTTTGAAACGGTACTTTAATTATTGCGCTTTATTCGCTTCAAACAGAAATGTAAACAAAGACATGACCTGTGCAATGTTTTCGTATACAGAGAGGGTTGTTCACGTTCCGTATTGTGCACTCTGTACGTGGAGCGCTTACTTGTTTTTTTAACGTTATTAAAGCACATTTTATTACGTCTATTATTATAGTGGTGTGCTTCCGTGAAAATATTATCGCAGCGAGTCCTCTACAAGGAATTGTGTTCCCGAATGTACATTGTACAAACTATGTAACAATAGTTCAAAGATAAGGAGGGCGTGTTTTTTATTACCACAAAATATAGACTATCACGAAGGTACTTGAAACGTACGTTTTCCAATATGTAACTGTTACAGTTAAAACTAGTTTTTAGACAGAACGCGTTATTCCTAGTTAGAACTAGTTTTTACTTAATGCCTTTGTTAAAAGTAGAAATACCCAGTTAAAACTAAAATTTACCACTGATATATTTGATTTTCGGATAAAACTAGTTGTCACATCAAGCTGTAGTTAAAACTAGCACTAGAAAAACTAATTTGGGATTGAAAACAAGATATAGTTTTGAGTATATTGATTGAAAAGATCTAAGACACTGAGAACCAAATAATAATCTAAGACTAAAGGATTTCCTGTAGGTCACGTGAGCTCAGAAATTTTCTTTTATTAGACAACAGAAAGCAAAAATTACCAGAAAGAAACTCTTTCTGTGGTCTAATAAAATTATATAACCTTCACGTTCTAACCTATCACGTGACCTACAGAAGTAGGGCAGCTAGTATTGCTAGAAATTGATAGTTAAAATAAATATATGGGTGTACGCTGATCAGGTGATACAGTTTTAGCTGACTCGCTTTGGAAAAACGCGTTTTGTCTAGTAAGAACTAGTTTTAACTGATATTCGATTTGAGCATTAGTTAACTCTAGTATTAACAAAGGCATACAGTAAAAACTAGTTCTAATTAGGAATAACGCGTTCTATCTAAAAACTAGTTTTAACTGTAACATATCTACACACAAAGACTAAATGAATGACTCTTCGAAAACATGACTAGTTGGTAGGCCCCTAAGTAGGGTCGTGTGAGTAGTTGGGTTCATACCACCGCCTTTCCTATTTCAGCCGTGAAACAGTTCGCTGTATTTAGGATTGAAGGGTAGGTTGCCAGTGCGAGCTTACAGCGCAGCTTCTTTCTATCGCCAACCACCATTATTTTGTGTGCAGTGCATCAAACCGTATCTCATCGTCAGTGGGCTTGGAACACCGCGTAAGAGCAGATTGCAATATCGCGTATGCGTTTTTTGTTTATTTTAACAGGACGAAAGAAAAAAGATAATATCTGGGATATGTCTACACATTTCTTTGACTGAGCTTGTTTGGGATTTCCCTGGGTGTTGTTTAATGAGAATCTAGCATAAGCGAGTAAACGCTAAGAACCAGCTGCCACAATATTTCAATTTTGCGACTTTTGTAAATACGTGGTATTGCAAACAGCTCTTACGCGATCTTGCACGCCCGCCGACGTTATGTTTGTTGGAAATTTAATCCTGGCAGCGTATACCTTCTATACTCAAAATATTTTATATACCTTTTTACTTGTCATTTTATATCACTGTCAGTTTGTTTATGAAAATATATTATTATCCTACATCAAGTGGTGATTTCATTATTCACAAAAGGTTATGGGTTATCCTACATCAAGTGGTGATTTCATTATTCACAAAAATGTTTTTATATGCGTTCTTGATGGCATCATCGTCATATTAGCCCTTGATGCCCACTGCTGAACAGTGGAATCCCCCATAGATTTCCAAAGAAATGGTTCTACGCTGTTACCACCGGGTCCCTACGACCCTGACCAGAACGTCTGTATGCATGCTATAGGTACCGAAGACAACGCACCTGCAACTAACAAGCGAGTTTTTCTTCATTGTTATCGCATGTCTATAGATGGGTAACGGGAGCTACTTACCATCAGATGGGCTGTTAGCTTGCTTTTCATATAGTTAAAAACAAAAAGGTGTGATATTGCCGTACTTTCGTAATCATAAGTACCCAACCTTTCAATTTAAGATTTCGTAATATTATTAGTAGGTAGGTACTTTAAAACTAGACGCAATTAGATTAAAGAAATAATAAAATGGAGTCCTCTCCAGACGGCCTTAACCAAATAAACTTAACCACCATTTTAACCAAAAGGAAAGCCGCGACGTCACAGTAAGGGACTACTTGGCCCCGCCCCGTTGTTGGATATTTGTAACAATAGTTATCCAATTACTATAGTTTAAGAGCCCGTGAACAACATTCCTTCGTTATTTTATAAAAGATGAAAGTTTGTCAGCGAATGCTCCCAACACAGGTAAGAACGATGGACCATTATGAAGTTTGGCTTTGGCAGGTAAACGGTACTAAAGGAATGTAAAATACCGATCTAAATAAACACGGTTTAAGAGGTATTTACTTTTCTAGGTATATTTAGATGTTTTTGGTACTTACCAAAATTATACACAAAACATGTATATCATTTAATCTTTGGGACGTCACTATCTAAGCCAAATGCCAAGCTACAATAACAATATTTGACGTAGGATCAAAAAAGGCATTGCTTTTATATATTATAATTGTATCTTTTTCACTAAAAGCTTTTATCCTTAACTTTTTATCTTAGAATGAGAAATTTCGTCTTAAGATTATGCCATAAATGACAATGATAAACTAATAAGCGTCAATTTGTTGGCATAATGCTGCTATCGTCAAAATGTTATAAATTTCTACTCATATTATGTAAAGTTGCGACGAGAAGAGTCCGTATACGGTATAGTCATCCTTAGAATTATCTACACTATTTCAGAAAATCCTCAGAACTTGAAAAAAAAACTGGACAAGTGTGTCAGACTTGCCCACCGAGAGTTCCTTTCAAATTTGTAAGTACATATTCGACGGTTGCATGGGTTAAAAATTGAATGAACTTAACTAAACTGAATGTGACCTATGTTTGTTCATTAACCTATTAAAATAAAATATGTATGATAATAACAAGACACTTAAGTAGGTAGGTACCTAATTAGGATTGTGATTAAGTACAAAATTTTTAAAAAAGACCGAATTGATAGGTTCGCATAATAAAAGTTGTTATGGCGACCTTTCATACGATATGCGGATACCCCACATGATATGGTTAAATCACTTCAAATTTATAACTTATTTCTTGCATAAAGATCACGTTTCTTTGTGATTTTATTAAAATTATAAAGATTTCAGATTTTTGTTTCTGTGCAAATAAATAAAAGGTGAAAAGATATGGTCACCCGTACAATTATGACCGCGCATAAGTACCGTTGTTTAACTTCGATGATTAAAAAAAAAAACAAAAAACAAATGTATAGTTTTCAGAAATATCCCTGTTCTTGTAGTATGAGACGATAATACTTGCCAAATTTATTAATTCTATGTCAATGGAAAGTACAAAGTACCCTATTAATTTTGATTCCCTTGAGAGTGTCGAAATGTACGTTTTTTGCGGCACAAATGGCCGTTTGTTTTTTTTAAATAAGAAGCATATTTTTTCAATTTTTTTTACAGCTTCAAAGGATCTACAATCCCTGTTTGATATGTTGCAGGGCATCGTCTAAAAAGGTTCCATATTAAATCTTCAGAACAGATGACGTCATATGTTGCTATATCACTAAAAATGTATGGGCTATGTGATCTGTATTTTTCATTCATCGTTGTTATAATGATAGTTGTTATAACTAATTTAATATGTTTTATAAAATTGTTAAAAAAATACATTTTTTTGTAAATTTTCTAAACTGTACAATTTCAACAATATTAAAACACCGGTACGTCTAGGGTAACAGTAGCGTATATTCTCCGAATTCGTGAAAAATACCACCATAATAAAACTTAAGCTACATCACAATTATAGATCTATATGTAGTTTGTAGTATCTCTTAAATCTTTAGCAAGTGAAAGGTTGATTTCGTAAAACCATAATCTGTTTTTTTTTAATTTTTGTGCAAACTAAATTTCAGAATCTGAAAGCTTAGATATTTCTTAAGCTGACAGTACCTACAATACCTACCATGTTATAAACTTACAGTATGGCACGACTTTACCTTAAGTCACTACCTCGTTCAATTTGCATCGGTATTTGCCTCCAGGGCTGTTCAGGTTGCGCGGAGCAACTTCAAAGTTGTTAGTCGAATTCCTTCATAATCCGTCGCCGGTTTACGTACCTACTGCTATTAATTAGTTCTGTGTAAGTGAGGTAGTGCATAATGGTGTGGTCCACTTAAAGCACCGCCGATTGGGGAAGGAACGTGACATAGGTGGTACCAAGTATTCGTGTTCTAAATTATTTGTTTGACGACGATCTCATTGCCCTGTGGTCGGGAAAGTCCCGTCAAGACAAACGGTACCAATTTATTTTAACAGAATGAGTAACACTTAGGCTTACATATAAAGTGAGACCAATACCAAAAAGCTACGATTACAGTTTTTTTTATATTTAGATTACCGTAACCTATACTAAGAAAAGAGAGCTTTTCACAGTTATTAGTGTAGTATATTCACAGTTGTTATAGCAAGAGGTGACAGATGTAAAGTTCTATTTTAAAATATACAAATATAAATAAATAAAAATACGACGCCTATCAAAATACGGCCAGGCTGTTACTATTGAAAGCCCAAGGAGTTTTAACACCCCCACGCAATGGGAACAGCGCCTGTATATAAAAGTACATACAAGAATAAAAACATGATGTATCAAAGTTCATTATACACTTAGCAATAGCACACATAAGGAAAACATTTTTATACACATCAATAATTCAATCTTAGTCATGCACGCTTAAAATTTCAAACAAAAGCCAGACAAAAGCTAACCTACTTACTCGATACGATGGCAATTCGAAATTTAAAAATTTTTGTGCTTAGGGGTACTGCAACCATGTCACAATGTGGAGGTAAGCTGTGGTGTGATAGTGAGTCTCGTATGAAGTGGTGTTTGATGTCAATGTGCTTGATGCGTGCCTGGTATGGTTTGATAGAACTTTGGATCTAGCCTTTTCTATGATGGTACGATTGGCTCGCTCTGAAACACCGTTTTGTTGTGTAGTATATGGAACTGTAGTTTGATGCACTATGCCATTTTCCTTTAAAAAGATAGAAAAATCTTTATTCACGTATTCGCGACCGTTTTCCGCACGTAACACTTTGATCCGTTCACCAGTCTAGTTTTCTTATAAATGTTTAAATTCTACAAATTTACATAAAACTTCCGATTTAGATTTTAAAAAGTATCCGAATGTTTTTCGACTAAAGAGTCTGTAAATGTTAGCAAATAAAGAGAACCGTTCCACGATTGCGTACTCATTGGTCCGCACAAGTCCGAATGGATGAGTTGTAGGACTTTACTTGTTTTGCTTGTGGAAGTTTTAAAAGGTTTTTAGCAAGCTTATCTTGCGAGCAGGGAATGCATTTTTTAATTAAATTAATTGACAAACGTAAAGTTCTATTTTAAAATATACAAATATAAGTATATAAAATTACGACGTCTATCAAAATACGGCCAGGATGTTACTATTGAAAACCCAAAGAGTTTTAACACATAAAAACGTCTAATGCCCCTGCTCCTTCTATAATGTCTTCTCAATTAATTCTACCGACCTTAGGCACTATAGCCTATAGCCATTGGAGATACGTAATCAGGGGACCGGTCTATGACAAAATGACATTGATTTGGCTCTGTATTCTCACCCTGAAGTTGCCAAAGATAGTATACATATTATGTATATTTCGACCCCTCGACATAAATCTAGCACTCCTTTAGTATAACAGCGAGTTGAACTTGAGACGTCGGTCGTCTCAAATTATTGGCATTCACTCAACACGGTAGGTATTACAATAGGTCAGGGTGAATATCATCATTCTATGTTGCCCCCATATCACTTTTATTCACATCCGTCCATAGTTGGTTTCTCAACTCGATTTGTTATTTGAGGGTTGCCTCTCGGCCTCAGTAACTTATAATCTCATAAGTTGTGAGTTCATTGTTTGAGGGTTAGTTTAATTAAATATTTTACTGGCCTTATTTCTTCAATATTTGATCGCGTATCCCGATAATTTTACTGGTGGTTCTCTTATTCAAACGAAAAAGGAAACAACCAGTAAATATGGCAAAATACGGCAAGTAAAAATTCCTAATTCAATATTAACACATTATATTTTTACTAGCTCTTTACTTCATCATCGTCATCAAAAACAAAAACCTTCCCTGAAGATTGTTTACTTTCTTAAACATAATTTCGAATGTTTAAACGAGTGATTGCAAAATAATTACTGTAACCACGTTCTTCCACCTCGTTCTTGTTTACAAAAATTTTCTTGTTTCCTCTTCTCAAGGGAAAATAATTTATCAACTCCATTTAAAAATAACGAATTGAATAGCAATTTTAATGGTCATATAATTTAAATACATATTACTGAAGCAATTTTAATCAGTATTAGAAATGTTTGAGTACATATCATTGAATTTTCATAAAATCATAAATGATATTTTAGTACATGCTATGATGCGTTACTTATATCAACAATTTGTATTTTATTTTACTGTGTTTGTAATTTATTTAAATCATAAATTTTTTATACAATAAAACTAAAACTTGCTTCCCCTGTAGAGAATACCAGGGGAAAGAAACTCTTAAACTCAAACTGTTTTATGAGGTTAAAACAAAATGATTAGCGGACTGTTGTTGCGCAGCATTGTTATGAAACTATGCGGCCATACAAATTTAATATCTCTGGTGTGAGCGTGCTTGCTTGCTAACATAACATTCGCTTTAGCCACATTTTTAAATTGTGAACTTCTCAAGTCCTTTATAAAAAAATACTGCTTATAACTACATGCTATCAAACCTAGCCTCATTATTTAAGAGAGTTCTTAACTGTCTTGTGATCTTTAACTATGACGTCATCGATGAGGATTTATACGTTGTGGTAAACAATGCTGTGAAGTTGAATACAATTTATAAAAAAATATTACTATTTCAACAATATAAATGCTTAAAGTGCGAATATGGACAGTTTTAAATACGAATGGTGCTAAGTATGTATAGTTTATCAATCAAAGTTGATAGCTCAGTAGAAACATTACTTGATAGTTTTGTTGAAGAGAAAGATAGCAAGATATGAAACGCCTACCAGACCCAGTAGGCGTTTCATCTGAGGCCTCAGGATGACAACGCACCTGCAATACCCAGTGATTTTTTCCTTGGCGACTGTACCCACCTGCCACCAGGTATGCCGTCAGCTTGCTTTTTGGGCACTTTAACATTTGATATGCAACCTCTATATCATTGAAAAAGTAAGTGAACTCTTCTGATAGCTCATGCTCTTATTACTCTTATAATAAAAGTCACGAGCATTTGAAAGTGAACACTTACTTTTAGTTTACTAATTAGTGGGTACCACTACGATGTCTCATCAAATTAACGTTTCCGTTACATGCTCAACTAATCGGTACGAAGATAAGTCATGACGTAAACAAAGTCTTTCGGTCACATTAAATATACGATGGTTAAAAGCGCTTTGTGTTGTGACCACTCTGCTCCTTTAAATGTTATAACGGTTGGACGAATATTATCTGAGTACGACGCTTTCACTTTGTAATGAATTAAAAGAGATTACTTTTCTGAATATCTATTTTATATTTAAAATCATCTTACATACTTAAACCTCAAAGGGTTTAATGTAAATTAATTTCATCTACTTGGATTATTTTTATGATGAAGTAAATGATATTTCAGTTTTTATAATAGCTCTTTTAATTTATAAGTGAAGTCCAAAATAATTAAGTACAAAAATATTTTAATTAAGTACAAAAACTTGTATTTTTTGGAGTCTCCAATTTTAGTTACAAGAAAAACAATAACCCATTTTCAAAGTGCATTTTAGATGTGAAATTGTGAATTCATGTTGTTTATTTTGTTAAAAAATGAATTTTGTAAAATAAATTACTTTATTTAATAAAAAAAAAGTTTTAAATAAAATATATTTTATAAATTAGAATTGACAAAAGCCCCATGCGTCAGCTTTTAAGACCATTTATAAATACATGGTCCAATGGATACACGACTATAGATAAGTAAGTATCTTTCACAAATACATTATCAAGGGTTAAAAATTAATAATTAACAGAATTTTCAATTATTATCTTAATTAAAATAAAGCGCAAATAAACTCAAATTTACATACAAAATATTTAATTAAATTTAATAATGGGAAAAGTCAAAAGTTAGGTTCTTGCAATTTTGTTTTTTTTTACTGCAATAACAAGGAAAAGCACTTGATATTGCAGGTGCGTTGTCATCCTGAGGCCTAAGATGAAATGCCGTCCATGCCCAGTAATTCAAAATGATACGTAATTTACGATGGAACTAATGAAACAATTTCAATCTTACTAAAACGCCGGACTCTTTGCTATCAGTGGAAGTTACTCATCAAGGTAAGTACTCGTTCAAACTTGTTTAAAAGTACGTCACTACACAGTCGTACTTCTGGAAAAGGGTCCCTTTGGTCTCTTTGACCCGGGTGCACAAACAAACACTGATGCTTCCCGAGACGAGCAAAGTTACACGAGGAAACACTAAGTGGGTTTCGTTCTCGGTCAACTCTGACAATTTTTATTTAATTATTTTATTGTAAGTGTCAGTGTATCTAAGTCGGAGTTTAGAAAAAGAGGAAAGGAAAATATACAAGCTGCACAGAACCAATCTCTTACCCAAAGGCGGTTAGGCGACTTACACTTTAAAACTCCAATATCTTTGAAAGTTAACTATATTACACTGTTTTATTTTATTGACACACAAGTCGGTTTGGTTTGGAAGATGCTTTGTATACATTAGCGGCGAATAGTTATTTATTATACAATAGTGAATATTTTTTGTTTTTTCTTCTCACTCATGGGTGTTGCTCATGGGTGCAATGTAGAAGCGTTCTGACTGTAAATGCGTAGTTAAAAAAAATTCGTAACTACTGCTCAAAAATAACATAATTTTTTGTCAAGTAAAATTTAGTCATTCTAAGCCTTTACAAGACAGGGAAAGAATGCGGTACTGAATTTCGTTATATTTGAATTTAGAACACCGATATAATAACATTTAAATGTTCGATTTTGTGCGAATTCATTGTAAGAAAAATATAAACAAAGAAAGAAAACGATGAAGTAATTGTATTCTCCAGGCGGGAATCGAACCCGCCACTGGGCTTCGGCCCGACGCGATAACCGTTACGCCGCCGGAGCACTAGTTGTAACCTACCAATTTCCTTACTGCTTTTTAACCTTTTTTTAACGTTTTTATAGCGACTTATTGAAGTTTACTCAATTGTACTTCTTAGACCAAAGTAACACAAATATTGATTGAAACCTGTCTTATATTGTCAAGCGAAAAAAAAATTATTTTCAATAGACAACATGTGTTCAGATATCCTTGGAGTCACTTGATTGAAACAAAATCATAAAAAAATAGTCACACAATGTTGCCTACTGTAACAGCTGAACTGTTAGTTATTTCATGCGGAAAAATAAAGGGATCGAGCGCATACAGTCAAGTCTTTCATGTATTTTTTTAATAAAAAATATGAATTTCTATGGAGGCTGGTACTTAGGGACTTTTAAAGAATCTTAAGTAACAAATACAAATTTTAAATCCCTGCGTTTTAACAAAAAATATATCTGATTCTGGCTTAAAAATCGTTAATCAGGGATGTAAAATTCGATTTAAAAAAAACAGTGTCACATGTGAGACAAACTACAAAACGCCAATATATTTTTAAGCCGAAGACAATTTACAATTTATGTTTATAAAAAATGCTAAAACTTAGTTTCTGGTCTTGTTTCTGACTAAAAGTATACATTTTAATTTCTTTTTTACTTTATTTCATAAGAGAAAGATGGATACAAAAGATAGATTACATTTCAAAATTAAGCAAAAATGCCGGGGTGTCAAAATAAAAAAGGGTAAATATATTCAAGATTATCCGAGCATAGGCTTTTGTATAATATTTAATTTAATCTAACATCTTGACGGCCGGCTGGTCGAGAGGTCTATACCCCTTACTATACAGGCTACTCGGTCAAGAGGTCCCGGGTTCAAATCCCGGTAGGAGGAAATGTTTGTATGATGAATACGAGCATTTGTTTTATTTAGTATATTTCTAATATTTATATACATATTATTATAATTAATTATCCGTTATCTAGTATCCATAACACAAGCTCTTAATGATGCTTGCTTTGGCCTAGATAATAGGTGTGAGTGTATGAATATTATTATTATCTCCTTTAGGCCTTAACTTTATTTAAATAATTACATTCTTGTAAATTTGTTCTTATTTTATCGTAGTTGATAAGAAAATCAGAGTATATTCCTCGCAAAAAAGCAGTAAAAAAATAGTAAAATACCAATTTACCATAGTATGTTACTTCACAAAATTAGCAAAATATAAAACAATGATTACATTTATAGTACATTACTGCAGCGGCCAGCAAAAGAGGCATTGATGGACGAACTTGTGAAAGTGGGCCGAGGCGAAGGCAATTTCATTTTTTTTTCAATAAACAGCTGTCTATTTGCAAGCTTGTTCGAAATTTGAATAAAACCTTTGATTAATTACCTCCTTGGTTGCCATGATTCGGAGCAAAAGATCGTTCCATTTTTAAATTACACGGGAGATGTAAGTATAGAGTACAGTCGACCACAGAAGTAGCTAAACACTTTAGTACCATGTCGCACCGATTATTGCGCTCGTACTTAGTTGCTACCGTACTGTATAGACGCCATAGTTGTTGTGACATGGTACTAAAGTGTTCAGCTACTTCTGTGGTCGACCGTAACTATATTATATTATTTAGCCGCTATAACACGACAGATCTTGTTTTTCATACAACTTTTGCCGGCCGCGCTGGCATGTATTTGGCCAATACAGAAATTTCGATTAATGTCGAAGAAGGATGTGAAAATAATGCTCCAATTTCCAACATGTTTGAGAAGAATAATATTGACACCTGTAAAATACACGCATTAATTGCATATACGGTTTGCAAAAGTCAAGGTTGTTAGAGCAGGCAGTTTATATCGATTTTTCATGAATTCTTTCTAATTTTTCAATCAGCTACTATACTATACTTAAGCTATAAAATAAAATATAAAATATAATGTGTTTCCTAAGATTTGCGATCGAGATTAACTAAAATAATGAGTAAAAATACATAAAGTAACAAAACTGAAAGTTTCGTATCCATAACGGACCCCCGTATCATGTACTCACCTAAGGATTAGCTAGCAAGCAAATTCCACCAGTCTCACAATATATGCGACTTCCTAGCGGAAGGCACTGAGAAGTGGGGGGAGGTGCGTGTCCGGCCGCGGATTACCTATACTTACCGTACGTCGAAAATGTAACCTACAAGAATTTTTGAACGTAATTTTCATTTTTCTGAGCTGCGCTGACCTAAAAGACATGCATCCAAGCCAGTAAAACATAAAAAATACCCTACCTATAGTTTTTATTTGCTAGTCTGACCCTCTAAACTCTAATCGATTTCCTTATCTATCGTTAACAAAATCAACTGAAAGAAAACCGCCTTTAACTGTGTCCTGAGTATGAGATTAAATCACGAGATTCAATGGAAATAAAATGGTTTTCAAAACTCGCACTTAGGAGGCCGATCCCTTTGAAGTACCAACCTGTATAGGCTTTAAAGAAATGCTTATAAAATTATCAGACCTAAGAATTCTATCAAAGTCGTTATTGCACTATAGACTTAATACGGTTCAAGATTAGAGCTTTGAGTTGAAGTTTTGTTCAAACTAATAAGATTACGCGTCTGAAGTTAGACCGATGAACTTGGGGAATTGAAAAATACGTTTTTTTATCTATGCACTTCACCGAAGTAGCATCAAGGATACTGTCATCGTATATTCGGGGCCAAATCAACTAGACTCCCAAGATGACTTATGTGACTCACGCCCGTATGTCAATGCGATATGTGAAGAAATGACATTACACCTTTTATATGAGTGACTCAAAAGGTCTTGAAACCAAAGCCCTAATATAACGAAACACTTTGCAAAAGATTAACTTGTAAAAAGAAAGGTATTAGTAGCTACGGTGATCTACTTAGTATGCTGACATAATCAATTTATTTTCTATGTCAATTGGATTTCCTAAATTTTCTTTTGAAAATACTAACATATTAGTCATTGAAGTAACCTAATGTCGGTGGTTTAAGTCCTATGCTTTGAATCGTACACAGAAAGTGGTACTTAATGGTTACGAGTCAGAACTTGTACCTGCTAGTTCTGGAGTAACCAAGGGATCAATTCTGGGTCCCCTTATCTTTATACTGTTTATCGATAACATGCACGAGTGCTTCCATTTCTGTGATTTATTGTTGTATGCTGATGATTTAAAATTATTTCATACTACCAATAATACTAACGTTCAGGATAACTTTCAAAGTAATTTAGACCGTTATCAATTTACTATGTCAATAATAAGTTAAATCTAAGCATTAAAAAAATGTAAGGCCTTTATAAAAAAAAGGCAAATAAGTAGCTCGTATTTAAAGATCTAGGAGTAAGATTAGACTGTAAGTTACATCTTGGTTCACATTGACAACATAATAAGTAAAGCATTTAAATTGTATGGTCTAGTTATGAAACCCGCCGAAAAATGTACACGAGCATCTACCTTTCTCTACCTTAATAAATCTCAAGTCCGCTCACAACTGGAATATGTGGTGCCCATTTGGAATCATTTTTGTAGTAAATATATTGTAGCCCTTGAAAGAGTCCAAAAGAAATTTTTACGCAGCATGCAGTACAAATGCTATGATAATTGTCTGCCCTATGAAATACCTATTGATAAATATAATATTCTAACACTAGAATTGAGAAGTAAACAGCTAGAAGCAAAATTACTTTAGCATCTGTGCCATATTAGATATGATTGTACTCCATCAGTTAATACAATTTGTTACAGAATACCCGTTATAACATATAGTCGCGTCCCGTGTAAGCCGTTTGCTACATTGCATTATCGTACAGTCAACCACAGAAGTAGCTGAACACTTTAGTACCATGTCACACCGATCTTGTGCACGTACTTTATAGTTGCTACCGTATTATATTGACGCTAGAATCGTTGAGACATGGTACTAAAGTGTTCAGCTACTTCTGTGGTCGACTGTACCAACGCAGGAGAAGGTTCTCCGCTGTACCGTCTAGTCCATTCTTACAATACAAACTTTAATTCCATTGACATTGCAGTATCACGTCCTAGTGTATTTAAAAATAATATTTTGGATCTTTTTAAAAAATAACTTCGGCACTGCCAGCTTTTCTTTTTGTTTCATGTAATATTGACACATCATAATTAACTCGTGGTAAACGGTGTTGGTGACATAGCTATTAAGTTATTGTAAAACTATAATTTAAGTTTGTACATGCTACTGTTTGTTTAACCAATTTTTTTTTTTAATTTATAAATAAGCCCAATTGTATAGTATTACAATTGAAATTTTATGTGAATTCGCCTATTTTAATTCCGTCCGTCTTTGATACGCTGGCTATTAAATTCAATTCAACATTGTAATCGGCTTGTTTATGGAGTTTCAAAGTAGTGGCTGCGAAATATGGATTTATTGAATATAATATGAATGCACATCAAAAGTATCCAGAAATCAAGATGATATTTTCTGATATTCTAGTATAAAATCTGTTTTAAACTTTAATGTTTATTAAAATACTTACTCTATATTTTCTAAATTATAAAATTTACTAAAGAGGACCAATAAGAAATATATTTTATTTAATATTCGTTATAATATGTAATTATGTGTGTTTGTTATGTATAACTATATTATACAGTATAAATTTAATTTTTTAAGTCAGTGTTAATCTTGAAACTAAAATAATTACGTAAGTAATTAATGTCATTTATTTTTGTACTGCTATTTTATTTTATCAAATGCAACTTTTTACCACCGGTCATACTTATTTTTGTGGCATGAATATATAGCTGGTATTTAGCAGACAAGAAAAGTTTCCAAAGAAAACCTCGTTTGCACTACTTTTTCAAAAAGTTTCAGATCGTTAGATACTTTTGATTTGCATTTAATTGCATAAAATACTCACATCTGTGGGACTTTTCTTGACCCGGCTAGTTGAGAAGTGTTCAATGACTTCCCAGTTAGATTTCTTCGGGGCAGGTGTGTCAGCGGGCGAAGGGGAGGCGTGCTGCGTTGCCGATGGAGTACTGCGACCGGACTCATCGGTCCCACGGCCGGGGGTAGCCGAGGAGCGGAGTGACGCGCATCTGCGTCCGCGCAACGCCTCCTGTAATATTAACATAGATTAGTATTACAGTATAACCATCAATAATGATTTTATTCTGTGGCCCTTTACGTTAATAAATTTCTTTATCATCACGATTTTCCATTAAAATCTTTTTTTGTACCTACTACAATAGTGGCAATCAAACCTATATGTTTTGTGCAAAACGTTATTAACTACCTACCTTTATTAAAAATAAAACGATTGCAACACATGTACCAATATTGGTATGGATGCGGCGAAACTAAATAATTACATTAATTTTTTTACTAACTGCTAGTTAGCATTTTGGCAACCCTGTGGAGCGCTTTAAGATTTTGGAAGTTTTAATTAATTTCGTGAGCAGTGTACACAATAATGATTAAGCAAATTTACATTCAACATTTTCTTTTCGGCAATGAAAACCAATCTGCGAGAAGAAACATGATCTTCCGTTTGTACAGTAAAAGGAAATTAATAGTTAAATATTTGAAATGGGTTCCCATATCTAATTATGATGATGTACGAAAGAGATGGGGAAACACCCGTGAGTTACTGCAAGAGAAAGACAATACAAATGAATAATAAATTAAAGTGTTTAATGTGGATTTTTACAGACAACAGCACATCAAGTGTAACAGTTGCACTACGAAAGCCGCCTCTATTACAAACGCGGTAAGGGTGGTCTCAAGGTCAAACTGTTACGCTTGATGTGCTGTCGGGTGTACAATAGACAACTGAAAATTGATAGTCACTACAGGAAAATTGTTGTTCATTTATTACATAAAACAATTATACTTATGTAAATAAGGGTAAAAACCTTTTACCCTTATTTAAGTATCTCCACTCTAGCCTTACAAGGACTACACCAATTCATTTTAAATGGTTCTCAACTGGAGTTATAGAAAAACAGTTTTTCTTATAAATCTTAGGTAGGACTATAAAAGATTTTCGTAAGCAGTGACCTCCTTGCTATGTTGATTTATATAAGCCTTAAGTAGGCAGACCTGGGGCAGTATACATCAAACGGATAAAGCTTTATTTATTTCGTCAAAAATATTAAATATGACTTCAGTTTCACATAGATATGTATAATGGAATCAAATTATTTTTTAAATGGAGAATAAGAGATCGTTAAATCAACTTTTGGACCAACATCTTTAAGTCAACCATACGTTAAATTGGGAAGTCTGTTCTAGAATAGATACTTTTATTCTAAACGAAACGCAGTGGAACAACAATGTTAGCCTATTTCCTTTACAATAAAATGAAACATTTTTCATACTATCTGCATATCATGCAGACAACTCATAAAACTAATACACACTTTACGCATAATAAACATAGTTTGTAAGTTTACGGCTTAAAAAAGTTGCTCATAAATTTTGTGCGCTATCTTGAGGGCTCGATAAAGGGAATAATTCAAGACGGATTCAGCTTTTCAGTGTCACCGTGATAAAAAGAATAAAGTACCTCTCGCTACAGGGTACTCGTCTTAAAGAGACTCGATTTCGAGTCCGGGCCGGCTAGTTGTTTGTTTTTTAAATGCATTTTTTAATACACCAAATAATACAACCAATGCGGTTGGTGGTTAGAGTGACATTCGAGAATACAAATTTAAATGGACCTATCGTGAAAACGACTTTGGCGAAAGTTTCTTTGTTTTCAGTAGAGTTATTAAAAAGGATACAATTTAATTTTTATATTACATATGATACTCAGTGTTCATTAAAAGGATAAATTTTATTAACTGCATGTTTTGTTTGTCTATTACTGGTTTTACAATGAGTGTTAGCCCTAGCCTCTTATTGTTATAAGCATGTTTTGGTACACAACTGTTTAAAATTCAATAAAAAAATTGATGAATTTCTCGATAATTAAGCACGCCTACAGACTACTCTAGGGGATTTCTCAAATAAATTATATCAGAATTTGCAATTTGATATTTGCTGGAAACAATGATCTGTTTGTAACTCAACAGCTTCACAACAAGATTGAGATAACGATTTCAAGTGAAAAGCCGTAAGCCCTTAGCAATATAGCAGCATGTAAAGATATATCTTTTCATGTTAGATTGCTTCGGACCTTTTGGCTTACCTAATACACTAACTTAATATACAAGGCTTTTCTGAAAAAAACCCAGTTTTAATTAATTTGACCACTTTAGCCGAGCTCATCGGGTATTCGTTTGAGCACTCTGCACCCTTATTCACAACTGTTCATGGAATCGATTCGAAAAATGGCATTCCATCTCGCCTTAACGCACCGCGATGGAAAGTGAGGGGTAGTTTTCGATATTTCAATGTATTGCGACGGATAATATAAGGGTGCTGGTTTCAATTATGGAAATGAAAAAAATGAATCAAATAAAATTTGTAATCTCGAGCTGCATTGTGCTCCGGAAAGTACGTTATGTTACGTTGATCCCAATTGTTACTCGTACTGCAACCGATTCCACCCTAGATCCCGTTCAGCAACATTTTCCTTTGTCTTACTGCTAAAAAATTGACATAAATGTCAGCCTATGTGTCTTCTATCCCACGGGTTCCTTCAAGAAACTTCAAAAAAGGCGTGCAAATAGCACCTTATGGGTCGGCAAAGTGGAGGCGTCTAGAAAGGTGTGTCCATGCTGCACTAGCTATATGGACACTTGTTACCGTTGCTTCACATCAGCTGGTGTTTGGTCGTTTGCCAGGCAACTCATATGACAAAGCCAGCAATGAGCCAGCGTGGGTCACCACCAAAATCCCGTATAAATTTTTTCCGTGTTAGAAGGCCTGTGGCCAGTAGTGGGATGTGTATAGGCGATTGTTGAACTTCACCCCATTGAAATAATATAACAATAATAATATTTATACACTCACACCTATTATCTAGCCCAAAGTAAGCATCATTAAGAGCTTGTGTTATGGATACTAAATAACGGAGAAATAATGATAATAATATGTATATAAATATTAGAAATATACTAAATAAATATATAAACATCCATGACTCATAAACAAATGCTTGTACTCATCATACAAACATTTGTTCCTACCGGGATTCGAACCCGGGACCTCTTGACCGAGTAGCCTGGGGTACAGACCACTCGGCCAGCCGGTCGTCATAAAAAAAAACCATGTTGTGAAACGTCAATGTAAAAGCTACTTTACGGTCTACATTACTAGGTTCTTTCTTGAGATCCAACTGGGTAGTACTTGTGCTTGCTCATCTCAACTTCATCATCGAATATCACTTGACCTACTGGCATCAAACCTAATTGGCCAACTGTTGTAAGCACAAAGCTGCTACATAAAATATGACAGATGATTCGTTTTATTAAAATGACATGGATGGGAAAATTGAAAATTTAATTTACTTTAATTAACTCCTGACGAAAAAAGAGGGGTGTTATAAGTTTGACGTGTCTGTCTGTCACCTGTTCCGAGATGTTATTTATGGAGCGTTTTTGGACGATGCGCCACAACACATCAAACATACCCCTATATCTGTGAAACTATGAAACTTAAACGTACTATTTTTGTGCAATTAGTCTTTACGAGTTATATACTTCTTATTTATGAAATAAGAAATCTGCTATGAGCACAGAACCTTAAAGGGGTGGGGAAACCCCAAATGCGTCCTAAAAAGTTTGGTTAACAGACATTAATAAAATAAATGATATGAGAAAAAAAATCATCACAATATGCCGGTGCAAACATATTCAGTTAACCACTGAAAATGCTTGCTTCGGCACATCGAGGTTCCATTCAACAAGCCTGGCGGTTTTGAACTTGAAAAGGTACATTTTAACGATGAAAGCATTTATATAACATTCATACTAGCATTCTATTCCATTGCGAAACTGCTCGCTTAAATTTAAATCTAAACTATAAATTCATTATCATAATTAGCAGCCTATGATTTGAACTGCTGAACAAAGGCCTCTCGCATCGATTTTAAAAGGGAGCGGTCCTGAGCATGCTGCATCCAACGGCTCCCCGTGACGCTGACCAGGTCATATGTCTTTCAAGTGGGAGGCCGTCCTACTCTGCGCTTTCCGGTACGTGAGCGCCAACAACGCCCAACAATATGGTTATCGAGAAAGTAGCCCTGTCTGTCCTGTCTGCCCTGTCTAATCCTGACACTTAATCAACTGAACTAATTTAGATGCAATTTGATATGAAGATAGTGTGAGACCCTGGAAAGGACGTAGGATACTTACCTACTGCTTTGTAATAGGACAACTTTACTTTACTTTGAATTTAGCCCGCATTTAATTAGATGTTACATAATTATTGAATACCCGACGTTTCGATTATTTTACAGCTTACTTCTACTGATTGCTGCTTTGTTTACATAATTTTATCATCAGGCTACTATAGACGAATAATTCCCTCTGCGTCGACTCTCTTTACGTCGAGTCTCACTACGGTGACTCTCGTTACGTCGCTTTCGAAGCCTGATGATAAAATAATATTTATTTAATAAAATTAGTTTGAGCATCAGATATATCGGACTAATATTGGTGTAACCCGAAGCAGCAATTATCTGTCAATTATGTTTTGGAAAGGTTAATTAGGTAGTGGTTACAGCGACCATACAGACCTAATTAATTTTAGAGTTTGCTTTGTATAATTTTATATAATGGTGGAGTAATAATTATTGAGAGCCTCTTGAACATTTAAACGTTATTTAAACGAATTGCTAAAGCATGCAGCGTATTAGATCAAAGTTATTTTTAAGGCATCTGATTCCTATTAGGTATATGTTAAATTAATCAAATTTAAAGTCACTAAAATAATTTTAATACTTTCTTTCTTATTTCCTTACAATGAAAGGAAGGCATTGCATTATTATTTTAGTTTTAGAGAATCTAGAGAATATGGTAGTCCATATCAACAAAGGTTTGTAAATGTGCTGGTGCAAAATAATTTTAATGACTAGGCTCTTAAAGTTCAATTTTCTTAATCTATGTTATTCATTAGATAATTTCATGACATTTGTATGAAATAATAAAACATCGGCTGCATTCATCACTCATCGATCTGCAGCATTTCGCGGTACTTTTTGCTACTCTGCAACGAAGTGTTGGTTGGAATAACATACCTCCGCCCTTTAGAAAATCCGCAAATGTTCGAAGTTTTAAGGTAAAATATAAAAGGCATCTTTTGAACTTGCAACAAAGTTTAGTAGCACAGTAAATATAGTATAGAGTTCAGTACCTGACTTATGAAACTTTTGTATTTGTTTTTTTTTTACAAGCTTAATTTTATTTTTAATTATTGTATTAACTATAATTATGTATAATTAAGTAATAATGTATGCACTAAGAATTCTCCCAACAGTTTCAATAAAATGTTACAAACTCACCGTTAGGTACTTGACAAAGATCTCGGATTGTTCCGAGCTTCGAAGAATAAGTGTACCTACACAATCATTATTATTTTACTTTCCGTTATTTCGATTTAAAATGACGAATGGCGAATGAATTGATTTAACAGCGTTTGGGGATTAATTGTTCAGAGCTATTCAGTTGTATTGTATTACCCTTGTTACAACATCTTTTCATTATTAGATCCACAAATAAGCTGCAGAAATAATAATTTGCATATTTTGACTTTTCATCGGCGATCCGCTTGATTTTTTTTACTAAGATTTTATTCACATTCTCAATCTTATTAAATGATCCATGAAATGGGTAATGTGAACACTGAACAAATATTGAACACCACGAATAATTTATACGATTATGTCCCAGAACGTGATAGTTGAATGATGTTGTACTTGTTTTTTTTATTGAGGCTCGTCCACATCGCCGCGTGCCAATTTTATGAAGTGTCAACTACTGCAAGCCTAGTAAATTACTTACGATGAAATACAATGTATCTCGCATTTCAATCCTTTGTCAGATTTTTGTTATCTTATTTCACTTGTTCAGTCATACTTCATTGAATGTTTTTCCAAGAAAGCTTAAATAGTTAGCTTTGAAGAATGCTATTTTAGCTCTATTTTCATTTTCTTTCTTTATTTGTAATTGTTAAGCGAGGTTTAGACTAGCAAGTTCTTGCTGCAAGTTTTGAGACAGAACTATGCGTAAGAGGGAGAGGTAATTATTTTCCACTCGCTCGTGCATATAGCGCCGTCTCAAAACTTGCAGCAAGAATTTGCTAGTGTAAACCTCGCTTTACAATAAAGTAGGCGATTAAACGCATCAAAAACATTATAATGTGATTAAAATAGGTTTTCTCACCTTAACTGGAAGTTTAAAAATACTTGTAAAACTCGTGTATTCTTTCGGATCACCAGAGGTGTTAACTTCCATGAGTGGTGAGATAAGCGTTGCTATAAAAACGTTTAGAAGAAGGATAGAAAGCGATGACGAAATTAGTGAACCTAGTGCTCCGGTGGCGTAGTGGTAATCGCGTCTGGCCGGAAATCAGGAGACACGAGTTCGAGCCCCGTCTGTAGCATATATTTTTTCATCGTTTTCGTATAGGATTTTCCAAAATTTGAATTTAAGCCAGTTTTTCAATTTTAATACAAATTAAATTACTGAATTGCACCCGGTGCTTTTTGAAGAGCGGGAACGTCCATTTGTGTATTAATGGAATAATATGCAGAAACGCAGCCATCGTTGCGGAAATTCGTTCATCATATCAACCGAGACACGCCCACTGCTGGGCATAGATGCATGCATTCGTTCAAGTATCAAAAACTAATTCACTTATTCACCCACCCACCTTAAAATATCAAGGCAGAAAAAGATCATCAAGTATTATCATTTATCATGGTGAACGGCCTGGGCCGGAGTTACCGTACCAACGTCCGCAATTCCCCCACCTTCCCCTCATAAAATTCTTACACACACAGTTATTCTATTTAGGTATTGATTTAAAACATGAAACCTTAGAACGCTGGCAGTGATTGTTTATTTTGCTTCACCTTTATGTTCAAGTTGTGTTTGAAGTACATTCACAGATGTGGACGATTCATTATTACGTATACACAACATTATTCAGAACAAGGAATATTGAATAACAAAACAGAAGACAAACATCAAAGTCACCTTGACCTGACAATCTTATCTACTACTTTAAGGATAAGGCCATAAGGGTTAGAATTTATCTGGAATCCAATTTGGAATACTTAGATTCGACCCCTGACCGACCGCGTACGTGGATATCAACGCATTATCAAACTTATTTCAAAAAGAAATATAATAGAAACTATAACGTAAGTGATTGTTCTGATTTTGTTTACAAGATATTGACCTACAAAAATAACTGTCGTAACCCTTGTGATGTGATGATGTCTTCAGACGATGTCTTCTTTTTTCGTAAATGAATTATTAATTTAAGTACCAAAGTTCTTTGTATGAAATAATATAACATTGGCTACATTATTTCATAGAACTGTCATGAAATTACCAATTGAATACGATATATTTGAAAGTAGCAAACCATTTCTATGAACTAATATAGCCCATGTTTTAATTTATTGTCGTATTGACGGCACCATTCTGTATAAAAAAACAGCGTCACTTAATATCACTGAGGCACGATACCCTTACAAGTCGCAGAAAAATGCTAAAAATAAAAGGCCATATTTAACCAACCACAGCCTTTTAATAAACCAGGGAATATAGGCTATTAGGCTTCATTTAAAATTATCAACTCTATTGATAACTTACATTGATTCCTATTAGAATTATCATTTGGTAGTGTAGTTGTGAGAATGAGACCAAATTGAATTGCATGTGTTTTAGTCATGGTGTCTATCCGTTTTTAGAAAAGCAGCAACTATAGAAACTTAAAATTCAGGAACAACAACAACATTTATTTCGCTATTAGAGTGCGAGTACAAAAAATGTATCAAACTTATTAATATAGATAAATAAATCAAACAAAAATAAGCCTGTTGAGTATGATTATAACATTAACATGATTCCTCTGAAGCGCGTCTCGACAATACGAGATCTCGGGGTTGTGTTTGAAAGTGAGCTTTCATTTAGATCTCATTATGACATTATGTTGATAAAGCGAATAGAATGTTGGGGTTTATAATTAGGTCATCTAAGCCTTCTTAAATAGTTAAAAGTCTGGTTATATTGTTCTCAGCATTGGTCCGAAGTGTGTTAGAATATTGCAGTACTATATGGCATCCAAGTTACTCAGTTCATGACAATCGATTTGAATCCATCCAACGCAAGTTTGTCAGGCATTTGTGTGTCAGTGCTGGTGTTCGTAGGACTATGCCGGATTATGGGGTATGTATAGGTTGAGGCACTTTGAAATGCACTCACTTAAATTTAGACGCAGACTGCAACGGACGGATGACTGCATGCAATATCAAGTGATTTTTCCTTGTATTTACAGGTGTCTATAGGCGGCGGTAACCGCTTACCATCAGGTGGGATGACAGCTGGTTTGTCATCAAGTTGTATAAAAAAAGACAAATTGATCTAACTGTTCAGTTCATTCAATGTGTACAGTATTTCGAAACGAATACCAAAGTTCTTCCATGTTTCTAATACAAATGGCAATGTATCCTAGAATGTGTCGATTGTACAACGAAGTAAACTGCCCTGAAATTGATATGCCACGATACATTGAATGTGGTATAAAAATATATCGAGCCACTTTGAATATCGTTGGAATTGACAGCTGTTTTGCACTATTTTTCTGTACTTTTATGTTAATATTTAATCAATTGCTTATACGAAAAGTTTTTTGGCTGTAATGTCGTGTACTGTTGTAATTGAGTTGTAACTGTGTTAATGTTATTTATAATTATAGGTATGAGTTAATTATAAACGTCGTAGTTGTGAACTTGTAACTGCACCTAATAAAATAGAATACTATAATTTTTACAAAATTCAAGAATAGCTAAGGTTTTAGTCGTATTTTTTTATCTTTATTTATTTAGGGATTTTTATTATTTTAACATGTCCATTCCTTCGTAGCTAATGTATTATTTACTGATAATGATTAACTAGACTACATAGTTTTAAGTCTACATTAGAATTAGGATGTTTGAACTATACCTACATAGTGTAGGCTAATTTTAAAAGTATCGATAAAAAGCCTTACGTCTTGTTTGTTCTTAACTCATTTCATCAATAGATGTTGCACATCTTCTACTTGTCCACAAACGTCACAATTAGATGAACTTTCTTTTTTCATAGATAAGCAAACTTCTTCGATGGATAGTGACCAGATCTAATAACTACACAGTAGCCTTATGCTATTCCTATTTAATTTTGATTGTTTTTGTGTTCTTATGTAAATTCTGCTTAGTTATTTTTTCTAAACAACCTATGAAATATCAGCGTATTAAAATTAAAAGAAGATTTATCTACTTACTGCTTTTTTAAAGATTTGTTAAATAAATAGATAAAATTAATGAAAAAACGCTATAAACTTAAATCAGTATTGGTCAAAATTGAAATACGAATATAGATCAAGATATTCAAAATCCTATAGAAGAAAGGAAACTTTTTGAAAAGTAACAAGGAGTTGCTTCAGGCATTTAAACTTGGAGAAGAAAAGCGATCGATCGAATTTAACTTGTTCAAAACAAGCCAAGAAACAGTGCTTTAGGGAATCAACTTCTGTGTCAGCACTAGTGAATTATTTTATTTAATAAGCGATCGATCGAATTTAACTTGTTCAAAACAAGCCAAGAAACAGTGCTTTAGGGAATCAACTTCTGTGTCAGCACTAGTGAATTATTTTATTTATTAAAAGATTTATCTTCTAACATAAATTGTGAAAAAGGAGCACAAATTGATAACGAGGATGGGGATGATGAAGTTAGTGATGATGCGTTAGCATATTTACCATATATTCGAAGTCTGTAACGGATTCATACTTACTAATACTTTAATATATATAAATAAATAAATAATATATATGAAATGAAATAAAAGCATAGGTCCACTTAGACATATTTACATGATTGTTTATCTACGGCCTTTTTTCATTTGCAACTATTTATTTAAATTAAAATTCTATACATTATTTTGTATATACCCATATGAATGTAAAAGATTCTATCATCATCATCATATCAGTCGAGAGACGCCCACTGCTGGGCCTCCCCTAAGAATCTCCAAACCTATTGGTCCTGCGCTGGCGCATCCATCGCCTAAAAGAGATCAAAAGATTCTGTATAGTCAAAAAATTATAATAACATATTTAATGCTAACTAAAATGGTACCTTGTTCCAGTGCGCGACGGTCGGGATCACCCTCGGTAATGCCTAGAAGTAACAGCGATTGTTACCATTATTATTTTTTATAAGTATATTCTTATAACGTCATACTTATTAATATTTTATTTAAAATACGGCAATGTATCCACCTTACCGGATGATAGGTAAAGTAATGCTTGATTTATTGAAGCATTGAGAACTGGGCGTTACTATGCATCCTTTGTTTTCCTTCATTTTCAGTTTGTCTGTGCTGTTTAGAGTTGTGCCATTTATATGGCACAACTAAATTTAACATTATTTAAATTCGATATCTCTATTGTATTTTAATATAGAGTATACTCTATAAATAAAGAGTATTCAATCCAGTGACTGACAGATGAATAGGTCAATAACGCTGATGGTTACCCATCTAGCTTAGATATTAGGAATTCCCTACGCGCATTTTTTTTTTTAAACTACAAACCGACTTTAAAACACTGAAACGGCAAGGTAAGGTAGAATACATTATGTTCAGTGGCGTAGCTTGCTTTAGATGGACCCTGTATCAAAAAATTTTGGGGCGTCTATGATAATTACACTAAGTGTCGGGTTTTATTTTAAGTCATTAATTTTATTTTTTTAAAGTATGGCCTAATATTTTACGATTTTTCTCATACACGTTCGGGCCCCCTGTGACCCCCCCCCCCCCCCCCCCCGCCCTCCAAGCGTCTCATTGATACGGTTGTTACAGCGGTAGCTACGCCCCTGATTATATTACTGTCTTTGTACAGCAGGCGACATCATAGGCTGATAAAACCTAGAGATGATATATATGTTTTGGAGTCGATTCTTCACTTTCTATTTAACTCCATAGCCGGTGCTAGGCTCAGGCTATTTTCAGAAGCTTTTTTAAATGACTCCAAAATGCAAATCACTTCTTACCTAAATGTCTATTATTGTAGCCTTTTTGGTTTGAAGTTGGATTTGCGATTCGTATCAAATTTCCTTAACTACAATTATATTAAATCCGAACTTCACTTGTAAGACTTATTATTAAGCTAAATCTATCTAATTAAGAGAAAATCAAAATAAGTAAATATCCTTGCAGGGATGTTTTTAACCTGCCTAATTTTCTTTAATCCGCGAATCAAATATCTTAAGCCAATGAATGCCCTAAGCGTCAAAACACCTAAAGCTTATTAGCCAAGATTGGAAACAACTGCTGTTTTGACATTTCGAAACAACACCCATGAACTGAGCAAACGTCAATAATGTTTTGAAAGTTCCCTCAAGTTACAGCCCCAGCAACCATTAACAAGTCACAAAACAAACTCAGAAATTCCTGGCGTTCCTTAAATATGTAATTCCGCCTTTATATCGAGTGCAGTAACGTTTTAAATAACAATAGCGTTGATTGGTCTACGCTGATCGTGAAAGCACACCGGTCACTGGCTTTATTAAGTCGTAGTGGATTGTTTGGGAAACGGGAATAGATTTGATGGTAAACCTCGGTACTACGTTGCTGGCTGAGCAAATATAAGCTAGTCTTGTTAGTGTGTGGCTATTTCCTAATACCACAGGGTGCTCGGGACCTACTGTATACTTAGTCAGTCAATTCATTCTGTGACGCTGCAACCTTCATTTATTAAATTTGAAGAGATGGTGTAGGTTTTCAATAATTCTATCTTGTTAGAGAAGTCAGTCAGTAATGACTGTAGCCTTGTAGGGAGTTACTAGGGTAGGTGCCTAGTTTTAAGTATTACACTTTGCAGGATTATGCGAATTAAAAATATATTTCTTTTCCGACAAACACGTGGTTTTATTTAAGATACAATACGAGCATGGACTAAATAAACATAGACAGCAATAAAGAGGTGATAAATAAACAGTTTAGGATTTTGACATAGACAAACAATTAACATGGTGTCCTGAATCTAATAGAGGCTGATATGGTCACCAAATGTAGGGCGTAAAAAAGAATATGAAAACTGTAGCTGAACCAAAATGTATTAATAAAATAAAGCAAAGTCCACGAGCGAGTTTGAAAACATTAATAATATGTATAAGACAGCCCTCGGGTTTCTAACTTTGTTGTCTTTTAGAGCAAAGTTGTTTGTTCTTTGTTTTTAAGATTGGTAGAAAAGCGTTCAAAGCACCAAATCCACCAAGTTCCTGGTACCAAACTGCCATAGATTGAAAAAAAAAGAAAATTTAATGCGAAATCGAGTACCTTATGTATAAGCGTTAACAGGGCGGGGTCCAGACGAGTTGCTAAATTATTATTGTTATAAACATCTCGTGACAACCCTAAACCAAACTATTTATTCCATAACCATATTAATTGAATCGATACACAGATTTTTGATTAATTTTAATCCAAAGAGGCAACTAAAATTTTTAACAGAGATGTTTTATTAGTTATATTTATTAATTTAAGTAATTTTTATTCGTTCTCCATTTGGAGAACAAAATGAGATGACACGTCTTAAAGCATTGTAGGTAGAATATTGCTTTTTGTTTTTAAAGGGTTAATTCCTTCAATTTATTGATAGTCCAATCAATTTATTTGTATTACCTAGTTCTTTTAAAAATGGTTATTAAAATAACTAGGTAATACAGTATTTCCACAGTTCATATAAGAAATAGGTTCATTTCTTTCAAAATAATCAGACCCCTCTCTTTCAGTTTTTTCTATTCGGAGTGAACATTATTGAGTCTACCTGTCGCGGCCGGCTGGTTAAATTAGCCACCCAATCCTAGCCCGATAGTTAATTGAACTATACTCACTTAACGTTTAACGACTTGGAGTATTGAATGGATCGTCTTGTACTGAATAGTTTTGATTGGTTTGATTGGTAGGTTCAAGGTTATTTTTTATGACCACTTATAACCGACATCATTTTGGTTCTAAGTGGTTATAATAAAATTACCTTGAACCTACCAATCACTCAAACAGTCACAAAAAAGCTCTTCGATTTAAACGACCTGCCTAGGCGTCCAATTTAATAGCTAATTTAAACCAGACGACTGACATGACGTTCAGCCATCTGGTTAAACGTTGCGTTCAATGCCTTGGCTAGTTGTACTTCAGCCGTTTGATTGGATGCCGGCGTTCAATCAACGGGCTAGCCGACAATTGGGTAGCTGAATTAAACAGACGGCTGCGATATACCCACTAGCATCATTTTTTTAAACCCTCTCTTTCAAATAGTTCAAATCGCAGAGAATGTTTCTGAGTTTATTATACCGCAGCCAGCCGCAGCTGTGACGTTTAACGTCACCTATAGATACAATTGTTCGTTATCACATTATGCAATGTTGATAGAGTGACGACAGCAATTACGCCACACGTCGCATAACAAACACTTTATAGCTACGTACGCCCAGTTATATATGTGTGGATTCTAACTGTGACAAGCAATTAAGTTCTCCCAATAACCTGTCACATTACAAATTCCTGTCAACTCAAGATATTGGATGCAGTGATTGATGTGAACACGTTACATTAATTTATGGTTTTACTCTTCAATTAAGTTATCAATCTATTTAATAATTGAAGTTAATAATTGCAAAATTAAAAATTTTAAGTAACCCCCGGCGTCAATAATCATCTACCTAACACCATCTCATTGAGACTATTCTTATGAGCCCAAACACGCTATATCTGCTGTAAGTTTCTGAAGAATTAAGCATTTCGCAGACTTTTTGATGGTATAGGATCAGCTCAAAGTTAGTATGTCATGGGAATGTCATCGAAGTGACAGTATACGAAATTTGAAATCAATCGGATCTGTAAAAGTTAGTAAAATCCTAATATCATGTAGAAAATGAGCTGATAGTCATCAAACGCCTGAACTGATCTTCATAAATTATAGCTAAGAACCATCGTAGTCACATCAGCTTTCAAACAAAAAAAACGGAATCAAAATCGGTCCATTCGTTTAGCCGCTACGATGCCACAGACAGACACACAGATACACAGACAGACACGTCAAACTTATAACACCCCTCTTTTTTCGTCAGGGGTTCAAAAGTAACTCGCGTAAAATCATTCAGTAGGTGGTAGGCCCATATGTAGGGTCATCTGGGTAGGTACCACTGCCTTTCTTATTTAAGCCGTGAAACAGTTCGCTGTGTTTCGGATTGAAGGGAAAGATAGCCAGTGTAATTACTGTGCATGGACGGCGTTTCATCTTTCATTATCAAGTGATTTTTCCTAGTCATTTCAAGTGTCAATAGGCGGCCTTAGCCGCTTCTAGTTGTGTAAAAAAACAAATTGAGTCCGGTAAAGTGGTATTATTCGCGGAAATTTAATACAATACTAGACTGCCACTTATTGTGTTACAATACTAAATCCCCCTCCCCCCCCCCATTTTTTACAAAAACAGGCGTGCTGGTCTTAGGTCTCATCCATCAGTGCCTCCACCTTCACTTAGCGTTTTTTTGTCTGACTCTGCCAGCTGGAAAGATATCTGAGGTAGTATGTCTGAGACACTTTAAGGGCCAGTTGGAGAGATGTCTGAGGCGGTACGTCAGAGACACTTCAAGGGCCAGCTGGAGAAATGTCTAAGGTAGTATGATCCCATGCTGTACTAGCTGTTTCACAACACTGCAAGGAAGTGTTAATTGACTACGAACATCTCTGAGTTAAAATAAATCACCTCCCTGCTTAAGTTTTTTTACATCATCAAAGCATAGATTGTGTAAGGGTTACTACTATTCAGTTTAGTTAGTCAAGTCATACTTAGTAAAAGGTAGCCGAGAAGACTACCACACAATTTTAATGGTTTAGGTTTAGTTTCGGTAACTTAAGGTTTTGTATTGATTTATGTTTACAATATGGGTGTAAATCAGTATCGTACTTAAGTTTTGAGTAGATTTAATTTCAAATAGAAACATTACAATTATAGACACACCCTAGAAAAAATACTTAGTATATATTTATGTGAAATTGAAATAGAAAACTTAAAAAACGTCACCAAGAGACGTCAAGGACAGCTGTCAGGCTTATCAACATGATTATTATTGGGGTTGGTCGAAACGTATACTAGAAAGTTTCGATTTTTGTTTCTGTCATTGTGTACAGCTGTCAAATCTTATGAAAACGTAAATTATTTTAAACCAATATTTATTTCAAAATAGGGATTTGACAGCTGAACATAACTACCATCTAAAAGTTTTAATTTTGATAAAAAGTTATTACACTAGTGATACTAACAAATATTTTAGTAACTTCCTTCGTGACTTGGTCAAAATCTTATTAGTCCGATTGAGCATCTATTCCCCGAATTCAGTAAATTAACTGGAGCGTTGGATAGCCATGTAGAAAACACCAATCTGAATATTAATCGTTTGCTGGAAAATTTAACAGCACCATTTGAGTTACAAGTTTGTTAACACACTTAAGTTCAAGACTTGGCTAAACCCACTAAAGTTGAATTGAATTACTGACAGTTACTCAATCATTGACGAAGTGACAGCTATTAAGCGCTTGTTAACTTGTTTAGGCGATTCAGGAAAGTTTGCATTGACTGTAAGAAATACAAATTGACACGAACTGGCGATACATTTATTTGAAACTGTTGACGCAGTAAAAGCCGAGGAATATTTTTCTATTCTAAGATAATGTTGTCTTGGTATTTTAAAACAAAGAGATAGTCTCCTTATAGATGAACCTCCTTAAATTTATATTTAGACTATGTTTTCGAGATGCGGCTCTATAAATGATTACCTCAATAAGAATATAGTGATTTAACGGTTTTTTTAGTATATTATAATGAGGAGCTCGATGGCGTAGTGGTTTGAGCGCACTGGTTTCGATTACAGAAACAAAGCTAATTTCGCCATGGTCGATCCCAGGATGGGTCAATTATATATTTGTTATCTCAAGCTCCTCCGTGCTTCGGCCAGCACGATAAACCGTTGGTCCCTGTTGTTACTGCAACCGCTTTAACCCAACGATCCACATTGGGCCAGCGCCAGCGTGGTGGTGTTATGGCCCGAACTCCTCATGTGTTTCTCCCATGTAGGAAGGTCTGTGCCCAGCAGTCGGACGTATATAGGCTGGTGATAATGATGATGAATATAGCGATTTATCGGTTTTATTATCAATTACTATATCATGAAAGCGACACTAAAATCAAAAATACATAAGTATACGTAGTAGTATACGTAACTCTGCATCTGATATGTTTTCACTCCTCAACCGGTGAACAGATTTGAATGATCTTTCTGCGCGATAAGTAACAGTAATGCATGAGTAGTCATCATGGGCCACCGTTGGTTTTTTATAATTTCCTGTAGTTCTAAGTAAAATATTTCGACCCGAAAAAATAATAATATTTTATATACTTTTGATATGTCTTAATAAATTTCGTATCATCATATCAGCCTATGATGTCCACTGCTGAACAAAGGCCTCCCCCATCGATTTCCAAATGGAACGGTTCTGTGCAGCCTGCATCCAACGGCTCCCCGCGAGCATGACCAGGTCGTCTGTCACCAGGTCATCTAGTGGGACGCCGTCCTACTTTCCGCTTTCCAGTGCCTGGTCGCCTTTCTAGAACTTTACCGCACCACCGGCCGTCTGCTCTGCGTGCTATGCGCCCTGCCCACTGCCACTTCAACTTACTAATCCTACTAGCTGTGTCAGTGACTTTGGTTCTCCTCCGGATATCCTCATTTATGATTCTATCTCGCAGAGAAACACCCAACATAGCTCGTTCCACAGCTCGTTGTGCGACTGCGAACTTGCACAGAAGGCCTTAGTAAGCGACCACGTTTCACATCCGTATGTCATCACTGGCAACACACACTGGTCGAAGACATTCGACTTCAAGCACTGAGGAATTTTGGACGAGTAGATCTTACGCAATTTTCCGAACGCTGCCCATCCGAGTTGGATTCGTCGAATTTACCTCTTTCTCGAAGTTGGCCCTACCTAGCTGGACCATTTGTCCAAGGTAAACGTACTCGTCAACAACTTCGAGAACAGAACTCCCAACTATAACTGGTATAGGTTCGACATAACCTTTGTCTTGTCCATGTTCATTTTTAGACCCACCAGTCGGGACTTTCTGTCGAGATCGTCGAGCATTGTGTTCAATTCCTCCAGGGATTCTGCCATAACTACTATATCATCGGCAAATCGAAGATGAGTAATGTACTCGCCGTTGATGTTGATGCCGAGTCCTGTCCAGTCCAGTAGTTTGACAACGTTTTTCAACGCAGCGGTAAACAGTTTCGGAGATATTACATTTCCATGTCTTACCCCTCTCTGCAGTTGAATAGGTTTCGTATACTGATTCTGTACACGGACCGACATGGTGGCGCTCTCTTACAAGGATCTCATCACCTCGATATACCGATAAATTTCATATGACAGAATACAATGCCGACAAAATAATAATATGCTTTTGATATGTCTTGATAAATTGAATAAGATAGAAAAGGAACTATAAGCTTACATTTCGAGTTTTAGAATAACCTCGACTCATTTTAGAAGAATTATATATTCTTTATTTTGATATGTCTTGATAAATGGAATATGACAGAATAGTATGCGCTAACGTATTGAGTTTTTAGAATAAACTCGACCACTTTTTAGAAGATATAAATCTTCTAAAATGAGGAGAGATTATTTACATATTCAATTAATCAAGACATATCTATGTTAAGATAACTTTAAGGGCAACTTGAGAAGTTCGGTCACTATAGATAATGACGAGTATCTATAAAAAACGACCGGTCTGTACACATAAGGCCCGATCAAGTGTTGGTTTTTACATTAAAATTTTTATTTTAACACTTTGTAATAGAATAGATTAAGTCACGAAAAAAATCTGATAGCTTTGCCGGTCACCTTAGAGAAGATCACTATTCATAGTGACTTCTCAAGTTGACCGTAGCGTAAACAACTTTTATTTGCTAATACTGTGGCTTTCCACATGATCCGAATTACGGGTTTCACTAAAGCATATATTAGCATTAATCATCCTCGAAACAAACGACGAAGTTATTAAAATGGTCATTGGTATGCTAATTGATTTACTGATAGTAATCCGCGAATTAATCACTCGCTGAAATTGAACATTGTTTTCGGAACATTTGAATATCAGCTTGTTGCGATTTTCGTGAAGTGTCTGTAATAGTTTGAACAAAACGTAGCTTTTTAGTTAAGTCTGAAAATATTAATTTGTTGATAATAACTCAATTTAATTACCTACGCAAAACATCAGGTTTAAGCCACGGCGAGGTGAAAGCGATCATGTAAACCCAGTTTAAACATCGATAAAACAGTGTTTAATTTGTGCTTTTAAAGTTTTATTAAAAAAATAAATGAAGACATACAGGAGATTTAATACAAACCGCACAAGTCGCACTTGCTCACCGAGGGTTTCGTACAAATTTGACATTTTGATTTGAGCATATACGCCGGTTGAAAGGCTAAAAATTAATGATCTAAATTAAACTCAATGTGAACTAAGTATGTTTATTATTTTATTAAAATATAATATGTATAATAATTGAAGGTACAAGATACTTAAGTGGGTTGGTACCCATTTAGAATTGAATTTAATTACAAAATTTAAAAAAAAATACTGAGTAGGTAGGTACGGTTAACAGTGCAAACTGATAAGTACTACATACACCAAAGTTATGAGAAGCCCACAAATACGTAAAAATTCGGACCGCCGTTCTTTGCATAAAGTCCCTGTTTTTTTTTTGTAATTTCATAAAAAATATACGGCCTTCAGGTTTTTTGTACAAATTAGTACCAAAACGTTTTGAAAAATCGACAAAAAGATTTAGTCAGTCGTACAATTATGATGATTGATTACAATTATATAGTTTTCAGACTTTTCCCTGTATTCGTAGTGTAAGACAATATTGCTTGCCGAATTTCATAGTTCTAGGTCAACGCAAAGAACCCTATTAATTTTGATTCCTTTGTGGCGTAAGCGCCGGAACTTTTTTTTTAAATGAACTAAGAAGTGTGATTTTTTCACAGCTTCAAGACTTCAACAGACTTGAGAATATGGTTTTAATTTCAACTCGATACCTTCACGCGTTCCCAAGATAGAGTCTTGACAGACAGACGGACAAAATAATTGCAGACAATTATTAACTGATATCGGCGTGTTAACAGTTTCTTACAATTATTGACGGTCAATTATTAATGGAATGCAATAAAAAAGCTTTATTGCATTCAATTATTGCTAAAAGAAAATGGTAGGTATCATGTAAATGGGTCTTAATTATTAGTTGCTACCGTAGCTACTCAAACGTACCTTCTAAGTGGCTCTGTCATATTTACCTGATTGCATGAAACTTGATTATTATTTATTTTCTTCAAAAAAGTACTTTGAATTTGAAATTCTTCACTCAAGCAATTTACTGTGACATTGTCAAATTACTCGGTAAGATTTCTTTTATGGAAAATAACTTTTATTGATGAACATCTGCGACTCGTCAAAGTGAAAAGAGTTTCGTTGTCGTAATAGAATTGTACATTTATATCCTAGCACCACAGTCTAAGAAATATAACACAGAGTAGCAAAACTGTATTTTTAAGATAACACTCGTCTTAACTAATTTTATAAGTGCGAAAGTAAACTGCTTTCACTCCGATTCCGTTTCAAGCCTATTTAGGTGAAACTTAGCATCGACATAGATTTCATTCTGAAAAATGTCAAGCTATCTACGGGCTTTTTAATGTGACAATGTTGATGCCATCATCATCACCAGCCTATATACGCATCATTGCTTAACACTCGCCATTCTACATGAGAGAAGCACATGAGGAGTTTGAGTCATAACACCACCACGCTAGCCTAATGGAGGTCAGTGGGTCAAAGCAGTTAGAAATGCAACCAATACCAACGGATCACGAAGGAGGATCTCTAGATAACAAATACTGATTGGCCCATCCGGAATGAACCATGGATAAAGTTACTTTGTTTCATAATCGAAACCGGAGCGAAAACCACTGCGCTAGCGAACGCCTCATCCTCCATTAATGCTTGTATAGTACAAAGAAAATCAAGAATGCAAAAACGATACGTACCACACTATGTCCGCTGCGGCTCCGGAGGCTGAGGCGCATCTTCCAATCCCTCTTGGAAGTCGCCCCGCCCTCTGAGCTCAACGAGCGCTTGATTGGCAAAGACATTGTTCTTCAGCCAACTCTAGCCGTCATCATAGTTTGACATATTGCAGTTTGTCGTATGCACTAGCACACACAAACCTAACATAAGGCGTCTCTGCCGCATATTCCTTACACATTGTGTCGATCGTGTTCAATCGACTAATTTGTAGCACTGTCACATCACTAGTTCATTTCTCACTAAAATTGAACTATTAATCTAACACAAAAGTTTAATATCATTGTTATTTTATCTTAGGACTATAAGCACTATGATTACTACACATTTTGACACAAAAATTAATATGTTTACTATACCCATTAACACACACTACACTTACACTAACACCAATTTAATATGACTTTTAATAATTTACTTTTATATTACGACTAATAACTGTTCATAATCCATAATGATTAAACACCGCAAAAGAAATATCACTAACTAATTTAATATCAACTTTAAATAGCAAGTCTTTTTAGTTCTAAAGTACTTGCGAACACATCACTCAACATTTACGGACTAACTAAGACGAATCCGACTCGCGAATCTGAAACAAAATAAATATAAAGCATTAATATTTTTATCAAATATAATTTATACTTTATAAAAAGACTAATAAGGAACCTTCTAAAACTAGAGTTCTATCAGAGATGTTTCATTTTACTGAAAATACGAATGGAATTTTTTTTTTAGACAAGTGAGATAAGTTATTTTTTGCTGCGATTCAAAGTCAGCACGACTTTGAATCAGGAACTATCGTAGAAATCTAGAATATACTACTAAGAACTGCGAGTGATTCAAAGACACACAAGCAATAAAAACACTTGCTCTCGTGTGAAACATACAACTTTTCACAAGCGAGAAAAATATTGGGTTACAGAAAGTAAAATAAGTTTAATACTTTATACAACTAGAGAATTAAGCATAAATAAACTCAAATAAACCTGATAAGTAGTATTTGATATAATGTTATTATGTTACAGTGCTGAGTCTGTATCATTTACGACATTTTAATAGGATGTATTTACTAGAGATATATTCGGGATCTTTACCATGGAATTTGTTATGAAAGTATAAAGTGATGTATTAACGAACGGGTATTAAAGAGGCACTTATATTAATACTTAAATAGGATGTGAAGATAACAATCCGATTTGCTCATAAGAAAGACTTCACAGGGGTCGTTTTTCATTTGATTCGGGGACTACTCTAAATTGAAAAATAGTTACTACTACATAGCTGCACCCGGCATGCTTTTCTAGAGAAAATTGTTAGGTTTTATAATAAAAAAAAGTTTTTTTAAGCTACCAAGTTACAAGTTAACAGTTTCTTATCATTAGTTTCGGAACGCATAGAGGACAAAGACGTATACATACAAACATTGATTTTATTATTTATATCGGTAAATAAACAAAGTAAAGCATGAAAGCGTGACTAAAAATTGCAACTAACGAAGCTAAAATTTTTAATTATACGCTCAAAGGTAGGTATCAAACTTCGGATAGATTTGATAGATGCATAAAGGTATAAATCATTTTTTGCTATTCGTTTCAAAGTAAATACCAATGTTTTAGAGCTTGTTAGGCTAACGAGCACGAATTTTGTTACATAGCGACACAAAATACGAATGTGTCGACTGTGCATATCGGTTTGATGGTAACTAGGCGACCGATTTTGCCGCATTTATCGCTTAACACCTTTTTTCATACAACTAGATGACAAACAAGCTGACGGCCCACCTGATGGCAAGCGGTTACCGCAAGGGAACTTCACTTAACAAGGGAAATTCACTTGATATTGCAGGTGCGTTGTCATCCTGAGGCCTAAGATGAAACGCCGTCCATGCCCAGTAATTACACTGGCTACCTTTCCCTTCAATTTGAAATACAGCGAACTGTTTCACGGCTGAAATAAGAAAGGCGGTGGTACCTACCCAGACGACCCTACATATAGATCTACCACCTAGTAAAACCACTACGCCACCTATTGGCGTTACAAAAAATGCAACTGAGATAATATTTACATTTTAATGTTTGATTTTGTGTGTATAAAACACCTACTTTATTTTAAGTAATACAAATAAATAAAAAGATAAAAATCAGTATGCTCCAGGCGGGAAACGAACCCGCGTCTTCTGGGGTCAGACGCGATAACCGCTACGCCACCGAAGCACTAGGTGTAACCTACACCGCTTACTACTTTTAACGTTTTTGTAGCAATCTTTTCTCACCACTCATTAACACTTCAAGTGATCTGAAAGAATACTTTTCCAAGCATTTTAAAACTTGCAGTAAAGATGAGAAACCAAATTTAATCACATTTAAATGTTTGATTTTGTGGGACAATATTTTTAAGCTAGTCCAGTATGTACAGTCGACAGCACATCAAGCGTAACAGTTTGACCTTGAGACCGCCCTTACTACGTTCGCAATAGAGGCGGCTTTCGCAGTGCAACTGTTACACTTGAAGTGAGGTCGACTGTACGTTGAAGAAACAAAAAAAGAAAAAAATTAGACCATATAAATGAAATAAGTAGTTTTTATGTGTATTTTACGAATTCTTCGAAGTGCTGTGCTTTTTTTTGTCGGCAATAACCTTTTTGATGATTAGTAAAAAAATAAAAGTTATGATGGAGCTGGGAATCATTAT
This sequence comes from Nymphula nitidulata, assembly GCA_947347705.1. Taxonomy (NCBI): domain Eukaryota; kingdom Metazoa; phylum Arthropoda; class Insecta; order Lepidoptera; family Crambidae; genus Nymphula; species Nymphula nitidulata. Next base: position 29,180,451 of record OX374616.1, read on the forward strand.
TAATGGAAAATTTCGAAACCGTATTTCATACTATGCATTTTATTATGTAAGAGAATTCCCCTCTTACGCTGTCAATGTGTCAATTTTAATAAAATTATCTTCTGGTTGGCCATTTGTGACGACCGACAAGCCCGTAACTTTGGAATTTATGTGCGTAGTCCGATTTATCAATATTTCTTATTCTTCGCTGTAGGTATATTTAAATAACTAGGCGGGTGGTCTGTTATTTATGGAGCAATATTACCTATTTGATAAAGTAACCAAAGTAAAAAGGACTAAAATGAATATTTACTTTTTTGGAGCTTTGTCACAAAATTTTACATTAGGCCTTTTTGTTTTATTTTTTTATTAGGCTAGATAAGTTAGCAAACAATTTTATTGGTCCACTGATAGTTAACGATACCTACAGAGTATACTCGTACATGCTTGTTATACTATCAGTATTTTTGTTCACATATTGGCTACTATATAAACACCATTAGTATTTAATTAGAAATGAAATAAATAAATGAAAATAAAAAATATTCATACACTCACACCTATTATCTAGCCGAAAGTAATCATCATTAATAGCTTGTGTTATGGATACTAGATAACGGAGAAATAATGATAATGATATGTAAATAAATATTAGATATACACTAAATAAACATCCATGATTCGTAAAAAAACGCTCGTACTCATCATACAAACATTTGCTTCTACCGGGATTCGAACCCTCCGGACCTCTTGACTGAGTAGCCTGTATAGCAAGGGGCACTCGGCCAGCCGGTCGTCCAATTTTGTGTTCACTTCCATAAAAAATGAAGAGAACTAGCATTTCATCAACGATATCACTTTTTAAAATGATTTTATTTTAGCTGCAACATTCTGTAATCAGGTACTCCAAAGTTGAGTAAGTAGATAATAAAGTCTTTATTTCTTCCTAAGGGCGGCAAACTCTTCTAAATGCACATTGTTTATACCTATAAAAACAAGCTTACAGCCCACCTTGTGGTAAGTGGTTAAGTCATGTCGAAGAAATATTTTGTCTGTGTAAAGTAGTATCGGAGTTAAGAGATGTCTATCTAATGTATTGTCGAAATTGAGCAACGTAGAGGTTCTATAATCTCCTTGTCTGAGTATAATCTTGTCGTACAAAAGTTGTCGAAAATCAGTTGTTGAGTCGTTACCGCCGTCTAAAAGACACCTGCAATACCAATGAAAAATTACTTGATATTGTAGTTGCGTTGTAATTACATCGAAACATAACGAACTGTTCCACGGTTGAAATAAGAAGCCTTTCTTATTTCAAGATTTCTTTTCAGATAAATAAGTTTATTTGAAGTTTTTATGGTGAAATTATTGTGGCCCTTACTTTCTTAATTCTAAAAATATATTGGCAGTCAAACCTCCTTTACCACCACCTCACCTTACCCTTTTAACTCCTTCCACGCCCCTGCACTACCTTTACATTTTTATGCGAGTGAGGCTATACATTACGCGAGTGAATGAATTATCCGAATGCTTGGGCCGTCTCCCTCCTCATCGCGTTTTTTCCTGCTTTTGGGACTAGGGACTCTACTGTGTATTATTTCTTTTTTATAATAAATATTCTAAAACTAAACTTAAGCTTCGTTATCTATATTTTGTGATTTCCACTATTTTTTCTCTTCCTTCAACTCAATCTCTCTCCTATCTCCAGTTTTCTCCATTGCTGCGATTCGCTTATTCTCCTCCCGAGAGAACGTAACGTGACAACTTTGTGACGTAATAATAAAAAAGTTCAAGCGTTTTCTGATTCGCACTAAGTGAGAACTGGCAAATTCTTTGCTTTTTAGGTATAATTTATTATGTTTATGTAGGTACGTTTTAAGCTTGTTCCATCGAGTTCCATCCATTCAAACAGTAACATAACTATTTAATCTGTGGTATTATAAAGACAAAAAGTAGATCTAATCCCAAAGCCGTGAAATAAGATCAAGCGTCCCTGGAGTTCAATATAATATATTTCAAGTTTGAAAAGTTTTCCCCTATATTTCAGTGCAAAGCCCCTATGAAATACAAAGGTATCCTTACTGGGTACTCATTTGTAAGTATACATTATAGATTATAATAATGAGCTTTGAGTGTAGTTTCACAGTAACATATTCGACAAGAAATATAGATTTTCGTGATTTGACTGTCGCTGCCTAAGTATACTATATGTTACGTCGCGTGCAATAACATGTAGTACGATAATTTTCACGCACCGCAGTACCTCTGCTCTGTACCCCTAACACGAACATTTTAAATTTTTGCTACGTCAAAGTATCGTCACTCAATACGATGAAGACAGAAAAAAATGATGCTTGCAATAAACTTTTCGGATGTCTATCGAACCTTTGACCGATAAATGAAAACGACGTCACCCTATCGTTGTAATTTCATGTTTCCCCACACAATGCTATTGTCTCGCTCAGTGACGATGTATACGACAGGGACAAGACAATATCAAATTCTTTTCAAAATCGGGATCATCTTGTCATTAAAATGTGTAATCAAATATCCACTACTTTAAGTTCCTAAGTACCTAACTACGCCGTAAAACAGGATTAGCGACTCTACACTACTACTACTATAAATTGAGCAACTAAAAAATACCAAGTCGGCGACGAAAGTCGTGAAGTGGCATCTAATCGTTGAATTATGTCCACTTAGTATTTTCGTTGGTTAGATTAGTATAATGCTAAGTTAAATACAAGCCAATAATAATTTCAAAATCGAAGAATTTTTCCAATAAGTAGTAAGCATGTCTTCAATAAGTTTCATTTTATAGCTTTTACATTTATTGGAATGTTCTGACACAATAAATACACGGTGTACGGTTCGTGATGCTAATATTTATTTTGTCACAATACAATAAAAGGTCGAAATAAACGGTGCCTCCATTACAGATCTTTTATTTAAAACATATCGATTTCTGCGCTGCTACTAACTGTTGAAAGGGAACGTTTAAAGGCATTTATGGGGTTGAGTCGCGGTTTGATTTAGGGCGATGTGGTTTTTGCGATATTACTTACACGAGTACATATGTCTCATCCGTATGGTTAAATTAGCCGCCTAACCCGTTGATTGAACGCCGGCATCCAATGAAAGGGCTGAAGGACAACTAGCCAAGTCAATGAGCGGAACGTTTAACCAGATATCTGATCGTCATGTCAGTTGTATGGTTAAATAAGCCATTCAATCGAAGAGCTTTTGTGTGACTGTTTAGGTGATTAGTAGGTTCAAGATTATTTTTTTATGACCACATATAACCAAAACTCATCGGTACAAGACGATCCTTTCAATGCGTCAAGTCGTTAAACGTTAAGTGAGTCTAGTTCAAATAACTATCGGCCTAGGTATTTGATTGGCATTAAATCAACGGGATGGTCATCCAATTGATTGAATTTAACCAGATGGTGGCGACATATACATTTGTTGTTTCATTGAAGCGTGAAGCAGCAATGTACAGACGACAGCAAAGTGTAACAGATGCACTACGAAAGCCGCCTTTATTACAAACGAGGTAAGGGCGGTCTCAAGGTCAAACCGTTACGCTTGATGTGCTACAGACTGTATATAAAAGGTGGTAGCACAGATTAAGGCACGACCCTTGTCATTTTTAGCGAATATGAGGGCAGATCTGAGAGCATTTAACATATAAGGCCCTAAGGCTCTGCTATTTTTGCAAATGTATAACTAAATAAAATACCAGAATTAAGATTAACGTTAACAATGATTACATATTAAACTACTGTAGAGTGATGAGTATATATAATAAAATAAGGTTTAATATTCTGAACGACGAAATGAGCAAAGTAGTACCTAGCATGAAGACCTTATCCCACCTTCCCTAGGAGAACGCGTACCTGTCTTCGTAGTGATCAATTCACTGTCTCCATCTCAACATCACGCACAAAGAAGTTTAGTACCTACTTTGTTTTTTCGTCATACTTCCACACCTTGGAATTCTTTGCCAGCATAAGTGTTCCCCCATTCCCATAACAGGGGTTCCTTGAAAAGAAGCGTGAACGCCACCTTACGGCTAGAACAGCGTGATTCAAGCTTTTCTAGATGTCTTCGCATTTGAGCTCTTCTTACCACTTCACTTCAGGTGGTGTTGAGTCTTTTACGCAATTTTTTTAGATTCTGTAACATTTTTTTCTTAGATATTGTTAAATGGCTTTTGCAATAAGAACTCAGATTTTATGCAAAAAGATAAATTAAAAAGAAGTAATTGAAAACCTATTTAAAGTCAGGCAGAAGTTACAAGTTTTTTTTTGTCGATTTCAACACGAACTCTAAAGACACTACTTTTATAAGTTTCATTATTTCCAGGTTATTAGGTGCGCTCTAAGTAAAATTTGTAGATGAAACTTCAAAAAAAACACTTAATGACTAAAATGCATAAACAAGCAGTTGCACTAAAATATTTTACTTTTTCAATATAGTTAAATTTAGATTTGGATTGACGAGACGATGAAAGTTTAAATTCCTTTGAGTTGAACCTATTCTTATTCGCTCTTTTCATATCTATGCTTTACTTGCTACGCTGTATTCACAACCTCCCCTTTATACTTATTAAACGGAGGAACATTCTATAGAAAGTAACAGATAGTCACAAACGACACCTTGTTTCCTCTACCTCCACGCAGCTTTTAACATGTCTCCTTTGTGACTTTTGGGGCATTAAACCTACTTGAACGCAAAGGTATATCTATACAATAAGTCCGGAGACGGCGCTGATTCTGTTCTTAAGACTCAAGTAAAATTTAAGTTGACTGTGTCCCTTTCGTTTTATTTCAGTGAAATAGAGATAAAATTAGTTTTAAATACTGACTAAAATTTGTGTTAAACAATGTTTTAATTTTATAACTTTTTTAACCGACTTCAAAAACGAGGAGTTTCTCAATTATGCCGGTATGATTTTTTTCTATGTATGTACACCGATTACGCCGAGATTACGGATCCGACTTACGTGATTCTTTTTTTGTTCGATGCGGAATAGTTGCCATTTGGTCCCATATATTTTTTTTTAAATCAGTTGGGTACCTAGTTTAGTTTTTAAATAAAAAAAACTGAAATCGGTAAGTCGTCTACGTATGCAAAAATGCAAATTTTTGCTTTCCTATGACTTTTTTTGTGAAACGATACGATAGTAGGAAACAATATAAGTTGACGGTTATCTATCTAGCTTCGACCTTAGAAAAATATCACTATTAATAGTGAAAAAAAAAATTAAACAAATATTAAAACCAACTTCATAAAAAAAACTGAAAAGGATAAAATAATAAAATTTAAGTAGGTACTCATCCCCTAGAAACATATTTTTGGAGTTGGTGCTAAGTTGTTTCCAAAAAAAAACAACAGAAAGTGAAGCACCGACTCCAAAAATATGTTTCTAGGTGATGAGTACCTACTTAAATTTAATTATTTTTTATTTTTTTCTGAAGTCGATTTTAATTTTTGTTTTTCTTTAATACAACTAGATGACTAACAAGCTGACGGCCCACCTGGTGATAAGCGGTTACCGCCGTTAAAGACACCTGTAATAACAAGGAAAATCACTTGATATTGCAGGTGCGTTGTCATCCTGAGGCCTGAGATGAAATGCCGTCCATGCCCAATAATGACACTGGCTGCCTTGTCCTTTAATCCGAAACACAGTGAACTGTTTCACGGCTAAAGTAAAAAAGGCGGTGGTACCTACCCAGACGACCCTACATACGGAAATACCACCTTGTTTGTCATCTAGTTGTACAGACGACAGCACATCATCTGTAACACGGCACTACGAAAGCTGCCTCTATTACAAACATAGTAAGGGCGGTCTCAAGGTCCAACTGTTACGCTTGATGCGCTGTCAACTGTATAAAAAAAGACTCTAAAACAATCAAAAAGATAAAACAATATTAAGTAGTTACGAGTATCTTCTAGAAACATATTATTCTATGGAGTTGGTGCTAAGTGGTTTCCAGAAACAATAGAAAATGAAGCACCGACTTCAAAAAATATGTTTTAGGGAATAAATACCTACTTAAATTATCCTTATTCTTAATTTTATCTTATTTTAGACTAAGTGTTTTAATTTCTGTCAAGCGGCTTTGTCGCTCCATAGGGCTATGTCATATGAATATGTGATTATTATGTGAATATGCGTGTCTTGTGTGTGATTAAGTGTCTGGAATCTGATGCTTGACATGCTGAAGTCAGTTTTATTTTTTTTCAGGTTTCAAATTATTGATTGCTTGTTTTCTAATACAATAGATTCATTTTTATAAGCGAACAACACGCTCTTGGTTTATATATTTTTGAAAGATGATTTTATCATATTTTATATAAATATAAACTATTATAAATACAATAAGTAATCTGAAATCAAGCAATAGCTCTGCAATTTGTTTTTTTCTTTGTTTCAAACAACCAAAATATCAATTATAAGTGCAGCTTATTTCATTCTCGACAAAGTTTGACATGAAAGCTTGTCTTGAAGTATTCATCATCACCAGCCTATATACGTCCCAGTGCTGGGCACAGGCCTTCCTACATGGGAGAAACACATGAGGAGTTTGGGCCATAACACCACCACGCTGGCCCAATGCGGGTTGGTGGGTTAAAGCGGTTGCTAACCGGGGCCAACGGCTTAACGTGCCTTCCGAAGCACGGAGGAGCTCGAGATAACAAACTTTGATTGACCCATCCCAGGATCGACCATGGCGAAAGTTGCTTTGGTTTTGTATCGAAACCAGAGCACTCAAACTAATACGCCACCGAGCTCCTTGAAGTATTCAGTCTATGTTAACTTTCTTAAGTACATTTTATTTATTAGGGCAACTTATTTTAAAGTAAGCGACTGTGGCTAATTAATGAGTTGGTCTGTTTCAGCCCTCGCTATATGTATTTGGACTTCGTGACCAGACAGGAAAACGTGTAATAGGGAATCAAAAACTCGAGAACAGAGTTACGTTTGAAAAGCAATCACGGTTCACGGATTTTTCATAAGACTTGACAGCTGAGCGCAGAGATTCGATAGCTACGTCAAAACTCACACGAGGGTCTCTGGACTCGCCTTTCAGGAAATTAAAAGTTCCACAATGCCGCCAACTGGGCTATCAAATGTCGGAGTGATAAGATCTATAATTAAAAACATTTTGTACAATTTGAAAATAGAATCAATAACATTTTGTATTTATAGAGGACTGTGTGCTCGCCCGTGTCGATCTCGGCTAACGCCCAAAAAAGTAACCTATGTAAATGATATAGGCTCAGTGTGTACACTATCCCTATGCAATTTTTTTAAAATGTCAGAGGAGTAGGAGTGAAAGCTTAACTCTGTCTGTCTTACGTTTTCACGAGATAATTTCTTTCACTAGTTGTTTTGGATTTATAATAATAGTAGCCGTTTGCGGCTCGATCCCCATGGATGTAGCTTATCTTGCTTAAAAGTAGCCAATATCTTTCCTAAGGATATATTTTATCTCTATACCAAATTTCATCTCAATCGGTTCAGCGTTAAGAAGTAAATATGTGACAAATATACAGAGTTAGCATATTAGAGTTATTTCTCTTTAGCTAACAGAAATTATATTTAAGCCATGCTTCACTATTCTTTCATCTGCTATTTGAAAAAGTACCAATGAACCTACAAAGACGCGTCAGTCGAATATGCGTCTCTGAGGGTAGCAAAGGCGGCGCAGTTTTACCGGAACTCACGTTGACGTGTTTCCTTACGGTGTGCCCTTAGTTCTGACGAAACGTCGAGTTTGAAGATAATCGTTTGGTTCTTTAAAAAGATAGATAAAAAAATAAAAAAGATAAAAAGAAACAAAAAAAGATAGATAAAAGTTTTTTACTTATAAGATTGGTTCCTTCTTCGCCGGATTCCAGGTTTGTCGGATTCCAAACTCGTCGGATTCGAAGCTGGCCGGATTCTAAGTTCGTCGCATTCCAAACTCGTCGGATTCCATACTCGTCGGATTATAAGTTTGTCGCTGTACACTCATGTTCGATTTGTTCCTAACTAGATGACAAATTAGGAACTAATCTCATGTTCATAAACTTGGGTGTTCGCAATCATGGATAGGTAAGCCAGGTACAATAAAGGATTTTATTCATTAATTTAGTACCTTTATAATTGAAATCATTCAGAGAAGGCCTACAGCAGAACACTAATTTGCTATCCCATTCCAGCGTGGAAACATCAGCTGACCGCTCAAGGTCAAACAACGTGTACATCGGAGCCGGTTCCTTGATACAACGTAGCGTGGTCCTCGCTACGGACCACGTGGTGGCCATAAATAATAAATCACTAATCGTAGATTTGATTTTAATCATGTCAGATCAAATCCATGTTCTAAGCATGGAATGGAATAGCAAATTAGTGATTTGCCTCTGAATGATTTCAATTATAAAGGTAAGTACTAAATAAATAAATAAAATCTTTTAATGTACCTAGCCTACCTATCCATGATTGCGAACACCCAAGTTTATGAACATGAGATTAGTTCCTAATTTGTCATCTAATTAGGAACAAATCGAACATGAGTGTACAGCGACAAACTTATAATCCGAAGAATTTAGAATCCGACGTGTATGGAATCCGACGAGTTTGGAATCCAACAAACTTGGAATCCGGCGAAGAAGGAACCAATCGGCACTCAACCCGCAACATTACAATGATATCTATGACACGAAAAAGAGAACAAGGTGAGTCAAGCGTCTTTAGCCAAGTTCATTACTTGGCTAAAGACGCCTGACTCAACTCGTATATTTTTCTAAACTGGCAACTCGGTTTGATGACGGCCGAAGGGGAATTAATTTACAATTTTATTACATTTCCGTCCTTAATAATCGTAAGACGAATTTAATAACAGAAACGAGTTCCGACAAATTATATTAAAGTGGAATCTTATAAAAATATTTTAAATTTTACAAGCGTCTCCGGTGAACGCTTTGAAATACTTTTACAGGTACGTAAACAAAAAGAAACCTTAATTAATTACTTAATTTGTTGCTTATGAAGAAAATGAAGTCAAGTGGCAACATACAAACAAATTGGTACGTAAGAAAACGAACGGGAATCACAGAATAATATTAACTACTAGTAAAACAAATATTTTATTCGCGAAAGGAATAAAATAAAAGTAAAAAAAATATCTATAGCTTCCATAGATTATAACAAGATTCAACAGGTATTAATTAAGGCATCTTTTTATTACGTCCATAATAGAGATGTGAAGGTAGGTAATCACTACAGGATATACTAAAATGGGTAAAGTAAAAAAAATCGAATAATAATCTTTGAAGACTTATTTTCACAATCTACTGATTGTAATTTTAATTTAATATATGTAGAACGGAAAAAAAACTAAAATTACTCATGCAGGTCGCAATGCATTACACTGCAAAAACAGTATAATAATTTTATAGTTATTTTTTAATATTAAAATAAATTATATTGTTGTGTTCTTATTTTTTCCCCAAGAAGGTATCTTTTTCTTCCGATTCCAACAACCCAATTACAATAACTTTTAATGGAACGCTTACTTTTTTACAGAGAATCGAAGACTGAAAGCTTCTACCAATTTGATGTCTAGTAAAGTTAACATAGAGAAGTAGGTCATCATTGTACAATGATAGCTATTGCGGCTTTCAGCTATATATAATTCAGCTTTATTTACAAAACTGATGCTGAAATCAAGATGTTGAAATCAACGAAGAAAATATTGAATTGAATACTCTACGGTACATTTCGGAATTAAGTTAGATTCACGTCTAAAATGGTATCCATATTCATAATTTAAACACAAGTAATAAAAATAAACTTGCTGTTCCAAATTTTATACTTCACAAGACAAGTCGCTCATTCATGGGAAAATGTATACATATTTATAACAAAGTACCTCCAAATGTAACTGAATTGCCTTTTCAGAAACTTAAGCTATATGTCAAAAAAGCTACTATAAAGTCCAAGAGTATTTCGATGATAATAATGCGTAGACACGTTAAATTTTTTTTTTATGTTTATTAAGTATTAGGTTACAGTACAATACCTTTATTGTGATTGTGCATCGTCTGACACTTCAAAATAACGACAATATTTGAAAAGTGTGACTACACGAGTTTGTTGCTAGAATCTTCTCGGTAGTCAACTTTTAGAACCAGTGTAAATTCAGACACGACAGACACATATACATTATGACATAGTTAGTTAACGTAAATTCCGACATGACAGACAGACAGACAGATAGATAGACCGAGACTATGACGTTGGTGGTTAATATTTTTTTGTGATAGTCATAAAAGTTTGATTTTTAACGATTTTTTACAGACAGTTCCAGTTAATCACATTAGAGATAGTGATAACCAGGCGTGTTCGAGCAAGAAAGAGATAACCCAGAGTACCGAAGTTGATATTCTGATCTGTATCTACTGTTTAATTTTGACTCTGTTACTATTAATCAAAAACTTTTAAAGTAAAATATCTTTTATAAAACCCTAATAAACATTAATGATTATGATCCATTAACTAAAAAAATTACGCAGCAGTAAAATCTTCATGAATCCTTGATCGCTACGTTTTATTTGCAAAACGTAAATTTTACATTATTTGAATTATCGTTTCTTTGTCGTACTTCCAGAACTTGGAATTCTTTGCCAGCACATGTGTTCCCTCTTTCCTATAACATGGGCTCCTTCAAAAGAGGCGTGAAAAAGCATCTTTTGGGCCGGCAAGATGGAGGCGACTAGAGCAGCGTCTAAACTGCACTAGCCGTCTTCGCATATGGACTCTTCTTACTGCTTCACATCAGGTGGTGTTGAGTCATTTGACGTGCTTTGTATAAAAAAACATATACATTTTACATTTTATTTGTTTCTGAGATCGTCAATAATATTACGTACCATTCAGATAGTTGGTGACTCACTCTAACAGATAGCTCTTGGGACTTATACCTTACCACCTATATCAAAATTGAGAAAAGATAATGCCAGCAAAATTCTTGAGAAACTTTCCTTACAGACACGTGAAGACAGCTCAAACACCTACCAAGCAAGCAAGCTTAGATATTTGTGAAATTTCCAACTAATTAAGACAAAAACCTATCTCGAATTATTCTAAAATGGTTAATGTTTGACAAATTAAATTACTTTTCGCGAGTTTGAAAATTTAATTACTTCTACTGAACTCGTGAATGTTTGCACGAAGTTAGTTCCAAAGATAAAGTAATGAGGAAAACAGTAGCGGCAGTGAGTTGTGAGGTATTGGCAAAGCGACGGTAATGGAGCAATAAAATATATTCTGATCTACTTACTCACAAAGGTATCGGGTCTGCTGAATCAGAATCAAGCAGTACTGTATTGTTCTCGTAATAGTTTTCTTCAGATAACATTATCAATGGATAAATTTGATAGAGATTTCTAATAAATAAATACGTGAAGGCTACTACTTTCTTAAGATAGACGGCGCCACCCTGTATATGTATATGTATGTATATAAATAATTTATTTATAATATTGTTATGGTTAGATAATAATTATATATTTATAAGTTGTTGAGGTATGTTAATAAGTTAAGATTTAAGTTCCCTTTATTGATGTTTTTTAAATGCACTTCGTGTTGCCTGCATTCCTCCAGTATGTCTCACACATTTATTGGTTCGCTGGAAGAGATCTCTTTTAGAGATAAGTCTACCTTTGCTAACTTATGTTACATTAATTATATTTTGTCATTTTAAAGTGCAATAAAGAGTATAATAAGATACTTGCTTGAATTAATTTCGCTTCTTATTAGGCTATTTCTTATGATTTTAGCTATAGAAATTTAAATGATTTTTCTGTTCTATTAAATTTTATTCAATTCATAGTAAGGAACTGAATATAATTTGCACACCATATGGCAGAACAGGAAAACAGCTATTTAAAGTATAGCAAAAAAAGAATGTCCTTGTTATTGCAGGCGTCTATACGCGGCGGTAGTCGGCTTGTTTGTCATCTAGTGGTATAAAAATAATGATAAAAAACAAGATTCTAATTTCGAAATTACTATAAATTACAAGATGATTCAGAAGAAACTGATAATGATTAGATATATTGTGATTGATTTAAATAAATATAACACAAGTAACACGGTATTATTTCATTCTGTTCTTTATGTTTTAGAACCTTCAAAATATAATGATTTATTTTTTATGTAGTAAGTAAGTAGTAGGTAGATAGTAGTTTGTAGTTTATGTAAGTTATTTATATTATTAAGTTACTAAACCTAAATAAAATAAGTTATACAGATTCAAATTCACATTTAATAATAATAAAATTATAAAACTTATTTCATTTGTTAAAATTTATATGCTAACGCCACTCGTTCACGCACACATTCGCAGCGTGTTTGGTACTCGGGTGCCACAAGCAAAGCACTTGTTACTGCACGTCGCTTTGTGAGATAAAAGTACTGTAGCAAGTAAAATGTGGACCAAGTAGTCCACATTTTACCAGTATGCCTGCTGCCGTGTAATTGGATATAAAGCCACTGATAAGTTGACATATCGCGCTGATTTACAACAGATATGAATCGATTACTTACGAGATAATCGATATCTTAACAATATAATCCCGATATGTTATCTATCTATTACCAAAAAATGATTACCATACAACATTTTTATACAAGGTGCTTAGTTTAAATAAATCATTCATAGTTTCATGTTACAGCCGTAACTCAAAAATTGGACATTAAGAAATTTTCTAATAATTATCTACTTACTCAAGTTTCTTTCATTACTCATCAGTTAAAGAAATTTAAGTCTTCGTGCTAATACGATTAGGTCCTCAGTGTAGGTTTCAATTCAATCGATGCTGCTGTCGTTTTCATACGACTTGACAGATAAACGCAATCACGGGCGAAACGTTTTGATTTGATTAAAGCTCTTGGGCCTAAGGGTACTGGTGTAAAGAATCCAACTAAGCGATGCTGACGCGATAGGGAATCTAACGACTTAAAGAATAGCGACTAAAATAAAGTAAAGCTTTTATTCCATGTCTTCTTAAACAAAAATAGTTAAAAACTTACACATTTAAAACCCTCCGGGCTAGTGCCTCATCCGAACGCCCCTCTAGTGCAGACATAAGGATTTCTTAAATCTTAGTATCTCCGTAAGCCGGGGAGCTAACAGAACATCAACGCCATTTTCATTAGTTAATGTACGAACAGTTACAAAGCAACCAGTTACAACACAATAGAATAGACAAACAAACAAACAAAACAAACAACAAAACGAACATTTATAATAATGTTAAAATCAAAAATTAAGAATATTTGAAAGCACTGCCCCAACTTAACCGAATCGTCGGTATTTGTAAAAATACTCGTTTCGGATGTTGAAATAGAATATTTCGACATTGTAGGGTGGACGTTAGCTCATAAACGCAAATACAGATAGACTAGAAGAATTTCACAGGGATATCCCAAGTCCTGGGTGGCTCAGTGGTCAGAGCAGTCGCCCGGATTGCGAAAGGTCGCGGGTTCGATTCCTGCCTCAGGACGTGAAATTTTTCTAGTTTTATTCTATTTTAATTACTAAGTAATTTTTCAAACATTTATAATAATGTTAAAATCAAAAATTAAGGACAATAGAATAGTCCAAAAGCCTAATAGTTATGTATTGCATACAGCTCACAATTAACTACAAACATCCAATTATATGTCCTCACATGTTGATCGCATTCACTATGAAATAAAAAATTGAAACAAAAATAGAACTGACTTCCTAACACTAAAAAAACATACAGACGAATTGATAACCTCCTCCTTTTTTCGAAGTCAGTTAAAAAGGAAAAAAATATTAAATTTAATCAGGTAATTGTGACGATATAATAATAGAATTGGACATACAATTTTGTGATAATTTCCGAAGCTCAAAGCCAGATGGGTGATCGTGGACCAACCTAGTAGTATTCCAACGCAAATAGAATTATCTTAAGCAGCACTGAAATTAAGTATCAAGAAAGCAAAAATTCGCAGTAACAACCGGGCCCACGGGCGTATAGTATGAAGCAAAATCAATGTGTTGCATGCCTTTTTCCAAGTGAAGGTCGCCAAATAGAAAAAATATATTTCTAAGAAAACGCGACGCTAAGGATATGTGCTATAAAATTATTAAAACGTATCAAAAACCTTTTTCTCTCCTATTCAGTTTCGCTTGACATCACACTCACCCTCACAGTTCTCAATATGTTACAATGGGTGTCTAGGCAAACATTGGTAACATTGGAAAAAGGAGTTGCCCACTTCTCTTGTATGTAAAACCCGCCCAAGTTTTTTGTGAAGCCTTTGTGTTCAGGAATTACACGTGGCATCCTAAACCAACAAGCCCTTTTGAATAATTAAAACGTGTTCTTTTAAGCTTATAAAAGAAACTTTAATGTAATAGAGAGTGCTACTAATTTTTAATTATGTTTTCGTAATATCAAAGTAGAGTTAGCAATTCAATACTGTTTCTACAAATGTAAACCCATTAAAGACAAAATGTTTTATATTTCTTTTTAACCTACAATTATACAAATGAGAGAGTTTGGATGGACTCAATCACTCAGGAACGCCTAACCGAATTTGAATTTAATTTGGCATAGAGACACAAAATGCTAACTAACAAAATACTATTTCAGTAAAGCGTCCTCATGGAATAGCGCAAACGGACTAGCAAGCCGAAGCTTGTATTTTTAAAGCTTAATTTTTATTTGCTAACTTATTTTTTTATATCTGATTTGGTAAAGCGTTTGTTTCTGTAACGGCTCTAGAAGAAAGTATATAAGCTCATAAATAAAACCTAATATTGTTATGATAAATCACATACATTACACAGACACGAGCGGCATTCAATATAAGTTCGAACATCGTTTTTGACTAATTTTGGCCAAGTAAAGACATCCAGTTTAAAATGGTTATTGAGTTAAAATCTTTTCTTAAACAAATGTAAAAACCTGTTTCAGTTAAAACACTTTTCAACATGGTTAGTCTTTTCCATTTTCAATATAAGGAAAATAAGACAATAGTAACTGAAAGATTTCAATTGAGAGATGCCAGACAGAGTAGGTACCAAGCTACTCGTGAAGTAAAGTTATTGAAGGAAGTATAGAGTTCCAAGCGATTCCCGGTGCACCTTACAGCTCAAACAAAAGTTCGCTCGGAGTGGTTTACTAAGGATCCCGCGCTTGTGAGCTGATGCGTATTTATTTGGAACAAATATCTTCCCGAGTCACGTTAGCCATTCCCGGAATCTTATTAAGCATTTCCCACTATCTTGTATGTTCTGAGACGACTCTTATAAACATCTAGACTCGACGAACTTTTGTCAAAATAGATCTAACCTAACCTTAAAGAAGACAACGAATCATTGATTATTTTAAATAAAAAAGGAAACTGCTGTGATGGTACAGGGAGCTAATAGGGACAGTACTTTATGCACTCGTAATATGTGTCATTTTACAACCACAGGATAACGCGTGACCTGCCATCCTATGTACTTTTACTTCATTATGAACTCAGTGTAGGAAAGTAATCTGCATTGAAGTAAATCTCTCCGCGCGTACTGTATATATAACTCCGATAAATTTTAAAAAAAATCATTTCACATAGTGATATCATTTCGAAGACAGATCTCTTCAAACTCCACCTGGGGAACAACTAAGCTGGATCAATTTTGAATCTTGTTTGTCTTATACATTGTGACAACCCAGTCCTGTGACAAGGGGGAATATTACAACGTCTAATGTTGTTTTATTGAATATCTTATATGGCAATACGAATGTTTCGGAAGATATTTTCTATTCTGGCATCAAAGGAAAATATCTCCTTTGAAATGGTAAGAAATTGCGTCAACACCTATTGGTAGCTTTATAAAAACTTTATGAAAACTACATATTATGTTACTATGTTGTTCCTTTAGTTTTATATATTAATATGAATATTATGGTTGTTTCTATATTTATTTTGATATATTTCTAATATAAAATACATGATAAATGTATGATAATAAATGTTTTCGGTTACCTATTGTCCACAACACAGGCTCGTAATGATGCCTACTATGTGCTCGTCAATAGGTGTGAGAGTATGAATATTATTACTATTTATTTTATTTTATTTTCTAAATATAATGTAAAATTATATTGCTCTATATTTTTTATATCAACGCAAAATAAATAACAAATAAATTGATGAATCGAAGGTCAATTCACAAGTTTATTAATGACACAATGGAAACTTTTTTACTATTTGCTCACAAAAGTTACGAGCCCTGAAAATGATTGAAGGCTTTATGTGAAGGGTTTTAAATAATTTTAGTTATTACGTAGCCGTTTGAGTTCCACTCGACGAGAAACAAAGAAACAGATTTGAATTTATTATGTTAGGTTAGGACTACGATTCAAAACGTTTGAATACTTTATTTTGAGACTTATTTGAAATGTGATGTAGATTATAAAATGATGAATTAGTGAGTAAATCGACTTGATTTATACATAGTATATTTAAAAACCAGACTATGAGAGCAACTTTTCCTTACAGATGTTCGTAATCACTAATAACACTTTGAAAAGCTCAGTGGCATAGGTTTGGAACGCTTTGGTTTCGATTACAGAAACAAAGCAACTTTCGCCATGGTCGATCCCGGGATGGGTCAATCAAAATATGTTATCTCGAGCTCCTCCGTGCTTCGTAACACACGTTAAGCCGTTAGTCCCGGTTGCTACTGCAACCGCTTTAACTGCAAGCGCGGTGATGTTATGGCCACAACTTCTCGTCTCTCTCATGTAGGAAAGCCTGTGGCAAGCAGTGGGACGTATGCAGTATACGGTTGCCAGAGATCATCTCACGTGTTGTCATTATAACGCTTTCTTCTTTTACCAGGTATGAACGCCTGAGTAGTGCGCAAGGTGCTACGAGCGTCTGTAGGCTGCGGTAACCACTTGACATCGGGCAAGCCATAGGAGTGTAATAAATGCATTCACAAATGATTCTAGGAGGTGTTTTATGCGCGGTGGTCCCTCGCCAAGCTCGATAAGGAGCTGGCAGAGGAGGCGGCGATGGTACGGGCCTGGTATGATGAGCCCGACAACAGTGCCGGGGATGCTGACGACATGGCAGAGCTTTTTGCGAGCGACATAAAGGCTGTCTGCACCGCCGCCATGCCGAGGACACGGGGCCGCTCCCACCGGGGACAGGTATACTGGTGGACGCAAGAACTATCCACCCTGCGTACCACCAGTATGGCGGCGAGGCGCGCCTTTATTAGGTGTAGAAGGCGCGCCTCAGCTACGCCCGGTGAAGAGGAGGAATATCACCGGGCGTATCGGGAGGCCCATAAGGCCCTACGGACGGCAATCTGTAGGGCCAAGGTCGACGCCCAGGAGCGATTTATCGCGCTCCTTGACGAAGATCCCTGGGGGAGGCCGTACAGGTTGGTACGGGGAAAATTCAACAGCGGCGCCCCCTCCACATCCTGTATAGAGCCGGGGCTTATGCAAAGGGTGCTGGGGTCTTTATTCCCAAATCCCGGACCATTCGTGCCTCCCAGAATGCTCTCTCCTGAGTCCGAATCGG
This sequence comes from Nymphula nitidulata, assembly GCA_947347705.1. Classification (NCBI taxonomy): domain Eukaryota; kingdom Metazoa; phylum Arthropoda; class Insecta; order Lepidoptera; family Crambidae; genus Nymphula; species Nymphula nitidulata. Next base: position 29,198,053 of record OX374616.1, read on the forward strand.
AGTTGTGGGCTGGTGGTCCTCCCGTGTCGGACATGGAGTTTGACATGGGGAGGGACAGGCTCCGGTGCAAAAATAAAGCACCGGGGCCGGACGGTGCCCCGTCGAAAGTGGTGGGGATAGCTCTGGGCCCCCTGGAGGAGCGGTTCCGCGGCCTGCTTGATAAGTGTATCGCGTCGGGTCGCTTCCCCCGGAGATGGAAGGTGGGAAAGCTATGCCTCCTCCGGAAGGAGGGCCGCCCCGCTGACTCGCCGTCGGGCTACAGGCCGGTGGTGCTGCTCGATGAGTCCGGGAAATTTTTTGAAAAAATTCTCGCTTCCCGGATCACCGAGCACCTCGAGGACAGAGGGCCGGACCTGGCAGACTGCCAATTTGGATTCCGCACCGGCCGGTCCACTATGGACGCAGTGGCTCGCCTCAAAAGGTGGACTGAGGCGGCCACAGCACAAGGGGAGGTTGTGATCGCGGTGTCTCTTGACATCGCGAACGCATTCAACAGCCTACCCCACGAGTGCATAGAGGAGGCACTCAAGTTCCACCGAGTGCCTCTGTACCTCCGCGTCCTAGTGAGAGACTACCTTCGCGGGAGAGGGGTCCTCTATGAGGACGAGGAGGGCCGCGTTCAATCATGGCTAATGGCGGCAGGGGTACCCCAGGGTTCCGTACTAGGCCCCTTACTATGGAACCTGGGGTACAACTGGGTTCTGCGCGGCGCGCTCTTGCCGCGGACGGATGTTGTCTGTTTCGCGGATGACACGCTGGTCGCGGCTGGGGCGCGTGAATGGGAAGAGGCGGTCCACCTTGCGTCGGTCGGCACGACCATGGTCGTCCAGCGCATTCGCCTCCTAGGGCTGGAGGTGGCTCTCACGAAAACGAGAGCCATGTCCTTCCACGCCCCGAGACGCAGAACCCCACCGGGGCTCGAGGTCCGAGTAGAGAGGGTCCGTATCCCCGTCGAGGTGCACCTTAAGTACCTCGGCCTGGTACTGGACCCTCGGTGGAGCTTCGAGGAGCACTTTAAGCTCCTCGCTCCCAGGCTGTGTGGCGCCGCAGCCGCGCTCGGACGAGTCCTCCCAAATGTGGGGGGGCCCAGCTCGTCGTGCCGTCGGCTTTATCATGGGGTGATAAGGTCGATGGCACTGTACGGTGCCCCGGTATGGGCGGAGTGCCTCTCCTCCCGCACACGGGCCCTCTTGCGGCAGCCGCAGAGGGTCATTGCGATCCGGGCCGTGCGGGCTTACCGCACGGTCAGTCACGGGGCTGCTTGCGTTCTGGCAGGCACGCTCCCGTGGGAGGTAGATGCCCTGGTTCTGGCCAGGGTACATCAGCACCGGGTCGCGGCAAGAGAGCGGGGGGAGCGACCTGGCCTCGACGAGGTGAGGCGGGTCCGCACCCTGGCGCAGAGGGAGGCTCTGTGCCGATGGGGCGAGGCACTCGCCACCCCAGCGGCTGGCCACCGGACGATTGAAGCAATTCGTCCGGTGTTGGAGGAGTGGGTTGGGCGCCGGCTAGGCAGCCTCACCTACCGCATGGTGCAGGTACTGACCGGACATGGTTGTTTCGGCCACTACCTGTACCGTATCGCCCGTCGGGAGGAGACGCCGCGGTGTCATCACTGTGACTCCCCCGACGATACCGCCGAGCACACCCTTGTGGAGTGTTCGGCCTGGCGACACGAGCGTCGCGAACTTCGTGCGGCGCTCGGTGGCGGTCACCTCTCGCTGCCAACCATGGTTAGAGCTATGGTTGGTAGCGAGAGGGTATGGGAGGCGGTTGCCTCCTTCTGCGAGACGGTGCTCACGCAGAAGGAGGCAGCGGAGAGGGAGCGGGAGGAGAATCCTCTGGCCGCCCCTATCCGGCGTAGACGGGTGGGCGCCAGGAGGCGGGCGGTGATCGCCCATCTCCGAGCGCCCTAGGCGCGGCCGCATGCGTGGGTGGCCCCCACGCACGCATTGCATAGGCCGCCACGTCTGGGATTGCCCAAGTAACTCTGGGTAATCTCCATCGGCGCGAAACCTGGCCGTATGGCTGGGTTGCCTGGGGGTAGGCTAGTGTAATTGCTTCGGCAGAGCCTAGGCTACCCCTGCGAAGGGCAGTGGAGTTACCGGGGAGTTTTAGTGGGTATTCCTAGTGTCTTTATCACTGGGTGACCCCCACACACGCCCGTCGCCTAGCCAGCGGCGGGTAGGTCTGTAAACAGATTTCTCCCCGACAAAAAAAAGAAAAAAAAAAGGAGGTGTTTTATGCGAGGAAATTTACTTTTTAGTCCAATAATAGTACCGAGGGAATAAAGAAATGTCTTGTAACGGATGCAGGCTTGAATTGTGAGTGTAACTAGGGACTCCATGGTTAACTCCCGAGCTGAGCGAAGGATTCAAGCGCACCCAAGATATAACGACTGTATTTTCCCGAGGAAAACACTCTCATTTTTGTATCAACTGTGAGAAAACAGTAACAAATTCACAAGAAAGAAATTAGTTATCCAAATTATTATTTATTAAAAAAATCAAAAGTATAGGTTTACATTTGAAGTTTCTAGTAAAAAAAATTACATGGAAGACTTGGCTTGACTTGTCCTTTTATTATTCCGCGTGATTTTTTTTTTTATAAAAGATAAAAGTGTACTACTTATGTATATTGTGTACAAAAATAATACAACAAATAATAATTATTTATACCTGATTAACATTACCAAATAATAACAATAACTAATCTATATATATAAAAATGTTATGTTGGTTTGTGTACGCTTCAAAAACTCAAAAAGTTCTGCACCGATTGAGTCGAAATTTTAACATGATATAAAATCCGCATCAAGGATTGTTTTTATCTATTTTTTGCATCAGTCACATATCTGCGACCGCGAGAAAACAGTTTTTTTAACGATCAGCTGTGTACCAGTGACCGCGCCATCTGCCAGAAGCGAGGAAAACACTCGCTGACAACCGCAATAGTAATGACGCAGTCACATGAGAAACAATTTCGTTCCCAATTACATTGTTTATTTACAAAAAAAAATGCATCTGATTCTGATTATTATACAATCTGAATTGAATATTCACTTAAATCAAGAATTATCACATTCTTTGTTTTGTTTCTCATTTCTCAACCATTCAATCACAATGTGCCACTGCGAAGCGTGGCAGGGTACAGCTAGTACATAATATACACCTACTTATAATACCCAGATACCTTATACTGAAAATCAATTAGAAAGGTAGTGCTCTTTTAATTTCTGTTTTAAAGTTATTACTTATGAACTCTCAGGTATCTCTCTCGGCAATCTATTCCAGGGACGAGTAGCACGTGCAGTGAATGAACCACCGAAAAATTTAGTATTGGCGGGAGGGTGAACAAGGGTATTTGTGAAGAACGTTTAGGACGGGAACTTGGAGGAAGATACTGGAACCGGACACGGAGATAATTAGGAAGCTGAGGATTGTTTAGTATTTTGTATAAAAGACTGAGGGTGTGCACGCTACGAAGATGCCGAATAGGGAGTCACTTCAACTCCGAGCGGTATTGAGAAATTCAAAATATTTTATTTTTTCAAAATATTAAAATCGGTCAAAATGATGGAAATTCATTAGGTGGCTGTGGGCAAAAATCGTATATGATTGTGTTAATTTTGTATATTTCTAATACATACATACATGCATACTAGCATAAACCCGCGACTTCGTCTGCGTTATCACCAAGGAACGTATGCCCGAGATAAATAGTATCCTATGTAAGAATATTCGAGATTATTATAAAATTTATCTCTGTGCCAAATATCATTCAGATCCGCACAGCCGTTCTGGTGTGATTGAGGTACGGTCGACCACAGATGTAGCTGGACACTTTAGAACCATGTCACAATAACTATGCGTTAATATAGTACGGTAGCAACTATTAATTGCGAGCGCAATAGTCGGTGTGATATGGTACTAAAGTGTTAAGCTACTTCTGTGGTCGACTGAACAAGCATCCGAGCTTTCACATTTATAATATTAAGTAAGTTAATAGGATTATTACATAACTTCATTGCTCCCTTATCTACCATCATACATAACTCAGGCTTTTAACTATGCTTGGAATGGGCTACATATTAAGTGTGAGAGTAAGAAGAATAATAATAATAAATATTCATACATCTATTACATAGCCCAAAGTAAGCATCATTAAGAGCTTGTGTTATGGATACTAGATAACGAAGAAATAATAATAATGTTTTAATAACCTTTAGGTATTACCAATGTGTAATAACAGGGTGTTGTCTACATATTTTTTTGTATTTTTAACCCCCGACGAAAAAAGAGGGGTGTTATAAGTTTGACGTGTCTGTCTGTGGATTGTAGCGCCTAAACGAATGGACCAATTTTGATTCGGTTTTTTTTGTTTGAAAGCTTATGTACCTACGATGGTTCATAGCTATAATTTATGAAGATCAGTTCAGGCGTTTGATGACTGTCAGCTCATTTTGTACATGATAATAGGGTTTTACTAACTTTTACACATCCGATTAATTTGAAATTTCGTGTACTGTCACTTCGGTGACATTCCCATGACATACTATCCTTGAGCTGATCCTATACCACCAAAAAGTCTGCGAAATGGTTAATTCTTAAAAAACTTACAGCAGATATAGCGTGTTTGGGCTCTTATGAATAGTCTCAATGAGATGGTGTTAGATAGATGATTAATGACGCCGGGGTTTACTTAAAATTTTTAATTTTGCAATTATTTACTGACTATTGCTCTTGGCCACAGATGACCTTTGCAGCGCAACCGCGATCTTCAGAGAACCTCTGTGAGTCCTAAAGATTAGTGTGTGGAGGATTTCTAAATGGCAAGCATCACCTGCGGGGGAGGTGTCCCGCTGACACGTAGTTCCTGATATTGAAGTCTTAAATGTAAACATCGTTTTATGTGATTGTACCTACCTGCCCTGTTTAGGTGTCCTGATCCGTAATGCAGGTCCCTGTGTTGTGGAAGGAAAAGGTAATTACAAGGCAGCAATATTAACAACTTTTGTCTCTAGAATCTAAACGCTTCTGAAATATAAATAATTTTCTCGATATTACAAATGTCTATTGACGATGTTTATTACTTCTTGATTGGCTGATTGGATTGGATCTTTGATTGAGATTCTTGGTCGTAAACTAACTATTTAATATAAGTGAGCAAAATAGTTAAATAACAGTCGTTTTGTTTTATACTCTCATCATCACCAGCTTACAATACAATACATAATTCAATGTGCCTCTAGACTACAGCAATATGAATTTAATATGTAATATCCGGAGAAATGGATCGATAGTAACTAAGTATATATATATAATAATAGGGAGGAACTCGGTGGCGTATTGGTTTGAGTGCATTAGTTTCGATACGAAAATCAAAACAACTTTCGCCATGATCGATCCTGGGATGGGTCAATCAAAGTTTGTTATCTCAAGCCCCTCCGTGCTTCGGAAAGCATGTTAAGCCGTTGCTCCTGGTTGTTCCTGCAACCGCTTTAACCCACCAACGCATTGGGCCAGCGTGGTGGTGTTATGGCTTAAACTCCTCATGTGTTTCTCCCATGTAGGGAGATGGGTGCCCAGCAGTGGGACGTATAGGCTGGTGATGATGATGATGATATAATAATATTACATCGCCCAACCTGACGCAGGCGTCGAGAGCGAGACACTGGTAAGTTAATGAGATACGGCCTCCTCTCACGGTCAGCAACAGCATGATTTTTGAAAAGGAAAACAAAATCAACCGCCAAAGTATGAATTTGAATTTTGAATATATATTACTTACATCTACATATATTGACAGTAAATTTCGAAAAAACATAAGAGGTGCTATAACATCGCATAGTACCACGTTACAATTGTTTCACAAAAAATACATTCAAGAACCTTTGAGTTGTTTTGTTGTGCAGCATTTAAGCTAATTAGTTGTAAAAATAAAGGAATAATAGGAATTGGCTGTGATGTCTTATTTAGACTAAGGTAGACCATGACCAGCACGACGAAATAATAAAAGCTCTATTTTTCCTACGTCTTGTCATCGAGCTGTCTAACTTGTCATTGGATAATGTTCTCGAACTATAGACTTTGAAATACTATTGAGTGAGATTGGCGTGTTATCACAAAGAAAATCTTACTTCCTTCGCCTCGACTGAGAACTAATGCGTCAACAGGGGATAAAGTCCCCGATGTTGCCAGACATGTCGAGCGAGGTCTTATGATGTCGCATGACACCGCGCGATATTGCAGACGGCACGAATCGCGTGGTGTTTATTTAGTGAATACAAGGCTTAATGTAGTGGAAAGAAAAGCTCGCCGACGCTCGACGACATAGTACCTATAATATATTATTGAGACACTCTAAAATAATAAAGCGGAGAAATGTGCAAGGGTATTTTTTGGTAAATAAAACGTGGCTCACCGAATGAAAATGAAATATATATTTTTTTAAGTATCGTCTTCATCTCATTAGCCTCGTTATGAAAAATCTATGACAAAAAAACTCTTAAAAACAGGTATATTTTTGTTCGAATCACTTCGAATATTCAAAATTCAAAATTCTTAATATGATTGTAAGGTTTTCTAATAATCCGTTTTGGAAAATAAGTCATAAACCGAATTTTTTTCGGTATACCTACTTACATGGTTAGATTTCGTTGGTTTGAAGTTGAAGTATTTTTCTTAGAGTCGAATACCGAATTGCAAAAGCAATAAATATTGTGTAACAAACTATTCAGTAGCTATACCGTTTCCAAAGATAAGCCAAAACCGGTTTATTTCATCACAGGCGACGTCAAGACCCGTGTGTTTCTAACATAAATAGATGACCCTATCAAATTGTACGTCTCATCCCGCCGTCCCTCGTCACATTAACCAACTGATTATAGTCTAAGACAGTTACACAAAAGAATTGGCGTGCGAGAACAGAACAGAGCAACTGAAATTGAACACAAGAGACTCGAGAACCATTGAAAGCAAATGGTTCCGTAGTCTAATAGCCATAGCCGAACGTGTTGGCCCAATGTGTAGGTACCTATTTTATTTTTATACAACTAGATGACAAACAAGCTGACGGCCCACCTGGTAGTAAGCGGTTACCGCCGCCTATAGACACCTGCAATAACAAGGAAAAGCACTTGATATTGCAGGTGCGTTGTCATCCTGAGGCCTAAGATGAAATGCCGTCCATGCCCAGTAATTACACTGGCTACCTTTCCCTTCAATCTGAAACACAGCGAACTGTTTCACGGCTGAAATAAGAAAGGCGGTGGTACCTACCCAGGCGACCCTACATATGAGCCTACCACCTATATGAGTCTTTATAGCTATTAAAGTACATCCATCTATTTTTCTGTTCTCACAATTTTAACTAGTAAAAACAATATTTACGTTTCTTGGACTTCAGATATTTTTCGAAGCGTTAACCTCCAATCAAGAACTTTTCTTGAATCGATCTGCTTTATTCATAAACGAAAAGATATTTCTATGGGAACTATAAAAAAGTGTAAGGTATATGCTACAAACAAGAAGATAAAACTGGATTTGATAAAGTAAAGAAGATGTGTAGAAGTTGGTTTAGTTTGCAATTGCTACGGAACCACTACTGCGTGTCCGACGCGCTGAGCGGCCGTTTTGTTTCTCCTTTGGAAGTAGAAAGAAAGCTCAAACTTTGTTTCATGAGAAAACTTGAACAATCGCGATATTTTTAGCAAGTAATTACTTAAGGACAGGAGACTGGATTGAATATCTTTGTCTCGTGTTTGATATATTTTCAAATTCCAGACACATTTAATTTTCATAGAACTCCGGTGGGATAACGCCGCTAAAGGGGTTGAAAGAAATAGTATTAAATTATCATTTTTCTTAGAAACATTTTTTCAAAGATTTTCCTCCAAGGATTGACTCATAGTTATACTTAAAGTAGGTACTTAATACGTAATATATTAAAGTATGTAGTTACGTAACACATCCGCGTATTTTACATAAGAATAAATTTAAAAAGATTTTACAAGTTATTTTGATAGTGTGGTAATGATTACTAAACCTAAGATTGTAATTCGCTTACCACTTGCACTTCTAACGGCATTATAAAAGCCTTCATTTAATTCAAAATTTCAAGTCAATTATGGATAACTTTTTGACGTATACAAACGATACTGCAAAACAAAATGGCTGCCACTGCTTGCGGCGGAACATCATTACTTACAAATCAAATTAGGAATTGAAAAGAAAAGTTAAAATAATAAACGCGAGGGCTCAATTCTAAAATTATAATTAAATCTTTCTGCAGTTACAAATTTTCGACGAGAGAGCAACTTCATGCATTATTCATAAATTAATAAATCATATAATAACGTCCTTTGCTTTATAGAATCGCGCAGTCTTTCGCTGTAAGATAGGTACGCACAAAAAGTTGTAAAAAGTTTTTATAAACATATAGATAATAATAAAATTGATTATAATCGGAATTAGATAAATTAATCTCTAGCTGGCTTTTTCTGTAAATTTGTTTATAAAAATGGTTAAGCAATAAAGAATTGATAAATTGTGACTTAAAACTACCATCTCTACGACGACCGCCTGGCCGAGTGGTCTGTACCCCAGGCTACTCGGTCAAGAGGTCCCGGGTTCGAATCCCGGTAGGAACAAATGTTTGTATGATGAGTAAGAGCATTTGTTTACGAGTCATGGATGTTTATATAGAAGAAAGAAAGAAAGAAAAACATTTATTGGCACCAGCACAAAGACAACAATATACAAAGTAAAAACAATAACACAAATAATAATAATAAAATATTTTTCTTAAAATCAGACAACAAACTAACAGACAGTTTCTTTGTGCAAGGCCAACAGGTACTGCCTCAGCATATGTTTATTTAGTATATTTCTAATATTTATATACATATTATTATCATTATTTCTCCGGTATCTAGTATCCATAACACAAGCTCTTAATGATGCTTACTTTGGGCTAGATAATAGGTGTGAGTGTATAAATATTATTATTATTATTATATTTATTATTATTATCTCTAAGTACTGTGGGCCAGATGTTCTTTGTAATTTTCTAATTGATAATCCTATTTTTATTGTTTATTTATTATTATTTGTACTCTACCGTCGACGCAAAATTCCATAGATAAAATTCTCGATATGAAAACCGGCCGGTGTGAAGTATACCAAAAGTTTTACTCATATCGCTAAAACAGTGGCCATGATATTATTGGCCGTACGTATGCAAATAGTGTATGTAAACATGACCACAAAATTTGTTTTTCTCAAAACTCCTTTTTCTTACATGACGGCTGATTTTATGGTGAGTACCGTTTTCGGGGAATACCTACTACTTATTAGGGAAAAGTGTGTAAATTCTGATGGCCGTGTAAATATTGATATAAAAGGAAAGTTAATTATCTATTTCTGCTACCGGAGAGAAAGACCCATGTTCAATGTAAGGCACAGAGATTGAGTTCCTGAGGACAAAAAAGAAAAGAGGTAGGTACAACATCGCAATGTTGCTACCACGTTACATTCGTTACATTCTTAAAATAAAAATGGAAGGTGTCGTTCGGTGTCACCCCGCTTTCGTGGTTATCTCATTGCTCCCTACTTTACAAAATTTCGTACTAAGCCTATCCCATTAATGTTACTCAAAACTTTTAAGATGGCCTTGATAAGGACACCTACGGCTTGGGATCAGAGAAGAGGGCGTGTATTATCAAAGTCATAACGAATTAAACACTACCTATCCCAAAACTTATTTGAGTTTAAAATAAAGTTAATGACAGTATTTTCTTTATTCTTAATTTTTTATTCATAACAGGGGGAATAGCTCTTGGTCTTCATTTCATCTGATAGCAAGTGATGAAAGGACCGAACATGGAAGTGAGCAACACCCGGATTACTCAACCACAGAGAGATATATTAAAAGAGTAGGGCCTTGTGCCTAAGCGTAAAAAATGATTTTTCGACAGCGAAACAGAACAGACACAGGGGAAAATTCTCGTTGTAGCTGCCAGCAACCTCTGGATGGTTGTAAAGGAAACAAAAACGTAACACTGTGGGTGCAGTCTGCCAAATCAGATGTGCCGTGGGTGCTCCGCATTGCGTCCGTATCGATTGGACACCGGTGCCAGGGCTCTCGGTGCCAAGGGCAATGAGGCCGAAATGACCCATGACCTCAGAGGACGAGGTTAATGTCGATACTGTTTTGGTGATTAATTTGGTTGTCTGTTTCGGCCTTGATAACTGAAATATTGGAATAGGATAACAGGGTAGTTTTATTCCCACTTTGAGCTTTGTATTAGGTGGACTGATTTGAGCAGGACTAGAATAACTTATTGTGGGTAAGTTGGCCCCATCTTCGACTTCTCTCAAAGCAAGGGTTGGTTCAATAGCAAATCCATTTTATCAAAAAAGACACACATACTCTGTCCTAATTAGGTGGAGTACTTATAATAAATGCTTTTCTAATGGAGGCGTGAAAAAGAACTCTGTAGACCACGCAAGTTGAAGGCAGCGCAATGTATTCATGCTTCGCTAAGAAACACTGTTGTCTTTACTTTGGGTAATTAGGAATAAATCAAGATCATAATATACGACTAAATAAAGCCACGGCTGTTTACATATTTATATTATCATAACATTTTTCACAATAATATTATAGAAAAAAAATCGTGGACACACAATGCTCTGAACTCAAATAAAACGGGGATAAAAGGCCACTTCGAACTTATTGTAATAGCCTACTTGTCTACTTTTATCCGAAAAGAGCCCAACTACTCACAAAGATTATTCATAATCAAAGCTTTTGCCTCAAAGATACCCACTCTATAGGAGTGCTTTGCCAATTAAACGGTAATCCCCGCTGAGCGAGCATACACTTCCTGGCCGACACAATTCTTCTAGAGAACGGCCATCATAGTATTAAGAGTATAAGAGGCGGATATTTACATTTGCAGTCAGCTGTTGGAATATCGTGTGCAGGCTATTTCTTCATGTTATACTAAAGCCTTTTAGCGCTCAAAGCTTAACTGGACTTGAGCAGGTAAGGATTATGTTTAATATTCAAAAGTTCACCACAATAATATCAAACCGTCTAGCTCCACGCACTTGACTAGACGATGTTGCTTTTTGTGATAACGCCATAACTTTGTATGCATATTATACGTACTTTGACGAATGTATTTTATTGAGTATCGTGAGTATTGTCTCAAGATGCGGTTCGGTCGGGAATGGGGGTGACTGGAGTCGTCTATTCCCAGTAGTGCCAGTGGAGTACTGCCATGATGGGATCACTGGTTTCTTTTCTCAGAGGTACCTGAGAGACCTACTACAAACAGTTTTGATGTAACAAATCAATTATTGTCATAACTGACTTATACTAAGCAATTACAAATTTAGTCAGACAGTGGAACCTCTGGGATTAAAATTACCAGTTTTCCATTTAAAAGAACCTCTGGGAAAAAATACCAGTAGTCTACAGGGACTAGTGGGAATACACGACTGGAGTAAACCAGCCCATACCCTCCGACGCAAAACAGGCGCAACAGTCGTCTATGTGCTGAAACGAATACGACCGGACGGACCGAATGGATACGTTTATTACGAAAGAAGAAGAGCACTCGTTAGCGAACACCGAACATGTTCGGCCTAAGTTTTAGCCATAAGTACTATCCAATATTTATATGTTCAATGTTCGTGCTGATAATGTTAGTGTTCAGAAGTGCGTAAGCGGCTTTTAAATGCTATAGTAAAAGGTAAATCGTAAGTAATTGTGCCAATCATAATACTATTAATTAATACTACAAATTATTGTATCAATCATAAGATTTTAGTGGTTTCGGAGTAGTTTGACTCCAAATAAGCATAATTAAGCGACAGTAATCCTTATAAAGTCATTCCAGTCTATAAGCGAGTGTTTTAAGACTTTTTCTAAATGATAAAATAAGTACTAATAAAAAAAACTAGTTTAGATTTTTGTTAGTAAATAATTTTTCAAACATTAATAATAATTTTAAAATCAAAATTAAAGAATATTTGAAAGCAATGCCCAAACATATTTGTAAAAATACTCGTTTCGGATGTTGAAATTTTGAAATAGAACATTTCGACATTGTAGGATGGACGTTAGCTCATAGCGCAAATACAGATAGACTAGAAGAATTTCACAGGGATATCCCAACTCGTGGGTAGCTCAGATGGTTAGAGCTATCGCCCCGATTGCACAAGGTCGCGGGTTCGATCCCCGCCTGACGGACGTGAATTTTTTCTAGTTTAGTTTTTTATTAGTAGGCTAAATAATTTTTCAAACATTTATAATAATGTTAAAATCAAAATTAAAGAATATTTGATAAAGTGAGATTGAAAATCGCTGATTGGAATATATTTTTCAAACATAAATTACATTACTTATAATGACATAAAATTCAATAAAAAACTCTATTATTTTATTTATGTAAAGGAAAACCTTTTTTTTTTAATATGTAATACCTATTGAATAAAATGACTGTCACATAAATTCGGAAATTGCGCACCTTAGGAATTTCTGGGATTTACCATGGAACTCTAAAACTGAAACACAACATCCCATCACTGAAATTCTATAATGGACACCAATTTTTCAGGATATAATATACTGCGATCTGAATCAGAGGAAATAAATAGAAACCGTGATCAAAACCGCCTCACGGAAGCTCGGTGTCCTGTACAAGGTGCGTCGATTTTTCACACATGACCAACTATACCTGCTTTACAAACTCGGTCTTGCGCGGAATATTACTCGCACCTGTGGGTTGGCTCCGCCAAGTTCTTTCTCGATACACTGGACCAGATTGCAGCGGCATACCGTCCGTATCATTGACGATGTTACGAACAGCTTAGAGATTACACAATGGCGTCGTGACATTGCATCGCTATCACGAACAGCCTAGAGACTCTACAATTGCGTCGTGACATGGCATCGCTTAGCGCCTTCTATCAACCATATCATGGAGAGTGTTCTAAAAAGCTTTTCGACCTTATCCTAACTTACCGCTTCCTATTAAGGAGAACGCGAGCCGGTCTTCGCAGTCATCAATTCACTGTCTCTACATCAATATCACGCAAAAAGAAGTTTAGTAACTTGTTTCTTTGTCGTACTTTCAAAAACTGGAATTCTTTGCCAGCACATGTGTTCCCTCCCTCCTTCCTATAGCGTGGGTCCCTTCAAAAGAGCCGTGGAAAGGCACATTATGGGAAGGCAAGATGAAGGCCAGAACAGTGTGTTTAAAGCTGCACTAGCTGTCTTCTTACTGCTTCACGTCATGTGTAATTTGCTGTCATTTGTAAAAAAATAAAGATAATATTTATTCTCAAATATCTTCCCAGCTGATATCACCTATTATTACACCAAAAACCAGGAACGAAATCTCAAAGGGGCGCTCAAATATTCGAGCAGTGACGAGATTGCGTTAATTTACTTTATGTGCCCGTAGCTGGGTTCTAACCCTAGGTACTGGAGACCCTTTGAAAGCATTATAATACGGAAAAATTGGAAAGGCACTTTATTAATCCACACTTCCCAAACAAAATTAGATTAGCAAATGTTTTCTGCTATAGACAAACTCATTTTTGTTCGCAACGTGAAATCTAGCACGATAAAATCCCACCGTAGCATCAAACTGTATTATGGAATTTATGGATGACGGGATTGGTATTAATCTTAAGCTCTCACCCGCGTGTGTTAAGTATATTATTATTATCTAAGTGTATACACGAAACGTTCTTTTCAATTACATTAATACGTTCTAATTAGTACAGTTCATTTTTTATTTACTTGCTTATGGCAGGCATTATTAATTTGTCTCTTAGCTTTACAAGGGGTATATGTTGTATACTGGCAAGTTTTATAATCTAGATTGTTATTTAAAATTATTTAATTCTAAGTCACTTCTTGACAGCTTGTTACTTGGTTACCAATATATCTTTGTACACACGCATTTTACTTTATTTTTATTTACAACATTCGTTATCAGCACGAAGCTCTAGTAAAATGAGTGATCAGTTTAGTGGTATTAAATTATTAACTAGTCGTGATGGATATAGCATCTGGAAATTTAAAGTTCGAGCACTGCTTATCCACGAAGAGTTGTGGCAGTCTATTTCAGGCTATGCTCCCGGTGATATGACCTCTGAGGATGTGAGGATTAGAAAGGATCAGAAGGCCTTGTCTAAGATTTCCCTCACGCTGGATGGTTCAGCCATTACTTACGTTAGGTCTGCTAAATCAGCAAAAGAAGCATTAGATGCATTGGCAAATGCTTATGAAGACAAAGGTATGGGTCGCCGGTTGTCATTAGAACGTCGACTATACAGGTATGCCTTAAATGATTTTACCACAATTGAATCATATATAAATGCTGTTATGTGTACGGTCCAAGATTTGTCCGACATTGGAAAAGTCATAGATGACGAATCTGTAGCTGCTATTTTGTTGGGAGGATTGTCAGTCAAATATGAGCCTCTCATAATGGCACTGGAAAACTCCAATGTTAAGGTGACAAGTGATTTGGTGAAAAGTAAATTGTTAAACGAAATGGCTAAAGATGTTACTCAAAATGACATATTAGCATTGAGTTCGAGAAAGTCAAATAAAAATAGAAAGCCCATTATATGTTATAAGTGTCACGAGCCAGGACATAAAAGTCCTCAATGCCCATATAAGCAAGGCAAGAAGAAAACCAATATTGGTTCTTTGGAGACTAAAGGTTCCTTGTGTGCTCAAGATTCAACACTACTTACTGCATGTGTGGCTGATGGTAATGAAAATAAATGTCAAAAATGGTATATTGACTCCGGAGCAACAAGTCATATGAGTCCTTGTTTGGAATACTTTGAGAACTATAAGCCCTTGATCAGTAATGGTCGTTCTGTCACCATTGCGAATGGAGACAAATTACCAGCTGTAGGAACAGGTGATATAGCTATTAGTGATATTCCAAATATTAGTAAAATAAAAGACGTTGTTTTTGTACCTAATTTACATTGTAATTTAATTTCCGTTAAGAAAGCTGTTGATAAAGGATTCACTGTAATTTTTGATAAACATGGTTGTAATTTTTATAATGATATTGATGTAACTTTAACTGGCAATTCTATTTTACAGGGTTCTTATAGTGGTAGTTTATATAGTTTAAATTTAAATCCAAGTAAACCATATAAGTATGCAGCTATAGATGTGGTTGACAATACAGAACGTACGGTGCACTTTGATTTGTCTGAGTATCAACTGTGGCATAGGCATCTGGGTCATCTGTGTCGTATCGGTATGGACAAACTTAAAAGAGGCCAAGCAAACGGTATGACGTATTCTGCTATCGATAAAGATCCCTGTATACCATGTATAGAAGGTAAGCAAGCCAGAAAACCTTTCTTGAAAATTAAATACAAACGTGCGTGTTGGAGGAGCTCGGTGGCGTAGTGGATTGAGCGCTCTGGTTTCGATCACGAAAACAAAGCAACTTTCGCCATGGTCGGTCCTTGGATGGGTCAATCAAATTTATAATCTTGAGCTCCTCCGTGCTTCGGAAGGCACGTTAAGCCGTTGGTCCCGGTTGTTACTGCAACCGCTTTAACCCACCAACCCGCATTGGGCCAGCGTGGTGGTGTTATGGCCCAAACTCCTCATGTGTTTCTGCCATGTAGGAAGGCCTGTGCCCAGCAGTGGGACGTATATAGGCTGGTGATGATGATGATGATGATGTGCGTGTTGTCCTTTAGAATTGATTCACGCCGATGTTTGTGGTCCGTTTTCTACTACATCTTTTAAGGGAAATAGTTACTTTATTATATTTATTGACGATTTTACACGTATGATGTTTGTTTATTGTTTTTCTTTAAAATCTGAGGTTTTTGAGATTTTTAAAACTTTTCATTCTTTTGTCGAACGACAATTAAACATGAAAATGAAATGTTTGCGAACAGATAATGGGACTGAGTTTGTTAATAAACAACTGTCCAATTATCTTAATAGTTTCGGCATTAAACATGAGACAACAGTTCCTTATAGCCCGCAACAAAATGGAATTAGCGAGCGAAGTATAAGGTGTATTGTTGAAAAGGCTCGAACTATGTTAGCTCAAAGCAACCTCCCTAAAGCATACTGGCAGGACGCTGTGGAAACCGTTGTATACATTAAAAATAGGCCTCCACACCGTGCTTTGGTGTGTGTAACTCCATACCAAAAATGGTATAACGAGAAACCGAATATTTCTCACTTAAAAGTATTCGGATGTAGGGCTCTTGTGCATGTCCCAACATGTCATCGTACCAAGTTGGACGTGAAGGCCGAAGAATTTATCTTTGTCGGCTACTCTGACGATCCAAGGAGCTATTTTTTCAGGCATACACAGTACCCTAGAAAATTAACTAAAGAGAGAGACGCTGTATTTTTTGAAAATGTTTTTACTGGTTTGAAGGCTGAAAAACAATGTGTAAATACATTGTCAGAACCTCTCATTTTAGAACAATGTACTTCTCTTTTGTTATTGTAAAGAGTTTTGTAATAATATATATGTGTATAAAGACTCTATGGACTGAATTGATACAAATTAAAAGAACAGTATGTGGTTGCTAGGTGACATTGAAAAATAACAGTGGTGTCAGAAAGGTGTTAGTGAAAAAGTGTTGTACAGTTTTCGTGATATCAATTGAACCTGCAAGGACTTTACTATCCTCTCTACGCTCTGCTACCGAGGTATTTATTTACTTTTAACAGGTTACGGACCCGCTTGGAGTTGAGAAGTAAAGTTGTCAAAAATGGAAAATTTTTCAACCAAGATCCAAATCGGTCAGCTGGAAGGTAGCAATAATTGGGCAGTCTGGAAATACAAGATGTCAATTATGTTGAGTGTCACTGAATGTGCCATGGAGGCAGCTGAAGGGAAGTTACAGAAGCCCGTGCTGGGACCAGGGGACGGCGCACAGATGACTTATACTGCAGAACTTCTAAAGTATAAGAAGGCTGAATGCAACGCCCTACTCATTCTCACAAGCTACATGACCGAGGACACCTTGATGAAAGTCATGCGGTTTAACACGGCTCACGAAGTTTGGAAGGAACTTCATAGATTATTCGATGGAGAATCAGAAGATAGGTCATACACTCTCTGTATGCAATTTTTCGGGTACAAGAATGATTCCGCAGATGACGTTTCAACAATGATATTGAAATAATTGAAAACCTTTAGTGAATAAAAGGTTTTAATAAACAAAAATTAAAGCATAATATTTTACAGAAAGACAAATAGAGAAAAGTCAACATTGAAGTGATAAACGATAGATTACACAGACAATAGGTATTTATAAAGAAAGAAGTTTACATCATTCTCCCGCGCTAGTCTTTCATGACATAGTCTTCTAATTTCTTAGGTAGTCTCCGTTCTCGATTGGACCGTCTTGGCGATAAAAGTTCACTGTCATTAACTGTCTGTCTTGGTGGTAAAGAAGGCAACTGACAACCAGTTGTCATGGGGAGTTGCGGTGGTTCAGTTTCAAAGTGAGTTACTTCTGGTACTTGATTAGATTCACTTTTATCATTGGCAGTGTCATTTATGCCGGGTACAATTTCGTTCTGACCCTGGAAACCTGCTGTTTCTAATGGAGCCAGGGGTCTGTTGGATACAGTGGTTTCCCGACCATCAGGAAGACGTACGTAAGAAAAATCCGGATTACTGTGTAGAAGTTCTACTTCTTCTACTATGGGCTCGTACTTATTAACGCGGTTAAATTTCTTCAGTAGGACTTGTCCTGATTCTGTCAGCCAACTAGGAACGGACGTCCCGTTCGTCGATCGGCGTGGGTGCTTAAACATCCTCTCATGTGGTGTACAGTTTGTGGCAGTACACAATAAAGAACGAATGCTATGCAAACTATGGGGCAAAACTTTCTCCCAATGCTCCACCGACAGGTTCTTAGTTCTTAGACTCAATAAAATAGTTCGCCAGAGTGTATGATTGAGTTTTTCCACTTGTCCATTTCCTTGTGGGTTATAGGCAGTGGTCCGACTGGTTGCAATTCCTCTAGAACGTAGGTATTCCTGCACATCTTGTGAAAGGAAAGATGTCCCTCTGTCGGAGTGAACATAAGATGGCATGCCAAATATCATAAAGAGGTTGTTGAGGTTAGTGATCACAGTTTGGGCACTGATATCGGAGCACGGAAACGCAAATGGAAAACGTGAGAACTCGTCAATGACGGTCAGTATATATTTGTTTCTGGTGATAGAAGGAACTGGCCCTTTAAAGTCAATGTTGAGACGCTCGAAAGGTGCTGTAGCCTTAATCAAAGTTGTTGGATTAGTGTTTTTGAAAAATTTAGGTTTAACTTCAGAACATATACGGCATGAATTAGTCATTTCTCTGACTTCATTAACGGAGTATGGTAAGTTTTTGCTTTTTAACCAATGGTACATTCTTGATACCCCAGGATGGCATAGCGCTTCATGTAGTGAACGAAGTGTAGATGTTTGTGAGATGGCAGAGCTTACTCGAGAGAGGGCGTCTGCAACGTGATTTTCTCTCCCAGGTCTATAAATGATGTCATATTTATACGGAGAAAGCTCTAAACGCCATCTTAAAATCTTTTCGTTCTTTGATCCGTTACGAGGTAAAATTGTTTTCCGATTAAGTAGTGCCGCCATTTCTTTAGTGATTCTACTATGGCATACGCTTCTTTTTCGATTGCCGAATGATTTTTCTCACTAGCATTCAGTGCTCTCGAATAAAAGGCAATCGGTCGCGACGCTTGCGTCAGTACAGCGGCTATTGCATGACTAGAAGCGTCCGTTTCAACCGTAAATGGAATACTATCATCAATAGCATATACAGACGCTTTAGCTATGTCCTGTTTTAGGCTATTAAAACATTTCATCATACTGTCGTTTATCGGGAAATTTTGTATATGTGCTAGTGCATGAATCTTCTCTGAAAAGCTTGGTATCCATTTTGAGTAGTGAGCGAACATGCCTAGTGCTCGTTTTAGAGATGGAAAGTCTCGTGGTGCTGGCAAGTTTAACAAAGGCGTGAGACGCTCAATGTCTGGTGTAATCACGTGGTTATTTATTGTATAACCAAGAATGTTAATAACATCTTGGGAGAACTTACATTTTTTCATACTCAAAGTAAGGTCGTATTTCTTTGCAGCATCCAAGAATCTTTGAAGGTTTAGATCATGCTCAGCTCTTGTAGCACCACAGATAGTGATATCATCTAGATAAGCATAGGTGTTCTCCAGTTTCTCTTCTCTGATGACCCAGTCAATCGTTCTTTGGAAGCTCGAGACGCCATTTGTGACACCAAACGGGATGCGCTTAAATTGATATAGGTTCCCTAAAGCTTCAAAGGCTGTATACAATTTTTCTTTTGACAGTATCGGTACTTGATGATACGCACTTTTCAAGTCAATGGCGCTGAAGAAGGAGTTCTTAGCGATTTTTGATACTAAGTCTTCGATATTAGGCAACGGGTAAGCATCAAGTTGTGTGAAGCGATTAATCGTCTGGGAATAGTCGATGACTAAACGTTTTCGATGTGTTTCATTTTTCGTCACGAGAACTTGAGCTCTCCACGGAGACAGACTTTCTTCAATGACTCCTTCAGCGAGAAGTGCTTCAATTTCCGCTTTTATGAATAATTTATCTTCGTCACTGTACTTACGGGACTTAATGGCGATGGGTTTGCAGTCATTTGAAAGATGTGAGAAAAGCGGTACAGCAGGGACAGAAGCGGCAGCGACATTACATACTTGCAAAGGTTCTTTCGGTCCACCGAAAGACAGTTCGAAGCTCGAATGTTCGTTAAGGACATCGTGACCTATAATCATATCAGCGCACAGGCTTTTTACAATGAGTAGGTTGACATTCTTGTAAGTGTGTTTGCCGATTTCGATCGTTTGACAGGTTTGGCCGTTTACAGTGGATTTATGCGTAAGTGACGCCATTGATATTGTTTGATTACACGGTTTTCTTTTTAGTCCACATAGTTTAGAAAATTCCTCATTAATAAAACTTATTGAGCTACCTGTGTCTAGTAGTGCTTCTGCTTTAATACCTTTAATTATAGCAGTCACAGTTGCTTTCTTTAAGGAAACAGGTGATGCAGCAGTTATACACGCTAGTAGATCATCTTTTCCTACACTTACGGCGTTTAAATTCTTTGTTGACCTGCAAACCCTAGCTAAGTGCCCTTTCTTTTGACATAGTTGGCACGTTTCTTCAATTGCTGGACAATCCCTACGGCTATGCACCGGTCCTCCGCAGAAGAAACACTTGCGACGACGTTGTATTGCAGCAGCAGTGTTGTCTTGTGATGCGTTACTTGGAGACTTTTCATTTCGTGTAGTCTCACTCTGAGCAGCGTTTATTGGGAGGGCATTATAATGACTAGAGTTGACTTCGGCTGTTTCTAGTGAAAGGGCTTGGTTGTAAGCTTGATCTAATGTGAGAGACAGATTCTCTAAAAGTCTTTGTCTTATTTTATTTGAAGCTATCCCAGCAATAAACGCGTCTCTTATACTATCGCATCTGTTTGTTTCTGCGTCAACGGTTGAAAATTCGCAATCTTTCGATAACAGCTTGAGAGCCTGAATGTAAGTATCTATACTCTCCTCAGAACGCTGTTTCCTGGTTGCGAGAATATGCCGCGCATAAATTATGTTTTTTGGCTTTATATAAAGTTTGTCTAATAATGATATGGCGTCTGAAAACGTACCGGCTTCACTGATGTAGCTGTAGACAGCAGGCGAGACATGATTAATTAATAACTGTAATTTCATGTTTTCCCAACCTTCCGTCGTTGTAGGCTGAGCAGCAAGAAAGCTTTCGAAAGTTTTTCGCCAATGTGTCCATGCTCGACTCGCCGTAGTATCAGTAGGGTCCACATCGAACCGTTCGGGACGTAGATATTTATCCATGTATTTCACGTAGATTTTAAATTTTTGTTTATTAAATTGAAATAATTGAAAACCTTTAGTGAATAAAAGGTTTTAATAAACAAAAATTAAAGCATAATATTTTACAGAGAGACAAATAGAGAAAAGTCAACATTGAAGTGATAAACGATAGATTACACAGACAATCGGTATTTATAAAGAAAGAAGTTTACATCAGATGTCAAAATTAAAAAACATCAGCATCTAACTGGCAAATGGCCTACACACCAGAGCAGAATGGGTGTGCGGAAAGGGAGAACAGGACCTTAGTAGAAGCCGCTCGATCTTACATGCACTCAAGAGAGGGTTTTCCACAGGCCTTGTGGGCTGAGCTGATCAATACAGCAACTTACGTCCTGAATCGTACAGGACCCACAAGAGTAGAAGGGAAAACACCTTTTGAGCTATGGCATATGAGGAAGCCTAGGATCTCACACTTGCGCGTCATAGGTAGTGAATGCTATTTTCATGTACCTATTGAGAAAAGAAAGAAGCTGAATAGGAAAGCGGTCAAAGGAAGACTTATCGGATATGAAAGTGATGACGGATATCGTATTTGGGACGGAATGCAGACCGTGAGATCCAGAGATGTCACGTTCAGTCCAACACTGGAACTAATAATTCCTACAAAAATATCAAACCATCATGACATTGTTGATCCAATTTGTACGGTTCCAGGAGAAGTTATTTCAGAAGATGTCCAGCTGGAGACAAATGACGGTGGGATTAGTGAACCAAGGTATAACCTGAGGAACAGAGGAACACTTACACCTCCGCAGCGTTTTAATGATTACATTTGCCAGTTAGATGCTGATGTTTTCCCAGATACATACAAACAGGCTATGGAAAGAGAAGACAGTAACGAGTGGCTAATGGCAATGCAAAGCGAAATGAATTCGTTACGAGATATGGACGTGTGGACTTTGTGTCAACTACCACCTAATAGAAAAGCGTTACCGTCTAGATGGGTTTTTAGGATTAAAAGGCATCTAGACGGAACAATCGAAAAATACAAGGCACGTCTAGTAGTAAAGGGGTTTAGGCAGAAGAAGGGTTTGGATTACGACCAGACGTTTAGCCCAGTTGCAAGGTTGGCAACTGTTAGAGCGCTCTTAAGTGTAAGTGCAATGGAAAACCTTTATTTGGTACAATTTGATGTTTCAACCGCGTTCTTGAATGGCAAGCTATCGGAGGAAATTTACATGCAACAGCCTGACGGCTTTAGTGATGGCACTAAAAGAGTGTGTAAGCTGAGCCGTAGCCTATACGGGCTTAAACAAGCATCAAGATGTTGGAACACGTGTTTTGAAGGCATATTATTGGATATGGGTTTCGAACAAAGTGAGGCTGATTGTTGTCTGTATTTTAAGAAGATCGGAGAAAGGAAAATACTTATAACTTTGTATGTTGATGACGGGCTAGTAGCAGCTACTGATGAGGAACTGGCAACTAACTTTCTAGCCGATCTCAGGAAAAAATTGAAAATCACAACCAAGGTTGCTTCATACTACTTAGGGCTAGAAATAGAAATAGCAGAAGATGGTGGCATTACTATAAAGCAAGAATCGTATGTGAAGAAAATATTACAACGTTTTGGAATGGCTGATTGTAATTCAGTCTCCACGCCTATAGAAAAAGAAGGCACTCAATCGGAAACAGAGAATGCGGACACTTCCGACAAGGAAAAGAAGTTTCCTTATAGAGAGGCAGTAGGAGCTCTCTCTTATTTAATGGTGGGTACCCGTCCAGATATTGCGTATGCAGTTGGTGTAGTATCCCGGAAACTTGAAAATCCAACTCTGGAAGACTGGAACAAGGTCAAGAGGATTTTTCGCTACTTAAAAGGAACAGTTTCACTCGGACTCGCATATAGCAAGGGGCCTAAACAGCTGCTAGGCTACAGTGATGCCGACCATGGAGGAGATGCAACAACTGGACGTTCAACTACAGGCGTCTTTTGTGTATATGCTGGTGCCGCCATATCATGGCTGAGTCAACGACAGGCCACCGTAGCTATATCAACCACAGAGGCTGAAATCGTAGCTGCAAGTGAGGCATCTAGGGAATTAGTTTGGCTTCAAAGAATGTTTGAAAAGTTGACGCACCTAGAGGATATGCCTAAACTTATGGTGGATAATGAGGCTGCAATAAGATTGGCATACAATCCAGAGTTCCACAAAAGAACAAAGCATATTCGTATAAGACATTTCTTCGTAAGAGAAATGGTGCAAGAGGGAGTGCTCACAATTCAGAAGACCGCGTCAATGGATCAGTTAGCTGATGTTTTAACTGAGGCGGTGCCTAGACCAAGGCTAGTGGATTTGTGTAAACGAATTGGAATGCACCAAGCAATTTATTCCACTGTTTATATCAATTAGAGGGAGTGTTATTGTAAAGAGTTTTGTAATAATATATATGTGTATAAAGACTCTATGGACTGAATTGATACAAATTAAAAGAACAGTATGTGGTTGCTAGGTGACATTGAAAAATAACAGTGGTGTCAGAAAGGTGTTAGTGAAAAAGTGTTGTACAGTTTTCGTGATATCAATTGAACCTGCAAGGACTTTACTATCCTCTCTACGCTCTGCTACCGAGGTATTTATTTACTTTTAACATCTTTTAAATAATAATATTCTAATGCAGTCATCAGGTGCCGTAGTAACTGATAGCAGTGAAAATTCTTTGACGGAAGGCACCAGTGAAAGCAGTCATGAAGATGTTGTTTCTTCAACTGAACCATCACATGAAAATTGTGATAACGCTGTGAGTCGTTACCCGAAAAGAGATCGTAAACCTCCTGATTTCTTTTCTTATAATACTTTGGTTTCTAATTTAGACGACGAGCCAAAATGTTATACTGATGCGATAAGGAGTGAAGACAAACTTCATTGGGTCTCTGCTATGTGGGACGAGTATAACGCGTTGATAAACAAAGGCACATGGATTTTGGTTGATAAACCTAAAAACAAACCGTGTATCCAGTGCAAGTGGGTGTACAAAGTCAAACGAGACTCTGTCGGGAATATTTTAAAATATAAGGCGCGTTTGGTTGCAAAAGGATTTACGCAGGTATATGGCGTAGATTATTTTGAAACATATGCACCAGTTGTGCGTAACTCTTCTTTACGGACTTTGCTAGCTTTTGCTGTCCAAGAAGGTTACAAAATCCGTCATATGGACGTGGATACGGCTTTTCTAAATGGAGACTTGGACGAAGAAGTCTACATGTTGCAGCCAGAAGGTTTCACAGATGAAACACAGAAAGACAAAGTTTGCTTATTAAAACATTCTCTTTACGGTCTTAAGCAGGCACCGAGGTCTTGGAACATTAAATTGAAGCAAACATTGTCAAATATTGGTTTCAAACAGTCACCTTCTGAGACTTGCATTTTCTCAAAGAAAATTAGTGACAATGAAACTCTTTTCTTAGCTGTCTACGTTGATGACCTAGTTTGCATTTTTAAAAACAATTTTACTTTTGACAATTTCAAAAGTGACATAGAAAAATGTTTTTCAACAAAAGACATGGGAGAAATAGAATTTTGTTTGGGAATGAATTTGAAATATGAAAATAATAGTCTTAAAATTTATCAAAAGACTTATATTGAAAAAATAGCGAAGCGATTCAATATGAGTGATGCCAAAAGTGTTTCTGTGCCGCTTTGTAAGAGGTTAGAGAAATCTAAGGAAGAAAGTTCTTATGATTGCCCATATCGAGAGCTTATAGGATGTCTAATGTTTCTTGCTGTGACCACTAGGCCAGATATTGCGTTTACGGTAAGTTACTTAAGTCAGTTTAACACCAAATATGACGAAAGTCATTGGAAATGTGCTAAACAGTGCTTGAAATACTTATTAGCAACTAAAGATTTGGGTATCACTTACAGAAAGACAAAAGATACAGGACTTTGCGGCTATTCCGATGCAGACTGGGCAAACTGTACCGAAGATAGACGCTCATATACAGGATACTACTTTAGTATAGCTGGAGGTCCTGTTACGTGGGAAGCGCGTAAGCAGCCAACCGTAGCTCTTTCGTCTGCTGAGGCTGAATACATGGCTCTTTCTAGCGCTGTCAAGGAGGCCTGTTTTCTCAGACGACTATACGCAGAACTTTCAGGTGAACACCACAAAGTTGTTTTATATTCTGACAGTCAAAGTGCACTTGCGTTAGCTTCCAACCCTATCCATCACAATCGAACTAAACACATAGATGTTAAGTTTCATTTTATTCGCGAGAAGGTCAATGATGAAACTGTTAAATTAAACTTTCTATCGACAGATAAGTTACCTGCCGATATATTGACCAAACCCTTAGGGCGGATAAAACATAAAGTATGTCTAGATAGAATGGGCATTACTTAAGTTTTTGTGTTTTTAGTTATGTAGTTTATATAGGATAGAATTTAGTTTGATTTTTAGTAGCTGTCTGTGCTTATTTCTAATTTTATAACTAATTTAGATTAAGGGGGCGTATGTTGTATACTGGCAAGTTTTATAATCTAGATTGTTATTTAAAATTATTTAATTCTAAGTCACTTCTTGACAGCTTGTTACTTGGTTACCAATATATCTTTGTACACACGCATTTTACTTTATTTTTATTTACAACAGTATAGTTAAAATTTATGATACACTTGAAAAGTTAAAAATTATCCATTTTCCGTTTGGACTGAACTGATCTTAGGAATATTCCATAACATTTTTGCCGTATTAATATTTCATAATAAGTTACATATTATATTTCAACAGGATTTTCGATCTTGTTTCAAAGTAATAAGCTTCAGCTTTTAGTTAAAACTATGCAGTAAGTCTGATTTCATGTTTCATTTCCACGCAATCATTTCTCTTGAATGGGGCAATTTGTTTTTACAATCCAATGAAAACGTATATTAACCTACAGCGACTGAGGTGAATTTGATAAAGTGTAGTCTGACAAAGGTGATAATCTACTGAGATTATATTAATTTCATGAATTGTGATGTTACAGAAATAACTGAAATAGCACCGTTGATAATATCACTCTAACGATAAAAGGAGTATGGCTCATCTAGAAGATCTTTAATCCCTCAAGTGGCGTTATCCCCCCGGAGGGCTATTACAATTGAAAAAAATATTGTGTCTGGAATCTGATGATTTACTTACTATTAAGGAAAGAGTTCACCATCATCATCATCACCAGCTTATAAATGTCCCATTGCTGGGCACAGACCTTCCTCGACTCAAAAAAGTTCAAGGACCTGATAGCAACCTAAGAAATCCCGTACCTAAACTTATTCTTGTCACGCCCTATTCAAATATTCACACAAATAATTAATTATGTAAAATTGTCATGTAGGTACATAATTGTTAGAATTGATCAGTATTAGTATTTATCACATAAACACCTAGCCCTGCTGGGATTGGAACCCGGGACCATTAGCTTGTTACACAAAGTCTCTGACCACCCCACGAGCCAGTTGTCCACATATCATAAGCAAACTCGTTCAATGCTGATTTGATAGTTGATATCATAATAAATATATTATATTTATGGGTAATTATTACGAAGCTGTAAATTCTGACATTTCATGCAAGTCTTGACATTTATGTTATGACCTTATCTATAATCATACGGCCTTTCATGACCCACTAGCGTTCGCAGTAGGTAGCAAAGGAATAGGGTCTAAATGTAATAGACGACACAGCGTAAAAAAATTGATTGCGAAGCAGAAAGAATCTATTTATTTACGAAATTCATTGATGCCGTTAAAAGTTTAGATAGAACGGTTTACAAAGCATGAAACTCGATCGACTTATACCGGGTTGGAACCGATAACCAAATAACCTGCATTGCTACCTGATAACCAGTCTTAACTCAACCTGAAACGGATGATTATATTACCTACGGCTGGAGCCAGCATTTTGGTTGGTATTCAAAAGTCCCTCGAGAATACGCGCAAATATTTCAGTAACATCATTTTGGAGACCTAGCCTTTCATGTTAGCTCTGCCTCTTTGATCGACAAAAGCGAAATTACAACATGCTTGCGTAATTGCAATCTCTCCGGATTATATAGGGTTACACAAATAAATCATAAATTCAGTTTACTGTAAGTTTTCGTGAAATTTTACAATATGAATACACATTGGAGTTGTTGGAATGAAATGAAAATATTTATTTTTACTGAGCGTTCAGTATATTGTTACAAAGATACACATTTTTTATGAGAGATGGTGTAAATAACAATTTGAGTTGACATTTTCATCAAACATCACTGAATATATTAATAACGTTAGCACACATATATTTTCACGGATTCATCATTTTCTTTCTTGTATCTTATTCACTGTGTGATTTTTTTCTTTTTTCTTGGAAACAATACAACGGATTCATTGCGTATAATAACGGCACTAAGTTTACAATGAAACTCTCTAAGACCTAAGACAATTACTCCATAATTGGAGCGTTATGTAAACTTATTAGCTGGATAAATACAATGGGTGTTATTTTTGAATTATGTTCTAATGTATATTTTGGAACTACTTAACAAATATTAATAATTATAATTCTATTCTCTTTCAAGTCAAAGGAACCTTTGTCAAAAAAAAATTAATAATAGTAAGAAAAAATCATCGCAAACATGTTTTTTAATGTTTTTTTAAACAATATTGACAGACAGAAGTGCCTTTCATCTTTCATAAGACTACAAAGTTACAAAAATAGACTCTAATCACTCACACAAATAATACAGTAACAACTAGCGTCGTTCTGTAGATTCCTTGTGTGAGTAATACCGCCTAACCTCCTGAATTTACGAGGGTTGTCAACGTTGCTTACGATTTTATTTAGAGTACACTTTTTTTTCTTCAGCAGGCGTACTCCTTTCTTAACAGAGTAAAAGTTTGACACCAAAAATATATAGAATACTTGAAGGACTACGCTTACAATCGATTTGTCGATAGCAGATAAGGCTTTCTCTGTGAGCGATTCAAATGTAAACTCTTTTGTGCCGTAAAATCAACCGTATTCAGTTTTCTTTGAGACTGTAAAAAGTGTGGTATTATTCTTTAATTTTACTTTATTACTAGTCTTTACATAGTTTTTGATTAGATAGATAGAGATATACTTTAATGCACAAAGACACAAGAAGGAAAAGTAGAGATAAGAAAAAAGGCGAACTTATTGCTATGATAACAATCTCTGCCAGACAAACTTAGGCTAAAGGTAAGCATGATATATAAAAGTAGTTAGTGGTTAAAGCGGTTGCAGTAACCACCGGGACCAACGGATTATCATACCTTCCGAAGCACGGAGGAGCTCGAGATAATAAATTTGACTGACCCATCCCGGGACCGACTATGGCGAAAGTTGCATTGTTTTCGTAATCGACACCAGAGCGCTAAAACCACTACGCTACCGAGCTCCTCTCGAAAATATATTGATTTTAAGACAATCCACGTATTAACAATGCTAGGGTGACATTCCTAGTAAGTATAAAGATACCCTATCAGGAGGTCAGCGCTCTTCCAGTCTTTAATATAATTAATACAGAACCATAATATATTTGAATTTATCTAACTATACTTCTACCTATCAGTGAATAGGTGCTTTGAGTGGAGGAATTGACTTACAGTATGTTTTTGTCAGCTTTTTTATTTATTCGTCATTCATTCAAGAAACACACAGTAACTTTAATACGGGAACAGTTTAATACTGAAGTATATAGGAAAAAGGCGAATGAACATATGCGAGAGTAATTTCGAAAAGACACACGACAACACATCAAGTGAACTAGGAAAGTCGCCTTTATTAAGAACTGATTAAGGGCGGTCCCAGAGTCAAACTGTTACGATTAATGTGCTGTCCAGTGCACATTTATTCCTGAGCTAGAGTACTAGCTACCCCGTAAAACAGCTCTGGTATTTAGCAATAGATTTTGATGAGACCAGGCGTAACAGACTTATAGGTATATCCTTAAATCTGACAATGAACGTTGTCTCCCGACAGGCTTTGTGACGATGAACAAGAGCTGTTATTTGCCTACCGAGAAATTTTGTCGACATAAATTCATTGTGAATTTGTAGGCACATTAATTATCGAGCAACAATAGATATATCGATGTTCAATCGTCACCCGACGATCGTACGTTCTAATCAATTACTAGATTTGCTTAATCACTCCAGACTCGGTTGCAGACTGTAATAATTTACCAAATTTTTAATTTGATTCCTTCTCGCAGTTAATATATTGTAATCAGGTCTAAGATATTGGTAACTTACATCTGAATAATTAAAATATAATAAAACTAGAAAAATTTCACGTCCTGAGGCAGGAATCGAACCCGCGACCTTTCGCAATCCGGGCGACTGCTCTGACCACTGAGCCACCCAGGACTTGGGATATCCCTGTGAAATTCTTCTAGTCTATCTGTATTTGCGTTTATGAGCTAACGTCCACCCTACAATGTCGAAATATTCTATTTCAACATCCGAAACGAGTATTTTTACAAATACCGACGATTCGGTTAAGTTGGGGCAGTGCTTTCAAATATTCTTAATTTTTTGATTTTAACATTATTATAAATGTTTGAAAAATTACTGAGTAATTAAAATATAATAAAACTAGAAAAATTTCACGTCCTGAGGCAGGAATCGAACCCGCGACCTTTCGCAATCCGGGCGACTGCTCTGACCACTGAGCCACCCAGGACTTGGGATATCCCTGTGAAATTCTTCTAGTCTATCTGTATTTGCGTTTATGAGCTAACGTCCACCCTACAATGTCGAAATATTCTATTTGAACATCCGAAACGAGTATTTTTACAAATACCGACGATTCGGTTAAGTTGGGGCAGTGCTTTCAAATATTCTTAATTTTTTGATTTTAACATTATTATAAATGTTTGAAAAATTACTGAGTAATTAAAATATAATAAAACTAGAAAAATTTCACGTCCTGAGGCAGGAATCGAACCCGCGATCTGGGTGCGAAGTCCTGGGTGGCTCAGTGGTCAGAGCAGTCCCCCGGATTGCGAAAGGTCACGGGTTCGATTCCTGCCTCAGGACGTGAAATTTTTCTAGTTTTATTATATTTTAATTACTCAGTAATTTTTCAAACATTTATAATAATGTTAAAATCAAAAAATTAAGATTACATCTGAATGTTAACTTGTAAGGCATGGAACTTAGCAACAAGGTTTTAATACTAATGTTTGGTATGTCTATATTGTATTTCGATGACCGTCTGGCCGAGTGGTCGGTATAGTCAGAGGCATGTTTGTGTAATAAACACGAAAATTTTTGTTTCCGGGTCATGCTTTCTTATAAACATAAGCCTATATATATCTTATATTGCATTTAAAAAAAGACGCCACATTTGACCAATTGACATAGGTTTTGACTGTCTTTATATAGAGAGGAACTTTGGCGGATGATCCGAAATTTTCAGTGCCTAATTCAAATTACTACTAATATTATTTGCCCAATTATTATAATATCTTGTAACCTTACCACCTTCGTTAAAAAGTCAAGTTTATTTTCTGATATAAAATAATTTTACCAGCAGTGTATAAACATGCGATAGACTCAAGCGTTAAGTTTTTATAACAAGACAGGAAGGCGAGGTTTGTGTATGAGCCCTTTGATAATATTAATCACGCTTCGCCAAGCAACTGAAGTAATGTCTGTGGTCCTTTTTTAACAAACTTTTTAAGACTGAACTAAAACCTGTGTCTGTAGGCCTCCCAATAAACTTTTTCGAAATATATAACCAAAATTAGTGTTTAGGAACCTTATGAGAGACGTGAGAGCGGTATTTAGCAAATGGGGGTAGCATCTCCACCTTACTGAAACTTAAAAAACAAATCACGAACTGCTAGTTCCATCTATTCAAAAATCTATGGCACCATCGGAGTTAATAGCTATACTTGTGATAGTTATAGACGATTAAGTCTATAAAGTCTAAAAAAAAAATTAATTATTACTTTACTAATATGGCTTCATCTGCTCAGTAAATGCTGAAACTTATCTTCGTGGAAGCCTAGTGTGTTAGTAATACTAGGTTACGTTCGTTTGGTGCTGAACAACGAATCTTCATTATAGTTACAGCAGTAGCTACGTGAGATAAGCGTATCTGTTTCCACCAAGTCTTGGTAATTCAACTTTCGGAGCCGGTGTAAATTCATTCAGACATGACAGAGAGTCAGACGTTTTGACATTGTTAGTAAATGTTATTTTTTTTGTGACAGTACAAATACATAATAGTAAGGGGGTTTGACCGGTGGCCATCTTAAAATGTCATATCAAAATGGCGCCTATTTGAAGTTTACATGCCTGCAAAATTTCAATTACTAATAAACAGGCCACCGCGTGGAGTAAAGTAAACTACAGATGAAAATAGATATTTGGAATTTTTAATGTAACTAAATCACAAGCAAGCTAATGGCCCACTTGGTGTAAAGTGGCTACCGTCACACACACTTTGTATTGCAGGTGCGTTGTTACCCTGATGCCTAAGATAGAATGCCTTCCATGCCCAGTACATTACACTGGCTACCTTCAATCTTCCTTCAATCCGAAACACAGCGAACTAATTTACGGCCGAATTAGGCAAGGTGGTGGACGGTAGGTACCTCTACCCAGACGAACCTACGTAAGAGCCTAGCTATTTTTAACCGATTTCAAATTTTTACGTGATACTTTTCTGTTCGGTGCGTTATAATTGTCCTTTGGTCCCATTAAAATTTATTTAAAATTCATCGGGTTGTTTGGATTTTCAATAACTGGAATGTAAATTGCGAATTTTTGCTTTCCTATGACTTTTTGATGAAACGATACGATAGTAAAAAACAATATATGCTGACGGTCACCCATCTAACTGTGACCTTAGAAAGTTATCAGTGAAAAATGAGAAAATGGTTTTAAACAAAAATAAAAACCTACTTCAAAACTTTAGAAAGGATAAAATATTTAAATATTAGTATATTTTTTGGAGTCAGTGCTAAGTTGTTTCCAGAAACAATAGAAAGTGAAGCACCGACTCCAAAAAATATGTTTCTCGAGGATAAGTAAGGTAAGGTACACCTACTTAAATTTAATCATGTTATCCCTTTTCGTGTTATCAAGTCGGTTTTAATTTTTGTTTAAAAAGTTTTTAATACAAAGATTTATTACAAAACATACCAACCTCTATTTTGAGGTAGGTTGAAAATAGCGGATCGGCATAGTTGTTTTTAAGCCTACGAAAAGCAAATAAACAAACAAACAAGTAATGAATTGGATACACCAGGAAACCTATTGCAAAACTAAACGAATCAAACTTCAATTTGAATGCTGCTTTGTTTTATCTGCTAACAAACATGTTCGGTATCGTGAGGCACGTTCCAATTTATATTTTACTGCATTTTTAAACGAAACAAGACATTATTTAGTAGAAATACCTAATGTTTCTGTCAAAGATAATGTCATACTGTGAAAGGGGTGGAATGTAAAATTAATTTTCAATATCAAACGCGATAATCTAAGCAAATAAACAATGATTATAAAATTGAAGTTAGGGGAGGCCTTTGCCCAACTGTGGGCTCTCTCGGTTGATATGATAATGATGATGAATCTAAATATTTCACCAAACTAGCCAAATTCTTAATAAGAAAGCATATTTCACTTCACAATCTTGTAAGTATTGAAAACCGTCTCAATTGGTTAATTTAACAAGCTGATTTATTTTCCGTAGAGCCCTAAGTAAACTTGTATACACAAGTTGGTACACAAAGCACAAAGGGAGTTCAGAAACTCTCCTTATAGAAAGTCTGCGAAAAGTACAATTCAGTTTACAACCTCAAACCAATTCCTTGAAAAGCTCATACAAGCCAGTGCTAGAGGAACTGACAAACTTAAATAGACTGCCACAGAGGAGTTGAGTGAATGGGAAAGTCAAACATAGTTGGGTGAGCCTTATTGGTACTAACGCGTACCCAACGCGCAAAGAGCACTCATCCTTCGCTAATTTACGGGAACAAAGCTCGCCCTTAATAATATCAAATAACCTGCGAACAATTTTCTAGGTTTACAAAAGAAACGCTTTCATTATTGTGGAAAATGTGCTAATTCTAGAATCACCTAATTACCGCAGAAGCAGAAAAAGTTCAAGAAAACAAGTTCTTTTCTTATTTAACACGACAAGCAATTGTTTCTTGTAATTTGAGTCACCAGGAAAATTCCGAATGGGCCTTATGAATTACGTGATTACATCAATTTATTACGGAGGCGTACGTATTCAGGAATGCTTAGTGTAACTTACCCAAACCTCTAAAATCTTAAGCTGCTATAATAATGCGAATTCGAGTGTGTATAATTTTTAATTGAAAATACTTAGAATCATAATGGTATTCTGAAATAAAGGTTTATTAAGCAATGCATTGTTTAATAAACCTTTATTTCACATTAACTTTATATATATAAAAATAAAATCTAAATCTGTACCCAATAGATACCTACATTTGTACAAAATTCCTAAAATAAAACTGGAAATATTCTTAATGAATATTTGAAGTCATTTGATTACTCAATTATTTTTTAGACAGAACAATTATTTACAAGCCAAATGCGTCAAAAACAACGTATAGGTTTTAAACTCATAATTGGCTCAATATTCTGACTTTGAGATTCCTTTTTCGATAGAACAATATTATGGTACTATGCAAAAGATACTACTAGCTCTCAAAGTCAGGCGCGGCTAGACATCCCCTTTAGGTTGACTATTCCTAATTACGACCATCCACTCCAAGAGGAGGTAATCTCTTCTATTCGAAACGTTAAAATTAGCAGCCCTCAAAGGTAAAGAGGCCCTATAGGCAAATAAAACCTTCGTCCGATAAACACATGATACGATTTAAGTTAGGAGATATTTATATGTTACGACATGTTTTCAGCGTTTAAAACCTTTTCACTATGTTACCTATATGTGGCGCGTTTTAATTGCATGTGTCTCTCT
Organism: Nymphula nitidulata; assembly: GCA_947347705.1. Taxonomy (NCBI): domain Eukaryota; kingdom Metazoa; phylum Arthropoda; class Insecta; order Lepidoptera; family Crambidae; genus Nymphula; species Nymphula nitidulata. The sequence continues at coordinate 29,231,994 of OX374616.1, forward strand.
GGAATCTGATATTTAATATTTACACATAAGATGAGTGAAATAAAATAAACCTCAAAATGTCGATTTTGTTCAAAGTTATAACTAAAATTTTAACAGATTTTTAACACATATATATATAAAAGGCGACGTAGGTGTACAAAAAACAACACTTTTTTTGTAGGAATGTAAATAAAACCGTAATTAGCACTTCCAAACCATTTCAATGCTATTACACACTTACGAGTATCTTCTATTCGCCGTTAGTGCACAAATACTTTCCCATCCAAGAACAATACTTTTCTCGAGAATAGCCTTCTAATTACCAAAGGCCTAATTACGCGTTAGGACCAATTAAGTAATTAACTGATATTGGAGGCTCGTATTCTAACCTTAATTAATAATTCTTCAGCTACTCGACTTTCGGCTGCTTAAGATGATTGCTTGGTGACATCTCGTGTTGGAATGTGGAAATGGGGATTAGAAGATAAATCTTTGATGTTTTAATTACATTATGTGTTTTAGTAATTACCTATATCAATATTGAATAATTCTATTTCTAAAGATAATTATTCTTGACGTTCGTTTGAAGTTATTGGGTGTTCACGCTATTAGGTATAATTAAAAAGTATTTTTTATAATATTATTAAACATTACCTACCTTTGCACCTACTGGCAGAAGGACCTGACTTTATTTCAGGTACATACTTTATTTTAGACTAATCTTTATTGTTACAATAACTTTATTGTCTCCTTACAAAAACGCCAAGCACGATTGATAGAAATAGCGTATAAAGAAAATAAAAAGTGCCAAATAAACTAAACATTCCTCTAAGTGCCTGAAATAGCTTAAAAGGGTAGGCGCCATTGCTATTTTTCCAATTTTAGACAGCGAGAGATCGGAATGGCCCATTATAAGCGACCTTTCAAATCGGTGTACACACGCCTGCAGATAGTATTAAGAACTTCGGGTATCCTTTGCGGTGGTAATAAGAGTCATTTTTCAACTTGATTTGCGAACATCTGTACCTACGTCTTATACGAGTAAGTACACGGGATTTTCCAAAACTTGTTATGCTTGTTTCAGTAGTATGGAACATAGCTTTTTACTCTTAAAGAGCTAAGTCAGCTTTCTGTATCTCATCTGTTATCATCACTACATCAATAATGTCGACTGTAAAACAATAGCCTTGACCGATTTATAAATCGGACCGATTCAGTTTTGGTATACTTTGTATCCATCCGCTCCCTGTAACCTTGACCAGGGCAGTCTCGACATAGATTACGATCACATTTCTATTGCTGAGGCCTTGTATTTTGATCCGTAGCTAACTCAACCAATAGCCGAAGTGGTAGAAATGATTACCAATGGAAATCAGCAAAATTTTTATGATGCTAGCTTCCGGCCGCGACTTTGCCCGCGTTATTTCATGGGATCGCATTCCCGAGAAAAAAGTCTTCTATGCTTTCAGAATATTATCTATCTCTGTGACAATGTTCATCTAGATCAATCAGCCGTTTTGGCGTGATCGAGTAACTAAACTCCAAACTGTCGCATTTATAATAGTAGCTTCCCCGAGCAATTTCGTCTACGTTATCCAATGAGAACGAAGATTAAGATTAGTAAGATCTAACAACTAACGATTTTTATCTACGTACTGTTGAGTTACATTAGGTGACGTAGTCGTTCCGATATCACTCCAATAGTGCACTAAGACATGACTCATGATATTTGCAAGACTATCTCAAAGAGAAGTATTCTCATTACTATCATACTGCCGCTGGTCGATAGCTGCTTGCAGTACGATTTACAAACAGAGAGACACGTCATCTTCTCTAATAATTTACTTCTACGACAATGCTGTGGCTGTGTTATGTTCGTCGCTGTTTTAGATTGGACATGAAGTACCGACGATCGATATTTGTTGAATGTTATAATATTTCTTGTGTATCGGTAACGACCTAATGCAATATTTGATTGACTTTTCCATAAAGATAGGAAAAAAAAAACTTTTTGGTTCTCCCGTTCTTATTAACCGACTTCAAAAACGAGGAGGTTCTCAATTCGGCCGGTATGTTTTTTTTTTTCTATGTATGTACACCGATTACGCCGAGATTACTGATCCGATTTACGTGATTCTTTTTTTGTTCGATGCGGAATAGCTGCCATTTGGTCCCATAAAATTTTTTTTAAAAACAGTTGGGTACTTTGGTTTTAAATTAAAAAAAAACTGAAATTATGAAATCGTCTACATAAGCGAAATTGCGAATTTTTGCTTTTCCAATGACTTTTTAGTGAAACGATACGATAGTAGGAAACAATATAAGTTGACGGTCACCCATCTAGCTTCGACCGTAGAAAGTTATCACTAAAAATTGTGAAAAAAAAAATTTAAACAAAAATTAAAACCGACTTCAAAAAACTGAAAAGGATGAAATAATTAAATTTAAGTAGGTATTCATCCCCTAGAAACATATTTTTGGAGTTGGTGCTAAGTGGTTTCCAAAAACAATAGAAAGTAAAGCACCGACTCCAAAAATATGTTTCTAGGGGATGAATACCTACTTAAATTTAATTATTTCATCCTTTTCAGTTTTTTGAAGTCGGTTTTAATTTTTGTTTAAAATTTTTTTTTCACAATTTTTTTATTTCATTTTGCTCGTCGTCGAGACACTAGTGTTGCCAACGGTTGTCAAATAACTTTAGAGAATCGTATAGAGTAGTCAGTACCCCTGTCTATTAAACTTGAGGTCCTGGTTTAAAAACGGTCAAGATTTACGATAAGTATCTGTCCGTATTATTGCTGTCGTCATCTTTGTCGAGACTATCTGTACTAATTCCTCATAAGGGCACTAAATTATTTATCATACTTTTTGGAGTATAAAAAACTGCCGGAGTTTGTAGATGTGATTGTGATATGAAGCATTAAATCTACACAATGCGCTGATGTTAATTATAATTTGAAGTTATAGTACTGCAGACTGCAGTAACCGCCTCTGTAATCTAGTGGTTAACACTACCTACTTCGAATCTAGAGGTCCGGCATTCGATTCCCGTGGGGGCAGAAATTTTCCGCTCGGTTTGGTTGGTGGCACGCCTGTAATCCAATAAAGGGCATATATAGCTGATGATTATGATGATGACGATAAAATTAAAGACTGTTTATGAAATCTGTGTAGATTTTGACTGTGATTGTTTTTATTATTATTATTCTTAACGGGAAAGCTCTTAGTCTTCTTCTCCCCTGATGGTAAGTAAGATTGAAGATAGATGCGAGCTACACCCGGAATCCTCAACTACAGAGGAACTAGCTATCTTCCACAATGCGGTAAGCATTATGGTTTTTAGAGGCAAACTAAGTACGATAAGATTGATGGTAGCTGGTGAGCAAGGCGGACTTATAATAACCAACCAAAATAAGTCTGTTCTCACAAAAATTAAACTTCCTCTAGACCACAGAGATCGCTCGACCACTAGAACACCAAATTCAGTGTCAATTCGGTGAAATCTGGCCGGATTGGAAATGATACCTGATTGCAATCCTTAAAAATAACTATCAATATATAGTGCTTAAAAATTTTGTCCAGTATGTAGATATCTGTAAGACAAACAGATACTAAGATTTGTAAGTTGAAGTAACAAAGAAATCCTGCTCACAACGCATGCAGAATTGGAGGCTATAAAAGCGTGAAAGTTTTGGCATGGCGACCCCCATAAAATGGCCTGGCCGTCCGGTCAAGGTTGTTGTTAGCTAATGGCTGCAGATGGCACAGAGCTGATCTGTTTGGGAATCGATTTGGAAGGCCTTTTGTTCAGAAGTGGAGATATTAGGGTGAAGTTATCGTGAAGAGGATTGCTGTCCTTAGAAGTGTTAGAATACCTACATTGAAATTTACTACTTAGCTGCACTCGGCATGTTTTGCAAAGTTCGTAAATAAAAAACTAGTTTTTTAACCCTGGAACCTTCACCGGCGTCCTAGAAAACCCTAACAAAGGTGCATCACGATCTGATCAATGAATGGGACAAACGTGCAAACATAGATTTTAAATTTTGTAGATTTTATTAGTACGTATTTGTTTCTTTATTGAATCATTGCAGTTTTTTTTAATTTAACTCTTTGTAACTCCACAAGATTTAAATGACAGTTGATTCAAAATGTTACTAAGGAGTGTCTCTGATAAAAAGTCTTTTATTAAAATAACTAACAAAACACACAATATATTTATTATATTAATAAATTATTAAGTGTTGTCTTATTTATAAGTTGCTACTGTGTAATTCATTAATGTTTTTTTTTATATAAGTATATAGCTACTTGTTCTACAGATGAGTAGGCATTTCTTTTATTTTTTTTATTTAACATATAATGTAGGTATGCTGCTAAAAACAAAATAAAAACTATACGTTATCTTATTTATCTTAGTCAAATAGGATGATACTAACATAATCTTCAAACATATACACTAAGAGCCTAATATCTCCCTGACAAATCACAAAAATGGCTTTGGTACAACAACTCCCCCTTATTTAAGGTACAGAGGGAAACATTGGAAATTTGCCAAAAATAAGCCATGTCAAGGTTCTGGCACCCCCGAAGTAGACGCAAAATGTTCCCACATTATAGTAGGTACCGACTGCAGAAAATGAAGACGAATCAGTTTTTCTCCAAAATCCAGTGCAAATTGTTACAAATATACGGGGAATTCAGATTTATGGGATCGTTATTATGAGCTACGAGAACTCCGGAACGGATAGTAAGAAGTGTGAATATAGTTCGGTTTTGTGAATTAAGAATGTGGTCTAGCTGAAGATAATCCGACTTTCGGGCATTAAGGTACGTATAATATGAGCACGTCTTAAATTGGCATCTCATGTTGATGCAACCTGGAGACTGAAAATAATAATTATGCGTTTCTTTAGAATGAAGGTAGATAGTATTTTTTTGCCTGTCCTTAAATTTTATTTACTCATTGTGAAATTAAAAATAGTGTTGGCCATTATCGGTCGGCTGTTGGCGATTCCTAAATATCATGTCATTGAAAAGTATCGATACTAATATTGTAATTGATATTGAATTATTAATATTGTTATTGATATTGATACAATGATACTCTGTAATATTTCAATTTATGTCTGTTGTCACTTAGTAATCTTTAATATGGTAATCTTATAATTTCGTATCATTCATCCTTTCTTTTTTGCTTTAATTTTAATAAAAATAAATTTGGTGGACTTCACTCGCTTAGGGACAAAAAGATTAAAAATCATTCATAGTAAAAACCTCTAATTTACTCTTACATCATCACTTTGCGTAAAGTGATGATCACAGAGTAAATTACACAAAGACGTATGCTTACTAATAGACAGAATGAAAAGAAATCCGAACTCAAAATTATCAGGATTTCCGCCTAAGCAAAGAAAGGAGGATAAAGGTTTTCCACCAAAGGGGCAAGACGAGACGAGATTTAAAATTTGTATGGCAAATTTTCAATCCTCGCTTCGCGCATCTTTGACGGAAATAGTTAGGATTGACGAGGAGGTGCGAGACGTGAATTGAAATATTTGTTTGTGTAAAAATGTACCATATTGCTTCCCATATAGAGTATAAATTTTAATGTGAAATTTGATATGATTTCGAACACTAAGCGATTTTCCACCGGAGGGGCGAGACGAGACGACGCGAGACGATAATTGAAATTAGTATGGCAAATTTTCAATCCTCGCCTCGCGCATCTTTGGTGGAAATAGTCAGGATTGACGAGGATGTGCGAGACGTGAATTGAAATATTTGTTTGTGTAAAAATGAACCGTATTGCTTTTGAATTAGAATTATTTACGGGATATTTACCATGTAACTTTATAGTTGTGAGTTCCCGATATATAAACCAGTTCCCGGTAAATATCCCGTAAATAATTCTAATTCAAATGTTAATAACCATGAAAGTATAAAGTGCGTATTGCTTTTGTTATAGAGTATAAATTAACTCTGCAACAGAAACACGCTTCTCGCGATATGTTTATTGTTGTGAGATTTCAATCCTCATCTCGCCACTCTGGTGGAAAATAATCTCGCGCGAGCACGCGCGAGTTCGCGCGGGAAATTTTTATTGGAAAAGGGTCAGTGCGATTTCAATTCTCGTCTCGCCTCGCCTCGTCTCCCCCCTCTGGTGGAAAACCACCTTTACACTTTAAAAACTTTCAGTGACGTCAAGGCACAGGGTATCTGTTTGAAGGAGCGGAAACAGCTGGAGTAAACTACCCTAAGGCTGTCTGGCTGTCTGTCGTCGATTCCATACGAAGAAAGAAAGAATAAACCATTGTTTTTACTTTATGCACTTATTAGGGGTTTCGGATGAAAAGGCCTTCAAAAATAATATTACTTTTATTTATTAGCTAATGGCCAATGTTTTTAAAAAATAAAACGAGCCTAGAAATATATTGAGCTTTCAAACAGTGGAGTATTTTTTTGTGTCACCCAATATCACCTACAGCAACGAAATCAAGGAAATCACTTGATATTTCTGGTGCGTTGATATTGTTTTCCAAAGCTTTTATCCCAATATCCTATTGCTTCCAATAAGCCTGTCCATTTTTCATTTGATTCTGAATAGTATAATCTTGTTTTTGTTTCTTTGAATTGCTTGTTTGAGCGAGCCACGATATCAATAAATGTGAACAACTGACCAACACGAGGAATGAAATTAACATTACCGTTTGGGTCAGTGATCTTTATGTATTAATCGTTAGAAATAAAGTTTGAATTGTAACTTTCAATATGGAAAAAAAAATTAGAAATAAATAAAAAAACACATATTTATAATAAGTAAGTACCTACCTACATTTGGAAAATATAATTACAAGTTAGTGACAAGGTTATTTAATAGCGAAATAAAAGAATATTAATCTGACAGCAAAAAGAAATAAGAGATAAAACTTAAATTACCTATATGTCAGGTTTTTGTCGTCTACAGAGAATCTTGAATACTACATTTAGGTACATTCATTACAGAGTAGGTAGCTAAGTATTACATATAACAGTAGAGATTTCTTAAAAACTTGTAATAAGGTTAAGGTTCTGCGGTAAGTCTTTTTTATCGGGAGAAAACAAAACTTCGGACTGTTGTTTTGATTTATTTTCTTGAAGTAAACTTTGTTATAATACTGCTAATATTATAAAACCCCATTTTTCCGCTGCTATCCACTTACTTTTGAAATTTACGGGATTTTATTACTACTTTGTTTCAATTACTTTTTTGCCGTTTGAGATTCAGCATTCAATAAAATTCAACGATAAAAATTACACTTTGGTTCATACCCTGCCGCTGGACGAGAACAGCGCGGGACTGATCGTCGTGAAAACTGAAGGAAGGCTTATTTCCAGCAGCAGACGTCTTTCTGCTGAAATGATGATTCTTAATTACATAAAAGGCAGCTCTCAAGACTCTTCACTTTTTTTTACACTAACAGGACTAGCTAACTAGATGACAGGCCCACCTGGTGGTAAGCGGTTACTGCCACCTATAGACACCTGAAATAACAAGGAAAAGCACTTGATATTGCAGGTGCGTTGTCATCCTGAGCCCTAAGATGAAATGCCGTCCATGCCCAGTAATTACACTGGCTACCTTTCCCTTCAATCCTAAACACAGCGAACTGTTTCACGGCTGAAATAAGAAAGGCGCGCGCATTAACTCAGATCTAGTTCTAAATGTCATTGGGCCCTAATCAAGCTGTGTAAACACAACAGAGTGAGACTAATCTGGGCACTCATGGAGTAATGGGCAATGAGAAGACTGATGAACTACAAGGCTGCCCGTTTATCTTTTAGACAAAAATATTTATTACTCCAAGTCCTTCCTATGGGAGTAGGTAGGAGGATGAAATTTTGAAACATGAAATCGATAGTAGTGGTAAGTAATAGGCTCGCTACTGGGCTGAGGCGCTCTCATCGTATTTTGATACTAACCAAATGCTCCACAAAATGGAACTCTGTCAAACACAGATCTAACAAGAACATGTTGAGGGCCAGAATTCAATTTAACATCTTTTGTGCGGATTCATCCGACGCCAGGAGACCATGGTCTCTTTCTGACCAAAGATATAAAAATATAATAGTTGTACTGATTGCTGCTATATTCGGGACGAAAGGAAAGTAAAAGCAAGGGAAGTAGGGAAGCACAAAAGATCCCGAAGGGTCGATATATCATCAATACCGGCCAAATTTTACAGTCACCGTTTATCCATTGCTGGAATAACGAAGAACGTTTTCACAGTGACTTTGATAGTAACAGTCATGAATGTTATACTAGAATATAGTGAGATTGCGACTGTAATAAGCAGCGGTGAATGTCACAATATGAATTCTGACAACTTTTTTAAGCCTCTGCATATGAATTAACGTATTCTCGACGTCGGCAGGCGCTCTAGCGTTGGAAAGGTTAAAAGAGTAGCATTATCCCGGGAGCTTATGACAATTTAAATCCCACGGTTTGGAATGTGTGGTTTGATAGTTTAAAAGAGATGATATCACAAGGGAGCAATAATATTTTTTTGGCGAGGGCGCTTTTTTCAATCCAGGGTGAGAAGCGAAAGAATCTGCTCGTGATTCTAAAGTAGAACCTTGTGCTCAGCGAGGGTTTCGATATGCGTCGTCCGAGGTAAAAATAATTTTGCGACCGAGTATAGTTTTATTGAGATTTAATTTAACAAACACAAAATTGTGTCTGAGCGAACTTTATGTTATAAAATTGGTGTAGTTTTGTATCGACGTGTAATTAGAAGATCATTTGAATAAAAGTGAATTTAATGTGAAAGACGTTAAGAATTTTATCGTGGTTAAAGTCAAAGTCAAAGTTCTTTATTGCACTTTCCATGTTGTGTATACAGATGTTGTGAGTTGTGATAGAAAACAGAACCAAACATGAAACCCTGCAAGGGCACAGCAACTATAAATTTAGGTAGTAGGTAACCATGTATGAAATGTTACCTTTATAATATTACTAGTCTCACACTTGATTCTTTTTATTTTAAACAGCTATCAATTTTAAAGATAACATGGCCACTTTGAAAATTAAAGTTATTCCAAAGATAACATAGCCATTTAAAAAAATAAAGATATTCAAATATAGATATAACTAAACTAAATTAAATTAAATTAAATTAAATCAAATTAAATTAAATTAAATTAAATTAAATCAAATTAAATCAAATAAAACTAAATTAAATCTAATTAAATTAAATAAAAATAAACCAAATTAAATTAAATAAAACTAAATCAAATTAAATTAAATTAAACCAAATTAAATCAAATCACATTAAATAAAATTCTTTATACATACCTAATTAAAGTTTTGCGTACCGATTGTTATTATAGAAAATTATAATAATAATAATAATAATAATAAAAATACCAGGTTTTTAATCTGAGAAATATGTGAACACAAAATAATAGTAATAATTATACATCAAAAAACTCTTGCAGCGAATAAAAACATTTATCTGATAAATATTTCTTTAGCACTAATTTAAATTTGTTTAAGTTTATTTCATTACTTATGTTCTTGGGTAATTTATTGTAAATTTTCACACACATAGATAAAGGGCCACTTCTAAACATTTCAAATTTGCATGTTGGTTGTGCTAGTTTATTTTGCACTCGTAGATTTTGTGGACGAACGTGATATGGAAAGAATTCTGGGTGCTTTCTGACAAATTCACACGCAGCATAGATATATAGGGATGGTAATGTCAATATATTAAATTCTGTAAAATAAGGTTTGCAGCTGTCCATAACGCATAAATTTCCCATTATTCTTAAGCATCTTTTTTGTAGTCGAAATAGTTTAATCACTTCTGTACTATTTCCCCACAACAATATGCCATAGGTTAGCCATGAGTGTGCGTTATATTATACACCTAATCAAAGTATCACGTGGATACTGTCATCATATATTTTACTCCAAGATATATTGAAATGTGTTACACCTGCATTATGGCAAATACTCAAGACATGGCTGTAAGGGAATTTTTCCTCATGTCTTCTCTGTGCTAGAGAGAACTTATGAACAACTATAGTCGGGCCGAATCCTAAACTCCCGTATGACAGTTCAACAATAGATCGCTACAACCTTGGCACAGCGTAATCATTTGAAATCGAAATTCATTTAAAAACTATAAATGAATCTCCTCTCTCCGCAATCAATTACAAACGAAACAAATAGCTAATCGTAAACATAGAACAAAAAATAGTACTTATTCCCAGTATTAAAATTGTTTCTTAAGCAAGAAAACATTTAATTACGATTTCTGTAATACGCTCTTGCGAGGTTATGGCATTCGGATATATTTTATCTTTATTTCTAGTGATGTTACCTCAGATATCACATACCCATGGCCAGCAAACATGAAAAATAATAGTCGGCCTATCTTATAATTTCATTTTCGTTTTTTATTTAAACGCTTAGTGAAAAAAGTAGTTTTTGAAGTTTTTTTTACTGGTGCCGTCGCCATTTTGTTTTCTCGCAGACGTCCGAAGAAAAAAGAAGACAACTAACCGAGGCATGTGAGAAAGTGACCAAATAAGCTTGGGAGAAGGTGGTAGAAAAAAACAAAAATCTTATATTGTCCGATTATGATTGTGACATTAAGTAGATAATATAATCCACAGAGAAATATTTATCTAGTTAGTGAAAGTGTAGCTCAGAAGATGACGATTCTGATTAAGAAAATTAATCATTTTATTTAAATTTGTTTCTTTTACCTTTCAATAACTATTTAAACAAAAAGTGCTGTTATTACGTACTTAGTATCAAATAATCGCAGCGATACGTGTATAGGTTGTGCAAAGATACATCACTAGTAATGTCGAACTGACATACGTCATAAGAGAGTTTTGGATTCGGCCCTACTGTATTTTCGTCACTGACGACGTACTTCTTTTTGCTTTAAGCTCAAACTCGATTATGTTCCAAATTCAAAACTCATTAAGTACTGCCAACTGCAAAAGTCTCAAAGAAATAGAGGTCTATTATGTGCTAACAAATCATCAAATAAGATTTACAATAGTTAAGTCTTTGTCAATTTAGTAAAAAGGATATTATAAATTAGCATTGGGTTAGAGATAAGACAACATTCTACCGCCAGTATGCATTAATTAATGCAATGCACTGTATGTTAACTTTCAACCGAAGTTCTGTTTGACAACGCCAACGTTAAATCCGGATAAATACCAATAAAGACACAAGTTGCTATGTTCCTTACCTACATTAATTAATTAGACCTTAAAATCACAGCGATAAAGCGTGAGAAACTGAAGCATGAATTGTGTGATATTAAAGTAGAAATAGCAAAACATTTAAAACTAATAGATAAATTTCATTTAATTATACCATAAAAACTGCAAATATTCCGCGTATTTATAAAATGAATTCGTTTACTGGACAATGATAAAATACGAAAGATCATAAAAAGTATCGGTGATTTCGTATATGTACGTAGGTAGGAAGGAAAGGAAGGAAGGCACCATATGTACCTATATGGTGCCTTCCTACGTGTTTCCTTAATTTTCACCATTCCATACACGGATACAGCGTTTATTATTACGTAGCTTGGGTAAGGACACATGAAAATGAACTGTACGAAAGGAAAAACGTGATGGCAATATGCCAGCACACGACACAAAACGGATCGTAAAAGATAATGGTTATAAGGGCTTCTGTAACAATAGTAAAATTAAATTATGTTTGCAATCATTTTTGAAAAAAACTGTGAAATATCACTTTTATTGACTTAGAGCCCAATTATATCTCTACTTTGTACCAAGGCTTGCATTTGAACACAAATTAGTTGTCCCAAAAAGTATGGAGTCCTGGCCAGGCCTATAAAAATCATACAAGGAAGCCTTAAGGCGGGATCCTCAAGGCTTCCTTGTATGAGTTGGAGTGGATGTACAGTCGATAACAGAAGTAGCTTAACACTTTAGTACCATGTCACACCGACTATTGCGCTTGTACCTAATGGTTGCTACCGTACTACATTAACTCCGTAGGTATTGTGACATGGTACTAAAGTGTTCAGCTACTTCTGTGGTAGACCGTACACTATTACTAAAACATAGGCAAATATATGGAGAACAGTTTTCAAATGTCCATTTTCTTTTTATTTGCTTTGTTTCGTATCACAAAACAAGATTTTTTTTATTTTTTATACAGTCCTGTAACTAAAGCAAAAAATTGATACAGATTTTGCTTAAAGTATCCACAGTTATTACAAAGTGGTCATAATGTTCCAAAGTTCTTAAATCAGGATAAAATAGTCATTTAAAATTAAAATTGCCCATCAATTAATTTTCACACTGCGATATTGTCGCATATGGTCGTAAGAAATATTGGTACCGGGCATTTTAACAGATTCTATCAATGTATTGGTATCACTAAATGTCACTGTCTTTTCATTAAAATAAATTAACACAATTCGAACGTTCGAACTGATTAGTTATAAGATGTATATTTTATTTTTTTGCTCCTATAACAGAACCCACTCCACTCTCAAGCCAAATAATTATCACGACACCTTTGTTACTTAAGTGACGTGTAGTTTACTTCTATGAGCCTAAAATGAAAAACATAAGGTGTAGGTAAACTTCGATTCCCTCGAAAATCGACTCTTAAACTGACTTCCAAAACGAGGAGTTTCTGAATTAGTTTGGTATGTTTTTTTTAATGTATGTACACCGATTACGGCGAGATTTCTGGTCCGATTCACGTGATTATTTTTCTGTTCAATGCGGAATAGCTGTCCACAAAAAAATATTTAAAATCGATTTGGTAGTTTGGTTTTTAAATCAAAATAACTGGAATAATTAAGTCGTCTATGTATGCGAAATTGCGGATTTTTGCTTTCCTATAACTTTTTAGTAAAACTTTCCTATAACATTTTAGTATGAATATTATTATTATTAATAATTTTCAACAAATCGTGCTTAAGGTGACGAGCACTGCCACTTGTCTTTGTTTTCAAAAGCGTCCCCCTAACATCCTATATATGCTGACGGTCACCCATCTAGCTTTGACCTTAGAATGTTATTACTAAAACGTGGGAAAAATAAAAAATAAAAAAAAAAACCGACTTCAAAATACTAAAAATGATAAAAAAATAAAATTTAAGTAGGTACTTAAAAACCCCCATTGTTCCTAAAAAAACTTTTTGAAGTCGGTTTTAATTTTTCTTTAAAATTTTATCGAATATTAAGTTACAATATTTGTAGTTAGATAATACAATACAATATTCTATTTGAAGAGCTCGGCAGCGCAAAGGTTTGAGCTCTCTGGTTTGAATTACGAAAACTAAGAGACTTTCGCCGTGGTCGAGCCCGGGATGGGTCAATCAAAATATATCATGCTGAGCTCCTCCGTGCTTCGGAAGGAACGTTTAGCAACGGCTAATAACGTGATGGCAATATTCCAGCACACGTCACAAAACGGCGATCGTAAAAGATAACAACCCGTAACCCGCCAACCCGATATTGAACCTTCGTGGTTGCGCTATGGCCCAAACTCTGTACCCGGCAGTGGGACGTATATAGGCTGGTGATGATGATGATGATGGTGAATAATATATTTGGCAATAGGTAAAACGCGCATAACACAACAAATATTTCGGTTCAGTTTACTTTGAAGGACAAGGAAAGCTTACAGCAAACTTAATTAGAGTGAGCAAAAAAAATATTAATTGGAAAGTAGTAAGATTGTCGTTTATTCTAGAAAAAAAGACACCATCACTTAGTCCTATCTTTGGTGTAATTAAAACCTCAGAGTAGACACCACTAATTACAAATTGCTAGAGAAAAAAAAGTCTTTATAAGAAGCACTACATTCCGTAGAAGAGTATTTAAATAGACTTAAAAGAAGTAATTAAACTATACAGCCCCGCCCGACCCTTCTTATTGGACGGAATAGGGTGAGAATAGAATTTTTCGCTTGGAATTTCCTTTGCCTGATTTAATAATAAATAGTGGTGTCCTCATATTAAAACTAGCAGGGCCAACAATAATAATAATTTGGAATTTAATAAAATTGTATTCAGATAAGCTTATTGGCTTAGGTTTTTTTTTTTTTTTTTTATACCACTAAGGTGGCAATCAAGCATACGGCCCACCTGATTGTAAGCGGTTACCGTAGCCTATGGACGCTTGCAACACCTGGGGTATCACTTGCGCATTGCCGACCCTGTAAAAACCTTTTCACGCCTTTTTTGAAGAACCCCATGCTGTACTCATTCGAGAAAACCTCTGCAGGGAGCTCATTGCACAACTTGAGCGTACGCGGGAGAAAGTTTCTCTGAAACCGTACAGTACGCGACCACTTTGGTTCCATTTGTGAGGATGAACTCCCTGCCGATGGCGAGCGGTGCGATAATAGAAAGAAGCCGTGGGCATCATGTCAAATAATTCCTCAGAACACGCCCCGTTATACAAACGGTAGAACACACACAAGGAGGCAAAATCTCTCCTTAGGCTTAAAGGTTCAATACCGTTTGTGAGCTCAGGATCGTCGACAATTCTCATAGCGCGTCTTTGGAGCACGTCAAATGGTCCAAGCTGGTATCTAGGCGCTCCCGCCCATAAATGGCAGCAGTACTCCATATGGGGCCTGACTTGAGACTTATACAGTAACAGTCTTTGCCCCGAAGTGAAATACCGCCGCGCTCTGTTGAGCACATCAAGCTTCTTGGATGCCAGCTTGACTTTATCCTCCAATTGACTGCGGAACTGCACGTCGCTAGAGATATCTACACCAAGAATCCCGATACTCGTAGAGATGGAAAGCGGTGTGTCGAGGAATTGTGGAGCTACAGCGAATGGGGTTTTTTTTGCGGTGAACGCGCAGACTTGTGTCTTAGTGGGGTTGAATTGGACTAAGTTTAGTCGTCCCCAATCGGAGACTCTGATTAGAGACCTCTCGATTTCAGACACAAGTCGACTGCGACTTTCCTCCACTGTAGACCGAGGGGTATTAGCACGACTCGTATAGTAAGCGTCACCAGTACTGTCATCTGCATAACAATGCAGTCCGTCAATAGACAGCATATCATTGATATGCAGCAGGAACAATGTTGGAGACAGCACCGAGCCTTGCGGGACGCCAGCGTTAATGTCCATGCTATCCGAACAACTGCCGTCAACGACGGCTCTTATGCATCTGCTGGGCAAAAAGCTAGCGACCCATTTGCACAACCCCTCAGGCAGCCCGTAAGATGGTAACTTCGAAAGAAGACCCCTGTGCCAGACCCGATCGAACGCCTTCGCTACATCTAGGCTAACTGCCAATGCCTCACCATGACTCTCAATGGCAAGAGACCAACGGTGCGTGAGATACACTAGAAGATCACCCGTCAAGCGACTGTGGCGAAAGCCGTATTGACGGTCGCTAATAAGGTCGTGATTCTCTAGGTACCTGAGGAGTTGCGTATTTATAACGCGCTCCATCACCTTTGAGAGAAGGGAGGTTATAGCGATTGGCCTGTAATTCGATGGGTCTGATCTATCGCCCTTTTTGGGCACCGGGTGCACATGGGCAGTCCTCCATGAAGAGGGAACTTGCCTGGTGGAATATGAAAGCGCGAAAAGACGCGTCAGAACAGGACACAACTCAGAAGCACACTGCTTCAGCACCACTGCCGGTATACCGTCTGGCCCGCTCGACTTATGAATATCCAGAGATAACAACTCACGCCGTACCTCCCGATGCGTAATGGAGATCTCCGGCATAGAGTTGCCGCACCAGGGGATGGTGGGTGGTACAGCACCTCCGTCATTCAAAGTCGAGTTCGAGGCAAAAAGAGCACCCAGTAAATCGGCTTTCTCTTTAGCGCTGTGGGCCAAGTTTCCTTCAGGCTTACGTAGTGGTGGCAAGGACGACCTACAAAATTTTCCCTCGGCAGCTTTGGCGAGCGACCAGAAAGCGCGACTCCCGGAGGGGTGTCTTGCAAGTTGATCGCCAATCCTGCCGACAAAATCGAATTTCGCTCTGGCAATCGCTCTTTTACAGGACCTCGAAGCAGCGTTTAACTTCCGCTTCACGTCAGAGATGTTGGGATCCTGATTGATTTGGGCCGTGGTCCAAGCCTTAAACGCAGCCTGCTTGCTTTCGCGAGCTTCCCTGCATGGCCGATTAAACCACGGTCGCCTCTTAACGACTGCGGCCACTAGCAGGTTAGGAATGTAACATTCCATACCCGCTAGTATCGTCTCAGAGACTGCAGCCGCACAGGTGTCAGGATTATCTGACGTGAAGCAGAGCTGCTTCCACGGCTACGATGCGTAAAACTCACGCAACCCATCCCAGTCTGCTGACTTGTAGTGCCACACTCGACGCCACCCAGCTGGCCGGGGGGCATCACGCTGCGCACTGTGCACTTGGGTCCGGACGAGGCAGTGGTCTGATGAGCCTAGAGGCGCATCCACTGAGATGATATATCCGTCCGGACGCGTAGTCAGCAGAAGGTCCAGTAAAGAGCTCGTATGGCTCTCGATATCTGGTATTCTCGTAGGAGAATTGTTGCGAGAATCCATAGGTCAGGGCGAATTCGTGAGCAGACCTTCCCGCGTAGTCAGTGGACCGAGAACTGAGCCACTCGAGATGGTGGGCATTAAAGTCTCCTAATATCACTAACTCCGCGGTAGGGTACTGCTCAATAACTTTGTCGGTCGTCGATTGCAGGTGCTCAAAGAGTCGAGTCGTGTCTGAGTCACCGCTATGGGACCTGTAAAGGCACGCGTAGATGCGGGTGTGGCCGCCGTGATCGATGCGAACCCACAAAATCGACAGGTCCCTGTCTTCTAGGCCATGAAGACGGCGACAGCAAACATCCTCCCGGATGTACATGCATACCCCGGCACGACGCACAAATTTGTGCTCGAACTTGTACCCGGGGTAGAGTAAGTACGATGTGTCGGCCGGGCAGGAGATTTGGGTCTCCGTTAGGAAAAGTAGGGTCGGCTGCGCAGTCTCAAGGTGTTGGTGGACTGCGTTGATGTTACTGTGAAGTCCCCTGATTTTGCAAAAATCCACTTTCAATGTGGATAGGGAAGCCGCTGAAAGAACGTTTCTCTTTTTTCGTTTCGTGGTCATGTGAAGGTTGAAAAGGCTTTTTAGAAGGAGTCTCTGTATCGGCAGCATGATAGACAAAAATGTAGTCATATACCGCCAAGGTACTGCGCGGGGATTGCTGCCTGCTGGCGCGGCGGGCGGAAGGGCCCCCAGTCCCCCCCTGTGGCAGAAGCCGGGTCCACTCCGGTCTCCTTCTCCGGCACGGCAACTACCACAGGGATTTTTCACAAACTGGCGGTTCAGCCTCCCAGGGCGGAGATTAGGTAATCCCTGGGTTCGGCAACCCGTTCAGCCTGCGGGCGGCCAGCGGACAGCCGTTTCACTGGGACTCCCTGACCGCCGCGCCAACAGGATGCACCCACACGAGTAAATGGCAGTGCTTAAAGCACCACGGGTCCACCAGCTGCCAATACGGGGACTCCTTGAGGAGCTCTGGCAACCTTACTCACCGCAGGAACACGACACTACAAAAGCAGAGTCATTTAGCTGCGAACTTCTGTAAGGTGGAGGTATTTCACCAGTCGGGCTGCTCCAGTTCGAGCGAATTAACGCTATGCCCTACCTCTCTTAGAGTAATGATTCAAGATACATAAGGGTTTTTGCATTGAAAATTTTTGAAACATATTATGTTTATTTACTTTTCTTGAAGAGTATTTTATGCTAAACAAATATTAAGTTATGTACAAAGTTTTTCCCATATTGGCACTTTCAGGGGTAGGTTTTCAGAAAAACCTTTCTTGATGTGTCTCTGAGTCACAAAAGAAAGCCAGTATGCCGACGCGGGAAGTTCATATTTGTAACTTCAGTGTACGTACATAGCAGTAAGTATTTACCTTAAAAGCTGCAAAGCTTTTTCAGTTTACCTCTGCGACTCAAAAAATTCTACGCGGACGACTTCGTGGAAAAAAGCTTGTTTTATGTTAAATTAAATTAATCCAAGTAAAATATTATTAAAAGTTGTTATGCGGAACAAGGAACCGATTCTAACAGTCCGAGATTTGATCGAGTATTGTGCTAAAATACCTGCCTGAGTAAGTACATTTGGGATAATATATTTTGTATAAAAACGATAAAATTAACGCTATAGAAGCGCAAAGCTAACACTAAGGGATAGCGTATTCAAAAGTGAAATAATAAATCAGCTGCTGTAGTTTGCATAGTGGCACGGTAGTAACACACACACACACACACACACGCACACACACACAGAGTATTAACTCACTTTTACTTTACATAATGTAAATCCGTCATTGGCATTAAGCAAAATTTTAATTTTATATACTTTTTGTATAATATTAATAAGTGTAACAAAGTGCTGTGGATTTTTGTAAACAAATAAATAAATAAACAGACCATACACGCCCCACGCTAACCCAATGCGGGTTGATGGGTTAGAACAGCTGCACATGCAACCGGTTCGAGGTTACAAATTTTGATTGACGTAATGTTTAAAATATTTACAATATATTAAATAAACGCTAGAGGCGCGCAAAACTGAGACTAGAGGTGTGATGAAACCAGAGAGAAGTATTTTGTATAAAAAGTAAACACTTTAAACTGTACCAGAGAGACCTTCAAAGGAACAGAAAGGAAACCCTTGCTATTCCGATCGCGAATACGATAGGTGCAAATCTAGAACGCGTCAAAACTATGCAAGGTTCCTTTGTCATTCCCACCTAGAAAGTAGAAACGTAATATGTCTTTGTCGTGTTGTAGGAAGAAGCAATACATCGGCGTCCGAACCCTTTGAATTTGGAAGGGACCTTACTTATTCACTCATCTGTGCAAGTACTGCCTGTTGTAGGTTGAATGCTATTTTTAGCTTGAGATTAATAGGTCCTTCCGATATTTCACAAAATTATGCGCATTGTAACTTTTATTCCCCCAATTTCAAATGTTAGGTGTTTGTGTATTTAATTTTGTGTGTTTCTTCAATTTTATGTTTTTTTATGTCAGCATAAATATTATTAATAAAATATCATACTATGCAGTCATATTTTATTACAATCATTAGTTTCTGTTTATATAAAAATTTATTTTGCCTGTAAAATATTTTTTTTTACAATGGAACTAAAATTACTCCCATTTTATAAAATACTCAGATATGAAACTTCTTTCTTGAAGTTGGAATTTTCATGTGATGTGATTAGCTATCAAATGATTTATTTCATTTACGTAACTGTCTAGAAAGAACTTAGGATTTAAAATATTTTTTTCAAAAATAAGTTCAATACATTTACTAAATAAAGATTTTCCATCTCTAGTTGTGTCATCAGTTCCCCTGACATTTTATTTCTATTTTATTGTAAAACAGGGAAAACCAGTAAGCTACTTTTAATTAATTGACTATTTCACGATATTTGTATGTGATTATTAAACACGTATTATTTAATAAATTAATATTTTAATGTTACGCGCTAGAGGGAAATATCTATACATGTTTAGGGCAGTTTAGTAGTAGTAGTTTAGTGATATCCCTGCTATTAATTTTAAATACCTCCATAATGATTTTAATGGAGTCCAAGTATCTATCCGTCTTTGTACCAAGTAGATTTGTACTATGTAGAACAATACCAAAGTCGAAAACAGAAGGAATATTTTCGTCTTATTTCTGATTTCTAGTCTAATTTTCCTCCTAAAGGTCTAAAGACTTTTGAAATAAAACCACTTTACCGAATTTCACTCGTGTTTAATATTATGAAACCCGAGATTAGATTATTATTTTAACCCAGCGAGTAAAATCCGGCAAAGGGGTTTTATTGTGAGGAGTGCTCGTGCTCGTGTAACTATCCTAAAATATTAGGCTTTTAATAAATCTCAGTGACAATAATTACGAAACTAATGGCTGCCAGTCCTTACATTTTTAAAATTGAGAACTGTTACCAGATACAATATTAAAAATTCCATTAAGAAAGCTAAACAGCTCTTTGCTCTTCTGACCGATTGTTCCTTGAAAATGATTTACTGATACGAGCACTATAAGTTATAGGTACCGTAGAAAGTTTCTTATTTCTTTATCCATAAATCGGTATCCCACCCGGATTAATCTACCACAGAATATGGTTCACCTTTATGCAATATGAAATCTGCGAAACCCACTTAAACATCGAGATAACACAACAATGTGCACTTTATCTTTTTTAATGCGAGTATGACACGGAATAGCAAGCAACACGCCCTTAAATTTTTCCTCTGAGGCCACCTTTTCATGAGTATATTTTCCGAATGAAAAAATATTAAAAATGTCGTAAGTTTACATTTTGTTTTCTTTTTGCCAGTACCATTTTGGTTATATCAACTTGCCGTAAATTAATACCATAATTATGATTGATTTTATAATGAATATTTATTACAATATCATTGTTACCATAAATACCATTGATGATTTGTACAGCACAATAAAATAGATGACCGCAGCTAATTATATAAAATTGAAGAATTGTTGTTTCTCAACTATAATTTTTGACTATTATGTACCTACATTCTTAAAAATTTGACGATCCCGTAACACTCATATTTTTACATTTTGTAATATTACCTTAAAAATTTGCTTAAGCAAGTTTAAATTTTTTGCAAACGAATAATAATTCTTAATTAATTTTGACTCTCCAATTAACAGATATTTATCTCGCACGTATTTATCTCAAAAACTGTAACCAAAGTCGGAAAGTAAAAAGTACTCAGATGAAGATATAGAAAGAGTGAAAAGAAATTTTAAGCCTTACTAGCCTGAAATACTTACGAGTTTTTATAATCTATTTGTAAAAAGTATCTCTAAAAGTATCATTTACTGAGAATGGGATGTAATTTAGTGGAAAAAGTAGGTAAGCAGACGAAGTCGTTCGAAAAGTAATTTAATAGTAATTATTTTGGAGTTAAATGTTTTGCATTAATATATAATTAAATTCCTAAACTGTAATTATTCTTAGTTTTTGAAACAGGAAATTCACTGGGAATTTCGGGTCGTCTGGGTAGGTACCACGCCTTTACTATTGGAGCATGAAATAGCTCGCTGTGGCTTGGATTGAAGGGAAAGGTAGCCAGTGTAATTACTCGGCATGGAAGGCATTCCATCTTAGGCCTCAGGATAACAAGGCACCTGCACTACCAAGTGATTTTTTCCTTGCTATTGCAGGTGCCTATAGGCGACGGTAACCGCTGACCACCAGGTGGGCCATTACCTATTTTTAACCCCCGACGAAAAAAGGGGTGTTATAAGTTTGACGTGTCTGTCTGTGTATCTGTGTGTCTGTCTGTGGCATCGTAGCGCCTAAACGAATGGACCAATTTTGATTCGTTTTTTTTTGTTTGAAAGCTGATGTGACTACGATGGTTCTTAGCTATAATTTTTGAAGATCAGTTCAGGCGTTTGATGACTATCAGCTCATTTTCTACATGATTATAGGGTTTTACTAACTTTTACAGTTCCAATTGATTTGAAATTTGGTGTACTGTCACTTCGGTGACATTCCCATGACATACTGTCCTTGAGATGATCCTATACCATTAATAAGTCTGCGAAATGCTTAATTCTTCAGAAACTTACAGCAGATATAGAGAGTTTGGGCTCTTATGAATAGTCTCAATGAGATTGTGTTAGATAGATGATTAATGACGCCAGGGGTTACTTAAAATTTTTGATTTTGTATTTTATTCATATAGTTGTATAAAAATCGAGTGCTAATCATCATCATCATCATACCAGCCTATGATGGCCACTGCTGACCAAGTCTTCCCCATCAATTTTCAAATGGAACAGTTCTGGACAGCCTGCATACAACGTCTCCCCGCGTCCCTGACTTGGTTGTCAATCCAACTAGTGGAAGGCCGTATTATTTTGCGCTTTGCGGTACGCCGCTCCTAAGCCATTCCCACTGCCACTTCAACTTACTAATCTTATGAGCTACGTCAGTGACTACGTCTTACGAATTTCATCATTTCTGATTATATCTCGCAGAGAAATACCTAACATAGGTCGTACTAAAGCTCGTTGTGGTACTGCGAACTTGCACAGAAGGCCCTTAGCAAGCGACCACGTTTCACAGCCGTATGTTATTACTGGCAGCACACACTAATCGAAGACTTTACGCTAATCGTAAGTGGTTACTGTAATCTAAGGACTATTGCAACACCAGGGGTAATATTCGCGAGTTGCCAACGCTGTAAAAACTTTTTACGCCCATTTTGAGGTTTTTTTTTTTTTTACAACTGTATGTCAAACAAGCTGACGGCCCACCTGATGGTAAGCGGTTACCGCCGCCCATAGACACCTGCAATAACAAGTAAAAGTCACTTGATATTGCAGGTGCGTTGTCATCCTGGGGCCTAAAATGAAATGCCGTCCATGCCCAGTAATTGCACTGGCTACCTTTCCCTTCAATCCGAAACACAGCGAACTGTTTCACAGCTGAAATAAGAAAGGCGGTGGTACCTACCCAGACGACCCTACATACAGGTCTACCACCTAGTACCCCATGCAGTACTCGTTTGAGAAAACCTTCGCATAACTCGTTCCACAACCTGAGCTTACGTGGGAGATAGTTTCCCTAAAACTGTGCAGTGTACTACCACTAAGCGTCCATCGAAATATCTCTTGAGACATGGGTTCTAAACCGATCTCGAGATCTTTGAGTTGCGACTAAAGATCCAAGTTAATATCCAGCTGCTTTCTAATAATTATAGTGTCTACACACCTGATTAGACATACGATTCGCTTATACCGATATGATATATTTTAGACCCGTAATAAAAAGCATTCAGCATTTTCAACGACGATTTAATCCTCTTCTTCCTAGTCTTGCTCACAAATATGTTAGAGTTGACTAATCAATAAAGTATATATTACAAAAGCCAAAACATAAAGGGAAAATGTTTTCTCGATATAGGGAAAATCCCTTCTTAGCCCTTTTTTCCGTTTTATAAGCCAACGGACTAGCATTGAAAACCCAAAATAATATTATCAGTGACGCTTTATTAGTATTATTAATGTTTTTTTTAAATCCGTTAATGTTTATATTTTTTTTCAGCGCTGAGAAGCTATATCTCTATCTCTCTCTGTCTCTGCTGAAACTAAGTTCACGTGGTATTGCTTTATTGGGTACAATAACAAAAAAAAAGTCTAATATACAAATCAATTCTGTGTGTTTGTTAAAAATTTTGTATAATGGTCTTCGTCATCATCATTTATTTCAACCGCAAGACGTCCATTGCTGGACAAAGTAGTCCTCTAATAATGGACTTATGACGAAATTATCAATTACGAAGTTGCGTAAAATATGTGTTTTTCAGCAGCGCCATCGATAAAAGCATTGATAAATACTAAATTACATCGAGCAAACGTCTGCTGCCATCGAATTTCAAGTAAATTATTCCTATTGTCATCTCATCCTTATTCTTTTCTCTTTTTACGTACGGCAACACTTGGCAAGGTACGTGTGATTTTTGTGCATATATTATTTCCATTGTAATGCGTTAAAAAAAATTTTTTTTACTTATATGACTCGAAATTCAATAAAGCTCACAGCTCCGATAAAAAAAATCTTTAATAAAATTTACAACATCGATCAAACGAGTCGAAATCAAACACTAAATTACATTGAGCAAACATCTGTTGCCCTCGAATTTCAGCTATGTAGATTATTTCTATTGTCATCTCATCCTTAATCTTTTCTCTTTTTTCGTATGGCAACACCTGTAAAGGTACGTGTGATTTTTGTGCATTTATTATTTCCCTTGTAATGCGTTATACAATTTTTTTTACATACGTCTCGAATTTTAATAAAACTTATAGCATCTGCAGTAAATTTTATGCACTTTCAGGTAAAACATGGTATAAAAACTTCAACCTGCTAACCTATGATAGTTAATAGTTTTATTATTTTTAATCGATTGATAGGTTCTCAATTTTTTTAGAATCTGTGACGATAGTTTTTATGTTTTCCACCCGTCCTTGTTTTGTACATTTAAGTGTCAATAATATATTAAGATTTGTACATAATTCAGGTCCCAGACAGAAACAACTTTGTAAATTATTTTATTTTCATCAATGTTTTGTGTAACCATTAACTTAATTTTCATAAAATTTCTTTGCACTTAAAACGGTCCATTCAATTCTTCAGAGACGCCTTCAATTACGGAAAACCTATCCGAAGTCCGGAGAAATAAATTTTGAGTGATAATGCCGGAAAATATACCCGCATGTCTCTTGAGATATCTACATACCTGTCAAGCCACACATTGCAGACACTCTCCCCCTTATTATGAAACGCGGCCTAAAGTTAGACCTGGTTTAAAACTGATGCTATCTCTGTATTTCTTTTAAAAAATGAAAGTGATAGCATCAGTTTTAGTACAGGACTAACTTTAGTCCGAGTTTTATAATAAGGGGGAATGGGTTTTTAATTGTCTTAGACATCCAGGCGTTAACGCAGCTTTACAAATTAATTCCACAAGACATAAGAATTGTTAATATGGTATTATTTTTTATAAAATTAAGTTATATATTATTACATTTGAATTTTATTAAACTTTTTAATAAGGTCTCCTTTAAAGAAAACTTTTTCCTTACGGCCTGTTGAAAATATGTGGGCAGTAAAAGTTTGAATAAATATATTATACTTTATTAACTGGATACTTTCATAAATACGTTAAAAGAACATTTATCGAGGTAATAAATGTCTGCGTCTCTTTATAAATAAATTACAAATATCTTAGCATATTTTCATAGAACCTACCTACATAATTTTCTGTAAAACAAACACGTACTCAAACAAGTCAACGTCGTCATATAGAATGTGAGAGAAACAAAAGCCTTCAAAAATTACGTGAAAACCATAACCCATTGAATTTTTACCGTGCAAAATCCTAGAGTTTACATTGTGTGATCGGTGATTTCCAGTTTAAAGTAGACGGAAATTTTCGTTCCGACGATGTAGAAAATTAGCAAAAAACAAGAAATAAACTTACAAATAAATATTAAAAGCCAAATAATAAAACATATGAACCAAATAATCAACAGAAAAGCTATGTAAAAATTTTTTAAGTTACTTACATATAATCCGTCGCCGGCGGCGCGCGATCCAGCCAGTGCTGAACTTTATAGTTCTTTAGGACACGTCAGCTCGGCTGGAAGGACTGTCCGCGAGTGGCAGTTGGGATGGTTGCTGGTCGCCCGTTGGCTCGGAGGCGAGGCCGCCAATCTGTTGCTGCACGCAGGCGCACCGCTGCTACCTCTGCGCCGCATCTGCCGCGACGCGTCCGCCGCGCGGCACACGCACCATCCGCTGCGGTAACAACAATAACGGATGACGGACTTCGGAAAATTAGAAAGGGTTACCAAAACCTGCCAAATATTAAGTCACAATAATGTTCCAAAATGGTAAGTGACGGAATCTCCGACGGTTTATGGGGCTGCTATTTGATGTAAATGTAAACAAATAATATCACGTTATTGTTTTGAGAATTAAAAAATCTACGTGTAATTTAATGCAAAGTGTTGTGAGACAATAACTTTCAATTAGAAATTTGAAAGCTATGTTCTGAGACGTGTTAATGTAATAATTCTGAGCAAGAAACTGAAGTCGTATAAGTGAATTTCAATTAAAGAAACTAGTTTCAGATTTTCATAAATTAAATATCAGTTCCAGTTTTGTTCAAGCCCAACGTTTCAATTTAGAAAGTTAGTTGCCAAGTTAAAGTTGAGAGCCCTTTGAAATAAATATTAAATACTTCGCGAGGTTCCATTGACAATTATTATTCGCAAAAAGACATTTTAAATATACCAAAATCTGTAAGTCAGTAACATTGTAGTGATCACAGTTTCCACGGCGGCGAATGCTTGACATCAGTCAATTTTCATTTCTATTGCTTTTTGCGTTCTTATTTTTATTTCTTCTTAACATATTTAGATTACAATTCCGTATTACATTTATACATATAACTGTGAAATAATAGGGGTAAAGACGAAGAATTGTAATTGTATCCCCAATTAGGCGAGACCGAATTTATTGATAATATCTCCCAATGATACACGATATAGTCAAGAATACAAATATAAATTATCTGCGCATCTTGATATCTTCACTTTAGATATCATTCGTTACGTAAACATTTCATAGTGACGTCTTCCCGTTTTGATATACTAGATATGAGATTAATTAATTGTTACATAACGCGAATAATTTATCTGTTTCCTGGAAACAACCCACTTAACACTTTCGCGGATATACCAAATCCATGGAGTTATTGATTACCAGGCCCTTTTTTTATTTTTTATTAGCTATTTACGCACAGATAAGGTTTTAATAAAAGTAGACAATTAATCTAATACAACTGAAATTAAGTTTAGTGTTACTCTTTCATTAGCGATCTTTAATTTGGGTTAGATATAGTATGTGAGTGTAAGAATAATAATGATTAACATTATCAATTCAAGAAGGCGTTCCTTTGATATTTCTAAAATAGCAACTTTAAAGCATTTTAGGCTACTACAAACAAGCCGACTAAAACAAGTCACAAGCATGGATAGGCTAAGCATCATTTAACTTCATGTTTAGAAATGACATTCTATCTTTTTATTACTGAAGTGGAACGAAAAGAAGGTAGATATAGTCCACGCAGTTGTATGAAATTTGACACTAATGTTGAAATTACACTATAACTGCTCGAAGAGATTTCATTTAAAAATAAAATTACTTAATAATATTAATAGTTATCTTTGTTTTTAACCCCCGACGAAAAAAGAGGGGTGTTATAAGTTTGACGTGTCTGTCTGTGTATCGGTGTATCTGTGTATCTGTGTGTCTGTCTGTGGCATCGTAGCGCCTAAACGAATGGACCGATTTTGATTCGTTTTTTTTTGTTTGAAAGCTGATGTGACTAAGATAGTTCTTAGCTATAATTTATAAAGATCTGTTCAGGCGTTTGATGACTATCAGCTCATTTTCTACATGAGAATAGGATATTACTAACTTTTACAGATCCGATTGATTTCTAATTTGGTGTACTGTCACTTCTGATGACACTCCCATGACATACTAACTTTGAGCTGATGCTATAACATCAGAAAGTCTGCGAAATGCTTAATTCTTCAGAAACTTACAGCAGATATAGCGTGTTTGGGCTCATAAGAATAGTCTTAATGAGATGGTGTTAGATAGATGATTAATGACGCCGGGGGTAACTTAAAATTTTTAATTTTGTGATTATTACAAGAACAAGGTAGATGTGTAATTAATTTGAAAAAAGAATATTAGCTGAATATGTGTCGTAGTGGCTTGAGCGCTCTGGTTTCGATTACGAAAACAAAGCAACTTACACCATGGTCGATCCCGGGATGGGTGAGTCAACCGAAATTTATAATATCAAGCTCCTCCGTGCTTCGGATGGCACGTTAAGCCGTTGGTCCCGGTACAGCAACCGATTTCACCCACCAACCCGCATTGGGCCAGCGTGGTGGTGTTATGGCCCAAGCTCCTCATGTGTTTCTCCCATGTATGAAGGCCTGTGCCCAGCCGCGGGACGTAGATAGGCTGGTGATGTAAAGGTATATGAGATGTTACAGTCCAGTAAAAAGTATGCATATCTTGCTGATTTGCATGCAAAATATACATATACACAAATAAGTCATTTAAGAAATAATTATTGTCATAAAACTCCTATAAATAATAAAAAAAACTTTATCACTAACTAAGCCATGAATACCGTTTCTTTTTAAATAGATTAACATTTAACAATACAATTTTTACGGTTTCCATTATTTGTGGGTGGTCTACCACGCTGGCCCAATACGGGTTTGTGGGTTAAAGCGGTTTCAAGAACAACCGGGACTAACGGCTTAAAGTGCCTTCCGAAGCACGGAGGAGCTCGAGACAATAATCTTTTATTGACCCATCCCAAGATCGACCACGGCGAAAGTTGCTTTGTTTTTCGTATCGAAACCAGAACGCTCAAAATAATGCGCCACTAAGCTCCTTATTTCATTTTGATAACACCATAGTATTATCTAGTTCACTGTGTTTCGGATTGAAGGGTAAGGTAGCCAGTGTAATTACTGGGCAAGGACGGCATTTCATTTTAAGCCTCAGGATGACAACGCACCTGCAATATCAAGTGATTTTTCCTTGTTATTGCAGGTGTCTATAGGCGGCAGTAACCGTTTACCATTAGGTGGGCCGTAAGCTTGTTTGAAAAAAAAATGTATTACTATGTTAACATGGATAAGTGCCCGCTTGTTATACCGTGTACCAAACACCTTGTATATTCGAACACATTTCTACGTTATATATAGATACGTACAATAAGCAGTATCTTTGTACATTTTTTCTTAAATCTTTTCTCCATTGTTTCATTATTACTGTACATAAATGTTAAGTAAATTAAGATTTATATATCTTAGGTATTTCAGAATTTTTAGTACATTCCTACAGTTTTATGTTCTTTAGACAATGAAACTATTTACGATCTGGCAGGGCCTATAAATTTTACTAAAATATTTTATGTAGTTTCATTGTTCATATTACTGTTTAGATAGACACTAAACCCCTTTATGTAAACATCCATTAACCCTCTTTTAATTATACTCATTATTACGAGGACTGTTAAAACAAAGTTTTATCTTTTCATATCGTATATGAGTGAGAGAAACAAAACACTTCAGTAACCTCTGCTAAATTCTCTTGTCTTTGTGAGTAAAGGATTACGATATATGGTGTAAAATTTTCGAGCTGCCCATTAGCGAGCATATTCCCTAACGGATTTTCACAGGTAAAACACTTATTGATTTGACCAAATACCTCTTTTACCAGAGTTCTAATAGAATTGTCCCATTTTGTGTTGGTCGATCTAAGAGTAACTTGGGTCACTATGCCACCATCAATAGCCTACAAAAACAGTACAACGGTCTAGTAAAAATAGATGACATTGATATTTTTATTAATAACGCACAAATATTTAAACACTTTGTAGTAGAGTCCTTAGAGAACATTTAAATTTAATAATTTAACACTAGTTTTGTACTCAGAATTTGTGAATATCAAATTTTAATAATTTTAATACTAATTTTGTAAAATTGGTTTTGTCATTGTTTTGTTTAGAATCATGCTTTTTCTTGTTCAATTGGATTGAGTTGCACTATAAGTTAAGGTTTAAGTCCACTATGCATGTCGTGGCAATCTATTAAGACAGCACTAAGCTCATGTACACTTTAGCTTTCAACTCTATGCCATAATTTTAAGTTTTCGTTTTGTTGATTGTCCTAAATATTTTTTTTTAAATATGGTTGAAGTCGGGAATAAAATGCTTTCGGTCACCTATCCGCGGCCAGACTTCAACAAATATTGTATTATATTTGAGATCGTTACGTAAACACGCACGCCTTTTTATTTAAATGCCGTGTTTTGTGGCAACGCGGGGATTTCCCCATTATATTTTCATTTTTCCCTTATATCTCACTGGATCGTGTTTGGAACCAACATGCAGATGTACATTTTCTTGTGCCTGCGTACCGCCTATTATTTATTTGTGAATCGCGTAAGCTATACGCATTGGGCGTGACACGCTTGCTTGAGTTTTTATGTTATATGTACCCGACGATAATCCTAAAGAATAATGTTTTTGACGTATAATGTAGGTACCTATAGGTAACAATAACATTATGTCTGTACCCATCGTAGAGACTACACAATTAGCTGATTGGTTTACAAGAGTTACCTAACATTAGACAATTCGGAATACTTACCGATATTAATTACATTAATCTGTCAAGTGGCGTTATTCCTCCGGAGGGCTATGACAACTGAAAACTCAATTGTGCCTGGAATCTGATTCCTGGCGGGTTCAATAATGATAAAGAATATTTCATGTTGGAATTTATCTTTGTAAATTCGACAGCACATCAAGCGTAGCAGTTTGACCTTGAGACCGCCTTAATTTCATTTACATAGAGGCGGCTTTCGTATTGCAACTGTTACACTTGATGTGCTGTCGTCTGTACGCAAGTATATTTATTTAACTTGGCAAGCGGGCATCCAATTCAAAGTCAAAGACAACAAGAAGTTATTTTTTTCATTTAGTTAAAAATCTATTTTGTTACCTTTTGTTACCTTAGTTATTTATAACCTACAAATGAAACTAAAAAAGTTAAAGTTTAAATTGAATAATTTCTTAAGAATTCGTGGGCTTAACTTTTAACTTGAATTTTTGAATGTCAATGATGTTTCATTGAAAAAAGGACTTACATTTTGGGTAGATGGATAGATTTTAAGAGGAACGATGCTTTCACTACTATGTGATTTATATATTTAAATTAAGCTAGAATCATACGAGCTATTTATATTCAAATTACGAGAATTGCTCCTATTTTCTCCGTGTTGCCATGTCGGGATTTGTGGATGTTAATATTAGATGAACGTTCGTAGGTCTCTAATGTAGTCTTGTATTGTAAATAGCTATTCAATTAACGCAAAATATGTTACTTTAAAGCGTTTATATCAACTGTATAGACATTTTCTAACATTATTTTACAATAACTGTACATAATTTACATTATAAACGAACACGATAAAGAGCAGGCCCATTTTAATTTTAAAAATATAGGTACTTATATATTTACCTACAATTTATTTTATAAGAGAATACAGACGTAGCCTCTCCTAGATAGATAAAAATAAAAATTTTACTCCTTTGGATCATTCTCAGGTTAGCTATTACGTGTTTTGTCTTGTCCTCACCCTGTCGAATCTCATGTAAATGAAAATCCGTGTAAAAACAAGAGCAAAAAATGGTAATCCATCAATTATTTATTCCTCTCTTCGGTGCGATCTCCTTCGCCGATGGCCGACACCGACATTGATGAGATGAACTAAATTTATTATTTTGGAATAATAATAAATGTTTCAGGCAACCAAGAATGCTCAGGACTGTTAGGTATTAATCTGTGGCTCAGGCTCAAATTCAAAACAAACTCAATAGTAGCTTATTTCACTCTTTCTTTCGGCTACAAAGTTTCTAATTGGTATATTTTTCATGGTAGGAATTAAAAGAGTAAAAGACCTTCGATACGCTCATTTCTGGAATCTTATTGAAATCAACCTATTAGTATTGATAGCTAATTAGTATATTTTTCCGCGTGCCTGCCTTGTTTTTGTCCATAAGCAAATGAAAATAAAGAATAAACATTTTCCTATATATAAATGCGATGTTTTCCCAATGCTGTCAGATCTTTATAAGTATAAAGTAAGAATAATAAAAAACATAAACGATAAAAGAATAACAATATACACGGTGGTGCCGTCAATGCCAAATAAATTTAAACATGGGCTATATCTCCTCTGTGGTCTAGTGGTTGAGACACCCTAAATCAGATCTAGAGGTCCCGGTTTTGATTCCCGCGGGGGCAGAAATTTTCTGCTCGGTTTGGTTGGTGGTAGGGCTTTTCTAAGTCCGCCTGGCTAGCTACCACCATCTTAACTAAGTCTGCCGCCATAACAATAATGTTAACATTGTTGTGTTCCGGCAGTTAGAGGTAAGATAGCCAGTTCCTCTGTGGTTGATGAATCCGGGTGTAGTTCGCTTCCATCGTCGGCCTTATCTTCACTTACCATCAGGTGAGAAGAAGGCCAAGAGTTACCCCGTTAAGGTAAACCATTGAAATGGTTTGCCACTTTCAACATAACATTGTTACGAAAATTTTCTTGGAAAACAACAGAATAATGGTTAAGTAACGCTTATTACATACAATAATACATAATTAGCCACCTGCTCTAAAACTGATTCTCCTTCGTAGAGTAGCATATTTATTATTCTGTCGACATGGTGCTAATCTCGCCATCTATTGCAAGGGACTCCGAGTGACTCCGCTCATTGCAAAAGTCGTGACGGGCTGCGACAAAATCTACCAACGACAGCAGTCCGCGGCAGTGATGAAACACCGCCTATCCAAACCGTAATCCATAGGCGGTGCTTCCTCGGTGCCGCGGCGTCAAAGAGTCGCATCGTAGGCGAGCAAGAGGCGCGTCTCTTCTATGTTTTTTATTATGTAGCTCCGCAAATCGCAAAAGTCGATCCGAAAGTAATTTTCTCAAAATTGGCCAGGATTCGTTTTAAAAGTATACTTCTGGCAAAATCGTAAGAAAATCATAGTGTTTTCTTCATTCAATGGGAAGCCAAGCTCCTGTTTTCGATGGTCACAAAATTTGACACTACCCGAAAGGTATCTCGTTCTCCTTTAAAAGCTTAAATAAATCAATATTATTCACAAAATGCTTTGTATCAAAAGCAAATACATACTTGAGAATTGCAAAGATCAAAATTATTCATGAATGCCTTAACTAGATCCTGCTAGGCTTAAACTTTAATTAATTAGGTAATGAATCAATTACTTACCTATTTACGGTAAATAATATGTTGTAAGCTTGCAGGTTGGCAACGATCTGCATATGCTCAGACTGTGTAGTAGTGACTAGAAATGTACGAACAGAATTTAAAAATAAAATAAAAGAAAATAAGGCACGAGGCCGTTATCTTGATATACTGAGCTGTAAACACGGTACCTATAAAAAAAAGTAATAATAATGTTCATACACTCACACCTACTATCTAGCCCAAAGTAAGCATCATTAAGAACTTGTCCCCTCGTCTGTACTTTGTCCTCCTGGAGGACAAAGTCAAAAACGCTTGTGTGTACTTGAACTTCATGATGGACTCTTCACAAAACGCCGGCGCGCCGGCCTTCCTTAAGAAAACTTTCTATATATGTCCTACTGCTGGGTCTTCCCCCAAGGTAGAAACACTTGTGGAGTTTGACTATTACCAGCACGCTGGCCCAATCCGCGTTAGTGGCTTAAGCTGTGGCAGTAACAACCGGGACCATTGGCTTAACGTTTCTTCCGAAGCACGGACGAGCTTTAGATTTTTTTTTATTGATTTAAAATTGCTTTGTTATATTGTAATCAAAACTAAGCTGAAACTCAAACTTCTAAGCCAGCATGCTCCTCGCCTCCTATTGCATTGACATAAAATGTCTTTTATGTCAATGCAATAGAAAATAATATACCTCATTTTGACGCTGACTGTACATAGTACGGGTTTTAGTTGGTGTGACTCCCGCACATCCCTTTTTATCTTCCCTAAGAAAATATGAAAGGGCATAAGGCGTTTCCCATGCCTCAAAGACCGTACTGTACTTTAAAAGTAAAAATAAAATCGTAAAGCAATTACCGCTTGTCTATGTAACAACACTTCATGTTTGTAAGAAAATGTTTACAAAATCCCTTTTGTAAACATTTTCTTACAAACATATTCCCATTTTTATGTTATTCTAAAGTTCCGTACCCGTAGGTATATAGTTTTACTCGACTTCTCAAAGGTAAACAGCCAATCTCAGTGTTACTACAACCATAATGTCGATCGAGTGATGTCAGAGCTTTCGTCGATCGCCGGTCGGTAGATGATTGATCGGTTGTCGAACGTCGATGGGTCTAAGATAGTCGATCGACCATGAGTGTATGTATCACACATAGAGAGGTTGACTCGTTATCGCACAAAAATATTTGTATTATCATGATCATCATAGTCTATCTCATAATACTTCTGAATCTGTATAGTACTTGAATATATCAAATATTTTATCAATTCCTTAAACAATACATTCATATATGGAAAAGCTATTAGTATCTTTACTGGTTCGATGCTATACAGGTGCCTTCAATACGACAAAAAATTAAAACATGGGTTACCTTAGTTTATAGAAATGGTTTACCACTTTCAAAAACCTCTTATTCATGACATTTGTATGAAATAATATAACATTGACTGCATTATTTTATAGAAATGTCGTGAAATTATCAAAGGACTAAATTTTTATGAATTAGTATAGCCCATATTTTAATTTATAGTCGTATTGATGACACCACTCTGTATACTGGATAAGCATCTAACTTCGGCGTGAAAAAGCAAACTAAGGACTCGACACATTACCACTCCATAAGAGAGGTCTCCGTTGCGTACAGACGACATCAAGTGTAATACTACGAAAGCCGCCTCCATTACGAACGGACTAAGGGCGGTCTCAAGATCTAACTGTTACGTTTGATGTGCTGTCGACTGTACATACTTTCTCATCAATCTTCATTGTAAATTTGATCAGCAATTGTTCTTTATCAAGCGACAAAAGTATTGATTGTGATTGAAATCTGGGCCGTCTACTCGATTCTATTCAATCACAAGAGTTTATTGTTAGAACTCATAATTTTTGTTAACTTTAGGAACTTATTATTATTGAAGTAATAATCACACAGAATTGTGATGTTGCATAATAATTTTGTAGTGATGGTAATATGTATTCCAAATTCCAAACAAACCAGTAGACAGACATAGAGTCAAGTTTAACAGTTATACTACCAAAGCCGCCTCTATTACAACCGCAGTAAGGGCGGTCTCGATGCCAAACTGTCACGCTTGATGTGCTGTCGACTGTACATTAGCTGATGAGTTTTAACTATTTACAATTAAAAGGGCCTATAGTTGAACTTGAATCTCAACATGTATTGATGTGTAAGATGCACATTGTGAATATGTTTAAATTAATTTAAAAAATTTCAAGCACATAATAATATATTTCTTGCCTGTAGCAATAAGTAGTAGTCGGAATGATTAATATACAAATTGTTTATTGTACCTAACTGTACAATCTTTTAGATAATGTTGTCCTCTAGGCGCCTGATAAGCCTATGTAAGTAGCAAGGTGTAATTTAGTAGCTAGGTACTCATAGTATAGAATTTAACTACTACTTACTCGTATTTTAATATAAATAAACATAAGAAAAATTCCGGCTATTGGAGCTGTTGCGGCTAAATTTGTAATAATTATTTTAGCATAATGACTTTCTTGGGAGAGTTTTACGCAAAATACATGGTGACAGTCTCATGCTACCATTATGCTCCCTAAGTCTGCCGCCATAACAATAATGTTAACATTAGTGTGTTGCAGTTAGAGGTATGAGATAGCCAGTTCCTCTGTGACTAAGGAATCCGGGTGAAGCTCGGTAACATCGTCGGCCTTATTATCACTTCTCATCGGCTATGCGATTCTCTAAAGCCAGCAGCCATGAATTCGTGGCTGTCGGCAGCGCCGTCATACTTTTGGCGTTTGTTTGACAACCGTTGGCGACACCAGCGTTCCGACGTCGAGCACGGCGTGAACCGGAACTAAAAAGTGGTTGATTTTTATATCTTTATGTAAAAAATCTATCAAATATTGACTGAAGTCATTGCGATACAATTATAACACAGAAAAAAAGAAATCAAAAAATATCGATTGTACTTCATGTCGTATAACCAAAACAGAGACAATCGTACACAGCCAAGAGACCGACGTAGAGATTAGTGAATACGGATTCACGCAGCGCAGTGCGCAAACGTCAAAACCAATGGCAGTTCGTCGTCTTTGTCAGACGTCAAGTTCAATGTCGAATAT
Organism: Nymphula nitidulata; assembly: GCA_947347705.1. Taxonomy (NCBI): domain Eukaryota; kingdom Metazoa; phylum Arthropoda; class Insecta; order Lepidoptera; family Crambidae; genus Nymphula; species Nymphula nitidulata. Next base: position 29,267,552 of record OX374616.1, read on the forward strand.
CTTTGTTTGTGAATCACACTGCAGGAGGGATGAAGAGCAAGAGCTAACGCTGATAAACCAAATGAAAACATGCTACTTCGATGAGATTTATGATTCTCCCTATGATCGTCATCAGACACTTAGTACACAAAAGTAAACCTATTTTAGCATATTTTTTTTATGTAAATAAAATTGATTGATTGAACTACGATTGATGGATGAAGAATCTATTTCTCAAACATGTTTGGAAGAGCATCATTTTGACAACCTTCTTCGAGATAAATCAAAATTGCTGTATTAGCCAAATACATGCGAGCAGCGGCCGGCAGATGTTGTATGAAAATCCCCCTTAGTCTTCAGAGACCCACCAATTAGACCCACCAGTGGGTCTTTGAATGAAAATCCATACCTGTCGTGTTTTAGCGGTCATATAAATTACTATGTAAACTCATAACTGCCGTGTAATTTAACAATGGAACGATCTTTTACTCCGAAACATGGCAACCAAGGAGGTAATTAATCAAAATTATTATTTAAATTTCGAAAGGGCTAGCAAATAAAAAAGCACTTTAAATTTCGCTGCAGTATTGTACTACACCATTGCCCAATAACCTTGTAAAATCCGGCAGAATCTCCTGTGATGTGGAAATTTCAGCTGCTTTCATTTAAAAAAATATTTTATAAATTTATCTTCGACATTATACCGAGTAAGATTTATGTTGAACGGCATTAAGCTATCGGCAGCCTATGTCAACGTTATGGTAATTGTAAAACGAGCCAAATTAATTTACTTTGCTTCGAGGCTCAAAGGAAAGCTAACTGAATCCATCGGTCGTTAACAACCGCTTCCGGAACACTAAGTGCTTCCTTATTATAAGTACTGTCGTAGGTCTCATAAATTTTATTCTACATAATTCCGTGTATTCCTTCTTTTTAGTATATCTTCAACTGACAACCGACTTCAAAATACTATAAATGAAAAAAATAACAATTAAATTTTATTATTTTTAGAGTCGTTGCTTCACTATCTATTGTTTCTGGAAACAGTATCAACTCTAAAAATTATCTGGCCGAATACTTATATGGCCGTTTCCACTAACCATTCCCTCCGCTAAGGTGATTCTTATCGGCAGTTGTCTCTTTCTTTCTCCTTTGGATAGACTGAGCTAAATACGCTAAGAGACTCTTGATGCTTAGCAAATATTAATGAAAACTAGCATTGGTTACATATTTTATAATAATTAAATTTAATAATTATTTTTCGCCTTTTCAGTATTTAGATCCGGCCAGGTTTATGTACAGTATACTAAAAAATAGGTACAAATATGCAGAACAGTGTTCAATTGTCCATTTTCTTTTTATATTTGCTTTGTTGTGTGGTACAAAACAAGAATTTTTATAAAAAAAACTGCAGCACAGTTAAATATTCATCATGGCGGTTATGTCACTTTGGTGACGTTTAGTTGACTTCTCTGTCCATCGCCATATTGCCATACTAAATAACTATGAAATGGACGAAAATTTTCAACTTTTGTACAAACAAACTACGCATGAAAACGAATTATTATTATTTTTTCCGGATTCAGGAGAATTTTCCTGATTTTTTGAGATAGTCTACATATACTTGGCTGGGTATGAAACATATCCTTACTAAAGTCAAACATGGACCGAATACATCCTTGGTAATTGGTAAAATCTAGGCGATTACATACATATAGACCAATATCATACTACTGAAGCGATTTCAATAAAATCTTGCAAAGAAGAATAGTCGCAACCCGATTACAGTTTCGGAGAAGTGCGTTGACAAACATACATACCAATACATAAACTACACACATGCAATTTTACAATATTTGTTAGAAAACCCTACTAGATTATGTATTAAGTGAATATTTTGCAATTCCAATAACATATATACTTTTCTACATCGGTCGAAAAAAAAACATTTAAAAAAACGGTCACCATTATAATAATAGTCAAATAGAGCCTCAAGTGACAATGGGCAGGCCACATTGCAATTAGGACTGACGGCCGCTGGGACAAAATGGTCCTGGAGTAGCGGCCGCGTACCGGGAGTCGCAGCGTTGGTAGGCCCCTCACAAGATGGACCGACGATCTGGTGAGGGCGCCGATGCCCAGCAGTGGGCGTCACTTTGCTGATATAATAAAATATTTATTTATCGGACAACAATGATCCATTAGTGTTAGTTAGTAAGATATAAAGATGACGATTATATTTGAAATTTAAAAAGTAATATCTGGCCCCGCCTCCCTTGTGATAAACAATGTGTTCTTCCCTGGTTTTGGTTCTATCTAACGTTTCCGTTCGAAAATAAAATAGTGTTGCTTTTAGTTAAACTATCTTTGGGGTAAGTAGGTACAGATTCATAACCTTAACTTATTTCCTATTTAACTGACACGCATGCAGGAGCTACCACTTACGGTATCTGTTCGCGAGTAATTATTTTATTTTATTCTTTGAGTTTATTTAAATAGTCGAAAGATATTCCAGAGAGTAACTTTATTTTGAATATTTCAGATTGCTGGCGGCTCAAAGGTGGGCGAATGCGTAGTCCAGAGTTAATTAATTTAATGAAAAGCAAAAATAAAATATGCTGTGGAACTTAAAAATAAAATTCTTTATTTTGTACAAAAACATAAAAAAAATCTAGGCATCATGAAACATAAAAACCAGCCAAGAGCGCGTCGAGCCACGCACAGAGTAAGGTTCCGTAGTTGTCTGTCTTAATAAGCGGACCCAGAAAGGGGCTAGTTGATTTATACTTACTATGAAAATAATCAGTTCACGTTTTACAATTATGAAAAAAATATTAAATTCATAATATTTTGCAAACGGATCCCTGATTCTGAGAAAGGTTTATCTACACTCATGTTTTATTGTTTGGATGAAGATCTCAAAGGTGAACATGTACTGACATACTTTTTCACGCGGATAATCCGAATGAAAATTTAGAAAAACAACCTGTAACATGACATGAGCATCGTTCCACCTGAGGGCTCCACTCATTAATTAAAAACTATTTTTGTTAAAAATAACAAACCTATGGCAAAATTGTTTCAGACAGACTTACATAAATAAACAATTATTTCTCAGACCACCATTTTTTTTTTGAACAGCCTTACCAAACATTCCATATCATGAGATACACAAAACATTATTCCCACTGTATTTGTCAAGAACCCTAAAACCGGAAACAGGGTAATCAACAAGATGGATTTTATTTTTAAATCTATCATAAGATTTTAAAAGGTTCCAAGTATAAATTGTTTATCTAACAGAAAGGAATAAACAACAGCATGACAACGTCCCACAACTGGGCAAAGCTTTCGTACTAAGACTGTATTGTATAGAGAGAGAAACAATTAGGTAATCTACATACCACTAGACAGTTCTTACACAGTTTACGTCACCGAGCCAACAAAGGAAAACGTTAATGAGTTGCGCGTGTCCATAGTTCCTAGCAAGCGCGCGACATTATTAACAATGAACTGGTACGACATTATTTATTTATTTATTTAATAATTTATAGTACACAAAGAAATGAAGGACAATTATCTGTATACTGTATACTGCGTGTATAATATTATATTATATGTATTGTATCTGTATACATATTAATATGATTTCATCTATTTAGTCCAACTCATTAATAAAATAGAAAAAATTGCAAGTTGATTATACTTATCCAGCGTGGAATATACCTACATTGTATTTAGACATAAATAATTAGGTAATAGTTTATATTCCACAGTGAAGAGGGGACTCTTCTACTACAGGTTTCAAAAACTTAACAGAAGAGATCCCAAAACGTGTAACATAATTTCTTGTAAGGAAAATAACAAATTTTGAATTTCTTGAATTTGAATAATAAAAAATGTACAAAAGGTGAGGCTTATTTCTAAAAGAAATTACTTCCAACCCACCTACAATATTAGATGTGCTGCGAGAAGTGAATCTCGTGTGATAAACCTACTGATAAATATAACGTATTATGTTACAATAGAATATAATACATATCATATAATTATACAATACAATACAATACAATATGATGTGTAATTAATATACTACATTAATATAAATAAATATTCTTGTAAACGGTTAATGTAGTAAATGTTATAAGTTGTTAAATATATTATTTAGATAATAATGAAAAATAAAAAAGAAATTATGTCCATTAGATGGACAGGCGACCTGGTCAGGGTCACGGGGAGCCGGAGTTAAAGTTAATATGCTCGTTACTGTTTATGTGGAAAAAATTCATACTAGTCGCATCGAGTCGCATCATGAGAAAACACCCTAAAAAATAAATAATGGCGAGAATAGTTCTGTTACCATAGACCGAGAATATTACACATCCCGGCTCCCTGATCAATACCCCACGGTCTACGTAGTTCGTCTGCGTTGAAATATAATATCCGTTAGGGAAAATGAACGGACTCAACAAGAATACACAAAGGATGTTGCTAATTAGACATTATTATCTCTTAATAAAAATATAGTTTAGCGGGAAATGTTATTTCGGTTCGCAACTGATAAATACAGCTGTCTCGACTATACACGCGATGTTTAAGAAATTATTTTAGTCACTTATTTCTTGGGCCTATTCTTGCGTGAATTGCACATTTACACATAGGAGATAGCAATGTATATTTACAACAAATATTAATGTTTCATTCATGTGAAGAATTGGAGCCACCTCCAGCGTGATTCGGACTTCACGCTACGCGACGTTGATGTCGCTCGGACGCTGAGGTGCGCCACTCGGACTTGCATGAAACCACGGGTCCGGCCGTTATGGTCCCAGTTCGGTTTGCCCCCTGCCGGTCGGCACCCACATTGAAAAAGTTGTTATTCCGGTAAACACCCGGCCGCGTTGCCCCCATTTTAAAACCATAGTTTTTTGACTACACTCTTGAACAAATACTGTTGAAAACATAAGTGTTTTAACTACTATTACTGTTTAAATTTAACTTATATTTATTTTGTGCTGTGAGTATATTATCATTGTTTGTGTTGCATTTTTATAGGGTTTTTTTTATTTAATTCGTAATATTGCCGTAATTACTATTAATGAATAAAAATAATTATACAAATAAGTAAAAATCTTAAATTTCACCGCCTCAGCTGTTGTAATTCCTCACACGAAATAGAAATCGGCAAAAATAATCTGCTGTTTCATACTATATTGTAATACGTACTTAACCTGTTTGTATGACACAGCTAATATTTTTTTGCGATTACAATTTTTATTTAATGTCGCGTACAGGATCCCCAGCACAGTCATCAGCTGTCTTCGTTTTCGAGAGCGAGAGCGTTTCCCTTAAACCCTGTATGTCACAGGTTTATGATAATAATAGGTTTTTCATCAGTTTTGACCAAAAAACCAATTTTGTAATGATATTTTAAGACCTAGGGATCATAAACTTTGTCATTATCATCAAAAATATACCGCTGTTAGTTTCTAAATCAAAATCAATTAAAATACTCACTTTATATTCTTTGAAGTCAATATTGCGCAGAATAAGAACTGAAGAACCATATTTAATATCTTATACATCTAATATGAGATAAGACCACCCTTGCAAACTTCCTATTACATGTAACTTACTTTTTTTTTTTTTTTTTTTTTATACAAAGCACGACAAATGACTCAACACCACCTGATGTGAAGCGGTAAGAAGAGTCCATATGCGAAGACAGCTAGTGCAGTTCAGACACTGCTCTAGCTGCCTCCACCTTGCCGGCCCGAAAGGTGCTTTTTCACGCCTCTTTTGAAGGAACCCATGTTATAGGAAGGAGGGAACACATGTGCTGGCAAAGAATTCCAAGTTCTGGAAGTTCGACAAAGAAAAGAGCTACTAAATTTCTTTGTACGTGATGTTGAGGTGGAGACAGTGAATTGATGACTCCGAAGACCGGCACGCGTGCTCCTGAGCAGGAATGGGGAAGGTGGGATAAGGTCAAATAGCTCTTCAGAACACTCTCCGTGATAAAGCCGATAGAAGGCGCTAAGCGACGCAATGTCTCGACGCAATTGCAGAGGCTCAAGGTTGTTGGTTATCTCTACATCGCCAACGATACGGACAGCACGACGCTGCAATCTGTCCAGGGCATCGAGTAGGTACTTGGCGGAGCCATCCCACAAGTGCGAGCAATATTCCACGCAAGACCGGACCTGAGTTTTATACAGCAGGCATAATTGGTCAGGCGTGTAAAATCGACGCACCTTGTTCAGGACACCGAGCTTCCGAGAGGCTGTTTTTATCACGGTTTCGATGTAGTTCCTGGAATTCAGATCGCAACATATCTCCATGCCTAGCAAGTTTAGGGAGCCCTGTGCCGAAAGAGTCGTGCCCTGAAGAGACGGAAGGGGAAGGAACGGCGACATTTTGGCTGTAAACGCGCACACCTGTGTGTATTTAAAGTGTAATAAAGAGTAAAGAGTATATTGTAGGTACTTCTTTTACTAATTATATAACAATATTTTTTGCCAATAATAAAGAGCCAGTGCCTGGCATTGACTATGAGTCTCACTCTAAGTTAACAGAAAGAGATTTCCAACTATTCTTTTATATCATGATCTACATGATCTCCTACTAAATAACCCTACGTTCGGAAGGACCCCACTCTCCCCCGTCAATTAGCTTTAACTTGTTGTTATTTAAGCGTTATATCCTTGAAGACTTGCATTTCCTCCATAATAATAATGTGATTATTGGATATGCAAGATACTACCTACGCGTACTCGTGTAAACATACACTTTATCTATAATAGAGGTGTATTATTTGTCTAGTAATTTTGATTGATCGCCATGATGTTACTCTACATGGGAAGCGTTATGATACAAGTCATTTGATACAATCGTAACTTGGAGGAAAGCCGGTACTTGGTATGGAGATTATTACTGTAGTCCCGTGTTGTTCTAATTCCCAAGGAGAATTTAAATTTGGACTTTAAAACAAAACGCTTACACCACAAAATGGAATGCAGAACTGGCAGAATTAGTTTAAAGACCCATTTACACGATGCAAGTGTCTTGCCTGTACTACACAATTAAATTGAAGCAAGAAATAACTTGGATAGTCTAAAATGCATTTAGTCACATAAAGTCCACTATATCAAAATGTCCCCTGTATCAAAACTTCTACAGTATTAAAACGTCAACAGTATTGAAATGTCCATAGAATCATACTGACCACTCTTCTTAAAAGTCCACTATATCAAAATGTCAACTGTATCAAAACGACCACAGTATCATACTGACCGCACCTGTTTTTTACTCACAGAATATACTATCGCGCATGCATAAATTTGTCGTAGCAAGACTACCCGACTTCAATATTATCTAAATACTAGCCGTTGCCCGCGACTTCGTCCACGTATCCTACGGGTACCGTGATTTTTTCGGGGTAACAAGTAGGTAGCGAGTTGATCTTTTGATACAGTTGGCATTTTGATTCAGTTGGTTTTTTGGTGAAATGGACAATTTGATGCAGTGGTCATTCTGATAATAGGACATTTTAAAGAGGGCATGACGGTGTCAGAATGCCCACTTTAAAATGTCCACGGGGTTATCTTATTACAGGGAACATTTTGATATAGTGAACTTTATGTGACTAAAGGATAAATGATGTTTAGACCATGCAAGTAATTTCTTGCTTCAATTTAATGCATGCTGCAGGCAAGAAACTTGTATCGCGTAAATGGGCCTTAAATTCTATTACGTCGATGTGATTACATTGTAAAACAGCAATGATGTTTTGTAAATGAAACAAGGTGATAATATTGAAACTCAAAGAGTAAATATTTGATTACACTTACGGAATCGTTGCTTAAATTGATATTCTCTAATAAATCGACCATTAGAACGTTCAAGTATAATTTAAATATTATTCATTTTTCTCTTCTACTACCCTATCAACCGAGTCTATTGGATTGGACCAAATTCATCCGTGAGTAAAATCACATTTTCCGAGTATTTTTGTATCTTGAATCTAATACTCTTTCTTCCCTCATTTTGAATAGTGACGACCGACGAACATGAAAGGCCATTTGACGGTAAATAAAATATACAGCCGTGCGGGTATTATTTGATTATTATCTCACTCTTCTTATTTACATATAGGTGAAAACACGTTTTGATCGAAGTTGGGTTATACAGGGTGTTAGGAGGACGCTCTCGAATACCAAGGCAGGCTGATCACACTAAACACGACTTGCATATAATTTAAATTGCGAAAAAATCAGCTGTTTCATACAAATTGTAATATCTACACGGTCTGTTTTTATGGAATAGCTGATTTTTTTATTTGTGATTTCAAATTTATTTTGGTAACGAGCACTTCCACCTGCCTTCGTTTTCGAGAGCGCCCCTAACATTCTGTATCTATAGTAAGTCGCACAGATCCAACTATGTCGTACAAAATGTCGATTTTTATGTTTTTTTTTAAAAAATAAGAAAAGAAACAAGCTGACGGCCCACCTGGTGGTAAGTGGTAATCGCCGCCTATATACAACTGCAATAACATGGAAAAAACCACTTGGTATTGAAAGTGCGTTGTCATCCTGAGGCCTAAGATGAAATGCTTTTCGTGCCCAGTAAATTACTGGGCACGAGAAGCATTTCATCTTACTGGCTTACCAGGCTACTTAAATATGTTTTTCCGAAATTAAATTCAGATAAATAAGTGTTGTTTAGCTTAATGTTCTGGTTTTTTATTTATTTAAGGTGTTTTTAACCGACTTCACAAACGAGGAGGTTCTCAATTCGGCCGGTACTAATGTTTTTTTTTAATTTATTTTTTATTATGTATGTACACCGATTACGCCGAGATTACTGATCCGATTTACGTGATTCTTTTTTTGTTCGATGCGGAATAGTTGCCATTTGGTCCCATAAAATTTTATTCAAAATCAGTTGTGTAGTTTGGTTTTAAATAAAAAAAAGGTGATACTTATCATTAAGTGGTCTACATATGCGAAATTGCGAATTTTTGCTTTCCTATGACTTTTTAGTGAAACGATACGATAGTAGGAAACAATGTCAGTTGCCGGTCACCCATCTAGCTGCTACCTTAGAAAGTTATCACTAAAATTTGTGAAAACAAAAATTAAAACCGACTTCAAAAACTTAAAAGGTTAAAATAATTGAATTTTAGTAGGTACTCATCCCCTAGAAACATAGTTTTTGGAGATGGTGCTAAGTTGTTTCCAAAAACAATAGAAAGTCAAGCACCGTCTCCAATAAACATGTTTCTAGGGGAAGAGTACCTACTTAATTTTAATTATTTTAGTTTTTTAAAGTCGGTTTTAATTTTTACCTTGACGACATTTGCCTTTACTTAGGAGATGATAACTTCTTGAGAAATATTAAAGAAAGTAGTAAACTATAAAGTGATTGTCCGAAGTGGTAGCAGGTCCAGCTCGCGGAAGAAGATTATTGTAGAATTGTTGTAGTAGTGCTAGTAGGAAACCAGTATCATGTATTATACTGACAACTTATCACTTTCTTTTTATTTTCCCAGGTCAACGATCACCTCAGGCCAGAGTGAGAGTGAGGAGCTCGGCAGAGTAGAAGTTCAAGCACTCTGGTCCCCATTACGAAAACGAAGCAACATTCGCTATGGTCGATCCCGGGATTCTTTCCTTTTTAGTTAAGTCGGTTTTTATTTTTGTTACATTTAGATCACACTTTGTAATAAATTTCAAAAGTCAAAGCCAGATGAGTGATCGTGTATCAGCCTAGTAGTGTTCCAACGCAAATAGAATTATCATAAGTTCAACTACAACTATCAAGAAAGCAAAAAGATAAGTTATTTTTATTTTAGAATGAAACTAGTAAATCGATTTTTTAAAAAATTCTACGGCACCAAACGGAAAGTAAATTCTGTCAAATAAAAAATCAATTTTATGAATCAAACATATTTATAACCTCCTCCTTCCAAAAGAAGTCCGTTAAAAAAGTAAGAATACTGAGACATTTCAAGTGATACTTTACAAAATGTAATCCACCATTCAAATCTACCTTACGGTAGTTATCAGATAAGCATCGAATAGACGATTAATTGGCAAGCCGGTGAGATTAAACCGTATCGTTTTTGATAATAACAGATATCGGTTTACCTGTTACGACATATCAGTTAATACTTGACGGATATTTGAAATGTTAGTGTCAAATAATATGACCGATTTTCGTTTTATCAAAAGAATGCTATTATTTAAATACGTTAATAGTAGTCCTATCAACCTATATACGTCCCACTGCTGGGCACAGACCTTTCTACATGGGAGAAATACACAAGGAGCTTGGGGTCATAACAACACTACACGGGCCCAATGCGGGTGTGTTTTGACCATGGCGAAAGTTCCTTTGTTTTCGTGATCGAAATCCTCTGATTTCGATCACAAAAAGTTCTGATGCTTTGCTCAGGTTTGAGCGCTCTCGCTCAAACCTCTACGCCACCGAGCTCCACGGTGCAAATTTAATACTTGGCTTCATATAATTATGAAGTCACCGCATAAAAGTATCTACGTTAAAAATCCGAGAAAGTGGAATGCTCATGAACTGTCTTCAATTTGTCTGCAATGCACAGCCGCTTTGGAGATATCGCTCGTCATTCCGTAAGAGTATCGATACTTCAGAAATTTTTACTTGAAAGTAACAGAACAAAATATAAAATAAAAATTTTTAAGATGGAACCGCCTCATTAATCATCTATCCAGCACCATCCCATTGAGACTATTCTTATGCGCCCAAACACGCTATATCTGCTGTAAGTTTCGGAATAATTAAACATCAGCTCAAGGTTAGTATGTCATGGGAATGTCACCCAAGTGACAGAAAATGAGCTGATAGTCATCGAACGGCTGAACTGATCTTCATAAATTATAGCTAAGAACCATCCTAGTTACGTCAGCTTTCAAATATAAAAAAACAAATCTAAATCAACCCATTCGTTTAGGAGCTATGATGCCACAGACAGACACACAGACAGACACGTCAAAATTATAACACCCGTCTTTTTTCATCGGGGGTTAAAAATAAAAGGCAAGATAAGAGGACGGGTTAAGGCAATGCTCAGATGAGATATCTGACTTAACTGCTAGATGTAATAATTTTTTTTTATTTTTTATTATTTATTTATACAACTAGACGACAAACAAGCAATGCACAACCGCTTTGGAGATATCGCGTGTCATTCCGTAAGAGTATCGATACTTCAGAAATTCTCACTTGACAGCAACAGAACAAAATATGAAATTAAAAATTTTAAGAAGCTTCCGCCTCATTAATCATCTATCCATATTTGTTTAATGATGTGATTATTACTATTTTACTTCACTAAGCTGTGGACCTTATGAAATGGAAACAATAAAGCGAGTATGGATGTCAAGATAGGCATAATTAATAAATAGTACAATTATATAAAACGGTAATTTAACGAGCTCGGTTCACAGTACTTATTTTATCGATCACTCGACAAATGCGACTAATCTTACTTAATAGCTCGATAAATCTAGCCACGACCCTAGCAAATTGAAATACAGATAGTGTATGTAATTTAAAATTGAAAATTTTAAGAAAGCCCTGACCTTATTAATCTAACACCATCTCATTGAGGCTATTCTTATGATCCCAAATACGCCTTATCTGCTTCAAGTTTCTAAAGGATTAACCACCCCGCAGTCTATTTGATGGTCTTGGCATGTCTTGGAAATACCACTGAAGCAACAGTAAATCAAATTTCAAATCAATCGGATCTGTGAAAGTTAATAAAACCCTTTTATCATGTAGAAAATGAGCTGATAGTCATCAAACGCCTGAACTGATCTTCATAAATTATAGCTGAGAACTATCCTACTCTCGTCAGCTTTCAAACAAAAAAAACGGTCCATTCGTTTAGGAGCTACGATGGCACAGACTGACACAGATACACAGACAGACATGTCAAACTTATAACTACCCTCTTTTTACATCGAGGGCTAGGATCACACTTAATTTGGAAATCAATTCAATTCATCAAAATGATAATTCAGTTGTTTGAATAATGAATAGAACAATAAAAAAAACCGACTTCAAAACACAAAAAGGATAAAAGAACAACTTGGTGTCGCTTAACTTTCTATTGTTTCGGTGTACAATATTATACGTACATACATAAAAAAAATACCAACCGTATTCAGAACCTCCTCTTTTTGAAGTCGGTTAACATATAAAATTATATTAAAGTATAAGAAACGAAGTACTATAGAACGAAGAATTGTCTGGATATTAAATTGATTTTCAAGTTTTTCATTATGTGTGACTGTATCTTTTAAATAAATGGTATCGTAATCTAATACAGACAAGAATACCGGTGTCGACAACCCCGCACACTTGTGTAATCATCACATTAACATCTGTCTGTACCTACTGGTATTAAACCTGGGACTTCTGATTTTAAGACAGGGTCACTGACCAACCAGCCAACGTGATCATCGATCTGTATTGCCTATGTTTGTCCAATAGTTACTACAAGATTGTTTGTTATTAAAGTGCTATTTATAACTATAAATAACTATTTGCTTTCCGACCTTAAGAATCTCGGTGAGACCACTTTGTGGAAAAGAGCATCTGATTCCAGGTTGAGCATGATCCGATTGATGTAAAATCTGATATGCCTGGTATAGTTTCTCAACGACATCGTTTATATTTGATTTTCATTGGATAATGGATAACATCTCAAGCTATTAATATTATATAAAAGTATTTCAGTGAATCTTGTTGAATTAAAATTAGTATTTTATTTATTTGTCAACATAAATACTGTTTTATAGATTTTATTTATCATTAAAGTAGGGATGTTGACAAATTTTGGGAAAGTGTTTCTTGTCGTGTATACTCGTGAGTACCTATTAAATCTCGAGACAGTTAGTATAATTCAAAAGTTATTATATTTATTTAAATACGACGAAAGTTTTGGAAATCATGTAAGTACTTCAAATTCCCTCTCAAATTTCGCTCCGAAACGCCAATACACGTCACGTGAGCGATCGATGTGACGTCACTTGTTACAGTAACCGAATACTGTTATGCATCTTTGTAGATTTTGATGGGTTTCCGACAGAGTCTGATGCTAACAACAAGTGACGTCATACACTGAGATTAGTGTTTGACCTGAGGGTGATTTCATTTTATTAAATTTATTAAATATAATTGAAATTCCGCAACAATACAATAAAAAAATGAGTTTTTTAGGATTTATTTTGTTAAAAATATAAAATTTTAAATTTAAGTAACTCTCGGCCTCATTAATCATCTACCTAACACCATCTCATTGAGACTATTCTTATGAGCCCAAACACGCTAAGTATATCTGCTGTAAGTTTCTGAAGAATTAAGCATTCCGCAGACTTTTTAAAGGTATAGGATCAAATTTTAAATCATTCGGATCTGTGAAAGTTAATAAAACCCTTTTATCATGTAGAAAATGAGCTGATGGTCATCAAACGCATGAACTGATATTCAAAAATTATAGCTATAAACCATCCTAATCACGTCAGCTTTCTAACAAAAAAAAAACAAAATAGGTCCATTCATTTAGATACTACGATGCCACAGAGAGACACAGAGAGACACAGACAGACACGTCAAACTTATAACACTCCTTTTTTTTCGTCAGTGGTTAAAAACTACAAATACGCGTCAATATTATGTTTTGATTTGAGTACAGTCAACATCCATATTGCTTGAAATTTATGAAAACGCACTAGCTTTGCCAGTTAGACACTTATACAGGATGGTGCTGTCAATCATCATCACCAGCCTATATATGTCCCACTGCTAGGCACAGGCCTTCCTACATGGCAGAAACATGTAGGAAGGCCTGTCAATACGACAATAAATTAAAACATGGGCTATATTAGTTCATAGAAATGGTTTCCCACTTTCAAAAAAATCTTATTCATTTGATAATTTCACGACATTTGTATGAAATAATATAACATTGGCTGCATAGTAGGAAACCATTTCTATGAACTAATATAGCCCATATTTTAATTTATTGTTGTATTGACAGTACCATCCTGTATACCTATTAAGCTATTACATCTTTCAAGTTTTTATGAAAATCAAGCATTTTAAGTGTACTTTTGTAGTTAATTTCCCAATTATGTTAACTCCGGCACTCTCAAGCAAAATCCTAAACAAAACTGTGATTGGTTGGAAAAATAGCTTGTGTTTTATCAGTTATCATGAAAAAGTATAGAGACGCGTGTCCAGGAATATTTTAATTTTGAAAACCGGGTATTATAATTTAATATGCTTACCTAATTCAATATTTGGTGCTTCAACGTAAAGGCGTTTACAATCTGCAAGTTTATTTAGAGAGATCGATTTATTATTGTTTTTTTCAATAAAAGTATATGTTACCCTCAGTCTAGAATAATTCTTAAGAGATCCATACAATTAAAAAGCAAAGTCTAGTGTAGCGAAGGATTTTATCCCAGTTAGAAATTCATATGGTTGGCAATAAAATTTACTACGTTACTAGAGAAGAAACCTTAAGTAAAGTCTCAATTAAGTATCCCAAACAAATAAATGAATAAATAAAATCTGTGCGCGTCGATGTATCAACCACGAGTAATGCATCCCAGACGTGACACAAAAGTATACTTAGTCACGTCTGGAACGCACTACTCTAGGTTGAATTTCAGACTCAGAATCTGAGTAATAAATACAAAAAAAGAAATTAAATACAATTAATTAAACAAAATTTAATTTTTAAAAGTAATTTGAAACCAACGGAGACTATTCTTAATTTTTGATTTTAACATTATTATAAATGTTTGAAAAATTACTTAGTAATTAAAATAGAATAAAACTAGAAAAATTTCACGTCCTGAGGCAGGAATCGAACCCGCGACCTTTCGCAATCCGGGCGACTGCTCTGACCACTGAGCCACCCAGGACTTGGGATATCCTTGTGAAATTCTTCTAGTCTATCTGTATTTGCGTTTATGAGCTAACGTCCACCCTACAATGTCGAAATATTCTATTTCAACATCCGAAACGAGTATTTTTGCAAATACCGACGATTCGGTTAAGTTGGGGCAGTGCTTTCAAATATTCTTGATTTTACCGAATCGTCGGTATTTGTAAAAATACTCGTTTTGGATGTTGAAATAGAATATTTCGACATTGTAGGGTGGACGTTAGCTCATAAACGCAAATACAAGATAGACTAGAAGAATTTCACAGGGTTATCCCAAGTCCTGGGTGGCTCAGTGGTCAGAGCAGTCGCCCGGATTGCGAAAGGTCGCGGGTTCGATTCCTGCCTCAGGACGTGAAATTTTTCTAGTTTTATTCTATTTTAATTACTAAGTAATTTTTCAAACATTTATAATAATGTTAAAATCAAAAATTAAGAATATTTGAAAGCACTGCCCCAACTTAACCGAATCGTCGGTATTTGTAAAAATACTCGTTTCGGATGTTGAAATAGAATATTTCGACATTGTAGGGTGGACGTTAGCTCATAAACGCAAATACAGATAGACTAGAAGAATTTCACAGGGATATCCCAAGTCCTGGGTGGCTCAGTGGTCAGAGCAGTCGCCCGGATTGCGAAAGGTCGCGGGTTCGATTCCTGCCTCAGGACGTGAAATTTTTCTAGTTTTATTCTATTTTCATTACAACGGAGACTAAATTAATTATAATAATAAAGATTCGATTTTCAAATGAGTAGGTATCCTTTACAGCTATCCTTATTTTTACGGCTTGGGCTTAAAATATTACTTGACATGAAAAATAATCAGTATTAAATTCAAAAATTGAAACATTAAATAATTAATAAATCTTATAAACATGCATGCGATTATCAAGCTTATTAATATTTTCATCAAACTCTTTAATTTTAATCTGGCGTTCTTCACCTTTCTATTATTATTGTAACTTGTTAAATTTCAGAACTGATTGATTTGAATGCTCGTGGAATTTTACTCCTTAATTTCAATTTCTCGCGATTTACCTATTTGTTTTATGAGGAACGCGTTGTCAGCACAAAATTAAATGTCATTTGCAGACTGAGTTGCCAAGCCGCATTCTAATGCATTTCGCAAAACCTCTCTTTGTATTGTCTGTTCTTAATACAGTTGACAGTACATAAAGTGCAACAGCTCGACTTAAAACCGTCCTTACTCCATTCATTATAAAGCGATTTTCGTAGTGTAACTGCTACACTTTATGCGATATCGACTGCACTCATCACCAGCCTATATAGGTCCCACTGTTGAGCACAGGCCTTCCTACATGGGAGAAACACATGAGGAGTTTGGGCCATAACACCACCAAGCTGGCCCAATGCGAGCTGGTGGGTTAAAGCGGTTGCAGGAACAACCGTAACCAACGGCTCAACGTGCCTTCCGAAGCACGGAGGAGCTCGAGATAACAAGCTTTGATAGAGTAGAAACCCATCCCAGGATCGACCATGGCGAAAGTCGCTTTGTTTTTCGTTTCGTAACCAGAGCGGTCAAACCTATACGCTACCAAGCTTCTCCATCGACTGTACATTATCAATCACTCAATGATTAAAGCCTGTGTTTTTTCAATGAAAAGTAACGAAATTAATGTTATTCAACAGACATACAAAATTTTAATGCTCAGAGTGTGATCTGGGTGATAAACTCCATATTTCACACGGTTCGCCGAATCGTTATATAAAATATTTTAATTATACTTAATTTCTTTGATAAAAGTGTTATTTTTGATTACCAAACCTAATTTTGAGCTTAATTTTGTGCTATAATAGACTATTAATAAAAAGAAGGAAAAACTTTGAGTAAATATTCATCAAATAGATTGGTTCCTTCTTCGCCGGATTCCAAGTTTGTTGGATTCCAAAATCGTCGCATTCCAAACTCGTCGGATTCGTACTCGTGGGATTCTAAATTCGTCGGATTATAAGTTTGTCGCTGTACACTTATGTTCGATTTGTTCCTGATTAGATGACAAATTAGGAACTATTCTCATGTTCATAAACTTGGGTGTTCGCAATCATGGATAGGCTAGGTACATTAAAAGATTTTATTTATTTATTTAGTACCTACCTTTATAATTGAAATCATAAAGAGGCAAATCACTAATTTGCTATCCCATTCCATGCTTAGAACATGGATTTGATCTGACATGATTAAAATCAAATCTACGATTAGTGATTTATAATTTATCGTCACCACGTGGTCCGTAGTGAGGACCACGTTACGTTGTATCAAGGAACCGGCTCCGATGTACACGTTGTTTGACCTTGAGCGGTCAGCTGATGTTTCCACGCTGGAATGGGATAGCAAATTAGTGTTTTGCTGTAGGCCCCTTCTGAATGATTACAATTATAAAGGTACTAAATAAATGAATAAAATCCTTTAATGTACCTAGCTTACCTATCCTTGATTGCGAACACCCGAGTTTATGAACATGAGATTAGTTCCTAAATTGTCATCTAGTTAGGAACAAATCGAACATGAGTGTACAGCGACAAACTCATATCCGACGAGTATGGAATCCGACGAGTTTGGAATGCGACGAACTTAGAATCCGGCCAGCTTGGAATCCGACGAGTTTGGAATCCGACAAACCTGGAATGCGGCGAATAAAAGGATCCAATCATCAAATACCACGTGACATACCTATTCTTAAACCCGTCAAGCATTAGATTCCAGACACAATTGATCTTTCGATGGTCTAGTTACTAATTTACGCTTTTATGCAATTTTGGTTTTGAGTTTTAATATTTACCCTCTAAATTTCTCCTCTGTTATATCCACCCTTAAGGTTCCGGAGACATTAAAAATAAAAGTATTTTGAAAACTAAGAGAAATATTTTATTCCCTTCTAATCCATAAATAAATACTAGGTATATTATATTTTAACAGAATTTGGACTATGACTAAGTTCTATTCTGATAGTTAGATCACTTGTAAATCTTCCGAGGTTCTGACTAGTGATCGGAAATGTGGTTATTTTAACAGAATTTGGACTATGACTAAGTTATGGATTCTGATAGTTAGATCACTTGTAAATCTTCCGAGGTTCTGACTAGTGATCGGAAATGTGGTTTTGACAACAATGTTGATATTTTTATTAGTCTGGAAGACAGAACAAAGAGTTGGTTACTAATTTAACAGTTCATGGCCCTTGATAAGGATTTTTAGGAGTTAGAAAAAGAACTATATTGAAATCTACTGGCGTTGGAAAGTTCACGACCCTGTGATAACAACATAACAATGTTGTTATTGCTTACAAAATTACCTTATATTAGAAAATAAGAAGAATAAGGTCTTAATCAAAGCTTGACAAACAACTCAATACTAAGAATATTAGGCAATTAAATATGCAGTAGTACAGTGTTTATAAGATTTAACAATAATCCATTATTAGTTATAGCAACAGTGTTGCAATGAATATACTGCTGTGTTTCTAATTCGGGAATGGTACATACCCTATAAATCAAAATAAAGTTAATTAACCGACTTCAAAAACAAGGAGGTTCCCAATTCGGCCGGTATGTATTTTTTTTATATCGATTTGAAGCGCCGAAACCAAAAGGCACCGGAAAGAAGATGAGGCTAAAGTCAAAATAAAACTGACTTGCGAACAGAACAACACAATGCCGTGTTAGCTATTAGATATGGGAACCCTTATGTGATTTGGGGTTAATTACAAAACTCTTCGTCTTCCCACATCATTAGCTTCATAATACTAATATCTATGAAGCAATATTCATTGCTAAGCATTATTGACGACACCACTCAAGAATTACCAGATTAAGTATTAGTCTTTACTTACGTCACTAAACGGCCGAGCCTCGAACATGTTTGGGAAAACTATTTTACCAACTAATAGATCCCATAGATTTTTTTCACTTTTATAATTTTCATCGAATGAACTGTAGACCAATGTACGTTTGACCAAAAATGAAAAAAAAAATACCACGGATTTCTAACCTACCACGACCGTGTCGGGCTTCCACGGACTTTGTCTGATCTCATATAGATACCTACTTAGATTTCGTCGTTATTTTGTTTTTCTTTTTTGGTCAAAAGTGCACTGGTCTACAGTTCATTCGATGAAAATTATAAAAGTGAAAAAAAAATCTATTAGTTGGTAAAATGGTTTCCGGAAACATGAATGCCACCCAAACGGCCACTGCTGGACAAAGGACACGCATCCAGAGGCTACCTGTCGGCCTTTTGTTCTTCATTCCTATGTGCATTGGTACTTCGCATAAATGAAATGAACTCAGATAAATCGGTTTGCTTTAAAAACTTCGAATAGTTTGTTCAATCTTTTTATTCACCTTTAAATGTAAATTTTCAACAGAACATGCACGCTCTCGACATAATCAAACCAATTTCACGAAATTGCTTTAAAAACAAAGCGATGAAAATATTCGTAATATTTCAATATATTACAAGTAGATTCCAAAAAGTAAACCAAATAAATACCAGCCTACGGCATACGAAAATTAAAATCATTGTGCATCCGGAATGTTGGATATTTTACATTTGTCTATTGGCTTCCGGAAACGATTGACTCTGAAAGTCACAAAACGTTTATATCCCGTTGCCGCCATTCCCAGAATATATAATATTTCGTCCATACATCAATACAGACATTTTTTTAGCTGCATCATACAACACAGGTTTCAAATCGTCCCGTTCGTAACAAGACTATGAAACTAATACTAATGAGGCCATGCTCTTTGTTGGGTCTTTATTTGTCAATAATTGGCAAATTAAGACTATTACAAATACTTTTAGAGTATTTTTATAAATCACCCCGTGAAATGGTAATGAATATTTACGTTATCAGGGGATAGATATCAATTAAAGCAATAAACTTAATTAGTATTTCTTATGAAATATTTTTGTTAAAGATACATCTACATAATAAAATGAGGTAGGTTAATGTAACTTTCAAAACAATTAAACTATCGTAATGCTCTTGGCTGGTGCACAAACGCCAAATATTCTCTGGCACAGGATTCGAACAAATAAACAGGCAACATTTACGTGTACATTTGTGTTTGTCGAATTCTGCCAATAATGCACGTGGTTCTAAATTATCTGCTCAGATGCTAGCAAATCCCCCTCTCTTCTCCAAATTTCCCTTTAGGAAACACTGTCACTGTAATATTATTGTGATTTTATTCTTAAAGTAACAAGCAACAGAAGTAGGATCATTTGGACAACCATGGCTCTGCCAAGGTCACCATAAGAAAAATTATACAGAAGCTCCAAGTCTGATGGATATAAAAGGTTTTTAGATAGGTAGTTGATTTGGAGAGCTACAGGAAACCGCCGGTAAACAATCGGCTATTGCCAGATTCTATCAAGATACAAATATTTCGAAATTTTGAATAATAAAACATATATTGTAATTTAGTGAGAATTATTTTTAGTTCTAAACACATTTTGTTTTTCAATTTTCGGTTAGAATACGCACAAATAAAAAAAATAACTATGTAAGTAGTTAAAGTTCTTCAAAAATTTATCAAAACGACATTATTAAGGAGCCGGTTAGAGAAATATAGAATAATAACATTCACAAAGCATTTGATCTGATTCCACTGTATTGTGCAATGTCAATCTAAGTTTGATTGATTTAGTTCGCTATGGTCGTGAATAGGAAATTAAACAGACCCAACTCTATTTCACCGCACCTCGCTAGGTATAGGAGCCCTTATAAATATTTAATGATGATTGTTCTGTATTTAATTAGACACATGAAATATTATATGGTGTTGTATTTGAGAAGTTTACTGAGAATCAGCCCCAGAAAGAGTCAGATAGAAAAGGTATTCTTAAGAGTAAATAACGAACAGAGGAAAGTAAAAAGTAATGTCAGAGTTTTTAGCAGGATTCCAAATGAATTCAGATCACTAAAGTTTGGATTGTTCAAAAATAAGTTGTACGATTGGCTTTGTTCATTAATGAGTTTTTTTTTACCATTGGGCTAGGAATCATTGACAGTTTTTATTTTATCCTTATCATTGTATATCACTGTAGTAAACATTTCGTTGATGTGCCACTACCTAAACATACTAATTAAGATTTGCATGCTATTGAAAGTGGCTAAACATGAGATCATTGTACTTAACACCATTTGACTTAACAGCGTTTGACGCAAATAAAGATTCTATTCTATTATATTCTAAATGAATTACTTAAAAAATAATCTGACAAGCGGCGTTATACCCCGGAGGGCTATGAGAATTGAAAAATCAATTGTCTGGAATCTCATGCTTGACGGGTTAGATAGAAACACTTTATTTTGCACATTTAGATAAACAGCACAAAGATGAAACCAACAAAATGTTCAAACTATTCATGTTACTTAATACTTTGAAATTTTGCTTGTAACGGAAATTTGCATGAAGTTTGGCTTACGTTTTGCGGCATTCCACCTCACGATACTAAGTCGTAGGATTACGTGAACGTCGCTCAGCATGTTTAGAACCACACTTCTTTACAAATAAAGCTAATTCCTCCATTGTTTCCTATTTTCATCAGAAACCCACCACAGCCTACACTCGATCACAAAGAACGCCATAGACTGCCCTCAGATAGACTGCATCGCAGCAACCGCACGCAGTCGCTATATTCAACTGCATGCAGTTGTACGTTAGACGTCGTTCAGTCATTGAAGTCGATATTAACTGCACACAGTCGTGACTTCAACTTCACGCGGTCGGCCACTGTCGTGTAGTATCGACGCACGCTATCCATCGCTAACCGCATACAGTAGTGTGCAGTTAGTCCTGGAGCAGAATGCGCGTCGAACGTTTAAAGTTTAAATAACATGGATTTCGATTCCGACTTGTTTATTTATTTAATAAAAAGTAAAGTCAGCATTTGGAATTATAAAAGTCAAGAATATAGTGACAAAATAAAGCGCAGTAATGATTGGACTTCTACAGGGTGGAAAAAATCTATGGGCCCTGGAGGGGAACTACGTTAAATCCTTTAGTTAGCTCATTTTACTGAAAGGAAACATTCCTTTATTTTTGAAAAGAAACAAAGCTGCATTCATAGGTCTTCTAACATTCGCTTGTCTCACCCGGTAATCGAACCAACTAAAAATTGAAAAGTAAACCCTCGCTATTTTATAATACGGATCGGTAGGATTATCGTTCAGGATAAAATTTGTCTAATAAACATTTGCTCTTACACTCATCTGTTGTACGAGATACCTATGAAATTGGATATTTATTACAAGTGTTTTATAAACAATACCTAGTCCTGTAATGTTCATTAGTAACAAGTATATCACACGTTAATTTTCTTGTCGCTCTAACATCCAAAGATATCGTATGAAGTACAAATAGGCTTGCTAATTTTATTTATCTATAAGTAGAGAAGTACTAAGAGTAGTTCTAGTTGAAGACTTCGTTAAGAAAATCATTAAATGACAATAATAAATTATGCACAATTCCTTCTTACACGAGGCGTTACGCCGAAAAGTATAAAAAGGGGACGTACTTTTTTTTTGCAACGCGGGGCAACAATTTGAAATTCGAAAATTTTAAAACCGATAAAATTGTTGAAATTTTTTATGTTTATATGTTCTTCGTATTGGTGATAAAATAAAATTAGTTTTAGTTTTCACTTTTTTTATTTCAAAGACCAAATGTTTATTAAACAATTTTTATCCTGAACAATAATCCTACCGATACCTACGTAAAATAAAATAGAGAGGGTTTATTTTTTTAATTTTTAGTTGGTTTGATTCCCGGGTGAGACAAGCCAATTTTAGAAGATCTTTGGATGCAGTTTTGATTTTTTTCAAAAATAAAGGAATGTTTCCTTACAGTAAAATGAGCTAAATAAAGGATTTAAAGTAGTTCCCCTCCAGGGCCCATAGATTTTTTCCACCCTGTATATACGAATCAATGATACCAAAACCTCCCCCAATGAACGCGATAGCAACTGGTCCTGCGCCGCCCATATCCATCTTGATGCGACACTTATTCTTTTAGTATATCTTTTAATTGATCAAACACAGCTATTGACATTCTAAAGTAGTTGTAAAATTAGAACTGATCTTGTCTTAATGTTGTCTATAATATGAAAAAATCACCTTCTTCATGTATGGTAAAATAGCAAAGGATCAATCCACTCTCGGGCTGCACGTTACATTTTTTCAATTCGATTACACCACTACTGCTGCCAGTGGCGGCGCCGTAATAATAATAGAAGTAACGTCTGTGATTCCATTTAGACGTTATCTTTTACACTCAGCTCCTTGTCTAGATGCGTGATGTCATCTGTGAAAAGTCCGATCCGACTGCAGTTAACTGCACGCCGTTGAATATAGCGACTGCGTGCAGTTGCTGCGATGCAGTCTGTCTGAGGGCAGCCTTACAATTTTAAAGTCACGTGACAGAAATAAAGCTCTGCTATTGGTTAATTTTAAAATATTTTGATATTGACAGACACAATATTTTATCGGATTTTGCCGGTATAGTGTATAAACAAATTATAGTGTAACACACTATATGAAAAAATAAAATGGAGTCTCTAGGTACTATACGTTTTTAATATTCAAAACTGTCACATTGGTAGAATACTGTGTCATACATAACTGTTTTACTGTATCGAGTACGCGAAAAGAAGTATTGAACAAGTTTTGCTACCGAATAGAATCCTGCATAAAACTGGGCTTTCTCGCGAGTGGGAACGGCTTACGACTGAGTGAAGCGCGAACGCTAAGCTGACTTAGCTGATGGACCAAAAGCTCAGTGCATCCAAACCTACGTACAAATATAGGATCATTTCTGTATTTGTGGTGCTGTAATAGAACTTAGCAAATGAGTATTAGGAGATTACATGCAGTAGTTCTGCCCCCTTATTCTCAACTGTCGGATCACGGATTCGATTCGAAAAGTCACGTGCCGTCTCGCTTTGACGCAATGCGATAAAAAGTGACAGGTATAGAGTTTCCGAAATTCGATTATTTTCCGACAGTTGAGAATAAGGGGGCCGACCACAAGACTAATAAGCGAGGTAAATAGGTAAACTTATTCGTATGCTATACTACGTTGAGACACAGATTAGCCCGAACCAGCGTTACAGCTTCAAGTCTGCCTCTACCTCAAAACATTAATTCAAAAGTGAGATTATTAAAATTTTAAAAAATATGTAAATTTAAAATGGATTACAGTGTACTTAAATCAGCGATTGGCTTTGTATGTTGTTTGTTTTTGTTAATATTATTTAAGGTTAAAAACAAAAAAGGTTTTATTTTTGTATACCAACAACAATATAGTTAATTTAAGGAAAACCTGTTATTGGCTTTACAATTATTTAAGTAAGATTTGATATTAGTACAAGTAAACGCTGTTGGTTTTCGAAATAAATAAAAGTCAATACTCAACCATCAAAGACGACTGAAATAAAATGGATTAGGCTTAAAACATACACATTTTAACGTCAATATTGTTTGTGAATCACAATTTGCGATACCAGCCATTCACATTGTAAATGGCTGCATGAACAAAACTCTACAAGATTTTATTCTCTATTCTCCCTTTTTCAACAACGTTTTCATTAATTAAGAAGGAATTCAGAATAATTAATTACTTGAAAAGATCAAGTTACTAATTGAAATAACCGATGATGAGATTTCAGTCGATAGAATTACGTCGTGAAAATAGTAATGGAGTATATTGGCTAAAAATAATATACAACAACATACAGAATCGCAATTTCTTCTTGATAGCTTCTTGCTAAGTGTCTGAGATAGAGTGACCGCTCCATAGTGCAGTATTTTCAATTACTAAGTCTAGAACTAATTAGTCCGGGTGTCGATTTCTAGTAGAGCTAGCTACATATTATGAAACTAAATCTCATTAATAAATTTAGCAAAAATCTTAGTATTTATTGGTAAAATGTTCAAAAAAAAGATAAGAAAATAAGTCCGAATAATACATGAGTTTTTATTCGAATTAGTGTCTGTGAATAATGATACATTTAAAATTTTACAAAAAATAAAATGGACTACAGACTTTTCTTACACATCTACAGAGAGTTAAATACATACTTCATTCACAAGAAAATCGATCACGTCGTACCGGCAACATAACCATGTATGTTTTATCCTTAACAAATGTCAAGCTATTAAGTCTAAGTGTCAAACATAATTACCAACTCATCAATCCACGCCACGGGTAATAAGACAGTGTATTTTTGAACACCATATCTAACATAAAAGCTTTGAACATTCTGCGGTGCTGCTGCGAGTTGTGCGGTCGACCACAGAAGTAGCTGGAACACTTTAGTACCATGTCACAATACCAATGGCGTTAATATGGTACGGTGGCAATTAAGTAAGATCGCAAATAGTCAGTGTGACATGGTACTAAAGTGTTGAGCTACTTCCAGAGAGGGGCTTCCTTGAAAGAAACCATCCAGAACTGCGGACACAAGTAAAAAAGTGACATACTAAAGACGAAAATAATTACATATGCTCGTTTTCACTAACCTTTGCTTGCCGTTAAGAGTATCTTAGCGATTTTTATCTCAGTGTATCCTAAGGGAGATAAAATAATAATAATAGTAAGATGTCAGACATTTGTCTCTTACAAATGTCTGACATCTTACTATTATATTATATTGTATATATATGTAAGTTTGTAAAGTATATATTATTATCTTAGTGTATTTTTTTTTGGTTTCATTATCTATGTATGGTTTTAGGATGTATTGTATGTTATTTTTATTCACTGTTTAAATTATTTTTAAGTAAAGAATTATTATTATTTTTAATTTCTTAATCATAAATTATCATTGCACCGATATTGTATATCTTATATTGTATTATTATATTATTATATTGTTATATTGTATTTTTATTAAAAACAAGCATCTACCTGTTGCCGTTATCAATATCGAGCAAAAACAAGCAAAAAAATCACGTTTGTTGTATCGAAGCCCCCTTAAATATTTATTTTATTCTGTTTATTAGTATTTCGTCGGTGGGCGTGCAATACCGCGTATGTGCTTTTTGTTTATTTCACAGGATGGAAGAAAAAAGATAATATCTTGGATATTTCAACCCCTTTTTTTGACTGAGCTAGTTTGGGATTTCTCTGGGTGCTGTATAATGAGAATCTAGTATAAGCGAATCAGCGCTAAGAGTCCGCTGGCGCAATTTTCAATATTGTGACTTTTGTAAATACGCGGTCTTGCACGCCCACCGACGATTTGTTGTTATAGCGGCAACAGTGAAAATTTCAACTGTCGGATCACGGTTCATGACATGTCTGGTGACAGACGGACGGACGGACATCGGAGTCTTAGTAATAGGGTCCCGTTTTACCCTTTGGGTACGGAACCCTAAAAAACGAGCCTTGGCAATTTAGTAAAAAGTATCATACGAGTGTTTTAATACCAAGTTATATGCATTAACATACTTGAAAAATTGACATTTTACACAGACAATTGGGCACCAAATCTATATTCCATATTCAATTCACTGTGTTAGCGCAAGCATTAAGGTTTAGGTTCTTTATAGTGTCGATTAGGTTTTAAAGTGACAACTCAATTTGGCTCAATACATGACCTTTGAGATCGTAATTCGAATTGTAAAACATGAGTGTACATAAAGTTTTTCTCAAATCTGCCCTCTTATTCGCTAACTCAAATTACAAGTGCCGATGAATGAATTATTCGGTGTTTTTACGTCCATTACTGTTTTACAGGTTTCAGGAGCTCGGTGGCGTATTGGTTTACTGGTTTCGATACGAAAAACAAAGCAACTTTCGCCATGGTCGATCCTGGGATGGGTCAATCAAAGTTTGTTAACTCGAGCTCCTCCGTGCTTCGGAAGGCCCCCGTTGGTCCCGGTTGTTACTACAGCCGCTTTAACCCACCAACCCGCATTGGGCCAGCGTGGTGGTGTTATGGCCCAAACTCCTCATGTGTTTCCCTCATGTAGAAAGGTCTGTGCCCAGCAGTGGGACGTATATAGGCTGGTGACGATGACTGTTTTACAGCGAAACGTTTCTTTTCATTGTAGCGTGAAACAGAAATGTTTATGAGCGACGGTAGGCACCGACTTGTAATGACATGTCGGTGCCTACCGTCGCTTATACTAATAAAGACCCTTCGTCATTTATACTAATAAAGACCCTTCGAGAGGTAATTGAAAGAATAGGGTTTCTTAATTAACTTCTCTAAGGTCACGAAAGCAGTTTATTATTGGCCCGACACTTCAGAAAACATTACATGGTGTACTGGTTTGAAACTAATGCTGAGAGAAGACAGATAGAGACGGCATTAGGCTTAACCTACTGCGCAGGAGGCTACCAAAGTATCAAATCTCTTTCTCCCTCTCGGACGAAGACAAATTTTTGTCCAGTCCCCAGGGAGTCTGACGTGGTACGGGGGATTCAGATTAATTTCTCTCAGATGGCTGTCTGGTCGACTAGTACCTGCGCCTGTCAACTAGATCACAGATCCCGGAATATTTGAAAAATATTTAAATTTATATTTCCCCGTCACTTAGCATCCATAACATAAACTCACAAGGATGCTTAATTTAGGCTGAATCATAGCGCGTAAGATTTATTATTATTGGAATTAATCTCATTACACAAAAATTTACAGGGTCAATCAAATCTTTATAACAGACTTTACTCATACCACTCACCTCTGAAACAGTCTGTGCAAATATTTGCTCTTTACCATTAACACGGGCTAAAAGTGTACCAATAATGAATAAACATTAGATACTACAATGTTTTAATACACAAACCTATTAATTTAACTCTGTGATCCAATTCCATGGTTCATAAATCAACGGAAGACAATCGAAAGTAATCGGCCTTCCCCGTGACCTTTATCAATGAGACAGAAGGAATTACCATTTAAAAAATGACATAAAAACGTTTGAAGAACACATTTCTTTGATTCAAGCGGTATTTGAAAAGAAGATTTAATGTAACGAGTTGAGTAGAAACTCCGCAATTGATAACCTTTTTGGAGCCTCTAAATTCTGTTTTCAATTTCATGAAGAAAATAAAACATTCGGATTTCAAATTGAGGACCTCCTGCTTTTTGAAGTCTGTTGGTTTTTTACTACTCTATATTATAAATAGCTGGGCTGCTAAATGAAATTTTATTTTCTACTTTTCGAAACAACTACTTCTTTAAGCTATTCTACAATAAAATTAGTTTTCACTTAGAATTTCATTAAAATTCGTGATAGTGAGATATTTATTTAAAGTGATCTGGATAATTTAGTAGCAGTAGAGTACACAATTATTATTACTATAAAAAACTTATGGGTTAAAAAAACGTTTAAAAAAATTTACGACTAAAGTCTTGAATAAATATTTTGTAGCTGGCTTCGTAGCACACTTAACAAAATATTTGAAAATGTTAAACAATCATATTTTTAAACTACAGGAACATCTCTGTAAGACATTTAAAAAAGCAAATCCTGCAGTGATCAATTTATTACACATTTGCCTAAAATAAAAAAAGTGTTATATTTTTTGAAAACCTATCCCGAAACGGTAGTTACAATCAACAGCGAAAACAATTGAACAAATTTGACTTTAATTACGAAAGCAACAAGTACTATGAGCTGGCAAAAGTCATCGCTTACTTTTGTTGTGGGCTGTATCGTTGTTAGGCTATTATTGTGTAGAATCATTAGGATTCATGTCTCTGGTTATACTTTTAAAATGTAGATGTCGAAATACTAAAAATAACAAAAGTCAAATCGAGCATTCCGTAAAATTAATTATTTGCAATAAGTACTGTAATCAGGAAATAACTATAAAACGGGTTTTGAATCTCGAAGCAGATATAGGTAAATGTATAATTCGTTGGTGAATTTCACACAAATCAGATACAACAGATATTCTTTTGTCGAGGAAACGACGGCGGGTTGGTAAGAATCGAAAGCTAACATATTTTCCCTCTTTTTAGTGTTACTGAGTTATGTTGCTACGAGGAAAAGATAAGTCGTAGTCTTTTCTGGAAAAAGACCCAAAATGAATAAAGTTTATTACGAAAAAGCTTATGATAAATTAAGAAAGTATACAGGGGATGGCACATTTAGATCGGTCAGTATGGGAAAGTCTAAAACTATAAGACATACGAAAATCTCTTCTTAGGAACCATGTCATCAATTTTAGTAAAAAGAAAAACTGCATTCGTACATTTAAAAAAAAACCGTGTACTCAGCTCGGGAACCGAACCCGGACTTTTTGAAAAATAAAACTAATGCTATTTCTATTTTTATATCGATTGTGTAGTTCTTAAGCAGTAAACGGTACTATGAAACATGATGTCTAAAATGAATAAAATGCATTGTTTTCATATTCTTTAATTAAGTCTATTAAGTGTCCGATATTACCACCATTTTTTCTACACAACATTTTCAAGACGTTTCATTTTTTCAAAATGTATGAATGCAGTTTTTCTTTTTACTAAAACCTTTTTACTAAAACCGATGACATGGTTCCTAAGAAGAGATTTTCGTACGTCTTATAGTTTCAGACTTTCCCATACTGACCGATCTAAATGTGCCACCCCGTATACAAAATGGACGATAGATTTAGGTACGTACCTACGTAAACATTTCAATTTACTCTGTACACTAAGCCGATGAGAGTGAGACTAGACATAGTACATAGAATTTACAACAAATAATAGCCAAGTACTCGAGTGGTGCACTTAATAATTGTCTCTTCGAAAGCAACTAAGAGTAAGACTTTGCAGGAAAATTCTTCAAATCAAATCGAATCTAATTGGTAATAAATATTTTATTAATTTGAGTAAGTACCTTGTTCACCAGCGTCAAGTAAACTGGAAATTAAGTAACTTCATTATTTACTAAAATGATCGCGAATAGACTCGCGAAATCCCTTCAGCTTTGGTGCTTAGTGTCGCTTTGATTCTGCGTTAGTGAGGAACAAGTCTTATTTGTGGATTAAGAATAAATCAACATATCGCTTGTAGATGACGAAATAGGCCCTAAAAATGTATTTCTAAAAAATTTAATATAAAAACGTGACTGCCATGAAAAAATACTAAAAGTGGCGCATGAAAGTAATTTACATAACTAACTAAGGACGCTGATTCTCCGTTCTCCTCCAACAACGGCGGTAGCACACATACTGCGTTCACTGATTAGCGACTGTTCTGACATTTTGTAAGCGATGTGATCGCCGTATGTGACATTTTGTTCTGTATTATTTTCCCTTTGTTACGAAACACAAAAGAATATTCTGTACGTAATTTAAGTAAATTACAAATCAACCATATCATGAGCATGACCATTATGGTATCATACCATCATCGAAACAAGCCCGAATCCGAATTTTTGATATCTTTAGCGAAAATATCTTTTCGACGACGTTGAGTCACTTTAGGCGACTTCCTGGAAGCTGATAGCTGAGGATGGCTAGAGTTAGCCAACCTCATAACTTGCGACGCACAACCGGCACAACAGATTCACGGAGACAATCCTTATGAGGAAGAAGAAGACATCCTGATTCATTAAAAGCACGATCATGATATGGACCTGCAACTGTACAGACATACCGCTTTTTTTATCTAACTAGATGACAAACAAGCTGACCGTGGAGAAATAACTTGATATTGCAGGTGCCGTCCATGCCCAGTAGTTATACTGGCTACTTTTCTCTTCAGTACGAAACACAGCGAACTGTTTCACGGCTGAAATAAGAAAGACGGTGGCACCTACCAAGACGATGACCCTACATACGGGCCTAACACAATGTATACGTACTGTTTTCAACACTCGTAAACTCAATTTACTAAATTAAAAAATATTTTTTAATTCATACACATTCTTACCGTAACATACATTATAATGGTGACTAAATAAAATATCATTGAAACATAATTATGTAAGTACCTACTTACCTATACATATATATACTTATACCAATATTTCCAATACACTTACCTTGAAGATTGAAGGCTTCAAAGAAAAATTAACTGTTGTTTACATACTTTATTCACTTTACAGAATCTGTCAAACCGATTACTCATTAAGTAATTGCCACGACCGATCTTGAGTTGAATATTTATGTGTCATATTGCTGCATGTTAAAGTAAAAATATTTTTACAGAGTGTTAATTATAAAAATACATAACGGCCGTCTGGTCGAGTGGTCGGAGCGTCTGTCTACTAATTTGAGGCCCTATGTTTGAATCCCGGTAAAGGCAGATGTTTGCATGATGAATACGAACATGAGTTTACGAGTCGGCTAGTAGGTATGTTTATATTATATTTATAACCAACCACAGGCTGAATAGTTTCTTGGTTCGAGACGCGACTTAAGTTCTGCGGAAAACGATATTTTCATTTAACATCCAGGTGCAGCATACGCCGATCGGCGTGAAACGTAATATGCTCATAACTTTGCCAAATAATAATTAAATTTAAGTAGGTACTGATCCTCTAGAAACATATTTTTTGGAGTCGGTGCTTCACTTTCTATTGTACGTACCTAGTAGGTACCTACTTAAATTTAATTATTTTAACCTGTTCAGTTTTTTGAAGTCGGTTTTAATTTTTTTTTTTTATACAATTTTTAGTGATAACTTTCTAACGTCGAAGCTAGATGGGTGACCGTCAACTTATATTGTTTCCTACTATCGTATCGTTTCCTATGATCGAAATTTGAGGATAGGTATCAGCAAAATGTTACATTTGGTACAAACTCCCAAAAAACCAACTAAAATAACATTTTTTTACTTAAAATATTATTTACTGTAAAACATAATACGTTCTTTCGATGTTTACTTAAGAATTGGGCATTGAAATTTACAAATCCATCACTCGGTGCGGAAAACACGTATCGACGTATATTTTATATCCAAACGAGGTGCGACTCACGCCAATCGGCGCCAGCGTTCCGTTTGTAAAATGGTACGCACCTAGCTAATACGAGAAATTTTTGTCGCCGCATTTAATGGGTTAATAGATTGCATGACAATAATATTAAGTTGGATATATTCAATGACAGCATTAATACCATAAGAAGAGTACTGCTAGACCGTTATCGTCACGATTGTAACATAAGAAATTCTTAGCAGGGATTAAGATAGCACAAATGGAATACAAATATAACCCTGCTTGTCGTTAGCATTGTTGTTTTGTAAAATAGTTAGTTGTTAACCCCCAAGCATAAATAAAATACATTTATTATTTCTCTGTTAACCGTTAAAAAAATATTTTATATGACTAGCTTTCGTGATGTTCGTCAATATTGGTTAAGTAATTAGCAATTGTACTAGCCACAAGACAACGTGACAAAAAACAAGTTTTTTTTTTTAATTTTTTTTTATGTAGCTGTAACATTGTCAATTTTAGTACA
Source organism: Nymphula nitidulata (assembly GCA_947347705.1). Lineage (NCBI taxonomy): Eukaryota > Metazoa > Arthropoda > Insecta > Lepidoptera > Crambidae > Nymphula > Nymphula nitidulata. The sequence continues at coordinate 29,299,956 of OX374616.1, forward strand.
TTTTCTTCATGACATGTAAGTATCTCTCTCTAAAATCACGAAAAGGCAACGAAATTTTATGCGTATTTTTTTTTTTATTATTTCGGTAATAAAAGATAATTTCAAATGTTTTTAGTTTACCTATATAACCTAAATATATAAAGTGTCTCTCGTTTAATTTCTTTTTAAGCATGTGATTATTACATTTTTAAAACATCAATTAAGGTTGGTTTTATCTTCTCACACAGTACCAGTTTTTCATCAAACATAGGTTTAATGAGCGATTTTGAGTAAGATCGAGAGAAGACGTTATTAAATATTTAAAAGCTAAAATCTTTTTTTCGTAAAAGTCTAAAGACCTTTTTCTTCCAAGAAATGTGGCTGCTGTAGTAATGGTACAGAATACATAGCTTATAATTGTATTTGGTTTTTTAAATGATAAAATATAACTAGTTTTAAGTGTAGGACGGCTGGTATTCTTATTTAGAGAAAATAAAACATACAACAATAGAAATCATAATTACATTTGGTAAAATTATTACTACCAAATGTAATTATGATTTGTATTTGCTATGTTTCAGTTAAATTTATCGAATTAAATTATTTTATTTTACTTTTGAACACAAATTTTTTTATTCAAAATTAATTGTAATTAAAAACAAAATATATTTTAAGGCATAAATTAACAGTGTTCTATTAGGTTAAAATCGTAAAAAAAGTCTTAGCACAAAATTAAAATGCGTTTTTATCATCAAACATTTTTTCTATTTATTTCACGTTTAAAATTTATTGATAATATTTTAAATGACGATGAAAAATTCTTAAACAAGCTGAGACAAAATTATGACAAATTTTCGATATTTTGCTTCTACAACATAAGTGTAACTACTCGTATGAAAACCCTATTAATTTATAAAGTTACATCCCGTACCGAATAGAAAACATGTAACGTTTGGCTTGTGGGACTTCACAAACTAAAACTAACATAGGTACTAGATATTTAGAAAAACCCAAAAGGCCATTTAAAGAACTTTGGTGACACTAATAAGTTTGGTTAATTTTTTGGGAGAGAAGTCCACGCCAATTGTTAGAGAGAGATCGAGACAATCCACCAAGAGATTATTTTACTACATCCTTAAAAGCGCCTTATATTACTATATAAGGGACATAAAAATTGCATTCAAATTATCGCTGCCTGACATGTCTTGTGCTGGACAAAACCTATGTAAATTATATCATTTATTTCAATAGTCACACCACAGCCCTTCAATTCTTATTTTATTATGGTCTTCTAAACTGCGAAGGGCTCATATTTTTTTATCTGCAGTTTGTTTATACGTTAGCAGTAAAATGGAGTCGAACTACGAAGCACATTATTATTAAACAGACGAACAATAAAAATCAATTATGTAAATTGAAATGAATCAAAATAAGAACACTCGCTTCTTACGCTGTAAGTACTACCAAATACATAATTATAATTGGTTATTGTAAGTGGTGGCTCTAGCTTAATAATGAGTATGTATGCAGTATGAGTTTAAGGTTTCATTGCCGGATAGCGTCCAAGGTCAACGATAGCCAAAGTCTGCACATAAGGACGAGGAGCGCGTTGCCATCAAGTTATATTATTATCAATTTGCTAAACAGGAAGAATTATGCCCTTTTTATATTTTTTGCTTCTTTGCCGACTGACTTTGATTTTCTATATCCTAATTGAATTTAGATGGAATGGATTGAAATTAAAAACTAAATAAAGATAACATTGAATTACATTATTTTATTATTTAGGAAAGGCAAAAGGAAAAAACATAATCCCCCTTATTATAAAACGCGGACTAAAGTTAGTACTGGCTTAAAACTGATGCTGTCACTGTCTGTCTTTTAACAAATAACAGTGACAGCAGTAGTTTTAGACCAGGACTAACTTTAGTCCGCGTTTTATAATAAGGCGGTTTATGTTTAATGGAACTTGGCAAGTAGGTACCTACACGGAAGTTATAAATAAGAATCAATATTGCAAGTAGCTAAGTAACTCAATTTAGATTTTTTGTTATAAGAGATAACTTCTTCTGTTTCTCAGACAAACCAGTAATTTCATAGTAATATACGTAATATATTATTTTGTATTACAACATTTAGTTTTATGGCAGTCCCGTCTATTTAACTTAATTCTCTTTGACACACACATGTAAATTGTTACACGGTCATTCTCTGAACAATAGGGTACACCTCGCTGGCCAGCGCTAAGTGACAGCTGTCAACGAGTAACACAAAACCATTGCCACTGAGCAATGTCACACAGAACAAAATGTAACAGTGTATTAGCTCGCTTAGTAACCAACTTCTGCGGAGAACGCGCTATATCAGTAGAAATATCAGCCGATATTATGATAAATAGATTTCAGAATGTTTTATCACAAAACAATAACAGTTGGCGTTCTATTTTCATAACAACATTGGGAATGATAACATATTATGTAATTTTTATATTCAAACATATTGAAGATTGTAGTCTTCGGAGTGGCTCTAATTCTGTCACATGATGATTTCTATTGATTCTAGCTCAACATCAAATTAACAATTACAATATTTATGAATTGAAGCTATTTTTTTCCATAGTCATGTTATGAGTAACAGCGCGTCAGTTTACTTTAATAAGTTCTTGAAAGGCGCTCCGTTCTTATTAGTAATGTTATTAAGATACCGTAATTAGCAAACAGTCTGTCGGACAATACTTCTTAGAGTATTGTTATTTCACAGCACAGCTAATTTGTAAGATACTTTCTTTCACTTTTACCGAAAATAAGCAACGGTCTCTCGTTTATTAAATTGGATATCCAATGGTTGATACCTCTGGTGTTGCAAGCGTCCATAGGCTACGGTAACCGCTTACCATCAGGTGGGCCGTATGCTTGATTGCCACCTTAGTGGCATAAAAAAAGCGTACAATAAGCGTAAGCTTGAAAATGCATTTAACGCACGTGGCAAATGTTCTTGGGTTTAAAGAGCATTGTTCGTATCAAGCTTGTAATTCCTCAGGTTTTCAAAACTTAAATTATGGCTTTAGCAAGCTATCTTATGCCAAAACTATTATATAAGGTTAAATTGTTATTAAGCAAATACTTGGACCAATTTATTTCAAAGTAGGAAAACAGAATATAGGTCGAGAAATAAGTTTACAACTGTGAATAACCTCTTCTAACTTCGAAATTGGTATTTCTATTTATTGCTATACTGTGGTAGCTTCACTTTAGTTACCGTCATTGTCGGGATTTGTTTCGAAGTGAAGGTCCGTGTTGCTGCTGAGACCAATTCGCTTGCTAGATTCATCACGCCTCGTGAGACACAGTGATTATATATTTTGGTTTAAAGATCTTTATTCTCAAAAGGACACTCATAGCACATCCATATGATACTTATTACTTACTTTAAATAGAAACCTTTTCAATAAGTTCTGGACATCGTGAACTTTTTTTTGTTTTTTCAATACATTTACATACTCCACACAATATTTTTACCTACGGAACAAACTGCTACGGAGTAAAACTGTTAGGAGTACCTGTAGAACACTTTTAATGAAAGGTGGATGTTAATTAAGAATTTGTCCATTGATTCTGATAAAATATCAATGTTTGGATCAAGACAATCGATGGAGTACCTAGCTGGTTTTCGATTGAAACTATTGATAGTCAAGCTATCGATTTTTTTTAGGATTATTGCAACCGAAAAAATCTTATTGTATTTCCTTGCATACTATCAACAAAACCAACCGCAATGCTTTTAATTTTATCAGGTTATAAAACTAGCTAACATTGATTTTATTTTTTAATACAACTAAATGACAGACAAGCTGACGGGCCATCTGGTAGTAAGTGGTTACCATCGCCTATAGACACCTGCATGAACTACTTATGAAGTAAAGTAAAAGATAGTCCTATCTTTGTACGTATTTCATTTATTAGTATTATATTCGTTACGTATTCTTAGTTATTGTAGCTAATAAATCATTAATAACGTCTATCGGTAAGAATAAAAGGAATTGAATAATTATTTTGGCTTCGCCGTATTGACAAAATGTCAAATAACCGCAATGTCAAAACTGTCAAATTGATTACATTAAATTACTTTCGAAGATAATTCAATTTTAGCAATTTATTGCCACGTTCTTGAATGATGGAAAACATTCTATAACTAACCTTTAACTGTAATTTTTTATTACAGAATTGGAGTTTACTAAAATAATTTTTCTGAATAATACCAACAATATTCTTACATCCTTCAGCTCAAATAAGCTTATGTTATGGATAAATAATAATAATAATAATATTCATACACTCACATCTATGTAATTATCTAGCCCAAAGTAAGCACGGCCAGCCGGTCGTCAAAACTAATGGATACTAAATGGATACTAGATAACAAAGAAATATATAATAGATAGTAAGTAATAATAAAAATAAACAAAATAAACATACAAACATTTATGACTGGTGAACGAATGTTCACACTCATCATGCAAACATCATTCCTTACCGAGATTCAAACCCGGTACCTCTGGCTTAGTTGCTGTCAACACGAAGCAAGGACAAAAAAATGTACTCTTTGCAAGGACCACTCGAGACTCGACCAGACGACTTAGTTGTCGATCGAAATGTCGTCGATTTTGGCAGACCTACCAACCTAGTTGGAAGTAGGCATGTGGTAGTGTAAGTGTGGTTATTCATAATAAATCATAATAATATCATCGAATTCGAAAAATAATAATATCTTAGAGCTGCAGTCTTTAGTGTATTAGAAAGGCTATTGAAATTAATTATCAATTTATGCAGATCCCAGTAGGTAACACCAGGAGGCGACTATCCAGTCGCCTGGTAAAATTAGATTTGATCAACAAACTCCAACTCACTTCGAATTATCATGTAAAAAAACTTCATTTGCTAGAGAATAAAATATTTCAATCGATTACTAAAATCATTTATATCAAAAGACAAATACAAAATAAATGCATTTTCTTGGTAGCGCTCCCTTTCCATCTGAAAGTGTTGTTCAAATAATAACTGTAGTAAAAGAAGAATAACGTTTAAAACTTATCATGATCTAATTCTATACTAATTTATATTCATTTCTGATAGACAACAGCAAAAAGCGTGGCTGTATATAAAAATGCCTAATTTTAACTAATGCCTAAAATTATTTGAATATAAATTGGCTGTATACAAAAATGACAGCATTAATTCTCGACCTCTAATTTTATTTGAAACAATATATCAGGAAGAATTCTTAAAATACCTTAATTACTATCTGTATGTGGTATAAAATGCAAAAACCAGGTAGTTTTATCACTAGTTAAAAAAATAGGAAAATCTCCTGAGCCCGGTAAAAATATTAATAATTCATTAATGTTTAGTTCCCTAATAAAAAATTTTTGGATTTCACTATTATTCAATATGGCAACATGAATATTATTTGGCTGTGTTGCAGATTTTTCTATAAAAAAATATTGTTTTGTACTACGTTACATAGGAAATGCACATTTGGAAACTGTTCTGCATGTGATAGCCAATTTTTTAGCATATTTTACATCGACCTGGCCGGGTCTCCATACATTTTGGGTCTCCATACAATTCCTGTACCCAGTCAATCGCAAATCTCAATAAACTTTTATATCAACATTATAATAAATGTCTGATGGTTAGTTGAAAAGAGGTCTCCACAAGAAAAGAGACATTTCCTAGACTGCGATGTGAACTGCGAGAGTTCACAATCTGGGTGACTTCTCAACATCTGACGTACTGAGGACCCCAGTCTCTCAAGTCTCTCTCCCCAAGGGAAGCCCTATAAATTCCTCGTAGCATTTCTATTCACCGTTGTAAGATGCTTAAGAGAAATTGTTTTCATGTAAATGTTGAATGGTAACTTAAAACACAATGAAGGGAAAAGACAGGGAAAAGGTCACTGAGCCATCTGATGTCAGATGAATACTCAAAGAGCAAGATAATGTAATTGTGTCCATTGATTATATTTTTATAAGAAAAATTATGAATAAGAACGTGGAAATAATTGATCCTGCCTATCCACATACTGATACCTATCCATTGCGAAAGTAAGTACCTAACCTTTTCACGCTTAAGCCGCTGAACCAATTTAGATGAAATTTGGTATAAGGAGATGGTTTTGGACCCCAGGGAGAACATAGGATACTTTTTGGAGCGATAACTAATGAAATGGGAGCTGCGAGCGGCCACTATATTTTCATCATCATACCACCATCATACCAATCAGGGGAGGCCTTTGTTCAGCAGTGGACATAATAATGTCCACTGCTGAACAAAGACCTCCCCTATTGATTTCCAAATGGAACGGATCTGCGCAGCCTGCATCTCACGGCTCCCATTGACTCAGACCAGGTAATACAGAATGGTACCGTCAATTCGACAACAAATTTAAACATGGGCTACATTATATAGTTCATAGAAATGGTTTGTCACTTTCAAGAACATCTTATTCATTTGATAATTTCGTGAAATTTGTATGGCATTGATTTGTATTGACTATTGACATTGACTGCATTATTTCATAGAAATTTCCTAAAATTATAAAATGAATAAGACGTTTTTAAAAGTAGCAAAACATTTCTATGAACTGATATAGCCCATGTTTGAGTTTATTGTCGTATTAACGGCACCACCCTGAGTTATGACCTTTTAACCTTTCCATCCCGCCGAACTTCCAATCAATATGTAATAGAATATGTGCTGTGTCTGAGTTGTGGATTAATTGTTAATGCCTCAGTGTAAGCAAAAACTATTTTTGCGTTGCCTACCTATTCAACGATGTGTCAACATGATCGACTCACAAAGGGCTGTCAATAGGCTTGACGCGATGTTATGGCGCCAGTTCAGGTGTTAATTCGACGGTTCGAAATTATTTCTAGATGGCTGTAGCTAAAGCTATATTATTATGACGCAACAGAGTCGTAGACCACGTCATTTTGCAAAATGTCTAACTGTCGTAAAAAACTGTATCTACTTACTATTATTTATGTAGCAACTGACGTCACAATCCAGGTGACTGACGATCTTACCATCTAATTATGAATTGGATTCTGGGGTTAACCTAAGTCTAAGATTGAGAAATGTCGATTGTTCGGTCACCGTCCAGATTACAAATTGACAAATTGACTCTAGATGTTGTGTTTTAAAAGTGTACCTGTATATCGCAATAATAATCATAGACTACGTTATTTTGCATAATGTCTAACCACATTACAAAGTGGTATTTTTTAAACAGCTGATTTATAATGAGTTCGCGGAAGTTCACCAATGCAGCTTAAAAATACACAACACATCAAATTACAGTTTTGGTTACCAATTTCTCAAATACAAATTGAGTTCAGTAGATATTACTGGACATCGAGTGGAGACTGTAAGAATATTAATTCTCAAATAATAAGAATCAAACAAGTGTACTTAATTATTTATGTAGCAGACTAATTAATTATGTAAATCAATTACTAATTTCACACCGTTGGATGTTTGATTCTCTTAACACTTTTCCCCCTCAGCAGTAAAATGTCTATTTAGCTTATTTTCCACCATTCAGGGAAAAAAATATTGTCCAGTCATTGTAATACTATGATAAGTTAAAAACAATGACTGAGATTGCTGGAAAACTTCACTTCCGGCAAGAAAAAACGGCAATAGTTAATTATTAGCATTGAAAATGATATCATAGATTTTTTATTGTACTCCCAGCTATAATAGACGTCTTGGCTAAGGAAAATAGACTTCAGTAGCGTATTTCTTTTACTTTTTACTTGAATGTACAGACGACCGCACATCAATCGTAACAATAACACTACGAAAGCCGCCTCCATTACGAACGGCGTAAGGGCGGTCTCAAGGTCAAACTGTTACGCTTGATGTGCTGTCGACGGTACATGCTCAGTAAAATAAGTTTCCTTTAAGGAAAAACTCGATTTTCCTCTAAGATAGAATGTTAGGAAATTGTCGTGTTCAAAGCATTAAGGTACAGTCAGAGCACAGAGAGATAAAATTTCTGCACCGTTACATAAAAGCAATTCTAACACTACAATGATAGAGTCGTATGTCGGTCGCAGCACCACTCGAATCTTTAACAAGTGAAAGACGAACCCGCGACCTTTCGCAATCCGGGCGACTGCTCTGACCACTGAGCCACCCAGGACTTGGGATATCCCTGTGAAATTCTTCTAGTCTATCTGTATTTGCGTTTATGATCTAACGTCCACCCTACAATGCCGAAATATTCCATTTCAACATCCGAAACCAGTATTTTTACAAATACAGATAGACTAGAAGAATTTCACAGGGATATCCCAAGTCCTGGGTGGCTCAGTGGTCAGAGCAGTCGCCCGGATTGCGAAAGGTCGCGGGTTCGATTCCTGCCTCAAGACATGAAATTTTTCTAGTTTTATTATATTTTAATTACTAAGTAATTTTTCAAACATTTATAATAATGTGAAAATCAAAAATTAAGAATAAGTGAAAGACGATTCTAACGCTGTTGTAATATGGTTACTTTTCCAAAATACTTAACGTATTTTAATAATTACCTTGCTGACTGTACAATTAAAGCAGTATTTGGTAAAATAACTGTTTACGCATGTTTTTTGACACAATAAGGTCAGACTTAAAATATTGTGGAAACACAATCAATACTAATTTGAAGCAAAAAAAAAATATGCTTTCTCAATCCATGCTGTGTTATGTAGTCCGACGTATCTTTTTAGGAAAGGGAGCTCCCACCACAAAGAGTAAGAGATTTTTACATCTTTTAAAGGTATTCGGAGTGTCTCCATCGATCTTCATTATATACTTAATAGACTGACTGACATTAATTCATATCAAACTTGGAGAAAATTCATTTACTTTTTCCATCCCCTTTATATATTTTTTATTCAATTAAGAATAGGAAATGGCAATAATTGTACGATGATTATTGAATGGTCTATACCTAACACAGTTTCATCTTTCATCAGATCAGTGACGGCAAATTTAGAATTGTTAATGTAACCTGTTTACTGTCATATTATAAAACTATTTGTTCCAACTAACAAGCATGCGGCCCATTCCCTTCACAGCTCACAACTGTCAAAAAACAGTTGAATATCGGAGACTTTATTCCTATCACTTTTTATAGCGACGCATCAAAGCGAGATGGAATCTGGAAAAAATCTGTATTCCGACTGTTATGAATAATGGTATTACTCGTGCATCGCCTAAACTTTAAAAATCTTTTCATGCCCTTTCTGGAGAACTTCATCATGTTTTGAGAAAACTTGCGCAGGCTGTTACTATTAGAAAATAGCTCCAGACTATACATGTTTGGCTTATCTTTAGTAAGACATTACAGACGAATAAATTATGCGAACATATTGTTCATTGTTGCCATAGAAACAATCATTCAAACAGTTTTTCAAATTGATAACTTTGTTTTTTCACTGTTATCATTACTTGATTCGTTTTAGGGTAGTTCTGAATTTTGGCGAAAAAAATGTCCTTACATTGTAATAATGAATGTTTCTTACATTGTAATAAGTAGGGTAAGAATACAAAGATCACGCGTCAAAATTGTAATTATGGATCCTAAAAAATTAACAACCACCGACATGAAAGATAGATAAGATATAATTTTACAGAAAACAAAACGCAGCGCTGGCTGGATCAGAATCATATCACAATATCCCTCAGTGGTTACGTAATAATGGGTAGTAAATCTTTGGGGATTACTCTCTCAAAAATTGTTTGCCTACCGGTGAATAGAAATTAAACAGCTAAATTATCTTGGGAAGTTGTTTGTCATTAAATAAAAGTATTACTTAAATTATGCTGAATTCTACCTACATTTCCCAGTCTTATAGTGATAAGGAGAGGCCTTATGATAAAAATATATGTACATGTAAGTAGTTATTTGCTACCGGTAATAGTTATTCAGTGTCCTGAATTTGGGATTCGTCATTTTCACATATATTTTTTTTGTCTCAAGAACACGTAAATTGCACAAAAACCTAACGTTTTATTTTTGTTGCTTACATATATTTGATGGATTAGTAGTCAATTCACAGATTAAGTAGGTACCTGAATATTCCACCAATGCACTATTTATCGCTTCATAGCAAGTAATAGCAGAGATCTTTATTTGTTTTTCTTGCTACTTAGGTCATTGCCTTAACATTGTCTCAAGGTAATAAAATATACCAATCACGTCAGTTAAGTACAGTCGATTGTCACAGATTTCACAATGAAATGATCCGTTTGCGAGCGGAACCGTGATGAAATTAACTTTATGAAGGATACAACCATTGGCGGCGTCTGCACGGGATATTAGCCATTTCGCCGAGATAACAATATCCCAACTTATATTTACGTAAAGATCACTCGACCTTGGTGTATTTTCACTGCGTGATTCATAATCATAACACAAAATTCGAAAAGACCGTTTCTAAAGTCTTAACGCAGAAGTCACGGAAACCGACAAAACTAACGCAAACGTAACATGAGTAAATAAACCCGTATGTTGCATGATCAGGATAACTGTTAGACACTGCGCCTGTACTCCTGTATGCGCACACGCTCTAAGGGTTGGTACTTACAGTTACGCGGGGGATGATCGCGATCGGGATTGTTCGGGCGCGCTCGGACGCGGTCGGACGTCGCGCGAGATGTCCGCTCGGAGCGAGCGAGGCCGCGCTACTGGAGCCGCGAGCAGACACGAGGCTCGCGGGGTGATAACACTGATAAGCGACGCAACGCGTCATCACTGAGATGGTGGACAGCTAAAATGTTGCGCTGGCGCGCGCCAGCCCCATTTGTGAATTGGGATGTTGCCTGAGTTTGCATATAGCGCTATTTTTCATAAATTCGGAAAGTATACGCTAACGATATACCCATAAAAACAATTCAAACTTATAAGAAATGAAATATTGTTGAAGTTGTACTGTTTTGAAAATTAAAAAAATGGTCAAATTTTTATCAATATTTATCAAAAATATTAATGATATTAGATTGCTGACATGAATTAAAACAACTATTACTATGACAACTATTAATAAAAAGATACTTAATACATTTGTCAGTATGCCCATATTTTACCTTTTACCTTTCACCAGTTACTATTTATTTTAGCCCATATTTTACCTTTTACCAGTTTACCAGTTATTATTACTTTTGTCAGTATGCCCATACATTTCTTAGTAATATGGGAACATGTGACGTCACCTGTTCCGTAGATTTTCTATGGAGCGTTTTTGGACGCTGTGCCGCAACACATCAAACATACCACTATATCTGTGAAACTATTGATCTTAGACATATTTACTATTTCTTTTGCAATATTTTTTTATGAGTTTAAACTTCTTATTAATGAAATAAAAAAAAAGTTGTCAACTATCCTATTACCACACCACTTTAGTCAGCTATGCCTGTACGACGATGTGTTATCTATCCTTATATGATAAATGAGAAGGTTTTCTGTCTGTTAGCTACGCTTTCACTCCTAATCCGATGAAGCGATTTATATAAAATCCAGCATAGAGATAGATTACATCCTGCGAAAAGATAAAGCTTTTTGCGCGATATAATCCACGCAAGCGGACCCGCAGGCGACTACTAGTACGAACTAGTTTCAATTCTATAAACTTCACTAATCATATTCCAATCTATTTTTAATACATATTTATGTCGAATATACAGGGTGGTGCCGGCCTCGAGTCGGTGCCGTAACCAAAACATACATACTTAAGCTGTTTTTTTAGAAATCCTATGAATACTGTCTGCATTTCAATCAGTAGCTATGGTATAAAACACACTTCTGTAAAATTCATTTTTCCGATTTATATACTTATGACAGGCAGTATGTAGGCACAGGCAGTGACCTGAAGGCTGTTAAAGACTTAAGCTAATTGCTACGTATCCTACCCCTAACTTATACATTTCAATGATCTCAAGGTTTTAAACTTCAATAAATAATAATAATAATATACACTACAATAACACTTTTCATCTAGCCCAAAGTAAGCAATGGAGTTAGTTTTATGTATTTACCGTCTATAATGATAACCCAATCGATACCTACATATTAGGTTGGGGGAAAAGTCTTTCCGCATCATAGTATGTATGAACTTGTAATAAAATCTCTTTGGCTGTACTATTTGTATCTGGCTGGTTTTGGTATCATTAAAAGTTTAGATTTTAAAAAAGATAATTCCAAATTCAAATTAGGAAAATGTTTGTTTTTGTACTGTCAAGATGAGTGAATCTAATAAAGAAATTCGATACATTTTAAAGTTTTACTACAAAAAAGATAAAAATGCAACGCAAGCCGCGAAAAAAATTTGCGGTGTTTATGGACCGAGTGCAGTGTCTGTGAGAGTAGCACAAATTTGGTTTAAGCGTTTTCAATCCGGAAATTTTGATGTCAAAGATGCACGTCGCTCTGGTCGCCCCATCACGGATAAAATTGATGCCATTTTTGAAAAACTGGAGCAAGATCGGCATATCAGTACTTACGACGTAGCTGAAGAACGAAACAAGGAAATTGGATAGGAATAGGAATTGACCACAAAACAGTTTTGGCGCATTTAAAAAAAATGGGTACACAAAAAGCTCGATATTTGGGTACCCCACGAGCTCACTGATAGAAACCTAATGAACCGTGTACTCATTTGTGATTCTTCATTACGACGTATTGAAACCGAACCATTTTTGAAGAAGCTGATAAATGGTGATGAAAAGTGTATCACGTACGACAAAAACGTGCGAAAAAGGTCGTGGTCAAAGGCCGGTCAGGCTTTACAGACTGTGGCGAAACCCGGGTTAACTCGCAACAAGGTGATGCTGTGTGTGTGGTGGGATTGGAAGGGCATTATTCATTATGAGCTGTTACCACCAGGCAGGACTATCGATTCTAAACTCTACTGCGAACAACTGATGAGATTAAAGCAAGAAGTTGAGAGAAAGCGGCCGGAATTAATGAACAGAAGGGGTGTGGCTATTCATCATGATAACGCTAGACCTCACACATCTTTAGCCACTCAGCAAAAATTAAGAGAGTTTGGCTAGGAGAGGTTAATGCATCCGCCGTATAGTCCTGACCTTGCGCCTTCAGATTTCCACCTGTTTCGCTCTCTTCAGAATTCTCTAGGCAGTGTCAGGTTAACATCACGAGAGGACTGCCAAAACCACTTGTCGCGGTATTTTGTTCAGAAGCCCGAAAATTTTTATAGCAACGGGATTATGTCCCTACCTACAAGAAGGCAAAAAGTTATCGAACAAAATGGTGCCTACATACTTTAGTTAAATGTAAATAAACTATATTAAAAAACGTTTTGAATTTTCTTAAAAAATGCGAAGAAACTTTTTCCCCAACCTATAACTTATCAGGCACTTGGAGGTCCACTGCTGACCGTAAGCCTCCTCATGGATGCACCACAATACTCGGTCTCCAGTTTTCCTCATCCAGCTACCTGCGTCCTACTCGGAGGACGCCATCCACTACGTTCACCGAAGCCTCCATTCAAGAAACATTTTACTGCACCACTCGTCGGCTTTGAACTTACCCACTGCTGATGCCAGTTCAGCTTGTTACACCTCTGGATAATGTCAACCACTTTGATCTTCCGCCAAATAACTTCGTTCCGGATCTATTCGTTGACTTTTCCATAACTGCTGAGTGACATAACCCTAAAAGGTATCAAAAATTATTATTTTTAGAGTCCGGCTGTAGGTTTTGAGTCTCTAGCCTTTTGGTATATTTATTTTCCCCTAAAGTCTCTATTATCTCAGCACAACATTTCTGCTCATTAGAAACTGAATAAATCAACTGTGATATAAAGAAAGACGAACTTATAACGGTTCTCTTCTGATTTATGATTATGTACACTCCCAAGAAAATGAAAATGAAAAAAAACGACTTCAAAACACTAAAACGCAACCATTCCGCATCGTACAAAAAAAATCACGTAAATCGCATCAGAGATGTCTGATATGTACAACGAAAACATAAAAAATATATAGGTACTTACATTAACAATCTCCTCCTTTATCCTCCTCTATCTTAAAAAATGAGAATCATCACGAGCAAAAAGGTGCAAATTATGCAATACCAAGTGATTTTTTCCTTGTTATTGCAGGTGTTTATCGGCGATGGTAACCATTTACCACCATATGGGGCGTTAGATTATTTGTCATCTAGTTTAATAATTTTTTTTTTTTCTACAGTCATACTCATTCAATTAATTTTTCAATGATGAGTTTTTTAAATTAAATTTTTGCAGAGTCACAAAAGATATCAGTGACATAAAGTAATAGTAAAGTAATTCAGTATAGCTTCAAGCACATTTTTTTTTTTTAATACAAAACACGACAAATGACTCAACACCACCTGATGTGAAGCGGTAAGAAAAGTCCATATGCGAAGACAGCTAGTGCAGTTTAGACACTGCTCTAGCCGCCTCCACCTTGCCGGCCTGAAAGATGCTTTTTCACGCCTCTTTTGAAGGAACCCATGTTATAGGAAGGAGGGAACACATGTGCTGGCAAAGAATTCCAAGTTCTGGAAGTACGACAAAGAAACGAGGTACTAAATTTCTTTGTGCGTGATGTTGAGGTGGAGACGGTAAATTGATGACTCCGAAGACCAGCACGCGTGGTCCTGATCTGATTTTTAAAAACATCCGTTATATTCATTAATGTTGAAGACACACACACTCTACGTGGAATCTTAGGGACTCATACAGAAAATTTAAAGGTCATGCTTGACATTAAATAATATGACTAAAGTATTAAGCTGTGTTGCAGTTTTTTTAAATGTAAATTATCGTTTTGAACGATAAAAAGTAAATTAATGGACTATTTAAAACTGTTCCTCATATTTTTGACAATTTATCAGTATATAGTGTTCATAGACCTGGCCTGCCCCCTTATTCTCAACTGATCAGGGATGACACGGATTCGATTCGACAAGTCACATCCCGTCTTGCTTAGACGCACGGCGACAAAAAGTGAAAGTTTTTCGATATTAGAATCCTTTCTGACAGTTGATAGGGCTGGTCTCCATGCATTTTTGATATTTGTTCTATAACTATATGCCAACTTATATTTTGTTCCATGTATTCTTATACTGTTGTCAATTAAGCGTGAGGAAGACAGTATATAAGAATTTTCTTTCTTTGTGTTCTCTAATTTTTAAGCTTTGTCTGTTTAACTTGTATACAAAACGATAGAGGGCAAAACTGGCAGCTATTATCGCGTTGATCTCAATTTTTGGTGCTGCTTACTTTTTTCTTAACGCCTTATCAACAAAACAAAATCTAAAAATACACAAGGGAAAGTACTGAATTAAAATTTTTAGAAATTTTTGCTCCGGACTTAATCAATAACATCTCACCCTTAATTTTGTAATTACTGGGCATGGACGGCATTTCAGCTTAGGCTACAGGATGACAACGCACCTGCAATATCAAGTGATTTTTCCTTGTTATTGCAGGTGTCTATAGGCGGCGGTAACCGCTTACCATCAGGTGGGTCGTCAACTTGTTTGTCATCTAGATGTAAATAAAAAAAAATCTAGCCACGTAAGTCCTCCGAAGGGCCCCATATACGGTGCGATTCATCGCTCCGATCAATCGAAAATCGCTCCGAAGAAAATCGTTGCGTTCGATTGCTTTTGGACCGTGTGCCATCGCATATTGCTCGCTTAATAATAAAAGCTTATTAAATTGCTAGCGCGCTGATTCCTGGACTGCCACGAGAGTAATAACAAATGTAGGTAAAATTTTATTATTACGACTTGTTTTGATTTTACCCATGCAAGCAGGCGTTCTACTAATAATATTAACCTATCCAGTAATATATACGAAATTACAGTTCACTTGAGCGTATCAACTTGAAAGATGTAAATATGCAAATAAGGTTTGTTTACAGAGGCCTTAGAATTCTCGTGGAAGAATACAAAATAGCAATAAATTAACTTCGGAACACATTAACGTGTCAAGAGCCATTCATTTTATTTTGGATCGTATTCCGCTCGGCATGTCCTTGATTTATTCAAACAATAAATTTTGTTTAGTAACTCTCGATGTGAACTGGAAACAATTAACTTTCTCTTTTTTCTTTATGTTGTAAGTAGATGATGGACCACTAGTACAGTCTAATAATATCGTTTGCTACTTTCAAGACTCCAAAAGCTCGGTGGCGTTGTGGCGTAGTGGTCGATCCCGGGATGGGTGAATCAAAATTTGTATTTGTGTTTAATCTTAAGCTCCTCCGTGCTTCGGAAAGCACTTTAAGGCGTTGGTCCCAGTTGTTACTGCAACCGCTTTAACACCTACTCTTTGGGTCAGCGTGGTAATAGTATGTTTCTCCCATTAGGAAGGCCAGTGCCCAGCAGTGGGACTTATAGGTATAGGCTGGTGATAGCTGGGTCTTCGGAGTCTTAAATTTATTGTCTCCACCTCAATATCACGAACAAATTTTAGTACCTCGTTTCTTTGTCGTACCTCCAGAACATGGAATTCCTTGCTAGCACATAATGTGTTCCCTCCTTCCTATAACATGGGTTCCTTCAAAATAGGCGTGAAGAAGCACCTTTTAGGCCGGCAAGGTGAAGGCGACTAGAGCAGTGTCTAAACTGCACTAGCCGTCTTCGCATACGGACTCTACTTACCGCTTCACATAGTCAGGTGGTGTTGGGTCATTTGTCGTGCCTTGTTTATAAAGAAGAATAATGAAAAATATTATGACTATCAGAGACTATCTACACTGTCTTAAACGTACACAAAACGGCGCACGGGATCATAAAAAGACTCGAAACAAATAATAATAAAAAATAATATTCATTGTCACACCTATTATCTAGCCCAAAGTAAGCATCATTAACAGCTTGTGTAAAAGATATTATAACGGAGAAATATTGATAGTATATAAATATTTGTATACAAACCTTAGAAATATACCAAATAGTAACTTAAAAATTCAAAATTCTTCACCACTGCTTCTATAAACGCTTGAGCATAAACTGACGAACATTACCTTCTAACAAAAGTTCTAAATTGAACCGTAATTAAGACCTCTAAGGTCGATTTTTGAAGCATTCATAACCCACACAATAATGGTTAGCTGATATTGACATTTCAATAACAAACCTCTTGACTTTTCTATCTGTTTGACTCATAACTTTAACGGCAAAGTAAAAAATTGTTTTGGAAACCATCACGGGTATTATTCTTTAAGAATTTAATTACTTTCCCTAATAAAAGAACGTGGATTATTAGGGAATCTAAGCAAAGGAGATTGGGCTTCTCACTATGAAGCTTGGGGACAAGCTCTAAGATTTTTGTACATCAATCAAATAAGCATAAAAATATTGCTTATATTTAATATATTTAAGATTTTTTTTATTCCTTCAAAATCTTTACTGTCTGGGTAAAGTTACATACATAACCTCTTGTTACCATCTCCGCTATTATACAACTAGTTTTAGCTTAATATTAAATACTTATAAACAATAATCACACTCTTAAGCCCAAAACGGGTTGAGCAGAGCTTCAGGTAACGTTTGGTTACACACAAGTTACACTTTAAGCCACATCTGGAAGTTAATCCATCAATTGGGCTTTCCTCTCCATCCAGAGAGAAGCTCTCTGATTGACTTCCCAGCTGAATCAAACCAGCTCGACTAACACTGTTTTCCCTAGAGGTAGTTGGTAGGTTGCCAGCCTATCGTCATGTTGCCAGGCTCTTAATCCTATGAGGAGTTGAGCAGTGCCTTAGGTAACATTACGTTACACATTATGGCATTAAGGGCCATGCGTTTCCAAATAGTGACAGGTTGCCAGCCTGTCGCTTACATAAATGGAGCACCAAACCCAAAAAGTAAAAATCCTCCAGTCAACAATATAACGCAAAAGCCATCAACCAGGACAGATGTTACACTCAAAATCATCTCAACAATCCAGATTACATAATAGCTTAGTAATTAAAATATAATAAAACTAGAAAAATTTCACGTCCTGAGGCAGGAATCGAACCCGCGACCTTTCGCAAAAGGCGTTATGTTAAAATCAAAATTAAGAATACATAATAGCTCCAGGAGTTAGCTACTGTTTGTGAATCTAAATATTCGGAAACAAAAGCTAACAATCAGACGGCAATAGCGAGAAATCGACTGCACAGATTAGAGAGAATATGGATCTACTGACACTGTTGACACTTGTTCACAAGACAGAACAACGATGTTTTTTTTTTACTGTTCAGAAACTTATTGCTGGAGTGCTGATTAGGTATATTTTTTAAAGCATTTTTGTTTTAATAGTTATTAGTAATTAAATCAAATTTTAACGAGAGAAATATAATATTAATTTAAAAAGGTATGACTTCTTGTATCTTGAGCTAGTTTATAAGCTTGTTTAGCTATTAACATTGTAAGCTTAGTCAACGTTTCGGAACGTGGGAGCTGGCTGCCGCGCGGACCTAGAGAGGTTAATCCTTCAATGCCCAGACGGCAACTGAAGTTGCCATAACAAGTTGCCGTTTCTTTTTATAAAGTTTGTATACTAGGTGGTAGGCCCGTATGCAGGGTCGTCTGGGTAGGTACCACCGCCTTTCTTATTTCAGCACTAGGTGGTAGCCCCGTATGCAGGGTCGTCTGGGTAGGTACCACCGCCTTTCTTATTTCAGCCGTGAAACGGTTCGCTGTGTTTCGGATTGTAGGGAAAGGTAGCCAGTGTAATTACTGGGTATGGACGGCATTTCATCTTAGGCCCCAGGATAACAACGCACCTGCAATATCAAGTGATTTTTGCTTGTTATTTCAGGTGTCTATAGGCGGCGGTTACTGCTTTCCATCAGGTGGGCCGTCAGCTTGTTTGTCATCCAGTTGTATAAAAAAAAACATAAAGTTATAAATAAATAAATAAACAATTAAAATTTAATTGTGTCTGGTTTATCGGGCTTCCAAGGTCGTTATTTGACCTTTGTAAATGAATATAGGCTTACCCTACTCACTAAAATTACATAAGTCCAAACTACCGCCATTCTTTTGAATAATTAGATAATAAAATTTTATAGCACTTAGTAAAAACAATCAGGTTAACTGCAGATTATAATAGAATAGAATATGTATTTATTTTCTCTCACATAAGTTACAATTTTTGAATATAGTGTAAGTACATTGATTTTAGTGTATGAACCACTGTGTGAGAAACTGGAGCCTGAGATAGGTTTCCAAAAGAAACCCGCAGTACAGGTCTCCAGGCACCTCCCCCAAGTCAATTGCATGTTGAATGCTTAAGTAGGTACATCATTGAACTTATAGTAGGTATGTGTGGCAATATTTATTCCTGATTTCCATTTCATTCCTTTTTTATTTTGTAAAATACGTAATTACGTGGGTATATAACATTAAATTAAAATAATAATAAACAATACGCTAACGTTTAAAGCGCGCGAAACTTTTTAAAGTACGAAAATGTAATTTACCTCGAACATTAAAACATACCTACCAAACCTATTATTCCGCTGTACCGGTCATTATCGAAAATACGTCACCCAACGTCGCGTTGTAAATAAATCCTAACAGAATTTAAAAATCTACTGAGTACAGACAATATAAGCTGACCGCATTATTTTAAAGACTACATGAAAGTGATTATGCGGAAATAATCGTGGAAAAAGTATTTTGTATATTTTTCCAATTTTTTTTACGTACGAGTACAAAACAGTCAATTTTAACGCCGCGTTGTACTGCGAAAACCAAACAATGTGGAGATTTTGTAAAAAAAACACCTAACAGTACAGCTATAACTTAGTTTTTCACTTTTTGTCGTCTGCGAAAATCTATTAAAAGCTATGTCGCATACTTGCAGAGATAGTCAATTAGCAAACGAATAATCTAAATACTTCCGAAAGAATTTAGTAACGTAGTAACCTGACATAATTCTAACCAACAAAGATTTTTCTCCAATGACATTAAATTAAACTATGATAGCCGATTAGGCCCCGATTGTTACCATATATAAGTATATTTCTGTCAAAGAAAAACATTTAGGAAGTTTTAACTATGTTAAATTATGTCCATAATACAGATATAAACTTTTGACATCATTTAATTTTTTTATCTGATGAACTCAAATCATGCCAAATAAAGCCACTTCACCTACGACGATAATATAGGTGCATACGAGTATATGTAAATAAATGTTTTTCTTTGAAAAAGTATTTACAAAAAATAAGTGTATTGATATAATTGGTTTTCTCTGAATATATTCATGTCAAATGTTTGCTACATCCCGCGCTCCCGAGCAGTGACACCTGCACCCGTACCACCATCTTTTATCGCGATCCAGTTTAGGACCTAAACTGAGTAGAATCGTTATATCCGTACTACGACGCTATCTACGACTATGACAGCGATGCAGTTTAGGAACCAATACTGAACCGAGCGGAATATGAATCGCTTTTATAAAGATGGTGCGTAAGGCCCCTGCCCGCCTAGCATGACCACCGAAATGCGATATGATAAAGCCATTTATCTTGATTTAAACGCAATCTTGAAATTTTATTGAAACTGCGAACATATATATACAATACATGTTCGCAGTTTCGATAAAATTTCAAGATCGTCATGCTAGACGAGAAGCTCGAAAAACGGTTCTGTTTACACCGTAATGTCTTTTTTTTGGGCCTTAACCCGAGAAAAATGACATTACGTGTTATGGATACTACTTTGATATCGGAGGAAAAATTTAATGATATGTATTTAATATTAGAAATATACTATATAAACATACAGGGTGGTGCCGTCAATGCGACAATAAATTTAAACATGGGCTATATAAGTCCATAGAAATGGTTTGCCAAACATGTTATTCGTTTGATAATTCATCATGACCATGAAAAAAATAGAACATTGGCTGGATTATTTCATAGAAATGTCATGAAATTATTAAATGAATACGATGTTTTTTGGAAAGTGGCAAACCATTTCTATAAACTAATATAACCCAAGTTTTAATTTATTGCAGTACTGGCGGCACCAACCTGTATAATATTGCTCGTCAGCCTATTGGTATAATTATTTTCTTTTATGTCGTCAAAACAAATACTTGTTTCAACAATGTAGGTATAGTAAATATACAACACAATATTCGCTAGACACAATTTTCCACCAATAGGTAATATTATTTGCGAATGAGCTTGCGCTGAGAATTTTAATGTGATTATCCTCGTTTGAAGAACCGTCACTAAAACTTTCATGATATTTATGTGGCCAAACTCTCCCAAAACGAATTAAGGTATTGTTACGTTTCACCCGCAATTAATGTTAAATGCGTGAAACAATGAAAGTAGAACCTAATGCGGTGTCAGTGAGAGTTACAAAACGTTGTTTCAAGTGTTTTCAGTCTGGATATTATGTAAGGATTAAAGATGCAGCTCACTCTGTTCGCCCTGCTACAGATAAAAGTCAATGCCATTTGTAAAAAACTGGAGCAAGATCGGCATAAAGTAGGTACGACAGTGCTGAAGGACTGAGAGTAGGCCACAATACGCATTAAATTAATTTTTTATCATTAAAGAAGTCAATATACCGGCAACTAACTTATAATTTGACGAGCGGCTGGCCGAATGGTCTGTACCCTTGCCATACAGGCTACTCGGTCAAGAGGTCCCGGATTCGAATCCCGGTAGGAGCAAATGTTTGTATGATGAGTACCTACGAGCATTTGTTCACGAGTCATGGATGTTTATATGTTTATTTAGTATATTTGTAATATTTATATAGGTACATATTATTATCATTATTTCTCCGTTATCTAAATACATAACGCAAGCTCTTGATGATGCTAACTTTGGGATAATAATAGGTGTGAGTTTATGATTATTATTATTATTAACATAAACAAATTGCTCGATATTTGGGTGACATACACAATAAAAACCCTTTTATTAAGCGTGATAAGTTAAAAAGCGGCCAAGTGCGAGTCGGACTCGCGCACGATGGGTTCCGTAAGATTATTTATAAGCAAGCGTCTACCTGTTGCCGTTATCAATATCTAGAAAAAAGAAGCAAAAAATCACGATTGTTGTATGGGAGCCCCCTTAAATATTTATTTAATTTTGTTTATTAGCATTTGTTGTTAAAGCGGCAACAAAAATACATCATCTGTGAAAATTACAACCGTGTATCACGGTTCATGAAATACATCTTGGTGACAGACGCCTAAATCTGGGCAGAAAGAACCTGTGGTCTTCTGGGTTCGGATTTGCCACTTCCATCATGACTCATTCTGCCCCCTTATTCTCAACTGTCGGATCACGGATTCAATTCGAAAAGTCACATGCCGTCTCGCTTTGACGCAGCGCGATAAAAAGTGACAGGTATAGAGTTTCCGAAATTCGAATTCTTTCCGACAGTTGAGAATAAGGGGGCTGGTCTAGCCAGGTGCATCACACTGACACCAGATATGACACCAACTGACACCAACATTATACGTCATAGATTCCTAATAATGTTGTTGTCACAGTCGAGTAAGTCTAATTTTAAATTTATTTGTAACAAAAAAAAAAATCTTCATACTATGTATATCTGCTAACATAATGTAGCTTTTCATATCATCAGATATATTTTCAAACAAGCATTAGGGAAAAATCAAGGTTGGAAAACTAATAATGTCTATATCGACTGCAAGTTGAAAAAGTTTCAATCGATTTTCAAAGAAGTTGGGAGTTTATAAAAATATCTAAGCGCCTTCTAAATCGCATATGTTTCTGCGATTCAGAAGATCTTAGTCACACGTTAAAATATTTTTCTAAAAGGTTTGTAATAAAGTCTTGCGATTGAGTTACTCAGCGATATGGTTCTTTTACGGTCTGATGAAGACTGGAACATTTTGATGACGCTCCTAGCGTTTTGTGACTTATTTTCAACAACAATTAAAACTGCAATATCAATTAGATTGCAGAAAGATAACTTTGTTGGAAATCTCAATATTGATAACCGTTGTTGATCACATTAATTTATATAATTTCATGTTTAGACAGAACATCAAAAGGAGGTACTTCAAAAGCCGAATTTGAATTCCATTTAAATAATTAACTTTCATTAAAATTGTAAGATGGGCGAAAAGAAATTACATTGTGAATTATCTAAAAATCCATATGTATTCATCAAACTCAATTTTGAGTACCGTAAAAATTAAAATAGGTATAATATTTTTTTTCGTCACTGACTAGGTCTCTCTAGGTCCTGGCGGCCAAATTAAATTTATTTATTATTTATTTATTTATTCTTGGAAATCAAACATATAATAAAGTATTAAAGCCATATCAATATATCAAAACATTGGAAAGTCACCTAAAAAAAATCTGTAATAACCTAGCATTTTGAAATAATTTGGACTCGCTGTAAACAGCTCAACATCTTTAGAGTGATTTCGGTTGAAAGTTCTAAATACTCGGTTGAATTATGAATTCTGTATATTGTTTGTAGAACATGCTTCAGAGTACAATCTGAGATGATGTCTTCTGTCGTTAGCACGAATCGGCAGTTGTAACTTAACCCTTAATAAGATGATTAAGAAACGTTAGGCCGCCCACTTCACTTCAGTGGGAAAATATGGAGGTGTCGGTAGTTGTAAATGCAGTCTAAGTCAAATTCAACCTGTGCTTCTAATTTAAAAATCTTAGATTTTTTTGTATTTCTATAATTATACAAAAGCATGAAAAATTAAATTAGGGTATTTAGATAATTATACGTAATTGAGCAATAATTTATTTATTGAACAAAATAAAATTAAACGGGCAGGAAAAATACAAACGCGTAAAAATAAAACAACGCTAATATTTAAATAATATTGTATGTAAGTATGTATATTGTGTTGTATTGTATGTATGTATGTGTGTTGTTGTATTGTTATGTTTGTGTTATATGTGTTATATTCTTAGTGTTATACGTAATTTATTTATATATATATATATATATATATATATATATATATATATATATATATATATATATATATATATATATATATATATATATATATTATTTATTTATTTATAGAATCACAATTACAGTTTAACATGTTTACATCTGCCAAACTGCATAGCGACTGCTAAAATAAGTGATATACTATACCGCCAATAGACAGCATGTCATTGACATGTAGCAGAAACAGTGATGGAGACAGTACGGAGCCTTGTGTGACTCCAGCGTTAATGTCCATGCTATTCGAGCAACTGCCATCAACGACGGCCCTTAAGCATCTGCCGGACAAAAAGCTAGCGACCCATTTGCAGAGCCCCTCAGGTAGCCCGTAAGTTAATAACTTCGAAAGAAGACCCCTGTGCCAGACCCAATCGAACGCCTTCGCTACATATAGGCTATCAGCCAATGCCTCACCTTGACTCTCAATGGCAAGAGCCCAGCAGAGTGTTAGGTACAGTAGAAGATCACCCGTCGATTTACCCGAGCGATTATGTCGAAAGCCGTATTGGCGGTCGCTGATTATGTCGTGATCTTCTAGGTACCTGAAGAGTTGCGTATTTATGATGCGCCCCATCACCTTTGAGAGAAGGGAAGTTATAGCGATTGGCCTGTAATTCGATGGATCTGATCTATCGCCTTTTTTGGGCACAGGTGCACATAGGCAGTCTTCTACGAAGACGGACCTTGCCTGGTGGAGTACGAAAGCGCAAAAAGGATCGTCAAAATAGGACACAAATCAGGAGCACACTGCTTCAGCACCACTGCCGGTATACCGTCTGGCCCGCTCGACTGAAAATATCTATAATAAACTTACGAAATGTCAAAAATCCCAATTGCTTCTCTAACAAAAAATGTGTTAACTTACAATGTCATACATAGCGTATAACTGTCGCTCTGTCCGTCATGTATGAACTAAAGACTGTTGACTGTAATAGGCAAGTGTTGCAGTTGCATATCTGAGAGGAGCCTTTAATCTTTATCTATAAATATTGGTTACAAATTGATTCACTTAATAAGTAAAGGTTTTTGATCAATAAATAGCTAATACAAGTTCTTTAGATTTTTATTTCTTTAGTTTACTTTTTAGTGGGTACTTTTATGAAAGTCTAATTGAATTGAATAAATTCTCAATGTTGGGTAATTTGATCAGCTTTTATTAAATGAATTAAAGAGCTACTCACCTACATAAGTAATTTTTTGAATAGGTATACTTTGAGTAATAAATGGTACCTAACTCTGCTCATAATTTTATTTTAGCATTGATACAAATACCGGAACCCTAGCGTAGCGATACCTTTCAAAGAACATTTTACTACAGAGAATAAAGTAAAAATTCCTTCTAATATTGACTAAAAGTCTCAATGTGAAATGTATTATTGTACTCGTATTTAATTTATTGATTTTTATAATTATACGCCTACCACAATTTGTATGGCACAATATTTTATATTCAACATTGCAGGGAACGTTATTAGGCGATTCTACGAATCGTGTGCATTTATACCCAACCAACCATTTTATGAGTGAAATTAACTATAATTGTAATGCCCGTATTAATTTCAAGTTCGTTAGCTTAGCATTTGACTTTGTATTTCAAATCAGTCGAATTAACCTTAATAGGTTTATAAAGAAGCTTGCTTGTGATTGTGCATTGTCGGACAGCCTTAAAATAAAGTTAATACTTTTGTCATTTGGTAATTTGTTGGTTCGTTGATATACCTATTTTTTAAATATTTTTCACTGTGCGACACTGTAACTTAATATTCGAAAAGAGTGAGAACACGAATTTGTGGCCGGAATCTTGTCAGTAGTCTAACTTTTGGAACCGGTAGGTATACAATCAGACATAACATTAATACATTGTTAGTTAACCTTAATTTTTGTGATAGATATAATAATGGAAATTTTGATGATTCGAAAAAGATTCTAGAGGGGCCTAATTTTTCTCAATACAAATAGATGATAAACAAGCTGTCGGGCCACCTGGTGGTAAACGGTTATAGCCGCCTAAGGACAACTGCAATAACAAGGAAAAATCACTTGGTATTGTAGGTGCGTTGTCATCTTGAGGCCTAGAATGATATGCGTTCCGTATCCAGTATTTTCTAATCGAATAAAAATATTTTTATTTAATTTCATTTCAAAAATAGAAAGCGATACGGATTGCAGAAAGGTACGTCTCAAAGGATGCCAGATAGACCCAGCAGCCTGCAACTTAACTGACTACACTATACCTACTGATTCGCTTACATCGAAAAGTAAAGTCATTGAAGCTCAGAAAGTAGTTAAAAATCAAATGAACTTACTGACAGACAAAATACGTTGCAGCTTGCCTCAACTTGTTTACGTGACACATAAGAGGATACTGAATCGGATTGACACTTGTGATAAAAAATTGACGCAACAGGACCTGATTTCCTCAGGAATTTTACAGCAAAGAATCTATGAACTCTGACTAAGATGTTAAAATTATATTTAATTCTTACTTATTCATCAAAACTTCATTTGAAAAAAATATTTGAATGATTCTATACAATACGGTTTCACGTCCTAAAAAAAGTCTAGTTTGTGGGCTATTGAAAACAGGCCTCCACTATAGTCCAACTAACACTGTCATTTACACAGTAATCAGTACGTTAAGTAATACAACATAGTTACATAACATTATATTTTTTTAACCATTTTGTCCTATGCCAGCCAGCAAGCATCACTCGTTGTAAAACTAATTGACTGGTGTAAGGGTTCTTAATAAATTTAACTCAATTTGCAGATTAGAAAGTGTATTATTAACTCAGCTAATGACTTCGGAGAATATTAACAATGGAAAAACTTAAATAGAGGAACAAACTAAAAAAAAGGAGAGCACTTCAATTATTCAACTGACCTAACAAAAAAATACAATTCAAAATCGATTTCGGTCTATTTGCTCTTCTCTACAGATAGCAATACCACTCGCCATAGACTTCATTTCAAAAATAGAACGCTAGTCTATTGCCACATCTAATTTTAGCCGCAAAGAGCGCACAGCTCACGCCGGTTGCGCGTACGCAACTCTTTCAGCGAAGGAAAGTAAACAGTCGAGGTAATTATACGATATTATTTTTAATATTTTTTTTTACATTTGATTCCTTAATGGTTCTAGTTATGTTGTTTCAATTTGCTGAACTAAGTTATTGTTTTTAATGTAAAACTTTCTCCGAATTTAAGACTTATTTCTGAAGTTAGTAAAATGTTACAATATAATTAGCACCGTTGTCAAATACGGTCTTTTCTATGACTTTGATTTAATTTACGCGCATAACAAATTTGTGTTTATGTTGTTATCTTACAAAATATAAAATCCAAGATTGTTCTTAAGATTCCCTCGATATTTTAGACTGAAATGTTTGCAACCTCAAAATTTTTTGCAGTCTTTATTAGTATCTAGCTAGTATAGATAAATGTTACGGTAATTTATACTTCGTATTGCAAATTTTAGCAAAAAGGAATAAATACATTAATATTAGAACCGGGGAAGCTTAATATTTAAAAGTATAGTACAGTAGGTAAAGTATAGAATTACGTCTTCAAATTTTTCGGGAAATTTAAAATCATAATTATATTTTTTTCATGTATTTAGATAGATTAAACAAAATCCAAAAAATGCCCTTCGATCCGGATACGAAAATTCAACAAGTATTCTATTGCATGGAGTGGTTAAGTATACATAATAGTGTAGTTGACAAAATTGTATAGTCAGAAAAGACGATAGATATAAGTTTATCGCATCATAATTTTATCTTTCTAGCAAATACTAATTTTCATACTATTTTTGACATCTTTCATTAAGTTGTTTTCGAAACGAAATGTTCCTACTTTAAAATTTTGTTTTCTTTAATTAGTGACTTCGCTCCAAAGCATTTCGACGCATACTGCTAAACGCAAATTACCTAATACTCAGATGACCATGATTATTTACGCGTCTT
Source organism: Nymphula nitidulata (assembly GCA_947347705.1). NCBI lineage: Eukaryota > Metazoa > Arthropoda > Insecta > Lepidoptera > Crambidae > Nymphula > Nymphula nitidulata. The sequence continues at coordinate 29,327,924 of OX374616.1, forward strand.
ACCATCTACGCAGAATACCAGAATTTCAGTATATTTTTCTAAACAACTCTCTTTTACACAGCAAGCATACAAAGTCGGAACAAAGGTAGTTCTTTCGTAGGTTGGATTTTACGAGTTTTTTTGTATTCAAATTATAAAGAAGATGTTTCATATCCGGCCAAGTATATGGACACTATCTCAAATCAGGAAAATCTCCTGAATCCGGAAAAATACTAATAATTCCTTTTTATGCATAGTTTGTTTGTACAAAAGTTGAAATTTTTCGTCGATTCCACAGTTATTCAGTATGGAAATATGGCGGGGGACATAAAAGTCCACTAAACGTCACCAAAGTAACGTAGCCGCCCCATGATGATTATTAGACTGTGTTGAAGTTTTTTTTTTTTAAATTCTTGTTTAGTACCACGCTACAAAGCCAATGAAAAGAAAAAGGACAATATAACACTGTTCTGTATATCTTTACCTATTTTGCGTATACAGTACATTAACCTGGCTGGATCTTCATACATTTTTGGAACATCTCTTTAACTTAAGGCGATACCTCGTCGGAACTAGCGACAGCACTTGATTTATATTAATTGTGGTGAATATAGAACATAATAAACAAAAACGCTTTAGTGAATGACTAAAGAATGGTATTTGTAATTTTTTGAGATGTGCTCGGTATAAGATATTCCTCTACATGTAACCTATTTTTTCATTATTGCCGAAAGTGGCCACTTTTAACAATAATAAAAAAATTGATTACTTAAAGGTACAAGATACATCTTTAAAAATTACAAATACCGGTCTTTAGCAATTCTCTAAAGCGTTTTTGTTTATTATGTTCTATATTCACCACAATTAATATAAATCAATTTGTGCTAGTTAGCTGGGGTGGGTTTTCACACGTGTAAGGTTAATACCCACCACGCGCCTCAAAGGCGTCGTCTAGACAATGTATTGAAATATCCTGGCTCGATCGTGGACGGATGAACGCGCGATTGACATTTAAGTCTTCACTGGAAATGTTCTACATAATAAAATTAGAAGCCAATAGAGCTCGTCGAGAAAATATTTCAGTTAAGAAATATTGGTTTCGGTCCGTGTCGATGTTATAAAACACGCATCAATCGGTTGACAATGACAGCTGTTTATTTAATTTCAAACAATATTGAAAACAAATTTAAACTTTTAGATTAAAAGTTTATGTAAAATTTAATTCAAAATGTCACACCTTGTATACTTATCGTTTGAATAGTATTGAATTGCTAAATAATTTGACATACAAAAAGTAACTCAAGAGCACAGATTTGCATTCGATTACGTTTTTAATAGAATATTGTTCGACCTTGTTTCAGACAATAACAAGCGTCTTTTTAGATATTCTCACTTGGCGTGGCGTGTGAATCCATTTAGTAAAGCAAATAAGCCTAGGACTAGGGTAGAGTTTTTAAAAAAGACTTCCCTAATCATTAGTTTCACTACTTAATTAAAATATTATAGGTATGAGGGACAGATATCAAAAACTACCCATTGATTAGACAGAGTTTATCGCAGTTATTTGAAAAGTATTTTATGTGTTTACCTGAACGCTGATTGTCCTTTTGTTATTTTCATATTTTTACTTTACGAACAAAGTGATTTCCCGGGAGTCTACGTCAATTAATAATCAAATATGTCTGAAATGTGCTTTATTATAACTAAATAAAATACTTTCCCTCAAATACTCTCGGATATTCCTTCAGACTATTTTTATCACAACGACTTCAAATATAGCAATAGTTTTTTTTTTAAGATCCGGCCACTGCAAGTGGTTCTAACAAAAAAATATTTTAATTTATAAGTACCTATGGAGAAATAAAAGTCGTTCCGTTTTTTGTAATTTGTCGTTTGCGTAATTTATCGAGAAATAGAATATTACAATTAAATTCATTTATGCGCAAAATAAAGATAATTGGAACATTTCCTATCAGATGACCTACACTTTATTGTTGGTGTTTCTGAAAGGCACTCATGAAATTCAAATTCAATATGTCATACCGACTTAACTAAAGGTTAAGGTGTTAAGTTCAGTTCACTGGATCGAGAATATCGAATTAATGCCCTATGTGTAAATAAGTGACATCAAGTTTATCTTGAACTTAGGTACCTAGGTAGATACTAAGCTAAGTATTTTATTCAACAATTTATACAACTAACATTAATTAAAAGATAAAATTATAGTATGTGGAGTAAACTCACGACGGAGATTCTTATTACGTCAAAAATTAATATATTAGTAATGTACTAGTAAGAAAAAATATATGCTGACGGTCACCCATCTAGCGCTGACCTTAAAAAGTCATCACTAAAAATTTTTAAACAAAAATAAAAACTGACTTCAAAATACTAGAAAGGATAAAATTATTATTAATAAGTAGGTCCTTATCCCCTGAGAATATATTTTTTGGATTCGGTGCTTCACTTTATATTGTTATGGAAACAACTTAGCACCAACTGCAAAAAATATGATTCTAGGGGATAACCTACTTAAATTTGATTATTTTATCCCTTTTAGTGTTTTGAAGTCGGTTTTATCTTTGTTTTTTTTCATAAATACTATTCGAAATGATTTCCAACAATCATGAATAATCATGATACAATTGTGATGTTGCCTAAGTTCCAATATGGCGCTATTTTTACAAATTCGAAAAATAGACGCTACTGTTAATCATAAAAACAATTCAAACTTAAAAATTATTGAATATTGTTAAAATTGTACTGTTTTAAAGATTAAAAAAATGAGCATTTTTTTTTAATTTTTCAAAAATGTTAGTGATATTAGATTGCTGACATCAATTAAAACAACTATTATTATGACAACTATTCATAAAAACGGACTTAATACATAGTAATATGGGAACATGACGACCGGCTGGTCGAGCGGTCTGTACCCCTTGCTATGCAGGCTACTCGGTCAAGAGGTCCCAGTTTCGAATCCCGGTAGGAGCAAATGTTTGTATGATGAGTACGAGCATTTGTTTACGAGTCATGGATGTTTATATGTTTATTTTAGTATATTTCTAATATTTATATACATATTATTACCAATATTTATCCGTTATCTAGTATTCATAACACAAGCTCTTATTGATGCTTACTTTGGGCTAGATAATAGATGTGAGTGTAAGAATATTATTATTATTATGTGACGTCACCTGTTCCGTACATTTTCTATGGAGCGTTTTTGGATGATGCGCTACTACGATATCTGTGAAACTATTGATCTTAGACATACTATTTCTTTTGCAATATTTCATTATGAGTTACAAGCTTTTTATTTATGAATTTAAAAAAATGTTGTCAACTATAGGGTAGTTGACAACATTTTTTTCGTTCGAAATTTTGAGGTACAGCAAGATTGCGTACGTTGTATTTAATCACCACAGTCTGATCAAAACGCCTATCTAACAATATGCGTCGGCACACAGGCAGACCGAGAGATGAATGCAGCTCAAGTTTGGCCGCAATTTGATAGTGTAACGCAAACTCGGACACAGCGTTTAGGAAGATACAGTTCGACCCGGGCAGCGTATTCAAATTTTCGTGTTCAATTTACGCACACGAAAATTTGAACCCACTAATTTAATACTCGTTACCGAATTAGTGATCATTACTCAATAATTTATTGCAAGCATATTGTAGTAAAAACGTGGTACAGAACTGGGTAAATTAATGGGGTAGTTGAAAACTTTTTTTATTTCATAAATAAGAAGTTTAAAACTCATGAAGAAATATTACAAAAGAAATTTGTGTGTTTATTAAGATCAATAGTTTCGTATGGGTATGTTTGATGTGTCGCGGTTCCGGCGCGTCGACCAAAAACGCTCCATAGAAAATCTACGGAACAGGTGAAGTCACGTTCCTATATTACAAAAAAAAAATATGGGGATATTGACAAAAATAAGTCCTTCAAGCATCAGATTCTAGACACAATTGATTTTTCAATTGCCATAGCCCTCCGGAGGGGTAACGCCGCTTTAAAGATTAATAATAACTATTTAATATGATTGTTTTTTAAAGTTGTCTTAATAATAGTCATATTAATTGATATGAACAATTTAATACCGATAACATTTTTGATAATTTTCTTACAAACTTAGGCAACACCCCCATATAAGGGCCCCATCGGCCATCGTAACATACACTAATATTAATATTTATAATAATTCTATCTGTCTGTCTGTTACGCGTTCACTCCTACTCCGCTATGCCGATTTAGATGAATTGGGGATGTGGATAGATTACAGCCTGAGAAAGAACATACTTTAGATACATAATATAATTTATATTGTCTTGGTACTCTTGAAGATTGTAATACCTATCATTTATTCAATAAACTTTCTTTTGTGCATTTCATTGCATTTTCATCATGTTTTTCTTGTCTTACTTACTTTATCTAGTATTTCAATCTACGGATGCCCTCCGAACTAGCGTGTTGACTAGACAAAGAAATTATGAATGCAATGCTTTTTTCACAAGTCGCCTTTTACTTCAAAGGCAAAAATTTTCATTAATAAAAAACGGAAGCTTTTAATTTGCTTTGTTCGTTTGGCGATTCAAAGTAGTTTGCCCTTCAATCCCGTTTCATAACTTCGCTGCCATTCTTTGCTCTTGGTAAATAAATATTTGATTGTGTTTCCGTAAAAATAATAGCAAAACAATTGAAGCACGCTGATTTAATATCCCGTTTCTACTCCCAGAAGAGGCATAGAACAATATCCGCGTAATAAAGCCCGCCGCTCTTGCTAGACCGGAGCGCCCAACATTTTATGCGGTAAATAATAAAACAACACCTGGAAAGGGTGGCTGCAGTCGACAACGACAATTGAATTGTAAATAACATAGGACTTTTCATAGTTGAAGCAATAAAGGGGCTAAGCAAATAAAGTAGTTCAGGATACGTTTCACGACCTGAAGCATCGCTGCCGAGTTACTCGTTTGCCTTGCTCATGGCAATCTACGATGAGATAAGGTAAAGTGAGAAGAGCTGAGACATGACGAGCTACTTCCAATCTCATATCAAGGGATAATCCTTGAAATGTCATTTTAATTACTTATGGGAAAAAGGTGTATTTATTAGTCAGATTATAAAACACGATTTGAACTTTTCAAATGAATTGTATTAACCGATTTAGTGTAACAAACGCAAAATTTAAATCTTGTGCAAAACGGGGTAAAATTTCTTTACAAAATTAACAGGAAAAATATTTTCCTAGACCACATTGATAAGTAACAGGTGGTAGACCCATATGTAGGGTCGCCTGGGTAGGTACCACCGCCTTTCATATTTCAGCCGTGAAACAGTTCGCTGTGTTTCGGATTGAAGGGAAAGGTAGCCAGTGTAATTACTGGGCATGGACGGCATTTCATCTTAGGCCTCAGGATGACAACGCACCTGCAATATCAAGTGCTATTCCTAGTTATTTCAGGTGTCTGTAGGCGGCAGTAACCGCTTACAACCAGGTGGGCCGTCAGCTTGTTTGTCATCTTGTTGTATTAAAAAAAACAGTAGTTGTCCGCGGCCCCGCCCGCGTGGATTCCGGTTTTCGTGGTTCAAGCTGTAATCTATTTGTTTTTTTTCTATATACTTACAACTAGATGACAAACAAGCTGACGGCCCACCTGATGGTAAGAGGTTACCGCCGCCTATAGACACCTGCAATATCAAGGAAAATACCATGATATTGCAGGTCGTATTGCCGTGCCTTTCATCTAAATCATTCATCGGCCTAGGAGTGAAAACGTAACAGACATGCAAACAGATGGACAGAATTACTTTTGCATACATGTATACAGAATGGTGACAAAACGACAATTTATTAAAAAATAGGGTTTAATAGTTCAATAAATATCATTATCAAGTAAATTTTGGCTTTAAAGTATATTTAACAATTATTATGCTTAGTAGTTATGCTTTATGAAATTGTGCCAAAAAGTTCATCATCATCATCATCATCATACGAGCCTATGATGTCCACTGCTGAACAAAGACCTCCCCCATCGATCTCCGAATAAAACGGTTCTGCGCAGCCTGCATCCAACGACTCCTCGCGACCCTGACCAGGTCGTCTGTCCATCTAGTGGGAGGCCGTCCTACTTTGCGCTTTCAGGTACGTGGTCGCCATTCTAGAACTTCAACGCTCCACCGACCGTCCATTCTGCGCGCTATGTGCCCTGCCCACTGCCACAATTTGCTAATCCTATGAGCTATGTCAGTAACTTTGGTTCTCTTACGGATGTCCTCATTTCTGATTCTATCTCGCAAAGAAACGCCTAACATAGCTCGTTCCATAGCTCGTTGTGCGACTACGAACTTGCACAGAAGGCCTTTAGTTCTTAAAGTTATGCCAAATTAATATTGTACGTAACTATTACCATAGGTAAAAGTATGCCATGTTAAATAATAATTATGACATAAAATTTTATGCAAAAAATAGAAGAACCAATAATATTAAAACATTATAATGGCGGCATTATTTGATTCAAATGTCATGAAGTTATCAAAAGGAAAAGATGTTATTAAAAGTTGCAAACCATTTCTATGAAGTAATATAGACCATGTTTTAATTAACTGTCGAATTTTCGTCTCCATACTGTATAACTATTTGGGATGTGGATTAAATAAATTTGATTTGATTAACCTAAATAAGTACCTACTAACTTAAACTTATTATGAGCATATTACCGAATAGTTTGTTACGATACAGTAAAGCACTAGGAGTGTTTACAAAATTAAAAATGATAAGTAACCCCCGGCGTCATTAATCAGCTATCTAACACCATCTCATTAAGACTATACATAAGAGCCCAAACACGCTATATTGCTGTAAGTTTCTGAATAATTAAGCATTTCGCAGACTTTTTGATTTTATAGCATCAGCTCAAGGTTAGTATGTCATGGGAATGTCACCGAAGTGACAGTACACCAAATTTGAAATCAATCAGATCTGTCCTGATTAAATTCCTATAATCATGTAGAAAACGAGCTAATACTCATCAAAGGCCTGAACTGATCTTCCTTAATTATAGCTAAGAACCATCGTAGTCACATCAGATTTCAAACGAAAAAATCCGAATCAAAATCGATCCATTCGTTTAGGCGCTACGATGCCACAGACAGACACGTCTAACTTATAACACCCCTCTTTATTCGTCGGGGGTTAATAAAATAGATGTAATTTTATGAAGCAAGTTTTTGTGCTTACGTGCAATTGGAAGATCAGTAGAATAAAAGTGTTTGTGGTGTGAAAGACGTTGAGAATTTTATCTTTGTTATCCACCTTATCAAAGTAGTATCATGGAGACTGTCTTAATATGCAAAATATATTAAGACAGTCTCCATGATACTACTCCAAAATCTCCCAAGATCCATAGAAATGTGTATCACCAGCATTTCAATGCAATAAATGACGAAATAAAGAAAATACATTCATGACTGGCTTAAAGGGTCTTGAAACCAAAGCCATAAAACCATTTTTTGTAAAAAGTAAAGCACTTACGGTCAAATTGTAAAACTACCCACAACGTTTTTAATTTAAAACGTAAACGAGAATTGAAACTTGATAAAGATAAAAAAATAAACATTTTTGTATTTTCCAAAACCTACATTCATTGAAATCGTAAAAAACTTTAAAACGATTGCCGCAAAAAAATATTGAATATTATTTTTAGAGTAACTGAGCTGACTCGATTTACACGGTAGTTGCGTTTAAAATAAAATTCACGCTCACGGCACTGGAAATCCAGCTCTCCAGTACGAATACTGTGATGTCTGAAACTTTAATCCACCTGGTCAGCAGTGAGGGTGGGTGATAATTTGTACAGACAGCTTCCAAAAGATGTAAACGATTTTGAGCTCTGTTGTATTTGTACAAAAGACATGATGTACATACGTTTGATTCTCACCGTAATATCGGGGTTTTCCTTGCTTCAAAGGTATGTTAGTCGCGGCAACCGTTTCACCAATTCTCCCTTAAGACAGCGTGAGCGTGACCAATCTTCTTGTGGATTTCTCCTGTGTAATAATTACGCACGCATGTGTAATAGTTACGTTTGTGTTCTTATTTTATAGCACAAGTGCTATCAAAATAAAAATAATCATAACGATCAAGGAGTATCACCTCAAACACACACAATCAATACAGGGTGGCACATTTAGATCGGTCAGTAAGGGAAAGTCTGAAATTATAAGACATACGAAAATCTTTTTTTAGGAACCATGTCACCGATTTAAGTAAAAAGAAAAACTGCATTCATACATTTGAAAAAAAGGTGTACTCAGCTCGGGAATCGAACCCGGACTTTTTGAAAAATAAAACTAATGCTATTTCTATTTCGATATCGATTGTGTAGGTCTTAAGCAGTAAATGTTACAATGAAACATGATGTCTAAAATGAATAAAATGCATTGTTGTCATATCTTTTAATTTATTTTAGTAAGTGTTCGATATTGCCAGCATTTTTAACCGACTTCAAAAAAGAAGGAGGTTTATGTTCCACTGTATGTTTTTTTTGTATGTATGTTCGCCGATTTCTCTGTCAATTGTAGACCGATTTTCAAAATTCTTTTTTTATTTGATAGTGTTTACTCCAGTGGTGGTCCTATTGTCACCAAGTCAGGATCTGATGATGGAATCCCAGGAAAATTGAGAGCAAACCTCAAATTTTATTGGCATGTATGACATATTTTACTTTTTTTCAAAGCTATTCAAGTATTTCCTTCTGTTAGTCATCATCTCATGTTAATGAGCTGATGATGGAAGGTACAACTCCTTAACGGTTAAGAGTTAGAAGATAATTATTTCACTATGTATATTAACCAAAGACTTAGAGACAGACAAGTCGATAGTGCTGATGGTCATCTTGCATTGACCTTAGGAAAACACTTCAAAATGTGAAAAAAAAATATTTTAACAAAAATTAAACCGTCTTCGAAACACTAAAAAGGAAAAAATAATTTAATTTCGGTACCGAGATACTTACCTCCTACAATGTAGTTTTGGAGTTGGTGCTTCACTTTCTATTGTCTCTGGAAACAACTTAGCTTTGCTTAGTTTAGTTACTTTACTTTAATTTGCTTGCTTAACTTAGCTTAGTTTGTTTTATTTTTCAAAAAGTCCGGGTTCGATTCCCGAGCTGAGCACACGTTTTTTTTAAATGTATGAATGCAGTTTTTCTTTTTACTAAAATGATGACATGGTTCCTAAGAATAGATTTTCGTATGTCTTATAGTTTCAGACTTTCCCATACTGACCAATCTAAATGTGCCACCCTGTATACGGGCTGCCTGTCGTATAGCGTCCGATGTACGACAGGCGGTGGACCTTCCTAGACAAATATTTAAGTATTATTAATAAAACTACTTTTATATAACTTCCAGGACAAGATGTCGCGGGTATATGAGGATTTCGACCCTGGATTCGCTGCCACATGTAGTGACGTAACTCTGTATTCGAACTCAAAGGGTTTCTTCAAAGCCTTAGCTGAAAACCTGATCACTGTAGCCGACGGAGAAAATTGGTTGCAGAACTTTGAGAAAATCGAGGATGGAAAAAAAATTTCAGCCGTCAAGGAGAACAAAGAGGTCTAAATGAATAATTATCTAACATTTTGTAATAGTTTTTAATTTTAAGGTTTAAGCCGGTTTAATCATTGAAAAAAATATTTGCTAATTTTACACAAAACGACTCAAGCAAGTAACCGACGCAGGTAATAAACAAAGCAAGTATAAAGTTGAATAATGGATCATGAAAAAAACGAAATACTTCAAGTGCACCATTATTATTTCTACAACCAAAATTAATATATATCTCTACAGGGTTACTTTCGACGCAAATTTTGAGACTATGATGTTCTTTAAAAATATAGGGATACGTATTTTTTTGTTTAACCATGTTTTAAACAAAAATATCAAACAAGCTTCACTCGAAAATATCCTCAGGACTGCGGTAATCATAGTCACTCTGTTCGTTACTTAACTCCTTTTTCTTGTTCTTGTTAAAACTATTTTATAATTTTGTTGATGAAAACAGACTCTTGTTCGACATCAAATGTCAGTGGTCAGTTTTCATGGCAAAAAATAATAGACCAAGAGCCCACGACGGCCAGACCTTCCTTATTTTATAAAAGTTGAAAGTTTCTCTGTACATGTCCCCTATACAGGTAAGAACGACCAGCGCCTATAGACTTTGGGCTGTGGTTGTGGTTTCAACTTTTATGAAATAATGAAGATCTGGCCGTCGTGGGCTCATGCTCTATATTGTCGTATTTAATTTTCTGTATAATTATTTCTTCTGATATTTCTGTTAAGTTGATCCGTGTTAGACTTCTGGACTTCATTTGATTTGCTCATCTGGTGACTCTTGCTACGTTTTCAGTTTTCAGAAATCTTGGACTTGATATAGACGTTATATTCAGAATCGAGACCCCCGAAAACCACGAAAATGATACACATATCAATTTTATATTAAAAAGTCGCGTCCGGCTTCTTGGACCTCGAAACAGATGTTGTATAGTATTCGGAATCGCGACCCCCGAAACATACTAAAATGATAGGTACCCATATAGGTACCCATATCGATTTTATATTACAAACTCCCTTCCGGCATCTTGGAACTTGACTTAATATACTTCGATGCTATATTTAGGATCGAGACCCCCCCGAAAACCACAAAAATGATACCTATATCGATTTTATATTAAAAAGTCGCGTCAGCCAACATTTCGAAATAAATGTTGTACACGTAATTGGGACCCCCGAAAACCAGGAAAACGATAACCATATCGATTTTATATTAACAAGTTGCGCGTTGGCCCACTGCTTGCGTTATTATTACACTGTGCTTAATCCATCTATGTCAGATTTTGCGCTAGAAGAATCCTTTAGCGCAAAAAATATTTTCTTACGTATTACCAATTTACAATACTTAAAATTTTATTGTATATAATCCCAAAAGGCATAATTTCGTTTAAACCTAACTGAAATTAAAGAGCAAAACCTCACCTTTCACATAATACTTACTCTAAATACGAGTTAAATACTCGGCATTTAATGTAGAATCGCAAAACAATAAATAAAAATAATTAATTACCCTGATGAAAACACACGCAACTTCACTGTATCCCCAGGTTAAGAGAGAATTAAAAAGGGCGCGGTGTTTTTTTGAATTCCGTCTTAATTTGTCCTCTATTGCAAGCTCTTAGGAATGGTTTTTCTTTATGCGCTTAAAGGAGTAGGCTGTTTTATTATCATTTGATGCAGACATAAGCTGCCGCTCATTACGAGTCGTCGTGCATCGAAGCGAAAATCAGGTCAAGAGTGCAGTTGTTCATGGTTTCACTCGATCCAGAGGGTTTAAGTTGAGCCCGAACATAATGTAAAGCTAAAGGATTTTCAGAACAGTCTGGTAAATCGATTTTACGACAGGTTAAAGGGAAATTACCTGACCCAATAATTGGATTTCCGCGCTTAATGTGGTTAGCGTGGTCGCTGGGTGAAGTGCATATTACGCTACTCTTTATCGGCCCCTAGTCAGCCCCTACGCTTTCCCCGAAGTTCGCCAATAACTAGATTCATTAAATGTCACAGGGAAAACGGATGCTGTAGGTAGTTCTTGTAATTGGCTTATTATGGAGACATTTCTGTGTGTATGATGATTCTTCGAATTTGGGGCGTATTTTCAAAATTTATTGTAGCTATGTTTATCTGAGCACGTGTTATTGAATTCACATAATGACAGAATCGGTTCATTCAAAAACAAGGCTAATATTATGTTGTTAAGTTTAATATTATACGCCCAAAATTTAAAGCTTACAAATAATACAGCGTGGATTTTATCTGTACCTACTGAGGTACAGCATTAAGCTGTAACTTATAGCTTATACGGATAATATACTTGTAAGCAGCGTGGATTTTATCTGTACCTTCTGACGTACAGCACGAAGCTGTAACTTTTGTAGACATTTGGCCAAAAATGAGTTAAAAATGTCATCAAAATCTCCAAATTTTTTCACGGATTTCAACCTTACAGTCATGTCTACACGTATCTTAGTTTTAATTTTAGATAGTGCAGAAAATCACTAATTCTATATTTGAACTCCAACACATTAGTCAAAAAATAATTAATTTGCTTTAGCACTTTATCATTGTCCCGTGGAAATACAAAATGTGTACCTAAGTCGGGTTGGTTACTTTTCACCTAAGAAAATTAATTTTAACTGGAACTTAATCCAGGGCAATATTAAGTAAAATAACTTGATTAGTTTTATAATGAATATGAATTCTATAATGACTAGTATTTTTTGTCAAAATAATCAAATAATTTAATATAATAATATCAAAATAATTTAATAATTAATGGGGAAAAGGTTACAATTATTCATTAAATGATGTATTTAATTTAATTATATAAGTCGTATTCTAACTAACTAAGTAGAGTTATTATTTTTCAAAGTGGTCCTGGCACGGGTAAAAAGTCACTAAAAAAAGTTGGTACAGGATTAGAGGGTGAAAAATAATTAAGTAACTATTTTTTTAATTAGCTCAGTAGTAATTAAATGTAATTTGTTAAAAGTAATAATGTTATATGCGCTTCTCTATTTTCTAAGCTAAGAAACCATAAATTTAGAATTATCGTATACAAAAAGTAAGTTATATTTTTTTTTTGATTTCTTAAACTTTAAACCTTTATGACTTAAAACAAGTTTAGACCTATTTAGTGACTTTTCACTCTACGGCGACGATATTACTACTTAATTATTACTTGACCTAAGAACATTATAAATGTCCTGACAGCCGCCGGCTAATAATTTCAGAAGACAGCTCAGTCTAAGCGGAGTTATTAGTACAGTCGACCACAGAAGTAGCTTAACACTTTAGTAACATGTCACACCGACTATTGCGCTTGTACGTAATAGTTGCTACCGTACTACATAAACGCCTTAGGTATTGTGACATGGTACTAAAGTGCTCAGCTACTTCTGGGGTCGACTGTACATGCTGAAGGACTAACTTTCAAGAATGTATGAACTGCACCTTAATACGCTTACAGTCGAATACTGAACTGAAACGCTACTCAAATTACAAGTGTACTTTGACGTTTGCCAATACGAAATATTGAACTTTGACAGTACTCCAAATATACGAGATGGACTGAAAATTGTAGTGGAAATTCAGTATTTGATCGTTAGATATGTACATTTTTTTAAAAAGCCTAGTCGAATGAGTATAAACAAGTATTGCAATACAGCTTTCAATACCTATAAAGTTACTTTTAGACGAGCTTGTCAAATACCAGTGTCTTTAACAGGAAAATACACGTAACATGGATCGATAACACGAATTTCGTGCAAAGAGAAACCCATTTATTGAGATAATTGTTTACTTTAGCCAATGTAACGAACGAACCTTTCACGGTCTTTTCGGAACTTTGTAATTTTAATTTGTGAGTTTCCGAGTGCCGCCGGCGAGAACCCTTCCTTGTAATTCACAAAAATAAATTTAAACTGTCATTAGATACAGTTAATGCTCTTGAATTTCTACTCGTCATAGAAAGTAAAACAATACTAATCGGCATTATTTTATCGGAATAAAGTCGATATTCCAATGTCACTATGATATTTGTAAGCTTGCCCGCTAAAATTACAAATACATAAGTGAGTGGTGCCTCCGATCAATACATTGATATAAACAGAGACAGATCTATTTCTGGCGGCAATTACAACAATCTTCGCATCATATTCTCTCGCGGTAATTGCCCTATCGTTAAGAGACTCGTCAAGGGAGTTTATTGTATTCCCATAAAACGGACAAGATTACGAGTGAAATCTGGCACCTCTTATAGAGTGCTTCAACGTGAATGGAGCTAATGATATAAAATTGAACTAAGAAATATATTATACTTTATAGGACAAGGATACAAGAAAGGAAGAAAGAAAGAAAATCATTTTTATTGGCATGCACAAAACAGACATACAACAACAATAAAACAAAGAAAAGTAGACACATACAAACAGTTTAGACTTAGACAATAGGTGCAGTCAACAAGGCCCTATCTCGGCATAAAACTTTTGCGGCATTATAAAAACGTCGCAGAAGCGCTGCTGTTATCTCATGAACAAGAAGGAAAAGTACACGCTAAAAAAACATGCACATAACATATATTTCTTCTGACGCTAATATTCATTATAAGATCTGGACGTACTAGTCTAGAACGTTCAGATTTTTTTAACTTAACGGGGTAACTCTTGAGCTTCATCTCACCTGATGGTAAGTCAAGATAAGGCCGACGATGGAAGCAAGCTACACCCGGATTCCTCAACCACAGAGGAACTGGCTATCTTATCTCTAACTGCCGGAACACAACAATGCCGTTAACATTATCGTCTTCCTTACTCCTTCCTTACTCCTTCTGTCCATCGGATCCACATTAGATGGATTCCACTTTCGACGAATTCTATTTTGGGCGGGTTCCATGTTGGACGGAAAAACACTTAGTAACAGTCATAGACCAAACATCCTTGGTAATAAGTAACAAAACACTACCAATTTGTTTCATCATCACCTGCTTACGGCTATGGTGCAGCCGTATACGTCCCATTGCTGGGTATGGGCGTTCCTACATGAGAGAAAAATGAGGAGCTTTCCCACCCATTTGTTTATTACATTAATTTTACATAAATAGATAATGCAATCAATTTTAAATAAAACACGCCTAAACGTATAATTTGGCAAGGGCGTACACTGTTTTAATTTTTTATGTTTTAGTTTAAGTAGTTTCAGTTTTTATGTGTTTGTCATTTAAATAACATAAAATTGTTAGGTGTTCAAGTAAGTGTTAGTTTAATTTAGTATTTTTTGGTTAATCTTTAAATATTAGTCTGAGAGATACTCATATTAGAAGTAAGGTAAATATTTTCCACCAGAATGTACTATTTCCGGCCAACATGGAACCCACCTGAAATAGAACCAAAATACATAGAATTCGTCCAAAGTGGGCTCCGTCATAGGGATTCAACATTGAGATCCCAACGTCGAATCCCTTGGACGGATTCCACATTGGATGGACAGAGGCTGAGTATTTTAAGACCAGCATTAGAAAAAATCACTAAAAATGGTAAAAATATTCAAACACTGTATGAGCTCGGTCGCGTACTGGTTTAAGCGCAGAAAAGCAACTTTCGCCATGGTCAATCAATCCCGGGATGGGTCAATCAAAATTTATAATCTCGAGCGCCTCCGTGCCTCGGAAGGTACATTGAATCGTTGTTCCCAGTTGTTACTGCAACCGCTTGAACCTCATTGGGCTCAATGGGTCGTGGTATAATGGCCCAAGCTCTTTATGTGTCCTCCAAGTAGGAAGGCCAGTGCCCAGCAATGGGATGTGTAGAGGCCAGTGATAAGGTGATGTGATTCAAAAACTAGTAACCAATATAAATTAATCAGTGTTGTATCTAATAGTTACAAACAGTTGGACAAAAAAAAATTACGTTGCCTCTGTATAATTCAATGTAAAATTGTAAATCAAAAAGGAGAACAACGTGTAAGAATTCAGAGAGCCAATCCGATTATGACTACAGCATATTATTATTGAGGTTCGAACTGACAAACATGTAGACACTTTGTAGACTTCATTCCCAAAAGACAAAGCCAACGATGTTTTATTATTTTACAAGAAATTTAGAGCAAGTGCTCAGGGTATTGACAACAATTAAAAAGGTATGTTTTTATCATATATTTCGAAAATATGAGTTATTTTATTTTTAAAAACTTTTCATTGTATATTTTTTTTCATCATAATGTGGACATTGTAATTTTCAAAAAATGGCGAAACTAATATTACAAAATGTATTTATATTAACTATGCATGTGAACTTATTAATAACAAAGATATCATTAATTTTGATAAATGAAGCTAGCATTAACGCCACAACACAGTAGTGTTTTGTGACGTCACATGCTAGCATCATTTTCAATGGAGCCTTTTTTGACGACTTGTAACATCTCAAACAACTCGCTAAATATACTATTGCTTCTGCAATATTAATTGTTTTTGACACGCTTTTTATAAATCTAATATATAAAATTCTCGTGTCACAAATTTAGTTACCATACTCCTCCAAAACGGTTGACCGATGCTCGTGAAATTTTATATATATATTCAGTCGGTCTGAGAATCGGCTACTATCAATTTTTTTTTGGGCATTCTTTTCATGGCAAAACAACGTTTGCCGGGATAGCTAGTGTAATATAAAAATCTAGCCAAATACCTACCCTATGCACTGGGTGTTTTTAAACTCAGCAATAAACTTGTGTATTTCTTTGTTTAAACCAAAAACAAATAAATAAAATTCTTTAATCGACGTGGATTTTGTAAGCCGCGTAATCCCTGACAAAACTATTAGTCATTTTTGTGTTCCGTTTATTTAATTAATTTACGTACATCAACGCAGGCTCCCTATTGATTGGATGCCGGCGTTTGATCAAGGTCGTTGATTAGATAGGAGGTAGTCCTAGGACAACATTTGTCCTAGGACTACCTATTTGGCCCTAGGTGGTTAAGGTAGTGGCTAAGTATATTAATGAGACGGCTACGACACAATCATTATTATGTCAAACAACACCTGTACCGCGATGAATACAGAGAGAGATTCAAACTTATTTTTCATGGATTCAACTTTTATCACTACTGGTTACAGATCATGGAGGCGCTCGAAGAAGTGTTCTCCCGAATCCAGCCAATCTATCGCAATAAAGATCCGAAGATCTCCGAAGAACGAAGACACGTCGCTGAAGCTGCACTCAAGGATGGTGACCTGACGAAAGCGCTAGTATTTGCTAATCAAGCAGTTCTAAGGGCTCCTGTATCCGGTGAGCATTGTACATTTATAGACCGGCAGATAACATTCCAAGATGAAAGAAAGTAGAAAGAAAGAAAATATATTTTATTTAAATAGGCCACAGAGTAGCACTTTTAAATCGTCAAAAAACACATTTTTGTAACTATCACAAAAAATATATTAACTAACAAAGTCAAAGTCTCTGTCTGTCATGCATGACTGAATTTACACCGGTTCCAAAAGTTGAACTACCGAGAAGATACCGGCAACAAACTCGTGTAGTCACTCTTTTCAAATATTAAATTACAATGTGCAGTGCCGCCCAGCGAAAATGTGTGATGCAAAATAAACAACTTGTCTATGCGAGTGTACCTACTAGCGAAAAAATATCAGGCGTTTCATACAAATCTTTTTGGGTAAATTAGGCGATTTATTTGTGAGCAACAGCTGATATTATTCTCGTGATATTAAGTTAGTGAAGTGACAAAGCCGTAGTTGATCATTTTAATAGTCTCATTTACTATCCTGAAAACTTCAACTTCAAATGTAAATATAAACAAAAAAGAACTGCAATATTAACCAATACCTAGGTTAGGCGACTAAATTCGAGTGACCACCAAAAAGCGACAGATTTATACATATTTATGACCTATTTAAAAGAACAGTAGGTATTGCATTAAGCTATTGTCCGTACTCTCGCGATGATAACGTTTACAGGCAAACTTATTATTATATAATAGTGCGCTATGATATGTACATATTTTGACATAATATATTTATCAAATATTACATATATAGGTAATAAGTTTACAGTCTCCTATTATCTTTCTAATAAATTTTTAATATTAAGCGTCTTTATCTGTCAAGCGACGTTATATCTCTGGAGGTCTATGGCAATTAAACATTAGTTGTTTCTGGAATCTGATGTTTAACGGGTTAAACTTTAAATTATTAGAATCACATTTAAATACATTACACATGGATATTCTAACCACACTAATTATTTGTATTAATAGGACCAATTAAGAATATACCTATATAGTAGGTACTTGTGTCTGTCTGCCTACATTCAATTTTCTCTTCAGAATTATGGCATTGTCTGTTTGTTTTTTTTTTTATATCACTAAGGTGGCAATCAAGCATAAGGGCCACCTGATGGTAAGTGGTTATCGTAGCCTATGGAGACTGGCAATACCAGGGGTAACAGTTAAATATCTCTAAAACCATTATGACGCACGAATTTCATTTTTGCGCACATTTGCACATAAATATGTATCTGCTCATGTACTTTACTTCTCTCTTCAATCATTCGCTTAGAATCTTCCTGCTAGAAGAGCTTTATCCCAGCAGGATTTTTTGTTTTTTTTTACTTATTCTTCAAACCTACACAATATTTTAACTTGGGTCACATTTACGTAACATTAGTCTTTAATTATTCGTAAAACTCAATTTCACCTAGTAGAAGGTATTTTCTTGCTAGTGGTTCACACTCTACAACGAGAGTGCAAACATGTACATTTTGAAACCGGCTTCTGAGGTTTGTAAATTCAGTGTCTGAATAGCTTTCTACTACTTTGCCAAATATTAGCTAGCGGTGTTTTCCTTTATCTTTAGCCCATAGGATTTTCAGTACCTACCTAATGTTTGTATTATTTCAGATAGTTTTTATTTTTAGGTAATTATTAGTGCAAGTAAATGTCATAGTAATTTTTCCTCTGCGGTAATATCAAAAACTTTCATTCAAGCTTTTTTATTTCGCTAATATTCAATGATACTACTTCATATTCTCAAACAAATTCAGTCATCCGGCTTTTCTATTTTGACTGTCCTAAATGAAAATATATATCTTTCAATCCTATAGAAATATATACATACAATACTTACATATTATATTATAAAATATATTCTATACAATTCCTACACATCGTCTTTATCCTATTTCCGTCTCCTGTATAATCGTCTCCTGTCCTATTATTCGTAGCATTAGGAATTTTAACAAAAGAATAAAACTTTGTTAACGAAAGCCCGAGTGGACTCAAAGAATGATTCACATATTCATTCGAGACTCCCTGGTATTAGAGCTATACACGGCCCCATTTAGGTCTCCACCGAGGCTTAACAACCGCAGTCATACGATGCTGCCACACTAACAAGCTCCTGGGCAAATAACAGTTTGTTTCTGTATTAACAACCACAATGTGTTATATATGGCAATCGACGATGGCTACAAAAATATTTAGCACATGTTTAAAATAAATACCAACAAAATTGAAAGAAAAAACAGTCAAAATGTAAATAGGTAAAGGTCTAAAACACTGTTTAAGTTTCTTGTGGTAAGACCTTAGGGCTCCACACGTCGAAAGCTGGTTGTAGAAACAGACACATCGTAAAGTGCCTAGGCAAATCATCAGCACTTACAAAAATTTCCGAAACAAATCTTGATCACATCATAGACGACTTAATTATTCCAAATATTTTGATTTAAAAACCAAAGTAACCAATCGATTTTAAATAAATTTTTATGGGACTAAATGACAACTATTCCGCATGGAGAAAAAGAATCACGATAATCGGATCAGAAATCTCGGCGGAATCGGTGTACATTCATAGAAAAAAATACCAACCGAATTGCGAGCCTCCTCGTTTTGAAGTCGGTTAAAAATAAGTCATATTTGATTGAAAAGTACAAATTGTCCTAATTTATCTGACGATTGAAAAATGAGTAATAAAAAATACATAATTAAAAGATTTGTGTCACAATCCAATGACAAAATCGAGATTTGAAATATCACACGTCGATACAAAAAGTGTGTGTATTGTAAACTATGCCTTTATGTTTTCTCAAAAGCAAACAGATGTAGCGTAGAAAATAAAGTCAGGTGTCCGTAGAAAATAATCAGGTTTTCCTTTACAACACTTTAAGACTTTGTAACAACTGTTAAAAATTGTGAAAGGAAAAGATTTGTAAGGAAACACTTGCAGAAAATTTATTGCAGCTAGGTACGGAAAAGTTGTGGAGGTATCATCCTGTTAAAAGTTTAACAATGTGTTTGCCTCGAGAAAACGTCCTCGAGTAAATCCAGTTTATTGGTATGATGTAGAATAAAAAATTTGCTGTTAAAATTTCTGCGAGAACGTGTGAATTTGAGATGCCAAGAGGACGCAAGGTACACAGCGTCTTCAGTGATGCACGCTGCACGCGCGTCTAGGTAGGTAGGTATTATTCCAAGAATGTGCATCATTTTCACATTATTGCTTTCAGTAATGTGTATTTTAAATTATAGGAACGAAATGGAAATATAAAATATTCCAGCAATCTGTAGGACGAGAAATGAAAAATGTAACATCTATAACAGGCTTGCAAACTTTATAGTTATTTGCGTTTAAAATATGTCTCTATAGGGTAAATATTTGCGATGTTTCGCTGCGTGAAATAGATTAAACCAGTTTTCCATCATCTGCGAGGTGATTGAAAACTCACAATAGAAAGGAGAACGCAAATATGAACAAAGGCTGTATACAACAGGGCACAATTGAGAGAAACATTTAAACGAGTAAGACACCTATTTTCTAATCTAGATTCGGATTACCGCCATTGATAAAACCTTTGGGAGTCAGCTAGGAAATCCTCTTACCTCTACTTAATAATCCAAGTTGCGGTAAGACGCGCTTGCCGTGACGCACTAATTAAAAGAATTAATTTCCAATAAAGCTTCTCAAAGTAGCTTCTTCTATTTTCTAGGCTACTCGGCTACCGTTCAATCTAGGTTGATCTGGTCCCAGTGGAATTTAGTAGCTCCTTGATTATCACATTACTAAGCCCAACTGGCCTTGTTTCGCAGGATATATGGAAAAATCTTAATCATTAGCTTCAAATCTTCCAAACTCAATGAAAGACAAATATCTTTATTCAAGTAGGCACTGCGAAAAACTTTTTCAAGTCGACAAAAATCCCATCTACCTGAGTGTATATTAATTAAATCATAGTCATGTGAATGTTGTGTACTGGCTATGTTCATGATGTTACTCAAGGTGTAACTTGTGGAGACTTTTTATCGGCTCTACGTAACTTATTTATTAATATATTTTTTTAATTTAAACTGTAAGCCCCGCAAAAATATAATAAAATAGAATAAAATAAAGTTAATAAAATAGCTTAACATAAAATAAAAACGCGTGAAAAAAATTACTAACTATAATAACTCTCATCTTTTATACAGAAAAAGATGAAGTGATCGCGTCGGGTGGTATCACCCTGGCTTTGGCTCTTTGGGTGCGATCAGAAGTACTGCTCAATTGTAACAGACCAAAAGCTGCGCTAGAAGACCTAAAGTTGGCTTTGAAAAACCGCTTACCAGTGAAGATGAGACCAAAGTACTATTGGCGGATGGGACACTGTTACAGAGGTAACGTATTTTTGTTTTGTTTTCATTCACTTATTTAGATGTTAATCACGAACAGCGTCAAATAAAGAATGGAAACTAACTTCAATTTCTTTCGGAAATATTGTACCTTGTCAAATTTTATAAGTGTTGCCTATAATTTGATCATTATAGCAAACTTTTCAATAGACTTGACTTCGGAAATATTATGTAAAGAAGTACAGGAAATCAATTAAAAAATGTATTCGTAGAAACAATTTCATCTTATTATTATACTGCAGCCAAATTTCACAGAAAGTTCAGTTGATTGAAACAAATCATCACAATCGTGACCATTATTTTTTATTATATTTGTTAAGAACTTTACTGTAACTTATCCAAAAAAATAAATTTTTGGCGTACATTAACCTTTAGAGGGGGAAAAATTACACACTCCGTATATCGTGGGGTAATGCAGAGATACTCGTATGTGAGGCTCCTCTGCCTAAGATGTTTACGGCAGAGCCTTACTCGCTAAAACATAGCCCCCCTTGTCTCTTACTTCTCGTATGGACAGATTTGGACTTGCTAGGGGGAAAAGTTACGCATTCCCTACATCGTGGGGTAATATAACACTTAGGTTTGTGCCAAGATTAGATTCTGTTTCTGTTCTTTGCTGCGCAGTGAAACGGAATCTAAGGCGTCTCTTGCAGTACATTTAGGTTTGTGCCTCTAAGTATCAGCCTAATTATGCTGTGCAGTGAAACATAATCTAAGACGTACATTTAGGTTAGTGGGCGTTTTGGTAGCGCTCTTTAGGTGATAAAGTCATAATTATAGACTGGCGTGGCGTCCGCCTAACTATATTGGTATGAAATTGTTGTGCAAATGTCATAATTGAATTGAATATGACAATGTGACGTCATATAAAATACGCCGCCCCGGTATTTTTCTCATCTAAATGAATACTTTCACTGATATCTTTATACCCAATTAAATGATGGTAATCGTTTGTAACCACCTTATTTATAATTATTTATATGTTTAAGTTTATTTTGTATATTTCTAATATTTATTTACTTACGTATCATTATCAATGTTTCTCCATTATGTAGTATCCATGGCTCTTAGTGCTGCTTACTTTGGGCAAGATAATAGGTGTGAGTATAAATAAATATACCTATATAAATTCATATACACACCCAGTAACACAAAAGAGAAAATTTCTACAGAAATATACATACGCAGCCACTGCTTATTTCTATTCTTTGTTTATATTGATATGCTCTTGCGAGAAATGTAGATACACCTTTTTACATCAATGCCGCGCACGCAGCATTTTAAAATTAGCCATTTCATTTAAAAATTTGTAACTAGTCACGATTAGGTTGTATAACAATTAAAAATTACTTTATTATGGCATCACGATGTAAATAACAGTATATATCACACATAGGTGCGTCGTAGATTTAATTAATAGATACCCCTACCATGATTAAGGTAAAATCGTTGGGCCCTATCAAACTACTTGTGACAGAGGTCTGGTAACCGGGGTAAGAATCAATTACAAATATTTTCGAAGGGTCAAATCAATGGAAGCCCTTTATCTAATACGAGTACAAAGCAGTTACAGCGATGTTGGTAATATTAAATATCCCTAGTGGAACAGAAACTTTTATAGTGAAGTACCAAGATATATGGTTTGTCACATCAGAATAATAGCAAAATATGCCGACTAGGTACTGTTAACAAGGCCTACCCCATGGACTTGAACAAAGACCTTCATAGCAACTTACTAGCGAAGGGGTTTCAGCTTCGCCAGTATCCTTAATTTTCCCCCATTTTCCCTGACCCCATGGACTTGAGCAAAGACTTCCATAGCAACTTACTAGCGAAGGGTTCCAGCTACCCAGTATCCTTAATTTTTTCCCCATTTTCCCTGGAAATGACATGAGCAACTCCGCTTTCAGATTCCCATCACGAGATACGATAATAATCAAATAACGCTCAAAGTTGAGTGTTTATGGAACGCGACTAGTTGAATGAGCTTTCAAGGAGTTTGAATAGTTGTAAAGCGTTGTGCTCTGTTTCAGGTAATGTCAGGGCTACTGGAACAAACTGAAAAATTAACATTATACAGTTGTTATTCGGGAATATCAAATGAGGGAGGCCAGGCTTTAAGAACTAATTATAATTAGTATGTGGGACTGTTTGTTTGTTCCCGCTAAGCTTTGATAAGTTTTAAGTAGCAAAACTGATGTAAATGTGGACAGACATCAAATAGAAGTTTATAAAAGCTTATACTTATACTGTTATCATTATTAACTTATACTTACTTATACTGTTCTTATAATGTTAACAGTATAAGATAATACGAGTAAACATTAGTTATCAGTATTATTCTTAGTTACATTACGACGACGATTCTGACGACCGGCTGGCCGAGTGATACCCCTTACTATATAGGCTACTCGATCAGGGGTCCCGGGTTCGAATCCTGGTAGGAGCAAATGTTTGTATGACGAGTACGATGCCAAATTTAATCTAACCTGGTTTAACAGACAGAAAGCAACTTTCGCATTTCTAATACGTATAGATTATATTATTGCATAACCGATCGCATAATAATGTCACTGAAGCACATAAACCGTTCGATACGACATGAGTACTACCATTTTGCTCAAAGTAAATTTCATATTGCGTAAGAGCCGTCTGAAAGTAGTTATTAATCAGTTTATGATGCACCGGTTTAGTTAGAAACCTTAAGATTGACCATACTGTAAAACCACTTAGGTTTCATCTTTAGTGACAGCTTATGATGTCACTAGGGATCACCACCTTTTCCTGCTGTCAAAAAACACACCTCTGCACTAGAAACACTAGAAAAGTTCATTTCACAATAAAATAACTGTTTTTATACGGGGTGGTGCCGTCAATACGACATTAAATTAAAACATTGGCTATATTAGTTCATAGAAATGGTATGCCATGTTCAAAAACATCGCATTCATTTGATAAGTTTATTACATTTCTATGAAATAATGCAGCCAATGTTATATTAGTTCATACAAATGTCATGAAATTATCAAATGAATTAGATGTTTTTGAAAGTAGCAAACCATTTATATGAACTTATAAAACCCATGTTTTCATAATGTAAAACCAAGTCGGTTATTTTAGTTAGTGCCGGGAGGTGTTCACAGAACTCGATTTCCACTGACTTGTCTGTTTCAAAAGTGACCAAGTATTTTATTTTATTTTTAATATGTTGACTTGGCAATCGCATACATTGCTTTCAGTCACATTTCAGGGATCTATACAAAATAGGTCACTGAAACACGAATGAATTTGCAATATTTTTAGGTTTTTTATGAATTTATAGGCTATAAACTATTATATATTTACAATTCAGTGTGTCAGTAACAAAATTACGTAACTTTGACGAGCAATAGATCCTAAACTTATAGTTCAAATTGAATGTTATTTAGAATAAATCTAAGCCATATTATGCTCTTTATTTTACTAGAATTCTCGGTTTTAGCTTTGGCCAGCACAGAATTACAGGATGTTGAAAATGACCTGAATGGCTTCGAGGAAAGGATGGTACGCCCGTGCCTCTTTGTTTTGCTCAAAATATGTAACAAAATTACTGATATAATTTACACTCCTGGAAATGTTAATTCGGTGAGGTAGATACTAAATAATTAAGGGACTGCTCGGGTTCTTGTTAAAATTTTCCTCGCATGTAATGTTAAACGCGTAGGTATGTTTATTGACCACAACATAATTTGCTTTTAGTGTGGAAACTATTTAAAAGGACACGTGCTTTTTTGGGATTTTATGCCCAATTATTTTGAACAGCAATGTGATATACCTCTTTACAAAGCTAATTAAATAAGCTACTCGATTTTAAATCAATAAGATTTTTTATTTGTCTCTTTCCCTAAAAATGTAAAAAATATTCTAGCAGAAACTAAACGCAGATTTGATTTTTCACCTCGTTTTTCAGGTTGTGAAACGTGTCAAATGCACCTATTGTATCATTGTCTATAAAATATATGAAGTTATAAGCATAATTACAGCATAATTTTAGCTGCAGCTCCATATTTTAAAAGTAAAAAGTAATGGTTGTAATATATATTATAATTATGCAATAACAAAACGCAAAAAGCAACTATAGTACGACATTTTTCATGTTCGTTTTACTACAACCGGTTCCCTCAGTAGTTGCTACAATATAACTTGGTGTTCTCTGCCAATTTATTGGGTTACTACAACCGGTTCACTCGGCAGCTGCTGCAATGTGACTCGGTTTTCTCAGCCAATGTATTTGGATTACCTACTACAACCAGTTCACTCGGTAGTTGCTGCAATGTTGCTTGGTTTTCTCAGCCAATTTATTGAGTTACTACAACCGGTTCACTCGGTAGTTGCTGCAATGTTACTCGGTTTTCTCAGCCAATTTATTGAGTTACTACAACCGGTTCACTCGGTAACAACAGGCGCTTTACAGCAAAGCTCTTGGAAACTTAGTATTCTAAATATTAATTTAGTTATTAATATGTATTTTTAATAAAACTTGTTTGTGTTTCTACAGGTATCTGTCGGTAGTAATAGCTATGTATTCAGTACACGAAGAAACCAATTCAGTTGTTAAAATTAAAATTATTTAGTTACTTTCAAATATTTTACTGACCAACTTTTATTAATAATATTGTCTGTAGGTCTGTGTATCAACTGAATTGTTTTCGAGTACTACAGATAAGTACCTGTGGATACACAAACAAGTCAATCGATTGAAATACTTGTTTATGGACAGCAGTATACTTATTATGTGTTGAATAAATCACTTAGCAGTTTCGGATTAAGTTCGAAAGTGTTTGAATTTACAAATTAAGTCATTCGAAAAGAATTTTTTATTGTTTTATTTGTTATTAGCCAAGAATATTTAATAATTTTAATAAGCCTACTCTATGCCAAAATCACTTAAAAATGTTAAGTTAAATTTAACTTAAAAATAACTGATGATTGTAACCGAGCCAAAAAGGTAATTTGATATAAAAAAACAGTTTTTTTTAATCGTAATTTTCAAGTGCTCCGTGCTTCGAAGGGCACGTTAAGCCATTGATCCCGGGCTTAACTGCAACTGCTTTAACCCAACAACCCGCATTGGACCAGCGTGGTGGTGTTATCCAAACTCCTCCATATATTAGGAAGGCTTCTGCCTAGCAGTGGGACTTGTATAGGTTGGTAATGATGAGGATTTATGTCGCGAAAACACCCAGGTTTTCTAAGAAACATCATCATCATCACCAGCCTATATACGTCCCACTGCTAGGCACAGGCCTTCCTACATGGGAGAAACACATGAGGAGTTTGGGCCATAACACCACCACGCTGGCCCAATGCGGGTTGGTGGGTTTAAGCGGTTGCAGGAACAACCGGGACCAACGACTTAACGTGCCTTCCGAAGCACGAAGGAGCTCGAGATAACAAACATTGATCGACCCATCCCAGGATCGACCATGGCGAAAGTTGCTTTGTTTTTCGTATCGAAACCAGAGCGCTCAAACCAATACGCCATCGAGCTCCTCAAAGAAACATCAGTACTAATTATTTCACATCAGCTTATAATGCTTAACAGGTGTCGGAGAACCATCACGAGCAAAAGTATCATACGAGCTAGCAGCAAGGCTACTAGCGAATGATGAAGAAGCCAAGGAACAGTTGGCTTATGATATAGAGAATTTGGACTACAATGCACAACCAAAACATCCTCCTGATAAGAAAAGTAAGTTAAGACTTTTTTTTATACCACTAGATGACAAACAAGCTGACGACCTACCAGGTGGTAAGAGGTAACCGCCGCCTATAGACACCTGCAATAACAAGGAAAAATAGCTTGATATTGCAGGTGCGTTGTCATCTTGAGTCCCAAGATGAAATCCCCTCCATTCCCCGTAATAAAACTAGCTACCTTTCCTTTAATTCTTATAACTATGTAGCTTTTATTAGTGCACTTGATTGCAATTGAAGTCCTTATGGAGTTCTTACAGCATTGCTATAACAGTTCATGTGTATAATATTAACCAACAATCAGATGGCCTATTGTGAATGGAGGTATATGGCACAGCAATTGGTATTGAGAATATCAACGCAAGTGTTGTTAAATCATATCCAACAAGACGCATTCTGCACACATAAAAAAAAAATACTTGAAATTGTTCTTCTAAATTAAAACTGGCTAAATTAAAGACTTGTCTTTTAAAGAAACGTTTCAATTATTTATTATTACATGTACGGTCGACCACAGAAGTAGCTGAACACTTTAGTACCATGTCGCAAAGACTCTAGCGTCAAATAGTACGGTAGCAACTATAAAGTACATGCAGAAGATCGGTGTGACATTATACTACCTGTACCTATTAGTATGACTATGAGGAGCTCGGTGGCGTATTGGTTTGAGCGCTCTGGTTTCAAAACGAAAAACAAAGCAAAGTAAGGTCGATCCTGTGATGGGTCAATCAAAGTTTGTTATCTCGAGCTCCTCCATGCTTCGGAAGGCACGTCAAGCCGTTGGTCCCGCTTGTTCCTGCAAACGCTTTAACCCGTCAACATGCATTGGGCCAGCGTGGCGGTGTTATGGCCCAAACTCCTTATGTGTTAGTATTGTAGTGGTATCAGGTAGTATTGTCACCGCGACTAACCAAAGTCGATCTATTGTGACTCACCATCAATGAGTTAAAGTAGGTCCTTGATTGGGGCACTTTCCATAATTTACTAGGTGGTACGCCCGTATGTATACCACCGCCTTTCTTATTTCAGCCGTGAAACAGTTCGCTGTGTTTCGGATTGAAGGGAAAGCTAATTACAGTGTAATTACACGGCATGGCATCTTATGCCTCATGATGACCACGCATCTGTAGTATCAAGTGACTTTTCCTTGTTATTGCAAGTGTCTCTAGGCGGCGGTAACTGCTTACCATTAGGTGTGCCGTCAGCTTGTTTGTCATATAATAGTATAAAAAAACAATTTGGGATCCCATAAATGAGTGGTTCACAGTCGAACAGGAGGTGTAATGGATTTTCACGCATATTCGCAGTCAGATCACTTAGTTTCAATGATAGAGTTTATCGATATCCTTACGAAAAACAATACTCTCTACTCTAGTTTGCCACCGTCCTAAACCGCTTATAAAGTTTAGTGGTGTAAATGTGCTGCAGAGCCCCTGAAGCTGTAATGGGACACCGCAAACTTGACCGAACGTTTTCAATATCAAAGTGACTCTGGTGTTTGCAGATTTTACGAAAGTATGAAGCATAGAATTAATAATAGATCTTGTCAGGTTTCGGCGGCTACTTTAAAGCTTTTTGATTCTCATTTCCTGGTATCGGAAAGTAGTTTCAATTTTATAGATACAAAGAGAAAAAACACTAGAAAGATAATTTTTGATTAGAAAGTTATCTTTCTGCTATTTTTTAGGGATCCGTACGCAACCCAACGGGTAAAACGGGACCCTATTACTAAGACTCCGCTCTCCGTCCGTCCGTCCGACCGTCCGTCCGTCCGTCCGACCGACCGTCCGTCCGTCCGTCCGACCGACCGTCCGTCCGTCCGTCCGTCCGTTTATCTGTCACCAGGCTGTATTTCATGAACCGTGATAGTTATACAGTTGAAATTTTTATAGATGATGTATTACTGTTGCCGCCATAACAACAAATACTAATAAACTGAATAAAATAAATATTTAAGGGGACTCCTGAAGTTACAGGAAACGTGGTTTTTTTGCTTGTTTTTGCTCGATATTGATAACGGCAACAGGTAGACGCTTGTTTATTGATAATGGTACGAAACCCTTCGTACGACTCGCACATGACCAGCGCCATTTAAAAACAGCTTCATGGCTTTTATTCCCCAATACACCTTTGTTTATCTTATAAATACTTCTACGTTTTCTCCAATTTGTTCACAGTTCCAATTGTTACTGGAGGAGCAAAACAAAATATGCCAGCATTGTCAAAACTGCTCAAGATAACCGAAGAACAACACAAGGTAAGCGATCGATAGACTGTTACTTGAGTACCTACTTCTCGCTTAAGCTTAAGTTTTGACACTGGGAGTAAAATCTGTATACATGAAGTTAATACTCGTATTCAAAATCAAACTTTCGTGTATTCCTTAAACAATAATCCCTGTTAACAGAATTCATAACAGTTTTTGACCTTCATAGTTTTAGAAACATTTCTGACGTGTGTCAAACCTTGTTAGAGAATAGTCCAGTGATCCGATTTACAGTGAACGGAGATCGAAAAGTTAGGTGAACTAATCTATAGCAGCTAGATAGTAGGTATTAGTTATGTCGCTGGACCATGAGCGAGTACGTAAAGTTTAAATGACAAGCGAACAGACAAAACACTTCAGTTACATTTATATCGCCGCAGTACAACTTTTAAGAAAAGTATTACCCTTTCTTCTCAGAACAAGATCACCAGTAGATTTGAGAAAGGATAGTTTTGAATTGACGTTCAATTATTATTATTATTATTTATACACTCACACCTATTATCTAGCCCAAAGTAAGCATCATTAAGAGCTTGTATTATGGATACTAGATAACGGAGAAATAATGATAATTATATGTATATAAATATTAGAAATATACTAAATAAACATGACTCGTAAACAAATGTTCGTACTCATCATACAAACATTTGTTCCTACCGGGATTCGAACCCGGGACCTCTTGACCGAGTAGCCTGGGGTACAGACCGCTCGGCCAGCCGGTCGTCAACATTTTCAGCTGCGAAATATCAATAAGTGTATATTTCGCAGCCGTCTGGTTAAATTAGCCGCTTAGATAGACGCCTAGCCCGTTGATTGAACGCCGGCATCCAACGAAGCGGCTGAAAGACAACTAGCCAATTCATTGCAACGCAATGTTTAACCAGATAGCTGAGCGTCATGACAGCCGACTGAATTAATTAGCCATTCAATTGGACGCCTAGGCAGATCGTTTTTATCGAAGAGCTTTTGTGTGACTGTTTGAGTGATTGGTAGGTTCAAGGTAATTTTTATGTGATCATAAAAAAAACCTTGAACCCACTAATCAAACCAAAACTCTTTGATACAAGACGATCCTTTCAATACGCCAAGTCGTTAATCGTTACGTGAGTCTAATTCAATTAACTATCGGTCTAGGCAATTTATTGGATGCCGGCGTTTAATCAACGGGCTAGGCATCCAATTAAGCGGCAAATTTAACCAGATGGCGGCGACATATATAACACAGTAACTTTTTATGCATGAGCGATATTTTCACAATAAATATGAACATCATTCACCATGAGACCAACTCAGCTGAAGAAAAACAAATCAGCTGTTTACTTACATACAAAAGTTCAATACCTACTCGACCAAAATATATGGAACGGCTTATAAGTAGATCATAGAAAATAGCCTGTGAAAAAAACATGATTCTGGCTGTCACCACGCTGTCAATAACAACCTGACAAAGGTGTCATAACCTTTCCTCAGAAAAATACTTTAGTTATTAATCTGAAAACCTTTCACAGATTAAGGTGTCAAACTTTTGATAATTGTATAAAATAAATTCGCGCAATTTACTATTACCTATGTTAAATAACTTTATGAGAATTTTAGGAATTCCCATTCGTAACTAGGTTGCGACTACGTACGACTCATAATAAATGTAAATAATATATACACTTAAAATAGTGTTAATAGATATAATTTTATTTATAATTTCATTAACCAAGTCTTATCTTATCTTAAAACGACGTGGGACGTGTTCTGAGATCTTACCTGTTTAACCAGTCAGTATTTATCATTTTTAACTATTGATACAACTACCCTAACTTATCTTTAAGGTCTTCTATTGATCATTCCAAAAGAAAACAATTATAACATTGAATTATGGAATTATGCTACAATCAAATCAATCAAATCAATCAAAATGTCTTTTATTGCGATAAATAGGGTTCTTACATTGGTGGAAAAAAATAATATTTAAGTCGCTTAAAACCTATTTAGCCGTAAACTACAGCATGCAAAAAATATATAAATTAAAAATGACAATATAATTACAATGTCTATACATAAACCGACTTCAAGTGCCACATCGGTATATCGAATACAAAAGTCAGTTTGTCTTATGCTTTAAAAATTCGTCAATTGAGTAAAAGTTGTTTACTAGCAACCATTTTCTGAGAGCACTTCTAAATTTATTCTGCGGTAGCTGCTTTACGTGGGTGGGTATATGATTGTATATGGTTATGCCCATTCCATAGCAGTTTTTTTGAAACCTTTTTGTTTTGGGAAGTGTGTTTAACACTAATCTGTTTGGGTTTCTTTTGTTTCTGTCATTAATATCCTTAGCTTTGGTAAAGACAGTTATATTATCATTAACATAAGAACCCATCTCAAGGATATAGAGACAAGGTAATGGTGATATTTTCAGTTGTTGAAAATAAGGTCTGCAGGAAACGTCAGGCGGGATGTTACAGATAGCGCGTATGCATCTTTTCTGTGCTATAAAAACTTTGTGATTATTTACTCCGTTTCCCCAAACCAGCAAGCCATATCTTAAAACAGATTCAACGTAAGCAAAGTACATGGTCAATGCCGTGCCTCTGCAGGCCACTAGCGCCAACTTATAGAGAGCATACGAAAAGCTGTTTAGCTTTTTGCATACTTTTTCCGTCTGCTCTTTCCAGGTAAATAGTCTGTCAATAATTATGCCTAAGAAGCTAACACTTTCAGCATTCCGTAAAATTTGTCCGTTATAGTTTATGTCAAGAGGGTTATCTTTAAAATTATTAAAATTAATTAAATTTGTCTTAGATATATTAAATTTCAAATTATTTCTTTGTAACCAATTATCTAATAATGTTAGTGTATTTATTATGTCTGTTTTATGTTGGTCAATAGTAAAATTAATGACAGAAATGTCATCCGCGAATAATATAATTTCGTGTTTAGTCACATTAATTATGTCATTTATATATAGTAGAAATAGTAACGGCGAGAGAACACAACCTTGAGGCACGCCGCATTTATTTTGTTTGTAATCTGATTTTACCGTTACGGTATTATATTCCGAATCTATATAGTCTATTTCTACGCATTGTTTCCTATTAGATAGATATGAGTTTATCCAATCGTGTGCGAGTCCCCTTATGCCGTATTTTTCAAGTTTTTTCAATAATGTATCATGAGAAACCAAATCGAATGCCAAAGACATGTCAAGGAATAATACTGTTGTAATTTTTTTATTATTTACATTTTGTAGAACTTTATTGACTAGATGGAACGCTGCATGTGTGGTGCTTTTGTTTTTCTGAAAACCGTATTGGTTTTCGTGTATAATATTGTTTTGTTTCAGGAATGCAACAAGTTTATTATACATGACCTTTTCAAATATTTTTGAAACTACCGGAACAATTGTGATAGGCCGATAGTTTGATACATCCGTTTCATCTCCTTTTTTATAAAGTGGTTTCACTACTGAGTATTTAAGGTTATCTGGAAAGCTTCCTGTTTCTATTGAGAGATTTATAAGGTGGGTTAATATTTTTAGAATATGTTTCTTAGAAGACTTTATAATTTTTGTATTAATGGAGTCATAACCTTCTGATTTGGTATTTTTTAAGGACATTTTTATTTGATTCGTATTTTCTTGTACTATTGGGGTTAAGAATATGGAGTTTATGTTAAAGTTATTCAGTGTCAATATACTCGACTTATTACCCGAATCAACAGTTTTATTAATATAGTGATTATTAAAAATATTTGCTATTTCAGAGTGTTCTAATATTTCTGTACCATTAAAAGTTATTTTATTAATTTGTTTTTTTCTTTTGTTTTGTCCTGTTTCATTTTTTATTACAGTCCATGTTGCCTTACCAGTATTTCTACTATTCATAATATATTTTTTATTTGATAGTTATCTAGCATATGAAGTACATTTATTTAATAATTTGTTGTAGGTTAAGTAAATTTTATGGTCGTGCGTAGTTTTACTCTTATAATATTTGTAACGCAATTTCCTATTTGTATTACAACTCCTTTTTAGGCCTTTAGATGTCCAGCGTGTTTTATGAGACAGTTTAATTTTAATTTGATGATATGGAAAATAAAGATTATAAAGTGTGCAAAATATCTCATAAAAACAATTGAAAGCTGTATTTGAATTTGTGTGAGTGTAGCATTCAGAGAATGTTAAACTTTTTAAATAATTTATCAATGTATTCTTTTTTGTAAGATTTTTTAAAAATAAAGTATTCCTACGGTAAGCTTTGACCATCAGTTAGTTCTCACACAAACTGAAAAGTAAACAACCAATTAAAACAATGATCTTTTAACAAGGTTACAAAATGTAAACAAGACGCTAACCTTTTAAATATGTACTTAAATA
Organism: Nymphula nitidulata; assembly: GCA_947347705.1. NCBI lineage: Eukaryota > Metazoa > Arthropoda > Insecta > Lepidoptera > Crambidae > Nymphula > Nymphula nitidulata. Next base: position 29,361,579 of record OX374616.1, read on the forward strand.
TTACAACAATAACGGCCTGGCCACGGGAACAGGCCCCGGCGGCGGCGGCGGCGGCGTCTCGGCAACCACTGCGCGGTCACGACGACGCGCTGCGAGGCCGACATCGAGACAGCGCGCAGTGGTTGCCGAGACGCGAGACGCAGGACGCGCGTGCGGTAAGGTCGTGGCCAGGCCGTAAAGCTTCCGCAAAATAAGCCTTCTTATAAATAATATGATAATAAGTTAACATTAATCTTGTTTCATTTCAAATAAATATGTACGTTGTTAAATTTCTGTACAAGGTGAGTAAATTTAACAGACCGGCTTAAGCCGTTTATTCTCGTAATTCGAACTTACATTATTAGTGCTAGTTACCAATCCTTCTAGAATTATGTTGCTTTAATTTTATAGAACGAAAATTATTTATGGTAAAATTTAGGTATACCTACACAAACAGTACCTACACGAAAAATAATCTATGTGAATTTAAGTAGTTGTTGTTTCATAAGTAGGTTTATTAGTTACTTGGAGGTTGTAGTTACATGAACTTAAAAATGTTATGGTTTGCCAAAATGTCAAGCATTGCTTTGCAATGCCCTTAAAAAACTGTTAGGTTTTATCGTTCATCCAAGAACCTTTGTAATCATAACCTGATCAATGGTTTCCGAGCGCAAAGGGTACAAACATACAAACATTGGTTTTCATATGATCAGTAGATAAAATTTAGCTTGAAATAGCAAAGTACCTAAAACAAAAATCAAATAAATTCCATCAATCCTCGGGATTAAATTCAGAAACAAAAGACTGTAGGTAGATACCTGCAGACCGACAAGGAAATGTTTTCCGACGTTTCGTACTCATATTGAGCGTGTTTCCTTCCTTACATTATAGAGGCTTATTATACTGGGTGTAAGGAAAACGCTCTCGTAAGGAAAAAAACAAAAGCAGATAGCAGTTCTGCCGATCCTTCGCACCACCTGCTAAAAAAAATGAAATAGCGAAAATAATCAGCTTTTCCATGCAAGCAGATCACGCAGGTATTACAATTTAACTAGTATGAAACAGCTGACCATTTTGCACGTTTTTTGCAGTACCCAACTTAAATATTTTACTTGCAAGTAGAGCATATATTGTACTTGGACACTAAACTTGTTTGTAAAGCAAAAACGGACAAATCGAATATCCGGGACTTTTTAGGAAATCGGATGAACTGTAACTATTCAGTTCCGGTTGCCTGACGTTATAAACTATAAACAACTGAAATAACAGTGAAATTTGTTTCGTTTTTCAAAAACAAGTTGTTGGTTTAGTTATGCTACTATACAAAGAGGCGTGAAAAGCACCTTATGGGCCGGCAAGGTGGAGGTGGCTAGAATAGTGTTGCTTCAAGCTGCACTAACTGTCTCCGCATTTGGACTCTTCTTACTGCTTCACATCAGGTGGTGTTGAGTCATTTGCTGGGCTTTGAATAAAAAAAAACAATAGGAAGTTCGCACTGACTCTCACTTTATAAATCAACCCAGAATCTTCCATATTCCCGGGCAAGTATTCTTCTCTTGGACATCAAACCCCTTTTCCTCTCCTAAGGGTTAATATCCCTTATATCTTTCCCGGTCAAAACTAGTTTTCTGGCGACGAAATAAGAAATCAGTGAACAGCAGCTTTGACCGGCAATATGACTGACTGTAACATACATATTATTCCCGTGAATTTTCGACCTCAACAAATTTAACACTGAAAGCTGATAACAAGACTGTCTGACAAAGCTGTTCGTTGTATGGTAGCAACTTGTAAGAGACATCCCTGCAATTTTCCTTTTCACAAGGCTTTCTTGCTAATATACCTACATAAATAAGTTTCAACGTATTTCAAAGAAAGGAAAGTCAAGAAAGCCGATTATGTTCAGGACACACAATGTACTTGAAGCTAAGCTTAAGTCTGCAGAATACTTACATATCCATGTACAGACGACAGCATGTATAGTGTAACGGTTGCACTATAAAAGGCTGATCGAACTGTGATACTTGATGTGTTATCAACTGTACTATCAGGTATAATATAATGTGATGCTACTGGGACCGGGGTAATGTCGATGACCGTTAAAGTATTAAAAACCTTCTTTTGATCGCCTTTACGGTAAAATGAGCTACGATATTTCAGTTTTTAAACATCGTGATCAATTTAACAGAATATTAATGGGCTTAACATGTTGACCCGGAGCTTATTTTTTTTTATTCTATTGATGGAAATTAATATAATGCTAAAAGTTACTGATTCATGAAGTATATTATAAAACGGTTGAATCTGGTATGCTCAGGTTATTTAACTTGGAAGCCCGCTGACAAATTCACTTATTTTCCTTTACGAGCCCGCTGGCGCCTCATACACAACGTTAAATTTATTGTCTGATATATAAATACTAGAAGATTTGTTGGGCCTAGGCTCCTTCTGGGATTCAAACCCGAGAGCGTGGTTTAGTAGAAGAAATACAAATCACTAGACTAGTCGGCCGTTAATTGGAAGATTTGATTATAAGCCGCAAATTTTCATGAAATTATAAATTACTTTTTACAAAAATCTTTATGCAGTTCTTTTGTATTGAACAACGAGACTGATAATAAAGGGAACAGTGTGGTCGTTAGAGATGGCGTCAAACCTCTCCCCGAAGCTTTAGAGGTCTGGAGAAGGGACGCACAAGAAATTGCACAAAACAAAATAGTATAGCAGCCTATACAAGCCAAGTGCAGATCACCGCACTGTTGCGGCCTTCCATCCGGTGCTACTCGAGTACCTAGGAAGCCAGGGATACTAGCTCTCTTTTCGCATGGTACAGGTCCTTTCCGGGCATGGTTGCTTTGAGATGCTCCTGTATAAAATTGAGAGGAAAGAGCGAACTCCATTTTATCATCAGTGTGGTGCCAACCGTCGTTAAAGCTATGGTCAACGGTGACAGTCCGTGGAAGGCTCTTTACACTTTCTGTAAAACTGTCATGAGTTAAAAAGAGGTTGAGGAGAGGTCATGCGGGAGAGACCCGTTGGCTGACCCGCAAAGACGCCGTAGAGTCGGCTGCCACTACAGGGCTTTTGCCAGCGGGAGGCTCCTTGAGTTCTATAATTACTCCTTGAATTTTATAACACAAAGTTCAGTCAGACACAATTTTTTTATTTTAATTTTATTTTAATAAAAATTTTGACTCACCAAATCCCACCTAACACTATATTTTTTACATTACTTTGTGTGTATTACACGGCCCCATGATAAGATAAGATCTCTTGGCTGCACACCACCATCAGTTTTAGCGCATCTTTCGTCCAGTAAAAAGAAATTATGAACTTATCATTTTATATGATGATGTGTCTTGTTTAGAGATATCCCGAGTTCTGAGTACCTGGGGATTAAAGGTACTGAATTCAAATCTTTTTTGGATTGTTACAACGTTCATTTGTCTACAGTGAATTACAGTATAGTGTTATATAGACATGCGGCGCGACAGTAGCATGAATGGTATGAATGGAAAAGGAATACTGTGCCCGTCGGTCGTTCCCATATGATGAACGGCCGAGACGGAAGTATTGCCCTAGGTGCAGGTGTGTGGGTGTGTCTTAGTCGCATACATACTATATGCAAGGCGTCAACATTCTTCATACAAATGGCACTAGATTTACACTTGTGCTTATGTAACACAGAATAAATATTGTTCTTTCTGTGGTGTGTGTAATTTATGCTTGTTAGTCGTCTTTATTAAATTATATTTCAAGTAGGATCACAGACAGACCTAATTGAATATTGACAAAGGAAATCCAAGTAGATCAAAACAAAGATTCTAGTAATTACACTATTATGCCAGTCCAGTATTAAATTAATGTTCCCGAAAGAGCTCTAATGAGGATTCTCAACGAAAATGCTCTTAGTTTATTTTATATGAAACAAGATCGTAAAAGTAATATTTAACCAAATATGAATTTTAGTTAGAAAAGGGTAAAGATTAAAATGTACGATAGCTGATTAGTTTAGATTTTGTTCTGTAAGTTATTTTACCTACTCTCACATCGTAAAATTTAAAATATAAAACTCAAAACGAGTTTATATTGACGAACCTTACAAATAGTATATCGAAATGAAATTAAAAAAAAATTATAACACTATTTCTCTAACAAAATACTGTTGTAAGTGATAATTTTTTTTCATCAAATTTCGATTACAGACCATTGATACAATACTGCGCCAATTCGTATAGCACTATTTAATTTTTTTTCTGTGGCTGCGCGCGCTTTGGCGCATGCGCGGTGATACCAGGAATTTTGACGTCATAATACTTTTCCTTGCAATTCGTTGTTGTGTTTCGCTGGATAATTATTATTGTTTATTAAAATGTCTGACAGTGAAAGTGAAGAAAAATTAACGCCGCCCGACATTCTAGAGACTGCGACAGCACAAGAAAATTATACGATAAATGTTATTAAGACTTTTTAGCGTGGAAAACGGGGAAAATAAATAAAAATGCTCATTCGTTCTCAGAAAATATTCTATTGGCATATATTCAAGAATTGTCGGAAAATTTTAAATGTTCGTCGCTGTGGTCTAAGTATTCAATGCTAAAGAGTACTTTAAACATATATAACGAAGTTGGTATATCGAAATTTAACGCCAACGGAACACAATTCCATATTCAATTTCATAATTGTAATATACAAAATGTTAACACTTACAACAGCTAATAAATAAACTGTATCAATCTCTATCTTTTATTTGATATATTCAATGTATAAGATTAGATAAAGAAGTGTATGAAACTGCACATAACAGGTATTACACACTCATAGCCCGGAGGTGGCTTGGTGAGCTTGCTTCGGCAGATCCCGGGTCATCTCCGTCATGGGCATAGTGGGAAATCGGAGAGGTTTAGTGGGTATTCCCAGTGCCGCTAATATCAGGTGCTGGGCGAGCCCCACACAGGCCCACGCTAAGCCGGCGGTCCGCTGGAACAATCCAGTGGTTTAGGGTATCGTCCGTAAGAGGATTCCTCTCCGTAAAAAAAAGGTATTACACACTCGTGTATAATACCCCTCATTATGTACCAGTTTCATAAACTACTATTATAATATTACGCCACTGAGCTCCTCGACTATAATGTAATAAAAGGTTTCTTTTATTACAAAGTTTATTTTTATTGTTTTTTTTTTTAAAGTAGCCTTTTATTAGATTATAGTCGAGGAGCTCAGTGGCGTAGTGGTTTGAGCGCTCTGGTGTCAATTACGAAAACAAAGCAACTTTCCCTATGGTCGATACCGGGATGGGTCAATAAAAATTTGTTGTCTCGAGTTCTCGTGCTTCAGAAGGCACGTCCCGGTTGTTACTGCAACAGCTTTAACCCACCATCCCGCATTGGGCCAGCGGTGTTATGGCTCTAGCTCCTATGTGTTTCTTCCGTGTAGGAAGGCCTGTACTTAGTAGTGGGACGTCTATCTTGAGTTAGCGAATAAGGGGGCTGTACACGGCACGAGACCTTCCTAAATCTTTTAAGTATTTTTAAAGTCATGAACTGACGTTAAATAATAAGAAATCCTTAAAATAGCGGGACATTTTAAATGACGGGACGTTTGACTATTCGACCTTTACCTCTCATATCGTGCTTCCGAAAAGCGATTGCATCGCTTAAAAGCGTCAGTGATAAATTACTGATGCTAACAGTATCATATTGTATTTATTGCTTTTCCAATATAGGCCGCTCAGAAAGCTTTCTGGACATCCTTTATTGGATCGTGAATCTAAAGGTGGCCCCAGGCTGCTCGGTTCAGGGCCATTGCATCGTTCGATGTTTTCTAGGCAGGTATTCACGGTGAAATTTGAGTTGAACAAAATATTGATGCAGAAACTCGGCTCCTTAAGACAAAAGGGCTTAACTTTTTTTATATTTAAGTATTAGATACATATACAGGGTGGTGACGACAATAAATTAAAACGTTATACAGGCTGGTGCAGTCAATATGACAATAAATTAAAACATAGGCTATATTAGCTCATAGAAATGGTTTGCCACTTATTCATTTGATAAATTCATGACATCTCTATGAAAAAATGCAGCCAATGTCATTTTATTTCATGCAAATATGAAATTATCAACTGAATAAGATTTTTTTTGAAAGTGGCAAACCATTTTTATTAACTTATTATAAGTATAGCCCATAGAAAAATATTAGTTATTGTTCTGAGGTATAGCCGGGTATAGCCCATGTTTCAAGTTATGTCGTATTGACGGCACCACGCTCCAAATTAGTTCATACAGATTTTTTGCAAAACTCAAATACATCTTATGCATTTGATAATTTCATGACATTTGTATTATATAATATAACATTGGCTGCATTATTTCAAAGATATATTATAAAATTATCAAATGAATAAGATATATTCGAAAGTTGCAAAACATTTCTATGAACTAATCCCATGCTTTAATTTACTCTCATAATATCATGACCACCCTGTATGTATATTTTATTATATACAGCCAACTTAAAAATATAATACAAATTACAATGTTGAAATTTGATTAATGCTTCTTCGGCCAAATTAGTTATCCACAAATAAAATTCAAATTTAAATGGAAATAATATTTCATTTAAATTTATGAAATATTATTTATATATATATATAAAATTTCATAAAGTCTTGACTTAATTCCTACAAGCTAAACCATACTATACTAGATCAAACCTCCACATCGACGTAGGAAAACGTATTTGCTGTAAGCCGCAAAAAATCGAAAATACGTTTTTTACATCATTTTTATCAGAAAAAAATACTGCGTCGTTGGGTCTGCGTCTCGTATTTCTACGACGAAAAAAAAATCACTTACGCCGTAAGTAATTTTAACAATACTGGTGTCTTCTTTGCTGTAAGTCTGCCAAAAACCAGTATTTTTGATGCACTTGTTGCTTACGCTATTCATGCGGTCAGCAAAAATTTCAAACTGAGGCTTACGCCATTTTGGCGGAAGGAGTTAAATTACCTAATTCCAGGTCATACATACATGCCAGTGGACAGCATGCATGTAACTATAGAACGTACGTGGCCCATGTGGTGCCAGGCTAGAATAGCACCTCCCCATCTATTCCCGTGGGTGTCGTAAGAGCCGACTTAGGGATAATCTTTCCCAGATGACGGCAACAGCGTTTTCTGAGTACGGACGAATCACTGCGATCACTAACCCGTCTGCCAATCGTGGTGATTATGGCAACCTCATGGTAAACAGAACACGGTATCGGCCCCCAGTCCCCGACGGCCCCGCTATTCCGGACTACGGTAGCGGTCACAGTAACAGTGGGGCAGGGGGTGCTAAGAATCCTCGGCAGTGATTTGGCTACCAACAACTATGACTGGACCTGGCGATATTTGCGAGGACTGACAAAAAGATAACATCTGGAGCTGTAGGAAGAAATAGGCAAGTGACGCTGGTATATTATAGGATTATCTGAAGTCCAAAGACAGGGGGAAGACACGATAATCCTCAAATCCGGTAACTTGCTCTATCACCGGGAGGGCGACCACCTTACCTAACGTGGTGTTGGGTTTCTCGTCCGCAAGTGCCTCATTAACAATATTGTGACAATTCGGGTGTGTCAGCAAGGGTACCTATAGGTACTTTATACTCAGAATCACCAAAGAGTATTCGCTGAAGGTCATAGATACAGGTGTACGCGCCGACTTTGACACATCCGGATGATGAGGTGGAAAATATGTATGAGGAGATATCTAAAGCCATCTGTACTTTCAAAACTCATTTCACTGTTATTATAATGCAAGGCTAGGCAAACGGAGCAAACATGAGCTGAGAGTGGGCAATTTGGCTTTGGGCAGCGGAACCACAGGGAGAGCTGCGCACAACGATCTATGAAACGAGCTAAGTTGGGTGTTTCTCTGCGAGATAGAATCAAAAATAAGGACATCCGTAAGAGAACCAAAGTCACTGACATAGCTCATAGGATTAGCAAATTGAAGTGGCAGTGGGCAGTGCATACAGCACGCAGAACGGACGGCCAATGGGGCGTTAAAGTTCTAGAATGGCGACCACGTGCCGGAAAGCTCAAAGTAGGTCGGCCTACCGCTAGAGGGACAGACGACCTGGTCAGGGTCGCGGGGAGCTATAAAACTTTTTTCCCACTCCATTCACTTAAAGCAATACCATCAATGCAAGATAATTCTTCACTGAGGCTTACATCTATTAAGTTTTTCTAAAAAAAAAACTTCTGTGTCACTTACATTTTGGAGTTCTCAACATAATAGAAATATTTTGATGCCATAGAAAGTTCTTGTGGTTACTGCGTTTTATAGGTCTGTAAAAAAAAACTCGATTGCTGTAAGCCACAAAAACGCTGGTAATATTTGACTTAAAGGGATTTCTTTATCGTTAATGTATAAAACAAGAAAAAATAAAAATACGTTTTTAAAATCATGATCCTACGATATGTACTTTTCGAGTAATGAATTTTTTACTGATTTCAGAAAAGTTTTTTGGCTCTGGTGAACATTTTATGTTTTGCGGCTTACAGCAAATACGTTTTCCGACGTCGACATGTAGACAACACAATATTCGCTAAATGAGAACAGCCAAGGCTAAACGTTTTAGTTTTGCATAGAACGTGCCCTGCAACTACCAAATACTTCAAAACTATTCCGGAAATGGATCTGATGTCTGTTTTTTGGGTAAGAATAGCGTATAATATAAGAATATGTGAAAAATAGTGCCGTATTCAAGCGTAGGCAGCATCTGTACTAATTATTGACGGCGCAGCGACCTATTTGTTGGTTACGCGGCTGTTATTCTGTAATATCTTGTAAGAAGCAGGTTTCGGGTTTTACACTTCAATGAATTCATGTCAATAGATTTTGCCTGTTGTGTGCGAGCACTGGAACCTTAAATCCTACCAGTTGAGATGTTTTCGGATGATTTTTCTTGTTGCTAGGTCATGTACTTATAATATAGTTACTAAGTGCCGATTCAAGAAATCATAAGGTTAATAACGTTTCTGTCCAAGATAAACCACTTATCATCATCATCATCACCAGCCTATATACGTCCCACTACTGGGCACAGGCCTTCCTACATGGAAGAAACACATGAGGAGTTTGAGCCATAACACCACCACGCTGGCCCAATGCGTGTTGGTGGGTTAAATCGGTTGTAGTAACAACCGGGACCAACGGCTTAACGTGCCTTCCGAAGCACGGAGGAGCTCGAGATTATAAATTTTGGTTGACCCATCCCAGGGTCGACCACGGCGAAAGTTGCTTTGTTTTCGTATTCGAAACCAGAGCCCTCAAACCAATACGCCACCGAGCTCCTCAGCTCCTCAGCTCCTCTAACAGTAGATAAACCACTACTGTTATGTAAATACAGTACCGTGTGACTGGCCAAGTGCGTCTCCGACAATTCCGCCTACGACAGTATTTTTTATCGATGCGACTTCACTCTGACGCTACGCTACTCCGCTCCGACAATATGTTATGTACTCAGACTCTACACACTTACATAGTTTTCTCCGACAATTTGTATCAACGGCATGAGTTCCTACTTCATTGAAATAGAAATATTCTGCGTCAATTCTCGTTTGTTTCACTAAGCATTGATGATGATGGGTGACGGGGTGACAATTATTATCAGAGAAAGGCAAAATCATTTCATTTTGCAAATGCGTCTTTTGTCATTGTTCATTTCAGTGAAAAGGCGCTTGTTAACAAAGAAATAACTAATCTAAGATTCTTATAATCATGATATTCTGACGACATTTTGGTTTTTCTTCATACGTACGTTTCTTCATCAATCATCACCAGCCTATACACGTCCCACTGCTGACTACAGACCTTCCTACATGGGAGAAACACGCGTGAAGTTACGCTTTTAATAAAAGGAAAAATAATTTAATAGGATTCCGATTCCCTCTCATTAGCTGCTCCGCGTGGATCGCTCTCATGTACCGGAGAATCATATTAAGAGTAGTGCCAACAATTTTATAACATTTCTTTAAAATAATGCAGCCAATGTTATACTATTTCATACAAATGTCATGAAATTATCAAATGACTAAGATGTATTTGAAAGTTGCAAAACATTGCTATGAACTAATATAGCTCATGTATTAATTTATTGTCGTATTGAGGGCACCAGCCTGTATAATATTAGGTTGGGAAAAATTCTTTTCGCATTATAGTATTTATGAACTTGTAATAAAATCTCTTTGGCTGGCTATTTGTATCTGGCTGGTTCTGGTATCATTTTAGATTTTAAAAAAGATAATTCCAAATTCAAATTAGGAAAATGTGTGTTTTTCATTTGTTTTTCGTACTGTCAAGATGAGTGAATCTAATGAAGAAATTCGATACATTTTAAAACTTTTACTACAAAAAAGGCAAAAATGCAACGCAAGCTGCGAAAAAAAATTGCGATGTTTATGGACCTAGTGCAGTGTCTGTGAGAGTAGCACAAATTTGGTTTAAGCGTTTTCAATCCGGAAATTTTGATGTCAAAGATGCACGTCGCTCTGGTCGCCCTATTACGGATAAAATTAATGCCATTTTTTAAAAACTGGAGCAAGATCGGCATATCAGTAGTTACGACGTAGCTGAAAAACTGGGAATTGACCACAAAACAGTTTTGGCGCATTTTAAAAAAATGAGTACACAAAAAAGCTCGATATTTGGGTACCCCACGAGCTCACTGAAAGAAACCTAATGAACCGTGTACTCATTAGTGATTCTTTATTACGACGTAATGAAACCAAACCATTTTTGAAGAAGCTGATAACTGGTGATGAAATGTGGATCACGTACGACAAGAACATGCGAAAAAAGTCGTGGTCAAAGGCCGGTCAGGCTTCACAGACTGTGGCGAAACCCGGGTTAACTCGCAACAAGGTGATGCTGTGTGTGTAGTGGGATTGGAAGGGCATTATTCATTATGAGCTGTTACCACCAGGCAGGACCATCGATTCTGAACTCTACTGCGAACAAATGATGAGATTAAAGCAAGAAGTTGAGAGAAAGCGGCCGGAATCAATCAACAGAAGGGGTGTGGTTTTTCATCATGATAACGCTAGACCTCACACATCTTTAGCCACTCAGCAAAAATTAAGAGAGTTTGGCTGGGAGGTGTTAATGCATCCGCCATATAGTCCTGACCTTGCACCTTCAGATTTCCACCTGTATCGCTCTCTTCAGAATTCTCTAGGCAGTGTCAGGTTAACATCACGAGAGGACTGCCAAAACCACTTGTCGCGGTATTTTGATCAGAAGCCCCAAAATTTTCTATAGCAATGGGATCATATCCCTACCTACAAGATGGCAAAAAGTTATCGAACAAAATGGTACCTACATACTGTAATTAAATGTAAATAAACTATATTACAAAATGTTTTGAATTTTCTTAAAAAATGCGAAGAAACTTTTTCCCCAACCTATTATGTCATTGATGGCGATTCTGAGTGAATTCTTCAATAGCCTTAAATTTAGTGTGAATTTTAAATTTAATCCAAGTTACTGGTCCTTAAAATTTATTTTAGCTATTTCAAAACGGCTTTGGCTCGCATTAAAAGTACGGAGCCAGTCGGCCGTGTAGACTACGCACACATTCAACTCCCTCTTCATGATTGGACTTGGTTGGCTAGCGTTTTAGTCTTTGAAAACTCTATTCAAAATGTATTCCAGATCTTACTCGATATTGGGTTTTTCCTTGTGTGCTTAGTTAAGAGAAAGTTGATTACGGTGAGAATTTCTTAGACACAACACAATATAAAAATAATTAGAATTAAGAGCTTGGCTTGCTCCACGTCACAAATTCTGGATCGAACAGGTGCTATCATTATAAGTTCGTCTGTGAACAAGGACGAGAAACGTTAGACCGGCTGCTTTATACAAGTAAAAGCAGTCGTCAAAATAAGCTACGGCTATATAAGGATCTCAGGTTAACGACACATAGTCCGAAGGCGGCGAAACATAGTGATACTAGACATAAACATTTAAGAACTTTTTTTACCTATGTTGTGACAAAAAATGATTATGATTATTTTTATTAATTATTATTCTAGGGTCGCTTTGCTGTCGCAAATTCTCAAATAAGAACCGGAGACATTCTTCTGATCGACAGCCCTTATGCGGCGTGTCTCCATCCTGATTGCTATGGATCTCATTGTCTACATTGCTTCAAGAGGTAATATTATATGAATATTCTTATTATTGTAAGAAATACCAATAAAGAAAACGATGAAAAACTTGTATACCTACTCAAGGCGGTCATTTAACCCGCATCTTCTGCGGTGTGGCCAGACGCGATGACCGCTACGCCACCGGAGCACTAGGTGTAACCTACCAATTTCTTCATCGCTTTCTACTTTTAATCTTTTTATAGCAAGGTTTATCTCACCACTCATTAAAGTTTCCTTTATTCATTTTTCTTACAATAAAGTAGACGTTATAATAAGCGCTTAACATCAAACATTTAAGTACATAAAGTATTATTATTTGACGATCAATAAAACCATGAAGAGCTAGATCCGTGCATGATTTGGAGAGCTGGACTCTATCAATATGATAAAAAAGACGTCTTATAACATTGTTATGCTCCCTTTGGTTATATATCTACTCTAATGCAAAGGCAGTAGAATTTTCTGTTATATATGTATAGGTACTATACAAATATAACAGAAAATTCTACTGCCTTTGCATAAGCAGTTGGGAATAGGGATGTTGCGAAAGTTTGAATATGGCGCTATTTTTCACAAATTCGGAAAACATACCCATAAAAACAATTCAAACTTAAAAGTTATGGAATATTGGTGAAATTGTACAGTTTAAAAAATTTATATAAAATATTTTTTTTCTAAAGTTTGTCAGTAATTAAAATGATATCAGCTTGCTTACAAAAATTAAGTATTTATGAATAAAAACATGCCTTATAAATAGTTATTAATAATTTTGTCAATATGCCTATACGTTTACGTGTGACGTCATCTATTCCGCAGATTTTATAATGGAACGTTTTTAGACCGCTTCCGACCGTTTTGCAGCCAGTTTTCAGAGCCAGCTACACGATGCGCTGCTATGCAACATATCAAACATACCACTGTATCTGTGAAACATTTTATTTTAAACATACTATTTCTTTTTCAATATTTCTTTATGAGTTCTAAGCTTTCTTTTATAAAATAAAAAAATGGCAACTACCCTATTCCATATTGTTACCCTTTTGTCGAGATCTGAACCCGCGACCTTTCACAATCCCAGTAACTGCTCTAACCCTGAGAACTTTCTCTAGTCCATATTTATTGAACCGAATCTTAGTTATTTGAAAAATACTCGTCAGGTAGCGGGTACAGTGTACAGTCTCCACCTGAGGATAAGGTTCTTTTTCAAGTTTAAATACTTTTCTAATATTTTTAAACATTTATATAATGCTAAAATAAAATTAAGAATAGAGAAAATTTGGTTCCTGAGAATCGTTCTGGCTCTATGTATTAAATAACTTTTTATATTTTTATAGATTACTAGAGTCTGAAGATGAAGCACCGGTGTGGTGTCCAAAGTGCTCAGCAGTAGTTTTCTGCAGTATACAATGTCAAGATGTGGCTCTATCTACGTATCACAAGTACGAGTGCGAATTTCTCGACCTTTTCATAGGTAAAAATAGCCCATCACTGTTGAACTTCTGCAGGGAATTAGAAAGAAAGAAAGAAAAAAGTTTATTTGGTACCAAAAAATAATCATAAACATATAATATTCATAACAATAACATTTCAAATTAGCAATATATCGCAGCAAAAAACTACGACGCTGGTATTCTGCGAATGCCTTTTATTGGTAGAAAAATAGTACACGCAGCTCATAGCACTAAGCTCACACAAAACTCACTACTAAAATAATGCAAAACGAAAAACTTTTATGGGAGCACATTAGGATCAAGCAATATATAGAATAATAATTAATTACACTTTTTTTCCTATACAAGTGTGGCTAACAAGCGTACGGTCCACCTGACGATAGACGGTTACCGTAGATTACTAAAAGAAAGCATTATGTCGACAAGCGAAATTACATGACTGGTTTTGGATTTCAATTTAAGAACTTACTCTTACCTAGCTTATAGCCACTGAAAATCGTCCATTTTTTATATTAAACAGGATTTTTGGTAGCTCCTTAAACACTGGATATTAATTATGTACATACTTTTTTAGGTTCAGGTATGTCAATACTAAGTCACATAGCTCTCAGAATCATAACCCAAGCAGGTCTGGATACAAGTCTATCAATATACTCAAAATACTTATTCAATGAAGTGAAAACAGTAGAGGGTGCTGTCCTAAATGACATAGAGGGAACAACAAAGAAATCTAAAATGAGAAGCAGGAAAGAAAGACTGAACCGAAGCAAAAAAGGCTTGAGAAGTTTCACAGATAAAAATAAGGAAAATGACGTCGTCGAAGTAAAAGTAGAAGATAAACTGAATTTTGAGGAGAAATTAGAATTAAAAGCTGCACAGTTTTATTCTTTGTGTGCGCACTCTGAACAAAGGAAAGGAGGGGATTATCTTAAAAGGGTTGTCATGGCAATGTTTCTCGTCGAGTGCCTGAAGAAAACTGGATTCTTCAAGAATTGTGGAATAGAAAATCAAGTGAAAGGTAATTACGTTGTAGAACATTTTTATACTTAGCTCATAAATTAATTAAAATTTTCTTTTAATCTAATTTGAGATGGTACACTATGCTAGTTTCATAATTATCATAAGCGACCAGATTAAATGAAACACTGGCCTTTGTAGAGTCCTTTTGTAGTCAGTGCCATTCTTGATCATCGTGCAATATGGTCATAAAAGTTGTAGAATCAAATTCCCCTAAAGGTGATTCCTTGTGATTAATTGGATATGCCATGCCTTTCATGGACATCAACATTACATTTATATTAAACAGTGAAATTTTGCTAATCTACATTACATTTATTTTAAACAAAATGTCACTTCAGTGCCCCTGTTCGATAAAACTTACTAGAAACAATGTTATAAGACATCTGTAACATGATCGATTTATTGCTAGCACGTTGACACTTCAGACTTGTTTAAAGTAAGATTCTAAACGTTTGTGTAAATAATAAAACGCTTTAGTATCGGTAAACGCACAGACATCGATGTTTGAGTATTCATTTGTTAATATATATGCATCTCAAATATGTAAAATGATATTATTTATCCCATTTATATATTCTACTAGCTGAGCCTGCGACTTCGTTAGCATGAATATCATTTATGCATGCGCGGTACTTGATCATTATTTTCTTGCGGAGTTATTTAAAACTATAATATCTCTCAAGATATTCATTGAAATCTAATGATGTCAAGAACAATTATTGTGTTTAAAATTAAATACTTGTGATGATGATGAATAATGTATTTATTTTGATAAGTAAAAATATCATGTTTACAAAAACACCTTCGCAGATAATGTATTATTTTAGACCAAATTTGATTAGCAAAAAAAGGTTATAGTGAGTCAACCTTAGTATTCTGCCGCGGACTTTGTTTTAGAACTTTTAGAGGAAAATAACTCCGGCGTACCTACATGATATTTGCGTAACGTTAACCGTTTACGCAGCGCACGCAACGGAAGCTCTAAAAGGAATATTTTTCCCCGTTTTTGCAACATTTTTCTTTGATGCTCAGCTCCTATTAGTTGAAGCGTGATGTTATATAGCATATAGTATTCCTCGATATTTGGAATATCTAACACAAAAATATTTTTTCAATTTGAATCAGTAGTTTCGAGATTAGCGCGTCCAACTAACCAACCAAACAAACTCTTCAGATTTATAATATTATAGTATAGATAACGGCCTTATTAATCAAAGTTTTACTCCTTAGACGATCGTCAGAATAGCTAAGTATATAATGATAGTTATATTTTTACATGTTACTATTCGACATGTGTTAGATCAAGACAAAACGCAGGGTACCTAATCCGTGGATTATCCAAGGAGTATTTTTTTTATTAATAACATAGTTAGAGTTGTACAGATACAGAAATCAATGCTAGTTTAAAACAGTGGACCATAGATTAAACAGTAGACTATGATAGCACCATCGTATTTCTAAATCTTTATACAGGACTAAAGGTTACGTATGGTTATTTTTCTATTATTCGGTTTCGTGGTAAGAAAAAGCTTTTAGAAGACTTAAAACTAATCCACTCTATTTTACCCCCTTTTAGCTTGTTTCACTATCATATTGTAAAATTTTTTAATATGACTTTTAACGTCACTAACTATATTATTATCCGTTTATTACCTTGTAATTTATTCGGGCCACCTGGCTGGCTGTCTGCCAATATATAGTTCCCTTCTCTGATTTTCCTCCATAGTCAATAGTTTAGTGTACTTTTATCCCTATAATAAATTGATTTACCTAATTTAGTACAAAGCCATTTAAAAAAGTTTTATTGTTCCGTTTTTCAAAACATTTAATAAAATTTAACCTCGTTGATACATATCTGTCCGTTCAATCCGCTATGTAATATACTTATGGTGCGAATATATATCACAAGACCAAAAGACTCAAAAGTTTTTTGGTTTTTCATAACCTCTATATGCATCAAATATTTTAATTAATATGTGTGGAATCTGCAGCTTGACAGGTTGAAAACTACAATAATTTCTTGTACCTTAACTTTCAAAACGTAATTGTCATTATTGTACTTGGTTAACTTGAAAATATCTAATACAATAAAAGTATTATTTTTTCTAGCGGAAATGTCAATATGCGAGCTGATTGTACGTAATCTTCAGATATTACAGTTTAATGGTCACGAGATCTACGAGACCTTACGAGGGGAACACCTTTTCAGTGGCTCTAAGCCTGTTTACATAGCAGTTGGGGTTTACCCGACGGGGGCACTGTTTAACCACGAGTGTTACCCAGCCGTAGCCAGGTAAGTTTCTTTTACTGAAGTAAGCATGGAGTTGAAAATAATACTAGCGTAACTTTAACCCACCACAGTGGTCTAGTCGCTCAATTTTCTCTATGTTTGATACCATCTACTTCATATCTTGAGGTCCGGCGCTGAATACCCCGTGGAGGCAGAAAGAGCTTTTTCTCGGTCCATCTGGCTACCACCCTCTTACCTAAGTCTGCCACCATAACAATAATGCTAACAGTATTGTTGTGTTGTCCGGCAGTGGGAGGTAAGATAGATAGGTTCTCTGTAGTTGAAGAATCCGGGTGAAGCTCGCTTCATTCAGCTTTATCATCACTTACCACCTGGTAAGATGAAGATTAAGAGCTGGCCCGCTTAGCTTTTGGCGATGTAAATGTTAGTAACAGCCTTGAGCCTCTACGAATGCTTCGAGACATTTTTTAACTCAGCGCACGTTCGAGTACACCACTGAGTGTTCTCAAGAGATTTTGACTATATCCCACCTTTACTAATTTTTTTTTGTACTTCTAGATGACAAACAAGCTGATGGCCCACCTGGTAAGCGGTTACCGCCGCCTATAGACACCTGCAATAACAAGAAAAAAACACTTGATATTGCAGGTGCATTGTAATCCTGAAGCCTAAGATTAAATGCCGTCCATACCTAGTGTAATTACTGGGCAAGTAATTACACTAGGTACCTTTCCCATCTATCCTAAACACAGTGAACTGTTTCACGGCTGAAATAAGAATGGCAGTGGTACCTACCTAGACGACCCTACATATGGGCCTTCCACCCAGTAAATATTGTTATTTTTTTATGAACGGCAATTAATACGATTGTAACCTTATTCAAATTCTACAAGGCTTGCTACAAACTGAAGCTAAGGGAATAAACTTTTCAAGATACCACGATTCACAAAGTCGCCTTTGTTCCAATAGATTCTACATTTTCTTACTTACTTACAAGGATTTTATTACAAAATATACTAATTAATTTTCATCCCACCATTCTGTGATAGTGATGTACTGAGAAGAAAATAGATCTTATTGTTTATAAAAAAAATATCAAAACACAAATTATATTCTGATGACGTGGCTTCGAATGTGTGTTTTGACTGTGTAATCAAGTCTTGAAATGTTATTCGATTGGAATTGTAATATAAGAGGAACGAACGATGCGTAAGTTTTAGACAATGTCCGCTTAGACATTTTTGGATACCATAATCCGATGTAATTAGATTTATTTTACAACTGATCTGTTACGCTGGATATGTGATCAATCGGCAGTACTAGTAGCCAGCACTTTAAAGCAATTTGATACATCTGTTACTTTATTGAATAAGTATGACATTTTTTACTTGTTACATTTCGACATGCGGTTTGACAGATCGTGTAATTTGCGGCAACAGTCGACGAGGCGCCCCTGTTAGTTGTGTAAACAATGCCATAACAAATATACTGCTATTTCCGATTACTTCTCATGCTAAGTAGTTAGAGCAGTTAAAAACTTTGATAGGAATGTATGTGCTTAGTTTACAAGCAATGATTTTTATAACATGTTTATTTCCCGCCTAATTTGATTCCATCTCTAAAAATATGCAATGATATTATTAGGCTGTTGTATTTCTAGATACTTCGACGGATCTAAGATTATTCTACGAGCGACTCGCCCCTTGACTCCTGGAGAAGTAGTTTCAGAAAACTACGGCCCACACTTTCTAACAAGAAGTCTAAAGGAACGGCAGAGATCTCTTGCATCCAGATACTGGTTCAAATGCGAGTGCACTGCGTGTAAAGAGGACTGGCCTACGTTGAAGCAGATGAACAATTCGGAGACACCGATTTACTTGAGGTATTTAACATTCCATATGCTTTGACGATTACCTACATCAACAGCTGTGCTAAAACTTCTCACGAATTTTCTCTAGGTGTCCCAATATATCTTGCCCTGGAAAATTTAAAGCAAGCCCGCAATCCGTTCCAAACAGATGTCCCAAATGTTCCACTACTGTTGACAAAGAAGTAGTCAGAATAAATTTGGACAATTTAACCAGCTGCTTGGACAAATACCAGGTAAGGACATTGAAAACACGTGACAACTAATTGGTAACTCACACAGCGATTGTGGTACTTATAAAATTGTTATCAAAAGTCAAATGCTAACTGTAAATACTATTCAAGAGTGTATCTATTACGAAAAGCAGCAAAATATACTTCAATACGTTAAAGGATGTTTATCGCGTTTTTATAATCGTTATATATTTATTTTAATATGTACCTAAAACTACTGTGTGGGAGCGCTGTTAGAAGGATAAAGGGTTAGTATCTACCTAATGTCCCTCATTATAACACGATACCGGACAGAAAGGTTTTATTAAAACCGATAAATAAACCCTTCGGATTTACCTTTCTGTGTTATGCCGACTTGATGTAAACGGTAACCGTAGACTTTAGATGCTTATAACGCTAGGAGTATGACTCTCCACAATGTACACCTTGTAAACATCAAAAGTTAGCCTAACTGTATTCTTAGCAATAGAGACAAGTAACCCTTCCTCGTTGTTACACAGCACCACAAAAGTAATGTTATTTAGCCGTTTTCTGTAAGATGAAAGATCTTTACTTACCGAGTCCAGTCCGAATTATATTGGAAAATATAATTTTGCTCTTACTTCTTTAAATCCTGAAAAATGCGGGAAAGCAATGATTTTGTAAGTTACTCAAGTATTCACACGGTGTATTATGTGTAATTTCAAAAATTGTATTGTCTTGTGTTAGGTAGGAGCAAAACTAATGGACGCAGAACGTACAGAGGAAGCAATACAAGCAATGTGCGACGCGATCGACCTCTACTACGACATAGCTCGAACCCCGCATCGAGAGACACATCTCGCACAAGAAGCGCTACGATCTTGCTACGCATCATCAGCAAACGTTCACAAAGTACAAAGCGGAACTATTGCTGAAAATGTAGAAAAATCGAAAAACTGAGAAACCCAGAAGGCGAATTATTGAAAGCTCAATACACGATAAGCTACACTACAACTTATTTATATCATAAGACGTGACTTTTATAGAACGGTTATTTTATTTTTTAGTTTTTGTGTCATTATGGTTGAATTAAAAACCCGCATTTGTTTTCAGGTCTTTATTTTTAGGTTTAGCATTTTTATAACTTTTATGAGAGCAAACTTCAATAATTATTAATAGTTAAAAACCAATTATTGGCGATGCCACTACGATGATCAATGGATAGAAAAAAGAAATTCATTTTTACAAATATTGAAATTTTCACAAAATTCAAATTAAAAAAAAAGACAATATTAGTCTGATGATGAGACAATTTTAAATAAACGCAGCCAAAAAGAACCTTTGAACCGCCGCGTATAGCTTATATACTTTTTCACAGAACACAGTTCTAAAGCCATTAACCTGATTAAGGGTTGTCGAAGAATGATTTACAGGCACATCCCTGTACTTCACCATCACCTTCTCCTTCGCCGGTGCTTGAAGCAGTTCTTCTAAGAGTTTGCACTTGATTTTGCAAACCGAGAACGCGCAACTGCGCCTGTTCAAAGTTCTCATTCAGTCTTTGAATCTGGCACTGCATGCGGCATTGCAGCTGAAATTTATTTAGTATGGTTAAAGAATCAAAGACTATAAAATGAGAAGTACTCGTATAAATAGTTTTATAGGTTTCTTCCACATACTTCCTCGCGATCTTTCTCGGCAGTTTTCACTTGAGCTCTAGATGCAGCAAGCTGTCTTTCTAGTTCTGCTATAGAAGTCTGCATACATCTAATGAAAAAACCAAAACAATGAAATGTAATACATTTCACAAGCAAAAGAAATATTATTTCGACATCTGCAAACGATTTAAAATGAGCTCAATGGCGTATTGGTTTGAGCGCTCTTGTTTCGATACGAAAAACAAAGCATCTTTCGCCATGGTCGATCCTGGGATGGCTCAATCAAAGTTTTTTTGTATCCAGCTCCTCCGTGCTTCGGAAGGCACGTTAAGCCGTTGGTCCCGGTGGTTCCCGGAATCTCTTTAACCCACCAACCCGCTTTGGGCCCGCGTGGTGGTGTTATGGCCCACTCCTCATGTATTTCTCTCATGTAGGAATACCTGTGCCCAGCAATGGGACGTATATAGGATGGTGATGATGATGATGGTGATAAAACATTATAAAGACAATCCCATATTATTGCTTACTCACTAAAAAATAACACTATGAAATCTTGGATATTTTTTTAATGTATTAAGCTAAAACGGACCAGATAACATTACTGTATTTGTGTCAAAGATAGAGAGTTAAGTTAAAATGACAAAAGATTATGTATTTTATTTATTAAAAGTACCGATTCCTCGGGTTACTTCTATCCAAGGAATAATTTGACATTTTGACAGACTTTACAGATTTACTATTATCTTGTCAAAGTTAATCTCTGGACAAAAGATATCTGAGAATTAAAAAAATGGCTCAAGGATGTTTCCTATGCTCATTTATCTAAGAAAAGATGGGCATTCAAGGAATAACAAGTTGGTATTTAAATAATCATAGCGTCTAAGTTTTGAAAAAAATCTAAATTTTTCGAGTTTGTTGAGATATCCACGACAGTTGCAATTTTATAGAACTTTATTTGCAGTACTACTAACTTCCGTATCGTTTCAGTTCGCTCATTGGCTCTTTGTAAGGCTCTAGCTGCTTCATCTCTCGCTCTGTCCAGTTCACCACCCAGCTGCGCACATTCGTGCATTTTCTCCTGTAAACGTTTCTCGTTGCATAGTACAGACTCTTCCATTCTGATAACATTGGATCTGAAATTTTGATTAGTATGTATAATTTAACAATTTAACTGAATTTCTCCCTAGTTTCACATTAGTTTCGTGAAAATACTCACTTTAATCTTTCTATATCAGATTTCAGTGCCATATTAGTCTCCGTGAGCTGTGTAATTCTTTGCTGAAGTAATGACATTTGTTTTTCATCTGCGCCCCTCTCTTGTGGCTTTTCAGGGCTCTTTACACTGTTATGCAGCAAAACGTGCACCTAATAAAGCAAATAATAATATTAAAATTTGTTTGAAAGTCGAGGTAGCATAACAAAATTAAGGTAAATGATGAAACTGAGTTACCTTCTCTCTAGCACAATTTAATTCTCTTGCAAGCTGTTCCGCATTATGTTCAGCAATAGCTTGAGATTGCTGTGCATCCTTGAGTCTCATTTGAGTTGCTTTCAGGAGGTCTGGTATAGGAGCCAACTCTTGCAATTTTTCTTGGAACTTGATCTATAACAAAGATACATAGTGCCTTCTGCAAATACCTTCAAATGAAACAGATTTCAGCTCAGTTATCCTTACCTTTACTCTCTGAATTTCTAGATTGATCTGTTCACTTATTCTAGTGTTGTCCATGTCCATCATGTCCATTTGTCGGCGTTGTTCTTCCACTAGCTGCTGAGCTTGCAAATACTAAAAGAAATAAAAATTTCAATGTATCACATTTTAATGTTTTTGATGCGTTTAAACGCCAATTTTATTGTAACAATTACAAACAAAGTTCGCTAATCTGGATTGAATTGGTCAGTTTCACTGGAGTCGGCAAAAACTTACTTTAACTCTGTAATCTTGCAACTGGTCATTCTGTTCCTTTATTAACGTTCTCAATTCATCAATCTCCTCCCTGGCTTCCCTGTAACATTGTTTCAACGCCCTCACATTGACTTCTGCTTCGAAAGCTTCCTCTTTGGTGCCCAACAGCATGTTGGTATGTGTTTGCAAACCCTCATATTTCATTTCTAATTCCCGAAGTTTATTCTGCACTTCTCGGTGTTGACATCGCTCCTTCTCCAATTCCTCTTTTTTCTTTAACAGCTCAGTTCGAAGCATAGCACACTAAAATTACAGCTTATTAGATGTTCAATATAAACTGTACATGGTCAATACAGGTACATAAGTAACGTTCTCAACAACTGACCTCGGTGACTTTGGTTTTGAAGGTTTCTTCGGTTTGTCGCAACTGAATTGTTAATTTTTGTACTTCTTTCTCTGCTGGTGTCTTTGAAAATTCAAATAATAAGTTTAATCTTTAATTTTAAATTATAACATCAATTACATTGAAGGTTACTTATTTGTAAGCCTAGTGCTGTCAATTGCTCAGCGTATTATTTGTTTTTAATAGACCGAAGTTATTACATTTCTAAACTTTTATATCTATGGATGATTGATTGACTTCTGATGAAAAATAATGAAATATCTTTTTTTTAAACAATAAATATAATATTTTCATTAAATTTAAGGAAACAAAACCAATCAATTAACTTTGATTGAGAATGACAGCAATTATTGCTACGCTTTATTATTTTAGATAGCTCACCGGAGGGGCATTGGGGTTGCATGGCGCTGGGCACGGTGGGCAGACACCACACTAAAAAAATATGTTTTATTCAGAAAAATAAAATTTTATGTAGAAAGGAGATAAAATCTTGTAAGCGACAAATCAAAGCCAAATTTCTTTTGTCCCTGTGGCAACACTTTTGAGATCCAGTCTGTAATAACAAAAGATAATGGAGACATTGTTTCCATAATAACATATTAAATTTCATGCTTAACAATAGACTTGGATTTATCTAATAGAAGGCATCTATAAAATTGTTTTAGGTACCCGAATAATATTGTCCATGTTGTCACTTAACATTCTATTCATTAAAGATAGGTGAGGAGCTCGGTGGCGTATTAGTTTGAGCGCTCTGGATTCGATACGAAAAACAAAGCAACTTTCGCCATGGTCGATCCTGGGATGGGTCAATCAAAGTTTGTTGTCTCGAGCTCCTCCGTGCTTCGGAAGGCACGTTAAGCTGTTGATCCTGGTTGTTGCTGCAACCGCTTAAGCCCACCAACCCGCATTGGGCCAGCGTTGTGCTGTTATGGCCCAAACTCCTCATGTGTTTCTCCCATGTAGGAAGGCCTGTGCCCAGCAGTGGGACATATAAAGGCTGGTGATGATGAGGTAGGTAAGGTACCTACCTACTTTGTGATATATCATCATTATCGTCATCATCATCAGCTTACAACAGTCCACTGCTGAGCATAGGCCTCTCCGTAGGAACGCCACTTGACTCTATCCATGGCTTGCTCCATCCAGTTACTGCCAGCCACTCTGCGGATATCGTCACTCCACCGAGCCTCAGTACTCCCACACCGCGCTTGCCGATCCGCGAACTTCACTCAAATCCCGGTTACTCCAACGAAAAATATGAAATTGGTGAAATGGTAAATTTTAATTCTTGTTGCTGGTTGATAACGTTTAGTTCTAAACGTTTTGTTGAATCGTGAAACTGTGTTTCTGTATTTTCAAAACAAAGGCGTTATTGGCTATCACTCGCATGCACACGCCACGAGGAGGTTAGCTGGCAACGCTGGTTCATTACTTCTGGCAAGTATGGCAATATGCTGCGATCTGAGTCAGAGGAAACGGAGGAACACATGGAAACCGTGGTCAAAACAGCCTCACGGGAGTTTCGTGTCCTGAACAAAGTGCATCAATTTTTCACACCTGACCAATTATGCCTGCTTTACATGACTCAGGTCCAGTCTTGTGCAATTAAAGTTTAAATAAATAATTTGACGATGTAGAGGCCACGAACTACTTTGAGCCTCTGCAATTGCATCAAGACATTGCGTCGCTCAGCGCCTTCTATCGGCTATATCACAGAGAGTGCTCTTATAAGCTTTTCGACCTTATCCCACCAGAAGCACACGTGCCGATCTTCGGAGTCCTCGAATTTACTGTCTCCACCTTAACATCACTGCTAGAGCAGTGTCTTTCAAGCTGGGCTTGCACTCTTCGCATATGCACTCCTTCTTACCGCAATAAATCAGGCGGTGTTGAGTCATTTGCCGTGCATTGTATAAAAAAGTCCTCTTTATAAAAAAGTCTCTAAGTGGGCGAATCCCTACTTCGAGATTTTATTTTCGCTTGTTGATTGTCGATTTACAATCACTAAGTATGTGCACAATATGGATTTTTAACCGACTTCAAAAACGAGGAAGTTCTCAATTCGGCCGGTATATTTTTTTTTCTATGTATGTACACCGATTACGCCGAGATTAATAATCCGATTTACGTGATTCTATTTTTGTTCGATGCGGAATAGCTGCCTTTGGTCCCATTAAATTTTTTTTTTCAAAATCAGTTCGGTAGTTTGGTTTTTATAAATAAAAAAAACTGAAATTAGTAAGTCGTCTACATATTTTTTTCTTTGTATGTACACCGATTACGCCGAGATTACTGATCCGATTTGCGTGATTCTTTTTTTTGTTTGATGCGGAATAGCTGCCATTTGGTCCCATTATTTTTTTTTTAAAAATCAGTTGGGAAGTTTGGTTTTAAATAAAAAAATCTGAATTTATTAAGTCGTCTACGTATGCGACAATGCGAATTTTTGCTTTCTTATGACTTTTTAGTGAAATGATACGATAGTAGGAAACAATATAAGTTGACGGTCCCCCATTTAGCTTCGACCTTAGAAAGTTATGACTAAAAATTGTGAAAAAAAAATATTTAAACAAAAATTAAAATAGACTTCAAAAAACTGAAAAGGATAAAATAATTAAATTTAAGTAGGTACTCATCCCCTAGTAACATATTTTTGGAGTTGGTGCTAAGTGGTTTCCAAAAACGATAGAAAGTGAAGCACCGACTCCAAAAAATATGTTACTAGGGGATGAGTACGTACTTAAATTTAATTATTTTATCCTTTTCAGTTTTTTGAAGTCGGTTTTAATTTTTGTTTAAAATTTTCGTTCCTCTGTTCGCAATAAGCTCCTGTTCGCAAAACCGACAAATGTCAGAGTCCGAAGGAAAATATAATACATTCTATTATTTTTTTGTTATAAAGTTACAAGAATTAAGCTGGAAATATAAAGTAACTTTTAAATAAAAATACTTACAGCTCGAGTCATAGGTGGCACAGAAGGCCCCCCAGCCTGAAAGCATTAATTGAATTGAATCGGTTGCGGAACATCTCACCATGTTTCAAACTCAGCCCACTTTAATTAATATACAATCCCAAACTAAATTCAATTGGTTTGGTAAGTTAAAAAACAAAAAATATGTGGGCTGAGATTGACACTGGGCGAGTGGTCTCTTAACCTAAATAAAATACAATGGATATTTTATATGTAATTAAATCAATGTTAAAAATCTGTGATGTAATACATATTCTTAAAATTTTATCTTTTCGTGGTATTTCTTTATTCCTTGCTATTCAATATGCCCACTTATTTATATTTTTGAATTTCAACGTAGCTTAGAAACCCTTAGGCCTATTTTGCGACTTTGTCAGCGATCCAAACGCGCGTTTAACATCCGCGTGAGTGCGTGTCTGCACTCTGCATCGATTGATACACGCACGATTCATACTCGCGTTTGTAAGTATTGCTGCATCGCGTTTGCGTCGAAGCAACTGCGCGTGAGTAGCGATCCATACGCACGTTTATGTCAAATTCAAAGGCAGGGGCACAGGAGTAAGAACAGCTGTGACTGTTGACGAATTTGTACCGATGCTGTATCGCGTTGTATTGAGTCGTGACTATATCACTGCAGCTAGGCGGCCAGTAACTGACTCGCGACTGCATCGCGATTGTACCGCTGTTTTGGGTAGCGCATGTGTGTACAGGTAGACGGTTTGCGTCCGAATCAATGCTGCATCGCAACTGTATTGCTGCAATATGGAACCTTATATTACGGAGTTATTGTTATGTATTGTCGAGCCCCTTATAGGACTTTGAACGTTTTATCTGTCAAAATAAGTTTGCGTTCGCAGACCGCAGATGTGTAAAGCTCAATAAAAATGTCTTGTCATTTCAACAAATTATTTGCGCCAAACCGTATCCCAAGGCGGAAGGGCTCTAAAGCTGACTCAATTAAGACATCAATCATTATAGTGTTTTGATAATAACTGTGAGGAACAAAAATCTTTTTTGATGTAAGTTTAAGAAAAAACTATTTTATAATTTATTAATTCATAATGCATTAGAACGAGCATAGCGAGGGCTTATGTATATGGGAACAACACATATATACCAGAGACTGTTTAAATAAAAAAATATTTTCACATTTTTCATTTCTTTAAACAACATAATGACAAATAAACAAACAAGCTGACAGCCCACCTGGTAAACCGTGGTGGTGGCGGCCTGGTGGTTTCATACTAAAAAAGTAAGAAAAAAACTCCTATCTCCATTACTTATACGAAAGACCTCGGAAAATGTATTGCGACACCTTTCCTGCACAATAAGTCCCAACTCCATACAAAAAGAACTTAAAAATATTTAAAAAACTAATTTTCAAAAATGTAAGTATACCTTATAAAGTTTTATTTTGGTGCGACTTATGAGGTTAGCTCTATACAATTTCGGTATGAATTTAGTATTTTTCGAGAGCGTTTCCCTAAGCTGATGTCACGTGAAGCTCTTACTAAAGGTAAAATATCTACAAACCTAGTCTATTTAACTTTTAAGGGCGTTGCACGCCAGGAAACTTGTTCATCCAATTTACAGTGAAACAAAGTCGCTACGGATTTTTCCAGAAGGATTTCCAATATGAGGGGTTTTGTGTAAAATTTTACAATACGGAGCGGTTTTACTACTACATCATGAGAAGAAGCATCAGTCAAAGGTTTAAAAAGAAGCTATGTTAACATTCCATACCTATTACCGATTACTTAAGAAAAAAAGGTGCTGTTTAAAAATATTGCGTTAGATGAATAACTAATAAAATAAATTAACAATCCTTCATAAATACATATATTTACTAGACGAAGTTTTCAAATAATGAAGTATCAAATAGGGAACTTGCAATAAAATTATTATTAAGGTTCATTTACTTACACGATGCAAGTTTCTTGCCTGTCATCATCATCATCATCATCATACCTATGATGTCCACTGCTTAACTGACCTCCCCCATCGATTTGCAAATGGAACGGTTTTGCCCAGCC
Organism: Nymphula nitidulata; assembly: GCA_947347705.1. Lineage (NCBI taxonomy): Eukaryota > Metazoa > Arthropoda > Insecta > Lepidoptera > Crambidae > Nymphula > Nymphula nitidulata. The sequence continues at coordinate 29,389,514 of OX374616.1, forward strand.
TGCAGCCAACGGCTCCCCTTGAGCCTGACAAAGTTTTCTGTCGATCTAGTGAGTGGCCGTCCTACTTTGCGCTTTCCGGTACGTGATCGCCATTCTAGAAGTTTAAGGCCCAACGGCCGCCGTCAGCGTGATATGTGCCCTGCCCACTGCCACTTCATCTTACTTATCCAATGAGCTATGTCATTGACTTTAGTTCTCTTACGGATGTCATTATTTCGGATTCTATCTCGCAGAGAAACACCTAACATAGCTGGTTGTGATTGCACAGACTTTATACACCAATGGGCGCAGGGACGTCACTCCTACCGCCAGCCAGTAGCCTAAAAAGTGATTACGCTCTTTTTTCTGCCAAGGAAATGTTGCATTGATTTGAGTAAATCAAAGCAATATTAGAGTATGTAAGTACATACTCTATTTATTTTCAGGTCCACAAGAGTATAAAAGGTAAGAAGTGAATTATCTTCATACAAACGCATCGAGCACTGCTTCTAAGTATATCTACGCATCGCCGCACGCACACCAGGACAAAATTTAACGATGTAACTCTATTTATTTTCAGTTCCACGAGAAGTCACGAGAAGATCAGTCTGCTGGAGTGTCGCCACGTTTTCGCACATGCGCATTAGCGTTTTCGCTCATACATACGTACATACATGTTAACTTTGTTAGAAATAAATAACTGAATCATACTTAAACTTTTTTTGTTTAAGCTATAAATCCCTAAATCTTTATTATACACATTAAAATAATATTCTACAAGTTCCCCGTAATAGTAATACAAAGTGTGATACCGGTTGTTCAAAGCAAGTGTTTCGGCCACCGCCGCCGCGGCATGCGCCACCAGCCGCTCCTTTTACGGTACTCATCGCGACGCGTATATGGCGGACTTCCACCTCCAGCTCGCCCAACTGCTTCTCCTATAATAAGTTTTATGTTACTCACCCATAGATAGCAAACACCATACCTAAAAAATGTCTCCCGTAGTTTTATAGACCATTGTTACACTAATTTGTAGAAAAAGGAAGAAGTAAGTTATATTTTTTTTACGGCCTGGCTTCAGGAACGGGCGATGAAAACGAAATTCGCGGCAGGCGAATATTTGTTCCACTAGTCGCGTCGCCGTCGCCGCCGCCCGTTACCGTAGCCAGGCCATTAATCAGCTGATGGTAAGCGATTACAGTAGCCTAAAGACGCCCAGAGGACCTCGGGCTCTCAGGCATTGCCTACACCACAAAAGTTAAGAGAAAGCTTTATGTTACAGCATAGCTGAGCAGGTGTCCTGCTCCCAACATAACGCCTCCTTGATAAGCTCCGCCGGCCTTACCCCCTGCGGTGATACAACACTATAAAGTAGTATAGTTTAGCTCTTATGTAAGGTGAAGGACGGAGGTCCTACCCCAGTCAGGCCCCAATAATTCATGTGATAGATACCATTACGCCCTACCTCCTACCATGTCTGTCCTAGGTTAATGTATTCGTCAAGAAAGCGAGCTATCCAACTTCACAGGAGTGGGTACGACATGGGAACCAGATATAATTTTCGTCCTGTCGTAAACGCAAGAGTAACTCTCTCGAAACCGAAGGCAGATGGTGACAACTGAGCAACAAGTGAATACGTCTTTATAAATACTGGTGTGATTTGTCAGCGTGCTTCTATTTTACTATGACTTGTGGACCCTACTCATACTGAATACATTGTAAAACCAAAAAGATGCGTTACGTTACTTTATTACTCTGCTGCCAACCCAACGTATTTTAATGAGTTCTGGCACGCAGACACTGCAAAAGTAGTTTCAGCTAGGTGGTAGACCCGTATGTAGGGGTCCTCTGCGTAGGTACCACCGACTTTCTTATTTCAACCGTGTTTCGTATTGAAGGGAAAGATAGCCAGTGAAATTACTGGGCATGGAAGGCATTTCATCTTAGGCCTCAGGATGACAACGCCTGTATTACCAAAAGGCTCTTTTCTTGTTATGGCAGGTGTCTATAGGCGGCGCTGACCACTTACCACCTGTAGGGCCGTCAGCTTGTTTGTCATCTAGTTTCAAAAGAAATATGAGCTCTGTCACGCAGATACTACAAAAGTTGTTTCATATGTTTACCAAATCTGCCCTTGCCCTATTTCTATTAGAATACGACTCTTTGTAATTTACATTCATCATCATCGGCCTATACGTCCCACCGCTTCGCACAGGCCTTCCTACATGGGAAAAAAACACATGAGGAGATTGGGCCATAACACCATCGCACTGGCCCAATGCGGGTTGGTGGGTTAAAGCGGTTGCAGTAACAACCAGGACCAACAGCTTAACGTGCCTTCCGAAGCACGGAGGAGCACAAGACTATTGATGCCCCATGCCGGGACCGACCATGGCAAGATGTTTTTTTTTGTAATCGAAAACCAGAGCGCACAAACCACACGCCACAGAGCATATCCTTAATTTATATACACGTTAATAATCCTCGTCATGTACAGTCGGCAGCACATCAAGCGTAACAGTTTGACCTTGAGACCACCTTTACGCCATTACCTTGAGACCGCCTTTACGCCATTCGTAATAGTGGCGGCTTTCGTAGTGCAACTGTTACAATTAATGTGCTGTCGTCGGTACACTTAGTAGGTATGATAAATTCTTAAAGTATTTCCATTATGCGTAGGTATCAGTCATAGTGCTCGTCATTACCACATGTAATTTCGTGAAATGTCGAAATAATACAGTCTCTAACAACTAATTAACTCACAAGTTCTATCGTCGAAGTCTTGTAGTCTTCAAGTTTGGAAACGAGTTTTTGGGCTTCGTAAATTTGCTCGAGCTGGAAGAATAAGGATGGTTGAATGAATTATTATAAGGATTATTCCACTTTGTTCACCTAGGTGATTGAACAGAATCAGCTGGGTGAACATAGTGGAATAATCCTATTCACAATACAGCGTCATTTTATTTATTACACAATTTTGCATAACAACTTTTACAAATGATAAGTATTATACATTAAACGGTGTTATTATTTGGTCAACTTGCAAAGTTGGAAGTACTTTTAACTCGATGTACACAACAATGGTACTGAGCATGATAAGTATAAATAATAATAATAATAATAAAAACCAACTATTTCCTCTTTATAATAGGAATCTAGATAAAAATAACTACATAACTAGAAGGACAGCGTGTACAACATTACGTTGGTTTTTTTTTATAGATTTCCAAAAACTACTAAACTCTAACAATCATCCGTATGGTTCGCATCGCTGTTAAATATTGTAAAATCTTCGCGGTAATCATCAAATTTGTCTATATCTCAGCAAATTTTCAAAATTTGAAATCCATCTAATAATCTCAATTTTAAGAAATCTTTTGAAGAAAAAAATGTAATATATTTAATGTAATGAAATGATTGTAATGATTTGAATGTTTTAAGAGTTACTACGAAGATACGCATGTGGTTTGTGAAGATTTTTAACCCTTACCAGCCCTTACTGAAAGAGTCAGATAAAATCTAAGTCCTAACAGTTACAGTAGGCGTTTGTGTGACTGGTGAGAGTCGAAAGGCTACTGTATTGTTGGAATCTACTGTACAACCTGAGCACAATCTTCAGATTCCTTCTGGGGTGTAAGATCTTGGTTCATCGTAGTAGCATCGCCCTGAAAAGATAAGACAATAATAAAGATATTGCAAGAAGACCACATAACAGAGAAAATTAATTTCTAAAATTGACGGTTTTCATACGAATAAGGCGGTAGACATCGGATTGCCTTGGATGTTGTTCCCAATTAAAAATATACATGGAACAGTCGGTTGCCTATCTTGATTGGCATTGCTCGTCGCATGAAATTAAGTAGTAATCTTTATTAGCAAAAAATTGTTTGTACTCCTAGACCACATACTGTCTTAAATAATTTGCAAGAGGTCCAGAAGTTGACAATACGATCCATAAAGAAGGGATAAAACAATAAGTATAATTCACATAACCAATTCTAAATGTACCCCACTTATTAGAAACTTATCACGTTAGCGAAAAATGATGCACGAAATAAGTGTAAAATTTATAATACACGTAAACATATTTTAATTTTCGCGCTCGCAAAAACCTCAAATAATAATTTTCACAAACTTTTATACACTTTTTGGACAATTTTAAGGGTAAGTGCAATCTAACAACCATTGCAATGTCAGTCATAATCTGAGTCGTGGCCAACCCGTTTTCAGTAGGTACCTCTGGGTTATTTTTATTCATTTTCTCGTGAAGAAGCATGTTTTCTTTGCTCATCAACTTTAATTCTCCTTGAAGTCGCTTGATTTGGGCTCTACATGTCTCCAGATTTTGATCTTTTGTCATCAACTCTTTATATAAAATGTACCTGAAATAAAATACACATTACAACATACCTTAGTTTATCCATGCTTTTGTTGGAAGGATATTGTTATTTCATATTTTTGTTATTACAATAGTTCAATGGAAAAATTTACTTTGTGCGTCGAGTCATGCGTTGAAGTCAAAGACGTTGTCACTCAAATGTTACATAATTCCTATTTCAAATTGCTCTATGGCTCAACAAAGAGAATACAATCACATGGTTGAGAGTTTCGTTTTACATTTTAAATAGTTTTTTAACCGACGACACAAAAACTGGGGTGTTATAAGTTTGAAGCGTCTGTCTGTGTATCTGTGAGTTTGATGACTATCTGCTCTTTTCCTACTTGACAAAAGCGTCTCACTAGCATTTACAGATCCGATTGATTTAAAATTTCGTTTACTGTTATCATTTGGTGGATTTCCAAGATATGCTAACTTTGAGCTCATCCTACCCCATCAAACAGGCTGCGATTCTATAGAAACTTACAGGAGATATAGATGTTTGGGCTGATAAGAATAGTCTTAATAAGATGGTGTTAGATAGATGATTCATGAGGCCGGATGGCGCAGACCACACCGCAACTCTACGGCCGATGCGCGCAGGCGGATTGCTATAATTATTTCTGCATCTTTTCATACCACGAACTACAGAACTAAGCTTGGTGGCAGTAACTGGAAACTTCAGCGATAAAAAAGATGCTGAGCTATGGTCGTCCATTTGCGCTGTGCCCTACTACTACATTCACTTATATGTCAAGCCATGTAAGACTTCCGGGAGCTAATGAATATTACAAACCATTGTGTTTGAATTGTGGCTTGACAGGTTACTAAAAGAATATTGTTTTTATCCTATTCCTAAACTTATTGATTACAAAAGTCCTATTTTTCTATGGTGTGGAGGGGGTGAATCTCCCATAAATGAATTTCTCAACTATAGGGCTAAAACAGAGATAATAAAAACCATTCATTGACGTTTTTTTGGGACTGACTATTACTATTGGCCGGAGAAGGCCTATACAGTGTAACTAGTGTTTTAGGGAAGCGGGAAGCTTGGTAAATCGACGAATCGCCTCGAGGATTTCTAAACGACAGGTGAAACTGTCCCACTGTCATTTAGTCTCCTGGTTGCTCAAGCCATGAAAAAGCGACAGCTCCGCTCGGACCCTCAGCATAGTCAAGTCGTAGAGGTGCGTATCGTCTTGGATCTGACACTAACGCCGATTTGAATTCTGATTACACCAAAGAAATTTCGGGATTATGTCGAAATTTGTCGCCGAAATATCTGATTTTGACCATTCTTTAAAAGTTATAATTTTGTGGCCTAGTATATCAGTAGGAGTGTACGGAACAGTAGAAGTCAAGCCAAGCAGGAGCTCAGGCTCTATGGCTCAGGTGATTAAAATCGAGATATTTTATCGTACATCGCACAGCTTAATTTAAACAGTACTAGGAATGTAGGTACTAATCGGCGACCGGTACTAATCAATTCGTGTGCATTCTCCGAACGCTTTGCAGAATCAGATTATTTGTGAATTCGGATTTGAATGTTGCCCATACAGTGTAGGTACACACACTTAAGATATTCGTGAACACGCCCACTTAAGCTTATGCCTCGTGCATCGATCACACGAGCAAGTGTGCATACAGCTTAAGCCCGTCCAATGTCAAACTACATAAAATGGACGAAAAGCGAAAAGACGTTAATTTCACATGAGCGCAAACGCTCATGTCAACCTTTCTATCATTTTTATTAGAGTACCTAATACTCGTACGCTATTTCTCTAAGCAGTGATAGGTCTTACATGCTATAGTTAAATAAATATTATTATAATTCTACACTAGTCGCCAAATGCGTCACCGCCTGCGTGGATGTCGGTTATCGCGCCAAAAATTATGCGATGTCTTTTTTCAGGATGTAATTTATCTCCATACCAAGTAATCGGTTCAACGGATAAAAAGTGAAAATGTTGCAGACATATTTACGGCCTGGCCACGGGAACGGGAGGCGGCAGCGGCGGCGTCTCGGCAACCACTGCGCGGTCACGACGACGCGCTGCGAGGCCAACATCGAGACAGCGCGCAGTGGTTGCCGAGTCGCCGTCGCCGCCCATTCCCGTGGCCAGGCCGACTTTCGCATGTAATATAATTATTATGGAAGTATGGCTGGACAGAATTGATTTTACACATGAGTAAAATAAATCTACAATTTGAAATTAACAATTAAGTTTCACCAGACCTCTTCACCTCTAGGTCAGCGTTGTCAGCCACCAATTTCTCTTGCATATCGTAGCTTTCGCTCAGCTTTCGGGTGAGGTCAATCTCCTTCAAGAAAACACAATTTCTGTTACCAAAGTAAGTATATTTTGCTATTTTATACTACATTTTGTTTATATTTATATATAATTTTGCTTTTTACAGTAGGTATATATTATAACGTACGGATTTGCTTCTCATCGGGGGGTCGCAAACTACCACCCCTGGTGCTTCGGTTGGTCTCATGCCGGCCAGTAGTACCGTTGGGTGGTTCATTTTCATCTCGTGATGCAATGGTGGTTCTGGAAGAAGAAATATTAGTAACACTTATTTAAACTTGGAATTTTTGCCAACACATGTGTTCTCTTGTGACATGAGTTCCTTCAAAAGAGGCGTTAAAGGCACCTTCTATGCCGCCAATGTGAAAGCGGCTAGAAATAGTGTGTTCATTTTACACTAGCTGTCTTCGCCATAATAAGAATAAGTATAAAAAAGTCATGGTTCATCAGCGATGCCTTACGGCCTGGCCACGGGAAATTCGCTGCGGCGAATATTCGTGCGAATCAAAACAAATATAACCCCGGTTTCGCTGTAAAGGCCATCAGCGGCCAACAGCAATAGTCCGTCCAAAAAAAAGGAAAATATAACGACGCCACGCGTAACGGCCTGGCCACGGGAATGGGCGATGGGGGCGACGGTGCGAGTGGCAATAGCGTGAAATTCGCGGCGGGCGAATATTTGTTCCATCAGTCGCGTCGCCTTCGCTGCCGCCCGTTACCGTGCCCAGGCCGTAACGGCGACCGGCGAAATTAGCCAAGCGATTAGCGCGCGAACTGGCGAAGAAAACAAATGTATGACAGTCCAATGCACGGTGACTAGCGCAGAAGACAAATTCGTTTTTCTGTGATTTTTATTAAGTTCAGTATTAAAACGAACAGGATTCGATGTATGTAAGTAAGTGTAGGTATGTTAATAGTGTTAAAATAGTCAACAGTACGTCAAGATTTATACCGGCTATTGTAACGCCACGGTGTATTGTGTATTATTAAGCAAAGCGCTTGCGCTTGTCACTGCACGACGCTTCGTGAGAGCAGCCTGTCGATTCTGTAACAAAACTCGCACCTCACTTCGCAAGTCACTTCGAATTCGACTGTCAAATAGAGCAAATTTTCATACATTTTTGGCTCTATTTCACAGTTGACTTCGAAGTGACTTGCGAAGTGAGGTGCGAGATTCGTTACAGAAGCACCTCACTTCGCAAGTCACTTCGAATTCGACTGTCAAATAGAGCAAATTTTCATACATTTTTGGCTCTATTCGACAGTTGACTTCTAAGTGACTTGCGAAGTGAGGTGCGAGATTCGATACAGAATCGCACCCCAGGTACCTTGCTACACCTACCTAGTACAGTGTAGGTTCTTTTATCTCACGATGCGACGCGCGCTTTACTTGTGTAACCAAGTATACAAACACGCTGCGTATGTGTGGATAAGCACAGGAGCTCTCAGTGTCGTCCGAGCAAGACACACGTTTACGTGAGATCTGGATTAAAGCATCGCGCAAAGTGGCGTCAGTGTGGAAAATAAATGTTGAAACTCATCATCCGTAGTGAGGTTGATTCAACATTTTATTTTGTTTATGTTTTACATTTATTTTTATGCAGGTTTTACTAGATGGTAGGCCTGTTGGTATTGTTGTCTGGGTAAGTACCACCGTCTTTCTAATTTCAACCGTGTGTCACTTCGCTGTGTTTCGTATTGAAGGACAAGGTGAAATACATATGATAATAAATGAAGTATGGCTAGTGAAATTACTAAGCATGGAAGGCGGTTACCACTTACCACCAAAAAGGGCCGTCAGCTAGTTTTTTGAGATAAAAGTACAATTACCTACTTACGGATAGAATAGCTTTATCTCAAGGCAGGCATATTCAAGGTATATTTATGTGGAGTGAAAATATCGATGTGGTCTATGCATGATATGCCTTTATACGTTCATAGCCCACAGTGAAATAGATTTAAAGTTGTAAATTAAAAAACATGAAAGTTGTAGACTAGTCTGCATACAAAGTATCCTGGCTGCTCTTTATGAGTAACATGGCCCGTTAATCTGTGAACTAATACATGAGGGTACTCATACTAATAAGATGATAGTTCAGGGATTAACAGACAATATCTTTGTATCTGAGTACAAAAATATTATATGCGAGCGTCGGCAAGCTGATAAAGGCCAAGGACGAAATGACAGAAGGTTACAGAGACCTAAAGCCCAATATAAAAGAACATTGACAACAAAATTTCAGCCAATTTGACTGAACAAATCCACCTCCGGAGTATTTTGTCTAATCCCTTTTAATACATTTAACACCGCATCACTGAACAAAGTTATCATAGATACTCCATCTCTTTTTTAATTATCAGTGCTAAACATTAAAAAAAAAACAAAATATTCACTTATTTATTTCAAACTAAACCAACAAAATATTAAGATTAACTAATAGATATGCCATTGCAAATACCAATTGAATATATTTATCTTGTTGGCATTGAAAAGGTTAAAACCATTTCCATAAAAAAATGTCCGACTGAAGTTTCATTTTCCCTAAATTAGCTATTTGGGAAGTAGATTGTCAGATCAATGCCATCATCACACCAGTCTGTGGTGTCCACTACTAAACAAAGGCTTTACCCATCGACTTCCAAACGAAATGGTTCTGCACAGCACCTGCATCCAACGGCTCCCATTGACTCTGACTAGGTCGTCCTGTCCTTATTAGATACAGGTCCTACTGTCAGATACATAGATATAATTTGACCACACTTACCATAGTAATTAGGTTGGTATTCTCGATGATACGTGTGATGTCTATCCTCCTTAGGCTTCTTGAAGGCAGTCACCTCAGCCCCAACCAGCTTTTGTACATTCCTCGTCATGCGATCGAAACGTTCCATCTCTCTGAGGAGTAGGTCGTTCCTCTCCCCCAATTCTCGAATGTCGGATTCCGTTAGATTTGACTTCTGTGATTGATTAATCTTAATTTAGTATAAAAATGGCAATCCATTAATTTTTATTCAGTAACAACATGTATAATTGTACGTCATACTGGTATGGTGACGATCGCGGATATTTTGTCGTGGCTTCTTCTAATATGATATTTTTATTGGGTGCACTTCAAATACTCATATCATCATTTCAGCCGAGAGACGCCCACTGCTGGGAATAAGCTCAATAATACTCATATAGATTTATTAAATTAGTTTATCCGCATTATAAAGTATCATATAACAAGATTTCTATCATGATTAATTTGGGCCAGGTAATTGATGAGTGTGAAAAAACCTTAAAATGAATCGGCCAAACAGCGGCTAGCGACTTCGGAGTCATTTGTTAAAGAGACAACGTTTCTTTTAACATTGGCCCTTTTTTTGTCCTCATTAAATATATAACACGACATATCTAATTACAATCGATTAGTAGTTCAGGTAAAGTAGTTACTCTAATCGGCTCCACCTTTGACCATAAAATTTTGCTTATTTTATGGTTTTGATTTTCTGATCGTTGTGGGAGGATAATTGAAGTCTGGTGAAGTTTAACCATCCCGGTTTGAATGCACTGAACTTGAAAACCGTAGTAAGATTTGGAAACATAATTTACAGTCGGTTTCAATGTCCTATCCAAAGGTACTAAGATAAACCTACTAGTAAACCAGCAGCATTTGACATTTTTAGTAAATTAATTAAAATTCTAGGCAACAAAATTTAAGTGACTGTGAGTTCTATTCTATGACGATGGAACGTTGAGACTAACCGTAACTTGACTTCGGATAAATTAAAAAAGTAAAGGTCTTCATTCACCTTTTGAATTTCAAGCAGTCTTGCCCTTGAATCCCTTATGATACGAGCACTCTTACGAGTATCGTTGTGGATTTCTCGGATCTGCTTCGACAGTTGGTCATCCATATCGAGTCCTAATGGTGACGCTGGAATTTAGAATTACAATATATTATTAATTTTTGGTTTTAACATTATTATATACGTTTGAAAATTACTTAGTCCGTTTTTTATAGTTTTATTATATTTTAATTATTACAATATATCTCTTGCGGGTTTTATACTACAGTACAATTGACTAAAACGCTTAACGTGAAACCACCATGATTGTTGACCTCTTCGGACAGGTTTTTCGTGTAAATGAAATAGAAGTTTACTTCAAGCATTTGTAGTAAGATCAAAATAAATAGTTGTACAAAATAATATTAACAAAACACTTACACGATCGCGTTTTCTGTAACAAGAAAACAATAAGAAATGAGAACCAAAAGCCGAAGGTTAATTATGAAATTAAATAAGTATATTATATAAGCCTTCTCAGTTCTATTAACATTTGCCGTTTTCTTATATACCAACTGTTATGAAAGACTTGGAAATCGTTGGACTAAATAAATTAATGTGAGTTGCTTTTGTTGTTCTAACTTCAACGTAGTCGGCTCCATTAAATCACAATTAAGTATATTTGCAAAATACAAACAGTTCATTCAAAAGCACAGGGCTAAATAAATAATAAATACATTATCTACCTTGGAAGCATTAACAGGGCAGCATTTTACTTTATCTTGTTTCCTATATTGCGTTCCTTCCGTTGCGTAATCCTTTGAATGATGGCCAAAAACCTTAGAAGCACGAACCGGGTTTGCAGGTTGCCGATTCATGTCTTTTAGCAAATCTTTGTGAGGTTTATCATCACCAGTCGATCCAGTTCTGGTGTCAACGCAATCACTGTCTAGCTTTGCTTCATATTCTTTAGCATGCTGAAATAATGTGCTCATTTTTATACATACTTAGCATGTAGCTCGCGCAAAACAATTCACTAGCGCCGAAGACTGGACTAATGTAACTAATTTGACCAAGAGTCTGCATAAACTACTAGGTGGTGCTTTACTAGGTGGTAGGCCCGTATGTAGGGTCGTCTGGGTAGGTACCACCGCATTTCATATTTCAGCCGTGAAACAGTTCGCTGTTTCGGATTGAAGGGAAAGGTAGCCAGTGTAATTAATGGGCATGGACGGCATTTCATCTTAGGCCTCAGGATGACAACGCACCTGCAATATCAAGTGATTTTGCCTTGTCATTGCAGGTGTCTATAGGCGGCGGTAACCGCTTACTATCAGGTGGGCCGTCAGCTTGTTTGTCATCTAGTAGTATAAAAAAAACTATGCATCCAGCTTAGATCACTGTATTTATCTTTCATTTCCAAACAGTCATTACATTGTGACAATTTGAAATAACATAAATTATTACTATCGACAATACAGTATTAATTGTAGAAACACATGTGGGGAAGCTCGACCAGCCTATCCGCCTACTCTCTGAGGGGAGTAGGGGGGGTATCACCCACTAAACCCCTCAGCGATGCACCACACTGCTGCTTTTTGCCGACCACCTGGATAGCCTAATTGACATTGCAACCGCTTGTCAAATTTCATACCCATACTAACTCAGATGTTAACGTTTTATTTACATGCTAAGCTACATGTATTTAATGAGGAGTTAGAAAAATTATAACAATAATTTTGAACAATAAATCAGAAATTAACACAGTAGACAATTATTAATTCCATTTCCAAGTTTCTATACAATCATTTCTTTGAACTTCGTCAATTATGTATTATGAAATATACCAAAAGGTGGTTTCTCGATTGACGAAGTCATGATGATTCTTTTGTCAAAGAAATAGCTGTTGGGTATATTGTATTTCATTTTTTAACCTTTTGAAAATATTCATATGTTCTTAATCACAACAAATTTGTCAGAATAATTTAGTCACTATTAGAGTAGATAGATTTGTAATAAATTTAACACATAAAAAATATTACAAATTTACCTTTTCATGGCATTCGTATAAAATTATTCAGCAAGTAAAAAGCAACAATACAATATTTAATTATCTGTATTTCCCTTTTCCCCGATTTAATTTTTGTCATTCATATTTTAAATTTTAGCAATTCATAGTTTCTCTCAATGAATTTTAAATAAAAAAAATCTACGAATTTTTTTACAATTATTTCTCCATATAGTATGGAGAAATAATTATAATTTATAAATTAATATACATGGAGTACCTCTGAAAAAGGTAGTAAGACAAGTATATTGTCTAGTTCACTTCACTTATTACGAACGAGATCACTTTGACGTTCATTACTATTACGATTCTTAATATTTTGTGCCACATACAATAGAAAATAATTTTATATGGTTATGTAGGTACCTGATATATTTTTAAAATATTCTGATGAAAAAAGCGGACAAAAAGTTAACTTAATGAGTGTTAGAAATACTGCTATACGGGTAAAACTTACAAGTTCTGTTTCTGAAAACGAATGACTGTCTCTGGGCGATTGTCCAATTAAGTCCCCACTCTTAGTCTCCTTTGAAGAATGCTGTGGTATATTTGGGGAACTTAGAGCGTGTATTACAGGTGACGCGCCCTTCGGCGAATGGTCAACTCGCGAGCCACCAACGCGTAGTTTGGGGACAAACTTGACTGACTGAAAGATAATAGATGATTTTAAATCCTAGACGCACTTATTTCAAGTCGATAGTCAATTTCTTTTGCTAGCTCGATAGTATGCAATCTCTCTTCTCTTCTCCATGGCTACTAAACTCACGCGTTGTATACTCAAGGAGATAAGTCCCCTTACTTTCAACAGCGCTTTCAAAGCGGTTTTCTCTTCAAATGTTAAAATAAGCGAGCCCTCTGATCACATTACCAGCAAAACACTTCACCAGGAAAAAGTACTACTTACTTAATTGACAATTAAGTACTACTACTTGTTTTGTGTGAATTATAGGTGCTTCCCCGGCCAAGCGTTCAAATAGGGTAGTTGACACCTTTCCTTTTATTTTATAAATATTAAGTTTATAACTCATAAAGAAATATTGCAAAAGAAATAGTATGTCTAAGATCAATAGTTTCACAGATATAGTGGTATGTTTGATGTGTTGCGGCGCATCGTCCAAAAACGCTCCATAGAAAATCTACGGAACTGGTGACGTCACTTGTTCCCATATTACTAAGAAATGTATGGGCATACTGACAAAATTGATAATAACTATGTATTAAGTAGGTTTTTATTGATAGTTGTCATTATAATAGTTGTTTTAATTGATGTCAGCAATCTAATATCATTACCATTTTTGACAAATTTTGAAAAAAAAAAATTTTAATTTTCAAAACAGTACAATTTCAACAATATTCCATAACTTTTAAGTTTGAATTGTTTGTATGGGTAAAAGTAGCGTATATTTTCCGAATTTGTGAAAAATATCTCCAAATTCAAACTTAGGCAACATCCCAATTGTAGTAGAAAAACCAGTTAAACAGTATAACAAGTTGTAAATGAAGTCAAGGAATTTTATTGAACTGAGGTAAAATCATATTGGACTTCAATTACATCGAAGGGTAGGGGGGAGGGGTGGCGGGAGATTTGTTCTAAGAAACGGGCAAGAGGAAACTCAGGAAGGTTCCTCCATTTATTGGTTAATTAATTGATTGAGCTAGACCTGCACTTTAATAAAGAGACTAAGACGGTGTTTACTATACGACTACATATTGTTTGCTGTCTCACTGTTCTGTTCTTCTGGGTAGAATTAGCAACAAAAATAGCAGATTTTAATACAATGTGTTCAACAAAAAGGATGATGTGCACATATATGAGGTATTACAAATTGAAAAACAAAAAACAAAGGCGAATTCATAACCCTCTCCTTTTCTATGATCGGGGAAAACCAGGCTATAAAAAACCCCACCTTTTTTGTTATTTTTGGTCAAAACTTTGATTCTGACTGTACATTCACAACAAAAAGTGATTCACATTGTATTTTGTATCTGTGTATCGGTGTATCTGAGTATCTGTCTGTCTGTCTGTGGCATCGTAGCGCCTAAACGAATGGACCGATTTTGATACGGTTTTTTGTTTAAAAGCTGATGTGACTATAATGGTTCTTAGCTATAATTTATGAAGATCAGTTCAGGCGTTTGAAGACTATGAGGTCATTTTCTACATGATAATAGGATTTTACTAACTTCTTCAGATCCGATTGATTTCAAATTTGGTGTGCTGTCACTTCGGTGACATTCCCATGACATACTAACTTTGAGCTGATCCTATACCATCAAAAAGTCTGCGAAATTGTTAATTCTTCAGAAACTTACAGCAGATATAGTGTTTTTGGGTTCTTATGAATGGTGTTAGATAGATGATTAATGACGCCGGGGGATACTTAAAATTTTTAATTTTGTAATTATTTCACATACCTTCCTTTGGCTATATCACACACCTATCGTTACAGATATTTCATAGCCTCAGGATTCAGTCCAAAGTTGGACCAAGGTTTTACCGCGTGAGTTAATCTGTTTGATGTGTCAAAAAGACTTACTGGGTGTAAGTCTTGCATCGCCTAACTTTTGACATGGATAAACAGCGTATTATCATGTGAAAGCTCCGATTATGATAATTAATGTCACTATAGGTGAAGATGAACCCAACAAACTTCGAATACTGTAATCTAGGCGACAGATTGCTTTGTTCGTGAATAAACAAGTAATAAACAAGCACAATATGTGCAAGTATGTGGTACACGAATGTAGAACGACAGGGATTTCTTACTCTAAATAATAGCTCTTTCTAGACTATTATGACACTTTTAATTTCAATTTTATCCGGTATTGAAATAGAAGCCACCTTTTTAAATATAAAAATTTATCCGTATAAATTTTTCGGGTACAAAATAGTGGATTTAAAAATACGCACACATATAAAGATGACTCCCATAATTGTTGTTCTTTTACATTAAAGAATAACAGGTAAAGACATGCGGGAAGAGAACATACTTATTATAAAATAGACGCAACTCCCCAAGGCAGCTCTGAGCTGTCAGAAAGATATTGGATATTTCCTGCGGAGATTTTCAACGGAATCTTAATTAGTAAGGTATCTTTACAGAGTGAACGTCGTTTTTAAAAGCCATTGACGAGATATTACTTACGGTGTATTTTATTAATCATTTAGTAACGTTAAGGTTTGAAGTTTGCGCCATAGCTTACTTGATGTTAAGACAACCACAGATTACAAATTATATCATCCTTACAGAGCTTATTAAATTACGATCCCTGTCATTTTTTGTGTCTACGATTCTGATGACCTATAATATTTTTTTCTGCGGAAAGGCAAAGTGGCAAAGAACCGAAAGGCCCGCCTGATGGTGAGCGGTTACCGCCACCTGTAGCGTTTTTAGCACCAAAGGTACTCACACGTTGCTTTCGCTGTAAATATTAATGGAAAGCATTACACTGACTGTAAGAGACATATCAACTATTTGCAATTTACAGGTAGTTGGGTACAAAGCCTAACGACCTACCCATGTTAATATTGTCATATAAATACTATGGCGTGATCAAAAATTCAAAATTGTAATATAATATTAGTGCGGTAAGTTAGTTGTTACAAACAAGTAGACGAATGTTACCATAGTCACGAGTTATTCGGGGCATTTCGACGTCTTGGTCTAAGAGTCGCTCTAGAAAAAACGGGAGCCCTGTGTTTCCATAGGCCTCGAAGGGCACCACCAGCTGGGGCCGAACCTGTAGTATGCAGGATCTCCAACGGAATCGGGTCGACCATTAAGTACCTGGGACTAGTCCTCAATAGGCGATGGAACTTCAAGAGCCACTTCGAGCAACAACTTAACGTGTCAACTTCGGCATTCCGCCGTCTGTTCACGGGTGCTGTGAAATCCGTGGCATTATACGGTGCGCCAGTATGGGCAAGCGCCTTACCCCCGCGCAATAATGCCAACCTGCGCGGTCCGCGGAGGATTCTGACGAGAAGAATCGCCAGTGCATATCGCACGGTTTCATTTGAGGCATCATGCGTTTTGACCGCGACCCTCCCTTGGGACCTGGACGCACATATCCTGGAAGAAGTATACCTCAGAACTACGGAGGAAAGGCAGATTAGAGGACACATACTGCTACCCGAAGAAATTGAAGGATGGCATAAAGACGCCCAGGAAGCGCCCTTCGAGAAATGAAGGGAAAGCCTTTAACACCCTGACGCTGGCCACTATATCATTGGGACTATTAGGCCCGAACTCAGTGAATGTAAAGAGAAGGTGGGATGAGCTCTCCTATTGCATGACACAGATCCTCTTGGTCCTCAGCTGCTTCGGGAGCTACCTATGCAACATTACGAGGAGATAGCGCGCTCCAAATTTATAAAGGAGTGGTGCTAGGGAAGATTCTGCCCTCAGCGACTGTTGTAAGATGGCCAAGAGAAATAGCAGACTTAACAATAGTGACCGTGAGCACCCCGTTCCTCTCTAAAATAGTGAAGGCAACTCTGAAGGACGTGTAATCGTGGAAAGCTATTCGTGGAATACTTTCTGTGAGAAAGTCATGAATGTTAAAGAGTACCAAGAGCGGTCCTGCGAGGAAAATCCGGCGGAGGACCCATTAGAAGAAAAATAGTTGGTTGGTGGCGCACTGTCTCCGTGAATGAGTCCCGAGTATAGCGTGGGAAAACCTTCTATGGTCTATAGCCCGAAGAAGTGGTTGCGGGGTTACTAGGTGTTCTGTGTAACGTCGCAGAGAACACATGCACAATGTGCCAGAAGTAGAGCCCAGACGGACATATCGCATATAAGCATATTTGGCTGAGGAGCCCCACATAACCCTGCGTTGTTCTTTTCCACACAAAAAGCAGGGTAGGAGTAAAAGCCTTCTTTAACCCCCAAAAAAAAAGATTACCCTTAATGGAAACACGCTCTAAACTTAACTCCTCCAAATACAAATCCTAATTTCTTTAAAACCCGCGCCAATATACTTTTTGGTTCCAATTACTATTTATCTTAATTAAACAGTTTGATCATATTATAATATACTTACCAACCTAAGTAAAAGTACCTGTATTGGGCGATAATCAGTTCCTTAATGAACTAACAACTTTATTTGTGGAAAATGAAAAACAATTTCAGTATTTTCCTACAAATAACACGTCACAAAATTCTTAAAATCTTCTTTCAGGTTTTACAAAACTTTATCTTGCATAATAATAAATTATAAAAATAATACTAAAAATTTCATACTCCTGGCAAGTTGATTTTGAAATTATGGATCATTTCACCAATATAAAGCTGTAAAGTTATTGACACACAACCGGCGCCCACAACAAGTTCCTAAAAAAAAAGCTAGCTGTATTTTTTGTTTATAATTGCAAAATCAACCAAGTTTTTTGCATATCTAACAGATTATAATGAAATTATGTTAGTGATTAGAATAGTTTAACACACATTTTTGTTAATTTTAGGTTTAACTAATTTGAACTTATTATACCTTCTATTTAGATACTCATTACCTAGATAGCTATTTATTAATTGTGTAATTTATTAGCTCATATTAACTTACCCTCATCACAGTTCTCTACACAAATAAATATCTCTCGAAAATATACGACCACGAAATAATAAAGCAAAATCCGTCAAATTAAGGCCTAAATTTCAAAGTAACATTCAATGTCACAACCAAATGTTGGACGTGTCGAGTGTATTTGAAATACCAGAAATATAACCTTGTTGGAAAAAACAAAAGAGGGTTGATGCCTGTAAGACAAAAAGTATAGTAATATATTTTTACACGGTATTTTAATGTTTATCAGCCGTTCTAATTGCTGAGATTTGTTTTCCTGTTCATTTTGGAACTCCTACAAGATAATTGTAGGTACTTAAGATCTTGTAACAAAGGAACACAATAAACACTTACAAAACAAGCGTTACAGACAACAAGCTTTTGGCGCCATTTAATACCGAAGATGAAGATCTAGGTTTATATTAGGTACGTAATGATTTTGTGTCAGAGACAGTCAGTCAGAGTATTGTTATGTGAAATAAGATATGTGGTATTTTCAAGCACCGTTTGTGTTGACGAAAAATAAAAGATAAAATTGAAAAAGGATTTGCTTGTTGCGAAATTGGACAACCACCACATCGAAGTAGCATAAATACTGACATCATTGTGCTAATATATTTGGAGTCAAACTGCAAAGAAACATTGAAAAGAGTAGCAACCGTGTTTTAATGCAATAACTACAGAATTACATGAAACATTGTTCTATGGCCTTGATCTCTTGAAGGAAGGAAGATTGAGGAAAAGTATTAATTTAAAGGCATAAAAAATAATATCAGTTTTTTTTTGGCAAACAAGCGTACCCGCCTGCCTGATGCTGTGCGGTTATCGTAACTTAAGGCGCTCTTAGCAATTTGCGTACATAAAGCTGCTGAACACATGAAAACATATAAAGGAGATGTTCGATATTAGTACTCGAAAGCCCCCCACGATAAATTATATATTATGCAAAAGCTTATGCTCAGAGGATCTTGAATATACCATTTTTTCATTTTGATACCCCGGCATTTTTGAGTAATTTTGACAAGTGTCTGCAAGAATTCTAAATTTCTTATCAAAGTTTCTCTGACAAAATATAGTAAAAAATAAAATAAAATCATTATCATTAGTCAGAAACAAGTGCAGAAACCAATTTGCCATGTTCTTCTAGCATTTACAATAAAATATAATTGCAAAATAGTCGTAGGCTGAACCAAATCAACCCCATGCCTAGTTATTAAAAAATATTTGACAAGACAATAGACGACATTGACGTTTTATACCTCAGAACAATAAGTAGTAGTTCTGTTTATCCCCACAGGGAAAGGCAATGGTACAGAGCCATACAGCCAAATCTTAGGTCATATAATTATTTATTTCTTCATTTTATTGCATTGAAATGCTGATGTAACACATTTCAATGCTTCTTGGGAGTATTTGACACGAAATATATGATGACAGTCACTCTATGCGCTACTTGATGAGGTGGATAACCACAAAAAAGTTCTCATCGTATTTCACAACATAATCACCTTTATTCTAACAATCTTTTAGCTGCACGTCAACACAAACACTTTGTATATACAAAAACACCACTTTTATAACACAAAGTTCGCTCCGACACAATTTTTAATTATTGAAATAAAAATCTTGACCGACGCCATTAAAACGCGCCAAACACTCCTCAGAACAATAAATAAAAGATAATGTTCTGAGTTTTATACTATGTCTGTGACGTTTCACATTTTTTAAAATGGAATTTTACATCTCTGGATAACAGTTTTTTGACCAGAATAAAATGTTTTTTCTTATTTATATGCAGGCATTAAAAATTATAGTTTTTGTCTCATAATATTCTTAAAAATATCTTTTGTCTTGGGGGGTAGCTGAGTACCAGCCCCCATACATTTTCAGAACATGTCCTTTACTCGTTCATTTATTTCAAATAAAAAACAATGCAATTCAATCCTCCCCTAAAAATCTCTCTGGCTGCAAGTGACGGCGCTTCATAAGACTTAAAACCTCTTTGTGACGCTCTTGTCGAGCTGAAAATAAAACAAAGGAAGTGAGGAGGCGGAAAAAAGCAAAAGTAGAAAAGACGTCTTGATTTTAAATTTTTGGGATTCCTCTTTGTTGTCTTAATTTGCGATTTATTTTGTCTATAATGTCCCTTGAAAAGGAAAAAAGATGACGTGGCGAGTTCCTATGTTCCTATCAACAAACGAACGAATCACGACGTGTAAGTGTTGTATGACGCATTTAAGTATTTATTTTAAGGAATTCAAATTGTTGTAGTTATTTATTTATTTTATTGCTCTCCACAAGTAAATCAAGGAGTTACAAAACATTTTGGAACATTTTGGGCCCTGTAGGGCATGACAATAGTATTTAATTGGGGCTTACTTATCTCTATAACCAAGATACAAAAACATTATAATAACATGCACCCCCATTATAATCATAAATATATTATGAACTATCATTATTATCACTATAGATTGCGTAATTGTTATATAATTCTAATTCTATTTAATGTACATATTATGTTCCTATTGTATCAATTTCACATACCTACAATAAAATCAGTATTCATTTCATTAACAAATAAAGTTAGTCTAATTGAAATTTATCTAATTGATAATTTTATTTCCATTTCATTTATAGTATATGGTACCTATTGGATTAATTACATATACTTACAATATAAAATTAATTAATTAGTTCATTATCAAATACAATTAATGTAATTCATAACATAATCGAATTCTTATTTATCTAACTAATAATTCTAATTTATTTCATTTGTATATTATTTACCTATTAGATTTATTATAAATACCTACTATATAAAATTATATATTCAATTGTGAAATAAAAATAATTGCACTATAAGTATACAATTAATAATTATTTCATTAAAATTTCTATAATTTTATTTCCATTCAATTCATTGCACACACAATATAAAATATCAAATTAAATTATTTTTTTACAAACTAATTAATTTCTTTCCTAGAATAACTATTGCAGCCTACTTTCTAAAGATTTATCCCTTAAATATTCGTCAACTGTATAATATGCTTTTTGAATAAGTGTACTCTTGAGTTTCTTGTTGAAATCTGTATCTTTTTCTGTATTTCTTAATTGTTCGGGTAACTTCTTAAATAATTTTACTGCCTTAGATTGTGTGCTTGATGAATGCGGTTTGATTCGGGATATGGGTATTACTAATTTGTTATTATTACGCAAAATGTAGCTTGGATTATGATCATTACGTTTTAGAAAAAAATCCGGGTATTTCCTTACAAATTTACAGATTTCTAATATGTAGATACATGGTAAGGTAAGTATTTGATGCTGTATGAAGTGCGGCTTGCAAGAGTCTGTACTTTCGATATTAACTAATATTCTTATAATTTTTTTTTGTAGTATAAATAGGCTTGAAGCATCAGTGCTGTTTCCCCACATGATAACGCCATAGCTTAGCCACGCATACGCGTACGCATAATACGTCACCAGTGCCGTATTTTATAATTACTCGTAGCTACTAACGACATTTTGAGGCAGTTGTGACGTCGATAAACCAATAGTTAGATGTAATATTTTCCCTATTGTAGAAAATATAATGCATAGTAATCCTATAGTATTAATAAACTATATAATACTATAATATCACCCAGTTACTGATTTACATTTACTTTACACCGAAACATCCCTACTAGGCACTGTATCACCACAGTGCGTAGGTATGTATGATTTTAAATATAATTTTGCTACTGCTGTCTACTGTAGGACACAGAAACGATTAAAGAAACAGCAAAAAACAACTCTTGAAAATAATTCTTTTAAAATAAGGCGGCCGGAGGCTAATTTAATTAAATCTATTTAAAGAGAAGGCGGAAATATTATTATTATACATCATAATACCTCTCGTAAGTAATATAAAAATAGGAAAATAAAGGGAACACAGAAAGATGAGTGTTGTAAGCAGCGTTAAGTAATTACTGCTTAATATAATTCACACCATAGGACACCTCCCGGAATGTATACATTGGGAATAATTATCTTCCAAATATATAAAAGGAAAACTGACTGAATATATTAGCTCTTATGATCTCGTTTATAAATATTATGATATGCAACAAATGATTTATGATTTATCAACGCACAACCCAAACGTCTACAGATTCCAAATTTGGCACACAGATTCCATAAGAGGTCTATGAGTTTTCAAAAATAAAACCGATTTCAAAAACACTGAAAAGAAAAAAATATTAAATTTATGTACCTACCCAGGTACTTATCTCATAAAATTGTATTTTTTTTTACTATTTAATGTTTTGAAATCGGTTTTATTTTGTTTATTTTTTATTCTGCCTTTATGGTGGTGAAAGGGGGTCCAAAGTTTGTATGGGGAAATAAGATTAAACTATTTTGTTCAAAACCTCACAGGAGTAGGTACTATCGATAAATGAGTGAACAAGTATTTCAGGTTTTTTCAACTAAATTGAGAAAATGGGGTGCCAAAGTCTAAAAATCAATATGGGTAAGTTTTTTAAGGTTTATCGTTTGTCGCTGATTACGAAAACAACAATGATTTTACAATCCAACGTGGCAGACGTAAAGTACCATTATCCCCAATAACAGTTCCATTTTTAATAATGAGGATTGGCACGAGATTTGCGTTATCTTAGGTTTTGTTTTGTATTTGGTGCCATTTCGTTTCGTCGTCAATCAGTACCTAGGCGAGCGCGAGCGGCGCGGATGATAGTCACCGAGAAACTTTCGCTAAATCCGTAATTAGTATAATTCAAGGTGCTGCAAGAAGGAGGTTGCCTGCTTGCTTTTTAAAAGTTTAGGCTTAAAGTTTATGTAAAATGCAAAAAAAGGCGCTTTTATCTTATTTGTTCCCCTTGGGCCTTAAAAGTACGATGGAAGTCTTCGATCCTTAATTTAAGGCTTTGCCAAACACAACGCGTCAAAGCGCACTATAGCGGCGCGTCAGAGCGCTAGTCTGACGCGACGCTATAGCGCGGCATCAGACTAGCGCTCTGACGCGCGCTAAGTACGCGTTGTGTTTGGCAAAGCCTTTAACCAAAATCATTTTATTATGGTAAAACTACCTGACCCCGCTAACGTTGTTAAGCCATTAAAAAATTTAAAATAATGTCCAAAAAATTAAAAAAATAGATAGTAGCCGATTCTCAGACCTACTGAATGTACATATAAAATTTCATGAAAATCGGTCAAGCCGTTTTGGAGGAGTATGGTAACTAAATTTGTGACACGATAATTTTAATATTAGATGAATTCTGACTTTTGTTCGGCTTATTCCACTAAATCCAAAAAACTTTCCACGATGTGATCATCGTTGAGTTATCTTTTTGCCGTCCATAGTACTTCCATCCTAGACAATGATTTTAGGTTTGGCATAATTCCTATGCAAAGCTCCTTTGTTTTGCTCTGAAACCTACCAATTTATGAGCAACGTCTGAATATGTATATCTTTAAAATTTAGTTGGATCTCGAATTGTAGCTATTGCTTTGGGCACAGAAAATCCCGTTTTTTGAATTTAATATTCCTACCCCGAATTCGACGCGAGCAAAGCCATGGGCAAAAAGCTAGTTGTTTTAATAAAAACAAAACCTTTGTATTAAAATCAGCATGCAGAAAATTTTAAATATTTTGTAACTATTACTTACTAGGAATTGTTTTCGCATGAGTTTGTTCGTTGTTGCTGTTAATGTATTAAGTTTGTGACCAACAAGAAATGATTTTAAGTATCTTTCAGACTGAAAGATACTTAATCTGTCATTTCACCGGAGGGCTACGACAGTTGAAAGATCAATTGTGTCTGATGCTTGACGGGTTAAAATCATTACTGAAAGTTTCAGTGGTATTTTTATATTTGTTAATAGGTAACATATTAGGCATTGCACCATTCACTGCATATTCCTACTGAGAAAAATAAAAACAACAGTCACAAAAAGATCTACAGTTTTGTGGCCTTTACAAATTGAATAAAACTTTAGAGAATTGACTAGCTACCAAAAGATAAGTATTCGAACTGAGTTACTTTCACTTCTGAAATCCTAACTTTCCCTAGACTTCAAAATAAAGGAGTTGTTTATTTTAAGCGTGTCTAAAGCAAATACTAATTTGTCTAGTTGAGAAAGCTGTGATATACATAACGCACACTGAAAACGCGAATAAGCATTCCTTGGTGAATTGTTCAAATGAAAGTAAAAAGTTTGATAGATTTAAACTTTACATGATTTTCCTGTCTCCTCTTAAATATAAATATTTATATTTATTTCCTGTGTGAGCATTGGAAACAACACATACTGTGTGAACTTCTCTATAAGGATATTTCTCATTTGAGCAAATACTCAAAAAGGCAATCAACATTCGCATTATTGCTTTACCGCAAGTTTTTTTGCTCGAAAATATGAAGTGTCGATAAGGTGATCGTCGTGGAAAACCTCCTTCAAATCAAAATGAAGGGAATTGGTAAGAGTAGACTAGAAATAATGCAGCGAGTCTGATGGAGTCAAAGTCAGCGGTTCACTAACAGAAATATTCGACATTGAGCTTGAAGAGAAGCGGCCATTGATTTTGACGTTTGAGCACAGCGCTGCATGCGCGTAAGCGTATTCACTAAATCACTGATCTCTCCATCGATCTCTTGGCTGTGTATGTTTGTCATTATGGGCGATATGAAGTATAATCGAGATTTTATGACTAAGCTTTTCTTGTGTTTAAAATGTATCATAATGACTTTTGAATGAAGTACTTTGATTCACTGTTACATAAAGATATAAAAATATACAACTTTTTAGTTCCGGCTCACGTCGTGCTCGTCGTTGCAGCGCTGGTGTCGCCAACGGTTGTCAAACAAACGCCAAAAGGTAAGACAGCGTTGTCACAGCCACAACTAAAATAAATAAATAAATTCAAGGCTGCTGACTTGCAATCACATAGCAGGTACGGGTTTTACAAATAAATAACAATTGTTATCCCTAAAATCGTTTTTTTTCTGACTGTATTCGTTTTTTATTTTTTAATTCACAGTGGAAAATTTCTATCGTCATAAGAACTTCAGTCATGCTGTAGTCTGACAGCGAAGCGCTCACAAACGAAACGTCGACATGTCGGCGAAATATAAAGAGCGCAATATTTGGTGTGATGTATGTGATATCCAAGTGTTAAGCTACTTCTAAGTTCGACTGATGTAGTAACTAAATCGGTCAAATGCATAGCGATTCAAAATTGACTTTTGTGACAAAGGACTAATTCGAATCTAATAAAAAAAACACTCCGATAATATCGTATACGTAATACCTAGTAATAATAAACTAGTAAATCGAAACGTCGCGTCGTACGTGTACCTATCTACACAGCCTTACGTTTATTCAACAAATTGCTATGCTATAACCTTATCAAAAGCAAACATTACATGTTTTGAACGTTAATACAACTGTATGACAGTATGAATAGAGACTAAAATTGATTATTTGAGCGCACAAAGAAATTGTATATAGATAATACGTTTAACACAATTAGAGACTGTTGTGAGGATTCCTAGAATAAAGAAGGCAGTTGTTCACAGACAAGGGTTTCCGCAAGGTCGACATCATGGCACAAGGTAAGATTCCACTGTAAATCTCATTAAATCATGTAAAAAAATCATTCCCTATTCACGTGAAAAATACTTTTTACATTAAAATAATGTACGGTACCTACTTACTTATAATATGTAAGTTTCAAAAATTTTCAAAAATGATACTATGTTCCTATAACTTCTTTATATTAAATTTAAATTAAAAAAGGTATAACTTTTTCATTTTGTACTTTGAAAAAATAATACATATATTTTTGAAAAACCTTCGTAACTATTTAAAACAAATACCTAATTGCACTCTACTAATAAATGACGCAAGTCCGTCCTAAATCATTCAAGCGAAATTGCAAGCATTGCAAAATGTGAAATGAAATTTGTTTTTTTTGTATTGAAACACTGTAATTATATTTAAAATACAGGCAAAAATCAGCTACAAATGTGTGCTCAATGAAGCTAACAATGTGTAATAAAGTGACACCACAGCGATGAAGGAGCAATGATAAAGTGATAACGTTTATCATTGCGGGCCATGAAACGACAAATTATACACGGCACAGGATTAATGAGGCCAGTGGACCAAGGGCTTCAGACACGTACGAATTACATGTAAACTTAGACACAAAATAACACAAATGCTTACCTATGTCTCTGTATCAATATTTTCAAACATTTCGCTTTTCTTATATTCAAAACTGCGTAGGTTGTGATTTTACAGTAGTTCTATGATTCGATTAATTAAATTATAATTGGTTGGTAACTACTGCTGGAACAGGTGGCATATGTTTTATTACACTTTGCCTGCAGCGTCAGATATTATTATTATGCGAGTACCATTTTCAATAATTCAAAGTAAAAAAAAAATTAAACAATTAATTTCGAATACTACTGATGAAACCCTGCATAAGTTATTATCTCACACATTAATTACTAAAGCAATTTTGTGTTTCTTGGCAGCCCAGTCTATAGATATTTTTAGATCCCTGTATGTTACCTGTTTATATTTAAACTGTGGAATCATATTTAAAGAAAATACTTGCCCACCCGTTTATCATGGTTCGTAATAATATTAAAATTATATTTTTAAACAGTTTTATTTAGCTTGCCCTGTTTGTGGGTTTTTTTAGTCTAATTTTGGATGGGTTTTTTTAGTCTTAACTATATAAAGTTCTTTCAGTTTGCATCAGCTATCTTTTCTATTATTATTCAATCACGACGCCCGCCGTCGTAGTAAAATTGTTATTTTTTGTAAATCTCAACTGAGCGGTTATTCTGGAGCCATATATAGACATGTATAAATCGTATGCCTAAAACTTGATCATAGTAAGGTAATAATGTGAAGTTCGCTGTGATCAAGATAATACCAAAACATTTTCTCTGCTGTCCTCTCTTTGACATCAAACTGAGGGAGTAATACAAACAAGTCAAACAATAATCAAAATAATCAAAATAGTCAAAATAATCTACATCAGATCTGTCCCACAATTTTCATTATGTACATACATACATACTAAGTTACGGACGAAAATCAAGCAAGTTTCGTGGCATTATAAATGTTTATTAGAAAACCCTATTCCTTTGTTTACATCATTAATGTTATTTATTAGTCTGAATTAAGGTTCGAAATTGAAACAATAGTCGAGTAGCTTCGAGTTTTTCTTTTAGCTATTTATTGCGTTTGACTTCGAAGTTTCGGATTGAATTTTCATGGCGTCGATGGCATCAAATCCCATCTGGCAAAAAATGTTTGACAAGTCTTACCCTCATAAAGTCAATGTGTATCATGTGCATATGGAGTCTGTATTCTGAGAGTGAATTCATATTATCAAAGAAGGATAATTTAACGTAGCATACTCTTCTCGCTGACATTGGATTATCCTCCTCGCACATTCGCCGCTTTAACAATTTTTCTCCATTTGTCATCATTTAAGGCAGTTGGAGATATTTCGGTTATGAGACAGTTTTGTAACTTGTTTTGGGGTCAGAACATTCTTTTTCACAGCTTCACAACATCCATACCAATATTTTAACTGCGAAAGAAACTTTTTCTGTCTGTCTGCTACCTTTTCACACTGAAACTGCGGAACCGATTTAGATTAAATTTGGTTGGAGTTTGAGACCCCGGGGAGGTCATAAGATACTTTTTGGAAAACCTTCGGAGGGCTATGACAATTAAAAACTCACTTTTAAAAATCACACTTTGTTTCAATTCGCCGATACACTGAAAATAAACTGTGATCTCGCTAATTCGAAAGTATGTAGGTAGTACTTAATACGAATGTTTTATACATAATTTCGAGGGCACATTATGATGTGCTTAAGCATAATATGAGAGGTATTAAGAGATAAACACCCCTTAGGCTGGGCGCAGACCTGCAAAAGAGACTGAACAGTTAGCAACTCAAAATAAACCATTTTTATGTCATACGGATTAAAATGTTAATTCAAGACAGGCTGGCACTAGATACATTTGAAACCTCTTTTTTCTCTGTGGTCTAGTGGTTCAGATACCCGGCTTGATCTTGAGGTCCGGGGTTCGATTACCGTGAGGGCAGAAATTTTCTGCTCGGTTTGGTTGGTGGTAGGGCTTTTCTAAGTCCGCCTGGCTAGCTGCCACCATCTTACCTAAGTCTGCAACAATACTGTTACCAGCATTGTAGTGTTACGGCAGTTAGAGGTAAGTTATCCAGTTCCTCTGTGGTTGAGGAATCCGAGTGTGACTCGCTTCCATCGTCGGCCTTATCTTCACTTACCATCAGGTGCGATGAAGGCCAAGAGTTACCCCGTAAAGATAAAAAAAACCGCATGACATTTAAAAATCTTTTCGCCGCGCCTCCGCAGGTCTATGCTAGTATAGGGCTAGGTCTTACATTTCATCACCAGGCTATATACACACCACTGCTGGGCACAGCCCTTCCTACATGGGAGGAACCTCCGTGGGAGGAACACATGAGGTGTTTGGGCCATAATACCACCACGCCGGCCTAACGGGGGTTGGTGCGTTAAATCGGTTGCAGTAACAACCGGGACCAACGGCTTAACGCAGAATTTGCAAAAAATGCTGCACGGCCTTAATGTTGCCTCACGTCACGACGCGTTGGTCTCAGGCAGAATGAAACTGGACAAGACCAATTTCGTGTTCAATGATCGCGAAGTCCCGGTGCCAATAACTGTAAGCGTTGAGACGCTTTAGTTTGTCCGAGAATACGTCTATCTTGGGCACGTATTGCATCTGGGCAAAGGCAACTTCCAGCAAGAAATCGCTAGAAGAGTACAGTTGGGCTGGGCAGCATTTGGAAAGCTGCGCCACATCTTTCCGTCATCATTACCGCAATGCCTGAAGAGTAGAGTGGGTAGAGAAGTGGCACGACCTGTCACATCTGTCGCAGAACCGATGATAGGTGGAGTAGCCATGGAAACCACGCCTCGGCAAACGTAGTGTAGGTCCCTTTGCTTTGGTGGGCCGACGACATGAAGTATCTGGTAGGCGGTGACTGGATGAGGCACGCTGGAGACCATGTATTACAGCGCAGTCTTGAGGAGACTTACGTCCAGCAGTCGACTGCAATACGCTGATATGAATGATTAAAAAAATATGAATGTACATAACAGTCCGTTTTTCATAAACTTTCGTCGACGAAACGACGAAAAGAGAATCGACAGAGCGGGAATAATTCTGATTACCCTTGGTGTTGCTTGTCACCCTATTGTAAAAAATTCTACCTACCCGATTATGACCGGCCTTCGAGATATACATCTAATATATTCACGGAACACTTGTCTTACAAAATCTAATATATTCACAAGAATACTTGTCTTGTTCACTCAGAGACATATTCAAATGAGTAGCCTCAGATTGAATAACCGGTAAACAACTCATTCTCGGTAAGTACCTACTGAATTTCATGGTGTGCACAAAACTAGGTACGTGATAATTGTTACCAATTACAACTTTTTTATGTAGGTAGATACATTATTACTTGTACTTATATTAGAGCAGTATTCTTAATTGAAAGATATTACCATAAAATTATGTCCTAGGGCAAGAACCGAACCCGCGACCTTTTAGAATCTGGGTGACTACTGACTACTCTGATCACTGCTACCAAGGATTTGGGATAACGTTTCTGTTGTAGCTATCATCCCTAGCATGTCTATTATAATCTTATTGACATAGCATTATTGAAACACTGACATAGTATTATTGTAACACTGATATTGTATTTCTGTAATTTGATTGACGAACACTGACGTTTTAATATTCTAGTTTTAATAATCTTATATTGTATATATTTTGAATATTTTTTGTATTATAATGAAACAACAATTGAAATTAATTATTAGTCTAGATTTAATTATACTATGATCATTATTGTTATCACGTACCCATTTTGGCATGCTGAATTTTCAGCGAAACATGCAGGAATATCTGAATTGTACCATGTTTCTGGCAAATAAAATTCATATTTTAATTTCAATGTGCACGCGGCTACAAACATAATGTGAGTAGTCTGCGTCAGCGCATGTTACATTTCCAAAATAAAGTCTGTCACAAGTTTTCTGCCATAGGTGGGCTTTACTATTCTAGATAAAGAAAGAATAACCAGCTTATAGACAGATCTAGGCACTTGCCTATTTATAATTATTATTATCAATAGATATACTTATACTCATACCTATTCATTTATTTTATCTTTGTTGCACTAAAAGACTACAAAGTAAAAACCATATAAAATCCATTGGAAGCTACAAGTCAACGTATTATGTTAAGGAAAAAAAACATGATCGTAAATAATTATTATACCTACTGAACACTATACACAGTATTCCCGCAAGTATAAGTATGATCCGGTTTTGTTTAACGTATATCTAAGAAACCGCCTTTTTAAATAAAAATGTATTAGTAAAGATACTACGTCATAATAATATTTAATTGCGCCTTGAGTCACTTTTGGACGTTTCAGTTTATAGGCAAGGCTTCATACTAAGATTGGCATTCTCCTTTTTTTCTATAAAGGAGCCGCGGGCAGTATTTATAAACAATAATTATAAAATACTACTGTCCGCCCACGGCTCCACCTGAGTGGATGTTGGTTATAGTGCCAGAAGGTAACCTATGTTATTTTTTGCAACGTAATCTATTTCCATACTAAATTTCACCTGAATCTAAATCAGTTCAGCGGCTTACGCTTGAAAACGTAATGGACTGAAAGACCTATAAAGCTTTGGATTGATACACTGCTTCGCTTCTTATTGTGGGAACTCAGGCAAATGATATAAAATTTTTCGCATCTAAGTTTGTCGGTGCGTAAATAATAGGTATTCACCGTCGATCACAATTCGCGTCGAGGCCCGTCTCTTTAAATAAAAAGTTTTTATTCTTCTTCTTGCAATAACGGCATTGTGTGAAACTAATTACAATAAAAAAAAAAAAATTACGTTTGCGTGATTCTTCGAAACCGATATAAATACACAATCAAGAGAATTACATCGGTTGTAATGCAAATTTTGTGTTGTTGGTGTCATCGTCGTCGACGTCACCAGCCTATACGTCCCACTGCTGGGCGTAGGCCTTCCTACAAAGAAAAACATGAGGAGTTTGGGCCAAAACAACCACCAGCCCAGTTCGTATTAGTGGTTTATAGAGGTTGCAGTATTTGTACGGCTTAACATGCTTTCTGTACACGGAGAAGTTTAGATAATAAATTTTTAATGGCTCATCTCGGTATCGAACATGGCGAAACTAGCTTTGTTACCGTGATCGAAACCACTACGCCACCACGCTCGCCTAAAGTTGCTAAAATATTCCGATGGTTATGTGGCTATATTACTTGTTTAACAAGTGAACAACAAGTTATATTTTGCTGCACATGCTGATAAATTATGAACTAGCGAAGATGTAAAATGACTACTGAGCACTTTGAGTGATTTAAAGACAGTTGCATCAACTTTCACCTCTACCAGTGATTATAGTAATGGGATTGAGCGCCATCTGTAGTGTATAGCAAAGTCACAGAGTGTTATAATTTGACATCATTTTCATTGTGACAACTTGCTTTTGCGCTGCAAATGCTGCAATGGAAAGGCGGATGTAAGTTGTTACCCTGGTCACCATTTTAACTATCGAAAGAGTAAGCGAATAGACCCGCTGAGTATTTTTAGCGGGCAATCAGTACACTGTATAGTCAGCAGAAAAAGATTAATCCGATAAGGATCTAAAATTTTCAATATATTTTTGATGCTGACTGTATAACTTAGCAGATAGATGACAGGCACGGGTACGGAAGTGGGGTGGGGGAACACTTTGTCATTTACACAAGACATGATGCGATTTCGTGCCAAAATTTCACTGAAAAAACAACTGAACTTTTGACTACATGTGGCTCAAAAAAGTGACAACATAACTTGGGTAACCTAAGTTATGTTGTCACGTTTTTGAGACAGTTTTTGATAAAGTTGTTTATAGATGCACCGTTCTGTTCTGCCTTAACTTAGGTTACCTAAGGTTAGGTACCTAAGTTATGTTGTCACTTTTTTGAGCCAGTTTTTGAGTTTTTTTTAGAACAGAACGGTGCATCTATAAGAAACTTTATTTTCCTTATTTTCGGCTGAGTCCTACCATAAGATGTAGTCAGTTTTTTCAGCTACATGCAGTCGAAAGTTCAGTTGTCAGTTTTTTCCCTTTGTTCCCGTTGAGTCGCACCATTTTGTGTCACACTGTTACACAACGGGAAAAATATTCCCGTTGAGTACCACCGTAACTCAATGCCACTATTTTTTTCCGTTGAGTGGCAGTGTAACTATACAGAACGCTGCATTCCTGTTATGTAACAACACCTTCTTGGGTAAAATCATTGTTCAAATTCGTAATGTAGCTGGATCATCCCCTGAAGTACCAGGCTACCATGAGTATATGAGAGGTTATTTATTGTACCCCTACGATTATTATATAAATAAAATAAGAGTATGCTAAACATCTCCTATATAGATATAGTAGCCTGGTACTTCAGGGGATAATCCAGCTACATACACACGGGAAAAAAATAGTGGCATTGAGTTACGGTGTTGCTCAACGGGAATATTTTTCCCGTAGTGTAGCAGTGTGACACAAAATGGTGTGACTCAACGGGAACAAAGGGTTTTTTCAGTGTATATTTGGCTCACATTGCCGGCTTCGATTATGCCGGTCACTTAAAATGCCTACATAGAAAATGACACCATAAACAGTTTTGGGACATAAACCCCCGAGATTTCCTGATCCCTGGCCTAACACATTAATCTGCCTGCTGAAGGACATAAGAAGTCATCGAGCTCCAACGTGCAACGTTTGATTGATCCATCCGGGGTGAAACCATGGAGAAAGTAGCTTTATTTACATAAAGCTCAAAGAACTACGCCGGTGTGGCCGCAAAGGTTGAATTTAAAAAGGTTCATTACGACCTTTTCAAAGCTATTTGTTTTCACAATGTTTGTAGTAGGTACGTATCGACCTACCACAATTATAGTTCAGCGTCATGTTCGCTCCGGTGCTTCTCGGAATATGACGCTCAACTGAACTACACACGTGTACCTCATTAGTACGAAATAGGCTATTAACGATTACCATTATAGTTGATCATTATTCTTTATACCGGTCCCCTTATTCTCAATTGTTAGATCACGGATTCGATTCGAAAAATCACATGCCGTCTCATTTTGACGGACCGCGATAATAAGTGACAGGAATAGAGTTTCCGAAATTCGAATACTTTCCGACAGTTGAGAATAAAGGGGCGGGTGTCACAAATAAAATTTGGAATTGGGTTTCGGGGGGTCAATATCGTGCTCGCACAACACACTACAGTTATACCACACCCAGAATGTGATATAACTGATAATTTTAATGATTATTTTTTGGTTGATCCATCCTATGTAGTTCAGTGATAAGACTGATAAGGCCATCATCTGGATCATGAAAGATTGCGGTCGCGGCTTTTGTTTCCGTCTCAAGGCACGAGTTTTTTTATCTTAAAACTCGATTTCGATTCTTTTTTATTTAAAACAACATAAGTTTACCGATAATTGCGTCAATGTGGCTTAATGTTTTATATCTACTTTTTTTCGAA
The DNA here is from genome assembly GCA_947347705.1 of Nymphula nitidulata. Lineage (NCBI taxonomy): Eukaryota > Metazoa > Arthropoda > Insecta > Lepidoptera > Crambidae > Nymphula > Nymphula nitidulata. Next base: position 29,423,284 of record OX374616.1, read on the forward strand.
AAAATCAAAAGTACCGATTAGGTATAAAGCACACTAATCTCTTTTAAATAACCTAACAATACACGGACCACTGGACAAGCAAACAGTAGTGTAACTTTCTGATTTTTAATGTAATCCACAAAATGGCTGATGACCGGTTCCTTATAAAAAAAACTTAAAATCAAGCATGAATGTGTCGTACTCTGTTAAATAGGTTCCGAGCATTGATAGCAGTCAATATACTTTGTTATGAATTTCACAAAGTATATTTATTATTATTGATAAGCGAAGTATGCAATACTGCAGCTGAATGTTGTTTGTGTAATAAACATACATAGACTGATAAGAATGTGTCATTAGATATTATAGACTATTATAGTGCTATATCTATTTTCAAATTCTACTTTACGCAAGTTGAAATACATTTTAGTTGGGCTTGCTATAAGACAATAGGTATAAAATAAACACATCTAAGGGTGGAAAGGAGTTACAGCCGTCGAGCAACTATTTCATCTCTCCATGGACAGAGAAAGGGCTGCGAAGCTAGCATCCGCCCATCAGTAATGAACAGGCTTTAGAAGTAGAAAAAGATAAACATTTCATGTCACGGTGTCGCTATTGGCATCGTCATTCGAAATTCGAATACCTAAGTAATTAAATTGGTGGAAAACGACGTCACAATTTTGATCTGTGAAATGCAAGGAATGAAAATTTTCAATCGCAATTATCATGTACCGCTTAGGTAAATAAAACTATTGGCCGCCTGGATAAATCTTACTCTAAGGACGGAAAAAGCCCCCAGAGTCCATGTTTAGATATAGAACTGCTTAATTCAAACCCGATCAGGCATTTTCGTTGCGGAACCCAAAAATTTAAATTATTCGTTTGAAACGTCAAAGTTTTTTATACCTATTGTGTGATTCACAGACATATATCTAATTCGCCAGCGTTGACGTGAGACTGTAACCATGTTCGAGTGGTAATTAGCGGTGTAATAAATTAATTACAACAACCAGTCTTATCTCGAGCGAGACCGAATCAAGGAAATCGTTTTATTTATTTAAATACAGATAACAAGAAGACATCGTGCATTGATGTGTCACTTGTCTAACCTTATCGTGGTGTTCCATAGATTTATTTAGTTTAATATTTTTTTATATAAACTTTTTGGATACCCATAAGAAGTTAATTGTGTTTTGTGTTTGGTGTGGCAAAGACTTGTGTTTCTAATTAACTACATACCCTGGGGCGACATGAAGCTGCACGTGCGATTTTGCGGCATATTCCTAATAGCAATATTAGGTGAGTGTTATTCTTTATTAACGAAGCTCAGCGATTTTAATTATTTCATGTTGTGCTCAGCGTATCTTCATTTTATAAAGAATTTTAACAAACAAGCTGAATTTATATTATCTTATATTATGTATCAATATTTAATTTGAAGTTTTCTTCGTACTTTGACTATAAACGCGTGATCCGTGGTTAACAATGAATATCAACATATTAAAATTTATCGGCACATTAAAAATAATAAAATAACGTAACGAATTTATTTATGCAATTCAATTGAATTGCATAAATGGGATTCTGATTAAAAATATAAGCTAGACAACCATTGAAAAAGGGCGATTCTGCGAGGCATCTGCTTTTTGCTTTACGAAATATTTACACAATAATAAAACAACGTTCAAAGGTTTTTACTAAAGAGAACTGCAATAGAAAACTGCTAAGGCAAGGTAGATTCTTCAAGATTAAATCAAGCAACTTTCTTCGTAGAGCAATCATAAATCCTTGAGGAACCTCGAGTCGGAGCTGCTTTGAAAGTAATAATAAACTAATATTAGGTATATTAAATTCAGTAAAGTGAAAAAAATGTTGTAGGTGAACAACAATTTTCTATTTTTTTTTCTGTGGTATGAACATGCAAAAATTTAAATGTAACAACTTTGGTCCGATACTGGGGCCCGGAACTTTGTAAGACCCCATGCATGAATAAATCTAACCCGAATTTCGGAGACGAAGAAATAGTGAAATTCAAAATACGTGGCCACAGCGAAGTTTATTTCGATTTTGAACCTTTCGTTTGTACTAATAGGGCACATTTGTGTGGTAAACGAAAGAACAGGATCTAAACATAATATCTAGAAACACACTTATTCTTGTGTGAAACATTTCATGGTAGGCCTGCTGATTCTCTCACTCTTTTATACTATGTCTATTTATTTCTATGTCTATATTATATGCCTATATTTTGATTTTGGCATATAAAAATTTTTGAAGTTTCTGTTCTGTTTTGCGAGTGTCTGAATATTCTATAGTTCTAATAATTAACGTTGTTGCTGTCTTGTTCCTCCAACTTGACTTGATTGTTGTTAAGCATGCATCTTCTCATCTAATTTTAGGCACTCAAGGTTTGAAACTTATGTCCTATTTTAAGTTGATCATTCGATGTACAGGACTGTCTGTTGCTAGAATAAAAATAAATAAATAAATAATGCCGTCACAGAATTCCAGAAACACACTGCCGCCTATACCTACAAGTCGATTACATTGCGACAGTTCTACTTTAGGGGTGGAGTTTCTACAAATCGATAGTATAAATAGCCATAAGGGGTCCTGAAAACCCCTGAAGAAGGGTTTTCTGAAAATTCTGTCATCAGATTAGTTGGCTCCTGAAATGAAAACATGTTTCAGGCGCCTGAAAACGGTGGTAACTAGGTCAAAAATTTGATTCTTTGGTTTGCCCGCGAAAATTAACTTCAAAGCTGCGTATGGCCTCCACACACGCCGTAACAATACTTAGAATATTTTTTCAAACAATATCATATATACAGACAATGTTATATCATTTCATACAAATGTCATGAAATTATCAAACGAATAAGATATTCTTAATTTTTGATTTTAACATTATTATAAATGTTTGAAAAATTACTTAGTAATTAAAATAGAATAAAACTAGAAAAATTAAAAAAATTATATAAATAATAAAAAAATAAAATAATAAAATAAAAATAAAATAAAATTAATAAAAAAATAATAAAAAAATAATAATAAAAAAAATAATTAATAAATTAATTAATTAAAATTATATAATTTAATTTAATTATTATTATTTTATTTAAATTTTTCTAGTTTTATTCTATTTTAATTACTGAATAAGATATTCTTGAAAATGGCAAAGCATTTTTATGAACTAATTTAGCCCACGTTTCAATTTATTGTCGTATTGACGGCACCATGCACTCTGTATATTAAACTAGATTCCGTCTGAGACATGTAGCAAACATTCAAACTTTCGCAATTATAATATTTGTAGGAAGTAGTGTGAGTCATGTGGGTAATCTATTGATACAAGAAAATTTGTCTTGAAAATTCTAGTAGGTATTTTCCTGATTCTGTTGGGTGCTTTTATGTATTTTTTTTACAGTGCTGTTGTGCTTAATATTTCTGTAACATTTCACTTTTACTGAGTGCAAATTAAGTTGTTATATTGTTGCTGAACTCTGGGAATATCCAGTGATTACCATACAATGGAGAATAGATGTCAAGTTATTAGAAAATATGATGAACAATGCCGTCCATCTTTTCTGTCTTAACACTGTACTGTCTTGTTTATTGTTCAATAACAATTTAAGAATATTGGGCATTTTCTTAATTTTGTTTTAAAATTAAAATAAATTTTAAAAGATGTCTAGAAAGTCATATAGTTAGACGAAATATCAATTACCTATTTTGACATTATAAATTTATAGCGAAATGACTTGAAATGGAAAATTTAACTTGTTTTGTTTTGCAATGATATTTATATAGTTTAACCCTCGCCGAAAAAAGAGGGGTGTTATTGACTTGTCTGTCTATGTAACTATTTGTGGGTCTGTCTGTAGCATTGGAGCTTCTAAACTAATGGACCGATTTTATTTTGTTTTTTTTTGTTTGAAAGCTGACGTGGATAGGATGGTTCTTAGCTATAATTTATGAAGATCAGGGGTGCGATTCTGTAACGAATCTCGCACCTCACTTCGCAAGTCACTTCGAATTCAACTGTCAAATAGAGCAAAAAATGTATGAAAATTTGCTCTATTTGACAGTTGAATTCGAAGTGACTTGCGAAGTGAGGTGCGAGTTTTGTTACAGAATCGACAGGCAGTTCAGGCGTTTCTTAACTATTTTCTACATAGTAAAAGGGTTTTAATCACTTTCACAGATCCGATTGATTTGAAATTTGGTATACTGTCACTTCGGTGACATTCCCATGACATGACTTTAAGCTGATGACCTGTACCATCAAAAATTCTGCAGGATGGTTGCTCAATTCTTCACAAACTTACAGCAGATATAGCGTGTTTGGGCTCAAGTATAGTCACAATGAGATGGTGTTGGATAGATGATTACTAGACAATAATATTATAGTTTTTTATTATTGTCCAGTAAGTTATTGCATATACTCTCCTCTCTTCTTGCTCTATTTGCCGTGCCCGACAGAGTCCATAGAGATGTAATTTCTAGCTTTAAGCCTTAAGTGATGTTTTTAACATTGTGGTGCAATAAATGCTTCAGTTTGAGTTTGAAAAAAAGATTTTTCAATTTTTATGTCCTAGGGCGGAATAATCTCCAAGTACTAGCTACTGGTCAAAGCTGTCATCTGGATTGTAGAAAGTGGATGGTTCGATTTCCGCCCCAGTAATTGATTTTTTACTAGTATAGACATTTTCCTACATATTTAGCATTTCCAATTTGCTTAACAAATTTAAAATACATGTCTAGAGTTCAATAGTGAAGAAAATACAAGGTCTATGGTAGGATGCGCGATACGAACCCACGACTTTTCACAATCTGAGTGGCTGCTCTAATCACTAAACCTGAGTAGGTTACTCTTGACAAATTAATTCATTATTGGTCTAAGCTTTTCACTAAATTGGAATTCACAGGACCAGAAGATTAGTCTCAAAGCGAGAAAGCCAATCTCTCTATCAATGTTTGACTGCTTACGAATGGAAATTGCATTCAATTTGAAACACATCTCAGTCCCTAAGACACAAACAATAATGCAAAATAAATGTTGAATATTGGAACATTTAATGATAATAATAATTCTATTCACATTACTCTACTTATAACAGATGATTATTCTCTTGACAAAATTATGATAATATGTTTTAATGACAATTTTCCAATATCTATGTAGTTATTTCATATTGTATCAATTTTTTTTTATACAACTAGCTGACATACTAGCTGACGTCCCACCTGGTGGTAAGCGGTTACCGCCGCCTATAGACACCTGCAATAACAAGGAAAAGCACTTGATATTGCAGGTGCGCTGTCATCCTGAGGCCTAAGATGAAATGCCGTCCATGTCCAGTAATTTCAATTTGATGTTAATTAGACTTGCTGGTGCCAACTGCAAATCTGCAAGATTTTTGACATGAAATAAATCCATAGTGTGATATAAACAGTACACTATCGAGTGTACTTTATGCAAAGACTATATAACCTGGTTAAGTACTCCGTGACTTTATGTTAACACTTTTACTTGTTTGCCAATAAGTTAGGATGTTTTGTCGTAGTTATAAAAATCCCGAAATAGCTATAATATAAACAAAATAACAACATTAGAATAATGACAAAAGTACGCTATGAAGATGTATTACACGTCAAACTACCAACTGCAATAGATACCTAAGTATGTCAATATGCTCAAATATTGAATTCTTCTAGTGTAGGCATATCAAACCGAATCTTTCCTATATCTCTATATTTTTGTGAGCAATGAGCAAAAGCCATATTATCTAGATTTTCATTAACAATGTCAAAATCTGTGAGGATTACTTTTTTTTTATACTACTAGATGACAAACAAGCTGACGGCCCACCTGATGGTAAGCGGTTACCGCCGCCTATAGACACCTGCAATAACAAGGAAAAATCACTTGATATTGCAGGTGCGTTGTCATCCTGGGGCCTAAGATGAAATGCCGTCCATGTCCAGTAATTACACTGGTAATGTAACTGGCACTGGCTGTTATTACTTACAATGAAAGGTACAATTTTCATATTATTATACAATACATTGAATACATTTTTCCACTGCGTTATAACCTTGAATTTATTTCTATTATCCAATCCCATTTTCCTTCTTAACAAAGTACAAATAATCCAAATTTCCTTCTGAGTATTTAAGAATGAAATAAAGTATCTGTCTCTTTCAGCTTTTGTTGAGCCCAATAAAAACGTTCAGTTGCTAATAAAGATATATGTATAATAAGAAAAAGACATTGAGATGGAAAAATCAATTGTGCTTACGCATTCGTTTCCAATTGTTGGAAATGTGAGCATATAGGTACACTTTAACATATAGCAGAACTCAAATAAATATTATTTGTACGTACCTATCTTTAAGGTAAACATGATTAAAATGAGAAAACAAATACTCTAGGAACCTTAATTTGTAAAGCCCCGGAAGACTACAGGGAGCTTATATAATATGCTCCCGGTAATGATAATAATATAAATTACTAAAGGAAATAATAATTATTATTATTATTGTAAACAGTCATTTATTTTTAAATATCTCTCTCTAAAATAGTTGCTTTGCCAAAAAATGATGACTTTTGGTCAAGCATGCTATTACTATTATTATTACCATTATGTATGGAATGTGTGACTTACTAAGGTACTAGTGATAAAAATAAGGGATAGGACACAGAGTAATAGAATAGATCGCAGCCAAATAACACTATTTATGTTGTTGTTTTCTTCGGTAAGGTCGGCAGTGCTCATCTTTATTTTGGGAGCAGGGGGACTTGTCTCCTTTTCTGTCAAGATAACGCTCTTGATTTTCACAATATAGGCAACGTGTGAAAAGTACTGTGGGTATTTTAAATGGTTATAGCGAACCATCAGGTGAGCCGACTGCTTTTGTGCTACCCATCTTGTATAAATTAAGGAGTGTAATCCATCTGTTAATAATGTTGAGACAACAAAGAATATATAGGAAGGCAGCGATATTCGGGCCCAACATGATTGATGGAAGGCACATTGTACAATAACTCTCCAAAGAAAATCTAACCAACAAGTGACGTCACACGTTCCTATATTACTAACAAACGTATTAGGCGAATATGGAGATAGATATTTTTTAAAAGTTGCTTTTATAAATGTGAGCCATTAATATTTTTGATAGATTTTATAATAAATCAACCATTTTAACTACATCATTATTCCATTTTTATTTTATTTTATTTTTAAACTACTAGATGACAAACCTAACCTAGATGACAACTCCATAAATGTAAGATTTAAATTGTTTTACTTTTGTTTAGTTTATACAACTAGATCACAAACGAGCTGACGGCCCACATGGTGGTAAGTAGTTACCGTTGCCTATAGACACCTGACAAGGAAAAAATTACTTGGTATTGCAAGTGCAGGCGTTTTGTGTATTAATGTTCTAAATAGGGGAAAAATTACGCCATTTTAACTGAACGCAACATTACTATTAATTTTGATGAGCTTAACCTACACTCTATTCGTTTCCGTATCGGTGAAGAATCCTCACAATCGATGTGTTCTATATTTTACTTTAGGCAATCTTTTTTTACTGCCGATAAAATAGCAGTCTGAATTGAAACTTTTTCTCCACAGTGTTGATTATAGTTTATTTTCAATTGAAAAGCAGTGCAGTCTATAGAAGTCGCTACTAATACGTTTATTAATGTATTTAAATTTTCACAATTATCATGACAGGTACTCGTGATTGCAAGATAATTTCAATATTAAATAAAAAATGAGTCGATAAACATTATCTACTTGTCTTCCTACAGTTATTGATGTCGTGTATTTTTCATAGTAGTTACTATTTGTATTTATCTTATTAATGTACGTATTAAGAAAATGTATATACTTAACCAACTGAGCCACCCAGGACTTGGGATATTCCTGTGAAATTCTTCTAGTCTATCTGTATCTGCGTTATGAGCTGACGTCCACCCTACAATGTCGAAATGTTCTATTTCAACATCCGAAACGAGTATTTTTACAAATACTTACGATTCGGTTAAGTTGGGGCAGTGCTTTCAAATATTCCTAATTTTTGATTTTAACAATATTATAAATGTTTGAAAAATTACTTAGTAATTAAAATATATCTATCCCCGCCTCAGGACTTGAAATTTTTCTAGTTTAGATATATTTTAATTACTAAGTAATTTTTCAAACATTTATAATAATGTTATAATCAAAAATTAAGAATATAATATAATGTGTACATAAATAATGTATGTATTTATTTACTTACATTATTTTTATTTATTTTAGGCGTATTAACTTGGTCTGCTCTTGAGTCTTGCTCTGAGTCGTCACCCTTGTGCTTCATTGAATGTGTATTATTTAATGTTTTCTGTGTACCCTTAGATACATAAATTGTTCAATAAATAAAATATTTAAATATAAACTTATAACTATTACTTATTATAAATTATTTTAAAACAACACTAACTTAATTTTGAGTCGTTAGACTTTGAAACTGAAAATATATAAATGTATCCATTAGCGGCGTCGTTTCTTTCACAACTCTCATAAATATAATTAAGTAATACAAGTACGAAATGTGAATCTTTAACTTAGTTTAGACTGTCTAGAGAAAATTAAAACAGTACCTCCATTTTGCCCATTAGGGCATTACTCTTTAAAACCTTTTTCGTTAAATGCAGCGCGCATTTCAGCTTAATATTTTATTGTGTTCTTGCACATTATCTGCGAGGTAACATCTTTCAGTGTTTATTAAAGTAAAATTATAATCTGCCTCTGTCTAAACTAACTCATCGAGTGTAAGCCACCACGTGAGAGCGTCTCAGAACAAAATGGAAAGAAAAATACATTACGTACTAGCTTTTGTCCGTGTCTTCGTTTGCGAGAATGTCGGTTCTGTGCTACGAACACCGAATTTTCGGCTTGAAAAATTGCCTATTCTATTCCAGACTACAATCTATCTATCTTAGTGCCAAATTTTATCTAGATCCGTTAAGCCGTTCTGGCATGATTAAGTACCGTACATCCATCCAAATTTCGCATAATATATTTAGTACGAAAGTAGATTTGCCCATAAATCAAAAGTTAAGTAAAGAGGCGTATATTCTAGTTTCGTGCTAGAAAATTACATGAAAAGAAATTTTATAAGACAGGAGAGGCAAAAAAGAAATGGTAAATAACTATTTACCATTTAATTACGACCGTACCTTTACGGTTGTAGTACCTTGGGAACACTCTCGCGTTGCCCACAAACATCAATAGAATAGCATAAGAAAATAGTGCCCCTGTATGTTGCGAAGCGAACTTTTGACCATTTCTAGTATAGAATTTGTGAATAGGGATTGCAATCCGGCAACATTTTCAATCCGGCCGGACATCACCGGATTGACAAGAATCCGAATCAACAAGAATACGAATTGAGATTTGTTTTACTGCCTGTGGAAGTTCTAATCTAGGGGCAGTTCTGCGCAGTTTGGTTTATTCGCCTCGCTAACTACCATCGCCTATCATACCTAAGTCTGCCACTATAACAATAATGTTTACCGCATTTTTCTCTTCCGGCAGTTGGTGGTAATATAGACAGTTTATCTGTAGTTGAGTGATCCGGGTGTAGCTCGCATCCATCTTAGACCTTATCATGTCTTAGTTTGAACTGAGGAGAAGGTCAAGAACTACCACGTCAAGATAAATATGAAAAACATAGTCAGAATCAACACAGAGTTTACAAAGGAATCTACAATATTTATTTAAACTTTATTGCACAATTAAACAAAATGTACAAATGGCGGGCTTAACGCCTGATGGCATTCTCTACCAGTCAAGCAGGGGCTAAGCAGAAAACTCAAAAAGCGGTGCACAGCAGTAAAAAAGAAAATTTATAAAAAAACTTAACTAAACAAAGTTAAAATAGCAATACATACATAAAAATAAACTAAATATATAAATATAAAATATACTACATATCATTACTACTACCTTTTATCATCACCACCAGCCTATATAAGTCCCACTGCTGGACACAGGCCTTTCTACATGGGAGAAACACGTGAGGAATTTGAGCCTTCACCACGCTGGCCCAATACGGGTTGGTTGGTGAAAATGATTTCTATAGCACGGACGAGATCGAGATTGCAAATATTGGTTGACCCATCCCGGGATCGACCATGGCAAAAGTTGCTTTGTTTTCGTAATAGAAACTAGAGCGCTCAAACCACTACGCCACTTTGCTCCTCAGATATTTTATTCATAAGTATATACATACATATTATTATAACAATATAAATAGTAACTAAATTCACAACTATCAGAAAATATTCGAATTTCGTAAACTCGTAACCTGTCCCCTTTTACCGCGGCGCATGAAAGCGAGACGGGATGTGACTTGGCCGAGCGCTCAAACCACTACTCAATCATACCTCTTTTATAGTACGACCTCTTTTATAGTTATAATCAACAATAATAACAAAAATCGCCCAAGACTGAACCGTACGCAAATGGCCAAGCAAGCGTGGAGCATGTCGATCGGTTTGACATCTTCGCAACCAGTCACATCGCTAGTAACTGAGCGCAATAGTGTAGTTACTAATTTTATTTATTTCATAATTGCAACACAAATAGTATGTCTAAGATCAATAGTTTTACAGTTATAATGGTATGTATGTTTGATATGTTGCTACGCAGCGACCAAAAACGCTCCATTACATAGCAAATCAACGGTGCTTGGTGCAAAAACGAGATTGTGTTATCGACAAAATTAATAATTACTATGTAATATGTATGTATTCATAGTTGTCATAGTAAAAGTTAAAATAACTTTTTGATGTCCGAAATCTAATATCATTAAAATTTTTGGTTAATTTTGAAACACAAACCATCATTTAGTTTTTGTAAACAGTTAAACTTTAACGATGTTTCAATTGTTTTTATGGATTTGTGGAAGATAGCGCCACATTCAAACTTAGGAAACATCGCAATTTGCATATGAAATATTTTCTTTTAGAATTGTTTGTACTTAACCGGATCCGACACTGAGTTACCGGATCCGGTAGGTCCCAAAATACGCCGGATCCGCCCGATGCCCGGACCGGATTGCAATCCCTAAATGTGAATGACGTGGTATTTGGGCATTATTCACGTGCACTGCTTACCTAGACAAAAATCTGGCGAAATAAAAATCTGTCAAAACGGAAACAACTCGATGTGACTCCAATATTTAAAATATAGTTATCATAAAAAATACATATTTATTGTACATTTTTTTCTCATTTAACACTGTATTGATACTTTTTTCCTCAACCGTACTTTTGCGTACATGTGACGTAAGTATTTTAGCAGGTTTATCGTGCGCATTTGCCTACATCCTGTTCTTGGCTGCTTGATTTGGAAGCGGGATGATTACTTACTAATTTACTTTAGGTCTTTTATCTTTGTAAAATTATGAATTGTTGCATAAAGTTGCACAAAAATAAAACTAGCCTTTCTAACTAAACGTTAGGAAACGTTAATTTGGGAAATTTCTTAACTGTCGGTATGTTGGATACCTACGTTTTACTAGTTCTTGATACTCGTATCATTAACTCTGTTAAAATTCCTCTTTTGCTAATCGCATTCCCAATAGCAAAGCCTTAATCGAACAAATAATTAACAGTTTCTATTTCTTGTCTTCTTTAGCTATTTAACCGACTTCAAAAGAAGGAGGAATTTCTGTGTTCCGCTGTATGTATTTTTTGTATGTATGTTCACAGATTTCTCTGTTAATTGTGAACCGATTTTCAAAAGTCCTTTTTAATTAGATAAATACTCCCAAGGTTGTCTCACAGATATGATGATGGGATCCCAGGAAAATCGAGGTCAAACCTCAATTTTTATATGCACGTATAACATTTTTACTTGAGTATTTGCTTCTAATAGTTATCATCTCATGTTGATGAGCTGGTGATGGAAGGTACAACTCTTTAACGGTAAGGAGTTGGAAGATAATTCTTTAAAAACTTCAGGTACGGATAGACTGACAGTTGTATTATATTGGGTTAATCGAGTGAACTGATGATGGAAGGTAAAACTCCGTAACGGTTCGGAGTTAGGAAATACTTTATCAGTGGTACGATACAATATTATGAAACAATATTACGTATTTCAACCAAAGACAGACAAGTCGATAACGCTAACGGTCACCCATCTAGCTTTAAAATAAACGTGAAAAAAAAATTACAACAAAAATAAAACCGACTTCAAAACACTAAAAAGGAAAAAAATACCTGGGTACTTATCTCATAAAAATGTATTTTTTCACCCTCTGTAGTATCAAGTACTAAGCCACCTACATTATTGTTCAAATTCAAATTAGGTTTATTTGCTATAAATAGGGTTATTTATTACCTTATTACATTGTTGTTTATATGGTCTATGAGTAGCTTAACCTATTTAGCCATATAACTACAGCATGCAAACAATAATGTCAACGAATACGTAAAATAAAAATAAAATAAATGTCCAATTCACACATTGTCTGTTAGCATCAATGAATAATACAAAACGTGATGCTATGAAGTATGATTTTTAATTATTATTTTGAAATGGAAAGAATGACCGAAGTGTAAACAAAATTAACGAATGCATTGTCAAATTTGAAATTAATCATTGCATATGTTTTAAAAGTTCTTCTACCGCGCTCTACCGAGTAAAATGTTTTCCTCAAAAGCCATTTTCAGATATGGTTCATAATTTGATTAATATGAGTCGCTATATGGCGGCGACCGATAATTAAAGGCTCTCTTAGTTCACCGCTATGTGGCTATAAATTTTAATGCACACTGCATAATAGTTTTTTTTAAAACGCTTGGTTTTGGTAATATGTCTAAAACGAAGCTATCGGTATTTCTATAGATACTCCTTTTATTTTATTCGTAATATTTTTTTAACTTAGCATATTTTGGTTTAAAAAAGTTCCAATCTCAAGAATGTATAGATACGGTAGTACGTGTAGTAGTACTACATTAAGGTGCTTGAAATAAGGGCTACATGAGATTTCCGATGATATGTTCCATATTTCGTGGATACATCTTTTTTGAGTAATGAAGAATTTTTATTTTCCACTCCAGCCTAGCAAGATTCAACATATGCGAAGTAGTTAGTCAGTACTGTAGACCTGTATGCAATGCTTGATAAATTTATATAGAGTGTATGAGGAACTAGTTAGCTTGCTGCTTACCTTCTACATTTGTGTTCTCTACAGCTAAACAGCGGATCAATAATTTTTCCTAGAAATATCGCATTATAATAGTAATAATAAACATCATCATCATACACTCACACCTATTAAGTATCTAGCCCAAAGTAGGCATCATTAAGAGCTTGTGTTATGGATACTAGTTAACGGAGAAATAATGATAATAGGGTCGGGGCTTTGGGTCGTCTGGGTAGGTACCACAGCCTTTCTTATTTCAGCCGTGAAACAGTTCGCTGTGTTTCGGATTGGAGGGAAATGTAGCAAGTGTAATTACGGGGCATGGACGGCTTTTCATCTTAGGCCTCAGGATGACAAGGAACCTGCAATATCAAGTGATTTTCCTTGTTATTGCATATGTCTATATGCGGCGGTAACCGCTTACCATCAGGTGGGCCTCAGTTTGTTTGTCATCTAGTTGTATAAAATAATAATAATAATATGTATATAAATATTATAAATCTACTAAATAAACATATAAACATCTGTGACTTTTAAACAAATGCTCGTACTCATTAAACAAACATTTACTCCCACCGGGATTCGTGCCCGGGACCCCCGACCGATTAGCCTGTATAGCAAGAGGCACAGACCACTCGGCCAACCGGTCGTCAAATTTTCGGCATTATTGGAACTCTGTAAGATTTGTCTGTTGGATGTAAAGAAACCTGCTCAGAATGTGCATTGTAAAAATAACTTTGTTTTATTATCGATATTCATGACGTCAAGACCTTGGAGCACGCTCTGAAACATATTTTGTAAGTAACCAGCATTATAACAAGTTGATAAGTTTAAATATTGTAGATACATACCTCTTTTTGTTAGTATTTTAGTAGATATCGGTTTATAATAAATACTGCAAGTATTAAATGGTCATGTAAGTTATATCGGTTCCAATGTACTCGCGTGGTTTTCAAGACCTATAGCAAAATCGGGGAAACCCCCGTAAATGTTAGCAGAAAATTTGAAGGACAACACATTCTGGTTATATTAAGAGGCTTTTTACCCTCAGACGGACAATGAAATGAAACGATTTGAAATGATAATTGACTACAAATAAACTATTTCAATATTTTATAACAGTGGTATTTTAAAGCCACCTAGATAAGAAACGGTTAATACGGTGCTCCTGAATATTTATGAAGGGAGGGGCTTGCGTGGGACCTTGCGTTGGGGACCATAGCCATATCGTGGTCACGGCTGCACGAGAAAATCACAATATTATGATAATAGAGCGCAGATAATCACCAATTATAGTGATAGTTAGTAATGAATTCAATTTGCCTGATTAGGAATAATGTTTTGCATCGATGGTTAAATTTAAGCGCTCAATATTATCATGGTCAATCCATACTAATAATATAAATGCAAAAGTGAATCTGTCTGCCGGTATGCTAAATTTTCATTACTAATTAGGATTATATTTGGCATGGAGATAGATTACATCCTGGGGAATTTCGGCGAGATAATCATAATCGACATCCAAGTAAGCGGATCCGGGAACGGCCTCTAGTCTATACATATTGATAAAAATAGCATACAAACATTTTGTATGCTTGTCGCCTATGTGCCCCGGAACCATAGATCAAATTTTATCAAAGCCTAACAGTTTTCTCTTCACGGACATTACAAAGCATACTGGGTGCAGCTAGTCTTTTATACAGTGTGAGTCTGGGTAAAGTGCACAAACGAAAATGGGGGATACTAAGTATGGCTAATTTTATCGACGCCAAAATATAAAAAAATTATATTGGCTTATTTAATATTGTTATCGATTTTTTTTAATTTTTTTGATGTTGAAATTACCCCGGTGTAGACAAAATCGTGTAAATTTTAAAATAATTGATCTATCGCGATGAATTAAACTGTTATAAAAAACTACACTGAATTAAAAAAAATGATGGACTTTTCACAAAAAACCGGTTATATTTTATAGATTTTTGCATAAATTTTAAAATTGCTTAATAAAATGCCCACTTTGCATACCTTTCTGTTAACTTTAATTTATTCTACGTCATTTTTCCTTTTTAACAGTGTAAATTTCATGTCAATACCCTCTATATAATCCAACGATACCAATCCTATCGTTTTTACAAATGAACTTGCCAAAGGAAAGTAATAACTTGTATGTTGAAGTACCATTCATTAACAGTTGATAGAAAAGGATATGAATAAGGTATTGGCATAAAATTTGCACCGTTAGAAAGCAAAAACAATGTAGAATAAATTAAAGTTAAGACAAAAATATGTAAAGTGGGCGTTTTATTGAGCAATTTTTAAAATTATGCAAATAATTGAAAAAAAAAACCGTTTTTTTGTTAGAAATTAGGCATTTTTTTTTCATTCAGTTATTTCTACAAAATTTTGAATTTATAATTGCGTCCTATCATTACCAATCATAAAACAGTTTAAGTCATCGCGATAGATCAATTATTTTAAAAATTACACGATTTTGTCTACACCGGGGTAATTTCAACGCCAAAAAAATAAAAAAATCGATAAAAAAATTAAATAAGCCAATATAATTTTTTTTTCGTCGATAATATTAGCCATAGTATCCCCCATTTTCGTTTGTGCACTTTACCCAGACTCACACTGTATATACGTTACACAAATAGCATTGCGTCTGACTAGTAATTTTTGTGGCATGACAAAACAAATAAATTGATGTCTTCGTGCATATTTCGATGTTATGTTGGTTCCTTTGTTGTTAACCCCAACGCTCAAAGAGTATGGGTGTTATATTATATTATATTATAAGTTCGACATGTCTGGCATCTGTGTGTGTAGTTGCTAGACAAATAGACAGATTTTTTAACCGTTTTTTTAGTTTAAAAGCTGACGTGATTGTGTTGATCCTTAGCTAAATATTATGAAGATAATATGTTCAGGCGTTTGATGGTCATCAGCTGATTGCCTACTCTACAATAGGGTCTTACTAACTTTTACAGGTCCGATCGATTTCGAATTTGGTTTACTGTTAATTGTTGCTTTAGTAGTATTTCCAAGACATGCTAGCCTTTAGCTGACGCTGTAACTAGCATCAAGTAGTCTGCGGGATGCTTCATTCTTCAGAAAGTTACAGCAGATAAAGCGTGTTTGGGCCCATAGAATTGTTTCAATGAGAAGGTGTTAGGTAGATAATGATTCGAGGCTATTTTCTTATTATGAACTTTGATGATATACATCCTTATAATTTAATACAAAACATTTAACTCTTTAACAATTAGAACTACGAGAAGTTAGCTTTGTATCACCATCGACCTACTGATAAGAAAACCTCGACAATATCTATATTAATAGGTATCGAGATTATTTAATAACAAACAAGGCTTCAAGGTTGTGAATTTATATATATTTAGATATAAAAAGACAAATATGATACAGAAACCAAATTAAAGACAATTGTTATCTAAAAAAATTTATTTAAATAAAAATAAAATCGACTTCAAAACACTAAAAAGGAAAAAAAAATTAAATGTAACTTCCTAAAATGTATTTTAGGAGTTGGTGCTAAGCTGTTTCCAGAGACAATAGAAAGTAAAGCACTAACTCCAAAAATTACCATTTTTTAAGAATTAAAAAATTTGAGGTTTCTCCTCGATTTTCCTGGGATTCCATCATCAAATCCTGACATGGTGACAATGGGGCCACCTCAGAAGTATACTCTACCAAATGAAAAAAGAATTTTGAAAATCGGTTCACAATTGACAGAGAAATCGGTGAACATACATACAAAAAAATACATACAGTAGAACATAGAACCAACTTCTTTTTTTAAAACTAAAATACTATACAAATAGCCAAATATTAATGTATTTTGTGTGTCCTATAGTCCTCATTTCTAATAATCATGGCACGCTAATTACTACACTATATGTATAGCGAGCTCCTCGAGTAGCAGACTAAATAATGGTTGTAGTCTCAGGTTGTAGTGAACAGATGGCGCCTCAAAAATAATACAGTCTCGACAAATTATTGAAAACTTATTGGAATATAGTTTTTTAAGATTGTTTTTAGAATATTAGATTTAAAACTAGATTTCCTAACACTAAAAAAATATTAAATTAACTTATACATAAGTATGTATATTCCAAGTGATTCTTACTAATAAATTGTAAAACATATTACGAATTCAATGAGGTGCGTAAATAAGAAATTGCATTGGCCTCATTGCATAATCTGATGCGGACTTCTACACTAAATGTATTGTACCAACAAAACAAAAACGTGAGTGGTCAGGGCCGTAACTAGAATTAATAATAAAAAGGGAATATTAAGAATTTAATAAAAAAATATAAATATTAAGAATTTTAAATAAGTCTTGAATTAGTCGCATTCTATTTATAACAGAAGTTTACTGATCCAATTGACTTAACTTTTCCTGCTGTTTTAGTAAACAAATTTTCAAAACTCACCTACGTGGATCATAGCTTAGTAAAATCTTAAACTTTTTTTTAATTATAATTATTACATTTAAGCTACTTGATTTACTTATTAAGCTTGACATAAGTCTCATAAGTTTTTTGAATGAACTGATTGTAGTTGGTTTACAGAATATAAAATATTTAAGGCATCGGTAAATGTAACTATTTAACGGAGATTTATACAGGCACACAATGGTTCAGAAATTTACTAAAATTTGACTAGAGACTAGGTTTGAGAGCTCTGGTTTAGATACGAAAAACAAAGCCATGCCATGATCGATCCTAGAATGGATCAATTAAAGTTTGTTATCTCGAGCTCCTCCATGCTTCGGAAGGCAAGTTAAGCCGTTGGTCCCGGTTCTTTCTGCAACCGCTTTAACCCACCAACCCGCATTGGGCCAGCGTGGTGGTACTATGGCCCAAAAGTCCTCATGTGTTTCTCCCATGAAGGAAGGCCTGTGGCCAGTAGTGGAGTTTTTTTTTTAAAGCTGACGTGATCGAGATGGTCCTTAGGTATACTTAATTTATGAAGATCTGTTCAGGCGTTTGATGACTATCAGCTCATTTCCTACTGGACAAAAGGGTCTTACTAAATTTTATAGATCCGATTGATCTGTAACTTGGTTTACTGTTAGTTTGTTGGTATTTCCGAGACATGCTAACCTTAAGCTGATGTTATAGCATCAAATAGTCTGCGGGATGCTTTATTCTTCAGAACATACAGCATATACAGCGTATTTGGGCCCATAAGAATAGTCTCAATGAGACGGTGTTAGAGAGATGTTGATTGGGGCGGGGGGAGGGGGGGGGGAGGGGTGTCACTAAAAATAAGAATTTTATATTATTGCACAACAAACAAACACAAATTGGCACAAAAGGAGAAAACAATGTACAAGCACAATACAAATGTTTTGATAATGGAGCTTGGACAATCAAATAAATATTTCAGAAGAATAATGTTGGCAAGAATTGTATAAGAGTAATACATAACACGTCTAATTAACGTGGAGCTTATCTCCCCAAACAATTATAATTTGCGTTACCTAATATCACTCATATTAAGTAACACAAATTGGTATATATCTACAAATGTATTAATATTATGTTACACACCCAATTAACCAAATATATTAATTACCTGATAGGAATATTTGTCTATAACAATACACTTTCTACAAAATTAGACCGCTACGTAATAGTATAGAGCTGATAGATCATTAGTAAATTCGTCGAAATTCCGAATTGAGTTCGTCGAAATTAGACGTAATTATTATTTGCTTTGCTGTCAAATTTTAAGGTACGGTGAGTTTTAGAATGCACATTAGTGAAATGATACTAATTAGGTAATACTTATCCAATTCTAGTGCAATAGTATATTTTTTTTGCGCTATACAAACCGTTTTATGTAATCAATTATTTAACATCAGTAACGGATTCAATTTCTATAATTTTTAAGTTTTCTCAAATTTCATAACAACAATTCATTAATAAAACCATCTACTAAGGGTACTGTTTGAAACTAATCTCCATTTTCAGTGACCATTCCCGAGGCTTAGGTGACGTTATCGACTTTTGCCCCTATCTGCCTCCTTTAGATGGACTGAGCTAAAAATCGCTAAGAGACTCATAACTCTAAGCGAATATTAAAAAGTAGAGACGAGCATTATATATGTCGCAGCCGTCTGGTTAAATCAGCCACCCAATTAGAGGGCTAGCCCGTTGATTAAACGCCGGTATCCAATAAAACGGCTGAAGTACTACTAGCCAAGTTATTGAGAGCAACGTTTAATCAGATGGCTGAACGTCGTGTCTGTTTTAAATTAGCCATTCAATGGGACGCCTAGGCAGGTCGTTTAAATCGAAGAGCTTTTTTGTGACTGATTGAGTGATTGGTAGGTTCAAGGTTATTTTTTTATGACCACTTAGAACCAAAATGATTTTGGTTATAAATGATCTTAAAAAAAATAATGTACTCATACACATAGCTTTTCGGCGACCTTCTCATATTAAGTTATTCCAAAATTCTATAAATTGTCCTTATTTTGAATTTAATGGTTAGAGACGCTAATAGGTGTCAGGCTTGCGAGGTTACCTCTATAATACACCTATTAGTATTGTAACCTGTAGTAATTGATGAGGTTGTTAATTTCGTTGGTTTCCCAACGAAAAAAGGGCAAAGATTAAATTAATCGCTCCTCGATAAGTTTATTATAAATTGTATGCATCTTAGTTGGACTTTTACGTTTTTTATTAGTCCTTGAAAAATTTCAATAGCACTATCTGACAGAATATCCAGACTTTGACCATTGCCAATAACCCCACTCACACCCTAACGTTATAAACTTGTTTAATCAGAACCACAATTCAGGTTCATTCTGTAACAATTTCCTCTTTACTCCGGCCCTGGGCGCTACCAACGATGACGGAGGAACGGATTCGAATGGGCCCTTTCAATATTAACTGGCGTACACAATCGTTCTCTTAATCAAAATGTATATTTCGAAATAAATTAAGTAGTTCTTGTTGTAAGAATATACAGCAGCAGTGCAGCTTACGACCTATCATGAGTAGGTATACATAAGTATCATCTAGTAATTTGGGGTAAATTGGTTGACCCTGATAGAGTCTTCAAACTGCAAAAAAAATGAACCTGTTCGCAAAATTTGTAGTGCTTGGTAAGTATGATGACAATTGCGTACCACATTTCAGAAAAATAAAGATATTCCTATTGTCATGCATAATGTACATTAGAAGTAAAGAACTTAGTAGAGTTAGTAAATACTAAGTATTACACGGATAATAGGTAATAAATATTCAATTTGTGGAATGTAGAGACTTTATCGTCATTCCGAGCCATCCAGATTTTGGCCCAGTTTAATATTATTTTTAAAATCAAACTGAACGTACTGGCCTCTGACCTGCGATTTGTTTTTGTTCATTACGTCTTTTTGAGTAACGTCTTTTTTTTTAAACTAGTCGATTTACTTTTCTGCTAATTATACAACGATCAGTAAATCTTACCAAACAATGTTGTGAATAAAACAAGTTTGCGCGAATCTTTCGATACGATGTCGTGTACATGGCGCGTGCGAGCGTGGCCTAGACCGTGAGCGAGGACCACCGTTCACGACCGAAACATAATGTGGTCAGACTACTGTTCAAGTTACAAGCGACAACACAATTATTATTTATATACTATGTAGAGTCTGCCCGCGGCTCCACTAGATGTCGGTTATCGCGAAAAAGTAACCTCTAGTAGTAGTATTAGCAGTATTTCCGTAGTAGTAATATTTCCTTTCTTAGCGGCTTAGGAGTGAAAACTTTACAGACAGACTGACTTATCTGTTAGTTAGACAGACAGAGTTAAGTACTCTCTTTTATGATATCAGTGTGGTTATATATTTCACAAATATAAATATAAAAGGGGAATATTACAGGGTGCTAATTTATTTAACACTAGCTGCACCGGCATGCTTTGGAATGCCCGTGAAAGAGAAAACTGTTATGTTTTATAACAATAACAATGAGCTTATGATTTTGATAAGTTATTGGTATGGAACAAATTACTATTTATATTGTTAAAATAATAAGAATATTATACTTATGTATAAAATCATCTGAGGAGATCGGTGGCGTAGTGTTTGAGGGCTCTGGCATCGATTACGAAAACAAAGCTACTTTCGCCATGGTCGATCCCGGGATGGGTCACACAAAATTTATAATCTCGAGCTCCTCCGTGCTTCGGAAGGCACGTTAAGCCGTTGGTGTCGGATGTCATTACAAACGCTTTAACCCACCAACCCGCATTGGGTTAGCGTAGTGGTGTTAAGGCCTCAGCTCCTTATGTATTTCTCTCATGTAGGAAGGCCTGTGCCCGGCAGTGGAACGTATAATAGGCTGGCTATGACGATGATTGTAGGGGGATTTCAGTAAATGGTCCCCTAAACATGTAAATTTGAAAAGATTTAGGAAAAGTGTACAGGAGCACTCACCGGCTGCCTTCTCTTCGTAGACTTCACCGGTCCCGGTTCTTCCTGGTGTCGTAAGGTGTGAAGATCAACTTCAACTTATCTTGGTGTAAAAGTGCTAAATTTTTATTTATTCATTTATTTAACAATTAATGTACACAAATTAACATAATGGAAAAGACATCATAGGAAAAATTGTACAAAGGTATATAAATATTTTAGTTGCGTATCCAAAGTTCACAATAATGGTACTAGGTGACAGTACTTGCAAAGTACTGCGTTTCGTTTTAGGTAAGAAAAGTAAGCTAAGGATACTGTGAACTCATACACTCATGAAGTTTGAATAAGATTTGAAATTAGATTAGAAATATATCTCTTACATTTACGTTATAATAGACGTGATAGCGTAAGACCGATCGGTTTGGAGATCCCTGGGGGAGGCTTATGCCCAGCAGTGGACGTCTCTCGGCTGAAATGATGATGATGATAAACGTGACATTAAAAAAACAAACTTGACTTAACAATAATAATTAATGTTATATAATAAAAATCATTTTTAAAATAATTTACAAACAAAGGTCTTGCCTGCCTTTGCAAACGTTCCGTCTGCAAAGGCAGGCGTCCCCAGAACAGCCTATCAAAGTTTCATCCCTATCTGATCTTAATAATTAAAAGCAATTAAATAATAATATTAGTAGCCGTTAGATGCATGCAGCGCATGACCGATCGAAGTATAAAAAAATCATTAGGGGAGGCCTTTGTCCACCAGTGGACGTCTTTCAGTTGAAATGACGTTGACTCATCATCATCATCATCATCAGCCTATATACGTCACACTGCTGGGCACAGGCCTTCCTACATGGGAGAAACACATGAGGAGCTCCTCATGACGTTGACTATTTATAGATAAATCAATGTATTTATGGGAGTCATGTAAAAGAGTATTAGACAAATCGCTTCTCAATTGGGTAATGTCCTATTATAACCTCCACAAATTGTTAGTCGACGATAATCGTCATCGACTCTTTATATAATAATTGCCTTGCGTGTTTGCGGTTTGAGTCAAGACGTAAGAGTTTGGAGTAAACTGAACATTAAACTTACAAAGTCGTGAAGTGAATTTGGTAAACTATTCGTACGTTATTTTACAGTTCTATTCGAAGTTTCTCTCAACAGAATCATTTCTTGTAAAGCCATTCAATTCTATGTGTATTACACCAATTAAATTGAATGGATTCAAAGCCAAAACGCCTTTGGCTGAAATATTCTCTTTCAATAAAACTCATTTTCCAGCAGTTTTTAATTATTTAAACCAAGATATCACTGACTTTATTCAATATGAACCTTATCATTACTTCTTAATCCGATACAAATATTCAGAATAAGCCCTGTATCACATTTAAATGGCAGTCTATAACAAAATCTTTACGTTTGGCACCCGGCGAAAATGTAATCGATGCTTAATCCTTTGATTATAAATCTTGATTAATTCCGCTAATGGCACTGAGATTTTAATTCATGCCTATTACCTACGTATAACTAAGAACGACATGGAATATATTAAGTAAATATTGTCAAGTTCAATTCGGATCAGTTAGCTCTCAGAGCGAAAAGTCGTCATTAAAAAAATGTGCATAGCGTAAAACGGCATGGGAGCAAAACGTCCTCAATTTAAAAGTTAGGTAGGTACTGCATTTGAAAAGCAAAATATCCGTTTTACAAAACAACAACAAATTGTATAGTCGTGGAAGCTAAACGTCAGCAATTTAAAAAGAACTCTTCACATAAAAACGTATAAACTAGTGGCAAAAATACTTACTTTTATATACAGTATTTACTAAAAATAAAAATATTTATTTCATATTCTATTTGGCTTCCGAAAAGGTATTATTGTAAGTACGTTGTAATACGACATAAAGAATTACTACAGTCACGTTGAAAATGCTACTTGGACTCAGACTGTTGGGTAGGCTAAAAATAATAGTGCATTAGGGACGTTTTGCTTTCATGACAATTTTCGATAAAGACGACTTGCTTTAAGGGCATGTTTTTTTTATTTGCGGACGTTTTGCTCCCTGGTCTTTCTTCCATGCACTTATGTTCAGCGGACATTATGGTACTAGAACTAAATGGCTGTAAGGACGTTTTGCTAAGAGAACCACCTGCCCCGAAATCAACACTAAAATAAAGCTCCAGTAACATGTAAGTGTAAGTGTGGTTATTGACTGTTTGTTTATAGTTGCGTCACTGGATAAGCCGATAGCATAATGCTAAACTTAGTGCTGTAAGTATTACCATTCTGCAAATAATGTGCACGAGTAGGAAAACTTACAACAACCGCTGTGAAGGTCGCTATTACTAAAAAGGGAAAAAGATTTTAATTCAACTTGATTATCTATAGTATCCACAACAAGAGTTTCAATGTCAAAAGGATATATTGTATCGCATAGCAACATTAGAAGAACTATTAATATAAACTATATAGTGGTCTCCTTGTGTTTATAATATAATTAAATTGTGTTAATAATTAATTTAAATTATAAGTTTGAACATTATTGGTTCTATTGTTAAAGACTATACTTAACTACTTCTATAATCACTGTTTTTTTTTCTTTTGTTTTTTTTTTAAATTTAGTGTGAGGTAGTGTTTGTATTGTTTTTATTATTGACTTAAAGTATTTTTATGCATAATTTTAAAAAATATTAGCATTTTTCACTCCTCTATATAAACTATAAGTGTGCGAAATTTCATACTCCTCCGTCCGCGCAATTTTCGTGAAAAGGGGTAGAAAGTTTTTGCTTCACGTATTAATATTATGATAAAATTAAATAACGCAAGGAAAATAAGCGAACACCAAAGATAAAATGTTCAAGGAGTTTACATGCCTGTTTTGTTATAAAGTATGCTTTATAATATTAAGAGAATCCCCTTAGGGCTAGCGTAGGAGTTTTTCCAATGTCTAAAAGCACTATTGAAGAAACTTTCTTAAGTAGAGTCTAAGAAAAGGAAAGAAAGATACCTATCTAATGCCAAGCTACTTAACAAACAAATCGTTGAGCTGCAGATATTTACATAATTTTGATAATCAGTTATATTTTTTGTTGGTCAGGTAGGCTTTGGACGCATAGTATTACATATAGCGTAACTTTTACATGCGTATTACATATAATGATATATTGGTATAAATGGAGAGAACGTACTACGGTATTACTTATTTCCGCAGAAATCTTTTTCAGTAGACCGGCGAAAGGAAAGTTAAAACAAGGGCAGACTATTAGGCGGTGATCTTTATCTCGATTAAATTTCTCCGAGTCGTCCCGGTGCAGATTATAGGCATAATATTATTAACACGTATTATGTCCTTTATAGTGCATTTTTAGTGTCGTAGTGCAACCTTGCCTTTTTAGTGTAGGAAATATCAATAAACTTTATCTACAGTTTATTGCATATCCCACTGCCGCGTAATAACGACATAGTTATATTGAAGTATCTTAGTAATGTTCTTATGCCATTATAGTGACGACGTATTGAGTTGAAAATCAAACTTCGGCAAATATTGTTTATTTAAAACACTTTTGTCACGCTAAATATATTTTTTCCGGCTATCTAAATACTCTAGTTGAAATTACCGCCAATTATCTGTATTATATGGAAGAATTCCCTAACACCCTTTAATCTACAAAACCAAGCGTCCCGTAAGCATTAAAGAAAAATATAAGAATAGAGTAATTATCTCAAGTAACACGCCGGCTCAAGGCCACAGCCATGCTTTATGGCGTTATCACGATTTGTTGCCGTGCTTTTATCACGCAGTACATAGTATACGACTCCGATATAATATATTTAAAATTAAACCGCATTCCAAATTTAACTCGCGTTTGATTCCAAGAACATCATAATTTCAATATAGAAGATGGAGAATCTCATCAAGTTAGGATCCCATAATGCAAATTATAAAGTCTCTACCTCGTCTACACACTGCCCGAAATATTGTAACCCAGAGACATTAAACAGAGCTTACATATTATGTTCGCGCATGCCTGAAGCTCCAGCAACCGATTCATTAGACATTCAAGGGATAACTATAATAATTCTTAAGTCTAATGTGGGTGTGTGCTAGGAACTAAAGATGTTGAGCCTCGCGTATTTTTCTTTTATGTTGTTTTCATGCTGTCATAACAAATACCAAACTATAATAATTATACAACAGCCCAGTACTATGTTAATACCTGCCCATACATCCGGGGTAGGTTAATACGTAAATATTGACCCCGCCGGTTTGTTAATTATTGCCCCCAAGGAATTAATTGCCTATTATGAAACACGCATTTTGAACTGACTTCAAAAAGGAGAAGTTTTTAATGTTTGTTAACTAAGAACTTTGTCATTTAAAAAACGGATGTTGAAAATATTTCTTAATTCATAGAGTGTCCTATCAGATTGGACACATAAATAATTTTATGAAAATCGATTAAGTCATCAATCAGTCATCCAATCTTTTCCCTTCAATCCGATATACAGCGAACAACATTACGGCCGAAACGAGAAAAGCGGTACTTCTACCTACCCAAAAGAAATATTGCTAAAAACCTTAATTAAGTAATGTAGCATTACTAAGTGTGTAATGCGCTTCTACGGAAAGTATACCCTTAACATTAACACCATATATTTCAAGCAAGAACCAATAAATTGTAAAGTTGAAAATGTTCGATAGCTGCCCAAAAATGTCGTTGACTTTCACTCCGCATTGAGCACAACAGCCCCAGGTGTCCACTGTCCATGTCCATGAAAGTTGGTCCCAGCGACATATCCTGGCACGAGCTATAGTTGTAACGTCTATAGTGTTAGAGAGACTCGTTTATTCTTACCTCTGATAAATGTAGCCCTCTCGTAGTGCCCAAGGCGCTACGAGCGTCTATAGGGTACGTCAACTGCTTACTATCTGGAGTAGGTACCATACGATTGTTTGCACCCTTATCGCATAAAAAAGCTTCCAATTATAAAACAAGCGGTTGCACGTTGTACTTGTCACTCGAGCGATCACTAAACGGCATACATTACAATGGATCACTCAAGTATACTGCGTCCAAACTTACGCGTGACTTTGCAATTGCTCAAAAGGATAATTATCACGCTGAATTAGAATTAGAATCATCTAATAAAATTATACGCATTATTTATAATAATGCGTATAATTTTATTAGATTACTAGCTGACCCCGCAAACGTTGTTTTGCCATAAAAAATAAAATTATTGTCCAAAAAAAATTGATATTAGCCGATTTTGAGACCTACTGAATATACGTATAAAATTCCTAGCTGTCCCGGCAAACATTGTATTGCCATAAAAAAATGTCCAAAAAATAAATAATTAATAGATAAGTAGTAGCGGATTCTCAGGCCTACTGAATACACATATAAAATTTCATGAAAATCGGTCAAGCCGTTTCGGAGGAGTTTGGTAACTAAATTTGTGACACGAGAATTTTATATATAAGATGTATGCATGATAGAGGACGTGAGAGTTGACGTTATACTTACTTATACTTACTTGAGGCAAATTCAATAAAAATTAAATGTTAACAACCCAAATGTCATTTTGTATGGGTTTCATACAACTCGTACAAAAATGACAGAGGTTTGTTTACATTAAAATTTATTCTACAGTCAGTTTGTCAGGGGCCGTTCAAGTATTACGTAACGCAATTTTGTTGTAAAACGTTACGAAGCGTTACCAGGGCGGGTGGGGGGATTCGAACAAAGCGTAAAACGCGTTACGTAACATGTTTTTTTTTGTAATTTAAATAAAAAACTATGGAATTAAAACCTTCTGAGTTGGCAACGCTTTTCATTCCGTCTTTTGCGGGGAATTCCTCGATTATATCGTACCGTACGTCAGTTTTATATTTTTCTCCCAACCCGTTCTGTTTTACGGGGAATCCCTTGTCAAATAAAAGTAAATAAAATAAACAATATAAGCAAGTATTACGAGTTAAAATTTTCATGTTTTAATAAACAATAACAGTTAATAGTTATTTGTTATACAAGAGTGTAAAGTTGTCTTTTAACCGCGTGCTCAATTTTGATAACCGAACAAGCGAAGGATTCTAAAATTGACAACAAATTATAATCCTGAGCGTTAGCGAGGGAATCAAAAGAGCACGAGGTGAAAAATCTTTGCACTCGAGTGCAACACGTAACTTTTCATCCCACCTCAACGAGGAAATGAATAAATGCAAAAAAAACATTTGCGCATTATTAACAGTTTCAGTCAATTCAGTAAACTCCTTCGTCGCTAGAATCACTGTTTTTTACGAGGTTTTTGACTTGTTTTCAAGTTTCTTGTTTTAAGCCTATAGTTTTAACAAATATGTCGTGAAAATAAAATGGCGCGCGCAAAGCAAATTAAACAAAAAGTACACCAAGAAGGTGCCGACTCTGAGTCTTTAACAAATTAAAAAGGGGTTGTATGATAAATTCGGCACCATGGAGGTAGAAGCAAAGAGGTTTAATGATGTTCGGAATTCACAAACTTAGTGCACAAGATGTTCTAAATTCAATTTTACAGTATCCTCTAGCGGATAAAAACGGCTTTTGCAAACACGGCTTTTTATCGAAGAGCAAAAATACTCTTTCCGAGATGGGGGGGATGAAAAGGTATTTAGGTCTCTTTCTAGTCCTTTGCGCTTACTAATAAATTGTGTCTTTTAGCTAAAAATGGTCCCTTGGGTGTTACGTTACGTTTAGTTGGGGGGTCCCGAACTAGGTTACTAGGGGGGGGTCAAAATTCTTTGAAAATTGCGTTACGTAATACTTGAACGGCCCCTCACTCATAACATAAAAATGTAGTTTACCTTTCAATTGAGTAAACCGAAATCACAATACTCATGGCACTTTCCCTATGGTGTTAATGAATAAATTTTATAATAGAAATATGGATATGATACGATGAAATATACTTATTAATACGAAAAATCCATTCTTCTACTGACAACATCATTACAGAGCCAGACTTTAAAAAAGTTAAAGCCAAAAGAAGTCTTAACTAATACTTTTAATTTAACCTACGAATTAAGAAAATAGGGCTTACTTTAATTCTAATCTTGTAAAAATTCTTGCTGATAATTTAAGTGCACTTGGTGGTAGACTCGTATGTAGGGTCGTCTGAGTAGCTAGGTACTACCACCGCCTGCCCTATTTAGGTAACAGTTTTCTGGGTTTGGAAAGGTAGCCAGCCAAAGGTAGCCAATTGGGCATGGAAGGCATTTCATCTTAGACCTCAGGATGACGACGCACCTGCGATACCAAGTGATTTTTTTCTTTTTATCGCAGGTGTCTAAAGGCGACGGTGGTCACATACCATCAGGTGGGCTTGTTTGTCATCTAGTTGTATTAAATAGAATGAGTATCTATTGTTTGCAAGGCATTACCGACAATTATTTTTTTAAGTATTTGGAGTATAAAAAAACACGTTAACATTCGCCCGTCAGATCTAAGTTTAGATAGTGGTAATAAATACTTACATTACCTAGTTGAGAAACGGTGTCGCAACGTGGTCGCAGACTACTGTAATCCATTGTGAGTTGTAAAATAGGTTTACAAATCTTCCTTAAGAACAGACAGAGCAAATAAAAAAAAACTTTTTCATTATACATAATAATAATTGTGTGTGTGTGTGTGTGTGTGTGTGTGTGTGTGTGTGTGTGTGTGTGTGTGTGTGTGTGTGTGTGTGTGTGTGTGTGTGAGTGAGTGTGTGAGTGTGTGTGTGTTTGTATTTATTCATTCTGCAATTTAAGGCATAACGTTTTCGTTAACGCACGCTACTTGGGGCCGCAGTCCCAGTGGTCTTAGCCGCCTGAACACTCGAACGGGTGTTCTGTATTTTCTTTTTTACAATAAACAAAACCAATTTTGCATAAAACTCACACGCAAAGCATAGCATGTGGGTCTTTTTATTCAAATAGAAATGAATGTGTGTGTTATGTTTTTCCAAAATTATTGACCCTTTAGCTAATAATTATAATAAAATTTTTGCAAAAGTGTAACTTAAATTTTAAAAATTTATGCATACTACTAAGCCGATTTTGACGAAATTTAGTCAGAGGATAGTTAAAGACCCTCGGAAGTACAAAGGATACTTTTGGTGAGATTACCGACATCAGCGCGGACGGAGCCGCGGAGCTCAGCTAGCCAAGTTATAAACAGTTTAAAATGTTTCATAAATTAGCAGAATTATTATAACAATGGTACCTACTTCGCTATGGAATCAGAAATTTATTAAGTGTTGCTAATTACTAAATAATTAACTTAATTGCCAAATTGTAACTTATTTTGCGCAATTAAAGTTTAAATGAATTACAAATACCCAATATCTTGTTATTAGTCACTAATTCCTTCCCGCTTCTACTTTTGCCGTGGAAGACAGGATTCTTAATAAACTTCAATGAATGTAGTTTAAGATTGTGCATTAAATATTGATTTTTAAGTATCGATTATCCATGAATTATGGATCGTGTGCGAAATGATTATTCGTAAACTTTACTCCTACAAATTACCCTCATTTTTTCTTAATAGATTCCAATCTGAGACTTCAAGGGAACATTAGCATATTCTACACGTGCTGCACGTCGTCGCGGAGAATACTGTCATTGAGAAAATTAGTTACACTCTTTCTTAATAAAGAAGTAAGAATATGTTGCAAAAATTACCTGATGTTTGATTATACAGTGAAAAAAAAAGAATACAATACCGAAGATTCTTAAATTATTATTGTCTCTTTTTTATTCTCCTCTAAATTATCCTATGAATATCAAAAATACGAAAGTATTTTTGTCTGTCTGTGACGTTTTCACTTCTAGTCCACTGAACCTATCCAGATGAAATTTGGCACGGAGATCTATTTCAGCTTGAGAAAGGGCATAACTTGATGAACCGATAACTTGGCTTGATGATAAGGCCGATAGAAGGCTCAAAGCGATGCAATGTCTCGACGCAATGGTAGAGGCTCTAGGCTGTTCACCTTTGAGTTCTCTGGTTTCAATTACGAAAACAAAGCAACTTTCGCCATGGTCGATACCGGGATGGCTCAAAATTTATAATCTCGAGATACTCCGTGCTTCGGAAGGCACGTTAAGCCGTCGGACCCTTTTGGTACTGTTCTCTATTCCTCATAGTTTCGGATTTGGGCATCCACACCAACTTGAAAAATTCGGCCCGTTTAAGCTGGTGATAATTGAAAGAAAGAATAATTTGAGCAACTTTAGTTTTGTATTCACTGTATACCTAATCAAACAGCAGGTTTTATTGCGCCATAATCTTTCTTCTCCATTAAGTAAAAAAATAACAAATCTTACGTAATATAGTATAGATATGTAGGTAAGCAAATCGGTCAAACTTATTTTTATTTTATAATGGGGTCATAGTATAGGTAGGTACTTATTAGAGGCCACGACATCACAAACGCAGATAACAAATCGTCCGCATAACATAATCTCGACAAAACACAATTAACCAAAACGCAACAGTTTGTGTAAACGGCAAAAACTAATTTCAGCAATTAGCACGAATCCAAACGTTTTGGCTCCTGGTGTCTCACTCAATAGTATCGTTGAAAATTAGCAGATGCAATTAGTTGTTACGATACAATGTCCCGTGCCACATTTTTATTTTTACCTGATTAAACTGAGAAGTTTCAAATAAAACTGCAACTATTTATATACTTTGTAGAGAAAACAAAAATATGTGATCTCGGGCTCCTCCGTGCTTTGCAGTTGCTCCCGATTGTTACTGCAACCGCTATGACCTAAAATCACAGAATTCTTTGTTGAATGAGTTAAAATGACAACTATCAATAATTGCGCTGTTATTTGTGTATATCACTTTGTCATTCAATGAATTTCACAACGTTTGCATAGAAATGTGATCGAGCGAAACACATTAATATTTGTTTGTAACACACGCCCATCCACAGAACATAAAAACATGTGATTATTGAAACAAAAAAATGCTTAGAAGTCTTTACATACTGAACGTTAACATTAGGTACATTTATTGAAACTTCTAGACATAAAATTCATTCATTAAATCCACGATTATTTAAGTAATGGAAATTCACAATGGTAACAAATTGACTGTTTATTAATATTCAACACACACAAATTGAAAGCTGTATCGTGAAACTAATATTTTTACTTTGCTCTGATGAAAATAAACATGGGGTACAACTCAATTTGAATCTGTCAAACACGTTGCGCGTCCATTTCAACACAATAGCGTTGCAATCTAAAGTTTGGAAAACTAAAACATTTATTTTAAGCTGCCAGCTACCCTTCTTTATCCAATATGGCAAACAAATCATAACATACAAAAATTTTAATTATAAACCAGTCAAAGTACTTATACATATTGAACAATCAGCAATAATGTATGAAACAGCTGATTTGTTTTCCGGTTTCAGAGTTGGTGCCGTAATAAAAGTTGGTCTTATTGATGAGTACTTGGACCTCTTTCCAGGATATGCATTATTACACGTTTTCTAAGCAATGCATCTGTTACTTGATTATAATAGATAAATATGCAATGATGATAGAGAAAATAAGACTGTGACTGGAGAGCGTGAGGACTCATATTTAAACACATATTTACCTGTCAAGCATCAATTTCCGGACTCAATTGATTTTTCAATTGCCAAAGACGGGGTTAGCGCCGCTTGACAGTAATCATTTAACTTTCTAAATTATTTGGTCCATGATAGTAGGTATAATTTTTTATTGACTACCTATTGAAGTTATATTTACTGACGAATTTGACATTATTATCTTGAAATTTATTTTGGAATTATTGTGACTAGATAATTAGGATTGTTTTTTATAGTATTGACATTGATATTATTTACTTCTCACTATGTTTGTATACCTTGACGAAGGTGGAAACATAGTAGTAAGACTTAAGGGGGATTGGAATTCTGGAGTTTAAGGAAGTCGATATCGTAGTAGTTGTTGGTTAGTAGTAGTACCGTAGTTGCGGGTTGTGTGTGGTGGCATAGCTGTAGTAACATGTCGTACGATACGCGACAGTACGCATATTTTATGATGCGAGGGTTATCGCGAGCAGCTATGCAATTCCTTAAAGTCAGCAGCCATGAATTCGTGGCTGTCGGCAGCGCTGTCATACCTTTTGGCGTTTGTTTGACAACCGTTAGCGACACCAGGGGCGCGTTCCAAGCCTACGACTTTTTACTCTAAGGCCGTTCCGTGCCTTTCGGCATGACGTTTGGCTGTCACAACTACCCCGTTCCGAGCCTCGGAGAGTTGTAACTTTTTGGCGATCAATTTTGATGGTTAAAAAACACTCTGACGTTTAAAACGTCATATGTATCAAATCTCAAAAAGGAATTCATATTTTTAGTTTATTTTAAATAAAAGTGAATAAAAGTTGAAATACAGACTTATTACAGAAATTTAATGCGGAATGGAAGACTTTGTATTAGTTCTACATAGGTAATGACTGAACTCCTTGTCAAAATTTGAGGTTATAAGAACCACTTGTGTCGCTCCACACCTTAGAGCAAAAAAAAAACAACTCGGAGTGTTTGAAGTGTAGGCTCGGAACGCACCTCAGTGTTCGGTGACGGCGTGAACCGTAACTAAAAACTTGTTGATTATTATATCTATTAGGTTGGCGAAAAAGTCTTTTCGCATTATAGTATGTATGAACTTGTAATAAAATCTCTTTGGCTCTACTATTTGTATCTGGCTGGTTTTGGTATCATTAAAAGTTTAGATTTTAAAAAAGATAATTCCAAATTCAAATTAGGAAATGTATGTGTTTTTCATTTGTTTTTCGTACAGTCAAGATGAGTTAATCTAATGAAGAAATTTGATGCATTTTAAAATTTTACTACAAAAAAGGTAAAAATGCAACGCAAGCCGCGAAAAAAAATTGCGATGTTTATGGACCTAGTGCAGTGTCTGTGAGAGCAGCACAAATTTGGTTTAAGCGTTTTCACTCCGGAAATTTTGATGTCAAAGATGCACATCGCTCTGGTTGCCCTATTACGGATAAAATTGATGCCATTTTTGAAAAACTGGAGCAAGATCGGCATATCAGTAGTTACGACGTAGCTGAAGAACTGGGAATTGACCACTAAACAGTTTTGGCGCTTTGGGATCCTAGTGAGGACAAATATAGACTAATAATATTTGAAAGAGTTCGACGTCAATTTGCTCCGTGGTTATACAGGAAGAGTTATGGCTACTATCCTTAATTGTATCCATCACTTTTTGTTTCGGGTATGGTTGATCTTGAAACTCTCTCTCTCTCAGAAGGAAAATGCTCACTGTAGTGCACTATTTGTCTTCCTTGCATAATAAGATCGACAGTCACTGTGTTTTGAGGGCGCTAAACATATTGTTACCTGGGCGCTTGTCCTGGGTCAACTCCGGGATTGTGTTCCCGAATGCACCCACGACGCGAGCTTTGACTCTCATATGCAGTATACTCGCTCAGCACGATGATCTAGATCTGTTTGCCGACAGTTTGACAGGGTTGTGTCACAAGTTTCATGAGTGTTTAAGTGTGACACGTTAGCAGTGTTGCTCAACTCAATTTAATTAATATTTCACATCTTGTTTGCTTTATGGATATAATGAAAATCAATATTAAATATTTAATTTTGTAATAATAATTCAGTTTATATTACTATAACTACTTGCTTACAATTATGACATTAAAAATGATTTTACTTTGACAATGTCAATGTATACTTAATGACAATTTTAAATTTCGCATAAACTATGTATACTTGTTTACATAACATTGTATTTAAGTTAGACTTGCTGGTGCTTTGGAGTTAAACTGTAAATCTGCAAGTATTTTGACATAAATAAATAAAATAAATGCAAGTTTAAAGCACCTCGCTATACATGCCTTTTAACATTGGCTATAGTTTCCGTAACATACATTCTGTTAGCTTTTATTACTATGCTAATGACTGCATTCTCTTAACTTCCTTAGAACTCTTAAAACCTAGATCCTGTTGTTCGGTTATCACTCCAAAATGTATCCTATGTCCTTTCAAGAGTCTCAAACTCTCCTTATCATCATCATCATCATTGCAGCCGAGAGACTGCTGAGAGTAACTGCAGAAGAATAACGAAATACTTACATCAGACGGTTACCACTTACCACCAGGTGGGCCGTCAGCTTGTTTGTCTTCTAGTTGATTAAAAAAAGACAAGTAACTGGAAAGCTATTTTCAGCCTTCGCTTCCCTTTATATGGACAAACCAGAGCCGTAATAACCATACAAAAATATAGAAAGTAGGTAGCCCTGTATGTCTGTGTGACTGTTCTGTTCTGTCTGTGTTCACCCCTAAGCCGCTGAACCGATTCCGATGAAATTTGGCATGTATTTATTGTTGAACTGCAACTACAGGTCACAATTTATTCTGTGGAACCTTGTATCCATTAAATACTACAAATATCTTATTTACAATTTTCCGTACGGTGTTAATATACAAATAAAATAAAATATACAGGGTGGTGACGAGAATACGACAGTGAATTAAAACCGTCACCGTCCCGTACAATATATAATAATAATAATAATAATATTCATACACTCACACCTATTATCTAGCCCAAAGTAAGCATCATTAAAAGCTTGTGTTATGGATTGTAGATAACGGATAAATATTGATAATAATATGTATATAAATATTAGAAATATACTAAATAAACATATAAACATCCATGACTCGTGAACAAATGCTCGTATTCATCACACAAACATTTGCCCCTACCGGGATTCGAATCCGGGACCTCTTGATCGAGCAGCCCGTATAGCAAGGGGTAGAGACCACTCGACCAGCCGGTCGTCAAGACAATATATGACAAGGTTTGTATAAAAGTTGACTCGCACTCTTGATTTTATTACTCCACCACCAATATTAATCGTATGATCCAACTTGGCTTTCAGTCTCTTTAATAAATTGTAAAACAAGATACCATATAATAATAATTACCTTGTCTCAGTTGATGTTGAGGAGATTTTATTTCTTTACTGTGGGCTCATGACGTCACTTAACTACACAATACAACGACTTGTTTTGGAAATCTTAGTCTTTCCTTTTAGGAAAACAAAAAATAAGAACGCGGGGAATCACAATGAAGCGTTGTTTTCCTGCATTATTTCGTGTGGAAAGTCCCTAACTTTTTGTTTTATTGCAAAATTGTGCGGGACAAAACTAAATGCGCACTTAACTCTAAAGGCCCTAAATAGCATTAACATAAATAAGAAGCAGAAAAAAACTTTAGATTCGATTATGCAACGACTGTTTGGAAACCAGAAAATAGATTTAAATATTTGATTTCAGTTAAGCAACACACCATAAAAATAATTAGCATATAGGTAGTTCATAGATATACACGGAGATTTCTAAAGATGTAAAAAATCAAGAATTTCCATGAATTACCTTATAATGTTACGACATATTGATCATCAATTTGAATATTTGAATAAGATATAATATTTTTTATACCCACTAAAGTAACGAGAAAAACAGCATTCCTCGGACTTCAAAGACATAAAGTTTTTGTAAAAAAAAGAGCAAAAACTCGTAGATACCTACACTGCTTGTCTTTTATAAAATTATCAGCAATGAGGCATATTGGTTTGACCGCTATGGTTTCGATACGAAAAACAAAACAACTTTCGCCGTGGTCGATCCTGAGATGGGTCAATCAAAGTTTTTTTATCTCGAGCTCCTCCGTGCTTCGGAAGGCACGTTAAGGCATTGGTCCCACTTGTTCCTGCAACCGCTTTAATCCACCAACCCGCATTGGGCCAGCGTGGTGGTGTGATGGCCCAAACTCCTCGTGTTTTTCTCCCATGTAGGAAGGCCTGTGCCCAGCAGTGGGACGTCGTCAATCGGCATGCTGTACAATGCCCGTAAAAAAAACTGTTAGGTTTTATAATCCTGCATCCTTCGCAGGCGTCCCAAAATGCTCTTCCAAAGTTTCATCACTATCTGACCAATGGTTTCGGAACGCATACAGGATAAACATACAAACATTGATATTTATTTATATACTTAGATTTACTGTTGAGGAAAATGCATTACACTAAGTCAAAGACTTTTCTTTACTTCGCATCAACTGCGCAACTCGCAACAACTCATCTAATTTTAGAGAAAAAAAAAGCTGGTTAAAGGATCGAAATTCTACGTAAATTTTTATTACGGTAATATTGGTAAAAATCATGTGATATTTTGGCAGATATAAGGATTTAAATTCATGATTGTTTTTACTCATCACTTTTACTAAAAAAATACAAAATTAAAAATTTTAAGAAACTCCCGGCGTCTCATTTAGACAATTCATAAGAGCTCAAACAAGCTATATCTGCTGTAAGTTTCTGAAGAATTAAGCATTTCGCAGACTTTTTGATGGTATAGGATCAGCTCTAGGATAGTATGCCATGGGAATGTCATCAAAGTGACAGTACATCAAATTTCAAATCATTCGGAACTGTAAACGTTAGTAAAACCCTATAATTGTGTAGAAAATGAGCTGATAGTCATCAAACGCCTGAACTGGTCTTCATAAATTATAGCTAAGAACCATCGTAGTCACATCAGCTGTCAGACAAAAAAAACCGAATCAAAATCGGTCCATTCGTTTAGGCGCTACGATGCCACAGACAGACAGACAGACAGACACACAGATACACAGACAGACACGTCAAACTAATAACACCACTCTTTTTTCTGTCGGGGGTTAATTAAGAGGATTTAAAAGTTTTTAATGTCAATAAAATGTGTATTTTTTGTTTCATTAGTTTTATTCCTACATATTTTTTTTATGTTATATCATTTTTTTTCATACACGTAAGTATTAGCTACACACTAAGGTTTTATAATTTTAAAAAATAAAAGTTTTTATAATCCAGGGACATTCTCTGGCGTCCCTATCAATCACTTTGGAGCGCATAGGAGACAAACATACAAATGATTTTTATTTACTACAAATATTAACATTTATTTGTTATTATCTGAATGATTTTTGTAAACACTTTTCTTTTAGTCTTCGCTAGCTCACATTTAACGTGCGCCTCAATATTTTTACCATATATCTAAAAAGCAATTTTTACCTTTTTGGGAATGAAAATCTCAATTATAATCCAACAATATTTTGGTTCGAGCTCTTTAATATAGATCGATTATAATACCGGTTCTTTATGTAAGATCGAAGCGCGTTTTCAATAAAAAACGACCAAAATGTTTATTAAATACTGATAAAAAATATATCACAACTAGAATAATTTATGACTTAATCCACCTTTATTCGATACTACAAGTCAGATCGGTTTCTTATTATAGAATCTACATCTGCACTGAGCCGCGATAATTGTGTCCCTTTGCTCCAAATATTTGATCGGTGAAACGTTACATTTCGGTCTGTTGGACATAATCCTACTGCAGTTTAAACAGCACCTGGATTTTGCTTGCAAAGTTTGCAGTACTTAATTTAATACCAATATTTTACTTGAGCAGACTCCAAAATTGAGTTTACTACTTAATTTCTGACCCTCATGCACTTCACTTGATGTTCACTTAGTACATTTGATGCACACAAGGTACTGGGACTACCCACTAAAACTCCCCGGTAACTCCTCTGCCCTTCGCGGGGGTAGCATTGGCTCTGGCGAAGCAATTTCACCAACCCGCCCCCAGATCACTTACTACCCCTAGTACCCCTACTCATTATTACCTAGTTGATATTGTAATTCGTCCAACCATGTTAACTCAACTCTGTAAGATCTCAATTTGTCTGTTAACTTTTTGGCACTGTTTTGGTCTTTATACTTTAAAAAATATGTCTCAAAACTATGACTGTTTGATGCATTTTTTTTAAATTATCGATATTCCAGATTTTAATGTGAAAGGAACTCTGTCTGTCCATCTACTATATTTTCATAAAATTGCCCATTTAGATAAAATTTGGCCACTAGTTAGGTATATATTTTACATTACTTTTTTACACTTTTCACTGAATTTCTGATAGCGACAACGAAGTGCCAGTGCCGCCTAGTTTACATTTTTTAGAAATTGACTCTTTTATTTCCATGAATTTAATTAAAGAAGAAGCCAGTTATTCGTTCTTTTAACGCCAACTGCAAAATATAAAATTCAAAATTTCAAGTAACCCCGGCGTCATCAATCATCTATCTAACGTCATCTCATTGGGACTTCTTATAAGCTAACACGCTATATCTGCTGTAAGTTTCTGAAGAATTGAGGATCCCGTAGAATACTTCATGGTATAGGATCAGCTCAAGGTTAGCATGTCTTGGAAATACCACGTAAACTAAATTTCAAATCAATCGGATCTTTGAAAGTAAGTAAAACCCTTTTATCAAGGAAATGAGCTGATAATCATCAAACGCCTGAACTGATCTTCATAACATATAGCTTCGAACTATCCTGAAACAAAAAAAACCAATAGAAATCGGTCCATTCGTATACGAGCTACAATGCTTAAAAGCTTATAACACCCACTTTTTTTAACACCCACTTTTTTCGTCGGAGGTTAATAAAAATGCTGGAAAAAGCTTCTGACTAAATCAACTTATATGATTTATATGGCTTTATGGCCAGTCAACTTTTTTTCACTTTGAGAAGGTAAATTTTGTCCAACTTTACAAATTGCAATTATACACTCTGAGGATGAATACGAATCTAATGGCACCTTACTGTTCAAAATCGGTCAAGCCATTAAGCTATAGGTGGTCACAATGTAACAGATATACAAGCCAACATAGATAAATATATACTTGAAAAACATAACCCTCCTTCTAGCGCAGCGGTCAAAAATACTTATCATAAAATAACTATGGTTGCAATGAACTGTTGAAGTTTTGTGTTAAATTCTGGCCAAGCGGAACTATACCTATAGTGGTAGTACACACAACAGCACATCAAGTGTAACAATTGCACTACGAAAGCCGCCTCTATTACTGACGCAGTAAAGGCGGTCTCAAGGTCAAACTGTTACGCTTGATGTGCTGTCTACGGTACCATTGATGATAGGGATATTTCAGCAAAAACACCCAAAGAAAGTTTTTGTTATCGAGGAACCTTCGCAGGCGTCCTCAGAACACCCTACTAGATTTCATCACAATCTGCTATGCGATTCTCTAAAGTCAGCAGCCATGAATTTGTGGCTGTCGGCAGCGCTGTCATACCTTTTGGCGTTTGTTTGACAACCGTTAGCGACACCAGCGACCCGACCGTGAACCGGAACTAAAAAGTTGTTGATTTTTATATCTTTATGTAAAAATTAAAACCGACTTCAAAAAACTGGAAAGGATAAAATAATTAAATTTAAGTAGGTATTCATCCCCTAGAAACATATTTTTGGAGTTTTATCCTTTCCAGTTTTTTGAAGTCGGTTTTATTTTTTGTTTAAAATTTTTTTTTCACAATTTTTAGTGGTAACTTTCTACGGTCGAAGCTAGATGGGTGATCGTAAACTTATATTGTTTCCTACTATCGTATCGTTTCACTAAAAAGTCATTTGAAAAGCAAAACTTCGCAATTTCGCATATGTAGACGACTTCATAATTTAAGTTTCTTTAAATTTAAAACCAAAGTACCCAACTGTTTTTGAAAAAATTTTTATGGGACCAAATGGCAGCTATTCCGCATCGAACAAAAAAAGAATCACGTAAATCGGATCAGTAATCTCGGCGTAATCGGTGTACATACATAGAAAAAAAAAAAAAAAAAAAACATACCGGCCGAATTGAGAACCTCCTCGTTTTTGAAGTCGGTTAAAAATCAACAAATATTGAATGAAGTCATTGCGAAACGATTTAAAAAAAACGATATTAAAAAATATCCATTGTAGGTACTTTATGTCCTATAACAAAAACAGAGACAATCATCCACAGCCAAGAGACCGACCGTAGAGATTAGTGAATACGCTTTCGCGCAGCACGGTTCGTCAAAATCAATGGCAGCTCGTCGTCTAATCAGTATTAGTATCATCTATAGTCAACCTCGATGTCGAATATTTTTGTTTGTGAATCACACTGCTAATCACAATCAAGTGTCAATTAAGTATTTAAAATGTCAACTGGCAGGTAGTCATTAGCTGAGTAGTATGTACATTTAGTGAATGAATAATATCCGTTTGCTTTCATTTGTTTTTGCATCGATCGTCGTTTGCTCGTAAAGCACGCGTGAAGGGCTCTAATTATTAA
This sequence comes from Nymphula nitidulata, assembly GCA_947347705.1. Lineage (NCBI taxonomy): Eukaryota > Metazoa > Arthropoda > Insecta > Lepidoptera > Crambidae > Nymphula > Nymphula nitidulata. The sequence continues at coordinate 29,464,178 of OX374616.1, forward strand.
ATGTCAAACGTATGAATTTGCATTATCAGCCGATTCATTACACCGGAAATAGTCTAAATTATGGTAATATTTTTGCTTCTCAAAAGGTGTTTACTTCTTGATACGTAGATATTATTGAAACTAATACCCATCAATTACTGACAGTTCCAATACCACCTAACTTAATTACTATTTTTACTCACAACTAATACGTAGCCGTGAGATTTTTCATATCCAGCCAGGTATATGTGCAGTATTTCAAAAATTTGGAAAAATCTCTTGAATCCGGGGAAAATACAAATAATTCGTTTATATGCATAGTTTGTGTGAACAAAAGTTAAAGTTCTTCGTCGATTTCATCGTTTATTCACTATGGCAATATGGCGGGCGACACAGAAATTGTTCTGAGCACAGAAGTCAACTAAACGTCACCAAAGTGACATAGGCGCCATGATGAATGTTTGGCTGTGTTCTGTGTTGCAGTTTTTACTATAAAAATTCTTGTTCGTACCACGCAACAAAGCAAATAAAAAGAAAATGGACAATTGAACTCTGTTCTGCATATTTTTTCCTTTTTTTCAGAATACTGTGGACCAGCCCCCTTATTCTCAACTGTCGGATCACGGATTCGATTCGTTAAGTCACATGCCGTCTCGCTTTGACGCCGCGCGATAAAAAGTGACAGGTATAGAGTTGCCGAAATTCGAATTCTTTCCGACAGTTGAGAATAAGGGGGCTGGCCGCGTCACCATACATTTTTGAAACATCTCTTTTAATGTAATGAATAAGTAACGATTAGTGATTAAAAATATCATTTTTTTAATATGTCAAAAGGCGTTATACCTCTGGAGGTTCATGACAATTGAAAATTCAATTGTTCTGGAATCTGATTCTTGGCGGTTTGAGTAAACACATGATTGTGCAAGGTTTTTTTATAATTTTCAATAAACTATGTGTTCTTTACCAGACCACGCCCCGGCGCGGCGCATCTTCAACAAATAGAAAGGATATTATACACATTAAACATTAGTACCCTATTATAAATTCGTGTTCTACTAACGTTCCAACAACACTCATAAGTTTACTATAACTCAGAAAAAAAGTGGATTTAAATTTTTGGTAATTATGAAAAATAAAATAAAAAATAATAAGTAATTTTACCTATGAAAAAAAAATAAAACCAAAAAATAAAATTTTTGTTTTTTTTCACAATTTTTAGAAAAGTGATATAATAATGGCCGACAGCATATATTGTTACCTACTAACGTATCATTACACCTAAAAGTCAGAAAGTAAAAATCCGTATTATCGCATAATGGAATGTGAAAATAGAAAGATGACTAACATTAGGATAGGAAGGTATTTAAGTACTCTACGTAAATCGGATCAGAAATCTCGGCGTGATCGGTGTACATACATTGAAAAAAAAACATACCAACCGAATTGAGAACCTCCTCGTTTTTTCTAAATCAAAGAAATAAAACGGAAGCAGCCCTTATCTCATTCCCATCGTACGCTTTTTAATTATTTAATTGTTTTATTGCACGAATATTTAAAACCATTTTTTAAAATTATTATGCAACTAGATGAAAAACAACACACCTGGTGGTAAGTGGTTACCACCACTTATAGACACCTGCAATGACAAGGAAAATCACTTGGTATTGCAGGTGCGCTGTCATCCTGAAGCCTAAGATGAAATGGCTTCCATGACCAGTAATTACACTGGCTTTGACCTTTCCCTTCAATACGAAACACAGCGAACTGTTTCACGGCTGAAATAAGAAAGGCGGTGGCAACTACCCAGACGACACTACATACAGGGGCCTTACCACCATCTTTATAAAAGCGATTCATATTCCGCTCGGTTCAGTATTGGTTCCTAAACTGCGTCGCTGTCATAGTCGTAGATAGCGTCGTAGTACGAATTAAACGATTCTACTCAGTTTAGGTCCTAAATTGCATCGCGATAAAAGATGGTGGTACGGGTGCAGGTCTACCAAGAAGTACTTTATTAGAAAGGCAATAAACTATTGGAATCGTTCTCGAAAAATTTTAATAAATTAATTGTTTCCTGTTTGTCGTTGTATTACGTATACGCTTGCGCTATTGTTGTTTTCTTGCACTGACTGAGAAAATCCCATACTCTCTCCTCATGTCCTTAGCACTCCCAGCCGAAACATACTTGCTTTTACCCGACTTCAGTGGAGTCCTACAATGTTTTTCTATTCATGTACAATAAGTTTATTGTGTGACCAATTTAACATCGTAAAGACTAAACAACTGGACCAATTTCCAAAAATTTTAATGAGGTACAATCGGCAACGACAGTCGGCAACACTTTAGTGCAGCACTTATTTTTTTTTTACGTCAACTAGTGTCAGTTTATTTCAAGCTTGTTTAACTTTGTAGTAGTTTTTTTTTCTGCTGTCAAAGTGATTGGTGGATACACGTTTTCGAGGCAAAATTAATATTTTCTTTGAAATTTATTGGTTTTCCTGGGTTGTTTTTTGTTTTTAACAGATAACTAACAACCAACTTAACGTTAATAGTTTTGTGCTGTCTTTGGTAAGTGTCCTGTAGTTAGTTTAACAAATATGTAATTTACGTAGGTAGGAGAGGATGGATGTTGACGGTGAGGCGTTGCCTCCAGACCTATCTGGGGACAGCGCCGCGTCCTCTCACAAACGGAAGATAAATACTGCTCCATCAGATGACCCACTAAAGAAGTTACCCTATAATAACCCTCCTTCAGCCTCAATTCAACATGTTTTTACAATTCCAAATGCTGATGAAAAGAAAAAGTACTCTGATACTGACCATGCCCCGTACTTAGTACACGTTTCGAGATCGGAAGATGACCCTAAAATAAATTATGCGCTGAGGAGTGTTATTGTTGGAAAATTTCTTTTTAAAAATAATTTCCAAAATATTGTCAAAGGAGGTGTAGAAAACATAGGACGGAATAAAGTAGGCATAACCTTTAAAACAGCGGCATCTGCTAATGATTTCGTGAAGAATCCTATGCTTAAATCAGCTAACTTAGTTGCCAATATTCCAACATTTAGCATTACCCGTATGGGTGTCGTACGCAATGTCCCTCTAGAGATTGACATGGAGGAGTTTATATCTAGTATAGATGTACCTTTAGGATATGGTGATATTATTAAAGCTAGACGCCTTAGTCGTAAGACATTTAGAAATGGAGAAGTAGAATGGGTACCTACGCAAACTGTAGTTCTCACATTTTCAGGCAAAACACTCCCTAAAAGAATATTTAGCTACTATACCTCTATTCCGGTTGAGACTTATCTGCTGCCAACTATTCAGTGTTTCAATTGTTGTCGTTTTGGACATGTCAAAAGTAAATGCAAATCAAAGCCCAGGTGCTATGTGTGTGCTCAACCTCATCAAGGCTCAGAATGCAATGCTGATACCCCGACTTGCTTGTTCTGTTCTGCAAATCACACTTCAATTGATAGAAATTGCCCTGAACATGCTAGACAAAAATCTATAAAACTGGTAATGTCTCAGGAAAATGTCTCATATATTGAAGCATCTGCTAGATACCCAGCAGTAAGAAAATCCTTTGCTGATATTGCCCGCCCAGTACATAATACTCATAGGACACGTGAGGAATTGCCACTTCCAAGTTTGAACCCCAGTACCTCATCTTATAAAAAAACTGTGTATATTAGACAAACCCCCCATACTACCTCACCTACCCAAGGCTATGACAGAGAAGCACACCGTCAATTAACACAATCCCCTGTTTCAACATTACCCAATGGCTGTGGTTACCCTTCAGATCAAGAAACTAACCTAAATAGTGAAGATGACAACTTGATCACTAATCTTTTGAACACATTAATTAATTTAATATCCAAATTTGATGATATTTCTCTACCGAACAACGTGATTAATAAATTGACCCAGGTATATTCTAAAGTAAATAAAACACGCGCAGATAATTCAGTGGAACATACGGAGTATTAAACATAAAAAGTCTGAATTAATACATTTAATAAATAAATACAAACCAGCTGTCCTTGCTATCTCAGAGACTTGGCTTCGACCTGGATCCTACTTCAGGATTCCAGGATATTCCTGTCTCCGGGATGACAGGGAAGATGCTCATGGTGGTGCCATGATTCTGATTAAAAACGCGATACCTTTTACTAGAATTTCACTTCCCCAATTTAATGAAGATATAAATGCTGTTGCTGTTAAATGTCTAAACATTACATTTCTTTCTATTTATATACCGCACCCTCACTACTCCCTTATACCAGATTTAAACTTAATTCTTTCTTCAATTTGCTCCCCTTTCATGGTTTTAGGTGATTTTAATTCACACCACACTGTTTGGGGATCTTATAAAACAGATTCCTTTTCATTTTTGTTGTTGGACGTATTTGACGAGTTCAATATGTGTTTGCTTAATAATGGCTCTCCAACACGGTGGGCACCCCCACCACAGGATCCAAAAAGAGTTCTTGACTTGTCCTTGTGCTCTCCATCTCTTGCCTCTAAAATTGAGTGGAAGACTTTACCATCCTCCTATGGAAGCGATCACTTCCCCATATTAATCACCATACTCGATAGAAATATTCCTTACAAAGAATCAAACCCACTCTTAAAATACAATCTTTCGAATGCAAACTGGGAAGAGTATAGTGCAGTATCAGATCAATTAATTCAAATACCACAAATGAACCCTTCCCTGCACTTAGATCTCCAGGCTTCTTATTCTAAATTTATTTCCTGTATTATTGGTGCAGCAAATAGTTGTTTCCCTCTTAAAAATTCAACAAGAAACTTTATATCATCACCACCCTGGTGGGATCCGGAGTGCACAAGAATGGTTAAAAAACGAAAAGCTGCTGAAGCACAATTTTCATTCTCAGCCTCTATAGAAAGTTATCTCATGTTTAAGAAAGCTTCTGCGGAAACCAGGAAACTTCTTTCTGAGAAAAAGAAGAAAGGATGGCTACAATTCTGTGAGACATTGTCGCCGCGATCCCCTCCATCACTAGTATGGAAAAATATAAAGAAATACCGCGGCGCATTCACTGACAATACAGACACATCTTCTAGAGATCCCGACTCATGGCTAGAGGGTTTTGCTAAAAAACTAGCCCCGCCCTGGGTGCCTACCCGGGAAGAATCTGTGATTCCCCCCATAGAGAATTTAGTTGTGGATATACATACAATGAACGATCCATTCACATATGACGAACTATGTCTTGTTCTTAAATGTCTTACTGACTCATCACCTGGTATAGATGGGATTCCATATTCCTTCCTGACAAAAGCCGGTCCGATCACAAAGAAAGAGTTCTTGAAAATCATAAATGATTCTTTCCAATCTGGTCTTCTACCAGCTGATTGGAAAACCCAAATAATTATCCCGATATTGAAACCAGGCAAAAATTCCAGTGATCCTTCATCTTATCGCCCTATTGCCTTGTCCTCTACACTGTCTAAAATTGCAGAGCACCTGGTTAAAAATAGGTTGGAATGGCTGTTGGAGAATAAAAGAATCTTATCACGATCACAATTTGGTTTCAGGAAGGGATTTGGAACCATGGATAACTTAGCAACTTTCACTTCTGACATAAGAATAGCTTTTTCAAACCAGGAATTGATAGTTGGCTTGTTCTTGGACATCTGCTCAGCCTATGATAATGTTCTTCTCCCCCTACTCAGGCAAAAAATGCATCAGCTGAGTATCCCAGAGAGAATAACAAATTTTATTTTTAATCTATATATGGCTAGGACAGTTGTTATAAGAGCAAATGGTACAAACCTTCCCCCCAGAGTAATTTGGAAGGGACTTCCCCAGGGGTCAGTACTCAGCCCAATTTTATACAGCTTATACACTTATGACCTTGACCAAACAGTAAATTGCTTCTCTAACATCTTACAGTATGCTGATGATATCTGCCTTTATACAACAGCCAGGACCATCGAAGAAGCCTCTTCTAGTCTTAACACATCCTTGAGATATCTTGATGTTTGGTTAACGGATCATGGCCTATCTCTGTCCATACCAAAGTGTAATGTCGTGACATTTTGTAGGAAACGGTTTATCCCTAATGCCAGTATTCTTATTAATAATGAGGAAGTTCCTGTTTCAGATCATGTCAAATTTCTAGGTGTCATTTTAGATTCCAAATTAACTGGTATTCCACATTTATCCTATGTTGCCAAAAAATGTGAAAAAAATATAAATATATTAAGATCACTCTCTGGGGTTTGGTGGGGTGCTCACCCATTCACTCAGAAACTACTCTATAATGCTTTGATACGTAGCCATTTGGATTACGGTTCATTCCTATTAGAACCATGCAGTAAAATAGCACTAAACATGCTGGACAAGATCCAGTCCAAGTGTCTTCGTATAATAACTGGAGCAATGAAATCTTCTCCCATTAATGCCCTGCAGGTGGAGTGTCTTGAACCCCCATTATCCCTAAGAAGACAATTTCTCTCGGACCGATTTGTATTTAAAGTTGCTCAATCTGCCTCTCATCCATTGATGTCCAGGCTGTACTCATTATCACGGGCAGTTGGAGATAACTACCGTGGATACTGGACACATAAAGAACCACCTTGTATATTTAAAAGCTATAAAAAATTTACCTCACTTAATTTTCCAATTTCCCAGAGTGATATTAACCCCCTCTTTAATGCCCCTTATGAAGCGTTAGTCCATCGGCCTAATGTTATCTTGGACTTTGGCATTGAAAAGCATTGCCCCACTGCTAATATTAAATTTTTACAAAAAATATCTGAAAGCTGGCATGATTGGCTACTCGTATTCACTGATGCCTCAAAATTATTAGATAATGCATGCACAGGAGCAGCAGTTTGGATACCAAAATACAAAATTATTTTAAATTACAAACTTCCACCTGCTTCTTCAGTTTTCACAGGAGAAGGTATAGCTATTTTAGAAGCTGTTAAATTTGCAGAATCTCACAAATTAAATAATTGTATTATTTTCTCTGACTCTAAAAGCACACTGCAAGCTGTTTTGACCAATCCATTTCACTCCAAACTTAAGTCTAGTATAATTCTGGATATAAAAACAAGTTTATATCGTTGCCATAAACAAGGCACTAGTGTTGCTCTAGCATGGATTCCAGGACATAGTGGAATTAATGGTAATGAGTCAGCTGATCTACTGGCAAAGGATGCAACTCGCACGGGATCCCTATCTCAATATAAAATATATGTACAGGATCTCCCCCATCTAGCTAAAATGCGCCTCAGTTCGGCCTGGACCTCCAGGTGGAAGGAGTCAATGTCATACAAGGGAAAATTATACGGAGCGATACAGGATACTATTCCTAACATACCATGGTTCTTTAAGTTTCGAGATGCCAATAAACAAGTCACGTCGACCATATGTCGCCTCCGACTAGGCCATGCATGCACCCCAGTTCATCTAGCGAAACTTAGAATCAGGGACAGCTCTATCTGCGAATGCGGCCTCGACGAAGGCACGCTTGAGCATATATTTTTTGAATGCCCAAGGTTACAGTTCTCCCTTTATGATAGAATTCCTCCTAATATTCCTCGTCCTTCTGATTTTAAATCGCTATTATCATACGTATTTACTCCCTTTATAAATATCCTGTCCAAATTTATTTTAGCTAACAAAATTAAATTATAAGTTATTAATCCTTCTGCATATAATTATCTTAACTTACTGTAGTTATGTAGATTCCTATATTCATAACGAGGTGATGGTATATGTTTGTGACGTGTTTTCTATTTCAGACTTTGGGAAAACTTCAATAGTACATGATAACTATCATTATAACGTGTATCTGTCATAAACTCGACACTGGCAGAATTCGTCTCAACGAGAAGCCATAAAATTAAAAGAAGAAGAAGAACTTTGTAGTAATCTTAATAATTCACTCAAGTAAGGGGAATTCCATAAATAATGATCCGAATGTAGGTCCGATTCCAGACTTGTTAGTTATTAGAGAGGTCTGGTATTTGCATGGCTCACGTTTTGGAATTAATTATACATAAACAATGTCCAACAATTATTAGCTCTGGTTTTATACAAACAGGCAATTACTGTGGCCCGTAAACTAATCATGACATCTAATAATAAATAATGGAAGCTCGGTTACGTATTGGTTTGAGAGCTTCGGTTTCATTTACGAATACAAAGCAACTTTCGCCGTGATCGTTCCCGGAATGGGTCAATTAAAATTTGTAATCTCAAGTTCCTCCGTGCTTCGTAAGTCACTTGCCACCTTATTCTCAACTGTCGGATCACGGATTCGATTCGAAAAGTCACATGCCGTCTCGCTTTGACGCATAGCGATAAAAAGTGACAGGTATAGAGTTTCCGAAATTCAAATATTTTCCGACAGTTGAGAATAAGGGGGTTGGTCCCGGTTGTTACTGCGTAAGCCTACCAACCCGCGTTTAGCCAGCGTGGTGGTGTTGTGGTCCAAACTCCTCATGTGTCTCTCCTAATGTCTGGTGATAATAAAGTCGGGTATGAGGTGACCAGCTCTTCCGGAACTCTAACGCTACAATGGTAGAATCGTATGTTGCTTGAGTGAAACGCGATTCTATAGTCAGATTATTATTCTCACAGAAGAATTGTAATCAAAGTTCTGTCATCATTGTCAATTGACATTCAGGGTTTCTCAAGCTAAACGCCCGCAGAAAATATCCCACAGTTTTTCTTATTTTGTAAATATGGTTTTTTCGGGCAATTTTTTTATTTGCTGTGTGAATTCTTGCACAAAGCATCGTAGGTCGTAATACTAGCTACGTAAGAATAATGCCGGATAATCGAAAGTATAAAAACTTTTACTAGCGAAAGTGGAATAGGAAAATAGCCTGTCGATAAGCAGGAACTACTTAGACAAATAAAAATTGACCATTTTTCATGGTTTTGAATTTTCCACTCATAAAGCTAATTCATTTATTCCTCTCCTGACAATCACAATGATTTTTTAAAACAGACCCAAATGTTAATCACCTCTCTAGTATTGTCAATAATGTAATATCTCCATAATACCAAAATTCAGTTGTTTAAACATAATATGGTTTACGACAGGTTTACCAAAATAAAACGATGATTGTAAAGGATAAATTGTTTTCATAGTGAAAATGGATGACGAGCGTCTGCGACTTGTTTCCGATTGAATACAGGTACCCTATTATTTTAAGGTACCTACCGCTAGGAGTTTCGATAAGTATTATTATTATCGGTCGCATGTAACTGCCAAAGTAAATTTAAGATAATTTATGAGTCACTGAATTTGGTTACCGTAATGGTACATTATGATATAAGTCCGGTAAGTTAAAAATTACAGCCGAGGCGATATTGCTACAAGAAAGCAGAGGCTGTATCTAATTATCAAAGCGCACGTATGTCATACTTACGACATTTTATAACATATTTGCGTGGAAATAAATAAAACTTGGACTTTCTTAAACGAATAAATCTATAATCACCTGTTAAAGCAGTTATAAAATTGAAACAATTTGTAAAATTGATTATCACGTTGCCAGTTAGCATCTTTAATGTTGTCAAGTTATTATTATTAATTACAATTTCACCAGTCTCTCTCTCACTATCTTGAGTGATTTATTGTCAAAATTAATTACATTAAAGAATTAAACGTTTATTTTATTATATTTTATCTCCCAAACTTAATTTTATTCATAAACTGCTGACCACTTTTCAGACATAAAAACTCTTTGCTAAGATTTTAAAAAGTACCGTTCGTTTTTAGGCGGAAACTGTGCGTTTTACTTCATTTAAAAAAACTCGCGCGTTTTAAATTACAATAACGCACAAGTAGGTACGTAGTGAGATACAACACGATATTGAAATTGGTGTAATAAGGGACCCTTTACGAGCAAATTTGTTATAAATAATGTTACACGAATTTTGTTACTGGTTAAAAGCGGTTTTTCATCCCCTGGTTGGCAGTCGCTAGGCGGCGAAGTAGGTAGGAGAACTGATAGTTTTTAATTAGTCAGTCGGATAGACTCATATAACCTATATCACAGCTAGGTCGCCATAAAAGCTGTTCTATAAAAAAACCGCCCGCATGTAGACATGGCCGCCATGATGATGGTGATAAACGTATCATTATATTTTTATAAAACATTACAATGCAATTTGGATAGAAATGATTAGTTTTGGTTCCACCTGCCTTTTTCCTGTTTGTTACGATCTTCTGCATATTATTAAGTCTAGAGACTATTTCGAAGGAAACCAAAAAATGCTGTACTTACTGCTTTTATTGATAAACTAATTTAAAAAAAATAAAAAGCTTAAATGGTATAATTCAATTACCCTTCATTCAAGCTGTTTCCGAGCATTCTCCAATGATCTGACAATTAATGTCCCGTTCATAAAACACCAGTCACTGTTTGAATTGAATAGGTCCCATTCAGTGAAATAAGGTGAAATTGGTTTTCAATTAAAATGTCCAAAGGATTTAATTATAAACTGTCGCTTTTGCCGTCTCTTTTCTTGAATTTGAAATCCGTTTAATTTAAGTAAATTGAGATTAACTGTCTGGATTCTGGAAGTGATACTTATCAAATAATAATAATACGTATTATGCAACGATAAATGTTGTCGCGTACAACATTTAAATAAATTAGCATGATATAAATTTTAATAAGTTACATTTTGTTTATTACTGCAATATTATAAGAGCAATATAAATATCAGACCCATATTTATAACACCGGGTTTTTATTATTAAGTATTACACTAAGGCACAGGAAATAATAATCCTACTTATAAACAAATTAATGCATATTTCCTGTAAATAGCCTCCATAACATTGCAATATCTCTTTGCCATAAAAATTTTTAAATGGTAAGTATAACAATGAAATACGAGAAATACTTGTGGTATAGAACACTGTTTCCTTTAGGATTCTGTACCTAATTAATGATTAATTTATCAAAGCAATATCCGCAGACTATCCTTGACAAAGACTGTATGTTGATGTGTTGAACTGTCACTGAAACAGCAGAGAAAAACGAACTATATTAGAGACTAAACAATATAAACTATGCGCAGTCTTTCGTGCGCAGTGAAGGGAAGCGGTCAAAGCCGTACTAACTAATATTAGTTGATTATAATCTGTGAACCATAGAGGCTTACGATGAAAGAACTAAACGGTGAGACAAATAGCTTACGTCAAAAAATATTGTGTGCGTCCGTTAGCAACTTTTTAATAGTTTGAAATCAAAATGAGCTACTTTTAAAACGTTAAGCTGTTTGAGATTAATCCATCAAACGTAACCACATCCAATTTCATTGATATAGGTAATCACTAATAATGATTAGCAAAACGTGACGCCGACATCGATATGACATAACAATGTGAAATTTGTAATATTTTCGAATAGTGCTTTAGTAAGCAGTTGCAAATTAATCAGTACACATATGAATCATCCCAAGAGGTGCCGGGAGTCTTATGACATTTAAAAACAAATTGTGTCTGAATCTGGTATCTGTGGCTTTTATGTTCAGTGAACACTTGTGTGTTCAATAGACATTTTCCGTTATCAATTCAAAATAAAAGTTTTGTTGTGAGATTTTTTAAAAATAATGTCGTACTCGTGGGTGATTGTTATTCAATCACGGAACCAGAACCGCTGAACCGGGTGACATTCGGCTCGAGAGAGATTACAATCTAGAATAGCACATATGCTTCTATAGATACCGTGAATACGTTTCCATAGGAATTAGGATCACGCAGACTAGTATAGTAGGTATATAGTATTAATGTTAGGTATTGATTTATTAATTGGAGAAGTGTGATTTATTGTAATATTACTGGAATGATATTCTCCCATTGTTTAGAATAGATTAGATTACGAAGAGAGTATTGTGCAAATTAATTAGTGGAACAACCGATTGTTAGTATATTATCAGCATAACTACAGCAATTAATAGTAACTGCTAATTTAAAATAGTTCGAGACAACACTCAACGCAGTATACCACCATAAATGTGACAAATTACTCTTACAAGAAGGACGGTGGTACGTGGTGTGTTAAAATAAACAAGAAATATCAATTTGGAATCGCGATAAATTAAATTTCTGTTAAAAAAAATCAGACTGAATCCATTTGAAAATGCAAAAGAAAACAATTGGTTTTCACAAGGGCCTATCCCTTTCGAACAAAGCTTTCGAACTATTCGAGAGCCGATATAACAATCCACACCAACACCAGCCCTACAAAAAATCTAACCTATCCCTTTTTATTGCTTTGCGTAAAGGTGAAACAGAATGTGAGCCGAATGACGGTTCAGTAATTGAATAAGTACCAACTTTTGCAAATATTCCTTATGATATATTTTATTCGATTCAAAATTCGATTAAATTAAATAAGTTTACAAGCAATCGTCGAAGCGATCGTAAGCTAAACTGCCTTAGTGTAGATTAAATCTCTTTTAAATTTCGGTGAATTTTTACTTTCTTGTTTAGGCGTTAATCGATATCCGTAAAACTTGCAATTTGTTACGTCTATTCGCATTTTTTTTATCTATTTATAGAATGACTTGGCCATCGCATGGCCTTGGTCTATTTCATCGTCAACTATTTAAAATAATCCTATATTCGAACATAGGGTTACTCTAAACACATGCAGTGTGGGCAATAAACATACGAGAAAAGCGTTGTGTGCGATTGTCAAATCATTCTATTAGGTATACTAAAAAAATAAAAATATCTAATATTGATACGATCACTTTTTAAATAGACAAGTCGGAGGAAATCGATATTTATGGACACCCCCCGGTGCAACTATCATCAAACATCATAACATCTCAAAACTTTTTTCTCTACGAACTACGTTGCGAGACTGGCAACTTTTTACATGTAATGTTTTTGAAGGAAGAATCTCAACTCTTTTTTGCAGGCAGTCTTTCTTTTTTCTTTTGTGGTACAACTTGTACGTCAGCTACCACTTTTCTCAAAGCCCTTGTCCTTAGGGGTTTTTTCCGAGACTTTGAATCAAATTATTAATAAATTGACAATTTAATTTTAATCAAACGATATTGAATCCAACTGCATAAGTGTGTTGTGTTATTACTCTTACATATATTATACTCATACATATAGATACTAATATTTATACTTACATCTTAGTGGACTGTAGAAAAAGTATAACTTTGTAATCGCATGTATTTGTACCTATATAAAAACTTGCAGTCTTAGGTTTTTAATGAATTGGTAGGCTTTAACTAATGATTTTTAAAATTTGGAGCTTTTAGTCTGCTAAAATTACCTCAGAATTATGATAATTGGTCAGTCAGTCAGTGTGTCTAATAAGGAACTTTCTTATTAGACACTAAGAAAATATTCTTAAACAGGGCAATAGTTCTTAAACAGTTAAAAAGTTCAGGGTTCTAGCATTAGCCAGTACAAAATTACAGGGTGTTGAAAATGGCCTGATTGGCTTCGAGAAAAGATTGGTACGGCCGTAAAAAATGTACTGTATGCGTGCCTCTTCGTTTTTCTCGACTAATCACTACATAGTATAAAACAAAGTCGCTATCCGCCGTCTGTCTGTCCCTATGTATACTTAGATCTTTAAAACTACGCAACGGATTTTGATGCGGTTTTTTTAATAGATAGAGTGATTCTTAAGGAAGGTTTATATGTATAATACATGCATAATATTTACATAAGCATAGTATGATAAAGTTTTTATTAATTCGTTGTTTAATTTTCGGAGACGGCAAATGTTGATACTTATCTGACTACTAAAATAAATATTTTCCAACTAGCAAATTCATCGGATTTTCCTTACAAAGATTGTTTCTTTGAGTTTTCCTTCTATACTAATAATAAAATTGACCGGAGTTGAATAAAAGCCTGCCATGCACGTGTCAAGTTTAAATACTAATTTATAATTAAGTTGTTACTGCGACTTTTAGGCTGGTATTTAAAAGAGAGTGTTGTCAAGCTATTTTTAGCGGTTGCTATACTGAAACAAGTTTAGACACACCTGGTCATATAGCATGTTTCTCTTCCTAGTACTTACAGTACATGTGACAAGACAATTTTTTACCATTACTTCCTACATAAAAGTAAAAGTTGCATTGTCAGCTTCTATTAGGCTAATCAAGCCGCTGAAAACCGAAAATAAAAAAATCTATGACTTCTATGCCTGAAATCTATGCCTTTGTTTTTTAAATTACATATTTTTCTCCCGGGCCTCAAAACAAACATAAAGTAGTTCGATAATTAATTTTATTACAACGAATTAAGGAATTAACCGAAAACACTGACTTGAGCAGGTTTGTGCTAAAAGTACCTTCTGGAACAATACCTAATTTGAATTTGGAATTATGTAAAGAAATGGCGGCTTTTTCCTGAAGCTATGGTAACCGCTTACCATCAGGCAGGCCGTATATAGGTACGCTTGTTGCCAACCATGTCGTATAACACTTCCACCTGATCTATAGATCTATTCTTATTGAACAAGTGGCGTAAGTATATGAAACTGTGTGTGATGATTCAAAATAAAATGTTAAGAATGAAAGGATCCATTTCATTATAACTCATCATATTTCTTCAGCATTTAGATGACCAAATCGCCTGTCGATCTTGTGAGAGGCCGCCCTACTTTGTGCTTTCCTGTTAGAAGTTTTCATATCATCATCATCATATGATGATGATACCAGCAGTTAGATGCCCGCTGCTGGGCATAGACCTCCCCCAAGAATTTCCAAGCCGATCGGTTCTGCACTGCCCGTATCGGATAGAACTTTAACGGGTCATCGGCCGTCTGCTGTGTGATAGATATTACGCGGAACTTGTTAATCCTATTAGATAAATGTTATCTTTCATTTTCTTGGCTAGAACCAGAATGAGCTTTCCGAAAGTACCATATCCAAAGCCAGAGGATTAATTAAAGGCTCTATCTGCCCAAAGATATAGTAAGGTTTATGACATCTATGTTCTGGACGCAGGAATAGTAAAGGCTGGGGAGACACAAAAGATCCCAATGGGTAGAAGTACACTGTGACTAGTCGTCACCTAACAATAATAACAATAGTTCGTTCCATAGCTAGTTGACTGTGATTTTGTTCAGTTTGGTTTAAAATCGCTCGCCCTCATCAGACAAACGCTCCAAAACACCAATACCCTCACCACTTTGCTAATCACTGGTAAATAGCAATAATCTGCTTAGCAACAAGTGACGTCATACACTGGAATTGGGATTCGTTGTCACGTCACTTGAGAGTAATTGCATTTTGTTTATTAAATATTATTTCAATTCTAGAATAATACAGGAAACTATTGTTTTTTCAAGATAACCTGTATAAAAACTACCACAATGCGTCTAAGTAATATTTTTATTTGAATACTCGTAATCGCGGTGTACTTACATACATAGAAAAAGAAAATAACAACCGAATTGAGAACATCCTTGTTTTTGAAGTCGGTTAAAAATTAAGAAGTTATGTATTATGGTCCTATGTATGTATATTCTTGATGTATTCCAGGACTGAGCAATGGGGAAAAGCAGATAGGAAGACGGCGAGCAGTTCCCGTCGTGTATCTTCAGGGCTCACATTATGAAGTCGGTTTCGATGTGGTGAGTCGACAATGTTCCCCAAAACCCTTTTATTACTAACAACCGCGGCCCGCTTTGAGATTTTCGCGCCAAAAGATTGTCTCAGCATATTTATTTACAACATTAATTATTACTTATCATAACTTAACACTATTATAAGGAACCCCACAATAGGATATTTCGTTACAATGCTTCTGATAGTTCATAAGAAAATTCTTAGAATAGCTACATGGTAAGCACGTAATATATAATGCCTACACTAGAAGATTACACTTAAATATTCAACATAATGAATTACCTACCTGCTTATATATTGTGCCACAAAAATAAAAATATTTTATCAAACTTCGCCAACGTTTCAGTTTACATTTTTCACATACAATACAAGACGAAAATTCAGCTTAACCATTCTATTCGAAGGTATTAACTCTAATAATATTTAGTTACTTAAAAATTTAAGGCATTCCTAAAACAAATAAGTAGATTAATGTTAATCCTATTTCTGAAGTTAATAACCTCTTACTGAACAATGTAAAATCCTGAAAATTAAAAGGGACACGCTGAAACGGCTTAATAACAGTCTCCCGGCGGCTTAGTTACGATTACCTGCCTAACATTTTACACTGCGATTAAAATAAATCTTAACATCAGTCCAATTCATTGTTTTATATCTTTACTTTTATGGGTAATCAAAGTAACATCAATTTTGCAATGGTAAAATTACTTCCTGTTCTACCTTTAAAATATTTTGACATTATTTCCCATGCTGACAAAATTAGATGCTGAAGTCGGTGTAGGAAATAATTTTGCCAGTCATCTGTTTCTAACTAGATACCTACACATTGGCCAGCATGTACCTAACCTTGAAATGATTTTTTTTGTACGTGAGAAATTCACGGCCCGTGCATTTAGCATGTTATGTCAGAAACACCGAGACAAATATGAGCAGTGACAATTGACGTAGTGGGTGCAAAAAACCACACATAAAAACTATAATGATACGGAGATATGAAACTGGATCTAACCTGAAATATGACACCGACGTTTGTCATAGGAAAATAAACTCTATTCTTGTGAAACTATTACTGCCCCCCGGATGTGTAACTGTTTAATACCTGCGGGTCGAACACCTTATACATAATTACATGCCTAATACCTACTCTACCGGTATAAACATTGGTTTTGCTTATGACGTCACATTGTCCAGTTCGCTTCCAATCACGACATTCAGTCATAATTGAATTCAAATATGACTTATCCAATCATTACATTCAGTCAGATTGAATTGAAATATGAAGCTCAATGTGAAATCGGCGGTCCCGGGCTAGAATCCCGATAGAAGCAGATGTTTGTATGATGAATCTATGACTACGAACTTATATTCACGAGACATTGATGTTTGTATGTTACACTATTAAATATCTACAGGGTGTAAGGGGAATTGTCTCCAAAATGAAAGCAGTAGGCAGTGCTGCAGACCCTTAACGTGGCATAATCGTGAAAAAAAAATTGTCTGCTTCATACTAAACTGTAACCTACACCAGCCGTTTGTATGAAACAGATGATTTTTCGAGATTTCTAAAAAAAATTTTAGTATGTCGTGGATACGCGCACGCTCGTGTGTGTGTGTGTGTGGTGTGTGTGTGTGTGGTGTGTGTGTGTGTGGATCACCAGTACGGTCATTTGCCTCTTATCCAGTTTCTTTTTCTCTAGATTCCAGAAACGAGCGTTTTATTGTTGATGCAAAATGAAATTAAATTAAATAATTTATTGAGTGACACATAATTATGACTTTAGAAGCCAAACACAAAACATTTGAACAGAAAAATAAAAATAAATATGCTTTATTTGGGTTAGATAATAGATTTATGATTGTGTAAGTTTCGTTAGGCAATGCCGACATTGGTCTAAGGTGCCGGGCTTTTTTTCGAGGAGAAATCTTATTACAGGCCTACCCGTCGTTGTCCAGGCGATGGGCGTATGTGGGATTAGCCCAGAGCTAATTACATTGGGGATACCACTAAAACTGCCCGGTAACTCAGTGGAGTTACCGAGGAGTCACGGGGAGTAAGTTAAGGGCAGTGGCCCTTAGCGGAGGTAGCCTAGTCTCTGCCGAAGCATTTTAACCAGCCCACCCCCAAAAGGTGAAGTGAATCGTTCTGGATCGGCCACCAACACCGATTTGAATTCTGACTACAGCAAAAATATGTCGCGATTTTGACGAAATTTGTCGCCCAAATATCTGATTTTGTCGGACCATGGTCCCAGCCAGGACGCATTAGCCCCAGATTGGCCACCTCAATATCTCGAAAACTATACCACCTAGCAAAAATCTGTTAAATCTCAAAATATGTCGCTAATATGTCGCGATTATTTGCCAAATATCAGATTATGTCGAGCCGTAGTTTAAAAGTTATATGCCGGACCAGCGCGTTGGGCCAACAATGTGTAGAGCTACTTGACAAAACCAAGATACGCTAAGTAGCCAGCCCTCTACACGTTAGCCCAGGTCCAGGTCCAGGCGCGGGTCCAGTACATTGGCCCAATGTAGTTCACTGGCCATAACAATATAGTAGATATGTTATTGCACAAAGACACAAGAAGAAAAGACCAGACCAGAAAATATGCAAAAGGCTGCCTTAAGTATTGCTAAGGTAGAATCTCTACCGGGCAACCCTACGGTAAAGGAAAGCATGATAAATTAACAGTAAATAAAGCATACCTCACAAATCTTATTAGAAACAATTTCGAGGTGCAGCTACAGAATATAAATAAATAGGTACATCAACATCATCATCATCACCAGCCTATATAGGTACGTCCCACTGCTGGGCACAGGCCTTCCTAAATGGGAGAAACACAAGAGGAGCTTGGGACATAACAACACCACGGTGGCTCAATGCGGGTTGGTGGGGTAAAGCGGTTGCGGCTTAACGTGCCTTCCGAAGCACGGAGGAGCTCAAGATTAGAAATTTTGGTTGAACCATCCCGGAACCGACCATGGCGAAAGTTACTTTGTTTTCGTAAACGAAACCAGAGCGCTCAAACCGTTACGCCACCGAGCTCCTCAATAATAGGTACATTATATAATGTAAAGGAGATGTTCGATATTGGTACTCGAATGCCCCCCACGATAAATTATATATTATGCGAAAGCTTATGCTCAGAGGATCTTGAATATACCATTTTTTCATTTTGATACCCCGGCATTTTTGAGTAATTTTGAAAAGTGTATGCAAGAATTCTAAGCTTCTTATCAAAGTTTCTCTGTCAAAATATAGTAAAAAATAAATTAAAATCATTATTATTAGTCAGAAACAAGTGCAGAAACCAATTTGCCATGTTCTTCTAGCATTTACAATAAAATAAAATTGCAAAATAGTCGTAGGCTGAACCAAATCAACCCCATGCCTTAGTTATTAAAAAATACTTGACAAGACAATAGATGACATTGACGTTTTATACTTTGACTGTGATGTATCACATTTTTTTAAATGGAATTTTACATCTCTGGATAACATTTTTTTGACCAGAATAAAATGTTATTTTTTATTTATATGCAGGCATTAAAAATTATAGTTTTTGTCTCATAATATTCTTAAAAATATACTCTTTCTTCTCATATAACTTTTGTTTTGGGGGGTAGCTAAGTACCAGTCCACATACATTTTCAGAACATGTCCTTTCAGTAAGTAGCATTCCGGTAAGTAAGCCTTTATGGGCTATGGTAACTGCTTCCCATCAGACGGGCCTTATGCTTATAATCCATCCACAATAAATATGTTTATCTATATTTCAACAGGGTCGAATTTACTCTTCGGTGATAAAAAACTTTGTGGCGACATACGCGAATCTTCGGGACTTTGAAAAGGACTACAAAACTGCAGAAGGGAGAAAGGCGTATGACACAACTCTGGCTAACATGAAAAGGAGGTATCCCTACTACGTAAAGGAAATGCAAGGCATCGCTGATGGCGCCAACGTTTCTTTTTACCAGGTAAATTTTTTCTCCGCTGTGCGATCAAACTGTTTCGTTTTAGTTTAAATACTTATTTATTATTTTAGACTTTTTCTTTCTTGGTTTTAAATCGTTACTGGTTACCAAGAAAAATTAAAAGGCCTTTTAGATTTCCCAGCCTCTACTAGCGCTAATGGTACTGCAGGTGTACTAAACGTACATTAGTAGGTACTTAATCTTGGTGCATCGAAAAAAACCTTCGCGGGTTTCTACAGAACGCTCTAAGTATTAAAGTTTCATCACAATCTGATTTACGGTTTCAGAACGCGTAGGGGAAAACATAAACAAATATTAATTTAATCTTAGATTTCAAGTGCTTCCGTATACAATGAAGACGATATATTTTCCTTTTTGTATAATTATTAGAAGAAAAAGAATTAATTTAAAAACCAAAAGACACGACCGACTGTAAAAAACTACTAAGACGAAATTATAAAATTATTTGTACTTATTCTCTAAAATCTTCAATAACATGTGCAGACTAGCGCCATATCTTAGAATAAGTGCAAACTAATATTTGTGACGAAGAATGTAAAATGTGTATAAATATTTTTTTCTTTTATTTTAAACTGAATACCACCCTATATTTTTATAGTGTTGAATTGCATGTTTTTTCTTTAATAATAAATACATACCTACGCGCGAAAAACATTACCCCCCTGGATCAACATGGTCTAAGTGTGTGGTAAATCAGTTTTACCAGTAGGTATATTCAATGGCGTTTAAAATTCGTGATTCGCACGGGGACTTATATGGTCCTGTGCTCCTATAATTACTTTGCAAACTGGTGCTATATCCATCCAATGTTTAGTGATTGCTGGTCATTCCGATTAAAGCCGATTAATCAGTGATTGTTGATTTTCATTCTACCTACCACACCTTTTAGGCTACAGGTCATAATGGAAAACTTAGACCTAACCTCCAATACCCTCCTTCCGGGTCAGTCAAGTAAAAGTGTAAAAGTATCTTAATTGATATCTGCTAATAAAGTTGCGAACAAAATGGCGCCCAATAACAAAACAATTCAGCAAATATCAACCAATAATTGCTTCACTGCCGACCCAAACTAAATTAGTTTTGTGTTTCTTTATAAGCAAAAGTCATATTTATTTAGGTAGGTAAAACAAATAAACAAGGTTGCCAATAACTGAAATAATTCGACTGTCCCCTTTTTGTGTGTGAGAAACAAGAGAGTAGCTATGAGAAAAATCCATCAAGTCATTTTTAATAAATAGATTAATAGGGTAGAGTGGGGTAATTTCAAACCGTTCCATTTATTGACCTTGACCTTCATTTCACCTCATGGCAAGTGATGATAAGGCCGTAGATTAAACCGAACTTCACCCGGATTACTCGACCACAGAGGAACTGGCTATCTTACCTCCAACTGCCGGGACAGAAAAATGTTGTTAACATTATTGCTATGGCGGCGGGCGGACTTATAAAAGTCCTACCCCCATCGAACCGAGCAGAAAATTTCTGCTCCGACGGGGATCGAACCTTGGACCTCTAGAAGTAGATGATCTGAACCACTAGACCACAGAGGCGGTTAAAACACCTGGCGGTGAAAACATTTGACAGTTTAAACGTCTGGCATAGAGCATAGATCTCTCTCTCAGCCAGCAGAAAGACAATAACAAAGTATTAATTACTTTATGGTACCGTATATTATTATTTGAGCAATGTTGTATAAACCTATAATTGGTGCACTAATCAGCATCATGATTTTATAAGTGTTTCTTTGTACAACTACATATTTACTGTTGGTGTATCGAAAATAAATAAATCCTTTTCTATCATGAACATCATAATGTAAGTACACGGCCTCGTTTAAAATTACCCCGTGTTCTTAATTACCCACTTTCCCCTGCCTACCTTCACACCGCTACAAGTTAATCCCTTTTCATTTGTGGGTACCATTAATCTCCGTTGTATTAGGAGTCATCTATAATCTGAAGTGCACGCTTAACCTGAGGCAATCTCTACATATAACTTATAGGTATCTAATAAATTAAGAACCGTGTTCATTTACTTTTACAGTTATTCCTGCTGCAAATGGATGATCTTATTGGAACTATAAATGATAACCATATTCCAAGAGATGACACTGGAGGCTGCAGTTCTATTGGCGTCACCAATCCGGAAAATGTAAGTGATATTCAAATAATAAATAACATCAAAGCAGGAAATAAAACAATACTATTGCCAGCCTTATTGCTAAGGCAGCACTCTCTTCCGGACAACCTGGAGTGACAAGAATATTACAGAAGGAAATAAAGAGAGAGGCAATTAAGAAAAATAATAAACTCGAAATAGGCATAATATAATAAATATACCTACACTTTAATAAAAAATATATACAGAGTGGTGCCGTCAATACAGTAAATTGAAACATGGGCTATATTAGTTCATATAAATGGTTTCTCGCTTTCAAATACATCTTATTCATTTGATAATTTCATGACATTTGTATGAAATAATATAACATTAGCTGCATTATTTGGCCACCCTGTATAAACCATAAAGGTAGGTTTGAAGATTTATCTAATTAAAGATATATGTGCTTTATGAACAGCCAATAACTATAATCCAATCTGAAAATCATTGCAGTATATTCAGCCCCCTGAAAAGCTTTACTTGATTGTTTTTCATACGAAATGGTGAAATATAAACGTTCGGCTTGATGATAGAAAGGCTGTTTTTTTACAATTTATTATGTAGTTTTTTTGTTGTTTATTGTAGTTTTTAAATTTCTATGGTCAAAACTATAAATAGTTATTTTCACTATCGCTGGACCGTTGGTTGTTAGAGTTCCGTTCTCTATCTACGAAGATTTTTATCAAATCACTGCAAAATCAAAATGGACCAATTTCATTTACTACCGAATTGGTCAAATTTTAATTTGGTTTCAACCAAAAAATTTTTTATAATTGGTCTCCAGTCAAATGAATATGTTACATAAAAAATTCAACCACACGAAAATATTGTAATACAACCAGACGAAAATATTGTAGAAGTAAATAAAATAGGAATGTAATATAAAATTGTGAAAACATAGATGTTGCACTTTATATAAATAGCCGTTTTCGTTTTATAGACAACTAGATCATAACAAACAACTCAGACGACATTGTACTGACTTAATAGCGCAAAGACTAGAAAACCTACATGTTTAATGACTGTTACAATTAGTCTTCCATTGTCTTGACATTGTGACCAATTAGGTACTGATAAAGCTGAGAATAGAACTTTACTACCATTAGTATTATTGAGATCATCGCTAGGCTGATAAAATAATTATCAGTTAGGTACAATTAGGTATTATCCCTATCGATTTACGTTATGCCAAAGAATTTCCGATACGAAGGCAGGAAAATTTGATTTCTTCCTTTTTACAGTCACTACTGGGGCATACAGAAGATGCGTTCAGTGAAACCCTTAACCACTTTTATATTATGTCGGCGCATATTATTCCGACACCAGAGGATAAAGAACAGGGGGTAAGTTTAAATCCTTCATTTTTTATCTAAATTGGCAGGTTGATATTTACACGACAGAATTAAATAGCGTACCGTATGTAGTGTAGCGATTGTAAAACTTGTTTCTTTCCGAATTTCTCGAATTCCTGATGTCTAAAGGCTAACCTATTGATTAAAATCTGTAGGTGTTAACATTCTAGGTATAACTTCGTTAAGGGCGTTCACGTCGCACAGTTTATCACACAAACTTTCTAGTCGAGTATATTGGATACGGGCAAATCGACTCTATTATGACTTACAGACCTAAGCAAGTCAGGCTAGTCTAAATAGATATCAGAGAATATTTCGAAAAAATAGCAAAAGCAATTTTTAGGATTTTATACAAACCAAAAATCGCCAAGCATTTCTCAACAACAAACACTTATATTATCAGACTTTTAGAAGAATCCTCTGACAACTTTTTAAACTAGCCTGCACCCGTACCACCAGCTTTTATCGCGATCCAGTTTAGGACTTATACTGAGTACCTAGAATCGTTAATTCGTACTACGACGGTATCTACAACTATGACAGCGATGCAGTTTAGCAACCAATACTGAACCGAGCGGAATATGAATCGCTTTTGTAAAGATGGTGGTAAGGCCCCTGACTTGCTTATGCATGTAGTCTTATTACAATCGGTTGGTTCGTTTCCAATATTTTCGTCTTGAAAGTTTATATAAAAAATCGTGCAGCGTAATCGCTCTTAAGCAATGAACAGGTTGTAAAATCATTTATTTCCAGGCCGTCGAAGAACGATTTGCTTCACTGTGCTATGCTGGTCATCTACCAGGCTATACTATGGGATATAACGAGAATGGTCTCGTGTTCTCCATCAACACTCTCAGTCCATTAGTCTTGAAACCCGGTAACACGCGTAAGTATCGACAAATATTTAACCTATACCATATCTGAATTTCGAGGAGCTCGGTGGCGTATTGGTTTAAGCGGTCTGGTTTCGAATACGAAAACAAAGCAACTTTCGCCATGGTCGACCCTGTGATGGGTCATCCAAAATTTATAATCTCGAGCTCCTCCGTGCTTCGGAAGGCACGTTAAGCCGTTGGTCCCGGTTGTTAGTGCAACCACTTTGACCCACCAAACCGCATTGGGCCAGCGTGGTGGTGTTATGACCCAAACCCCTCATGTGTTTCTTCCATTTAGGAAGGTGTGTGTCCAGCAGTGGGACGTATATAGGCTGATGATGATGATACCTGAATTTTAGTAATGATGTGGTTAGTTAGAATAAAATATTTTTTCACTGAATTGGGATGTCCTCTTAACATTAATAAACAAACTAGCGACGCTCAGGGTGGAATAATACCTGTTATTATAGAATAAGAGAACGCGTAATGTCATAGAATAGTCCACATATCCTCAGATGGGTGAAAGAAGGATCAAAAGCCAACTTTAATCTTGTTCCTCGATTCCGCATTAGTTAGAAAGAAATAATCGCAAAGTATCTTATAGTTGCGCTAAATACCTACAGTTCAACAAAAATACTCGTATCAGCGCCATCTATCGTCTTCCTTTAAAATTATGTATCACTGGGGCGGCAAGTAACTGCAAAATAATTTGAAAGAAAAACGACAGATAGCGTTATCAAAATTCTGTGTCTGTATTTAACTCAACTTTAACATAATAATTAACATACGAGTAGGTAAGTACTTCAGTGCTCCATTAAGCGTGCGAAATATTTTGTGCAACCACCATGAGAAATACTGAGCTAAGTTACATGACAAACCCAAAACTAAAACAATGTTCGTCACAGTGTCTGCACTTGGGTATCCGATTGGAAGGCATGATAAGACCTCGGGTACTTTTACAAGATTGTGGGCAATTTCCAGGAGCTAAAGATCAGCAAATAAAATGCAAATCAGTCGATTTTATGCAAACGCGGTAGTTCCGAAAACAAAGTTTGTAGTCAGCGAATACACTAGCCACATCATTATAGACAGATAACTCCGATGAACATTTAACAAATCATCTACTTATATAAACATTTCTTTACAGCTCGAACATTTATCACTCGGGCATTGCTTGGTGCCAAAAGCTTCTATGACGCCGAACGAATATTACTTGATGAAGGTTTGGGTGTTGGCAACGGGTTCTCTGTAAATATGATTTGGACTGACTCTTGGGGATCTCGCCAACTCTACAATGTGGAAGTAGCTCCGGATCTCAAACACAATAAATCTTTGTTAAACATTCACAAATACGATAAGGAACCACTGGTACATTGCAATAGGTAAGTCCGAACACTTTACGTAGTTAGTATCAGGATCAATCTGAAAATTCTTAGAAAATAAAATTATATTTTTTCAAAATAGCGTGTGACGTGTCACATTAATACGTCATTCCATCAGATGGAACCATTAAGAAAAGCACTTTGCCCCCTCTTCCTTAGGAGTCCCTTGGATGGCCTTTGGAAACGCAGCCACTAGACTGCTTCGTCGGCGTCGTTTTTCTTTTACTTTCGGGAATAAATAAAAATCGCTATACGGTGATCCAGTAATTCTACGTCTGACTTCGCCAAATCAATCTTACGCCTGGCGGTGTGCGACTAAGCGTTGTCGTGGCGAAGGAGGATCTTATTGCGAGGTCGTTTCTCCCGAACTTTTTCCCAGACAAGTGGAAAACAATTATTAGAGTACCACTCTGCAGTAACAAAATTCGATCTTATACTCTAAAACAATTGTCGCGTATTGACATGTCCTTCCGAAGAACGAAGCCACCATCTTTTTTCCCACGCTTCTTCCTCTCTTAACTTTAGTTGGCAACTCCTTGGAAGGAAACACCCACTGATCAGACTGTCTTTTAGTTTCAGAATCATAACAGTACATTCAACTTTCGTCACCCATAAATAAGTCGAACACAGCATTAGCGTCATTTGCGTGAATTTTTTGAACCATTTCACGGCACCAATCAACACGACGGAGTTTTTGGGCCTCGGTTAAATTATGAGGTATCCACTCCACGGGGCATAAAGCTTCCTGACCGCTTACTGTTCATGGAGGATTTTGTGCACTCGACTCATACCAATGGATAAGCTTGTCCAAATCTGCTGATTGATCTCTCTTATGTCAGTCTCTATCATACGCCGCACAATACTGATGTTATCGTCGTAGTAGAGGCCATCCCTCACGCAGATCATCGATAAGATGACCACGTTTAAACTCATTGAATCAGTTTTAAAGAGTGGCACGAAATGGGGCTTCGTCATGAAAGGCCAATCGAAGTCTATCATAACTTTCTTGTTGACTTAAATCCCATTGAGTCATAAAAATTTGTTGATACAGAGTGGATTACACTCAGAACAATAGGATTATATAAAGTCATAGAATCCTATTAATTCGTCGTGTAATACAAATATATATTTCTCCGTTATCTAGTATTCATCACACAAGCTCTTAATCATGCTTACTTTGGAGTAGCTAGATAATAGGAGTGAGTGTGTGAGTGTGTGAATATTATTATTATTATAGTATGTTATGTAGTAAGTTACTACATACAACAGTGGATACCAATCTGATCATATTGTATTTTCCTACTTATCTTTATATTGCAGATATCAAAGAGCGAATGTTACAGAAGTAGTAGGTCCTATCATAGACAGTAGTGCTGCTCGACTGGAAGCTATTCACGCGCATCCTCCACCGAAAAATAGGAAAGACATCGAAGATATTCTCTCAGACCAGGATGGAAAGGACTTCACTGTCTTCCAGGACAGAGTCGAGATGATAATCAAGACTATAGCTGCAGGTATTTTCTTGACCAATTTTCTACTCTACTTCGATAAAAACGCTTAAAAGTTACCTATAACTGCGTTATGGTCCATCACGACCGAAAACTATCCACCAACATCGAATGGGGAGAGAATTGACACTTCCTTCTTTCGTTACGATAATTCCACACTTATTTATGGGACACGTTCTTACTTGGCCATGGACAGTGGTCCTACGAGTATAACGAAAACGAAGAAAGTTTCATTATAACATATAATAACTCTCTTAGTGACATAAGTTTTCAAAAATCTACATAAACTTTATGTTTGTTGCAGGCGTTTTCGATTTAGATAAACGAACATGGAGCATCTACATCAACAAGCCCAACATATCAGAACCAGTAGCTGTTCTACCAATCAGATTCTCAATGATAGACAGTGTGCACTGAATTATTACAACACGGAGTTACTAGACCTTAATAATTACGTATCTCTAAATAATATTTAATAAGCGTATTCAGTAGGTAAACACAACTTAGGATTTTTCTGTGTGGCCATAGGTAGGTATAAAGTATAAAAATACAGAAGACAGCACTTGGGATAAGCAGGAAAATAAAAACTATTTGTAAGTGAAATTGTGGAGAAACCAAGCGAACCACATCAGAAGAGCTTACGAGCTCATGTGATGTGAAGAACCGAAGTCGCAAACGCGACCCCCAGTTGCATGAAATTATCTTTTAACATTTCAATAACAACGATAGTGATTTGTTTCTTGTGGGTAGGTACTTTTATTTTATAGGCACAGTCGAAAACAGAAGTAGCTTAGGTACTTAACTTTTTTGTAACATGTCAAAAGACTACCTATGGCGTTCATATAGTGCGGTAGGCAACTATTAAAAAACGAGCACAATAGTCGGAAGTGTTAAGCTACTGTGTTCGACTGTAGATACCACTAAATTGTTTGCTACATAAGTACCTATCTACTTATTTTATGTGATTCCTGGTCTGAAATAAAATATTTGTTAACAATATTATTTTATGACATAAAAAATGTTCTGTTGTAATACAATGTTTCCCGTGGTTTCCCCTGTTGTCAAATAAAATAATTCGTATTATTTTAAACTATGTAAGGTCACCAACAGATGTCGATAATAAGGGTCGCCCGAGACAGGATTTTTGTTCTCGGCCGAGACCAAGACCGAGAATAAAGTAAAATTTCGACCGAGACCGAGAATAGATAAATCGTAAAAAAAAGGAAGTTTTCCATAATATTGATTGTGATATGCAAAATTTTTGCATAATGCCACAATCGACAGCTAACTCACGCACTGTGCGACGGACGTGAATCCCATATCATACAAATGTCTCGGTTTTGTCCGAGAATTTCGGCCATTTTTAGCCGAGAACTGAGACCAAGTACTCGGTCGAGCCTTAGTCGATAAACACTTTAGTACCTTGATACACTACATCAATTACAAAATTCATACAAATCGACGATAGTATGTCATTACTATCGTCGATTTGTATTGTGAAATGGTACAAAAGTGTTAATCGACTTCTGTTGCTTACTGTACCTGGGTACCAACTGTCGAAAATTGCGCTGATACTATAAAAATATTACGTGTTATTTTCTTCTCTAGAAAACATAATCAATTAGCTAATGAGAAATTGTATACAAAAGATGGAATGTTAGATATTATTGAAGTAAAATAAATGCGTTTCTGAGTGAATTTTGTTTTGTTTCATTCATAAGTAAATGTGTATAAAACTTGCAAAGGCGGCCTTTTACTACCAAAGGGTTTAACAAACATTTTTGTGGTATAAGAAATATTTTTAAATAACCAAGGGCATAAACAAAATGCCTTTCGATAATCGCTATCGCTAAGCGGAAAATGTAGTCTGTATTCATCAGACAAACATCTACTCATACCGAGACTCGAACCTGGGATACATAATACATAATAGGAGCCTAGGGCATATGCTTTAGTAGACAAAGGTTAAACCGTTGGCAAAAATTTTATCTTTCTAAATGTTTTTTTTTGGGAGCTGTCTATTTTTACTTATGTTGAGTTACATTCAAAGTCCATTCCACAAATACCACTTGAAATAATTCAATTGAAGTAATGGCATTACTAGTAGGTACATGGTTATTTTTTTATGACCCAGCAGAGTTCAATATTTCGTCTGGTATTTATAGAAAAAGGCTTTGAATTTGTCGGCGAAACGTTCGTCGGCGAAAAAAAGTACATCTTTACTACAATTTTGATTAACTTGTCAAATTAATAAAAGATTAGGTATCTGCTATGTAATATTAATAATTTAATGTTAAAATCACGAAGCGAATCGTGAATGGGTCGCTCAAAATTATATTTTCTCCCGCCCCCTTATTCTCAACCGTCGGAAAATACTCGAATTTCGGAAACTCTATACCTGTCACTTTTTATCGCTATGCGTCAAAGCGAGACGGCATGTGACTTTTCGAATCGAATCCGTGATCCGACAGTTGAGAATAAGGGGCCCGGTCTCGTGTTGCTCCAGGTTTATCAAAGGGAATCAGTACCTCCAATTTCTTCCAGTAGTGGAAGAATAAGACAGGAAGCAGAACCAGAATAAATCTGAATAAGTCCACACTATTAAGGAACCCAGGGGGAGATACGAGATCGGTATAGAAGTTGAAAAACTAGACACTGACGAGACGAAAACTTCCAAACGAATGCAATCTTAATTGTATACCTATGCCAAATTGACGCGCGATTGACTATACATCCCTTTGGACGCATCAGCCTCGTCACTCCGCACGTTGCTGTGACACTTCACACAGATAGATAAAAAAAATGGACTCGTTCTCGCATATTTACGGCTAATTAGGACTTCCAAATGGAGTGGGTAACTTTTGAGATTGATAGTTGGCCGTGGATGGCGTTTATTTGGATAAGCCGCTTGGAATTGAATCCATTTGGAAATCCTAAAACGCGAGGTATAGTTAAACGCGACTTAAATCCGGTTAAGTAGTTTTAATCCTATAGTTATACGAAGCATTCTAACTGGATTTTTACGACTACCACTGTATTTAGGTTAATGGACGCAAGGTGAATGGCTAGCTTCACACATTTTTCAGTCGGATCACAGTTATTCTTTGCCCCATGAACTGTTGAGACTTCACCGCTAAATTAAATCACACGTCATGCTGGGCGTTTCCTCGGATGACGCCTAAGAGCCTGTCCACATCTCCACGTCACGACGTCGTCAACGTGGAACGGTGCGGTAACGTGGCACGGTACGTTGACGTAACGTAAAAATGCACGTCACGACGCAGCAACGTTGCATGTCGCCGTGCCTTGTAAAATTCTGAAGAAGAAGAAGTAGAAGTATTCTGCTTCTGCTATTGTTAAAAAGACGGGGAGAGAGAGGTTGAAGAAAAAAGACGTGAAAAGACAATACTGGACCGTACCGTGCACTAGCACGACGCGGCAACGTGGCACGTTACCGCACCGCACCGTTCCACGTTGACGAATGACGACGTCGTGAGTCGTGACGTGGAGATGTGGACAGGCTCTAACCAAAGAGGTCCTTTACCTCTTTGGTTGCGGCCACATCACAAGCGCGCCCATCGTTTCGCGTGTCGGCAACCAGTGCACGATGTCTCGATGTCGGCCTCTCAGCTCGGTCTTCGTGACCACGCAGTGGTTGCCGAAACGCGAGACGCAGAGCCGGTGATGTTGTAGCCGCAACCTAAGACGTCCACGGCCGTAAGACATGGCTTAGCAATCTAATTGAACATATTGTCCTTGCAAACGATAAGAGCCTTTCACTTCACTTCTTATACGTCAATTAGTACAGTCAGCCTCAGAATTATCTGAGCTTTCAGAGACTCGGACTGCTCAAAAATAACTGGGATGTATTAGAAAAGCACCAAATCAAATCAAAAACAATTTCACCAGAGTGGACTTATACAAGTGGTTGTTGACCCCGTCAGCCATATTGCTAAAGCATTAGAATCGCTTTTCGCTTGTTGAAGATTAAGTTACAAATAACATACGATTCTTTTATAGTAGTCTAGGAATTGCTTTAACTAAAACAGTGCAGATATATTTGATTATTCTGAGAGCTCAGTTAATTGTGATGACAGTACCTAAGAGAAAATTATTTAAATCGCTAGAGTGCGGTTATTTAGTGATGTAACAAATTATTTGTAGTAGTTATATTATCGAGATACAAGTTAATTGTATTTTTAATTGGAAAGAACATAATGTTATGTAATATTATATTTAATTAAAAGTATTTGACAAACATTATACCTATTTCTCTTTAAATTCTAAAATTATTTATTTTACACACATATATTATATCGTACATTAAAATTTACTGCCTATTAGTAAAGTATTAAAACCAGAATAAATTCATGTCCTCTGAATCCGCAAGTTTTCACAATGCGGTACAGATGGACAGGAGGAAATTCACAAGGTCACCTCAAGTCCTCGGCAGATCAGATTCAGTCACCCGGATTGCAAAAGGTCGGAGTTTCAGTCCCCGCCGGAGGACAAGTTTTTTTCTAGTTTGAATACTTTTTTAATATCTTCAAACATTTATTACAACATTAAAATAAAACTAAGAATATTTATTGCCCATTTCCAATGAATAGGAATTGCATGGATTGCTCTCTGTGCTTGTTGCATGATTAAGTATCTACAAATAAAAGTCATAACAATACAAAGAGCAATCAAAGTGCAAGAATCATTAACAAATGTACCTACTTAAGTTATAAATTCTGACAATACATTATCATATATTATCTTGTAGGACAAAAGCAAAAATCATTATGAACTATCAAATTATAATTTACTTTTGCTAATGACTGTTGCAAGTTTATTATCATATATGGATAAAACTTAGTCATTAATCAAATTTACATATTTTTAACAAAAATAATAAGTAGTTACAAATTATTATTAAGTTGCTGTTAACTAACATTAACATGGAATTGGATAGGAATATTTGTTGCATGTTATTTTCACAAAGGTTTTTTCTACAAATCTTTGGAAAACCGGACTCTTGTGTTTAATAAGGACGTATATTATGTCACATTAGTTCTTGTGTCTCTATTCTAAAAGTCATTTTAAAAATTGAACCAGAGAGGAAACTAGTATAAAATATATTACTTACGACTAGTTTCGGTTTACTTTTATTTCTTAATTCAGATGTTGCCCTTCATATATTTCATTGTTATTACATTTAAAATCATAACAACACCAATACAATGACACTAATGTAAAACCAACCTTTGTTATCATATATTCTCCAAAAAAAGCATCACGAAAATAACATGCGATAGTTTGAGAAAACATCAAATATATTTGATTACGGGTCATCAGATCTTATAGAAGTTACAATTGGTTAATTTAAAGATTAAAAAGGAATAGCATTAGCATGCTGTTAAATTATTAGTTTCACATTTCTTTTAAAAAAAATATGTCCGTGTGCTGAATATGAGCTCTATAAATAATTTAAATGCTTGCCAATAGAGGCACCGTTCAAATTACATTATGGTATAACAGTTACCCGAAACGCTGGAAGCTCACACGCGGACACATGTTTATTTCAGTTAACCGCAAGAACTACAGCCACCCATTGGAGGTGGAGGTGGCCCGGAGCTGGATGGGCCGAATCCACCAAACTTCCTTGATGGTGGTTTAGGCGGTCTGGAATTGTAATAACAAAGAAATTGATAGGGATGCAAAATATACAAATTTTATTAAGTACTCACTAATCCACCGAATATTGTTTTTTTACGAATATTCCTATTCGCCACATACTATTCGATATCGTAAAAGTATTTTCATTTCATGAATTTATTAAATGAAACAGGACGCAACACTACAAGTCATCATTTCTCTGGATTATTTGGAACAAAAGTAACAAACTTGCAAATGCTTGCTTTTTTTATCATAATAGGTACTAGCCTGTTGTTGGTTTTCAATATTAGATTAGGGTAAAGAAATAAATTAAGCTATTTTTTTATACAACTAGAAGACAATCAAGATGACGGCCCCACATGATGGTAAATGGTTGTGATCGATCACCATACCGTATCCTACTTATAATCACTTGGTATTGCGGGTGAATAGTCAACCTCACGCCTAAGATGAAATGCCTTTTCTGCCCAGTAATTACACTGGCTACCTTTCCCTTCAATCCGAAACACAGCGAACTGTTTCACGGCTGTAAATAATTTAATTAATTATTAGTATTCAACGAATATTTATTTTACATTCATATTTGTATTCTTTAAAGCAATATTAGTTACAACTCTAGAAATTAACTATAAATTGATTATAAGTATACGAAACATAATGACAGAATATTGACATATTTGAAGCAGTGGCTGGTTATTTTTAAATTTTAAAATTACCAAAGTTATACTATACAATCACAAAACTGGTTTATAAAAAGTGTAAAAAAATTAAAAACACTTGTTTACGCGGCCACACTCTACAATATCAGCGTTGGCAACACTAGCTGCGCGCGCAGTTCAAAACAGCTACATTCTTTTACGCGCGGTTTTTTGATACACTTCTGTCAAATATTTTCACAACTTGACAACTCATCTCTCCTTTTTTTTCTGCTGTCAAAGTGATTGGTGGATACACGTTTTCGAGGCAAAATTAATATTTTCTTTGAAATTTATTGGTTTTCCTGGGTTGTTTTTTGTTTTTAACAGATAACTAACAACCAACTTAACGTTAATAGTTTTGTGCTGTCTTTGGTAAGTGTCCTGTAGTTAGTTTAACAAATGTAATTTACGTAGGTAGGAGAGGATGGATGTTGACGGTGAGGCGTTGCCTCCAGACCTATCTGGGGACAGCGCCGCGTCCTCTCACAAACGGAAGATAAATACTGCTCCATCAGATGACCCACTAAAGAAGTTACCCTATAATAACCCTCCTTCAGCCTCAATTCAACATGTTTTTACAATTCCAAATGCTGATGAAAAGAAAAAGTACTCTGATACTGACCATGCCCCGTACTTAGTACACGTTTCGAGATCGGAAGATGACCCTAAAATAAATTATGCGCTGAGGAGTGTTATTGTTGGAAAATTTCTTTTTAAAAATAATTTCCAAAATATTGTCAAAGGAGGTGTAGAAAACATAGGACGGAATAAAGTAGGCATAACCTTTAAAACAGCGGCATCTGCTAATGATTTCGTGAAGAATCCTA
Source organism: Nymphula nitidulata (assembly GCA_947347705.1). NCBI lineage: Eukaryota > Metazoa > Arthropoda > Insecta > Lepidoptera > Crambidae > Nymphula > Nymphula nitidulata. Next base: position 29,498,241 of record OX374616.1, read on the forward strand.
TGCTTAAATCAGCTAACTTAGTTGCCAATATTCCAACATTTAGCATTACCCGTATGGGTGTCGTACGCAATGTCCCTCTAGAGATTGACATGGAGGAGTTTATATCTAGTATAGATGTACCTTTAGGATATGGTGATATTATTAAAGCTAGACGCCTTAGTCGTAAGACATTTAGAAATGGAGAAGTAGAATGGGTACCTACGCAAACTGTAGTTCTCACATTTTCAGGCAAAACACTCCCTAAAAGAATATTTAGCTACTATACCTCTATTCCGGTTGAGACTTATCTGCTGCCAACTATTCAGTGTTTCAATTGTTGTCGTTTTGGACATGTCAAAAGTAAATGCAAATCAAAGCCCAGGTGCTATGTGTGTGCTCAACCTCATCAAGGCTCAGAATGCAAGGCTGATACCCCGACTTGCTTGTTCTGTTCTGCAAATCACACTTCAATTGATAGAAATTGCCCTGAACATGCTAGACAAAAATCTATAAAACTGGTAATGTCTCAGGAAAATGTCTCATATATTGAAGCATCTGCTAGATACCCAGCAGTAAGAAAATCCTTTGCTGATATTGCCCGCCCAGTACATAATACTCATAGGACACGTGAGGAATTGCCACTTCCAAGTTTGAACCCCAGTACCTCATCTTATAAAAAAACTGTGTATATTAGACAAACCCCCCGTACTACCTCACCTACCCAAGGCTATGACAGAGAAGCACACCGTCAATTAACACAATCCCCTGTTTCAACATTACCCAATGGCTGTGGTTACCCTTCAGATCAAGAAACTAACCTAAATAGTGAAGATGACAACTTGATCACTAATCTTTTGAACACATTAATTAATTTAATATCCAAATTTGATGATATTTCTCTACCGAACAACGTGATTAATAAATTGACCCAGGTATATTCTAAAGTAAATAAAACACGCGCAGATAATTCAGTGGAACATACGGAGTATTAAACATAAAAAGTCTGAATTAATACATTTAATAAATAAATACAAACCAGCTGTCCTTGCTATCTCAGAGACTTGGCTTCGACCTGGATCCTACTTCAGGATTCCAGGATATTCCTGTCTCCGGGATGACAGGGAAGATGCTCATGGTGGTGCCATGATTCTGATTAAAAACGCGATACCTTTTACTAGAATTTCACTTCCCCAATTTAATGAAGATATAAATGCTGTTGCTGTTAAATGTCTAAACATTACATTTCTTTCTATTTATATACCGCACCCTCACTACTCCCTTATACCAGATTTAAACTTAATTCTTTCTTCAATTTCCTCCCCTTTCATGGTTTTAGGTGATTTTAATTCACACCACACTGTTTGGGGATCTTATAAAACAGATTCCTTTTCATTTTTGTTGTTGGACGTATTTGACGAGTTCAATATGTGTTTGCTTAATAATGGCTCTCCAACACGGTGGGCACCCCCACCACAGGATCCAAAAAGAGTTCTTGACTTGTCCTTGTGCTCTCCATCTCTTGCCTCTAAAATTGAGTGGAAGACTTTACCATCCTCCTATGGAAGCGATCACTTCCCCATATTAATCACCATACTCGATAGAAATATTCCTTACAAAGAATCAAACCCACTCTTAAAATACAATCTTTCGAATGCAAACTGGGAAGAGTATAGTGCAGTATCAGATCAATTAATTCAAATACCACAAATGAACCCTTCCCTGCACTTAGATCTCCAGGCTTCTTATTCTAAATTTATTTCCTGTATTATTGGTGCAGCAAATAGTTGTTTCCCTCTTAAAAATTCAACAAGAAACTTTATATCATCACCACCCTGGTGGGATCCGGAGTGCACAAGAATGGTTAAAAAACGAAAAGCTGCTGAAGCACAATTTTCATTCTCAGCCTCTATGGAAAGTTATCTCATGTTTAAGAAAGCTTCTGCGGAAACCAGGAAACTTCTTTCTGAGAAAAAGAAGAAAGGATGGCTACAATTCTGTGAGACATTGTCGCCGCGATCCCCTCCATCACTAGTATGGAAAAATATAAAGAAATACCGCGGCGCATTCACTGACAATACAGACACATCTTCTAGAGATCCCGACTCATGGCTAGAGGGTTTTGCTAAAAAACTACCCCCGCCCTGGGTGCCAACCCGGGAAGAATCTGTGATTCCCCCCATAGAGAATTTAGTTGTGGATATACATACAATGAACGATCCATTCACATATGACGAACTATGTCTTGTTCTTAAATGTCTTACTGACTCATCACCTGGTATAGATGGGATTCCATATTCCTTCCTGACAAAAGCCGGTCCGATCACAAAGAAAGAGTTCTTGAAAATCATAAATGATTCTTTCCAATCTGGTCTTCTACCAGCTGATTGGAAAACCCAAATAATTATCCCGATATTGAAACCAGGCAAAAATTCCAGTGATCCTTCATCTTATCGCCCTATTGCCTTGTCCTCTACACTGTCTAAAATTGCAGAGCACCTGGTTAAAAATAGGTTGGAATGGCTGTTGGAGAATAAAAGAATCTTATCACGATCACAATTTGGTTTCAGGAAGGGATTTGGAACCATGGATAACTTAGCAACTTTCACTTCTGACACAAGAATAGCTTTTTCAAACCAGGAATTGATAGTTGGCTTGTTCTTGGACATCTGCTCAGCCTATGATAATGTTCTTCTCCCCCTACTCAGGCAAAAAATGCATCAGCTGTGTATCTCAGAGAGAATAACAAATTTTATTTTTAATCTATATATGGCTAGGACAGTTGTTATAAGAGCAAATGGTACAAACCTTCCCCCCAGAGTAATTTGGAAGGGACTTCCCCAGGGGTCAGTACTCAGCCCAATTTTATACAGCTTATACACTTATGACCTTGACCAAACAGTAAATTGCTTCTCTAACATCTTACAGTATGCTGATGATATCTGCCTTTATACAACAGCCAGGACCATCGAAGAAGCCTCTTCTAGTCTTAACACATCCTTGAGATATCTTGATGTTTGGTTAACGGATCATGACCTATCTCTGTCCATACCAAAGTGTAATGTCGTGACATTTTGTAGGAAACGGTTTATCCCTAATGCCAGTATTCTTATTAATAATGAGGAAGTTCCTGTTTCAGATCATGTCAAATTTCTAGGTGTCATTTTAGATTCCAAATTAACTGGTATTCCACATTTATCCTATGTTGCCAAAAAATGTGAAAAAAATATAAATATATTAAGATCACTCTCTGGGGTTTGGTGGGGTGCTCACCCATTCACTCAGAAACTACTCTATAATGCGATACGATACGTAGCCATTTGGATTACGGTTCATTCCTATTAGAACCATGCAGTAAAATAGCACTAAACATGCTGGACAAGATCCAGTCCAAGTGTCTTCGTATAATAACTGGAGCAATGAAATCTTCTCCCATTAATGCCCTGCAGGTGGAGTGTCTTGAACCCCCATTATCCCTAAGAAGACAATTTCTCTCGGACCGATTTGTATTTAAAGTTGCTCAATCTGCCTCTCATCCATTGATGTCCAGGCTGTACTCATTATCACGGGCAGTTGGAGATAACTACCGTGGATACTGGACACATAAAGAACCACCTTGTATATTTAAAAGCTATAAAAAATTTACCTCACTTAATTTTCCAATTTCCCAGAGTGATATTAACCCCCTCTTTAATGCCCCTTATGAAGCGTTAGTCCATCGGCCTAATGTTATCTTGGACTTTGGCATTGAAAAGCATTGCCCCACTGCTAATATTAAATTTTTACAAAAAATATCTGAAAGCTGGCATGATTGGCTACTCGTATTCACTGATGCCTCAAAATTATTAGATAATGCATGCACAGGAGCAGCAGTTTGGATACCAAAATACAAAATTATTTTAAATTACAAACTTCCACCTGCTTCTTCAGTTTTCAAAGGAGAAGGTATAGCTATTTTAGAAGCTGTTAAATTTGCAGAATCTCACAAATTAAATAATTGTATTATTTTCTCTGACTCTAAAAGCACACTGCAAGCTGTTTTGACCAATCCATTTCACTCCAAACTTAAGTCTAGTATAATTCTGGATATAAAAACAAGTTTATATCGTTGCCATAAACAAGGCACTAGTGTTGCTCTAGCATGGATTCCAGGACATAGTGGAATTAATGGTAATGAGTCAGCTGATCTACTGGCAAAGGATGCAACTCGCACGGGATCCCTATCTCAATATAAAATATATGTACAGGATCTCCCCCATCTAGCTAAAATGCGCCTCAGTTCGGCCTGGACCTCCAGGTGGAAGGAGTCAATGTCATACAAGGGAAAATTATACGGAGCGATACAGGATACTATTCCTAACATACCATGGTTCTTTAAGTTTCGAGATGCCAATAAACAAGTCACGTCGACCATATGTCGCCTCCGACTAGGCCATGCATGCACCCCAGTTCATCTAGCGAAACTTAGAATCAGGGACAGCTCTATCTGCGAATGCGGCCTCGACGAAGGCACGCTTGAGCATATATTTTTTGAATGCCCAAGGTTACAGTTCTCCCTTTATGATAGAATTCCTCCTAATATTCCTCGTCCTTCTGATTTTAAATCGCTATTATCATACGTATTTACTCCCTTTATAAATATCCTGTCCAAATTTATTTTAGCTAACAAAATTAAATTATAAGTTATTAATCCTTCTGCATATAATTATCTTAACTTACTGTAGTTATGTAGATTCCTATATTCATAACGAGGTGATGGTATATGTTTGTGACGTGTTTTCTATTTCAGACTTTGGGAAAACTTCAATAGTACATGATAACTATCATTATAACGTGTATCTGTCATAAACTCGACACTGGCAGAATTCGTCTCAACGAGAAGCCATAAAATTAAAAGAAGAAGAACTCATCTCTCGTATTTTTTATTGTACAAAATCAAAATTATAAAATGTACAAATTAACTTTCGAATTACACAAATGTTGAAGATTGAAGGAATATTATTCATTTGAGTGAGCCGATCGAGAACTTCATTTCCCAGTTTCCTCCTACCTAACACACTAAAAAAGCTAAATTAATTTAATTTAAGTACATACCTAATTATCTATTATAAAAGTATTTTTGGAGTTGGTACTTATAAACAGCCTAGCACCTACTACACAACTATAGGGGGTAGGCCTGATGTTCTGGTCTGTGTATCATTGCACATTCCTATTTCAGCCGTAAAACATTTAGGTCACTGTGTTTCGGATTGAAGGAAAAGGTAGGCAGTGTAATTACTGGGCAGGGAAAGCATTTCATCTTTTGCCTCAGGATGACAATGAACCTGCAATACCAAGTGATTTTTCCTTGTTATTGCAAGTATCTATAGGCGACAGTGGCAACTTATCACCAGTGAGCCATCAACTAACATGTCATCTAGTTGTACAAAAAAAATGTATATTAAAAATATCAAAGCTACTAAAAGAATTCACACAATCTATGTATAATGCATAAGCACTTACCCACTACCAGGCGGTCTGTAATCTGTAACATATTTATCACCATACTTTGAATAATTTGGATTGATGAGTGTTTGGAATCTGGAAAATACAAAAGAAAGTGGTACTTAGTGCTAGCAAAACGAAAATAGTACAAACATAATCATAATTATTAGCTATAATAATAATAATTTTCTCACTAAAACAATGGGCACTTGAGAAGTATGTTTCCTGAAAAGATTGTTTTTATAGAAAAGGAACAAAAAGTTGAGTAGGTGTGTAATATTATCTATGTATACTAATTTGTTTGTTTGGTTGACTATAGAAGCTGAGCATCAATGAAAAATGTTGCAAATTCGGAAATTAATATTCCTTTTCAAAGCTTTCGCGTTGCATGCCCTGCGTAAATGGTTACCGTTACTTAAAAATTTTAACCCGCATTGGGCGAGCATGGTGGTGTTATGGCCTTCCTCATGTGAGGAGCTTCCTCATGTGTTTCTCCCATGTAGGAAGGCCTGTGCCCAGCAGTGGGACGTGTATAGGCTGGTAATGATGAAGTCGGGGGGGGGGGGGGATTGTCTTAACATTACCATATTACATTATTGTTGTAAAGGATCTGGTTCTATTTCAAATGTGTAGCATTTTTGTTCTTTTTCGCTTATTTTGTTCATACAACTATGTATTTTGTTTTGAGTTAATACAAACAAAATAATTAATTAGTATAAAAGTACAAATTGACTAGGTACCTCACGTAGTGTGAATGTATTTTTTTTACACTGTAGCCGCAGAGGATGAGCATAAAAGGAAGTGAAAAAATCAGACAGTCCTTAGAACTGGTTTAATAAGTGGTGATCAGTGGTGATCGGTGGTGAACTCCAGTAAAGTTATGAGGGAGTAGTAGTTGTAAAAAAATGGATTTGATGATACTTTTCTTCAAGCATTCTTTATCATTGCATCGTATCTGCCTGAAGAAAAGGTATCTGATGAAACCAGTATTTCATAAGCATAAACATTGTTCAGAAAAGTGCTTTAAGTGATTAATGTTTCAGTAAACAGTACTTACAAGAGATATACAAAATTGAAAATGCCCCAGAGCCACTTGAACGGACTAAATGGAGCGCTCTTTGCCACAGTACCATCTGAAAGTAATTATGATTATATTATGTAAATATTTAAGGTTAAGATCTACTAGGGTAACACTGAAAGTTTTTAGAACTGCATGGTTACTTGTAAACAATACAATCAATCAATCAATCAATCGTTTATTTGCATGAACAACATAAATAGTACACATGAATAGAAGTACATCGCAGGGTAAGAGCTATTATAATCCCTAAGAGAGTTATTCAGTCTGTCAGCAGCAGACGTGCAAATGTTAATATTAAATTAAGTTTAAAAGTACATGCTAATTACAGAATAAGGCAAATAAACTGTCATAAAATTATTATTGTTAATAGGTGATTCATAAATTCAATTGTCAGGGTTATAATTAGTCAATTGTTGTCATAGTATAAGTAGAATATTAATAAAAAAATCAGTCTAAATTTTGAAAATAGAACTCTTTGCTAATATTATTGAGTATGTATTACATTCATTTTTGATTTTGGCAGCTAAATAAAAAGAAAAGACAAAAGAGTGATTTATCAGCAGATTTGGACAAGCTTGGGCATTGATATAAGTCACATGCACACAATCCTCTATCAACAGTTAGCAGTCAGGAAGCTTTGTGCCTGGTGGATATTTCATAATTTGACCAAGGCACAAAAACTCCATCAGTGTGTGTTTGTGTGACTAATAATAGTGCCCTGAAATGGTACTTAGATTTAAAGGAGGTGACTCAAATGCTATGTTCGACATTTTTTTTTCTTTTTTTTGATCTTATATTTAATTTAGGGACTTTTACTATAAAGTATGTCAATCCTATCGTAACCTTACCTAGAAACACTTAAATGTTCGACATACAAGTGACGAAAGCTAGATTTACTGTTATGATCCCAAATCAATAGACAATGTGCTCAGTGGGTGTTTCCTGCCAAAGAGCTGCCAATCAAAGTGAAGAGAGAACAAAGCGTGGGACAAAAGATGGTGGCTTTGTTCCTCAGAAGAATAGGTCATTACTTAACAATTGATTTAGAGGATAGGATCAAAATCTGTTACTGCAGAGTGGTACACTAATAAATTGTTTGCCACTAGTCTTGAAAAAGTTCAGGAGAAACAACCTCGCAGTAGAATCCTCCTTCACCATTGATTCCTGCGAATTTTATTGATTCCCGAAAAGAAAAGAAAACCTTCGAAGAACACGTATTATGGACGGCGAGGAAGCAGTAGCTCCGTTTCAAAAGGCCGTCGAAGAGAAAGCTGCGTTTTAAAAGGCCATCAGAGACGAGTGTGCAAAGTAATTTTCTGTGATTTCTATCGATGCAGCGATGTATTAAATGTGAATGGACACCAATTTGAAAAGATACAGTGAAACTAATAACTAGCTAGTTTGATCAGTTTTCTATTTTTTAAGAACTATTAGGTTTGACCGTCGTAAAACATATTTGAAACTATATAAAACTTAATTTTAGGTACGAAATTTTATCAATAGTTATTCGATATCAGTTTCCTGTGGTGCAATACAAAAATATCTCACTTGTAACAAGAATAGTGATCACTTTGACACTTCGTGACTCTTAGCACAAAAGAAATAAGGGTTAGGATTAGTCGAAAGCGATCACAGATTGCTAGTGTACACTGACGTGGCCTTAAAATATAGGAAATAACACCTAAATTTAACAATCATATTTTACCTCCTGTTACGTACACCATTGTAACATAAATTTAACTCAATTTGTTCAGTTTAATTCCGTTAAGGGATGTGATAAAAACTAAAATTGTTTTTAATAAATTTTAACTCAAAACATTAGGATCACAGATTAGAAAGAACAGATCACATACATAGATTATAATGTTATATGTATCTATCTACGATATCACATACATAAATACAGGGGCGCGTTCCAAGCCTACAACTTTTTAGAGACACCGCAGACTTACAATTTCAAGTTGGCCAACTATCGAACAACTAAATTGCGTACTTTCATAGGTCGCACACTTCGCCGACTTAGTTGGTGGACAGTGTTGCTAGCGCAGTGAAGTCTGCGATAAAATGCGGATAAACAACGCACTACTTCTTAAATTAATAAAAACAAGACGAAAACAGAATAAAACATTTAGGGTGCATCCGATATTAAGTGACAGATTAGAGCGTGGGAAACATTATACCTTACATTCTAAGCTGAGATGTTACCCAGATAAGGTTTTTAAGGGCTGGCCTTGGTTGGACTTCGTCGATCAGCAGTTCTATTTTTTCATTTGTTACAAGTAAGTAGAGAATGCAGAGATCGACTGGGCGGCTGCACGCCCGTCAGCAAAAATCCAAGCGTGGGGAAATCACACGCACGGGTCTGGTCATACTGCATCTTACCGTACGACTGACCAACTAAGTTGTTGTTATATTCTGCGGGCTATCGGCCGATAGTTGGCCAACTATTTAGGTGAACGACTTAGTTGGATATAATGTGCGTGCTATGCCTATTAGACATCTGCGATTTAGTTGGCCAACTTGAAATTGTATGTGTGCGGTATCTCTTACTCTAAGGCCGTTCCGTGCCTATCTGGTAGACCTGAGTCGATCGTGATTGATCGGATCACTTTGATTGGATCACTATTCATTCAGGAGTGATCTGGTCGCGAGCCACAAAAAGATTCGATCACTGAGATCGATGTTTACGCGCTTAACTCGATCACTCACTTTGTTTCGAAAGACTAAATTTTCTATTTACACAGTGATAAAATATAATCATCTTAATTAAGAATTTGAATTAATAACACAAAACGAACAAATTTTATTTTTTATAAAATACTTTATAAAAAATATTGATATTATTTTTAAAATACTTAAATATACTATTATTTATAAACTCGAAACATAATTACGTGTTTATTATATAACGCTATAACAACGCGCGCGCGACACGAATCGTACACAATACCCAAAAGACCCGAGACCCACGTTGCGACCCGTGACGTGCGTGATCCACGACCCGTGAGCATAGAGAACCGAATCATGTGTTGTGCGGCTCGAAAACACTTGAGACTCACGATCGATCATTTGATCGGACCATTGTGAGTCGATCACCAACCTAATAGGTCGTGATCGACCCGGGTCGCGGGAAATGATCGATCGACACAGGTCTACTATCTGGCGTTTGGCTGTCACAACTACCCCGTTCCGAGCCTTGGAGGGTTGCAACCTCAGAACAATATGCTTTAGTTATTGTTCTGAGGTTGCAACTTTTTGGCGATCAATTTTGATAGTCAAAAAACACTCTGACGTTTACACGTCATATATATTAGTAGCCATCCTTCAAATGAGATGGGATGTATCAAATCTCAAAAAAGGAATTCTTATTTTCAGTTTACTTTAAATAAAAGTAAATAAAAGTTAAAATACAGACTTAATACAGAAAATTTAATGCAGAATGGAAGACTTCGTATTAGTTTTAGATAATGATTGAACTCCTTGTCAAAATTTGAGGTTATAGAAACAACTTGTGTCGTTTCGTTCCACACCTTAGAGCAAGACAAAAAACAACTCGGAGTGTTTGGAGCTCAGAACAATAACTGAAGCATAGAAACTTAGATAAAATAGCAACTGAAATCACTATATTTGCTATACTTTGAATTATAGAGCCTTTAATGAGTCAAAGAAGGACACGTATACATAAAATGTTTCGAAATTTTGTAAGTTGTCACTACTCTAAACTAATGAAATGTCAACGGATGTACTTTGGATGTCTTTTAATACCACCAAATTAAATATGTCCCGTAATGGTTTCATTGTGACGACCGCCTGGCCGAGTGGTCTGTACCCCAGGCTACTCGATCAAGAGGTTCCGGGTTCGAATCCCGGTAGGAACAAATGTTTGTATGATGAGTACGAACATTTGTTTACGAGTCATGGATGTTTATATGTTTATTTAGTATATTTCTAATATTTATATACATATTATTATCATTATTTCTCCGTTATCTAGTATCCATAGCACAAGCTCTTAATGATACTTATTTTGGGCTAGATAATAGGTGTGAGTGTATAAATATTATTATTATTTTCGTCGCATTTTAATGGTTGATACATTTTCGGAAACCTCTGAGTGAAATATCGTAAACTTGTAATAGAACCTCTACAGACTGGCCACTCAGCAACTTGTGTGTGGATGTCACTTGTCAATATATTAACATTGATAGGTGTTTTCTTGTTACTCAAAATCAAAATCAAAAATATATTTATTCAAGTAGGCTCCTAAGAAGCTCTTTCGAATCGTCAAAAATCACAAATTATGTATATCTATTTAAGAAATGGTCTTACAATGTCTTATTGTAAATCTGTCTATCATGTCTAAATTTACACCGGTTCCAAAAGTTGAACTACCGAGAAGACTCCGGCAACAAACTCGTGTAGTCACTCTTTTCAAAATATGAAGTCACAATTGTTGTGGTTACATTATTTCAATATTTTGCTGTGCAGTGCCATACAGAAAAAAAAATAGTAAAAGTATATCTAGTTAGAAACGATATACAAACTTAATAACAAAAGTATTAACTTTATTTTAAGGCTGTCCGACAATGCACAGTCACAACAACACAATACATGTTATAAAATTAAATAAATTAAATATTATATATTATCAAATAGGCATATCTAGTGAAAATTGGAGTACAGTTACTGAGTACAGTTACAGATACTGAAAGCCATTCTAAAATGTAAAATATACTTTATTGATTCAGATTTGCGGTGTTTACGTTATTCCATACAACATAGGATTTACTAATGCAACAGCAGATCCCTGCTTATATACACTTGAGAAAGGGGGAGAAAAGATACTGCTGACAATATATGTTGACGACCTGATTTTAGCCTATAAGTCAGAAGAGATCCTACAGGACATAAAACAGAAATTACAGACAGCATTTGCCCTAAGAGACATGGGTGAACTACATCATTGTCTTGGAATCCAGTTCAGCCATGTAGGGGGAGAAATAGTCCTGTCACAAAAGGCTTATATTGAAAAGCTCTTGAAGACATTTGACATGGTTGAATGCAAGCCGGCAGCAACGCCAATAGAGCCAGGTTTAAATCTGGGTAAGGTGGATCCTGATACCTCATTACCTTACCAAAAATTAATTGGTTCCCTTATGTACTTGGCTGTTACCACACGTCCAGATATCCTTTATGCAGTTAGTTATCTCAGCCAGTTTAACGTCCATTATGGTTCTGAGCACTGGAAAGCAGCCAAAAGGGTAATCCGGTATCTAAAGGGAACGAAAAACTTTAGTCTAAAATACAAAAAGACTGGACTACCACTTACAGGAATGTGTGATGCAGATTGGGCAGCGTGCTCCGTAGATCGACGTTCCTACACAGGATATACCTTTAAGTATGGTGGTGGCTTAATTAGCTACGAATCTAAGAAGCAAAGAGTCGTAGCACTATCGACCGCCGAAGCGGAATACATGTCAATGACGGAAGCAGCGAAGGAAGCCCTGCACCTCAAGCAGTTACTAAATGATATTGGAGTACAACAAGAGACGGTGACATTATTTAATGACAACCTAGCTGCACAAAAATTGGCTAACAATTTAACGGCGAACGTAGAGAGCCTAGAAGCATAACTTCATACAAAACTCGTCGCGAAATGGGTACCCTCGGCGGCTAAAAGAGAACGTCGGATAAAATCGGCTAATATCGAAATTGTATAGCGCCCTCTCGGTCTTCTGATTTACACGCGCCGGACGGGTCATACATGCACAATGTAACCATGCAAAATTTTATGACGACTTTCATAATTATGTATCGTCATTTTTTAATTTTATAATATTTTTAATACCACTAGGTCTACGGGCCTACCACTAGGTGGTAGGCCCGTAGACCTAGTGGTATTATGGATTATGGATAACACGTAGCAAATTATGAAACAATATCCGCAGCGGCAGATTCGCTTAATGGATACAAAGATACAAAGAAAACATTTGGGCCTAATTCTGGGAACACACTTTAATTCTAAATTTAAATACAGTATATCTCTTTCTCGCAATAATTCATAGGAAAAAGATAGCAAGAATCTGTTTAGAGCTGTCAATTAAATTTAGACAGATTTCATAGAAACCATAGACAATTATAGATGACATGTACGGAGGTGCCTCCTAAACACTGCAATTTATTACGTTCAATAAGGTCGAAAATTGAACGCACCTTTCTAAATGTCAATTTATATGACAGCCATCCTTTTCGTGTTCGTTTTGAAAGAAAGAAATAGACTGAACATAAATTTAAACTTAGCATGTGTTCTCCAGAATTGGGGCCAGTGTCCGTGCCGGCACCGGCAAACACGGAAGGGATCGTCGACAACGATATTTTTTGCCGGACGGACAGATCACGGACGCCGGCATCAACAAAAACAAAATGGAGGACGAGCGATTAATATAATGGGTTCGTGAAAATAGAGTTTTATATGAATCATGGACGTCAAAATGACGGGACCCCACCAGGTTTTTCGAATACCAAGTGTTTAGGATATAATGCACTATTTCTTCTATTTCATACTCGTATAGAAAAATTCTACACTCATAAAATAACGAGAAATTCTTCAAAGAAAGTGGTCCCGCTATTTTGACATCAAAATGACGGGACCACTATTCAGTTATTGAAAAAGACATGGCGTGATATTAAACTGAACACATCAAATTCTAATACGATATCGTACGACTACGTTTGGATCAATAATATAATTTTAAAACTATTATTTCAATTAAAAAGTGTTGAATATAATTTACATCAGAAAAACGCCTGAATAAAATGTATCATTTTAAGCCTAATGTCATTTGATTGCTCTTACAATTCGTGTAGGCGTTTACAACGTTTAGGCCACATATTTTTTTAAAAATATTTTATTCAATTTTCTTTACAAAGGCTACTACTTGAGATTGAAAACAGTTTAAATATACTTATTTAGGTATTACTTACTATTGAACATGCATTTCTCACAATAAACTATCGAGCTGGGGGTGTTTGGCGGGATTTGGTGGTGTCGGTCAAGATTTTTATTACAATAATTAAAAATTGTGTCGGAGCGCGAACTTTGTGTTATAAAAGTGGTGTCAAAACCTCATCAAGTAGCATCACATGGAGACTGTCATCATATATTTCGCGTCAAGTACTCCAAAGATGCATTAAAATGTGTTACGCCAGCATTTTAATGCAATAAATGAAGAAATACTTAAGACATGGCTGTATGGGCATTAGTGCTCTTTGCCTTCCCAGTGGTTTTTGTAACAAATTGTTATTAATAAATGAAATAAAAAAATGTACAATATTTTTCAAGTATCTTTTACAACATAACTGCACTTTAGAATAACCCTCCCAAAGTAAAATTGTAACAATGCCTACATAAATTATAAGACCTCCAAATGATACTTTTTGTTCAGGCGCTATTTTGATTTATTCAGAATAAATACTTTTTTATTCAAATTACAGTTTTAAAAGTGTGTGTGTGTGAGAGAGATGAGTCCATGTGCTTTAGTTATTGTTCTGAGGTCCATGTAATGGGAAGGCAAAGAGCACTAATGCCCATACAGCCATGTCTTAAGTATTTCTTCATTTATTGCATTAAAATGCTGGCGTAACACATTTTAATGCATCTTTGGAGTACTTGACGCGAAATATACGATGACAGTCTCCATGTGATGCTACTTGATGAGGTGGATAACCACAAAAAAATCTCATCGTATTTCACACCATAACTACACCACTTTTATAACACAAAGTTCGCGCTCCGACACAATTTTTAATTATTGTAATAAAAATCTTGACCGACACCACCAAATCCCGCCAAACACCCCCAGCTCGATAGTTTATTGTGAGAAATGCATGTTCAATAGTAAGTAATACCTAAATAAGTATATTTAAACTGTTTTCAATCTCAAGTAGTAGTAGCCTTTGTAAAGAAAATTGAATAAAATATTTTTAAAAAAATATGTGGCCTAAACGTTGTAAACGCCTACACGAATTGTAAGAGCAATCAAATGACATTAGGCTTAAAATGATACATTTTATTCAGGCGTTTTTCTGATGTAAATTATATTCAACACTTTTTAATTGAAATAATAGTTTTAAAATTATATTATTGATCCAAACGTAGTCGTACGATATCGTATTAGAATTTGATGTGTTCAGTTTAATATCACGCCATGTCTTTTTCAATAACTGAATAGTGGTCCCGTCATTTTGATGTCAAAATAGCGGGACCACTTTCTTTGAAGAATTTCTCGTTATTTTATGAGTGTAGAATTTTTCTATACGAGTATGAAATAGAAGAAATAGTGCATTATATCCTAAACACTTGGTATTCGAAAAACCTGGTGGGGTCCCGTCATTTTGACGTTCATGACTTATCTCATGCAAAGTATATGGATACGAAATACAATCACGATTGACGACGGACACGTTTTCACTGAAGCTCCGTGAACTGAGCAGGCACTGACATGTGTGAATTGAATCACTGACGCAACACTGAAGCACTGATACGGAACTGTGCCGGTACTGTGTCGGAACTGTGGCTTCACTGATATGTGTGAATAGACCTTTACCGAGATAGTACATGTCTCCGCCTACTATTTTAGCCAGGATTCTATGCTTTAGTTATTGTTCTGAGGTTTGGAGTGTAGGCTTGGAACGCACCTCTGTATTTCTTCGTCATAGTTACTATTGTGTTATATTATTTTTAATCTGTGATTGTGGATACATAATTATATCATTAATCTGTGGATTGTGGTCTGCTACTCTTTGTCTTGTCTGTGCGTGGTCTGTGCCTGTGCCCTTTGTAATCTGTTCTGTGGGTCTGTTTAGGTGTTAAATTGTGAATTGTGTTGTGATCATGGATTGATTGTGATCAAACAAACAACTAAGTGTCACTAACTTTACTTTACATACAGGTCCGAAACACAACTGATTGAAATTTAATTTCATCATTCAGCGAGTGATTACAATACCTTTGTGGATTAGACCATATCGCTACTTTTTTAGAAGAGATACTACGTGACCCTTAGTTTATCCACCGTTGGACAAAGGTCTCCCCTACAATAATAAAATTTCCAGTGGAAATTTTCCACAACATTGTGTCATGTTTATGCGCAGCACGCATCCAGCCTAATTACATCTAAGTATCTGTGATAAAGTCTCAACTGAAAACAAACTATAGTATTTAGCAGTCTAGGTAGATAGTTTAGAAAAAACATTCAATTTTGGGTTTTAAATCCCTTTGTGTAATAAAGTAATCTGTGTTTATTATTAATATGGAGTTTAAATGAATCGTAGTTTAGGAACCAATCTGTGACTATTATGTACATCAGTGATATGTCTGTGACTAATGTTACTTATAGCAAATAAGTGCCATAGTGATTTTTTTAAATGAGTTTTTGTACTTTCCCAATATTTAAAATAATAATCCACAAACAATTACGTAACATGAGCCTAAAGGGTATAAAATTAGTTACATTTGATGCAACAAATACTTTACTGAAATTCCGAGTACCATCCTGGCAGTACTATACACTTGTAGCACGAAATTATGGTTTCACTGGTAATGAAGAAGTTGTCAAATGCCGTTTGGCAGACAGCTATAAAATTATGTGGAACAGCTATCCTAACTTTGGCAAGTTTAAAATAACTTGGAGAGAATGGTGGTCTCAGGTTGTAAAGAAAACCTTTGAAGGCCAACTACCAGCCAGTACCGATATTGATATAATTGCTAATAAGCTCATTGATGAATTTAAAACTTCCAAGTGTTGGTGTGTTGCACCAGCTGGACTCAAGTTATTGAATTTATTACGAAATCAAGATTTAAAAATTGGAGTGATATCAAATTTTGATCCACATTTGATTGAAATCTTTCAGAGTGTTGAAATAGTACATTACTTTGATTTCATTTTAACTTCATATGATGTTGGTTACAGTAAGCCTGATAAAAGAATTTTTTCCCATGCCTTAGAACAATGTAAAACTCCTATTAAATCCTCAGAGGCTCTACATATAGGAGATGACTTTTATAAAGATTATGAAGGAGCTAAAGCTTCTGGTTGGCATGCCGTACTAGTCTGTAGCAGTAATATATCAAAGAGACCACCAGAAATCAGGAATGTGTTTGAAAGTTTAGAAGAATTAAGATTAGCAATTGATTTAAATAAAATTGTGCTTTGATTATCTACTCTATAAACTTTATTACTTTAGAAATCCTATTTGTAAATTTAAAATAGAAAGAAATGAGTTTTTTTTTTCATAAACCTGTACCTGTACGGAGAGGATTCTGCTCTTCAATATGCTACATTGGTGTGCCATAGAATCGGTGTGCAATAATAAACATAATTATGTATATATACTATTGTAATATATATATTTTTTGTCAATATAAAATGTAATTTAAATTAAATAGAAAATAATTATAGTTTTATTTGGTAAAAAAATATTACCTATATACTTAAACAACTATATAGGGTGTACATTATTGAAAATGTTTTAAAATACCATGTATAAACCCTATCTAAAACCATTCATTATTCTCAAGATAATAATGATATTCCCATTATTTCCCAATTCCCATGCTAGAAAAAAAAACCCTACACAAATCTATAAACTAGGCATGTGGAATTGTCGATTTGAAATCGATTAATCGAAAAATCAATTATATCTACTAATATAATTGATTTTTCAAATCGATTTTAAACCCTATTATCGATTCAATGAATCTATCCATAAAACTCCCGATTCTGAAGTTCCGAATCGGACCGATCAATTCAAAGAATTAGCGATAATATTCCTAAACTGGCTTGCTGTAGTCGGACGCAAAAACAACTGGTAGTACTTGGTCAATAATTTGAACGCATCAGGGCATTTATCAAAAAAATTGTCCGTTACGTAATGGAATTCCACCAATAAAAAATTTTTTTTTTAGCAACAGACTATTGTTTATTATGTTTATTAATACATCTAACTTCGTAAAAATAGTAAATATAAATAAAAAAGTCTTATATTTAGTAGGAAATCAATGTTTTAATGAAGTACAGGTGATGAGAAGTTCCATTACATCACAAACTTTAGGTAAGATTTAAGTAAAATTCTGCGTCAATTCAAATTTATTATTTATTAAACTATCATTTAAAATAAACAGTCTTCAAAAACACATAACTTAAGATAGGTAATTAGGTAATTAAATGATAATGGTAATTAAAACTATTCCACAACGCTACTATTTGGTAAATTCTATGGCACACTTTAGTCTGAACTTTGGCATTTTTGTTTTAAAGTAATAATATTTTAAATATATACGGATAATATAATTTACATACTTTTTATATATCTAAACTTTGAGCATTATTCTTAACAAATTATTATAAATATAGTTAAATCTTTTATCACAACACAATAGGACAAGTGACGTTAATGGAAAAGACGTCACGGTTAGGAACTATAAGGGCAGGTTTACATACTGCAACACACTAGAACAATTTGCATTACAAATTAATAATTTAAATGGTTACTTAAGCTAACCACATAATTTCAAACTTCAATCATAAGTTTATAAGATAATCAATAACCTACTTGTAAGATACATTACTAGCTATTAATATTTTATGACAAATAATAATAATTGTATTTATGAGATCCATTGATTTATGAGAATCACAATTATTAATCGCCAAGGCACACTGGGCAAATATAGTCAAAAGCAGTTGTTCCACTGCATGATATGCAAACCCAGTTGTAACAAACCATGCACTTTGCCATTTCTTGTAGAATAAACTGTTGACGAGTCTTGCAAATATGACAAGGAAATGTTCTCGACATTGAGGGTGTTTTTTTCCCCTTTGTTTGGTTCTCTTTCTCGACTTTTGGCTTTAATACCTTTAAGGATTTTTTATAGGTTTTGACATCGGATACTACAGAAGATAAAGGACTTTTAATTTTTTTGATGGGAGACATAATAAAGTTTTTATCGTCATAAGGTTTATGAATTTTAACTCTCTTATTAGACTGTAAAACTGGAACATCACTGCGTTTGAATGTGGTATTCGGTGGCGAAACTTCTATTGGAATGTCAAGAAGTTCAATATTCTGTGTAGAACAGTCAACTTTATCCTGATTTAGTAATACATTTTCTAAGAATCCAATATTTGACAAAGAATCTGTGTCCAGAATTTGCCCATCCAAAGAGTCAATGAGATCGCTTTCATAGTACTTAACGTCTATTTCATCAGCTATTGGAGAAAGCCAGTTTATAGGTGAACCGTAAATTGGTGGTCCTGTTGAAGTGGATGGTTCAGGGCTTGACACAGAATTTCGTGGAACAGCCATCGGTAGGACATATTTTTCATTTCTCATAAAGTCACTTGCAGGCAACGAAATCTCAGATGGTTCAATGACCGTCTCCAATTGATCCATCAATAAATGTATTTTAGGTTGATGACAGTCGCATAAACCACGCTTTTCACCACAAAAACAACTCAATTGGCGATACTGAATCTGCTGAAGTTGAGTAGAAATAATTTGATGCAATAGCATCGTTCCAGGTACTGCTCGTATGCCATCAGGGATCAGTTTCTTAATATTCTCTATATCGGTTTTAGATACATAAAAACATATCACTGATTTCATGGTACTCTGCAAAACCTGGCAAGCTTCAGTGGCATTAGTGATATCTTTGCCATATAATACTCTTTTGTCGAGTTGCCGTTTTACGGAGCCCCCGATGCCATCTGCCATATTTTTCCCATGGCCTGCTTCGGAAAATGACCAAGTTGAATACTGTAATTTTAATTTTTGCGTAAATAGATTGAGCAAGTAGAAGTTTTTCTTTTGTCTATACTGAGTGGTGGGACCATCCGAGAAAAAATGAATTGTATTGAAATTTGGGAATTTCTCTTTAGCCATTTTTATGACTGATAGAAGATGTGCCCAGATGGCATGGGGTTCATGGCAGTTATCGTCTGAGACTGTGACAAACGATTGCAAACGTTCTTTTCCAAAAATTACGCCACAATGCAGAGTGATTGAATTTTTTGATGCACCAAAATGTGTAGATTGTACTTCTTCACTGTACTTACACTCGTAATTTTCAGAAAAATCACATAATATAGCTATTTCTTCGTTTTTTATATTAGTTATGCATGCTCTATACTGGCGTTGCTGTTCTTTCCAATTGAAAGAATGGGTTTTAAACGCAAGTGACTGTATTTGAAACTCCTTAGCTAGGTCTCCTACATTGCCTTCAATCTTCTGTTTTATCATCTTTTTTGTTGTCATATCTTGTCCTGATTTTTCATACTTATGAACCACTCTACCCCATTTAAACCAAGTTACCTCACCTTGCAATTTTTCTTTAATATATAAAGAGGAAGCAGTTTTACACCGTAGACATTTATTGTGCATACACTCAAAAGATTTAGTGTCGCATGCAATATTATCTAATAGGTGCGTAGTTCGTTGATAAGGTAATACTCCTTTGAGCTTAAGAGCATCAAACATGAACTCGAAGTTACAGTGTTTTATACACAAGCATGTGTTTCTGGTCGTTTTACTAGGTGAAAGTACGTAGAACGGCTTGTACCTAACGAACGTAGTAAAACTGTATTTTCCACCTTCATCTTTGTAAATCTGGTAAATATTTTGCAACGTGTCAAGTAGATATCTAATTTGAACTTTCATTTTATTCTTGGTCCTTGTTTCTCGCTTGCCAGCAGTGCTTCTGCTTACATCATCCCTGCAAAAAAACCTTTCGAAGTCCTCAGCAATAATTTTAATTAAGGGCTTTTTTTTGAAGTTTGTCTTCCTTACTCTGCCCTTGAGGCCTAGTAATTTACTTTCAGGTCTTCTGTTTACCTTCTGTGATATTTTTATTGCTACTTCTTTAATTGTTCTCTTCTCACTATTTTTCTTGCAATCTGTATATCCCTCACGCAATGCGATCTCCATCACTTCTTGTCGGGCTTTAAGCTTGTCGTTTTCAGTTTTTAGTAAATGTAATTCCTTTTCATGCTGTTTTTTCTTTCGGTAAAGTTTCTTCCTTATGTTGCAAAGTGCTGTTTTATATGTTTCTATCTTGTTCGTAAGTGTATTGTATTTGTAATTTAAATTTCTATATTTTAGCTTAAGAAAATTGGTAACGGTTTTATTCTTTGTTGAAAAAGTAGCTACTGCTACAGTTGACTGTGGTGTTGATGAATTTTTAGTATTTCTCCTCTCTTTCTGCTTCCGTTTTTGTTCCCGCCATCGTTTTCTTTGCGCTTCTTTATCTTCTTCAGTTAGATCCTTTATCTTCTTAGAATGTTTTTGCAGTCTTTTAAGCTCTTTTTTTCTATAAATTTCACTCTTTTCTGGGTCTTGTTTTATTTTTTCTCTATATCTTTTCGATCGTTCTGCAGCTGTCAACACCATGGTAGTTCTATAAACAAAATTCTTATTGTTAATCATTATTTATACTAGTAAGTACTTAATTGGAAAAAAACTACGAAAACAATTTGATGTAAGGTTTTCGGATATTGCTGGCTAGGCATACGGCGTGTATGGGACTCACCCGACGCTGAACCTTACATCAAATAGTTTTCGTTGTTTTTTTTTACATGATACTGACGTAACTAATTACTGAAAAACGAACAATTCTTTACCGAGACATCGTTTAAATGAACACAATTACTGCCAAAGAATTCACAAGTTTCACAAGAAGAAATAAACAGTACGTTGAAAAACTTATTTCCTACTTTCGCAGAATTAAAAATATAAAAATGATATGCCAAAACATCTCTGTCTTTTTTTATAATTTAATTCTACTTTATAGTAACTATACTATAATGTAGAATTAAACATAAAAATAGAATTAAAAAAAAAGATTACATCGATCATTCGGCACAATATAAACCATGCTTAATAGTTCCATTACGTGACATTTTGCGTTCCATAAGTACATCACGTCGCGTTGTGGATGTGACGTTTGATGCCGGAATACAAACAAACTCAAAAATCACTTATTTTTAAGGCTAATTTCACTAATTGGCATATTTACTCATTTTCTACATGACTTAAGTAATTAACCTTCAAAAGCTGTAAGTAAAATCACCAATTACTCACCAACAAAAGCCAAGTTCGTGGTGGAAAACAAAAACAGCACAAGGTGACGCCCAACCGTTCAGTGTATCACAGACGACGCTATGCTGCGGCTAAAAACTAAAATGGCGATTGTTTATGGTTCAAATGTTGCCCTTTATCAAAATAAACCGATTCTCACAATAATTTTAAAAGTAATTTTTCGTTCAAAGTCGATTTACTTAGTCGTAGCGTTGCGGAATTTTCCACCTAGATCATTTTGAGGCACAGAATAAAACAGATATTTTTTATTATTTTGAACTCTACTCCGCTATATGTAAGGTATTATAATGAATTTGGAACATACGACCATTTTAATTAACACAAAATGTAAAACAGAGACTGGGCAAACATTTAATATTTTGCGTTCGGAATTTTGCAAAAGTAGGGTAGGACACTCAAAAAATCGCCTCTCCTCTAACTGATTTTACGATTATTTATGTTAAATATATGTATTATATGGGTTTTTACTACGTAAATAAGTAGCTTATAAATTATTTTATAGGACTTAGCTTCAAGAAATATGTTCTGATATTATTAACCTCTAGAATATCTTATTGAAAATCGTAGGACAGGTCATTTTCTAGTGGTCAAAATTTTTGATAAATGCCCATCAACGAGTAAATATTTATGAACTGAACTCTTTCAAAGGTGGCGCTACTTGCATTTTTAATAATAAATTGCAATAATGTCCTGTATCTATATTAGGTAATTAGGCATGTTTGAAATTGACGCGATTAATCGAAAATTCATCTTTTAATGCTCGATTTAAACAAGAATCAATTTTAGTATGTTCGCTTTGAATCGAATCGGTGATCGATATTTATAAGGTGAATCGACATGCCTACTTTAAGCTGTAGCAGCTACTCAAATATACTAAAGATGTATACCTAAATAATCCTTTATGCCTCAGAGGTTTTTTCAAAATGGCACGATCACGATCGTATCGTATTCCCCCTTTTTATACACAAATACACAGATTAGAGAGAGTATTCTATCTATAATGTTTTTGGTCATGAAGAATAAACTATCGATAGTATCTATAGTATTGTAGCTCATAAATAAAAATCTATCAATACTATCGATAGTCCGGCAACACTATTCATTGTGAAACATCAATGTGTGTAAAACACAGATTAGAAAGAGTATGTCGTAAAATATATTGCTCTAAAAAGCTCCCTTAAGCACGGATAAACTAAAGGGAAGTTTGTTTGGTTTGCACAGATTAATGTTTTAAGTATCTACTTTCTACTTGGTTTGTTGCGTAAAGCGAGTATAGCTTTCACATGACGAAGAAACTTGCACTATCGATCGATCACAGATTAAAAAGAGTGATCGATCGGCCTAAGGACACAAGGGCTATTTAATCAATTTGAAATTAGTATTAAGCAGATGCCATATTGTTCTATAGTATTATATTACTCTATTGTTCTATAGGAATCGTGATTATAGAAATATCTATATTATCGACATAAGATTGTCAAACGTCATGTTGTCTCTTTTTAACCAGGCGAATAGTTGCATTTGAAAAGAGGCATAAATATTATTTGTCGAGTACTTATCTTAGCAATTTATGTGATGTCATTATAATATAGCACATACCTAGCGTAACTGATCACGCCATATTTTTGTGCCAAGTCCAACGACCAAGAAATACTATGGACTTGGCCTAACTACCTATTGTCCTTGGGCGCATAAGATGGCTGCCTCTCCGTGTTGTAACCAGTTTTAACTCGCATTCGCATCTGTTGTCGATATGAGATTTAAAAACTTATGGATGACTGCAAAGATAGATTAATTAATTAATGAACCTATGGTTTCTTTGAAATCTATCTAAAGTGACAGCTCTAAACAGATTCTTGCTATCTTTTTCCTATGACTTATTGCGAGAAAGACATATACTGGGCCTAATTCTGGGAACACACTTTAATTCTAAATTTAAGAACAGTATATCTCTTTCTCGCAATATGTAATAGAAAAAAGATAGCAAGAATCCGTTTAGAGCTGTCACTTAAATTTAGATAGATTTCATAGAAACCATAGACAATTTTAGATGGCATGTACGGAGGTGCCTCCTAAACACTGCATTTTATCACGTTCAATAAGGTCGAAAATTGAACGCACGTTTCTAAATGTCAAATTATATGACAGCTATCCTTTTCGTATTCCTTTTGATAGAAAGAAATGCACTGAACTTAAATTTAGACTTAGCATGTGTTTACCAGAATTAGGGCCACTGTACTTAAATTTAGAATTAAAGTGTGTTCCCAGAATTAGGCCCACTCTAATTCTAAATTTAAGGACAGTCTATCTCTTTCTCGCAATATGTAATAGGAAAAAGATAGCAAGAATTTGTTTAGAGCTGTCACATAAAAAATAGATTTCTAAGAAACCATAGACAATTTAAGACGGAGGTGCCTCCTAAACACTGCATTTTATTCTCAGAGCAAATATTATGAACAGCTATCCTTTTCGAATACATTTTGAGAGAAAGAAATGCACTGAACTTAAATTTAGACTTAGCATGTGTTCTCCAAAATTAAGGCCATTGTGGCTTCAGAATCAGGCCCAATGTTTGCTATATTAGGTATTGATATAGATTGAGAGTTGTTTTTATACCTACTTAAGTACCTGTTCAGGTGAACCAAACCAATATGTCCCCCCTGACGGAATGTTAGAACTTTCCCTTTTGGGTCATTGCTTGCATTACATAACTAGCAGAAAACATTTCTTTATTATTAAAATATTATTTTTAAAAATAATATGACTGCATTTAAATATTTATTAAAAGTCACTTCCTAGAGCCGGAAATCGAACCCGCCAAAAGTAGAAAATTAACTACTGAACATTTATGACACCGATCGACACGGTTTGTCATGAGAAACTTCCTAATAAATAAATAAAATGAAGAGTTTGTAAAAGTAAATACAAATAAACAGTTTAGAGCCTACACATACAAATATAAAATAAAATATATTAAAATTACTTCTATTAAAACCTGTTTCAATCTTTTTGAAATTGCATTTGTAATAATAGCAACACTTTAAACTACTGCGCGTCCATGTCAAGAGAGTTTCATCTGTAAAATACGGGATCAATATAAATGCGGAATCTTCACATAGAATTGTGTTAAATTGTTTTCGTTGAGTTCTGTGAACCAAAGTTAGGTTCATACATGTGTTTTCTAAAGAAAAAAGACAGTATTGTGTAACGTTATACTGTCGTCCATTACTTAAATTGCATCGACGTGAAATGACGGGGCTGCCCTTTATTCGTAACAAAGTGAAGTGGTAATTTCTGCTAACGAGAAAGCAAACTGTGCATTATGTAGTGAGATTAAGTTAATTTTACATTATTAATTCATTTTGAGCATTGTGTTCGGGAGATCGCGTGTCATATTATGTGGACGAGATGATGTGGTTGTTTGCTGTAGCAGTGGCCACGGCCCTGGTGGTGCTGACTGTTAGTGGAGAACAAGTGCTTCTACTTGACACTACTACAGAGGCAACCTTGGGTTGGACTCGATTCCCGTACGGCCCTCAGGCGAGTACTCCGGGCTGGCTTGAGGAATCATACACCAATTTCGAGAAGCAAATCAACTGGCGTTCATATGTGGTATGTGATGTTGCTCATCATAACGTTAACAACTGGCTCTGGACACCATTTATAGAAAGGCGAAATGCCAATCGCATTTACATTGAAATTAAATTCACAATTCGTGACTGCTCATTATTTCCTGGAAATGCCCTTAGTTGTAAAGAAACATTCAGCCTATTGTATTATGAATTTGACGTCGCCACACGGGAGCAACCTCCTTGGGAACCTGAGAGTTATAAACTAGTTGGGCGTATTGCTGCTGGGGAAGGTAGATTCAATACCAACTCAGAAGTTGACATAAATACTGAAGTTAAAAGCATTGCAGTTACTAAAAGAGGTGTGTATTTTGCATTTAGAGATCAGGGGGCATGTATTTCTATTTTGGCTGTGAAAGTATACTATATCACATGTCCTGAGGTGACTGTCAATTTTGCCAGATTCCCAGCAACACCAACAGGTAGGGAAGTAACAGTTATTGAGCAGGCTAATGGCACTTGTGTGGAGAATGCGGAAATTGCACCAGGTGAAGCTCCACCTGTGTATCTTTGCAAAGGTGATGGCAAATGGACACTGCCTAGTGGTTCATGCAAATGTCGTGCTGGATTTGAGCCTGATCATCACAATCAAGTTTGTAATAAATGCCAACCTGGAAAATTTAAATCTCACACGGGAGATGATCTTTGTGTTTCCTGCCCTGATTATTCTGAGTCAACAGCATATGCTGCTGCAGAATGTAAATGTGTTCCTGGATTTTTTAGAGCTAAGAAAGACCCAAAAAATTTGCCATGCACACAACCACCATCAGCACCAGATAACTTGACTGTCACATTTGCAGACCAATTTTCTATATCTCTTGCCTGGCAGCCTCCTCACAAAAATGGAGGCCGTAGTGATATCACATATCGTGTAACTTGTTCTAATTGTGGCCCAAGTGTTGAGTATAGACCTGCTTCTAATGGCCTGAATTCAACTAGAGTTACTGTGATTGGCTTAGATCCAGTGACAGAATATAAATTCCAAATTTTTGCTGAAAATGGTGTCACTGAACTAACTGGGGAACCTCCAAAGAAAGTTGAAATAACAGCTATCACAGAAGCTTCTGTTATTAGTGTGGTATCAAAGTTAAGAGTGCTCAGTGTAGAAAGTGATAAATTGTCATTAGCATGGAATCCACCACCTATTGATTTAACTGACCCAGATGATACTATAGAAAGTTATGAAGTTAAATGTTTTCCAAAAGATAATTTGGAAAAAAGTGCAAATACAACACTAAAGATTACAAAAGATCCACATATAATAATAACAGGCTTAAAAAGAGATACTGAATATGGTATCAGAGTTAGAGCAAAGATGAAGAGAGGTTGGGGGGAGTTCAGTGGAATAGTGTATGCTCGTACTGCATCTGTGCTAGAGACCACTTTTGTTGGTGAAGAAGAAGGTGCACAAGTAAGACTTGTGGCTGGAGTAATGGTAGCAGTTGTTGTTCTTTCAGTAGTTGCAATAATTGCTACTGTTCTTTTCTTAAGATCTCGTGCTGATGATGAATGTGATAAAAAACAGCCAAATGATTGTAATGCATTGAACTATCGAAATGGTGAAGTTTACACTGGGCCAGAAAGACCTGCAAAGACAAGCAGTAATGCTACTACACCATTGTTTGCTGGCACAGGTTCAAGAACATATATAGATCCACATACATATGAAGATCCTAATCAAGCAGTTCGAGAATTTGCACGTGAAATTGATGCATCTTGCATAACAATAGAGGCAATAATTGGAGGTGGTGAATTTGGAGATGTATGCCGTGGAAAACTTAAACTTCCAGCAAGTTGTGGACAAGAAATTGATGTTGCAATCAAAACTCTTAAACCAGGTTCAACAGAGAGGGCTAGACGAGACTTTTTGGCCGAGGCTTCCATTATGGGCCAATTTGAGCATCCAAATGTGATATTTCTGCAAGGTGTTGTAACCAAATGTAATCCAATTATGATTATTACAGAGTTTATGGAGAATGGCTCATTAGATACATTTCTACGTGCAAACGATGGTAAATTCAGAGTTTTGCAACTTGTGGGCATGTTACGTGGCATAGCTACTGGAATGCAATATCTATCTGAAATGAATTACATACATAGAGATCTGGCAGCACGCAATGTTTTGGTTAATTCACAGCTAGTATGCAAGATAGCAGACTTTGGATTATCTCGAGAAATAGAATCAACCGCTGATGGTGCATATACAACACGTGGTGGTAAAATACCTGTACGATGGACAGCACCTGAAGCTATAGCTTTTAGGAAGTTTACATCTGCAAGTGATGTTTGGTCAATGGGTATTGTCTGTTGGGAGGTAATGAGCTTTGGTGAACGCCCATATTGGAACTGGAGCAATCAAGATGTTATAAAGTCCATAGAAAAGGGTTATCGTCTGCCTGCTCCAATGGATTGTCCCGAAGCTGTATACCAGCTTATGCTTGACTGCTGGCAGAAAGAGCGCACACATAGACCAACTTTCGCAAGTATTGTGAAAACGCTAGACAAACTTATCCGTTGTCCTGATACCCTGAGAAAAATAGCTCAAAACCGTTCAGCTGATCCTCTTGCTGGTGATACCCCAGATTTAAATCAATTCTCTTCAGTTGAAGAGTGGTTGGAATGTATAAAAATGTCGCGGTACATAGAGAAGTTTCGCGCTGCTGGTATCACTGATATGGAGGCAGTTGTGGACCTGACTGTACATCAGCTAGCATCTTTAGGTGTCACACTTGTTGGGCATCAGAAAAAAATCATGAACAGTGTTCAAAGTATGAGAGCACAGATTCGCGTCAGCGGACCTTACGGATTTCTTGTGTGAACAAAGATAAAGTGTTTTGTCTGTAAAGTAATAAAAAATATCATCACATCGCTAACATCAGAAATAACATTTTTTTAGAAAGCAGCTATGGTTGAACAATGATCTCACGTTGTGGTACTGATTACGAAAATAATGCATTTTGTATATTTTTCTAAAAAAAAGGACTGTCATAGAATAAGACTTAAAGAATAATAGATGTCTTTATATAAAAAATATCAATTACAATATTATAGTGCTGTTTATATTTTTTTCTATTTTTATTATATTGATTGTTGTATTTGTTTAGTTATAAAGCTTTTGCAATTACTGTACAAATATGGAAAATTGACAAAAGTGGGCCTAATTTTATGACTTGTGTTTACTTTTTGGCACAAAAGCTTTATACTTGTAAAATTACCGTCTTGTAACTTTTATACAACGAAAAATCAGAGCCATGATTTATTTAATGGTAGGCATTATATTTTTTGTCGTCAAAATAACTTTGAAATATACTTATGACTCTTTTTAGAGAAAAAAATAATATTTGTAATGTGAGCAATAAATTTAGTTTATTACTTTCCAGTGACTGTACTAGCCAGTTATAATTACTTATCTAGACTGATGTATGAATTATACATCCTAATGATGTATTTTATATTGTACTTACTTACTTTATCTATACTGTTTTAATCAAGGAACTATTTCAGAAGTAGACATAAGT
This sequence comes from Nymphula nitidulata, assembly GCA_947347705.1. Taxonomy (NCBI): domain Eukaryota; kingdom Metazoa; phylum Arthropoda; class Insecta; order Lepidoptera; family Crambidae; genus Nymphula; species Nymphula nitidulata. Next base: position 29,527,082 of record OX374616.1, read on the forward strand.
GAGATTCTGTGAAATAAAGTTTTATAACTTTATATTAATAATGACACCAGTTATAAATAGATTAAAGTACAAGGAGTAAAGTTAACATGTACGTGAAAGCTTGTTTGTCGTGGTTTCAGAAATAAATATATTTACATATTGTAAAAATCTAGAGTATGAAATGTAGTTAGCAAATTTTGATGGATAATTATGTGTATATTATTATTATGTATATATTTCATGAGAGTTTGAACCCAAAAGTTTATATTGTGGTAAATTAGTGTCAAATTCTCATATCTTTTGCCATGTTTTCCTATTTTTTTTATAATTAACTATGTAACTTATACTGCCAATGTGATCAAACTGAGGTATTTGTACTTAATTAACTTTAAAATTACAACAATGTATTTAGTTGTATGTACCCATTTTACACTGCATGTACATAAGGCTGAAATTATTAGGTTTAGTGTAAATCCTTGCTTTAACGTATCAACATTTTATTGTAATATATCTCAATTTTCACACTTAATGCCTGTATCTAGTTATTTAGTAAAATTAACTTGTTGTTATCACTAAATTAACAGCATATGCCACATATTTTATTTACTTTAAGAGGATTTTTTTAAAATAATACACAGTACATTATAATGATAAATTGTTGCCACTTGATTGGGCATTGTGTGAGAAATATTGAGACCTGATTAGATATACAGTTTATTTCTTTCTTTTTATACTCGACTCTACTTAGTGATAGTTGAATTATAAATATTGCCAATATAATAACTGTAAGAGCTTTGCCTATTAGTTTGCTCTTGGGATGTGTTCACATTGATTTTGATGCGAGTACATTATAATGAATCTGTGCGATAAAGTAAACTTTATAAAATTATTATTTACTGCTAAGCGATACACTTAGTTCATTCTATAGTTTATTGCTGGCGGCGAAATGTCCTGTATTTCTTTATGTTGATATTAATTTTATGAATGTTTGATGTCTCATTTTAATGATAAAGTTACATTAATTTTTTTAATGGTCTCCATAATACATTTAGGACTGTTATCACTACAAATTTCATTCCTTCGGGCAATGGTAAACTAAATTACAAATTGTAAAACATTGATGAATTAATTTCATTACCTCTTCACCATCTGTGGTAAAAGACATTTAAAATTGCATCCTGCACATAAAAGTAAATAAAAGTGAATGAAAGGTATAGGTATATCGACATAGAAATATGTCGATATACCTATATCTTTTTATGTCTTATTTTACATATGGTGAAATTAGTGTTGAGTTAGTCTAAAAGGCTTCACTTTACAGTAAACAGATTTGCTTCAAAACTTTGGTAATTTCGTAAAACACATTACTTTGACTGGCTCTATGTTCTTAAGTACAAAATTTTAATAGTTTGTTTTATTTGATAACATTGCAATTTTGGATATGGTCCCTCTACTGTTTCAATAAATAATGTTGCTCTTGTCTAACTTTCCATGCGATGATTAAAATAATCAAAGTCTACAAGATTGATGTCGTACGTAACATACTTATTGCTTTCCTTTCTCATTGGAAAAACATGAAACACAATAGTGTAGGTATGCTTAAATTTGACGAGCGGCTGGCCGAGTGGTCTGTGCAATTTGCTATACAGGCTACTTGGTCAAGGGTCCCGGGTTTGAATCCCGGTGGGAGCAAATGTTGAGAGAGCATATGTTCACGAGTCATGGATGTTTGTATGTTTTGTTTAGTATATTTATATACATATTATTATCATTATTTATACGTTATCTAGTGTCGATAACTCATGCTCTTATTGACGCTTACTTTTGGCTAGATATGAGTAGGCTAGGTGTGAGTATATTTAAAAAAAAAACCTAATGCTGGAAGCGAATTCTGCACCTATACAGAATAGTGACGAAAATTAAATTTAACATTGGCTGCATTATTTCATAGAAATGTCATAAAATTATCAAATGAATAAGATGTGTTTGAAAGTTGCAAAACATTTCTATTAACTAATACAGCGCATGTTTTAATTAACTGTCGTCACCACCCTGATTGGAAAATTCAATTATCCGCTTATTAATTTCAAATATTTATCTCAATGCTAAATTGGAGCCACAGCCGCTAATTGTGAATATTTTTACGTAAACCGCAAAACGTTTCATACTGCGTCCGACAGTTTAATCGGAAATTAACACTTCATTCAGGAAATACGATAATTGCTTATCAATTGATAATGAATGTTACACATGTTTTTTGACTATCGATATTATCCCTAATCCCTATAACTAATTGCGCGCTTAATTTATTGATCCTTACAAGGTTGCCGACGACGGGAGGTGCTCACTTAATAAAAAAAAAATTATTTTACTGAAAAAGCTCTAAAATTGTGACATTTGCACGCCTCAGTAACTTTGTGAATTTAGAATTCTTCAAACCCCCTTGTGGAGTTCAGTTGTTATGCCAAAATGTAGCCAAAAGGACTTAGTTTTACATTCATAATATTTTTTCGGATTGCTTCCGCTGTATCCAATAATGTATTTATTTTCCTCTTGGGCTTAAATTTGCTTCGTTAGTACAAAATTAATTTTCTTAGCGGTGGAAATGTAATGCTCATTTGCCTCCCATTTGCTGTATCTAATTTATCTGTTAACTTTATCTACATAAATGTATATCCTTACGTTTATTATCTTGAAATATTCGTCTTAACAAACTTTAAATACTTCTCTGTTTAAGGCGACGTGCATCCATTTGTGTCAGCCGCCTGATCTCTTATTATTCCACTTTATTTTAATTTACTATTATTAATAATTATAGGGAAACAAAAAAATATATTATCCATACTAATATTATGAATGCGAAAGTAAATATGTTTGTCTGTGTGTTTTCTTTTTACGCCTAAACCGCTGATCCGATTTAGATGAAATTTGGTATGGAGATAGTTTAAGACCCTGGAAATGCCATACGATAATTTTGGATCGATAACCGACATCCCCGGACATGAATAAACATATGGTTAAAGTAATACAATTGTTACGGGCTAGGTGTAACTAAAATGCTAATTAAATTCAGAGATCACGTTTATTAAAAACACGGTGACAATTAACGGTAAACACTAATTAATTAAAATAAATTTTTAATTACAACGTTACTGAATCGAACACGTTATAACACTCGCTGATATCAGTAAATTTTCCACACTACACGTAACAGAATTATCTTTTTATACGAACACTCCAAACCTTCACAATATGACTCCCTCTTGTTTCGTATTCTCATTTCTTGTTGTGTCCATCTGATTCTGTGCAACGTAGAGCGGTGCGAAACTTCTAATTTATAATGCGGCTGTGGTATCTCTAATAAGTAACATTACGGTTAGTACTATAATATTTGTATTCGCTTCCAGTGCTTGCACCAAAACAGTAAATACAAAAATTTATAAGTCTAATTAATTTAGAATATTCAGTTATTAAACAATGGATGAAACCAAAAAAGAAAATAGTGGTTAAAATTATATGGACGGTTTGATGCAGAAATTTTAGTAAAAGTGATGTAACCATCACATTTAAATATGAGTAGGTATACATTGTTGGTTTAGAAACAGTTAAGAGGGACGAATAAATTGAAACTTTATCTGTAAAGCTGATACATAGATTTTTAGTATGTCAATGGCAAATATGAACAATCCTATTTACCTTCCATTTTGTAGATGTAAGTTTTGAAATTATCAATTAGATGTAAAAGTTGTACAATGTGAGCTTTAAGGAGAATGCTTACAAAATCGCAAGTTTGTGCTAATATTTTTTCTAAATATTTTACCAAAAGTCAATCAAGTTCAATATTTATTTTCGGTAATTTTTCAGATTATTTTTAGGAACACCTCAACTTTTATACATTTCATATATCAAGTCAAATAGGCCTATTTTGCGACTCATTGAAACATCGTCATGAACAGCTTTGTTGTGTCCATAATATTATGTTCCTCGTTAAAAGCACGATCTAAGACATATTTGACTTGCACCAGATCTTTTTCCACACTTCGTGAGCATTCTCCTTTGGTGATTTCAACTTTTTCTATTTTAGCAATGTACATAAAACAGTTGTCAAACTCGAGTTTAAATTGCCAAGACTCATTCATTAGGACAAGTGTCACTGCAAAGCATTGCAATAAAATGTAAGAATACATTTTAAATAAAAGCTGCTTTCAAAGGGAGAATATTTTTATTCCTACATATTAACAAAGTGAGAACGTATATTTTACTGTGAAATAGAAAAATCAGCTACGTAATACGCAATCTAGGATACGAGAAATTAAATAAAGATAGTTTGTATACGAAGATAACCGTTTATCGATAAAAACAGAATTGATAAAACAACTACCTACATCTTACATTTACTTAAGTGAATGACTTGGAAGATTTAGTTAATAGTTAAACTAAATCTAACCAAATAAGTAAACTAGATATAGATAGTTTATTTTAGTTACAAAACAGAATAATCATTTTTTAAAATAAATCGATTAAGTCTATACTACTATTGAACTTTTTACCAAACTTTTTATGAGTCATTTGACAGCTAAAATCATGAAATCTCTATTCTCAGGTTGCCACATAGAAGAAAATAATCATACTAATAATGAGCCAAATTTTCAAGGATGATTTTTTAACATGTTATCTTTCAAATATTACTTAAGACTTTCATTTTGATAACACCTATACCTATTTAGGATTCAATGCGTTGCGGTGCGACTTGCCCTGACTCTTGATTCTTGTTGGCTTCAAAAGAATTAGGTATACGTTTTAGAACAATGTAAATCACAGTAGAATTTTTAAACGTACTTTATGTGTTCAATCTACAAGCGAATGCAATAAACGTACGCTCTTAGTTTTTGGCGTACGAAATATTTTTATTATCTATTTAGGAACGTCTTCCAATTGTTTGTTTCAGTTGAAGCTGTTAACATAATATTCATGTATGTAATATAATTCATAAAGACATGTTTAAATTATAATTGTATTATAACAAACGCTTATTGCATTTGCTTGTTTACTAGAGTATTAAATGAGGCATGCTAATTCTGTACTCACTCATCGTATGGAACTCTGTAGCAAAAATGACAAAAATTAAACTTTTTCTTTAGTTTGCCTTCGATATGATATGCAATTTTGCAGATGCAAACTTACCATGACTACCTATAAAGTTCTTATTTTTTTTTATGAAAAACCGAAGTAGGTAATTGTAATCAAATTTAGAATGATTTTTCGATAAACCAAATAATGAAGTAGGTAACATAAATCTACGAAAGCGTTATCTCATGGTAAGTCGGTTGAAATGACATTAAAAAATATTCCAAAATTTGTGTTACCCTAGTGCGCATCTGCCGTAGGTCGTTCTTTCGTAAGATAAGTTACTTTTTCAGCTACAGTTGTTACAGAATTGGCGTCCCGTTTACACCGTTATTTCGATTAAGTGTATCACAATGAAACATAAACACCACAATGTACCTTTCTATAATTGACCGAAACACCAACAGCAATATTTACAATATTTAGAGTAAAATGATTCATATTATAATGCATAGACATTGTTTCGTAATAATTGTATAAACGATTATCTATCACTAGAGAGATGTGCTTAGAAATATGTGACAAGAGATGTTGACACGTCTGTTAATGCAGTGGCAATGAAAATAAAATTTCAATTTGTAATATTATCACTACCGAAGAGGTTTGAATTATGTTAGTTTATTTTGCCTCTTTCTAGCACCTTTTTTAAAGCCTTCATATTTTAATACAATGAAGCATAAGCTTGTAAATAATAAATTGTTTTTTTTTCTGAAAATATACAAAAATGAACATCATATAAGTAATTGTAGCTTCTTAAAACTGTCCATCACAAAATATAATAATTATGAATAATCGAAACAATATCTATGCGAGTCGTTTGTAAGTATGAGGTACTAAAATATTATTTATAATCCATCTATTCTAAAGTATTAGCTAAAATAAAATATTTAATATTAAAAAAAAAGATTTTTGATACCTACGTTGGACGAAGAGGAAATGTAACATAAACTATAAAATTTAATGTCCACTATTACGAAAAATAATTTTGTAGATGACTTTTTTTACAAAAGCGAAGTACGAGACAAGCAGATTGAAAATATTGTGTGAAAAAATTGTAGATGTCACTCCGATGCCAGCTCAAACATGCTTGCCTTTGACTTCGCGCGAATGGGTGTAATTGTAAGTTATATTTATATCCGATAATAATCAGTACGCCTAAAGCAATAAGTACGCCTCACTTAGACCTTTTAAGACTTCGCCACACTCATCATTTTTATTAATACGAATCAATAGTACCAGTCACAATATTTAATAATAAGTCACGTCTTTTCGTTACTGCACTGAGGGGAGCTTGTGGTTGTTGGCAAAGGTAAAAATTTATTCGGTGCTAACCAATTGTAACATACAATAATTTTATTTCTTCAATTATTGTTCTAATAAATCTGTTTATACCGGCTTCGTTTCTGCCAGTGGCAGTGACAACACTTATGGCAACATATTTCGAATAATAACGACCTTTCTATGATCAGAGGATAACGACATATCTTAAAAAGGAATATAAACCAAATTATTAAAACATTTTGAAAAGTACAGATAAATAATAAATTTCACACCTAATCCAATGAAGTGCACAAACCAACGGGAAGCACCGGATCTGAGTGAAATTTTGCCCCATTGTAGCTCGTTCACAAACGAGTTAGTCAATGCAATAATTAATTCTTTTTATAAATAAACAAAACACATTAATCAACTGTTCAGTGCATAACGAAATGATTTAATTTAAGTATCAAAACATTTGTGATATATCGAAATAAATGCCGTACTCGGGTCTAAATGAAAGTAGTTTACCGTCGCTTGAGCAGTTTGACGATATAGGGCTAATTATATTTTATATTGAGAAATGGAATAGTTGAACAGTAGAAACACCAAGTATAGCCTAATTAATGGTATAACTTAGGGTGATGTTAGATTTAAAGTTTTTTTATAGAACTCGCCGGGGTGTCGCACGCTCTATTGGATATTCTGAGCCGAAAGGTCTCTGTGGCTGCGAGTATTCTGATCTGTTAGATTATTTGATAGCAAGCAAAAACCTTATTAAACGTAAAATGTTCTTCTGAGTAATAACATTTAGTAGGTAATCTAACTTTTTGGGTGAAATTATTCGGATGTTAGATTATCATAAAGTCTAACAAGTGCGAATAAATCGTCCATTGTTTGATCACGTGGTGAAATATAACTATCCTAAAATAATGTTAGATTTATAAAGTGAATATAGTCTCTTAACAGATCAAGAATACTCGTGCGGCACGAGCGGCGAACTTCTGCAACATTATACAGATGGTTATAGAATAAAACTTAGGCAGTTTTAAATCTTTGATATGAGTCGGTTTAGAGAAACAAAAGTGTAAGCTTGGCTATAATTAATTTATGTAATAAACTATTGATACTTATGATGGTCTTCTTTATTTCATTTCCCTTGATAGAAAAGCAAAACCTACTGTACTACAGTCACGAGCAAAAATTATAGACACTAGAAATGCAAGTAAGTAACTTAATTTGCTCTATTTTGCCTACTGTCTCAAAAGTGATCGGGTAGGTAGATCGCAGCCGTCTGATTAAACTGGACGCCTAGCCCGTAAATTGAACGCCGGCATCCAATCAAAAGGCTGAACTACATACAACTAGCAACATCAGTGAACGCAACGTTTAATCAAATGCCTTAACGTTATGTCAGCCGCCTGGTTTAAATTAGCCATTCAATTGGACGCCTAGGCGGGTCATGAAAATCGAAGCGCTTTTCTTTCTGTGACAGTGAGACGTAGGTACAAGGTATTTTTTTTATGACCACTTAGAACCAAAACAATGTTATAAATGGACAAATAAAAAGTAACGAACCTACCAATCATTCCAAAACCAATCATTCCAAAACTTTTCTTTTAACAAACAATTAGATTGATAGTTTTTTTTAACTTCACGTTGTGAAGTTACTAGTATAACGAATATTATGAGAATGGAAATGGTTTACTAAGGAAAGCTCTTGGTAGGGCCACAAGCATAGAGTACATTTTTTATACGGGTAACAAGTACCTTCATACTTCTAACGCTTACTTTCTTACTTCATATGCTAATTACTACGCACGTTATATTTTGGGTGTGACTTGGAATAAAAAATCATTTTATATATTTACCTACTTTTGTATTTTATTTATTAAACTTAATCATAAACAAAAATACTATGGCATTTCTAAACACATTAGAAATAAAATAAAATTAAATGCATTTTATAAATTAGGTAATTAATTTAGAATTTCGTTTCCAATCAAGACAGATACCTAGGTAATTAATTTTAGGAAACAAATAGATACTCAAAATATTTTTATTGCACAGCCGTAATCATTGATCTCTCATACCTATTGACACTAACTAACAGGCTTAGGAAATAGAGTCCCGAGATTTTGTATGTAGGGTAGTGCCGTCAATACGGACAGTAAATTAAAAGATGGGCTATACTATGTAGTTTATAGAAATGGTATGCCACTTTCAAAAACATCTTATTCATTTGATAATTTCATGACATTTCTAAGGAATAATGCAGCCAATGTTTATTTCATACGAATGTCATGAAATTAACGGCACCACCCTGCATAGACACCTTCATCTACAACAACATAGGTAGCGAACTATTTACCAATACGATTGGCCTTAAATTATAGTTATAAACTTATTTATTGAATTTATTGTTCGTAGTCATGTTAGAAGGAAGAGTGGGGTAATTGCGATCTCTGGGGAAATATGAACGAGGATGTGTAAACACATTATAACAGAAAAGCAAAGTTGATAATCTCTTTCAGCTAGCTGAGAGGGAGATCCATGTTCAGTACACTGGGTACCTTACCTGTATTACCGTTGTCCCCATCATGGGGCAACAGAACGTCCAATTTCCTTACTTACTGTTGTCCCCATTATCAATAGGGACAACGGGCAGTTAAGATTTCACGTATCGTTGTCGCCTTTAAATTTTTAACTGAGCGTAATTAAGCGCGGTAAGATTAAAACTTACATAAAATATATTTTATCCATAATAGAACTTTCATTTAAAATCAATACAAAGTGTACATCTATCTAGGTACATGCATTATAGTGCTCCAACCTTAACTAGTAGTCTAGCAGAGAATATTTATTATAAAAGATTATTTATCGCCATGATTATCTATTAAATGATTATAAATTAATTATATGTTACTATACATTACACGAAACTCGAACGCATGAGTACCTACCAAAGTTGGTAACGCGTCCCTATTAGCGTCGTTTATAGGTCCTAGTGCGAGTAAAAGTTTGTTAAAGTTTACTATGGCGTTCAGCTATCAAATCGTATGAAGATTACAGCAGTGGCAGCGGCTTGCTGTGAAATATTGGAAACCATATTTAAAATATGAAGTCCATTCATACGGTTAACACGGGGGCAGCTAGATAAATATTTGACGTAGAACTTACACACAAGTACAAAAGAATTTCGAAAAACAATTTTATTCTAATAAGGGAGCTGCCTACAGTATTTATTTAATCAATAGGTTCATACGTTATTGGTACAATGAAATATGGAGTTAGAATCGTTACAATGGGGAATATGCATTTTTTTTAGGTTTTAATCTAAAATTAATTCTACGCAGTTACAATTTACAAAACTAAAACAATTTTAGAAAAATATTGATGTATACCTGACTTTGAATTCAAATATTTCGGGTATTTTTTGACCAAAATGAATTACCTTTTCACTGTTCGCGGTACAATTTTACTAAACCAGTATATTTTTTTCATTCATATTTCTCTACCGATTGTTATCTAGAATGGGTCCGTTTATTTACTTGAAAATATAATATAATTACTTCATGAAATCAAGGATTACATGTTTGATCCGAAGAAAATAGGTCGTGTAGGTACTTGTTTTTAATACAGTAACAAATGGGTCATAAAATTTTAATTGTACAGTTGATAATGCTTATTACTGCAAAAACGTAGATAACAGAAACGAGCCAAACATGAACTACTATAATAAATATAGATAGCTCTATTGTTCAGTCGCCCGCACATCGAACGTAGCAGTTGGACGTTGAGATCGCCTTCGCCCTTACTACAGTTGTATTAGAGGCGGCTTTCATAGTGCAACTATTATAATTGATGTGCTGTTATTTGTACATGAATGAATATTTCATCATAAACATTTTTCATAAGACATTAATATTACTGAATAATCTATTTAAAAATTGGACTGGTTAACGGGTTTGTAGTTTAACTGTTGGTAGGTACTCTATGTAATGAATTGTCATCATTGTTACGGATTTTGGTTTAAGAAAATAAATATTATTATAATTATTCTTAGTTGTAATCAGAATGTCCGCTGGGTATTCTCTTTTACATTTAATTGTCTTTCTATGATGACACCAAATGCAAAAGACAAAATGATAGAATTGTTCATAAGCAATAATTTATCCTTACTTTATAGTTCATGATTATGATGAGATATGGTGAATCGTGGAGCCGGCCGATTAGTATAGTAGATATATTGACTAAGTAGTTAAGTATGTATTAAATGCAATCATGTCAAAAAATATATACAAATACACCGATTCAACTACCTAGGAACATAGGGTAGATTAGGTAATAACGAGCGTGGGGTACCTAACACCGAACAAGGTTGTAGAAATATCTCCTTTTCAGTCAGCAGTAAGAGCTTATTAACGATCCTTTTCATTATATCCGACGTTCAGATCCACCCCACTCTCCCCTACTTACTTTTGTAAGTTACACATGTGGTTAGACATTAATATGCATATTTATTTATAAACAATAAAAAATCTTTCGTGCTCCTAGTCTGAAGCAACTTTAGGAATATGTTTCAGACACGGTTGAAATATTTTAACCCACAGTACGTACTTAATACGTTTCCAAATCTTAAAAAAAAGGAATGGTAGCATTCTTTCAAAAGATTTGTAATTATGTAGGTTTTGATTATTCAATCCAAACATTTGTACAAAATTTTCAATAAATATTTATCTAATATGTAATGTAACTTTCTGAGATTAGTTTGAAAAATTCCACTGGAGATGTCACATTATAATATTCTAATACGAATTAGGTTTAAAGAGCGTTTATGCTGCACGGCTTTTCATGCGAACTTTCAAGTGGAAAAGGAAAGGAAAGGAATAAACCGAAAAAATATTCGCGATTCATGGTTTGTACAAAAAGCTAAAAATTACTCTTGTTCAACTATATGACTCTTTTTCAAAAAATCCTCTCATAACAATAGTTTGTTCGTTCAAAATATTATCTACTGTAAAATAAGCCGTAGAGTAAGCTGAATATTGAAAATCTTTACTTTCACTTACATATTCTAAAAAGGTTCTTCAATATCATTTACGATAAATCATAAATCGAATTGAAGCTCGTTAAAGTGCTTCTGTAAAATCTATTTCTTTCGTTTATTTTTAAGCCCCCGCCATTTTGATTAATTAGATAATAGGGCCAGGAACTTTGTATGTACGGTCGACCAGAGAAGTAGCTGAACACTTTAGTACCATGTCACAACGACTATGGCGTCAATATAGTACGGAATCAACGATAAAGTACGTGCACAAGGTCAGTGTGAAATGGTACTAAAGTATTCAGGTACTTGTGGTCGACTGAACCAATATTTAAATAAGATAAGAAAATATTAGCGCACTAAAATAAGGACAACAGTACCTATATAGATCTAGGAGGAACAGCATTGACAACGAAAAAACAGCTGATGAAAATTACAAATCGTTCTACTGAATCGAACCAAATATTTGATAAGTAACAAAAAGTTATTTTCTATAGTGCTGTTATTTACAGTTATGTTGTAAAACAAAAAAACGTCGTACACTTGTCAAATAATAAAATTTCTTAATTATGTGAGTGTTGCAAGCTCGTGCAAATATTTATAATTATTTACAGGACATATTATGCCATTTTTTCATTAAACCAGTCATAAAAGGAGTCCAAGTACTAATATTTGGGACTACTTGAATGTACAGTCATTTTAAATATTTCAAGTACAGACGACAGCACATCAAGTGTTACGGTTGCGCTATGAAAACCGCTTCCTTAACATACGGAGTAATAATATTCATACTCTCATCCTATTATCGCCCAAAGTAAGCATATTAAGAGCTTGTATTTTGGATACTAAATAATGGAAAAATATTGATAGTAATATCATATGTAAATAAATATCAGAAATACACTAAAAAAACATAGAAACATCTAAGACTCGAGATGAAATGCTCGCACTTATCATTCAAACATTTGCCCCTACCGGGATCCGAACCCGGGGCCCCCGACCGAGTAGCCCGTTTAGTAAGGGATACAGACCATTCGACCAGCCGGTCGTCAAAAGTAAGAGAGTTGTCAAGGTCATGGTATTTGACGGTTGATGTGCTGTCGAGTGTACCCATTGTAAACGTCAAAATGTTGTATATTGTCAAACGTCAATCTTGCTTGGCAGAACTTTTAGTTTAAGACCGCCTTCACATTAGCGTTTGTCCAGCGTAGGCGTTCGATGAACGTATGCGCAGCGCAGACGCCGCGACAACGTAACGCACGCGTCGCGTTGTCGCGACGTCTCTGCTGGAGCACGTGAGTACGCTGCGCTAGCGTCGAAGGTGCGCGACGCATGCGCCGCGTTTCTTTACGTAAACGAAATTGTGTGACGTCTGCGCCGCGTTAGCGAAACGTTGAATTAACTGAAGATGAATCACTGCGAAAACGCGACGCGTGCGTTACGTTGTCGCGGCGTCTGCGCTGCGCATACGTTCATCGAACGCCTACGCTGGACAAACGCTAGTGTGAAGGCGCTCTAAGCGGGACTTATTTGAGAAGCGTTTCTGTATTCAACCGGTTTCAAAAATAAGCAACGATGCAATGACTTTATAAGTTATTACACCCTGTATTTAAATTGTTATTTGCTATCTACACGATTCAATAACTACGCTGTACAAATAATATTATGCTTATTACTATGCAATAAAATGTTTAATATTTAACCTTATCAGTAGATTAGCTAAAACATCATATCACTAGGATTTAAAACATTTCTAGCAGATTAATTTAGTTAATACTTTTAATTACTCTCAGTAATAACACTTAACGACAGAAGTGACACATCGGAATTAGGAAGATAGCACTTCTATAAGAAGAAGTCAATCAGAAATCAAGGAATTTAAGCAGCCACGAATCAAAAATCTCCTATGAAATTCGTAATAGAATGAACGTATCTATTTGAATTGAAACGGTTCGATCGTGGTGCGTACACCGTGCGTACCTACAGCGAATTATTAAAAACCACTTTTTATACAATGGATTTTCATCTAAGCGCATCCACGCAGGTACCTTAAACTTACACTTCGGAATACCTACAGTTTCATCTAGACTTACTAAACATTTGTGCTGGGCTAGATCTAGAACATTCCGTAAAAGTGTCGTTGTACTCACACGTGTGAAGCCTATATTCCCGTTGTCCCCATCACATCATTGGGAAATAAAAACGTCATAAAATTTCCATTACAAGGAAACAAGGTCTATGGGGACAGCGGAAATACACGTCGGGGTGCACTGGTGAAAGTAAATCCATTCCTGAGAGAGGTTAGTTTGTAATTAAAAGTTTAGGATTTTTGTTTTTTAAATCAAAATGCCTCACAGATACTTTTGCTTCGAAACGGAACAAGTAATAGGTGAGATATTAAGAACAAAGAAGAGTATTAGGGCCCAAGTGCACTGTGGCGTCGTCACGTGTGATAAGTGAAAAGACAAGATAGACATGGTGATGGAATATGCAGACTTCTCGTCCGAAAACAGTGGTATGCGCATAAGGCAGGGGAGGATCGTTTAGTTAGGTAAACTAAAACCTGACGATATGGAGATAGTGATAGAGATGTAGAAAGGCGATGTCTTAAGGCGATACTCTGAAAATAAATCAAAGCGCAGAGGGCGGAGCTTATACTTGTACACTGTTGCGCGCGGAGAGGAGCGTTCCGGCTTGTCGACTGTATTTTTATAACGGGATGCATGGAGTCTCAATAGCAATATTTGGCACTAATTATTTTTTATTATTGGTTTTAAAATTGGTATGGTTTATGGTGCCATATTGCCACTTCGTGTCGCCCCTATATGGCTTTCAAAGCAATACCAAATTATATAATTATACAATAACGTGGTACCTATACAGTGTCCGAGTGTACTCGCTGTCAATACAATAAAACTTTCAAGCTTAAAATCGGTAACAAACATGACATTGCACACAATCTTAACTGTTGTAGAGCTTACCAATTAACAATAGATAATTTATTAATTTACAATACAATTCGAGGACTTTGTTTAACTAAAATATACAATAATTATAAAAGCTAACTTTGATGAGATTGGAACAAAGTTATGCTCTCCTTATTGTAACTTATACGTTTCTGTTCAAATGGTTCTCGAAATTAAGTTGATTTAATATTTATTTTGGTCTCAAATGGATAACCATGACGACAAGACGTGAAAAAATATGTGAGAACCTACGTAGTAGCAAATCTACAATAAATCCCTTGATTAAACTAAAATGTACCTACCTTAATAAGTATTAAATCCAGATTAGTTACTTCACAAAACTAAACACATTGTTATCATATGATTAGAAAATACTGAAATATCTCAAAGTCACAGCCTTAAATATACAAGTTATATCCAAAGTACTCCATAAGCGGAAAGGGTGTAAATGGGTCCCTTGTGTAGAGTTTATTACCAATGTATGGAAACTATAGTATGACATTATTACATGCTGAAAAATTATTTTTGATAAAATATAAAATAAAATTCTACACTCTACACAAGGGACCCATTTATACAATTTCCGCTTAAGGGGTACTTTTAATACACCTTGTCTATACAAGTTGTATTAAAAGCGACAATGAAATAGAGCTTATTACCTATGTAATGAGCTCTATGTCATTGTCTGCTATTATCAAAGAGCATTTATTTCCATTGGAAAATGCATATGTAATTTAACATAGCTATATAAGATATGGTCGCCCGTCAGCACATGGGCACAATAGCGAAACATTTTGCTCTTTGAGCGACTTTATTCAATGGTAATAAGAGTGATATTTTGATGTAAAATAATTATACTTGATGTACTGTCGACTGTTCAAATCTATTTGATAGGCTGAGAGTAAAGCTTTACTTTTTAAATCGCTGTTCGAAAAAACAAAATTGTATTTAAATGTATTGAAGTCGGCGAACGTATTGAAGTAGTATAATAGGAATAGGTACATAAATTTATTGTTCTTTTTTAGTAGCTGAAACTTGGTTTCGAAAGAGGCCGAAAGGAATAAATAGTATACATAAATAAAAAAGTAGGTACAAATAATAATTATATAGATATAATAAAAATCTGATAAAAAATAAAAATTGATTAAGTAATATGACTATTAATAAGGATACATAAATAGCATTTCTTTATTATGTTTTCTTATCACGGTTAACGGTTGTTTCACGGTCGTTACGTTACCTACCTTATAGCATTTAGTGGATACAGATCATAAAACCGTAAATTGTATTTTCACGGGATATATTTAAAGTGTAACATATTAATTACCATATACATAAAGTCACAGAGAGAGAGAGAATCTAAATCTTTATGGATCCAGACACGAGAAGGACCATCTATTAATTTTATAATTTATATGTGACTAAAGGCATAAAGAAAGACAGAGACACGGAGATCTTTTCTGATAAAAATATATGTGGACTAGCCACGGGAAGGACCATCTAGCAAAGTGGTGACCATTGTTATTTTGGTGTAACGAAGTTACCACTCTTTCCAGCACACTTATTCACAACATTTGAATATCGGAAACTGTAACGGAAACCTATCACTTTTTGTCACTGTGCGTCAACGCAAAATCGGATGTGTTTTGGAATAGAATCCGTGTTCCGACTGTTTTCATCCCCGTGCGTCAAAACGAGACGGGATGTGTTTTCGAATAGAATTCGTGTTCCGTCTGTTTTCATCCCTGTGCGTCAAAACGAGATGGGATGTTTTCGAATAGAATTTGTGTTTCGTCAGTTTTTTCCTGTGCTTCAAAGCAAGACGAGATGTGTTTTCGAATACTTAGAATCCGTGTGTGTGCGGACAGTTGTAAATAAGGGTGTACCACACCTAGTATAGGCTTCAATCAAATCGAAACTTTTCGACCGTATTTCCATTCAGCAGTCAATCCCAAACATAAAAATATGTTTCAAATTATTCACAACACTGCTTGTCGATTTTTTAAGATTTGCATTGCAACTTACTCTAGCTACCCTACCCTACCCTAGCTAGAGTAAGTTGTACAGTCGTACAGTCGTAGGGACGACTGTAGAAATATCTTCGCTATTCGGGCCAAAAATGGACTAAGCGAATAATTAGTGGATCGCTATTATCGCTGTATAGATTTTCTAATACCTACTTCATTTCCACATAGTTATATTTAAAAAAAACAAAGTTTTGTTAAACAAGTGACGGTCTTTATAAGTGGGCTAATTTGCTAACTTATTTTGACTGATACAGTAATGTTCCATCAACTTATTTGCTAACCAGTAGGTACTTACTACTATTTTCACATAAAAAAAAACCTTTGATAATGTCATTTGATATCTTTCCTTGAAACGCACCAATGAATAGGCAATTAACTCACTTAACTTTCAAATATTAGGATAAAAGCCACGGTTTACAAAACATGGGTCAAATAATGTAACAATTAAGTTTACTAGCTTAGTATAACGTACGATTGACTTTTTAAAACTTATTCTAACAAGGAGTTGAGTATGAGTTACACTCGTGATCAAATATAGAAGTTTCTTCGCATTTGTCACACATACAATTAGATGATATACAGTACAGATAGGTACTCGAAGGTATAAAAATGAATAGTTGTTGCCTGACAGGTAATGCTGACAAGCGACACACTAAAAATTATCATCATCAATTATATAGTAGGTAATAATCTATCTTTATTAATTAGGTACTAAGTTATCTCTTTACGTTTGCAACATAGTTTTGTAATCCTCCTTGAAGTCAAGGTTATTCAGCGTAAATCGTGATTATGTTTAATGCTCTTACACTACGATTAGTTAACGAACAATATTGTTCAATTTATTTATTTTTATTAGGATTATTTTCTGCAGTGGCTTCTATATGCCACAGAAAATTTTAATTTTATTTGCCCAGTAAATGGGCCCAATATCAAGCCTAACTGTAAAAAATTAAAACCGAAACCGACCAAGTAAAAAACCCGATTCAGGGTTAGGAGTATAATTTACGTTAGATAAAAGGGACCCTCCCTATCTGCCCCCTTATTTACTAAATCAAATAACAACACCGACAAACAAGTGCTGATGGATAAAATCTTCAGTGTTATATTGAACTACGAAAGCCGCTTCTGTCACAAATGGAGTAAGGATGGTATCAAGGGCAAACTCTTACGTTTGATGCGCTGCCGTCGACTGTATCTTGATGTTACACAATGAAACGTTTCATGTCATTGTAGCGGTAAACAGCCATGTATGTAGGTAGAAGGTTGAAGGCATCAGCACTTGTCATTTAAAGCGGATATAGGGGCAGATCCAATCGAAAATCGTAAAGCAATCCCATGGTTTTTGATTTGAGGGTAGACTTAATTTGACTTTTGTTCATAGTAAAAAAACTTTTAATTCACACGGTAAAATGTGTAATAAATGTCGTAGGTTACCAATAATAATTTAAAAAAAATCAATAATAAAAATTACCTGTGGTATTATGTACTAAGGGGGCTGATAAGTCGTGGCTAGGAACCATATAGGTAAACATTCTTTTTTTGGTATCGAAAAAGGGTGGCAAACGCGCATACGACAGCGGTTACTACCTATACCTATTCTGTACTCGCTTGTATCAACAAGGGTACCCGTCTACTATATACTCAAGCAATGTCTACCCATTAAGAATCAAGAGATAGCGCTAAATTGACAGCATGTGTGACAAGTCGCTCTGCTCAAAACAGTCCCAACATAACGCTAACGCAATTAGCAGAGCTCTGGCGACCTTACTTACCGCAGGAACACAATACTACAAAGCAATGTTATTTAGGTCTCTTGAGGCTCAACATAAAAATAAGTAGAGGTTTTTAAAGTAAAAAACCAGCTGTCACAAATATAGTTCTATAGAGTGCTATAAATAAAATAATTCAATAATTGGCGAATCCATAAAACAAACAGCATTTTAATTTAAGATTTTATGGTGTTTTATGTGTTTAATCATGCATTGTATGTACTGTAATACTTAGGAGGTCATACAGTGGTTTTGTAAAAAAGCAGATGTGTGTGTTATTGGCGGATCTATTATGGACGAGACTCGCGAGAGACAGAGAAAGGTGGAAATAACTGGTGAAGGCCTTTGTGTCGAAAGGGCACACTTAGATTTTTGAATGTCGAAATTTAATTTTTGCCATGAAATGGAATTTTAATATGTAACCTGATAGTAAATAAGAGCTTCAAAAGTGACGTTTTAGTTACCACATAAAATTGTGTACTAATGCTAAATAATATAATGATAGGTGGTAAGAAAGACTTATGGTGAAAGAAGTCAAGAACTGTTTGTTCAGCAGGTTTATCTTAAACTAATAAAATAAGGAGACCATAACAATTTGCAGTTTTCGGTGTCAAGAGATACATTTACACATATTATAAAACAAATTTTATACATATAATTAACACATAATTAATTAATGCAATATGAGAAATGTTATGAATTAATAAATAAGTATTTTATAGTATTTTTGTACTTAGGTTATATTCACTCAAATTGTTCACATTGGAAGATCAGTATTGAATATTACTGTTAAAGAATAAAATAATTTATCTACAAGTCTAACAACCTAACTACCTATATTAATAATATAGAAATTCAATTAATTTCTGTAATAATAATATGGTCATAGCTTGCTAAGGCAATTAACCAATCATATCATAGGGCATTGTTTATAAATAGCTGCTTCACTATTCCGAGTTACAACTTACACACTTTGATTGTTCAACCAGTATTGTTGGGGCTTAATTCAGATTACATATAAAATTGATTTTACAATTTTTATAGTCCTCTGGAGGGATAACACTACTTTACAGATTAAATAGGTTACCCCTAACCGTGATTATAATGTACCTATGTAACAATAATATATAAAAAATACAAAAGTCATCTTTGGTTGCAACCATTAACTCTATACTAGATACATAGAGTGCTTTCTTCTCACATTTTGCTATACAGTATCCACTTTTGCATTATTGACAAGCACATAACTGGGTGTAGGTTTACGCTTAAAAGTAACATATGTGTATAGAAGACTAGCAAATACACTAATGTTCAAACCTACAAAATTCAACCAAGAGAAAACATAGTCACCACCAATAACCATACCCAAATATGTAACTAGAATATTTTTAAGGCAACCAATAATTGTAGTGGTTAAGGCACTGTTGTACTGAGTACACAACATAACACTGTAGGATAACACAAAACCCATCACACATGACATAAGAAACTGCATCACAAATAATAGGTCATCCCAGTGTGGGTAGGCAGCTGAACGCTCCAAGTCTCCTGTACGCCATGCTACTAATGCTGCTGGGATAATCATGAACAAGGCATTGTAGTACATCAAACCATATTTTCCAAGTTCCTTTGAATCTAATTTCTTTTTCATGAACACTCCATTAGCTGCAGTGAATGCATCATTCAGTAACACAAGGGTATAGCCTGTCACTGAGAAAGTGACATCATCAGCTGCTGCTAGTAATGCTCCCCCAACCATTGCTAGTACACTAGCTTGCACTGGCCAAGATGCCCGCACACCTAGAACAAATCTCTCACCTATCATTGTCATCAGGATGCTGAATCTTCTGAGGGCTGTGAACATAGGCAAACTGAGTTCTTTTGTGCCACCAAGACCTGTTGCCATGTTGCCCAAATAGATAAGTGGCAAAGGCCATATTCGATGTGCTACCCCAGTGTCCAGCGGCGGAAATTGCACCAACTGCATGTAACGGCCGCTCCATAATACCACGATTGTTGCCATCATCTGTCCCAGTCCCAAAACTTGATACGATGGGAAAGCATAAGTAGTCAAAACAGTTTTGTTCACCACTGTTATCATAAATGATGCAAGCGCGTAGAATGCCGCACTTATGATCTTCTTCATCATCTGGGCTCTATCAGCATCGGCCTCATCTTGAGCTGTGTGTCCCGACATATCGACGATATGTACACGTAATGTGCAATACAAAATCACGAACTTACAATAACATGATCAGCTTCACAAGGACTCCTCAACACATACAGACAATTCTGTCATAATAATACTGGTTCTGTAAGCTATTTGCTTTCATGGTCACTATATTAATCCCATTAAACAGGCGAATAAAAAATAAAACATTGATAAAACCGCATGCGGAGACAGACACTAGTTCAACATCATTTCTAAACACATCACATCAAATATCAAATCAATCGATTCTATGACCACAGATCACTAATAAAGTCTGACAGATCACCAAGTCACCAACATCACTAACACCACAGCTCTACAGAATACACCGAGCGTGCCATACCTAATGTTCTTTGTCGCATAAAGATGGCTGCCTCTTAAGTGTTGTAACTCTCTTTTTATGTGCATCTGTTGTCGATATAAAATTTTAAAAATTTTTGGTGAAGGTACTACAGGTTCCAGGTATTAGTAAAAAAAAATATAAGAGTGTTTGGCGGGTTTTCGTGGCGTCAGTGAAAATTATTATTACATTGATTAAAAATTGTGTCGGAGTGAACATTTAGTTATAAAAGCGGCGTAGTTTTATTATTCAAGTGTTTGTGCTGACGTGCAACTAAAAGATTATTGTAATAAATGTGATTATGGTGTGAAATACGATGCGATTTTTTTTGTGGTTATCCACCTCATCAAGTAGCATATAAAGTGACTGTCATCATATATCACGGACAGACGGACCGACAGACGGACCGACAGACAGACCGATAGACAGACATTATAACATTCTTAGCTTACGTAGATCCAGATAAGACAGTGAGACAAACATAATGTAATTGTTAGTTAGTAAATATTATTTTTATGTGATAGACATAAGGGTTTTTTTGTTGACGATTCAAAAGTGCTTCTTGGGGGGCCTAATTGAATAAAGATATTTTCATATTTCGTGTCAATTACTCCCAAGATGCATTGATATGTGTTACGCCAGCATTTTAATGCAATAAAAGAAGAAATAAAGAAATACTGAAGACATGGCTGTATGGGCATTAGTTCCCTTTGCCTTCCCTTAAAAGGCAGAATTTAATAAAAAAATAAAATAAGAATCTTCTATTCTTAATTTTTGATTTTAACATTATTATAAATGTTTGAAAAATTACTTAGTAATTAAAATAGAATAAAACTAGAATCTCAAGAATCTTCTAGTTAGGAAGTTAGTTTCGTGGCTAATTTCAAAAGAACTTATAAATTACAACAACAAAATATCGTTTGACAAAAAAATATTTTTGCTCAGAGTAGCTAAAACTCGAAACTTTGAATTACCTCGTATATTACAGTCTTAAGTGACACATGTTACCTGTAAACGTAGACGCGCCTACGCCTGTAAAGTAGGTATTACGGAGTTTTAAAGTAATTTTATAGATTTTGACGTGTTTTTTCCGAATTTCAACTATGTCAATGTCATCTCGTATTTTTACTCGGGCCATCTGGATGGCATACTGGAAAAATTGCGGTTCTTGGTTCTAAATAATTTCACGATAAAAATATTTATTTGCAAAATGAAATAGGACCAAGAATCCTAAAAATTTTGTAATTTCCTTTTTTCTGTAAAATCTATAGCTCTGGCGTACGGACGCCGCAAAGTGTAGTTCAACAAGTATTTTATGCAAAAATCTTATTTTCACACTACCTACCTCGAGGTAGAAAAAGCACCGCGATTTTTTTTTGCAGACATACTGGGGATATCACGATAAAAAAATACGCCGCTTACTATTTTTTAAAGGTAGTAAGGAAATTAGGTTTTTGTCCAAAGGTATGATACAAAGACGTCATAAACTTCATTTGAAAATGGGACAGCCTTATTCTAAGTTAGCTTTTCAATTGATTATTAAATTATTAATTACTAGTATTAGTTATATGTTCTGGTAAGATATTTTAAGTTCTAGTAAGAACCTACTAACGATATAGTGAAAAAATACCAAAGTTACCTTTAATTGATAAAAATTGAATTAATTATTTTTTCTCAGTTTTAAGAAGAACATCAATGTCATTTATGTTTTAATAAAATATTTTTTGTAGTCACTATTTTTTATGGTTATAGCGTCATTTATCGACTTAGATCTGAATTTCTAACCTATTATAAGCCGACCAAATTGAATATCAGGTTGGCGAATGGTCTTAGTCGATACTTCAATGTTAACTGCAATTGGTCGTATACGATATGGTTATTTAGTATGAATGTTTTAATATAACACTGTGATATTATTATTACGGGGTACTTAACATACATGCATAATATACATGCTTTAAATAAAGTTTTGAGGTGTTTGTTATACGGTCATATTTTTACAGATTATTGATTTTTATGTATCTACGGCCCCCTTATTCTCAAATATCTGATCACGGATTCTACTCAAAAAGTGACATCTCGTCTCGCTTTGACGCACCGCAATAAAAAGTGACCGGTATAGAGTTTCCGATATATTAGGTTGGGGGAAAAATCTTTTCGCATTATAGTATGTATGAACTTGTAATAAAATTTCTTTGGCTGTACTATTTGTATCTGGCTGGTTTTGGTATCATTAAAAGTTTAGATTTAAAAAAAGATATTCCAAATTCAAATTACGAAAATGTGTGTTTTTCGTATTGTCAAGATGAGTGAATCCATTGAAGAAATTCGATACATTTTAAAATTTTACAATAAAAAAGGTAAAAATGCAACGCAGGCCGCGAAAAAAATTTGAGACGTTTATGGACCTAGTGCTGTGTCTGTGAGAGTAGCACAAATTTGGTTTCAGCGTTTTCAATCCGGAAATTTTGATGTCAAAGATGCACGTCGCTCTGGTCGCCCTATTACGGATAAAATTGATGCCATTTTTGAAAAACTCGAGCAAGATCGGCATATCAGTAGTTACGACGTAGCTGAAGAACTGGGAATTAACCACAAAACAGTTTTGGCGCATTTTAAAATAAATGGGTACACAAAATGCTCGATATTTGGGTACCCCACGAGCTCACTGAAAGAAACCTAATGAACCGTGTACTCATTTGTGATTCTTTATTACGACGTAATCAAACCAAACTATTTTTGAAGAAGCTGATAACTGGTGATGAAAAGTGGATCACGTACGACAAGAACGTGCGAAAAAGGTCGTGGTCAAAGACCGGTCAGGCTTCACAGACTGTGGCGAAACCCGGGTTAACTCGCAACAAGGTGATGCTGTGTGTGTGGTGGGATTGGAAGGGCATTATTCATTATGAGCTGTTAACACCAGGCAGGACAATCGATTCTGAACTCTACTGCGAACCTGAGGGCCTAGACAAGATGCCATTTGACAATCGCTATCGCTATCGCTAAATGAAAAATGTATGGGATTTGACATTAACTATCGAAAGTCGTTCGATATCATTAGTCAAATCCCATACATTTTCCGCTAAGCGATAGCGATAGCGTTTATCGAATGGCATCTTGTCTAGGCCCTCTGATGAAATTAAAGCAAGAAGTTGAGAGAAAGCGGCCGGAATTAATCAACAGAAGGGGTGTGGTTTTTCATCATGATAACGCTAGACCTCACACATCTTTAGCCACTCAGCAAAAATTAAGAGAGTTTGGCTGGGAGGTGTTAATGCATCCGCCGTATAGTCCTGACCTTGCACCTTCAGATTTCCACCTGTTTCGCTCTCTTCAGAATTCTCTAGGCAGTGTCAGGTTAACGTCACGGGAGGACTGCCAAAACCACTTGTCGCGGTATTTTGATCAGAAGCCCCAAAATTTCTATAGCAATGGGATCATGTTCCTACCTACAAGATGGCAAAAAGTTATCGAACAAAATGGTACTTACATACTTTAATTAAATGTAAATAAACTATATTAAAAAATGTTTAGAATTTACTTAAAAAATGCGAAGAAACTTTTTCCCCAACCTTATTCGAATCTTTTCCGACAGTTGAGAGTATGGATGGGGACAGACAGGCACAGATTAGAAAGAGTATGTCTGAAGCAGAAGACAGGTAACTTTTGACTTTTGACATACATGACAGCGATAGGTGTATGACGTACTATGACAATGCTGCCATTAAATAAATAGACTACCAAAATATTTTTGTCTATGGCATCAACACCGAAAGTATTGATTTTAAAGGAAAATAATGACTGTATAAATAGATATAATTTGTTCAAACCGCTCGATTGAAAGCGTCTCTGACTTAGGTAAATATAAAATCAATAACTAATAATTAAAGTACAAGTACACAATAATACATAAACTATAAAGTCCACTGAGCATTGTTTTTGGATCAAGCCATCAAGCGACATTTTGGTATTTTTTCCGTGTATTGCCATCGCATAGTATTTGTTTCACCTCATAGTTATTCGCGGGTGTCGTGGCCGAAAATCGTTTCTAGTGTTACAAAAATGTATATTTAGAACGTCTAACATTCCTGCATTTCAATTTAATCCTTTACGTGTGCAATTCGAGGTTTGATTAAAGTTGGGTTTTCAGTAGTTGCGATGGTTCATTGTGTGGACGCGTAGTACCTACGACTGAAAGTTGTGTACAGTTAGTCGTGAATAGGGCGTCGGCGTGTCTGACTGAGAGGTGTTTTCAGGCAGAGATGGCGATGCCTGAGCAGTTTTCGCTGCGATGGAACGATTTCCATTCGAACCTGTCGCAGTCATTCCAAGCTCTATTAGAAGGCGAGGATCTGGTTGACGTGACGCTGGCTGCTGGAGGACAGTACGTGCACGCACACAAGCTAATACTCTCCGTTTGCAGCCCATATTTCAAAGAACTTTTCAAGGTATGACTCATTGTTCATGAATTTTCCTCATTTGAACTTGTTTTATATAAATTGATGTTTGATATATTCTACATAAAAATTCAATGAATTTACAAAGAAAGAAATCAGAGCATTGGTAGATAGTGTTTGTTTACATTAAAGATAATGCATTGTGTTTACTTGGACTGGGTACTGAAATGATCTCTTGTTTCTTGTATTGATTGGGGTAGTAACATACATAATTATGACTTTCTGTGCATAAATAAACATTGATAATAAACCTTATAGATTACTTTGTGTTAATCTGTTTAGGTAAATACTAATTAAAACTTTCTAAAGCATAGAATCATTCAGTTGTAATATGCAAGTCATTTTAATAATCTATTATTATCTATGTATCTCTAGTTATTGTAATTATGCAAAAAAGCTTTGTTTGGTCTTGCTACAAATGTATAACCATTCACATTTATAAGCTAGAATCATATTCTTTTGGCAATGATGGCCATCTATTCATCATTTGTTTCAACAAATTTTATTATTTTGTAATCTATACTTGATAGTGGGTAATTAGTGTACTATTATTTTAACAATAATAATTAAGTTCTAATTACAAATGAACAATTTGGGACATTTGTAATTTCATTAAGTGTTATTTGAATAGTAATAATGTTGAAGAAGACATTGATCACCACTTCTAAATTAATGAACTATGTTTCAGTTGATTTAAAGTAAATTTTGATCTATTTTGATTTTTTTGAGTTTCGTTTTATTTGTAGACCAAATAAGGTTTACCTCAGTTATAAGTTGTAAAAAAGTTGACATTAAGAACACTAATTAACTTTTCACATCTGATTAAAACTTGAGAGTCATTGGCTGATATTGTGTTTGACAGATGAACCCCTGTGACCATCCAATAGTAATCCTTAAGGATGTGGCACATCAAGAACTCCGCCAACTACTGCAGTTCATGTATCGGGGGGAAGTTCATGTTCGTCAGCAAGAACTTTCTGGGTTTCTGCACAGTGCTGAATTGCTGCAAGTTAAAGGCTTGACTGGAGGCCGTGAGGTAACATTAAAAGTTATAATAATTATATAATTGTTATGGGACTTTCCAATTATTTATTATTTAAGAGATAAGCACATACAATTTCGGGAAGAGCAGAATCTCCTACTACAAGCATTATCACATGCTTACTGGGTTGGTTCTGGCGATTGTATATGTATACTTTGTACCAAATGTTAATGAAATAAACTTTTTTTATTTTTATTTTTACTCATTATAGCCAATCTTTTGGCAATTATAGAATGTCATGAATTAAACTTGTAATTATAATGTAACAAAATATATTTCAAAATGTTTACACTAGAAAAATTTGCATGTCCTTTTTATCACATTCTCACCATGCCCTAAAATATTGCTATGGCTTGACTGCTATTTACTGACATAGCTGGTCCCTAAATGTAAATAAAGTTATATGTAATAACAGCACTGACCAATATTTTCCTTTCACAAACTTTATATACTTTACCAAAGAGAAAGTGCTTAAAATAAATGTTACGATCCTTTGATTTATTAAGTTCTTAGCAAGCTGTAGGATGGTACTAATTTATAATGCTGTTAACTATATTGAGGATTTTTGCATATACAGCGTAGTGAATCACCCCCACCTGTACCTGATGAACCACCGAACATAAAACCCATTATAGCGGATCCAATGAATGACAACCAACAAGAATGGGTCCCTGGTGGAGAGGACACCATCGCCACCGAAACACCCCCTGAACCCAACAATGTCACAGTTAAAGAGGAAGCAGCCCGGAGCCCACTAAAACGGTGAGTGTATAATTGTTTGTAAATATTTTAATTTATTTATGCACTTTGTAGAAACAAAAGTAATTATTTTTTCGGTGAATCAACTATTTTACAATACATTATAAATTTTTTTTTTCAATTTGTCTTTATTTCTTTTATTTCAATTTAGAGTACTAATTATACTCCAAACTATATTAATCTAGAGGAGCAGCGACATTCATAGATTATTTTAGCTGATATATGCTTAACAGTGTCAATACCTCGAATTGTGTCAATTTGACATCCTACTTATCATGCTGAAAAAATATTTTATTTTCTTAACTCTAACTTCTAAATTTTCATTAGCAGATTACTGAAAAACACTCCAATTAAGAACAGCTATAATGTGAAGAAGAAACCAAGACCGACCAACAACAGCCCCACGCACCCAGAGAACTCTGAATTTGCATATGATGGGTAAGTAAACGAGAAGTAAATAATTTAATAATATTTGTGTCAAATGACCCACATTTTGTTATTTTATTTAAAGTCATGTTTTAAATTATTATACATGATTCTTTATTATCATTTATTGGAGACTCATCAAGTGATTGCACAAAAGTCTCTTTAATATAACAAAGTGTGGATAGTTGTAAATATTAGAAGTAAACCAATAATTGTAGTCTTTTTTTGTTATATTTTAGAATCTATAATTTTAGTTTTAATGTTTGTTGTACACGTTTTTTGTTACGCATTTTATTGTTGTCACTGCTTCATATTCTTTTATTTTTCAATTCCCTTTATTTTGGTTTTATGTAAATATTTTGCAGTGAACCGCTAATTGACTTCGACAACGAACTATTTCATAGTATGGTGGTATTGCCAGAGTCTGCCAAGGAATCTGGTAAGTTATGAATTGTTTTTTAAAGGAGTTGGCATCGTGACAGTACCGTCTCAATTTCTAATTACTTTATTAAAATTTGCTTAAAATATTGAAAGTTAATTTTTTCAATTAATAATAAATTTATATTTTTTACTATTATTTTCTTTAAAGTTTAGTTAATTGCAAATTTTTTATACTTGATTTGAGTTTTGGTTGAGTCGAGCACATGCAAGGCGAT
The DNA here is from genome assembly GCA_947347705.1 of Nymphula nitidulata. Taxonomy (NCBI): domain Eukaryota; kingdom Metazoa; phylum Arthropoda; class Insecta; order Lepidoptera; family Crambidae; genus Nymphula; species Nymphula nitidulata. The sequence continues at coordinate 29,555,149 of OX374616.1, forward strand.
TTAAGTAAGAAATCCCATCAGGTTGGAACATTAAGACTGGCGGGGTGAAGTGTCCGTCGTGTCATCGGTTCTTCGCTAATCGTTACAACCTCAAAGTACACATTAGAGACAAGCATGACACAAGAGAAGGCACTCTTCAATGCGACATATGCCAGAAACGAATGCGGAATCCTTCATGCTTGCGCGTGCACATGTACCACCACCGCAAGCAGGCTGCTTATCTTGCGCAATTGAGCAACCAAGGCGACCAAATGAAGCATGTGTATGTATTTTGTTAGATTCAACTTCCAACTTATCTGTATTAAAGGACCAATTTTAATTTTGATGATACAGAGTAATGGTATAATGAAAAGCTATGTAGTAGCGAAACTACTTTTAGTTGCGTATAGACGATGATTTTTTTTGGTTAGGTTCGACTCGTTTTTTTGGGCAGGTAAAGGAGGTTAAGTCGATTTTTTTTGCGTACAAGTTTTTTTAGTCTTTAAATTTTGTTTGTAACATTTCATCTTTAGAAGGTTTTGGTAAAGGTTTTGATATTATGAAAGTAGACGCTAGCTAAACAGAAAAATTAGGTAGAGTTGTCCCGAGACCTTGGTAGTTCTGTGGCTACAGCAGTCACAAGGATAGTGAAAGGTCATGGGTTCGCATCCCATTCTAGGTTGTGTATTTTTCAATTCAATTCATTTACGAACCTAGAAACCTCGCTTAAAGTGAGTTTAAAACTGAGACGGTTTCAATTTTGTGAATAAAGGCTGATAGAGATATCTTCAAGTGTAAATACAGCCAAGCTTTAGTCACGCGGAGCGTGGCAGTTCTTACTAACAGTCCGCATAAGTCTGCTTTTAGTTTGACCTTTCAGTTTCGCTACTAAATAGTTATTCTATGGTAAAGATCTTTCTCATTAGCCTGTAAGAGATGACCTGGTGACAGCTGAGAAACATGTATAAGTTACAGCTAAAGTGATTAATTTGGTTATGTAAACACAATTCTTTTTTTGGTTTTAATTAATTATTTTGTGGCCTTCTTAGAAATGAAAGAAAAAAACAGCAATTTGTTAAGGAAAGGTTAGAACTGAGACAGCAAAACTAAACTAAATAATTGTAATATCTAGATAAAGTAATTACATATTTCATTTCAGTACCTACATACATTCTAGTATGGCCGTTTTAATAGCCTAATTTGTGTTGGGATTACTTAGAATACAAAATATTTGAGATATTACTTAATATTGTTAGATTTTAAAAAAAGCATTGTTTATTATTTGCCCACAAATAAAGAAATAAATTTTAAAATGTATTTTATATAAAGTATGTAATATTACAATATTTATTGGGTAAATAGATGATAACATTAGGTAAATTTAACCATGTTATGTACCAATTAGTTCCTTTCTTCAGTCATATCGATAAAATTACTTACTTCCGGACAGTATAAACTTGTAAAATCGTAAACGCGCTTAAGTAATGTTTTTATTAATTCGAAATATATTTTACAGGTTCGAAAGAAATTGAAGGTAATAAATAATAACAAATAAAATGTCAATAGGCGTTATAAACTCACAAAATTAAACATGAATGTAATTGAAGTATATATTTTTTTATAAGTAATCCACTTCATTCGAAAAGTAAAGTTATGAATGCCTATTAGTGCCATAAAAAACATCGTAATTTGTACGCACCTTCATAGTCATATCTACTACCATGTGCAAAAATTAGGCTATTATAGCGACAGTACTATAGTCACTATGCATAATGTCTAGTTAGTAATTTATTAAGTGAAATCGCTAATTATTTACATTGGCTTTAACGTAAACATTGTTTTTGGTTGTTACATGATAACCAAAATACTATTAAAAATTGGTTCTGAATTCAAACCAGCGAGTGCCTGCACTTTCTATAGAGATGTTAAGCTCCATAGATTTTGAAAAGAGATACTAAAATATAATAAGACTTTATATTCATGTTCTCGGTTTAGTAAGCTAATAATTTAAATTGTACAAAAATTTCGATTTAATAAATTGGGAGTTCATATTATAGATAAGTTGGTAAAGTTTAGAATTTAATTTACATACTCTTAAAACCATTCTTCGAAACTACGGTAAGTATTACGCTTTCGGTGGAGATTATTTTCAGTTTTTCATTCTGTTTTGGGTGTGCTTAATTGTTATTTTAATGTGACTTTATTCCAATTAATATAGCGATACATTTAATTTTGCTTTAAACTCATAGTGAATTGACTTCTCTTAGTTATAATATGTATAGTAAAGAAAGGTTACTATACGATAATATATATAAATGAAAAAGGATAGATACTGCATCCATGCTCAACTTGTGTGCAAAATTACGTCTAGCTGTCGCACTATTAAGAGCGAGCCATCGAAAATATTGCAAACGAACAAACCGATTTTAATAAGACTTTACATGCATAAGCAAAGCAGGCTAATCTGAATAGTTGTCTAAGGACTTTTTGAAAAACAGTCTTATTTTTGACTAAGAGCAATTCTTTGCTTTTTATACTTACACCCAACAAATCATTAAAAATTTCTTTTTCAGCACATTTGCTAAATAATTGCATTTTCGAAGCCTGTATATATTGTTCGAAAGTTAAATATTACAACCATACAACGGAGCGTACGGTAAAATAGGTTTTATCGCACGCTTCGTTGTACGGCGCCGTGCGTATTTTTTTTTTTTCGATTTTTTTAAATTTCCTTAATAAATATATAAGAATTCCATTAAGGAGTTTCACATTCTGAGAATAAATAGGCTAAACGATCGAACCTGTATAAAAGCCCTTTAGCTCAATACAATTGTCTCATTTTAATACTGAAGAGAAAAAGAGATGAAAGATGCCGTTTTAATTTTTGACACGCACGTGGTGCCATTTGCAAATGTACGCCATTTACATATTAAGAACGTCAAAATATTGCGACTTTCCGACTGCTATTTATAAACAAAATGATATTACTATTGTGCTGTTTTCTCGCAAGTCTGCTGAAAAACGTTGCATGACACACGTGCGGAAATTGGTAGTTACAAACTGGTAACTATGGTAAGCCCTCAACTTCGTATCGGTCTTACAATCGTCTACTCGATTGTAAAAACCAACTTATCGCACTAGTATCATAAATAACTATATTATTACACTTTTTAAAAAAACCGATAACTTTTTAGACTATCCTGACTTGCTTATGCAAGTTTTGGTAGAAGAGGTTTGCTCGTATTAAATACTTTCGACTTGAAAGTTCGTATGAAAAACCGTGCGGCGTAAACGGTTTTAAATAGTCTCGTAGTTGTGCTCATAAGCCGCAACTAACACGTCGTGTCCGTGCCAGTTAATTGTGTTCAAGAAGTTTTTTTCTGTTCCCTTTGCCGTCTTTGTCTTAGAAGAAGTGTAAAAACCATTTAGGAAAAGAAAACGTCACTTGGAATCACTTTGCACGCTTAATGTACATTTATTTTGAATTTCGAAGAAATGCATGGAGTCCCGGACAGGTCTATGTACACTATACTAAAATTCTTGTTTTGTACCATGTAACAAAGCAAATAAAAAGAAAATGGACAATTGAACACTGTTTTGCATATTTTTACCTTTTAAAAAAAATGTAATACAGTGTTCTATAGTCCATTTTCTTTTAATTTGCTTTGTTACATGGTACAAAACAAGAATTTTCATTTCAATTTCACTGCAACACATATTGGCAATATTCATCATGGCGCGTATGTCATTTTGGTGACTAAAAAAAATATGCATGAAAACGAATTATTAGTATTTTTCACGGATTCAGGAGCTGTGTCCTGATTTTTTGCGATACATATACCTGCCCGGATATGAAACATCTCCTTTAATATAATAAATAAACCAGGTATGTATCTGCTTCACCTAAGCAGATACATACCTGGTATGTATCTGATAGAAATATACGTAAAAGCGTGCAAGTAGTTCCGTGTCCTAGCAAGCGGTCAACGAATTTTTAATTTTATTATTATCAACATGTAGTCATCTCGCTTCCACTCAAGTGTTTGGATGAAAAATGTGACGGCGTGCGTTCCTTTACCTTTTTGTTTTTATCAATAGATCTACCCCATGACTTCAGTCAAACTTTATATTGTGATCACAAAATGACAAAAGTAGTGGTGTAAAATCCACCAAGAGAAAGTTTTAAAGTGAATCAAAAAACATCTTTTTTTATGATTATTAGGCAAATATTGGACCGCAATCACACCTGATGTAAATGATGATATGGCCTAAGATGGTACATGATGATGATTTTTAATAATATTTGTGTATTTATTTACGTTATAGGGTACAAACCATGGTGAAATGGCGCAATGAAGGACTGATTGGCAACGCTGATGTCAAGGAAGGCGATAGGTTCGTATATCATTTCATATTAATACTCTACACACATACATGACTATTGCATTTGCACTCCACAATATGTAAAAGTTGACACTCATTTTATTTTTAACCGACTTCAAAAACGAGGAGGTTCTCAATTCGGCCGGTATGTTTTTTTTTTTTTCTATGTATGTACACCGATTACGCCGAGATTACTGATCCGATTTACGTGATTCTTTTTTTGTTCGATGCGGAATAGCTGCTATTTGGTCCCATAAAAATTTTTTCACAAACAGTTGGGTACTTTAGTTTTAAATATAAAAAAACTGAAATTATGAAGTCGTCTACATATGCGTAATTGCGAATTTTTGCTTTTCCAATGACTTTTTAGTGAAACGATACGATAGTGGGAAACAATATAAGTTGACGGTCACCCATCTAGCTTTGAACTTAGAAAGTTATCACTAAAAATTGTGAAAAAAAAATTTAAAACAAAAATTAAAACCGACTTCAAAAAACTGAAAAGGATAAAATAATTAAATTTAAGTAATAAAATCATCCCCTAGAAACATATTTTTGGAGTTGGTGCTAAGTGGTTTCCAAAAACAATAGAAAGTGAAGCACCGACTCCAAAAATATGTTTCTAGGGGATGAATTTTATTACTTAAATTTGATTATTTTATCCTTTTCAGTTTTTTGAAGTCGGTTTTAATTTTTGTTTAAAATTTTTAAAATAACTAATAATAACACTAATTTTTTGAGTGTGTTGTGATATTTTTATTGCATTAAGTATAAAGAATACATTACGATAAAGTACGGAATAAAAATACGAGACAAATGGTTCCGCAGCCCTCTGATAACAGGCCATTCATTACTCTTTATGAAATTTTCACATAGATGTGGCTCTATCGCACCGATAACGCGTTGGGTCGACCTTTAAGCTCAGTAATTGTTTCTGGTTTATTCGCCTAAGTTTGAGATTTCACAAAACCCCAAATAGAGAAATACCACTTCGTTTAACCGTGATACCGCGGACAACGAATATATTATTATACACTAACGCCGTGGTTGACCAATTGTCATCAGATTATTGTCGTGAGCTAATTTTTTCTGAAAGTGATAGCTGCAATAAATCGTCAAAATTCTTTTAAGGCCCATTTACGCATCAAGACTGGAAGTGATTTCTTGCTTCAATTTAATTGTATGCGACGGACAAGAAACTTGCATCTTGTAAATGGGCATTTATTCGTGGTGTAGCAAGTGGCGCCGTACTGCTGAAACCAAATGTCGACCAGATCCAAACCGTCCAGTTGAGATCACAAGAACTCCGTCATACTTAATGTTCCTGTAACGAATGCCGGTTCTTTCCCCATTTTCGTAATCAGTTTTCACAATGATAAAGGAGGAGCTCGGTGTTGTAGTGGTTTGGGCGCTCTGGTTTCGATGACGAAAACAAAGCAACTTTCGCCATGGTCGGTCCCGGGATGGGTCAATCAAATTTCTAATGTCGAGCTACTCCGTGCTTCGGAAGGCACGTTAAGGCGTTGGTCTCATTTGTTACGGCAACCGCTTTAACCCATCAACCCGCATTGGGCCAGCGTGGTGGTTTTATGGCAAAATCTCCTCATGTTTTTCCCCCATGTAGGAAGGCCTGTGCCCAGAAGTGGGACGTATTCAGGCTGATGATGATGAAAGCGGTGTTATATTATAATCAGAATAATAATAATAAGCGACAGCTGTCGAATTTCAGAGTAGTCATTTGCACCCAAATAATTACACTTAAATTAAAAGTGCACTCTTATTAAGACAGCCTTTACAATTAATTTCACGTTATACTCCTTAATGATTATAGGGGCGACCGCATGCCTACTGTTATTGTAATATTTTTAAGAGTCCTAACATAAATGACTCTGCTCCTACGCATTAACGCAGCAGAACCGTTATATTCTTGTTTTTGTCAAAGAATCTTCTTTCACATGATTTTACAATCCTTACATTGTGATGACAAAAGTAGCGGTATAAAATCTACCAGAAAAGAGAGTTTTAAAGTGAATCAAAAAGAAACGTTCTTCCTAATATTTGAATATTTATTTACGTTATAGGGTACAAACCATGGTGAAATGGCGTAATGAAGCATTGATTGGCAACGCTGATGTCAAGGAAGGCGAAAGGTTCGCTTATCATTTCATATAAATACTCAATACTCACTAGATTGAGATTAAGATGAAAATTTATTTCTTTATAAACTTAGTCAAAAATACAAATACAACTTAAGGACAACATTTTTACAAAATAGTGTGGCGACTACATAAATTCATTTGAATTAGGGTTATTTGAGTGACACTTAGGTGTCACCCAAATATTAGGAACTAATCCTAATTAAGTAAATAAGTGAAATTGTTGACTTGTAACTTAGATGCCTAATATTTTTGTAGGTTAGTGCTTAGTTGACAATAAAACATAATTATTGCATTCCACAATAGTTATTTCACGTTATACTCCTTAATGGGGGTGACTACATGACTACTAAATAAATACCGTAACTGCAGACTATTTCGGAACGCTCCCAAGCCCCTATTGTGTTGACAATTTTGACAATTTTGTTACATAAATAAGAAGTATATATCTCATAAAGAAATATTGCAAAAGAAATAGTATGTTTAAGATCAATAGTTTTACATATCGTAGAAGAGACGCTCTCCATAGAAAATTTACGGAACATATGACCTCACATGTTCCTATATTCCAGAGATATGTATGGGCATACTGGCAAAGCTAATGATAACTATGTAATATTTTTACTCATAGTTGACATAATAATCGTTGTTTTCATTGATGTCAGCCATCATTTTATCATTAACATTTTTTGATAAATTTTGGAAAAATATTGACTACTTTTATGAATTTTCTAAACAGTACTACATACTTCAAAAATATTCCATATCTTTTAAGTTTGAATTGTTTTTATGGGTAACAGTAGTGTATATTTTCCGAATTTGTTAAAAATAGTGCCATAATCAAACTTAGGCAACATCCCAATTGAGATATACAAAAACCATAGTAATTAGAATAACTCAAAAATAACTTTATGTTTTCATCGTTTCACTTTATTCTTGTCCAAGTAAATAATTTTCATATCATTTTGTAGAGGTCAAAACATGGCAATATGGCGCTCCGAGGAATCTTTTGGAAACTTGGATTTTAAAGACGTGGACAAGTAAGTGTATCCTGTTATATACAATTTTTGTCAGTGACATGCCCGATGAGAAACTCACTCCAATAATCTAGTGATATTAGTGCCTATAAAACGAAAACTCCGAAATCTAAAATTCTTGTATCTATTGGAAATAAGACTTTTGGATTCGGTATGTATTTTGGATAAAATAGTAAAAGCCTTATTACTAAACGTGTTATAGTTAAAAATTGACCTGGCGTGTTTGGAAATAATTAAAAATTGACAAACCTTCAAAAATAGTCACACCATAAAAACATATTTTATTTTACAAATCGTGTTGGATTGCTTACACTATTTTGCTAGAGTACTTTTTATGAACCATGTTTGTTTAAATCACAATCCAAATAGTTTTGAATTCTTTCAACTTTATTAAATTCTATGCGCTGTCAACCATTACCTTATTTAAGGCAGCGAATCGCTTATTTTGTAAAAAAATTGCACGCGTTTTTATTTTGCGAATTTTTTTTGTTTTTGCGAAAGCTAATCTAAAAACCATGGCAAAATTGTGTTATCACGGTCGGACCTTTATGCTTATACAGTTGGGATTTTTAGATAGAGCCAGCTTAAGCTAATAATAACTAAGTTTGACAAGCAATTTTACCTCCTATAAAGGATGAAGTAATTTAGTGGTTTACTCATCAAAATACACGTATGTCAATGCGACATATCAGAATTTCCCTCCTTTTCGTGTTTTGTTAGTGCATTAACTATCTCCCGCGTACGCTCAGGTTGTGGAATGAGCTGCCTGTTGAGGTTTTCTCGAATGACTACAGCATGGGGTTCTTCAAAAAAGGCGTGAAATAATGCTTGATTGCCACCTTAGTGGTGTAAAAAAATAACATAACAACCATGACTTTTTATTCTAGAAATATAGAGCCTAAATTACCGATAGTAAAAACTTTAAATATTTAATAGACAATGCAACATTAAGTGTATTGACATGTTTGACGACTTGAAAAACGAGGTAAAAAAAGAAAAGTGCGTTTATTTTCTGCACATTTCATAAAAAAACACGCGGCTCTTAAAATCTGATTGGTAATGGAGTAGGTAGCTTGTCTAATTACCTTTGTAAAGAGGTATATCACATGTCTGTTCAAAATTATTCCGAATAAAAGCCCAAAAAGACCGCTTTCTTGCGGCAATACAGTTAACCGGACAGGTGTCAATTATTTCTTAACAATGACGTAGTTGACCGGACAGGCGACAATACCGACTTACACTCCGGCTGGGGTGCGAAATACACCAGCGGCAGTGGTAAAGTCAGCATCAGAATTAACTGGGCTTTCAGTGGTTTAAAATAGCTATGATGTTTTAGAAAATCAGCCGTATTAACAACGTATGAAAGTATCATTGTTGTAATAAATTTGCTTTCCACTCTGAGAGCTCAGATCATTCTGAGGCTGACTGGAACTCGCTCATTCCCATGTAAAGTTCAAGAATGCTATTGCAGTTAGACTACAAAATGGGTCAGGGTCGCAACTCGTTTAATAGGTGGTAAGCCCGTATGTAGCGTCGTCTAAGTAGGTACCACCGCCTTTCTTATTTCAGCCGTGAAACAGTTCGCTGTGTTTCGGATTGAAGGGAAAGGTAGCCAGTGTAATTACTGGGCATGACGGCATTTCATCTAAGGCCTCAGGATGACAACGCACCTGCAATATCAAGTGATTTTTCCTTGTTATTATAGGCGGCGGTAAACATTTACCATCAGGTGGGCCGTCAGCTTGTTTGTCATCTAGTTGTATATAAAAAAACAGCAACAGCAATACAAATGTATTTTCTCATAGTATAATTGTCTGTAGTCCAGTCAAAAGACGAAAAAGTGCTGAGTTTGCATTAATTCCTAACAAGCTGGATTTTTGACCCAACAAGTCTTCAATACTTCATTACAAATATAATATCAAAACTCCCTATCGATCGCGCTTGTGCGTCGTTTTTCATCTGAGTTCAAAGATCACAACTTTCGTTTTTTTTCGTTTCTCTACAAAGCAGATATCAATACTTTTCCCCTACGAAACACTGTTCTCGAGTTATCGCGATTTGATACATAGAAAATACGAATTTGCACGACAAATCTAGCTTGTTGGGAATGAATGAAAACTGGAATGTCTATTTAGACTGAACAATTGGGCAACAGTGACTACTATTATGTCCGGTTGACTGACTATTTACTCACCTTCGTTAATGAGTTATCTGAAAAAAATCAGTTAAGTGATTCATTAGAAAATCTTTGATCAAATTAGAAACGTTTATAATAACAGCGATGCAGCAAAAAAGCAGCCGTTTTATTAGTGTACTTGTCACACCAGTTAGATCTCATTAGTAATTTAAATTTATTTGGATATGCGACTTGGAAACCGAATTAACTTTTTAATACAACGCGTTGCGAATTATATTTTTGTGATGCCTTGCGCCAGAAATGCGAATAAGATAAAGCCTATGCCATGGTATATTGCACTGATGATTTAGATTAATTTCTTTCTTATTGACCTAAATATCGTTATAAAAATAAAAATATTTTTTGAAAATGCATGTCAATTTATACAGAAAAAAAAATGTGAAATACTTTTTTTCAATTCAATTTCAATTTATTTCAATTTCTTTTAGACCTGTCTAACTGTTAAAACACAAGCGAATTTGCCTTATATTGCCGAGCGTCTGTAATCTAGATGTGTCTAATTGCCCTAAATGTATTTTGTGAATGTATATTGAATATAATTTTCAGCTTCCCGGCACCGACTGTGGCTGAAGCGAACACGAACGCGAACGCGAATGTGATCGAGCCCTCTGTCGACGCTCAGGCCCCAGAACCCGTGGTCCCCAAGACGGAAGCGGACACCGAGACCGTATGATTAACACCCAACATCGTGTACGCCAAACGGCGCCGCCGGCGTACCGATCTCGCGACTCCATACCAGCTATACAAAATGTTCACGCAACAGTGCTATTGGAAAAAGGGCGTTTTCAAAACCAAATACCATTATTAGGCGGCGATACCATACAAAGCCGCTTCTAAGTAATAACGAGCGACATATTTAATCTGTAGTTTAAGCGGCTCAAGTGAAACTTGCCTGAAGTCTTAGCCACCTGTGGAAATTGCTTCCGAAATGTCAGTCCGATTGTATTTAATACGTCGGCTCAGTTGTTCACTTGTTTGTCATTTCCGTTCACGTGTTTGTTTCTGGTTAGTCTTGTCTTAGATGAGAGATTTCTCAAGGCGAGTGGTCGCTTAAGTCTACGCCGTGGGCTACCCTGTATTGTATTACTCGTCTATGATTATATCTGAATTATATTATAGTGGTCCATGAATTTCATCGTCTAACATATGTGCCCTAGCACTTATCGTAGTTGTCTAACGTAGCGGATAATTAATTAAACGTAATATTGATAATTGGATGGAAAGTCAAGGTTATTGTCAGTATTTCGCGGTGCTCTCGAAAGATTATTGAATGTTATTTTTGATATTGCGGTTTTGAAACGCACTGAGGAAAGGTTAAAATAAAACGTAATTTAAAATTTCTAAATTTAACTTCGAATTATATGAGATTATCGGAGCTTACTCCGAAACTTAGTGTAGTTTTAAAGATATTTTTTACAAATTTGGAGGACAATCCTCACGCACTGTTGCGTCGAATAGACGTTTGCACACGCCACCACAAAAGTTCCAAAGACTGAACATCCGTAGAGAGTATAGAAGTAAATACGTATACAGAACAATATTTTATGGATAATACACAGCAGGGTGACGAAATATCATTTTGGAAGAGGTACTTGGGTTCAAACCCTCTGCATTTAATGATTGATGAAAAATCGACAAAATATTTTAGGTGATATTGTGCTGAAATTGCTACATAAAAAGCTGCTGTAGAAATAGAATGCTCACAGTCAGACAAAAATGGATTATTACATTGAAGTTTTTGTAAAGTAATATATTTATTTATTCTATAATTGAAAGTATACTCAGCATTAAAGAACCTCATTTCAATATTTCCTCTACTCCATAACATTCCAAAGTCAGTATTCACTGAATTTTAATTTTAAGCTATAGTAAGACGTATAACTGCATTTTAAATCACCTCAAAAGATAAACTTGTATTATTTAAAGTATTATACATTATATCACCTAGAATATTTTCTACATAATATTTTTTTTATTAGTTCACACTTTAGTGTGATACCGCCTTTCACAATATTATGTACCCATTATCCAGTACGAATGATTTAGGTCGTGTATGACAGCAATTGTCTAAGATAATCTTTATACATTTCGTCAAGTCCCATCTGGTATATATTTTATGTCACAAGGGTCGAAAAAGAGAAATAATAGTACAAGTATTTTATTTAGGCAGCTAAATCGAACAAGCGGTAGTTATTTTTATTTTTATTTTGTGTTGCCATTCAACTAGGAAGAGTACGGAAGAAGAATTGTTTAGTACAATTTTTTTGAGCCAAATTAAGACAGCCGTAAGCTCGACGCACCATCGACAAAACATAACCTTACAGTACAAAATACGATATTTGTGTATAAATAAAATAAACATTAATATGAATGTATGCTTTACTTAGATTTAAGTTTTTTATGTTAAAATAAGGTCACATTTGATTAAGAACAGAACAATTTTATACGTACAATATTAGGTTTTTAGGTATGTATACATTTTTTCTAATAATAATGACATTTATCATTATACAAGGGTTGTTTAGGTTTGATAAGAAAATTATTTACCTCATCATTCGAAATTAATTTTTCGTAAGATATCGTCTTTGGTTCACCGTGTGTATCAAAGTAATTGTCTTTTAAGCCCAACTTAATAACAAGTATGTTATTCTGATAAAGCAATAATTTGTCAAGACACTAAGGTGAATGTGATACATTCGAATTTATATGTAAGTGTCGACCAAGTTGTGACTTTCGAGCTTGGAAATTAAGCTTTAATTGTGAGAGACACATCCCATCGTATTGAAGTCGGAAATAATTGTAGTCATTAGCTCTCTTCGAGGTGAACCTACGGGCGCTGGCAATGTGGACGTGATCCCGGGCTTGCATTGAGTTTGTACATTTTAAATACTCTGTTGTCTTATTTCAACGGAATTTGTTTGAAAACAAGACTTCAACAATTGTATGTATATTTTTGCATAGTAACCTGGTCACCGTAGCCGATAAGGTGTATTTTTTTTGAGATAGAATTATATTGTTTTAACAAAATGACGTCCGATATTATGATGTATTTTTACGGTTTGGGTATTTCTAACCTTTAATATTAAGGGGTAATAGAACTAACAACTTTTCTAAAAAGTAATATTATTTCTTATAATCTACATTCCACTAGATATAAGCGTGCATAATCAATCTGACATTGTCTTAGTTCTGTTTTATTTATAAGCTACTTTATTGATTCTTCTTATTGAAGAAAAAAATATTGAAAAGAGATTATTGTGAACTCTAAGTAACATTTCAAACTTTGGTAGCTGTATAATAGGTTTAGCATTTATAATATTTTTACCAAATTTTTTTTATACCAATGCTCTTACATTATAGTATACTTTGTGACCACGGTGCAGCTGTATTGTGAAATGCAACGGCTCGAGTTCATTCATGATTCGGGCAAAGGTGGCCTAATATACAGATTGTGCTCTTGGAGTTGTATTTCTTAATAATGTAATAATAATCGGTTTTAATACTCAGAACGTGGAGACACGTTAATTATATTATTGGTAAGCAATAATAATGCGTTCACCTGATGGCATTTTCGGGACTTTAACATCACGACGCCATATTACGTATTCAGTCACAAAGAACGCATTACTATACAGGGTGATTTGATATTCCCATATAATTTAAGTAACATTCCAATATCTGTGTATCTTAACATTCCATACGTATGTAAAACGAGTTTCGTATAAATTTATGCTCAAATATAAATGTCTATTTATACAATTATATTATAAGGATCTGTATGTCCATGACATTTTAGGGTTAAACATTTGTAGTATGTAAGTTTTACAACCCGCCTCTTCAATTTTAATAAGTTAGTATTGTTGTCGTTGACTTCACATGATACGATTCCAAGAAATCGTCAATCGTGAGTGTAATTGATCATGTGAAGTTGTATGAAGACAATCTGTACGAGTATAATAGGCAGTGGTTGTCATTATCTATTCTTCGCCATAATAACGATGTATCATCTAGTTTATATACTTTGATCTATTTATGATCTATATTATATACCTCCCAAAGGGATATTACTCTGTGTCTGTATGTCTCTAGTGTATAAGTTTATATAATCACACATACAACGCAACGCTAGTATCTTGTCCCCGTTTATAACAATATTTTTGATTGTTGAAACTTTGTACTATCACTGAGAGTGACAAAATTCATTTCTCTAATGATGTTGGATAACGTAACACTTTTCATTAAATATGCGGACGATAAATGTCTTACGATTGGCCAGTATTCTTCAAGACTTGTTGTTCAATATGCTTTGATATTGTTCTTCCTTCACGAGATGGAATCTCAGGTAACAAGGCTGCTTCGTTTGTAAATTTCGTAGTAATTATCGATAAAATGACGTTTGGATACATCACTATGATGTTTGTAACTCTGGTTGTGTATTTTTTTATGGTTGGTGGGCTGGTTGTCATCAGGAGGAGATACACGTATTACATATTTATTGCGCATCGGGTGGAAACGATAAGTGACGGGTGATATTTATTAAGACGTGATAGATAAGTATGTGATAATTATATGTATATTTTTGGATGTCTAATAAGTTCTATTATAAATTTATTAATTGATAATGTAACAATCAGCACTGCAAGTACGTAACGTTTACTATATCTGACTGAGCTAAGTAATATTTTTATTGAAACAATTAGTCAAACACTTGACACGATTAGACCCATATGGTTTGGAGCTTTCAAAAGATTACGTACATTCGGAGATTTATGATGTTTTATTTGTAAAGCCGCGTAAAGCTCCCAGGAACGCGTAACAATTAAAAATCCATTGCGGAATGTGTCTTGATAGGTTAAATAAATGTCTGTTGTAGGAAAAGTATCGCTCGCGTCTCTAATTTTCCACCTGGATGTATTTAAGTATAATATAAGCCTTGTACTTTAAAGTAACTTTGCTTGCTGTGCGTGCATCTCTACTCTGATGTTGACTAGCCCTTATTTAAATAGGTGACAATTATTTTCCAAATTATACCGTAAATGTAATTTAATTAGCTGTAGCTGAGACTAAACCCCTCTAGCGTATGTATCGAAACATATCAATTTTCTTATAATGTCAGCAGTTGTACACCTTTAAGTTTATAGCACATCGAAATTAATATTTTATTACTACATTTTAATGCTCTCTATATTGTGATTTTTATACAAATTATATTTAGCAGGTATCTATATTATATTTATAATTTTATCAAGACCTGAGGAAAATCTAAAATGCAACAGAAATCATTTTAGACATAACTTAGTATACATTTCAAAAATGTTTTTCTCGTTGTGTGATTCAGGTGTTATAAAAATCTCAGCGGATCAATCTCTCTCGACAGCGAACACTTAAACAAACTAGTTGCGGAATACATGTAAACAATTCGTGGTCTATTATTAATTCAATTTCAATACTCATCATACAGAAAAGTTAAACCTTATCATATACAATTTTATCAACATTATCTAAATACAAAACAAGAACTTGGTCCCATATTGTTATTGTTTGTTCCGTATACAATTTCGTTCAAGTATCTGGCTGAGGTCCCGTTACATAAATGAGCGCACAGCTGTAGAAAGAAGTGTTCACTGGCACTGTTAAAAACGAGATTACTTAAATTATAAATTTTACATAAAAGTCAAAGTCAGTTTAAAAGAAAAGAGTTTAAATATGCTTTCAGCTTATTCAATAACTGCTGTGAATTGTTTTTGTGTCGGGACTTGTTACGCTTCTGCCTTCCCACTAGTTACATAGCAAAAAGGGTTTTAGTAAGAATATCATTCATACAATGACAATAAATATGGTTATGAAGTGGAAGAAGGTAGGCGTTGTTCAATGTATCAGTATCAATAAATAACTTGTATCTCCAATCATATTTTTTATTGATGTAAATTAGTTGGAATGACTGCATATTTTCATAAGCTATTTCTTTATCTTTTGCGAATATTTATTATTATTATTAATTGTATTTATGTATCTTATGTTAAACTTACAGCTTAGTTTTATATTTTTACATATTCATGAATGTCTTACGTAATGACTTACTTTATATATCGTTGTCGTGAAATCTCGATGTACTCTCCATTTATACTCAAATATTTCTTTATATTTTTATATTAGCTTTACATGAAGTAATAAATTATAATTTTATATTTGTGACGTTTCATTTACACCCTTTTATTTTGTAATTAAATGCAGGTAGTATAGAATATAGTATTATAGAATAGTGTGTATTATGGCGTATTAATATATTGCTTTGCGATTTTATATAAGTTGTTTGCCAAGCAAAAGTATTTAAGTACTAGTTGCAAAGTTTGCATGTTGCGATTGTAATAATAGCGAACTGTAGCAAAGCCCAACGAACACTTCATTACAAAAAATAGCGATCTAAACCAGAGCGCAGCGAAATATTTGATTATTTATCCCTGTTGCTGTTGACTTGTTACGGTGAGTTGACGCGCCCACACGGGATAAGGCCGTGCGCTGCGTTAAGGGGCTACCTCATGCACACTAGCGACACCAATTGATTGTTATTAATTATGGTGAATTTAGAACATAATAAACAAAAACGCTTCAGAGAATTGCTAAAGAACGGTATTTGTAATTTTTAAAGATGTATCTTGTATAAAGTGTCTACCTATACGTAACCAAATTTTTTATTATTGTTAAAAGTGGCCACATTCGGCAATAATGAAAAAATAGGTTACATGTAGAGGAATATCTTATACCGAGCACATCTCAAAAAATTACAAATACCATTCTTTAGTCATTCACTAAAGCGTTTTTGTTTATTATGTTCTATATTTACCACAATTAATATAAATCAAGTGGTATCGCTAGTTCCGACGAGGTATCGCCTTAAGCAGGTGCACGGCGCGGACACCCGTCACTTGCACCGGAAACTCACGGCTCGTGCGACGGGAGACTCGCTTTACGCAGCGCCCGCTCTAAGATAACATGAAACAGCACGCCGCGCCGTGCACCCACTTAATGCAGCGCACGACCTATCTTATCTTATCTTACTAAGGGATCTTTTGTGCCTCCCCTGCGTTTACTCTTCCTGTGTCCAGAATATTGATGCCATAAGCCATACTATATCATTAGGCAGAAAGTGCCTGTAGTCTTCTGGCTTTGGATATGCCACTTCCAGAAGACTCATTCTGGTTCTAGGCAGGGCATCACAATGACACAAGAGATGCATCATTGATTCCTGGCATTCACCACATGCTCGACAAATTTGCGTTGGGCAGAGTTGCATTTTATGTAGCATGTGGTTAGTAGCAAAATGCCCTGTGAGCGCCCCAATCAAGAAGCGAGCTTTTGTTCTACCGTTTGCATAGATGTATTTACTCCATCCTCCTATCTCCTCCGCACGACCTAAGACTCGTATAAATTTTTGTGTTTGTCTGTATAAATAATCTTACTTATATACATTACTTGCGTAAATACAGATAGAGACTAAAATAAATTTTCACAACTCAGCTGGTGGTTAGAGCAGTCACCTACATTCTGAGAGGTCAGTTTTTGACCGTTCAAGGCCAAGAAGTTTTATTTTAATTATTTTATGTCGCGGGCATCTACCCAAGTTAACATAGTCATATAAATACAAGGATGTTATCAAAAAATCAAAATTGTGTAATTAATATTGAAATGAAAATTTTGTTTTACTGACCGAACTGAATTTTTCATAACCCCTTAGTATATTTATGATTTTGTAGCACCATACCTACTTTATGGAACCTTCATACATAAGATCGCATTATGCCTATCATCGCAACTTGACCAACATCTTCATCTTATTAGCCTATGATGTCCACTGCTGAACAAAGGCCTCCCCATCGATTTTCAACTGCTGCGCAGTCTGCATCCAACGGCTCCCTGCGGCTTTGACCAGGTCGTCTGTCCATCTAGTGTAGCTAGCTATTCTACAACCTTAACGCCCCACCGGCCGTCTGCTCTGCGTGCTGTGTGCCCTGCCCACGGCCATTTCAACTTGAAACTTGACACTATGAAGTATGTCAGTGACTTTGGTTCTCTTACGGATGTCATCATTTCTGATTCTATCTCGCAGAGAAACACATAACTCGTTCCATAGCTCGTGCGACTGCGAACTTGCACAGAAGGAAATAAGTTTGGCGCGAAATATATGATGAGAGTCTCCATGGTGCTTTGATTTGATAATTAATATAAAATTCTCAACATCTTTCACATCAAACTCAATTTTTAACCCCCTTCGAAAAAAGAGGGGTGTTATAAGTTTCACGTGTCTGTCTGTGTATCTGTGTGTCTGTCTGTGGCATCGTAGCACCTAAACGAATGGACCAATTTTGATTCGGTTTTTTTGTTTGAAAGTTGATGTGACTACGATGGTTCTTAGCTATAATTTATGTAGATCAGTTCAGGCGTTTGATGACTATAATAGGGTTTTACTAACTTTTACAGATCCGATTGATTTAAAATTTGGTGTACTGTCACTTTGGTGACATTATAAAGTAGGTACAAAAAAGAACAATAAATGTACATTTTTTTCAGCTAAACCTTTTCACAATTTGGCTTGTGGCGCTGCTGTGGGGTATCACGCCATACTATTCTTGAGCTGATCCTAATACCATCAAAAAGTCTGCGAAATGCTTAATTCTTCAGAAACTTACAGCAGATATAGCGTGTTTAGGCTCTTATGAATAGTCTCAATGAGATGGTGTTAGATAGATGATTAATGACGGCGGGGGTAACTTAATTTTTTAAATTTTGTATTTTACTATACAGCTTTCCCGTAAAAGTAGACAAAGGGTCAAACCCATGCAGCCATTTCTGGTGTATTTTTCATTTTCTTTAGTTGTTGTTTTTTTTAACTGCTAAGTTAGTAATCAATCATACGGCCTACCTGATGGTAAGCGGTTACCGTACCCTATGGACGCTTGCAATACCAGGGGTATCATATGCGCGTTACCGACCCTGTAAGGTAAGTCTGAACAGTTTGGTTCGTACAAGTTGTGCGGCCGCGGCGTGCGTGACTCAAACCGAGGTTGCCTGACTTCTAACAGAACATAATATTATTCTTAAAATATCCGAGAACCTTGCAGAAATATTTTTTTCAACACACTTCCTCATAAAGTGGCTCTAATCCCATGGCAATTAGGCACATAATGACACCTATAATCAAACTGTGACTTTTTCATTACTATTATTCACGAGTGAGTAATAGTTTTTTTTAATAATATTGGTTGAGTTACGCTTACATTTGCGCTAAAAAGCTATCCGCGAAAAGCACAAAAAAAAGAAACCTCATTTTTTAGTCTATGGCCGATGCGCGCATAGGAAAACTGATTAATTCAGCGTTGCCAGAATGTTACTTTTGTAACATTTTATGTTACTTTTGACCCTCTCATGTTACTTTCATGTTACACGACTCAAAATGTTACTTTTAGAATTTACTAGAAAAAAGTAGCGAAAAAATTCACACACTATCGTCATAAAAAAAACTATGCTGTGGAGTAGCTTATAGTTGCCTTGTTATATTAAAAAGTAAGCCTCACGATGTCAAAAGAATGTGACGATTTTTTACGAAGGATAGAAAAGAAGACTTATTTTTTGTTTCAGAAAGTGCCTTATTACAGTAACTATTAGTATTTTACTAAAAAAGTCTTTTTTTTTACATAAAAAAAATTATGTTACTTTTCACATCAAAATGTTACTTTCGATCTGTCTCGTGTTACTTTTGACTATCGGTCACTGGCAACACTGGATTAATTTTTCCCGCCATTACGAAACATTTTTCACAACTCGTCTCGTTTTCTCTTTTGAAGTTATTTAGTTAGTTATTAATTAAGATGTCTGCAAATACAATTTATGAAGAAAATGATTTATGTTGTACACCGCCCGATATAAGATGTGAAGCCCAGAACGTTATGGAAAGTTTACTACCAGAAAACTCAAAGGAAAAATATCTATTAGCGTACCAAAATTTCATACAATGGCAGAACAACAAGAATACGCAGTCTTTTTCAGAAAATGTGTTCATGGCGTACTTTAAAGAATTATCTTCTAAGTACAAACCTAGCTCTTTGTGGTGTATTTACTCAATGTTAAAAAGTACAGTCCGAACAAAGAATGGAGTGGACTTAAAAACATACTCGAATTTGTCAGCTTATCTAAAGAGACTATCTGATGGATTTAGAAGCAAAAAATCAAAGGTTTTATCATCTGACGATATTGAAAAATTTATTAAAGATGCTCCAGATAACCAATATTTGGCTACAAAGGTTAGTTAAATTAATTTTAATTAAATATTTAATAGCAGCTTGTTGACTTTAATTATTGTTTCTTTTGTTTCAGGTTGCTTTAATATTTGGTGTAACTGGTGCCTGTAGGATACAAGAATTAACAAATATAACTGTAAAAGATATAGAAAACCATGGCCAGATGCTTTTAGTGAAGATACCTATCACGAAAAATAAAATACCTAGGTCATTCACCATACACGGTCCATTCTATGATATTGTTAAGAAGTATGAAAGTTTGCGTTCACCAAAAACAAAAAATGACCGTTTCTTTCTAAATTACCAGAATGGTAAATGTACCTGTCAGCCTATAGGTATAAACAAATTTGGTTATATGCCTAAAGAAATCGCTAAGTTTTTGGGTTTAGTAGATGCTGAGAGCTACACTGGACATAGTTTCAGAAGAACTTCAGCTACATTGCTGGCAAATTCAGGAGCTGATATAATGACTTTGAAGCGACATGGCGGGTGGCGATCTAGCAATGTAGCAGAATCATACGTAGAAGATTCCATACAAAACAAGAAGGAAATTTGTGCGAAAATCACAAAAAGAATTAAACTTGATTCTGAGACGCATCCTACTAGCGAAATACCAAGTACATCCAATGATTGGATTTCGCCTACCTACACGAATAATGAACCATCACAAATAACAATAGAACATGAAAGTATTTCAGTAAATAATCTATCTGATGAGACCGCTATATCATCAAAAATAGTTAATTATAATTTTACTAACTGCACATTTACTAATTGTTTCTCTAAATAAACTTTTTATCTACTATGTAAAATGGTTTTTTATTTAAGTATTATTTTATTCAGAAGTGTGTTGAAAAACGTTGTATGATACACGTGTGTATTGATGATTACCGTCCTCGGCTCCTTAAGACCCTCGCCTGACGGCTCGGGCCTCAATGCGCCTCAGCGGTAATCACCAACATTACACACTTGTACCATAATGTACTATTATTTCAAATTCAATAATTATAAAGTATTATAGTGGTATATTTATTACTATAGGTCGGGCCCTGAACCGTGCGGCGCACTGTGCCGACTGTGCGATAATCACAATACGGCGCATAATCAAAAAGCCCAATGCACCCACTTAATAAATTTATTTTATTTTAAATTAAAACAACAATTTTTAAAGCCTTAGCCAGTACATACCAGCGCGGATCCTTGTGTAATCAGTCAGACCTTCAGTTTGCCCGATTGCAGCTACAGCTGGGCATCTGTCATATATATATCTATTGCAAACTTCCTTAATGTCTTTTGCGAATACTTTTTCAACATTGCTAATACGCTCGTAAAGAGAAGGACGATAAGCATTAAACAAAATCCAGCGACCAATTTCGTGACACGCTCCCTGGCAACTCTCCGTTTCTGATAGGATCTTCATTTTCAGTTCGCGCTTTGCTCTCTCCACTTCTGAATCTGTTATCATGGTACACAATCTCATCCATTCGTCTTGAATAGTATAAAGCATATAGTCTAGTTTCCGAGTGGGCGCCATGAATTGAACGCCCCAAAGTCCTGTATCTTTATAGTTTATATTGAATGCTTTGTAGGAGTCACAAAAAAGGTTTGAAGAAGCAGCACAGGCCACACGCGTGGAGAGCCTCGCACCACCTGGTTGTGACCTGTCCCAACCGCCAACTATGTGTGCAGCTACATCCATCACAACGTTGTCAGTATCGCAAAAACTGGGTCCTTCCACAGCCAATGCTACATTAGCTACTGGCATTGAATCATCTCTATATCTTACTTCGGACCCAGTAAACCTGTATTCACCGACGTCGACGCATTTGTTCGGCTCAAGTTTGCCTAAATAAGATTTGGCTAAGCATACCAGCTGCTCGTGCTTGACTCCGCCCACACCGACTAAAACAGCTCTAGTCGGATCAAAAAGTCGCTGTATGTAACGACTAATAGTGCTGCTGCTAAAATTATATAGGTTACTGCTTGCCCCCATAACTGTTTGTGCTAAAGACGTACCCTGAAAAGCCGTGCTGTGAAGGTAATCCCAAACATAATCGTTAGGATTTTTGTCGTGTTCTATCATCTCTTGGTATACCGCACACTTTTGCGCTTCAATGTCAGCCTGTGAGTAACTGTTGTTGAAGACGCAATCTGCAAGTAAGTCTACTACTAGAGGCAAATTTTCACACATACAATTTGCGTAATACGCGATTTCCTCGCGAGTAGTGAAGCAATGGAAGTGAGCGCCCGAACACGACATCTGTTCTTCGAGTGCAGTTTTAGACCTCGAATTTGTGCCCTTGAAGGCAATATGCTCGAAGAAGTGGGCTATTCCATTTTCAAACAAGCTCTCGTATCTAGAACCCGCGTCGAGGTAGATGCCTACACAAGCATTGTAGCACTCTCTTTCTTCAGTGGCAACAGTGAGACCATTGCTAAGAATTGAAGTGTGAGTTTCAGGCAGATTTTGTAAAAAATTGTAGAATGGTTTTGGATACGGGTTGTGGCGCACGCTCGATATAATAGGATGCCGAAAAGTATTTAGAAGATTTCGTACTTTAAACATGTTTCTAAGGTTTCAGAGGTACCTTCTACTAAAGTAAAAGTGGTTTTGTAGAAAATGAACTCACGAGCAATAAGCCTTGATAGGTATTTGACATTTATTTGCCGATACAATTTTACTGAACGACATAATTTGATGTAATTTTGTCTATGGTGACAAACAGCCATCTATATTCCATAGATAGTCATTTTTCAAAAATGTTGCTTTTTAAAAAGATTCAATCTTTTAAAATAAATACTTGGTGGCGGCGGCGGAGCGGCGCGACTGGCGAATGGATTTTTCGTCCGTCGGTCGCCGCTACTCGTGACGACGATATTAGTATATTTCCATCTAGTTCCTAGTCCAAACATTTATTTTTATTCTGGCGAATAGAAACGGCAATATTCGCCGCGGCGAATTTCCAGTAGCCAGGCCGTTACGTTGCGCTCGGCAGGCGCACCCCTTGCACCCCCGGATAAAGACGGCCTGGTAGCTTGTATGATGCTGTCACACGGTTCGGGTAATTGCACTGCAATAACTGACTAGGCTGTCTCACTGTCGCACGATAGCTAGCCTCGGCATTAGCAAGCAACCCTTGTATACATAATTACTTCAAAGCAATGGCGATAATTCTTATTTGTTTTTTTGGTACAATAAACGTAGAGATTACATTCACAGAGTACCTACTGTTTAAATTACACCATAAACTAAATAGAGATAAGTACTATTACATACTCTTTAAAACTCATTTGTATTGTATTGTATGTCAAATTTTTAATACCAGTCAAAATCTGATCAAAATTCTGAACTGACCGATAAATGAAAACTGTTTATGATTGCCTAAAATATATTTTATCTTATTTTTACAACTTATAATGCTTCGTAAGACCGTTTCGACATTCTCTAGCGTCTCTAAGTTTTTTCCAAGATTTTGCTCTTGTGTGTGTATACCATCGAAGACTTCACAAAATACACAGCTTACAATTTTGGATAATGGTGTGCGAGTAATGACAGAAACTACGAGTTCTCCAATGGCTTGTATCTCTCTTTTTATTGAAGCAGGGCCTCGATTTGAGACATCTTGCAACAATGGCATTACACACTTTATAGAACACATGGCTTACAAAGGGTTCAATAATATGCCAAAATGTGAGCTATACCAATTGCTTCTTAATATGGGAGCCAGATTATCTGCACAAACGTTCAGAGAAATTCAAATATTTTCTGCTAAATGTTTTGCTGAATCCGCTCCTGTAATAATTGGAATTTTAGCTAACGTTATTACTGACTTAGCTCTTTCCGAAAGTGAGGTCGAATGTACTAAGCAAAATATCAAGCTAGAAATGATTGAAGTTGAACGAAATCCAAAAGCATTACTCTTCGATTATCTACACCAAACAGCTTTTCAAGGCACCCCGCTAGCGAAAAGTGTAATAGGTCCAATGGCAAATGTACAGCGATTTGATCGATTTATTGCGTCTGCGTTTATGAGTGATCATTACCAGCCTTATAAATTAGGGTTGATCGGAGTTGGTAATATTAAGCACGATGATATGGTCTCTTGTGCACAGACTAAATTTGGACACATGGTAGGTGATCCTTGTTGCGAGTCAGAAGAAGGACCATCTCGTTTCACAGGTTCCCAAGTACTTTATAGAGATGACTCAATGCCTTTTGCCCATATCGCAGTGGCCTTCGAAGTGCCTGGATATAATAGCCCAGATTATCTGCCTCTGTTGGCAGCTAAAGCTATGATCGGTAGTTGGAAGAAAGGTATGGGTGGAGGAGCGAACAATGCTTCACCACTAGCTCAGGCTGCCTCAGCCGGGAAAATTTGCGATTATTTCGAGGCATTCTATATTCCATATAGAGATGTTGGTCTTTGGGGCGTTTATTTCGTTTCTAAAAAGCTGGACGTAGAAGATATGTTATACAATGTACAAAAAAATTGGATGGAAATGTGCGTCACTAGTCAGTACCACGATGGGGAACGAGCCGTAAATGCTTTAAAATTAGATTGTGCTCGGAATTATGACGGTGCTATCCGCTCATGTAATGATCTCGGTTTTCAAACAATGTACTCTTGTGGCAGACTGAGTTTGGAAGATATGTTTTATGAACTAAAAGGTGTTAACTACTTGAACATTAAATCTACTTTGGAAAAATGGATATACGATAGATGTCCGGCTGTGGCTGGAGTTGGGCCTACCGAAGGTTTGCCTGATTATACTAGAATAAGAGCCGGCCAATATTGGCTCCGATTGTAAATTTTTAAATATATTCTTTAATAATAGGTATAATCATAGGTTGCGTTTAATTTTCACATAGTCGAAGACAAATGGTTATTTAATACTTATTAATGAAACAATAAAATAAATAGTTTTACTGATCACAGGTTGACACAAGTAGGTAATAAACGATTTTTTTTAGGATAATGAGTGAAGCATCTTTAGTGGAACAACATCGTCTTCTATAGGTCAGGGAAGCACTAAATCTAATCAACGGGTAGTGTAAATGGCGATTCGTAATGCACGCGGCTGCTTGCCAGTTTTACTTCACTGATATACGGCGTTGTTGGATAAGGTTGTCGTGTTGGCCTGTTCCCAGAATGTATATACTACTGCTACTAGTTAGAATATTGGGATGATTTCTTACCAGCTTGTCACTTGTTATGATGAAAAAAATTTAAAATTATTTTTTGCAACGGAGAATTTTCATTCAAGTTTTACTAGTTTTCAGGTCCCGTACTAGGCGCCCTTTCCCTGAGTTTACGAGTACCTACACAGTAACTTCTTCAATACTCACTATGTGATACCGTTACATGGCGTATCCACCTCAAAAAAACTGCATAGTTTTCGATAGAGACTTTGTTTTTAATTTCTGAATAGGATTAATAACCAACCAACAACCGTGGCGTAATTGGGTGATTTTAAGCTTTTATATACCTAGGTACCTCGCACACGCGAGAAAACAGCTAACTCAAAAAACAATTTATGTAATTGTTATCTTTTAGCATACTACAGAGCCGTAATGTCGAATCCTAGATAACAATATTGCCATCTGCCTACTTGGAGTAGCCTCATCATCATCATCACCAGTCTATATACGTCCCACCGCTGGGAACAGACCTTTCTTTCAGATTGGACAATGATACCACCACGATGGTGCGGGTTGGTGGGTTAAAGCGGTTGCAGCAACAACTGGGACGGACCAACGGCTTAACGTGGCTTCCGAAGTACGGAGGAGCTCGAGATTGTAAATTTTGATTGACCATAGGTCAATCAAAATTTATCCCGGGATCAGCCATGGCGAAAGTTGCTTTGTTTTCGTAATCGAAACCAGATCGCTCAAACCAATACGCCACCGAGCTCCTGGAAGTTGCCTATGTAAGTATTATTATATGCCATTACAGGCGCAATAAAATAAAGGTCCCAAGTGTGAAACTTGTGGCACACTTGAAGGAAAAGAAACATAGTCCAAGTGCCACCCTCACCGTTTGTGAGCGTCTATTCAAATAATGCTTGAACCATCGTAAAAGGTCTCCGAGAAGCAAAATCAATCAGCATTAAATATTAAATATTAAATATTATGAGTATAAGGAGGCTCTTTTAGAAAGTTGATTAACTGGAACTGTTTTCTCAATAATAGGGCAAATTAAATTATTGAAACTACATTCCCAGGTTTCTTGTCTACTTTAAATGTGTAGTTTTGAGATTTTATATTTTGAGAAAAGGCATTGATAACTCTGAACGTACCTTTTGATTGACTACTGTAAGAAAGTATTAAATATTTTTATGAAAGTTGAATATAATCAATTTTACGTATGTAGGAAAAATACCTATACATCATACACATTAATGAATTATTCCTGCTAAGCCGAATAATTGAAGACAATGGTTTTTTGTCTTTACCAAAACAATGACGTCTGATTTCATTGAAGATTTGTATAGGTTGCCAATTACTGGGTGAATAAAATACATAATGCTGTGGCTGTTCAGGCATTCTCATCCCGCCTCGTTGGAGGCGGCAGATAATGCCAACACTTGAGAACGTTTTTAGTGATTAGTTAGTAACGAATTCGAGTTAAAGCTATGACAACTTTATTTAATTTCAAAGTAAAGTCAGTTTTTTTTATACCACTAAGGTGGCAATCAAGCATACGGCCTACCTGATGGTAAGCGGTTACCGTAGCCTATGGACGCTTGCAACACCAGGGGTATCACTTGCGCATTGCCGACCCTGTAAAAACTTTTTCACGCCTTTTTTAAAGAACCCCATGCTGTACTCATTCGAGAAAACCTCTGCAGGGAGCTCATTCCACAACTTGAGCGTACGCGGGAGAAAGTTTCGTTACGTTTAAATTTTATTTAAATGACTTCAAGGCACTTCAGTAAAAATTGCAAATACCTAAATTTAAAGTAGGTATATTTTTTCTATTTTCATAGAAGTTCTTTTGAAGAATTTGAAAAATCGGATCAGTAATTTTTGAATAATTTGAGAACACAATACAATGTTACGGGTGGAATACAGAACTGTCTAGCCGTAGAGCTTTGAACTCACGAATAACAAGTGATATTAAATATTTTCCGGGCATTGCACAAGAATCTGCGCTTCGAAAATGTAACTCTTTTATCGCTCGGTTTTGTGTGAAATGGGGGTGTTTGTGCTCCAGGATTCTTCCATCGCCGAACGCAGCGCTATGAATGGTAGAGAATTTCTGAACACCTATTCCACAAAGCTGTCGAATACAGAAATAGTCTTTGCCATTGACAATTTAATCCAATGTATAAAAATCTCGTGTCACGAAAAATCTATTGTGTCTGGAATCTGGTGCTTGTTGGGTTAAAGCGGTTGCAGTAACAACCGAACAACGGCTTAATGTGCCTTCTGAAGCACGGAGGAGCTGAAGATTAGAAATTTAGGTAAACCCATCATGGGATCGACCATGGTGAAAGTTGCTTTGTTTTCGTAATTGAAACCAGAGCGCTCAACGCAATTACGGCGAATTTCAATTACTGGTTTCAATTGGCGTAATGACGCCACCGAGCTCCTCCACTCACCGAGCTATACCTACTCGTAATCTTCCCATTTTCCCTACGAGATTTTACGGTACTTTTTAAGCTTAAGCAAGGCCCATTAGAACTCTAGCCTGACTTAAAAAATATATTAAGTAGGTAGTTGCAAAGCTTGAATACGCAAGAAAGTTTTACGGAGATTAGACCGTGTTACCTTCGGACTGAGTTTTTAAAGTGTGCGTGTATAATGAAATCACACCATAAGGAATATAAAAAAATACTACTAAAAAATCAATAGGTGGAAGACCCATATGTAGGGTCGCCTGGGTAGGTACCACCGCCTTTCTTATTTCAGCCGTGAAACAGTTCGCTGTGTTTCGGATTGAAGAGAAAGGTAGCCAGTGTAATTACTGGGCATGACGGCATTTCATCTTAGGCCCCAGGATGACAACGCACCTGCAATATCAAGTGATTTTTCCTTGTTATTGCAGGTGTCTATAGGCGGCATATCAGCCGAGAGACGCCCACTGCTGGGCATAGGCCTCCCCCAAGGATCTCCAAATCCATCGGTTTCCCGCGGCCCCTCACCAGATCGTCGGTCCACCTTGTGGGGGGCCTACCAACGCTGCGTCTCCCGGTACACGACCTCCACTCGAGGATCTGGTAAAGGTATAAAATCCAATACAAAATATATTCCATTGTTGCAGAGACGTCGGCGGACTCAGCTTGCGCCGTGCTATGAGATAAAAACCGTGCAAAACCGTGCGTACCTCTCCGTGAACTTCAAAATCTTTAACTTTGTTGTTAAATCAAGAAAATAATAATAAAATTTGGGCACGCAATATCTCTAATAAATAAGCAACCAAATAGTACCTAACACCTTTATTGTTTATTCATTTATAATAAGAAATACTTATTAAACACAAAACAGCAGCTTATGCCCAGCAGTGGTCGTCTCTCGGCTGAAATGATGATGATGATGATGAAACACAAAACAAATGAACTATTCCATACAAAAACCTATTTATTGAGTTTATAGTTTTATGACAAGTAGGTAACAATTGAAATCCACTACACAAGGTAGGTAATTTTGAAATCGATAATATAAATTATTTGAATATGCAACATGCTTTAGGCTTCATCTATGACCGACAGATTAGGTACTGATGCTTAATATACCTACAGTGTGTTCCGAAAGTCCGAAATAAAATCTAAGGGGGTGGTTACGTTGCCTATCAGTAGTTACCTTTAAAAGTTGGACACCCTTACGACCACTTTTATTTTCAAATTAAATTAATAAAGATATTGTCATGTTCGTGGCCACCCTAAAAATGCGCACTTTTGCGTAGCTTACGACACACTTTACCAGATATATCACACACACACAGACACAGTGACAACTCGCGCACATACTATGATAGTAACCCCGAGCAACCCCAATTCCAAATGTTATTTTTGAATTCTGTACCACTCGGTATATGAATCCGATGTAAATAGTAAAAGATTACGTCTTCATTCATCTAGAGCATTTTCTAGCGTGATATAATTTTTTTTTATGACATATTGTTGGGCGTCTGCGAGTACCTATACTATCACACTTACAGATTCGCTTTTAGAAATATGCATACTTGTAGAGTTCTATTCTACATAATCGACATTATTGGAGCCACGACTAATCAAGTTTTATTAGAAAAAAAATGTGAAATAATCTATTTCTATTTCTGTATACCATGTATCAAACATTCGATCACACAATAGAATGCTTCACAAATATTAAAAAGTGATCTAAACTTAGCATTTTACCCTTAACTGCACCGGGTGACGGAGAATTTAATTTGAAAATAGTTAAACATATTCCTCCTAATTATAAAACGCGGACTAAAGTTAATACTGCTCTAAAACTGATGCCGTCACTGTCTTTCTTTTAACAAATATAAATGACGGCATCAGTTTTAGACCAATAACTTTAGTCCGCATTTTATAATAAGGGGGATTGAGACTGTGCTTGTACGGACGACAGCACATCAAGTGTAACAGTTGCATTACGGACGGTCTCAAGGTCACGGTCTTAAGGTTACGCTTGATATGCTGTCGAATGTATATCAAAATATATTCAAATTGAACTTTCTTCTTTGAGAAAGCTATTTTGAGACGGTACCCACGTTTCTGTCTGTTTAGTGCGCCTCGGCCCGCTGAGGGTTTAATAATCATACTCACCCTTCACCACAACCATAAAAAATCCTAGAAAATTGCGGGGACAAACGAAACGATAAATTACGAAACTTGAAGCTACCATACATTTAGTTTTTATTCAGAACATTTCAATAGTTGCAGCAGTAGAGAACTTAGATAAACGAAATAAATAAGTCCCATATGCGAAAATTTGGTCCAAAACTTAAAAAAAACGTATTACTAACAGAATCCGTAAATAATCACTAATCGTGCAGTAAAAAAAATATCCAAAATTCTATGTTCTTGGCCAATATGCACATATAAAAATCATAAATTTATCAAAACTCGTGTGGTTCACCATTGCGTCGCTATAAATCTTTCAATATAAATTTTCAATGTATTTCATTTCATGTATAACCATAAAGCGATAAAAAATCAATGAGATTTAAGCGAAAGTGTTGCTTACAATTTTATTTATAAAATGTATTTTGACAAACTTTGGACTATTTTCTCGCTATATAGTTATACTGTAGCATTGTTAGAGTCTCAAAGTATCCAACCAAGAGTTCTGTTCGGCAACGTTGATTTTGAAAACAAATATCCCTTTGTAGTAAGCTTGGAATTCGTTGAAAGTCCATCATCATCATTATATTCACACTATGCCCAAAGTTGTACAGGCTCGCTTATAACACTGAAATGGGTATTAACCGCAGCTCATTGTATTGTGCCAACATTACAAATAGTGCGATATGGAAACATGACGAAACCTTGTAACGATTCAGGATGCTTTAAGAGGATACTTAAAAAGATACGTCATCCCATGTTCTGGGATGTCCGTCATAGCAACGGTAAATTTACTGTGAATAACGATATCGGAGTGTTATTGATAGAAGAAATGCCTTTCCAAAGAGTGGGTGTACTCGGTTCTATGGACTATAAGACGCTAACAGGAAATGCTGTAAAATATGCGGGTTTTGGTCTAATGTCCATTGTTACGAATGAATATGATAAAACTCACATATTGAATGCGAGGAGACCGTTGCAGGTGGGTGAAGGCGTAGTAGTGAAGTGCCAACATGAAGCTTTATTATGGGGACCTGCTTTGTGCATAGCTCCAAAATGTAGCAATAAGCATGCTGATTCTGCATATGGAGATTCCGGTGGCCCGGTTTTCTTTGATAACAAGATTATAGCCGTCGTCAGCGGTACACTTTTAAAACCAGTGGGAATTTATACACCGGTCAGTCCGTATTTAGACTGGATTCATAATGTCGTAACATAAATTACATTACTATAGCTTGTCTTGTCTTGTTTTCGTGAAATATACTTTTCTATAAGTATTATTGTAAGTATTATTTATCTTTTATAAAGCATTATTGGTGGCACAAGAGACGAGTGCTCCCAATATAACGCGTTCTCAAAGAGCTCTGGAGATCTTACGAAGTATAAGAACCCAACATTGCAAATCAATGTTAGTAAGCTGCTTCTAATTTTACGACATGACATATTGGAATCGACCAACTCGCACTGGGCCAGCGTGGTGGTCTTATGACCCAAACTCCTCATGTGTTTCTCCCATGTAGGAATGCCTGTGCTCAGTAGTGGGACGTATATATGCTGGTGATGATGAGACAGCACATGAGTGAACACCTTGAGGTGCTACGAGTGTCTAAAGGCTAGTAATTATTTACCATTGGGCCGACCACGCGCTTGTTTGCCGTTCTTGTCGTGAGAAAATAATAAGGGCGATAATTATGCTACTTATTGTTAAATATGTACATACAAACTTATTAAATTTATTAAGTATTTTTTTGTCGGACTATTGCTGTTGGCTGCGGATGGCCTTTACAACGTAACCTTTACTGGATTGAAGATAGTTTTTTTTTTTTTTTTTTTTTTTAATACAACTAGATGACAAACAAGGTGACGGCCCACCTGATGGTAGTTAAATTTGACCTGATTATAGAATAAATCTAAGTTGCTTAGAAGACAAATAGCTGAGTTGCTAAGCTATTCTTTTTTAACTTAAGCCAAAAATTTGGCTAATCAACCCTCTGCTTCTATTGATCTGACTATTAATGACCATGCTTCTATTGAGCAATTTATTTTTGAGAATGTTTCTATTGAGTAATTTAGATTGCCAAATGTTAGTGTTTTGGAATCTATTTTAATTCATTTAAAGTAGACACTAGGTCAAAAGATACTTTCTCTTGGCAAAGTTCAAACAACAGAATAGTCTAATTATTTGAATATGTTCACCAAAATGTACAAGGCCCACATGTGTAAAGTCCATAGCCACAATAACGCTAGTTAATAATCATACACACCCTTCACCACAACCATAAAAAATCCTAGAAAATTGCGGGGACAAACGAAACGATAAATCACGAAACATGAAGCTACTATACAGTTAGTTTTCATTCTGAATCTTTCAATAGTTGCAGTAGGTTCTATGTTCTCTAGATCATAGATAAACGAAATAAATAAGTCCCATATGTGAAAATTTGGCCCAAAACTTCAAAAAACGTATTACTAAAAGAATCCGTAAATTATTACTAATCGTGCAGTAAACAAATTAAGTGCTGACTTTGGTGCCCATTTAATTGACGGGTTTGACAAGGTTCTTAAAATAAAATGCTGTCGTCCGGTTATTATCCAAAATTCTATGTTCTTGGCAAATGTGCACATATAAAAATCATAAATATATCAAAACTCGAGTGTTTCGCCATTGCGTCGCTATAAATCTTTCAATATAAATTTTCAATGTATTTCATTTCATGTATAATCTTAAAGCGATAAAAAATCAATGAGATTTGAGCGAAAGTGTTGCTTACAATTTTATTTATAAAATGTATTTTGAGAAACTTTGGACTACTTTCTCGCTTTATAGTTATACTCTAGCATTGTTAGAGTCTCAAAGTATCCAACCAAGAGTTCTGTTCGGCAACGTTGATTTTGAAAACAAATATCCCTTTGTAGTAAGCTTGGAAGTCCTTGAAAGTCTATCATCATTATTTTATTCAAAATATTCCCAAAGTTGTACAGGCTCGCTTATAACACTGAAATGGGTATTAACCGCAGCGCATTGTATTATGCCGACATTGCAAATAGTGCGATATGGAAACATGACGAAACCTTGTAACGATTCAGGATGCTTTAAGAGGATACTTAAAAAGATACCTCATCCCATGTACCGGTATATCCACGACGGTAACAATGGTATATTCACTATGACTAACGATATTGGAGTGTTATTGATAGAAGAGATGCCTATCCAAAGAGTGGGTGTACTCGGTTCTATGGACTATAAGACGCTAACAGGAAATGCCGTGCAGTATGCGGGTTTTGGTCTGACGTCCATTTTTGCGAATGAATATGATTTGGCTCACATATTGAATGTGAGGAGACCGTTGCAGGTCGGTGAAGGCGTAGTAGTGAAGTGTCAACATGTAGCTTTATTATGGGGACCTGCTTTGTGCATAGCTCCGAAATGTAGCAATAAGCATGCGGATTCTGCAGGTGGAGATTCTGGAGGCCCGGTTTTCTTCGATAACAAGATTATAGCCGTCGTAAGCGGTACAATATTAGAACCAGTGGGAATTTATACGCCGGTCAGTCCGTATTTAGACTGGATTCATGATGTCGTAACATGAATTCAATACATTACGAACTTGTCTGGCTTGTGTTGTTTTCGTGAAATATACTTTTCTTTTAGTACTAATCAATCACATCGACTACTTACAGTTTTCACGGTGATGAATATTAGTTTGCTAGTGAATTTAATTTCAATTAAATGAATTCAACTTTATATCGTACTTCAATATGTCATGTCGTAAAATTAGAAGCAGCTAACTAACATTACGTGGTGGTCTTATGACCCAAACTCCTCATGTGTTTCTCCCATGTAGGAATGCCTGTGCCCAGTAGTGGGACGTATATATGCTGGTGATGATGAGACAGCACATGAGTGAACACCTTGAGGCGCTACGAGTGTCTAAAGGCTAGTAACTATTTACTATTGGGCCGACCATGCGTTTGTTTTCGCTTGTCGTGAGAAAATAATAAGGGCGATATGCTACATATTGTTAAATACAAACTTATTCAATTTAGTAGGTTTTGGTATTTTTTGTCAGACTATTGGTGTTGGCTGCTGATGGCCTTTACAGCGTAACCTTTAACTGATTAAAGATTTAATAAATCTGTCTCACTTTTATAGAAGACAAAAGCTGAGTTGCCAAGCTATACTTCATTCACTGTAGCCAAAAATCTGGCTATTCAACCCTCTACTTCTATTGATGAGACTATTAATGACCATGCTCGATTGAGCAATTAATTTTAGAGAATGCGTCTATTGAGTTATTTAGATTGACAAATGTTAGTGTTTCGGAAACTATTCCAATTCATTTAAATTAGACACAAAAAAATACCTGAAAGGGAACGGAACTTATTTGACTAATAAGTGACATTAGCTCTTAACTGTCATAATTGCAGTCTCTCAGTCGATTTCTCAGTTTTTAACCCTCGACGAAAAAAGAGGGGTGTTATAAGTGATGTGTCTGTCTGTGTATCTGTCTGTCTGTCTGTGGCATTGTAGCGCCTAAACGAATGGACCGATTTTGTTTCGGATTTTTTGTTTGAAAGCTGATGTGACTACGATAGTTCTTAGCTATAATTTACGAAGATCAGTTCAGGCGTTTGATGACTATCAGCTCATTTTCTACATGATTATAGGGTTTTACTAACTTTTACAGATCCGATTGATTTGGAATTTGGTGTACTGTCACTTCGGCGACATTCCCATGACATACTATCCTTGAGCTGATTCTATTCCATCAAAAAGTCTGCTAAATGCTTAATTCTTCAAAAACTTACAGCAGATATAAGTAGCGTGTTTGGGCTATAATGAATAGCCTTAATAAGATGGTGTTAGATAGATGATTAATGACGCCGGGAGTTCCTTAAAATTTTTAATTTTGTATTTTTACTAAGGATGATTTAACCGTTTGAAGCCCGATAAACCAGAGACGTTTAAATTTTAATTGTCATGTCAACTGTTGATTACTCAGAACAATAACTAAAGCATATTGTTCTGAGATTGATTATATCAACTGAAACAAGCGCGTCCATATTTTGGTGAAGATGTTACAAAAATGACATTTATGATAATCGAAGTGTCGAACATACATTTTAATAGCAAAGTTAATTTACATTGTACAGTTTAATTAATTTTGTACAGTTTCATTGGTTTTGATGCTCATGCATTTTAATAAAACTGTTTTTATTTGCTATGCCTGTCTGAGAAGTTCTTTTGTAATTATTTTAATCTGTAGGTATTCAGCAAAATAAAACGATACAAAACATTAGTGTAAATGGAAAATCGATACCTAGGCAAAGTCACTATAGAATCTTAGCCATGTCTATTCACAACGAAACGCTTCATGTTATTGTAGCGTGAAACAGCGATATAAAATATAGGTAGCGACAATTGTAATTTTTAGGTTTCCCACTTTCAAAAACATCCGGCATTTCTATGAAATAATTCAGCCAATTTTATATTATTTCATACAATTTTTTTTTTTAAAAAGGCACTGTTACAGAACACAATTTAAAACATCGTTATAATTTCTTACTTTAGATATTACATTAAAATTTAATTCCGATAACTGCTGCGCACAGCATTCACTTTAAACAAAATATACAAAAACAACAGCTCTACTTAAACTGGCTTAAGAATTAACTTGGCACGGTCCATACCAAATAAGACAAAGAAGTAATTATTTGGCTTATAAGTAACTTATTTCAATTATCTAGTAACATAATTAACAGAAGTGTCAAAATGTCATAAAATTATCAAATAAAAGTGGCCAACCATTTCTGTGACCTAATATAGCCCATGTTTTAATTTATTGCCGTATTGACTGCACCACCCTGTATAAGATGGTACAGATGATTAGAAATTTTGATTAATCCATCATGGGATCGACCATGGCAAAAGTTGCTTTGTTTTCGTAATTGAAATCAGAGCGCTCAATCCACTACGCCACTGACATCCTCAAAAACGTTGGTTTAAACTTTGCGAGAACCTTTGAGTTTGGTATTTTTAACCGACTTCAAAAACAAAGAGGTACATACATAGAAAAAAAACATACCAACCAACAATTAGGTTGGTATGTTTTTTTTTCTATGTATGTACACCGATTACGCCAAGATCTCTGATCCGATTTACGTGATTCTTTTTTGTTCGATGCGGAATAGCTGCCATTTGGTCCCGGTCCCATGAATTTTTTTTCAAAATCAGTTGGGTAATTTGGTTTTTAAATAAAAAAAACTGAAATTATAAAGTCATCTACGTATGCGAAATTGCGGATTTTGGCTTTCCTATGACGTTTTAGTGAAACGATACGTTGTAGGAAACAATCTAAGCTGAAGGTCACCCATCTAGCTTTGACCTTAA
Source organism: Nymphula nitidulata (assembly GCA_947347705.1). Lineage (NCBI taxonomy): Eukaryota > Metazoa > Arthropoda > Insecta > Lepidoptera > Crambidae > Nymphula > Nymphula nitidulata. The sequence goes on from OX374616.1 coordinate 29,591,379, forward strand.
AAAGTTATCACTAAAAATTAAAGAAGAACTTAAACCGACTTCAAAAAATTTAAAAGGATAAAATAATAAAATTTTAGTAGGTTACTCATCACCTTGAAACATATTTTTTGGAGTTGGTGCTTTACGTGCTATTATTTCTGGAAAACATTTAGCACCAAATCCAAAACATATGTTTCTAGGTGATGAGTACCTACTAAAATTTAATTATTTTATCCTTTTCAGTTTTTTGAAGTCGGTTTTAATTTTTGTTTTTACGGTACCTATTAAGGTTTCCAAGACACATTAGAACTCCAGCCTGACTTAAAAAATGTATTAAGTAGGTAGTTGGAAAGCTTGAATACGGAAGAAACAGAAACAGATAGTTACAGATTAGTGTTTAACACACTTCCCAAAACAAAAATGTTTCTTAAAAAACTGCTATGAAATGGGCATAACCATTTGCCATTTGTACGTAAAGCAGCTACCGCAGAATAAATTTAGAAGTGAGCACTTCCGAAAATGGTTGCTAGTAAACAGCTTTTACTCAATTGACGAATTTTTAAAGCATAAGACAAACTGATTTTTGTATTCGGTATACCGATGTGGGACTTGAAGTAGGTTTATGTATTGACTTCATAATTATACTAGCTGTACCCTGCCACGCTTCGCAGTGGCGCATCGTTAAAAAAACTGTTTTCTCGCGGTCGCAGATATGTGACTGATGCAAAAAATAGATAAAAACAATCCTTGATGCGGATTTTATATCATGTTAAAATTTCGACTCAATCGGTGCAGAACTTTTTGAGTTTTTGAAGCGTACACAAACCAACATAACATTTTTATATATATAGATAGATTGTCATTTTTAATTTATATATTTTTTGCATGCTGTAGTTTACGGCTAAATAGGTTGTAAGCCACTTAAATATTATTTTTTAACAACGTATGTATAAACCCTATTTATCGCAATAAAATACATTTTGATTTTTATTTTGAAAGTTTTACGGAGATTAGACCGTGTACTTACAGACTGAGTTTATAAAGTGTGCGTGGATAGTGAAATCCGACTCTAAATAAGAGAAAATACGCCAACGTGAGTATCTGTATCAGAAATGGTGCACATTTGATACTCTCGTCAACGACATACAAAATTGCGGGGACAAACGAAACGCTACATCACGAAACATGCCTATATTTGGTAGTCCCTAAGGCGAATATTTGGTAACACTTCAAAAACATATTGCTAACAGTACCCGTAAATTATCACTAATCGTGCATTTAAAATATTAATTGCTAAAATAAGCGGTTCACTTTAGTGCTTATTTGATAGACGGGCTTGACAAGGTTCATAAAGTTTTAAAATGCTATCGTTTGGTTATTATCCAAAATTATATTACGTTCTTGGCCAATATGCACATATAAAAGTCACAAATCTATCAAAACTCAAGTGGTATGCCATTACGTCGCTATAAATATTTCAATATAAATTTTCAATGTATTTCATTTCATACTGACCATAAAACGATAAAAAATCAACGAGGTTTCAACGATTTTATATATAAAATGTATATTGACAAAGTTTGGTCTATTTTCTCACTATATAGTTATAGTGTAGCGTTGTTAGAGTCTCAAAAAATCCAACCAAGAGTTCTGTTCGGTAATGATGATTTTGAAAACAAATATCCCTTTGTAGTAAGCTTGGAAGGCGTTGAAAGTCTATCATCATCATTATATTCAAACTATTCCCAAAGTTGTACAGGCTCGCTTATAACACTAAAATGGGTATTAACCGCAGCTCATTGTATTGACCCTACATTGCAAATAGTGCGATATGGAAATATAACGAAACCTTGTAACGATTCAGAATGCTTTAAAAGGATACTTAAAAAGATACCTCATCCCATGTTCCGGTCTGTCCCTCATTTTAACAAGGGTATATTTAAATCGACTAACGATATCGGAGTGTTATTGATAGAAGAAATGCCTTTCCAAAGAGTGGGTGTACTCGGTTCTATGGACTATAAGACGCTAACAGGAAATGCCGTGCAGTATGCGGGTTTTGGTCGAACGTCCATTATTATGAATGAATATGATTTGGCTCACGTATTGAATGTGAGGAGACCGTTGCAGGTGGGTGAAGGCGTAGTAGTGAAGTGCCAACATAAAGTCTTATGGGGACCTGCTTTGTGCGTAGCTCCGAAATGTAGCAATAAGCATGGTCAATTTGCAGGCGGAGATTCTGGTGGCCCGCTTTTCTTCGATAACAAGATTATAGCCGTCGTTAGCGGTAAAATATTAGAACCAGTGGGAATTTATACACCGGTCAGTCCGTATTTAGACTGGATTCATAATGTCGTAACATAAATTCAATACATTACGGTAGCTTGTCTTGTGTTGTTTTCGTGAAATATACTTTCCTATTAGTACTAATCACATCGACTACTTACAGTTTTCACGGTGATGAATATTAGTTTGCTAGTGAATTTAATTTCAATTAAATGAATTCAATTTAATATCGTATTTCATTATGTCATGTCGTAAAATTAGAAGCAGCTAATTAACATTACTTTGCAATGTTGGGTTCTTATGGTTAGTAAGATCTCAAGAGCTCTTTGAGAACGCGTTATATTGGGAGCAGTCGTCTCTTATGCCGCCAACAATGTTTCTCTTGACATTTATAGGGTAGGTAATATCAAGTGATTTTTCCTTGTTATAGCAGGTGTCTATAGGCGGCGGTAACCGCTTACCATCAGGTGGGCCGTCAGCTTGTTTGTAATCTAGTTGTATAAAAAAAAGTAGCACGTGATCTACCCGCATTCGGCCAGCGCCCAACTCGCATCGTGCCAGTGACCAACGCGCCCTGGGCCAGCGTGGTGGTCTTATGACCCAAACTCCTCAAGTGTTTCTCCCATGTAGGAATGCCTGTGCTCAGTAGTGGGACGTATATATGCTGGTGATGATGAGACAGCACATGAGTGAACACCTTGAGGCGCTACGAGTGTCTAAAGGCTAGTAACTATTTACTATAGGGCCGACCATGCGTTTGTTTGCTCTTGTCGTGAGAAAATCATCATCATCATCATCATTTCAGCCGAGAGACGCCCACTGCTGGGCATAAGCCTCCCCCAGGGATCTCCAAACCGATCGGTCCTGCGCTGCCCGCATCCATTGGCTTCCCGCGACCCTCACCAGATCGTCGGTCCACCTTGTGGGGGGGCCTACCAACGCTGCGTCTCCCGGTACGCGGCCGCCACTCGAGGACCTTTCCGCCCCAACGGCCGTCAGTCCTCCTTGCAATGTGGCCTGCCCACTGCCACTTGAGGTTCGCAATTCTTCGGGCTATGTCGGTGACCTTAGTTCTCCTGCGGATCTCATCATTTCTAATTCGATCACGCAGAGAAACCCCGAGCATAGCCCTCTCCATTGCCCTTTGGGTAACATTGAGCCTTCTTATGAGGCCCATTGTAAGCGGCCACGTCTCAGTTCCGTAAGTCATCACTGGCAACACACACGAATTAAAGACTTTCGTCTTGAGACACTGCGGTAGTTGGGCCGAGAATATGCTGCGAAGCTTCCCGAACGCTGCCCAGCCGAGTTGGATCCGTCGATTAACCTCTTTCTGGAAGTTGGACTTACCAAGTTGGACTGTTTGTCCCAGGTAAACATATTCGTCAACAGCTTCCAGTGTAGAGCTCCCAACCTTCACAGGAGCGGGTACAACATGGGAATTCGACATAATTTTCGTCTTATCCATGTTCATTTTAAGACCCACTTGTTGGGAGACTCTACAGAGGTCGTCGAGCATTGTGCCTAAGTCCTCCAGGGTCTTAGCCATGACCACGATATCATCAGCAAAACGAAGGTGCGTCATGTACTCACCGTTAATGTTGATGCCAAGTCCTCTCCAGTCCAAAAGCTTAAACACATCCTCCAACGCGGCTGTGAACAGTTTCGGCGAAATAACATCGCCCTGTCTCACACCTCGCTGAAGTCGTATTGGTTTCGAGTTTTGATCCTGGAGGCGGACTGACATAGTGGCGTTTTCGTACAGTGACTGCAGCACTTGGATGTATCGATAGTCAATTTGGCACCTCTGGAGTGACTGAAGCACGGCCCAGGTCTCAACAGAATCGAAGGCTTTCTCATAGTCCACGAACGCTAAGCATAATGGCAGGTTGTACTCTTCGGTCTTCTGTATAACCTGCCGCAGCGTATGTATGTGGTCTATGGTACTGAAGCCTTTTCGGAATCCGGCTTGTTCGGGAGGCTGGAAGTCATCGAACCTGCGTGCGAGACGATTCGTTATAACTCTCGAAAACAGCTTGTAAACATGACTCAGGAGCGTGATGGGTCTGTAGTTCTTCAATTGGGTCCGATCACCCTTTTTGAAGAAGAGTGCCACCACGCCCCTGTGCCATGCTTTTGGCGTTTTGCCCTCGAGCATGATGGAGTTAAATAGCCTCTGAAGAGCTTTCAGGACCGCACGTCCACCTGCTTTCAGAAGCTCTGCTGTAACTCCATCGTTGCCCGGCGCCTTGTTGTTCTTGAGCTGTTTGAGAGCTACACTAATCTCGTACAGGCTGACGTCCGGGATATCTTCTGTGTAGTGTCGGGTTAATTTGGCTCTTGGATCGGTGGCCTGAGTGACAGGTGTGCGTGATGTCGCGTAAAGCTGTCCGTAGAAGTTTTCAATCTCGGCCAAAAGCTCAGGTCGTGACGTAATGAGAAAATAATAAGGGCGATATGCTACATATTGTTAGATACAAACTTATTCAATTTAGTAGGTTTTGGTATTTTTTTGTCGGACTATTGGTGTTGGCTGCTGATGGCCTTTACAGCGTAACCTTTAACTGATTAAAGATAAAATAAATCTGTCTAACTTCTTAGAAGACAAACTTCGATCTACCATGAAAATCCATACTGACGGTCATTGAGGAGATCGTTACCTTTGAGGTGTGCCAGAAGCCTAGCATTCAGTACGCGGTCCATAATCTTACAGAGTATGGACGTGACCGAAATAGACCTATAGTTATCAGGGTCGGCACGACTGCCCTTTTTGGGCATTCATGATTTCGGAACTTGTCCAGACCCAGGTAGGGCGATACAGGCGCGTTAGAACAGGAGACAATTCAGGTGCACAGTTACGCAGGGCCACTGCTGGAATATCGTCTGGTCCACGTGACTTATCCACATCTAGAGCACGTAAGATTTTATTTGAAAATATAAATAAGGAATATTCCAGAATATTTTTAAACAAAAAACTATGACAGTATGTTCTAAAAGAAAGTTTAGTGATTGGGCAACTCCAGGTATTTGTACATATAAGTAGAAAAAATATATATGAACTAACTATCAGAAGCCCACTTCCACTAATCCATTTTTTATCGATTATAACAGAAAGTACTTTAAAATCTTTAAAAAAGTTTGTAATTATGTGAAAGCGAGATAAAATTATGAAATCAGATCTATACTAATATTATAAATGCGAAAGTGTGTTTGTCTTTCTGTGGGTTTTGATGAAATTTGGCACAGATAGTTTGAGTCCGAGAAAGGACATAGTATATATTTTATTCCAGATTTCATCCTTTAAGGGGTTGTAAAGGGGGGTTAAAGTTTCTATGGGGTATAAATAACCGCTGAACCGATTTTTGAATTTTATATATTATTTTAAACACGTCTAGAATTGTCCGAAACCATACAAAAAGCCGCAATTTTAAACACCTGTTGAATGTTCCGAAAATTTATGAACATTGATGATCATGTGATAATCCCAGTTCCACAAAACATTTCATATCAGCCATAACACACCACAAACTGCTCTTACCTGGCAAAAACCCTTAAGTTAAGTTTAAGTCAGCTGTAAAAAGTTTACATATATCTAATCTTCTAAATAATAATAAAAAAAAAAATACCAAAAATCACACTTGGCAGTAGCCCGTGCGTTTTTATACTTAGCAGGAAAGATGCTGAGATATAAAATATATAAAAACATAATAATAATATAATTACCTACGCATAAAAAACAGTCAAATAATACCTACTGTATGTATTATTTGACTGTTTTTTATGGGCGCCACAATAATATTACCTACACAAAATAATAGTGGTTTTTATTGTTTGGCTATGAAGTTCAATTTGTATTGAAAATAGTTACACTTAGTGTGACGTTAACTGTACCTACCCGTGGGATGATCGTGAGAACTCTCACAGCCGTTAAAATACCGCAAACATTACCTAAACCTTCAAGTTGAAAAAAACCATTTAAACGGTGTAGTGGAAATGAATTCTGGCATTCGGTTAGAAGCAGAGATGATTTTTCCGCTCAGCAGATAAGCTGTTACCTACTCACAACCATTTCTAGTCGCAAAATTTTCAAAAAGTCGCTGATTGAAAAAAGTGTCTTACCTATTCCTAAACTTAATAACTGTGTGGATTTTGGTTGTAGCGTTTAGTAACCGTGTCAGCACTTGGCACTGAAAAATGTTACAGTTACAGTTCCGACATAAATGTTTCTGAATTCATTCTGGACACATTTGTGTTTATTTATTTTTATTTATTTATTTGTTTATTTATTAATGGAAAACAAACATCATTTGAATAACAATTGTAGATGAGATATAATAGAATACATATGCCTTAATCAGTTTTCGCAAATAGAAATTCTATATAATCCGAAACTGTACATGCGCCAGTAAAAAAAAACACAAAAACAACGCATTATCATTTATGAAATAGTATAATATAGTAATTAAAGCCATATCAATATATCACAACATTAGAAAATCACCTAAAAAATCTGCAATAACTTTCATTTTAAAATAATTTGGTCTCGCTGTAAACAAATCAACATCTTTACTGTAATTTCGGTTAAAAATTCTAAATACTCGGTTGCAGTATGAATTCTGCCTATAGTTTGTAGAACATGCTTCAGCGTATAATCTAAGATAATTCCTCCTATCGTTGGCACGAGTTGGCAGCTGTAGCTTAGCCCTTGACAAGAGCTCACTATCATTGACTTTGCCTATGATTAGATGATTAAGGAACGTCAGGTCGGCCGCTTCTCTCCGTAGAGACAGTGGAAGAATGTGATGGTGTCGGCAGTTGTTCATATAGTCCAAGTCCAAATTTAACCTGTACTTATAATTTAAAAATCTTAGGAACTTTTTCTGATTTTTTTCAATTCGATCTGTATAGCATTCATATTGCGGTCAGAAAAAAGAGAGAAAGGTACTTACTAAGGATTTTTTGTTTACTTTGAATTTATGCGTAGTTAAATACTACATGAAATGGTTGACATATTGTCGTAAGTAAGTGTAGAAACAGGTAGCAACTGCTACGATTCTGAAGTTACGACCAAAGAGAAAAAACAATGGTTCTCAAAATTCAGTGCTGCCGTGTAGAAGAAAATTACTGTTCACTTATAACTATGAGACATAAGCTACCAAAGCGTTTTCGTCTATCTTCGAGCTTTTACAGACAAGTAAAGATGAGATTGAGTTCAGAAAAAAGACAGACAGGTACTAAGGATTTTTTATAAATAATTGAAGACAATTGTTCGTCAAATCATGACAGTATGTTTTACGGCCACGGGAACGGGCGGCGGCGGCGGCGGCGGTGGCGAATCGACAACCACTGCGCGGTCATTACGACGCGCTGCGAGGCCGACACCGAGACAGCGCGCAGTGGTTGCCGATTCGCGAGTCGCAGGACGCGCGTGCGGTGAGTTCGTGGCCAGGCCCTTAGATAGCCTTCTTTTTGAATTCAATATATCCCTGAATTAAGTTACACTTTAATATGGTTCCGTAATCTTAAAAGAGTATTTTTTCTGAAATTAACAAAATCATAATTTTTTAAACTTTCATCTTCAAATATTTTTAGGAAATATTATTTTACTGAGTAATACTTATTTCTGCATGCCACGTCTCCTTCTGTACCCGTAGTGTAAGCTTCAATAATACATGTCATAATATTATATATAGTCTTCTTTATGTCATAATATCTAGTATATCTCATATTTATGTTAACTTTGAAAAGTAGTGCTTTATTTTTGTTACAGTCGAATAAGAATAATAATTGTAAGCTTAGTTTTCCTTACTGTAACGACAGTGTATATCTAAGGTGGTGTACTTGTCTAAATCAGATGCCAATGTCACAATATTAGTACTAGACAAAGACAAAAAATAACCTTCCGCTATGCTGACGAGAGAGGCAACACGCTATATTAGACAGGAACAGAAGAAGAAAACTATAATAATATAATTTACATAATTTATAATTATTAATTAATTATTGGTAACATTAGAAACAACGAAGAGACAGTGAAGACACTGTGGCTCCGCATGCATAAAGCGGACCGCTTAAAATATGTCACAAAGTTTTTATAAGTTTTTACGTTAAGGCGATGCCTCGTCGGCACTAGCGACACCACTTGATTTATATTAATTGTGGTGAATATAGAACTTATTAAACAAAAACGCTTTAGTGAATGACTAAAGAATGGTATTTGTAATTTTTTGAGATATGCTCGGTATAAGATATTCCTCAATACATGTTGAGGAATATCTTATACCGAGCATATACCTATTTTTTCATTATTGCCAAAAGTGGCCACTTTTAACAATAATAAAGAATTTGGTTACTTATAGGTAGACACTTTATACAAGATACATCTTTAGAAATTACAAATACCGTTCTTTAGCAATTCGCTAAAGCGTTTTTGTTTATTATGTTCTAAATTCACCAAAAATAATAACAATCAATTGGTGTCGCTAGTGTGCACGAGGTAGCCTACCGTCGTAGTTACCGTAAAAACTTATCAAAGACAATTTGACTTCTTCACTTCAGCCTTTCCGTGACCACATTCTCTGTAAAGTAATCTAAACGTCGGGTGTATAATAATAATGTAACATCTAATTATACGGCAGTTAAATTTAATAAAGTGGTTATATTTCAAAAGTGTAGTGCTCGCGAAAATATAAGACCATACTATATTACGAAGAGTTATTATAGATCGAAAGAGAGTTCAGTGCGATTAGCGATTGTTAGTGCTGTCACAAAATATGCAATGTGTAAAGTGGCAATGTTGTATAAGTATTATGTAACTTTTTTGCTGACATATTCTTGTGATTGTTTTGTGTTCAGTGTAACCTACTGTTTTGTAATAAACGGGCTATCTCTATGAATTTGGTCTCTAGCCCTAACAATATAATAAAACGTAATAAACCATAAAAAGCGGGGAAACTATCCGGACTGTACGTTATTTTACATGTCCGCAGCCGTCCTTTGGATATTGTTAATGGGGCGATAACACGCGAGATTAACAGAATGGACTTTCCCGAGCGTATTGCGCTCATTTGCCAATAGATATGCCATAGTCGATACTCTTTTACCGCCATGGCTGCCTGAGGGGCCGTGGTTGAATTATTTTAACAAAGCGGCAGTGGAGTTTAAGCGGATATTCCCAGTGCCATTACGATCAGGCGCTAGGCGATCCCACACGCCCATCGTTTAGCCAGCGGTGGTTAGATCTGTGTGATCTGTATGTACCCCTAGCACGAATATTTTCAAATTTCGAATCGTAGCCGTATCGAATATGTGGTATCGTTCACGCACGCTTAAAATTTCAAACAAAAACCAGACAAAAGCTATCGTAACTACTCGATACGATGGCGATTCGAAATTTAAAAGTGTGCGTGCTAGAGGTAGGTAAAATATACTGTAAGCGGATTCCTCCCCGAAAAAAAACTACTCTTGTATCTATCATGGTGGATATGTGATAACGAGTGGTTAGCAGTCACCGAGATCGTAAAAGATCGCAGGTTCGTATTCGATCCTTTCCTTTGTTCTAGTCTGGGCGATTTTCTAACTATCATTTTTTGTATAATACAAGCGTTGTAGATAAACAAGCCTATATACTCGTGCCAATCGTCGTTGATGGCTTCCACTCACCACCTTTGCCCGCGAAGCCTAGTTTGGAGTCAAGAGTAAATAATGAAAACACAAAAGCTTGTAAATAGCGCTTACCGTATTTTAGAGTTTTTTTATACCACTAGGTTTGTAATCAAGCATAGGTATGGCCCACCTGATGGTAAGCAGTTACCGAGAATAAGAGAGTATACAAAGTCATATTATTTTGCGTATTTTAGAATAAATACTGTAATTGTATTAATTTTAATTTTTATTATTATATTATTCTCTCTCATTTGTTTATTCCTATTGGCAAAACTCCAAGATACGCTGTAGAATAAAGTATGAATATGACGCATTCTGTATACGAATTATTGTAGAAATGAATTTTATGATGGCCATTGAATAAGAACGAGAAAATAAAAGAAACCGAGTGAAAAATAAACTATTGAATTGGGGTTGGAAAATATACATACCAACGGAATTGAGAACCTCTTCCTTTTTGAAATATGTTAAAAACATAATTTTTAGTAAGCCGTAGTAACTACCGGGAAGGTAGTTTCACTCTATTTCGTGGAATTGAAATGATATTCTGTACCCCAAGCACGAACACTTTTAACTTTCGAGTCGTCATTGTATCGAGTAACATACGTTAGATTTTGTATTAAATTTTGAGAGTGCGTCAACAAAACGATTATGATTCGTAATTAAAAACCTTCGTCCTAGGGTACTCTGAAGGGATGTCTGGCATTATTTAAGTGACTCTGGGTTATCTCCATCAGGTCAGGTTGCCTGGGTGTGGACTGATGAAATTGCTTAGGCAGAGCCCAGGCTACCCCTGCGAAGGGCAGTGGAGTTACCGGGGAGTTTTAGTGGGTATTTTCAGTGCTGCTAGCACTGGAAGATCCCCACAAACTCCCGTCGCTTAGCCAGCGGCGGATAGGTTAGTAATAGGATTTTTCCCCGTAAAAAAAGGTACTCTGAAGTGATGACACATTTCTGTGTAATAAAACTACCGGTAGTATACAGCAAATGTGTTTAATTGTCTTATTAAGTCGTGTATTAAATATAAAACAGTTCAGAAGAGTGTTGAATGACGTATTGCCAACATACAATAGGGATGATTAAGGAAAACTACATGTGTATAGCAATACACCATTCAACTTATAGTTACCCAAGCGCACACGCATATAAAATTCGTTATAAAGCTCGTCAAATGCAATATGATCGTGTTAGTATTGCTTATCTGCGATAAGATGTCGTAAGTTGAATACTCGATGTTTCTATCTATGAATATTGTTCTTTTTTCGTGTTCATATTTAATAATACGAGAAATGTATCTGTTTACACAGCGTCAAAACAATTAAATTATTCAACTCTGTTTATTGAAATCCTCGCGAGCTTTCAATATCCCAGGACTAGTAAATTTCTGCGGAGGTTATATAAAATCGAAATGATTTTTTCAGGTAGGTAATCTTCTAAGAAACAGGTATGTATTACGTTTTTCCTTATACAGTATTTCGATATCTTGAATATAATATGAATTATGATAATCTTTTTGACCTTGATTTTCCTTCACGTAATACCTATCTCTTATTTAAAATAATACGTAAGTATTAAAAGTTGTTTGTGGATATTTTGATTTTTTTATGATAAACATTTAGGCCAACATTTGGCCACAATCACACCTGATAGTAATGATGTGGCCTACGATGGAACATGTTTACCTAGAAGGTGTCTCTGCATTCACTCTCGCCTTTGAGAGCTCCAATTAGAGTAGATATACATTTTTATATTGCTGGTAAGCGATAAGCTAATAACATAGGGTGCGCCTGGGCTTAGAAGTACAGCGAGTACATCATATCAATACATAAATATTGTTAAATCGAATCACAAAATAACAGCCAGATTTCAGACGAAATACTTAGTTATGCTAGAGTAATAAATGTTCAAAAAATTGTTCAGTCGTAATTTATAAGAAATAGTATTTTCATTTTCACATTACAATTACATTTTTATTTTCATATTAATATCAACAAGTTTCACAGCTTTTCATCGATTTGCGAACGTCGTGATGGATTTTATTGTCTAGATAGACAAATTAAAAATAGATGGAACATTGCAAAAAGTCGGGCGCTAATGATATATTGGCGCACAACTTATCCTTGAGTGAAACGAATTTTTTTTATAGATTTTAGTCTGAGGTCAGACGAACTAGATTAACGTTGCACGAAATCAGTACCCCAATTCACGTTCAACCGTAACGCATCACAGTACCCCTAGCACGAACATTTTTCAATTTCGAACTACTATCGTATCGAGTGGTCGTTAGTCGTGCATGAACGATACGATAGCAATTCGAAATTTAAAAATGTTTATGCTAGGGGTACAGAGCACCGCGACACACTCGTCCGTTCGTTTGATCTCAGCTTTAAAGATAAAACATAATTCAAAAGCGCTCGACTTTTTTTAAAGTTCCGTTACCAAATTATCAAACATGTCGAAGTTACTAAGGATTCAGAAGTTAAAAAATGATACCACAAACAAAAATAATTACACTTATAATTATACAGGTTGTAAGGGTACTAATCTCGACTACGAAAGTAGATGGCATTGCTCGTGAAAATTTGAAACCGCGAAAATAAATCAACTGCTGATTTTTTTTGCGGTTTCAAATTTATTTTTTTATATTTGGCACCTTTGTTTTCGAGAGCGCTTCCCTCAAACCCCGTATAAGGATAAACGTATGGATTACCAACATCTTGAAACAATTCTGCTTCTGTTGCGGCTATAACAGCATGCTTGAATTTGCTATTAGCACGCGCAAGAGCAACTGAGCCGAGACGTTTGTAGATGTGGGGCTTAGAGCTACAAGTACTTTACATTTTGGCACATATTTCCATCGCATTGATCCTCATTTACTTCATCACTTTATCTTAAAGAAATGTGATTTTTTCACCGTCAAACTAAGTGAAATACAGTTGGCAGCATATCAAATTTAACAATAGAACTGAAATTTTTAAGAGTGGTAAAGGTCCGTGCAAAGTCCTCTGTGTCACGTTTAATATGCTGTCAAATGTAGGTTACATTACATTTTAAAATTCTTTCCTTACAAAATTACTGTCAAATTACTGATATATAGTGACGCTGAAATTATTGTATAAGAGATTTAATTAACAACGCAATGAAAAAGCTTGTTCAATTCCTTTGTTATTCTTTTATTGTTTATTAATGTTCCATTTTAAAAACTACAAATATAATCAGAAGTGTTTAGTTAAAAAATGTTATTTTATTCCCATTCATAACGTTTTAACATTGTTAAAATTTATTTCTACCTACTTCCCTAATCCCATAATTTTAATATCATCTCTATTTAAATTTTGTAAATAAAGACTTTTCGATTAATTACCATTTTCTCTCTTATGCATTCGCTTAAAGCCATTCTGGTTATGTTAAACTTGTAAATTTTGTAAGGTAACCGAAAACAATACATTTTCTAGCTACACGACACGGCTCTTACCGATAAACATGATACTCTGACAAAAATATTGGGCTTGGAAACTGTAGACATAGAAAGTAAGAAGTCGCCCGATATCTTTATATTGATCATTTCACTGGAAAAGGGCGCTTTCAAATCTGAGGGGTCTGCTCTTATTTCAGTGATCAAGTGGGTACTTATTAAAGCTCCTGATTGATTGCTTACGCATTTTCCACATTCAGACGAGTCTTGGCATGCTTCTACGTCATGAAACTTGCATTTAAAACAATGAATGTCGCGATCTGCAAAAACGATGAGAAGCGATTGTTTTCTTTTTTAAATGAAGCCAATTATAATCACCACAATAAGGGATTCATCTGTAGTGCGATACCATCCAAAGAGTATATTGTCAACCTAAAACTGTGAACATTGTGTGTAATCTTTCTTGCGAGATTATTATCTATCAAAAAATTGTGGACAGCAACAAAACGTTTACAATTTAACTTATTACTTTCTGTTAGTTTATGATCTAACTATTTCAAACCGTCAAATTGCGAACTGGTTTCATTAACCCCGTTTATAATTATCAGCTCACAGTTTTAATCAAATCTAAATATTTTTTAAAGACCTCAAAACAAAATAAGCTCAATCAATTAAGTTAGGTCAGAACTGTGACACGAAAAATTTAAATGAGGAAAAGTACCTATGACTCGGTAAACGGGATGTTGCTGTTTCCAATTTTCCAACATTTTTATTATCTCGCGAAATAAATTATATAAATTATATTATAAACTAACGTCGTTCACAATAATACATCGACATATAATTTATTATATACCACCATCACATTTAAAAGCGCCTTAAGAGCTTAGTCTGAAACGTGTATGCAGTGAATATGATATGTGACCCCAAAAGAGTACAGCGAGATTGAAGGAAGAGTGCTTAGTCCACATTGAACATCTATCATGCATACTACAACATTGATTACATTTAAATGTGGGTCCCATTCACCGAACGGGACCTTAATCTATAATGGATACACATTGATTAGTTTAAAGGGAAATCTGTCGCATTACAAAGCTTAGCTCGTCTGGTGAAATTTAACTTTTTATGAGTTCAAGCAGTAGAACCACTTGTCAGTAGTTTTGAAAGAAGAAAAGCTCTGTAATGCGATCGTTAATGATTATACTGCTCGCACACTTCGCTCTCCTGTCTATAGTTCAGTATCAGGAAAGGCTGTCACATTAAATGCACTTCCATTCCCTTCATATTAAACTATAGCGTCACTTCCAATGTTGGCGATATAATTACCACGCATTCTTATCTTCCTGCCTGACATGGAGGCGAGACTCATTGTTTGGGGTTTACATACATAGTAAATTTATATTAATCGAACATCAATTGGATTAAGTATCGGATTCAAACGCTATTGATTACGTAGACATTCCCCACATACCTGCCACGGTGAGGGCGAATAATAATATCCGGTACGAATTGTAGTAGATTGTTGAGTCAATATTGTTTGTACCTATATATTTGAGAAAGGTATCAAATCTCTTTGTATCTTTTGAAATACTTTGATTGTATCCTATTTGGATTTCCTTCTATATTTTGTGTGTGTTTAAATGTGTTTCGCCCTATACGTACATCGAAGCAGTTATGTGGGGTATCTATAAAGTCGTTTAAACATATTCTGTGTAAAATGCATTGCTGGTGCAGTTGCCGTTGTCATTTGGTGAGTCAGGGTGTTCCTCCGGTTCGACGCCGTTGGTTCGCATCTCATCACGGACCTGAACAAATGATTTATTTATTCCCTCTTTTATATTTCGATATTTTCTTTCAAATTTACACTAATCAGAGTAGTTCAAAAAAATAAGTAAAAATTATTTTCTTGCTTTATTAACGACAAATTGGACACGGATAAACTAATTATGACATGAAGCTATAAATATACATTTATAGTCGTATCAAAAATCGTATCATAAATGTCATCGAATATTTTAGTGATCCAAACTGAATTTCTTTATTCGATTGCTTATTAAAAATAGAAATAACAAAAAAAAAAATAGTCAAGTAACTCCTCGAGGTTTCATGACAGAATAACGGAGATTTTGTTTCTATTAATAAAAATAAACAGTTGTTAGGCCAATTCGCCTTGTTATATTTTTTTGTATAATCTTTACCTTCTCAACTTGTCGCATTACACGCAGCATGTTCAGGCCTGCCAAGTTCTTCAGTTCTTGCACGCTCCATTGTCCGCTGCGCAGGAGTTCCGCAAACAGTTCTGGGTAGCGGGAAACGTCCTCCAAGCCGCGTGGTACCCTGTATAATTGGTTTATTTTATTAGAAAAACAGTGAGATATTAAAACCAAAATTTTATCAAGAGCTAAGATTAGAAAGGAAATACCGTGCTAAGAAGTCTGATTCTTATTTTGCTAATAAAGAGAAGCTTATTTTTATTTCTTGTATTAAATGTACAGCGCTGTATTTCAATTAGGAATTTAAATTTTAACGGACAAAAATTATCCAAGCATAAATGTATTGAGAAGCAACTCTATTATATCTATTTCTTTAAATAAATCTCTATGGGATGGTTGAGCAGCAAGGCAGTAGAATGCCCTAGCTGCACGGTTTTGCAAAATAAATACTGTTTCAATGTCTGCTGCCTTACCCAACAGAAGAATGCCATACGAATAAAATAAAATAACTAAAATAAATCCAACGCGCCGTGGAAAAAATCAGTATATGTATAGCCTTATTTTTTACTAAGTGGTAGACCCGTTTGTAAGGTCGCCTGGGTAGGTACCACTGCCTTTCTAATTTAAAGCGTGAAACAGTTCGCTGTGTTTCGGATTGAAGGTAAAGGTAGCCAGTGTAATGGGCATGGCAGGCATTTCATCTTAGGCCTCAGAATGACAACGCAATTGCAATACCAACAGCTAGATGATAAAGACGGCCCACCTGGTGGTGAGTGGTTACCGCGGTGGTTTTTATAGACACCTGCAATAACAAGGAAAAATCATGAATGGAACGATTTTGATTGGCTTTTTTCAGCTTGAAAGCTGACGTGATTGAGATGGTTCATGAAGATCTGTACCAGGTGTTTGAAGATTATCGGCTCATTTATTACTTGAAAACAGGTCTTACTATTTTTTAAGGATCCGCTTGATTTGAATTTGATTTACTGTTACTTTGGTGGTATTTCCAGGACATGCTAACTGTGAGCTGACCCTGTACCTTCATTTTGTTTGCGGGATGCTAAATTCTATAGAAACTTACAGTATTTATAGCGTGTTTGGCTCATAAGAATAGTCTTAATGACACGATGTTATTTAGAAGATTAATGAGGCCGAGGATTACTAAAAACTTTAAAATTTGTATTTATACCTATTAACCCCATCGAAGTCGCCACCAATCCCCACGTAGTCAGCTCCAATCATCCGTTTGACATAGTGAAGGTGTTCTGAAATATAAATATAAATCAAATACTGAAAATTTTCTTCATCATAACTTCTATCGCACCGCTAAGTCACGTCCGATAAAACGTGGCAGGTATAGAGTTTCCGATATTGTTCAATGAGATTTTAAATATAATAATTTTCTCTCTTCTGTCCTCAAATGATATATGTATAAAATAATATATTCTATTTAAGACCTTTTAATAATTCATTGTGGAAATGCAATAAACAAATTGACTTCACGGCAACTTCATGTTTTGTATTTCAGTCTTAGTTTGTTTCCATAATTTTGGGTAGATTATGAAACAATTCTGGAACATTAAACTCGCACTACTCAAAACCGAGAAGCCATACTATATTTTTACTGCAATAATTATACATAGGAGAAACACATAATAAATGATTGTAAGCTCTGTAAACTTGGTGTTGTTCCCAAACTTTTTGGCCGCCTTATGTGTCTATAATGCTACGGCTACATTATCGCGATAACGCGAATACGAATGACAAGCGCTTTACTTGTGGTCACCAAGTGTCCAAACACGCTGCGAATGTGTGCGTGAATATGAGTGGCGTTAGCATATAAATTTTAAAAGATAGAAATAGGTATAATAATTTTATTATTATGAAATGTGAATGTGAATCTGTGAAACTTATTTTGTCAAAGTTTAGTAACTTAATAATAAATAAAATAAGCAAACAAGTAAATAAAAATTAAATCATGATATTTTGAAGGTCAAAGTCAATAAGCTCAACAATGTCTCGTCTTTGATATTTACCGTGTTTATTTTGTCATAAAATAAAATAAATTATTACACAAAAAATAATTATAAAAAAACACTGTCGCAAAATTAATTTATTTTATTTATGTTAATTATCCGTGTTAAAATAAATAACAACAAGTTCAAAAATACTTAATCAATCTCACTATGACAATGCATGGTTGACTTTTCAACGTTTACTTTTCAATCTTTCCATACTGACGCTACTTGAAGCAACGTTTGAATACAGATCAAATTAACACGTCTTACTTCGCCCGTGTCTCTAATTGTTCGAGTGATTCTGATTTATTTAGTAAAATATATCACAAGTAACATGGCATTATTTTATTTTGTTCTTATTGTTTAAGAGCCTCGAAAATATTATGATTTATTCTTTATGTACATTAACTGCTATTTTATTTATTATTATGTTACTAAAATTTAGTAAAATGAGTTTTACAGATTCACATTCACATTTTATAATAATACAATTAATATACCTATTTCCATCTTTTAAAATTTCTATGCTAACGCCACTCATATCACGCACACATTCGCAGCGTGTTTGGACACTTAATGACCACAAGTAAAGCGCTTGTCATTCGTATTCGCGATGTTGATTCGAGATAGGGCGAATTCTTTGACCACACCTGTCGCGTCAACCCAAATCTTCGCGTTATCGCGATAATGTAGCCGTAGCATAATTGTAATAAAGCACAGGAAGTTATGGGGCGTAGGAGCGTCGCAGTTAAATTTGGGAACCCTTGCTCTAAGTCTGACTTAATATTCGCTCCGCTAGATTATTTACCAAATTCTAAATGGGTGTGTTCCGTAGTTTTTAATGACGTTAGCGTTAGGCTTGTGATATTGTTATTACAAAAAAAATATATACCAACCGAATTGAAAACCTCCTCGTTTTTGAAGTCGGTCTAAAAGGCTCGTTTTTCATTGTTGGTTAAGCATAAAATATCATGGCAAAGTAGCAATGTAAGTATAATAAATGAGGGTCAAGTTAAGCTCATTCTGATGGCCTACTTCCGATGTTCCTGGAAAGATGTAACTCCCGTTCCCACGGGAGAGAGGGAGCTGGCGTAGCGGTTTGATCAAAAACTCGTAATAGAGCTCCCAATAAACCTTTCTTTGAAACTTTTATCGTTGGAAAAAACCGTGAAATTTTGTGACATGATCGTGTCAACGCGTATAATTGACCAGTCTCTTGTTGACTTTTATGGGTACCTAATAAGACAGATTTTAAAAGGTTTTGATTTCAATAGCTTTTATATCTGTCAAAATCCAGTGATTCAATTGTATGTTCTATGTTTAGTAGATCAGAGGCTTACATACGAAAATGGGAATTTCATCTTTTAAACCTTGCTTTTAAAAAAAACCTATTGTTAATAAAATAAATAAATGTTTATTGATACAAATATTCGCCCGCTGCGAATTTCACGCTATTGCCAGTCGCCGCCGCGGTCCGTTCCCGTGGCCAGGCCGTAATAGGCTACGGTAAGTCCTCAGCGTCTAGCGATATTTAAATAAATTTATATTTATGTTTTCCAAATTTCTTGTTGTACAAAAAATCCAATAACTTCTGGAATACATTTTTTGTACGGGCGGTATTACGCTGTAGTTATCAAAAAACTTTCTTGTTAATTTCCGGGGCAAACCTGTCCAAATTGAGTGTCCTTCAGAATCGTACCTAATAAGAAAAACTCGTAACTTTGTGTACTTTGAGCATAGAGTAGTACTCCAACTAAAGGAAGATTTGAGTTAATTTTTTTTACGTTATTTACATCAGATATTAACATACAACCCTTGCAGTATTAATCAAAGATACCAAAAACATTGAGACTTCAAGAAAAAGAGGCTAATTTAAGGTAATATAGAGAATTCTTAGTTACATGTACTATTGCAAACAATTATCTGGCATAATAGAGTAATTACTCTATTATAACTATTCAGTACCCACATAATTAAGTTTATGTTGGTACGTAATTCAGTTTATGCCACATAATTAAGTCATGTACGAAACAAGCCCACCCAGCATGGTCTCTCTGAGAAGTGGACATACTGCGTCTGATAGACAGCAAGGCTTAATAAAAAGCATTTGGTCTCCTGTAAAGTAGAGATTTGTGGTAGAGAGAGATTTATTCTACTAAACGAGCTACAAGTGCAGAGTTAACTATTCTTAGTTTTTTTTGGTTCATTCTCCCTGTAAGGGGAAGGGAACTAATACCTATACAGCCATGTCTTCAGTATTTCTTTATTTATTGCATTGAAATGCTGGTGTTAGACATTTCAAAGCATCTTGGGAGAATTTGACGCGAAATAAATGATGTCAGTCTCCGTATGATGTAATTTGAGGAGGTGGATAACCACGAAAAAGTTCTCATCGTCTTTCACACCATAATCACTTTTGTTCAAATAACCTTTTAGTTGTACGTCAACACTAACCCTTGGTTCATATAACTACACCAATTTTCTAACACAAAGTTCGCTCCGACACAACTTTTAATTATTGTAATAAAAATCTTAACTGACACCACAAAATCCCGCCAAAAACTCCTTTTTTTCAGAGCTTGACAGTTTGGTGCATATTTTAACTTTAAGAAGCAAACACTCTGCACATTTCCATTTTGTGGCGGAGGGGAGTATAAGCCGCGGGGCGGATGTCTCTTACAGACTTAAAGTTTGTCAAGCAATCCCGGATACTTACTTAAACTATTCCGCCCGTGGCAAATCTAATTTATTGTTTTGCGGATGTAGAGTATATTTGATTTTGTAATATACAAAGTTTGAACCCAAACTCATCAAACATGTATAGTATTAGAACTATAAATTGGATTTTTTTGTTGCGTTTTCCTCTTAAAAGTGCCTGTAAAGGGTGAAGCCCATATAGCCAAGTCTGATGAATGTGCGCCAAATATATTTATTAATTAAAATAGAATAAAACTAGAAAAATTTCACGTCCTGAGGCAGGAATCGACTCAAATCACTGCCCCAACTTAACCGATTCGTCGGTATTTGTAAAAATACTCGTTTCGGATGTTGAAATAGAATATTTCGACATTGTAGGGTGGACGTTAGCTCATAAACGCAAATACAAGATAAACTAGAAGAATTTCACAGGGATATCCCAAGTCCTGGGTGGCTCAGTCGTCAGAGCAGTCGCCCGGATAGCGAAAGGTCGCAGGTTCGATTCCTGCCTCAGGACGTGAAATTTTTCTAGTTTTATTCTATTTTAATTACTAAGTAATTTTTCAAACATTTATAATAATGTTAAAATCTAAAATTTAGAATATTTGAAAGTACTGCCCCAACTTAACCGATTCGTCGGTATTTGTAAAAATACTCGTTTCGGATGTTGAAATAGAATATTTCGACATTGTAGGGTGGACGTTAGCTCATAAACGCAAATACAAGATAGACTAGAAGAATTTCACAGGGATATCCCAAGTCCTGGGTGGCTCAGTGGTCAGAGCAGTCGCCCGGATAGCGAAAGGTCGCAGGTTCGATTCCTGCCTCAGGACGTGAAATTTTTCTAGTTTTATTCTATTTTAATTACTAAGTAATTTTTCAAACATTTATAATAATGTTAAAATCAAAAATTAAGAAAATATATTTATGCTGACATTTTCTATGATACTACTTCGATGAGGTAGTATCATAGAAAATGTAGACTCATCATACAAACATTTCATACACTACCAGGATTTGAACCCGGCACCCCTGACCAAATAGCCGGTATAGCAAGGGGTACAGACCACCCGGCCAGTCGGTCGTCAATTCTTCCAAACACGATACAGCCCAAACTCCACGTTCATTCTCATTTAAAATTGTAATCTTTTGTCAACCACGACACAAAACACTAATATTATAACACAAGATCTTTACTCCGATACTATTAAATAAAAAAGTCGCCCGCCGTCTTTTAATGCCGCCAAAAAATTCAGATAAAGTTTAGTATAAACCGGAGGTCCCGGGTTCGTATGTCGATAAGAACAGACATAACGAACATGAATATTTTTTCATGAGTTAAGGTTATTTCTATATTTATTCTACATTTAATTCACCTTCTACTTAGTTATGAAGAGGATTATTGTGATAGGTTTGGGTGCACACCAAATGTAACCCATCCGTTGGGAAATGACGCTTACTACAACGTAATAAGATGGACTAATTTCACAATGTTGCTTTTGATATGCAGACGTGTGCATTGCTATTGGTAGCACTGAAGATAGATTCATTTCACAGCACTGCTACGGGCTGCTACGAAGTTCGTAGCCACATGTAGCAGCGCTGGCTGTAGCCCGCGTTCGTAGTACGATTACGGGCTACGCGGTTATGCATTGCACGTGCGCAAAGATTTTCGTTTTAAAGATCAAGCGACCGCGATGGTAAATATTTTTTTATATTTTATTTATATAAATTGTATTATGTGTGTTTTTCTGATATCCGAAACTTTCTTTCGATATCCTAATATTAAACGTCATTGAGTGATTGTGTTCTGAATATCACAAAACGCAATCACTCAATGACGTTTAGTTTGGAGTGGATAAAATAAAATGTTATAGTTTGTTGTGGGGGTGCTTTCTTTATGTTCAAGCAACTGTTTTGGGAGTCTTGCCTTTTGGATACCACAAAACGCAATCATTCAATGACGTTTAATTTGGAGTGGATAAAATAAAATGTTATAGTTTGTTGTGGGGGTGCTTTCTTTATGTTCAAGCAACTGTTTTGGGAGTCTTGCTTTTTGGATACCACAAAACGCAATCATTCAATGACGTTTAATTTGGAGTGGATAAAATAAAATGTTATAGTTTGTTGTGGGGGTGCTCTCTGTCTCTTTATATTCAAGCAACTGTGTTGAGAGGAATTAGCAATCATGTACAATCGAGCAATCATGAACACGGGAAATTAATATCGAGAGTATGAGTCAAGTTTCCGAAATCTCAAATGCGATGAACGTACAGACGACAGCACAACAAGTGTAGCAGTTGCGCTACGACAGCCGCCTCTATTAATAGTAACAGCAGGGTGATTCACAAACTGAAATATTCGACATCGTGCTTGACGTCTGACAAGACGACGAGCTGCCATTGATTTTGACGTTTGCGCACGGCGCTGCGCGTAACCGTATTCACTAATCTCTACGTCGTCGATGCCGTGGCTGTGTATGATTGTCGCTGTTTCGGATATACGACATAAAGTACAAACGATATTTTTTGACTTCGTTTTCTTGTGTTTAAAATGTATCGCAATGACTTCATTCAATATTTGATTGTGTTTTACGTAAAGTTAAAAAAATTAACAGCTTATTAGTTCCGGCTCACGACGTGCTCGTCGTCGGAACGCTGGTGTCGCTAACAGTTGTCAAATGGTTGTCAAACAAACGCCGAAAGGTATGACAGAGCTGCCGACAGCCACGAATTCACGGCTGCGGACTTTAGAGAATCGCATAGCAGATCGCCTAAGTGGCGGGAGTTGAGACGGCGCTGGTGTGTGAGTAATAGAATGAAATAACCACAGATTAATGATATATGTATCTACGAAAATAACGAGATATAAACCGAATCAAACGCCAAAGTGTGAATTTGAATTTTGAATTTATATGACTTTTAAATATTGCCAGTAAATTTGGAAAGGGAAAAGAGATACATCGCAATAATATAATACCACGTTACAACCTTATGCATGTACTGTACCTACTTTTATCTCACAAAGAAACGCGCGCTTCACTTGTGATAACCTAGTACATAAGCACGCTGTGAATGTGTGGATAAGCACAGGAGCTCTATACACATTGGTTGGAAAATGGCAAAAAAGTGTTAAAACAAAAAAAGAAAGCAGTGGCTGCGTTTCAAAATTCGAAAATTCTGCTACGGACGAGTAGGCAAAGTATTTTTCTCAGTGGTTCCATCGGATGTAGCGATGTATTGATATGAATGGACGACTCTATTTTGAAAAAGATTTTAAAAAGTAATAACTTGCTAGTTTGCTCAGTTTTTGATTTTCTAAGAACCTTTAGTTTGACACTCGTACCCATAGCATTCAATTTCTTCTTTGATTGCTTTCTGCTATGATTTAGCCAGACATCAAGTTTGGGCTTATCGCTCTTATCATTAGAGTTTTGTTAACAACTCTACTTAGTCTGTAAACAGGCAAAAATAACAAGGTCTGTAATGTATTCTCAGCGGTTAAATAAGGTACCAAAGTGTACATCAAAATAAACAAATCGCTTGGATGCATCATAAATCTTTGATTTTTTTTTCATGCAGATCCGAGATGTGTATAAACGGAATGTAGTTAGTTCAGTTTGGTGGCGAGCCGCTCGGCAGTGGATTCTAATTTACATACCTCGGTACAGATCAGATTCTGAATTTTAATTGCGTTCTAGAAATGAATTTACGTGGGATTAACCGTTCAGATGAATTAGTTAGAACGAATGTTGAGGTTTGAAAGCATTTGTAAATACAGCTCCGGCACAGACACAAGCTGCTAAGAAACATTCATGTTGATATCTATTATTTGTGACGATATCATTGAGTAGATATTCCTGTAGCGTTGCTTTGGTTTATTAGCGATTCAGTGTATCTGTGACGGGTTTTGGGGATAAATTGTTATTTGCGTAAATTAAGCTTTCATTCCCCGTCATCTAAACATAGAATATCCCCAATGATTGATTAAGTTATGATATGATGTTTAAATGAATTTCAACGAATATTGCTTGTCGTCTTTGAGGCATTCTTAAAATGTTATGTCACACTCTCGCGAATACACTTCAGAGACATATGCCCGTGTTCACTAACCAAAATCAGACGCCTATGTAGTTAGGAATTGTCTAGTGTATGAAAACGTTTTACCAAGCCTAATCTAAGTCACCAAGCATCATCTTATAGTCACGACACCGATTAAGCACTGCCTAAGGCGTAGGCAAAGCTTAATTCGTTAATAGCTGTCAGTTTTTACTCATTTTGATTTTTCATTTTTTTAAATTAGCAATTAAAGTAATTTACTAACAATACCTAAGTATCGAAAAATGAGGTTTTATGACATAGATACGCTTAAACAAGACCAATGCAGTTATACAGCCCAGTGATAATTATTGTAATGAAGTTATGTGTGGTGTGGTGTGACCTTAGATTATATTTTAGCAAAAATTACTTTCTCACGAGGGAAAATCAAAATTTGATACAAAATATAGCATAATAAGAAAGATGCAAAAAATATATTTTTTCGTTTGTACTAAAACCAGGAATTCTTGCCGTTAGTCAAACATTTTACGATGTTGTGTTCCTTTATATATAAATTTTTGCCATTACAACACGCCATAGTTTAGGTATTAGTTAGAAAATAGTAATTAATATAAATATCTAGCTAGTGGCTTTACAGGTTTTAGACAACCTGAAAAAATAAAAATCTATAGGCCCATTGTTTTTTAGGCAACTCATTGCTTAGAAGTCGCGGTTAGAAGTCGCTTGATAAAAAATGGTTGGTGAAAACAAAGCCGTCACTTGGGCCTTTGCTTAAACTAGGAATTGCCTAGTTAGAAATCTAGTAGTATAAAAATAAAATGAAATAAAATCTTACTTTCATGCTAGTGAAAACGGGCAAGAGACACACAAATAAGTACCTGATTATCTGATACTATTTACCGAGGAGCTCGGTGGCGTATTAGTTTGAGCGCTCTGGTTTCAAATACGAAAACAAAGCAACTTTCGCCATGGTCGACCCTGGGATGGGTCAACCAAAATTAATAATCTCGAGCTCCTCCGTGCTTCGAAAAGCACGTTAAGCCGTTGGTCCCGGTTGTTACTACAACCGCTTAACCCACTAACCCGCATTGGGCCAGCGTGGTGGTGTTATGGCCCAAACTCTTCATGTGTTTCTCCAATGTAGGAAGGCCTGTGCCCAGCAGTAGGACGTATAATAGGCTGGTGATGATGATGATTTACCATTATGGTATCTATCATATTACAAAAGCACATAATAAACAAATTGAATAGAATATCGCATTAAACAAATGACAAAAAAGAATATTACAAATCAAGCTCATATGGACCGGTGCAGCCCAGTAGCACCTGTTTTTATGTAATTTATAGCATCAATTAGTTTAGCAATTAAAAAATGAATCGTAATTTTATACCTATTACTTTTGCAATTTTCGAATCAGCTGTAGCTTACAATGTAAAGATAATAACGTTTGGTTCATAGATGACGAAAGTGTGGCAGTTAGTTTCGCAAGTTTTAAAATCAAAGTAAATGAATGATCACTTATTCACCCCATGCGGTGTTGAAGTAGGAAGGTAAATTATTTGAAAAGCTCTCTGCTCTGCACTCGGGAAACCACGGTGAATTTGATTTGTCTTTATCATTTGAATTCATTCATCGTATTAAAAGTAGTTAAGAGAACCTAGCATTATAAGAACCTGGACGAAAAAGAGACCGAGGTTTTTTAAAAAATTATAGTAAAAATAACATAATAAAGTTAAGAAGTGAATATTAATCATCATTCCTACATGGTAGAAACACTTGAGGAGTTTGGGCCATAACACCACCACGCTGCCCCAATGCGGTTACAGTAGGAACCGAGACCAACGGCTAAACGTGGCTTCCAAAATACGGAGGGGCTCGAGTCTAGAAATTTTGATTGAACCATCTAGGATCGAACATGGCGAAAGTTACATTGTTTTCTAAATCGAAACCAGAGCGCTCAAACCCCTTAGCTAATGTGTTTTATATTACTGTCAAATTAAATGTAATTGCTATTTTTTATTTAATTTTTCATTTATTTGATGAAAATATTTTTTTTTGTTTTACGAATGGAAACTATGAATAAATGAGCTGTGCAAGTTAACGTTAAAGGGGTAATAGCCAATGCCAAAGCCACCAATAAACTACAACAAAAATGTAGCAAAAATGTCGCAAAAGTCTATGTGAATGCTGTTCGGATAATTCAGCAATGAGTGGGTTGATAGAAGCTGAGCATACTGGCGTCCGTATGTGTCGATTACCGAGGGTACGGCGGGTACAGAGAGATAGTCATGGATCTCATCATTCCTAGTGTACCATGGAGCATTTCTTATAGTGCGTAAGATGCTGTTTTGAACTCGTTGAAGAATAGACAGTGTGCTTGTAGCAGCGGTGTCCTTATTTCCAAACTATATGCCCAATATATATTAGATAAGAAGCTTGTTATCTGAGTAGCCAATGTACATTTTAAATTAAAGGTGTACTGCATCTCTTTCCTTTTGATGTGGTCTGTCTACATAAGTGTTCTGTCCAAATGGTAGCCAAGATATTTGACACAGTCGGAATGCGGGAGAATATCTGAGCCAAGGCTCACAATTCACTTTTCTAAGAGTGAATGTGATGTGACTAGACTGTTGATTAAGAGCCATGCCTGGGTCTTAATCAACAGGTTCTGAAGCATATGGCTCGTACGAGTCGGATCAGGATCACTAATTGCCTCCTTTCCGGTTGGAAAATCAAAAGTAAAAAGGTTATACAAAATTGGTCCCCGCACCGATCCCTGCGGCACTCCAGCTTTTATCGGACGCAAACTAGATCGAGTGTTACCATGTTTTATCCGAAATAGTCTTCCTTGTAAATCTGACTCAAACATATGGTAATAAGAGTATCGGAAGCTTTTGTTTTATTTTGAGAAGTCCCTCATGACAAATTCTGTGAAACGCCTGCTGGACGTCCAAGAATGCCGCTTGAGCAGAACTGCTTTCTTTCAAAAGTTAGTCTTGTAACCTGGTGACGTGGTAGAAATCAGACGAGGGCGTTAAACAGAATAGTTCTGTACGTTTTCATCAAATGTATTTTGAGGCCTATGACTGGCGGTGACGTTTCCTTAAGAACGATTATTTAGATTGTGGGCGTATTGTTGTGTCTGAGGCTCTACATTATTTGTTACGTGATGTGTTTCTTCCTGTAAAGTACGAAGAATAGGTTTTGTGTGTGTTTGACTAAGAGCGATTACTAAATCTCAGAGAAGAACTTCTTGGTCTCGTGAAGAAAAACTTAATTGAAATGTTTGTTGAATCATATTTTACTTACTTTAAATAATATTAAAAAAATACTACTTTGTAAAAATTTAATAAAGATCATAATTTATTAAGAAAACGCTGCATTTTCATTCTCATTTCTTTATGGTCGGACTGCTGGAACAGATATTTTATTTTATGTGTAAATACATTAATGTATTTAATTATTACATAAATAAAGGAGATTGCCCATTTTCTAAGAGCACAACATCTCACTGTAAAAAATTTATGTGCCTTGATAATTTTAATTGATTTTAGTAGCTAAAAGATTCCTTAATTAAAATCTGTAATTAGTTTTTGATATCTTACCCTAGTATTATTATTATTACAAGTTTTATATACAACCTTTTTAGGTTATGTTTTTTTGTACTTAAACAAAAAAACATAACCTTGGAGCTCGGTGGCGTAGTGGTTTGAGCGCTCTGGTTTCGATCACGAAAACAAAGCAACTTTCGCCACGCTCGGTCCCTGGATGGGTCAATCAAATTTATAATCTTGAGCTCCTCCGTTCTACCGCTTTAACCCACCAACCCGCACTGGGCCAGCGTGGTGGTGTTATGGCCCAAACTCCTCATGTGTTTCTGCCATGTAGGAAGGCCTGTGCCCTGCAGTGGGACGTATATAGGCTGGTGATGATGATGATGATGACTTAAACAGAGTAGCTCAACTTGTAACTTGTCACAAAAGAATACTACGTGTCCAGTTCACTGTCACAAAACACAAATGACCAAGGAACTCTAAAGCGCAACTCAGATATAGCACAGAAAACAAACGAAAACTTATCGCGCGTACGTTAATTTACGTACGACAACAACATAAGCCAAAGCCATCTTGACAAGTCGATATCAGTCATCTTCCGTCAATCTGACAAAATTACGAAAGTTGATTATTCAATCGATTATTTGGCTTTGTTTTATTTTATTTTCTTAAGAAGTTTCTGAGTGGAAAGCATTCAAATACACTTATATAAAGCAAAAATCTAATTCTATAACACGACTATGAAACTATTTTTACATAGTCGACCATCAACAAAAAGAATCGGATTCGGTATAGATACTCAGAAATCGGTTCTTATTTTAGATCTGTACTTTTATTGTGTGGCAACATTTTCAATAAAGCCAAGACAAGATGGTTCGTTGAATGTTCTGAATCATTTAACTACAAATAAAAACTTCTTCAGTCCCAGGCTTAGACTAATAGTTTTGTAAACATTATTGGGAATAAAAAAAAAACTATTTTTATGGTTTTATTTTGTAAGGGCACAAAAGCCCAAAAGGCGAGATTATTTTTGGGCATTCTCCTTTAAGTCTTTTCGGAGTTGAACGATTAGCGAAATTACCGCCTTCTACAAAGTTGTCCTACTATACCAGTATTCGAAACAGTGAGGTGCGATTGTGTAATTTTGTCGTCTGAAGCTGAGGCATTTCTGCAATGAACGTACATTTACATCCTCACTAAATAGACGGCGTCTATTGAAACAATGCTAATAGTTACTTGCAAGCTCTAGGAGTTGATTTCGTTAGGATCAAGTTTTCCAGTCGTACCGCTTTAATTTATGTATTAATTTTATCAGTGAAGTACCTACAGACACGACAGATATTACTTTGTTGAGGAAACTTACGCAGGCACGTAAATTTGTCAAAGTTATAACGTATATTAAAATACTGATTAGGTACCTACGCATAAGTTATTGGCACAACATTTTCTAGCAAATTAGCTGCACATTTCTATAATTATTTTGTCCCTTACCAGGCCGTTTCTAATGTAGTACAATAAAATTGAAATGTTAGAGCACCTTTTTTTATTGTTTCCACTTACCACAGTTAGGTACTGGCAATATTTCAAAACACTATAAATTAAAAATTATATTATAATTCACATTTTGGTGTTCGATTCGGTGTCCCTCTAGTTATTTAATTCGATTGCATAAACGTAGTGATTGCATCCATTGCTGACTGTAAGAAGAGACGTTTCCCTTAAAAAAATTACCAGCATCTCAACGCCCGCCATAATTATAGTTTGGACGATTTAATATTTTATTCTAATAAGTTAATTAGCGGACATAAAGAAAATTACATCATTATTACCAGTCTCATAGTACTTATGTGCCTTTATTTTACAACATTAATAAATATTGCGTGATATTATTCGGTGCCTTATTTACTCGACTCCCTATTCCTATCTACACACCAATTAAGTTACATGAGTAATCAATAGAATATAATTTGTCTCGTTACCGTATAGAACATAGCTACATAGCTAACAGTCATTTCATGGACTTGTTTTATGTATTGGAATGCTGATAAACTCTGTTCTGCGGGCCTATTATGTAGCATGTTTTGTCTTTTGTAGCAATTCAATAGCAATAGCACTCAATTTGATATCCCCCTGGCGGTCAAAGTGTCTCATTAAGTCAGCCATTTTAATTTCCTTGTCGGTCAAGCAGACTGAATAAGTCGTGGCCGTATCGGTCGAGCAGACTTATTCAGGTTGATTTTGTATCTGTTTTGTATCTTTGGACCTATCCGATCTTTATCGTTGAAATTTGGTACACAGGTTAAGTAAAGTATACAGATGCTAAATAAATCGATAGATTAAAGCAAGAGCATGATTATTTTATATTCCACTTTTTCCGTTTTTTTCGACCATTTTATTTTTCTCACTTATACGGATAGACAACAATATAAAAATCTCTGTCGCCTCAACTTTGGTAGGTATGTGTTGTTATTCTCTAGAACTAAAATTAAGTTAAGTAAATAATTTAAAAAAATCTTTTCATTTTTTTTATTGCCTTTCTTTTATTTAGTTCAATATTAACGAGAATGAATTGATTTTCATACAGTTTTGGCTTATTTTAATTGGCGTGCTTTAACATTTATATGATTTTAAATATTTCCATTTTAGATTGTTCGATTACACTGGCCGTCTGTCTTTTTCTGGTCGGTTTATAATGAAACTATAGCACTAAATTTAACTTCATTTTAGTCGGTGAACAACCGGTAAATCAGAGCAAGTACCTACTTATTGTATTTTGTTATTAATCAGTGTGGATCTGTGACTGGTTAACTAAAACCTACTTAATTCAGCTCAACAGTAATCACACACATAACACCTGCCTTCTTACGTCGCATTATACTTAGCGTCAGCTGACATGAAATTCCACCACCACATGCACACTCCACACCTAACTGTAAGCATGCCAGGATTTTGTAAGTAGGTTTTTTTTAAAAAACTCTGTGTAATTATTATTGAACCATTACATAGAATTTTGAAAAAAAACCTACTCAAACAATATTAATAGGTTTGTATTTACAGCTGTTGATCAACACATAGGTAAAATTAAATTTATATAATTGTTGCTACAATTGATGACATTCTCACGAACAACCTGCTTGTCCATTTAGTTGATGTATGTACAATAAAGTTATAAATAAATGACGACCGGTTTTGATATTCTATCCACAGATAAAAGTAAACTTACTGACGTTTTGTTACGTAGCATTTTTGGTGTACCTACCTACTACAAAAGAGTTACTTGGCAACTAAAGCCTATCTCTTTCTGTGGGTGGAATATAGAATCCGGCTTATTTGATTTATAATACAAAGGTTAAGCGCTGTACTTATCTAAGAAAATCGAACTTTTATATGTAATTCCATAGTTTCTGTAAGAGATCCTATGGATCAGTACCTCTAGCACGAGCACTTTTAAATTTGGAATCGCCATCGTATCGAGTAGTTACGTTAGCTTTTGTCTAGCTTTTGTTTGAAATTTCAAGCGTGCGTGAACGATACGATTATGATTCGAAATATAAAAATGTTCGTGCTGAAAATCAGAAAAACATTTCTTCATATATTTATCTAGATGTGACATGAACTAGAACACACAATTTAAAGATTTTTCCTCGATACATTTTATTTTCTAAAAGATCTCTTAGAAATAAGTTAGTTTAACGATATAAGTTATGATAGTTATAATATATTAAGTATTCAATAGGATACTACCTTGGTCCACCAAATCATATTGAAACCGGCTTATTTGATCATTAAGTGGCAAGTGCATGCGATTTTCTGTAAGGTTCAACGGTACAGTAGGGAATTAACAATAGAATTAAGTTGAGCTTTTTACCAAATTCCAGCAGTCTGCACAAAGCGCTTTCCATTCCAGATCTTTTAAACTTCGAACAGGTTAAGTATTCAAGCTTTTTGTTTGGAAATCTATTCCTCTAACGGTTATTTTTGGCAAGGCTGCAGCGAATCGCTGCCTTTTAGGATCGAGAATAGGCTACATGTCTACCTACACAGAAAATAATGTAGGTACTTACAGAAAGGCGGCTCTATACAAGTACAGATGATACGGGCGCACGAACACACAGACACGTACGTACAGCGATTTCAATCAGAACAAAGGAACTATTCGGCATAGTAATGTACTTACAGTTGATTGGAGAACTCTGCGCGTCTGTGTGCGTGCGCCTATTATGCGGCCAGTCACCACCATGGGCCGACTAACCTCTGCACCTATGGTGTTTTCGCTACTGTATAGAACGTACTACGTAGAAATAACTAAAAGTGATTTCACGGCTTGAAACCAATCAATAAGGTTGACAATTGTATGATATGTCAATGCGACATTAAATTCAACTTTTTAACAGCCTCATTGTGTCTATGGACAGTACATTTTTGGGCACTTTGAAGAATTCTATGTTGCCATTTTGTACGGTTTAAAAGTGATGAAAGTGACTTTTCTAATTGTGAATTTTATGCATAAAGTAACATTTAAATTCGTTTATTTATGATTACTACAAGCATCTGTATATATAAAAATCAATGTTTGTATGTTTGCCCCCCATGCTCTTCAAAACCATTGATCAGATTATGATGAAACTTTGGTAGGGTGTTCTGGGGACTCCCGCAAAGGTTCCTGGATTATAAAAACATTATTATTATTACTCTTATTTGTATTGAAAAGCCTAACAGTCTTCTCTTTACGGGTATTGCAATATGATGGGTGCAGCCAGTACTCAGAAGTACTCATATAATATATCTGTATCAAATCCGAGGCATTTGGCTCAGTTGGATTATGATGACTCTACCAGCTAGCCGTTCTTAGCTATCAATTACTTAATTAGAAACTACAATAAATATTTATTTACAATACAATTAATATTTATGATGATATCAGCAATGTGCACAGCCTCTTGTAAACATTTGATACTCTTCTGCTTTG
The DNA here is from genome assembly GCA_947347705.1 of Nymphula nitidulata. Classification (NCBI taxonomy): domain Eukaryota; kingdom Metazoa; phylum Arthropoda; class Insecta; order Lepidoptera; family Crambidae; genus Nymphula; species Nymphula nitidulata. Next base: position 29,624,237 of record OX374616.1, read on the forward strand.
TCAACAAAGAGCTAATCCGCTTCTTTACTTGTTGTTAATAGAATTTCAGTCTCTTTTTTAGCGAATTCAAAAAAGAGGGAGATACTTTGTTCTACTGTATGTTTTTTATTTGTATGTGTGTTCACAGATTTTCAAAATGCTTTCTTTAGATAGAGTATTGGCCTGAAGTGGTCCCATTGTCACCAGGGGTGCGATTCTGTAACGAATCTCGCACCTCACTTCGCAAGTCACTTCGAATTTAGCTGTCAAATAGAGCAAAAAATGTATGAAAATTTGCTCTATTTGACAGTTGAATTCGAAGTGACTTGCGAAGTGAGGTGCGAGTTTTGTTACAGAATCGACAGGCAGGTCAGGATCCGATTGTGGGATTCCAGGGAAATTGAGGGCAAATCTCAAATTTTATTGGCACGTATTACATGTTTTATTTTTCTAAAACTATTCATCTATTTGCTTTTGTTAGTCAACGTCTCATGTTGATGAGCTGGCGATGGACGGTACAACTCTTTAAAGGTTAGGAGTTGGAAGATAATTCTTTAGATATTATAGGAAAGTATAGATCGATAGTTGTATTCTATCTTCGGGTGAACTGATGATGTCAAGTAACGGTTTGGAGTTAGTTAATTAGTTATCAATATACTGGTGTCATATAAGGACTTAGTTTTTCATAATTCTTACTTCTCTTTCTATTACCTTTCCTATACAGTCCACAGGCTTCAGCCCACGTTAACAATACTTTTCTCGTTAAGCGGGCAGGTAATACTGATATTTAGAACAATATCTGAACTAGAAAAACGTCATGTCCTAAGTCGGGCACCGAACCCGCGATTGTATGATTGATGTTAGAATTTTACTAACATTACCATTGTGCTCATACTTGCGTACAATTAAGCGTAATTTACATAAAATAACCCGGAACTATGAGTCAATTTGTGGTTGAGGAGTTCGGTGGCGTAGTGGTTTGAGCACTCTTGTTTCGATTATGAAATCAAAGTAACTTTCGCCATGGTCCGTCCCGGGATGGGTCAATCAAAATATGTAATCTCGGGCTCCTCCGTGCTTCGGAAGGCCCGTTAAGCCGTTGGTTCCGCTTTAACCCACCAAATCGCATTCGGCCAACATGGTGGTATTGAACTCCTCATGTATTTCTCGCATGTAGGAAGCCCTGTGCCCAGCAGTGGGACGTATAAAGGATGATGATGAGCTGAATTAACAGCAAGCAAATAAGTTTAAGTCCGGTTTCCACCAAAGCGGAGATATTTTTTGTAAATAACCGATTAGATAACCTTATTTTCACATTCAGTGGGTCGATTTTAACGGGGAGAAGAGTGTCTTACTAACCAACTGAATAAAATTGAGTTGTGTTTATGTAAGTACTGTTTCCGTATGTTAGGTCCAATTATTAATAAATCATTTTTGCTTGAAAGGATATATTAGGTGCTACCGGATTTTAATTTTAATTTAACAGCAATCTGATGAAGACTTTCGGAGAAAGATGACAGAACTGCTCAATAAACATTACTCAAGCAATAGTAAAAGACAATATAATATTTGTATGTCATCCAGCGACTGAAACAGCCATCTAAGCGTAGTGATAAGGTACACTTTATTTGCAGCCATCCATCTAGTTTTGATAATTTGGAAATGATTACTAAAATTATGAATAAATAAACACATATTTTAAAACTTAGAAGGCAAACATAAAATCAAATTGATAAAGGCATTTTTCAAAATGAAAGCTATGATGTTTCGATAACAATGAAACGTAAAGCACTGACTCTCAAGTAAACTTCGGACTTAAACGATGGCGGACGCCTCTGTTCAGCAGTCTGAACAAAGGCGTCCCCCATCGATATTAAATCCACTCCACTCCACTGGGACATGATAGGATGATATGATATTGATAATATTTATTTTATTAATTTACACTCTCTTTATTTCCTTCTGTATTTCCTGTCACTCTGGTATTTCCTGCCTGAAAGAGATTGCTACTTAGCAAGAAGGCCGGCAATTGTATTGTTTTCTTTCTTTGTATTGTTAAATTCATTTGCATTGTTGCCCGATTGTGCATTAACCCGTCAAGCATCAGATTCTAGACACAATTGATTTTTCAATTGTCAAAGCCCTCCGGTGGGATTAAAGAATATTAGATTGATTGATTGATAAAAAGACTCTACCTACGTCGCACGTCTCCGCATATTACTTCGCTTTGGTGGAAGCCGACCCTAAAGCTGGTATGTAAATACGAGCTCTACATTTAGTAACTCAGATATGTTAGTTTCATTAGCAATTATGAGAGCAAATTTAGTGGTTGTTTGCGTAACGCAAGAGTGGAGGTTGTTGGGTATAACAAAGCTTAGTTAAGTTACAATTTAGGCGGATCGTGTAGCAACTGTTGTTGGAAACTAAACGGCAAGCGAAGCCTTTTAAGTATAATGTTAGTATATTGCCATATCACACATACTTAAGCACGCTATGAAACTTTGTAATGGGTTTAAGTGTAGTTAATACTAATTGTATGTTACATTATAAAGTCACCCTTCATCTATAATTCGTTATCATCCTTTTACAATTTTATTAATGACTATGATAACCTACCGCTGTGCTGTGGATATTTTCGAGTGAAGCTTGTTTGAAATTTATGTTTAAAACATGATAAAAAATACTTCTCTTTTAATTTTTAAAGAATTTTATATATTTGTATGTCATCCAGTCTTCTAAAAATTTGCGCAGTGACTCGAAAGTAACCTGTATAAAGATCTAAAATCTTTAATTCAATATTTATGTATTAACTAGCTGACCCCGCAAACGTTGTTTCGTCATAAAAAAATAATTATTGTCCAAAAAAATAAATAGATACTTAATAGCCGATTCTCAGACCTACTAAATATACATGCATATAAAATTTCATGAAAATCGGTGAAGCTGTTCGGAGGAATATGGTAACTAAAACTGTGAGTCGAGAATTTTATATATAAGATCAAAGATTTCAATTCCTGCTAGTCACTCTTCCTTTTGATCGATATATGGACTCTACTATCAAATTTTATAGCTTTTATAAATTAATCATACATAAAAAGTAAAGTCGCCAAAGCTCTTTGATAAAGTACAATATCGGTACTGGGGGACTGACGAGCTCGGTGGTGTATTGGTTTTAGCGCTCTGGTTTCGATACGAAAAACAAAGCAACTTTCGCCATGGTCGATCCTGGGATGGGTCAATCAAAGTTTGTTATCTCGAGCTCCTCCGTGCTTCGAAAGGCACATTAAGCCGTCGGTCTCGGTTATTCCTGCAACCGCTTTAACCCACCAACCCGCATTGGGCCAGCGTGGTTATGTTATTGCCCAAACTCCTCCCATGTAGGAAGGCCGTGTGTAGGAAGGACGTATATACGCTGGTGATGACTGGGAACTGGGGGAATAGTTTCCTAAGCTGTCAATAATTTTTTATATGCTACTAGACGACAAACAAGCTTACGGCCCACCTGGTGGTAAGTGGTTACCGGCGCCTATAATGCTTTCTCTTGATTTTAAGGGGTGGGTGACTTATGAGTATTGCTCAAGGTATTACGAGTGTCCACAGGCTCTGGGTGACTAGGCATGACCGACCGTCGTAAAGGCCTTCGTGGAAATCTTTATGGGAATAAAGATTTCCACGAAAGCCTTTGTCCAGCAGTGGACGTCTCTTGGCTGAAATGTGACGATGATCATAGGCTATGGTATCCGCTTACAATCATGCAGGCTGTGCGCTTGTTTGCTGCCCTTGTGATATACAAAAAAACAGAATGTCGATGTTCATGATTGCGCCCACGAAGAGAGGCGCGCCTAGCCCCCACTTTCACAATATTGGACATATTGGACAATGAATAATAATATTCATACACTCACACTTATTATCTAGCCCAAAGTAAGCATCATTAAGAGCTTGTGTTATGGATACTAGATAACGGAGAAATAATGATAACAATATGTAGGTATATAACATTAGAAATACACTAAATAAACATATAACAAACAACCATGACTGGAAAAATAAATGTTCGTACTCATCATATAAACATTGACTTCTATCGGGATTCGAACCCGGGACCTATTTACCGAGTAGTCTGTATAGCAAGGGGACAGACCACTCGGCCAGCCGGCCGTCAAACACTGAAGAATGACTACTGGGCTGCTCTATTACGAATTTAAAAACTGCGGATATATTTTCGGTTGCTGTTTCTTTCTGTTGGAGTAAAAGCTCGTAATATTTTATTGTCACTTGTCTTTATTGCTATACGGGTATGTGTTAGCGGCTCCTCGGAGGTTTTCCTGTGAACGTGATAGCGCAGACGACAATAAATACTCGTATTCACACGGGAGATGCAGTGGAGATGCATCGTCACTTCGCAGCGTCGCCCTAGCAATTCTTATGAAAAATGATTATTATTTATAAATTCGTTATTTTGCGAAGTTCTTGAAAATGGGAAAATACGAATAAAAGATCTTTTGTGCTTTCTCAAAGCTACTTATTAAGCTACAAGAAACCTTCTTAAATCGAAAGCTAGAAGAATGAGGATATCGTAAAAATTTCGCCATTGTCCGGATTTTCGCAAAATCCGGATTTCCCGATTATCCCATGACATCTATATCTTACGCGATCCCTTTAGAAATGTCTATCCAATTCAAAGTGCCATTGTTCCCCCACTTAGTATTCATGTCCAATTGCACCCAGAATCAGATTGAAACTACAGAAGTGAATGAATAAACAGGCTGCAAGGGAAACGAACGAAAATCTACCCTGACAAAGGTTTTGTTTCGCATTTTGTGTGTTTGATAAAATTGAATGATTATAATAAAACTGGAAGCAAGTAATGAAATAATAGTTTTAATTTTAATAAAAATAATCCCGCACACAAATTTGCAATAAATTTCTACTGATTTAAAATGAATTAAACTTGGATTGAAAATATCAAAATACAGGTTTGGTTTTGGTAAATATTAATTGAATATAATGCTATCTGCAAACTTTAGCAATCTATTTTGTTCATAATCGCATATTAAACCTATTTGGTTCAGCACTGTGAAAAAGGTGGTGTTGGGTCAATTGCCGTGCTTTGTATAGTAAATAAAAATAATAATAAAGTATAAAGTATGTCTTTTTCATTTGGTGTATGAGCCTTCTTGCATGAAAGAAGCACATTTTTTTAATACAACTACTTAGATGACAAACAAGTTGACGTTGGCCCACCTGGTGGTAAGGTTACCGCCGCCTATAGACACCTGCAATAACAAGGGAAAATCACTTGATATTGTAGGTGCGTTGGCATCCTGACGCCTAAGATGAAATGCCGTCCATGCCCAGTAATGAGGAGACATGAGGAGTTTGGGCCATAGCACCACCACGCTGGCCCAATGCGTGTTAGTGGGTTAAAGCGGGCCAATGGCTTAACGTGCCTTTCGAAGCAGAGAAGCTAGAGATAACAAATTTTGATTGATCCATCCGGGATCGACCATGGCGAAAGATGCTTCGTTTTTCGTAGTCGAAACGAAAGCGCACGAACCACTATGCCACCGAACTGTTCAACTTAAATAGAATAATAGGAAACATGTTTGAGCGTTTATAAGTATGGCCGTCTAACATAGATCCAAGTATACTCACTTTTAGAACCGCTACTCATTTATTTATTTATTTAATTTTAATTGCACAAAATAAGTTACATTTTGAAGGACTTAATGCCATTAGGCATTAACTACCAGTCAACCGGAAAGTTAAGTCCAAAATGAATAGTTAGGTAGTGCAAAAATAACTGTTTTAAAAATCTAAATATACCATAACATGTGAATACACATATACATATTGATGCGGATAATTATTTTAAGATGTATATATATGGATATATACATAATTAATAAATACATATTAAATAAATACAGAAACAATAAGGATAGGTATCGGTCGCCGGATAGGTATATTGGATAAATGTGGAGACTCCAAAAAAAGACTGCGAACTGACCGCTTGAAAGCTAGTTTGTTTTTGGCCTCTTGCTTGTACAATAAATTTTAATGGATAGTTTAATAATTATAATAAAAAATAGTATATTGGTTTTATTCTAGTTCTTTTGCAAAACACACTTTAACAGTCTGATGAGAATAGGATTGAGAGTTACGAATAGGGCCGTGAATCATTATTCAAACCTCATGCAAACCATCACGGAGATTGAATGACAATTCTCTTGTTATCTACACGTACGTACACATATTATGCCGATGACTATCAGTTATATTCTACAACGAGTATTTTTTTTTCATATAAGTAGGTACTTAGTTATCTACGAGTAAATTAATTACTTACAAGTGGTTATCCGCGATTCTGCCTGCATTGATGTCGGTTCTCGCGCCAAAAGGTAGCCTATGTTATATCTCAGGACGTAATCTATCATCATTCCAAATTTCATATAAATCGGTCCAGCAGCTTATGAAACAGATTAAGGACAGACTAAGAATAATAATATGAGTAGAGCCATAGACCAAATTAATAATATATCATTCTTGGTATAGCTATTATAGTATGGATGAAGGCTCACCAGTCGTGCTATTTCTGTAACTGAACTCGCATTTCCCTTCGTAATTCACTTTAATTTTAAATATTTTAACGTATGAAATTGTTCTGTTGACACTTAAAATCAATATGTATCTTCTCATTAATATTATTGCTAATTGATCTTTATCTATCATTTTTTGTAAAAAAGTGTCCAATTTGTCGCGATATAAAAAATACTTGTATAAAATTTGTTATCTCCAATTTCCTTTTGAAAATTTCGCAAAGTCATCTCTAACGCAAAATTTACTTCGAAAAAACTTTCGTAATTAATGGAGGTTCAAGTTTTCTCTCTGCATACCTATATTGATAGATGTCCTTTCTCCATCCGTAACGAATAGAAAAAATCACACTGTACTTAAATTTATAATTGTATTGAATAAATGCACAAACTAAAGTACGACCATGGCTTAGACTGAGCACTTAATACTGAGGTACATTTCTTAGCAATTTATCTACTCGTAGAACATAGTTAAAAAATCACCATGTTTATTTCAATCTAGCATGATGGCGTTTGATACGCCCGCTAATTAGGCTGACCGAACGCAGACAACCGTTTGAGCATCTAGATGCACATGCGGTTGTGGTTGCTGAAACGACTATTACGCTAAAGCCCAGGCCGCGTTATTTGACGTTGTATGGTTCGCAACACAAAACCAAGCGATCTTCATTTCATTACCCCAAAATACCTGTTACCTTTGTGAGATAACAGTTGCGTTATCAAACGTTGGACGAACACTCACCTACGCTGTCTAGTCCGTTGATAGCCCAATTTCTTATTGCCATGGGAGTGACATGTAATCGTTGGATTTGATAATTAAAAAAGTGCACGAAACATTTTAAGCACACATTCATTCATTCATTAATTTCAGCCGAGAGACGCCCACTGCTGGGCATAGGCCTCCCGCAAAGATCTCCATACCGATCGGTTCTGCGCTGTCCGCATCCATCGGCTTCCCGCGACCCTCACCGGATCGTCGGTCCACCTTGTGGGAGGCCTACCAACGCTGCGTCTCCCGGTACGCGGCCGCCACTCGAGGCCCTTTCCGCCCCAACGGCCGTCAGTCCTTCTTGCAGTGTGGCCTGCCCACTGCCACTTGAGGCTCGCAATTCTTCGGGCTATGTCGGTAACCTTAGTTCTCCTGCGGATCTCATCATTTCTGATTCGATCACGCAGAGAAACCCCGAGCATAGCCCTCTCCATTGCCCTTTGGGTGACATTGAGCCTTCTTACTAGGCCCATTGTAAGCGGCCACGTCTTAGTTCCGTAAGTCATCACTGGCAACACACACGAATTAAAGACTTTCGTCTTGAGACACTGCGGTAGTTGGGCCGAGAATATGCTGCGAAGCTTCCCGAACGCTGCCCAGCCGAGTTGGATCCGTCGATTGACCTCTTTCTGGAAGTTGGACTTACCAAGTTGGACTATTTGTCCCAGGTAAACATATTCGTCAACAACTTCCAGTGTAGAGCTTCCAACCTTTACAGGAGTGGGTACGACATGGGAATTCAACATTATTTTCGTCTTATCTATGTTCATTTTAAGACCCACTTGTTGGGAGACTCTACAGAGGTCGTCGAGCATTGTGCCCAAGTCTTCCAGGTTTTTAGCCATGACTACGATATCATTCGCAAAACGAAGGTGAGTCATATACTCGCCATTTATGTTGATGCCAAGTCCTCTCCAGTCCAAAAGCTTAAACACATCCTCCAACGCGGCAGTGAACAGTTTCGGCGATATAACATCGCCCTGTCTCACACCTCGCTGAAGACGTATTGGTTCCGAGTTTTGGTCCTGAAGGCGGACTGACATAGTGGCGTTTTCGTAGAGTGACTGCAGCACTTGGATGTACCGATAGTCTATTTGGCATCTCTGGAGTGACTGAAGCACGGCCCAGGTCTCGACAGAATCAAAGGCTTTCTCATAGTCCACGAACGCTAAGCATAATGGCAGGTTGTACTCTTCGGTCTTCTGTATAACCTGCCGCAGCGTATGTATGTGGTCTATGGTACTAAAGCCTTTTCGGAATCCGGCTTGTTCGGGAGGCTGGAAGTCGTCAAACCTGCGTGCGAGACGATTCGTTATAACTCTCGAATACAACTTGTTAACATGATTCAGGAGCGTGATGGGTCTATAATTCTTCAATTGGGTCCTGTCACCCTTTTTGAAGAAAAGTGTCACCACGCCCCCATGCCATGCCTTTGGCGTTTCACCCTCGAGGATGATGGAGTTAAATAGCCTCTGAAGCGCTCTCAGGACTGGTCGTCCACCTGCTTTCAAAAGCTCCGCTGTAACTCCATCGTCGCCCGGCGCCTTGTTGTTCTTAAGCTGTTTGAGAGCTACACTAATCTCGTACAGGCTGACGTCCGGGATATCTTCGGTGTAATGTCGGGTTAATTTGGCTCTCGGATCGGTGGCCTGAGTGACAGGTGTGCGTGATGTCGCGTAGAGCTGTCCATAGAAGTTTTGAATCTCGGCCAATAGCTCAGGTCGGGATGTAACCAATCTGCCGTCCTCTGTCTTCAGCTTCGTCAGCAAACTCTGTCCAAGCGTCAGATCCCTGGTGAACACTTTTGAGCCCCTGTTCCGCTCGATTGCCTCTTTAATACGTTCAGTATTAAATCGGCGCACGTCTCGGGTTAGGGACTTGGAGATCTGTTTGTTGAGCTGCCGACGAGCGTCTTGAGAAGACTGCAGTCCACGTCTTTCCTCCATGAGCTTTTATGTTGGCTCAGAGATTTTCTTACTTCTTTTGTTACGGCTGGGTTTAAAAAAAACCTTGAACCCGCCGTAAGGACAGCTTCCACGAACCTGTCGTTGTATGTGTCCACATCTGTGCAGTCCTCCAGGCAATCAAAGCGATTTTGCAGTTCGAGTTGAAAGCGTTCGGGGTTTTGGATCTGGATAGCATTAGGGCGGAGCGTAGATTTCATCTGTCGATATCGTTCGGATTTTACATTCAGATTCAATGTGCCTCTTACCAGTCGGTGATCGCTCCCCGTGTTAAACGAATTAATCACTGAGACATCATTGAATATCCGAGTCTTAGTCGACATGATGAAGTCGATCTCATTTTTTGTTATGCCATCCGGACTTTTCCAGGTCCATTTTCGATGCAGCCGTTTCCTGAAGAAGGAGTTCATCATAAAGAGTCCCTCCCTCTCCATATAATCGGCTTGCATTTGACCACGGTAGTTCCGGATTCCAGCTCCAAATTGCCGCACTTTCAACTCATCATCGCCACGTTTGCCCAGCCTTGCGTTGAAGTCTCCCATGACAACAGTGTAGTGAGTATTGGAAGTATGTATTGCCCGAGAGATATCCTCATACATTACTTCCACTTTCTCGTCGGAGTGAGTCGAGGTCGGAGCGTAAACCTGTATGACCTTCAACGAATACCGTTTGGTGATTCTGAGTATAAGGTACGCCACCCTATTCGACACACTCCCGATTTGTACAACGTTATTCACGAGAGACTTGTGGACTAGAAACCCGACACCACCTTGGGACAGATCTTCGCCCTCCCGGAAATAGAGCAGGTTGCCGGATTTAAGGACCATCGTGTCCTCGCCGCCAGGGCCAAGGTCGTATGACGGAATGCCGTCGCCACCCGGGGATTCTTAGCACCCCTGGTCCCGGCGCCTCGCCAACGCCCGTCAACGCCGGCGCGGCTTCCGGTACCGCCGGGCACTTGGGGCCTTGGGTTGTAGAAATTCATGGGGGGGGGGGGGGGGGGCATCTCCCACCACGCTGGCCCAGTGCGGGTTGGTGGGAAGCGTCAGAGCCTCGTCTGTTGGTCGGCAGGGTGCACCACGTGCAGGTGAGGTTGGCTTGGATCCCGTGAGGTGTTGTTCGGGACCCCTTACACCCCTAAGCACACAAATAAAGCTAATGGTTTACATTGCTGTATGTTACAATGATTACAAAAGTTGTTTGATTTATTTTATACCATTCATAAATAAATGATTAAAACTTGCGTGCAGATGAAAAAGAGGAGAGAGATATTAATTCAAATTATCGAATAGCCCCTCTGTTATGTTCAAATAACAGAATATACGTGTACTGTGTGTTGATTCGAACCTATTGATATATTTTCGAAATACACACATGTTTTATAGAGAGACTCAGTTGTGAAAATTTTAACCAGTATCAGTCGCCATTTTAAGTCCCGATAACACTGTTACCTACAATATCTGATTTCGCATTGCGTAACGATTAGCAGCAATTGTTATGCGGCTACTGGCTAAATTCCCAGTTAAATAACAAGAATTAACGTAGGAAAGTTTGATTAGAAGTCTCTGCGAGATAATAGAGTTAATTATTTAAATCTTTATTTTATTTATCTCAATAATTGACTTAGTCGCTGAGAGTATCTTTAATGAAAAATTTACAAGTTTTTGATGTGATGTTTAAATTTTAAGGCAGGGTAAAGAGATATTTACCTTAAGGATTTACTGAAGACGCAGCTAAATAACACTACTGTTTAATGTGTTGCGTTCCTGCAGCAAAGGCACCTCATTGAGTAAGCGATTGTTGGGAGCTGAAGATTTCGTCAACATGACGCCTTCTTTAGAATGGTTCGATTAGAAGTCGCTATTTTAAAAGTCGGAATTATAAACCTTTCATATCGCACATTCCAGACACATTACAGCTGCTGCTGCACAAACTTTAGATTCATACGAAATGATGAAATAATAATATGGTGACGAAAATGTATTTAATGGTACTTGATATGCTACTAAACAATGATTCGATATGAATATACACCGCAACTTTCGAATGCGTACTAAAGTGATGATATAAAAAATAATATACAATGGAGTTAAATGCTATACTACTATTATATTATGCGGTGTATGGACCGTACACATAATATCCAAGTTTTCTTTTGTCATAGGCTCCCGCGATTATTACGCGGCTCTCCGAATTATTTTTACTGGGTAGGCAACGCGTGACCCTAAAAGGTGCTACGAGTGTCTATAGGCTACGGCTTTCTTACCACCAAGTATTACCACTGTATAATTGTTAGCCACCGTTACAGTATACAAAATAAAATATAACACAGAACAAATAAGACAAAGGAAAGAAAATAGAGCGCGAACGCTAGAGCCACTGTCAATCATTCCGAAAAGACAGCGTTCTTTGCCTATTTACTACAAATGGTAGGTCCCGGGATCGACTCCTGGTATGCACATATGTTTTTTAAAGTAACTCACGAGTTAGGAAGGTTTGTATTGGTATTTTTATAGCTATTTTGTGTATTTTATCCCTCTCTGGTATCCATAGCACAAGATAATTGGCGGCTTCGAGTGTGTACAGAGTTTTATTTCAAAACATCAAGTAATTACTGTTTTGTTATCGGAATTGTACCTTTGTGGATGTTTGATGACACTATTTTTCATGGTTTTGGCGTATAATACCCTTTAATTTGAAGTCTTTCTATAACAACCTACCAAAATGTGTCCAATTTATTGTGAACTTGCGACTGTTTTCCACAATTTTATTATTGTAAAAAAATGCTGTCGTAATGTTTTTTAATATAAATTGCTAATAGCGCTTTTCATATGCAGTCATTTAATGTGTGGTTTCAATATCTGTGTGCTTTTAGGTCAACATATAGGAAAATTATGACACGGAATATAGGTACTTAGATATGGTTTTATTAACTTTACCACAAACCCTAAGTACTATTACTGCTATCGTAAATATGTCCCTTAGAACAGGTTCTATCCCTGACCAATGAAAAGAAGCTATTATTAAACCTCTTCCTAAAGGCAAGCACCCATCAGAATTAAAAGACCTCAGGCCGATAAGCATCCTGCCATTCATGTCAAAAATACTGGAGAAGGTAGTATGTGGACAAGTAATGGAATACTTACAAGTAAATAACATTTCACCTCTAAAGCAATCAGGTTTCAGAGCAGGCAGAAGCACAGAAACTGCACTTTTGGATGTCTATGATGATGTACTAGCTGGCCAAGATATGGGAAGGGGCACCATAATGGTTCTGCTTGATTATTCCCGCGCATTTGACACCGTGGATACTAGATTGCTTATTGCTAAAATGGTGTATTACGGATTCAATGACACATTAATAAAGTGGTTCACGTCGTACTTACTAGGCCGTTCCCAAAAAGTTGAAATTGTTAGCCCTAATGGTACCAGAAAATACTCTTCAACATCTTATGTAAGTCGTGGGGTACCACAAGGATCCATCCTTGGACCCATATTATTTATTTTATATACTGCGGATTTACCGGTAAGGGTCATAAATTGTGAACATCACTTATACGCAGACTACTTACAAATTTACAAATCTATTAAACCGATTGACGCAGTAACATCTATTGACAAAATCACTCTGACTTAGAACGTATAGCTCTGTGGTCTGAGGCAAACGGATTGGTTTTAAATTCAGCAAAAATTAAGGTAGTTATTATCGGTACAAAAAAGCAAATAAATCAGATCATTATACAGTATCCCGAAATAAAAATAAGAGTTAATGAAATTTTACAAGTAAGTGAAGCTAGAAACCTTGGCGTAATTATGGATAGTAATCTAAGATTAGAAAATCATGTGTTAAATACAGTCAAACAATGCTTTTATAGATTGAAAGTCTTATACCAGATACGACCATACTTGCATGATATGAAGATAAGGATGTGAATCACTTGTATTATCAAAGTTAAACTACGCAGACATGGTAATTGGTGGGTGCCTTCTGGTTCGTTCTAAAAAACTTATTCAGCGAGTGCAAAATGCTTGCGCAAGATATTGTTTCCCAATTCCTCGTTGGGCTCATGTGACTCCGTACTTAAATAAGAGCGATATGTTAAATATGGAAAATCGTCGACACTTACACTTCGCATCTTTAATTTTCGGAATGATTAAAAGTAAATCTCTATCATATTTGTATACTAAGCTAAAATATAATGAACGCCAAAAGAGAATAAAAGACCGTTTAATATGCCCAACTTTCAATACTTCTGCGTTTCGAGGTAGTTTTCGATACTTGTCCCTAAGTGTTGGAATAACATAGGTACCGCCACCTATTAAAAATAGCACTAGTATTTACACATTTAAGGTTAATTTCAAAAGACATTTACTAAATATTCAAAAGACTCTATAGAAATAGTTGAGAAACGCTGGTGACTAATAATATATAAATGTTATTATTTTATAGGTAAGTATGTGCAATAAGCTGGAATTGTTTTTTTTTGTGTGTGTGTGTATAGATGAAACTTATATGAAGGGGCTGGATATTATTATGATAAAGATTTTAGAAATTTGTCAATATTATTATAAGATTTTGTGTAACGTCCTGTGTATATTTTATTTTTGTAATTATAATATTCCTTGTAATTCCTGGTGATTTGTTTGCCCAGGGCCGTGCATCTGTCATGAAAAGGCATCCGCAGAAAACTAGTGTCGTGGCATATCCTGCCACGGCTTCATACTGAGCGAAGACCTTTTTGGTACAAATTGTTTAGATTTAATTTTTGTGTTTATTCTTTCATGTTTTTTTTAATTTGTACCATATAAACATTTATTCTATTCTATTCTACTTTGCGACCGTTATAATAACGATAATAATGTTGAATATCTATCTAAGATATAAAGTTTACTTAGAAAAATATGTAAACTAGATTTTTTTTTCACGCCCACTCCGGGTTTCAATATCCCAAATTAACAAATTAAAAGAATTCGTCCATTTAGGATGTTGAATCACGTTCATTTGTTTAGGTACTGAATAAATATTTCATATTTCATTATTTGTTTGTGTTCTCTGCGTTCTCGAAATCTGCTGCGTTTTCGAATATTGGCAATTAGCGTATTAGCTCTTAGCTAATAGAATATTGACAATTAGCGCGTTCTATAATCCGCGTAAAAAAGTATTTGGCTTTTTCAGTGCTATTTTATATTTTAGACGTTTTGCGTATTTGGCAATATGCGTCTGCAAATTACAATTTTTCATCAATACTAGCACGTTAAATTAATAATACGAGATAGAAACATGAGATGTTTACAACAGCAAGTTAGGATACAGTGATATGCTTTACTTGAAGTTTTAGCAGAGAATAACTAAAAGTCTAACAGTCAACAGAAGGTACAGTACACTCTCAAACAAAAGTCAAGTTTAGGTAGGTATAAAAAAACTGCCTACGACCTATACCTGCTTGCACGCGAAATTTAAACTTATTGTTTGATTCGAACGTTTATATTCCATTGCGCACCGTTCACTCGAAACTTTTTTCGGCAATAGCACAGGGTTTTCTGTTTCTCGCTCAGTTATTTCGATTCCTTGTTCTTCCTTTAATAGTAAGACACCCGTGTTAAATATCTTTTATATGAATTGTAAGATCGTTTAGAAGTCATTGTTCGAATAATCACAAAAATATGCTTAATTACGCGCGAGACGCAGCGAAAAGATAGCCAAGGGATAATTTACAGCCTTATGCCTGCCCGAGAGGCGCGCCGGCCGAACGTTCCTAAGCTGAGTGACACCCCTGGTTTGAGCATCCGACTGGGGTAGCATTTCCACTTCACAAATATTACAGCAGAAGATAACAGAAATAACACCACAGTGTTTTCAGCAGGAGATTACAGAAATAACACTAAATTGTTTCGTTCCTGCGGTGAGTAAGGTCGTTAGAGTTCTTTGTCAAAGCTTTATCATGAGAGACGGGGCCACTGTGTCTCCCATGATGTCAATATGAGGCTTTTTCCAGATTTTCACAGGGTAGGGAACGCGTGAGTACAGCCCAGGACATTATAGAGTATAACCTTCTCTAAACAATCTTGTTTATATTAAAATTTGTTGTATCGATAAAAAAATGTAAATGTTACAACAATGAAGAAACTTTAAACTCCTGTAGGTATTCAGTAATCTCTTACAAGAATCGAATCTATTTGTGTCGACGTTTTCCATTTACAAAATTGCTTTCGACCTGTCTACCGAGCGTTGTGTATTTTGTAACACAGAAAACGCTTTTATTTCTCTACTGTTTACGTCCAATATTTTTCAAATAGTTGAAGAATTGTTTTATTTCAATCCGATAGTTACGTCGTCCGATGGTGCTTAGACAAATTGGATTGGACACAGGTCCACGAAGGGTTTGTGAAGCTTAACATGAAGTTGTGGGCGCTGGCCGTACGTTTTGAAATAATTACGTAGATTTAAAGTATTCCCAGACTTGAAAGGTGTTTTTATTATTCTGTTTTCTGAGTTGTTAGGTTTTGAGTACCTTTTCTTGTTTCCTTGAAAATATAGCATCCGTACTTAGAAGATAATGGTTCCTGCAATCGTAACCAAATTATAGAGTCACGTGCAAAAATATTTGTATATTACAATTGTCATCGAGTATGCTTTATTTTCTACGCGATAAAAGTCATTGACTGTTAAAGGTGTACCAAGTGTACAGTCCAGAGCGCATTATGCGTCCATAGGTAGGTATAAGGTAAGGGGGACTCGCTAGCGTAGCGGTTTGAACGCTCTGGTGTCTATTACGAAAACAAAGCAACTCTCGCCATGGTAGATTCCGGATAGGGCAATCTTTCTAATCTATGGTGACGGTTGTTGCTGCAACCGCTTTGACCCAACAACCCGCATCTGCCCACCTCCTCACGTGTAAAAGGTCTGTGCCCAGTAGTGGGACGTATATTAAAGTTTTGTGATGATAAGGTAAGCAAATCCTGAGTAATTACTCGCACATCCAGCAAGTAAGCAGGACAATTACTCGGGGGCGGGTGGCGAACTCAGAGGCCATTAGTTGCGAAAACAATCGCATGATGGTATTTTTTTTATACAAAGCACGTCAAATGACTCAACACCACCTAATGTTAAGCGGTAAGAAGAGTCTATATGCGAAGACAGCTAGTGCAGTTCAGACACTGCTCTAGCCGCCTCCACCTTGCCGATCCGAAAGGTGCGGTTAGTTATTAACCGACTTCAAAAACGAGGAGGTTCTCAATTCGGCCGGTATCTTTTTTTTTTTTTTTTTCTATGTATGTACACCGATTACGATTACGAGTAGCTAAGTGGTTTCCAAAAACAATAGAAAGTAAAGCACCGACTCCAAAAATATGTTTCTAGGGGATGAATACCTACTTTAATTTAATTATTTCATCCTTTTCAGTTTTTTGAAGTCGGTTTTAATTTTTGTTTTTAGTGAAACGATACGATAGTAGGAAACAATATAAGTTGACGGTCACCCATCTAGCTTCGAAAAAAAAAAAAATTTTAAACAACAATTAAAACCGACTTCAAAAAACTGAAAAGGATGAAATAATAAATTTAAGTAGGTATTCATCCCCTAGAAACATATTTTTGGAGTTGGTGCTAAGTGGTTTCCAAAAACAATAGAAAGTAAAGCACCGACTCCAAAAATATGTTTCTAGGGGATGAATACCTACTTAAATTTAATTATTTCATCCTTTTCAGTTTTTTGAAGTCGGTTTTAATTTTTGTTTAAAATTTTTTTTATTATTTTCTTTTTTATTCTTATTTGGATAACACAAAAATAAATATATACCACCGTAACAGGCGTTGATTTTGACTCCCGCTGTGGTAGAACTGTTTACATTACCTTTTCTAATAATACAGAATTTCATGTAAATATTTTTAAAAAAATTTAAAACAGTATTTCAAAGGAATGTTAGGACTATTGTGCATTATTTACGGGTCAGTAACCCTGCATTTTAATTTCACGTAATTTACTCACCAGCTACGTCGGAGAGAGTGGCGTTGGGAGCGCACTTGACAAAGTCCGGGAAGAAGTTGATCATAATGATGCCACCGTTGTCTTTCTGTGTAAAGAGAAAATATTTCCAACATTAATTCTTTTTGCAGAATTTCAGTTGGAAACACAGTATTGACGTGGTAATAAATAAAATATATAGAGTTCTGAAGTAAACGGTGTATATTGATAAACAACAAAAAAGGGATGTGACACACAGATGACTCACGTCATATTTAAATTAGTATAGCGTCAGGGTGTTCTTATTATATAAAAACCAAGAAGGTTTAACACCCCCCTGTAATAGGAGCACCCTGTATATACGCTATATACAATTACCTATAAATGACATATCAAAAAAAAACAAACCTATACACTTGACTGACACTAACAACTAACAATGACCAACATCAATATAACATAATAGTACACACCTAATTATAAACTAACTTAATACACAACAAATATCTACAATTAAACAAAGACAAAAAAAACTTAACCTAACCCTAAAGAACTAGAACATTTAACATGTTTAATTTTCGCTAAAGGTTTGGTAAGTATGTCGGCAACCATGTCTTGTGTAGATATGAATTTGAGATGAATGTCATTGTGTGTAAGTGTGTCTCTAATGAAATGGTGTTTGATGTCGATATGTTTTGTGCGTGCGTGAAAGGTGTCATTATGTGCAAGTTTGATGGAGCTCTGACTGTCTGTGTGTAAGGTGATGGGATGAGTGATGGCGAACACTTCGGTAATTAGTGTTCTTAAATATATAGCCTCTTTGCAGGCTTCTGACAATGCCATATATTCGGCTTCAGTTGTCGAAAGTGCAACAGTGCGCTGCTTGCGAGATTCCCATGAGATGGGGGCTCCACTCATAACAAAAACGAAGCCGGTGAATGAGCGGCGGTCGACAAGATTGTTCCCATAGTCAGCATCAGCATAACCAATTGGATATGTTTGACTACTGTGCCTGAATTGAAGTCTCAAGTCCTTTGTGCCTTTTAGGTACCTCAGGACTCGCTTAGCGGCTTTCCAGTGCACCTCCCCGTAATGTACGTTGAACTGCGACAAGTATGAGACCGTGTGTGCTATGTCAGGTCTTGTACATATGGCAAGGTACATTAGAGAACCGATAAGCTCCTGATAAGGGACTTCAATATTCTCATCTTCCTTTTTAGGTAAGGTGAGTTTTAAGCCTGGTTCCAATGGCGTCGTCACTGATATTGCATCAGTCATTCCAAATTTTGAGATTAACTTCTCGATGTATTTCGTCTGGTCAAGAGTTATCCTGTCTTCGGTCTGAGTTACTCTCATTCCGAGACAATCTTTGACAGGACCAAGATCTTTAACGATGAATTTCTTTTTTAATTCATTTTTAAAATTATCTCTCATGTTGACGTTGTTGCTCAGTATAAAAAAGTCGTCAACGAACACTGCAACTACGAGGAAATCTTTCCCTTCTCTTTTATAATAGAGGCAATGTTCTGTAGAAGCTTGCGTCAGTGTGAAGGAAGACATGGCTTCACATACCTTCTTATTCCACTGGCGCGGAGACTGTTTTAAGCCGTATAGAGATTTTTTTAGTAAACACACTTTGTTTTTAGAGTCAGTTGAAAAACCTTCAGGTTGCTCCATGTATATATCTTCATCAAGGTCTCCATTCAAGAATGCCGTTTCCACGTCAAGATGTTCTACCTTCAAATTATTTTGCACAGCAAACGCTAACAAAAGTCTTACGGAAGACAGTCTCGCAACTGGCGAAAAAGTTTCACCATAGTCCACTCCTGCAACTTGGGTGAACCCTTTGGCTACAAGTCTGGCCTTGTATTTAACTACGCATCCACTTGTGTCTTTTTTTATCTTGAAGACCCATTTACATTTGGTAGTCTTTCTAGTGGTGGGCCGATCAACTAGTATCCAAGTACCATGTTTCAACAGGGAGTCGTATTCTGCTTTCATCGCATCTAACCATTTGTCTTTCTGTGGATGCTTAGTAACTTCATTGTAAGTCTCCGGTTCCAGATCAGATGTCATGTAGAGGTTCTCGTGGTACCGCTCTGGTGGACGTCTATCCCTTTGCGGGTAGCGAGGTACCTGAAGTACGTCTACAGTCGGATTAGGTTGAGGAGCTTCAGAAATTTCGGAAGTTACGGAGTCATCACAGACAGGTTGTTCTGATGACGATGACACAGGCTCTGGCCGTAAGCATTCTTCTTCCTGTTGAATTTCTGGTTCAAATACCGGAAGTTCAGTATTTGAAATTGGTACTGAAATTTGGGTAGGGGGAGGTGTAGAGAGCATTTCACTGTGTGAAGAGTTTAGCCCCCGAAGCGTATTATTTTCCAGGAAAACAACATCTCGAGCAATTATTATTGCGCGAGGATTTTGGGGATCAATAAGGCGGTAGCCTTTGCTTTCTGTCGAATAACCCACAAATATGCAAGTTTGTGTTTTAGATTCCAGTTTCGTTCGTTTTTCTTTTGGAATGAGGGCATGAGCTTCACAGCCAAACACTCTCAAGTGAGAAAGATTAACTCTCTTACCTGTCCACAATTCCTCTGGAATTTGGTTATTCAAAGCTTGTGTAGGCGAACGGTTTTTTAGATAGATAGCCGTATTTATGGCTTCTCCCCAATACGCTTTCGGAAGGTTGGAGTCTTGCAGCATGGATCTCGCCTTTTCAATTATAGTTCTATTTGCGCGTTCAGAGACTCCGTTTTGCTGTGGAGTATACGGAACCGTAGTCTGATGAATAATTCCATTTTCCTTCAAAAATACAGACATTTCGTTATTAACATATTCACGGCCGTTGTCTGAGCGCAGAACTTTAATTTTCTTACCCGTTTGATTTTCAACTAAATATTTAAATTCTAAAAATTTACTAAAAACTTCGGCCTTTGATTTCAAAAGATATCCAAAACTTTTGCGACTAAAGTCGTCTGTATAAGTCAATAAATACAAAGCTCCGCCCCATGATTGTGTACTCATAGGTCCACATAAATCCGAATGGATTAATTGTAGGACGGCGCTAGACTTACTTTTGGAATTAGGGAAAGGTTGTTTAGCTAATTTCCCTTGTAAACATGGTATACATTGGTCAATTGAATAACCTGTATAATCTATGCCGATAGAATTATTTTTAAGTAAATGCATACTCTTTGTATTAAGATGCCCTAAACGTCTGTGCCACAACATGGCAGACTCTTTAGTTGTAGTATGCATAGCATTTGACTCTTTTGTGTCAAGTTTGTACATGCCTTTATGGTTAGTGGCTGTAGCAATGACCGAACCTGTCACTTGACATTGTCCGCTCTGAAAAATGCTTGCACCATTCGATGTAAATAAAACTTCGAAACCCTTATTAACTATACTATTAACAGATAAAAGATTAGTGGCAAGGCCAGGAATATAAAGAACATCACTTATTTTATTTACACTATCGGATATATTTAAATTTACAGTACCTTTGCCTTGGCTAAGAACTTGAGCCTTGTTGGCAACAGTAACAGGTATAATGTGCGTAGAAAGAGATTCAAACCAATCTTTCCTGTTACTCATATGGGAAGTTGCACCAGAATCAATGAACCAATGGGAAGAATCTGTAGGAAGAATAGTATTAAAACAAGATGAAAGTGTAAATTGTGTTGTATAATTTGACATGGTAGCCGAAATATGCTTGTCCGAAATATTATGTTTTTTATTTTTAAGATTTTAACACTCTGAAATTAAATGTCCATTTTTCTTGCAATATCTACAGAATTTCTTTTTAGATTCACACTTTGTATGTAAAGCAGTGTTAGGTATGGTACTGGATGAAGTTGCAGTCGATCGAAAACGAGAATCTTCTTTGAGAAGCGCTGCAACCACGTTCTCCGATGTAATTTTTGTGTTGGAGTGTTCGAGAGCCATAACGAGTGGGTGGAATTTTTCTGGCAATCCAGTAAGCATTATAATGCCTAGGAATTCATCATCCACTTCAGCCCCAATTCCCTGTAGCTCTTGCTGTACAGTTAGCATGTTGTTGACATATTTTTGAATATCACCGCTGAACTTTAAAGAAAGTAAAGTCTTCATTAGGCCAAGTCTTCTAACTAATCCACTATCCGCGTAGGCCTTCTTTAACGCATTGAATGTTTCAAAAGCGGTTTTCGCTGACCTTATATACCCAAATTTTGTAAAGTATAAAGCTGCAGGTTGTTAAAATGAGGCCACTCGGTTAAGGATAATAATATTTTTGTAATAGTTATTTGTATGTATAGCACAACTTTAAATAGATTTCAAATTGCTAAATTCCTATGATGTTGAAGCCGAAAACAATATTCAAATAGAAGGTAGATATAACACAATTTTAAAAAAAGCATTAAGTCGGTATTGGTGTCTACGGTTTCCGGTCTGTTTCGAGTGTCAAAAAACTGTGTCTTCCATATTTTTGTATCGCTCTGTGCCTAATTAAAAAATAGTAAAATCCTTAACCGAGTGGCCTCATTTTAACAACCTGCAGCTTTATACTTTACAAAATTTGGTCTTCGAGCCCGATCATGATGAGTCCACCCGGTGTAAGGACGCGAAAATACCTGCGAGAAAAGACTGAGAGCGCCTCGGCACGAGTAGTACACTCACCGCCATTAGTGTCCGAGCAACCGCGTGGTGTAAAAAGTAATATCACAAATATCAAGAAATCTTCAGCACCATCTGTAAAGTCGAGTACGTCCTCTGCAGCTCGAAAGAAGCAGCTTGAGTTGGAGGCAGCAGAAGCTCGCGCTAAAATAGCGTTGGAGTTAATCGACAAGAAGCTTGAGGCAGATTTGGCAGCTGTGGATATGGAGGAGGCTCTGGAACGACATAATGGCAGCCAAAGTAGCAGAGGAGTTCGAAAAGTTGAAGAGTGGCTTCAGAAAACCCACACAGAGGATGACGCACATTCAGCATGCCAAGGCGAAGGTCCCCCTCAGACGGCCCCTGTAGAAAATCCTGTGATAAATGAGTTGGCGCACACGTTGCAAGGTCTAATGAGACAAACCGCGTCACATCACGAGGAACGTCTTCTGACACGACTCGCCACGCCGAAAGAACTACCAGTCTTCGACGGCGACTGTTTTGAGTGGCTACATTTTAAATGTGCGTACGAGGAATCAACTCGAGTATGTAACTTCTCTGACACAGAAAACCTGTGGAGACTCCGCAGAGCCCTAAGGGGACGAGCTAAAGAAGCAGTCACTGATTTACTGATAGGCCATACGGCACCAAGCAGCATTATGGAAACACTGCACCTATTGTTTGGGAGACCAGATATCATTATTCAGAACCTTATGTCTCAATTGAAAAGATTGCCCACTTTGCCCCCTTATTATCAAACAGATCTAGTGAAATTTTCAGTGAAAGTTAGTAATTGCGTAGCTACAGTGAAGGCATTAAAACAAAATGATATTTTACGCAGCACAGAACTAACTAGCATTATTATATCTAAATTCCCCAGCACGCTGTTGTCCAAATGGACTGAGTACGCATACACAAAACTACGAAGTCAAGACCAATCTAAGCTCGAATTATTAGCTTCATTTTTAAAACACGAAACTGAGATGTTATGCGTCGTTGGAATACCTCAGTTCTCCGAGCGCAATCGTTTAGAGGAGATAAATAAGCCACGAAATAGTCGCCACAATGTATTTACAACTACAACTACGAATGAGCAAAATAAATGCAAGTTTTGTAAGAAATCAGTACACTTGTTGGCTGATTGCAGGCTGTTTAGACGCGCCCTTAGAAAAGATAGATGGCGATTTATTAAAATAAATAGATTATGTTTTTGCTGTTTGTCAGCGCGACACGATAAAGCGGCGTGCACGGCCCCTGTATGTGACATCGAGGGTTGTGGTCTGCCGCATCATCGTCTGCTACATTGGACAAGGAGCTCATCCCCGCCGCAGCGCGCCGAGCACCCGATCCCGACCGAGGAGTCAGCGACAGCGTCGACAGTCGCTCATGTGACGGCGCGCGACAACGGTACGGCTATATTAAAAATAGTGAAAGTGAAATTGTGCGGTCCCAAAGGTCACGTAATAACACATGCCTTGCTGGACGATGCGGCTTCAGTTTCCCTAATTAATGCGGATTTAGTCGATTATTTGGGCTTAAAGTGTGAACAGTCAAGCCCAACTAAGTTTATAGACGCGTTTGGGCTAGAAGTGTATCAAACGGATGCCCCGGTTGTGCGAGCAAAAATAAGTAGCTTACAAGAAGATTGCATTATTAGTGACATTAAGTTCCGTAAGTGTAACCTCAACCTACCGGTACAGGACTTGTCTATAGTAAAAATATTGCAATGTAAACATTTGTTAAATATTAAGGATAAAGTGTGTAATAGTCGTGTTGTCCCACAGCTATTGATAGGAGAAGATAATTATCACCTGATTGCCCCACTTGAGATATTACATGGAGGTAAAAACGACCCGTACGCTACTCGTTGTTGTCTAGGATGGTGTATTCATGGGTATTGTGGTCGCACTCACTCTCAAGTAAGTAACTGTATCTTTCATCTTTCTAACACGCCCGAGTTATTTTGTGATGACAAAAATTTAAGTGAATTAAACGATTTAATAAAAAATAATTTCCAATTTGATGCTATAGGAATTTCTACTTTATGTCGTGAGAATAAGGCCCATTTACGAGCGATTGAAATACTCGATACAACGTCACGACTTATTGATAAACAATGGGAGGTGGGCTTGCCTTTCAAGAATGATGTTTTCGTTGTCCCTGATTCTTACCCCACTGCTGTGTCACGATTACAGGTTCTATTGAGAAAATTTGGGAGCGACAGTATTTACAAAGCTAAGTACAGTCAAGAAATACAGAAGCTGTTGGACGAAGGCTACGCTCGCATAGTTGAGGAGAATGAGATGACATGTAAACAAGCGTGGTACCTGCCACATTTCGGCGTGCTAAACCCAAACAAGCCGGGTAAGCTGCGGCTTGTTTACGACGCCGCCGCCAGGGTGAGTGACGTTTCACTTAATGATTTATTGCTCACGGGACCTGACTTATATAATTCATTGTTAGGTATAATGTTACAATTTCGGGAGGGTAAGGTCGCCTTTACAGGAGACATTAAGGACATGTTCCTTAGGATTAAACTTCGGCGTGAGGATCACAATTATTTAAGATTTCTATGGCATGATGGTACAAAAATAATTACTTGTTGTATGCAAAATTTACTATTCGGGGCAACATGTTCCCCTTTAGTAGCACAATATATAAAAAATAAAAACGCCCTTAGATTCGAAGATGTTCACCCAGAAGCTGTCAATGTGATAATAAATAATCATTACATGGATGACTGTTTATTTACAACAGAAAGTGAGGGTAAAGCCATTGAACTTATCAATCAAATAACCGAAATACATAAAAACGGTGGTTTCGAGATACGCAATTGGGCGAGCAACAGTAAGATGGTTGTAGATAGCATACCTACAAATTCGCTCGCACAAAGCGCGCTGCTACTTAAGGACGGAGCTACGAATATCACCGAGCGCACACTCGGTTTGATGTGGTATCCGGTCGATGATATGTTTGGTTTTCAAATTAATTTGAGCCGTATTCCACCCGATATATTAAGCGGCAATGAGTCACCCACTAAGGCAAAAATGCTTAGTATAATTATGTCAGTGTACGATATTCACGGTTTTTTGTCACCATTTTTGATAAAGAGTAAAATGATATTACAAAATGTTCATAGAAGCGGTGTTGATTGGAGATGCCGCATCCATGCCTCCGATCATACGGATTGGATAGCATGGCTCGATGAACTTAAGCAGCTAGTGTCTCTGCGAATCCCACGGCATTATAAAAACGCTTCGGCTTGGACATCGTGCTATGCGGTGTCACCAAATGAGAATGAAAATATTGTACGCACTGAGATGCACGTTTTTAGTGATGCGTCGACAAAAGCGTACGCCGCTGTTATTTATTTTCGTTTTATAGACTCAAATGGTAATGTATCTATTTGTTTAGTCACTAGTAAATGCCGTGTTACTCCGTTACGTCCTATATCAGTTCCGCGGCTTGAACTACAAGCAGCAATGATAGCTGCACGTTTGGCAAGGACGGTTCAGAGTGAGCACAAGCGAATTATAGTCAATAAGCGATATTTTTGGACTGACTCACACACCGTATTACAGTGGATAAATAGTGATCCCAGGTCATTCAAGCCTTACGTCGCCCATAGGTTAGGTGAAATTGATGAACTGTCGAATATAAATGAGTGGCGTTATGTGCCCTCCAGCTTGAATGCAGCTGATATAGCTACAAAATTTAAATCTCCTCCGTTGAAGTATGATCAAATGTGGTTTCAGGGACCCGATTTTCTACGCCAACCTGAGTCACAGTGGCCCAAGGACATGAAGAAAACCAGATCAACCGAGGAAGTGGATTGTGAGCAGAGAGCAGTGCACATGCTGTCAGCGTCGGCTGCTGACTCAGGGTTACCAGACGAGAACCGTTTTTCATCATGGTTAAGAATCGTACGTACCACTGCTCGAATGCTATTTTTTATAAAGAAATGTCAACGTAAACAAGTTGAGATGAATGTTGACTTAGTTGAAAAAGCACAACAACTACTTATCGGAAAGTCTCAAGCTGATACTTTTCATACTGAAATTTGTTGCTTAAAGCAAAGCCAGCCGTTGCCTTCTGACAGTAGATTGCGTGGCTTGACGCCTTACCTTGACAGCTTAGGTGTCTTGCGTGTGGGAGGTCGCATCGACAGGGTCGTAGGCGTCGATGCCACTACCACACGGCCTGTGATATTGGATGGCAAGCACAAAATATCGAAACTACTTGTAGAATATTATCACAGAAAGGCACTGCACGGGGCAAACGAACTTGTGGTCAACGAGCTTCGGCAACGATTTTGGATAATAAAGTTAAGGCCTACCGTACGAGGCGTGGCTGCACGTTGTCTGTTTTGTAGATACCGAAGAGCTAAACCACAGCCTCAACGCATGGCAGACTTACCTGATGCGAGATTGCAGCACCACCGCCGACCTTTTACTTATACAGGGATCGATTATTTTGGACCCATGGAGATAACTGTTGGTCGACGGCGCGAAAAGAGGTATGGTGTCTTGTTTACTTGCCTTACGATGCGAGCTATCCACATGGAGATTGCTGAAAGCCTAACTACTGACTCCACCATTATGGCCCTTCAGCGAATGATCGCGCGTAGAGGTGCACCTTCGGTCATTTATTCTGATAATGGCACCAACCTCCGAGGCGCTGATTTGGAGTTAAAGCGTAGCATTCAAGAATTGAATACCGAAAAGATGATAGAGGATGGAATCTCACGCGGTATAGATTGGCGCTTTATTCCACCAGGTGCCCCTGAGATGGGAGGCTCATGGGAGCGAATGATACGCACGGTGAAGGCTGCTTTAAAAACAGTACTAAAGGAACGTGCTCCACATCAAGAGACCCTTTACACCCTAATATCAGAGGTGGAAGCCCTAGTTAACAGCCGACCTATCACACATGTTTCTTCTGATCCCTTTTACCCAGAAGCACTTACACCTAATCATTTTTTAATAGGCACATCGTCAAGTGGCCCTGCAGTAGGTAGTTATTCCGATGTCGATCTTTGTCTGCGTCGCAAATGGCGAATAGCTCAGCGTCTCACAGATTTATTCTGGAACCGCTGGCTCAAGGAGTACTTGCCCACGCTGTTACCTCGACAAAAATGGACAAAGGAGGTAAGTCCACTTAAAGTAGGTGATTATGTCGTTATTTGTGAGCAAAACGTAGAACGTGGGTCGTGGCGTCACGGAGTAGTGAGTGCGACACACGAAGGCTCTGACGGTCGCGTACGGGTCGTTGACGTGCGCACACGCACGGGGTTGTTACGGCGCCCTGTAACGCGCGTCGCCCTATTGTCATCCATTGATTCGAGTGCTGACTAGTCAGCACTGAGGGGCGGAATTGTAGGCGACAGCGTTACATAGTTTTTAAATTAATTTACCTAAGTTAAGTTTTAATTTTAATAATATTTTTGTAATAGTTATTTGTATGTATAGCACAACTTTAAATAGATTTCAAATTGCTAAATTCCTATGATGTTGAAGCCGAAAACAATATTCAAATAGAAGGTAGATATAACACAATTTTAAAAAAAGCATTAAGTCGGTATTGGTGTCTACGGTTTCCGGTCTGTTTCGAGTGTCAAAAAACTGTGTCTTCCATATTTTTGTATCGCTCTGTGCCTAATTAAAAAATAGTAAAATCCTTAACCGAGTGGCCTCATTTTAACAACCTGCAGCTTTATACTTTACAACCGGATATACGGACTCGTCACACAGGAGGCAGATTTTAGCACGCGCCTTTTCGTCTTTGCGTTTGGCGATGGGATCGTTGAGGTTGGCTGGAGAACAGACGACGTCCCATAGGTCGAAGTCCGTCAGAAGACATTGAACACTAAACGCCCACGTGTTAAAATTATTGCCTTTGAGTTTGTTGAAGCTTACACTTGATGTTGAGACATCTTGGTGACCTGAAGATAGTGCCGGCGTTGCCGATGGTTGATCCATAGCACTTTAGTTACTTTAATTTTATCTTACTCACGCTGTCCACTGCTAGAAACTCTGGGCCCATAACCTTTTGCAGAATTTCAGTTGGAAACACAGTATTGACGTGGTAATAAATAAAATATATAGAGTTCTGAAGTAAACGGTGTATATTGATAAACAACAAAAAAGGGATGTGACACACAGATGACTCACGTCATATTTAAATTAGTATAGCGTCAGGGTGTTCTTATTATATAAAAACCAAGAAGGTTTAACAATTCTAATAAAACGGGACAGAAATAAAGTTATAGTTTTTGATACTCGAATGGAGTAGATACGTGTGCCTAAAATAAGTACTTAAAGTTACATGTTTTAAAAATTAATAAGTTATTTTGACAAAGCTATTACTATACTATACTTTTGATATTTATGAAGAGGTTTTAGGGGACACCTATGTTTTTAAATATAAGATATTTAGATAACGATATTACAGTATATATATTCTTTGATTTTACTATTCCAATTACTCACAAGTTTAGAAATACTTACAAAACAAGAGCAACCTTTTTTTATTGAATTCGAACCTTTTATACAACAAAACGATACCAAACAACATCCAAGACAATTATTGTAAGAATAGCAAATAAAGAAAGAAAACGATGAAAAAATTTTATGCTCCAGGCGGGAATTGACGCCCCGCCTCCTGGGGTCCGGTCAGATGCGATAACCGCTACGCCTCCGGAGCACTTGGTGTAATCTACCAATTTCTTCATCGCTTTTGCGTTTTCCAAGAGCATCGTTTATTTATTATTGCGTTTAATTTATTTACATTCTTTTAAATTGTAAGTTTATTTACGTAGTAACAAAAATATATAAAGAATCAATGTAAATAAACCACTTTCATTTTTGTGTCAGTAATGAACAAGATAGGTAGCGAGTGAAAGAGACAAACCTATACAACACGACAGTTGGTTTGTTTACCTAAATTCTTCATCGAAGTGCGCTCAAGAGTAGATGGCGTATTTAATCGGAATCAAAAAATGATACGAATGAGTGCGCTGAAAAGATATTCCAGTGGATAATAAAATTCAACTAGGTATGTCGCTTATGCATTTGAACGCACTTTCATTACCCGTCGGAATTAATCTGAGCCGTATAATTTATTAGGCTTTCCGGTTTACGTGACCCGACCCGAGTAAATTAATTTCATTAATCAATTAACAGAAACAAACCAGCTCTCTGATTTCGGAACTCCCATGAAGTTTATTGAAAATTTGTTGCTATTATGACGTCACTGTAGTAGCTTAGGTACCTTCCTCGGCCGTGGATAGGAAACAAGGAGACCACTGCCATTAGAGTAACAAAAATATTAGAAGTTGAATTGAATTTCACTTAATTTTATTGACATTACATTTTATAATCGCGTGAAACGTGTCACTTGGGTTCCATCCTTCCTATAGCATGGGTCCTTCAAAAGAGGCGTGAAAAGCATTTTTCGAGCTGGCAAAGTGCTGTCCTCGCTTATGGGAATTTTCTTACTAAGGTACAGGCTTAGTATCAGGCGTACTTAATGTCATTAGACATGCTCTACCAGTCAACCGGAAAGTTGAGTCCAGAAAGATTCAATAGGAAGTGAAAAAATAATAGAATGAAATCGAAAGTTGATTTTTATGTCTATTAAGAAATGTGGTATGTACAGTCGACAGCGCATCAAGCGTAACAGTTTGACCTTCAGATCGCCCTTACTAAGTTCGCAATAGCGGCGGTTTTCGTAGTGCAACTGTTACAATTGATGTGCTGCTGTCCATACTTTATTCAAGGAAATATTGACATTATTTAGCTTTCATTTTCTTATCTCTCTAAGTTACGTATGATGTGTACGGTCGACCACAGAAGTAGCTGAACACTTTAGTACCATGTCACAACGACTCTAGCGTCAATATAGTACGGTAGCAACTATAAAGTACGTGCACCTACTTCTGTGGCCTACTGTAGCTATAAATTCCTGTACATGTCATAGGAATTTCTGCAGTACGAGCGTTATAATGTTTGCTCAATCATTTAATGCTTACCAGAGATTGAATGATATCATCGGCCACATTACGCTTGTGTGCGCAAAGGCTGTAGACTGAGGAATGACTGAAGATAACTGGAGCTTTCGATACCCTGATAGCGGCCCGCGTGGTGTTCTCCCCCACGTGAGACAGGTCCACTAGCATTCCGAGGCGATTCATCTCCCTGATCACTTTCTGTTAATAAAAAAAATCGTCACAAATCGAACACGTATAAATGAAATTGTTTACATGGAAAATCAGGTAAAATTACAGTCGCATGATACAGTCGCGTCAAGCAACAATGCAGATAAAATCAAACACCACTTTCTTCTATATGCTCATTGCTAGGTCATAGTAGTTTATCAATAGCAGAATTAAAATTACCGTAATAATTTCTAGAAACATCGACAATGGAGCTGATTCTGGTCAACACTTACTAAATCTAAATATAACGCACGTCAGCGTCTTGTGTAGGAAGCTCCTCCTTAAATACTTTATATTTCTAAAGGATTTTGTGAGTTTTGCCAGAATCAAATCTCTATGCTGATGTAAAAAATATTGGTTTGAAAAATATTTTTTTACATACATCGCTTTTTTACAAAATAAATCAAATTTTTTTATCGACATCCTCTGTCGAGTGACTGAAAGGTACAAAATAAAGAAAACTAAAAGAAAAAAAAATGGGAACAGTGATTTTTATCTGATACTTAAATGGCTGCTGATTTGAACAAAGTGGTATTTACGTGCCTTTGTTATTTTTCGTTTATTCTTTGATTACATATTCAAAGGCAATGTACGATATTTTGTCTATTATAATGTCAAAAGTATTATAAATAACTTGAGCAACGTGAGTTAACATTTCGCAAATAAAATCACAAAATTGTTTTGCGAAAAGATGCTAGCAATAAAGTCCAAGAACGCGTTGAGTCAGAAAGTTTTTTATTATCAAAATTGAATTCAACAATTTCATGAGGCAATTCGTGTTTCTCCAGGTTTGATTGCGCGAGGGACCTGTTTTCGCAACATAGTCATGTTGAGAGAATATTATCGACGAACGAATATCTACGAAATATTTTCTAGAATGTCTACGAACGTTTGGTTTCCAAGTATTTACAAATTAAAAAGCCGACGGAGTATTCAAACGTGGAAATACACGTTTCTGCGAAATCGTTGCTTTCAGACTTTAAAATGGTTTTGTAATGAAACAAACAATTCGCATACCAGCTTAAATGTTAGTAGAATTATTTAAGTACCAACGTTTACGCGATATTTGTTGCAATTTCTTAATCCGTTTTCACAGTTTAATGAATATTCAGGTTTTTACGAACTACTTTTTTTACTTTTTTTACTACTTATCTACATCAATCTACCTACGCTTCAAACACTTGATATTATGGTATGTGACCGTCGGCGGGCTGGTAAGGGGTGAAAGGACATGGGATATTTAAGATTTTTTTTTTATTTTTATTGTTATTCATTGACAATTTTTTTTATTGGTTTTATTTACTAGCTTAATTTAAATATTTATCGACTTTCTTTGCCGATTATACAAACGGCGGCACAGCGAAAATTATCCTTATTACAATGGATTTATGCCCGTTTTCACTAATCATTCCCTAAGCTTGGGTGATTCTTAACGACATTTGTCTCTTTCTATCTTCTTTAGATAGACTGATATAAAAATCGCTATGAGACTCTTAACGCTAAGAATCCATGCAAGAAGGCCTGTCCCCAGGAGTTTGGACCAACGGCTTAACCTGACTTTTGAAGCACGGAGGAGCTCGAGATAACAAATTTTGTTTGACCCATCCGGGATCGAACATGGCGAAAGTTGCTTTGTTTACGTAATCGAAACTGGACCGAACGAACCACTAAGTCACCGAGCTCCTCGTGTGGAATTAAATTCGTAATAATTTATTTAGTTTAATCTTTGATTTGAACATACATAGGCAGAACGTGATTTTGAAATAATATAAAAAAATAAATTATATTGATCATTGAAATACTACGTGTAAAGTAATATGAGACAGTTTGCTTTATTAAACATGTCATTGATGTGACTTTAGAATGGAGTCTGTAAAAATTCGTGGCAACTTCTATTCCGAATCATAAACTTTAGCTTTAGAAGTTCTACAATAAACTATTTCCGTCCCTGTCTTCCTTTTGTTTGTAAAAAGAGACAAATGTTCAATCGTATTGGCAATTGGATTCGTGAACACGTCCGGATCGATCCTACAGTCATAATTCATAGCATAAGCCGATGCGGACGACTCCCGATTCATTTGGCGTCGAAATAGCGGCCCACGGTTTAATAACATGGTAATGAGATTCAAACGTGACGACCAGGATATTTTATTTCAATTGCACGCGGCCGGCAATGGTTTGCGCCTGGGGAACAAAAAGTTATTAAAACAAGCGACTGAGCGAATAAATTAATAAATTATTGAGATAACGATGAAATTGAATGGGTTCGAAAGGTGGAATTTGTTATAGATTTTCACTTTGGATGTAATCATTTGTACATTATCCTGAATTCGTGTTTTATGAAAAAGCGGTTACAGATACGCAGTATTGATTTTACTGGTGAATGCAGTAATGAATATTGGACAATCGTTTTAAATATTATTATTTGATACTATGGATTGTTTTCACTTTATTGCGTACTGGATCAAGTGCAAATGTTTCATGTAAGCTGTGAAAAACATTAAAAAAAAAATACAAGTGAGTAATAAAAACATCCGAAGTTGAGATTTGGGTACTTAAAGTCGCAAGCTTTATATCTCTCGCCAGTTCTCGATAGACATTCGATTTCAACAAAAAAGTAAGATTAATGGCAATTCTAATATTTCCAAAGTTTGACAAGCATTGTGATAAATTTAGGTTCAAAAGTGGTAATTAGATCCCTAAGTCATTAATCATAAAATTGGACGTAGATTTTTTTTCGTTTCAACATATATAGTATACCTATTACAATCAGACCGGATTTCTCTGGAACTTTCCCGATGTTACCACAGCAAAAATACTTACAGGTCCAAATTAATGGCATCCGCGTTTCCTTTCTCATCTATCTAAATGGATATCACATAGAGAAAACAAAACTGATCCTTACTACTAGGACTTAAGACAATTGTTTGCACAAAATATTCGCTAAGCTTAAACAATAGTTATCACGTGGTAATAAAGACGTATTTCCCTTGCTTACCTCTCCGAATTCGGTGAGTCCGTTAGCGGCTGGCGGTTCGTTGGATGAATCAGCCCTATGGAACAAACGTAACAATACAAATAAATGGTGCGACAAAAGAAAATGGAAAGAGAGACAAAACATGTGCATTTGCTGTCTTTTGTTCGCCAGCATTGTGCGTTCGCCTAGACTTGGGTTTTATTTTTTTTGGTTACAAAAGAAAAGTTTTCGGTATAAGAAAAGCTTCATATTTCTAAATTAGGTATTTTCATAAATAACTTAAGAATTTTAATGAATATCAAAAATAGACCGCGTAGACCGAAGTAGACCGCTTACCATCAGGTGGGCCGTATGCTTGATTGCCACCTTAGTGGTATAAAAAAATAGTCTCAATTTCGAGATACCGTCGTGTGGTAAAGTGCTGATCATTTATTACAGCTTGCTAAAAAATAAAAATGTCTGTCCTGTTCTTTCACTACAAATAAGGGGTTTGCCTATTGAAAATTTACCCAAGCTTGGGCATCCCAAGAATCTAATAGAAAAACATCAAATTACATCGCGCTTGAAAATGCACTAGATCTGTTAACAATAAAGACGCATTCTTTTTCTATTTACATCGGATCCATATACAGGCTGTTACAGAATTCCGACATAACATTTGGAATTCTAGGGTTGCGGGGAGTCGATATAGTAGTACTGCGTGTGTGTGTGTGTGTATGGTGTTAATGTAGTGTGTCGTACGATACGCAATTGTTCGCAATTTTTAGGGTTGTTAAGGTAACTCTTGACAGGGAACATAACCACCCCCTTAATCTGTCAAGCGGCGTTATCCCACCGGAGGGCTATGACAATTGAAAAATCAAATATGTCTGGAATCTGATGCCTGACGGGTATAATTTTATTTCGGGCTTTTGGAACACACTGTATATTTGTTCAATATTCATGTTTGTAAAAATTCGTTGCAAATACTTTATAAATACTTTTTTACTATTAAAAAATATGTGTAAAATTTTTTTTGAAGAACAACACTTTATAAAATGATGTTATTTAGCTTTAATATAAAACACGGTAAATGATTCTACACCACCAGCCTTTATGGCTTCATGTTATTTCAAAGTTTTTATACAAAAAACAGTCCTTATTAATTTACTAAGTAGACCGATTTTTCAATAAACCATAATTTGAAAATAAACGGCGAACAGTCCATTAAACTTCCAGCCCTAGCTAAGATCTCTTACGCCGGAAAAAAATATAATTCTTCAAAATCTCAATCGAGACGATAACCGTGTCGACCGGGAAGGGTGATAAATTGCATTAGACGCTTGAAATGAGAGTGCAGAATCGAACCTTGCATAATTAATGGTAATCTTTTGTATTCAGTAGACTGTGAATTTATCCGCCTTGAAAACCCTATCAATTTATGGAACTTTATTCAATTTAGGTATGTGTTACCTAATGATTTTAACTATGGAGGCATGCAAAAATTTTTTTTTTTTTTAAGTTACCCGGGTCTCATTAATCATGTATCTATTGCCATCTCATTGAGACTATTCCTATGAGCCCAAACATGTATCTGCTGTAAGTTTCTGAAGAATTAAGCATTTCGCAGACTTTTTGATGGAATAGTCTCCTATTCCATCAAAAAGTCAAAGTAAAACGCGTATTTTATTTGTCAAAATAATAATATGGAAATTCGATATTCAGCAGACATGGAAAACATCGTTTTTACTGTAGTCGTGGATAAGCAAAAAAATTCGGGTACCTATAGGATATTATATAATAGTGTGAAGACCAGTAAAAAGGGTTGCGTAATAATTGATATTATATATTTTTCATTCAACGCTTAAAACAAAATTTTGTTATGCACTCTAATCTTGAGTTTGATGATTTTTTGTGACTGGATTTAAACAGGACTTCAAAATAAAATTATGATCTGCGAACACTCGTTGAGGAAATGGTAAAGTATAGGTTGCTTCTCGGACATCACTGAGGCACCAAGTTATTTTTTTTAAACAACCAGATGACAAGTAGGATACGACTTTCTTTCTTAAAATTAAAATGCATTTGTATTTGACAAAAGCATCTCCATTATAGTACCTACTACTGAAAAAAAGTTTATGACATCCGGCCGAGTGGAATGTGGGCCTTCGTCCAAAAAGAGTCCAAAGTTTCGGAATTCGCTAACGAGCCCCTTTGCTACTCGTATATACGTAATCCTCAACGCGTGGTCAAAAATGGAAGGGTTTCTAAATAATTTGTTGCTCAGGCTTTGTTCGCGCGACCCTTCTTTGTACCAAGAGTTTACATAAGTATTTAAGTACATCCTTCACTGTCTTTATTGGATTTTCTAATGCTTAGATACAAACCTCCAAATAAATTATTCTACGTGTCACTCCCCGTTCGCTGCAATGGCAATGTGTACATTTCATCCTATTTGAGTCAGGACACCAAGAGACGTAACAGATGTGACGTCGTTTGTGTGGCCTAAAGTATTTCTGTATGATATTTACACGTGTACAATTGTTAAGGCCGAAGACAGAATGCAACGAGAAGCGGTTTTATTATATTTTCCGGTTTTCTAGTAAGCTGTAGGCTGTAGAATATCGCAGCAATATCGCAGACATTGTAGGTACAATGTCTGCGATATTCTGTATTGTGGAGTTAGGTAGGTAGCTTCCCCAGCCGGTAGTGATGTATGAAGTTATCAAAATCGAATACATTGTGGGGTATTATCAATTCAATATCAATTTATCGAACCTCAATTATAAGCCCTCGGTTCGTAAGTCTACCGAGGAGTCTTCGTCTAAGAAGAACTTCAATCTTCCTCTTCACCATACCAGTTCTCAATTTAATTTGTCTTTATGCTTTTAAAATCACAACATTCGCTGCTTTCTTTGCCATGCCATCACAAAGTCTATCCATCTTACTTTATTTTTTCTTTTATGCCCTACCTGGATATATGGTTTTTTTTAAACTTAAATTTTATCGCCCATTGAGGTGGGTAGCAACCCACAAATCCTGCGTTGGTCAAGGTTGTCAGAACTAATTGATGAAGCGTTATGTTGGCTTGCAACACATTACTTTTTATTTTTAAGAGGAGGCAGGCGTTAGTAGCTACGAGCGTCAAGCTAAGGTGCTACGAGTTACTCATGTGCTACGAGCGTCCATTGGCTACGGTAACTACTAACCCTCCTAAATTAGTTTCTTCGAACAATCTATCACATATGACCATTTAATTCGTTATCTTAATCTTTCTTACTATGGTCGTCAACCCTCCTCTTTTTACCATAACAAGACAGTCGGCTGCCTCTTAATTTCTATGTCTTTGTTAACACTTTTCGTGGAACCTTCAGTCTTAAGTCAATGCAAGAAAGATAGGAATGGGATTTCATGATAAAAAATTTAAAAAATTTCTCGCACCTTCCATCACACAGATTCCTCCAGTATCAGCATGACATTTGTTCTCGTGATCCCTTCAAGCCCGGCTTTGCTTGATATTCGCCGGGAAATAACACGGACACGAATATTTACTTGGTTTCGTAATTAAAACGGTTGCCTAGTTTAGAACCCGCTTCAGATAAGATTATTGCAAAGCTCGACCCTACATTTTGGGTGTTTTCCTGAGGTATCGTTCCAATTTCTGTTTACTGATAATCTCTTTTTAAACAATCTTTGTTAGTAATCTCGGTAAACTACGGGGCCTTTCGGTACAAGAATATGATGCTAAGCCTATACACAAAAGAGTATAGTGTACCTATATTTTTTGTATTTGTAAATGTTTTCTCTACAATTATTGCGTTCAAGTAGCAACTATTTGTACGAGCGCGTAATCAGCATGCCACGGCACTAAAGTATTACCGACGCTATTTCTGAGTTCGACTGTACTTATTAAATATATAAGTCATCAGAAAAGTGGGTTTTCGGTGGCTACGAGAGTTTGCTGAATAATATTTAAACGAAATTTAGTAATACGTGGTAGGCCCGTATGTAGGGTCGTCTGGGTAGGTACCACCGCCTTTCTTATTTTAGCCGTTAAACAGTACGCTGTACCTCGGATTGAAGGGAAAGGTAGCCAGTGTAATTACTGGGCATGGACGGCATCTCATCTTAGGCCTCAGGATGACAACGCAACTGCAATATAAAGTGATTTTCCATTGTTATTGCAGGTGTCTATAGGCGGCGGTAACCGCTTACCATCAGGTGGACCGTCAGCTTGTTTTGAAAAAATCCATTTGCATTTCACATATAGCTAGTTAAATAAAAAATGTGTTTTGAGTGCTATATTCATTCAAGGCATTTAAAACAATACGATCGGCTCAAACAGTTTAAAATATTATCGGAGTCACTAAGTTCTATTCATAAGTCACCATATGGTGATATATGATACAAAGGTAAGTGTATATTACTTCACTTTGTTGTACCGTACATTTGCTAATCTTCGTAAACATGATTAATCTCTTTGAGGTGTGCTCGCTGTACTGAAACTCTTATTATTCACCTCTGATAAATGTTATACATGGCATCTGGTTCTTTTGTTCACTGAACAACATGGAAAAATGTTAGCGTTCGCAAAAAATAGAAAAATGAAGCAATATCTCACGAAACAAGGAGAATTAATAGTGCACCCAAAATACTTGTAAAGAATTCTTCAAATTTACAATTACGGTTTACAGTTGGTTATATGATAAGCAGTTTTCATATGGTTTTGGTAGTCGTTGCAGGGTAATTTAAAAAAAAATATTTTTTTTTATGTATTAGTTAAAGTACCTATGTATTTTATTATTATTGTGAAAAAGAAAACACCTTCAATTCGTTCATAATCAAGTGGTCTGAGTCGTTACCGTGCGAAGTATAATAGAAATGAAAATCTAACTGTGAGAATATTTAAAATAAGTTTGCAATGTGACGATGTCTAAAACAATGAATAGGTATATTACTTTTGCCAAAATCTATATCCTATTTGCTATAATAATGTGTAATGTGGGAAAGTGTATAAGGAGATACCTTGCGAATATTTAGTTTTTTTGACCCGCGAAGCATCAGATTCCAGACACAATTGAGTTTTCAACTGTCTTAGACCTCCGGAGGGAAAACGCCGCTTGACAGTGAAATACTTAGTATACTTCCTTATTACTGTTGATCTTGTTTTCAAATATGACAGAATTGACTAATTGATAAAGTGTTTTACAAACGCCAGAACAGGACTCGAGACAATTTTCATAAAATAAAACCTAGTTGGAAAAGGATGATCCTTCCCATTCGCTTTTTCCGTCTATAAGTCGAATATTTATAACCCCAACTTTGGTATTTAGAAAAGCAATAATTTTTTGGTATAAATTATATTTAAAAAACATATTTTTATATAATAATACACATCTCTTTCTGAATTCGCCAGAGCCAGCAACATTACAATGGTTAAAACCTGGTTATCTGTTTTAAACTCTTTCGAGAATATTGTATTTGCTGTGCCCCGGTGCGGACATCCCTCTCGTCGTTTATTGGGCACTTGCTTAGAATATAGTAATAACATATACAGTGACTCTTATTCCACGTACAATAAGAGTCACGAACACCGAGAAGTCGGTAGATGTTATTGCTCGTGACTGTACTCCTAATGTGTGTTTCAATCGAATTGAAACGAAAACCTACGTGCGTAGTCGCGATAACTGTCATGTCGTATGAAAAGAGCATCTATGCCTTGCCGCACACGGGCCACCGACCACAGCCACAAAACGCCGCCACCGGCATATTTCCTAGAGTTTTCATACATTTGTATAAAAAAAAAAAAACATTTGACGCCGATGGCTGCCACACGCCACAAAACGCCGCTTCTCGCTTCTTGTGGCTCACACCGACCACTAAACGCCAATACACAACGCCACTCGCACGAACCCCAGTTAACCAGTTCAATGCGAAGGCAACGCACGGAATCATTTAATCGGTTGATTGAAATAAAATAATATGGATATAGAATTATTTGTATCAGAGATTTAATCTCGTCCTGCTATACTTAAACGAAAATGTTTGAAAACCTTTGTGACAGTGTGATCCACTACCAGAAATAATCGACATCGAGTTTGACGATAGACAAGACGACGACCCGCCATTGATTTTGACGTTTGAGCACAGCGTTGCGCGCGAGCGTATTCACTAAACTCTACGTCGATCACCTGGCTGTATATGTATGTATGTTATCGCTGGTTTAGAGATACAACATGAAGTGCAATCGATATTTTTTGATTTCGTTTTTCTTGTATTTGAAATGTAACGCAATGACTCCGTTCAATATTTCACTGACTTTTACATAAAGATACAAAAATAAGCAGCTTTTTAGTTCCGATTCACACCGTGCTTCGTCGTCGGAACGCTAGTATCGTCAACGGCAGCATTGTGATACCTTTTGGCGTTTTTTTGACAATCATTAATTGTCAAAAAACGCCAAAAGATACCTTTTTTTTTGACAGTGCTGCCCACAGTGTATTGTGATTATTGGACACTTTTTAAAACGAGTATGGATATAAGAAGTGAACACAACGACGAACATTTTCGTATCAATTCGTTGCGAATAAAGTTTTGCTATACAGTGTCCCGAGTATAAACCTTAGGTTTGACGGTGCTAGCTAACACTTGGTTACCTCCTGTAAAAACGATTAAAATGATAGGTTTTTCAGTCGATGACGCTGTAATTGCGTTTGGCAGTAAGACAACATAACCAAAAAATTTTTCGTGCAGATAACTCACCAGGGAGTGTTGCAGGTGTGAGTGAGAGTCATGTATCGTACTCCAAGCTGGTAGTAGCTGCGGAGAACCCCCAAGGAGTTAGCAATGGAGTGGCCTCCTTCGATGCCAATTAGAGACGCAATCTTCCTTGGCCTGGCGCTATGAGCTTGCAGGATATCTGTTGAACAAACAGCTTTTCATTTTACCTCAACATCATCACCAGCCTATAATAATAATAAGTCCTACTGGCATAGGCCTGGGGGAAACAATAAGCATTTTCGAATATAACAAAACCGCGTTGGCTCAATGTGATGTGGTGGGTTAAAGAAGGTCACGGAAGAGCTCAAGATCACAAATTTCGAATGACTCATCCTGATCAACCATGGCGAAAGTTGGACCAATGTTGCAGTGCTATGGCCCAAGCTCCTCATGCGTTTCTTCCGTGTAGGAAGGCCTGTGCCCAGCAGTGGGACGTATGTAGGCTGGCGATGTGAAATGTGTCTAGCTTCTAAGACAAACATGATTTAAAATATTACATTTCTTAAAGATCTAGTGCTAAATGTAGATTTTATGGTTTATTTAAAGCCTCTGTGCTTCGCGAAAGCTGTTTATAGGGCCATCCCGTGGGTCTACGCGTTATACGGTAGGTACGTTTTAAACGTCCCATAAGTTGTTTTATATCGCATTATTCTCAAGATTCAAATATCAGACGACATTAATACTCGAAAACACATATCGGAGAATTCTTCTTAATTGAGTTTTTGACGTTAATTAATACAATGATCTTTAAAAGAGGTGATTTGATAGTGTTTCGTTAGTTCTCATTTTTACTAATTCCTAATATGAACTACATGGAATTTGGTTAGGCCAGTGTAAACCCAAGGCACGAGTCTAAAATAATCAAAAACATCAGAGTTTACATTTATTTTGGAGAAATAACCCTTTGATGAAGGAACGCCTATTATTTATCATTCTTTTTAATCGGCTTGTTCAAACCATTACCAAAAGTGATTTTACTACGGCCTCGTTAAATTACTAAAGATAATTAAAATGAAAGGAATAGTGTTTCTTATACACAGATTATTTATACCTAGATCAACTCGTCTTCAAAAAGTATAGTTTTTTTTCAATGTGGGTTTTTTACAAATTATTTTAAATGAACTCTTACTTACTTCACATCTTAATTTTACCTGTGTATCACAAATAAATAAATGATTATGATTATGATTATGAAATGAAATTTTTCCTAAAATATAACAGTTTATATTCAAAGTGCAGGCAAGTTAATATTCAAAATCCAAGCAAGATTTTACGAATGGAATAAATATTTTTTGTTAAAATTATAT
Source organism: Nymphula nitidulata (assembly GCA_947347705.1). Taxonomy (NCBI): domain Eukaryota; kingdom Metazoa; phylum Arthropoda; class Insecta; order Lepidoptera; family Crambidae; genus Nymphula; species Nymphula nitidulata. The sequence goes on from OX374616.1 coordinate 29,665,408, forward strand.
GTTGCAAATGAGTGTCAATTACTTACAGCATGTAGAATATGTAGAGGATGTCCATGTCTAGATTTGTTACTATTATAAAAAATAATTTTCTGCACTAAATTTGTCTTAAATTATCCACAAAATTTCAAACAATCTTTCAAGCCGTATTTAATATGGAATTATAATATACAAAAACATAGGATGGTAGTTCCAGTTTGCTCAAAATACTTTATACAAAACGGCAATTTCATACTTGAAGACCTAATACGTCATCTCTTTGGAGGGACTTAAAACAAACTATGATGGTGACTCATGATTCGACCAACGATATCGCTTTAGTGAAATATTGTCAAAAATATAAAATTTAAAATTTTATTTCACCCCCGGCCTCATTAATCGCACTGAGACCAAATACGCTATTATACTGTAAGTTTCTGAAGAATTGGGCATCCCGTAGACCATTTGATGGTACAAGATTACCTGAAGGTTAGCATGTCTTAGATACCACTTAAGTAAACAGTAAAGCGAATTTCAAATCAATCGGATCTGTGAAAGTTAGTAAAACCCTTTTTTCAAGTAGGAAATGAGCTGATAGTCGTCAAACGCCTGAACTGATCTTCATATAGGTTTTATATAACCAGCCTGATCACGTCAGCTTTCAAACAAAAAAAAACAAATCAAAATTGTTCCATACACAGACAGACACGTCAAACTTATTACACACCCTTCGTCGGGCGTTAAAAATAGTATTCTAGAACATTTGCGTCAAATTGATTTAAAAACATCAAAATTAAAAATGTTCTTCCTATTTCATTCCCACCATTCAATTGTTTGAACTTGATCAGTAGGCATGCTCTTTACTGAATTAATGTCGGCGCATCAAAACTTGAAGATTTTGAATGAATATTTTATGAGTTGGAATTAGAATAATTTCCATTACAACCCAGTTAAACTCAGACGCAAGTTTATATTTTGAATAGCATTACCTAATGGGTGAAATTTCATCTACAGTCGCGAGCAATAAGACGTTTACACTTTCGACAGCCAATGACCCTTATAGCTCACCGTATAAGGCACTCGAGATGTTAAAAGCGTACACATCCTAATGCTCCTGACTGTACCTAACGTTGGGTATTCGTATTGGCATGTTTACTTGACTAATGTTTGACAATTATGCAAACATCTCGAAAGGTATGTTTAACACCTTCGTTGATATATGCCTACTAAATTAAAATACATTTTTTTTAGATTTTTAATCCGATTCCGGAAAGACGTGGGAAGCGTCAGTACCTACATATTTTTAAATATACAAAGCACGGCAAATGACACAACACCACCTGATGTGAAGGTTGGCGAAACTGGTCACCGACATTCGTTTCTTCATAAAACTGCCAGCCGACACAACATTTCGTATATCACCGCAGAGAAAGGTTCTGTTGGCGACAGAACCAACAATCATTGATTTTGAAAGTTATTGTATTTATTAACCGACTTCAAAAAAGGAGGAGGTTATATGTTCCTCTGTACGTATTTTTTTTTGTTACATACAAAAAAAAATACGTACAGAGGAACATATAACCTCCTCCTTTTTGTTACATACAAAAAAAATACGTACAGAGGAACATATAACCTCCTCTTTTTTTGAAGTCGGTTAATAAATACAATAACTTTCAAAATCAATGACAAGCAACGAACAATAATAATTTTTTACGCGAAAAAGTATTCCATTCTCTTTTAATATTCAGCTTTCTATTTGCAGTTCCAGTTCGAAGTTTAAATAAAACCTTTGATTAATTTACCTCCTTGGTTGCCATGTTTTGGAGTAAAAGATCGTTACATTTTTAAATTACACGGCAGAATGAGTTTATATAGCAATTTTAATGGCCGCTAAAACACGACAGATATGAATTTTCATACAACTTTTAACGGCCGGTGCTCGCATGGCCAATACGGCGATTTCGATTTATCTCGAAGAAGGTTATCAAAATAAAGCTCAAATTTCCAAGCATGTTTGAGAAAAAAAGTTTTTATTTCCAATTGGTTGAAGTGAGGTCAAGTTCTTCTCGATGTAATCTCAGTGTATCAGCATGCCGCCTTCGTCTTCGTCAAACTAATTTGTAACTTTAAAACCGGATCGAACAGGGCACGTCTGGATTTGTCTTGTTGCTGTTTTCGTGCTATCATTGCATTATTTCTTCAACAGATTATTCATGACGCGTTGTTTAAGTACTCTAAAAAACTGTATTTATAGCGCACTAAAACTTATTACATATACTGAAAATATCAAAGGAGACGTAAGAGGATGTTACATATCGTCGGTGGATGTGCGAGACCGCGTAAGAGCAGTTTGCAATACCGCGTATGCGTTTTTCTTTATTTCGCATGAGGAAGAAAAAAGTTAATATCTTGGATATTCCTACACATTTCTTTGACTGAACTTGTTTGGAATTTCTCTGCCTATATAGGTCCCACTGCTGGGCACAGGCCTTCCTACATGGGAGAAACACACGAGGAGATTGGGCCATAACACCACCACGCTGAACAAATGAGTATCTAGTATGAACGAATCAGCGCTGAGAACCAGCTGGCGCGACATATCAATTTTGCGACTTTTGTAAATACGCGATATTGCAAACTACGTAGTCTTGCACGCCCACCGACACCGACGGTGTATGGCTTTGTTTCGTGTCCGAGTAAAAAAATATTGAAGTCATAAATGCAGTTCTTTAAGGAGGGAGGAGTGTATCACTAGCTTGGGATCGCATTATGCGAATAACTAAGTCCCAAGCCCGTCCTCACACTGTTCGACAAACTGACACCGTGAGCTCCGTAGGTATACGTGAATCGGACCGCTCAAAATATAACACAAAGTGACGGTACATAACTTAAAACTTATCAAAGACAATTGATATCTTCAGTCTTCCCGTGACCATGATCGCTGTAAAGTACCGTCTCGAGTGTATCATAATAATAATGTTACATCTGATTGAACCGCGAGTTACATTACATCCGTTAAATTGGTTTTATTTCAAATATATATAATTATTTACAAAAATGAGAAAAGCCATTCTAAACTTCAAATTAGTCGGTGGGAACCTACTGAGGAGCTCGGTGGCGTATTGGTTTGAGCGCTCTGGTTTCGATACGAAAAACAAAGCAACTTTCGCCATGGTCGATCCTGGGATGGGTCAATCAAAGTTTGTTATCTCGAGCTCCTCCATGCTTCGGAAGGCACGTTAAGCAGTTGTTCCCGATTGTTCCTGCAACCGCTTTAACACACCAACCCTCATTGGGCAAGCTTGTTAGTGTTATGGCCCAAACTCCTCATGTGTTTCTCCCATGTACTACTTAGACTTGTTGATACGTGTATAAACAAATTGTTCGGATCTCTTTAGTTTGATTAATAGTTTTTTACGATGTTCGATTGTTTTTTAAATGTCAGATTTCGTGAACACAATAAAATGGGAACGGTGCTAACCAAACCAGCCCAGCCCCAACAAAATAATGGCGACCGTGAATGAATTAAAAAAGAGCTGAAAAATTTGCCGTATGGCATTTACCATCGCCACCAAGAAAGTAGAAGAGGCCATTCAAGAAGAAGAACCAGGTCTCGAGGTTAAAGGGTTGTTCGACTCTCTAAAAGCAAAATCCGAACAGTTATTTGATGTGGATACCACTTTAAAATCCTCAGTCTTGTCGGAAGAAATGTCGGAGGAGGAAATGTTTTTCATTTTATATATCGAGGAAACCACTGATTGCGAGATGCGTTTCAACATCCTCAAGGCCAAATGTGAGTCTATTTTTTTACACTCAAAATTATTGAAAAATTCTAACGATGATGACAGTGTCAAAACTGCTATAGAAGCTCATTCTCGTAAGAGAAAATTTCAGTTACCAAGTTTAGATTTAAAACAGTTTGACAGTAGAGTAGAAAACTGGATTGGGTTCAGGGGGCCGCGGCCGTTTCGCAAGATTCATCAGGATACGTCGATAGATGATGACGATAAATTTCAGTACCTGATAAAAGCTACAGAGCCGGGTACATCTGCCAGGGAACTAGTAGAAAGTTTTCCTCCTAGTGGTGTAAACTATTATAGGGCATTCGAAGATCTGAAAGCTAGATTCGCTAAAGATGAGCTGATTATACAACACTATGTCAGAAAACTAATACAGCTCGTATTGTACCAAAATAGTGAAAAGAATGATTGGAGTTTGCGTGCTTTATACGATAAGTTAAACACTCAACTAAGGGCTCTGGAATCACTCGGCGTTACAAGTGATAAATACGCTGCAATGTTATACCCCTTAATAGAATCCACTCTACCCGAAGACACACTAAGAGTTTAGGAGCGTTCCACTAGAGATAAGGCTAGCGATGAGCTACAACAACTGATGACATTTCTGAAAACGGAAGTTGAGTGTGGTGAGAAGGTTAAGATGGCGAGAAATAGTTTTATTGAAGGTAGCTCTCATAATAGGCAACCTACGGCATGCATCATAACAACTGACAGGAGATATGCTAATAACAAGTTTGGTAAGCCTGATTTGCCTATGGGTTCTTTGCAAGAAAAGTTATTGCTTTGTATTTGGTGTGATAAATCTACACATAGGAGTTCAGAGTGCATTAGTACTAGAAATATGTCATTGGAACAGAAAAAAGAACACTTAAAGTCTAAAAGAGCATGCATGATTTGTCTCAAGATTGGTCATTTCTCTAATAATTGTCGCAGTTATCGAAAATGTTTACACTGTACGAAGCGGCATACATTTATTATGTGTCCAAACGTAAATAAGCAAACGGAAGAGACAGCAACGTCAAGTGAGACACCTAACATCATGTCAAACACAAGTTGCAATAATGATTTGACACAGAAGAACGAAGTTTATAGAGAGTCAAGCCAAGGAGTTTATATTTCTCATAAAAATTCTACTTGTTTATTACAGACTTTTTTTGTAAACCTATTTAATAACCTCAAATGTATAAAAGTGCGAGCGTTATTTGACAGCGGAGCGCAAAAATCATATATTTCAAAGCGTGTTGCGACGTATTTAAGTCTTAAGCCAGTAAGTAACCATACTTTTACTCATTGTCTTTTTGGGGGCGTTGAAACTACTGTCGAGAATCATAAATTGTATAAATTTTGTGTTCAAGATCTAGATGGTAATTTTGAATTTGTTATCTCAGCCTACGATAAAGAGAAACTTTGTGGTTATCTACCCAAGCTTCCTGACCCGTTAGTTTTTGAGCAATTACAAAAATTAAACATTAAATTAAATGACTGTGATACAGAGAATAACGATATAGAGTTGTTGATTGACGCAGATCATTACGGTTCCTTATTCACGGGTGAGGTAGTTCAGGTAAATGACTCGCTAGTTGCTATGGGTACTAAATTGGGATAGATTTTACAGGGCGTTACAACCACTTCAAACGTTTACGTTCCCGGTCATACTGCAGCTAATTTTAATGTTATAGCACAACTTTGGGATTCGGAGTCTATTGGCATCAAGGATCCTGTGCAAACTAAAAAGAGAGAGGCGATTGTAAATTCCCAGCCGCTATCTTACGGTGCAGATGATGTTGATGTGTCATCCTAGCCTATTACGCCTGCATTTTTCTTACAGCCTTTGTCGTGTAGTGAAGTTGTCGACTTCGATCAGTTAGATTTTAAAAGTCTCAATTTACGCGTTAAATATTTGCAGAAATTAAGAGACGACCTCAAGGTCCATTTACGTAATGACTACCTTGCTTTTTTGATTCTAAGAGGTAGGGACGGTACGCATGATTTAAAGGTAGGAGATGTAGTGTTAGTCGAGACCCCCGAGAAATGTGTACGATGGCCGCTAGGACGTGTTTTAGAATTACACGAAGGTCGGGATAGTGTGTGTCGAGTAGCCACAGTTAGGACTTCTACAGGCGTGCTTACTAGAAGTGTTAAAAAATTATATCCGCTTGAGTGTAACAGTTGAATTAACGTTCGCATTTCCTTACCTAATTTTTATTTAGAGACTATATACAGACTGTTGTATTTTTAAGTTGTAATTGTTATGTTAGGAAAAAAAAAGTTTTTTTTTTGTCCCTTGGGAGGATGTTCGGGACTCTTTTGTTTGATTAATAGTTTTTTACGATGTTCGATTGTTTTTTATATGTCAGATTTCGTCAACACAATAAAATGGGAATTATACGGGATAACTTGAAAATCTTATAAGTTTTATTACAAGTCGTCTCTGTAGGGTATTTTTACACCGATTTCAATTACCACGGTGCTAACCAAACCAGCCCAGCCCCAACACAAATAATAATATAGCTTACCAGTAACAGAGGTGGCGAACTGGAAGTGTTGAGGGTATTTATCAACGAGACGACGAATGACATCAATCTGTTCAAGAGTCAGTTGCACGGCGTCTTTGTTCTGAGTAGCACAGGGTACGAAGGCAGACCAGAACTGCGGACAAAAGTAAGAGGTGTTAGTTTTTTTTACTACAAACCCAAAACATTTGATGTTTAATTTTTTTTATACTAGCTGACCCCGCAAACGTTGTTTTGCCATTAAAAAAACAAAATTGTCAAAAAAAAAAATAGATAGTAGCCGATTCTCGGACCTACTGAATATACATATAAAATTTCATAAAAATCGGTCACCCGAGGAGCATGGTTACTAAATTTTTGACATGAGAATTTTATATATTAGAAGGTATGAACATAATACATTAAACGCGGTAAATATAAAATAATAAATTGTAAAAAAAAGACTGCCTTGGCTCGCGGCAGTAACTTCAACTTGTCGACTTCACATTTTTTAATTGATCGATCACACCAATTCGTAATTATATTTGTGTGGCGAATTTTAGCATTGGTTCAAAACGTGGATGAAACGATTAACAGTTGACTACATGCATATTCAACGCCGAAACGTGTTTTCCGCACTGAGTAATGGATTTCTAAATTCTATTGCCTTCATCACCAGCCTATATATGTCTCACTGCTGGGCAAAGGCCTTCCTACATGGCAGAAACACATGAGCAGTTTGGGCCACAACACCACCACGCTGGCCCAATGCGGGTTGGTGGGTTAAAGCGGTTGCAGTAACAACCGGGACCAACGGCTTAACGTGCCTTCCGAAGCACGGAGGAGCTCGAGATTAGAAATTTGATTGACCCATCCAGTGACCAACCATGGCGAAAGTTGCTTTGTTTTCTTGATCGAAACCAGAGCGCTCAAACCACTACGCCACCGAGCTCCTCCTTTATTGCCTTATTCATTAGTAAACACCATAAGTACGCATTTTTTTGCAGTTAAGGACATTTTAAGTGAATAAATATTATTTTAGTTGGTTTTCTGGAAGTTTGCACAAAATTTCACCACCAAGAGCTTGGGTCCGTAATGTACATTTTTACCGAATCCGTTTTATTTTCCATCAGTCCTCCTTGCAATGTGGCCTGCCAAATGCAACTTTAGGCTCGCAATTCTTTGGGCTATGTCGGTGACCTTGGTTCTCCTGCGGATCTTATCACTTTTAATTCGATCACGCAGAGAAATCCCGAGCATAGCCCTTTCCCTTGCCCTTTGGGTTACATAGAGCCTTATTGTGAGGCCCATTGTAAGCGTCCACGTCTAAGTTCTGTAAGTCAACACTGGCGACACACACGGATTAAAGACTTTCGTCTTGAGATACTGGGGTAGTTGGGCCGGGAATATGCCGCGAAGCTTACCGAACATCGCCCAGCCGAGTTGAATCCGTCGATTGACCTCTTTCTGGAAGTTGGACTTACAAAGTTAGATTATTTGTCCCAGGTCAACAATTTCCAGTGTAGAGCTTCCAACCTTTACAGGAGTGGGTACGACATAGGAATTCAAAATAATCTGATTTGATTTGTGTCTGATCCATGCATCCATTTTAAGACCTACTTTTTTTTTATACAACTAGATGACAAACAAGCTGACGGCCCACCTGATGGTAAGTGGTTACCGCCGCCTATAGACACCCACTTGTTGGGAGTTTAAAAGCTTGTGGCTCAATTTAATATGTACTAGTTTATTTACACAATTAAATCGCGCGACACGCTTTTATGATCATATAAATTGTGTATAATGAGGTTATTAGTTTATAAGTAAAATTTTAAAGGAAAATTTTATATTCTTCTTTTTTTAAAAAAAGAATTTTTTGCTTTTGATTTGTTTTTTACTTTTTATTTATCGCTGGATAGGTTTCTGAGTCTCGGCAAGCCCTTATACCCATATTGCAGAAATGCATAAAAAATAACTATTCCGCCATCTTGGATGGTGCCATATTGGATTTAGAATGACGTCACATTAATTTTCGAGTTACTCTCAACAAGCCCTTTCATTTGATACCCATATTGTAGAAATGCATTAAAAATAACTATTCCGCCATCTTGGATGGTCCGCCATATTGGATTTAGAATGAGGTCACGTCAGCTTATCGTGTATTGTCATCCCAACTAAACGTGTATACAAAATTTCAGCTCAATCGGTTGAAGATATCTGCTTCAAAATCGAGTAGCAAGGTTCCACCCGAACATAAGCAAATTAAATAAAAGCTTTTAAAAATATTAGATGATTTCATTGCTATGTTTTCAAATGCAGAGTTTGATACAGAAAAACGTAACAATTCAATCCGGCCATTTTAATGCGCCCTACGTATAAATTATGTGTGTTATAGATTTGTATGCTCACGAAAAATATTCATGGACAGAATGTTAGCAATCCTGTAGTCCAGAAACCTAAAATTATGATCATCCATCAAGATGGTATGTGCCTTTTATCTTTTAGTTAAAATTATGTGAAGTAATTAATTATGCATCAAAATATTAAAATATACATCACTATTTAATTTACTTCACACATAATTTATTACTTACGTGGTTTTATTTCACAGCTCGTTGAAAAAGACTTAGGACCTCTTTCAGTGCAGAATTCGGAATTGAAGTAAAGCCTCAATATTGATTAAAATTTAAAAAAGCAATTGAGAAAAATATTGATTGTATTTCAAAAATAATTTATTAATACACTTTCTTCTCTTAGATTGTCTCCTTTTAAATATTGTGTGTGTACATGAATTCATAAATAAAAAATAAATATGATTTCGAAAATTAACTATGTAATTTTTACAATACTATTTATCCAGTCTAAATATGGACTTATTGGCGTCATCACTGATAAAGGTGTTGTAAGTCGGCCAGCAACGATACATACAATTTTATTTTTGATGAAAGCTAGACCTCCAGAGTCACCAGGAAGACCCTTGCCATTGTTGTTAGTACACTTCGGTGCTACACAGAATACTGAACCCCACTTCATTTTCTCAAACAAATAATCAGAATCACATTTTACTATGACACCTTCACCAATCTGCAACGGTATCTTCCCATAAATTTCTGTAGTTTTGTTAACAATTCGGTATAACCTGCATACTTTGCTGAGAGCCCATTAAAGGTTTGTAATCAACCGCTGATATCTTGCCATATATAGGAAGACTCATATCTTCTACCAGCAAAAGTCCTATCAGAACATTCTGACGAAGTAGCTTGGTAATTGGAATGAGGTACCATTTTTAATATTTTTTTGAGTATAGTCGTTTCATTGCGGGGAATGGTAAAATCTCCATACCTTACAAAGATCACTTCAGGAGTCAAACATTGACTTGCAGTTAGGATCCATTGTGCTGACAAAAGAGTGTCAGTACATGAACGGTAGCTGCCATTTGTATCTTCACTAGTCTCAAGGCTGACCACCTAGGAATATTTATTATTAGTATCGCTGGAACCGCTGAGAACTTTTCGTGAATTTTCAAGCCCTATCGCTAATGTTACACAAATAACTATTATGGAACAAACGCCGGCCAAATACATCTTTCGCGGAAAGAAACAATATTTCGTAACAATACCATGTTACTAAATAACAACTATTTCATTTCACGGAATATAAAATTGAAATAGCTGTATTTTTATGGGTATGCTACGAAATTATTCACTTAATTACTGTATTCTTGGTTTCGCTGGTGTCTTATGATTTTTGCTACATCTATATCAAACGCTTAATTTGAAACTATAAGGGTTAATCGTCTGATATCATTAATCCAACGAATAATTTTGACGGTTTAATGAACATTCAAATATTAATACTTGTCAACTTATTCTCTGGTAAATGTCACTATTTAATTGAAAATAAAAAAAAACATTGATAATAAACTGATTTCCAAAAACACTTACCTTTAAATTAGATAACTAAAATCTAATTACCTTTTTGATGTTTTATGAGAAAGAGAGATTTTACGACCGGTAGACATTTAGGTATACCTACTTGTAGTCAATATCCATATTACATCTAACTCAACAATTCTATACAGTGACATGAAGATTTTAAATGTTTATCATTAATAATAACGAACATTTGCTAGTAAGAGTACTAATTATTTGAATTCTTTTCGATTACGACGTATTGGAGCGTTTATAATGCGTCATAATCGAGAAGAATTCTGGGTTTGGTCAGTAGTAGACTCAGCTCAGTTGTGAAAGGTTGTTAAAATCCGTATTTCAGTTCGATGAAAGATGTTGTGGTCGTAATATGTGACTCTTGGTTGTACTGAATCACCCACAAATCTTATAAACACAGAGAACCTCAGGGGACCCGTTGAAGATTTGTGAAGGTGTAAAAGTAAAAATGTAAATGGTTATCCGTGACTAAATTCAGTAGTATCCAGTGTTCTCACGGCGCACAATGAAACTATTAGTGTGCTTAAAGATGCTTTAGCACTTAGTTTGTCAAAGAGTTTTCTAAGTAATTATGGGAAACTAGTTAAGTTGATGTTTGTTTGTTGATGATTTCATGAAATGAGTGATCGACCATTTCATGAAATAACTTTTTTACATTCATTAAATCCTCAAATTCAAAATAACTCTAACATGATTTATGAATCAAGTTGGTCATGTAAAAAGCGTTGTAAATATATCTAAAAATGTCACCGCAAGACAATTCTGTAGGCGTAGTTATTGACGCAGGATCTACGACCACCAAAGCTGGGTTTGCAAATGAGGCCACTCCAAAATCTCTTATTCCAACTACTGTGGGAAGGTATCGAAGCGATAATTATTAGTCAATTCCTAATTTAATATTTTTTTGTATCTTATACGTAGACGATGTATCTTCTAATAAAGCGGGTATTACACATTTGGTACAAAAAATGTTTAAAGTTAAAATATTTTAGTTTCATTTCATTTCTGGTAGGTTTCGTCGAGCAGGCCTTATAGATGGTTTTCCGTCTATTTATTGCGGCAAAGATGCAGTAAGGAGACAGGGAGTATCAAATCTGGTCTGGCCAGTGCAATTTGGTCTGATAAAGGATTGGGATGAGATGGAGAAGCTTTGGCATCATGTTTATTACAGAGAGCTGCACGTACCTCCAGAAGAATCTAAGATGATGCATACAGTGCATGCATTAGTTCCACGCAAGGATAAGTTAATAAACCAATAACTTACAACCTTTACGCCAAATTTACTTAAATTTATATTTCTTAACAAGTTTGCAATGACAACAGATAACTAAATAGTATTAAACAATACCCGTTTGGGAAAGAAGTTCAAGGTCATGCACTATCCTTGTAGTTTTTTGAAATGTATCCCCAAATTGTGTGGTTGTTTGTTGAGTCCGTAAAAATCTAGTGCTTTCGACCTCTCATCACTTTTGATGAGAATAGCAATAGGAACACTATATACAACAATACATCACAACAGAACACAACACTACACAAGTACTGAAAGTTAATAGAAAGTAAACCTGCCGAGGAAAGCATCGGCAGGTTTACTTCCTATTAAATTTACTTGGTTATATAAAGTTTCTTTTGAGCTGTCAATTCACACATTCCAACACAATGGGTTTGACCTAGCGGGAGTCTTACGCGGCTTAACTTTTCCTTTCGTTGCTTTCACAGGGAACGTATGGCTGAAATCATGTTTGAGTTATTTACTGTACAAAGTCTTTACTTGGTGAAGACTCCAGTTGCAGTATTGCACGCTAGTGGAAGAACTACAGGAGTGGTGTGGGAGAATGGTGCTTCTACCTCTAACGTGACACCAGTATTTGAAGGGTTTCCAATGAAACATGCCATTACAAGCTCACCCGTGGCAGGAAACTTTTTAACAGATCGACTTCAAAAACTGATGACAAAATTAGGATACTCTTTCACTACACCCATAGAAAGAAGTATTTTGGAGCGCATAAAGGTGAAATTCTTGTACTTATCATCATAACCACGGATCATTATGGGTACAGTTTTTAAGTTCCCAAAAGACGTCATATTCACTATGAAATAGATATGCCTTTCACTCTTAGACACAGCAGATTTGTTTAAAATATGTTTTTTTCCAGCTCGTGCAAGCCATCTGATTCTTTTCCCCAATAATTAGTCTATATTGTGTATTTACATATGCAAGTCATTTTGGTTGAACAGATATTAACGCCATCTATATTAAGCAGTAATTTAGTTTAGGCTTAGCTACGCTGTGATCTACGTATCTACTTAAAAACTCTACCTATTCAGACCCTCATAACACAGTGCTTGCTGGATGGGTAAGATAAGTATTTACCGAGGAAATTGTGTTGGAAGCAGGTCTCTTTAACATTAAAATTACGCATTTCATACATTTTTACAGGGTGGGGGACACGGTAATTGGTAGAGGTCTATGTATGGGTTACGGTTACCACTTGACATCAGGCGGGCCGTATATTAATTTACTACCCTTGTTTCTCATAAAAATATTTTTCGGCAGGTCGAAACGTGTTACGTTGCTCAAGATTATGCTGCTGAGGAAAAATTATTTTCATCTGGAGACAATAAGAAGAAATTTGATCTCCCTGATGGACAACATGTGCTACTAGGAGAAGAACGCTATTTATGCCCTGAATCTCTCTTTCGACCTTCTTTGGATAGTTTAAAATGTCCAGGGGTGACGGAATTAATACGCTCTTCTATTTCCAGAAGCGACATTGATTATAAAAGTATGTTTTATAACAATATAGTTTTATCAGGAGGTGCCAGTATATTTCCTGGGCTGGTTGAACGCTTATTGTTAGAGCTGAAGAGGCAAGAGCAGAATTTGCCAGGATTCAACGTAAATATAGACGCATTACCATCTAGACAGTTAGCTACATGGGCCGGAGCTTCAGTTGTTGCTTCTTTAGATAGTTTGAAAGGATTTTGGATGACCAAGGATGAATACGAAGACACCGGTCCGGAAGGAGTCAATTATAAATTCTTTTAAGAATAAACGTAGATTTCAATACACGATAAATGCAGTTTCCTTCTATTTTAGTGTACCAATACGAGCTAATTCTTATTTTTTACGATGTTAAATATTATATTATTTGTTGAAAAAACTCATTTAAATAATGTATATAACTATAGTAGTAATAGTATACGTCGGATTGAAGGGAAAGGTAGCCAGTGTTATTTATTAGGCATGCACGGTCTTTCGTCTTAGGCCTCAGGATGACAACGCACCTGTAATATCAAGTGATTTCTCCTTGTTATTGCAGGTGTCTATAGGTGGCGGTAATCGCTTACCAGCAGGTGGGCTTTGAGCTTGTTTGTCATCTATTTGTATAAAAAAGAAACAAAGTAGTATATTTTATAAGATGCGCCAATTGGTTTAATTATTTTAAATCTGTATATTTTATTTAACAATGGTTCATGTTATCTGATTTTATTTTATTTTAACAGTTTTTTACTATACGTATAAAAATATATTATACTATTGTACAGACGACAGCACATTAAGTGTAGCAGTTGCACTACGAAAGCCGCCTCTATTCAAACGGAGTAAGGCCGGTTTTTAGGTCTAACTGTTACGCTTGACGGCTGTCGACTGTACACTACAGTCATCACTTTTATGTTATGTGTAAGAGTCTCATGGGTCTTATCTGATAACCCTGGTGTTGCAAACGTCTATAGGCTACGGTAACCGATTACCATCAGGTGGCATCACCGTATGCTTGATTGCCACCTTAGTAGTATAAAAAAACCGAATATTTTCATTTCAGCCGGATTCAGTTCACAGACTTATTAAATGCCTTTGAATTTATTATTTTAAAAACGTGAAGAACAACGGATGGAATGGAAGGACAATGGTTATGTCAAAATAGTCACCATACAATCAATTACTTGTTGCAATGCAGATATAAAATAAACATTTTTTTTCAAGTCAAAGGTAGCCCATAAAGTTTTGTTAAATATCAAAGTTGTGGGCCGTTCCACCACAGGTTCACAGTCGCGTCAGACGGCTTTGAATAGGTCGCTATGTACTTCGAAGAATTAATGCTTGTAATTAACTGTATTTTGGCTACACTGTTCCGTATAAGTTTGTAATTTATATGCTGGCGCGGGTATGCCAACTTTTAACCCACCAACTCGTTCCAATAAAAACGCAACGATCTTAGAAAATCCTTTTGTGTGTAAAAAGGCGCAAAGCTCTATATACGACCTATAAATAGATTTTTTTTACACTAAAAGTGATAATAACTTTGTTATGCTTAATAAGGGTGGCTTACGGCCTGCCTGGTGGTAAGCGGTTACCGTAGCCTATGGACGCTTGTAGCACCTTGAGCAGTACTAGAAAGCGATATGTTAACGGTATTAGTTTAATCCATGGAAGATTTTGAGAAAATGTGATTAATACTCAGGCAAAAAGCTGTATGTAATATAATAATAATAATAATAATCATTTTATTTCAGAATCTCATTCCATAAGCAATTAATTAAAATCATCCACATTATTACACATACAAATTAAATATAAATAAAACTAAAACAGCACTCACTAAAACTATGTCAAATAATAATATAAGCTAGATTTACAATATCGAAAATTAAATTAAAATGTCCTACACAAAATAAAAATAACAATCACAATAAAACCATAGGTGTGTCAAAAAATAAAATAAAAATAAAATAATAATAATTACTTGAAATGTATGTATGTGTACTTTATTTTGTTCGTTTGGGCCCAAGATGTAAACTATTATGGCGACTATGACGTTTATGACATAGCTAGAGATGGGAAAATCTTTAGTTCAGGAATGTCTGAAATAGTTACTTCGAATAAATATTATAAGGAAACAACAATAACTTTATATTATATTTACATAATAGGTATAAGTGACAAGCGTCTAGCAAAAATTCGCCATTATTTTGAAATTTTGAACCCAATTTTAATTTACAAAGAATAAATAAATTCAATAATCTTTCATTGCAAAATAAACAAAATGGATAACCATTTTGTTTATAACAATATAAGATATTAATAATAATATAAGAAAAATATTGCCTTATTAATTCGTTACATAAATAAATATTGATTGCGAAACATAGAGTTAGTATTTTTCAACAGAGTAGGTGATCTATGAAACTCTGTCAAATACGTCGAGTTTTCAGATAAAATTAATTAGCCCATCAATTAGCCCATCAATTTTTTTTTCCTCTATTATAAAGATAATAGAGGAATGATTTCATGATTTACCCATGATTGACCCATGTTGATTTACAAATTTCCTTCTTGTTATGATTAAACCCGGATAGGTGAAATAAATGAAATAATAGATATATAATTCTTCCCTTAATTAAACAATTTTTTTTATAAAATAATCGTAAGACAAAAATACTCCCTTAAATTTCCTAATTAAGGTAGTAATTAACATGTCTTTATTTTAAAGTAGATATTTCAATACAAGCATTTGGGATGTTGCCTAATTTGAATGTGGCGCTATTTTTTACAAATTCGGAAAATATACGCTACTGTTACCCCTAAGTTTGAAATGTTTATTTCAAACTTAAAAGATATGGAATATTGTCGGAGTTGTACTGGTTAGAAAATAAAAAAAAATATCTAATTTTTTTTCAAAATTAATCAAAAATGTTAATGATATTACATTGCTGATGATGTTCGTTGTCACGTGATCTGAGAGTGATTTACTTAATTGCATTTTGTTTTTTAAATATTATTTGAATGCCGTAATAATACAATAAAATGTTTTGATTTTTAGGATTTATATTATAGAAACTGCCACTAGGAGTCAAAATTATACTTTCATTTGAATACTGTCAACATCCCTATTGGGTAATTTTTTCCGACGATGACTATTCGTCGGTGGGCGTGCAAGACCGCGTATGCGCTTTTTCTTTATTACATAGAAGAAAGAAAAAAATTAATATCTTGGATATTTCTACATATTTCTTTGACTGAACTTATTTGGGATTGCCCTGGGTCTAGTTTAATGAGAATCTAGTATAAGCGAATCAGCGCTAAGAGCCCGCTGGCGTGATATTTAAATTTTGTAAATACGCGATATTGCAAACTGCTCTTACGCGGTCTTGCACGCCGACCGACGATGGTTCAAAGAATAGAACACACATAGGTATCTACGTTAATGGATCAAAATAATGTTAACTACCTGGTTACGTTCCGGTTTGCACAAAATTTTAGGTGTTTTATATACTTGCCTAACATGAAAATGATAAAAAAAATAAAATAAAAAATTTCTGTGGGTGAATCCACTGTGCAATCCTTCAATTTCACATCGGTTATGAACATGTTATCTACATAAAGTTTATTTTTGTAATAGTTTTGACTGATTTGAAAAATATTTTAAAACATAGAAAGTCAGATTTTAGCCGTTGAGTCTGCATCGATGTTAATTAGGTTTAAAGTTTTCGCTATTTTACCATTTGTTGCGGTAAACCCTTCCTAGAGTAGAACAAGTTTTGCTATTATCGTTGGACACGTAGGTTTAATGTTATAGGTAGAAACACTCAACTAGGTACATGATTATTAGAGGGCGCAAACCATGAAAAAAACTTTTATGGTATATCGTAAACATTTTCCTTTATGTCAAAAACTATATAAAAACCTTGTTATGTTTGTGACAGTGACATTACTATAGTACACGTATTGATATTACTGACCGTCTGAAGTTCACTGAAATCTTCAATTAATATATTTCCTTCATAGTACGGGCTTTACACACAGCAACAATGGCCTTTGAGAAGCCTGTGGTGGTCATTGACAATGGAAGTCACACCATCAAAGCAGGATTTGCCTGCGATAACCACCCCGTTGCTATGTTCAGGACAGTGGTGGGAAGACCTGCCTATTTAAAAGGAAGCTACGGTCGGCACTACTACGATGTCTTTATAGGTACATAATAAGTCTTTCTATCACAATCGTTTGATGTAGTTAGCACTGAGCAGTTGCGATAATTTTTGTTCTTTGTTTCAAAGCCGATTTTGAAATACACACGGCTAAATTTATAGAGAACAAGCGAAATCCTTTGATGGTTTCGTTCATTGCCCAAGGCACCACCAAAAATACATTGCCAGGTGTGCCATGGGAAACAATATTCCTAGTGGCATTACGTATTATTTAATTAGTCAAGGGTGTGAAGGTACTGTATGATTACTTGAAATTATGCACCAGTTTAATAAAAACCAACACGTTGAATTATCACTGATTTCACGGGACCTTTTTTTGTTCGACATTTCTGTCCACTTGAGACCACGGCTACGCAATACACCCACAGATACTAAAATTTATAAATTTAAACAAAAAATCTTAGGTGACGAAGCAATATTGAAAAGAGAAGATCTTGAGCTAAGCAAACCTATCGTAAAAGGAAGAATAGTGCATTGGGACAACATGGAGAGAATCTGGCATCACATATTCTATAGAGAGTTAAAGGCTGCCCCAGAAGACAGAGCCGTAATATTGGCTTGTTCGGTGACTACTCCACTGAGTGAAAAGTAATGTCCTTATTTAGACAAGCTAGTATTAAAATGAAATTAAATGTACTATGACTAGGTTCAGCGGTAACTGATCATGTAGGTGAGTTCTTGGGATGTACCCATGTATATAATTATACACCACCAGCCTATATAGGTACGACCCACTGCTGGGCACAGGCCTTCCTGTATGGGCGAAACACACGAGGAGTTTGAGTCAAAGCGCCACCACGCTGATCCAATGCAGGTTGGTGGGTTGAAGCAGTTGTAGTAACAATCTGGACTAACGCTTAACGTCCCTTCCAAAGCACGGAGGAGCTCGAGACAACACATTTGGATTGCCCCATCCCGAGGTCGACCATGGCGAAAGTTGCTTTGTTTTCGTAGTCGAAACCAGAGCGGCCAAACTACTAAGCTACCGAGCTCCTCAAAATTATACACCTACAATTATACACTTCAATCATTTCAAAATATTAAACTTATAAGCATTATATTAATACTTCAAAGATTTAAAATACGTCTCAAAATGTTATTAAGCTTATAAATACTCATATGTATATTTACATATGTTTCATACATTTTAATTTGAAATATTCGGTACTCAACCACTTGAATCTTGCCAGTTTCCATACGCGATGTTGTAAAGTCTCCAACCGTGTTCCAAGCAATTTGAGAATCACTTTACGACTCTAGCGAAATATGGGGGATTGTACTTAAGAAGTCTTTTGGATGTTGACTTTAATAAAGGAGGGCTGACTTGAACCACTCTTTAGTTGGGCGTAATCAAGGAAGTGAGCTCTCTTATGCTCTAGGGTTTTTTGTCCAAAATCGCTGTTCTCTAATGTTGCTGGTGTACTAAGATGTATAGGAAAACTAAGGGGTTTGAACATTTTGGCGGCAAAATAGTGGCGCTCTTTGAAACCTGTGCATGTCGATAGAGGTTTTACAGACAAACAAAAAATGTCATATGATATAAAGTCCTAAAGCGCAAGGATTTCGAGATAACGCATGTTAAAGTACCCGTAAGAATCCTAACTTATCATCCTCTAGTTAAATGACTATCATTAGCACAACTCATACTGTACTCGAAAACCTTGCGCTTTAGGACTTTGTGTCGTATGACCTTTTTTGTTCATAGAATGCTATATCAAATTGCACAGGTTTCATCGTGCGCCGCTATTTTATAATAATTCCTCAAAATTGTGGGTATCACTATGACAAACTCCCGTGCAAAGAGGTTCAAACCCCTTTCGAGTTAATTATGTGTTAGCCAATTTAATAACGTGAAATCTAAATTATAACTTATATCTCGTTCCTGGATGCTACAGCGCATGACCGGTTGTTGTGGAAATATTTATGGCAGGTCTTTGCCCAGCAGTGGACGTCTTTCGGCTAAAATGATTATGATGATGAGGAGTTTCACTCCAAATTTTTTCAATTTCGATTGCTCTGTAACTTTGTAAGAGCCAATTATTCAAGCGTCATAATATACAAAATTTATTGAGTAGTTGACATCGCCTCTGTAAATTGAATTTTCACTTCGCTCTGATGGAACCTTTGTCACTAGATCCAGTTAGCCTTTGGGTAAAGATTGCGTAAAACACTTCGCTGTAACAATCGTGGTATTTTGGAAGATACGGTCAGCATCACAATTATATTATGAGCTTTCAGAGTGCTCAAAAATAGGTAAGCATGATGTTTTAGAAAAGTAACCATAATACTTCAGCATTAGCTTCGTTTTACACTGGTTAAAGATTTGAGTGATGCTATAAGTAACATACAATTCTATCATTGTAATTTTAGAATAGGGATGTTGACTAATTTTGGGAAAGTGTTTCATGTCATGTTTATGTAAGTACCTACATAATATATTCCCAAATAGTGATCATTATTTCTTTAATACGACTAATGCTTTAAAATCATTTATCATATATTCCGTTTCTATGTTGTAACGTCACATGATAGCGTCTAAACTGCTAAAGTAATATTTATGGGTTTTATTTTGACAGCGTCTGATGCTTGACAAAAATGGCGGCGGCGGTAACCGCTTACCACCAGGTGGGCCGTCAGCTTGTTTGTCATTTAGTGCTATAAAAAAATAAAAAAAACAAGTGACATCATATACTCAGATTGGTGTTCGTTGTCACGTGACCTGAGAGTGATTTTATTGCATTTTATCGGCGGCTCTCTATGTTCGCCGCATTTTTTTCATTGATTTTTTTAAATTCCTTACTAATGCAATAAACTCACAGACAACATCCTTATTAATTTTCTGCAACAGTGTAGATATGTTTTTTGATCACTCTGAGAGCTCAGTTGATTCTGATGCAGACTGTTCCTTATTAAAAATGCCTGCAATGGTTTACTTGTTGGCATTTGAAGAATTATTATGGCTTTAGTATACAAAACACAAATTCTTTAGAATAATTTTAGAGCTGGTTTTATTATTAGCGTTCAATTAAAACAGCTAATAATTAACGGCCAGTACCTTATAACTTTTTAATTATTGTTGGTCTTTTATCAGCTTCTTATTACTTCCAAATAGTTTTACTTTCATTAGCGATTGGATATTAAAAATCGGCTTTGGCCTTACTCCGGTTGGTGTTTAATCCGTTGGAAAATTTCCACTCTGACCCAGATAATAGGATTCCAAGACAATGCTTTTGTCTGGTACACATTTAGATTTACCTTAAATATTTGCACGCCTACAATATTTTAGGTAAATACCGTCGTTTTCCTCCTCATCACTTACTCCTGTATATACACAGTGTTCAGCAAATAAATGATAAGGATTGCCGATGTATACACCTAAGAGCAACTAAATTGAAATATTCTTTTGAAATTTTACTACGCTTTTTCTTAGAATACAAGTCGTATGCTTAGTTTTTGAAAATTATTATTTATTGTTGATTAAATAAGTTCTGTGAACATATCGTGCGATTTTAATTTCGCTATCCATAGTACATATTATATTAGGGAACCCATCTTTTTATCGCAATTAATTTCATCGATTTTCATTCCCCATAAAACTATTCGTAAATCTTTTTATACAATATTTAACAACTCCTGGAATCAGTTTAGATCGCAATTTCATTTCCTCGAATAGTTATTATCTACAAACTCACTCCATCGTTATTTATTTTCATATTTTATGTATTTTATCCAAATAATGTTAGATCGTTGTGTTTTTACCCATAATTATGATTCCACGAAAGTCTCATTTTGCAAAATAGTTAAAACATCAATTTTTACTTCACTAAAGTCAGTGTTCATCGAAAACACGATTTTCATGTAATTAATCATTTTTATTACCCTGTTAAGAAGACCTGGGTTTTTAGTCTTATGAACCTAAACAACCGTTGCGTTTTAAAATTCAGTGACAGAAATGTATCGCTGTAAAACCGACACCACGTAGTCTTGTCTGCACTACCCCTAGAGTGTAATTTAAGCCCGCGAAGGCGCGGAGCGGCAAGGCGGCCCGCGAGCTGAGGAGCCGTGACAGAAGCTAAGCATGCTGCATGCTTGCATACTGCATGCTTGCTTGCATTTTATTATTTTTTTTGCGAATTTTATTAACCATAATTATGAAATAATGATTTCAGAATAAAATGCTGCGAGGTATTCTTCGAAACTTTAAATGTTCCTGGTTTATGTGTACAATCTCAAGGAGTGCTGGCACTGTACGGGTCTGGATACACCACAGGGATGTCAGTGGATCTTGGTTACGACACCGCAGACATTTGCGCAGTTTACGAAGGCGGTCTTGTTACCTACGCACACATGCAGACCAAATACGCAGGTGAACAAATTACAAAGATTTTCGAAAATAGCTTACATGACAGGAAGTATGATTTTGGTATCCATGAACCAGAAATTATAGAGGGTATGAAGAAGAGCATTTATATAACTCACGATATCTCTATGTCGAGAAAAGGCTATCGAAAGCTATACAAGTTGCCTAGTGGTGAAGACATTGAAGTGAGCCAGGAAGCGTTTATGGCAGGAGAAATGATGTTTAACCCTGAACTGGTTACCAGTCGCAAAACTGAAATAATGTCATTGCAAGAGGCCGTAGTCACTGCTGCTTCAAAATGTGATGCAGAATTGAGAGCCGAGTTATATGACACAATAGTTCTATGTGGAGGTACGTCGATGATTCCTGGTTTAAGCAGCAGGTTAGCAGCTGAAGTAGAATTATTATCTCGCAGACCTGTAAATATATTGACGTCATCTGAAGCATATGCTGTATCATGGTTAGGGGGGGCTACTTTCGCTGGCATGCCAGCATCAAATAAAATGTGGGTTACTAAAAAACAGTATGAAGATTACGGAGCGAAAATTATCAAGAATAAATTTATGTAGTAGTTTAAAATAAACAGCACTGAAATTTAAAATGTTGTTATTTTGTTTGAAATCAGGCACATAAATCCCAATAGAGATTGATTGTATAAATTTATCAATTTATTGAGCCCCTGCCTAATAGTGACCATGGCCATGCATAAATCAATCCACTAATCCAGATTTAACAGACGTATGCTAGCCAAATACGTGTATCCTGTTTATTGAATTAGGCCATTGCTAAACATTCTAATCGTGACTAGGTATTTAAGCGCAAAATGGAAAATGATTATTCTTTGGGTCACAACAGACCTCTATCAAAAATATGCAATGCCCCATTTTAATTTACATAAGTAATGTTTTATACGATATTAAAGTCAGAACTAAATAAATTCCGGAATATAACCGTTCGAACTGTATTTTACCGATAGTTAAAAAATCTCTTATCTCTTCATATCTTGAACTTTTGGAAATTACTAAAACATTCAGTAGCATATTTGCTAAATACGCAAAATACTGAATTATGATGGATATAACGATATAAATGTTATTTGTATTCAGTTCGAATACGTACTTAAACAAACATGTCTCGTTAACTCCAGCCCAAAAACTTTGAAAAGAACTAGGATATTTTTTTTAAACATGGGTGTCAAGCAACCATACAGTTCACCTGACACGCTTACGCATTCTTTACGTGAAAAACAAGAGGAAGTGTGGTGTTAACAGCTTAGGAGACAAGTTCCCCTCATCCCAACATATCGGTTACCCAACCATTTCTGATGGAGCCATCTGTAGGAACGACATTAAATTAGAACATTGGCTGCATTTATTACCAGCTTATAGACGTCCCGCTGCTGAGCACTCGCCTTCCTACATGGGAGAAACACATGAGGAGATTGAGCCATACCACCACCATGATGGCCCCATGCGGGGCGGTGGGTTAGAGCGGTTGCAGTAACAACCGGGACCAACGGCTTAACGTGCCTTACGAAGCACGGAGGAAATCGAGATAACAATTTTTTATTGACCCATTCCGGAATCGACCATGGCGAAAGTGGCTTTATTTCCGTAATCGAAACCAGAGCGCTGAAACCACTACGCCACCAAGCTTTTCTTTGGCTGCATTATTTTATATAAATGTTAGGAAATTAACAAATGAATAAGACGCATTTAAAAGATGCAAAACATTTCTGGGAACTAATTAATATCAGTACATTTATTTGAAACATGGGCTGTTTCAAATAAATGTATTGTCGTCACCATCTTGTATAATAATACGAGTATGTAGGTAATAATAATATTTTGATATGGCAAGGGTCTAGTTTAGTGCTGATTTTTTTCCAGCATTGCTACGGAATTACCACATAGTGCGTATCTGAACGCTCTTAACAAAAATTTCTCGGAATGTAAATAGGCAAGTTTGGACAAGCCTACGCCCTTTTGATCCACGTGTACGAGGGATAAGATTTTTTTGCTATTTACCTAAATATGATTTACGGGACCCTTTGTTGTGAATACAAACTACTATTTGGAGGGTTATGTTTGAGTCGAGGATAGAGTGTGGTGTATTCAAAATTGGAATTATTATTACTTGTATACAGTTTATGAAATTTGAATATCGATTATACAGTCGACAGCACATCAAGCGTAACAGTTTGATCTTGAGACCGCCCCTGCTGCTTTCGTAGTGAAACTGTTACACTTGATGTGCTATCGTCTGTACTCTGTAATGTCTAGATTACAAGGTGGTAGGCCCGTAGGTATGTAGGGTCGTCTGGGTAGGTACCACCGCCTTTCTTATTTTAGCCGTGAAACAGTTCGCTGTGTTTCGGATTGAAGGGAAAGGTAGCCACTTAGTCAAGTTAGTCAAGTTGCCACGACGTTTCATCTTAAGCCTCAGGATGACAACGCACCTGCAATATCAAGTGATTTTTCCTTGTTATAGCAGGTGCCTATAGGCGGCGGTAACCGCTTACCATTAGGGAGGTCGTCAGCTTGTTTGTCAGTTGTATAAAAAAAATCATTTGTTCCCGTTGAGTCATACCATTTTGTGTCACACTGTTACACAACGGGAAAAAATATTCCCGTTGAGTAACACCATAACTCAATGCCACTATCTTTTTTCCGTTAAGTGACAGTGTATCTAAACAGAACGCTGTATTCCCGTTAAGTAACACCTTCTTGGGTAAAATCATTGTTCAAATTCGTATGTATGTAGCTGGATCATCCCCTGAAGTACCAGGCTACCGTAAGTATATGAGAGGTTATTTATTGTACCCCTTCGATTATTATATAAATAAAATAAGAGTATGCTAAATATCTCCTATATAGATATGGTAGCCTGGTACTTCAGGAGATGATCCAGCTACATACATACGGGAAAAACATAGTGACATTGAGTTACAGTGTTACTCAACGGGATTATTTTTCCTGTTGTGTAACAGTGTGACATCAAATAGTGTGACTCAACGGGAACAAAGGAAAAAAATGATCAGGAATAGCGTTGAGCAGAGATCAACTACTCCTGATATTTTTTTTATTGATTCGATTGCGGCAATACATTGCATCGCTCGGCGCCTTATATTCAGAGCCCTCTGAAGAGCTTTACAACCTTTTTTCTCCTTCCCCCTTTTCTACTCAGCACACGTGCGCGTCTTTGGAGTTTTCAATTTACCGTCTCCACCTCAAATTGCACACTTATATAAAATAATATATTGTAGCTTGTTTTTTATAGTAACATGGGCGTGTTAGCGCTCCCCGGGGCTAGGTAGCGGCTGCGAGGGCAGTATTTATTCTCATAGAGAGTCTAATACGAAACCATTTACTGTCAGTGAAAGCGATTGCCGTTCATTGTAATTAAGAACAATTTTGTACACTATAATGATCACTGACTCTTACATGGATCTGAAATTGGGTAGCTCACACTCACCCAACAAGCTACGTTAGGTGTTTCCCTACGAGATAGCATCAGAAATGAGGAAATACTTATAAGGCTAAGGCCACACTATACGTGCCAAGCTTAGTGACAAGCTAGGAGCTAAGTTTGGTTACAAGAGACACAATGGCCACATTACAAGGCTTCTAGCTTGGTGACTCGATTTACTTTCGCGCTGTTGTTGACGAGATCGGAACAAATTATGTGACGCTCTAAAAAAAAGAAATTAAAGTTGATTGAAAACTCAGTGCTTAAATATAATTCAATGCAAAATCAAAGGTGTTGGATACACGAAATTAACCTTTCACGACCTCGATATGGAGAATTCGAACGTTTTTATGGTGTTTATTTGACGGGTTCCACAATGGCTCCCGTTGGAAAACCGCAGCAATTAATATTTCTTCCATTGTCGAATCGAAGTCACTAGGCGAGAAACAAAAATTAACCAACGCGTTCGTTCGCTTTGCGACTCGCTTGGTGACCAACCAGGCACCTAGCGAGGCGCGTCGTTCACAGTGTGGCCGGTTCGGATAGTATGAAATAATATACGTTTGTTCGCTAGGATCAGTCACTAAGCGTGTCGCTTGGCACGTAGCAGTAAGCGAGGCTCCTAGTAGGGTGGCCTTAGCCTAAGAGAACCTAGGTATCATAGGAGCACATAGCACGTAGAACGAAGGTCGATGTGGCGTCTAATTTCATGGCGACCACGTGCCGGAAAGCGCAGAGGTAGGACATCCACCCACTTTATAAACAGACGACCTGGTCAAGGTCGCATGAAGCCGTTGTATGCAGTTGCGCAGAACTGATCCAATTGGAAATCGCCATTTTCATATTGCTAAATTATTAAGCAATCAATACTATCGAGAGACTATTGGCACTCCAATTCACGAAAACATGAACGTTCGACTTAACAAATAATTGGCAAACACCTTCTAGGCACTCCGGGTCATTTGCTCTTCTAATTGAACTTCCGCGACCTTAATCCTCTAACGAAATGTCGACTATTTTACTAATCACTTACGTCATTGGAATCCAATCAGACATTCTTACAATATTATTGTTCTGAGCTGACATTTACACATTTTTTTCACTTTTTTCCTTTATTCTGAGCGGGAACCTTTTTGGTGCTAATTGCATTAGAATCTGGTTTGATTTTTTCTACCAAATAATTACTTTTTTATTATATTCTCAAAGGTTGACTGAGTGAAAGTTTATATGAAAACATGGATCTCGTGCTTGCTTGCTACCCTTCTCGCAAAACAAATCGGCTTTACGAAGTGCTAAATTACTCGTATCAACCAATGATCGTAAAATCAGCTTCAAGTTACCCTAGTTTCATAAAAGTGATCCATCAGTTTTTGTAAGTGGGTGTCTAACCATTTTAGGCTTTCGTATCTAATAGCAATAAATTTACGGAAAAGCTTTCAAGCCACGACCGCAGAAAAGTCCCGTGTCATTTGAACACTGTCCATAAAAATGGAATTTTCAGACGACCGTCGGCGGGATTAGACGACATAATATAATGGCGCGTATACGCTGGTCCTATAGTGGTTAAATTTTCACTACATTCTAAGCCGCTTAGAGATTCAGGGAATTCACGTTGTGTCGATTACGATTAGAAGCAATTTTTTTTTGAGGATGAATCAATTAGCAATCGCTGGGAATTCCCAAGAAAATAGTTTTTGTTTCGGCACTCATTACACTAATGCCCTGGCGGTTCGACAACCACTGAGTACCTATCATTTATTTATTTTAGACTAAACTTCAGTCTATAGTTAATAATTTATTAGGTCTGCAAGTATGTAATTGACATTTTGTATGAAGTATTTTTTTGACATTGGATAACCGAGTTTTTTGTGATTTTGCGGATATTATAAGATATTCATTGTAAAGTAAATGCAGTGAAAAAAAAGCTATTATTAAATAATAGAAAATAATTACATTACAAAAAATCTTAAAATAGAAATCGGCGACATTCTACAATATTCATTATTTGACCGTTATTTTCAACAAATAAATTTAAGAAAATCTCGATCGTAAAACATTACTTGTTTAATGCACTTTGCATATAAACTATTATATTTTAAATAAACATTTATTTCAAAAAGAAACAGCGGTCCAAAATAACGCGAATTGGCTTCTATAGCTTACATTCGCGAATTCGATCAAGAGTTGGTTTAAGTCACAGAATGTCCAACAAGCTTGTATTCACTTGATGTAAGTGGCACGATCACAAATATCAATGTAATTGACAATCTAGTGGCAAGAGATGTCAATGCTTATCTATATTGCCCTGCAATTAAACTGGCTATCTTTTCCTACGAAAAGTCAGCTGCTTGCTCATGGTTGAAATATGAAAAAAGGGATTAATCTGTGAAGATAAATACCTTTTCTCCGGCAAGTTAGTATGGAACGAGGACATGCACAGTCAAGATCAAAATTATCTGAGCTTTCAGACTGCTCAAAATAGCAATGTCGTTTTAGAAAAGCAACCATATTGCTACAGCTTTAGAATCGCCATTCGCTTAAAGTTAAAGTTATGTTACAATCAAACTGTAATAATACAGATATCTTCGATCATTCTGAGCTCTCAGATGATTAAATGATGGTCACATTCTATATCTTGTGTCAATGGGATAGGGATTAAAATCGTTTACATGCTTTGAAACTATCTGTACACCTCAGAACCTAGGTAGATAACTAAGAATTGGTGAACTGTTGTTCGAAGTTAAGTTGTAAAAGTAAAATTAGGTAACAACAAACTTGAGCAACGAATGAATGTAAATAAGCTTCTACGAAAACATGGACTCAAGCGAATTTGAGAGCATTTACTTATTTTAAAATAAGTCTACGAAACAGGATAATAGGCGGTGTGGCGATAAACAAGTCATGATTATCCAGACATAAATCCAGAATACGTTTCTAAAATTTTGATCTTTCAATTTCATCTCGCGGCGATTGTTTTCATTTATTATACAACCTAAGCCGGGGTATAACTATCCTTATGCAGTTATCTAGACCATAATGTAAAATGTTCTTATTTGCTATAGGCTGTGCTTGTTCTCAAAATAAGTACCAAAGGCTTAATCCGAAAAGGGTTTTGTCAGACATGCGCCCCGATGCAGGTCTGTTGAAAGAAATTTCATTTCAATATTCAGTGTGTGCATCAATTTATAAATTTACAAATATCAATAACTAGTGGTCGCCCTGTGCTCGAAATTCGACTATAATTAATTTAAATTATAAGTTTGAACATTTTATGGTTCTATCCAAAAAGACTATACTTCTTTCACAGATTTTGTTTATTTTTTTATTATAGTTACCTTTGACATTCAGTAATACTATAGACAAATAAACAATATTGCATATGTGTCAAATACATGGCAGTGTTTGTAATATTTATTTGATGTATTTTTTATGCATAATTAAAAAAAAAATATTAGCATTCTGTTCCTCTTCTCTATGTAAACCATAGGTGTGCAACTCCGTCCGCGCAATTTTCGTAAAAAGGGGTACAAAATTTTGGCTTTAAGTATTAATATTATGATGATAATACAGGCGCGGCAGGCTAACCTGGTTTGATACAAGGGACAATGACAGCCTGGCACACGCTCACAAAGATCCAATGTATGTTTCTCAAATTAAGTCGAAGGAATGTCGAATGGTTCGTTTGACTTTGATTCACAGAGTATAACATACATCTTAACTTTAATTTGAGATCACCCGTACGTTCGCTGGCGCTTGTTGTATTATATTAGCCAATCATTTTGGCGCCTTGCACTGACAGCAATCGTTAAATATAAATGTATAGTGAAGTTTGTCAAAAATTTAGCACGTGATACTTATCCAAATGAATTAAACGGTGCTTTATAGACAGTAGAATTTGTAACTGAACAAACCACATCCACCTACCAACTGTCTTTTGCATTACTTAATATTGGCAGAAATGGTCGTTTCCACTATTTAACAACCGATTGCCAAACATCACAAAAAAGAACATATTATTGAATAAAAATCATTTCTTTGTTAATTCTGCATCTACAAGCACAGATCTGTATGGGCGAATCCATTGTGGAACAACATTTTTTATTTTAGACGATTATTATTATTCAGGTACAGTTTCAATCGGTGGATTTGATAGATGACCAGCAAAACTTACTGTGGATGGGAAAGCTTAGCAGCTCAAAGACACTTCGAGCTACAAGTTTCAGGTAGGTACTGTTATCGATTGAGAAATCGAGTAAAGCTCTATAGATACCAAATACTTGAAAAAACTGTAATGTATATACGAGGGATTATTCTACTAGGGACCTACTCGTCGAAAAACGCACAAAATAAAGGATGAAATGAAGAGAAAATATGGTAAAAGCCCATATTTCAAAGAATATGAATATTGTGTTCTGACTACTCGAAGTTTACGAGTATCATCGTATCAACGTCATGCAATATGAATAATTCACGCTGGTAACGATCCATCCACCCTCGAGGCTGGCTTTGGGCTAAAGGGCAGGTCAGTTCTTAGGCCGCGAGGTAATAATGAGATATCGAAAATAACAGTTTTAAGGGCTTTAGGTTTTGAGAATATCGCGTCAGAAAAGTGCTACGGGCGTTTCCTTCAAACATCACAATTTAGGAAAAAAATATTTTTACGAGTAAGTGTTTTCGAATGGCGCCGTAATGGTAATGTACTTAGAGCGGTCTGTTCGAGTGGTGAATCCTGATAGGAGCATTTGTTTGCATAATGAAAACGAATACGTATTACATATTGCACGGAGAAATATTATATTATCTTGTATCTCCACGATTACGTAGCATCTACGCTAAGTAGGTACTTTAAGCTTGAGTCCTACTTTAATATTATGAATATTATGTCTACTTAAATATGATGTTGCAGCCATCTGGTAGGATCACCCAGCTAATTGGACGCTTAGGCCGTTGATTAAGCGCCGGCAATCAATTAAATGGCTGAAAGACAACTAGTAAAGTCATTGAGCGTAATTCAACTAAATTGCTGAACGTCACGTTAGCCATCTGATTAAATTAGCCAGTTATTTGGACGCCTAGGCAGATCGTCAAGTTCGAAGAGCATGGCTTTTTATGAGCACTTATAACCGATATCGTTTTGGTTATAATTTGTCATAAAAAATAACCTCCAACTTACCAATCACTCTAAAACTCTTCAGTACAAGGCGATATGCCTAGGCGTCTAATTAAGCTGACTTTTAATATGCCCCATTTTTAAACTTTGACTGATTCTATTTCAATTAACTATCGGCCTAGGTATTTAATTGGGTTCCGGCGCTTAATAAACGGCTTAGGCATCCAATTAAGTAGCTAAGTTTTATGTGTTTGCAAACGTCAATTTACGGCTTGTTTATCGTTATAAACAAGTTGAGTATGGTTAACAATTGACGTTTGCATAATGCTTCTATATGCATGGTACGGTACTTTACTTAAGTTTTTTGCCTACCATGGTCTCTCAATACAAATATATGTGACGGACTGAGGGAGCACCTTCTGCTTGCTTGTTCTTTTAATTGTGTCAACGGGAAGGGCTGATGTTTTGTTATTTTGAAAACTTCTTATTATGCCTTGTCTACGCTGTTAAAGTAATTGTAAAATTAGATTAGATATGGCTGTCTAGATATCGGTCTCGATAAATTTACAATTGTTTGAGAACTTTTACTAAAGCTTGACGCACACAAAAACTCAGAATTCTCTGACCCTCAATGGGAACGCAAATAGATTTCTATTAACTTACTAAATATGAAGAAGGTTGCTTGGTAACTTAACTGAGGTAGGCGTTAATCTATCTGTGGATCAAATACCTATTGAAAGAGCACTTTGAAGTCACGCTGTGTGATGCGCGACTGTTGTTGTTCGGAGGTTGTATCAGAGAAAGGGAGTTGTCAAAGGTCCTGTCTACTAAGCCAAAAGTCCTAGGCTTAGAGATAAATATGACATAGGTATTTACCATTCAAATCTAAACAAACATAATCCGCCCTCTTACATAAGATTGTAGCTAAATAACTGTAGGTATTTATTTGTCGCGGGCGGCCGCTCATTGAGATAGCGTTATATGGGGAGCAGCGCTACATATTTTTCTCTAGACATAAATAGGGTAGGCAGAGCGTATGTGCTACTAGCTCATAGACAACTATGGTAATATAACAAATAATAACATAGTGGACGAACATAATATTTTCAATAAAATCAACCACACTTATTTATTCACCAAGTAAGTTCAACGACCGGAGCTAGTGACTTTGCGAAGAAATATTGTCATCATTCTGATTTGAGAGGTCCAATAAATGATACGTGTGAAAATCGAATATCAGACCGAATATTACTGTAAAAGCAAAAATGACACCTGTACTATTGTTATAAAGTTCACAACCCGGATAGATACATTTGATATCGTGAGGACTTTCAATCTATGTCAGACACATGCCTTATTACGATGAGTAGTTTTTTATTTTATGAGGAGTTGGAGTAGTGGTCTGAGCACACAGATTCAGTTTACAGCAACAAAGCAATCGTCGCCATAGTTGAACCCGCATGGGTTGGTAAATTATTTAAAATCTTGAGCCCCGTGTTTCGGACGACATGTAAAGCTTTCGACCACCAACTCGCATTGGTCCATTGTGGTGGTACTGTGGCCTGAAACTTCTCAGGTATTTCTTTGAAGACCATTGCATAGAGACATATAAGATCAATTGAGACTATGATGTGATTTTATTTATGCTAAAATTGTGGTGTTTGCTTGTTAATTAAAAATTTTAAAACGCGCAGACTTTCCTAGCGAAAATTTACTGAAAAAACTTTTCTCAGCATACAGAGGAATTTATTTAAAATATGTCATTTGAAAATGTTTTTGAAATCACAATTAGGATTTTACGATGAGTGTAAATAAAATACCGTTTAGTGTACGGACAGCCAAATTTCATTTGAAATAAGATTGTTAAACTGCAGTATCTGTGAAAAGTTCATAATTGGAAATAGGTTCACTTTTGAGATCTTAATTGAGATGTTAAAACATGATGTGTAGATAAAATACTTATGAATTATCATCAGATCCTTTATTAATTTCGTAAATTAAAATTTTGAGTAACATTTTGATTGAGACGACGGATACTTAAACATTGTACCTAATTTAAATGTAGATTAATATAAACTACTTCACCAAAAGCGAATCTTGTTAAATTGTGGCAGCTCATTAAAATTCCTATCAGCGAACATGGTTAATAAAGCTGGCTTTATCCAATAACTGTAATAACTGTACCTACATACAACTTATTGACTTCTCAACAATTTCTATAGCAGATTATTTGATACGAAGCGAAAATTGATTCTCATTTTATGATATCAAAATCAGTCGCAAAAACTTAATTTTTATAATAAACTATTATAAGCTAGTATAAATTCTTTTTTGCATGAAAGTTAAGAACCATTACGTATAGTAAAAACATATTTTTAGTTTTACTACCATAAGGATTTAATTTTTAAGTTAACTTTAGAAAATAAACATTTGAGCAGTTAAAAAAATAGGTTTTCATTGCAAATCTTGCTAAAACATTCTCAAATACTGTATCACAGCTGAGTTTGTGCACGTAGCCCGCAAAATACAATGTGTAAATGCTATTGTTTGTTGAAACACCTGTGACTCGATAATGTACACATATTTAATGATGGAAGTTAGAATGTTGAAATGCCTCCGCAATATTGTATGCTGATAGTATTATAAGGATTCAGTTTGGTTCAGTCTGTACAAATAGCAATCAAAACAATATTGGTGAGTATGTGTGTGTATGTATGGCTTTATAAATTTATTTGTTATAATTGTAGGTATCTATTAAAAACATTATATTCTGCAATATTCTGTATTCCGCTTTTGGATTTAATTTTATAGTTCGTACAAATATAGTAGTGAGTTAGCTATTAACTTTAACCTCAAATCTTTATACAAACTTATTTTCAATGCGATAAAATTAAAATAAAGAAACAATATGAGTTCAGCTTGCCTATTTATGTAACAAATTCTATATAAGTAGTTTATAAACTTTATTTTAGTTAAATAAATAAATAACGATCTTTGTAACTTAATCCTTTTAATTTCTGGCAATAAAATAAGAATATAGGAAGCTTTTCAATCACTGGAAACACATCGTCCATGACGATATATTTATTGTGCCGCCAATAATTCTGCAGGAAGAAGAAAAATTTATTGCCTACATAAATTCAAATTTACCCTCCCTCTCCTATATCGGGGGAAAACGCCAATGCGAAGAGAAAATTTGCTTCCCCTATTTAACCTGCTTCGGATGTTTGGGGAATATTGTTTATTTAGCTGTTAATGTTAGACCTTAACCGCTGCTCGTTTAAGCTTTTAGAGAAATAAAGTGTTCTGATTACGCCCTTATGATACGGGATATATGAACATTTTCAAGGCGGAATGAACTTTAGAATATTAAATCGATAATTAAATTCAAAATCTGTTTGAACATTACTACCGCCTTGTTAACAGAAAACTCTCCCTACTTTTCCAAAGGCTGATATCGTGTTTCAGTCAGACTATCATTGCTCAACCGATTATGAAACTGTTTTGGAAAACTTATGATCCGCTTCTGCTGGAAAGTATCGTAAAACATTCCGTTCCGATATTTATTTGATTTTAGTTTTGTTGCTGCGGAGGTTTTCTCTAACGAATACAGCATGGGGTTCTGCAACATGTCTAACTAGGTCAGCAACGCGTAATTAATGCTGCTGCTGCAACCATCCATATGAAATGAAATGAAAATATCTTGATTCAATTAGGCCCCCAATAAGTACTTTCGAAACGTCAAAAAACCCTTATGTCTATCACATAAAATAATATTAACTAACAATGTCATAATGTTTGTCTCTCTGTCTCCTCTGGATTTACGTAAGCCAACAATGTTATGATGTCAGTCTGTCTATCGGTCTGTCTGTCGGTCCGTCTGTCCTTCAGTCTGTCTGTCTGTCTGTCTGTCTGTCGGTAAGTCTGTCTGTCTGTCTGTCGGTAGGTCTGTCTGTCTGTCTGTCTGTCTGTCTGCCTGCCTGTTCATCTGTTTTTCTGTCTGTCTATCTGTCTGTCTGAATTTACACCGGTTCCAAAAGTTGAACTACCGAGAAGATTCCGGCAAAAAACTCGTGTAGTCACTCTTTTCAATTATTAAGTTACAATGTTTAGTTCATAGTAGTTAGTATTTAGCAGTGCAGTGTCGCACAGAGTATAAAACATAGGAATATTAACGTACCAAGAAGTACCTAATGACAATATTATTTACATAGGCCACGGTAGCCGCTTACTATCAGGTGGGACGCATTTT
Source organism: Nymphula nitidulata (assembly GCA_947347705.1). NCBI lineage: Eukaryota > Metazoa > Arthropoda > Insecta > Lepidoptera > Crambidae > Nymphula > Nymphula nitidulata. The sequence continues at coordinate 29,699,800 of OX374616.1, forward strand.
TTTCTATGCCAAGGTGGCAGTAGGTGGTGTAACTTCATCATCATCATCAACACCAGCCTTAACACCACCACGCTGGCCCAATGGGGGTTGGTGGGTTAAAGCGGTTGCAGAAACAATCGGGTAAACGGCTTAACCCTTCCGAAGCAAGGAGGAGCTGGAGATAACAAACTTTGATTTACCCATCCCAGGATCGAAAGTTGCTTTGTTTTTCGTATCGAAACCACAGCGCTCAAACCAAACTCCTCCTGGTGTAACTTACATACTTCTTATTAGTAAGCTCAAGTGGAAGTTGCTCATGTTATCCGCAGAACTGACGACCGTTGAAGTAAGCGGGCACTTGGCGGATCAGCAAACGCGACCTCCTCAGGCTCGGTGGGGTGACGATCTCCGCAGAGTGGCTGGCAGTAACTGGATGAAGCTAGCCATGGATCGAGCCCAGTGATGTTCCTATGGAGAGATCTATGTCCTGAAGACGACTGTTGTGGGCTGATGATGACGACCTTGGTGTAAAAAATCGACACGTCTTAAGATCCCCTAGTATCATGTTTAAAAAAAAAAACTCTAACATAGGAAACTCTCCGTAGTCTTTAGTTCTTAGATCGTTAAAAGTTAAAAAATCATTTCTAAATTCTAAATAGAAACAGAAAAATAAATCTGTAAATACACAGAGTTCTAGAAACCAATTTTGGAAATATTAGTAGGTAACAGGAACGATAAATTCTCAGCGATAGTGAATCTATAATAATGTCTTTTGTGGCATTGTAATACGGAACCATAAAAGGCTTTGAGGTTTGAGTGGCATTCACATAACGGGTGGTGTAAACGTCCGCTCGGTGATAGATAGATGCAGAATTGACTAGGCGTCGCGTCGTGACTCCCGCTCATCGGCTATATATCACGCCAACAGGTGTTACCGACATATCGCGGGATTGATGGCGTTTACACAAAGCGTTTTACAGATGCGACACGTTTTTAGAGCCAAATACTGGTAGTTATGAATAACTGAAAAATAGCAATGTTATTTCTGCTATTAGACAGCCCACTGCAGTTATATAAGTCTTGTACTGATATTACTGGAGTTGGCCATTGTATAAAGGCAATTGTATACAGGTAACAGGAGCAAAAAAATTCAATATACATCCTTTGACTAATCAGTTATTATGTCCAAATGGTATTAATAAATTATATCGAAAAATATTTTTACTGTTATTTTATAACAAAATTAATTGAGCCCGCAATGTGTTACATACATTATGTCTTGTCAATCTAATTGATAGTGACATTTCGTGACTAATACATGTTAGAATCTAGCCCGGTACTAAAATATCTTATGACCATTTAGCGACAATATCGCAATGTGAAAATTAATTGATAGGAAATCTTAATTTCAAACGACTATTTTTCCTAATTTAAGAACTTTGGAACGTTAAGACCTCTTTGTAATAACTGTGGATACTTGATGGAATCTCTGTTTCAATTATTTGCTTTTGTTCCTGGACCCACACTGTAGAAAGTAGCAACGCTAGTTATAATTTATTGTATCTTATAGCACTTTATACTGTCATGTTAATAAACCTTTCAGGTCAAAGATTCCAGACACAATTGATTTTAACTGTCACATGCCTCCGCGATTCATACGCAGCATGACAAATTAATATTAGAATTAAATTTTTATTCAGGATGTTTACCATTAAGTTGTTCATAATTCTAATTTTAACTAAAATTGTTAGACAATTTACATTACTGAGATATACAAAGAAAATAGCATTTTATGTATCAAAGTGCAACAAGCACACACGTTCCAACTAAATTGGTTTAAGCACAAATAAATGTAACATTAATTAACATTACTCACTGTACCCTATTTATATAAAAAAAATAGGATTAGATCCTAATTTTATTTTTAACATTATTAAGATGTTTGAAAAATATATTTACTGAAATAAATGTGACGTCATAGGGCGGGGAAATTTCTCTTGTCCAGATATATTTCTTAGTAAATTTTTGCATTTGTATTTGTCAAAATAAGTCATAAAAAATGCAACGAATAAACATTCATTTCCTAATAATAAACATTCAATTCTCAAACCTGGTGAGAGACACCTTGAAAAGAATAAGAACATGTCAATTGCGAATATTGCGATCAAGGTATATACGAGCCTCCGTGGAATGGTCCTTCGAGCCGCATTATTGTAAATAATGCTGTCGTGCAAGTCATACTAAATGCTAATAATTCGAAAAACAATCTGGCATGCGTATTACTATGAAGGATTCTGGCTAAGAGCATTCAAATGTAAATCAGAAGTACATTACCTTTTTTTTCGCTGAGGGGAAGCTCTACCAGCCTATCCACCCACTCTCTGAGAGGAGTGGGGGTCGTGTGGGGCTCTCACCCACCAAACCTTAGCGATGCACCACCTTTCTGCTTTCAGCCGACCATGCGGGCTAGCCTAGTAGACATTGCAACCGCTTGTCGGCAGGGCAGTGTGACCCGTAAAAAGGTCCCGTCATATGTGGAGGGTAGGGCTATAAGAAGCCCTTCCTCAATCCTTTTATGTTATTTAAAGTCGGAGTGCCGGTGCATTGACACTCCGACTGGGCTGTGTAATCTGGGCACGATCCCCAGCCGCACCCAGAGCCCAAAGGATTTTTTCACGGCAGCGCTGGCATCTGGAGGCGCCCATAATGCGCCCATAATGCGCCCATAATGCGCCCATAATGCGCCCATAATGCGCCCATAATGCGCCCAGTGCGCCGACGACGGATGACGGAAGTGGTGGCAGCTTCCCGCGCATGTTCCGCCTCCTCCTTGGTGGTCATCACGCTCTCGCAAAATTCGAGGACTGCCTTCCACGACCTGTGGCTCTCGATCATCTTTGAAACGACGGTCGAGAGGGAGAGGTCGTCTCCAATCACAGCGATACTCTGCCCATGCAGGGCACACCTCCAGCGCATGCTGCGCTTCCTCGTCAGGGCAGCGGTCACAATGGTGGCAGGTGGCTGTCGGTTCCCTCCCGGCCATCCGACACAGGTACCCCCCGAATCATCCGTGCCCCGTGAGGACCTGCGTCATGCGGAATGTTAGAATCCCGTGTGGCCTCTCCACCCATTGTTTCAAGACCAGGCCCACTGCCCCAATCGAGAAGCACATTAGCTGCATTAACAATTCTGTTCAGTCAAAAAAATAAAACAATGCCAATATACAATTTCAAATAGATATAATGACACGTGTAATGCCGCACAATACAGTCGAGCTACTGTGTGTCTCAAACTAATATCAATACCATGAATAATTATGGCACTCTTAAATCCATTGGATGTCGAAATATAGTTCATTGTAAAACTTGTTTGTATTATATAGTTTCATTTTAATTTTTTAAATAATTGGATCATTTTGCAAATATTTGTATCAGAAATTGTAAATATATTTTTTAAGCACCGATAAAAAAATATATTTTACATAATCTTAGTAAATTTGACTTAGCTTTCTAAGCTTCACTTAAGAATTGGTGGTTCTTCTTAAAAATTTTGTGATTTTGATACCTCTTAGACTGCGGGCTTTTAAGTTTGTTAGGTACTCATTTCACAATCTTAAGTTAAAAATGTTATATTACCAAAGAATATAAATACACTTACGCGAAGTATGATTGAGTAAAACATCAATGAATTATAATTTAATTAGTGATCTTCACAATTTTGTCAAGTTAGCTTTTTACCTTTAAATCATATTAGAAATGGGCACAACCACAAGAAGTGATTGATTTAAGAATTGCGATCGGAATTCCCAATTGAATGGGTTCAATTTAAAATTGGAAACTTAGGTGTTAAAAGTTACAAATAAATAAGCCATCGGTTGATAAATATTGAATGTCGAATTGCGTCAGATTGTGATTAATGTTGGAAAATCATCAAAAACAGCCTTGGCCCCCAATACTTATTTGACATTAATTTCGTAGTTTTTGTGGGCTTTCTGCGATTTATTTTATGCATTATGTGACCCGGGGCGCCTTTGATTATTTAAATAGTCAAAGGTTGTATCACAAAAAAGTTAAATGGATGTAGATCTTTTACAAAAGGGGAACGACAAGGAATCAAGCCCTCACAGCTTTTATAAAATTATAATAAAATAATTAGAAATAAAAAGAAACGACAAAAGAAAATATTGAGAATTGGAAAATGAACACCTAAAAGTGGCACAGAAAGAGGAAGGAAACTGTTACATAATGCTGGTTTTTATCAAAGTTAAAGTCTTCTTCTAAGAAAAAAGAGTAAAATAAATAAATAATTCTAAATAAAATTAAACTTTTACTATCTTCATATTATTATTAAAGATTCAACCTACAAAAATCTATGACAACATCTCGAAATATAGCTGCTTCATCATTTTTAATAAGTCGATTTGTACCATCATGAAAGAACAAAATTAGTATCATAAAATCATCAAAATTAGTAAATTAGTATCATCATACGATGATGATGATGATACTAATTTGAGCTGGGAGACCTATGGCCTCGCCCAATGATCTCGAAACCGACTGATCAGTTTTAAATTACTATTGATAATTGTTATTTAGTCAACAATAATTAACTTAAACGTCACAATTACAATTTTCATCACTTTGAAAATATCCGGTAATGTCTCCATAAATAGTCTCTAACAGAAAGATAAAACATGTTCACTTTTAAAAAAGTTGGTATCAGAGTTGTAGTCGTGGATAAGCACGTTTGTTCACTTCCAAAAGAAGTACAAAATGCTTATCAACATTCCCAATCCAGTTTAGTAATGTCCGTAAAACGATCACTAAATTTATACATATACCTATGTAAGTACCATTGGAGGCCACCAAAATCATAGAAACAACCGCAGGAAATATTGTAAAAGGAGAAGTCATGTTAATCAAAATATCAGGACTGAATTCTTTACATTGGATATTCGTGCTAGCTAAGGGTAACATATATTGTATGTTATAACAATGGCTGTAGATTAATTCTTATCAACCGACACCGTAAAGGCAGCGTTGAAATGTTTTTACCTTTTGAATTTTCATGTTTGCTTAAATTCTTATTTCGTATTATAATTAAGAAGACTGTCGTACATTAAATTAGTGCTTCCCCTTCACATCACGGCTTCACGATTGAAGGATGCTTAATGCTTGCTTATGTTGCTTGGTAAGACGCTTATTGAATTTCACTAAATATCGCAAAGGAATTCTCTAAAAGAAACAGATGAAATGAATTACGTAGGAAGTAAGAGTCATAATTAAATAGAAAAAAAATTACTGTGTTACAAATCGAAGGCATCAAGTAATATAAAAAAACATCACGCGCAATGATATTACTAATTTATATAGAATCTATGGAAAGCTTCCTAGCGAAGAGTTCATTTTTGTTAAGAAGTAAAATTAGAAGTCAGATCGAAGACGTAGAATCGATCCGTTACCAGCAGGGTAGGATAGGGTGATATGAACTCGGGGTAACTCGAAACCATTTATATAGTAACAGAAAATGATAATAGAAAATGGGCATCTTCAGTGAATAGCATTGTATCCCTCTTTTTTCACCTCTTTTTTACTTGAGAAATTAAATTAAAAAAAGAGGTTATCAACTATCCTTTTCCATTGTGAAGATTTCCTTTCTAACTAAAAGCTGTATGTGAGTCTCTTTCGAGTGTCTCCTCTAATTGCAGCTTTAATAACAGTAAAAATATCTAACAAATTACCTGAGAAGCTAAAACATACTCAATAGGAATCTAAGCCTTTTTTAAATTGAGAAATTCATTTGTTTTGGCTATCAGATCCTTTGACGTTATCACCATCATCAGGATAACCATGTGCACAACCCTGTCTACATGGGAGACAAATTATTAAGGGGCTTAATCCATAACGCTAACACACTGGCCTATTCCAAGTAGGTGGGTAATCTTATCGTCTTTAATAGGTGTATCCCCATTTATCATTCATATTCATAATTCGCCTTTCTTATTTCAGTCGTGAAACAGTTCGCTGTGTTTCGGATTGAAGAGAAAGGTAGCTAGTGTAATTAGTGAGCATGGACGGCTTTTCATCTTAGGCCGCAGGATGACAACGCAACTGCAATATCAAGTCAATATCCCTTGTTATTGCAGGTGTCTAAGGCGGCAATAACCGCTTACCGTCAGGTGGGCTGTCAGCTTGTTTGTCATCTAGTTGTATAAAAAAAGATTACATATTAATATGACAGGTACTCACCTGCGCACCAACCATCCCCTCCCTGAGCCTCGGCAGGTCAGTGTGAGAATATTTGGAGATCGACCAGGGCTCCACTATGGTCAAGTCGGTGTCCAGCTCGAATTCATTGATCTGATTGCGGAGGAATTTCCTGATGTTCCAAGGTAGGTCATTGTGCCTGTGAAAAATTATGCAGATATTGTACTGCTGAGAAGAACATAATAAAATGACAATGCAGAGTAGATTGGGGTAGAAGTTACGAACGCGAGGTAAATCTATTTGAGGTTGATTGTAGTATAATAAAAGAGTAAGATGATAAAGACCCATGCTCAGTGCCTGGTATTGAACACGGGTCTCCCTCTGCCAGCAGAAAGAGACTATCAGCTATCCTTTTCTCTTAAGAAATACAAATTTACCCTTCGTTCGATTCCATCATCATCCTCCCATAGTTTCATAGGGTACACAGGATTATCCAACATTCAAGTTTGATTTTTTGCATCGAACAGTGTTAGAGCAGCTGGTTCAGTGTTATATAATTCAGAGCATCATTTATAGCTGATGCTCTAAGTGTACTTATACTAAATATATTTGCTTGGGTGACCACTTTCGGCACAGGCGCTAGGTTTAAAATATACATAAATATTTTAAACCTAGCGCCTAAATGTTTTAGTCGATTACCGAAGCAAAATCTGCGATTAATAATTAAACACACTAAAATATTAATCTAGCACAGTTGTCGAATCAATTCCAAGAGTTGACGTCGTCACCAATTTAAATGAAAGACAATGAGAAGCTTTAATTTTCGCATCGGCACAAAATTGCTAGCACATTTGAAGGAATTTAGCTACTTTTATTTAACCATAAGAAGGTGGCATCAGTGTGCTAAATTAAAAAGATACAAACAATAAAATTGCACAGAAAAATAAATCTCATCACCCGTAAAGCTTTCTGAGGGGCGAGCCAGGAAATGAAACCGGTTGCCGCTCGGTTACTGTAATTGCTGGCCGCAATTTCAGCAGGTTGGCAGGGAATTTCTTTCCGAGTCTGTGTAAAGTGGCTGCCTAACGCGTCCTTAACTGTTCGGGATTATCACGGTTTTTATTTTTCGCGGAAGAGATTGATATCCCCTTAACAGCAATTTTTTCAAGTTAAGCCATAGCTTATCAATCCATAGACTGATAAAATGGATCTCATCAAAAGCGGAAGTGGATGCGTTTCACTCAGATCAGGGCTACAGCTCGGATACTCATTAAATCTTCATACAGTCGCAGCGGTTGAAAATGAGTAATACTCATTTCGCAGACGCACAGAGATAACATGAGCAACTGTTTGTGTGTGTGAACTCGCACGACACATGTAAGCACATACCTGCCTCTAGTCGCAGACTTTACAAAACTTCACAAATCCACAGGGCATGCTACGACTGAGATTGGGGCGGGGTGGAGAGTGTCGATTATAACTCTTTTTACTACGTATTAATTATGTCAGAGCGAGGCGAAATGAGTCTGAACATTTAATACAAATGGCCTTGAGATCCTTCCCTACTATTAGCTAGGCGCGCGCCTCTAGCTAGGAAGTAAACAAATTGATTACAGCAAAGCCAGATCTTGTTATTTAAAGAAAAGATTTCTTGACTTCAACGGTATCCTAGCCTTGAGTCTTATAACAAACTTAATTATTTGTTTGAGCGAACATAATAGAAGTAAAATTGCTTACGTGACTTTTAAGCAGTAGTCCTGCTCAAATTTTCATAATAATTTAATAGTTTAACGGGAGGTATAGGTAGCTCCAGAAGATATAGAGTATAGAGAAGATACTGTTTCCCACTCAGGAGCACGCGTGCTGGTCTTCAGACTCATTAATTCACTGTCTCCACCTCAACATCGGGCACACAGAAGTTTAGTAACTTTGCCAGCACATTAAAATTTGCTCCTTCCCTATATACAGGGTGGTGCTGTCAATACGATATTAAATGAAAAAATGAGTTATATTAGTTTATAGAAATGGTTTGCCACTTTCAAAAAAGCCCACAAATATATACGCAGATTCTAGCGCATATTCGGAGGCTTTACACAAAGGCAATTAGTTTACAAGCGCAGATTTGTTAACGGATGACTAGCTTGATTAGTGACGGGTGGATGCATGTCAGTTTTGCTCTACGATTTGAGTTGGTTGCCTATCATACGTGATGATTAAACTATGGAGATACTAGAATAACACGATCACAAACAGATTACAGATAGCTGGCGCCGCACAACGGTCAAAAACATACGCACGCACACAGACACAGGAATCATGTTATGTTTCTATGTGATGATGATGGTCACTTTAAATTGCTGATTTTAAATTATCATCTTCAAGTCTGATCAAACTGTCAATGAGGTTAGTATTGAAATAACATTTAATGATTACAATAATATTGTTCCATACGCATAAATCAAGCTCAAATTAAATATCATTTAGAAATTGTGTTGTGGATACCATAATGAAGAAATATAGATAATCATTTGAATATAAATAAAAGAAATACACAGGTAAATATACAAAATAGCTCAGTGGCGTAATGTTTTGAGCGCTCTGGTTTACTAAAACAAAGCAACTTTTGCCATGGTCGATCTCTGGATGGGTCAATAAAAAATTATTATCTCAAGCTTCCTCCGTGCTTCGGAAGGCACGTTAAGCCGTTGGTCCCAGTTGTTACTGCAACCTCTTTAACCCACCAACCCGCAGACAGCGTGGGGGTGTCATGGCCCAAGGTCTTCATGTGGCATGAAGGCCTGTGCCCAGCAGTGGGACATATATAGGCTGGTGATGATACAAAACAACAGATAACAAACATAAAAACAAACACATAACAAAACACAGATAGACTAGAAGAAATTCACAGGATTATCCCAAGTCCGTGGTAGCTCAGATGGTTAAAGGTCCTCCCTCATATATGGTTGTTTTAGCTTTCATGTTTTCCAAGTATCATTCAAACAAAGTTTCATATAAATTAAGGTTAAGAAATATAGCCACAAAATAAAAATACAAACATTCATGACAAGACAGGAAATAAAGTAACTTAATGTACACTAACCCGTCAGTGAGCGGTACTTCCTCCAGGATTTGCTTAGCGATCTCCAGCCGTTCCCTGTCGTAAGATGCGGCGGCCACCACTGCGGTGACGGCAAGGAGTACACACGCCACTGCTCGACGTTCACAGCGCACCATTTTTACTGTAAAATTGTGTGAATTTCTTCAGTTTCACATTGCTTGAAGCTTAAAAATAATGTAAGCTTTGAATGGTTTCTAACTAAATTTTGATAAAAACGCTAAATGAAAAAAAAAACATCCCTAGCATCGTTGTTGCCATAAAATGAAGAATAATGGTATTGTAATTATTATTCCAATATATTCGAGTATATATGTCGCAGCTGTCTGGTTAAATTAGCTGCTTAATTGGAACTAACCCGATGCCGTTGAATAAGCGCTGGCATCTAATACAACGGCTGAAGGACAACTAGCCAAGTCATAGCGTTTAACCAGGTAAAATGTCATGTAATTGTCAAATTGTTTCTTTCGGTTAAAGGTGTTGTACAAAATTAGAAATCTACTCAGTGAAAAAGTACGTATAACACTATGTGAGTCATTAATATTGTCAAAGCTTAATTATGGAGATCTAGTGTACGGAGCACGGCTACAGTCAAAAACTCGCCGCCTAGTTCAACGAGTGCAAAACGCTTGTTATCGCTTTTGTTTCAAGGTACCTCCTAGAAGTCACATCTCACCATATCTGAACAGTGCTTCGATGCTGAATATGTGTTCCCGGAGACATTTACACCTTGCTTGTTTGGTGTTTGACGTTGTGAAGTATAAGAAGCCAACATATCTCTTCTCTAAATTACGTATAGGTACATCTCCTTTTCATGACAGATACGGCACTAGAACTTGCAGAAATCTTTTAGAATGTCACCCACACAAGTCAGTTGCGTTCGCTGGCAGTTTCCGCTACCTTGCTACCAAATGTTGGAATAACATACCGCCGCCTATAAGACTAATGACCTCAAAATTTTGTTTTAAAAAACACATGAAATCATTTCTTTTAAATAAACAACGTATAGGTATTCCCAACGGGTACTTGGTGGCGGATTTTGCCATTTGAATGTTTCATTCCGTATACATAAACATAAATAATAATTTGTTCATAAACAATACATACACATATTTATTAATACACTCAATACAGTACCAAATCATTTATAGGTTTAATAAAACATTTACAGCCTCATGCGAACACACATTTATAAATATTTTATGTTATATCACTTTTTTTTAAACACCTCTTGAGTACGTTTGGCAATTTTATTTATTCTCTAAAACCCTCAGGTTGTAGCAGAATATCAGTGCTTTGTCCACATCCCACGGTGTGGGCAGAACCAGACACTGAGCTGCGACCCTTTTTATATTTCTACAACACACACACACATATTTCCTACCTACTTGATATGTTTTAATTTTGTTTTTTATTTTATTTTATTTTTTTAATTTGTGTTTAGGTTACGTTAAATGTTTTAGTATTTTGTATGTGTGTGTTGAAGAATTAAAATAAACATTTTATCTATCTATCTATCTATCTATGTAGGCCGTCTGGTCAAATTAGCCATTAAATTGGATGCCAAGGCAGGTCGTTTGGATCGAAGAGCTTTTGTGTGACTGTTTGAGTAATTGGTAGGTTCAAGGTTATTTTTTTAATAATCGTTTTGGTTATAAGTGGTTAAAAAATAACTTTTAACCTCCCAATCACACCAAAACTCGCCAGAACAAGACGATCCGCCTAGGAATTGAGCGGGCTTTCAATACGCATGTTATTACATGTTCAGTGATTCTAGTTCCAATTAACCATCAGCCTAGGTACTAAACGCGGAGGCGACGCAGCGAGAGTCGCCGTAGCGAGACTCGACGTAAAGAGAGTCGACGAAGAGGGAATGATTCCTTTAATTGGATGCTGTCGTTTAATCAACGGGCTAGGCGTCTAATTAATCGGCGAGTTGAACCAGATGGCGGCGACATACTTAAATATTATTGTAATAGCATAGTGCTACTTTGTTATATTGCTTAATTAATCGTGAGATTTAATTTTTTCGAAATTTTGTGTTGATAATTTAATGTGATTTTTATTTAGTATTTGAAAAGCAACCTTTGCTTCACTTGTCCCTGTTTCAATAGAGAAACAACCTGATAGACATGCAATCAACACCAAAAGCAGAGTGAATTCTAAATTCACTGCTATTATACCCAGGACTAATGACATATAAACATAACTTGGTTGAGCTAATCAATTTAAGCAAATAAACCAGACGTGACCTAAGAAGCCGGTGGCGTAGTGGTTTGAGTTTGAGCGGTCTGGTTTTGATTACGAAAACAAAGCAACTTTTATCATGTTCGATCCCGAGAATGATCAATTATCTGTAATTTCTAGCTCCTGCGTGCTTCGGAAGGCACGTTAAGACGTTGGTCCTGGTTCTTAATGCAACCGTCTTAACCCACATTGGGCTTGTGTTTCTCCCATGTGGACAGCCCGTCCACGCAGTGTGACGTAAATAGGTCGGTGATGAAACCAGGCGTAGTACAAATCAATTCAAGTGACGTGCGAGTGCTGACACAATGGGCGCTTTTATAATTTGTAACGCGACATACATTGCTATACAGGCTACACGGTCGGGGGTCCCGGGCTCGAATCCCGGTGGGAGTAAATGTTTGTGTGATGTGTACGAGCATTTGCTCACGAGTCATGGATGTTTATATGTTTATTAAGTATATTTCTAATATTTGTATACATATTATTTTAATTATTTCTCCGTTATCCATTATCCATAACACAAGCTCGTAATGATGATTACTTTCGGCTAGATAATAGGTGTGACTATATGAATATTATTATTATTACGTTTATTTTATCGACGGTGTAATACATATTTTCCACCCTTTTGTGGAGTAAAAACCTCAGAAAAAAAATCCCTTGATGAAGACGCACCTAATGATATGCCTGCGACATAAATTCAATTTATTGAAGCAATCAAGCTTGGTTCAAAATACAATTCTAAGCGTATTTCTGACGTAACAACTGGATGACGAAGCATAATCTATATTCCATGAAATATAATTGGAGCTATGATGGATTATTAAGACTGGGGAGTGAGGTGACACAAATCGACTATCGTAGTTGCTATTAATTATACCTATCATACTTCGTTAAGCTGACATTCCCCAAAACTAAGTCCTTATATGAGGGATATTGAACTGAATTTATGCATTAACAATATCTTAACTTGAAAAAATCATGTAATGGCGCGAGAACCGATTCCGCGATCTTTAATAATCCCGGTGACTGCTCTGATCATTGAGCTACCGAGAACTGAGGATAACCTCAACTAAATTCATTCTTTCTTGTCTTCCGGTTTTTGCGTTATAAGCTTAACGTAACCTTCACAATGTCGAAATCATTATAATTCAACAATATTAAGGCGGACCAGGTGAACGCTTTGTGTTAGCCGAGACATAGTGCGATAGAGATGATATGATTTCTCTGATCTGATTTTATCACTTTATTTTCCGCAAGATGGATCCCAAGCTGGTAGTACACTCCAACCATCTGCTCTATTGAAATAAGGATGTTTTTTGATTTTAATAGCCTCACGTTACATTTTAGGTATATAACGATGTTCTTTGGCGAGCATTTGGGGCTTATCAAATCTGATGTAGTGATTGGGTTCGTCAAGAGCGTGTTCGCACAAGTGTTTTATATTCAATAGACAAAATTGATTCCAGTCATGTTTATTTGATAACCAGAACAACAGTACCAAGAAAATAGGATTAAATAATTCTTATTAAAAACGTTGAAATATTCGCAAAAAAGTTGCTCAGGGGGTTTACGCCGCGAGGCTTTTCGTACAAACTTTCAAGTCGAAAATATTAGCAAGAAACAAACCGAATCTAATATTACTTTGCATGCGTAAGCAAATTAGGCTAGTCTAAATAGTTGTCAGAGAAATTTCCTAAAAATTTTTAGCTTTTCATATAAACTCAAGAATCGCCAATTATCTTTATTAGTTGACTTTTAGAAGAAAACTGATTACTTTTTAGCCTAGCGTGAGTAGCTTATGCATGGCTAGTTTGGTTTGAATCGGTTTGTTCCTAGCCTATGTATGCCAGTGACTCAAAAAGTTATAATACATATTCTTGTTGCTGCCAACACGCTTCCAATTTTTGTATACAGTTTACATCCTACAATTCACATGCCTTCAGTTCGGTAAGTCGTTAATACAAAATGAAAGAGATTATTCTTCGTAAAACCAAAAAACCGCAAAGGCACAATATGATTTCGCTACCATATTCTGTTCTAAATTGGAATGAAAATCCCTCGCCATACTCGTACGAGTATGGACACAATACTCGTGGTCAATGTCAATACTTTTGGTCCATGTTAAAATTTTCCTTTAAGAATTTCCTCTCGACCTTCGGTTTCACGAGGATCCACCTGGTCCAGACATTCTGGTTTCCGGTGGTTTTTACCAACATTACTGCTTATAATTTTAGAAATATAATCATTTTTGAAATTAATTTATTTTTACTTATTTTTAATTTTTACATCATAATAATTGTTTTACAGCTTATCGCAACCGAAACTTTACGTATTTAAAAAAATACTCATTCGGGAATAGAGATAGAATAGTTTCGACATAGTGGGTGTAGAACGCAAAATAGACAGGCTAGAAGAAAATCATAGGGTTATCCTAAGTCTTCGCAGTAAGTAGCTTAGTAGTCAGAGATGTCACCCGATTGCGAAAGATTGCAGGTATAGGTTTGGTTTTCACCCAAGGACATGATTTTATTACAGTTTAGCTTTTATTCCAAAAGCACGAAATTTAAACTTTCGAGTCCCTAGACCAGTCACTAGTCACTACATAATTATTACTATAAGCATTCGTTTTAAAAGTACAAAACCTTGATTGAATTGATGGTTGGAAACGCTCAACTGCGTTTCAAAACACACGTAAAAAATCGCTCTTGGAAAAGTCAGAACTGAATCCTACAGGTCGCAATTATTATTTCACGCCTTTATACGACTCATAAGTCAAACGCAGGCACGAGGGACAGACAGAGATAGAGTTATACGATGTTGTGCGTATGTAACAAGGATGGTTACAATGTCACTGCTGGGACAGGTAATCCCGGCACTGCGTTGGAATACGTAATTTAGGTCTGCTGGGTCGCTCGAGCTTTAAACGTAATTAGAGGCAATGTGTAACACAACTTTTATGGTAAGATGACAAAAACCAATTAGGAATTTTGGGATTCGTTAGTCCACGGCCGGCTATAACGACCCATTACTGTGTAAATTGTGAATTGCGGGTTTTTCACTTTTCCTTCATTATAATTTTCTTATATCCATCAGTCCGTCTGAACAATCAATTCTTTCACCTTAAATATAAAATCAGAATCAGACCCCAAAAACATCTGGTGTAAATATGTCTACCTACCTATTGTGAAACTTATGAAAGAACTGACAAATATCGGGGACGCTTGAAAGACCTCGTATCTCAGCTAATTACAAGAATGTTTCTTCGTCGATTTCTTGTTTTTCTTTTCAATATTAATATGTTGCGTAATATTTGCCTTTGAGCAATTCGTATCATATTTGGGACCAAGACGAATCCAACATTTCGCTGAATATAATGATACTAATGATCCGGGTATAAGGAGGTACTTACTCGAAATATTGTAAGAACAAAAGAACGCAGAAATAAGTTTTGTCATTAGCCTTTTGTCAAAGAATATGTACACTAAAGCGCTTTTGTTCTAAGAAAATTTGTTATATTATGATAATATTTAGGCCCGTTTACCTCTGCAATTAGCCGGGGGTGGGGCAGAGCAATCGATTTTGATATCGTGTTTTATCTTTATGAAAAATATGTATAATCACCAAACGGTGTGATACGTCATTGACGGTTATTAAGCTACTCTCAAACAAATCAAAAATAAATTCTGAACAAATTCCGTAATGGGATATCGTGACCGGTCGTGATATTCCATTTCCGAGTGATGGAGGATTATCTTCCAAAAAACCAAAGTGACCAAAGTTTGCGATCTGATAGAAACAACTCAGTAAATGTTTTAAGAATATAAACATTTCAAAAACCGAAATTAAAACCTCCTCGTTTTCGAAGTCGGTTAAAAACTGTAAGCGTTTGCAAATTTTATCCGTCTAAATTTGTTTTACATCAAACCCAAGACTACAAAGCAAAATTATTACAAAAGAGACGCTTCTAAATAGGGATTACACAGAGTTTGATGCAAATCCGGTAGTCCCTGGAAGGATAACGGCTTATAGGATAAAGCTAACGAGCACTTGTGTGGGTTGGATGATCGAAAGCATACCTTGTATGGCACATGTCACTTACGCTTAAGAAGTGAGGTCCGCTTGATGTAGGATAAAGATTATAAATTATTTGTCTCGGACGTGAAAGCTCTTAAATCTTCAAATTCACGTTTGGTCGTTCACGTTCGCTTTTCTGAAACTTAATACATGTACAAGACCGAGAAGGCTGGTTTAGCGCTTTTAACTTTCTCTATATATTCGTCATTTTTTTTAATTGTCCATATATGATTATATTCTTCTTCTTCTATTCAAGCTACTGTTAACATTCTAGCGACTGTAAAAAAATGCGTTAAGCATATTTCAATATTTTTAACCATTAGTTAAAGACAGTTCCATTTTCGCTCATCACAATCGACGGTTCATCACACAAATAACATTATTCTTAACGATCGTGTCGAAGTCGTATCTAAATCGTATCGATTATCATACTTTGGCTTTTTCATGAAGTTTTGCTCAGCGGGTGTTATAGTAACGATTATGATTCGAATGTTAAAAATAACTGGCCACTAAATTGTTGAATAAATGCAGTAAGGAACTGAGTTAGTTTGGTAAGGCAGTAGAATCAACACAAAGTAGTACCTATCGAGCGTAGTTGTAAATAAGTCTAATGATAAAATTACAAAGTAAACAAAAATGTATCTGATGTTGACTGACAAAGTCAAAGCATTGAACACGTGACAGCAGATTAAGCTCAACAGTTTTGTACCTTAATCCGTTGAAATAAGGGTCATTATCAACTGACATTGGAGATTAGGGCGTCTGTACTATGGCGGAATTGAGATCACAGTATTGTTGCCATCAGAGTATTTATGCCTAAACTTTCTTGTTATGTATGCGTGTTATCGACTGTTGAATATTGCTCGTACTACTTGATATGCGTACTTTCATCCCGGAGAGAGGGTTTAGCGTTTTTCTAAACAAATCATAAAGTCCAATGAAAACTTATCCAATCTTTTTTCCCTCGCTTTCTACCCGATTGAGCACATAGTTGTGTTTCACAGAGAGCTCACCATACCCAGATCTCAAATTTTATGTGATAATAAAATCTCACAAAATATTTTTTTAAACTTTGTAACATGTCATTACTATGCTTACAGTTAATCGTCCAGTGAAGATATTCCTAATCTAATTAAAGCTTGCGTAGCTGCAGTTATACTAAAAAATGTCGTTACTTCTACAATTCTCACAAAACGTGACATTTTACATTTTGTGAGGCAGTGCGAGACGATTAAGATTCATAAAGAAAATTAAAATAACAATATTTTTTATCATCATTGTCTGTCCTTTAATAGTGGTTTGTAGAGTCCAATGTCCTTTGAATTGTGATTTTGAAGTCCAACGTAATGAATAGGAACTGCTGAAAGTTACTACACTTTAATTAACACAATACAAAGTTTCAGTTAAGCACAGGCTCCACCGAGTGCCGAGCTGAACTAGCGACACGTCATCATTAATTAGATTCCATGGGAAATACAAGAGACTATACTCCGACATGTAGTTGTTCTACTTGAAGGTATTGCCGCACTATTATAAGACTAAAGTAGAGACTTTGCGCAAGATCAAGAAGAAGAATAAGAAGATGGAAAATAAATAAAAAGAAGAAAAATGTCGAAGAAAGCAAAACAAAGAAGTTCTTCTTGCATTATCTTTATTTCCGGAGTGTCAATATTTTTTTTATATCAGTAAAATATATGTAGTTCGGGATACTTTAGATAGGCATCATCATAATCTCCACCTGCATATAAATATATGTCACACTGCTGTTCACTGGCCTTACTAGATGGTAGAAACATGTTAGAAGTTTGTGCCATCTCACCACCGCGCTGGCCCAATGCGCGTTTGTGGGTAAAAGCGGTTGCAGTAGCAAAAGGGAACAACGGCTCAGCGTGCCTTCTGAAGTTATGATTGACCCATTCCGGGATCAACCATGGCGAAAGTTGCTTTGTTTTCGTAATCGAAACCAGAGCGCTCAAACCACTACGCCGCCTAGCTTCTCAAGGCATACGATTGCTATTATTCTGTCAAACAGTGTTGTGTCTGGAATCTGATGCTTCGCGGGTTAAAAATATTATAATTAACGGCCGAAAAAAATATATATTTGTGTATAAAAGCGATTGTGCAAGTGGGAAAGCGTAGGGGATTTGGAACATACCCAGAGTGACGAAGACAAATTGTTCATGAGAAACATAAACCTTGTTTATTTGAGTGGTCTATTTTTGTGACGGTTGATTTTGTAATAAAATACGCACTAAAATAGTCTTCTGAAGATGAAAATGCTTACTATACTTGCACGCGAGCACGCGGCGTAACTTCATTTAAACAAATGCTTAATCTTTCTCATCGATTATTAGAATAAAAATTATTTCGGCTATTTTATTACCATGACACAAACAATTTAAAAACAATAATATCTTGACGCAGAAAATCATTTTTAAAAGCGCGAACCGTAAAATCAGAAGCCGTCTCATGCGGCTGCACACGAGGCACAGCCAAGTTGAGCACGCTGGATGAACTCAACTGATGCTTGACGAAAACGACCAAGCGTGACGCGAGACTCTACAAAGGTTAATTAATTTTATATACTTCCACTGCTCTCAATACCCGAACACTTTGCTGTTCCACGCTCCCCTTACTAATTTGTCGCTTACTTCCTTAACGTAGAGCTCGCAAATTGCATGAGTTGCAATATTTTTTACGTTCCGCCTTCAAACGCTTAGAATTATAAGAAGAGTTTTCCAATAATTCTAAGCAGTGGCTGTCATTTTTATACGGTTTGATAGTTGATCGGCTATATTTTCTCTTTAAGCTAGCAATACCAACTCGAGTGTATCAAGAGACTATGGGCTATGGTTACTGGTAACAATAGTGGAAGGCAGGAAACCTTCCAACCTTTTATGTAAAAATGAGAACAATTTACTATACTATACATGAGCACTACACCACGTACTAGCTTATGCTTCGAAAGTGAGTTTTAAGCAGTATATACAACACTATTTCAATCCAGCCTTAGTGGTAATCATTACTTTAATTGGGTCTTATTGATACAATGACATGAAAATTAAAAAGCTTTTTTAGCTAAAATCTTAAATTTGTTCCGTCAATTTGTCTTAATATAGATAAAATAATCATTTTATATATTTTAAACAGCTATAGATTTAGAAAATTAGACGACCGTAAAAATTATAAAACAATCTGGTCTGTCTACTAAAATTAATGGTCAATAATGCAACACATACATCAAAGTTAAGGAGAAACATTTTTAGTTCAAGAATTATGTATAAAAAATTTCTATTAGCCCAATGTAACCCTTCCATACAAACATAGAATGTTACTCGTAGTGTCCTGTCCAATTCAATTTATATAAATGGACAGCGATGCATTACTCAGATTAATACTATGTCTAAACTTACGTATACTGTATTTGCATTTACAAAGTTTCAAAATTGTTTAACAGTGAAGTTTTAGAGAGACCGTGGACAGATGCAAATTATTTAAGTCTGTAGTCATGTGGTTTATGAGACTTCTAGAACAGTTACGTATAAAACACGAGACTTGCGAGTTTTGCTATAAAGTTTAGGACCATCTGACGGTCTTGATGAGATAGTAGTGCACAAAGCTGTTTAACGTAACTAGGAAAATAGCAAATACGGTGTTTCTCAGGGTAGCTTTTTGGGACTAAATATTTAATTTTTAAGTTACATACCCCAAATCTTCGACCATAATAAATTATGTTCATTATTCTAACTATTAATAAAAAATATTGTTAAAATTTAATCAAGTGAGATGTACTTTGAAAATACAAGATGAGACCATCATAGAATTGTTGAAGAGACGACAGCGGGCTGGTACGAATAGTTTTAACAGCTTCGGCTCCACTAAATCTCAATAAATTCAAAAGATTATACAGTCGTGCTATCCATATCATTGACAACGAAGTAAGTTAGTTCTATGTTTCTTCAATTACAGAACACTGAAGTGTTTGTGTGGGATTTATATTCAAGTGTATATTCCTTTCTTACAGATAACGTTTTTCACCAAGTAATATACACTTATATTGAATAAGACAATGTAAATAAGATTTAAAAATAACATTCAATCAATTCTGTTGATTCCGGTTTGTATTTATTTTGTTGTTGGTTGTGTTATTTATCAGAAAAATGTTGACATCAATCAATATGTTTTACGTCCCACGGGAAAATGAGATTGTGCTCTTTAAAAAATCCTGAGTATTTGGAGTCCATAACTCAGCGATGGTTCAGTAAATAATATGATTCTGAGGACAATTACAGTAATTTTAGTACGGCTTATCTCTTTCTCTCAATATATAAAGGAAAAGGATATTAATTACATGAATTTAATGCTCTGATAGAAACCATTAAATCCTATATTTATCACCTTTATTGAAGTCGAAAATCGTATACGCCTCTAATAATTTTAATTTAGTTATCATTTGTCCTTCTTGCCTCCTTATTAGGAGAACAAGATGCACTGCACTCAAATTTAGTTTTAAAGTTTGGAGGTACAGTCGACAGCACATCAAGCATGACAGTTTGACCTTGAGACTGCCCTTACTGTGTTCGTAATAGAGGCGGCTTTCGAGTGCAACTGTTAAACTAGACGTGCTGTCGTGTGTACATCAGATTCGGGCCCTATGTTTTACTTTACTATGAGAGCATAGATCGAATTATCATTCTAACAGCATAAGATGTCCACTGCTCAACTAAGGTCACCTCATTCGATTCCCATTCGGAACAAGTCAGCACAGTCTGTGTCCGTTGGTACACAACGAAAGGCATCTACTACACCTACTTAACTTTTTTGTGGGAGACCGCCCTGCACCGCGATTTCCGATACGAGATTTTTATTAACGAACTAAAGCTGATAAACGTTAACAAGGGTAATTAAGACCGACAGCTTCGTTTATTTATTCACGATAAACTCCGCAACATTACTCTATCATACAATTGTGTGCACAGATTCCGTAGGCTGCAGACGAATTATATCACGTAAATACTATCGAGATATAGAGACGCATGCGGCCGCAACATCAAATGAAAAAATTTGTCTCCCAATGCTGAGTACTTCGAGAAACAAGCGAAGTAACTATTCAGCGTTATTCAAATCGGTACTATGCGCGGTAAGCTGATGCGGTGGCGCCTTAAAGATGTGAGACCAATATTACGATCAAACCATTGCAATATTAATCCCTTCTTCTTAGTTATTTAATTTAATTTATTGGTTTACAAATCAAAATATTATTTACATTACATTACTTGTAAGACAAGAATGTGTCTCTACATGTTTAAAGGGTAATAAACGATTACATTAATAAATGATAATAAATGATTACGAGCTCTGGTGAGGAGCTCGGTGGCGTATTGGTTTGAGCGCTATCCAATACGGAAAACACAACAACTTTCGCCATGGTCGATCCTGGGATGGGTCAATCAAAGTTTGATATCTTGAGCTCCTCCGTGCTTCGGAAGGCACATTAAGCCGTTGGTCCCGGTTGTTCCAGCAACCCGCATTGGGCCAGCGTGGTGGCCCAAAACTCCTCATGTGTTTCTCCCATGTAGGAAAGCTTGTGCCCAGCAGTGGGACGTATATAGGCTGGTAATGATGATGATGATGTAACGATTACAAAACTATTTGATTACTAAAGATAACACACAAAGAGAACGTAATTTCACATACAAAATGTAACTGCTATATCAAATAATATAAAGAAATAAATAGAAAATAATTCATGCGATTTTTCATTCCAATCTGGAACCCACTGATCGCGATGATAGTATTCCAACTCGATTACGTAAGCGTATTGGGACACGCCTCGCACATACACGCGTTTCGTATGCCGGCGCTGTGAACCCCGCTAACTATTTTAGTAACCAGATTGGACTACATAGTTCGACTATAACGGTAAAAGGGCGTTTCAGGAAAGTCGTAAACTAAGTAGTCATTTGTACAAAAATATTTTCAGGTATAAATGCTGAATATGTTTCTTCATTTCAGTTTTTTTTAACTGGCCGGTTAAATAGACTTACCTCCTGATAAGCAGCCAAGGATTCTGAACCTTCTCCTTGTTCGACCTGAAAAGAGTAAATAAATTAGAAGACTCATAAATTGCCTCAATCATTCATCGTGAAAACATACAAGATACGCTCATAAGGAAAATTAGAATATTGGCCTTGTAAAGAACTTTTTATTATACTGAGAAACCTACTATTACCCTAAGTGAATCACAAGCACGCAGATTGTTAAGCTTATTGTATTCTATTTATATTTCGCACTAATCAATTTATTTATTTTTTCTAGCCTCATGTTAAGCTTTTTCTACGCTGTTTTATAAATCTATCTCTTATAAACCTTTTTTATTTGTTGCTAATGCGCACTCTCATAAAAAAACTGTTCGAAGCACACCATGAGCCATATTATAATATACAATACAACTCCAATAAAGTTTAATTCTGTACAAACATAACTTTGCCATAACTTAAGTACATGAATGAAGACCAAAGTTAGCAAGACGGCCAACCATGTGCGGTAATACATCATTAATCTTGTCGTTCTACCACACCGCTCACTGAAATTTGAACCCTATCACGCACACATAAAGTTTTCTGTCGAATTCACATGAGAGTACTCACGGCTAAACAATATTTTGAACTCTACCGCTGTTGGAATAGATGTGAACAGAACGTGTGCAATATTTGATAGTTGTTATAGTTCAATTTAAGCTTTAGTGCCCACGCAGAAGATTTAAAATTGGACAAGTATCTCAGCAAGTTTGTAGAACAAGAGAGTTCCGCTTTGATTCAAAAGTTGTTTCAGCAAAGGTTTTTGTTGAAAATACTCGTCAATAGTTTTGAGCAGTAAAGATCAAAGTATGTGTGTTATAGCTGCTATAAAACTCGAAAGGATTTCTCTAGTGCGAAAGTTACACTGTCTGTCTGTCACGCTTTTACTCCTAAGCCGCTAAACCGATTTAGATTAAATTTGGACCAAAGATAGATTACACCCTAGTAAAGGACATAGGCTATTTTTTGACACGATAACCGACATCTACGCAGGCGGAGCTACTAGTGGCCACTTATTCATATTATAATTGCTTAAATAGCTAGCTAATATTAGATGAAATTAGTATGGATTTCATTCAAATCCGATGACCGCATGTTTGCCACCACAAGAAATACTTCATGAAAAGGGGTTGCGTAGTTTTTACACCCACACCTATTATCTAGCCCAAAGTAAGCATCATAAAGAGCTTGTTTTATGGATACTAGATAACGGAGAAATAATGATAATAATATGTTTATAAATATTATAAATATACTAAATAAACAAATAAACATCCATGACTCGTGAACGAATGCTCGTACTCATCATACAAACATTTGCTTCCACCGGGATTCGAACCCGAGAACCCCGAGCGAGTAGCCTGTATAGCAAGGGGCACATACCACTCAGCCAGCCGGTCTTCATATAAATTACCTAAACATATTATTATCTTACTTATGTGTAACAGTTCAAGCATTTCTTACACACGTGGGCACTATAAACACACAATCACACAATAGCACTTGTGTCACGAGATTTGATGTTGTGTGAAACTGGAGAATCTGTTTTTAAATTCTATTGAATGTAGAAACCATTACTGCGTTTGCTTCTCGATTTACATTTGTTTGAAAACAATAACGGTCTCACTTCTATACGCCAATTAAACGTACCTTAGTCAACCCGTTCTCTGTACTTGAACCATATACAGGATGGACGAAATTACGACAGTAAATTAAAACATGGGCTATATTAGTTCATAGAAATGTTTTGCAACGTTCAAATACATCTTCATCCTTTCATAATTGTATAACATTTGTATGAAATAATGCTGCCAATGTTATATTATTTCATAGAAATGTCATGAAATTATCAACTGAATAAGATGCATTTGAAAGTTGCAAAACATTTTTATGAACATATGTCATCACAAACCTGTATGATACGATTTCAATTTCAAATGAAAATGTATTGGAAAATAAAAACACGGTTTAACAGATTTGAACTAAAATTAATTAATGAGTATACTTTAATATTATAGAGTATAGAATACAATATGAGTAATGCCATAGCTAACTGTATCCGCTAAGCCACAGTAGACTCCCAGGAATCTATGACAAACAATTAATCAATTGTGTCTGAAATGTGAGGCACATTGAAATAAAATATCCAAATTTAACCTATTAAAGGTTAGACTCGTATATTTTACTGCAATTCACACCGTAGCACGTAGTCATAATTGTAGATCGTAGCAAAAGCGCTACAGAAGTTC
The DNA here is from genome assembly GCA_947347705.1 of Nymphula nitidulata. Taxonomy (NCBI): domain Eukaryota; kingdom Metazoa; phylum Arthropoda; class Insecta; order Lepidoptera; family Crambidae; genus Nymphula; species Nymphula nitidulata. The sequence continues at coordinate 29,723,753 of OX374616.1, forward strand.
GTAGCCAGATACTACGAAACTGCTACATGCTGTAGCATGTCATGATGTACGTAGTAAATTGTTACAATCTTTACAAAGCATCCATTCAATATAAAAGTGTTAAAACGACTTTTTGATGATCAAAATCATTGCTTAATTTAAAAATCGACACATTTTAAATGAAATGCATCTGTTACAATTTATTCGCTTTACTTTAACTCTAACATATAATACTTGATTTTTTTACACAAAAGGTTTTTTATATTCTAGATGTAAAAAATATGACCTATGTCTAATCAAATTATATCATTGACCTTGTGACACAGATTTGTGCGTGCAATCATAAACTTTAAGATGCTAAGCATTTTTGGACCGCGGTTATACATTATACAGACGTTTGTAGCGATAAACAAAATTAAATTTTGTTTTTGTTACTTACGGTCGAATACTGTAAAACTGCATACACTTTGAGTCCACTATTGTTTTAAGTACTTAAGACTCAAAACTAAAGGAGCGAGCGCATCAAGAATTGATGCGCTCGCTACATGAATGAGTATAATAAAAACCTTCATCATCATTTAAAATACTACAATAAGCTGTGCATGCTGGCCGTAATATTATAATTTGACTATACAAATGGAAATATACATTGAGCGAATTAAATATTGAGTGAAATGGACCGGAAGAGAGTACAAAGCCGTAATTGCTTTTTAATCACGTATTAATTATTCTGTAAAACAACATACTATTGATCTTCGAATTCAAATATTTTTTATGAGATTCTCCTTTTTACTTTTGAGTCTAGTTACTCTTTCATTCATTCTTTCATTAGCATCGATTTCTCGATCAAGTGCTCCGCGATTGAGCCGATGAAAAGTATAGTACAACCTCATCTATGAGAAAATGGATTTTGAAAACCAAGATACTGCTTAAATACAATATTTTATGACTTAAGCACCGTTACGCTTGTAACCGCCGACGTTCGTTAATTATCGGTATAGATGTGAGTGATTATTGAGGAGGCCTTTGAGCAATCTAATAGTTTGAATCACGCTCTCTCATAATAGCGTAGAGCGCCGCATTGAAATTAAATGCATTGTACAGACGACAGCACATCAAGTGTAACAGTTGCAATACTAAAGCCACCTCTATTACGAACGCAGTAAGGGCGGTCTCAACGCTTGATGTGCCATCGACTGTACGACATATATCGCGTTATCAGTGTATGGTAACGGAATGTAGATATTGATGTGCATTACAAATTTATTGTCGATATTATTATATAAAAACTACGCAATCCAATAAATTGGACGTCAAGTTCGGTCCAGAGCCGATTAAGGCAAAGATGAGCTCGTAATAGCAATTAAGTTTTTACTTTAAATACAATAATTAGGAGATTTTTATATCTTAAAATATAGTACGAGTAGGTGTTGATGTATATAAAAGCTATGTGTCAGATTATCATGATGTAATAAAATACGTATAGCGTTTAGCGTGGTGGTGTTATTGCCCAAACTCCTAATGTGCTTCTCACATGTAGAAAGGCCTGTGCCCAACAGTGGGACGTCTATGTTGTTGAAATAAATATAAGAAGATTATTAGGAAAATTCGAATCTCGATATCTTAAAAAAGAGAATGTAGTACTTCCGACTACATACTAAGGTTGGCAACAGCTTATTTTGTTATCGTGGGTAACTCAAAGGCTATTTTTTTCGTATCTTGATCTACCATCGACCCTATTGAAGTATTGGCTCCGACGGTCTTAACAATATCCATTATTAGCGAATTTTTAACTTAATAGAAAAATAAAACTAGAAAAAAATGACCTCATTTATTTTCACACATTTATATAGTGTTTAAAATAAAAATTAAGAATATCTAAACATTATTCACAAGTACTATAATGCATTTACCGTGTTTTTGTTCCAGCCACTAAGCTACCTATCAATGCAAGTTTGATCGAGTCTATTGAATGAACGGCCCAGATAACCGACTCTATTCAATAAAGCCATAGGAATTTGAAGCTAATCGATATCAATTACGTATTCGATTAACGTTTTAGGACTCGATTGATTAGAATTACTGTTATGCGTTGGGAGCCGTTAAGTAATAGGGTATTTATTAATTATCAACTTTGAGTTATTTTAGACATGGCATGTTTCTGAAGGCATCCTTCACTGGGCCAGCGTGGTGGTGTTTTGGCCCAAACTCCTCTAGTGTTTATCTCGTGTAAGAAGGCCTGTGCCCAGCAGTGGGACGTATATAGGCTGGTGATGATGATGGAATTACTGAAATGGAGCTTTATAAGAATTTAAACTGTAATGCTTTAAGGCGATTTAGCTTTGAATCCAAGTACTAATCTTATGTCCCTTACTAGGCCCCTGGCGTCTTCACAACAATTGTTATAATGCTTCTGGTTTGTGGGTACGTTTACTATTTATTTTTAATGTACTGCTAATTCTATATTAGCCGATTTATAAAGAAGGAGGTTATATTTTCGTTCTAGTTTTTCATCCATGCTCACTGGAATTTTCTGATTTGCTTAAAATTAAGTTTTACAAAAATTGTTCTTCCAAAATTGTGATGTCTAGATTCCCACAATTTGGAAGAAAAATCATAATAAACTATGTAGATATAAAAATTGATATCCTTATCTTTCTACAAACGAGGTAAAACATTTAAGGACCGAAAAATCATTTTCCCCTCGAAATATTTAACGTGTTGTAATTTCCACGCACAACGACTAACGAAGACTCGTTACTAATGCAAACGCTCCTCGTTCATGGAAATCGAGCGACCGATCTTCGTTCCGAGCTAGTCAATTTACCGACTCGGGCAATTGGGTCGCCGTGATAACACGAAGTTATGTCACAGTGGATATAAGTAGACAGTTAGGAAACTGCAGCGTGCATTGTGCGCAACGATTATTCCTGTGACTCCGCCCATGTGGTCTACGGAAAACAAATGTTTTTTTTTTAAATAAACATTAAAAGTGCTCTCACTCATTTCGCGCTCCCCGTACGCCCTTTACCACCCTGTGCCCCATTTAACACTGCTTGGGGATGATTTCATAAAAACTTTGACACACGTGTCTCAAAATTTTAATTGAGGAGTGTGTGTAAAAATGTCACAGGAAATTCAACCTTCTATTTTTTTCATTCAAAACACGGTGAATCATTTAACACCACATAATGTGAAGTGGTAAGAAGAGTCCATATGTGAAGACAGCTAGTGCAGCTTGAAGCTCAGTCGCCGTACTAACCGCCTCCACCTTGCCGGCCCAATAGATGCCTTTAGAGGCATTAGGGAGTAACTACATTTAATTGCCTCCATTGACGTTTCGCTGGATAAGCTAGATTTACCTATACAGTTCCGCTTATTTATGCCGAGTACAGCGTATCAATGTCGTAAGATTGTGAAAAGGCGTCAAAGCGCGCTATCTCCGCTGAAACGCTTCTATTGGCCGCGAGCAGCGCGGAAGATAGCGGAACAGCACTGAACACTGGCGCTAGAATGCGCATGGCGAAAACCCACTTCTCTTCATTACATGCCTGTTTGGCACGAAAACTAAATAGATTCAGAAAGCGTACGCGTCTCCATACAAAACCAGTGTCTTCTATGGACAACAGCTGAAGACGCGAAGTCTATGGGGTTGCCAGTACGGGACTGAGTTTCTATTCCGGCAATATGGTAGTAGTTATGCGCTTACTTGTACAGTCGATGTCTATGATGCCAACACGTGTAAATATGAATTCATATTTAATTTTGCTCGGTTAAGGATAGGTTTTCTTATTCATCGGGGTTTTGTATCAAAATGGAATCCACATTATTTACTCAAACATAATTAGGCTTGTGAGATTATCAAGGGCAGGGGTACGTAACAGGCCACTAGGAAATAAATCAATAGAACAATATTTATTTCTATAGCCTCTATCTATAATCAATAAATAATTATAAGCTTTATATTAAATGGTTGAAAGATATTTTTTAAAAATATCTAAAATAGAGAAAGTATTTTGGGACCACAGCCAAACCCCTGACCTTTCACAATCCATTGAGTTACCTTCTTTAGTATGTTTATACTCATATTTAGTCTGTTTTTTCGTTATAAATAAATAAATAAAAAGGTTTTATTTTTTCTAAAGAGATACAAAATTACAAATAACAAACAGAATAAATATTTTTAGACAAAAAGGGTTCATGACTCAGCAATGCGAGGCGGACACAACACTCCTGTACCTGCAGCTTTTTAAAAATGTATACGGTGTATTCCACGGCTATAGTACACGGAGAAAAAGTGCCTACTTTAAATTAAATTTACTATAAGAAGACTTAGATTTGAAAATTGATTTTAAAACTAAAAAACTGCAATCCAAATATTTTCTTAAAACCGAAACTCGAATTAATCCCGCTAAATGAGAAAACTAATGTTTTTCACTAAAATGATGACTTTTCCTATAATTTACATGTCTTAAAATTAAATTGACTAAGGCAGTCATGTCAAAGATACGGCCCGCGGGCCGCATCCGGCCCCCAGACCGTATCAATACGGTCCGGGATCGCAATTTGCCACAAAAAGAAGAATCATGTTTTAGAGCTTTTAGACTTCACACGATTCCTCTACGGAAGTTTTTTTTTAAAAAAAATATTTGAATCTGGCTCGCCTACACATACTAAATTTAATATATGGCCCTTTGCAAAATTGAGTTTGACACCCCTGGAGTAAGGTTTTACATTGAATTTAAACTTTCGTACAATTTCACTGAGCTGTCCCCTAGCACGAACACTTTTAAATTTCGAATCACTATCGTATCGAGTAGGTAGTTACGTTAGCTTTTGTCTGGCTTTTGTTTGAAATTTTAAGCGTGCCTGAACAATACGATTACGATTCGAAATTTGAAAATGTTCGTGCTAGGGGTACTGTTAATGAGTACAACTAAATATCATGTTATCATTATTATAAATGCATGATAAAATATTATAATGACAATGAAACTACACAATGCAAAAATAGCACTTTCGATAAATTTAGAGTAACAAATTCAATAATTGTTTAAAATAAAAATAAAATTTGAATGCGTTTCATTGTCTTTATTTAATTAATGGCAGAAAACTATTTTCAATAATTGACATTCTCATTCGGTATCTTGATTACGAACTCAAAGAACAGTGTATTTTTCAAAATAACATAAGATCTACTTAGTTCTTGTATCTGTGTGTATCTGCATCCAGCTCATGATCTTAGTTATGCAAAGCATATCTTCATCATCATTTCAGCTGAGAGACGCCCATTGCTGGGCATAAGCCTCCCCCTAGGGATCTCCAAACCGATCGGTCCTGAGCAGCCCGCATCCATCGGCTTCCCGCGACCCTCACCAGATCGTCGGTCCACCTTGTGGGGGCCTTGCAGTGCATATGCATGAATTTAATACGTACTTACATGACGACTTAAGAGTTTTAAAAAGGAACGAAAAAGTAAAAGAAAGGGTGTTCACATCGGCTGGTAATTTCTAACTAAGTAGGTACTTTGTGAGAATTGTTTTGAAATTGCTCTTTCACTGCGTTCACTCTCCGTATATTTTATTTTCTGCGTACTTTCATTGAGCGGTGGAGGTTTGCAGTTAAGAATTGTACATGATTTTAACCGTTTTGAAAATAAACGAAAAATAAAAAAGATTGAAATTTTTGTTTCATCATAAAATACAGTTTAATAAAATACATACAATGTTTCCAAGAATCTGTTATTTCAGAAAGCCTGAATTCCGAAACATGAAACAGAATTCCAGTTCTTTTGAAATTTTATATTACCAATGTATTTTATTGTGCAATTTAATTTTGTACAAGATCCCTTTACTCAAAGAGATGTCATTTGCAATTCTAATATATCCATTTAATTGAAGAAGCCAGGTGCGCGGACAAAGCAAACAAATGCTATTTTGCAAGACAATAAATAAATAGTGGCTGTTTGTTAAATCTTTCACGTTTTGCTGAATTCGAAGCTTAAATCAAATAGTGACGCCGTGTTCTAGATAGTTCTTGTTATTATTTATCAATAGTTTAAGTACTGCGATTTACATTTTTAGATTCTGATGAAGGGTACAATGATAGGTCGTGATATCGCATATCATGGTCGGGATCGTAGTCGTCGATAGCACTAAAACTAGTTGCAGCTAAGACTGTGAACTAACCATAAGTCGAGCGTGTCATCTTGAGGCCAATGATGAAATTCCTTCCATGTCCAGTAATTACACTGCCTATATTTTCCTTCAATCCGAAACACAGCGAACTGTTTTACAGCCAAAATAGGAAAGGCGGTGGCACCTACCCAGATAATCCTATACACGGCCCTACTTATTAAAAGTTTCCACTGGAGTTTTAAAAAGAAACCGGCAAGAAGCCGAAGCAGAAGCTTATGTTTTTGTTTATAATGTCTGTCACTGTCAAACCAGTGTCTAACAACTGTAAAGCTTTATTGTTGGCGCCTCCTCGAAGTTTTGTACTGAGATGTGAAGAGGACTTGACGTGCAAATGACGATAGTATTATGTTATTCATTCATACGGGAGATGCGACCGCGGAGCTGCATCGGCACGTCGCCCTCTCTATTCATATGTTAATGTTCTTGCTGTTTCAGATAGATGGAATATACTTTCTACTCAATATGAAGAAACTTCATTTTATTAAGCTTTAGCATTAAGTAGCGATCTCTGCCAGACAACCTTTGGATGGGTAGAATAAACAAACATACGATAAAAATAAGTGCCAATGGCAAACGGAGTAACCTTTTAATAAGGATATTTTAATAAGGATTACGGCACTATTTTTCGAAGCGCACATAATTATTTACAATAGACACAGTATTGTACCAAAAAACAACTCAAACCTAAAATTTATAAAATAAAATAGAAGTAGTATCTAAAGTCTATTAATTTAAGAACTTGTGACGTCGTCTGTTGCGTCTTCGTGCAACAAATATGCCACTGAATCCATGAAAATATACCATTACTTTGCAATGTTTCTTTACGAATTAATTAGAAAAGTATTAAACTAGAAAATAATACATATTTCTTATTTACGAAATAAAAAAGCAGTTAACTTAGAAGTCAAGTAGAATTTAATTGAATAAGAAAAGAATATATAAATGTAGATTTAAATTTCAATACAGAATTTCAACCAACCAGTACATTTTTAATATTTATAATCTGTGTAACTTCTGTATTATTTGGCTGTTTGATTAAATTTTGTTATTATTTATTAGGCTTTAATAGCTGACGTGACAATATGACAGTACCAGTTTTAGTATTGTGTGGGGTAATACAAAACAAATAAATATAGGTGTACAATGCTGCCAACACACAAAAGCGGGTTTCAGATTTTATTTCTAAGGATGATCATTGATTATCTAGTCTTCTTTACTCGTAGTCACTCACTTCCTCGTTTACTTGCACCAGAAGATTAGCTTCTAGCAGGACAGAGATCAAAATGTCCATGTGCCTGCATGCAAATCAGGGCAGTTTCAAGTCCCGTTGGCCGGCACTATGTAAGCAGACGAGGCGTGACTAACTACTGATATTCAAGTACATATTGAAAGTGGCATTCACTGAATAAACCAGGCCTTTAGGCACACGTTTAGCTGTCTCTATAATAACTCTAACCTGTAAAAACACATATTCCTGATTGATTGATTTTATAGTGATAAATCCGGCTTAACTAATTACTTGACATAACATAGGTAAATACAGAATGGTACCATCAATACGACATTAAATTAAAACATGGGCTATATTAGTCCAAAGGAATGGTATTCCTCTTTCAAAAATATCGTATTCATTTGATAATTAATAACATTTATATAATGCATCCAATGTTGTATTATTTCATACATATGTCATGTAATTATCAAATGACTAAGATGATTTTGAAAGTGGCAAACCATTTCTATGAACTAATATAGCACATGTTTAAATAATTGTCGTACTGATGTTGCTACCGTGTATAACATTTATGTTACTGCTAATTTCTTGCAGGTATATAATTTTGGAGGAGCTCGGTGGCGTAGTGGTTTGAGCGCTCTGGTTTCGATTACGAAAACAAAGCAACTTTCGCCATGGTTGGTCCCAGGATGGGTGAATCAAATTTTTAATCTCGAGTTCCTCCGTGCTTCGTCCGCTTTAACCCACCAACCCCCAATGGGCCAGCGTGGTGGTGTTATGGCCCAATCTCCTCATGTGTTTCTCCCATGTAGGAAGGCTAGTGCCCAGCAGTGGGAAGTATATGGGCTGATAATGATGATATATTTTTTTACCCATACAAAAATTTAAAAACCTTTTAGTCACAGGTGGCACAAATGTTCAGAATAAGATTCTTATTTACCCCTGATTTCATATCAGCTACACAAAAAGATACAGGTGGTTTAAATATTATTTATAGTAATATTTCATTTGCATTATATTTTCCTATGGAAATATTGGAGTAGTTATTATGTTTGAGTATAGGCTCTCATACTAAATCGCCTATTCTCTGTTCGAACAATAGTGACAGGACGAACAACCCCAATGCGGATTTCAGCGAATAATCTGTAAAAGAGACTCAACCTAAATGTCAAGTGAAGTCGATCGATTGCCATTTGTCGACTGCTCGCTAGACATCTAGACGTGTCTAGTGTGGCTGAGCTCGTGTAGTATTTGGATATTTGCCAGGTTGTGGGCCCACTGGCGGCAGAGAGCGGGGATCACATTAATTCTCATAATTGTCAGAATTATAAGATGTATGGCATTAACGCTTTGCCTTTGCCTGTCATTATCAATCTCTTTCTTGTTCATTGATTAATTGCCATGGTGTGAGGCACAAATGTAATAAATAAAAAATGAGTAATCTAAAATATTTACCTAAATCAAGCAAAATAATTATTTGAATTCGGCAATATTGAATTTCTTGTACGATTTTATTAATTACTTACTAACCTTTTAACGTAAACGCGAAAGCTTTATTTTAAATGTAAAGTTAAAAAATTCAATTTCACTTTTAAATTGAGGGTCAATTTTTAGTGAAATTTTGAATTTTATTATGTCTATTTTATATCACCGCATATCACCTAGTGAACTTAAGAGACGCCGCTGTTGTGGAACGTAGTACATTTGGAACGAGATATTTTGTGACCGTAACGATGCGGTATTTAAATCACGCATTTCAGCGCTTTTATTTGGATGCCGCTTTGGGATTAAGCAAATCGTGATGTTTGAGTTTTGAACGTAAATAACATACTAATATTCTATCGAAGCTGGACTGCAAACATAGATCTTTCGAAAAACTACCTTTTACGTTACAACTCAGCCGTATTGTAAAGTGAATGTCTAAGTTTATTTAATAGAAATCGTTTTGTCGAGTTCTCATGTCAAAGTTTGTATGATAGAATCCATTTTATCAAATTGCAATGTCAAAGTTTGTGTACGATACAAATCACTTCCTCGTGTCTCAATTTCGATCCAATATCTAATACACTTTAGTGAGGAGCTCGGTGGCGTAAGGGTTTGATCGTTCTGATTTCGATTAAGAAAACAAAGCAACTTTCGCCGTGGTCGACCCCAGGATGGGTCAATCAAATTTGTAGTCTCGAGCTCCTCCGTCCTACGGAAGGCACGTTAAGCCGTTGGTTTCGGTTGTTACTGAATCCGCTTTAACCCACCAACCCGCATTGGACCAGCGTGGTGGTGTTATGGCCCAAACTTCTTATGTGTTTCTCCCGTGTAAGAAGGCCTGTGCAGCAGTGGGCCGTCTATAGGCTGGTGATGATGATGATGATGAATGTCAAACTTTATATGATAAAAACCGTTGTGACAAATGTTGTAGCGATTGATTGATATGCTTGTGGGATTGTATCGGTTAGCGGGGAGTGAAGTAGACGTCAAGCTGAAATCGGTGCGACTTACATCCGAATTTGTATAAAGTCCAGCGTTAAGTCACTGTATCGACCTTCCTAAGACTGTCTCAATCGCTGCTCGCTGAAGCTAAGCGTGTGCTATGACCCAAAGCTTCTGCAAATCTCTGTGTAATAGAAATAAAGAAGAACTTTAAGCAACGTTTTACACCTTCTGGGAAACTAGGTCGATGTTATAAGAGAGGAAATTGAATCCAATTGCGAATGTTTTCTTAAATTTCCGTTAAATACGTACGAGGGAAATTGTTATAAAACTGTAGGGAAGAGGTTTTTATTGAGTATTATTTAATTGATTCGAGTACTCGTGTTACAATATCGAGAGTCTATGCTCATGGCATGCATATTCAACCGTACAGGAAGCCTTTAGAGGTATTTTGATCATACTATAAAGATCTGTGTGAGTGTATGAACTTCGATTAGCGTAGTTCTAGTATGTGTTGATGAATACCTGTATAACAATAAGTTAAAGCAGGGGTATTTTTTCAACTAGAAAATTCTGTGATGGTGTAGGTACCTCCGTCTTAGATCTCAGATATTCAAAATTTAATAGCACCACCATTGTAGTTTTGTGTCTCTGCTTTGAGTAAGGTTGACGGAGATCATCGGGGTTGCGTTATTTTGGGAGTCGAAAAAGGGTGATCTTTATGTCTGATCTCAGTGGCTCGAGTTCGATTCTTACCTTTAATGATAATAGGCAACGGTAACAACTTACCATCAGGGTGAATGTATGTTGGCATTTACAATAACAATGGAGTTTTTGTAACAAAATGACTTAGTTTTTTTTCAATAATTCCGAAAAATAATAAGTTTTATGTCCTTGTACGTAGCTCGGGAATCGCTTAAAGCCACAACGTTAACGCATCGATGGAGGCTCCGGGTTTCGTAATCCTAATGATAAGAAAAATCTTGCATGCTTTGCGACTTAAGTATCTGAATTCTAATAGATTTGAGAAAATAATAAAAGGTTTTTCTCTCGTCTAACTGTTTTTAGATGAGAATATTAAGCTTAATTCGAACTTGATATTATCTGGCCAAGGATAATAAGAGTCAAAGCTTTTTTCGGTGAACTTTGATTTTGTAATGGTGTTGTAAGAGATATAATTTGTATCTTGAGAAAATTATTTATTTTGAATCTTCAGTGATACAAATGAAATTCTTTTCTTTTATTTTCTAGACTTTTATTTCATAAACGCTCAATAAATCTACAATGAAATTTAAACATACTGATCAATGATAATCTAATAATATCTAAATCTATCTCTTAATCTACTATAAATAAAGCGCTGCTTTAATATGTTTTATCTTTTTTATTTACACGCAATATTTTTAATATAAGTCTAACAATAAAGCTAGGAGACTAAAAGGTAAAAGAAAATGATGCATATGTTGAATATGTTGATTTTTTGTATCACTTTAGTATTTTAATGTTTTGCAGTAATTGTTCTGCTTTAAGCTCCAATATTAGATATAATTTGTACAAGAAAATTGAATGAAGTTATTTAACAATCTGTAATAAGCCTTATTTAAATTCAGTTAAGCCTCTTTAATTTAAGTATTTCACTGATTTGCCCTAATTAACGATTCGAAACGCTATTCAATTTAACATGATAATTTTTGTCTCTTACACACCAACCAATTATTTGGATTTTGTGGATATGAATTAACAAAGTTTGGTTAAATAAAAAATAAACAAAGTTTGGTTCGTAAAATATAGTTTTTATAATTTTTATTAACATATCAAATAATTATGAGCTTATTAGTTCAATAATAAATAACAATAGTATTTAACTGAATAAAAAAGGGTGGCTTTCAATTTTGATGTTAGGACCATTTTTGTTTTACAATTTAATAGTTTTCCATTAGTATGGGACCCATTTCCTTACAATGTTCTATGAACACTCAATATTCACTTAAACTGAAATTTTTGATATCACTAATTTGCATTATTGTTTTACAAATATTATTTGCTAATAGTCTACAATGTCGAGAAATGACATTCATATGTCTAATCAGAATCCATTCCGGTTGGAACTCAATTATCTTTGGAGATATTTTAAATGTTGCCGTATGGATAACATAATTATTTTTGGAGATATTCTAAATGTTCCCGAATGATTAACATAATCATCTTTGGAGGTATTCTAATTGTTCCCGGATTGATACCATACTTAATTATCTTTGGAGATATTCTCATTCATCCCAGATGGATATCATAATTATCTTTGCAGATATTCTAAATGTTTCCGAATGAATAATATAAATTATTTCTGGAGATATTCTAAACTTTCCCAGATGGATACCATAATTACCGTCGGAAATATTCTCATTCTTCTCGGATGGATATCATAATTATCTTTGGAGATATTCTAAATGTTTCCGAATGAATAACATAATGATCTTTAGAGATTATCTAATTGTTCCCGGATGGATAACAAAATTATCTCTGGAGATATTCTAATTGTTCCCGGACGGATAATATAATTATCTCTGGAGATACTCTAAGTTTTCCCGAATGAATAACATAATTATTTTTGGAGATATTCTAATTGTTCCCGGATGGATAACATAATTATCTTTGGAGATATTCTAAATATTCCTGGATGGATAACATAATAATCTTTGGAGATAATCCAAATTGTATTCGAAACGCATAACAGACTGTTATAAACATAATATATAGAATTTAATGACGTGTTGGACACACGTTGACTATCACTGATCATTTCAAATTCGAGCTTTTAGTGATCTAAAAAGTTTACTGCAATAGCACAAAATGAACACATGTAAAATACCTATGCCATAGTTTCAAAATGGATATTTAATAAAGTAACACAATTATTACGCTCGGTTCCAATATTAACGAACCACAATTTATATTATTATTATTACTAAAGAGCCTAATAAATATTTTGTTAGTATATTATTCTCATTGCATTATTAAGTTTATTCCATAAAACTCAAAACCGATGCATAAAAACAGAAGTTCCTGAGTACTTGGGTACTTAGATTGTACCAAAAATATGCTTCAAAGAAAATTTTGTATGGCAATCGTTTTTTTATTTATTTAAAAAGGCTCGAATAATGATTTGAAGACTTTCTAAGCAACAATGTAATAACTCGCTTTATAAGGTCCAGCTGACTAGCATTTCAGATGAAGATTCTTGACAAAGAATGCCGCATCAAAGGATGCGCTGAATCCCACAAAGATATTAATCGGATTATCATATTTGATTGCTTCCTATAGTCGGGAGGATGATTGCAGATGAAAAAATAGATTCGTATTGGCAAGCATATTTGGTCCTATATTTTAATTGGGTGATTGAAATAAGTTTAAAAAAATCCGAAGTAAAATCTGAACTGGGATTTAAATATAAGTGGTGTACTAGATTTTAGACGTCCTTTTTACGCACACGAGGAAAAATAAGGAGATTATTTTAAGATATATCGAGTGTAGTCACTTCAAAAGGTAAAATATGTCACAATAAACGAATTTCATAATATATTACCCCTAATCTGACACGTACTTATTTATTTAGTTTTTTATTAGCAACATAATTTGTTTTCGAATATATTGTCTAATGGCCCGGTATAAGGTTCAATTCATTTTTTTTAACAAAAGGACAGTATCAATAAAGAGTTGATACGACATGCATTATGTAGTGCTTCAATGTTATTATAACTATAGTTATTGGCTTGGAAGGAATTTTGTGTTCGTCCTTTGAATACATCATAAAGAACCTTCCTCGAAGATTTCATATAATAACAGTTTGTTGAATTATTACTTTCATATTTCTCGACTGACTGAAGTATATTACATCCTTCTATTGTGTTTTCTTTTCCGGCATCTATAATCAAAAAGGTTGTATAATCTTTTTAAATAATGTATCAGTTGACGAGGAGCTTGAATACGAAAACCAAGCAACTTTCGTCATGGTCAAACCAGGGATGGGTCAATCAAGACTTCTGATCCCGAGCTCATCCGTGCAGCGGAAGGCACATTACTCATGTGTTTCGCTTGGATATTCGGTTGGAGCGGCGTAAGCCGGCCGGCATTTAATTAATCTTTTTTTATATTTTACATTTTACAAATTTTAGTGGACCTTTGTCTCAATTTACACACTTTATTATTTAAAAGGGAACAGGTTACTGTTCCTATAAGAGGGTGATTATTGGCGACCCCTTATGCGCACGCGTCGGTGGCCAAAATATATTTTAATGGGCATTAGTTATTAATAAATTTCAACATTGGCACGAGCACGTGGAGCCTTCCCAGAGTTCCCTGCACGTCTCCCGTTTATTTTTAACTCCTAAATTGGAGTTTTTTTTTTGGGAGGGAATTAACCCTTTCGAGCAACCTCTGAGTTCCGGATGAAGCCTGTGGCAAGTTGTCTCTCTGTAACTCCTTATTGAGATCACTGTTTAACAAAATCTATTCTTCGAATTAGAAGTCAACTTAGAGACACACACTACACTCAAAGCACTGACCAGAAATCGTCAAGATCCTTTTTTTGTTAACAATAATATAGGAATAATTAAATATTTTTTTTGTTACGGTTTAAAACTTCACCTAATTACACTATGACCAATTTGACATTAATTTAACGCTAAATGGTCCGTTTTTTTTTGTTATAAATCATTAATTTTTTAAGAGCAATAAAACTCTGAAGCTACTAAGTTGGTTTTTCTTAACTCCCTTAGAAGATAAGTTACATAATGATGGTATATTGATTGATATCAGAACGCCTTGATCTAGGTAGCAAACTTTTTACTGTACTAGTATTAGTGTAACTTTATTTTTTTATATTTTAACAACCTGTTTTGAAAACACATATCGAAATCCTTTACAGTGCATTTTCTACATTTTCTGTACATTTTCTATATGAAATAAATAAACTCTGTATATGTCTGAAAAAACTTTTCCTTCACGTCGCCAAAGAAATATGTTAACAAACAACGATTCTAGTAAAACAAAGACTACATTGAAAAGAAAAATGCAAAGTTTCGCCGCGTCATCGCTATTCGTAGTTATGTATATGAGCTAAGAAGATATACATTTAAACTCTTTAAGAATGGTCCGTGTGAAAATTTAAATTTGGCAAGAAATGTCACGCTTTCCGTTTCCCGTTCGCTAACGACGAACGGGTGGATGTTTTTATCCTGGGCATCCTAGGGAGACCTGCAGCGATCTGTTTACGTCTCAATGTTCCAAGAACTAAGTAGGAATTTTTAAAAGGGTCATGTTTTAGCGAAAAGCTTCACCCTTCTTATCTCTCTGATAAACATTTTTTCAACACACTTCCTCATAAAGTGGCTCTAATCCCATGGCAATTAGGCACATAATGACACCTATAATCAAACTGTGACTTTTTCATTACTATTATTCACTAGTGAGTAATAGTTTTTTTTTTTATAATTAAAATTGCCAATATATATTTTTTTTTCTTTTTTTGTTGTTAAATCTCCCTGTAATGGGAAGGCAAAAGGAACTAATGCCCATACAGCCATGTCTGATGTGATTGAGTTTATGTCACTTATCTATATGTATATGTGTAAGTATATGTATTTTTTGTATTTATGTATATGTGTAAGTATATGTAGTTTAAAATCCAAAGTCACGCCCAAGGCCCTATCATAATAACAGCGCTTCTGCGACGTTTTTTATAATGTCGCAAAAGTTTTATGCTGAGATAGGGCCTTGTTGACTGCACTTATTGTTAAGTATAAACTGTTTGTATTTGTCTATTTTTTTTTTTTTTTTTATTGTTTAAGCTTCTTGTTGTTGTTTGTTATGTGCATGTCAAATAAAAATATTTTTCTTTCTTTCTTTCTTTCTTTAATATTATTGGTTGAGTTACGCTTACATTTGCGCTAAAAAGCTATCCGCGAAAAGCCCAAAAAAAAGAAACCTCATTTTTTAGTCTATGGCCGATGCGCGCGCATAGAAAAACTGATTAATTTTTCCCGCCATTACGAAACATTTTTCACAACTCGTCTCGTTTTCTCTTTTGAAGTTATTTAGTTAGTTATTAATTAAGATGTCTGCAAATACAATTTATGAAGAAAATGATTTATGTTGTACACCGCCCGATATAAGATGTGAAGCCCAGAAAGTTATGGAAAGTTTACTACCAGAAAACTCAAAGGAAAAATATCTATTAGCGTACCAAAATTTCATACAATGGCAGAACAACAAGAATACGCAGTCTTTTTCAGAAAATGTGTTCATGGCGTACTTTAAAGAATTATCTTCTAAGTACAAACCTAGCTCTTTGTGGTGTATTTACTCAATGTTAAAAAGTACAGTCCGAACAAAGAATGGAGTGGACTTAAAAACATACTCGAATTTGTCAGCTTATCTTAAAAGAGACTATCTAATGGATTTAGAAGCAAAAAATCAAAGGTTTTATCATCTGACGATATTGAAAAATTTATTAAAGATGCTCCAGATAACCAATATTTGGCTACAAAGGTTAGTTAAATTAATTTTAATTAAATATTTAATAGCAGCTTGTTGACTTTAATTATTGTTTCTTTTGTTTCAGGTTGCTTTAATATTTGGTGTAACTGGTGCCTGTAGGATACAAGAATTAACAAATATAACTGTAAAAGATATAGAAAACCATGGCCAGATGCTTTTGCATACGTAGAAGATTCCATACAAAACAAGAAGGAAAAATGTGCGAAAATCACAAAAAGAATTAAACTTGATTCTGAGACGCATCCTACTAGCGAAATACCAAGTACATCCAATGATTGGATTTCACCTACCTACACGAATAATGAACCATCACAAATAACAATAGAACATGAAAGTATTTCAGTAAATAATCTATCTGATGAGACCGCTATATCATCAAAAATAGTTAATTATAATTTTACTAACTGCACATTTACTAATTGTTTCTCTAAATAAACTTTTTATCTACTATGTAAAATGGTTTTTTATTTAAGTATTATTTTATTCAGAAGTGTGTTGAAAAACGTTGTATGATACACGTGTGTATTGATGATTACCGTCCTCGGCTCCTTAAGACCCTCGCCTGACGGCTCGGGCCTCAATGCGCCTCAGCGGTAATCACCAACATTACACACTTGTACCATAATGTACTATTTTTTGCATTGGACAAAACGTAGGTAAACTAAGAAACAATTATCGGAGACCTTTTCAATTTGTAACAATTTAATTTACAAATAAGACCTTAATTAACATTTTTTTTCTATGACAGATAAATTTGAAAAGGAGAAAGTGTTCTTGCCTTTTTTAAAGAATGACCACGCATATTTTTTTACAAAATATTTAAAATTTTGATGATTCTTTTTGATTGTATAAGGCTACATTTAAATTTAAAATTAAAATTCATTTCTAAAGGTAGGAAACATAAAAGATTGTTGATCCTCTGGAATACAAAAAAAAATGTACTGTGGGGAAACCGATACCGCAACTTTGCACGATTCGAGAGACTACTATGACCACAGTCACTAAGCTAACGAGGACATGGGATAACCCTAGCTTAGAGTAATCGTTATTATTCTAAGCCTATTAGTTTCTTCTAGTGCTTTCCTTTTTTCAATATATGCTAACGTCTACGTTCGCAATGACGAAATTATAATACCAATTTAAATATCCGAACGATATTTTTTATAATTACCGACGTTTAGTTCAAAAAGTTAGTTATTGCTTGCTATTATTTTTCTAAAAAAAATCGATAATACGATCGAAATTCCGAGAGTCTAACGCGACTTTACATATTAAAGTCTTTTACGTTTTTGTCATTTTTTGATTGTTTATTTATTTCGGGCGCCGATGCCGCCAAGTAAAACGTATAGGAAGGACGAAAATAATAATTTGAGTTCTATTGCAAGTTAACCTTTGTTTACTACTCAGTATGCAAGTCAAGATACTTATATGATACTATGTCTACGCACAGACAGCCACATATCAAGCAAAAGACCCCAATTGAAAATGACTCTTATTACAAGGCAGTAATGCTCTCACGCATTCTGCGTTATCAACTAGCCAAACAAAAATTCTCCGGGGATGCAACAGATTCCTTACGCTGCGTAATAATTTCAAAAGTATCTACTCAGGTTCCAAAAAACAGTAAAAGCGTATTTTATAAACACGTTGCAATTACCACCTTATCCCAATTCAGTGGCAAACAGTACACAAAAGGGCAACAGAATTATACGAACACTGATTTGGGTCGGCGTTAAAAATGTTACCTCTTTTTGCATCGAAAAATATTGCACTCCAAATGACTGCGCGGTCGTAATTCGACGCTATTAGAAAATTTAGCCGTAACCTTAATCCCCCTACACCAAGTGCACTTAAGACTAGACTCAAGGTTTTAACCGTAAGTTTCTACAACACAAGAGCTGCTGAGTTGAGTGAAACGAGCGAGCAAGCGAGGGAACAGGGGTTCTTGGGCAGCAAGCGGAGCGGAACCAGCCGGCATACTGTGAATAAACTCCCTTGTATGGCCAACATGTTGGGCCAATAAGGACGGCTGCTTGCCGTGATTTTCTCTAGGTCACTAACGGCCAACCATCGTATTTGGCATATTGGCCAACTTTAGGCGAGGATACGAATCGACGGAAACTGTATCGTGAAAATATGCCAGAAACTTTTAATGACTGTTATATAAATTAATGTCTGATATAACGAGGGCCTTCGAGGATGTTTTTGTGGAATATTAATGTTATCGAGTTTGGTGGTGTAACAGAACCGTTTCAGCGAAAAGTATTTAATAGCTGCCCGAAATTTAACATAAGTAGTTACTACAAAAAATCTTGGAGTATACGCACAATAATTTAGAATTTTACCTAATTATGTATTTGAAAAAAAAAATACATATTTTTCTTTTAGCATGTTCTGTCACCAACATATTTTCTGATATCTAGTATACTTATCACAATATCCTTTTGGCTAGATAATAGGTTTGAGTATATGAATGAATTAAAATGAATATTAATTATTATTATATCAATGAATACTATTAATATTATGTGAATAAATATTCTTTATTGCACACTACAGACAAATTAAATTATACATAGTTATAAAAAGAATGAAACAGTACAAATGGGCGGCTTTATTGCTAAAAAGCAATTTCTTCCATGCCACCCCTATTTTACTACTGTCTTAATTTACTCGTATTATATTTATATGGTTGAAAAATACATCAGTAAGATACCTAACAGCTATAAATATGTAAAATGTATTGTCAATTAAATATAAAGTACAGTTTATGGATATCATAACGTTTATATAAGCCCGTCTCCTGAAGCTGTTACTTTCAAAAAATATAATAAGAATTCACAAAATAAACTCGGAATACAGATAATTTTATTAACCTTGCAGTACTGACGTGGTCAAGTTGGTTCACTCATACTCACGTTCCTCATCATCATCATATCAGCCGAGAGACGCCCACTGCTGGACATAGGCCTCCCCAAGGATCTCCAAACCGATCGATACTGACGGTCCTCAGACGTTTTAAAATTCGCAAGTTATAAAATTTTAAATAAAATATATTACATTTTTTATGTTTGTTTAATTAACTATGAATTTAAAAACAAAATTTGAAAATTAAAAAACCACAAATTACAACCAACTTCAAAAAACTGAAAAGGATATAATAATTAAATTTAAGTAGGTATACATCCCCAAGAAACATATTTTTTGGGGTCGGTGGTTAATAAATTTAAGTAGGTATCCCTAGAAACTAGGGGATGAATACCTACTTAAATTTAATTATATTATTCCTTTCAGTTTTCTTAACTTGGTTGTAATTTTTTTTTTGTATTTGTATCTACTTATGCATTTCTGGATTTTTATCTGAATTATTATCTTGTTTCATCCATTTTAATACCCGCGTCATTATAATGAATCTATTGACGTCTCATTCATTACGGTCGGTGTGGTAGTTTGCGTGCCACGGTGAAACATACATACATACAAATCATACAAAATACATACAAAATCAATACCATTCATAATGGCTTCGCCGTAGTCGCGTAAAAATGTTACATTACGATTGTGAATACCAATGATAGACACTTATTAAAGTAATTTTGTATTGAATTGATAATGTCGTTTACTAATTTTCTTAAACTTTTCAAAGAGGTCTTTCCAAAATAAAATGTAGATATATAAGGGGTTTTTAAAAGGTGTAGTCATATTTTAAGGGCTTATTCTACCCATCAATACAAACAACTAAGAAATCACAAAAAAGAAATCAGCTGTTCCATACATTGCGTCGAGTAAGTACAGTCAAAGACATAAGTCGCAAAACAAAATAAAGCTACAAAATTAACTGTACACAAGATCTTTCCCTATGTTAATATACAAAGGTATGTTCAAAACTCCTTGTTCGTCATAAAATTTCAAAAGTCACTAAACACAACCATCACTTATTAACATCAAAAGTCGCTGGACACTAAAACTCGATGAAATAATCCAAAAGTCACCGTACGCTAAAATTCCACAAAGAAGTGCAAAAGTAGCTGGACACTTAAACTAGATAAAATAATCCATAAGTCACTGTACGCTCAAATTCCACGAAGAAGTCCAAAATTAGCTGGACACTATTCCGACACTTTGATAATTAATATTATTTTTCCTATTTTATTTACAAATGCATTGCATTAAATCAATTGACTAATAAGCACATGATTTATACCTATATGGGTATAAATCATGCGCTTATTAGTCAATTCGAACACACACTCGAAAAAAAAAAGTAGCTAGTCAAGTAAGGTAAGGTCAATGTACATTGACCTTACTATGGAACAGCTGATTTCTTTCTCGCGATTTCGTAGTTGTCCTCATAGTAAAAGTTGCTTGTATTGATGGGTACAATAAGCCTTTAAAATATGACTACACCTTTTTATAACACCTTGTAGAGGCAAAATCTTTAAATCGTGTTTCCGGCTCTTATCGTGTCCAGATAAAATATAACTGATGTTCAGATTCGTAAGACCTTTTAGTGACCTAATGGCATATTAATAATTTTCGAAGAAGCGCCTTTAAGGTTCCAATTTAAAATACGTCTCCTTTTGAGCAATAAGAAGCCTTAGTTCAACTAATAATTCAGAAAATTATATCATTTGAGCCTCATAAAAATGACTGGTCGTACAGTCGACCACAGAAGTAGCTGAAAACTTTAGTAGCATGTCACACCGATCTTATGCACGTACTTTATTGTTGCTGCCGTACTATATTGACGAAAGAGTCATTGTAACATGGTACTAAAGTTACTTCTGTGGTCGACCGTACCTGTAGTTTATAGATTCTCGTAGCACCAGTAGTAAATCAACTGTATAATTATTATAGACGTAGCTACTTAATTTATTATTTTTAACATGTTGCTATTTTAAAATTCCCTTTACTTCCTTTTCATCACCAGCCTTAACTTCCCACTGCTGGGCACAGGTTTTTCTACACGGGAGAAACACATGAGGAGTTTGGGCCATAACACCACCACGCTGGCCCAATGCGGGTTGGTGGGTTAATGCGGTTGCAGGAACAACCGCGACCAACAGCTAAACAAATTTTGATTGACCCATCCTGGGATCGACCATGGCGAAAGCTGCTTTGTTTTCGTGATTGCAACCAAAGCGCTCAAACCACTACGCCGCTCCTCCCTCCCCCTTTACTTCCTTTTACTATGGTTTAATGAATGACTTTGTAATTCTATGAACATTTTAAGACTTTTCGAGGCATGTTATATCGTCGGTGGGCGTGCAAGACCACGTAAGAGCAGTTTGCAATACCGCGTATTAGCTTTTTCTTCATTTTACAGGAGGGAGAAAAAAGTTACTATTAGAAAAAAGGGATTTCTCTGCGTGTTGTTTCATGAGAAACTAGTAGCGAATCAGCGCTAAAAACCAGCTGGCGCGATAATTAAATTTTGCGACTTTTGTAAATACGCGGTATTGCAAACTGCTCTTACGCGGTCTTGCACGCCCACCGACGATATAGTAAAATATTCCGCTGTTATGTCTCTATTTCATTGAAGAAATTCACAGTAGGATGTCCCTAAGATATTATTGGCAGAACTAGTGCTAAAACCAGCTAAACATGTGCCAGAGTATCAAACAGTTCTGCGTCTCACTACCTCCGACCCTCATAACGAGAAACGGGAGGTAACATAACATATTTCATGCTGGTTGACTACATCGCCTTCATGCATGAGTCAGCCCTTTTACAAATTAGCCCTTTTACAAATTAACTTTCAATAGGTGTGTCTGAATGTTGATACAAATACGCTTTCATTTA
Source organism: Nymphula nitidulata (assembly GCA_947347705.1). Classification (NCBI taxonomy): domain Eukaryota; kingdom Metazoa; phylum Arthropoda; class Insecta; order Lepidoptera; family Crambidae; genus Nymphula; species Nymphula nitidulata. The sequence goes on from OX374616.1 coordinate 29,745,947, forward strand.
TTTTATAAATTGTGAGCACTTTTACTCTGAACAAGATTTACATTGGCTAACTCGATTTCATGGAAGCTTGAATTGGAATATTCGCATGTAATTAATCATTAAACTCTTTGCTGTTTTATGTTTAAAACGAACATTATTAACTTTAATAAATTATTATACCAATGTAAAACAGAAGCGTAATTTAGTAATAATATTACCTACATACGTATTCGTATTTATATTATCCTATTGCCGAGTTGGAAGTACAAGTTTTCCTATTACAAAAGTCTGATACAGTTCCTAACCATGAGCTGAATGAAACCAACATACCTAGTAGTCTCTTCTACATTATATCTAGTCTAATATATTTGAAGCACATTTATTATGATTTTTAGAATGAAAATACGTTTATAATAAGCCGATTGCAAAATAATACAGTAAGATAAAGATAAACAATATAATCTAGTATTTGATATAAATTTTGCAATAGTAACAATAAAATACAAAATTAAAATTTTTAAGTAACCCCCGGCGTCATTAATCATCTATTTCTAACACCATCTCATTGAGACTATTCATGAGAGCCTAAACACGCTATATCTGCTGTAAGTTTCTGAAGAATTAAGCATTTCGCAGACTTTTTGATGATATAGGATCAGCTCAAGGATAGTATGTCATGGAAATGTCACCGAAGTGACAGTACACCAAATTTCAAATCAATCGGATGTGTAAAAGTTAGTAAAACCCTATCATCACGTAGAAAATGAGCTGATAGTCATCAAAAGCCTGCACTGATCTTCATAAATTATAGCTAAGAACCATCGTAGGCACATCAGCTTTCAAACAAAAAAACCGAATCAAAATCGGTCCATTAGTTTAGGCGCTACGATGCCACAGACAGACACACAGATACACAGACAGACACGTCAAACTTATAACACCCCTTTTTTAGTCGGGGATTAAAAACTACTTCTGACTAAACAATTTAGATCAAATACAACTATGACGTAAATGAAGTGAATTTAATAGAGAAAGATAGCATGGTTATCATTGCTGTCCAACAGATTTTTTCCAATACTTTGACACGTCGACTACGATAGACTTACACTTTTTTAATCTTATATTTAAAAAAACAAAGTTTCTCTTATTTGTGAAGCACCCACATGACAATTACAATAGGTCTTTTAATGTATAAAAACCCGCACGCAGGCCGGTAAGGGATGAAATGTGGATCAAATAGTTCTAGCCATGCTTATGAACTTGTCTTCTCCCCTTATAAAAACCTTAACTGATTTTAGAGCAAGCGCTACTGAAAATAATTGTAATTGATTTTGATTTTCTTTATGAAGATAAAAGTTTTGACATAATTTCAATTTTACAATAGGAATAACTATTACAATCGGGAACTAAATATTTTTACCAGCCTAAGGTTTATTTGTATGCACAAATCAGTGCCACAAGGGTTGATGATATAATTTGATTAGACATAGTGCATAGATTTTTTTATACCCGAAAATCGGCCCTATTAAGAAGGTTGACTTGACGAGGAGAAAACTCTTCTAAAAATAAAAATAAAATATATCTGATAGCAAAAATCTACGGACAATTAACAATCAACCTATTTTGTTTATTATTTCCACCTTATTGTTTTTGTCTAATCATTTTAAATGTGTCAATTTTTAAATTAAGAAATGGGTTTTATCATCAAATCGCGTCTGGCCGGAAATGTCATTTATACTCATATAGTGAATTGATGCTTCACAAATATTAAAAAGTAATAAGTATCTAGACTACTAAACTCTACTACTAAGTGCTCTCTCTACTAAGTATCACTTTAACCTTTTCTGCACATAGTGTGGCAGAGAATTGAATTTGAAAACTGTAGGTACCCCTAGCACGAACATTTTTAAATTTCAAATCGTAATCCTATTGTTCACGCACGCTTAAAATTTCAAACAAAAGCCAGACAAAAGCTAGCGTATCTACTCGATACGATGGCGATTAGATATTTAAAAGTGTTAGAGCTAGAGGTACTGATAAACATCTTTAGACACCAATTGCATGTCTTAATCGACCTCATGCTCTTTAGAAGCAATGCAATGTTGCTGTCAGCATTGCAAAGTGAGTGATACGTTTATAATATATAAATAATACTGTAACCCTAGCGTAAACATTTGTAATTTTCGTATTGTTTTTGGCTTGTTATCTTTTGTATGAAATTTTGGGCAGCGCATCTGGCGAGCGATATTGGAACTATCTTACATGACATACAACGATGGCATGACGTCATTTTAATTTTTGTGTCAACAATTCAATAGCCATTCGAAAAGTAATGCGACCATCACTTGTTCTCCATCGTCACCGTAACGAGCGACGAACGATACGAATTTTTCTAGGTATAGAAATGTTAGATAGTTATCTATGTTTATTTTGACAGTCTTGTAATATTTTCAGTTGAACAAACTGGTATTCTCACCTATTTTGTGTGGCATGTTAGGAATGTAAAAAAATTACCTACTGCACGATAGGTCCCTGTGGAGTGGATTGGAAAAGAGGGAAAATCTTCGCATAATTCAAGAGGCTATTTCCGTGTGCATTAGAACGAAAGGGGCTAAAGAGAGAAGTAAAATGTAGAACCCATATTTCCTGGGAGCTAATGGATTAAAATAAAATGTCCATGTAAAACTTATTCTCCGGAATAGTTTCTAAATATTATTTGAAAAGAAAAGGAAACAGTCAATTTTTTATTAGTCGGAGGTACGGAGATTTTCATGTTTATCTACCAACATATTTAAAAAAATATTACCCATAGAGGTTCTTTCAAAGCTCATGACTATTTTTTGTCTTTTACGCGAAATATATTTTTAACAGAGAGAGAGAGAGAGAGAGCATACTTTAGTAATATATACTCTGTCAAGTAGGAAATGTTAGTCATCAAACGCCTAAACAGATCTATAAAGAACCTCAGCGTTCAAACTAAAAGTTAAACTAAAATTGGTCCATACGTTTAGGAGCTATGATGCCTCAAACAGACACACAGATACTCAGACAGGCACGTGAAACTTATAAAAGGGGGGTGCCTCTTTTTGAGTCGAGGATTGAAAATAACAATGATTTTAATAAATACTTTACTACAAACATGTCTCAAATGTGAGTTTAATGTCGAACGTCTTCATATACCTACGCCAGCCTGCCTCAATCCCTTCAGATATGCCATATTGGTTATTGAGGATTGATACGTCGAAGTAATATATGTGAATTTGAGATGTTTGTGGGAGAGTGTTGTTGCCGCATCGGTTCACGTACATGATCCTTAGGATACGAAACTTGAGTTAGTTATAGTACAGACAGCAACGAAAGTCGATTAACATGCCCATAATTACTAAACACTACAGTGTTTATACTATACTGCTATACTATACGTCTAAGAAAAGGTTAAACATCACTATAGTCTTTCCAATCATTTATTTTCTCGATGACAGTTAGTTATAGAGTTGTGACCAAATAAGTTATTATTTATTAGTACGATATAGATCCAATTTACAAATTACAAAGTACATTAGTAAATATATTAAAATAAAAAAAACACTATATGTGATTGACGAAATAGCTGCCGAATATGGTCATTGGGTTCTTAGACTTCCGCTATATCATTGCCAATACAATGAAATCGAATTAATATGGCACTACAAATTTATGGACACGCCGCTCGAAATAATACAAATCCCCCTTTCACGGCAAACAAAATGCTAGATCTATTAAAAAATGCATTATCGGGCAAAAACTGGGAAATGTTGTTAGAAGGCCTTCGATAATTTAGAAGAACAAGAATTTACGATAAATGTCGGTGAGAGCTCATCGAGTGACATTGACGATTCATTAGATTTTGATTAAAATCAATGAATAATAATTAGCATTCATTAAAATGGTTTCATTTAATGGTCGATTACCTATCTATACTTATATTACTTATTAAAAAGAGGAAAGATTTGTGTTTGTAACAAATAAATTAAAAAACTACTATCTGTTTCTCGCGTACAAAGTCGCGAAAACACATTTAGTTTAATATAAATACCGATACAATATCATTTCAATCATAACATCACTATTTTGGTTGCCATAGAATGTAACTTTATTAAAAACGTTTGTTATTTATCGTACTTTAAAAAAAAATACTGTACATATGGTCTCGATTTGTTTGAGATGAATATAATATGCGATCAAGGAACAAAATTAGGCAGTTATCATATTTTTTATACCTTGCATTTTAAAGTTAGCTTTTGCGTAACATGACGCAATTACATTCTAAGGGAGCTGTCATCGAGAAAATAAATTATTGGAAAGAGTATAACAGATAAAAAAAGTATTGTAACCTTCTTAGTAAGTCACCACAACCGGTGTATATATTACCAGTTATGTATAACTTATGGTAATGTTCCATATATAGAGCTTCTCTTCGAGCTGAAGGTAATAAATACTCCTATTTGTTTTATTATAGCGGGAATCGCGGACACTTGTAGGAGTACTGGAATCACTGACATAGTTAATACGATTAGCAAGCCGAGATGGCAATGAGCAGGGTTCGTAACGCTCAGAACTGATAGCACTTGAAATGACAAAGTTGCGGACTGCGGCACAGCATTCACAAAATTGATGGACGAGTAGTATAGGTCATAAGGAGAGGCGAGTGACAATTATAGTTGCGAAGTTCATGACGTTAGCGAAAGTTCTCCATCGCGAACTACGTTGTTGCGAAAGTTCTTTACCACAATGAACTATAATGCGAAATTTTACCATTGAGAGTACACGAAAAGTGAAAAATTGGCCACAGTTCGATCTTAACCATTTTTTATAACCCATATCGTAGTGAAGACGTTTGCAGTAAATAACTTTCCCAACAACGTACAGTTGACAGAACATCAAGCGTAACAGTTCGACTTATTCCGTTTGTCAGAGAGGCGGCTTTCGTAGTGTAACTGTTGCACTTGATGTGCTGTCTGTAAATTGCAATGGTAAATTTTCGTAGTAACGTACATCGCAGTAAAGCACTTTTTCAACAACTGAGTTTGCTATGCTAATCTTCTGGTAACGGTAAACTTTCGCAGTAACGAAATCGCGGTAATAAACTTCGCTACTAGGATTTTCACTACCAACTGGCGTATAATTGCACTACGCAAACGGGTTCATTTGGAAATCAGTTCACTAGCGAGTCCACAGCCATCTTCTATTCGTTATACAAGCACGAAACTAGCAATACTTGGTCACACTGTGCGGGGATGTGAAATAAAACTTTTATAGGCCCTCGATTGCCTATCATTCTCGGCCGCTGTGCACATAGACAATCAAGCGCACTAGCCGAATATAACCGAACGAGACAATTCCAGTTCGGTCAGAGGTCGCTTTTAATGGAATTTGTCGTTCGTTCACTGTTTAGGTAACAAATAAAAAAAAACCACTTAGGTGGATGCGGTGTTATAAAAACACCACGCCTGAATGCTAACGGTGCTCGGCGGTTAATTTCCAAAAGTTTTATTTGTTGACTCACGCAGGCCTAATTTTAGGGGTACGTGACATGGTGATTAATTAAGGTGAGGTTGGCATTGACTGGCCCTCTGCTTATGTTGATATCCCGGGTATTAAAACATTATCCCCGCAATAAGGATGACCTCGATTGTGTGTCAAAATTTATCATCGCTCTCGCTACGAAAAAGGGGTAGATGATTTCCTTTTTTATTGTGCTTATTTTACAAATTCCGCTGCCAAAGAACGTGTAATTGTCACGTTGATATTTTTTGTTTATTTTTTATTTATAAATATTTAGGCTTAGTCATTGAAATCAAGACAACGTCAATAACCAAATTTGTTTTTTTGTACACATCAGGGAGTGGATTCTAGAAAAAAAAGACTATTGAAAGAAATAAGTACTTACCAACAAATCGAAAAAAATACAATGTTGCAGTCGTTTGATTTAAAGATCATGTTTGTTTTAGCTGAAAGCAAATTCCCATTTTATAGTATTTTTAATAAAAATCTAAATTTAACGTAATGAGGTTTTCATTACGTTAAATTTTAATAAATTAAAATTAAAACTGACATAGGATTTTACAACGCTACTAGAGTTCCAAATTGCACAAAGCAGTGTTTCATAGGATTGAATAGAATTTTTATCAACCAATTGAATAAAATTTATTTTTCCACATTTTATATAAAGCTTCATAGTACATAAAGTCTGAACAGAATACCTAATGGTTGTCCATCCCGCTATTGGCTATTTTATCAAATCGTTCGCATTATCTATATTGTAAAGCTGAGGTTGGTCGATAATCCTCTATAAAACTAATTCAATTAGGAGATTAGAGCCGGATAACCAGCTAAGGACGTTGTCCAATAATTGGGTCGACCTAAACAAGTGCTGATTCTGCAATCAGTTCTTTAGATCTAAATTTAAGTTCCATGTATCACTTTCTTTCGAATACAGTATGTAAGGAATATAATTATTTTTAGAATCGTAAAGTTTGAAGACACAGTAATCAATCTACTAAATATTGACTTTTTTACGCGCCTCGGATAATGACTCAACCCCACCTGGTGTTAAGCGGAAAATGGAATCCAAATGTAGTACAGCTTAAATCATACTTCTCTTGCGGTACCCACCCATTTGGCCCATAATAAGGTGCCTCTTCACGCCTCATTTGTAGGAACCCATATCAAACGAACGTACACAAACACGTGCTGGCAGAGAGTTACTTACTTTGTTAGTGAGACAGAGAAACGTTTTTTAATATTTAGTTATTGTTGTTGTTGTTGTTGGTGACGTAGGTGTTTCAGTGGAGGTAGAGACTGCTGTCTACTGAAACACTAACTATGTGTGAAACTCCAAAGACCAATACGTCCTGTGAAGGAAGGAGGAAGGCAATATGAAGTCGAAAGTCCTATTATAATCATCTCCATTGTATGTCCAATATAGGGCATTCAGCGAAGCAATGACATGTCACACTATAGAACTCTAGGAACGAGAGGTTGAGCTTAATGTGCATTATATTACAGAATTTATTTTTATATTTCAAAACGTCAGATATCGTCAAATATAAACTGTCTTTTTCTTTTTGATTGGGATGAAATAGAGGCATCACACGTGTATTTAGGCTTAGTCAAAGTATTACATATCGGCACTTTAATTAAATTGACTCTTGCCAACATTACTATTAAAAATCTTATTTTTACCGTTGCTAAGCAGTTAGTTTTTCAATATTAATTGGCGGCCGACTAATATATTCCTTTCAAATACTATCTTTATTTGAAATGTTATTTTAAATAAGTAACCATCACCACATACTCGTAAAGCAGCACTAAAAAGTTTATTTTTTTTTCATTTACTAGCTCTGACTTACGAACAATATAATTAGCTGTCAAAAGCTATGTCGCAGCTTACTGCAGATTGATGCTTACCGAATTGCAAACGATGAAAACAATTTTGATCTATAACTAATCGACTTATGACACTGAATATATTTTAAATTTTTAAGTTGTCTGTACTGCAGATCATAAAAATTCCACATAAACTCTCACTTCTCTATCAAAAGATTTTTATTTAGTAATCCAACATTTTGCAACAACTTAAAAAAGTGCCACTTTAAGCCAAAATAGACTTTCTTCCTAAAGAAATCAAGATTGATCTTGATATAACACGTAATTGCAATGGTCATTGTGCGGAGTATGTCTGCGTAAATCTTTCGTATTGGACGCGGGATGCAAACAGCGATTTATTGCACAATCCAGCAAGAATAGACCTTTTTACGTCAATGGGTACACCTACTTTTCTGCCCCACAAATGGTGGTCTGCAGTCCAGTGAATGACAAAAGCTACGGACACAAAATAGATACAGGACGCTGCTCCATACAAGTAACTAGTAAACGCATACCATACATTCGAATATCTATTCTGTAATAAATGGAAAAGATTGAGATCACTCAAAAAATAAATAAGGAGCCATTCGTTGAATTTGATTCTAAGCACTCACGAATAGTTTGATCAAAAAACCTACTTAGATTTGTAATTATAAAATGTTATTTAGACTTAATTTAATTAAATGTCTAAACTAGAAAAGTATAATGTCCTGGGGAGGGGATCGAACCCGCGACCTTTCACAATTCGGGCGACTGCTCTAACCATCTGAGCTACCCAGGAATTGGGATAAGCCTGTGAAATTCTTCTAGTCATCTGTATTTGCGTTATAAGCTAATGTCTGCCCTACAACGTCGAAATATTTTTTTTTAACATCCGAAACGAGTATTTATGTAAATTTTTCAAAGATTTATAATAATGTTAAAATAAGAAATAAAAATAGACATAATTTGTTTATACTGTTTACCGTTTCTAAATGCGCATTTATTATGTTTAAATTTAGAATCGTTATACGTTATAGTATGACAACAAAATTCGTTTTCTTTTTATATTGAAATAAAAGAAGACAATACAGTGAACTAAATATGTACGCTTAGAAAATGTATTATAGAGTCGGCACCCTAAAAAAAAAATTCTAACATTGCCATTTTTTTATAAAACTAACTAGATGGCAAGCAAGCTGACAGCCCACCTGGTGGTAAGCGGTTGTAAGCAATAACAAGAAAAAGCACTTGATATTGTAGGTGCGTTGTCATCATGAGGCCTAAGTTGAAATGCCATCCATGCTCAGTAATTAAACTAGCTACCTTTCCCTTCAATCTGAAACACAGCGATCTGTTACGCGGCTAAAATACCATTCGAAGATTTTATTTTTTGTTATTCTTTTTGTAATTTAAAAAATAATCTATTAAAGCTCTAACCCTTTTTAAAATATACTGTCGTAATTATAAAAATATCTCGCAACCATAAAACTGAACAGCTTTTTGTAAGGGTCGACAGATGTGGAAAATTGACGCTTTTTATAAGGAATGGCACAATCAGCTGTGAATCAGGGAAACTAGCAAAAAATAAATGGCGCGCGAAACTTTAACAACTACGGAACGAAACTCCACACTAAGTAATGCTTTCGCCCGCTTTTTATCAAGTGAAACGCCGGATCAGCTTAGTTCGGCTGCCCAAATTCAAAACCTAGTAACAAGTGATTTTTTAAAAAAACCGTTTTTGGCATTTTTCGACTTACTAGGCAGTATCAATATGATGTGGACCTTAAAACTCCCAGTTTCTTACGTAATTTTAAAAATATAATTTAGCAAGTCTGAGCAATTTGGCATGACTATAAAAAAATCCATGAAGTACCAATTCTAAACATAGCATGTCAGAATACAAATTTAAAACCCTAGCAACTCAACCGACTTACTAAGTTATGAATTTGCAAAACCGACTTGCTATGATTTGAATTTGGCACCGATTATAAAATCAATGAAATGTCATTTAGTAAATCGTCGTGAGTGTCGTGACACCGTCGCTCGAGTGTTTCGCTCCAAGATATCAATATATAAAATGAGTTTTATGCAATTTTATCGATCCAGGCGTATAATGCGTGCTTTGCAGAACGAAAACGATTGCAGGTAAGAAATAACTTATTCATTATACTCGAACTCCATCATGCTCGAGGGTAAAACGCCAAAAGCATGGCACAGGTGCGTGGTGGCACTCTTCTTCAAAAAGGGTGACAGGACCCAATTGAAGAACTATAGACCCATCACGCTCCTGAGTCATGTTTACAAGTTGTTTTCGAGGGTTATAACAAATCGTCTCGCACGCAGGTTTGACGACTTCCAGCCTCCCGAACAAGCCGGATTCCGAAAAGGCTTTGGTACCATAGACCATATACATACGCTGCGGCAGGTTATACAGAACACCGAAGAGTACAACCTGCCATTATGCTTAGCGTTTGTGGACTATGAGAAAGCCTTCGATTCTGTTGAGACTTGGGCCGTGCTTCAGTCACTCCAGAGGTGCCAAATTGACTATCGGTACATCAAAGTGCTGCAGACACTGTACGAAAACGCCACTATGTCAGTCCGCCTCCAGGATCAAGAAACGAAACAGGGCTATGTCATTTCGCCGAAACTGTTTACAGCCGCGTTGGAGGAATTGTGTTTAAGCTTTTGGAATGGAGAGGACTTGGCATCAACATAAACGGCGAGTACATGACTCACCTTCGTTTTGCTGATGATATCGTAATCATGGCTAATACCCTGGAGGACTTGGGCACAATGCTCGACGACCTCTGTAGAGTCTCCCAACAAGTAGGTCTTAAAATGAACATGGATAAGACGAAAGTTATGTCAAATTCCCAAATCGTTCCCACTCCTGTAAAAGTTGGAAGCTCTACACTGGAAGTTGTTGACGAATATGTTTACCTGGGACAAATAGTCCAACTTGGTAAGTCCAACTTCCAGAAAGAGGTTAATCGACGGATCCAACTCGGCTGGGCAGCGTTCGAAAAGCTTCGCAGCATATTCTCGGCCCAACTACCGCAGTGTCTCAAGACGAAAGTCTTTAACTCGTGTGTGTTGCCAGTGATGACTTACGGAACTGAGACGTGGCCGCATACAATGGGCCTCATAAGAAGGCTCAATGTCACCCAAAGGGCAATGGAGAGGGCTATGCTCGGAGTTTCTCTGCGTGATCGAATCAGAAATGATGAGATCCGCAGGAGAACTAAGGTCACCGACATTGCCCGAAGAATTGCGAACCTCAAGTGGCAGTGGGCAAGCCACATTGCAAGGAGGACTGACGGCCGTTGGGTCGGAAAGGTCCTCGAGTGGCGGCCGCGTACCGGGAGACGCAGCGTTGGTAGGCCCCCCACAAGGTGGGCCGACGATCTGGTGAGGATCGCGGGAAGCCGATGGATGCGGGCAGCGCAGGACCGATCGGTTTGGAGATCCCTGGGCAGTGGGCGTCTCTCGGCTATAAATAATGATGATGATGATGAAACACTTTGTATATGAGTCTGTTTAGTCTTTACCTTACCTCAGAAAATCAAATTGAGAACCTAGTAAACCGACTTGCTAAGTTTTGATATTGTTTTTATAGTCATATTTGGGTAAATTTTCAAATAAAAACAGAGTGTGAGCGATTAAAGTGTATCCATAACCTCTAACACGATTACGAGTATCACAAACTACAGTCAACAATATAGTGAAACTTTTCGTCAAACACCCCAATCGCTACTATTTCTGGTTTCGTCGGGCCAACGAATTAAAGTAGCCCACCTGTTTTTTGGCTCTCCTGAACATTCTTGTTGGAACGAGTTACTATGTTTTGATTTTAAGCAGCCGAGTTGTCCAAGCGCTCAGTACCCTCGTTTGATCAGGACATTAAGTAAATTTAGCTATTCCCTAAGGGCCAGACATATTTTCTGCGTAAAAGTAGACTAAATCGTCGTGTGGATTTATGGAGTTTACGTCTTATAGCTGGAAAGCCTCTTTGAAATAGTTTGGGCCTCGTATAAACAAATCTTGGGAAGTTTGCTGCCAATGTAATATAAAGTAGGGAGCGCCCTCATTTGGGGCATAGTTTGCTGTCAGCATTCCAGGCATTAGCATTCATCCCGCGTAAGAACCTTTATTATTTGGCATGTCTGTCCGTCCTTACGTCTTTATATCGTAGCCGATTAGCACTGTCATCTTAACGTTTATGTGTTGAAATTTTCAACAATAAATATGTTTCAACAACATATTTATATTATTAATATAAATATGTTTCTAGCCCGATTCCACATCTATAACAGAGTTTTTTTTCATCACGCTACTTATCGATTGACGAATCATTGAAATGTATAAAATATCTTTTATATATTTGTCGTTATATAATATCGAGCTATGTGTATCTTTAGCCGGTGTTTGCCTGCGCTAGAGCGGGAGCGGCAAACAGTATTGGAAATAACTTATTTCTTTTTATAATACAAAGTAATGCGAGTGACTCAAAACTATCCTAGATGTGTTCATGCCATTAAGATTATTATGTGCCAAGACATTCCGGAAGGTAGATTTTAGGAATTTTTAAAAATAAATTTTTCATAATATTTCCTTCAGGCTTATTGTATTATCTCCAACAGAAGTCTAGTTTCTATTTACAGCTTTATATTAACTTACTGCCTTAGTAAGTTCAAGAAGATTCCACCTGGAAGTAGATGGGGCAGGACTTTGTTCAGCGGTAGACATCATATGCTGATCTGATGATGATAATGATGATGATGATGATAATAACAGTTACATAATTTGTTTTCCCTGCCCTATTTTAATACCCGAAGTACAAATAATAACTGTAACTAAGGTATCTATCAATCACAAGCTTAGCTAGAATGTAACCTACATTATAACAAAACTCAACCTTATGTACTGGATGCTAGAATGGAAATTCCTCCGTCGTATTAAATGAGAAGAAAAGCAATAGCACCGCTTCTACATTACTTGGTTATTAGCAGTATATTACTAGGCAGGAAGACGTTAAGACGATTTTATTGGTATGCCAATGCTACACACATCTTTTCCCTCAAGAATAGTACCTAATTTTCTTTTGCCGCAATCTGTGTATTTTTATTAGATGTTTGTTGGTATGAGATTACTTTAATGAAATAAGTGATCATCATAATTCGTTATTTGGATATCATTTCTTAGAAATAAATCAATATCAGACCGTTTTACAATACTTATACATTTTTCTACAAATCTACCCATTGATCTACATTCTACGTGATGTATTTATGTACAACCGACAGTACATCAAGCGTAATATCCTGAATTTAAGACCTACCTTACTCCCTCCGTAATAAAGGCGGCTTTCGTAGTTCAACTTGATGTGCCATAGCTTGAAGGCCTAAGGCTAAATCTGGCAGATATTACGTTAGCTAAGCAGATCGTCTAGTTCTGAAGACTTTGCGTGATTGGTTGATTCAAGGTTATTTTTATGACTAAAGTTATTTCGGTTACCCGTCAAGCATCGGATTCCAGATACAATTGATTTTCAAATTTTCATAGACCTCCAGAGGTATAACGCCGCTTGACATATTACGTAGTCATAAAAAACAACCTTAAAGAGAGGTAGAGCATAGTGGAATCTACTATTCGAATTTTACCCGGTGTCCTACGTAGTTTTGAACGCCGATGTCGCGAAGCTTGCTGTTGGATTTTTTTTTCTCACTGCCTCATCCATTCGAAAGGTTGTCAACTGGAATTCCGTAGTTGCGAAGCACGATTTTGCGAAAATTTTTTCTTACTGCCTCATCTGACCGAAAGCTTGTCAACTCCTATTATGTAGTCGCGAACAAGGATGGTGCGAAATATTTTCTCATTACCTCATCCGTTCGAAAACTTGTTAACTTGAACTATGTAGTCGCGAAAATATTTTCTCACTGCCTCTTACGTTCGAAAACTTGTCAATTCGATTTATGTAGGTACTCGCGAAAAACGGTTAATTCATAGGATTATCCCAAATCCGTTGTAACTCAGAGGTCAGAACGGTCACTGTGGTTTCCTATTTAATTGTTATATTAATTAAATTGTCATACATTTTAGACCACATAATTTAAGAGAGCTTTGAAAGTGGCCGTGAAAAATATTTCGCACCAGCGTTGTTCGCAACTACACTAAACGAGTTGATAACCTTTCGGACTGACGAGGCAGTGAGAAAAAAAATCACAACAGCGTGCTTCGCGACGTCGGCATTCGTAACTACCTATACGTAGTTTCGAATGCCGATGCTCCTAAACACCCGTTTCTGGACGGCGAGGTCTCAGAGCTCACTGAGTATGTTGTTGTTGAAATTACTGGTCATGGACGGCACTTCACCTTGGGCCTCAGGATGACAACGCACCTGCAATATGAAGTTATTTTCTCCTCGTTATTGCAGGTATCTATATATGGGCGGCGGATACAACTTACCACCAGGTGGGCCGTCAGCCTGCTTGTCATCTAGTGGTATAAAAAATGTTGGGTGCAAGTCTCCTGTGCTATTACAACGCTTTCTATTGATTTTCCAGGATAAGCAGCGCGTAAGTAGTGCTCAAGGTGCTACCAGCGTCTATTGACTACGGTTGCTGTACGTTTGCATGCCGCCCCGTAGCATAAAAAAAATCGATCACACCAACAGTTTTCAAACCAATCACACAAAACTTCATTGTAATAAGCGATCTGTCTAGGCAGTAGATAGTTATCTGTCTGCCGGATTAAAACATCGACCTTCGACAAAAATAGGTATATATAAATCTCATTAGTAAGCCAATTGGCACTTAGCGTTAGACAGCCAATAACCGCGATTGTTACGTGACTCGATACAATAAACAATTCGATTCGAGCGTTTAAGTAATATTGGGTGTGATGTGATCAACCTATTTTTGATGTAAAATATAAAGTGTTTAGAGTTATTAGTTAAACTAGACGCAAAATATAAAATCTACAACCTTCAGTATCACGAATGCAAGAAAGCACTGGTCAGAGGACTTGAGGCACTTGGGTACCGTGAGACAGAGGAATTGCTATTTAAATATGCATTGTAGGCTTTTAACATATATAATTACTTTCTAGTGGCTTGTTTGCCGATCCCAAGATATTATATCGTAGGGCTAGAAGGCTGCCTTAAAGAACATAACTATAACTTCACAGCATTGTGGACATACATCATATCCAAGATTAAATGTCATAGGGCTAGACTGTTACACAAATCTTCAATGTATTAAAAACTTACGGAACCGTCAGTTTAACGAATGGTGGGTAATTATTATCATGAAGTCGCAGACACACACAATCATATATACACTAGCACACACGCAAGCACACACATACTTAGACACACACACATGCACAAACACACACACAAACACACATACACAACACACAAACACACAAACACACACAAATACACACACGCATACAACACACACACTTAAACTCATAGTATAAGGCAACCAGTAGTTTTTGATGCTGTAAACACTTAAAATGTAAAATTGTATCCATTTAGTAGTAAAACTTAAAATAGTTTATTAAAATTTAATACCTACTTATTGTACTTACATTTAGATGTTAATTTCGGGAAGAGCAGAACCTCCTACTACAAGCATTATCACATGCTTACTGGGTTGGTTCTGGTGATTGCATATACTTTGTACCAAATGTTAACGAAATAAACTATTTTTATTTTTTATTTTTTTTATTTTTTCTTATCAGAAAACCTCGCCATGTTGTGTAGCTTGTACAAATTTCTAGCCTACACTGGTTTTTACATTAACGTAGAAAACTCCTTTGGAATTTTTTACAATTCACTAGAATTTAGGGTTGCCAGTTTCAAAAAAGGTTATTATGTAAACCGGTCGCTAAAATATATTTGAAAATTTTTGCGCCGACCTAAATAATTAACCATAATTAAGTTATTTTTAAATGTAATATCGTCTGAGATGTCTCTTTTTACTAGCCAACAATATTGAAAGCTTTTTCTCTCATTCACACGAAACACTCTAGGGACAAAACATGATTATAACTAAAATAGTTTTCATCAGCGTTAGTCATTTATTTGCCTAATATGCCTAATATTTCCGTCTTTATTTACCTAAGACGGGAATTTAAAATGCAAATGTGCTGCACCGTGTGTTAGTTAATGTACGGCGTTATCGTGTATGAGCTCCGTTACGTCTTGATAACTAACTTAATTAGGATTTATATCCATCACTATCGGACTCACGGATTTCTGAAAAGATGCCTTTTGAGACCGACCTAAATATTTTAAGCCTTTTGTTCCTTAATATTATGCCGCTGACAAAGCTATTGTGCATACTACATGGGTATTACTGTTGTGTGAGCGCCGGCGGGCTGGTACAGGACGTAAAGTAAAATTTAAGTACCATTTCAGTATTCAACCGTATCTCGACCACAAAAAATTGGCAAAGCGTAAGCTTGTTTTGTGAAACTTTTACTGTGACTATAATAAATACTAATATTAATATTCATACTCTGAAACCTATTATCTAGCCCAAAGTAAGCATCAACAAGAGCTTGTGCTATGAAAACAGAAAACGGATAAATATATAGTAATGTTATGAATATAAATATTGAAAATAAACTAAATAACCATACAAACATCTGTAACTACTGGGATTCTAACCCGGGAGCCCTGACAGAGTAGCCTGTATAGTACAGTCGACCACAGAAGTAGCTCTTGTGCACGGACTTTATAGTTGCTACCGTACTATTTTGACGCTAGAGTCATTGTGACATGGTACTAAAGTGTTCAGCTACTTCTGTGGTCAACCGTACAAACCAGACCAGCCGCTCGTCGAATTATCAACTATTAAAAATCTCAATTCTGATTTATCGATCGTTTATAATTCCATACTCGCGAAACAAAGACTGAAGAGCAACAATTGCATACTATTCATTCATTCATACCGTATTGATTGCAAATTCGTGCAAATTGAAGCTGTTGCTTTGCGAGATCAAATCAAGGACGTCCGGCTCGGGATAACTGAGAATATTAATCTTGTTAGCCAGATTGGAATAGTTCTGGATATAAACCGAGCTACTGAAAATGTGTATAAGTATGTATGCGAAAACATGTATTGCCGTAATTATTGCCTTGGTTGCCTGGAAGAGACTGCTGCTTAGCAATAAGGCTGCCAATTTTATTGGTTTTGGTTGTTTTTTAATTACTGTATGTTAGTTATTGTATGTGTCCTTTTGTAAAATTGATTGATTGATTGCTATTTTTTTATTATATTTCACACATATTATAACACTTAATACTTACACCGATATGCAGAGAAGTTTCCTCGAAACCGCCTCCACTCGACCTTAGTCGAAGTCACCTCAAGGAAATCTTAAAATCATCCTTGAAATCGGTATGTTCAGCTACGGCGTCATCCTTCAGTGAGGAAACTCCAGTAAAGTCGGGTTGAGGTTGAGTGAAGGAATGACGTCATGTAATTTCTTATAATTATGTTGGCAAAGTGTTGATAATATGTTTATGGTTCACTTTTGTCATCTGTGGGCTGTTCTCCTCTGAGATTGTGTTCTACTTCTGTGACGTATCCTTCAGTTCTGCCATTATTTGTCATTCAACTCAACTGTCGACTGCAAATACTGCAATGCTTAATTTTGATTTATTTGATTTCATTCGTTTTTCGCGTTCAGTTTGAAAATTATTATGACCGGGAGGCAAGTTTTTAGTGAAATAGTAAAGGCGTGCTCGAGGGAATTTATCATAAAGTATAAATTAAACACCACTGTCGGTTGACATAATTATATTTGCATCACAATATCTAGGTAAATTAATAAAGTTGTATCTAGCACATATACTCACTTAAAATCATAGAAATCAGTCATTATGCTAATAAAACTTGAAATAACCTCAGAAATAACGTGAAAAGCACCTTTGAGGAGACCTCAAGGTAGATCGCGACGTACCTTTAGTTTGACAATTCATTACTCGACTCAACTGAGGAATTTGCTCAAGTCGAGGATAGTTTTTTGAATTCTGCATACCGATTTTATCCTTGAGGCTGAGTCGAGTCACAGTCGAGTGGAGGAAATCTCGAGGAGCCGACTGTGCATATGGGTGTGAGTCGAGTCACAGTCAAGTGGAGGAAATCTCGAGGACCCGACTGTGCATATGGGTGTTAATCTTCGTGTTCATAATTCTCAATGAATAATATAAAAAAAATCAGCAACAACCCTCTTATCATACGTAGGTTTCTTGAAAAATATATATATTTACATAATATCTATTCTTGCTTGCCTGGATGTCAATTTTGTTTAAGTTTGTAGAAGATAAAAAAATTTTGCTGAATGCTAAACACGATGTTTTATTTCGCTACAGCTAAAAGAGCCTTTGAATCTCGGTCAACGACTACCGTTCCGTGCGACGTGACATGTGAATCGTATGATTGACATTTCAATTTTCCGACTGAGGTTGAAATCAATCGGCTTCGACCGTCAAACGTCATCTGTCGATCGACAGTATTGATCAAGCAGCAGTCCAATAAATAGGCAAACATTTTGGTAAAGCAGCTTAATACCGCATTAAAGAGTTATAATTAACGTAAATATTTTTATAACAATTACAAATTAAGAAGGAAAACGTGGCGAGAAAAACGTTGCTATAAAGACGTTAAAAAAGGGTAGAAAGCGATGAAGAAATTTGTAGGTTACACCTAGTGCTTCAGTGGCGTAGCGGTAATCGCGTCTGGCCGGACCCCATGAGACGCGGATTGGGAATCGAACCCTGGATTACAAAATTTTTCCAACGTTTCTTTCTTTTTTGTAGTTGTTACAATAAAGTAGGTGTTGCAAACGCACAAAATCAAACATTAAAATGTTAGTAATCCTTTTTAAAAAATCACAAAAAAAAACTATTTTAGAAACATAAACACGTGTAATTTTTTGATATTAAATAAAGAAAATACAACGAATTCGTTTTAGAAATACAAATGTTCTTAATAAGCATTTACAATTTAAATCATTTCCAATGCTTTCCTTCAGGTGTTGTCGTATTGTCACTTTGAATCTTATGGTAATCAGTTACGTAGACGTATAGACGCTCTCAGCGCTTCAGGCACTATTCACACATTGATTATCTTGTTAAATCAAGAGAGAACATTATGTTGTAACCACAAGAGATGTGTTCCACAGCTCTTGATCTTACGCTTCCTCAAAGCACCGCAGGAATTACAAAACTATCAAATAAGTAGTGTAATTTGGATCTAGATCTTTAGTTGTAATTACTGGGCATGGACGGCATTTCATCCTAGGCTTCAGGATGACAACGCTCCTGCAATATCAAATGATTTTCCCTTGTTATTGCAGGTGTCTATATCGCGGCAATAACCGCTTACCATCAGGTGGGCCGTCAGCTTGTTTGTCATCTAGTACTATAAGAAAAAGTTTTTATTTTTATTATAATTATAAAATAACAATATAATAATAAAAATAAGTAATAAATATATAATATAAAATTATTATAATTTTATTATTTTGACACGAATTGTGTCTGGGAGAAATTGGAAATATCCCTATTCTTCCGCTGCCAATATACCTACCAATTATCAACTAGACCGTTCACAAGTTGATTGGGTACGGGATGTAGAGAAAACAATAACTCGTCTCGTACAACATCCCACTAGAGATCCCTGTATGATATTTTGTCGTGTTGTATTATCTGAATCACGTAACAATGGAAAAATAACAAGGCCAACATTTTCATATTAGGAGATCAACAAGCTAGCGGAATATCAGCCAGATTGAGCAGTGGTATATAAAACAAACAAAAATAAATACAAAATATACTATTTGTTGGGGGAATCCTCTCAATAAATTTTTTAAACCTATTGTAATGATTCCGATATGACCGATACTGTCTGTGAAAATATAAAGGCACTAGCTAGTTCTAATCCCCTGTCACATTGAAATAAAGCTTTAAAGTAATATTTGATTATAAATTACAATATTATGAAATTGTTGGAGCTTTGGTTACTGATACCTACTTTTAATAGGAAGAACGGAGCTTCTTAGCACAAGCAATCCTCTTGCTTAAAACAAAGCCACGACCATGATTGTTCAAACTCATCTAAGTTCCCAAATATTTTTTGCTTATTGAAATTTTTGATCAGTTTGCGAAATGTCACCAATCCAAATAAGATTAGTGGCTTTGGTGAATATGATTTATCGCATTTAAATTATGATATATATTTTTTCTCCGTAAAAAATTGCCTATCATTATTCACATTCCTCCTCATTTCCGCGCTAACTGAAAGTAAATCGTTATAAAATTGATCTATTTACGTAAGACATACGCACAGACAAATCGTATAAACTCAACTATACTATATATATAGACAGACTAACCTAAACCTAAGGGATGTTTTTCCTTTTTGTTGGAAGTCTATCTCTCGTCAGCTTGTTTGTCATCAAGTTGTATAAAAAAAACACAAGTCTACAACATAGGGCATTTAAGTATTTTGACTTTGACTTAATTTCTTGATTTTGAACACTGTTATCTCTACTGCAACGGATACTAAATTTTGTATACTTAGGGACCTATGTGTTTATGTGCTGAAAAAAAAGTATCAATTAAAAATATTAGTCCTTAATTTTTAAATCGCATAAATTAATACGATATGATAAAACTTTCTTTAAGTTTTAACGGTGATAATGCGTGTAATTCATTCAATACATCAAGCAATGTTTAAAATGAAAAACTTAATTTAGAGTGCTTCAAAAAATACAACTGTAAGTATAAATAAATAAATAAAATAGTTGAATAAAAAAATTACATTTACGCAGATAAATACAGTCCAAACTTTTTTCTAAATGAGGGAATTGTTATGTCCTCATATTTCTTATTATCAAGAGGTGTCACGTTGACAGTAATAAAAAAGCCACCTTTGTTTCGAAAATCATAGCGTTTCGTATTTTATTTTAACATCGCATGGAACCCACTAAGAAAACTTGCTGGAGGAAATCGAATCCTCTGGAAAAGATGGCGTGTTAAGATTTATTATTGCCAGCCAGGGAGACGCGTCGTAATTCAGAGCCTGTCTTCTTCTGACTATTTAAGTTTTAAGAAAAAGCGGTTGAAATTAAATTTAGGCTTTTACTAGTGGCTGCCCGCGATTCCATCCGCATGGATGTCGGTTATCGCGTCAATAGGTAGCCTTTTTCCTTTTTTAGGACGTTATCAATCAAGCTGCCAAATTTTATCCGAATCGTTTCAGCGGCTTAGGAAAGACATATATTTTGCTTAGATTTTTGCTATTTTTATTTTTGCTTTTGGCTTAGGGGGGAATATTTTTACTAAGGGCCTACTGTGCAAGTTCGCAGTCGCACAACGAGCTATGTTAGGTGTTTCTCTGCGAGATAGAATCGGAAATGAAGACATCCGTAAGAGAACCAAAGTCACTGACATAGCTCTTAGGAGTGGGCAGGGCACATAGCACGCAGAACGGACGCCCGTCGACCGCGTATCGGAAAGCGCAAAGTAGGACGGCCTCCCACTAGATGGACAGACGACCTGGTCAGGGTCGCGGGGAGCCGCTGGATGCAGGCTGCGCAGAACCATTTTATATGAAGATCGATGGGGGAGGCCTTTGTTCAGCAGTGGACATCATAGGCTGGGATGATGATGATGATGATGATGATTTTTGCTTAAATCTTTCAGATCTTTTTGATTATTTTTTCTTAATAGCACGTCAGTATTTCATCATCATCATCATCACCAGACTGCTGCTGGGCACAGGCCTTCCAACTTCCTACATGGTAGAAAGACATGAGGAGTTTGGGCCATAACACCACCACCCTGCCTCAATACGGGTTTGTCGTCTGTCGTCAGTCTTTATAACATGCAAATTAGGGGGTATATATGAGCAAATAAATTGTATTTCGAGGCAGTTTAAGTTCAATTTAGTGAAAGATGATTTTTAAGGATTTCTGTGCAACCTTTGTGTTCTCTGTTTCTACTTCACAAATTAAAATGAATTAGATGACTTCTAGATTCATAGTGACTAATTATATTCGAGACATTTGAGACAGTAACTGTAAACTGAAACGCCAAATCGTCTGCATTGCACCTCACCAATCGTCGACGGCTTCGTTAAGCGAAGAATAAATTATTCTTTTCGCTTGAAATTACATCGTTCACCGGATTATTTTTACTAAAATAAATCCCAGCCCCTGAAACGAGATGGAAACAAAATTATTCATTTGTATCCTAACGCCTGTCATTCATCTTCATTACAAAGATTCGGTTTCATCGATACTTATTGTCGTTGTCTTACAAAAAATATTTTGGGTTAATTCATATACAATTTCATTTATTTACACGGCTTTTATTTCATTTCCCATGATTACGTAAACATTTCACTCTTTTCATAGTCATGTCACTGTTCGATTCCCAGATAATATTACATCAATTTCCGCATCGTCGACACATCACAATATGTACGAAATGTGTACAAAAAATTGAACTCATATACATAAGACAGGATAAATTATGTGTCACGTTTTATTGTGTTCAGAATATTTATTTTATAGGATGTTTTTTGAGATGAAACTGTATGAAAAAATGCTTAACCATACGAAAAAGAAAAGAAGCGTTAACCTGTCAAGATTGATGTTTTTTTTGTCATAATACCTCTGAAGGTCGAACACGGTCGGACAAATTATTATGCTTTTTGAAGAAGATTACGACAGTAGTTACTCTATGAAGTCTATCGAATAATAATTAGTTAATCTACCTTCACGGTATTCTGCGGCTTGAGAGTTATTAAAAGCATGATGGTCGGAAATATACATTACAAAAAAACCAACCTAATCCAATGAATCTGATCAAGTCGTTTGAATTTTGTTACTATTTAAGTTAAAAGCCTAAAATGTAATAAAAATTAAAAAATAAATCATATGATTTATTTGAGTGAGTGGTTTGAGCGCTCTGGTTTCGATACGAAAACAAAGCAACTTTTGCCATGGTCGATCCCGAGATGGGTCAATCAAAGTTTGTCATCTCGAGCCACTGTGGTGGTGTTATGGCCCAAACTCCTTGTATTTTTTCCACGCAGGAAGGCCTGTGCCTCGCAGTGGGGCTTATATAGGCTGGTGATGATGATGACTTATTTTTCCTGCTTTCATTAAATTGTCAGAAATTAAATTCTGTAAAACGTAAATTTTTGAGCATGTCGCTGTTGTGAGATTAGAAGGCATGACACCCTGTCATGTATGTATATATCATAATTGTAGCAGAGAAAACTTTAGGAACACACGTAAATTCCAAATTCATATACTTTCAGGTGCTTGAATAATCAATAAAACCTAATACTGTGAAGAAATATATCTTTGCAAATGTCGATTTTTTGGTACTTAATAAAATATATTCAATATCTACTAAAAAATTTGAAAACAACATTTGGTTCCATTCAGAACTAAAAAAACAAATTTAAAATTTCAATTCCTTTACCATTTCTACTAATTCATGATTTAACCACAGAGATCCACCTCGTAAACTTATTCAGTAACTGTACCTAAAATCGAGTTTCAGTTTCAAAGGATTTGTGGTTTATAGGGAAGTAAAAACTTATTATCGATTTAAGACAAAATTTTAGGAGGGCCGTAACCACGGAGGAAAGATTTTATCCGATTAAACTTGAGAGACCAATTCATTCACCTCCCTTCAAACCAATTTAGTGGAAGGCAGTCCATTGACGTTCGAGAAGAGACTGCTCGGATAGAGTAAATCGTAGCGTGGGGAGAAAGGATCGTCAGTTTGATTGGTGGAATCAAACTTTGAATTCAAGTGTTAGTGGCACATATTTGTTTGAAAATAATTGACACAATGTTTAATGGTTAAATGTTTAATATAAGTTATGAATCACGTGAGGTATTTGGTGTATTATGGTACTATGATAAAGAGATAAATGGCTGGTTTAAGTCGCTGATAAAGACCTCGATAAATATTTTTATACAAAACAATTTCTTTAAGTATTATAAGTGCTTATAATATGGCTTTAAATAGAATAATGTCTTAATATTAAGTTATAACTGTAATTTTAAACATAGTGAAGCAAATTGTAATAACTCCATGTCAATGAAAGATTGATACCATAAACCTAAACTGAAACATAATATTTACCCGAGTCTCAGAGGATATATTAGGCACTGAATACCGAAATATAAGATCTACAGTTGTCCACCTAGCGCGGTAACGGATGCTATAATGCTATTTCTATGACGTGTTCGGATGTAATTTTATGTTAAGCCTATATCACATATATTCAGCCGTAACAGTTTGGTCAATAAATATTTTACTATAATATAATTTTATAAGAAACAAAAAGGTAAAGTAATTACTGTATGATTTCTTATATACCTATATATATATATATATATATATATATATAAATCGACAACCTCAAAATAAAATATGAAGTTTGATTTGAACACTGAACAACATACTGAGAATGAGCTACAAAAAATATGATTTTTTAAACGCGTACCAGCCACATAGTCAATACCTTTTCTGTGAATGAAGCGTATGGTCTGTATACCATAGGCGAAATGGAAAAACCAGAGCCCAAAAAGTTTCGTCGTGTCTGTCCGTCCGTTCAACTGAGTGTCACAGTGATTTACGCTAATGAGTAGAAATTGTGGCACAGAAACGTAAAGTGGTAATTTGAAACCACAAATGAAACACAAAAATAATTTTAAAATTAACTTTGTCCAAAATGGATCACATTTCAGTCCGTTGTTTTAAAATTCTTTTGTGAAGTTTTTGGGAAATAAAAGAATTAAAATACTTTAGTCGAGAGATTTCTATATCAAATATCTTTGTAGTTTATTGGAAATAAGAAGTCTGAAAGAATTCTTAGAAATATTTTTCTTCAAATATGAACAATTTTTTTGTCGGTAGCTAAGGGAGAGTTGACAGATATGAGTGACGAGGATGTGAGTTTTGTTTTTATTATTCCTAAAGGTACCCTGATAATGGATGGGTTATTTTGTAAATGACTGTGGATCGACATTTTTTGTTTTTTTTTTATTCAATGATATTTTAATATAATCATCATCATCATCACCAGCTTATGTACGTCCCACTGCTGGGCACAGGCCTTCCTACATGGGAGAAACACATGAGGAGTTTGGGCCATAGCACCACCACGCTGGCCCAATGCGGGTTGGTGGGTTCAAGCAGTTGTGGAGATGTTGACGGTTCAACGTGGAGGAGCTCGAGATAACAAACTTTGCTTGACCCATCCCAGGATCGACCATGGCGAAAGTTGCTTTGTTTTTCGTATCGAAACCAGAGCGCTCAAACCAATACGCCACCGGGTTCCTTATTTGATGTAAACATACCTAAAAAGTTTCTCGTCATCTAGTTGTATAAAAGAAAGAAAAAAATATTGGGATTCCAACCGTTTTTTGTTTCTGAGTCTTCAATGTACACAGATACGATTTAATATTGCGACGTTGCCATTCTTATCGGTAGCCGATTAAATAGAGATACTTTAATTTCTAAGTTACCTTCATTGAGGTACCCTATAATTACGGTACCCACTAAAAGGTTTATAAATCGGTCGTTTTGCGGGGGGGAGGAAAAGGGGATAAAGGGGTCTATAACATGGTCCCTTGCATCTCCCCCCCCCCCTCCCCCACGTCCCAGTATCCTACCTCAACTGTTTTTCTGTCTAATCAATATCAATAATAATAATATCAATAATAATAAATAATGTCAATATCTTTAATGTACAGATTTTACAGTTTTAATATAGAATATTTTTTTAACATGTGCGCATCACGCAAAAACCGCTGAATTATTTATTATTTCACCCGAGATCACTGTTAAGAATGAAGAGGTTATTTAAAGAGGTCGTTGCGGGGGTAAAAGCTTAAGTGCCATAAAAACTTTTTTCACGTGGACGAAGTCGCGGGGAAAAGCTAGTTAATAAGTAACTGCTTCTGTCTGTTACTTTTTCACTCCTAATCCGTTAACATGTACATTACAGAAGTAACTCATTTTTCATACGATCTGCAAACTTATTTAATAGCTTGATGGACTTTCCTGAGCTAGAGATTGATTTGCTTAATACTAATCTGAAAACTTTCAAATCCAAACTCATTAAACACGGGTTTGACTGCGACGAAATTGTCTTGACTCCCTAATGAACTGCATCTTCTCTATACTTTTATACTCTTGTTAAAATTGTAATAAGTGTAGAATCTATCAATTTTTTTAGATACCCTTATGTGAAAAGTAAAATAGTATATAGTTA
Source organism: Nymphula nitidulata (assembly GCA_947347705.1). NCBI lineage: Eukaryota > Metazoa > Arthropoda > Insecta > Lepidoptera > Crambidae > Nymphula > Nymphula nitidulata. Next base: position 29,771,641 of record OX374616.1, read on the forward strand.
TTTTTGAGATAACCTTAATAATGTTATACAAAACTGTAAATTTCAAAAAAAAAATTGCCATGAAGATAGATTAGATCCTTAGAGAGGACATTCTGGCGCGATAGCCAACATCCACGCGGGTGGAACCACGGCCGGGAACTCGCAAGTAATAATTCAATCTAAGACCCGCCTAAGTCGAGTTACTGCGTTAAATTAATATATTGTACTATGCCCGCAGGCTTGGCAATAACCACGCATAGCAATAGCACTTTGTTTTTATTGGTCTCGCCCCATTCCTTCGATTGATAATACAGAGACCCCCGATCTTTCACTGTCCCCCCTTTTTTGTCCAACCCTTTTATTTACCCGAATCCTCTATGTGTAATGAATGTTTTATGAGATGCGTTTGCATGACGTATTTGATTTCTTTTCGACTTGCAAAACTTAGTTTCCTGTTGTTATTAAGAATCTTTGAGGAGCTCGATGGCGTAGTGGTTCAGTGGAGCAACTTTCGCCGTGGTCGATCCCAAGAATGGGTCATAATTTAAAATCTCGAGATTCTCCGTGCTTCAGAAAGCACGTTCAGCTGTTGGTCCCGATTTTTACTGCAACTGCTTTTAACCCATCAACCCGCATCGGGTCAGCGCGGTATTGTCATGACCAAAATTCTTTCTACATGGGACAAACAATACGTGTTTGTCCCATGTAGAAAGGCCTGTGCCCAGCAGTGGCACGTATGTAGTCTGATGATGATGACAGTATATTTTCCTGGAAAATTTAATAACTGTTGGCGAATTTATTTAACGTGAATCTAAAGCATCAAAGTCATTAAAACATACGTATATTTAAGCAGAAAGCCGTGAGATGATTGGAGTTCATAGCAATTTTATTCAAACTTGTTTTTCCTGTAAGTGTACGTTGCAGTAGTTCCTGAATTACATCTCAACTTCGCTAACGACGAAATTATAAACATTCACGCAGGTTTCGCAAACTGAAACACGGTTTTGTTTGTAAACTTCGCTAATAAATTTATGTACAATTTCTTAAAGCTTTACAACCCTTCACCGTGGACAATAGAAATATTACTTAAAATATAAGATTGTAGTTTTGTTTATCCACAAACAAGAAGTTTTGCAAGCACAATATCAACTTAATTAAAAGATAGGTACTGGTACTTTATTTTTTTTCGCTTGTAATGTGATATTTAAAATTATAACCTTGGGCCAATTTTGAATCCTCTGATCTTATGTGTATCCAGAGAATAACTTTTAAAATATTTGTGAGGAAAAAAATCGGCCATTACAATGGTGAATGACATACAATATCAAATGACCTATGTAACTTAAGTAAAGGAAGCAAGGCTTCAAATATCGTTGTTAGTGGAACGAGATTCCACCAAAATATATGGGGACCGTTTTATGCATACTAAAAATGACTTAACAGCGACCGTATATTTTTCTATTTAGATGACTACTGGAGTTTTAATGGCCTCGATTTGGGTGCAAGTACTTGATTTCTAGATATTTTGATAATTGAATTCTATATTCAAAAGACGTATAAGATCATGCCTTCATGACCACACGCTCATCGCTCCGATCTGCTCCGCTAGCTGAAGTCGCGAACGCGCACTCAAAACTTCGTAAACTCATTAAGTCGGAATGAATACTGTAGACAACGGGCGCAATTAACGCGACGCTTGTTTTATAAATTTTATTAATAATGTTTCGTCGCTGCCGATCCTGCTTAAATTGTTACACAAAAAATAAAAGTCACTTTCAAAATGGCTGACAACAATGCCTCTATTCGAAAATTTAAACGTGAATCTCGCCATAAACAGCGACAGCGGTGATTAATGTGTAAAAATTTAATAGCCTCAAACCAAACTGGGAGAAAGTTTTGCTTTGTTCTATTAAAGTGAATTCCTCCTCTCACACCGATGCGTAACAAGGACTAGAATATCATGGGCTAGACAGCTCTAACAAATTACTGATACGTTATCATCATATTTATTAGCTTATTAGGATGTCTATTGCTAAACAAAGACCGCATAAAGCCAAAAAAATATAAGTAGCTCTGTATTTTAATTAAGTGTCCGTATTGTGATGAGAAAATAAATAAATAAATAATTATAAAAATTAATATATTTAAAAAAAAAGTCGAGTGTTACACTTTTCGACTTTTGATTCTGACAAGGACCTTTGAAGTGGAGCTTCAGGGTCATATCACCAGCCTCTATAAATTTCGCACAGCTGGGCACATGCTTTCCTACCTGGGAGAACCACATGAGCAGCTTCAGGTTGGTCCTAAGCTTTTACCGGAAACAGTCCTTCTCATTATAAAGGTGAAAATTTAAAAAAATATTATCCCATCGCAGTTTTTGTATGCTAGAAACAAGCAGTATTAATACGAGTATATTATAAATAATAAAGTTTAATGGCCGCAAAATAGGCCTTATTGAATAATTATTGAGTTTAATAGCCGTCACATTTGATTTTTTAAAGTTATCATTTTTTAAAGGCGGCGCCTTTCTCAAGGAAGCAAAATTTTGATTTAAACCACATAATATGCTCTTTTCCATCTTCGAATTGAAAGAAATATGTTTGAATATCTATGCAAAAATCGAAAATTAAGTATTTTTTAAAATGTTTACAAATATTTTATGAAAATGCTTGGTTTTTTTAACTGAGATGTCATATTGTACCAATACTTATTTTTAATTATACAAGTCCTGTGTCTGTATAGTTAAAAACAGGAATATACTTAAAATACCCACACAAAAATAGTTTCATACTTATATTTGGTCGTATTAAAATATGTTTATTTACTAGAATGTTTGGAAGAGTCGGTGTAAACTAATCTCAGTTCCATTTGTTGTTTGCAGGTGAGCCAGCTGTTTTCCAATAATCCTGGTTAATGGCGCGTATTACTGTGATCGCTTGAAAAAACGAGATATTTTGCACAACAATGTGGAGGGTGGATTTCCCAGCCACTACGAATCCTTTACGTAGTACGGTACTGTATTCTTTACTCTAATTGAATTCTGAAATAATAATATGCTTACACTTACACCTGTTACTTAGGCACCATCATAAAGAGCTTGGCTATGGATGGAGATAACGGATAAAAAAATTGGAATTCTGGAATTGCGAGGTGTTGTGTGTGTGTGTGTAAAATTTATTTCAGACCTTTGTAGTTGTTAACAGACTATCTTATTAGAGATTAAAGGCTATAAATATTTATTTATTTTGCTCAAATTTCCTACGCTGCCGCGCTGTTAGCTAATGGAGTAATTGTTATACAAACTAAGCATAAACATGGTTTAACGAATTTAATACCATGCGCCTCAAGAGAGCGTGGGATGGCTTCTTATTATTGACTTTATTTTACAGAGGGCTAGCAAGAAGCGTGTTGTGCTGAAGGATTAATTATGAATTTGTCACTAAAGCCTGTGAGTGTTTTTTAATATAGACCTTAACGATATATAAAGTAAAATTTAGCTAATTAAGTGATTCGCGAGCGCATTACTAGGCCTCAAAAACGACCCAATCACCACATCATACGCTACGAATACGACCCGAAATTTAAAATGTTCGTTATATTGGGAAAGGGGGAATCTCGCTCCGTATCAAACTGATCACCTTATTTTTATTTTTCTGGCACAACTGCCTGGCCACGGGAAATTTGCCGCGGCGAATATTTGCGCTTTTATTCGCCCGAATGAAAACGAAGGTATGGCAATTTAATAAGCAGGCCACGCGCAGCGGCGACCGGCAACCTCGCCAGTAGACATGCGCGAAAAAGTGCTTCAAAAAGTAATGCTATCTATATCACATCACTTTTACGGAAACGTAATATTACACTGTGATATCACATCACTCGAAACATCACGCGAACAGAAATGAGATGCTGCGTGTCGTGCGATGCGCACGCAACGCGCGCTAGATGAAATATCACATGGTCACAGCTATTACTTATTACACTGAGATATCACATCACTCGAAACATCACCCGAACACAAGAGATCACAGAGTACTTCGTAATATAGGAAAACGCAATATTGCACTGTGATATCACATCACTCGAAACATCACGCGAACAGAAATGAGATGCATCGTATCGCGCGATACGCACGCAACGCGCGCTAGATGAAACATCACATTGACATCACAGCGTCACAGCTATACGTGCGCTTCGGTCGGTCCCTTTCGTTCGCGCTCGGAGCTAGTGTAATGTTATTTCGCGTGATGTTTAAAGTGATACTTGATTTCTCGGAGTGATGCGTAATGTAACATCACGCGTTTGAGTGATATCTCATTTGTGATATTACGCGCATTACTTACACATGTCTACTCGCCAGTCGCGCCGCCGCTGCCGCCGCCGCCACCCGTCTCCGTGGCCAGGCCGTAATAGAAATGACGAAAATCTGATATGTTTTCCAACGAGTTAGGTAGCATAGAGTTTTCGAAACAGAGCGAGTAAGTTTTGACATGTTCGCTTACGGCTCACTATGGTGGGCTGTGTCTGATTCAGCTATTTGAACGTATCATTGGTCGACCCGTAAAAGATAATGGCCAAGTGACAATGTTTAAACAACTTTACCCAAGCAAATCTAATATATAAAATTCTCGTGTCACAAATTTAGTTACCATACTCCTCCGAAAAAGCTTGACCGATTTTCATGAAATTTTATATGTATATTCAGTAGGTCTGGGAATTGGCTACTATCTATTTTTTTTTGTCATTTTTCTTTATTTTTATAGCAAAGCAACGTTTGCGGGGTGAGCTAGTAATAATATATACACGATGTATGTAAAGTCTAAACATCTCTGTTTTTGTTTTTCTATTTTTTCTATAAATGGAGGGACAAGAGATTTCCGGCTCATTGGGTCAAGTTTTATAATATTTTTTTATAAATATTTTACTTAAATGTGTGGTCTTCAGTCACTATTCAATGATCTTGTTCGGTAGTAATCTCTTCGCAGTGCGTTAAAACTCACTTCAATTCGTGTTCCATTTTTTCGACGAAGATTCACCCGAAAAGTTTAGTTTTTCTATGTTCATTACGATATACAAACTTGATTATAAGTTTAAAAAACACAAAGACGATAAAAAATAACTAGGGAAAATTAAAACTTAAATGTACCCAATGTCTTTAGCAAAGATTATAACTTTTTTTTTCCGGCGGGATTCAAACCCGCGTCTCCTGGGGTCCGACCAGACGCGACTAGCACTAGGTGTAACCTACCAATGTCTTCACCGCTTTATACCCTTTTTTAACGTGTTTATAGCGACGTTTATTTCACCACTTATTGAAGTTCATACCTCAATTAATCTGAAAGAATACTTTTACAAGCATTTTTAAACTTAAGTAAAGATGAGAAAGCCATTTTAATCACATTAAAATGTTCCATTTTGTACATATTTTCATCGTTTTCCTTTTTTATTTTTATTTCTTACAATAAAATTATAGGTATCAGTAGACAGACTACAGATTTGATTGATTTTGATTACATTAACTTGCTAAACTATATAACAGACTCGTTCACTGTCTCCATTACTTACTTCGCCTGACATAATGTCCTATCTGAAATACAAACTGGTCGTCTAAAGTCAGAATGTGGGTTTAGTAGGCACTTGGCAGAATTATTACTGGAGAATGTGTTCTGGAAATGTCTCAGTAAACATGGCCATAGTGGATATTGACAGTATGCTAAAATAGCTGTGGGAAACTATTCGTTTTGATTAGAAAGCAGGGTCTGGGAAAAGAAGTCGTTGCTAGTCTCTGAGTGTACGTGTCAATTAGTGAAACTTGTGACACCCCCATGATGTTTCTAGAAACAATAGAAAGCGAATGAATCCAAAAAATACTTTTGAATGAGATAATTACATATTATTATTTTTCGCCTTTTTAATGTTTGAAAGTCGGTTTTTGTTATCGAAATGTTATTAGATATTAAATTAAAACGTTGAAATTAAAAAAATCATCGTTTTCCTTCTTTATTTGACTTGACACCACCTGATTTGAACAGTAAGAAGTGTCCATATACGAATCCACCTATTGCAGTTTAGACACTGCTCTAGCCTCCACCTTGCCGGTCCCAAAGGTGCTTTTTCGCGACTCTTTTAAAGGAAACTATATTATAGGAAGGAGAGAACAAATGTTGGCAAAGAATTCCATTTGACTGTCTTAAAATTTTATGATTTCAATTTGTTTTGAATGAGACATATTAATTTTCTTTACAGAAGTCTGGCATACGTTAAGCTGTTTACATAAAAATCATCATAGCGTATTAAACACATCTTTTAATATATGGACTCCGTACGGTTAACGTGAAAGTTACATATTACGTAGAACTGACCCTAGAGATACTCATGATCACTAGGTTGAAATAATAAGGTAATATTCATAATAATGTGTACCCATAGTATGTACTAGTAAAAGGTATTTTTTGCTATTAAATTAAATGAGTTATCAAATTAACAAAGGTTCGAAGAAGCTGAAATAAATAATAGAATTATGCTTTTCATGTATAAATCTGAACCGAAACATCGCTATAAAACTAAAAAGTACCTAAAGGTAATTGTATTTTTGTCTGATGCTGCTTAAATTAGCTACAATTATTAAATATCGTTATATTAAAATACACATTGTTCTCAACTTGTTTACACTCAACTCAACGCGGCGGTAACCGCTTACCACCAGGTGGGCCGTCAGCTTGTTTGTCATCTAGTTGTATAAAAAAAAAAAAACACTGTGTAATTTTCCACCAGAGGGGCGAGACGAGACGAGGCGGGACGAGATTTAAAATTAGTATGGCAAATTTTAAATCCTCGCCTCGCGCATTTTTGGTGGAAATAGTCAGGATTGACGAGGATGTACGAGGCATGAATTGAAATATTTGGTTGTGTAAAAATGAACTGTATTGCTTCCGACATAGAGTATACATTAACTCTGCAACAGAAACACGCTTCTCGCGATAGGGTTATGGTTGTGCGAATTTTCATCTCGCCACTCTGGTGGAGGGCAATTTTTAGTGGATAAGGGTCAGTGCGATTTTAATTCTCGTCTCGCCTCGCCTCGTCTCGCCCCTCTGGTGGAAAACCACCTTAATACTGTCAATTGCACGGTACATTTTCGACCTTGAAATGACGCAATCTAATTGTAGTTACATTAATTTGTACATTTTGTTTTAATTAAATAATAATTTATACTGACACTAGCTGACCCCGCAAACGTTGTTTTAAGACAAAATAAAATAGATAGTAGCCGATTCTCAGACCTACTGAATATGAATATAAAATTTCATGAAAATCGGTCAAGCCGTTTCGGAGGAGTATGGTAACTAAAACTGTGAGTGGTTTATTATTATTTCATTAGTATGAATTATTATTTCAGGGAGGAACTCGGTGGCGTAGCGGTTTGAGCGCTTTAGTTGCGATTACGAAAACAAAGCAACTTCCGCCATGGTCGATCCCGGGATGGGTCAACCGGTTGTTACTGTAACCGCTTTAGCCCACCAACACGCATTGGGCCAGTGTGATGTTGATATTATAAATACGAGGAGCTCGGTGGCGAAGTGTGAGAGAATGTTGAGTCACTTTCCCGGTTATTGTTGCAACCGCTCCAACCCACCAACCCGCATTGGGACAGCGTGGTGGTGTTATGGCCCAAAACTCCTCATGTGATTTTTCCCATGTAGGTAGGTCTGTACCCAGCAGTGTTATGCAAATAGACTGGTGAGGATTAGAAATGCGTAAACAGCTCTGTGTGTTAAGTTTTCACTGATAAACCGCTGATACCTTTTAGCGTATGTTTGAAAAATATTTGACAACCGTTGGCAACACTAGCGTTTCGACGACGAGCACGGCGTGAGCCGGAACTAAAAGATGTTTATTTTTCTACCTTTATGAAAAGTCAATCAAATATTGAATTGACTTATTGCGATACATTTTAAATACATGAAAAATATCGAGTGAACTTCATGTCGTACCTATCTCTCAACCAGCGACGAACTTACACAGCCAGGAGATCGACGTAGAAATTAGTGTATACTTATACGCTTACGCGAAGCGCTCTGCTCAAACGTCAGAATCAATGGCGGATCGTCGTCTTGTCAGTCGTCACTTCTATGTCGAATATTTCTGTTTGTGAATCACACTGCTGACTTTTTTCCGTCTAATCATGCCATAACAAAAACTTGTCGGTTTTGGTTTTCTTCACTATTACTTAGGTTATTATAAATTTTCCTGTAAATTTCACTTAATTACTCCCTATTACGACACGTTTCCCTTATCATCGCCTACAAGTGTACCAAACATCCGATCAGTCTGTCAACCGGAAAAATCGAATCTAAACTTCTTGAATTGTTTTGGAATACTCCAACTCCAAATAATTTTAGAGTACGCATTCTAAATTCTACTTTGCATTAGAAACCAATATCAAATCGTTATTTTACTTTCACTAAGCTCTCTGTATGTACATGTTTCCGAAGTACTATTATTTTAAGCATTATAGCGGAGTCTTAGAAATAACAGACGTGATTTAAAGCGGTTTCGTCACAACAGATCTGAAAAAAAAACGTATTTTTTATCAATACATCGCTGGAAGACCCAAATCCCTGTAAAGACAACCTCTGTGGGAGGAATAACAAACTCGCTAAGTGTAAATGGTTAGATTTCGCGCCAGTGTTCCGCATAAAGGCCTGTGGTAGTTTATTTATTTATATTAAAATTTAGTTATAGTAAAATTGCCGAGGAACTGACTAGAGCAAGCAGTCTCGTATAGAATAAATTAAAGTATTGTCTTATACTACTTTGTCAAGAAAGTACCGGGAATTCATCCAAATTTATTATATCACCTTCAAAGTATGCTCCTTCAGAAACGAAACACTTACGCCAATGAATAATCCAATCATCAAACAATTTTTTAAACACTGTTTCCGGAATTGAATTCAGTTCTCGCTGCGCATTCTCCTTATTATGTCTTCTACTGATTGAAAACGGGTGCGAAAAGAAAGAATTCGACTGGAGCCATAAATATCTGGTGCCCAAAGGTCCCAATGTCTCAACTCAAAACGGTTCAAATATGTGATCCCCAAATAAACCAGCATATTTGCGCCGTTTTAGGGATGCAGCAAAAGCTGCAGCCGATCCTGGTGTCAACGAGGTACTTTAAAGATGGGACATGGCTAAGGTGTAGACACAAGTAGCGTCCCACACCAAAGACCTACCCATTTTCCAAGGCACAAGCCTCTCCCCATCATCGCGCACTAAACAGTTAGGCTCCAGAGCAGCAGGGGCCCCGGAAGTAGCAAGAGCGCGACGAATGATATAATTAATTTCAGCATGCCTTGAAAATCGACCTGCACTTCTTGCACAAGAGAGACCATGTTGACCAAGATCATCAACCAGACTACCGTGAAGGATATTGCAGACGGTTCCTAAACGCAAACAGGTAAAATAAAATAAAATTTATTTGATAAATTTCAGAAGTCATAGCTAGGTGGGTGATAGTTAGCATTGTTTATTTGACTACCTTATTAATCTAATAGTAGCTAGTTAAAATACACATTGTTTTTACTATGGCTTGGCTATGTTTGCCGAGGAATTCTGTTTTCTATGTGCAAAAAGGTTCACATCAGATCCTATCAAAGTAATATATCGAGATAGTATATCAAGTTACATACAGAAAGGACAGTCGATTCGAGAATTGATTAACTGCATAAAATATCGATACTTAAATCGCTTTGTCCTAAACTGTTGTAGTTAAGTCCAAGTTAATCTTAAGAATTATTAAGGCAGCCTAGTCTCAAATCGAATAAAACTGTATTTCTAAATAGATTCTTTTATTTGAACATTTATCTTGAAAATTAGTTTATATATGGAAAGCTACTGCCAAAGTTATTCTTTTTGTTTAAAAAATCCAGTTAATTCTTCTTAAAAAAAATTGATAGTTTCTATAATACGACACAGATGAAATAATATACCTATTATATAGAGCATATACCTAATAAAAAATCTCGACCGTATAAATGTAATTTTAGATAAAGTACCTACGTCATGGACTGATTTTCTTGACAATGTCTGATTGACTGTTGATTGTCTTTGAAAACTCTTAAGGACTTACAGTAATGACCAAAATGCCTACAGTTCTCGGTAATTACAATTTTCACGTAAAATAAATCAATTAGACTAAACATACGCTGACTGAAGTACACATAGTCAGACGTTTGAAATCTTATTTATTTTGCTAAAACAAAATTTTCTGCGTATTATTATAACATTTATATTAAATGTCACAAATTTTCAAGTACATAACATCTTCCTTAATAAGTAATATTTATAAAATTGTAATTTGTTTGTATTGAGGTCGCGAACAAAATAGCAATTTACATTTTCCTTAAATATTAGGGGCAAAGTCGTTTCACATTTCATTAACACGATAAAAGAAAATACTACCCTGAGGTGAGTATATTAAAAATTGGGTCGGGTGGTGAAATGATTAAGTATTTAAATTAGTAGAAGTAATAACAAATAACTGTTACTTTTTTACAATACATTTAAATGAAACGCGGGTGAAAAACCGTGTTATGTTTTCGCTACAGATAAATGTTTAAAGCACACAGGAGGTGGTTTTGTATGGAGTCAACAATTAATTACTAAACCTTATGTTCTAAGCATTATGGTAGCTTATCGTTGTTAACATTTTTATAATAGAATTAGTCATAAAATTTTCTCTAAATGTTTTCAGTGCGTCAGTGTTTTCTTTTCAAAGACATGTGTAGAATAGATGACAAATGAATTTTAATAATAGTATTATTTGCCAAAATAATATACAGGGTGGTGCCGTCAATGCGACAATAAATTTAAACATGGGCTATATTAGTCCATAGAAATGGTTTGCCTCTTTCAAAAATATCGTATTCATTTGATAATTTCATGACATTTGTATGGAATAGTGTAACGTTGGCAGCATTATTTCATACAAATGTCATGAAATTATCAAATGAATACGATATTTTTGAATGTGGCAAACCATTTCTATGGACTAATATAAGTAGCCCATGTTTAAATTTATTGTCGCATTGACCGCACCACCCTGTATACGTTTTTGATTTTTCGTAAGATTTCACTTCACTCGATCTCAGACCAGATGTATATTAAGATGTAATGTTTTTTAAGCACCGACTGTATACAACAACCAAAAATGTATTATTTTTAATATTGTTTTATGAGGACACCTAGTCACGTTGTAACGTGTTATTTCAGCGAACAAAATAAAGAGTCGCCCTCTCGGGGCCGCAGCAACTTGGTAAAGGTGGATGAAATTGAATTTTCCCGTTTCCTCCTCTGCCTGCGGTACCCTGCCAACCCAGGGGATTTGTCGCCAACTCCTTTATCTGATACCCATTCTTTTACCACTGAGCACCGTAACTCTGTCAACCGTTTTGATATTTCTGTACAACATCTCATGAATTGATGCGAGGATATTTTCGATGCGGTGTCGAGTATTATGTAAACGGATATTTTATTAACACAAAGAAGGGAAACACCATCTGGTATTTGTGTAGGTACATGTTTTTCTTTTCGTAACAATTTGTTATATGTTTTTATCCAGTTGTTACCTTATTGTTATCATGAAAATAAGACTTTGCGTAATAATTTTGTAGAAGAAATAGAATAATTCTGATTCTGTTGTTCTTGAAAATAAACTATATTAAAATTTTGTGCTACTTATTCATCAGTAAAGGACAATTTCACGGCCTAGAAGCTTTACTTTAGCGCACGTATAAAATAATGCCGATTATGGGCTAAGTGCTATTTAACTTGACGTTTCGGTAAGTCATTTAATTCCTTTTTTATTGAAGTAAAATAGCACATAACTTTAGTGTTTAACTTGACATAAAAAAAATAGTCGATAGACAACCATCTTCCCTGTTGCCAAGTTTGTTAAAAAAAAACAAAACTCTATTCGAAAATTAACAAGCTTGATGATTAGCTTAAAATAACGATTAAATTGCTTCATCCTCAACGCTAGTAAGTCCAAATTAATTAATTTCCGTTGCTTTCTATCATTCTTGCCTACCATTTATCTGTTCAGCACAGTCTTGAAGACTTCCAAGTCATAAGTTCCTACCTAACTAATCAGCAACTTCGCTGCCTGCGGCTTTATTTGGAAACAGTCTTAGTAAACTTAATTGCAAATAGTATGTTTATCGCTATTACGGCTCAGTGTTGATGGTGGGAAGTTACAGGCGACGGCACATCAAGCCTAACGAACCTTGACCTTAAGATCGCCCTTACTCGTTCGAAATAGAGGCGGCTTTCGTAGTGCAACTGTGCAACTTGATGTGCTGTCGTCTGTACCTACGTTACTTTTTATTTACCTGTCGCTTCAGTTCACATATAAACGAGTGCAGACAGACAATGACGAATATGTCATTTGGAAATTGGCACTTATTACATTCGATGATCACAGAGTCAAAGTGCTCAAGAAGTTTGGCTGTCGGCTTTTTTATGAGAAATTGTTTCTCAGCTTTTCTGGATACATACATATTTGTTCATTCATTGGTACATAATATTGAAACATGTTTTTGACTTTTATATTTACGAGTACTGGGAACATTTTAACGTGAAAAACTGAATAAGTAGGTGTTCTCCAAAAGGACAAAAAAGACAAATAAAATAATAATAATTTATTCTTACTAAAAGTCTCTCATGTTGAGTTAGTAGTATACATAATTATAGACCCAAAAATAATTTCTAGTAAAAATGTCATATTATAAAAACTCACGAAACTAACCCAAAAACTCAGTGGTTAGACCATTCGCTCAGATTTCGTCATGTTATTTTATTTTATTTCATAGAACGTCAAACAATCTGACAGGATCTTGATATTGCAGGTGTATTAATATGTTGGAGACAAGACATAATTACTCCCAAGGTACATAACTTCTCCCAATAGACATGATTTGATTTAGCACTGGCTACCTTCCTCTTCGTATCAAAACTCAGTAAACTACTTCTCGACCGAAAAAGTAAAGGGGGTGGTACTGAAGACAGAACATCAAGTGTAACAGTTACACCACTAATGCTGCTTCTTTTATGGAGTATTAGGCAGTCCCAATTTGGAACTGTTACGATTTGTGCCGTGGAATAAATTTGCCACTTAGCAAATTGTTTTACTTAAGAATTGAATACAAATGCTCTCCTGACAAAAGTAAAATTAAATTTATAATTCCTTTGTACTCTCTAACTAAATAGGATTTAAATGAATTTTATTTCTACAACTACAATTATTGATATTACCACAAACGAGTGGTTTGTTTGAAAGAGAAAGTCGTGTAAACTATTGTTAGCAGCTACGATCAAACAAATAGTTTAATTTGTTTGATCGTAGCTACTAGAAAGTGAACGTTTGAAAAGCCATGTCGAATACCATTCCAGAAAGTTTTGACCTTTGAAACATTACAATAATTCAATTTCATTAAATACATACGTATCTACGTTACAGTGGAAACTCGTTTTTAGATGGAACGCATTCTTACTAGCTGGAACTTTATAGTTAGTTTCTACTGACTGTTTTTACTAACTAGGATTTTCTAGTTTTAACTAGAATTTCCTAGTAATAACTAGAACTTATTATTTAACTGTACATGATTGTAGACGAAATTATTTTAGAGGGTCAACAGTCCGAGAATTTTTGAAGACTTACCCCCTAGGTCCTGTGCAGTCGCCACGGGGCGTGAAAAATAATTCTTACTCTCTAACCAGACAACGGAAAAATACGCAAAAAATACTGTCGTCGAGCTAATTAAATAACGATTCTATTAACTAATGTTAATCCAGAAGCGTTGCATACGGGCCATATTTGGACTTGGCTACCGAGAGTCATGTCGGCCATACTTCAAAAAGTACCATATACTGCCGTTGCCATGCTTGTATATATTGGAGGCATGTGTGTTTGTTTATAGGTATGATTATCTTTTCCAAATTAAAAAGGATGTGAGCAATAGGAGGTTAAGATCACAATATCTGTATAAATTATTTAAGCCAACTTTCAAATTAACACTTGTATCTAAGAAGTAAGTTATAATATGTGTATTGATATCTACAATAAACTACCAAACAGATTTAAAGAGAAAAATATTAAAATTCATATGTTTAAAAAATCCGTTGCAGCATGGTTACAAAGTAATTGTTTTTATAGTGTTAAAGAATTTTATGATTTTAAATGTTAGTGAGCTTTAAATGTATTTTTCCCCTCCTTTATTTATTTTTATATCAAATGATTATTTTATGTTTAAATTGTAGTAATTTAGTACTATTACTAGAATTAATTTAGTAGTAATTTATTGATCTAACTTAGTAACTGTGAACACACCTGCAAAGGTAGGATTTGGTGTGACGAAAAGTATAAGCAACTGTAACTGCTAAATAACCTGAATTCCATATTCACAATAAAGTTCATTCATTCATTCATTCATTCATTCATTCCACGGGTAAATTAAAATGTATACATAATAGTAGTATATATATACGTAAATTGGACGACAACTTGCCGCAGGGGGTACGTTGGTCGTCTCCCGTCCTTCATAGTCCCTCTTTTTACATAGTCGGTATTAATCCTTATCCTTTATTTTATAGTTAATGTGTAAGTAATTTAACTAGCTTTCTATTAATACCACATTTGTATATGCTAACATCACCAGGAAAAAAAAAATCTTGAAAAAATCTCGGTTCCTCTAGTTACCGGAACTTATGCGACAAAAAGTGTGTGGCGGCCTCCATTTATTGCTTCTAACTCTTTAACCAAATACCGGAACAAAAAGCCAAAGATACTGTCGTCAAGCTGATTAAATAACGATTCTAATGACGTACCAACATGATGTTCATAACTAGAAGTAGATTCTTTAAATTCGAAAACTAAACTCCGCATTTACCGCCGCGGCAATTTTTTTTGTCTAATTTTCGTCCAACCTCCCGTGTTAGTAGCTTATTCTACATTGTCGGTATGAATCCTTGTCCTTTTGTTTTATATTTAATGTGTAGGTAATATAGCTAGCTTTCTATTAATACCACATTTGTGTATGCTAACATCTACAGGAAAAATAATAAAAATCTCGGGCACTATAGTACCCGGGACTGTTAGGATAGAAAGTAGGTAGCGCGGCCTCATATTATTGATTGGATTGAGCAATTATAAAGTTATTTTTACAAAATAAAAATTAAACGGGCTTTATTATTAAATATAAACAACGTTATTTCGTTTAAATTTTATGTATCTAGCAAATACAATTTAGCTTTATACAGCTTAACTCTTCAGCTTTCTATTAGCGTTTAGTTTGTCGTGATCAGATTTTTGTGGAATTTTTAAAAATTATAAATGTGGAGCGCGGCGGGGGCGCGGGAACGACCTGGCTCTGTAGAGCCGCGGACGTACGGGTTATGAAAGTGTCGGTCTTGGAAAGCCGCGGACTGTCCACCGGAAGAAAAAAGCAAAGTAATTTTCAAAGTACCAAAATGGTTGGAAAAATAATGCGATGCAATGTAGTGGTAACACACGTATTATTATTGTTATTAAAAAATCAACAAAAATAATCATAATATATTTATTTATACAAAGCACGACAAATGAATATGAATATTTTAAATGAACATCACACACACAGTGAAATATCAATATCAAACCGGCAACACCAAACCCAAAAGAGCATCAATTTTTGTTACGTATCAAAAAACCAGACAATAGGTTTTCTATTGTCGTTTTGTTCGATTTATTGTATCGTTCTTACCAGATGACACACACAATAGAAAATCTATAGTGATGATTTTCCCTTCACAGATTAGTTACTTGTTACAACTAGAAAAAACGATTTCTATGTAAAACATATTTTGATTACTTTTCTGTACATTTTACTTTTTTGGCGTCATCATATTCTGTTGCGTCTGGTTTGTGGGTAATTCACAAATTAGGAAACGAAATCCAATTAAGTTCCCACCAACCTGTTCGCTGCCTACGAGCGGCAAAAACGAAGGGTCAAAT
This sequence comes from Nymphula nitidulata, assembly GCA_947347705.1. Classification (NCBI taxonomy): domain Eukaryota; kingdom Metazoa; phylum Arthropoda; class Insecta; order Lepidoptera; family Crambidae; genus Nymphula; species Nymphula nitidulata. The sequence goes on from OX374616.1 coordinate 29,787,665, forward strand.
TTTTTTGTCATTATCGAGCCCACTTAATTCACTAGGTCAACTGGTAATTTCTAAAACGACTAGCTAAGCAAAAAATCTTGTCGTAATTTTCTTGAAACCTCTCTTTTCTTATAAGAAGCTAAGAGTAGGAGGTTAAAGTGTGAATTTCACGCCTGAACAATTCGCCTAAGCACTTCTACGTTAAAATATACAACAACACCTAACAACAAAATATACACAAGGAATGAAATTACAAGTTCAACGTAGTGTTATATTCTCTATGTTACAAGACGTGATTTTTTTTCTGATATCTCGTTGTGATAGTGGAAGGCAAAGAAAACAATTAAAAGAAGCAATTTCTGTTTTTTTATTGCGTGCACACTTTGATCTTTTGTCTTTTTCATACACATTATAAATGCATCTTTGGAAAATTGTGGCAATGAAATGGCGCTAGAATTTTTTTTATATCATTATTCGATTTTAGCACATAAACCAAAACCTAACAATTAAAAAAGGCCAGATTTCACATTTGCAGACCGGTGTTGGGTAGTTCAATTAATCATGTAAAACTAGTCCTTGTTTCCAATGATCATAGGTGTAACAGAGTACATTTGACTGTAACACTGAATAATAATCATACACTCACACCTATTATCTAGCCCAGGGCTTCCCAAACTTACTTCAACTGTGACGCCCTTGGGAAGTTGCCATATTTTTGCGACGCCCTGGCCTTTTTGATATACATTTACCTACTAATTGTAGTTCTAGCCTAATAACAATTTGTCAGAAAAACTCCAAATAGTATCTAAATTTTGATTATGCGGCGGATCACAATGCGCATGGCATGAATGAAAGAAAGAAAGAAAAATACTTTATTTAATTAGGCCACAGTGCTTCTCTGTGGCCTATATAAATAAAGTATTTTTTAAATGCGCATTGTGATCCGCCGCATCACAATGCGCACTCGACTCGGTCGCATCGACACAGACAGCCAATCTATTAAGATTGCCTCACGACGCCCCTGGGATGATACCGCGGCGCCCCAGGGCGTCGCGACTCACAGTTTGGGAAGCCCGGATCTAGCCCAAAGTAAGCATCATTATAACCTTGTGTTATGGATACTAGATAACGGATAAATATTGATAATAATATGTACCTTTAAAAATATTACAAATATACTAAATAAACATATAAACATCTATGACTCGTAAACAAATGCTCGTACTCATCATACATTTGCTCCTATCGGGACTCGAACCCGGGACCTCTTGACCGAGTAGCCTGCATAGCAAGGAGTACAGACCGCTCTGGGTCGTCAAATGCAGTGTTCACACGTATTTTACCTAACTGTGGTCCTGAATGTGCTGATTTCGAAACATTGTAAGCTAACAAATAAAACAGTCTGTTAAAGACGACGAAAAGAAGCCTCTATACTGTGTTGCTTTTACAAGCCTTTACGGTGGACGGTTCCTATTTTAGCGCTTGTAAAACGGCTCTAAATAATTAAGAATTCTTACAAAGAACGTTCAAAACAAACACTAAAAAGAATTACCGCGTGCCCTAAATTATTGTAGCAATTAATTAAAAATCTGGTCTTGAATAAACGCAATAAAAGTCACGTGTTTCGTCAGGCTATTTAGTACGAGTCAACGTAATCCAACGATTCATTGCAACGACCAAGGGTTAAAGTATATCTTTGAGTTTGGCAAGTCAGGAGTAACGGGATTTCCCAACTTTGAAGATTTTAAAGCCATGTGCGTCGATAACGTCACCCTAAATGAATGGAAGGCCGGCACTGGGCCCGTGAATTGGCACACACCGACAGATGTTATGTCGTCTCTTTTTGTTATACCGTAATTGAAATTCTGTCCTTTTTGTCATGCTTAAGCAATTTTGTAAATATCCTTTCAATGAATATCTGCATATTTTACAACCGTTAATGGTCTGAGAAGGAAAATTATGCCAATATTTTTCCACGCTGTAACAAAAGATATTTTTTTATACAACAAGCTCACGGCCCACCTGGTGGTAAGCGGTCACCGCCTATAGACTCCTGCAATAACAAGGAAAAATCACTTGATGTTACAGGGGCGTTGTGATGACAACGCCCCTGTAACATCAAATTCATAACATCAAGTTAACCTCAGGATGCTGAGGCTTAAGATAAAATGCCGTCCATACCCAGTAATAATACTGGCTACCTTTCTCTTCAATCCGAAACACAGATCATCACATCCGCAGAAAGGCCGTGAAACAGTTCGCTGTGTTTCGGATTGAAGGGAATGGTAGCCAGTATTATTACTGGGTATGGACGGCATTTCATCTTAAGCGTAACATCAAGTGATTTACCATCAGGTGGGCCGTCAGTTGGTTTGGCATCTAGTTCTATATAAAAAAAAAACATAATTCTCTATCTAGTTCAACAAGAACAGGGAGGAGAGGTTAATTTTAGTTTAAAATAAAACTATAAAATTGGTTACTGTGAACCTTGTAACTTTAAGCGACAGCCTTTAGAATAGCGTTTATTGTTGCGAAACACTATTATAAAAACTAAAGTTAGTTTGTTTGCATCTATAGGTGTTTTTTAAAGGAAGAAGTAGTTAAAAAATATTTAAAACAGTATTGGTTAAAGTAGAAGAGATTTCATTTCCCAAACAAAGGTTTGTTATCAATCAGTAGTAGCAATTATTGCATAGCTGTAGTGTGTCGTACGGCGTACGATACTCGATAGTATCCATTTTTAGGGTTGTCAACGACAGAACGCAGGTGTGACAATGTTTATTTTAATTTGATCGGAAAATAAAAGTGATCTATAAGATGTCAAACTTTCACAGGTAACTCTTGAGGAGGAAAACAGCCACCGCCCCACAAATTTTATTTTAGACTTTAGTAAAACACTGTATTTGCAGTCGACAGCTTCTCAAGCATAACTGTTTGACCTTGATACAAACCTTACTGCTTTCGTAATAGAGATGACTTTCGTTGAGCAACTTTGACACTTGACTTGTAACAGTTGCACTACGAAAGCCGCTTTTATTACAAACTCAATAAGGTCTCAAGGTCAAACTGTTACGCTTGATGTGCTGTCGACTGTACATCGCCTACACGTTTACTTGATTATGATTACATTCATTCGCTCGAGCATCGAGTCGTGCAGGTAGGGATTTGATATGAATTAATATTTCGTGTACCCATTTTCAAAGAAACGCAAATTCTAAGCCAAATTCCTCATTAGTATTCACTAACGCAGTTTACTTATAGGTCAACTAACGAATGTTTTTTTTATAATGGTTAGTACAATTATTGTCATACTGGACAGTAAACGTTTCAAAATAATAATTAAAATTAATATTTATTTTTGTTAGACCAGGTATTCATCATCATCATCATCACCAACCTATATACGTCCCACTGCTGGGCACAGGCCTTCCTACATGGCAGAAACACATGAGGAGTTTGGGCCATAACACCACCACGCTGGCCCAATGCGGGCTGGTGGCTTAAAGCGGTTGCAGTAACAACCGGGACCAATGGCCTAACGTGCCTTCCGAAGCACGGAGGAGCTCAAGATTATAAATTTGATTGACCCATCCAGGGACCAACCATGGCGAAAGTTGCTTTGTTTTCGTGTTCGAAACCAGAGCGCTCAAACCACTACGCCACCGAGCTCCTCTAGACCAGGTATTCACTGCAAAAATATTACTATTATTTTTTATTATTTTATATTTGTTTTTTAATTAGTTTAATAATGGCATGTACACGCCAGCTATTTTTTAAGTGTGTCAATTGTCTTTCCGGTTCCCTCTTTGTATAAATAATAATGTAAAAAGGTGAAAAAGATAAACAAACAGCTGTGGCAACTGACATGTCTAGCTAGTGAAACCATTCTATTGTTTAATTGAAATTATCATCTTGTTGTTGTTGAAAAAATCAACTTCCATTTGAAGACATGAAAATATTTTTCATATGCAAAGTACGGAAGTTTACTCAACACCACTTAAGTAAGAAAAGAGCATAGATCTCTCCTTGCTGGCCTGTATTGTGACTTATTATGTTCTGTGTGGAATGTGTAGGAAAGAGATCACACTAACGTGTCATGCCCGCTGTTGAAGGAAGTATCATTAAATCAATGAATTAATAAGCAAAGCAGCACAATTATGTACTCGTATACATTCTGTACCTTATGTCAATGCGATAGGAATCAAAACTACACAAACTTCAGCTAAATTGACTTGAAATTTGTTAAAGGCCATTGCCTGATATAAGTCAATAAAGAAAATTCACTTACCCACGGCCTCTGATCCAACGAATCAAAGTTTACGATTGACTGTCAGATGTTTTCAATTATTTATCATCCAATCAGAAAACTGGATCTTCTGGCTAGTCAATTGCTTTTCTCCTATAAGGAGTATTATTTATTGTTTCTATGAAGATATCAATATCCCAAACATGTTATTTCCCTACATTGAGATAAAAAATATAAAAAAGCTATCGCATGCAAAAGTCATGTACGGTCAGCAACAGAAGTCGATTAGAAGTAGTCACATGTACACACTACGTCATTGTATGTATTGTATGAAGCCTGCTTCATTATGTATAAAGCAGGCTTCATACACTTAAAATACTTTTATTTTTGAACAGCAAGCAATTAATGTATAATTAATTAGAATTTTTAGTGCATCAAAAAATATTTTATAGCCCTCCCCGTTTATTTTTAAAACGATTATGTAAAATGTTATACTTTAGATGCTTTTGGCGTTTTGTTATTGCGTTAATATAACAACTATTACTTTTACCTTTAAACTATGGAGCTGCAGCTAAAATTATAGTAAGAACTTTAAATATTTAAGAGACAATGCAACAATAGATGCATTTGACAAGTATTACGACTTAAAAAACAATGGAAAAAAGGCAAATCCGCGTATATTTTTTTTTGCAAAGAGGTATATTACATTGCCGTTCAAAATTATTTGCAATAAAAACCAAAAAGACCTCTAAATGTTTCGGTCTAGGTTTTTCGTTAACACACGTCAAAATTACGATAGGTCCGCGTTAACGGCGTCATTCAAAAGGGGATAAAGTTTGATGTAGGTAAATTCTGACGACAATGATCTATTACTGGTTCTGCACACGCTGCCAACCCAAGGGAAAGTTATTGACAGATATTTTATAAACCTAACACGTACACGGGGATCTTTGCGATCTTCATCGTTTAAAGCCTTTTTGTACCCTTTGGTATAAAAGACTTTAAATTGCGAGTGCGCTTAGTTGATAATAAAGTTTATTATTACATATTTTTTTTTCTAATAAAAAAATACGTTAGAAAACAAAAATGTATCATATTCCCATGGATGGATGCGGATAGCGCGGATAGACAGGGGAAGCCTATGGCCAGCTGTGGGCGTCTCACGGCTGAAATAATAATGATTACTCAGTTAAACGTGAATGCTCGAATAATAAATAACATTTAGAAAACATGTGAAAATCTCTTTATTACAAATGCAGAAGTCATAAAATTTACTTCCCGACTAGATTTCACGACGCGCTATACATTGCATGGGGTCGTTTTGGTTAATTTGGAGTTTCTTTAATTGCTGTCCTTATTTGCGCTAGATACTCTTTAAAACACGTATTCATATAATACTGACTGTTTTAGATTGATAAATAATACAACAAAAAAAATACTATTTGTTTTTGTGTGCATAGTTTTTGTTTGTTTATCTTGCTCGTATGATGTTTTCACAGATTACATTTAGCTAAAGATTGTTAATTCCTGGTATTTGTAATTGCTATAATTCCTACCATTTAGGCAAAGGGATATAATGCATTCAGCCGTATCTATTGTGTGTCAAGTGTATTTTAGATGTTTTTCTGTAAATTTTTTAGATGTATTGGTTTTTTTTTTGTTTGTACTGACACAATTATTTATTTTGTTGCTCTTTTTATAATTAAGGTCAAATAATTTTATTCAGTTTATTATCAAACATAGGCCCTGCGAGAAGGCCAGCGCCATAGTGACGTTTGTCGCTGTGGCATGAAGCTGAGGCAGTGACCTAGTTGGCCTGTTATTCTTATTTATTTATTGTTTGTTTCTTTTGTTTTCTTTCTTTCTTTCTTTTTAATGTAATTATTATTTTTATTTTTAGGCCAATAAACGCTTTCGTTCTTTCTTTTTTCTTTATATGAAACCGTTATACGAGCTTTGTTATTAAAGGGCTTGCAAGAAAAACAAAATGAGACAGCCTCTGTTTTTACCGTGACTTTGACGGAGGAATACTCAAACGCTTCATAAATTTGAGGCCCTCTTAATTGTCAAATTGAGCACCCCTTAAATTTTAAGCGGGAAATGAAATTTAAGCGAACGTTTAAGTATTCGGGCATACCTACGCATTGTATCTGCCGGAATGTGTCTAGTCCGAAAATATAAGGATTCACGTCACCTTATCATTTTTTACTATAGGCCCGTAGGGTCGTCTGGGTCCATCGCCTTTCATTTAGGCCCTGCAACAGTTCGCTGTGGAGGCAGTGTAATTACTAGGCATGGAAGGCATTTCATTTTAGGCTTCAAGATGTCATCGCACCTGCAATTCTAAATGATTTTTTCCTTACACCTTTTGATGCATTTAAACGCCTATTTAATTGTAACAATAACAAATAAAGAAAGAAAACGATGAAAAAATATATGGTCCAGCCGGGACACGAACCCGCGTCTTCTGATTAGCTCCGGTGGCGTAGTGGTAATCGTATCTGACCGGATATCAGGGGACGCGGGTTCGAGTCCCGCCTGGAGCATATATATTTTTGGAGTTTACTCCTCAAGAATCGATTTGCATATATAAGGGGCCCGGTATGAGAAAAATGTGAGGAGTAAAATCTATCGATGAATGACCTCGTTACGTTTTTGGTGCGCATCCTATGTCGCGCAACTTTCTAATTTGGTTGTGAGTGTAGGGTATTGAAATTGACTATTGTAAAAAGTTTAATGTAAAATATTTCGTCGATTAGTTATAATAAATGTATATGAAATGAATAAATATATATTTATATATGTATATTATTTTCATTAATTTGTTAATTTACCCTTTCATACAGTATCAATCTTTTTTAAGTTAAATAAACTCTTTTTGCGTCTGGTTAGACTGTCGAAATTAAGGAGTAAACTCCAGTCGTGCGTCGGAGCTGACACACACAATTTTTTTTCATCGTTTTCTTTCTTTATTTGATTTTTTCCTTGTTATTGCCATTGTCTAATAAGCAACGGTAGCCACTTACAACCCGGTGGGCTGTCAGCTTGCTCGCCATCTAGTAGTATAAAAAACCTTTAGCACAGTGAAACCTTCTTCATTTCATTAACGCATACATAGCCCGGGCGGAGTTTCATTAATTAATTAGCCGGCACAATTTCATTCCTCTCTGTCTCTTGCCTAAGATTAAATATTTTCGTAAAAGACACACAAAGTTATTGTGTTACCTACTTGAAATATTGACATAGTCGCTACTGTGTTATATGCGGTTGGGAGGTTAACATGTTAGATGTTTATTAATTTTTTTGTATGATTTCTTTACATTATTATAAACTTTCTTATTTAGCTATTTCATGCCACAGTATAAATCCTACTATTGTGTATGAGAAGAAGATCGCAGCTAAATAACATTATCTGTAGTACATATTTTGTTCTTGTGGACCTCTTTGGCATGAGGAGCTCGTTGGTGTATTGGTTTGAGCGCTTTGGTTTCGATTACGGAAACAAAGCAACTTTCGCCATGGTCGATCCCGGGATGGGTCAATCATTTGTTATCGCTCCTTCGTGCTGCGGAAGGTTACTGAAACCGCTTCAACCCACCAACATGCATTGGGCCATCGTGTTTGTGTTATGGCCCAAGCTCCTCATGTGTTTCTCCCGTGTAGGAAGGCCTGTGCCTAGCAGTGGAACGTGTAGGCAAAACTGGAGGAAAGTATCACTAGACAGCCTGAACAAAAAATAACTACATAACTACGAGTATTTGCTGAATGTTTGCATGGCACAGACAGATTGCAAATATTTTAAAAAATGTATATCCCACAAACCATGTATTAATAGTATTATTTAATAGAGACGTTCCGTACCTGCTGGACAAATTTAACTTCCTCAAAGACAACTTTAAAGAGGGCGGGGCACGATAGTTACCCGGCAGTTAGGGCAGATACGAGAGGCTTGCCGCACAAATAGCAATCCGCTCCGGCCCGGCCACTGGAGAATGCCGGCGGGCTACGCGGCGCAAGTTTCAGTTCGCTCCAGGCATTCTAAACGGCTGTCACAACTGAAATGTTGCCCCGCAGCTATCTGCCGGTATCTGACGCATGTGCCGACGCGGCAACAATTGACAATGCCGGCAGCGTAACAGAGCGTCGAAAACCCGCGGGCGTAGTCGACGGTGCCTTATTTTTCGGAAAAGAATGGAAGAGATAAAAAAACTGCTGATTAGATGAGCATAACATTATTTTAGCAATTTTTGGAATTGTCTGTAACGCGTGAATGGCATCCATATTATTGCGTGCATTACTATCAGGTGGGTGGTATGCTTGCTTGCCACCTTTTTTAATACAATCATATGACTAGCAAGCTGACGGCTCAACTGGTGGTAAGAGGCTACCGTCGCTTATAGAAAAAACAACAAGTAAAAAATAAAAAATAATTATACACTCACACCTATTATCTAGCCCAAAGTAAGCATCATTAAGAGCTTGTGTTATGGATACTAGATAAGTAACGGAGAAATAATGATAATAATATGTATGTAAATATTTGAAACATATACTAAACTGAGAAGCCTGTAAAGCAAAGGGCACAGACCATTCGGCCACGCGGTCGTCAAATCACTTGGTATTACAGGAGCTTGCTTCCTTCAGGAGTTGTATAAAAAGTCCTAATCAAATCGATGTGTGTAAGAAATTGTAATCACGTAAAAGCGAAGGATCCTTGGAATATTATATAAAGGTTTGTGCGGTCGTCAACAAAGTAAATTGACACAGACGTACCGCGCGCGGTTGACGCTCGCGCTTTGAGCAGTCTTAATTGTTCCTTTTGAGGTGAGCTTCCCGGCTGCAGGATTGTTGTCTGCCTTTACTAGGGGGTGCTTTTATCAGAAACTGGAGTACTCCCTCGTAAAATGTTAGTCTTACAAATGGTTATAGTACTCGTAGCAAGCATCTTACTTCTAATTAGATGTTGTTTATTTCATACATACTAACATTACAATTGTGAAAGTAAGTTTGTTTGTTAAGTTTTCACGCCTAAACCACTAAACAGATTTAGATAACATTTGGTGTGGATTTTTGTGTTTGTTTGAGACCTTGGTAAGAACATAGTATAATTTTTTGAGCATAACGCCCGCATACCGCCCGCATAACGCCCGCGAATGCTAGTAAGTTATTATTAATATATGTTGCCATCCCTTAGATGTTTTAAGTCACCTAAAACTCCCAGGAGCATATGACGTGTTTAGATGTGCTTTTCATAAAACGTGGGCTAATGTTAGACTATTTTTAATGAAATGGGTTCTCTTGATCCCACTCTTGCTTCATTTGCAACCTGGTTTAAAACTGTAGCTGTCAATTTTATTTGTTAAAAGAAAGACAGTGACAGCATTACTTTCAGGGTGGGTCTAACTTTAGTCAAAAGGGGGATTGCTTCTGTAGTGTGTGACTTAACAAGGTAAATCAATCGTATAGACTCCGTTATAGTGCTCATAAAATCAATAATATTCTCTATTCCTCTGCAATCACATACGTCTTTTAGCGCTTTCTATCGGCTGTATCACGGAAAGTGCTCTGACGAGGTTTTTGACCTTATTCCACCTGCTCTCTTCCTACTCAGGAGCACGCATGCCGGTCTTCGGTGTCATCAATTCACTGCCTCCACCTCAACATCACGCACAAAGAAATTTAGTGTCTCGTTTCTTTGTTGTACTTCTAGAACTTGGAATTCTTTGCCTGCACATGTGTTCTCTACTTCCAATAACATTGGTTCAAAAGAGGCGTGAATAAGCTGCTTTTAGTAGGCGTGGTGGAGGCGGCTAGAGCAGTGTCAGTTGTCTACTGCTCAACGTTCTTACCGCTTCACATCAGGTGGCGTTGAGTCATTTGCCGTGCCTTGTAAAAAAATATTTTTAAACAATAAACTACAACATGAAACAGGCGTGTTAAAATACGTCAAGCAATCTTTGTTACGAAGTTTCCTAAGACAATCCAACGATAATAAAATGATTCACAGTTTTCATAAGTACCTATAGCTTTATAGGTATCGAATATTTAACATTTCGACCCTTGCCACAGGACTACGGGAGTACCACCTTGCTAGCCTTCTCAACAATGGAATGTCTGTTGCAATTTATTATTATTATTTGTTAATTAGTTAAACGATGGTTTGCGACGACGGATTTCATGATACTTTCTGAGTAAAAATTGACATTTCCGGTGTACTATTTCGGCTAGTATCACATTATTTAGTTTAGCAACTGTGTTCTCTAAATGTTTAAGCATTATCTTTATATGAGTATGCATTTATAAAGAAGGTGGCCAGTAACATTAATTACTTGCATCAATACTTGTAGTGCCCTTTTGTATATTAGATGTGAATAGTAAAATTTTTGTTTTATTCTGATTTCAAATATACTTACCTGCCTACATATCTGTCACCACAAAAGCCCCTTTAAATCTACATCTTTTTGACCCCTCGCGACGGTATCATTAATTATTAAATGGATTTGATTGGATTGCAATCCGCGCACAAAACGTGGCCTGAAAACTGTTTTCCCGATTTTAAATTAGATTCCATTCCATACTGGGTGCAAAAGTGCAATAGGGTCTTGGATATCATGTCGAAATATCGATCATAGCAGAGTTATTCAACTCAATATTTGACGACCGGCTGGCCGTGTGGTCTGTGCCCCTTGCTATACGGGCTGCTCGGTCAGGGGTCCCGGGTTCGAATCCCGGTGGGAGCAAACGTTTGTATGATGAGAACGAGCATTTCTTCACAAGTCAAGGATGTTTATAATATGTTTATTTAGTATATTTCTAATATTTATATAGGTACATATTAATATCAGCATTTATCTGTTATCTAGTATCCATAACATAATCTCTTAATGATGTTTACTTTGGGCTTTTAGATAATAGGTGCGAGTGTATGAATATGGCTAATATTATATTGCTCACTCAAATATACCATTTATATGACGGAAGGCGTATCGGTGTCACAAAATTAGACATTCGTAGCATCTTGAGCACGTTCGTAGCACCTTAAACGCTACTCACTGTCTCTTAAGGGGCAGGCCCAAGAGATAGTATCCCAATGACAGCATAAGCCGTGGGTCCCCATCTCCTAACATAAAGTTCCTGAGCTCTGGCGACCTGACACACCGCAGGAATAAATACTACAAAGTAGCGTTGTTTAGCTACAAACTTCTGTTAGATGGAGATACCCCAGTCAGGCATTCCTCTATTCTTTCTTCTTCTCTCTAAAGTATCTAAAGCACTTCAAGATGCTTATGGTGTGAGTGCTAGAGTTTTACTGATAGTTCTGTAAATATGAAAATGTGTGCCTAAAATATAGCAGTTTATATTCAAAGTAGCAATACAAGCAGGAATTTAAGAATGGAAAAAAATTAATTGTGTCTGGTTTATCGGGCTTTGATGGGTTAAAATTTATTTAAAAAACATTTTTTTTCACTGCATTTACTTAATAAGATGCGTCTTAAATTATCCACAAAATTTCAATTTTAATACGAAAACATAGTTTGGTAATTCCAGTTTACACAAAACACTTCATACAAAACGGCACTTTCATACTTATAGACCAAATAGAAAATATAAATAATTATTCATTATACAGCATTATATTTAGGCATATGCAAACAATTTTGCCATATTCCTAAAATCCCATCCACGAGCCGTATGGAATTTGTGTCTAAATTCTACCCAGAGTTATGACAAAGGCCAAAAGATGTAAGCTTCGGCGGTCTCGCTGCAGGACAGATGCCTAAATCCTTCCCTTGTCCCAATATATACTTTAATCGCAAGACAAATGATAAGGATTAAAAATTGTACAGTCATATACCTTTCATATGAATAAATGTACATAAATTTAAATACTTATGCCGGGATGGGTCAATCAAAATCTTTATTTCGCGCGCCTCCGTGCTTCAGAAGGCACGTTAAGCCATTGGTCCCGATTGTTACATCAGCCGATTTAAACCACCAACCCGCATTAGACCAGCGTAATGGTGTTATGGGCCAAACTTTCATGTGTTGCTTCCATTAGCAAGGCCTGCGCCCAGCAGTGGGACGTTTATGGTGATAATGATGACGATTAAAGTATTGTACAAACAACTTCCGACTGTTTATTGCAGTTTTTGTAAGTAACTATATCTCAATATTAATTAATGAGATCTTAGCCCGACTTAGCAAATATAACCATCAAACTCTCGTATTTAGAGAACTTGCTTGTCACCAAGTTCACGAGCATTCAAAATGAAGATTTGAAGACTGATATTAATAATAATTTAATTAAGACAAGAAATTGTAGCTCGTGATCCTACCCTACTATCAGATTTTTCTCACCGCTGTTACAGCGCATCTGAATTGCACGCATGACAAGAGCATGTAAATCAATAACCCAAACTGACTCAAACATTAAACATGGTCAAATAGCATCCATCGTTTATCAATAACTAATAATCCACTTATAGACATGTTACTCTTAAATGATATAATTATCCCGCGAACTGTTTATGAAATCTCACATAATTTCAATTGTTTTTGGATAGAATCAAATGATGTTTCTGCAGTGTGCTTCAATAACATATATATTCGACATCCAACTTGACGACTGACAAGACTGCCATTGATTTTGACGTTTGAGCACAGCACTCCGCGTATTCACTAAGTATCTCTACGTCAATATCTTGGCAGCTTATGTCTGTCGCTGTTTTGGATACACGACATGAAGTATAATCGATATTTTTCGATTTCGTTTACTTGTGGCTAAAATGTATCGCAATGACTTCATTTAATATTTTATCTGCTTTTAAATATATAAAAATTAACAACTTTTTAATTCTGGCTCACTCTGTACTCGTCGTCGAAATGTGTCGCCAACGGTTGTCAAACAAACACCAAAAGGTATGCAGCGCTGCCGACAGCCACAAATTCAAGACTGCTGACCTTACAGATCGCATAGCTGTAGTGACATATCAGACTATCCAGGTAATAGACCAGACTCATATTCCCCGACAGGCGCAATAAAACTATTCACTTCATAGACATAGTTATTCCACAGACAACCTTTATCATCCACACATACAGTAAAATAAACTTCGCTTGAGTTATCCCGAAATCCTTACATATCAGTTCCTTTATATTTATCCACTTACAACATGCAGTCATAATAAATACGCGTGGAATTGTCCACAAAATTTTCTACCAAAATAAATCAGTTTCGCTTGGCTGACATCCCGTGAACTAGGTTTAACAACGGATATGGGAGGCTTGCATAAAAATATAGTGTTAATAATGTAACAATGAATACCTACAGATCCAAAACAAGCTTGCACAACCAATTTCATCAAAAAATGCAGATTATAATAAGTTGCAATAATAATAATAATAACATTATTGCTAAGGAACCGAGAATAGAGTAAAATCTCGGCAGAGACCGAGAACCGAGACCGGGAATAGATCAATTGTGAACATGAAATTTCGTTTATGGTAATATGTTTTGCATAATGTCACAATCGACTGCTAACTTCCACACAGACACCAAGCGACGAACGGGTTTCAGATACCGTACAAATGTCTCGGTTATAGCCGAGAACCGAGAGCAAGTTCTCGGTCGACCGTTAATTATTACAATCATTACACATACCCCCCCCACACACATACATACAAACACACACACGCCCACACACAAATTTATACATGGGCTACATAGAAACGGTTTGCCACTTTCAAAAACATCTTATTCATTTGATAATTTTATGACATTTGTATGAAATGATATAAAATTGACTGCATTATTTCATGAAATGTCATGAAATTATTAAATGAATGAGATGTTTTTGAAAGTGGCAAACCGTTTCTATTCATGAGCTAATATAGCTCATGTTTTAATTTACTGTATAATATATATAATCCTAATTTTACTTTTAGTTTTTTTACTACTTTTTACCACGAAAATGCATTCCCACGGGATAAGGCAAATGAAGTCGCTGGCGGAAATTCATGATAAAAAAACATGAAAACAAAGACTGAAGCTATAGAGTACATAATTATAGAAGTCATAATTGACCGTTTTCCTGACTACTTCCTATATGATCAAAAATATAATTCTCTGATATTAGATACACGAGAAATGGCACAATAGAAGCAATTATAGGTTTTCTATCTGAGAACTGACTGCGACGGACATCACAAGATCTATTTTTAAATTGATAAGAACTTAAAAGCAGGAACAAAGCGATAAAATTATACTTAAATAAGTGGAAAATAAATACAGCTTTATACGAGTATTTTTGGAATTGTACTGCTAAAATTAATTGGTTCGTAAAACAAATATAACAATGCTTTTTAAGGCCGTGGAAGTTGTGGAGCAATTGGGATTTTCATGCATAGTTAAATATATTTTTAACAAGTCCATTTGGTCCGATATAAATATCATTGGGTGCAATTTTAATAACAATTTGTTATAACAATCGTTTATATAGTGAACTGTTACAAACCCCCAAAATATATTTGTTGATGTTATATCCTCCACTAAACGTAACTAGTGCTCGTATTCTAATTGATTTTCTTAGAATGGAAGATATAGAATTCAAAGGTCTTTGACTAGGTTAACTTAAATTGCACATGAAAAACTGTGAAACAATAAATTCAATAGAAAAAAATACGATTTTTTGTTGTGATGTATTATAGTTTATAAATTCACAAGATTGAGGTTATTGATATAAAATCCATTATGCTATTCTATGGTTTTCTTTGGGTAACATTATTAACATGTCTAGCCACAAATTTTATTTAAGTATTTATTTAATTTATTATATGTAGGTACAAATACAGAAAACAGCTCACTCATAGACATTTTTTTTTATTATTAAAATGAATAAATCTGAATTCCTATCATCGTTTTGATAGACATTTTAGCGCAAAAACGATTTAAACAAAATTATAGAAGAAAAAAAACTATTTTTAAATTCCAGACACAATAGGGTTTTAATTGACCTAAGTTGCCGGGAGTCTTACTCGCCTTGAGAAATTAATGCACTCAATGGTTGCGAAATATTAAAATACTGTATCATGTTATCATAGATGATTTAATAGTTAACAATTAAGTTACACACAATACAACGCTCTGTTAGTGTCTACGGAGTATTAATTGTACAGGCAACGTTGTCAAATGAAACATGGCAAAACCACTCCAGCTCTGTCCAAATAAGGTCCAATCAAAATGTTCCGTTCGTGTGCTCGACTGTACATACCACAATTGAATAGTTTGATTTAGCTTATATTTCAATCCAATTACACAGACCGTAGTCACGGCCAGATTCCGGTGGCGCAGTGAAATTGTTAACAGCTGGTATTAATTAGCTGACAAATCGATCGTCCATATCTTGTCGTTTTACTGGGGTAAACTGACAGGTGATTGGTGTTACACCAGTTCTCCAGTACTCCCCGTGCATTCTACATAATCTCCGATACTGTATCAGGGAGGTATGCTAGGTGGTAGACCCGTATGTAAGGTCGTCTGGGTAGGTACCACCGCCTTTCTTATTGCAGCCGTGAAACCGTTCGCTGTATTTCGGATTGTAGCTAGTGTAATAACTGGGCATGGACGGTATATCATATTAGACCCCAGGATGACAACGCACCTGCAATATCAAGTGATTTTTCCTTGTTATTCCAGGTGTCTATAGGCGGCGGTAACCGCATACCATCAGGTGGGCCATTAGCTTGTTTGTCATCTAGTTGTATAAAAAAGGGAGTTTCTCATTGGTTTGAACGACTAAGCCATCTGCAAAGCCCACTGTGTACAGTAGTTCCTCATTCAGTCTCACCACTATAAAGTCCACCACAAGGATAGTAGTGGAGACACTACTCCTCCCTGAGGTGCTTTTGCATTTCTGTAGTTGTAAAGACGACACATCAAGTCTAACAGTTGCACCACGAAAGCCGCCTCTATTACAAACGCAGTAAGGGCTGTTTCAAGGTCAAACTGTTACACTTGATGTGCTGTCAACTGTACATGAACGTAAGAGTAGCACGCGGCTTACAAAAAAGTAGTAAAAACTCGGGAGGGGACACAACTCGCCAGGTGTCAAACTTGGCCTACTTTAACCGTTTATTTTTAGGTCACAGTTTTAATCTTACCTACCTACTTTCATGACCTAAATTACTATGTTTTTAATCCTGGTCATCAGGCACTTTCGACTGCACTTTCTTCTCTTTTTTTAATTGCTTAGCCGTGTATGACTTCTTGCGGCATCTTCTCAGCTATAGAATATTAGCTCGTCCGTATAATTATTATAATTTGAGTAATTTAAAATGTAATGTAATGTAATTTGTAATACATTTCTACATTATCTAGACAGGTGTAGAAACGAAACACGGTGCAAGGATTTTGCCCTGATACATTTTAATTTTGACAAGTTCTTAAAAATAAGCGGTAAACGATAATTAGTAATTAATAGGAAATTGATTAAAAAAGTTATAAATTTAATTTTCGCAATCGTGTAGAAGCTATAAGGATTAAATAAGTATAATTTGTGTATTTTGGCTTACCTTACCGCGACCGCTATTTTGTCTTTTTTCCTCCCGCTGAGTCAGCCATAATAATATCTCTGTCCTTAAGAGGCTGATAATTGCTAATTGAGCCTTACTTAAAACGTTTTTTAGCACAATTTGTTGAAATAAACGCAGTGAAAAAAATATATGTTACTCTTGGACATATTTCTGATAATATGCATGTCCCCAAAACACATTATAATCAAAATGTTTGTATAAAAAAAATGCCAAAGTCACCCATCAAAATCAGCTTTCAGAACAAATTCTGCGTTATATGTCAAAGGTTTTTTTCTTATTTTTAGGGAACAAACTTGTTATATTAAATTTTATAATATTGATGTTTTACAATTTCAAATACGTAACTAGTTTTTTAGTAAATAAATTTATTCTGAATTCTTCAGCCGATTTCAATAGCGACTCGCGCCATTATTCATTCTTCTCTTTCATTTGTAGAGGAAACGACAGTGATCGCCGAGGCGTGGTGCTAGGTGGACCTGTGTCGCTTCTTTGCTCGCGGTTCTTAATAATATCAGTCTGCGTCTGTTTTAATTTGCAAATATCAAATAGACAATTATATTTTAGGTTTTAGTGATTACTATGTGAGTGTATTATAGTAGATAGATAAAAATGAGTAAATAATTTCGTAAATTTTTATTGTGAAAATTTTATTTCATTTATAATATTATTTATGAAATAAAAATTTTATGGTATAAATATTATTTTGGACTATGGAAAACCAAGAAAAAGGTCTATAAAGAGTCAAAAACCACTCGTATAGGGGTAAATAACACAATAATAACCTGATTATTTTTTCTTTAGATAGCTAATTTTATCTAATTTTAGGAACTATCAAAAACTTCATAATCATCTCGAAAGTTGTACTTATTCAGATTCACAGTCACAGATGGAAGTTGTAAAGTAAGTTTATGTTTACTTGAAGGGAAATGTATAAGTACATTGTAAAATTAGATAGTTAATTTCGAAATAATTAACTCTGTCGCGATTGTGTAGGGGTTCAGATGCACGACTTACTATCCGAGAGGTAGGGGTTCAATCCTTCAATGGTTCACAACTTTTTTTTAATTATTTTTATTTCTTATTTGTTTTTTGAATATGAAATATGAAAGTAAAAAAAATATAAATATAAAAAACGATTAAACTATAAATACAAAAAAATATTTTTGTATCATTTTTTTTTACTTTTGTGTTTTTTTTATTATTTATATGTATGTTTATTTCTAGTCCTTTTTTGTTTATGTTTCTTATTTTTTTATTCTTTACTAATTCTTTTTTAATATTTTTTATTATTTTATTATTCTTTGTTTATCTAATAATGAATAAGGAAAGTAAAAAAAAACTTATGTATTTATATGTAATACATAATACAAAGATAAATTTCAACAAAGTTTTTATATAGAACCATAAAATAAGTTTGGTTTATTTCATAGACCTACGTAATTGTCAGACCCGGCAGTCTTAAAAATAATCAAGGTATCGAATGGTTCGTTTCTGTTCTTTTTAATATTAATTTTTCCGGTTACAAAATGTGATTCATGAAGAACAACAGGCACAGTTAATTTTAGATTATTAAATGCATACAACACTAAATTAGCTTAAGCCTAGCCTAGGCTTAAAGGTTCTTTTATATGTAAATTTTAAAACCAGAACTTTTATCATATGCTATAAAAGAGATGTTTCAAAAATGTACGTAGACCCGGCCAGGTCTATACACAGTTTACTGAAAAATAGGTAAAAAAATGTAGAACGGTGTTCAATTGTCCATTCCAGTCCACAGTGTTGAGTATTCTATATTTCAACTTTTGTACCGGCAAACTATGCATGATTCAAATATGTCCTCTTTCCATTATATTATTGTAGCACAAATTAGCTCTCAGCAATAGGGTAGTTGACAACTTGTTTTTTATTTCATAAATAAGAAGTTTATAACTCATAAAGAAATATTGCAAAAGAAATAGTATGTCTAAGATCAATACTTTCACAGATATAGTGGCATGTTGATATGTTGCGGCGCAACATCCAAAAAGGCTCCATAGAAAATCTACGGGACAGGTGACGTCACATGTTCCCATATTACTAAGAAATGTATGGGCATACTGACAAAATTAATAATAACTATGTATTAAGTATGTTTTTATTAATAGTTGTCATTATAATAGTTGCTTTAATTGATGTCAGCAATCTAATTACAGTATCATTTTTGATAAATTTTGAAAATAAATGTCTTTTTTTTATTTCGAAAAGGGTACAATTTTAACAATCTTTCATATCTTTTAAGTTTGAATTGTTTTTATGGGTTTAGTGGTAGCACATATTTTCCGATTTTGTGAAAAATAGCGCCAATTTTAAACTTCGGCAACATCCCAATTCATGTTTATTATAATTTATGTTAATGTACCTAATCTGTGGGCAATGTTGTTAGGATTACTATTTATTATTTATATTGTTTAGCTTAAACATACTGTAACACTGTTTATCATCATCATCATCACTAGCCTGTATACGTTATATAAGCCTTCCTACATGGAAGAAACACATGATACACATGATGAATTTGGGCAATAACACTACCACGCTAGCCCAGTGCGAGTTAGTGGGGTAAAGAGGTTGTAACAACAACCGGGAACAACGGTGACCCATCCCGGGATCGACCATGGCGAAAGATGCTTTGTTTTCGTAGTTGAAACCAGAGAGTTCAATCTACTACGCCACCGAAACATATAGTCTTCAAAACATATAGTCTTCAATAAATGAAAAAAATCCGTATCAGACCTTCGGATCTTGAGGTAAATATAACATGAACGCTGGCACATAAATAAAGATAATCACATACCTAACCTACAGAAAGAAATCTATAAAAAAATCTAACATGTTCCAAATTTCAATATACTCTAGACTGTTTCAGATGAGTATTTATTAAAACACATAATTTTTCAATTTCGTATATCATTTCAAAGATTACTGTTCCAGAATTTTAATAACTAAATTTCTTGATTAACCTAATAACCAATCATTACTGTTTGATACAATCGAATAAAGTTTCATATGTTTCATAGAAAGTATATTTCATAATATTATTATTATTTTAGCAACAAAACTCTGTATCGAAACATGAATAAATATTAAACAGCACACATTTTAATATATCATCAATCACCGCATTCCTGTGGTGACTAAAAAGCTGTTGTAGTCAGTTCTATATCAATAACACCTTTCCGACATTGAAGTAATAATTGAAATGTTACGGCATTCACTTTTTGTTAAAAAATTAAGTTTGTATTGAAAGCCTTGCGGCGTAAACGCTCTTAACTTAAAAAAAATAAATACTTACTTGATTAATCTTTCTATTACTTCGAACGGACATTATTTTTACTGTGATAAGATGACACATCCATACTCTTATAATTGCGAATGTAACTGTGTCTTTCTGGGTGTTACATTTTAACACTTAAGCTGCTTAAACGATTTAGATAAAAAAATAATCTATTATGGATTCCGAATTCCAAATAGAAATAACGAAAAGTACTTAAAAGAGTATCGGGACCGATTTCGATGAAAACTTAAAGTGCAGCATTAGATTTATGAGAAATCAAAAATTAAGGTAGAAATAAAACCCGTTGATTTTGAAAAAAAAAACAATATCATTACACGATTCGATAGTATCGCGGTATAAAAGGAACAATACATTCCGGGAAGATATTACATATGAAAAACGGAAGGGAAATGTTGGATTTTTATAAACTGCTACATGTTTTAAAGCAATGTTAAAGGCCACATAGAAAAAGAAATAAAATGTAAACAAGTGCGAGTAATCCACTTTACGTTTTAATAACATCGTGCCAATAATTTACATTTGGTTCGACGTTTCGTTGATTACTAGTAACTTTTTGCATACTGCTTCGTACTTTGTAGCATAATATATAAAAGCAAAACCTACTTGAAACTTGAATTTTGTAATTTGGAATCTAATCGAATGGTGTAATACACCATGTGAGTTTTTTTTAAACAATAGTTTTGATTCCTGGCTAGGAATATTTTGTAAACATCCAATGATGCAGTTTAGTTTTTCTTTTACGTTTCGAGAGTCCTTTGAGTACTTTTCGCTATTTCTCATAGTGTCGGATTGGGCTATCCATGCACTTAAAAATTTACAAGGCGTTTCAAAACCAAAATTTATTCAAGTCGAGCTCTAATTTATAGAACAGCTGACATGAAAATACGTATGTCAAAACTATTATGATTTGTCTTTTATAATTACATCCCTGATAGTCATGTTTCGATTTCATAATAGGTCCCTTAATAAAATTTGTTAGTATAAATAAGTATATTGACCGTGTATAATATTTACCATTAATTTAAAAATACCACATATTTTTTATAAAAGTGTATAGTTTATTATTGACAATTTCTATTTTTATAATGGTCTATGGAATAAAGCACGTGGAGCACGCCATCTAGTGGCATTTTTTAGCTTGGCGCTTTTGAGGTTGTAGTAGTTACGCGGCTGGTCGGTATAGTATTGTGGAGCCACGTTATCGGAAATATTAGTGGGCGGGGCCTCGAAATTCATTTTCTCAAGGTCGCTGGCGTTTATCAGCCTCTTAACTGTCTCGGCCGAAACAACGTTCCGATATACCGCCCTAAGAGTTGTACGGTTGTACCCAATTTCCGATACGCATATGCTTGTACACGGGAAACTGAAATTTACAATCATTTGAACTATTCAGTTTTCGGCCAAGCTCAAAACTAAATAGTTCAAATGATTGTAAATTTCAGTCGGCCGGTTTACGGCCGGCCTCCAGAGCCAGAAAATGAAAACTTACGACCGCGTCTGCGAGTCTGCGAGCGCCTCAATACGCTTACGTTATCGACTTCAAGAACCGACCTAGCAATGACTGTCCATTCTGAAACAATAGTGCAGGACAATACATTTTTTTTATTTCTAACGGGGGGTAGCTCTTAGCTTCCATCTCACTTATGGTATGGGATGATAAGGCCGAAGAAGGAACCGAGCTATAGCCGGATTCCTCAACCACAGAGGAACTGGCTATCATACCTCCAACTGCCGGAACACAACATTATTGTTACTGCAGCAGACCTAAGTAAGATGGTGGTAGCTAGCCAGGCGTATGTACGCCTGGCTAGCGTAAAAAAAGTCCACCCACCAATTAAACTGAGCAGAATAAATCCCACACGGAATTGAATCTTAGACCGCTGGATATGAGATACTTAAGTAGATAATTATCATGATCATCATTCCACCGAAAGATGCCCAGTGTAGGACCTCTTCTAATCTACTTTTTTATAATACATTGCAGCATCTGAATTTTAACATAATCAGGGTCTCTCTTACTCAAAGTAGTAATAAAATTATTTTCTCTTTTACCTTTATCTAAATCTTCAGTACAGGTGAGTATTTTTTACCGTCCGTCTAAGCCCATTGAACTTTAAATGGCGTGTCTATTTGTAAAGCTTTCAGCCGGATTAAAAAACCTATCAACGCTGGCCTCGTAAATCGATCCTGACGTGTATTTAATCTCAAGCGTTCTTAGTTACCTGTGTGTGCTTTAGATGTTGAGGCTATAAAACTGCACAATTCCTTAATATCGTTTTACAGCTTTTACCATACTGCTACTAACATTACATACTCTAGACTTGGCGAGGTTTCACTAATAATAAATCAAGGAAAATTTCTATAATTCATGCTTTACAAACAAAGTATTCTCCACGCAAAATGGTTTTTTGAAAAACATTCATTTGACAGGCAATCATTTTGTTTGTATATTTTTATTTATTTTAGAAACGCAAAATATGATAACACTTTTACACTAAAATTGCCGGAGCATCAGTAATGATTTAACACACAACATTTTCTAAAATTGCTGCTTCATAAACGAAATGTTTATTGAAAAAACATTCATTTATTTACAAAAAGACAATCGTTTTGGTATAAATACATTTGTGAAATTTTGATTAAACTAACTTATCAGTGGCCCTAATATTATGAATGCGAAAATAACTCTGATTGTTAACTTGAGACCGCTGAACCAATTAGAATGAGAATGCACTTGGGTTACCTTTTTGCGCCACAGACGGACCCGTGGGCGGCCAATGATGTTACATCTAGCAGAAAGTATGTTTCTTCTACTGCAATAACATTATCACATGCATGGTTTTCCTACAAATCGTCAAAAGTATGCCAATTAGGTATTATGAAAAAGCGGTATAATATTAATCGACTTCTGAAGAAGAAAGAAGAAGTCTGTACCCAGCTGTGAGTTGATGCGGGTTGAGAGAGTAGTGGATATGAAAAAATAATACGGAGATATTCAATGCTGAGAATTAATTGTGTCTTCTTGGCCAGCTATTCGAAGGAACAAAAGAGGTATTGTATTTGACAGGCACTCGTTTGATCTGAAATCAGTGAACCATGTAAAGTTACTGATATGAGGAACAATAAAGTAAATTCCTACTTGATACTTGGCCCTCTTGGCGTATAAGTAGCGCGTCCGCTGTTTGACAAGGGTTCGCGGGATATTTTGGACAAGAACCACAGCTTGATCATGTGACCTGTCTTCCAATGGATAACAGATTTATTTCTAACCTATTCGTAGTGCTTTAAAAATAAGAAGAAATCTACTGAATTTTACAAGATGCAGCCCTAACATGTAGAACGAAGTTTCAAAACTGGGTTGAAACTCGTGTCGAAATAAGACTGTCTAAATAAGAATCTCTTCTTGTCTTTTTAAAGTTTTTAAATTTAAAAATAGACATTTCTTGCTTTCTAATCAAGATGCATTGAGTTTCAAATGGATATCAATTTAGATTTAAATTTTATTATGTAGATGTGACATTATATTAAGATGTTGGTGGCCACTGAATATCATCTCTGTTATTCCGACAACCCTACGTTCTATTGAAATATTAGTTGTCACTAAATCTTACCTCTCGTCTCATTGCTTTATTTTCTCTACCCTTAATCAGCCAGTGATAAAGACTATTTCCATCAACCACTAGTTGAATCACATCATCGTGCGATCAGCTACTTTTGTTCAGTTTACTTGCCATCCAATTTTTCTGTACTGAGTACTGCCGATGTCTAGATCATTAAGTTATTCTTCAAGAATAAACAGGGTCAACGAACGGATGTGCATATTTAATGACAATAATAACTTTATTCATTTTGTTGAATAAATTACACGCGTGTTGGGTTTTAATAAAATCTGTCTAAAGAGAGAATGAATAAGAAAACGCTTACGATATAATATCGTGTACGTCCAAGGGGAAAAAATAGCTTTTATAATGCGGCTTTGCGGTTGCAATTATTCAGACGAGTCACTTAACTCCCTTAGGGAGTCCTATGGAAAGTCCTTTTGGCTTCTTATTTCATACAACTTGATGATAATCACTTGGTGGTAAATGGTTACTCTCGTTTACAGAGTCCTGCAATGACAATGTAAAAATCATTTGGCAGGTACGTTGTCATCCTGAAGCCTATCATAAAATGCCTTTCATACCCAGTAATTATACTCGCTCTCTTTCCCTTCAATTCGGAACACAGCTAACTGTTTTACTTCCGTGATTTGCCGATACCAAAGCAGCAGGCTGTCGCAGATTGTGTCGATTTATACCAATCATTTTTTTCTTTGGATAATTTTGGGTGAATCAGAACATTTCGGCAATGTTGCGAAAAATCTAGATTTGATTAGAACTGTTTACTTTATTTTTAGTGGCAAACACAAGGCTTTCCTGGTAATAAGTGTTAGCCGTAGCTTATGCTACTTTTCACTTAGCGTTAAGTCTCTTAGCGATTTTTATATCAGTCTATCTCAAGAAGATAGAAAGTGACAAATGTCGTTACGAGTCACCTAAGAAGCATTCTTCTTGAAAACGGTCTTACTCAAATGGTCATAGCGTTTTCACATTACCCATAGACATAACGACGTACGCTGATTTACATATATATGGAAATAGTGGCATACACCCAAGACCCCATGCTAAGTGACTAGCATTGCACATGGGCCTTCCTCTCAGCCAGCAGAAGGAGATTGTCAACTACTTAATTATATCATGATATTCATGGTCCAGCTATAAATTATCCCTCTCCCTTTCATCCTCTTGTAAATTGACAGAGTCGTTAAATAAACTAATTTATTGACGCTTGTTCCACCGATGGTAGGTATATATTACAAGTGCATTTAATCCTTGTGAAAATCGTAAAGAAAAGGTGTAAATGTGTACACAAGGCATATATAAATGGTCTTATGATTTAATTTGCATAATTAATCATCCCTAAAAGAAGAAAATCAAACTAAAGAGGGATCTTACAGTGGCACCTATTAACTGGCCTTAATTATGCATCTTTAGGTTGTGTTATGGACACTTGACACCGTAGATGATAAAATTATATATTTAAATATTAGAAATATACTAAATAAACATACAAACATACATTCATCGTAAGAAATTCTCGTACTCATCATACAAACATGTATTGTGATCTACAGGGATTCGAATCTTTGTTTTTGTAGTCCTGATCTTTCATCAGACGGCCGTCATAATTTATAAGTGCCATACAAAGTCTTATCGTAGGGGCTGGCTTGGTGAGCTTGCTTCGGCAGATCCCGGGTCATCTCCGTCATGGGCATAGTGGGAAACCGGAAAGGTTTAGCGGGTATTCCCATGCAGTGGCGCTAATATCAGGTGCTGGGCAAGCCCCACAAAGGCCCACGCTAAGCCGGCGGTCCGCTGGAACAATCCAGTGTTTTAGGGTATCGCCCGTAAGTGGATACCTCTCCGCAAAAAAAGGAGTCCATAAATAACCTCTGATACACCTATGGTAGCCTGGTACTTCAGGGGATGATCCAGCTACATACATACGATACAATAATGATTTTATCCAAGAAGGTGTTACTTAACGGGAATACAGCGTTCTGTTGAGTTACACTGTCACTAAACGGGGGAAAAAATGTGGCATTAAGTTACAGTGTTACTCATCGGTAATATTTTTCACAATGTGTAACAGTGTAACACAAAATGGTGTAACTCAACGGGAGCAAAGGATTTTTAAATGTCATTCCACTCATTGGTAATCATTATTTCCATGCCAGCTAACTTTTAAGCTGTCGGATCTTTAGAGAGCTGAGTCGAAAGGCTTGAATATTAATCTGAATATTCTTTAATTAAAAGAAAAAACCCGTTCACTAGATTTTGGCGAGAAAAGTTCCCGATCGAACAGTTCCGAATACGAACAAGTTTGTCCAACCGTCTATGGATTAATTAAAGCTGATTGTTGTGAACAGACCAATTTTATCGCCAATTAAGTGAGCTATTTGTGCAATTAGTATAAGCGTAGTTACGTATGCAAATTTTACTGCCTGTCCAGTGGAATAATGTTCGTATATAGGCAGTAAAGTATTACGTGAAGTATCAATTGATATAGATAGACTCAATGGATATTCATTATTTGAATTCTTGGCTTGAACACAAAAATTTATTTACCTTATCTTTTATTTCCTGTTTTTAATACAATATGACTATGAATGAATAAAACTGTACATAAGTGAGTTATGTCAGCAGCAGGGGGATCGAGGCTTTTAAAAACAACTGTACACGTTAGGAGCCAGGAGAGAACTGGCGTTTAATTCATAAATGTGTTTACAAGTAACCTTAGCCTAAACCTTATCTTAATCGCCTTATTCTATTAACTATAGAGAACAATGCCTGATTATGGTTACATAACTAGTGTAAAACAGAAATCCATAATGTGATTGAACAAACAGTTTATTTCAACAGGAGCTGAAAATTACAATTTTTAGTAGGAGTTTGATAAAATAATTAGTATAAGTAGTATTTTGATAATTATTGTATTTGTTATTGCAGCAAAGCCACGCGTAGAACCCATATCTCTTATTTTAGTTAAACGAAACTCCAATCCTGTCTTTTCAAATATAATACCTACTTACATATTTTTTTATATTACATTATTCTTACTATCAATTAACCACACTTTTCACTTCCTCAAGCCTGCTGTTTCACTTCAGGTTGCCGGGTGCTTCGCAATAAGGCTGCTTTGAATTATCTTTTTTCACTAAATAAGTATGTTACTATGTGTGAAAATTGATCTATTATTATTTTATGATATTGATGTTGACTACAAACACCTACAGCATCGTTTATGGAATATTTTTAAAGCATCGAAAATATAGATACAAGAGATGCTGTATTATTTCCATTCTTCAACATAAAAGATTAAAAAAAGCAGTTAAATTATACTATAATTATGTTCAGATCTCTGGATGTGTGTTTTATTATATTAAACTTGACATTGACAGTTTAATGTAAAAAACGAATGTACATGTTACCGCTAAAGCCCGAAGTACGGTAAATCTTAAGATTTACCAGCAAAAGCACAACACTAACTTAACCTACCGGTAAATGCTAGGAGTTATCGATAAATCTTAGAATTTACCATACTTCGGGCTTTAGCGGTAACATACATACAAAATACATGAAAACACCACTTTGAACAATAATTTATCTATATTTCAGGTACAGCAGCATAATGTCTTCGGCGTCATTTTAATTATTTACACAGGTACTGTCGACGCTACGTACCTACTTATAGCATTGTAGCTGCCGTGCTCAACAATAAACTCATTAATAAATAATAAATAATAATAAAGAAATAACGTCGACGGAAATGGGGGATCCCCGGCCGAACTCCGCACTCAGGCAAAGGGACACTAATTTTGCAAACTTTAGTTTTAAATATTCAGTAACAAAACTGATATACAGATGAAATGTTAATAAAGCTTGCTTCCATTTTCAAGACAGTGGCAAATTAATTAGCTTTGGAACAATACCGTTTTTTAACATTTCTTCAACAGGACTTGACTTGTTTCAACTAACCGTTAATTGGCAAATGGTAGTTAATTGATTTGATGCTAACCCAAATAACTTAGGCAGTATTGAACTTGGGAGTAGTAACTTATCTTCGGATAAGTTTTCCAACTAAAGAGGGGTCGCATCGCAGCTTGCGGCTTTCGGACAAAGCGAACATAATTAATTAATACTTTAGGTTATGTGACTAAACACGCAGCGCATTTCGCATCTTCACCACAGCGAAGACTACTTCACTGTGGTAAACTACTTTGTGCCACTGATTACTAAATCCATTGTTACTTAATAGAGGTATTAGTAATCAGCGGCGACAATCTGAAGATACCAAGGTTGCACTATACTCGCACAAATTCACAGCGCACGCTTACATATAATATAGGGGTCTTATCAATAATATAATCATATTCATACACTCACACTAAGACCTTGTGTTATGGATATTAAATAATGGATAAATAATGATAATAATATGTATATGAATATTAGAAATATACTAAATAAACATATGACTATACTAAATGATGAATATACTAAATAATCCATGACTCGTGAACAAATGCTCGTACTCATCATACAAACATTTGCTTTTTTGGATTTGAACCCGGGACTTCCCGACGAAGTAGTCTGTATAGCAAGGGGCACAGATCTTACTATTTTACTGTCTCCCTGGTATACCTGGTTCTAACTGCAGGGGACAAAATAATTAGGTACAGGAAGTCGACTCTACAACTGGCATACAGCACCCCTAGTGTAAGTTTCAATCGAAACCAAAACGATGATTATCGTGTTTACCTGTCAAATCCATATATAAAAGTGGTTTCCAATAATTCACAACAGACGCGCTGCTGCCGTTTTCATACAGTTTAAAAGTTATCACGACGAAGAACGTTTTCGTTTTAATTCGATGGAAACTTACTCTTGGGGCACAGGACGCTTGCACAGACTCGTCGTACGTACGGTGATCAAATCAAGTCAAACGAATCTGTCCGTCGTTTTGATTTGAAATGACCCCGTTTACGTGTCTTTGTGTGGAATCGACTTTCCGTATCTATGTAGGATGCATGTATGAATGTGTGTATAATGAATTTGAATATTTATTCGCCAGTCATTGAGGTTTCTATGTATATAAATTCTCCGATATCAAGTAACTTTATATTAATCTTTATTATGTGTTTTATGTCTGCTTCCGTGATATGAGATTTGGGTAGTATGTCGAACATAACTAAGTATGTGGAAGTTAGTGTAGTAGTGTGTAGGCTATTTTTGATATTTTCCCGCTAATAAACCAGAAACCCTGTGCTTGTAGGCGCCCTGTATAAAATAATGTAATAAAATATAATATTAAAATAAAACAATAAAATCAAGGTTTCAATTTGGGAAGTCGGGTGTTAAAATACGGTACTAGCACAGACATTTTACACAAAAAAATATATTCAACGGTAACCCTGACTTTAATAATATGTCTCCATAGTCCAGACTAATTATGTAAAATAAAATAATTACTACTAATTCTTATCCAAACATAAATTCAACCACTGGTTAAATTAAAAGCTGGATAATATCATCAAGCCCAAGGGCAAATTATCCGTGAATCTCACTTCTCTGTAAACCGAAGCGTTTCCAAAACTTTACTTTTTAATTAAACTGTCAAGTACACTACCCGTTTGACATTTGCGTTGACATAATCCTAAAATAGATATTTTTTTTCGTAGTTTATTTGCTTTTCCATCCCTCTGTAATAAAAACAAACACGCGCTGGTATCTATTTGGATACAGGCGCTCTTGTTTTTTTTAAACAAAATACAGGCACAGGCGAATACAGACATATTCCAGCACCGTTGCTGAATCTGGCGGCCTTGTATTTTTTTAGTTTTGTTTACATTGATTTTAACATGCTGCTCGAACAACGGGTAGTAAAAAACTTTGAAGCCGTATTGTAATAACCTATCGAAGAACGCTTTTGCTTAAGAGACGTAGGCTTACGTATCTATATTGACAAATAGGTATTCCTTTTATAAAATACTAGGCTCTGCCAGCGACATCGTCCGCAGAGGATAAGTACTTCGAGTAGCCCACATGCTATTCTGATGTATGAGCTATATTATTGTAAAGTTTCCTTAAAACCCATTCAGAAGTTTTTGTGTGAAAGAGCAATAAACACACAAACAAAACAAACTCTACGTACAAACAAACTTTCACGCTTAAAATATTACTACGATGTCATGGAAAAAACTCAGTTATTGTAACTCGGCATGACAGTTAGCCGCTTTTATTCCTAAATATTAAACAATTTCAAAAATTTGCGTTGAGTATCCCTGTCTAAGATCACTAGCGTTTCATCAATTATAATTTTTATCTATGTGCATGTAAGTAACAATTTTCGTCTCACTTGGTGTTAGTGACTAAGTTTTTTTAAGCTAACGCTAGATCAAAAACGATCGCTGACGAAACGAATATTTTAATTGATTTTATTTACACGTATATAACTATTTTGACTTTTGTCACTGTTCTACTAGATACAAAACAAACATTCAAAATTATAACACAGTTTAATATGGTACGTGAAATTCCCTAGAACAAAAGGGTGGGAAATCGAAATGACAGTTCGGTGCCAGCCAGCTATCATTTAGCTGACATCGAAAAGCGATTACACAGGGAACAATCATCGACTGCTTCCGAACAATACTCTCCCGAATTCCTATAGCACTTTATGAGGGGTTCGCTGAGGTTTTAATTTATGACAGATTGAAGCATAAAACAGTTACAATTTGTGTACAGTCGACAGCACGTCAAGCGCAACATTTAGACCTTGAGACCACCCTTACCGCATTTGTAATAGAGGCGGCTTTTGTAGTGCTACTGTTACACTTGATGTGCTATCGTCTGTACATACATCTACGAAATTGGAATTAGAAAAAGAATACTTAATACCTCAATGTAGTGGTAGTTTTGTACTCGTAGTGGTAGCAGTAGTCGTTGTAGTTGTAGTAGAGAAGTCGTCGTCGAATGTTAACTTAGAGAAAAGAATGATAAAAATTAAATAAAAAAAACAGTAACGATTTTATATCAACATTAGGTACTAAATACAGCGTCATTACTTTAACCTTCAAATCTAAAATTCTCTATGATGATAATAATATAAACTATTTATTGATGTTCCACAAAAGACTCAAATATTAGGTACTCAATTTTATTCGTTATTGCTAGGCATATCAAATTATTTTGAGAGTTTGATTTGGTGACTGATTTAAGCAATATGCCTGTACCTCAAGCCACCAGTTGAGTACTCTGCCCTAATGGAAGTAGCCACGTGCAATTTTGAAGAATTATTTAAATTATTCAGTTTAACCTTCCGTTTTGTCCGCCGTGCTGCGTCGGCTCCTCGGCGCATCTACTTTGAACTTAGCCGTCCGCTAAAGTGTATATTTATCTTTCTTTTTTTATATTTATTAATTTACTTAGTGTTTCTTTACCTTATACGATTCTTCGTGATAAATCTTCAAAATTCTAAATTAACTTTTATTTAATAAGAGTCTCATGACACGTGGTCTATTGGTTGAGACCACCTACTTCAGGTCCAGAGGTCCGGAAAATTTTCTGATCGGTTTTTTTGGTGCTAGGGCTTTTCTAAATCCGCCTGGCTAGCTACCACCATATACGTGTTTTTTATATATATAAGTCATGTATGTACACCGTTTATTTAATTTTTTAATTAAATTGGATTGCTTTTCGAGCTTGTTTTGTTTGTGTTATATTTTTTTACTTAACCCTGGCTTGGCTACCTCTCTCACAATCTCATCCTACAAAAGGCTCCACTGAAAATCAGCGTCGTGATTGGTAGCAGCTGCGACAAGTGCTGAGTGGATACCATTTCAGCTTATCACTCAATAATAATTTAAAATTTATTTTGTATTAGAATTAAGTCTTTTATGTTGTGATGCTGAATAAAATTTTATTATATTCTATTCTATTCTATATTACTTAAGGCTGCCGCCATAACAATAACGTTAACAGAATTGTTGTGTTCCGGCAGTTGCAGGTAATATACCCAGTTCCTGTGGTTGAGGAATCCGGCTGTAGCTCGCTTCCATCTTCAGCCTTATCATCACTTTCCACCAAGTGAGATGAAGGCCAAGAGTTACAAAGTTAAGAATATACAAAAAAATCATTATTGAGTACTTACTTACATTTAAAAATTATTCACGAATTAATTTTTTACTTTTTTTCCTCTCTCAAAGTCAATATTTCGTTTATTTCTTAAATGTCAGCCAACTTTTTTTTTATATTCTTGGAATGTAAGTTAATAATATTATTGTGTGAGCATTGTACTGTGTCTTCATAAAAATACAGAGTAGATATTAATGACTTACACCTCTCAAAGGTCAATAACAGTATTCACTATTCACTCCAAGTGGTGTTTTAGTGGCTTTGCAAAATAAATTGAAAAATCTATTCTACGATACAAAACAAAGAATTACTATCCTATTGAGCAGCGACATTAAATAGACACGCAAAAATCCATCACTTAACCTAAGTAATATGAAAATTATGATTAATTAATTATCATTACCATGACCTCTTAGTTTGCAGTAGGTACCTGGACAGGTAAATTTGTCACAATCCCATGACATTTTTATTGCGATTTCACATCACAAACAAGGTTTTCTTAACCATTTCGATCTCCAGGAAGTTAAAGTTGATGCATCATCTTTAGACCTTATTGTGCTTCGTGCAAGGTGGAATTGAATTTGAAATCTGACAAACATTTTCAGTGAGCTCCCGTATATAACTGTGCACGAACTGAACTACGTAGAATTTGCCTGGGTTTAGTCCCATGTTATAAAAAGGAGAATTTATATCTCCCGTCCCGAGTAGAAACTTTTTTCAGTACAAAGCTGGAATTCAGTCTTTATGATAATAAAATCCGCTTTGTAACTAGTGCGATAAATCTTGCTCTAAAATATTTTTGTTGTAAAATATTACGTAAAATCTTCGCTGCATTTTTAGTTTTGTGACTCGCTTTTATCTAATCACGAATATTTCTTTCCATTTTCAAGGAAGTAAAAAGGTTGGTAAAGGTTAGGTTAGTTTTACATTTAGCTAAAAAGGAGAAAAAACTGTAGTGCGGTTTACTAACATCAATATTCGACATCGAGTTTGACGATACCTGCCATTAATTTTGGCGTTTCAGCATAGCCCTGCGCGTAATCATATTCACTATAACGTGAATTATAGACGTGATTATGTTTCTTGTCTAGACATTTTATGAAACCAATTTCATAAAAACGGTGAACATTTTTAATACCGGCCCTATGGGAGAATTACACGATAGCTGGAGGAATCTCGCCCGATATCTTTCCCTGCTCACAGACGTAAATACTGTGCCCACCGGCTATGCCCTAAATAATCCACCGAAGCGGAACTAAGAGAAATAATGAAGCGCGTGGGACTCGCCAAGTCAAGCTTATGTAGCCATTACGAATGTTTTTGTCGGACTACGCTCTAAAAAGCGGGTCTAGTCTGCCTCCAACCGCTATTTGCTTTAATAAGAAACCCTGTGACATCAGCTCATTATGCGGAATGCCATTCAAGAATCGCTATCCCTATGGCTCGAAAACGTATGAGATTAAACCTACCCCTTAAAATTTTTAATTATAAATAATTTTTTAATATATCTTTGAATGTAACAATCTTAACTTTTGTGCCTGGAATTACAATTCTAAAGTTTTCTTGCAGATGGGTTTTGGAAATTGAAATCGGTCCCTTTCGACGTGTCCGACATGAATATCGCTGATATAAACTAAGCTTTAGATACGCGATACTGCGAGAGATGCTGTCGTATGTGTTGCTGGCAGGATTAAACAGCATTTCACATTTTACGGTCTCATATTACGACCAGTTATGGCCAAATAAATACAAAGTTATCTTGCACTGGCGCTTTCTAGTGTGACTGCGGTGTCGCGGTGATGAGTCAACCGCCCATGTAAGTATTCAGCGAGATTAAAACACCGTCGCATGGTCAAAGCCCAAAGCCCATCACACACGGACGCATGTTCGCCAAGCGGAAAATAGGGTTTCCGTTGCTTTAGGAAATTCAAATCTGGATAGCGTAATATTGAAAAAAAAGAATTTAAGAACGGTTAAGCTACAGTGCTTCAACTTGTTGAAATTAAACACGGGAAATGCCGCAAGCTATGAATGCTGAACGAGCTCTTTAGAGCACAATTTTAAACATACCAATGCTTATTTTCTGTTGAAATGTGCATACTTTGTTGCACGATAAATACTGCGTGGAGATTGCAATTCGTCAAATTATACAAACAATCCGGTACAGTAAGCCTATTTTACTACAAAATATTATTGAGCGTTTTGATCTCTCCACAAAAACAACATTTACACGTAATAAAAGTTGTTTCTGCGAAGTATTTGCTTCGTGGCTATTTAAAATGAATCATAACAATTAATACTTAGCATCTCATTGCAACTAGCCACGTCTGAACTTTATTAAAATTCAGCACAGCTAATATTAAGTTTATACCGCTAAGGTGGCAATCAAGCATACGTGCTATTTGATTAAAGATATTTCCATTTCCATTTTCCAGTTGACACTTAAAAAACCTAATTGACACCATAGAGAACCTAAACCTTGATGCGCGAGCAGCACTAACACAGAGAATTGAATATAGATTTAGCCACTTTGTCTTAGTTGTAGTGACTTATTTGTATGAGTATTTGTATACATATTTGTATGACATATTCGTATGATATATTAAGTAAAACTAAAACAATCGCGTGATACTATTAAAAAACTCACCACGGCTCCTCGTTTTTGAAGTCGGTTGAACTGACTTCAAAAAAGGAGGAGGTTCTCAATTCGACTTTTTGTAAATGTTTGTTACCTCAGAACTTTCGACTGTGTGAACCGATATTGATGATTCTTTTTTTATTTGAAAGCTGGTGCTTCCAGTGTGGTTCCATTTTAATTTGGTCCAGCTCTGACAATGGCATCCATGAGAAAACCTTATTAGTCTTAAATTTGCATTAAGTATTAAATGCATTAAACCGATTTTTTTAGTGATAAGATACGATAGTAGGAAACAATATCTGCTAACGGTTACCCATCTAGCTTTGACCTTAGATAGTTATTATTGAAAATTGTGAAAAACAATTTTAAATTAAAATTAAAACCGGCTTCAAATAACTAAATTTATTTTTAACACAAATTAAACCGACTTCAAAACACTAAAAAGGAAACAATAATTAAATTTCAGTACCAAGGTACCTATTTATCTCCTGAAATGTATTTTTTGGAGTTGGTGCTTCACTTGCATATTGTTTCTGAAAATCGGTACACAATTGACAGAGAAATCGGTGAACATACATACAAAAAAAAATACATACCTACAGTGAAACATATAACCTCCTTCTTTTTTGAAGTCGGTTAAAAAAGATGCACACGGTCGTGCTTTATTGACCTCTATTAAGTGAGAGTTACATAAACAACTATTTTCTATAAAACAGATATACTAAAAGTCATTCATAGTGCTATCCCAAGTCCATTCTTCGATAGGTTAGTAATTAGAGCTTTAGGGTTGCGCCGCCCAGGACATAACTTATTCTATTCTCAATATCTTACAAAATAGCCACAAAAAATATTTAAAACTTTATACTTATGTCAGTGTTCACTTGACAACACTTGACAGATTAGGATTGACATTGGCATAACTACACAAAGAGGCATAACAGTGCGCCTCTTTGTGTAGTTATATTAAAAACGTAATATTACGCTGTGCCTTCGACTTCATTGGGGTACTTAGGTGGATAGGTTACATGTAATCAAGTAAAATTACTTGAGTATTTATTTGGTTAAGCTTGGCTCATGATCTCGACCTTGAATAAAATAAATCTGTAAGTAGTTAGTACTTGATCACTACTTTGTTGCGGAGTTAGTTTAAAACTATAATGATATCTCACAAGATAATCATCATCATAATAATCATCAGCCCACAACAGTCTTCTGCTGAACAAAGGCCTCTCCATAGGCACGCCACTTGGCTCGGTCCATGGCTAGCTTCATCTACTAGTGTCTGCCAGCTACTCTGCGGAGATCATTATCCTCATTATGGTATTCATTGAAATCAAATGATGTCCGGAACAATTTTGTTCAAAATTCAATACTTATGATGAATAATATATTTATATTAATAAGGAACAATATTATGTTTACAAAAATACCTTCGGAGATAATACATTCTTTTAGAACAATTTTTATTGCCAAAAAAGGTTTTTACTTTTTTAAAACTTTCAAAGACGCACATGGTTTTTGCGTAACGTTCCTTCGTTGTAGCGTAATGTTATATAGCCTTTATAATTCTTCTATAAATGGACTAATAACATTTTTTTTAAAATTTGAATCAGTAGTTTTTGAGATAAGCGCGTTCAACTAAACAAACAAACAAATTCTTCAGCTTTATAATATTTGTACAGATTTAAGACCATTATAATTACTAAGACAAGTCAACAGCAATATTTACGAGTAAAAGCTGACAGAGATTTGGGTAGGATAATCTAAAACAAGCCCTAGTACGTACGACCCAATTACTGAGGCTGAATTAATTAAATGCCTACTTAAATAAAAGTTATTTACAAAAGGGAGCGTAGAAGTCATAGTTACAAATAATATTAAAAAAAAATATTTTAGTTCTTTGTTATGGCTCACAAAATGTTATGCCTACTTAATGCCAAGCAAAAAAGTTTAGGTATGTACATTTCCCTTTTTTTTAAATTAAAGTTTTGTTGATTGCCTACATTATAAATAATATGATATTTAGAAAAAAACGATCTATTATTAGATTTTAAGATCAACAGTGAAAAATATAGAAATAAAAACACATTGAAATTAAAAACTCCGTACTCTTCAGATGTCCCTATTTTATAAAAATAAGGCGGCCTCTGAATACCTTTTAATTAGTGACAAATTAGTCAAATAAAGATAGATCGATGGTCGCGGGAAGATGTCCCTGCGGAGCTTTTCTCGAACAAGTACAGCAAGAGGTTCTTCAAAAAGTGCGTGAATAAGCTTATATAGGGTCGGCAACGCGCAAATTATGCCCCTGGTATTGCAAGTGTACATAAGCTACGGTATCAGCTTACCATCAGATGGGCCTTATGCTTATGCAACACGACTTTTCATACAGACTTTCTAGTCGAACATATTGGAACGGAACAAACCGATTCTATTAAGACTTTACGTGCTTATGCAAGTCAGGCTAGTCTAAATAGTTATCAGAGTATTTCTCGACAAACAGTTTTATTGTTGAGTAAGAGCAGTTTTTAGCCTTTCATACAAATTATTACAAATCGAAAATTGCCAATAATTTTATTTATTAGACTTTTCGAAAAATCCTCTGATAACAAGTAAAAAGGTCCAGCAGTGGGAAGTCGATATGCCGATGATAATTCATATTTTTACTTAAAAGTTCTTTGTGAGAATGTGGTCCTAACATTGATTCCAAGTTTAAGAAGACTGGACCAACTTTATCACCAGTAAGTGACAGATTAACGCCCACCATTCATTTTCATTTCATTCTCTTTAAGTTAAATTGATATAAACTGCTCGTCTGACTAATATTGTGAGCCTAATAACATTCATAAACGACTAGCAAATAAAGGATCATTGTAGAAAATGGTTGCTATCGCAATTTTCATATGTAGACTATGTACTATGTACATTGCTGTCGGATACTGGCACTGAATTAAAAATATATTTAGATGTTGGACACCAAAAATTATTAATTATGTTTACTGTTCCTAAGCAATCAATAATCTAATATATAAAAATCTCGACTCACCAATTTAGTTACTACCATACTCCTCCGAAACGGCTTGACCGATTATCGTGAAATTTTATACGTCTATTCAGTAGGCCTGAGAATCGGCTACTATCAATTTTTTTTTATCTTTTTTTATAGCAAAACAACGTTTGCGGGGTCAGCTAGTAATAATATAGTATCTTAAATGCCCTCCTTATCAATTGTACAGTTTAATACTTAAGGTTGCTATGCTAAGGCCGTAAGGAAGTTTAATACTTAAGGTACGTTTCTCGTAATTAAAGATAACGCAGGTTAATAGATAAGCTTAATTACCGCTGGTAAAACATCGCAGCCTCGGAATGCTAATATTAGGACGCCTGCAGCTAGTTGCAGCGGAACACAGCGTCTTTTGTAAAGCCGAGGAGCTTAAAAATTAAGTGAGGAATAAATTTATTAAGCAGAAAGACTAATCTAATACGGCCATGTTACGCCAGCGAATGATTTTATAGCTCCACGTTGGGCGCCATTGTGACTCAACAATTCTTTACTATCACAGGTTGGTATTTGCGATTACGAAAAGATACTGAAGGTGAAAAGAGCAAAGAATCCCTAAGGCACAGAGAAGCTAACGATGTCATACTAATTCCATTTGTAAACACCCAATAAAGCACGTCCACAAGCCTGTGCAGACTTTGACAATTTTGCGTTTATGTAAACCCTATTCTGTTATCATAGTGTCGATTTTCGGTTGATGAGCGGCCGTCTTTACAACTTTTCGAAGTAACTGAGGGTAGTTATTTCCTGCTTAAAATACAGCTTTATTTTGATAGTTGTCTTAGTCTACCTGCATGTCGCAACTGATTTCATTTACACGAGTAGCCCTTAATAATATATTTTTTTATCACACCTATTTAATTTGGTACACACTGTTTGGTCATATTCATGACATTTGAATTTTAAAAAAAGAGATAAAACACTGTCTTTATGGCTTTAACAATAAATATTAGCTGTGCCGTCAATTATTTGAAATTTCGCATTAAGATTATAGCAAGGTGATATTTTTTAAAGCTCGCCTTGTGTTTAAGCATACACCGTACTGATTTTTTTTATTTTTTTTAAAGTAGCTTTAACAAAAATTGAGCGAGGAACTTGAAATGCAACGAAATCGTCCATGCATGACGGACAGGCTTTAAGCCAGTTCTTTTTCAGAAGCCTGACTGGTTTAAATCCCAACTCAAACAAAAATGATATTGGGTTAACAATACTTCTTCATAGCTTTTTTAAAATAACCGTTTCCGAAATGTTTTGTTTAGTATATTTGTAATTGTTAATCTTTGGTAGTGATGGATGACGTATGCTAACCACGTACCATTTCACGTGCGGTATCTGCTTGATACATCCAATTTGGAGCGTCGTCTAAAGTCAGTGAATCGGAACAGCTCTAAAGGGACACACTGAAGCACTCCAAATTGCACCAAGGGTATTGAGTTCCAAGTATAAAGTGAACAAGACAGAATTTTCTAAATTTTACCTTTAAAAGTGGGTGTAGTGTTTCTTGGTGTATCTGCCTTACCTGGAAAGGACAAATTTATTATTACAGATGATCGCCTGTTTTATCTTCTACGAAAATAATATTTTTTAAACGATAATATTTCTTTTCTGTCGTCTGCTATAAATAAACTATAACAAAGGGCCGTTTTTAAATCTATAACAAATATTATAACTAGATTAAATTAAATTATTCACATTGTTAAGTTATTTCCTTCCATTCAAAACATGAACATCATATTGTAATATCTTATTACATTAGGTACAGTAGACAGCACATCAAGCGTAACAGTTTGATCTTGAGATCGCCCTTATAACGTTAGTAATAGAGGCGGCTTTTAGTGCAACTTTTGCACTTGATGTACCTTCGTGTGTACATGCAGCTTTGCACCCTTACTGATTAAAACAAATTTAATGTTTTTTTTTTATAAATACCTCTGTGGGACCTAACCGGTGTTAGTGTTAGAATATATTCTCTGACTAAACTTCTTTGGGAGGCATTTTGATAAATGGCAAATAGTTTTTTTCCTCTTTTATAGATGGTAAGCACATATACATCCTGCTTGATTATATGCGGTTACCGCTTCACCCATTGAGTAACATCCCGTCAACTGTGTACGGCTACGACCAGTACACCTCGGAGTTCACCTAAATCACTCACTGCCGCGCCTTTTGTTATTTAATTTAAAAGCTTTTACCTCCAGGCAGATGCGAAACGGGTTTTGCCAGTTTCTTATCTAGCTACATTGGTACGTTTATGTTGCTTATAGATTCTAATACTACTAAGAGGATTCTGTTGTCACTCTTTGTTCCAAACTTCAATAATCACAATAAATTACTGAAAATAAAACAAAAAACGGTATTTTATATTAAAGTGAAACAGAGATTTTTTATTAGTGTGAGTGAGTGTCAACAAACACTTTTAAAAATACTTACACATTGAGTAAAATGGTTTATTGATTTCGACTTTTTTTCCAAAGTATATTCCACTTTTGGTATAAAAAGGCCACACTCAACTAATAGTATAACTGAAAAGAACCATATTAAATCTTCAAGTACCTAATACTTCCTCTCGATAACACTAGCATTTATTTTATAGTCAATGTCTTACTTATTGGGTTAACACTGAACGGCCGGACGTGGAATCTATAAAATATATTGGTAATAATGTTTGACTAAGTATATTGTCACTAGTTTTGCAAGCAAAAGAGTAATCTAAGATCAAGATGTCTTCTATCTCCATGCCAAATGTCATCTTGGTCGTTAAGGAGTGAAAACTTTACAGAAAGACAAACAGACAAAGTTACTTTCGCATTTACAAATTTATAGTAGTTATTGTCGCAAGACATTGTCGCACTATGCAATTAGTACGCAAAGTAAATTATAACAAACATTTGCCGTTTCTTGCTTCCGCCTCGTAAGTCTAACTTGAAACGTTAAACTTTGGAGTAGATTAAAATAGGCATCTTACAAATTATACTTTACGGTGATAAGTTTCAAGACTTTCATGGC
Source organism: Nymphula nitidulata (assembly GCA_947347705.1). Lineage (NCBI taxonomy): Eukaryota > Metazoa > Arthropoda > Insecta > Lepidoptera > Crambidae > Nymphula > Nymphula nitidulata. The sequence continues at coordinate 29,828,255 of OX374616.1, forward strand.
AGAGTTTTTGAGGTTCACAAGTTACATCTCGTATAAAACAAAAGACAGCAAACAAACAAAGCACACACACAGCATCAAGACGTATTTAGCGCTATCTAGGAATTCGCTATGTTGTGTAGGTTAGAAGTTTGAACTCGCCAGATTGTGATCTACCTAGGCTTTTCAAAATACGTCGGACGGTCACGTCGTCTAGTACTGGAGAATGTTTGTGTGATTTAAGATATATTTTTTAAGCCGCTTAACACCGAAATCACTTTGGTTTTAAGTCGAAATATAGCCTTGAACCTACCAATATCAAAAACACTCATCAATATTATACGAAAACCTAGGCACATGACAATCTGGCGAACTCCACGATCGGCCTTCGTCACTAATATCTCGTGATTTTAAAGAGTGCGCATTTTAATAGGGTCAATTTATTTTTAGGACTGCTTACTTTTTCTCGATATTTGTGCCATCACAGACTCGGAGCTTTGTAGTAGTATGCAATTAGAGTATTTCTTTACGCTCTAAAAGAGTATGTACGGTGTACTGATTGTACTACAAGCATGGAATACATTTACACGCCAAACCTGTATGAATAGAAAGAGGAAATTATGGAAATGCTGAAATCATGAAATACTGAACAAGGTGCCTAATATGCATCGGAAGATTTTTTTAAACTACTGTAGGTATACGTGTATGTTTTATTCTATGTATGAATAAGTATCCTAAAATATAAGTATCCTATGTTCTTTCCAGGGTCTCAAACTATTTCCATACGAAATTTTACTTAAATCGGTTTAGTGGTTTAGGCGTAACAAACAAACTCACTTTCGCATTTATAATATTATGACTAATATTATAAATGCGAAAGTGAGTTTACAGTCATTTGCCATAAGATGTACATAAGCTCTTTTACAATATTTTAACCATAATCTCTGTGAAAAAAAAAATCACAAACCGTCAATGTGATTAATTAGCGATTTTTCATAATGGCTAGATGTTGTGCATATCGACGAAATTTGGTTAGATAGTTTGTTGTTGTTCACTTTTTTAATCACTGCCCAATTAAGTTAGATTATATAAATCATAATATGCAAATATAACTCTTTAAATATAACACATACGTATATTGCACTGCACATCACCGTAAGTACCAGTAAGTTTTATATCTAATCTCAAAATTGAATGACGGAAGCCCCTCTTCTCATCCCACGTAAAAGCAATAAGTACTTGCTTTGAATTTATATTTACCTTTCAGTAGTGCCTGAACTTATAAAAAACTGCGTAGGACCGAAATTAATCGTCGAGGTAAATTTAATTACCTACGCCGCTCGGCCCGGACATTGTTCGCTGAAGACAACGCCGGCCGCCCGGGGGTGTTTGATTTGACGGCTTTGTGAAACTTCAAAGGTGTTTCGCTTAACGTTGTTTTGCGATTATTGGAAATGCTACTTCCGTCCCTGGCCAGCCCACCAGCCGGAGCGCTCACACTGGATAGAAAATCTATAGTGTTTTTTTTTATATAAACAAAGCACGGCAAATGACCCAACACCACCTGATGTGAAGCGGTAAGGAGATTCCATATGCGAAGGCAGCTAGTGCAAAAAGGACATTGCACTAGCTTCCTCCACCTTGCCGGCCCTAAAGGTGCTTTTTCACGCGTCTCTTGAAAGACCCCATTGAAGGACCCCCAGAATTCCAAGTTTTAATGTGGGCAGGGAGTTTACACATCACACTGCTTCAATGCCAATTTAGGTACACCACCATACAGAAGATCGCAGCTTAATAACTACCCTTTCATATTTAGTTCCTGCGGTAAGTAATATGACTAGAACTTATCACTGATACGGCATTGCAGTCGCATTGTATATTTAGTCGCTCAATTGAGTCTTTGAATTGAATTTGTATACAGAAGCCACCGCGTTCTGAAAGGCTCCTTAAAAGCACTAAAATGGCTTCGCCACGCCTCTTATCTAGGTCGTCTTCAAGATTATAAAATAAATAACAAACATGAAAAATAGCCACTTTTATGGATACCATCCTTTGTGTAATATGTCGCCTACATTACAAGTACCACGCAAAATTTAATACAATAATGTCAGAAACGGGTGTAAGTATTAATGAACTTCGTCAAAATTTCAGAGAATCGGAAATGATTCCCATTTCTAGAAAAGTTACAATAAAACGTACAGGAAACACGCTGGTCAAAGAGCGTAATGTGACTGTCACAGTGAACGATTGAATTGAAATTCAAATACATGAACTTGAAACGGATTGGCCCTCTTAAGCTGCTAGTCAGACAAAGAAAATCTTACCTTTTGCTACATTTTGAAGCGTAGGCAATAACGTTGCAAATATCGAGTTTTGCTACCAATTACGTATTGTTGTTCCGCGACATAAATCCTCACGATCTTAATTCAAAGCAATACGTTTAAGATCGCGCAAGGTTGAACTCTTTAGAAAATTACCTAAACTCAAAACAATGCAATATCATCTTACTTAATTGTCTTTTCTTTTCCTACCTATATATTATTTACCTTTATTATCTTATGGACTAAGCGTACAATCAACTACAGCAAATAGCAACTGGAATCACTAGCAACCATCTTACTTATCACGTATTCCATTAGATACTTAGTATAACTTTGTAAAAAACATCCTTACAGAAATGTGCTGAATTTCATTGTAAGGATCATCCATATATTTGGCAAATAAAAATGAAACGCACTGGGTAAAATCATGGAGTATAAACTGCTTGACGTTAAAATAAATTGTGTACGACGTTCCATGAGCTTGTGGTCTGTTTGGTCAAAGTTTGATGCAGTAGTGCCGAGATCTGTGTTTACCATTGGCTTTGAAACTCAAACTAGCGGCTTTTGGTGACATACCAGGTAATAAGGTGTTGTGTTGTCTCACTACTGAAATGAAATTTGATATTGAATTAACTGAATAACCAATTCAAGAGATTTTTTAAATATCATCGTCATCCTATCAGTATACAATATCCACTGCCGATCAAAGGCCTCTCTCATCAATTTTCAGACGCAACGGTTCTGCGCAGCCTGCATCTAAAAGCTTCTTGCGACTCTGAACAGGTCCTTTGTCCATCTTGTGGGAGGCGTATCTTATTATATTTGAAATTACTTTATCACCCATGTCTCTTAATAAAATCCAGTAACGACATTAAAATTGTTGACTAATTTTTAACGATTGGTAGAGTACGGTGATGTTTTTACAAGTGCTCGACTGAGGATGCACCTGAACTTTACAGAAAATCGAAGCGAATGACCAGCTCGATGGCAAGCAGTTATTATAACCAAACCATAAACCATAACATAACCGGTAACTAAATTTGAGGATTTTCGTGCATTCACGATCCTTATTGTGTATCAAATTCAAAAAGAAGCAAACTGGCAACTTAACATCACCCTACACAACATGCTTGCAATCAACTTTGGAAATTTTAGCACTAAATATAACAACTTAACTAACTTGATATTTCTATTGTATAACTTGAACTTAAATTGAACCAATATATTTTTAATGTAAAATATATCAAGTAAGCGGTGCAAGCGGGCCAAGTTAATTACTACACCGGATGCCCGAGACAGTACTAAACTAGACAGATTTAGTTGGTTTGTTAGTGTTAATAGAGCATCGGACGTTGTTCGGGCTGGGTGAGGCACAGTTTATAGCCAAATAAAGTGGGTAAGTATTTAACGGGTTCTTCTTGGTACCGAAGTAGGTATTAATATAAATTTGTGTAATACTTTACATGGTAGTATTAACATTGTTTTAAAAAAGTAGTGGAATCGGATAAAAAACAATGCAGTTTGTGTGATGTTGTCATCTTAAGGTTTCCTGTCCTTGTCGGACTTTATTTTAGTCCGATAATTGGATGATATTCTTCGTAAATGCTCTGCAGGGTATTTATAGTTTTCTCTTCGATGTTGCGATATGACGTTAAAATAAGGTGGATTTAAAGAAGGATTTTAAGTAAGAAAGAATTTTGTTCAATAAGACTTTATTCTCATTATTCCGATTCCGGAATAACTCCGGTTTTCAAAAATTCGAAATTCGTTTTCCCGAAGAATTAAAATCTACATTATTGAAAATCAATTATTTCGAATATTATGAGTACGTTATTTTAGTATTCCGAATTTAATAAGTATGACCAATAAAAAATCCGATTTGTTATGAATCCGGAAAACGGTATTCCGATTATCATATTTCCGAAGATTCATTGTTGTTTGATATTTCAATGTTTTTTTTTATGCTTATTGAAGGGTTAGATTCAGTTAGACATTTGACCACACGCAGCGGAGTGAGTCCAGCTGAGCATCAATTTGCTTGTTTGCTCTCTGCGTACCTGGTTGGTGTATGCTTTCTTTTATGCTTAATGCTTGCATCCAGCTTGCTTGCTGCTTACCTGCTTTTCTGTGGCTTGCCCGGGGGCTTAGGTGGCCTGAGGCCTCACGCTATGAAAAAGGTCTATTGGTCGTAAGCTCTGTTGGTTGGTGAGGCTAGGGTAGACTTGTGACCAATCGCAGCGGAGCGAACAAAGGGAGCAGAGCGTGCTTGATTGCTGAATGTTTACTTGCTTGCTATAAAATGAAAATTATATGTATGTACATAATAATAGGCTATTGGGGCTTACTAGGCGTTCAAATTTCGGATTATTAATTTGACAGAATTTTTATATTCGTAGTTCGTAGTTATGAGACTCAGATTTAAAAAAAATAGGATTTTTGATTTGTCGCAATTGTAATATTCTGAATTCTAAAACATTTGGAATTGTTTAATTCGGTAGTTTGAAAATAGCGTTTTTGAATTTCGAAATTAAGTTTTTTGTGTTTATGTTGAGTACTCAGGTATTATGTATTTATTTATTTATAACTTTATGCACCTACACACACTTTATAAAAAAAATCAATTTTTAAATTAATCTTTGTACAAAGGCACTGCTTATTCCTAAAGAAATTTCTGCCAGCAGACCTGCGAGAAGGATATGTTAGTTACAAATTAATGTAGACACAGTGTGTAAACAAATATAAATTGACTAATAATTAAATAAAAATAATTAAATAGATACATATATACTCATATAATATAATAACATAGGTATAAAATATTTTAACTTAAAATATATAATATAACATAGATATATACAGCATTTACGGAAGAGAGGAAAGATAGTGTTCTTTCACGCGTCGCTTGAAGGCGGAAATAGTGTTTAAGTCACGTATGTCAGGCGGTAGTAGATTCCACAAACGAACTGCATGAACGGTAAAGGAATGGGAGTAGAAATCAGTCTTATGAGGTGGGATGTTAAGCAGGTGTTTGAGATTGGGTCTGCAAAGTGCATTAGTAGGACGTGAGAAAGTTTAACGAGAAAGTATAACGTTCCTGCAGGTATTCAGGGTAGGATGGATCATGGAGAATGTTAAAAAAGAGACATAAAAGCCGAGAGTTCCTACGAAGACGAATAGGAAGCCACTTAAGTTCCTTACGGTACTGAGAGACATGGTCGTACTTTTTTAACCCATAAACAAAACGATTACACACATTTTGCAACCGCTCAAGCTTGTAAGCATCGCAACGAATGAAAAGTAAAGTGCACTTGCGACTTATTTCATTGATGTGAGCATGCCAAGAAAGATTGGAATCTAACATAACCCCTAGATTTTTCGCAGTTTGTGTGTAGGCTATTGTAACACCGTCTAGTAGCAAAGGAGGCAAAGCAGATAAATTGTAGGTATTGTATACAAAATTCCTTAAGATGTGTCTGTTTGTCAAAAGTAAAATGGGTATGTAGCGTGAGTGAGATCATTCGCGGGTAATTTTGAATGAAGCTGTGTAGATCATAACAGAAAAGTATCGTTGATTAGCCCTTTCTGCTACCAGACAGGGAGACCCGTGTTCAGTGCCAGGCACTGGGCATGGATATTTTATAATTCGATATCACGATAAAAAGATCTCAATCGGAGCTACTCCGCGTTCGTAATTTCCCCTCTTTCCCCTAGACTGGTTTGTAAGTTTAACTATCAAACGCTGTTTGTTTCATTTTCTCCAACAATTGGTCAGAGATTGGTCGTAGCCAAGTGGATAAAATATACAAAACAAAGACAGAAATGTACCAATTCTTTTCGCAATATACACCCATTTCTAGTTTCTAATTTACTTAATTGAATGTACACATGAAAGCTAAATAGATAATATGCCATCAGAGGCTAAGGCTAATATTATGTTTTGCAACAAAGTAAAAAAGTAATCTCTACCCGCTGGCGGAAAACTAAGCTCTATTTTTTATTGTCGTTGTGTAACAAGCTCTTTTATTTTATAATTTTCAGTAACGCAATGTGTAGATGTACGGCGAGGCATTCTGTGTTAGGATATAAGTGGATTATACAGTTATGATGCCTAAGACGACTACCTCAATATAATCGCGAAGCATTATTGGATCACCATGGGTCACGTTATTTTTAAGTAGCAGCAGCAGCAGCAGAATCACGACGCATGCAACGAAGACCACTACGCTTACGGACGTGGCAGGTGCTGAGAGTAAAAGTCTGAAATCGCGAAATAATGTAACAGATAGCTTTCTATATAAGCGCACGCGTTATCGACTTTTTCAGTAACTGATTTTAAAAACGTAAATTGCTACATTTGGGTCGCGGTTTGTAAACGTGGAATTTTTTGAGTCCCATAGTAATAGTATGGTGGCGCACGCACAGCGGTTAACCGCATTCGGTATTTTATTCAGTAAAAAAGCAAGGGCAAGCGCAGAAGGATGGATGTCATGTCGTCCGACTCAGAAACAACGACTGTAATTATGTACATTTTGCAAAAGTATCCTTTAAAGTTTCTTTGATCTGTTAGTAGATGTACCCAGTACCTATGGCGGCGGCGTTGCTTACGTTTTCCACCTTTTAATTTTAAGATCAAAGCCACAGCATACGCTGTTCGCCAGAAATCCATAATGGTACTGAAAAAATTATCAGCCTTAATCACGTAAGCCTCTTTAAAACTGCGAAACGTACGAAAATGAATGTGGATCTACCTAAGTAATAATAATCACGTGAAGTAAGACGAAGACAAGATCTATACAGCGTTCGGAGTATGCGAGTTGGGAGAGTCAGCGCGACTGAAATAACGGGACGCATGACGGGACGCGGAGCGAAGCGTAATGTTATGGGGTCAGGCGCGGTAGTCTTAAAAAAAACACAAAGTTCACTACCTAAATTTATTGAGATAAACTTCACAAAACTAAACTTTTTGGGGACCTCAATTCACTTTGGTTACGCGGACGCGGTTAGGATGGAATATAGCAACTGACTGTGGGCACATGGCGCAATTACTTTTATATTAATTTATATTGTTAACTAAGCAGTTTACTTCATAGTGAGTAGGGTTATAACAGTACGTATATTTCAAATTGCAGAAGCCAGCGTTTTGAATCCCGCATCCACAAAAAGCGTTTTGTGTGTTTTGCTTGTGTACGACAAAATCTATGTTAATTTTACTGTATAACAGCCATTAATTTAAATATTATTTAATTACATTTTAATGTTTTTGATACGTTTAAACGCCTACTTTATTGTGACAATTACAAAAAAAGAAAGAAAATGATGAAAAAATATATTGCTCCAGGCGGGATTCGAACCCGCGTCTCCTGATTATACCGGTCAGACGCGATTACCACTACGCCACCGGAGGTGTAGGTACAACCTACTAATTTCTTCACCGCTTTCTTTCCTTTTCCAACGTTTTTTTCTAACCACGAAGTATATATATATTTTCATCATTTTCTTTCTTTATTTGTAATTATTATTTCATGTTAATTCACTCGATTAATTGACGCGGCAGTTGCGCTTGACATCAGATTCAAACTGAATGCGTTCTCAGCGGAATGAGTTTCCAATACGATGTTTTACGATTCATGCCTTGCGACTGCAAGTGAATTGAGATCGTAAGAACTCAATATAAGCTGACCCGCTGCTTAAGGTTTCCTAAGCTTTAGAATTCTCTAAACTCAAACTGGTAAGTTTTTTTTTCTTAATACAGTTAGAATTATATATACAAGTCGAAAGTTGTTGATGCATTCTACTTTAATTTATTTGTGATAGATCTTTAAATGTAGCTTTTCAAGGGTTTGCTGGTAGAAAAGTCAATTATCAATCAAGATCGCCTTTATTTAAATCAATTCTATTGAAATAAATAGAATTTAACTAAACAAAAGCGAGCTTGATGAGAGAAAGGCGAGTTTATAAACAGTATTTTGTACAATAAAGCATAATGAAATTAAATCTCCACCTCGTTGTATTCAGATTTCATTTGTCACAAAAATTCCTCAATATAGATAAGCTTCCTCATGGTCCTAACATGTCCCTAATCACGAAAATAAAACATAGAATAAAACAGGTGAAATTTACTGCGAGTCTGATTTATATCAAATGTGAATAATTTCTCAGAAATTTCCTACGCAGCCAGTCTACTAATGGAGACACCAGCTGTCCGGAGTAATAAGTCGCAAGGCTTAATGGATTTTTTAATTAGAGCTACTTTCTTGCAGGTAAATAAGATATTTTAAACGACTCTTCTACTGAAAACTGTTTTATTCCCGGTTCGAAATTAATTTCGTTTTAAATTGATTGCAAAAACTCAGTCCACTTCCTTCAGAAAAAAATATTGAAAAATATACCGACTCAGAAGCCTTTATTTCATCTTTTAAAAAATAACTTTAATTTAATATTTTCAAACCTCAAAAATCTTAAGCTAAGTTAGGTAAGTACTAAGATGCTCTGTTATAGATTGCCCAAATCAAATTATAGAACTAAATTCATATCTAAAAAATGTTATATACTATTTATTCACTTAATCGCATCTTAGAGGACTCTGTCTGAGGAGTTACCGGACGGTGACACCTAAGATTTCTCCAACTAAAGCTTGAACCTACTATTTGTTGAGAAAAAAAATGCTTAAAAATAGTTGAAGTTTATTGTTATAGCATTGTGAAAATACAATAATTACGCTTCTTAAAATCTAAAAAACGTAGAACGGGCTTTGTTGGACACAACTTAATCTGTGTTCATCTAGGTTGTTAGTTTCGATTTTCGATGCAGCCATTAATACTGTCAAATAAAAATGTAAAACATCCATTTTTTTCTTCGAAAATGCCACCGATACCTATTAACTTATTGTGTTTTACTAGGGGACATCACTACAACTATCAAATTTTATCGTTCTCCTGACTCTTATGTGAGAAAGAGTTTAACAGTCAACATTTACTTTCAGACTCATGGTAGGGGTTCAATAAAGTTGAAACGTTTGCGTCTTGAAATTCAGCTCGTTACTGACACCCGTGCTTTTAATATTTAAACGTTTATTCCTGCTGTTTATTTATCTAAACGATTTAATCACCAAACGGGCCCTGATTTGTCGCTTGCCTTCGAAACGTTGGCATTTGGAAACGAGAAATAATATTTGAAATTGTAGAACTCGACAGATTGATACCAACTTATGGTGTACCTCATCACCATCCTATATTATACGTCCCGCTGCTGGGCACAGGAGAAACGCATGAGGAACTTCGGTCATCATACCTCCCACCACACTGGCCTAACGCAGGTTGGTGCGTTAAAGTAGTTGCAGTTACAACCGGGATCAACGGCTTAACCAACGGGCTTTCTCTACCCAATCACGAACATTTTTAAATTTCGAATCGTAATCGTAGCGTTCACGCACGCCTTTCAAATAAAAGCCTGACAAAAGCAACGTAACTTCTCGATACGATGGTGATTCGAAATTTAAAAGTGTTCGTAGCGAAGGATTACAGCGTCTTGATTGACGCACCCGGAATCAATTATGGCATATGCCACCGAGCTCCTCATGTAAATCAGCACCTTTTGGAAAAGGAAATTGTACCTATTTTTAGAGGCAATATCGTAACAAATGAGGTTAATCCGAGGTGCGATTATTGCTAGTTGAAAACTATGAGCAAAGACTACAAAGCAATAATTTTAAAGTGATAGTAACCAAGACATGGTTTATAAAATAAAGTTTTGTGTGATTACAGTGGGTAAAGAATTTTGTGATATGATAATAGACATGGATGATGAAACTGAATAAAAGTCTTGGAGAACAAGATTGGACATGGTAAAAATTACAATGGAGGCAATGAACAAAACTGATGAAACGAATTTTCTCTGTGATATACATAGTAAGTGCTACTACTGCGCAGGGGCCATGCTAATCTTCTCTGTATCGTTCCAATTTTAGTTTTTATCTGAGAGGAGCTCGGGGCCTAGTGGCTTGAGCGCTTTGGTTTCGATCACGACAAGAAAGTAACTGTCGCCATGGTCGATTACATGGGTAAATAAACTCCTCATGTTTCTCCCATGGAGGAAGTCCTGTGCCCAGCAGTGGACGTATTAAGCTGGTGATGACGTTCTATTTTTATTGCGGGCCGTCAAGAGTTTCAAATCGAAACGTATTCCAGGCGTTTATGAATTTAAGGCTTAATAGTATATTAAGCCTTGTTTTTGTGTTGTATGTCATACACAAATGGACCGATCGATATTATTTCATTACAGCGAGTGAATTCAATTTAGTAATAACGACTTTTGAAACTTTTCAACGGAGGCTGTTGTTCAAGTTAACATACAATTTGATCACAAGCGGTGTTTCCGAAAATGCAAAACTCCCGTTTATTCTATGACGTGTGAGTCAGCATTTACAAGATGACTATAGGGAACTAAATTAAATTGTGTTCTGTTAATGAAATCGTTATTTATAATACGGGCCAAAAAAGGAATAACACCTTTTTGTTGTGTTGGGAAAGAGTTATGCTGGGAGCAAGGGACTCGTCACTGGCGTTGGTCAGAGCAAATGATACAAGCATTGTTATATTAAGGTCACGGTTCTCGCCCGCGGATAATGATTTTTTCTGGTTTAGATTTTTCCAGAACCTTATAAGCTTACTAGGTGAGATTGAAGGGAAAGGTAGCCAGTGTAATTACTGGCATGGACTGAATTTCATCTTAGGCCTCAGGATGACAACGCTCCTGCAATGTGAAGTGATTTTCTCTTGTTATTACAGGTGTCTATAGGCGGCGGTAACCGCTTACCATCTGGGCTTGTTTGTCATCTAGTTGTATGAAAAAAAACTGTTTCGTTTCTCTCATTCGTCTACAAATAAAGAGATGTAGGAGCACATTGAGATGGAAAAGGGTACCATTTTGAAACGATACGATGTAGTTTATTCACGACTAAAAGGTTGTCAGCGCCGTGATTGTCATGGCACTTACGTGTTTCGTTCTAGCATCTTGTAGCGCAATAGCCATACTCCAGCGGGACATGTGGTAATAGTGTTGTCTTCTCTTTACCTGTATCTCATTAATAAGGCGTAGTGGTACTTACTTACCACTTGAATTTTAGGTGCCTTGTAGTCAGGCTCAATGCGGGTTAACCCACCAACCCGCATTGGGCCAGCATAGTGGTGTTAGGGCTCAAACTCCTCATATATTTCTCCCATGTAAGAAGGCCTGCGCCCAGCAGCGGGACGCTTATTGGCTGGTAATGATTTTATTTATAGCGTATTTATAAATTAAGCGCGGAGACAAGCATTAAGTATCAGATATCGTGTAATTGGCGAAAATAAATATTTTGAGCCGGAATGCTCTGCCACGGCAAAATGCATACGGGTTGGATTAAAGAGGTCAAGAGCATATCGGGATGTCGGGCCACGCTCACTGTACAGACGACAGCACATCAAGCAGAACACACAACGAACGAAAATATCCTCTATTACGAACGGAGTAAGGACCTCAGAGCCCAAATGTGTTTTCAACTGTACATTTGCGGAATTTCAACGGTAAGCATGAACAAGTAAATTTCGGACAATAATCTTGGAATTACTGACTTATTGTATAATATTGTGAAAATCTAGATAAAGCGTCCTGTTAACAGAGTGGGAGCTGATTAAAGAATTGCCGTATAGGTATAGGTAACATAGCGTTAAAAAAGTATTTGCTTAAAGTGTATCTCGGAATAACCATAAATATAAACAATGCACGGTCCTGTCAAAGCAAACAAAATTAGTTGCTTTTATCAATTTCCAATTGGTATCTTCAGAATGATCCAGCAAAATAATAACAGGTGGTAGTTACAACGTATTTCCGAATTTACCTACGCTAGGTTGGTTCGAAGCGAAATTGGTTTTCAAGTGTCACACCAATATTCTCCATCTATAAATATCTTGCTCGAAATTTTGCAAAGTAAGGACAACAAATAAATTCTAGACGTTCAGATGCTCTGAGGTTCGACGAGCTTTTGAATCAATATTTTGATGTCGGTATAGAATGCAGTTGATCGATGATGGTTTATTATTAGATTTTAAGAAATTCTTGGACATTTCAGGCGTACAAATAATCAAGTAATAATTTCGGACAATGTTAACCATCTCAGGGCAGATTATAAAGGCGGCTAGGACAGTGTGTATGCAGCTGTCGTCGCATGTGCGAAGATAGCTAGGACTCTTCTTACCACTTCACATCAGCCCCCCAATTCTGCTATTTATTTTCCTAAACGGATCGGCTGCGTTTCGGTATCGATACCAATGCGGTTGTAATACAAAAAGGTATTCCACTAACATTGCTTATAAAGCCGGAACGCTAACGAAACGCTCTCGGTTGGTTCAACTTCGGCTCGATAATTGTTAGCATTATTGCAAGAAACAAATAAATTTTGGCTTGGTGACTTGACAGTTGTCAATTTTGGACAGTTCTAACAAAGAACTATCGATGCGTTTCGGCTGCCAAAAATGTTAAATATTTAGCAGAATACGAAACAATGATTGAACCGAAAGGTTCGCGTTACGTGTTTGATAGTAGAATACCAAACTGATGCGTTACGGCTACGTTTCGATTGCGTTGAGTTAGCAGAATACAAAAACGTTGTAACTTAGGCGTTTCCGATTCGTTTCAGATCAAAATACAACAGCAGAATTGGGGGGCTGGTGTGGTTGAGTCAGTTGCCGAGCTTTGTTTGAGCTACCGGAAACGCTTACAATTCTTTGGAAATGTATATTACTGTAAAAGCTCTAAGTATAGTAAATCTTAGGATTTACCAGCTAAAGCAGAACACTAACTGAGCCTACTGGTAAATGTTAGTAGTTACCGATACCGGTAAATCTTAAAATTTACCATACTTAGAGCTTTAGAAGTAACATATACAGTGATTGGAAATAATGTAAAATGATTTGCTATAGTGTTAATTTTATATTTCCTAAGAAATTTATGTACATATTTCCTAAGTATTGTTTATAATTCTTAAATTGTGATAGGAAAAGTGTTAAATCAATATTGAACTATATAAATAGTGACTATCATTTACAACAAAAATCTGTAATTTTTTTTAGATCGTATTAGTAAGATTTAACCTGTTGCCTAGCTTGACACGCTCCATTCGCTCGCTTGGCTTCGCGCGGCTGGTTCATGTACAACCTAAATGCCCGTCTCATTGCTCCTCGCAACATAAGTAGCAATTCGACGCTATATTTCCACTACTATTCTCACCCTATCCCAAACGGATCACATTAACGATTTAGGAAATTAACAGAATGCCTAGGAAAAGTATAGTAAAATTTTATTTTGATATTAATATCTCTTAAGGAATACCTATATGGTATATATCTAACGTCGAATTACATAAGTTTTCAATGACATATAAAATTAAGCTTATTGTGTTACTAAAATCAGTCCATGACAAGTAATTTGGCTTAGGAATGTTAATAGAATCGTCACTGTCTGTATTCTGGGTACTTTCGCTGTATCATTATTTTTTCATTTCAAAACCAACAAAGCCTTAAGTATGTTGTCATTAAAACAGTACACAAGCAAGAATAAATAAACAACAATAAAAAGGTCGCTGTGTACTTGTGTAAAAGATGGAGGGTTCTTGAAAGGGCCATTTACAGAAGAGCCGTACTTAGGTCGATGATGAAAAGTATAACTCTGACAATGCGTATAAATCAGTCTTCGCGGTTAATGGAGTCGTTTGTCGTGGATACAGCGGGCCTAGATTTAGCTATTAATATAACAGCTGGCATTTGTAAAGTTTTTATTTTTATTTCGAGTTAATTTATTGTTGGTTGGGAGCTTATCAAATTTACGACCATATTTAAGCATTTCACTCGAAGGGCATCTATCATGCCCAGTGGTTCGGAAACGAATTTTAATTGAAAAAAAAAGAAATATGGATACTAAGTATAACGTTTCTGGCTGTCGCGTTATCAATAAAAGCTTGTGTTTAACAAAACTAGAAAACATATTCCTATAAAAAGTCAACACGACTCCATAATTAGAATATTAAACTTCGTTATCATTTTATAATGAATTGCCTTTTACAAAATACGCGCGACATTTCGCTATGACAGCGGTTAATTTTGTTATAGAGTTATCATAACAAGCCCCTGTTCAACACCACAATAAATTGTAGTAATTTTATCACAAAGCCCTCATCAGATACCGGCTTTTATGCACACGAAGTAAGGCTCATATTACTATGAGCGATTACCCTCCAGAGGTGACATAAGAAATTAATGGTTCCGTAACATATTTGTCTAGCAACAAGTAATGGCCTGGAGTGGGATAAAGTCTTTTGCTGCGTATAGCGGTAAGCTATTAGAGTCCTTTTATTATATAGAAATAGGATTGACTATTGGATAAACACATAAATTCTTTACTTCAACAATGAATATCAGCGAAAGGAAGGTAATAAATACCCCAAAATAATTTTCTGATGAGATAATTATGAATTATATTAAAATTACTGGGGCGTGTTCCCTAAATTAATGAGATAATCGCAATTAAAATTAGCATATAGAAATCGAATCAGTGATTAGTACAGTAAAGCTTAATTCCTTTCTAAAATAACATTCAATTTTAGACCTTATGGACTTAACAGCTTTGTTTTCAGAGAGTTTACATTATCCAGACAGCAGACAGGTAACTACAATGCTAACCCACTCCAAAAAACCGCTATTATAATCATAAGTACCTATATTTATTTAATAAATTGGTTTCCCCAGTCTCCAATTCTGAATTGGATTACGAACTAAACAATTTGTCCTTTGACATGTTTTAATACTAAGGCTTGAATAATTAAGGGTCAAATTACTGTAAGGAATTTAATTAACAATAAGTACAAGAGAAACAAATTTCAGTGATTTGTTAGTGTCAACCCTCGTCTTTGAGACCTCCTCAATGACATGTTTTGTTTGGTGACTTGATTGCCAGGGGTATACGATGTCACTAATGTGAAAACAAAGTAAAAGTCTCATGAAAGGCAAGGCATTGTTTGAATCTACTTCCATTTTCACGAAATTCCAGGGGAATATAAATAATTATATTCTTTAATTTTTGACATTTTAACATTATTATAAATGTTTGAAAAATTACTTAGTAATTAAAATATAAAGGACCCGCCTCAGGACGTGACATTTTTCTAGTTTTATATTTTAATTAATAAATAATTATCTCGATTATTTCAGTGTGTTCATGCTAAGATGGCAACTTCACCTAAATTGAATCGTACACATATTTAGTGCTATTCAGATATTTCAATCAATATTTTTGACCAAAATTGACCAATTACTAAGCGTGTAACGCATTCCATCGTCGGTCTTAGGATAACAGCACCTGCAATATTAATAATTTGCTAAAGCAGTGAACAAAAAACTAAAACCGAAATTGTGTGGAGATAAATTCGGGAGAGCTGCCCCGAAGTCAAATTTAAGCTTTCATTGAAAATGTGTTAAGCTTTGAAATTGTTAATGCAGTTAAAACCTTGGCACTAGAATAAGTCATTTAATGATTAATCACGCATCGTTAAAATCTTTCCTCGAAGTAATCAACTGAAATATTTAGGCTTCGTCCAACTCAGACGTAAGAACTTTTTAAAGGAATTTGTATGGATTTATTCCGATTCGTACAAATTTCCTTTGAAAAGTGTATACATAAGCATCTCTGTATACTCTGTAAACTATTGAAGACTAATATTATTAACTATCAGCCTGGCGTCGGCAGTGAGGCGTCCAAATTCAATAAGACAATGGGCGTTTGTTTCACATAGCTCTTAATGTTTAGGGGGCTACTTTCTGACAAATTCCTAAACTTAGAGGTTCCTACTGTACTCACAATTTGTATGTCATGATGGGTTAAAGTCATTGGCCCTAATTCTGGGGAACACATGTTAAGTCTAAATTTAAGTCCAGTGCTTCTCTTTCTCTCAAAATGAAAACAAAAAGGATGGCTGTCATATAATTTGACATTTAGAAACGTGCGTTCAATTTTCGACCCTATTGAACGTGATAAAATGCAGTGTTTAGGAGGCACCTCCGTACATGCCGTCTAAAATTGTCCATTGTTTTATTTGAAATCTATCTAAATTTAATTGACAGCTCTAAACAAATTGTTGCTATCTTTTTCCTATAACATATTGCGAGAAAGAGATATACTTTACTTAAATTTAGAATTAGAGTGTGTTTTCAGAATTCGGCCCATTGTCTTTCACATTGAAAAAACTACTACATTAGTAAGTATAACCAAAATTTGGCGAGTTGCATTCACAGTTTAAGTATTTAATAAAACGGTGTGCTTAGGATAGGTTTGGCTAGGTATTACCCTAGTTATGTTACTCTTTAATTATGCCACACGTACCTAGTCAAAAAATCATGTAATTTTTTTAGTGTTGTCTAGGCACTGTAGATACCTACTTTTGTAAAAGTCAAGATAGATTCTTAATTTTTGATTTTAACATTATTATAAAGGTCTGAAAAATTACTCAGTTATTAAAATAATATAAAACCCCCGCCTCAGGACGTGAAAATTTTCTAGTTTTATATTATTTTAATTACTGAGTCAAGATAGAACTAATAATCTTTGAAGTCAACCGTTCACTCACCATCAGGCGGGTCGTGCGCTTGTTCACGACCATTATCATATAAAAGTAATCAATATAACGTAAATATTAATAATATAAAAGGGAGCACAACAGTAAATTTAGAATGTAAGAAGGTAAAGAGTTTAAATCACGCGACTTTTCATAAAGACTTTTAGGTGAAAAATATTGGGACCGCAACAATCGATCCTCATAACACCTGTCTTTACATGCTTGTGCAAGGGAAGTTTGTCTAAATAGCTGTTAGAGAATTTCGAAAAACAGTCTTATTGTTTTGAGTAGGTAAAAGTTTTTTTTAGATTTTCATACAAACCCAAAATCGCCAATAATTTCTTTATAACTTTTCGAAAAATCCTCTGATAACATTTAAGAATAGCCTGACTTGCATGTTGAAATTAAATACTTAACTAAGAGAATAAGAAAATAATACTTACATACGTAAGCAAATATTTATTACAATTTTGTACATTGCTAATGTTATTTATTGACATTATTGTAGTGATAATAGTCAAGTTTTTAATCTGAAAAATATAATTATTAGCATTAGTTATATATCTGCTAATAAATTACATGTACCTACAATACTATGTCTTATTGTTAAAATTTAAACACGTAGTGACTTGCAACAAAGATATATAAATATGAATATAAGCATGACAATTTTTGTAAGAATCAGTTTGTCTACGAAATCACTCTGTTGCTGACGCCTACGGTACCAAATAACGCTCTGCTGACTAGTTTCGGCAATACTTTACTCACTTACCTGATGTAAGTCAAAGTATAACTCGATACATATAATTTGAAAGTTTATGGAGGCGGCGTGTTTTCTCAAACATAAATTAAAGTTTTAAGTCACGGCGCGAGAGTTATTCACTCTTCTTAGTCGCCGCGAAGTTGTACTGCAGGTGACTTTCTCAGAATGTCTGTAGAAAAGATTACTGAACATCTTCACGTAACTTTGAAGTCCGACCTTTAACTTCACATAGGTGAAAAAAGAAATACAATTTTATTGGTAACATTAGGTTTTTAAATTATTCAAACAGTTATTACCTAACTTTGGCACTAGAATAAATTAATTATTAATCAGGCCTCGTTAGATAATCTTTCCAAGAAGTGTTAGATTTATATTTAGAAGTTTAAAGATTCGTAGTAATAATTAGTAATTGTTCGTTACTGGAAATAGACTGCTTAATTTTATAAGGTTTTTAATATGCAACTTAATTTAGAGCTTTATTTTAGTAAACTTCTGCACATTACACCTGAATACTAGTAACCAAAAAGGGAAAGGTACTTAGCCAGTGTAATTACTGGGCATGGACGGCATTTCAACTTAGGCCTCAGGATGACAACGCACCTGCAATATTAAGTGCTTTTCCTTGTTATTGCAGGTGTCTATAGGCGGCGGTAACCGCTTACCACCAGGTGGGCCGTCAGCTTGTTTGTTATCTAGTTGTATAAAAAAAAAACCAATCCCAAAGCCGGCCTGGTCTTTGACACAACGATTACACACAGAATAACTAAGTAAAAGTCTCAACGTTTCCATCTTGAGGGCAATTGTTTGCTTATTGCGAGCAAATGGCGACCGCGCTTCGCTTGATTCTGAATCTTGTACTATGAGACTCCTCCTTCTCATTTGCAAACTTCGAAGTGTTGCAAGTATAAAAAATGCTCGCGTCTTCTAAGACTAGAGACAAAGAGTGACCTTACTAAAAAACTGCATTCATAATCAAACTCCTGTTGCATGACACTAACTAACGGATGACGAACATTTAAATTAGAATATCATATACCTAATATCGTCCTGAGATGGGGACCAACCCCGCAGCCTTTCATAATCCGGGTGACTGCTCTTAGCATCGGCAGTAGCAAGTTTTTTTAAGTATAAATGTATACTTTATTTTTAAACAAAGCACGGCAAATCACCCAACAGTTCAACACCATCTGATGTGTAGCGGTGAGAAGAGTAGGAATATTTTAGAAGTCATATTATTTCACTATTAGATAATTCGTGAGGTAGACCACAGACTAGATATGTAAAGTTTTCTATTGTGGATGACACGCGCGCCGGAGTGCCGCTATGAGACAAAATCTTAAATATTGCGATTCCAAAATTTATCACATTAAACAAATTAGAAAACATAGAGCTATTGTAATTTTATAAGACATAAAACCATTATAATTATAATTTTACTCATACTCGCTTACCAAATGTAATCAGTTGAAGTTTGATCTTCCTTATGGTATGAAAATTATCCATTATACCCAATTAGCTATCTGATTATAATTTTAAGAAGCAAATTCGTTTACGTTTAGACGCAGAAGGTTTTATCACATTAATTTATTACAACACTCAATATTTGACACGAATAGTTTAAATGATTTTATTACTCTATCTCATTTTCTATTTGTCACCTAGGAAATAGGAAGATGTAATTGCAGTTAGAAACGTTTGAATCCTATTTAGAAAGTTAGAAAGAGTAGGGTGCTATTAAGGAGCCTGCTAAGGTAATGAAATTTTAAAATTATTATTTAAAGACAAGTGCTTTTTTAATCAGCATTCATTGTCATGCACAAATAAATCATAATAATAAATTATCTAATAAGATAATAATATATAGATAATATTTTATTTAAGTATTTTTGTTATAGCGGCAAAAGAAATATAACATATGTGAAAATTTTAACTGTCTAACTATCACGGTTCATGAGGTAAGTACAGCCTAGTGACAGACGGACGGACGGACAGCAGTCCCGTTTTACCCTTTGGGTACGGAACCCTAAAAATTACGTAAATAACTATTAATTTTGTTAAACGTTGATTTATTTAATGCCATTTTTACAAGGTAATTTTTTGACAGGATTTTCTTTTACGATTTTCTTTAATAACACACATTGTTCACACGGTAGTTTCCTTAGAGCATCAGATTCCTCTATTTGATAAAAATAGAGAATTGTCTCGTAGGTAATTGAAGACACATTTTTTTTCTCATTTGTATTTAACACTATTATTGTAAGCCTGAGTAATATATCGAACTCGTAAATTTATAAAATAAATATATGTGTGGATTACAATCTGGATGTGACTTATTATGAGTTAAGTATTTAATAAATTGTAACCTGTTTTGTGTATAAAATAAATAAATAAAATGTCTCCGTAAACCGTAAAAAGCATCGTTTTGTTGACTTTTAATTTAGGACAGCCGAAGTCTGACCCTTATCGCTTGTGATTCACACTCGTGTGTGCAATCAGATTTGTTGGACAGTTTCAATCGTTCATTTTTCCTACAGAACCGAATCCACACAGTCGTTTCCCTATATAGTAAGAGGATTATATATATTTTTTTGTCATAAAAAATATTTGTAAACGTTTTTTTACTTGAACCTTATTTACACTCGGGTTCGAGTAACATCACTGTACGTTTACCTTTCCTCCTTCTACCTTTTGTCCCTTCATCATCATCATCATCATCATCATTTCAGCCGAGAGACGCCCACTGCTGGGCATAAGCCTCCCCCAGGGATCTCCAAACCGATCGGTCCTGCGCTGTCCGCATCCATTGGCTTCCCGCGACCCTCACCAGATCGTCGGTCCACCTTGTGGGGGGCCTACCAACGCTGCGTCTCCCGGTACGCAGCCGCCACTCGAGGACCTTTCCGCCCCAACGGCCGTCAGTCCTCCTTGCAAAGAGGCCTGCCCACTGCCACTTGAGGTACGCAATTCTTCGGGCTATGTCGGTGACCTTAGTTCTCCTGCGGATCTCATCATTTCTAATTCGATCACGCAGAGAAACCCCGAGCATAGCCCTCTCCACTGCCCTTTGGGTAACATTGAGCCTTCTTATGAGGCCCATTGTAAGCGGCCACGTCTCAGTTCCGTAAGTCATCACTGGTAACACACACGAATTAAAGACTTTCGTCTTCAGACACTGCGGTAGTTGGGCCGAGAATATGCTGCGAAGCTTCCCGAACGCTGCCCAGCCGAGTTGGATCCGTCGATTAACCTCTTTCTGGAAGTTGGACTTACCAAGTTGGACTGTTTGTCCCAGGTAAACATATTTGTCCCTTACCTAAACCTATTGCGTCTTCTTAGATACAGAATACGTATTGCGGCTAATTTAGAAATTAAGATATACTTAGCTATTTCACTACCGCAACTATAAGGAGAAGCGGCCATTTTGCTTTAATTATAAAGACTAAACGTCACTCTTTTAATACTTCCACGTAGATGTTGGCTATGGTACCGAAAGATAGACAGTATCCTTTCTCAGGATACTCTCTATTTTCACGGCAAATATCAAAATCAGTTCATCGGATTAGGAGTGAAAACAGAAACAGTCAGAGTTTTTCATTCATAATGATATCTAGCGCTCGTGGAATTCGGTTATCTAGCCAAAAGTTAAAATTATGTCCTTTTCCAGAATGTATCCTAAGCAAATTTCATCAAAATAAGTTCAGCGATTTAGCAGTGATAACGTAACATACCTACAGATTTCCTTTTGAATTTATAATATTAGTATACTTTGTTTAATAAATACTAGAACAGCGTCTTTCAGGATGAGCCTGCAGTCGCCTGGCCTTTATGGAATAGGCTAACCTATCCAAAGGAAACTTTTTCAAGCTATGAAAGGTATTACCTGTGGTATTACCACATACTAAACTACTCAGTGATTCAACAGAAGCGTCTAGTAGAGCAATCGTGCGGGCACCGCGGTGAGACGGGCGTGGGGGCGCTCCCTTATTACTATACCCTCCGACAAAGATCAAGGAAGATTTATTACTTTGAGGTGCAAAACATTTCAAACGGCACTGTTTTTCCTTCCCTGTTCTGTAGATTATTTTGAGGTGTGAAGTCATTTAAAACGCGTTGAGCCACTGGTTATACTTTCTTAGACTGTGGTATTTCAATGACAGAATTGAGCATCCCGCAGACTATTTCATGGTTAGCATGTCTTGGAACTACCAGCTATGACGGTTCGATCATGTTCAGGTACAAATGATGGATTGCCAATTTATGAAATTACGACACCGGTTTGTTGGCTTCGAAAGAAAAATTGGTGCTAAATTTACATCAAGATTTATTTCAGTTGGTTCTCAACAGACTTAGTGTCATTGTCTAGACGAAGTTAAAGCCCTGTGATAAGTATCCTTTACGATATCGCGTCACTTACTTAGCATGTTAACGCCTACCACCTATTATTCCTCTTGATTCCTACAGGGTGGGCAACGCGTGACTACCCTTGAATAGACGTGTGCTCCCCTTTTGAACGAGCGTTAATAAGCTACGTTAACCACCCACCACAAGGCCAACCGTATGCTAGTGCGCGACACTTGTATTTTCGTTACACAAAAATAAATAAATGAAGTTCTTGATTACCTTAAATGAACAATAAACGGTGAATTCCCGTTGTATTATATTTCTCTATGGGGAAAGTAGACATACTTATTTGTGGTATAGACGTGGCTTGACAATTTGACATAAAATATAGGGTTGATCTTTGCTATTGTTCTGAGGGTTGATCATAGAATACTTTGACTCCAGCGAGTTTACTCTAGAAGAGAAGGCAAAGGGTTCGAACAGCATTTAAAAATTCTGCAGATGCATAGAAATGCAGACATAAAACATTCAGATGTATCTTGATCGAGATTAACGCCAAATATAATAATGAGATGACAAACACACAGTTTTATAACACAAGATCGATATCCACTGCGACAAAACATTAAATATTTTAAATAAATGAAGTGAACGCCACGCACAATGTGCAATCGACTGTAACTACGTTATTAATAAATGGATAAAAAATCTGCAATAAACAGCACCACTTTAAAACAAACATATTATGACAAAAAAGGCGGTCTTATCGATAGACCTTTTATTCATCATCATCATCCGCAGCCTATATTATGTTACTATGATTGTGCCTATACTATGATTGTGCACTGTCAGATAGCCTGTAAATAACGATATTAATTTTGACATTGGGTACCTACTTTCTTGGTACGTTGACATACCTTCTATTCTAATTTTCATTTTTTTTTCGCTGGGTGGCATTTCACTGCTAAAAGATATATTTTTAACTACAAACATCATAATTTAATATTTGAAAAGAGTGACTACACGAGTTTGTTGCCGGAATCTTCTCGATAGTTCGACTTTTGGAACCGGTGTAAATTCAGACATGACAGACGGAGAGACTTAGACGTTGTTAGTTAATATATTTTTTGTAATAGTTATAAAAACGTGTTTTTTGACGATTTAAAAGTGCTTCTTTGTGGCCTATTCAAATAAAATATTTTATCTTTCTTTCTTTCTTTCATATACGTCCCACTGCTGGGCACAGGCCTTCCTACATGGGAGACGCACATGAGGAGCTAGGGCTATAACACCACCACGCTGGCCCAATGCGAGTTGGTGGGTCGAAGTGGCTGCAGTAACAAATGGGACCAATGGCTTAACGTGCCTTCCGAAGCACGGAGGAGCTCGAGATTATAAATTTTTGATTGACCCATCCCAGGATCGACCACGGCGAAAGTTTCTTTGTTTTCGTAATCGAAACCAGAGCGCTTAAATCACTACGCCAACGTGCTCATCAAGACCTTTTATTTATAAGTTATAAAAAATATTTTTTGACACAATACTGATATAGACAATGACATCACGAAGGTAAAAAACCTTTGTTCTTTGTTGGACGAAATTGAAGTAAAAAGAATAATAAAAATTCTTGTCCTTGATTTTCGGAAAGTCGTCTGTAGATACCTATTGTTTTTATTCGTACTTCTCTTTAAACAGATACAGAAACAATGGTTGTAGGTAAGTTATTATTATTACAAAGGAAATGTTAATTTTAGGTGAATATTTCGAAGAAATTATAGCAAGGTGAACCTTTTACAGAGTAAATTAACTAAGCTATTTGATTATAATACATTTTGAATTTATGAGCCAAATGTTCCAGCAGAAATAAATCGAAAAATTTATTTTTCAAGGTAGTAAATATGTCTATAAAAATATATTTTTTCGCCTTAATCTGGATAAATTTTGTATCCAACCATTCTGATGTTAAAAAAATATTTCAAAAGTTATCGTGCGAGAAGTTAATCTTTCAAGTGTTGCGTAAAAATATAGAATCTATATCATTAAAATGTAATAAAATAATTATTTTATTGAGCATGATTCGGCGAACGTAGAGAGCCTAGAAGCATAACTTCATACAAAACTCGTCGCAAAATGGGTACCCTCGGCGGCAAGAAGAGAACGTCGGATAAAATCGGCTAATATCGAAATTGTATAGCGCCCTCTCGGTCTTCTGATTTACACGCACCGGACGGGTCATATATGCACGATGTAACCATGCAAAATTTTATAACAACTTTCATAATTATATATCGTCATTTTTAATAAATATAGCAACGTTGTAAATCGGTCCACATAATTAATTTTAGAGTTGAGACAAAATATACTGATTTAAACAGTCAATTTAACGTAATGTCTTAATTATCTATTTTTAAAGATCAGAAATGAAATGTGTTCGCTTCATTCATTTATATATAAAAAATCTAAATATCTGTCATGATATTATTTATTTATATTAAGGACATAAGAAAAAAAAATGTCATCAAGTGGTTTTATTTCTTGAAATAAAACCACTTTACTGGATTTAACTTGCGTTTAATTAGATGTGACATTATGATTTTTTATACCCAATGTTTCGATTACTTTATAGCGATCAAGGTCACGGGAAGAGTGAAGTAAAGATGTCAGTTGTCTTTGATAAGTTTAATACTAACTACCGTCATATTTTTATAGTTATATTTTGAGTGTTACGATTCACGCCATGGAGAAGAGGTCGGGAAGAGTAAATACAGGCTTGAGACTTTGTAATTTGGATGATAAGATCCCAAGCTGGTGTGGTCCAACTATCTTCTCTATTGAAATTATGATGTTGTTTTATTTCAATAACCTCACGAAACTATCTTGCAGTTTACAACTTTACTTACTACGACTTATCCTTAACAGTTTAAAATAGATACCTATACTATTTTCAGATCATTTTGTAAATAAGTAAATTATTGAAGTAATAATTAAAAATACACATGTTAAAATAATAATGCTTAAATTTATTGAGAAATGTGTTGAAAGTGGCATCATATTGTAAGGAACTGTGGCAAAATATCCATAAATTGGAGGTTTGTTTATAATTCTTACAAAAACCATATAAGGCAACGCTGTATAAAGCCATAATTGCGTATTAGTAGGTAAATTAACTATTAAACATACACAATAACAATAAGTCGTCATAAAAGTTTGCAGAGGTAAAAGTTGAGTTGTAAATAATGAAATACTGTCACACACAAATGTCTGCATAACATCATCCACTCGTGTATTTGTTAAAATTGTCCACAAATATTGGCCCAACATGGCGGCCAATATTTTTGTTTATATTTGACTCGATTATAAAGGTTTAGGAGAGACTTACATGTAAAATTTAATTCCAGTGCTCTTATTATGTTCACCTACGCGACTGACACACCATTTTACTTCACTTTTGGACATATTTACTGAGATTTTATTATTTTTTTACGAGTACATCACCGTGACGCAGTCAATGACAAACTAAATCATGGCGCGGAGTCCGATTTAAGCCCCGCCCACTTTGGAGTCTCTTTGGGGGTGTCATTTTGGATGGGCTAGTTACTCGTCTATGTTATTATCGGTCGCCGGCATGATTATATTTAGGAACAATTATAAGAATTAGGTAAATTCGTTTTTCATTGTGGTTACAATGAAAAATGAATTAGGGATGTTGACTACATTTGAATATGGTGCTATTTTTCACAAATTCTGAAAAAATGCGCTATTACTACCCCTCAAAACAAATCAAACATAAAAGTTATGCAATATTTTTTCAACGGACAGAAAGGTAGAAAGAGATGAAATATCTCATAGAGAAAAATAATTTCATCTCTTTCTACCTTTCTGTCTGTTGCGTCTCGAACGGGCAGTTGCTGAGAGTGTTGCTGTTTGTACGTTGTACAAAATTTTTATAATTGGTATTTTTTCCTCAAAATTTATTAAAAATGTTAATGGTAGATACTTATTATAGTTTGCAAACATCATTTAAAATAACTATTATAAGGACAGCTAATTACAACCTTTTTTTTCAATTATTTTCTAACCCACAATCTTAATTTGGGGCAAAGAATTAACGACGAATTACAAAGGATTAACGACGAATTTAAAGTACTGATAACCACAAATTAAGCGTAAACCAGTTGGAGTATGACTCTTAATTAATATTATCTTATCTTTTTCCAACAAATTTAGGTAGCCACGAATCGCAAAGTGTTTTACTAGATGTAGATCCTGTTGTACACCCGCCTGTAGAGGGGTGTACAGCAGGATTACGGTATGATTCGAGTATACTCAGCGGAGAAAAGTGGATGTTGCATTCCAGCAGGAAATCTGCTCAAGTGTTCATATGATTTGATAGTACAAAACAAACGTGGTAGTAACGTAACGTAAATTGCAATACTCGAGCTCACCGCATGAGGGTTTTACTATATTCCAACAGTCTTGTTGACTTAAATGTTATTTCGCATGAAAGTCAGATTTTCTGACTGCAATATCACTTTTGTTTTCGTTTGTATATTTTCCTCGATTTAATATCTTCTTTTATTATCACTCCTCACGTGTTTCTTCTATTTAGGAAGGCCTGTGCCCAGCAGCAGGACGTATTTAAGCTGCTGATGATTCAACTGAAAAATGGTACTCTCGGATATTTCCTTATCACTCTGCAATACTTACTTATACAGGAAAAATATATGCGCCACATTTGATCCGCATGGCTCAAACAAATAATTTTCGACAAGAAATATTATGCTAAAGCCGATTACGTACCTGCACAAAAGAAAAATGATCATAGTAATGCGTCAAATAACAAGTGCCAAACACGAATTTCCCAAAAATTAACGGACGACAATCGTCAATTTCGAATCCGGCAACTTATAAGAAAATTTAATAAAAAAGTTTGTATTTTAAAATGGTTCCATTTGGAACTGGGTAAAACTTTTTCAATACAATCACAGCTGTATGAAAAATGACTTCATAACTAGTTTATTTCTAAGGGAAAAAGTGGGCGACGGAAATTATAAAAAGGGAGACTCATCAGCGAAAATTCAACCAACTCAAATCAGATTTTTAGTTTGATGTTCGGCATGGTGGTCGGAGTAGTACGACATTGTAAGGGTATACGTGTATCCTTCTACCGCAAATAAAGATATACTATAAGAATTTCATTCGGATGATATAAAATTTCCTTTAATAAAGTATATGTAAACGCATCGCATATAATAATTATTTGAAAGTAAAAAAGAATTGTATGTAAACATAAATTAATGCCAGTGTGCCAACGACACTCGAATGTTTGAGTGCGTAACTCGCCGATCGCTCTTGTCAATTACCGGATTCCACGCAGATAACACTCTAAATCTATGTTCGCCATTGAAATTCCAGTACTTCAAAATCTCAATGGCTATATGTCGGAATTGAATATTGATAATTAGTGGGCAGGACAGTGAGGTTAAATAAATCCAACTATCAGTGATAAGTACCTACCTCTAGCACGAACATTTTTGAATTTCGAATCGTAATCGTATTGTTCAGGCACGCTTAAAATTTCAAACAAAAACCAGACAAGAGCTAAAGAAACTACTCGATACGATGGCGATTCGAAATTTAAAACTATTCGTGCTAGAGGTACTGTTCTTAATTCAAAGCGTAATACCGGCTTTTGTTAGTAGTTTACAGGTATTAGAAGATTACTCGTAAATATACGAAGCATTCATTACAAAGTAACAGACTCCTCCCTTCTCATGCGTGACCTATAAATAAAAGAGAAGCAACTGTATAAATTCTTAATGAAACGCTTAGTCACCTACCATGGAATATACGTCACGTCACGTCTGCGCAGAAAGCTTTTCTTTCAAGTAGATTCATACATATATAAAATATAAAAAAAATTATCATCACCAGCTTATATAAGTCCCACTCCTGGGTAGGTTTTCCTACATAGGATAACACTGGAGAAGTTTGGGCCTCAACACCACCCCGCTGACCCAATGCGGGTTGGTTGGTTAAGCGGTTGCAGTAATAACCAGAACCAATAGCTTAACTTGCCCTCCGAAACATCGAGGAGGTCAAGATCACAAAGTAAGATTGATCCATCCATACAAATCGACAATGGCGAAACTCGCTTTGTCTTTTTATGATGGTTGCAGGGTGGCCGGTAAGGATGTGATCCTTATCACCCGTCGTCCACTAAACAATGAATAGATTATTTAATAAGTCTCTGCCCCTAAGCACGAACATTTTTAAATGTCGAATCGTTACAGTATCGATTAACAAACTATAGCTTTTGTATGCTATAGCTGATAACGATATGAATATCATTCAAAATTTAAATAACAATGTTCATGCTTTATAGGGGTGCTTATTGGCGGCTACTTCACGCAGTACGCCCATTGGAATCCATAGTGTTTTGTTCATATTCAGCCCCAAAACATATGTTTGTTCAAATAAAATAAAAATGCAACATTTCTATTTGGTGTTTCAAGTAACTAAAAAGCACTTTTCTAGGAATCGAAAGATAAATCTTTAAAAATATTTTATTTTCGCCTTCGAGATTTATTTT
Organism: Nymphula nitidulata; assembly: GCA_947347705.1. NCBI lineage: Eukaryota > Metazoa > Arthropoda > Insecta > Lepidoptera > Crambidae > Nymphula > Nymphula nitidulata. The sequence goes on from OX374616.1 coordinate 29,856,886, forward strand.
TATTTACTAATTAGTATGCTCAGTACGTCGTACAACATACGGGTTTCGGCTGTAGAGTAGAAAAAGTGAGTACTTCCACACTGCTCCGTCGCCGCCGCCGGCCGTACATTAAGTATTCTGAATTTTTAGCTCCTTTTTTCGCGCTAAGATCAGTTAGTGTTAGAAGTAACTGTGAGATCTTACTACGTGTCGATTATATCACTACACTACTATACCTACCCTTACATTAAGTATTCTGAATTTTTAGCTCCTTTTTTCGCGCTAAGATCAGTTAGTGTTAGAAGTAACTGTGAGATCTTACTACGTGTCGATTATATCACTACACTACTATAGCATAACTAATGCTATTTATTAATAAGATATTACAAAAAAAAGGAATTCAGAAGTGGGAAAAATTTATTTTTTGCATACTGCTTGAAATCTTTGCATTATATTTAAGCATAGAGGTAAATGCATAGAGCCTGAATAGAGGTAGATATTGAAGAGGAACTCTTCAATAAAATAACTATAACGTTGGCTTATCAACGTATTTCTAAAATATGTGATTATGCATGATTTTTCAATGGTTGCATGCAATTAGGCTATAATCATCATTCGCCTCCACGCTCGCGGCAACTACGGTTGCCTCTGAAATTATATTCTACTGCTAGGCATAGGCCTTAGGTACTACATAGTACACACATGAGGAATTTTGGGCCATAATTGCACAGTTTTAAAGGTATATGTTACTCTATACCAGCTTCATAATGAAAATGGGTGCTAATTTTCATGAGCTTATAAAAAATTGAAATCTGAGTGTATGTACAGTCGACCATAGAAGTAGCTGAACACTTTAGTACCATGTCACACCGACCGACCTTACGCATGTGCTTTATAGTTCCTACCGTATTAAATTGACGCTAGAGTCGAGTCGTTGTGACATGGTACCAAAGTGTTCAGCTACTTCTGTGGTCGACCGTACTATCGCTGCCTAAAAATGTTTATCAGTTTTCAAATTAGATTCTCTGTCACACTGTATGCAGTAAAGGTTAAAATGATAAGTCTAATTACTTAGTACCTTTTTGATATTTGTGAAGCATCTATTCACGAAAGGAGTTTTAGTAACTTTTTGATGATCAGTTTGATCATTTTGATTATACAGACATTTCTTCTGAAATTATTGAATTTAAGCTGTTTCTGCAATGTAGGAAAGCCTGTGACTAGCATTGCTTTGGGACGTAATAGATTGCCATCTTTCCGTCCCTTGTACATAACAAAAAATAACATTACAGAAGAAAAAGCGAAAGCAGATGTAAACAGGAAGTTTGTTCAAAAGCGGAAATAGAACCACACGAGCAACGGAACTATAAATACTATTAACTTTTTCCCATTGTATCTGTTGCTCGGGGTCCCTATGTGGTGGGCGGTTTGAAAGTAATTCACAAATAAAAAATCACTTCTTTGCTTTAATCTTTTATTGGCAAGGGGAGTTATAAATCAATTGTGTCTGAAATTTGATGCTTGACGAGTCAAATGAATTTTTATTTATATGAAAGTTAAAAAGTTTAAAAGTTACCTCTGGGGATCGATGGCGTTGTGGTTTGAGCGCTCTGGATTCGAATACGACAATAAAGCAACTTTCGCCGTGGTCGATCCCAGGATGGGTCAGTCAGTATTTGTAATATTGAACTCCTCCGTGCTTCGGTAGACACGTTAATCCGTTGGTCCCGGTTGTTCTGTAACGCTTTAACCCACCAACCCGCTTTGGGCCAACGTGGTGTTGTTATAGATCAAACTCCTCATGTGTTTCTCACATTTAGAAAGGCCTGTGCCCAGCTGTGGAACGTATATAAGCTGGTGATTATGACAGGTAACTAACTCAGTTATGTCTCACAAAAAGTAATCAAACAAAGATCGTTAACTCATGATACCTACTCCTAGTATTGCAAGTATCCTTAGAAAACGGTAAGCGATCACCATTAGGTGGGCGCATTGCATATTATTCATTTATTTTTTATTTACTTATTGGTCTGCCAACAATTGTACAGTCCACAGCACATCAAGCGTAACAGGATGACCTTAAGACCGCCCTTACTGCGTTCATAATAAAAGCGGCTTTCGTGGTCCAACTGTTACACTTGATGTGCTGTCGTGTGTACAATATTAGATGTTAAAATCACTTAATTTAGATTACTTGCCAATTATACAATATTTCAAATGCGAACACAGCATGCAAATGTAAGTACCTATACGCAGTAAAAACAAGTAATAGTATAAATAATGATAATTTCATTCCACCTACAGAATAAAATACTACTTAGTACTACTTTAATCTATTAAATGTGCTTGACGTCTAAATGTATTGAGTGTCATACCAAATAAATTCAACTCAGTGCCGCAATCATTAAATATTTTACAGAATCTAGAAATTGGGGAGTGGGAAACAGACATTTTTACAGAAGGGAGGATACATAATTTTGTTGGGATATCTAGGACACTTGCGGGGAACTTTGAGGTTAAGTTTCGAAAGAAGCTGTGGACAGTCTACAATTCCATTTATTAGCTTGAACAAAAATATTAGATTGTTCATATGAGAGATTCATCAGCATCATCATATTAGACGTCCGGCTGGCCGAGTGGTCTGTGCCCCTTGCTATACAGGCTACTTGGCCGGGAGGTCCCGGGTTCGAATCCCGGTAGGAGCAAATGTTTGTATAATGAGTACGAGCATTTGTTCACGAGTCATGGATGTTCATATGTTTATTTAGTATATTTCTAATATTTATATACATATTCTTAATTTTTGATTTTAACATTATTATAAATGTTTGAAAAATTACTTAGTAATTAAAATAATATAAAACTAGAAAAATTTCACGTCCTGAGGCGGGAATCGAACCCACAATCTTTCGCAATCCGGGCGACTGCGAAAGGCCATTTCTATACATATTATTATCATTATTTATCCGTTATCTAGTATCCATAACACAAGCTCTTAATGATGCTTACTTTGGGCTAGATAATAGGTGTGAGTGTATGAATATTAAAAAAAAAAACTACTTATTAGACGAGATAGACGAGAGACGCCAACTTCTAGGCATAGGCCTCCCCCAAGGATCCCCAAACTGATCAGTCTTGCGCTGCCCTCATCCATCGGGACCCTCACCCTCATTGCCATCTTAGTGGTAAAAGAAGTGATTAAATTATTTTTTCCAATTCATCAATGCAATGATACCGATATGTGAGGCGTATTAAGCTTACTAAACCAAATGCAGCAGTGGATGTGAAAGACTGCGGAGCTTCAGTAGTTGTTAGATGTAAAGTTAGGTAAATGCCAAGTGGACCCCGGTGGGCGAGTAAGAGTTAGTGGATACCCCTATTGTATCCAAGGATTAAAGAAATTTATCAAAAGCTCGGTGGCGTGGAGGAGCTCGGTGGCGTAGTGGATTGAGCGCTCTGGTTTCGATCACGAAAACAAAGCAACTTTCGCCATGGTCGGTCCCTGGATGGGTCAATCAAATTTATAATCTTGAGCTCCTCCGTGCTTCGGAAGGCACGTTAAGCCGTTGGTCCCGGTTGTTCCTGCAACCGCTTTAACCCACCAACCCGCATTGGGCCAGCGTGGTGGTGTTATGGCCCAAACTCCTCATGTGTTTCTACCATGTAGGAAGGCCTGTGCCCAACAGTGGGACGTATATAGGCTGGTGATGATGATTAAAAGGAGTTAGCTGCATTTCATGTTTTCTAAATGTCTCCTTTGTGGATATTAATATACGTTTTGTGTTAGTAGGGATCCAAAGTTATAGAAGTTCTATCATATCAGGTATATTAACTGTTTCGTATTTATAATACTTACTGTTTAAGTTTTTCGTACTTATAATATAATTTTCATTTATTAAATGGCACATCCAGTAAAAGTATAAGCAGGTACCTACCACTTCAGTTTACGGCAAGCATTTACGATGGTTCGAGCGTATACCTCGATTAAAGTTTTATTTTAGGGTCCGACTTTTATAATCCTCCCACTTTAACTATTAAAACTTACTCTCCCCTTCTAAAGTACGAAACAGTATTATAAATTCTAAAAAACTATCTGTTTGTTTGTAACTGCACTAGGGAAATAATGCAAGTTGAACTGCTTGGACACGGCAAAATTCTTTCAACATATTATAATAGCTGATAGAAATTTCGGAAACTACATAAGTACCTACAACTGTTTCATAGAGAAACTTGTTATTTAAGATATTATGTGATACTTGTTGTATAAGAGATAAGAGATAATGTAAAACTTTTGATGGCCGCCCGGTTGAGTTTTCAGTACACTAGTCTACTAAGCTGAAGGTCCCGGGTTAGAATCCCAGTCCAGTCCCAGGGGTGTATGTTTATTTAGTATTTCTAATATTTCTCCACATGTTAATATATTATACATATAACTTCGCAGTCTATCTAACACAAGATCATAATAATGCTTAATTTATGCTAAATAATAGGTGTAAGTGTAAGAATATAGTATTTTTTTAATTTATTTAGGTAAAATAAAACACAATAATAAAGTATTTTCAACTAATATTAAATACGATTTTGTTATGGAAATATAGTTGTGTTGGTGTTTCATTTCGTACTAGATTAAAGTACCTATTAAAAATTAACTAGAAACATATTAATATGAGAAACAGAGCCTAAGACCGTAGTCAAGCTTTGCGATGAAATCGAAAACAGTAATAAAATAAATTATACAGAGTGTAAGAAAAACGCTCTCTAAAATGAAGGCAGATGGCAGAGCTGCCTCCTTATTCTCAACCTGTCGGATCACGGATTCGATTCGAAAAGTCTCATCCCGTCTCGCTTTGACGCACTGCGATAATAAGTGACAGGTATAGAGTTTCCGATATTCGAATCCTTTTCGACAGTTGTGAATAAGGGTGCTTGTCCCCCAAAACACAATTGAAATCCCAAAAAAATCTACTGTTTCATACAAATTGTCGTGTGGGGTATTACAATTTATTTGAAACAGCTGTTTTTTTTCGCGTGTAGCAGTCATCAACGATTTAATCCATGTGAGAGTAACGACTATTTTATTCATTTACATTCAGTAGCACTTTTTTGTAAATCCCGGTTAGAGCAAAGTGAACCTTGATATTTAGACCATTTTTAAAATATTCAAAACAGTACAACTTCAGCCATATTTTATATCTTTCAAGTTTGAATTGTTTTTATGGGTAACAGTAGCGTATATTTTCTTAATTTGTGAAAAATAGCGCCATATTCAAATTTAGGCAGCATCCCTATTGTAAGATTCTTTAATATCTTGAAACCCTTTCACTATGGGGATCGATTGAAAGGCCTTGGCAAATAGAACATTTGTACCTATACTGTAGTAAAAAATCCGAATCCAAAATGGCGACCGCAAGAAAATGACGAAATCTTAAATAAATGATTTATCCATGTTGTAGTTATTAATAATCGTAGTATTAAGTACCTAAATAAAGTAATAAAAACTTTAAAGTGAATTTACTTTAATTTACTTAATATGAAATCATTAATGTCATGCACTGTCCACGTCAAGCTTTTCCGGGATATGTCGAGCGCATTCGTGCCATTTATTGCCGATATCATCACGCTGTTGTGCTTGACACAATCATTATGCTCGTACATCACCTTACAAAGTGGCCGAACCAACCACAAAAAGCTATTAGATTTTTTACTTTGGTGTTGGACAATTATTTAAAAACCAGGAACAATCATACACAATATTTATAAATGTTGTTAATACTGTTATATAGTCGACCGCACATCAAGCGTAACAGTTTGACATTCAGATGAGACCTTATTCCTTTCATAATAGCCCTGTATTACTGTCGCTGTACTGTAAAATGTCAATGTCAAAATACAATTTGTTCTTAACTACCCTACATTGAATATTGTGTTTGATTTCTTCATAGCTAGCTATGAAGAAAAGGCCAAAATAAAACGAAAATTCACAAAAACACTTTAAGGGTATCCGAAACATTAAACAGTTAAAACAAGGAAAGACAATTTTAATAAATGTCAATATGATATAAAATTTAACTTTTTAATAAGTAGTACACTTTTAGGTAATTTTACGACATCTGTGTTGCTATTTGCAGCAATAATTATTTCATTATTTTCAATTTTTATAACAGAGTTTTGTGTTAATTGAAGGAAACTAAGTTATTCAGTACCTTTTTGTCTACAATCTGAAATAATATTCACGAGCTGGTCCAAAACTTTACTATCTCCTTTGCATAAGTATTTCTTAAGTATATTTCCGATATTTATCATCCCTAACATAAGCTCATAATGATGCTTAATATGGACTAGACAATTTATTAGGTGTGAAGGAAGGTTAAAATTATTACTGAGCACTGGTCTTGGTCTTGCACCTTAGGATTTTGAGGACCACCACGCTCACCCATCAGCTAGGCAGTTATTAAAAATTTAATATTTTTATCATCCTGAGAATTATGTAAAACACAATGATTTAAGTTTTAATAGGGTATCTCCAACCTTCGTCGTCCTATGTGTCTCCATCTGTCTTGCTTAAAAATGTTATCTGTTTTTAGAAAAGCCTTTTCTTCTACTGAAAATGTAGACATTTCGAATGCGGAAAGTCAAATATATCTTGCTGACCCTCGCTTGTGACCGTCATTCTAGTTAGCTGCATAAATAGCCTCATTATTCCATTTTGATGCCATACATAATGCTCCCCCTTTGATTGCAAGCTGTTATTTTTTCAAGTTATTTATTTTATTTATTCATCTTACGAGGTACGAGTAGCTCGATGGCGTATTGTTTTAAACTCTCTGGTTTCGATACAAAAAACAAAGCAACTTTAGCCATGGTCGATCCTGGGATGGGTCAATATAAGTTTGTTAACTCGAACCCCTCCGTGCTTTGGAAGGCACGTTAAGCCGTTGGTCCCGGTTGTTCCTGCAACCGCTTTAACCCACCAACCCGCATTGGGCCAGCGTGGTGGTGTTATGGCCCAAACTTCTCATGTGTTTCTCCCATGTAGGAAGGCCCAGCAGTGGGACGTATATAGGCTGGTGATGATGATTCATCTTAAACTATTAGTGTTGTGCGCACTTACTATTCCCCATTCTTGTCGAGAATAAAATACGGAATAAGGTTTATTGTAAACGCAGAATTGATGCGACTTGAAGCCGTAATCATTAATGGAAGCTATGGTCTTCAGCCTAAAATGTTTACTTAGAGGAAATGTACGGAAGACAACAGTGACAGAATAATGAAAAGTAAAATAGTATCAAAAAGTGTCGTAATCTTTTTGGTGGGTCGCGACAGCTGGCATTAGTCACACAGTCTTGGCGCAAGACAGGGATTCCAAAATGTACCCTGCCGTGCGTCGAAGCTGTGACGGAGAAACTCGTTGGTTTTTAGTGGGTAGGCCACGGAGACTTCCACATAACACAGAGGCAGCCCCACCTTTATTTCCAACGTAAAAAAAGTCGCCACAGTGTCCGTTCATATTGCGAATATAACTATTCAGTATTGGAAATTCAAAAGATAAGATCTAGCTAGACAGATAGAAAGACGGTACAGGTTTTTTGAGGTATTTAATGCAGTCTATAGGGAGGCTGAAGTAAAAATGTACGAAACAAAAAACACTAAGATTGTCTAAACTAAAAATTTTATTTTAAATTTATCTGAGCTTTAAGAATGACTATTAGAATTTATGGGTGGTACAATTCTTTTAGTTTTAATTCTAGGCAAAAGGTGTGCAAATCTGCCTTTATGTATTGCAAAATGAACTAACAGTATCGTTTGAACAAGACTATAATACGACATTAATACGTGGCATTTCAACTGAAAAAGTTTTTATTTCAAAAATACAATTGTTACTTATTATCGATGTTTTTTTAATTAAAATAATGAATAAATACTGTGTTTTAATTCATATAATATCACACTCATCCTATGGATAAAGCCTTTTGTCTTTATCCATAGAATTCTGTTAGGGATATTGACCAGTTTTAGGAAGTGTTTCATATACTATTATAGGCCGAAATAGTTATAATTTTTAATTTAATATGACTTATGTTTCAAAATTTCGTATCTTAAATTCTGGTTCAAATTTCGCTCCAAAGCGCCAATACAGGTTACGTGAACGCTGTGACGTCACCCGCCTTCCAAGCACTGACAGGTTGCTATGGTGATTTACACGGTTTTCCTTTTGACAGCGTCTAATGCTAACAAAGAGTGACGTCATACTGATTTTCGTTAACACGTGACGTGAAAGTGGTTTTTAATTGCATTTTGTTTGTTTATAAAATATTATTTGAATTCCGTTATAATATTTATTTATTTATTCAACAATAAATCAACAGCTTAAAATTCTAATAATCTAATACAGTAAATTTTAATCTAATTAAAGCCAATTACAGATTTACTTTTTGTTATCGTGAGTTTTAAAATATATTAGTGTATAATATAATATAGTGTTACTTGTGCTTCTTAGGATTTATTTTAAAAAACTACGACTACGCGTCAGTTATATTTTAATTTGGATACAGTTAGCATCCCTATCACATCAAACTCTATCTAAAAGTGGCTTGTGAGAAAGTTTGTGAAAAAACTTAGTCAAAACCTTTATCAAAAAGCCAAATATGATTTGACGTTTTGTTGAAGCTTTTCTTAAACGGGTGCGAAAAAGAATGAAGATCAATTTAAAACTTAATTGGCCTCAAATGCTTTCAACACTGCGGAAAGTATTTTATTTATTGTGACAAAACTGTTAATAATTATTTAAATTAAACCAATAGTGGGTATTATAATTCAATAGTTCCCGCTGTAATAATCTATTTGTGTAGTAGTAGAGTATTACATACATACGTATTAATACTGTTATAATTAAACAACGTAACATAATAAGTTTCTATAATTAGATCTTGTACCGTAATTATGTTTTTAAGTCTAAATTAAGTTTCTTTCCTGTTCATCTAAAAAAGACAACTATATTATATAAATTTATGAACGGATGGCTTAGGACGTTTTTTTCGTGGAAATATGTGTCAAAATTAATAAATATATTTTTTACTTTTCTTTTAATTTGGTGACTCAATTTTTCATAAATATTTTACGGTTTTTTACAAAAAAACATCTAATGAAGCATTTCTTAAAGAAAATGTCCTGTCTGTAATCTAATATTTAAAAATCTACTTTTCCTTTGTGTGGCAGGATGCTCTGTATAAATAATAACCATTGTTTCAAGAAACACGGTCCAGTATTATTTAAAAACAAATGAAACGTTTCAAGTGTACTCAACGGCTTCAGGGATTCCCATTTAAGCACACCTGTGATAACAATGTGATATCAGAAATATAACTTTGTACGTACCTTTTAACCGAGTTCCAAAAAGGACGTTTTTAATTCTACCTTTATGTATTTAGTATTGTCAGAATTCACAGCTTTATAATTATTAATCTAAACCAGCTTCTGAACATGGGTGTCAAATTTCACGAGTGATGAATGTATATGTGTTTGTTTGTCCGCGCATAACTAAAAAAACTTTTAATCGGACTGCAAAAATTTTTAATCTCAGGGAACTGTGCAAGTTTCATCAAAATCGGTTTAGTAGTTTTAAGCATAGAGTCTTAAGTATGTATCAGTCAGTAACAAAACGTGTCGTTGGTAACAGCGTATTTATAAAAGATGTGATGATTATGCAGATATATCATCATCATCATCACCAGCCACTGCTGGGCTAAGACCTTCCTATATGGGTGATACACATTCCACCTGGTGGAAAGAGGTAACCGCCGCCTATAGACACCTGCAATAACAAGAAAAATATCGCTTGGTATTGCAGGTGCGTTTTCATCCTGAGCCCTAAGATAAAATGCCAGTAATCTCACTGGCTACCTTTCCCTTCAATCCGAAGCACAGCAACCTGTTTCACGGTTGAAATAAGAAAGGCAGAGACACGAGGAGTATCCATGTAGGTTTGGATACAAATAGGCTCTAGCTAAGCGAAATTAAAAAAGTAATAAATAGAAAATTAATTAAAGAAATTAAACTGACTTTAAAACACGAAGAAATAATAGCTTTTTATAAAAAAGGTACCTACCTACTTCATTTTAAATATTTTTTAGGCGATTTAATGTTTAAAAACAATTTTTGTCTGTAACATTAGTAATTACTAGGTCACTGAGCCCACGAAATATTCCAATCAAAAATTTTCTTGTGATAAAATGTTGAAATCAAAGTGAAAGGTGAATTTGGTAAAAAATTTTTAGGACCATAATTATATTAAGATGGTGTAAGATGTTGTGCAAAGTGAACTTGACCCAAAGCTCATTCGATCAGAGCAATGTCCGCTTTCGTGTTTTGCTTAGGAAATTACTAAAATAAGCTCACTCAAATAATTACACGGTATACAAAAGTTTTTGAAATAATTGATTTAGTGAGCATCCTTCTATTTTTAGTGCTGAATAAGTACTTTTAAATAGTTAGTTTGTTTAGAACGGTGAACAGTTAGAAGCAAAACTTTTGATTGCAAGCAGACCAAAAAACCTTCGTTACTATATCACCTATCTACTAGCCCGTATATTACCACTATTTTACTTCATAACTACACAAAGATTAAACTTTCACGTTCGTGAACTAGTCTGAACCCTATCTGTGAGAATATAAATTATGTTGTGGAAGAAGTCCTAAGCCACTTTTTTATCAATTCTTTTCAAATGATCTCTCTCGATTTCGACATTTATGAAACTACTAGTGGCCGCGACGTTTATTCAACGAAGTGACAGATAGAGTTTCTATCGACTTTTTAAAATGAGTGGGTGTGGATTATTATGCAAACGAAGGAAAAAGGTAAAACCAACTTTTCGAAATTATTAATTAAAATTATAAGTTATTCATCAAGTCTTCAAACTGGCTCAGTCAAATTAAACAATATTCCTGTCGGATATTTTTTTACCTAGGACGATTTTCATTTTAAGGCCCGTATTACATTCTGTATTTAGTGTTGTAAAGGACTCGGGTCTTGTGGCTCTTTTTATCAGAGCTCGCTAGTCAATTTACAAGAATCGACACGGTGCACAATTACATTCTGAACTCAAAGACTTACAAGCTTAGAAAATTTACGGTTTTGGATTTCCAAAGACTTTTTGCGTAGTGATTCGTGATATTAGTTATTAATTAAAATTCAAACAAGTTTTTTCATTTGGAATATTTATTTATATTAAATCCAGTTGACTTTATAGGAATTATGTTACTTTCTAAGTATACACACATTTTTTTCCTAAGCTCTTTCGAGCATTTATAACTTGAACATTTACTTTGAAAAGTTCAGATTGAAGAGTCTTTTCTGGAGTTCGCGTTTGGAACTGAAAAAATACATAAAGTGAAACATAGAACCTCCTCCTTTTTTGAAGTAAGTTAAAAAGCTCACGGTTGACTCATTACGGGACTCTGCACAGTCGAGTTGAGTCTATCAAATTAAGACTCATACCCGAGCGGTTCACGGCATTATTTGTATTCACTACGCCCATACATACTGCCTACTTCATTATGAGTTGATATATTATTTAGGCAGAAACGACGCATTCACGAGGAACGTATGAAATATTTAGAAACTTAAATGTTTTTAAGAGCTCATTAAACTCCAACATTTGCGCTTGATGGTTCATTTTATATGAAAGTTCCAAATCTAATATGCCGACGATAATTATGACATTTACATAGACAAGCATTTGCCTTCGTACATATACTTTAATTGAACGATGTTGATGGTTATCGGTTAGTATTGAACTATATTATACTTTTGTGACTATATTAAAAATTAACCTTTTGGTAATCTGGTTACTTCCTTGATCAACTTTATATTATATTTGCATGTGGTATTTATCAGTAAATGTTTGTCACATTTAGACCTAAACTTATAGTGTAACAAAATTATTGTAAGTGTTAATGTAAATTAACGTCGGTGGATACTTAATAAATACATCTGTACCTCTGTCTGCTAAGCGAAAGGTTCCACGCTCGAGTCCAAATTATGTTTATTTAGTACTTATATAACTAATATCTATATACTGGTTATTTACCATCTATATTATTATTTCTCCGTTATCTAAGTATCCATAACTCAAGCTTTTTATGATACCTAATTTGGGCTAGATACCTAATATATGTAAGCGTAAGAATATTATTACCTATTATTATAAAGGAAGACAAATTATTCATAGGAACCAAAACCTCTTGCTCTCAGCGCAAACCATTTCGGGATTCTTGGGCAACCTTACCAACCACAATAACACAACTTAAACAAATAAAATAAGGTTGCTGGCAATATTGTTTAAAGTATGATGTATAATTAAAATATAATAAAACTAGAAAAAAAAATTTTTTTTCACGTCCTGAGGCAGGAATCGAACCCGCGACCTTTCGCAATCCGGGCGACTGCTCTGACCACTGAGCCACCCAGGACTTGGGATATCCCTGTGAAATTCTTCTAGTCTATCTGTATTTGCGTTTATGAGCCAACGTCCACGATGATGTATACCTACTTTATCAGATAACTTGATCTAAATATGATTCATAAAACACAATACTAACTTTGACTTGCTTTTGGGTACACATAAAATATTTAATATATACAACGAGGGTTCAGGATACGTTGGAAGGCAAACAAGTTAAAACTACAAGTACTTCGTCTTTGTAGTGCCTATTCCTTAGCGTAAATAACAAAAAAATGTTACTAAAGGTTACCGCACACTAATTTTTTTCTTTGAGCCTCTAGGTTTACATAATATTAGTACAGCATGGGGTTCTTCAGGAAAGACGTGAAAAGGATATTAAAGGGTCGGCAACGCGCAAGTGATACGGTAACCGCTTACCATCAGGTGGGCCGTATGCTTGATTGCCACCTTAGGGTATAAAATAATATACACGGAGTCGTACACGGAGGCCGGATCACTTCGAGACTTCAAGTGTTTTATTTAATAAGATTCAAATCAAGTATTGAAAACTTATTAACAAAAGTCAAACAATATTTCCGTGAGTGCCAAGTATTAGCTGAATTCAAAAGACACCAGCTCGATTTAAAACAAAATGAAAGTTATTGCATTACGTAACTCTCCAATACTAGATTAAACATTAATATTAGATGTATCAATTGATTTTTGCGCACTAACTTAACATTAATTAAATTATTCCTTTTTTCCTTTTTAAATAATAAAAAATTTAAAATTTTAAGCTTGCCAATTAGTGGCAATATGTATTATTACATACATTTTGCCACTAATTGGCGAGCTTAAAATGCAACATGCAATAACCAAAACGTTAAGAATTTATGAATGTAATTTTTAATTGTAAATAAGGTTAACTTAAAATTGTGTTACAAAAGTTAACGCTTCAAGTACCTACACAGGTATACTAGTCTTAGGTATGTAAAAAAAGTTGTCAAATCATAAATGAAATGATCTAATTTTGTATGACCCGCTGCCTGGCTAATAATTGTTAGTGTGCAGTCATATTCTTTATGTCAGCGTATTCTATACAGTGTGCATTTAATTTATCTACATCCTAAATATTGGTAAAACTTTTTTTATACTACTAGATGACAAATAAGCTGCCGGCCCACCTGGTGGTAAATGGTACCTAATCGCCGCCTATAGACACCTGCAATAACAAGGAAAAAATCACTTGGTATTGCAGGGAAGTTGTCATCATAAGGCTTAAGATGAAATGCCTCCCAAGCCCCGTAATTTCATCGGCTATCTTTCCCTTCAATCCGAAACAGCGAACTGTTTCACGGTTGAAATAAGAAAGGCGGTGGTAGCTACCTAGACGACTTAATGTTTTGATTTAATAAGATGAAATAGATTAAGGCCTGTATTACAGAACTTTTCTCAGTAACGAATTTAGTTTAAAAACAAATTTTAATGCGAGATTTAAATATAACGTTTCAAGTAAAGTTCTAGAACTTTACTTGAAACGTAATACATTGATCAACTCTCAGCTGAGTAATTGCCTATTTTAGAACGATACCTACTTACGTCAAAATCTGTAAAGATAAAGATTTGATCTTTGTTTATGGTCGACACCATTGTTGAGAACGGATCACGTACTATACTCCCAAATAAAGTTGTAATGCTAGTTCAACATGCTTGACATAGCGCTATATTGTTTTATAATCTGACGGGTTATATTTCCCCATGTTTTGACAGTTTCGCTTTTATGTACTTGTCATTGTTGCTTTGACAATGATTGATTCTATTTACAGCTGATTGAGTCTTAAAACGCAATCTGTAATAAGCTGGGCAATCAAGTAGTGATCTACACATAAAACTAGTTTTGAGTTTTTCGAGTTCAAACGATGCTTGAGCCGCGTTCTGTAATACGGGCCTTAGTGTGTAATAAAGTAAGAATCATATTAATTTCAAAAATCATTATTGAGTCAGATAAACGCTCATATTAATATAAAAATTTACGCTATATTAATGTTGCACACTTGATAGAATCCGTCTCAATGACGTGGGAGTCGCCGCGCTGACGCAACACCCTCCCCAAGCGAGTGCACATGCACATGTGTGTAGTCTACCTTTCCGAGCGTTCCATTTTCCGCCGACAATCCAGCCGGCCCGGCTGTATCTAATTGTGTAGGACAAGTGCGTTTCAGTATTGAAATCTGTTGTTTTATTTTCGTATACAAAAAAGGTCCCCGATTTACTGACATGACCAGGCAGCCCTAATTTCAAGTTTCAAGTTTATAGTAAAATTAGAATGACAACGCACCTGCAATACCAAGTGATTTGTTCTTGATATTGCAGTTGTCTATAGGCGATTGGTCAGAGTTATATTTATGACTATTAAAAAGTACCTACTTATTTCAGAACGTGAAAATAAGACAATGATATACGCACACTTTGTTACACTTTAAAAATAAGAAATTTTTATTGATAATATTTTGGGACCTTACATCTGTGGGAGATCGTTTCCAGCTAACCCAAAAATGTGTGTGATACAACTCTTGTGGAGGTAACACAATAATAATTATGTTCTAATTATGAATAATTCAATAATAATGATTTCAGTATTTATTATTTGAGTGTGATTCATCGTTACACAGAGGAGCTCGGTGTCGTAGTGGTTTGAGCGCTCTGGTTTCGATGACGAAAACAAAGCAACTTTCGCCATGGTCGGTCCCGGGATGGGTCAATAGTCTCGAGCTCCTCCGTGCTATGGAAGGCAAGCTAAGCTGTTGGTCCCGTTTGTTACTGCAACCGCTTTAACCCACTAACCCGCATTGGGCCAGTGTGGTGTTGTTTTGGCTCAATCTCCAAAATACAAAAATACAAAATACAAAATTATTTATTCGCTTTGAATCACGGTGTACAGATGTTATATAATTTCACATAATGTAGAACAAGCGTGTTCTGCCAAAATGTTGGCATGCAAAACTTAATACAAATTAAATGATAATACATTAAATTACTATTATACGTTACAACACAATAACAAAATGATAATTTATAACACTGAATTACATTACATTAAATTAATGATCATTATTATAAGATCATTTACATTAATTAGGTCACATGCATACAAAAAATAATATGTCGGAATCAATTAATATAAGTATTTAGGTATTTCAGATAAATTATTTATTAGTCATGATGAAATAGCTATTGAATGTCAAAATATTCCTTTAAGTCATAAAAACAGTTTTCTACTAACCATTTTTTGAGTTTGCGTAAAAACAGGGGTGTCGGTAACTGCCTGATTTCCATGGGAATTCGATTATATACACGTATAGACATTATATAACAATTTTTACTGTGAAGGGTACTATTAGACTGCGGAACTATCAACTTAAATGGGTCTTTCGGACGTATTTGCTGTATCATTATTAGGTATCAAAAGCGAGACATCATCCGCAAAGAGGATCGTTTCAAAACGAGTGACTTTAGGCAGATCGTTTATGTAGAGGAGAAACAATAACGGCCCCAGGACACTTCCCTGGGGAACCCCTGATTTATTAAGTTGGAACGAGGATTGATAGTCAATAGCTTCATTATTTTCGTCGATTCTGATTATTTGTACGCACTGTGTTCTATCAGTAAGGTAACTTTTAATCCAGTTTAATGCTAGGCCTCTAATGCCATAGCTCTCACATTTGTCGAGTAAGATCTTGTGGTTGACCCGGTCTAATGCTTTGCTCACGTCAAAAAACACCACAGTAACTGGAATCCTACCATCTATATTATTAGTAATATTGCAAATCAATTTATATCCAGCAAGAGTTGTGGATTTACCTTTTTGAAAGCCATTTTGTTCGATGACTATTGTATTGTGTTTATCCAGATAACTTACTAGCCTGTCTTTCATGGATTTTTCAAAATTTTTTGATTAAATAGATACAAGAGTTATTGGTCGGTAATTATTAAGATTATGCTTGTTATCCTTCTTATACAGTGGCTTAAATATAGAGCGTTTAAGCGGTTCGGGAAAAGTTCCTTGTGAAAATGAGAGATTAATTAAGTGAGCTAGTACTGGAGCTATATATTTGCCACATAATTTATAGAAATTGGTCGAAAGAAGATCAACGCCTACTGATTTAGTATTCTTAAGAGAGTTAATAATTTTTATAACTTCGTCTACAGTGCACGGCTTTAAGAAGATACTGTTAGTTACATTATCTAAACTATTGTGATGACTATACGTAATCGAACTATTAGGTATGGATATAAAAAAAATATTAAAGTTTCAGCTATTCTATGTGGATCCTCAACCATCTCTCTATTCACATTTATCGAATTTAGTTCTGCACATTTCACAGCATAGTCTCTCGTATCTTTAATGACGTCCCACGATGCTTTACACTTATTTTTAAAATTTTTTACCCTCGTGTGTTTCTCCCACGTAGGAAGGCCTGTGCCCAGCAGTGGGACGTATATAGGCTGATGATGATGAGTATGATCCTAAGAAAATATTGAGGTAGAGATACTGAGTGAAGTCATTAATGACTTAACAGACGCTGATTTCATCCTTTATAATAATTTTAATACCTACAAGAACATAACATGACTTTATGGGCTTGGCATTATTTCGCAAGAATATTATTTGTCCTCGTATCCAATATAGCAGCAATTTAAAAATGTTATAAAGCTTTTGTTCGAAACTACAACCAATTGCAGTCTTAAGCTACAGTTCAGTAGACAAATAACATGCAGAAAATATGCTGTGATGTTTTGATCGAACAATTCAAAATCAATTTTAATTATAACATAATAATAATATTCTTTATCCTTTGAATTTTGCATATGAGTAAGGAACAACACTTATCTTGACCCATGTTTAAATAAATTAACAGGCAATTTTTTAAAATAAAAAGAAGATATTTGCAAAGATATTACAAAATTTTCCAGGGGCTTTACTATGAACTATTATTTTGATTTAGTGTACGGTCTACTTCTAATATTTCAATATGTGATGGACATTGTCATTAGTAATTAAATAAATAATGTAAAAACCTGAATACAAGATTGCTTATTTAAGAATTGTAATATATTATATTAGATTGTAATATAATATACAGTATACAATAGAAGGCATTTCATCTTAGGCCTCGGGATGATAACGCACCTGCAATACCAAGAGACTTTTCCTTGTTATTGCAGTTGTCTAGGCAGCGGTCACCACTTACCACCAGGTCACCGTCAGCTTGTTTGTCATCTTGTTGTATAAAAAATACACCAAATGTGCAAAACAGATTTAGAATAAAAATAATACAAAAGTTTTCCAAGACAGAATTCATTCCCCATAAAATGCATTGCAGCAAGTACATAATGTAAGTTAGCTTCACGGAAAGTCCTAAGATTCAAAGTGAAGGTATTCTTAATTTTTATTGTTTTTTTTAATAGGACAAGGGTGGCAATCGGCCTGCATGTTGGCAAACATTTGCCGTGGCACCTTGGGCACTTTACAGGAAACGAGTTATCCTGGTCCCGTCATCACGCTTTCTCAATGAACTCTGGCGACCTTACTCATTGCAAAACACAACACTACAAAGACTTGTTATACAATTACTATCTCATACTCCATAGGTATTCCAGTACCAGAATAAACCTCTATAGGTGACCACATTCGGGCACTCGAAATCGGATTGGCCAATTCCATTACCCCACGTGCAGCCTATGGACAAAGTATACGCAGAAAGCCTACAACCATGGGCGCAGCGAGGTACGGGCAGGGAGGGGGGGCAAAATACCAAAAAAAAATTATCGCCTACTATTAGCTACAGGCGATAATTTTTTTTTGGTATTTTACCATTTTTTCGATAAATAATATTTTTCCCGAAATCTGTGAATGTAGATCAAAATATCATAAAGTTATGAAAAGTTTTACTAGAAATTTTTCTAATTTAACTATAACAGATATGATACCTGCTCTTACTGTCCCGTCTCAAAAATCCAAAGAATAATATGTTCGCCTATTATGGAAAAGAAAACTTTAAAATATATAAACGAACACTCAAGGCAATAATATTGTTACACTCACACCTATTGTCTAGCCCAAATAAAGAGCTTGTGCTATGAATTGGTACTAGATGTGGGAAAATATAGATGCCTATAGATTCTAAATTAAAAATAGGTACTAAAAGCTTAGAAAAATTCATAGGCACCACAATTAATTTAAATTTCAAATATAAACTTAATAAATAAACACACATCCATGACGCACAAACAAATGTTTTTACTGGGATTCAAACCCGGAACCTCTGGCCTGGAGACATATCCATCTAAAGTTACATAAAACCAGCCCCTGCCAAGCGATATGCAGTATACCAACATCATGAAACCTACACAAAACAGTGCCATTTGAATGCCAGCAAAATTCACTTGTTCCGTTAAATTGGAAGGGAGATTGCGTGTTATTTTCGAGTTTTCAAGCGGAAAACGACTAGTGACATAATTGCTCAAATAGCCGGACAAATTTTACGTACCGGTACACACCCCTTTGACGTATGAGGCGTGAATGTCCATCAGACGAACTATGCAGACTTTCATCTTCTACAACTATTTGTCAACGCAAATTTATATGCCTTATACACTTAACATAAATTCTGTAAATAGGTACGTGCTATCAAAGTTTCATTAGAGACAATACAACCTAGCTTCCGTGTAATTTTATTTATATTAACAAACTAGTTTTTCCCGTGACTTCGCCTGCGTATAGGCGGTTCTATCTAATGGGAACTATACATTTTTCGAAGATGTATAGTATAACTTATATCTGTGTCAAATTTCATGTAGAATATTTCTACTATTCTGGCGCGATTGACTTTGTCATTTGTAAAAGTCGTTTCTTTTTCACCTTTCAGTCGTCCTCTTAGCATCATTTTATGTTCTCATAGTAAAGTCAAACCCTCAGCATTTATTTATGTTGGAGTTACGCCTAACAGGTACTTTTCAACTTAGAATTTCCAAAGTATGGGTGGACTTCTCAGTATGGAAGATAAAGTAAAGAATACTGTCTAGGTCAGAAGCAGAACCCCTGTCTATTATGATGCCAGAGATCCCTGGTCCGAACCCCGGTAGGGACAGATCTTTGCAATACAATATTTTTTTCAGGAGTCTAAATTTTTTTTACCTATATATTTCAGTATTTTTTATGCGAAACACATGTTTTCAAGGAAACCTAATTTAAACTAAATAAAAGGGGTAATTCTTCTCGCTTCCAATATAACAGTCCCTCGATAAGTTGTAGCGATCTTATTCATCACAGTACCATAACTCTACAAAGTACCTAATGATAATAAAAAGTTCATTTAACTTACTACCTTTGTACTAACTTTTTTCTTTATACTAATTCATACTTACATAAATAAATTTAATGTCAGTAACTCATAATCCTTGTTCTAATGATTCTCCAGTCTTGACAGCGGATGATCCATTTGGCGGCTATCGCCTGAGCGTCCATTTTACCGCAAACTTATTAGGTGGTCGTTCGAGTATCCGAGGGAAGGCGTCTGCCACAAATTTAATCGCTCACGCGTCTTTACTATCGATAAAGCTACCGCCTGTTACCGTAAAGAGGTCGAGAGAGTCATTAATGAGCGGTCGCCTCTTCAAGTGGCAGGTAAACCCCGTGCGTTTTAGTACCACAGAATAGAACCCTGTGTTCCACAGAATCGCACGCACTGCGTATAAAATAGTTTACTTAAAATTTTTACCCCCGTATCTTTTGGCCTTCATCTCACCTGATGGCAAGTCATGATAAGCCCGAGTATGAAAGCAAGCTACTCCCGGATTCCTCAACCAAAGAGGAACTGGCTATCTTCCCTCCAACATTTTCAACATATTAAGAAATAAAACAGAGCCTGGCACTAAGTATAAGCGTAACTCTAAGCCAGTAAAAAGTAATTAATAATTAAATATTATCACTAGCTGCACTTGGCATAGTTTGCAATGATAGTAAATGGAAAACTGTTAGGTCTTTTAAATAAACATGAAAAACAGTTATTTCCTTAGAAAATATAACAGATTTCTACCAAGGAGTTTTACATAACGACGATAATTTTGGCTGAATGATCGAACCTCCTTGGAAGCTGTTAAAATAAAAAGTAAAATGTTTAGTCTTTTGTCTATGAAGAAATGTCATAAAAAAGATCTTAGCGATTGTCAATAAAAAATTATATTTTGTCAAATAAAAAATCGTTTAAATAATATTCTTTGTTATTCTATTAACAAAATTGGTGCCGAAACCCGGGAATATTTTCCGCAAATAATTATTGATACGAATTATATATATCAATCAAAAAATATCAAGTTCGCCGTTTTTCTATGAAAGACGTGTTTGCCGTTGCCGTGTAAGTAAATCTGTTTGTTTACCTGTTGCTAAGCAACTGAAAAATTTTATATCGGATTTGATTTTCAACGATTATATTTTAAAATATATTGAAAAATGCCGATCGATGAGATTAGTAACACAGCAGTCAAAGTAAGAAAGTTGCGGCTGATGATTGCGCAATACAAAGGCCAGATTGCGCGAACTGAAAAATATATTATTGAGCAGAAAGGTCAAGTCTTGATAGAACTTGAAGGTCTCAAAATTAGGCTGGAGGAGCTGCAGCGAGGTTTGCAGCACTATAAGGATACATCAGTGGAACTCATGCTTCTTACAAATGATGACGTTTTCGAGGACGACGAGGTGGAGGAGAGGTACTACAAAGAAGTGTCGGACATAAAAGGTTTGCTGGCCGCTGGCGAGTGTTCTCCTAACGCTGGCGAGGATCGCCAGTCAGTATCACAGGTTCAATCTTATCACAGCAAATTACCGCAGCTGGATATAGCTTGTTTTGACGGAAAGGATATCACGCAATACAGACCTTTTATGGGCATCTTCCAAGCCATCGTTGACAGAAACGATAACTTATCTCCAGTGCAAAAATTATTTTACCTAAGACGATATTTACAGGGTGATGCTTTATTAATGATAAGTGGCTTGCCGTTAGTCAACGAGTCATATGGTCAAGCTCTTGATTTAATTAAGCAGCGATATGACAACAAATGTTTAGTTATAACTCATCACGTTAACGCATTGTTGGATTACCAGCCAATTTCAAAGGGTACGTCTTCGGAATTAAGACATTTAGTTTCTATAGCTAGGCAGCATTTGGGTGCCCTGAAAAGTCTTGGGCAAGAGGTTCAGTATTGGGATATGCTTCTTATTCCTATTTTGCTAAGAAAATTAGACGCTTATTCTTGCAGAGCTTACCACGTTGAGAGGAAGATTTCAGGGCTGCCTACGTTGGAAGAGTTATTCAAGTTTATGGAGCGGAGAGCAACCAGTTTCGAAGAGTCGCAAGTATCCGCTGGTAAGACTACTTTAAACAAATCATATATTAATAGGACTTCTAACTTGGCTAGCACCAGTGAGCAAAAAGAGTCGTCTTGTAGATTTTGTAACGATATAGGTCATAACATATTTTCATGTAAAAAGTTCCAAGCACTAAGTGCACTTGACCGCGTTAATTTTGTTGAAACTTATAAGTTGTGTAGAATCTGTTTAAATATTCATACAAAGAAACGTCACTTTCATTTTAAGTGCTCGGTATGTAAAGGTAAGGAACACAATTCATTGCTACATATTGATGAAAATACCTGTAATATTGCTAACCATAGTTTAAATATTAACAAAAATATGGTTTTGTTGCCTACCATGAAAGTCAAATTTAGAGCGAGCGATGGTACGGTGATTACAGCGCGAGGTTTGATTGATAGTGGCAGCCAAGTGTCCTTTATTTGTGCCAAATTTTAACAAAAATTGAGAGTTCCGACTTTTGAATATAATATGACTATCACAGCTCTCGGCCAAAAGCATAAACCAGTCGCTAGGGCTGTCAGTTTGACAATGACTTCTATTCACAATAATTATTTCTGTAATTCTCTCTTTTCTGTTGTAGATAATATTACTACTTATCTGCCGCAGACAAAAATTGATGTGAGTAGCATCCAAATACCAGAGTCAATTCAACTAGCTGATGATGAGTTTTATATGCCCGGCGAGATTTCGTTTCTGGTTTCAGCCGATATTTTTTTCAAAATTATGCTGCCGGACATAATTACTTTATCTGGGCACAATTTACATTTATTGTCTACAATATTTGCTTTGTCCTCTAATTTATCTCTGGTAAATTAGAGGACAAAGTGTGTTGTTCTGCATAGCATATGTTTACTGAAAAAGTTGTGTTGCATGCTGTAGTAGACGAGAGTATAGTTGATAATCCCGTGCAGAAATTTTTGGGAGAGCAGCATGCGCCTGAAGCTGATATGAAAAACAGTTATTTCCTTAGAAAATATAACAGATTTCTACCAAGGAGTTTTACATAACGAGGATAATTTTGGCTGAATGATCGAACCTCCTTGGAAGCGCTTTTGCTCAAAACGTTTTATCACTACCTTATACACGTCCCACTGCTAGGCACAGGCCTTCCTACATGAAAGAAATACACGAGGAGCTTAGGCCATACCATAACACCACCACGCTGAACCAATGCGGGTTAGTGGGTAAAAGCGGTTGCAGTAATAACCGGGACCAACGGCTTTACATGGCATCCGGAGCAAAGAGAGGCTCGAGATAACAAAGTATGACTGACCCATCCCGGGTTCGATCATGCCGAAAGTTGCTTTGTTTTCGTAATCGAAACCAGAGCGCTAAACC
Organism: Nymphula nitidulata; assembly: GCA_947347705.1. NCBI lineage: Eukaryota > Metazoa > Arthropoda > Insecta > Lepidoptera > Crambidae > Nymphula > Nymphula nitidulata. The sequence goes on from OX374616.1 coordinate 29,880,076, forward strand.
CACTACGCCAAGCTTTTTCACAATCTTTGACGTTTCTCGTCAAAGATTGTTGTGACTTTCCGACTGGTGATATCAGTTGAGGAATCCCGCTCATTAAGTAATAATAATATCTATTGTGTTGTTTTCTCGCAAATGTGTTGAAAAATGTTATATGGCAAATGTGCGGAAATTGGTATTTACAAACTAGTATCAAAATAACTATAACACGACTAGGGCGGCAAACAAGCGGACGGTTCTCGTAATGGAAAGTGGTTACCAAAGCCTAGGCGCTCGTAGTACTTTAAGGACTACTCACTCATGTCGTCACCAGCCTTTATACGTCTCACTGCTGGGCACAGGCCTTCTAGAATAAATATGGGTTTTCGTCGACTACACTGGTTCAAGTCTGTTTGAATGTAGTTTCTGTAGTTTGATGTATCTACAGAATGCTTGTTTGCAACGGGCGTGTGTGTCAACAATCAGTAAGGTACATAAATTTACAAAGGCACACATACGAATTTCATATTTGTGTTGAAATTTATTTTCATCAACAGACAAACAGTTTTCGCATTTATACCTAATACTTAGACCATAAGTAAAGACCTAATACTGATATAAAATTAAATAAAATGAATTAGATAAAAATAAATTTTGGTAGATGGAGGATATTCTCTCCATTTTTCGTTGTAGTTGGGTTTCGACACTTATCCGGTACAATGGCACCTAATATGAGGGCAAAATGCCTTGCTTCTTGGTTTTAATAATAAAAACCTTTCTACGTTTTAGGCCCTATAATCCAATAGAAAGTCACAAAAATCTTACATGTCGCCCTTGGGACTTGGAATACCCGTAAAAATTTTAGATACCGAGTGAAAGAAATAACAGCGCTTACGGATATAGGCACCCCTAACCATGAGTTCTCATAAATTTAAGATACTTCAAAATTTGTTAAAAAAAATAGTTCTACGCTTATAACAATTAGATAGATTTTTAAGTTGCCATTTTTTTATTTTTGAAAATTTCTGTGGTTAACTCATATTGAGATCTGTCAGGCCTCGCGTATCCATTTAGCAATATTTTTTTCCGGCTACTATTTTCTAATGTACATTTTGACTGATTTTAATAGTTGATTGATTTTATTGACTGATATCTAATGTGTGACACTGGCCTCAAGTGTACAGTGTTTATAAATTTGTGTTTCCAAGAGTATAGAGTGAGTGGTGTAGATTATGAATGCAGAGTACCTCCGAACGAGATATTTTATATCATGACAGAAAAAGACAAAGTTCTCACGCTTCGTTTATATTCCTTTTATTTTCATTTTATTCCTAAACTGAAAAAAAAAACTTAACAACTTCGGCAATACCTATTAGTAAGAATCAAAGGCGAGGTGCAATCACAATTTATTTGATGTTACAAAACTGTAACATCAAATATCTCTCTATGAAACTTAATGTTTGACTAGGTCTACGCTAGTCTATGTAGTCACTTTTTTGGCTACAGTAGTCGAAAGTTCAGTTGTATTTTTTTTAGTGTATTTATGTAAAATTCGGCTGTGCGAAAATTCTTTTAACATGTTTTAAGCGATACGCTTCTCTATACTAGTTCTTATAATCTAGATATGGTTATTATTAAGTTATTTGCTTGCACAAATCAATGCGTGGTATAATTGACCTAACACACATAAGACTCGCGCTCTGCCTGACTGAAAAGAGCACGAGTTTTAATCACACCGTTTATGCGACAGGTCTGTAGGCGGCCTAATTGTCCAATTAACAACATATCGTTAAGTACAGCCCCCCTATTCAGCTATTGTATTTTGATCTGAAACGAATCGGAAACGCTTAAGTTGCAACATTTTGTATTCTGCTAACTCAACGCAATCGAATCGTAACCGAAACGCATCAGTTTGGTATTCTACTAACAAACACGTAACGCGAACCGTTCGGTTCAATTATTGTTTCGTATTCTGCAAAATATTTAACATTTGTGGCAGCCGAAACGCATCGATACTTCTTTGTTCGAACTGTCCAAAATTAACAACTGTCTAGTCACTAGTCACTAAGCCAAAATATATTTGTTTCTTGCAATATTGCTAATAATTATCGAGCCGAAATTGAGCCAACCGAAAGCGTTTCGTTAGCGTTCCGGCTTTATAAGCAATGCTAGTGGAATACCTTTTTGTATTACAACCGCATTGGTAACGGTACCGAACCGCAGCCGATCCGCTTAGGAAAATAAATAACAGATTTGATTTACTGTAACCCTAGCATGAACATTTTTAAATTTCGAATCGTAATCGTATCGTTCACGCACGCATAAAATTTCAAACAAAAGCCAGACAAAAGCTAACGTAACTACTCGATACGATGGTGATTCGAAATTCAAAAGAGTTCGTCCTAGGGGTACTGTACCCCTAGCACGAACATTTTTAAATTTCGAATCGTTAAGCGCGCGTGAACGATACGCTCATGCGCGTTTAATTTCAAACAAAAGCTAGACAAAAGCTGACGTACTTAATTACTCGTTACGATGGCGATTCGATATTTAAAAATGTTCGTGCTAGAGGTACAGTACAGTGTACAGTTTTGAGATCCTTTCAATATGAGTATTCCCATTCGCTTTTCCGTTTATAGCTCTTTTGCTTAGCGAAATATTTTATAACCAAATACGAAATCGGCAGATCCAATTATTCTGGGTGTAAAATTCAATTATTGGATTAATGCGTAAAACTCGGGCAACAATTTCCTTTCCAATTACATTGCGCCTTCTAAAGTCAATAAAGTTTTATTTTAGGCGAAATTTCGACACTGGTTCAATATTATTTACTTACCTATTCGTAACAATCGCTATAATTATTACTTCCGTTATTGAAAATTATACAACGTCACCAATCAGAAACACATAAAACACAAAAATCTTTTGAAAGAGTATCTATCATTCTCTTTGGTGTTTTTTTATTTAAAAAGTGTAGACAACAATGGCTTACATTGGTTACAATAGGAAGACGTTTGTAGCACTCACGTGTGGGCACCAAATGAGTGCTAATACCTATATTGTTCTTTAATGGGAAGCAAATAAAGAAAATTAAAAAGTTCTTTTGAATAGTCCATTTCTTTTTGTAGAGCTTACATTGTTAAGGTAGTGGTTGTGTTACTTTTCCAGTTTACCTCTGGAAGTTAATCACCTTTCTTACAACTTTTATTATCCAATTCAATTAATAAAAACCGTGTCCTGCTCGTGGCCACCCTGAAAAATGCGTACTATAGCGTATTGTGCGACACACTACAGTTATAATAACTCACACTCATACACATACAACCCGCGCATATACTACGTAAACGAACCCCCGCAACCCCAGAATTCCAAATTTTATTTCGGATTTCTGTAACACCCGATATACATAGAAATACACGTTTACTTTAGTTTACACGCATAGAAGCTTTATCTTTATTTTTCCAATCCTTTAGCTGTTAATACGAAGCAGCGAAAGATTACTCCAGTATTCATAATTTAGCCTTCATAGCTTGTTACACCGAGAAGAATTCTCACGCTTGACCTACTCTGCATGCACAAGAGGAAACGTTACGTTGAGAGCCATAGAAACATACACCACAACTTAGTGTTAACAGGTTGCGAACTGAAATACAAAGAGACCCTGTATACCTAGGTGGCATTTTGAACAAGGAGGACACAACGGTTGGCTTGTAATAATTAAAAGTCTATGATTAATTTAACAATAATAATTTGAAAAAAAAAGCGCGGCCGCGTGCGTGCGTGGACCACAAGAACGCATTGCACAGGTTAGCCGCCATGTCTAGGATTGCTTAAGTGACTCTGGGACTCTAGCATCGTGAAACCTGGCCGTAGGGCTGGGTTGCCTGGGATTAGGCTGGTAAAATTGCTTCGGCAGAGCCTAGGCTACCCCCGCGAAGGGCAGTGGAGTTACTAGGGAGTTTTGGGTAGTTCTGTAGTATCATATGTACCTATATTCTATGCAAATAAATACATTTGAATTTGAATTTGAACATTTCTCCCCAACAAAAAAAGGGAGACAAAGGCTTTAGTCCTATCACCATGATTGGTTAAATCTTGGTGATGAACTATTTTTTAATCACATTTTAATGTTTTTGATGCGTTTAGACGCCTACTTTTTTGTAATAATTACAAAAAAAGAAAGAAAACGATAAAAAAAATATATGTTCCAGGCGGGAAACAAGCCCGCATCTTCTGATTTCCGGTCAGACGCAAAAATAAAAAATTAATGCGGTAAACCGGTATGCCAGATGCCGAGGTGCCAGAAATTAGCAGGTTATACCTAGTGCTCCGGTGGCGTAGTGGTAATCCCGTCTGGCCGGAAATCAGGAGACGCGGGTTCGATTCCCGCTCGGAGCATATATTTTTCATCGTTTTCTTCCTTCATTTGTAATTGTTACAATAAAGTAGGCGTTTAAACGCATCAGAAACATTGAAATGTGATTAAAAAATAGTTCATCAAAGATTTAACCAATCTTGGTGATAGGACAGATACTCATAGTATCTGTCTGTCTGTCCGTCTGTCTTTGTTAGTTTTTTTTTCATAATTAGTCATACAAATGTAATTTGAAAGTGCTTTTTAGGAGGGGCCTATTTGAATATAGATATTTCCATTCCATTTTATTATCAAAAAGTACCTACTAGTGGAAAGTATAATAAATATAAAATAAAAATAAAATTGTAACGCTCGGCCACATTGCTAATTTATCTAGTCAGCCATCTCATTACGATTATTGATATGAGCCGAAACACGCTTTCACTGCTGTAAGTTTCTGAAATAAGTATAGAGCGTACCGCAGACTATTTGATAGTACAGGATCAGCTCAAGGTTAGGATGTCTTGGAAATACCAAAGATGTAACAGTAAACCAAATTTCAAATTAATGGGGTCTGTGAAAGTTAATAACACCCTTTTATCAAATAGGAAATGTGCTAATAGTCATCAACGCCTGAACAGATCTTAATGAATAACTAACAATAATTTTGATCATGTCAGCTTTCAAACAACAAAACCGAACCAAAATCAGTCCATTCGTTTAGGAGCTACGAATCCACCACACAGATACACAGACTGACACGTTGAACTTATTACATCCCTCTTTTTGTTGGGGGTTATTAAAATTATAGACTGCTGATGACGGTTTAACAATAATATTACATACCTACATTATTATTATTTTTACATTATTCAGTCAGTACAGCAGACAGCACATCAAGCGTAACAGTTTGACCTTGAGACCGCCCTTACTACGTTCGTAATAGAGATGGCTTTCGTAGTGCAAGTTGCACTTGATGCCCATCAAGTGCAACTTGCTAGTAGTCTATACACATGCATATTCAGGTACTTTTTAGTAAATCTAGAATTATTTATTTTATCCTGTCACTCATAATAATTTAATCAAATTATAGAATTATATTCTCTTTTTCCAATCCCATAATAAATGCCTTAAATAATCACAGACAATCAGCGGAACCCTCATCACTCCTTTGTGCGACAATGAATCAATTTCCACTGTTCCCAACAAAGATTTCATAGCTGTTCCAACAGACATAAACAAACAGTCACTCGTATTAAAAGAAAACTTTCCTTTGTCAGGTCTTCACAGCGACAGACTCTGTTTTCATACGTATTATGTTTTGGTTCGTATCTTGGAATTAATCGTGTGTGAGAAGTTTGCTTTTGAGTTCTGTAACGTCGAGGCATACACGCAGTCTGTTGTTGTGGATAAAAATCATATTTCGACTAAATATGAGTAGTGTAAGGGAAATGCTACGTTGTGTACTTTCATAGCATTTACAACGCTAAAATTAGATCATTACCATCAATTACTCCGGGGCAAAATCTGTTACTGGATAAGTCTCAAGTTAAGCCCCATATGGAGTACTGCTGCCATTTATGGGCGGTAACACCTAGATACCTGCTTGGATCATTTGACGCCCTCCAAAGACGAGCTATGAGAATTGTCGACGATCCTGAGCTCACAAGCGGTATTGAACCTTTAAGTCTAAGGAGAGATTTTGCCTCCTTGTGTGTGTTCTACCGTTTGTATAACGGGGCGTGTTCTGAGGAATTATTTGACATAAACCCACGGTTTCTTTCTATCATCGCACCGCTCGCCACTGGCAGGGAGTTCATCGTGATAAATTGGAACCAAAGTGGTCACGTACTGAACAATTTCAGAGTAACTTTCTCTCGCGTACGCTCAAGTTGTGGAATGAGCTCCCAGCAGAGGTTTTCTCGAATGAGTACAGCATGAGGTTCTTCAAAAAGGGCTTGAAAATGTTATTACAAGGGTCAGCAACGCGCAAGTGATAACCCTGGTGTTGCAGGCGTCCATAGGCTACGGTAACCGCTTACCATCAAGTGGGCCGTATGCTTGATTGCCACCTTAGTGGTATAAAAAAATCACAACGCTTGCGGATTGTTAGGTAAAAGCGCTTTTTTTTAGCCTTAACGGGGTAACTCTTGGCCTTTATCTCACCTGATGGTAAGTGAAGATAAGGCCGACGGTGGAAGCGAGTTACACCCGGATTCCTCAACCACAGAGGAACTGGCTATCTCACCTCTAACTGCCGGAACACAAATCAATGCTGTTAACATTATTGTTTATTAACAACTGTTTATCAGCTACCACCATCTGACCTAAGTCTGCCGCCATATTTGGCGGCAGACTTAGGTCAGATGGTGGTAGCTAGCCAGGCGGACTTAGAAAAGCCCTACCACCAACCAAACCAAGCAGAAAATTTCTGCCCCCACGGGAATCGAACCCCGGACTTCTAGATCTGAGGAAGGTGGTGGTAGACTGACCACACCACTAGACCACAGAGGCGGCTTAAAGTAAAAACAGGCTCCTCGTGCCTTCCAAATCACCGGGTAGCTCGAGATTATTTTCGATTAATCCATCCCGGGATCCATCATGCCGAAAGTTACTTTGTTTTCGTAATCAAAACCTGAGTGCTCAAACTATTACGTCACCGAGCTCAGGGGCCTAATCACGCTAATTTTCAAAGTTACCAAAACAAAACCAAAAAAGGTTCCTTTACACACGATTTGCGTCGCACGATTTTCACTTTCGTTTTGTTCACTTTTTCTTCTTCTCAGCGACAAATGTCTCTGCTATTAGAACTGCAGCTCGTTCTTGAGCAAGCATTCCTGGTCCAGGTCTGTTTTGAACGCGTACTGGCGCCTGACTGCTAACCTGTGTACGTTCCAACTTCTGTTTCAGCAGTTGAGAGTTCTTTGTATCTATCTGTCACCATTTTTATACAGCACCACACGAGTCCTGCTTTTTGCCTTTTTGGTTGCTAAAGTCTTTTCCAACTTTTCACACACGAATATGGTTAGTAGGTATACCTATGTGCGTATTTATTAAGTTTCTTTTTTTTTGTTTTGGGACCCAAATCCCGTTATTACAATTCGTATAAAATGGCCTCCAGACGCCTTTAGTCTAGACTTCGTAATATCATATTCATGAGCATGAGAAATATTTATTCATTATGTTGTTCATATCATTTAAGATCTCGAAGAGTAACTTAAGCCGCAATGCCTCAGACGTAACATATAGGACGCCTTATTTTAAGTAAATCTGAAGACATTTTGAATATGAGCATAAGGATTTATACATAGCAGACTCCATTACTTTTTGAAAATTATGCAAAGTATGTAAACATTGTCATAAGCCTTCTACCTGAATCTTTGATCACAATTACTCACAGCTGACGGCATACGTTTGCTATTCGAAAACTCACATTACATCCCGTGACGCACTGCAATAAAACATGTCAGGTAGGGTTTCCGTTATTCAATGTTTTCCAACAATTGTGAATATTGGCGCTTATCTGGGAACAAATCGTGTAAAAATAAAAATCTGATGTTGAAGACACCAATACCTATTGGTTTTCGTTTATTTTTAAGTTTAAAGTGATTTGAGATAAAAGAGTGAAAATATCTTTTTACTTAAACCTTAACCCTTTTTCTTTTGTTTCATAACTAAAAGCACTTTGAAAACGATTTTGGTATTACTGAAATGACTTTTGTTTCATACAGAAATTAAGAGACAAGAAATACGGGACAACTTTTATGACTTGCTCTATTAGGATTCTTGACGTTAGAGGCATACATCTGTTCTTATACTAGTATGTACAGCCATGTCTGAAAAGGCACACAGTACTACTCAAAGCTCTTATATATTTTAAAATTGAACTCATTTTAAGCTGCAATAATGTGTTATGTCGCAGCAATAGCTTTTTAAATTTGTCTGCAACGATGTGAGCAATACAAAATTTTAACATTTTCTTTAATTTCACGATAACTTTGCAACAAATTCACCCATGTCGATGGTACACCATAGCTTTGAATAAGATGAATTATATTTGAAATTTCAGTACACTGGAGATGAATATCGGCGAGTAAGCCTTTTGTGGCGTAGCGTGTGTGTAGGAGGATGAAAAGCAGATGGTGTATTTTCGACTAAATTTTTTGTCAAAATTACAAATTAGCTAAAAAAGGTCGGTCAGAATTTTTGCTGGAGTTAGAGATATCTACGTTAATACCTTAGGTAAATTACGTATATTGTAGACTAGACCCAATACCACTAAGTACTTTCACATCTCTGACGTCACTAAATTTCACTGACTGGATCCTATTCACATCTTGCAATTAAAAAGTAAGGCGTGGGTGTGATTTGGCACTGATTGGCCGAATTAAGGCCTGCTAGCTTTGATTTATAAAGTCTTTTTATAAATCAAAGCACTTCTTTCTTCACTTCTTTAATTACGACTGCTAATATTCAGCACAATCTTCGAGAAAAGTATTTTGCTAATAGTACCTACAACGTTACGGTGGGCAATGGCTGCTATGTCAAACGCAAACAACGTTATAGATTGGTCCGACCCGTTTACGTAGGCCTAGGAATGTCTTCCAGGACCCTGACGATCCAATCACGAGCGCTAGTGCCCTCGCACACACTAGCACATCACGCACTAGCCACACGTTTGTTATACACCGTACTCGTCGAACCAGGGTGCGAAGACTCGGTCTACACTTGTCGCGTTTTACCATGTACAGACATGTGCCTGGGCGCTTCTCTCCCATCCCTCCACGACACGACTCACCTGAGCCGATGTCCGAGCCTTTCGAGGCACCCACCGAGCGCCCTGGAGACTCTAAGAGTCAGCGCGACACCTCCCCCGGAGGTGATGCCTGGCGATTAGAAATACTCCAGAGGCGAATTCGCCCCAAAGGCTTGAGGACTTGCCAAGGTTCTCGCCTCCTTAAAACCCCGGTCAACAGCAATAGTATTTTTAAAAAAAGTTATAGATTGAAGCAAGTGATAGTAATTGAGAAAAATCGTTATAACTAAGTAGGTACAGTCAGCATCAGAATCATGTGAGCTCTCAGACTTATAAAAATAATCGTTGTTTTTAGCGTAACTTATGGCGCTATAAAGAAACGTTCTTTCCGGCCGAGAAAAATAGATATATGTCTGACTCAGCGCGAGGAAAAGAGACAAAATAGCGAATACGCGGGTAATGTAAGCGAAAAGATACAAATCCTTTAAAAAAATAACTGTGCAGATTACGTAAATGTTTCAATGCTACTGTGAATATTAATTTATCTACTATTTAATTTAATTTTCTATTGATAACCTAATATCGTTTATCAATAATTTAAACTTTATTAATTTTCAAGAAGTGTTTTCAAAAATAAAATCTCTCGAGATCTTTAAATAATGCTGCTTAAGACAAAAATATGAAGAAATATATTACAGATTATCAGATCCATAAGATCATTCAGCGACAAATGTCACATAATGTATTTGAAATATAATAAAACTAGAAAAAAAATTCACGTCCTGAGGCAGGAATCGAACCCGCGACCTTTCGCAATCCGGGCGACTGCTCTGACCACTGAGCCCCAGGACTTGGGATATCCCTGTGAAATTCTTCTAGTCTATCTGTATTTGCGTTTATGAGATAACGTCCACCCTACAATGTCGAAATATTCTATTTCAACATCCGAAACGAGTATTTTTACAAATACCGACGATTCGGTTAAGTTGCGGCAGTGCTTTCAAATATTCTCTCTCTTATTCTCTTTTGTTCTCTTTTGTTCTCTTTATTTTTGTGCTTTCTTTTTTTTCTAGTTTTATTATATTTTAATTACTAAGTAATTTTTCAAACATTTATAATACCTAATGTTAAAATCAAAAAATAAGGTCACAAAATGTAATTAAAATATTAACGAAGGAAAGGCGATTCTAATGCTGCAGTAATACTGCGGATGTTTTTCTTAAAACTCTTAGCTTTTTAAGCACTTTAAAGCTCAGTTCCGATAATTTTGACGCTGACTGTCCTACAACTCATTCATTTGAGACGCATGTTAGCCTCCCGCATGGATTTGTTTAAACTAGCCACACGGCCCATATTTACACAAATAAATCCAAATATAAGATAAATATTTGGATCAAATACGTAGGTATTCATTTGTAGCTGCAAATAAACTTTTTATATAAATAATAGTTATCATATTTGGAAATTAATATAACTACGTAACACGCGTCAAACGATTAAGATTGTAAAATTTTTTGATATAATCTTAAAGTTATTATGTTTATTTTAAAAAATAACTGCATAGTTGTCGCTTTTGAATGGACAACAAAACTGACACACCCACGACGAATTGGCTCAAGTTGGTTGGAAGAGATCTCTAATAGAGATAATCTCTTCTTTGCATTACTTCCTTACTGATGTATTCATTAATTCATGTTATTTATTTAATGTGGGTGATAATATAGTTGGGCAGTCCGCTATCAGGGATAGACCCCCAAGCGTTTATATTACTGGGTAAGAATTCAGCGGGTAACAATATACCGGCACAAAAATGGTAGGAAAAATTGGAGGCTATATAACTATATACTAACAATGAACTACCCGATAATTCTTCCCCCAGCTACCACCAGCCTCGCCTGTCATACTGCACTTACAAGCAGCGATAAAAATAAATATTAACCGCACAACACATATCTCATTTTAACACAAAACATACTGAGGGTCGTTAAAAGATATAGTAAGACAATAAAATATATAGAATTATTATTGTTGTTTCATAACTTTTGGTGGCGTGGTGTCTATAAAACGAGCAAAATAAGGAAGTAAATATAATATCTTTAATCATCTATCTAACACGATGGTGTTAGATAGATGATTAATGATGATTGATGATGAATGAGATGTCATTAAGACTATTCTTATGAGCCCAAACACCTGCTGTAATTTTCTGAAGAATTGAGCATCCCGCAGACTATTTGGTGGTTCAAGGTCAGCTCAAGGTTACTATGTCTTGGAAATAACACCGACGTAACAGTAAAGTTTCAAATCAAATATGTACCCTTCATTGTCGCCCAATATTTAAAAATAACTTTTGTTCTTAAGTGTTTAATTGTAAATGAAATGTAGAAGATCGTATAAATTTTTAAAATGAAGCCTAATTTTACTTCCATAAAATAAACATATCACATGATGATCATTTTAAACAAATTGCATCGTATATATCGCTAACATAATTCTAATTCTAATATTAATAACCATGAACATTGGTGTAAGGTAGAGAACTGTCTCTGCCGTTACGTAATTTAAGACACATTTGTTTCACTGATTTGTATTTTACTAACAGTATGATGTAAGTTCTATGTCAAATAATTAATTAAATGTTTCCTGTAAAATAAATAAATGAATAAAAAATACAAGTATACACACACTGATGCGTACATGAACTGGTCTTTAGAAGAATTTATGGCACTAGGGGCAAGATCAAAGGATTGATAAGACTATAAAGATACGTGGAAGATTAAAAACATCCCTAATTAGTCACCAGCCCTCAGAGATGTACCATACTCAATTCTATGATTACGAAACTGAAATAAAACATCTCGAAAAATTGATCCTGGTGAACCCTCCTCTAAACTTAAAAGTAATTACAAAGTATAGATGCCCATCTCTTTTATATTCATCCAGAAAGAGCCCACAGCGGCCGAAAAAGCCGGTAAGGTTGGGCACAGAGATATTTTCTACGAAAAGGAGGCACACGGCTAACTTGAGTTATTTAAACTCACAAATGATAGCAGAGTTCTAAATTTAATTTAAAAATGCAATGATACTTACTTTTAATATTCGCAAAGTAACGATTCTATACTGCGTGTTTCCAAGACTATACTTATGATAAAATTAAAAATTCTTTTATATATTTAACATAAGTATTGCTATAAAAATATGAATTTTGAAAATATTCGTTTCATGCTCTTGTCCTTTTTCGTCTTCTTTCTTACGATAAAACCATAAAAAGAAGTAGCTGGTTCTTTCAGACATATAAATTATTTTGCCAAGCCAAATAAAAACAAATGAAATTAACTGATCAAATGAGTGTTACTCTGACTTATTTCCCGTCTCTTTGTTTTGGTCCTAACTATTGCTGTGTACAGAGTAACCGAGATTTTAATGTGGCAAGAACACTGGTGGGTCCTCAAGCCTTATGGGCGGATTGCCTCTGGAAGATTACTTATGACAAAAATTTCAAGAAAAAACCAATATCCTGGTATTGGGTTGACATTCTAGTAGAACTTTAAATAAAATTTACTGGACATACCTATTCAAATTTTTCGATCGTTTAACAATACGCACGCCATTCATTATATGTATCTGACACGCCACGACGAACTACGCGTCGCTTTAATATAATACCTTTATCTGACTGAAAATAATGATTTAAAACACTAGCGCAAATCAAGTTTACCTCAATAACCTATAACTACCTGTGATTTTTAATTTTTGTTTATTACTCACTTAAGTATTTCTCAAGAATTTACTCAGTTTTCTCAGTAAACCAAATACTCAATAAACGCCCCTTTTAAAATGTCTTTACAGCCATTACAAGAATTGAATCCCGATACTATTGAGAAATAAATATCTTCGGACACAACAAAAAATAAATTACTAAAACAATCTCAAGCCTTTCCCGTTTCAGCTGTGAAGCAGTTTGCTCTTTATTTGATATTGAAGCGTCTTTACGAGTCGCCACTTAAAAACGTAAACAACCCATAAAAATCTTAATTAAAAAAAATCAATTTTTTCCTTTGTCTAAATGGCAGTAATGCTCTGGTTTCAGCCAAGTACAGTGATGAGATATTAAAAATAGTAAGGATAAACATCGAACATTCGATATGACAGTTACTTTGCAAGCTTGTACACGAATGAAAGTAGCATTCAAATTAGACATAGTCGTAGGCAGGTATAAAGTTTAATATGTTTATGTAAAAGCTCATAACGTGGTATGTAGGTCAAAGCGTTAAGCCGGGACGAAGGAAAGGTTCCTCTAGGTTCACATTGTAAACAGCCACCCCAATATTTCCATGGGCCGCCTGAGGACTTTTAAATCACGACCGATTTTGACGTACAGCGGTTGCGGACTAAAAATGTTTATTCGATTTTAATTTCGACTCCATCTCGCGCAGAGGTCAAAGATGTCAACTTAAATGTGACTTTTTAAAATTTTGGTACATTTATAGTAGCAAAAGATATATTAAAAAAAATCATTAATGACATTACTAATGTAAAAACTACCATAATGTTGAAAATATCTCATATTCTATCTGACTAGGTACAAATGGTGTGAATAATAATACATGGTAATGATAAGGTTACATAATAGTTTTTAATTAGGTTGCGGGCGAAGCACTTAGTTTGCTTATGAGCCAACCGCGCAAAGCTAAGCGAGCGACGCGAGCGCGCCGTGGCAGCTCTAACGTGCTTCGCTAGTGTGAACTTATGAAAAATAACAGTGCCAAATTTTCAGACTCATATTTTTAGTAATGGAGTTGCTACTAACCACTTACTATAAGGTGGACCGGATGTTTGCTTACCACATTTGTTGAATAAAATAATAATAAACTGTATTTCTATGCAAAATGGCAGAAATAAAATAACATAAGATAAGTCTGTATGGTTTCAGTTCCCTTTGCCTTCCCAATGATAGAGGTATAAAAATGGCTGCAACAAAGTACAACTTCGTAATTCCCAAGTCCGTACCTATCATAATCTAACAGCGTTCACACGACACAAGTTACCTACTAACATATCGTTTAATAGCAATCGTTAAAACAAACAACCCCGGAAGCAATGGCTGCTTGAAAACTGACTTTAGGTTTTAATTAAAACACTGCTAAGCATGATTTAAGAAAATAAAATCCGCCCAAATAAAAAAGTATTAAAATCCATCCTCATCCTCCATATCATCATAATATAAAAATGATTAAGGAAACTTAATTAAAATTTTAAAGACCCTTTCAATGATACTCACCTACAGAGCAACCACCCGATAGAAAGTTTTACAAACACCTCTGCCGCTTTTGTATCATCTGTAACATTTCTTAAAAAAAATCGATTTCAGGGGGCTTAAAAGTTGGGACTATAAAAACGGAGTACCTAGGTACAGTGAACACCAAAAGTATGTGCTTTATTGCTTTCGTAAATATATTTATGAACTGTCAAAAGTAGGGGCTGGTGCAAATCAGAACGTGGGGAGAAATAAACGTGGGTTGATAATTTCTTTCTAATGACTGATGCTCGTTTTCAATAACATTTTTCTTGGCGTTCAGAGCAGGGGGGGCACTCTTAGAACAATGCTTTTGGCAAAGAAAGTAGCGCCATCTATGAAGCTTAGCGGTGACCTTTTTGAATGAAGTCTTCAAAGTGTCTCGTAAGATGTCGCTGCTACCGCTACTAGGTTGAAAACAAACAATATTATTGAATTGAAAACAAAATAATAGCAATAAATTGATATTTCCTTTAGTAAAAGGTTGATAAGTATATTATTTTTATTTTATTTATGACTTTTAGCAGCAAAGAATAATATTTTTACCCTTGGCAACCCTGGTACCCTTATTATAACTGCGTCATTCACTCACGTAATGGCTGCCGAAACTTGTACTTGCGCTTACGTTGTTTTCAGTTATCTAATTACGTGTGTGTTCTAGTGGTTTTGATATATTTCTGTGCTAACAAATGTTGAGTTGAGAGTACTTCTCCGTTCAGGTTTCCATATCACTACATCGAAGCCATTATTTTCAGCGAAAGTTGTGACATGTCAATCAACTCTATAAACTTGAAGACTTGGTGTATTTACTTGCGTTAGGAGACGCTATGTTGCGATAAAGACGCTTTGTGTATTTTGGACTCTTAATGTGTTGTGGACTGTGGATTACAAAATTGCTACAATGCCTTTCTTTTGTATTTTTGGATGTAAAAATCCAGAGCAGTGAATAGATTTATAAACGAAAAATTGTATACGTTGGAGACGATAAAATGAAAATTGCGACCCAAAAATATTGTTTGCAATATAAAAATAAGTCACAGATTATGTGCTGTTTTATTTATTTATTTTAAAATAAATATAGTTCATTAATTTAATGAAGCGTATTTCCCAGATACGAGTAATTTTATTTCATTGATATAATGTTTGTTTTAATGTTGAAAAAGCTATCATAAAATAAAATAACTCGCATCTGTGAAATACGCGCCATTTAGATTTCAAATCTTTAGATACAAACCTACCTATAGCTACGTATATATAGTAGTAGTTCCCGCACTATTTTCCAGAGGCGCTGATGGCGTTTCAAATTTATGTTACAAAAAATTGCCGCGAGTGGGCGCTCTTTTCCCCTATACTTACATTACTCTTTGGTTCAGAGACCCTTAGCGATTTTTATCTCAGTCTATATAAAGAAAATAGAAAGAGACAAATATAGTTAAGAGTCACCTAATCCTAGGGAATGGTTAGTAAAACAGACACGATAGACGCTGAGCATAGGTTCTTTAAAAAAAAATTCCAAAAAAAAATTGTTTAGCTTGGCGTCACCCGTTTTGAATTATTATTCTCTCCCCTAATAACCTTCTTCAACTTCTGCTGCTACCTGTTTGTACGCGTTACGCGTCTCCAACAAAAATATTGCTGAAAATAAAATATCAAATATCAAAGTTTGTAGCAGAGATCATTACTAGTAAGAAAACTTTAAAGCCAAGTCGCCTTTGTTGCCAAGAGCAGAGCACTCGTTAACTCTGTCATTTTTATTCACAAATCGCACCGGGTTTCTTTAGAGTAAGAATATTTCTTTTATAAAGGTAAATGGAAACGACATTTCTTTTTACTTTGAATGTAAATTCGATATTACAACCGGTCAAAGATGGCTTGAACCAAACGCTTTTTGACTTAGATTATTTTGTTGCAGGAACATTTTTTTAAAAACGTACTTTTGTATATAGTTTAGTTCCACGCAACGATTCCCTGACAAGTTCTATAGCTGATGTTGCTATGTCTAAATCTGAAGTTTTTTTTTTTTACACAACTAGATGACAAACAAGCTGACGGCCCACCTGATGGTAAGTGGTGACCGCCGGCTATAGACACCTGCAATAACAAGGAAAAATCACTTGATATTGCAGGTGCGTTGTCATCCTGAGGCCTAAGATGAAATGCCATCATGCTCAGTAATTACACTGGCTTCCTTTCCCTTCAATCCGAAACACAGCGAACTGTTACATTATCCCTTGTTTAATATAGCGATTCCCTTGAGTGCTTAGTACTTAGTGTAGTTAAAGTCGAGCTTAATAATAATTGTAATATGTTAGATAGTCGTAATTGGTCTACAAAAATGTACATAAAATTGAAAGTGAGATATAATGGAGCTGTGTACTGACACAGCTCCATTATATCTCACTTTCATTTTTTTTTATTTATAGTTAGGGACAGTTCCCTTACTTTAAATAAACCAATAAAATAAATAAATCCTTCATTCAAATTTTATGTGGGGCATTCGCTGGGGCATAACACATTGTATTGCATCTCAGGTTAGTCGAACATATGATATTTATCAGTAAGAAAGACGTAATGGTGAAAACAGCTATATCTCAGATTAAAGAACATTCTATTAAGGTTTTGTGTAGTAAAAATGTTTTCAAAAATGAATAGGCTATTGATTTTTATCATTTGTGACATTTAATTTTATACGTAAAATGGGTGCTATAATGTCAAAACCGTCATCTGGGAAATGTCAAAAAACATGTTAAAATTGCCCGTGACTGCCTACGTATGTCATATAATAATCAACTGCTACTAGTCAGGTAAGTCTATTTAATATCAAGTTACAATTGTGTTTCGAGGCAGCTTCTTTTGTCTTATAAACGTCATTAAGACATCCACCTGTTGTTTACTTTACTATAAACAATTTTATCCACCATTTTATTAGCTTTGATTATTTTTATACTTTCAGTACCAAAGTGATCATTAATCTTTGAACGTATGCTTATAGCTAAAACCTAATGCGCTACCTCCCTTTTGAACATCACGGAGATAAATACAGTCTGTTCGCCAAAAATTGGTGTAAGCAGCGAAAATTTCTAAAAAAAATAAGGGCAACTTATATTATCCAACGACCCGTTTTTTTGACGGCGGCGACTGTGGTTTCGGTCGGAAGGAAAAATAAAACATACGAGAGACCACGAATCAAAACAATAAGATTAGTATATTTTTATATACGTTAGCTCATTACAATATCGTCATTGTTTAAAGTCGTAATGAATTAATGTGTCAGAACAAGATAAAACACGCGAGGATGATTTAGAGAGTAAAATTTTTATTAATAAGCTTTATAGCGCTTTGGATGAAAACGTCTGTTAGCTATATAGGCATATCTGTAAAAATAAATAAACGCAGTGGCAGTTATTTCACCAAAAACTCAAATACTGGGAACTGGTAGACCAATTTCATTTCAACGGTTTTAATTTCAACTAGATACCTCTACGCGTTCCCGAGATAAAAAGACTTGACAGACAGATGGGCGGCCGGGACAGACAGATAGACGGACAACAAAGTGATCCTGTAAGGGTTCCGTTTTTTCCTGTTGAGGTACGGAACCCTAAAAAGGGGCGTCATCATCATCACCAGCCTATATACGTCCCACTGCTGGGCACAGGCCTTCCTACATGGGAGAAACACATGAGGAGTTTGGGCCATAATACCACCACGCTGGCCCAATGCGGGTTGGTGGGTTAAAGCGGTTGCAGTAACAACCGGGACCAACGGCTTAACGTGCCTTCCGAAGCACGGAGGAGCTCGAGATTATAAATTTGATGGACCCATCCCGGGACCGACCATGGCGAAAGTTGCTTTGTTTTCGTGATCGAAACCAGACCACTCAAACCACTACGCCACCGAGCTCCTCAAAAAAAGGGGCGTACTTTTCTCAAATTTAGAATTTTCGAGTGTAATCAAGCCCATTGTCTTACACGAAAATTAAGTTCACTGTCTCCTATTTATTACAATTCAATAAGAAAAGCGAAAAGATTATTTAGAAATTTCAAGAGCTATCAAAGCACGTCTTAGGTAACCGTTAAAATTTTCAAAGTTTAATATTTTACAAATACGGTTTTCAGAAAAAAAAACTTATTTATCTAAATAATAAGATCAAAATACATTATAGAGCTACATCGCTCTTAATTAAATGTGTAATAATGTAATTAATTTAACGATTGCCTAATCTATTTTCGCCAGAAAGCTATCCTGATATCCGGAAAACATCTTAATTACCTTTATATAACCCTGGGGAAAACGACATTCCATGGGAACCACTACCCCAATTTCACGAGGAAAAGAAGAAATAAGTGGCACTGTATTATCAATCTTAATTAAAGTAATTGAAGGCAGATATGAATAATTTTCTCTCGACAATTTTGTACAATAACTTTAACAAAATGTGTTGGTTTGCAAACAATGCGAGCCAACTATTCATACCTGAAAAGAATAATCACTAAATGTAAATACGCAAGCATAAACTTTTTGAGTAACAGCCAGAGTTGTAGAGTTGTGTGAACTAAGTGGTTTCATTTAAGTTTGCATCCGAAAACACGATAATATTATTCGAAATCTACTAATCTCAGTGAAAGAACATAAAAACTAATAAATAACACAGTATTCAAGTAAGTATAACCTCAAGTTATCCAATGTCTGTCGCCAATCTTAAATTGATAACTAGCTAAATATATCTTATCGGGCGAGAGAAGAACATTTAAAAAACACACTGAAATAATGATACATAACACAATATATTGTAACAGTAAAAATAAATACACATGTAATAATCACACTTTTCACCTCTTTTAGGGCGACACATGAAAGAAAACAAAAATGTAAACAGCCAGGAGCCGCCTGCCAACATTCGACGAAATCAACATTAAAAATCTAGAATCGTTCTTATTTCACATGCATTTAAATTTAGAACGCTGCTCAGAAAACGAAAGGTTTTTGGAATACACTTTTTAAATTTTAAATAAAATAAGTTACGCACGTACCTTGTTCGTTTGCATTCTGGCGGGAGCGAGTGGGAGCCATGGTCACGTCCGACACACACCGGTTGCGCGCGAATACTATGTCAACTGGGGTTTCGGCGGGATTCGCGACAGGCAACCAGTGTCGTCGCTGTTATCGATGTTTTCCGACACGCGGTGAACTATCGATAAAAGTTTATCTTAACCTACCTCTACAATCTTATTGCGTAATTATCATTGCGTCGATTCATATTCATCAAAATTCATATTTTTTGCAAAAAAAGCTTATGAACTGAGTGCCTCCTATAAAAACTAAATACTCATAGACATATTGGTGTTTTGAAAACCATTTTTTACCTACTGCAAAAGCGTTGAAAATCGTGTTCCTTCATGTTTCGGAGCAGGTCCAGCGCTCGTATTCGCTTAATTAATTTGACAGTCTAAACTAAAATGATGATTATTATTAGCAAATCTACTAGGTGCAGCAGTACCTAGTAGAGTTAATGATAATCTCTTGGCTTATAATGCTGCATTGAATTGGATAGGCTAATAACATAGTGATTATCAATACTGTTAACGCATAGTTCCGCTGTCCAAATTCGGAAAATGTACTCTTGTTTGTACGCCTATAGCTTGGGGACCATTTAATTGATTTTGATACGGTTTTATTATTTTATAATGAGAAAAAAGATTCCTTCAGGAAAGCTTTATTCTATGTCATATTGTCACTGTACAAACAAAGAGAACGGCGCAGTGAGAGTTTTATAGTGAAGCGTGACGTAGTTTACCCACAGTTTTCGTTGTCAATACTCTGAAAAAAATGAAATTAAAAAAATATTCCAACTTAAAAGTGAAAGGGTTAAAAAGCCTACAAACAGAACAGTTATCATTGGCATGTTAGCCTGGGTCTATTTCATAAGATTCACTAATAAAAAGCATTTTTAATTTTGCTCACAAAACAAACCGCGGGTAATCAATAATTTGGTTAGAATAATTTTAATAAACAATGCAACTTCATTACAATTTTATACAAAAAAGCTAAAACCTCTATAAAAGTGTTAATTGTAGCACAATACTAAAAAATAACGAAAAGCTAGTATTTTTTAGTAATAATTTTGTTAGAATAATTCGAAATGACGATGCAACGCCATTTCAATTTCATACAAATATGAGACTTGTTTACAAATATTTTATTTTTTTAGATTCAAATTAGATTCAAGTAATTTTGACACAATCCACTTCTAAGCAGTGACATATTAATTACCCTGGCTTAAGGTATTACGTAACCTCCATCATTAAATGATGATTATTTTCGTAGAAATTGTCCTACAATGTAGTGTTTATAAATACGCTAAGTTTAAAGTTTTATAGTGGCTGCTGACGACAATAAATTAAAACATGGACTATATACTTCACAGTAATGTTTTGAACCTTCAAATACATCTTCTTCATTTGATGATTTCATGGCATTTCTATGAAATAATATAACATTGGCTGAATTATTTCAAACAAATGTTATAAAATTATCATATGAAGATGTATTTGAAAGTTGGAAAGCATGTCAATGAACTAATATAGCCCATGATTTAATTTATCAGCGAATTTTCGTCACCACCTTGTATGTAACCTTGCTGTTGTAAGTATCATTTAATGTTATTTCTGATAGTATCACAATATTGTAATATTCAAAAGATTTTACGCCATTAGTAATTCAGTTAGAGTAAAATCTTCTAAGCGTAAACTTTTTTTACTAACTCAATATATTTGCAGTAAATAATCAAAGTGGTATAAGTGTCACATTTTAATGTTTTTAAGTCTCGTAGGTACGTTTAAACTTTATTGTAACAATTACGCCGGGAGACATATATTTTTTCATCATTTTCTTTCTTTATTTGTAATGGTATTAGTGTGTTTTTAAAAAAACGATATGTTGTATCTATAAACTTCAGTCTACGGGCTTTATCAGTCTCGAGTAGGCCTGGTTGGCACAGTCTTAGCTATTTAAGCCGTCCGAGGTCATCTCTAAAGGGGCGCATGCGTAGACAGTGTCTACCAACGATTGCCCGGCAGACCCACAGCGTTGATTGATTCACGAACTTGTGCGCAGGTTAACTCACCCGAGGCACGTGCCTTAAGTAACGCACTGCCAACCATAAAAGAACTCCCATCCCCCTCGCGACATTTACGTGCGCGACCCTAACCAGGCGTTTGGGCAAAAATCAACAATCCAGGTTACGCTGGCTGGTTTTATCTAGGCGCTGCTTGAGTGCGCGCGTCATTTGTTTTGAAAATGGAACCGCCTCGGAGTTTTTAAATTGGTTTGTTTGCAAACTTTTTCGTTTGAAACTTCTTTGCGCAATTAAAATACAACATTAACGCTAATATAGTAATTTTAGTTAAAATACTGCTAAAAACGTGTTTAATTCTTCCCACTCAATTATGTGCAGTGAGAATTAGAAATAATGTTTGACAGCACTATAGCTAAAATAGGTTTATTATGCATTTAAACGTCAAGAACGATAATTGTAATGTATTAAATAAATGTTTAAATAATGCTTAGATAAATATCTCTCTGTATTTACGCTTTATTCGTAATAATTATTATTACATAGCCATACATACTTAGTGCGTTTTTCATTAAATACATATTGATTTCCTTTTTACGAAGATGAAATCAAAATAATATTGCCTAGATTTAAAATATAAAATCTACATAGCTAACTGAAAGTTTTGTCACCTCCTAAAGTGATATTCAACAAACTTTACGCGCATTTTTCTTACAAGAAGCCTTTGAAGTGAAAACGATTGTACTTAGATTGAAACGAATCCAAGAAGATATCGCGAGATTCACGAGAAGTTGTGTAATGAAATTGTTATTTTTCATTTCCACTATCTATGAACTTGGAGAACTTCTCGAACATTATTCATATTGCCTCTTTTGTCGGATCACGTAGCAACAGTTTGTTACTAAGTTGTGTACGTACCTACATTGATGAGAACCTGAGAAACAATAAGCTAATATTGCTAGGACAAATAATTTTCATGACAACCCTGAAAAGTATTAGCTATGTTATTAGTAAAGATACCTTTTGAATAGGGCCAAGTCAAGAAGTGCAAATCAGAAGAAGTGCACTCAGCTTTAATCCGTCAAACGTGAGATTCCAGATGCAATTGATTTTGCAATTGTCATAGCCCTCCGGTGGTATAACGCCGCTTGACAGATTAATACAATAATTTCGTTGTAATCATTTTATTGAATTATTGAAATTAAGTCTCGTAGGTACGTTATATAGACTTTAACCGTAAAATAGCCACGTACGTATACAGAATGGTGCCGTCAATACGACAATAAATTGAAACGTGGGCTATATTAGTTCATAGAAATGGTTTGCCATTTTAAAAAAACATCTCATTCATTTGATGATTTCATGACATTTGTATAAAAATAATAATAACAATAAAATTTATTCTAATAAACTTATTTCACAATATAAAAATTAAATTATAAAATTAATACGAGGCCGAAATAATATAACATTGGCTGCATTATTTCATAGAAATGTCATGAAATAATCAAATGATTAAGATGTTTTTGAAAGTGGCAACCCATTTCTATGAAGTAATAAGTATAGCCCATGTTTTAATTTACTGTCGGCACCACCCTGTATACTTTCATCGTGAAATAGATTATTGTAGTGTAGTATGTATTATGCTGATTTTAAATCAAAATCTATAAAAACATAATATACTTTTTCGAATGTCACCTTTAGCGTAGGGCACTGACTTCTGAAACACAGGTTATACCCCAACCACCCACTCAAGGTCTTCACAACAAATTGTATTTTTTTTTAAATCCAATATAAAGATTATTTCTTTAGAAATTATTAGTAGATAATTGAAAACATGAAAAATGAGCAGCAAGAAATAATTAACGTACTTCAATTGGCTTATGTAGCCAATTAAAATTGTTTACAGGACAGGAATCTAAGACAAATATATTTCAGTTGCTATGCTAGAGTAGGAATCATAAGAAATGATTTAATGATATCATAAACAAAGATATTTTGTTTCTTTCATCGTAATTGGTGTTCCCAAACTGTGCCCATAGCTAGCATAAATGTTGCTTAATTTCGAATCGTATTCCTATCACAAAAAGGTCGCGAATGTCATAAGTATCTCTTTTTTTTCTTTCTATAAGAAGCCTGGCAAATTACTCCGTACCACCTGAGGGTAAGCATTAAAAGGAGTCCATGCGAAGACAGCTGGAGCATAAACATCAACTACGCTCTCTAGCCGACTCGGACTGTTCAGTCCTGACGCAATATACAGATAGACTAGAAAAATGTCACATGGTACCAAGATGTCTCGATGCCCCCCACTCCACACATACAACCGGCGCATATACTACAATATTGGCCCCAAGATCTCCAAATTTTATTTAGGAATTCTGTAACATCCTGTACATAGCTAGCTCCCCGTCGAATGGCGTCCATATTTTCAATAAAACAATAGTTTAGTATCACCAAGAAGATCTACAAAAATATTTAGTCACCCATACAATTATGACCGCGCATACCGTTGCTTAACCTCGATGATTGATTACAAATGTATAGTTTTCAGACTTTACCCTGTACTTGTAGTATAAGACGATATTACTTGCCGAATTTCATAGTTCTAGGTCAAACGAAAGTACCTAATAAATTTTGATTCCCTTAAGAGTGTCGAAATTTTTCGTTTTTTGCGGCATAAACGGCCGTATCTTTTTTCATGTTATTTAGAAGTTTGATTTTATCACAGCTTCAAAGGGCTGTTTGTCTGAGTATAATTATGATTTAATTTCAACTTGATCCCTCCAAGCGTTCCCGAAATATAGGGTCTTGACAGACATACGGACGGACAGACAGACCGACGAACAACAAAGTGATCCTGTAAGGGTGCCATTTTTTCCTTTTGCGGTATGAAACCTTTCAAATTAACATTTTTCAAATCAAAATTTATTTTATTGTTTATTTTTCATTTATTTTTCTTTATTGCGATTTGTGCTTTTATGAATGGCGTTGCAAAGTCAAATAAGTAAGCTCAATACATGTACGTTCAGAAACAGACTGAATGTTGTTACTAAGCTGAAGTATTTGTAATTTCTATATTTCAATATTTTCGCGTTATTTGGCCGCCTGTTATTACGATTTACCAGTTAGTTTCTTTCAATATTTGCTTGATCCAAACAAATTTATAGACTGAGTTGATTCAATGTTGTTAGCCTATTTGATCCAATTGAATTATAGAGTTGATGCATTTTTATGTGCTTCCATAGCAGCGCAGGACAGGATACATTTCTTTTTGCTAACAAAGATTTATAGATAACTCTACATATTATTATGTACCTTCATTCTATGCAAATGAAGGTATTTTAAGATGGTGGACATGATTTTTATGCGCATTCGCCTATTGATTTTAGAGCTTTTACTTTCTTCGTACAGGTTAATAATAAAAAGTAATTAACCACTAGTATTCTAAAGCTATGACATAATTGTTGGTGGTTTTATAATTTTCACTACAGTATTGAGATTACTACTTGAACTACAGTACGACTAGGTGCAGATTTTTTTATTATTCATCCTGATTTAAAAAATTCTCAAAGTATTTAAGCAAAAATACAGCGTCAACCTCAATATTGGTTCCTAAAAGGGCTTAATCTGGGTATTCTACAGGGAAACAATGGTTTTATTCAGCAGCCAATCGAGCTTTAAGGCCTTTGAAGCTGACTTTGCTTAACGATCGTTTCAATTTACGTTCGAACAATAGTTTATTATTAAACCAACATTGTTGAGCTTGCTGCGTAGACTGAACTGTGGATTAACTAAGGACCTCTTATCCATTTATCATTTAGCAAGTATCTGTCAAGTTACTATAATGTGCATTTCTTTTAGTACGGTTTACCCAAAACACGTTTTCTTCAAAGCTATAAGTATTAAAATAAAATAAATTTATTTCCATTGTTACACTTTCGTTACGCTCGCGACCACTATTGTTGTTATTTTCCCATGCGCTGAAAATAACAATTTATTTTATTTTTTAATGAGTCCATTTGCGAAGACAGCCAGTGCAGTTTAGACACTGCTCTAGCCACCTCCACCATGACGGTCCATAAGGTGATTTTTACGCCTCTTTTGAAGCTACCCATGTTAAGGAAGGAGGGAACACGTGTCTTAGCAAAGAATTCTAAGTTCTCGAAGTACGACAAAGAAATGAATTACTAGCTCTTTCCCTCTCTGTCTTGGCCGAAAAAATGGTCACGAGGTATCGCCTTCAAATATCGATTTTCTCAATTAAATCGAACTATAGAATAAAAGCCATCTAAACTTAAGATGTAGGACACACTACATCATCAATGGAGTTACGTAATTAGGCAAGGAAACAGGATTTTCACAACGAGTTATTTAATATGTCTAACTACTCCCTTTATACGCTCCACTACTGGGCAAAGGCCTTCCTGCTAAGCAGAAACACAGTCATGAGGAGTTTGGGTCATGACACAGCACGCTGCCCCAATTCGAGTTGGTGGATTAAAACGGTTGCAGTAGCAACCGGGACCAACAGCTTAACGTGACTTCCGAAGCACGGAGGAGCTCTAAATAACAAATTTTCATTGACCCATCCAGGATCGACCATGGAGAAAGTTGCTTTGTTTTCGTAATCGTAACTAGAGCGCTCAAACCATTACACCACCGAACTTCTCCCCTCGTCAGAGTAATAAAACGGCAACTTTATAGATAACGACCTCATGCTAAAATCACGGTACTCTTCTATAGCTTACATAAGGGCTATTAAAAATAAAACTCATAGTCTAAGATCCCGATATAGAACGACCATCACCGAATATATATTGCATATGGGTTGCCAAACAAATTTTAGTCCAGGGTATGATTAATTAATAATAATAATAAAAAAAATTAAACATTTCACCGGTTTGATTATTAGACAAATTCTATACCCATCGAAAGTATGAAGCCCATAAAATATGCAAACGTTAGGTTGCCTATTCTTTTCCGGTCACAACTCTCGGGTAGCCAGGTATAAACAGGTAAATCGATACTTGCATTTTGCACCGGTCTGATTATTGAATTAAAATTAAATGAAATTAAAGATTTATTTTATTATAAACACGGTGGTCTAGGGTTGCCTGCGAAATATCAGTCCCGAATTCCAGTTGTCGAATATTGAAAAATTTTATAAAACCTCCAAAAAAGTGAAAAGGATAAAATAATTAAATTTTAGTAGGTCCTCCCCTAGGTCATTCATTCCCTAGTAACATATTTTTATACAAAAAGTATGTTTCTAGGGGATAAGTACCTACTTAAATTTAATTATTATAACCTTTTGAGTTTTTTAAAAGCCGGTTTTAATTTTTAATTAAAAAAAATTTTTTCATAATCTTTAGTGATAGCTTTTTAAGGTCGAAGCTAGATGGGTGCCCGTCAACTTATATTGTTTCCTACTGTCGTATCGTTTCACTAAAAAGTCATAAGAAAGCCAAAATCCGCCAATTTCGCATACGTAGACTTAATAATTTCAGTTTTTTTTATATAAAAACCAAACTACCCAACTGATTTTGAAAAAAAAATTATGGGACCCAATGGCAGCTATTCCGCATCGAACAAAAAGAATTACGTTAATCGGTTCAGTAGTCTCGGTGTAATCGGTTTAAATACAAAGAAAAGAAAGAAAATAAAAACATACCGGCCGAATTGAGAACCTCCTCGTTTTTGAAGTCGGTTAAAAATAAGACATGATTGTATTTTTTTTTAAAACTAAATTTCATTTCGGTCTCCGCTTAAACATCATTTGGAATTACCGGCTTAAGCCTGGACAAAAACAATAGGAAGGTAATATAAAATAAACTTTACGTGAGAAACAAAGACACACTAATGTACCTAATTTTCTTTTGTGCTGTCCAGTTCAATGCTAATGGTACGAAGAATCCACACTGCGCAACCATTTTGGGCGCGCCCGTTTATTCCCAAAGGATCCTAAGAGAAAAAGGTTAATAGCCTTTCTAGAATATTTCAAGACTTGGGATGCAGCCAGACTAAGTAATTTAAGGATAATTATTACATCTAGATGTTTCAAAATGAAATAATGTTCTCCGAAAGTTATTACAATAGCTTCTATCTGCGGAATTTTATCTGTTTGCAGAAAGTTTAATGTTTTCAATGAAGTGTTCGAGAAGCCCGTTGAAAGTTTGCAAACCGTGGTTAATTTAATCGCAAATTTAAATATATATTTTAAATTATTTTTCACTTTGTAGTGAATTTAGAAAGTGTCAGTATTTTTTTACTGACGAACCCCATTTATTCCCACTCTGTTTAAGATGACAAAGCAAAATGGTGGGCGATCGTCTTGAGTTCATTTCAGCTACACAAGGTTAGTTACTTAGTTAGTGGCCCAAAAGTTTTTTATACGACCGGGGTGTCCCACCCGCCTGATGGTAGATGGTTACCGTATGGGTAGGTAACGTGCGCTACGTTACCATATCAAGGGAAAGCGATATATTGACAGAAAAGCAGACAAGTCACCACCGCCTTTCTTATTACAATCGTGAAAAAGTTCGCTGTGTTTCGGATTGAAGGAAAAGGTAGCCAGTGAAATTAGTGAACATGGAAAGCATTACATCTTAGACCTCAGAAAATAATAGAATAGAAATAGTTTATTTTCTGTCACAAATAGAATTAATACATATTTCTGACCTTAAAATAAATTAAAATTAGTGGCACTAAATAGTGTCCATTTAGCATAATGTCAGGGCACCCGTAGGTAACATGACGCTGGTCTTCCGTGAACATCTTGAACGGGGGAGAGCTGCTGTACACAAAGAACCTTATTGACTTATCTATTAAATGGAAAAGATAAACAATATCTCAGGATATAATAACTCAGGATGACAACGCACCTGCAATACCAAATAACTTTTTCCTTGTATAGAAAGAAAGAAAGAAAAAAATATTTTATTTAAATAGGCCACAAAGAAGCACTTTTAAATCGTCAAAAAAAAACACAAAAAATATAATTATTAATTAACGTCATAGTCTCTGTCTGTCTGTCATGTCTGAATTTACACCGGTTCCAAAAGTTGAACTACCGAGAAGATTCCGGCAACAAACTCGTGTAGTCACTCTTTTCAAATAATAAATTACAGTGTTTGTAGTTAAAAAAATATAACCTTTAGCAGTGCAGTGCCGCCCAGCGAAAAAAATAATTAAAATTAGAAGAGAATGTATATCAACATACCAAAAAAGTAGGTACCCAATGTCAAAATCCAATGTTCAATGTCAATGTCAAAAATATACGTAAGTGTCTATAGGCGGCGGTTACCACTCACCACCAGGTGGGCTGTCAGCTTGTTTGTCATATAATTGTATAAAAAAGGTCTTCTTGTTCCCAATTTAGTTGTCTCTTGAAGAGCTCTGGCGACCCTACTTACCGCAGGAGGACATCGCTACAAACTAGTGGTAGATATGAGGTTCAACACCTCATATCTGAATGAGGATCTAACAATCTTGTTGAGTTCAAACCTAAGTAAACACAGGTGTGCGCATTCACAGCCAAAATGTCGCCATTCCTTCCCCTTTCCTCTCTTCAGGGCACTACTCTTTCGGGACAGGGCTCCATCAACTTGCTCAATATGGATATATGCTACGATCTGAATCAGAGGAATTATATCGAAACAGCAATCAAAACAGCCTCACGGAAGCTCGGTGTCCTAAGCAAGGTGCGTCGATTTTTCACGCCAGACCTCCTGCCTGCTGCCTGATGCCTGCTGTACATAATTCCGAAGGACCGATTTTGTGTTGAATATTGCTCGCACCTATGAGATGACTCCGCCAAGAACCTCCTCGATGCACTGGACAGATTTCAGCCTCGTGCCATCCGTACCATTGACGACGTAGAGGTCACGAACAGCCTAGACTTGTCGTAACAGTGCATCGCTTAGCGTAGTTTATCGGCTTTATGATGGAGTTTGTTCTGAGGAGCTTTTCGACTTTATCTCACCTTCCCCCTTCCTACTCAGGAGCACGCGTGCCGACTTTCGGAGTCATCAATTTACTGCATCCACCTCAACATCACGCACTAAGAAGTTTTGTAACTCGTTTCTTTGTCGGACTTGCAAAACTTGGAATTCTTTGCCGGCACATGTGTTCCCTCCTTCCTTGCATGTTAAAACATGCACGTTAAAATTGACCATATGGGCCGGCAAGGTGGAGGCGACTAGAACAGTGCGTTTCAACTTTCAAGAGGCACTAGCTGTCTCCGCATATGAACTCTTCGTACCGCTTCACATCAGGTGGTGTTGATTCATTTTTAATGTTCCATCGAAAATACCTTAAATTGTATTTTTGTGATATACAGTAGCTGTAGGCAGGCCACCAACTTTTCCGCACAACAAGCGGACGAAGTCACGTGCGGCCATTAGTTTACTACAATTTATTATTGTATTGCAGGACCCAATTTCACGAAAGTATTTTATTTACGTAGGTAATAATTAATACTTCGTGTGTTTTTGTCTACACTAACTGAAGTGTGATTTGAAATCTGCAAATTAAAAAACCATTCCTTTCGTCCCTTATCAACTCGCCGGCGCTCTCATGCAGTAGAATATCTGTTGTATCTGATATGTTTGTACGTGATCCACAAATTACTATCTGATCCCTTGCTAGCTTAGTCAATATTACACTCTAAAATTCTAGTAATGTATTTATTTAGCTGTACAGCTACCGCAATGAAAAGTGCAGACTATATTCCTTTGGAGTGGAGAACATAGGTATTAAAACTACCTTTAGCTACCTATGTACTTTGCCAATGTTATATTGAAATATAAAAATATACATTGAAGTATACTGTAGGGTGCCATTTGATGGCTTAAGACAAGGTTTTTATCACAATAATTAGAAAACTGTGTCTGAGGAAACGTTGTGTATATTCTTTTGATCTATACAGGGTGTTAGGGGAACTCTCTCGAAAATGAAGGCAGATGGCAGTGCTGGTCACCCTAAACTCTAATTGTTAGAAAATAAATTTGAAATCGCGAAAAAAAATAGCTGTTTCGTACAAATTGTAATATTTACACGACCTGTTGGTATGGAATAGCTGATTTTTTTGCGATATTTATTTTTCTAACAATTTGTGCTTAGTGCTGGTGACCCTCTGCCTTTGTTTTCAGGAGCGTCCCCCTAACACTCTGTATAAATAAAAATCAATGTTTGAATGTTTATCCGCAATGTGCTCCGAATTGTTTGATCAGATTGTGGTGAAACTTCAGTAGCATTCCGGACTTTTTTGCGACGGCCGCAAAAAAGCCCGGATTATTATATTTTTTTGGTATTTCTTTCATAAAACCTAACGTTTTCCTTTAACGGGCATTTCAAAGCATGCCGGGTGTAGCTAGTTAATTTGTGAAACAAGTGTTTGGGTGGACAAGAAATATAGAAAAAATATAATAAAAAATAATTTAATGTCAAAGACTCATCGAAGTAGCATCATGGAGACTGTTTATGTCAACTATATGTATGATAAGTATGTGGTCATTTCAAGGTCAATTTCAAATATTAAATATGCAGAAATAGACCATTTGCCGTCCCCTTTATAGAAAAAACTCAAAAAACTGATAGTAAATTTGCTTCTAGATGGATGATTGCAGAAGAAATAATGCACTAACAAATAAGTATTTAACTAACCTACTTAGGTTACATTTGTAATAACCAAAATTAAGCTAGGTGTAATTACAGTTCATTTGATTTAGCAAAACGGTGCATCTGTATGCAACTTTATTTTTGGCTAATAGGTGTTTCCATAAGTTAAGTGGTCACTTTTTTGAGTTACAGGTAGTCGAAAGTTCAGTTGTTATTTTTTCAGTGTGGGCTGAAATAAAAACAAAGAAATATATTTCATATAAAATATAAAATGCTGTTAGAGTAGTAACGGATATTGCCTGGGTGTTAATTGGCTTTCTCCAGCTTCTTTGATAATGTTTACTCCATTAGTCTACTATAAGAGGATTTGCCGTTAGCTAAACTTTGAGTTCCCGTATTCTTTTAAATTAACAAACTAAGAAACATGCGGCCCGCCTGATGGTAGAACCTCAACGTAACGTAAAAGTCAACAGGAAACTTTATGTTGGCGGTATTCGGCGGCGGTCATCTCTCGCTGCTAACCATGGTAAGAGCCATGGTTAGTAGCTAGAGGGCATGGGAGGCGAAACTGTATCATCTTCATCTACGAAACTGTACTCACGCAGAAGGTGGCAGCGGAAAGGGAGCGGGAAGATAAAATCTACCCCTATCCAGACATGAGGAGGCGGGCGGTGACCGATCGCCTTTCTGCGCCCTAGGCGAGGCCGCGTGTGTGCTCCTCACGTTTGCATTGCACAGGCCTCCGGGCTGGGATTGCCCAAGTGACTCTGAGTTAGCTCCAATGGTGCAAACCCTGGCTGTAAGGTCGGGTGGACTGGAGAAATTGCTTCCGCAGAGTCTACTACACCCGCGAAAGCAGTGAAGTTACCGGGGAGTTTTAGTGAATATTCCCAGTATCATTAGCGCTGAGCGACCACCACCATGGCCGTCGCCTAGCCAGCGGCGAGTAGATCCGTAATCAGATTTGCTCCCGAAAAAATTATAACTTTATTTTCTTTGCTCCCATCATAACTTTCTTGATGGGCTCTGGAGACCCTAATAATTGTGTTTTGGGGATGCAATCTCATTATGAGACTACGATGACACACTGTCCATAAGATTCAGAATCTTCCCAGCAGCAAGAGTTTTGATTTCGTTTATGTGTCTCGCCAGGTGAGGGTTTCGTTTGTGAAATATTAATTCAAAGTCTCACAGAAGAAGTAACGGAGTCTTGGAGCTCCTGATATCTTTTTTTGCGCAGTAACACAACATTACATCCTCCTCGATGCCCTGGACAGATTGCAGCGTCGTGCAGTTCGTATTGTTGGCGTTGTAGAGGTCACAAACAACCTTGAGCCTTTGCAATTGCGTCGAAACATAGCGTCGCTTAGCGCAAGCTCTATTGGTTATATCACGGAGAATGCTCTGAAAAGCTTTTTGATCTTATCCCACCTTCCCCCTTCCTACTCAGGAGCACGCATGCCGGTCTTCGGAGTCTTTCTCCACCTCAACATCACGCACAAAGAAATTCAGTACCTCGTTTCTTTGTCGTACTTCCAGAACTTGGAATTCTTTGCCAGCACATGTGTTTCCTCCTTCCATTAATATGGGATCCTTTAGAAAAGGCATGGAAGTACTCTTTTTAGGCCGGCAAGGTGGGAGTGGCTAGATTAGTGTCTAAACTAGCTTGTTTCGCATATGGACTCTTCTTACGGCTTCATATGTGTCGTGCTTTCTATAAAAAAATAGATTTGCATTAGTGTAAATCTGTGGTATAGTTTCTATGAGAAACATACATACAGACAGGTCAAAAGATTCCCCGACTATGCTATGTAAGAGGAATATGACGCCTATACGTTTCCGGAACAAAGTTGTTCGACCGGGGACCAAAGTGGTTGACATCATCTAGAAGTATCAGTAGGCCCGTGTCATCTGTCGTAGAACCGGTAAAGATAAACAGGTGGCATGTGGTCGGATAAGGAAAGTGGGAGATCGTGTATTGGGGCACAGCCTTGAAGAGGCGTACGTCCAGCAGTGGACTGCAATAGACTGATATGCAAAACGGCGTTAACATTTAGTCAAAGTCAATTTTGTTTCTACTTCAGATTCTACACGCTTAAGCCTATTTCCCCGCCCTTCTTACATCCATTAACTAATAGACTTTTTGCCGATCTCAGCTTCGTGTATTTCATTTCACTAATTTGAACGTCTCGGACAGACTTTCGTGGTCCTTTATCAATATACCAGTATATAGATACAGTTACAGACGAACAATTACAAGCCAATTATTACACACCGAGCGCTCCTCTAGAAACCCAAAAAGCAGGCTAACAGCTCACCCTGAGAGTAAGTAAATTAATACACAAAGAGCCGCAGATATACTCGTTTATTTCAAATTGATTAGTCTAAAGCAATATCTAGTTACCGAATAATCACAGCGTAGTCCAAAACAAAACCACTTCGCTGGTTAACGAAAATTAATCACTTCGCTACGTTACCTAGTTGCCTTACTATCTGCATAGTGAAATAGATATGACCAGTAGGTTTTCAGCTCCTTAATGATCAATAGACTAAAAACTGCTTTCATCACACAAATTAATCCTTGCATACTTTTGCAAATTCAATGCGTCAACATTAGTGCGCTAGAGCATATTGAAAAAAATATTTTGTGACTGCTTCTTACATTACTAGTTTTCTTACTGAATTTGAGGATGTTTATATTTTGCAGACAATTATTATTGACGTAGTCACTCAATTTTTTTTTGCCCGTTCAATACCTAAGTGTAGAGTCGCAGGCAAATTCGTTTGCCAGTATAAAATATAATAAATTCTCGTGTCTCAAAGTGTCATCGATTTCTAATACGCTCGTACAGCGGTACCTACAGCAGCCCTTTACAAAATGATTTTTGAAGGTTTGATTGAAAAGTTAAAGGTTTTTTTTGAACTACTAAAGCGGTAACAAACCCTGATCCCACCAATCACACAACGAGTGCTTCAGTATACTAAGACTAGGCAAATTACGATCTGCCGAATTCAAGTATTGGCCGCCAACACACTGAACAATTGAGTAATCAACCTTAACGTTTTTAAACTGATCGCGCGGTTTACATATGGACAAATAACAGAATTTTCCTGAGACATTGTACCTACTCAAGGACGACCGACTGGTCGAGCAATCTGTGCCCCTTGCTATACAGGCTTCTCGGTCAGGGGTTTGTCATAGACCTCCAGAGGTATAAAGCCACTTAACTGATTAATTTGACGTAAGCCTAGTGCGAAAGATCCTATAAAGTATATTTTTTAATTGGATGGAAGTTCCGACCAGCTCCCTTATTTTCAACTGTCAGAAAGGATTCTAATATCTGGAACTCTGTACCTTACACTTTTCACAGCAGGGCATCAAAGCAAGATGGTGTGTGACTTTTCAAATCGAATCTGTGATCCCCCAGTTGAGAATAAGGGGCCTGCGCCCTTATTCTCAATTGGAGGATCACAGATAAGACAGTACCAACGCTGTTCCAGGAAAATGAACTTCATTTCCCGGTTCTGTATGTAACAAAAAAACCCTGGAATATTCCGGGAATTTAAGTAACGGGAAGCAATCCCTAATGATGATGGTATAATTACGTGTAACCTCTTTCCTTTCCCTACCCCGTTATCGCATTCATTCAAAAATGTTCGCGCGAGACAACACATTGGCGCGAACTCGCGAACGCGCGTCAAGCATGTTATTCGCGCGATTACATTTATTAGACTTTCAGATGGTTGCGAGTTAGTACGAACAAAATTTGCGCAAATCGCGTGATCGCGTTCTATTATCACTTACCATCCTGCAAATGTCCTAAGATCGTAACTTATTCTACGGTATACATCCCAACTTAGCCACCGTCTAACTTGTAACAATTAATCTCGTACGATCGAAGTGTCTGTCACGATCCTTATTTGAGCAATGCTCAACTCCCTTATTTATAAATCGTACAAGCTGAAACTGCTTTATTTACAGCGGATGGCGAATTTTCACGGTCTAACAAAAATAACCAGTAGTAGGTAGTATTATAAGGGTACGATTTATTTTGTCTGCTTGTAGCTCTAGCAATTTAGAGGTTACATCTGAAAATAGAATTGTGATATACAGTCTTACTCCCAAGTTTAAGGTGTCCACGGAAGACCAGCGTCGTGGCGTATTAGACGTCCGACATATGCTGAGTTGGGCTCCTGTTCAGTACCGCAATACAATTTATATAAGTTAAGCTTTTTTTTTGGTTTGTATCGCACTTTGTAACATTGTATTCTTGTATCGTGTGTGCTGAATAAATTTTTATTCTATTCTATTCTATTCGATATAAATATTTACTTGGCCTTTACTTGAAAATTTATAATAAATGATAGCTGAACGTTAAATCCGTTCCTGATAATTTCTGTGCTTTCGCTCATTGAGCACAAAACACATTGCAGAATTTCGATATGAATATCATTATTGGGGATTATGGAAATAATTATTTTACCATGTTACGATTCATCAACAATCAGATAGCTTTGACAGGTTGCCAGTTTATCTACGGGAATTTAACGTCACAGTTATTTGTTATTATTTTATCCAACGAAACTTTTGATGCCGATTTTATAAATTGGTCAAAAGGGTAGCGTATAGGTATAAATAATATGTATTCTGTGATGTTACAAAACAATGTTACATTTGACCTCAAAATGGAATTTATGACATGAATATATTGTACTTGACGATCCTGAGTTATAGCTGACAAAGCATGAAGCCAGTGCTCTTAAAATGATGTTGGTTAATTTCTTAATTTAATTTGCATACTATGATAATGCTATGCACGTTACAGCATAAAAACCAAAGGGTAAAATTAGTATGTGATTTATCCATTTCGGTAGGAGTTGCTCTAGTCTACTTATCTTTCATTCATCCAAGCAGCAAAGAAGTGAGAGGTGTATCTCTGAAAGTCTAGTGGGTGGACGGACCTACCCTCTGCTTTTCTGCCCTGGAACATCATTCCCAAGCAGTAATAAAAATAAATTCATACAAAGGATCTTGTTTTGCTCACATCTACTGCTCGCTTGGTAAAACTTCACCACGATAAAGGATTCTACCTGCTTAATAAATTAAATAGCAAAATTTTGCTTCGGAAATCGGAAACATTCTATTGTTACAATAGATGAAAACACAAGTCAAAACTGAAGATATACTTGTCCCTGTAAGCCGCAGATTTCGTTCTTACAAGTAATAATCAAGATATGTTGTCAGAACCTAAACTTCTCCTACCGAATGTTTTCTCAATTCACTTTGTTTCTAATCATTAGTTATAATTAGCTTCTATGGAGAAGATCGGTGGCGTAATAGTTTGAGCGCATTCATTCATTCATTCATTCATTCATTCATTCAAAGGCACGTTAAGCCATTGGTCCCGGTTGTTCCTGCAACCGCTTTAATACACCAACCCGCACTAGGCCAGCGTGGTGGTGTTATGGCCCAAACTCCTCATATGTTTCTCCCGTGTAGGAAGGCCCGTGCACGGCAGCACGTATATAGGCTGGTGATGATGATGATGAATCAGCTTCTATTTATGTGTCTACTACGAATTACCTTTTAAAAAACTTTGGAGATCTTACTATTGATTAATTTGAGTAAGTATTATGAATACATCGCAATAATAAAGCTTATATTATATTACTTTGTGTATTTTTATTAATACCTCTTTGAGATTAAAACGAATAAGATTTTTTTTTATATACAATTAGATAATGTAATAATATTATTTTGTTTTAGAAGACTATTTTGTCAACATCACCATTAATTTTTCAAACCGCCGGAGGACTAACGACAAATAAAAATCTGTGTCAAAATAGAATCTTTTCATCTAAATAGAATCATTTCAGGAAAAATTAACCTATCTCTTTGAAGATAAGGATGAAATAAAATAAGCAGCTCATAATTATTGTGTAAAACCTTAACATCCTTAGTAAACAGAAAAATATTTTTTTAGGTAAATAAATAAACGACGTCCCTGACCTAATCTTTCATTATTATTATTTTTTTAAACACTCACACCTATTATCTAGCCTAAAAGTAAGCATCATTAAGGACCTCTTGACAGAGTAGCCTGGGGTACATACCACTCGGCCAGGCGGTCGTCATTCACTCCTGTTTTTATTTTCAGTGACTTGCACAACAAAAGTTAAATACGTTAAGTACACTAAATTATCAATTTATTTATATGAATCTGATTTATTTAAGTCTTAAGCAATTTTAACTGTTGTTGCTGTGCAAGGTACTTTTATTTTGAAAATTATGCCTAAATAGGGTATGTATGGCGAAAAGTCTTCTGGCACCGATTAAAAGGGATACCACAGTAACATTCAACCTTTAGAGTAGTATTATTCTAGTCTGTTCCGTGCTCATATGCTAGGAGCAATAGAATCTCTATTGTTTTTGAAGCCTGCCTAGCTTATAAGGGGCAAAAGGCTTATATTATCAACTGTTACACTCGTATGCTTTCAATTGTAGGTACTTGTCAACAAAAAAACTACTATATGCCTACTTATAAACAAGGCAGCATATTCAATCGCTGCGGCTTAGTCAAATAAAGATGATAATTCGCCTGTGTATATTTGCGACTTCAAATAATAAATATTAATTTATTCCGTGCTTGAATATTAATTATTTACAATAAATATTTGTATGCAATGAACCAAACCAAAGTTGGCTATCCGAACTTTGAGAGTAAAATAAATATGATTTTTTACAAAAGCAACTATATTACTACAGCTTTAAAATCGCCTTTGACTTGTCAAAGGCCCATGTGACGATAAATATAACAAAATATTCTATCATTGTAGTATTAGAATTACTTTCCAAAACAATGCAGATACTTTTGATAGCTCTAGGAACTAAAATGATTCTGATGCTGCCTACGCTAGCTTCCGAACTGGAAAAATATGATATAAAAATAATACCGATAGAAAGTTAAGAGTACCGATAAACAAGCTCATTGTAAATAAGTGGTTGAGTTAATGAAAAAAGTCCTTAGAAATAATACAACACAATCAACAACCACTCTCTCTGTAACGTTATAATTATACAAAAAGGTGGCCATGGGCCAGGCGTAGCCAGGTACAGGTAGGGGAGGGGGTAGATACCCCTCCTAACAACAACCCAGAGCCTTCGATAATGGCAAAATGAAAAATGTAGGTATGGGATTTTACATAAGCCTCTGATCAACTTTTGAACTGAGGTATAATAAAGCGAGTAAAGTGTGTTACTTAAGCTGCTATCTTTTAGGAGTTTTGATTATCTCAAGTCCTTGGAAGCCCTTTGGTTGGAGCAGTCACACGGTTCGTTTAAGATTCGGTTCCCACATAAGGACATGAATAATTTCTAGCTTAGATATTTTACTTGTGTCTGGTTTTTAGCCTTTGATTGAGCAGCACCAGTATAAAGATTAATTTTTGTACACAAAAAGCTCGTAGTGGCGTACCTGATAATTTCCTCGGGATTACAAATTCCTCTCTCTACTTTAAAAGGAAGGCAAAATACATTTTAAATTACCAGAACTTAATGGCCTATTTTGTTTGCGGTTCAAATATATCATAGCGGGGAGATATAGTCG
The DNA here is from genome assembly GCA_947347705.1 of Nymphula nitidulata. Lineage (NCBI taxonomy): Eukaryota > Metazoa > Arthropoda > Insecta > Lepidoptera > Crambidae > Nymphula > Nymphula nitidulata. The sequence goes on from OX374616.1 coordinate 29,918,758, forward strand.
GCCGTTCTAGCAGGGGAACTAAAACTCTTTGCGATTTCAATGCTTGGACCACAAACGGCGTTGGATGCGGTTTTATTAATGCAAAAAGTATAGAGAAAACAGGTTAGTGTTATACCAACCAACGAAAATTAATATTGTTATTGGCTAAACTACTAAGGCGTAAGGCGAACTGGATTTTTAATTATACTACAGCAAAAAGTTGCTCACAATCATTTTCTCATTTCGTATAAAAGTTTCAGAAATGAAACTTGACCAATTTAAGGGAGAAAAATTTTGTAATCTCCGGATCTGTTTCGGTCTAAAGTGACAAAGGATTTTGGTACATTAAAATAAATTAATAATAAACAGCTGTTCTAATAAAAGATCTGTAAGATTTCCTTCAAAATCACATGGTTTCTCAAGTCAATAGGACATCATCATCATCATCATCATCATTTCAGCCGAAGATGTCCACTGCTGAAAAAAATCTTCCGTGATGATTTCCACGACTATCGGTGATGCGCTACATGCATACAGTGGCTGCCTCCTTGTTGGTCGACCTTGTTAGAGGCCTGCCCACGCTGTGTCTTCCAGTTTGTGGTCGCCACTGTAGAACCTTTCCGCCCCAACGGCCATTGGTTCTGCGAGCGATGTGTCCTGCCTACTACCAATTTAGTTTGGCAAGAGGTAAAATCAATAGGCACACATCATTTTAATTCAAGTTATTTAGGTTGGGGAGCTCGGTGGCGTAGTGGTTTGAGCGCTCTGGTTTCGATCAGGAAAACAAAGCAACTTTCGCCATGGTTGGTCCCTGGATGGGTCAATCAAATTTATAATCTTGAGCTCCTCCGTGCTTCGGTAGGCACGTTAAGCCGTTGGTCCCGGTTGTTACTGCAACCGCTTTAACCCACCAACCCGCATTAGGCCAGCGTGGTGGTGTTATGGCCCAAACTCCTCATGTGTTTCTCCCATGTAGGAAGGCCTGTGCCCAGCAGTGGGACGTATATAGGCTGGTGATGATGATTTAGGTTATGTTTCTAAAATACCATTAGGACGTTAGATTGATATTAGTATCAATCTAACGTCATAATAGTATTTTGCATAAAGGGTATAAAGGATAACTCTAATGATAATATTGTGATAAAGAAAGCAAAAACTTTTTCACTCCTGCCACTGCTTTTAACTTAATCGTAAAACTTCGTAGTCAAGCTGTCTGGGATTATGTACTCTCGGATAAAGGATTACCTTTGTTGGAGCGCATAATCTTTTATCAAGCATAGTGGCACCACTTTACTTATTAAATATTACTATAAATAGGTGCACTTAAAAGGGAGCGTAGTGGTTTTAGCAAGCAAAGCAACTTGGTCGATCCCGGGACGGGTCAGTCAAAATTTATATTCTCGAGCTCCTCCGTACTTCGGAAGACACGTTAAGCCATTGGTTACCCATGTAAACCCGCATTGGGCCAGCGTGGTAGTATTATAGCCCAAACTCCTCATGGTGTATCTCCCATGTAGGAAGGCCTGTGACGTATATAGGCCAGTAATGATGATGGGGTGCACCCAATCGACAGTGGCGTTAGTTCGTCTATATTTCTATCAATGACGTTGACAGTGTGTTACAAGTCCGAAATAAAATTTGAGCGTGTGTTTGTGTTCCCTGCCAAGAGTTACCTCTGATAGTTTGTTACCTTTCAGACCACTTATTAAAATAATAAATGACATAGTCATACCTGCTTGTGACAACCCTAAAAATGCTCTATCGCATATCGTACGACACACTACATGTATAACACACACACACACACACGCGCACACACATGCACAGCCTGTGCACATACTACGATATCGATCCCCCGCAACACCAGAATTTCAATGTTTATGTTGTAACACGTAATTCTTTAAAAACGTTAAATTTTTAAAATTTCTTTGATACGTACAGACTACAGACACAGAATACAAAACATGTTATTGTTTAAATCTGAATTGCAATGACAACTGTACACATCGTTTTAGAAGAGATGTTGATTACCCATATTAAGACGACAGCACGTAAAGTGTAACACTACGAAAGCCGATATGAACGGAATACAGGTGTGCCTATACTCCGTTCGTAATAAAGGTCTTAAGAAATACAAATAAAAAAAGGAAATCGATGAAAAAGTTGTAAGCTGCAGACGGGAATCTTCCTGGGGTCCGGCCAGATGCGATAACCGCTACGCTACCGGAACTAGGTGTAACTTACCAATTTCTTCATCGCTTTCTACCCTTTCTTACGTTTAACGTTAGAGGTCTTAAGGTCGAACTGTTAAGATAGATGAACTATCGACTGTACAATACAGAAAATAGGTATACATGAATTACTGATATGATACACACATCAACACAAACTTACGTTGATAAGCGTGACTTGGAATTAAGTCTGGTCAGTCCAGAATCGTATTTTAAAATATATTCGTAGTCATGATTTTTCACTACAATAAAATACCTACTGCTAAACATAGGAGATTATAAATTAAGTTCCAATACAATAGTTAAAACGTATCATACTAAATCACGATCCGGAGAAAATACCTTTGATCCTAGTGTAAATGAGCTGTAACATAATCATATTGTTAATTCTGCTCCCTGTGCGGAATACAGCTCACTATACAAAATAGCGCCGGTTATCGTGGAAACTAAAACGTATTAAATTGCATCGTGCAGAACACGAAACTTAGTAGTCTAACTTAGTAGCAGCTGATACTATCTTGCAATATCATTAGAGATTCCCGGTTATCAATTGCATTACACTAACTATGGAATAGAGTACTTAGTGTTCGACTTCATATAAATTTGTGGCTTGCTTTATCGTGATAATATTTTGAACGGTTTTGTTCTAGTCAGGAGGGTGGGAAATCTTAATCCCTCGCTTTACAATTGGTTTTGAACGTGACTGAAAGACTCGGACGAAACCGCCCTAAGCCGGCATCTAATTCTCTCTCCAATTATAATTTTAACAACATAAGCTTTACTTGATTAAGGATTAAATTTACTAAGGATTGACACACGAGCGTGGGCTTATTGCGAAACAGTATTCTATCAATGGTATATTCTGTAGGTATTTATTAAGATTAGTCAAATGCTTTGAAAAATTATCAGCACTTATTATAAATTTTCAAATATTTGGTTACCAACGACGTCAAAAGTAAACTAAAAATTCAGTTTGTATAATATGAATATCACAAACAACAACATACTCATTTTATATGATTCAATTAACACATCCATAAAATATATGTATTTCAACTAGCGACTGCAGATACATGACGAAATATTACTCAAAAACTTTAATAGTCAGTGAATCTTGGGAGTCAGGTGTTTATATTGTACAAACATTTAGCGCAGTATTCATGGATTTTAACATCTTAGTATCTAAAATAGTTCTCCTTCATCTAGTATTATTATGCTTAATTCGGTCTAGATAAAAGGTGTGGCTAGTATGTTTTCAGTCTGCGTTGTTAACTAACTTTTTGTTTGTAAGTATAATAAGTAAGTAAAAGGGGTTTAAGTTTTGTTTTTGTCATATTTTTATACTAACTAACTACTAAAGTGTTTTTCTTACGTTTTTCATTTTTTTAAACTTATTTACCGCTTAACAAAACCATCAAAAATTATTGCCGTGGTATTTATTATTGAAGTTTGTGCTACTCTGGTTTCTGGAAATATCCAGAAATAATACTATAGAAAACAATACATTTTACATAAGTACCTACGAATTACCAAAAAGTGATTTTATAAGATAGCATTTGGCCTGCAGAGCGCGCGCTGGTTGGCTGGGAAGATTCTATGGTTAACTCGGTCAGCTCATTCCTGGGACTGCCTGTGGGAGATAGTTTTGGATCAAAGTTAAATTAGAGCACTAAGTCCGTACATACTTTTGGTAGGTATGTAGATACTCCATTTCTTTCGCAGCAGATTACGGATGACGCCTTCAAATACTGTCGATTTACATCTGAATATTTTACAAGTTAGAAGTTGTGCGTGTAGCAAGCCGATATCTAAGAACTTATTGTTTGAAAGTCAAATTATCTTCTAAAGAACATTGTAAAAGTTTATATGGGATTTGGGTCAGCTCATGAGCACCATTTTTTCGTACAGTAATTTTTGTAAGACGCCATCTTACTGAGGTAAGATGGCTTCTTACATTTACATAACTCTTGACTGATAGATGCGGCAAAAAAAATCTATAATTTGCTAAAAACATGGCAGAGGTCTCCATTTTGAAGAAAACAAAATGTCAATGTTTTAGTACAGTTTGGCTTTTTATGACTCTAAGTTGAATATTGTCGTTTTATTTCTTCATAGCCAGGGTCAAACAATTTTAAAAAAACAACTAAAACACTTTAAACGCACCATAACATTAACGGTTGAAAGTACGAAATGTCAATATGACAAGTCGCTATGAACTATGCACATTTGGGACTCCTATGCTGCTATTTTATACACTGCTTATTTTATTTCGTATTTTTTTTGCAATAAAATAAAAGCGTTTTTTGTTATTTCATGGAAACCGTGTTATTCAGTACATTATTATCTACAATCTGAAATGTTACTCATGACCTTACCCAAAACTTTACCATCTCCTTTTAAAAGTATTTTATTCTCTCTTTTAGAGACAACTGCTGTCTATCACGCTACATCGCTTTCGCTGATTGCTTTGGCCTAAAATAATCCATATTTCGCGAAGCGGTTATAAACTACGTATCTCAGATTTATCTAGTGAGTTGGATCTTCACGCTTCACTGCTAAAGTGTGTTCGCAGACACATTTGCTCAATCAGTCTGGTGTTTGATTCAGTAAGCAAGCTCAAGACGATTGACACCGAACGGGTCATAATCATAATCCGCGATTGATGACGTCTAGGGAGGCTTGTATTTTAACGATATTAAGTATTCCTTATGACGATGTTAAAAAAATAAAACGTGTTATTGTTTTTATTCAACTAATCTTCAGGTGTTATCAGCCTATGACGTCCACTGCTGAACAAAGGCCTCCCTGCTTTCTGATTCCAGCCTGCATCCAAGGCTACCCGTGACTCTGAACAGGTCATCTTTGACCCTTCTTTGCGCTTTCCGGTACTTACCTGGTCGCTATCTTGATTGAACTGGCGGTGGTCTTATGGTCCAAAACTCCTCATGACCTGTGCCTAGTAATGGGACTATGCAAACTGTGGATGATGATTATTTGAAGAGGAGGCTGCAATCATAATCTGACAAGTGTAACATCTAAATGAGCATGAGTTGATATAAAATATCAAATAGTTGGTCATCCGTTGAATATAAAATTTACTAAGAATTTAATGAATTTCATAATATGAAATGGAACGTTCTTAAAGCCAAAGGAAACAATTATAACTATATTTACCTCAGTACGTCGTCAAATTGTTATAAACATTATGTAGTCAGTCCGTAATTCCTAATAAGCGAATCATTCCGACATCGCCCAGAAATCTGTGGAATAGACAGGATTTAACAATGTATCATTAAATTGTATTTTTCTATAAATTCTATTTGAGCCATTTGGGGTTGAGACTTTAGGACCTTGGGGTCCAGGAGCTCACCGACTTTTAGGGGCATTGCAGGTCGTCTTTGTGAAACTTTAGGCGGCAATAAGGCTAGTTACCTCGCTGAATTGCAAAGATTAATCTTTGTCCGAAGTATATACCTACTTCGTATGCGACCAGCCTTATTGGTACACTTCCTGTTTCGCAAGATTGAGGTGCTGTTTATTATTTGAAGTTTTTTTTAATGTCACGTTTTAAGCTTTGTAAATATTAGATTAGTGTTATTTTTAATTATTTTAATAAATTCTGTACCATGTTTCCTGCAAATAAATATCTATTGCTTAACTTTTATTTGCTAAATAAAGTTGTAACTGTAGTAGACACAAAAATACAATTTAATGATACATTATTAAATCCTGTCTATTCCACAGATTTCTCCGCGATGTTGGAATGATTCACTTATAAGTGACTTGATGATCGCTGTTGAGTTGCCATAGGTGAAAATTATAGTGACGTAGACAGAAGGTATCCTTGCACTATTAAGGAATTAATTTGAAATCACGTTTATGTTTTGGAGCCGAGATGCTAATCTGGGAGAGATTAGCATCTCGGCTCCTGTGTCTGTAATCACACAGGCCACCTTTGACGCCGTAGATCAGCGAATTGGGTCTCACTCAGCCTCTGGGTGCCAGTAAACGTATAATGTGCAGACTACAGCATATCAAGCGTAACAGTTTGACCTTGAGACCACCTCACACCGTTCGTAATAGAGGTGATTTTCGTAATGCAACCGTTTCACTTCAACAAGTTCTTCAATTTTACTTGATGTTATGTACAGACGATAGATCAACATCTCTCGTCTGTACATAACATCAAGTAAAATTTATTACTCTTAGACGATTTTTATCGGGGTAGTTCAAGAACTACCCCAATAAAAAATCGTCTAAGAGTAATGGCAAGCCATTCATCTCATCATCATCATCATCACCAGCCTATATACGTCCAGATGCTGGTCACAGGCCTTCCTACATGGGAGAAACACATGAGGAGTTTAGGCCATAACACCAACACGCTGGCTCAATGCGGGTTGCTGAGTTAAAACAGTTGCAGGAACAACCGAGACGAACGGCTTAACGGGCCTTCCGAAGCACGGAGGAGCTCGAGATAACAAACTTGATTGACCCGTCCGAAATACCCGAAGTATATACTTCGGACAAAGATTAAGCCTCGCAATTCAGCGAGGTAATGCGACCAGCCTTATTGGTACACTTCTTGTTTCGCAAGATTTAGGTGCTGTTTGTTAATTTAGGTTTTTTTAAAGTCACGTTTTAAGCTTTGTAAATATTACGTTAGTGTTATTTTTAATTATTGTTATAAATTCTGTACCATGTTTCCTGCAAATAAATATCTATTGCTTAACTTTTATTTGCTAAATAAAGTTGTTACTGTAGACACAAAAATACAATTTAATGATACATTATTAAATCCTGTCTATTCCACAGAATCCCGGCGATGATGGAATGGTTTACTTATAAGGAATGAAGGACTGACTACATAATGTTATAACAATTTGACGACTTACTGAGGTAAATATAGTTAGAATTGTTTCCTTTGGCTCTAAGAACGTTCCATTTCATATTATGAAATTCTAAAATAAATACTATGTATAATTTACAACATAGTTTCCAAATTTTATCCCTTGCCATCTGAATTTGAAAATCTAAAAACAATCACGATATAAAACGAAAGCATTAATATAACTAAGCACCCAATAAGTTATGAACAGTTTTCCATTACCTTACATATTGACATCTTGTTGAGTGTACCGAAGAATATTTTAGTGCTTCAGAAAATAAAACGAAGCCTGTTCTCGCCTACGGGCGCTGTAGAAATCCATTCTTGGGCTATAAATTCTCTTGCATTGTGAAATTTCTAGACATAGATTGAAGTTATGAAAGCTCTAAGTGGTCTTAAAAGAGTTTACTACTTGTCGCAAATATACTTCGTTGTTGGTACAGTTTCTTGTAAATTGTTTTGAAATCATTTACTTTATTTATTTGTTCAATGGCATTGAAAACAGGTGCCACTAATGAAAATAATGGAATTTCATTAATTTTTATAGGAATCTGGAGTTAGAAAAAACGTTTTGTTCACAACAATTGTTATAAAATATTAATAAATAATTACTATCATCGTCATCATCACCAGCCTATTAAACACACCCCACTGCTGGGCACTGGCCTTCCTATATAGGCCAAACACATGAGGAGTTTGAGCCATAGCATTACCACACTGACCCACTGCGGGTTGGTGTGTGAAATAAGTAATATAATAGTGGTAAACGTCAATTAGTAATAAAAAAATGGTAGAACTTTACCACTTATCCATTTACAAAACTAAAAAAAAACACCGCAACTTGTAACCCCATAGTAATTCAATATAAATATTTTATACTTATATAATTCAGTATTTTATAAGAAAATATTACAATTTATGTCGAATTCCATTGCGGTGGTTTTCATTCGTATTCAACTGTTAGTTAAAAACTTTTAATTAAAAACTGATTTTCGGGTTCTCAGTTTTCATTATTTGACGGTGCAATTAGCAACCAGCAAAACTAATCAGAAACTCAATCATTGTAAATCCAAAAGGTATGATTATAGTGTTGAAATAGCCACAATTTTTGGAATAAAGTTTTATTTATTATTTATTTTTGTTGGTAAATAAAAATTGGTAAGTCTTATTAAGCAAGCAATACATCAATTAAATTAATCAATTCATTTACAGTGTGTATTTATGGTATCATAAGATGATGATATGATATAAGTGGTTTCTAAATCACTCCAGCTCCAGAATTATAAAACTGCATAAGATTTTTTGTTTCTAGAAAAAAGACTCGTTTTTTGGGTGGGATATATTGGGTTATATGATCACTATATCCGACAATAAGTTTCTTCTTGTGTTTCATCATCATCATCAATTTCTCGAGCCACTGACGATGTGTATGTCAATGAATCACCGCGTACGTTGAAAATAGTATATGGGACAGTGGGGTAACTTCAAGACACGTGATAACTCTGAGATAGAAAAGGAAAGTTGATAAGTTTTTTTGTGCTGAGTGAGAGAACTCAATGCATCGTTCTCAGCAAAGGCTCTGTATTTAATATTATAATAACATGTAAATTACCTCATTGGGAGCTACGTCGCGCTTGAATTACCCCTTATAAGTAAAATGTTAAGGATTTCAATAAAAAACTTAGGAAATGACAATACTAAAATAATATCAGATGAAGATAATCTGCGACACGCGGAAAATTATTAGTTCAGGGTTCATAGAAAGAACCACTATTTAAGGATGTAGTAAAGAAATTGCTGAAACAATAGAAAACAAAAAATAAGAAGTGAGAGTGTTTAAAAAGAGAATTAGTCATTTGTTACATAATTTTTCACTGCTATTCATACCTCTTGATTGTCATAAAATGAAAGTTCTCGACTTCTGCCAGCAGGGCGACCACCTTATTATTGGTATGAACATTGATATAGTTTATGACGTCACATTGTCAATTATGACATTCATTGACGTGTGAATGCAGGTCTTAAAAAGTTACGTGATTCACAAACTTACATCTTACAACTTGAAAAGTTTGATCGACTTCACAATTTTAGAATTCAATCGATATTTGAATTTGGAACTCCGTAAATATGATCACGTATCCGATTTCCGCTGCAAACTCGAATGCCTGCCAATTCGCTTTTGCCGGAAAGCTCACTATGTTTCCTTACTTTACAATATGCTATTCAACCCTGCATCTCCGCTTGCCTTTAAGTGCGATTTTAAATTCTTGCACTTATTCACGATTTATTGGAATCTTCTGAAAGAGTAGAAGTTCCAACGCATTTCAACATATTCTGCGCCACTTTCAAATAGAAAAGCTTAATCTCAAAACGTTTTTAGTACGTGTTACGTTCCCTGACGCATTATAAGTTTGACTTGTCTGATTTAAAAGTGCTTCTTTGTGGCCTATTTAAATAAAATATTTTATCTTTCTCTCTTTCTTTCTGTCTGTGTATCTGTTTTTGATAAGTTTGAAATCGAGATTAATCGAGATGGTTTGATAGATTATAAATTTTGTTTACTGTTACTTCTTACGGGCCTACCGGCTAGTATAATGAGGCCGGGGTTAACTTATAATTTAAAATTACATATATCTTATTATCTTGATTCTTTTTTCACAAGTTTATATTTTGAAATTGTGAAAAATAATCAGCTGTTCTACAAACAGTACCCCAACCACGAACACTTTAAAATTTCGAATTTCGTATCGTTCACGCACGCTTAAAATTTCAAACAAAATCCAGACAAAAGCTAAACTACTCGATACAATGGCGATTCGAAATTTAATAGTGCTCGTGGTAAAAGTTGACAACTTTTTTATATTTCATAAATAAGAAGTCTATAACTGAAAAATACTGCAAAAGAAATAGTATGTCTAAGATCAATATTTTCACTGCATAGAAATTTTACGGAATAGGTGACGTCACATGTTTTTATAGTACTAAGATATGTATGGACAAAATTAATAATAACTATGTAATATGTTTATTTTTATTCATAGTGATCAAAATAATAGTTGTTTTAATTGATGTCAGCAATCAAATATCAGTAACATTTTTGACCATTATTATATTTTTTTCAATCAGTACAACTTCAACAATATTCCATATATTTTAAGTTTGAATTGTTTTAATGGCTAACAGTAGCCTATATATTAAGAATTTGTGAAGAATAGCGCTATATTCCAACTTGTGCAACATCCCAAATAGTACAAAGCGCCCGCTCTTATTGGTGCGTGAAAATTAACGCAGTCAGTATTTACTTACTTGGTGGAATGCGAACGAAAATTCTATCGTAAGCCTTGAACGCTAATCCAATCAGTTGGCAAATGATCAGACTTAACCAACTTACTGAACTAATGGATATTTATGGTTCATTAGAGATGCGCGCTCACTCAAACTATGTTACTCTAAGATCAACCGCATCGTTTATCTATATTTGTAAGCACCTTCTACTGTCTAGTCTTCTTTCTGTTGTCTAGTGGTTATGACCTACCTCAGATCTAGAGGGGTTCAATTTCCGTGGGAGCAGAAATTTTCTGCTCGGTTTGGTTGATGGTTGGGCTTTCCTAAGTCCATCATCACCACCATTAATGTGAACAGCATTGTTATGTTAAGGTAAGATAGCCAGTCCCTCTGTGGTTGAGAAATCTGGGTGTACCTCGCTTCTATCTTCGTTCATCATTTACAATCAGCCTAGTGATTCTGTAACGAATCTCGCACCTCGCACTCAAATAGAGCAATTTTTCATACATTTTTTGCTCTATTTGACAGTTGAATTCGAAGTGAGGTGCGAGATTCGTTACAGGATCAACGCACAGGTGAGATAAACGCCGAGGAGGTCGGTGGCGTATTGGTTTGAGCGCTCTTGTTTCGATACGAAAAACAAAGCAACTTTCGCCATGGGCGATCCTGGAATTGGCTGGAATGGGTCAATCAAAGTTTGTTATCTCAAGTTCCTCCGTGCTTCGGAAGACTGTTGGTCCACGTTAAGCTGTTGGTCCCGGTTGTTCCTGCAACCGCCAACCCACATTGAGCTAGCGTGGTGATGCTATGGCCCAAACTCCTCATGCATTACTCCCATGTAGGACCTAGGCCTGTGCCCAACATTAGGACGTATATAGGCTGGTGATGACGATGATGAGATGAATGCCAAGAACTACCTCGAAAAAAAATCGTCACATTGAGCTAGCGTGGTGATGTTATGGCCCAAACTCCTCATGCATTACTCCCATGTAGGACCTAGGCCTGTGCCCAACATTGGGGCGTATATAGGCTGGTGATGACGATGATGAGATCAATGCCAAGAACTACCTCGAAAAAAAATCATCTCAGTGTAATACATTTTACTTGATGGTATGTGTGGCTCATTGGACCATGTTTTCATAATAAACTATACTTTTGCTATTAACACATTCAATGCCAACTGCGCCGTGTAGAGGGCGGGGGGCGGCGTGGGTTTGACCAGTACAATTTCAAAACGTCTTTGTGCCGTCGGCTCCTGCGAGACGACTGCGTGTTGCATGTAAAAGCTGTGTATTTTCGCGTGTTATTTTCCGTACGTTATTTAAAATGAGTAAAAGTCTAATATTTCAATAATTATTGACTCAATTAAATTTTTTAAAATGCTTATTACATTTTAAGGATATTTTTAATAAAGCTGATTTTCATTACTTTATTATGTTTGTTCAATTTAAATCTATAATAAATAAATAAAATATTCTCTTAAAATAGTGATAAATTGATAATACATAGTTGGAATTTACCCATAGCACGGCGCTGTGCACTTGGCCACACACTAGCTTGTAGGCCGGCTACACGGCGCCGTGATTTTGTTCTTTTTAATAAATAATAAATACATATTTTACCATTTATTATTATTAATGTGTAATAACACCTAATACATAACATTTTAGGTTGGAAAAATTTTTTGCCACCTCAAGTGCAATCAATTATTCTTTATACTGATTGTCATTTTTGATACTATTATTTAAACAAACAGTTGTCAGTTGACCGATTTTCCCTAAGGACGCTTTTGATTCAGTATATGAAAAATCCCCTCTAATTTCGCTCTCCACAAGAGTGATAGTATGTATACAGACGATAGATCAACAAGTGAAACGGTTGCATTACGAAAATCACCTCAATTACGAACGGTGTGAGGTGGTCTCAAGGTCAAACTGTTACGCTTGATAATGTCGACTGCACATTATATGTTTTCTGGTACCCGGAAGCTGAATGAGACCCAATTCGCTGAGCTATGGCGTCAAAGGTGGCTTGTACCCCTAGCTCGAACCTTTTTTAATTTCGAATCATAATCGTTTTGTTCAGGCATACTTAGAATTTCAAACAAAATCTAGACAAAAGTTAACTTATCTTCTCGATACGATGGCAATTCATAATTTAAAAGTGTTCGTGCTAGAGGTACTAATTACAGACTATGGGTGAGATTAGCATCTCGGCTCCAGAATGTAAACGTGATTTCAAATTAATTCCTTGATAGTGCCTTCCTATAATATGGCCTCCATCGAAAGCGGCGTGAAATATAGTAATCCTAGATTCCATACCTATAGGCCGTCACAGTGGATGCGGACAGAACAGTGAGTTCAAGCTGCTCAAGCTGTCTTCGCACAATTATAGGCACTTCTTAGATCTACACTGCCGTACTTTGTTTAATAAATATGGCCATGTATAATGTAGAAATGTGTAATGTAGAAATTCATGGCCTGTGTTTTGTCATTTTTTTTATGAAAGAACAGCGCCTTAGATTGTGTTTGCATTCTGCTTTTTACCACAAGGTACTTAGCATGCCGGTCCTCGGCACAAGATGGCCAACTCAACCATGCAGCAAAGTGAAACCTATTTAAATTAAATTAACTTACAAGTTTGTGAGAATATTATAATAACGTTTTTCCACTTACGTTCAAGAAATACTTACATTTGCATCTGGTGTTGCAGATTTTGCACAAAAATCATTTCTCATTAGTGTACAGACACGAGCGAGAGTGTAAGCTACTAAAAAACAATCGCAATTTCCACGTACAGCCTCGGTTTGCAACGTGATTCCGTGCATGGCCACAATTCAAAAGTTTCGCTGTTTCTCCGAGTAAATAAAGAGCCTTTTCACACATGATGGTGGGATTTCACTTGAATTTTTGCGCTGGTATAAAATATTATACAAGTTAGAATAAAAAATATCACTTCGGGGATAGTGCTTTTCTCTTAACGCTCGCTAGCATTGCGAGCTTTGGTTTCTATTATGAAAACAGGGAAATTTTGGCTATGGTTGATTTGGATGGGTCAATCAACATTTTTACTGGAGCTCTTCTGAGCTTTGGGAAACAAAACAGCGGGGCCCATCTTTATAACTTTATTGGTATGAACTTAAGTATGGCATAAAACGTCACATTGTCATATCGAATTATTTTATGACTTTCACACGTCAGTGAATGTCATAATTTAAAGCAAGTATGGCATACGTGAGTAAATGTCATACATAATTGAATTCAATATGACAGTGTGACGTCATAAGTCATTTTTAAGTTCATACCATTAAAGATACGGTCTGGCCACGGGAACGGGCGACGGCGACGACAGCGCGACTGTCGGGTCAAATATTCACTCGCCCCCAATTTTACGCCATTCGTAGTGGATCATTATAGAACGAGAGCTAGAATGCGTTTTTAACCGACTTCAAAAACGAGGATACTTTATTAGGTCTTTGTATATTAATTGTTGACCTTTGTGTATTGTAATACCTATTATATTATGTATTGTGATGGTGCATTGTCGGGCAGCCTTTAAATACAGTAAATATTCTTATCATTAGGTACTTTAATATACCTTTTTTTTATACTCTGTGCGACACTGCGCTGCTAAATACTATTACTGTGTAATTAAACATTGTAACTTAATGATTGAAAAGAGTGACTACACGAGTTTGTTGCCGGAATCTTCTCGGTAGTTCAACTTTTGGAACCGGTGTAAATTTAGACAGACTGACAGACAGACTGACTGACGGACAGACAGACAGACTGACTGACGGACAGACGGACCGACAGACAGACCGATAGACAGACTGACATAACATTCTTAGCTTACGTAGATCCAGATAAGACAGAGACAAACATTATGAAATTGTTAGTTAGTTAATATTATTTTTATGTGATAGACTTAAGGGTTTTCTGTTGACGATTCGAAAGTGCTTCTTGGGGGCCTAATTGAATAAAGATATTTTCATTTTCATTTACATTTTCAGGAGGTTCTCAATTCGGCCGGTATGTTTTTTTTTATTTATTTTTTCTTCTATGTATGTACACCGATTACGCCGAGATTACTGATCCGATTTACGTGATTCTTTTTTTGTTCGATGCGGAATAGCTGCCATTCGGTCCCATAAAAAATTTTTCAAAAACAGTTGGGTACTTTGGTTTTAAATTAAAAAAACTGAAATTATGAAATCGTCTACATAAGCGAAATTGCGAATTTTTGCTTTTCCAATGACTTTTTAGTGAAACGATACGACAGTAGGAAACAATATAAGTTGACGGTCACCCATGTAGCTTCGACCGTAGAAAGTTATCACTAAAAATTGTGAAAAAAAAATTTTAAACAAAAATTAAAACCGACTTCATAAAACTGAAAAGGATGTAATAATTAAATTTAAGTAGGTATTCATCCCCTAGAAACATATTTTTGGAGTTGGTGCTAAGTGGTTTCCAAAAACAATAGAAAATAAAGCACCGACTACAAAAATATGTTTCTAGGGGATGAATACCTACTTAAATTTAATTATTTCATCCTTTTCAGTTTTTTGAAGTCGGTTTTAATTTTTTATCAACGTTGTCTCGACACTGTTTCAAAGGTAGCATAAGACATTATAATTTGAAAAGAATGTGCAGTAAGTACACCAATTGCATAAGAGTCGATGCACAGATAAATAATTCTATAAAAATTACGAGATCAAAATAAATAAAAAGGAAAAATGGAGAAGTCTAAAACAAAAACACATAACATATTAAACAGACTTGTTCTAAGTTTGATCATGGCGTTATTTTTCACTACTTCGTGTAATTACTGGGCATGGACGGCATTTCATCTTAGGCCTCAGGATGACAACGCACCTGCAATATCAAGTGACTTTTCCTTGTTATTGCAGGTGTCTATAGGCGGCGGTAACCGCTTACCACCAGGTGGGCCGTCAGCTTGTTTGTCATCTAGTTGTATAAAAAAAAAAACTTCGGAAGATATACGCAACTGTTACCCATAAAACAATTCAAACTTAAAATAAATTGTATGTTGTTAAAGTTGTACTGTTAAGAAAATTTAAAAAAATATAAGTTTTTTTCTAAAATTTAACTAGCTTGACATACTGTTAATTATTAACATACATCGAGTCATCGTGTTCATTTTGTAATGAAATCACTAAAAATCTCAGAAAGACGAATTTGTCTCCTGCACTAGTTGCTCATACATTTGTTTTATTCGCCCATTCGCACGCGGAAATCAATTGTGTCTGGAATCTGATGCTTGCCGGGTCAAAATATTTACATACATTTATTTTCATTCGCGCTAATAGACGCGTATCGGCCTGGCTACGGGAACGGGCGGCGGCGGCGGCGACGGCGGCGACTCGGCAACCACTGCGCGGTCACGACGACGCGCTGCGAGGCAGACATCTAGACAGCGCGCAGTGGTTGCCGATTCGCGAGTCGCAGGACGCGCGTGCGGTGAGTTCGTGGCCAGGCCCTATATTCGCCGCGGCGAATTTCCCGTGGCCAGGCTGTTAGGCGGTCGCCCCGCAGAATTAGATTACAGAGAAATGATTGATTACTTTAAAATTATTTTTATTTGGCATTAAGTTCGTAACGCTCTAGGTTTACTAACGATTAGTTACACTATTTTATAATTACAATATATCTTAACTGTTACCAACGATAGATTCTTAGTTTGCATATTAAGATTACCAGGACATAGATAAAAAAACATCTTTTACCTGAAAGACAGAAAAATCTTTTTCGAGTGCTACATATTATTTATTTTATTTTATTTTATTTTATTTGGGGGGCTTACAGCTTACATGAAGAAATATACAAAAAAATACATTGCAAGAAGCCAGTAACAAGCCTCCACAAGTAGCACTGATAATTAAATCCTAAGTTCTTACATTGCTAAAATATACATTTTTTTTTAAACAAAACAACAATGCTATAATAAATTCACAACACTTTATACTTTATTGTTCCTCAACACTTTACTTGTAATATAATGAGACTAATGAAATAAGTTTCTCTCCACAAATACTTTTATTTGATGGGTGTTTACCGTGTGGTCAAGTGTGTATAGGGTCCGTACCCTATACACACTTGATTACACGGTAAATACCGTTATGGCATGACGTTAAGCGGTTACCATTAACCGCTTAACGTCATGCCATCATGCGGGCAGCATGATTCTTTGCCATCTTAAGTTGTAAAAATTCTTATTTCTCCTGTATAATTGAACGTTGATAAGCCGGTTTAAAATAATCTTTTGGTCCATCGTGGAGCTTAGCCACGCTTAACTTTATTATTGGATCTATTTGCTAAGGGCCAATTAAGTCACCCCTTTTGAAACTCATTAAGGATTTGTTTTTTATTAATGGCAAAAACAGAACGTTATATTTTCACATTATTAAAATAAAATTGCGAGAGATCCTTAAGTACTTTACTACTTTAATTCTTACATTGATTTAATGCAAAACGACTTTGTAAAAAAATTTCCTGGCTTAAAAAATCAACACCCCTTTGATTCCGAAATTTTTTGACATTTATTTTGGCGTTTGGTTACATTTTTCCTCTAAGGCTAGTATTTCCATTGGACGCCATGGGAAACGTATCTTGACAGTGTTAAGACTTTACCAGAGCCCCGACACTATTAGGCTTAGGCGATTTAAGTAACATAAGTCCTTGAATGATGAAGATACATAAATATCACAGATTTAAGGCACTTCTTCAGAGTATCTTATTTATAAGCTTAAGTCATATTTGGTGTCTAAAGTGATTTTACAGTAAGTAGTGTGTGATGTATTCCAGTGCTTTATTTCTTACAATTCCACTTTGACGGCTCGATTACGTTAAAGTTCAAGTATATAATTATGCATTGAAAAAATCTAACGTGAAGAAAAAGATGTGCGTGCATATATTATAATATTCATACAGTCACACCACTTATCTAGGCCAAAGTAAGCATCAACAAGAGCTTGCGTTATGGATACTAGATAACGGAGAAGTAAGAAAGAAATTAAAAATGTTTTATTTAAATAGGCCACAAAGAAGCACTATCTAATAATCAAAAAACACATTTTTATAACTATCACATAAAAATATTAACTAACAAGGTCATAGTGTCTGTCTGTCATGTCTGAAGTTACACCGGTTCTTAAAGTTGAACTACCGAGAAGATTCCGGCAACAAACTCGTGTAGTCACTCTTTCCAAATATTAAATTACAATGTTTGTAGTTAAAAAATTATAACTTTTAGCAGTGCAGTGCCACCAGCAAAAAAAAATAGAAAAGAAGGTACATCAACATACCAACAAAGTAGGTACCCAATGACAAAGCTATTATCGTTATTTTCAAGCTGTCTGACAATGCACAATCACAATATAGATATACAGAGCATAATAGCCGTTAATAAACATTTAAACATTTTCAAATTTTAATGTGTACACGCATTCTTATCATCTAAATATTCTTCGACCTTATAGTAGCCTTTTTCATTAAAGTTTGTTTGACATAGAGGTGGTGTTTTTTATTTATAAGTTCGGCTAACTTTAATTTATTTAAAGGCATAAGATTTTTTTTATTTTTAGTTCCGTAATGATTTTAAGTGTTTTTTATGTTGTGTGTATGTACTTAAATTTGTAGTAATAATAAGTATCAATGATAGTAATATGTATATAAATAATAGAAATATACTAAATAACCATATAAATATCCATGACTCGTGAACAAATGCTCGTACTCATACAATCATTTGCTCCCACCGGGATTCGAACCCGGGACCCCGGACCGAGTGGCCTGTATAGCAAGGGGCACAGACCACTCGGCCATCCGGTCGTCAAAATATATGTTATCTACTTATTATTCATAACACAAGCTCTTAGTGATTCTTAGTTTGAGCTAGATAATAGGTGTGAGTCATCATCATCACCTGCCCACGTCTTACCATACATGTGACATACCCTTACCATACGTCTTGCCATACGTCCCACTGCTGGCCACAGGCGTTCCTACGTGAAAGAAACACATGAGGAGCTTGTACTTTGCGTAATGCAATCACAGCGATTCGTTTCTCTTTATCACCCCACTCCATTTTAATATCGTAAAATATTGTACACTGTATTGGCGTCAAAATGAGAAAACTCAATGAACAATCATATAAAAATGTCAGATTCCAAATCCAAATGTAATTTTTTGTTTATTTTTAATTGTAACAGTATTTATGGCCAGACAAAGTATTTATACTAATGATAATACTGATGCAAGCTAAGATTTTATTGAGTCTCACGCTATAAGTCTTGTTACATATTTTTTTCTCGTGTAAAATAAAATAACTAAAATCTAAACTAAAAATATGTGTATTGTATTGTATTGTAAGACCCATAGCGATCCACGTCTTAGCTGATTCTGCTGACGTCATAGGGCAACCCAAGACTTAGTTCAGATAACAAACGTCGAGTATTTGACGGTTTTCAACCGAAATCAGGGTTAGTCTTATGAATTACGATTTTTTTTGGGGGTCACAGAAGTAAAATAATAACAATTGTGGAGACAGGTGAGGTTAGGTGATAATGAAAGCCAAATAAGTTTTTTTTTCTATACCTAACATTAAAATTGTATGCACCTTCTTACAGCTATCATGTAATCTTTTGCTCCAAAAGAAATCTTCATGACAAAAATAATCTGAATAAACTACGAAGTAGATCAAAGGAAGGAAGAGCTTTCTAATATAACGCTTTTACTGAGAGATACTAAGTTACCGTCGATAAAACACACATAAAGGAATGAAGAATAATATTAAGTATGGAAAATCTATTACTACGATGTATGTAAAATGTATTTACAGTATAAATATTTACTCGAACGATACATAAAGAAGTAAACCAGTCACTTGAAGGAAGATCAAAGAAGATCTTTCAAATAAACTAACTTAGGTGTATTGCTAAAAATGAGTAGGATTATTTTTTTATAAAAACCGCAAATAAAAGAAATTTTATATGCTCTGATACAACAATATTCTGACTGAAATTCACGTGGAATAAGCCGTTGCTTTCAATCAGTATTCGAGCTAGCTTCATATTACCTGTCAGCTATTAAGACCACGCTAGCATTGTTTGCTTAAAAAAAGCAGCTCATATAGTCTGCGCCTATTCTCAAGTTCTGGTCAGAAAAATAGAACCATAAAGCTAGATAATTTACTGCTACATCTAGATAAGTGCTGAATTGAACGAGGACCGGGATATCCTTGAAATCGCTGACTTTATTCTATCAACACGGCATATTGCTGGCGTCTAGCCAATTCACACAAAGCTTAGGTAAGAATAACATTAAGGCATTCAATTTTATGAGCAGTTAACAGTGCTTAATAGTAGGGTATAGGAAAAGATCTACTTTATAGCTCCCATAATATAGTGGCATAGAATACGTAATAAACAGAGTAGGTATAGTGTTCCACAAGCCTACAACACCGAAATATCCCTAAAATGGGGTTTAACGGTTATGTTATGCTCACCGACATAAGCGCCCAAATCACTATTATAATAACCCTTAAGTACGTAAATTTAAGCGTTTAAGCATTATCTACTTGGTACGAGTTCCTGTACCTCTAGTTTCGAATACTTCCGAACGGAGGCGTTGCTTTTGTTTTCAGATGCGATAGTAAAGTTTTACGGGTGACACAACTCGCCAAAAGCCTCTCAGCAGGATTGATATTATGTCAGATAAATAATTAATTTGAATAAATAATAATAATAAATAAATATAATGAATAAATTCTTTATTTCCATTATAAATTTTATACATTGGAAACAATGGGTTGGAGCTTCTCTTTAAGCTTTAAGGCCTGTGTTGAGAAGCCCCGCTCCTCCTTTATGATTCTTCATAAGCAAAAACAAAAGTAAAAACATTTTAAGGTAAATTTAAGGAGAGAAAATAACTGGTAATTAAATAACCAAGATTCATAGGTTACAAATGTATACGCGTGTGTGTGTGTGTGTGTGTGTGTTTGTGTGTGTGTGCGTGCGTGCGCCTATGTGTGTTTGAGTGTTATTAAGTTTTTTTTTTTCAGAAATTTTAGGATAAGTATAATAGAAGTGATTCTGTTTCTTCCCAAGTTTTAGTTTTTAGCCATTTAGTTACAAGTTTTTTAGTTTCATTGAGTGGTTTGTTATAAATATATAGTTCTCTATTTGCGATATTATAAAGGCGATATGATAAATAAATCGTGACTTATTCAAATACATTATATATCTCACTTAAGAGCCTGGCCACGAACTCACCGCACGCGCGTCCTGCGACCCGCGAATCGGCAACCACTGCGCGCTGTCTAGATGTCTGCCTCGCAACGCGTCGTCGTGACCGCGCAGTGGTTGCCGAGTCGCTGCCGCCACCGCCCGTTCTCGTGGCCAGGCCGTAAAACTGCACACGCAGAACTTCACCTAATACCTCACGCAATCCAAAACTAAAATCTCTGTGTTGCGACTTGATATTTTATCGGGCGAAGTGCTGCTATAGACGATTCTCGAAGCCTCTACAATGTTACTTCCATTAAACGAAAAAGACAGAATTTTCCCTGAATGGTACAGTTTTCTAACTTTTTTCTAGATGGTTCTTCTGTCGCCCTTGTCTATAGTAGGAAGATAGACGATGCTCGCAGCATCTACAATGTTACTCCCCTTACAAAATGATGGAATGAATGATGAATTCTTCTGTCGCCTTTGTCTAGTATTAGCTCTATCTTGTTCACTCTTACGGTATTTTTGCCTTAAGAGGTGGCATCGGCATCAGATTAGTTTTCTTCTGGAACGGCCAGACGGATTTCAGTCGACGAAAAACGGTGATAATTAAGTCGAAATTTTAATTATTTGGTATGTGATAGAGCGGCCATTGTGTCGGACTGAAAACGCGTTAAGCCTGCTGAAAACTTCCGTAAGACCGCGAAAATTGAGTTCAAAGCTAGGTGTGGCCACCTAGTTACAGCGTTGTAACATGTTTATTATTATTATTAACAAACCTGGGAGAGGCAATTACAGGTAGTTACATTCTCGATCTCATACAAACGTTAATTAGTTTCTAACGCTGTTAACCGATATAATGAGCTCCACGCAACGCTTGCGGCGTCTTTTCACAGAAACGTGAATCAAAATTATTTGAAAATATACTTGATTAACATTTTTCGTTCAAAGGAAAGGGTTCAATGTGTGCTAATTAATGGTTTTGGTTATAATCCACAATAATAACGGTAATAAGTGAAAAACTGTTCCGAAAATAAGGCTGTAATGTATTACCTAACTAGAATCACAGTTATTAAAATTACTATTAAACCGAGTCTTATAACTTTTATTCGAATATGAGAGAACTTGACTACACACAGTACGTTCAAAGTGCATATCGTAAGCTGTGATGTCACAGTGCATATTGTAAGTGCTATGAATGGTCTAATGGCCGCGTATAAATCTATGCAAAATAGAGCTTTAATGGCGTGTGTAGCATATCAATAGCAAACCTAAATTCTACAGCCTTCTAGGCTATCATTTGACCTCTCTCTCACTTTGTAGAGTTATGTTATTAACTGCCTCAGTCGAGTATTAACAATAAACTGTAAAATAATATGTGTGGTGCAGCAATGTGTTTGTTAGAGTAACTATTCAATCTCAACATGGCCTCATGGCCCAAAAGTTCTGCCTCAAAATCTATGAGGGACATCCGTCCCTCATAGATTTTGAGGCAGAACTTTTTCACCTGTCATATTTTTAATTATTATTATGGTTAGTTATTCCCAATTAATATTTTAAATCATATTTGAAAATTGATTCCACTGGTTCACTAATTTGAGAGTCCACCAAATTTATCGCAACATATTTTGTCGATAGGGTCGATATGTTTTGACGATTTTAAAGTGCTTCTTTGTGGCCTATTTAAATAAAATATTTTTTCTTTCTTTCTTTATGAATTTTATTAATAAGGCCGTTTTCAATCCCCTCATAGCTTTTATATTAGAGTCAATCTATGAAAAAAAGGCAAAACTTCAACATAATTCAAAGGATAAATAATAGATGCTAATGGCAAAACGCGATGTAATTACTTCGGTTGCATTATTTCGGCCGCTGCGTAGCACATTTAGCTGTTTGTCAATTTTACTCGCAAACCTATTAGTTACGGGTAAAGTTCTATTAGTGTGGCATAAGCTAAATAATTAAACTGTTTATTTCACCAACTACCAATTGGAAAAAAAGAATTATATACATGAAATGAAGGATTTATCTCTATTCAAACGTTACTTCCAACCAACCTGTTACAAAAAGTAAGAAGCTTGATTTGGGAGTACTTTTCAATTCAATTTTTACATGTTATCCTTATACGTAAGGAAGGCTACATATAATGAGTTACCCATAACTCATTTATGTAGCCTTATTAAAAAAAAAACAAGTTAAAAATTATTTTAAAAAATAACAAAATTTCATGATTATTTAAAAGCTTACGGGGCCTTCATAATAGGTGCTGTAAATTACATTATACTTTAATGTGCGCTCCTTACCTGAACTAAGTTTGCTGTCGACTCAAGGCTGCATTGCTTTCATTAAAAGTTTCCTTAATGTGGGCAGAGACAAGAAGGTTAAGTGCTTGAAACTTTGTAACGAATTTTGTAATTAATGAACTGTTTATTTAGCGGATCAAAAAACTACGAGGCTTTCATTTTAATGGGAGAGGAGCGCAACGTAAGCCGCTTGCACTCCGATTAGTGTGACTGGGCTGATCCGGCTGAACACCGAATTCGGGGAAATCCCGTAATCGACGGGGGCACTCAGGCACTGGGAACATATCCTAACAGATAAAAAAAATAAAAATACTTTTACTTCCCACAATTACATATATGTACCCACAATTACATATTGTCATGTATATGCCACAGCCATCTGGTTAAATCAGCCGCTTAACTGGACGCCTAGTCCGTTCATTGAACGTCATCCAATCAAACGGCTGCAGTACAACTAGCCAAGTCATTGAACGCAACGTTTAACCAGCCATTCAATTAGACGCCTAGGCGGGTCGTTTAAATTGGTGTAACTGTTTGAAAGATTGGTAGGTTCAAGGCTATTTTTTTGTGACCACTTAGAATTAAAACGATGTCGGTTATAAGTGGTAAAAAAAAATAACCTTGAACCTACCAATCAAACCAAATCTTTTCAGTCCAAGACGATCCATTTAATACGCCAAGTCGTTAACGTTAAGTGAGTCTAGTTCAATCAACTATCGAGCTAGGCATTCAATTGGATGCCGGCGTTTAATCAACGGGCTAGCCGTTAAGCGGCTGATTTAACCAGACGGCGGCGACATATACATGACATGTGTTGTCCACAAAGTAATTTACGCTTGTGTTGGGGATGCCTCGCCCTTTAACATTTACGTAACAAAGGGGTTAACATAATATTTTATTAAACTTTATCCATACCAATATGTAAATGTTTGTTTTAGAAGGTAGGTGACAGCACTGCCCGCCTCCCGCGTCTTCTTCGACCCCGCCGGGCCTCAGCAAAGGTATAAAAACAATATTTGTTATAACTCATCCTCCTTGTTTAGTCACTCGACGGGCTTTCGCCGCTGAGCATCATAAAGTCCCAGACGATCTGCCGCCATTCCCAGGCGACTGGCTGGCCGAGTGGTCTGTGCCGCTTGCTTTAGGGTATTCGGTCAGGGATCCCGGGTTCGCATACCGGTAGAAGCAAATGTTTATATGATGAGTACCAGAATTTTTTTCACAAGTCATGGGTGTTTGTATGTATATTTATATACATATTATAATGATTATTTCTCCCTTATTTAGTATCCATAATACAAGCTCTTAATGATGCTTGCTTTGTGAGTGTATGAATATTATAATTATTCTTTTTAGTTTTTTTACATGATGAAATGTGAAACGGCATGAATCGGCGGTTATGAACTTCGTGTCATAACCGCCGATTCACGCCGGTTATGACACGCCACATCCATGGCCACATCCATGGGCCACAGCCAAGTGAATATCTACCATTGAATGGATGGATGAATGGATATCTTCCAATGGTTGTGTACTATGATATACTTAATTCACTTTTAATTCAGCCACGTGGTTCTGAAACTACATATCTCAACCCACCAAACCATACCTATGTAGTCTCATCACATTGTAAGAACTCACACAATATTCTAACAGTATGCAAAATACATGTTTTTAAAGTTGTTTAAACCTAAGTCTTGTGTATCTGGCAGGTCAAGATTTTAAATTAATGGAAAAATTGATTACTCCTGCGATGGATACAAATATTGGGACTATAACTACTTTTGTAACTGCCAAATCCGTGCTATTTCGTCTAAGTTATGTGTATTTGGATATCTTTCCAAATACAGTCTTTTGCAAATTATGCGTATTTGGGATGGCTTTATCTATTAAATGGGCATTTCTTTTTATTTCATGAACTAAGTAATGTGTTATAGGGCCTACTGAAATAAATTGTTCTCTCTATTAAAGTTGCTCTATCAATATACATTTAGTGGGTTTTGTTATTATTATTATTATTTCTGGCGATTAGTGATGCAGTGATAAGTGGCACAAGCTCAGGTGCCTAATCTCTTCGTTATGGTCGGACCAACCCGGACCAAGACCGGTCGTCTAACGACCTGGCCGCGACATCACCTGCGTCTCGGCAACCACTGCGCGCTGTCTCGATGTCGGCCTCGCAGCGCGTCGTCGTGACCGCGCAGTGGTTGCCGAGTCGCCGCCGCCGCTGCCGCCGCTGCCCGTTCCTGTGGCCAGGCCGTAAGGGATTGTGCCCCTGGCCTTTTTGCCTTTAACCTTTCCAGTGATCATATTTTTTAACACGTCTCCCGATAGAACTTGGTGGCGTAGTGGTTTGAGCACTATAGTTTCGATTCGAAAACTAAGTGATCAAAATTGGTAATCTCGAGCTCTTCCGTACTTCAGGATGGCACGTTAAGCCGTTGGTTGCGGTTGTAAATTTGTAACTGCAACAGCTTTTACCCTCCTACCCGCATTGGGCCAGCGTGCTATGGCCCTAATGAATATTCTTCTTATGAATATCACTCAAGTAGGAAGCTCTATGCCTAACAGTGGGACCTATATAGGCTGATGAATTTGTCATCCGAATTTCGGACTATGTGCTTATAATACTGGAGCAAATCACGTAAGCTTAATATAGTAGAGCCTATTCTTTACGTTGAGCTCTTTCAATATTGAGGCGTTGGCTCTAGGTTCTGTTCAGGGGATACACCAGCCGGTATTCCCAGTACAGATATCAACAGTAGGTAGAAATTAATAAAACAGTAGGTAGGTAAGACCCGAAGAAAATTCAAAGGCTTCGGTAGTGGTTTCACATGAAACCACTACCGAAGCCTTTGAATTTTCTTTGAAGGTTTTGCACAAAAGCGTAATGGGTAGGATGGGTACATACCCATCCTACCCATTACGCTTTTGTGCAAAACCTCATAGCTACCATCAATAAAGCTTATCCTTGTCAAGTATGTCAAGGTTTCATCACTGTTTAAGGCTTTAATAGATTCTGTAGTAACTTTATTAGGGATCAATATGAGGATATAGTGTTTCCGGAAATTTCATTTTCCGTCGGAAATTGGAAACTTGCGAAGCATCTTTCGTCTATTTCATTTCATATCATTACTGTAGGTCTGGCGTAAATGTTCTTTGGGATTTTCTGAAAAATGCAAATGAACGACGGCCGGTTGGTTGAGTGATTTGTACACCTTACTATACAGGCTACTCGGTCAGGGGTCCCGGGTTCGAATCCCGGTAGCGGCACATGTTTGGATGATGAGTACGAGCATTTGTTCACGTGTTATGGAAGGGTGTATGTTTATTTAGTATATTTTTAATATTTACTTATTATTATCAATATTATTCCGTTATCTAGTATTTAAACACAAACTCTTGATGATGCTAAACTTGGACGAGGTTCCCAGACTATTCTGTAAGACCGCTTTCAAAATTTACTACATTTCTACCATATTCCCAAAACTCGACAAAAATGTGTTTCTGTAACGCCGACGTAGAACCCCGTCGAGTCTCCTGCGGACTCCTGAGGGTCACAATCACTTTTAATTATGCCATTGTTTTGATTACTTTTACCTTCACAATTTTTTAGGGTCTATATTACTTTTTTATACAACTTTAGATGACAAACAAGCTGACGGCCCACCTGGTGGTAAGGGATTACCGCCGCCAATTAACACCTTCAATAACAAGGAAAAGTCACTTGGTATTGCAGGTGCGCTGTTATCCTGAGGCCTAAGATGAAATGCCGTCCATGCTCAGTAATTACACTGGTTACCTTTCCCTTTAATCCGAAACACAGCAAATTTATTCATCGGCTGAAATAAGAAGGTTTTATAACTTGTTTTGTAATTGTATATTTTATATATTTTAAGTAGCTCTCATGCAATGCTTTTAATAAGATTGAAATCTCTCTATTAGAAATCCAACATAAAAGTTTATTCTACCTAATTCAATTAAAACTAACTTCCTAAACTTACACTACCCGCCCTAAACTAACGGCAGTTTATAGGTAAGTATTGGTTACAGGTTATTTTTTATACAAATACTTTGACTATCTGAACTATCGATAATAAACAACAAAACAAACAAAAATATCTTAGTTCAAGTCGCATCTAAGCTCTTTCCAATCGCCATAAATCCCATCTATATGTCTATAAAAATGTTTGCTAACAATTAACTAAACTTTCTAATCCTTTTTAGTATTTTGTACATTCAGAGATTACGTACAAAATAAGTTGCGTGGACTTCAGTACCCCTAGCACGAACGCTTTTTAAATTCGAATCGTATTCGTATCGTTCACGCACGCCTAAAATTTCAAACAAAAGCCAGACAAAAGCTAGCGTAATTATTCGAAATCCAAAAGTGTTCGTGCTAGAGGTACAGAACTGATAAGTAAACTAATTCTTATACAAGAACTGCATATATTTTTTTATACAACTAGATGACAAACAAACTGTCGGCCCATCTGGTAGTAAGCGGTTACCGCCGCCTATAGACACCTACAATAGTAAGGAAAAATTACTTGATACGTTTTCATCCTGTAATGTGCGTTCCCATTGAGGGTCCACATCGGAATTTTGAGCTTTTGAATGTGTCACCCTTTAGTAAAAGTTCTCAAACGATTGTAAATTGAACCACTAATTTGTAAAAGTCAGCACTCAAAAGTTACATTCAGTTAAAGGTGGACCCTCAGTCGTGACTGACCGGTATCCATATTTAATAATCTACCTAAAATTTACAACTGTTGTAAATGGCTACTCTTAGTAAAAGATTTGTAAAACTAATTTCATTAATTGTCACTCCTTCCTGCTAAGTCAATAAGAAAATGTAGCATCTAGAAGGTGGTCCCTCAATTGATCGCGATAAATTCATATTAAGTGAGAACAACAGTAATAATTAAAATATAGGTATTACTGACAGTTAGTAAAAGTACTAGAACCAATGTAAATTCAATCTCTAGTTTGTAAAAGAAGCTATTCAAAAGTTTCAATCGATTAAAGGTGGTCCCTCAATTGAAACGCTTGTCATAAAAATAAATCAATTTACGTAACATTTGGTTGAGAACTAGACAATTGCTATAGCCTATTCGTTAGTAAAAAAAATTAACTAACTATTGCTCCACCGAACAGTATAAACAAATGTACCGTTTTACTTAAAATACAAATCAAACTGCTGTGAAGAAATACTACGGTCGAGGTGACCACATATTAGGATTTTATGGGATAAGTAAATAAAAATAATTACTGTTTGTTGACATTATTCATGTATTATTTTTAGGTTTGACATATCTTAGCTAATCAAATCACAATAAGAACATCAATCACAATGAAAAAGGTTGTTAAATGATGTTATAATAAATAAAAATTACACTGCACTGACAATATTACCCTGATCTTTTTAACCGACTTCAAAAATAAGGAGGTTATATTTTCCAATGTAGGTATGTATTTTGTTTTTGTATTTTTTGTACCGATTTCTCCGTCAATTGTGAACCGATTTTTAAAATTATTTTTTTATTCGATATAATATACTCCAGAGGTGGTCCCATTGTCACTAAGCCCTGATCTAATGATGGGATCCCAAGGAAATCGAGGCCGAACCTCAAATTCATAGGCATGTATGACATGCCTTACTGTTTTCCCAAAGCTATTCAATTATTTGCTGCTGTTAGTCATCATCTCATATTAATGAGCTGATGATTGAAGGTACAACTCATTAACGATTAGGAGTTAGAAGATAATTCTTTCACTATATATTTCAACCAAAGACTGAGAGACAGACAAGTCGATAGTGCTGATGGTCATCCATCTTGCTTTGACCTTAGGAAATCACTTGCTAAGCATGCTAAGCTGTTTCCAGAGACAATAGACAGTGAAGCACGAACTCCAGAAAATACATTTTAGGAGGTAAGTACCTAGCTACTGAATTTTAATTATTTTTTCCTTATGTGTTTTGAAGTCGGTTTTATATTTGTTAAAAAAAAAACATTACTACTAATTTGACACTACTGTCAATTAGTAGTAATGTTTAAATTATTAATTTGACGAGAGTCCTCCAAACGAATAATTTTTGAAACATACTATAATAATAATAATAATTCATTTATTTCAGATTAACTATATATATATTGCATTTACATTAATTACATTTTATTAGTTATGTTAGTAACAATATTAACTTAAAGTATACGCTAAGGTAGCTTGGCGTATGTTTAAAAAATGATTCGTAAGTCAAGCGTAAGTCGTCGCAACAGCGTATGCTCTCATTAAAGAAGTAGTGACATCTGTAATTGATGTCACCGGCGCTAGCTGCGGGAATAAATTCAATAGCCCCAACTAATTTGTAAAAAATTTGTTTAATTTTGTTCGTCCGACTTGATCGTCAAATTTTGCAACTTCCGACATCCAATGTCGTTGATGTAAATTTGGCAACTTCGCGCCTGCAGTGGTTTAAATTGTGTAAAAGTAGATAACTTTTATATTAAATAAATCACGGTGCTCTTTAAAATTAATCTCGGGATTTGAGATATAGCCAATTTATTCTTTCGATACATGAAATCAGTGTAAGTACATTAATAACTCTAACTAATTCCGACCTCTGGATATTACCATTTGCCACAAATTTACATCGAAAATTATCATTTTTGTCATAAGTTTCACACAACAAATATTATTATAGTCAACCTTCAGAGATGGACATATGTTTCCGTTTTTAATAAATTTTACATTTTCATTATACGCTACTTGATTTAAATGACACATCTAAAAATTATATTAACAAATTACCTCGGACGATCAATTTCAAACAAAAATTTTACAAATTAGTTGGGGCTATGGAATTTATTACAGCAGCTAGCGCCGGTGACATCGGCCATTACAGATGTCACTACTTCTTTAATGAGAGCATACGCTGTTACGACGACTTTCGCTTGAAATTTGACGTAAGTCCTCCAAACGAACTAATTTTTATACATACGTACTGTCAAATTAGTAGTAATGTCTGAATTAAAAATCGACCATCAGACGACCGGCTGGCCGAGTGGTCTGTACCATTATTTCTCTGTTATCTAGTATCTATACCACAAGCTCTTAATGATGCTTACTTTGGGCTAGATAATAGGTGTGAGTGTATGAATGTTATTATTATTATTAAAAAGATCAGGGTAACATTGTCAGTGCAGTGTAATTTTTTTATTATAACATCATTTAACAACCTTTTTCATTGTGATTGATGTTCTTATTGTGATTTGATTAGCTAAGATATGTCAAACCTAAAAATAATACATGAATAATGTCAACAAACAGTAATTATTTTTATTTACTTATCCCATAAAATCCTAATATGTGGTCACCTCGACCGTAGTATTTCTTCACAGCAGTTTGATTTGTATTTTAAGTAAAACGGTACATTTGTTTATACTGTTCGGTGGAGCAATAGTTAGTTAATTTTTTTTACTAACGAATAGGCTATAGCAATTGTCTAGTTCTCAACCAAATGTTACGTAAATTGATTTATTTTTATGACAAGCGTTTCAATTGAGGGACCACCTTTAATCGATTGAAACTTTTGAATAGCTTCTTTTACAAACTAGAGATTGAATTTACATTGGTTCTAGTACTTTTACTAACTGTCAGTAATACCTATATTTTAATTATTACTGTTGTTCTCACTTAATATGAATTTATCGCGATCAATTGAGGGACCACCTTCTAGATGCTACATTTTCTTATTGACTTAGCAGGAAGGAGTGACAATTAATGAAATTAGTTTTACAAATCTTTTACTAAGAGTAGCCATTTACAACAGTTGTAAATTTTAGGTAGATTATTAAATATGGATACCGGTCAGTCACGACTGAGGGTCCACCTTTAACTGAATGTAACTTTTGAGTGCTGACTTTTACAAATTAGTGGTTCAATTTACAATCGTTTGAGAACTTTTACTAAAGGGTGACACATTCAAAAGCTCAAAATTCCGATGTGGACCCTCAATGGGAACGCACATCATCCTGTAGCCTAAAATGAAATAGCGTCTATGCCCAGTAATTACACTGGCTTCCTTTCCCCTGGAAACCCCGTACTGCAAGCGCAAAGTAGGACGGCCTCCCACTAGATGGACCGACGACCTGGTCAGGGTCGCGGGGAGCCGTTGGATGCAGGCTGCGCAGAACCGTCCCATTTGGAAATCTATTGGGAGGGGGGAGGGGGGCCTTTGTTCAGCAGTGGACATTGTAGGCTGATATATAAGTTTCTATGTATTTACTCTCAAAAAATGTACTGTTGTAGCTTATAAATAATGTATCCTACCTACTCCGAGGCAAGAGGCGCTGTATGCTGAAATGCAGGTTATTACCTAGTTCAGCAACAGATGCTAAATATTTAAATGTATAAATATAGCATTTAATTTATTGGCTCTAAGTGCTCAATATGTAAGTCTTTGTGGTCAAATAAATTATTATTATTATATGATGATGATGACCTTTCCTCTTTGGATTTTTTTCCGTTAAATTATTAATAAATCAACATAAAAAAAAACAGAAAACTGTAATTTATAAACCTTATAGGCCTTTATAATCTGGTAAAGCTCTTAAACTAATGCAAAAATCGTATTTTGAGCAGCCACAGTGCACCCTAATTATAATTATTTCCTTATTGATTCAAATAGTTAAGTAGTAAAAAGACGAAACAGGTTTATTATATTTTTCGCTTTGCACATTCTTTTTTTGCGAGTTTAATTTCTAATGGCAAAGAGGATAAGGTAGAAAGAGCCACGAAGTATTATTGTTTCGAGGTTGTACCAACCTAAGTTACGATTTCTTAGAAAAACTAGTGCTAATATATTAATTTATCAACATGCTACTAACTCTGTAAGTAATAAATTTGTTTCCAAATTGGTCAGTCAGCCCTCGGATCTCAAGGGAGTTTCAAGGAAGAAATATCTAAGGTTTTCACAATGTATCAAGGTTAGCAGTTATTCTTGGACTTTACAAATGACTGGCTTGGAGGGGATCAGTTTTCATTTTTATGGGTGAAATAAAATAAAAATTGGAGGATCCCGCCCTGACGGAGGGATCAAACCGGTATTTTCCGAGAAACTTTTTGAACGCCCGACTGGTTATATTGTACCTCAAAGAAGGTTAAAGCCTTTTTTATAAAATGAAATTAAATTTGAATAAAGAACGCAATGAGGAAAGTGGTCCAAATATCCACTTTTTATTTGCATAATCCACTTTAAAAGCAATAAAAGTTTTCTAAATAATATTCAATATTCTTACTTTTATTGCAGGTGTCTATAGGCGGCGGTAACCGCTTACCACCAGGTGGGCCGTCAGCTTGTTTGTCATTTAGTTGTATAAAAAAAAAACCTAGTGCTTTGGGTAGGAAATACTAACTACTACTTTAACTATTATCTAATCTGTCTAATGTTGATAGTCACTCAAGCCAATTAGGTTTCTATCTCAACGAGATAAGCTTGTGTTTGGGGTTTGTCGGTTACAGATCAGCTGTTTATTTATTTGATACTTATAGTCGGTGGGCGTGCAAGACCGCGTAAGAGCAATTGCAATATCGCATATTTACAAAAGTCGCAATATTGAAATATCGTGCCAGCGGGTTCTTGGCGCTGATTCGCTTATACTAGATTCTCAATACGATAAACAATACCCAAATCATTTCCAAACAGGTTCAGTCAAAGAAATGTGTAGAAATATTCAATATTATAACTTTTCCTTCCTTCTGTAAAATAAAGAAAAAGCTTATATGTAAATACTGCTATTTACAAACTGCTCTTGCGCGGTTTTGCACGCTCTTAGACGATATATTACATTTTCTCAAACATGCTTGAAAATATAAGAATTCTTTTGACAAGCTTCTTCGAGATAAATCGATATTGCTGTATTTTAAATACATGCGAACAGCGGCCGGCAAAAGTTGTATGAAAATCTATAAGTATCTGTCGTGTTTTAGCGGACAAATAAATTATTATGTAACCTCATATTTACCGTGTAATTTAAAAATGGAACGAACTTTTACTCTCAAACATGGCAACCAAGGAGGTAATTAATCAAAGGATTTATTGAAATTTCGAACTGGCTTGGAAATAGAGCGATTATTATAAAAAAAAAACAAATAGAACTCTTTACGCGTAAAAAAATATTTTTGATCTTTGCTCGTTATGATTTTGAGAAGTAATTGTATTTTGATTTCCGCGCATTATTTGAGAAAAGTACTATACAAGCCTTGGCCAGAACTAGGCATAGATGGGCTTATGTTACATTTACACGTTCGTCTATCAATGCCTCTTCTGACATAGTTCTACAATATGCCTAACCATTTTTAAAAGCCTTACTATGATATAAAATTTCAAATTTTACATAAAAACCTGATTTTATGCTGACAAAGTGTCCACCATTGTAAAAAAAATATAAATGGCTGAAATTATGTTTTTTATTATTATTTATACACAGATCAGAACATGTATACTTTTGTGTAATTGAGTTAAACATTCTGAATTCTACTTTAATTAACTTCTAATCTATAGTAATACAAAAATCATATAATGAAGTACTTATTACTTTTCATGAATAAGTAAGAATTACTGTACACGAATATAGACGACAGTATTTATTAGACAAAGATCAATATCCCCATGTTGACAATAAAAGTATTCTCATATTTCGTTTGGGCTTGATTTATTTGGTTCATTAGGTCTGTGCCGCTTTGGAAATGTTATTACGCGAAAACTCGATCTAACGCCCATGAAATTAAGCACTAATTTGAGCAATTTTCCTTGTAAATAAGTACAGTGCATAATGTACTGAAATCGGTGACTTCTGTTGAGTTTTAGTTTGTGTGTTAAATGTAACATAACTATCTGTGTAATACTACCGTTTCCAGAATAGTTCCATAAAAAAATAAAATCACAGACGTTGGCACTATGCCACACGCCTCCTCCTATGATTTTAGCCAAAATTAGCCTAATTGCCTTTTAATGACTTCATTATGAATAAAAAGGTTTTGATTATTTCAAGCGCCTCCTATGTAACGCATATTTAATTTCCCGTTTTGAATTCATTCGCCCTAATTCTGTTGTGCACAGATTATAATTATTTTAAGTTCTATTCAGTCAGTCGTTCATTTGGACCCAACAAGAAAAGGACAGATTAAGGGTGATTTATCAATTTACATATTATCCTAGATGGCAAATATAAAATATTTTCAAAAATAAATGAAATGCTATGCATCGGCTTTCCAGCATTTGTTTTTTTTTAGTACAACTAGATGACAAACAAGCTGACGGCCCACCTGATGGAAAGCGGTAACCGCCGCCTATAGACACCTGCAATAACAAGGAAAAGCACTTGATATTGCAGGTGCGTTGTCATCCTGAGGCCTAAGATGAAATGCCGTCCATGCCCAGTAATTACACTGGCTACCTTTCCCTTCAATCCGAAACACAGAGAACTGTTTCACGGCTGAAATAAGAAAGGCGGTGGTACCTACCCAGGCGACCCTACATATGGGTCTACCACCTAGTAAGTTTTAGACTTGGAACGAAATGGAGACAGTTATGCTGGGTAAATTTTGTTTTATAGAATGCGCAATAGAAACCAACTCACAAAGCAAAAACAATACATATTATATATCTTTGTAGAACATCTACGGGCAGGTAAAGTCAAAAAGTGAATAAGGATATCTCTAAGTTATATACACACATCAAAAAAAGTTTGCAATCACTTTGAAAAATAGAATCTTTTTTGTTACGGTGGATTATATTATGATTTCTTCTTCTTTTTAGATTTTTTATTAAAGAATATAGAATTATAATATAAAGCAATAAAGGGAGGAGGAGGGGGAGAAGTTATAACTTCTCCCCCTCCTCCTCCCTTTATTGCTTATATTGAATATAAACTTATATTTAATAAATTGTTGTTTAAGTTTGGTTAAACAGTCTTTTTCTTTCTATCATATTTCTGTTAGAATTACATTACGATTAATTACTCATTTTTTTAATAAAAATAAAAAATAGTTTTGTTTTTTTAATTTTAACAGAGTACAAACTATTAAGAGGAAACACAACAAAGATTTTTCTTGATAAAGTTAAATTTTAAAAAAATATATCAGATTATGCTAGTGATCACAAACTTTTTTTGATGTGTGTAGATTCTTGGTTAAAGCTGCCGACTGCTGAAAGGCATTTGCAGCAAGTATATTCACTGACGACGCTTAAATCTACTTTACAAGCTGCTCAGTGTTGCTCTGTTCGCTGTTTGACAATACAAATGCTCACGTGGTAACTGCTACATTGCAAATTATCAAACGAAATTTTGCCACAAGCTAAGTTTATTTAGTATTAAAAAACTAAACTGAAATTTGATTTCGAATTCCGGTGGGCGCAAATATTTGTTTGATGAGTACGAGCATTTGTTCACGAGTCATGGATTTATTTAGAATGTTTCTAATATTTCATATACATATTATTATCTCCGTTATCTAGCATCCATACCACAAGCTCTTAATGATGCTTACTTTAGCGCTGGGTGTGAGCGTATGAATATTTTTATTCTACTTCATTAGAATTTGAGGCCATAAGAATATAGAACATTTAAAATGTAAAAAATTTCATGTCCTGGGGTGAAGACCGAACTCGCGACCTTTGACAATGCGGGTGATAGTAATGTTGTTAAAATAAAATGAGGAATATTTAAGGACCTCTTTAACATTTTATGTAAGTATTGTCAAAGTCTAAAATTCGTAGTGGTTGACGTAAAATTGAGCGCGCACAAAATTCAGATGGTTCTTCTTGTGTACTTGTCAAGAATTAGCTCTATCCTACTCACTCTCAAGGAATTTTGCATAAGGGCGTGAAATTGCCATAGTCATCCTGAAAACGAAAAATTGTTTACAGAAAATGGTAGCATCCGATTAGTTGACTCCTGAAGCGGCCTGAAAATAGGTTTCAGGCGCCTGAAAACTGTGGTAATTAGTTCAAAATTTTGATTCTTTGGTATGTGATTGAGTTCCCTCTAGATCGCACTGAAGACGCATTACAGCCTGCTGAAAACGACTCTAAGTCCGAGAAAATTTACTCGAAAGTTGTGCAAGCCCACCACGCTTAGGTACACCACCGTAAGAATATGAATTAGGATATACTTAAAAAAACATAATTATCCATGATTCATTTCAAACCCAGCATCTCTGATAATAGTAGTCGGTCAGTACTCAACTGACCAGGCGACAGAGCTGTGTATTATTCATTGTCTTTTATCTAAAAGCATTGGACTGTTTACTGTCGTGAGATATTGTAAGCACGATTTGTACATAAACATTATTTTTCTCCGCTCACTAGCTCCAACTGCTTGCCGCGCTCTAAATTTGCATTCTTGCTAAAAACTTTAACTATCCGACAACTTTCCTCCAGACGTTGGAGTTTGTTCTGAAGTTTGCACTGTCTGCAAAAGGTCCTCAAGTTAATTAAGCTACGAAATTAATGATAAGGCTTATTGTTAAATTTATTTTTCTATGCTAGAACTTGAACTGCTATCAATGCGAATTAAGACTGTTTAATTTGAACATCAATTTAATGAAAATAAAGTGATATACAAACTCGTGTATGTCGAAGGCTGATGGCTCTTTGTACCTTATATTTTCAGCCGCCTCTGTTGTGTAGTGCTTGAAACCAGCTACCTCAGATCTAGAGGTCCGGGGTTCGATTCCCCACGGGCTTCCATCGTCGGCCTTATCTTCACTTACCATCAGGTGAGATGAACGCCAATTTTTACCCCATTGCGATAAAAAAAAACCCTGTAATCGCACAATAACTCTTTAATAGCAGATATCCTGCTGGATTGGTGCACTCCATTTCATGCTTTATTGCCTACATATTTTTATTTTTATTTTTAGCCGTACTCGACTAAGATCTAAATATGTCATGAGGGTAGTAAGCACCCACCCCGCTACACCATTAATCTATCAATTATTAAGTGAAGAAGTCACAAGTTAAAGTAAAGATAAATATTTTATTAGGCTGCCTCGCACTGGCAGTCGCGCCGCGTTGGCGTTCGTCCAATGTATACGCAGCGCTGCCGTACCGCCGACAGTGGTCAAACTTTAGTGGGCTTTCAGTTATTTTATTGTTTACTAGCTGTGCCCGCGACTTCGTTCGCGTGGATGTCGGAAAATAACAACATGTCGCACGTAGGATTTAAATCATGTTTATAAAAACACTCACAAATCTCACAATAAATGCATTATTTTAGGAAATAAATGATCATTAAGGTCCCTCGTGATCATCCCGCCGCCTGGGCCCTTGGATATCATAAATGCGTGCGTGGTACATCATCATTATTTTGTTACAGAGCTATTTTAAAACTATGGAGATATCTCTTAAGATATTCATTGAAATCAAATGATGTCAAGAATAATTTTGTTCAAAATTAAATACTTGTGATTAATAATGTATTTATTTAAAGTCGGAGATAATGCATTATTTTAAAACAAATTTAATTACCAAAAATAGGTTATAGTGAGTTTACCTTAAAATGTAGACATATTCCATAAAATATATTTAGTAGAACTTTTGAAGGAAAACATTTTCGGCATACATGATTTTTGCGTATCCTTAACGGTTTACGCAGCGCACGTAACGAAAGCTCTGAAAAGGAATATAATAATAATAATAATAATCATACACTCACACCTATTATCCAGCCATCCAGGTGATTTTTGAAAATCACCTTTCATATTTGTTCTCACAAATTATGTTGATGACTTTAGCACACAAAATTAAAATACATAAGAAAAAATAATATCTCATTAAAAATAAAAATATTATGAGACGTTTGTATTTGCATAGTTATTTGCGCTATCGGGTACCTATCGCTTTGTTAAATTTCAAACAACTTTGGTTATACATTTTTTTTTGCACACTTATCTGAACGTGAATATTGATGCTATTATCTGCTAGACTCGGTGATTGACGTACCTGCAAGTACATAAGCACCTACGTGTGTCGATAATGAACGGAAAATGATGTATTCATTCATTAATATTCATGGACGCTCCGTTGTTGTGTGCGGGGTGTATTGTATCAGTTTTTAAGTCCTAATACCTTTAACTTCGCTTGAAACAAACAAGTAAGTCGCTTCAGTTGATATTTAACTTTTATTTACAACAGATAACAAAGAACAATTAAAACTATGCAAGTACAGAAAATCTACATTTTAACATTTAAGTCTTTCCCTGCTCCAGTCACCTACCCATTCTTTCTCTGTTATTTAGCATACAAATTTTAATATGCACGCTTATAAATTAAAAGCTACTCAATGGATTTTGATGCTTTTACGAAACTTTGTGAAATGATTTAATGAAACATTATCGAGCACATCGCCTCTTGCCGTAAGGTAAAGTGCTTTGGGAAGGTTTTATTATTGCTATAACCAAAGGAAGCGGCAAACTGAGGTTTTTAGTGAAGCACTTCATAAATTTGCCAATGTTTTCAAGCGCTTATCTAAATGTAATAAATCAGAAATTTCGTATCTTACCCTATCAAGCCGCACATTTTCTAGACACAATGATTATTTCACTATCTTAAACTCCGGGGAATCTTACTAGGCTGAACTGATTACAAAGATCTAGGGAAAATGCCTTCTGAGGTTCATCAGTAACCATTTTAAAAACTCCGCAACTATAGAAGTTAGTTCGACCACAAAGCGTAGGGCGAGGCAGTTTAATCTGCTAATATTTTTACAGAGCCAAATTATATACCCTCTTCAATAACTTCAGATTTTCGTATAAGGAATCCTCATTCACTGTGTGAAAGGGTGGCAAACAAACAAACTAATACAGCGGAGGTTCTTCAGCTCTACTTTACTAGATAGGAGGCTAATTTGAGCGGAAATACGGCTATGCTTCAACATTTAGCACGTTCTCACAGAAAGCTACTAAAACCAATTCGAAAGGGGGCCATGTTCCTTGCTACTGATCGTTCCTGGCTACTTGTACCTTCATCGGTGTAAAACAAGTCTCTATATATATTATTCATATGTAGGTATTCGCAACTCATTGTTTTCCTAGACTAAATTAGATTATGCGTCTATTTGGTTGTTAAAATGCGTATTCCCTCCTACGTTGTCATTGAATTCGTTTTTATTAATAACTGAACATTAAACCTAGTGTCTGAATTTTATCGTGCTAGTTCATTAGCCTTTGAGTAAGTAAAGCATATGAAGCCTCATATGCTTTGCCGTGCTTTGCCGAG
This sequence comes from Nymphula nitidulata, assembly GCA_947347705.1. Taxonomy (NCBI): domain Eukaryota; kingdom Metazoa; phylum Arthropoda; class Insecta; order Lepidoptera; family Crambidae; genus Nymphula; species Nymphula nitidulata. The sequence goes on from OX374616.1 coordinate 29,957,978, forward strand.
TTGCAAGTTTTACCCTGTGAGTGTAGCTATGCCATTCTCTAAAGCCAGCAGCCTTGAATTCGTGATTGTGGAAGCGTTGTCATTCCTTTTTGTTTGAAAACCATTTTACAGGGCGTGAGCCGTAACTAAATACTTGATTATTCGTATATCTTTATGTAAAATTCAATTAATTATTAAATAATGTGGTTATAATAAAAAAAAACAGTTTTTAACAACTCTATTAATCGTTCACATTACACAATAACAATAAAATAAGAGTTTCTATAAACTAGCAAAAGATACTTACTGCAAATCTCACCTACCACCTAACAACCTGTCAGCTCGGCAGCCAACGAACATCAAAAACAGATCGGACTGTGGCGGCTGTATTTATAGTTTCCTTTGGCACGAATCGCATACAGCCTAAGGGTGGTTAACTTAATACCGCCGATCCAACGTGCACCGTCCTCGGGCAATTTTCTAAGGGGCTGTCCGTCGGTAGGGGGAGTTTTTTATTCATCACACGTTCAAGGCCATGAGTTAAACACATTTTAAACGAAAATTTCTAATTTCCTCACTAATACCTCAATTACATACTTTATCAACTATGCATCTCACCCATTTCCATACTTGTACGATAAGTAGTACCTACGCTAATGCTGAAGGCATCTATCTAATAAGATGTTTGCTTGACGAAAGTCCAATACACAACGCTAACATTTTTTAAATTAAATAATAAATAAATTACTCAAGCCCTAACTAATGATCAAGAAATAGCCCAATACACTTACTTTTTATGCACTACTAGCACTACTGTACCCCTAGCACGAACATTTTAAAATTTCGAATCGTAATCGTATCGTTCACGTACGCTACAAATTTCAAACAAAAGCCAGACAAAAGCTAACGTAACTAAGACTACGGTACGATAGAAATTAAAAATTGAAAAGTGTTTATGCTAGAGGTACTGCTCACTCATCAATCGTAACCTTCGTGACGTAGGAGTCGAAATGATTTACTTAAACAATTAATATTTTTGTGTACTTCTTTTTTCATGGTGCTCAATTCTTCTACTGACTAATGAAAATAGTCTCAACAAGATGTTAGATATATGATTAATGAGGCCGGGGTTTACATAAAATTTAATTATTATAATTATAGCTTTTTGACAAAAAACACACCCTTCAAATTTTAAGTCTCTAGGTCCAGCGGTTTTGGCTGTGCGTTGATATATAAAAAATCACATTTCGTCCTTGTCTAGCTGCATGGGAAAGAAAAAGACAAAGAAAACAAAATCGACTTTGTGAAGACAACGCTATCAATCAGAACTTTCATATTACTTATTAGAAAGTTTCATATTACATACAGTTTAAGAGTACCTGTAGTATGTAGGTACCTTTTGTGGAAATCTTAATTGCATGGGAGGTCACATTGCATGTAATACTATCACGAAAACTCGTTACAGACACCGTCAGATGATAAATTCCCATCAATACGTATCTTTCGACAGAATTCAACCCGCCATAGTCGACGTGTGCAGCGTACGTAATCTCTTCAATAGATTCTGTGATTCATCATGCGAAAACATAAGGAAGGAAATACTTGCACAGTGTGAAGTATTATGATTATATAATACATCTTCATCATCTTTTCAGCCGAGAGACGGCCACTGCTGGGCATAGGCCTCCCCAAAGATCTCCATGCCGATCGGTTCTGCGCTGTCCGCATCCATCGGCTTCCCGCGACCGTCACCAGATCCTCAGTCCACCTTGTGGGAGGCCTACCAACGCTGCGTCTCCCGGTACGCGGCCGCCACTCGAGGACCTTTCCGCCCCAACGGCCGTCAGTCCTCCTTGCAATGTGGCCTGCCCACTGCCACTTGAGGCTCGCAATTCTTCGGGCTATGGCGATGACCTTAGTTTTCCTGCGGATCTCATTATTTCTGATTCGACCACGCAGAGAAACCCCGAGCACAGCCCTCTCCATTGCCCTTTGGGTGACATTGAGCCTTCTTATGAGGCCCATTGTAAGCAATTATGATTATTATTGTAGCGCTTTATTATTGAACTATAATTTCAATATTAAATTACGGTATCTGTGATTGCTTGCATTGAGTGATTGATTGATTTAATAATTATCTAGCTCAAATTATTAGCTCAACAATTATTCCTGTGTCAGAATATTATTGAAACCAAAAGAAGTGATACCCAATTGGCAAGCGTAGTAATCGCTTAGCACCAGGTGGACCGTATGCCCATTTGCCACCGTAGTGGTATATAAAAAATGTTATTTAAATAGGATAGTAGTTTTTTTTCATTTCCGCCTTCTCGTAGGAAGATCACAATTATATTCCTGTGAGATCATCAGAGACAATTGGAAAAGTGTTACGATGAGAGCAAGGGAACTCGTCTCCGATTACTTGATTTACAGTAGACCACGCGTGAGTAGCGACCAAGGTGCTACAGGCATCTACAGACTACGGTAATGGCTTACCGTTGAGCGGGCTGTAGGTACAATTTTATTTGCCACCGTTGTGTTATATGAAAAAAACAATGTCAGTTTTGTTATTCGACAACATTCTGTTAAAAACTAACTTAACTCAACTTATCAGAAACTGCTAATAAACATCCATCAGTGGGTCTATACCTAATAATCACTAATAGGTGCCTGTGCTGAGATTCTTTCAAACATTTTCTTACCATATTATCTTTCACGATATTAGCAGGCAATGTGGGCGGACGTTTGAGCTCAATATACCTTGTGGATAATATACGAGAATATCACATTTCAATATACTCTCTACAAAGTTTGATAATAAGGAGACTGCTACAGATCGTTTGTAATACAAAGGAATATTCGTTATCAAAACAATTGAACCAAAATATTTTTTTTCGACAATTAAATCCAGCTATGAAACTAGTTTTCCGAAGGTTCGAGAAGAAATAAGTAAGTCACATACGTCAAAATGGAGACAAACGTTATTATTTCTTGTAATTATACATAAAGTTATAAAAGCACATTTTTTTTTTTGTAAATGGTTTCAGCTATAAAAATAAATATTCCCTATTAGTGCTGGATGTGAACCCTCAACCTTTACTCTGATTCAGCATCTTTTTGTAGTCTACGCAATTTTCGAACATCCTTAAAACATTCTTAATTTTTGATTTTAACATTATTATAAATGTTTGAAAAATTACTTTATCCTTAAAACATTCGAATAACGTTTAAAATAAAACTTAAAAACAATTAATTTTAAGCTGGCCCATTTTTGGCTTGCATCATCCAAACAGGAGTGTGACACATCATTTTTTCTAAATTATGTAGGAAATTTAGTTACAGTTTTATATTTTCTATATGCTGCTATAAAAATTATAAAGTTCGTAGGCAAGCACTTACCTTTATCTAGCAGTGGACGTCTTTCGGCTAAAATAACGATGGTAACATACCAAACTCTCTTTAAGAAAAAAACACCTTGTTTCAATATCGATATGGGACCTGTTATTTGAAAGAAATAAAGAAGAAAGAAAGAAAACATTTATTGACTTGCACAATACATCACGCTAAATCTAGAACAATAAATAATAATAATAATACTCACAAATAGATCTACTTAAAAAACTCACAAACACACAAACTCACAAATAGATCTACTTATTTGAAAAAGTGGAGTTTTCGTATTCTTTTCTTTTTTAGTTTTGTTTAGTTTCTCTAGTTTTTTTGAACAATGATCACATAGCGTGTCTAATGGTAAACAACGTTACCTTAGCTTAAGCTTGTAACGTCAAAACTTCAGCTATGCGATTCTCTAAGTCAGCAGCCATGGATTCGTGGCTGTTGGCAACGCTGTCATACCTTTTGGCGTTTGTTTGACAACTGTTGGCGACAGCAGCGTTCCGACGACGAACACGGCATGAATCGGAACTAAAAAGTTGTTGATTATATATTACCTTTATGTCAGAATCAATCAAATATTGAATAAAGTCATTGCGATACAATTTTTACACAGCAAAAACGAAATCGAAAAATATCGATTGTACTTCATGTCGTTTAACCAAAACAGAGACAATCATACACAGCCATGAGACCGACGTAGATATTAGTAAATACGCTTTCGCGCAGCGCAGTGCGCAAACGTCGAAACCAATGGCAACTCGTCGTCTTTGTCAGGCGTCAAGCTCGATGTCGAAAATATTTGTTTGTGAATCACACTGGTGTCTTTGATGGGCATTTGGTCCCGAGTAATAAAAGGCCTTCCTTACTAAAAACCTTTGCAAAAACCTTGTGTAGTTCTACAGTGTGCAGTGACGTTCGTTTGAATAGCATTTTGAATTCCAACAAAAATAATAAATAATATACTATGTAGGGGAGAGTGGGGTGATTGCGAATGCAGGATAAGTCTATCTATTCATATGTTGACATGTATATCTTAATAGAAACGTATGAAATACTCAGTGGCTAGAATTGAACGCGAGTCTGGCTGAGAGGGACTCAGCCAGCAGCACAAAAGGATTATTAACTAACTTTTCTATCAATAAGTACAGTCAACCGCACATGCGGCCTTGAAATAACCCTTATTACATTCATAATAGAGGTGGCTTTCGTAGTACAACTGAATTTTATGTCGTCTGTACACAACCTCGTCCAAAATCTCCTCGCGTTCCGAACTACCCCACTATGGGGTTACTTTTTAAGCATTAGCGTATTTTTCACTATGTGTTCTATCCATGAATATGAACCAATTTCACTATGAGTGCACTGTGAGCAAACGACAATACAAACAAAAGTTCAATACCTACTGGACCAAAATGGAACAGCTGATTTTTTTGTCATGATTTCACAGTTAATTTCATAGTGAAAGTAGTTCATATTCATGGATACAACACATTGTCAAATTTTCACTCGTGCTTTAAGTGACCCAGTAAGGCAACAGCGATTAATTAGAAATTGTAGATACATTACTGAAAGTATTTTTCACTGCAATTCAGTTGGTGATTAACGAGGGAGTTGAGTGACAAATTATATCCTCCTAGCAATCGATTGCGCCAAATGAATTAAAGTCCCTTCTAAACTCCAGCCTCCGGCCATGTTAGGTGCCTTACAATTACTTCAAAGTGCTCACAAATTATATGAATTGAAACTTAGATATTGTTATAATAATTAAATAGTTTTATAAGATTTGGTTTTTATACATTATGATTTTATTACAGAGTATACTCTGGCACAGTATTATGAATTTCGTAATACTGTGATGTGACCCTGTTTAGTGTTGCGAACATCCATAGGCAACTCAATACCACCTGTTGTGAACCGGTAGGAAGATTCCATATGAGAAGATAGCTAGAGCAGCTTTAAACACATTGTTCTAGCCGTCTCCACCTTGCTGGCCCATAAGGTGTCTTTTCACACCCCTTTTGAAGGAACCTTTGTTATAACCTGCTTGAAAACCTATTGTGTATGAGGCTTCTTTTTCAACATCTTTTAACAAGAATAACAATACATTTTGGGGTAGTAAAATCAAGTATTATTTGTTACGTATATAATTTTAGCGTCTCTGTTATGTTGTCGCGCACCATCCTACTCATAATTCGTGCCAAACTTTCTAGAAATACTTAAGTCTTCTCAATAAAAAACGTAATACCTACTATTTTCGCCTACATGCATATGACATTTAACTAAAAAAATAAACTCAGTCTGACAAAGATACATGCGAAATAATTGTACAGTTCATCTTGTTTGCATTTGAATGCTTATTTATTTTTTTGTACAAAAAAGAAGGTCCTGTTCAATTTAAAGGACATTGGAGAGTCCAATTTCTGACATTATTGAAGCGGAGAACTAATGGACTATGTGTATTGTGTATTTCTTACCTGATAATGAATTTAAAGCGAAAGAACAATATAACAATGGGTATTATTTGATATTTTTTTTTAATTTATTCTCCCTGTAATGGGAAGGCAAAGGGTACTAATGCCCATACAGCCATGTTTTCAGTACTTATTTATTTCATCATTTATTGCATTGAAATGCTGGAGTGTTTGAAGTGAAATATATGATGACAGTCTCCTTATGTGCTGCCTGATGAGGTGGATTTCCACAAAAAAAATCTCATCGTCTTCCACACCATAATCACTTTTATTCTAATAATCTTTTAGTTGTACGTTAACACAAACACTTGTATAGTAAAACTACGCCACTTCCATTACACAATGTTCGCTCCGACACAATTTTTAATTATTATAGTAAAAATTTTTACTGACAGCTAAGAACCCGCCAAACACTGATAAATTTATAGAAAGACAACGACAGATAAATGACAAGTAAAACGCATAAAAATTGCATGATAAAAACAGATAAACCATAAAGTACTATAAAAAGGTCAGATGGCTGGGCCACAATTATAATAAGCTATAAGCTCAGGGCTTGTTAGACATTAGATCCATCACGAAACCCTCTTCAAAGTGAAGGTCTGGAATTTTTTCTTTGAAAATAAATAATGAGAAAAAATCTTTTTGGTTCCCCTGCATGATTTATCATGCATATTTTTCCTTAAATATTCTCGCAATATTGTCGACACTTTTACATACCTTTGAATAACTATTAAAGTGTTATCGATAAAATTTTTGCTGATCTTGGTACTAGGATCATATAAATTGTTTGGAGGTTTTGTGCACACAAAATTTTGGACCGTAATTAGGCATACCTAACCTAACTTACACGATATAATATTGAAATATAGAATCAAGGAAAGCAGCGTTAGGTTTGCAGGGGGCAAAAGTTAGGATGAGCAGAGAATGCCTATTGATCGGCATGAAATACAAATTAGCAAAATTTAACAACATACCGTCAACATTTATCATCAGACATTCCGATTTGTGTGATTTCTGATTATAACTTTTTTAACTTGAACATAATGTTTAATTTAATTTCGGTAGAATATTTTATTTATTTATTTATTTATTTAAGGTACACCAACAGCGATACATAGAGAACCAATCACAAAAAGTGAAATTGCTACTACAACTCTTGCATAGATGTACGCCAATTACAGGTCTACACAACGTTCACCATACAATCCAAAAGAAAAAAGAAATTGGAATAAAATGCACTCAATTAAAATGAAATAAAGAGCTTAAAATAAAGAGCTTACATAAATTTTAATTTATCAATTACATGGAAACAGTGTAGTTTAATAGTTTGTTTTTAAAATTTGTAGGGGAATCATTAAATATATCTATATTGGTTACATTGATTGAGACATCGTTATATAAAGAGCTTATTCTAGATAGGGGGCAATGTAATCCCAAGTTAGTTGCATGACTCGGAATGTTAAATATCTTACGGATGGGATGTCTGGGATAATTATAAGGGACATTTAGATTAATGTTATCGACAAGTTGAGTACACTTAATTTTATTGTTTATTATTTTGAATAAGCTAATGTTGTGTTCAGCTGTGATCGGAGTGCGAATTTAACTGTTTGTCTTATTATTAAGTACTTGTAATTTACGTCTAAGCTGTAATTTATATTCGTTTGCTGTACCTTAAATAAATAAATAAATAATAATAATATTTATACACTCATACCTATTATCTAGACCCAAGCTCTTAACCATCATTAAGAGCTTGTGTTATGGATACTAGATAACGGAAAATTATATTATATAAAAAATATGGACGCGACCGCCTGGCCGAGTGGTCTGTACCCCAGGCTACTCAGTCAAGAGGTCCCGGGTTCGAATCCCGGTAGGAACAAACATTTGTATGATGAGTACGAACATTTGTTTACGAGTCATGGATGTTTATATGTTTATTTAGTATATTTCTAATATTTATATACATATTATTATCATTATTTCTCCGTTATAAGGTATCCATAATACGAGCTCTTAATGATGCTTACTTTAGGCTAGATAATAGGTGTGTGTGAGTGTATAAATATTATTATGTATACTTTATATATAAACTAGACTAGTGAGTAAAAAACTCAAATAACTAAAATTTATACCAAGTATGACAATACCTAAAAAAATGGATTACAATAAAGATATTGTGTGTGGCCGCTGTGCGTGGTGTTGTATGCTGGTATTGGTCGACTGCGATGAATCACGAAGAAATAAAAATGCTGTCGGCAGTCCGTGATGACGTCACTAAGGATTTACTAGGGGAGCAGACCAACCATGGACTGTCGGTCGGATAGACTATACGAAATGACGCTAGAAGTATTCCCAGTGTTCTGTGTTCTTGCTTGAGAGTACTTGTTCTTCTTATTCCGAGCGAGCGTTGTGAGCTTGTTGCGTGCGTGTCGACATTATCTCTGTCTATGGTGCCGACCGAGAGTCAGTCGTTATATTTGTTCCATTATCTCCTATCGCCACTTTCGCTAGTTTTCGCGATAGTAGTGTGCCTAACGTGTGTAATGTGTGTGAGTGGGATGGGTATACTTTCGCTACTTATGTTTTTAATTCTCAAACATACCATCTACAAGTTATAGCACTAATTAAAAACTATTACAAATAATTCTTAAGCTGTTACCCTATTCTAAACAAGTAATTACACTACTAAAAACAATACAATAAAACACTTGTTAATGGCCTACTCATAGCAAAATTATAACTAACTAAAACAACACACCTTATTTACATTATTTTTGGTAATTACTGGGCATGGACGGCATTTGATCTTAGGCCTCAGGATAACAACGTACCTGCAATATCAAGTGATTTTTCCTTGTTATTGCAGGGGTTCTATATGCGGCGGTAACCGCTTACCATCAGGTGCCGTCAGCTTGTTTGTCATCTAGTTGTATAAAAAAATATCTTCTTGTGGCGCCATGACTAAGACATAGTGAAATTCGGAAATCGACCCTTTGGGATATTTTGTACCTCCCCCTCTCTTTTTACTATTGGTTTGAGCGCTCTGGTTTCGATACGAAATACAAAGCAACTTTCGCCAAGGTCGATCCTGGGATGGGTCAATCAAAGTTTGTTATCTCGAGCTCCTCTGTGCTTCGGAAGGCAGTTTAAGCCGTTGGTCCCGGTTGTTCCTGCAACCACTTTAACCCACCAACCCGCATTGGGCCAGAGCATAGTGGTGTTATGGCCCAAACTTCTCCCCAGCAGTGGGACGTATATACGCTGGTGATGGTGAAGCCTCACTCTATCTTTGGGCAGAAAGAGCCTGTAGTCCTCTGGCTTTAGATATGCCACTTCCAGAAAGCTCATTTTGGTTCCAGCCAGAGCATCACAATGAAGCAAGAGATGCATCATTGATTCCTGGCAATCACCACATTGTATTTTGTGTAGTATGTGGTTAGTAGCGAAATGCTCCGTGAGCGCCCCAGTTAAGAAGCGATCTTGTGTCTACCGTTAGTGTAAATGTATTTACTCCATCCTCCTATCTCCTCCCCTAGGAAAGATTTGGAGCGTGTTTAATTCCCGGTCTTTTATGCCATTCAGCCTAGGGTCTGTTTTTGACATGCTTTTTTAATGCCTGTGCCTATATAACTTTGTGCAAGTGATAGAAAGGGCTCGGGACCCACGTATGTGTTTGCTTCTAACTATGTTATCTCATCATGTTGACTAGTGACTAAATTGCAATGTAGGTACATACACCTACCTATGATTATGTATCACATTTTGCATTATTATAAAACTTACTTTTTATGTCAAAAAAGTGTAATAGTGCTTATTTAGGTACTGTCGAAAAAAGTTGACTATACGGAGCAAAAACAACTGTTACAACCTTCGAATTGGAGTCTATTTTTTACTCACCAGTGAAGAACAGTACTTTCAAAAATATTTATTATTGTATTTTTTATTTTTTTATTTAGACATTGTGAAGTGAGCTGTTAGCTTATAACGCAAAAACAAAAATACTAGCACAAATTCACAGGGTTATTACATGTCCTTGGTAGCTCAGTAGTCGGAGAAGTCACCCAATTTGTGAGACAATTGTTTTGTTTTCATTATGAAGACCGTATTTACTAGGTGGTAGGCACATATGTAGGGTTGTCTGAGTTTCTTATCAGCATTGAAACAGTTCCCTGTGTTTGGGACTAAATGGAACGATAGCCAGTGTAATTACTGTGGATAACAACGCCTCAGGATAACAACGCACCTGCAATATCAATATGCAATTTTTGTTAATATTGCGGTATCTGTAGGCTGCGGCAATTAATTTTCACTAGGTGCGCCGTCAGCTTGTTTTTCTTCTAGTTTTTGAAAAAAATACAGTTGGCAAGGGAAGATTTCACCGTCTGTAAGTTTCAAACGTGACTACGACGTAGCTCAAGTGGCCGGATAGATAGAAATGGTTTCCGATACTTTTCAATAGACGCTGCTCATTATTTATCTGTGAATACAGAAGCACTTCAACCAAATACCGTCTAGTATACGTATTTTGTTTGAGGTTTAGTGATATCTACAGGCCTACTATGTAAAATGTTCCGAAGTCTCGGAATAAAATTGAGCAAGTTTAGTGACATTTTAGCTGTATTAGAGAGCCCTATTCTTTTCTTTACCTCATTATTTCTACTTTGATGGAAGGTTCAAAATAGAAACATACCTCATGGTAGCTTCAAGTTTCGTTTTTAAGCATAGCGATGGTGGAGGTGAAAACTTCTTTGCGAAACGCTATGCTCAAAAACGAAACATGAAGCTACCATGAGGTATGTTTCTATTTTGAACCTTCCATTAAAGTACATATAATGGTAGGTTAGCCACTACCGTTAGCCACGCCCTGCTTATGTTCATTACTTCTCTTCATCATCAGTGTGATACTGAATTATTATGTTAAAAACGAAGTTATATGGTGGGGAAGATTCCTTCGCCCCCCAAGGCGGGAGAGACTTGGTCCTACTCCCACTGCACGCCGATTGCGTTGGTTGCAGTCTTACAGTGTTCTCGCCGAGCTACCTGCAGTAACTGCTTACCACGGTTGCCTTATCGTAAGGTATTTAAAAAAATGAATTCATATGTCTACACTTTCTGCATTCACACCGAAAAAGTTTACTAAAAACTACATCTTAGGTAACTTTCCGCAAAATTATGTACAGATGACAGGATATCAATAGTAAGAATTGCACTTCGAAAGCCGCCTCTATTACGAACGCAGTAAGAGCGGTCTCAAGTTCAAACTGTCATACTTGATGTGCTGTCGACTGGACTAGAACTTTTTTTTTATATACTACTAGATGACAAACAAGCTGACGGCCCACCTGACGGCCTAACTGTCAGCCGAGTATGTAGTCGCCGTGCCGTGATGTTTATCCAATGTTATCGGATAACACGGCTAACAGTTGGGCCGCCAGGTGGGCCGTCAGCTTGTTTGTCATCTAGTAGTATATTAAAAAAAAGTGGCTAATGGTAGTGGCTAACGGTAGAGGCTTACATCACCTTTACCTGCATAAGTAAGTGTAGAGTTGAGTTATTATCGAACCTATGAAAATGTCATAATTACTAGCCTATACACGTCCCACTGCTGGGCACAGTCCTTCCTGCATATTAGAAACACAGTTTGGGCTATAGCACCATTACAAATGCGGGCTGTGGTAATATTGAGCTCCTCCGTGCTTCGGAAGGCATGTTAAACAGGGAGCATCAGCTCAACATGTCTTCTAAAGCACGGAGGAGCTCGAGATAACAAATATCGATTGATAAATCCCAGCATCGATCAAGCCGCAAGTTGCTTTGATTTCATAATCGAAATCAGAACACTCTGTCCATCATTCAAATTCTTTACATAGGTATACAATATAATTAACTATGAACAAAGTCTACTTTTTAGAAACATAACGTAATGATAATACCTACATTATCGCAGTAGTGCTGTATTACCTAGAATCAAAAGCTTCATTAGAGTTGATAAATAGGAACCGTGAATAGAATGAATAGTTCACAGCTAGATTTTATTCAAGGCGACCCAACCAAGGAGAGTACGCAAGAGAAACTTCTGCCAACATTTTTTTATTACTTATCTGACGACGAGCAATCAGTCCACTCAGGTTGCCAGGCGGAAATTATAAAGACTCGTAGGTACTTAATGTTTTTATGAAACTTACATTTTTCATACAGCAACCATAGCCAGTTAAATTTAAATTTTAAATTTCAAGACATCGTGGTCGTTAAAAAAATGACATTTTATTTTTGAAATTGCTGTAATGGACTCGCTCCTTTTAGCGTTGTTTGTATACTAAAGAGCCCAGATTATACTCTTAAAGCTTTTATAAAGCAGAATCATTTTAATTTTTTTTTGCAATCATATTTTGGTTATTTGAGGTAGTGGAACTCGGTGGTGTAGTGGTTTTAGCGCTCTGGTTTCGATTACGAAACAATGCATCATTCGCCATGGTTGATGCCGGGATAGGTCAATCAAATTTTGTAATTTCGAGCACAGAGCGTCGGAAAGCACGTTAATAACCCGATGGTTACTGCAACCGCTATAACCCACCAACCAGCGTGCTGGTGTTATGGCCCAAAAATTTATTTCTCCCATGTAGGAAAGTCTTTTTCCAGCAGTGGGATGTATGTAGGCTTATATGTAGTAATTAAAATATAATAAAACTAGAAAAATTTCACGTCCTGAGGCAGGAATCGTCGGCAATCGACATTGTAGGGTGGACGTTAGATCATAAACGCAAATACAGATAGACTAGAAGAATTTCACAGGGATATCCCAAGTCCTAGGTGGCTCGGTGGTCAGAGCAGTCGCCCGGATTGCGAAAGGTCGCGGGTTCGATTCCTGCCTCAGGACGTGAAATTTTTTTAGTTTTATTATATTTTAATTAAAAGTAATTTTTCAAAAATTTATAATAATGTTAAAATCAAAAATTAAGAATATTTGATTATGTTTTATGAAACTGTATGTTTTCATTAGTCTACTAGGATTACTTTCTTTTAGTAGTAGGTTTAGTTTACTAGGTGGTAGGACCGTATGTAGGGTCCGCTGAGTAGGTACCACCATATTTCTTATTTCAGCCGTGAAACAGTTCGCTGTATTTCGGATTGAAGGGAAAGATAGCCAGTATAATTACTGGGCATGGAAGGCATTTGATCTTAGGCCTCAGGATTACAACGCCCCTGCAATATCAAGTGATTTTTTCCTTCTTATTGCAGGTGTCTTTAGGCGGCGGTAACCATTTACCACTAGGCGGGCCGTCAGCTTGTTTGTCATCTAGTTGAATAAAAAAAGTAGTCTTTTAGAGTTAATATCATTTATATTTGCACCTAATATGTTAATATTCTGGAAACTGTTGCATAATAAAGTCTTTATGAAAATAAAATGATAATACTCAGTTAAGCATTCTTTGCGCGAAAAATATGTACATCTCAGATGTGAGATCATTCAATAAAACAAGTAATACGATTTGCGCGGACCCTATTTCTTTGATTCATCTCAATAGAAGCCTTTCATTGGTAAATGTGATTACAGAGTGACGACGGAACGTTTAAGGGTGCGTCCACGAACAAAGCAATGAAAGCGGGGCCCGAGCTTACTGATAAACGTCGACTTTGTAGACTAACGGCCTGGCCTCGGGAAATTCGCCGCGGCGAATATTCGCGCGTCTATTCACTCGAATAAAAACAAATGTATGGAAATGTACCTACTAAACAGACCAAGCGTAGCGGCGACCTTGCCAGTCGCGCCACCGCTGCCGTCGCCGCCGCCTGTTCCCGTGGCCACGCCGTAATGCACGTGTCAAGAACTTAGTTTGTTTTTATTAAAAACTGGGTAGCTCCTGGCTTTCATCTCACTTGATGGAAGTACTGGAGATGGAAGCGAGCTATCCGGGTTTAGTTCGCTTTCATCTCCAGTAACCACAAACTGACTATCTCACCTCCGATTGACAGAACACAAGAATGCTGCTGAATTGCTGATATTATTGTTATGGTGGCAGATAAAGAACAGATGGTGGTAGTTAGCTCCGCGGGCTTGGAAAGCCCTACACCAACCAAGCTGAGCAGTAAATTTCTGCAATGCAGGTAATCGAACCCCGGATGTTTCAACCACTAGACCATAGAGGGGGTGAAATTGTACTACTTATTAAAATCATAAAACTTTTATACTTTAGGTAGGTAAGTGTCTAATTTTTTAACGTCTAGGAAATCGATAAAAACCGCTATCAACATCGGAACCGCCTCGCTCATCACTGTAATCATGTGTTCATTCATGATTACAGTATATATATATATATATATATGTTCATTCATATAAAAGAAGCGAGACGTTTATCGAATAAAGCCCCATGTTTAGCGCCTCGTCTACACAAGGAACATGCTTGGTGGTTCTAGTATCGCATCGTATATCGCAACCTTTGATATATAAAATTATTGAACTAAGAGGAGTTGGCAGTCCACATCGCGATTTGCTTTGCAATAATATATTCACAGTGCTGTTAAAATTTGAAAATGTCTTAATTTGAAAATTAACATTTAGGAAATTTTAATTTTCAAATTGAAAGTACTTATCGAAGTTCACTGTAACAGCATATTCTGCGGGGCGAGTCTCTTACTCAAAGTACTATCAATAGTTGCTTTGGGAGACAAATTACTTTCATATGTCTATAAGCGGGGGTAACCGCTTACCATCAGGTGGGCCGTCAGCTTGTTTGTCATCTAGTTTTTAAAAAAAATGCAGTATGTTGTGACAGTATTGATGACATTATAAACTATACCAATTTTCAACCCTATGCATTTAAGCGGTCGCGGTCACCTCGCTTACTCCTGGCTACGAGCTGTTCAAGAATATGTTCAAGTTTTAATTCAATCGAAGCGATTCGTCGATCGCGAATCGAAGATACAAGTCGCATTGTATATCAGGCCCTGAAGTACACAATATTTAAAGCTGATAATACATACGAACCCTCTTGTTTTACTGTGTTATACTTTCCATTCGATCTAGCGTTCGTCTCAAGCGAATTAAATTGAAAAACTCTACAAAGGAGTATTTCGTCGATGTGCAAACATTCAATGAATTTCATTTCTGTGTCACTATTATTCCGTGGCACGATTCAACTGAAATCCGACGGAACCGGGAGACTACGCAACATTCATTAAAACAAAGTAGATCCGAGGCCAATAACATTAGCTTAAGAATATATTTTCAAGAAAAAGAGGAAAGTGACTTCATCTTTACCTTCCTTTAATTTTACCTTCAAAGCCTTTTTAAGAATATAGTGCCTAGTTTATGTAAATAGAAGGATGTTTTATTCATGTCCCACGTGACATTGCAAACGCTATTCACATAACAACGTTACCTAAATATCTATTTTTTTTCTTTCGACAGCACGCGCGTGGTTCTGTCTCAGTCGTTTTTACTAAAATGAATAAAGCTACTTTATACGCGAGTACCTACCTACCTTCATTTGTGATCGAATTTGATAGAATTCGCTTTGAAATTTGAATCTGCAAATTCGTAATTCCTATTGCAAATTCGTGATTGCTATTGCAAATTCGTGATTCCTATTGCAAATTCGTGATTCCTATTGCAAAAAGGACGAAATTACGGAAGTGGCCAATAATCCAAATTAATTAAATTAAACCCAAATTATCACGATGACGAAGTCATAAAGATTTTTTTTGTTTGTAAGCTGACGTTACTAGTATGGTTCTTAGGTATAATTTATGAAGATCAGTGCAGTCGTTTGATGATTATCAGCTCATTTGTACATGATAAAACGGTTACCGGTTACCGGTTTTACTAACTTTCACAGATCCGATTGATTTGAAATTTTGTGTACTGACACTTCGGTGACATTCTCATGGGATACAAACCTTGAGCTAAACCTATGCCGTCAAAAAGTCTGTGGGATGTTTAATTCTTCAGAAACTTACAACAGATATAGCGTGTTTGGGCTCTTATTAATAGGCTCAATGCGATGGTGTTAGATAGACCATTAATTAGGCCGGGAGTTACATAAAATTTTCAATTTTATATTATTCTATTTTGTAGCTTTGTGGTTATACTTGAGTTAAACGTTCTATTCAATACCCTTTCTGTTATAAAAGTTGTTAGGTATATCTGTATTATTGCTCGATCACCTCTATGTATTCAAATCAGAAATGGCTATTCATTTCAAGTTTCCGTTTTGCGGCCAACATTTTTCAAAGATATTCTGAAGAAGGGCTCGCCATGAAACGTCTTTTGTTACGGGTGAGAACTCATTACGGTGTCCCACGTTCCACCTCAAAGACTGATGATATATTACCTGTCCGATATTATCTCTTTTCGGTATTTTGATTATTTTCATTCAAGCTTATTAGATTGCATTCGACCTGTATTTATTCAGTACTTATTCTTTATTTTCTGATGATAAAAGAACTAAATCCTTGTGACCATTCCTCGCTATAGACCTTTAGAGAGGTGGAGGGGTACTGCATATTAGCACTGCACAGTAATGAGTTTCTTGAACAATACAGGCTGATTTTCCTACAGTTGCATTCTTATTCATGTTCTTATTTTAGATTTTTTTATTCTTTAGGCAAACGTATGCTATTTAAAGCAATAAACAAATCAAAAACTAGCTATAAAATACATAGATCAGTGAAGCTTTTTATAACGAGTTCTTTAAATGCATAAACTCAATAAAAAATTGTAACTTTTTAGTGTAAATTAAACAAGAACGATTTACAAAACAGTTACTGTTACTATAATATAGAACTACCTTCCGTCTGCGACTTCATCCGCGTTATCCCATAGGAACAATTTCCCGGGAAAAAATCGCTCCTGCTTCAATACAGATTGTAATCTATCTCTGTGGCACTTTTAGCCAGAGTTCTTCAGCCGTTTTATAGAGTTACAACAGACACCAAAAATTTCACATTTAAAGGCAATAGGTACCAGCTTCCGTCCGCGATTTATGTCCTGCGTTCTGCGTTATCCCACGAGAAGGCATTCCCGGACAGTTCATCATTACCAGCTCACTGCTGGCCACAGGCCTTCGTGTATGGGAGATACACACGAGGAGTTCCCGGACAGTTTTATAATTATTCTCTTTGCCATGATCATCCAGGTCAATCAGCCATTCTGGCGTTATTCAGTATTAAATATCTAAATTTCGACATTTAATCATTTTAGTAGGATTCATATTTAAAAGAGCTTCCGAATGGAGTAACACAGCCGACCACAGAAGTAGATTAACACTAAAGTACCATGTCACACCGACGCGCTCTTACCTAATATGTAGTTGCTGCAGAACTATATTGACGCCATGTCATTGTGACATATTACCAAAGTGCTCACCTACTTCTGTTGTCGACTGAACCTGCACCTAAATAACACTAATTAATATTGCTGTGTAGGCGGTGAGTGAGTGGTGAGCGAATGTACAGTCGACAGCACATCAAGCGTAACAGTTTGACTATGAAACCGCCCTTACTGCGTTAGTAATAGAGGCGGCTTTCGTAGTGAAACTGGTACACGTGATGTACTGCCCTCTGGAATGGAAAAAACTATTCTGCTCTGCTTCTTTTTTATACAACTAGACAAGCCGGCGGTTTAGCTGGTGGTAAGTGGTTATCGCCGCCTATAGACACCTGCAATAACAAGAAAACATCACTTGGTATTGCAGCTGCGTTGCCATCCTGAGACCTAAGATGATTTGCTTTGTTCAAACCCTGTGGGGGTTGTTATCTTTTCTAGTAGCTCAGTGGAGTAGTGGTTTATGCGTCTGCTTTCGATAATGAAAACAAAGCAACTTTGGCCATGGTCGATCCCGGGATTAGTCAATCAAAATATTTAATCTCGAGCTCCTCCGTCTTCGGAAGGCACGTTAGGCCGTTGGTCATGGTTGTTCTGCAACAGCTAGAACCAAACTTATCATGTGTTTCCCATGTAGGAAGGCCTATGCCCAGCAGTGGGAAGGGTAGAGGCTGGTGAATTTATACCTATTTTTATTTTTTATTTACTTTAAAGTTATGTAGAAATTCCACTCCACATGTTTTCAGTGCTAAGTGCACTAAAAACTGAATGCAGATACCAACTCAAAGTGAATGATTCGCACCAACTTCACGGAGCATAATGTGGGAACTGCCTCATGAATGCCAACTTTTGAATAGTACTGGGACGCCACACACAGTGTTCGTAGCCCATTGGTATAGGGTTGGTAACAGCTACAAGAAGTTTTTTAAATAAAACTACGTGCCAAGCTAGCTGACGGCTCACCTGGTGTTACCACCAGCTACGTTTGCCTATAGACACTTGTAATACTAATAAAAAAAATTGAACAAAAATTAAAACCGACTCCAAAAAACTGAAAAGGATAAAATAATTAAATTTAATTAGGTACCTACCTACTCATCCCATAGAAACATTTTTTTTGGAATCGGTGCTTCACTATCTAATGTTTCTGGAAACAATTTAGCACCAACTCCATGTTCCTAGGGGATGAGTACCTACTAAAATTTTATTATTTTATCCTTTTCAGTTTTTTGGAGTCGGTTTTAATTTTGATTTAATTTTTTACACAATGTTTAGTGATAACTTTTTAAGGTCAATGCTAGATGTGTAACCATCAGCTTATATTGTTTTCTACAATCGTATCATTTCTCCAAAAATTCATAGGTAAGCAAAAATCCGCAATTTTACAAACGTAGATGACTTACTTATTTCAGTTATTTTTATTAAAAAACTAAACTATCCAATGGATTTTCAAAAAAATTTTATGGCACCAAATGAGAACTATTCCGCATCGAACAAAAAAAGAATCATCAATATCGGTTCACCCAGTCGAAAGTTCTGAGGTATCAAACAAAAAAAAACATTCCGGCCGAATTGAGAACCTCATCGTTTTTGAAGTCGGTTAAAAAATCACTTGGTACGGCAAGTTCGTTTAAGGTGGTAGTTTTTATACGGTAGGCAGTGCGTGAGTGGTGCCAAAGTGTTACAAGTGTCGCTTGGTGCTGTAACCGTATACCATCAACCGGGCAGTATTCTTGTTCGCAAACCTTGTTTTTTAAAAAAATAAAGCTTCGCATTTCGAATCAGAGAACGACAACCCTGCGCGAATTAAACTCTCTTTTTATTTGCTGTGACAAACCGCAAGTTAGTGAAAGCTGTTACTAGAATTTACACTGCATTTTAAGTTAAATACTTGAATGTGAGTTTTTTTTAAAAAATAATAGTAGTGATTAAATGAAGGACGTTGTCATATGCCCACAGTGTCTATGGTTTCTTTAAAATTCATACCACCATTAACATAGTATAGTGGTTTTATTTTGAAATTAACATTGCAAAGTTAAAATGAGTTCCTCTGGTTTAGATATAGCATCACATGCATAATTTTTTGCGATGTATCTA
The DNA here is from genome assembly GCA_947347705.1 of Nymphula nitidulata. NCBI lineage: Eukaryota > Metazoa > Arthropoda > Insecta > Lepidoptera > Crambidae > Nymphula > Nymphula nitidulata. The sequence continues at coordinate 29,977,250 of OX374616.1, forward strand.
GTCACCGCCTTATAATGAACACTTGCATGAATGATGATTGCGAATTGCGATGTGTGATAATCCTATGACGTTATAGATGTATGTCCTAAACAATTAAAATTTAATGTGTCTGGTATGTGGGGCTTAAAAGGTTACGTTTATTATAAATTATTATTATTATGATCATGAATCGATTGACAATGTGCTTGATTGTGGTAAAAATATAAATATATGTATAAAATGCCGAAAATTTTAAAGTTATTTCTTACTTTTAGTTTAGGCTATCCCTTTTGTTTGGAGAGGAGCTCGGTGGCGTAGTGGTTTGAGCGCTCTGGTTTCGATAAACAAAGCAACTTTCGCCATGGTCGGTCCCGGGATGGGTCAATCAAATTTATAATCTTGAGCTCCTCCGTGCTTCGGAAGGCACGTTAAGATGTTGATCCCGGTTGTTACTGCAACCGCTTTAACCCATCAACCCGCATTGGGTCAGCGTGGTGGTGTTATGGCTCAATCTCCTCATTTGTTTCTCCCATGTAGGAAGGCCTGTTCCCAGCAGTGGGACGTATATAGGCTGATGATGATGATCCCTTTTGTTTACTAATATGGGAAAAAGATGTGCGATGCTCAAATTACGGTACAGAGTAAAATCATCTGTATACTACTTACTTTAAGCCTGCTCATTAAAGTCAAGTTGGAAGACATGTGCACAATTTACTATTGTGACAGATTTGCTATCGCTGTGTACATAATCAAAAGTTGGAATGTGATACCCTTTTAGACAAGCCATTTTTTTCACTCGTTGGGAAGAATGCCATTGCCTGCTCCTTTGTCCATTTTTCTATGGGCCCTCGGGGAATGTGCGGCTCTGCGACTAAGAACCCTTAGAACATTTGACCACCAAGGCCCAACGATATAATAAAAATAATTTACATATTAATTACCGCATGAAACTTTTAAACGGTTTTGTTAGCTTGCCTTGTTTGTGTCATGGGTTTATTTTTGGATAAATTGTTTCTTTTTTTAAATTGTGTATGTACATGACGTTATAAATAAATAAATAAAGATTTATTTATAGTAATTGAGCAATGGACCTTTTAGTTGAGCAATCGATCTGTTTGATACACACATTAACCTTCAATGATAAATATGCCACATTATTGTAAATCTAATATCCCGCCGTTAAAAAATGGTGGATTACATATTTTTTTAAACCCCATCAATATGGGTATCAAATGAAAGGGTTACATTAGTAGAAAACAAAACGCAGAACAGAGCTGCTGTTACTGAAAGTTCTAACATGGTGACGACGTACCGAAAAGCGCAAAATAGGGTAGCCTCCCTCTAGATTGACAGAAGATAAACAGAGTGAGAGAAGCCTCGGGCAAGAGACCTAGTCTCTTAGGGGAGGCCGTCCTGCGCTGTCCTCACCGCAGTCATAGGTAGTGACCTCACCCTGCCGACCATCAGCCAAAATATGGTCAGCATCGAGACAGCATGGCAGGCGGTCGCTGAATTCTGTGAGGACGTTGTGACACAGAAGGTGGCTGCGGAAAGAGCTCGGGAAGAGGATCCCGAGGCAAACCCAATCCGACGTAAGAGACTCGGCCGGGAGAGGCAGCGGTACGCATGCACAATGCAGCAGCCTCAACCGTCTTAGTCAGGGGCGTGGAGTAGTGGAGGGGGGCTTTGCTACTCACCCAAAAATACTTACCCCGCAGCGGGAGAAAAGTGGCGGGTACCCACGGCACTTTTCACTCAAGTCTGATTCCGAAAGGATGGCCACAGTGCGTGACCTAAGTGGTATCCGATAAGCTTCCTCGATCGCGCCGCGCATTATGTGGCATGATGGGTACCGTCAGTTTTTAGTGGGTGTGCCGGCCTTCAGCTGTAGACTCCCACATAACCCAGGGGGTAGGCCCCTAAGTTCTGTCTGGGTAACCATAAAGGGTTTTCTAACGAACAAAAAAAAGGGAGAGGCCCTCCTAAAGCGTAAAGTAGAGTAACCTCCCAGAAGATGGACGTGAGATGGACAAATAACAGGGTCGCGGGGAGCCATTGGACGCAATCTGCGCAGAACCTTTCAGTTGGCAAATAAGTGAGGGAAGGTCTTGATTACGCTTTCCGGTACGAAGTCGCCATTTTAGAACTTGTAGGAAGAAACAGCTCTATTCTCCTGTCTAATCTTAAGCTGATACTGAAGAAGTAAGACGCGGCGTTACAGGAAGTCCAATTAAGCCGGAAATAAGTAATCGGTTGGAAATCTTTCAACTGTCTAAGCTCAGTACATTGATATAACATCGTCTGAAATTCTGCAGTTATACTTTAAAAGCGTAGCTTACAGCGCAATAAATTCTCTAATCGTTGAAATCTCATGGCGAGTGAACGTGACTCGACTGTAGACTGCCTAATGATAACATTTGGACTCAGTTATGTGATATCTATAGCAAGGTTTAACTGCTGTGGAACCAGTCCTTTTTAAATTTTCGTATTATAAAGACACGTGGGCTATTGTGGTCATCAGGGGAGAGTGGAGTACATACACGTGCGGGAAATTCTGAACAAGTGCCTGTACATCTAGATAAGCTCTCTTATCTGATAATTGGCAATCTCTTTCTGCTGGCTGAGCGTGAGGCCGTTGCGGATTAGCAGGCACTGAGGTGAGTTGTTTAGTTCTTTTATGATATAAACTGCCTCGTTCGGAGCCACCCCGACTTCGAAACTTTACCCTACATAATGTACTTTGAATATTTACTAAACTCTGATGTTTGTTTGGAAAAAATACGCATATTTGTAGTCGTGTCATGGTTGTGTAAAAGTTGTGTACCTCTGAAAGTTTGACACCATTCAGACAACTTAATTTTCCGATTAAATAAATAAATGCTCGTGACATCCCTAAAAATGCGTACTATCGCATATCGTATGATACACTACAGTTATACCACACACACACACACACACAACCCGCGCACATACTAAGATATCGCCCTCCCGCAACCCCAGAATTTCAAATTGCATTTCGGATTATCAAATACCAAAAATGGACTGACATACTTTGGTTTAAGGAGCCTTTCAAATAGATATTAGATTAATCAAACCTTTTTATCATTTTATTGGTATTCAGACAACTTGTGTAAAAAAATCTATTCTGGGCAGGTTACTTTTCTATTTAAATATAGTTGTACAAAGTACGTTGTTTTGTGTAAATCTTAAGTCAGCATTTCGGGCACGCATTGTCTCATTCATTATATTTTAATAATTCAATTTAGTTCCTACCCAAACTATAGTGTCAATAAATAATTCAAGTATTACCACGTGTTTCCATCAAGATATCAAGACATCTCTATCAACATTAACTATCAAGTATCTTATGTACACCCTATGTACAATAGTCAAATAGTTTTCCAACTTTATTCATATCTTCAATATTCTAACAATAAATCAAACAGAAATTCACATAATTTTTCTAAATTTTGAACAATGGTGATAAAAAAATGTATCGGTCTCTTTTGGCAATCACACTGAAAACTTGCCAATTTTACTAACGAACACTTAGTCTTGTACATTTCCTTTGTAAACTACGAGCAAACTGATATTTTTGCTTGGTAGAGGTTAATGATGTCATGAACTGAATCAAAAGTTCTTGGTATTTGTAATAAAACTATCGGGTGTTCATTGCTACATACCACTGAACACACTAAAAGATGGTTTGTGATGGGTATATGCATCAGAACTGCTGTAACTCCCTGTATTTGATACGTTATTGCATAGTTTTTGAAAGAAACACATACTATAATCTTTTTATCGAGGTTTTTAATAAATGTTTAAATTTAAAAAAAATATCATGAATTTCTTTAGTAGAGTCTAACTCCACTTAAAAGTGACCCAAGAATTCGGTAAGGCAGAGTGGGCTGAGAAGACGATTCTTCTCGAAGCCGACGTTTTAGAAATGTCGCAGTACCTATGAATGATGTATCTCGCATCTCTATTGTCTCCAAGGCAATATAGATATTTTGCCAGCAACCGTATACAGATTGAGTGTCCTATAAAACGAGGCTGTAAAAGCTGCGGAGCTAATACAAAATCTAATACAGTCTCTTGCTAAAAGCTGGAGCGATATAAAACCGTCAATGGGGGGAGGTTAGTTCTTATGCCGCGTCCACACATTGGATAATGAATTAACTCCAAGCTTGGATACAAAAGAGATTGCCCACTGTTTCTATATGGGAGAAACACACGAGGAGTTTTAGGCCATGACACTACCACGGTGGCCTCAATACGGTTTGCTGGGTTAAAGCGGTTGTGGTTACAGCCGGTAACAATGGCTTGACGAGCCTTGCGAAGCTCAGATTACTTACAAAATTTTGACTGACTCTTCCCGGGACCATAGTAAAAGTTGCTTTCGGTTCGTTATTGAAACCTGAGCGCTCCATCCACTATGCCACCGAGCTCTTCTAGGCATTATCATCATCATCATATCATCCTATGATGTCCACTGCTGAACAAAGGCCTTACCATCGATTTCCAAATGGAACGGTTCTGCGCAGCCTGCATCCAACAGCTGTCGTCTGTCCATCTAGTGGGAGGTCGTCCTACTTTTCGATTTCCAGTAGGTGGTCGCCATTCTAGAACTTTAATGCCCTACCGGCCGTCTGTTCTGCGTGCTATGTGCCCTGCCCACTGCCACTTCAACTTACTAATCCTTCTAGATATGTCAGTGACTTTGGTTCTCTTCCGGATATCCTCATTTCTGATTCTATCTCGCAGAGAAACACCCAACATAGTTCCTTCCATAGCTCGTTGTGCGACTGCGAACTTGCACAGAAGGCCCTTAATAAGCGACCACGCTTCACAGCCGTATGTCATCACTGGCAACACACACTGGTCGAAGACTTTCGACTTCAAGCACTGAGGAATTTTGGACGAGAAGATCTTACGCAATTTCCCGAACGCTGCCCATCCAAGTTGGATTCGTCGATTTACCTCTTTCTCGAAGTTGGCCCTTCCTAGCTGGACCATTCGTCCAAGGTAAACGTACTCGTCAACAACTTCGAGAACAGAACTTCCAACTATAACTGGTATAGGTTAGACATGGGTATTCGACATAACCTTTGTCTTGTCATTTTTAGACCCACCAGTCGGGAGGTTCTGTCGAGGTCGTCGAGCATTGTGTTCAATTCCTTCAGGGATTCTGCCATGACTACTATATCATCAGCAAATCGAAGATGAGTAATGTACTCGCCGTTGATATTGATACCGAGTCCTTCTACGCATATTTTAACACAAAAAACTTTTACTAACAAAGTTTCAAATAATGCAACAACAAGTTATGGTTGTTGACGATCCCGAGGTAACAAGCAGTATTGACCATTTTTATATAACGGGGTGTGTTTTGATGAATTGTTTGACATGGTGAACACTGCTTCTTCCTAATATCACACCGCTCGCCACCGGCAGAAAGCCGTTCCTCATACGTAGGAACCGAAGTGGTCGCATACTGTACGATATCAGATAAACTTTCTCCCGCGTACGCTCAGGTAGGTAATGGGATGCAGAGGTTTTCTCGAACGAGTACAGACCTTCATTTGTAATCATACCTTGAAAACCGCATGTCGGCTGGTTGTTTGGCATTGACTACTGGAGGATAGTTCACTTTCACCTCCAAGGTCTGCCCAAGACAAATACATAAACATGACTGTATTGCCTATTGAGGCTGTATCTTCGTACAAATATAACCAATGTGTAGACGCGGCATAAGGGTGGAATACTATTTCTTGTCCAAGATTGATTCAAATATCTTAGACGATTACCTCATGGCACTAGTCTAATAGTTTTGTCCAAAATATATTTTTGGCAGCCATTTTTACCCTCGAACGCTAATAGAGGGGTGTTTCAGGTTTGACATGTCCTTCGGTGTGGCTGTCTGTGGCATCGTAGCTCCTAAACAATGTATATATTTTTTAAATCGGCTTTTTATGTTTGTTCACTTCTGACTGACGTAATCAAGATGTTTCTTAGATATATTTCGTGAAGATCTGTTCAATAGGTTGATGATCATCATTTAAATTCCTCAGAAACTTACAGATGCTATAGCGTATGTGGTTTCATGAGAAGTATTATTAGAAAGTGTTGGATAGATGAATATTGAGGTCGGGGGTTACTTTAAATTATATCATTATATATTAGTCTCATTGTAATGGGAATGCGACAAAACCCTTTAAAGCATATGTACAAGGTGGATATGACATTTTATGAATGCATTCGCTTTCTTAGAGTAAAGTCATAAAGAGGATAAATAAATTTTAGCAGTGGCGTACCACCCTAACACAGGATCTTATTTTGTAAAATACCGCGACCGAGAATGTTCTGGAAGAGACGCTTGTAGTGTTAACCTTTGTGTTTCGAAATGCGACGCTTTCTAGGCACGTAAATCCTATCTATATTCTGTCCACTTTTGCTGCCTCAGGGAATGAAATAATGTCTTAGTGCTCTTAGTGTAGTGTTGTTAAAGACTCGACTCCTAAATCTTACCTAATAGGACTCGAGTATACTTAATAATATATGATTTTTCAGAAATGTTGTTAACTTTCAGATAGACTAGATTCTTTAAAAAAGACTAAGTAGTTTATAAAAACAACTGTCGAGCTAATGACCACGTCCTTTAAATGAACTCAAGATTGAATAATGACACTGATAATTTGGAACCGAAATTTCAAAGAAGCCTTTCGAGTTCTATCAGACTCCAAGATTGCTAAAGACTCAACGAACTCAAATGACTCACGAAAGACAAGACTGATAGTCTCGAGTTTCTGATTAAAAACTCAAGTCTCGAAATGAATACTAAAAGAGTCTTTTACAACACTATCAATATGTTGCGTAAGCCTAGGTAATTCGGAGAAACAATCCCAATATACATAATCATTTTGATTTCTACGCTTATAGCACGCATCGCTGAGCAGAACCACTCGTGGAGAGGTCACGTTGCTTACGCCGTTTTCAATAACCTATATCTCCTGACGGTTTTGCTTAAGAGGTGACGAGGGACAATGGTATTCTTAAAAATTGTATTTTTACGCCTGCCCGTCTGGGGTGTGGGGTATTGGGTTATACCTTAGTGAAGACCACAGCTAAATAACACTTCTTTGTAACGCTGTGTCACTACGGTGATTAACGTCACCAGAACTCGGTTCATTGATAAGTGTGGGAGACAGGGGTACCTATTTTGTCTCCTATACTGTTGTGGGGTCAGGTTGCACCTGTTCTAAGGTATATGGCAAATGTATTCAGTTGTGATTCGGTGGCTGTCGCGAATATTAACTGTCACACTAGTCTAGTATATTGACCGTAACACTCGACATAATGCTTTCTCTTGGGAGGCAACGAATGAGTAGTGCCCAAGGTGCTACCACAGAATACATTTATTCCTCTATCGGGGTCAAATATGTATGTGTATCAAATGTTTATGTGCATCACCAGTCTATATACGTCCCACTGCTGGACACAGGCCTTCCTGACATAAGGAGTTTGGGCCTTAACACCACCACGCTGGCCCAATATGGGTTGGTGGGTTAAAGCGGTTGTAGGAACAACCGGGACCAACAGCTGAACGTGCCTTCCGAAGCACGGAGGAGCACGAGATAACAAACTTTGATTGAACTATCCCAGGACCGAGAATGGCAAGAGATGCTTTGTTTTTCGTATCGAAACCAGAACGCTCAAACCAATATGCCACCAACCTCTTCTCAAGCGAGTGTCTTCTTCTACTTACACGCAATTTTCTTCTTCCTACGAACGGCTCGCTTCACCCTTAAGGCCATGGCCATGGCCAATTTTTCTATCCTCAGATAATTTTTATTTAGAGAATATTTTATACCGTTTGGACAGATTTTTTACATAATTTTATATACTTAGCTCAGCAAATGACTCAACACCACTTAATGGGAAGCAGTAAGAAGAGTCCATATGCGGAGACAGCTAGTGCAGCTTGAAGCAACACTGTTCTACTAGCCGCCTCCACCTTGCCGCCTCTTGAAAAGGCCCATATAAGGTGCCTTTTTACGCCGTTCAAGGAGAGAACACATGTGCTGGCAAAAAAATCCAAGTTTTGGAAGTCCGACAAAGAAACAAGTTACTAAACTTCTTTGTGCGCAATGTTGAGGTAGAGAAAGTAAATTGATGACTCCGAAGACCGGCACGAGTGGAAGGAAGGGGAAAGGTGGGATAAGGTCGAAAAGCTCCTCAGAACACTCCTTATTATAGCCGACAGAAGGCGCTTATCGATGCAATGTCACGACGGAGTTGTAAAGGCTCTAGGCTGTTCGTGACCTCCACGTCATCAATGATACGGACGGCACGACGCTGCAATCTGTCCAGTGCATCGAGGAGGTACTTAGCGGAGCCATCCCACAGGTCCGAAGAATATTCAACGTAAGAACGGACCTGAGTTTTGTACAGCAGGCACAATTGTTCTGGCGTGAAATATCGACGCACCTTGTTCAGTATACCAAGCTTCCGTGAGGCTGTTTTGATTACGGTTTCGATGTAGTTTCTAGAATTCAGATCGCTGCATATCTCCATACCGAGCAAGTTGATGGAGCTCTGTGCCGAAAGAGTAGTGCCCTGAAGAGAGGGAAGGGGAAAGAACGGCGACATTTTGGCTGTAAACGCGCACACCTGTTTTCTGAATTGAACTCAACAAGATTGTTAGATTCCCATTCAGATCTGAGGCCAACAAGTCAAAGTTATTCTTTGAAAAATGTTATCAGTGGGTTGAAGAATCTGCCCTAAGTGTCGACCAGTCGATTTTATTTTAATTCATTTTGCAATCTGACTAAAGTACATAACATGACGTACAACCTTCTTTTTCCTATTCAGGCTTTGCGCTTTTTTTGGGACAATGCTGTTAATTAAGTCATTTTGAGAATTAATGAGACATCCAAATTTACCTTGAAACTTACTTACCAACAGCCTGTATTTATACAGGCTGTTGGTGAGTTAGATGCGGTGGAATTAACTGGTTGAAGCTCTACTAGTAGAGCACTCTGTACGATAACTTGCTACTTTCGACCTACACTGTTAACAGTTGCATGGTTGAGTAATAAAATGTAGAATGGAAGCGAAGAGTTGAACTCAAGTAGTTCAAAATGTTTCTCATAGATGTCGTATATTTCACTCAAAATTTCAGGTTTCAAAACTTACGGCATAAAATTTTACGACAGTATTATTTGTTTTACAAATCATAAATTACCGTTTTTTTTCTTTTGAAACATATATCGTTTCGACAATAGGACCTCCAAGTCGTTATTCATTTATCTAAAAATTGTGAATTAACCATTTGCAACTTTATTGCTAATATTGAATTTTCAGTTTAAAGTTTCCCGGGTGTGCACAAAATATGCATTCGGAGTGACCGTCTCCGTATTGGCCTATTTATTCTCCATTGGAACGAAGCATGTCATCAATATTCCCAAGGTCCTAAGTCCTAGACATCCTGCATACGCTTGTTGCATTTCATTCATGCAATTTTCGGGTGTTTTTATTAGTGCTATTGGATTCTGTGATTCAGAAATAAGTGATTTCTAGTGACAATATAACGATATACGTGCAAAGTGAAGTGAAAATCTACGAATTATTACAAAACTAGTTAATTTAAATTTAATAAGATATTCTAAATAGTATCTACTAACAGACTGTGTGAGATTGTGTAATTTCGATAAATTCTACTAGAACACATAACAATAAAAACTATTGCTTACAAGTTGTGCCAGATGCTTCAAATGCCAACAGGTGGGTAATTTGTTTTTGTATGAATAAAACAAACGAAACCACATATAAGAAAAATTTATTAATATAAAATGCAATATGCTACGTAACTCACAACCCCATGCGACGGGGTAAACATACAATACCATCAATTCACATCAGAAAACGTAAAAGTCATAATATTGGGATATTCCCAATAACATGGTCACCGCAAAGGGAGAATAGATGCTGTGGAGATGAACCACCAAGCAATCAATAAAAAAGCTTACATTTTGAAATATTATAATTAAAAGCGGCTTGGTGGCGCTTAAGAGTGACTGACACCAAAAATAATGAATATGTATATTTAATTTTTTTGTGCAAGCCACCCTTACATTAATGATAAAAAGAGAACAAATTATCAAATAGACAGCTATTCAATTAATGTATTTGAAGATGTTCAAATGGTTCCCACAGCATCCCTGGCGAGACCACCACACCAGCCATGATGCGCTGGTGGTCCCCCAGTTAAATAACTTAAAATAATAATCTATAACATTATTATTTTCATGTAAATCTTTATAATTAGTAACTATTTAAATGTAATTTATATAAAGTCACACGACCCGTTGGAAGAATTTTAAACAGCCGTGGCTTTTTATTTAAACCTACGAGATAGTGTATCATCAAGGTTGGCGACACCAGGGCATTTATATTATTCATATCCTAATTATAACAGACATCTGACAGTTATGTTTACAGGTACATTCATTTATCCACGACACTTAGAATATAATTGAAATCTTACCTATTATATCATTCAAGTGATTATATTATAGTCGGTGTCGATAATGTTAATACTTTAATTATTGAATTACGAGGAACACGGAGAACATACTACGGGGGCACATCGCAAGGGTCGTTGTAACCTATATACAATTTTATGAGAACAGCGTAAGACGGTTACCAATATACTAAATTGAGTAGAAAAAAAAATATATAAAATAAAAAGTATAAATGCCCTGTATCTGACTGGGTTCTTAAACAGAGCTTTTCCTATTTATAGATCACGAGGTGAGATCTGAATTGTGAATAAAGAATTTAAAAAAATGGTTTATTCTGCAAGTAATCAGATGTATATAAAGCCTACCAGTCGCGTATTTGAAATTAATGGAAGATCAGTGACGCATTCATTTATACCAAAATAATTGACGAGTTCGAGTTTTGTAGTGTTTCTAGCAATAAAACTAAGCAAGTATCACCATGGTTGAACCTGGATGATTCAGTCAAAGAAGTTCTCTCTCTAGTAATCTGGTCCCGGTTGCTACTGCAAACACTTTGACCAATCAACCCGCATTGGGCTAGCTTGGTGATATAGTAGCCCAAAATCCTCACGTGTTTCTCTCGTGAAAGAACTAGGCCTGTGCCCAGTAGTGGGACGTGCTGCTTTTGATGATTATGATTAGTTGTTTGAAGGGATGATAAAAATAAGAATAAGATTTATGTAGTTATTACATATAATAATTACAATGTTACCCGCATTATCCCCGCGACCCTGACCATTATCATATGTAATAATGGTTGAAAAGATCTTTTAGATAAATTACCAGTAATATTACGGCCTAATAAAAATAGGTACACAACATTAATCATTGTATGAATAATGTTACCATGATTTTTTTTATTCCGAACCATCCACATAATGGGGATATTAAACCACTTTTAGTGGTTTGTGATTGGTCCTACTAGTCTCGAATTTTTTTGGTATGTTAATAATTTAAATTTTGCCTCAAAGTAATAACCTCAAAACTACAAACACCAGACAGAAAATCTGCTGCTAAAATTTAAAAACAACAGCGTTACGAAAAGATTTTTGGACAACATCTAAACAACTGACGGCTGTTAGTTAATTTTTGAAAGACAAAACAAAATTACAATAACGACAAAAGGAAACCTCAAGACAACATTACAATTCATGATTTTAAACTTTCACGTTGCATTATAATGAATTAGCACTGACATCGAGCAAAAGAGCTAAGTATTTAACTGTCGCAAAGCCAAAGCCCTTAAACCTGTGAAACTACAAATTTCAGAAATAATAGGGAAGTCCTTAAAAAAATACTGGTTTAGTTCATTAAAAAAATACGTAAAGTTATACCGCTAATAGTGAAAACAAAATAGATTTTTGTCCCGAGATATTTGAATTATAAGTTGCAGTATTCCTGTCTCTTTCTAAAACAACTTTTATAGTTATGAAATATGTATGGTGGGTGATGTCACGTCATAGTTTATATCGGATCTCCTTGTCTAAAATGCAACTATACGTGTTTGTAAGTCAGATATTCATCAATATTTTTCTAAAATTCTTTCAGCTTTGTAAATTGTAACTGTGTAGAATTAATTTAAAGACCAAAAACAAATATGCATTTCACCATTGGTTTTAAATTGTCATAAAACTCTGGGGTGTCCTAAGCGGCCTTTGAATAAACTTTAGATAAAGTACGCGGCTTGACAAATTAAATGAGTGGTACCTAATTCGTTACAATCCTATTATTCTAAAACCCAGCAGAATTTCAGTTACAATAATAAACATCAATGAATGATATCTTAACGATACTTTGATGTGGATTCTCATGATCCCACTGAGACTTAACTGCCCTCCTGTCGCCAACCTTTTTTGTAAGATATAAACCGACCGAGTTAAGTGGCACTCTGGAATGTAATCACAAAACTAAAACAACGTTCTTAAGGAAACGTCAGCCACGAATAAATATTATAATACTTTCATGCATCTTATAATCTTAACTAAAATCTGTGTAAAAATAAGGCACCGAAATATATTATATTGCAAAATATACTAAATATAAATTATCTCGAAAGTAAAATAATTAAAGAATAAAAATATGTAAAAATGAATAAACAGACCAATGTGATGGGTGACTATATTAACAACTAAGAATAAAATTCCAAATACTTTTAAAGTGCTAGAAAATAAGGTCGCAAAATAAAGTAGACAAAAAAATATAGTAAGGTGACAGCGGGGAAATCCGTCTATGGGGCAAGCCCGTATAGGCAACGAAAATTCAACTTTAAATTATTATATTTGATTGATTTCGAGTTACATTTTGGCTGCCTATACGGACTTTCCCCATAGAGGGGATTCCCCGTTGTCACCTTATGTAAAAAATAATGCGATTTTTGTGATTAACAATAATAAAATTAAATAGGCTTTTCTATCTTTAAAACTGTGCATCCTAATTCAGTAGGTTTATACTAAGACAGGTTGATTCTTACTGACACAGCCGCAATGTTTCAATCTGTTCCTCATACAGAATAATTTATTTTAAGGTAACCTAATTATACGACAATAATTCACATAAAAATTATGTATATTTTTTTAACTACTCAACTACAAATATGCATTTACCAGCCATTGTGCATAATAGTAAATATTATAATATTAATATATAATAGTGTCTAGTCACACCTAATGCCTTATAAGCACAGTATACACATACATACTCATACAACTCGTTCTATGAAACATTTACAATATAACCTATGTACGTCTATTATAATGTCGGATAAACTTATGAATCACATTTATTTTAGTACATTCTTAATTAAAACGTTTTACATTATCCCAACTTTTCGTAGGTAGGTACATCAATACATTGAAATATTATGATTCTATAAGTATTATATTATAATTACCAGTTTAGTATATGAAATATTGTATATGCGTTTGGGATTCCATAAAATAATTTATAGTAAACTATTAATCTCAGCGCAAAATCAGTAGGTAACCTAAACAAATGTAACATTTTGTGACGTTTAATTTCATTAACTTCTACAATTTGTATTAAAAATTCTAAATTCGATTTAAATATATTTCCTAAATATTTATTTATCTGTTTCGTTTAATTAATATTTTACATTAAAGTTGAAACAATAAATTAGTTGCGCGATTTCAAAACGCGTTAAATCCACAACCAGATGTCAAAAGCATTATAATAATTAGTTTGTAAAAAACCTACGGCGTTTAGGAATTCGTTTTTGGGATGCCAAGAAGTGGGTTTTAATAGGAACCATGTCATATTAATCAGTTATTAATAATAGCGCTTATAAGTAAGTACTTAAGCTTACACCAAACGAATAAAAGTTTATCTTATGACATGGTACTTAATATAATAAATTTTAAATATTAATAAGCTTACGCGATTAACATTAAGCGTGTTGAAAATATCAAACATTTATTTTTAAAAAATGACGTTTTATAAATTTTATCATATTAGGAAAGAATTCTTGTATGTTTAAATTCCGTTATGCCTTATAATATGATGACAGTAAAGTTAATATTTGAAGTTCCTAGTTCATATTACTATTTCATACATCTATTTAATAATATTTTGGAACATCACTTCCGTGAAGCGAAATCCCCGAGATTTTAGTTAATTAACACTGATTATTATACGGGAAGACTATAGTTGGCTCCCGGGAAATTGTAACATACAATGACTCAGTTGATGGCTCCGCCAATTCAACAATCACGAGCATGGCAATACGATTTCGACCTTAAGAACGATAACATACAGTCCTTATTGGCAATTTTAGTATGCTAGAGAGGATGTTTTATGACTACCTACTTTTTTTTAAGGGAAAGACAGATTATCTGTATTACAGTATTTATACAATTAGGTGACAAGGTGATGGTTCACCTGGTGGTCGTTACCGATGCCTTTAGACACCTGCAATCACAAGAGAAAATAATTTACTGATTCAGGTGCGCTGTCATCCTAAAGCCTTAGATGGCGTTCCGTGCTCATTAATTACCCTGGCTACCATCCCTTCAATCCAAAACACAGCGAACTGTTTTACGTCCGATGTAGAAAAGGTTTACCAGATATGGGATAGGTTTACCTCTTTCAGCGCAAAAATACCTAAAAATTGGTGCTTTTAAAGATACTAAATAACGACACAAACACCCATGACTCGTTAATAAATGTTCGTAATCATTATATAAACTTTTGCATCTACCGTTCGAACCCGGGATCCCTGATTCATTAGACGGAGGTACTGACCACTCGATCGCTAATATATAAATTAATGAATGTTTTGTTAATATTATTACTAGAAAATAGTGTTGTTCAGAATTTAGATATTTTTTGTTGACTATTTAAATACCTTAATTAGCCCTCTCTGTATAAAAGTATTGCCATGCTCATTGTTGCATTGCCTCAAGCCGCACATCGACATCACTCAGACTCGTTCAGATACTCAGAGCACAGGCACGTGGCTCGATACAAATTTAATATGGCAGTACATACGTTATTGGTTTTATACAGTCGTACCTACTTATGTAGCCTAAAGACAAAAAGGCATCAAAACTTCGTGGCTTGATAAAAATTGGTTTAAATTTCTCATAAAATTCGTAAAATAATTTTATGCTACATTGAGCGTTTAGTTTACGCTATTTTAATCACCACAACACCCTGTATGTACAAAGTCTGCTGACCATAGCTACTGCTATGATAGATAAAAATATTAAATAATAGGTATCCATTTTTGTACCAAATCGATGGAAGGTAGTAAAAATATGCTCAAACTTACTTGTTATAAATGCAAGATGAATAATAAATAAATATATATAGTTTCCGACAAAAAAGAGGTTGCTGTATAAAGTACAGTCTACAAATAACTATAAGAACCTGCGAAGCGAATTCTCTTTGGAACACAAAATCCTTTCACCAGCATATCAAGCAACAATTTGTAATACACAAGCGGTGGCAATTCAATACTTATTCTAGTTTCACTACGGGCGCTATTCGAGTGAATTCACTCTGTGATCGCCCTAATAAATTTTGACTAAGAAGCGACTGTGCATCAGAATCAACTTGTTAGTTAGTAACAATATATTTACTCGTAACTCTGCGCACTCAGTACTAAAATTATTATTTAAAGTAACAGTGATTTAAGATACATCCGCTTAAATAGCTCAGGACCCTTGTAAAATTTATATTATTTATTAAATTGACTGGAGCGCACAGAGGTAATTATGATCTAGAATAAACCCAGCTGTGCAGGCGAAACCATTCAATATAAACAGTACCATTGTCACACAAGCTGCACAGAAGAGTTCATAAGCATCGGAATGAAAGAGTAAGAGATAGAATAACGTAAATATATCCAATAAAATGTATACAATCTTAAATATAAACATATTAAAAAATAAACATACTTTGCGTCGATATTTCGAAAGAGTCACTCGCAAAGCACTTACAATCAAATTGCCTACATTCAATTTTCATAATTACAAACATGACAATATAAAAAGATGTAAAAATCTCAAAGAAGAATATTTTTCGTTTAAATGACAAATCCAATTATTTTTTTAACTTTAAAGCCAATAGTTAAATTAACAAACAAGCAAATGTAAGGATAATAATAATAAGTAATTATAATATGCGATAATTTTATTTATTAGTTGGTATCTACTTTTATTTTTTTTATAACTGTACCTTAGATGTTTTAAATCCATACTTTAAACCACATCTACTTCCTCTTGAGATCTCCATTACTTTATTAATTGTATCTAGTTTAAAGTGAATTTCGCCTAATCACATCGACAAGCAATAAGCAACTGATTCGAAACACCGACAAAACATCAGGTAACGCGACGCACCTCCTACTGTCTAAATTAATGATTGTGCTCGGCGTCGGTGGGTTTGTCTGCCGAACATCCCGCTGTACAATAAATAATATGTCACGTGATTTGAAATGCAGACCGGCAAAGATGGCGCGGGCACGCGGCCGTCTTGTGTCGGCCAGCCCGCCCGCCCACCTTCTCCAGTGATGGCACAACTCTAAGCACTTAGGTTTAGGCGCAGAATTCACCTTGCATAAAGTCTAGATATGTAATAGAAATATAGTATTCCTATCCAGAAATAGCTTTTAGACGGTTCACAAAAAGTAAATTAGCATAATATCCGATGATCAGACACCAGATATTTGCCAACGTCACACATTTAAAAGTTACTAACATTTTTTTCCGATTACAATAATGACATTAGTCGTTAATATTAAGTATTAATAACATTCTGCACCTAAGCCGGCGCTTGGCCGCTTGGCGACCGAACGACATGAAAAGCTCTCTGTACACAAGCTTACTAAAATATTACATAATAAACAACGGCGAATATAATTCGTTCTCTTATTGCAACAAAGAACCGTAACGACAATCTAAAGACAAAAAAAAAATCAAGATATTTTTCGTATTTATGGTCATTCTTATAGCGTGAACGTTGTATAATAAGATACGATAATTTTAGATGTAAAAGGCATAAATACATAAAAAAGTTATTTCAGACAGAAATTACTTTATACCGGGTTTCCACTAGTCCCTTATAAATCTTCATTCTTGGTACCAAACATATAGGAAATGAACTCGCACTTTCCAATCAGTATGTCTAATAAGGAGCAGAAGCTACAAGGAAAAAGACAATGCCTATATCTCAAGATTGAAATTATCCATTTGAGTAAATTCAATTCATTCAATAATCCTCCAGGCCAGGCTGAGAAAATGTCAAGACTGAATTGATTCAGTCACAACCTTAGGTGATGTGGATCTAATTATGATTTAAATATGGTATTGTTAGAATATTTATATCATCATTCCTATTTAATTGTTCCAATATTCTTTCCTTACGCCAAATAAAAGTTTTTTGAAAACGATACGTGTAATAAATTACCACTGGTACCATAGGGCTTATAACTTTAGTGTAAATTATATGCTGCGCATAATACAGCGCTTGGCCGCTTTGCAACCGAACGGCGTGAAAAGCTCCCTGTACACAAGCACTAAAATATTACATAATAAACAACGGCTAAATATAAATCTTTCTCTTTTTGCAACAAAGAACAATAACGATAAACAGAAGACAAATAGTGCTTTCCTTGCACTCCAAGATTCTTAAGGTTTAAGAGAGATTTTCAAAATTTTAAGCATATGATTGGTCTAGAAAGTGTTCTAGATTCATCCTCCTGGTTGCCACCTAAACTCACGAATAAACTCAGTCTGTGTTCGTTCAATTATGTACTTGTTAAGATACGACTGTTATACTTTTAATGAATGTTCTCTTTTTATGGAGAACCAATTAAAATTTAATATCGTAAATAAGATCTAAAAGACAAAATAATTGGATTTTAAATAATCCTACACTAATAGATTTAAGAAGTCTTGACTGCTAGCTCAGTAGGACGTTAAAAGATACGATTAAAGAATATGGATACATAATCTGAAAATATAAAAACCCAATGGAAAAATTTTAACACTTTGAACCGCACGAGGAAACACATCCTTTCAAGGCTTGTGTTGGCAACAATATGTTTCCATACTCTCTGGCAACTATAGGTATATATCTCTCTTTCTTTTGCAAACTAATGGCGGAAACGTGCAAATGTGTCTTTCCAAATCAATTTTCATTAAAAGTTTAAAGTATTTATCTTCTTGCCTACGACCTCCTCTCGAAGAAACAGCTTGTGTGTCCATCCCAAAAGTTTAAGCCTGTATGAGAACGTGTCACAAACATCGCCTCAGAGGTGAAGAAGTGGAAGAAGAACGGAGAGCGTTTCCAGAAGAACAAGAAGATATGGCATTTTTTTCCAAATTAGTGTTTTAAAAAGGCGAACATGGCGATCAAAGCGTTGAGGCTGAGATCTCGTAGCAATTTGCCTCCCAATCAACAAATAATAATTTCATTTCATGATATCGGCCTCTCCATTTTGAATCGTCTGATAGCTTTTTAATCAGAAGTAGGTTCAAAAATGTTCCTTCACTGGGTTAATTTGGTGTTAAGGAACGAATTCTTCGAAGTACTTCTGCTTTTAATGTAATAGAGTTTTGAATAAGTTATCCTGAAGGTTGCTGTGGTAAATTCTTCGGCTACTGAATAATGTTGTTTGCAAGTCTGTATTCTGTATTTTGTCAATGAGTAATCCCATTGACAAAATATCGATTTAGATGGTCAGGACATCTTAGGTCATGAACCGGGTGGTAAAATGGTAAGGAGAGTCAAGCGGATAATCACTGGGAGATTTTTGCAGCTAGAATAATCCGCTCTTTAATAAAAGTAAAATCATATTAACTTTACCATTCAGATGAACACAAAATCACAGGGTAACTATTTAGGAATATAACTACATAGTGAATTTTTCAAGTCGGCGTAGCAAAAAGTACTCAAAGGACTCTTAGGCCCGATTTTAATGAAAACTAAAATTGCCTCATTGGATTTTATGAATAATCAATATCAATATCTAGGTTGCATTCTCAAAAGGAAGGCAAGTGGGCAGTAAGCTCCGGTCTCTAATGTTCAATCATGTCCTATATCAAACTAATAGGTCCTTTATCCTCCTGCTTAAGATTACGCTATTGTTTATTTTCCAATGCCAATCAATAAATTTGTCTCCAGCCTTCCAGATCACGTTTCGTCTGATCGCAAGTTATTTAGACAGCTTTAATCGATCGATTGATTGATGACTGGTTGGTTTGTTTGCAAACTAGTTAATATTGTATTTGATGGGCGCCAGAGAAACTCAAATCAAAATTTCAGTTGCTGAATTCTTCTCGCATATCATACTTTATTCTTCCATTAACCACATTTTCTCATCCTCAATGCATTCATACTAACGAAGCTTACAGACGTACCAATTTGTTGGACGGCTGGCTTGTTGGAGCCGATTTTCTCGTGACGGGTGGTGGGTTTCAACCAAGTTGGAACGTATGTTACGGGTTTAATACTATAAAATTAAATGCAAATGTAACTTTGTCTGTTGGTCTCCTACGTTTTCACTTCTAAGCCGCTCAACGGATTTAAAAGGAATTTGATTACATCCTGAGAAAAGACATAATAGTACCTTCCGGCGCGATGACCGATATCCACGCGTGCAGAGCCACGGGCGGCCACTAGTATTGCATAAAATAAACAATTATTTTAGCTTATTATGAGCAGTCTTATATCACTGCCCTCATAACTGATATAGTTATTTACTTTTTCTAGTACATCCAAAATATGTTAATAATGTTATTTTGATTTATTATTTTTTATTGATATTTTAAGTAGAAAAAATTTCGTTTTGACAAACTTTCAATGAATCGTCAACTAAACCTTTTAGTTTGATTTTGATTGACTGGAAGAGTGCTATTTAGCATCAAATCCACTGTTTGTACCATTCTTTGTGTGCAATAAAGAATAAATAACTAAACAAAGAGGCCGGTGCCGAAACATTAAAGAGATTTTTCAAAATAACTACCAATACATAGATTTCGATAAAAGTTAAAAAAATATAAAAATAACTTAAAGCATTAGGTGCATGAGTGTTGACTCGGCTACGACGTGTAGCGGCATTCTTTGGCTTGACGCTTGGCGCGCGAAACCGCCCAGCTCGAAGCACACGTCCAACGCGGCGGCAATGGCGATAGAAACGTTCCATTCCGCACAGATCACAACACACAATTTTTATGGGATTCACACGATTGCGATGGACGCGCGCCTGGTGCTACGGACCGCTAGTTCTTCGGTAAAACGGGGCGCTTGTTGCGCTTGCGGTTCCGTTTAGGAGCGGGCGGTGGGTTTAATGGCTACGCGTGCCGCTTGGCGTGCAGCGCGAGATGATCGGAGCGCGAGAAGCAGCGCTCGCAGTGGCGGCACCGGAACGGCTTGGCTCCCGTATGTTTGCGGTAATGCCGCGTCAGCTCGTCGGAGCGAGCGAAACGCCACTCGCATCCCTCCCAGGAACATTTATACGGCTTCTCGCCTGGAATAGAATAAATGAGATTTATTCATTACTAGCCTTTATACGTCCCAATGCTGGGTACAGGCCTTCCTAAATGGGAAAAACACATAAGGAGTTTGGGCCACCCCCCAGCTGGAGCTTGAAATATATCTCTTATTGCAAGACACAGATTACAGTACCCACAAATTTTGAAGTGTGTGAATTGAACGAATAACAAGTGGGAAGGGATAAAATATCTTCGTTCACTGTTTTCTGATTCGCCTGCTCGTCGATTAGGTGCGCAGGCGTGATATACCTACCTAAAGTTCATCTGTAATATACATATCACATTGAAACATGTGACCTTATTGCCTTCTGTGTGCACATGTCATCATCACTCACCGTAATTGAGGCCGGTATTATTGAACGTTATTGAAAGTAATCTGTTATTTAGTAAGTAGAGTTTCGTGAAATCTCTGATAAATTAGCTCTCAAATTATTATTCTAAAGATCAACATAGAAACTTTGAAATCGAATCCAAAATGAAGCTGCCGTGACTTTTCATCGGATCACGTTTCATTCGGCTTAATAATAATACTAATAATATTTATTTGCAAAGAATACAGTAGCTGATTTTTTATTGCAGTCGATAAGATAAAGTTATTGTATAAAATCTTCTGCTTATGACATCTCTTGTGCCTTCATTTCCTTGTAATCATCTCTTAGTTTAAAATAAGATACAGTTTAGTGAGAAATTGTGGTTTAAGTACGACTATAAAAAGCTTGGTACAAATAAAAGTCTAAGTAAGTTTTCTTATTTACACTCATCATCATCATGATTCAAAAGCAGTGGTGTGACTTGTTCGTCTTTCATTAACCGATTTAAAAAACGAGGAGGTTCTTAATTCGGTTGATGTTTTTTATCTCCATAGAAAAAAAACATATCTACCAGCCGAAAAACATACATCCATATGTACACCGATTACGCCGGGATTTCTGATCCGATTTACGTAATTCTTTTTTGTTCAATGCGGAATAGTTGCCATTTGGTCTCATATTATTTTATTAATCGATCGGACAGTTTGATTTTAAAATCAAAATAACGTCGTCTTTGTATGAGAAATTGCGGATCTTGCTTTCCTATAACTTTTTGTTGCTTTTCTATGAAATTTCATAAAAAAGGATTTAAAATTAGTAGTAGTGAGTTATTGGCGGGATTTCATAGTGTCAGTCTAGATTTTTAGTACAATAATTACAAAATTGTGTGTCTGAGCGAACAATGTGTTATAAAATTGGTATAGTTTTGTGAAGTTAGTGTCAATGCATCTTGGGAGAGTTTGTCGCCTAATATATGATGCTACTTCGTTAAGGTGATAAATAAGTACCATAAAATTCTCAACGTCTTTCACACCATATCAACTTTAATTTAATGATTTTCCATATGCACGTCAACACAAACACTTGTGTCACAAAACTACACCTATTTTATAATTCAACGTTTGCTCAGGCAAAATTTCGTAATTACTGTAATAAGAATCTTGTCGGACACTATTAAATGGCGCCAAAAACGCCTCCAGTAAATTTAGAATTCAAATAACTTTTATTTAAATTAAAGTATATTTTTGATTGTCGTATGGGGTTTGAATGTTGTTTAATTTTTAGTAAGTTGCGAGCCAGAGCGCATGCATGATTTCGCTGTGGAATTTCAACATATTTTGGCGCCATTGCTTAGTTTTATAATATTAAATAAGTAGCCTCACCCGACATGCGTTGCAATGCTCGTAAACGCCTTACAAGGTTTACAATAAAACGGTTTTATAAATCCAGGAAGCTTCGCGGTCATCCTCCGAACACCCTACCAAAGTTTTATGATCATCAATGGTTTCGTAGCAAAATAGAGGACGAACAAACAAACATTGATTTTTAATGGATTTTCTTTAACTAGGATTTTGGTTCAAAATTCCCATTAAAATACTGCCTTTTTAACCCCAGACGAAAAAAGAGGGGTGTTATAAGTTAAACGTGTCTGTCTGTGTATCTGTGTGTCTGTCTGTGGCATCGTAGCGCCTAAACGAATGGACCGACTTTGATTCGTTTTTTTTGTTTGAAAGCTGATGTGCCTACGATAGTTCTTAGCTATAATTTATGAAGATCAGTTCAGGCGTTTGATGACTATCAGCTCATTTTGTACATGATAATAGGGTTTTACTAACTTTTACACATCCGATTGATTTGAAATTTCGTGTACTGTCACTTCGGTGACA